>CM074856.1:13785000-23785000 GCA_037501455.1 Lantana camara
TAGCATTTGCTTTGACTTGGGGAATACTTTTGCAACAGCATGATTAAGTATGTGTAATGAAATACATGGCTGAAGTGAGTTGTATGTATGTTTAAGTAAGATGGAATTACATTTGTTAATTTACCTTAAGGACTGCCGTGCAGCTGCCTTGTTTTCCTGTGTATAACAACCATAAAAAGGGTGAATTTAGAGCTCATTACTTGGATGAAATGCATGTTATGTGGAGGCATGTATATATATAGTTAATGTATGAATTTGAGTGAGCATTTGCATAAATGTAACTGCATTACCAGTTGTAAGTGTTGTCCATTTTTCTAATGCATTTAACAAACTAAATGATATTAAGTGATTCTACCTTTGTGATTTATACCAGATTGGAGGAAAAGTTTCCTTGCATAGCGTGTTTGATTCATTGAAAGTTGTGGCGGTCGGTCGTCTTCAAAGCTTAGATCCATCAAAACGAATTGGACAAGTACAATTGGGAAAAAATTGGTGTGAAGTCCTCATTCATGTGGCGGTGGAGTTTGACGAGGATTTAGTTCAACCAATGTCACATTTTAAAGCTATAGGTGATGCAGTTGGTGAGGTGGTTGCGTAGCCTCAAAATCTGGTAATACTACAATGCTACTGCCTATAAATATTTTAATTTAAAGCATAATTTAACTGAGTATACTTGTTTTTGCATATAGGTATTCATGGAGGAGGAGTAGCAGTGAAGTTTGGATCCAAATGATAAGTTAGTTTTTGACTTTTTGGACTTATATATTTGTGAGTTTAAGCTGTGCATGAAGGGGAAAATGTGTTTTTGAAATCTGACAGGAGAAATGGGACTTATATGTTTGCCTTGAAGTGGCTTTTTGTTTTGCTTAGGCTGCATATTTGGGTGAATTTTGGGGACAGCCTTAAAATGTTTCACAAGTAATTCGGATTAAGAATTACTTGTGAAACACTTGACAGGTATAAAATGCCTTTGAATATGGTACTTGATAGCTTTAAAATGCCTTTGTATTTGGGTCTGTGAATAGCGGTAAAATGTCATTGTATATGTTGTGGATTATTTTTGGTATATGAATACTTGGTTAATTACAAGCCTGTTATTTTTGTGGTGTTTTATGAGAAATGACAATATTACATTATCTATTTCTATTTCATGTGTTATGTGTTGCTTTTTAATTCATGCGATTGGGACAATTACAAGCATCTTAATAACCGTGTTTTGAGAAATTGATAGGTGGGGTAATAAGTTATTTGAGATGCCCGAAAATGTCATAATAACCCCAATTGGAGACAATAATAGGCGTCACAACAATTTAATAGAGATGCTAAAAGGCGTCATAATAACGGTAATTCGAGCCAATTCTAGGTGTCATAACAGTATATTTGAGATGCTAAAAAACGTCATAATACCCGTGATTTGCGCAAAAAAATTTATCTTAACAAATAAATTGAGACGTTAACACGTGTCACATTACACCGCTTTCGAGATGCTAGTAGGCGTCGCAATATATATAGAGAGACACTAAGAGGCGTCATAAAAGTAATTTGAGATGTTAAAATATGTCACATTACACCGCTTTCGAGACGCTAGCAGGCGTTGCATTATCTATATAGAGACACTCAGAGGCGTCGTAAAAGTGGGTATAATACGACGGCTGCAAGCGTCCCAAAAAATGCTTTTGTGACGCTTTCACGCGCCATCATACCCAGTCAGTTATGGTCGTTGGGATTTCAAAAATGACACTAGAAAGCGTCACTAAATACACGATTTTGAGATGCTTTCAAACGTCCTTACAGTGAATATGTTGTGACACTTTAAAGCGTCACCATAAGCTAATGAGGCGGCCACTTATGTTACGCTTTAGGTCGGTGTCACAACAAGAAAAACGTCACAATATCGGCTTATAGAGACACTTTTTAGCATCATGAAAGCCGATTTTTCTAGTAGTATACGTCTAAATATGACATACAGGCTATCTTGTTGCCTTTCATTCACATCATTTGCATACATATGAATATGTCGAGCGTTTAATTGATGCATATGAGTCTAAGTTATCTCTTGTGCTTGTTTTGTTCAGAGGTTCATCCCGTGGGTGACGAGGTCATCTCGTAGGCGTTAGTTCCTTCATTTTTGTCTCCGTTGCTTCTCGAATGTGAGGTTTTATTTCTTTTAGTTATATCGACCTAAAACCCTATATGTTTTGAAGCCCACATGCGAAATATAAATATACTATATTATAGATACGTGCATAATATGTATTTGAGGGCTTATCCCACTTGTGAAAGACCTTGAAAACGTTTTTATATGTATATACGCTAAGTTTTGCTTAGTTTTGAAAAAGGCTTTTGATACGTATTGAACTTGTCGCGAGATTTGACCTTGAAAGATAGGTCCCTTAAACTTGTACTTGACATGATGGGCCTCAGAGATTGTAGGATAGAGACCCCGGGTCGACTAAGGGATCGCCGGACACACCTCTCGTTCATGATCTCCACACGTAGGATGTATCGGAACCCACTAGGAGGTTGGTGGGGGATGGAGTCCGACAAGCGTGAGTGTCGTGAAACTCACGTCCTACTTGCTTACACGGATAGTTAAGGGTAGGATCCACCCTTCCATCACCGGAGTTGAGGTGGGATTGTTTTGTTTTGAACTTGCTTGATTTGTACTTGTCTTGACATGGAGAAACTCGTACTCGCCGAGTTAGTATGTCTTGTCTTATCTTGCCTTGAGTCTATGAAATGGAATGGATTTTTTAATGAATTAAAATTGTTTATTTTGGCCCTTGGCCTTTAACTTCTTTTATATATATATCTATTACCACGGGAAAAGATTTGGTGTGCAAAGCCCATCCCCGGTTCATGGATTATTACAATCTTGTTACTATCTTTGCTCTATATGTATACAGGTGTATGTGTTAGCCTCCTCACCAGTCTCTAGGACTAACCTCGTTGTTTCTCTCTTTTTTCCCCCCTTGTTTCTTAAGTTGCAGGTTCAGGAGTGGTTCGTGCTAGGCGGCGGTCTGTCTTTCGAGTCTTTGGAGTCGTGTAGTTTGAGTCTCATGCATTCCTTTCGGTTTATTTTGTACGAACTTGATATGTTATGGAAAGTATGTATTATGATTCATCTTGCCTGTAGAGGCATGACATGTATAATCGTTTTAAATTTTGCTAGCGTATTATATGTATGTATACTTGTATTTGTGCGATCCTGTTGCTTCCGCTTATGTTATGAATTTGTTTGCACACTCTGGATTAGGGTCTAGACCGCCTAGCCTAGGGTTTGGTTTTGTTTGTCTACCGTTTGCCACGGTTTAATGAGTGTGTAGAGTTCTTGTTCCGTTACACGTGTCGAGTTATGGTGCGGGGGATGTGGTGCCCATTGCTCGGGGTACTTCAAATTCTCTCTCTATGCGATCATTGATGAATTTTACCAGCGAAGCTCCTACTATATCCCAATAGATTTGAAAAAAAAGCTTGAAAACCTTCTGCTCCCGGCGCTTTGTACGGGCGTATTCTCTTCACTGCCCACAAGATTTTCTCATTTAAGGTCGTTCTTGCCAAGTTATCTTTCTATTCACACCTTCGGATTCGTTGGTGTACTAATACCAAGACTTTTCACCTATTCCATGGTATCTCTACAAAATAGTTCGGTGTAGTCCCAAATATGTTGCTTCAGTTGGTCATTATTGGTTACCTATTCATCACCTATTTTGATACCATTTACTTGATTCCTTCTTCTTCTCGTTATGATTGAGAGATGAGAGAAACCTGTATGCTTATTCCCGACTTGCAGTCAATTAGTTCTCGACTTCTAAAATTAAATAATCTCTTCTTATTTCAATAATTTATTATATTCCACCATCAATTCTTTCTCCAAATCTTTTCAATATTTACCTTTTCTGTCTTATACATAATGCTTTGGAAATTCTTTGTAAAAAAAAAAAAAAAATCATGCTTTTTCGCTTTTCGATCACATTGAAAATTGTTAATTAACCATTGTTTGGGGCAATGATCCCAAGTTAAAATATCCTTCACGTTTTGATTCACGTACGTATTGCTACTTTGGAAGATTTAGATCTAAATTGATAACTGCTTGATCAATCTCATTCAAATTAAATTCCAAAATTCTTCATATTGCTTCTTGAGCTGAAACCAAATCTAGCATCTTGAAATTGTTTAATCTCATCTACTAAGTTTCGTTTAACATTGTACATGATATTAATTCTCACTTTTTCATGCCCTTTATAAATATATTTATCAGTTGTCACTCTAGAAAAGATCATGACATTAATGTGAGAATTATACATTAGTAGGAGATATGCATTATAAGGTGCTACACACTGGTTATAAAGCTATGCATTGCAAACTTGAACCATCACTCAAAATTTTCTCCTTCTATAGATCAGATATTCATTTTTACCTAGTATTGTGTTTTAACAATATGGACATGTGTAATAATATTTACATTTCTCCTTCTGTCATACAAGAACTATTTAAATTCTTTCATTCACTTGGTTCATGCATCATGTATTGTATAACTAACTCATAAAGTTCAGGATTCTTTTGTTAATCAGAAAATTCGACACAGATGAATTAATCAAGTTGATCCTATGTTGTAATTTTAAATAATGATCTTAAAATTATCAAAATATGAGCATGTAGCAAGTGTCTCTTGTAAAATTCAATTACATGGGCATGAATGGCCACCTTTCCAAATATCTCATTATTAAATAATTGATATTTCAATTCTTGTAACTTCCTGAAAAACTCTTAAGGTATAAATCAAATCACGAACAATAAATGATACAATTGACAACCGATCACTAAGTAAAACATAATAAGATTTTCACATGCATTCTTTTTCATGTGAAAGAACCTTATTTGTGGACGAAGAATTTGATAGCATCATTATTCAATCAAATAAAAGAATTACTTGGGTTATTTTTTAATTTTGGTATGAGTGTGTGTATATATATTAATATCAAATGATTATTTCTTTTATCTCTTTTTTATTTCTTTCGTTGCTATTTGATCTTGTATTTTATTTTTTTTATTTATATTCCTTTAAAGAATATTATTTAAGATTTATGTTAGTTTTCTTATCATTCATTTTATATATGTAGTAGAAAAAATTAAAAGAGTATATTTATATAAAAATTTCAAGGAATGTTTAATTAAACACTATAAAAAAATTAATCATTAAATTAGATTATATCTTATTTTTATATGCACACGCATTGAGTCTCCTTAGAATTCTTAATTTAATATAATTTTGGTCTGACGACCTACAATTCTGAATTATGGTATATTCTTTTCAATTAGTAATGAGTTTTTAGCATTTGCTCAAGTTTTATCTATTATATTATCTCTGGTATCTCATTTGACTATTCAAGTATGTATTTTACTTTTGTTTACTCAAGTTTTGCCTCTATTTGTAAAATTTATTTTTTCTTTTCCGCACCCTCTAAAAGTTTCATATATTTTCTCTTCTTCTTTAATTGTAGAATTAAATAACATTCTTTTTATTTATTAAAAAAATACAAATACTCATATATTTTCTCTTGTTCTTTAATTGTATAGTTAAATGATATTTTTTTTACCGTATGAAGAGTCATATTTTATGTCAATACGTACTTTTTAAATATATTCAAATTATTAATTTATAACTATGCATGCATTATTTTTTTTGTTAATTTTTGATATTTTTTATTATAACATTTCAAATTATAAAACACTATACAATTATAATCTTATAAGTTTTTAAATAAATTAATTCTAATATTATATCTTGTATTTCTAGGAAAAGGAAAACCATGCGAATTGAGTTTTATATAATTATATTGTGTTTCCTTCTCCTAAATAATTGAGTTAATATACAATTATACAAGACATAGTATTACAATAATATTAGAATTAATTTATTCAAAAGCTTATAATAGTATAATTATATAGTGTTTTGTAATATTTAGAGGAAAACTTATACAATTATATTTTAATTAGAATTACTTGAAGATAATTAAGACTTGATTAGATTGAAATATCCTGAGAAATAACATTTATGTATCAAATTTATATTTTTACAAAATTACCCTTAATTTTATTTTACTGAAAATCTTACGATGAGGATATTTTGATTGATCACAAAGTTTCAAGAAATCAAAAACTCAACTCGAACTTATAGATAATTTGATAGCTCGCGTTAGGGCTTTGCTAACTTTTGAATTTTTAGCTCTTTCGGAGTTGAACATGATCAATTTTATGTTTGAATTTCATGGGTTCAATCACACGACTTGCAAAAATATCTCATTTTCAAGGGACTTTCTAAAATTATTGTCTTTTGTTTTTTTTCTCCGTGTATTGCAATATTATGCCACCTTTTTGGTGTATTGCAAATCTATAGTGAATCAAATATTGTATATTTAACTTCACCAACAAAAATTTTTCTCGTTTTATTGAAATCGACTTCAAAAAATTCGGTTTCATTAAATTTTTTGTTTTTGTATTTTATGATAAAATCTTTTTCTCCGAAACCAATTTCACTATTTTTTTTTTCTTAAATTTCATGATAAAACCCGTTTCTGATAATATAAGTAATTAAATTTAAAGTAGGTGGATTTCGAATGACTTTCGAAAAATATAAGGCTAGTCTCATCGTTGCGTCAAGACGAATCAAGTGGCGAAGTCGGAATTCGAAACGAATTCCCGAGCTTAAAGTGATCGAAACGGCCTAATTACAATTAGACCTTTAAACTTTCAAAAATGGACAATTAGGTCCAAAATACATTTTCAATTAAGTTCTAAATCATCAAATAATTTACAATTAAATCTACATTGATACGTAAGACATATAACTGTCACACGATCTACATTGTTAATATAAAATTCATAAATTAACACATTTAAATATATAATTTTAAATTAAAATAAGCATGTAGAGACAATTTAAATAGATTTATTGAGTAGAGTTACAACTTAAATCATTTAAAGAAAATTAAATTACGTAATTGCATAGTTAAACTCACTTGATGACAATTTGTGTTTAAATACTTATATTATTATAAGTATACTTTTAATTCTTAATGTTAATATGAATTTAAAATATTTAATAAATTTTAAGGCAACTGTTTTTAACGGTATTCCAGCGAAAGATTTTATGAAATTAAATGGAAAAATTTATTTAAACCGGTTTTTTAGAAATTGATTTTATCATGAAATTTAATAAATAATAATAAAACCGATTCCAGAGAAAAATGTTTTATCATAAAATACAAAATAAAAATTTAAGGAATTTAAAATGGAAAAAAAAAAAAAAAAAAACTGGTGAAGTCGGATACACAGTATCGTGAGTCGTGACTTACCATAAATTTGCAATACACCAACAAGGAAGTGTTATAAAGTTGTAAAAAAAAAGAAAAAAAAAAAAAGCTATAATTTTAGAAAATTCCGTCATTTTCATACAGTAACGCAAGATTGACAAGAAAGGTGACTTAAATGACCGCACGGAAAAGAGCATTATTTTGTGGGTCGTGAGACCGCATGCAGGAGATCTAAATTGAATTAGTATGATAGTGTCATCATGTCATGGTACTCAAACTTGCCAATAAGGGTCGTTTGATGGGAGAAATTCATGATATGTCAAGTATAAGATATTTAAAATATCTCACGGTGATCGAGCCAAAATATGGAGTCGAGGACTCGATCATTTCCTGGTTCGACCACTTAAAATTTGTAGATGGGGATGATAGCTTAGAAGTCGATATCCTGAGAAGGGAAATGAAAAGGTGAGCTCGATGTCAACTCGGAACTGATGGGGATGATACTCGAGTTGGCACTTCGACGCTCAAGTCAACACTCGAGTTATTGAGATCAAAATAAAATGCAGTAGATTAGGTGGTTGAAAATTGTTACCAGTGGTATGAATGAAAATATTTATATAGGATAAGAGTAATGATGATCTCGATGGACGTGTGAGTACCTCAAGTTGACAGCTGTCCCGCTAAGGTAGTGCATATAATGTTTAGTTGAGCACTCCCCGCATGAACAGCTAGTGGCCATGTGGCCTTAAGGGCCGAAGAATGATCGAGGTGCATAGTCGAGTGTGCATAGTTGAGCGTTGGGTCTGACGTGTCCGATCGAGGGTGTGAGAGGAAAAAGAGACAGGCTAATTCAGGAGATGTGTAACTGAGAAATCTCGAGTTGAGTCAGGTGACACATGATGACAAATAATTAGTGGGCCACATGGCCAGATGGGTCCATGCCACATCACATGGTACTATTTTATTTTATTTTTGTTCTTTCCATTTTATTTTATTTTTCTCAATTCAGGTTCAATACAATTTTAATAATAATTAATAAAAATTATACTTTTCTTCTCTAAATTCAATTCGTATAAATAAATTTTAAGAACAAAATTGAAAAACTGTATTCAATTAGAAAAATGAACAAAAAATCAATTATTTAAAAACAAATATATGTCAGTACTAAAATATCACTATTCATAACTATTTAAAACACATAAACATAAAGAAACCAATTATGTCATTTCTAATGTACCGGTAATTATAATATTTTCATATAATTCCTAAATATTTAGAGTTAAAAGAAACCGAAAATGATGAAGTATTGCCTAAATAGATTTAAGGCAATAAAATGGCATACACTTTGCAATTATTCCTTCTGAAGCTTCATGTTCATCTTCTTTCCTTTTTTTTTTCTTTTTTCTTTTTTTTTTCTCTTCTCATTTATTATTATTATTATTTTTTTAATATCCGCATTTATTTGATTAATAGCTTTTCGTCTTTCTTTCTTTTATTCCTTTATGCCAACTTTTCAATTTTTTCTTACTTTTTTGAGCAGTTATTTTTTAAAAAAAAGAAAACCAACAAATATATTATCAAGTCAAACAGTATAATCGAAGAGACACAAGTCGAAATAACGTAAGGCGAAACTGCAAGGGACAATCGTTAGCCGTCAAAAGCGAATGGGCTATACAATTAGCCTCACGCTGAATATCAATTTCTATATGAAAGACTAGAAAATAATAAAATTTAACCATAACAAAGAAACTAAACTTTCGTACGAAAGAAACAAAACTTCCATGCGGAAAACTCGAAAAAAACTAACTTACGAAAGACTCGAAAAAAAAACTAAATTAAGAAAAATAGCAGTGGATGTGTTTTCATTGTAACGGCTAATTCAACCAACATCACCAAAAAAAAAAAAAAAAAAAAAAAAAAAGAAAAGAAGAAAAGAAGAAGAAGTAGACTTGAGAGAATAACATTAGATTTCAAAGGCTAGAGAAAAATTAGTGGTAAAACAGATTTGAGTCGATTCGACGATAGAATCGTTTTCTCCACGGCCACATCAAAGTTTCAATCACAAAAGTTAAAAATTGAAAGACTACTTTGAACGTGTGGAGTGGGGGTATGTTGTGTGCATATGAGAATAAGATTGAGATGCTAGCGACAGAACATAGTTAATTCGGTGGTAGAATCTTTTTCTCCAGCGCCGGATCAAAATTACAATCACAAAAGCTAAAAATTGAAAGACTATTTTGTACGTGTGGAGTGGGGGTGTGCCGTGTGCGTATGTGTTGGGGTGAGCATTTAATGCTTATGCAAATTAAAAATTGGAACAATTTCAAATAACTCCCCATCAGTTTGAATATTTTTACTTTATTTTACTTTCCGAAAATTTATACTATATAATATGATATAAATATTACATTAGAATATTTTAGTACTACATTATGTGAAAATTATACAACATGTTTTGAGAGTGGTGAAAATTTATACAACATAATGGGATATAAATATTGCATTATATCATATTCATACTACATGTGGGAAGTAAAATAAAAATTTGATGCCCAATTAGGGAGTTAAGTAAAAATATGATGTTCAAGTGAGGATTTATCCGACATTACCCGTTAAAAGTTGAATGACTGAAAGCATGAAAAGAGGAAGTCATAAAACAATGAAAAAAGACAAAAACATTTTCAATTTTTTTTTTGTCCTGAAAAAGACTAAAACATTTAATATATATGAGAGCATTGTAATCTTAAAACTATAAAATTAGGTTAAAATTAATAAGAAAGATGGTGAGAACTCTTAAGAATATGATGAGGAAATTTTAAAATTTCCTTTTTAAAAATTACAAGAGAGTAAATTAAAATTTACACGTCATTTAATATTGTTTCATTTTAACTTCGACAGACAAGAAGCATCTTTGCAAAAAAAATAAGGGCCAAGTTGCTTATTAACTTTTTATGAGGGATTTTTTGTCCAGTTTGAAGATCACTGGCCACAAGTTGCAATTAATCTGGCACTACAATTCCCATGGTAACATTATTATTATTATTATTTTTAAATAAAAATTTATGAATAGGGGTGACTATCACATCTCTAAAATTATGGCACACCCACCAATTCTTCAAGATTTACAAGAGCCTGTAAGTGTATGGAGTATGAACTATTAACCAGTGCAGACTTTCTTGGTCCTTCCCAGAACTGGAGTTAATGCCACGCATCAATGGCATTATACGGACAGATAAATGGCAACTACCGAGCCTGCGAGTAAAATGACAAACACGAATCTGATCAAAGGTGTGCTGCCACATCCTAATATGGCAGGTAAGCTCAGCTGGCCTTCGGGCTTCTTTCGTAACTATTCTTTCCAGCATAATATGAATAATTTCGTTAACTTGGATGCTCACTTCATTGGGTCGAGAAAGGATTTGGTTTTGCAGGATAAGGTAATAAGGGCTCAAGCTAACATGGAAGGCATGGGAATTTTCCCCTTGGGGATAGTCTGTAACTACGCAATTGACGGCTTTTTGATTCGGAACCCTCAAAAGAAGTACATCTTCAAAGATAATTCTAAGGACGCCATGATCGTTTTGGAGGACAATCGTTGCCAGATAGTCACCACATTGGAGTCTATCGCCGCTCAGGTCCCTGGGTGTCTTTCGAGACCAACGTTTGGCCCGTTTAGAGTCATTGGTAGCAGGGATTGTTTAAGTTTAGAGAGCATCGCCACGGACTTTATTTATTCTCTTGCTCTGAGACACATCAACTACTGCCTGTTATCCATCTCTTGTAATAGCATTAGGCTCTCTCACATTTTCGACATTTGGATGTACGTTCTTTGGACTTTCTCTTCGGTCCTGGTTAATAAAGGAGGTGAGGTCCTCGTCTAAAACCTTTTCTTTTTAAAAAAAAACCAGTGCAGACTTTCTTTTTGAATTTTACAAATACTTTACGGACAATAATCTAATAAATTAGAATTCAAAATCATTAAAAAAAAAAAAAACACTTAACAAGAGTCGGGCCCATAGTAACATTATGCATTCATGCACCAATTACCGAAATAAATGAATTGTTTAGTAACTCTGGAAAACTGAAATTTAGTTTGTTATGGGTCATGTGTCGTTATTAAATTATTTGTCTAGCTATAAGGTGTTCACCGGAAAAAGATAATTAAAACGTTTAAATATTTTATATATTTTGGCATAATAGTAAACTATATTTAAGATGTCCATTTCTGAGTCATATATACACAACCTACAAACCAGAAATGGATCCGTGGAGTTACAATCATCTTACCAGAACTATATTTTTAATACCTAAACAACTTGCCTATCTTTCATCCTTTTGTTTAACTAATAATTTATTATGTAGGACCCTATTATTGCTTTCATGTATGTTCAAAATAATAATTTAATCGATCTGAGTTAAATTTCCGGGCAAGTTGCTCCTATGAGTTGAAACGTAATAAACTTTTGATTAACGGATACTTCTAAAAATATCATTCTGGCGTGTCGTGTCGTGTCGTGTTTGATATCATGTCCAACACTCTTTACGTGGACAATTTAAAAAAAAATCCGTATAGCCGTATTCATATTATATCGTGTTCGTATCGTCGTATTCGTATCTATGCATTACAGGTAATAACCTTATTTTCATAGATTTTAATTAGGGGTTTTTTTGAGTTCAATTACGGCAGAGATTCATATAAGAATGGATTTTCCAATCTAATGTTCAATTTAAAAGATTAAAATTTTACGAGGTATAATGTCGCGTCCCATTAAACTAACCGATGTGTACGACACCAATCAGTGAACCGACGCCAATGGTATTTGTCCTCCCAATATAGGCTGAGGTCCAAAAAGTATTCATATTTCATTTTCTTTAAAAAACAATACTCTTGGGAAATATCAATAATTGATGACGATATTCGTACGAAATACATGCAGCCATCCAGTTCCATAAATTCAGAACATGTGAAAGCTTTCCGCGGCTTATTAGGCAAAGAAATTAAAGATCAAAACAAGATTAATACGAAAAGGGACTGTTCCGATTTCCACAAACATTAGAATGTTGAAGATGATAAGCATTGAGATACGGTCCAGAATTTAGGCAACGCCAAAATTAGAAGCCTGCAACCTTAGCTCGGTAGCTGACAAACCACATTTTCTGGAACTAACGAACAAAATACCAACTTAAATGATGGTTGGTAATGGCTTGGTGGTGTGACCTCCCCTCTATAAGACAACCTTTTTCTTCTTATCACATTCTTAAAGATCACATCAGCATATCTCTTTCTTTCTTAACTTCTCCAAATTCCAAGCAGATATGGACATCGCACGAGTCGAAAGGAAGATTACAACTGAGAGAAATTAAAAGAGGTTACAGTTAGCTGTAATATTGTAATTGAGTTTACAAATACTGGTTCTGTAACAGGTTGTTTAGTTTCTCTCTGGGTATTCTGGGCTTGGTGGTTGATGGAGCCTATTTCGGAAAACGCTAATCTTGGAAAACGAGGTTGGTTGTTTATTTGTTTTTATCATAAACTTCTCACTTGTGTGAAATGGGATTTGAATTCTGAATGTTTGCCTGCAGATGAGGAGATTGATGATTCTCCTATTGAGGAAGTCCGTCTCACTGTGCCGACGACGGATGATCCTACGCTGCCATGTTTAACCTTCCGGACGTGGGTTTTGGGGATGGTATCATGTGCGGCTTTAGCATTCCTGAATCAGTTCTTCGGTTATCGCCAGAATGCGCTTTCCATAACGTCTGTTTCAGCTCAGATTCTGGTGCTTCCTTTAGGAAAGCTTATGGCTGCATCTCTGCCAACAAAGGCGATACGTGTTCCAGGGACAAAGTGGTCGTTTTCGCTGAATCCAGGGCCGTTCAACTTGAAGGAGCATTGCCTTATCACCATATTTGCCAATGCCGGTGCGAATGGTGTTTATGCGGTCAACATCATCACCATCGTAAAAGCATTTTATCATCGAAGAATCAACCCTGTTGCAGCAATGCTCCTCACACATAGTACTCAGGTTAGTATAATATCAATCAGTCTTGGTTTTTAACTTGGCTAATTCTTGGTGGGGGATAATTACTGGGAAATACGTACTCTGAGGTTTTGGCTAACTACACAAACTTCCTTGCGGTTCGGAATATTACAAAAACTACCCCTATCAAATAATTTACATTACATCTCGATCAATTAACTTTGATGATATCATATCTAATTTTCACAAACTTTTTAGTTTGATCTATATACTTACTGATCAACATTTGAATTTGAATTTATGACTATCATACCATGCATTTGGCAAACCTCAGTGTAAGCTAAGGGAAGTTCTTGTAATTTCTCGAACCTCAGGGGAAGTTTGTGTAATCAGCTGAAACTTCAGGGCATGCCTGTATCATTAACCTTTTTCTTCTGAAATTTATTTACAATTTTTGTTGGTGCAGCTGCTTGGGTATGGTTGGGCGGGAATATTTCGGAAATTTCTGGTTGATTCGCCTTACATGTGGTGGCCTGCGAACCTTGTCCAAGTTTCTCTCTTCAGAGCATTGCATGAGGTTGAAACAAGAAGAAAAGGGGGCCTCACTAGGCTTCAGTTCTTCATAATAGTCCTCGTTTCAAGCTTCTCTTATTACATTATCCCAAACTATCTGTTTCCATCCATTACTGCTCTCTCATTTGTGTGTTGGATATGGAGAGATTCAGTCACAGCCCAGCAAATAGGATCTGGAATTCACGGGCTGGGCGTCGGCTCCTTCGCCTTTGATTGGGCCACTGTTGCTGGTTTTCTAGGCAGCCCACTTGCAACTCCGGGATTCGCTATCATCAACATGTTGGTTGGTTTCATCCTGGTTCTTTATGTTGTGATGCCGATTGCATATTGGAACAACTTGTATGATGCTAAGAAATTTCCTATCATTTCTTCTCATGTGTTTGATGCTAATGGAGCACCGTATAACATATCAGCAATTCTCACTGATAAAACATTTGAATTCAACCGTATCGGATATGATAGTTACAGCAAGGTTAATCTCAGCATATTTTTTGTATTCACGTATGGCTTGAGTTTCGCGACTTTGGCTGCTACTGTGTCACATGTAGCACTGTTTCATGGAAGGTAACATCATAAACTTAATGTATTCAAATTACTCAAGATTCCCTTTCTTTTTTTTTTTTTGATAATTACACCGAGGTTTGGCCTAATTACACAGCTATTACCTGAGGCTTTATAAATTACAAAAACTTCCCCTGACGTACTACAGAATTTGGCAACACATACTATTATAGTCATGATTTTCAAGTCAAAATATTAACCCCAAAATTTATGGATCCAACTTCAATGTAAATTTATGTAATAGGAAGGTTTTGTAATTTCCAAAATATCGGGAATGTTTCTGTAATTATAGCAAATTTTAGGGTGTCTCAGTGTATTTATCCTTTTTTCTTCTTCTTTTAACTGCTGAATTGCAGATCAATCTGGCAGCAAACAAAGGCGTCGTTTAAAGACAAGTTTGGGGATGTGCATACAAGGTTGATGAGGAAAAACTATGATCCTGTACCTCAGTGGTGGTTTCACAGTATATTGATCTTGGTTATCGCATTGTCGTTGTTTGCCTGCGAAGGGTTTGGAAGACAGTTACAGCTTCCTTACTGGGGTGTCCTCTTAGCAATGGCGTTAGCTTTCATATTCACCCTGCCTGTTGCTGTCATTGTCGCCACAACCAATCAGGTAATGTTAATTTGTTTCATTATCGATCCTTGTTTCTCAGTTCGTTTGTGTTTGTATTTTGTACTGATGTTGGAAGATACCTACGTCGCAGCAAGCAGGATTAAATGTCATCTCAGAGATGATTATTGGTTACATGTACCCTGGAAAACCTCTAGCTAATGTAACCTTCAAAACCTATGGCACCATAAGCATGTCACAAGCCATCATGTTCCTTTCAGATTTCAAGCTCGGCCATTACATGAAAATTCCCCCCAAGTCTATGTTCTTGGTTCAGGTAAAACCTTGTACATAAGACAATGTTGCAATTTCAATCCTGGCCAATAAGCTATTCTAGCCCAGTTTAAAATCAAATTTTGGTGTGGAATAATTACACTAACATACCCTGAGGTATGTTTAACTAAACAAACTTGTCATTAGATTTGGGAAATTACAGAAACTTCCCCTATCAAAGGATAGCATTGCATCTGGTCCTGGATCAATAAACTTTCATTACGGCATCTCTAACTTTTTATGAATATCTTATATTACCTAGTCACTTACTGATTGATACTTGATTCTATATTCATGATTATACCGTTATGAATTAAGCCAAATATTAAGACATGTCAGGGGAAGTTTTTGTAATTTCTCAAATTATATGGGAAGTTTGTGTAATTAAGTAAACCTCATGATCTACCGGCGCAATTATCCTTAATAATTTTTGTGAATTGAACCCTTTCATACTAATACAACAAAACATTCTTGAAACTGAAGCTGGTAGGAACAGTGGTCTCCTCTTTGGTGTACTTTGGCACAGCGTGGTGGCTCCTCATAACAGTTGAAAACATCTGCGACACATCAAAACTGCCCGACGGTAGCCCTTGGACTTGCCCTGGGGACGACGTCTTCTACAATGCATCCATAATATGGGGCGTAGTGGGCCCCCTTCGCATGTTCGGGAAACTCGGACTGTACCCGGAGATGAATTACTTCTTCCTCTTCGGCCTCATCGCTCCTCTACCAGTGTGGTACTTTGCGCGCAGGTATCCAGACAAGAAGTGGATTCAATACATCAACGTTCCGATCTTGATCTCGGGAGCAGGGGCGATGCCTGTGGCCAAGGCTGTGAACTACATGTGCTGGTTTGCTGTGGGATTGGTGTTCAACTTGTATGTGTATAGGAGATTCAAGGGGTGGTGGGCTAGGCATAACTACATTCTGTCGGCCGGCTTGGATGCCGGCGTTGCATTTATGGCGACGGCTTGTTATTTCACGCTGCAGTTCAACGGGATTGAGGGACCGAAGTGGTGGGGCTTGGGGGTGGACGATCACTGCCCATTGGCGCATTGCCCCACGGCGCCAGGGATACAGGTCGAAGGATGTCCTGTTTTCAAGTGATCTTGATGTTGTACTTTCTGTCATTGCTTCAACTGGAGTTCACTGTTGAGAAATGGCAACTCCATGTATCAAGTATGTACAATATGAAGCTAAGATCAGGAACCATGAATCACATTTCAGCTCTTCCCTTCAGATACTGTCATAATAATACCATTGAAAAAGTTCACTAATTTTTGTTCTCTCTTATTTCTGTTTTTCTTTTACTCTCTTTCACTTCACCTATTTTTTTCAATTCCTTTTCCTCTTTAAAATTTCCCAATCATATCTTTCAAATTCAAATTTTCATTTATCTCTTTATAGACGTACTTTTATCTTGTTTTAAGTTATTTAAATTAAGTAACTATATTACAATATTTTCAAAATCGGACCGAACACCTAGTTGTTAATGGTTCGAGTGGATTGATCGGTTCAACCACGGATTCAACCTATAATGACACCATAATTACGTAGAAAGGTATATCCAACATCTAAGATATGTCCTGTTAGAAAGAAAAACGAACCGATGGTCAATCCTGGCAGAATTAGTCCTGATAATCAGTTGAACCTATCAGACCAACCGATCCAGGTCTCAATAGTGCCATATTAAGATTAAGTACAAAATATATGTTAGTAGGATGAATTTAATTTCCTGCACGCAATTAAATGAATGCTATTAAAATTTTAATTGCAAACGCATGAATTGACTACATTACTAATTTAAACGTGACGATGGGTCGCTTTCCCGTCCCCACTCCCAAAGTTGTCGTCTTCTTTGATGAGAATTGTAGTGCAACATAATGACATGAATGGCCACAAAACTTTGTAATTAATTTGGCTAATTAGCTTTCCTCCACTGTGAAACGTTATCATGTGTGAACACTTCTAAAATATCATTTTGTTATATCGTATTGTCTTAGATACTCGTATTAAACACTGTATCCGACACTCTTCACTTGAAAATTTTAAAAAAAATTTATGTCATGTCGTATCATTGTCCGTATCGCTTCATCTATATCCGTGCATTATAGATAAGGAAATCGGTCATCCATCTTCTTCTCGGCTCTCTATATATGTCTGTATTACGCACTATTATCATGTGAGAACCGCAATATTCTACATTGGTGGTCCGAACTCCGAACCATCATGGAACAGGAGTCCAGGACCAGGACACCACTCAAGCTCCGGTTATGCGCTTGTGTCCATTAACATAATTTCCACACTTGTTTATATCTTTGGCTATATATGTATCACATATATGGAATATGGACCACTTTCACCGGCTGCCTATCATGTCACTTGACTTTTTTGGGCTATATGACTCGCTTGGGGGTTGGACCACTCAGTTTGATTTCATAGTAATTAGGATTATGCTTATTGTCGGGAGAGATTGGTTCAAGTGATTAATGGGTTCATTCTCAAAGATAAGATCTCAAGTTTGAACCCCATTTGGATGTACAAGTGTGTGAAAAAAAAAAAAGAAAAAAAAAAGGACTATGCTTGTTATTTAATCTACTGTGTTTTCTTTCTTCTTTATATATATATACAGATCAATAACACGATGAATACTACAAAAATGGTCCTATCATTAGTTGCAAGCTCTTGATAAAGTTTGAAGTAGTATTACCACAGGGGGGCCACCACCTACTGCAATTCCATTAGAATAATGATTATTTACGTTATCCCTCTCGATTCTGCATGTCGTTTTAGCTGATCATTAAAATATGAAAATCCCAAACTAAGTGCGCTTTTCTATAAGCATCCTATAATCGATCAGAATTCAGAAATGTCTGTTGAGGTTATTCGTTTGACTAGCTAGTTTTGGTCAGATAGAAATTTCGGTTCGAATAACTTGGCCAATATTTCATTCTGCTTTCTAATATTAAAAAGAATTTCGGTTGGAATTTTATTGGGATCAATCAACAATTAAAAAACTAATTAAAAATTTTTTATTCCACAAAAAAAATTAACAATTAAAAATAATCTTCATTAAATTAAATAAAGAAAAAAAAAATGTATCATATTTATAGTGTGATTTATTAATCATCTTAAGTTCCACTAAAGATGAAGCATGAACGAGTCATTCTTCGTTATACTGATTTAGTCAATTTAAACTTAAGCTAAAATTACCTCAATATAATATAAAGAACCATACATACACATATAACAAGTTTATAATAGAACATTTACTCTCTCTATTAGCCTAACTACTATAAATAATGTTATCTTAATTTCATTTTCACAAAAAACATAAAATTACACACAAGAAAAAGGGAAAGAAAATGCATTTTACAAGAATAAGGGAAAATAGAAATACAAAATTGGAAACTCGCACATTCACATTTTTTGCATACTTACTACAGTGAGGGTTGGCAGCTGCAATCCACTCAAACTAGAAAATAAGCAAAGAGGACGAAAAGGAGGTTTTCCGGCACCCAAAATGAAGATTGAACAGGGCACCATCCAAATATAGAAGCTGGTACTGTTGATGAAGCGGCGGAGTGATGGCGGTTGCCTCTGGCGGCGCCTCCAGTCCCTCCCATCCCAATTGCCCCTTTCCGACCACTTCCACCGCCTCCTCCACCAGCAGCTGCGCCGCCGTGGGCGGCCGCCGCCGCCACAATTATGGTGGCAGTTACTGCGGCCACGAGAAGAACTTTCGCAGCCCTAGTGGCCATCATCACCGTTGTTGATATCCCTTCTCCTGCGTGTATATATCTGACAGTCTGATTGTGTGTGTCTGAGAGAGAGAGATCTGGTAATGATAATTGATATAAGTCACACGACCAGGAAAAAGCTGCAAACACCTGGCATCCTTTTGTTAACGACAGACAAGATCACGGGGGATTTTATGGTATATAAAAACCTGGATTAAATCATTATCACTTAATCTACATTATTAAGTACTATTTTAATTCTTAGCTAAATAACTTTGATAAAATCAATTAATCGTGTGGAACTTAAAAAATATAAAGAAATCAAAATGGGAGAAAGAAAAAGCACTTTTGTAAAGCGATAGTGGGTAATTCCTTTTCCGATGTTTGGTAGCTTTCGTGATTGCAGCATGTGCCAGGTGGCCAGCAATGGCCGAATATATATATATTAGCACCTAATGTTTGATTAGGGTTATATTCTATTTATTTATGTAGATTTAGCATAAACTATCCAAGTAATTAAAACAGTATAAAACTAGGAGTTGAAATATAATATACAAAAGCATATGTCAAAAATATAATATGTAAAACTATTTAGATATTGTACGCAAGGACTTGTGGACTAGCCACTGCCACAGCGCCCGTACAAGCAGGAATGTAGCCAGAATTTACTAGGAAGGGAGGCGAAACTAAAATTTTTAAAATAAAAAGGCTAAAATTTATAATTAGGGAGAAACAAAAATCTAAAATTAGGGGGACAAAACTAAAATTTTTCTAAAATATATGGACACAAGGCATTGGTAGGACACCACCCCTTCGTTGGGCTGCCTCTAAACCGCCGCTACCACCTCGATGCCGCCTCCACGGCCACCTCCACCAGCTGCCGAGCGCTATCCAAATTAGGAAAATTAGCTATACTTTTCTACACATTGTGGCGAGATCATCATTTTAATTAATTGTGGATATGCCAGAAATGTGATTGGAAATATACGTGCAGAATACATTATCTTTGACTTGGCCTTATAATAACTAGGTTAAATGTGTTGCAAATTTTTTTGAGCTTGCGTATTTTATTTTAGAAAACGTGATTGTAAAATATCTTTGAAATTGTCTTATTGGAAACGCCACGCTTAAGTTATCTATACTATTATATTAAGCGAGAGACCTATTTGGTTTCATTGACTCTTTTTTTTTTATAATTTTTTTTTAATTTTTAATATAAATTCTAACCACGTACTTTTACAGTTTTGTGCTTAAACTTTTCTATATTCACGTGCTCCCAAATTCTTTTCTTTTTTATTTATATCACTTATTTATCTTTAGTTTTTTTTTTCTTCAATTTGATATTATCTTATTTAATTTATTCATCATAAATTATAATTATATTAAAAATAATTATAAATTAAGTAATAACATAAATTATTTAATTTAATATTTTTTTGAGTACACATGTAGCGTGTGCAAGGTTGCTAGTATATTATAAAGCATACAGTGCGTATCTTTGATATAATTGATTATCAATGTGAAATGTTGATTTAATTTGATATCTACATGTTATATTAATATATTATAATTTTGTCATAATTCGTTTTGTCATCTAATTATTATAGGAATCAATGCAAGTTTTATTGAATACTTTTGTTTGTAATGGCACACACGTTGTCTCAAAGCCGTCAAATTCACTGGTCCCCTTAACTTTGGTTAATCCCACACATGCACAATTAATATTTATAAAAAAATTATTGCATAGTTTTCATAATGTTAATTATTTTATTAGGTCCACCTGATGAGACCCAATTATAATATAAACAAGTTATAGCACGTGGAACGTCAAGAAAATAACAAGTGGACCTTAAAATCATCTCGGATCCTCCCACGAATCCAACAATGTTATAAGGTTGCAACTCTGAAATAACTACAAGTTCCCCCTCAATGGGCGAGCGTGACATACAAAACTCATGTCGCTCGAAAGCGCCCCTCGGAGTCCCAAAGCACACGAGAGGGATGTGGGCATATACGATGCAACCCCTCAAAATCTTGAGGATTGGTGCCCCTCGGGTGTCGCACGGATACCGCTCGAGATATAATACACGAGGGATAAAATACTCCCATAAACATATCGAGGGCCCCTGTCCTCGGGAACAATTCCGTAATGCTCTCTGACAAATCGTACATAATCGTGCCCCTACTCCGGTTGTTTTTACAGCTACCTTTTTGGTAGGTAGGAATGTTTTTCCTCAAACACCCCTCATTGGACCACATGTCTAGGGCGATATCCTCTCAATCATACCAAATTATTAAAGGGTCCTCATCCTCCATATATATATACTACACTGAATCATCTTCATAAGTTTTACTCTGAGCATTTACATCACTTCTCTCTAATTCATTCAAATCTCCTAACCTGATTTACTGAATTGAGCGTCGAAGATTCCATTCCCCTATATTCCCCAATTTGACTTTATAACATTTGTCTTGTATTTGTCTAGCACGACCGAACCCAGAATATACAGCGATGCCATCTTCATCTTTTCCAACATTCTGCTCTTATTAATTTTCCCTTCTATATAAATTTTGAATGATATTGAAACGACAGATATCATGCAACATCACCAACAAAAATTTCCACATAAAAAGGTTATGCACAACTAAAACGATATATATATATATATATATATATATATATATATATATATATATCGGCAAAATGATTAAACAAATCAACAGATAATTACCAACGCCCCCTGAGGTTTGGCGTTAATACAGAATACCCCCTGAGGTTTCGGAAATTACGAACTCCCCCCTGAGAGAAAAATCCATCCATTGATATCATCAATTTTAGACGGTGTGATTAACGGCCGGTGCTATTCGGTGTTATTTGTAAGCAAGGGTGAACAAAATTTGTGACGCCCGGAGCGGTGGGCCACCACATCCCCCGCACTTAAACCCGAACCCACATATGAAATGGATTTCCATACATGAGTCCAAGTCTAAGCGAACGGAACCTACACTCACTCCTTAGGCTAAGCGGGGCTAAAACTCGGACAGAGCGCGCGAAAATAAACACATAAATGCGGAAGCCATAACATAAGGATCGAAAAGAGCTCTATAACTAACACTTATATCATATACAATGGCCTCACGGCCCAAAAGATCGAGTATATACATCAAAAGCCCATAATTCAGTAAAATATAATTCTATCATCAAATACATAATAAGAGTATCCAAAATGCAAGAAGTATGAATGCAACTCGACCTAGACACACAAGTACAAGACCAAGACTCGCACTTCCCCGCCTAGCTCGAAACAACCTGCACTGAAGGTGGGAAAAGAGAGGGGTCAGTCAAAACTCGACTGAGTGAGGGGGCTAAACGCACACCCACACCTAAATACGTATAGAGCAGAGCATATTACAGAGGTGATAGTCATGAATCGAGGCTAGGGTTTTACATACCAAATCATTTTCCAAAGGTAGCATATAATATAAAGGAAGACCTATCTCGATCCATAATCGATCAAATATAACATAAACATAAGTCCGGCGAGAACGGACTATCCCTTACTCCATCAAACATAACATAAAAATCGAATTCAAATCAAAATTTCCAACCTCACATCCATGGTGTATCGGGAATCAAACCCTAACACCTACATTACCAAACACATACGGGGCAGCTAACCCACAATATGCCTTCCCCGGTTATCCACCGAGGGCTCAAGATACCACGCCTTCCCAACCTCCATAGGTCGTACGTGAATATCTCAAATGAGAACGTGCACAGGGGTCATAACCGGCGACCCCGTGGTCGTCCCGGGTCTCCCTTACCCACGTCTCCGGGCCCAACAAACCAAATCAAACCAAACTCCCATCTTTCAGGGTACAACTCGCTCAAACATATCATATACGAATAACGAATTTCAAAATATAGCTTACTTATGCCAATACTTATACCAATTTCGAAAACGTAAAGCTTATTTCACAAAATCATAACATACCTTAAGCACTCGTATTTAATACATATATATAAATATATATATTCGCATACAGGGTGAGAAATCAACACGTAATAGGTCTTAGGTCGCTTATCTAATATAAAGGATCCTAACCTCACCTTTGCAAAAGTAGAAGGAAGGCAAAATGGGCGAACGAACACTTAAACCTCGGGCTCACGAACTTCTGGAAGAGGCTCTGAAACAAAAGAAGACAAGACCCGAGACTTAGACTCAATAATGTACCAATTAGACGCACGGCGATGCAAATAGATGCTATGAATGCAAGAAATATCAAATGAACACTTAAACGTTACCAAATTATAATTACATATATTCGATATATATACAACACGTGCATGTACAGTAGCAGGCAAACAAAAATGCATGAGAAACAAAGGGTGACACGCCCGTGTCACCGAAATGTACTAAGCCGTGACACCCCCGTGTCACGGTACAGCAGAAAACATACATGAAAATAGGGTGACACGCCCGTGTCACAAAACAAAGCAAACCGTGACACCCCCGTGTCACGGTACAGAAAATCAGCCCGACCAAGCTTGCACCCCCGTGTCACACTGAAGAGAACAAAAGTGACACGCCCGTGTCACTGTTCGAAACAGGAAAAAAACAGGGCATGCAACGTGACAGCAACAACAACCAACTTTCAACCAACAAATGCAACCAAAACTTGAATAAACATGTAACCATACTTAAAGCACAATAAAATCTAGCATATAAACTCATATCATGCATTGATCAACAGGATTTACTAACATCAAACCCATATACAAGTTCATCAACTAAGTCCATAAATCCCAAGTCTTTAAGCATAACTTCAAGCTAAAAGTATGTACTCATGTTTCCAACAACAAATAAGTAAATCATCCAATCCAAGCCACAACCCTAGCTTCCCATATTCAATCCAAGAATTCATACAAAATCTCCATCTTACCTTGAATGAAAAAGAGATGCAAAGAGATGGAGTGAGATGATGTTGATGATGCTTGAATGTCCAAAATTCGGATTTTGAGAGAAGAAATCTTCACACCTTGGGCAAAGGTTTTGGATCGGTTGGCAAGGGAACAAGAGCAAAGATGTGTATGTAATGTATGTATGAGAGAAAGGAAGAAATGGAATGTGATGTTACTTTGAAGAAAGAAGAAATGGCCAAAATTGCTATTAAGTCCTCCAATCTAATAAGTTATGCAAGTGAAACCCCAAGCTTTTGAAATATAACCAATTAAGTCCAAGCCAATAGGTTCTCAAGGTTCATGAATGATCAGTTAAGGTCATAACGAAATTAAATCAAGTTCGGGAAAATTAAATTCACATATCATAAATCACTTGAGGCAAATTTTTGACATATAATTCGAAGATTTCATGTAAATTCAAATAATTCATATAAGAATTGAAATTAAATAATTCAAATAAACAATTAGAATAAATATAAAATGCGTAAATAATAATTTTAAATGCGCACATACGTCATACCTGTACGGTCTGAAAGTCGGGGTGTCACAATCTTTCCCCCTTAAAAAGGACTTGCCCTCAAGTCCGAACCGAGTCCTCAAACAACTCCGGATATAAGTTCCTCATTTTCTCCTCAGTTTCCCAAGTCGATTCCTCGGATTTCTGATCCCTCCAAAGTACTCTGACCAAAGGAATCTGCCGTTTTCTTAATTCTTGCATCTTCCGGTCCTGAATTGCAACCGGATGCTTTTCTATTGTTAAATCCGGCTCTAACTGAACCTCTTCAACTGGAAGAATAGTTGCCTCATCGGGATGGTACTTGCGGAGCTGAGAAACATGGAAAACGTTGTGTATCCCGGTCAAATTCGGTGGTAGATCCAATCTGTACGCCGTTTCTCCAATTCTTTCCAAAATTTCAAATGGCCCTAGGTATCGTGGACTGAGCTTTCCACCTTTACCTATTCGAGTGAAGCCTTTCCTTGGAGATGCTTTCAGAAAAACTCTATCTCCGACCTCAAACACTAAGGGCCTTCTTCTCTTATCGGCATAGCTCTTCTGTCGAGCCTGAGCTGCCCTCATTCTTTGTCTAATCGTATGAATCTTCTCAATAGTAGCAACAATGTTTTCCTTAGGCCCGGCCCTCTCGAGCTTATTCTCTTCGGTCCACCTCCAATCCTCGATATCCCAAAACAAAGGCGACCTACACTTTCTTCCATAAAGTGCTTCATAAGGTGCCATCTTAATCGAACCTTGATAACTGTTGTTATAAGCAAATTCAACTAGAGCCAGATGCTCATCCCACTTATCCTGGAAATCCAAAGCACACGACCGAAGCATATCCTCTAAGTACTGAATTAACCTTTCAGATTGACCGTCCGTTTGAGGATGTGAAGCGGTGCTAAACCTGAGCCTGGTGCCCAAACATTTTTGGAGATTCTGCCAGAAGATCGAAGTAAACCGTGGATCCCGATCCGAAACGATACTAGCCGGAATTCCATGTAGTCTTACAATCTCTCGAACATATAACTCGGCTAGTCTTGGAACTTTATCGGACATCTGAACCTTGAGGAAATGGGCAGACTTAGTTAATCTGTCGACAATTACCCAAATTCCATCAAACCCTCCTTTGACTCTAGGCAAGCCGGACACGAAGTCCATAGTCACTTGCTCCCACTTCCACTCGGGAATCGGAAGTGGTTGGAGAGTTCCTCCCGGCTTCTGGTGTTCTGCCTTCACCTTTTGACACGTCAGACACCGCTTCACGAAGTTCGCGACGTCCCTTTTCATGCCATTCCACCAGAATTTCTCTTTCAGGTCCCGATACATCTTAGTACCTCCCGGATGAATCGAGTACCTCGAGCGATGTGCCTCCTCAAGTACAAGCCTCTTGAGCTCTTCTGGGACACATATTCTCGCTTCGAACCTTAACAAACCGGAATCATCAATCCCAAACTTAGAATTCGGGTCGTTCTTGGAACGAGCTACCAACCTTTGAATTTCTGCATCTGAATTCTGTGCTTCCAACAACTGTCCTTTCAAATCTGGTATTACTGTAAGATTAGCCAACCAAGTTCCCGAAACCAAGATCTCTGCACCCGAACTTGGAGAACCTGCTTCCAAATTAGCCACACTCACTTTTCTACTCAAGGCATCGGCGACCACGTTTGCTTTACCCGGATGGTACTGAATGGTGCAATCATAATCTTCTAACAACTCCATCCAGCGCCTCTGTCTTACATTTAAATCCTTCTGAGAAAAGAGATACTTGAGGCTTTGGTGATCTGTAAATACCTCGAACGTGGTACCGTAGAGATAATGTCGCCACTTCATCAAAGCAAACACAACGGCAGCTAATTCGAGATCGTGGGTAGGGTAATTCTTCTCATGCTCCTTCAATTTCCTCGAAGCATAAGCTACCACTCTACCGTGCTGCATCAAAACACAACCAAGACCTTCTTTCGAAGCATCTGTATAAACCGCATAACCCTCGGTACCCTCGGGTAAAGTAAGAACCGGTGCTGAAGTTAATTTCACCTTCAATGTCTGAAAACTCGCCTCACACTTATCATCCCATTCGAATTTCACTTCCTTCTTAGTCAGACGAGTCAACGGAGCGGCAATTTTAGAAAAATCCTTAACAAACCTTCGATAGTAGCCGGCCAACCCAATAAAACTCCTGATCTCGGAGGCATTTCTAGGTCTCTCCCAACGAAGCACGGATTCAACCTTAGATGGATCAACCTCAATCCCCTCACCTGAAATTATATGACCCAAAAATACAACTCGGTCGATCCAGAATTCACACTTACTGAACTTCGCGTACAACCCGTGTTCCCTCAAAGTTTCCAAAACGATCCGAAGATGCTGAGCGTGCTCTTCAGCGGACTTAGAATACACCAGAATGTCGTCTATAAATATAACCACGAATTTGTCAAGAAACTGCCTGAACACTCGGTGCATCATATCCATAAATACGGCTGGAGCATTAGTTAATCCAAACGGCATGACAACGAATTCGAAGTGCCCATATCTTGTATTAAAACCAGTTTTTGGAATATCTTCCTCTCTAATTCGCAGCTGATAGTAACCATGCCTCAAATCTAACTTGGAATAGACTTTCGAGCCTTGCAGAATATCGAATAACTCCTCGATGTGAGGCAAAGGGTATTTGTTCTTCACTGTCATCCGATTCAGCTCACGGTAATCTATACACATCCGTAACGTCCCATCCTTCTTCTTTACAAATAGAACGGGAGCACCCCACGGAGAAGTGCTCGGGCGGATGTACCCGCAAGCCAACAGCTCATCAAGCTGCGTTTTTAACTCCTTTAACTCTGCAGGAGCCATTCTGTAGGGAGTCTTCGAGAAAGGCTCTGCTCCGGGATAAAGGTCGATTACGAACTCGATGTCCCTATCAGGCGGTAGAGAACCCAAAGTCTCAGGGAAAACATCGATATACTCTCGCACGACCTCCGTCTCCTCAAGTTTGGCCTGATCCTTCGGTCTATTCAAAAGATAGGCCACGAAACCTGTCGCACCGTCCCGGACCAGTTTACTCGCCTCAACAAAAGAAATAAACGGGCTTAACTTCACCTTTTCGCCCTTAAACACCACTGAACCAAAAGAAACTTTCTTACCCCGACAATCCATCTGAGCCCCATGTTCATACAACCAATCCATACCCAAGATTACATCATACCTCTGCATCGGCATTTCAATCAAATCTGCGAGGAAAACTCGGCCTTCGAAGCTAACCGGACAACCCCGAAAAACCCTGCAAGTTACTAAACTACCACCAAGAGGGGAGCTAACCACGTAATCATGCGCACACAAGGAAATAGGCAAGCACATAGAAGCGGCAATATCCCGGGAAATAAAGGAATGAGTGGCCCCGGGATCAAATAATGCATGTAATGTAGTGCCATGAATGCTTATAGTACCTTCGATCACGGCATTTGGGTCGATTTCCACAGCTTGCTCTTCTTCACCACCCAACGCATAAGCCCTAGCTTGGATTGCAGGCCTCGGGTTATCTTTCTTCTTCGGGCATGTGTTCACCATATGATCCTGTGCCCCACAAATGAAACACCTCTTATGAAGCCTGAAGCAATTATCCACGTGATGAGGACCCTTGCAATAGGTACATTGCACTTTAGGTGGAGCCGGAAGTGCTAAGGGTCGATTCGGTTGATTGGGTCCCGCGGGTCGAGGTTGTTTGTTTTGAGGCTTGGCTTGTTGAAAAGTTTGAAATGCCGGCCTCTTTCCGAACTTATTGAAATTCCCCGAGCTAGACCCTTGCCCGGTATGAGTACTCTTCCTCCTCATCACAACACGCTCTTCTACCCTTAGAGCTTTATCTGTGACCTTTGCCCAAGTACTTGTGTTAGAAGCCTCTAGAGCATCTTTCATATCCTCCCGAAGTCCTTGGAGGAATTGAGAAGCCTTGCTTTCGTCATCATTGGCAATGTTCGGGGCATAACGAGAGAGCCTTTCAAACTCGTTGATATAATCAGTGACGGACATACCCCCTTGTTTGAGCTCCATAAATTCTCTCACCCTTCGATTTCTTGTAGCTTTGGGAATATATTTATTCTTGAATTCAAGAACAAACACCTCCCATGTGATCTCCTCCTCGGTAGCCTCTAATCTTCCTTGCAAGCTTGACCACCAACTATAAGCTTGGCCCTGGATCATGGTAAGTGTGCATTGTAGCTTCTCCATAGGCCCACACGGTATGAGATTCCATACCCGGTTAGTTTGCACGAGCCATTCTTCTGCTTGGACATCATTTCCACCCACGAAAACCGGTGGATTTTGGTTCTTAAACTCCCGGAGAGTAGCTATAATTAGATTTCCTCCATGATTCCCAGCTGGAGGTGCATTGTTTCTTTCCTGAGCCCTTTGTTCCAAATATACCGCTAATCTCTCCATGAAATTGCCCGGATCCATTTGGGGTGGTGGTGGTGGATTGTTATTTTCCGGGTGTGGAGAATGATCTCGGTGATGACGATGTTCCGGAGATCTATCTCGGCGGTGGTGTCTTCGGGGAGGCATATTTCTACAAAAGAAAAGATTCCAATTCATATGCGTGAGGGTTAGTACATGTTCATGTGCACGATTAACAAGAAGATAACAAATAATCACATAAATACATATAACCACATTGTCCTAAGCCGTACAACCTAGACTCACCCGACACGACTCTAGAGCTCCGGTTTTGCAACCGAGGGCTCTGATACCACTTTAAGGATGTGACGCCCGGAGCGGTGGGCCACCACATCCCCCGCACTTAAACCCGAACCCACATATGAAATGGATTTCCATACATGAGTCCAAGTCTAAGCGAACGGAACCTACACTCACTCCTTAGGCTAAGCGGGGCTAAAACTCGGACAGAGCGCGCGAAAATAAACACATAAATGCGGAAGCCATAACATAAGGATCGAAAAGAGCTCTATAACTAACACTTATATCATATACAATGGCCTCACGGCCCAAAAGATCGAGTATATACATCAAAAGCCCATAATTCAGTAAAATATAATTCTATCATCAAATACATAATAAGAGTATCCAAAATGCAAGAAGTATGAATGCAACTCGACCTAGACACACAAGTACAAGACCAAGACTCGCACTTCCCCGCCTAGCTCGAAACAACCTGCACTGAAGGTGGGAAAAGAGAGGGGTCAGTCAAAACTCGACTGAGTGAGGGGGCTAAACGCACACCCACACCTAAATACGTATAGAGCAGAGCATATTACAGAGGTGATAGTCATGAATCGAGGCTAGGGTTTTACATACCAAATCATTTTCCAAAGGTAGCATATAATATAAAGGAAGACCTATCTCGATCCATAATCGATCAAATATAACATAAACATAAGTCCGGCGAGAACGGACTATCCCTTACTCCATCAAACATAACATAAAAATCGAATTCAAATCAAAATTTCCAACCTCACATCCATGGTGTATCGGGAATCAAACCCTAACACCTACATTACCAAACACATACGGGGCAGCTAACCCACAATATGCCTTCCCCGGTTATCCACCGAGGGCTCAAGATACCACGCCTTCCCAACCTCCATAGGTCGTACGTGAATATCTCAAATGAGAACGTGCACAGGGGTCATAACCGGCGACCCCGTGGTCGTCCCGGGTCTCCCTTACCCACGTCTCCGGGCCCAACAAACCAAATCAAACCAAACTCCCATCTTTCAGGGTACAACTCGCTCAAACATATCATATACGAATAACGAATTTCAAAATATAGCTTACTTATGCCAATACTTATACCAATTTCGAAAACGTAAAGCTTATTTCACAAAATCATAACATACCTTAAGCACTCGTATTTAATACATATATATAAATATATATATTCGCATACAGGGTGAGAAATCAACACGTAATAGGTCTTAGGTCGCTTATCTAATATAAAGGATCCTAACCTCACCTTTGCAAAAGTAGAAGGAAGGCAAAATGGGCGAACGAACACTTAAACCTCGGGCTCACGAACTTCTGGAAGAGGCTCTGAAACAAAAGAAGACAAGACCCGAGACTTAGACTCAATAATGTACCAATTAGACGCACGGCGATGCAAATAGATGCTATGAATGCAAGAAATATCAAATGAACACTTAAACGTTACCAAATTATAATTACATATATTCGATATATATACAACACGTGCATGTACAGTAGCAGGCAAACAAAAATGCATGAGAAACAAAGGGTGACACGCCCGTGTCACCGAAATGTACTAAGCCGTGACACCCCCGTGTCACGGTACAGCGGAAAACATACATGAAAATAGGGTGACACGCCCGTGTCACAAAACAAAGCAAACCGTGACACCCCCGTGTCACGGTACAGAAAATCAGCCCGACCAAGCTTGCACCCCCGTGTCACACTGAAGAGAACAAAAGTGACACGCCCGTGTCACTGTTCGAAACAGGAAAAAAACAGGGCATGCAACGTGACAGCAACAACAACCAACTTTCAACCAACAAATGCAACCAAAACTTGAATAAACATGTAACCATACTTAAAGCACAATAAAATCTAGCATATAAACTCATATCATGCATTGATCAACAGGATTTACTAACATCAAACCCATATACAAGTTCATCAACTAAGTCCATAAATCCCAAGTCTTTAAGCATAACTTCAAGCTAAAAGTATGTACTCATGTTTCCAACAACAAATAAGTAAATCATCCAATCCAAGCCACAACCCTAGCTTCCCATATTCAATCCAAGAATTCATACAAAATCTCCATCTTACCTTGAATGAAAAAGAGATGCAAAGAGATGGAGTGAGATGATGTTGATGATGCTTGAATGTCCAAAATTCGGATTTTGAGAGAAGAAATCTTCACACCTTGGGCAAAGGTTTTGGATCGGTTGGCAAGGGAACAAGAGCAAAGATGTGTATGTAATGTATGTATGAGAGAAAGGAAGAAATGGAATGTGATGTTACTTTGAAGAAAGAAGAAATGGCCAAAATTGCTATTAAGTCCTCCAATCTAATAAGTTATGCAAGTGAAACCCCAAGCTTTTGAAATATAACCAATTAAGTCCAAGCCAATAGGTTCTCAAGGTTCATGAATGATCAGTTAAGGTCATAACGAAATTAAATCAAGTTCGGGAAAATTAAATTCACATATCATAAATCACTTGAGGCAAATTTTTGACATATAATTCGAAGATTTCATGTAAATTCAAATAATTCATATAAGAATTGAAATTAAATAATTCAAATAAACAATTAGAATAAATATAAAATGCGTAAATAATAATTTTAAATGCGCACATACGTCATACCTGTACGGTCTGAAAGTCGGGGTGTCACAAAATTCGTCCATTAACGTCATCAATTTTAGACGGTGTGATTAACAGAATGTGCTATTTGTAAGCAAGAGTGTACTATTCAGGGGGGAGTTCGTAATTTCTGAAACCTCAGGGGGTATTCTGTAATAACGTCAAACCTCAGGGGGGGTTCGTAACTATCCCAACAAATCAACCACTTTATTTTGTGATAAAACATCAAAGTAATTAAAAAGAAATTTCTTAAATAAGTACTATTATAATGTACGGTTAACGAGTCAAATTTAAAAATATAAAACCTATTGTAACGATAGTAACCCCTAAATAAAATTTCATGCTCCGTCTACATCTAATACCTAAGTCCTAACTACACAGATCTTCAAATAAAACAATTGCAATATAAAATATAAACAATGTTGCATACTAAAAGGCAAGACCATGAATATGAGCTAGAAGACGAGTCATTCCCACTGCAGTTGCCACAGACGTGAGGCATTGGCCTCGCGCCGCCACTGCTGCGGCCACGCCTGCTGCCTCTTCCACCTCCCCTTCCGCCAACTCCACCCCGGCCATATGATCCCGAAATCAAAGCAGTTGATATCACCAAAATTAGAAGGATTAATCTCAGCTTGTTTGCACATTGTGAAGAGATTATCATCATCGTTGTTGTATGTGTGAGAAATATGATCAGAAGAGTTCTTATGATTTTTTGGGCCGGGATGGCAAGATACACTACCTTTTAAATAAGAGATTAGAATAAAACAACTTATTAGTATACTTTGTTCGTGAAAAATTGGATCTATATATTTTCGTGGAGTCGACACTCGATATATATTCCAAATTGAAGGAATGATTATGATTTGATATATCAAATCTGAATTCTGAATAACGTATGAAATATATTATTGTTGAATGTTTGAGACCCAACAATTAATATATATGTCGAAGTTATCGTGAAATAAATCGGATTTTCCATTAATACTGTCAATTATTCTTTCCTGCGTGAAGTTATTCTCATCAAGGTGTGCTAAAATGGCTAGAAATTTGGTTTAAATGTGAAAATATATACTGAATAGTGATTTTATTATATATATATTCCTCCAATTCTATGCTTTTATTCTAGGGTCAAAACTTAAAAATAGAAAAGATTTAAAGTTCAAAGAAACATATAAGTCAGATATCCTCTAAATTAGATCTTTTCGCCATCAACTCGGAGAGGAAAATTTTTTAAGTGGTGTAATGTAAAGGTTCGACACTATATTAGTTTAATTAGAGGTTCCGTGTCGATCTCTAAGAATACAAACTTTCCCCCTAACTTGGACTAAAATAAATGAGATATCAAAAAAAAAAAAAAAAACACCTAATAGAGGAATTTTTGCTTTTGATTGTAAACTGTGACCTTACAAAGATGCCTAGGAAAATATCCTTTATTTCTTGAAACGAATTAATTGAATATTGTTTTCTTATCTTCTTTAATTTTTATCTGTTCTCTTTTAATCTTTTATGATGCTCGTTTCGGGTATTTATTCTTTAGTGTACCGCTCTTTCTAATGTGAAAGAAAATCAAATATCATAAGTATATCATGTCTCTAATTAGTAAATTGAATACTAATTAAGGAAATTATATAAATAAAAGATTCTGATATGTTACAATAAATAATCACAATCACAATTCACACGTTGGATCACTACTTATTTACGAAGTTTCGAACACACACAATTTACACTCAAAGGACAAGGTATATACCCAAATTAATTACGTAATTCAAACGCAGCATAAGCTAAATACGGCACAACTAAGAAGGGCCACGACGAAGATGTAGATGGGCTGCCGCTAATGGGCCGCCCGTTAGGTGTTGGACGCACAAAAGTTGTTCCCCCGGCGCCGTTCTGACCACCGGTGGGGATGCTCGTGCGGGTGCGGGTGCCGCCAGAGCCACCATTGTCTCCGTCGTCAGGCGATCTATTATTTGAGCCGCCGCCAACACCTCGACCTCCGCTACTCCCACCGCCTCTTCCTCCACTGCTACTGCCTCCTCTGCCTTTTCCGCCACTACTTCCGCCAGTGCTTCCTCCACCCGTGCTGCTTCCGCCTCTACTACTGCTGCCACCACCGCCGCGAGCGCCAGTGGAGGTGAGGAGGAGGCAAATGATTGTGAGGACGAAGACAACCTTGAGAAGGTGTCGCATGTTGTAGTCTTGTAGATGTCTCTCTTTGCAAGAGTTTTGTTTAATACTTGATGGCATTTGTTGGAAGTTTGAGCTTATGATTATGGGGTATTTAAAGGATATTTATAACGCAGGTATTGATCAATATTCAAAGAAATTTGAATTTTATAAATTGAAAATGAGGCGTCCTGTAGTTTCGTGATGCTCTTGCATCGCACGTCGTGATTTGTAATCAGTAAACTATAAGATTACTGAATTATATGTTAATTAATGAGTCTGTATTTTTATACTTCAAAAATTATATGATATGTCAAAATGCAAAATTAATATTTTAAGAGTACTGTTTTGATAATTTTATCTAGTTGTAATCACGATTTGAAATCAAACTTTTTATAATTTTAAGATTTTGTTATCTTGATCTAGTTTTGCCAAAAAATAATTGTTAGTCAGAATTTTTTTTTTTTTTTCAACACACGTCCTCAAGTGGTTAGAGAGATTTAAATTCGAGTTATTATATTAAAAAAAAATTAATTATTTGAATCAATCCCTATTTAACATATTTAATTGAAATGAGTCGCGTGATAAAATAAAAGAGAATGATTAAACAGTGAACATTATATTATTATCCTTTCAACTCTGCATTGTTTGTAGCATAGGTACCTATTAGATTATTTGGGCTGACATCTTCAAGAGTACCGGTCCAAATGATTGAACAGCTTATTTCTACTTTCTGAGAAGAAAATTCTAATTAACAATTCAAGCGAAAAGTATGCTAATCGGATAATAATAATACATTTTTCAAATTATTTGCGTGACATAATTGGAATTTGAAGGAACATGTACAGTATAATTTAAAACACTGAAATTACTTTGTAAATATTGGTTTTCAAGTCCACCTTTGCTCGTCGGTGTACCAAAACAATTTTCTTTATTTCCTGTAGACCAGAACAATTCAAACGTGAAAATTTCCTAGATTTACATGCTTTTCCCGAAATCTTGCATTTTTTATTTTTATTTTTTTAAGGGCAGCCAAAACGGCCGCAATTACAATGAATCAGCAATAATAAACTCAGATACAAAAGTAGGAAAATTCGATAAATCAATGTAGGACGAAGTTACATTACGAGCAAGTTTATAGCTTGATGTTTAAAAGAATATTACTAGCATCGGAAAGGTCTTCCTTGTACACCAAATTATTATCCTCCAAAATGATTTTCCTCCGATCAAATTCTCGGGCCAATTTCGCTGCTGAAATCTTGCATTTTAATACTCTTTTTTAACTTTATTAGTCCATGTAATTTGGTGAGAAGCTACCAAGAAAAAGGAAAAAGAAAAGCTCACTAAAGCCAAGCAATATGGTATTGATTTCTTCCTGTATAGCATATCCCCTGGGAATGAGTTGTCTGTTGTAATCAAATTCTGGGGAACAAAACAATGATAACTCAAAAACATTGGTTGAGTTTTGAAATTCTTGACTTCTTCGAACGCGATAATTAACAAAAGATGATTACAAAATAATGTAAATGTTAAACGCAACTGGTAAGGGCTTTGGAGATATTCTCGATTCAGCTCAGCCGTCGACAATTAGGACTTAGAATTTCATTTGGAAGAGATGGGTTGCGCCGGTTTTGGCTATCTTGACATGTGAGGACGCCCTCGCACATAGATGTCGCAAGGTGTATGAGACGTTATTTTGGACATGCCCTGATGAGAGCTTAGAATTCATGTTAAAGGGAAATTTTCAAACTGCTTGTTAGTTAGTGTTAATCTTTTGCAGTAAAAAACAAAGAACAATGTTTAAAACAAACAAGGGTATATATATCATCCGAATCAACACAAGTTGAAGGCTTGAAGCCACGTCTTGAAATGATTTATGAACTATCATATTAGTACCATTTTTAATAAATGAAAACTAAAAACAACTAAGCGAATAATAAATGTGCTTTTAACATCAGAAAGAGTGGTCGAATCCGCATAGTGTTCATTTTCCAATTCATTCCGACACATCGTCCTTCCAGGTCCCTCACAACAACTCCGATCCCGATCTCTGATCCCAATCGCATTCTCTTGTTTAAACAAAGCACCATCAATGACCGGATATTGTGTTTGACACTCTTCAATGGCCGGATATATTGAGGAATATCAGACACAGTATCGGATACACGTGTCCGACATAACACAATATCGCAAAAGGATATTTTAAGAAATATTCGTGCTACCTGCTTCCTAGATTGCACTCAACACTATATGTGCTATGACTAATAAACATGAACAAGTTCGTTATTAAATTATTTCATAAAATTTCTTATATCCTTTGACTATTATATTTCCTTTTTTTTTTTTTATTCTTTTTTGTTGTAAATGTGCTATGATTACTGAACATGAAAAACTTCGTGATCCAAAATTTTCATAAAAAGTACTACGATACTTAAAATTTGTTAAAAGTTCAGACCTATATTTCAGTCTTGGTTGCGAAAATGCTTTTCAGAAAGCCCTCTTGTTTGTTTTTGAAAGTGTCGAAAGGAATAAAAGTTGAATGTTCTTTTTCTATAGCGTAGTTTATGTTACATAGAGATCAATTAACTTTTTTATATAATAGAGACTAGTAATTTCCGCATATTTCGTGTGTGCGCAATGAAATAACGGGAAAAATGCAAAATCAAGATATCAACTTTCCTCCACTAGCGTTTTCAGTACACTAAATTTTCCGGTGACAACAGAAGTCCAGTAACTCCAAAAATGTGTCAATTTAAGGATAAATGCGCCGGAAATTGCCAAATCATCACCGGAAATCAGTTGACGTGTCCAATATGATGACGTGTCATTGCCATGTGTCTTAGGTTGAGAGACACGTCAGCGACTTTTCCACGTCAGCCCATTCCGGAGAGCTTTTTTCCAGATTTGACACAATTTTGTAGTTATTGGCCTTTTTTTGTGGCTGAAAAAAATAAGTGTCCTGAAAATGTTAGTTGGGGTCAGTTGGTATCCTGATTTTGTATTTTTCTTGAAATAATAATAATGTACCTATGTGGACCCCGAGCAACCATGGCCAACCCAAAGACAGCCACATGTGCGCCACGTATGCTCCATGTTGGTCCATGTGTCCGACACAGAGGGCCACGTGGAGGCCGAAGAAGGCCATGACGTGGATGCCGGACACCCTGCCATGCGGCACCCTAAGCCGACTCAGATCAATAAAACGACCTCAAGGCTATCCCCACTTGTCTAAGGCAGTGGACCGATAAGACTAGAGCCAGATCGATATGGTTCTAGCTCACTCCAGATCGAGATGATACGACCTAATGTGCGTCCCTCTGCCGTGATGGCGATGGTGATGGCAGCCGTGGAAATGTCCTATTCCTCCACTGTGCGTCCCTCTGCCGTGATGGCCGCCATGGAAATGTCCTCTTCTTCCACCGTTTAGCGTCCACATATGTGACGAGGATGCAAATGATAGTGAATACCAACACAAACTTGACGGTTTGCTGCATATTGCTGATTTCTCCCTCCGTACTTTCCTGAGATTGCGATTGTTCTTTAAACCCAATGTCCCCCACTATTTATAAGCATTGGGCTCCTAAGCATTCCAGACTTCTCCTCCTGTTCGGATTCCAACTTCTTCTCATGTTCGGATTCCATGATTACTTGTTGGACAATTAATAAGAGTTCCGTTCCTAGCGAATGGGAGTCATTGGCTTTACGTGGATCATGCACCTTTGTACGACATTTTCTTTGGTTGTTAATAAATGAGGTGGAGACCTCGTTAAAAACTCCCTGGCTCCCTGCCGTTTCCTCTTAAAAAAAAAAAAAAAGAAAAAGTGGAGAAGGTAGGAATGTTCATTGAGAGCGTTTGCAATCCCACTGATGTTTTGAATTGCTATGAAGTCAGCCTAAGTTAGAAAAATAATTTCAATAGATAAGACGGCATATATATGTTGTCCTCACGAATTATACTACTGCTTTGATATGAAACCACTTTTGTATTTAGGTTGATTTTATTTTAATGGGTTTATTTCGCTAGCACAATTCTTATGTTAATTTGGGTAAATTGCATCTAAAACCCTATGTAATTAGACATTTACTTTGATCACAAACTACCTACTATGATCCGGGAAATTACATCTCCTCGTTAATTAAACATATTTATTTTGATTACAAACTTCCCCAACGTTAGGGTTTGATGGACATTAAACATTGCCACATTAAAATTTTAATTTATACGTCGACACCATTTAAAATTTCAAATTGATTATAAAATCACTAAAACCATCCACAGTTTTTAAAATGAATGATATTTAACAATTGAAACTACTAACTAATAACCTTATTAAAATTGATATTATTATTGTTAACTCCGGGACTTGATAGGAATTAACTCATGGGAAAAATACAAAATCAGGATACCAACTGACCCTCACTAGCGTTTTCAGGATACTAAATTTTCTGGCGACAAAAAAGTCCAGTAACTTTAAAAATGTTTCAATTTAAGGACAAATGCGCCGAAAATTGCCAAATCATCACCGGAAATAAGTTGACGTGTCCAATTTGATGACGTGTCATTGCCATGTGTTAAGGGTTGAGATCCACGTCAGCTATTTTTCCACGTCAGCGAGTTTTTTCCCAGATTTGACACAATTTTGTAGTTACTGACCTTTTTTGTCGCCGGAAAAAATAAGTGTCCTGAAAATGTTAGTTGGAGTTAGTTAGTATCCCGATTTTGTATTTTTTTTGAAATAATGAATTATAGGGCCAAATTAAAAACCTTATCTTTAAGAATTAATGAACATCAACGCCTGTAATTTTTTTTACATAGATTAATTATTGATATATGATATGACATAATATCGTTGGACCACGTGGCACGCCCTCGAAGGACCCACGTGGACCCCGAGCCACTATGGCCAACCCAAAGATTGCCACATGTGCGCCACGTACGCTCCACATCGGTCCACGTGTCCGACACAAAGGGCCATGTGGAGCTCGAAGAAGACCACGACGTGGACACCGAACGTCCTGCCACGTGGCACCCTAAACTAACTCAGATCGATAAAACGACCTCAAGGCTAGCCCCACTTGTCTAAGGCAGTAGATCGATAAGACTAGAGCTAGATCGATCTGGTTCTAGCTCACCCCAGATCGAGATGATACGACCTCAGTTCGATCATCCTGGGGCATATCCGATCTCACTTGAAAATACGGATAGCATATCGATCCCTCAGATCGATATCATACGTCACTAGATTTAAACCGGATCAATATTGATCTTGCTCGAAATCGGTTTGGTGCTCTGGTCGATTCCGGAGTCTGAATCTCTTAGAATTTATAAGGATGGGATGACTCTCGATCGGATCTGAAAAGAGTAACAAACGTGAGCTGAAGGACAAATGGAGGGAATGGGGGTTATATCCCAGTTTGGCACTCTAAAGCTCAAGTTAGGTACTTGCTCAAAGAAGTTAGAGTAGTACTGAAGGTCGAATGAACTAGTAATTGTGCTTACTAATGCCATAAATGCTATGGATATTTATAGACCCAATGTGGGTGTGTGACACCTGTTCATGGACTGGAGGTGCATTTAATGCTCAGACCAATTTGCTAAGGAACACTAAGTACGGTATGATACCTTTATGTCGGACTTGGTTTCTTATTTCCCTTTACGTGTCTCGACCCTTTATCGTGCTCTTTACCTGCTGTACGGTCTTGCGCAGTCGATCAGTTCGGCGGTCGAGAAATCATTTTGAGGTCAAGAGCCTCACGTGGTGGGGATTGGTACCCGAATACCTTGTCCGATTGATTAATCTCTACAGGATGCTCGTCGACCGATTATGCTCAAGGTGTCAAGGCCGGCCTACTGACTCTCCCGACGGAGTATTATGCTGACGTGTCAATCCACGTGGAGCATGTTGTTGAGGTGTCACTCCTTAGTCATCGGGCCACGTGGAGACACGTGGTGCTCTTAGGAAGTACCCCGTCAAATATATATTCACACTTCATTATTTAATTCCTCGATAGCTTCTATCAGGATTCAATATATACCACAAAATGATATAGTTTCATTATTATTATTTCAAGAAAAATGCAAAATCGGGATATTAACTGACCCCAACTAACATTTTCAGGACACTTATTTTTTTTCGGCGACAAAAAAAGCCAATAACAACAAAATTATGTTAAATCTGGTAAAAAGTTCGCTGACGTGGAAAAATAGCTGACGTGTCTCTCAACCCTTAACACATGGCAATGACACGTCATCAAATTGGACACATCAACTTATTTCCGGTGATGATTTGGCAATTTCTGGCGCGTTTGTCCTTAAATTGAAACATTTTTGGAGTTACTGGACTTTTTTGTCGCTTGAAAATTTAGTGTCCTAAAAAGGCTAGTGAGGGTCAGTTGGTATCCTGATTTTGTATTTTTCCCATTAACTCATACTATTATATGTTTTGTTTATGTCTTTAGTAAAAGAGTTCAGTTTTTCTCTTTAATTATTAAGTCTATAATTATCTAGTTTTCAAAATTTAAAGTTAAAAGTCCCTCCACATTTCTCATGATTGGGTCTAAGAGTTATCTACGTTTACGCCTCTCTTAATTCTCTATTTTTTAAAAGATTAAAATCAATTTATGAAGTTTCGATTCGATGGTGAAAACTACAATTCCACTGTCGGATCGGCTCAAATCTGCTCTACTGCCAATATCTCAACTTTATTTTGTCACTATCCTCTCAAATCTGCCACTATCCTTTTTTATTTGTGGTTATTATTGAATCAGTCGTTATAGTAAAGTCGCTTATTCCATAGATCAACATCCACCACTACCTTTTTAAATTAAGTCTCAAAATTTAATGTTAAAAGTCCCTCCGCATTTCTCATGATTGGGTCTTAGTTATCTACCTTTGCGCCTCTCTTAATTTTCTATTTTTTAAAAGATTAAAATCAATTTATGAAGTTTCGATTCGACGGTGAAAACTACAGTTCCACTGTCGGATCGGCTCAAATATGCTCTACTGCCAAAATCTCAACTTTATTTTGTCACCATCCTTAATCTGCCACTATCTTCTTTTATTTGTGGTTATTATTGAATCAGTCGTTATAGTAAAGTCGCTTATTCCATAGATCAACATCCACCACTACCTTTTTAAATTAATTATTTATTGAGTCTTTCCCATGAAAGTTTTTTTCTTTGGCATGATTTTTATAGTAAAGTCGCTTATTCATAATTTTTATTTAATTGGAATTTTCTAATATTTTCTTGAAATACATTAATAATTATCATCCAAAGCAAAATACAATACAATAAGAAATTAAATTTATATAGTCGAAATGATTATTTTCAATAACATCACTAACATAACAATGTACTACAAAAAGATAAATCCTTACAAATTTATATTCACAAGATTCTTTCCCACAATCTTCAACTACATGATTAACAAAATATATTGTGTCGATCTTATATATAAATCCGCAAAAAGATAACTTGGCTTCTATTTATCTGCTATTTGATCTATCATAATATGCAAAATATAGGGATGTTTCAGCATCATAATACTTGAAAATCTTCAACATTTGGATTTCCCTGTCTTAATTCCACCTATAATGGAGTAAAATTGACAAATAAACTATTTAGTTAGCAAAAGTAATGTAAGAAATGGACTTACTCTTCCTTTGTGTTTGCTTCTCTGCAATACAAACAACTAACAAATATGCAAAAAGTAGTGCATTAAACAAACTGATCACTGATGAATATGTGATACATATGCTAAAATAGCAACACCACAAATCGCAAAACCAACATCTTGAGCTCATAGGCAATATATACCAAAGACAAAATTTTCAAACACTGTCACAAGAACAAAATATTCAGCAATATTCAAAATTGTAAATAATAACATGCTTTAAACATGAAAATAGGAATATATATTCTCTCACAAACATGTATGGCTCAAACATATGAAGCAAGTACATTAAATATTATCTTGTTCCAAATGCAATTTCTCATTCGCTTTAACAAGCCATTTTTGTTGTAGTGAACTAATACTTGAATAGCTGGTCAAATTTAATTTCAACACCATCATCGGAATCTCAACGATTGCGATTCTTTAGCTGTTAAAGTTTGAGTCATACAGGTCGACTCGTAATTAGGTGTGTCTCCGTTTAATTTTGTTTTGAAGGAGATGGAGCCATCCATAAGTGACGATAGAGACGGACACTTGAAGCACCGGTAAGAACACCCCGCATTAAAAGATATGAATATTTACATGTTGATCAATCGTCCATGTAACTGCTCTTTATTTTTCGTTAGAATATTATTACATCTTTCTCTTATTTTTCAGATTTAATTGTAATTACGTCAGAGGGTTCGTTTAGGTTAACATGATATACTACAAGTCATAGAAACAAAGAATACATGAGAATGAGAAATTCATACTTGTACATTGTGTTTAGTTTCCATCTATTGAATTTGAAGTGGGCTCCCAAATTGGTGTGCCCAACATTATGATTGGTAGGAATATTAAGGTTACGGTTGAGTATGTTACTTCAGGACCAGCATATAGAATTAATTCGAATCCTCCATTTCACATGGTTGAGTTTTCTTAATTTGATTTTGTAGTCCTGCTGATCGCATATTGTACATAGTCCATTTTTTAATTTTTAGGGTACTATTATTTTGCCTTATGCTCCATGTTTGGCTTCATTTTCTATTACTTGTATTTATGTCTTCTAGATTATTATAGAATTTCTTTTTCTTTTCAATACACTCAGTAATCATTTTCCATTGAAATATAACATATTTTTTTGTGCATAGCAGTGTCAAATCACAGTTTGAAAGATGCAGCGGCCCGCTATCCCCATTGTTGAAATTACACCAACTACTCCGAATTGGACAGCAAGAGTTCTGGTAATGCAAAAACTCAGCCCTCGGCAGTCTCAAACAACTAGAAGAAAGTATGAGAGGTTTCTACTTATTCAAAGATTTATGTTTGCTCAACCTTCAAAGTAACATTTATTTTTTTCCACTAACTCTTGTCACTTTTCCAAATGAAAATATATATGTTATAGTTTTTCCTCACAGATTCATTTAAAATTGTATTAGAAAACTCGAGTGCAAACTATAATATATGCAATAGACGTGACTCTCCAACTTCAGGTTTCATACTATATATCTAATGCAAAAGTTGAATTTGTATAAACCTAACCTAATACCGAATGGTTCCAAATATCTATGGATGGATTATAGGTAGAAGCACTTTTTTTTTTTTTTTTTTTTTTCCTCTTGAAGTTCAATATATATCCAACATGATGTGAGATTTGAGCTATACAAAAATACCAATAAAGTCAAACACTCATACACCTTCACAGTATTTTCACGAATAGTTACAATTGCTGCACCGTGAGAACTGCCAGTACTTCATCTCCCTCCTTTACGTATATACCCTCGCATGCTAAAGCTTTCAATACATGGCAGCCACTCTCATGATTTCTTTTACAGTTTATCATTCATTCTACTGAAATTAAGCGAATGAACACAGAAAAGAAATACAACCTTACACACTTGAGATCAGTTAACAGAAAGTATTAAGATCTAAATCACTTTTTGGGGCCAAGTCACGACGAGTTGGGATCTCTGTACGCCTGTGTTGAAGACCACCTGGTCCAGAGATGAGGTGAATGCGAGATCGAGGTCCCTCAAACATCCAGCTATCATCATCGAGAGACTTCACCTCTTTATTGAGTTTTGCCATTAACTCAGACTTGAGAACATCAGTTTCCTGCTCCTCAGTTTCCATATCAATTGTGTGTAACTCCAACGAATGGTTGTCAAGCTCCTGGTTGCTGCGTATGCCATGCCACTGCTTGCCATGCTATGAATTTGCGTCGCGGAGGGGGCTAGTGCTGCCGGCGGCGAAGGTCGCAGAGGAAGGCGGAAGGCAGCGGGCGGCAGCGGCGGGTGGCAGCGGCTTGGTGAGTGCGGAGCAGCAGAGGCTAAGTAAATAGAGAAAGAGGGGTTACTACTTACTAAAGAGATTTTTGGTGGCGGGTGGCTGGGTGCGTCGGGTAGCTGAGGCGGAGACGGAGGCGGCGATTGGTGGTGGTCCTGGTGGAAGTGGCGTCGTCGTCTTGGTGGCTGGGTGCGGAGGCGCTAGGTGGTCTGAAATGGAAAGAGAACGTGAGGTGATTAGGAGAAGAAGAAAAAAAGGTTAAACTGAAGAGGTTAGGTAGAATCACTTCCATTTATTTTTTTAGACAAGACACCATAACATAATTTATTTGCTTATTTCTGGATAAATCGTAAAATTTTCCAGGATATATTCGAGTTAAATCTTTAATTTTTACTAGTGATGTATAGTTTTTATTTACTTATTTAGAAAAAGTCCCAAAAGACAAACCTTTTGCATCTAAAAATATCACTCAAAATCACATTACAAACTAAGTAAATAGCTATCATATTAACATTCCATAAAATAAATCGAAACCAGACATAATTAAATGAATAGCTAATGTACTTAATATCAGAATTGATAACATTGCGCAAGCAAAGGGCTGAAAGAGCAGCATTGTCTTTGTCATGCCGATAGTGTTGGTTTTTCTATCCACTTCCAGTCCATCACATCGTCCATCCAACTCCCTTGGAGCAACTCCCATCCGATCACATTCTCTTTTTTAACAAAGCAACGTTAACGTTGACTTTGATCCAATTTCAGGTTGCTTTCGTCCATTTCACGATGTCATTCCCTATAGCCGGTATAGCTAGTAACACAACTGTTATTTATTTTGGACTTGTACATAGTTTTGTGATCTTTCCCTTCCACAGCATGGAGTCCACGGAACATATTACAGCCTCTAAAGTACGAATACTTCAAAACATATATATACTATGGCCTCCAAGACACGAATACTTTAAAAATTATTATTTTATCGTGTCGTGTTATATTGAACTCTTTTATATAATTTTTTTTTTTGGAAAATATGTATTACCTTGTTTATATTGTGTCATATCCGTATATTATAATCGGTCAAGGTCACGTCTTCAACCATTTTTGTTCCTGACATATCATATTTATTTTGACGAAAAAAAAGATTCAGCCCCCATGTGAGAAAATGAAAAAAAAATCATTTCGTTCCCTTAACAAACAATTTCGAGAACTTTCCTTAACAAAAAGTTTATAACTTTTAAGGCATTATAGGCAAATTTTTGATTTTGAGCTTTATGGGATACTTTTTTTTTTTTTATCACATAAACGTTTATGATAGTTTGTCATAGCAGAGAAGGTTAAGCAATTAAATTTCCACAATATTCCATCCTTCGATTGATGAGATCGACGCAAGTGAATTCTAATGTAAAATTAAAATAAAAATGTCAATCTTAAGTCAAGGCAATTATATAAGATTGTACATTTGTCGAAAACTGAAAAATAAATGAATAGAGTATATCTAAGACTCTAACAGAAGGGGAAATGTGGCTTAATTAGTTACGTAGTTGAAAGGAAGCATAAGCTAAGAAGGACACAAGTAAGTAGGGCCACGGCAAAGGTATACACGAGCTGCCGCTTGGGCTTTCGGTGGGTACCGGACGAATAATGTGCGTTCCTCTACCGTGATGGTGATGGTGGTGGTGGTGGTGATGGTGATGGTGATGGTGATGGCAGCCGTGGAAATGTCCTATTCCTCCACTGTGCGTCCCTCTGCCATGATGGCCGCCGTGGAAATGTCCTCTTCTTCCACCGAGTTTAGCGTCTGCAGCGGTGACGAGGATGCAAATGATAGTGAATACCAACACAAACTTGACGGTTTGCTGCATATTGCTGATTTCTCCCTCCGTACTTTTCTGAGATTGTGATTGTTCTTTAAACCCAATGTCTCCCACTATTTATAAGCATTGGCCTCCTGAGCATCCAGACTTCTCCTCTTGTTCGGATTCCAACTTCTTCTCATGTTCGGATTCCATGATTACTTGTTGGACAATTAATAAGAGTTCCGTTCCTAGCGAATGGGAGTCATTGGCTTTACGCGGGTATAAAAATACAGAAAATATAAGTGGAGAAGGTAGGAATGTTTTGAATTGCTATGAAGTCAGCCAAAGTTAGAAAAATAAATTCAATGGATAAGACGGCATATATATGTTGTCCACACGAATTATACTACTGCTTTGATATGAAACCACTTTTGTATTTATGTTGATTTAATTTTAATGGGTTTATTTCGCTAGCACAATTCTTATGTTAATTTGGGTAAATTGCATTTAAAACCCTATGTAATTAGACGTTTACTTTGATCACAAACTACCTAATTTGGTCCGGTAAATTACATCTCCTCGTTAATTAAACATATTTATTTCGATTACAAGCTTCCCCAACGTTAGGGTTTGATGGACATTAAACATTGCTCCATTAAAATTTTAATTTATACGTCGACACCATTTAAAATTTCAAATTGATTATAAAATCACTAAAACCATCCACAGTTTTTAAAATGAATGATATTTAACAATTGAAACTACTAACTAATAACCTTATTAAAATTGATATTATTATTGTTAACTCCGGGACTTGATAGGAATTAACTCATACTATTATATGTTTTGTTTATGTCTTTAATAATAGAGTTAATCTCAAATTATCTAGCTTTCAAAATTTAATGTTAAAAGTCCCTCCGCATTTCTCATGATTGGGTCTTAGTTATCTACCTTTGCGCCTCTCTTAATTTTCTATTTTTTAAGAGTTTAAAATCAATTTATGAAGTTTCGATTCGACGGTGAAAACTACAGTTTCACTGTCGGATCGGCTCAAATATGCTCTACTGCCAATATCTCAACTTTATTTTGTCACCATCCTCTCAAATCTGCCACTATCCTCTTTTATTTGTGGTTATTATTGAATCAGTCGTTCTAGTAAAGTCGCTTATTCCATAGATCAACATCCACCACTACCTTTTTAAATTAATTATTTATTGAGTCTTTCCCATGAAAGTTTTTTTCTTTGGCATGATTTTCTTTCTTTTTTTTTTTTTTTTTTTTTTTTTGTTATGGATCAATTTATTATTATTTAGTTTTTCCTATGAAAGTTGATATATATATATATGTTAAACACAAACTCCCGAAGGGAAAATTACTACATCAATCTGAATCAAAACTTATAAAGGAACAATAATAAAAATAATGCAGGGTCAAAGCCGTAATTCTAACAAATTTGTGGATAATTATGGTTGCTCAATGTCTAAAGAAGATAAACTAACATTCTCAAAAATAGAACTAATACTTGAATAGCTGGTCAAATTTAATTTCAACACCATCACCGGAATCTCAACGATTGCGATTCTTTAGCTGTTAAAGCTTGAGTCATATAGGTCGACTCGTAATTAGGTGTGTCTCCATTTAATTTTGTTTTGAAGGAGATGCAGCCATCCATAAGTGACGATAGAGACGGACACTTAAAGCACCGGTAAGAACACCCCGCATTAAAAGATATGAATATTTACATGTTGATCAATCGACCATGTAACTGCTCTTTATTTTTCGTTAGAATATCATTACATTTTTCTCTTATTTTTCAGATTTAATTGTAATTACGTCAGAGGGTTCGTTTAGGTTAACATGATATACTACAAGTCATAGAAACAAAGAATACATGCGAATGAGAAATTGATACTTGTACATTGTGTTTAGTTTCCATCTATTGAATTTGAAGTGGGCTCCCAAATTGGTGTGCCCAACATTATGATTAGTAGGAATATTAAGGTTACGGTTGAGTATGTTACTTCAGGACCAGCATATAGAATTAATTTGATTCCTCCATTTCACTTGGTTGAGTTTTCTTAATTTGATTTTGTAGTCCTGCTGATCGCATATATATTGTACATACTCCATTTTTTAATTTTTAGGGTACTATTATTTTGCCTTATGCTCCATGTTTGGCTTCATTTTCTATTACTTGTATTTATTTCTTCTAGATTATTATAGAATTTCTTTTTCTTTTCAATACACTCAGTAATCATTTTCCATTGAAATATAACATATTTTTTTGTGCATAGCAGTGTCAAATCACAGTTTGAAAGATGCAGCGCCCCACTATCCCCATTGTTGAAATTACACCAACTACTCCGAATTGGACAACAAAAGTTCTGGACAACTAGAAGAAAGTATGAGAGGTTTCTACTTATTCAAAGATTTATGTTTGCTCAACCTTCAAAGTAACATTTATTTTTTTCCACTAACTCTTGTTACTTTTCCAAATGAAAATATATATGTTATAGTTTTTCCTCACAGATTCATTTAAAATTGTATTAGAAAACTCGAGTGTAAACTATAATATATGCAATAGACGTGACTCTCCAACTTCAGGTTTCATACTATATATCTAATGCAAATGTTGAATTTGTATAAACCTAACCTAATACCGAATGGTTCCAAATATCTATGGATGGATTATTGGTAGAAGCACTTTTTTTTTTTCTCTTTAAGTTCAATATATATCCAACATGATGTGAGATTTGAGCTATACAAAATTACCAATAAAGTCAAACACTCATACACCTTCATAGTATTTTCAAGAATAGTTACAATTGCTGCACCGTGAGAACTGCCAGTACTTCATCTCCCTCCTTTACGTATATACCCTCGCATGCTAAAGCTTTCAATACATGGAAGCCACTCTCATGATTTCTTTTACAGTTTATCGTTCATTCTACTGAAATTAACCGAATGAACACAGAAAAGAAATACAACCTTACACACTTGAGATCAGTTAACAGAAAGTATTAAGATCTAAATCACTTTTTGGGGCCAAGTCACGACGAGTTGGGATCTCTGTACGCCTGTGTTGAAGACCACCTAGTCCAGAGATGAGGTGAATGCGAGATCGAGGTCCCTCAAACATCCAGCTATCATCATCGAGAGACTTCACCTCTTTATTGAGTTTTGCCATTAACTCAGACTTGAGAACATCAGTTTCCTGCTCCTCAGTTTCCATATCAATTGTGTGTAACTCCAACGAATGGTTGTCAAGCTCCTGGTTGCTGCGTATGCCATGCCACTGCTTGCCATGCTATGAATTTGCGTCGCGGAGGGGGCTAGTGCTGCCGGCGGCGAAGGTCGCAGAGGAAGGCGGAAGGCAATGGGAGGCAGCGGCGGGCGGCAGCGGCTTGGTGAGTGCGGAGCAGCAGAGGCTAAGTAAATAGAGAAAGAGGGGTTACTACTTACTAAAGAGATTTTTGGTGGCGGGTGGCTGGGTGCGTCGGGTAGCTGAGGCGGAGACGGAGGCGGCGATTGGTGGTGGTCCTGGTGGAAGTGGCGTCATCGTCTTGGTGGCTGGGTGCGGAGGCGCTAGGTGGTCTGAAATAGAAAGAGAACGTGAGGTGATTAGGAGAAGAAAAAAAAAAAGGTTAAACTGAAGAGGTTAGGTAGAAGCGCTTCCATTTATTTTTTTAGACAAGACACCATAACATAATTTATTTGCTTATTTCTGGATAAATAGTAAAATTTTCAGGGATATATTCAAGTTAAATCTTTAATTTTTACTAGTGATTTATAGTTTTTATTTACTTATTTAGAAAAAGTCCCAAAAGACAAACCTTTTGCATCTAAAAATATCACTCAAAATCACATTACAAACTAAGTAAATAGCTATCATATTTATATTCCATAAAATAAATCGAAACCGGACATGATTAAATGAATAGCTAATGTACTTAATATCAGAATTGATAACATTGAGCTTTATGGGATACTTTTTTTTTTTTTTTTTTTTTTTTTTTATCACATAAACGTTTATGATAGTTTGTCATAGCAGAGAAGGTTAAGCAATTAAATTTCCACAATATTCCATCCTTCGATTGATGAGATCTGACGCAAGTGAATTCTAATGTAAAATTAAAATAAAAATGTGAATCTTAAATCAAGGCAATTATATAAGATTGTACATTTGTCGAAAACTGAAAAATAAATGAATAGAGTATATCTAAGACTCTAACAAAAGGGGAAATGTGGCTTAATTAGTTACGTAGTTGAAAGGAAGCATAAGCTAATAAGGACACAATTAAGTAGGGCCACGGCAAAGGTATACACGAGCTGCCGCTTGGGCTTTCGGTGGGTACCGGACGAATAATGTGCGTCCCTCTACCGTGATGGTGATGGTGGTGGTGGTGGTGATGGTGATGGTGATGGTGATGGCAGCCGTGGAAATGTCCTATTCCTCCACTGTGCGTCCCTCTGCCATGATGGCCGCCGTGGAAATGTCCTCTTCTTCCACCGAGTTTAGCGTCTGCAGCGGTGACGAGGATGCAAATGATAGTGAATACCAACACAAACTTGACGGTTTGCTGCATATTGCTGATTTCTCCCTCCGTACTTTTCTGAGATTGTGATTGTTCTTTAAACCCAATGTCTCCCACTATTTATAAGCATTGGCCTCCTGAGCATCCAGACTTCTCCTCTTGTTCGGATTCCAACTTCTTCTCATGTTCGGATTCCATGATTACTTGTTGGACAATTAATAAGAGTTCCGTTCCTAGCGAATGGGAGTCGTTGGCTTTACGCGAGTTTAAAAATACAGAAAAGATAAGTGGAGAAGGTAGGAATGTTTTGAATTGCTATGAAAGCAGCCAAAGTTAGAAAAATAAATTCAATGGATAAGACGGCATATATATGTTGTCCACACGAATTATACTACTGCTTTGATATGAAACCACTTTTGTATTTATGTTGATTTAATTTTAATGGGTTTATTTCGCTAGCACAATTCTTATGTTAATTTGGGTAAATTGCATTTAAAACCCTATGTAATTAGACGTTTACTTTGATCACAAACTACCTAATTTGGTCCGGTAAATTACATCTCCTCGTTAATTAAACATATTTATTTCGATTACAAACTTCCCCAACGTTAGGGTTTGATGGACATTAAACATTGCTACATTAAAATTTTAATTTATACGTCGACACCATTTAAAATTTCAAATTGATTATAAAATCACTAAAACCATCCACAGTTTTTAAAATGAATGATATTTAACAATTGAAACTACTAACTAATAACCTTATTAAAATTGATATTATTATTGTTAACTCCGGGACTTGATAGGAATTAACACATACTATTATATGTTTTGTTTATGTCTTTAATAATAGAGTTCAGTTTTTCTCTTTAATCATTAAGTCTCAAATTATCTAGTTTTCAAAATTTAATATCAAAAGTCCCTCCGCATTTCTCATTATTGGGTCTTAGTTATCTACCTTTGCGCCTCTCTTAATTTTCTATTTTTTAAGAGATTAAAATCAATTTATGAAGTTTCGATTCGACGGTGAAAACTACAGTTTCACTGTCGGATCGGCTCAAATATGCTCTACTGCCAATATCTCAACTTTATTTTGTCACCATCCTCTCAAATCTGCCACTATCCTCTTTTATTTGTGGTTATTATTGAATCAATCGTTCTAGTAAAGTCGCTTATTCCATAGATCAACATCCACCAGTACCTTTTTAAATTAATTATTTATTGAGTCTTTCCCATGAAAGTTTTTTTCTTTGGCATGATTTTCTTTCTTTTTTTTTTTTTTTTTTTGTTATGGATCAATTTATTATTATTTAGTTTTTCCTATGAAAGTTGATATATATGTATATGTTAAACACAAACTCCCGAAGGGAAAATTACTACATCAATCTGAATCAAAACTTATAAAGGAACAATAATAAAAATAATGCAGGGTCAAAGCCGTAATTCTAACAAATTTGTGGATAATTATAGTTGCTCAATGTCTAAAGAAGATAAACTAACATTCTCAAAAATAGAACTAATACTTGAATAGCTGGTCAAATTTAATTTCAACACCATCACCGGAATCTCAACGATTGCGATTCTTTAGCTTTTAAAGCTTGAGTCATACAGGTCGACTCGTAATTAGGTGTGTCTCCATTTAATTTTGTTTTGAAGGAGATGCAGCCATCCATAAGTGACGATAGAGACGGACACTTGAAGCACCGGTAAGAACACCCCGCATTAAAAGATATGAATATTTACATGTTGATCAATCGACCATGTAACTGCTCTTTATTTTTCGTTAGAATATTATTACATTTTTCTCTTATTTTTCAGATTTAATTGTAATTACGTCAGAGGGTTCGTTTAGGTTAACATGATATACTACAAGTCATAGAAACAAAGAATACATGAGAATGAGAAATTCATACTTGTACATTGTGTTTAGTTTCCATCTATTGAATTTGAAGTGGGCTCCCAAATTTGTGTGCCCAACATTATGATTAGTAGGAATATTAAGGTTACGGTTGAGTATGTTACTTCAGGACCGGCATATTGAATTAATTTGATTCCTCCATTTCACATGGTTGAGTTTTCTTAATTTGATTTTGTAGTCCTGCTGATCGCATATTGTACATACTCCATTTTTTAATTTTTAGGGTACTATTATTTTGCCTTATGCTCCATGTTTGGCTTCATTTTCTATTACTTGTATTTATTTCTTCTAGATTATTATAGAATTTCTTTTTCTTTTCAATACACTCAGTAATCATTTTCCATTGAAATATAACATATTTTTTTGTGCATAACAGTGTCAAATCACAGTTTGAAAGATGCAGCGCCCCGCTATCCCCATTGTTGAAATTACACCAACTACTCCGAATTGGACAACAAGAGTTCTGGACAACTTGAAGAAAGTATGAGAGGTTTCTACTTATTCAAAGATTTATGTTTGCTCAACCTTCAAAGTAACATTTATTTTTTTCCACTAACCCTTGTTACTTTTCCAAATGAAAATATATATGTTATAGTTTTTGCTCACAGATTCATTTAAAATTGTATTAGAAAACTCGAGTGCAAACTATAATATATGCAATAGACGTGACTCTCCAACTTCAGGTTTCATACTATATATCTAATGCAAAAGTTGAATTTGTATAAACCTAACCTAATACCAAATGGTTCCAAATATCTATGGATGGATTATAGGTAGAAGCACTTTTTTTTTTTTTTTTTTCCCTCTTGAAGTTCAATATATATCCAACATGATGTGAGATTTGAGCTATACAAAATTACCAATAAAGTCAAACACTCATACACCTTCAGAGTATTTTCACGAATAGTTACAATTGTTGCACCGTGAGAACTGCCAGTACTTCATCTCCCTCCTTTACGTATATACCCTCGCATGCTAAAGCTTTCAATACATGGCAGCCACTCTCATGATTTCTTTTACAGTTTATCATTCATTCTACTGAAATTAAGCGAATGAACACAGAAAAGAAATACAACCTTACACACTTGAGATCAGTTAACAGAAAGTATTAAGATCTAAATCACTTTTTGGGGCCAAGTCACGACGAGTTGGGATCTCTGTACGCCTGTGTTGAAGACCACCTGGTCCAGAGATGAGGTGAATGCGCGATCGAGGTCCCTCAAACATCCAGCTATCATCATCGAGAGACTTCACCTCTTTATTGAGTTTTGCCATTAACTCAGACTTGAGAACATCAGTTTCCTGCTCCTCAGTTTCCATATCAATTGTGTGTAACTCCAACGAATGGTTGTCAAGCTCCTGGTTGCTGCGTATGCCATGCCACTGCTTGCCATGCTATGAATTTGCGTTGCGGAGGGGGCTAGTGCTGCCGGCGGCGAAGGTCGCAGAGGAAGGCGGAAGGCAAAGGGAGGCAGCGGCGGGCGGCAGCGGCTTGGTGAGTGCGGAGCAGCAGAGGCTAAGTAAATAGAGAAAGAGGGGTTACTACTTACTAAAGAGATTTTTGGTGGCGGGTGGCTGGGTGCGTCGGGTAGCTGAGGCGGAGACGGAGGCGGCGATTGGTGGTGGTCCTGGTGGAAGTGGCGTCATCGTCTTGGTGGCTGGGTGCGGAGGCGCTAGGTGGTCTGAAATAGAAAGAGAACGTGAGGTGATTAGGAGAAGAAAAAAAAAAAGGTTAAACTGAAGAGGTTAGGTAGAAGCGCTTCCATTTATTTTTTTAGACAAGACACCATAACATAATTTATTTGCTTATTTCTGGATAAATAGTAAAATTTTCAGGGATATATTCAAGTTAAATCTTTAATTTTTACTAGTGATTTATAGTTTTTATTTACTTATTTAGAAAAAGTCCCAAAAGACAAACCTTTTGCATCTAAAAATATCACTCAAAATCACATTACAAACTAAGTAAATAGCTATCATATTTATATTCCATAAAATAAATCGAAACCGGACATGATTAAATGAATAGCTAATGTACTTAATATCAGAATTGATAACATTGGGCAAGCAAAGGGCTGAAAGAGCAGCATTTTCTTTGTCATGCCGATAGTGTTGGTTTTTCTATCCACTTCCTGTCCAACACATCGTCCATCCAACCCCCTTGGAGCAACTCCCATCCGATCGCATTCTCTTTTTTAACAAAGCACCGTTAACGTTGACTTTGATCCAATTTCAGGTTGCTTTCGTCCATTTCACGATGTCATTCCCTATAGCCTATGTTTTGAAACCCGGACCGGACGGCGAACCGGGACTCCTTACTGGTTACTGGTTTTACTGGTTTCGATCGGTCGGACCACCGGTCGAACCGGTATGACGTCATAATAAAATAATAATTATATATATTTATATAATATTGTTATATTAATTAAAAATAATCAGATAAGCTAAATAATAAGGAAAATAGATATAATTTTAAATTATTTCCAACTATTTATTAATTTTCAAATAATATAGCTAATAATAAGATTTCAAATTATAAATTTACAAACATAAAGATAAACTATTTTTTTATATTTTATCCATGTTTAAATTGAATTTTACAATATAGTATAATATTTATAGTCATAATTCATATTCTTTTAAAACAAAAAGTTTAAATATAATCTATAGATTGATGAGTTTATTTTTTACGAGAAATTTTCCAATAATTACCGTCAGAAATGGACTATTTTCATCTAATAAGAATCCAATAAGAATCTTTTACATAATTAATACTAATATTTAATTTGAATTTTCTAAAACAAACATTAATTTATCCCAATTGGTTGGACCTTGGTTTCTCTCCTCAAGGACACGAGTTCAAACCCACGCATGCCCCATAATCTGTGATTTTTCCAATTTTTGAAAGAGGAAAACCGGGCCAACTGGTCCGTTAAACGGTCCGGTTCAGGTTTTTGACCGGTTTTGAACTGGTTTGCACCGGTTCAGACTGGTCCAACCAGTAACTAGTTTTAAGGGCATAACCGGACCGGACAGGCGGCCGGCCACCGGTCGAACCGGTCCGACCGGCCGGTCCGGTCCGGGTTTCAAAACATAGCCTATAGCCGGTATAGCTAGTAACACAACTGTTATTTATTTTGGACTTGTACATAGTTTTGTGATCTTTCCCATCCACAGCATGGAGTCCACGGAACATATTACAGCCTCTAAAGTACGAATACTTCAAAACATATATATACTATGGCCTCCAAGACACGAATACTTTAAAAAATATTATTTTATCGTGTCGTGTTATATTGAACTCTTTTATATAATATTTTTTTTGGAAAATATGTATTACCTTATTTATATTGTGTCATATCCGTATATTATAACCGGTCAAGGTCGCGTCTTCAACCGTTTAGTTCCTGACATATCATATTTATTTTGACGAAAAAAAAGATTCAGCCCCCATGTGAGAAAATGAAAAAAAAAATTATTTCGTCCCCTTAACAAACAATTTCGAGAACCTTCCTTAACAAAAAGTTTATAACTTTTAAGGCATTATCGGCAAATTTTGGATTAAAACATAAATGAATAGAGTATATCTAAGACTCTAACAGAAGGGGAAATGTGGCTTAATTAGTTACGTAGTTGAAAGGAAGCATAAGCTAAGAAGGACACAATTAAGTAGGGCCACGGCAAAGGTATACACGAGCTGCCGCTTGGGCTTTCGGTGGGTACCGGACGAATAATGTGCGTCCCTCTACCGTGATGGTGATGGTGGTGGTGGTGGTGATGGTGATGGTGATGGCAGCCGTGGAAATGTCCTATTCCTCCACTGTGCGTCCCTCTGCCATGATGGCCGCCGTGGAAATGTCCTCTTCTTCCACCGAGTTTAGCGTCTGCAGCGGTGACGAGGATGCAAATGATAGTGAATACCAATACAAACTTGACGGTTTGCTGCATATTGCTGATTTCTCCCTCCGTACTTTTCTGAGATTGTGATTGTTCTTTAAACCCAATGTCTCCCACTATTTATAAGCATTGGCCTCCTGAGCATCCAGACTTCTCCTCTTGTTCGGATTCCAACTTCTTCTCATGTACGGATTCCATGATTACTTGTTGGACAATTAATAAGAGTTCCGTTCCTAGCGAATGGGAGTCATTGGCTTTACGCGGGTTTAAAAATACAGAAAAGATAAGTGGAGAAGGTAGGAATGTTTTGAATTGCTATGAAGTCAGCCAAAGTTAGAAAAATAAATTCAATGGATAAGACGGCATATATATGTTGTCCACACGAATTATACTACTGCTTTGATATGAAACCACTTTTGTATTTATGTTGATTTAATTTTAATGGGTTTATTTCGCTAGCACAATTCTTATGTTAATTTGGGTAAATTGCATTTAAAACCCTATGTAATTAGACGTTTACTTTGATCACAAACTACCTAATATGGTCCGATAAATTACATCTCCTCGTTAATTAAACATATTTATTTCGATTACAAACTTCCCCAACGTTAGGGTTTGATAGACATTAAACATTGCTACATTAAAATTTTAATTTATACGTCGACACCATTTAAAATTTCAAATTGATTATAAAATCACTAAAACCATCAACAGTTTTTAAAATGAATGATATTTAACAATTGAAACTACTAACTAATAACCTTATTAAAATTGATATTATTATTGTTAACTCCGGGACTTGACAGGAATTAACTCATACTACTATATGTTTTGTTTATGTCTTTAATAATAGAGTTCAGTTTTTCTCTTTAATCATTAAGTCTCAAATTATCTAGTTTTCAAAATTTAATGTTAAAAGTCCCTCCGCATTTCTCATGATTGTGTCTTAGTTATCTACCTTTGCGCCTCTCTTAATTTTCTATTTTTTAAAAGATTAAAATCAATTTATGAAGTTTCGATTCGACGGTGAAAACAACAGTTTCACTGTCGGATCGGCTCAAATATGCTCTACTGCCAATATCTCAACTTTATTTTGTCACCATTCTCTCAAATCTGCCACTATCCTCTTTTATTTGTGGTTATTATTGAATCAGTCGTTATAGTAAAGTCGCTTATTCCATAGATCAACATCCACCACTACCTTTTTAAATTAATTATTTATTGAGTCTTTCCCATGAAAGTTTTTTTCTTTGGCATGATTTTTTTTTTTTTTTGTTGTGGATCAATATATTATTATTTAGTTTTTCCGATGAAAGTTGATATAGATATATATATGTTAAACACAAACTCCCGAAGGGGAAAATTACTACATCAATCTGAATCAAAACTTATAAAGGAACAATAATAAAAATAATGCAGGATCAAAGCCGTAATTCTAATAAATTTGTGGATAATTATAGTTGCTCAATGTCTAAAGAACAGAAACTAACATTCTCAAAAATAGAACTAATACTTGAATAGCTGGTCAAATTTAATTTCAACACCGTCACCGGAATCTCAACGATTGCGATTCTTTAGCTGTTAAAGCTTGAGTCATACAGGTCGACTCGTAATTAGGTGTGTCTCCGTTTAATTTGGTTTTGAAGGAGATGCAGCCATCCATAAGTGACGATAGAGACGGACACTTGAAGCACCGGTAAGAACACCCCGCATTAAAAGATATGAATATTTACATGTTGATCCATTGTCCATGTAACTGCTCTTTATTTTTCGTTAGAATATTATTACATCTTTCTCTTATTTTTCAGATTTAATTGTAATTACATCAGAGGGTTGGTTTAGGTTAACATGATATACTACAAGTCATAGAAACAAAGAATACATGAGAATGAGAAATTCATACTTGTACATTGTGTTTAGTTTCCATCTATTGAATTTGAAGTGGGCTCCCAAATTGGTGTGCCCAACATTATGATTGGTAGGAGTATTAAGGTTACGGTTGAGTATGTTACTTCAGGACCTGCATATAGAATTAATTTGATTCCTCCATTTCATATGGTTGAGTTTTCTTAATTTGATTTCGTAGTCCTGCTGATCGCATATTGTACATACTCCATTTTTTAATTTTTAGGGTACTATTATTTTTCCTTATGCTCCATGTTTGGCTTCATTTTTTATTACTTGTATTTATTTCTTCTAGGTTATTATAGAATTTCTTTTTCTTTTCAATACACTCAGTAATCATTTTCCATTGAAATATAACATATTTTTTTTGTCCATAGCAGTGTCAAATCACAGTTTGAAAGATGCAGCGCCCCGCTATCCCTATTGTTGAAATTACACCAACTACTCCGAATTGGACAACAAGAGTTCTGGTAATGCGAAAACTCAGCCCTCGGCAGTCTCAAACAACGAGAAGAAAGTATGAGAGGTTTCTACTTATTCAAAGATTTATGTTTGCTCAACCTTCAAAGCAACATTTATTTTTTTCCACAAACTCTTGTTACTTTTCCAAATGAAAATATAAATGTTATAGTTTTTCCTCACAGATTCATTTAAAATTGTATTAGAAAACTCGAGTGCAAACTATAACATATGCAATAGACGTGACTCTCCAACTTCAGGTTTCATACTATATATCTAATGCAAAAGTTGAATTTGTATAAACCTAACCTAATACCGAATGGTTCCAAATATCTATGGATGGATTATAGGTAGAAGCACTTTTTTTTTTTTTTTTTTTTTCCTCTTGAAGTTCAATATATATCCAACATGATGTGAGATTTGAGCTATACAAAAATACCAATAAAGTCAAACACTCATACACCTTCAGAGTATTTTCACGAATAGTTACAATTGCTGCACCGTGAGAACTGCCAGTACTTCATCTCCCTCCTTTACGTATATACCCTCGCATGCTAAAGCTTTCAATTAGGGGTGTCAAAAATGGACCCGACCCGATAACCCGACCCGACCCACCCGCTTAAATATCAGGTTAGGGTTGGGAGTTATCGGGCCGGGTTGAAATCGGGTCGGACCCGAAATTGACCCGGAGAAGAGAGAGAAGGGTTGGGTGGGTTTCAGGTCGACCCGATTTAACCCGATTTAACCCAGAAAAAATAGAGCATATATATTGGCAAAACCCTAATTGGATCATTTCTTTTGTTCCGTTTCACATTCAGAGTTCAGATCTCATTTCTCATTTTCAGCAGCTGCGCTGCTTGACAGCTTGAGTGCTTCCCTTTCACTCCACACCACGCCACACTTTCCCATCTCGCCGCCACATTTTCCCCGTGTCGCCGTCGATTGCAGCATTACAGGTGAGGTACGTTATTTATCTCTTCTTTTCCTTTTTTTTTTTTTTTTTTTTTAATTTCTTCTGATTTTAGTGGGATTTTGATATTCCTTTTGTAGATTCTCCATGTTCATTGTTGCTCGAAGCTCTCGTTGTGGGATCTACCTGAAATAAAGGATAAAAACGAAAGGAAAAGGTAAACCCAAAAAATTACAGATTCTTGTTTGAAATATTAGGTGAGAGATCGACAGTTTTGAAAGAATGGGTGAGAAATTGTTGATTAGATTTTGAGATTGTTAGATCCCTTCTTCTTTTAATTTTTTTCTAAATTTGCGATTCTTTTTGCAGATTCTACATCTTGACCGTTGCTTGAAGATCTCGTGGGATTTGCATGAAATAAAAGATAAAAGACCAAAAGGAAAAGGTTAGTCTAAAAAATCACAGATTCTTGTTAAAATCTTGTACTATCGTGATGTTTGAAAGATTGGGTGAGAGAAATTATTGGTTTTGAAAGATTGGGTGAGAGAAATTGTTGATTAGATTCTTATCTGAGATCATATTTATTAGATTCATTTTTCTTTTAATTTCTTCTGAATTTATATTGAGATTTTGACCTTTTTTTTTTTTTGATTTCTCCAGAATTTATAATGGAATTTTGCACTTCCTTTTGCAGACTCTCCATCTTCACCGTTGCTTGAAGATTTCGTAGGATCTGCATGAAATAAAAGATAAAAGACATAAGCAAAAGGTGAGTCTAAAAAATCCCAGATTCTTATTTAGTGTTAAATAATATGTTATTGTTAATTTGATTTATAATTCAGCAAACAAGTAAATTAACAAAAAAAAAAAAAAAGGCTTTATTCTTTCTTTATTTCTAATCTGTTGAAAATTAAGAACCCCCCATTGTATGATTCAATTTGATACAACAAATTAATTGTATAATTACCTGGTAATTCATTACTCTTATGATAATTCATTAATGTTTTTCAATTTTAAAGGTAATTAGTGTAAAACATTATTTATTTTTTGGTGCATTGTGTGAAACATTATATTTCTTATAACAGATAGTTACATATTATATTTGCATTACGTTCCTTATTTCTTATTGTAATTATAAAAAATAGATTCCTTGTACTCCAACTTAAATAACAAATTATTACAATTTCTTAAAAAACAGATTATTCTAATTATTATATTTCTTAAAAAATAGATTGTTACACATTATATTTGCATTATTTCTTATAGAAACTGATTCATGACTATAAGGCTTGGTTTGATTGCATCTTTTACTGATTCATGACTATAAGGTTTGGTTTGATATGATTCAATTTTTAACGTGTCGTGCAAATCATGCATCATGGTCTCTAATTGTACAATATTGCCACTTCTCAAGATAAGACATGCAACCATATTTTGGAAGTTGTTCTGTTCCCTTTTAGATAGTTCGGAGATAATTAGAGCTGTTGAAGTTAATGTGCATTAGTAATTTGAATCTTCATTAAAAAAATCATGATTGTTGGTGCTTGGCAAATCATTTTGTAATTCTTTTTTTTTTTTTTTTTTTGGTTTTTTTCATCTGGTGAGTTCATAGCAATTGGTTATTATTGCTAACTAGTAGCAGGCATGGTTATTTAATTGACAAAGGTTTATTCTTCACTGTTTGAGCAGTTTTGTGAAGGCAAAAAGTGAAGTGTCCATTGAAGATGTTTCTGCCACTATAAAAATTGGATTAGAGCTGTTTCAAGTATCGGAGAATAAGCTGTAACAATCTATTTTTTATAGACATAAGCAAAAGGTGAGTCTAAAAAATAGATTGTTACACATTATATTTGCATTATTTCTTATAGAAACTTTTGGACTGTCCGGAAATGGTAGTTTCTGCATTTTGCCATCAGTAAATAATTATCTGAATATCACTTGTGATGTCTCATTCTCAGAGTACTCCACGGGTGGGAGGATACTTGATCAATATCGTAGTGCAATGAAGCGTGATATTGTTGAGGCATTGATATGTTGCAAGGATTGGTTATTCGGGGAACACGGTACGAGATTTACATTTTTAGTTTATTATTTGTTTTGTTAAAATATGTTCTCTAATATTTTATTTTTTTTTTTGTAGTTTCTAATGATGTTCAATTGGATGAATTAACCGAGAATATTATGACTTTGTATTTGAATGAAAGCGATGACCAATCTACTACAGCTACTTATATTGATTGAAAGGTAAGTAATATTTCTTATATTTAATATTTGAATATCATTTTAAGGATCCAATTCTATATAACTTACCTATTACTTTTGTGTAGGATGGCTTGATGCAAAGTTTGTTAGGTGGACGATGAAGTATTTTGCGATGGAATTTAGAGTATTTCAAACTTAAATGTCAAGTGAAGTGGGACATTTTTATTATGTTTGCTTGGTACATTTAGTGAATTGTGTTAGATTTTAATTCCAGTAATGTTTATGCAAGGGTCTTAAATTTAGCAATGTCTGTAACAGATTCCTTATTTTTGGAGCTTTGTTATTTTGTGGTGCGTGGGCCTTTGCATTGTACATTTCCCTTAGGCAAATTATTTGTATTTTAATATAATGAGAGCTTTTTTTTTTTTTTTTAAATTTTGGACTACATTTTGTAATTAATTCGGGTCGCCGGGTCGGGTTAAAATCGGGTTAGGTCGGGTCACCGGGTGACCTGAAAAATATCAGGTCAACCCGAACCCAACCCGAACCTGATAGGTTCAGGTTAGGGTTGGGGGATTCGGGTTCATTTCGGGTTCGGGTTGAATCTTTTTGTGTAATACCCTAACCCCAACCCGACCCGACCCAACCCGACCCGCCCGATTTGACAGCCCTACTTTTCAATACATGGCAGCCACTCTCATGATTTCTTTTACAGTTTATCATTCATTCTACTGAAATTAACCGAATGAACACAGAAAAGAAATACAACCTTACACACTTGAGATCAGTTAACAGAAAGTATTAAGATCTAAATCACTTTTTGGGGCCAAGTCACGACGAGTTGGGATCTCTGTACGCCTGTGTTGAAGACCACCTGGTCCAGAGATGAGGTGAATGCGAGATCGAGGTCCCTCAAACATCCAGCTATCATCATCGAGAGACTTCACCTCTTTATTGAGTTTTGCCATTAACTCAGACTTGAGAACATCAGTTTCCTGCTCCTCAGTTTCCATATCAATTGTGTGTAACTCCAACGAGTGGTTGTCAAGCTCCTGGTTGCTGCGTATGCCATGCCACTGCTTGCCATGCTATGAATTTGCGTCGCGGAGGGGGCTAGTGCTGCCGGCGGCGAAGGTCGCAGAGGAAGGCGGAAGGCAAAGGGAGGCAGCGGCGGGCGGCAGCGGCTTGGCGAGTGCGGAGCAGCAGAGACTAAGTAAATAGAGAAAGAGGGGTTACTACTTACTAAAGAGATTTTTGGTGGCGGGTGGCTGGGTGCGTCGGGTAGCTGAGGCGGAGACGGAGGCGGCGATTGGTGGTGGTCCTGGTGGAAGTGGCGTCGTCGTCTTGGTGGCTGGGTGCGGAGGCGCTAGGCGGTCTGAAATAGAAAGAGAACGTGAGGTGATTAGGAGAAGAAAAAAAAAAGGTTAAACTGAAGAGGTTAGGTAGAAGCACTTCCATTTATTTTTTTAGACAAGACACCATAAAATAATTTATTTGCTTATTTCTGGATAAATAGTAAAATTTTCCGGGATATATTCGAGTTAAATCTTTAATTTTTACTAGTGATGTATAGTTTTTATTTACTTATTTAGAAAAAGTCCCAAAAGACAAACCTTTTGCATCTAAAAATATCACTCAAAATCACATTACAAACTAAGTAAATAGCTATCATATTAACATTCCATAAAATAAATCGAAACCGGACATAATTAAATGAATAGCTAATGTACTTAATATCAGAATTGATAATATTGGGCAAGCAAAGGGCTGAAAGAGCAGCATTGTCTTTGTCATGCCGATAGTGTTGGTTTTTCTATCCACTTCCAGTCCAACACATCGTCCATCCAACTCCCTTGGAGCAACTCCCATCCGATCGCATTCTCTTTTTTAACAAAGCACCGTTAACGTTGACTTTGATCCAATTTCAGGTTGCTTTCGTCCATTTCACGATGTCATTCCCTATAGCCGGTATAGCTAGTAACACAACTGTTATTTATTTTGGACTTGTACATAGTTTTGTGATCTTTCCCTTCCACAGAATGGAGTCCACGGAACATATTACAGCCTCTAAAGTACGACTACTTGAAAACATATATATAGTATGGCCTCCAAGACACGAATACTTTAAAAAATATTATTTTATCGTGTCGTGTTATATTGAACTCTTTTATATAATATTTTTTTTGGAAAATATGTATTACCTTATTTATATTGTGTCATATCCGTATATTATAATCGGTCAAGGTCACGTCTTCAACCGTTTTGTTCCTGACATATCATATTTATTTTGACGAAAAAAAAGATTCAGCCCCCATGTGAGAAAATGAAAAAAAAATAATTTCGTCCCGTTAACAAACAATTTCGAGAACCTTCCTTAACAAAAAGTTTATAACTTTTAAGGCATTATCGGCAAATTTTGGATTTTGAGCTTTATGGGATACTTTTTTTTTTTTTTTTTTTATCACATAAACGTTTATGATAGTTTGTCATTGCAGAGAAGGTTAAGCAATTAAATTTCCACAATATTCCATCCTTCGATTGATGAGATCCGACGCAAGTGAATTCTAATGTAAAATTAAAATAAAAATGTGAATCTTAAATCAAGGCAATTATATAAGAATGTACATTTGTCGAAAACTGAAAAATAAATGAATTTAGAGTATATCTAAGACTCTAACAGAAGGGGAAATGTGGCTTAATTAGTTACGTAGTTGAAAGGAAGCATAAGCTAAGAAGGACACAATTAAGTAGGGCCACGGCAAAGGTATACACGAGCTGCCGCTTGGGCTTTCGGTGGGTACCGGACGAATAATGTGCGTCCCTCTACCGTGATGGTGATGGTGGTGGTGGTGGTGATGGTGATGGTGATGGCAGCCGTGGAAATGTCCTATTCCTCCACTGTGCGTCCCTCTGCCATGATGGCCGCCGTGGAAATGTCCTCTTCTTCCACCGAGTTTAGCGTCTGCAGCGGTGACGAGGATGCAAATGATAGTGAATACCAACACAAACTTGACGGTTTGCTGCATATTGCTGATTTTTCCCTCCGTACTTTTCTGAGATTGTGATTGTTCTTTAAACCCAATGTCTCCCACTATTTATAAGCATTGGCCTCCTGAGCATCCAGACTTCTCCTCTTGTTCGGATTCCAACTTCTTCTCATGTTCGGATTCCATGATTACTTGTTGGACAATTAATAAGAGTTCCGTTCCTAGCGAATGGGAGTCATTGGCTCTACGCGGGTTTAAAAATACAGAAAAGATAAGTGGAGAAGGTAGGAATGTTTTGAATTGCTATGAAGCCAGGCAAAGTTAGAAAAATAAATTCAATGGATAAGACGGCATATATATGTTGTCCACACGAATTATACTACTGCTTTGATATGAAACCACTTTTGTATTTATGTTGATTTAATTTTAATGGGTTTATTTCGCTAGCACAACTCTTATGTTAATTTGGGTAAATTGCATTTAAAACCCTATGTAATTAGACGTTTACTTTGATCACAAACTACCTAATATGGTCCGGTAAATTACATCTCCTCGTTAATTAAACATATTTATTTCGATTACAAACTTCCCCAACGTTAGGGTTTGATGGACATTAAACATTGCTACATTAAAATTTTAATTTATACGTCGACACCATTTAAAATTTCAAATTGATTATAAAATCACTAAAACCATCCACAGTTTTTAAAATGAATGATATTTAACAATTGAAACTACTAACTAATAACCTTATTAAAATTGATATTATTATTGTTAACTCCGGGACTTTTTTTTTTTTTTTTTTTTTTGTTAACTCCGGGAATTCATAGGAATTAAGTCATACTATTATATGTTTTGTTTATGTCTTTAATAATAGAGTTCAGTTTTTCTCTTTAACCATTAAGTCTCAAATTATCTAGTTTTCAAAATTTAATGTTAAAAGTCCCTCCGCATTTCTCATGATTGGGTCTTAGTTATCGACGTTTACGCCTCTCTTAATTCTCTATTTTTTAAAAGATTAAAATCAATTTATGAAGTTTCGATTCGACGGCGAAAACTACAGTTCCACTGGCGAATCGGCTCAGATCTGCTCTACTGCCAATATCTCAACTTTATTTTGTCACCATCCTCTCAAATCTGCCATTATTCTTTTTTATTTGTGGTTATTATTGAATCAGCCATTATAGTAAAGTCGCTTATCCCATAGATCAACAACCACCACTACCTTTTTAAATTAAGTTATTTATTGAGTCTTTCTCATGAAAGTTTTTTCTCTTTGGTATGATTTTTTTTTTTTTTTCCTTTGAGGATCAATTTATTATTATTTAGTTTTTCCTATGAAAGTTATATATATATATATATATATATATATATATATATATATATATATATATATATATATATATTTTAAACACAAACTCCCGAAGGGGAAAATTACTAAATCAATCTGAATCAAAACTTATGACGGAACAATAATAAAAATAATACAGGGTCAAAGCCGTAATTCTAACAAATTTGTGGATAATTATAGTTGCTCAATGTCTAAAGAAGATAAACTAACATTCTCAAAAATAGAACTAATACTTGAATAGCTGGTCAAACTTAATTTCAACACCATCACCGGAATCTCAACGATTGCGATTCTTTAGCTGTTAAAGCTTGAGTCATACAGGTCGACTTGTAATTAGGTGTGTCTCCGTTTAATTTGGTTTTGAAGGAGATGCAGCCATCCATAAGTGACGATAGAGACGGACACTTGAAGCACCAGTAAGAACACCCCGCATTAGAATATAAGAATATTTACATGTTGATCGATCGTCCTTGTAACTGCTCTTTATTTTTCGTTAGAATATTATTAAATCTTTCTCTTATTTTTCAGATTTAATTGTAATTACGTCAGAGGGTTTGTTTAGGTTAACATGATATGCTACAACTCATAGAAACAAAGAATACATGAGAATGAGAAATTCGTACTTGTACATTGTGTTTAGTTTCCATCTATTGAATTTGAAGTGGGCTCCCAAATTGGTGTGCCCAACATTATGATTGGTAGGAATATTAAGGTTACGGTTGAGTATGTTACTTCAGGACCTGCATATAGAATTAATTTGATTCCTCCATTTCATATGGTTGAGTTTTCTTAATTTGATTTTGTAGTCCTGCTGATCGCATATTGTACATACTCCATTTTTTAATTTTTAGGGTACTATTATTTTTCCTTATGCTCCATGTTTGGCTTCATTTTTTATTACTTGTTATTATTTCTTCTAGATTATTATAGAATTTCTTTTTCTTTTCAATACACTCAGTAATCATTTTCCATTGAAATATAACATATTTTTTTTGTCCATAGCAGTGTCAAATCACAGTTTGAAAGATGCAGCGCCCCGCTATCCCTATTGTTGAAATTACACCAACTATTCCGAATTGGACAACAAGAGTTATGGTAATGCGAAAACTCAGCCCTCGGTAGTCTCAAACAACTAGAAGAAAGTATGAGAGGTTTCTACTTATTCAAAGATGTATGTTTGCTCAACCTTCAAAGTAACATTTATTTTTTTCCACTAACTCTTGTTACTTTTCCAAATGAAAATATATATGTTATATTTTTTCCTCACAGATTCATTTAAAATTGTATTAGAAAACTCGAGTGCAAACTATAATATATGAAATAGACGTGACTCTCCAACTTCAGGATTCAAACTATATATCTAATGCAAAAGTTGAATTTGTATAAACCTAACCTAATTCCGAATGGTTTCAAATATCTATCGATGGATTATAGGTAGAAGCACTTTTTTTTTTTTTTCTCTTGAAGTTCAATATATATCCAACATGATGTGAGATTTGAACTATACAAAAATACCAATAAAGTCAAACACTCATACACCTTCATAGTATTTTCACGAATAGTTACAATTGCTGCACCGTGAGAACTGCCAGTACTTCATCTCCCTCCTTTACGTATATACCCTCGAATGCTAAAGCTTTCAATACATGGCAGCCACTCTCATGATTTCTTTTACAGTTTATCATTCATTCTACTGAAATTAACCGAATGAACACAGAAAAAAAATACAACCTTACATACTTGAGATCAGTTAACAGAAAGTATTGAGATCTAAATCACTTTTTGGGGCCAAGTCACGACGAGTTGGGATCTCTGTACGCCTGTGTCGAAGACCACCTGGTCCAGAAATGAGGTGAATGCGAGATCGAGGTCCCATAAACATCATCGAGAGACTTCACCTCTTTATTGAGTTTTGCTATTAATTCAGACTTAAGAACGGCAGTTTCCTGCTCCTCAGTTTCCATATCAATTGTGTGTAACTCCAACGAATGGCTGTCAAGCTCCTGGTTGCTGCGTGTGGCATGCCTACTGCTTGTCATGCTATGAATTTGCGTCGCGGAGGGGGCTGGTGCTGCCGGCGGCGAAGGTCACCGGGGAAGGCAGAAGGCAAAAGGAGGCAGCGGCGGGCAGCAGCGACTTGGTGAGTGCGGAGCAGCAGAGGCTAAGTAAATAGAGAAATAGGGGTTACTACTTACTAAAGAGATTTTGGTGGCGGGTGGCTGGGTGCGTCGGGTAGCTGAGGCGGAGACGGAGGCGGCGATTGGTGGTGGTCCTAGTGGAAGTGGCGTCGTCGTCTTGGTGGGTGGGTGCGGAGGCGCTAGGTGGTCTGAAATGGAAAGAGAACGTGAGGTGATTAGGAGAAGGGAAAAAAAGGTTAAACTGAAGAGGTTAGGTAGAAGCACTTCCATTAATTTTTTCAGACAAGACACCATAAAATAATTTATTTGCTTATTTATGGATAAATCGCAAAATTTTCCTGGATATATTTGTTGACACCGAAAATTCGAAAATAAATTATTAATTGGTAGTCCAAATAAATCGGCTATTACTTATTAATTTTTATCGTGAGTCCATAATAAATTTGGGCTTAAATATTTAATTTGGGATAAGAATTATGGGCTTATATTATTATTCTTAAATTAATTAAATGGATTAAAAAATAATTCATTAAAATAAAATAAAGCCCACTTCTTTATGGTGTGGAATTTAAATTCAGGCCCAAACCCATGAAGCCCAAGTGAAGAATCGAAGGCCTATAAATGGAGGCTCCAAGGCTAAAAGCTCACATAACAAAATCACAAATCACAACACAAGAAAAAAATCATCAAGTTCTCAAGAGCAAAAGACATTCTAGCTCTCAAGTCTCCGAGCTATTGTCACTTGCAATCCCGGAGTGTTGTCCGTGCAACGAGCCAACACTTCCAACCAAGTTCTACAAATTCAATCAAGTTCTACATTTGATTCGAGATCAAGCATCAAGCCCTCGAATCCACTTTTCGAGAAGAATCAGAGGATAAATAAGAGATTGTAACACTTTGTTATTTACAAATTGTTAAATCCTTTGTTTTCCCTATTTTCTTGTATCTTGTAAACATTTATTGCAGATTCAATGAAGATTTGTGTAAACAAATTTTGGCACGCCTAGTGGGACCTTCTCTGCCTCTCATCTCTTCGTTCGGTAGAAATTCTCAAGTCACCATCTCAAGCAATTCCATGGCACCAAAAAGAGAACTTTTCAACAAGAACGACTTTGCCAACTTCATTGCTGACATTACTCAATCTCCTACCGGGAGCAAGCACAACGGTTCAGCCTCATCCGAATCGGACAATTCCAACCCTACCACTCCAAAGAGGGCCAATTCCACTTCCTTCGCCGATTTGCCTACCATGACTACCGGGGCGACGAACGTGGACGATCAACTTGCTCAGATGGCTCAAGCCATAGCTGATTTGCAGAAAATGGTAGAGGACAAAGATCTTCAAATTGCGCAGCTGATGAACAAAGTGGAGCAGCAAAATGCCGAGGAGTCTAACCACAACCGTCCTTCTCCTCCAAAACACATTCCAAACGAGAAGCTGGTGGATCAGACACTTCACAAGCCAGATTTTGCACAAAAGACCACCCGTTCAATGAGTTTCGTAGCAGCCTTGTCCGTGGAAGAGTTGCTGGCGATGATAGCTAACACCATCAAGGCGCAGTATGACGGGGCTTCCCAAAACCGAGTGGCATACTCAAAACCATAATCTAGGAGGATTGATGCTATGAAGATGTTGAACGGATACCAGCCACCCAAGCTTCAGCAGTTTGATCGAAAAGGCAATCCAAAATAGCACATCGCCCATTTCATTGAACCTTGCAATAACGCCGGAATGGGTGGAGACCTTCTTGTCAAGCAGTTCGTGCGATCACTCAAAGGCAACGCCTTCGACTGGTATGTTGATCTTGAACCTGAATCCATCAATAGTTAGGACGAAATGGAAGGGGAATTCTTGAACCGTTTCTACAACACCCGACCCACCGTAAGCATGATTGAACTCACAAATGCCAATCAATGGAAAGACGAGCCCGTGGTCGACTACATCAACCGTTGGCGCGCCTTAAGCTTGAATTGCAAAGATAAGTTATCCGAAACTTCAGTAATCGAAATGTGCATCCAAGGCATGCATTGGGGTCTGCTCTATATATTGCAAGGCATCAAACCCAAAAATTTTGAAGAATTAGCTACTCGCGCACACGAGATGGAGTTAAGCATCTTGAATCACAAAACGACGTTTCCAGTGGAGGATGCGAGAAAGGAAAAGAAAGACTATCCGCGAAGAGTGGAGAAATCCCACAAGGCACCAGTTAAGGAATCCATGGCCATCAAAACAACTTCGGTTAAAGTCTCATCTGGTGACAAGAAGAATGAAAGGATTAAGGAGTAGAAACCTCCGACTGACAAATGACGACCTACGTTGAAAGAGCTCCAAGAAAAGGTGTATCCATTCCCCAACTCTGATGTCCCTCAAATCCTAGACGAATTGTTGGAGAGAAAACTCATTGAGTTACCGGAGTCAAAGCGCCCAGAAGAGAGCGGGAGGGTGAATGATCCCAAGTTTTACAGGTATCACCAAGAGATTAGCCACCCCCTTGAAAAATGTTTCGTGGTTAAGGAGAAGATCATGAACTTGGTGAGAGATGGAAAGATAATCCTTGAAACTGAGGATACGGCGGATGCGAATGTTGTGTGTGCCTCTCGAGAGGGTAAGAATACACTTTCTTCATCCACACCGGAGGCATCTATTATGCTGCAATTTGGAAGCTTAGATCCCGTTTTTGTGAAAATCCCTATCAACATAGAAGAAATTCTCAAGGAGATGCTCGAAGAAGAAATCACGGAGCAACCAGATCTCGTGTCCGGGAGTGACGAGGAAGATGAAAGATGGACCCTCGTGACTCGACGCCAAAGACAAAGACGCCGTATTGAGCAGATGCATCCTTCTAGGATAAGGACATCATATCCCCGAAAGAGCATGCAAACAGGTTCGAAGAAAGGGTCAGAAGTTCGACCGAACCCAAAGAAATCTTCAAGAAGTGACCAACATGAATCTGTCGTGTTAGGAGACTTTTTTCCAATTGAGTTCTTCAAAGAGAAAGCCGAGCCAAAGTTTGTTGCCGCGAAGGGGGAAAGAGGAACAATCTGCCTTTTGTTATGCTGCCATCGTCTTTGATGATGAAGACCTATTGTTGGGATCAAAACCGCACAATAGACCGCTTTTTGTTTCGGGCTTCTCACGGGGCCAGAAAATCAACCGCATGCTAGTTGATGGTGGGTCAGCAGTCAACATCATGCCCAAATCCACCATGAAGAGTGTGAATATCACAATCGAGGATTTATCTCATAGTCGTCTGACAATTCAAGGTTTCAACCAGGGAAGCCAACGAGCCATTGGAATGATCCGTGTGGAGCTTACCATCGGGGAGTTAAAAGCTGATACCCTCTTTCACATCATTGATGCCAGGACATCTTACCACCTACTATTGGGCAGGTCATGGCTTCATGAGAATGGAGTGGTTCCGTCAACGCTCCATCAATGCTTCAAGTATGCAAGAAATTGAGAGATAGTAAAGGTTGATGCAGACACAAAGCCTTTCACCGAAGCAGAATCATACTTCGTAGATGCCAAACTTTACTTGGATTCGAAGCCAGCCGAAGAATCCTCACGTTCCCTGAACCATCCTATCGTTGAACCTGGTAGCACCAAAGAAGAAAGCGAAGATAGCAAAAATGAGAACGTTATTCAGGTGGCTACAAACAGAGAAGTTGCTGCTATAAAGACACTTAACCCGCCGCGGTTGCAATATCGTCCGAAAGAACATGCTGTCAGCATTGGGTCAACTAGGTCAAAGAATGCTCGAGCAGACGACTTTCGAGTAATCAAAAAGGAATTAATTTTACCTGTCGCCAAATTGAAGAGTGTAGAGCAAGTGGAGTCATCATCCGAAAGCCAACTTTAAGGAGATTTCAATCCAAAAGCGTATGATCTTCTGGAGAAATCTGGATACGACTTTCGAAATCTATCCCAATTGGGTGAGCTAAAACCTGAGCTTACTGGCGAAAAGATCCACGGGCTTACCAAAGAGCAACACAAGTTGAAAAAGCAGGGATTCCGGGTCGATCAACTGAAATCCGGCTTAGGATTCTCCCCGGTGGAACCAATCAGGATCAGGGTTAGGAAGAACACGCATGCTAGTGTACAACATATCACGACAGAAGAGGATAAAAGCGATGGAAACAAAAAGGTCACTGATCGTCATCTTTCCATATTTCACAGATTGGGGGCATCCAAAACCCGTAGGTCGGTATTCGAGAGGCTTGGAAATACTCGTCGAGCTAAGTCTATTCATGATAGGCTTGGGATCAACCATCAAACATGAGGCTCTATCTTTGATAGAATAGGGAACCGTGGAGCGAAGCAACAAAAGAAACAAGTCATCATCAGAGAGGTGGAAGCAATGGAGTCAGAGAGTAAAGTTCAGACTATCCATATCTCTGTATCCCGCGAAAATAAATCTTCAATCCTGTTTATTACCTCAGATAGGCCAGTGATGATTAAACAACAAACGTTTGGACACCCGAGTGGCGTGGCTGGAGAAGGAGTAGAGGTGACGATCGGGTCCAGCAACACTTGTGCTCTCGAGAAAGACGAGCACTATACGTGTAATCATGTAACCATTGAAGAAAACTCCGATTCTGAACCCTCTGATGACGAGGTTCAGGAAGCCCCAAAGCAGCTCGAAGATGGTGTACAAACAACCGTGGATGAGCTTAAGGAGCTGAATCTCGGAACTGACGAAGATCTGTGTCCCGTATACGTTAGTGCGTTGCTGAGTCGGGAAGAAAAAGAATAATACATCAGAATCCTGAACGAGTACAAAGATATCTTTGCATGGACGTATAAGGAAATGCCCGACCTGGACCCCAAAGTCACGGTGCATCACCTCGGTATTAAACACGGAGCACGTTCCATCAAACAATCGCAAAGGATGCTCCGTCCAGAACTTGCTGCTCGTTTTGAGGTGGAAGTAAACAAGTTGATCGAAGCTGGATTCATCAGAGAGGTTAAGTACCCTACCTAGATATCTAGCATTGTATCGGTCAAGAAGAAGAATAGTCAAATACGTATTTGCGTGGACTTTCGGGATCTGAATAATGCATGCCCCAAGGATGATTTCCCTTTGCCTATCATTGAGCTGATGGCTGATGCTACTACAGGACATGAAGCTCTATCTTTCATGGATGGATGCTCCGGGTACAATCAGATATGGATGTCGCCAAAAGATGAGGAGTGTATAGCTTTTCGCACTCCAAAAGGTATATATTGTTACAAAGTGATGCCCTTTGGTTTGAAGAATGCAGGTGCTACATATCAACGAGCGATGCAAAATATCTTCGACGATATGCTGCATAAAAGAGTTGAATGTTATGTTGATGATTTGGTTGTTAAGACAAGGAAAAGAGCTAATCACTTGGAGGATCTCCGTGTTGTATTCGAAAGGCTAAGAAAACACAACTTGAAGATGAATCCTCTCAAATGCGTGTTCGGAGTAACATCCAGAAAGTTTCTTGGCTTTGTAGTTCGTCATCGTGGCATTGAGGTGGACCCCGGAAAGATAGACACTATCCAGAAGATGTCTCCACCAAGGAATCTGAAGGAGTTGAGGAGTTTGCAAGGCAAGCTCGCGTTCATAAGGAGATTCATATCCAACCTGGCTGGGAGATGCCAACCATTCAACCATCTCATGAAGAAGGGCGCCCTTTTCGAATGGGATGAAGATTTCCGGAATGGATTCGAAAGCATAAAGAAATACCTGTTGAACCCACCAGTGTTAGGAGCTTCGATACCTGGGAAACAACTCATATTGTACATTGCCGCGTAAGAACGTTCGATTGGTGCCCTAATGGCTCAGGAGAATGTTGAAGGTAAAGAAATGGCCTTTTATTATCTGAGCAGAACCTTAACAGGAAGTGAATTAAAGTACTCTCCGGTTGAGAAGATTTGTTTAGCCTTGCTCTACGCCATCAAAAAGTTGAAGCATTATTTCGAAGCCTACTCTATTCAGCTCATCTCTCGCGCTGATCGAGTCAAGTTCGTGATATCGAGACCGGTGCTTTCTGGAAAACTAGCAAAATGGTCCATCATCTTCAACCAGTATGAAATAATGTACGTGCCTCAGAAAGCTGTCAAAGGCCAGACACTTGCCAATTTCCTTGCAGATCATCTTGTTCCAGCAGAATGGGAGTTGTCTAAAGACCTACCGGATGAAGATGTCCTATTCACATAAGCATTCCCACCATGGACGATTTTCTTCGACGGATCAGCACGAACCGATGGAGCGGGGGCAGGAGTCGTCTTCGTTTCTCCAGAGAGACAAGTTCTGACCTACTCAATCGTACTCGGGGAAGTATGCTCTAATAATGTTACGGAATATCAAGCCTTGATAATCGGGCTCCAGATGGCTTTAGAAATGGGGATAACAGAAGTTGAGATCTACCAGCTTTTGAACACCTACGAAGCCAAGAAGGAAGACCTTGTGCCGCTTTCCCAACAAGCTGCAGAGCTGCTTAAACATTTCGAGAGTGTTACTCTAAATCACATTCCCAGGAATGACAACAGGATAGCAGACGTGTTGGCCAACTTAGCTACCACTTTAGCTTAGTCAGAAGGGGAGACAACAAATGTTCCTGTGTGCAACCGATGGATTGTACCGCCTGCCACTGAATCAAACCATGAAGACTCAAATGTCATATCCATCTCAGCTGCCGATGACGAAGATTGGAGGGTACCATTAGTTGACTACCTCAAACATGGGAAGTTGTCTGAAAACGCGCGTCACAAGGCGGAAGTGCGGAGAAGAGCATTGAGCTACTTCCTGTGCAGAGATACATTATATCGACAATCGCTTGAAGGAAATTATCAAAGATGTTTGAACGGTGAGGAAGCTATTGAAGCTATGATCGAAGCTCATTCAGGAGTTTGCGGAGCCCACCAATCCGGTCCAAAGCTGCACTTCCGAATTAAGCGGATGGGCTACTACTGGCCAACAATGGTCGAATTCATTCGCACCAATCTCATCTTTAGGTACGGCGTGCCGCGATGCATTGTAACTGATAACGGGAAACCGTCTACAATAAGTTGATGGATAAATTGTGTGCACAATTCGGCTTCAAACAGCATAACTCTTCGATGTACAACGCTGCGGCGAATGGCTTGACAGAAGCGTTCAATAAGATACTGTGCAACCTTCTGAAGAAGATAGTATCGAAGTCAAAGAGAGATTAGTACGAAAAGGTTGGAGAAGCACTCTGGGCATACAAAACGACTCATCGAACAACCACTCAAGCTACCCCTTATTCGCTCGTGTATGGGGTCGAAGCCGTGCTCCCGCTGGAAAGCCAGATTCCTTCATTGCGCATTGCGATCCAAGAGGGGCTTACTGCTGAAGATAATGCTCGTCTCAGATTCGAAGAATTGGAGGCGTTGGATAAAAAGAGACTGGAAGCTCAGCAACAACTGGAGTGCTACCAAGCTCGCATGAAGAGGGCCTTCAACAAAAAGGTGCGCCCTCATGCATTCCAAGTTGGAGATCTAGTGTTGGTAGTGCGAAAGCCTATCACCATCACCCAACGAATGGGAAATAAATTCTCGTCGAAGTGGGACTGCCCCTATGTCGTGAAAGAAGCATACACGAACGGTTCCTATAAGCTGCTGGATAAAGATAGCCTACGAATCGGTCCCATCAATGGCATGTTCCTGAAGAGATACTATCCGTAAAAAGTTTGCTCCATGACGCACGAGCCTAAACTGCATGTCACTCTTGGCCCGCGCGAGTATAAAATGCATACGGCAACCACCAATTGTAGTACACGTGGTTAAACTGCTAATCTACTCCACTGATGATATTTCATGTGGCTAAAATGCAGAAATATCCCACCTCGTCGAGGGTGGTTAAGCTTTGGATACTCCTAGCCCGCACGAGTATAAATTGTGTACGGTACCCCCCTCAAAACAATGTTATGCTTCCTGAACTACGTTACGACTTGATCCTCTTCGCAGGGGTACGTAGGCAGCTTGAAATTTGAAATTCAAGTTCAGTCAAATCTTAAAACAAACCAAAGGTTCTTGTCACCTTCATGTTCGTTGGTTATGTTTGAATTTCAAATAAGTTCACGAAATTCTACGTTTGAAACATGCGACAAAAATTTGTAATATACACCAAGCATGAAGAAAAATGGAATTAAACTACAAGACTCAAAAGAAAGGAGTTGAAGAAGAATGCATAACTTTATTCCACCAAAAAAAAAAAAGAGTTCTTACACATCAAAAGAAAGAACGACATAGAAAGGAATAAAATGTGCTATAACAACTACATGATCAAGCAAAAGGATCAAAACGAGCAAAGTCCTGTTGAGATTCTACAAAGATCTTCTTCGTCTCCTTCAAAGCCTTCACTTCCTTATCAGACGAGACTCGGGTTTCCTCAAGTTGGGAGACTTGTTCCCGTTTTTTGCTCACAGCCTTCTGAAGCGCAGGCAAAGCTTCTTCAATAGCTCGAAGTGATGAATTGACAAGTTCCTCTTTAGCACGTAACTCAGCTAGCTGTTTCTCTAGCTCTTTCCGCTGTATGGCAAGTTGGAGTGCTTCGGTCTTCAAACGGGTCATCTCCTCGGTGCGCTTGATTTCCCGACCCTCAACCTCAAAAAGTTCTTATCTCGCGAGCAAAATTGACTTCTCATGAGCCTCCTGCGTGGGCACATGGCTGGTTTCCATCTTGATCTTCACATATTCGGAAGCGCCATCAAACAGGAACTGCAGTCGACTCTCCAACGACGAGGTATCCATGAAGAGCCGCATCTCCTTGACCAAAGAATCAAAGTCGGGCTTCCTATCTAAAAGCTTTTCCGGAGTCACGTCCACGACCTTATCTCGTATCTGTCCCCAGAAGTAAGTAAGAATCATCAGTCGAGTATTGAACTTGACGACTTCAGAACAAAATTCTGATACTTCGGCGGGAGGTGGATTTTTAGGCGCCAGCTTGGACTTCTTAGCTGCATTCTCCTTGATACTGGGCCTCACAACTGGAAAATTGAGGAATATTGTTTTCAACACATGAGCTGAAAAGAGAAAAGGACGAGGAATCGTAATTCTTTGATAAAATATTCATACCGGAAATATGAGGAGTCTCAATCGCAGCTGGCAACTTGAAATGGCTAACGTCGTTGACCGATTCCGTGCTCCCTTCGAAAATGATATGGACTCCTTGCTCAAGACTCCCAAGCTGAAAAGCAAAAAGTAGGGGAAGGATGGTTAAAATATGACATAAACGAAAGGAAGAAAATGCAAAATAATAGCATTACATATTGTGTTAAGTCTTCTAAGGGCATTGAGGAACTCGGGGCATCCTCAAAAAAGTCTGAATTGACATGAATATCGTCTAAGTCAAAAACCTTTGTTCCTTCGTCATGTCGGGGTTTATCACTAGATCCACCATTCGAGAGGGAGAGTGCTGATATGATCTCATTTCCTTCTCCGGGGGCAAGGATAGACAAGGGCTTGATGGCTAGGGCATTGTCTGAACGCTGATGCTTCTTGGAAACTGTCTCAGTCAAAGCAATGGCATGGTCAGGATTGAGAGGCGGAGTCTGGGATGTAGCTACTTTTTTATGGTCCTTAAAGCTCCCGGTAGAATCCTTTGACATCTGGCCAAGTTTGACGACGATCTTTGTGTTCTTTCCGGTCGAGGCCTTCTAACACTTTGCCCACCAACCAACGTACGCCTTGGCAACCAACTGAGAAGATGATGAATCACCCGGAGTGGTGAATTTGGCATTTGTCCCAAGTACGGTGGAGGATCTCCAAAGGCGAACTAGCTCGCTCAGCTCACATGTGCGAATCTCCTTTTTCAGCATGCTCGGGATGTCCTGGCAGAAACCATGTTGCCGGCTGAATCTGTGAGGGCTATAAGCTTCAACAATGTGGTCGGACCCGCTTCGAAAAGTCAGATAATTGGACCGAAGCGCCACAATGAGATCCTTGAAGGTACTAGAAATGGTTGAATCGTATGTCACTGAAGATCGCTCAGGCATGGTTAGAGTCCGAAGCTTGGACGGATTGATCTTCAAAAATAAGTCACGAGCTTCTGTAAGATCAAAGGACAGGGCAATATTCTCTCCTGAATACGATTTCATCTGTGGACCGCGCGGTTCATGTTTTGGAGAAAAGTAGGTGCCAAGGTAGCGTCCCATCCAGCTGTAGAGGAAATGAACGGGAAAGACAGCAGCAGATTGACTTAGGCTTTTGGGAGTAGAAATCTCTCGCAGACCCCGGTAAATGCTCGTCAGTAAAGGAATGGCCAAAGAAAAGCATGTCCCACGAGCCATCATGCTAGAAACCTTGAAAACTGAAGCCCGGATTTTCTTGACTCGGCGGTGGGGAAGCACGAACTTACACAACTAGCATGCTATGAAAGCGGCTAGATAAGTCTCGGCCCTGGCATGCTCCTCAACTTCTAACATCAGAAAAGGATCATCAAACTCCTTAGTGCAAGGTGAAGGGGAAACATCAACCTTTCCGGACGGATTGTGAGAAATTTTAGGTCTGGTTTATCTCTTCCTGGTGGTGAGCAATGGAGGCTCAGCATATCTGAGGCGCCCTCTGAACCAAAACTCCACCCAATCAGAAATGGACACGCCGTCAGAATCTTTGGGAAGCCGGTAGTAAGCTAGAAGTAGGTGTCTACAGCTTTGAGGTATGGAAGGTGAGTGACCATCGATGCCCAACAAATCTTTGGCTGAAGGAACGGACTCATCATAGAACTCTCCTCGTATTGGTAATCCACAAAGTCCACGTACATCCCACAGAAGTATGTAAGTTATTGGTTGAAGGGCAACACAACTCCAAGAAGGCCTGGAAGACATTTCTATTGCAAATATAAGTGAAAAGAGAGGCATGAACAGCATTGTGGATCTTGGCTCGATCAAGGGTCTCTACATAGTGGCTCAAGACATCCTCGGTCCATTCCCAATAACCGTCATGGAAGGAAATTTCGCCGAGTCTGGATGGTGGCATTCTCCATAAGGGGCTGCTGTGGTTGAGGTGATAGTTTGGAAGCTTGAATTCTGTCTGATGACCATGATGGAGTGGAGACTTCAGCAAAAGAACTCGGGATTCGGAGGTGACGCCGGAGTAAGGGTTGGTGGCATCTATGGCTGCCTCAACGGTCCATTCTGAAAGATGTGGGGCTTTATCGGATGAGTGTGTCTTGGAGTGATGGATGCTTTTGACCGGTTCATAGATCGGTAGAGCGGTGCTCTTGACCTTCGAATCATCCCTTCGACCCTTGATGATAATATGTGGGGACGGCTCGCGACGATCTTCGATGTTCATATCGGATGTTCTACTTGAAAAACATCAAAATAAGTGAATAAAATTGGACAAGTCAGACGAAGAAGGAATAAATAAATTATTTATTAATTTATTTAATGATTGAACAAATAAATGTTCATTAAAGTGAGTTGCGGCACTGTTACATAAAGAGACGCCATATGTTAGAATAATTCGTGGCCTAAGTCATCAACTTGGTCTCGGAAGTATTAACCCAAATTGTTCATTACACTGAACTAAGTCATCTCTTTCTCGAAGAGAAGAAAAGAATATTCATTCAGAGATACGCTTTATGTTCTGACTTGGAGTCTTTAACCAAATAACGGAAAGGGAACTTTCTGTTCCTCTTCATCCTTAGCTTTGCCGAACGTGAAAAAGAATAAAATTTGAAGTATTCTTCCTTCAAGCAATAGTTCTCATACAATACCAGATTGTAAGTGAACAACTCTATTCAGTGGGAATCGGAAGTTTCTCCACCCAGTTCTTGGACCTGCAGAAACACATGAATACCAGTCAAAGCAAAGAGAGAGAAGAATAAGAAAAAAAATAAAGGGGCGTTAATTCACTATGCCAAGTCAAAGCAGAATTGTTGTGATGCCATACCCAATAATAAATCAACAGTGCTCTCTGGCCAAAATTCTGAGCCGCAAAACAGAAGTATGACGCCTGTCAACGACTTAGATGTTGATCAGTAAAGGAAGAGGGGAGTTTGGTCTGGAAGCTTCAGCTCTGTTTTGGAGATGCATGTGTGAGAAGTAGCTCCCGCCTTTAAACATTTTTTTTTCAAGACCAGAAATGGAAGGCCCAAATCCCAACTCGCTAATTACGGAAGAAAAGAAATCCTCTCGCCCTTCCACGGCAGATGCTCGCCCTGATTTTCTTCATAATCAAGAAGGCTGATACTCCCCGTAATTGCTGCAATGCTATTTGCAAAGAAAAGGGAAAATAATCTCCTCGCAAAATCAATTATCTAAAGCTTGGATGATATTCATGCCACAAACACGGGATTGAGAAGAAGAAGAAGAAAAGTTTGATTTCGTATTTGATGGCAGCACCAATTTAATCGAAAAAAAATCTCCTACCCAAAAGCCGCTTGTGTCTCTCTGCACCAACAAGGAAGGCGTTGACCATTGCAAAGGAGGAGCGAATTGCCTATTTGGGCCTAGAATTTCCTTTGTTGCACTAAAAAAAAAAAAAAAAGGGAAAAAAACAATGAAACGAGAAGTTTCTGCCGCGGCTTCAATCGGGCTTGCTCTGGCTCTGCGTGAGGAGTTCTTCAATTGGAGATGATGAATGCTCCCAAAATTGGGCTTACATGCGGGCCCAATCAAAGAAAATTTAAAAAAAAAACAAAAACAAAAAACATAAAAGAGAGATGTTGGGCTAATTCTTGTCTCGGACCAACCGTTGCTAAAGATTGCCAATTTGATTTTTTTTTTTTCCGGGCAACCACAAAACACAAATCAAGAGCTTGGGCCAAACATTAATTGGTACACTTCTTTTGGTCTACGTAAATGCCACAGAATTGCCATGCACTCTCGAAATAGAGAAATGGGCCGAGCACCAAGCAAATGAAAAGAAATGGTAGAGTACTTCAAGCCCGGCCTCGCGAAAGTTCGACGCTCGTTCCGAACCTTGAAGTGGGGGCATCTGTTGACACCGAAAATTCGAAAATAAATTATTATTTGGTGGCCCAAACAAATCGGCTATTAATTATTAATTTTTATCGTGAGTCCATAATAAATTTGGGTTTAAATATTTAATTTGGGATAAGAATTATGGGCTTATATTATTATTCTTAAATTAATTAAATGGATTAAAAAATAATTCATTAAAATAAAATAAAGCCCACTTCTTTATGGTGTGAACTTTAAATTCAGGCCCAAGCCCATGAAGCCCAACAGAAGAATCGAAGGCCTATAAATGGATGCTCCAAGGCTACAAGCCCACAAAACAAAATCACAAATCACAACACAAGAAAAAAATCATCAAGTTCTCAAGAGCAAAAGACATTCTAGCTCTCAAGTCTCTGAGTTATTGTCACTTGCAATCCCGAAGTGTTGTCCGTGCAATGAGCCAATGTGACGCCCCGAGCGTAGAGCTATCACATCCCCCGCACTAGAACCAACACGTATATGAAATGGAGAGTCTATATACGTGCTAAGAACTAGCGAACCGAAGACACTCAAGACCACATCTAACTAGGCGGCACTAGACGGACAGTCGTTAGAGATTCATGCATTAGCGGAAGCGAGTTAAACATGTAATCAGAAGCTCAACAACTAAACATAATATGCATAGATAAGGCCACAGTCGCAAAAAGTAAAGCTGTACACAGGTTTCATATATATATATCAACTATACGAGATAAGTAATACATTACAAAAGATTATTCTAACTCTCGACTCGAAAGAAAGCTAGACAACCCGCCGCCTAGTTGACTCCAACCTGCAGGCAACAAGATAACAAGAAACAGAACAAGAGAGGGTCAGTCGAGCGAATGGTGAGGCGGAAGGAATATAATAGATATATACATGATGCAATAGAAAGAGATATGCGATGCAATAACAAGCTACCTTGATCCGATATAATCTCAATTTTCAATAATAAAGCCATCATTTACTTTAGTCTCAATTTCAAGAACAAGACAATCATTTATTTTCAAGAACGATGGTTTATACCGGATTAAGGGTTTCAAGCAATCAATGGGTACCGAGTTATACCCGTTCTCCAACCTTTACTCTATAAGACAAGAACAAGATCAAGAACGAGAACAATAACAAGAAACCATCCTTCTTCCTCCAAGTGACGGAAGAGGTAGCTAACCCCTAACCATCCAAAAACACTCGAGTCATAGCCCATTTCAGTACTATGCTCCTTCGGCATCCAGTGCCGGTCACAGGTGACATGTGGTATCAACTACCTCTGATGATAGCACAGTCCCCCGTAGAGTTCGCGAGATAGATTAACCGTCAGCCTTTGCTTTCCCGGCTCATCTTCCCACGTTGCCTCGGGCCCTTACCCCACCGAAACATACAAGTGGGGCCCCATTCGAAACATACGAATGAGGATTTTCAAGAACAAGCACTCGGCTATGCAATGCATGCAAGAAACTTTCCATTTTCACAATTAAAGTCATGAACACACGCTCAAGAATCTATATGTATAACCCATTTGTTACTTGAAATTCATTTTCAATAAAATCGAGAATATAGTAGTCAATCACGTATTTATTAGATAGGTATACATATACGTATAATAATTCACATGCGGGGAAACAATTGCAATTTTTTTAGGTTATACGGGGTATAGGTTGTTGGTTGCAACAAGAAGATAAACCTCACCTCTACCGATAAAGAAAGTAAGGATACGACTATGGAGCTTGCTCCTCATCAACGGGAAGATAATCTATGCAACAAGGACAAGTGTACGTGAGACACGACTCGTATGAACCATTTAAGAAGCACGGCAAAGTCATGATCAACATGTTATGCCATAACAATTAAGGTGTAACAGCCCGAAAACCCGCCTGTCGATATTGTCCGCTTTGGTGGGCTAAGCGACACCACCCTCACGGTTTTGTTTCTCCCGATGGAATTTAAGCTCGAAGGCGCCCACCCAGGAAAAGGCCTCAACAAGGGAAAGGTATCCACCCCCTTATAAAGGAGGCTTTGTTCCCCTCTCCAACCGATGTGGGACAAGCACTTTGAGCTTTACAGTCCACCCCCCCATAAGGGCCCAGCGTCCTCGCTGGCACACCGGACCGGGTCCCAGCTCTGATACCATTTAAGATGTAGCACCCCAATCGGTGGGGCACCACACCCCCGCACTATGACCCGACACGTGGTACGAAATGGAAAGTCCGCACACGCACCAAGTCACAGCGAACGGGTGACAAACGAAAAACCAACCAAAGCTAGGCGGTAACTAAACCCTGTACAAGTAAAATAAGCAAAACCCTAATGCGGAAGCGATGCAAAATTTGAACTAACAAAAACTTTAATCAACGAACATAAATAATCAGGTTTGACTAATTCCACACCCTGTCCTAACCTGTCCCGAAAATTCATATGATCAAAGCAAAAACGTCAACTTGTACAGAACATACTATATACATAATTATCATACATAAATCGGAACAAAGTAATTAACAAAATCAAACGGACAGACACAGACTCGACAGACCCGACTCAAAGCCGCCTAGCTCGAACTCCAACAACTTGCACCTGCAAACTAAAAACATAGGTGGGGCGAGGGTCAGTCCACTGACTGAGCGAGGGGGCTGAACTCACACACACTATACATAATAAGGAGCAGAGCACGTATCAAAAGAAAGATTATGAACCGGGAGTAGGGTTTTGCATACCAAAACCATTTCCAAATCGAACTTATACATATCATATCAAATCAACTTATACATATCATATCAAATCAAACTTATACATATCTTATCTTATTCATAACTTAACAAACTGAGCATACTCATATTTTATTAAGAGAGAAAGCTCCTATCCCGTTTCATAATCAACATAACATATCATAATCATATACCCGGCGAGTAACGGGTCTCCCACCTTACTTCCATATCGAATCATACGTATCATATCAGAAATCAACAAATATCATAAACAATCCAACCCCAACACCATGTAGTTCGGGGAGCAAACCCTCACTACTCATACAGATACAAACACACACGGGGTAGCGAACCCACACTGTGCCTTCCCCGGTTATCCACCGAGGGCTCAAGATACCACGCCTTCCCAACCTCCCTAGGTCGCACGTGAATATCTCAAATGAGAACGTGCACAGGGGTCATAACCGGCGACCCCATGGTCGTCCCGGGTCCCCCTTACCCACGTCTCGGGGCCCAACACACCAGAACATAGCATATCAGAACAGATCATAACTCGCTACATATCAAACTTATCATATCGAATCAAATCATACTTACGTAGCTTATCGGAGCATACCATACCTTGCAACTTAGCATATGCTATAAACGTACCTCTCCGTGTCATCCTAATCCGCAGCTGGTATGAAGACACACGGTTTGGAGCATAGCCTCGTTGCAAAACATTTCAAGCTTACATATGCTCGTATATATACAGTTCGAAAACCTTTAATCGTATGACAAATTCATAAACATATCATATAAACACGTATCTATTATATAAATATAATAGAATAATCGCATGCAGGCTTGAAAACGAGCACAGAATGTTGTAGGTCGCTGTAACTAAAACAAAAATCCTAAAACCTCACCTGGCACCAAACACAGCCGAACACAAAGCAGAAGGTCCACCCCGGAACCTGCACGACTCACTTGTCACCACCCCGGGTGCACCTGTACCCACTGAACACACCAAATACAGCACAGAACTCAGACTCAGACTCAGACAACTATACAAAGACTGCACATGCTCAAGCATAATTAATGCAAATAACGAAATTAAAGACAAAACACTTCATATCATTTCATATCAATTCCTTTAATGCCTAACAAATTCAATTAACAAAGTTCAGACAATTCATAACGCATTTCATACAAATTCACGTAGCTCACAAATCAAATAAATCATAATAGCTTGTCTCATATTTCATATAAGTCAAATTCTAATCAAACTAAGTTCATTAAATTCATACGTTACATATTCAATTCATACATTACATTTAAGATTTCATTATTAAGGTCTATTAATTTAATTTAAACAAATTCCTACTTTACTCAAAATTACACAAACACCCCCTCTATAGCAACCAAGTAGCAACATCAACAAGTCGGGGGTTCAATTTACAAATCAAATTATCCAAATATTTCAAATTATAATTCATACAAGTTTTCATATATCATACAATTCACAATTTCCATTTCAGAGTTCATACAAAGCCGAATTTACAATTAAAACAATTAACGAAAATAAATACAATAACTTCGAAAATTCATATAAAATCAACCGGACATCCGATTGACGAACGGAAAGTGGCGTTGGACTCACCACAACGAAACGGACCTACAGTCCGAAAGTCGCCGGAATGCCACCACCGTGGCCGGCCGAACAGCCACCGGCCGCCACCGGAACACCGCCTCCGGTGGTCGAAAAAATCCCCGGAAGGACAGAAACGTACGCCTCGGCCTGCTTGACAAAAACCCTCAACCAATTTCAGAAAATACCAAACACACGGGACTTCGTTGACGGAAAACCGAACTAAATTCCAACGACGAAAACTGAAATTAAATACAAACCGCTAAACGAAAATAAAATCCGGACATACCGCTGGAAAGCTTGTAACGAGCCCTACAAAAGCCCCTAAGCCAACCGCCGGAAAAGTCGCCGAAAAATCGGACCGCCGGTCCAGGCCCGGTCCGCCACCGGTTCGCCGCCGCCGGCCGGTTCTCGAGTCGGGGCCAACGCCATCCGCTAGTTTCCGTCGTTCTAAGCAACTTTCGTGAAGCGACCAACACCAAAACCGGCCCGGAAAAGGGCCCAAATCGCCGCCGAAGTTCTGCCGCCGCGCCACCGCCGATTCCGCCGTCTCCGCCGCGATTCGCTCAAAAAGGAGGCCGGAAATGGAACGGGAAGGGTCAAAAACGTAGGGTAGGGTAGTGGTTGGCCGGCGAAAGTCGCCGGATCACCGGCGACGAAGTGGTGGCGCCACCCGCCACTTTCAGGCCGCCGCTGTGCCGCCGTGGGTCGTCGGTTGGCCACGAAGTTGGTACGGTTGTGACGGGCTCGTCGAGCTGATGAATTTCGACTATTGATTCGTCGAATTCCGTCGAGAAACGAGGGAGAACGAGCATGTGTGTGAAATCACACCTTCGAGTGTGTGAACAGTGTTATTCGCTGGAGGAAGACGATGCAGGCTGAGGTCTGATCTTTTGGCACGAATTACGAGGATTCGGGGTATATATCTCGGGTCCTCGTACGCAAAAACGATCGAACGAACGAGCTAACGAAGTCAGAATGGGGCAAACTTAGAGTCTACGGACTCGTTTCGCAGCCCCGGACGCGTTGAAGGGGTCAAAGAGGTCAAAATCTCGACCGAACGAGAAATGACCGAAAAACCCCTTAAAGGAGAAAATTACAAAGGGGCCCCTAAACTCTAAAAGAGTTCAAAATAGGGCCTCGAAAAAAATATAAAATCACATAATTAAACACATTAAAAGTTTGGAACGCAGCGTACCTTATACGTCGGACGAACGGGGTGTCACATAAGGAATGCCAAATAAGAGCATAATTATCAATAAAACAAGTCAATAACTCATATAATTCACATATGGGAGCCAAGGAAGTGAAAGAAATGCAATAAGAGAGGTTTTGGTGAAGTTTGGCAAAAACGGACAATTTTAAGAAATACGTACGCTGTAGGAAAACTGGAATATCTTGAGTTATAAAAGCTGGAATTAAGTTTTCCTTGTTGAGAATCAAGATAGACACAAAGACCTTTCGGAATATATATTGATCGTTTTCTAGTTCAAAGTGAGGAGAAAATGGCGTAAGCTTGAATTTAGGCGAGTGCAGTTTTTCGGGAAAGTGGCGACACCTAAAATAATTGTTCATAACTCACAACTGGGAAACGATATTGAAATGATTCCAATTGGAGGTTGTTCTAGACTTCAAGACGTTTCCAAAAAGTTAAAAATCAGGTCAATCCGGGTTCATTTGAGGGGGTAGCCGGCCGGGGAGATTTCAGGGTAAAATGTTTCCCGCCGGGGAGAACCTGTGCAGAAAACTTTCTGCATAACTCTACCCGCCCGGGGAGATTTTAGGCACAAATTTACCCGCCCGGGTAGTGTGTTTTCAGCTGAAAACCGAGAAGAAATAGGGGAAAACAGGGGAGGGAAGGAAAAAGGAGCAAAGTGGAACAAATCCTCAAGAAAACTCAATTAAAACACCCAAAGCAATCACATAATATGCATATAACTCATATATACTAATTAGACATCATATACTCCATAGAAACATGCATAGATCATCAAGAAATTAACATTCAAACTCATAAAATTTCATGACTTCCAACCTTCACTTTTATGTAAGAACTCATGCAAAATAATGAAGAGTTTAGCCACATCTCCTCCAGAGCTAAATTTGATACTGTTTCTTTTCAAGAGAAATATGCACACCTTCTCACTGATCCTCACAACAAAAACTTGGCAGATGAGGTCAACACCTTAAGGAAAAAAGCAATTTATCTCCAAGAGGCGGAGCGATCATTCTTACAACAAAAAGCTAAAGCACAACACATCATGGCTTCAGACAGGTCTACTTCTTATTTCCATGCCATTATAAAGAAAAACAAATGCAGAAATACCATCACTCATCTCATAAAGCCTGACGGAAGCTCAACCAATTCAATTCAAGAGGTTGGCGACTGTTTTCTTGACTACTTTAAAGATCTTTTTGGAACTGCTGCAAACAACTCTCCTTTGGACCCTCATGTTATTTTGCAAGGGCAGATTATCACTGATTATCAATCTCAGCTCCTTATTTCGCCCCTGCTGGAAAATTAAATAAAAGAGGCGTTATTCTCTATTGATAATGATAAAGCTCCTGGACCAGACGGATATTCAGCGGGCTTCTTTAAACAAAGTTGGAACATTATTCAGCATGATTTCACCAAGGCTATAAAGGAGTTTTTTACCAAAGGAAAGCTATGTAAGAACTCATGCAAGTATTCAAGCTTAGAGATTATGATCATGCTTCTAATCACAAATAATCAAGGAATTGCATCATAACTCTCAAACCCTACTTCAATCATGGATTCAAGAATTCATGTAATATATCAAACTCTACCTTGAATCAACTAAAGAAGAGAAGAAATGATGGTGTGATGATGTTGATGCTCCAACTTATGCAATTTCCTTTGAAATCAATCTTGAAAAATGATGAAATCTCTTCCTTCCTTCATGGTGTGAAGAACCGGCTTTTAGTGTGTGACACCCCGTTCGTCCGACGTATAAGGTACGCTGCGTTCCAAACTTTTAATGTGTTTAATTATGTGATTTTATATTTTTTTTCGAGGCCCTATTTTGAACTCTTTTAGAGTTTAGGGGCCCCTTTGTAATTTTCTCCTTTAAGGGGTTTTTCGGTCATTTCTCGTTCGGTCGAGATTTTGACCTCTTTGACCCCTTCAACGCGTCCGGGGCTGCGAAACGAGTCCGTAGACTCTAAGTTTGCCCCATTCTGACTTCGTTAGCTCGTTCGTTCGATCGTTTTTGCGTACGAGGACCCGAGATATATACCCCGAATCCTCGTAATTCGTGCCAAAAGATCAGACCTCAGCCTGCATCGTCTTCCTCCAGCGAATAACACTGTTCACACACTCGAAGGTGTGATTTCACACACTTGCTCGTTCTCCCTCGTTTCTCGACGGAATTCGACGAATCAATAGTCGAAATTCATCAGCTCGACGAGCCCGTCACAACCGTACCAACTTCGTGGCCAACCGACGACCCACGGCGGCACAGCGGCGGCCTGAAAGTGGCGGGTGGCGCCACCACTTCGTCGCCGGTGATCCGGCGACTTTCGCCGGCCAACCACTACCCTACCCTACGTTTTTGACCCTTCCCGTTCCATTTCCGGCCTCCTTTTTGAGCGAATCGCGGCGGAGACGGCGGAATCGGCGGTGGCGCGGCGGCAGAACTTCGGCGGCGATTTGGGCCCTTTTCCGGGCCGGTTTTGGTGTTGGTCGCTTCACGAAAGTTGCTTAGAACGACGGAAACTAGCGGATGGCGTTGGCCCCGACTCGAGAACCGGCCGGCGGCGGCGAACCGGTGGCGGACCGGGCCTGGATCGGCGGTCCGATTTTCCGGCGACTTTTCCGGCGGTTGGCTTAGGGGCTTTTGTAGGGCTCGTTACAAGCTTTCCAGCGGTATGTCCGGATTTTATTTTCGTTTAGCGGTTTGTATTTAATTTCAGTTTTCGTCGTTGGAATTTAGTTCGGTTTTCCGTCAACGAAGTCCCGTGTGTTTGGTATTTTCTGAAATTGGTTGAGGGTTTTTGTCAAGCAGGCCGAGGCGTACGTTTCTGTCCTTCCGGGGATTTTTCCGACCACCGGAGGCGGTGTTCCGGTGGCGGCCGGTGGCTGTTCGGCCGGCCACGGTGGTGGCATTCCGGCGACTTTCGGACAGTAGGTCCGTTTCGTTGTGGTGAGTCCAACGCCACTTTCCGTTCGTCAATCGGATGTCCGGTTGATTTTATATGAATTTTCGAAGTTATTGTATTTATTTTCGTTAATTGTTTTAATTGTAAATTCGGCTTTGTATGAACTCTGAAATGGAAATTGTGAATTGTATGATATATGAAAACTTGTATGAATTATAATTTGAAATATTTGGATAATTTGATTTGTAAATTGAACCCCCGACTTGTTGATGTTGCTACTTGGTTGCTATAGAGGGGGTGTTTGTGTAATTTTGAGTAAAGTAGGAATTTGTTTAAATTAAATTAATAGACCTTAATAATGAAATCTTAAATGTAATGTATGAATTGAATATGTAACGTATGAATTTAATGAACTTAGTTTGATTAGAATTTGACTTATATGAAATATGAGACAAGCTATTATGATTTATTTGATTTGTGAGCTACGTGAATTTGTATGAAATGCGTTATGAATTGTCTGAACTTTGTTAATTGAATTTGTTAGGCATTAAAGGAATTGATATGAAATGATATGAAGTGTTTTGTCTTTAATTTCGTTATTTGCATTAATTATGCTTGAGCATGTGCCGTGCGTCTTTGTATAGTTGTCTGAGTCTGAGTCTGAGTTCTGTGCTGTATTTGGTGTGTTCAGTGGGTACAGGTGCACCCGGGGTGGTGACAAGTGAGTCGTGCAGGTTCCGGGGTGGACCTTCTGCTTTGTGTTCGGCTGTGTTTGGTGCCAGGTGAGGTTTTAGGATTTTTGTTTTAGTTACAGCGAGCTACAACATTCTGTGCTCGTTTTCAAGCCTGTACGCGATTATTCTATTATATTTATATAATAGATACGTGTTTATATGATATGTTTATGAATTTGTCATACGATTAAAGGTTTTCGAACTGTATATATACGAGCATATGTAAGCTTGAAATGTTTTGCAACGAGGCTATGCTCCAAACCGTGTGTCTTCATACCAGCTGCGGATTAGGATGACACGGAGAGGTACGTTTATAGCATATGCTAAGTTGCAAGGTATGGTATGCTCCGATAAGCTACGTAAGTATGATTTGATTCGATATGATAAGTTTGATATGTAGCGAGTTATGATCTGTTCTGATATGCTATGTTCTGGTGTGTTGGGCCCCGAGACGTGGGTAAGGGGGACCCGGGACGACCATGGGGTCGCCGGTTATGACCCCTGTGCACGTTCTCATTTGAGATATTCACGTGCGACCTAGGGAGGTTGGGAAGGCGTGGTATCTTGAGCCCTCGGTGGATAACCGGGGAAGGCACAGTGTGGGTTCGCTACCCCGTGTGTGTTTGTATCTGTATGAGTAGTGAGGGTTTGCTCCCCGAACTACATGGTGTTGGGGTTGGATTGTTTATGATATTTGTTGATTTCTGATATGATACGTATGATTCGATATGGAAGTAAGGTGGGAGACCCGTTACTCGCCGGGTATATGATTATGATATGTTATGTTGATTATGAAACGGGATAGGAGCTTTCTCTCTTAATAAAATATGAGTATGCTCAGTTTGTTAAGTTAGGAATAAGATAAGATATGTATAAGTTTGATTTGATATGATATGTATAAGTTGATTTGATATGATATGTATAAGTTCGATTTGGAAATGGTTTTGGTATGCAAAACCCTACTCCCGGTTCATAATCTTTCTTTTGATACGTGCTCTGCTCCTTATTATGTATAGTGTGTGTGAGTTCAGCCCCCTCGCTCAGTCAGTGGACTGACCCTCGCCCCACCTATGTTTTTAGTTTGCAGGTGCAAGTTGTTGGAGTTCGAGCTAGGCGGCTTTGAGTCGGGTCTGTCGAGTCTGTGTCTGTTCGTTTGATTTTGTTAATTACTTTGTTCCGATTTATGTATGATAATTATGTATATAGTATGTTCTGTACAAGTTGACGTTTATGCTTTGATCATATGAATTTTCGGGACAGGTTAGGACAGGGTGTGGAATTAGTCAAACCTGATTATTTATGTTCGTTGATTAAAGTTTTTGTTAGTTCAAATTTTGCATCGCTTCCGCATTAGGGTTTTGCTTATTTTACTTGTACAGGGTTTAGTTACCGCCTAGCTTTGGTTGGTTTTTCGTTTGTCACCCGTTCGCTGTGACTTGGTGCGTGTGCGGACTTTCCATTTCGTACCACGTGTCGGGTCATAGTGCGGGGGTGTGGTGCCCCACCGATTGGGGTGCTACATAGTGTGTGTGAGTGTGTGAGATTTTTGATGAATTATGATGAATAAAATGGAAGAGATGAGATGCATAGATATTTTATAAAGTCTTGCAAGAATTATGATGACTCAACCATTTTTGCACTTAAGCCCCTCAATTATATAATGTCATGTAATCAATTTTCATCTCATGGAAAATGATCAAATAAGCATAACAATGGTTCATGCAATTAAGTCCTCTAATTTTGAATGAATGAGCAATTAAGGACATACAAGCACTTAAGTCACGTTCGGCAACTAATTCACGTATCACTTAAATACAAATTATGCAATAATTCATTATTTGAGAATAATATCATATATTTTCACACAAACATATAAGAATATAATTCATATAATACCATGTAATGTATAAAAGAAAAATCGGGGCGTTACAGCCAACACTTCCAGCCAAGTTCTACAAATTCAATCAAGTTCTACATTTGATTCGAGATCAAGCATCAAGCCCTCGAATCCACTATTCGAAAAGAATCAGAGGATAAATCATAGATTGTAACACTTTATTATTTACAAATTGTTAAATCCTTTGTTTTCCCTATTTTCTTGTATCTTGTAAACATTTATTGCAGATTCAACGAAAATTTGTGTAAACAATATTCCAGTTAAATCTTTAATTTTTACTATTTAGTGATGTATAGTTTTTATTTACTTATTTAGAAAAAGTCCCAAAGGACAAACCTTTTGCATCTAAAAATATCACTCAAAATCGCATTACAAACTAAGTAATGAGCTATCATATTAACATTCCATAAAATAAATCGTAACCGGACATAATTAAATGAATAGCTAATGTACTTAATATCAGAATTGATAATATTGGGCAAGCAAAGGGCTGAAAGAGCAGCATTGTCTTTGTCATGCCGATAGTGTTGGTTTTTCTATCCACTTCATGTCCAACACATCGTCCTTCCAACTCCCTTGGAGCAACTCCCATCCGATCGCATTCTCTTTTTTAACAAAGCACCGTTAAAGTTGACTTTGATCCAATTTCAGGTTGTTTTCGTCAATTTCACGATGTCATTCCCTATAGCCGGTATAGCTAGTAACACAACTGTTATTTATTTTGGACTTGTACATAGTTTTGTGATCTTTCCCTTCCACAGCACGAAGTCCACGGAACATATTATAGCCTCTAAAGTACGAAGACTTCAAAACATATATATAGTATGGCCTCCAAGACACGAATACTTTAAAAAATATTATTTTTCGTGTCGTGTTATATTGAACTTTTTTATATAATATTTTTTTTGGAAAATATGTATTACCATATTTATATTGTGTCATATCCGTATATTATAATCGTTCAAGGTCGCCTCTTCAACCGTTTTGTTCCTGGCATATCATATTTATTTTGACGAAAAAAAAGATTCAGCCCCCATGTGAGAAAATGAAAAAAAAATCATTTCGTCCCCTTAACAAACAATTTCGAGAACCTTCCTTAACAAAAAGTTTATAACTTTTAAGGCATTGTCGGCAAATTTTGGATTTTGAGCTTTATGGGATACTTTTTTTTTTTTTTTTATCACATAAAAGTTTATGATAGTTTGTCATAGCAGAGAAGGTTAAGCAATTAAATTTCCACAATATTCCATCCTTCGATTGATGAGATCTGATGCAAGTGAATTCTAATGTAAAATTAAAATAAAAATGTCAATCTTAAATCAAGGCACTTATATAAGATGGTACATTTGTCGAAAACTGAAAAATAAATGAATAGAATATGATATATATATATCTAAGACTCTAACACAAGGGGAAATGTGGCTTAATTAGTTACGTAGTTGAAAGGAAGCATAAGCTAAGAAGGACACAATTAAGTAGGGCCACGGCAAAGGTATACACGAGCTGCCGCTTGGGCTTTCGGCTCGTGCGTTGGGTACCGGACGAATAATGTACGTCCCTCTACCGTGATGGTGATGGTGGTGGTGGTGGTGGTGGTGATGGTGATGGTGATGGTGATGGCAGCCGTGGAAATGTCCTATTCCTCCACTGTGCGTCCCTCTACCATGATGGCCGCCGTGGAAATGTCCTCTTCTTCCACTGAGTTTAGCGTCTGCAGCGGTGACGAGGATACAAATGATAGTGAATACCAACACAAACTTGACGGTTTGCTGCATATTGCTGATTTCTCCCTCCGTACTTTTCTGAGATTGTGATTGTTCTTTAAACCCAATGTCTCCCACTATTTATAAGCATTGGGCTCCTGAGCATCCAGACTTCTCCTCTTGTTCGGATTCCAACTTCTTCTCATGTTCGGATTCCATGATTACTTGTTGGACAATTAATAAGAGTTCTGTTCCTAGCGAATGGGAGTTATTGGCTTTACGCGGGTTTAAAAATACATAAAAGATAAGTGGAGAAGGTAGGAATGTTCATTGAGAGCGTTTGCAATCCCACTGATGTTTTGAATTGCTATGAAGTCAGCCAAAGTTAGAAAAATAAATTCAATGGATAAGACGGCATATATATGTTGTCCACACGAATTATACTACTGCTTTGATATGAAACCACTTTTGTATTTAGGTTGATTTAATTTTAATGGATTTATTTCGCTAGCACAATTCTTATGTTAATTTGGGTAAATTGCATCTAAAACCCTATGTAATTAGACGTTTACTTTGATCACAAACTACCTAATATGGTCCGGTAAATTACATCTCCTCGTTAATTAAACATATTTATTTTGATTACAAACTTCCCCAATGTTAGGTTTTGATGGACATTAAACATTGCTACATTAAAATTTTAATTTATACGTCGACACCATTTAAAATTTCAAATTGATTATAAAATCACTAAAACCATCCACAGTTTTTAAAATGAATGATATTTAACAATTGAAACTACTAACTAATAACCTTATTAAAATTGATATTATTATTGTTAACTCCGGGACTTGATAGGAATTAACTCATACTATTATATGTTTTGTTTATGTCTTTAATAAAAGAGTTCAGTTTTTGTCTTTAATCATTAAGTCTCAAATTATCTAGTTTTCAAATTTTAATGTTAAAAGTCCCTCCGCATTTCTCATGATTGGGTCTTAGTTATCTATGTTTACGCCTCTCTTAATTCTCTATTTTTTAAAAGATTAAAATCAATTTATGAAGTTTCGATTCGACGGTGAAAACTACAATTCCACTGTCGGATCGGCTCAAATCTGCTCTACTGCCAATATCTCAACTTTATTTTGTCACCATCCTCTCAAATCTGCCACTATCCTCTTTTATTTGTGGTTATTATGTAATGAGTCATTATAGTAAAGTCGCTTATTCCATAGATCAACATCCACCACTACCTTTTTAAATTAAGTTATTTATTGAGTCTTTCCCATGCAAGTTTTTTCTCTTTGGCATGATTTTATTTTTTATTTTTTTCTGTTAAGGATCAATTTATTATTATTTAGTTTTTCCCACAAACTCCCGAAGGGGAAAATTACTAAATCAATATGAACCAAAACTTATAAAGAAACAATAATAAAAATAATGCAGGGTCAAAGCCGTAATTCTAACAAATTTGTGGATAATTATAGTTGCTCAATGTCTAAAGAACAGAAACTAACATTCTCAAAAATAGAACTAATACTTGAATAGCTGGTCAAACTTAATTTCAACACCATCACCGGAATCTCAACGATTGCGATTCTTTAGCTGTTAAAGCTTGAGTCATACAGGTTACTCGTAATTAGGTGTGTCTCCGTTTAATTTGGTTTTGAAGGAGATGTAGCCATCCATAAGTGACGATAGAGACGGACACTTGAAGCACCAGTAGGAACACCTCGCATTAAAAGATAAGAAACTAAAACCGCTCTCGTTTGAGAGAGAAATATATATATGATAACTCGTTAATTAATCATCTTTATGATTAAATTATGCCCCGAATTATGCTTTGAAATGATATTATTTATAAAGAATTTGATGCTTTGATAATCTTATTGTAGAATTGGGGCTCGAAAGCGAAATTGGAACAAAATTGGTCGTGTTTAGAAGAAAGCCACGAATAAGGGACAAACTCTTATTGCCTTGTGCATTATGCCGTGGCTGAGCATTGTTGCTACATGAAGAATGTTGGGAGCTATTTTGTTCTAGTTGATTTGTTTTTAATGAGAGTGGGTTGCATCTTGGAATAAATATGGGCGTGGACTTGGGCTGCTTACGCATGGAATTAGTGGGGAGCTAAATTGCTTGGTTAATGTGGACCACGAATGGGGATTGAATTGGAGAGCCATTTAGATTGGCGTTACTTTAGATTAGTGGGCCGGCCGTGTCTTGGGTTAATTTGGAGAAAGCCCAGCGGATGGAATTAATTTAGGTCCAGCTTATAGCCCAACTTGAAGAGCTTTAACTACACGCCTAATTTGAGAACGAGTTGGAAGCTTTGGACCTATGGGCTGTGCTATGTTTGTGGAATTAATTAGAAGGGCCCAGTTGTGTAACTCTTGAAGTGCAAGAATTGTAATCCTATTTTGTTAAGGATTTGGTTTACGTGAGAGGCATGGAGGCTCGGTATATATATATTGGCATGACAGCAGCTCTTAGGAGGCACGTAATAATATTCTGGGGAGCAGAGTTCGTGGGCAAGCAACATCGAGAGCAGGACTTCATCACGAGTTCTTCGTTTTAGTTTATTTCTTTCCCTTTTATTTTTTAGTTTTATGTTAAAGAATTCCTCCGTTATTGTTTTTATGGATTTTAGTAGCTAAACTTTTAATTATCTAGCTAGGGATTAAGATTCGTTTTTTATTATTGTGAGACCTAAACGCTTTATTCAATTCATGTTTATTTAGGCATTTATCTTATCTCCGTGTTTCGCGTATATTGTGATTGATTTATTTAGTGATAGGGCCCGATCATCTAGGTAAATTTAATTGCATATTGCCAATCTTGATACTTGAAGTGTAGTAAAGTTGATGGATAATTCGTGGTAAATTAGTGACAGGGTTTTAGCGATAGAATTCCTCCTTCACTAAGGGATAAGATAATCTAATTTAAATCTTGCGTGTGTCACGACTTGGTTAATTAGGATTGGTGTTTTTATGATTCTTAATGCTGCGAATTCATTAAATCCTGTCGAGTGTCTCTAGGGGTTGTGAATTGGTTAGGGAAGATAACTGTCGAGTGTCTCTAGGTTATCCGACTAATTAAGTAAAAACAAGGTTGAGTCGAGTGTCTCTATCAACTATAGCCAATCTGTCTAAATAACTTGAATTAATCCTTGAGTCAATGATCAATATAACAATTCGAATCGAATATCCCTGGCTAGGTAATTCTCCCTCTGATTGATTTTATCCTACGTGATTTGCTTGATAGTTTTAATTAGTTTTTAATTCTTGTTATTTTATTTAATTGCATACTTTAGTTTTAAAAACTCAAACCCTCCCCCCCCCCCCCCTTTTAATTGTTTCGTTTCGTGGATAACTTGGAATTATTAGAAATAAGTCAACCAGTCCTAACTATGGCACTACCCAATCACGAAAATAGAATCGAGAAAACTGCTAGGAAAAAGAGGAAAGAAACCCAATCACGCAAGAAACAAGGTGAGACATCAGATTTGGTCAAGGAAATAGAATCGGGAGCTGAAACGGACAATTCAAGTGATCAGAAAGACGACTTGACCGTTGAGCGTGACCACGGCCTAACTATGGCACTACCAGTAGAAGAACGTAGGACCATGGAAGATCTGGTGCGTCCCACTACCACACAGCAGCCCCTCTGTATCACTTTTCCAGAGGTTGCTGCTGGTTTCGAGCTGAAGACGGGCACAATTCACCTACTTCCCATTTTTCGAGGTCTGGAGAACGAGAACCCTCACCAACACCTTAGTAAGTTCCACACGGTTTGCTGCTCTACCAAGCCCCACGGAGTCACCGAAGATCAAATCAAGCTCCGTGCTTTTCCGTTCTCTTTGCAAGATGCAGCAGAAAAATGGTTGTACTCTCTACCATCAGCAACCATCACTACTTGGCAGCAGATGCACGATAAGTTTTTGGACAGGTTTTTCCCAGCTGAGCGATACTTGGATCTCCTTCAGGAAATAATCACCATTAAACAAAAGGAACATGAGAGCCTACACGAGTATTGGGAACGATACCGGAACTTACTTGCAATGTGCCCACATCACAACCTGCCGGAGAATTCAATTATCCACAACTTTTATAGGGGCCTGATGCCTGCTGACAAAAGGCAACTGGATGCTTCGAGTGGAGGTTCCATCATGATCAAAACACCTGCAGAATTGACGGACATGATTAGCAGAATCTCAAGAGTTTCACAAAAATACTATGCTAAGTCCGACATGACGAGACAGGTAAAAGAGGTGAGCTCTTCCCAATTTGATGAAATCAAGAATATGTTATCTGTTTTGGTTTCTAACATGAATGCAGGAACACCACAAGCGGCAACAGTTTGCCAATTATGTGTTAGCTCTTCTCACCCGACCGATGCATGCCCATCCCTGCAAGAGGGCACATTTGAGGACGCGAACTCCGCAGGTTTCCATCCATAAAATAACAACCCTTACTCTAACACGTATAACCCCGGATGGAAAAACCACCCTAGCCTTAGCTATTCCCAGAAACCGAAGCCACCCAATTTCCAGAATTTTGTGCCTAGACCTCCACAATCCCAACAAAACCAACAACCCAGTCAAACCCTCAACCCCCAAGACATCCGAATTAATAGCTTGGAAAATCAAGTCAAGAATTTGGAAACTCAATTGGGATAGATTGCTACGGTTTTGAGCAGGATTGAGAATCAAGGAAAATTACCCTCGCAAACGGAAGATCCCAGGAAGAATGTGAGTGCGATTACGCTCAGGAGTGGTAAGGAACTCCCCCCACCAGTTGAAAAACCCAAAGCAAGTCAGAATGAGGCAGAATCTGAACAGAAAGCCAACGTGACCGTTAAGCGTGACCACGCCATAGGCTCCAATCGAGACAGAGAGTCAGAAATTGTCAAGGAGCCTAAGCCACTGGTGATCCCACCTCCGTTTCCACAGCGCTTGGCTCAGACGAAGAAACAGAAAGAGGAACAAAGCATTCTTGATACATTCCGAAAGGCTGAAGTCAACATTCCTTTGTTGGATGCTATTCAACAAATCCCACGTTACGCGAGGTTTCTTAAAGAGCTCTGTACCAACAAACGGAAACTCAAAGGTAATGAAAGGGTAAGTTTCGGAGAAAATATCTCCGCGGTTTTACAAAAGAAATTACCACCAAAATGCAGAGACCAAGGTATGTTTTCAATTCCGTGTAAAATAGGTAACCTTGGTATTAAGAAAGCTATGTGTGATTTGGGTGCGTCAATAAATGTTATGCCTCTATCTGTATATACTACGCTTAATCTTGGTCCTTTGAAAGGTACAGGTATTATAATCCAGCTTGCTGATCGATCCGTAGTGTACCCGGAAGGAATATTGGAGGATGTGCTCGTACAAGTCAACGATTTGGCTTTTCCAGCAGATTTTTTCGTTCTAGACATGGAGGATGATAAATCCTCTAAATCTTCGGATATTTTGCTTGGACGCCCATTTTTTAGCACTGCTAGAGCTAAAATAGACGTTCATAATGGATTGTTAACTCTTGAATTTGACGGTGACATTGTTAAATTTAATGTCTACGATGCTATGAAACATCCTGATGAATTGTCTAGTGTGTTTTGTGTTGATGTAATTGATGATTTGACTGATGAGGTTTTCGAATTGGATAATTTAGAAGCTTTGAGTTATGCACTTTATAATGATTTGCATGCTGAAAATTTGATTAATTGGTCAAAAACCATGGTTTTGCCTGAGGAATTGTGTGATACTGTGCATGAACTAGAGGGTCTAAAACCGGTGTTTGGGAGTGTGCTTAGATTGGATTTACCGGTTTCTAACACTAAATTGCTTCCTTCCATCGTGCAGGCACCTGAATTGGAGCTCAAGAAACTGCCGGAGCATTTGAAATATGCTTACCTAGGCGAAGGAGAAACACTACCTGTGATTATCTCCAATTTACTCAACAAACTCGAAGAAGATAAGCTGATCCGAGTCCTTAGGGAGTTCAAATTGGCCATTAGTTGGACGATTGCTGACATTAAAGGCATAAGTCCATCCACGTGTATGCATAAGATCATTCTTACAGATGATGCTAAGCCTAAACGACAAGCACAACGCCGATTGAATCCCCCGATGATGGAAGTTGTCAAAAAGGAGATTCTAAAACTCCTTGATGCAGGTGTAATTTTTCCAGTTTCTGATAGTGAGTGGGTAAGCCCCGTACAGGTTGTGCCTAAGAAAACGGGCATTACAGTTGTGGAAAACGATGAAGGTGATATGGTACCCACTCGAGTTCAAAACGGGTGGAGGGTTTGTATGGATTACCGTGGTTTAAATGCTTTAACAAGAAAAGACCATTTTCCCCTCCCCTTTATTGATCAAATGCTTGAACGTTTAGCTGGAAAATCTCATTATTGTTGTCTTGATGGTTATTCAGGTTTTTATCAGATCCCGGTGGCTCCGGAAGATCAAAGCAAGACAACTTTCACATGCCAGTTTGGGACATTTGCCTTTAGAAGGATGCCGTTTGGACTATGTAATGCACCGGCAACTTTTCAGAGACGTATGGTAAGTATTTTCTCTGATTATGTTGAGCACATTATTGAGGTATTTATGGATGATTTCACCGTTTATGGTGATTCCTTTGATGAATGTCTCGAAAACCTTGCTAAAGTCCTAAAACGATGTGCTGAACATAATTTGTAACGCCCCGGTTCCGGATGAACAGGTAAGCACGCCACGTGTGCGTTTTGAGCGTAGGATTTTATTTTCTTTCTTTAATTTCATACTATTTTACGTGGCATCTCATAATTTTACAAAATTCATGAAACATTATTTATATCAATTATTTGAATTCATATCATTGAAAATATTATTTCATGACACGGAAAATATTTATTGCATGAAATAATTACCGAGAGTGTTTTAAATTACCAAATTGTCCCTAAATATTCAATTTAAAACTTTGGGGACCTGATTGCATCATCTTCCAAGGACTTAATTGAACAAATTTCAAATTGTAGCATACTTGATTGCATAAATTCACAAATTAAGGGATTAATTGACAATTAGCATATTTCACAAAAATCAAGAATGGAATGTAACGGTATAAGCTTCTTCAAGCTTCCTTGATCAATTCTATCAAAAATTTTCCAACATATTCATCTCTCCCTCACTCTCGGTTTCTCCAAGGAAAGAAGGAAAGAAGTTTTTCAATCAATCATCAAGATTTCAAGAAATCTTTCAAGGAATTGGAAGTTCATCATCATCATCTTCTTCTTCATCCATTTCTTAGTTAAGGTTGGTATTTGGATGAATTCATGACCTCTTGAGCATATTTGAGATAGCTAGGGTTAAGGATTATATGCTAGATGAATTGTTAGTTGTGCAAAACATGATTGAATGATCATAACATGAACTATGACATGATTTGTAGCTTGAAATTTTGGATATTTGGCATGAATGATCAAGTGTGATCATGAACTTGAAATCATGAATTCTTGAGGATATTTTGTGCTTTAAGTGTTTAGGTGTTATAGTATCGTTTCTTGAGCAAGTATACATGTATATTTCCAGAAATCATGACTTTGTTGATTGTAAAATGGAATTTGGTGGCTTTGTTGATCATTCACGTGAGCATCCCCTGTTTTTGCTCTGTTCTTCAAATTTGCAGAAACTGGGAACGACCGTTCCCAGCCTCAAGGCATTGAGGGAACGGGCGTTCCCACCTTTTCAAATGAACTGGGCGGCCGAGCATGGGAACGGCCGTTCCCACTTTGGCCTTGCTGCCGGAAGGGCCGTTCCCAGCTAAAAGGCATGCTTTTAATTTTAAAATCGTTGGCGCGTTTTGGGGAACTCATGGGAACGACCGTTCCCATTTTGCAAAGGGGACCGGAACGGTCGTTCCCACCTGGAATGCAGAACAAAATTCACTGCATAAAATTACGAAAATGACCCCTCGATCCAACGACTTCTTTGACCCCGAATTGCTATAATATGTGCTAATATGAAGTGAAACAACATGTTATCATGCCACATTGTATTTTCGTGGTCGTCTCGATACATTTTCGCCGTTCGTCATATTTTGGTCATTTTAGGTCATGTCTCACGTATATACGTCGTATTTGCACAGGTCACGAGGGCGTGGACGGGGAGCAAGCTCCTTAGAACACTACATTATTGTATTTTGCAAGAAAAGGTGAGGTTTTAGGTTATGTTTATAGAACCCTACCACCCTTATGTGCTATTTTCGGCCAAAACCTATTATAATTACAAACGTTTTCAAAGTTATAAACATTTCAAGCAAGAAAGTATTGATTGTCATGATTTCAAGCAAGTTTGGCGAGTACATGATTGCACGTGGGCCCGAGGGTAATTCTTGAGCCAACCGGGAAAGCAAGGGCTGACGGGTAACTCCTGAATTATCCTCACATTGTTGGGATCACCCCCGAAGCCACTAGGAGATTAGTGGTGGAAGGAGTTCCGTGTCTAGAGGGTCATGTCCTCTACACACACCATGTCGTGGATAGTCGAGCCTTGCAAACTCGCTATCACCCGGAGGAAGAAGGAGACTGGGGATTAATCCAGCATGTCGGGTTATCCTCGGGTTATCGCATGATTTCAAGCATGAAATTGTCTATATGAGCACTAAATGGAATTGCATGATCATGTATTCAATTGATAAAGCAATCACGTATTGTCACGTTTGGTGTTAAGGTTGGAGATTCGCCCCTACTCGCCGGGGTCACATGTTCATGAAATGGTTAAGCTAAAATGTTAAAGTGATTGGTTGTAATCTCGGGCAAAGATTAAGTTTCTTGAATTATATATTCCTTTCATTTCCAAAGTCTTCACCCGAGGCTACACCTTGCATGTGATGTGTGTTATATATATCTATTGCCCCTCACTCAGTCTTCGGTAGACTGATACTTCACTTTTCAGGTACCCTTTTTGAGCGTGGTCGTGCTAGGCGGGAGTTGTTCGAGTCTTGCATGTCCTCGGGTCTAGTTTCATACCCTTTTGTATAGTCTTATGCTAGTTTCATTTTATGATAATTATTGTCACGTTTTGGATACTTGAAAATGTGTATTATCAAGAGATGATAATGTATTGATAGATAAATTGGTATCTATAAGTATCTATTCAATAAATATGGTACCTATATGTATATTTGAGTTATTGCTTCCGCTTTTCATTATCATGTTTGCTTTGGTGTTGTTGGGGAGAGTGTCCCGCCTAGCTCGTCATTTTTATTGTCACCCGTTCGCTATAGTTTTGGTTTATGTATGGACTTTCCATTTCATACGTGGATCGAGGCTATAGTGCGGGGGATGTGGTGCCCTGGGGTTTAGGGTGCTACATAATTTGGTCCTGAATTTTGAAAAATGTCACTTTATGGTTGATAAAGGGATAATACTTGGTCATGTGGTTTCGAGTAAAGGAATTGAAGTAGATAAATCTAAGATTGATATTGTAAAATCTCTGCCTTACCCCGTCGGAGTACGGGAGATTCGTTCTTTCCTTGGTCATGCAGGTTTTTACAGGCGTTTCATCCAAGATTTCTCCAAGATCACTCGACCTCTATGGCGGCTTCTACAGAAAGATGTGGAGTTTGAATTTGATGATGAATGCAAGAAAGCCTTTGATTTGCTAAAGGAAAAATTGATTTCAACTCCCATCATGCAACCACCGAATTGGAATTACCCTTTTGAGATCATGTGCGATGCAAGTGACTACGCGGTTGGAGCGGTGCTAGGGCAAAGGATTGGCAAGAACTCTCATGTCATCTACTACGCATCCAAAATGCTTGACAATGCCCAAATTAATTACACCACGACGGAAAAAGAACTTCTTTCTATTGTTTTTGCTTTAGATAAATTTCGTTCGTATTTATTAGGTACTAAAGTCATTGTTTTTTCTAATCATGCAGCATTGAAGTACCTACTTACGAAGAAGGATGCGAAGCCTAGGTTGATTCGTTGGATTTTGCTCTTGCAAGAGTTTGACCTCGAAATCCGGGACAAGAAGGGCTGTGAGAACCTTGTGGCTGACCATTTAAGCCGAATTCCAGGAGAAATAACCGATTCCATGCCTATACGCGACGAGTTTCCTGACGAACAACTATTTTTGGCACTGGACGGTAAGGCGTGGCCACGCTCTACGGCCACGCCCTGGTATGCAGACATTGTAAATTACCTAGCATCAGGTCTATTACCTGATAATCTTTCACGCTCTGGAAAAGATAAAATTAAAAGTGATGCTAAGTATTACATTTGGGATGATCCTTATCTTTGGAAAATAGGTTCTGATCAGATAATTAGGAGATGTGTGTCTGAAAAGGAGTTTGAGTCCATTTTGAATTTTTGTCACTCTTTTGCATGTGGTGGACATTTTGGATCAAAACGAACTGCATTGAAAGTACTTGAAAGTGGATTCTTTTGGCCTACTTTGTTTCGAGATGCCTATATCTGTTGCAAAAGTTGTGAAAATTGCCAACGAACAGGGAATATTGGTCCTAAAAATCAAATGCCTTTGAATCCTATACAACCATGTGAAATTTTTGATGTTTGGGGCATTGATTTTATGGGACCGTTTCCCGTTTCTTTTGGCAATGATTATATACTCCTTGCTGTTGATTATGTCTCAAAATGGGTGGAGGCTAAAGCCACCCGTACTAATGATTCTAAAGTGGTTGTGGAGTTTGTCAGGTCTCACATTTTTTCTAGGTTCGGTACTCCGAAAGCAATCATAAGTGACCGTGGCACCCATTTTTGCAACCGCCTTTTGGAGTCTTTGTTGAGCAAGTATCATGTCACACATCGAACATCTACAGCCTACCATCCTCAGACTAATGGTCTAGCTGAAGTGTCAAATAGGGAGATTAAATCCATTCTCGAGAAAACGGTTAGCCCGAACAGAAAGGATTGGAGTGTGAGGTTGAACGATGCATTGTGGGCCTATAGAACAGCCTACAAAACCCCGTTGGGGATGTCTCCTTATCGAGTGGTTTATGGTAAGGCATGCCACCTACCGGTGGAATTGGAGCATCGAGCTTATTGGGCCATCAAGCAATGCCATTTGAATATGGACGAAGCGGGCGAGAAACGGAAGCTTCAACTTCAGGAGTTGGAAGAGATTCGTAATGATGCTTACGAGAATTCGGTCATTTACAAGTCCAAGATGAAGAATTTTCATGACTCGATGATTTCAAGGAAACAATTTCTAATTGGTCAGAAAGTTCTACTCTACAATTCTCGTTTACGTCTCTTCCCTGGAAAATTGAGATCACGTTGGATGGGTCCATATGTGGTTACGAATTTCAATCAACAAGGAGCAGTTGAGATCAAGGATGTGAAAACCGGAAACATTTTGAAAGTAAACGGGCATCGGCTGAAACCATTTTACGAGAATTTCCAACCTTCCACAGTTGAAGAGACTCGTTTGGAGGATATTCCTCCAAGTGCTTAACCTTTAAATCAGTCCCGTCGAGTCCGAGACGATAAACAAGGGCGCTGTTTGGGAGGCAACCCAAGTATGGCGTTTCAGGCGCCATTTCCTCTCCCCGTTTCACTTTTTCGTGTTTTCTTTTATTTTTCCGGTTTTCCTTGCTTTCTTGTTGATTTTCTGCTCTTTCCTGTGTTGCAGGTGCCCTTAAATGTCCAGATCGTGCCCAGATATTGCTGCTAATTTGCTGTTAAATTTTGCTGATAACGTGACCCTTGAGCGTGGTCATATTCAACACCCAAGCCATGATCCAAATTCCAATTTTTAGTTAAAGAAACAGCCCAGACCCGTTTCATTAACCGTTGACCCGCGAACCCCTCTCTCTCTCACAAACTGATTCGCGGATCCCAGGCCCATGTCCGCACCGACCCGCCCGGTTGCCTTGGCCGACCCATTTTCGGTGGGATTCTCCCCCAAATCCCAATTCCAACTTTCAAATCCCTAGATCTGTTCCACCGCTCCACCAAAACTCCCTAATTCCCTACAATCCCCTAGCTCCGAAAACCCTAGATCTGTTCCGCCGCTCCACCACCATTCTCCCTCCGTCGTTCGGCCGCACCCACACCATCTCTCTCGGCCAAACTGCGCAGCGCCACCATCTCCTCTCGTTCCCCGTAACCCCCATCCACTACCCGTCATGGCAAAGTAGACGAGAAAGAGAAAAGGGTCTCCCATCCCGTCACCGACAGCAACAACGGCGGCCAAGCCGTCGTCTTCTCAGGCGTCCCAAGATCCGACACCGTCTTCTTCCTCCGCACCACCGCAGGCGGAGGCACCACAGCCCGCCATTCTCACCGCCATGGAGGAGCGGCGGATGAAGCTCCGCCAAGATAACTCCGACGTCGCCTCCTCCCTCCCCCTCACTCAACTTCAGCCGCGAAGAGTCCCTATGCCGTAAGGGGTCCGCCGTTCTGATCGGATAATGAGCACCCTCTCTGATAAAGCCCCGCGACGGCCGCCGATGTTAATAGACCTGAGCCACATTCCGCCCAAACCATCGAGACGTCCGCCGCCCGCCCGTTTTATCCCAGCACAGACAGTCCGGGAACAATCTCAGGCGAGGCCCCTCGCCATTCTGCCACCACCTTCACCAGCGACTGCAACGCCGCCTGACGTAGGTCCCTCCTCCACCTCAGTTCCATCCCCCCCCGTCGGAGCCCGTTGAGACAGCACCCACTCCAGTGTCCGAGGCCGGGACATCGTCCGGCTACCATTTTGCCGCCACATCTGCGCCTTCGACAGAGGATGATTCAGGCCCTGATCCGACAGCCTCCGAAGCGACTCCGCCGGAGTCTCCTTAGCCAAAGCGGCCTTCCAGACGTAGGACCCGGTCCAGAACAGCAGCCCGGAGGCAGCCACGACGAGCCGACATCTTTCCCGAGCCAGAGTTTGCGAATGACAGGCACTCAGACAGGTACAATGAGCTTGCTTCGAAAAAAATTGTGCATGGTAGATTTCTTGATTCTACTACTCTGCATGCTTTGGGATTATTTGAGCCTGTGAATGCATATATTGATAGAATAGGCTGGAAAGATTATTTTACGATGCAGCATCCCATGTTTAAAGATTTGATGCGCGAATTCTTTGCTAGTTTTGAATTCTTGCTGCCTGAGGAATTTGATTTATCTTCGCCTGCTGCAATTCAGTTTTCTTTGTGTGGGAAGCATTTTAGCCTGTCATTGAATGATTTTAATGTGCTTCTGGGATTCGTAGCTGAAGATGAGTTGGATTCTGCTGATTATGAGGATAGTTTGTGTGATTTAACTGATGTGCCTGAGTTTGATCCTACTGCTGTATACAGGGCCTTTACTAATAAACCGAATGCTGATTATATCCCTAGTGCTTCTAAGGATTATGATTTGGTTGATTCGTCCCTTAGGTATATACATAGATTACTTTCTTATTCTTTTGCGGGACGTGTAAATGGTCTTGGAATTCTGTCACAAACTACTTTGTTCTTCTTGTGGGCTATGCATGAGGGTAGAAGGGTAAATTTAGGCTTTTGGCTTGCCCTTGAGATAAATGCTGCATGTGCACATTCTAGGAACTTGATTTTAGGCCATGTTGTGACTCAAATTGCTATGAATGCACGTTTGATTGATTTGGATGAGCCACATTTACCTGCTTCTGTTCACATGAAACCTTTGGATTTACAATGCCTTGACAATATGTGTATGTTGTCAAAAGTCGGTGAAAGGTATAGTTTGTGTCGTGCAGGTATCTTGCCCAAGACTGTTCCGAAGGTGTTTAAAGGCAAAAAAGCACAACAAATTCCACCCTCAATTGTTGAAGCTTCTACGTCACAGCAGCCCGGAGGCCCGTGTAACCATGATCGGGACATTGCTTACATCAAGAAGAGCATAGACCTGATCCTCGGGTTTCTCCACATTCCACCACCCACTTATTAAGGCGCTCGGCGCGCCCCCGCACCTCAGGGAAGTCCTCTTTCTCTTCTTTTTATGCTTTGAGGACATAGCATGTTTTAAGTGTGGGGGGAGTTTTAGTGCTTTAATTGATTTATTTCCGCATGTTTAGGCCTGTTTTAAGGGGTTAGTGGCTGTTTTCGGGTGTATATATTTGCTGAAAATTTTATGCATGATTTAGGACTGTTTTGGGCTGATTTTGATGACTTTTTGGCAAATTTTGAAGGCTGTGAATAGTGATTTTTAGGGCTGCTAGGTAACTGACATTTAGGGACTGATTTTGACGAATTTTGGGGCTGCATCTTCTGTTTTTATAGCTGTGTTGTTGCTGCAAATTGTGCTTAAAGGCGAGGATGTTGATAATTATGGAAATATGTTGCCCATTTTGAATGCTTTCTATGAGGTTTGATTGTGGAGTTTAGCTAGAACGAGTTAGGTTCATTGAATGCATGAAATTTGTGTAGAATTTGATAAATTAGTATAGTAGTATGCCCTCATTTTTCGCGCACTATTGAATGAATTAATGTACTTTGCTTAGATAGAAAGATCCTTGATTTTCAAATTAGTCTAAAAATTGATTAGAATGCATCTTAGCTCCCTTCGAGGCGAAATTTTTAGTTAATGATTGATTTGGGAAGTGACTTAGGCGATTGTTGTCGGTGGTAAGCCTTTTCTTGATCTTTTCATAAATAAAGTTATCCCGTTTGACCCCATTGAGCCTCATGTTGTGCACATTTTCTTCTTAGCCACGTTACAAGCCACATGCACAACATTAATTTCCTACCCTTCTTTGAATCACACCTTGCTTGCTCATGTGGATTGGAAATTTTAGATGTCTTAGGCTCCTTTGTATTCTCCCTTGTGCTTGAATTTTGAGAGAATGATATACAATTTTGAAAGAGAAAAAAAAAAGATGAATTGATGAGAGAAAAAAGAGAAGTCAAGAAAGAAAAAAAATGAGCAGAAAAAGAGAAAAAGAAAAGAATAGAAAAATTGCAAAGAAAGAAAAAAAAAAAAAAGTAAGAGTGTGCTTTGGGTAACAAAAGTTTGATGAGTGAAAAAGGAGGGAAATTAGTTGTAAGGCAAATAAGGGGAGTCCGGTAGATGAAAAGGGAATTACCACGGGTTTTATTATAAAGTATGTAAGCTTGGTGTGGTAAGTCACTAAATTCCAAAGTTTCCTAACCTTTAACCCAAGCTTTGCATTACAAGCTCGAAAGACCTAACGATCTCGAGTCATGAGTTAACTACATTAGTGGAGATTGGAGTGAAGGATGCATTCGAAATTGATAATTGGCACTTAGGCGAAAATCATAGATTAATCAATCTAATCTTTGTACATTCTTTCATTCAATTCACACTACTTACACGAGGGTATGCTATTTATACTAATTGATTGAATTTTGTGCAATTGAGTAATGTGTTGATGAGCTAGACTTGTTTAAGTAAGAATTCGATGATTGCCTTTGTGATTGTGTTTGATGGGTAATGTTGTTTATGGATTTTCATGATTCCTCGAGGACGAGTCATAGGCTAGTGTGGGGGGATTTGATAACTCATTAATTAATCATCTTTATGATTAAATTATGCCCCGAATTATACTTTGAAATGATATTATTTATAAAGAATTTGATGTTTTGATAATCTTATTGTAGAATTGGGGCTCGGAAGCGAAATTGGAACAAAATTGGTCGTGTTTAGAAGAAAGCCACGAATAAGGGACAAACTCTTATTGCCTTGTGCATTATGCCGTGGCTGAGCATTGTTGCTACATGAAGAATGTTGGGAGCTATTTTGTTCTAGTTTATTTGTTTTTAATGAGAGTGGATTGCATCTTGGAATAAATATGGGCGTGGACTTGGGCTGCTTACGCATGGAATTAGTGGGGAGCTAAATTGCTTGGTTAATGTGGACCACGAATAGGGATTGAATTGGAGAGCCATTTAGATTGGCGTTACTTTAGATTAGTGGGCCGGCCGTGTCTTGGGTTAATTTGGAGAAAGCCCAGCGGATGGAATTAATTTAGGTCCAGCTTATAGCCCAACTTGAAGAGCTTTAACTACACGCCTAATTTGAGAAGGAGTTGGAAGCTTTGGACCTATGGGCTGTGCTATGTTTGTGGAATTAATTAGAAGGGCCCAGTTGTGTAACTCTTGAAGTGCAAGAATTGTAATCCTATTTTGTTAAGGATTTGGTTTACGTGAGAGGCATGGAGGCTCGGTATATATATATTGGCGTGACAGCAGCTCTTAGGAGGCACGTAATAATATTCTGGGGAGCAGAGTTCGTGGGCAAGCAACATCGAGAGCAGGACTTCATCACGAGTTCTTCGTTTTAGTTTATTTCTTTCCCTTTTATTTTTTAGTTTTATGTTAAAGAATTCCTCCGTTATTGTTTTTATGGATTTTAGTAGCTAAACTTTTAATTATCTAGCTAGGGATTAAGATTCGTTTTTTATTATTGTGAGACCTAAACGCTTTATTCAATTCATGTTTATTTAGGCATTTATCTTATCTCCGTGTTTCGCGTATATTGTGATTGATTTATTTAGTGATAGGGCCCGATCATCTAGGTAAATTTAATTGCATATTGCCAATCTTGATACTTGAAGTGTAGTAAAGTTGATGGATAATTCGTGGTAAATTAGTGACAGGGTTTTAGCGATAGAATTCCTCGTTCACTAAGGGATAAGATAATCTAATTTAAATCTTGCGTGTGTCACGACTTGGTTAATTAGGATTGGTGTTTTTATGATTCTTAATGCTGCGAATTCATTAAATCCTGTCGAGTGTCTCTAGGGGTTGTGAATTGGTTAGGGAAGATAACTGTCGAGTGTCTCTAGGTTATCCAACTAATTAAGTAAAAACAAGGTTGAGTCGAGTGTCTCTATCAACTATAGTCAATCTGTCTAAATAACTTGAATTAATCCTTGAGTCAATGATCAATATAACAATTCGAATCGAATATCCCTGGCTAGGTAATTCTCCCTCTGATTGATTTTATCCTACGTGATTTGCTTGATAGTTTTAATTAGTTTTTAATTCTTGTTATTTTATTTAATTGCATACTTTATTTTTAACCCCCCCCCCCCCCCCCCCCGGTTAACTGTTTCGTTTCGTGGATAACTTGGAATTATTAGAAATAAGTCAACCAGTCTCTGTGGATCGACTCTGTTTGCAAAGTACTCTGTGTTTAGTGATCGACTAGGATTTTACATTTATTTTTGACGGATTCGACACCTGTCAATATATATATATATACGAGATAATAATTACTCTCATACGAGAGAAATAACCAAAAAAGAACAACGTAAAAAAGATAATAGAGATCCAGATTTCTTTTTAATTAGAAAACAAAACGAAAATCTAGAAAAGATATATAGGAAAAGAAGATGACGGCTAGAGAGTAAAAAGGGAGAAACCCTAGAAGAAGATTATAAATTGATTGTAGGGAAAATATCATTTCTGGCCTCACAGATTAACCCATTTTTACTTTTGGTCCCATTGATTATAGAATTCTCACTTTTGGTCCCGTACATTTCAAAAAATCTCAAAATTGGTCCCCCGTTAACCATGCCGTCATTTCACTAACGGTTGACCTACATGTCCGTTTAAAACCATAGGGAAAATCTCATTTTTGGTCCCATACATTTCAAAAAATCTAAAAATTGGTCTCCTATTTAAACGGACATGTGGGTCAACCGTTAGTCAAATGACGGAATGGTTAACGGGGGACCAATTTTGAGATTTTTTGAAATGTACAGGACCAAAAATGTAATCAATGGGTCCAAAAGTGAAAATGGGTTAATCTGTGGGACCAAAAATGAGATTTTCCCTTGATTGTTAATTATGAGGCTAATTGTACGTGTAGCTCATTCGTTTTCGACAATTATAATTTCAACTTGTGTTATTCCAGCTTGGACAGTATTAGTTGTATTTTTTTATTTGATAATTTAATAGTTGGTTTTTCTTTAAAAAAGAAAATTTAATTTCACGAACATGGCATTCAGGATTGGATTTGAATTATTGGTACAACTAGCGGATTATGAATAAATGAACATAATATTATTGTCTTACAACTTTCATTTTTGTAAAATACAACGTTTGTAGCAAGAATTATTGGGGTTACATATTCGATCGAGAATACTGGTCAAATGATTAACTAAGGTTTTTTGTATTTTTCGAGGAAAAAAAAAAAAGACCTAATTAACAATTCAAGCGAGAGGTATGCTGACCGGCTTATTTAACATATATATATAAGACCGAGTTTCAATTGAAAACCAAGCTTACAATTGAAAATTTTCTACCCCCACACTTGATCCGCTCCTTTTTAATAATTAGTAAAATATTGGGAATAGCACTCCTAAAATTTAATTTATCCCCTTGTGATATTCAAAATGCTTGAGTTACCTCCTTGTATTAATTTTGTTTCAATTAGGCTCCTTGTTATTTTAAATAAATTTCAAATAATCTACTTAATAGTGGCATGTGAACTTCACTATTCAAATATGAGAGTGTAACTTATATTTAGGTGTTAAAATATTCTAATATTTTAATACAAAATATTTTTTTCTCTTTTTATTTTTTTTTCTTCATCTGGATTTTCCTTATTTTTTCCTCTTTTCCACCAAGCACAAACTTTTTTCCTTCAATTTTTTTTTTCTTTCTCTTATTTTTATTTCTTGTTATTTTTAGTTAGCACGAATGAAAAAATATCATCTTTTTCAAAAATAATATAAACTTATATTTCTCTGCTCTTAATTTATGTTCAAGTATGAAATTTTAACAATAATTAATGAAAAGAATTTATATTTTTTTCTCTTAATTCAATTTCAAATAAAATACTTTTAACGCAAAAATCGAATACTACTTTAAATAACAAAAATGAATAAAAGATAGTTATTTAAACAAGATAAATATGTGGTTAATACAAAAATATTAATACTAATTCAAACATAATTAATATATAAGAGGTCATTTTAGTTTTAAAATATAAAATTAGATTAAAATTAATTAGGGAGGCAGTGTGAAATTTTTTAGATATCACAGGGGGTTAGACTAAAATAAATTTCTTTCAAGGAGGTTTTTCAAATATTTTTAATATCACGGGTAAATTAAATTTTACTCCCCTTATACGTCATCTGTCTTTTATTTAATGTGTTTGGATTAGTGTTGAGTCTATTGACCCCTTACCAAATTAACCATATGATATGTGGATAACGGCTTTGTGGGATGTCGCCGCTACTTTTTTCTCTTCCGGTAACTTTATAGCGTTACCTGCACTCCACTCCACCTGGGTGTTTCTTCACGTGACGGTAAACTACGTTCCTCCAAATTATTGGGTAGCAAACTCATCCCACATCGGAAGATTGGAGAAAGTTTGTCCAATATATAAGTGTTCATCCTACTCCATTAGTATGAGGCATTTTTGGGAGATGCCCAAAAACAAATTCGTACGGGCTTGGCCCAAGGCGAAGTTCGGGGCTTATCGGAGTGGTCGACTGCGTGTTATGTGAAGTTCCCAACACAAATCACCCAATTTAAATTTTCATGGGGATTTTTGAATAGGGCTTATCGGCTACCGCCCTGGTGGGTTTCTTCGGATTGAGAGTTCTGATAGATTTCTGCATTTTTTTCGCTTTCGATTACTCTTTTCTCTCTGCCTATGTACTCCCCTGCATGCGTGTTTTAGTTGTTGGAATTTTTTTTTTGAACGGGGCTTACATTTTTACCGAATCTTCGTAGCTCTATAAATAATTTATATTATTTTTTAGTTTCAGTACAATAACATGCAGGAACTGTTCTTTCAGTAATCATGTCAGGAAGAAACGAACTCATTGCTGGTCTGGTCACAGAGTATATAGGCTAAGTTATATACGTCAGTAGTTGGATAGGCCGGAGACTGTCTGAAATTATTCTGTTAGTTTCCGATTAAAATATCAAGATTTTATCCTAACATAAACTTATAGCTTTATGTCAAAAAGGATCACGTAAATGTTCGAGTGGTGGATCAGCTGTGAATTCAATGTGTATCTCTTTGACAATTTAATATACAACCTTTTTTCTATTTTGTTAATTTACATCTGCAAGCAACAAAAATAATATCTAAAAAGGGGACATCATTTACATTTAACTAAAAAGTATCGACTCATTTTAATGTATGGTACGAATTAAGTATCGAGATATCAAGGTTACTGGAACTTCCTGAATCCTGTGTTGAAACTTTCCAGGAATGTTATCTCTAATATGTTGTCGGATGCAGGAATCATGCAAGAAAGTAGTACTTCGAGAACACAGGTTATGGTATAGATTAAATGCAAATTGTAGTACCCATTCTCAATCTGCTCACTATGTCTTAAGAGTTATATTTCACTGAAAATATCAGAAACTGTCTATTTGGCTAGACTCTGTTGGCTATTGATTGTGCCGCTTATGGAACACTTTGAGATATGCAATTATTTCTTGTTACTTTTACCTTTGGAGATATCTTCATTTTCCACCAAAAAGCATATAGTTTCCGTTTTTTAATAATAGTTTACATTGATTATATACAGTTGAGTGCGTAACTTTGATTCTTACTTAGATTGCTTTCTCGCACTACGACATTCTTAAAGGTTTGCTATCTTTGTATTTACACTTCTTATTTCTATGGTCCATATATATAAAAAGTGCATTATATATGTTAGTTTTTTTTAATTAAAATTCTTGCAATTCACATCAGGTTGATTTATGTCTCGTTGGAACTTGATCAAATTATGCTTATTGCAGCAATTCGCATCAGATTTATTTATGCTTTGTTAAAACATGAATAAATTATATTTATTGCAGTTATATATTTTAGGGAAAATGTAAAACTGGGATACCAATTATACCTCCTTTGCAATTTTGGGACAAATATTTTTCCACTGAAAATTTTGACACTCTATCCAGAAAATTGTTGCAATTTCAGGATTTCGATCATTACCAAAAAACAGCAAATAAAGACGCTTAATTAAACAGTCATACATCTCTACGATCCTGACGGGTACCTCTAATTTAGTCCACGTGTGAAATTCACCTGTCCACTGCCATGTAATTTAGAACTCTTGTCATTTATTCGTTGTTTTTTGGTGACTAAAACGAATTTCTATGACCGCAATCCTGAAATTGCAACAATTTTTTGGATAGAGTGCCAAAAGTGTCATCGGAAAAAAAAAAAAAAAAAGTCCCAAAATTATAAGTGAAGTATAGGTAGCATTCTGATTTTGCATTTTTCCCAATATTTACATGTTGATCGATCGTCCATGTAAATACTCTTTATTTTTCGTTAGAATATTATTACATCTTTCTCTTATTTTTCAGATTTAATTGTAATTACGTCAAAGGGTTTGTTTAGGTTAACATGATATGCTACACGTCAGAGAAACAAAGAATACATGAGAATGAGAAATTCATACTTGTACATGGTGTTTAGTTTCCATCTATTGAATTTGAAGTGGGCTCCCAAATTGGTGTGCCCAACATTATGATTGGTAGGAAATTGGTGTGCCCAACATTATAGTTTGCCGTACCAGAGAAGGTTAAGCAATTAAATTTCCTCAATATTCCATCCTTCGATTGATAGAACTGACGCAAGTGAATTCTAATGTAAAATTAAAATAAAAATGTCAATCTTAAATCAAGACACGTATATATGATGGTACATTTGTCGAAAACTAAAAAATAAATGAATAGATTATGATATATAAATATCTCTCTCTAAGACTCTAACACAAGGGTAAATGTGGCTTAATTAGTTACATACTTACATAGTTGAAAGGAAGCATAAGCTAAGAAGGACACAATTAAGTAGGGCCACGGCAAAGGTATACACGAGCTGCCGCTTGGGCCTTCGGCTTGTGTGTTGGGTACCGGACGAATAATGTGCGTCCCTCTGCCGTGATGGTGATGGTGATGGTGATGGTGATGGCAGCCGTGGAAATGTCCTATTCCTCCACTGTGCATCCCTCTGTCATGTTGGTTGCCGTGGAAATGTCCTCTTCTTCCACCGAGTTTAGCGTCTGCATATATGTGACGAGGATGCAAATGATAGTGAATACCAATACAAACTTGACGGTTTGCTGCATATTGCTGATTTCTCCTCCGTACTTTTCTGAGATTGTGATTGTTCTTTAAACCCAATGTCTCCCACTATTTATAAGCATTGGGCTCCTGAGCATCCAGACTTCTCCTCTTGTTCGGATTCCAACTTCTTCTCATGTTCGGATTCCATGATTACTTGTTGAACAATTAATAAGAGTTCCGTTCCTAGCGAATGGGAGTCATTGGCTTTACGCGGGTTTAAAAATACAAAAAAGATAAGTGGAGAAGGTAGGAATGTTCATTGAGAGCGTTTGCAATCCCACTGATGTTTTGAAGTTGCTATGAAGTCAGCCAAAGTAGAAAAATAGATTCAATGGATAAGACGGCATATATATGTTGTCCACACGAATTATACTACTGCTTTGATATGAAACCACTTTTGTATTTAAGTGTTTTTTTTTTTTTTTTTTTTTTTTTTTTAAGAAATGAATCTACTACTTGATTTTTCCAAAAAATAACAAAAAAATATTAAAAGTCCGAATCCATTCATGTACTAAAATAGTGATAATCACGATGGCAAAACAACCTACATAACCTGCTAAAATACAATCAAACTGTCTAAGTAAAGATGACCAAACTTGCGAGTTGTCTGAAAATTAGAAAATCCAGAGCACAATGCAGCAGTATGACAAAAGGCAGCAACATCGATACTTGTCCCTCTCCAGTGCTGCAAAATATAAACCAAATGGAAGCAAGGATCCACCTCAGAACACTACAACTAATGTGCGCAACTTAAAAGGAGAACAAAAACACAATTTCCTTAGTGATTTCAAAAGCCAGCAACAAGAGAAAGATGGAAAAGAATGAAATATCATAACATCGCGTTCAACCGTAGGCTAAATGCCTCGGAAGGTCAAAACCATAGTTTTGCCACATCCGAATGCCTGCTTAAGTGAGTTGGTATAAAGCAAGAAATAGCATGTAAAGTGAGCTTTAGCCATGAAATAAGAAACCGAAAGCAATGTGAAGATCAAACGATACATTAACTTTCCAATGAAACACAAAATGGGGTTAGGAAACAAGACAAATGAGGTACTTTTGGACAAGGATACATAGGAGGATACAGATGGTGATAAATTGCAAACACCTTTATGACTGCTTTCACGAATTGCAAATCTCACATATCCAATGGAAAAGGATCACCAACTTCGATTTACCCAATTCCAGTTGGTTAGCAATCCACTGGAAAGATTAGAATTCCTCCTCATAAATATCACGAGACTCTTCCGGATTATATCGATCCTCAAACTCTGGTAGTTCAATACGAGATCTAGTATTTCGGTTTGCCTTCCTTTTCATATTATCTTCATCTCTCTCTCGACTAGCACCATCTCTTTTGCTTCTCCTTCTGTCCCTATCATCCCAATCATCTTTATATCGCTCTCTTTTACGACTATTTCTTTCATGTTCATCTCTATTTCTTTTAGAATAATTACGCTCTAGTAACTCGCTTCGCCTTTTCTGTGATCTTTCATGTTCATCTCTTTTTCGTTCACGTGATTCGCTTCGCCTTTTACATGATCTTTCATGTTCATCTCTACCAAGCATCTCCCCTATTGAGTGATTGCTAATTTGCCTTCCAGAATAATCCCATCTGTCATCATATCTGATCCTCTCCTGGAAAATTCTTTCATGGTTTTCACGACCATGATCTAGACTTGAATCCTGTTTGGATTGTAGGATGTCATCTCCAAAAGAATCTAACTCTTTCTTGTAATCATGTGATCGGCCGCTATCTTCTCCAGGTATCTCAGAACTTCTCCTTGGTCCAGAAACATTTTTATTAAAATTTTCAGATCCCAAAGCCACATCTTTTGATATGCCACCAATCCCTCCAGCATGCCTGATATCCTCCATATATTCCTCTATAATATCACTCATCACCTCTAAAGTATTTCGCTTCGATTTCTTGCCACGGTATGACATCCTCCGACGTTTGTAATCTCTTTCTTCGGCCAATAATTCCTCTCTGGTCTTTACTCTATTCGAATCCTGATTACTCGACCTCTGCCAAAGAAAACCATCATACTCAATTATAGGTCTATAGTCGGGACGTTTCTTACGTTCCTCGTCAGCTATCTTAGACACATATGCGTGCTCCATATTACGTTGGTACGCAGGACATGGGCGTGAATCCCGTAACGCCCTAATTTTACCCTCTATCAGTGATCTCTCATGCAATGCTACCACAGCTGCTGCAACTTGAGATGTAAAAATCGAACTGTTGGCAACTGTTTCACCTTTCATATTCCCTGCATCAACTTCTTCAGCATTTTCTTGTTCCAACGGGAACAAAGAAGCACCCATTGCAGAATCCAAAATGCATTCTTTCAAGACATTAATAGCAAAAAACTTCGCATTAGCTTCACCAAACAATATACTGAACTGAGACGCTAACCACATCATCCCTTTCACTAAAACCGGACAGTCAAAACTTCGATTGCTCAATCCCTCCAGGACAACATTGTCCTCTGTTTTCGATTCTCCATCACTAAATTTAGCACCCAAGAATTCAAATGCCTCCCTAACAATCACCTTCAAACACAACCTAACCAACAAAATCAAATGATCCCTCATGGCAGAATCGATTATCATTCCATATCTGGGGGAACTCGAGATAATCCACTCGTTCAAACGCAGCAATTTACAATCTCTCAACCTGAGAATGGCACGCAAAATCCTAGAAGAATAGGCAGCAGGGTATCCACCACCCCACGCTTCCATTTCAGTCTGGATTGCCCAAATCTCCGATGGTAGAAACCTGATAAAATCGACTGAAAACCCCATAGGTTTTCCCCTAGTGCAGTCTTTGTTGAAGTTCGCACCCTCGACGTACAACGCCCTAAGTAAATTGAGCGATGGTGGGGGCTGGATAGAAGGTGTCACCGGACCCGGACAGTTTTGGTAGAAGAAACTGCTGGCAGGGGCATTATAGCCAATGTAATCTTCAAGAGAGATGCAAACATCGGATGAATCGGTGGAGAAAGAAGGAAGAGAGGCGGAGGTAGTGGTGGAGGAGTGGAGAGTGAGTGGGTAGTGGAAATTGTGGGTTAGAGAGAGCGGAGAAGGGCAATTGAGGTAGTGAGAGAAGAGAGATGGAGGAGGGAGACGGTGGTTAGGGTTGAAAGGACAGGGGAGGAGGCCGGAGGTGGTGGTGGTGGTGGAGGTGGGAAGAGAGCGGAGTACGGTGTCGGAGAGCCGGAGTTGGGAGGTGAGGTTGGAGTGCGCTGCGGATAGCGATGGTGGTGGTGGTGGAGGCCGCGGCGGCGGATTAGAGTGGTGAGATGGGAGGAAAGTGGCGGCGGGGGGCGGAGGTGGCGGTGGATTCATGGCGGAATTGAGAGCTCAAAACTGAAACCCCAAAGTTCACCTGAATTGTAATAAATAGGGAAAATATCATTTTTGGTCCCATGGTTTATGCTCATTTTCGAGTTTGGTCCCACGTTTAGTGATTCAGTCAATTATAGTCCCAAACTTCTAAATTTTAATCAAAATTGGTCCTCTAATCTATTTTCTATTAGATTATCGATAAAAGATGTACGTGACATCAACACACACGGTTAGACAATTATCAATTTATTATAATTTTACCCCAATTTTAGTTTACATTTATAAAATATACCCTAGCCTTTAAAATTTAAAAAAAATAGACAATCTTAAATAAACAAAAATATAAATAATAGTAATAATAATAATTAATATAAATTTTACATTAAATATTAAAATAATAAATTAAAAATAAAAATATTATTAAAAATCAATTAAGTGATACTAACAAAAATAATAGGAAATAATGTAACAAAATGAACTCCCCATCTTAGAATAAAAAAATAACTATAAATTTCCTAGTGAATATTAAAATTATAAATTAAAAGTATTAGTATCATTAAAAATCAATTAAGTGATAGTAAAAAAATAATTGGAATGAATACAAGAAATTAAATCCCTTTCGACCAAAAAAAAAATTTTTTTAAATTCCTAACCTTAAATATAAAAAATCTAAATAATAACAAACAAAATAATACAAATTTTACATTATTAAAGGACAGAGGCCGTGTCGTAGTGGTGATTTTAGATTTAGGTTGTGATGGTGCAAGAAATCTGAGTTTCCTAATGCAACAACACTTTAGAATTTGTATAAGAAGGGAAAGACCATCACAGGCGAAGGAGCCTCAGGATCTGGGTTTCCTTTTGAGCGTGGGTCCTTCCAGCTAGGATAACACCAAGAGTGCAAGCTACTAAGGTAGAGTTACTGTGGTGAGTGAAAAGCTTGAGGAGTTCAGTGGAAAATGCCCAGAACAGAGTGTATGGTTTTTATGCAGATGATCACTTGGGAGAGAATGCATGGCCTCTCTCCTATTTATATGTTAGGGATGGGGGTAGATGGGTAAATTGACCATGTGGTCCCAAACCTGTGTTGCCCTAACACGCGTCAGACTTTGGTGGAGTGAGAATGACATCCCTGAAAAGGGTGACGGCGTGTCAGGTGCACGGTGCACAGTACTTTTGTGTCAGAGGTTGTTGGCGAGGGTTACGCGGGGGATGGGCCTAAGATTCTTTCTGCCGAGGTTCGGATCCAACGAAACGGGGCATGGATATGCCCGAACGTTGGTGACGCTCGAAGAACGCATAGATGGCCTCCTCGCGATATATGACCCTTGAGCGTCGAAATACCGAGCGTACTAGTGGGGCCCTCATGTGGGTGCTTCCCTGTGAAGGATAACCTTGAGGGCCTCTATCCGAGCGCCCAGCCCGTTGGTTTGGGCCCTTGGTCCGAATGGTCATCCGCTGACTGACGGATGACGTTAGCTGACAATTGAGCGGCGTGAAGGCCCATGAGCCCACCAAGGCGAGCGTCAGGGCATTAGTCAGCGGTGTGTTGCCACGTGGACGGCTCTGATTCGAGAGTGATTTTCAGGCCTCATCATTTTGCCCCCCAAATTCTGTAGTATCGCATCGAGCGTACTGTAGAATTTATAAAGGAGGAATCCTGAATTTCAAATATCCGAGGGACGGGGCATTACCCTCGAGGAGATTGCTGGCCTTCTGTAACGGACACAAACTGACATCGCATTAAATGCTGTCAAGTCCACATTTAATGCTGAGTGGGAACGTGGGCGCGTGGACTCCGGGAGACGTGAGGCGGTTACCAAAAGTGGGGGGTTTCCCAGGCGGGAAATGATTGCATTTTTGAATTTTCAACCCTAATCCATGCTCCATCTCCCCTATAAATAAGGGTTTGCAGGGCCTTGGAAGCTTTTTCACGCATTCAGACTTCCTTCAAGCATATCCATAGCAAGAGTCCTTTGCTCCGGCGAATTTCTTCTTCTCCACATCTTAGGTAAAAGATTCCTGATTCTTCTTCTTATTTTCCCCGTACTAACATTAGCTTTAGGTTGTGTGAGTAAGTCCCCTGAGTGAAGAGCCGCTGCCCACCACCGTACTTGCTTCGGAAATATTTCCCTCTTTAAGTTCTCTGTTAGAAATCCTGTTCTCCGGAGTTGAAGATTGAATATGGCCGGAAATCAAGCAGACGATTATGTACGGGAGATTGAGGAGATGTCGGTGGGTAGCTCCTCCCCTCACGGCGATGTTCCCGTAGCTGTTCCTTTAATTAGGGCGCACCCAGGTGAAGTTATTCCCATGGCGATATCGGTGGCTCAGGCCCCAGTTGACGCCGGGGAGGAAGAGGTGAACGCTGCCGTTCAAGGGATGAACGAGCGTGCTTCCGGTGAGCAGGAGGATCTTTTCCAGGAGATGGATAATGTGATGGAGATGCTGAGACAAGGGGAGAGAGCACTCCCTGTTTTGAACAGTGCCGTGAGACCCCAAGATCACAGGATCACAGTTGCAATGGCGGCTCCCGAGGGTGAAGCGGGGCCATCCGGGCGTCCATTCGAGGCTGAACCTCCCAGAAGGCGTCAGAGGAGAGGCAAGGAGCCGGCCACTCGAGTAAGGCAAGACAACCGCCACCAGACGGACAGATCGCCCGACGAAATTGAGAGTATTCTGACCCTCGCGGATTTGGAGGGGTTGAGGGTGAAAGCGTACTGGGATGAAGTCGTGTTCCCCATGAGACTTCCTGAGGAAGGGGAAAGGGCCAATCGACCACCGCCCGGGATGATGACGGTCTACTGGGATGCAGTTCTCGCTGGCGGTCTGAGGTTTCCAATCGCTCACGACGCCGTCATCCTTTACCATCACCTAGGGCTTTGCCCTTCACAAATTCTGCCCAATGGCATAGCTCTAATCAACGCATTCATCATAACGATGAGGGCTTTGGGCAAGGCACCCTCGATAATCAATTTTGACAGCTTGGTCCAAGTAGCCCGCTCGCCACGCTCGTCGCCTACAGATGGATTTTACTACGCTCAGGCAAAATCAGGCTTCAAGATGATAGATTCCCCATCTACCTCGTATGGCGAGCATTGGAAGGAAAAATACTTTTTCGTGGGGGCTCCCGGGGGAATTTTTGGGGTTCACCGTCAATGGATGATTCATGGCGAGGGTCCATTGATTAGGGAGAGGATGAGGAACAAGGATTTTGAAGAGTGGGCGATGGGATTAGCCCTCGAGATGAGGGCTGAAAAGAAGTGGATTAAAGCGGAGACATTGGTGAAGAATGAAAAGATATTGTTCCGCTACGGATTATCCTGCCCCCCGGATATGATACTCAATCCCCCAACTGACATCATGGCCCTCGACGGTCAGATTCTAGGAACTAACATCTCTAACCTTTAGAATAGTTTTCTGACTTAACGTTATCGTTGTTTCCTTGTTTATATAATCCAGATAATCAGTCTTCTGACGCTCGTCTCCTTTTGCTCGCAGGCATCCAAATTCTATCACAAGGCATGAATGCTGAGGCCTTATCTCGTATGCTGGGTGCCCAGGGACCCGCAGTTGACCCCCAACAGCCTCAACCGCAGCAGAACCGCCCTCCGAGGGCGAGGGTAAACCGCCGAGCAGCGGGCCGGGGACAAGGAAACGCTCGAGGGGGAGCGGGGAATGTGGCTCCTCCCACGGGCCCTATTGAGGATCTAACACTGGAGGGTGCCCACGAGGCCACTCCTCCGCCGGCGGCCCCCGTAGGCCCAATCTCACTTAGTTCCAGCGGGTCAAGGAACCGCTCGGGTGAACCTGTCCGGATTCACGAAATCCTCCAGGCCGACCGCCAGGGCAAGAGAAAAAGGATGCCAGACTCTCTCCCTATATCTGGCAAGGGAAAAGAGGTGGTCGTGGGCCACCGTGGTGAGGGTAGCGACACTTCATCTTCTGAGGATGAAGAATTCTGGAAGATAGGATGCAAGGGTGATTCCCGTTATAAGCGGCAGCGGACTGAGGGCCCGGTGCTCCTAAAGAAGAGCGCTTATTCCGTCAACCTTGTCTCCGACATCGTTGGGAAACTCCAGTTTTCCGGCGATCACGACAAGCTGAACAATTATGACGCCGCTCGCGTTGCTGATGACGTCTGCCATGTTCTTCTGACGGTAAGTCTGTATTCCTCTTTACTAAATTCTCTTTCCTTCCTTCCACGTTCGGATTATGACCCTCGTTTGCGGCTTCGCAGGAGGTAATCCCGAGGCTGAAAAACTTGCAAGGGCGAGCGCAAGCATATTCTGAGCGTAAAGCCAAGTACAAGAAATTGCTGCGCGTCTCTGACCCGGTCCAACTGCAAGAGGATTACAACAACCTCCACGCTCAACTGACTACAGCCCAGCGTGATTTGGACCAGGCGAGGGAGAACCTTCGAAAGACGGACGAGGCCTATCTTACCCTTGATGAGCGTCACAAGAAAATGAAGAAGGAACGAGACCAGCTGAGGGCTCAAAATGAGGAACTGGGTGAGCAGTTAGCGGAGAGCACCCGCCAGAACGAGGCAGCCAACAAGGCCTTCGCTGATTTGCAGGGCAAAATACAGGGCTTGGAGGCGAAGGTATCTTGGGAGGCGGTGAAGAAGTTCGTGCGCTCTAAGGCCTTTGTGTTCGCGGCCAACATCCAATGCTTCGATAACGCTCGACGCTTCTTTCACAAGGCGATTGGGCAGATGGTGAGGTTTGGACTGGCCCCGGAAAGCGCTCGTTCCGACGCTCGTCTGCGCATGGATCTTGATGAGAACGGCGAGCCAATGGTCCAGGAGGAGGATCCCACGGATAATCTAGCGGAGCCTGAATATCAGGAGTTGGTGGAGACACTCCAAAGGGAGTTTATTGCCGCTAACCGGAGGGATCCCGAGCCTCTCCTGATAGAAGATGAGGGCACCCTTATGGACGTGACGGACGCAGAGGAACCTGGCGAGGCCCAAACTTCCGATGCTAACGTGTTGGCCCCAGTTCCTCTTTCAACCGCTCCTCCCGAGCCTGACGCTCCGGCCCAATGAAGCTCCCATGGCTACCATATTCTTGTTCTTATTCGTTTGAATGCCTCTTCTCCTTTATGAACAATTTTTATTCTTGTATTTAATCCTTCTTTTAGTCCCAGAATACATTGGATCTTTTATGTCGCTTTCTGATATATTTGCATCTCTTCTTCAATGCTCGAATGTCTGAATGTTATCTTACTTGCTTTTAAATGATGAATGACGTTATTCCATCGTGCTCTCCGCTTTCATATTGATATCTGCTGTTTGAGCGTTTGCGATTAGTGTGTAAGTATGCTAGGGCGTCTTTTACGACGGTCCTTTAACACTCATCACCATGCATATCAAGTTTAGATGCTCGCGACGTTAGGCAATTTGGCCTTTTGCAAATATAGGCGCGAGGGTGACCCTTAGGCGGGTTCCCTGGCCATAGTAGAGACGAACCTTGAACTTGGACTTAAAAACCTTCGAAGAAATACAGGCGCGAGGGTGACCCTCAGGAGGGCTCCCTGGCCACAGTAGAAATGAACTGTGTATTTGGACTTAGAAAACCTTTGAGGGAATACAGGCACGAGGGTGATCTTCGTGAATATTCCCTGGCTGTATTCTCCTTGAGGCTTGAATTGGAACTTAGGAAATCCCTGTAGGATTGGTTTAGTAGGGGTAAAAACGAGCGTAGTCGTAGTGTTAGTGGCATCCACTATTTACGAGCGTGCTCTTACCGGTTGGATGAGGGTCACAGGGGATTCTTACGTGCACGAGCTGGAGCGATGAACACTCAGCTGGCGTAAGTTGAGCGTTGGGCACCCCGTTGTCGGACGCGCTCATTTTTAGGACCAATTCTTACAAATCGTTCAAACTGTTATAGGTGGACGGTTATCAACACCCGGATAGTGTAATTTTGGTATGATTGAGGTATCGCATGGGCTTTTCGACGTGGAAGATGCTCAACACGGAGTAAGCCTCTTGCCGCTCGAATCATTAGATCAGATAAGAAAGCAAGTAAATAATAAAAACAAAGCGTTAAATACTTACTGTTATATAGATGCACTTTTCGGAAATGATTACAACGTGCTTTCCATCAAAGGAAAATATTTCATGCCGCGAACGGGCCATTACAAAGAGGGTTGAAGTTTACACATAGAACCTTCTAAGGTTACATGCATTCCATGGCCTAGGGAGACGCTCGCCTTGCAAAGTTTCTAACAAGTAGGTGTTATTAGCCCGTACTTGAATGACTTTGAAGGGGCCTTCCCAATTAGGGTCCAACTTACCTACGTGTTTGGAGACTTCAACTTTTTTGAGGACCAAGTCCCCTAGCTGGAAAGTCCTTTCTTTAACACGTTTATTGTACTGGCGAGCGACGGTTGCTTTGTATTTGTGAATACGTGCCCAGGCTCCATTCCTCTTCTCATCCAGCAAATCTAACTTGAGCGCCCGGTTGACCTCGTTGGCTGCAGGCTCGAAATAGGCTACGCGTGCGGATTCTTGAGCAACTTCCGCAGGTATCATGGCCTCAGAGCCATACACGAGGGAATAAGGGGTTTCCCCCGTTGCCGCTCGCGGAGTAGTACGGTACGCCCATAGGGCTCCCTGAAGTTCCTCAGCCCATTCTCCCTTCTTACTCTCGAGCATCGTTTTCAGATGCTGGAGTATGGTTCGGTTGGTCACTTCGGCTTGACCGTTAGCTTGAGGGTGGCCCACGGAAGTGAATCGCTGCTCGATCCCTAGTTCATAGCACCAATCTCGTGTGTCCGCAGCGATAAACTGGGAACCGTTATCCGAGATGAGAACCCTCGGGATGCCATATCTGCAGATGATGTTTTTCCAAATGAAATCCCTCACAACTTTGAACGTTATCTTAGCGACCGCTTCTGCCTCAGCCCACTTGGTGAAATAATCCACAGCAAGTATTACGAACTTCTTTTGCCCGACTGCCATTGGGAGTGGTCCCACGATATCAATGCCCCATTGATCAAACGGCCAGGAAACATCAATAGGAATCATTTGAGCTGCCGGCAACTGGGGAGTGTTGGAGTGGAACTGACACTTAGGACACTTCTTGGAATATTGAATGGCATCTTGCAATATCGAGGGCCAATAGAACCCACTCCTTAAGATTTTCTTTGCCAAGATTCGTCCGCCTGAGTGGTTCCCGCAACTCCCATTATGTACATGCTCTAACACTTCTTTAGCCTGCGAGGGTCTCAAACATCTCAACGGTGGTCCTAGGAAGGATCGCTTGAATAACCGACCCTCGGCATCTAATGAGAAGCGAGGGGCTTTACATTTGATCTTCCGAGCCTCAATTTTGTCGCTCGGACAAGTTCCGTCCTGGAGGAATCTGACAATTTCATCAAGCCAACAAGGCTCGGATGGGTCAATCACGTGCACTTCTTTCGAAGGTTCGCCTCTGCTTATCAGTGGCTCCTCCGTTCTCAGAAATGTAACAGCGCGTCCACTACCGCCATCCAAGGCAGACGCAAACTTCGATAGAGCGTCAGCATGTTCGTTTTCGGCCCTCGGAATTTGCAAAAGATGGAATTCCTTGAACTTGGCTATCTCTTTCTTGGCGCTCGATAAGTATTGTGCCATGGTGGCTTCTCGAGCCTCATAACTACCGTCAATTTGACTCGCGATCAACTGCGAATCAACGTATGCTGTGACACGAGTGGCCCCATTTTGGAGCGCAATCCTGAGCCCTTGGATGAGAGCCTCATACTCAGCTTCGTTGTTGGTGACTTGAAACGCCAGCTTGATTGCGTAGTCGACTTCCGCCCCAAGGGGATCCCTGAGGGTTACCCCGGCTCCCCCCCCTTGTGAGGTCGAGGAGCCATCAGTATGTAAAAGCCATAAACCATCGTCCGCCTGCGGCTCAGTTTCCAAATTGAAACGTTCGACCAACAAATCGGCTACTGCGTGAGCCTGTATGGCTGTACGGGGCTCGAAGGAGATATCAAACTGACTAAGCTCAATCGCCCATTTAATTAATCTTCCCGAAACATCCGGCTTAGATAAAACTTGTCTGAGTGGTTGATCTGTGAGCACTGTGATGGAGTGAGCCTGAAAGTATGGCCTCAGCCTTCGGGATGCATTAACGAGCGCAAAGGCAAATTTCTCAATTTCCATGTATCTTTTCTCGGCTCCCTGTAGAGTCTTGCTCAGGTAATACACCGGCATATGCTTACGCTCGCGGATTGCTACGAGGACAGCGCTCGTGGCTTCTAAAGAAACTGATAGATAGATAAACAGGTTTTCCCCCGGGACCGGTTTGGTCAGCAATGGCGCGCTCGTCAAGTACTGTTTCATGCTCTGTAGGGCCTTTTCGCAATCCTCGTTCCAGGAAAAGTTTCGAGCGTTGCGCAAAATTTTAAAGAACGGCAAGTTCCGGTCCGCTGAGCGGGAGATGAACCTATTTAGTGAAATGATCTTTCCCACGAGCACCTGGACCTCTCTCAGATTACGAGGGGAGGGTATGTCCAGGATGGCTCTAATCTTCTCGGGGTTTGCCTCTATGCCACGTTGACTAACCATGTATCCCAGGAATTTACCTCCTCGAACGCCAAAGGTGCATTTTGATGGATTCAACTTCATTCCGTAGCGACGAAGGATGTCGAAAGTCTGCTTGAGATCTTTCAGATGGGAGCGTTGGCGCTCACTCTTGACTATCATATCATCCACATATACCTCCATAGATTTTCCAATCTCGCGCTCGAACATCCTATTGACTAGCCGCTGATAAGTCGCTCCCGCGTTTTTGAGTCCAAATGGCATGACTTTGAAGCAATAAACACCCAAATGCACAATAAACGAAGTTTTGGGGCGATCCTCGGGCGCCATAAAGATTTGATAATATCCTTGAAAGGCGTCCATCATACTCATGAGTTCGCATCCAGCTGTGGAATCTACCAACTGATCTATCCTCGGAAGCGGATAATGGTCTTTGGGGCACGCTTTGTTGAGGTCCGTAAAGTCGTTGCACATACGCCACTTGTTGGCACTTTTTGGAACAAGCACCACATTACAGAGCCACTCGGGATATTGGATTTCTTCTATGTACTGAGCGTCAAGCAACTTGCCAACCTCTTCTTCGATGACCCGTTTCCTGAATCCATGAACGTCCCTCTTCTTCTGTTTGATGGGCTTGAAAGTTGGATCCACGTTCAACCTGTGGACAATGACGTTCGGATCTATCCCGGTGAGGTCAGAAGCTTTCCACGCAAAAACGTCTAGATTCTCCCTTAGGAAGTCGATCATCAAGACTTGCGAGGGCCCATCCAGGCTCGAGCCAATCTGGGTTGTTTTATCCGGATTCCCAGGCTCCAATTCGACGGTCAAAAACTCTTCTGTGGGTTCAATCTGAACCTCCGGCCTCGGTGCTTCTAACGCTCGTTTCTTTCCAGTGAGCGTATTCTTGGGCTCATCCCCCTCGTTTTCTGAGGAAGAACCCTCGACGGCCCCTGGTGGCCCACTCTCTGAGCACTGAACATCCCCAGTGGTCCTCTTTTTATTCTTCTTCCGGTATAGCTTGGCTCTTTTACGCTCGGGGCCATCTTCGTTTAACTCTGGGAAATCAACGGACTTCTTAGTAGACCCAGGCTGGATGGACTGTTTGGGTTTATGGCTTCGAAGCGAGAGTATGTAGCATTCCCAAGCTTCCTTGACGTTACATAGAATTTCGCCGGTACCCTCGGGGGTTGGGAACTTGACTTTTTGATGATAGGTGGAAATTACAGCCTTGAAATCCACGAGGGCTGGACGCCCAATGATGATGTTGTAAGGCAGATCCACCTCGACGATGGTGTAGAGAACGCTCAAAGTTTTTCGCTGTGGGGCGCGACCAAAAGAGGTGGCCAAGCGAATCTGTCCACGAGGGACGATCTCGGAACCTCCAAACCCTACGAGGGCAGTTCTGAGAGGTTCGAGGGGGATGTTTGTTATATTCATTTGTTGAAACGTTGAGTACGGGAGAACGTTCACAGAGCTTCCATTATCAAATAAAACCCTCTTTACAGTGTGGTTATGAACGTCTAAACTAACCACCATGGGACAGTCAGAGGTTTTTCCTATCCCATGGGGTGTTACAATGTGTTCAAGATCTTTTTCGGTAAACCCTATAACATCATCCTCCTTTGAGCGCGATGAGCTGTCCACGGAGAGCACTGAGCGAGGGAGTGTCGGCCTTTGGTTATAGCTCCGTACATGGCGGCGGCGGGAGGCATTGGAGTCACCTCCCGAGGGTCCACCTGCGATCATGTGAATGACCGCAAAGGGCTGGTTGTCCATATCCACCCCCTTCCCTTTATTGCGCTCGCTGGTCTCAGGGCGCTGGCGACGAGGGCTTCGGGAGCGTGAACGGCTTCTCCTTCTTTCGAGCGCCCGTCCCGCGCAATGTTCATCGTACCCTTCTAGCACCTTCACAAACTCTTTGAGGTGCCCCCCAGCAATCAGCCGCTGGATTTCCTTCTCCAGGTGGCGGCATTCATTAGTGTCATGCCCCTTCTGCTTGTGGAAAGCGCAGTATTTTCCCGAGCGCTTCTGTGCCTCGGTCTCCCTCAGCTTGGGCGGCCTTTTAAACAGCTTCTGGTCCGCCAGAGAATATACTTCGGCAATTGGGCGATTGAGGGGGACACGCTCGAGCCTCCGCGGGGGAGAGGAATGGCGACGAGCGGGGATCGGGCTGCGGCGGTGAATCCTGTTGGGCTCCACTTTGTCCTCGGGGTTTCTGGTGGGGCGAGGGGCATTTGCCATCTTCCGCTCCCTCGCTATATACATATCCTCGAGGGTAAAGAAAGAGTCTGCAATCTCCCGAATTTCCATCAACGAGCGCGGCTTTTTCTTGGCCACTTCCTCCACAAACTCTTTGCTGACGTAATGCTTCATGTTGATGGCACCGAACAGCACGTGCCTCAAAAAGTCCATCGAGGGCTTTTCTACTAGCAAAATCTCTTTGTTGAACCTCCCCATGAAGGATCGGAGAGTCTCGCTCGGCCCTTGGACCAGGCTGTAAAGAGCGGTCGCAGCCGGGGCCGGTGCTTTCAGCGAATTGAAGTGGCTGACAAAAGCATCTGTTAGGTCATAGTACCCTCGGATTGAACGTGGGGGGAGCTTTTTGTACCATTCTTGGGCCATTCCTGTGAGGGAAGTGACAAACACCTTGGCCCAGTAGTTGTCTGGATGGTCATAGAGGTGCATCAGGTGCACGAAATGGTCCAGATGCTCGGATGGATCCGTAGTTCCATCGTATCTGTTGACTGATGAGGGGATTTTACCCTTCCCTGCGCGGGTCATTAGGACTTCCTCAACGAGAGGGGAATCACCCGCCATGATCCTGTAGTCTCGCTCATCGGGATCTTCATAGCTGGCCTCTCTTCTTCGGTGGGAAATGGGGCTGCGTGGTCGTCGAGCGTCCCTGGCCTTGGACCTCTCGTCCCCCTCACGGGGGGCGTGAGACCGTGCTCGAGAGAGCTGCTCTACCACGTTTTGGAGCCCTCGAATTTGGTCTTGTACAGCTGCTAGCTGAGGGTCACCGACATTTCTGCGGTTTGCCCTCCTTGTGGCCCTTGACTGGACCTCCTCATCATTTCCAGCCGCCTCATTTCGAGGAGCCCTGTCATCTCCTTCAACGGGTCGCTCTTGCTGGACCCTCGGTGGGGCTTCATTTTCTTGATTCGGAGCAGGTGGGGGAGGTTGCTGTGCCCGTAGAGCATTTTGGGCCATTGTCAGAGGATGTGCAGGGAGCCCGCCCAAGGGTGGGGCTATCCGAGCACCCGCGTATGAAGGGAAATAAGCCATAGTGAAGTGTTCCCATGCATTCTGTACAGCTTGGCTCTCGCACTGCGCGTACAACGCCTGAAGTTGTTGCGTAGTGAGTTGGGGCATCTCCACCCCCTGTATTTCCCTTGGCACTGCTAGAGGGAGGTTCAGTGTCCCCATTTGATATGGAGGGACCAAAGGTATCATTCCCGGCGTTGTTCCAGGCATTACTCCGGGCTGCGTGAGCGCGTATCCTGGCGGCGGCATGGCCATAGGATATACGCCAAGATGAGAGGCAGGGACACTTGAGGCGAAAGTTGGGGGGGGAGGATTGGAACCTGATCCTCCCGCTTCATTCCCAGTTGGGAGGGGTACAGTGGCATCAACGTTTCCGGCCGCAAGGGGCGGTGCCCCTCCGGCGAGAACAGGGTTCTCATCGTTTTCTCCATTGGTGGGGGGAAGACCTCCCCTGTTTCCTAAAGTTCCAGATCTTGTGGCAGTAACCATGATTCAAGACTTGGGTGTTACTTTTCAACTAGCTTTTAGAGGAAGAAACTGGCAATACCAAAGATGGTGGTGATGGTTTCCCACAGACGGCGCCAAAAATGATGATGCAAGAAATCTGAGTTTCCTAATGCAACAACACTTTAGAATTTGTATAAGAAGGGAAAGACCATCACAGGCGAAGGAGCCTCAGGATCTGGGTTTCCTTTTGAGCGTGGGTCCTTCCAGCTAGGATAACACCAAGAGTGCAAGCTACTAAGGTAGAGTTACTGTGGTGAGTGAAAAGCTTGAGGAGTTCAGTGGAAAATGCCCAGAACAGAGTGTATGGTTTTTATGCAGATGATCACTTGGGAGAGAATGCATGGCCTCTCTCCTATTTATATGTTAGGGATGGGGGTAGATGGGTAAATTGACCATGTGGTCCCAAACCTGTGTTGCCCTAACACGCGTCAGACTTTGGTGGAGTGAGAATGACATCCCTGAAAAGGGTGACGGCGTGTCAGGTGCACGGTGCACAGTACTTTTGTGTCAGAGGTTGTTGGCGAGGGTTACGCGGGGGATGGGCCTAAGATTCTTTCTGCCGAGGTTCGGATCCAACGAAACGGGGCATGGATATGCCCGAACGTTGGTGACGCTCGAAGAACGCATAGATGGCCTCCTCGCGATATATGACCCTTGAGCGTCGAAATACCGAGCGTACTAGTGGGGCCCTCATGTGGGTGCTTCCCTGTGAAGGATAACCTTGAGGGCCTCTATCCGAGCGCCCAGCCCGTTGGTTTGGGCCCTTGGTCCGAATGGTCATCCGCTGACTGACGGATGACGTTAGCTGACAATTGAGCGGCGTGAAGGCCCATGAGCCCACCAAGGCGAGCGTCAGGGCATTAGTCAGCGGTGTGTTGCCACGTGGACGGCTCTGATTCGAGAGTGATTTTCAGGCCTCATCAGGTTGGGAAAGGACGGAGACTGTATGGTTGGGGTTCACTTTTCGCATGCTTCTATAGTCTAACACTTAGCATAAATTAGATTAAAGGACCAATTTTGATTAAAATTTAGAAGTTTGGGACCATAATTGACTGAGTCACTAAACGTGGGACTAAACTCGAAAATGAACTTAAACCATGGGACCAAAATTGATATTTTCCCTAATAAATATAAAACAATATAAAATTATTAATGTTGAGAGCCCATTTTTGTATTTAAGTTGATTTTATTTTAATGGGTTTATTTCGCTAGCACAATTCTTATGTTAATTTGGGTAAATTGCATCTAAAACCCTATGTAATTAGACATTTACTTTGATCACAAACTTCCTAATATGGTCCGGTAAATTACATCTCCTCATTAATTAAACATATTTATTTTGATTACAAACTTCCCCAACGTTAGGGTTTGATGGACATTAAACATTGGTACATTAAAATTTTAATTTATACATGGACACCATTTAAAATTTTAAATTGATTATAAAATCACTAAAACCATCCACAGTTTTTAAAATGAATGATATATAATAATTGAAACTACTAACTAATAATCTTATTAAAACTGATATTATTATCGTTAACTCCGGGACTTGATAGGAATTAACTCATACTAATATATGTTTTGTTTATGTCTTTAATAAAAGAGTTCAGTTTTTCTCTTTAATTATTAAAGCCACGTTTACTTTGGCAAAAATGTTAATGGCAGTAATGTTATGAGCAATTGGTATAGTTAAACTAATATGCTCTATGCAATAACAGTCGTTTACTTTTTATTTTTTGGTTTTGGTATTTGACTGATTTCTCATATTGCCTGTTTAATTTCTATGCAATGCTAATGGATGTTAAAATATTAATTACCAACTTACCCTTAAATTTGATTTCTTTTATTAGGTGGCTCCTTCCCCGAAAAATGCTCACAGTTTGAGGAGTGATAATGGCATTTGGTCGTAATTAAATGTCAATTTTGTGTCTTGTCATTAATCCACAAACTCATGTTACAGGTCAGGTGAGATCAAACATGGCTTGCATGTTTGCCAGCAACGCCAACAACATGTGAGCCACACGGGCTTGTGCGGCAATCTTAGGTTTCAGCCAAATAAAAGTAAATAGGGGAAATTGATATATAAACTGGCCAAACCGTCTGTTATAGACAAAGTAAACACGGCCTAAGTCTCCAATTATCTAGTTTTCAAAATTTAATGTTAAAATCACTATTTTTTCAAAGATTAAAATCAATTTATGAAGTTTCGATTCGACGGTAAAAACTACAGTTCCACTGTCGGATCGGCTCAAATCTGCTCTACTACCCATATCTCAACTTTATTTTGTCACCATCCTCTCAAATCTGCCACTATCCTCTTTTATTTGTGGTTATTATTGAATCAGTCGTTATAGTAAAGTCGCTTATTCCATAGATCAACATTCACCACTACCTTTTAAATTAAGTTATTTATTGAGTCTTTCCCATGAAAGTTTTTTCTCTTTGGCATGATTTTTTTTTTTTTTTTTTTTTGTTAAAGATCAATTTATTATTATTTAGTTTTTCCTATGAAAGTTGATATATATATATATATATATATATAAACACAAACTCCCGAAGGGAAAAATTACTAAATCATTCAGAATCAAAACTTATAAAGGAACAATAATAAAAATAAAATAATACAGGCTCAAAGCCGTAATTCTAACAAATTTATGGATAATTATAGTTGGTCAATGTCTAAAGAACAGAAACTAATATTTTAAAAAATAGAACTAATACTTGAATAGCTAGTCAAACTTAATTTCAACACCATCACCGGAATCTCAACGATTGTGATTCTTTAGCTGTTAAAGCTTGAGTCATACAGGTCGACTCATAATTAGGTGTGTCTCTGTTTAATTTGGTTTTGAAGGAGATGCAACCATCCATAAGTGACGATAGAGACGGACACTTGAAGCACCAGTAGGAACACCCCGCATTAAAAGATAAGAAACTAAAACCGCTCTCATTCGAGAGGGAAAAAAAAAATAAAAAAAAAATATATATATATATATATATAAAACTCTCATACGAGAGAATAATTACTCTCATGCGAGAGAAATAACCAAAAAAGAATAACGTAAAAAAGATAATAGAGATCCAGATTTCTTCTCAATTAGAAAACAAAACGGAAATCTAGAAAAGATATCTAGGAAAAGAAGATAACGGCTAGAGAGAAACCCTAGAAGAAGATTATAAATTGATTGTCAATTTTGAGGCTAATTGTACGTGTAGCTCATTCGCTTTCGACAATTATAATTTCAACTTGTGTTATTCCAGCTTGGAAAATATTGGTTGTATTTTTTTATTTGATAATTTAATAGTTGGTTTTTCTTTAAAAAAAAATTTTAATTTCACGAAATGGCATTCAGGACTGGATTTGAATTATTGGTACAACTAGCGGATTATGAATAAATGAACATAATATTATTGTCTTCCAACTTTCATTTTTGTAAAATACAACGTTTGTAGCAAGAATTATTGGGGTTACATGTTCGATCGAGAGTACTGGTCAAATGATTAACTAAGGTTTTTTGTATTTTTCGAGGAAAAAAAAGACCTAATTAACAATTCAAGCGAGAGGTATATATGCTGATCGGCTAATTTATTTAACTTATATATAAGCGTGGTAAGTCCAATTTGGGTCAAGTATTGGGCCCACAATTGTAAAATTTCTCCCTGCTACACTGGATCGTTCCCTTTTACTTACTACTAGTGAAACGAACGTGCGTTGCACGTTTAACCTTTAGTTTATTTAAATAAGGTTGGTTATTATATTTATTAAATAAATTAAGGTACTAAAAGTATTCACATCATTTTTTTTTTCTCCCGATATGTGTTTAATCCAAGTTTTCCAAAGTTAGTGGAGTATATTTCACCAATAAAAAATTAAAATTTTCATGGGTGCTTTTCAATATCCTCCGTCATCCATTTCACCATCATGTTCGAATCAATCTCCACATTATTTTTTGAGAAGTGCCCTCTTCCAAGCTAATGTCAAATCCCTCATATAAACCCAATAGCTCTGCCACATTTATTGAATTTTTATGAAGATTCATAGTGTATCCTAACACTCATCTTTCGTTGTCATCTTGAATGACCTCCCTAACCGAATCCCTTATCAAATTTATTCCACGACTACTCAACGAATATTTTATTTTGCTTATGTCTTTTGTCCTCGCTAATTAGTATTGAAGCATCAGATAACTCTTTTATGTGGTGAAAAATGATGCTCTTAGACTTCACAATATTCTGATAGCTCCACCAATTTCGTGCTTTCTAAAAATTTTAAAGCGTCAAAATTAAGATAATTCACTCTGAACATTCTGGTAATACGCTGCTTTAAATTTTGCTATTAAAGCTCTCTTTGATCGTTCGACCGTCACAATCCACGAAGATCAGTCTATGCATTAACAATCTTTTCCCACACCCAGAGTGCCAACAGATGACTTCTCAACACGCGGTCCAGATCTTCACATCCTGTGCAACATGTACATACATTACATCCCCCAAAATTTCAGTCATACTTCAGTACATTTATGAGCAAGCTATTATGTTGGCAAAGCCACAAGAAAATTTTGAACTTCTGGGCCAAGGTGATTTTCAAGTCCATCTCCGATTTTCACATATGCCTCATCCTCCATAAACAGACTATAGACCGTTTTATAGGAAAATTTATTGTTAACCGACCCAATACAGAGTTTCTAATCTCCATTATCATGCAGCGCAATTGGGACGCTAAGAATCTTAGTCATCTCTTTCTTAGGCAGTATTATTTTTAACTTATTAAGGTTCTAGTTTTTATCCGTGCCAATGAAATTACATACCATAATTAAGTTCTTTATCCTTCTCATTAATGCTATCTGCAATGATTTTGGTGAGTTTTCCTTGTGATAATCATCTATCATTCCATAAAGACACCTATTCCATAAATGGTTCCACCATCTGAGTGCTTCTATCAATCCCCTTCCATGTTCGAGAATCTATAAGCTGAGGAGGTGCGAACAATACATGTGATTTGCTGAAGTTCAATTTGAGGCCCAATGTCTTGCAAAACACCTCAACCACACAACGGATGCACATCGCTCCATCCATAGTAGATTTGCAAATCAAGTGAGAGATGTGAGGGTCTTTCTGACATACCATAATTGACTTTCAATGTCCAATGGAAATAGCCTTCTCAATCATATATGAAATGCCCCAACTACACTTTAAATACATTTTGTTCCATCTACAGTAGTTTTAGCTCCTAATATTATATTGTTCGTAAAAACCAAGTGTGAGATGTGATCTCTGACATACCTTAATTAGCTTCTAGTGTCCGACTAAAATATCCTCCTAAATCATATACGTAAGTTGTTCCATGTAGAGTACAAATAAATAAGACGAGAGTGATTACCTTATCTAATGCCATACATCCATAGATCCTTGGTCGGTTTACTATTCAACAAAATCTCCGGTTGTATCCCCTCCATTTTTCTCTACTGATATTGATGATTTTTGTATGGAATTTGAAGAAAGTTAGATTTTCTTTAAAACATTTCACTGAGTTTTGTTGTATCCTTTTCAAGATTAAATTTCAGCACTATCCCAATTTTTTCCTTTCTTTGGAGTGATGTATCATTCATAACACTTTTTGAAGCATCAAAATATTGTAATGGGTGTCTCGATCGAGAAAAACACTATTCTGGTTTGGGCTCACAATTTCTTTGATATACGGCTTAAACGGGGTATAATCATATTCGTGATCATTTTGAGCAATACGTTACACAACGTAATGGGCCGAATCTCGTTTAAATTTTTGGAGAATTAACTTTCAAAATCAGACAAATAAACGTCTGATAAGCCTGCTAGGGAATTGATATCTCTCTATGCAATTATTGAAGAATTTCACCACAGCGTCTCTTACTATATCCTAATAAGTTTGAAAAAAGTAGGCTCGAAATAATAGGTGATGTGGGGATTATAATGGATAGCGCTTTGTACAGGTGCATGCCACCTTATCGTTGGTGCAAGCTAATACCAACACTCATCACCTTTTCGACAGTATATCCACTGAATAGTTTGGTGTAGTACTCCCAAATGTGTGCTTTAGTTGGTCATTATTGGTTACTCATTCATCTTCTCGTTATGGTTGAGTGAAACCTCTTTCTTCTCGTTATGGTTGAGAGATGAAAGAAACGTTTATATTTATCCCTAAATTGGAGTCAATTAATTCTCAAGTCTTAAAACTAAATAATCTATTCTTCTTGTAATAGTTAGTTATATTCTGTCATCAATTATTTTTCCAAATCTTTCGAATATTTACATTAATTTCTCATACATAATTCTCTAGAAATTTTTTATAAATTTATTTTTTTTTTCCGTTTTTTCGCACACATTGAAAACTGTTCAATGATCATTGTTCTAGAGCAATAACCCAAAGTCCTATATTTAACACTTTGTCATGTCCTTTATATATATATTTGTAAATTTCACAATTGTCACTCTAATAAAATCCCGATGTTAATGTGAGAATTATAACTTAATAAGAGATATAGATTATAAGGTACTACAAATTGGTTATAAAGTTGTTTTTTGCGATCTTGGACCATCAGTGCGATTCTTCTCCTTCCACAGATCGGATATCCATCTTTACCTTGTGTTCAGTTTTCATAATATGAACATGAGTAACGATAATTACATTCTCCATCCATAATACAAAAATTATTTAAGTTATTTCATCTACATGATTTATGCACCATGTATTTTATAACTCACTCATAAAGTTGGGGATTCTTTTCCTAATAAAAAAATTGGGAAAATTACATTGTACTACCCTGAGGTTTGCCATAATTACAAATAGGTCCCTATTCTTTGCGTAATTACATTGAAGTCCCTGAACTTTATCTTCCGTTTGAGGTCCATAATGGACGTTACTGTTCTGTCAGGGTCAATGGTTGACCGGCCCGAAATACCCCTGAATATTAAATTATTATTACAAATAGGTCCTTGAGGTTTGAATTTACCAACAAAACGATCCCTGTAGTTTACTCAATAACAAATAAGTCCCTGTATTTCGGGCCGGTCAACCGTTGACCCTGACGGAACAATAACGTCCGTTATGGACCTCAAACGGAAGTGAAAGTTTAGGGACTTTAATGTAATTACGCAAAGAATAGGGATCTATTTGTAATTATGGCAAACCTCAAGGTAGTATAATGTAATTTTCCCTAAAAAAATTTTACACAAAAAATTGATCAAGTTGATTGTGTGATATAATTTTATATTTTAACCAAAAAACTATCAAAATATGAGCATATGACAACCATTTCTTTTGAAACTTGATTGTATGAATATGTCCAACCACATTTTCAGAAATCTCCTTACTGAATAAGTGGTATTTTAAATTTTGTAACTTTTCTCAAAAAATTTGTGACGTCTTTCAAATCATGATCACTAAATGATGCAATTAACAACTGATCATTGAGTGACATCATTATTGAATCAAAATATTATTTGGGTTTGTCCTTAATTTCGTATGTGCGTCAATATACATCAAAATCAACTATTCTTTCTTTTAACTAACTATTTTTTTATCTCTTTTTAATTCTCTATTTGCTATTGATCTTGCATTCCATTTTTTTATTTATATTTCTCTAACGAACATTATTTAAGATTTATATTAACATTTTATTATTTATTTTATATATATAGTAGAAATAATTAAAAGAGTAAGTTAATATAAAAAACTCAAGAAATGTTTAATTGAACACCATTAAAATAATTTATAAAATTAAATTATATCTTATTTTTACATGCAAACATATTAAGTTTCCTTAGAATTCTTAATTTAAAGTAACTTTGGTCTGACGATCTGCAATTCTAAATTGTGGTATATATTAAATGTAAGAAATCAAAAACCCTATTTATACTATATATATATATATATATATATATATATATATATATATATATATATATATAGACTATGTTAATTGTCCTATCTGAATAACATTTACACATTTAATTTATATTTTATTATATAAACTAATGAAATATTATATTGTTAATTATATTTAGATAATTATAATTATATTAATATTAGTTAATTGAAAATTATTTTATAGAAATTATTCAATTATATTATTTTGATAATTAGATATGTTTATAAAATTATAATATGATTATAATTAAAGAAAGTTTATGAACTTTAGATAATTAGAATTATGGAGTTATATAATTAGAATTACATTAGGATTGATTTATTGAAACTTATCTTATTTAACTCATTCAATTTAGATCATATTTTATTTTAATTAATTATCAAATTTTATTAAAATTATAAAGTGAATTAATTTAATGTTTTCCAATTCGTTAGATATATCTTATTATAACATTTTAAATTATAGAGTCTTAAATTAAAAAATAGACAATTTATATTATAAGTTTTGAATACAATTAACTAATATATTAATAGGGTTAATTATAGATAGCTCCCACGGGAGTATTAAAAACTATAACTTTTGATTCTCTTAGTCAAACAATTACACATACACCCATTAAGGAGTTTGAAAATTACACAAAACATCCATGAATTAAGGTTCTTTTAAATATTTTATGACATCATCAAAATTTTAACTTGATTTCCCTATTTTGACCCTTCATTTAGTATATATTTGAATTAGTATTGAAATTTTAAATTTAATAAATTAAATCATTAATTAATATAAAATAATATGATTTTATCATTTTAAATATTAAATTATATATATAGAAAATCTAAATTTAATGGGATAAATATAATATTAGAAAACGTAATATATATATATATATATATAAAGTGGCAATATATAATTAATATATATATAATAATGTAATATTTATATATGTTATATATCATACATATTACATATCAGTATGTATGAATATATATTTATATTGGCGTGTTATATATATATACGTATGAATGAATATATGTATTGTCGTGCGGTGGTGGTGTAATTAATAAATATATACATAAATATTACTTTATGATATATATTTATTATATATTATAACTCTATATAACATCATTTTCTAAATATTAAATTTAACCCATTAAATTCATATTTATTATACATAATTTAATATTTGAAATGATAAATCATATCATCTCATATTAATTAATGATTTAATTTATTAAATTTAGATTTTTAATACCAATCTAGATATAGTTAGAAATAATTATTAAAATAAGAATTGTTATACTAAATGAATGGGTAAAATAGGAAAATCAAGTAAAAGTTTGATGATATCATCAAAAATTTAAAAGAACCCTAATTTATGGGTGTTTTGTGTAACTTCCAAACTCCTCAATGGGTGTATATATAATTGTTTGACTAAGAGGGTCACAAGTTGTAATTTCTAATACTCCCATGGGGTCTATATGTAATTAACCCTATATTAATATTAAAAACAGTCCTTGTTAAACTATATATATATTTTTTTTAAATTAAAAAAGTTTTAATTCTACCAAGAGTCCTATTATAAGTTAATAAGTACTTTTTAAATATAATTAAATTAATAATTTATAATATATAATTACATAGTTATCCCTAACTAATAGTTATTCATATAATTATTATAAGGATATTTTAAGCGATCCGTATTTTGTAAGAAACAACTCACACTTTTATAATATAATATAATAATAATAAATAATAATAGAAATAGAATAGATTATACATTGATTACGGCGCCCAGCAGAAGTCATCCATCTCCTCTCTTTTCTCCGCCGTTCTCTTCACCGACCAAATTGACGCTCGAATTTCTCAGGGATTTTGTTCACCTGCGCCCCAGAACCAACGCTGTACGAATTCCCTCTTCTTCGTTTCATTTTTGTAATTGGAGGTTTTTCTATTTACTGAGTTTTGGTAATTCTGTTGAGTTCACAGGCCTGAGACCACAGTGGATCTGGCCCTTGAGTACACAAGTTTGAGTTTCTGTCCAACTCCCAAACGATTCACCATGTTCCTACTCTCGGCGAGATTTTCCCGGCCAAATGGGAATTTTCAGCGAAGCCAACTGGTGGGACGCCGCCGGACCATCTTCTTGCCGAGTCATCGCGGGACGATGTGGTGGTCGTCTTCAGAGATTGCGGTTGAATTTTTTTTTCCACATCTGATCCGGAGGGTTTAGACGAGAGAGATTTCCCGGCAAAAGGCACCGCCACCACGTTTCAGCCGTAATTTTTTTTTTTTTGCCGTTCTAGCGATATAATTTCTCAATTATTATGCATATAATATAATTTCTCAATTCTTCTTTCCCGATTTATTTTATCATTTAAAATTTAAATGAAAATAAAATATTTTTCACCATGTTGTGTTTGTAGGTTTTTGGTTAATTCCATGGTTGCTGATGCGGCTGTGTCTGGTGGTGAGGCAACGATGTTGAAATAAATTTCCCTTTTGTTGAGCCTTCATTCCAGTTTTGGTGCATGCTTGTAATTTTGTGTTCAGTGCTGAATTCTCTTAAATCAAAGGCATCGATCTCGTTTCTATATCAGCAGGCGTTTTGTGCTCGATGATGGGCTGAATTAAGGACCGAATTTAGGAGGTAAGATTTTAACGATCTGATATACCAATTGTTTTCTACAGATTGATTTGGTTGTTGGTTCTTGAATTTTTAATTTAATTCATGCGATTTGAATGGATTTCTCACGATTGAGTTCTCAATTCAATTTGATTTGGTTTAAGCGAAAAAAGGATTCTTTTTGGATTAATTTAGTTGTGCTTGTGTTTGAAAGGATTCTTGTGTTAGGATATAATGCATACAGATTATATTTTGTGCAGCTATATATAAATACTGACAGATTCAAGAATTCATTATTAAAATGATAAAATACATATGGTAATTTGAAACATTTGAAATGATTTTAATTGTGATATATGGTTGTTTTGCATGTAAATTGGCGAGAGTGTGGGAACATGTTGATTTGCTTGTTTCTGGGATTATTGTTATCATTCTACTTGAAAGTTATAGCATCCAATTGCTCTTTGAAAATGAGTTATTCTTGCAATTACCTTCCCCATTTTTTTCCAAGTTACTCAATGTTGTATAAATTGTAATAGGGAATGATAAAGTTATTCTTCTAGGAGTGCTTTTATTTTTTGGTCAATCTTTCATGTCTGTATTTTGTTGCCAAATTGTTACTGTGATTCATGGGGAATTAACGGTATAACTTTTACTTTTGAGTATCGGGAAATGTATTTATATATTTTTCACAATAGAGAAATACATTTGTCATGGTATATATTCCAAGTGATCAATTTTGATTTAAACAAAATGGTGCTTGCTCTGCTCAATTGTGCATGTCCAATTTTCCTAAAGCCCTTTATTTAGTCTCATGTTATGGAGGTTGATGACGTAGTTCCAAATGCTTGATTAATTAAAAGAGCATCATTTCTTATTTGTATATTATTATCAGTCACACTATGAGTGTGTTTTCATGTAATGAAGACTACAAACTTACCTAAGCATCTAATTCTTAGATCAATTTTAACCTTTTCAAATATTTTGAAATTTATTTTCCCCAACATTATGCTGAATTTATTTCGAACCTGCTGGAATGTTTGGCAACTGTAATTTTGTAATTCTTTTTAATCCTTGAAATGGAATCCCTATTGGTTACTAAGTAGGAAAATCATATTTAGTTGCTGATGAGCAGCTTGCTGGTGATACAGAGTCTATGCAACAATTGAAAGACTGGAGGTGACGTTTCCGTTTGTAGTTTTCTTGTTAATGCATGCATGTATTCTAATCCTAGCATTCTTGAAGTGCATATATCAACAGTTCATGACACAAATTACCATTTTGAATAGACTATGCATTTCACAAAATTTGAATAGACTATTAAGGACATATTTGAATAGACTATGCATTTCACAAAATTCTTGGTCTTGTAAATAATTATTCGATGCTCCAGTGAGTAGATTCTTCGTTGCGCATCACATAGTTTTGTTGGATGTGAGCCACTTGGGTGCTATAGGATCTTCAAATGTTGAGGACATGGACTCTGATGCTAATTATATTTTTCCCAGGAATTCGTGCAAGCAACAAGGGTAAAAGTGTTAGCAAGTGGAAATGCTACTGAGGATATTAAGGTAATTTTTTATTTACTTTTGGTTACTGCTGCTTGTTATGTTAATGTTATACTTTATCTACTTTTTCCACCACCTTAATTGGGTTTTGGCTTAATCTGGTAGACATATGTTCATCTATAAAATATATACTAGCAGTCTAGCACATTAGATACACTCAGACGTGTACCCAAAGTAATATAAAATATTGTTTAGATTTATTCACCATTTTTATAAATATAATTTTTGGTTTAGATATTAAACTTGCAATGAAGAAAAACAATTAAGCCTCTCTCTCTTTTTTTATTTGCATTGAATTTGATTTTCCTCACTCTCATTCCTTTTTTTTTTTTTTTTTTCCTTCGACATATTGTATAATTTATCTATTTATATTCTTATAGGTTCTTCGCCGGTACAAAACAAGAATTGGAAGCATCTCCAATAGTTAGGAATCAGGATGAATGTCCAAGTGATGACTGAAAAAACATATGTCCATACTGTTGTCAAATGCATTTACAAACTAACATAGCCTCAATGATCACACTTTTGTAAATTGTAAATATGTAAATATTTAGGAGATTTACTTTTAACTTTTAAGGTGACCAATTTGGTCAACGTCTTTCGTAGGAAATCTTTTGTGCTTATAAGTTTGTATAACATTAATTTTGTAAAACTAGGAAGCGATGACATACGTTATTTGAGTTTTTAGTTAACTTTAAGTTGTACTGGTACACTATTAGGTAATAAAAAATTTTAGTTTCGAGAATTTAATATGGTCATAATATAAAAGATTGTATTGTTTTTATATTTGTTGAAATATATTCATTCAATAAATTAGTAAAGGGCACTTAGCCGGGCACTGGCGCGGTATTCAACTTCCTAGTTTATTTAACATATATATAAGAGCGGATCTTCGATTGGGATTTTATAACCAGACTCACAATTGGAAACCATCTGACTGTTGCATGTGATTTCTACCTTTTAATTAATAATTTAATATGTGGTTGAATATATCTAAAGAGAAGACCTCTTTCTTCTCTAATCAAATCCACCGACGGCCAATTCCTTCCCTAATAAGATTTCAGATTTCTTCAGTGCCTCACTTTTTCTCGCTGCGGGTAACCTCTCACCGACCCCTGTACACGTGCAACTCGGATCTGCGTTCCTCTGGCTGAGATGGTAACAAACGTGTCGCTCCCGCAATTCTTCGATTTTTTTCTTTTTTTTGCTATAAACGAACAACAACAGTGATTTTATTTTAGATTTTGGAATTGAGCGCCTCCATCTGTTGGGTTTCTGCAAATTGGCCGCCTTGCTCAGATTCCTCGACATTGAAGGCCTCAGCAGGTTTGCTCCCTCTCATCCTGTTTGCTTGTTTTTACTTAGAATTACTAAATTATAGGATAATTAGGCCTCGATCTTGTTAGATTTCAGTGCTTATATAACTTTTTTGTTTTGTTAATGAAATTTTTTATATTTTCTGCTTAAAGATTGGATTTTTTTAATTGATGCATGCATTGCTTGTTGGTTTTTATGATGACGCTTTTGTGCTATCAAAAGAATGGTGTTGTACTCATCTATTTTCTCGGGACAAAATTATATAATTACAAGAAACCCCAATGTTTCCAAGCTTCTACACTTTCTGTGTGTTTGTAGCCTTCCTCAAAAATGGAGAAAAAGAAGGTGTAATGTGTATCTTTAACAACTTGCAAAATGATTGAAGAAGTGTGGCTTTTCTTGTCTTTAAGTTGAAGGTGTTGTGTATATGTGTATATGTGTATATTGCGACAAAAATTAGGTGTATTGGGGGCAGTTTCTGTGAGTTTTAAGTGATAGAAAAAAGTAGGGAAAATTGTGATCATAAGGGGGTGGATTGATTTAATTATAGCTAATATGTTATTATTAATGTTGATAATCATATTTGAAATAATTAGTTTGGGCTAACATTTTTTCCTTTTTTAAATTACGTGGGATTGTTGTAATATTGGGATAATGGGATGTGAAGTGGATGGGTTTTAGAGTGAGGCTAGATTTATGACAGTTAGTTTGTCACAGAGTCTTTTCTGTCTTCTATGCCCTTTTTTTTTTTTTTTGCCATTTTTTTAATAATGTCAGCTTATAAAAATTACCAATTGCTAAGGAGACCAACCACTTAATTAAATTGTCATTTTTTCAGCCAACAATTTTATTTTATTTTTTAGCAAAGTTTTCCTAAATGATTTAGAAGATCCAAACTTGGAGTTAATACATTTTTTGTTAATATTTTCTTTTTTAGGCTTAAATTCTACAATTTGGTCAGAATTTTAGAGAAAATCGTATTGCATTTATGCTGATATCTTTATTTATAAACAAAAATCGCAGACGTTTTCTTTTTCTAACATTAGTTTACATTGATTTTACACATCTCGTACAGGTGATTGCCCTCTTCAGTTGTCCAGTTACAAATTCCTACACCAGCTCCATAATCCCGGTTTTTTTTTTAATTGCATTTGCACAAAAGAGTAAACCAAAAGACGTGGTTTATGGTTGTTAGTCTGTCATAGAATCTTTTTTATCTTCTACGCCATTTTTTTTAATAATGCCTGCTTATAAAGACTGTTGATTCCCCATAAGACCACCCACATAATTAAATTGTCATTTTTCTAGCCAATAATTATATTTTATTTTTTAGTACAGTTTTCCAGGATGAATTATAACCTCCATACTCGCAGTTACTAACTATAGTTTTCGTTGATATTTTAGCTTCTAACCTGAAATTCTAGAGTTGGTCAGAATTTTTTAGAAAATAGAGGTATCTTTGCACTTGTCCGATGTATTTTGTCAGATAATTAATTGTCCTTTTTTAAGTTATGTTGGATTGTTGGAATATTGGGATAATGGGATGTGAAGTGGATGGGCTTTATAGTGAGGCTAGATTTATGCCAGTTAGTTTGTCAAACTTGGAGTTACTTAATACATTTTTTGTTAATATTTTCGTTTCTAGACTTAAAATCTACAATTTGGTCAGAATTTTAGGGGAAATCATATGTAGTTACTCTGATATTAAAACTGTCTATGTTTTCTTTTTCTAACATTAGTTTACATTGACTGTACACAGCTGTTCATGTGATTCAGATTTCTACCGAGGCAACTTTCTCATATTGCAGTGTTGTTACAGGTTTGTTATCTCTATATTTATAGTTTTTATTTTTCTGTTTTTATGTGTAAAAATGGCATTGCACCTGCCTTCTTTCCAATTAAGATTCTTGCCATTTACATCTTCCTCTTATTTTTCGTTTTTAGTTGTTCAGGAAGTCTAATTATATATATTCTTCATGTAATTTATGAATATGTTTATTCTATTTCTCGTACATAGTGATAAAAAAAGATTTCCTGTTTATGTGGTTTTGGTTACATGAATGTGCTGTTAGTTACTTCATTTTAAACTCATCGTTATTGCACGTGATCTATTTACTAAAATTTAGAGTACCTTATTTTTACCTCGCACTCCATATTTCATTTCATTTTTATTAGTTGTCTACAGATTAAAAGATGCCTCGTCTTGTTATCCCTGTTGCTGAAATTACACAAAATACAAGGAATTGGACTGCACAAGTACTTGTAATGCGAAAAATGAGCCCCCGGCAGTCCCCAATAATTGGGAAAATTTATCAGCGGTTTCTATTTATCGACAAAGATGTATAAATGCTCAACCTTCAAGCAACATTTACTTTTTTTCCACTTTTTTAGTGTCTATCCAGCTGCAGATACATATGTTTTACTTCTTCCTCACAAATTTACTTCAAATTATATTTAGGGAACTCGAGTACAGGTTACAATATATGGAACAGATGTGAGTGCAATGGAGAATGCTCTCCAACTTCAAGAGACATATTTTATATCTAATGCAAAAGTTGATCTTATTCCAACCCAATACCAAATAGTTCCAAATAGTTATCAATGGACTATAGGTAAAACCACTGCCATTTGCCGTGACAAGGAAACATCTCTGCCTAGAGAACTCGGAGCTCCTCAGTTCACAAAATTTGCAGCCCTCCCAGCTCTCGTCAATTCCAAAACTATGATCGGTATGTTTTTAAACCTTTCTATTACAGCTGACTAAATTTTTATTATCTAAAATGGAAGTTGATAGACTGTTGTGTGGCAGATATTTTGGCTATTGTTGTCGACAAACTTGAGCAAAAAACTATCAGCCCAAACCCAAACTTCGGTGGCTCAACCGTCCAAGAGCTTGTTGTTGTTAATGACGAGTAAGATCTCCAAAATTTGTGCTGCATTTTCAACTTAGATAAACCGATAACAGCTATCTTCTCCTAAAAATTCAACAGGAAAACACCGATACTCCTCGGTTTATGGAATGAAGTTATTTTTTCTGAGGGAGCATGCCTGTTGAACATAACAGCGAAAATGCCCATAATCGCTGCAACTAGACTGCTCGTCACCAATTACCGAGGTGCGATCCTCAACCAATTCATTACATCATACACGCTAACTACATATAGTACAATCTTCACTTTAAAGTTGTTTCTCGTGTATGGAATTAAAATATGTAAACATAATTTCTATTTACTCAGGAACGTCACTCTCAGCCAAAGGTTCTGCAAATATTATTGTCAATCCATCGTATCCCGAATCCCAATATTTACGAACCTGGTATCTCTTTCCCTTTCTATATCAACTTATTGAAATTAGTACGGCCGTTTATTAATATTCCAATATTTGTTTTTCCAAACCATTAACAGGCGTGCAAAGAATTATCCTTTTCTGCATGAGCTTGTCCGATAAAAGAAATATCTCGAGCGATCCACTCCACGTTTACCAATTTGTCATGATGATTTCTCATCTGTTGCAAAGGCCATAACGAACAACACAGTAAGCTCTATCATTATGCAGTTTTCCATATACTCTTCACCATTTTGATAATCTGCTTAAATTATCATGTTCGTTGTTGGAGTGGCCATTGTTTTACTATCTACTGAATATCTGCAAGACTTTATTAAACATACCTATAAAATAAAATAGATAATATGTTGGCTAATATTGAAATCAGTATTATATTTTTACAATTTACAGAAATATACTAATTGATGTATGGTTTACATGTATTGTTTACGAACCTGGTAGCAATTTATCCACCCATTATTGTAGTTGTTGTTCATGCAATAACCAAAACAACCAGAATAAATAGCCAATTTGTCCTTTTATTTTGTGTTATAGTTATATTCGGATGACCTTTTGTTTTTGTTGAAATTGTAACTGCTATTTCCTATAGTTATATGTGCAAAAACTGCACATCAATCTACCGTGCAAATGTTATTTCTGTTTGTCTATTATTGTAAATACCTTCTTCGTATTATCCTAACATGAATTATGTCTCAAATTCTTGATGCCGATCAATTTTGCTTACCTCGAACTTTGATACAACAATTTATTTTTTCCCCCGAACCTTTTTAAAAGGTATTTGTAATTTTTCCTTTGGCTGCATATCTACATGTACAAAGACTGCTTTTGAAATGAATTTCGTTTCAAATGACCTGTTTTCATCGCTACGATTTAATATAAAACAGAAATAATTGGCACATAATTGGGAGTCAGCAATTATAATTTTGCAGCCCTAGCTACAATCTACCGTCTTCAACCTCATAATAAGTGATGTTCAATTTTGGAAGGGCTTTTCTCGAATTGGTCGAGGTGGGAAGCTTAACCCTAGATACCTTGGACCGTTTCAAATCCTTGAGAAAGTTAGTGAAGTGGTGTATGGGTTGGACCTTCCACCAGAGATGACCGGGACACATAATGTATTTCATGTTTCACAGCTCCGAAATTATTATCCCGATGAAGCAACCGTACTCCCTGTTCAAGAAGTGCAACTTCAGCCGGATTTGACGATTATAAGGCACCCGGTTGAGATTCAAGACCGAAAGATTCAAGTGTTGAGAAATAAGCAGATTCCTTTAGTCCGAATCTACTTAGGAGACGGAAGAGAAGATAAGAGAGTTGTATCCGGCTTTGTTCTCGGGTTGAGTAGTGAACCTGGGGACAGGTTCTTTGCAAGGGGGAGGTTGTGACGCCCCGATCTACAGTGGGTAAAGGTAATTGTGTGATTTAATGACTAATTGTGCTTTTATTTAATTATTTGAATCTATTTGAGTTATTTGAATTATGTGTTTTTGGCTCATTGGACCCTTAACCGTTCAAACCAAACCAAACCGAACCGGAAAGTTTTGAACCGAACCCGGTTCAGCCCTTAAAGGAATGAACCAAGCCCTTCATCTTCATTTACGTAAAAACATCTTCAAGGAAGAAAGAGAAGTCAAGCCAAACTCTCCATTCTTGATTCAAGCTTCAAGCTCCAATATCTCCTTCATTTCTTCACCAAACTTCGAACTTGAGTAAGTTTCGGAAACCTCGTGATGTGCTCTTCGATTTCATGCCCTAAACTTCTTCTTTTTTGGTGATTTTATTTGATTGCTATCCAACCCATGAATAGTAAGGGTTTGAGCCATTTTTGTTGATTATGTGACTTTGGTTGGTTTCTTTTGCAACTTGACTTCATTTATGAGCTTCATTTGTTGCCTTTGTTGTATTTATTGTATAGTTTGGTGGTTGCATGGTTCAATTGCATTTACCTAACTTTGACCATGATTTTCCTTAAATGTGAACTTGATCAATATGCTTTCAATTCTCGTTTTTCTTGAAGTTTTTGCATGTAATTGTGATTCTTGCATTATCTTTATGCTTGTGTATGAGTTTGGCTCATTTTGGTTGAACTTTTGAGTGTTTGCTTCGTTCCCCTGCTTTCCCGAACCATTTCTGCTCTGCAACTCCAGGGCAAACGCCCGTTTGGTCCTCTTTTGAAAATCCCAAATGGCCGTTTGCATTAGCAGGAAATTCAATTTTTAATCTGTCACACGGGCGTGTCAGTTTTGAACTAAGTGATGAAACGCCCGTTTGGAGTTGCAGGGAAGAGTCAGTAGCTTTTCACATGGGCATTTCGTGTTTGTTCTGAGTTTGTAAACGCCCATTTGGGAGCTCTCGGGTTGAGGCAGTAGCTTTCGAAACGCCCGTGTGGTTTCCTTTTGAAAACCCTGCACGGCCGTTTCGTAGGCCCCTATCCGTTTTTGAGTTTTTCGACTTTTCCGGTTTGATTTCTTTGTTTTCTAATTGCTCTTATATGTCTTACTTTGATAGTTAATTTGTTACTTTTACATCGTTTAATTTGTTTTGCATTAATGTGAATTTTCGGTGGATTATATGACATTCATTACATCTCATGCATTCTCTTCTTTTGCCGTGCGTCGTTTTGGTTCATTTAGAGTCTAAGTCTTGGGCTTTTGGTGTTTTCTTTTTAGAGGAGGTTCCCGTTGACGAGCCCGAGACCTAAGCTTATCTTTCCACACTCCTATCTTTTTCCAAGCACCAGGTGAGGTTTAGGATTTGTATAGATATCGACCTAAAGCCTTTATGTGATATTTTCATGCCGTGTATGCGGGTATATTATATATATGTAAATAAGTGTCGTATATAATATGTTTATGATCTTGTGAACCAACCTTGTTTTGAAAATGGTATTATGAAGGCATATGTAAGCTAATTTGCAAAGTTTGGTCTGTTTAAGTTCTGCAGCGAGATTTGCCATGAAAGATTGGTAAGTTGTGTCTATATATGTGTTTGTGGATCCAAGGAGACATGTGTACGGAGCCCTCGGTACGGTGTTGGGCCGTCGAGATAAAACCTGTGCATAGTCTCCATCCGAAGTATCATACTCGACCCGGGAGATAGGGAAGGTACGATATTTTGATGCCTCCGGGGAGGACACGTTGTGGGTTAGCTACCCCGCGTGGGTTTGTTTAAGTTTAGTTAGATGGTTTGAGCTACGCGCGTGGCTCTTCCATCATCGGAGGAGAGGTTGGATTTATTTATGATTTCTGTTTCTGTTATGATATGAGAAGTAAGGTTGGAAGCTCGTTCTCGCCGAGCATGTGTGTTTGAGCTGTTATGGGAAGTATGAATCGGGATAGCATTTCGAAAAGTACTCTAAATGTATGTAAGTTGTTTTAAAGTGATTTGGTTTGTAAAACCTATTCCGGTTAATAATTCCACCTTTTGATAAATGCTTTGCTTTATATATATATAGGGTGTGGGTGTGTGTTAGCCCCCTTACTCACTCAGTTGACTGACCCCACTTTCATTTTCAGTTTCAGGTGCTTTCTTGACCGAGTTAGGCAGAGAAGTGTGTCTTCCTTTTGTACTTGTCAATCTAGGTCGTCGTAGTTGCATTCTTCATACACTTTATCATATTCTGGTTAAGTATGACTCTTATTATAGTGGTTTTAGTTTATTATGTTTTGTTGAGGCCGAGATGGCCATTGTTTATTCTGTACAGGTTTAACTGTTGGTACCTATATGTAAATACAATATGTATATTTACGTGATCGTACCTATAAGTAATTATCTGTTGCATCTCTTGTTTGTTTATTGCTTCCGCGCACTCTGAGTCAGTTTTAGTTCCGCCTGGCTTAGTGAGTGAGTTGGTCTCCCTTTCGCTAGGGTTCAGACTCGGGTATGGACCTTCCATTTCATAAGCGGGTTTGGATCTTGGTGCGGGGGATGTGGCCCTACGTATGGGTGTTACAAGATAATTATTAAATAAGTTTGAGTTGAACTTAACTGTTGAATCTAAACCTATATAAAGGCGTTCTTCCCCAAAGTTATCAAATCAAGGTGTTTGTACTATTTATCCGAATGTTTACACAAAATCAATAAACACGATTTATTAGTGCAAACAATTATATTAATAATTTATAATTTCTATATTATTTGATTTTTAAATATATAATTATTTGTATTAACTATAATTGTATTTTTCTAATTAAATTTGATTGAAAAAAACCAACGGAAAACCAACGGAATATTTATTTCATTGAAATTCCAACGGAAAACCAACGGAAAAATTCCGTTGGTTTTTTTTATGAAGAATAAAAAAAAAAACAATGGGATTTTCCTGTTGGTTTTCCGTTGGAATTTTTATTTCATTGAAATTCCAACGAAAAACCGACAGAAAATCCCATCGGTATTTTTGGCGTAATTTTTTTTAGAATTACGCCAAGATTTCTGATGGAATTCCGTTAGAATTTTTGGCGCAAGTTTTTTTAAAATTCCACCAATATTTCCGACGGAATTCCGACGGCTTTTCCGTTGGAATGCAATTTTGCTTGGCCAATAGAATTTCCTGTCGGTTTTCAGCTGTTTTCTTGTAGTGGTGTGAGTTTGTGATTTTTGTTTTGCTTATTGACATGTTTTATGTTCTGTACAGACTGAGGTTTATGAGACAAATAAAGTTTTATTTGATTGAATACTCTAAGGATTTTGGCTTTCTATTGCGGTTTTGCATTAAGTATTTGAAAATGCTTTGGGACTCTTTCAGTCATAAGGTAGGACCAGTTGGAAATAGGCATGACTAACATCACATTACATGTAATTTGCATGCTACATGCCATACTTTTGATCTTTGTCATTGACTGTGTTAGTATTGTGACCATTGTTTAGTTCAGTTACGAATTGTGTAACGAAAGCTGCTTTGATCCTATAATAACATAATTGATAGACCAGATTGTTTGGAAACATTTCGAAAGTAGAGATAACATAAGGTTGCGCGCACTAAGGTTTAAAACTACGTACAATTATTTGGAACCATATGTGGACCAAGTGGGAGATTGTTGGATTTTCTATTTAGTGGTCTTACATATTTAATAAATTGTACGTAGGCTATCTCATAATACGAGCCCAATTGAGTGATCTACTTAAGTTTTATTTAATTTTATGGGCCTATAGAAATATTTGTTGAAGTCTGGGTCTTTTATGTGGAGAAACCCGGCCCGTGGACACTTAATTATGATTGATGGACCCATAATTAAGGTGCCCCAATTTTGGTTATATATTAGGGTTGTGGTCCCTAAGTCAGATACGTTTTTTCTGTCCCATCCCAGAGAGAATAGAATTGAAGGCTTATCAAGGCTTAGAAGGTCACAACCTTGGATTGTCAGTCAACTACGGATTGCTATGGATCAAGGTACGCTTCCGCTTGTGTGTTCTCGATGATTTCGACATGTTTGTTACCGTTCAGGGATTTTCCCTACATTCCTTCCTTCACTGCCGATCGTCCTCAATTCCACTACCACCGACGACAGCTCCAGCTCTAGCTCCAGCGAGCTTCTCCCACGCGCCACTGCAGCCACCCACCATCTCCGGCAACTACCTCTAAATCAGTCCAATCACAACCTCCAATGCCCTGCTGCTCTCATATATATATATTATATATATATATATATATATATATATATATATAATTAATTGAATGATTGTTGATGATTTGCATATAACGAGCCCGTTTCCTTTTCTAAATTAAATGTTTTCTTATTTTAGGGAGTTAAGTAATTGTTCATAAATTGTTGGTTGGAATATGGGTCCTTTAATTCTATTGAATACTTTGTGTAATTAATGCTATGAATATTTAATTATTGAATGGTGTGTAAACGTGCATGCGCTCATATGTCTTGTAAAAGAAATTGATTTCTAAAGTGGTCGTATGCAAATTGGATGTAATATTAGAGTCTGTTTGGAATGCGCCTTATTAATGGTATAATTTGAGTGTACTGATATGTTAAATATTTCAAGTATGTAATTATTAAATGGGTTGGGTATGAGTTATATTTGGTTAATTATGCTCATAAACACTTTCATGCCATCTCATATCATTGCCGTGCGTCCTATTTGGTTTCATATTGAGTCATTTTTCACGAGTACACATTGTTCCTTCTCTTGTACAGTTCGTTTCCAGGGCGGAGAATTTCGGATCGAATAGGCACCCGTATTGTTCATGTTTCTTGTCTCGTAGTATTCCAGGTGAGGGTGTTTTCGTTCTAGTTATATATTAAACCCTAAAAACTGCATGAATGAGTTTGGCTTAAAAATCATAATTATATTTATATTGTTTTCAAGACGGTAATCGAGTAAACTTTTATTGAGCTGAACCTACTGTTATTGTTACGGACCCTTCCCGTTTTGGTGAGATATTGTACTGCACATCGATTGGGGTCCAAGGTTGAGTGTATTGAATAATCCAGGGAGTATCAGGCCGACGGTGATCTCTTGCACTCCCCCACACTATTGAGATGAACCCGGAATCCACTAGGAGGTTAGTGGAGGATGGAGTCTCGGTCCTTGGGGATTCATGCACCCATTGACCACATTGATTGGATGGCGAGGGCTAGCTACCCGAACCACCATTCGAAGGGAGAAGAATGGAACTTATTGTGCACTGTTACTGAATTGATTGTATTGTAATGATTGAAACCTAATAATTGCTTGATCACCTAATAAGAAACATGTCACTGTTACACTGCCGGAGTTTGGTTGGAGATTGTGCACGCTCACTCGCCGAGCCACTGATAGCCTAAAATTTAAACTAATTGTATAAATTGATAGTTGTAAAGTCCGAGCATTGATTAATTGCCTTCACGGGAACTACTTTACCTAAAACTTTGTTCAGGATTTACAACTTGCATGTGCATGTTTCTATATATACATATACCTCATGCTCACTCAATCTTCTAGAGACTGACCCTTCTTTCCCCTTTTCTCCAGGTTCTTTACAGGTGGTTGCTAGGCGGAATTGAGTTGTCATGTCTTTGTTCGAGTCCTGCACTTGTACACTCATTGCATATTGTATTTATTTATTATATTGGTTGATTTATTGGACCAGTGCACCATTTATTGAATTGGATTGATTCGGGACAGGTTAGGACAGGATTCTGGATTTAGTTGAACCCGTTTTATGTTTATTGTTTTCTATGATATTCGGGACAGGTTAGGATAGGTTTATTGGATTAATGGAACCCGTATTTAATTTCTTGTTGAAATTGCGTGTACTTTGTTGATAGTGAATGAATAACTGCCTTGCTTCCGTATTTTCATTTCATTTGATTTGTTTCAGGGTTAGATTTCGTCTAGCTAGGACAGTATTTTTCTTTGTCTTCCGTTCGTTGTGAATTTGATTTATGTATGGATTAGTCATTTCATATGTGGACCGAGCTCGTAGTGCGGGGGATATGGTGCTCTCGTCGCGGGTGCTACAAGCCATCTTTCTCCAAGATCTAGAAGTTTTACCTTGTGTGCTTGATTAGAAGATGAAGTTGTTTCATGACCAAAATTTTATTTTTTTTAGATTCTGAAGTTAGTTTTTAAATTATGCAAGGTGACTTTGCCGTGTGTAAGAAGATCTAAGACTTTCCTTTCTTGTCTTTCATTTAAACAATTAAAGCGGCCAAATTTTGCAAGAAGCGCTGGGTTGACTTTAAGACCCAAGTTAGTTGCTATTATTGATTTGCTTAGGGCGTTCTTATCTTATGCTAAACAAAAAGGATCACGTAAATATTTGACAGGTGTCGAATCCGTCAAAAATAAATATAAAATCCTATTCGATGACTAAACACAGAGTATAGCGTAAACAGGGTCGATCCACAGAGACTGGCTGACTTATTTCTAATAATTCCAAGTTATCCACGAAAAGAAACAATAAAAAAAAAAAGAGGGGGGGGGGGGGGGGGGGGTTGGACTATTAAAACTAAGATAAACAATTAAAATAAACTAACAAGAATTAATTAAAACTAGCAAGTAGGATAAAATCAATCAAAGGGAAAATTACCTAGCCAGGGATATTCGATTCGATTTATTATATTGATCATTGACTCAAGGATAAATTCAAGTTATTCAGACAGATTGGCTATAGTTGATAGAGACACTCGACTCAACCTCGTTTTTACTTAATTAATCGGATAACCTAGAGACACTCGACAGTTATCTTCCCTAACAAATTCACAACCCCTAGAGACACTCGACAGGATTTAATGAATTTGCAGCATTAAGAACCATAAAAACACCAATCCTAATTAACCAAGTCGTGACACACGCAAGATTTAAATTAGATTATCAAATCCCTTAGTGAACGAGGAATTTTATCGCTAAAACCCTGTCACTAATTTACCACCTTGTATCAATCAACTTTACTACACTTCAAGCATCAAGAATGGCTATATGCAAATTAAACAACCTAGAGATTGTGCACTATCCCGAAATTGCCTAATCACAATAAACACGAAACACGGAGATAAGATAAATGCCTAAATAAACTTAAAATAATAAAAACGTTTAGGTCTCACAATATCCAAAATCGAATCTTAATCCCTAGCTAGATAATTAAAAGTTTAGCTACTAAAATTCATAAAAACAATAATCGAGGAATTCTTTAACATAAATAAACTAAAAATCTAAAAGAAGAAAGAAACTGTGATGTCGAATGGTTGCTCCCCAAGGATGCTGAACTCCTGCTGCCACAAAGTGTTTTTCGTCCCCCTTCAAAAATCTGTTGTCCGAAATATATATAAACCTCACGCCTCCCCAAGCTACGCCCCAAAAGACTTCTCATGCAATTAGGAGTTGACTTGCACTCCAATTCTTTAACTAAGCCTGGGCCTGCTCCAATCAATTCCAGGACTTGGGTTTCTTTTAATTAAATTCAAAACACACGCGACCCACAAGTTTAATGCCTCATCATCCACTTAATATCGCACTCACGTGGGGCTGGAAATTAATACCAAGATAGTGGCAGCCTTATCATGATTTCACGTTAAGAAAACTTGTCCTCCAAATCAAATTCCATGCATAGCCCATTATTTTAAAGCAACACAAAGCATATTGTTTCTCCAACTTAACCCACAACGTACAGCCCAAATCAAAGTATCATGGCTTCTTCAATTAATTAAATCCGCGACCCATCAAAGCAAATTGGTCTCCATTAATTTTTGCCACACACGCAGCCCACTAGCAATTAAAGCACTCCAATTCCATTCTCCACTTTGTTCCCAATTGCTTAATCCTCATGCAGCAGTAACCAAGCTCAATTCCAATTTCCTAACACTCTGCTCGTATGCTCCGGTTTGGGTCTAAAAACGACCAAATTTGCTCCAATTTTGCCTCAAAGCCTCAATTCTATAAAATAAACAACCAAGCATCAATTCTTTATAAATAATATCAAATCAAGTATAATTCGGGGCATAATCCAATCATAAAGATGACGAATTAACGAGTTATCAATGTTCGAGTGGTGGATTAGCTGTGAATTCAATGTGTATCTCTTTGACAATTTAATACGTTGTATAAATTCTTTTTTTCTATTTTGTTAATTTACATCCGCAAACAACAAAAATAATATCTAAAAAGGGGACATGATCATTTACATTTAACCAAAAAGTATCTGACTCATTTTAATGTATGGTACGAATTAAGTATCGAGTCCAGTAGTCCTATTAATATTCATGGGTTCTTCGACAAACTCTGATATCAAGCTTACTGGAACTGCCTGAATCCTGTGTTGAAACTTGCCAGGAATGTTATGTCTAATATGTTGTCGGATGTAGGAATCATGCAAGAAAGTAGTACTTCGAGAACACAGGTTATGGTATAGATTAAATGCAAATTGTAGTACCCATTCTCAATCTGCTCACTATGTCTTAAGGCCGCGTTTACATATATCAGTAAGCCATGTTAGACTAGTTTGTCATGCATTATCATTTATTTACTTTTGTTGGGTCAAAACCCGTGTCTTAGGGGGAGGCCCGTGTCATCTGCGTGACACCGCGTGACCCATAAACACGCAAATGAGGCGTGTTTAATTTTGGCTCAACTTAACACGGCCTTGGAAATGACGTTGATGTCCAACATTTGCATTTATTTACAATAGATTGCCTTTGAATTATTGAGGTTCAGGCGAGGTGAAAAATCAGATCCACTACCACCGACATCTCTTCCACCTCCATCCTCACCACCGCCGTCCACCACAACAACGACCCCCACGATTTGAGGCCCCTCTCCTCTAGACCCACCGCCCTCCTTCCAAATCCGCACTCCGCCCCAAAAAATCAAGATCCATACCCCTCCAATACCATGTATAAGGTTGCAAAATTACAGGGGGAAAGGCTGAAATGGGGGTAGGTTAAGCCCGAGATCTGCCGAGATTGGTGAGTTGGGAATCATTCGTTTAAAGATTATGAAATCTTCAACCAAGCTTGATTCCCGATTCCACCTATTCCGATGGCTTTCGGGAATTCTCCCCCTTTTCATCTCTTCTTTATTTCTCAACTAACTTCTTTTCTGCGCGTTCTGGGCTTTCAATTATTCTTCTTGTAGCTGCGTTGTCACCCGTAAGTAAGTATCTCTACTTTTTGTTGAAATAAAAACTATTTTGTGAATTTCGAACACGTTCTTCTTATTTCTCGTAGCTTAACCCAGAATTCTAATACCCCTTTTCAGATCTGCAGGTGTGGATGGTCATACATATCAGAAATATTTATTCAATAATTTGTATTGTGATCCAACTTAATTTGAACTGCACTCTTGATTTATTGAAATTAGAAAATAAAGCTGATTGATATGTGGCTAGATCTAACCATTTTGAGGTTAATATATCATATTTGTCTGATAATCAAATCATTAGATTTAAGTGACCGTTGATGAAGTAAAGTTGTTAATAGGCTTTGAGTGATTGGGTTCGTTGAGGAAGTACAATTGATAATAGTTTCAGTTTTTTGTTAGAAATGGAAATCAATGGTAAAATCTAATTATCTGTGCAGGCAGTATAGACTCTCAAAACAAGGCTCCATTTAAGACAAGATAAATTATCTATTGAAGCAACCTCATGATGGAACAATTTTAGGGATAACTTAGCAAAAAAATGTGTTTGCAAATTGGTGGCATAACTGGTTTTAACTCTTTTTGAACTTTGTCACGTACTCAACTGTCATCGTTTTTGTATTACTTATATGCCAATTACAACGTGTGAATAGGTGATTGATAGTTTGAGATGTGCATTTGTAAACCCTGTTTTGTGCTTATAAAGTTGATTATTATGTTAAAGTTGTTCGTTCTATTACGTATAGGATAGGTAAGAGATTTTCATGCATTTTGAAGTATATTTAGATAAAAAAAAAACAGGCAACATGAATTGTGTAAATTACTAATTGGTTGTTCGGGAGGGTGTTTGTGCTTTGATGTTTGGTTGTTGTTCTGTTGGTCATACTTTGCATTAATTTTTGTAGGATTGTTACATTTCCAACTACACAAGTTTTACAATAGATTGTCATTGATTTTACTGTAAATTGAATCTTGGTTCTATGGGATTACAACGTAAATTATAGGAGAAGTTATGGCCATTGTTGTACTGACAACCATGGAAATTAAACCCGAGAAGAAATATCTGGCAAAGCAAAGGAGAGTGGTTGTGACAGGTTCGGGCGTGGAGACACCAATTGGTCATGATCCGGATGTCTTCTAGAATAGCGTGCTTGAAGGGGTTAGTGAAATTAGTGAGGGAGAGACTTTTAGTTGTTCCAAGTATCCAATTGTATGTATTATTTTCTCTCACATTTTCGGCGTTCACTTATGGTGGTTCTAATATTGATTTGAGGTGATTTTGATCAGTAGGTCTGATTTGCAGTGAATTGCTGGAGAAATCAAATGATTCTCGACGGATGGCTTTTTGCTCCCAAACTTCTCCAGAGAATGGATAGGTCTTTAAGTGTAAGTGACTGAAAGAAGCACGGGATTGCTCATTCTTATCATCGGATTGATCCCACCAATTAGCATTATCAAGAAGACGTATGTATATGATCCCACCTAGTTATGTGATGATAAAGATGATCCGAACATGGAGCCTACTTTTGCTGATTTTCAAAGGAAGAAAGACGGTGCCAAAATCGCAAAGAAAAAAGATCACCAAGACGAGAGAAGAATGAGTTGTGGGGAGGGATATTTTTTAAAATTTTAAGTCAGGGGTAAACCAGTAAATTACTAGAAACATGCATGTCCCACTCAAAATGTAAACACAAAATAATGAATAAACACGGAGGCTAAAATCTCTCCAACACTCAAACATTACATGCATAATCACATTGAGAAATGTAAACGCGGCCTAAGAGTTATATTTCACTGAAAATATCAGAAACTGTCTATTTGGTTAGACACTGTTGGCAATTGATTGTGCCACTTATGGAACACTTTGAGATATGCAATTATTTCTTGTTACTTTTACCTTTGGAGATATCTTCATTTTCCACCAAAAAGCATATAGTTTTCGTTTTTTAATATTAGTTTACATTGATTATATATTGTTGAGTGCGTAACTTTGATTCTTACTTAGATTGCTTTCTGGCGCTACGACATTCTTAAAGGTTTGCTATCTTTGTATTTACACTTCCTATTTCTATGGTCCATATATACAAAAAGTGCATTATATATGTTTGTTTTTTTAATTAAAACTAGTGAAATGAACGTGCGTTCTATGTTTATTATTTAATTTTATTTAAATAAGTTTAGCTATTATGTTTATTGAATAAATTGAAATATTAAAAAAATCTAATTTGATTAAATAAATATAATAATATTTTTGATGAACTATTTTGATCTTAAAAAACTACACATACAAAATATTTATACGAAATCTCTATTTCAAATTATGTACAATAAGTAGAAATTCATACTTTATTCTTTCTATTGTTTGATTTTCTTTAACATAATTTGTGATTTATTTTTAATTTTATTTATAAAATTTTGGAGAATCTTTCGCCGTCATTCAAACTGTAAAAGTTATATTCACTTTCAAAACTATGACTTTTGCACCTTATCTTTCTCTATAATTTCAATCTCGATACCATCATTTAAAATGGAAATATTGTTTTTTTTTTTTTTTTTTTTTCATAATTTTGAGAAATTGTAGTTTTGGTATATCATTATCAATCTGGGTTCCTTCCTAATCACTATTTTCTCTCATTTTATCTCCTATTCTTTCTTATGCCTTTAATGATTCCTCTTCCCTTATTTATAAAGGAAAAACTACAAAAAAAGGATACCAACTCCCCTCAACTAGCGTTTTCGGGATATTTTTTTTTTCGGCAACAAAAACGGACATTAACTCAAAAAAACTGGCATTTTCAGGAAAAATTCACCGGAGATTGCTGACTGGGCACCGAAAAATGTTACACCGGCAGTATTTAATGACATGGACTTATAATTAATATACACATCATATCTTAATGCCACGTAGTACAAAAGTGGCATCCTACTAGATTAATCTTTATTTAAAAAATTAAATATTTCAACACCCCTTTTTTGTCAATTTGAAATGCTTAACATTCAGGAGACTCTCGAAATTCCACCATCAGCTAAAAGCCAAAACCGTTGTTCATTTCGCCATTGCAAAACACCAACTCAGATCAAGGAAAACCGAAAGCTTACCTGGGAAGATTGAGAAGTGCCGTCGCTATTTGAAGTCCGATATGGTGAGGCTTCGCACAAAAGGACTGGAAAACATACCACCGCCCCCGTATCATAAATGCTGCCTTTTTGAAAGATGTCTTTTTGTTAATATTTTGTGTGGGTTTTTGTGGATTCGAGGAAAGGTTATTCCTTTTTTTGGAATGTCGCTTTTAACACCTTGTCTTTTACTGTTATAAACCCTACTTGGAGGTTTCTTTATTCTGAGATTGTCCCCTTTGTTTGTTTCTTGTACATGGTTGTTTACATCTTTGTCCCTCACTAAAGAATGTGCTTGTGGTTGGTGTGGTGTAAATACTTCAGTGAAACCTAATTTATGTGTTTCATTAAACTGATGCAGATCCCGATTCAACAAGCGTCACCATGGCTATTTACTATGGGGGAGAGATCGATGTCCATAAATACGTGGGCGGGAAAGTAAGGAAGTTTGATTACGTGGACGTAGAGACGTTGGAATTAGCTAATTTAGAAGATTTTGTCCAGGACCTAGTCAAACCTGGTGAGTTTGCAAGGTTTTACACCGGAGTACCAGGTGGGTTCAAGCTAATTTTGAATGATGATGAGTTGAGAGAATATGGTCAGAGGTATTTGAAAAAGAAGTATGAGTATTTTATAATCCTTGATGTAATGCCTCTAAACAATGATGATGAATTATCTGAGGATGATACACATCTAAACAATGCTGATGTTGTTCCTGAAAAAAGTGAAGATGTTGTACCTGATAATAATGAGGCAGTTGATAATGACATGTCTAATAGAATGAAAGAAAGAGAATCATCAATTGAATTCTGTGCTAGGGCTGAAAATACAGAAGAATGGATATCAGAGTATAATAGAAGATACCCTGGCCCTGCTAGTAATGTTGATGATTGTGAGTTTAATGATGATAATTCTGATGTTGATTATTATAGTGAGCAGAGTGAAATTCTTAGTGATGATGATTCCTTGTTTGAATGCACTGTTACTAAAGATGTTGAACCTGCATACGTGGTTGAGTCTATTGAAGACTCAGATGGTGAACGTGTGGTATGTATGAACTTTGATGTTGCTCCTAACTCCTCTGATGATGAAGACTTTGTAGGTCCTGTAGATGCAGACACTTCATTAGATGACATGTTATTTGATGGTAATGTCAGTGCTGGTGCTGAGTTTACCCAAGATGAAAATGACAGTGTTGACCGTGTGTCACATGCCAGTTCTTTTATGCAAAATGTGGTAGGCAATGAGGAAGAGGAGTTAGACATAGATAGGGTGTCTACTGATGAGGCTGAGGTTAACAGCTTACCTACATACAACAATCTAGACATATTTGACCCCACGTTTTACCTAGGCCAACCATTCCTCAATAAAGCAACTTTCAAAAAAGCTGTGACCTCTTATGCCATAAAAACAATGAGAAGCTTACCATTTACCAAAAGCTGTCAGGAGAGGTGTTATGTTAGATATGTTGTGAAGGATTGTCCTTTTAAGCTTAATGCAATGAGGGTGCCTGGTGAGAAGCATGCTTATGTGTTGAGGGAAATTAATTTAAATCATTCTTATGCAGAATCATACCATGTTCAGAATGTTAAAACACCATGGCTAGCTGCTAGATATGTATCAGATTTCAAATCAGATCCCAAAAGGAATGTTGAAGGCTGGAGAACAGATGTCCAATACAAGCTTGCTGTGAATGTGTCCACCTCACAAGCCTATAGGGCAAAAAGAATGGCATTAGAGATGCTACAGGTGACCCAGATTTCCAGTACACAAAATTTTGGGACTATGCAAATGAGTTGAGGAAGACAAATGTAGGCTCAACAATTTAGGGACTGATGATTCTGAAGGGCAGCCAAGATTCTCAAAATTTTATGTTTGCTTCAAAACAATAAAAGTGGGATTTAAGAGTTGCAGGCCAGTTCTGGGTATCGATGGATGTCATCTGAAAGGCCCACATGGGGGATTCTTTCTTACAACTGTTGGGTTTGACCCAAACAATAATTTCTGGCCGGTTGCATATGTTGTTGTTTCCATTGAGAATAAGAAGAACTGGAGTTAGTTCTTATCTGTTTTGAAAACAGACTTGGAGATGGGAAATGGTGAAGGTTTCACATTTATGTCTGACAAGCAGAAGGGACTAATCAATGCTTTGCAAGAATTCTTTCCTGCATGTGAGATTAGATTCTGTGTCAGGCACCTCATATTAAACTTGAATGTTGCTGGTCATAAGGGTCTTGATTTGACTAACTCTGTGTGGAAAGCAACTAAATCAAACACAATGGGTGAATTCAGAGCAGCTATGAGACAAATGAGAGAGAAACATCCAGCAGCTTATGAGTGGTTCAAAGACAAGCACCCTTCACAATGGTCCAAAAGTCACTTTTTAGAGCATTCTAAATGTGATGTGCTTTTAAACAACTGTTGTGAATCATTCAATAGTTCAATTCTACCAGCTAGGAAATAGCCTATCATCACTATGCTTGAGTGGATGAGGGAATACCTTATGAAATATTTGCAAAAATGCAGAGAGGAGTCAGACAAATGGGAAGGTTAGTAATTTGTTAACTTATTCAAGTTACTTTGATGATTTCTGTTCATTTGTGTTTCTCTCATATTTACTTTGGTCTGTAGGATTGCTATGCCCAAAGATAGAGGATATCATTGTTGAGCATGGTAAAAAGGTGGGTGGTTGCAGGCCTATCAAAGCATCTAGGAGTGATTTTCAGGTGCAAGCAATGGATGGAGGCCAATACACAGTTTCACTTAATGAAAGGACCTGTTCTTGTAGGAGATGGCAATTAACAGGTATACCATGTAGGCATGCATTAAGTGCACTATATAATGAGAGAAAAGATGGCCTGGACATGGTTGATGAGTACTACACAGTGCATGCTTATAAACAAGTGTACTCTGGGGTGATTGTCCCAATTAGCAGTCAAGAAATCTGGGGGGAAACAATGTTTATACCTCCATTTCCTCCTAATTTTGGGAGAAAACCTGGAAGGCCAACCAAGTTAAGAAGAAGAGGCATTGATGAGGTAGACTGTAAGGGTAAGAAAAAATTAAAGAAGGCAGGGACTCAAAAACTTAGAAGATTTCAGACAACCATTTATTGTGGCATCTGTCACGAAGCTGGTCATAATGCCTTGTTTTGCCCTCAACTGCCTGCAAGTGCACAAGCAAAAAGAGAGAACTTGTTTGACAATGCAAGGAACTCTTCTGAGGCAGGTGCTAGACCTTCTGGAGTTAATAAAGAGCATGTGGATGAACATATTTACTTGGTTGCTGACATTACTGAGGTATTTAAAAGCTACATGTTAATTATTATTTACATGTTATCACCACAGACTCAAAGTCACATCACAGAGGATGAAATTGAAGAAACTGAAGAGTACATTACTGAAATGTACAATTATGATGATGTTCCCAACTCTATTGGACCTTCAATGTTCGAACAATTGGAGCTGGAAAACCAGGGCAAGTCAAGAAAACCCAGGAAAAGAGCACTTCAAACAGTCACGGAGATACAAGCTTCAGTGTTAGTTGACATATCCAGGAAAAAGGAGAATGCAAACAAGAAGAAGGGTGTGAAACTAAGAGTGCCCCCAACCTTCACAGAGAAGTCACAATCAAGTGTATGTGGTCCAATGCCAGATAAGAACATCATCATTCAGGGAAAAAAGAAGTTCTTGGATCTCTCAGGCTCCTCTAACCTTGGTTCTCAGTAACTTATCTGTGTTTTAAGTGATTAAACATTTGTTACTTTTGTCTGTGTTGTAAGTGCAAAAACCCTTGTTCATGTTGCACTTGTGATGCTAGTTTATTGTAGTTGCTTTGAATATGGGTTTGATGTTGGTTCAATGTTGTAAAAAGGATGGCAAACACTGGTCTCGTGATGATGATTTGTAAATGCAGCAACTTTTTGTCTTGACAATTTTCTTTGTTACAACTGATAATATTTATCATGATCACTTCGAATACATGGATACAAACATGCATACCTGATGTCACATTTCCAAAATTGGCATTCAACGGCTAACATAGCACACATATTTTATCATACCTACACTTAGCATAACCCATAAAAGAAAAGCTTCACAGCAATTGCAAGATAGGTCACAAGAATAAAAACTGCAAATTTCAATTTCAATTTCTTTATCTTATCCTCATTCTCCACAAGCGCAGCTTCAAGTTTGTTTATCTTCTTCAACAATCCAGGGATGATGACCTTGGCTCGCTCACACATTTCCCTATCATACCATCGAAAATAGCAGCATTACTGTGACCATTTAAAGAGAATGTTAAGAAGAGCTACGTACATAGTAAATAAAAACTCAAGCAACCGAACCTGATTAAGGCAGCTGTAGAACCTTCTCCCAGGATTAGTCGGCTTCCATGAGGTGATAACAGCTGCGTGCTTTCCACAAAAACACATCATATTATCTGGGGCCGGGAAGTAAGAGCTTCTGGAGGCAGCCATTGAATGTTTTGGTTTTCCAAACTTTTCTTCAGAAATTCAAGTGAAGGGATGGAGTGCTCTTCTGTTTGTGCGCCTAGGGTTTTTAAAGTGAAGAAAATGATGAATTTTTGTCAAAAAGGTTGGAGGTGGACTTTTGTTTTTGGTGGGAAATTTCCCTCCACAATGAAAACGTGTTTTGGCGTGGAAGAATTGTTAATCAAGTTAAAGGTGAGTCAGCATACACTTGGATCCCACTTTTAAGTTAATAGTGACATGGTTGTTATGATTTCGAATAGGTCAGCAAAAACTGCCCCGTCAGCATACTTCAGCAAATTTTTCCTGAAAATGCCAGTTTTTTTTAGTTAATGTCCATTTTTGTTGCCTGAAAAAAAAAATGTCCCGAAAACGCTAGCTGAGGGGAGTTGGTATCCTTTTTTTGTAATTTTTCCATGTATAAATATCAGACTCCTTTTAGTCACAATTACTCGTTCTATTCTTAACCTAGATTTTTTCTTATCTTCAAGCTTAGTTATGAGATATTTCATAGAATTTCATATGTGTTAACCTCTTTTGGTTTTATTCTCACCGGTTCGCCTCACGCCACTTTCTCAGTTTACCACCTGATAGAGAACTAACCAGCCTACTACTTAGGCGAGTTGATCTTAGGTTTGGTTCCATTATAGGACTAATGAGTATCTCCCCAAAGATCACTAATTTTAGTATAATTACCTTAAACTAAATATCCATCTCTCAAAACTGTGGGTTGACATATCATCATTTTCAATATTACCTCATTTCCTAAAAATCTCCATCTTCTTCTCCATAAATGTAGTTTGATTTAATGAGTATTTCTATTTTTCTTTTTCTATTTTTTTCCCATCTTCTTTCTATTTTTCTATTTGATTTCACAATCGAATAATGCTCATTGTAGTTTCAGCTAAAGTTTTAGCTTTTGAACCCCCAATTAGTTTCTTAAGTTGTTTATACTTTCCATGTCCAGAATTCTACTAACCTACTGCTTTAAATCATTTAACACATGAGGTGCGAATAACACATGTAATTTGCTGAAATTTAATTTGAGATCCAATACCTTGTGAAACGCCTCAACCACACTTTGAATGCACTTTGCTCCATCCATGGTTGCTTTGGCTCCCAATATTAAGTTGTCCACAAAAAGCAAGTTTGAGATGTGAGGCCTTTTCTGACATACCGTAATTGGCTTCTAGGTGGTGTAGCTTAGCAGTTCGGAGTTATGCTAGCTTAACCAGAGGTCTCGAGTTTGAGTCCCTGGGAACGCAGCTACCATTGATAGGGAGAGTTTTACACCTTAAGTGGTCCGTCTCGGCTCTACCCATGGAAATGGGCTTTGTAAAGGTGCATGCTCTTCACTATCCTCAAGATTTTCTCATTTGAGGTCATTCTTGCTAAGTTATTTTTCCGCTAACACCTTAGGGTTCGTTGGTGTAAGCTAATACCAACACTCATCACCCTTTTAATGGTATCTTCATTGAATAGTTTGGTGTAGTTCTCCCAAGTGTGTAGCTTCAGTTTATCATTATTGGTTGCCCATTCATTGCTTATTTTGAGAGCATTCATTTGGTTCCTCATTCTTCTCGTTATGGTTGAGATATGAAAGAAACTTTCATGTTTATCCCTTGAATTGGAGGCAATTAATTCTTGACTCTTAAAACCAAATAATCTCTTCTTGTTGTAATAGTTTGTTATATCCTGCCATCAATTCTTTCTCCAAATCTTTTGAATATTTACCTTGCTTGGCTCATACATAATGCTCTGAAAATTCTTTGTATTTTTTTTTTATTTTTTCGCTTTTCGAGCACATTGAAAACTGTTCAAGGACCATTATTTTGGAGTAATTATCCCAAGTCAAAATGTCCTTCAAGTTTTGATTCGGCCAATAAGTCATGTATTGCTACTTTGGAAAATGTAGATCTAAATTGATAACTGTTGTATCAATATTATTCAAATTAAATTCGAAAATTCTCCATATCGTTTCTTGGGCTGACACTCAATCTAGCATCTTAAAATTTTTAATCTAATCTTCAAATTTTTGTTTACCATTGTACGCATTATTAATTCTCATTTCTCACTTTGTCATGTCCTTTATAAATATATTTGTAAAGATATTTTGTAGTTGTCCTTAATTTTGGTATCCGTGGGTATATACATTAAAATTAAGTATTTCTTCTTTTACTAACTATTCTTTATCTCATTTTTATATTATCTTTGTCATTTGATCTTGCATTTCATTTTCTTATTCGTATTTCTCTAATGAGTATTATTTCAAATTTATGTTAATTTTTTTTATAATTAATTTTATGTATGTAGTAGAAATAATTAAAAGAGTAAATTTATATAAAAATTTAAGGAATATTTAATCGAATACTATAAAAATTATTTATAAAATTAGATTATATCTTATTTTTATATGCACACACATTGAGTCTCTTTAGGATTATTAATTTAAAGTAACTTTGGTCTAATGACCTGACATTCTAAATTGTGGTATATTAAGTCATAAGAAACCAAAAATGTTGTTATTTAATTTATATTTTGTTATATAAACTAAAGGAAGATTATATGGTTAATTAGATTTAGATAATTATAATTATATTACTATTAGTATTAGTTAATTAAAAAATATTATATTAGAATTAATTAATTTATTGATAAAGATTTTATGTAAATTATTCAATTATATTATTTTGTTAATTAGATAAGCTTATAGAATTATAATATGATATTAATTTAAGAAAGTTTATAAATTTAGATAATTAAAACTATTGACTTATATAATTAACTGACATTAGGATTGATTTATTGAAAGTTATCTTATGTAACTTGTTCAATTTAAATAATATTTTATTTTACATTATTATAAAAACTTATTAAAATTTATAATATTTTAAATTATAGACCTTAAAATTAAAAAATAGACAACTTATATCATAAAATATGAATACAATTAATTGATATTAATATTAAAACAATCCTTGTTGAACTATATACCTATTTTTGGGTAAGTTGGAGAAATTTTAATTCTAACAAGAGTCATATTTTAAGTTGATAAGTACTTTTTAAATATAGTTAAATTAATAATTTATAACATGTATTTACACTATAATACTTGACTAATAGTTATTGACGTAATTATTGTGAAGATATTTTAGGCGATCCGTATTTTGTAAGAAACTAAAAACCCAATCTGCGGTTTTATAAGATATATAGATTAGTAAAATATTGGGAATAGCACTCGCCCTCATACGGAGTAAAATTTAATTTATACCCTTGCGATATTCAAAATGTTTAAATTACCTCTTTGTATTAATTTTGTTCCAATTGGGCTCCTTGTTATTTTAAATAAATTTCAAATAACCTACTTAATAGTGGCATGTGAACTTCACTATTCAAATTTGAGAGTGTAACTCATATTTAGGTGTTCAAATATTAACATATTCTAATATTTTAATATAAAATATTTTTTTCTCTTTTTATTTTTTTTTTCTTCATCTGGATTTTCCTTCTTTTTTCCTCTTTTCCACCAAGTACAAACTTTTTTCCTTCAAATTTTTTTTTCTTTCTCTTATTTTTATTTTTATTTTTATTTTTCTTTCTTGTTATTTTTAGTTAGTATGAATGAAAAAATATCATCTTTTTCAATAATAATAAAAACTTATATTTCTCTACTCTTAATTTATGTTCAAATATAAAATTTTAACAATAACTAATGAAAAGAATTTATATTTTTCTTCTCTTAATTCAATTTCAAATAAAAGACTTTTAACACAAAAATCGAATACTACTTTATATAACAAAAATGAATAAAAGACAGTTATTTAAACAAGATAAATATGTGGTTAATACAAAAATATTAGTACTAATTTAAACATAATTAATATGTAAGGTCATTTTAGCTTTAAAAAATAAAATTAGACTAAAATTAATTAGGGAGACGGTGTGAATTTTTTTGGATATCACAGGGGGTTAGATTAAAATAAGTTTCTTTCAAGTAGGTATTTCAAACATTTTGAATATCACAAGGGATAAATTAAATTTTACTCCCCTTATACATCATCTGTCTTTTTATTTAATGTTTGGATTAGTATTGAGTCTATTGACCCCTTACCAAATTAACCATATGATATGTGGACAACGGCTTTGTGGGATGTCGCCGCTACTTTTTTCTCTTCCGGTAACTTTGTAGCGGCCAAGCATTACGTACAATCCACTCCACCTGAGTGTTTCTTCACGTGACGGTAAACTACGTTCCTCCAAATCACCCAATTTAAATTTTCATGGGGATTTTTAAATAGGGCTTATCGACTACCGCCCTGGCGGGTTTCTTCGGATTCAGAGTTCTGATAGATTTCTGCATTTTTTTCGCTTTCGATTACTCTTTTCTCTCTGCCTCTGTACTCCCCTGCATTCGTGTTTTAGTTGTTGGAATTTTATTTTATTTTTTTTTTTTTTGAACGGGGCTTACATTTTTACTGAATCTTCGTAGCTCTATAAGTAATTTATACTATTTTCTAGTTTCAGTACAATAACAAGCAGGAACTATTCTTTCAGTAATCATGTCAGGAAGAAACGAACTCATTGTTGGTCTGGTGACAGAGTATATAGGCTAAGTTATATACGTGAGTAGTTGGGTAGGCTGAAGACTGTCTGAAATTATTCTGTTAGTTTCCGATTAAAATATCAAGATTTTATCCTGACATAAACTTATAGCTTTAAGTGACTTTAAGAGGTAAATTGTGTTAGACATTATGTGTTTATACTTTAGATTGAATTCACACAGCTCATAAGACTTGGTGCATTTTACGAAGTTGTATCAAGTGTTGGTGTACTATATCTCAGTTATTTTCTACAATTTTCAGGTTTCTGATTACATCATTTAGTGAGATTGACAAGAATGAATATCTTGATCCCAGGAGCGCCCAGGTCGCAATAGTTCACCGTGTAAAACAGGTGCGTCAATGTAAATGCTCTTTATTTTTCGTTAGAATATTTTTACATCTTTCTCTTATTTTTCAGATTTAATTGTAATTAAGTCAGAGGGTTTGTTTAGGTTAACATGATATGCTACAAGTCCAAGAAACAAAGAATACATGAGAATGAGAAATTCATACTTGTACATTGTGTTTAGTTTCCATCTATTGAATTTGAAGTGGGCTCCCAAATTGGTGTGCCCGACATTATGATTGGTAGGAATATTAAGGTTACGGTTGAGTATGTTACTTCAGGGCCTGCATATAGAATTAATTTGATTCCTCCATTTCATATGGTTGAGTTTCCTTAATTTGATTTTGTAGTCCTGCTCATAGCATATCGTACATACTCCATTTTCTAATTTTTAGGGTACTCTTATTTTGCCTTATGCTCCATGTTTGGCTTCATTTTTTATTAATTGTTATTATTTCTTCTAGATTATTATAGAATTTCTTTTTCTCTTCAATACACTCAGTAATCATTTTCCATTGAAATATAACATATTTTTTTGTCCATAATAGTGTCAAATCACAGTTTGATAGATGCACCGCACTGCTATCCCCATTGCTGAAATTACACCAACTACTCCGAATTGGACAACAAGAGTTTTGGTAATGCGAAAACTCAGCCCTCGGCAGTCTCAAACAACTAGAAGAAAGTATCAGAGGTTTCTACTTATTCAAAGATGTATGTTTGCTCAAACTTCAAAGTAACATTTATTTTTTTCCACTAACTCTTGTTACTTTTCCAAATGAAAATATATATGTTATATTTTTCCTCACAGATTCATTTAAAATTGTATTAGAAAACTCGAGTACAAACTATAATATATGCAATAGACGTGAGTTTAATGGAGGACGCTCTCCAACTTCAGGATTCATACTATATATCTAATGCAAAAGTTGAATTTGTACAAACCTAATACCGAATGGTTCCAAATATCTATCGATGGATTATAGGTACAAGCACTTCCATTTATTTTTATAAGACAAGACCATAAAATAATTTATTTGCTTATTTCTGGATAAATCGTAAAATTTCCCTGGATATATTGAGTTAAAACTTTAATTTTTACTATTTAGTGATGTATAGTTTTTATTTACTTATTTAGAAAAAGTCCCAAAGGACAAACCTTTTGCATCTAAAAATATCACTCAAAATCGCATTACTAACTAACTAATGAGCTATCATATTAACATTCCATAAAATAAATCGGAGCCGGACATAATTAAATGAATAGCTAATGTACTTAATATCAGAATTGATAACATTGGGGAAGCAAAGGGCTGAAAGAGCAGCATTGTCTTTGTCATGCTGATAGTGTTGGTTTTTCTATCCAATTCCTGCCCAACACATCGTCCTTCCAACTCCCTTGGAGCAACTCCCATCCGATCGCATTCTCTTTTTTAGCAAAGCACCGTTAGAGTTGACTTTGATCCAATTTCAGGTTACTTTCGTCCATTTCACGATGTCATTCCCTATAGCCGGTATAGCTAGTAACACAACTGTTATTTAGTTTGGACTTGTACATAGTTTTGTGATCTTTCCCTTCCACAGCACGGAGTCCACGGAGCATATTACAGCCTCTAAAATACGAATACTTCAAAACATATATATAGTATGGCCTCCAAGACACGAATACTTTAAAAAATATTATTTTATCGTGTCGCGTTATATTGAACTCTTTCATATAATATTTTTTTTTGGAAAATATGTATTACCATATTTATATTGTGTCATATCCGTTTATTATAATCGGTGAAGGTCGCCTCTTAAACCGTTTTGTTCCTGACATATCATATTTATTTTGACCAAAAAAAAGATTCAGCCCCCATGTGAGAAAATGAAAAAAAAATCATTTCGTCCCCTTAACAAACAATTTCGAGAACCTTCCTTAACAAAAAGTTTATAACTTTTAAGGCATTGTCGGTAAATTTTGGATTTTGAGCTTTATGAGATACTTTTTTTTTATCACATAAACGTTTATGATAGTTTGCCATAGCAGAGAAGGTTAAACAATTAAATTTCCCCAATATTCCATCCTTCAATTGATGAGATCTGACGCAAGTGAATTCTAATGTAAAATTAAAATAAAAATGTCAATCTTAAATCAAGGCACTTATATATGATGGTACATTTGTCGAAAACTGAAAAATAAATGAATAGATTATGATATATATATATATATATATATATATATATATATATATATATATATATATATATATATATATATATATATATATATATATATATATATATCTAAGACTCTAACACAAGGGGAAATGTGGCTTAATTAGTTACGTAGTTGAAAGGAAGCATAAGCTAAGAAGGACACAATTAAGTAGGGCCACGGCAAAGGTATACACGAGCTGCCGCTTGGGCCTTCGGCTCGTGCGTTGGGTACCGGACGAATAATGTGCGTCCCTCTGCCGTGATGGTGATGGTGGTGGTGATGGTGATGGTGATGGTGATGGCAGCCGTGGAAATGTCCTAGTCCTCCACTGTGCATCCCTCTACCGTGATGGCCGCTGTGGAAATGTCCTCTTCTGCCACCGAGTTTAGCGTCTGCAGAGGTGACGAGGATGCAAATGATACTGAATACCAACACAAACTTGACAGTTTGCGGCATATTGCTGATTTCTCCCTCCGTACTTTTCTGAGATTGTGATTGTTCTTTAAACCCAATGTCTCCCACTATTTATAAGCATTGGGCTCCTCAGCATTCCAGACTTCTCCTCTTGTTCGGATTCCAACTTCTTCTCATGTTCGGATTCCATGATTACTTGTTGGACAATTAATAAGAGTTCCGTTCCTAGCGAATGGGGGTCATTGGTTTTACGCGAACTTGGATTTAAAAATACAGAAAAGATAAGTGGAGAAGGTAGGAATGTTCATTGAGAGCGTTTGCAATCCCACTGATGTTTTGAAGTTGCTATGAAGTCAGCCAAAGTCGAAAAATAAATTTAATGGATAAGACGGCTAATATATGTTGCCCAAACGAATTATACTATATACTACTTTGATATGAAACCACTTTTTGGTATTTAAGTTGATTTTATTTTTAATAGGTTTATTTCGCTATCACTATTCTTATTTTAATTTGGATAAATTACATCTAACCCTATGCATATAATTAGACTTTTATTTTGACAACAGACTTCCTAATATGGGTAAATTACATCTAATACTCATTAATTAATTAACATATTTATTTTGATTACAAACTTCCCAAACGTTAGGGTTAGGGTTTGCTGGACTATAAACATTGCTCCATTATATTAAAAATTTAATTTATCTATGGACACCATCTAAAATAAATTGATATTATGGAATCACCGAAACCATTCACACTTTTTTAATGATTGATATTAAACAATTGGAATCACTAACCCCCTAATCTTATTAAAATTAATATTATTATTGTTAGCTCTAGGAACTTGATAGGAATTAAGTCATTAACTCTTACTAATACGTTTTGTTTATGTTTTCAGAGGTGTCGGGAATAAAAGAGTTCATTTTTTATACTTTAATTACCTTATATTAAGTATTTAATTATCTAATTGTTAAAAAGTGAAATGTTAAAAGTCCATCCGCATTTCTCATTATTGGGGTCTTACTTATCCCAACAAGAAAATCACATTTTTTACTTTCTTTATGCATGTCTAGAAGATGAAGAGGTGTCTCATTGATTACTCATTCAAACGTTCAAATTTGAAGACGATCATGCCACCTTCAGACACTATTGGAGCAAATTACATTTGTTATATATATAATGTACTTCTGAGAAAATTACAGTTTTGATATACTAATTCACTATAATTTGCAATTTTGTTATAAAAAAAAAAAATCGGTGAAGAAAAACTAACTTATAACCTTAAGTTCACAATTTCATGCACCATATGACTCGAATAGATATGTTGGAAAACCGATCCGAAGCTGGGTCATATCTATTCGGGTCAAATAGTGCATGAAATTTTGAACTTACCAAAATTGAGAATCATAAATATACGGTGAGTTGGTATACTAAAATTGCAATTTCCTCCTGTAATTCTTATTGTTCTCACAGTGTTTTTTTTGTTTGAGTCGTGATTAATTAACCATAATTTTTGTTATATATATACTTGAGTGATTCCAATCTCCTGTAATTTGTAATAGATTTTTAGGGAGCGTTTGCAAACTCTAAGAATAAGCATTTATGAGATAAGTGTTTATTTTCAATAGTTTTGGAGGGTTTGGAATACACACTTCTGCTTATTCTATGCAGAAATAAGCCAGAATCCAAAAGCAACTCAGGGCATACTTTTTGATTCTGCTTATAGTTTATACGGTTAATTAAAATTCTATTTGACAATAGAATCCTCATAAAATAATATTATTTTTAAATTGACCTTTTGCATACATATACAACTCTAGGATTTTGTATGTTCCCTGCATCTTTTCTTTTTAATAGATACATTTGATGGGGCCAAAATACGCTCGTCCCACATTAGGACACGTGGCAACGCAAGATGACGACACCTGTCCACTTGTGATTAAGGTATTTATACACGAGCGCTTGGACCCCTCAAGCGTCAGCGTCCCTCAGGGACACGTGCCCTCCCCGCTACGCATGCACGTGATCAACATCGCCGCTCTCTAACGAGCGCGATCCATATTACATGGCCAAAGCTCCAATCAGTTGAGAAAGCCCTTTTTGAGCACTACACTCATTCAGGGAAACTTTCACTCCCCCTCATTTTATGAGCCCTGGCTTTCATCCCCTAGCGGATTTCTTGGTCTCCAAGGCTCTTGGTTGACATGAGCGTGCTCTTAAGTCCTCGTTACCAACCCCTCAAACGGCTCTGTGACACCCCGTACATGCCCGCGCACCTGCCACTGTTGCCCACACTAACTTCCACCAGCTTTTGCAGAAGATTCCTCCTGGGTTTCTCTCTCGCAATGTCACGTGTTAGGGCAACATTCGGCCAGGACCACACGATGCAAATGATTAAAGGGTCCCTGACCCTCAACTATAAATATGCGAGTTCATCTCCTTCACTGTAAGCAACTTTCATTACTGCAACTCCATACTTAGCATATTCTCTTTCAGATCTTTCAGATCTTCATCTGAGTTGAGCGTCGGAGAGCCAAACTGGGAATCACCCCCAATTCACCCAGCTTGGCCATCTGACTTTGTCTTTGTGTTTGTCCTAGCAGGTAGAACCCCCATCTTTCCCGGCGATCTTCAACTGCTTTCCTCACCTAAACAAATTCTAAAGTGATCGGACTCTGCACCCCATATTCAGACCCATCATTTTAGGCGCCGTCTGTGGGAAACCACCTCTCAACTCATTTCTCTCTTTCTGCTAGTTGAAAAACAAACACCCAATATCTTCTCAACTATGGTAACTACAAGATCAGGAGCTGCGGGAGGAGGAGAGGATCTTCCCCATGATGCCAACCCCGCCACCGTTCCATCGGCGGTCACTGGTGGAGCACCGCCCGCCGGAGGTGTACCTCCGCTTGCAGAATCTGTGGTCCCTCCACCTGCGCCACCAGCACTACCCGTTTCCAGCACCGTTGGAGGTGCCTCCCTCCCTACTCTTCCACAGCCTCCCCAGAACCAGTGGGTTCTTACTCATGCAAATCCTGGAGGGCAATACTACATGATGCCGCCGCCAGGTACACGCTTACCCCTACCGTCGTGATGCCGCAGATTCAGACCCATCATTTTTGGCGCCGTCTGTGGGAAACCACCTCTCAACTCATTTCTCTCTTTCTGCTAGTTGAAAAACAAACACCCAGTATCTTCTCAACCATGGTAACTACAAGATCAGGAGCTGCGGGAGGAGGAGAGGATCTTCCCCATGATGCCAACCCCGCCACCGTTCCATCGGCGGTCAATGGTAGAGCACCGCTCGCCGGAGGTGTACCTCCGCTTGCAGAATCTGCGGTCCCTCCACCTGTGCCACCAGCACTACCCGTTTCCAGCACCGTTGGAGGTGCCTCCCTCCCCCCTCTTCCACAGCCTCCCCAGAACCAGTGGGTTCATACTCATGCAAATCCTGGAGGGCAATACTACATGATGCCGCCGCCAGGGTACACGCTTACCCCCACCGTCGTGATGCCGTAGATTCAGCCCTACCATGCCGGCCAGATCCAGCTCCCGGTGGTGATTCCCAGGGAGATTGAAGGGGTGGAGTTACCCCCTTTAACCCCCCAGCAGTTGAGGGCTCTTTACGCCCAGTGCGAGGTTCAGGCGGCCAAGGGGGCATGGGAGAGATATCATTCCATGTATTTTCCCTCTGGACAGGCCACTCAAGCCGTCGCTCCTTTCGGCGGATTGCAGACCTATCCGTTTAGGGAGGCTCAGGCTGTCCTAAGGGCTCAACAGCTGCCTCCACCCGCCAGAGAGACGCCCAACCAAGGCGAAAATGAGCGACCCCGCGAGGACAGGGGCAAAGAGCCCACAGAAAGAGTCAACGAAAATGAAGGAGACTCTCATGCCTCCAAAAGAGCTTCCAGAGCCACAAAGCAGGGGGACAAAGAGGGAGATGTAAATCCTAACCTCCTCGCGGCTGTGCAAAACCAGCTGCAGGGGTTAAAAAATATGGTTGGATAGCTCTCTCGAGCGTGGTCTCAGATCTCCCATAGCAGGGATGAATGAGCCGATGCCAGAGACGCTCGTCCCAAAGACCGCCGGCCACGGGGCGCCCACTGCAAGGAACAGGAAGAGAACTTTTGCACCTACGAATACCATCCCCTGGTGAGGGGCTCCCCCCTCGTGGAAGAAGTTTTGATGGCCCAAGCAGGAATGACCAAAATCCCTACCTCCGTCAATCACTACGACGGTACAACCAATCCAGCGGAACACTTGGATCATTTTCTACACCTGATGCACTTGTACGAGCATTCAAGCCACTACTGGGCCAAACTCTTTGTCACTTCCCTAGTAGGAATAGCTCAGGAATGGTATAAACGGTTGCCGCCACGCTCGATACACTCGTATGAAGAGTTGGCCCACAGCACTTTACAATATAGTGCTGGGCAAGAATGAATCTCTTCGCTCGTTCTTTGCCCGCTTTAACAAGGAGATATTGCAAGTGGAGAGGCCTTCCATGGATTTCTTGATCCCGACACTCTTTAAGGCTGTGGATCACAAGCAATATGTGAACAAGAAGTTTGTTGATGCTATCGTGGAGAGAAGACCAGGAACCCTCATGGCCCTAAGAGAAGTTACCGAGCCGTTTTTCGCGTTCGAGGATATGTATGGGATGAATGGGCCCCGGCATCACAGCCCCGTGAGATACGAGCGTCACCAAGAGCGGGGCCGAGAAGATGTAATCAGGAAGGAGCGCAAGAAATCACCCCCGGCCCCTCGTCGTTTCGAGCGCATCTCCCTTACAAGGCCAAACTCGGAAGTTTATAACCTTTTCGACAAAAAACTCTTCAAGAGACCCGTCAAAATGAGGGAGACGGAGGCATTGAGGCGCTTGAACAAATACTGTGCTTTCCTCAAGCAAAAGGGGCACGACACGGATGAATGCCGCCAGCTGGAAGTGAAAATTCAGAGGCTCGTCGCGGGGGGCCATTTGAAAGAATTTGTGAAAATATTGGAGCGCTAAGACGAGCGTTGTCATGATTGTTCAAGAGAAAGGAGGAGGAGCCCGTCTCGTTCAATGAGCCCACGAGGGAGAGGCCCTCCTGAGAGCAGCCATCGCAACAAAGGAAATGCTCTTGAGCAGGAAAATACCCCTTTTGCAGTCATTAACATGATAGCAGGAGGTTCCTCTGGTGGAGATTCTAACGCTGCCCGACGACGGTATGTTCGGAGTTATGATCAACGCCCCTCAGCGCCCAAGTCGGTCTACGCCATCCGAGAAGCCAAAGATCAGCGCTCGAAAGAAAATGATGTAATAGGATTTACTGATAGTGATTTGGAACATATTGTAACAGCCTATAGGGTCAGTGAAACCTCTGACTGCCCCATGGTGGTTAGCTTAGATGTCCACAATCACGTTGTAAAGAGGGTGTTAGTGGATAGTGGAAGCTCTGTTAACATTTTGCCCTACACCACGTTCCAAAAGATGAATGCAACGAATGCCTCACCCGAAACACTCAAAACAGCTCTCATTGGCTTTGGGGTTCTGAGGTTGTCCCATGAGGGCAAATTCGTTTCGCCACTTCATTCTGCCGAGCCCCACAGCGTAAAATGCTCATGGTCACCTACGCGGTGGTGGAGATTGATATCCCATATAACATCATAATCGGGAGACCAGCTCTCGTGGATTCAAAGCTATTATCTCCATCTACCACCAGAAAATCAAATTCCCCACCCTCGAGGGTGTCAGAGAAGTCTTGTGCAATGTACGAGAGGCCTGGGAATGCTACATGTTATCCCTCAGGAAACCTAAAACGGAAAAAGCATTCCGAATCGGGTCCACCAAGAAATCCATTGATTTCTCCAATTTGGACGAGGATGGTCCCGTGTGCAAGAGGGCCAAGCTGAACAAGAAAAAGAAGAAGAAGAAAGATCCCAGCGCCAAGGGCTCCCCCGAAAACGCTCCGCCAGGGATAGTAGAAGAATCCTCCTCTGAGGGGGACGAGCGTGAGGGTGGTGAGCCCCTTAATGATGGACGTTTGACAGGAAAGAAAAGGGCGTTTGAACTCCCTCGCCCAGAAATGAGGGTTGAGCCCACGGAAAAATTCCTTACTATTGAGCTAGAACCAGGGAACAAGGATAAAACTACTCAGATTGGGTCCAACCTCTCTGGACCCTCGCAGATCATGATGATTAAATTTCTCAGAGAAAACATTGACGTTTTTGCATGGAAAGCATCTGACCTTACAGGGATTGACCCGAACGTCATAGTCCACAGGCTCAATGTAGATCCCTCGTTCAAACCCATAAAGCAGAAGAAGCGGGATGTACAAGGTTTTCGGAAGAAGTTAACAAGCTTCTAGAGGCCTAGTACATCGAGCCCATCTTGTACCTGGAGTGGCTGTGTAACGTGGTATTGGTGCCCAAAAGCGCAAATAAATGGCGTATGTGCAATGACTTTACTGATCTTAATAAGGTTTTCCCAAATGATCCATATTCATTGCCCCGGATAGACCAATTGGTGGATTCGACCGCCGGATGTGAACTCATGAGCACGATGGACGCCTTTCAGGGGTACTATCAAATCTTTATGGCCCTAGAGGACCGCCCCAAAACTTCATTTGTTGTTCACTTGGGGGTTTATTGCTTCTTAGTCATGCCTTTTGGGCTCAAGAACGCTGGAGCCACTTATCAGCGTCTTGTCAACAAGATGTTTGAAAAAGAAATTGGAGGATCCATGGAGGTTTACGTTGATGATATGATTGTCAAGAGCGAACGTCAGGGCTCACATCTGGAGGATCTCAAGCGCACTTTTTCCATTTTACGCCAGTATGGGATGAAATTAAATCCTTCAAAGTGTACTTTTAGAGTACGAGGGGGAAAATTCTTAGGCTATATGGTCAGTCAGAGGGGGATTGAAGCCAACCCTGAGAAAATCAAGGCTATCTTGGAGATCCCCTCCCCTCGAAACCTTTGGGAAGTGCAAGTGCTAGTAGGAAAAATCATTTCCCTGAACAGATTCATTTCATGCTCGGCAGACAGAAACCTTCCTTTCTTCAAAATTTTGCAAAACGCACGAAATTTCACTTGGACTGAAGAGTGTGAAAAGGCATTGCAAGACATGAAGGCTTACCTTTCGAGCGCTCCGCTCCTGACCAAACCCGTTGAAGGTGAAAGGCTATTTATGTACCTCTCCGTTTAAACCGAGGCAACAGGCGCGGTATTAATAGCTGTATGGGAACGTAAGCACTTGCCTGTTTATTATTTGAGCAAAACATTACAAGGGGTCGAGAAGAAGTACTTGGAAATCGAGAAATTTGCGTTTGCCCTCATCAACGCATCAAGACGATTGAGGCCATACTTTCAAGCGCACTCAATAACGGTCCTCACTGACCAACCTTTGAAGCAAGTGTTATCCAAACCAGACATGTCTGGAAGATTGATAAAATGGGTCATCGAGTTGAGTCAGTTTGACTTAAGTTTCGAGCCCAGAACCGCTATACAAGCGCAGGTTGTGGCGGATTTACTGGTTGAACGCTTCGGTTTAGAACCTGCTGCTCCGGAGAACGAGGGGCTATGGGTCCTGCACACGGATGGTTCCTCAACCTCTCAAGGGAAAGAAGCAGGGATAACCCTTAGAGACCCCAATGGGATTGAGTTAGACTTTGCAATTAGGTTGGATTTTCAAGTCACCAATAACGAGGCAGAATATGAAGCCCTTGTGCAAGGATTGAAAATTGCTTTTCAGAACGGAGCCTCTAGAATCACCGCTTAGGTTGATTCACAGTTAATTGCGAGCCAGATTGAAGGAACTTATGAGGCTCGAGAAACCACCGTGGTGCAGTATTTGAGCAAGGCCAGGGAAATCATTGGGAAGTTTAAAGAGTTCCATCTACTTCAGGTCCCACGGGCAGAAAATGAGCGTGCTGACGCTCTATCAAAATTTGTCTCAGCCTTGGAGGGTACTAGTGAGCGCTCAGTCACGTTCCTTAGAACTGAAGAGCCCTTGATAAAAGAGCAAGGCACCAAGAGAGTGGTAGCCACGATTGATCCGCACGAGCCTTGTTAGCTTGATGATATTATCAGATTTCTTAAAAATGGTGGATGTCCCACTGACAAGGTGGAGGCTTGGAAAATCCGAAACAAGGCCCCTCGGTTTTCTTTAGACTCGGAGGGAAGGTTATTCAAGAAGTCATTTCAAGGGCCCCCGATGAGATGTCTAAGGCCCTCACAAGCAAAAGAAACGTTCGAGCTTATTCACAATGGAAGCTGTGGGAACCATTCAGGAGGGCGTATCCTTGTTAAGAAGGTCCTAAGGAGTGGGTTTTATTGGCCCACAGTTCTCCAAGATGCCATTGAATTTTCCAGAAAATGCCCTAAGTGTCAATTCCATTCTAACCTCCCTCAACTGCCAGCCGCTCAAATGATCCCTATAGATGTCTCATGGCCCTTTGACCAGTGAGGAATCGGCATCGTAGGCCCCTTGCCCATCGTGGTAGGACAGAAGAAGTTTGTCATTTTAACTGTCGATTATTTTACCAAATGGCCCGAGGCTGAAGCCGTAGCAAAAATTACCTTCAGGGTTGTGAGGGACTTCATTTGGAAAAACATTATCTGCAAGTATGGGATGCCAAGGGTGCTCATTTTAGACAATGGATCCCACTTCATAGCAGCTGACACACGAGAATGGTGTTCAGAGTTAGGGATTGAACAGCGCTTTACCTCCGTGGGCCATCCCCAAGCCAATGGACAGGCGGAAGTCACCAACAGGGTCATTCTGCAGCATCTGAAAACAATGCTAGAGAGCAAAAAGAGTGAATGGGCAGAAGAATTGTAAGGGGCACTCTGGGCTTATCGCACTACCCCACGAGCGGCCACTGGCGAGACACCTTTCGTGCTCGTATATGGGTCAGAAGCAATGATACCAGCAAAAGTTGTAAATGAATCCGCCTGCGTAGCCTATTTCGAGCCTCAGCTTAACGAAGATAACAGGAGCCTGGAGTTGGACCTACTAGAGGAGAGAAGAGACAAGGCCTGTGCTAAAATACACAGCTATAAGGCAGCCGTGGCACAAAAATACAACAAGTGTGTGAGAGAAAGAACCTTCCAACTGGGAGACTTGGTCTTGAAGAAAGTAGAAGTATCTAAGCATGTGGGAAAATTGGACCCCAACTGGGAAGGGCCGTTCAAAGTCATACAAATCAGAGCTAACAACACTTACACCCTGGAGACACTTCAAGGTGAGAGCTTGCCTCGCCCTTGGAACGCATGTAACCTCCGGCGGTTTTATGTTTAAAAGCTCTCTAGAAACGATGATGTAACCATCCCACTAATGGGTTCTATGTACTACTTCAAATCTCAAGTAAGTTATAATGCATTCTCTTGAATATTTATTTACTACTGCTTTTAAATCACGCAAATGGATATGACCCACGTCCTTCGTTTCCACGAGCGTGGTTGGCAATCCGTTCCAATACGCACGATATTATTGCACATGGGTTACGCTTGCCAGCACTCTACTCCACGTGGGGGGACGCCCTCATAAGGATAGTCTGGTAACGCTCAGAACCAACCTGATGAATCGGAGAAAAATACAAGGAAAATCCTAGTAAGCCTTGGTCGTTTGTCACAATGCCTTGTGCTCGAAAACGGGATCGCCTGCAAGTCCTAAAAATTAATGGGTATAAGCGCTCTCGTTCAACGGTAACGTCATTCAGAATGAATTTTCACAAGTCTTGAACGAGGACAGCCTCTCAGTAAGACCCTCGTAATTGTTCAAGACTTAGTAAAATTTTCAAAGATAAACAAAATTTTCACAAGTCTTGAACGAGGGCAGTCTCTCAGTAAGACCCTCATAATTACTCAAGACTTAGTAAGATTTTTCAAGTTAAGCAAAATTTTCACAAGTTTTGAACGAGGGCAGTCTCTCAGTAAGACCCTCGTAATCACTCAAGACTTAGTAAAATTTTCTAAGTGAAGAAGAACTTTCACAAGTCTTGAATGAGGGCAGCCTCACAGTAAGACCCCCTGATTACTCAAGACTTAGCAAAATTTTTCAAGTTTTAAGACTTAGCTAAATAATACAATTTTTACTGAGCTTGTTACACACAATCTTAGTATCACAAGATTTTGTTACAACAAGCGCAAGGTAAAATTTCACAATCAAGGAAGTAAAAGGAGAACATTACGTGAAAAAGAAGGATTTCATTACTTTAAGGCTTTCGCCAAAGTTACAAGACAAGGGCTCAGGGGCCCATAACATCCTTACAAATAGGTACTAAATCAAAAGAAGAAGAATTGCAACCTAAGCAGATGAGGAGGAACTTCAGGCGGCGGGAGCGACGTCTTCATCTAGAACCACCAAGATATTTTGGGCCACAGGGCCGTATACTGGGCCCTCCGGCTCTTGTGCTGGGGGGGAATTCTCATCTTGGTTCTGGGCAGCTGGAGGTGCAGGCTCGTTGTTTCCTGGCGCTTGCGGAGCGTTGGGCTCATTGGCTTCGACAGCTGGAATGGGGGCATTCTCTGCTGCAGGCGCTGGAGGCTCGTTCACCGGAGGGTTTTCAGAAACAGCGCTGACATTGTTATTCCCCCCATTTTGTTCCACTTGAGAGGTCTCTTCCGGAGGATGAGCCGTCATATACTCATCTTGGATGAGCGTAACCAGAAAGTTGTATTCCAGCTCAGAGATGTTAGACTCCGGAGCGTTAGACTCCGGGTCCTCAGGGTTTTCATCATCTTCAACACACTGCTCATTGAACATGAGCCCCATGCCTTGCGCATCGCGGATGAAGGGATCTGTTAGGCCCATATGAATGCCTTGCTCAATGGCCAAATTGAAGGCCTTTTGAGCCTCATCTAAGCAATGCAAAGAGGCCGCAAAATTGAACGCCTTGGAGTGGCAGAATTTGATAAGCGCTTCCTTGTTGGATTGCTCAAAGCGACGAGAGAGTTGGTTCATGGCATCAGCATATTTCTTTTCCGCCTCCATGGCCCTCGTCTTCCAATCATTGCGCTCGGCGGTATGCTTCTTATGATTCTCCTCAAGCTGGTTAAACTGGTTACGCCAACTCCTTCGAGCGTTCTCCACGTTCGTAAAGTCACCTTGCAACTTCTTCATCTCTGCCTCCATCTTGTTGTACTCTTCCTTGAGGGAAAGGTACTTGGTCGTCTCAGTGTCCAACTCCTCCTGAAGCTGGGCAGGATCGTTCGAGTGCGCCATCTTTTTGTACTTTATCTTCCGGTCTACGTAAATCGAGGCACGCATCTGGATATTTCTTGCCCTCAGAAGCACTTGCTGCACGGGGTCGAAAGGGCAAAAGTGTTAACAAATATATTGAAGAACAACACTCCCAAGGAATAATAAAATTACAAGAGGAAAGGAAACTTACGGAAATTATGGCGTGCACCATATCGCCGGTCACCTTTTCAACTGGCTCGGAGAACAGATGCTTATGATCCGCAAAAAATTGGGCCCTTTCATACAAGTTTTGGCTGATACCTTGGGACAGTGTCCCGTACCTCAGTAATACAGCACCCCCATCTGCGGAGCCCTTGTAGCTCCTGTCCCCCCCGGCGGTCAAAATCCCACAAATGTTCCTCTTCCGAGGAGGAAGTGTCTCCGTCGCCGCCCTTGGGGCCTTCCACAACTTGTTTGCCCTTGCCCGTTATGGCGAAGGCATCGTGGGAAGTTTGGCTAGAGCCCTCCTGAGCCTCGTTTATCACCACGCTCGCAGTAGGCCTCATTTGATTGGTGGCGTTTGGGTTGGCCACCCTTGAATCTGTCGTGGTCGGTGGCCGTACCATTATTTGGTTTTCTGCATTTGCCGTTCGGTTCTCCCCTCGCCCCTGCAGCACTTGAGCGCTAGTTGCGGCGCTTGAGCTGGCGCCTCGGTGGCCGCCACGACCGTCACCCCGGCCTGCTCTACGGCCTCGGGGATTCTGCTGATCTCCCTGCTGGGCCTGACGCCTGTTAGCGTTGGCGAACCTAGCTACGCTTCTTATGCCTCCTGCCATCCTTAAAATGTCCGCTCCTACAAAGAAAAAGAAAACGAGGGTCAGAAATCAAGAAAACAAAAGGGTCAAAAGAGGGTGAAGGCTCGGGCATGCAGGCGACCGATCGTACCCCGGACGAGACTCCCAGCACCATCACTCTGGGGGAAATAAAGTCTGTTATGGCCCCAATCTACTGGGACGAGCGTTACACTTGAAGAATCCCTGCCAAGCACGAGCGCGCCAACCATCCCCCACCTGGCGAAATGGCAGTTTACAAAGACGCAATTGGCTCGGGGGGCCTACGATTTCCCATTCTAGTCCCAGTGGCTTCCATTCTGAATGATTTGAACCTATGCCCTTCGCAAATCGTGCCCAACGGCCTCGCTTTGATAACAAGCTTTGTGATCCTCATGAAGTGCGCTGGATACGAGCCCTTTATGCGGAATTTCTACGCCCTTTTCCAAGTAGTCAGCTCACCGCGCTCGTCACCTGAGGCGGGTTATTCCTACTACATCTAAGCGAAGGTTCATCTGAAATTGATTAATTCCCCCTCAACCACTTATGGCCCAGATTGGAAGGAGAAGTATATTTTCATCAGTAAGCCCGCAGAGGAACATGAGCTCCGCATCGTCTATCCAGTCCTTGGCTCGAATTAGTCGGCCCTCGTCCCTCAACCCCCCAGCCAAGTTCTTGGCCCAGTCCCTTGGGAAGGCAGGCTCTAAGCGGCTCTTTACAAGGGATCCTTCCCATGAGATACCCACTCTCGGGGTCAAAATACGCTCGTCCCACGTTAGGACACGTGGTAACGCAAGATGACGACACCTGTCCACTTGTGATTAAGGTAATTATACATGAGCGCTCGGACCCCTCAAACATCAGCGTCCCTCAGGGACACGTGCCCTCTCCGCTACGCATGCACGTGATCAACATCGCCGCTCTCTAACGAGCGCGATCCATATTACATGGCCAAAGCTCCAATCAATTGAGAAAGCCCTCTTCGAGCGCTACACTCATTCAGGGAAACTTTCACTCCCCCTCATTTTATGAGCCCTGGCCTTCATCCCCTAGCGGATTCCTTGGTCTCCAAGGCTCTTGGTTGACACGAGCGTGCTCTTAAGCCCTCGTTACCAACCCCTCAAACGGCTCTCTGACACCCCGTACATGCCCGCGCACCTGCCACTGTTACCCACACTAACTTCCACCAGCTTTTGCAGAAGATTCCTCCTTGGTTTCTCTCTCGCAACACCACGTGTTAGGGCAACATTCGGCCTGGACCACACGGTGCAAATGACTAAAGGGCCCCTGACCCTCAACTATAAATATGCGAGTTCATCTCCTTCACTGTAAGCAACTTTCATTACTGCAACTCCATACTTAGCATATTCTCTTTCAGATCTTCATCTGACTTTAGCGTCGGAGAGCCAAACTGGGAATCACCCCCAGTCCCCCAGCTTGGCCATCTGACTTTGTCTTTGTGTTTGTCCTAGCAGGTAGAACCCTCATCTTTCCCGGCGATCTTCAACTGGTTTCCTCACCTAAACAAATTCTAAAGTGATCGGACTCTATACCCCATATTCAGACCCATCCACATTCATATATTATATTATGGTTATATATAAATATAATAATTTATATTAAAATTTATAATAAGATAATAGATATATTATATTCTTATAAAATGATTCTATTTAATATATTGTTATCTACAAATGAAATATAAATATTATAAATTAAGGAATATATAAAATAATTCAATATCTGATTATATAAATTTGCAATAATTTTTTATATTATGATGGGTCCGGAAATGGATGGATCCGAATCCGATCACTTTACAATTTGTATTTGTGGAGGAAACCACCGGAGCTTCGCCGGGAAGGTGAGAGGGGTTCTACCTGTTGGGACAAGCACAAAGAAAGTCAGATGGCCAAGCTGGGGGAACTGGGGGTGATACCCAGTTTGGCTCTCCGACGCTCAAGTCAGTTCAGTGTATGAAGGGAAGTGTAAGTTCAGTCACAGTTGCAGAGGTGAAAAAAGCTTACTTGTGTAGAAGATGACTTTGGCTATTTATAGTTGAGGGTCAAGGGCCCTTTGGTCATTTGCCTCAAGTGGTCCTGGCCGAATGTTGCCCTAACACGTGGCGCTATGAGAGAGAAACCTAGGAGGAATCTTCTGCAAAAGTGGCCGAAAGTTAGTGCTGGCAACAGTGGCAGGTGCGCGGGCATGTACGTTGTGTCAGAGAGCCATTTGGGTGGTTGGTGACGAGGGCTTAAGAGCGCGCTCGTGACAACCTGGAGTATTGGAGGCCAAGATATCCGCTGAGGGGGATGAAGGCTCCAGTTCAAGTGACGAGCCAAAGGGGAGGCCACTCTGAGGGAGTGTGACGCTCGAAGAGTGCTCCCTTGGCACGTGGGCGTACCAATCGTTTAGTTTGTTGGACGCTCGTGGGAGTGATAGCGCTCGTTGGGCTTAACTCCCTGAAGAAGGATTGCGCTTGTTGGGTTTGGCGCTCGTGCGCAGATGGAAGCACCCTTGGTGGCGGCTAGCCTAGCGCATGGCTTAGCGCTCGTGCGCTGATGGGTGCAGCCTTGTGGAGACAGATGTCATCATCTCGGTGATGCCACGTGTCTTCATGTGGGACGATCGTATTTTGACCCCATCATTTTGCCCCCCAATTCTGTAGTCCTTAGTGATAAGGACTGTAGAATTTTATCACGCTCTATCTCTCGTTTATAGCGCTCGTGCAAAGCTTGGCGTGTTGAGCAATTTTTCCTCTGATGGTGTCATTAATGCGGTCTTTTCAACCGACCGCTCGTAACAGTTCCGCATTAAATGTTTGTACTATTCTGAAGCCCTTGAATCGTCAGAGCATTAAATGCGGGTGCGCGTGGGGCGCGTGAGCATTGGGAAGCATGTGCCGGTTCCATAAAGTGGGCGGTTTCCTAGGCGGGAAATGATTACCATTTTGAATTTATTGCCAAAAACGGTACCAACTCCCATTCCTATAAATCCGGGATTCTGAGATCTTGTCACTCTTTACGCATCCAAAACTTCTAAGTATCCTCTGCAAGAAGAATTCTCTCGCATCTTCAACCTCTTCTCCAGTTTTCTCCAAAACTTTCAAGGTAAATTTCCAGTGTGACTTTCTAACTTTGCTAACCATAGATTTGGACTTTAGGATTTCGTAATCCCTCAGATTTTCGCCTTTCTGAACCTTAACCTCTTTCCAAGAAAAACTTCCGAAACCCAGTTTCTGCCATGGCCGACCAACATATCGAAGAATTTGCCCGTGAAATCCAAGAGATGGCCACTGAGAGTTCTTCTTCCCCTGATTCCCCCAGAGATGAAGAATTGGGGGCAGCGGTGATGGCTATGGAAGATAGAAACCCAGGCGGAGTGGATCCTCTTTTTGAAGAGATGGATCTGGTGATGGAGGCAGAACGGCAAGGGACTGTTCTCCCCATTACTCAAAGTGCCACACATCCCCACCGCCATACCGTGACCGTGGCGGTTGCAAACCCGCTTCCAGTGGCGGAAGCCGTAACTGGGCCTTCAGAAAGGGCCCGTGACAAGGGTAAAAGTAAGAAAACCCAAAAATCCAAAGGACCCAACGAGGGCGAAGGGTCAGGCTACCAGGCTACCGAGCGTACGCCTGATGAGACCCCCAGCACAGTCACCGTGGGGGACGTGAAGACGATGATGGCCCCCATTTACTGGGACGAGCGGTACACGTGGAGAATCCCAGAAAGCCACGAGCGTGCAAATAATCCGCCCCCTGGGGAGATGGCAGTGTACGTGGACACCGTGCGCTCGGGAGGCCTGAGGTTCCCTATCTCGGTCTCAATGGCCCATTTGCTGAATGACCTGGGCTTGTGTCCATCCCAAATAGTGCCCAATGGCTTGGCCCTCTTGACGTGCTTCATTATCTTGATGAGGAGTATGGGTTACGAGCCCTATTTGCGGAATTTCAACGCCCTTTTCCAAGTGGTCAGCTCATCCCGCTCATCCCCCGAGGCCGGTTTTTACTATGTCCAAGCGAAGGCCCATATGAAGCTGATCAACTCGCCCTCGACCACTTATGGCATTGACTGGAAGGAGAAGTTCATCTTTGTCAAGGCCCCAGCAGGAGAGGGCTTTGGGGTGATCACGGAATGGGGCTCGTATTCAAAGAGCCGTTTGCCACCCTCACTCCCCAGAGATTGGGCGAAAAACTTGGCAACAACCCTAAGGGACGAGGGTCACCTTATACAAGCGAAGGACTGGATAGATGATGCAGAACTCATGTTCTTGTGTGGTCTTTCCAACGACCCTTACTTCCTTGACAACCCTCCGGCTCGTGACATAGAGAGAGACGGTTAGATCTTTAGGGCACTAACTTTAGATAGGAATAAAAACTAACTGCTTCTTTGTACTTGTAACTTGCACTTAACAATTCTGGTCCCCAGATTTATAACCCTTGTATTTCCCTTTTTGCAGGAGCTGCTATTATAGAAATGGCCGGAGGAATTAGACAAGCGGCTCGTTTCGCCCACGCCAACAGAAACCAATCCCAACAAGGGGAACAGCAGCGTGAGCAACACCGTCCTCGCAACAGGGACGCTCGTAGTGGCAACCAGGGCGCCAGTTCGAGCGCCAATCGTAGTGAGGTTCCGCCACCCCGTGGCCGAGGGGAGCGTAGACTGGTCCCCAGAGAGACCAGGGGGCAGTCCTCTTCAGAAAGAGCGGGTGATGCTCAACCCCCCATCCCCGCAGAACAGACGAGGCCAGTGACCACTCTGGCATTAACTGAGGCTCCCCCGAGCGCGAGCGCAAGCAGGCCTTCCCGCAAGAGGAAGAGGATGCCCGATTCCGTGGCAATCCAGGGCAAGGGGAAACAAGTGGTTGAGGGCCCCAGGGGCCAAAGAGATACTTCCTCCTCAGAGGAGGAACATGCATGGGAGTTCCCCCGACGAGGGGACAGGGGCTTTACAGGCGCCCCAGACGGTGGGCCAGTTTTGCTGAGGCCCGGCTCGGTCGCACAAACTATCACCGAGGATCTGTTCAGCAGATCCCAATTCTCGGCCGACCATCGTCACCTCTACAGCGAGTCTGTGGAGCAAGTGACCCTCGACGCGGCCCACGCTCTGATTTCCGTAAGTAATCATTCCTTGCACTCTTTCTCTTCTGTAAGCCACCATTTTTTTTTTTTTTTTTTTTTGCTCAACACTTTTCCCCTCGTTCGCGCAGCAAGTTCTTCCCCGGCTCAAAAACGTGCAAATGCGAGCCTCAACTTACGCCGAGCGCAAGGCCAAATACAAGAAGATGGCCCGCTCGAATGATCCGGCTCAAATCCAGGCGGAGCTTGATGCGGAAATCGCCAAGTACGAGTCCCTCAAGGGCTTGTTCGAAACAACTGAGGAAGAGCTGGGAAAGCTCAAGGAAGACTTTTTAGCGGTCGACAACGCTCGTATTCGTTTGGGCAACGAGCTGGCCCAGGCCAACGAGCGGTGCAAAAAGGCCGAGGCGGACAGGGAAAGCTGGAAAGCAAGGGCGCTTGAGGCCGAGCGCAAATTCAACGATACTGTCAACGAATGGCCTCGAAGCTTAGAGCGTGCAAACAAGGAGGCGTTGATCAAATTCTGCCACTCCAAAGCCTTCAATTTTGCTGCTTCCCTACATTGCTTGGAGGAGGCTCAGAAGGCTTTCAATCTGGCCATCGAGCAGGGCATACACAAAGGGCTCACCAACCCTGCCATGAAGGAGGCCGAGGGCACGGGGCTCATGTTCAATGAGCGCTGCGAGGAGGAAGATGACGAGGGCGACAACCCTGCTGATTCCATTGCAGAGCCAGAGTATGAGTTCCTGGTCAAACTCCTTCAGGATGAGTATATGGACGCTCATCCGGCGGGTAATGCCGCCTCATCCGTTCCAAACGACGATCCTGTGGATGAGCCCCAAGCACCTATCTTGGAGGAGGCCCCGATCCCAATTGCTGAAGATGCCAACGCTCCCGCTCCAAATGATCCTGAGCCCAACGACCTGCAAGCCCATCAACAAGAGCCTGAGGGCCCAGTCCATGGCCCAGTTCAGGGCCCAATCCTGGTGATTGTTGATGAGGACATCGCTCCAGCTGCTTGAAGCTTTCCCTTTATCAATTCCTCCTGTTTTTGCCTGTTTTTCTGCTTTGCTGTCATTTTCTTCTTTTGGGACAATATTTATGGGCCTTTGAGCCCCCTTCTTTGTAATATTTTCCCTTGCCATGAATGAATATCTCTTTTTTGATGACTTTGTTGTTCTTCTTGTCCATTTATAATAAGACTGTGTAGCATACTCCTGTGAATGTTTTATTCCTTTGATGCAATGAAAATTTGTCTAAGTCTTGAGCGATCGTGGGGGTCTTATTGTGAGATTGCCCCTACGCTCAAGACTTGTATAAATTTTATTTTTGCTCTTGAAAATTTGTCTAAGTCTTGAGCGGTCGTGGGGGTCTTATTGTGAGATTGCCCCTACGCTCAAGACTTGTATAAATTTTATTTTTGCTCTTGAAAATTTGTCTAAGTCTTGAGCGGTCGTGGGGGTCTTATTGTGAGATTGCCCCTACGCTCAAGACTTGTATAAATTTTATTTTTGCTCTTGAAAATTTGTCTAAGTCTTGAGCGGTCGTGAGGGTCTTATAGTGTGGTTGCCCCCCGGCTCAAGACTTGTATAAATTTCTGCCTTTGTAAATTTGTCTAAGTCTTGAGCGGTCGTGAGGGTCTTACTGTGAGATTGCCCCTACGCTCAAGACTTGTATAGATTTCTGCCTTTGTAAATTTGTCTAAGTCTTGAGCGATCGTGGGGGTCTTATTGCGGGATTGCCCCCCTGCTCAAGACTTGTATAAATTTCTTCTTTTGTAAATTTGTCTAAGTCTTGAGCGATCGTGAGGGTCTTACTGTGAGATTGCCCCTACGCTCAAGACTTGTATAAACTTTTGCTTTGGGAGAATTTGGCTAAGCCTTGAGTGTGTGCGAGGGTCTTACTGAGTGGTTGCCCTCGTTCAAGACTTGTGACATTCTTTCCGCCTTTGGGGGATTTTGCTAGGTCTTGAGTATTTGCGAGGGTCTTACTGAGTGGTTGCCCTCGTTCAAGACTTGTGCAATTCCTTTTTGATTCTGAGGCCATCGTTCGAGCGCTCTGGCTCTTGTCGTTTTCTTGGTTCTGCAGGAAATCCCATTTTCGAGCGCAAGGCGTTTTAAGAAACGACCAAGGCCTACTAGGACTTTTTCTGTGGTAGATCCCATTTTCGAGCGCAAGGCGTTTTAATAAACAACCAAGGCCTACTAGGATGCGTTCTTGTAGGAGATCCCATTTTCGAGCGCAAGGCGTTTTAAGAAACAGCCAAGGCCTACTAGGATCCGTTCTTGTAGGAGATCCCGTTTTCGAGCGCAAGGCGTTGTAAGAAACAGCCAAGGCCTACTAGGATTTTCTCCATAACCTTCTTCCAATTCACCTGCTTGGTTGTGAGCGTAACCAGTCTATCCTTATGAGGGCGTCCCCCCATGCGGAGTAGAGTGCTGGCCAGCGTAACCCATACAAGATAACAGCATACACAATGGAATGAGTTGCCAACCACGCTCGCGAAGACGAGGGACGTGGGACTTATTCATTCAAGCAACCAAAGAAACAGGAATATTAAAGAAATTAAAAAGATTATGTTACCTTTTACTTGTGATTTGAAGTACATAGAACCCGTCAAAGAGGGTTGTTACATCAGGGTTTGTAAAGAGCTTTTAAACATAAAACCGCCGGAGGTTACATGCGTTCCAAGGGCGAGGCAAGCGCTCACCTTGAAGTGTCTCCAGGGTGTAAGTGTTGTTAGCTCTGAGTCGTACGACTTTGAATGGGCCTTCCCAATTGGGGTCCAATTTCCCCACGTGCTTGGATACTTCCACTTTCTTCAAGACCAAATCTCCCAGCTGGAAAGTTCTTTCCTTCACACGCTTGTTGTACTGTTGGGCCACAGAGGCTTTATAGTGGTGGATCTTAGCCCACGCTCGGTCTCTCCTTTCATCCAGCAGGTCCAACTCCAAGCTCCTGTTGCCATCGTTGAGCTGAGGCTCGAAATAGCCGACACGAGCGGATTCATTTACAATCTCCGCTGGTATCATTGCTTCTGATCCATAAACGAGCGCGTAAGGTGTTTCTCCAGTGGCCGCTCGTGGGGTGGTGCGATAAGCCCAAAGCGCTCCTTGCAGCTCCTCAGCCCATTCACCTTTCTTGCTTTCCAGCATGGTTTTCAGATGTTGCAAGATGATCCTATTGGTAACTTCTGCTTGCCCATTGGATTGTGGATGTCCTACAGAGGTAAATCGCTGTTCTATCCCCAACTCAGAACACCATTCTCGTGTGTCTGCCGCTATGAACTGGGACCCGTTGTCAGAAATGAGCACCCTCGGTATACCGTACCTGCAAATGATGTTCTTCCAAATGAAGTCCCTCACAACCTTGAAAGTGATTTTCGCAACAGCTTCAGCCTCGGCCCACTTGGTGAAGTAGTCGACGGCTAAAATGACAAACTTCCTTTGTCCCGCAGCTATGGGCAAGGGGCCCACAATGTCTATTCCCCACTGGTCAAAAGGCCAAGAGACGTCTATTGGGATCATTTGTGCGGCTGGCAATTGAGGGAGATTCGAATGGAATTGGCATTTGGGGCACTTCCTCGAAAATTCGATGGCATCTTGGAGAACTGTAGGCCAATAAAACCCACTTCTCAGAATCTTTTTTGCCAAAATACGCCCTCCGGAATGATTCCCGCAACTTCCATTGTGTACGAGCTCGAGCGTCTCCTTCGCTTGTGAGGGCCTTAGGCATCTCATCGGGGGTCCTTGAAATGATTTCTTGAACAACCTCCCCTCGGGATCCAGAGCGAAACGAGGGGCTTTATTTCTGACTTTCCTGGCTTCCACCTTGTCAGCGGGAGTGATTCCATCCTTAAGAAAAATGATGATGTCGTCAAGCCAACAGGGCTCGTTTGGATCAATCATGGCAATCATCCTGGTGTCGACCCTTTCTTTGATCAAAGGTTCCTCAGTTCTAAGGAATGTAACAGAACGTTCGGAAGTGCCTTCTAAAGCTGAAGCAAATTTTGACAGAGCGTCCGCGCGCTCGTTTTCTCCTCGGGGCACTTGAAGTAGGTTAAATTCCTTGAACTTCCCAATGATTTCTCTAGCTTTCTGTAAGTACTGTACCATGGTGGTTTCTCGAGCCTCATAAGTTCCTTCAATCTGGCTCGCTATTAACTGTGAATCCACGTAAGCGGTGATTCGGGAAGCTCCATTCTGAAAAGCAATATTCAATCCTTGCACGAGGGCTTCATATTCTGCTTCGTTATTAGTGACTTGGAAATCCAGCTTGATTGCAAAATCCAGCTCAATCCCATCGGGGTTTCTGAGGGCCACTCCTACTCCTCCCCCTTGTGAGGTTGAGGAACCATCTGTGTGCAGTACCCATAACCCCTCATTCTCTGCAACGGTGGGCTCGAAACCAAAGCGCTCGACCAACAGATCTGCTACAACTTGAGCCTGTAACGCCGTCCTGGGCTCGAAGCAAAGGTCAAACTGGCTCAATTCGATGGCCCACTTGATTAATCTACCAGATACGTCTGGCTTGGACAACACTTGCTTCAAAGGTTGGTCGGTAAGAACCGTTATGGAGTGCGCTTGAAAGTAAGGCCTTAGTCTTCTTGAGGCGTTGACAAGAGCGAACGCAAACTTTTCAATCTCCAAATACTTCTTTTCCGCTCCTTGCAATGTTTTGCTCAGATAATAGACGGGCAAATGTTTCCGCTCTCGTACAGCGACCAGAACAGCGCTTGTGGCTTCCGGAGAAACGGAAAGATACATGAATAACCTCTCGCCTTCAATAGGCTTGGTCAGCAGTGGCGCGCTCGATAAGTAAGCCTTCATATCCTGCAACGCCCTTTCGCATTCTTCTGTCCAAGCAAAGTTACGAGCGTTCCTCAAAATTTTGAAGAAGGGAAGGTTCCTGTCCGCCGAGCGCGAAATAAATCTGTTCAACGAAATGATTTTTCCCACTAGGACCTGCACCTCCCGCAAATTTCGAGGGGAAGGGATCTCCAAAATAGCCTTGATCTTCTCCGGATTGGCCTCAATTCCCCTCTGACTGACCATGTACCCTAGGAACTTTCCCCCTTGTACTCCAAAGGTGCATTTTGAAGGGTTCAACTTCATCCCATACTGACGCAAGATTGAAAAAGTGCGCTTGAGATCTTCCAAGTGGGAATCCTGGCGTTCGCTCTTGACAATCATATCATCAACGTAAACCTCCATGGACTTACCAATTTCTTTTTCAAACATCTTGTTAACGAGCCGCTGATACGTGGCTCCGGCGTTCTTCAGTCCGAAAGGCATGACTAAGAAGCAATATACTCCCAGATGGACAACGAACGAGGTTTTGGGGCGATCTTCCGGGGCCATAAAGATCTGATAATATCCCTGGAAAGCGTCCATCATGCTCATAAGCTCGCAGCCAGCGGTCGAATCCACCAATTGATCAATCCGGGGCAGCGGGTAAGGATCTTTAGGGCAGGCTTTGTTGAGATCAGTGAAATCGTTGCACATGCGCCACTTATTCGCGCTCTTGGGTACCAAGACGACGTTGCACAGCCACTCCGGATACAAGATGGGCTCGATATATTGAGCCTCCAGGAGTTTATTAACTTCCTCTTCAATGACCTTTTTCCGAAAGCCATGTACATCCCGCTTTTTCTGCTTGATGGGTTTGAAAGAGGGATCCACATTGAGTCTGTGGACAATGACGCTCGGGTCAATCCCTGTGAGATCAGAAGCTTTCCACGCAAATACATCCTTGTTTTCCCTTAGAAAATCGATCATCATGATCTGAGAAGGCCCTGAGAGGTTTGAGCCTATCTGTGTAATCTTATCTTTGTTTCCGGGCTCCAGCTCAATGGTAAGGAACTTCTCCGAGGGTTCGATCCTTACCTCAGGGCGAGGAAGTTCGAGCGCCCTCTTCTTTCCTGTTAATCGGTCGCCGGATGCTGGTTCACTTTCTCCCGGCTCGTCTCCTTCTGAGGACGATCCCCCAACGGTCCCTGGGGGAACATTTTCGAGGGGATTCTCCCCGTTGTCTCCCCTCTTCTTCTTGTTCTTCTTCTTGTTCAATTTCGCCCTTTTTCCGGGCTGGGCTGTCCTCATCAAGGTTGGGGAAGTCCACTGACTTTTTGGTGGAACCAATCTGGAAGGTTTTCTCCGCTTTAGGCTTTCTGAGGGACAGCATGTAACATTCCCAAGCCTCTCGCACATTGCACAGCACTTCTCCGACGCCCTCGGAAGTAGGAAACTTAATTTTCTGGTGGTATGTAGAGATGATGGCTTTGAAATCAACGAGGGCAGGGCGCCCAATTATGATGTTATACGGAATGTCAATCTCTACCACCGCGTACGTCACCAAGAGTGTTTTGCGTTGAGGGGCTCGGCCAAACGAAGTAGCTAAGCGTATTTGCCCTCGCGGGACAACTTCTGAGCCTCCAAAGCCAATGAGGGCTGTTTTGAGAGGTTCGAGCGGGAGATCAACCTTCATTTTTAAGAAAGTAGAGTAAGGCAAAACATTAACGGAGCTTCCACTATCTACCAATACCCTTTTTACAACATGGTTATGAACATCTAAGCTAACCACCATGGGGCAATCTGAGGTTATACCCTCCCCATGGGGCGTTACAATGTGTTCTAAATCCCTATCATCAAAGCCTATTACATCGTTTTCTCTTGATCTTGGAGCATTTGATCTCTGGATGGCGTAAATAGGCTTGGGTACTGATGGGCGTTGGTTGTAGCTCCGAATGTACCTCCTTCGAGAGGCGTTTGAATCCCCTCCAGATGAGCCTCCTGCAATCATATTTATGACTGCGAAGGGCTCGTTCTCTTGTTCGGGGGCCTTTCCCTTATTGCTCCGGCGGCTGCTGCTTTCAGGGGGTCCCCTACCCCTTGGGCTTTTTGAACGGGAAGGGCTCCTCCTCCTCCTTCCTGAGCGCTCGTTGCATTGTTCATCGTAGCGCTCGAGCACTCGGACAAACTCTTTCAGATGGCCCCCAGCGACGAGCCTCTGGATTTCAGCCTCCAATTGCCGGCACTCATCTGTGTCGTGCCCCCTCTGCTTGTGGAAGGCGCAGTATTTGTTCGAGCGCCTTAGTGAGTCTGTTTCTCTCATTTTGATGGGTCTTTTGAAGAGCTTCTTATCAGAGAGATTGTAGACTTCTGAATTTGGCCTGGTGAGCGGAATTCGCTCGAATTGACGAGGGGGTGGTGGCGACCTCCTGCGCTCTTGAGGGCGCTCCTTCTTGACGGCCACATCCCTCCCCCGCTCGTGATGAGGTCGCTCGTTCCGGGCCGGGCTATGATGACGGGGACCATTCGTCCCATACATATCTTCGAGCGCGAAGAACGGCTCGGCTATTTCCCTTAGGCCCATGAGGGTCCCGGGTCTCCTCTCCACGATGGCATCAGCAAACTTTTTGCTCACATATTGCTTGTGATCCACAGCCTGAAAGAGCACTGGGATCAAGAAATCCATTGAAGGCCTCTCCACCTGCAGGATCTCCTTGTTGAAGCGGGCAAAGAACGAGCGCAGAGACTCGCTCTTGCCTTGCACCACATTGTAGAGGGCAGTGGGTGCGGTGACTGGCGCTTTCAAAGAATTGAAGTGGTTGAGGAAGGCATCGGCCAGTTCTTCATACGAGTGGATCGAGCGCGGCGGCAGTCGCTTGTACCACTCTTGAGCTATTCCTACCAAGGAAGTGACAAACACTTTCGCCCAGTAATGGCTGGAATGCTCGTAGAGGTGCATGAGATGCACAAAATGATCCAAGTGCTCAGCTGGATCAGTCGTCCCGTCGTAACGGTTGATGGAAGTGGGGACTTTGGCCATGCCTGCCTGGGCCATCAGAACTTCTTCCACGAGGGGTGAACCCCTCGCCAATGGATGGTATTCATAGGTGCCGAAGTTTTCCTCCGGCTCTTTGCGTCGGGGGACCCTTGGAGGAGGGTCCTTGGTGCGGGTGCTTCTGGCGTCAACCCGTTCATCCCGACTATGGGAGATCTGAGTTGAGCGCCCTCGTGAGAGTTGCCCCACGATATCCTTGAGACCCTGCAGCTGGTCTTGCACAGCCGCGAGGATGTCAGGATTTACGTCTACTTGCTTGTCCTTATGGGCTCGTGAGCCCCTCCTGGAGACATGAGAGTCTCTTTCATTTTCGTTCACTCGCTCCGTGGGCTCTTTATTCCTGCCCTCGGAGGCACGCTCGTTGCCCTCCTGCTGGGGCACTTCTCTCGCTAGTGGTGGTGGTGGTTGTGCCCTCAGGACAGCCTGGGCTTCTCTGAGGGGAAAGTTTTGCTGTCCGCCTAAAGGAGCAGCAATCTGAGTGGCCTGCCCAGAGGGGAAGTACATGGAGTGAAACCTCTCCCATGCTCCCTGGGCCGCCTGAACCTCACATTGGGCGTACAGTGCCCTTAACTGTTGTGTGGTAAGTGGAGGTAACTCCACTCCTTCAATTTCCCTGGGGATGGCCACCGGGAGCTGGATCTGACCAGCTTGATATGGCGGGACCGGCGGCATCATGACGGCCGGAGTAAGAGTATATCCTGGCGGAGGCATCATATAACCCTGTACTCCTAGGTTCATTTGGGGATGGACCCAGGAGTTCTGCGCTAGCGGTGGAGGAGCAGAGAGAGAGACTCCTCCAGCGGTGGTGGGAACCTGTGGTGCCGGCGGTGCAGGTGGTGGTACAGAGGATTCCGCCTGTGGAGTCACTCCTGCGACGGGAGGTGCTCCACCACCAGCGACGGAAGGAGGTGGCGGGGCTCCACCAGTAGCGGTGGAGGGAAGAACGATATTCGTGTCTGGGGAGGTGTTATCTCCCCCTCCCACTGCTCCAGATCTCGTTGCAACCATGACTGTTGGAGGTAAGGATGTGCTTGTTTTTCAACCAACAAAATGAAAGGATGAAGATGTAGGACTGGTTTCCCACAGACGGCGCCAAAAATGATGGGTCCGGAAATGGATGGATCCGAATCCGATCACTTTACAATTTGTATTTGTGGAGGAAACCACCGGAGCTTCGCCGGGAAGGTGAGAGGGGTTCTACCTGTTGGGACAAGCACAAAGAAAGTCAGATGGCCAAGCTGGGGGAACTGGGGGTGATACCCAGTTTGGCTCTCCGACGCTCAAGTCAGTTCAGTGTATGAAGAGAAGTGTAAGTTCAGTCACAGTTGCAGAGGTGAAAAAAGCTTACTTGTGTAGAAGATGACTTTGGCTATTTATAGTTGAGGGTCAAGGGCCCTTTGGTCATTTGCCTCAAGTGGTCCTGGCCGAATGTTGCCCTAACACGTGGCGCTATGAGAGAGAAACCTAGGAGGAATCTTCTGCAAAAGTGGCCGAAAGTTAGTGCTGGCAACAGTGGCAGGTGCGCGGGCATGTACGTTGTGTCAGAGAGCCATTTGGGTGGTTGGTGACGAGGGCTTAAGAGCGCGCTCGTGACAACCTGGAGTATTGGAGGCCAAGATATCCGCTGAGGGGGATGAAGGCTCCAGTTCAAGTGACGAGCCAAAGGGGAGGCCACTCTGAGGGAGTGTGACGCTCGAAGAGTGCTCCCTTGGCACGTGGGCGTACCAATCGTTTAGTTTGTTGGACGCTCGTGGGAGTGATAGCGCTCGTTGGGCTTAACTCCCTGAAGAAGGATTGCGCTTGTTGGGTTTGGCGCTCGTGCGCAGATGGAAGCACCCTTGGTGGCGGCTAGCCTAGCGCATGGCTTAGCGCTCGTGCGCTGATGGGTGCAGCCTTGTGGAGACAGATGTCATCATCTCGGTGATGCCACGTGTCTTCATGTGGGACGATCGTATTTTGACCCCATCATATTAATATAATATTTAAATCATATTATAGTACTAAAAATAATTTAAAATATTTTAGGGGTAAATTAGTAATTTAATAACCATTAAAAGTGATTATCAATTTTTTTTTATGCAAACACTCAACTGATTATTTTTCTACTTATCACTTTTTTTTTTCCAAACACTCACTACTTTTACTATGCAATTTTTTACAACTTTCACTTTTACTTTAAAATCAATGAAAAGAGAAGATGGAGCAAATATATGGAAAATAGTCGTACAAGGAGCTAAATATGGAAATAGTTATACAAGGAGCTAAAGTCAATAACAAGAGGGAAAATTCTATTCTAAACTCATATAGGTCGAATTCAACCAATTAAAATTTTAAAAGGGCAAGTGTATTACACTTTACATTTGATTTGTTATTATTCCTAAATTTTTTACCAAACACACGGTAAATATAAAACCCTTTATTCCTCGTTATCCCGATTTGACTGAGGCAAACTAAAAAGAGAAGATGAAACTAATATTTGTCATATGATCGATAAAAAAAAAATTTAAAAAATAAGAATAAATCAAATAATAAATATATTATATTAATTATTATAATTAATTGAATTTGATAGGGTTGGATTTAACTAAAATTTTTCCACTAAAAAGGAAATTGCTTTCCTAAAATGGTACCTCGGAATATATTCATTACTTCGTAGAACTAATTATTGATTATTGTTTGCTCATCTTGTTTAGTTTCTCCTTTTCTTTTTTAATTTTATTTTTCCTTTTGTGGCGCGTGTCAAGTCGGTTCAGGTTAGTATGATGTGAAAAGTAAATCAAACATCACAAGTATATCATGCATCTAATTAGTAAATAATTAAACACTAGGAAATTATTTTTATTTTTATTATTTATTTTTTTTTTTTTTTTATAGAGGACCCCACCTCAACAAAACGAAAGCAAACAAACGCACCAAAAGGACAGAAAAACAGAGAAATAAAGTACTAATACCTATAAAATAAAGAATCTAGACCAAAAAAATCTTCGTCAAGGTTATCTTGATCAAATTCCTCGTTATCTCCATGTTTATCTCCATGTTTATAAGTCAATGGCAAGTTGAAAAGAGCTCCTCGAGACGAAGATTTCTTCAAATCGCTCACGTTATGTAAAAACGATACCTTGTCCATATTATTATTAATCGAATTTGAACGTCTGAAAAGGGTCATCTGTTTGACTGTCTCTGGATCATCTTCCAAAACGTCTTGTTGTGCCTGTGACACATAAGTTTTATCTTGCACTGTCCCACCAGACAAGGACCTGGTCACTAATTTACTATTGTCTCTGTTAATGTCTTCTAGTGTGTCCTCATTCAACAAGTCAATCTGCCGATCAAAGTTATGTCCAATTACTGCCCCAATAACCGATTTAAGCTTCGGCGGAGGCCTTTCCGGGGTTAATTCTGTTGAGCTCTGTACGTAATCTGTAGAGCCTTTTTTCTTTTCAGGCTTCGATCGGTTCCTTTTCTTTTTTTTTTGTTGATTTACCGGGAAATTACGATCTACGATCTCGTCAACAAAAGCACCAATTCCGGCAACCCATTGTCTATTAACTTTTTCCTCATCAATTGAATCCTCTTCAGCAATTTGTTTTCTCGATCCCCTGCTCAAAAGCTCATCTTCAAGGCATTGGTTTTCTTGATTTCGCGCCTCAAGTTCCAATTCGTCTTGTCTTTCCATTTCCCGAATATCATGAAGCATGCGCAAATCTCGAGATAGGGCGGACTCCAGCACGACGGTATGGTTCGCCGGAAAAGACGGCACAACGGCATTCAGTGTCGACTGATAATCACCGACGGTGGGCGTTCTTGGGGGATTGGCCGGCTGCATGACTTTCATCTCTAACAATTTCTTGGACTAAAGGAGCTAACTTTTTAAAACCCAAGTCCGTGCGCAAGGGATCTTCAATAAATGTGCTTTGACTAAAGGGTTGTTGCCTTTGTTTGAAACCCGGACCGGAGGTCGAACCGGGACCTCTTACTGGTTACTGGTTTTACTGGTTCGACCGGTCGGACCACTGGTCGAACTGGTATGACGTCATAATTACGTAATAATTATATTTAATTATATAAATATATATTAACATAAATATTAATTATATAACATAATAGATATTAATTAAAAATAGTGAAATAAGTGAAATAATATAAAAAAGGGTAAATCACAAATACCCCCCCGTCCTTTGGCCCTTGGGGCGGATTGCCCCCTATCCTTTGATTTTGGACGATTTCCCCCCTAACCTTTAGTAATTGTTACACTTTGCCTCTTTATGACGTTTCCGGCGGCGTCTTTTTGGAATATTCCGTCATGAAAGATTAGGGGGTACAGATCCCCCCCTGTCCTTTTCCCCCATGGGCGGATTGCCCCCTGTCCTTTGATTTCGGAATATTTCGTAATTGTTTTTCAACTTTAACTTCTATCCCGACTTTTTATAAGTAGATAAGCCTTCGAACACTTTCATTATACACCATCAAATCAAATAATGTAACTTAACATTTCGGTGTTATATTAGCTTAACTAAAAATTTCGTGTTCAAATTTTTGAGAATACAACTATAACTAGCAGGAGAAACTTTTATATCAAATTGGTTTAACCCGATTCGACTCATATAAACGTCCTATAAAAAAAATACCGATATTGCTTATGAAAGTTTACTGAAGCATTCTTGAAATCACTTCTTCTAATTATTTATTTTATTTTTTTTTACTTTTAAAAATATCACTTTAAATAATTAAGAAAAAAAATATAACTCGGATACGATACAAAATTAATGCGATATATATATATATATATATATATATATATATATATATATATATATATATATATATTATTTGCATTAAAAATTCACGTTTATTGAATTTGGTAAACACCGGATAAATAGTACAAATATTTGAGAATTTAAATATCAAATACGATACGACACCAAAATGTTAGTTACATTATTTGATTTGATGTTAGCAGGAGAAACTTTTATATCAAATTGGTCTAACCCAATTCGACTCATATAAATGTCCTATAAAAAAAACACCGATATTGCTTATGAAAGTACTGAAGCATTCTTGAAATCACTTCTTCTAATTATTATTATTTTTTTTTTTTTACTTTTAAAAATATCACTTTAAATAATAAAGAAAAAAAATAACTCGGATACAATATAAAATCAATGTGATATATATATATATATATATATATATATATATATATATATATATATATATATATATATATTATTTGCATTAAAAATTCACGTTTATTGAATTTGGTAAACACCGGATAAATAGTACAAATATTTGAGAATTTAAATATCAAATACGATACGACACCAAAATGATAGTTACATTATTTGAGTTGATGGTGTATAATGTGAGTGTTCGAAAGCTTATCTACATATAAAAAGTCGGAATAGAAGGTACAGTTGCAAAACAATTACGAAATATTCCAAAATCAAAGGATAGGGGGCAATCCGCCCATGGGACAAAGGATAGGGGGGGATCTGTAAAACGTATTCTTTCATGAACGGAATATTCCAAAAAGATGCCGCCGGAAACGTCATAAAGGGGCAAAGTGTAACAATTGCGAAAGGTTAGGGGGGAAATCGCCCAAAATCAAAGGGCAGGGGGCAATCCTCCCTAAGGGCCAAAGGACGCCGGGGGGGGGGGGGGGGGGGGGGGGGGGGGGGATTTGTAATTAACCCTATAAAAAAATATAATTTTAAATCACTTTCAACTATTGATTATTTTTTAAATTACATCTCTAAAACTAAAGTTTCAAATTATAAATTTACAAATATATAGATCAAATATATAACTAAATAGCAAAATAATCAACATGAACTAAATTAATAATATAAATAAAAGATTAATTTAACAAGTACCATAGTTATTGAAAAATAAATTAATACATACATTTATATATATATATATATATATATATATATATATATATATATATAATAAAATGTCCCACATTATTTTATTCAAGACTTACATTGAATTCTTATGACGTATTATAATATTTTAATCCTAATTAATATTTTTCCAAGAAATTAATTTTTAATTATAATTTACCGATAAAGTGACAATAAAATGAGTTAGCCCAGTTGGTTGCAGCACCTTCATTTTATCTGAAGGGTTGAGGGTTCAATTCCCCACGGCCTCCCAATTTGGTTTCAAAATTTTGAAAAAAAAAAGGGGGGATTTCCGGCCAAACGGCCCGCAAATCGGTCTAGTCCGGTCCAATCACCGGTTTTCGATCGGTTTTTGATGGGTCACACTGGTCAATTAGCCAACTGGTTTTAGGGGGTTAACCGGACCGGAATGACAGCCGATCACCGGTCGGTCCGATCCAGGTTTCAAAACATAGGTTGTTGCTCGTGATCTCATTTATTTTAGGGGCCCAAACTGAAGTTGTCCCCCCCACCCCTCCCATCAACCTTTCGGCCCATTCCTTGAGGGTTCAATTCCCCACGGCCTCCCAATTTGGTTTCAAAATTTTGAAAAAAAAAAGGGGGGATTTCCGGCCAAACGGCCCGCAAATCGGTCTAGTCCGGTCCAATCACCGGTTTTCGATCGGTTTTTGATGGGTCACACTGGTCAATTAGCCAACTGGTTTTAGGGGGTTAACCGGACCGGAATGACAGCCGATCACCGGTCGGTCCGATCCAGGTTTCAAAACATAGGTTGTTGCTCGTGATCTCATTTATTTTAGGGGCCCAAACTGAAGTTGTCCCCCCCACCCCTCCCATCAACCTTTCGGCCCATTCCTCACGCAGACTGCTGCAGCTTTTCTTGACAGCACCATCGTCGGGGGTAATTGTTTTCCCCTTATCGGCGCCTCTATTTTCGGGCGTCACCATTCGCCTCTCCTCCAGGAATATACGCAAATCCGGCGTGGCCCCTTCATGTATACTTTTCCTTCCATCAAGATTTGCGCAGCAGTCTTTATCGCCATTGTTAATTTTAATGGACAATGTTTGGGTAAAACTGAAATTGGTATTCATTTTCTTGTATTCGTATACCCCAATTACAGAGGAAACAGAGAATATAAATAAGCCTATACACGGGACAAAGATCCCGACAAATCTGCCCTAAAACGGGTGATTAAGGTATTACGGTCAACCTTCCCTTTTTAACACTCCCCCTCAAGTTAAGTGATGGAGTCACCGATCCTTAACTTGCTCAGTATTCCCCGAAAGCTCTGGCTAGTGACAGCCTTGGTCAGTATGTCCGCCAGCTGATCTTCTGATCTGACGAACGGAATCGTGATGATACCACTTTCTAACTTCTCTTTGATGAAGTGCCTATCTACTTCCACATGCTTAGTCCTGTCATGCTGTACAGGATTTCCGGAGATGCTAATTGCAGCTCTGTTGTCACACTTGAGAGAACTTGGCCCTGAAGGAATCATCCCAATCTCCGTCATAAGTTTCCTTAGCCAAAGTACCTCTGCCACTCCTCTTGCTATTCCTCTGAATTCTGCCTCAGCACTAGACAACGCCACAACCTTCTGTTTTTTGCTCTGCCAGGTTACTACATTCCCTCCAACTAGAGTGAAGTACCCGGAGGTGGATCTTCTATCATTTGGGTTCCCTGCCCAATCTGCGTCGGTATAGGCTTCTATGTTTAAATGGCCATGTTTGCCAAACATAATCCCAGTACCAATTGTTCCCTTTAGATACCGAATGATCCGTATTACTGCCTCCATATGTTCCTTTTGGGGTTGGTGCATAAATTGGCTAACGACTCCCACAGCATACGCAATATCTGGTCTCGTGTGGGACAGATAAATCAGTTTGCCCACTAGGCGTTGGTACCTTTCCCTTTCAACTGGTTCCCCACTTTCTTCTATCTTCAAACTATGATTCACCTGCATAGGGGTCTCAACAGGTTTACAGTCAATCATCCCAGTTTCAGTAAGCAGATCCAGAACATATTTCCTCTGGGAAATAAATATCCCTGTTTTGGATCTCAGCACTTCAATTCCCAAGAAATACTTTAATCCCCCGAGATCTTTCATCTCGAACTCCTTGAAGAGATCCTCTCTGAGCTGTTTTATCTCTTCCAAATCACTCCCTGTTATGATCATGTCGTCTACGTAGATGATCAGGCAGGTAACTAGATCTCCCCGTCGTTTCAGAAAGAGGGTGTGATCTGAGTTACTTTGAACATATCCATGACTCTGCATTGCCAGTGTGAACCTGCCAAACCATGCCCTCGGGGACTGTTTCAACCCATACAGTGCTTTCCGAAGCCTACACACCTCATTTTTTCCAAAGTTTCCTGCAAACCCCGGCGGAGGTTCCATGTACACCTCTTCTATCAAGTCGCCATGTAAGAAGGCGTTCTTTACATCGAACTGATGGAGCGGCCAGTCTCTATTGGCAGCTACTGATAATAACACCCGAACTGTGTCCAATTTTGCCACAGGCGAGAAAGTCTCAGAATAATCGATCCCGTACGTCTGAGTGTATCCTTTCGCCACTAGCCGTGCCTTGTACCTCTCGACTGAGCCATCAGCTTTATGTTTTACGGTGAACACCCATTTACACCCAACTGGCTTCTTCCCATCTGGTAATCGACATATCTCCCATGTCCCGTTTTTCTCCAAGGCCTCCATTTCAGTTGTCATGGCCTCCTTCCATTTCTCACTTTGTCCGGCCTCTTGCACGGTCCTCGGAATCTCTTCTTTACATAAATTGACAAAGAAGACTTTAGCGACCTCAGACATACTCCCCCTGACCATGTTCCCTATGGGATGTTTAGATGAGCGGGACACACGTTCAGGTGAGTATCTATTTGGGGGAATCCCTCGGTTGCTCCGTTGTGGCAAAGGGTACCTGTGACTTACTGTGGCATTCTCAGAAACAGTGTTATCAGCAGCACCAGTGGAACCAAAATCAAGAATATTAACATGATCATCAGAAGAGGGGTTCAGTGTTTCAGTTACCTCAGTTACCTCAGGTTGGACATCATAAGAAGGGGAATCATTGGGCATTGGTGCAGTGGTGGTGGTACTGAGTTCTTCTGCAAGTTCAATAACCGTATCCTTTGAACCAAGTTCTTCTGCAAGTTCAATAACCATATCCTTTGAACCAAGATAGTCAAGCCAATCCAGGGGTTCACTCTGACTCTCCCCCTGAACCCTGGACTTGGTGAGGAAGAAGTACTCTGTTTCCACGAAATTGCAATCCATAGTAACATGGACCCTTTTGCTAACCGGATTATAACAGCGGTATCCTTTTTGATAGGGAGCATACCCCACGAAAACACATTTTTCAGCACACCGGTCCAGTTTGGTTCTATCGTGCTTCGGGATATGAACAAATACAGTGCACCCAAAGATTCTTGGAGGTAAGGTAAGATGGGGAGGTATAACTGTTTGAGTTTGGAGGACAGAGAGGGGTGTTTTATGGTTGAGGATTTGTGTGGGCAATCTATTTGTGAGGTAGGTTGCAGTGGCAACGGCTTCGGGCCAGAAGTGATTTGGGACATGAGACTCTGTTAGAAGAGATCGAGTCATTTCGAGGATGGTTCGGTTTTTTCTTTCCGAGACACCATTTTGTTGAGGGGTGTTCGGACAGGTGGTTTGGTGTATGAGACCCTGTTCTCGACAAAACCTATCCATTTCATGGTTAACATACTCCTTGCCATTATCTGATCTGAGCACTTTAACTTTCTTATCAAATTGGGTTTGTACCATTTTACAGAATGCCACAAAGGTACCATAGACTTCAGATTTATGGCGCAAAAAATACACCCATGTTACTCGGGAGAAGTCATCAATAAATAACACGAAATAACGAAACTGGTTTTGATTGGTGACTGGGGCAGGTCCCCACACATCCGAATGAACCAGTGAGAAAGCAGTTTCAACACGTGTATTACTAAGTTTAAATGAGGCCCTATGGCTCTTTGTAGCAAGGCAAGTTTGGCAAGAAAAGTTCAAATCTGACTTGTTCCGAAATAGAGCGGGAAATAATAACCTTAAATACCCCACTGAGGGATGCCCGAGTCGTCTGTGCCACAGCCAAAGTTGAGTGGCAGCCTTCCCTGTTGACATAAGAGCTCTGGATGGTGTTTCCACTTCATCAACATAATATAATCCCCCTTTCTCAGTACCACGCCCAATGATCTCCTTCGTATGAGTGTCCTGTATCAAGCAAAAACGGGGATATATTAGGACCACACAATTCAACTCTCTCGTTACGTGGCTTAATGACAGCAGTTTATAAGACAATGATGGGACATAGAGACAATTGCTTAGTTTTAGTTTCGGAGTGATAAGAATTGACCCCGCTTGTTCTACCACCGCTTGACCCCCATTAGCAGTTTGTATATGAGATATTTTAGGGGTCACCCGATTAGTCAAATCGGAGAGGTCAAATGTCATAGAGTCTGTAGCTCCACAATCCAAAATCCAAGTTGACGACCCATTAAATGTAGGATGGGTGGTAAGAGCATAATTAGAAGATTGGGGTTCTTTTTGCAGATTCTCAAAAAAGGGGGGCATTTGCACAAATTCTTTAGAGTTATAAATGTGGGGGTTAGGGTTTGGGACATCACACCCAAACCCGATAACTGCTGTGCGGCTCTCCTCTCTCCTGTCTGATCCGCCGCCGCCGCCGGCGGGGGTGATGGCGGCGTTGGCACGGCCAACCGTCGCCCCTCCTGGCTGGGTGTCTCTCCGGACGACGGCGCCACCCTTTGGATCTCTTGATCCCTGTTCTCCGCCTCCTTTCACGTCTGTAAGCGCGATGGTGTCGCGTCGGTTTTTCCCTTTCGCCACCACTCCGGTGGTTATCTTACGGTGGCCTCCCCCTTTCTCCCTGTTCGAGACTAGGCCGGACCCAATTTCTAGGGTTTCGGTTTCTCCGCCGGCCGCCACCGTCTTCAGGGTATGGGAACGCGCCGCCTCTCTACGGATGGCGGCGTGGGCTGCCTCCATCGTGGCCTTGGGTTCTTGTTTTAACAGATCTCTCCGGATCTCTCTGTTGAGCATGGTTGGCTGAATTGCCTGTCTTTGGTTGTTATCTGTGAGTTTGATGTTGATGGGGGTTTGGGTAATTTTTCCGGGTTGTCTGTGCCTGAGAGATTCCGCCATCTGGGCGTGAAACTCGGCCGGCAATTGACTGGTTTTCGTGAGTGATTCCATCGGTAGATGATGAAGCAAGGTATTCGATTCGTTATTGAATCGAAACCCGCTCTGATACCATGTTAATTTTAATGGACAATGTTTGGGTAAAACTGAAATTGGTATTCATTTTCTTGTATTCGTATACCCCAATTACAGAGGAAACAGAGAATATAAATAAGCCTATACACGGGACAAAGATCCCGACAAATCTGCCCTAAAACGGGTGATTAAGGTATTACGGTCAACCTTCCCTTTTTAACAGCCATCTCCAATATGTGCACACTTTCAGCAATAAAGCGGAAAACGTTCGTAGACAATATGCTGAATCCAGGTCGCACCGTGGTACGTCAAACTTAATCGTTCCTTAAGTGGCTTCGTGAGGTCTACTTCTACGCACGCTCGAGCCACCGACGGCCTTTTCGCATCCAAAGTTCCCTCATCAAAACATAACGGCTCACCCACATATTTAACAATATCTCGAAGGGACTCCGGATTAAAAAATTGAGACGATAATCCTGGTAAATTAAACCATACGGGCGCCACCGACGATTCAATTTTTGTATTAAAGGTAGGCATCCATTTAAATATTCTCATCGGAAAACCATCGAATAAAATAATCTTTTGCATCCATAATTTCGTAAAATCCTCCACACAGCTCAGCCGGATCAAGACATGCTTAAAATTCAATAAACCGATTTTAAATTCACCCTTTAGGTCCAAATCCAAAAGTAGCTCGTGCAATCTCTTCATGGTTGGGAATCCTTGCGAAAACTTGCCAACAAGAGCGAATTTAAATGGCAAAGCAAGCTCAGCAATTTCAAAGTTCGTGAATCGAATATCAATAATCCCAGTAATCCCGTTCCTCACAGAGACCATCCCATAAGTCTTGCCCTGATCACCCCTTGAGAAAAGAAAAACACGGCCGCGTTCAGGAAATTATAAAAATAAAAAGTTCTGACATATTACAAACTTACCATATACATACGATCACAATTTACGCGTTCAGTATCCGAATTGAACTCAAGAACATGATTACTTATTTACAAAGTTTTGATCTCAAAAAAAAAAAAAAAAGAAATTACAAAGTTTTGAACACACACAACTACACTCCAAGGACAAGATATATATACAAATTAGTTGCGTAAGCGAAACGCAGCATCACTAAAGCACGGACACGCCTAAAAAATGGTCCGTGCAGTGTCCGACACGTGTCGGACACGGACACGGCTCGGACACGCCTCGGACACGTGTCGGACACGGCTGAAGGCGTGTCCCCAAAAAAAAAAAAAAAAAAAAATTGGGACACGGTGTCGGACACGGCGAGGTGGAGTGTCCGACACGGCTAGGACACGGCTGGACAATTTTTTTGAATTTTTTATGCCTTTTTTAATATTTTTTGAATTTTTTGGAGAGAAAATTGAAATAACAAAACTTATTTTAGTTATTAATATTACATATTTTTATAAATATTCTATGTTACGTGGATTATACTTATAAAATATTTTTATTTTTCTATGAAATATTTTTATTTATATATAAAATATATTTATTTATATAAAATATAGCCGTGTCGAAGCCGTGTCGTGTCCTAAAATTTTGAAAAAATCCGTGTCGCCGTGTCCGTGTCGTGTCGTGTCCGTGTCGCCGTGTCCGTGTCCATGCAACATAGCGCAGCATTAACTAAATACGGCACAATTAAGAAGGGCCATGCCAAAGATATAGACGGGCCGCCGCTACTAACGGGCCGCCCATTAGGCATCGGACGCACAACCGTGGTTCCCCCGCCGTTGTGACCGCCGCCGGTGCTGGTGCCTGTTCCGATGCTTCCAGAGCCACCATCGTCTCCGCCGTCACCAGTATCCGAGCCGCCGCCCACACGTCCGCCTCCTCTACCAACGGTACTTCCTCCGCTACCTTTACCGCCGCTACTTCCTCCGCTGCTGCCACCTCCGCCGCCTTTGCCGCCGCTGCTGCCTCCTCCAGTGGTACTGCCGCCCCCTCTTCCTCCACCTCCGCTGCTGCCTCCTCCGCTGACACCGCCGCCTCTTCCTCCACCTCCGCTGCTTCCACCGCTACTGCCGCCGCCGGGTGGAGCGACGGTTGAGGCGACGAGGAGGGAAATGATTGTGAAAACGAAAACAACCTTGAGAAGATGCCCCATGTGTTGTAGATGTGTACGGAGATATTGTAATTGCAAAGCTGATTTGTTTACAGATTTTGTTGTAAATTTCAAATTTGAGATTATCGGGTATTTGAAAGATATTTATAACACCAGCTTTGGCGAATATTCAAACAAATTTGAATTGAAAATTCGAAAATACGGCGTCGTGTACTTTCGTGACGCTTGCATTGCACGTCGTAATCCTGAAATCAGTCAACCATGAGATTGATGGAATTATCTGTTCAATAAATTAACTAATTTGGAATATTTATTATCGTTGACATTTTTGCAAAAATTATAATCAACCATTTTAGCCATGTGTGGACTAATTTTTTTTTGAGACCAGAATAATTCAAAAGTGAAATTTTCCCGGATTTATATGTTTATTCCGGAAATCAACTTTAAGAATTTGTTTTAAGTAACATCTTTTATGAGAAGCTAACAAGAAAACTGCTCACTTAACCACGCAATATGTCGTCGGTTGTAATCAAATTCGGGGGGACAATGTTTAATGATAATTCAAAAACGCTGGTTAAATTTTGACATTCTTGACTTCTTCAGACATGATATTAGAAGAAATTACAAAATAATGTAATGTATATATTAAAAAAATCAATGACCCCTGAAGTAAGATCTAATTAAAACCCTTTTTTTTTTTTTTTTGTAATTCTTGAAACGGGTGGATGCAACTTGAAACTGAGGGTGGACTCAGGAAAAACGATGGGGTGCCACTTGATGCCTTGAAAATGAGGATGAGGCTAGTTCGTAGTTTAATGTTGGTTAGATATATATTCTTGTATTAATGAGAGAAAGAAAATCTCAATGGTTAGATTGCACAAATTGTTCACTTCATTTGCAAGAAATTTCTTGAAATATATATAATCAACTATAATCACAACTGATTAGGGCTTGGTTTAGTGGTGATAGGATATATCTGGCCGAAGTTTTGAACTATAGCGCTTTTTTTCTTCTTTTTCCTTTTAAGAGAATTAATATTGGTTCTCTAACTACCCCCAATAAAACTCGAACTCCATGACCTACCAGTTCACATGTAAAGATGTTTACCAATTAAGCCATTGCTTCCCTTTCTAACTATAGCATTTTTAGTGTTAATTATTTTTGCTTTTTTAAGCTGTTGAGTAGTTATTTGCGGTGACTTTACCCACAATTGTCATTGCCAAGATCCACACCATCCACAAAAAAGGGTTCAGTTAATGTTACTGTTCATTTTTGTTTACGTTGTGTTTGTAAAGTTTTCCAAGTTTTTATGTTTCAGGGACAGAGAGGGGAATGGAAAAGCTTATTTGTATATGGGCTTATGTTTCAAAGTTTTTATTGTTCATTGTATTTTTGAATAAAATGAAAATAGTTATACATTTTAATTTAAGTTTTATTGAGGATCATTGGGGAATTAGGGATGGTCCTCTTCAAAAAGTTATATACATCATGATAATGTGAATATATAAGATTTGCCGGATTCTTGTCTTTTAATTTATTTTAGGATTTGTTGAAGTTCTCTTATCATGTAATCATTTATTAGGATAGGATTTATAAAATTATGGCTTCATGAGTTGATTGTATTAATGATTCGTTGAAGTTGATTGAATGTTTTTATTACTCCACTTTGCATTGTCATATTTTTCGAATATGGAGAGATTTTTTAAAATGATCTGTATGTGCGCTTGGTAGAAACTTCTTTTAGTCTTTTTTTTTTTTTTTAAGTCTTCAATCTTTTTTTTTTTTTTTTTTTTTTTTACCGCGTCATTCTGATGATTAACATCACCTATTTTGCACAAGGAATGTCATTTATTTAATATGTATCCAACGTGTATATGTATAGATTTTCTAATATTGTGATTAAGATCAACCTCCCTGAAATTTATAGAATATAACAAAGAACACCTTATAGCATTCCTCTATGTATACAAGACTAAAATACAAGAACAAAGTAATTTTGAATAAAATAATACAATTTACAAATATATATATATATATATATCAATATTAAAAAATACACCCTATTTTAAAACATTGCAATTTTTCCTAAAGGCGTTACTGTCGAAATAATTACATGAATAATACCAACTTATATGTATATATATGGTATTTATCGAAATCAGGAAAATAAAAGTATCACTTATGATGCATATCTCTCATAAAATTTCCGTTTTTGCTCATTTACGTAACTGAAACGAAGCATATGCTAGGAAGGACAGAATCCAGTAAGGCCACGGCAGGGATACGGAGGAGCTGCCATTATTGTCACCGTTTCGTGCCGTGGGTACCGGATGAACAATGTTGGTCCCTCCGCCGTATTGACCGGTACTGGCGAAACCTCCTCTTCCTCCACTACTTCCCCCGCCTCTTCCACTACTTCCACCGCCGCCTCCACTACTTCCACCGCCTCTTCCCCCGCCTCCACCACCTCCACCACGTTGAGCGAATGCGGAGGTGACGACAATGCAAATGATAGTGAAAACCAACACAAACTTGACAGGTTGCTGCATGTTGCTGATGAATATGGTTTCTGAGAAGATGTTTCAATTGAAGAAGGACTGAGAAATCTTAGTCTTTTGATGGGAAATTGAGATGTATGGAGACAGGAACGTTGCCGAATGTTTCGAATAGAAGAAGCTTCATTTATAGCATGAGGAATTGATGAAAAGCACAGAAAAAGAGACGAGAGGAGCCAGGAATTTTCAATGAAAATGAGCGCGTTATCAATTCGAGCAGGTTCCTGTTGTTTTCAAGTTGCTATCAGTCGTCCAAAATGGCAAAGTAGAGAAATAAATGCATTGGCTAAAACTGCATGTTGTCCACACGAAAATACTAAGGTATGAAACCACTAGCATGCATTCATGGTAATTTTCCCCAACCAGATTTTAATCAAGCATTGTAATTAATGAGGTGGGTATGGTCCATGAGAATTTAGGTGGGGTGTCCAATCAAATAATAAATGTCGCACACTTATTGTTAGGAAAATTTATAAATTTGGTATATCAATTTAACCAATTTAGCGTTTTTGGTATATTTCATTTTCTAGCGACAAAAAATAGGATCACATCTTAAAGATTATACAATTTAATGCTTTTTTTTTTAAATCAAAATTTGGTTTTGCCCATTGGAAACCGACCCGATTTTATACGTGGTGAACTCCTAGTTCATTACGTGTAAATTCTTATGGGCAAATAGTAGTTTCCAATAAAAAAATAAGTATTAACTTGCTTGATTTTGAGAACACATTCCTATTTTGTCACGTAAAAAATGAAATGTGTCAAAAATATTAAACCAATTTTTCAATTTTCCTCTTATTATTATAATTGATTGGATTCAATTATAATAATAATTTTTCTCTTCTTTTGCAATTTTTATAATAAACCAACTCCAGTTGGATGTGCGTGTGTTATAAAAATAAAAATAAAAGTGTATTTTATCTTTCATGGGTTTATTTCCCAAGCCCAAATTTTATTTTAATCTCAAAATGAGGTCAAAAATCTTTTGTCTCGAATCTGGAAAAACAAAGTCAAAATCAAAGGGGATATCAGTTGAAGTCGACTAAGAACGAAGCAGCGGATCTATCTAACCCATGAACTTCAGTATTAACGTCACGATGACAAAGCAACTAAAATCAACGAAATTGCGAGTCAGGCTACGGCTCAAAACAAGAATTAAATCTATTTTACTTATTTTGAATTAATTTAATTATAAATCGTAGTTTGGACCTAAAGTTAAGACCCCAAATTCAATAGTCAAATTCGTGGGTTCATTATCCCTTCGTTCTTTTTTTTTTTTTTTTAAGTCAAACTCCTCAAAGGGAGAAGAAGAACAATAATAAAACTACAAAGAATAACAGAAAAATTAACGCAGGCCGAAGTCCAACAAATTTGTGAGTTATTATATTAGCATTAGGTCTAGTAAAATAAACAAACTTCTTGAATTTGAAGATCCGATCTGGGTGAAGTTCCGCAGTCAGTTTCGCAGCCGCCTTTTCTTCGGATTGAGAAGAACAGATTAATTGGCCTACAGCAGATAACTCGGCCAAAAATTTCCTCGGAAAATCACATAAAATAATAAATAAACTAAATAAACTTCCATACGGAAGAGACAAAACTTCCATACGGAAGAGATAAAACTTTCATTCGGAAGAGAAAACATAACGTAAAAGAAAGAAAGACACAAACCGTCGAGTGCAGCGGATTTCGATGAACAAATCTAAGAAGCTGACGGTAGAATAGAATTGAGTCAGTCCGGCGTTGGAGCAAAGAGAATTCTCCACCGCCAGATCGAAACTTCAATTGATCCATTATCCCTTCGTTCTAATGTCAACACATGTAATCTATTAGAAACTTGTAATCATGGTTTGCCGTTATAACGGCAGAAAAGGTAGTGGGCATTCCACCATGACGGCGTGGATATGGATCGACCTAGGAATCTTGGTGTGGGGTTGGCCTCCGTTCCGTTCCGGACGACCGTGACGGCGAACCAATTAAGCTTGTAAAATCATAACCTTCAAATTCATTGCAACAGTGAGAGCAAAATTTTAGCGAGTGTGATAGCGCAAAATGAAGTGATGCAAACATTGGTTTGAGTTTTGACATTAGTATCGTTGTCAGAAGTGAAACGCTGAGTTGAATACTTGAATTCCTTTGGATATAGAACTAATAACAACCGGAAACTCCATGTATTTGACCCTTCCTCTTGTTGAGACTTGAGAGCAAGGAATCAGGATATGATCATACACCTTAGAGATTTGGCTATGAAGACAGTTTAGGAGTCTATAGATATCTAAATGGAGTATAGACGTTTTCACCATACAACACACTTTATTTTCAGTCATATTTTTAGCTTTCGATTCTTAGTGTGTGTTCGTCCTCATCATAGTTTTTAGTTTTATATTGGGTTGATCAATAGCTGCCTGGAATTGCTCTTTTAAGTTCTTTAGGATTTTTCTTGTAATTGCTTGATAAGAAGTTGTATTTTATCTATTGTTAAAGTTGGCATTTTTAAAGTTTTTCGTGTAATTTTCATAAATTGTATTGTCATGCCTACTCTATAAATCACCCTTAAAATCCATGAATTGCACATGTTTATCCTGCACTGCTAAAAGGCAAAATCAGGGGAACACTTACTTAGTCCCCTTTTGGTTTCGGTGAGTACAAAAACCATAGATTTTTTTTTTGTTTTTCTTTTGACCACAGCAGCACAAATACTTAAGCCACCACAACATCCGACTGCAACAAACGGGAAACTGCAGTTGGCAAAACTCAAACACTAATGGAGGCCAAAGCCGCATGCCTAGCAAGTGAGTGAGCTACACAATTGCCCTCTGGACGGACAAAACTGAACGAACAAGAGACAAAAGAGGCACAAAGGTTCCTAACCTCATACACCATATTTCCAACATGGGAATCATCAACTAGAGCACTCCTAAATCTGGAAATTAAATTAAGACTATCACCTTCAAGGATTACTCTATTCCCATCCATGCAATTAGCAAACTTCAAGCCTTGAACGGCAGCGTACGCTTCAGCAACCTCAGAATTGAGTTGTCCAACATTGTTGCCACACTTCCGGCCCAAACAAACACCAAGAGAGTCACGAGCCACAGCTCCTAGACCTCCTTCATTCTGGGGAAACCAGGAGCCGTCCACATTAATTTTAAGGGATAATACGAACAACCCCTTGAGGTATGACAAAACTACAGATTACCCCCTGAGGTTTGAGAAATTACGAACACCCCCTGAGGTATACATTCTCTCTCACAAATTCCCCCAACCGTTATTAACGGTGTTAAGTTTTGATGACGTCAGCAACATTATTTTTAAAAATTTCAATCCTATCCTTGGGGGTATATTGTAATACTATTGAAATTTTGGGGGTATTTTGTAATACTATTGAAATTGTAATGATATATTTGTAATGTTGGTTAAATTTGTATTTTTTAATTTGAAAATTCTTAAGTTCATTTAAACTTTGTTTGTTTAAAATAATAAAATTTTTCAATGAAAAAAATATTTCAAACGTTGGTGATTTCTAATACATGTACTTTAAATACGAACAACATTCCAATATAAACATATGCATGCCTAATTATTTTTTCCAAAAAAATATTTGGTATCCATAAACTTTAGAAATGAAACTAGTGCATTATTAAAACGTCAAAATATCATTAAATAGAATTTTTTGCTAAACCAAAAAAGAATAAAAAAGAAAGAAAAGATGCTAGATAAACTCAAAAATCAAGTACTTTACATCAAACCCCTAAAAAATTTCAATACTTACATTAACCTCCTTAGTTTTGGATTTTTTATGAGATATCTTTTTATCACACGTTTGTTTATGATAGTTTGCCATAGCAGATAAGGTAATTAGGTGCAATTTACTTTCTCAATATCCACCACTTCAATTAGATCCGATGCAAATGAATTCTAATGTAAAATTAAAATAAAATTGTCAATCTTAACTCAAGACGCTTGTTACTTGTATATGGTACATTTATCAAATGTGGCTTAATTACATAGTTGAAAGGAAGCATAAGCTAAGAAGGATACAATTAAGTAGGACCACGGCAAAGATATACACGAGCTACCGTTATGGCCAGCGGTTCGTGAGTTGGGTACCGGACGAACAATATGCGTCCGTCCGTCGCTTCGACCACCGAAGAAACGTCCTCTTCCTCCACCGCTGCTGCCTCTACTGCTTCTACCTCCTCCACCGCTTTTAGCGACTGTGGAGGTGGCGACGATGAAAATGATAGTGAAAACCAACACAAACTTGACGGTTTGCCGCATATTGCTGATGATTTCTGCGTAGATGTTTCAGTTGGAGGACTGATATAATATTTTATAGCCCGGGAAAGAGAAGTGTGAAGGCAGGAACTTTCGGTGAGGGCGTTTCCAATCTGAGTGGATTCGTGATGTTTTCAAGTTGCTATCAGTTCTATAGATAAGACTGCTGAATGCATGTCCTCCACACGAAATTAATACTACGGCTTTGATATCTCAAACCATTTTTTTTAAAAATAAATATATAAATAATTGTTGGTTCTCAATTATTAACTTAAATCTATAAGGAGCCAGCAGAGTTTGGTCCAATAGGTCATTCTCCAAAAAAAAAAGGTCTCAGATTTGAATTCCACTTAGATGTATGTGAGTTTAAAAAAAAAAAAAAATTAAATCTATCACGATATGAAACCACTTGTATGTATTTAAGTTCATTTTAATTTTATTATTAATAAGTTTATTTCATTTTTATTTTATTATATGTAAAATATTTATTTAAACCTATATACTTAGATGCATTCGGAAACGAAACCAGAACATTACATGGGGGCGAACAATAAAATACAAAAAATAAAGGGACAAATTTTCTAATTAATAGAAACAAAAATACAAATATTTCAAAATACATATATAAAAATAAATAAATTTCAAATTTTAGGACCTCTCTAAAAAATGAAAAAAAAAAAGTTGGGAACCACCATATACCTTCCTCCCTCCCTCCGGCGTCGATACATTCACACTTAGACTTCTCCTACTTTTAGAAATTATATTTTCACTAGTTATAATTTACTAATGGATTACAATTTACAAACTTGGCGCTAGCTCCATTAAGATTTGATAAGATGTGAATGTTTTTCTATTAAAATATTTATATAATTGACAACTTTTCAAATTGAAACATCCTAAGCCTTGTTGCTGCTTCCGGATTGACACCAGAATGCGTTCTCCTCATATTCATTCAATATATGGATGTAGCTTGAACCCGGATGAGTTGATCGACTTTGCTCTTCCGAACTCAGGGGTGATTAAATTAAATGTAGACGATGCTATTTTTGCTGAAAAGGGAGATGTGGGGATTGGAGTTGTGGCCCGTGATCATAGTGGCTTGTGCTTGGGTTGGATGTGTGCTGAAAATTGTCAATCTTAACTCAAGACTGCTTGGAGTTGTGCTGAAAAAACTATGACGTTGCATACTTATCGTATCGTGTCCGTATCCCCGTATCCGTATCCGTATCCGTGCATTATATCGTCCCGTTAAAATAAAATCCTTTGGCCCCCTTAACAAAAAAGAAAATATATTGCATTGGCCCCTTATTTCCCTTTTGGTTTTGGCGAGTAGATGTATAAATTATGGAGTTAATTCACTCAATATTTCTGTGCCATAATTAAATGAACGTGAAAAACTATGTCGTTAAAAATTTCATAAAGAATCCTTTTGTCCTATGATTAATCAACATGAACAAGAACATGAACTTGGTGAATAAAAAATTTCATAGAAAATCTTATAGAATTTAGAATTATATAGTTTAGCTATGTAGTTCATCCTTGTGTTGGTTGCGAAAATACTTATCAAACGCAAGTGAATTCCAAAGTAAGAATTTAAATAAACATATATCTTGACTCAAAATACTTATATATGGTACATTTATCGAAAATAAACAGAAAAATAAAAGAATTGCTTATGAGATACATATCTCTCGTGCTTCCCTTCAACAGTAATTTCCATTCGTGCTTAATTACGTAATTGAAACGAAGCATAAGCTAAGAAGGACACAATTATGCATGGCCATGGCAGAGATATAGACGAGCTCCCATTATCGCCACCAGTTCGTACGGTGGGTACTGGACGAACAACCCTCGTGCCTCCTCCACTACTTCCACTGCCTCTTCCACCGCCTCCGGCTCCACCGCGTTGAGCGACTGCGGAGGTTACGACCATGCAAATGATAGTGAAAACCAACACAAACTTGACGGGTTGCTGCATTTTGCGGGATTGATAAATGTTTGAGTCTTTTGATGGGAAATTGAGATTTTTGGAGACGACAGGATGAATGTTGCAGAATGTTTCAGATAGAGGCCTGATTTATAGCATGCGAAATTGATGAAATATATAGAAAAGAGAAGTGAGGAGAAGAGAATTTTCTTTGAACGCGTTTTCAATCCGAGTGATGTTTTCAAGTTGCTACCAGACACCCAGTCCACCAAAACGGCAAAGCAAAATAGGAAAAATATATTCAATGGATAAGACTGCATGTTGCCCACACGTTAACACTTCCGCTTTCGTATAAAAACCCTTTATTTTTTCACACGCCCCGCCAAGTGAGGATTCAAAACCAAATTATTATGCTGTAAAATAAATTTTTTAACCATTATTGACTCCTATAAAAACCACTTGTATGTATTTAAGTTCATTTTATTTTTAATGGGTTTATTTCCCTAGATCAATTTTTCATCTTTATTTTTCTAAACTTGAGATGAGTTCAAGAATCTATTAGAAAACAAAAAAATTCAAAACAAACAGGCTATATCAGACAAACCAAAAGGGGAATAAGGGGGACACTAGTTTAACCGGATCAAAATATTGATTTATTTTGAATTAATTCAATATATAAATCAAATTTTACCATGGACATAATATTGAGGATCAAATTTGATAGTCAATTTCTATCCCAACATTCTAATATCAAGACACCTAATCTATTCTGTTATTTGTAAAGCCAAATTTGTCAAATCATAACCTTCAAATTGATTGCACCGGTGATAGCAAACTTTTACGGCCGCGTTTACTTTCAAAAATTAGGCATGTTATCATTCCATTGTTTACTTTGCATGGATCAAATCCCGTGTCAGAGGGCCGAGCCCATGTGACTGGCATGAAATAGCGTACCCAAAAACACGCCAAAATTGCGTGTTTAAAACTGAGGCAAATAAACCCACTCTAGGAAATTACAAGTCTGTCCAAGATTGACCCTTATTTACAAAGGAATGCCACTCATAACTTGAAGAAAATTCTGCTGGATCCAACTCCACCATCACCAATTCACCAATTGCGAAATCTACAGGTGTGAATGGTCATACATATCAGGAATGTTTATTCAATAACTTGTATTGTGATCTGACTTAATTTGAACTGCACTCTTGATTTATTAAAAATTAGAAAATAAAGCGTAAATTATACAGCTAATTGTGCTTGATCTGTGGCTAGATCCAACCATTTTGAGGTTAATATATCATATTTGTCTGATAATCGAATCATCATCCTTTGAGTGACTGTTGATGAAGTAAAGTTGATAATAGGCTTTGAGTGACTGGGTTCGTTGAGGAAGTACAGTTGATAATAGTTTCAGCTTTTTGTTAGAAATGGAAATCAATGGTAAAATCTAATTATCTATAAGGCAATATAGGCTTTCGAAAAACAAGGCTCCATTTAAAACAAGATAAATTATCTATTGAAGCAACCTCATGATGGAACAATTTTAGGGATAACTTAGCAAAAAAATATGTTTGCAAATTGGTGACAACTGGTTTTAACTCTTTTTGAACTTTGTACTCAACTGTCATCGTTTTTGTATTACTTATATGCCAACTACAATGTGTGAATAGGTGATTGATAGTTTCAGATGTGCATTTGTAAACTCTGTTTTGTACTTATAAAGTTGATTGTTGTGTTAAAGTTGTTCTTTCTATTAGGTATAGGGTAGCTATGAGATTTTCATGCGTTTTGAAGTATATTTGGATCAAAAAAACAGGAAACATGAATTGTGTAAATTACTAATTGGTTGTTTAGGAGGTGCTTGTACTTTGATGTTTGGTTGTTGTTCTGTTGGTCATACTTTATGCACGAAGCATGTTATTGGACAAGTGCATTAATTCGGGTAGGGTTGTTGCATTTCCAACTACACAAGTTTTGATCACTGTCTTTCTTATGCATGAGAATGAATATGTGTTCCTCAGTTAGGTTGCAGTCTTAAACATTTTTAGATTCTCATTTTACTTACCCTTTCAATCTAAGTGTTGTTGATTGTTCCAAGTAGTGGTGGCAAAATGGGTTGAACCCAATGGGTCCAACCCATTTTAAGGGGTTGGATTGGTTTGGTTTGGTTTTGGTGAAATTTGAATTGGGTTGGTTTGGGATGGGCTAAGAGAGAATTGAGTTCTTTATGGGTTGGGTTGATATTAGTTTTGAATTGGATTTGTAATGGTTTAAACTCAATTATGTAAATTTAATGTTTTAGTACTATTTTACCCTTCACATAAATTAAATATTATATTTATCTAACATTATTTATATATAATTAATTAATTATTAATTACATATTTTTTACACACACTAACACACATTTTCACCCACTAACACAATTTTACATATATTTTCACACACTAACACATTTTTTTACACATATTTACACACACTAACATAATTTTACACATATTTTCACACACGAACACGATTTGACCTATTTTCAACATATTCTATCTATTTTAGATCCGTTTGACCAATTTTGGATCAATTTTGCCCGTTTTTCAACCTGTTCGATCTATTTTAGACTCGTTTGGCCCGTTTTGAACCCGTTTCATCGGTTTTTCGACCCATTCGATCTACTTTGGACTCGTTTAGCCCATTTTAGTCCAGTTTCACCCGTTTTTCAATATTTTCAACCTATATTGGACTCGTCTGACCTGTTTTGCACTCTTTTTACCCATTTTTTGACATGATTGACCTATTTTGATTTTATTTGACCCATTTTGGGCCCGTTTCACCCATTTTCAACCAATTTATGAATCGTTTGACCTATTTTGGGTTCGTTTCACTCATTTTTTGACCTGTTTGACCTATTTTTAACTCGTTTGACTTATTTAGGTCTGTTTCATCCCATTTTCGCCCTGTATAATCAATTTTAGACTCGTTTAACTCGTTTTTCAACTTGTTCAATCTATTTCAGACTCGTTTGACCCATTTTCGGTCCGTTTTACCCATTTTTGACCTATTTATGACTTATTTGACCCATTTTGGATCCGTTTCACTCATTTTTTAACCTGTTCGACCTATTTACGACTCGTTTGATCGATTTGGCCTCGTTTCACCCGTTTTTCAACATGTTCGACCGAATTGGATAAATTTTACTCATTTTGGACCAATTTAAAATGTTTGAATTTATATGATCCTTTTCGATCCATTGGACCCGTTTGAATCCATTTTATCCATTTTGGATCCATTCGACCCATTTGGATCCATTTTACCCGTTTGGATCTATTATACCCATTTTGAATCCATTGGACCCGGTTGGATCTATTATACTCATTTTTTATCCATTCGACCCGTTTGGATCCATTTTATCCATTTTGGATTCATTTTATTATTTGAATCTATTATACCCATTTTGAATCCATTGGACCCGTTTGGATCCATTTTATCCAATTTGGATCCATTCGACCCGTTTGGATCCATTTTATCCATTTGAATCTATTATACCCATTTTGAATTCATTGGATCCATTCGACCCGTTTGGGTCCATTTACCCATTTGGATTCATTATACCCATTTTGGATCCATTTGACCCGTTTGTATCCATTCAACTCATTTGGATCCATTTTACCCGGTTGGATCTATTATACCCATTTTGAATCCATTGGATCCGTTTAGATCTATTTTACCCATTTTGGATCCATTCGACCCGTTTGGATCCATTGTCTCCATTTTGGATCCACTGGACCCAAAATGGGTTAAAGGAAAAATAAGTCAAACAAATCAAAAACGGGTGAAACTGACCCAAAACAAGCCAAATGAGTTTAAAATAGGATGAACAGGTCGAAAAATGAATGAAACGGGCCCAAAACGGGCCAAACGAGGCGTAAATAGGTCGAATAAGTCAAAAAAACGAATGAAACAGACCAAAAACGGGTCAAACAAGTTTAAAATATGACGAACAGGTCGAAAAACGGATGAAACAGACCCAAAACTGGTTAAACGAGTCATAAATAGGTCGAACAAGTTTTGAAACGGGTCAAAAAAGTCTAAAATAGGTCGAACAGGTCAAAAAACAAGTGAAACGGGCCCAAAATGGGTAAAACAAGTCATAAATAGGTGGATAAGTTAAAAAACAGGTGAAACGGGCCCAAAACGGGCCAAACGAGTCTAAAATTGGTCGAACAGGTCGAAAAACGGATGAAACGGGCCCAAAACGGGTCAAACGAGTCTAAAATTCGTCGAACAGGTCGAAAAACGAGTGAAATGGGCCTAAAATGGGTCAAACGAGTCTAAAATAGGTCGAACAGGTCAAAAACGGGTAAAACGGACCCAAAATGGGGCAAACGAGGCGTAAATAGGTCGAACATGTCAAAAAACGAGTGAAACGGGTCTAAAACAGGTCAAACGGGTTTAAAATTGGTCAAACAGATCGAGAAACAAAAAAACGGGCCCAAAATTATCCAAACGATCAAACGTGTTCAAAACATGACAAATGAGTTGTAAATAGGTTAGTTAGGTCAAACCGGTTTAAAATTGGTCAAATGTATTAGTGAAGGGTAATTGACCAAAAAATAAAATAAAAAATAATGAAGGGTATATTGGACATTTAAATATTTGGATTAAGTAGGAACCCACAAAAAATCCATTATTGAACCCATGAATAAACCATCATAACCCATTAAAACCCATTTAAAACTCAAACCATTAAAAACCCATTACAATACAACTCATTTTGAAACCAAACCATTTCAACCCAACCCACATAAACCCAACCTAAAACCAGCCCAACCCACCCATTTGCCACCCCTAGTTTCAAGTATCCAACTATATGTATTATTTTCTCTCACATTTTCGGCGTTCACTTATGGTGGTTCTAATGTTGACTTGAAGTGATTTTGATTTGGAGGTCTGGTTTCCAGTGAATTGCTGGAGAAACCAAATCATTCTCAACAGATGGCTTAGTTGCTCCCAAACTTCTCCAGACAATGGACAGGTCTTTGAATGAAAGTGAGTGTGTTTAATTCCTTTGCTATAATTATTGGATATGAATAGATAGAGTTCTTTTCAATAGTTTTCTTCCTAGAATTTTCTGTTTTCCGATCATTTTATCTAGAGATGCATTTTTTATCTCTTCTTATTATTCATGTTTTTTTTTCATTTTGGCAGGTTCTTATTGATGCAATTGAAGCTCTATGGATCTCATATAGAAAGATGAATTCATTTTTATCATACTAGTCTTTAATTGATACAATTGACGGGTCTTATTTTTGACAGGAATGCGGCCGCCATCAGATTATTCATTCTCATCAGATGGATCCCACAAATTAGCATTATCAGGAAGATGTATAGATATGATCCCACCAACTTATGTGATGATAAAGATGATCTGAACATGGAGTCTACCTTTGCTGATATTCAGAAGGAAGAAAGACAAAGCGCCAAAATAGCAAAGAAAGAAGATTAGGAAGAAGGGAGAAGAATGAGTTGTTGGGAGGGATATTTTTTAAATTTTAAGTCAGGGGTAAATCAGTAAATTACAATAAACATGCATGTTCTATTCAAAATGTAAACACAAAAAAATGAGTGAACATGGAGGCTAAAATCTCTCCAACATGAGCAGTATAAACTAACCCACTCAAACATTATATGCATAATCATATTCAGAAAAAGTAAACGTGGCTTACAGAGTATATGATAACTCAAAATGGGCTGATACAAACATTGGTTGAGTTTCGAGATTGGCCACTCGGACAGAAGTGAGATGCTGAGTTGAATTCCTTCCAGCAGTTGGAACTAATAATTGCTGGAAACACCATGTATTTGACCTTTCCTCTTGTTTTCTCAGTACAGTCTGACAACATCTACCGTAAACACACACTTCAACAAACTCGTATACGTGTTGAAGAGAAACGAGGTCGATTTTCTCTAACTTCATTCACTCCTAAGCGGCATGTATAAGATCCGAGTATTATACCTTCAAACTGAGTGCCAGCATGTTGAGGCAATTCTATGCATATCCATCAACGTCGCTGTCATCCTCGTATTCAGAGTCTGAATCTTCTTCAGTTCTGGGTTTCAAGAAGCTGTTCATGTCGAATGAAGAATCCATCTCCATCTCTTCCATGTCAATTGAGTCGTAGTTCATCCGATCTTCAAATTTCTCGTCCGAACAGTTAAGAAGCCAAGCAAGAGAACATTTCACTCCCTTCCTTGCAACCATTTCGTGTCTTGGTTTAACAGTAGACTCAAGCCCGTAAGTAAAATAAGCTGGGAACATCACCAAATCATCCAATGGCCTACACATTGCTGATTTGAAGAAATCAAAGCTTAGTTTCATGATGTCAATATTCAAGGCCAACAACTGCGGGCACCCCACCACCATATCCTTCACTTGTTCCATAGAAAATCCACACTCCTTGAGAAAATTCACATGCCTCACTACTGCTTTATCGCTGAGGCTAACAATTTGGGGCATTTTCTCAATAACCCTCCCAAATTCTTCAGAACCCAACCCAATAATGGAGCTGAGAAAGCCCCGTTGATTACATAGCTTCGTTTCAAGGTCAAGTCCCATGATTTCAGGATACTGAGCAATCACACCGGCAAGTGAAGTTTGTCTAACATTATACTCTAAAAGCAACTTGACATTTGGTTTCACCTTCTCATCAAGCCCAAAACCAAGAATTTGAGGTCGCTTCTCAATCAACCTAGCAACACCTAATTTGGGTATTCCTAAAGTCCCCAAATATTCCACAAAAGGTTTGATAACACGACCAACTCGCATGCCTAATATCTCAGGGTATCTAGTCAGCACTCCTCCAATCTCCCTTCTAGCTACTCCAATTCCAACCAAATAAGCCACCGAAGTACTCATAGTACCTTCAAGCTTAAATCCCAATACTTCAGGATACTTCTCAAGAACCCGAGGAATGTCATGAGGCTTAATGTCCATCCCTTGAAGATATTTAACAACCGGTGCAAGGTCGACCACAACACTAGCATGGAGAACTTGAGGATACCTGCGCAAGAATTCCGTAAAAGTTGATTTTCTGACACCCAACTTTCCGAGGTAATCGAGCACTGGAACCATGTTCTTCTTAACACTGCAACCAAGGACGAGAGGATAATTGTTTATATCTTCAATAGTAAGTCCTAAACTGTGAAGGAAGTCTACGCGTTCTTTCATGACCTCAACGGTCACAGGAAGCTCCAATCCATCGAGCTCGTCAGGAATGATGCCTATACCCCCCAAGAATTCATAGACACGGGCACGGTTAGCTGCCCTTTCATTCTTCATATCTAATAGACTCGGGTGAGTATAAAACGAAGCAGGATTAACTTCTTTCCTCTCCCTATTGGATCTGCCTTCCTTGGACAAAGATCTGTTGGAAGTGGTGGATGTACGGGTGCTGCTAGCAACAGATGAGTGAAGCTTCATCACCAATCCACACCTCTTCTTACAACTACTTGAAATGCATATAGATGAGACAGGAACCAACTGTGGTTTGTGGAGTGCAAATGCAGGTAACTCACAATGCACAAGCAGAAAGCTAGGTTTAGCAAGACTTGCGTAGCTTGAAATATTCATGACCTTAAAACACTAGTTGAAATAAAATATCTGCGTTAAACACAGAACAGAAATTAGCTACTTTCTTTTGCAAAAGTCCCAATAGCAGTTTATAACCAATCCTATTCAAGATAGAACAGCATTATTAGCCAACTGCATACAGAAGTGCCAACGATATCCATAGATAACCTAAAGCAAATAATTGCAGGCTATCTCAAATCTATGTGCATACACAATTTTACACCAGCAGATAAAAAAAGGCAGCAAATTCTCAAATAAAATATCGCAGTTACACAGAGCGTGTAAAATCCGGTAGGTAAATTCTGAAGCTATCAAGACTGGATTTTATCCTAAAACTAGAAATAAAATAATAATCATGAAATTGATTAATCACCGACGAATTCAGAAGGTAAAATCACCATAAAATGCCCAAGGAAGAAAAGAAAAAAGACCTGGAAAATCACAAAAATAGATGGGGAGTACAATGGCTGTGTTGCCTTCAGTCAGTGGAGTGGCGGATACAGTGGCACACGATGTTCAGTGTGGCGGCACCGTCGTCGGAGGATGAGAGAGGCGAGAGTGATGATGATGAGAGAGAAGCCGTAAAACTTATTTGAAAAAGAAAACAAAACATTATCTATTTAATTCTAGCGCTGTCGGATTCGGCCCGGATCTGAGCATTCCGGGTCCGAATCCGATAATAGATTTGAAAAACCATCTACACCAAATTCGAAGGATGCCGGATCGAATAATCCGATAGCAAAATTCGACCCGATAAAATTTGTTCAAAATCCAAGAACTGATTTGAAGATGAAGAAGAAGGAATTAACTGTCCGCCATTGTTACTGCTTCAAAAAATGCTTGTGCTCTTCTTTACCATATCCAAGAAATTCAGAAATAAATTTATGAACATTAGAAAAAATCCCCTTAGCGCACCCTCTCTTTCTCTCTCCTTACCCGCAGAATTGGAAAATTGGAGGTGGATCTCTCTCCTCAACCGCAGAAAAAAAGAAATTTGAACAGAGGCGATAGAATCTCCTTGTACATTCTCTCTTCAAACTTTTTTTTTTTTTTTTTGAAAGGCTCTCTTTCCCAAACTTGGAAGGCGCAGATATACTTCAGCAATCAGCGGCCAACAAACCCTAATAAGGTGTACCAATTATCCTTTAATATCTATATATAATATTAATTATTATTACTAAATTGGAAATATATATAGTGAGTCAGTAATTTATTATTATGTAGGTAATTAAGTTTTATATTACACATTTTCAATTATTTGTAAATTATATCTATTAACATATATTATTTATACAATAAATATTTAATAAAATATCGGATTCGGATCTTTAACGGATCGAATCTTTTAATTACATATTCGTTCCATTAAATTCAAATAACGAATATTTATAATCGAATATGATCCATCGAATTTTTTTATCGGACGAATATATCAAAATTCGGATCGGATTCGGATTAAAATTCGATCCACAACCCTATTTCTTCTTTTAATAAAACTTCACTTTTTCTTAAAAATAATATATGGGTCGGTTATGAGTCATGACCCATTGGAGCCATTAGATCCAAACGTATTGGGTCCAAGACCCGGATCTTTGGATTGAGCATGGTTTTTAAATCGATAATAAATAGATAATTCAATAGAAAGTATTAATTTTCTCCTATATTTTGAAATTTTGTCACTTATCCCACTAAATTTCAATTAGAAAAGATATAGATAGAGACTTTTTTACTCTCTCTTAATTAGGATCCTTCTATCGGGAAATATATGAAAATCCCCAAATAGGGACTCAATTTTTGGTATGGTATAAAAACTCAAAGAATCACGTATCCTAATTGCATTATATCGTATCTAAATCGTAATATGTCGTACATGGTGTCAAAAAATGGGGATCTAACTCAAATTATGCATCTCAATTGGGGATTGAACAAAAATAATTTTGAAAATGGGGACTTAACTAAAATTTTCCCAACTGAAGGGAAGTTTTTGCAAACACCCCCTTCTTCTATCTTGAATATTCATCACCCATCCGGCTAAATTCCAATTAGAAAAACTGAAGTATTGAGGATTTTTCACTGGCTTCATAACAAAAGTTTTTTCCTCTTCAAATAACCAATCTGCACTCTCTCTTAAAGTTCATTCATAACATAATGGGGCTTTCAGGATGAAATTTTCTCCATTACACATCTTTACTCTCTTCAAATAATTAATTTTTCACATTATATTTTTTTTTTCTTTTAGCAAATGATTGAATCTCCAACCCTAAAAGTCCCCACTCCTCGGCCCGAAGCAAATGGGGGGAGGCAAATCAGATACTCAGCAGCCCGTTAATGGGGAGGTATACCATCAACAAGTCTACAAGGAGTTCATCCCGATGAAGCAAGTGAGAAAAGGTAAATCATGTACTCAGTTGCCCGTTAATGGGGAGGTGTGTCACCCACAAGTATACAAGAAGTCCACCCTTAAAGATGGACTAAAGAAATAAAGCTCCCACATTGCATCATGTGCGACTTGAACCTTGCACCTTATAACAATTATGCCCCTCCAAAACCATCTGACCTACGCTCTATGGGCAAATAATCAATTACACTATTTTTTTTTTTTTTCTCGTTTTGTTATGCTATCTTTTCTCTCTACAAATAATCAATTTTCTGGCTTACACTAACACAATATTTTCTATCTTCAAATAACCAATTGTATCCTTTCCTTCTTTTTTTAATCCTCTAAAAAAATCCTCTTTTTTTTTTTTCTCTTTTTCCTGAATTTTATGGAAAATTATCGTTATTTTTTATACTAAACGCCGGGGAAATGTCACTTTTACTTAATTATTTTTTGTTGTAAAATTGGGAAAATGCCAATTTTACTTAATTATTTAAAAAAAAAAATAGTATGCTGTATTTATTATATTTTCATATTGTAACTTATAACATTAAATATATACCCCCTAAAACTGAATTACTTTTACATCACAAAATATAATTACCATATTCAAAAATAATGTTGGAGTTGATTTAAAGAACACAACATAGTTACCATATCCAAAATAATGTTGGGGTTGAATGAAAGAAAACAACATATAATATTCATATACGGTCCTGAGATTCATTCTGCAATGCATTCGTTTTTTGTAGGGATGAAGGGCAAAATTGAAAATTACCATAGCACATGAATGCATTATGGAAACGAATTATAAATGTAGAAAATAAAGCACTAGTGTATAAAATTAAACCAAAAAATTTGATGGAATGGAAGCAATTACCAATCACAATTCACAATAATAACCTAAATAATTATAAAAGTAATCACGTAACTGAAACAACGCATAAGCCAACGACACCATTAACTGGGGCCATCCCACGGAGCCAGATAGGCTGCTGCTGCTGCTGCTTCCTCCACCACGTCCTCCTTTACCTCCACCACCACTGTCACCACCGCCGTGGCCACCTCCTCCGCCGCCTCCACCTCCGCCTTCACCTTCGATACTTCGTCCGGCTGGCTCACCGCTGCCGGTACCTTCGGCAGGAGGAAAAACCGCGGATTTGAGGAGGAGGCAGATGACTGCGAGGACGAACGCCAACTTGAGGACACGCTGCATGTTGTTTGACTACTAACTGCGAGACTGAATGCTTAGATTTTGACAGGAAATTGAGATGCTCCAAAACGAATATGAAAGTTGAAACTGGAAGATGAGATGGCGATCTTGAGAGCTAATTTATAATTATAGGTGAGTAGGTGACTGGTCAGTTAGCACGCTCAATTCGTATGCAAAATAAAAAATACTATAATTTAATAAATGAGATTAAATTTGTATATATTAACTATAAATATATCTTATTTTAATTATTTATTTATTGATTGACTATATTAAAAATAACGATAAAATATATTGTAATAGAGAGAATTTAATTGGATATATTTCTCTTATTTTGTAGAATTGTAAATATAGTAAGATGAAGAGAGTATATAATATAAATAGGGAAAATTGCAAATTTGGGACTCTAACCAACCCCATTTTGACTTTTCGGACTTTAATTTGGCAATTTGCATTTTGAGGACATTAATTACAATTTTTTTGCAATTTTAATCCCAAAGACACCGGAACCCTTATTTTCCCTCGGAATACCACACGTGCGCTCACGTGCTGCCGGAATACAACCCGAAAAATGGGTATGTGGCACTTAAATCCTTGGTGGCATATGAAAATTATCCAACTCATTTAAATATACAAGTGTATTTTCACTTTTTTTGCAATTTTAAATTTAAAAGAAAATTAAATTCCTAATTTAAATTAAAGTAAAAACCAAATTGCTTAAATTCCTAATTTAGAATAGAAAGCAAATTGTAAATTAATTTAAAAAGAAAAATAAATAAATAAATATATATATATATATATATATATATATATATATATATATATATATATATATATATATATTTTATTAATTAATATACATCTTTCATTAAATAATATATCATATTTATTACGCATATAAAAGTAAATTATTTTTATATTATGTATTAGAAATAAAGAGAAAGTTTAAAAATATATATATACGTATATATTAATTACAATGTCACATTACAGACTTAGAATTAAAAAATTAAATATATTTTATTATCAGAAATTTATAATTGTAACTGTGTATATAAAATATATATATTTATTCATTAAAATATCAAAGTTATTTAGAATAAAATACTGTTAAATGTATTTTATTTATAATACATATTTTAAGGTTATTGGAATTTTATTTTCTATTAAAATAATATAAATTAAATAAGCTATCCATGTGGCATGATGGTTTTGCCACATACATAAAATACTACCACTTGGTTTTGCCACATAGATAAAGCACTGCCACGTATTCAATTTCAGATGGGATTTAGGGTTCCGGTGACTTTGAGGTTAAAATTGCAAAAAATTTGTAATTATTGTCCTCAGAATGCAAACTGCCAAATTAAAGTCCGAAAAGTCAAAATGGAGTTGGTTAGAGTCCCAAATTTACAATTTTCCCATATAAATATATATAATAAGAGTATTGAAGAGACATGCAGGAAGGGAATGCAGTTAAGAGGATCCCATGGTTCCATGAGGCTTGCCCCTGGCCTCGAGATTACTCAACCATAACATCGCAAAAAAGGTCGGTATTATCGTAAATTGCCAGCAAATTTTACTTTTTCAGACAGCATATTGTTATTATTTTGAACTAGTGTGTGTCCCGGCATTTAAAAAGAGTTATAACTTATTTATATAACAAATAATCATGTTCATATAAATAAAAATGAAAATGAGACAAACAACCATAAGAAAGATAATTAGTAAAAAATTAACCGACGTCATCACAACAACAATGGATGTAAATAGAATAAAGTTAAATAATTTTATTTCTCATGAATTTTATTTAAATTTTGAGTATCGTAATTAATTGCATGAGTTATATTTAAATTTAAATTAAAATATATTTTTTTAAATTTATGCATTCAAAGTAAGTGTTACCATAAATTGATGTTTTAATTGAGGACAACTTCCAAAAATCAAGGGACATATAAAATTGCTAAATATATAAATACATTTAATAACTATCAACCAATCACAATTTTTAGTTTGAATTAAAAATCTCAAAAAAACCACAAAATTCCATTTAGTCAAAATTGACATGATTTGAATCAAAAACACCCTTCCTATATATTATAGTATAGATTTTTCGTTTCCTATGGTTGAATTTGTTCAATTATTCAACCAAGAGAATATTAACAAATAACAAGAACCGGAGAGTACGCGCCCATAACATAATGCTCACCTAAAACTCCCAATAAGTATTTTATTGTGTAATTGGCAAATAATACACTTGTTTATATAATTGATTGGGTTCGTTCCACCGAATCGGATTTAGACCCAAATTCAATTAGAAATAACATCTTAGTAATTGGTCTAAGAGATGCTTAGGCGACTCCCTTGACTTGAGCAGCTCGAAAGTTAGAAACCTAGAAGTGTAGAGCCATTTAAGCATCTGATCTGTACGTTCCAATGGTTGAGGCAATTGTATAAAAAACAGAATATGAAGTCTTTAAACCTCGTACAATCGAGTTTGATGTCCGAAATAAGAGATATTTCGGGAATTATTTCAAATCAGTATCATGGCTCCCGGCCCTTCATTAGAAAGGCCATGCATGATTGAGTAACCCTGGCAGTGACACCAGCCCACAGCTGAAATGCCATGAATCATATAAGTTTGAACAAAAATTACAAAAAGAAAATCTTAATTAGGGATTACCTACGATTGTGATTTATGATTATTGGATAAGTTAAGGACATCTGACAATGTGCTTGTATAGTATTCTGGTTTAACATGGTTAGATGGGTCTTGGAGCTCTGATAGAGTTACCACACCTGCATATGCCATCAAACACTAAGATTTTCAGATACGATGGTGAAAGGAGAATTGATTCAAGAAAATATAAAGCGTTTCCATCATGGTACCTGAGAGGACAAGAAGTGTTCGACACCCCGCGTTTTGTCCAAATAAGATATCAGTGTCTAATCTATCCCCCACCATGCACATCCTAGAAGTAGGGATTTTATATCTGAACAACAAAAGACGAAGAAAGTGATAGTTAATGCCTTGCACACCTCAAATCGTTACACGTCTAAGCCTTAAACTTCACCAAGGAACCATATGATGTATGATCCTCAGAGTTGTGTCAAAAGAACTATGATGACTCACTTTTGTAGTAAGAATTCCATCAGAAAAGTAGAGGGTTTTCCAACTACAGTCGGTTCCTTCTGTGTCGTACCACATACCGCAGCAACCATGCATCCTGCGCCTGAACTCAAGAAAGACTAAATGTTTAATTTCGAAACATGGTGTTACCAGAGGGGGAAAATTAGAACTTACCAGGCCATTCCTGTAGATCGGTAAGATGTCCAGTAGCATCTCGGTTTGTAGCAACAAATAAGCATCCCGGATTCTCACGTATGCATAGAGTGGCATACCTGAAAAAATGATATGAACATTATTCAATCCCACGGAGGATGTAAATGTTAATTCAAAAAAGAATTAGACTAATAATAATGTAACTAAACAAATACATATTTTCTCATCATGTAGAGATGGAAATGGAAGTCAGATCACTTCGTTGGTCACCAATGTAGTAAAAGGAAGAGAAACAAGACCAAATTGGTTAAGGCTACAAAGCTATCTTCATTTCTTTGATGTTCTGCAGCGTCAATAATTGCATGCGACTTTATTTACTGATGAGTAATTGTAGATATCAAATACAAAAATAATCTAAAATCCAAAACAAAATACTTACTGTAGCTTGTAAAAGTTTATATGCTGGTCAAGTCCAACCACCACAGCTCCAACCTGGTGTAGAATACAAATTACAATCAAAGGAAGAATGTATACGGCTTCAACAAACTTGAGGTAATAGATGTAAATTTTACAGTTTTATCATGCTCAAAGAAGTTGTTTGATTTCAAATTGGCAGTTTTCTTCCCATCTTCCTGCAAGGACAAAAATGTTTGTCAACCACCAAAAAGACCACAGTACAAACCATCTCATTTTGAAAATGAGAAAGTCTGGCCAGATCTTCAAGCACCAAGACAACAAAGTAGCAAATGATAATCTAAATCTTGCACAAGTTATCTGGTAACTATCAGAATAATAGATAGACTAATTGTATAGATCAATAAAATGGAACTCAATCTGCTGACTCAATCAGAAATAAAACATTTAAGGAATCTGTTGAATTGTAATAGTTAGGCCGCAATCAAGAGAATATGCTGGACAGAGGAACTGCATTGCGACAGAACAGAATTCAAAGAATACACTGAAAACTTACAGGACCACCAAGACCAGTAAAACCAGCAAGCTCCAGTTCCTCCAATATGCCTTCTTCACCAATTACATATACCTGCTAAATCAATGCATGGAATCATTATTACACATACCAACAATAACATTTTAACCAGAGAATAACTTTTAGCATGTCGAATAGCCAGGCCATAATACTATTTGGGAACCATTTTTGTCATTGCTTCCGCTAACAATGTGGCATAACAATTCTTTCATGTGTCCAAGAGATGTACCAGGTTTGGTGTTTTTGTGATTTAGACATTTCTTTGAGCTACTTTCAGGTAAAATCATGCATCATGCTCCTAGATACTAAGCAAAGCATTTACCAGGATGGATACACATAATCTTGATATAGAAACCCAAATACATAAGAATAGATGCACAAACCAAAGTACCGAATAACGTGCTAATGAGGAAAAGTAAAGTCATTTGTCACAGAAATGCTCCCCACCTAAGACTCTTAGAATAACATACTAAGGACATATACCTGGCAAAATTCACTCTAATAATGGAACGAAGTACACAATAACCATAATATTGGCAAATGATATAATTTTCCATGCCCAAATTGGCATTTCCTCCAGCCAGAGTTTATTAATAGCCAACTCGGTGCTGTAAAAACTAAATTATCATAACCAGATTGGCCTATATCATAGAAAATATCAAGGAAGTGCAACTTTCCTAGAAAATCTTGTTTCCCTTCAGTTTACTTCAACAAAAGACCATGGAGCTTTTTACAAGAATTAGGAAGCGTTACAAAGACGAACCTTCTTTTCTTTAGGAAAATTATTGACTTTTAAATACATGGCCGCAGCAAATGATGAAGAGAATATCTCATCCTGCAATCAGCAAGAGATTAGTAACAAATACACTCAGAAATCTACGCAAGTATTGATCGATCGAGCAAACCTCGGAGACTGAAAGGCCTAAAGAATGGAACTTCTTCGCATACTGCCTTCTGGACTTCGTGGAGTTATTCGTCACGAAAACCAGTTTTTTCCCCTACACATATAACAAATTACGACGTCGCAAAAGCAATTAAAAACACTGTTCCCTAAAATAAGCTAAGCTAATCAGCCTAGAGCATAATCCTAAGATGAAACTAAAAGAAGTGTAAAAACACCATTGCTCGAAGCATATCCAGAGTTTCCGTAACACCATCAATCAAAGCATCTCCTTTCCATATCACACCTGGAAATCCCAATCAGTAAAACAATCAGCAAAAATCTCAGAAAACATAACAGTTAGACATTAATGTACCATCTGAAGTCATGAAACGGACCATCACAATCGAAGAGAAACGCATCGACGGAATCGAGGAGATTAACGGTGGCCTGAGGAGTGAGGCGCTGACAGCTCAAATTCCCTTCAGCCGTCTTTTTGGTGATTTCTCCGTCCATTTGCGCCGGCGACGGATGTAAGAGGGAAAGGGGATCTCCTGCGGTGAGAAGCCGGAGCTGAATTTGAGGATGCGGGAAAAAACACGCTTTTGCTTTGATAAAAGAAGTGGATCGATAGTATTTTACTCTAAAGGCGCTTTTTGTGTTTTGTAGTTGAAGACAGACGAAGATTCGAATTCCCTTTTGGCGCTTTACAGCTTAATAGTTATGTAAAATATACAAAAATAAAACTAAAAAATATTTAATTTGATCCATAAGCTTAGTGGTGACTGGCTACCGAGGCGGAGTTCATCCGGTTCTCTAAGAAATCGACCAAAATTTTATCGGTCGTTCGGTTCGAATTCAATTAAATAATATATAAAATCAAATGATAATAATAATATTAGAGGTTCAATTTTTTTATAGAATTCACTTTTTTAAAAATAATGTAATTTGCAAAATAAGTTGGTCTATTATTGGGGGGCGTTTGTCTGAGTTTAACTAAATTAAAACTAAGTGGTTTCTCTCAATGTTTTCAGGGGTGGACCGTTAAGCGAACCGAAAAACTGATTGGGTTAAGGGTTAGTGGTTCAACCGTGGTCGAACCGGTGACATCATAATTATATAATAAATAATATTAAATATTAAAAATAATAAGAAATAAGAATATATTTTTAGAATACATAACTACAATTAAAATTTTATATTTTCAAATATAAACAATAAAAATATCAATTCTATTTAACTCACCAAAATTTTGTCAACATTAGAATAACAATAAATAAAACAATTATCTTGAATTCAATAAAAAGTCCACCGTAGAATCGTGAATTATGAATAGAAAAGTTAAATTAGGAAGAGAAAAATTACTTGAAATTGTGTCTGAGTGCCAAGATAATAGATTGGAACCTTTTTTTTTTTTTTAAATGCAAAAAAAGTTCGAGAAAAGTGTAAGAAATTAGAAAAAATGAGGTAAAATTTTTCAAAATCTATTGATTTTTTAAACCGAACGGTTCTAATGACCCGGAAGCGGTTCGAACGGTTCACCGGTTCAACCACGGTTTTTACCGGTTTTTACAAAATAACACGGTTTTGAAGCATGCCCGGTTTTGGGACTTGACCGGACCGGTTCTTGCACCGGTTGACGGTTCTAGCGGTTGAACCGCCCGATCCGGTCCAGTCCACAAAACATTGGTTTCTCTTAGACTCGTTTCCCTTTATTTATTGTGCCTAGTGACTTGTTTTAATGTCATAATTTATATGTAAGTGTTGGTGTGTAATTAGTGTTTTAATTTACTTTGATTCTCCCCCTATAATTGACTGGATTTTTGCTTCATTTCGTTTAAATATGGCTTTGTAGGTCTAATTACGTTGGAACGAAGGATTGTGCAAAATCTGGACCAAAAGAAGCGCCAAGTGCAGAAAATGACCTGAGCCATGACCTTCAAGCTATGATCATACCTTAAGCTAAGGGTGACGTAGCAGACAGCTCACCCAAGTCAACAGTTGCGGCTGACTTCTCCTTTTTGACGAATTGAGCTACTTGTTGTAGCTTTGCACAATATTTTGCGTCTCAAGGCATATAATCATCATACTTAGACTTTCTCAAAGAATCTTTGCCTTAAAATGTCAGATCAAGTGGAGATTTTCAAGCTTATAAGCAAGGATTAAAAGGAAAAAGGTGGATATTCAACCTTAGGGGAGTTGGAAGGAAGAACGCAACAGTTGCTGCTGCTGGAACAGAGCAAGAACAAGGGCTAAATCCCCTGTTTCGACCAAGAGCAAGAATCCCCTTTCCTTTCCCTCTTTTAATTGAATTTCATGCATAGGTTGTGAAGCACTTTAATCCATCTTTTGTAGTTCGATTTGGTTGGTTTATTTCCAGTTCTTAGTCAGTTTGTTAGCTGAATATTTTGTAAATATGAACAACAGCTAGTAATCATATTCTAGTTAAGTTATTTCCAAGATTCATGTGGTGATTTGTGAGATCTAATTGTTCCTTTAAAGCTTCGAATACCTTGGTATATGCATGCTTCTTGGTTTAAGGCTATAGGCTTGTTTAGAGATGAATAATCTAATCAACTGTTCTCTTGAGGCTTACCTTATAAACTGTGCAGTTAGTTTGATTCGTAATTGTCACTTTAATTGTGCCTAAGAGTTAACACCATTGATAGCTTACCCCTATGTTTGCTTGATTGTGGTGAGATACATGTGTAATAGCTTAAACATTCCGAGCTTACGTGTTTGTTGGCTAGGGTCGGTGTCCTTTTCGTGCTTTAAAGTTGCCATTAAAATAAATCTTGAGATCATATTTATGAGGTTGTTTATTGGTTAGGGAGTTGGTTAAAGATAGTATCTTAACCACCGAATAAGTTAGAAAGGACAAGGTTGTCAGAGCTTGTTAGCGCTATAGCTGGCCTATCAATGGCTTTTAAGCTTATTTATGCATCGATGATCAGATTACAAACATGAATCGGGAGAATAACTTGACTAGAGTTCTATTTTTCTAATCACTTTAAGTTTATGATTTGTTGTTAGTTTATTTAATTTCAGCTTGTTCTTTAATTTCCTGCACTTAGTTTATTACGTTAACACCCACCCACCCTGCAGTAACGCCCTGGCTTTTTCGGTCGTATAATATGTCGTATATGTTTATCAATTTACGCAAATTAATTGTTTATAAGTGTTTTATATATATTTATACCTTATTATTAAATTGTTAAATATGTGATTAATTGAAATATTTGAATATGAAATTATTTGAAATCCTTGAATGTTATGCATGAAGTGATAATTTTTAGGGTGTCGTTTCTGTTTGATTTGAATTCGGAATTTTGTGTAATTTTAGTATGCTATCGATTTAGGTGTTAGGAACATGTCTATGTACTCGTTTCATGTTTTTGATCTTGTTTGGTGTGTTAACGAATTTTATTTTGGGAACGAGACCAAGTCGGGAGATTAAGAGCATTCGGTGCACATCTGATTCCGGACGGCGTATCTTGAGCTAGAGAATTCGGATTCGAATTTTGGAAGAGGCTCGGACTCGTAACGAGGATATAGAACCAAGAACCCGGATTCATATTTTTCGAAGCCCGTTTGGATCCCCGAATTTCGCCCGAACCGAGCCTCAAGCGCGAAACGTACCACCTTTGATTGTTTTAGCCATAACTTGAGCAATCCTTGACCAAATTACATGAGACTTGAACCCACATCTTCTTGAATCAATACCCTATCTTCCCATCAGCCCCTCACTTCGTTTCAAGTTAGAAAAGAGAAGAAAAAGGGCTCTCTCTCAGCTGCTACCCCTAACCCCAAAAGAAGGAAGAGGAACACTATTCAATTTTCAAGTTTTGAGCTCAATACTCATCCGATTCGCCCCAAATTTTAAAGGTATGTTCATGAATGTATTATCCATCATTTTCTCCTTAATTGGACACCTTAATTGCTGGATTTCATGAAGAGTTGATTATGATATGATGATCTTGGTGAATAGTAAGGGTTATAAGAGATTTGATGAATTTACTTGATTCCTTGTGCATTCTTTGGATATTATGCAACCTAATAGACCCTAAGACATGTTTGAGTGTTAATTTGAACTGATTTCATAAGTTGGTTAAGGAGATTTTGAGCCACCATGATTGTTCTTGAAGTTTGGCATGAAGAGATTTGATGAACTTTGCTTTGCACCTTCCTTTACTTCTTGTTTGATGTTTGGCCCAGAAAATTGCATGTAATGAATGAATTCTTGTAATATTATCTGACCTTGATGTGTTAGCATGGAGATAGAATGGTTTGGATGGGGTTTTTGTTGAGTTTTTGGCCTGAAATCGCGATTTTCCCCTGCTTCCGCTAGTGGTCGCGACTAGTTTATAGTCGCGACCACTTCTTCCTCTTGTCTCTTGGTCGCGACCACGATCATTTTTAGTTCATTTTTTGTCGCGGCTACGACCCTGTTTTGCCCCAGTTTCGAGTTGTATTTGTGTGTTATGTTGTTTTCGCTTCGTTTGCATTTTTCGTGAACTTCTTTCTCCTTTTTCACTCCTTATGAATTATATACTTGATGAATTATGTGTTATATGATTTGTTGGGAATTTATTACGTGACCGTGATGCTTATTTACGTGAGTTACGTTGTGATAGGCCTTATATGCTCTCTTACGCGCATACATGAATTCAAGTTTAGTTTTCTTGCCTCTTATGATAACTACCTTTCTCTTTTATAATATATATGCGATGTAGACTCTTGGTATTATGCGTTATGAGTATTATGTTAAATTTATAGAGCGAATTGATATAATTTGGTGGATCAACGAACTAATGTGATGTTATATGACTTCAATGCTCCATAACGTGCATTCATGCTTCGGTGCTTTGTTTGTGAACCCTAATTGATAAATTCTACCTTCTCTTATGATTCATATGAATTGTTTACATGTTAAGGTATGTGATATGATTGTTATAGGAATTTATGAATTTATTTAATATGAAATATGAAAGATATGAATTTTTGTGAATATGAAACCTTCAAGTATTGATCGAACTTGAATGAATTATTCGTTTATGTGCTTCTAAGGCATTAATTGTACACATGAACATCTTCATAGAATGTTGTTATTTTTTATGCATCTCACATCACGTTAATGCATTGTCGTGCGTCATATATGGTTCATTTGGGGTCTTGAGTCTCACGAGCACGTTACTTTGTCCTTTGTACAGTTTTCTCCAGGGCGGAGATGCCGGGTTCATAGGTTACTCCCAAGTATTCTTTTCTTTTTGTTATCGTTCGGTAAGACGTAACGGGTGGGTTTCTCTACTATTTACTTAAATGACCCTATATACTCCCAATGTGTAAAGATTTCGGCCAAAAGAATATATGTATATAGAGTCGTTTTCAAGAGTCAATGATTTCAATGTAAAGCCCTTCTTTTATGAACCTTACCAAATGTTTTGGCGAGAAAGAATGAATGAATGCACAGAATGGGGCCCAGGGACTTCGTGTGAGTGGCTATCCGGGGAGGCTTGGGCCAACGGTGATCCCTTACACTAGTTCCAACCAAACTACGGCATAACCGGACCTCGTTAGGAGTTAGCGAGGAATGGACGCTGAGCGCCTTTGGGGAACTCATGAACCCCCTTTGGTCAATGAAGGAGGTGGTTGGGTCTTGCTAACCCCTCCATCACCCGGAGGAAAAAGGTGTAAATGATCATAAATGTGCACAAAGAATGTAATGCATGAAAAGAATGAATGAATGAATGTTTAATGAAATACACAAGGTGTTGGTTGGAGACAATGCACCCCCACTCGCCGGGCCACCAAAGACCTAATGGAAATTGGTTGTTATAATCCCCTTTGATGATTTCTTTATCTCACCCACTTGGGAAATACTTTGAAAACCTCATTTGGGGATTATAACTTGCATGTGAATGTTTAATTATTGTTTTATATTATACTTATGCCCCGTTTTATACCCATCAGTCTCCTATAGACTGAACCCAGATTTGTTTCAGTTCTTTTGCAGGTTTGGAGTGCTAGGCGGGAGTTCGAGTCTGTCGAGTCTTGTGGTCTAGTTCGAGTCACACCATTACATTTTGAAAATTGAATAAGTTATACAATTATGTATGAATTGTTATGAGTATATTATATTGATTCGGGACAGGCTTCTAGGGATAGTTTGAACCCGTACACTATGATTTATGTTTATGTATAAAATTTCGGGACTAGGAATCTCTGCTAGTCGAACCCGTCAATTGCTAATTGTATTTATGATCGATTATATGATTTGCTTCCGCAATTTTATTCTTTTGAATTGCTTATTTGGTTTCGAGGTTAGTTCCCGCCTAGCATAGTGAGTGAGTGAGCCCCCGTTCGCTCGGACTTGACACGTGTATAGATTTTCCCATTTCATATACGGGTCGGGTCTGAGTGCAGGGTATGTGGCGCCTTCCGTTTGGGGTGCTACCCACCCACCCACCCACCCTCCTTTTATTTTTGTTGCTTGTTTGCTTGGCTATTGGAGATTTACGAGACCATCCAATCTCGGTGGGATCGACCCTTTACCACTATACACAATTTATTGTGTTTGGTAGTTTAGGAATTTTATTTGGTGGATTCGACACCCATCAGTAAGGTACTAATAAATGATGTAGTTGGATGATTTGAGTCTGCTAATTTAATTTGACCTTATGAATAAAGTTTTATAATTTAGTAATTCAACTAAATTCGAGCATATAAATATTTGTTTTAATTTCTAAGTATATAGATATAGAGAATTATGCGCCTTAATTTATGAATAAACTCGAACCATAAACTGGTGATAAATCAGTTCAACTCCTAACATATAATAATTCAAAGAGCAAAATGCATTTTTAGTCCCATACTTATGGACCATTATCACTTTTGGTCCCATGATTTTTAAAATTAGTTTTTTTAGTCCCGTAGTAATTTTTTTTTTTTTTTGTCACTTTGAGGACTTCCATCAAATAATTGACGGAAGTGCTCATCCGTTAATTTTTTTTATTTTTTATTTTTTTTTGGTCCATATCCGTTAATTTCATATATTATATATTTATTATATATAATATATGTATTATATTTTATATAATATGTAATACACGTATATATTATATATTTTAATTTATAATATGCATTTTAATATATATATGCGTATTATATATTATATATTATGTACACTTGTATTAATAATATATATTTTGTTATATATTATATATAATAAAATATATGCACAATATATGTATTGACGTGTATTATATCTATATATATATATATATATATATATTGACATGACATAATAATACGAGGACACGTGGCACGCCCATGTGGGAGCCACGTAAACTCCGCGCCAACTCGGACAAACCAGAAACAGACTTTTGGACAGATCATCAGATCGACACCAGGTCCGCAGATCATCAGATCTACATGAGGTCATTAGATCGATTTACACATTGCTTGATCGTCAGATCATCAGATCGATTTCAATACCCAGGTCATCAGATCGATCTGTTCCCCTCCTACGGGAAACCCAAACAGGATTAAGGATTCCGGAAGGCAATAACGATCTCCAGATCGATTACATACGTCACCGGACACCCGAATACTGTAAAGCACTCCTGTCGGGACACATGTATCCTTCCCATTCCCTGGAATAGGCGTACTATGGCTCATTAATGACCGTCAGTCCCTGCTTTTACCCAAAGGGGAAAGAAGGTACAAACGACCCGCCTCAAGCCAGTCCCATCGTCCGACATCCAGATCGACGACTGGCAACGCCATTAATGCACACCTACAGTACACGCATTGCTGTATTATTTGACCATGGCTATAAATACTCGCCCCTTGAACAGTAGTTGGTAAGCCTTTAGTACGCATTCAATTGCATTTATTCTCTCTCTATAGAGCTCCATTACTGACTTGAGCGTCGGAGTGCCAAACTTGGGTAAAACCCCAAGTCCCCCAATTTGGTACTTAGCTCACGTGCGTTAGTGCTTTCAGGTCGATAAGAACCCACTCAAACAAATTCTTGACTGATTGACCCATATCTGACAGCCAGATCGACCACGTCAGATTGATCAGATTTGGGCCAGATCATATATATATATATATATATATATATAATATAAAATACATGTATATATATTATATATAATGCATATATAAGTGTTTATATTATAAAATATAGTATACGTGTATATATAATATATACATAGCTACATGTATTTTAACATATACGCATATTATAAGTTATTTATTATACACAAGTATTAACAATATATATTGTTACATATTATATATTACATTTATTATACGTGTATATATAATATATACATAGTTACATGTATTTTAATATATACGCATATTATAAGTTATATATTATACACATGTATTAACAATATATATTGTTACATATTATTTATTACATTATATATACACATATACTATATTTTATAATATAAACACATATATATGCATTATATATAATATATATACGTGTATTTTATATATATACGTGTACATAATATATAATATATAATACGCATATATATGAAAATAAATATAACAAAATGCATATTATGAATTAAAATATATAATATATACGTGTATTACATATTATATAAAATATAATACATATATTATATATAATAAATATATAATATTTGAAATTAACGAATATGGATCAAAAAATATAAAAAAAATAATAATAATAACGGATGAACAATGACTTCCATCAATTATTTGACGGAAGTCCTCAAAGTGGTAAAAAAATATATTACGGAACTAAAAAAACCAATTTTAAAAACCATGGGACCAAAAATGATAATACTCATTAGTATGGGACTAAAAATGCATTTTGCTCTAATTCAAAATTCATTTGCTAATCCGCTGAAGCCTAGTTAATATTCCGAACATTGGCGTGGAAAAATGACAATCAAGTAAGTTTGTTTAAATTTTAAACTTTAAATTAGATAAACATGTCACTACCTAAATGACCACCTTTTTTTTTTTTTTTGCTAGACTTCTTGTGAAAATAGGCCAGTAGGCTACTTTTAAATACACAATCAAAATTAATACTTCTGCCAAAGTTGACATTTAGATTAGAAAAGGAAAGGCTCCATTGAAAAGAAGTGGAAACGTATAAACTTAGAGAAAATTTGTCAATTTTATACCCTCTTGAATAAGTTTCTTTTCTCTGTGTTAGGTTAAATAGGCCGATTCATAGTTTGGAGAAAAAAAAAAGAATTAAAATATGTTTCTTATCCTCTTATCTCGTCCCTATATTTTGATCCTCGGTGTATTATATAAGATGTTTGAACATATCTCACCGAATCCTTCAATGAATTTTTATGTTCTGTTATTGATGTATATATTAAAAAAAATGAGTCTTCCATAACAATGACTCGAGTTTGAATTTCTTTGATCACTTAGAAGATGTATATTAAACAAAAAAATCTATATATTCAAGAAATATAATTCTCTATATTTAATTAATCTAATAAAAATTTAAAGAAAAAAATAAATCAGAAACATTAGATGCAGTAGAAGTATTATTCCATTGTTTTGTACTACAAAACGTATTTTTTTCTTATTGGGTTAATCTTATTTTGCACCCTAATGTTTGGGAATTTTTGCACTTTAGTACCTAATATTTAAAATTATACATTTCAATAATCAACCTTTAAATTTTGTTGCACTTAAGTGTCCCTGAGCAATAAGAAAATAACACGTGTCGTTTGCTTATTGGCCAAATCTGAAATTGGGCACTTAAATACAGCAAAATTTAAAGGTTGAGTACTAAAATATAAAATACTAAAAGTTGAGTACTAAAATACAAAAATTCCTAAACAGGTGCAAAATAAGATTAACCTTTTCTTATTTGACAAATCGTTAAATTCGGATGCCATCACTCTCTAACTCCTCTTAATGGAGGCATTAAAATCTTCATTGGCCATTAACTCTTCTTATTCCTCCTTTCGTCCTTTAACATTTCTTTTGTTCATTCCCCGTCAAAGAAGAAAAGACATATACCACCATTTTTAAATTTATACCCGCAACAATCACATGTCTATGAGCGGGGTTGGATCCAAGGTTTTTTAATAGTTAGGATTAAAAAATTTTGGACCTTAATATATTAAAATAATAATAATAATAATTTGAAATTAATTAAAATACTCAAATTATATAAGATGTTTTTACAATTTTTATGAGCATCTACAACTCATAAATCATTAATATTTTCATATTTTCTTAAATTAAAATCTTCGCGTTATAAAAAAACTACAACTTGTTTTGGGGTTAAAGTATCCACTATCACTATCGAATATAGTAATTAATCATTTCGATAAATTATAAGTATAAGTTAAAAGTATTGACAGTTGAATAAAAAACTATTAAATATTTTATATTTGAAATTACAATTCGACAACATTTTATTAAGATAATATCTGTTGGAAATTATAATTTTTTATTATATTAATTTGACTTAATATAAGAATTACCCATGTGATGTGATATTTTTTTATCTCTCTGGCATTATATTGTTAAATCTAGAGGAATTCATGTTGTGGAAGAATATTTTCTTTATTTCTGTAATTCTTTTTTGTAAGAAAGACACTGTACAAGCACTAATAAATATAATACAGATCCATGCAAAGAAAGGAAAACAAATCAACAGCTAATCACGGGATTATTGCTAATCTCCCAAATATACACTTTCCTATTGTCAACACTCCCCCTCAAGTTGTAAAGTCGGATCCCCGATTTGCAACTTGCCTAAGACTTCTCCAAATATCCTTCCATTTACCGCCTTGGTCAATATATCCGCAAGCTGATCTTCTGATCTAACAAATGGGAGTTCAACGATCCCTTCCTCAATCTTTTCTTTGATGAAATGTCGATCCACTTCCACATGTTTCGTGCGATCATGTTGTACGGGGTTCTCAGATATACTTATAGCCGCCCGATTATCACACATCAATCTGCATTTTCTAGTAGGAGGCATGTCAATCTCTGTAAGCAGCTTCCTTAGCCAGAGGACTTCTGCCACTCCACGAGCAATCCCCCGAAACTCCGCCTCTGCGCTGGAGAGCGCTACAACCTTTTGCTTTTTACTCTTCCAAGTCACGACATTTCCTCCGACTAGTGTGAAGTAACCAGAAGTCGATCTCCTATCACTCGGGCTCCCTGCCCAGTCTGCATCAGTATAAGCCTCAATCTCTAAGTGCCCATGTTTCCAAAAAACAACTCCTCTTCCCGGACATCCTTTTAGATATCTACATACCCTGATTGCTGCTTCCATGTGTGCTTTCTGTGGATGATGCATAAACTGACTAAGCACTCCCACTGCATAACCTATGTCCGGCCTGGTGTGGGATAGGTAGATCAATTTCCCCACCAGATGTTGATACTGGGACCTCTCTGCCTCTTCCTCTCCTTCTACTATCCTCAAACCATGATTGACAACCATGGGAGTTTCTGCTGGTTTGCACTCCAATAACCCTGTCTCGGCCAGTAAGTCTAGGACAAACTTCCTCTGCGAGATGTAAATCCCTTTCTTCGATCGCAGTACCTCTATCCCAAGGAAATACTTAAGTGGCCCTAGATCTTTCATTTCAAACTCTCGAAACAGACTCCCTTTTAGTCGGGCTATTTCCTCTTGATCATCCCCTGTAATGATCATGTCGTCCACGTAGATGATTAGGCAGGTCACTAATCCTCCTCGTCTCTTAATGAATAGTGTATGATCTGAATTTCTCTGACAATAGCCGTATTTCTTCATTGCTGCCGAAAACCTTCCAAACCAAGCTCGGGGTGATTGTTTCAACCCGTACAGAGCTTTCCTCAACCTGCACACTTCCTTGCTGCTGAATTCTTCTGTGAACCCCGGCGGTGGTTCCATGTATACCTCTTCTTGGAGATCTCCATGCAAGAACGCATTTTTGACATCGAACTGATGGAGTCCCCAATCTCGATTGGCTGCTATCGAGAATAGAACACGGATGGTGTCAATCTTTGCTACGGGAGAGAAAGTCTCGGAGTAGTCAATCCCGTACGTCTGGGTGTACCCTTTCGCCACCAATCTCGCCTTGTACCTTTCAATACTTCCATCTGCCCTGTACTTCACTGTGAAAACCCAACGGCACCCTACTGCCTTCTTTCCATTGGGAATCGTGCACTTTTCCCATGTCTCATTCTTTTCCAGTGCACCCATTTCTTCCTTCATTGCTTTGACCCATCTTTCATCCCCAAGAGCTTCCTCCACCCTGTTTGGAATTCTGATGGAGTGAACAGCTGCAGTATAGGCACGGGCATGTGGTGCTATATTTTTCCTGATCAAATTGGCTATTGGATACTTCGGGGTTCTGCCAGTATGTTCTGGTTCATACCGTTTGGGTGGAACACCCCTTGTCGACCGTGGAGGTAACACATATCTCTCAATAGCTCTGTCTGTACTGCTTCCGCTATTCTCAGTCTCCCCCTGTTCGTTACTGCTCCCTGCACTGTTAGGATCATAGGGACTAGAAGTTGAGCTATCAAAGGTCTGTCTACTAACCTCAAGAATATTCGTCGGGGTGATAGGCTCAGGAGATTGGCGTGCGGATTGTACTATGGGAGGTGGCTCGGTGGTTCCGCCTGCTTGCTCTGTTAGGACTGTAGTTGGCCAAGCAAGTGGTGGCACTCCACTCAGTGGGTCCTGCTGTTGACTCTCCCCCTGACCGCTGAGTGGGACTGTAAAGAAGTACTCTGTTTCAACAAAGTCACAGTCCATAGTGGTGTACATGTGACCCGAGACAGGATGATAACACCGATACCCCTTCTGACTAACACCATACCCGACAAAGACACACTTAACCGAACACGGATCAAGTTTGGTGCGAGTGGTTTTAGGGAGGTGAACAAAGACAGAACACCCGAACACCCTCGGAGGCAGGAACAGGATAGAGGGTATCTTAACTTGACTAGCTAGGCGCTGCATGGGGGTCCCAAAGTTAAGAGGTTTAGAAGGTAACCGATTGACCAAGTACACAGAGGAAGCAACAGCTTCTGGCCACATAGATTGGGGACAATGTGACTCAATAAGTAAGGATCTGGTCATTTCAAGCAACTGACGGTTCCTACGTTCGGCCACCCCATTTTGCTGTGGTGTGTGAGGACAAGAAGTTTGGTGGATCAACCCATTATCTCTGAAGAACTGTTTAAGAGTAGAATTAATGTATTCCCCCCCATTATCAGAACGAAGTACCTGTATATGAGTCTTAAACTGCTTATGTACCATATGATAAAACTCAATAAATTTTGAGGAAACTTCAGCTTTATTTTTCAAGAAATAAACCCATGTCATCCGGGAACAGTCATCAATAAACAAGACAAAATATCTAAAACCATGAGTTGACTCAGAGTTCGGGGCAGGACCCCATACATCAGAATGAACTAAAGAGAAAACTGTTTCAGACCTTGAGCTAGACACAGAGTAGGGCTGTCTATGACTCTTAGCTAAAGCACAAGTATCACAATTGAAATGACAATCTTTTGGGAAAAACTGGGGAAGTAACACCTGAAGGTACCCTAACGAGGCATGTCCAAGTCGACGGTGCCACAACCATTGTTGACGGTCCACTGTCCCGTGAGCAAGCGCTGCAGTTCCTTGTTGAGCTACCTCATCGACATAGTACAATCCACGTTCCTCAGTACCACGCCCAATCACCTTCCCCGAACGAATATCCTGCAGTAGACAAAAGGAGGGAAACATCAGCAACATGCAATTCAACTGTTTCGTAACTTGACTTATAGAAAGCAACTTGCAGGATAAGCTCGGAACATAAAGGCAATTTTTTAATTTCAAATTCGGGGAGACTGTCACAGTCCCAGCTCCCTGAACGTCCAAAAGTCCACCACTAGCATTTACAATTCCATCCTTTGGTGGATTTGTGCACTCTTCTAGATCCGAGCGATCGTAAGTCATCGTGTCCGTAGCACCACAATCAAATATCCACCGGGATGTGGGCACGTTTCGGGACATTCCAGTTTGGAGTGCTGTACCTGCCTGAATTTCATTTGGGTCCCTTTCGCAATTACCAAAGTTAAGGGACTTATTTTCGCTATAGATACAAGTTGGGACTGAAATTAAAGACTTAGAAAGTTTTGGGGTTAAATTACAGGGGGTTGAAGAATTAATAACATAACTTGGGCAGGGGTAGGATGGTAATTCCTCCCCATACCCTATACCTAGAAATGCAGAACCCTTTTCTCCTTCCCTTGCATCCGCCACTGCTGAAGAACCCTCTTCTCCCCCTTTTCTGTTTTCGGTCTCCACCACCACGCCTCCGCCGACTGCAACCGACGCCGCACCGTACGCCGGCATTGTGTTGTCACGGCGGCGGCTCTTCCACCATTCAGGCCATCCGATTAGTTCGTAGCACCCCTCAATCGTATGCCCTGGTCTCCTGCAATGGCCGCAAGTCGGCGGTCCCCCGGCGGAGCTATTACTGCCTCCGCTGTTGGTGTTGCTACTGCTGCTAGGTGCGGCCCAGCGTGGAGTCGCCGGCGTGAGCCTAGGCGGCCCACCCCCTCGCGGATCTGGTCTCCTTCCGCGACCCTGACCCGTGCGTCCTGGGCCCTGCTTTCCGGTGAACAGACCTGCTCCAATTCCCGTGTCAGACGCCGATGATGATTGCCGTCCCCCAAGGATTTCTCTCCGGTTCCCTTCTCGCCGGATTGTGGCGTATGCCTTCTCAACCGTGGGCAATGGGTCTTCCTTCAACAGGTCCCTTCGTTCCGACTCATACTTATCGTCAATTCCGGCTAGAAATTGGAACAATTGTGTCTCGGCTCTGAGGCGGTTGAAGGCTGCAATATCGCGTTCGCAAGCCATTGGGTTGGACTGTCGAATTTCAATCTCTCTCCAGATCCGTTGGAGATTACTGTAATATTTCTCGATGCTCTCGGTACCCTGTCCCATATTATTGGCCCTGACCGTAAGGTCAAAAATCTGGAGGCCATCGCTGCTTTGGCTATACGTGGAATTCAGGCCATCCCACAGTGTTTTAGCTGATGGGTACTCGGCGAACAAGGTTACCAACTCTGGTTCCATGTTGTGTAGCAACCACGTACAGACGATGAGATCCTGTTGTTCCCATTTGGCGTAGGCAGGTGAATCGTTTGAGGGAGGTGGTGGGTTTCCAGTTATGTGGTTCAACCTCCCTCTCCCGCCGATCTCCATCTTCATTAGCCGTGACCAAAGGGAGTAGTTAAATTGATTCAATTTAATATTGATCGAAACAGAGTGAGGCATATGACTTTGGTTCTGATTGGTTTCGGGTTGTGTTTGTAGGGTACTGAGAATGCTGGCTAATTGGGTGGCTAAGGAGTCGCCTGGCTGTTGCGGCTCCTTGCCCGTGCTGCTGCTGCTATCGTCGGCCATGGCCGGGAAAAAGGTACGGTAGATGATGAGCAAGGATCGGATCCAATTATTGGATCGTCACCCGCTCTGATACCATGTTAAATCTAGAGGAATTCATGTTGTGGAAGAATATTTTCTTTATTTCTGTAATTCTTTTTTGTAAGAAAGACACTGTACAAGCACTAATAAATATAATACAGATCCATGCAAAGAAAGGAAAACAAATCAACAGCTAATCACGGGACTATTGCTAATCTCCCAAATATACACTTTCCTATTGTCAACATATATGATACATGGTATATATATAATAAGATACACCACACTAATTTTTATTTGCATAAAAGCACAATATATCGATTATTTTCTGAAGTTTTAAGCGCATCATAACAAACACTACACACTTTTAATTATTTTTATATTTAAATCAAATTTAATTATATCTAATCTAATACATAAAATATATAACATTTATTATACAAGATAGCCAGTAGATTTAGAAAACGTTTGGTAGGGATGTGGACTTAATTTTAGGTAATTTCAAACAGGCTTATTAAGTTAAATTAGGTGAGTTTGAGAAGACATAATTTTCCGTTTGGTATACATATTGTTTGGCACTTAGTACCTTTCTTACTTAATATCTTGTTTGGTATGATTGTGGGATATTGTGCCCAACATGGAAGTTGTCTGAAATGTGAAAGTGCACAGTACGGCTCAACCTGGGTCATGAAGAAGCAGAGTTAATTTCAGCAAAAAAGAGGTATGAACAACAACACTTAATTTGCAAACAGTTCCGGGCCTAACCGGGCTTGATACTAAGTCTTATTGGTCCAAACAAGTTAATATTCACTACCAAACAGAAAATTACCCCTGCTACCTAATATCTATGAGACTTAGTAGAGGTACCAAATGCTTTCTTATTATATATAACCTAATGTCAATTTTAGGGGATTAGTGGGGTTATCGAGCGGAGGGGTGGTGACAATAGGGGGGCTTGAGCCCCCTTGTCCTTGAATGGCTCCGCCACAGACTATGAGTCTATCACTCTATCCATTGTTCATAGGCTCGAATTTACTTTATAAATTTTGGGGTAAATCAATAAATGCATATTTCAGTCCATTCAACTAAGAACTTTATGAAAAAATTTAGTTAAGAGATTTGATCGAATTTTAATTAATAATATGACAAATGTATTACATCTGTTATTTAATTTGTCACTCTTTTAGTACACTAATTCGATTAAACTAGATTCCTTTTTTCAGATTTCAGACTAAAATTATCCATACTTGGAATTGATTTTTCCAACTTAAAACTTAGAAGTCGTTTGGAGAAAACTACATATTCCAACCGAATATGACTGTAAGTGACATATAATGCATTGGTGCACTGCGTTTACACTTATGAATAATGAAGTTCAAGAATTGACCCACTCACCCAGAGTTGTATTTTACACGCCATATTCATGATAATAAAGTAAAGCGCATTAAATATTCGTATAACAATGACTTATGATGCACGAATATATATATATACTAATACGATATAGTTTTTTTTCAATTTTTTATATAAGAAGTGTCTGACATAATATTTAATATAAATATTATGATACGATATAAAATAATAAAATAATATTTTTAGAGTGCCCTTATATTATAGATAACGAGAGGTAATGATATTTTAAAAAATGATATTATTTTTAAAACTGTACACACGGCAGAGTCAGCAGCACCCCGGTGTTGACAATTAAGATTTAGTCCTTACAACATTAACATCAAACAAAGCTGCGAATCTCTGCGTAGTGGTAAGCCCACCAACAACCTACACACGCACCGGCACGTGTTTAACCCACATTGGCTCTCGATGACAACGAGGATGCGCACACTTTCGAACTCCCGAGAATACCCTCCACGAAGTCAAAAAACGGCATCCGAACTCGGTGTTTTGTTCATCCTCGGATGCCACTGTCGGGCCCAAAATAGGGAATACAGGTTAGATTTTTGACCAGTTGTAGTAGTGCTCTTCAGCCCTCCAAAAACCAAAATAAACAAATGCATGTGAACCCGGCACTTTGGCGATTCTCGAGTGCTACAAAAGCAGAGTGACAATCCTCCTAAGTCCTAACCCCACAATTGCAGAGTTTGCATTTGTTGATCTCTCCTCGCTCTGCGATCCTTGGATTGTTCTGCTTTTTCTGTCCGTGTTTTCGTCGATTGTGGGGTGGAGATGGCGAATCTGAACGGGAAGACGGCGGATCTGAGGACGGCGTTTCTGGAAGTGTACTCGGTGCTCAAATCTGAGCTCTTGAATGACCCTGCTTTCGAATGGACTGATGGTTCTCGCCAGTGGGTCGAGCGGGTCAGCTTCTCGATTTGATTTGTTCTATGCGTTTTTTTTTTTTTTTTTTTTTTTTTTTTTTTTTTTTTTTTTGTTGGTTGGTTTTTGATTTGTATGTTTAATCGTGGAATGTGGCTCGGTGTGTGATGAGATTCTGTTTGGTGTTTGTTTGTTGGTGATGATTGGGATTTCTTCTTTTTTGGATCGGAATGAATGGTGGTGTGCGGAGTTAGCGAATGGAATTTTCAATTTATTAGTTAGTTGCTGACGGAGTGTTGCTGGATATTTGAATTTATTGTCTTGTTGGGTGAGGATTCATGCAATACGTGCTTTCCAGTGAGCAAAATTCACAGGTTTTACGTGTTTAAAATTCATGGAGATCTTCAGTGCCCCGTTTTATTGGAGGGCGCCATTATTGCGCCAGTGGCTTAAATTAGTACTGACAGGTACAGCTGCTGGTGCATCAGCGCCTTAGAATTTAGTGACGAGTAGATAGAGAAAAAGTTAAATGCCCATAATAGGAAGTACAAAGCTAAAAGAAAATTGAGGGAAAAATCTCTTTGGATTTTACTCACTAAAATGCAAGATCAATGAACAGCGTAAAGAAAATTATGTTGGCAGTATTTTTTTTATTTTTTTTCTATTGTTGGGGAAGGTGAGTGGGTTGTTTGGTGTGAAAATGGCAATTTTATATAAGATACTTTTGCATAAAAGGTGCTTAGTTGGTTTCGTAAAGTGAGCGTAATATCCCTTTTGCTTGAATGTGGGATGCTGATCTTTTGTACAACATGCTCTGCCTACGTAAAGTTGTACTAACCAAATACTTTTTAGAGCATTAAGTTTCCCTTTTGAGAATTGAATCCTTGATTTCACTACTGGAATTGAAGCATATTTTCTTGCAAGTTTTAAATAACAATGATTCCATTCCACTTGCATCAAGATTCAAATATACAAGCTACTTTTGTTGTATTTCCAACTTAGTCCTCTGCACCTTGCATCTTCTTGATGCTTAACTTCATCTAAAATTTGAAAGGTTCTTCCTTTTATGAGTATTTTTCTTTTTCTTCTTGGCCATGGCTCTGAGTTTGATTGATTATTTATTTTTGACTCGTGGATAACAGATGCAACTGCACACAGACAATATGTACAAATTGTTTACTTTTATCAATAATAACTTCGGTGACAGATTAGCATATAATATTTCTTTTTTGGCAGATGGAGGTATTAACTTTCCCGGGTTTTTTACATGTCACAATATGTAGAATTAAAATTTGAAACTTTAACAATTTTTGAGGAACTACTAGCTCAAACATTGTTGCTATCATGTAATGAATATACCATGTCATCATAGGCCTTTACTAATAAAGTGTTGAGTGAGTTTACAGACTATCCATAATTGAGTCCCGTCTTTTTTGTTTCTCATCCGGCTTCTTTTGTATGCAACAGATGTTGGACTACAATGTACCTGGAGGTCAGCATTCGCTATATTTCTGGAAAATTCTCCCTTGAAAACACATTCTTCTCTAAGTATTGTATATAAGATGTCTGATATTTTACTAAGAAGCACTTCGTGCTGAAGGGTAAATAATGTTGTGCAGGAAAGTTAAACAGAGGCCTCTCAGTTATTGATAGCTATAAGTTACTTAAAGAAGGAAGAGACCTAACTGAAGAGGAAATCTTTCTAGCTAGCGCTCTAGGCTGGTGTATTGAATGGGTAGGTTCAAGTTACAGCTATTGTCTTGTCCTAAGTAGCAAAACGTAAGATTTGAAAATTTAGCTCCACAATGATCTGATAAATTTTCATCAAAATGCAGCTTCAGGCATATTTTCTCGTCCTTGATGATATTATGGATAATTCTCACACACGGCGAGGTCAGCCATGTTGGTTTAGAGTTCCCAAGGTTTGTGCGAACTGTTAATTTTGTACTTTTTTCTCATTAATTCATTGAAGTCCCTCGTTAATGAGATACTTACCTTTATTCTAGGTTGGTATGATAGCCGTTAATGACGGAATCATACTAAGGAACCACATCCCTAGAATTCTGAAGAAGCACTTCCGAGGAAAGCCTTACTATGTGGATCTGCTTGATTTGTTCAATGAGGTAATGTGACTATTCAGTCATGATGACCCCTGAGTAGTTATTTGTTAACGACTATGGACTCAATCTTTTTTGCCATTTTCCAGGTGGAGTTTCAAACTGCTTCAGGACAGATGATTGATTTAATCACCACTATTGAAGGAGAAAAAGATTTGTCAAAATACTCATTGCCACTGTGAGTGTTTTAGATAATGCGTTTTCTAAATTCTTAATCTCAAAATTAGCAAGTTAGGCTGCTTCTCATTTTACTGCATATAATTAATAGGAATGAATCATTTTAGTTTCCCCATTTGGTCTTAAGATTTGTTGTTCGAATTTGTGCAGTCACCGCCGCATTGTTCAGTATAAGACTGCCTACTACTCATTTTACCTTCCAGTGAGTGGGAATTTATTGACATTCTGCTTAATTTGCATTAGAAACAAAATTTTAATTTATCAGTTTGAAATATCTAATGCTTTTATAGGTTGCATGTGCATTGCTCATGGCTGGTGAGAACCTAGACAACCATGTAAATGTGAAGAACGTGCTTATTGATATGGGAATCTACTTCCAAGTACAGGTACGTGATCAGGATTTATCTTCCGGATTATCTTCTAGAACATTAGAAATGTTTCATAATTCTTGGTTATATTTGGGTAAATGTTTCAGGATGACTATTTAGATTGCTTCGGTGAGCCTGAAAAGATTGGGAAGGTGAGTTCGTAAATGTTTCTGACAACATTTAAATAAAAAAACAACTTTTATATGTTCGTTTCTAACAATTAATTTTCATGATTCATCAGATTGGAACAGATATCGAAGATTTCAAGTGTTCTTGGCTGGTTGTGAAAGCCCTGGAGCATTGTAATGAGGAACAAAAGAAAATTCTTTTTGTAAGAAAACCCTTCTCTCGCTTTCCCAGTTCTTTTCAAGATACGTGCATTGATACATCTAGTTTTTATTGCCAGGACCACTACGGAAAGGAAGATGCAGCCAATGTTGCGCAAATCAAAGTTCTCTACAATGAACTAAACCTTCAAGGCGTGTTTGCCGATTTCGAAAGCAAGAGCTATCAAAAACTAACAAGCTCCATTGAAGCTCATCCCAGCAAAGCTGTGCAGGCGGTGCTTAAGTCCTTCTTGGGGAAGATATACAAGAGGCAGAAATAAGATGAAGACTGAAGCGCAGAGGCAGTTGGGAGTGAAAGCAAAGGATCCCACTTCATTTTCCTGATGCATGTTTGTATCCTCTTTAGTGTCTTGTTTGTATCATTATTAGTCTGTATGTTTTAAATTTTTGTGATTTTTCACCGCCACTTTGATTTAAGTGTCATTCTTTCTTTCAGACAATAAAACAAAAAAAATAATAAGTTTCTAAAAATCTTGTTCATGGATTACCTTTGTTGATAAAATTTCTTAATGTGATTGATGCTTTCTTCAATAATTCTTGGTCAGGTGCCAGAATTTTGATATGACTGGCTCAGAGAGAGTATGACAGTGCAGGCAACAAATGAATGTGTCAATTTTGATTGGTTTGTTGGTGTTGTAGTAAATGGCTCAAAGTTGAGTTGGATACATTCCTAATTCCTAAAGTTGGGTAATATGGTCCCACATCGTTTATGAGAGAAATTGATAGGTTGATCGTGACCTCTATTCTTAAAAGCTTTCATGAAAACAAAATGCATTAAAGAGTGAAAACCCCAATCTTTGGACTCATACAACTACATCCAACTACCAATTTGTTTCCAATCAAGAAATAGGGGAACTATTAAATATCAGTCGCTATAGTGCCACGAAATAAAATACTGTATTTTTAAGAAATGTCCCCGAATTTAAATTCGAATTTTATGATTGAAACAACGGAATTTAGACAATTCTTTCACTGATATATGAAATACTATATCTTTAAATAATGTTTCGGAGTTCAAATTCGAATTTTGTAAACCAAACAACTAAATTAAAAAAAGTCAACGGACATAAATTTCTAATAATATTCCAGCCAACAAAAAAAATCAAATAAGAAGTAAAAAGATAAAGAAATAGGGCCTATTTCTATCAATGTCAATGTCCATTAGTTATCCAAATGAACCAAGATGGAAATTTGGGTGGCGTAAAATATAGATATGCAACTATTATAACAACAAATCAACAATATGAAAAGAACTTTCATGTGTTCTTTATTATTATTTTTATGGTGGCTTAATTACACATAAAAAAAATAAAATTTTTTATGGTGACTTAAATACACATAAAAAATAAAAAAAACTGTTAATCACTTTAGATTGAGTTTGTAAATATTATTTGTTTTTAATATCGCACATTGAAATGCCGTCGAAAATATAAAAAACATATAATAGGTGTGACTTTTAGAGTTCCACATTAAAGAAATACCGAAACATGACAACTTTATAAGTTAAGGTGTTGAATACAATATTAAATTTGTGGAACTAAAAAGTGGATTGATGAGCTCAGGGCAGTGGTGGTGCACCACCCGGGGTCATGGACCGGGTTTGAACGATTGTGAAGCTTGATAGTACCATCGTACAGATTCATTCTAAATCAACCCAATAATTAGAATGTGAGCGTTGGATATCCAATTAACATTTCCTTTAGAGATTTATTTTGATCTTTATGACAAGATTTTATTGCATAAAATACTCTAGTCATTACCGTTTGTATTAACCAAGTTTTAGCGACTCTAATCCTAAAATTAGATGCATAAACGTTCTTTTTTTTGTTTTTTTTTTTTTATAAACCAAAAATTCAACTTTATTATAAAAACAAAGTACTACTATTTCTTCAACAGAACATTAATACGTATTATTTCTTAGCCACGCAGTCCGCAGACTTGATGCTTATAGTTTTATGTGGCCATTTTTGACTAAAATAGTAAAATACCATCCGTACATAAAAAAACAAAAAGGAAAGAAATATGAGGAAGACGAAGAAGAAGTCTATGGCGTGCACTTGCTTAAGCAGCCGTTAATGCCTAATCGTAAAAGCTACGTCACTGGATAATTCCTGTATAGTTTATAGACCAATTACATACTAATCTAGGTAATTTGAATAAAAAAAATCTTGGTAATTTGAATAGTATATAATATAATACTATATGAAATGACTCATAATTTATCCAAAATCGATCAAACTAAAAAATGCTACGTAGAAGTTTCAACCGTAATTAATAATTTATGTTTTTTAGTTCGGACCTGAATATTTATAGTCGATATCAGTAATAATTTTCTTGTTAAATTATAATTAAGGAGAGAGAAATATCTTTGCAAACAGTCATCACTTTATCGGGCAATGTTTAATTTTAAAATTTAAATTTAAATTAGGAAATGTTGTTATAAAAGTCAAAAAGTCCACCATCCAACGCGCAGTGCCAAATTGAAAAGGAATTATTAGGATAGAAAAGTCTGCTTGCTTTATTTTTTCAACTACATTTCCATTTCCATTTCCCCCCATCTCTCTCTCTGTCTCTCTCATATCATCGTATGTAATGTAAGAGAGAGAATCCATTCTTGGTCACAGAGAGAATTGATTCCCAAACACGCGCAAAGATCAAGGTCCTTTGTCTATCTGGGTTTAGCATTTATCCAATATATCCCAGTCTAAGATTTATCTGCACACACAAGTTCATCAATCATTGACATGCCGCCTCCGCCTTTTGTAATTGTCAGTTTTTATTGATTTCAATTCTTTCTTTTTTATGTTGCAATCCATTCTTCTTTCTTTTCTAAGTGTTCGGACTTCGGGGGTTCTTTCTTTGATCAAAGATTCGAGTTTTATCTTTATGGACCCATTTCGTCTTTAGAGTTTCAGTTTTTTCTCAAGTTTTTGGTAATGCAGTAACTCATATTCGGTTTCGTACAATAATTGATGCCCTTTGTTGACCTAAGTCTTCTCAGCGTTAAACCCCCCAGCACTAATTGGTAATTTTTGGTGTAAGTTCGTTATTGATAGTTCAAGGTTGAGATCAGGTTTTTCCCTAGACGAGCTAATCAAAACAGTGTATTTTGCGTCAGCTATTGAGCAAAGATGAAGCTTTTTGTCCGTGTGATTGAAGCTAAAAACTTACCGGCCAAGGACCCAAATGGGTTTAGTGACCCTTATGTAAAACTGCAGCTGGGAAGGCAAAAGTTCAGAAGTAAAGTTGTGAAGAAGTGCTTGAGCCCATCCTGGTGTGAGGAATTCACTTTTAAAGTTGACGACTTGAAAGAAGAGCTTTTAATATGTGTTTTAGACGAAGACAAGTACTTCAATGATGATTTTATTGGGCAGATCAAGGTGCCCGTCTCTCAGGTTTTCGAGGCCCAAGACAAGTCCCTCGGCACCACTTGGTACACATTACAGCCTAAAACTAAGAAAAGCAAGAACAAGGACTGTGGTATGTGCTTTCTTCATTTTTTCTTACTTTCTATCTTGGAGCTCTTTATGGTGTATATTTAGTTTGGCATTTGATTTGATCAGTTATTTTATATGAATATTTTTGTGGTTCTCGTTGTTCAAGAATTCATGGTTTATATGAATCAGTGCTTAAAAAGATGGTAGTATTTATCTTTTTGGTGATTGTGGAAGTTGGGATGGTTTGATTTTCTTCTGATTGATGAATGCCTTATGCTATAATAGGTGAAATTCTTTTAACAATTTGTTTCTCGCAAAATAACACATCGTTTGACCTTCCAATGGTCGGCGATCCTTTAACATTGCCAAGAAAGTATGCTGAAACGGCACTGGATTCACCTTCAAGGTCTTCCCCTCGAAGGGCATCTTCTCCAATGAGATTAGAAGAAAAGGAGGAAAAAACACACGCACAAAGATTAGCCGGTCGAATTGCACAGATTTTTAATAAGAATATTGATTCAACATCCACGAGTTCTGCTGAAGTAAGTGATGCATCAGAGCTATCTGAAAGTGCGGATTCAGTGATTGTCGAGCAGCACAAGTCTGAAGAGCAAGCTTCATCAGCTGATTTTGAAGAAGCAGTGAGAAACATGGAGATGAGAGATCAAGGAAGTGAAGTTCCAACTAGTTTATCAGGAGGGATACTTATCGACCAATATTATGGGACTACGCCTCGAGAGTTGAACTCAATACTCTTTTCACCAGATTTAAACTTTCTAAAATCTTTGTCCGAAGTACAGGGATCGACAGATTTACAAATCGGCCCCTGGAAATCTGAAAATGGTGAGAGCCTGAAAAGAGTGTTTTCTTACACTAAAGCTCCAAGCAAATTGATTAAAGCTTTGAAAGCCATAGAAGAGCAAACATATTTGAAAGCGGATGGCAAAACTTTTGCTGTTTTATCCAGTGTGAGCACCCCGGATGCTCCATATGGGAAAAGTTTTAGGGTAGAAGTTCTTTACTGCATCACTTCAGGGCCTGAACAGCCATCTGGAGAAGAGTCTTCTCGACTGGAAGTTTCTTGGAGAATGAACTTTTTGCAGAGCACTATGATGAAAAGTATGATTGAGGGTGGAACCAGACAAGGTATAAAGGAAAGCTTTGATCAGTTTGAAAAGCTACTATCCCAGCATGCAAAGCCTCTTGATCTTAAGGATATAGGTTCTGAGAAAGATCAGCTTTTGGCATCTCTTCAAGTAGAGGATCAGTCTGATTGGAAATTGGCAGTTCAGTATTTTGTTAACTTCACAGTAATTTCCACCTTTTTCATGGGGTTATATGTGCTCATTCATATATGGCTGGCTATGCCTAGTACAATTCAGGGTCTTGAGTTTGTTGGTTTAGATTTGCCTGATTCCATTGGTGAGTTGGTAGTGTGTGGAGTTTTGGTTCTGCAAGGGAAACGGGTGCTGGAGTTAATGTCTCGCTTTATGCAGGCCAGGGTGCAGAAAGGTATTCTAATAATTCAACATCTCAACCAAACAGCCATTGATAGTATAGCCCAACAAATAATCATGTAATTAACAGAGAAACCGCAATATTTTCACAAAGTATTGTGGTTATCTATGCAGTTTTCTTGTTTGTCCAATATGGTTCTGTCATCTTCTTTAGATGGGCATTGTTATGTGTTTTTGATAAACATTTTTACTCGTTTGTATTCATTATAGGCAGTGATCATGGAGTCAAAGCTCAGGGAGATGGTTGGTTGCTCACCGTTGCTTTACTCGAAGGAAGCAACTTGGCAGCTGTTGATGCAAGTGGATTTTCTGACCCTTATGTGGTTTTCACTTGCAATGGAAAATCCAGAACAAGCTCCATCAAGTTTCAGAAATCTGACCCTCGTTGGAATGGTATATGTACTTCTGTTTTTGTTTTTGTCATTTCTTGCCCTTTTCGTTGTCATGATTCTTGCCAGAATGGAGATAATTGGCTGGACTGCTCTGAATCAGTGTGTAGGAATTGGTCTTGATTGAGATTAATGGTTCCTTGCAGAAATATTTGAATTTGATGCAATGGATGACCCTCCATCTGTTCTGGATGTTGAAGTTTTCGATTTCGATGGCCCTTTTGATGAAGCTGCATCTCTTGGATCTGCTGAAATAAATTTCTTAAAATCTAATATCTCCGACCTGTCAGATATTTGGATTCCTCTAGAAGGAAAGTTGGCTCAGGCATGCCAATCGAAGTTACATTTAAGAATTTTCTTGAACAACACTAGAGGTAGCAATGTTGCCAAAGATTATATAACTAAGATGGAGAAAGAGGTGGGAAAAAAGGTAAATGACCTTTTCTTCAGCATACATATCCACACCATAATGGGGTAGCCCATTTTCCTTGTTACCGTTATTTTATTTGGTTGAATAAATGATGTGAGAACATTTGCAGATAAGACTGCGTTCTCCTCAAACAAATTCAGCATTTCAGAAACTTTTTGCTCTGCCTCCTGAGGAGTTTCTCATCAATGACTTTGCTTGTCACTTGAAAAGGAAAATGCCTCTCCAGGTAAAATTTATATGATGTTATATTGTTTCTTCTTATTCTATTGGTTTTACAGTTTACTTGTTCCGTCATGATGTTGGTAACTTCTTCCATTTGCAATTCATATGGATTCTTCTTTCTTAATCGTATCTATATAGGGAGTCTTAAAATTTATTGGGACTTTTTGGAGCTTAAATTGAATCTTTCTTTGATTTATTTTCTCTGGATCTGATTTACTTCTCTCTGGTGGCAGGGCCGTCTGTTTCTGTCAGCCAGAATAATTGGGTTCCATGCAGATATATTTGGTCACAAGACAAAGTTTTTCTTTCTGTGGGAGGATATAGAAGATATTGAAGTAATTCCCCCTACTCTTTCATCAATGGGTAGTCCAATAGTCATCATCACACTTCGACCAGGGCGAGGATTTGATGCCCGTCATGGAGCAAGGACTCAGGATCCAGAAGGCCGCCTAAAATTTCACTTCCATTCTTTCGTGTCATACAATGTAGCACACAGGTTTCCCTCCCTCTCTCTCTCTCTCTCTCTCTCAAAAATAATGACTTGGGAAAATTGTATGACTTTAACTTTCTAAAACTTAGGTCTTTTATTTTTCATTTGTGTTTCTCTTCATTGGTTCTGTTGGCCTTGTAGGCTCATGTATGTAATGATGCGTTTATCTTATCTTTTGGATTCAGTCAAATAATCTTAATGGTATCATGAAGAAACATTTTGAATATTCTTTGATTATCCTCAAGGTAGGAGATGAAGTTTCCGGGTATAGTGTCTTAACTCTTAACTCACTGACATCATACATCCATCATGCAATTATAACGCACACATTGAGAATGAGGTTTATTCAAGCAATGTTAGATGTAATTTTGATGCATTCCGCTGAATTTTCTATTACCATTTGTATTACAGTCCTAATTCCACATATCTTACCATATAAAATTTTCCTAACGTTCACATTTTTCTTGATCTATGAGTTTGAAATTGTATTAATATGCCTTAGTAGAAACATTTTGATGTATTATTAAAAATTAAACGTGTATACGTGGGTTTGAGAGCTCTTGGGACATTCAAAAGAAGCGTATGAGGTTTATTCAAGCAATGTTAGATGTAATTTTGATGCATTCCGCTGAATTTTCTATTACCATTTGTATTACAGTCCTAATTCCACATATCTTACGATATAAAATTTTCCTAACGTTCACATTTTTCTTGATCTATGAGTTTGAAATTGTATTAATATGCCTTAGTAGAAACATTTTGATGTATTATTAAAAATTAAACGTGTATACGTGGGTTTGAGAGCTCTTGGGACATTCAAAAGAAGCGTATGAGGTTTATTCAAGCAATGTTAGATGTAATTTTGATGCATTCCGCTGAATTTTCTATTACCATTTGTATTACAGTCCTAATTCCACATATCTTACCATATAAAATTTTCCTAATGTTCACATTTTTCTTGATCTATGAGTTTGAAATTGTATTAATATGCCCTAGTAGAAACATTTTGATGTATTATTAAAAATTAAACGTGTATACGTGGGTTTGAGAGCTCTTGGGACATCCAAAAGAAGCGTATGTAATCATCTCATTTTGCGTATTTGGTCTTGCAAGTGTGTGTTCACTGTTATCCTTTCTTGTAAGATGTCTAATTAGATTTTGTATGCTAGTATGCTACTTGTGGGTGTGTTTTGTTTTAGGTGCATAATTTCTCCAGAAATATAATCTTGTTTGTATTCCCAGAACAATCATGGCATTGTGGAAGGCACGAGCCTTGACTCCTGAGCAGAAGGTACAAATTGTAGAGGAAGAATCTGAATGCAACAATGTCCGAGCTGCTGAAAAGGAATCCATTGACAAAACCCTCCAAACAACAGATGAAGAATCTGAACCCAAAGGCCTTCGAACGGAGGAGAGCGGTTCTTTCTTGGGAGTTGAGGATGTCAACATGTCTGTGGTTTATGCTTCCATCCTATCTCTTCCTGTAAGTTTCTTCTCCCCTACAAACTCGTGCATCACGACATAAAACACTCAAATGCGTGTTTTGGTGAAATGACTTCGTTTGTACTTTCAGACTAGTTTCTTCATGGAGTTATTCAGAGGGAGCGAAATTGACCAAAGGGTGATGGAGAGAGTTGGGTGCGTAAATTATTCCCACAGCCCTTGGGAAACTGAAAAGCCAGATGTGTATCAAAGGCAACTTTATTACAAGTTTGATAAACACATTTCTCGTTATAGAGGAGAAGTAACTAGCACTCAGCAAAAATCTCGCCTTTCGGGGAAGAACGGTTGGCTTGTAGAAGAGATCATGACCCTGCATGGGATTCCATTAGGAGACTATTTCACAGTATGTTCATACATATGTTTCCGTATTTACTGTGTTTTGTTGTATTCTTTTCTGCTTTTCTTACCAATGTTATGGTTTTTGGCAGCTTCATTTACGGTATCAGGTTGAAGATTTACCTTCAAGATCTGTAGGTTGCAGTGCTCAGGTATATTTTGGAATTGCATGGCTTAAAGACACAAGGCATCAAAAAAGAATCACAAAGAACATTGTAAAAAATTTGCAAGAGCGCCTCAAGGTCATGTTCAGTGTATTGGAGAAGGAATATGTTTCAGGGGGGTAGATTTTTTCCTTGTTGCATAGAAGAATATTTTCTTGATGCACTGGGTGCTTCTGGGTTCTCTTTCAGAACTCTAATTCTGCCACGAGGGGTTTGAAACTAAGCCATGAGAAATTTGTATTGTCTGGAAACATTGTGCATGGAACAGAGTGGCTTGTGATTGTATATAGGGAGGGGTTTCAAGCCGATTGCATAGAACCTGTAAAAGGTCAAATTTTGGTTGGTAATTATTCGTCGAGACCTGATTTATTGTAGCTATAGTATAAGTGTTATAATATGATTTGTCATATGCTCAGAACTTTGGTGCCAATTCTTTGATTTGTATCCAATTTTGACATCAAAATGTGAGACAGAATTTTCTGGCAATAATGATGCAGAGTTCTTCACTGGTATTTATAATCCCTGAAGCATATATATGTTCTTCTGACTGAATTCACTCACTCTCTCTTATGTAAGCTTCACAGGCCTGCTGAAGAAATTAGAACTGAAGATAATTGATCTTCGGTCGTACCCTCTTCTTCAATCTTTGCTCACGGTTCTGGTATTGACCTGCTTCTGAAGCTGGATTTAAGAGGTCAGCATGAGCCTGCAACAGTCATTAAAATTTCAAATTCTCAGCTTTTATTTCTGTTATGATTTTGACACTTCTTTTAGCAGCCTCTTATTACTCTGTAGCATGAATGAATTAGTCTAGAGCTTCTAAAGATTTTAACTTCCTAGTTAGCCCTTTGAATTAGCAGTTCATATAAACTTGAAAAAGACCATCAATTGATGGAAAGTTACCTGTCCAGTTGTTTTTGCTTTACCAGCTGCAATCTCGTCCTCAGTATCTATATCCTCTCTTGATTTCTTCTTCGCCGTTTCCTCTTTAGTGCTTCTGTTTGCACTTTCATTCCCCCCTTTTAGATTTCTGAGGAACTTGATGAGTGAACCAGACACATTTCGTCTCCCATAACCACCGAAAACACTAGCAATAATGCTGCTAGCTGCCCCATCCCAATTCAAATCACCATATCTTATATTAGTCACCCGTTTTCCACCACCTGTGTCTGTTCCAGCCATTTCCTTTATCATTATTTCACTTTCTTGAATCTCTCTGTACATGTTGAATCCCTTTTTGCTCTCTACACGGGCGTTTCTCACTTGGTCCGGAGGCAGCATGGTTTCAAATTCGTCAAAATCTTCCAAAACCTCAGTCTGCTGATCTGGTGTGGGAGTTTGAGATGCTGTTCTACACGAGTTTTGTCCAGCATGGTTGATGTACAAGTCTACCAGTTCTTCCAAATCCATGGGAACACTCGAACCCGAACGCGACCTGCTCTCCATGAATTCATTGAATTCCTGCACGACTTTCTCTAGCCGGTCGTCAATGTCCTGTTCAACTTCCGTGTTATCTGAACTGTTACCAATGGGATCCATCTCTGCTTTCTTTTGTTCTTTATCGTTGCTTTAGCAGAGATCAGGTTTACCTTGTGTCAGTTCTTGATGCTTAATACTGCAATGGGATTTGAAGAAGCAGAAAGTCATGTAGTTTGTGTGTGGGGAACATTGTACATGCAGACGTTCTCAAAACTTCTTGTTTTTAATTCTTGAACATTTTACAAGATTTGTGGAATATTGATTTATCCGAATAAAAACATTTTTTGTATTAATTAATACCATACTTAGACAAGTTGTAATGATATATTCGTGAAATAGAAACAGAAAACAGGGGAATATTTTGTTGCGCTTGAATGGCGCGACATGGGTATCTAAGATCAGAAATATGGGAGCCCACATGACCAATATTTTGAGGTCAACATTGGGAAATGTGGTGGCACCAACTTATATGTTTAAGTAGAGTCGTAGACCCATTTCATGAAGTGGGAGACTCACTACTGCATCTATATATATATATGTATATCTTATAAATCAAGATTTTTAGGCTTGATAATTAAGTCCCACAACTAGATTGATTTTAAATGTTGCCGGAAAATTAGACAAATTGTACACTATAACTTAAAAGTTTTGTCAGTCATTAAGTGATGTCAGATCTGTGCACCAAAGAGATAAAATTAAGTGATGTCAGATCTCTTTCATAGTTTCTGTAGAATGACCCCATTTCAAAGATTGAAGCATGGCCTGGTCTTTCGGTTAGAAAAATGAATGAAAAAGAATCAAAAGGCAACCCTTACCGTAAAATATTGAATTCCAATCCTAAGGGTATCCACACTCGATCCGATAAGATAGTTGAGAGAATATAAATTAGGTATTTAGCGTCCCGTTAAGAAAGAAGTGTGACTCTCATGACCTAAAGGGAGTCAACCCTCAAAATTCATATTGTACTCAAGAATAATACTCCCACACTGTAGGTCATGAGATTTAAACCTTGTACCTTCTAACAAATCTATTCCTTCGAAACCAATTGAGCTACTCCTCACGAGACCCTTTTTTATAAAGACATCTACCTACACCCGTTATAGATATAATAATATGGACATAAGATGATTAATGTATTATGATACAAAACTTTTTACTTAAATTTATCAATATATTAGATGACATAAAATAATAATATTAGTAAAAGTATGTAGGTCACAATAAAAGGTAATAAGTATTTATGTTCCTTGCACATGATTGATTCAATGATCTTATGATAAAATTTGTAGCATAGATCAGTCAATAATATGATTGCAACTCCAACTTTGTTACTGACTTGAATGAATTTGAGCCAAGAATTACCGAGATATGAAATAATTAAGCAAACGTGTGCCTTCATCCATAGGTACAGATGGTTTATGCTCTAAAAAGGGATGGTTTAGACACTCAAAAAATGATGGCAATAACTTTAACATGAAATGTTATCAATATGATTATCGTCATCAATCATGGCCGTCATCTAGTCCTTGTCATCCTAGCACGTCCGTTTGAGTTAACAAGTCTGCAACATAATTACCAACTTTAGGTCACAACATTGATGCTAGCTTCTTAACAACTTAGGAGTCGTTTATAGCTTATACAATGACACGAATACAAGTATATAACCATACCGATATTGTACGAATTCGGTAATCAAAAGTTTTTCAAGTAAATACAATCATATATATATATATATATACACACGTTACAAAAAGCAAATAATATGATATTTTTAGATGTGTGTAATGCACCAAAAGTGACAAGTCTTCCTCTCATAAAAATTCTATTAGATAATTGCTTTAGAATTGCACACATTTTTTATTTTAACTTATTATGTTTCAAAATATTCTTTGATATTCTCAACTCCATATATGTAATCTCCTTTATTCAGTAAAATCATCCTTTTCAAAGTCATTTATGTTGTTGAATATCTTAAATTACTAACAATTGGTATCTAGCTAGAGCAATATTCTTGAGGGATCTGTGAGTAAAAAACATGAAAAAATATCTATGAAACACCACCTTTCAAGAGCATAATGTCAAGCATACAAGAACATACAAGTTTTTCAGCAATAGCACCACCCGTTCTAATGGAAGCTTACTTAGATGCTTTGGATCTATAGGAGGCAGTTCTTTGGATCTATAGGAGGCAGTTGAAGAAGATTATCAAGTCCATGCACTACTCGAGAAACCAACAATGGCTCAAATCAAGAATCACAAGGACAGAAAAACCAGAAAATCAAAGGCAAAGGCTTGCTTATTTGCAGCATTTTCATCAACAAGTTTCATCAAGATAATGTCTTTGAAATTAGCCAAACCCATATGGGATTATCTCAAAGCAGAATATGAAGGAGATGGCCGAATCAAAGGCATGCAGGAGCTGAATCTCATTAGATATTTTGAATTGCAGAGAATGAAAGAGTCAGAAACCATCAAAGAATATCCTGAGGGGCTTTCGAGCATAGCAAACAACATAAAATTGCTTGATTCTGAGTTTAAAAACTCACGTATTGTTGAGAAACTTTTGGTTACTGTGCCTCAAAGATTTGAGGCCACCATAACCACTTTGGAAAATACCAAGGATCTATCTAAGATCACTTTGGCAGAGTTGTTGAATTCCTTGTAGGCTCAAGAACAAAGAAAGGTTATGAGGGAAGAAAGTATCGTTGAAGAAGCCTTGACGGACAAACATGAAGACAGAAGGAAAGGCGAAAAAAGCCAAACAAAAAAACTCAACAAGGTATCAACAATAACAACAACATCAAGAACAAAGCAGAAAAAAACTTCCCGTCTTGTAAGCATTGTGATAGGCCAGGACATCCTCCATTCAAGTGCTGGAAACGACCAGATGCTAAGTGTACCAAGTGCAATCAACTTGGATATGAAGCAATCATTTGCAGAAATAAAAATAAAAAACAAGAACTTGTAGCTCAAGTTGCTAATGAACAAGAGGAGGATGAACTTTTCACTGCAACCTGTTTTTCAAGCAGCACCTCAAATGAATCTTGGCTAATTGGCATTGATTGCAGAAATCATATGTGACACCTCGGCCTACAGTCGGTACAGGTAAATTATGTGATTTATTATTATTTGCATTTTAAATTAATTGTATATGAATTATATGATTTTATTTGAACTAATTGCATACGTGGATTATTTGAAGTATTTGATTATGTCTTGGTTGAACCCTTACCTGTTAAACCGAACCAACTTGAACCGGAAAACCTTGAACCGAACTCGTGAACCGAACCATTTCTATCCCTTCTCTCATTCAAGTAACACAGCAGTAGTTCATCTCCAAGAGAAGCCAAAGCCCCAAGTTTGATTCTCCACCTTCAAGAGCCAAGTTCTCCCTCGTTTCTTCACCTTTCCTCGAACTTGAGTATGTTTCGGAACCCCCTTGTCGAGCTCTTCATTTTCATGGTTTAATTATGAAATTGGAGTGATATATGTATGCCTTTGATCACCTACGTGAATAGTAAGAGTTTGGCTAATTAAATTGTTGTATATGTGATCTATGCTTGATATATTTGAATTCTAACCTCATAAATGTGCTTTACATGTTATATATGTTGTATTTATTGCAAGAGATCTCATGGTAGTTGAGCATTTAATGTGGGCATACATTTAAGCTTGAATTTGCATTCATGGATCATTAGCTTTAATTCTTGTTCTTCTTGAGTTATATGAGTGTCAACATGTCTTACATGATTTATGTGAATTATTTGCACAATTTGGTAAGTTGTTGCAGCTTCTTGGTGTTGGTTTTGACTATTTTGGCAAAAAATGAGAGCTTCCCCTGCTGCTGTAATGTCTACTATGTTTTTGCATTTCGAACCAGGCCGGAACGGCCGTTCCCGTCCCAGTTATAAACTAGGAACGGACCTTCCGGGCCATTTTAGTATAATCTGCTGAAAATGGGAACAGTCGTTCCCAGTTTGTACTAGGAATGGGAAGGGCCGTTCCCAAGGGGCCAATTTTGCCAAAAACTTACAGACGCGCGGGGAGCAATTGGGTAGTTGGGAACGACCGTTCCCATTTCCTTCTTTAGCCCGAAACGGCCATTCCCATCTTCCAGCAACTTTTTAGCGAAAGTGGGAACGACCGTTCCCCACAGTGAAAGGGCCGTTCCCATCCTTCCCGAAACCTGTGAGTTGCTACTGCTTCTCTTTTGCTTAATTATACACTTTTATGGCTTTTATTGTTAATCTTTTGCCTGTTTGATGCTATAACTTGATTTTAATTACTTGATAAATTGTAAATAATTGTTATATGCTATGTTTTGTGAATTATATGATATATTTGATAACATTTTGTATTCAAGCATAAGTCATGCATTTGGACGAGTGTCTTCTTTGGTTCATATAGAATCTAAGTCTTGGGCTTTTGTGTTTTCTTTTCAGAGGAGGTTCCCGTTGACGAGCCCGAGGCATAGTTTGTTCACTTCCACTCCTACTTTTGTTAAGCATAAGGTGATGTTTAGGATTTGTATAGATATCGACCTAAAGACTTTATGTGACGTTTTCGAGTGCATGCGAGTATATTATACATATACTTAACTACGTGTTGTATATGGTATGTTTATGAACTTGTAAACCAATCTTGTTTTGAAAATGGTATTATGAAGGCATATGTAAGCTAGTTTGCAAAGTTGTTTGTTTAAGTTCGGTAGCGAGATTTGCCATGAAAGATTTGGTATGAAATGTTCATGTATATGTGAATGTGGATCCAAGGAGCTATGGGTAAAGAGCCCTCGGGACGGTTTTGCGCCGTCGAGGTAAAGCCTGTGCGTAGTCTCCATCCGAGGTATCACACTCGACCCCGGGAGCTAGGGAAGGTGTGATATTTCGATGCCTTCGGTGTGAAAACCGGGGAGGGCACGTTGTGGGTTAGCTACCCCTCGTGAGTTTGTTAATGTTATGGATAGTTAGGGCCGCCGGTGGCTCTTCCATCATCGGAGTAGTGGATGGATATGTTATGATTTATGTTTTAATTGTTCTGAGGAGTAAAGGTTGGAAGCTCGATCTCGCCGAGCATGTGATATGTTATGTTTTGGGAAATATGAATCGGGATAGAGTTTATGAAAAGGATTTTAAGTATATATGTTTGTTTTGAAAGTTTGGTTTGTAAAACCTACTCCGGTTCATAAGTCCACCTTTTGTTATGTGCTTTGCTTTATATATATATAGTGTGGGTGTGCGTTAGCCCCCTCACTCAGTCAGTTGACTGACCCCTCGTCTATTCTTGTAGTTGCAGGTTTTGGGACTTGAGCTAGGTGAAGAAGTGTGTCTACCTTTGCACTTGTCGGTCTAGGTCTTGTTAGATGCATTTACTACTATGCACTTTATATCATTTTGTATATGTATAGTTATGACTTGAGGTTTTAATTACTTATGTTTTGTTGAGCCGTGATAGCAACTGTACAGGGATTAAATGTTGGTGCCTATATGTAAATACTGTTGGAAAACAGGAATCAGAAAGCAGCGGAATTTAAAAAATTTTCCTAACAAAAAGATCTTGGACTCGCAATCGTGTATCCAAATTCGTAGAGATCAAGAAACTCACTTGGGTAGTAGCTTTCTTGACACGTTTTGAGCCGCCCTCAAACGCGCTTCATGCGGTAATAGCAACCCGTTCCTCGAAAATCTCTTTCCACTTCAGAATCCATTGTAGGGATAACAATCCACACCAACCTGGATTCAAATCATGTTATGGAAGTTCTTAACAATACAACATAAAGAAAGAAACATGAAACGAGAAAGAGATGATTGAAACTCCCTTGAAAACCAGTTTTGCGAAAGTAGAAAACTGCCAGTCACAAAACCCTCGTGAAAAAATTCATCCTTTAGGATATGGACGAACGGTTTTCGCCATCTTCTTTGGTTCGATTTTTTCATTCGTTTCATGTTGGGTTCATAATCGTTTCATCATCCCTTCTGATCGTTTTGTTTGATCCCCACTTTTTGGTAAAGCTCGAATCTTCAAAACTTCTAACTTGAAGCTCTCTAGAGATAGTCCACGAACTTGGCTACAATCTAACTAGTAAGGATGCTAGTTCTCTAGTTAGTGTTTAGGCTTAACCTAGGGTTTCGTTTATCTTGGAGAAAGGATGGTGTTCAACACATGAACCAAAAGAATTCTCGATTAGCTCTAAGGGGAGCTCGAGCTCCCCTATATATAGGAGGGAAGTGGCCGAAATTCCCTAATCCTTATGGGCTTAGGATTTTGGTCCCTTTCTCCTATTACTTGATCATCAAGTAATTTTGACTTTGACCTTGAATTCAAATTCAAATCAACTTTCAAGAGAGCTAAAAATATCCAAACTATTTTTGGATAATTTTATACTTTATTTATTTAAAAATAAATAACTTATTTTTATCTAATTAATTAATTCACAATTAATTAACTCGATTATTTTTCTCCAAAATAAGACTTTCTTTTTAATTCAAAATTAAACCAAAGTCTATTAAATAATTAATCACATTAATTATTTAACACATAAATAAATATACACATATATTTACACACGTGTGAGACACGTGTCACTCACGTGAGCCACACGTGTGGAACCCTCTTGGCCCGATTAACTCGTTTAATCATTTTCAAGCCTCAACTCATGTAACCAAGTTGTTGTGTGTGACCCTCTAGGTTCTCAATTCAATTAGCAGTGACCCTAATTAATTAATTCACTAATTAATTAATCAATCCACAGATTAAACGACCATAGTCTTGCAACAAGTGTTTAACCCCTAGCTGAATTGGAATGTTCGGATTCGATAGAACCTTTAAGTCATTGATTCATGTGAGATACAATCTTCCTACTTACTATCTCTCAACCAAGATCTAGGGTAAGGGAATAATTAGAACCCTAATAATCTGGTCTTAAAGCTAAGTGCATTTCATATCCATTTGATCTCAATCCAAGAAACCCTTTTCTTGATGTCTTGATCTACTGCCTTGGCCAAGGACTCCATATGGCATATGAATGACTTACACAATAAGAGATCACCTTGCAAGTGCAAGTGTACGTCCTTTCTTGATTCTCATTCACTTTCATGAATCACTTGTGCAGCCCCAGCATAAGCCTTGAATCAGTTATCTAAGGCGACACCCTTTAAAGCTTATACCTAAGACTACAGAGTTAACTCATAAAGTGACAAGGAACCTCAAGTCTAAGGATCAATTAATCACATCAATGACTCGTGAGATATTTCCTAATCTGGAAGTTTCTATTTCCTGAAATAGAAACTTCCTTTCCCATTTAGGAATCTTCTCACACGGGGCACCTCAGTGAACTTACTTATTGAAGTAAGCACCCTCATGTATCACGCACGTATCAACTATACACTTTGCACCTACATGAAACAAGGTGGTCCTTCTTAAGGGCGTGATCCCACAAGCAAGCCTTAGAGGAGTCAGGTTGACACTCCCACTGTCTGTAGGACTCATCGGCTTAGAGTATTTTACTAATCATGACTTATGTGATATAGGGCTCGTTTCATGAACCATTTCACCTAAATGGTAGAGTCCTAAAGTCATCAGGATTAGGGGAGTTCTCATACATGCACAGCTAAAGTAAACGCATACCAAACAAGAGCATATAAAGAAGTGTTTGCCTATGATATTAATCAATCGTATATTATTCAAAGATTGTCTGTGATACTAGGAAAGTCCCAAAACGGATTATGACTAATCGGCTTTCTAGGGCACTATTCCTAACAAATACGATATGTATATGTATGTGTTGGTACCTACATATACATATCTATGAAATGCGTCTTCTACTTGCTTGATTTAATTTTATTAACCTCCGCATACTCTGGTTTTGTTTAGCTCCGCCTAGCCTAGAGAGTGTGTTGGTCTCCCGTTCGCTATGATTCGGATTCGGGTACGGACTTTCCATTTCGTATTCGGGTTTGGATTTTAGTGCGGAGGATGTGGCCCTACGTGTGGGTGCTACATCATATGACTCATGAAAGGAACTTTTCAAAGAACTGAAGTCATCCAAAGTCTCAAGGGTCAAAATAGGTCATGACGGCTATATAGCAGCAAAAGGTATAGGAACTATTGCCATTACAACTTATACAGGTACAAAAACTATATCTGATGTGTTATATGTACCTGATGTAGACCAAAACTTATTAAGTGTTGGTCAACCAAAAGGCTATAAAGTTTATTTTGAGGATAATTATTGCTTGATTAAGGGTGCAACAGGCCAAGATTTGTTTAAAGTGAAAATGTGAGGCAAAACCTTCTCACTAGATCCAGTGTAGGAGGAGTAGATCGTTTTTTCAGCAAAAGAGAATGTTGCAGAGCTATGATACAAACGATTTGGGCATTACCACTATCAATGGCTTCTAAAATTTTTGCGATTTGAGATGGTAAAAGATTTACCTGATTTTGAACTGACTTCTACAGATTGTAGTGCTTGTCAATATGGAAAGCAAAATAGACTTCCATTTCCGACATCTACATGGAGAGCTACAAAGAAGTTGTAACTGATCCACACTGATGTAGGAGGGCCTCAAAGAACTCCATCATTCAAAGGTAGTATTTATTAAATTATCTTTGTAGATGATTTAACGAGAATGTATTGAATTTATTTTCTGAAGGAAAAATTTTGACCATCCTGAACTATTGCGTTTTTTTAGGTTGCAACCTGAATTATAAAATGTCTAAGTTTGCAACTTCAACTATTGTTTTCTAACAAAGTGCAACGTAATTCCACTCATCGTGTGATGCGTGGAAGAAATTTTGTGTACATGTCACACGATGAGTAGAATCAGGTTGCAATTTGTTAATAGACAATAATTGAGGTTGCAAACTTAGACATTTTATAATTCGGTGCAAACTCAAAAAAACACGATAGTTCAGGATGTTGCAAATATTTATCCTTTTTTTGAAATTCAAATAAAAGGTTGATGCTACTTTTTGAAAATTTAAAGCTATGGTAGAAAATTAAAGTGGTTGTAAAATTCAAGTTTTACGGTCTAATAATGGCAAGGAATACACTTCACATTAGTTTAATTTATTTTGTGAAGAAACAAGAATCAAACATCAGTTAACAACTCCGTATACTCCACAATAGAATAGAGTCAATGAGAGAAGAAATAGATTTATTATGGAGATGGTTCGATGCATGTTGCATGAAAAAAAATTGCTAAAAAGGTTTTGGGCAGAAGCAACAAAACCAGCAGTATTTTTACAAAATAGACTTCTAACAAATGCAGTGGTAAATAAAACTTCATTTGAGGCACGATATGGATACAGATGTAGTGGGTTGGTAGGGGTCTCGATAGATGTCTTTTTAACATGCTAAAAGTTAAACCATCAACAAAGAGACTGGGAACCCGACAATTGTACTGCTCTCTCTTTCTTTCTCTTAACTTTTTAGTTTTCACATTGTCAACATGGCGAACCCGGCAATCAACTGGCAAGATACCATCGAAAATCTGGGCCATATGGAGGCTTTGATCACGGAGATGCTTCGACCGGCCCCACCTCCATCTTCCCCATTTTCCCTACCTCCACCTCCAGGGTTATTGAGGATGATGGCGACCAAAATGCAAGAAGTTTTCGAGAGGGTGGCCCAAATACAAGATCTACAAATAACTGAAGAAACCATATTCTGGCAAGTGTTGGAAGGTTTTGTGAGTAACAGACATCCTCCAACGGCTGTTGCTCGAGTAGACACGATTTTCGAGTTTTTCAATGATCTCACCAGTCGCTTGAATGAAGTGAATCAAAACGCGGCCCATGTGCATGAAATAGATTTATTATGGAGATGGTTCGATGCATGTTGCATGAAAAAAATTTGCCAAAAAGGTTTTGGGCAGAAGCAGCAAAACCAGCCGTATTTTTACAGAATAAACTTCTAACAAATGCAATGGAAAATAAAACTTCATTTGAGGCATGGTATGGATACAAACCTTCAATGAAAAATTTAAAAGTATTTGGTTGTCTTTGTTTTACCTATGCTCTGCAGGTTAAATGAGATAAGTTGGATAAGAAGACTGTTGTAGGCATTTTTCATGGGATATAGTACTATTACAAAAGCTTATAAAATTTTCCAATCAAAAATAAAAACTATAACTATATATTAGTAGAGATGTACACTTCATGGAAAATGAAGAGTGGAATTGGGAAGATTCAAAGCTTTTCAAGTTAATGTCAAGCTCATGGCTGGATGAAAGGGAGGCTGATCCACCAGTAAGAGATTCCAAATGGAAGAATGCAATGAAGGATGAGTTGTTCATGATCGGGAAAAATAAGACTCGGGAGCTTGTTGATAAACCTCAAGACAGGAAGGTAATTGAGGTGAAATGGGTGTTTAGAACCAAACTCAATGTTAATGGTTCAATTAATAAGCATAATGCACATGTTGCGAGGTTTGGCACAATCAGGTTGCTTCTTGCTATTTCCGCACAACATGGCTAGAAAGTGCAATAAATGGACGTTAAATCAACATTTTTGAATGGAATTCTTGAAGAAGAAATTTATGTTTATCGGTTTTTGTGATAGAAGACAATGAAAGCAAAGTTTATCAACTACATAAAGCTCTTTATGGCCTAAAACAGGCTCCAAGAGATTGGTATAGTCAAATAAATAATTACTTGCTTAATTTTGGATTTGAGAAAAGTTTTTCAAAATCCACACTTTATGTTAAAAGTAAAAATAGTAAAATTCTTGTTATTTCTCTTTATATGATTGACCTTTTAATTACAGAAAGTAATGAAAAGCTTATTGAAGAATTCAAGTTGGATATGATGCAAGCCTTTGAAATGACTGATCTTGGCTGGATGACATTTTTCCTTGGAATGGAGATTAAAAAAGGAAACATGAGTTCTTCATTTATCAAAAGAAATAAGCAAAAGAAATTTTGAAGAAATTCAAAATTGCGAAGAGGTGAATACTCCCATGAATCAAATAGAAAAGTTGAGCAAAGATGATGGAGGTGCAAAGGTGGATGAAACAGGCACAGTAGCCTGATTGGATATTTGATGTATCTTACAGCAACAAGGTCAGATATATTGTGTATTGTAAGAGTTTTGTTAAGGTTTATGCATTGTCCTAGTGAAGTGCACCTAAAAGCAACAAAAAGAGTTGTCAGGTACATTAAAAAAACAACCAACTATGGACTTAAATAAATATTCTGAACATTTTGTACTATCGCGGTTTTTGGACTTTGCATCCCAAACTATAAAAAATCTACGTTTGCATCCTCAACTATTATTTTGTGACATATTGCAACTTAGTTCCACTCATCATTTGACACGTGGAAGAAATTTGGGGTACGTGCCACACACATCCATTGGAACCAGGTTGCAATTTGTCACAAAACAATAGTTGAGGATGCAATGTAGACTTTTTATAATTCAGTATGCAAAGTCAAAAAACCGCAACAGTACAGGATGTTCAGAATATTTATCCCTAAGTTTTAAAAGAGTTCAAAAATAAAGTTAGTTGGGTATTCTGATAGTAACTAGGTTGGTTGATTTGAAGATTACTTCAGGTTACTGTTTTAGTCTTGGCTCGGGAGTTTTCCATGGAGTTCAAAGAAACAAGATATTGGCTCAATTTACTCTTTTTTTTTTGGTACATCAGACTGCGCCTACTGCGCCAACACAAAGTACAATCAACCATCTTCAATTCCGTCTGGTTGCTGCTCCCAGACTATGTTATTTTCCTTCATGGACTGTCCCACCTTATCAATTTTGTCAGCAATAAGTGTTACCCGACTTGCTGATGTGCTTGAGAAGGCATTGCCATAGCCGTCGGATGATCGCCCGACATTCAGCTATCATGCCCCCAAGAATATGATCTTCCGCATTGGCCTGCTGAACCAAAGTCATAACCGTTTTAGACTCACTACCGCATTTTCCAAGCCATTTTGAGGCCTTCCCGAAGTCCCATAAGTTCTATCGTGGTAATGTCAAGATTTCCAAGCTTTACGGCAACCCCACAAAGCCATTTGTCGTTTTCGTCCCTCACTACTCCTCCTGCTGCCGAACTTTTTGCCCTGTCATAAACAATTTCGTCCAGGATTAATTTAACCTGTAACGCCTCCCCAACACTACAACCCCGCACCGCAATACTCCCTGAGTGGAGGTTAGACCCAACACTCAGGAAATACTACGGCGAACGGTCAAGATAATATATGAATGGAGTATATGTCACAGTGCAGCGGAAGATAAAGAGATTCAACTTTACCAATGAACAGGGAGGATAACGTACAATGAGCAAGGATTATCATTATTGATCAAAGTAGTTCGCAAAAGAGTATAACAGGTTGACATGCAAGGACAAAGTATGAGATGGTTTGTTTCTACAAAGAGTAGGCTCAAGATAGTGTACTCTTAGGATCGGATCCAACCTACGACTGTAATGCTTCAAGATACCTCTAGTTGTCGTTCATTGATTCCTGAAATCATGCATTTTAAAATAGGCGAGAGGGTTAGTCAAAGTGACTAAGTGAAGGGGGTATAGTAGTTTATAGATACATGTATATGTATATATATTTTATATGATCTTGAAGATCTTGATCTAAAATAATAGCAATAGGATATAACAAATAGGAAACGGTTCATAATAATTGTTAAAATAGGGATAGGGGTACTTGGGAATCTTTGTAGAAATATGAACCGTCTGTAACAAGAACTTTAATGCCCGCAAGCTAGGCCTCTCCATCCTTAACTCCTTAAATCATGATAAAATAGTAACGGCATTGATCAAGACACCGATACTTCAATAAAACCAAGAACAATATTAACCCCGCTACTCCTTGATGTCAATAGGGACTCAAACCCTAGTGACCACGAACACGATTCGGGAGGCAGCTATCTCTCCCTCATCCCTTGGCGTGGAGTAACTAACCTCCAGTTAAACCACTACCAAGAGATGGTGGCAGTCCGCAGCACCAACAATACCCTCGGTAGGGATGCAAACGAGACGAGCCAGCTTGCGAGCCGGCTCGAAGAAAGTTCGGGTTTGGGTTCGTAACTGGCGAGCCGAGGCGAGCCAAGGCTCGGTTCGTGGACTTTCGAACCCAAGCCCGAGCCACTTTCTTCCTAGCTCGTGGCTCGCGAGCCACATACTAATTTAAAAAATATATATTATGTATATACACGTATATATATATATATACCAAATATTATATATATATACACACACTTTACCAAATATTATATACACATATAGTATTATATATATACACGCATATATATATATATATATACATAACATATTAAAATGAGTAAAAACCCTAATATTTGTAAAACTTTTCCAGCCACAGCCTCTTGGCACTCCTCTCTCGCCATCTCCCACCACCACGCGACCACCGCCCTCTCGCCATCTCCCACAGAGTCGCCGCCCTCTCACCATCTCCCACAGAGCCGCCGCCGCCCCTATCAACGTCTAGAGCCACCACTGCCTCTCTCGCCGTTTAGTGCTACCACCGCGTCTCTCGTCGTCTTCATGCCACCGTGAATCACGCCGGCCGCTGGCGGATCTCTCCCCAGATGTACAAGATTCATATATACTACATATGACACTGATAAATCTCTCTTTCTCTGATAAATATCTCTTTCTATCTCATAGAGGCGTATTTGTGTTTGGTATGTCTGTAATTTCTTCTTTTTTTCTGAACATTTGGTGGATCGTAATTCCGAATCTGAGTGGGAATAGACTGAAAATTTGAAGGTTTGAAGTTTATTATAGTAAATCTTAGTGAGATCTCTGACCAATTTTGGTTGTAGTGTATCAATTTTTCCGCTCATTCTACTTCTACTGGTATTTGATTTTTACTTGGTTAAATTTCTTAATCTTGAATGAATAGAAATGGGTTTGAGAAATGAATTTTGTGAAATTTTGTTGATTGGCATTCTTTTTTTTTTTTTTTTAATTTAGAAGGTTGGCTCGCAAGCCGGCTCGAGCGAACCTCAAGCCATGCCCGAGCCAAGCCCGAGCCACAACTTTGGTGGCTCGCAGGCTCGCAAGCCAAGCCCGAGCCACAACTTTGGTGGCTCGCAGGCTCGCAAGCCAAGCCCGAGCCACAACTTTGGTGGCTCGCAGGCTCGCAAGCCAAGCCCGAGCCACTTCCATCGAGCCCGAGCCCGAGCCCGAACCATCAAAAAAGTCCAAGGCTCGGCTCGTTTACATGCCTAACCCTCGACCCGATACCTTCCGGGTAATTGCTCGCTACGGATACAACCGGGGCCCATAACATGAATCAAGAACAATATTTTACTTGCATAACCCGGAATCAATGTTTTGATAAAATGGACTTGAAACATATAACGTCCTAGTAAAACGTTGATTCCGGCATGAAAGTATTTTTCCCTTAAGAGGGACATTGTAGTATAATAATATGTATATAGGGCAGTAAATCAATATGATGGGTAGGCTTGGAAATAGTTTTTATATAGATACATATGTATAGCATGATTCCAGTTGAAAACATTTTAACCCTCACCTACACCGGTAGTCAGACATTGTAGTGTGGATTCCAATGCGCCTGAAAGTATTAACTACTATAGGCTTAGAACTAGGTTCCTTATTTTAGTCAAATAAGCACATGAGGTACATAATATTCTAATCAAATAATCACATAAGGTGCACATTTTGTAGCACGTTAAAGAATTCCCGGTAAACCATAATTTTAACCGTTTAAGGGAAATTAAGTAATTAATCAGGTTTCATGAGTTCTTTAACCACTTAAATATTTATTAATCACATTATAATCCTAATTATAACATTAGAATTGAAATTTAGAATTTAATTTGACAATGTAGGTTATATTTTGAAAATAATTCACAATTTACCGATTTTTGGAAAATTCGGATAAAATCTTTATTTAAAATTTCCAAAACTAATTTTATAATTATTTTAATATTAATTTTCGAAATTATCATGATAAATGTTGACCCAAAAGTCAAAATTACTATTGAAAACATTTACTATTCAATTTCTTATGAATTAAACACCTTATAACATAAAATCAAACTCACACACACACACACTATTCAAAACCTCACACACACACACACATGTCCAAGAACACTAAGAACATGTTCTTATGTCTATTTGAATATTCAAAGAGGGTATGTAGCACACTTGATCATATTCATATTTGTAACATAGAATTTGATGCATAATATAGCAAAATATATTAATTCTCTATGAAAAATAATTCTAAATAAATTATTCTTGACATGAATTTAATCAAACAAGATCATGAATACTTAAACATATGAATATACTATATCATATCATAATTCATGCATTTAACTAAATAAAATTCACATATATCATCATATTTTCCTAAACTATCATAAATAGCATATATTTCATAAAATAAATTCCTAAAGCATAATTTAATTAAATCTAAGCATGCTATAATTCATAATATATTAAGAACATAATATAAAGCATGAAATAATAAAAGAAAATCACACCTTATGTAGGGAGAGAGCTTGGGCCGAAAATGAGAGAGAAATGAGAGGATTTTGTGTGTTCTTGAAATGTGAGGTTTAGGGGGTATTTATAGGTAGTCATGAGGGGTCTTAGAGCAATTTCTAAGAGTTTAGGGGAGATGTGGATGCTTCATAACCTAAACAAATGCTTGGTAGCTAAGTGGAAAATGTGGTTGAACTATAGCTTAAACAAATGCTTGGTAATTATATAAGAAATGTGGTTGAATTATATTCTTTTATTTAAACTTTCTAGAAGGCTTATGTTGTCATGGATGATGTCATATTGAATAAAAATAAATATAAAATGGTATAAAATTTATTCAAGAGTCGAGAGATGAAAACTTGAAGTAGTAAATTAATGAAAGAACGAGTGAAAAATAAGCTTCGTTATGATTATAGATGTGGAATATTTAGGTTTTTCGTTTACAAGTCATGAACGTTAAAAATGATAAAAGTTATGGTAAAATTATATAAACGAAGCTATGACGAAGTTTAAAAGTTGAAAAAATTATCATAGCTTAGAGAAAAATTCAAGAAACATTTTAAGTAAAATTTTGAATATTAAATGAAAACTAATTGTTTAAAATAAAATAATAATTTTTAAAAGGGAAAATATTTATAAAATATGCTATGATTGGAATCAAGTTTTGGTAAATGCATGAAAATTCACAAAATAATTCAAGGATCGTTTTGACTATAATATTGAATACGGAAAACGTTGAAATTCGAAAATCTCTAAATTTAGGGTTAAAGTAGGGTTTTTGGCTGGTTTTGGTTATTACGGGAGTTATAATGAAAATTAGGGTTTGAGAATGCTATCAAAATTCATAAAATTTTGTAAGGATTCATTTGAGCCCAATGTTGGAGAGGTAAAGGTGGCTTGGAAAATTTCTACGTTTAGGAATGAATAGTGACTATGGACTTTAGAAGGAATTCTTCTTGGCCCGGAATCCGGGATGTTACATAACCAATCCCGACGGAGGTTTCTTCCAAATCGGCTGAGGTTCTCTGGGTTTGCTTTGTTCCTTCCTCCGTTGCAAAGATATCATGTCAAGGATCAAAATCTTCATGTTATTCAAGGTAACATTGAGGGGTTCCTGTTTTCTTTGAAAAACCCATATGTTTCTGCTCTTCTAAATGCACCACAGACCCGCAATCAATACAATAGACTTGTCACTATTCGGGACCAGCTGATTCTCAAGGTTAAGCTTCCAAAATTTTCCAAGTCATTCATTGTCTGTAGGCGCAGAAAAGTCTCTCCAAGAATCCCCATGAACAACCCTCTTCCAGATCATGTTGGCCGAAGGACAATGTCGGAATATGTGAATTAATAATATCCTCTTTAGGTGCCCAACATTTATGGCAGCTAGCATCCGAGTCCATGTTGCATGCGACTCGAAGGGCATTACACATTATGCTACCATGATTAAGTTGCCACAAGAACACTTTCAGCTTGTTCGGAATAGCACTGCCCCATATCAAGCCCTAAGACTTATTGGAATACGGGGTTGTCGGTCTCAGGGCTTTATAAGCTGATTTACTGGTGAAAATTCCCTACTCATTCCCCATCCAGACACGAGAATCCGACACCTCATCATCATAGGCCGCCTGAGTTCTCATGATCAAATGTTTGATATCATTTGGGATCACGATTAGTCATCCTTCCAGATTCCAGCAGCCGTTGTCCCAAATATCACTAACACGGAGGTCATCCTCTCCCTGGTCGATGTTAATACCCGGGTGATTGCGCAGATTTCCTATCCCCAGCCAATCGTCGTCCCAAAGCCTGATGTTCGTCCCATTTTCGACACGTCATTGTATCTTGTGTGATACCTGTTTCAAGCTTCGAGCCACTCCCTTCCAAAGGTTCGAGGCGTTGGGCCTTGGTGAGCTTTCTAGGATGTCCGAGTTAGCCAAATATTTGGCTTTGAATATTTTTCCCCAAACCGTATCACCGTCTTTAAGGACTAGCTAACCCACCTTAGTTAGCATGCTGATATTGTTTTTCCGAGACTCCCGAAGACCGAGTCCTCCTTCTTTCTTGGGAAAATTACAAAAATGGTATACCAACTCGGGTCATTTTGCAATTTTGGTACAAAATGTTTTCCGGCGACATCAAAACCCCACATCTCCAAAAATTTTGCAAAATCATGCAAAATTTCGTCGGAGCTGAAAATTTGGCATGATTTTGCAAATTTTGGAACTATGGGGTTTTGATGTCGCCGGAAAACATTTTGTACCAAAATTGCAAAATGGCCGAGTTGGTATACCATTTTTGTAATTTTTCCAATTTGCTGGTATATATGGGCTGAACGGAATAGAGCAAAACAAAACGGAGTCAGATTCAACACCTATAACATCATCCGGCAAGTTCGCACTCACCTGGTACGTTGGAGTATGACTTTGCATATGAAACGAGATACGTGGAAAGGAGATATTTACGAGCCAAATTGTTTGGAATCCGACTCAAACAATCTCTAAGCAGAAAGTATGTGATAGTTAAATGGATACGGCCTCAGCGGGGCCAATTGATACTCAACACAGATGGTGCTTCTAGAGGTAATCCGGGATTAGCAGGTACTGTGACACCCCGTTCATCCGACGTATAAGGTATGCCGCGTTCCAACCTTTTAATGTGTTTAATTATGTGATTTTATATTTTTCGTGGCCCTATTTTGAACTCTTTTAGAGTTTAGGGGCCCCTTTGTAATTTTCTCTTTTTAGGGGTTTTCTGGTCACTTCTCGTTCGGTCGAGATTTTGACCTCTTTGACCCCTTCAACGCGTCCGGGGCGGCGAAACGAGTCCGTAGACTCTAAGTTTGTCCCATTCTGACTTCGTTAGCTCGTTCGTTCGACCGTTTTTACGTATGAGGACCCGAGATATATACCCCGGATCCTCGTTTTGCGTGCAAAAGATCAGACCTCAGCCCAGCGTCGTCTTCTCCAGCGATCAGTACTATTCACATGCAGTGGAGGTGTGTTTACACACACTTGTCCGTTCTCGCTCGTTTCTCGACGGAATTCGACGAATGAATAGTCAAAATTTATCAGCTCGACGAGCCCGTCACGATGATACCAAAATCATGGCCTAAAAACCAGCGGAGGCGGCGCTATGGCGAGTTGCAGGCGGCGGCGGTGGTGCCGCGAGCTTCAGCCGTGTCTCGCGGTGGTTTACGGCGGTGCTTTCGGCCGGAATTTGGCCAGGCCTGGAGCGGATTTTCCCGACGGGTCCATTCCCGTTGGTGGCGCAGCAAATGGGGCGGCGACGGAGCCACACGCGCGGCCTGAAAGTGGCGCACGGCGGCGGCGTTACTGTAGCAGCGGCGAACTCGCCATTCCTGCGAGTTTTTCAGACGACTCTTGGTACTACCCCACCTTTTTCGACCTCCTGAGTTCGATTCCGGTGTCGGTTTGAGCAAACGATGGCCGTAGGTGGCGGTTTAGGGCAACGCAGCGGTGGCGGGATTTCGGTCGCGGTTTTGGACCTTTTCCGGCAGTCTTTTGGCGATGGTTTCTTCAGAGAAATTGTTCCTCACGTCAAGTCCGAGCCATTCGTGGTGGTGGCGGCCCAAGAACCGGCCGGCGGCGGCGAACCGGTGGCGGACCGGGGCTGGACCGGCGGTCCGATTTTTCGATGATTTTTCGGGGGTTTGGCTATGGGGCTTTTGTAGGGCTCGTTACGGGCTTTCCAACGGTATGTCCGGATTTTATTTTCGTTTAGCGGTTTGCGTTTAATTTCAGTTTTCGTCGTTGGGATTTGGTTCGGTTTTTCTTCAACGAAGTCCCGTATGTTTAGCTTTTTCTGAAATTGGTTGAGGGCTTTTGTCTAGTAGGCCGAGGCGCTCGTTTCTGTCCTTCCGGGGATTTTTCCGACCACCGGAGGCGGTGTTCCGGTGGTGGCCGGTGGCTGTTCGGTCGGCCGCGGTGGAGGCATTCCGACGCCCTTCGGACAGCAAGTTCCTTTCGTCGTGGTGAGTCCATCGCCACTTTCCGTTCGTCAATCGGATGTCCGGTTGATTTTATATGAATTTTTGAATCTATTGTATTTTATTCGTTAATTGATTTTAATTGTGCAATTTGATCCCGTATGTGCTATAAATTGAAATTATGAGTTGTATGATACGAGGAAGTATGCTATGATGTATGAATATTTGATTCTTGATTTATCGAATTTATTTGTCTCGTTTTACGCCATCTATTTGAGAATAATTATTGTTTGAAGGGGTGTTAGTGTAATTTTTGGAAACTAAATTGATTATGAAATTTTATAAAACATAAGAAATGAATTATGAAAAGATACGTTGTATTTAATTTGAATAAATTGATCAAGTATGCCAATGTGTAATTTGTATATAAATTGTTATGTAATTCATGTTAATTTCGTGAGACTTGGTGCATGATATAATTTAAATTCTTAATGTCCTACTTTATTTTATGTAATTAATGTTATGAATTTTATAAGTTATGCATCTTTTGATATGGAATATGAATTATAATATGCTCTGAATGACTTGATTGAATGGATATGGATTATATGTTGCATCATTTGTATTCGTGAGCATGGCCGTGCGTCTTTGTGGTTGTGTTTGGGGTCTGAGTCTTGTGCTCTGTGTGTGTTCAGTTGTTCAGGGGTTTTCCAGGGAGTGTCTGTCAGCTGTTTGGGTTCCAGTGGGACTTCTTGGCTTGGGTTTTCCGTTTCGTCGGTGAAAGGTGAGGTTTTAGGATTTCTGTTTTAGTTACAGCGACCTACAACCCTTTGTGCTCGTTTTCAAGCCTGCATGCGATTATTCTATTATATTTATATAATAGATATGTGTTTATATGATATGTTTATGAATTTGTCATACGATTAAAGGTTTTTGAACTGTATATGTACGAGCATATGTAAGCTTGAAATGTTTTGCAACGAGGCTATGCTCCAAACCGTGTGTCTTCATACCAGCTGCGGATTAGGATGACACGGAGAGGTACGTTTATAGCATATGTTAAGTTGCAAGGTATGGTATGCTTCGATAAGGTATGTACGTATGATTTTGATATGATATGATAAGTATGTTATGTAGCGAGTTATGATTTGTTCGGATATGTTCTGTTATGTTGGGCCCCGGAGACTGTGGGTAAGGAACCCCGGGACGGTATCGGGCCGTCGGGTTAAGCCTGTGCATAGTCTCCATTTGAGGTATCTCGTGCGACTCAGGGAGATAGGGGAGGCGAGATATTCTTGAGCCGGTAGCGTAAAACCTACCGAGGACTCGTAGGGGATCATTACCCCTCGAGGTATGTATATGATATGGATGGTTAGGGGCGTATACACCCCTTCCATCACCCGGAGTTGAGGATGTTATGTTATGTTATGTTTTCTGTTTTGATAAATATGATTTGGAAGTAAGGTTGGAGGCCCGTACTCGCCGGGTATATGAATATGATATGTTATGTTGATTATGAAACGGGATAGGAGCTTTCTCTTTCGATATGTTACGAGTTTGTTCAGTCTGATATGATTTGATTAAGTATAAAATTTGGTATGAGTATGCTCAGTTGGTTAAGTTTTGAATAAGAGGAGATAAGATAAGATACGTATAAGTGTGATTTGGAAAGATATGTATAAGTTTGATTTGGAAATGGTTTTGGTATGCAAAACCCTACTCCCGGTTCATAATCTTTCTTTTGATACGTGCTCTGCTCCTTATTATGTATAGTGTGTGTGAGTTCAGCCCCCTCGCTCAGTCAGTGGACTGACCCTCGCCCCACCTATGTTTTCAGTATGCAGGTTCAGGTTCTTGGAGTTCGAGCTAGGCGGCTTTGTGTCTTGTCTGTTGAGTCCGTGTCTTTTGAGTCTGTATCTATTTGATTAAGTTGTGAATCTCTGCTCTGCATCCGTTTGTAATTATGTATATAACATGTTCTGTACAGGATTATGTTTATGCTTTGATTATATGAATTTTCGGGACAGGTTAGGACAGGGCTTGGACTAGTTGAACCCGTTTATTTATGTTTGTTGATTAGAGTTTTTGTTAGTTCATATTTTGCATCGCTTCCGCATTCGGGTTTTGCTTATTTTACTTGTACAGGGTTTAGTTACCGCCTAGCTTTGGTTGTTTTTTTTCGTTTGTCACCCGTTCGCTGTGACTTGGTGCGTGTGCGGACTTTCCATTTCGTACCACGTGTCGGGTCATAGTGCGGGGGTGTGGTGCCCCACCGCTTGGGGTGCTACATCTTAAGTGGTATCAGAGCTACCAGGTTCAGAACCGGTGCTCTGGAGTCGTGTCGTGTCAGTTTAGGTCGTACGGCATAGGAATACTTGTGCATTGCATTTGTCAGACGTGAAATTTTGACTTGTATGTATGAATTTGTCTGAGCTTATGTGATTGTGTGCACGCGATGATTACGATTTTTGTAAAATTATTATTATTACGATTAAATTTTATTAAATTACGTATTGCATCTGCATTACTTAAACGTTCTTAATTGCTTTCATTACTTGACATACCCACGTACTAACCCACATGCATAGATATTTGGTCCATTTGTGAATTATAGGGTGTTGCCTTGATGTCAAAAATTGAAGTTGATCGAGACAACACTTCCTACTGCTACAAATTCGTGAAGGAGGATTTGAAACTCTCATCTTCTGACTACTTGGATGAGAAGCAAATGGACCTTTACAAGAATTTATAACAAGGAATCAATGCTACTGCTATGGAAATGGGTATTATGCATACATGGCACGTGCATCATGCATTGGAGTAAATTTTAATTATTTTGGATATTGTTCTACGTGCTTGATTGCTTTCTTTGCTGGATATGAGTGCACTCCATTCACATCCTTAACCCCACATGCATTAGCTTCGTGATTATATTTAGGTGACTTCCTTACCTGTTCCAACGAGGATCGATTTTAGTGGAAGCTGCATTGGGATCTGAATAAGGGTGGATCAGAAAGTGTACAGTTGATTTAACAAACTCACGGTATAGGATGGATAAAAGAGGATGTTTGTATACAAGGGAAACAAGAGACCTTCTAATTAACGAGGTGCCTTCAGGATATATACTTAACTACTTGGAGGTGACTATGAAGAAATCGAGACACTTGTACCATTCGGAGATTCTCAAATGGAGGTCAGGTTATTGTGAAGACACCAATGAGAGCAACTTAGCGGTGGAAGTGTAGTTGGTGGATGCTCGATGAAGAAGAGAAGTAGGGTGACGTCTACAACTTGCAAGATCAACATTCACCCAGCTACACTACAAACTCCTTTCAACTGGATTCCATAGAATTTCTCAAATAAAGGAAGAGTGAAGAAAAGGTCGAGGATGTTTTGGATTCGATATTATATCAACACAAAGGTGAGAACCTTCAAGAGAATTAAAGTAAAGGAGGTTCGTGGTAATCAGCAACAAAGCTTAACTTACGTGGAAAAGAAGCAAAGGAAAGTATGGAAAATGGTATGGGTTAAGATTTCGATCGCGGAAGGAATAAAAGAAGTCAATTAATCCGGTGGATATAAATCTTGGAAGACAATAATGTTAAAGGTTTTATCTAGTTGAGGTATTTTCTAAATCCAATCTGAATTGTCGTGTTGTGGGATTACGTTGAAAGACAGGAAACAACAAATGGGAACGATAAAGAAAAGTAAAGAAGTTCTGGGTGGATTTCGGGCGATCAAGTATAAACAATTGGAAAAGGGGGTTCATTTAATTATACGAACTCCTAAAGAGTGAACCAAGGAAGTTTTGATCAAAGTGACAACCATGAAGAAGACTCGGGAAGCAATCGGAGAGTAATTACTAAAGAAAAGGCAAAATGTTAATTCCATGAGCGCAGAAGGCTTCAGGTTTTAGAAATCGTACTTCCAAGCCGTGGAAATGTTCAAGTGATGCTAGATAATTCTGAAGATAAGAAGACCGTGATCAACAGAAACAAACAAACAAACAAGAAATGATCAACAGTTCGGGACAAGCTTATAATTCAGCAAACAAGGAACTACGTGCCAAGATAAAGCTTACCATTACTACGGTGAACGGTACCTTAAGCATTCATGGCATTTGCACCTATGCATTTCATAAGTAATTATATTTATTTTGCTTGACTATTGTGACAACGTGGAATGCGTGTTGCTGCCTTGATTTTCTTTAACGTGACTAACTGCTTCAATTTTTCATAACTTGAGATTTATTGTTGTTGTGAATTCTTGTAAACTGAATGGATTACATGCTTGTGTGGATTGTTGTGTTTCAGTGTTTATAAAATTTCCCAAATGGCTCACTAACCCTACATGCACCTACATGCATATTATAATTTTATCTTACAGTGATCCCATCGCGATATCCCCCTTGAGTTGAGCATGAATGATGAGTCTATACTCTAGGGACACCGATATCAGTTGTGATCAGGTACACCAAACATGCATCACATGTTTTGCATCCAGTGCTACTTTAATGTGTGTATGTATGAATGCTGCGTAAGTGAACTTGTATGCTAGAGAGTTGTTGAGATCTCTCTATTTGCGTGTTAGGGAGATGTGGGATTCTCCCTATTTATGTGATAGAAAGATGTTGGATTCTTTCTAATTATGTGAGCAAGAGATGCTGGATTCTCTTGGAGTTAGATATTTGGGAGATGCTGAATTCTCTCGAATTTAGGGGTTTGAGAAATGCTGGATTTTCTCAAACTAGAATGTTTGGAAGATGTGGAAGTCTGCCAGACCTAGGTTGAGAGACGGGGCTCTCTCGATTACGTGGTTGAGAGACGGGGTTCTCTCAATTCTGTGCCTGAGAGACGGGGTTCTCTCCTTTGATGTGCTGGGAGACGGGGTTCTCTCTTTCTTGTGTGCTGAGAGATGTGATTCTCTCTTGTTTGTCGCGGTTGAGTTTTGCGTGGCCTGTTGTTGGTTTGCAACCGGTGAAGAAGCGACAGTTTCGAGCTTTGGGTGCAGTGGCCTAGTGGGGGATCGAACGAGTTTGAAGCGACCAACGATCAAGTATTTGCACAAACCTCTGTGACTACGGAACTCTGCAGGGAGTTGATGCAATCAGTGAGAGTAAACATCTCAGTCAGGGCTGACTCTACACGATCTCACGAGATGGATCGAAGTATTCCAGCTCGAAGATTTACGACTCAGTGGTAGGACCTGAGGACAGGTCCTTTTGAAGGAGGGGAGATTGTGACACCCCGTTCGTCCGACGTATAAGGTATGCCGCGTTCCAACCTTTTAATGTGTTTAATTATGTGATTTTATATTTTTCGTGGCCCTATTTTGAACTCTTTTAGAGTTTAGGGGCCCCTTTGTAATTTTCTCTTTTTAGGGGTTTTCTGGTCACTTCTCGTTCGGTCGAGATTTTGACCTCTTTGACCCCTTCAACGCGTCCGGGGCGGCGAAACGAGTCCGTAGACTCTAAGTTTGTCCCATTCTGACTTCGTTAGCTCGTTCGTTCGACCGTTTTTGCGTACGAGGACCCGAGATATATACCCCGGATCCTCGTTTTGCGTGCAAAAGATCAGACCTCAGCCCAGCGTCGTCTTCTCCAGCGATCAGTACTATTCACATGCAGTGGAGGTGTGTTTACACACACTTGTCCGTTCTCGCTCGTTTCTCGACGGAATTCGACGAATGAATAGTTAAAATTTATCAGCTCGACGAGCCCGTCACGATGATACCAAAATCATGGCCTGAAAACCAGCGGAGACGGCGCTATGGCGAGTTGCAGGCGGCGGCGGTGGTGCCGCGAGCTTCAGCAGTGTCTCGCGGTGGTTTACGGCGGTGCTTTCGGCCGGAATTTGGCCAGGCCTGGAGCGGATTTTCCCGACGGGTCCATTCCCGTTGGTGGCGCAGCAAATGGGGCGGCGACGGAGCCTCACGCGCGGCCTGAAAGTGGCGCACGGCGGCGGCGTTACTGTAGCAGCGGCGAACTCGCCATTCCGACGAGTTTTTCAGACGACTCTTGGTACTACCCCACCTTTTTCGACCTCCTGAGTTCGATTCCGGTGTCGGTTTGAGCAAACGATGGCCGTAGGTGGCGGTTTAGGGCAACGCAGCGGTGGCGGGATTTCGGTCGCGGTTTTGGACCTTTTCCGGCAGTTTTTGGCGATGGTTTCTTCAGAGAAATTGTTCCTCACGTCAAGTCCGAGCCATTCGTGGTGGTGGCGGCCCAAGAACCGGCCGGCGGCGGCGAACCGGTGGCGGACCTGGGCTGGACCGGCGGTCCGATTTTCCGGTGATTTTTCGGGGGTTTGGCTATGGAGCTTTTGTAGGGCTCGTTACGGGCTTTCCAACGGTATGTCCGGATTTTATTTTCGTTTAGCGGTTTGCGTTTAATTTCAGTTTTCGTCGTTGGGATTTGGTTCGGTTTTTCTTCAACGAAGTCCCGTATGTTTAGCTTTTTCTGAAATTGGTTGAGGGCTTTTGTCTAGTAGGCCGAGGCGCTCGTTTCTGTCCTTCCGGGGATTTTTCCGACCACCGGAGGCGGTGTTCCGGTGGCGGCCGGTGGCTGTTCGGTCGGCCGCGGTGGCGGCATTCCGACGCCCTTCGGACAGCAAGTTCCTTTCGTCGTGGTGAGTCCATCGCCACTTTCCATTCGTCAATCGGATGTCCGGTTGATTTTATATGAATTTTTGAAGCTATTGTATTTTATTCGTTAATTGATTTTAATTGTGCAATTTGATCCCGTATGTGCTATAAATTGAAATTATGAGTTGTATGATACGAGGAAGTATGCTATGATGTATGAATATTTGATTCTTGATTTATCGAATTTATTTGTCTCGTTTTACGCCATCTATTTGAGAATAATTATTGTTTGAAGGGGTGTTAGTGTAATTTTTGGAAACTAAATTGATTATGAAATTTTATAAAACATAAGAAATGAATTATGAAAAGATACGTTGTATTTAATTTGAATAAATTGATCAAGTATGCCAATGTGTAATTTGTATATAAATTGTTATGTAATTCATGTTAATTTCGTGAGACTTGGTGCATGATATAATTTAAATTCTTAATGTCCTACTTTATTTTATGTAATTAATGTTATGAATTTTATAAGTTATGCATCTTTTGATATGGAATATGAATTATAATATGCTCTGAATGACTTGATTGAATGGATATGGATTATATGTTGCATCATTTGTATTCGTGAGCATGGCCGTGCGTCTTTGTGGTTGTGTTTGGGGTCTGAGTCTTGTGCTCTGTGTGTGTTCAGTTGTTCAGGGGTTTTCCAGGGAGTGTCTGTCAGCTGTTTGGGTTCCAGTGGGACTTCTTGGCTTGGATTTTCCGTTTCGTCGGTGAAAGGTGAGGTTTTAGGATTTCTGTTTTAGTTACAGCGACCTACAACCCTTTGTGCTCGTTTTCAAGCCTGCATGCGATTATTCTATTATATTTATATAATAGATATGTGTTTATATGATATGTTTATGAATTTGTCATACGATTAAAGGTTTTTGAACTGTATATGTACGAGCATATGTAAGCTTGAAATGTTTTGCAACGAGGCTATGCTCCAAACCGTGTGTCTTCATACCAGCTGCGGATTAGGATGACACGGAGAGGTACGTTTATAGCATATGTTAAGTTGCAAGGTATGGTATGCTCCGATAAGGTATGTACGTATGATTTTGATATGATATGATAAGTATGTTATGTAGCGAGTTATGATTTGTTCGGATATGTTCTGTTATGTTGGGCCCCGGAGACTGTGGGTAAGGAACCCCGGGACGGTATCGGGCCGTCGGGTTAAGCCTGTGCATAGTCTCCATTTGAGGTATCTCGTGCGACTCAGGGAGATAGGGGAGGCGAGATATTCTTGAGCCGGTAGCGTAAAACCTGCCGAGGACTCGTAGGGGATCATTACCCCTCGAGGTATGTATATGATATGGATGGTTAGGGGCGTATACACCCCTTCCATCACCCGGAGTTGAGGATGTTATGTTATGTTATGTTTTCTGTTTTGATAAATATGATTTGGAAGTAAGGTTGGAGGCCCGTACTCGCCGGGTATATGAATATGATATGTTATGTTGATTATGAAACGGGATAGGAGCTTTCTCTTTCGATATGTTACGAGTTTGTTCAGTCTGATATGATTTGATTAAGTATAAAATTTGGTATGAGTATGCTCAGTTGGTTAAGTTTTGAATAAGAGGAGATAAGATAAGATACGTATAAGTGTGATTTGGAAAGATATGTATAAGTTTGATTTGGAAATGGTTTTGGTATGCAAAACCCTACTCCCGGTTCATAATCTTTCTTTTGATACGTGCTCTGCTCCTTATTATGTATAGTGTGTGTGAGTTCAGCCCCCTCGCTCAGTCAGTGGACTGACCCTCGCCCCACCTATGTTTTCAGTATGCAGGTTCAGGTTCTTGGAGTTCGAGCTAGGCGGCTTTGTGTCTTGTCTGTTGAGTCCGTGTCTTTTGAGTCTGTATCTATTTGATTAAGTTGTGAATCTCTGCTCTGCATCCGTTTGTAATTATGTATATAACATGTTCTGTACAGGATTATGTTTATGCTTTGATTATATGAATTTTCGGGACAGGTTAGGACAGGGCTTGGACTAGTTGAACCCGTTTATTTATGTTTGTTGATTAGAGTTTTTGTTAGTTCGTATTTTGCATCGCTTCCGCATTCGGGTTTTGCTTATTTTACTTGTACAGGGTTTAGTTACCGCCTAGCTTTGGTTGTTTTTTTTCGTTTGTCACCCGTTCGCTGTGACTTGGTGCGTGTGCGGACTTTCCATTTCGTACCACGTGTCGGGTCATAGTGCGGGGGTGTGGTGCCCCACCGCTTGGGGTGCTACAGGTACGGGAGGAGTTATCCGGGATTGAACAGGATCAGTTGTGAGAGCTTTTAGTAGGGGTATCGGAATGACTACTAATACTATGGCTAAGCTTATGGCCCTCCTCCAAGGTGCTAAAATGACAACAGATATGGGTTGTGACAACCTCTGGATTGAGATAGATGCGCAGGTTGTTTTATATATCTTACGTCGTAGACGGTCGGGCGATCTTAAGGTGAATCAGTTGATTATGGAATTGTACAAGACGGTGCGTGATATGAGAGTGATTATTACTCATATCTACCGAGAGGGGAATCAAGTGCCAGATTTTCTTGCCAAACGGGGGGGCGAAACTCGAAGTTACTGGGATTATCCGAACGCCCCCATAGAAAGACAATTAAGAGGTTTCGTTATCTTGAATAAAAGGGGAATGCCAAGTGTCAGATGCAGCTGATCTTCGTGAATCTCAACAAGCTTTGTAATAGATTAATTTTAATTGTTTCCCTTCCCCCCTGCTTTTTCAGATCATGAAGATATGCTGATAAAGAGCCTAATGCAGGCTTGAGGCACTTGAGGAACAATGATAAGAAGAATTTGGGAAAATTACAAAAATGGTATACCAACTTGGTCATTTTGTAATTTTGGTACAAAATGTTCCGGCGACATCAAAACCCCACAACTCCAAAAATTTTGCAAAATCATGCAAAATTTTCAGCTCCGGTCAGGTTTCTTCTTCCCCGGATCGGTCGACCAAAGGAAATTCCAGTTGATTTGATCAAGTTTTTCGCAGAAGCTCGTAGGAAACCAGTTAGAGTGCATTTGGTATATGGGTATCGAAGAAGTTATCGACTGAATAAGGGTCATGCGCCTAACTAAATTTAGTGTTTTAGCCTTCCATTGGGACAGCCTTTTCTGGACCCGTTCAAGAACTTCCAGGAAAACCGAGTTTGAGCGTTTGCCATCTCCCAAATTCACTCCGAGATATCTTTCAATATCTCTAGTTTCCCCAATTCCAAGAGATTCGACAATAGCTCTCCTACGGTCATTGATTGCAAGTGGAGAAAACCAGACTTTCGATTTGCGAGGGCTTGTCGTTAATCCCCGATGGCGTACAAAATCTGTTGAAGCCGAGTTTGTTGTAGCCACAACAACAAATCAAGCCTTACGGCTTAGGAAAATATTAGCTGATTTGCATATGGAACAAACAAAAGGAACTGAAATGTTTGTTGATAACCAAGCTGCAATAATTATATCTCACAATCCTTTCATGGAAAAATAAAGCACTTTAACATCAAGTTTTTCTTCTTGAGAGAAGTGCAGAAGAATGGAGATATAAATATTCTTTATTGCAAGATTGAAGAGCAGATAACTAATATATGTACAAAACCTTTACCAATCAACAAATTTGAGCCTTTCAGACAAAAACTTGGAATTTGCAGCTCCTGAAGCAAAGAGGAGTGTTAGATAATTGCTTTAGAATTGCACACGTTTTTTATTTTGACTTATTATGCTTCAAATTAAATATTTTCTGCCCAACAATTTATTCTATTATTTAGGGAGTTAGCTCATTTCTCTGATTTCATTATCACACAATCAATACTAGTTTTCAAGAATTGTAAATTTCTCTGATATTCTCAACTTTATATATATAATTTCCTTTAATATTCAATAGGATTATCTTTTTCACCGTGACAAATTCTTATATTGATCAAGTTTTGGCCTGCCCCGTACATGCATTAAATGATTTCATTCAAGATACACTCCTAATTCAATATAAGAAATAAATATACAAGATTAATTGTAATAGTAAATAATAATATAAAGAAATTGCAGATAAGACATGCAATGAAGAATATAAACGTGAGAGGTGAAGGGGGTAAGAACAGTGGTTGCTGGGTGGCCTCCAAAGCCTCCAACACATAACAGATAACACAATACATACATCTCAACTTCCACTTAGCTCCGACCAGTCAAATCAAGATATTTCGAATCAGACAACACACGTGGCCGACAAGAATACAAGGAAAACCAACCATCAACCTTTGATCACAAGTGGGGAGAACTATGATCAGAAAGTGCTCTCAGGATCTTTCTAACATGGGTCCCATACTTCTCTCTAATTTTGCTCTGGAAGCCATTTGCATTGCATGTTACCATAATCTTCAATCACACGTAAACTACTTAATTACCTATCTATTTACGATATATACATGGGATCATCAATGGTGGAGACATCATGTCGAGATTAGAAAAGTTACTTCTTGATAGTTAAAATCGAATAGGGGTAACGAAATAAGCAAGAGGGCTCGATAGCGATCGAGCAGTACTTTTAATCTTCATTGTTGATGCTGTATGTCAGGATAATTTTGAAGTTACAGGTTCGTTAGCATCCACTGTATTCGTTAACGAGCTAATTCATTTCTAATTGGTTTCCTTGCTCATGAAAGAGACTGCTGTTATTTTCTGAATCTACATCTAACTTTATATTCTACTGATCTTTACATTTATAAAATGAAATACCAAATAAATTATATAAAGAATTTTCTTGTTTATTATGTTCAATTAGATTATCATTAGGCCGCAGCATGATGAATATATTGAACTAATTAGTATGTTGACTAAGAGCACATCCTATGCAATTTTTTCTCTACATAGCTCATATGTTTTAATTTTCAGTACATTATGGTAGGGTTTTCTTTCTGTTAAAATGGCCCCCACGGATAACCACTTCTCTACCACCCTCTTCCTCGTTCTCCTCCTCTATTTCTTCCTCTTCTCTCTGTGTAAAACTGTGTTCAGCTTCATGTGATTATCTGCATCTTTACATGCATGAAGTATGAATTTCATCAAATCTTTACAGCCCTAATAATCGAGTTAGAAGTGTGATCGTCGTGGTCGAGGCATCCAACTTTCTTTATAATCCCAGTTTCATGAGCTCCATCTTTTGGTAAGTCTTATTTAATTCATTTAACATGACATCTACCTATACTTGTGATAAGCTGACACTTTGGACTTGGAAACGAATAAAAGCTGAAGCCACTTTTATGTCTCTGTGTTGTGTTTGGGCTATAGTGCTAGATGATCAGGAAAAAAGGGAAGAATGGGGTGAACAAACTTTATTGTGAACTTTACATATGCTTCCAACTCCAATATATGGAGTATGGACAATGGGAAATTTCAAAGCTTACACTGGAAAATATTTCCAAGTATCCTTACCACATTTCAAAAGGAACATGTACAAATTTAGCTAAGCTACCACATATATTCAAGGCCACTGGAACATGCAGCTTTTCCTTTGCTTCACAATTTTCTCAAAACCATTGCTTCTATTGTGATTTTGGGACCCAAATGTCAAGTGTTTTATGTGCCTAGCTTCTCCATATATATAAATATTTCCCCATTTTGGATATAAAATCAAAATTATGCAAAAAGCAACAGATAGCTTTATCATTTTCTTTTTCACCCCCCTTTGTCTTGAGAAAAAGTTAGTGATGAGTTTCCACCATGCGTTATCACTGCATTGGCTACCATTTTTTTCCCTCCCAATAGCAAGGGTCCTTAAGCAAGATTCCAAGTACCTAAAAGAAGTTCAAAGATGAGAAGTAATTACACTTCCCCCCACCATTGGAGGGTACATTCTGAATATGTATTCTAGGTACAAATATTTCCATTCTTTCCTTAAAAATGTGCATTGCATTTGACCCACGTGTGACGAACATGTATACGCGTTCTTGGTTGAGTTTAGTCCAGTAGATGAAGCAAGAATCATTTAAAAAGACTGCTTTTTTAATGTATGGCTAGTCTTCAATACTTTCCCAGTTCTTTTTCTGCTGCTTTTTGCTGACAGTTGTATGTTATGCATGTAAAGTGATCAGTTGTTTTGTTTGCAGCAACCTTGGGGATTTGATTTTTCCTATGATTTATTGATTCTCTTGTGATATTTGAGTAGTTAAGTATCTTCTGCTATATCAGCATACTTTTTAGCTAGCACCACTTCATTCTGTCTATTTCAGGCCATAATTTTGCTTAAGAGATGATGAATAGTTTTTGTGGAGAAGTATTTGTTTCATTACTTTTGATGTAGTATTTCTGATAATTATCAGCCATTAATTACTTATACAGATGCTGCTAGGATCATGACAATCTGATTGGTGTTCTCTCTCTCTGTCTCTGAGTTTCCATGATTTGTGGACTGCAAATTCCTTTGGAAAAGTATAGTCATCTCCAACAATGAAGTTTATGAAAATCGGCTGCTGGCCCGACACCTTCTACACAGAGGAGGCCACGAGGTACATTACATATGCACATCAAATTCCTGACCATGAAATTCTTTTATAATCATCTCATTCTAAGTTTCTAACTACTTTCTGAAACTTTCAGGACGGTTATATCAGACATACCGAGTGACATCACCATACGCGTAAACAACATCACCTATCTTCTCCATAAGGTAAAATTATCATAAATCAGAAAGCTTGAGATATCATTGTTTCTATGTTCTAAATCTGAGATCACTCACGTACATGTTTGATTCATTGTGCCTAGCTACAGTATCCTCTTCTTCCGAAATGTGGCCTATTGCAACGTCTGCTCTCCAACTCTGATGATTCCAGCAATGCAACGGTTGGCCTAGACGACATTCCGGGAGGAGATGAAGCCTTTGAGCTTTGTGCTAAGTTTTGTTATGGGATAACAATAAACCTCAGTGCCCACAATTTTGTGCCTGCATTTTGTGCAGCAAAGTTCCTCAGAATGACTGAAGATGTTGAGAATGGGAACTTTGTAATGAAACTAGAGGCTTTCTTCACATCATGCATCCTTCAAGGCTGGAAAGATTCTGTTATCACTCTGCAGCAGGCTGAGAGAGTTTATGAGTGGTCTGAAAACCTTGGAATTGTCAGAAGATGCATGGAGTCAATTATTGACAAGATACTGACACCTCCAACAAAGGTCTAGATATTTATATATATGTACATCTTAATTTTTCCTTAATTTTGTCATGCATTAAATTTTGATATTATAGAGAAAAGCCCCCTTCAGGTCACATGGTCTTATACCTATACCAGACCGGGATATGAAAAAAGGCCCAGCCAAACGGTGCCTAAGGACTGGTGGACAGAGGACATATCGTTTCTTGACATAGACATGTTTAGATTCATAGTTTCTACAATCAAGTCAACTAATATACTGCAGCCACAGCTGATTGGTGAGGCGTTACACGTTTATGCAAGCCGTTGGCTGCTTGAGATCACTGAAACCAGGCCTGATGAAGGTTCAACTTCACAAACAGAAAGTTCCCGTGAGAATAAAAGGAAAATCCTGGAAACAATTGTGGGAGTGATTCCATCAGAAAAAGGGTCTGTGTCAATTAAATTCTTGCTAAAACTCCTCAGCGTAGCGAATTTTCTTGGAGTGTCTCATGTAACGAAAGCAGAGCTGTTGAGGATGTCAGGTTTGCAACTGGAAGAAGCAAACTTGAATGATTTGCTGCTTCCAGATCAAAATGATCAAACTAGTAATGATGTTGATTTGGTTAGGGCAGTTTTAGAGAGTTTCCTGAGGCAGTGGAAGAGAAGAGCCCACGCAGATGAAAATCAGTCGTTGAGATCGATACTTAAGATTGGAAAGATTGTTGATTCTTACCTGAAGGTGGTTGCAAGGGATGTTAATATGAAAGTTGAAAAAGTGGTTTCTCTTGCTGAAACACTGCCAGGAATTGCACGGGCCGATCATGATGACCTCTATATGGCAATCAATGTGTATCTTAAGGTATAATCCATCTCCTACATGCAAAGATTCATTTCTTTTTTATGAGTTCATTTTATGCTTATATATCCTATCTATAGGAGCATCCTGATTTGAGCAAAACAGATAAAAAACAGCTATGCCGAGTTTTAGACTGCCAAAAGTTGTCACCAGAAGTGCGCGCCCATGCTGTGAGGAATGAGCGTTTGCCACTTCGAAAAGTGGTCCAAGTTCTCTTCTTTGAACAAGAGAAAGCCAACTCTACAACAAATGCAAAGCATGTATCTTCAGAGCAGTCAGTATTCAGAGATGACCTGAGCAAATTGAAATTGAGTGCAGATGAGCAGTCCCACAAAGCTAAGGGAAATAGAGCTTCAGCTTCTGGATCCAGAGGAGTTCATGAAAATTTGAGTAAATCTGTTGAAAAGCTGCCATTAATTGCAGAACCAAGATTTGAAATAACAGAAGTTAGAAGATCAGAAATGGAGAAGGAAAGAGAAATCAGGAAGGAAGGGGTTTCTGGTAGTCAGTTCAGTTCTCGCGATAAAGCTCAAGTCAGGCGAATTTCGTAGACATTCTTGTATGTACATCAAATGCTATCATTTATATGTATAAAGTTATTCATTAATCATGTTAATGTGACAGTTCAATAAATTGCACTGGCGTGAACAAATACTGTCAAGAAAATATTACACCGATGCACCAGGGTTTGAATAATTACACAAACTTCCCCTGACATTCGAGAAATTACAGAAACTTCCCCCATCAAAAAACTTTACATTTCATCTAAATCAAATTTCATTTGTGTTTTTTTTTTTCCTTTTATAAATACCCTATTCAGCACGTACACTCACCGATCAATATTTGAATCTAAATTCATGACTATAATAGCACGTGATAAATCAAACATTAGAGTATTTTTGAGAGAAGTTTTGGTAATTCGGCCAAACCTCAGGTATGTTGGTGTAATCATCCCAAAATAAAATGCAGGGGAAAGCAGAAGAGTGTTAACCAAGCAGCTATTTCCAGATTACAACATTTCTAAAACTGTACATTGCATGTCATTGTTACGAGTAAAAACAACAGCAACCCAGATTATGTTTGCAACTTTCCACAAAAGTTATAAATCTAAGCCACACCAAGTAGATGCCTCTTTACATACAGAAGAAAGTACAGGGAGGTAGTCATCTCTGTCTTGGAATTTTCTACAAAAATACAGGTAGTACTAGAAACCTTCCATAACTTCATTATTTATGCACTTTCAAGTCGTTCCTAGCACCACCTCCAGAGTTACTTTAGTTTTCTTTGTCTGCACATATTTCAAGGCTTTCACAATACAGCAATATCTTGACTAACCCTAGAAACCCCACATTCATTGCTTTCTTGCTGCAGCCATTGGATCATAATCATAAGGATCTCCAGCTTTCACGAATCGACCCTTCACACGTTTCCTAACATCAGCCCTTGCCTTCCGTGAAGCGTACCTTATCTTGTGATCAAACCTGTTCACAAGTGCATGTCAGTATCTTTTTTTCTAGAAAGCTTCAGAAAGAAGATTGAATTCTTCCTTTTTTTTGCCCGAGTAATAATACTTACATGCGCGACTTCTTCTTCTCTTTATACCGCAAAACTGCATCATCCCTTATAGCTGATGAAAATTGATGTTCAGCACAAGAAATAGTGCCTGGATTTTCGTCTCTCGTAACCATTGAAAACCCTCCATTCTCTGGATGATCTACAATGTTGCAATCATCATCCAGGTCTGGAAAGGTAAGCGAGAAAGCAGATTGTGCTGCTCCAGGGAAGCAGATGAGGGGATCAGATTTACAGCTTACATTGGAATCTGCTGATACTGCATTGCTGCATGCCTGATGCATTGTTTCACTCTTTGAGCTCAAGCACTGCACAATTTGAAAACAACATTGTATTAATAAAGCTGGTTAATTTTTTATTTATTTATTTATTTATTTTAATGGGAGACTCCAGTATATTGAAGGATGAAAATTAATAAACAGACCTTAGCAGTGTGTCCACACTGGCATTCACTACCGCAGAAGTTTCCAGCTTTAAACATGTTATCAATTTCATCATTCTCGAAAAGTTGCTGCGGTTCATCAAGAGATTCATCAAAAAGTGTATCGCAGTTGTCCATGCTCAATTCAATATCTGCGATCTCAAAGTCCTGGTAGTTTGTTTCTAGAATGGATCCAAGTTCCTTTAGTTTTGATGAATATGCCTGCATTAATTATGAAAACAAACCATTAGATTTAAATGTTTAAAAAAAATCAAGTATACAAACTTAATGGGAAGCTGGAAAAGTAAGCACGATATACTTATGCAACCGAACATGAAAAGTTGTAATTATAGCCTATGTCCTATGACTTAATTTTCTCAGTGCATTCCATGGATGAAAGTGTGAGGATTCTTGATTATTTACAGATGATCTCGGGAGTAAAATTAATCAAGTTTAGTGACATACCTTTTCGGAATTTGACAACCCCCAGTCAACCAACAGCAACAGCCAAAAGAGCATGAATGCAGGGGAATTGGACCTATTATTGGATAAGTTCAGACTCGAAGATCTCTCTTTAAAAAATTAAACAATAGTACTGATCACTAAACGAGCTTGAACTAAAAACAAAATTCAGTTTTACAAGAATGTTGATTCAAGAAAACTGTAAGATGACTTGAGAATACTCAAAAGTGTTGATGATCACGGTTTGGGGATGAAAGAATAAAGGAGAACTTAATTAGTATTAAATAAAACAATCATTGTTTGAAAACCAGTGGAAAGAAGGACCTTTTCCCCTACAATGCTGCTGGTGTACTGAAACAAACTCTCCTGCTTGCATTCGTTCCAGATTTTTTCAAGTATGAAATGTTGCTTAGATGAAAAAAAATTTTTTTACCTTCTTAGAGTTTGGATCTAATGCTCCACTTCCATCAAACTGCTCATCATCAGAAGCTACTATCTCCATAGCAACCTCTTCTGCCTGGCAATCAAGAATCATCAAACCTGCTTCGGGATTACAATTCGATTGATCAATGGAAAAGAAGGACCAAATCCTTGAAAACTCAGATGCCGAAGGGCATCCAGAATAGCAATTGATTGTCTGCCTTTTATGATCAACAGCTGAAGGGGGTGCATCATGTCCGGACCAATTGCAGTTCTGACAAAGTGAGATTTGCTCTTCCATGCACCTTACAACGGCAGGCTGAGAATGGCATCTTTCACAGGTAAGGGTCCTCAAATGGCGCTTTGAAAGAGCATTTGCAGAATGAACATTTCGATCACAGGATAAACATAAGCAAGCGGTGTCAGACCTACAGTAGACCATGGATCTTTGCTCCCCACAGAAATCACATAACTGGCCCATTTTTTAAATCTGCATAAGAACATGTGTGAAAACAGGCATTAGTAACCGAATGTATCAAATTCTGATTCCATCAACCGTTACTTTGCTTGGAAATCGCGTCATCAACATCTCAAAGTTTCAAACTGCTACCTTTATATGCACTTAACTAGCTCATACATACATGTCCATACTCCATGGTAAGAACTAATTACAGAAGCGGAAAAGGAACCAAAAAACAATAAAAGAAAACAACCCAGTTGACCATGAAATATCTCGCCCAAGTCAGAAAAACATGCAGCAAAGACAAGATACAAAAAAACTCAATTCAAGACCGCATAACAATCAAAACCCTCAAGCTTCCTCACAACTAAGTGCACAAAAAACCAGCACACACGATTAATTTCCTCTTCTCCATACAAGAACACAATAAGGTCAGCACAAAACCCGAAAACCAAATTCAACCATCTCCACAACAAGTGATTCGCGGCAAGAACACAGAACCAAATAATCAAATCAACAAAGAAGAACAAAAACCAGCAGATAAAAAAAACTAGAAAAATACCAGTAATCCCAAAACGTTCTCGATGATACCAAGAACGGTTGAAAAAGAGGAAGAGAAGCTGGGTGCATATGTGAACAGAAGAAGATCGGAAGTGAATCCAGGATACGGCTCGGAGCAGAGAAGAAGAGATAAAGCAGAAAAGGTGAAGACTGTAGCGTTCGGCAATACAGAACCAAAGGCCCACAAATGGGTAGATGCCATGCCGGAATTGATTTTGTTATTACAATATCTTCGCTTTTTGCACTTTTCTTTTTTATTTTATTAATAAAAGATGTCACTTTTTGGCCTTTGGTATCAACTCTTATCCACTGCACCAGTGTCCCAACCTCAATGGTGCTCACTCTCCTGTTTTTCCTTTTTCTTTAAATATATAAATATTTCAATGGGATTCAATTTTATATTTACTTTTTTCGATTTTAAATTACCCAACTTAACTTAACCTCGTGAGGTTACACAAATCTTAATAAGACAAGTTCGAATTTCCTTATCACCATACGATGATTTAGGGATTATAATATAAATATTTGTTTAGTTTAAAAATATTCTCTTCTCCTAAATGTCGTCTCCTTAATATAAAATTTTTCTAAACAAAAAAAATTACCCAAGTTGGAGGACTATTCTAGAATGAGTGTCCATAACTACGCTTGGTATATTGATAGAGATTGATACTAAAAGAGAAAAAAAATTAAAAGAGTTTTTCTTTATAAATTTAACTGTCTATCAATATCTACCTAAACTGTATATATATAGATAGTTTTTTTTTTTTTTTTAAATAAAGGGATTCGAATCCGTATCATTGTTTTGGATAAATAACGATCTCAAATCACTTGGTCAACCCCTTTCGACGTATATATATAGACAGTTAAAATAGGAAATAAAATACATAATTAAAATAGAAAATCAAAATGCAGTAATATATTGGTTTTAACTACTTGCTAACCTTTTTAGATTTTTGCCAGCAATTATGAGAATATTCCTTTTATTTGTGCTATTTTATCATTTTTATTTGTCTTTTAGTTTTGGTTGCATTGACTTTCTTTTTTATGTATTTCAACTTTAATAAAGGATGTTTATAGTTTAGTTAAGCTTAATTGTGCCAAACCTAAAGGCTATAATCTAAAGAATTTTATGCTTTGAATTTTAAATTACTTAGAGGTCTTCTTTTCAATTTATGAGTTTTTCCAAACAATTATAAGTTGTTAGTAGCTTATAGACACTTGTAAAAATATAAATCGTTAAATTATGATCTCAACGACCTACGAACTTTTGTCGAATAAAATTAGGAATATCAATTTATTATTATTTTATAAACTCATAATTTTATTTTTATCCGGAAAATCAATTTTTTTATAATAAGATCCAACATCTCTCTCGGGAGGGGTCTAGATGTAATTAACCCTATAATTTATGTGTTTGAAAGATGAATCAATCATTCAAGTAAACTGATTAATCTAAATTAATATATTGAAAAGGACTAATGGGCGTCATATAAAAAGAGATTAGGAAAATTAGCTAATTGAAGAGTCGCTATCATTCATGGCTTTTGTGGAGGAGTATCTGGATATCATCTTAAACTTGATATCTAGATATTTTTGGTCATACCTTTCCAAAAATATAAAATAATAATAATAATAATAAAAGAGGGAGATATTTTGCTGATACTAACTAAGGTACCACGAAATTTAAATAAAACATAATTTATTTTTTTGAGATGGTTAATTTTTATTTTTTTTTCTTTTTTCCATTCCAACATTTTGGATGCATTGTATTTTAATAGCTAATTTTTTAAAATTAAAGATTTGATGTCTAATATTTGATTTGAGTTCACTTAGTGCTCAATTTAATTTTTCCGTGGAATATTTCAATCAAAATGCCACGCTTAATGCACACGTGAGATTCATAAGGGTGACGGTGAACCATATATTTAGGCTTTGCGTCTCCTAATATTACATATTACTATTTAAAATTCTATTTTTCACAAAAATAAATACGTAATAAAAAAATCTTCTTCTCATATTCAATTTTCCCAACAAATCCCCATGCGTGCACCACCATTGCATGGCCAACGCCACTCCTGAGAAAGTGCCAAAATGGTTTCTTCACCCATTCTTTTTCTTTACATCCTACACTGTGCCTTTTTAATCTATCAACTTTCTTTCACCATTGGGCAACATGGAAAACGAGGGAAAGAAGGAGGCGTGCGTGGGCATCAATCTAAGGATGAGGTTCGCACGCAACAAAAGAATTTGCGGGATAACATTGAGAAAACGAAGGATAACTTGGGAAAGAATGGAGTTTGGGTGGAAAAGAAAAATAAAATTAAAAACAAAGAGAAGGTGGATGAAACTAGGCATGCAAACGAGTCGAGCCGGCTCGCGAGCCTGATGAGTAATCTCGAGTCAAGCCCGAACCCAAACCTCACTGAGTCTGGCTCGTGGCTCGCAAGTCTATATATTTAAATAAAAAAATAATATATTAATTTATATATATATAAATACTTAATTAATATATAATATTATATATATATATATATATATTAATTTTTATGCAAAATTAATAAAAATGTAATATATTTATTATATATTTGTATATATATTCAATTAATATATATTATTATATATAAAAATATATTTAATAATTCCAAAAAATTAATTTTTAATAAAAAAATAATATAATTCTATTTTAGCTCGAGCCAGAAAAATGTCGAGGCTCGGCTCGACTCGCTTGCATGCCTAGATGAAACAATTGGGGGAAAATATGAAATTAAACTTTGAGTTTGGAAAAGTGGAAATTTTAAAGAAAAAAGAGGATAAGAGAAGGCACAGTGATAAGGACAATATGAGAAAAAAGAGAAAAATAAAAACAAAGCGAAGGATGAGGCTGATAAGGATAACATGGAAAACGAGGGTGGTGATGGTGGGAAAGAAGGAGGCGTGCATGATCGTCAATCTAAGGATGAGATTTGCGCACAACAAAAGGATTTGCGGGATAACATCGAGAAAAAGAAGGATAACTCGGGAAAGAATGGAGTTTGGGTGGAAAAGAAAAATAAAAATAAAAATGTTGAACATCCAATGTTTTGATTTGATCAACAAAAAGTGTTGCATGAGAACATTCACTGGAACGAATCATTCCAGCAGAACACTCAAGATCAATCAGCTAAAATAAGTTGCACAAGTTTCAAGGAAATGAATATTATTATTCTTGAATTTAAAATTGACTTAAAAATCTCTCATGCAAATACTCTCTAACGGAAGCCTCATTCTCTCTCCCACTTGCATCTGATTTGTTGAAGAAAAAACTGGTACAAATTATCTCGGGAGATGTGCCCATTTTGAATATTCAAAATGGATGCAATGATCACATTTGTGGGAGCTATGAAAGAAGATCATCTCCAACACAAGAAACTGATTTCTTTCAAACTTTGTTTGCTGCTATTTTTTGTTTACACCATATAGAGAATTGTGTTTGCTCTGGTGGGTAGTGTTGCAAGAAGTTTGGGAATCCGGGAGTCTGGTCTGTTCTGTACCGGTAGTGTTACAGTTGTATCCAGCAGATTCCATTTTTTGTTGTATTTTGTAATCCATCATATATCGAAGTGATCCATTGAAAATCCTAAGTATAACAACTTAGGTAGAGGATTAATTTTCTTGGTTAGTGTTTTACACAACCTTGGAGGCCAAACCTCTATAAATCTTGAGTCTCTTGTTCTCTCATTTCTTTATATTGGTTGAGACTTGTTTAGCTCACAATTGAGCTATTGATCTGATTATATCCGTGCATTATCTGATCTACATTGAATAGCTCTTGGTTGAACTATTGAACTTTGTGAGTCTCGTGTGATTGAATGATCTTGGTTAAAGCTTGGTGACATTTGAACTTATTATTTTCAAGATCTAAAGCTGTGATAGTTTGATGATTTGCTTTGATTGGTTCAAAGCTTAAAACCCCAAAGAACCTAGCTTGTGAAAACTAAGATCTGTGCTTAACTTAGCAATCAAGATCTTTATCTTGAATCTACATCAATATCCATTTAAGCTAGAACCATCAAGATCTAAAGCCGTGATAGTTTGATGATCTGCTTTGATTGGTTCAAAGCTTAAAACCCCAAAGAACCTAGCTTGTGAAAACTAAGATCTGTGCTTAACTTAGCAATCAAGATCTTTATCTTGAATCTACATCAATATCCATTTAAGCTAGAACCATTGAAGGCTGGTTTAGCCGTTTTACCACTTTGATATCTTTGCAAGAGCTTGGCAGCTCTGAACTTTGGTCATTGACTTAAACAACATTAAGAATACTCTGATACATATCTATGAGTTGTTGGATTTACTGATTGAGTTGTTACGTCTTGCAAGTATTGTGCGAAAAACTTCTAGTAAGATCAATTCAACCCTCCCCCCCCCCCCCCCCCTCTCTTGATTTCTAACAAAAAACAAAGAGAATGTGGATGAAACAACCGAGGAAAATATGAAATTAAACATTGAGTTTGGGAAAGTAGAAATTTTAAATAAAAAAAAGGATAATATTGTTGTGCATGAAAACCCATTTGATCATTTGAATGTTGACACGAGTGTGGTCAAGGGAATAGGTAAAACCCCAGGGATAGGTGATAAGAAAGATATGTTTGAAGAGGAAGAGGACATCAATCGGAACATTAGTATGATAGAAATAATGAGAATAACGAATCAACTCCGACCGACGAACATAGTGAGAATGAAGAGACCGATAAGGAGAGTTATGGAGAGAAATTGGGGAATGATAATATGTCTAATAAGGGAGACAGTGAATCTGTGTCAGAAAGTGAGGATGATACGGAGGCTCAAATGAGGTGAATCGGGAACAGATTGAGTCTGTTGGTTTGAAATCTTCTGAGAATGCTATACAACAAGCCAAAGTAGCAATTGTTTAGGCTACTCAGAAAACCAATATGGAATGCCCCTTGAATAGATCAGATACAACCCCTTCCTAATCAGACGGGGATACGCATGATAGACCAAAACATCCAAATGCTGGTGTTGAGGACTCTCTCAAAGCCATTATTATGAAAACTGATGATGGTGAGTCTATTCTTTTTACGGTTCAGGAAGATAATTCTTAGTACAATGATTTTTCACCTCGAAAGACACGGAGCGCTACGCGAGGAGGTTACTATAGAGGAGGGCGCTCTAAAGGAGTTAGAATAGGTTACTATAGAGGAGAGCGAGGTGGATATTATCATAGAGGTGGATATTAACCCGCGTTGGGGCGTGAGATTGTTAGGAATAGTGGCCTAAAAACCAATTGTATATCCGCTTTGTACTTTTCCTTATTGTAATCACAGACAATCTTTGAATAAAATAACGAATTGAGGCAACACTTCTTTATATGCTCTTGTTTGGTATGCGTTTACTTTAGCTGTGCATGTATGAGAACTCCCCTAATCCTGATAACTTTAGGACTCTACCATTTAGGTGAAATGATTCATGAAACGAGTCATATATCACATAAGTCATGATTAGTAAAATACTCCAAGCCGATGAGTCCTACAGACAATGGGAGTGTCAACCTGACTCCTTTAAGGCTTGCTTGTGGGATCACGCCCTTAAGAAGGACCACCTTGTTTCATGGAGGTGCAAAGTGTATAGTTGATACGTGCGTGATACATGAGGGTGCTTACTTCCATAAGTAAGTTCACTGAGGTGCCCCGTGTGAGAAGATTCCTAAATGGGAAATGAAGTTTCTATTTCAGGAAATGGAAACTTCCAGATTAGAAAATATCTCACGAGTCATTGATGTGATTAATTGATCCTTAGACTTGAGGTTCCATGTCGCTTTATGAGTTAACTCTGTAGTCTTAGGTATAAGCTTTAAAGGGTGTCGCCTTAGACAACTGATTCAAGGCTTATGCTGGGGCTGCACAAGTGATTCATGAAAGTGAATGAGAATCAAGAAAAGACCTACACTTGCGTTTGCAAGGTGATCTCTTATTGTGTAAGTCATTCATATGCCATATGAAGTCCTTGGCCACGGCAGTAGATCAAGACATCAAGAAAAGGGTTTCTTGGATTGAGATCAAATGAATATGAAATGCACTTAGCTTTAAGACCAGATTATTAGGGTTCTGATTATTCCCTTACCCTAGATCTTGGTTGAGAGATAGTAAGTAGGAGGATTGTATCTCACATGAATCAATGACTTAAAGGTTCTGTCGAATCGATACATTCCAATTCAGCTAGGGGTTAAACACTTGTTGCTAGACTATGGTCGTTTAATCTGTGGACTGATTAATTAATTAGTGAATTAATTAATTAGGGTCACTGCTAATTGAATTGAGAACCTAGAGGGTCACACACAACAACTTAGTTACATGAGTTAAGGCTTTAAAATGATTAAACTAGTTGATCGGGCCAAAGGGGTTCCACACGTGTGGGGACGTCACGTGCGTGACACGTGTCCTATATGGACGTGTGTGCAATGTGCGTGTATATTTATTTATGTATTAAATAATTAATGTGTTAATTATTTAATAGACTTTGGTTTAATTTTGAATTAAAATGAAAGTCTTATTTTGGAGAAATTAATCTATTTAATTAATTGTGAATTAATTAATTAGATAAATAAGTTATTTATTTATTAATAAATAAAGTATAATATTATCCACAAGGGTTTGGATATTTTAGCTCTTTTAAAAGTTGATTTGAATTAGAATTCAAAGTCAAAGTTTAAAATTACTTGATGATCAAGTAATAACTAATAAGAGAGAGGGACCAAATCCTTAGTCCATAAGGACTAGGATCGGCCGCCCCTCTCCTATATATAGGGGAGCTCGACCTCCCCTTAGGGCTGATTGATTTTCTTTTGGTTCATGTGTTGAACACCATCCTTTCTCCAAGTTCAAATAAACCTAGGTCAAGCCTAAACACTAACTAGAGAACTAGCATCCTTACTAGTTAGATTGTAGTCAAGTTGGTGGACTATCTCTAGAGAGCTTCAAGTTAGAAGTTTTGAAGATTCGAGTTTTACCAAGGAGAGGGGATCAAGCCGCGAGAAGAGCGTTCTTGGGTGGCTTGAAACGCTTCAAGAAAGATTATTGAAAAGTAAGTTTCTAATATCTACGAATTTGGATTCACGATTGCGAGTCTAAGATCTTTTTGTTGGAAAATTTTTAAATTTCCGCTGCTTTCTGATTCCCGTTTTCCAACAGAGATTGCCTAAACATTTACTTAGGCAATTGGTTCTTGTGCACGGAGGGTGGTTGGGTGTTACGCGGGTGTATTGGAGTGAGTGTCTTTGTGCGTGGATTTTTTTTCTTGTAATTCTCTTGTTTGGTTTTGGTTTTCGGGCCCAATTTAGATTTGGTTCGGTTTTGGATTCCGACCCAACGTGTTTGCGGGCCCGGGTTTGTGTTGTTTATTTAGATTTTAAAAACTCTTTTGTAAACTTTTTGATTTCGTATTGTAATATACCGTGGGGCTGCCACGAAAAAAGGACTCCGGTCCCGATTAGGGGGGGGGGGGGGGGGGACCCTTTTCTTTCACCATTAAAAATAATTTATTATGGAATTTATTAAAATAACAAAGAAAACTTATCGAAACGAATCTTTTAATAGCAATCTGAATTCCACCAAAGATGTGTTTCCATCAGAATTGATATCATTTGGGTGAATGTATTATGTATGTATGGAACTCATGGAAAAATAAAGTTGGAACTTGGAATATTGAAGAAGTAACACAATTTGAATATCATATAGAAATCATGTCTTCTTATTGGTTTTAGATTCGATTTATAGAATACTTTTCTCTTGATGTGATCTATTTCTCTTGTTGTTGTTTGTATTTGTTTTAGGGGTCATAAGAGTTAGAATGAAGAATATAAAGTCTTTTATTTTTCTTAATTATAGAAAGAGAAATAGATTCTTGTTGAAGGAAAAGGGAAGTTCCGTGTGAACAATTATTTTAATTTTTAGTGATCTAAATAAAATTTAAATTGTCTATTTTGTCCTTGTGAATTTCATGCATGTGTCCCGCGTTGTATTTTGGTCGAAAAATTCAATTAAAAAATAAAATTGAGTATTAAAGTAAACAAAAATCTAAAATTGAGTATTAGATTTTTAATTTTTAAATTTTGAATATTACAATATAATTTTTTCCATACATTGAGGCACAAAAAATATTAAAACATTTTTTCCTAGCGATGTTTCTTAACTACCAAATAATTAAAATTATTTTTTCTATTATTTCTTTCTTTTTTCATACCAAATTCTTTATAAACCGAAAAAGTCATGTCAAATAATAAAAACATATGCCAATAGGCCAGGGTTGGTCAAAGCAGGGCAACTCCAGAATCCTTAGACAGTGGGGTCAAAAAATTTTAATTTTAAGGGTTAATTATATTAAGACCCCATGAGACTATTAGAAACTAAAACTTGTGACCCTCTTAGTCAATTAATTACTTTTACACTCATTCATAAATTTAAAAAAATTCTGGATGTTGTGGTGGAAAACTCTGTAAAGTGTGATATCTTGGTTGGTGGCTCGTATGAATTTCAAGTGCATGATGAAAATCACCATTACATTGTTGACTTATTAGAGTATAGTTGTCATGCCCCGGGTCCGCGGGCCCGTTGGACGCGAGCGCAAGTCTCCAAGCCCACCGAGTATAACCTGAAATTGGGCCTAAACCACTACCCAAAAGGAATATCCATTGGTTATACTTGGACTCTTTAACTTATAAACTGAACTTAACTCTCATATTTTCCCGATGTGGGATAGGGGTATCACAATCACCCCTCCTTCAGAATCGCGACGTCCTCGTCGCGGCATGACATATAGCCCATGACCGACTCGTCTGCGTTGGGACTCTAGAGGTGGCTCCTACGGGCTCAAGAGGTGGCTCCCATACATGTAGCACTTTGCCCCGTATAGCACTTAGCTCCTGCGGCTGACGAGCGGCTCTGATACCATTTGTCACGCCCCGGGTCCGCGGGCCCGTTGGACGCGAGCGCAAGTCTCCAAGCCCACCGAGTATAACCTGAAATTGGGCCTAAACCACTACCCAAAAGGAATATCCATTGGTTATACTTGGACTCTTTAACTTATAAACTGAACTTAACTCTCATATTTTCCCGATGTGGGATAGGGGTATCACAATAGTTGCAATTGTAGATTCAGGGATTTGATTGGTATATCATGTAGGCATGCGGCGGCAACAGTAGCTTATAAATGGATGTAAAAGTAATTAATTGACTAAGAGGGTCAAAAGTTGTAGTTTCCAATACTCCCATGAGATCTAAATGTAATTAATTAACCCTAATTTTAAATAAAAAATATATTAATAAAAAAATAAAATAATTTATTTAATATTTTTCTTTTTACAATTATCCTTTAAGATTTTTCATATTTTGAAATCGTATCATAATTTTATTGTTATTAATCGGACTAAATATATATATTTTTTAATATATGTAACTAAAAAGACCAATACATTTCCGTAGTCGATGATTTATAGGTTTTATGCTGGAAATGTCCTTTCAATCATTGCAGTAGCCACTGATAAAATCAACAATAGTCTAACAAGCACATAAACTAGATGAAATAAGTGCATCATCCCACCAATATCTCTTTGTAAAGAAACATGTCTCGAACGTTGACAAGACCCTTTTTGTTTATACCATCTTCGTATTTCATCTTGATTATTTGGATAATAATCTATAATTGTTTTACGCAATTTATATGTGTTGTAAAACTTTAGAATCGATCACTTCCCATTTACGATTCAAATAATCTTGATTATTTTTTTCGATTGATAAATACTTTAGAACTTGTGATTTTTTTAAATACTTTTCCATATCTAATAATATCTTTTGAAATTAAAAAAAGTTACAAAAAGTATACTTTTTAGTTGTTTTAATATTTAAAACACCATTAAGTAGGTATTTATTTTTATTTTTGGTTTATGAACTCTTTTTTTAAAATTTTACACACAATTTCAAAATTTAAGGGGTCAATATATTTTTTTCCTTATTTTATGTGGTGTCAAAAAATATTTTTAAAATCATAAATTAAATATATATATATATATATATATATATATATATTGTACTCATTTTAGTGGGGTTAATTGGCCCCACTTTCCTCGAGGGAGGCGTCGCCCTTTGTCAAAGTGGTTAAATGATTCTTTCTCCAGATTAGTAATAATCCGTGTTCGAATCCCTTTGATTGTTTGGAGTGTGTAATAATAATAATAATAATAACAAACATATTATCCTTCTATGAAAAGGATGCAACATAAGAAATAAATTAACTTCCATCTTCTTCCATGTAATTTAAAAAACAAAAAACAAAAAACTTTTATTACTCTTTTATGATCATCTCCTTATATTTTTAATTAATTCCTCCAATTACTTACTTATTCAAGGAAGACCCTCGAGCTTTCCCTTAAACGTCGAGGACATTTCAAAAGTCGAACCGATTCCCAAGTTTTTTAGAATAAGGATCAATTAACCATAATCCATCAAAAATCAAAATATCAAAGTTCCAAAGATCACCCCCGAGAATCATGCAATGCTCGGGGACGGGGAGGGCTCCCACAAAAGTCATCCCCTTGAGTGTTGTAAGCAATCACCCAAAGACTTTGGGGCATCTGGCATCCCCATACCAAACAAGTTGAACTGTCGTCTAAACACGAAGATAAGCATCAAATATTGAGTTGGAACTACAAACCTTGAGGAGAAATACCAAACCTCCATACCGTACTGAAGCCCGCTCTTTTCGTTAAGGAACAAAGTTCATTAAGCCATACCACACCCAAATGTTCCATTTTATACCGCCACCTGAAGGACAATGTACTTCCTCCAAACAACCAGTACGCAGTGACACGGAGCCAAGGGAGGGCCTGTGGTGTCCCCCCCTAAATTTTGAAATTTTTTAATTTTTATATGTATATTTTTGACATATTTATATTTTTACTCCTTAATTTTTTTAATATTATAACTTTTCGCCCCCTCTAATTAAAGATTTGCCCTTTCATTTTTGATATTTTAAATTTTCACCCCTCACAATATTAAATCCTGACTCCGTCCCTACCAGTACGAGATTGTTATATTTTTTTATCAATACACATATTCAGGGACATGAATTGCTGACTTCATGTGGTACGCCTCGAGACAAGGTGACCAATAATTAGTCCTTCCCATGTAAGAAGTGATCCTCTCGAGTTGGGACCTTCCTCAAAATACTCTTATAAATAGTTCAATCACTTCCATACATTATTTTGTATTATCTTTTCGCCAAACTACTGCCTGATTTGAACGTTAGAATATTTACGACGAAGCATATTATAGTTGGTTCTCTCACCTCCCTATTACTTTTGTAGGTGACGAAGTAAACTCAATCTTATCATCCTCATTCATCTCAATTGGAAACCTTCAGTGAAGTGCCACCTAAATTTCAATTCATTTCCAACATCATTATATATAAATCGTAGTTTTCAATACTCACGCAAGATTCAAATATAATTGAGTATATATATATATATATATATATATATATATATTTTAAATATATATATATATATATATCCTAAGTGATGTACGTACAATATATATAATAATATATATTAATAGCCTACAATACATATATATTAAATTTGGTACACAACTCTGGATGCTGTGTATTTTCCCGACATCAGGAGATCCAAAAACAAGTAACCCGCCAAATTCCAAAATAATTGTAGGTTGCATGATTTAATGAACTATCATAATACAAATATATATTTATAATATGTAAGCAATAATAATATAAATTTCACACTATAAATCATTTAGTAGGGTGTAAACGGATAATAAACGGAGCGGATGTGCAATATCCGAATCCGAATCCGTATCCGTTATCCGGCGGATAATGAAAATACTATCCGTATCCGAATTCGACGGATATTATCCGAATATCGGATTATCCGTATCCGTGAGGATATCCGATTAGTGAGCTATCCGATATCCAAATTCGAATCCGTTTATCTGTTTTACATATATTTTTTAATAAAAAATAATAGATTGAAATTTCATAATACAATTAAATATTAATATAACTAACTATGAATCTATTAAATCTATACACATTAACTCATAAGTATAATATATAATTTATAATATATTTTTACAATAATTAATGGAGTTTATTATTACAAATAATATGATATACGTTTACTGTTATTTTTTTTTTTATAATTCTCGAATAATTATATAATGTGTAAATTAACCAAATATAACATAAAGAATTCAATTATGAACTCCATTTAATATGTTATATAACCAAATATAATGTGTAATATGATATCCATTTAATTCCTCCACTTTGGCATATCGAAGCAAATAACCAAATATAACATAAAGAATTCAAGAAGTAAACTCATAACATATTAACTAAACTCATAACGTATCATATAATAGCATATCATATGCATTCGCAAGCTTGAAGTCCAAAGAAAGAGCAAGAGATGCAAGAAAGCGTTAACGTTTCACATAACGGTCATGAATTCAAGTCATAATTATGCCTAACAAACGAAGTTATAAACTTAAAATAATTAACGAAACACAATATATTGCGACACATTAACATGTTAGGATCATAATCGGGGTGGAAATTAACGAGAAAAATGGAAAAGAAGCATAAAAGAAGTTCCGAGCGAGTTCTGTGGTGGAAGAATTCTTTATGTTATATAATGTGTAATATGATATCCATTTACATTTAGATTTAAACCAACCAACTAAAATTAAGGCGATATTGTGAATTAATATAGCAGTAAATTATGAAATCGAGATCAATTATGAACCGTTGGTTTCCCGATCAGACACGTGTCAGCATCCGGAAGCTCACAAGTAGTAAGACCACGATAATCCCGTCTTCTGCGTTACACGTGAAAGACGAGCCTTTTCACCATCTAAGCCATATATGGCTCCGTATACAAATACAACTACGGTATACGCCACCACAGCAGATACGTACATGATACGTATACAGTCTCTCTCCTCTCTCTCTCTCTCTCTCGGAGTCTCACTCCAATTGCGTATTCTTCCACCAATTTCGATATATTGCTTTTCTGCTGCCAGTTTTTATCTCTTTTCGTGAATCAATAATTTTCACTATTTTAATCAATCCCCATCATTTGTTGCTTTATATGCTTTCCTCTCTTTTTGGGGGAAAAGGAAGATAGAAATTCACAAAAACCCCCCAATTTTTAGTTCCGGTAGTTTTCCGAATTCGAAGTGAATCAGTGCGGAAAATGTTGTGTTTTTCCGTTTGCTTTCTTCCAATTTTCGTATAAAAGGTACGCCTTGTTCGTCTAATGTTTCGCGTATAACGGTATCCCATTATACTGATTCGTATCTTTAGTTGGTTTTATTCTGTTGATTTTTTACTGTATATATTCCCCGGAATCTTGAGATTCTGTAGCGTGGATCGGCGAGGATACCCGCGGGATCAATGCATGTTGAAATCAATGCTTCTTGGATGAACTTTCTCATCTTTTTGGGTGTCAAATTGTATGTTGCTTAAAATGATTTAGCACGGAGAGTTTTAAATTTTCATTGAGATTTGTATTTGCTTATTGTTACTTTTTCTGATTTTTCGATTGATATTGAGTGGTTTATTGTTGTTATTTCTGAGATTTTAGTGATTCATATTCAAGATCCAACGGAAAAGAGTTCATTGACACGTTTGAAAGTACAGAGTGATGTATTACCTTATAAACTTCCCAGTATTTGGTATACTGTTTATCCAACTTAGAATAATCAGCTGTGTATTCTTGTTTTTAGGTCTTGGTAATTATGTGGTAACATCTAGTCTTTTATGCAATTCTCATCATCAGTAAATGAAGAAGTGGACATTTAACGGAACTTGAGTTAGCCATCATATAAGTGCACTTGCAGGACTAGCAATGAATATTTCATGCTTTTGAAAAATTTTAATAGTGGAAGGAACCCTAATTCTGTAACACTTATGACTTTTAGTTACACCTCCAATCTGATACTACAGCTCTACAATGCAAATTCTGTTTTTGAACTTGCTTAATTAAATACTTAGTAAGCTAAAGATGTTTACATGATGTAGAAGTTAGTACACAAACACAATAAATATAGTTCTCTCCCCAAGAGAACAAGATAGTAATCTTAACTTTGGTTTTGGAAAGACTCCTTTCTCAATGTTCCATTTCATAAATGATAAAATAGATACTGTTCAAAAATATCCTGTGCATAGTCTGTATGGTACTTCTCTTTTAAGGTAAAAACTATTGAGAAACATACATCTGTCGCCTTTGGAACCCCTCTTCTTCAATTTTCTACATATTCAGATGAAGCCGGTCATCTGTGTACGAAACGATTATTTCCTTGATGATTATCTCAAAACCACTGTTTTTGTGTTGTGTGTTTTTTCCTCTCCTAAGAGCTGCTTTCTTGATTCTATAGTTTTTTGTATTTCAAGGGAAAGAGTGAGTTCAATACATTACCTTGAATTTTTATTGTGTGCGATAATAATTTTTTCTTTATTGGTGTGCAGGTATGGAGTGTAATGATTTCTGGAAAATAAGATGGTGCAGTGCTTAGACGGATTGAAACATTTGCTTTCTGCTGTTGTAAATTGCTGTGACTCTGAGATATACAAACAACCGGGCCTTCAAAATCCTGAAGCTCTAGCGAGGGAAACAGTTTGTATGTCATTATTTTATTGTTTGAACTTTTCTAAGTGGGACCGGGAGAGTGCATTTTATTTGGAATATATTAAACCCATAAAATAAGAACATAAGAACAATAACAATCCAGATACAAGAGAAATCATATGCTTGATTAGTAGACAGTAAAACAAGCAAAATGAACCAAAATAGTGGAAGGTTGATCTTGCTGCATTTTTTCGCGTTTATTTCTTAAGAGGTGGCATGTTTAAATTCTTCTGAAACTAATCTTGGAAAATCTGATTTTGTTCTTGGGGTTTGTAATTAAAGTTTTCTTGTCCATAACCAACAATAGTATCTTTTATGGCCATTTGATCTAATTGTCTAATTGACAAATGTAATACAATGATTGACTTTACAGTTCATGATCTAAATGAGAGCATATGAGATATGAAACAAACAAACATAAATAAAATATATTAAAAATTATGGTGAACATGCTCTTATAGGTTGATAATTTGCTTTCAATAAAGGATTATTTTTGGTATAAACTCACAAATTAAACTGGTGGAGTAGATTTCTTAAAAAATTTAGGCTTGCAGAGTGAAACTGGATGTGGGCATTGGTCTGGTTTTTATGGTATCTGATATTATGGGTTGATACCTAGGTGTCCAGGTTGTTTAATTGATTCGAGAATAATCAGTAAACTCTTTCCTGACGATTGACAGGGACATCGTTTATAGTAATTTTGTCAAAAAGCAAGGACAGAAATAGTTTTCAAGTGGAATTCAAAGATTAGTTCTTTTTTTTTCTTCCTGGATATCTTGCAGTGTACCTACTTCTTATGTTAGGGGACTGAGGATCAATCTTTATTCCTCCTAGAGCCTACTAACTATACACAGTTTTCGCACAGGAAGGATTACAAATGAAAGAATCGAAAGATAAGGATAACTTTTTAGACCATATCATTATTGAGTGTTGATTTGCAACCTTCCTAGATCTGTCACAATTGCCACCGTTTCCACCCCCAGAAAGAAATGTTAATGATGTACGGGTTGCAAAAACTGAACAAATGTGGATATCTACTTAATTTACTATTTGTTAACTAGACCCCTGTTCTTGGTGTCATCTGCCTATCCTGATTTGTTTCAACTTGAACAAGAGGATTTGTTTTTCATTAACACAAAAGGATAGGGAATTTACCATTTCAAAAAATTGAGCAAGTGAATAGTATAGTACTTTTTAGCTCTGAAAAAGCGTCTTTTGCTTGCTTACCCTGTTTCGTGACTCTTTTGTTTTTCACTAGCTTACCCCTGCTATTTTTATGTGAAATAAGGAAAAGTTAGTATAGTGAATTGCATAAGTAGCATCTTGCAGTATGTATCAATTATTTGATTCTATATTTCCTTAGATCTTGGATCGGCAGTAATTAGCCCTTTTCTTTTCTGTCTTTTTCATACTCTGATGCAGTCAGTGTCAGTGAAATCGAAGCGTTGTATGAATTATTCAAAAAGATCAGTAGCGCTGTAATCGATGACGGCCTGATTAACAAGGTAATGAATTCTTTTTATTAGGTTATCATGATGTTCTACGTGAGCTTATTTACGTGTACTGCATTTCATCTATTGTTACTAGTTCACCTACTGGATCGTAATTTCTTATCTCTGCCACTTGCATATTCATTTCCAGGAAGAGTTCCAGCTTGCACTGTTTAAGACAAACAAAAAGGAGAGTTTATTTGCTGACAGGGTTAGTTTTCCTGCGCCAAATACTGCAAATTCCTTAAAATTATCGGACAGGGTTAGTTTTCATGAACCAAATACTAAAAATTGCCTACACATATCCTATCTCTATGGATTTTTCCTTAAAAATGAATACCAGCTGAAGTATAACTCACCCAGGCTTTATAAATGTTTGAGTGGGTTAGTCCAACTACATATCACCTATAATTTCCATGCATCTTGGACTCTGTACCCTCCTACATCTCTTACCTTTTGTTATACTCCTTAGGTATTTGATTTGTTTGATACAAAACATAACGGGATATTGGATTTTGAAGAGTTTGCACGTGCCCTTTCGGTATTTCACCCAAATGCTCCAATTGATGACAAGATTGATTGTAAGTATCATCTTCTTGTCAAGGTTGGTTTTTATGTTGGTGGCGTTTGTGTTCTGTTCTAACCTCTGACAGATTTTGTATTCACTAATGTACGTAATCATGTTCGAAGCTTAAGAGTTAAGGATATTACAAATTCTGAATAGCATCTGCAGTTCTTTAATCTTTTATTTTCTGGCAAAATTTTTGTTCCTTTGTTGGTTTTTCTTTTTTCATTTACTTGTCCTTTTTACCTGCCAATAGCTCAGAGCTAATTGCATCTGATTTTGTTTTTAAAGTTAGTAATGCCAAATTTTCACCGTTACAGTTTCATTCCAATTATATGATCTCAAGCAGCAAGGATTCATTGAAAGACAGGAGGTAAACCTTTATTTCCTTGAAGAAAAAACCAACAGAAATGAAGTTTTGGAGAGTTGAGATCTATAAGATTGATTCACCTCTTATAACTGCTGTTATATAATTGCAATAATGTTCTTTATTCTTATTTTATGTTTCCTGGAAGTTCCTTTCTCCGAAGATGGTACTTCTAGTTTGAATACGGATGCTTTTGGATGGTGTAGTTTATATTATGCAACGTGCTTCAATAATATTAACTTTTAGCAGCTTTTGGCTTGATTTACTACACCCTGATATTATTGGGACAAGGAAATTATCTATACTATTATATGAAGCGTCAGGGCCCATTCTGGTGTCATGGACTCTTGGTCTCTTTTCTTTTTTATTTATTTATTTATTTTATTTCATAACTCCCACGTCTTTCTAACTTCTTTTTTCTCTCTCATCATTTCAACTCTTTTCTTTTCTTTTTTATATAATTTTTATCTCTTTTTACTTATGTTTTTAATTTTTAATTTTAATTATTAATATGACACCATCTTATGCTATTTATTTATCGTAATTTAGTTATTATATTAAAAAAAATTATAGAATATATATTAAAAAAAAAAAAATTTAATATATCTAAATACTAATAATTTTTTATTTGCACATGCATCGAATGTGCGGAATTGCTAGTAGATAATTATGCATCAAGGATACATAAAGAAGTTATTTTGTGGATTTAGCTTCTCACATGGCTTGGTTGTGTGTTACCAATTTCAAGAAAACCGTGATTTAATCTGTTTGGTGATTTAATCTGTTTGATGCTTATTTGTTGTGAAGATCTTAATCTTTTCTAAACATGCTTAGTGGTGCATCTGGATGTTAGGCAAAATCTGCCCTTGAAATGCTCATGCTACTTGATAGCTACAAATCAGCATGCACTTGTGGAGCTATATATGCACAGATATATGTAGGATATACTTGTGTGCATATGCATGCTGATTTCATATATACGTACACACACATGACTTTATGTGTAGAACATACATATATCCAGATTTGAAGTTCGTCTTGTAATTCACAATTATTTCATGTAGTACCTGTAATCTCTTGTAGTATTTGGATCATGATCACTCCTTGGTTACTGTAGGTTAAGCAAATGGTGGTTGCCACACTGGCTGAATCTGGCATGAACCTCGCGGATGATGTTATAGAGAGTATCATCAACAAGGTGGCACTCCTAGCATTTTTCTTATTCATATTTAATTCATTTGATGTTAAATAAGAGTTCTGTAACAGTTCCCTTTATTTCTCCATTTGCATTTAAGCAAAAAATAATATTATTCTGTTGTTTAAATGTTTGAAAGAACTGGTGTCAAAATAAATAGGGAACTAAATGCAACAGGTTTTGACAATAGATGGTTACACTAATTCTATGATTCCCCATAAGTTATGGCTGTCCCACAGTGGTGAGGTTGGTTGTGTATCCATTTAATTACTCAGAGAACTGCATGATACACACACACATAGTTGCTAATTACCGTACAATATGAATCTTGTAAATGACTAAATGCTATCCTGGAGGGCCCTAGATCTTCTTTTGTGTAAGGAGTGAATTCAACTCATAACCACAATGACTTTGAACTACAGTGTTATGATTGATGATGGGCCTCAAAGATCTTATGTTGATTGTGATAACAAATGGTTTATTGATAAGACCCATCACAAGGAAAAAGAGAAACCGTCTAAGGTGCAGTACGTTAGTCATGCAGGTGCCTTTGGAATTTGGATACTGCATAACTGCATATTACACAATACATTTGAAACACCATGTATTGATCCCTTGTTGTATTAATATTACCCAGGAAATTTATTTTATTGTTTCATAATTTTGTTCTCAACCAACTTCTTCAAATCCATGCTGGGAAGCAAACGCTATAATCTGAGTCATTATAACCCCACTTGGTTTCAGACATTTGAGGAAGCCGATACCAAACACGATGGGAAGATCGACAAAGAAGAGTGGAGGAGCCTCGTGATGCGACATCCATCTCTTTTAAAGAATATGACCCTTCAATACCTCAAGTAAGTTTATCATCCATCTACACTGTCATCTACCATCACTTTTTCATTCAACCTAGTTAGGAATCGGTGGCTCTCTGAAGGTCCCAAATGAGATTAATTGAAATATTGATGCTTTAGTTTGTCCATTTAATTTATTGGTTTCTTTGCTTCAGAATATTGTTATGCATGTAATCCATGAATCTAACAATTTTCCATTGGCAGAGACATTACCACCACGTTCCCCAGCTTCGTGTTTCATTCTCAAGTCGATGACACCTAAGACGGACACACTTCTGGTTGCAACTCGTCGATGGCGTGGGTTTCCGAATTTGGACCGGGTGTCGGTTCTCTGTGGAAAGGTCTACCAAAGAAAAGCTTGCTTGCGCCCTATAGACTGCAGAGCTGAAAATGTTGAATTCTTTTGTCCCTTGACTATGTGACCAATTTGTTGGGTTTATATTTCCTTGTCCAGAGACAAACATTTGATTGATTATGATAGAGCATATATGAATTGTATGTAATATTTTTGGGTTTGTGAAAATGCTGAATTAAATTAAGGCTATGTCTGCACTTTTGTGTTTTCCTAGGGAGAGCTTAGTCATGCTTGTGGGTCCCAATACTGTCTGAGAAGGACATATGCTTTAGCTTCTGAAACTTCATAATGGGTCAATAATGCTGAATTGGAAATGCTGATCTCATCTTCATCACTGTAACTGATGGGAAATATTACCTTATTATAGTAAAAAAAAAAAAAAAAAAAAAAAAAAGAGAGAAAAACGAGAAGATTTACCTTATTTTAGTGGTGTGTTTCCGACCAATGTTGGAATAATAATCACCTACAAAATGATGCAGTCATGATTAACTTTAAGTTCAATTCGCACGGCAAAGAATTGTACTGGGAATGGAGCAAGCAAGAATTGTACTGGGAATGGACGGAGAGACTATTCTATTTATTACTTAGGTGTGTTTTTCGAACTTTTGCTTTTATATCCAGCTTGACCATTAGAATATTATTAACTGTCCACCTAAAATGTACGGATACTTTTAGAAATATTATTTTATCATGACAATTAAATGTTCGTATTTGATATCGTGTTCGACACTCCTCAAGTGAGAAATTTAAGAAAAAGTTTGTATTGTCATATCCGTGTCATGTATTAATACATGATAGATGTCCACTAAATTAAAACTAGAGAAATTGAAAAATTACCTGGTTACACTTTTTATTCTCTCTTCAAGTAAAAGTCTCATTCTTCTTTTTTATGCAATCTTTCTCACATCAAATTTTTAGCAATAAATTTTTAATTTTTAGCATATCTATACATATAAAAGAATAGACTGTTTTAAGCATATCTATACGTATCAAAGAAAACTTTAAAAGAGATGGAGAAGAAAAACATATTATGAAAACATTACATAAAAGCAGAAATAGAAGAGATAAGAAACAAGAAAACATAAGAGAGAGCAAAGAAGGATAAAAGTCCAATAGAGATTAAAACGATCTTCAATTCAATTCCAACATTGTTTTATACTTTTATTTTATTATTATTTTTTTAATACATATCCCCAAATGATATTTGAACTTGAGTCACTATACGGTAGAAAACAACTTGAACTAACCCCCTATTAATAGAATAAATAGATATTTCTCATATGAAATCAATCTTCAATTTTTACAATAAAAGATAATTAAGTAAAATTGATATCTTCTCAGCGTGAAAGCGACAAACCACTTACCAATCATACATAAATAAAAATATTCCGTAAATTTTAAGGAAAAAGAGAAAAGAAAGAGGGTTTATGAAAAATGATGAAAATGTCCATAAAATTTGAGGAAGAAGAGAGAAAGGAAACGATTGGTTATTTGAATAGAAATAACGAATGTAATTGAAAAAAACAAAAAGAGTATAGAAAAATTCTCATTCCGTCTTGAATTAACGTTAAAAAAGAGAAGAATCCTCTCTGTCAGAGCGTTATGAATTAACGAGTATAACAGAAAAGATTGTTAAGTAATTAACCTTAAGAGAAAAGAAGAATCCTCTACTCAGTTTTTTTTAACGGAGATTCAAGAGTGTAGCACAAGATTGAGCGGAAACTATTTTATTTATTTATTTGTTTTTAAAATAAGAAAAGAAAAGAGTATTTTAAATTAGGGGAAAATTAGAGTCAGGCCCCTGCACTATTAGTCAATTACTGCTACTGTTTATTTATTGGCAAAAGTTGTACCTGCACTTGCAGACCGCCCCTTTAAACCCCCGCCGTAGACCACCGCTGGTTTCGTCTTCCGCTGCCATTCTTTTTCTCGGTAAGAATTTATGCATGCTACGAATGTCGTTTGTTTTTCCCTCTTCCGGGGTTCTTTTTGAATTTCTCTGAAAAATTCTGGTGAAGATCTCTGGTGTTTGTGAAGCCCATGTTCCACTCTTTGGTTTTGCATGTCGAATTAGCTGTGGCCTTTTCTGTGATGCCTTTAAATGACCTAAAAGTACATTGACCGCGCTTTATTTGTGGTTTTTAGGTGCTTTGAGGAACATAGAATGGCAGAGAAAGGTGGAAAAGGGTATGTGCCGCCCAAAGGTGGGAAATCTGCTCTAAAATCATCCGGTAATTACTTCGTCTTGCAACGCTTTTTTTTGGGTCCGTGTTTTCTAATTTTTGTGTGTTCTTATTGGTGTTCTTTATGCATGTGTTTAAATGTTAACAGATTGCTGTGTTTGTGTCAATAAGTTCTTTCTTGTTTGCCCATCTTCGAGTGGAAGAAGGAAATGAATCCTTGTTTGGCCACTCTTTGGAATTCACAATTTCATCTTTTGTATTTATGAAGTTTATGCATTAGATGTTCATTTATGCAGTCAACATTTGAAATTTTTAGGGCTATGTGTCTTAGAAACTGGTGTGGTTCTGTGTGTCAAGAATTATCAGGGCTATTCCTTAGAAACTCTAGAACTCCTCATAGGATGTTGGTTGTTTGTGGCTAGGGTTTATGAAATGAAAGAACTCGTAAGTCATGGGACTCTTCCATGCTGATCTGCATTATAGCCAAGGCTGTGCTTAACTTTTAGGGCACCTGAAATTTAGTTCATAACTATTGTCGATTGCTGCATGAATTTCAGTCACATCTAGCTACAGAAATTTTCAATAAAAGGGATCTGCTATCTTGTTGATCTTGTAAACATGGATGGGAGCTAAAATGGGTATTTTGACATCTTTGTTATGGAGCATTGATAAAATGCCAAACCTGGTTACATTTGTGGGTGCCAGTTTCATTTTTGTGCTGGACCTGTTATTTATAGTGGGAATTAGTCGTACATTATATCCCGCTGAGTAAATGAATGAGATGCTTGTCCTTTGCATCAAGGCATGATCAGTATTGTAAAATAAACACTTGTAGTCCCTTTACCGCCATTTTTATGCAATTGGTTAGATTTTTTCGTTGTCTGTTTCTTATTATTATATTATTATGTTATTTTTCACATATCCTTTCCTTAATGTGTCCTTTTGTGCAACACTATCAGTTGGGAATGGCGACAGCTCGGCAAAGTCAAAGAAAAAAGGCAAACAAGTTCAGTTTGATTCTGAAGGTTAAATTTGTCAATAATTCACTATTCTTTGAACAATATAATTCATGTTTACATGTTACGAGTAACTTCCTCAATAAAAGAATGCCACAACTTTGTTGGATTCCTCTATTAGCTAAGGTAATCTTTTGTTTCCAAAAACTTGTAGATTCTCTTGAAATTACTACACCCAGATCTAATGGGAAGGCCAGTACCCCAGCAGCAAAAGGTTGACTCTCTATGTATTTTATCTAGCTTTCATGTGAAACTAAGAGGCATATTTATTTGAGACTTATGTTGATTAAAGTTGTATTCTGAACGCCTTCATATTTTATCATGGTTACCGGGTAAAAAGGTGGCAAAGGAGACAAAGGTGCAAATGGAACAAAAAAAACCACAGGAAAAGCATCGTCTCCGGGTGAGCGGCGACTCGAGGATGGTTAGTGTTTCCATTTTATGATGTTCTCTCTTTCTCTGTCATGCACACCTGCAATGTGACACACACACACACACACACAATGACACAAACAAACAAACAAATGTCTCCTTTTTCCCTTTTATTAGTAATTCATAAAGTATGCCTTAACTTGATAAGTATTAGGAAATACCAAATTGTTTTTTGTGCTCAACAAAAATTGCCATGGTTGTAATGGAAAAGGATTAACATACTAGTGCGACCTTAAAGTATTATTGAGATCTCTTGAAAGGGTTGCTCTTAAGTTATTTATCTCCCCATGTAATTGCTGAATGGGCAGTGGTTGCAGTATTAAAAAAGAAGAGCTCTTAATGTATCATATCTGGTACATTGGCAGATCTTACTTCGAGGGTTTCTGACACATTCAAGCCTTGAGATAATTTAATCTCCTTTTATTTGAGTTTGCTTTGTTTGTTGTTTATGAATTTGAGGCAGGGTGCTTAACTACACCAGAGCAGGTTGTAGAGTATTTTTATATGTGAAAATTGGTTTGAATGATTACACTTGATATGTTATTTCAGGTTATTGTTGTTCTTTACTCTCTCTAAAAGACTGATAATGAACTTGCAGAGCTTCCTCCAAACTCTGTATGTTTGATGGATTGTGAGGCAGCAGAAATCTTGCAGGGCGTCCAAGATCAGATGGTTATATTGTCTCAAGATCCAGATATAAAACTCCCAGTGTGAGTGACAATGTTAAAGATTTCATCTTCTAGTCAGTTCTTACATCCATTAGATTCCATCGAAATGCATGCAATAAGAATGAAAACGTGGATAAATTTGAATCATTGGGCTTTCACTTTTTATTAGGTCATTTGATAAAGGACTGACATATGCAAAGCGGGGCGGAAACAATGCAAAGCCTCAGACTGTGAAGAAAATACTTGAGTATCCTAATCTATTAACTATTGGTTTTCTCCTTTTACTTGTAAATGTTAGTAACCATAGATGAGATATTTTCATGTTCCCTTTTTCCAAGAATTGTTTACTGTTAACTTGGTTAGGCCTCTGAAGAAGCACGGGATTTCTGAATGTGAGGTACTTAGATGGCTAGTTACTCTGTGTGTGTGTGTGTGTGTTTCTTCCATGAGTTGGATTTAATATGGTTTTTATTGCTGCAGATTTGCCTGATTGCCAACATATGTCCTGATTCTGCGGATGAAGTTTTTGCCCTTGTCCCTGCGCTGAAGGTATTATTATATAGCATATCTTTTAGTTAGAAAAGAAATAGGAAATGTTTATTCTTCTTGTATCGTTATCTCTCTGCTTAGAATGCTTACAGTTTGCTCTTGTACATTTGGAAGGAGTAAAAATAAGTATAGAGATGTATTCTTTTGATCTATGTTTGTATTGTTTCTTGATAAACTGGCTAATCCAGGTGAGCTTTTAAGTTATTGCGTGGATGAATTGCAGTTTTCAACTGCATAATTATGCAAAAGGTGGCTATCCACTTTGCTTCACTTCTTTTTGCTGATTTACTTGTTATGAAGAAACGTGACTTGGACATCTAGTTTTTTTATGACTTGAAGTAATATATCATGATGTAAATAGTTGGAGACCTGTCAATGATGCATGCAACACCTACAAGTGTTGATGTTTGCTTCGTTCTAGTGGGGACAATGTTTAGAGGAAAAAGTTCCTCTTCTTGCATTTGGATAATGAAGAAAATCTGAACCATATTGGTATAAAATCCAGAGTACGGCTTCAATAAATTCATTTCACCTTCATCAATGCGCTTCTTTAACTATTCGTGAAGAACCTCGAGATTTTGAGTAAATCTTGATGAAAACAGTAAATCAAGCTTCCTTAATTTTTGTCTTCTTTTGTTGCCCAAAGACCAAGGTCAAGTTACTCCCCCAGTATTTATGATGTTCTAGGTTGCTCTGCGTGTTTGTTGTAAAGCTTGCTTTTTAATGTAAACATTTTGAAAGCCTTTGAAGCATGACTCTGAATTCTGATAATGATGTTCTTTTCCAGCCCAAGACAAGCGAGTTAAAGGATCCCCTCAACATTGCTTTAGCTGAACTAGCAAACCTCAGAGAGGCATTGGCTAACCTAAAAGAATCAACCTAGGTGCTCGACACTAGGATTATGGTAAGATTATTAGCTCTTGCATTCATATTTCACTGAATACCTTTGAAACAATTAATCTTGGCACTAGGATTGTGGTAAGATCATTAGCTCTTGCATTCATATATCACTGAATACCTTTGAAACAATTAATCTTGGCAAATCTTTTTAAACGCATGTTATTGGAATCAGGTCTGCTTAATTTGGGGCTCAGTAGACGCTTGTGAAGCTCCGATTTTGTGAAGTTACATCGTGGAACATATTTGCTAACATGCAGCAGCGCTCCTGTGGTGTGTGTATAGTGTTATGATTCTTGGCAACTGTAATTACTCGCTATTTAGATAGCAGCATCAATGTTTTTGCTGTGCCAAGGACCTCAACTATCTAACCCTTGCATTTTAGGACGCGTTTGTGTCGCAAATGCAAATGATACATTTCCAGCTTCATGGAGTGCTGTTTGTATGCCATCATTAATTTTATTTGGTGTTTATCAAATGATGTGAAAATTTTGCTGTTAAAGAGCTTGTTTTCTGCATTCTGGATTTGGAGCTGTATCAATATGTATGTTTTCTGCAGTTTGGCTGTGTGGCAATGGAAGATGCCTTGGAGATGCATTAAGTAATAGTCTTAAGACAGGCATAAAAGAAAGAAAGAATCAAAGAAATAGTTATGTGCCTGATAATGCAGAAAAACAAAATTCTTCTCTGTTAGTCTCAAGAAGAATGTCAACATCAGTTGGAATGAATCAAATGAATAAAGTATTTTCAAAATTGTTTTTGTTTATTTTTGAAGCCAGGATTGACTTTGGTCCTTTTTTTATTACGCGCAGATGTCAACTGCTGCTGATCCATTATTGCTTCTGCCGCCCAAAAGTCCCCCGTTTGAAAATGGCACATCTAATATTATTATGATGATTGAGTGGGCAATTTAAAAGCACCGAAGTTTCCAAAAACATCATTTTTCTTGAATGTTCGTATCGTGCAGGGTATTGTCACGTTGGATTTAAGAAAAAAAATCATGTTGTCATGTCCATATTATCGTGTTTGTATTGGTGTCCACTACATGCAAGGGGGAAATTGAAGAAAATATTTATATCACCGTGTCCTCATTGGTATTATCATGTTTGTATCGTGGTGCAACAAGTAGATTAATTCATGAAAAACCGCAAGAGTAGAGAATTATGAAAAAGAATTAAGGAATAAGGTATGCCTAGGAAATTTCTTCCAACCATGCGTAGAGATAAGTCCCAAATGACCAAGAATTTAAATAAAATGAAAATGAGAATGTTTTCATTGAGAGTGATAAGTGATGTTTCCTGAATGAAGTTTGGTGCAAAAAGTCAGCTTAATTCGTTAAATTAATTATTGATATTACCTGGTATAAGACGACCCTTGATGCCAAAATATAGTTGCTTTGACTTCATTCTTATTGGATGGTGGCCTTAACTTCTAAAATTCAACTTTCTTTGCTATTAGGTAAGCATACAATTCTATCATCAGAAAATCATTTAGGAGACATTTTCTTCTTGTTTTCTTTCCAACATTGATCTTATTTCCTCATGCAATTACATGCTCTGAGTGGGAAACTGATCAAACAGTGCTTGTTTCTGGTACAAATAAAAGGTGCAAAAGAGAGGGATTGATCAGCATACACTCTGATCAAACATTCTTTGTGTTGTGACTGCAGTTTTTGCACACTATTTGATAATTTGAAGAGATTTTTTCTGAATACGAACGCTGGTAGTGCGATATTGGTAGGCCGAATGGGTTCAAAACAAAGCAAAGCCGGAGATTATTCTCGTGGGAATTCAGTTAGCAGTGGATCTCAGACGAGCCATTCTCCTCGTCATCCTAATAATGGCGAAACTAGCTCTGGTTCGAGATATGCTAGAATCGGTGACAACTATGAGACTCTAGAACAGGTAAGTAATATCTTTTCTTTACAAATATGTTATGACGACTGTTATAATTGTGCAGTCGGTAAATTTTGAAGAAGTATCTTCGTCTACGTGCTTAGGTGACACGAGCTCTTAGAGAATCAGGTTTGGAATCCTCAAACCTGATTGTGGGGATCGACTTCACGAAGAGCAATGAATGGACTGGACAGCAATCTTTCAATGGTAGAAGCCTTCATGACATAAGTCAAACCATAAATCCATACGAACATGCGATTTCAATAATTGGGATGACGCTTTCAGCATTTGATGAGGATAATCTTATTCCTTGTTTTGGTTTTGGAGATGGTATGTACCGATGCTTCATTGTTAGGTATAATTACACGAGAGCGCCCTTAGATTTGGCCTAATTACACAACATTCCCCAGGGTTTGAGAAATTACAAAAACTTCCCATGTCATACTCTAAGTTTTGGCCTAAAATATATTATAGTCGCAAATCTAATGTCCATTATCGATTAGTAAGCTTCAAGGGGAAAACAGGGTATTCAAAAAATATTATGGGTTAAATCATCAGAAGTCATCGATCCAGATCTGTTGTAAATTCTTTGATATAGAAAGGTTTTGTAATTTCTTCCTCAAGGGTAGTTTGTGTAATTAGACAAAACCTGAGGGTATGCCAGTGTAATTTATCCCATAATTTTTATTTTTTGTTGACAATAAGAAAACAAGATTAATTATTAATTTTCTAACAAGACTCTGAAATTAATCTTGCAGTTAGCACACATGACCATGATGTATTCAGCTTTTATCCAGACAATAGGCCCTGTCATGGTTTTGAGGAGGCACTTTCTCGTTACAGGGAAATCGTTCCAAATGTTCGTTTAGCAGGTTAATCCATTTGGCTGCTTCAGCCTTCAGCCGTGTCGTGATATTTTCCAAGTGTTGCCATATTTCTTGACAGAAAAATAATAATGCTTTGTCAATGTGTAGGGCCGACGTCGTTTGCCCCAATTATTGAAGCTGCCATTGGGATAGTTGATCAACATATTGGTCAATATCATGTTCTGGTTATCATAGCTGATGGCCAGGTAATTTATTCTAGGCACTTTGCTATGATAAATCAAGTTTCATATTTTTTATGCAAAAGGAAAAAAGAGAAGTTGATTTTTTTCCGGTTCTGTTTCTGATAATTTTCACTTTATATGGAAGGTGACACGAAGCGTGGACACTAGAGCCGGAAAGCTGAGTCCTCAAGAGCAAAACACAGTCAATGCAATTGTGAAAGCAAGGTAGATAGTAGACTTTTGGGATAATGACACTGGCATACCAGGAGGTGGGAACTAATTACAAACTTTCCCCGAGGTTTGAGAAATTACAAAAAATTCCCCTGACACACCTGACTTTTGGATTACTGAATGCTATTACAGTCACAAATTTAAATTCCAGTATTGATCAGTGTCAGGGACAAAACAGGGCATTCGTAAAATATTAGAGATGATATCATTAAAATTCATCCATCCATTACGGTGTAAATTCTTTCATAGGGAAAGTTTTTGTAATTTTTCAAGCTGAGAAGAAGTTCTTGTAATTAGGCCAAACTCTGCATATGTCATTATCCTAGATATTCTATACAAAATGGATTTCATTTACTAAACCTATCGTTTCATTTATGTTGCTATTTTGCAGTGAGTATCCATTGTCTATAATCGTGGTTGGAGTTGGAGACGGGCCATGGGACATGATGCAGGAGTTTGATGATAACATTCGAGCCAGGGCTTTTGACAATATTCAGGTTACATTTTGTAACTAACATATCCAGAATCAATGCTCATGCGTATTCGAGGACCATAAAGTTTACCAGTTATATTGGTGCTGAAATGCAGTTCGTAAACTTCACTGAAATAATGTCAAGAAATATTCCTCTATACCAGAAAGAAGCCGATTTCGCCCTTGCTGCATTGATGGAAATCCCTTTACAGTACAGGGCAACAATGGAACTCCAACTCCTAGGGTACCTCTTTATGTTAATCTTGATCACATTCTAACATCTTTAATGCTGTAACTTTGCATATTTTCTTGCAGAAAACATACTGGTATTACCACAAGAGCAGCATTGCCACCTCCATCACGGAACTTAAGGACACCTCATTCGTTCGGATCATTCCCATCTTTTTCGCGGTCCAGCAGCTATAACTATGGTAGCTATAATTATTCAGCTTCTTGTCCAACTTCTCCGAATCCTACAGAACGCTCTTCAGACACTAGGGTATGTTCTCTCCTTTTTCTCTTTTGAGACAATTACACTGGCATAAACTGAGGAATTTCTAATGGCATAAACTTTCCCAGAGGTTTAGGATATTACAGAAACATTTTTATGGGAGATTTATATTACATCTGTTAAGTGGATGAAAGTATTTTGATGGTGTCATATCAAAATCTCTTTGAAAATTATGTTACCCTTGCCTGTTACTTATCAGGCTTTATTTTTTAACTTAAATAACATGGGCATAACCGGTAAGTGATCATTTTCGTTAGGATTTTCTAACTGTGGTTAGAAATCAAGGTATGTTTCTGTAATTTTAAAAACCTCAGCACAAGTTTTGTGTAATTAGGCATACCTCAGGATATCTCTGTGTAATTATTATCCCTTCATTGTGTGACTATCATTGGGATGAGTAATTTTGCTGACAATAATTCTCTGGTGCTCCTCAGAGGTGCCCGGTTTGTGACTGGAACAAACGTGATCTTGCACTTGGCTGTGGACATCAGGTGAGGCGTCGGCACAAAAAAAGAACAGAACTTTTGCTCTTGTTTTTAAATAATTTGCTCATGTCATTGAATTCATTGCAGATTTGTCAGGACTGCGGTAGAGACCTGACGTGGTGCCCTGTTTGCCGAACAGAGATAACTACTAGTATAAGGCTTTATGACTGAAGTGAACTATGTAAAGTTGTAAACCCAATGCATCAAGATGAGTCCTTTGACAGTCAATGTTGTGTTTTTGTAGCTTATTTGTTGAAAATGTAATGAAGACGCGCAACAGCTCCATTTTTCACGTCCATAATATGTTTCCCTCTTTCCCATTACCTCAAGTGATGTTGCTCATAATATGCAAATTTTGAACTCAGGATCCAACTTCCTGCTGAGGTTTTGGAATTCAGTTGTCATTAAGGTGAAATCCTTTCCTAATACTATCCATGGCGACAGTTATTTCTTTCGTTGGTTTTATGTCCAAAAGGAAATCATTTTCGTGTATCACCAAAGTCACACAAGCTGTCTGAGTGAAGATGGCAAGAAAAGGGATAAAAGCTGTTCAAATCTTTCAGTTAAAAACTGGATTTCAGCTTGAAATTCAAACAGAGTTACTTACCTCTTTGATAACCGACTTTCCTCGTCTTGAGTTCGAGGAATCATATGCTTACAGAAATACATTAAAGTTTAATGGACCTGAACCAACTTGTCATTTCAGACAAATAATCCAGGTCAGCATAGGATGTGAACAAACTTCTTATAATATCTTGTATCCTTCACAAGCCTCTGCACATCACAAACTTTTCGTGTATTATATTAATGCAATAAGAAGCCACAGACAAAGTCGTTTAGATTCCAATACTGCCACCATGTCTGGTAAAATTCCATTGCAAAAAGCCAAAAACACAATTGGATTGACTCCACTCTTCAAGCGGTTGACTTGGATTGTTAAAGTCAGAAAAAGCAGCAGGAAATCAACCAGGTCTTTCCACACTAGCTCACTACTATACCTTTAACAGGGATCAAACTCCACCTATAAATAGACAGCAAAGGAAGAACCACCATCATACCTGCAATATTCGCTTCATCCGAAAACTTGAAAAAGAAAAAGATGAAAATGTTGAGAAAAGAAGCTCTGGTTATCACTTTGACATGGCTGCTGTTAGTGACATACTTTGTCACTTGTTCGTATGGAGCTTCAGAGCGCACCGTCCATCCTCAAGGTGATACATTTTCAATTTTCTCTGTTTTCTTTCCCATAGCGCAGATCTATTGCATGAATTGTAAATGGCAAAGTACAAAGTATTGCTAAGTGTTGCAAAGGAGCTTCTTTTGTTTCCCAAAGACCAAATTTCCAGTTACTCCCCCAGAATTTACGATGTTCTAGGATATATATTGCTCTCCGTGTTTGTTGTAAAGCCTGTTTCAAAATGCCGTTGAAGCATGACTCTGAACTCTGATAATGATGTTCTTTTCCAGCCCCAGACAAGCGAGTTATCCCCTCAACATTGCTTTAGCTGAGCTAGCAAACCTCAGAGAGGCATTGGCTAAACTGAAAGAATCAACCTAGGTGCTCGACACCAGGATTGTGGTAAGATTATTAGCTCTTGCATTCATATTCCACTGAATACCTTTGAAACAATTAATCTTGGCAAATCTTTTTAAACGCATGTTATTGGAATCAGGTCTGCTTAATTTGGGGCTCAGTAGACGCGTGTGAAGCTCCGATTTTGTGAAGTTACATCATGGAACATATTTGCTAACATGATTCTTGGCAACTGTAATTACTCGCTATTTAGATAGCAGCATCAATGTTTTTGCTGTGCCAAGGACCTCAACTATCTAACCCTTGCATCTTAGGACGCGTCCGTGTCGCAAATGATACATTTCCAGCTTCAAGGAGTGCTGTTTGTATGCCATCATTAATTTTATTTGGTGTTTATCAAATGATGTGAAAATTTTGCTGTTAAAGTATTCTGGATTTGGAGCAGTATCAATATGTATGTTTTCTGCAGTTTGGCTGTGTGGCAATGGAAGTTGCCTTGAAGATGCATTAAGTAATAGTCTTAACTTAAGACGGGCACAAAAGAAAGGAAAGAAAGAATCAAAGAAATAGTAATGTTCACCACCAACGGAGTTATGTTAGCTTAAGCAAAGGTCTCGAGTTCGAGTCCCCGGGAACATAGCTTTTATTGGTAGGGAGAGTTTTACACCCTGAAAAACTCCAGACCTTGGGATCGCAATTACCATTGGTAGGGAGAGTTTTACACCATAAAGAACTCGAGACCTTGTGAACGTAACTACCATTGATAGGGAGAATTTTACACCCTAAATGATCACGACCTATGAAAATGGGCTATAGAAAAAAAATATATATATTTTTTTTAATGTTTGTACGAGGTTCCTCAGTCCATTACGTGTGAAAATGCGGATAAACAAAATTCTTCTCTGTTAGTCTGAAGAAGAATGTCAACATCAGTTGGAATGAATCAAATGAATAAAGTATTTTTAAAATTGTTTTGGTTTATTTTTGAAGCCAGGATTGGCTTTGGTCTTCTTTTATTACACGCAGAAGTCAACACTGCTGCCGCCGCCCAAAAGTCCCCCATTTGAAAATGTCATATCTAATATTATTATGATGTCATAGAGTGGGCATTTTAGATGCTCCGAAGCTTCCAAAAACATCATTTTTCTTGAATGTTCGCATCGTGATGGGCATTGTTACGTGGGATTAAGAAAAGAATCTGTTTCGTCGTGTTCATAACAACGTGTTTGTGTTGATATCCAATACTCGTTACATGGGAAACTCAATAGAATTTTTATAAAAACCATGTCCATACTTGTATTGTCATGTTCGTATTGGTGGATCAACTAGTAGAATAATTCATGAAAAACCCCAAAAGTAGAGAATTATGAAAAAGAATTAAGGAATAAGGTATGCCTAGGAAATTTCTTGCAAGCATGAGTAGAGATAAGTCCCAAATGACTAAGATTTTTTTTTTATTTTTTGACCAAAAATGACCAAGAATTTAAATAAAATGAAAATTAGAATGTTTTCATTGAGAGTGATTAGTGATGTTTCCTGAATGAATGTTGGTACAAAAAGTCAGCTTAATTAATTCGTTAAATTAATTATTGATATTACCTGGTATAAGACGACCGTTGATGCCAAAATATAGTTGCTTTGACTTCTAAAATTCAACTTTCTTCTTTGCCATTAGGTAAGCAATCTATTCTATCATCAGAAAATCATTTGGGTGACATTTTCTTCTTGTATTTTTTTCAACATTGATCTTATTTCCACATGCAATTAAATGCTCTGAATGTTGAACTGATCAAACAATGGTTGTTTCTGGTACAAATAAAAGGTGCAAACGAGAGGGATTGATCACCATAAACTCTGATCAAACATTCTTTGTGTTGTGACTGCAGTTTCTGCACTGTATTTGATATTTTGAACAGCTTTTTTCTGAATACAAAAGCTGGTAACACGATATTGGTAGGCCGAATGGGTTCAAAACAAAGCAAAAGCGGAGATTATTCTCGTTGGAATTCATTTAGCTATGGATCTCATACGAGTTCTCCTCGTCATCCTAATAATGGCGAAACTAGCTCTGGTTCAAGATATGCTAGAATCGGTGACAACTATGAGACTCTAGAACAGGTAAGTAATTTCTTTTCTTTACAAATATGTTATGACAACTTCTACATTTATGCAGTTGGTGAATTTTGAAGAAGTTTCTTCGTCTACGTGCTTAGGTGACACGAGCTCTTCGAGAATCAGGTTTGGAATCCTCAAACCTGATTGTTGGCATAGACTTCACGAAGAGCAATGAATGGACAGGACAGCAATCTTTCAATGGTAGAAGCCTTCATGACATAGGTCAATCCATAAATCCATATGAACATGCGATTTCAATAATTGGGAAGACACTTTCAGCATTTGATGAGGATAATCTTATTCCTTGTTTCGGTTTTGGAGATGGTATGTACCGATGCTTCTTTTTTAGGTATAATTACATGAGCACACCCTCGGATTTGGCCTAATTACACAACATTCCCCAAGGTTTGAGAAATTACAAAAACTTCCATGTCATACTCTAAGTTTTGGCCTAAATATGCTATTATAGTCGCAAATCTAATGCCAATTATCAATTAGTAAGCTTCAAGGGAAAAAACAGGGTATTCAAAAAATATCATGGATTAAATCATCAAAAGTCATTGATCCAGCTGTAATGTAAATTCTTTGATATAAAAAGGTTTTGTAATTTCTTAAACCTCAAGGGTAGTTTGTGTAATTATACAAAACCCAGGGCATGACAGAGTAGTTTGTACCATAATTTTTAATTTTTGTTGATAATAAGTAAACAACACTATTTGGGATTTTTCTAACAAGACTCTGAAATCATTCTTGCAGTTACCACACATGACAATGATGTATTCAGCTTTTATCCAGACAATAGGCCCTGTCATGGTTTTGAGGAGGCACTTTCTCGTTACAGGGAAATCGTTCCATATGTTCGTTTAGCAGGTTAATCCATTTGGTTGCTTCAACCGTATCGTGACATTTTCCTAGTGTTGCCATATTTCTTGACAGAAAAATAGTAGTGCTTTCTCAATGTGTAGGGCCGACGTCGTTTGCCCCAATTATTGAAGCTTCCATTGGGATAGTTGATCAACGTAATGGTCAATATCATGTTCTGGTAATCATAGCTGATGGCCAGGTAATTTATTCTAGGCACATTGCTATGATAAATCAAGTTTCATGTTTTCTGTTTCCAATAACTTCATTTTATATGGAAGGTGACGCGAAGCGTGGACACTAGAGTCGGGCAGCTGAGTCCTCAAGAGCAAAACACAGTCAATACAATTGTAAAAGCAAGGTAGATAGTAGACTTTTGGGATAATTACACTGGCATACCATGAGGTGGGACCTAATTACAAACTTTCCCCGAGGTTTGAGAAATTACAAAAACTTCCCCTGACACACCTGACTTTTGGATTACTGAATGAGTGAATGCTATTACAGTCACAAATTTAAATTCAAACATTGATCAGTAAGTGTCAAGGAAAAAATAGGCATTCGTAAAATATTAGAGATGATATCATTAAAAGTTATCCATCCATTACAGAGTAAATTCTTTCATAGGGGAAGTTTTTGTAATTTTTCAAGCTGAGAAGAAGTTCTTGTAATTAGAACAAACTCTGCATATGTCGTCCTAGATTTTCTATACAAAGTGGATTTCATTTTACTAGACCTAATCGTTTCATTTATGTTTATGTTTTGCAGTGAATATCCATTGTCTATAATCGTGGTTGGAGTTGGAGACGGGCCATGGGACATGATGCGGGAGTTTGATGATGACATTCGAGCCAGGGCTTTTGACAATATTCAGGTTAGAGTTTGTAACTAACGTATCCAGAACCCATGCTCATGCTTATTTCAGGACCATAAAGTTTAACAGGTATATTGGTGCTGAAATGCAGTTCGTAAACTTCACTGAAATCATGTCAAGAAATGTTCCTCTATCCCAGAAAGAAGCCGATTTTGCCCTTGCTGCATTGATGGAAATCCCTTTACAGTACAGGGCAACAACGGAACTCCAACTCTTAGGGTACCTCTATATGCTATTCTTGATTACACTCTTAACATCTTTAATGCTATAACTTTGCATATTTTCTTGCAGAAAACATACTGGTATTACCACAAGAGCAGCATTGCCACCTCCATCACAGAACTTAAAGACACCACATTCAGTCGGATCGTTCTCATCTTCTTCGCGGTCCAGCAGCTATAATTATCCAGCTTCTTGTCCAACTTCACCGAATCCTACAATACGCTCTTCAGACACTAGGGTAGGTTCTTTCCTTTTTCTCTTTTGGGATAATTACACTGACATAAACTGAGGAATTTCTAATTGCATGAACTTCCCAGAGGATATTACAGAAACATTTTTATGGGAGATTTATATTACATCGGTTAAGCGGATGAAGTATTTTGATGGTGTCATATCAAAATCTCTTTGAAAATTATGTTACCCTTGCCTGTTACTTATCAGAGTTTTATTTTCTAACTTAAATTACATGGGCATGACGGGTAAGTGATCATTTTTGTTAGGATTTTCTAACTGTGGTTAGAAGCCAAGGTATATTTCTGTAATTTTAAAAAACTCAGCACAAGTTTTGTGTAATTAGGCATACCTCAGGATATCTCAGTGTAATTATTATCCCTTGCTTGTTCATTTTATTGTTTCGTTATAATTGGGATGAGTTTACTGACAAGAATTCTCTGGTGCTCCTCAGAGGTGCCCCATTTGTGAAGGGAACAAACGTGACCTTGCACTTGGCTGTGGACATCAGGTGAGGCATCGGCACAAAAAAAGATCAGAACTTTTGCTCTTGGTTTTAAATAGTTTGCTCATGTCATTAAATTCATTGCAGATTTGTCAGGACTGCAGTAAAGATCTGACGTGGTGCCCTGTTTGCGAGACAGAGATAACAACTAGTATAAGGCTTTATGACTGAGCTATGTAAACCCAATGCATGAAGATGAGTCCTTACACAGTTCAGTTTTGGGTGAAATTGTTATGTTATAGTTGCTTATTTGTTGAAAATGTAAGGCAGACGCACTGAAGCAGCTCCAATTTTCACTGTAAATCCAAGCAAATACAAATACATGTACTGTTTTTCGAGACCACTGATTTGACGTCTGTAATATGTTTCCCTCTTTCCCATTACGTCAAGTGATGTTGCTCATAATATGCAAATTTTGAACTCAGGATCCAACATCCTGCTGATTTTTTGGAATTCAGTTGTCAATAAGGTGAAATCCTTTCCTAATACCATCCATGGCGACAGTTATTTCTTTCGTTGGTTTTATGTCCAAAAGGAAATCATTTTCGTGTATCACCAAAGTCACACAAGCTGTCTTGAGTGAAGATGGCAAAAAAAGGGATAAAAAAGCTGTTCAAATCTTTCAGTTAAAAACTGGATTTCAGCTTGAAATCTCAAACGGAGTTACTTACCTCTTTGACAACTGGCTTTCCTCGTCTTGAGTTTGAGGAATCATATGCTTAAAGAAATACATTAAAGCTTAATGGATTTGAACCAACTTGCCATTTCAGACAAATAATCCAGGTCAGCATAGGATGTGAACAAACTTCTTATAATATCTTGTATCCTTCACAAGCCTCTGCACATCACAAACTTTTCGTGTATTATATTAATGCAATAAGAGGCCACAGACAAAGTCGTTTAGATTCCAATACTGCCACCATGTCTGGTAAAATTCCATTGCAAAAACACAATTGGATTGACTCCACTCTTCAAGTGGTTGACTTGGAGTGTTAAAGTCAGAAAAAGCAGCAGGAAATCAACCAAGTCTTTCCACACTACCTCACTACTATACCTTTAACAGGGATCAAACTCCACCTATAAATAGACAGCAAAAGAAGAACCACCATCATACCTGCAATATTTGCTTCAACCGAAAACTTGAAAAAGAAAAGGTCAAAATGTTGAGAAAAGAAACTCTGGTTATCACTTTGACATGGCTGCTGTTAGTGACATACTTTGTCACTTGTTCGTATGGAGCTTCAGAGCGCATCGTCCATCCTCAAGGTGATACATTTTCAATTTTCTCTGTTTTCTTTCCCATAGCGCTCATCTATTGCATGAATCGTAAATGGCAAAATATAAAGTATTGCTAAGTTAATGAGGGGTGTGTGTGTGTGTGTGTGTGTTGCTATGATTTTGAAGGGTGTCGGTGCTGCCTATTCAACTTCTCCAAGCCGCTCATCACCTGTGCTAGAGTATGCTGTGGTGAGAATTGCTGCTAGACTGCTTCAGCAGAACTGCAAACTTGCTGTGAAGCATATATGTTGAGACTTCATCAATAGTTTCTCGTATCTATTTTACATGTATTTCGCAACTTCCCTTTGCTGATCAATAAAATCAACTGCAGATTTCATTTTCATGCGAACAACTTCATGCATTATTGATTTCTTTAGACTGGGAGCAAGATTCATTCAATTAAAAGATAATTACAAAAACTTGCCTTGAGGTTTTGCCCAACTACACAAACTTGCCCGGAGATTTGAGAAGATTAAATTTTCCCCATCAAAATATTTACATTATATTTGGATCCATGAATTTTGGCGAATTCATTTCGAATTCTTTATACTTACCTTAATTTTATCTTACACTTACTAACCAATCCTTGATTTTATATTCATAACTATAATAACATGTGTTAGGCCAGATCTTTGATATGTCAGGGTAAGTTTTTGTAAATTTTCAAACCTCAAGGGAAGTTAGTGTAACTAGGTCAAACCTCAGAGTATCTCAGTGTAATTATCCCAATAATGAACAAATAAACTACTATCAAACCGAATGTAAATCCTTTTAATAAATATAATAATCATGGTGTAACGGTACATAAGATCCCACAATCTTTCACATCTCCACGAGAACCAACTACTAACCTGAACCAATTTCTATCTAATGCATCTATATCAATATTTCTGTGCAGTATCTTTCTTCTCTCATTTCTAACCAAGCAGTTTCAGAATAGGTAAAACCTGAAAACACCTTTCCCAAAACCTCTGATAACCATCACATGAACAACATTTTAAATAACCAAAAACTAACTAATAACAATACGATCCTCCCACCATTCACTCTAATCCCTAGCGACTTCACATCCGTGACCCCAACAAGAAACTTGCACTCACCAATGGAAGGATCCAAGAAAGTAACCATCCCAAGTCCATCAAACTCACAGCTCTTAGGATTCTGTTTCTGCAACTGATAGTAGCTATTAAAAGCATACGATATCTTCCCCTTCTCACCAATATCATTACACGACCCCCCAGAATTAAGCGTCGTGCAATCAGCATAGCTACAGGCAAGCTTAACATGGTTAGCAACAGCAGAAAGATCTCGTGTGGGATTCGCAACGCACCATCTGGAAGGTAGATACTTAACTTCCCTTGCATTTTTCAACATACCATTTCCAAGATTTAAAGAATACTTAGCCTGTCCATCAAAAGAGAATATTCCCCAGTGCCTCTCGAAATTCCCTGGAAGTACACTTTTGGCCTCCTCATCAAGAAGACTGAAAAGATAGACATCCATGGGGGGTGCCCCCGGCCTCAGAGGGGTGCCCTTATTGCTTAGGATGTTTTTCACAAGCCCTTGATTAAAAGCTTTTGCAGCACTGAGATTAGCGCTTACAGCCCCGTCTGTGGGCCAACCTATCTCGCCTATAACAATAGGCATTTGAGGATATCCAAGTTTACTCAGAGCTGAGACTAAAGTGTCAAAATTTCCATCAAACGCATTGTAGTAAACATTCGGTCCGTCCGTGACGGGATGTGTCGTGCCCTCAAAGAATGCATAGTCTTGAGGAAAATCTGAGTTTCCATACAGGCTTAGGAAAGGGTAAATGTTCACTATAAAAGGGGAACCATTGGAGTTTAGGAAAGAAACAAGCTGTGTCATGATTTGTGTGAGCTCCGGTCTGAAGGCTCCTTGTGATGGTAGAGAAGCTTCATATGCATCAGCATTGCATGGGACGACAATCTTTACCATGCCAGCAAGATTTGCTTTTGAAAGAGATTGTTGCAAGTTTGTCATCGCAGGCACAACATAAGACTGGAATTGACCACCATAGCTAGTCAAAAATGGTTCGTTTCCAACTGCAACATACCTGTAATCAGTTTATAAAGTCAGTAAACACGGAGAAATTGACTAATTACATGATTTTTTTTTTCTTTATTTATGCAAAGACGCTTCAATTTTTTAAACTTATGCCAACAAGAAGCGATGCCCCCACTCTAACAAAATGAATATCACTTGAATTTCTGACCCGAACTTAGCAGCATCAGCTGATGCACAACCATGATAACTGAGTGAGAGAGCCTATGATTTGATCCTTATCCGTTCAACACAGTGACAAAAGAGCAGAAATTATCCTGTATGCCTTCAATAAATGCTGCCAGCCCAGGTTCAAAGTTCAAACCAAACTTGGCTACATTTGGTAAATACAAGATGAACTAACCAAACACCATCAATTAGAAAAGAAACCAGTCTTTTGTAACAAGTCCTAAGTACCTCACTATAACATACATACCATATGAAATTAAGAAACCTGTTTCAAGTTGCCTTCCCACAAGGATTTAAAACAAATAGTTCCAACTTTTTACCACCTAATCCAGTGATCCACCACTCTCAATCACTTTCCTCACTCCCATCTAAAGAAAAAGAATCATAAATCGCAACATATGTGCAGTGATTAAGACTGTACACCACATTCGAAGAAAGAAAGAAAGAAAGAAAGAGCAGCATACTTGATATTAACGCCGCCTTTAACCACGTATCTCGATACATTCTGAGAAACCCACAAATCAGCAGCCGAAGCAGAGGAGCTGAGCATCGCCAGCATCTCGTTAGGGATTCCAACCATGACTTCGAGCCCACTGCCCATCAACGCCCTAAGCGAAGAGGCGTCAGCGTCAAAGAGCTTCACTTTCCGAATCCCGTTGTCCTTCAGCAGATCCACCACCCTTTCCGCCTCAAGACGGTGGCTCGAAATCGTGCCCCAGTTCACCCCTATCCCCGATTCCACCACCGCCACCACTGACACAAACAGCAACACCACTAGGATTTCACTACAAAAACGAGTTCTCCCCATTTTTCAACAGCTAATCCAAGAAAATCTCAGAGAGATCGTTTGCTCATCAATGCCGCCGCCACCTCCGTCGCGTGGTGTCCTCTGGAAAGCGGTAGAAATGTGGGAGAGGAGGGATTTGCAGCCAAAATGGGAGAGAAGGAAAGTGTTGCAGGCACAGTAGAGGTACCGTTAATGTATGTACCTGAACAACACTGATGAACGCGTAAATTTGAAGTGTCTGTTGTCTTTTCTGATTTTTATCTACAATTTTATTATTAAATTCAATATTTCCAAAAAGTTTAATTTTCTCGAAATGTGTAATGACGGTTTCACCCACGAATTTCACCTTTTATATTTATATTTTAAAAGTGACGCGATAAGATTAGGGAACTTTACTTTTTTGACCTTTTTTCGTCAGAAAGAGTTGAATAGTTGATAATGAATTGAGGACGTATATTAATTTCTGGTCCAGTGATAAAGATTTACTTAATAAGAACAAAAAGGTCAAAAAATTTACAGCTGTAATTTCTCATTGGTTAAGTGAAAAAGATGGTCACAGTGTAGTCGGCAAAATAGGAGTTGTAATGAAAGGTGAGGGGCATTAAGGTCTTTTCAAGGGCTTGTAAGCATCATACGTGTTAAGGAGGAGGAAATTCCAAATAAATGGATCAACAGATAAAAGACATCTCAGTCCCATCTAAATCGCATCACGCTTTAATTAGTCAAGTTGTAGGCGCCGCTAGTGCATCATGGAATTGCCTAAAATATAAATTATATCGTAATATTATTTGTTAAAATTTATTACTGTCAATTTTAAAATATTCGACGATTAAGTATCATAGTTCACGAATAATATCTGATGTGTCATGGATCCATTGGAACGTATGATTTAATATATATTTGATACGTGGATCAAAGATCAGCTCGATATACTTTACAACTTTGAGAATGTCCCCTCTCTCTCCTTCATATCTGGAGTACTCGCCTCCACAATCGATATTTACGACCGACTATATAACTCGGACTCCTCTCGATCCAGAAGGTCACATGACCACTAACAGTTCTTTAAGGAAGCGATCGACCACATATTAAACGCACCTTTATAGTAGGACAATTGTAAACTTGAGACACGCAAATATTGTCCGACCTCGTCATTAGTTTCACCTAATATAAATATTCCGCATTTACACCCCGGGTAATAACTTCCAGCTGTTATATTTACGACGAGTTCTTTTAATCGAACACTACGGAATCATAATTCGGGTAATACCCTCTCCAATTCCAAGTTGACATCGAACTCACATTTTCTTTTCCTTCTTAAGTATTAGAACCGACGACACACTTCTCCTCCTACAAATTTTAAGTGATCACTTCAAGATTATAAGTCAGACGTTTTTAACTCCATATTTTGGTTAGATCAATATTAATATTCATGAATGTATTACTTGAGGGCAGGACAAAATTGCTTGTCTTTTTTGTGGAGCCCACTGTCGACATGAATTTATATAAAATGAAATGGTGCATATATATTAGTTTTTATTTATATGCCATATGTCAGATGATCATGAGTTTATTCCACTTTTTTTTATCTTTTACGCTTTCATTAAATTATTAAGTGCCAAGTTCCTCGAAAATAATTACGTTTCTTGACAAAATAAAGGGCGTGAAGGTGAAAACAAGCATCTAGCAGCATTGTTTTGTCCCTTAATAAAGAGACCATGATTAAGGCATAGCAAATGGGAAAGAAACGCGTACCACAAATAATTCCCATATGATCAAGTGCCGCCCACAACACAAACTTGTAAAATATATACCAAAATTTGACATCTTTATTCTCGGGGGAATACAAGGACGTTTGTGGAAGTTGGCACCAGATTATCTTCCCTCTTTATGGTGCCTTTTGAGCATCCATGTGAAATGCACTTTGATAGGGTTAAGACTTAAGAGTCTGTGATGTTTCTTTCCAGAATTGTCGGCAAAAGAACTGTTTTTTTGGACTAGAAGAAGCCAAAAGCCCCAAAAGTATACCTTTTTTCTTTAAGGGCACTATCTCCTTATAACAAAAAGAATGCATAATCAGAAGATCGAAGTAATAATAACCCTTCGTTATTCCCTTTTAATTGCAGAAGTACATGTATGCAGGTATTATATATTATTACAACAAGATCCATAAGGTCATTTTAAGGTTGGTGATCCTCTGATCTTCTCTTTAGCTTCTCTCAAAGTCTGGCTGATTAGTAACAGATCTAACCCAAGCCCACTTGTGATCTCTAGTATTAACGGGGTTCTTGGCTTTCGCCACCTCTTCCACAGGAATGTAAGCATAGTTCCCGTTGATGGGCCCGCACACAAACCCCGTGTATCCCGCCATCGCCCCGTGAATAGCCGAGTGCGCCAAAAGCGTACAATACAAATTATCTGTCCCGTTTGCAGGCACAGCACGGATCATGTAAGTAGGATCGATATACTTAACCGTAAACAGCTCCTTACCATGATCTCTGCTCCACCATTTCTTCAACTCTGACTTCAACCACCCTCCAACATCCAAGAAAACAGGATTCCCAGATTCGTCCGTCTCCTGCACATGTGCTCCGTCGCTCTTAGGTATGACATCCTGCCCTGCACCCTCAGCAACCACCACAACTGCATGGCCATTTTCCTTTAACCTGCTTTCAAGAAAGTCAAATAAGCCGCCTTTTCCATGTAAGAAGAAGCTGTTTTCGGGGATCAAACAGCAGTCCACATCACGGCTGCTGAGGGTTGCGTGGAGGGCAATGTGGCCAGTGCTGCGTCCCATGAGTTTTACTAAGCCTATGCCATTGACTGCACTTTCTGCTTCTGTGTGGGCTGAGCTGATTGCTTGTTGAGCCATCTCAACTGCTGTTTGGAACCCAAATGATCGGTCTATGAGGCCCACGTCATTGTCAACTGTTTTAGGAATGCCGGCTACTGAAATGTTCAGTTTACGGTGCTTGATCTCATTGAATATCTCTACCATGCCACGCATTGTGCCGTCCCCACCTATGATGTATACCTGTTTATGCGGAAGTTGTCAAGAACACAAGAACATCAAAGTCAAGCTAGACTGGCAGCATAAATGTTGGAATGTTTGTAAATGCAACAATAACTATACCAAGTGGTGCAAATTTAGTCCACTGCTCATGTCCTGATTGACGAGGAGCAACAAAACTAGATCGGTATAAGTGCACTATTATCCTTGTAAACATTTTAACTCCAGATATTATTCTTTATCAACTTAAATGTCTGATTCGCTAGAACTCTGGCAAGACTTGCATAAATATACAGAGACAAATGAATTTTACATACCAATGCTTATCTACCTCAAATGACTCGGGACCACAATTACCAGGCTGAGTAATGATAAGAAGGTTAATAAATCGAACTTCCCTAAAACAGAGGACATACTCTGTTCTGTACATACAATTCAATCATCATTCAATTTTCTTGTTCAATATTTTTGTTTTCTTCATTTTCAGCGCGATTAAATGATATCTCGGCTTTGAGGCTGGAAAGTTACACCCTCTGCAGGCGCCAGGGTTGCTAATATTACTGGCTGCCAGCACGGGGCACGGCAATCAAAAGGCTGCTTCAAAGACCAAAGTAACGATGACCCTCTATTCTAGAAGTTCCATCACCATTTCTGCGAACCTTTACCAGATAATCAAGAAAACCATTGACAAACATCACCACATTGCCCTACTCTGAGCACATGTACATATATATATACTTCTGTATGCATTACCTCAACCATCGAGCCCTGATTATGAATCAAGATCCACTACTTGCCTCGTCAAGGAACCAATTAAACCATAACACTATAGCACACACAATCCAGGCACAAACAACAAGGCAATCACTCAAAAAAAAAAAAAAAAAAAGCAAGCTAACCTGGTTGAACCCACGATCCTGAATGGCGTCGACAATCTTGCGGAGGTCAAACCCACCTCTGGAAGTTTCAAGCACAGTTCCCCCCTTTTTATGCCAGCCGTGAACCATCTTAGGGTTCAACTCCACCGGCTCACTGGAATAAAACCCCCTATAACCCGCCCTCACGCCGAAAATCTCACGCACACCGTAGAGCTCCCACAGACCCACCACCAGCTCCCTAATCACCGTGTTCATCCCGGGGCAAAGCCCGCCGCAAGTAACAATCGCCGCCCGCACTTTACGCGGATCGAAGTATATCTGCTTCCTCGGCCCGGCGCGATGGTAGGCGAGGTTGGGTCCGGGAGAAGGAAGGGCGCCGGAGAGATCGTGGAGGATGTGGCGGAGGATGACGTCGGAAGGGCTGATGTAGAATTCGTATATGGGGCGGAAGAAGGGGTTGTGGTCTAGTGGATTCGGGAGGGGTTGGAGGTCAGGGAGGTTGTCTGCGAGGTGTGTAAGGCGCTGCAACTTGATGTCCGTAACACTGAATGCACTTGGCTGCCAGCGGTGGTTTTCGGCGTCGCCGGCGGCGGTGTTGGCTGCGAATGCCATGGGTTCGGCGGTGTTTGGTCCGAGTGGGGAAGGAAAATGATGTTGAATATCATATGTACGGGGAGAGTGTGGGTACGTGGAAGGCTGTGGGGCTGAGTGGTGGATTCTAATTTCTACGTGGTGAACGTTTGCAGGATGGCGGAGGAAGGAGGAGCTCTGCTGGATTTGAAAATTTGAAAAATATTGGTCGTGGGCCAATCGTTCGGGCATTCACGATTATTTGATCAAACTACCGAAATAAACCCGTTATTTTTATAATTCGAAGCCTATAAATATTGAGTCGAACATGTAAAAATTATACAACTATTGAGATAGTTATACGTTCTACGTTTTTTAATCTGATAATTTAGTACTCGATTACTTGAAAAATAGCTATTTGAAATAATATTTATAGGTTTCAAATTATGAAAATTATGATCATATTAGACAGGGAAGTAGGCGTTGCAATAGATAATTTCAACTCAAAAATTTAATTGAAAATTCAATATAAAAAATTACACATAACTCTCATTTTAATTTACTAAATTAAAATGAACTCCCAAGGATATGATCGGTAATAAAAATTTAATCGTAATCCACAGGGTTAATTTCGGGCTTTCACAAATATTTTTTCTGACATCATTAAATTTTTTTGCGATTTTGGGGGTTAAGTATAATAAACAATCTCTAGAGGGATGATGTTTGTAATTATATCTAAAAATGAAGTACCAACTGTAATTACCCTATCTAATTTGAGGGTTAAACATGATAACCCTTTAAAAAAAAAGAGGAGAACACCAAGACGGTTACTACTTGAATCTTTCGCTTAAAATATAGTATAGAGGAACTCTTCCCATAAATAACAATATACTAGATTTGTTGAGTAAATATGTATTTTATTTAGTATTAAAAGATATCTTTATAGAGTTAAAAATGTAATTCCTGAAGGTAAATTAACTCTTTGTCTCCATCGTCGAGTAAAAATTAATTATTATCGAATGAAAAAAACTTAATATATAGTATATTTATAAATTCAATAAAATAAATTGAAAAATTAAAGAAAAAGTGAAAAGATTAGAAATTTTCAATAAAATAATAAAAAATTTCATTACTTTATGTGTGTCTTTCTTAAAATTTTTAAGGGTATTATGATATTTTCACCGTTGAAATCGGAGGTTTAGGAAATTATTTTGGCCATATAAGTATCAACTATTAATTTATGGATTATTTATTTGGTAATTTAATGTGGGCCTTTTAAAAAAGAGGTTAATTATTTAAAATTATGTTTTTAGGTTAAATCTTGTGTTTAATGTCGGATAAGGCACCACAAACTTAAATGGGTTGGATTTGAGATAAGCAAGCATCTACGCAACCCAATTACCAACCATAACTTAGGAACTACAATTTAATTATATTGTGAAAAACATTTGGGCAATAATATAATAACGAAATAAGAATTGTTGTCGAATCTAACTTGATAGCGTCATGATTAATTAATGTAATTGAGTTATTTAGCAATAAGAAGAAGATAAAAGTGTATTAATTAAAAAAGGACCATTAGTTAAAGTATATAATAATTTTATTAATTGGGTTGGCTGGCAGGAGGTGAGGTCCAAGAAAGATCTACCCATTCCATTACGGATATTTAAACCTAATCCTAACTTAGTTGAAGCCACATAGCCAGTTGGGAACCAAGTAATATGAATCTAAACTCCTAAGGGCTCGTTTACTTAGGCAGAAGGGTTTTTGGCAAATAGGATATTGAAGGTTTGTGTAGCTTCACTATCTACCAAAAACTAATGTTTACTTTTATATATTGAAATGCAGATATAGAAGGTTACCAAGAAAATATGTTTACTTCTCAAATCATGTTATCGGGTGATAAAGTTGCAATTACATTTTTACCCTTAATATTTCTAAAATCCCAACACTTATTTTATCGCTGCAATTTCGTTTGCTTTCTCTACCCAAAGACAATCATACAAGTATTCTCACAGAGCTTTCATGCACACAAGGCCATCAAATGACAAATTTTTTTTTTATATTTTTTAGAAGAAAGCAGAAGTATAAGCAAAACTTTGATCCAGAATGTTGTAAATACACCAATAATATGATTATTTTTTTTCAAATTAATGACATACAGAGCATATACCTTGTACATAAACAACACCACATGTAGTTCATTGGTAAATATCATAATAACCGACAAATATAATTTAACACTTGATAATATTCGAACACAAACAGCCCATTAACATTTTCTATATTACAATAGATAGAACCACCTAACAAAAGAGAGGGATCAACCATTCTTTCAAAAAAGATACACTTAACCAACACACTAGGGACTACAATGGACTTAACCACGACCGGGCCACTCATTATACATTGTTTGAGCCATAATTTCACACCAATTAGTCCACGCCTGAGTTGCTTGAATGTGGTCAATGAAATCACCAAGAGTTTCATCTACTTCGTGTTCTTCGGGCACTAATACTTCAAAAGGATCTATAGTCATTTCTAAACGAATGAAGTTATGCAAGAGACAACAGGCAATTATAATCTTGTTTTGGGTCTCAATTGGGTAGAATGACGGACTACGAATGAAGCACCCCCCCATCTAATTTTCAAAAGCCCAACACCACAAAAGCCTCTACATCATTGTCATTGCCATCCATTTTTTACAATCATAAAACAAAAAATTGATATGAGTATTAACAAACACAATAATAGCAACAAACTATTTATTTGTAACACAAAAATCACCAATTACTAAGATAGGAAATACAAAAACTGGCTGGAATTTTAAAATTCATCAACAACACTACTGTATTCAGAATTGAGCATACATTCAAATAGAAATTTGAAGTTCAACAACACCTGTATTTAGAATTCAACATACATTCAAATATGTCTGGACAATAAAAAATCTACAACTAACATACTAAAACATGGACCAAAATTCAAACCTCACTCTGATAAACAAAAATAAATCACTTTTCAGAAACAAAAACAAAGAAATTTTAAAGACATGACCAATTTTTTAATTTTTTTTTCAAGAATCACACAAACATATTAACACAATGCTTAATATATGGATATACCAGAAATTGATTGACTAAACCCATCAATTTGTTAGATTCGTGGTGCCTTACCTTCTTACTTACTTCGTGTTAGGCTTCCGACCAGTATTCCAAAATCGATGGCGAACAAGATCCCCTGTACACAAAGAAGCAATTGAACAAGAGTTGGAACAAATTAAAAATTAGATACAAGACAAATGGTGACATTACCCACAAATTTTGCGTGAATGAAATGCTTGTAATGAGCTTGAGAGAAGGACAAACATAAAAACCCTAACAAAAAAATTGGTGGAAAGCCGGCAAAAAATTTGGCGGAAGGCGGTAGATGGAGTTTGGGGAGGGTGAGAAATTCATTTCAGGGCATAAGTTTGTAATTGATGGCAACTTTTGGACAAAAAAGTAATTGCGCCAGGAAGATAAAAATCATGTTTTGCCAAACACGCCAAAATCGCGTGTCTTGTGGCCTTGCCAAAATCGCGGGCCCAAGCCCAAACTACAGGCTTTAGCCTAGGGCTGTCAACGGGTCGGACTCGGATCGGATTCAAACTTTCCGAATCCGAACCCGGTAATGGAATTGACTTCCCGAATCCGAATCCGGATCCTATAGGATTCGGATTCGTCTGGATCAGATTCGGGAGTAATCGGATCGGATTATCCGATAGAAAAACCCGACCCGAAGGGACAAATCGGAAAAATGAAAGGAGGTGAAATTTACAGGCACAACGGTGAGAGAGAGGATGGTGGGAAGCGCGACAAGGATGGAGCTATGGTGGAGATAGCAGGCTGGAGATGGGCGGATGTAGAAAAGAAAGAAAACGGACCCTTGGCGAGATGGAGAACGAAGGGTTGAAGCGAGGCAGCGGCGGCGTCTGAAAATGAAGGTGGCGAGGCGACGGTGGCGGATAGTGAAGGTGGCAAGGCAGCAGTGCTGGACATTGAAGATGGTGAGGCGGCGCGGTTCATGGGGACTCAGATTTCATTTCATTTGAAGACGGCGGCTTTAATTGGGGCTTTGATAGGGTTATGCCGTTAGGGTTGTGTTGTTTTATTTATTTTTATTTATTTTTTTGAAAACAATATGCATGCATTTTCACTTTATGGACTTTATTTTTTTTTATTATTTTTCTTTTTCAATTTATTCATTCGGTTAATTAAATAAAAATTATAAGTGTATATATAATATATAGAGAGCGTTTGGTAGCCTTGTGGCCTTAATTTTAGTTAGTAATTTTCGGGCTTATTAGTGGATATTAGCTACCATAGAGTCAATTTAATTTTCTGTTTGGTTGCATATTGCTGTGCAAATGGCAGGTAGTATGGCCCACTTAATTTATTGTTTGGTAAGCTTTATTGGTAATATTAATCTGTGAATTTCCCATTCTGCCCTATAGTAAAACTAAAAGGGGGGCAAATCCCTAAATTGACATTAGAATTGTGCTGAGAAGGTTTGTCCACAGTTTTGCCTATTACGGTGGCTTCTTCCATTTTCTTTTCTGCGTGACAAATTCTCGGCCGGTGCGCACCTCTGATTCTATTGCACCTACCCTCAATTGACTGGAGGTGGTTTCCGGCGTTGATTGCCGTCGGAGGAAGGGCTGTTGCCTAGATCTGAATTTTTGGGGAAGAGAGGAAGAATAGCTGGTGGTTGGTTGCTCAGCATGAATTGGCGGCGGAGCTAGGAACGCCGATGGGAAATGGCCGCGGGCGAAGGGAATGTCAGCAGGGGGGGGGGGGGGAGAGGAAAGCAACGAAAGGGTAGAGAAAGGGGAGTGACGGAGAGACAGATGAGGAAAAGAAGGTGGTCTGTGGTTCCCGTCTCATGTGAGCAGTGGTGCCGCCGTGAAGGGCGGCGCTGGTGGGTGGTGGTCGCCGAGAAGGTATGATGCACCCTAAAACGTTGACAATGGAAAATTTCTTAATTTGTAAATTTATTTTTTTGTGTTTTTGTGTTTTTTTGTTTTTTGGGTTGGAAATCTTAAATCGTAAAGATGAGAGTATGTGGAGGGGGCAACTTCTGGCAACTAAAATATGTACAGTGGAATGACAAGACTCAATGCAACTTAATAACACCTAAATTGGGATATGAGAGTTGGACCTTAATGTGTGAACAGTGAGGGCTTTTGCCGGGCCAGATATTAAAGCCACTCAGCCCGTAAACGCTAATGTGCGTTACCAAACAGAATATTAACGATGCTTACTCATACCAATGTGGGTTAATGTATGCTACCAAACGCTTTCATAGTATTTACATTACATAATGCACATGTATATATAATATTTAGTATATATGATTTATATATAATTCTGAGTAACTAATTAGTTGTGCAACGTAGTCAATTTAAGAATGATTTTGCTAAAAATCAAATTGGAATGGATTTATTTGCAATTTTCCAAACCTAGAAGGGTAGATTGTATAATATTTTCATTTAAAGAGTCACGAGTTGTAATTACTCAATATCGCAGGAGTATAAATATAAAAAACCGAATTTATATTATGTTATCAAACCACATATATTAGTAAAATATGTATTATTATGGCATATTATACATACGCATTTTATTCATAAGCCATGTATTACTAGCAACTATGCACATTTGATATTTGTGCAACTAAAAAATTATTATTATTATATAAATATATTAAAATTAATTGTTTTATTAAATATATATTCCATAATTATATTTTTAATATAATCACTAAATTATGATATTTTTTTTTTTTTGGTAAAAACTAAATTATGATAAATAAATGAATATGTAGCATAATATAATGTCATATTAGTTAAGAAGAGAAGTGATGAGAGAAAAAATAATAAAAGTTAAGAATACATGAGATAAAGCCAGCCGAAATCAATAAATAAATAAATAAATATGAAAATATTTTTAAAGTTCAAAAGATTAAATTTGGATCTCTGACTTAATATAATAGTATAAATAAAGATATAGACATATATAGTATCGAGTATATAATATATTTGATATTATTATTGAAACAACAATAAATATGTAATATATGATATTATATTATATTCTTAAGTTGTTCGTATTTAAAAAAAAAAAATAAAGTGATATGTAACTTTGAAACCATAATTTATATATATTCAAGATCTATAATATAATAGATATATATCATTATAACTCTGAAGTGATATGCACACATATGTATAGATATAATAGAAAAAATATATATAATATAAGTAATTAAATCTTATATTACGCATTCTAAATTACTTATAAGTTATAGTTTATATCATATATTATTTTTAAAATAAATATTATATCATGTAACAATCTACAAAATTATCATTTGTATGTACACTATAAGTTAAGTATGTTATATTAATGATGAAGTGGTTTAAAAGTTATATATATATAATATGAAACTATGATGTATTTTTAAGATTTACATTAATACACATATATGTGTGTCTATATATATATATAATTGGAACATAAATGAACAAAAACATTTATATTAGAATATATATACATATATGAGAATATATATTTAAAATTGGATTCGGATCTTTAACGGATCGGACTGTATGATTCCATACCCGATCCACTTAATTCGGATTTCGAATACTTATAATCGGATATGATCCATCGAATTTTTTTATCGGACGAATATACTAAAAATCGGATCGGACTCGGATCGGACTCGGATTAAAATCCAACCCATTGACAGCCCTACTTTAGCCTAATAAAAGTAAACAGTGGATTTTATTGGTTGAAGACAGAAATCAGGCTGATACCCTATAAGTAAACGAGGCCTAAAAGATGCTACTCCAAGAAAATATTATGAAGCAACCAAGAAGCCACACACCCATGGTTGGTAAGAAGTAAGAACTTCTCCATAGAAAGTCTAAAACTTCATTCCAAATTCACCATTTTACACTTTCTATAAGGCAAATAGTTGGAGTGGATATATTTCATTACCTCACTTTTCAATGGAAAGCAAAACTTGAAAGGATTACTACTTTACCTTACCTTTTTTATTTCATTTATTTATTTTTTCTAATTTTTATTTTCTTTTTGTGTATATATTCTTAATCTCGACGATTTTAATTTTCAGTCGGATCTATCATTAAAATGTAAATATCATAACCTCAGAGGATTTCGTAAACATATTATATTTTCAATGTATACATGCAGTATATATTAAGTGAGTTATTTACACCATACCCCCCTGTGTTAGGTGAAATGGGAAAAAAAAAACACCCTGTGTTACAAAAATTAACACAAGGACCCTGTGTTTTCATAATATTTGCATGTCAAACCATGAAAATTTCTAGTATTGGTAGAACACTAATTTTCTCTATTTATTGGATGCGAAATAACTAATTTAACCTTTTATGTTATGATATATATCATCTCACATCTCTCTATATACAATTTTTTATACTTGTTTATACGGTTTTTCATGCAATTTTTATTTTGTACAGGGTTTCGGTGAATATAAAAAAAGGGTTTCGGTGCATATAAAAAAATATTGAACAATATAGAGAGATTGAAGATGATGTATATCAAAATATAAACGGGTAAATTAGTTATTTAATTCGCATCCAATGAATAGAGAAAATTAGTATTCTACCAACACCATAAATTTTCAGGGTTTGATATGCAAATATTTTGAAAACACAGGATTTTCTATGTTAATTTTTATAACACAAGATTTTTTTTACCCATTTCACCTAACACAGGAGGTATGGTGTAAATAACTCTATATTAAGTATTAAATAGTTTTGGCCTTTCCTGTCGCGAATGTGATTTCTTTAACCAAGTTTCTAATTCCAGGTTACTTCACTCTATAGCCTATACTTTTCCACCATTTTCAACCCCAACTAATTCCCAAATCAGACGAAACCCCTTTCTCCACGAAAACTGTCGTACCCTTTGGCCAACAATTTCCTTAAAGTTGGGCAATGGCCACACACAAATTAATATATGATCAAGTGTGAACATATAATAATATCCCACTTTTTCACATGCCCTAAATTAATTAATTTTACTTAATTCTTTTGGACCCATCAAGTACTCCATCCCCACTTTATATATATGATGAACAAACCCTATTAAGTATTAATTGCCTTCTCTTTTCTCCTAACATTATTAATAGTTTTTCAAAAGTTCTCTGCGGTTGCAAATTAATATATTCATCCAGTATGAAGGTAAGCAATAAATACAATATATATATATATATATATATATATATATATATGCCTAGTTCCCTCCGTCATTTCAATTAAATCGCATTTCTCGGTTATGTGCAGCAAAGAATCGTGTTTCGAGTTGATTTGCCATGCTCCAAGTGCCCCAGAAAAGCACTCAAAGTCGTGGCTGAAGCCTACGGTTCGTGCAATTAAGGCAATATTAATAAGTATTCTGTTTAATAATTAACATTTTGTATTAAAATCAGACGAGGAAAATGAAATATAGTAATTATATATATATATGCAGGTGTGGTGTCAATGGCGTTAGAAGGGGACCAGAAAAATGAAGTGGTGGTGACCGGAGACGGGATCGACATCGTCAGGTTAGCCACCAGATTGAGGAAGAAGGTCGGATGTACGGACGTTGTTAGTGTTTCCCTACTCAAATGAAACCATTCTCATTTTTTCCATATATATCCTTAATTTCTTGGTTTGAAAATAAATAATAATTAGTTGATGAAATACAGTTGATAAACCTAATTTAAGCGGTATTGACAGATCACTTACTTGTAAAGATCTTCACACTAATTAATGAAATATAGTTGATTGACTCCAATTCAAGTCGCGTCGAACCACATAGTTACAAATGCCTTTTCATAAATTACAATTGCGTTAAACTATTTGGCGCCAATTACGATAGTAATTAATTCAACTTGAAAGCACAAGAAATTACTTACTTGAAAATAAAAGATGTGATGAATTTAGATGCATATTTGGACCTGCTTGACTCCCTTGATGCCAAATAAGAAACCAACAATTAACAATATTGATAGCCTTTCTCAGTTGGCATTCAGGGAGCCAGGCAGATCATCATCAATATCTTGGATACTTCAACGGTATATAATAATTAACAATATAAATTGATTCTGTGCGAATTAAAGAAGAAAATTTGGAGAATGAAGATATAATCTAAGCCTAAAAGCTTGTTAATTAAATATATAGTTTCTGAACAAGAATATAAATATATAGAGACGGGGGAGAGAAACCATTGAAAATACCGATGTATATTAAATGTGGTAATTTGGTGAAGTCTAAAGATCCAAAAATTTGTGGTACCTTACATGCCAACAAGAAATTAAACATGAAAAAGGCCAGGACCGTACAATATTCGGAAAATAATATAATTACATGTGAAAAATGATGGGGTTTTTTGAGCTAGTAGAAGGGGTTGTTTTACTAGATGGATGTTGTGTTGGTCCTCAGATATTAATTAGGGGAAGCGAAAAAAAAAAAAGGTGAAATTCACGAGAAATATTTTAGCACAAATTAAGTTAAATAATCTTGAGAGAAGAGAGATTTAATTTATCTGATGGATTAAGAGGGTACAAAATTAAGCTTATTCTAAATAGTTTTCATGCTTTATAAACAGTTTTTTTTTAATTTTTTTAATTTTTGGTTTATAAATTGTTTGATTTTATTATAATTGTAATTTCTGAATATATTCGGATAAAGATAAAATCATATTGAATTTATAAGATGTTAACAATTACATGTATGCAATTAAAATGGTGGAAGAAAATAAAGGAAATATAATTAAGATATGGAGACCTTATTAATCCCTTATTATGATTTATAAGGATATATACGACTTATGGGAGGAAAAAATACAAAATTGGGACAACAAGTGACCTCCACTAGCATTTGCTGGACACAAATAGCTCTGACGACAAATGTGTCCAATAACTCCCAAAATGTGTTAATTTCAGGACAAAGTCACCGGAAATTGCCTAATCATTGCCGGAAATCAAATGACATGTCCAAGTTGCGGATAAACATTAAATATTATGAAAAAAACAAAAAAACAAAATGAATTCTAAAATATATATATATGTAACGTGTTATATTATATATATCATATTATATAATTATATATAATATGTGTATGTAATTATATACAGATATGCATATTATATGTAATTATACATACGGATAATTAATCAAAGATCCCCACTATACCATAACATTTATCCTAAACCCCCCATTTGGTTTTTTATATATTTTAAGAACCAATTATTCATGAAACATTTTCTTAACCCCCTAAATCATGCGAAAATACTAAAATATCCTTAATAATACATGAGAAATTACCCCCATACCCCTTTTCTTATTCTTTTTTTTTTTTCCTTTCTTCTTCATCGTTTTTCACAGGAAAACGAAAGTTTTTGAAGGGTAGGTCCGGCGCTGTCTCTGGCAAGTTCAACTCGGTTCGACGACGCGACTTCATCCGTGGCAGCCTCGTCTCACGAAAATGGCCGGAGAGGGCGCCGGAGCTCCCCTGAAAATCTGTATTTTTTCAAGACAAAATGGGTTTTTCGTCGGTGATATTCCGGCTACTTTTTTGAACGATTTTTGTATGGATCTTGAAGATCTCGACACGGAGAGTCCATTGCAATTTACGGAATCAATTTTCGTTAATCGGTTTGGGAGTTATTGACATTTCTTTTTTTGAAAATTTTTAGATCTAAAATGTTAGATTTGAAATTTGGGACAAACGAATTCGAATTTTGAAAAACTAACCGAAGATATGGAACGAGGACGAGGAGTACGTACCCGGTGATTTTTTTGGGAATTTTTGGACCACCTCTGGCGGTGGTGGCGGCGGCGCTCCGCCAGCTTCAAGGTTGAAGATGATGAGGAGTGGAGGAAGTCAAATTGGTGTGAAAAAAGTAAAAAAATGAGGACAAAATAGACATTTTAAGTGATTAGGGGATTTAGAAAAAATGTATTGTTTAATAGGGATGTTAAATGTATAAAATTTGAATTGGGGGGGTTTTGGATAAAAATTAAGAACATTTGGTCCTGTTCAAAAATTTGCCCTTATACATATTGCCCTTTATGTATATGTAATTATATATGTAGAGACGCAGAGGTCGCCGGCGAGGAAAAAATGCAAGGTTCGCTGCTTACTGGCGACCAAATCGTCGCCACCGCACAGTACAATCATCTCGTCCCGCCCACACCCCACCACGCCCCATCCTCCCTCGCTGCTTCTCATCGCTGCTTTCTCTCTCTCTCTCATGGAAGAATCTTCGAAGCGAATGTGATGGCGGATCTGGGTGGAGTGCCGAATCTGGTGGTGGTGCTATGTCAGATCTGGACACGATCGGTCGATTCGGTGGTTTTGATGATGGGTGAAGGTGTTGATTTCTTTTGCTAGTGGTGAATGGTGTGCCGATTTGGCGGATCTGGTGGTTGCTGAGTGGAATTGGTGGTGGCGGCGAAGAATAGGTGGCGGTGGCCATGAAACTTCTGCGTCGCCTTTGTGTGTGTGCAATTTTGTGTGTAGCTCCGTGTGTGTGTAAGCTGCAGATCTGTGGTTTAGGCATTGAAGGTGACGGTCGGTGTTGGTTGGGTGAAGGTGGCGGCTGGTGTTGGTCTTGGCTTTGATATGGCAGTTGGGGGTGGTCTTGGCACAGCGGCTGACGGTGGTTGTAGTGAAGGCGGTGGCTGATGATGGTCTTAGGGTTGTAGACGGCGGCTGGTGGTGGCTGTGGGGGAGGATTCCATGAAGAAATTTTATTTAAGTATTTCTTTTTTCTTTTTAATTTTTACATGAGATAATAAAAAGAGATAATTTGCATTGTAATGTTTTTTAGGTCTAAAATAAAATATTTTGAATTTAATAATTAATTTAGAATATTTATATAATATTAGAAATATTATTATTTATAGTTTGTAATTAATAAATTTTATACAAATATTTTGTATAATATATATTTTGAAAATTTCAGGAAATATGCATATATATAATTAATAGATTTTATTCAGGTGTTATGTATAGAATATATTATGAATTTTTGAGAAATATAATATATTTGTAATAAATGAAATATGTATAAATATATAATATATCTATATGACATGTATATTTTAGTATCATATATCTATATGTATATCTTTTATTTGAAAAAATGATAATATCATATTTTTAATTTTTAATTATATTTTTTTGCCATGTATCATCTAATATATTACTTTAATTTTTTTTAAATATCATATAATATATTTATATATTTTTTTGATGTAATCGTAAATAATAAAGTGATACATTTTTTAGAATTCATTTTGTTTTTCTGTTTTTTTCATAATACTTAATGTTTATTAGGTGAATTTGAAAAAAAAAATAGAAAATACGTGGTAATGATGTGGCAATGACGTGCGCAAGCCACATTAGCAACTTGGAGATGTCATTTAATTTCCGGCGATGATTAGGTAATTTCCGGCGACTTTGTCCTGAAATAGTCACATTTTAAGAGTTATTGGACACATTTGTCGCCGGAGTTATTTGTGTCCTGAAAATGCTAGTGAGGGTCACTTCGTGTCCCGATTTTGTATTTTTCCCACTTATGAAATGTTATTTAACATCTTATCAATTTCTTTATAAAAATGATCAAATACTTTTTGAATGCCTATACGCTACGTAGAACTTATAACTAAACTCCATCGGACATTCTGTTAGGGTGGTGTGCATGCATGCACATTAATTTGATGATTTTTATCAATTTGGTTAGGATTTAATTTGATTATTACTACTGATGGAGTTTTCTCCACTATTTCTTCGTATATTTATATCCATAATATTATGGATTCTTATTAATATTTTTTATTAATTAATTAATTCTTTTTTTTTTTTTGGTCACTATAATTAATTAATTCTTCCAGAGTCATTCCAAGAGAAAAAGAAGAAAAGTTAAGAGTATGCCATTAGGAATCACAGGGAGATTGAATCTTGTCATGTATGAGAGACCAAAATTATTAAAACTACTCAATGAAATTTTTCTTGGACATTGTTACATTTAATTATTTTGTGGTTGTTTACCGTAAAACTATATTAAAAGTTTTAGATTATTATCTCGGACAGAATATACCCTAGTGAAAATTTTGCAATATACAATAATAATTGATGATTTTTCACGAAATTTAGATATACTTCAATGAATTTTAATTATTTATGTGATTGAAGATGTATATATATATATATATATATATATATATATATATATATAACAGTTCTCATAAAATTAAAGTAAGAATCACAATATAAGTGTTACAAATGGAGGAAAATTGAAGTAAAAAAAAAAACGCATTGTTTATATCTCACTTGATCATCCAATTTACAGTTTTTTGTATAATTAAAATATATTTATTCAAAAACAATATTATGGGCGACATTAGCATGGACAAAAATGGCCCAAAAAAATGCAACTATTATTTGACTTACGTGAGAAAGGAATAAATTAAAGTTCTGCTTTTTGTGAATAATAGCAGGATTCTTCAGCTCAATGTGATATATTTCATTAATTATAGTGATTATTCATATAGTGTAAATGGATAATTATTCCAGATTTCCAGTTATTTGACTTTAGCTTTATTCTAATTCTTATTTCTTTTTATAATTGGCTATTAATTACCATATGCTAAATCCTTCCGGAAATACTTTGTTAGGGTATATATGGTTAGGCAACGTTACACTTTCTTCCAACTTTAATAATAAATATGAGACAAAATATACCAAATATTAACCATATAATTTGGGTGTTCACGAGATTATAACTTTCTTTATATTCAATAATTTCATGAAAATATTTTATAATAATTGTGTTTCAGGTAATATTTCTTTTGTGACGTCGAGATCGATTATAAAATATTTGTTTGAATTTGGTAATCTGAAAATTAGTACCTTGTATATTTCTTTTTCTTCAAAAATGTTCAATCAAATCAGATAATCTAAAATCATTTTAAAATTATATATAAAAATAACCTACACACATTTCTTCGTCTTCTTTTAATTTCTTTCTTACATTGAAAGTGAAAAAAACATGGTAAATTTTGCCTTATTCTTTTCCTATGTTTCATAAGAAAATGAAGTTTAAGAAGCTCCTGATTTTGGACTTTGGAGTGTAAATTTTTTCATTTTACCAGACAGTTACTGTTTTTGCTCAAAGGGAATGAATTTAACTAAATACTTTTAAATGAGGATAATTACGGGCATCCTTCGAAATTTATTCTAATTATGTAAAAAATTCCATAATAAAAATTTACAGAAAAAATTATAAACAATCCAATTTCAGGTATTTCTAGTAATTTCTTTTATTTATTTATTTTTGTAATTGGGTTAAAGCTTGGGTAAATTGATACTTATCCCCAAATCAATAATCAAGAGGCAAGAATCAGGAGTGTATGCATGATACATTACGGCAGAAAATAAAAGGGATGGATCAAATCAAAAATCTTCCCAAGTTTACCAAAATACAAGGTAAAAAAACTAAAAATCAATGGAAAATCTTCTTAATTTTTATCCAAAGTTAAGATGAGCCCTAATCCCTACAAATGCTAAAGAATAGTTAACAAGATCGGGATTTAACTGACTCTTTAATCACTTAAATAATAGTTAACAAGATCGGGATTTAACTTACTCTCTAATCACTTAAATAACATTGGATTAACAACAAAGATTATGATTTTATCTCAGATAACATTAGATTAATATCTCAAAAGATTGGTACATTGCATGGTATTAATTTGCAATGGACTCTGTCTCCTACACTCATCCCATCACTGATGATCACAGAGTTCTTCCTGCTCATGGCTCCTCTCCCACATGTATAAATAACCCATCACTTTTTACGTTTTTGTATTCAGAAATCTGGAAGGGTAGAGAGAAAAGCATCTCTATACCCAAGAAAAGGAGAGCATTGCAGATTTGCAGTGACAAAAGCAGAAAAAATGTTTTCAATATTTGTGGGACTATTCATTTTTTTTGCTGCGTTCCAAGAACCAGCTTTAGCCATCAAAAAGGTGTACATTGTCCTCCTCTCTAATTGGTGATCTAACTCTTTTAACTTCATGCACTGATCATGATTTTTTCCATGTTTCCTGAGAGCAGTCTTATATTGTCTACTTGGGAGCGCATACTCATGACCTTGGCCAAGACCTGACTTCGGCCGATCTTCACCGGGTCACCGAGTCGCACGCTGAGTTGCTTTCGACATTCGTCGGAAGGTTGGTTTTGTGAATTCTTACGAAATTTTGATGATAAGAGGCAAAAGCGTGATGGATTGGTTTTGTGTAGCAAAAAGAAGGCAAAGGATGCTATGTTTTACACATACGACAAGAGTATAAATGGCTTTGCTGCTGTTCTTGAAGAGGAAGAGGCTGCTGAGATTGCAAGTATGATATATATGCATATGCATTCATGCTTTGTTCCCAATTGTGTTTGATTTGCTTTGCTGATAAATTGTTCTTCTCCTTCTCCTTCAGAGCATCCCGATGTCGTATCCGTTCTCGAGAATCAAGGCAGACAGCTGCACACAACACATTCATGGGATTTCCTCATGCTCGAGAGAAACGGTGTGATCCACAAATCCTCTATATGGAACAATGCTAGATACGGTGAAGACACGATCATCGCAAATCTGGACACTGGTAATCAGAGAGCACAAAGCTTTTCCATCTTTCTTGAATGAAAATCTGTTTCAGAATCCTGCATTGTGCTTTTGATCTGAAGTTAAAAGAGTATGAAATTGAATGATCTTGCTACGGCTTTACTTAGGTGTCTGGCCCGAATCAAAGAGCTTTAGTGGCGAAGGCTACGGGCCCGTTCCATCAAAGTGGAAAGGAATCTGTCAGTTTGATGCCAAAGATGGCAAAGCATGTAATAGGTACACTCTTTTCCTAAACAGTGAAGCAAATCATGTGATGATCATAAACAAACAGGACTGCTAATTATCTTACATCATATATTTGTTCTGTTCTTCACTTTTTTACCCAATCCTCCTCTTACGGTTTCACCTGATTTATCAAAAGTTCTCCATCTTTTCACCACAGCACAATTGTTCATTCCATTGTTGCAAAAAGCAACCGATCACTAGTGTTACAAAGCAAATGCCTTTCTTTTATAAAAGAAGCATTTTGTTCACTTGCTGACTATTAAATTTCCAGAGTGGGTCTCCAAATTAAGCCGCATTTAATCCATAATGCACGCTGATTGCAGGAAACTAATTGGAGCTAGGTACTTCAACAAAGGTTTCGCTCAACACATAGGAGTAAAGAACGACTCTACCTTCAACTCACCCCGAGACCAAGGCGGCCACGGGTCCCACACGCTTTCCACAGCTGCCGGAAACTTCGTCCCAAATGCGAGTGTGTTTGGACTGGGGGTCGGGACTGTGAAAGGGGGTTCACCGAGAGCTCGTGCTGCTGCGTACAGAGTGTGTTACCCTCCTGTCAATGGGAGTGAGTGCTTTGTTGCTGACATCATGAAGGGCTTTGATGCTGCAATAAGTGACGGTGTTGATGTGCTCTCTGTTTCGTTGGGCGGTGTTCCGTTCGACTATTTCGATGATGGCGTCGCTATTGGTGCGTTCCACGCGGTCAAGAACGGGATGGTTGTCGTGGCTTCTGCTGGAAACATGGGGTGGCTTTTTCCTGGATTAGTGACTAATGTTGCCCCCTGGATCATTACGGTGGCTGCTAGCACGCTTGATCGTGGGTATAAAGCTGATGTTAAGTTGGCGAACGGGGATATCTTCGAGGGGATGAGCCTTTCGAGCCCATTGCCGCATAAGTCGTTTTATAAGCTTATTAAATCTGCCGATGGCAAGGCTGCCAATGCAACAGAATCAGATGCGTAAGAATTTTCTTTTCTTTCTTGAGTTGTATTACGATGTTTGATATTGAGTGCTGATATTCATCATCCCTCTGTGGTGCAGGAGCTTTTGCGCGGAGGATTCTTTGGATCCCGAGAAGGTGAAGGGCAAGATCGTGGTTTGCCAGAGTTGGGGGAACAGTTCCAACGTAGACAAAGGGGCCGAGTGTTATCGTACTGGTGCTGCTGGAATGATTCTTTACAATGATAAAACAAGTGGGAATTTAACCATGGCTGATCCTCATCTTGTTCCTGCTGCTCATATCAATTACACCGACAGCGTTCGCCTCTTTTCCTATCTCAACTCCACCAAGTACGCAACAACATATTTCTCTTTACATATTCTGATCAATTGCTGATATTCTCACATTCACATTCCTATACTGTGCAGAAATCCTCAAGGCCTCATTACTCCTCCGAGGGCAGTGACGGGCCTTACGAAGGCCCCGATCATGGCTTTCTTCTCTTCCAGTGGTCCTAATGCTATTACTCCAGAAATTCTCAAGGTAAATCAAGCTATTTCACTATCTGTGGATTAAAGATTTGATTTGTCAATTCTTCTAAGTAGTTAAACTTTCCTGCTGACCATCTGTGGATTAAAAATTTGATTTGTCAATTCTTCTAAGTAGTTAAACTTTCCTGCAGCCTGATATCACAGCTCCAGGAGTAAACATCATAGCAGCTTTCAGCGAAGCAGTGAACCCCACAGATAGTCCGCTTGATAAGCGTACAACTCCGTTCTACGTAGAATCAGGAACCTCCATGTCCTGCCCCCATGTTGCAGGTGTCGCCGGCCTGCTCAAAAGCCTCCACCCTGATTGGAGCCCTGCTGCAATCCGATCCGCCATCATGACAACTGCACGAACACGAGACAACACGGAGGAACCAATGACGGACGGCAACGGATTTAAGGGGACACCTTTCTCATACGGCGCAGGCCACATCAGACCCAACCGTGCCCAGGACCCCGGACTCGTCTACGACATGAACGTCAATGATTACCTGGATTTCCTCTGCGGCATCGGCTACAACGAGACCAAAATCAGCCGGTTCTCCGGATCCCACCACGAATGTCCCAAGAACTACAGCATTCTGAACATGAACCACCCCTCCTTCAGTATCCAAACGCTGAATGAATCGGTTACAGTGACAAGGAAGGTGAAAAACGTGGGGAATCCCGGCACGTACGTGGCCCGTGTTCGCCACCCGCCGGGACATTTGGTGACGGTGACGCCGAGCGTTCTGAAATTTGAGAAAACTGGAGAAGAGAAGAGCTTTGAAGTGACCGTAAAGGTTCTGAAACGTCAGAGTTTTTATGAATTCGGGGAGCTGATATGGTCGGATGGAAGCCATTACGTGAGGAGTCCGATTGTGATTGCTGATGCTCAGTCCTCCTAAGCATATATAGCTCCTCTAATTAGTTATTCCTTGTCCAAATCATTAGGATTTAGGAGTTCAGATTGTCTTAATTCAGTTTTATTTTAATTTCCGGTTATTCTTTAGTATTAAGTAGTATAAATATTTGGATTGGTTTAAGGAGGGATAACTGTAATTATTATTATCATTATCAAATTTGTTTTCTGTTTCTTAAAAGCATTGTGCTTTTCCTTGCTTCAATTTTCGATTGCAGTCTTGATTCTGTATCCCATTTTCACTGAATTCCCAACACTAATCAATTTTATTAGCAACTCCACTTGATTATTAGCACTAATCAATTTTATGATCAATCCAAAGAAGCTTAGAGTTTCATCTAGCTAATTAAATTTATCTTTTGTACTTATGGAATGTTTGGTTTCTCAGAGTTTCATGTATAGAACTTTTCGAATATGTCATTCCTAGTGTTATTATTGTATTATTGTATTTGTGGTGCTATCTATTTAAATTGTAAGATAAATTGATACTTTAATTGAAGATAATTTTTAAAAATTAAGGGATATTAATTTGTTAAATAAATAAATTAAGTTAATATCTATCGACCAATCATAATTTCTAGTTTTAATTAAAATATTCAAAAATTCACAAAATTTTATTCAGTCAAAATTAGTTGAATTAGGTTCAAATGCAACATTCCTAAATATTATAATACTAGCGTATACCTCGTGCGATGCACGGAAATTACCAAAAAATTAATTAATATGTTAGATATATTGATAATAGTTGGAGAGATAAAAAATCTAAGAATTTGATTTTTTAAATTATTTATGTATAAATAATAATAAGAATTTGAGATTTCACAGGGGATCATCAATAAAATAAAAGGTAAATTTCATAAGTTAATTAATATAAATATGTTGATTATGAAAAAACAAAAGAATTAGGAGGCAAATGGCTATGTTGATTATATATATTTACATTTACATGAAAAATGACTTTATAAAATGACTTTTAAAACATACACAAAATGTTTAGGTTGTATATATAAAATCATTTTCCATTATATTTATCTTCTTTAACTTATAAAGATTTAAAGAATTTCTTAATTATAAAGTTTGTAGAACTGAAATAAATAATCAGTTAAATTTGAACAAAAAAAAAATCAATTAAAATATACCAAAGAACATGTACTATATAATAAACTATTTTAAAAAAATTAAAGACACAAAATATCAACTATCGAAATTTCAAAATCTTTTAAATCTAGTAAAAAATACAAAAAAAAAAAAAAAAAAAATCCAAAATTAATACGCAAATAAATAAATAAAGAATTGGATAATAGAAAATGACAAAAATAAAGCACAAGACTAATATACACATACATATATACATATATATATAAAACAAAGTAGACAAACTAATATTTAAAAAATGATCATCGAATAAAAAGCATAGATTTATGTGAGAATAAAATAGGGGCGATACTTTAAAAGTATCCATGAGCTAAATTTTTTTTACTTAGCTCCCCAATATGGAAATTTTCCATACTAACTCCCCACATGAGATTGATAATTTTGTTTAGCTTCCTATTGACCTAAAATATCTACTTTACCCTCCATTTATATTTTTTAAGAAGCAAAAATTGTCTTCAATCCCACAAGAACGTTTCCCCCATTTCTTCTTCTTAGCTCCGCGGTGCCACTTTGCCGTCGGTTCCGCCCACTTCGTCTGCGACGGTGGTGTATTTCGGCAAGCGTGGAAATTCTTCTTCCCTCTATTTCGCTGGTATTGCCCTATTTCGCTCACGAAGACTGATAGTAGCTCTCTCAGACGAAGGTGACGGTGCTCAAGTGAATCGGCACCAGAACTCTCTCCGACGAACCCCAGGGCCGAGTTTCAACTCCCGTCGTCTCTAAGCTCAGGCAATTTCATTCATTTTCACTATTTCTTAGCTGAATTTTTTGGTTTATTAGTTACCTCTGTTTCGGATTTAGTGATGGCTAGCTCATACAAAAAAGGTGACTCTAGCACATCGGTGCATCTCCTGGGTGATATTTGCTATAATCATCAAATGCATAGTTTCTCAATTAGGGGTGATTTCAATTTGATGAATTTAAAGACAATTGTTGGTAGAAATTGGCCTGAGATAAATATGAGGCAATTAAGATTGACATACACTGCTCCTCATGCCAAGGATCATGATGTTAAGTTATTGAATGATGACGCTGTTGCTAACATGATTGAACAGCATAAAACGTTCAATTTGACATATTTTGACCTTGGGCGATTGATAGAGATGATGAAGGCGAGCATATGGGATCGACTAGCTTCAGGTAATTCAATAATGAATTCATGTCCTTCATATTTTGTTGCAATTGTATTTTGTTCCAATGTTTTGTTTGTCAGCCTTTTTAGGTACGGAGCAGAGGATGCGGGAATCACACTTACCCCTCAATCTCAAGCTATGCAATCAAATTCCCTAAGTTCCTGGTGTATGTGCATAAATGGGGTAGGCCAAGTGTTCAAAGATGCGGCTGACTTTCGGATAAAAGTGAAAAATTATTCTGTTGTTATCCATCATTCCTTCAAGTACATTAAAAATGATAGTTTGAAGATCATAATGGTGTGTCTTGACAGTACTTGTAAATGGCGTATCTATGCATCATTTAGTAAGAAAGACTTACAGTTTGCCAAAAGAAAATGCAACTTGCAGCACACGTGTCGAGAGGGTATTCTGTGGTCGAAGGGTCAATCTAGAGCTGATGCAAATTGGGTTGCAAACATTGGAGAGAGAAGGTTAGAAGTTGTCCTAAGTATTCTCCTAAAGAAATGAAAGCCGACTTATAAAGAGATTTTTCTGTTGAAATTCCTTACAACCCAGTGTGGAAGGGTAAAAAATAGCTTTGTATGATATCCATGGGTATGATGGTGCATCGTATGATAGAGTGCGATGGTATTGTGATGCTGTTAAAAAAACAAATCCTGGGAGCTTTGCTGATTATAAGGTGGATAAAGATACTCACAAATTTATGTGGCTTTTTCTTTGCTTTCATGCATGTTTGGTTGAATTTGTCAGAGGAAGTAGGAAGTTAACTTTCTTAGATGGGACTCACATTAAGAATAGTTTCAAAGTTTGTCTTCTGTCTGCTATATTAAAGGACGACGACGATGGTTTGTTCACCCTAGCATATGCGGTTGTAAGTACTGAAAATGATTCAAATTGAGAATGGTTCTGTAGAAAATTGCATGAAGCATTAGCGAGTCAGACACGAGGCCTAATGAATTTTAGATCATATACGTTTTTCTCTGATAGACATTCAGGTTTAAGGAAGGCTGTCCCCACGGTGTTTCCTGGCAGCAACCATGCATATTGTCTGAGGCATTTGGTTGACAATTTTCGGACTCAGATAAGAGGCATCATATTTATTTGAGTTACTGGTTAGTTAAAACCAAGTATGCAATTCTACATATGAAGTACTTGTTGAACACTATGCAGTATTTATTCTTTCTTATGTCTAATTTTTTTTCCCCTATGTAGATCCTCAGATTCTATCCTTACCGGAACAAAAAACATTGGGAATCAATATTTCAAAAAGCCACATACACTACTTCATTGATTGAATATCAGAGATATGTAGGTGAGATTGTGAAAGCAATGCCTCGAGCACAAGACTTCATTTTACAGTCAGAGCCACAGAATTGGGCAAACTGTCTCTTTTCGGGTGATCGTCTTGGTGTCATAAATAACAATGTTGCCGAGTCTTAGAACTCCTGGGTTGTTAATGCAAGGTTTCTGCCTATGTTAGGTATGGTTGATCGGATACGGGTACAAATAATGACCATGATGAAGGATAGGCACGATCTTGGAGAAAAATACAACATTGAACTTCTATGTCGTTGTATGACTTCTGTGACGAAGCTTATTCTGCTGCGATGATTAGAGAAGTGTACAAGTTGCCAATCTACCCCATACCTACAAGTGAAGAGATGATTGTGGTCGAAAATGAATATGACCAATTTGTTTTTCCACCTGATGTGAGAGTTCAACCTGAACTTAGAAGATAAAAGAGAATACCATCTGAAATTGTCAAAAGAGATCTTATATGTTCACGGTGCAAACAAAAGGGTCACAATCGACGTAGCTGCAAACAACTCCTTGAATCGTAAATTTTCGTGATTTGCAATTGGTATTAGCTTGTATAATTTATGAACAATATGTGTAATTAAGTTTGTTGGACTAAAATGATCCTTGTTTAATTTATTGCATTCTTGTTTTTCCTACATTTCACCAAATTTATACTATATGAAAAAGGTTGTATAATTCCACCTCTTGAGGTCTATAGAAGCGAATCTTTAGTTTTTACGTTTTCATACTACATATAGGCAATTAAATACATCAATTATGCTTCTTCATACTACATTTTACCAAATTTGTACTACATGAAAAAGGTTGTATAATTCCACCTCCTGGGGTCTATAGAAGCGAATCTTAGTTTTTCCATTTTCATACTACATATAGGCAATTAAATACATCAATTATGCTTTTTCATATTACATTTCACCAAATTTGTACTACATGAAAAAGGTTGTATAATTCCACCTCCTTGGGTCTATAAAAGCGAATCCTTACTTTTCAAATTTTTATACTAAATATTGATGATTAAATATGTCGTTTTGGCTTATGCATACTACATATTACAAAATACGTACAACTGGAAAAAAGTTGTGTAATTTGTAGTCTCTCGGTCAATATATTCTAAAATGGTACATACCAGATGATCAAATATACTAATTGATATAAATGATAAGTTGTGTGGCTTTAAACCAATTGATACAAAAGTTCAATAGAGTAAATGAGAATGATCAATATAAGACTATGTGATCATATGCTAAAGGATACATACCAAATGATCAAATTTTCTAATTGGCACAAATGATATGTTGTGTGAGTTTATACCAACCGATACAAATGATCAATATAAGATTATGAGACACATTACGTGTTCATATACTATATGATAAATACTAAATGTTGAATATAAGCTTGTTGTCCAGAAATCCATGAATTTATACTGCATAATGTGAACTTCATACAACATACATTTAAACGTTTACATATGTTGATTTGTCCCAAACCTCAAATCCATGAATTTATACTACATAATAGGATATAAATATTGCATTAGAACGTTTTTATACTACATTATGTGAACTTCATATAAAATACATTTAAATGTTTGTATATGTTGATTTGTCCCAAAACCACAAATCCATGAATTTATACTACATAATAGGATACAAATACTGCATTAGAACGTTTTTATACTATATTATGTGAACTTCATATAACATACATTTAAACGTTTCAAACCACAAGTTCTGACCAACAAAAATTTGAATAACCATAAGTTCTAAAATTTATACTACATACTGGAAAATAGGTACTGCATTACAAATTGTTCATAATGCATACACAATTTTCATACTACAAAAGCTAATAAACCTACTTAAATATCCAGACAACATACATCATAATTCTTCCCACCAACAACCAACCAACACAATATATCTATTGACTAAAAACAACCAAAACATCCACTTACAAACACAACCGCAATATTTACTGACCAACAATAACCAACACATCTACTGACCATAAGCAAACAAAAACTACAACCAACATATACAGAAATCTGTTATCAAACACCATTTGAATCGTCTTCGGCACACATGATTGTACCAGCTAAATGAGCGTGATAGTAGGGCGTCTTCACTTTTAAGGATTCATCCCAGAAAGTGGGATCATCACGTGTGAAACATTCGGTAAATAAGCAAAAAAATACACTTCAATCCAAGGTGCCACTGCCTTGAGGGGGACATACCTGACCAAGCACCTCGTTAGTCAGAATCTCATACCCGAATGCATGAATCAGGAACAATCGGACGAATTTCGCCCACGTCTTGTACTGCCCAGTTGCCATGGAGGAAAGCAAAGAGTTCTAATGTTTAAATCCCTTAGTTTTAGTGTCAAGCACAACCATATGCCAATGGTTGTGTGTGTTTAGTAGGAAAATGATGTAACAGTTTTCTTGAAGAACATCGACATTCAGCTGCTGAAGCATTGAACGGACGTTCCTCCTAAGGTCCTTTGTAAGGAACTTATCAAGTTCTTTTAGATCTTCTTGCTTCACTTTCTTTTTTGAACCTTTCATCCTCTTTTTTACCTTGTAGGGTTGTCAATATCGTGCTAGTTGCATGGCTGACATACATCAAATTTTGATCATCTTCATGCGGTTCAAAATTTCAATATATCTCTCGAAGACATATTGCCGCATCTCGAGGCCCCAGATCAGTCAGTAGATATCAGCATTGAAGATTTCTACATCTTCCCCATGGTAAACAACATTTTGTGCCTCTTTAGCCTGTTCACTGATGAATCCATCAATTTTATCTCGCTCATCTTGAGTCAGCTCAGCTCTACTAGGGTAGTCCAATCTCCTAATATAATCAATGCATTCATCCATGATGGTCTTTCTTGAAATCACCTTCACAACACAAGAGTATTGTGTTAGTGATTATCATATCATCACATAAAACTAAAAGTACTAATATATACACTAAGAACAGTGCATATTAACATATAGTCCCAAATGTATTTAAATATCTTACTTTCTTTTTCTTCTTCAGGACAGTCGATGAAGGAGATGTAATGAAGTTGGGGTCTTTTCTTTTCTTGATTCTGTCATTCCTCTCTTTGACAGACATAACAATGGAATCAATGGTGCCATTAACTTGCTTCATTCTAAGTTCATGACGCCCAACATCATATGACTCATCTTCACTGGCATAATTGTCAACAACATGCACAACTACATTCTCCTTCTTCTCATTCTCCTGCCCAACAACTCCTTCATTCTCTCCCTTCTCCTCCACAGCCTCCTCCTCAACATTTCTCGCTCTCTACAATAGCTCATTCATTCTCTTCCTTCTCCTCCACAACAACCTTCCCAACTTTTTCTTCCTTCTCGCTCTCCACAACAGCTCCATCATTCTCTCCCTTCTCCTCCACAACATCATCCCCAAGTTTTTCTTGCATATCACTCAATATAATAGCTACTTCTTCTCTCCCTTCTTCTCTATCTCCTCATCTTTGTCACTCTTCTCATCCTTCTCACTCTCCTTGTCCATCTCATTCTCCTCTTCAACATTTTCTTCATTCTCACTCTCCCCCACATCTCCTTACTGTTCATTCTCCTCACCTACAACGTCTTCTTCCTCACTCTCATCAACATGCCCTTCCTGTTCATTCTCATCCCCAGTACTTTCTTTATCCTCACTCTCATCAACAACCACTCCCTTCTTCTCACACACCAACTCTCTAAACAATCTCACTCTTCTGATTAATCAACCTTATCATTTGTCAAAGGGGGTTCAAACAATTGCAACTCCCTCGTTTGAGTGGCAACAATCTCCACTAACTTATTATGATGTTACTAATATGCAATACCTCATTGGCTTTGTCTATGTTGCTAGACAAATTGCTGACTTTTGATTGCCATCTAAAAAGTCAAGGAAAGACCTGCAACAAGCTAGGACAATCATAAGATGGAAAATGCTCATAAAACCAAGTCTGTTACATTAAACAAAATACAAATTCAATTAATTAACACAACTACATACAGAACAGACAAACAACAAATAATAAAATTATGAAATTGTTTAAATACCATCATTCAGCCACAAAACCATTGACATAAAATGTTTTTTTTCAACACATAATGACTTATGACTCCAACCAAGAAACGAAATGCAGCAACCCCCCAAGAAAACTCTCCAATAGCAGACAGACTATCCACGTAACAAATTAGATCCCGAGGCACAACAAATGAGCTAACAGGGAGCAATAATGTAGAGAATATAAAGAGTATATACATTCACTACAAGAAAACAGGTGAATTCCGATGGAATTCCAAGGTTTCCCTCGAAAAAATCCTCATCGGAATTGGTTCCGAGGGAAATGAATTGATTTTTATTTCCCCTGAAATATACCAAATGAAGTTATTCTTTCGAAAAGATTTTCCGAGGAAAAAATTTCCGAGGGAATTCACTCGAAAATTCCTTCACAAAATAAAATTAAAAAAAATTAGACAAAAAGATTTTTTAGGGAATTTCCTCAGAAAATAAAATTGAAAAATATGAACAAAAAGATTTCCGAGGGACAAAATACTCATCCAAAGTTTGATTATACATGTATAATTACTAATTATTAATATAATCACTATCATTAACTTATTAAATTGACTAATAATGCATATAATTATAATGGATTGTAATTAAATTCAACAAATCGTTACATAGGCTTTAATATTAAAAACTGGTATGACAAATTGCGAGGGATTTCTAAAGGAAAATGGAAATTCCCTCGGAAATCCCTTGGAATTCCCTCCGAATTTTCCATAAAATACAATTTCAAAAAAAGAAAACCACACTTTAAAATGTCAATTTAATAACATCAAATTTTATTTATTAATGATAAAAATAAGAAAAAATTGATGTCATACAAATATATTATATATGAAGTAGAAATTCGATTTCAATTGAAATGAACACGAACATCTACATTGATTTAGTATGAAATACTTATCTAAGGTTTGATTATACAGTATAATTACTAATTATTAATATTATAACTATCACTAGCTTATTAAATTGACTAATAATGCATATAATTATCATGGATTGTAATTAAATTTAACAAATCGTTACATTGTCTTTAATATTAAAAATTGGTGTGACAAATTCCGAGGGAATTCCAAGGGAAAATGGGAATTCCATTGGAAATCCCTCGGAATTCCCTCAGAATTTTTCATAAAATAAAATTTAAAAAAAGAAAATCATACTTTAAAATATCAATTTAATAACATCAAATTTTATTTATTAATGATAAAAATAGGAAAAAATTGATGTCGTACAAATATATTATATATGAAATAGAAATTCGATTTCAATTGAAATGAAGATGAACATCTACGTTGATTTAGTACGAAATACTTATCCAAAATTTGATTATACATGTATAATTACTAATTATTAATATTATAACTATCACTAGCTTATTAAATTGACTAATAATGCATATAATTATCATGGATTAATGTAATTAAATTCAACAAATCGTTTCATAGTCTTTGATATTAAAAATTGGTATGCCAAATTCCGAGGGAATTCCAAGAGATTTCTGAGGGAATTTCCATTTTCCCTCATAAATCCCTCGAAATTTTCCATAAAATAAAATTTTAAAAAATAAAATCATACTTTAAAATATCAACTTAATAACCTGAAACTTTATTTATTAATGAAATAAATAAGAAAAAAATTGATGTCACACAAATATATTATATATGAAGTAAAAATTCAATTTCAATTGAAAAGAATGCGGACATTTACATTGATATCGTTCGAAATACTTATCCAAAGTTTGATTGCATATACACAATTACCAATTATTAACATAATAACTACCACTAGTTTATTAAATTCACTAATAATGCATATAATTATCATAGATTGTAATTAAATTCAAGAAATCGTTAGATAGTCTTTAATATTAAAAATTGGTGTGACAAATTCCGAGGGAATTCCAAGGGAAAATGGAAATTCCCTTGGAAATCCATCGTAATTCCCTCGAAATTTTCCATAAAATACAATTTAAAAAAAGAAAATCATACTTTAAAATATCAATTTAATAACATCAAATTTTATTTATTAATGATAAAAATAAGAAAAAATTGATGTCCCACAAATATATTATATATGAAGTAGAAATTCGATTTCAATTGAAATGAACAAGAACATCTATATTGATTTAGTACGAAATACTTATCCAAAGTTTGATTATACATGTATAATTACTAATTATTAATATTAAAACTATCACTAGCTTATTAAATTGACTAATAATGCATATAATTACCATGGATTGTAATTAAATTCAACAAATCGTTACATAGTCTTTAATATTAAAAATTGGTATGACAAATTCCGAGGGATTTCTGACGGAATTTTCATTTTCCCTCATAAATCCCTCGAAATTTTCCATAAAATATAATTTAAAAAAAGAAAATCATACTTTAAAATATCAATTTAATAACCTAAAACTTTATTTATTAACGAAATAAACAAGAAAAAATTGATGTCACACAAATATATTATATATGAAGTAGAAATTCAATTTCAATTGAAAAGAATATGGACATTTACATTGATATCCATCAAAATACTTAACTTTGATTACATATATATAATTACCAATTATTAACATAATAACTACCACTAGTTTATTAAATTCACTAATAATGCATATAATTATCATGGATTGTAATTAAATTCAACAAATTGTTACATAATTTTTAATATTAAAAATAGTTAGGGCAAATTTCGAGGGAATTCCAGGGGATTTCCGAGGAAATTTCCATTTTCCCTCGGAAATCCCTCGGAATTTTCATAAAATAAAATATACATTAAAAAAGAAAATCATATTTTAAAATATCAATTTAATAACATAAAATTTTATTTAAAAATTAAATAAGTTTTAATTTTCCTAGGGAATGTTCCCTCGGAAATTCCTCGGAAAATTCAAGATTTAAATATGTGAACATTTTTGAGGGAATTATTCCCTCGAAAATCCCTCGGAAACTAATTTTAGTTTAAAAACTAATAAGTTTGAATTTTCGGAGGGTACTTTCCCTCGGAAATTCTCTCGGAAAATTCAAGATTTAATATTTGAACATTTCCGAGGGAATAATTCCCTCGAAAATCCCTTGGGAACTAATTTTAATTTAAAAATTAAATAAGTATTAATTTTTTGAGGGAATTTTGCCTCGGAAAATTCAAGATTTAAATATGTGAATATTTCCAAGGGAATTATTCCCTCGGTAACTAATTTCAGTTTAAAACTTAATAAGTTTTAATTTTCCCTCGGAAATCCCTCGAAAACTAATTTTAATTTAAAAATTAAATAAATTTCAATTTTTCGAGGGAATTTTCCCTTGGAAATCCCTCAGAAAACTTGGTGACTAACCTTGGCGCTAGCATTTCCGAGGGAATATTCCCTCGGAAATTAATTTGGTGAATTCCCTCGGAAATTCCGAGGGAATTTTTCCCTCGGAATTCACCTGTTTTCTTGTAGTGATTCTACAGAAATCCTCCGTATCAGATTTCTCCGTACTCTCCACTAATTCCTTTATATTGGCTATAATGTTATCCTTATTACATTGTCCTGGATCGCCATAAAAATATTTTTGTAGTTTGGTGGATGATAGTTTCGAGTGCTGATCAACATTTAGTCCATAATATTGCAAACCATTCACTATGCAAAATTCTGAGGACGTGAAGGGAACAACAATGTCTTCGCCCATAGAAAAGGTAGAGGTTTTCATGTCATACCTAGATAATAACAACTTGATTTTAGAATTTGAGGTATATGCAAATAACATGTTTATGAAAAAATCAAATGGACATCTAGCTTTGGCTTCTACATGTTCGGTCTTCATTCAAGGCCAAATATGTTGCATTTCAGTGCAAAATGCCACTGGGGAACATCGAGTTTGAAGGTTAACATTCCTCGGCTCAGCTATTTCTGCCAAAGATAACATCACAAGATTAATAACAATTTTGTGTACAAAAAAGAAGTAATAGCGTATCTAAACATAGAAATATCGTATTTGAGCAGAAGATCGAAAAAAATGCTAGGGCTTTTAAATTCAAACGGCCGTTTCGGTTCAAGGAACATCCAAAGAAGTCAGGGCATTTCAATTCAATCAACAAAAAGAAAATTTTGTGTACAAAAATGGCGTAATGATGTATCTAAATACTGAAATCTCATATTCAAGCATAAAATGGGAAAAAAAAAAAAGACTAGGGCTCTTAGGTTCAAACAACCTACTACACAAATTTGGGCATTTCAGTTCAATAAACACCTAAACAAAGCAGGGCATTTAAACTCAATCAAGACCCAAACAATTTCTTGTAAAAAAATGGGTAATAACATATCTAAGACTTGATATATCGTATTGGAGTAAAGAAGGGAAAAAAAGGCCAAAAATTTAGGGAAAATACCTAAATCGTAATCCTCGTCGGCGGCGGAAACCAATGAGTGGCTGAAACACCTCAGCGGTGGAAGCCCTAGAATTGCGGACACTCTCCTAAAGGTGGAAATCCCTCACCTTCGTCAGTCGTCAGCGTCTGCAACCCACTTTTTCGGCACACACTCACTGTCGGCACCCCTTCTCATCGTAATGTGCTCCGTTATTTGCTCAAAGAACTCTCATCTCAATCACTGGTTGCTTTTTGATTTCACATTAATGAGATAGTTGAGTAGGGGGAGGGGGGGAAATGTTATGGTGGAGGGGCAATTGGGTAAATTCGCAAAAATGGGTAGGCAAGTAAAATTAGTAAACTCAACTAGGGAGTTAGTATGGAAAAATTTAGACATATGGCCGGGGACCTATGTCAAATTTGGATGTCGCATTGGGACCTTATCTCATATTTCGCGAATAAACTATTAATAATCAACTAAATAAATTGCAAAGGTGGAAAAAGCATAGCTATTACTATTAGGTCAACCGTGGTTGGTCCAAGTGGTTAATGAGTTCATTCTCCAAGACAAGGTATTGGGTTCGAATCCCACTTGGGTGTGCATGTGTTAAAAAAAAAAAAAAAGAAAAAACTATAGCTATTACAATCAAACATATTCAAATTCTTTAAATTAATTCAACAAAAAAATAAACAAAAAATAATAAGAATTTTGAATATAAAATAATAATAAGTAAAAGTATCAAAGTAATGATAAAAACATATCAAAAAAGACAAAAGACACTTATAATAATGATAAATAAAAAGAACAGAGAATTAATGAACAATAATAAGGTAAAACATTTATCTTAAGACCCCCAACTTAGAAAATAGCTATATTAGATTCCTGTTATCCTTTCTATTTTTTCGTAAAATCCCAATATCCTATAAAAGTACCATAATGCCCTTAGTAAAATGAAGAAGGACACGAATATCCATTGTCTTCTTCCTCGCATCTGATTTTTTTTTCTTCTTGACAGTAAACTCATGGGCCCTGACTCTTTTCTGGCGATAAGCGGGAAAAATTAGCCTTGGCGATTTTTATTTCGGCTAGATTGTTGTACCTACAAAAGCTGCCCATCGATGTTCTGAATGCTATTTTTTAATTTCTTGATTTATTTTTCTTTAACTATAACAACGAAGGGGTGCGACGCTAGGTTTCCCAGCCCATTCACCTTTATTAATATCTTGCCCTAGACACTGAAATTCTGCACATTTTCTCCCCATTTCATTTCATCCAAAAAGTCATTTTTCTCTTTCTCTCCAAGATCTCGAATCCTTGATAAACAAAGTCATGAATCACCTTGGTAATCCAACACCCATTCATGGCGAGGCCGAAGCCTACATGGTTGAATGTCTTCGGCTACATGCCACAAACAAACAAATCGATCGGCTAGAAGGCATGGAGACAACCCTATTTCAAGTGTCGTTTGATTTGTCATTGTGATTCAAACGATAATACTGGCCCTAAGATGTCATAGACTCGGTGAAGAGACTGCAGATAGTATTTTACAACTTTCGTAGATTATTGGGGTGTCCTAGGGTTGAACTCGGTAATGATGGTATTCATGCCGGAATTGATATAAAATATTTTCGAATGAATAACCTAGATGTAAGTTGAATTCATACTCAATCCTTTTTTTTTTTTTTTAATTTTTGCTCATTATTTAATGTACAATTTTACATATGACATTCGTCGGGATTTCAGGATCAGGGCTAGTGGATGCCCTTATTATGACGACCTTAGGTTTATTTTCAAAGTGCAGCGGGCATATTTTTTGGAAGGCGAAGAGGAGAACCTCCACGCGTACAACATTGATGATCCGAGTCCCTTGACAGCGAGGATTCCCCCGATATGAACACTCTGTGGAGAGTGTTAATTCCAACATCCTATAGGATGATTCGGATGAGGTTATCCTCCCGCCCATTAAGTATCTATGAAATGTTTAAATATTACAGTTAGTTTGATTGTAGTGTATATTACTGATTCTATAATGAAATGTTTGTTATTGGTCGGAATGAATTTCATGCAGAGCACCATGAAATGTTTACTGGTTCTGATAGTTTGTTATATATGACAGACTGATAGGATTAAATGTGCAGATTGTTGAGTAATGGTGTGGTCATGTGAAACTAATTGTGCAGTTTGTAGAGTAAATAAGAATCAGGGATAGAACTAAATGTGCAGATTATTGAGTAAGGGTATGGTCATGTGAAACTGCTTGTGCAGATTGTAGAGTAAATAAGAATCAGGGGTAGAACTAAATGTGCAGATTGTTGAGTAAAGGTGTGGTTATGTGAAACTAATTGTGCAGATTATTGAGTAATGGTGTGGTCATACACTATCATTTCAATCATTCCGATTATTCTTCTAATTATATGCATGATAGGATCATACACCATCGTTCCATTCAGTTTTATTATAATATTTAGTGGAAAAATATGATAGGTAATATGTTTGTTCTCATAATATGTATACTTTAACTAGTGGTTTCTTGAGTGATGTTGTGCAGTGATGCGTTAAATATTTAGAATTAGAAGCTGACTCTGTAGAGTGATATGTTAAATATTTACAATTAAAAGCTGACTTTGTAGAGTGATGCGTTAAATATTCGTAGTGAAAACCTGACTACAATTTATGTTGAAACACTAACTAGAAATGAACGTACAACTAAGTTTGTAGTTAGTGTTCACAAAAGTTAACATTATAATTCAATAACATTACTTAAAGAACATGTAATTGTCCACAAAATGTAATCATGAAATCCTTCCAATTAATCACTACAAAAAAAAAAAGCAGGATTAGTGATCGATTTTCAGTGACCGCTTTATCGATCACTGATCAGTGACCGATCAATGATTAGTGACTGATCAGTGACTGATATTAGTCCACAAAATCAGTGACTGATATTACATATATATAATAACCAGTGACCGATCAGTGACCGCATAAAATTCAGTTACAAATCAGTCACTAAACAAATATTAATTTTGTGGCCCACGTTTTATCGGTCACTAATCAGTCACTGATTTTGTGACCCAAGATTTAATCTGTCATTGATCGATCACTGATACTATGACCGATTCTTATTGGTCACATATCAGTCACAGATTGTTTGATCGTGGTATATTGCGGTCACTGATTTTGTGACCGATATTTTATCGGTCACTAATAGTTCACTGATCTTGTGACCTAAACCCTAATCAGTCACTGATTTATGACCTAAACCCTAATCGGTCACTGATATTGTGACCGATTAGTATCGGTCATTGATCGGTCACTGAGTTTTTTATTTCGATATATTGCGGTCAGTAATCGGTCACTGTTTTTGTGACTGAAAATTACATCGGTCACTATTCAGTCACTCATCACATTTTTTGATATTTTAATTATTTTCGGAAAAAGTACATAAAAATATAAATAAATCAATTTTATATTTATTATTTCTTTTATTTATTAATATTAGATAAAAATATATTGAAAATACCTAAAATACAAATAATATATACATCAAACTATTTAATGGAAAATTTTCATTCTTTAAACAAAGTATAAATTTGATCATTAACTATTTAGTCAAATTTATACCAGACATTGATTTTTCATTCTTTGACCAAAGTTAAATTTGTTGAAAACTCTTTAAATATGTTTCGAAGTATTAATTGAATCAAAATGATCCATCTGAGAATTGATTCGAAATTCATATTTTGAAAGAATGTTAGAATCGCTTCGTGAATCAGAACAAGTTTCAACATTGTATTTTTTTTATTTGATTAAATTTGAATCTCGACTTAATTTTGTGTGATTTATTAAAAATAATAAGTATTGATGGTATTTATTGAATTAAAATGATTCATTTGGAACTCATAATTGGATAATGCTTGAACTGTGAATAAGACCAAGTCTCAACGTTATATATATATATATATTTTTTTTTTTATTTAATAAAATTTGAAACTTGACTGAAATTTGTTTGATTAATTAAACAACTAAGATTCTATGTCTTCATTGAATCAAAACAATTCATCAGGGATTGGTACAAGTGATTAATGAGTTCATTCTTCAACGCAATAATTCGGGTTCGAATCTCATTTGGAGATGTATGTGTTTAAAAAAAATAAAAAAAAATGAAATGATTCACCTAAGAATTGATTCAAAATTCATTTTTAAAATAATATTTGAATCGATTCTTAAATCAGATCAAGTTTCAACATTATATATTTTTATTTAATTCAATTTAAAACTCAACTTAAATTTGTTGGATCAATTTGATAATAAGTTCTGTAAATTTAATCCATTGAGCCCGATTCAAGTTTATTTCAATTAAAACTCTTTTGAACTAGTTTTATCTAGTAATTGAATCAAACCTAATTAAAATTTAAAATTAATAAAAAATTAAACATAGATTAAACGACAACTTGAATCATTAACTTCCTACTAATTATATAAATTAATTTATAATTAAACCAAACATTATAATGCTTTTATATATTTATATTATTTTTAGAATGAAATTTATTTTTTGTATATGTTAAATTTATTTTAAGTTATTTGTGTGTTAATGTTCTAAAAATTCATTAATTTAATAAAATAATGGCAAAAAAGAAGCGCTTGACCCCAAAAACCCCAAAAGGCCAAAATGTTGGACGAGATTTAGGGGGAAAAAGAGCCCAAGCCCAGCCAAAAGTTCTCTTCTTCCCAGTCCACTTCACCCACCCCAAAAGCCCTTCTCTTCTCACCGTAGAATCGACGGCGTTGGCGAGACTTGAAGGCGATAATCAACGATGACAGTGTGAGGAAAGACTCGAAGGCAATGGAGAGAGGCGAGAATCTATGGTGATGCTTGAAGTAAGTGTTTTGCATTGCTTAAAGCACTTAACTAACTCTAAATCCTCTGTTTCTCGCTTTTGATGATACATTTGTTGTGAAGTGCTGCATACTCATGTCTTGTGGTGAATCTGAATTTATTTTCTTTTTTTTTTTTGCTGAGGTTCTTGATTGTGGTATTTTGTGAAGTTTTGGAATGATTTATTGTTTTACCCATTTGAGCTTGTGGCTTGGTGGACTCGTTTTTTCTGCTATTTTTTTGTTGTTGAGCCTTCTTTGTAATGGGATTCTTTTCCTGATTCAAATCCAGAAGTCACAAATTCAATACCCTCTCAGTAACCTGGACTTCTTAAGAAGGTCTGATACGTGATTGTTTAATGTTATGGTGATTTACAGAAACTTTAGGATATTATAGAATAAATAGTAAACTAGACATGTCTGAGACCATATCCACTTCATGTCGTTAATTTATTTGCATTTTCCCTTGATGTAGATTCTGAAAGTCTATACAATTAGTGAAATATGTTGACCTTCCATGAGGGCTTTGTATATATTTGCTTTACAGTAGCTAATATACTATTCTTGACAGTTATCTTCCATGTTCATCTTGACAAGGGATTCTTTCAAATGAAAAGGGTCAACAATCTTTGTTACAGTTGGATTTCTGTGAGAGGTCTCTTGTTGAGGTTTAAATGCCTATCCATTACTTTTGTTTCATTGTGATAGTTTTATCTGTTATATTTATTTTCAGAAATTGTATAAATCTCTGTTATGTTTCTTTTACTTGCAATTTACAATTATAGGGCATATGGAAGGTGTTAAGGACGAACTAATGATGCAGTGGATCCTTTATTTCATAAACGGCATATCCATGAATTCGCTAAGGTTTTCTACAATAGTTTTCTGTAATAACATAGCGAAGGAATCATCAAACAATTGATCCTTCTCACTCTGCTTTATTACTTTATGACTGTAGCAACTTTTTGTCATGAAGGAATGGCTTACGACTTGATTTTGATTGTAGGAACAACAGAAATGGTCATTGGGCAGACACTTATTGAATCCTTTGTGGTCAAGCTTGGTTGAGACACACACGTTCTAGCTGAGTTGCAAATTGATTCAGATGCCAATTACACACCACCCAAATTTGAAATAAGAATTAAAAATAGGATTCTTAAGAGGTTTGCGTCTTGATTTCATTCGATTTCTGTTCTTTGTTTTTATGTGTTCTGCATCTGTGAATATCAAGTGTTTATTATGGGATTATCTTGTTGGAAAACCATTATATGCTATTGAGATTTGTTCGTTGTACACTACTGAGATTTGTTCTTTATGTGTGATTTAGCAGGCGGTATTATGAGAGGAAAAAAACAGAGGGTTTTTTGCAAGCCCAAACCTAGTTTTCCTCTCTTTTCTTTGAAGGTTGAAACCATATATCATAAACATGGTAATCCCATCGTTTCTTATTGATTTTAGTTTTTTTGGAAACCTTCAAAGATTTTTCCTTTAGTTTGAGAAATGCTTATACATATTTAAAGCTAATTGATGAATGGTTAATGATTGATCAGAGTACATTTTCTGAGTTGCCTCAATTTTGAACTTTAAGAAAAAGACTGACATGGTTGTGTTGAATTTCAGTCATAATTTTTGTGCTTTATGGTCGTACGACTCGTACCATATCTTTTCTTCAAATAGCTTATTCTTAGTTCATTAAAACCTGTAATCAGAATACATGATATTTAACATATCAAGGAAAGCCATTATAGAATCTACGCATGGTAGCAGCATTTCTGTTTAATTAATTTTTTCTTTTATAGAATATGTCTTAACACTTAAAAATTATCGCCTAAAAGAAACTTCATGCTAAATCCTTAATGTATGACGCCTCCCTTTGGAATCTTTACTTCAGTTATATTTCTGATTGAGAGGGAAACATTATTCACTACTCAAGGGTCGAGATACAATGTTAGTTAATTTTTAATGAGACTACAGAGGGTTAGCCTTAGAGAGATCCCATTTATTGGCAAATTTCTAATTGATGATAATTTAGCTTTGTGACTGCATGACTGATTGTCTTTCTAGGAGGGTTGTCTTGTTGATTCCATTTAGTATTTTTTATTTGTTGATAGTGCTAAGGAAAAACAAAATACTAGATAGTGCTATTCATTTTGAATATGTCGGTAAAGAAACCTGCAAATATTCAAACTTAGACTCTAGCATGTAAATATGATGTGTTCCTGTAATTTTTGTCGTCTTGATTTCAGGAGAATCTGATGCTTTGAATCTGTAATCTAGTTTACTGGTAATTTTATTGTTTTCTAAATCACTCTTAAGGCTTGTGTCTCTAATTTGTAATAGACTGGAGAGTTTTGTTTTGATGGCCATGAACGTATCCATTACACTAGGGGCCTGCTGCTGCAGTTAAGAGAGGCAAGTCTTAAATTTGTGCCTTGTAGGTGCACAAGTTAAAAGTCATTTCTGGCCTATTTAACAGTTACGGTTCATATCTTGGTAAATTGTTTCTAATATCAGGTATGAGTAGATATAAATGTAAGTTATTCATACCTTTATATATAGATCTTACTTTTCGTTAGTAAAATCCCACCCAGGGATAAACTCATATTTATATTATCTTTGTTTGAATAAAAATTGGCAAATGAAAGATGGAAGGCTGCTTAAGTGATGAGGCAAAATAAAAGATCACCAATTATGAAGGAAGCTAAAAAGATTGCCAAAGAGGCAAAGAAAGTGGCTGATGAGGCAAAATAAAGAGAAGCTATATTTGGGACTTTGACGAAATGCTTAGAGAGATTGAAAATTTTGGAAGCAACTAATTCGGCACGAGAATCCAACAAGTAGAAGTTTTGGGAATTTTTTACATGAAACAGTGAAGGTGATTGAAAACTTTGTGAAAAGCTTATTTGATTTATTATTAATGGTTTGTAAAACTTTAATACTTTTAATGGGATGATTTGTAATATGAGTATGAAATTATAATAGAATGTTATGTATTTAATTTGATGTTATTTTTGTTTTCGAATTATATTTTTAATTGATGCATGAAAATGATATAGGAATCGCAAAAGAAAAACATAATTTTCATTAAAATAAAGGAAGAATTACATACAGGTCCTTGAGGTTTGGCCTAATTATAGAGCGATCTACGTAACTTTGAAAATTACATACAGGTCCCTGATGTTTGACCTAATTACATACAGGTCCATAAGTTTTGAGGTTCAGTTCATGAATTTTACATAGTAGTCCCAAACTCATCAACTGAACCTCAAACCTCAGGGACCTGTATGTAATTTTCAAAGTTACGTGGACCGCTCTGTAATTAGGCCAAACCTCGGCGACCTTTTTGTAATTCTCCCTAAAATAAAATTAATAATTAGTAAAATTAATATTTGAAGAAATTAGTGACTGATGAATCAGTTGCAAAACAAAATCCACATTTGATGAAATAGTGACTGAAATTATTTAAAACTTTAGTGACCGATTGCTCGCGGTCACTGATTAGTGATTGCTTTGTGACCGATTCTATCAAGCTAAAATAATTAATTAGACCCCTTTTTCTACAGACCAAAATCGGTCGCTGAAAATATTAGTGACGAGGGTTTTGCCAACTGCCCGAGATCGGCACCAGCATCACTGACAGATTTTTGTTGAATTAGTGACCAATCGGACGGTCACTAATACTATTTTTTTTTGGTAGTGAATGTTGAGTGCTATTGTTTATGATGGTAACATATGTAGGTGTGCACAACAAGTAATCATGAAATCCTTCTAATTATTCTTGAGTGTTATTGAATTATTAGTTGTACGTTCATTACCTACGAATATTTAACCCATAACTCTACAAAGTCAGCTTTTAATTACTAATATTTAACTCATAACTCTACAAAATCTGCTTTTAACTACGAATATATAACAGATAATTCTACAAAGTCTACTTTTAATTACGAATATTTAACCCATAATTCTATAAAGTCTGCTTTTAATTTCGTATTTAACCCATAACTCTACAAAGTTTGCTTTAAATTACGAATAATTAACCCATCACTCTAACAAGTCTGCTTTTAACTGCGAATATTTAGCACATATATGCAACAACCAGAACAAGCGATTCATTACCATATAAGTGAACAAACTGCAACAACCTGAAATTGAGAAAACATCATCAAACAATTTATTAACGTAGTTTCAAACAAACAGAAATAATCATAAGAGGGAGTGTATTCGATTACAACAATAAATAAAATTTCTTAAAAAAAAGTGAGTAAAATCAATCCTCAACTCCAGAACACGCAGTGGATCTGGTCAATCCTCAACTTCAGAACGAACAGTGGCCAAACATGAATCATAGGCGTAGGGGTTATATCTTGTCTTCCTGACACAGAATGAGATTATTGACCATTATTAATATAGTGTTATTACAAAATAGAATTAATTAGAAATCTCATACCTCCTCCTCGATGCTTGCTTTCTACCTAAATAGGCAGGAGGCTGAATTTAGCAAGTTGATGCAGTTGGATCATAGCTGCCCATCTCATCACAAACTGACCTACAACCATTTTTTATGGGGAGCAAGGTACTGTACCAGGTAAGAATAAGAGTTGAAGTCTGACCACTCTTCACCAAGCTGCGCGTGAATCTTCTGCACTGGCGCTGAATTGGAAATACCGTAATTTCGCCGTTAAACCAACAACTTCCTAGGATTTGCTTGTCCTGAGTTTCATCGTCGGCCATCGCAATCTTCAGATACCAATTTGAACTATCAGTTTGCAGTGTATCAACAATTCAAATCGATACAAATTATTGGCAATTCAATTGGATACAAATTATCAATGAATTATACTGTCTAATTGACATAATTAACATTCAATTAACCCCAAAAATACATTCTGACGTGGGCCGATCCGATATCGCCACGTGTACACGAGGTGGACCAGCGGTGGCCCGTCACGTGGCACGTTGACCAGTCAAAACTCACCACGTGGATGCTCGAGGCGGTCACCTTGCTGGCATGGGCAGAGGAACTTCCTGAGTATGGACCCTGGACACGCTGCCACGTCGAGTCGACCCAAACCTAACGAGTCGATATGAAGTTGAGATCTCCCCAAGACAAGTCGAATATTAATCGACTATGCCGTACCCTGGTCGATCTTACCTCGACTTATCGTTGGGCCCCACTCTGACGCCTAAGCATTTAATGAGCTGACAGGCCGTACCAAGTAGCTGTAACGCATTAAATGCGCCTACAAACAACACTATTCAGCCATCATTACTCCCCAGGTATAAATACCCCCTTCATAAATGCTATCCAAAAAAATCATTATAAGTGCATTTATCACGCCCTAACTACTCGAACGGCTCTCAAAAACCACTCGAAACTGACTTGGACGTCGAAGTGCCGACAAAGGGATCACCCCAACCCGTCTTTTGTCGGTCCGTAGCTCACGTTTGCCACCCCATCTTGCAGGTCAACACCGAGTCGAGGACTTCCCTGTTACAAATTCTAAGTGATCCAGGTCAACAATTTCGAGCCACGTCAGCTGCCCAAAATTCGACACTATCATTTTGGCGCCGTCTGTGGGAATCTCTTGAATAGAAGCCTAGCAAGAATGGAATTCCGTAGCCATCGAACACTCGGTGAGGACGACCAAGTGGACGCCCCCACCAAAGGGGCCGGTCTTAGCCACCCACCGGCACCACACGGAGCAGATGAGCGAAATACTCCCCGTACCCATTGTATACGCATCCCCCGACCTGGATGCGTACCTCGAGAAATACCAGGCTGAGGCCTTCGCTGCGGCAGCTGAGGGTCGAGCTCCTGTCTTCCCTGAGAAGCCAAGGACCAGCCCTGCCACACCCTCTCCCGGCCAGTATTCGGCCTACTAAGGGCCGCCCATGCATTACGGATATCCACCGCCTCCGTGGGGTTATCACCCGCACCCAACATACTACCACCCTGAGACATATAGCCCACCCCCACCTCCTGGCCCAGTCCAGGGGCAAGGGGCGGGTCGAGGCCAGCAGCAGAAGGAGGCGGCGGCGCCTACCGAACTGGCAGTCGAGTCGGCAAGACACCGTGGTAAACGTCCTGTCGGACAGGCAAATGAAGAGGCAAACCCTTCTAAGTCGAAGAGGAGGGAGGAAAACCAAGTGACAGTGCGAGCCTCCAAGGCCGGTAGTGGATCGAGAAGCTCATCCAGAAATAATGACGATGAGCAGCGGCCTAGGAACTCCAGTGTTTTCGACCGCCTGGGGGTAGGGTCAACCCTGAAGCCCCCCAACTGTCTAATCGAGGCTTCACAGTGGGGCGGAATAATTTACGGTACCGTCTATCGCACCGCTCGAGGTCGCCTCGCCGACCCCAAAGGCCTCGATCGCCACACGCTGATGAAGAAGGGGAAGGGTCTTTCTCCGACCCCCCACCTCCTCGTTAGGGCCGATGGGGTCATGACCGTGACCAAGATGACCCACTTCCATCTCTTCGACCACCGACGAGGCAATACCGAAGTACCTGTGAGGCTCGATCCCCTTTTTGCGAAGAAATACTCAGCGCCATAGCAGAAGACAAAATGCCTACCAATCTCCCTACATACAATGGAACTACTGATACGGAGAGACTCGTTGATCGATTCGAAATCGAGATAAGCATGTTCAGTCACTCTCCGGATGTGAGGGCCAAAATCTTCACCACTACCCTGGTCGAGACAGCCCAGGACTGGTTTTCAAGGCTGCCTCCGAGGAGCATTAGGGCATACGATGCCCTGATCGAGCGTTTCATTGCCCACTTCTCCTCTGTGAAAGGTGACAAGCTCCCCGCCACCTACCTCTGTAATATAGTGCAGAGAGAGGATGAGACCTTGAGGGACTTCTTTACTCGATTTTCTCGGGCTGCTGTACAAGTCCATGGCCCGAGCATGGACATTTGATTCCCACTCTGCACACGGCCCTAAGGGACAAGGAATGCGCTCGCCACATCGTTATGAAAAACCCCGCAACAATCTCAAAACTTCTCGACATTGCCGCTATCTGGATGAGAGTCGAGGAAGTGGAAATGGCGCAAAAGGGTGGGACGAGTAGAAGGATAGAGATTCCTCGACCCCCAAGAAGTGAGCCCCCAAGGAGTGAACCCCGAAGAGACAACAAGGGCCGAGTCGACCACAGCTCGGGTGGTAGCTCGAAGAAACACTATACCCCACTCAACCGGACAATCGAGAAGATCTACAACATCTCCAACCAGAAGTTGTTCAGAAAGCCAAAACCCATAAAGGAGACTCAGAAGACGAGAGACTCCGGAAAGTATTGCCACTTCCACCGCTAATCGGGGCACAACACCTCGGAGTGTTTTGCTCTGCGAGATGAGGTCAAAAGGTTGATCCAGAGGGACGAGCTGCAAGAGTTTTTGAAGAAGCTGGACGACCTAGCCATTCGAGTCGGGGAGCGCAGCCTGCCCCGACGCCGAGAAGCGAAGCAGCCGACAGAAAGGGATGAGCACAACCTCCATTGCCTCGGTCGAATCGATATGATTACAGGCGGGCCTACTGGGGGAGATACTAAGACTGCCCGTAAAAGAATGAGAAGAGAGGCCCAGAGAAACTATTACGGGCCCCACGAGGTCATGGAGGTTGAGCCGAATAAGAGCTGGGTAGATCAGGATATAAGCTTTTGTAACAAGGACCTAGTCGGCATTCCACATCGGGAGGGCGAAATGTCTGGTTGTCCGATGGTAGTTACGCTAGACGTGGCCAATTATGCTGTATCCAAAACTTTGGTCGATAATGGAAGCTCGGTAAATATTATCTATCTCGCGACTTTAGAACGAATGAATTTGGCTAAAAGTTTAAGACTCGAACCACTTAAAACTCCACTGACCGGCTTTGGGGGATCAGAAGTCTACCCCAAGGGTCGAGTTCGCCTGATCACCTCCGTGGGAACTCTCCTTAAGAGGACAACAATGAAACTCGAGTACCTCGTGGTCGACAACCCCTCGGCTTATAACATAATCCTGGGAAGACCTGGCTTGATCGATTTTAGAGCTGTTGTTTCGACGTATCACCAGCTGATCAAACTTCCTACCCCGACCGGCGTGGGGGAATTGAGATGCGATGTCCCGATGGCGTGGGCATGCTACTCGATTTCGATGGAGAAGGTAAAGTTGTCTGACAGAAGAATAGTTCCTATTCTAAATCTGCGCGAAGGAGACGAGAATGAGATTGAAGACCTGGAGGCCGAGGGTGATGAGCCCATCCGTGTCTCCAAAAGGGCAAAAAAGAAGAAGCTGGTGGACAACCGGGTCGAGGCCTCTAGCCAAACCATGGAGATCGAGCTTTTGCCCGGGCAAGCCGAGAAGATCACCCACGTTGGTCTCCCCGAACCAGGAAAAGAACATGAGCAGGTGCTCCTAATCCAATTCCTTCAGGAGAATGCAGATGTATTCGCATGGAGTGCCAACGACCTCGTCGAGGTCGACCCATCTGTAAATATGCACCACCTCAATGTCGACCCCTCCTTTAAGCCCATCAAGCAAAGATTACGCACTCAAAACGTGAAGAGAAACGAAATAATTGAGGAGGAAGTAAATAAACTGTTTGACGCCAACTACATCACGTTGGCCAAGTACGTCGACTGGTTATGCAATTTTGTTCTGGTCGCAAAGTTTGGGGGAAAATGGCGGATGTGCAACGACTTCACAGACCTAAACAAAGCTTGCCCCTAAGGATCCATAGCCCCTGCCCAACATCGACCAATTGGTTGACTCCACAGGGGGCTATGAGTTGATGAGTATGATGGATGCCTTTCAAGGCTACTATAAGATATTCATGGCTTCGGAAGACGAGGATAAGACCGCTTTCATAGTCGTTAAAGGGATCTATTACTTTCGAGTGATGCTCTTTGGACTTAAAAACGCAGGGGCTACTTATCAGAGGTTGGTGAATCGAATCTTCGAGGAAGAGATCGGCAAGACAATGGAGGTCTATGTCGATGATATGATAGTAAGGTCGATTAAATCGAGTAACCACCTCCAAGATTTGAAAAGAGCGTTCGACCTCCTAAGAAAGTACAACTTGAAACTCAAGTGCACCTTTGGGGTCGGTGGAGGAAAATTTTTGGGTACATGGTCAGCCGGAGAGGAATCGAGGCAAACCCTGAGAAAAGCGAGGCTGTCCGCAACCTCTCAAGCCCGAAAACGATCCGAGAGGTTCAGTGTCTGGTTGGCCGAATCATCTTGCTCAACAGGTTTATCTCCAGGTCAGTCGAGAAGAACCTACCCTTCTTCAAAATCTTGAGTAACATCAAGGAGTTCAAGTGGACCGAGGAGTGCGAACAAGCGTTCATAGCTCTGAAGAAGTACCTCGAATCCCCCCCGCTTTTAGCAAAGCCTGTGCCTGGAGAAATCTTATACCTCTACATGGCCGTGTCGAACGAGGTAGTCAGCTCTGTCTTGGTCGCCGTACGAGACAAGAAGCATATGCCGGTCTACTAAGTTAGCAAGATTTTGCATGGAGTCGAAACGCGATATTTGGAAATAGAAAAGTTCGCCCTAGCATTGGTTCACACAGCCCGGAAACTGAAGCCGTACTTCTAGGCCCACGAGATCACCGTTTTGACAGACCAACCCCTCTGGCAAGTGCTTGCAAAGCCGGATAGCTTGGGCAGACTGACTAAGTGGGCGGTCGAGTTGGGCCAATATGACATAACCTACCAACCTAGGTTAGCGTATCAAGCCCAGGTCTTGGCCGATTTCCTAGCCGAGAAGTCCCATGCCGTAGTAGAAACACCGAATTTGGGACCCTGGACCTTAGCAATCGATGAATTGTCGACCTCATCCGGGAGAGACGCAGGGGTAGCCCTAAGAAGCAATGAAGGAGATGAGCTCGACTTTGCCATCTGTTTGAATTTCCCAGCCACAAACAACGAGGCCGAGTACGAGGCCCTCCTTGCGGGGATGAAGATCGCTAAAGAACAAGGGGTCGATGATCTCACAGCCTTGACCGATTCCCAGCTGGTCGCGAGCCAGTATGATGGCTCGTACGAGGCGAGAGAGGAGTCGATGGCAAAATATCTAGAGAAAGTGAAGGCGTGGACCTCTAAATTCAAAAGTTTCAAACTCCAGAAAATCCCACGGGAAGAGAACGAGAGGGACGATGTGCTCTCCAAAATGGCCAATGGCCTCAGAGGAACAAGGGCCAGGTCAATCACCTTTCTCACTAACTCGGCTCGATCCATTGACGAAGAGGGGTTCTCTATCTTCAGTATAGACCCCGCCGAACCCTGTTGACTGGACGACATAGTCTTACACCTAAGAGACAGGTTCCTCCCAAAAGAAAAAACGGAAAGATGCCAGCTCATGGCTCGATCGGCCAGTTACGCGCTCGACCCTGATGGAGTTTGTTTAAGAAGTCCGTTAGGGAACCAGCTAAGAGGTGTTTATGACCTTCCCAAGCCAAGGAGGTTCTCGAGGAAGTGCATGCTGGGTCGTGCGGGAATCAAGCAGGAGGTCGAATCCTAGCGAAGAAGGTTGCTCGAGCCGGGTATTATTGGCCACCCTTGTGCGTGATTCGATTGGTTTTGTAAAAAAGTGCCCTAGTTTCCAAAAGCACGCAAATCTTACTCACCAACATCCGAAAGAGATGATCTCCGTGGACATAGCCTGGCCATTCAACTAGTGGGGGATCGACATTGTGGGGCCTTTTCCGATGGCCCCTCGACAGCAGTAGTTCGTTATCGTCTGTGTTGAGTATTTCTCGAAGTGGGTCGAGGTCGCACCAGTCCCAAAAATCACGCACACCATAATGACCCGTTTTCTATGGAAGAACATCATATGTCGATTCGGAGTGCCCAGAACCCTCATTTGTGATAACGGGCCTCAATTTAGTAGTAAAATGTTCAGGAATTTCTGCGCAAAGCATAAAATCAGCTTACGTTTCACCTCGGTCGGACACCCTCAAGCGAATGGCCAGACCGAAGTAACCAGTTGGACCATTGTCCAAAACCTGAAGACTCGACTCGAAGGGAGCAAAGGGGCATGGGCCGAGGGACTAGACGGTGTGCTGTAGGCCTATCAAACAACACCTCGAACAGCCACCGGGGAGACCCCTTTTTCGATGGTCTACGGCTCTGAGACCATGATACCAGCTGAATTGATACATCAGACCGATCGAGTATTACATTACCAACTTGACCGTAATCAAGAAAACCACCAATTCGAATTAGACACAATTGAAGAAAAGAGAGAGCAAGGCTTTCACCGAATGCTGCAGTATAGAGCATCGACGACCAGGAGCTATAACAAGAAAGTCCTCTCTCGACAATTTCACGTCGGGGACTTAGTTCTGAAAAGGGTCGATGTTACCAAGCATATGGGAAAACTCGACGCCAACTGGGAAGGTCCCTTTCGAATCACCAAAATCGGGAAGAATCAGGCCTATCACCTCGAAGAAATGGGTGGCCAGCCGGTCCCTCGATCTTGGAACGCTCACAACCTTAGAAGATTTTATGTTTAAAAAGTTGTAAATTTTTGACTGCTTGTACATCAATAAAATTAAACACTTAATTTCGATACTAATTCAAAGATGCATCACCAAGATGCTAATTCAAAGAGATACTGGGAACAAAAACTTCATTAAAATATAATACAAATTGAGTCAAGTACATTTGGATTTTCAAAGAGGCATAGTCCTCGATCTGAAATTACAACGGGGGAATGAAAGAGGATAACAAAGCTAAGCTAAGAAAGGGGGCTTTAGTCGACCTCCTCGTCGGAATTGGCTGCAGTCGGGTTACTGCCGGGCTTTTGTTCGGAAGTTGCCTCGAAGAATAGCTCCGGAAAGACCCTCGCGTGGTTGAGGACCATGGGGTCGACCCCCTGCGGCATCTTGCTCGGATCCTCTTCTCTGCCCGCGATAATAGACTTCGCCAGGGAGACAGCAAACCCAAACTCATGCTTGGACCAGTCGACCTCGGGCTCTTTGACGGATGCTTCAGGAGGTGGTGGCCGGGGGTCGGGGCACATAAGCCCAGTCTTTTTAGTATTATAATCCATAGGGATGTAGCCCTTGGCCCGGCATTGAGCAAGGCAAAGGTCGAATCCCTCCTTCATGTCCGCCACCCCGAAAGTTGCTGTCGACCGCTTGTACACTGGGGATTTCATGAATTGATAGGCCCCATACCTTTCCGAGTCGGCCACCACCTGGTCGAAGATTCCCTGGCACCTCTCGATGGCCGTTCTCGCCCCCTTCACCTCCCCGGCAGCCTCTCCATCCTGGAAGATTTTGATCATTTTATTCGACTGCTCGTCGAGCTTTTGGTGAGCCACGAGGAGTTCCTTTTTCTTGTCATCCAGCTGCTTCTGAAGCTCGACGGAGGTCGATTCGGCTTTTGTTTTAGCCAGCTCGGTTGCTGTTGCCTAAGACCCCAAGCTTTCCTTCTCGGTCTCCAGATCCAGCACCTTCCTCTTTAAAACCTCCACCTCGGAGTCGATTCCAGCCTTTGCTTACAGACGGGACCTCCATTCCTTGTAGATCTGGGCCCTCCGACTCAAATGATAAACGTCCTGAGCAAGCTGAGGATGACAAGATAAGAGGATAAGAAGATCAGATATTTTTATTAAAAGGTTGACTCAAGAGAAGGAGGGAAATCATGTTACGTACCCCAATCGCCTTAATGGCCGCCGACATCTCCACCTCGATATCGGTCATCTTCCACCTCGACTCATGGTCGACCAAAGTCTGGTAGCAGTGGTAAACTGCCCCAGTAGCCCGATTATCCCGCGGGGTGGACCCAATTCGGTGAGGCTTGCCCTCACTGTCGACCAGCTTGAGGCCGCCTGAGAGATGTGGATCGGATATTTTCAGCATTTTGAAGAAATTTGCCACGTCGTCCTCTGGGGCACGGAAAGGTAGGTGAGTCATCCTCATCGCCTCGAAGGAGAATGGAGTTGGCGCTTTTTCAGTACCCGACGGGGTCGAGGGTAGTGAGCCCGTTGAAATTGTACCCCTTGATTGGCTCCCGCCCGAGGGGCACTTTATGCCCGCGCCCGTCTGAGTTGGCTTGGGGGCTTTGGGGTCCTTTTTTATGTTCTTCCTCCTGTCTTTTGGGTCGGCGGTAACTTCTTTGTCCTTCCGCTTCGACCCTTGGGCGGCTGGTGCGGGAGTCGGCGATCTTTTGTCTCGGTCTAGCCCCTCCCTGGGCAAGGGGGCATCCATTGTTTTGTGCTGGGCCGCTACCTCTGCCACTTGGGTGATCGCTTGCTGAGCCTCGAGCTCTTCCATATCGGCTCTCATGGCTGCCAACCGACTCATGATTATTTTATCTGCAAAGGGAAACCAAAACGGGTCAGATTCGATTTAAATGATGAGAAAAATGCATAAACAACGTCTTACTACTCAAGTCACGATTCGAATGCTTTCGGTACCAGGGTTAAAGGTTTGGCTTTGGATTCCGGGGGCTAACCCAAAGTTTACCAGAACCTTATCCTCGATTAACTTCTTACAGTCGAATTGACCGAGAGACAAAAGGCCCCAGATAAAAATATTTTTCCATCGAGGAGAAGCTATCGGCAGTGTTGAGGCAGGCCTCCAGCACCACATCCTATTCCACAAATTGGGCCATCCATCTCGACTCTCTACGTAAACAAACTGCTGTTTCCAAGTCTGCCCATTTGAGGAAGTCGGTGAAGTCGTGAGCTTGCGTTTTTGTTTGAACGATAATTGCACGAACCCATAGCCCGAGCCCGACTTCTCCTTAGTCACCCTCGCGTTGAACAAATCCTTGGCGACTCCTAGCATCGGGATCCCAAAATACTTCATGAGTACCCGGACCCCATATAACATCGCGTACGCATTGGGCATCAGCTGAACCGGACTAATGTTGAGGTGGTTCAAGATATCCAGGATGTCATCGTCGAGGGGGACACGAAATCCAGCGTTGACCATCTTCCAAGTCACGGTTATACAGTTGGGTGGGGGGTCGGTCATCGTTTGCCCCCTCCTGGGTCGAATTACACTGTAGCCCCCAATTTCGACGTCTCCCCCGAATAGTATCTCCCTAATATCCTCGAACATCTTGGGCGAGACTTTACTTTCGACAAGGCGAGGGTCTTTGTCTAGCACCCGGGCCGGGGATTTCGCACCATAAGGGATGTGAATTTCCTCTTCCTCTTCTGAGTGACCGGAGGTCGATAGTCCCGCGCCGCCTTCCCTACTCGAGGGCACCTGTCCCAGGGTCATTCCTAAGGGGGGGACTACCGTAATCGGCTCAGCCGAGGTTACCGGACCCAGGGGGGAGGTCGAGTGTCTATCCCTGGAGTCCTCAGAGATCACTTCGACCTCCTCCGCTTCCGAGGCCGCCTGTGACTGGACGAACTCCTCCTCCTCCGAGGTCGAATCCTCGGATCTAACCTCATCCCCAGGACCGGGGATTTTGTCCGACATATCCGCACTACTCGAGGTCGAAGAAAACATCCCACTGCTTAAACTCGAAAACTTCGACTGGTTGCCCTCAAATTCCTCCTTGAAACAAGGATTAAGGTGCGTCAGGGGGCGAGTCGAACGTTATTCGAGATGGGGTTCTTTTCACTCGATTACGATTACGAACTCAGAAATAAGTGGCTAAAGAAAAAGCTACAAAAGACGAAGGAGACCAGGCTGAGAGAGCTTACCGGAAATCTGTTGTTGACTTGGGTCGACTCGAATTCTCCGAAATGCTCACCTTGAAAAGCTCTGGAATGCTCAAAACGCTCTGAAAATTTCTGAAGTAGAAAGAAAATAATGAAGGCCTTATGGGGCTATTTATAGGGGAAATTTAGGCGGGAAAATCGAAGGCGAACCGTCGCCATGATTACGCTTGGGGCTCACTTTTCAAAATTTGAAAGGCCGCTTCCACGTCACCCTGGCACCGTCTTCCTGGGGGCTAATGACGTGGGCCGATCCGATATCGCCACGTGTACACGAGGTGGACTAGCGATGGCCCGCCACGTGGCACGTTGACCAGTCAAAACTCGCAACGTGGACGCCCGAGGCGGTCACCTTGCTGGCATGGGCAGAGGAACTTCCCGAGTATGGACCCTAGACACGCTGCCACGTCGAGTCGACCCAAACCTAACGAGTCGATATGAAGTCAAGATCTCCCCAAGACAAGTCGAATATTAATCGACTATGCCGTACCCTGGTCTATCTTACCTCGACTCATCGTTGGGCCCCACTCCGACGCCCAAGCATTTAATGAGCCTAACAGGTCGTACCAAGTAGCTGTAGCGCATTAAATGTGCCTGCAAACAGCACTATTCAACCATCATTACTCCCCAGGTATAAATACCCCCTTCATAAATGCTATCCAAAAAAATCATTATAAGTGCATTTATCACTTCCTAACTACTCGAACGGCTCTAAAAAATCACTCGAAACTGACTTGGGTGTCGGAGTGCAGATAAAGGGATCACCCCAACCCGTCCTTTGTCGGTCCATAGCTCACGTTTGCCACCCCATCTTGCAGGTCAACACCGAGTCGAGGACTTCCCTGTTACAAATTCTAAGTGATCCAGATCAACAATTTCGAGCCACGTCAGTTGCCGAAATTCAACACTATCACATTCAATTAACATTCAAAGCTAAGAATACCTTGTAGCAGCACAAGAAATAGTGCACGATGACTAAATAAATTCTCGTTGCCGCAGCTTATCAATATCCTGTTGTCTTCATCACCATTGTCGTCTTCTATCTTTATCCTGCAGTCGTCAGTACCGTTTGCTCTCGTTGCCGATGAAGTGAAAATGTGGTTGAAGAATGTGATTGTTGAATGAAAATCTGTTTCAGAATCCTGCATTGTGCTTTTGATCTGAAGTTAAAAGAGTATTAAATTGAATGATCTTGCTACGGCTTTACTTAGGTGTCTGGCCCGAATCAAAGAGCTTTAGTGGCGAAGGCTACGGGCCCGTTCCCTCAAAGTGGAAAGGAATCTGTCAGTTTGATGCCAAAGATGGCAAAGCATGTAATAGGTACACTCTTTTCCTCAACAGTGAAGCAAATCATGTGATGATCTGTTCTTGTTCAATTTTTTTACCGAAGTTTCACCTGATTTATTAAAAGTTCTCCATCTTTTCACCACAGCACAATTATTCATTCCATTCTTGCAAAATATTCTCAAGAATTTCAGTCAAATCTTGCAAAATATTCTCAAGAATTTCAGTCAAAAGCAACCGACCACTAGCATAAAACTATGTCACAAAGCAAATGATTTTTTTTTTTTATAAAAGCAGCACTTTTTTCACTTGGTGACAATAAAATTTCCAGAGTGGGTCTCCAAATTAAGCTGCATTTAATCCATAATGCACGTTGATTGCAGGAAACTAATCGGAGCTAGGTATTTCAACAAAGGTTTCGCTCAACTCCCAGGAGTAAAGAACGACTCTACCTTGAACTCACCCCGAGACCAAAATGGCCATGGGACCCACACGCTTTCCACACTTGCCGGGAACTTCGTCCCTAATGCGAGTGTGATCGGAGTGGGGGTCGGGACGGTGAAAGGGGGTTCACCTAGAGCTCGTGCTGCTTCATACAGAGTGTGTTACCCTCCGGTGGGTGTGCATGAGTGCATGGATGCTGACATCATGAAGGGCTTTGATGCAGCAATAAGTGACGGTGTTGATGTGCTCTCTCTTTCGTTGGGCGGTATGCCGTTAGACTATTTCAATGATGCCATTGCTATTGGTGCTGACGTGGTCCCATCCAGTACAGCCACGCTGGCGACACGTGGACCACTATCCATGAGACACGTCGGGTGGCAGACCGGTCAAAGGTGCCACGCAAACCTCCCAATCAGCCACATCCAACGGCAAACCCTTCAAGAAGGTAAAAGCTGACCATTCAACCGTGTCGACTCGACTACCCTCAGGAATAGTCGAAACACCATCGACTATGCCCAAGGCAAGTCGGCGAGTACTCGACCGTATGGTTCCTAGGTCGAACTGGGGTCGACCATCCCGGGGCCTACTCCGCCGTTTCCAGCATTTAATGAGGCCTGACAGGCCGTACGAAGCAGGTGGCGCATTTAATGTACCTGCAAGTCGCACTGTACAGGTAATCATTACCTTAATAGGTATAAATACCCCCCCCCCATAAATGCCATTTAACACACAACGACCACATTAAAAGCGCACAAGTTACTCGATAAGCTCCCAGCCACTCGATACTAACTTGAGCGTCGGAGTGCCGACAAAGGGAATCACCCCTCCCGTCCTTTGTCGGTCCGAAGTTTACGTTTGTCACTCTCCCCAGGTCAATTCCATATCGAGCTCTGCCCCACCAACAAATCTCAAGTGACTCGAGTCGATCATTACAGGACACAGCCACGTCATCAATCCGGATCCGACACGATCATTTTGGCGCCGTCTGTGGGAAACCGTTCGAGAAGTCGAAGAGAAATGGAATTACGCAGTCATCGTACTCTGGGGGGGTGACGTCCCCGATACGGAAACCCAAAACAGGATGGACGGACCGAGTCAGACCCCGAGACGACCGAGGGCCGAGATAATGGCCGCCCCTGTGCCAATGGTGTACGCAACTCCCGATTTAGACGCCTACCTAGAGAAGTGTCAAGCCGAGGCAGTAGCGGCGGCGACCGAGGGTAGAACCCCAGTCTTCCCAGAGAAGCCTCAAGCAACACCGGCCGTCCCGCCGACAGGCCAGTATGCATACTACTGCGGGCCGCCCGCTCATTATGGGTATCTGCCCCCTCCCCATTGGGGGCATCAGCCCGGCCCTATAGTATACCATCAAGATCCCTATGGCATGCCCCCACCGCCTGGTCAAAACCAGCGGCAAGGGGCAGGTCAGGAGCCACAACAGACCGAGGTGTTACCTCCCGACCAAGAGGCCCAATCGGCTCGGCGTCCAGGTAAGCGCCCAGTCAATCAAGAACATCAAGGGGCTAGGTCAAGAACCAAGGGAAATGGAGGAGAACCAAGGGCCGCCCGAGGATCGAGGGATGCGAGGGAATCGAGGAGCCCCTCTCGCCATGAGAAAGAGCGGCGACCAAAAAACTCCAGGGTATTCGATCGACTGGGGGCTAGGGCCTCTCCGGAAGCCCCCAGATTGTCGAACCGAGGACTCCCCGTGGGGCGGAAGGATTTGAGACATCGCTTGCCTCGAAGGGGAGATTCCCCCCAGCGGTCCAGACATGGTAAAACTCCCTCTCAGGTCGATGATGACGAGGAAATGTCCTACAGCAATCGGTCACCCCCACCCGGAAGGAGGCCGAGTCACCAATACCGGAGCTCTCGCGAAGTGCAATCCCCCTTTTGTGTAAGGATCTTGGCAGCCATGGCCGCGGATAAGATGCCCACCAATCTCCCGACGTATAATGGCGTGTCCGATCCCGAGCGGCACGTAGACCGCTTTGAAATTGAGATAAGTATGTTCGGCCATTCGTCCGATGTGAGAGCTAAGATTTTTGCCACCACTCTCGTCGAGTCAGCCCAGGACTGGTTCTCAAGGCTGGCTCCGAGAAGTATCCAATCATATGATGAGTTGATAGAGCGCTTTGTGGCTCATTTCTCCTCTGTAAAAGGCGACAAGTTGCCGGCCACTTACCTCTACAACATTGTGCAGAGAGAGGATGAGACCCTGAGAGACTTTGTCACTCGATTCTCTCGAGCGGCGGTACAAGTTCAATCTCCAAGTATGGACATGGTTATACCTACCATCCACGCCGCTTTAAGAGATCGAGAATGTGCTCGACACATTGTCCGGAAAAACCCCGCCTCGATATCTAAATTACTGGATATCGCCTCCTCCTAGATGAGGGTGGAGGAGGTCGAGTTGGCGCAAAAAGGGGCCGCGAACCGTAAATCGGAAGCTATCCGGCCAATGAAAGGTGAGCTCAAGAAGGATCAAAAGAATCGAGTCGACCACACCTCCGGAAGCAGCTCTAAAAAGCATTATACGCCGTTAAATCGGTCGATTGAGGAGATTTACAACATCGCCAACAAAAAGCTGTTCAAGAGTCCCAAAGCCATCAAGGAAACTCAGAAGAACAGGGATTCGGGGAAGTTCTGTCATTTCCATCGACAGTCCGGACACAACACCTCGGAGTGCTTTGCCCTGCGGGATGAAATCGAGAGATTGATCAGAGGAGGGGAGCTCCAAGAGTTCGTTAAAAGGCTAGATGAGTTAGCCACCCGAGCTGACGATCGCAGTCCGCCTCGACGTAGGGAGGCTAAACCCCCGACCGAGAGGGACGATCATAACCTCCCCTGCCTTGGTCGAATCGACATGATCGCCGGCGGACCAGCTGGGGGTGACACAAAAACTGCCCGAAAGAGGACCCGCAGAGAAGCCCAGAGAAACTATTACGGCCCCTACGAGGTGATGGAGATCGAGTCGAGTAGAGAGTGGGCAGATCAGGATATTAGTTTTAACAATAAGGACCTAGTCGGCATGCCACCACGGGAAGGCGATACGCCTAGTTGTCCGATGGTGGTTACGCTCGACGTGGCCAATTATGCTGTATCAAAGACCCTTGTTGATAATGGAAGCTCTGTAAATATTATTTATCTCTCGACTCTAAATCGCATGAATCTTGCCAAAAGTTTGAACTTGGAGCATCTCAAAACCCCTTTAACAGGGTTTGGAGGGTCCGAGGTATACCCTAAAGGTCGAGTCCGACTGATCACCTCCATGGGAACGCTCCCTAAGAGATCGACTCTCGAATTGGAATATCTTGTAGTCGATCAGCCTTCAGCATATAACCTCATTTTGGGGAGGCCTGGATTAATCGACTTCAGGGCAGTTATTTCCACTTACCACCAATTGATTAAGCTCCCCACCCCCGCCGGGATAGGCGAACTGAGGTGCGATGTGCCCGTGTCCTGGGTTTGTTATTCAATTTCCATGGAGAAGGTGAAGCTGCCCGACCGCCGGATCGTCCCCGTTTTGGGCCTACCCGACGGAGAAGAGGATCAGATCGAGGACATGGAAGCTCCTAGTGACGAGCCTATCCGCAAATCGAAAAAAGCTAAGAAGAAGCAAAAGGTTTCGGATAATCGACTCGAGGCATCCACTCAAACGATGGAAGTCGAGCTCCTTCCGGGACAAAAAAAGAAAATCACTCATGTGGGGCTCCCCGAGCCGGGGAAGGAACACGAGCAGGTACTCCTAATTCAATTTCTTCAAGAGAACGCCGATGTCTTTGCATGGAGTGCCAACGATTTAGTGGGAGTCGATCCCTCCGTGATTATGCATCACCTCAATGTCGATCCATCCTTCAAACCAATCAAGCAGCGGTTGCGAACCCAAAGCGCCAGAAGGAATGAAATAATTGAGGAAGAGGTGAACAAGTTATTGGACGCTGGATACATCACGCCCGCCACGTATGTCGACTGGCTCTGTAATGTGGTTCTGGTAGCCAAGTCAGGAGGGAAGTGACGTATGTGCAACGACTTTACAGATCTAAATAAGGCGTGCCCGAAGGAACCCTATCCCCTCCCAAATATCGACCAGCTAGTCGACTCGACTGCGGGATGCGAGCTAATGAGTATGATGGATGCCTTTCAAGGCTACTATCAAATTTTCATGGCACCCGAGGACGAAGATAAGACCGCCTTTATAGTGGTGAAGGGTGTTTACTGTTTCCGAGTGATGCCCTTCGGACTCAAAAACACGGGGGCTACATACCAGAGGCTGGTTAACCGAATCTTCGGGGAAGAGATTGGTAAAACCATGGAAGTTTATGTCGACGACATGATTATACGGTCGACACGGTCGAGCAACCACCTCAAAGACCTAATGAGATCGTTCGAGCTACTCAGGCAGTACAACCTGAAGCTCAACCAGAATAAGTGCACCTTCGGGGTGTCAGGGGGAAAATTCCTTGGTTACCTGGTTAGCCAGAGAGGGATCGAGGCAAACCCCGAGAAGAGCGATGCTATCCGCAACTTGTCCAGCCCGAAAACGATCCGAGAGGTACAATGTTTAGTTGGACGAATTATTTCTCTTAACAGGTTTATTTCCAGGTCAGCCGAGAAGAACCTTCCTTTTTTCAAAATCTTGAGGAATGTTAAAGAATTCAAGTGGACCGAGGAATGCGACCGGGCTTTCGAGGCGATGAAAAAATACCTCGAGTCACCCCCACTCCTAGCCAAGCCAAAACAAGGAGAAATTTTATACCTCTATATGGCCGTGTCGAATGAAGTGATCAGCTCGGTCTTGGTTGCTATAAGGGAAAGGAAGCACCTGCCGAGCTACTATGTTAGCAAAATTCTGCACGGGGCAGAGACACGATATTTGGAAATCGAAAAATTTGCCCTTGCTCTTGTGCACACGGCCAGAAGACTGAAGCCGTATTTTCAGGCCCACAAGATCATCGTGCTCACCGATCAACCTCTCAAACTGGTGTTGTCCAAACCAGACAGTTCGGGTCGACTTGTTAAATGGTCTGTCGAGTTGGGCCAGTATGACTTATCCTACAAACCGAGGATAGCATACCAAGCCCAAGTCTTGGCCGATTTTTTGGTCGAGAAGCAACCTTCGGCCCCGCTCAGAGAAAATGCGTGTCGATGGACTTTGTCACTCGATGGTTCATCGACCTCATCCGGCGGGGGTGCGGGAGTGTCATTGAGAAGTACTGACGGCGATGAGCTCGACTTCGCCATCTGTCTAGACTTTCCCGCCACGAACAACGAGGCCGAGTACGAGGCGCTCTTAGCGGGCATGAGAATCGCCAGAGAACAAGGCATCGAGAGCCTAGCGGCTTTAACCGATTCACAGTTGGTTGCTAGCCAATATGCTGGCTCTTATGAGGCAAGGGAAGAATCGATGGCCAAATACTTGCAGAAGGTCAGGGTATGGACCGCGAAATTCAAAAACTTTAGCCTTGAGCAGATACCTAGGGAGGAGAATGAGAGAGCCGATGTCCTTTCCAAGGTGGCCAATGGACTCAGGGGAACAAGGGATAGGTCGATTACCTTCCTCACAGTCACAGCTAGATCGATCGAGGAAGGGGGAAAGCCGGTACACAGCATCGACCCCATCGAGCCATGTTGGTTAGACGATTTGGTCTTACATCTAAGGGACCGCTTCTTGCCCGAAAACAGAGCAGAGAGGCGTCGATTGATAGCCCGGGCAGCAAGCTACTCACTCGATCCAGAAGGCGTGCTATACAAGAGGTCCGTCAATGAACCGGCCAAGAGGTGTCTAAGACCCTCCCAAGCCAAGGAGGTCCTCGAAGAGGTGCACGCCGGATCCTGCGGAAACCACTCGGGAGGCCAAATACTCGCTAAGAAGGTCTCTCGGGCCGGCTACTACTGGCCGACCCTCCTGCGAGATTCGATCAATCTGGTAAAGAAGTGCCCTAGCTGCCAAAAACATTCGAACCTCACCCACCAACACCCGAGGGAAATGACCCCGGTCGACATTTCGTGGCCCTTCGATCAATGGGGAATCGACATTGTCGGGCCTTTTCCCCTCGCCCCAAGACAACACCAATTCGTTATTGTCTGCGTGGAGTATTTTTCCAAATGGGTCGAAGCAGTCTCTGTCCCCAGGATCACCCATACAGTAATGACTCGATTTTTATGGAAAAACATCATATGCCGATTCGGGGTGCCAAAGACTTTGATTTGCGATAATGGCCCCCAATTCCGAAGCAAGATGTTCAAGAATTATTGTTCCAAGTACGGCATCAGTTTGCGTTTCACTTCGGTCGGCCATCCTCAGGCTAATGGCCAAACCGAAGTCACCAACCGGATAATCGTGCAGAATCTGAAGACCCGACTCGACGGGAGCAAAGGAGCTTGGGCCGAGGAACTTGACGGCGTCCTATGGGCCTATCGAACCACCCCTCGAACCGCTACCGGGGAGACACCATTTTCAATGGTCTATGGTTCCGAGGCGGTGGTCCCCGCCGAGTTGATACACCAAACCGATAGGGTGTCCCATTATCAACTCGATCGCAATCAAGAGAATCGACAGTTCGACTTAGACATGATTGAAGAAGCAAGAGATCGGGCATTCCGACGGATGCAGCAGTATCGAGCCGCGGTGGCCAGAAGCTACAACAAAAAGGTCCTTCATCGAGGATTCCGAGTCGGTGATCTCGTCCTGAAACGGGTCGATGTGACGAAACATGTCGGAAAGCTCGACGCCAACTGGGATGGTCTTTTCCGAGTCTCCAAGGTCGGGAAAAACCACGCCTACCACCTCGAAGAAATGAATGGCAATCCTATACCTCGATCATGGAACGCCCACAACCTTAGGGCTTTTTATGTTTGAAAAGATGTAGTCTCCAACATGTCAATCAATAAAATTGGAGTAGTTTTCCAACCTGAAAGGTTGTCATATCCTTAATGGGTTAAACAGCCCAATTGATATCCTCGACTAAATTTATCTCTTAAAATCAACCTAACTGCTTGACGTCCTTCTCGCAAGGGGCTAGAGCAATTTATGTTGCCGACTTGAGGGTATTATTTGATTTGAACATGCATACTCGAAAATGCTAATTCGAATTTAACCTTGAAGCAAATTTCATTAAGATTGGTAAAACAATTACATTTGGATTTTCCAGCGGGAACATTGTTCGACCACCCTGGGTCGACTTACTACAAAATTCAAAATTTAAAATAGGAAAAAATTACAAGAAGAGTCGGTGCAGGAAATCGGGAGGCCTAGTCTATTTCTTCATCGGAGGGAGTGTTGGCGGATTTCTCGAAGAAGAGCTCTGGGAATATTTTGGCATGGTTCAGAACCATAGGATCGACCCCTTGGGGCATCCGACTAGCATCCTCCTCGATTCCACCGACTATCGATTGTGCCAAAGGGATGGCGAACCCAAATTCATGCTTCGACCAATCCTCCTCTGGATCTTCAGCAGCTTGCTCGGTCTGAGGACGCGGATCTGGGCATAGGAGGCCAACCTTGGTCGTATCATAATCGACCGGGAGATAACCCTCAGCACGACATTGGGCCAATCATAACTCGAACCCCTCCTTCATGTCCGAAATCCCAAAGGTGGCAGTCGATCTTTTGAAGGCCGTCGACTTCATGAATCGGTAGGCCCCGAACTGCTCCGAGTCGGCGATGATTTGGTCATAAACTCGCTGGCATCGCTCGATGGCAGACCTTGCACCTTTCACCTCCCCTGCCGATTCTCCGTCTTTGAAAGCGTTAAGGGTCTTCTCGGCCTCTTTGTCGAGCTTCTGGAGAGCCTCGAGCAGTTCCGCCTTCTTGGCCTCCAGCAGTTTTTTGGTTTCTTCGAGGGCCCTCTCCGCTTTCTCCTTCCCCAGAGTCGCCGCCTTCGCGCTCGAACCGAGTCCCGCCTTCTCCGTTTCCAACTCCTGCACCCTCCTCTTCAAAATTTCGACCTCCGAGTCGATCCCTGCCTTAGCCTCCAAACGTGTCCTCCCCTCCTTGTAGATTTGGGCCCTCCGACTCATGTGATAGACATCCTGAGCAAGCTGTGACACGAGAAGAAAAGGGGGTTAATGGTCGGACTTAAAGCGAACCGATAGATGGGGAAGAGCTCGGATTCTTACCCCAATGATCTTCACCGCAGCCGACATCTCCAACTCCACCTCTGACATTTTCCATCTCGATTCATGGTCGACTGGGACCTGGCAACAGTGATACACCGCCCCGGCAACACGGTTGTCCCTCGGGATCGACCCAATCCTTCGAGGCTTACCATCGTCCCCGATCAGCTTATAGCCCCCAGGAAGGTGCGGCTCAGAGATCTTGAGCATTTTGAAGAAGTCGGCTAGATCTTCCGCTGGGGGGTGGAATGGAAGGTGCGCCAATCTAATGGCCTCGGAGGAGAAGGGGGCCGGCGCCTTTTCGGTCCCTGAAGGAGTCGACGGGATCGAGCCGGAGGAATTCGTACCCCTCGACTGGCTACCCCCAACACTAGGATCGATGTGTCCTGCCGGCCTGGGGACAGACGCTCCTTTCGGATCCCTGTCTTTTTTCGACCGTTTCCTATCAGGCTCGGGGAGGGAGGCTTTGTCTTTCCTTTTCAAGGTTTGACTCGGCTCGGTCCCTGCTTTATCCGCCCCCCTCGGGAGAACGGCATCCATGGTCTTGTGGGGCTGTGCCACCTCGGCCGCTTTCGCAAAAGCATGTTTAGCTGCGAGCTCTTCCATGTCGGCCCTCATCTTCGCCAAGCAACTCATTATTACTTTATCTGAGAAGAAGAAAGGCGAATGTTAGAATCGACTAAAAAGACGAGAAATGCAATTATGAGTGTAAAACGATCAGCTTGACTCGACCACATGATTTACCAGGGTCGAACATCCGACTCTTATGGCCGGGGGCTAAGCCAAAATCGACCAGTACTTTAGTCTCGATCAATTTTTTGCAGTCAAACTGGCCGAGGGATAGCATGTCCCGTATGAAAGTGTTGGACCACCGTGTAGCTGCAACCGGTAATATCGAGCTCGGCCTCCAACACCACATTTTGTTCCATAAATTCGGCCAACCCGACTCGCTCTCGACATATACGAATTGGTGTTTCCAAGATTGTCCGTTTGAAGAGGTCGGCGACGTTGTGAGTTTGCGTTTCTGTTTAAACGAAAGTTGTACGAACCCATAACCCGATCCGGACCCCTCCTTGGTCACACTTACATTAAAAAGGTCCTTGGCTACCCCAAGCATGGGAATCCCGAAATACTTCATCAGAACTCGGATGCCGTTAAGCATCGCATAACCGTTCGGCATTAACTGGACCGGGCTGATATTCAAGTGGTTCAGAATGTCGAGGACGTCATCATCTATCGGGATTCGAAACCCTGCTTGGATCATCTTCCAAGTTACGGTGATGCAATTTCTCGGGGGGTCGGTCATGGATTCCCCCCTTCGAGGTCGAACTAAACTGTATCCCCCCAGCTCAACATCTCCCCCAAACAAAATCTCTCTCATTTCTTCAAACATCTTGGCCGATACTTTGCTTTCGACTAGCCTAGGGTCCTTATTCAAAGTTCGGCTAGGGGATTTCCTACCATAAGGGATATGTACGCCACCCTCTCCTTGATTATCCAAGGTTGACGGCCCCGCATCTCCTACTCGACTCGCGAGTTCCGGGCCGAGGCTCATCCCAATTGGTGGAATCGCCGTTATGGGTTCTGCAGAGGCTACGAGACTCGAAGGAGAGGCCGACTGTCTGTCCTCAGAGTCCCCCGATGCTTCCGATACCTCTACCCTATCGGAGTCCTGCGATCTAACCGACTCCTCCTCACTCGACGTCGAGGAGAGCGAGTGTACATCGTCCCCAGGGACCGGGATCTTATCCGACAGGTCTGAACTAGTCGAGGTAGAAGAAGTCATCCCACCGCTCAACAATTCTTCGACTGGATTCCCTTGAAGTTCGCCTTCTCCTTGAAATAAGGGTTAAGGTTTTTCGTGTCAGGGATCGAGTCGAAAGCGATTCGAGATGGGGTTCTTCTCACTCGACTCCAGACTCTCCAACAGATAGAAAATAAAGAAATTAAAGCGGTAAGAGAGGAAAAAGTTGAGTCGAAAAAGGCTTACCGGAAAATTTCGCAGATGATTTGGTCGACTCGAAGTATCCGGAGGCTGCTCTCGAAAAGCTTTTAAGGACTCGAACTGCTCTGGAAATTACTAAAGAAGTGAAGGGTGCAAATGAAGGCCGTAAGGGGCTATTTATAGGGGTTACCCTGGGCGGGAAAATCGAAGACGAACCGTCGCCATCATTACGCCTGGGGCCCACTTCTCGAAAACCGAAAGGACACTGCCACGTCATCGTGGCACCGCCTTTCCGGGGGCTAATGACGTGGTCCCATCCAGTACAGCCACGCTGGCGACACGTGGACCACTATCCACGAGACACGTCGGGTGGCAGACCGGTCAAAGGTGCCACGCAAACCTCCCAATCAGCCACATCCAACGGCAAACCCTTCAAGAAGGTAAAAGCTGACCATTCAACCGTGTCGACTCGACTACCCTCAGGAATAGTCGAAACACCATCGACTATGCCCAAGGCAAGTCGGCGAGTACTCGACCGTATGGTTCCTAGGTCGAACTGGGGTCGACCATCCCGGGGCCCACTCCGCCGTTTCCAGCATTTAATGAGGCCTGACAGGCCGTACGAAGCAGGTGGCGCATTTAATGTACCTGCAAGTCGCACTGTACAGGTAATCATTACCTTAATAGGTATAAATACCCCCCCCCCCCATAAATGCCATTTAACACACAACTACCACATTAAAAGCGCACAAGTTACTCGATAAGCTCCCAGCCACTCGATACTAACTTGAGCGTCGGAGTGCCGACAAAGGGAATCACCCCTCCCGTCCTTTGTCGGTCCGAAGTTTACGTTTGTCACTCTCCCCAGGTCAATTCCATATCGAGCTCTGCCCCACCAACAAATCTCAAGTGACTCGAGTCGATCATTACAGGACACAGCCACGTCATCAATCCGGATCCGACACGATCAGGTGCGTTCCATGCTGTCAAGAACGGGATTGTTGTTGTGGCTTCTGCTGGAAACAATGGGCCTTTTCCTGGAGCAGTGACTAATGTTGCCCCCTGGATAATTACGGTGGCTGCTAGTACGATTGATCGTGAGTATGAAGCTGAAGTTAAGTTGCAGAATGGGGATATCTTCAAGGGGTTTAGCCTTTCGAGCCCGTTGCCTCATAAGTCGTTTTATAAGCTTATTAAATCTGCTGACGGCAAGGCTGCCAATGCAACAGAATCACATGCGTAAGAATTTTCTTTTCTTTTTCGAGTTATTACAATGTTTGATATTGAGTGCTGATATTCATCATCCCTCTGTGGTGCAGGAGGTTTTGCATGGAGGATTCTTTGGATCCCGAGAAGGTGAAGGGCAAGATCGTGGTTTGTCAAAGTGGGGGGAACTTTTCCAACATACCCAAAGGGGCCGAGTGTTATCGTACTGGTGCTGCTGGAATGATTCTTTACAATGATGAATTAGATGGGAATTTCCTCGTTGCTGATCTTCATCTTGTTCCTGCTGCTCATATCAATTACACCGACGGCGTTCGCCTCTTTTCCTATCTCAACTCCACCAAGTACGCAATAACATAACATATTTCTCTTTACATATTCAGATCAATTGCTGATATTTTCACATTATTCATATTCCTATACTGTGCAGAAATCCTCAAGGCCTCATTACTCCTCCCGTGGCAGTGACGGGCCTTCAACCCGCCCCATTCATGGCTTTCTTCTCTTCCAGTGGTCCTAATCTTGTTACACAAGATATTATAAAGGTAAATCAAGCTATTTCACCATCTGTGGATTAAAATTTTGATTTGTCAATTCTTCTAAGTAGTTAAAATTTCCCTGCAGCCTGATATCACAGCTCCAGGAGTAAACATCATAGCAGCTTACAGCGAATCAGTGAACCCCACATTTAGTCCGCTTGATAAGCGTACAACTCCGTTCAACGTACTATCAGGAACCTCCATGTCCTGCCCCCATGTTGCAGGTGTCGCCGGCCTGCTCAAAAGCCTCCACCCTGATTGGAGCCCTGCTGCAATCCGATCTGCCATCATGACAACCGCACGAACACGAGACAACACGGATGAGCCAATGATCGACGGCGTTGGATGGAAGGGGACACCATTCTCATACGGCTCAGGCCACATCAGACCCAACCGTGCCCAGGATCCTGGACTCGTATACGACATGAACGTCAACGATTACCTGGATTTCCTCTGCGGCCTCGGCTACGACGAGACCAAACTCAGCCGGTTCGCTGGATCCCACTACGAATGCCCCAAGAACTACAGCGTTTTCAACATGAACCACCCCAACATCAATATCCGAAACCTGAATGAATCAATTACAGTGACGAGGAAGGTGAAAAACGTTGGGAATCCCAGTACGTACACGGCCCGTGTTCACCAACCGCCGGGACATTTGGTGACGGTGAAGCCGAACGTTCTGAAATTTGAGAAAACTGGGGAAGAGAAGAGCTTTGAAGTGACCATAAAGATTCTGAAATATCAGAGGTTTTATGAATTCGGGGCGCTGATATGGTCGGATGGAATCCATTACGTGAGGAGTCCGATTGTGATTGCTGATTTTCCTAAGTCCTCCTAAGTAATTCAATAGCTCCTCTAGTTAGTTATTCCTTAGCCAATCATTAGGATTTAGGAGTTCAGATTGTCTTAATTCAGTTTTATTTAATTTCTGGTTATTCTTTAGTATTAAATAGTATTAATATTTGGATTGGTTTGAGGGATAACTGTAATTATTATTATCATTATCAAATTTATTTCTATTTCTTAAAAGCGTCATCCTTTTTCCTTTCAATTTTAATAAGTATTCTGTATAATTTAGTGGTGAGGCAATCTCAAATAACTCTCCATGGTGTTGGAATATCTTCACTTATTTCCCCAAAATACGAATCATGAAATTCATACAACATATATTTTGGGGAAGTTGTCTGGGGAGTTGTCTCCAGAACCACAAAATTCATGATTCATGAATTTATGTACTACATTATGTGAAACTTGTATGGGGGAGTTCTATAACAATATGATGCGGTATTTGGGATTTATCCCACATTACCCCTTTAGTGGAATTAATTAATTATATTTTTTCTTAAAATTAGACGAGGAATTACCCCTTTAGTGTAATTAATTAATTATATTTTTTCTTAAAATTAGTCGAGGAAAATGAGAAATAGTAATTATATATGCAGGTGTGCAGTCAATGGCGTTAGTAGGGATAGGGAACCAGAAAAATGAAGTGGTGGTGGTTAGCCACCAGATTAGATTGAGGAAGAAGGTCGGATTTACGGACGTTGTTAGTGTTTCCCTACCCAAATGAAACCATTGTGGTTTTTTCCATATATATATATATATATATCTTTAGTTTCTTGGTTTCAAAATAAGTAATTAGTCGATGAAATATAGTTGATAAACCTAATTTCTAATTTAAGCTGATAGGAAAGGGATACACCAAATTCGAGTATATTCTTCAGCAGAAATTCAAACTCCTCTCCAAATGCCTAATAAACAAACAAGAATAATAGAGACACGAGATTTAACGTGTAAAATCCCTTCAAATCGAAGAGTAAAACCACGAGGCCTACGAGACCCAAAAACAAATCCACTATAATACGAGACGAAATTACAACGGTTCAACACCAATAAATCTAGCTCCAAACACAAACCAAACACCGATTCGATCCAAAACGAACTATAACACAAAAGGAGAAAAAAACACCAAATTAAGTCGAAAATCGCATCACTTGTAACGCCCCGTGTTCTCGACAAGCCACGTATGATGTCACGAATGGGTTTAGACCGAGTGTTAAGTGATTAAATTATGTTTTATTTACTTAATGATATGTTTAATTTATTTAATTGCATGATTTAATTGTGATTACGTGATTTTCGTGTCCTAATTTTATTAATTGCCCTTAATTGTTACTATTTGAAAATATGTGGACCAATTTGTAAGTTTTAGAAGTCAGAGATTTAACTGCAAATCCTTCACACGGATATTCATTTACATTCTCGAACCATCCACCTTATTCCTCGTATTCTTTTATGAATTTGTTGATTGTCCCTGAAATTAGTATAGTTCATTCGGAAATAAAACAATAAGTCCAGAACATATCCCCCTTTGGGCCCCACCAGTTAACCTTATCTCTCTCTTTTCTCTTTTCTTTCATTTTCCGAACTTTCTCGCTCTTCTAAGTCTCTCTTTCTCCTTCTCTATTCCTAAAAACAAATAGTAGCCCAAGACTTCTGTTGGACCGCCACCTCGGAGCTTCAGCTCCCGTTTTCTCCTCTCTCGCGTTCACCCCTGCTTCTCCGAGCAAGATAAGGAAGCAGCAACTGCCGGCAGCCTCCGCACAGCCGGAGCACTCCACCTCCTCCAGTCACCAATTTTGGTCGCCACCGTCAATCCCTGCCACAACCGCCACAACCGAGGGCTACCACTTATTGTCTTAGCTGCCACATCTCTAATTGTAAATCCCCTTTCCTTTCCCAATTCCTTACAGTCTCGGCTTATGGTATATGTATGCATCTTTTGTATAATTAATTGTGAATTTAAGTGTGATTTTGATTCTTGAGAATTTAGGATTGCGGTTTTATGTGATATATATACATATATGCATTTGGATAATTTAGGATTAATAGATGTGCTTTGTTTATTGAGAATCAATTTACATATTTAAATTGAGTTGATGATTAAGAGTAAATCATACATTAATTGTTTAAGTGTATATTAATTGGTTGATTCATGAAGTAATTGTTGTGATTGTATATTAATGGAAGATTATGTTACTTTGAATTGGATTCTCGATTTTGAAATGTTGTATTAGATTGGATCTTTGACAACTAATGAATCAGATTTGATTAGGATCAGGAATATGTATATAATACCTTGTTGTTGAAATCATGAGTGGGGATTGAAGGTAAAACGGGGCTTGAAATGAGCTTGATCAATCTTGGTACTTTTGTTGGTTAATACTTGGAATATTGGATGATTATGTGTCTTACATGTTTGGGAATATTGTAGACTTTGTTTAGTGATGAATTTAGATATTTGTGAATGAGTTTTGCATGTTTGAAGATTGAAAAGCTTAACACAAAATCATGACAGCATTTATGCAGCGATTTCAAACGTAAATTCCGATTGCATACGACCTCGTTTTTCTGATCTGTTTTAACTGGAAATCCCTAGCATATTGAGGTCTCTCTCTGTCGAATTTTGTATTCATTCGAGTCCGTTTGATAACCGAAAAGAATTCCAAACGATACCCCTGTTTTTGCCTTGTTTTCTGATATGAAATAGCAGCCTTAGCAGAGGGGGTAAACCTTTGAATTTTACAAAACTGATTTACAGAGAAGTTCATACATGTGTTAGGAGTATACCTGTACATTTTCAGAATTTTCCGACTTCGTTTAATATGGTAAACGAATTTTCCTTTGAAATATGTCACTGCAGTTGAGTTGCTGTCTTGTCCCAAATTTACATTGAAATCTGTATTAGTACAGAAATATTTAGGAATTGGGGCCTATGCCATTTGAAAGTTATGGTTGTCTAGTTTACTAAGAATTTTACGGATCCTTAAAATACCTTCCGAGCTATAAGTTATGACGATTTTCCTACAATGTGTGCATGTAAAAAGTTTCTGCACTAGTTGCTTATTTGAGTATTTGATCCTAAAACTAAGCCATATTATTGATGTTTGACCCAACCTATTTCCATGCTTTTACTACACTCTCTCTATATGTAATACAAAACGTGAATGCTCGAATTTAATCGTGTTTGTTTCATTTAGTTCGAATTTGACGAGCTACTTTAAACACTTAAGGGGGTGTAAGTGTAATTTAGTGAAAACTAGTGTAACCTTTCTTAAACTTGTTTGTTTGTATATAATAGACTTTTGTAAAGTATGAGATCTCTGAAGTGGTTTGATAAATTGTATACGAACTTCATTTTGAGATATCCGACTTGTGTGGTAGGTATAATTGCATATGTATACATCCATAATGAAATGTTGTAAATGATGGACATCGGTAAAGAGCATATTGCGATTAGTGTGTTAGTTCAATTCCTTTATTTTAGTTATTTGTATTTAGCTGTTGTAAGTTATTAATTGTAAATATTAGGATTTGGTTCAATTAGATTAGTTTAATTAACGTTCTTGTTAAACCAACCTACTAATTAATAAATTAATGATATATTATATTGGTTAATTGTATGTGTTGCCTTATAAATTGGCTGTACACGTGCTGTGTAAGTATATTTTTTCACATTATGATAAACATCATGCAATTAGTTTGGGAATCTAAGATATACGCATGAACTAGTATTGTTAAAAATATGTTACCATTGACTTTGTGAAATCGCATTGAATTAAATTATGTGCATGTGCATGAACTTCCTGGGATGTATATATGTAATAGTTTATAAATTATAAGTTGTGCATTGTCTGATTGTTGAGGTATTAGATAGGGCCTGTTATCATTATTATAGTTGTATGCTACTAGTTGTTTGATATGTCTAACTGAAGTATGTTCGTATCACCCCAAAGCATGATCTAAATATGTGTTCTATGATTCAAATTGCTCAATTTGATGCCTTATGCTATCAGTGTGTGTCTAGTTGCACCCTTTGTCTATGATCCTACATTCTAAACACTAATACACCATGCTACCATATTATTGATTGCATACATGTATCGTATGCCTTATCGCACGCCGTGCGTCGTAATTGGTCTTTGATTGAGTCTAAGCCTCACATGTCATGTCTCGTTACACAGGCCCACTTCAAATAGGTCATGTTTCGGTTGAGTAGGGTCACCTACTTCTCTCACCCTCTTTTGGTAAACGGTCGGTAAGATGAAAAGGTGAGGTTTATCTTCTTGCTGCAACCAATAGCCTATACCTATACAACCTACACGAATTGGTTTTGCTCCTCGATTGTGGCCTATTATATGTATATGTATACTATAGTAGATACGTGATTGATTACCATGTTATGGATTTTATTAAAAGGGTATTGCAAGTATCAAAGGGGTTATATATATATGTTCTCGAGTGAGTTCATGACTTCAAAGAAATGAAACGAAAGTGTTTTACATGCATTGCATGAACGAGTGCTTGTTAAATGAATCCTCATAATTCCATTGGGAAGGGATCCGAGGCAACGTGTACGAGGTGATCCGGGGAGGCAACGGGCCGACGGAGAACCTTAATCGCGACCTCTACGGGGGCCCGTATTATCATCGGAGGTAGTTGATAATACGCGTGTCTACTGTGACCGGTACGCCGAAGGAGCATAGTACCGAAATGGACTATGACTCGTGTTATTGGATGGTTAGGGGTTAGCTACCTCTTCCGTCACCCGGAGGCAGAAGGATGGTTTCTTGTTATTGTTCTTGTTCTTGATTGATTGTGGAGTAAAGGTTGGAGACGGGGTATAACTCGGTACCCACTGATTGATTGAAACCCTTAATCTGGTGTACGCCATCGTTCTTGAAAATAAATGATTGTCTTGTTATTGAAAATTGAGATTAAAGTAAATGATGGTTTATTATCGAAAATTGAGGCTATATCGGATCGAGGCATCTTGTTATTGCATTGCATCTCTCTACCTATTGCATCGTGTATATATCTATTATATTCCTTCCGTCTCACCAGTCGCTCGATTTACCCTCTCTTTTTCTGTTTCTTGTTACCTTATTGGTTGCAGGTTGGAGTTAGCTAGGCGGCTTGTGAGTCGTGTTTTACTTCTCGAGTCAAGTCTATTTAGGATTTCTTCAAGCTCATCTTTACATTTGTTTAACATAGGGTAACTCATGTTCTTGATTAAGTATTGATATATCATTGTGGCCTGTGAGCCTATCGTAGTTGTTTTTACTAGTCGTGCGCCTTATCTGGACATATTTTGTTATCGAAATCGAATTTCATGTTTTAATTAATGTTGGCCCCATGGCCATTGCAATGTTTAATGTTTGCTTTTGCTTCCGCTACAGCCTGTTGCTTTGACGACTGTCCGTCTAGAGCCGCCTAGCTAGGTGTTAATTTTGCTTGTCTCCCGTTCGCTATAGTTTGGTGTGCGTACGAATTACCCATTTCGTATGTGGGCCGGGCTATGGTGCGGGGGATGTGGTGGCTCCACGCTCGGGGCGCTACATCACTGTTCATACACCCAAAAACCCGACTTACAGTGCTCCAAATTCGATCTCCACCGTTCACTTTCAAGTTCGATGAGTTAGGAAGCTGCTTTCCGAAAATCAGCTCGATTGGACCACAAATGACTTCCCGATCGTCCGCACGAAGATTCTGCCATCGTCCAAAATCTGGGCAAAACTGGGCAAAAAATTTTGCTCTGTTTTTTCCAAAACTACTGCTGCTATACACGATCAGCAACACACCAAAAATAAGGAAAAATCTGAACCTATTCTTCATGGGGCTTTCATGGTATATTCCAAACAACAACCTAATTAGATTAGGAAAAGGATTTTGTGAACTTTAATACCAATTGGGCCAACAAATATAATTGGGCTGTACCCAACATAAGAGGTATTGGCTGATCATGTAGTTGTAAAAATCTTCACACTAATTAATGAAATATAGTTGATTGACTCCAACTCAAGTCGTGTCAAGTACTCTTCTCAGAGATTATAATTGCGTTAACTATTTGGTGCCAATTACGGTAGTAATTCAACTCGAAAGCACACTTACTTGGAAATAAAGATGTGATGAATCGAGGCCTGATGATGAATTTAGATGCGAATGAAAGAAATATTTGGACCTGCTTGACTCCCTTGATGCCAAGTAAGAAACCATCAATCAACAATATTGACAGCCTTTCTCAGTTGGCATTCAGGGAGCCAGGCAGATCATCATCAATATCTTGGAATATACTTCAACAGCCCATTACTATACATGCGAATTAAAGAAGAACATCTTGAGAAAGAAGATATAATATAAGCCTAAAAGCTTGTTAATTAAATATATAGTTTCTGAGCAAGAATATAAATATATAGAAAGAGAGGGGGAGAGAAGCCATTGTTGCACTTGTATCATTGAAAATACCCGTGTATTTTAAATTTGGTAATTTGGTGAAGTTTAAAGATCCAAAAGTTAGTGGTACCTTACATGCCAACAAGAAATTAAACATGATCCAAAGGCCAGGACCGTACAATATTTGGAAAATAATATAATTACATGTGAAAATTGATAGGGGTTTTTTGAGCTAGTAGAAGGGGTTGTTTCTAGGATATCAATTTTGTGTTGGTCCTCAGATAATATTAGGGGAAGGGCAAAAAAAAAAAAAAGGTGAAATTCACGAGAAATTTAGCACAAATTTAAGTTAAATAATCTTGAGAGAAGGGGTATTTAATTTATCTGATGGATTAAGAGTACAAAACTAAGCTTAATTATTCTAAATAGTTTTCAAGTTTTATAAACATTTTTTTTTTTTGGGTTTATAAGTTGTTTGATTTTATTTTAATTGTAATTTCTGAATATATTCGGATAAAGATAAAATCATATATGAATTTATAAGATGTTAATAATTAAATGTATGTAATTAAAATGGTTGAAGAAAATAAAGGAAATATAATTAAGATATTGAAACCTTTTGATTTATAAGGTTAGGACTTATGAGATGTTATTTAACATCTTATAAATTTCTTTATAAAAAATATCAAATACTTTAGGAATGCCTATACGCTGCGTAGAAGAACTTATAATTAAACTCGATCGGACATCCTGTAAGGGTGGTGTGCATGCATGCAGGACGGATTTAATTATTATTATTATTATTCGGTTAGGGTTTAAATTTATTTTTTTTTAAGGAGGGTAGGGTTGTTAACGAGGACCCCACCTCATATGTAAACCAACCAATGCAAAGAAAGCGATACAGATATTCATGATTCAGGATTAGTGGGACTCGAAATACAATGATGCCCTCTCAAGACATAAACCAACACTATAAGGGCAAAGACATCAAAGATCTTATATTGCTATTAATACTATCATCACAAAACGGATATGTCTTTCCACCCACACGTTTCATCGAATTACGGCCCCTCTTGCAAAACGTGGTATTCGGATCATCCATTGGCCTCAAAAGGAGGCGCCCAGTCTTCCGGGCAAAGTGGATGAGTGTCGATGTGGCACTCATTCGGCAACGGTTGATCGCATGCTTCTTGTTAGCGTCCACAGGAATACTCAAGTCGTTACTAGGTTAGCACCGGACTAGATGTACCAAATAACCGTCAATTACATAGTTTCATACTGGCCATAATATCCGACTCTTGAAACTCCAGTGATTTTCCATGATATAATAAAACTCCTGCATGAACAAACAGTACTCGGCCAAGGAAAGATCAAGTGTAATATAATTCTTTACAACACTACCACTGAATATGCAGATAATCATGTAACTAATAATTATATTGTCTCCATGCAGTGGCAGAGTCAGAAATTTCATTCAGGGGGGTCGACTACAGCATAATATTAAAGAAAAAAAAAGTTAAATTCAATTATTTTTTTAAAATTACTTATAAGTTTGTATCTCACAAATGTCCACATCGATTACCCATATTTTGAAAACAATCCATAATTAAATCATTGGAAACACTTGATGAGACCAAATTATGCTCGGATCAGCACCGTACACGTGTCACGATCTGAAGTACCCCGTGATCTAACGCTCGCGGTAATGGTCGTGGATCCAAACCGGCATATTCCCTCATCACTTCCCAAACCTACACTTGAGCGCCTCGGCCCAAGTCACAAGCGTGAGATCCCTCCAACAAGCCCTTGAACGTTACGGTCCTCAGGGGATGCTCCGCATCTAGATTCCCTCTCTTCCATACTAAGGATCCTCTCGGTAACCATGGTGGGGTTCCCCGACGCTCTAACGCTCGGACCCTCAGTGCTTACGGCCTTCTGCCGGGGAGCCCCCTCGAGCATAACTGACGGTCGAGTTAGTGATCAAAGGTACTATCCTCTTCGAGGGTTAGTCCCAACCACGTGAGGTATCCCTCTCGAGGGAACTTCAAAGGTACGGGGAGCACAGTTTGTAACAGCCCGAAAATCCGCCTGTAGATATTGTCCGCTTTGCTATCCATAAGTCGGCATAGCCTCATGGTTTTGTTCTTCCCGGTGGAATTTAAGCCAAAGGTGCCCACCCAGGAAAAAGCCTCTACAGGGAAGAGGTATCCACCCTCTTATAAGGAAGGCTTAGTTCTCCTCTTCCTCCGATGTGGGACATTACATCCATCCCCCTCCTCCCCCCCCATGGGAGCCCAGTGTCCTCGCTGGCACACCGGCCCGGGCCTTTCTCTGATACCATTTATAACAGCCTGAAAACCCGCCTGTAGATATTGTCCGCTTTGCTATCCATAAGTCGGTATAGCCTCACGGTCTGGTTCTTCCCGGTGGAATTTAAGCCAAAGGCGCCCACCCAGGAAAAGACCTCTACAGGGAAGAGGTATCCACCCCCTTATAAGGAAGGCTTAGTTCTCCTCTTCCTCGATGTGGGACATTACACAGTTAGATATCTACACGCTCGCCGCTCGCCAACAACCTCTGACACAGTGGTAGTCCGCACCTCATACCTGCCATCTCACAGGCTTTTCAAAGCCATCACTTTCACACCATCACAAGCCGCCATGTGTCTAGGACGACACTGGGCTTGGGACCACTTGGGTACTATTACTAAAATACCCCGGCCCCCAACGTATAAATAGGGGGGTTTTCACTTACACTCCCCAAGCAATCATAAGTCATCTTCTTCCCGAGACACTGCATACACTAAACTGGGCATTCTCCTCTATTTTTTCTTCTTCAAGCTCTGCATTTCACACACCATTGTTGCATCCACACCGTGTTCTGACCCTTTGGTATTATCCTAGCTAGAAGAACTCATGCTTCAAAGGAAACCCAGTTCCTGAGGCTCAATGCCTGTGATGGTCTTCCCCCCCAAACAAATCTTAAAGTGTTGGTGATCTAGTACATTTCCAATATTTACACCATCATTTTTGGCTCCATCTGTGGGAAACCATCATCATCTTCTTCATCTTTACCAATTTCTTCCTCTTTGAGCTAGTGAGAAGTAACACCAACAGCTCCAATCATGGTGACAGCTATAAGATCGGGTCTGGTTGATAACCGGGGTACTCTTCCCCCAGTGAATGAAGAGAACCCAGATGGCGGAGCCAATGCCGCCGCTGTACAAACTGGCAATATTTCCACCGGAGGGAATACTCCTCCTGTCGCAAGTGGAGGAATAGGGAAAGGAACTGTGCCGGAATCTCACCCTAAAGGAGGAAATGGAGCAGGAGAGTCTGGTTCTGCTCTTCCACCCACCACTCTCATACCCGCCACCACTGCTACCAACCCTGCTGCCTATTCCATGGCTATGCCGGCGCCAGGATACGGCTATATGCAGCCTGGGTTGATGCCGAGCATGGTGCCTATGGTTCAGCCATTTCAGGTTGGCACATTGCAACTTCCCATCTCTCTCTCCAAGGAGATTCAGGGAGTGGAAATGTCGCAAATGACATCCCGGCAGCTCCAGGCGCTCTACACTTAATGCGGGGTCCAAGCTGCGTAAAATGCATTGAGGCATTTTACTTCCACATATTTTCCCCGGGAGTAGGTGCTCAGATGGCCCCTCCGGTTGGAGGACTTCAAACCCATCCCCTCACGGTGGCCCAGAATGTTCTAGGGGCCTAGCCACCGCCGCCACCACCAGCGTAGGGGAAAGATATCCCCCCGAGGGCAGATCTGGAGCAGCGGCCATTGGAAAAGGAGAGAGCCCCTCCCGCGAGGGGAGATGCTGAAGAAGAGGTCTAGTCTAGGGCCATTAGAAGGACTGGCAGGAGGGATGGAGGCGACCCTCAACTGGCCGACGTACAAGACCAACTGGATGGACTTCAAAATATGGTGGAGCAGCTCTCTCGAGCATGGTCTCAAATCCCCCATTCCAAGGAAGAGAGGGTCAGGGCCAGAGACGCTCAGCATCCACGCAACCAACTCCCTCGCCGCTGGAGGGAGAAAGACTACGAGGAGCATGACCATGAGGGCGGGAACCATAAGCCTTTGACAGGCGGTTCGCCCCTTGTTGATGATGTTTAGATGGTCCGTGCAGGGAAGGGCAAAATCCCCACATCCGTTAACCGTTATGACGGAACCACCGATCCAACCGATCATTTGGATCATTTCGTGCACTTGATGCACCTTTATAAGCATTCCAGTCACTACTGGACCAAAGTTCTTGTCACTTCCCTCGTGGGCATGGCACAGGAGTGGTATAAGAAGTTGCCCCGCGCTCAATCCGAGGGTACGACGATCTGACTGATGCCTTCATGAGCCACTTCATTTCCTTGAAGGCTCCGGTACCCGTTGCCACTGCTCTCTACAGCCTGGTACAAGGACCTAATGAGACGCTCAGGTCCTTCATGGGCAGATTCAATAAGGAGATCCTGCTGGTGGAAAAACCCTCAATGGACATCTTGAGGCACGTGCTCTTTGGAGCAATCAACATGGAAAGCTATGTCAACAAGGAGTTTGTAGAGGAGGCGGCAAAGAAAAAGCCTCGCTCGCTGATGGAGATCAGGGACTCCTTCTTCACGCTCTAGGATATGTACATCGCGAGGGATCAGAAACTCGCAAATGCCCCTCGAACCAACAGAGGCCCGGAGGACAGAGGAGAACCCAAGAATCGCCGTGTCCAGTGTCCAACTGGAAAGCGAAATTGAGAGGCTCATTGCCGGGCAAACAATAAATAGCCGGAAGTCCTCTATTATTTTCAGCAGGATGTGGCGTTGGCGGAGCAGGATTTACTTGCTGGTGTTCTAGGTATTAGTCGTGTGGAGTGTTTGGATCGCTACCTGGGCTTACCCTCCATGGTAGGCCGTTCGAAAAGGGGTGTTTTTGAGGAGATTATGGATAAAGTTCGCAAGAAAGCGCAAGGTTTTTCGGAGAAGTTCCTTTCCTCGACGGGCAAAGAGATACTAATCAAATCGGTCCTCCAGGCAATTCCATCCTACACTATGAACTGCTTTCTACTCCAGGATACAGTTATTCAAAATTTGGAGGCTATTATCAGAAAGTTTTGGTGGAATAATAGGGGGCTAATAAGATCCATTGGCTTGCTTGGGATCATCTGTGTGATAGGAAGGAGAGTGGTGGGCTCGGTTTCGGGGATTTAAAACTTTTCAATTTAGCTATGTTAGCTTAGAAGTTGTGGCGCCTGGTGCGTATGCCGAATAGCTTGATTGGTCGTATTTATAAAGCATGATACTTTCCCCACTTGGATATTTTGATTGCTCAATTGGGGCGGTCATCTTTTTTAACTTGGAGAAGTCTCTTGCAGTCTCTGTATCTCTTGGTGGAGGGGACAAGGTGGCGGGTAGAGAGTGGTGAGAAGGTGCACGTCTGGAGGGATAGGTGGATTCTCGGGAACGAGACTTTTAGACCCACTTTTTGCGGTGACACTTTACTTAAGTCGGAATGGGTCTCGGATCTAATGATTCCGAGAGTGGCCAAATGGTAGGAAGATCTGATCGTTAACTCGTTTACTAAGGAAGATGTTGATGCTATTATGTAACACCCCGCTCGTCCGACGTATAAGGTACGCCACGTTCCAACTTTATTATATGTCTAATTATATTATTTTGTGTTTTGCCTGGCCCTATTTTGAACTCTTTTAGAGTTTAGGGGCCTGTTTGTAACCCCTGCTTCGCGTTCGGGGCAGCGAGACGAGTCCGTAGACTCTAAGTTTGCCCCGTTCTGACTTCGTTAACCCCTTCTTCCGACCGTTTCTGCGTACGAGGACCCGAGATATATACTCGGATTTCCTCGTTTTGCGTGAAAAGATCAGATCAACCTCCTGCATCGTCTTCTCCAGCGACAGACACTGTTCACACGCAGTGAAGGTGTGAAAACACACACTAGCTCGTTCTCCCTCGTTTCTCGACGGAATTCGACGAATCAATAGTGGAAATTTATCAGCTCAACGAGCCCGTCACAACCGTACCAGTTTCGTGGCCTGAAAGTGACCAGCGGCGGCGCAGCGGTGGTCCGACGGCGGCGGGTTGCGCCACCTCCTCGTCGCCGGTGTTCCGGCGAGTTTCGCGAGCGGAGCTTGACCCTATCCGACCTATTTCGACCTCCTGAGTCCATTTCCAACCTCGGTTTGGAGCGAATCGCGGCTTAGGTGGTGGTTCCGGCAATGGCGCAGCGGCGGCACTTCAGTGGCGATGTGGGTCCTCCTCTCGGCCGGTTTCGGTGGTGCTTCCTTCACAAAAGTTGTTCTTGATGTCGAGTCCGATCTATTCGTGGTGGTGGCGGTCAGAGAACCGGCCGTTGGCGGCGGACCGGCGGTGAACCGGCGGGTCTGAACCGGTTACTGTTCCGTCGGTTTTTCCGGCGGTTTGACTTGGGGCTTTTGTAGGGCTCGTTACAAGCGTTCCAACGGTATGCCCGGATTTCATTTTCGATTTACGGTTTACGTTTAATTTCAGTTTTTGTACTAGGATTTAAGTTCGGTTTTTCGTCAACGAAGTCCGGCGTGTTTGGCATTTTCTGAAATTGATTGAGGGTTTTTGTTGAGCAGGCCGAGACGTACGTTCCTGTCCTTCCGGGGTTTTTTTCGACCACCGGAGATGGTATTCCGGTGGCGGCCGGTGACTGTTCCGGCGGCTCCGGTAGCGGCATTCCGGTGACTTCCGGACAGTGTGTTCCTTTCGTCGTGGTGAGTCTATCACCGCTTTCCGTTCGTCAATCGGATGCCCGGTTGATTTATTGTGATTTATTTTGTGTATTTCTATTTAATTGAAATTAATTGTTTTAATTGCAATAAATTGTCAATTGCTTGATTTGTCGATCAATATGAATTCCAATGTGTACGAAAGCATGTATTAAATGATCTATGATATATGAAAACTCGAATTCTTAACTCATTGATTTTACGGGCCTCGTTTCATGTTGATTACTTGTCTTAATTGATTTAATTGAGAATTGTTTGAATATATATGGGTGGGCATAATTATTCCAAATGCTTAATTAATTTGAAATACGAACTTAACGTTCATGAATCATACATGTAGCTTTAATTATATGTTTAATTGTTATTTGGGAACTTGAATGTACACCCGAACATTACATGACTTTTGTAATTTATTATATATTGGATTATTGCATAACTTATTGATACCATTTCATGAACATTGCCGTGCGTCTTATTTGGTTCATATTGAGTCTCCTCTCACTGGTACACATTGTTCCCTTTATTGTACAGTTCTTCTCCAGGGTGGAGACTTCGGGATCGAATAGGCAACCGTAGTGCTCTTGTTGTTGTTCTTGTCTCGTGGTATTCCAGGTGAGGTTTAATTTTAGATACATAGGACCCGTACAACCCTATGTGATATTTTAAGCCAAAACCTATATTTATACTTATAGTTTTCAAATGAGATTGGTTTTCAAATGTTTTATCGAACTATTGAAGGGATTGACTGATTGATTGATTGTTTTGGCGAGTATTGTATTGCACTGTGGGCCCGAGGGTAGTGACTCGAGCCAACCGGGAAAGCATGGGCTGACGGGTAACTCGAGAGCTATCCTCACCAAACTGGGATGAACCCTGAACCCTCTAGGAGATTAGGGGAGGAAGGAGTTCCGGGCTTAGGGATTCATGTACCCTCTGCCCAGATTGATTGGATGGTGGGGTCTTGCAATCCCACCATTACCCAGAGGAAGAAGGCGTTATTGAAACTGCTAATTGTGCACATTAATGAATTGCTTGATCACCTAATCACCTAACAATTGATTGGTTGATTGTACACAGTCGGTGTAAGGTTGGAGAATTGCCCCACTCGCCGGGCCACGAATTGATTGTATTGAATTGATTGAATTGAAATTGGAATAGTTGTAATCTCGGGCGATAGTATCTCCTTTAACCTATTAGATTGTATTGTTTTTCCAAAATTATTACCCGAGGTTGTAACTTGCATGTATGTGCGCTTATATTTATTTATACCCCTCGCTCAGTCTGTGTTGGACTGACACCTCAACTTTTTAGTGTTTTGCAGGGCGTGCTAGGCGGGAATTTAGAGTCTAGAGGTCTTTAAATTTGGGTCTAGCACACTTCATTCCACATTTTGTTATGTATAGCTATTTTGGGATATTCTGTATATCGCCTTGCTATCTATATTGTTGGGAGATGATAATGTATTTATAGTGTGAATGTTGGTACCTATAAGTAAATAAATAAATATGGTACCTATGCCTATCGAATGAATGTTATTGCTTCCGCTTTTTAATACTCTGACTTGATTGTTGGTTGGTTTTAAATTGAGGGTACCCGCCTAGCCTTGAGTCGTTTTATTGTCTCCCGTTCGCTATCGCTTTGATTCATGTATGGATTGCCCATTTCATATGTGGATTGGAGCTATAGTGCGGGGGATGTGGTGCCTGGCGTTCCGGGTGCTACATATTATCAGCATACCTCTCGGGGAAATGCGAGAGAGGATACCATGATCTGGCATTACTCAAGCAATGGTCGGTTTGTTGTGCGGAGAGCTTACCAACTGGCTCGACTATAGCGGCAAGGACTAGAGGCTCGTCCTCAACAACGACAATGAGCCCAGTCTGGAAATGTCTCTAGAGCCTTAGCACAATGTCGAAAGTGAAGGTGTTTCTATGGAGAGCTTGTAATAATATACTTCCGACAGCTCTTAATATTTGTCGGAGACATTGTGGTGATGACGATAGATATATTCATTGTGAGGAGGGAGGAGAGGATATAAGCCACGCGCTGGTGAAATGTCCGATGGTCAGGTAGATTTGGGCACTATCCAGACTTCCGTGGCGACTAATTGAACCCCTGGCAGCTAACTTTTGTGATAATTTATGCTTGGCACTAGAGACTTTGTCTAGAGAAGATGGAGATAGGTTAGTGACATTACTGTGGCTTATCTGGTTTAATAGGAATACCAAGCGGGCTGAAGGGGAGTGCAAAGAGCCGCTGGAAGTGGTGAAAATGGCAGACTCTTATCTCATGTCTCCGGCTTCAGTTGTGGACGATGCAGTAGATATTGGTTCGGAAGGTATGGTGACACGCCGGGAGAAACCACCTCGAGGATGGATTAAGGTGAATTTTGGTGGGGTCGTGTTCAAGGGAGATAAAACGGTGGGAATAGGTGTGGTGGCTTGTGACTCTTATGGGAATTGTGTGGGTTGGGAGACCGACCAGAGATGGCACACAACTGATCCGAAGACAGCTGAATCCCTTGCAGCGCTTTCTGCCGTGAAGCTAGCCCGAGACTTTGGTTGGCAGCGGTAATCTTCGAAGGGGACAACTTGAATGTGGTAAAACAAATGCATATTAGGGAAGACGATCTTTCTCCTTTGGGCAACATTTTTGATGATATTAAGTCTCTGTGTCTGAATTTTATTAGATGTCATTTTTCTTGTGTTCATTGTGGTGCGAATATTGTCGCCCACTTGTTAGTTTGTAATGCGGCTTCGGTCTGCGTTGGTTCTTCTGATATTACATTGTATGCTTCAAACAATGTTATTTCTGATTTGAATTAATTTAGGCCCTCTGGGCCTCATTTCCTGAAAATAAAAATAAAAAAATATCTTTTTTTACATTGAAAGTGAAAAAAATATGGTAACTTCTTCCTCATTCTTTTCCATTGGTTAAGAAGAAAATGAAGTTCAAGAGACTCCTGATTTTGAACTTTGGAGTGTAAACTTTTCCACTTTACCAAACATTTACTGTGTCTGTTCAAAGTGATTGAATTTTAACTAAATACTTAAATGAGGATAATTACGGGCATCCTTCGAAATTTAATCTAATTAATTATGTAAAAAATTCCATAATTGAAAATTTATGGAAAAATTATAAATAATCCAACTTAGGGTATTTCTCGTGTTGTAAAACTGAAATTGTAAATACGCGAAATAGGACAAAAGTAATTGAATGATTCTTAATACTCAGTATGAGATATATTTAATACTATCTATAATATGTATTACAAATATGTGTGTTCTACTAAATGAAATAATGAGATATTTATAAGAAGAATTTACATGTTGCCTAATAGAATTTATTGTGCATTTACGCATTTAAAACGTAATGCCTTAAATGCATAACATGAATGTTGAATAATGGCATTCACATCTTCATTAATTGTTTGTAACACTCCCCCTTGAATGTCATTGTAAATATCTTTCTTGTATATGTCTTTAGTGCTGCCTCATTAAAAACCTTTTCAGGAAAAACCCAGTGGGACAAAAACCTGAAGAAGGAAAAGAGTACAGCTGTGTATGCTCCCCCTGTTGTTAACATCGGTAGATCTTTTCATAAATCTCGAAGATGACGCATTCCAATGTCATGGACATGTTTCTTGAAAATTGTAGTGGGGAGCGCCTTTGTAAAGAGATCTGCAGAGTTGTGACATGATTGAACATATTGGATACTAATTTCTCAATTCTTCTCAAGATCTTGTGTATATTGGTAAAACTTCGGTGGGATATGTTTGGTTCTGTCAGTTTTAATATATCCCTCCTTCATTTGAGCAATACATGCGGCATTGTCTTTATATATCGTCGTTGGGCTTTTATCAATTGATATGCCGCAGGAGGTCAAGATGTGTTGTGTCATAGATCTTAACCAAAAACACTCTCGACTCGCTTCATGAAGTGCAATAACTTCAGCATGGTTGGAAGAAGTAGCAACAAGTGTTTGTTTCTGCGATCTCCAAGAAATTGCAGTGCCTCCAAGTGTAAATACGTAACCTGTTTGGGATCTAGCTTTGTGTGGATCTGATAGATATCCTGCATCTGCATAACCAACCAAAACATGGTTTGTATTTTTAGAATAAAATAATCCCAAATCAACTGTACCTCGAAGATATCGGAATAGATGTTTAATCCCATTCCAATGTCTTTTAGTTGGGGATGAGCTGAACCTTGCTAATAAATTAACTGCGAAAGATATGTCAGGTCTAGTACAATTAGCTAGATACATAAGAGCCCCGATTGCACTGAGGTATGGTGTTTCAGATCCAAGGATTTCTTCATTTTCTTCGCGAGGGCGAAATGGATCTGTTTCTACAATTAGCGATCTCCCAATCATTGGAGTGCTTAAAGGGTTTGCTTTATTCATATTAAAGCGTTTCAACACTCTTTCGGTATAAGCTGATTGATGTACAAAAATTCCATTTTGTTTATACTCAATCTGCAAACCAAGACAGAATTTGGTTTCCCCAAGATCTTTCATTTCAAATTCATTCTTTAAATATGCTGCCGTTTCATGGATTTCTTTGGCATTCCCAATAATGTTCAAATCATCAACATAGACAGCAATAATAACGTATTCGGATACTGTTCTCTTAATATATACGCATGGACAAATTGGATTATTCACATATCCTTTCTTTGATAGGAATTCGCTCAAGCGATTGTACCACATGCGTCCTGACTGCTTTAACCCGTAAAGAGATCTTTGTAATTTGATCGAACATTTCTCTTTAGGTTTTGATTTTAATGCTTCAGGCATTTTAAATCCTTCAGGAACTTTCATATAAATATCACTATCAAGTGATCCATACAAGTAAGCTGTAACAACATCCATTAGACGCATTTGTAATTCTTGGGAAACTGTAAGGCTGATTAAATATCTAAACGTACTTGCATCCATTACAGGAGAATACGTTTTCTCATAATCAATTCCGGGTCTTTGAGAAAATCCTTAGGCAACAAGCCTTGCTTTATATCTTGTGACTTCATTTTTCTCATTTCGTTTTCGTACGAAAACCCATTTGTACCCGACAGGTTTTACACCTTCAGGTGTGGGGACAACAGGTCCAAACACACTTCTTTTATTCAAAGAATTTAATTCAGTCTGAATAGTGTCTTTCCATTTATTCCAATCATGTCTATTTTGACATTCCATGATAGATCTTGGTTCAGGATCTTCATTTTCATGAATGATGTCTACGGCGTAAGAAAATATTTCATCAATGTTGATATCACTTTGATTCCACAGTTTTCTTGAATACAAGTAATTAATTGAGATTTCTTCATTTATCGCACTTTGTGTTTTCTCTCGAACACTTTCCTCGTTTTGTGTCTCTTCTGGGACACTTTCTTTATTCAAAATTCCTTTTGTGATATCTTTCTCATGTAGTGTCTCTTCTGGGACACTTTTTTCTATACCGTGATCATCATTCATATTAGCTCCTTTTCTTTTACGAGGATTCTTATCCTTCGATCCAGGAGGTTTACCACGCTTCAGGCGTGTCGTAGATTCATGAGCAATATTTTTCTCAGGTTGACCTTTTGGAATCTCAATTCGAGCAGGAGCGTTAACAGCTGGTATATGTGACTTAGTCACTCGTTTTGCATCTGTAAAAGTATCTGGTAATTGATTTGCAATACTTTGCAAGTGTACAATCTTTTGTACTTCCATCTCACACTGCTTTGTGCGTGGATCAAGATGCAATAATGATGGTTCATACCATGAGATATCCTTTTCCAACTGTTTGTTTTCTCCCCCTAATGTTGGGAAAACATTTTCATCAAAATGACAGTCAACAAAACGTGCTCTAAACATATCACCCGTTTGTGGTTCAAGATGTCTGATAATGGATGGACTTTCATATCCAACATAAATTCCCATTCTTCTCTGGGGCCCCATTTTAGTACGTTGTGGTGGTGCTATAGGCACATATACTGCATAACCAAAAATTCGTAGATGGGAAATATTTGGTTCTTGACCACATGTAAGTTGGAACGGGGAGTATTTATGATAAGCACTTGGTCTAATGCGAATTAATGTCTCTGTATGTAAAATCGCATGTCCCCATACTGAAATTGGAAGCTTTGTTCTCATTATCAGTGGTCTAGCAATAAGCTGAAGACGTTTAATTAATGATTCAGCTAAACCATTCTGTGTATGGACATGAGCAACAGGATGCTCAACAGTAATTCCAGTTGCCATACAATAATCATTAAATGTTTGGGATGTGAATTCACCAGCATTATCCAATCGAATTTTCTTTATTGTGTTATCAGGAAATTGTGTTCGTAATTTAATAATTTGGGCAAGCAATCTTGCAAATGTCATATTACGAGTTGATAACAAACATACATGTGACCATCTGGTAGATGCATCGATCAATACCATAAAATATCGAAATGGCCCACATGGTGGATGAATTGGTCCATATATATCACCTTGAATACGTTCAAGAAAAACAGGTGATTCATCTTTTATTTTAACTGGTGATGGCCTCACAATCAATTTCCCAAGAGAACAAGTTGTACATGGATCCTTTCTTATTTGATGAATCTTCTGGTTCCTTAAAGGATGCCCTTGTGTACTTTCAATGATCTTTCGCATCATTGTTAAACCGGGGTGACCCAATTGATCATGCCAAATAATAAAATCTTGTGGATCCACAAACTTCTGGTTTGTGATGGCATGTGCTTCAATTGCACTTATGCGTGTATAATATAAACCTGATGAGAAAGCAGGTAATTTTTCCAAAACACGCCTTTTGTTAGATTTAATACTTATTATATACAAGTATTCAGTATTCTTCTCATTTCCAGTTTCAATGTGATATCCATTAAGACGGATATCTTTGAAGCTCAACAAATTTCTTTGGGACTTAGAGCAAAACAATGAATCATTAATTATAAACTTTGTCCCATGGGGTAGTAATATTATAGCTCTTCCGGAGCCTTCAATCAATTTTGCACTGCCCGATATAGTATTGACATTTGCTTCACTTTTTATCAAATGAGAGAAATATTTTCTATCCTTTAGGATTGTGTGCGTCGTGGCACTGTCTGCAAGACATATATTCCTTTTATTTGAGTTGATCTCGTATGAATGCAGTGATGTATCCATATCTTCATAATCAAAATAAAAATTCATAATAAGAGAATGAAAATAACATGTGGGATAATAATAGTAATAGCAAAACGGGGTACATAATGATAGGAAATAAAACATAATACAATACGAGAGAAAGTTCAAATAACATATAACTAATAATCAACTATGTAAGTTAGAGTCCATTCGATATGAGAAAATCAGTCGTATCGAGATGTGTGATACCGACGAAGCTGTCAAATTCATCATCCTTGAGAGCCATATTTGCTTCAATCTCATTATCTGGATTATCGAAATCAGGGATATTATTTGCAAAATTTGCCTCAACATTTTTTCCCTTTCCTTTGATTGAAGCTTGATATAGCTTTACAAAATGGTCAGGCGTACGACAGGTACGCGTCTAGTGGCCCTTTAGACCACATCGAAAGCATGGGTTTTCTATACCCTTCTGATGATCATTTTGGGTAAATTTGCCTTTTCTTTGTTTGCTTTCGTGATTATTTTTCTGGCTTCCAGAAGGACCACCAGGATGATGATAACTGTAGTTTCTATGGCCTCGTCCACTGCCACGGCCACGCCTTCGGCCACGACCTCGTCCATGACCACGACCACCTCTTCCGGGGTAGTTGTGTACTGCTGCATTTGCTTCTGGCAAAGGAGCAGATCCAGTGGGGCGGCTTTCATGATTTTTCAATAAAAGCTCATTATTCATTTCGGCTACCAAGAGACATGAGATTAACTGAGAATATTTTGTAAAACCCTTTTCACGATATTGCTGTTGCAGGAGCAAATTTGAGGGATGAAAAGTAGAGTAGGTTTTCTCAAGTAAATCATTATCAGTAAGGGGTTCACCACATAATTTCAGCTTAGAACTGATTTTGAAAACCATTGAGTTATACTCAGATACAGTTTTGAAATCTTGTAGCCTCAAATGAATCCACTCATAACGAGCCTTAGGGAGAATAACAGTTTTCTGATGATCATACCTCTCCCTTAAGTTGTCCCACAATTCAAGCGGATCCTCTACAGTTAAATACTCAGTTTTTAATCCTTCATCAAGGTGATGACGGATAAAAATCATGGACTTAGCCTTATCTTGGCTTGATACCTCATTTTCTTTCATAATTGTTTCACCGAGACCTCTTGCATTTAGATGGATCTTTGCATCAAGAACCCATGACAGATAATTTTTTCCAGAGAGATCTAGAGCAATGAACTCAAGCTTCGTAAGATTTGACATACGTGCAACTAATATAAAATAGAGAAAATAATTAGCAAATTTATTATATCAAATAACACATAAAATAATTTAAATGCTAAGTTTAAATCTTATACCCAGCAATTAAGGGATCATGAAAAGTACAATGAAGATGATACGTATATATTTTATTTTATTTTACTAAGAGCACAAATAAATGTAAAAGCAATTAATACGTAAGTATAAATATAAGCTATCATGCAATTAAACGTATATGTAAGTATTAATGATAATAAGTTATGCATGCTTAATGTTAATGAAAACATATGCAAAGCAATTAATACATAAGTATAAATATTAACAGTTAGAACATAATTTAAATGCATTTAATTATGTACTGCATAAATGAATAAAGGAGGCATGATCTTCTATTACAGATAAATAAATATTATAAGGAGGTTCGGGCTTCCATTATAAATAAGTTAATATTATTAGGAGGTTTAGTCTTCCATTGGATATAAATAATTAAGTAATCTTATGAGAATTTAACATTTTATTATATATAAATAATTATTATGGGGAGATATACTCACTCGTAATAATACTATATATGAAATTGTAAATGGATATGTAATCTGAGAATGTAAATAAATAGATAGAAAATATTACTCTTGTCTTCTAGTCGATTCGCCGGAGGAAGTAGAACGATCGTGCTGATAACGTGTTGTAAAACTGAAATTGTAAATACGCGAAATAGGACAAAAGTAATTGAATGATTCTTAATACTCAGTATGAGATATATTTAATACTATCTATAATATGTATTACAAATATGTGTGTTGTACTAAATGAAATAATGAGATATTTATAAGAAGAATTTACATGTTGCCTAATAGAATTTATTGTGCATTTACGCATTTAAAACGTAATACCTTAAATGCATAACATGAATGTTGAACAATGGCATTCACATCTTCATTAATTGTTTGTAACATCTCGTAATTTTTCTATGGATTTTTATTTATTTATTTGTAATTGGGTTAAAACTCAGCTTATTCGTACTTATCCCCAAATCAATAATCAAGAGGCAAGACCGCAAGAATCAGGAGTGCATGCGTTAGGGCAGACAATAAAAGGGATGAATGAAATCAAACTCTTCCCAACTTCACCAAAATATAGGGTAAAAATCAATGGAAAATCTTCTTAGTTTTTATCCAAATTTAAGATGAGCCCTAATCCTACAAATAGTCCAAAATATTTAACAAGATCGGGATTTAACTTACTCTCTAATCACTTAAATAATATTAGATTAACTATAAAGATTATGATTTTATCTCTAATCACTTAAAATAAGAGTAGATTAATTATAACTGTCTCCTACACTCATCATCCCATCACCGATGATCACAGGAGTTCTTCCTGCTCATGGCTCCTCTCCCACATGTATAAATAACCCATCACTTTTTACGTTTTTTTATTCAGAAATCTCAAAGGGTATAGAGAGAAAGCATCTCTATACCCAAGGAAAAAAGAGCATTGCAGTGACAAAAGCAGAAAAAAAAAATGTTTTCAATATTTGTGGCACTATTCATTCTTTTTGCTGCGTTCCAAGAACCAGCTTTAGCCGTCAAAAAGGTGCACATTGTCCTCCTCTTTAATTGGTGATCTAACTCTTTTAACTTCATGCACTGATCATGATTTTTTTCATGTTTCCTGAGAGCAGTCCTATATTGTCTACTTGGGATCGCATACTCATGACCATGGCCAAGAATTGACTTCGGTCGATCTTCACCGGATCACCGAGTCGCACACTGAGTTGCTTTCATCATTCGTGGGAAGGTTGGTTTTGTGAATTCTTACAAAATTTTGGTGATTTGAGGCAAAAGCCTGACAGATTGGTTTTGTTGTGTGTGCAGCAAAAAGAAGGCAAAGGATGCTATCTTTTACACATACGATAAGAGTATAAATGGTTTTGCTGCTCTTCTTGAAGAGGAAGAGGCTGCTGAGATTGCAAGTATGATATATTTGTATATGCATTCCCAAATGTGTTTGATTTGCTTTAATGTTGATAAATTCTTGTTCTTCTTTTCGTACAGAGCATCCGGATGTCGTTTCGGTTCTGCAGAATCAAGGCAGACAGCTGCACACAACACATTCATGGGATTTCCTCATGCTCGAGAGAAACGGTGTGATCCACAAATCCTCTATATGGAACAATGCTAGATTCGGCGAAGATACGATCATCGCAACTCTGGACAGTGGTAATCAGAAACCTTTCCCATCTTTCTGTTAAAGTTAAAAGAGTATTAAATTGAAGAGTTAACTGCACCAAACCCCCTGTGTTTGTTCCAAATTGTAAAAAAAACCCTCTGTTATAAAAATTAGTTCAAAAAACCTTATGTTATTTTATTTTTTGCACACGGCCCCCTTATTCCATTTGGTCAACTATTAAATCTTTTAACCCTAAAATACCCTTACTCCATAAGGTTTTTTTAACAGTTGACCAAAGAAATGAGGGGGTGATGTGCAAAAAATTAAATAACATAAGGTTTTTTGAATTAATTTTTGTAACATAGGGTTTTTTTTTGCAAATTGGGACAAACACAGGGGGTTTTATGCAGTTAACTCATTAAGGGCATAATAGACATTTTATCCCAAAAAAACACATTCCTACACGCAATCAACGCGCGTGAGGGCCACACAATGCGCTCAGGGTTTTTTTTGCAAAATTTTAGAAAACACAGGGTTCTTTGGATGATATTCCATATGACGGGGTTTTTTTTGTTCTTTTCGCCTAACACGAGGTAGTTTTCGGCAATTTACTCTTAAATTGAATGATCTTGCTATGGCTTTACTTAGGTGTCTGGCCCGAATCAAAGAGCTTTAGTGGCGAAGGCTACGGGCCTGTTCCATCAAAGTGGAAAGGAATCTGTCAGTTTGATTCCAAAGATGGCAAAGGATGTAATAGGTACACTCTTTTCCTCAACAATGAAACAAATCATGTGTCAACAGTGAAACAAATCATGTGATGATCTGGACTGCTAATTATCTTACATCATAAATTTGTTCTTGTTCTTCACTTTTTTACTGAATCCTTCGGTTTCATCAGATTTATCAAAAGTTCTCCCATCTTTTCACCACGGCACAATTGTTTATTCCATTCTTGCAAAAAGCAACCGACCACTAGTGTTACAAAGCAAATGCCTTTCTTTTATAAAAGCAGCACTTTAGTCACTTGAATGGGTCTCCAAATTAAGCTGCATTTAATCCATAATGCACGTTGATTGCAGGAAACTAATTGGAGCTAGGTACTTCAACAAAGGCTTCGCACAATTCACAGGAGTAAAGAACGACTCTACCTTGAACTCACCCCGAGACCAAAAAGGCCACGGGTCCCACACGCTTTCCACAGCTGCCGGGAACTTTGTCCCTGGTGCGAGTGTGTTCGGAGTGGGGATCGGGACCGCGAAAGGGGGTTCACCGAGAGCTCGTGCTGCTTCATACAGAGTGTGTTACCCTCCTGTCGATGGGAGTGAGTGCTTTGATGCTGACATCATGAAGGGCTTTGATGCTGCAATAAGTGACGGTGTTGATGTGCTCTCTGTTTCGTTGGGCGGTTTGCCGTTTGACTATTTCGATGATGGTGTCGCTATTGGTGCGTTCCATGCGGTCAAGAACGGGATTGTTGTTGTGGCTTCTGCTGGAAACAGTGGGCCTTTTCCTGGATCAGTGACTAATGTTGCCCCCTGGATCATTACGGTGGCTGCTAGCACGATTGATCGTGATTATGAAGCTGATGTTAAGTTGGTGAACGGGGATATCTTCAAGGGGATGAGCCTTTCGAGCCCGTTGCCTCATAAGTCGTTTTATAAGCTTATTAAATCTGCTGATGCTAAGGCTGCCAATGCAACAGAATCGGATGCGTAAGAATTTTCTTTTCTTTCTTGAGCTGTATTACAATGTTTGATATTGAGTGCTGACATTCATCATCCCTCTGTGGTACAGGAGCCTTTGCGTGGAGGATTCTTTGGATCCCGAGAAGGTGAAGGGCAAGATCGTGGTTTGTCTGAGGGGGGGGGCACAATTCCAGAGTATCCAAAGGGGCCGAGTGTTATCGTGCTGGTGCTGCTGGAATGATTCTTTGCAATGATGAATTAGATGGGAATTCCGTGATTGCTGATCCTCATCTTGTTCCTGCTGTTCATATCAATTACAACGACAGCATTCGCCTCTTTTCCTATCTCAACTCCACCAAGTACGTTATAACATAACATATTTCTCTTTACATATTCTGATCAATTGCTCATATATATTCTCATAATATTCTTTCATATTCCTACACTGTGCAGAAATCCTCAAGGCCTCATTACTCCTCCCAAGGCAGTGACGGGCCTTCAGCCGGCGCCGGTCATGGCTCCCTTCTCTTCCAGGGGTCCTAATCTTGTTACTCAAGAAATTCTCAAGGTAAATCAAGCTATTTCACCATCTGTGGATTAAAATTTTGATTTGTCAATTCTTCTAAGTAGTTGAACTTTCCTTCAGCCTGATATCACAGCTCCAGGAGTAAACATCATAGCAGCTTTCAGCGAAGCAGTGAGCCCCACAGAGATTCCGTTTGATAAGCGTACAACTCCGTTCAACGTAGAATCAGGAACCTCCATGTCCTGCCCCCATGTTGCTGGTGTCGCCGGCCTGCTCAAAACCCTCCACCCTGATTGGAGCCCTGCTGCAATCCGATCCGCCATCATGACAACCGCACGAGTACGAGACAATGCGGAGGAGCCAATGATCGACAGCATTGGATTGCAGGCGACACCATTCTCATACGGCGCAGGCCACATCAGACCCAACCGCGCCCAGGATCCTGGACTCGTCTACGACATGAACGTCAACGATTACCTGGATTTCCTCTGCGGCCTCGGCTACGACGAGACCAAAATCAGCCGGTTCGCTGGATCCCACTACAAATGCCCCAAGAACTACAGCATTCTGAACATGAACCACCCCTCCTTCAGTATCCAAAAGCTGAATGAATCGGTTACATTGACGAGGAAGGTGAAAAACGTGGGGAATCCCGGCACGTACGTGGCCCGTATTCGCCACCCGCCGGGACATTTGGTGACGGTGACGCCGAGCGTTCTGAAATTTGAGAAAACTGGAGAAGAGAAGAGCTTTGAAGTGACCGTAAAACTCCTGAAACGTCAGAGTTATTATGAGTTCGGGGAGTTGATATGGTCGGATGGAAGCCATTACGTGAGGAGTCCGATTGTGATTGCTGATGCTCAGTCCTAAGTACATATAGCTCCTCTAGTTAGTTATTCCTTAGCCAATCATTAGGATTTTGTTTTTACAAGTTTAGATTATCTTTAGTTTTATTTTAATTTCCAGTTATTCTTTATTGGGTGACAGGATTAAGTATTAAGATTTGGATTGGTATAAGTAGGGTCTAGGGATAACTGTAATTATTTTCTATCTACTATTATTATCATTATTAAATTTATTCTTCGAAGTGTTGGGCTTTTCCTTCCAATTTTCTTGATCCATGTATTCCATTTTCGCTGAATTTCTAACACTAATCAACTTTATTAGCAACTAATCAATGTTACTAACCCTAATCAATGTTACTAACCCTGATCAATCGAAAGAAGCTCCGAGTTTCATCTAGCTAATTAAATTTATCTTTTGTACTTAATGGAATGTTTGGTTTCGTGGAGTTTCCTCATTAAATTTATCTTTTGTACTTAAATGGAATGTTCAGAGTTTCATGTATAGAACTTTTCGAATATGTTGTCCTATATTATGTTCTTATTTATTGTGTTTGGTGTTTATGTTTATTCTGTGTGTGTGTTGTATTTAAGTTCGTGTCTGATATTGTATTGATATCACTATATTGTTGTATGTATTTATGTCCTTTGTCATTGGTAGAGAAAGCATTATGTTATTGTATTTGTATCATTAAAAAGTGAAAAGACAGCTCATTTATATAGAAAAATTATATGTAAAAATGTCGAATTCAAATAAATAAAATGTAAAAACATATATGTATAAAAATAGAAATTGGTATGATCAAAATAGGAAAAAAGGCAAATTTGGTCTGTAAATTTGCAATTTTGACAATTTAGTCCTGTTCGTTTCAAAATTTGTAATTAAGTCCTATAAGTTTGTAATTTTGGCAATTTTGGTCCTGTTCATTTCGAAATTTGCAATTAAGTCTTGTAAGTTCTAAAATTTTGCAATTTATGTTCGAATTCAGACGGCGAGGGTCGTGCCCAAATTCAGATCAAGCCAGGTTTTTCTTTGTTTGAGCTGCTCCCACGCACGCCTGGATTGGAACAAGTACGTAGAGATTTTCATGAGACCATAGTCGTCTATCTCTAATTTGCCGGCCGATAAGATCTCTGAGATTGACCAGCTAGCTGGGTTTGTTTGGCTATTCTTTTCTATTGGAGAGGAGTTAACTGTCTAAGCGAGTCACCTTCTTATAGGCTCCGTTGGACGACACGACATTTTCGTTCAAATATAATTATGTTTTTTCATTTAATTTTTTTAATTAGATATGTCACATGTGTAATAATTTTTTTATACAGGTCAATTATATTTGTCATGTCATTCCACCAAGTTAGCAACGAAATGAGTTACGTGGTCAATTTCGGCAATTAATAAACTTTCCTGCAAAAATCGGACATAAATTATAAAATTTTAGAACTTACAGGACTTAATTGCAAATTTCGAAACAAACAGAACCAAAATTGCCAAAATTACAAACTTATAGGACTTAATTACAAATTTTGAAACGAACAGGACTAAATTGTCAAAATTACAAACTTACAAGATCAAATTTGCATTTTTGCCATCAAAATAAAATAATATTTTTAAAAAATCTATATATAAAATAATATTTATATTTATTATTAGGAATATCCTCGAAATTATCGGGTAATGTCGGATAAATCCCCACTTGGGCATCAAAATTTTATTTTACTCCCCACATGTAGTATGAATATGATATAATGCAGTATTGATATCCTATTATGTTGTATAAATTTTTATCACTCTCAAAACATGTTGTATAATTTTCACATAATGTAGTACTAAAATCTTCTAATGCAGTATTTATATCGTATTATGTAGTATAAATTTTTGGGGAGTAAAGTAAAAATTTTCAAACTTATGGGGAGTTATTTGAAATTGCCACCGAAATTATTTGGCTAGAAGAGTATGATCATCAAGCGGGGAATTAGGGAAAACTCCTCAATGCGGGACTCAAATTTGAGATAGCTCCCGGTTTTTAAATTTGTCCATACTAGGGATGTAAACGAATCGAGCCGAGCCGAACCCTGCTCTTTTTGTAGGGTTCAAGTTCGGTTCGAGAGATACTTTAACGAACCCGAACTCGAACTCGAGCCTGACGAATCTTAGAAAATGAGGTTCGAATTCGATTCGAGATATAGTTCGGTTCGAGTTCGGCTCGGGTTTGACTTGGGGGTTCTCGAACCTTTTTCATGAATTCAAAGAAAACATAAAAATTTCAAGAGGAAAAGAAATGTAGGCGTGATTTGATCTGATGGCGCTGTGGTGGTTGAGGGCTTCAGGCGCAGCAGCAGAAGCAACGGTGAGCGGCAGGCGGTGGCGCTTTGGTGGTGAAGGAGACGCAGCCGGTGGTTGGTTGAGGGCTTCAGGCGTAGCAGCAGAAGCAACAGTGAGCGGCAGGCGGTGGCGCTGTGGTGGTGGGTTCTTGAAGACTTGAGGCGCTGCATCAACGATGGAGAATGTGGGGCAATGGTTGGCAGCAATGGTGGTTTGGGAGAGAGAGACGAATGAGTTGAGAGAGTTTGAGAGGTAGGGGGATGAAGGGTCGGCGCATTTGAGAGATTTTGAGAATCCTAGGGTTTTGTCATTTTATTTTAATTTTTAATATTATATACATATTATATATATATAATATAAATTATAAGTAAATATATATATAGAATAATATATTATATAATATGTAATATTATAAATAATATATAATTTTTTAAATAAATATAAGGGTTCGCGAGCCGGCTCGCGAACCTAAATTTAAGAAAGAAAGGATTCGAGTTTGATTCGTGGGGGTCACGAACCGAGCCAGGGCTCGGTTCGGGTTCGATTAACTCGAATTCGAGCCCGAACCTTTATTGATTCGGTTCGTTAGGCTCGCGAACGGGCTCGTCTCGTTTACATCCCTAGTCCATACTAACTCCCTAGTCCACTTTAGTATTTTTACTTCACTACCTATTGGGGCCGTTTTTACCAATTTGCCCCTGAAGTCAATGACTTTCCCTCTCATTCAGGATACTCTCATTAATGTGAATTCAAAAAAAAAAAAAGACAGAAACGAGGTGAGGAATTTCTGAGCAAAAAACCGACCACATTATGGCGAGACGGGATTACGACGGTGAGTGGGTGACGGAGAAGTTGGTTTCCAAAGCGCACGACGTACGAAGGTGAGAGATTTCCGCCCTTGAGGGGGTTCCGTTGCCGACGGGTGTCCGCCGCTCTAGGGTTTCTGAGCGGAGGCGTTTTGGTTGCCGAAGTGTTTCCGTCGTCGACGAGGACTGCGATTCAGGTATGTTCCCTTAAAGTTTTGACCCTTTTTTCCCCCTATTTGCTCCAATACGAAATATGACGTCTTAGATACGCTATTACCCTTTTTTTACACGAAATTGGTAGGGTTTTGCTTGAATTTAAATACCCTGCTTTGGTTGGGTGTTGATTGAGCCAAAATGCCCAAATTTGTGTAGTAGGTTGTTTGAACCTAAAAGCCCTAGTTTTTTTTCCCATATTATACTTGAATACGCTATTTCAGTTTTTAGATACGTCATTACACCATTTTTATACTCGAAAATGTCATTTAATTGATCGAATTGAAATGCCCTGACTTCTTTGGATGTTCCTTGATCTGAAACGACCTTATTTCTTTGTGGATTATTTGAAATTAAAAGCCGTATCATTTTTTTCCTATCTTCTGCTCAAATACGATATTTCTGTGTTTAGATACGCTATTACTTATTTTTTGTGCACGAAATTGTTATTAATTTTGTGATGATGTCTATGGCAGAAATGGTTACCCTTCAAACTCGATGTTCTCCAGTGGCATTTTGCACTGAAATCCAACATATTCGACCTTTAATGAAGACCGAACATGAAGAAGTCATATCTCGATGTCCATTTGATTTTTTCATAAACATGCCATTTGCATTTGTATCAAATTCTAGAATCAAGTTGTTATTATCCAGGTATGACATAGATTCTTCTGCCTTTTCTGTGGGTGAAGATATTGTTGTTCCCTTCACGGTCTCGGAATTTCGCATAGTGAATGGTCTGCAACATTACAAACTGAATGTTGATCTACATGTTAGGAATAGTGCCCTAAAAGCCGATTGTATATCCGCTTTGTGCTTTTCCTTATTGTAATCACAGACAATCTTTGAATGAAATAACGAATTGAGGCAACACTTCTTTATATGCTCTTGTTTGGTATGCGTTTACTTTAGCTGTGCATGTATGAGAACTCCCCTAATCCTGATGGCTTTAGGACTCTACCATTTAGGTGAAATGGTTCATGAAACGAGCCCTATATCACATAAGTCATGATTAGTAAAATACTCCAAGCCGATGAGTCCTACAGATAGTGGGAGTGTCAACCTAACTCTTCTAAGGCTTGCTTATGGGATCACGCCCTTAAGAAGGACCACCTTGTTTCATGAAGGTACAAAGTGTATAGTTGATACGTGCGTGATACATGAGGGTGCTTACTTTAATAAGTAAGTTCACTGAGGTGCCCCGTGTGAGAACATTCCTAAATGGGAAAGAAAGTTTCTATTTCAGGAAATGGAAACTTCCAGATTAGGAAATATCTCACGAGTCATTGATGTGATTAATTGATCCTTAGACTTGAGGTTCCTTGTCACTTTATGAGTTAACTCTGTAGTCTTAGGTATAAGCTTTAAAGGGTGTCGCCTTAGACAACTGATTCAAGGCTTATGCTGGGGCTGCACAAGTGATTCATGAAAGTGAATGAGAATCAAGAAAGGACCTACACTTGCATTTGCAAGGTGATCTCTTATTGTGTAAGTCATTCATATGCCATATGGAGTCCTTGGCCAAGGCAGTAGATCAAGACATCAAGAAAAGGGTTTCTTGGATTGAGATCAAATGGATATGAAATGCACTTAGCTTTAAGACCGGATTATTAGGGTTCTGATTATTCCCTTGCCTTAGATCTTGGTTGAGAGATAGTAAGTAGGAGGATTGTATCTCACATGAATCAATGACTTAAAGGTTATGTCGAATCCGAACATTCCAATTCAGCTAGGGGTTAAACACCTGTTGCTAGACTATGGTCGTTTAACCTGTGGACTGATTAATTAATTAGTGAATTAAATTAATTAGGGTCACTGCTAATTGAATTGAGAACCTAGAGGGTCACACACAACAACTTGGTTACATGAGTTGAGGCTTAAAAATGATTAAACGAGTTAATCGGGCCAAGAGGGTTCCACACGTGTGAAATCACACGTGTGGCTCACGTGAGTGACAGGTGTCACACACGTGTGAATAAATATATATCGTATATATATGTATTAAATAATTAAATGTGTTAATTATTTAATAGACTTTGGTTTAATTTTGAATTAAAAAGAATGTCTAATTTTGGAGAAAAATAATCTAGTTAATTAATTATGAATTAATTAATTAGATAAAATAAGTTATTTATTTTAAATAAATAAAGTATAAAATTATCCAAAAATAGTTTGGATATTTTTGGCTCTCTTAAAAGTTGACTTGAATTAGAATTCAAAGTCAAAGTTGGGAAATACTTGATGATCAAGTAATAGGAGAGAGAGGAACCAAATCCTTGCCCAACAAGGATTAGGATCGGCGCCCCTCTCCGCTGCTTTCCGATTCGTGTTTTCCAACAAGTGGTATCAGAGCCATCTCGTTAATCGTGTTTCTGATTCGTCTCAATTATTCTGAATTTGGTAGAAATTCTTAGGCTTAGATTCGAATTAGGTATTCATGAGTTCTTTTGAAAAAGCCTGAAATACGAAACTGTAATTTTTCTTGAATTTCTGAAACTGCTTTCTTAAAATTGTGTTTTTGGAAAACCGTTTTGATAGAAATTAATTTAATTCGTGTTTTGAATTTTGGATTGTTTTGGTTTTTGAACTGAAAGTACGAAACACGAAACCGCGTTACGAAAACGCGAGCCTGGACGTGATAAGGCGTAGCACGCCAAGCCCGCGCGCCCAGCAGTCCCGCAACCGCGCGGGACTGCCCGTCGCTGCCGCCCGCCAGCTCCTAGGCGCCCGCCAGCACCTCCCGCAACCGCGCGGGAGCCTTTCCCTCGCCCGCCTGCCTCCCGCCTAGGCGCAGCGCGCGCCATGCGCGCGAGAAGGCATGCGCGCTGCGCGTGCGTGCCGGCAGCCTTGCTGCTGGCGTGCGCGATGCGTGCTCTCGGCCTGGGCTGGCGCGCGGGCGAATCCGGGCCCTTCGTTTCGCGATCTTGATTTTCGTGTTTAGTCCAATCCAATCCCGATTTAATTTTTCTGAAAAATTTTATTTATTAAATTTGAATTATTTTTGAAATAATTGTTTAAATTGGGATTTTAGAAATTTAAGCGATTTAAACTTTGGAAAAATTACAAATTTTATTTTCTGAAAATAATGAAAGAATAAAATTATTAATTTTGGAAATTAATTGGAATTTTATTGGTTTAATGTTTTTCGGGTTTTGTTGAAAAGGCTCTTGAACAAGAATTGCATCTAAGTCGTGTTTTAAGCTATTCGAGCTTAAAGCGAGAATTTTAATTTATTGGTTAAATTTAAATTCTTGCAAAAGCATGTTAGGTGATCATGGGTTTAGATCTATGTATGGTTTTAATTTATGCACATGGATGGTTTAAATTGGGGTTGGAGCCCTATAGTTACGTTTTTCAATTGAGGTTGGAGCCTCACTTATGTGCGTACTGTTATGTGATTTATTATGTGGCTTTCCATATTACTGTTTTTGAGGCCGGGGTATGCCCCGTGTAATTGTCTAAGGCCAATATGAAGATTGAGCCTTATTACTTTATGTCTTTTTCTTTTTATTGTAATTTGAGAGTAGAGATAGGTGGTGAGGTTTTATTTTCATTTTGGAGACAATGCACCCATGGAGTAAGATGGACCACATTCAAGTAACAAGGAGGCCATAAGTGAAGACCCCTCAAAATGTTAGGGAGGGGAATCTCAATTGTTAAATGTAATAGAGATAGGGCTCGTATTTTGTTACCGCTTTCCCTTATGTGATTTAAACTGTTTATGTGGCATGTATGTTAGAACTTGTGATTGTGGAGTGGCTCCCACATATCACGCATAAGATAGGTAGAACTCATGATCATTACATGTTAGTATCATGCTAGGACATGTTATCTGTTTATGTGCTTGTTTGAAATGCATTTAAGTGTACTTGCATTAATCAAGACTAATAAAATTGGATAACATATATGTTGGTGAGGTCGAGCTGGACAACTCTCCGGTTGATTCGAAAATTCCCCTTAAATATTAAGCTAATTTCGAAGTTTAATTCGAGATGCAAATTTTGAATTAAATTCCTAGCATTCCATCAATAGGTTTTAAGTTTAGTAAGTAAAGCTAGTTATTGTCCGCTAGTCGTGGGATAGCTAGTGGAGCTTATTAGTTCTTAGTTACCTAATTGATCATTTTAAATGATCAATATTTCATGGTCGATTTTAGCAAGGGCGATATCCGCGAGTCGTGGGTCGTTCGAACTAAGTTTTGGTCATGATCTTATGATTGATGGGTCTAGCTTAACGCCTAAGTAAATATGGATGTCGCACGAGTCGTGGGTCCATATTGAAAGATAGGTGATGCAAAAATAATTACTAAGAGTTCTAAAGGTGTTAGAATTGGTAAGTTGTACCTACATAGGGTTCTTACTTAGAATGTCCGCGAGTCGTGGGTTCGAGGTAAAATGCCTAGGATCTTAGTACCCACTGGGAAACGTGTTCCTCTTAGATCTTTGGTAATTGTAGATCTTTGAAAAACAGTGGGAGCTACAATAGATTAAAGACCTTATCTTTTGTATATCGTTATAATTCAGCATGCTCACTAGTTCTCTGTTTTACCATTTAGGACGTAGATTCTGTGATTCTCTACGTGTTTTGAAATGGCAACCAAAAACCCTCTTGTATCGATCCTCGAGTCAAACAAGTTGACTGGTCCCAACTATTCTGATTGGCTGAGGAATCTAAAAATCATTTTAGATTCTGAGAAGAGAACTTATGTTCTCTTCGAAGGGGAGCCTAGTCCCGAAGGGGAGGCTCCCACTCGGGCCGAGCGGGACGCGATTCAGAAGTGGAAGGATGATAATCTCCAAGCGCGTTGCCTTATGTTGGCTAACATGTCTCCGGACTTGCAAAGGGAACATGAGGCCATGGAATTCGCTTGGGAGATTTACGACCACTTAGAGCAACTTTACCGCCCTCATGAGCGTGTTACAAGGTATAACACTTCAAAGGAATTGTTCCACTTGAGAATGAGGGAAGGTTCAAGTGTCCATGAATATGGACTCAAGTTTCTTGCCTTTACTGAGAAACTTGCCTCCATGGACATGCCACTAAAAGATGAGCTTTCAGTGGATTTGTTGCTAGCTTCGCTCCCACCATCATTCAACCCATTTGTCCTTAACTTCAATATGAATCATGTTGGTGCTACTGTAGCTGAGCTGATTAGTCAGCTTATGACTGCTGAAAGCACGATCAAGAAGGACAATAAGATTTTGATGGTAAATGCTTCATCTTCCTCTTCGGGGCCTTCTAAAGGTAAGGGCAAGAAAGCCCAAAAGAAGAAGAAGAAACCCCTTAGGCCCACTGGTGGCATTTCGAAGGGGAAGGCCCAAAAGAAGAAGCGTGATCAGAAAGAGGATGTTTGCTTCCATTGTGGCAAAGCGGGACATTGGAGGAGAAACTGCCCAGAGTACAAGGCTACTCTAAAGAAAGGAATCTTTCTCGTTGAAGTAAATCTTTCTATTAATTCTAGTTCTTGGGTACTTGATACCGGTTGTGGAACTCATATATGTAATGATGTACAAATACTAAGTGAAGTCCAACAACTCAAAGAAGGAGAATGTGTCTTAAAGATCGGCGATGGCTCAAACGTTGAAGCTCGAGCTTTAGGCACAATTAGATTAGATTTAGGTAATTTTGAGTTAGTCTTAAATAAAGTCCTTTATGTACCGAGCATTATCCGTAATATAATTTCAGTTCCAATATTAGATTGTGAAGGTTATGAAACTTATATTAAGAATGGTAAATACTTTATCAAACGGAACAACTCTTCCGTTCACATCGGTACTCTAAGTAATGGACTTTACCTAACTCAAAATATCAATATTATGAATATACAACGAGAAACAAAGCGTAAGAGAGATGACAAAGTTTCAGCCCCCTTATGGCACGCTAGATTAGGACACATTTCCAAGAACAGAATTAGCAAGATAAACACTTTAGGATCATTCTCTGAAAATGATCTCAAAGAGTTAACTTCTTGCGAATCCTGTCTCAAAGGAAAAATGTCCAAAGTCCCTTTTAAAGGAACTGTGGAACGTGCCACTAAGGTTTTGGATTTGATCCATACTGATGTTTGTGGACCGCTTAGTGTAAGCACTAGAAACAATCATCAGTATTTCATAACCTTTACTGATGACTTTAGTCGGTATGGTTATGTATACTTAATGAAGTATAAATCTGAAGCTTTTGAGAAATTCTTAGAATTTCAAAAGGAGGTCGAGAACCAAACTGGTCACAAGATCTGTAGCACCCCGCACGTGAGGCACCACATCCCCCGCACTAAGGCTCAACATGAGTAACGAAATAGTAAATCCGCGCCCGTATCAAACCCTAGCGAACGGGAGACAAACACAAAAACCTTCCTAAGCTAGGCGGAACTAGACCCTGCAATGATAACCAAATCACAATATATAATGCATGGCAGAGCCCAAATACAAACATACAAACCATAAGCAGAATTGAGCTCTTCAGGCCTCTTTTACATTCATAGCAAAACCCAGTAAAAGCAATTCAATAACGATTACATAAATATTCAAGTCCAAGATACTACAGAATCGAATCAAACATAAATCCAATACATGAATGAGTGCAGGGACTCTCCTAACCTAACTCGACCCACTTAAAGACTCCAAACACCTCCGCCTAGCTCGAAACTCCAAAGCCAAACCTGCACACTAAAGTGTTGGGGAGGGAGAGGGTCAGTCTCTAGAAGACTGAGTGAGCAGGAGCGATACATATATATAAAACATGCACATGCAAGTCATAAATCCCGAGCAAGGTTTTTATTTGAATTTAGTCCCCGAAAAGGGCAAGAAAATAGATAGACAATGCTCGACTTTTACGACTAATTCATATTAAATTCATTACATTCATAAATCATAAATAAATATAAGGCTCGACGAGTGAGCGTGCACAATCTCCAACCAAACTCCGACCGTGTACGACAAATATCATTAATATATTGATTAGGCGATCATGCAATATATCCTAATACACACAGACCATAAATCATGTCATAAACATGTTCGTTTGGGCGATCCGGATCCCGGCCTTCCCGCACGGTGCATAATCATATCATAACATATACATAAGAAAAGGCATAAATCATAACCAACCTTCTTTCTCCGGGTGGTGGACGGGCTTGCAAGACCCGACCACCGGTTCATACATAGGCCAATGGGGGTACATGAATTCCCCAAAGGCACTCAGCTCCCATTCCCCGCTAAACCTCCTAGCGAGGGCCGGTATCACCGTAGTTTGGTTGGGACTAGTAAATGGGATCCCCGTCAGCCCTTGCTTCCTCGGTTAGCCACATATACTAAGTCCCGGGGCCCGAGCAATCAGAAATAGAAATGTGTCTCGCCAAACATATCAATACATACATATGATACATACTATAAGAAATCATACCTTACCGTGTAACTCGGCATATGCTATATACGTACCTCTCCGTGTCATCCTAACCCGTAGCTAGCATGAACACACACGGTTTGGAGCATAGCCTCATTACAAAACCATTTTTAAGCTTATATACGCTCATACGTATAATTCAGAAGAATTTACTCGATAACTTCATTTGAAAACCATATATATATAATCATAAGGTTTTGGCCGAAGCTTTTCACATAAGGGTTGTAGGGTTTAATACGTAGCTAAAACGAAAACACCCTCACCTGAACCGTGACGAAACAAGGAACGAGTTACCAAGTGCCCGAACGATCAAAATCTCTCCACCTTGGAGATAAACTGTACAAAAGACCACAAGACGTGTTTGTGAGACTCGAGACTCCATATGAACCATATATGACGCACGAAAATGCTCAAGCATGATATGAAAGCATAAAGATCATATTAAGGCATTTAAATCATATAACCAATTCATTCACTTGTTCATTCATTTTCATTCAAATTCTTCAATTCAATCTCCAATCAAATTAATTCAAGAATTCAAATAGGAGCATAGAACATATTAAAGCTCTCCCAAAATGCTACTACATACTTCATGTTACATAAGATAGCATATTTCCAAGGTTTGACAACAAGAAGGAAGCATATGATATAGAAAATGAGTTACGCGATTCATAGACGACATATAAACACACATAAACGGCATTAAGCAAAAGCATGCCTACAACTCATCCAAAAGCCATGAAATTAAACCACAATGCTCCCAACATATAGCAAAACAAGTTCATAGTTCAACACAAAAGGAGATAAAGTCATTCAAGAGGTGAAACAAATCAAAACCCGAAAAGGGAGCAACACGGACTGCACAGGGGAAGGGACACGGGGGTGTCACCTTCCTTAGCCAAACTGAGCCACGACCGTGGCTCAGTACAGAGCTTCCCAAAAGGTGTGACACGCCCGTGTCTCACACTTATGAGTAAATGAGACACGGGGGTGTCACGGTACAGAACTTAACCACACACAAAGTTTTACCGGCAAAACTGAACCCATACCAAATCAATCAAAAAGCATACCAAATCAACTCCAAACGCTATGAAACTTAATATAAAACAAATTTGGCATGTTAGGAACATATTTCATTTAGAGTGAAAAGGCTAATTCACACGTTAAGAGCATCTAAATCATGCAGCAAAACTGGGTCGCTAAAATCGCACATATGAGCCCTATTGATTCAATCAGCCATGATCAAGTACTTAGGGGTTGAATTTGGATCTGAAACTTTGGGGAGTGCATGCTAACATACTAAACTACTAATGTACTTCATATATATGCAAAATGGCACAATTAAAGCACATTAGGGTGACCAACAACCACACATATGCAACAGCAACAAATCTGTCATGGAGCATGCATAAAAACAGGCCATGTACTTCGGTTTTGAGGCTTCAAATGGAACCAAACACTTAAAACATGAATGTTAACATATAGAACAATGAGTGTACATAATATCCATGCAATTTCACATGAAAAGAAGATCATTAGGTCAAGCAACCAAGCAAAATGAATAGCAGCTGTTCGAAAAACAGGGGAAGCAGTTTGATCATCAAGTTTGGAGCTCCATATCTCATAATTTCATTAAAGGGTCAAGAGATAAAATCTCCTAATATCATATACTATCAGTTAGGAAAGAAATAGGTCAAGAAACAAGCTCATATGATCATGTATAAGCAAGGAAATCAGCTACATAAGCAAATAGGTCACAAGAGCAAAAATCCCTAAAAGTTCATACCAAACTCATCACCCAAACCCTAATCAAATCTGATCCAATCATGATGTAAGTAGATGAAATCAAGTATAATAGAGTAGAGAAGACATAAATATTCATACCTTAAAGATTTGGGAGAGAAAGGTGGTGGTTTGAGCTCCAAAACCACAAAAATGGCCAAGGGTTTTCTCTCTTCTCCTCTTCTTCTCTCTCTCGTTTCAGTTGCAGCTGAAAATGGAGATATTTGGCTCGGTTTTCAGAGCTAAAGGGAAGAGAAAGGGGTTAACTCAAGGTACAAGAGTCATGGTTAAAGCATGGTTAAGTTAAGAGGTGTTATGGGGTCCCACCATGAAGACTAGTCAACCAAAGGAGTTCCTATTGCACGAGTTGCTCGTTACAGTTGGATTTAGAAGGTCTTAATGATTTCAAAAAGGTATGAGGCTTGTTCCATTGTCTCCGAATCTTCGATACGAAGGCAACGGAGGTGTCGGAATTCGAATCCGAATTCCGAGCTCAAGATATCACGCACGGAACCAAGGGTGCGCTAATTGCTCGTTAGCCCCAAATTTGGTTCCACTATCAAAATTAAATTCGTAAACACGTCAAATGAATCCGAAAACATAAACCGAGCACATAGGAACGTTCATAACACACATATTTACGACATACTAAATTTCCATACCATTCCGATATCAATACATATAAGAACGAAGCACAAATAGAACACTCATGCGCATGAATGAATTCTTAACGTTATAAATTAATTACTAAAACTTAAGTTCCTTCTTAAATAAATTAAAGCCAACTAATAACATGTTGAAATTAATTAACTAAATTACCGAAATAGTTAAGGTAACATGAAACCTTAATTAAGAAATTAAACACTAATTATCAAAGTAGAATAAAATGAAATAAATTAAAATAACAATAGTTTATAGTTTAAATCAAATATAAACATTTATAAACAATTAATCATATAATTAAATAATTAAAGCGCGCAATTTATAAACAAATACGCCACATTATTTTAAACTGCAAAACTGGGGCGTTACAATCTCTCCCCCTTAAAAAGAATCCGTCCTCGGATTCACAACACGCTTGAAAACAAACAATGAGAGATTCCCCGTCTCTCACAAGCAACAAGGAGAGAGCCCTGTCTCTCGAGCAGCAATGAGAGAACCCCGTCTCTCCAACAACAATGAGAGAACCCCGTCTCTCGAGCAACAATGAGAGAACCCCGTCTCTCGCAAGTAAAGAGAGTACCCCGTCTCTTAAACAAAAATAAGGGAATCCCCGTCTCTTAAAAACAAGAGAGAGCACCCCGTCTCTCAACCGTAAATAAAACAAGGAAGTCTCCAATACTCCCAAGCAACTCACGCAAAACCAAATTCAAAATCACGTAAGGCACCCAAAGCAAGTAATAAATATCACCCACATTGATTTCAATTACTCCAAATAATTTAACACAGTAGGAGATCAAAGCACTTAACATAAAAATTTACGTAGGTTAAATTTGCATGAATGCATGTATCATGAATGCTATAAAGTACCGTTCACCGTAGTTGTAAAATTCAGATTTGTGAGTTGTCGTTGTCCAAGGTATGATCTGTCCTGAATGTAACTCAATGCCCAGCTTGTTTTGAACCTCTTCAGGGTTCCCCGGTGAAGCGATTGATGAATTCTTTAAGGAGTATATTCTTAGATCCTTTCTCACTTGTACTGCTACCCAACTTCTTCAATCCTTATCCAACTCAGTGCTCAACATATCCCCGAGGATAACCACTCTGAGCAACTTGATAATTCGATCCCAACCTTACGACGTTTATTCTTATAGTCTCTCTCAACACAAGTCTTTTCCCACCTTCCGTTCCAATTGTCCGTTCATTCCCTTTGACCCCCTCAATGTTATATTCGATACTGGTCCCATATTTCTTTAATCAAAGACAGAAGATTCTTGATGATTCTTGAAATTTGATGTAATCTTCCAATTATCATCCTTTTCTATTTGGTCCCTTCTTAAGTTTCCTTCTGGATTATCGTTGATATAACTAATAACTCGATAATATTGTCTTGGGCCCCTTCATACTTCATTGACTAAGTCTTAATCGACACCATCCCCTTATATGATAGCTTGATTCGGTTTTCCCCTTGTTAATTCTAACTTAGAAATCCATAGAAACTCTGTTATGATTCCATTACCTCCAGATCAGAATTCCATACGTAGCTTCCCTCTTAATAGCTTAACCATAACCGCCGTCTTATTCATTCCTAATCACCACCCTTAGGACTCCCAGATTCTCCTTAATTTGCATCCTCGTTATTACTCCTAACATATTCATTCGAGCACCACTCCCATCCTCCAATTCGCCTCTCGGTCGTGCTCTCCCCCTTAAAATTTTCGCTCTTACATGTCCAACTCCATGAATCCTTCTTTCAAAGAAATTTTTGCTGAGCCACTTCTGCTTCTTTAATTCACTCCTACGGTTTAATTCAAACCATTCAATAATTACTTCCTTCCAATCACCAACTCTTCTCTTTCTCTCTCTTCTTGAAATCTAGACCAATTTAATCCCCTCTTGTATTTCCATTCTTCAACTAAAGGTAATCCCTCTGAGATTAAGGTTTCTCCAAAACTCTTCAACTTAGTTTCTTCGGTGTAGATTGTGCTAGCTAAGCTACATACCCGGAATTCCCAAGATATAACCCAACTATTCTTCTCGTCTTGATTCAAGTAAGCCTTGATCAAAGAATCACGTGAAGAACAAGGTGTAGCCATTCCCTATCAATTAAACACTAAGCCATGCATGTTGGATTAACATGCCAATGCACATAGTAAACAATTAAAGATGCAACGATGCAACACGTTGGAGCAATTACATTAATTAAACATAAACGTACATATAGATAAAGAAAGCAATTAATTTAAATCGATGCATGATGCTCATGCCATGAATATGCAAAACCTGTCACCGAGGTGGTAAGCTTTTAGCTTGATGACGTGTTCTTCATTCCCATAATTGTAACTTTCTTTGAAGACATTGATAACTCCTTAGCTTTCCATGGTTTTCGAGTCTTCCTAATCTTCTTCATCCATTTGTATATACCATGGCCCGAACGTGCTATTCTTGAACCCAAGGTCTTATTTATCAATGGAGTTTACCCCTCAACGTACTTCCAAGCATCAACCTCCAAAGGTCATCCGACTCTTCATCTTGATGTCCTCTCCGGAAAAAGTTCCTTTAGCTTATCCTTTGTTTCCGATCTACGCGCATAATTCACCCATGATAGCGCTTTCCATTCTTGCTTGCTTCTTGATGTCTCCATAAGGTTCTGAGAAGACGACACGATTTGTATTCCTCGATGCTCATAAGTATCTTTGCCTTGCGTCCATTTGTTGTCCCACGCTTATATTCGTATCAAGTGAGCTTCCATAGTTGACCTCATAATGAGCTTTATGATTAACGGCTCCCAATCCTTGCATCTGAGTTGAGTCGAACCCTTTTAACACATCTTGTATCCGATCCCTTGAAGCTTCCCAATTTGGTCTTCCAATCACTCAACCATTCCAAACTCGGAGCTTCAATGGTGAACCTTGGAGCATTTAATCTTGTATTAAATATCTTCAAAATCGGGGTGGTGAAGAGTTCCACACTCCTCTCGTTGTCTCACGCATCCCTCAAGTTAGAACTTGAGTCTTTGCAATTCTTGTATGTGGAGAACCTTCAAGGTTTGTAGGTAGGGCATGATTGATGAACCTTCCCGTGATCCAAGCTTCCTCCCATGATACGAGCTATGATAGGTAGTTCCATTGTGCAAGCCGCGGAATTTGAACACTCGGCCTTCAGTTACTTTGTCAATGGTAGTTGGTGTGAATGGTAGCTTTGTTTGCATGATAGTAGCCTATATAAGAAAGATCAACTCAAATATGGGTGCATGAGGATTAGTGTGTGCTTATGGCACGTAGTTAAATGAATCAATGCACATAGAATGCAAAATGCAACAATTAAAGCACATTAAATGAGAGCGTAGATTGTATACATGTATTAAGCAATTTCCAACAATTAGTATCAAAGATTCATGCCAAATCGATGCAATGTACACATTAACAAGTTGTTCCTATGCCGTGCGACCTAACTAACTCAAACACGACTCAAGAACACCGGTTTTGCAACCGGGCTCTGATACCACTTAAGGATGTAGCACCCCGCACGTGAGGCACCACATCCCCCGTACTAAGGCTCAACATGAGTAACGAAATAGTAAATCCGTACCCGTATCAAACCCTAGCGAACGGGAGACAAACACAAAAACCTTCCTAAGCTAGGCGGAACTAGACCCTGCAATGATAACCAAATCACAATATATAATGCATGGCAGAGCCCAAATACAAACATACAAACCATAAGCAGAATTGAGCTCTTCATGCCTCTTTTACATTCATAGCAAAACCCAGTAAAAGCAATTCAATAACGATTACATAAATATTCAAGTCCAAGATACTACAGAATCGAATCAAACATAAATCCAATACATGAATGAGTGCAGGGACTCTCCTAACCTAACTCGACCCACTTAAAGACTCCAAACACCTCCGCCTAGCTCGAAACTCCAAAGCCAAACCTGCACACTAAAGTGTTGGGGAGGGAGAGGGTCAGTCTCTAGAAGACTGAGTGAGCAGGAGCGATACATATATATAAAACATGCACATGCAAGTCATAAATCCCGAGCAAGGTTTTTATTTGAATTTAGTCCCCGAAAAGGGCAAGAAAATAGATAGACAATGCTCGACTTTTACGACTAATTCATATTAAATTCATTACATTCATAAATCATAAATAAATATAAGGCTCGACGAGTGAGCGTGCACAATCTCCAACCAAACTCCGACCGTGTACGACAAATATCATTAATATATTGATTAGGCGATCATGCAATATATCCTAATACACACAGACCATAAATCATGTCATAAACATGTTCGTTTGGGCGATCCGGATCCCGGCCTTCCCGCACGGTGCATAACCATATCATAACATATACATAAGAAAAGGCATAAATCATAACCAACCTTCTTCCTCCGGGTGGTGGACGGGCTTGCAAGACCCGACCACCGGTTCATACATAGGCCAATGGGGGTACATGAATTCCCCAAAGGCACTCAGCTCCCATTCCCCGCTAAACCTCCTAGCGAGGGCCGGTATCACCGTAGTTTGGTTGGGACTAGTAAATGGGATCCCCGTCAGCCCTTGCTTCCTCGGTTAGCCACATATACTAAGTCCCGGGGCCCGAGCAATCAGAAATAGAAATGTGTCTCGCCAAACATATCAATACATACATATGATACATACTATAAGAAATCATACCTTACCGTGTAACTCGGCATATGCTATATACGTACCTCTCCGTGTCATCCTAACCCGTAGCTAGCATGAACACACACGGTTTGGAGCATAGCCTCATTACAAAACCATTTTTAAGCTTATATACGCTCATACGTATAATTCAGAAGAATTTACTCGATAACTTCATTTGAAAACCATATATATATAATCATAAGGTTTTGGCCGAAGCTTTTCACATAAGGGTTGTAGGGTTTAATACGTAGCTAAAACGAAAACACCCTCACCTGAACCGTGACGAAACAAGGAACGAGTTACCAAGTGCCCGAACGATCAAAATCTCTCCACCTTGGAGATAAACTGTACAAAAGACCACAAGACGTGTTTGTGAGACTCGAGACTCCATATGAACCATATATGACGCACGAAAATGCTCAAGCATGATATGAAAGCATAAAGATCATATTAAGGCATTTAAATCATATAACCAATTCATTCACTTGTTCATTCATTTTCATTCAAATTCTTCAATTCAATCTCCAATCAAATTAATTCAAGAATTCAAATAGGAGCATAGAACATATTAAAGCTCTCCCAAAATGCTACTACATACTTCATGTTACATAAGATAGCATATTTCCAAGGTTTGACAACAAGAAGGAAGCATATGATATAGAAAATGAGTTACGCGATTCATAGACGACATATAAACACACATAAACGGCATTAAGCAAAAGCATGCCTACAAATCATCCAAAAGCCATGAAATTAAACCACAATGCTCCCAACATATAGCAAAACAAGTTCATAGTTCAACACAAAAGGAGATAAAGTCATTCAAGAGGTGAAACAAATCAAAACCCGAAAAGGGAGCAACACGGACTGCACAGGGGAAGGGACACGGGGGTGTCACCTTCCTTAGCCAAACTGAGCCACGACCGTGGCTTAGTACAGAGCTTCCCAGAAGGTGTGACACGCCCGTGTCTCACACTTATGAGTAAATGAGACACGGGGGTGTCACGGTACAGAACTTAACCACACACAAAGTTTTACCGGCAAAACTGAACCCATACCAAATCAATCCAAAAGCATACCAAATCAACTCCAAATTCTATGAAACTTAATATACAACAAATTTGGCATGTTAGGAACATATTTCATTTAGAGTGAAAAGGCTAATTCACACGTTAAGAGCATCTAAATCATGCAGCAAAACTGGGTCGCTAAAATCGCACATATGAGCCCTATTGATTTAATCAGCCATGATCAAGTACTTAGGGGTTGAATTTGGATCTGAAACTTTGGGGAGTGCATGCTAACATACTAAACTACTAATGTACTTCATATATATGCAAAATGGCACAATTAAAGCACATTAGGGTGACCAACAACCACACATATGCAACAGCAACAAATCTGTCATGGAGCATGCATAAAAACAGGCCATGTACTTCGGTTTTGAGGCTTCAAATGGAACCAAATACTTAAAACATGAATGTTAACATATAGAACAATGAGTGTACATAATATCCATGCAATTTCACATGAAAAGAAGATCATTAGGTCAAGCAACCAAGCAAAATGAACAGCAGCTGTTTGAAAAACAGGGGAAACAGTTTGATCATCAAGTTTGGAGCTCCATATCTCATAATTTCATTAAAGGGTCAAGAGATAAAATCCTCCTAATATCATATACTATCAGTTAGGAAAGAAATAGGTCAAGAAACAAGCTCATATGATCATATATAAGCAAGGAAATCAGCTACATAAGCAAATAGGTCACAAGAGCAAAAATCCCTAAAAGTTCATACCAAACTCATCACCCAAACCCTAATCAAATCTGATCCAATCATGATGTAAGTAGATGAAATCAAGTATAATAGAGTAGAGAAGACATAAATATTCATACCTTAAAGATTTGGGAGAGAAAGGTGGTGGTTTGAGCTCCAAAACCACAAAAATGGCCAAGGGTTTTCTCTCTTCTCCTCTTCTTCTCTCTCTCGTTTCAGTTGCAGCTGAAAATGGAGATATTTGGCTCGGTTTTCAGAGCTAAAGGGAAGAGAAAGGGGTTAACTCAAGGTACAAGAGTCATGGTTAAAGCATGGTTAAGTTAAGAGGTGTTATGGGGTCCCACCATGAAGACTAGTCAACCAAAGGAGTTCCTCTTGCACGAGTTTCTCGTTACGGTTGGATTTCGAAGGTCTTAATGATTTCAAAAAGGTATGAGGCTTGTTCCATTGTCTCCGAATCTTCGATACGAAGGCAACGGAGATGTCGGAATTCGAATCCGAATTCCCGAGCTCAAGATATCAGGCATGGAACCAAGGGTGCGCTAATTGCTCGTTAGCCCCAAATTTGGTTCCACTATCAAAATTAAATTCGTAAACACGTCAAATGAATCCGAAAACATAAACCGAGCACATAGGCACGTTCATAACACACATATTTACGACATACTAAATTTCCATACCATTCCGATATCAATACATATAAGAACGAAGCACAAATAGAACACTCATGCGCATGAATGAATTCTTAACGTTATAAATTAATTACTAAAACTTAAGTTCCTTCTTAAATAAATTAAAGCCAACTAATAACATGTTGAAATTAATTAACGAAATTACCGAAATAGTTAAGGTAACATGAAACCTTAATTAAGAAATTAAACACTAATTATCAAAGTAGAATAAAATGAAATAAATTAAAATAACAATAGTTTATAGTTTAAATCAAATATAAACATTTATAAACAATTAATCATATAATTAAATAATTAAAGCGCGCAATTTATAAACAAATACGCCACATTATTTTAAACTGCAAAACTGGGGCGTTACAAGATCAAAGCACTTCGATCTGATCGAGGAGGCGAGTATCTTAGTGAAGAATTCCTTAATCATCTAAAAGATAATGGGATTATCTCTCAGTGGACTCCTCCGGGAACTCCTCAGCTTAATGGAGTTTCTGAGAGAAGGAATCGAACCCTACTTGATATGGTTCGTTCCATGATGAGTTTCACTGACTTACCACCTTCTTTCTGGGGTTATGCCCTAGAAAGTGCAACAAAGATTCTGAATCTAGCTCCCTCTAAGACAGTCCCCAAAACGCCCTATGAAATGTGGCATGGTAAAATCCCTAGTTATTCTTACTTAAGAATTTGGGGTTGTCCTGCTTACGTGAAGAGGACAGTGGGAGATAAGTTAGAATCTCGTTCTAACTTATGCTACTTTGTAGGTTATCCTAAGGAATCCATAGGATACTACTTCTATGATCAATCTGAGCAAAAGGTGTTTGTTTCCAGAAATGCCACTTTTCTTGAGGAACCGTTCCTTAAAGAAAAGAAAGGCAAGATCATAGAATTAGAAGAAGTACAAAGTGATCCCACACCACCCACTGAAGAAACGTCCCCTTTTGATCAACCACAACCAATCACGAATTTCGATACACATGAAAATCCTCCTCTAAGGCGTTCTGAACGCACTCCTAGACAGCCGGAGAGATGGTATGGATTCTTCCATGAAATCTCTCAAAAGGATAATGATCCTTTAAGATATGAGGAGGCACTTTCAGATTCTGACTCTGAACAGTGGATAGAAGCCATGAAATCCGAAATGGATTCCATGAACTCCAACCAAGTTTGGGCCTTGGTAGATTTGCCTGATAGGGTCAAACCCATAGGTTGCAAATGGATCTTTAAGAGAAAGCTTGGAGTTGATGGAAGCATTGCAGCCTATAAAGCAAGACTGGTTGCAAAAGGATTCACTCAAAGACCCGGCGTGGACTTTGATGAAACCTTTTCGCCAGTTGCAATGCAAAAGTCTATTCAGATCATGCTTGCTATTGCTGCATATTATGACTATGAGATATGGCAAATGGATGTGAAAACTACCTTTCTCAATGGTGACATTGACAAAGACATTTATATGGAGCAACCCATAGGTTTCACATTCAGTGGGAGTGAGCAAAAGGTTTGCAAACTCCAAAGATCAATCTATGGATTGAAACAGGCTTCTAGGAATTGGAACATTCGATTTGATGAATCAGTCAAAGCGTTTGGCTTCATTCAAATTTCGAATGAGTCCTGTGTGTATAGAAAGGAATTGGAGACCTCAGTGCAATTCTTAGTACTTTATGTTGATGACATCCTTCTTATTGGGAATTCGAAGGATGACATGAAAGTGACTAAGTTATGGTTATCGAACCAATTCGAGATGAAAGATCTTGGTGATGCGTCCTATGTCCTTGGAATTAAAATATATAGAGATAGATCTAGAAGGTTAATAGGACTATCACAGTCGATGTACATTGACAAAGTATTGAAGAGATTCAATATGGAGTCAGCAAAGGTTAAGAACCTTCCTATGAGTGTAGGGACATGTCTTTCAAAGAAGATGTGTCCTAAGACTAACCTTGAGAAGGAAAGAATGACTCATACACCTTATGCATCAGCAATAGGTAGCATAATGTATGCAATGATATGTACTCGACCGGATGTGGCTTATGCACTTAGTGTAACAAGTCGTTTCCAATCTGACCCTGGAGATGGTCACTGGGCTGCCGTGAAGAATATTCTTAAGTACTTGAAAAGTACTAAAGATTTATTCTTAGTTTACGGAGGTCAGAAAGATCTTAATGTCGAAGGATACTGCGATGCAAGCTTTGCATCTGACTTAGATGATTTTAAGTCAATGTCAGGATACATTTTCTGCCTAAACGACGGAGCAGTGAGTTGGAAGAGTTCCAAGCAAACAACCACTGCAGATTCGACCACTGAGGCCGAATACTTAGCTGCAAATGATGCAGCTAAGGAAGGTGTTTGGATTAGAAACTTCATTCAAGAGTTGAATGCTGTTCCTAGCATGAAAGACCCCATTACTGTGTTTTGTGACAACACTGGGGCGGTTGCTCAAGCAAAAGAACCAAGATCTCACCAACGGACCAAGCACATTATGAGGAAGTATCACCTAATCCGTGATATTATCAAAAGAGGAGATGTGCAAATCGAGAGGGTCACATCAGCAGAGAACGTGGCAGATCCACTTACTAAACCCCTTAGTCGAGAAGCTTTCCAAGGTCATCTTCAGAAGATGGGACTTAGAGTAGCTTTAGAATGGCTTTGACGGGCAAGTGGGAGATTGTTAGGAATAGTGCCCTAAAAGCCGATTGTATATCCGCTTTGTGCTTTTCCTTATTGTAATCACAGACAATCTTTGAATGAAATAACGAATAACACTTCTTTATATGCTCTTGTTTGGTATGCGTTTACTTTAGTTGTGCATGTATGAGAACTCCCCTAATCCTAATGACTTTAGGACTCTACCATTTAGGTGAAATGGTTCATGAAACGAGCCCTATATCACATAAGTCATGATTAGTAAAATACTCCAAGCCGATGAGTCCTACAGACAGTGGGAGTGTCAACCTGACTCCTCTAAGGCTTGCTTATGGGATCACGCCCTTAAGAAGGACCACCTTGTTTCATGAAGGTGCAAAGTGTATAGTTGATACGTGCGTGATACATGAGGGTGCTTACTTTAATAAGTAAGTTCACTGAGGTGCCCCGTGTGAGAACATTCCTAAATGGGAAAGGAAGTTTCTATTTCAGGAAATGGAAACTTCCAGATTAGGAAATATCTCACGAGTCATTGATGTGATTAATTGATCCTTAGACTTGAGGTTCCTTGTCACTTTATGAGTTAACTCTGTAGTCTTAGGTATAAGCTTTAAAGGGTGTCGCCTTAGACAACTGATTCAAGGCTTATGCTGGGGCTGCACAAGTGATTCATGAAAGTGAAAGAGAATCAAGAAAGGATCTACACTTGCATTTGCAAGGTGATCTCTTATTGTGTAAGTCATTCATATGCCATATGGAGTCCTTGGCCAAGGCAGTAGATCAAGACATAAAGAAAAGGGTTTCTTGGATTGAGATCAAATGGATATGAAATGCACTTAGCTTTAAGACCGGATTATTAGGGTTCTGATTATTCCCTTGCCCTAGATCTTGGTTGAGAGATAGTAAGTAGGAGGATTGTATCTCACATGAATCAATGACTTAAAGGTTATGTCGAATCCGAACATTCCAATTCAGTTAGGGGTTAAACACCTGTTGCTAGACTATGGTCGTTTAATCTGTGGACTGATTAATTAATTAGTGAATTAAATTAATTAGGGTCACTGCTAATTGAATTGAGAACCTAGAGGGTCACACACAACAACTTGGTTACATGGTTGAGGCTTAAAAATGATTAAACGAGTTAATCGGGCCAAGAGGGTTCCACACGTGTGAAATCACACGTGTGGCTCACGTGAGTGACACGTGTCCCACACGTGTGAATAAATATATATTGTATATATATGTATTAAATAATTAAATGTGTTAATTATTTAATAGACTTTGGTTTAATTTTGAATTAAAAAGAAAGTTTAATTTTGGAGAAAAATAATCTAGTTAATTAATTATGAATTAATTAATTAGATAAAATAAGTTATTTATTTTAAATAAATAAAGTATAAAATTATCCAAAAATAGTTTGGATATTTTTGGCTCTCTTAAAAGTTGACTTGAATTAGAATTCAAAGTCAAAGTTGGGAAATACTTGATGATCAAGTAATATGAGAGAGAGGAACCAAATCCTTGCCCAACAAGGATTAGGATCGGCGCCCCTCTCCCTTTCCTATATATAGGGGATCTCATGCTCCCCTTTAGAGCTAATTGGCAATTCTTTTGGTTCATGTGTTGAACACCTTCCTTTCTCCAAGATTAAATAAAACCCTAGGTTAAGCCTAAACAATAACTAGAGAACTAGCATCCTTACTAGTTAGATTGTGATCAAGTTGGTGGACTTTCTCTAGAGACTTCAAGTTAGAAGTTTGAAGATTCAAGCTTTACCAAAGGAGAGGGGATCAAGCCGCGAGAAGAGCGTTTTTGGGTGGCTTGAAACGCTTCAAGAAAGAATAAAAGAAAAGTAAGTTTTCTATCTCTACGAATTTGGATACACGATTGCGAGTCCAAGGTCCTTTTGTTGGGAAAAAATTTTTAAATTCCGCTGCTTTCTGATTCGTGTTTTTCAACACTATACTCGAAAATGCCATCCACCACAATAGAAAAATATTTTTATGGTGATCCAGGAATATGTACTAAGGATAACATTATATCCAATATGAGGGAATTAGTGAACAATACGGAGAAAACTGATGTCGAGGATTTTTGTAGGATGTATACACACTTTGTATTCTCTACATTATTGTTCCCTGTCAACTCATTTGTTGTGCCTCGAGGTCTAATTTGTTATGTGGATGACTTGTCTGCTATTGGAGATTTTTCTTGGGAGGTTGTTGCATGTCGGTTCTTGGTTGGAGCCATAAGGCATCATCTGGCGAAAGAAACACTATATGTCAATGGTTTTATGGCTGGAATGATGGTATTTAAACAAGTTCAAAATTTTTATTATTTGTTGTTTGTCTGTTATATGTGTAGTTGTGTTAATTAATTGAATTTGTTTTTTTTATTTAATGCAACAGGCTTGGTTTTATGAGCATTTTCCATCTTATGGTTGTCCTAGCTTGTTGCGGGTCTTTTCTTCACTTTTTAGAAGGCAATCGAAAGCCAGCAATTTGCCTAGCAACATTGATAGAGCCAATGAGGTATTGGATGGCATTGACAGGATTGAGGTAAATCATTTTACATTTTCCCTTTATTATTTTCTAAATAAGTACATGTTATTTGTGTATATTAGTAACATCATGTTCTTTATATTCTTTGAACTTTGTGGAGATTGTTGCAACTCAAAAGAGGGAGTTACAATTGTTTGAACCTCCTTTGACAAAGGATAAGGATGATTTGGGGACTTTAGCAGTGTTGATGAGGGACATTATTGCTAATCAAAAGAGTGGGTTGAAGTTGTTAAGGCAATTGGTGAGTGAGAAGACGGGAGTGGTTGTTAATGAAAGTAAGGATGAAGAAAGTATTGGGGATGAGAATAAACAGGAAGGGCATATTTATGAGAGTGAGGATGAAGACACTGTAGGGGAAAAGATTGAACCCGAAGGACACGCGGAGGATGGTGAGAATGAAGAAAATGTTGAAGAGGATAATGATATTGATACGGAACAAATTTTTAATGATGAGGGAAGTGACAAAGAAGCAACTATGGAGGAGAAGGGAGAGAATGATGTAGCTGTGATATTGAGTGATATACAAGATAAGGCTGGGGAGGAGCATGGAGAGAAGGAAGGCTCAATTGTGGAGAGTGGGAAAGAAGAGAATGTGGATGAGAAGAATGATGAGGAAGGAGTAGCTATGGACAATGAGAAGGAAGAAAATAAGGAAGAGAATGTTGGGGTTAATGAGAAGGGTGAGGATGTAGTATTTGGTCTTGTTGATGATTATGCTAATGGAGACGAGTCAGATGATGTCAGTCGTCATGAAACTAGAATGAAGCAAGTGAATGATACCATTAGCTCCATTGTTATGTCTGTAAGAGAGATAGATGACAGGATCAAGAAAAGAAAAGCCCCCGACTTTATTACCCCTTCTTCATCCACTGTCCCGAAGATGAAGAAGAAAGTAAGATATCACATTTCGTTTAATTATAATTAATTATATGTTAGGTATATGATAATATGATAATCTGTAAGTTAAAACTCATGTATTTTGTAGGTGAACTTTGGAAAACACCCCTATGGATGAGTGTTTTGCTTACGTTGGGAGATTGGACTACCTTGGACGAGAGGAGCTGACTACAAAAGAGGAAGAAAAAATCGATGGTTTCATCCGGGGACAGTCTAAGGAGGCACAAGATATTGTTTACCGTGGAAATGAAGTTGAAATCTTCAATTTTGATATATACCGATTGCTTTGGGGCCTGGAGATGAGGCAATCTGTCTTTGAGGGGTACATTGACATTTTGAGGAGCATGAACATGACAAGAATTTGGGGCATGTCAGCCCTTGTAACAACTGCTATATTGGATGCACTGCAGCGTCAATAGTTCATCAAAGGTTCAAAGAAGAAACTGGAACATGAAGATTTGGAAGGGCTGGATAAGTTCCTTACAGACAGTGTCATGAAGAGTGTGCGTTCATTGCTTAGGCGTCTGAATCCTGATGTGTTGGGAGGTAACTGTTACATCATCTTCCCACTGAACACTAAAAACCATTGGCATATGGTGGTTCTCGACACTGAAACGAAGGTTTTTAAATGCTTGAACTCTATGCCTTCCTCCACTGCAACCGGGCATGCGAAGTTGTGGGCGAAATTCATTCGGATGTTCCTATTTCATGCATACAAGAATGAGATTCCGAATGATGAAGTTGATGCTCAAGTATGTCCCTCTCAAGGTGATAATAGCCTCGATTGCGGTGCTTTTTTCTACCTTTTTGCTGAATGTTTTGCTAGGGATGACCCTACCTTCTGGACTGAATCTCGAAGTGCGAAGATGGCCTGTTATTGGGCCCATTTGGTTGCTAAGATACTATCTGCAGGAGACAATTCTAATGTTATGGTTGAAAACTGATGTGTATGTTTGATATTTTGCGGGTGTGTTGTTGATCTGGAAGGGCTGTAATTTTTGGCGTTTGCCCTTGAAGCCTTATGATGGCTGGATACTGTTATTGTAGTATTACTAATGTTATGGTTGATGGTTGGATATTGATATTGTAGTATTAAACTTTGGTAATGTAGTATGTTCACTTTGAAATACAGTATTTAGACGATATAATGTTGCATATTTTCATGGATCCGTGGTGGTTGGGACAAATAATCACATGTCTGAGAAAAAAGTATGAAAATCACATAATGTAGTATAAAAACTCAAGAATGTAGTATTTAAATGATATAATGTTGCATATTTTCATGGATCCGTGGTGGTTGGGACAAATAATCACGTCTGAGAAAAAATATATGTTGTATGAAAATCACATATTGTAGTGTAAAAACTCAAGAATGCAGTATTTAGATGATACAATGTTGCATATATTCATGGATTCGTGGTAGTTAGGACAAATAAGCACATGTCTGAGAAAAAATATATGTTATATGAATTCACATAATGTAGTATAAAAACTCAAGAATGCAGTATTTAGATGATATAATATTACATATATTTCTGTGGTGGTTGGGACAAATAAGCACATGTATGAGAAAAAAATGTATGTTGTATGAAATTCACATAATGTAGTATAATAACTCAAGAATGCAGTATTTAGATGATATAATGTTGCATATATTCATGGATCTGGGGACGACAAGCTTATATTCAACATTTATGCTATATGATATAGTATACGAACACATAATGTGGCCCGTGATATTATATTAACCATTGGTATCCATTGTTACGGACTCACACAACATAACATATATATCCACTTGTTAATTTGATCATATAGTATATATCCTTCAGCATATGATAACACAATCTTATACTTTCATCATCTCATCTACTCTATTGAACCTTTATATCTATTGGTTTAAACTCAAACAAACACATCATTTGTATGAATTAGTATATTTCATCATTTGAGATGTACCATTTGTTAGGAAAAGTGCCCTGAAAGCCGATGTAATAGCCTGCTTTAGTACTTTCCTTTTGTAAATCACAGACAATCTTTGAATAATACGAATTAAGGCAACACTTCTTTATATGCTCTTGTTTGATTGTGTGTTTACTTTTGACTGCGCATGTATAAGAACTTCCCTAATCAATATGACTTATAGGACTCAACCATTTAAGCAAAGTGGTTCATGAGACGAGCCCTATATCACATAAGTCATGATTAGAAATCACTCCAAGCCGATGAGTCCTATAGACAGTGGAAGTGTCAACCTGACTCGTTCGAGGCTTGCCCGTGTGATCATGCCCTTAAGAAGGACCACCTTGTTTCATGGGGTGCAAAGTGTATAGTTGATACGTGCGTGATACATGGGGATGCTTACTTATTCTAAGTAAGTACACTGAGGTGTCCCGTGTGAGAAGATTCCTAAATGGGAAAGGAAGTTTCTATATCTAGAAATAGAAACTTCCATATTAGGAAATATCTCACGAGTCATTGATGTGATTGAGTGATCCTTAGACTTGAGGTTCCATTGATACTTTATGAGCTAACTCTGTAGTCTTAGGCGTAAGCTTTAAAGGGTGTCGCCTTAGACAACTGATTCAAGGCTTATGTTAGGGCTGCACAAGTGGCACATGAAAGTATATGAGAATCGATAAAGGACCTACGCTTGCATTGGCAAGATGATGATCTCTTATTGTGTAAGTCATTCATATGTCATCTAGGAGTCCTTGGCCAAGGCAGTGGATAAGGATGTAAACGAGACGAGCCAGCTCGCGAGCTTAGCAAGCTGGCTCGTCAGAAGCTCGCGCTTGGATTCGATGGTTGCGAGCTGAGCCGAGCCATGGCTCGGTTCATGGAACCTCCGAGCCAAGCCCGAGCCATATGCTTCATAGCTCGTAGCTCGCGAGCTACCCTAATAACCTTAAAAAAAATTATATATATATATATATATATATACTAAAAAAAATTATATATATATATATATATATATATATAGTATATATATATATGTGTAATGCATATACTGACTGAAAAAAAATACTATGTATAAATTTATTTATATAATATTTATATATATAATATTTTATATAAAAGACCAAAATGTCGTATGCTATAACTCAAAAGACAAAACCCTATTTTTCTTGCCCACTTCCATCCTCCATTCTCTGTGTCAGCCGCCTATCCACCATTGGAGCTTGCACTACCACGGCACCACACCATCATCTTCCAGAGTTTCGTCGGCCGTCGCACTGCTACACCATCTTCAAACGCCCCACCACAGACCCACCATCCTCCAACGCCTCTCTATGACTCGCCGCCACCGCCCCTCATCGCTATGACTCGTTGCCACAGCCCACCATCGCTACGACTCGCTGCCGCCGGACCACAATCATATGATTTAATCTTCCACCGCTTTCTCTCGCCGGAATTTTGCGGAGCCACCTTTTCGTCTCCTTCACTTTTACCACGAAGTTACAAATTCAAGTGAAGATCTATCCAGAAAAGGGTTAGATCTAGAATTTTAAGTTGAGATCTAATTTATTTAGATACATATTTGTACAATCCATTTTTTTTTTCTTTGGATATGCATAGAAAATGGCTTAATTTTTTTGGTTTCTTTCGTCTGCCTGGGATATAGATATGGACATCAATCCAAAATTTTTTTTTTTGGTAAGGTATTGATCCAGATCTGCGATATAAATATAGATATAGATCCAATTTTTTTTTCTTGTTTTGGTAAGGTATAGATCAGATATGTGGCAAAACAAAGTTGAAAAATTGTTTTGAGAGGTTCTTTTGGCGGCTCGTGGCTCGGCTCGGCTCGTCCGAACCCTATTACAAGCCAAACTCGAACCATCCCTTTCAAGGCTCGCAAGCCGAACCCAAGCCAAAATTTTAGACCCCGAGCTCGAACCTGGAAAAAACATCTAGGCTCGACTCTGCTCGGCTCGTTTACATGCCTAGCAGTGGATCAAGACATCAAGAAATGAGTTTCTTGGATTGAGATCAAATGGATATGAAATGCACTTAACATTAAGATCAAGATTATTAGGGTTCTAATTATTCCCTTACCCTAGATCTTAATTGAGAGATGGGATGTAGGAGGATTGTATCTCACATATGTCAATGACTTAAAGGTTCTGTCGAATCGAGACATTCTTATTCAGCTAGGGGTCAAACACCTGTTGTTAGACTATGGTCGTTTGATCTGTGGACTGATTAATTAATTGGGGTTACTGCTAATTGATTTAAGAACCTAGAGGGTCACACACAACAACCCGGTCACGTGGGTTAAGGCTTGAAATCGATTAAACGAGTTGATCGGATCAAGTGGGGGCCACACGTGTGAAATCACACGTGTGGAAGGCGTGAATGACACGTGTCCAGTCACGTGTATATATGTGTATATATTAAATAATTAATGTGTTAATTATTTAATGGACTTTGATTTAATTTTGAATTAATATTAAAGTCCTAGTTTGGAGAATTAAAGTCTAATAAATAATTAATTATGAATTAATTAATTATTAGTCTTCAAGTTATTTATTATTTAATAAATAAAGTAAAATAAAATATCTAAGAGAGTTAGATATTATTCTTGCTTGACAAGTTGGTCAAAATGAGACTTTTGGTTAAAGTAAGAGTCTTACTCTCCAAGCAAAGAAATCCCTTTCCAAGAGATTTTGGAATCCTCTGCTCCGTACCTAACAAGGCTGACAAAGAACACGTTGTAGCAAAATACAATTGCAATAGAATATGAAGGATACGAATTCATTATTGAATTACCTGAAGCTAGGCGATCCCATATGCTCAACTTCATCATCCCTATCAGACGCCCTGAGGTCAGCATATGTCAAATTGAACGTTTTATGCAGTTCAACCATGTCAGCAACATCTTCATCATTCAATAACCTAACTTCATGATCTTTGGCATGAGGAGCAGTGTATGTCAATCTTAATTCTCTCATATTTATCTCAGGCTAATAACTACCAACAATTGTCCTCAGATTCATCAAATTGAAATCACCCATAATTGAAAATACGTGCATTTTATTTATCTAAGGAGATGTTACGATACCTATAATTGCTCCAACAATTTCAAAGAAAATACCCCTCAATCTTGGAGTAAACGTTACAGAAAAGTTGGAGAGAAAGAACAGAGAAATCAGTGAGAGAAGAAAAAGAGAGAGAAAAGAGCCATAGAAAAGAAATTGGGCATTCTTCATTCATAAACTTGCCTTCCAAAACTCTACAAAAGGTATATAAGGACTCTCTAAACCGAAACCCTACTGGATTAACAAAAATCACCAGGTTTAAGGGAAAAAGGAATAAAACATATTGACACTTTCTCTTAAGTTACACATTTCTACTGCTTTCCAATTAAGCCCTCCCTTTTTCAATCCAATTGACGAGTTTGCCCCTAGTAATTGTCACAATCATAACAAATCTTCCCCCTTGAAAAGATACTTGTCCTCAAGGATCCTAACTGGCAACGGCTGCAAGAATGTTGTAAATATTATGCCTCCCTAGTAGCCCTGATGAAATCCCCAACATACCCTGAGGCATATTGACCAAAACCTGAGTCTCAAACAGAGACAACTCAAATTTCAAAGAATGAACATCTGCGTTTTTGTTCTCCATTACAAAAGTCACGATCAGTACATTTGGGTTACCCCCGTGAACATAATTCACAACGGTACTCAACATTCCTGTTCTCGAACCCATGGCCTCGTACATTCCTTTAATCAAGAAAGAAGTTGTTTTCCCATTTGTCCCAGTGATGCCAATAACCAACATGCTTCTAGAAGGATGCCTGAAAAAAGGAAACTGTTAATGAAGCAAGAACCAGATTTGTGTCCTCTACAATGATTAAGGCTTTGCATCCTAATGTAACTTCTATATCAATCTCTTTACTTGCAACAATCGCAACAACGCCTCTCTAATCCGCCTCAGATAAATATAAATGCCCATCAGTATTCCCACCTACACAACAAACAAATAAATCTCCACTCTCAAATATACGAGAATCGTGGGAAATCCCAGTGATCTCCACCTCTAAGTTACCATATACAGATATCAACACCACTTTGCTCTCATATAATAGCTTAGCTAAACTCATTCTGAACTTGGGTTCAGGAATTCTAGACTTGGTTTTCCCAAACTCATCAAAATCAATGTTGAATGAATCCGAAAACTCACCATCACTCACCTTGGAGTCGGACTTCTCATCATCTTCCACCTCTCTACCCTCGTCATCATCAATCTCCAAATTTCCTTTTCCAATCAGATCATGCTTACCATAACATTTGATAATAAAAAAGACAACAAATTGAGAAATGGGGTCATTCCCGATTCTCATGTCATTCGGCGCTTTCCACATTGTTTCCTTAATTTCATCAGATTCAGGTGCATTTATTTCAGAAACTGCAATCATCTTCTTATCAACATCACACTCAGAATCTCCAGCAAAAGTCTTTGAAAAGATAAATGAAATATCAAAATAAGCCACAAATGCATGGATGTAGTCATTCGGTTCAGACAAGAACTTAAGAGATGCAATGAAATAAATGTCTTCTGAAGCCATCATAAAATTACCCATTGTCTTAAGTAATTGGCAGTAGGTGAAAATTTGATTATGCTCTAAGGTGTCAGTAAGAAATTCCCGTATGGATTGCTTCAAAATGTAGCTCATATCAAATCCATATACATTGCTCCATAATCCAATCTCGTTTTCCTTGTAATCAGCATCTTCAAGAGTTGTCAATTGAGGAGAGGCTTTATCAGGCAATGCAAGTCCATCTTGGGCAAGCCACTTGTCACGAACATAAAGATCTGTGTTTAACATATTCTCATAAACCAGAAAATATCCTATCAGCTCATAAATAATAATATCAATATTAGGAAGTGGTAACTCAACCTCTTCAATCTTTTCCTTAAGAACAATTATAACATTTGAAAATCCATTTTTCTTTACCATCTTCTGAGCTATATCAGCCATGCAGGAGCATTCCATCTCATAAACATGTTTTGCCCCAACCTTAGCACAAACGAGTGAGAAGATTCCAATTACTTCCGGAGCTGCAACATTTAGCGCATGCTCATCAAGCCTTATCTCTACCACCTCAGAATCTGTTTTCTTCCATCCAACAATGTTCAAGAGGAAATGGCCTGGTGCTTCACCAATAATCCATTGCATCTCATTTGTCTTAAAATAAATTGATGATGCAGATTGGAAAACATTTTCACGGAATGAGATATTAACCATCTTATTTACTTCTTTGCACGAAAACGACTCCTGATGCAATCTATAATAAAACCTCGAAAATATGATTTCATCCTCAGTTTGAATTCTGACAATTGAACCTTCCAAAGATTCTCCCACATAAATACTACAAGTCAAAAGACTACTGGAAGTAGATCTTTCACTAAAGAAAGTGATGATCTCCTCAAGAACTCCCACATCAACCTCGTCACTATCCTTGCTATGTTCAATTGCAATTGTCCCAAGAACTCGAGTATCAATCTGCGAAATTTGTACTAATTCAGAGACTTCCTTGGTCCTTACATCCCAACTTCTATATCTCAATTCCTCCAGCACTCCTTTTAGCAGCTCGTCCCCAATCCTAGGGGTGCCCCATATCTCACAACTTCCCTCAATATTATTAACAACTTTGCTAAGCAACACTACATGTGGACTATGTTGCACGAATCTCAGCAAATCAAACAAACATCCACCCGGATCAATCATAAACTCAGTAAATGGATGAGCATACTTACAACACGAGAAGTGCAGACTATTAGTGAAACAATGATCATTTTGATTTTTGCAACTCTTTTGACTGTTTTCTGCAATTTCACCAAGTAGAATCAACTCAAACTTGGAGTTGAACTCATTTGCAGCAACTTCAATTTTAAATCCCTTTGCAATTTGGTTATTGCAATCTGTTAAGCTCCCGATCCACATCTCGCCATCAAACTCTAGTACATTTTTCTCAACCTTATTCTCTAGTACCTCATCGAACACATCGTAATAGACTTCTTTTACCGTTGATTCCTTTTCTTCAAATACATATGTATCATTTCACATCATGTCTCCCATTTCTACTTCCAACAAATACTTGACTTCTCTTTCGGGCATTTCATCGAACATTTGCTTGTCAATCTCTTTTGCAGCTTCCTTTACTGTAAGTTTCTCATCCTTCAAGCCATCAACAAGATTTGGCACAACCGCTTGAGTCTCCACTGAACCAAACCTCACAAACGTGATATTCTCCCCTCCGAGCAACCTCACAATTTCCTCCAACTTGGAGTTCATGGATCCCTCCATTTTCTAAGAAAAATCCACAAACTGCCTTTTAATGTCTTCTAGACCACCTGCCAAGACCCCATATCCTTCTTTCAGCTGCATCACATCAAGCTCTGAATCCTAAGTACGTTGAGTTTGAGTCCTTGTCATCTTCCTTCCCCAATATTGCTCGAAACCTTACTCTGAGGCCATTGTTACGATACGTACAATTGCTCCAACAATTTCACAGAAAATACCCCTCAATCTTGGAGTAAATGTTACAGAAAAGTGGGAGAGAAAGAACAGAGAAATCAGTGAGAGAAGAAAAAGAGAGAGAAAAGAGTCATAGAAAAGAAATTGGACATTCTTCATTCATAAACTTGTCTTCCAAAACTCATTACAAAAGGTATATAAGGACTCTCCAAACCGAAACCCTACTAGATTAACAAAAATCACCAGGTTTAAGGAAAAAAGGAATAAAACGTATTGACACTTTCTCTTAAGTTACACGTTTCTACTACTTTCCAATTAAGCCCTCCATTTTTCAATCTAATTGACGAGTTTGCCCCTGAGTAATTGTCACGATCATGACAGGAGACGCACAAGTGTGCTAGACTCACCATCTTCGTATGAGTTAGTCATCACTAACTCCGAAACAGAGGCAAAAAATAAACCACGAAATTCAGCTCAGAAAATGTGAAATGAGCGAAATAGCCTGAGCTAAGCGGCGAGGGGAGTGGAGACTCAGACCTCGAGTTCGTCGGGGAGAGTTTCCGGTGTCGATTCTAGGGAGCTCTATCGTTTCCGTCGGAGAGAGCTGCTACCAGTGGTCGTGACCGAAATGGAGTAATACCAACGAAATAGAGGGAAGAAGAGTTTCCATGCTTGCCGAAATACACCTCCGTCGCCGGCGAAGTGGCTGGGACCGACTTCAAATTTGCCCTGGCGAGCTAGGGCAAAGCAGATCTTCTTGGTATATTCAGACAATTATTTTGGTAGTTAGAGATAATAAATGGTGGAAATTAATAAAATGAAGGGTAAAACAATCATTTTAGGTTAATAGGGAACAAACCAAAATTATAAATCTTATATAGGAAATTAATAGGAATAATTTTTAAATGGGGGGAACTAACTAAAATTTTTACAATACATGCGTAGTTTTAAACTAAGGCCATGGTCAAGACCGGTAAGTTAAAAAGCAAAGGAAATTGAGAAAAACAAACCTTCGACGCTGCTTTGCTGGAAGGTGGAACCGTCTGGATTAACCGTTAATCATTGTTTCACGACTCTTCCTTTTCTTATTTCTTATTTAATATTTAATAATATAGCCAAGTGCCAATCATTCAACCTGTTCCTCCATTTCTATACCTGTCTTCCAAATTTCCTGTCGCCTCCTTTCTCGAATTACGCAGATTTTCCTCTTCCACTGCACAAATCGGCATTAAGATTAATACAAAATTATGTCTTACGCCTATCTCTTCAAGTATATCATCATCGGCGATACTGGTAATTTATCCTTTCTGCTTTGTCCCCCTTTTTTACCCTCGATTGAGGTTTGAGTTTCTGTTTGATGGGGTTTTGTTTGAAATATTCCGGTTTAAGTTTCTTTTTCGTTTGGATGTGATTGTTATTGGGTACCGTGGGATTTTCTGTTTGTGGGTTTTTGGTATTTTTGAGAAAGAATGATTTGAGTTGATTAGCAGTGCAGTTTTATTGAATTTATCAGCAGTGTAGTTGAGTAGATAAAAATTTAAGTCTTTTATGGGATTTTCCCCATCTACCATGTGATCCTAAACTGTCTTTTAGAAAGATAAAGCTTTGAAGTTTGATGGATCATGTTTAGAAAAAATTTGTTTTGTTCTGTTGAGGTATGCTAATTTCAGGATAGTTGAATAGTTGAATTTTGGATTGCTATCTTTATCTGATTCTATGCATGTTTGAATCTATTGCAATTTTCCTCTTTATACCAGCTACTTCTTCCTAAGTTGGATCTATGCTTTCTGTCAATATATGCTTTGAGGTTCATAGTTTCAGGCCCATTCTTGCTGATGATGATTGCCTAATTCTGTATGTTATGTGTTGATGTAAAACTTTCTTTTGCAGGGGTGGGAAAATCATGTCTTCTTCTACAGTTTACCGACAAGCGTTTCCAGCCGGTGCACGACTTGACAATTGGAGTTGAGTTTGGGGCGAGGATGATTACTATTGACAACAAGCCTATTAAGCTTCAAATATGGGACACGGTTAGTGTATTTTCTTGGTTAATATTTATTATGTTAGGTTGCTGGGCTGATAGTATATTAATTAATCTGGTAATCATTCAGTTAATGTTGGACACTGGTAAGGTTATACTAAACACTTTCCCTGTACCTGGCCCCAGGGACTGGTGGCAACAATAATATATATATTTTTTTCAATTATTTTCTTATAAAAAATTATAGTTGTCCTTATGGATGCATTCTGATAAATATGTGATTGTTCAAACTATGCATTGGGTTGTATATCGAGGATGGTCTTTATTTAAAAGGGTAAATTTGTTTATATTTACAGGCCGGTCAAGAGTCCTTCAGGTCCATCACAAGGTCTTACTACAGAGGAGCTGCCGGAGCACTTTTGGTCTATGATATCACTAGGTACCTCACTCTATCTCTGCTTAATGCCACATTTGCGATTTTGCAACTCAATATGCAATATTTGCTCTCCCTAAATGCAGCTTGTTTTAAGAGGACAGATATTGCTACTAATTCATTAACCTATATCAAGTTAAAAGTTCTATAATTTATGTGGCATAGATGGAAGATTAATCTTTTCATGGACAACCAATAATCTTCCTAGATTGAATTCTCTTACTTTTTCTATTTTTCTTCTGATCTTCATGTTCTTCTTGTCTCCATTCCCTACGTATTTCAGGAGGGAAACTTTCAATCACTTGGCTAGCTGGTTAGAAGATGCAAGGCAGCATGCAAATCCAAATATGTCAATTATGTTGATAGGAAACAAATGTGACCTTGCCCACAGAAGAGCCGTCAGCACAGAAGAAGGAGAACAGTTTGCAAAAGAACACGGTTTGATTTTCATGGAAGCATCTGCAAAGACTGCTCAGAATGTAGAGGAGGTAATAATGAAGCATTTCAGGAACTTGCCTACTTCTACGGTCTATACCACTATATTGTTCAGACTATTCGCATTTATTCTTTCTAGATTTAAATCTGAAACACCATCCGCAGGCATTTATTAAAACAGCTGCCACAATATACAAGAAGATTCAAGATGGAGTTTTTGACGTTTCAAATGAGGTTTGCTTCCCTTCGACAATCTTATTTCTTGTTCGATTTCTCATATTTATCATTAAAATATAATTTTCCTAATGATGTGATCTTCTGTTTGTTTTTACTTTACAGTCTTATGGAATAAAAGTTGGCTACGGTGGAATTCAAGGCCCATCGGGTGGCGGGGCTGGTGCTTCTTCTCAGCGTGGAGGTTGCTGCTCCTGATTTTGTATTGTAAGCACTGCTGAGACATTCATTCTGCAAATATATTTACGGATAATTATATCAACACACCCTGAAGTTTTGGCCCAAGTAAATCAACTTCCGCTGAGGTTTGAGAAATTACATAAACTTCCCCTGTCAAATAATGTATATTACATCTGGAAAGTTCATCATATTTTTTAAATTATTTTTATGAATACCCTTGATATCTACTAATCAATATTTAATCTTAATTCATGATTACAATAGCATGTGTTACCACCAATTTATATGGTATTTCAGGGGAAGTTTCTGTTACATGTTATTTGTCAAACCTGAAGGAAAGTTTGGGAAAGTGTGCATAGTTAGGGCAAGCCTCAGGATATGCACTAGTGTAATTTATCTCATATTCTTACCCCACAACTCACATCAAAATTTAACTATTTTTTAGGAATCAGATTCATTGTACAAATTTGGGGGACGGTCAGCTTGTGAAGAAAACATACCTTTTGCTAAGTTGGTAAACTTGGAAATGACAATTACTATCTGCTGTATTTTAGCTGCATTATTCACGCTTGCCTATATAAAAACCCACTGTAATTATCTTTTGAATGTGTTTATTATTTTTGTCACTCGTGGAAGATTTGATTGCAATAATACCTTAATTTGTTTCCATCTCCTCTTTCGTTTCTCTCTTTTTGTTCTTTTCTTGTCATAATAAGTTACTGCTTTTGCTCAGCCTACCAACCAGGGTAATTTTCATATTCCAGCCCTATAACCGCTGGCTTATATGTTTGTTGATTGATAATAATGATTAATGAGGGGTAATTCCAGCTAACTCTTTCGCCAAACTTGTCTTCTGATTTTGTGTAAATTTCAATGGGTGTGACTAGTTAACTTGTCCGGTTTGGTCGGCCAAGCTAGTTTCGGGGTTAAAATTTTCCAATAAGATTTATCTTTTTTCCTTTTTTGTTTTCTTCTTCCGAGTTCGGGTACAGTAGAATCCCCAACGAGGTCGATTGTTTTATTCATAAGGCTAATGTTTGAATCCTAAGTCTTGCTTGAGGGATTTAGATTGTCATCCCAAGACTAGGGCTTGAACTCGAAATCCTGGTTAGGGGATCCAAGGTTTCGTCCCAATAAACTTGTTATTTAAAGAATTTTGTTTCTCATCCCAATCGGCAACTAAAAGTAAAGGTTGGATTGTTGGAACTTGGAAGTAATTTCTTCACGTTTAAATACATAATGGGGTATGTTGAAGCTGGAATCATTTGCTTTAGATTGAATGCAAGATGATTGGTAATAAACATTTAGTGTTTTCGTAATAAAGATGGAATTTTATTGATTAGGATTTGGTTCAATTGGTTAAATTTTTATTTTCCCTAGGATAACAATTTGATTTCGAATTTCGCTCACCATTTGGGGATGTATATTAGAAAATAAATATATGATTTTACCAAAACCAGCAAACTGCGTTGCATGATTTCAAAAAATTCCAATTTGAGGTACTAAAAAAGGGCTTGAGATTCCCAATTATAAAACCCTGTTTCATCTCCCGTAAAGAGCGTTAGATTTATGATATGTGGCATTAAAAAAAAATACACGTTCACAGAATAAGTTTCTGCCTTCCAATTTAACTGACGTTATCAAACAAAACTTTTTCTTCGCAAATATTCTCTGTTCTCTCTCTCTAAAACATAATTTTTTCTTCCCAATTATACAAAACTCACGAATTTTCTAATCTCACAAAGAAGTCTCAGTATTTCATCTATTCATTATCTACACAAGAAGGCTCACAGGAGATGAAACAGGGTTTAAAACAGGGGATGGGATCCCGTGCCTCATTGTTGGGTATTCTTTGTCGGACCTAAAATTTTTTGGTCTGATTCTAATCCGACTAAAAATGTGAAGAGGGCATTTGCATTCTAAGATTTAATCCTAACACATGGGCCGGAAACCAAGTTAATACTGAGCCCAAATTTTGATTAAAAAAAATATTAGCTGAAGCCCATCAGATCCCCGCCCCAAGATTGGAACCTCACCAATTCTTACACTTAAATCCCACGAAGTAAATTGCACCCATCACCCTATGTTATGTCAAAACTATTACAAAAAAATTCTGTGTTTCAAAAATTGTTATAAAAAATTATATATTTCTATGCATCAGAAATTTTGAACGCACCGAGGGATGCACACGCGTTAATTGAACCTGCCAAAGAGAAAATAAGTAAGTAATATGTAAAAGTAGGCATGCAAATAGCTCGAGTCGGCCCAACAAAAGTTTGAGTTCGAGCTTGACGAATTCGAGCTGAGCACCAAGAAACGGCCAAGACTTGAAGCGTTTATGTAAAGTTGACTATGTCCTCGTGCACTCTGTAAACCTACATTCTATTTCTAGATCATCCAACCCGTAAATAGAAACCTAATTAAACCTCAATTTCCAGAATTATACATATGATACAATCCGAAAAGCATTTAGAAATTTTTTTAATTGTAACTGTTCTCTCCTTCATAATGAAATAAAATATACATCTTTCAAATAACATGTGGATTATATTTACTATGTAACTGATACTAATTTGACTGAATTTGATTAAAATTAAATTGCCCAACAAACAATATACTTTTTACTTGACCCTAAATGTATATACCAAAGAAAAGAAAAGACGTGTTTCCAAGTGCGACTCCAAGATTATCGATCACTGGGGTCAAAATAATTTAACTACTAATAAAAAATATATATTATTAAGAAATAAAATTTTAAAATATTTATTTTACAATTGTCCTCTATGATTTTTTATTTGTACTAAATACAACCATCTCTAAGGAGGTGTTTGAAAATTTTAATCAATAAGTAGAAGTTAAAATAGAAGTGAAATTTGAAAAAATAGAAGTAAAATTTGAAGAAAAAAATTGTAGTAGTAAAAGTAATGAGTGTTTGAAAAAAAGGTGTTCACAAATTTTAATCAATAAGTAGAAATTAAAAAAGAAGTGAAATTTGAAGAAAAAAATTGTAATAGTAAAAGTAATTAGTGTTTGAAAAAAAGGCGTTTGCAAATTTTAATCAATAAGCAAAAGTTGAAATATAAGTGAAATTTGAAAAAAAAAAATTGTAGTAGTAAAAGTAATGAGTGTTTGAAACAAAAGGTGTTTGCAAATTTTAATCAATAACTAGAAGTTAAAATAGAAGTAAAATTTGAAAAAATAGAAGTGAAATTTGAAGAAAAAAATTGTAGTAGTAAAAGTAATGAGTGTTTGAAAAAAAGGTGTTTGCAAATTTTAATCAATAAGTAGAAGTTAAAATAGAAGTGAAATTTTAATCAATAAGTAGAAGTTAAAATAGAAGTGAAATTTGAAAAAAAAAATTGTAGTAGTAAAAGTAATGAGTGTTTGAAAAAAAGGTGTTTGCAAATTTTAATCAATAAGTAGAAGTTAAAATAGAAGTGAAATTTGAAAAAAAAAATTGTAGTAGTAAAAGTAATGAGTGTTTGAAAAAAAGGTGTTTGCAAATTTTAATCAATAAGTAGAAGTTAAAATAGAAGTGAAATTTGAAAAAAAAAATTTATAGTAGTAAAAGTGTTTGAAAAAAAAATGATAGTCAACAGGGGTTGATCAAATGCTTTGAGGGTGCTTTCTCGAAGGCAATGACCTACGTTCGAATCTCTCGGCCCTTGGGGTGTGTGTTTAAAAAAAAAAAAAAAAAATCAAGATAGAAAAGGGAAAGATGTAATCAACGTATAAACATTAGATTTGTATTTGTCAAAATAAAATTTTAAATAAATTTGAAAATCAAAAATTAGTTTTTCAAATACTCCAAAACTGTTAAAAATAATCACTTATCTCATAAGTGTTTGTTTAGAGTTTACAAACACTTTTTATCTATGTGTTTTGAAATGGTAGAAAACTACAAAATCATATTATTTAGAATATCGTTAAATAGATTTTTATTTTTATTTTTTTGTCATGAATTTTTTTTAATTATACTAATTTTAAATTTAATGGGTTAATATAATTTTTTTCATTTTTATCGTGGGGTCAAAAAGTTATTCTTAAATAAAAATATATAAAAATAATTATTTGGTGATTAAATAATTAATTTGTTAATTATTTAATAGACTTTGGTTTAATTTTGAATTAAAAGGAAAGTCTAATTTTGGAGAAAAATAATCTTGTTAATTAATTATGAATTAATTAATTCGATAAAAATAAAAAATTTATTTTAAATAAATAAAGTATAAAATTATCCAAAAATAGTTTGGATATTTTTAGCTCTCTTGAAAGTTGATTTGAATTAGAATTCAAAGTCAAAGTCAAAATTACTTGATGATCAAGTAATAGGAGAGAGAGAGACCAAAATCCTAGCCCATTAAGGACTAGGAATTTCGGCACCCTCTCTCTATAAATAGGAGAGCTCGAGCTCCTTATGGAGCTAATTGGCAATTCTTTTGGTTCATGTGTTGAACACCTTCCTTTCTCCAAGATTAAATAAAATCCTAGGTTAAGCCTAAACACTAACTAGAGAACTAGTATCCTTACTAGTTAGATTGTGATCAAGTTGGTGGACTTTCTCTAGAGACTTCAAGTTAGAAGTTTGAAGATTCGAGTTTTACCAAGGAGAGGGGATCAAGCCGCGAGAAGAGCGTTCTTGGGTGGCTTGAAACGCTTCAAGAAAGAATAAAAGAAAAGTAAGTTTTCTATCTCTACGAATTTGGTTACACGATTGCGAGCCCAAGGTCCTTTTGTTGGGAAATTTTTTTAAATTCCGCTGTTTTCTGATTCGTGTTTTCCAACACTTCGAGGCACTCTTTAGGTAGTCGCAGACTGCCTTCTTGTCCGCCGTGGTTGTGGTGGCGGCATCCAGATATTTCATTCCGTTACAGCAAGCCGACGGTGGATTATCGCCGCCCGAGTTCGCGAGATAACAGAGGTAGAATTTTAATTCATTCATCATGTCGCTGCATGTAATTGCGGCAGCCGGAGAAATCACAAGAAAGATGGCGGCTGCCGCTAGACAACGAATTGGAGAAGATGATGATGAAGCCATGACGAAATATTTGGAAAAGTAAGGAGAAGGGTGATTCGGTAATGAATTTGAGTAGGGTTTTATATAGGGTTGAGGCCTTGAGGGGTTTGTTTGAATTTAGGTGATCGATGCAAGAAGTATGAGGTTTTTTTTGGGTAGCAAGAAAGGTGTAAGCTTCGTGTTCGGTAATGAATTTGAGTAGGGTTTTTATAGGGTTGAGGCCTTGAGGGGTTTGTTTGAATTTAGGTGATCGATTGCAAGAAGAGATTTTTATCAAAATAATATTTTTTTATTATAATTTCACAAAATGATATTGCTTTGGGGGGATTTCATATTTTACCACAAGTCGGGGATGATCCCCCCGACTCCTAGTATTTTATTAATATTTTTAGCGGAGTCGTGGAGATCTCCAACGACTCCAGAATTTTTTATAATATTTTATTAGAAGTCGTGCTTGACACGGACACGACACGACAAGGACACGGCGATACGGTTTTTTTCAATATTTTAGGACACGATACGGCTCCGACACGGCTATATTTTATATAAATAAATATATTTTATATATAAATAAAAATATTTCACATAAAAATAAATATATTTTATAAGTATAATCTACATAACATAAATATTTATAAAAATTTGTAATATTAAAAACTCAAATAAGTTTTGTTATTTCAATTTTCTCTCCAAAAAATTCAAAAAATATTAAAAAAGGCATAAAAAACTTTTGTATAATTATAAAATTTGCCGAGCCGTGTCCGAGCCATGTCGAACACTTCACCTCGCCGTGTCCGACACCATGTCCCAAATTTTTATTTTTCTTTTGGACACGCCTTCAGTCGCGTCCGACACGTGTCGGAGAGCCGTGCCCGTGTCCGACAAGTGTCGGACACTGTACGGGCCATTTTTTAGGCGTGTTCGTGCTTTAGTGATTATACTACATAATAGGATATAAATACGATATTAGAACGTTTTAGTACTACATTTTGTGAAAATTATACAATATATTTTGATAGATATTGTAAGTACCACATTTTGTGAAAATCATACGATATTTTGCCAAAATGGGGAGTTAAGTAAAAATATGATGCCCAATTGGGAATTTATCTCACATTACCCATAATTAGGTCTTCCTACATTACAATATTTATTTTTTACTATTAAAATTAATATATTTTATAATAGTTATCATTAACATTTAAAATTTAAACTTTAAACATTTATATTACTTTGGGCCCAACTAAAAACCATATATAATACTTAAATCTAAAGCCCAAAAGCCCACACACGACACAAGAAGTATAGTGAAAATCTTAAAACCTTCATTCCAAACAGTTAGAAGCATATCAGCCGCCGCAAGGACAACAAATTATATGCTTCATCTTCTTCAATTCAATGAGAAAATCGTCACGTAAAAGAATTTTTTTCAATTTTATTGAAATTGAAACAAAATACAAATCATCCAACCAACCATTCCTTCCTCTCTCTATCATCTCTCTCATCCCCTTTTAGCCCAACTCAAAAAGTGTGGATCGACCTTGCAGATTTCTTTTTCTTTTAAAAGTAGATTTGTGCCTAGGAAGTATGAAACCGGCGGTCCGGTTTGGTTTTTGGAACCAAAACGCCAGTTAACCAGGCGGTTTTTCCGATTCTGGACTGGTCCGGTCCCCGTTGGTTTTATATGGTCTCCCGGATTGGATAAGGCATCGGTCACCGATTGAACCGGTCGAACCGGCCCATCCGGTCCGGTTTTGAAAACACTGGGTGTCACCTAGGTCACATAATACGGATGCGTGAGTGGGTGCGAGGGTGGATGCGCCAATTCGCAAAATTTTAATAAAATGAGAGTGCGAGAGCACCTTAAAGCGTTTAATAAAAAATATTTTGAATAATTATATTTATAATATTGATGGTGCTGGAAATCAGGTTTCCAAAAATGCAGCAACACTTTAGTATTTGTATGGAAAGGGAAAGACCATCACAGGCGTGAGGGCCTCAGGATCTGGGTTTCCTCTTAAGCGTGGGTTCTTCCAGCTAGGATAACACCAGAGATGCAAGTTGCAGGGATGATGTTATTGTGGTGAGAATGGTGAGAAGCTTGAGAAGATCCGTGGAAATGCCCAGAATAATGTATGCAATTTGTATGCAGATGATGATTGGGGGAGAATGCATGGGTTCCCCCCTATTTATATGTTAGGGGTGGGGGTAAATGGGTAAATTGACCATGTGGTCCCAAACCTGTGTTACCCTAACACGTGGCAGCCTTTGAGGATGTGAGAATGACATTTCTGAAAAGGAGACGGCGTGTCAGGTGCACGGTGCGCAGTACCTTTGTGTCAGAGGTTGTTGACGAGGGTCGCATGAGTGGAGGGTCCCGGATCCATCTTATGAGGGTTCAGGTCCACCACGGCGGTGGGGGATGACCCGCGAGCGATTAGTGACGCTCGAAGAGTGCTCGGATGGGTTCCTCATGGTTTATGAGCTTTGAGCGCCAAAACCCGAGCGACAAGAATATGGCCCTCGTGTGGATGATTCCTTGAGAAAGGTAATCCCGAGGGCCGATACGGGAGAGCCGGGCCTGCCTGCTCGTCCTCGCCTTTTAACTGGTTGTCCGAGGCTCAGGGGCCCATATTAATGGGCAAGTGAGTGGGCTGGGTTGGTCCACGAGCCCGTCAATGCGAGGGAGTAATCTCAGCGTTAGCAGATGGTGACAGGTGGACGGTCCTGATAAGAGCGCGTTCTTGGGCCTCATCATTTTGCCCCCCAAATTCTGTAGTATCGCTCGAGCATACTGTAGAATTTTTAATATGGAGGGAGCCTAGTATTTTGAATTTCTTGAGGATCAAGACGCTGCTAGATAAGTGACCGTCTGCCTTCTGTAATGGACATAATCTGACACCGCACTAATTGATGTCATGTCCGCATTTAATGTGGAGTGGGAACGTGGGCGCGTGTACTCCGGGAGACGTGAGGCGGTTACCAAAAGTGGGGGGATTTCCTAGGCGGGAAATGATTGCCATTTGAAATCTTAAACCCTAATTAATGCTAGCCTTTACTCCTATAAATAGGGATCTGTAAGGCTTTGGAGCCTCTTTCACGCATTCAACTTTCTTCAAGCATATACTCAGCAAGAAAATTCTGCAACCTTCTCCAGTTCAGGCGAGCTTCTGTCCTTCCAGCTTTTAGGTAAAAACTCCATAACATTTTCCTTATTTTCTTCGCGCTAACACTAGGCTTAGATTGAGTGAGTGGACTCCCTTGAGTGAAGAGCCACTGTCTATCATTGAACTTGTTTCAGAAATCTTCTCCCTCCTTGAGTTTTCTGTTAGAAATCCCGTTTCCAAAAGTTGAAAAGTGAACATGGCCAGAAACCAAGCTGACGATTACGTAAGGGAGATTGAGGAGATGTCGGTGGGGAGCTCTTCCCCTCATGGCGATGTCCCCACAGCTGTTCCCCTGGCTAGGGCGCTCCCAGATGAAGGGATTCCCTTGGCGATCTCGGTGGCCCAGGCTCCGACTGATGCCGGGGAAGAAGAGGTGGACGCCGCCGTTCAAGGGATGAACGAGCGTGCTCCCGGAGGGGTGAACGACCTCTTTGAAGAGATGCATAACGTGATGGAAATGCAAAGGCAGGGGGAGAGAGTATTCCCAGTGTTGAATAGCGCTGTGAGACCCCAAGATCACAGGATCACAGTGGCTATGATGGCCCCCGAGGGCGAAGCAGGGCCATCCGGGCGTCAATTTGAGGTTAAGCCCTCCCGAAGGCGCCATAGGAGAGGCAAGGAGCCTGCCACTCGAGTGAGGCAAGATAACCGTCATCAAACTGACAGATCTCCGGATGATATTGAGAGTATTCTGACGCTCGACGATTTGGAGGATTTGAGGGCGAAGGCTTATTGGGATGAAGCAGTATTTCCCATGCGACTTCCCGAGGAGGGGAGAGGGCCAACCGACCGCCGCCTGGGATGATGACGGTCTATTGGGATGCAGTCCTGGATGGGGGCTTGAGGTTCCCTATTGCCCATTCTGCTGCTGTCATCTACCACCACCTATGGCTTTGCCCTTCACAAATTCTGCCCAACGGTATAGCTTTAATCAACACCTTCCTAATAACGATGAGAGCCTTAAACCATGCAACCTCGATCGTCAACTTCGACAGTTTGATACAAGTAGCCCGCTCGCCCCGTTCGTCGCCCATGGATGGGTTTTATTATGCCCAGGCCAAATCGGGCTTTAAGATGATATACTCCCCATCTACCTCCTACGGCGAGCATTGGAAGGAGAAATACTTCTTCGTGGGGGCCCCCGGGGGAATTTTTGGGGTTCATCGCCAGTGGATGATACATGGCGAGGGTCCTTTGGTTAGGGAAAGGACAAGGAATAAAGCTTTTGAGGATTGGGCACAGGGGTTAGCCTTCGTGATGAGGAGTGAGAAAAAATAGATTAAGGCTGAAACCCTGGTGAAGAACGAGGGAGTACTGTTTCGTTATGGCTTGTCCTGCCCTCCAGACATGATACTCAACCCTCCAGCCGACATCATGGCCCTCGATGGTTAGACCCTAGGAACTAACTGCTCTGACTCCTAGAATAACCTTCTAACTTGGTGTGATTTCTGTGTTTTTTGTCTCTGCGATCCGATCAACCAATTTCTGACGCTCGTTTCTTCTTATTGGCAGGTGTCCAAATACTATCCCAAGGCATGAATGCTGAAGCCCTTTCCCGCATGTTGGGTGCCCAAGGACCCGCTGCCGACCCTCAACACCCGCAACCGCAGCAAAACCGCCCTCCCAATGCTCCGAGGGGGAGGGTAAACCGTCGAGGAGCTGGCCGAGGGCAGAACAATGCCCGAGAGGGAGCAGGGAATGAGGCTCCCCCCAGAGGCCCTATTGAGGATCTGACAGTGGAGGGTACCCACGAGGCTACCCCTCTGTCGGCGGCCCCGGCGGGCCCAATTTCATTGAGTTCAAGCGGGTCTCGAAATCGCTCGGGTGAGCCCATCCGCATACATGAAACCCTTCGGGCCGACCGCCAAGGGAAGAGAAAGAGGCTTCCGAATTCAATTCCCATTTCTGGTAAGAGGAAAGAGGTGTTCATAGGGCACAGGGGCGAGGGCAGCGACACTTCTTCGTCAGAGGACGAAGATTTCTGGAAGATAGGCTGCAAGGGCGACTCCCGCTACAAGCGCCAACTGACTGAGGGTCCGGTGCTTCTGAAAAAGAGCGCCTACTCCGTGAACCTCGTTTCTGACATCGTCGGGAAACTTCAGTTTTTCGGCGATCATGACAAGCTGAACGAGCGTGACGCCGCTCGGGTTGCTGACGATGCCTGCCATGCCCTTATGACGGTAAGTCCTTAGTATCCTCTGAAGGTTTTCAACTTCCATTGTTTCCATTCTAATGCTAATCTTTGTGTCTGACTTTCCAGGAGGTAATCCCTAGGTTAAAGAATTTGTAGGGGCGAGCGCAGGCCTACTCCGAGCATAAGGCCAAGTACAAGAAACTGTTACGCATTTCTGACCCCGTCCAGTTGCAAGAGGATTACAACATTGTCAGCGCTCAACTGAATTCCGCCAACCTTGAGAACGTTCGGCTAAAGGAAAATCTGAAGAAGTCCGATGACGCTTTTCTGGTCCTTAATGAGCGTCACAGGAAATTGAAGGATGAGCTGGACCAGCTGAGGGTGCAAAATGGGGAGCTGGGTGAGCAGCTGGCGGAGAGCACTCGCCAAAACGAGGAAACACATAAGGCCCTTGCTGACTTTCAGGCCAAGGTGCAGGGATTGGAGGCGAGGGTATCCTGGGAAGCAGTGAAGAAGTTTGTACGCTCCAAGGCTTTCGTGTTTGCAGCCAACATCCACTGCTTCGACAATGCTCGGCGTTTCTTTCACAAAGCCATCGGGCAAATGGTGAAACTTGGCTTGGCTCCTGAAAGCGCTCGAACGGACGTGCGTTTGCTTATGGACTTGGACGAAAACTGTGAGTCTATGGTCCAAGACGAGGATCCTTCCGAGAGCTTGGCGGAGCCAGAATACCAGGAGTTGGTGGAAACACTCCAGTGGGAGTTCATAGCTGCCAATACAGTAGGTCCCGAGCCTATCCAGATAGAAGATGAAGGCACCCAAATGGACACCGTGGATGTCGAGGAACCGGGTGAGGCCCAAACTTCTGACGCTAACGTGTTGGCCCCCGTTCCCCTTGCAACTGCTCCTCCCGAGCCTGACGCTCCAGCCCAGTAAAGCTCCCTTGGCTACTAATCTCTTGCCCTTGTCAGTTCAAAATTCTTCTTTCCATTTACGAACAATTTTAAGTATGTACTTAATCTTTCAGTGATCTCCTGAATATTTTGGATCCTTTATGCCGCTTTCCGATATATTTGAACTCCTTTTTAAATGCTTGAATGTCTGAATGTTTTCTCCTTTACTTTTAAACGATGAATGATATTATTTCATTGCGCTCGTCATTCTTTCTTGTGTGAACTGGTCCTTCTTGTATGAACGTTTGCGATGAGTGTGTTTGTACGCGTGGGCGTTTCCTTTAAGAGGGCCCCTGCATTCGCCATATCACACCATCAGTTTAAAGTTTGGCAGCGTCCGGAGATTTGAGGGGCGTAGATACGAACGCGAGGGTGTTTCCCCCGGGGGTTCCCTGGCCGTACCCGCAATGAGGCTCGAATTTGAACTTAGGAAACCTCCGGGGATTTGCCTAAGTATTGGCCCTATAATGTGTACCCTCGTCTTGAATGATCCATTAGGTTGTACATATTTTAGAAATCATCAGTAGGATTTGCTAAGTATGGGATCAAAGCGAGCGTAGCCGTGGGGTTAGCGTTATTTTGAGGGACCCATGAAAGGGTTATTATGGGATTCACTGTTTTCTGAGTGTTTCCTCACCCAAGAGGTCGAGGGTCTCCGGGGTTTTTACGAGCGCGAGCCGGAGTGACATGCACTCAGCTGGCGTAAATTAAGCATTTTGCCTCCCGGTTGCCCAACACGCTCGTTCTTAGGATTTTTCACACTTACGAATTGTCACACACCCAAATAGCGTTGCTTCAAAACGATTGGGGTATTACTTAGGCCGTTCGACGTGGAGGATGCTCAACACGGAGTAGGCCTTAAGTTTTGCTCAAATCATTAATCAATAAGGAAAACAAATAAATGACATAATTAAGAATTAAAAATGCTCACTGTTATATTCGCAATTTACAAAACGAGTACCATATACTTTCTGTCAAAAGAAAGTACCCCATGCCATCGACGGGCAATTACAAAAAGAACCAATGTTTACACGTAGAACCTTCTAAGGTTACATGCATTCTATGGCCTAGGGAGACGCTCGCCTTGCAAAGTCTCTAACAAGTAGATGTTATTTGCTCGTACCTGAACGACTTTGAAGGGGCCTTCCCAATTGGGGTCCAACTTACCCACGTGTTTGGAGACTTCAACTTTTTTGAGGACCAAGTCCCCTAGCTGGAAAGTCCTTTCCTTAACACGTTTGTTGTATTGGCGAGCAACGATTGCTTTGTATTTGTGAATACGTGCCCAAGCAGCATTCCTCTTCTCATCCAGCAAATCTAACTCGAGCGTCCGATTGGCTTCGTTGGCAGCAGGCTCGAAATAGGCCACGCGTGCGGATTCTTGAGCAATTTCCGCAGGTATCATGGCCTCGGAGCCATAAACGAGGGAGTAAGGGATTTCCCCTGTTGCCGCTCGTGGAGTAGTACGGTAAGCCCACAGGGCTCCTTGGAGTTCTTCTGCCCATTCTCCTTTCTTACTCTCGAGCATCGTCTTCAGATGCTGGAGTATGGTTCGATTGGTTACTTCCGCTTGACCATGGGCTTGAGGGTGGCCCACGGAAGTGAACCGCTGTTCAATCCCTAGCTCATAGCACCAATCCCGCGTGTCGGCAGCGATAAACTGGGAGCCGTTGTCTGAGATGAGCACCCTCGGGACACCATATCTGCATATGATGTTTTTCCAAATGAAATCCCTCACAACCTTGAAAGTTATCTTGGCGACCGCTTCGGCTTCAGCCCACTTAGTGAAATAATCCACGACAAGTATTACAAATTTCTTTTGCCCGACCGCCATTGGGAGGGGCCCCACAATATCGATGCCCCACTGATCAAAAGGCCATGAAACATCGATGGGAATCATTTGAGCCGCTGGCAACTGGGGGGTGTTAGAATGAAACTGGCACTTAGGGCATTTTTTGGAGTAGCTAATGACATCCTGTAGCACCGAGGGCCAGTAAAACCCACTCCTTAAGACTTTCTTTGCCAAGATCCGACCGCCCGAGTGGTTCCCGCAACTTCCATTGTGCACGTGTTCTAGAACTTCCTTGGCCTGCGAGGGTCTTAAGCATCTCAGCGGTGGGCCTTGGAAGGATCGCTTGAATAGTCAACCCTCGGCATCCAATGAGAAGCGAGGGGCTTTACTTCTGATCTTCCGAGCCTCAACCTTGTCTCTTGGGCTGGTTCCATCCTGGAGAAATCTGATGATCTCATCGAGCCAACAAGGTTCGGAAGGATCAATCATATGCACCTGCTTCAAAGGTTCCCCTCTACTTATCAACGGTTCCTCTGTCCTAAGAAATGTAATAGCACGCTCGCTAAAACCATCCAGGGCGGATGCGAACTTTGCCAGAGCGTCGGCCCGTTCGTTTTCTGCCCTCGGGATTTGCAAAAGGTGGAATTCTTTGAACTTGGCTATTATCTCCCTAGCGCTCACCAGATACTGCACCATGGTGGCTTCTCGGGCCTCATAGGAACCATCAATTTGGCTCGCGATCAACTGCAAATCAACATACGCAGCGACCCGAGTGGCGCCATTTTGGAGTGCAATCCTGAGCCCCTGGATGAGGGTCTCATACTCAGCTTCGTTGTTGGTGACTTGGAATGCTAGCTTAATGGCATAGTCAACTTCAGCTCCGAGAGGGTCTCTGAGGGTCACCCCGGCTCCTCCCCCCTGTGAGGTCGAGGAGCCATCTGTGTGCAGAAGCCATAGGCCATCCTCTGCCGAGGGCCCTGTATCTAAGTTAAAACGCTCCACCAAAAGGTCGGCCACGGCCTGAGCTTGTATCGCTGTGCGAGGCTCAAAGGTGATGTCGAATTGACTAAGTTCAATTGACCATTTGATTAACCTCCCTGAGACGTCCGGCTTTGCAAGCACTTGTCTGAGGGGCTGATCAGTGAGCACCACGATGGAATGCGCTTGAAAATAGTGCCTTAACCTCCGAGAGGCATTCACGAGCGCAAAAGCAAATTTCTCTATCTCCATGTATCTTTTCTCTGCTCCCTGTAGAGTCTTGCTCAAGTAATACACCGGCATATGCTTACGCTCGCGAATTGTCACGAGGACAGCGCTCGTGGCTTCCAAGGAAACTGATAGATAGACAAACAAGTTCTCCCCTGGGTTGGGTTTGGTCAGCAAAGGCACGCTCGAAAGGTACTGTTTCATGTTCTGCAGAGCCTTTTCGCAGTCCTCGCTCCAGGTAAAGTGGCGGGCGTTACGCAGAATTTTAAAGAAGGGTAGGTTCCTATCCGCGGAGCGAGAGATGAACCGATTCAGTGAAATGATCTTACCCACAAGCACCTGGACTTCTCTCAGATTGCGAGGGGAGGGTATGTCCAGGATTGCTTTAATCTTCTTTGGGTTTGCCTCTACGCCCCGTGGCTGACCATATATCCCAAAAACTTGCCACCCCGTACGCCAAATGTACATTTGGAAGGGTTCAGTTTCATACCATAATGCCGCAGAATATTGAACGCTCGTTTGAGGTCTCCTAGATGAGAATACTGGCGTTCGCTTTTGACGATCATGTCATCCACATATACTTCCATGGATTTTCCGATCTCACACTCGAACATTCTGTTGACGAGGCGTTGATATGTCGCTCCTGCATTTTTGAGCCCAAAGGGCATGACCTTGAAGCAATAAACACCCATATGGACTACGAACGCAGTTTTGGGACAATCCTCAAGAGCCATAAATATCTGATAATATCCTTGGAAAGCATCCATCATGCTCATAAGTTCACACCCAGCGGTCGAATCTACCAACTGATCGATTCTAGGCAGAGGGTACGGATCTTTGGGACATGCCTTGTTGAGGTCCGTGAAGTCATTGCACATACGCCACTTGCTGGCGCTCTTCGGAACGAGCACCACATTGCAGAGCCATTCGGGATATAGAATTTCTTCTATGTACTGAGCGTCAAGCAGTTTATTGACTTCTTCTTCTATGACCTGCTTTCGAAATCCATGGACATCTCTCTTTTTCTGCTTTATAGGTTTGAAGGCCGGATCCACGTTCAGCCGATGGACAGTAACGCTCGGATTTATGCCGGTGAGGTCGGAAGCCTTCCAAGCAAAGACATCAATATTTTCTCGCAAGAAATCAATCATCATATCTGGGAGGGACCGTCGAGGCTGGAACCTATTTGCGTGGTCTTATCTGGATTCCCTGGCTCCAATTCGATGGTCAAGAAGCCTTCCGTAGGTTCCACTCGTACTTCAGGCCTCGGCTGCTCGAGCGCCCGTTTCTTACCTGTGACTCTTTCACTGGTATCTCCCGAGGGTGTATGACCCTCATCTTCCGAGGAGGAAGCCCAACCTCTCCGAGGGGCGAGTTCCCAGCATCTCCGGGTCTGCCCGTGGCCTTCTTCTTATTCTTCTTTTTATAGAGCTTGGCCCTCTTGCGATCGGGGCCATCCTCATCTAGTTTGGGGAAGTCAACCGATTTTTTGGTGGAGCCAACCTGGGTAGGTTGTTTGGGCTTGTGGCTTCGAAGGGAGAGTATGTAACATTCCCATGCTTCCTTAACATTGCACAGTACCTCTCCGGTACCCTCAGGGGTGGGAAATTTGACTTTCTGATGATAGGTGGATATGATTGCTTTGAAGTCAACGAGGGCGGGGCGCCCAATGATGATGTTGTAAGGTAGGTCCACTTCGACTACCACGTAGAGAACATTTAAAGTTTTTCGCTGTGGGGCTCGACCAAAGGAGGTGGCCAAGCGAATTTGTCCGCGAGGGACGATCTCGGAACCCCCAAAGCCGACGAGGGCTGTTCTGAGGGGTTCGAGCGGGATGTTTGTGATGTTCATTTTCTGGAACGTGGAGTAAGGCAAAACATTTACGGAGCTTCCACTATCAATCAAGACCCTCTTTACAACATGATTGTGAACGTCTAAGCTAACCACCATGGGGCAGTCAGAGGTTTCACCGACCCCATGGGGTGTTACAATGTGCTCTAAGTCTTTCTCCGTAAAACCTACGCTCTCATCCTTCTCCGAGCGTGATGACTTATCAATAGAGAGCACTGGGCGGGGCTGAGAAGATCTTTGGTCATAACTCCGAATGTAGTGGCGTCGGGAAGCGTTAGAGTCACCCCCCGAGGGTCCGCCAGCAATCATGTGAATAACCGCGAAGGGCTGGTTTTCCACGTCCGAGGCTTTCCCTTTTCCCCGGTCACTGGGCTCGGTGTGACGGTGACGCGGGCTCCGGGAGCGCGAACGGCTTCTCCCTCCTGCGTGCGCTCGCTCCACGCAGTGTTCGTCGTACCTCTCCAACACCTTCACGAACTCTTTGAGGTGCCCCCCAGCGATCAGCCTCTGAATCTCCCTTTCTAGTTGATGACATTCACTGGTGTCATGCCCTTTCTGCTTGTGGAAAGCGCAATACTTCCCCGAACGCTTCTGAGTCTCCGTCTCTCTCAACTTTGGCGGCCTCTTGAACAACTTCTTATCCGCCATGGCATATACTTCGGCAATAGGGCGGTTGAGAGGGATGCGCTCGAACTTTCGAGGGGGTGAGGCGTTCCTCCGAGCGGGAAGGGGGCTTCGACGGCGGCCCCTGGTTGAATCTCCTCTGTCCTCGGGGGCTTTGCTGGGGCGAAGGGGGCTTCGACGGCGGCCCCTGGTTGAATCTCATCACACTTAAATATATAAATTAGTGCAAGTTGTTTTTTTTGATAAAATACTCTTTCTGTAAAACTGCTACTTACTATTTATCTTATTTTTGTCTTTGTCTCTACCAATTTTTTTTAGGGTTTTTATTGTTGCATATATTTTTTCAGTGTTTGACATGACATTTTTTTATTTATTTTGCCTATTTTATCATGCAGGACATATACTCTAGAGTCATATCGCTGTCTAAATAACGTCAGGAAGACAGAAAATAATTATGTGTTCAGCGTGTACGTATATTTTTTAGTACCACTTGTCATAAATCTAAAGTTGCTCATAGGAGATGAAACAGGGGATCACGAGCCCTAAAAAAGTTCGTAGGATCTCTCAAAAAATTCCAATTTGAGGTACTAAAAGCTCGTGGATTCCTACAAAAGAGTGAGAGAGAGGATAAGGCATAAATATAGCTAGTTTCACAAATAATGCTCATAAATACACAATTATCTAAAATAGTCGAAACTTAGCTCAAAATTCTAAAAAAAAAGATTAAGTAATTAAAATCCCATAAATCCATAACAAACTTTAGAAAAGTAGACGTAACAGAGGCATGGAAAGAGATAACGCCAGGAGCTCAACTTGGTAAAAGGCGTGACGAATGGCCTGCATTTTCTACGCATTCTCTCTCTGCAAAAACGGTTTCTAATTTTGCTCTATATCACTTAGCGTGTGACCCAAAAGATCATCCTCATTTCCCACGAAACTTTGCCCCAAAACCTGGTAAGCATTCATCTCTCCTTTGTTTAATTATAAGCAATGTTCTTCGTTAATTTATGATTATCCTTTTTTTTTTTTTTTTCTGGATTTGTTTTGAGATAGTAATTGAGCTATGGATGGGGATAAGAGCGGGAGCAGGAAGCGAAGGAGAGAGATTGAAGGAGATCATGAGGAGAAGATTAAAGCGGAATCACGCAAAGGCAAGAGATTACCTGCAGAGAGCGTCGTGACGAATTCCACGGGCGATAATTTTCAGAGCATCAATGATGACGATTTCCGCGATGCAGGCATTAATGGAGTTTTCGATTTCCCTTGGATCAAAGAAGGCCTCATCTTCAAAGCTGACGATTACCTGGAGCCAGAAGATTACTTCGCTGTTTATCCTTATCAGCTCGACGAAAATGAAAATTTAGAGAAGTTGTGTGCTTTTCCGGAGGAAGATTTACGGGAACAGGAAAAGAAGTTTGATGATGAGAGCTTGTGGTCGTCGTTGCAGGTGGATGATCTGGAATCCGTCGATCGAATTTGGCGCTGCGTGATCGATCAGCCTCTTCAGATTAGTGTTGGTTTGAGATGAAGCCTCATATGAAAAAGTAATTTTGAACTTGAATAATATTATAATTAGTCTGTGATCCATGTTTTGCTGGCAAATTTCAGAGATATGAATTCGAATACTTAATGTGAAGTAATATAAATCATGAACTACAGCTTCAAATTAACTACATATACATAAATGCAGGGATGACATAAGTACCAATTTTTGTTTATGGGACAAGATTAAATTTGTGTAAATTATACAAGGTATTTGTTGACCGAAACAAACTCGTTCTCGTTCATATTCAACCAAATTTCCGAAGATTCGATCTAATAAATTACATGATTGATAGTCCTATTCTTTTAAGTGTTTATAATTTAACGAGAAACTATGCATACGAAATTTAACGCCTTAGATCATAAAAATATAAAACTCTATCTTGTTAATAACTCATCAAACAAGAAACCTATTATTAATGTAATGCACAAGGAGACAGCTAAAATAATGCAATTCGTGGTATAAAATGTACAGATATGGACTAGATCGAACAAGTCTCTCTTTCAAAAATAAAATCTCAAGCGGAGCATGGCAGGGATGATTAATGGATGCCATGATGGAAATTGATGATGGGCTTTACCAGCATTGCTTTCTCCTAAAGTAAATGATTTCTCAAAAAGAAAACAGGCTGGCTCCTCTTATTTTTTTATTTATTTTTTATTTTTTTATCCCAAACGAACGCTAAGCCCCCGTCTGCAACTAGGGGTCAAAAACTAACTGAACATCTCAATCCCATCAACAATGGGAGGGCACTTCCAAACCACCAACCTATCTTCAATCAAATGTCTCACTTTAGAGAATATTTCTATACTTGTATTATGCATTCCGAAAATATGCTTAAGTTTCGCCAACCATGGTCTTCTAAGAAACCAATTGTCAATCTCAAACAAGATTCTTCAACAGATGATCTTTTACATTTTCTTTATTAATTAGGTTGGCCACCACCTTTGAATCAATCTCAACCTCACGTATATAAGATAGCCATAAAATGTATAATATAATATGTGTCTTCTTTCCTTTGTGCTAGCAATTTCTCACATAAAATAAAAAAATAAGCCCTACATACATATGTCCAAACTTTAGAATAATAAAATACTTAATTTTTACCTAGCAAAACATATGACAAAATCTTTAACAATATATGCATGTGGGACTCAGTATATACCTAAAACATATATTATTAAACAATTCTTGAAGAACAAAAACTTGGAATTTTATTCTTTTTAGCCATGTTAATTAATAAAAGTCTCTAAGATTATGGCGAGCCACCGACGCTCCTGTCCAAATCAACACAGTTTAGCAGTTGGCGTAGATTAGTCATTAGACATTAACTGCAACTTTAAATAAGTGCATGAACAAGGGATCATAAACATGCATTGGGTGCTCCTGTCGGCTGTCCTCAAATGGTGTCAATTGCATTGATACTTTTAAAAATATTATTTTAATGTATCGTATCGGATATTCGTTTCAGATATCGTATTGAAACTTTTCAAATAAAAAATTCACAAAAAAATTCATATCGCCGTATTCATGTCATGTCGTGTCCGTATTGTCGTATCCGTATGATTAAACTTTTATAATGAAACCTCTTGAGATGACCATTTAAGTCTTAGTTAGGTTTGTTGATCATCTTTCATATTAGGGTTAATTACACCTAGCCCCCAAATTAAATGAGGTAATTATAATTCACCATCATTTTTAGATTAAATTACAGACACCACCCTTCAAGAATTAAATAATTACACTTAATCCCCATTTTCATTTGAAAATTGCTGACGTCAGCAAAAATTTGATTGAAAACCCCAAAATACCCTCCGTTGACTTTGGATAGTTTTTTTATTTCAATATTAGCCTTGGGGGTTAACTATAATTAATTATGCTAATATGGAGGTTAAGTGTAATATTTTTAATAAAGTTTTTTAACTGTTATTTTTTGACAAAATATAGCCTTTATAACAATGATATCAAAGTTTTACTAATTATGTAAACGTAAGAGGAATTTTTCTTTTTTATATTTGATCGTGTCAAAATCTGGGCTCTGTACGGGGCTGCAGACTAAGACGCCAAATCACCCAAGATATTTGTAATGTGTGGAGAACTCCGACGCTTCCTCCAACTGAAAAGGTAGAACAAACGTGAGCTCAAAGGCCAAGACGGGGAAGAGTGGGGGTTGAACCCGTTTTGGCACTCCGACGCTCAAGTCAGCTCAAGCTCTCGGTCGAAAAATGCTAGAGCTAAGAGTTTTGGGCGTGAAAAAGAGCTTACCTTTGGCCGTCGCAGGGCGAGGCTTTTATAGGGTGAAGATGGACTTCGCGGGAGCAAGTACACCTCCCAGAAAGTGTGGATCTGGTTGGGAGGAGAGAGTCCTGGCCTCTGGCCGGAACAGTGCTTTTCCAGCCAAAGCACTGTTCGCCTGCTCCTGCCAGGATCCCTGACACTGTACTGAGCGCGGCTGCAATTAATGCGGCCAGCCGTAGGTGGTACTCGCATTGAATGCGGTTGTCCGGTAGTGATCGGGTCGGGATTCCGCTGGGTCGCGCCTTTCTCTGGAGTGAAAGGAGACCCTAGGTCGCGGGAGACTGCCGCCAAACCAGGACTTGTGGTCTTCGGCCAAGTAGTGGGTCGATGATCGCCTAAGCGGCTCGGTCGCGGAAAGCTTACGAGGCATAGGCTGCTATCTGGCAATGACATCTGGCGCTCAATCAGACTCCCCGATTTTCCCCTTATCATCTTCCCCCCCAGATCGGGCACCATTAAAAGAGTGGTGTCTGATCTCAAGGAAGGCTTTTTGGCTGGGGTAAAAAGGGGAGGCCTGGGTCGCGATGATCTTGTGGTGATCTGGATCGTTGGGAAAACTGTCCGAGCCAGGATTCGACGAGCCAACCTCCTTCGACCCCAGATATATTTCGACCCAAGACATGAGGCGTGGCCTCATGCGCGCATGCTAGCTGTGCCCCACTGGGCGGGGAACTCTGGAAACTCCCTTTGTCAGAGTCATGATTACACTTTTGAAATTTGAGGGACTAGCACGGGTTCTGAGGTTCGGTTACAGGCGGCCGTTTTGGGGGTAAGGAGCCACGTTCTTCCCCAGTATACTAATTTATGGCCACGTGGGAAGGGATAACCACTCCTAGTTGAAACGTTGCTATAAATTGGTGACTTAGGCAGTTTTTCTCCCTTCCACGCCTTCCACAAGAGCAAACCCTAGATTTGAAGTGACTTTTGCCCTCCACCAGACTCTGTCAAAACGCACTCCAGGAGAATTCGCAAGCACATTCTCGAGGTACGCTTTTCAATCCCAGATCTCTCCCCTCTTCCTTTCTCCCTCACATCCTAGAAATGGCTCCCAAGAGGAACGTCTCCGGGCCTGCCGAGAGCCAACCCCCAAATGAGCAAGTGAGAAGCTACGGTCCGCGAGACATTCCGTCGGACCCTGAGGTGTCAATAGAATGCATAGGGGTTAAAGCTCCAGGGAGAGCTAGGTGGGAGGATCCCACTGTGACAATGTATTTCAGGAACCCGGCGGAGGAGGCCACCGGATCGGTTCTGAGGGAACCGGCCGACAGTGAAAGTTCTGTGGAGGCTGAATCCGTCCCATTGAGCGGTGGTAGAATGCGAGAAGAAGTAAACAACGAAGTTGTAGAGGATACGGCCGCTGAGATTGAGGAGATATCGTTGGAGGAAGAAGGTCGCGGCGGCGCAGCTTCGGATGTTGAGCGGGGGCCCCAGAAGGGGAAGACGAAAAGGAGAGGGCAGCAAAAATGCCAGAAACACTATTACGAGTTTAGGGCCGAGGTGTATGGGTCGGAGAGGACCACCGCCCTGAAGAGGCTGACCGGCTGGAGAGATTTGGACGACCGTTGCGAAGTTTTTACTCCCAACAAAGATGAACACATGGGAGCACCACCTGAAGGGTGTATCGCCATGTCCCTGCAGGCCATTGAATATGGATTCCGACTCCCTCTCTCCCCTTTCCAGGTGGCTCTGTTTAATCATCTCCAGATCAGCCCCATTCAACTGTTCCCAAACGGTCACGCGATGGTAACAGCGTTCAGGTCCTTGATGAAGATCTTGGGTCAGGTTGAATGCGTGGAGCATTTTGCGGAACTATTCATAGCTTCCGTCGACTCAGCTGCTTCCCCCAACAGGAGGGGGTTTGTGAAGTTGCAATCTCGGTCGGGGAATAAGATTTTTGACACCGAGAAGTCCTCTCATGGCGTGGATTGGAAAAAGAAGTTTGTCTTCCTGAGATACACAGACGGGTGGAACGGCCTAGAACACACCTCCTGGAATGACGTGGCCCAGGTAAGGTTGGAGAGGGGTCCGGTACGCTGGCCCAACACCTTGTTAGCTGCACTGAGGGGGGTGCATCCCCTGGATACAGGGATCTTCACGAACACCCATCTGCTAATTAACTTGGGGTTGGCCCCGGGGACACAGAGACACATTGATTTCAGAATGGGTAACTACACCCTCAATATCCTTAGGCCAAGCACGTTCCCTTCCCTGACTTCATCTTTTCTTTACCGCATTGATTTCTAACTCTGCCCGCTGAACTTTATTTTTTCCCCCATGTGCAGGGTCGATAATGGTAGCTGGATGAGCCAAAGTCGTGGATCGCCTGTTGAAGAAGAAACAAGCCGAGAGGGCCAAGAAAATTGCCGAGGAAGGAACGCCTGGCCCGCTTCCTTCTGTCCAAGAGATAGAGCGAGAAGAGGGCCTCACGGAGGCAGATTCCCTGGGTCAGATTGCGGCCGTGGAGCGGGCAGCCGGGCAAAGGTGGGCTGACGCCCATGCTCCTACGGATGGGGGGGAAGCGGATGCGCATGGAGCCGCTTGGATCCCTCCGGCAAACGACGCCCCGGCTCAACCTCTGGTAGATCAGGGCGTTGTCCCTTCAAAACCAAAGGGGAAGGTGGTCATGTCTGCCGGGCGATCGGATATGAACCCCGAGACCAACTCCGGGTCGTTTCCTTCGGAAGTACCCAGGGGTCGGCGTACCTTAAAGAGGAAAGAAAAGGATGAGGCGGGGGACAGGGCCCCCAAGAGAACTGTTATGCGGGGTGATTCCCCTTTCCGGCCACCGGGCGGCTGGGCTCCCCCAACCCTTCGGCCGGGGTCCTCGCCAGGCTTCACCATGCTAAGGGGGGACTACGAACGTATAGTCGCCGTCCCTACATTCGCAGGGCCTAAGTATCCTTTTGGGGTTTCAGAGCGCAAAGAGGACGGGTCGGAGAGGAAAGTCGCTACCGGGGAAGTCGACCAGGATGTGCTAGGGGCCATCTATTATTCCCTGCAAACCTCAAGCGACCACCAGGAGTTGGCTAAGGAGAGCAATGCGACCCTCTCCTATAACAAGATTGCGCTCTTGAATGCGGTAAGGGCCCTTTCGCCATTCTTTCCCTTGGGTCACACTTTTCATTGTTTTGTTTCTGACTTTTTCTCCTTTTCCTCTTCCCAGTTGATAGTGAGGGAGCACCAGTCTGCCATGCGGCTGGAATTGGCCGATGAAGCCCGCCGCAAGCTGCTGGCGGAGAGGACAGAGGTGTTGCAGGAGAAGAGCTGGAAAGACGAGGCGTCGAGGTAATCCCAGGCGTTGGAAGATGCCCAGAAGGCATACACCGTGAAGCTTGACAAAATGGACAAGCTGGTAAAAGATTCCCTTATGGAAAGGTCTGCCCTAGAGAAGGAGTTGGGGGAACTAAGGGCTGCGAACGAGGAGCTGCGAACGGGTGTGGCCACGCGGCAAAGCTTGTTGGATGCCGCGGAAGCGAAAACCGAGGCTGCTTATGCCAAGGGCAAACAGGATGGATGGCGGGATGGCTTTGTGGAAGGGCAAAAGGATGGAACCAAAATGACCTTCTGGACGGTCGAGAAACTAGTGCCGCAAATAAAGGATAGCGCCGTGGTAGAGTTTCTTCAATCCAAGGTGTTTGGCACCGTCTCAGGCACCCTGGGGGCTTCGGACATAGAGACCGGCTTCATGAGGGCTCTATCGCAGATCCACCTTCACCACCCAATCCCCCATGCCCTCCTTAACGACCCTCGTAAACTCAATGCGGTGAACGGGTATGTTCCCAACACATTGCCGCAAGAGTTCATGGCTCGCGTTGATTTCGAAGAAGGGGCGAATCAAGAAGCGACAGACGGCGAAGAAGACGAAGAGGAGCCGGACTGGAACAAAGTGACCTACGGCTGGGCCGTGGAATGGGCTGAATCTCAGCTCAACAAACAAGCAGGAGCGGTATCCTTGCCGGGCCCAGTGGATATAGAGCAGACAAAAGAGACTTTGCTGGCCACTTATGCTCCCTCAAGTAGCGGGTCGAAAGATGATGGCCTCTTGACCGGGAACCCGGGTGGTCCTGCTTTAGCGATCCCCCCTCTGGCATCACTCCCTCCCGCCATTGAAGTGACTCCCCCAGCGTCTCAGCCTGATCTTCCAACTCCTCCTTCCAGCTCTTGAAGGCGTACGGAACTTGTAACATTATTATTGCTATTCCTTTGTAATATTCCGGGGACTGAGCCCCCACCTCCTCCTGTAAATTCGAATCGAGTATTTATTATTTGCTTTTGATACTGTCTCATTCTAACGTTGTTTATCTCCAAGACATTGGTCTTGTTGGCGAGTATGACTTTTTCGCAATCTTTTGAACGAAACTTAAATGAAACTTGAAAAGTGCTCGTGTCGTGGGTCGGAAGAAGTTGCCCTTGCGAGCCGAAGCTGGCTCGCTGGGAACTTACATCGCGAGTCGCCCCGAGCGACTTCTTAAGGTTTCCTTGGTCTCTGTATGCGTTGTTCATCCTCCTTAAGATGTTTCGGATCGCAAACGTAAACTTCGATTAACGGGTACATTACAACATTTAGCTGAAGATAAAAGACAATTCAGATGGACTGAAAGTACTTTTCATCATTTGGGGACGAACTGGGGAGAGTACAAAATGGTACCTACAACTTAGAGAAATTCTTAAACATAAAACTTCTTGAGGTTATGCGCATTCCAAGATCTAGGGATGGCGTTTCCCTCCATATCCTCTAGGTGATAAGCTTTGTTGCGCCCTACTTCAGCAATGCGGTATGGGCCTTCCCAGTTAGGTTGTAACTTGCCCACGTGTTTCGTCACTTCAACCTTTTTGAGAACCAGGTCGCCGATTTGAAAAGCGCGGGGCTTGACCCCTTTGTTGTAGCTCCGAGCCACCGTGGCTCGATATTGCTGCATGCGTTGGAATCCCTTCTGCCGAATTTCTTCAATGGTGTCAAGCTCATGCGCTCGATCTTCTTCGTTTCTGGCGAGCTGGTAGTTGGAAACCCTCGCTGTTTGATGTAGAAGCTCCGCGGGGATCATGGCCTCCGACCTGTAAACCATTGAGAAGGGGGTTAGCCCTGTCGCAGTTCTAGGAGTTGTGCGGTACGCCCATAGGACCCCGTCAAGTTCGTCGACCCAAGCTCCCTTCTTGGCCTCCAGCCTGGTTTGGAGGTTCTGAATAATGATCCGATTAATTACTTCGACCTGGCCGTTCGCCTGGGGATGGCCGACCTACGCGAAGCGCTGGCTGATTCCCATATCTGTACAGTAGGACCTAGTGCTGGCGCTTTGAAATTGAGTTCCGTTGTCGCAGATGAGGACCCTGGGGATCCCAAATCTGCAAATGATGTTGCGCCATAAGAAATTTTGGATAACCTTGTCCGTGATTTTTGCCGCGGGTTGGGCTTCGACCCATTTAGAGAAGTATTCCACCGCGACTAACAGGTATTGCCGTTGACCCATCGCGAGTGGCAGTGGCCCGACGATGTCAATGCCCCACTGATCAAAGGGCCAACAAATGTCTACAGGGACCATTTCTGCGGGGTGCTGATGCGGGATGTTGGCGTGTTTTTGGCAATTAACACACCTACGGGTGTATTCGTTAGCATCCTCGTTTAGAGTGGGCCAGTAGAACCCACTTCTGGAAACTTTCTTGGCCAAGGATCGACCGCCCGCATGATTTCCACACTGCCCGCTATGTATCTCTTCCAAGACGTCCAAAGCCTGTGAGGGGCGTAGGCACCGCTTGGTTGGTCCCATGAATGGCCGCTTGTATAATCTCCCTTCAGAATCTAGGGAGTAACCTACGGCCTTGTACTTGAGGCGTCTCGCGGCATTTCGGTCGGCAGGTAACACTCCATCTCTGAGGTAAAGTATAAATTCGTCGACCCAGCACGGTTCTGCTGGGTCGATGGAGCATATTATCTCTGCCTCGCCATCAATCACTCTCCCCTTGCTTGACAAGTAAGTGATGTTTTGGTCCTTGGAGCCTCTCATTCCGTTCGCGAATTTTGACAACGCGTCCGCATGCGTGTTCTCTTCCCTGGGGACTTGCTGTAGCGTAAATTCTTTGAATTGGGACGCCAAGGATTTGACCTTAGCAAGGTACTTGATCATAGTTTCCTCATGCGCTTCGTAGGAGCCCTGAAACTGGCTCGCCACCAGCTGGGAATCCGTCGTTACGGCAATCCTTTCGACCCCATGCTCCTTTGCGATTTTAAGGCCAGCGATGAGCGCTTCGTACTCTACCTCATTGTTGGTGGCTGGGAAGTCCAGGGAGATGGCGAAATCAAGCGTCTCGCTCCCCGTGCTTGTTAGGGAGATCCCCACACCGCCTCCTTGAGAGGTTGAGGAGCCATCGACCGACATTGTCCATAGCGCTGGGCGCGGGGTTTCCTTACGGGGGTCGCTCTTTTCAATGATGAAATCTGCGAGGATCTGGGCTTGATATGCAGCTCGGGGCTGGTAACTGATATCGAACTGACTCAACTCGATGGCCCATTTTACGATTCTTCCCGATGCTTCCGGTTTTTCCAAGACTTGGCGTAAGCCTTGGTCTGTGAGGACAATGATGGAATGGGATTGGAAGTAAGGCCTTAGCTTTCTGGAGGCGTGCACGAGGGCCAGAGCGAATTTTTCGATCTCCATATAGCGCGTTTCCGCGCCGTGGAGTATCTTGCTAACGTAATATACCGGCATGTGCTTCCTTTCGCGGACGGCCACTAGCACAGAGCTCACGGCCTCCTCCGTGACCGCCAAATAAAGGTACAAAGTTTCTCCTGTTACAGGCTTAACAAGCAAGGGAGGAGAAGCAAGATATTCTTTGAGCCCCTCAAAGGCCTCATCACATTCATCAGTCCACTCGAATTTTTTAATATTGCGTAAAATCTTAAAGAACGGGAGATTTTTCTCAGAAGAGCGAGAGATGAACCTGTTTAGTGAAATGATTCAACCGACGAGACGCTGGACGTCCCTCACGTTGTGGGGTCTGTTGATGCCCTTGAGAGCTAAGATTTTCTCCGGGTTGGCTTCGATTCCTCATTGGCTGACTATGTAACCAAGGAATTTTCCTTCTTCTACGCCGAAGGAGCATTTGCCGGGATTCAGCTTCATCCTGTACTTGCGGAGCAGGTCGAAAGTCCGACCCAAATCGGCCAAATGCATCTCTGCCCTCTCGCTCTTGACGATCATATCGTCAACATAGACCTCCATTGTTTTGCCTATCTCGTCTGCGAAAACCTTGTTGACCAGCCTTTGATAGGTCGCGCCCGCGTTTTTCAATCCGAAAGGCATGACCTCGAAACAGTAGATTCCCTTCACCACAATGAAAGCGGTCTTCCCCTTGTCCTCCTGGGCCATGAAGATTTGATAGTAGCCCTGGAAGGCGTCCATCATGCTCAGGAGCTCACAGCCGGCAGTCGAATCGACCAACTGATCAATGCGTGGAAGAGGGTAAGGGTCCTTGGGACAGGCCTTGTTTAGGTCGGTGAAGTCGTTGCACATTCGCCACTTCCCTCCTGTCTTCGCGACCAGAACGACATTGCAGAGCCAATCCACGTACTTGGCTGGCGTGATGTATCCGGCATCCAGCAGTTTGTTGACCTCTTGCTCGATTATTTCGTTTCGCTCATCACTCTGGGCCCTCAACCGCTGTTTGATGGGTCGGAAACTTGGGTCCACATTCAAATGGTGTTCGATAATTTTTGGGTCGACGCCGACCAAGTCTGAGGACTTCCAAGCAAACACGTCTGCATTATTTCGTAGGAACTGGCTGAGCATACACTGCTGCTTACCCTTGAGATTCGCTCCAATGTGTGTGGTTTTCTCTGGGTCATCCGGAATCAGTGTGACTGGGACGAGGGCTCCTGCTACCTCTATCTTACCATCATCAAGCTTACGCTTCTTCCTTGCTATGGTGGAGGTCATCTGCTTGGAACACATCTCGGCGGTGGGATCGTCTGGGTCGGCAAGTTCCGCATCTAGGAAATCGCCTACGTCTATTAAAGGAACGATAGCTTTGTTCGGAAGTTGTACCTTTTCCATGGAGATGGAGTAGCATTCCCATGATTCCGGTATGTTGCAATGGAGCTCCCCTATCCCATGCGGGGTCGGCAGCTTGATGGTTTGGTGGTAAGTGGAGATCACCGCTCGGAAGCTGATCAGAGCGGGGCGTCCCACGATGATGTTGTAAGCAGAGGGGCCTTCCACCACCAAGTATTCCAATAATTGTGTGGCCCGTTACGGCAGCTTTCCCATGGAGGTAACAAGCTTGACTCTCCCTTTAGAATAGACCTCCGAGCCCCCAAAACCTGTCAATGGTGTTTTAATAGGCTCATATTCAAGGGAATTATGGATGTTCATCTTTTGCAAGGTGGAATAGAAGATAATGTTAGCGGAGCTCCCACTGTCGACTAGGGTCTTATGAACAGCGCAATTTGCTACGTCTAAAGTAACGACCAGCGGACAACTAGGCATACCACCATCTCGTGGCATTACTGGTACGAAGTCCCTATCACTAAACGAGATTTCTTGCTCGCGCCATTCTTACCCTTGCTCCACTTGCATGATCTCTCTGGGCCCATAAAGCTCCCGACCCGCCTGGCGCCTTGACCGCTTGCGGGCCGTCTTGGAGTCTCCTCCTGCGGGGCCACCCGCAATCATGAAGATTTCGTTTGTGGGCATGTTGTGGGGGTTAGCCTCTCCAGGCTTCTCCAATGGTGGCTTTCGTCCCCTCCTGGACGGGGGCGACTCCCTTGGGTCGAGAATTTGGCGGGCCTGCTCGTCCAATTTTCTGACAAACTCCATGAGGTGGCCCCCTTGAATTAATCGCTCTACCTCCTCCCTTAAAGCGATGCATTCTGAAGTCCAATGACCGGGCTGCATGTGGTAAGCGCAGCGCTTCCCAGACTCCTTAGCCTTCTTGGTTTCTTTCAGCTGCTTTGGCTTTTTAAGGAGTCCTCGATCCATGACTTTGTAAATTTCCTCTATGGGGCAAACCAAAGGCGTGTAACCTTTCCTGACCCCGCTCGATGAGGGCACTTCCCGCTTGAGCCTCTGTTCCATTCTGCTGGAGATCCTTGGAGGCTCCGACCGAGGTGGGTCGGATCTGGGGAATCTATCGGGAGCTGGGTCGTTTGCCCGTCGATCACTTTTGCGCCCCAAAGCGCGCGTTGTGGACTTGACCTCCTCCAACCGCATAAAACGGCGTGCGATGGTCATTATTTTCTCCATATTCTGGGGAGACTGGAGGATGATTTCATCGGCGCACTCCGTGTGGCGGATCGCCTTGTGTAGGGTCTGGGTCAGGATGTCAATGTCCAAGTGCTTGACCTTGACGAATGCCTCGTTGAATCGTGAAAAGAAACTCCTCAAGGTCTCGCCTTCTTCCTGCGTGATACTATACAGATAGGTGGACGGGAGCTTGACCCCCGTCATGGAGGAGAAGTGAGCTTTGAACTTTCTAGCCAAATGATCATAATCTCGGATGCTATGGGGAGCTAGCCGCTCAAACCAGTCTTGGGCTGGACCCTCGAGAGTGGTTTCGAAAATCTTGGCCCAAATGAGTTTGGAGTGGCCATAGAGGCCGACTTGTGCTTCGAATTTGGAGCAGTGCTTCACGGGGTCGGTGCTCCCGTGGTAAATTGGCAGACTGGTGGGGACTCTGTCCACCACCTTGGCGTCGATGATTTCGTCGCAAAAGGGGGACCTTGCCTCCCTTTCGCTGCGGTACATCCTCCCCTGACGTGGGGGGAGGTAACCGTGGTGGTGGGCAGGTGCCCTTTCCTCGAAGACCTGCCCTTGGGGGAAGTGTGATGACACTTCTTCTTGTGGATCAAGATACTCCGACCCTGGTGCCGGGTCATAAGGTTGCTGCTGTCGCTGTTGTTGCTGCTGCTGTCTCCGGGGGAGATTATTTCGGAGATCGCCCTGGCCCACCCAATGTCCCCGGTTGGCCTGATGGTAGGCGTCGGGATGGACCCTGGCCCCCAGGCGATCGAAAACAGGCACATTTCTAGGGACAGGAGCGTCTCTATTCATTTCGCTTTCCGTCCCTGCAATGTGGCGCGCGCCCCTATCCGTTTCCCTCATATTGCGTAAGAGCTGCGAGGGGCGTTCCTCAGCCTGATCATTCCTTCTTCTAGCTGGCTCCCGTCGGCGGGGTGGGTTTTCATTGTCATCGAAACCCTCCTCCAGGTGCACACCCAGATGGACTGGATGCTGGGCTCCCAAGGCCGGAGCAATGTATATGGTCTGAGGTTGCGCGTAGGGGTTTTGACCGTAGGGGAGCTGCGGATACCCCCAGATACTTGGCTGAGGGGCATGCTGATGGACAGCATACGTCCCTGGTGCAGAAGGCCCTTGAACCATGGGGTGTGCAACATTCTGAGGGGTCAGAGCCAAAGGGCTTCCTCTTGGGGGAGCCGGCATGACCGGCTCCCTGTTTTCTCTTGCAGCGGCCAACGCCTCTGCCCGACAACTCTCCGCGTAAGCCGCCAAATCCGCTTCAGAGAGTATTAAACGGCTAGGAGCACTAGGGCCGGCATCCGTAGCGACGATCCCCACTACGGGGGGTGGGAAGTTCCCCCCTGAGGTGTCGAGATCCGGAAAGATCTCTTCACCATTCTCGCCGTAGACTCGTCGTCCGTGACGTGTTTGGACCATCGTCAATGGAGAGCTGGATTAAACTGATAAGGAATAAAGACTTTTTTGTTCAGAGTTTCCCACAGACGGCGCCAAGATGATCGTGTCAAAATCTGGGCTCTGTACGGGGCTGCAGACTAAGACGCCAAATCACCCAAGATATTTGTAATGTGTGGAGAACTCCGACGCTTCCTCCAACTGAAAAGGTAGAACAAACGTGAGCTCAAAGGCCAAGACGGGGAAGAGTGGGGGTTGAACCCGTTTTGGCACTCCGACGCTCAAGTCAGCTCAAGCTCTCGGTCGAAAAATGCTAGAGCTAAGAGTTTTGGGCGTGAAAAAGAGCTTACCTTTGGTCGTCGCAGGGCGAGGCTTTTATAGGGTGAAGATGGACTTCGCGGGAGCAAGTACACCTCCCAGAAAGTGTGGATCTGGTTGGGAGGAGAGAGTCCTGGCCTCTGGCCGGAACAGTGCTTTTCCAGCCAAAGCACTGTTCGCCTGCTCCTGCCAGGATCCCTGACACTGTACTGAGCGCGGCTGCAATTAATGCGGCCAGCCGTAGGTGGTACTCGCATTGAATGCGGTTGTCCGGTAGTGATCAGGTCGGGATTCCGCTGGGTCGCGCCTTTCTCTGGAGTGAAAGGAGACCCTAGGTCGCGGGAGACTGCCGCCAAACCAGGACTTGTGGTCTTCGGCCAAGTAGTGGGTCGATGATCGCCTAAGCGGCTCGGTCGCGGAAAGCTTACGAGGCATAGGCTGCTATCTGGCAATGACATCTGGCGCTCAATCAGACTCCCCGATTTTCCCCTTATCAATATTTACATGAAAATTTTAACATATATGTTACAAATCAAAAGCTTGTAATTTTAAATTATAATTCATTGTTATTTAATAATTATTAACAATTAACTTATATCTACATAAAAATAATTTAACTTCTAATTTTGAATTAATAAATTTTGTCATTAATATAAGTAAATAAAAAAATTGTCATACTTAATTATATTTCTGTTTGATCGTTGATCATAATTAATTAATTATTACTTTTTACCTTAAAATATTAATAATAAAATAGATATTTAATTTATATTAATAAATTATAGCTGAAAGAGGATTATAGTCATTATAACAATTACATTTTGTCCAAAGATAACAGTTGAAAAACTTTATTAAAAATATTATACTAAGAATCTAACTAATTTATATTTAAAAATATACATATTAGTTTATATATATATATATATATATAGTTAAAATCATGATCAACTAACTGTCAAAATTGTTATTCCGTCCAAAAATTAATGAAAAAATCTTTAAATTGTAATAAATTAAAATGAGTCGGACTAATATTATAAATTTTAAAAGACACAAGATTAAAATTGAGAATATCCATATACCATGAGAACAAAAATGCATTTGTTTCGAAAGATCTAATTGCTGACAGGTGTCGAATCCGTCAAAAATAAATGTAAAACCTATTCAACGACTAAACACAGAGTATATTGCAAACAGGGTCGATCCACAGGGACTGGTTGATTTATTTCTAACAATTTCAAGAAATTCACGAAAATGAATAATTAAAAGGGGGGTTTTTAGAATTATTCTAACTAAAGTATGCGATTAAAATAAATAACAAGAATTAAATAGCTAACTAAAACTAAACAAGTAAGATCACGTAGGGTTAAATCAATCAAAGGGAAAATTACCTAGCCAGGGATATTCGATTCGAATTGTTATATTGATCATTGACTCAAAGATGAATTCAAGTTATTCAGACAGATTGGCTATAGTTGATAGAGACACTCGACTCAACCTCGTTTTTACTTAATTTATCGGATAACCTAGAGACACTCGACAGTTATCTTCCCTAACAAATTCACAACCCCTAGAGACACTCGACAGGATTTAATGAATTCGCAGCATTAAGAACCATAAAAACACCAATCCTAATTAACCAAGTCGTGACACACGCAAGATTTAAATTAGATTATCAAATCCCTTAGTGAACGAGGAATTCTATCGCTAAAACCCTGTCACTAATTTACCACAATTTATCAATCAACTTTACATACACTTCAAGCATCATGATTGACAATATGCAAATAAATCTACCTAGATGGTCGTGCACTACCACTAAATAAATCAATCACAATAAACGCGAAACACGGAGATAAGATAAATGCCTAAATAAACATGAATTAATAAAAACGTTTAGGTCTCACAATATCCAAATCGAATCTATAATCCCTAGCTAGATAATTAAAAACTTAGCTACTAAAATCCATAAAAACAATAGAGAAATTCTTTAACATAAATAAACTAAATTATCTAAAGAAGAAAGAAATTAAAAACAAGAAAAACTCCCGAAGTCGCTTCGTGTTGCTCGCGTCTCCGCTCCCCAAAGCTGCTCCCAAGCTTTTAGGAAAATGCCTACCTACTACCATGCGTGTATATATATCAGTTCCTAAGTTCCGAATCCTTATGAAAGCAGGAGTATAATTCTTGCTCTCCAAGAATTAATCACACAATTGGGCCATTCTAATTAAATGTCCAACAACTTGCTCGGCCCATCGCTAGGTAATTGAACTTCTCCCATTGAATCTACGTGAGCAGCCATAAATTGAAGACCCTATCAATTAACTAATTCAATGCTTCCAAGTCCTCATGCATGCACGTCCCAATTAGCTTATTCAATTTAATAAAATCCATGGCCCAAACAAAGTTAAATGGGCTTCTTATATGTCATGTGCACGGACCACAAATAATTCCAAGGAAGTGGCAGCCCATTAACCATTAAAACACTCCAATGTGGATTTAATTAAAACAACCCACAATGCATCTAATTAAAACAGGTCAGCCATCATCATGCAAGCATCTCAAATTAAATTCTTCTTCAATTCCTCTAAATTTCCCACTCTGCAAGTCGGCAAAATTGTGCGTGACTTTCTCCATAAAAACGATCAATTTCGTTGTACTTTCGTATTCAAGGCCCGATTCTACAATAAAACAACAAAGTATCAATTTCTTTCAAGATATTATCAATTAAAGCATAATTCGGAGTCTAATTCCATTATTAAAATGGCAAATTAGCGAGTTATCAAATCCCCCCACACTAGCTCATTACTCGTCCTCGAGGAATCATGAAAATCAAACGGAAACAATACCACCCATCAAACACAAACACAAAGGCAATCATCGAATTCTCGCCTAAACAAGTCTAGCTCATCAACACACTACTCAATTGCACAAAATTCAACAAATTAGTATAAATAGCATACCCTTGTGTAATGTAGTGTGAATCGAACGAAAGAATGTACAAAGACTAAATTGATTAGTCCATGATTTTCGCCTAAGTACCAATTATCAACTTCGAATGCATCCTTCACTCCAATCTCCACTAATGTAGTTAACTCATGACTCGAGATCGATAGGTCTTTCGAGCTTGTAATATGAGGCTTGGGTTAAAGGTTAGGAAAATTTGGAATTTAGTGGCTTAACACACCAAGCTTACACATTTTACAATAAAACCCGTAGTAATTCCCTTTTCGTCTACCGGACTCCCCTTATTTGCCTTACAACTTAATTTCCCTCATTCTTCACTCATCGAACTTTTGGTACTCAAAGCACACTCTTACTTTTTTTTTTTTTTTTTTTTTTTTTTTCCGTTTCGTTTCATCTTCAACAATATACAATATTTTCTCAAAGTTCAAGTACAATGGAGAATACAAAGGAGCCCAAGACATCTAAAAATACATACCCAAAATGAGCAAGCAAGGTGTGATTCAAAGTAGGGTAGGAAATTAATGTTGTGCATGTGGCTTGTAACGTGGTTAAGAAGAAAATATGCACAACATGAGGCTCAATGGGGTCAAATGGGATAACTTTATTTGTGAAAGGATTAAGAAAAGGCTTACCACCGACAACGATCGCCTAAGTCACTTCCCAAATCAATCATTAACTAAAAATTTCGCCTCGAAGGGAGCTAAGATGCATTCTAATCAACTTTTAGACTTAATTGAAAAGCATGAAATTCTCTATCTAAGCAAAGCACATTAATTCTTTCAATGGTGCGCGAAAAATGAGTGTATAAGATTATACTAATTCATCAAATTTCACACAAATTTCATGCATTTAACAAGCCTAACTCGTTCTAGCAAAATTCAACAATCAAACCTAAAAGAAAGCATTCAAAATGGGGGCAAAGTCACCATAATTGTCATCATCCTCAAGTTCTAAGCAATATCACAAGTTCAGCCAAAAAGCAAAAATTTTCAATTCTAGCACTAGTGGACCTAATCCCCCCACACTTAAATCATGCATTGTTCTCAAGGCATTAAAAATCAAGATCTAGAGTAAAGAGGACTTCCCTGAAGTTTGGGTTGGGGAGGTAGGGCGTCTGGGCATGTAAATTTCCCCTTTAATTTGAAATTCTTGAAGTGGCGTGGGTGTTAGGCATGGTCACGCCTAAGGGTCATGTTAGCAGAAAATTGACAGCAGTTATCAGCAGCAAATCAGCACTATCTGGACCACATTATGCGCTCCTGGAAGACAGACAAGGGCAGAAAATCAACACAAACACCACGAGAACCGAAAAAAACAAAAGAAAAAGAAACTAAGGGAAGAAAATGGCGCCTAAACCGCCAAAACTTGGGTTGCCTCCCAATAGCGCCCTTGTTTAATGTCCTAGGCTCGACAAGACTTGTTAAAGTGCTACTCAAATGGAGGTACACCCTCCATACAAATCCCCTCGACTGTGTGGAGCTGACTCTTCTAGTCCATTGCGTCCTCTAGATTGGGGATGGTAACTAAAAGAGACACGCAACATGACTTGATACTTCCTCATCAAAGACTCCATCAACCGTTTGTAAAAATATTTACCCCGATCACTAAGGTTCCTGAACTCGAAAAAGATATGAGATCTGAGGAAGGTAGTAGTCAAATAATCAATAATATCAGCATACCAGTGCGTGACCATAGAGCGTGGCCACGTCTTACGGTCACGTGTCTTGAAAAACTGCTCATCCAGAAATTCAGCTCGTGTAGGCATTGAATGTGCAAATTTTCCTCCTCCTTTAAAGGTATAACACAGATTATCCAAAAATTTCTTGAGTCCCACAATAGGTGCCTGCAAAACGAAAGAATTCAGTTTAGCTAAGTTATCAAGTAGTTTCAAATTCGAAGCCTTTATACTTAGATACTCTAATGGAATAACCATATCATAGATATCATCATGCAAACCAACATGTTTCGGCTTACTCTCAAAATTTTCAACTACCAAATTTTGAAGAGGTTTAAAACTTAGCTTTTCCACGTTGTTAGGCTCAAGAATTTCAATACTTGGGTTTTCAATCACATCAACACAAAACACACTAGACAATTTATCAGGATGTTTCATAGCATCGTAAACATTAAATTTAACAATGTCACCGTCAAATTCAAGAGTTAACAATCCATTATAAACGTCTATTTTGGCTCTAGCAGTGCTTAAAAATGGGCGACCAAGCAAAATATCAGAAGGCTTAGAGGATTTATCATCCTCCATATCTAGCACGAAAAAGTCAGCAGGAAAAGCCAAATCGTTGACTTGTACGAGCACATCCTCCAACACTCCTTCCGGGTACACTATGGATCGATCGGCAAGCTGGATTATAATACATGTACCTCTCAAGGGACCAAGATTAAGTGCATTATAAACAGATCGAGGCATAATATTAATCGACGCACCCAAATCACACATAGCTTTCTTAATACCAAGGTTACCTATTTTACACGGAATTGAAAACATACCTTGATCTCTGCATTTCGGTGGCAATTTCTTTTGTAAAACCGCGGAGACATTTTCTCCAACACTCACCCTTTCATTACCTTTTAGTTTCCGTTTGTTGGTGCAGAGCTCTTTAAGAAACTTCGCATAGCGTGGAATTTGTTGAATGGCATCTAATAAAGGAATGTTGACTTCAACCTTTCGGAAAGTATCAAGAATGCCTTGTTCCTCCTTTTGTTTTCTTGCTTGGATCAGGCGCTCTGGAAACGGGGGTGGTTCCACCCATGGCTTAGGCTGGACTTTAATTTCTGGCTCTCTGTCGCGACTGGAGCTTAAGGCGTGGTCACGCTTAACGGTCAAGTCGTCGTTCTGATCAGTTTCAGCCATGTTCTGGCGAGTTTTGGTCTTCTCCACAGCTGAAGGCAGTTCCTTACCACTTATGACCGTGATTGCACTCACGTTGTGCCTCGGATCCTCGGTTTGAGAAGGCAACTTGCCTTGATTCTCAATCCTGCTCAAAACCGTTGCAATCTGTCCCAATTGAGTTTCCAAATTCTTGACTTGATTTTCCAAGCTACTGAGTCGGATGTCTTGGGGATCGAGGGTTTGATTGGGTTGATTCGGTTGTTGGTTGTATTGTTGGGATTGCAGAGGTAATTGGCAAACTGTCGCTACTTGTGGGATTCCTGCACTCATGTTAGATGCTAAAACAGCTATCATATTCTTGAGTTCCTCAAATTGGGAAGAATTTACCTCTTTTACCTGTCTCGTCATGTCAGACTTAGCATAGTATTTTTGCGAGGCTCTAGAGATTCTGCTAATTAATTCCGTCAATTCCACAGGTGTTTTGATCATAATGGAACCTCCACTCGAAGCATCCAACTGCCTTTTGTCAGCAGGCATCAGACCCCTATAAAAGTTATGAATAACTGAATTTTCCGGTAGGTTGTGATGCGGGCACATTGCAAGCAAATTCTGGTATCGTTCCCAATACTCATGCAGGCCTTCATGTTCCTTCTGCTTAATGGTGATTATCTCCTGAAGGAGATCCAGATATCGATCAGCAGGGAAAAATCTATCCAAGAATTTATCGTGCATCTGCTGCCAAGTAGTAATGGTTGCTGATGGTAGAGAGTACAACCATTTTTCTGCTGCATCTTGCAAAGAGAACGGAAAAGCACGGAGCTTGATTTGGTCCTCAGTAACACCGTGAGGCTTGGTAGAGCAGCAAACCGTGTGGAACTTACTTAGATGTTGGTGTGGGTTTTCGTTTTCCAGACCGCGAAAGATGGGAAGTAGGTGAATTGTGCCCGTCTTCAGCTCGAAACCAGCACCCACCTCTGGAAAAGTGATACAGAGGGGCTGCTGTGTGGCGGCGGGGCGCGCCAGATCTTCCATGGTTCTGCATTGGTCCGCCATGGTTAAGGCGTGGTCACGCTCAACGGTCAAGTCAGGCTTTCCTTCGCTCGAACTGTCCGATTCAGTCCCCGATTCAATCTCCTTGACCAAACCTGATGTCTCAGCTTGTTTCTTGCGTGATTGAGTTTGTTGCCTTAATTTCCGAGCAGTTTTCTCGATTTCTGGATCGTAGATTGTTTCGTCCTTCCCGCGAATACTCCTGTTCATGAAAAGAAATAAAATCGATTAGAAACACAGTCCCCGGCAACGGCGCCAAAATTTGACAGGTGTCGAATCCGTCAAAAATAAATGTAAAACCTATTCAACGACTAAACACAGAGTATATTGCAAACAGGGTCGATCCACAGGGACTGGTTGATTTATTTCTAACAATTTCAAGAAATTCACGAAAATGAATAATTAAAAGGGGGGTTTTTAGAATTATTCTAACTAAAGTATGCGATTAAAATAAATAACAAGAATTAAATAGCTAACTAAAACTAAACAAGTAAGATCACGTAGGGTTAAATCAATCAAAGGGAAAATTACCTAGCCAGGGATATTCGATTCGAATTGTTATATTGATCATTGACTCAAAGATGAATTCAAGTTATTCAGACAGATTGGCTATAGTTGATAGAGACACTCGACTCAACCTCGTTTTTACTTAATTTATCGGATAACCTAGAGACACTCGACAGTTATCTTCCCTAACAAATTCACAACCCCTAGAGACACTCGACAGGATTTAATGAATTCGCAGCATTAAGAACCATAAAAACACCAATCCTAATTAACCAAGTCGTGACACACGCAAGATTTAAATTAGATTATCAAATCCCTTAGTGAACGAGGAATTCTATCGCTAAAACCCTGTCACTAATTTACCACAATTTATCAATCAACTTTACATACACTTCAAGCATCATGATTGACAATATGCAAATAAATCTACCTAGATGGTCGTGCACTACCACTAAATAAATCAATCACAATAAACGCGAAACACGGAGATAAGATAAATGCCTAAATAAACATGAATTAATAAAAACGTTTAGGTCTCACAATATCCAAATCGAATCTATAATCCCTAGCTAGATAATTAAAAACTTAGCTACTAAAATCCATAAAAACAATAGAGAAATTCTTTAACATAAATAAACTAAATTATCTAAAGAAGAAAGAAATTAAAAACAAGAAAAACTCCCGAAGTCGCTTCGTGTTGCTCGCGTCTCCGCTCCCCAAAGCTGCTCCCAAGCTTTTAGGAAAATGCCTACCTACTGCCATGCGTGTATATATATCAGTTCCTAAGTTCCGAATCCTTATGAAAGCAGGAGTATAATTCTTGCTCTCCAAGAATTAATCACACAATTGGGCCATTCTAATTAAATGTCCAACAACTTGCTCGGCCCATCGCTAGGTAATTGAACTTCTCCCATTGAATCTACGTGAGCAGCCATAAATTGAAGACCCTATCAATTAACTAATTCAATGCTTCCAAGTCCTCATGCATGCACGTCCCAATTAGCTTATTCAATTTAATAAAATCCATGGCCCAAACAAAGTTAAATGGGCTTCTTATATGTCATGTGCACGGACCACAAATAATTCCAAGGAAGTGGCAGCCCATTAACCATTAAAACACTCCAATGTGGATTTAATTAAAACAACCCACAATGCATCTAATTAAAACAGGTCAGCCATCATCATGCAAGCATCTCAAATTAAATTCTTCTTCAATTCCTCTAAATTTCCCACTCTGCAAGTCGGCAAAATTGTGCGTGACTTTCTCCATAAAAACGATCAATTTCGTTGTACTTTCGTATTCAAGGCCCGATTCTACAATAAAACAACAAAGTATCAATTTCTTTCAAGATATTATCAATTAAAGCATAATTCGGAGTCTAATTCCATTATTAAAATGGCAAATTAGCGAGTTATCAATTGCTCTTCGAGATTTGAAAATTTTGGTCATTCTTCACCAAATCAACCCGAATGTTTAGACTTTAGAGATGAGATTCTAAATTTCCCGACATGACTCTTTCTTTTTATTTTTTCTTGTTTTTGCATATAAAATATTTTTTAAAAATTAATATATATTATTTTTTAATTTTTATGTCTGATATTTTTTTAATTAAATTCAAATATTAAAATATATACATTCATATATGAAATAATTAGATTTTATAAAATATATTAGTTTATGTTTTTTATTTTATTTATTTTTTATATAAATGTAATAATATATATATATGCTGACTATATTATTACAGTTGGAAAATTTTTATTAAAAATATTACATTTAACCCCATATTAGTATAGTTAATTACAGTTAACCCCCAATGGTAATATTAGAATAAAAAAAATTGACCAAAGTCAACGGAGGGTATTTTGAGGTTTTCAATCAAATTTTTGCTGACGTCAGCAATTTTCAAACGAAATGGGGGTTAAGTGTAATTACTTATTTCTTGAAGGGTAGTATCTGTAATTTAATCTAAAAATGGTGGTGAATTGTAATTACCCCATCTAATTTGGGGGTTAGGTGTAAATTGTAATTAACCCATAATATTATGCTTGATACGTAAAATTAAATTTTTTGAATGGTTACATTTAATTTCTTGGTTCGATTCACACACTGTTCACTACAATTCATAAGGTTTTACCAAAAATTTGATACTCATGGAACGAGATTACATTTGACCAAGTTGAGTGAATTATTTTTTATATCAAATATCATATACAATTTTACAAAATTCTATTTCATATATCAAAATTTTCTCATGGTATATATATGTGTATATATATATATTAACAAATGCTGGTTTTTAAAAATTATAAATTTGTAACGTTAGGTAGGATAGGTCCAGAGACGGAGCCAGGATCTAAGATGGGGGCTGGGGGAGGGGGACGAAAATTAAAATATACAAAATTAAGGGGGCGAAATTTTAATTTTGGGGGGCGAAATTATAAAATTTGAAAATATATATACAAATTAAAAAAAAAAAACAAAATTTAGGGGGGTGTCACACGTTGAGATGATATAATTAAAGAAAAATAAATAAAGGAGGATGAATAATTGAATATAGATGTGAATTATTTGAACATTAGCACGAGGGACATGCATGACCCACAACTACACGTACGTACATATACTCTCGAAATTTGTTGGATTTTATTGCCACAACAGAGTAATATTAAATTAGAAATATACAAATTATTATATTAAGAAAAGGAAAGGTTAGTAATAAAGTTTTCGATCATATATGTTAATGTTATGCTCGTTTCAATTAAAATGGTAAAAGAATCTGAAACCCCCCCCCCCCCCCCCCCCCCCCCCAAAAAAAAAAAAAAATCTTTTTTATGTTGGAAAACCAAAAAAAAAAAAAAAAGAAAAAAAATGATTAAGAGGAAGGAACGTCAAAAGGTTGAAGAAAAGGAAACAGACAATTGCCCATGCAACCGATGTGGGACAAGTCCCATACCTTGCAATTGGTCCAGGGTCATGACAATCGACCCCCCTTAAGGGCCAACGTCCTCGTTGGTCACGGCTACGTTGGTCACGGCCACGTTGGTCACGGCTAGCTCCTCTAGGCCATCACTCCGTGGGCCACCACTCCGAGCCGGCTCTGATACCAATTGTTATAGACCAAACAGGAGAGCCCATCCCAAAAGACTAGTCTGAAAGGAGAGAGAGCCTATTTGGCCTATAAACCCCACATCAATTGCCCATACAACCGGACGAAGGAAATGTAACATGCCTGCAGCTAATTTACTGTGTCGAATCCAATCCTTTGAGATTCTTGTATTATATTGTGATATATATATTTTTTTTTAATCGTGATATCTACATATATTTTCTCTCATCATTTTGTGAATTAGCATGCACTTTTTGAACCTTGTTCTAATTACATTAGGGCGTACATAATTGACAATAATAATTAGTGGAGTTGTAAAGTATGGAGCAATTAACCACAAGATTTACAACTACGTCATCTACCTAGAGATGGATCATCTGCTAATTTCTTGGGATACCCCCTTTTTAGTTTTTACTATTGTTATATGAATTAAGGTGGAGTTTGGTCAGTGATAATTAATGCTATGTATATCTATGAAGAAGCAATAATTGTGTGTACTCTTTTCTTCTACTCTAAAGTCGTACCTTTTATAGTGGGATATTATAAGGTGGTTATTTATATTTAACTATCCTATAATTAAATTTAATTATAATATAATTTATTTAAATTGAAAAATTATATTTTAATCCCTAAATCTTATTTGGTTTGAGAGTTCTAACGGAATTTGTAAAATTATAGGACCAAAATTACAAATATAAACAAAACAATTCTTATAAATTATGAATTTAATCATATATAATTATTTTTATTATAATATTACCAATATTGATGAGTTTTTCTCATCTTCACCAAACCGAAGAAAAAGAATTGCCCAAAACCCCCCATTTGGGAAAATGCATATCTATGAAGAAAATAGGGAGTTGAAACAATCAATTTTTATCTATTCATTTTGGTTGTATAGATTAAATTAACACCCGCAAGAAGTGGACATTTAGATATATTATTCTCGATTTATCTTATCTTCTCTCATTTATATCTTTTTTTCCTTTCGTGACCACCTATGAAGAACCCATATGACTTCAAATTTACCCATATAATATCAGCAACCAAAATTGACTCGTGTCCCCGAGATTTCAAACCCATACTTCTCTTGGTTTTCCCTTAACCATGTTAATAATTCTTTGTAGACTATAAATAAATAAATTGATTAAAACAGGTAATTAATTCAATTAAATGTAACATTGATTCATACCCATACCAGTTAAAATAATGTAAGAAGTGGGAAGAAGACAAACATCAATACACAGAGTGGCACCATCCACCCACACCCACACCCACACCCACATCCACATCCACATCCTAAAGCCATTGCTATTTTTCATACAAATTTCAGTAATCCTCTGCGTTTGCGACACATTTTTCCTCAGAAAACACAAAGATGCTTTCTTTTTTCTTACTAAATCATTGTTAGTTTTGTTTATGTCTGTTGACACTGTGTAAGATTGTGCACTGTTTCTCCACTATTGTAAAAGAACAACATTCATTCTTCCCCCACTGATAGTCGATAGACTCCTGAAACCCAGAGTTTTCACAATATTTCTGGGGTTTTCCTTCAACCTACACTCAACACAATATCAGATTTTCTTATCGCAGAAATCTGGCTCAATATTTCGCATAGTGGTTTGCCTGAGTTGAAATCTGGATATCTTCTCGGGGTTTGGCCCTTCTTCCCTTTTGTGGGTGTGTTCATTCATGTGAAAGATTTGGTTTTGAAAGCTGAAACCTTCAATTTGCTTAGTGGGAAGTTGAGGATGAGGATAAAGCTTAGAAAGTCGGTGCTTTTCCTGCTGTCGGTGACGGTTCTCGCCCCTATTGTTCTCTACACCGACGTACTTGGAGCGTATTTCACTTCCTCTTCCTGTAATGTTCTCTCTTCCTCTTGCCTTCATTCTTCAGACCTATTTACTTTTCGTTGTCTCTTTGAAGGGGTAAGGTATATGTGTCGGTTGTATTGGGTAATCTCCATTCCGTTATTGATTGATTTCGTGTTTTTCTTTCTGTTTTTGCAGCCAAGAATGAATTTTTGGAAGATGTTTCTACTTTTGTAAGTCTTTGTTAATTATCGTTTCTTACTTGATAAATTCGATTATTTTGAAGAAATAGTGGTTTTGAATTAGTGGGTTCTTTTGATGTAGACATTAACAAATGAAGTCAGGCCATTAAACGTTCTACCTCAGGTATGGGTTTGTTGAATTGCTCTCTTTTCCTTCTTGGCCTCTGTTGTTTTATGGAATTTTGGATCTTTGTTGTACTGATATGCTGTAATTACGGTTCTAACTGATAGGAGTCATCTGCCACATTGAAAGAACCATTGGGCATAGTTTATTCAGAAAATTCGACCGAATCGAGTTCGGATGACTCTAATTCTTCAGCCAGAGAAAATGCTCGCATTACCAGACAACTCACTGAAGGTGTTTAATCACTTCATTTTCTTTAGGTTTTAGAAACTAAATTCGATTCTGGGTTATGATTTGTTCAACTTACTGAATTAATGACAGAATTGGCAGGAGATGGGGTTTCAAATTCATCCACTTTGAGAAGTAGTGGTGGGGATAACCAGTCATTGGATGAGAATCCCATAAGACAGGTGACTGAGAAGGTAAATTCAAAGGAAACTGAACTGACTGGGAATATGAGAAGCAGGGCTGAACAAAATGATGTGAAGAAAGAAATTAGTTCGCAACAATTGAAGGGCACGTCCGAGAATGTGTTGGATAAAAGGGCAAGACAGGTATATACCTTTTTTTTCGTCCTCGAAGACAGGTATATATACTGTTAGACAAAAACTGACATTTATATTTTTATGTTTTATTTTAATTTTTTTCGCATATGTTTCTTTCAGGAACCAAAGCATCAGCTACGCTCTTCCCCAACCTCTAGAAGAGGTATGTCAAGGGAACAAACTGGGACAGAGAAACAGAACAAACCAACAGAATTGCCTGATGCTCGTATTCGTCAGCTTAAGGACCAGATGATTCAAGCAAAGGTTTATCTTTCTATATCATCCACTCGAAACAATCCTCACTTCGTAAGGGAGCTCCGGTTGCGTATGAAAGAAGTTCAACGAGCACTTGGAGGTGCCACCAAAGATTCTGAGCTGCCAAGAAAGTTAGTCTTGTCATTCAACATAACATTTACAATAATTGCACTAACTTATCCTGAGGTTTGGCCTAATTACACTAACTTCCCTAACTTTCCTAACTTCCCTTGAGGTTTGAGAAATTTCAGAAAACTTCTTCAGTAAACCCTGAGCTTTGGCCTAACACATGCTATTATAGTCATGAATTTAAAGTCAAATATTGCCTAGTAAGTGCCAATGGCAAGATAGGGTATTCATAGAAAATAAAAAGTGGAGATGATGTCATCAAAATTTTATTGATCAAGATGTAAATAATATAAATTCTTTGATTGGAGAAGTTCTTGTAATTTCAAATCTCTGGGGATGTTTATGTAATTAAGTCAACCCTCAGGGTATGTCCGAATTGATTTCTTGATTGGAGAAGTTCTTGTATGAATGAAATTCAACGAGCACTTGTATTGTATCATTGTAATTATCCCTGACATTTCACAGTTATTGCCTTCGAGAAGATTTCAGAAAAATTTTGTGAAACTTTAATTGATCTTGTTTTTATTTGGCTGTGCAGTGCTTTGGATAGGTTGAGAGCAATGGACCAAACACTGTTGAAGGGAAGAGAAATACAAGATAATTGTGCTGCTGTTGCAAAGAAACTCCGTGCGATGCTTCAATCAGCTGAGGAGCAGGTCCGAGTGCAGAAGAAGCAAGCCTTGTTTTTAACGCACTTAACTGCCAAAACAATGCCGAAAGGACTTCATTGTCTTCCTCTGCGCCTTACAACGGAGTATTTCATGTTGAACTCATCTCAACAGCATTTCCCCAACAAGGAAAACCTAGATGATCCCAAGCTACACCACTATGCCTTGTTTTCAGACAACGTATTGGCAGCTGCAGTTGTTGTGAACTCAACAATTACCCATGCAAAGGTGAAAAAAATCCCTCCTTTTTTAAAAAGTATGATATAATGTTTATTAACAATAATAATAATGTTAGAAATTTTTGTTATGAACAGGATCCTTCAAAGCATGTGTTCCATGTTGTAACTGATAGGCTAAACTATGCTGCAATGAAGATGTGGTTTATAGCAAATCCTCCAGGCAAAGCAACGATAAAGGTTCAGAATGTGGAGGAATTCACATGGTTAAACTCGAGCTACAGCCCGGTTCTTAGGCAGTTGGGCTCTCCTTCCATGATTGATTATTACTTCAAGAATCGCCGTGCTGAGTCTGATTCCAACTTCAAATATAGAAATCCAAAGTACCTGTCCATCATGAATCATCTCCGCTTTTATCTACCTGAAATCTTCCCAAAGCTGAACAAGGTTTTGTTCTTAGATGATGATATTGTTGTCCGGAAGGACCTCACCGGCCTCTGGTCTCTTGATCTAAAGGGAAAAGTCATTGGAGTTGTTGAAACTTGTGGAGAAAACTTTCATCGTTTTGACCGTTACTTGAATTTTTCAAATCCTCTAATTTCTCAGAATTTTAGTCCCAGAGCTTGTGGTTGGGCGTTTGGGATGAATGTCTTTGATTTGGATGAATGGAGGAAGCAAAATATTACACAAGTATACCACAAATGGCAGAACTTGGTAAGTTTATGTTGATATCTATATTTTGGGATAATTACTCTGGCATATCCTGAGGTTTAACCAAATTCCGCAAATTTCCCGAACTTCCCCTGAGGTTTGAAAAATTACAAAAACTTCCCCTGATGAACCACCTTAAGGTTTGGCCAAGACATGCAATTATTGCCGTGAATTGGAAGTCAAATATTGACCGGTAAGTGTCAAGTGCAAAATAGAATATTCATGAAAAATGCAAGAAGGTGTCATCATGAATCATCGATCAATCCACTTGCAATATGATTCTTTGATATAAGAAGTTTTTGTAGTGTCTCGAACCTCACAGGAAATTGAGGGAAAGTTTGTGTAATTAGGTCAAACCTGAGGGTGTGTTAGTGTCATTATCCTTATATTTCTCATTTTGGACGTATATTGAAGGCAATTTTCCCATGTCCTTTTTCAGAATCATGACAGACAGCTATGGAAATTAGGGACTTTGCCACCCGGCTTGATAACGTTCTGGAACCAAACCTATGCTCTTGACAAATCATGGCATGTGTTGGGACTTGGATATAATCCAAATGTACCTCAAAAGGATATAGATCGTGCAGCAGTTGTACATTATAATGGCAACCTGAAACCGTGGCTCGAAATAGGCATACCAAAGTTCAGAAACTATTGGGCCAAGTTTGTGGATTATGATCAATCATACTTGCGCGAATGCAACATCACTCCTTGAACGCCGTTCATTGCAGGTCTGCGAGGTTCACTGAATGTGGTTACTTTTCAGAGTGAGAGCACAAACTATTTAGTCATATGTATATCTTAGTGTAGCATCATAAGTTAGATGTGTGATTGTTCGTATTTATATTCTTCGGTCTCAAGTTTAGCGGAGCTGCCGACATCATGTGTATTTGTAAATGTGTCGCCACAAACATATATTCTTTCTTTGATTCAGTTTTTGTTTATTGAGAATGTAACAGAACTTGATGACCCGGAAGAGATCTTCTACTTGCCTTTGGGTTTTGGTGTTCAATGCTGATCTCGCAAAGATTGAAATGTCCATTTTTTATGTTATATTACCTCCAATGAGATTCGAACTCTCGACCGATCTATTTTTATGCTCGTCAACTCTTTGTTCAAGGTTTGGATTCGGTAGGGATTGAAGTTTGAAACCATCAAGTGGGTTTCCTAGGGTAAGGTGGTAATAAACGGACTAACTGAATACATGTTATTTGACATTAGGTTGTTTGTATGTTTTTAGTTTAATATGATACGATAAAATGATATTTGAAATGTTTTTAAGTGAGAGTTGGTTTTTTTTTTTTTAAAGTGAGAGTTGGTTTTTATTAGAAAATATAAAATAAAAATAAAAATTGAGCTAAGTTGGAAATTGAAAAGAGGCAAAGGAAATATATATTCGGGTAGGTTCTTCGTCTTCCTATCCTACCCGTACAAAAATGGGTACCATTTGAATTTATTGAAATTTATTAGGAGAGGGCTGAAAGTCTCCCATATTTTCAGTTTGGTCCTCGAACTTACTCCCCAAGCTTCTACTTCTATTCTTACTGCCTTGTCTCTCCTAGGGTTTTGGATCTCGAAGAGTGCGTACGCGATTTTCAGGTATCTTTCGATCTTCTCTCTTTAATCTTTAACTCTGTGGCTGAATGTGGTGTTGCATACTTGAATATATTGTTTTTGGAATGAAAACCTGTGATTTATGATCCAAAACGGACTTATTTTTCTATTTTCCGCCGGCAATAATCACGCCAATTAACGCCTTTCATGTATTCTTGTATGGATTCTGAGTTTAAATTGTGAGTACGTGCATAATTTTTCATGTGGTTGTAAGTTGGAATTGCATCAGAAATCTGTTGCGCAGGTATTTTACTCGTTCAATTCTTCAGGAGATAGATGAATATGCGTTTTTTATTATGTAATTGAAGTACATTTCTGGAAAAATGTACTAATTTCTATTATGTAACAGAGGTTGTGTATGATTGATCGGATAAATTTAGATTGAATCTGTACATTTGGAGGAAGACAGAGAATGGATGCAGTAATTTGATATTGTACTTCACCCACCATAAAAATATTTATATGTTTTCAGGACAGTTATGGCATCTCTCTAAAAATAATGAATCTGATTGTATAATCTAGAAGGGATCCCTCATCCCTGTGGGTAGTAATTATCAGAACAATTGAACTTTTACAGTGAAATTTGGTGGAAAGTAAACCGGAAGCAATGAATATGTGAACATGTATATTTGCTGTTCTCGGCATATGAAAATTTTGGCCGTTTTGATAGTAATATCTGAATGATTTGGCTCTAAAATTGCGGGGTTAAATCTGAAGACCTTAACAATGTCTTCGTCACATCCCCCTGCGACTACCGATTCACTTTTTCAGGCTGCTGAAGCAAAAACACCATCTGAGGCGATCTCTATCCTTTATCAGGTTCTTGAAGATCCTGCATCTTCTTCTGAAGCGTTACGGATAAAAGAACAGGCTATTACCAATCTCGCAGACCTTCTCAAACAAGAGGGCCGAGCAAGGGAGCTTCAAGACCTCCTAACCAAGTTGAGGCCATTCTTTTCCTTGATCCCTAAGGCGAAAACTGCAAAAATTGTGAGATCAATTGTCGATGCAGTTGCTAAAATACCTGGAACATCCGATCTTCAGATTTCTCTTTGCAAGGAAATTGTGCAATGGACACGTTCTGAAAAACGGACTTTTCTCCGGCAAAGAATTGAGGCAAGGCTTGCAGCTCTCTTGATGGACAGTCATGAATATTCTGAATCATTGAATCTGCTGTCAGGTCTTATCAAAGAAGTCAGAAAATTAGACGACAAAATCCTGCTTGTGGAAATTGATTTGCTTGAGAGCAAACTTCATTTCTCTCTGAGAAATCTGCCCAAATCAAGGGCTGCACTTACTGCAGCAAGAACGGCAGCCAATGCCATATACGTACCTCCAGCTCAGCAGGGTACCATAGATTTGCAAAGTGGGATTCTCCATGCTGAAGAAAAGGACTACAAAACTGCTTACAGCTACTTTTTCGAAGCATTTGAGGCCTTTAATGCTCTCGAAGATCCCCAGGCCACATACAGCCTCAAGTACATGTTGCTTTGCAAAATTATGGTGAACCAGGCTGATGATGTGGCGGGAATCATATCCTCACCTAAGGTGGGCTTGCAATATCAAGGGCCAGAACTCGATGCCATGAAAGCTATTGCTGATGCTCATTCAAAACGCTCTCTCAAGCTCTTTGAGACTGCTCTTCAGAACTATAAAACTCAGCTCGATGAAGATCCTATTGTCCATAGGCACCTTTCTTCCCTCTACGACACGCTGATGGAGCAGAACCTTTGCAAGTTGATCGAACCCTTTTCAAGAGTTGAAACTGCACATATTGCAGAGCTGATTGAGTTGCCAGCTCAGCATGTGGAGAAGAAGTTGTCTCAGATGATTTTGGATAAGAAGTTTGCAGGGACATTAGACCAAGGGGCCGGTTGCCTGGTCATCTTCGATGATCCGAAGGCTGATTCCATCTATCAAGCAACCTTGGAGACCATTTCAAATATGGAAAAAGTTGTAGACAGCCTTTATGTAAGGTCTGCCAAGATAATGGCATGAAAATCGCATTTGCCATCTCTATTCTAGATAGCGAATTTTTCACTTGGATTTGTTCATTTCTTCAATTTGGTGTTAATCAAGTTTTTTAGAGTTGACATCATCTGTAATTGTGTTGCTTAACTTGACATGCCATTAAACTGATACCCAAAAAGATATTCAATTGTGCTATAGGTTTTTTTCACTCTAAGTAATGGTAGAATTCATAGCACTTAACAAGGCAGCAATTTAGAGCATGCAGATTTTCCATTTACGAAACGTTATGTTGGCCAATCTGGAGGAAATTGTTCCTGTAATGTGAGAACCAATCTGGAGGAAATTGTTCCCGTAATGTGATGACAATGCTACGAGGAAAAAAAGATATTCTTGATGTAATGGAAGAAAAAACATCCTCAGGAACATGTACATTTAAAGACCCACTTCGATCAACATGCCAAATCATTTTAGGATCGATCGATCGTACTTCTTGTTCGTATAATAATCCAGCTTCCTTTATTGGATGATCTCTCTCCATCTTCAAATAACTGTACCACTGGGAATTAAGGCATCCTTGATTACGGTGACAATTCCACTCTTGATGAAGTACCCATCTGTCTCCCTTGCTGCTTCTTGCACGTTGTCACTGTTAATGATCTGTAAGGAATGATAAGATAGCATCAAGCAGCCAGCACTGTTTCAGCATCTCATAAGTTTAGGTACAAAACGCACTTAAGTTAAAACCGATAAACTAACTCTTCATCCCCTCTGAAAGAGAAGAATTTTACCTTCACGTTATCTCCAATACGAGCATTTTTGTCGATTATAGCTCGCTTGATGTGAGTATTTTTGCCGATACCAATTGGAACACCACCTTTTGCTGCTAGGAGGCTTTTGTCTGCATCAGTCTGGTGTGACGGGCATCAACAGAATTAGTACTACGATGTTTAATTAATGGCTTCCCCAGGATCAAGTGGTTTACAAAAGGAAGTACTGATTTTTTAAGTACACTTAATAGAGATTACCTCATAATAGTCAGCTCCCATCACCAGGGTGTCTTCTATGATTGCACCCTCAGATATGCACGACCGGAGACCAATCACAGAATGGTGAATCTTACAGTTCTGACAATATAAGAAGAATTCAAAAAAATTATCTCCCTTGTTACATGTTCGAGAAATTCGTACAAAATCTTGTATTTACCATACTTTTGTGTCGAAGAGATCTTACCTTGATGACACAACCCTCACCAATGACACTATCAGTAACATCAGCATTGAGCATTTTTGAAGGTGGCAAATATCGTGGTTGTGTATAGATTGGAGACGACCGGTCATAGAAGCTGCAATTGGAATGGACCAATTATACAAATTTGAGTAAAGTAGTCAAACATAAGAGGGTGAATGTTTCATATCCAGCAATTATAATCAAGGCAACTAACCTGAAATCAGGCGCAGGCTTCTTCGTAATTCCTAAATTGGCATTGTAGAATGCCTCAATAGTCCCAATATCTTCCCAGTATCCATCATACAGGTATGCCTGGACCTGAAACAAGAACATACTTTTTAATTTGGGATAATTACACTTGCATGCCCTGAGGTTTAGCCTAATTACACAAACATCCCCTGAGATTTGAAAATTTACAAAATCTTCCCTGGCATAACCCAAGATTTGGACTAATGCATGCTATTATAGTCATAAATTTAAATTTTAGTGTTAAAGGAAAATAGGGTATTAATAAAAACATAAAAGATGATATCATCAAATTTTATTGATCCACATGCAATGTAAATTGTTTGATAGGGGATGCTTTTGTAATTTTTAAAACCTTAGTGGAAGTTTGTCTAATCAGGTCAAACATCAGGGTAAGATCAAGATAGGCATCCAACATAAAGAAGTTCCTCAAACATGACTTACCCTCAACCCAATTGAAGTAGCGCCTGGAATAACTTCACTCCCAAAATCGTTGGCTCCCGGAAATTTCTCACTCAGTAAACTCAACATTGCTTTCTTACTGAATACGTAGATGCCCATGCTTGCAATAAAAGGCATTTCCTTAGCTCTCTCATCATCTAGACCTAAAATTGTGGTATCGACCTAGCATAATCAAAGAGCAAAAAATGAAAGGGTATTATTGGAGACAATATGGAAAAGATAATGCCGTTTGTAAGATAGAGATGACGGGTATTTGCATTTTTACCATCATTGCCTTGAGTTGTTCTCCCTTTGGCTTCTCGGCAAATTCAATGATTCTTCCTTCATCATCAATCTTCATTAGACCGAACGCAGTAGCACGTTTTTCATCCATTGGCAGCGCAGCAACTGTTATATCAGCATCAGTTTCCCTGTGAGCTTGCACAAACTTCTCATAATCCATCCGATACAAATGATCTCCAGCAAGAATGAGATATTCAAGAACATCATGTTCTTCAAAAAGCCATAGATACTGCCTCACAGCATCAGCCGTACCCTAACAGATCCAAAATAAGAAAAAATAACAGAAATTCAGTAATGTCCCAATAACAGGAAAAGAAATCCAAACCGACAACGTCCTATTGTCTTACCTGAAACCAGTTTGGATTTTCCGGGCTTTGCTGGGCAGCCAGAACTTCAACAAATCCCTCATTCTTGTAGCCACCCATGTTACTCGCATAGGCTCGCGATAAGTGCCGATTAAGCGAAGCAGAATTAAACTGCGTAAGCACATAGATCTTCGAAATGTTGCTGTTCAAACAATTACTAACAGGTATGTCAATCAACCGATAATTCGCACCCAACGGGACAGCAGGCTTCGCTCTTTTCTTCGTAAGAGGATAGAGCCTCGTCCCAGCTCCACCTCCGAGAATAATTCCCAGAACACTCTGCATCACCAAACATCAATAGGGATCCAAAATCAGTAACACAAGCTAGAATCCGTTCCTAAATTGCACCGTAAGGTACACAGATTCCTTTCTCCATCTAACATAACAAAAGCAGCCCAAAATACACCACATTTGCACAACTGCACCATGCATATCAAGAACATTAAACCAGAACAAACATATCCCCGATCCAGTAACATGGAAATAATCTAATCTACCATTGCATCAAACACACACCACAAGTGAGATAATTTACCGAGTTTGCATCAGGGTCCAGACACGTCTGTGAAGAACTTGTATCAGAAACCGCTTTCGGAGAAACCACACGGGTACTCGACAATCTGCTCCTGCCATTGCCTCTGCGACTGTTCTTTTCAAGATTCACGCACACAGCGCCGCTCAAGAACTCAGATTTAATGGTGGGTTTACAATGCGATTTGCTGTGGCCACTCAGCTCAGAAGAAACAGGAAGCCCACAAATCTTCCTGAACCCAATAGGCGATGATGATGCCACTGCCGCCATTCTTGAAGTTTTGTTGTTTGGAGACTGTAATGGTATTAAATTGAGATTCTTGATGACTTACTGATTGCTAAAGATGGTGGCACAGTTTAGGAGTGTGTGTTGAGGAATGAATTGAAGGCAAAGATCTTCTGATAATGACTCAGAGGTTTGGGGCAATCCAGACCACTTATTTTATTTATGTATTTATATAGTTAGGTTAGTTGAGGTTTTACTTCCAAATCCTGTTTCTACGTTGATAGTCGAAGGATATGGATATTCTGTTCCTTATATTATTCCGACATTATTTCTGTTTCTGAACCATTCAAATCTACAGAAATCTAAATCTAAATCTATATGTTGTTATGTGTAATATCGGGATCAGTTGAGCTCTGACTTGATACGACTGACCCACTATCTGTTTTATATTAATTTTAGAGAATTTCTCATATTCGAGCCCAGAATAGTATGTATTAGTGACCCTGCATGCTCATTATATGAGTACAAAAATATTAAATTAAAATTTTTATCTTATTACTTATTTTAACATTCTATAACTCCTTTGAAAAAGAAACTTTGACTATATAAGTGGTTGAGACCTCTTAAAGACAACTTATAAGCTCAGACAACTTACAAGCTCAGTCAAACATCCTCTAAATTAGGGAACAACAACCTATTTTAACGGTGGCGGATATCCTACTTTATATTTATTCTATTTTATCTATCTATTCTATTCTATTCTATTCTATTCTATTTATTTATCTATCTATCTATATCGATCAATCTATCTATCTATTCTTATAAAAGCACGGATGTTTCTTACAAAATGTTGATTGCTTAAAATACCTTTATATGTCATATAATTATTAGTTAGGGGTAATTATGTAAAATCATGTTATAAATTATTAAATTAATACATTAAAAAACACTTATTAACTTGAAGTAGGACTCTGGCTATAAGAGAATTATTCTAATAGTCTTTCCTTGCTGTTCGCCGATGATACGATGATTTGTGGAAAAGTAGAGATGGATGCCATGTTTTGCATAAAGGAAGTTCTTAGCCGGTATGAAAGAGTGTCGGGACAAACTATTAATCTTCAAAAGTCCTCGATTATTTTCAGTAAGAATGTGTCGATGGAAGTCCAAGAGGACTGGCTGATTCGGTGGGAGTTAAGAGAGTTGAGAATTTGGATCTTTACCTCGGTCTTCCGTCGGTTGTGGGAAGATCGCATAAAGCTGTGTTCAGTGGTATTACGGATAAGATTCGTAGAAGGATCCAGGGCTTCTCAGAGAAGTTCCTTTTAAAGGTTGGCAAGGAGGTTCTCATTAAGACCGTTCTTCAAGCCATACCTACGTATGCGATGAATTGCTTTAGGCTTCCGGATAATTTCTTGCATGATATTGATTCCACTATCTGTAATTTTTGGTGGAATAACAGGGGCGTTAAAAAGATGCACTGGTTGGCTTGGGATAAAGTGTGCATGAGTAAAAGGAGTGGAGGGCTGGGATTTCGGAGCTTTCGACACTTTAATGAAGCGATGTTAGCCAAACAACTATGGGAGTCATCAAAACCCCGGATAGTCTTCTTGGGCGACTTTTGAAAGCTAAATATTTCCCTCACACCGACATTTGGCATGCCTCCCTTGGCAGATCTCCTTCTTACACTTGGAGAAGTCTGCTCGGGGCCCGCTTTCTTCTGTCGGCTGGTTGTAGATGGGGAGTGGGAAATGGCAAATCTATAGATATTTGGAGTAATACTTGGCTTCCACGCAGCTTTGGTTTTCGGTCGACTTCTCATGGTGGGATGAACTCGTATCACGAAAAGGTGTCTGAGCTTCTGCGACCGGGTCTGATGCATTGGAACTCTGAGCTTGTTGAATCAGTGTTTGATGATAGAGATGCTCGTATTATATTGAGTATTCCGTTAGGGTCGGTTCCGAGAGATGATACGGTTGTGTGACACTATAGCAAAAATGGAGTGTTCTCGGTGAAGAGTGCTTATCACTTGGCTAAGGATTTGGAGTTGTTGGAAGATGCTTCATATCCCCTCTTATCGAAGATGCAAATTGGAATGTGATTTGGAGTTTGAGAGCTCAACCAAAAATTAAAAATTTCCTTTGGAGATGTGTTCATAACATCCTCCCGATGGGTTGGAATCTTCAGCGGCCCCATTGTCCGGGTATTTTTGGTTGTGTTTACTGTAATGCTGAGATGGAGGATATTTCTCATGCTTTGTTTGACTGTCCTTGGGCTCAGAATGTTTGGCAAGCTTCGAATCTGCCAGGGACGCTTGTTACTCAACTGCAAGGCAACTTTAGCGAGTCTCTTATTCGCCTGTTGAAGACGCAATCCGGCAAGGATGGAGAGATGCTAGCTGCGATATCGTGGGCAATATGGGCTGCTCGGAACAGAAAGAGGAAGGAAGGGACCACCAACTCTCCTTCCGACATAATGACCCGTGCTAGAGCTAACTTACTTAGCGATCATATCATCAATGAAGAGCTGAACTTACTTCAGCGCATTCCGGAGGTTGTGGCTTGGAGAAAACCCGACAGGGGTTAGATAAAGGTCAATTATGATGGCTCGGTCTTCGCTTCTGAGAATTCCATTAGTATTGGGATCATTGCCAGGGATGCGGAAGGGAGCTGCGTGGGGTAGGAGACGGATCGTAAGCGTAATGCGGTTGATCCTTTGGTCGCGGAGGCCTCAGTAGCTGTAGCAGCGGTCCAATTAGCGAGAGATTTCGGTTGGCAGAGGGTGATCTTTGAAGGTGACTGCCTTAATCTGGTTAACAGCATTCTAAGTGCTGAGGAGGACTTGTCGGACATTGGCAACCTCATTGCGGATGTCAAGCTTCTTTGCTCGTGTCTCAGGGATGTTCGCTTTTCTTTTACTAGGCGTGGTGCAAACTTAGCTGCCCACCTTCTTGCCCGTAATGCGGCCTCGGCCTGCATAGGTTCTTCTGATATTTCGTCCTTTGTTTCGGACGTTGTTGCTAGTGATGTCAGTTAGTTCGTAGCCTTTGTGGCTGATCGTCAAAAAAAAAAAAAAAAAAATCTTTCTCCCAATTTGAACCGTCTATTTATAAGCAAAGGGCGTGTATGTGAATGAAAAGAAGATGAAATATATATATGAAACAGTCCTAACCTTATTTTAACATCTTAACATATTTTTCTTTCTCTTCAACCTGCCTACTGACAATTCTTTCTCTATGAGAACTGGAACGACAAACTCTTTCTGGAGTGTAAGAGTATTTAAACTCCCTCTTTTGATTTGTCTTTGTCCTTTTCCTAGGTTCTTTCTTGGAGGGTCGGACTTTGCTTCATCCTCTGTTGGATGGGACAATGGATCTCTTGCCCTCCCAAGTTCATTAGGACAAGCAGTCGGAGCAGCTTGGTAATATTGAGATGGATGATACTTTGATCCTGTTGATATTCCCAATACCCAAATATTGGAGGTGGATATTGTAGTGGTCACATAAGGTTGAGGATAAACTAAAGAATGGGGAGCAATTTCGACCGGGCTGGGTTTTGGTCATTCCAACATTCTAGATTTTTGATCCTCGATAGCTACAGTCATTGCTTCCTCTCGACATGCTCTTAGGTATTTGTCCAACTCGGGTGTCGAGTAGACAAATTGTGGCAACTGTTGGTTGCGCACCTATATTAGGGGAAATTTGGTTACTAGCTTCAGCTTGGAGTTGAGGAAGGATCTCTCGCGATCATTCTCGAATAAACGCCTAGTAGCTATGTTCTTTGTGGTTATGGCAGGCTTTCATGTTGCAGCTTCCCATATACAGCGCCAAAATTATTGAGTGAAAATTTGGAGTGTTGAACTCGAGCTGCAGATCGATTGGATCACTTGAAATTTGTAGATTGACAGAAGATTGTTTTGATCTAACTAATGACTAAAAAGATGAAAAAACGTGAACTCGAGACCAACTTGGGACAAGGTGGAATTTTACTTAGGTTGGCACTCCAACGTTCAAGTTAATAGACTTGTGATGGGTCGAAAAAGAGAAATTGAGAATGCAGTTAATGTTGCTTATCTATCGGAGTAAATGAGGGGGTATTTATATCCATGGCCGGGATATGGTGGTGTTCTCAATGGGAGGTGCTCCAACCTCCAGACCTCACTACCACACGTGGCCACTCAAAGAAGTACTCAAATAGCCTTATCGAGTACTTCCTTCGACCAAGGGGTTGAGAAGACCTACATTCACTGAAAACGTGATGGCGTAGCTTACTCGAGCTCATGGTCAAATATTGAAGGTCCATTGAGCTGAGCATAATAGCCACATGTCGTGTTAGGATTACGCCATGTAAGCAGGTAGAACCATACCATATCAAAATGTATATCTATTATTTCTTTATATGCTTAAACTAGATTCATTTTATTATACTGAAGATGTTTATTGCGGGGACCTCTCTCAACGTAGTTTTTTACATCCACAAGGTTCGAACCTGATACCTTGCTTAAGTGAACTCAAGCCCCTATCCACTTGAGCCAACTGCCCGTTGGTATATACATTTTCTTATTACTTCTAATATACTTACTAACCTGATAATTAGTTCAAAAATCATTAACATCATATCTCATTAGTTATTATATAAATTAAAAAATGGCATAGAAATTAAAAAATAAAAGTATATTTGATCAATATATCTATATTATAAGGAATTTTTGTTGTTGAACGCTGATTTCTAATCAATACAGCTGCACTTCTAATCCTTATTGAGTGATTAATCTTATTTTCCCAAATTTCTTTGGAAGTGCAGATTAATCTTTCCGTACAAATCCGTACAAACCTTATATAGCAAATATAAAATTCACCACCGTCTCAATAAAATGAGATTTTATTAAACAAATCCATACAACAAATATAAAATTCACCAAGGTCTCAATAAAAATGACAATTTATTTAGAAACATGAACTAAGAATCAAAAGACTTATTATTGACAGTAACGCTTATTCATCAATATCAGCAAAATAAATCACAAAAAGGGCATAAACCAGAAGGGTCTACCTAATGCTACATCCACTCTAATATGCGTAGTTTGTCCATCTTCAAGATTGTAACAACCCACATCCTTCTCCCATCGATACAAGGAATCACTTGTGAAGTATATATGGTTAGGCTTAATTCCACGATATTCGGAGGCATTCTCTAATACCATCGATGTGCTACTCCCAAGGAAAATAGCTCGATCGCCTAAATTCTTGATCTCACCTTCCTCGCCATTGATCAAATCCATTTCATACACTCGAAACCACTTCTTCAAATGTTCTACCTTCCAGAACCCTTTGTGTTTTCTCGTCTCAAATGATTCTTTAGTAAATTCAATTTCATCAAGGAAGCAAACAACCACGAACACACTACCCGGTGCCGATCCGGCCACAACATACAACTCCTTTTCGCAGGTGGCAGTCGGTTTCATAGTTGATCTCCAACCCATCGTGGAGACGACGCGAGCAAAGATGGGATCTTGACGAGGGCCTAAATCTTCCCAGCTCCAAACTGCTCCGGATTGAGTTATGACTTATGACATAGAATAGATCTCCATTATGATGATAAATGAGATCATTGAACCATGGAGCCGCTCCAGCTTTTGTCCACCTGTTATCCCCTGGTCTCCAATAAGCCAGAATCATTTCAAAGCTGCTCTTAGGTATTTGTCCAACTTGGGTGTCGAGTAGACAAATTGCGGCAACTGTTGGTTGCGCACATACATTAGGGGAAATTTGGTTACTGGCTCTAGCTTGGAGTTGAGGAAGGATCTCTCCCGATCATTCTCGAATAAACGGCCAGCAGCTATGTTCTTCGTGGTTATGGTAGGCTTTTATGTTGCAGCTTCCCACATACAACGTCAAAATTATTGTGCCAAAATTTGGAGTGTTGAACTCGAGCTGCGGATCAAATGGATCACTTGAAATTTGTAGATTGAGAGAAGATTGTTTTGATCTAACTAATGACTAAAAAGATGAAAGAACGTGAACTCGAGGCCAACTCGGGACAAGGTGGAATTTTACTTAGGTTGGCACTCCAACGTTCAAGTTAATAGACTTGTAATGGGTCGAAAGAGAGAAATTAAGAATGCAGTTAATGTTGCTTATCTATCGGAGTAAATGAGGGGGTATTTATTGTTGGAAAACAGGAATCAGAAAAGCAGCGGAAATTTTAAAAATTTGACTCGCAATCGTGTATCCAAATTCGTAGAGATTAGAAACTTACTTTCTTAATTAACTTTCTTGAAGCGTTTCAAGCCACCCAAGAACGCTCTTCTTGCGGCTTGATCCCCTCTCCTTGGTAAAGCTCGAATCTTCAAAACTTCTAACTTGAAGCTCTCTAGAGATAGTCCACCAACTTGACTACAATCTAATTAGTAAGGATGCTAGTTCTCTAGTTAGTGTTTAGGCTTAACCTAGGGTTTGATTTATCTTGGAGAAAGGATGGTGTTCAATACATGAACCAAAAGAATTGTCAATTACTCTCTAAGGGGAGCTCGAGCTCCCCTATATATAGGAAAGAGGAGGACCGAAAATCCTAGTCCTTATGGACTAAGGATTTGGTACCTCTCTCCTATTACTTGATCATCAAGTAACTTTGACTTTGACTTTGAATTCTAATTCAAATCAACTTTTAAGAGAGCTAAAAATATCCAAACCCTTTTGGATATTATTATACTTTATTTATTAATAAATAAATAACTTATTTATCTAATTAATTAACTAGAATAATTTTCTCCAAAATTAGACTTTCTTTTTAATTCAAAATTAAACCAAAGTCTATTAAATAATTAACAAATTAATTATTTAATATATAATTAAATAAACACGTGTGGCACACGTGTCCCAATGACACGTGTCCAGTCACGTGAGCCACACGTGTGGTTTCAGACGTGTGGAACCCTCTAGGCCCGATTAACTCATTTAATCATTTTCAAGCCTTAACTCATGTAACCAAGTTGTTGTGTGTGACCCTCTAGGTTCTCAATTCAATTAGCAGTGACCCTAATTAATTAATTTACTAATTAATTAATCAGTCCACAGATTAAACGACCATAGTCTAGCAACAGATGTTAAACCCCTAGCTGAATTGGAATGTTCGGATTCGACAGAACCTTTAAGTCATTGATTCATTGTGAGATACAATCCTCCTACGTACTAACTCTCAACCATGATCTAGGGTAAGGGAATAATCAGAACCCTAATAATCCGGTCTTAAAGCTAAGTACATTTCATATCCATTTGATCTCAATCCAAGAAACCCTTTTCTTGATGTCTTGATCTACTGCCTTGGTCAAGAACTCCATATGGCATATGAATGACTTACACAATAAGAGATCACCTTGCAAATGCAAGTGTAAGTCCTTTCTTGATTCTCATTCACTTTCATGAATCACTTGTGCAGCCCCAGCATAAGTCTTGAATCAGTTGTCTAAGGTGACACCCTTTAAGGCTTATACCTAAGACTACAGAGTTAACTCATAAAGTGACATGGAACCTCAAGTCTAAGGATCAATTAATCACATCAACGACTCGTGAGATATTTCATAATCTGGAAGTTTCCATTTCGTGAAATAGAAACTTCCTTTCTTATTTAGGAATGTTCTCACACGGGGCACCTCAGTGAACTTACTTATTGAAGTAAGCACCCTCATGTCTCACCCACGTATCAACTATACACTTTGCACCTCCATGAAACAAGGTGGTCCTTCTTAAGGGCATGATCCCACAAGCAAGCCTTAGAGGAGTCAGGTTGATACTCCCACTGTCGGTAGGACTCTTCGGCTTGGAGTATTTTACTAATCATAACTTATGTGATATAGGGCTCGTTTCATGAACCATTTCACCTAAATGGTAGAGTCCTAAAGCCATCAGGATTAGGGGAGTTCTCATACATGCACAGATAAAGTAAACGCATACCAAACAAGAACATATAAAGAAGTGTTGCCTCAATTCGTTATTTCAATCAAAGATTGTCTGTGATTACAATAAGGAAAAGCACAAAGCGGATATACAATCGGCTTTCTAGGGCACTATTCCTAACATTTATATCCATGGCCGCGGTATGGTGGTGTTCGCAATGGGAGGTGCTCCAACCTCCAGACCTCACTACCACACGTCGCCACTCAAAGAAGTACTCAAATAGCCTTATTGAGTACTTCCTTCGACCAAGGGGTTGAGAAGACCTACATTCACTGAAAACGTGATGGTGTAGCTTACTCGAGCTCATGGTCAAATATTGAAGGTCCATTGAGCTGAGCATAATAGCCACATATCGTGTTAGGATTACGCCATGTAAGCAGGTAGAACCATACCATATCAAAATGTATATCTATTATTTCTTTATATGCTTAAACTAGATTCATTTTATTATGTTAATATACATCTTCTTATTACTTCTAATATACTTACTAACCTGATAATTAGTTCAAAAATCATTAACATCATATCTCATTAGTTATTATATAAATTAAAAAATGGCATAGAAATTAAAAAATAAAAGTATATTTGATCAATATATCTATATGATGGGGCCCTACCCACTTAGGACACGTGGCCAGCCTTATGAGAGTTAGACTGAGGAGAACTAGCTTACTACGAGCTGTGTGGGGGAGCTCGCGGTGTGAGCTCGCTCCTTGGAATCTTATGAATTGCGAGTTGGGAGACGACGAGCTGCATTCGGATAACACCAAAGCCCAAGTCAATAGCACAACACAAATAGAAGAGTTCGCTAAGAACAGGCGAGCAGAAGAAAACAAACGAACAGACGAATCAGCTCGCAAGTATAACGAGCTGATAGAAGACCGTGGAGCAGAAGGATATCTAGAGGAGTGTCGGGCAAGTAACAACTAAATAAGATACGAAAGAATCTGGTAAGATCATAACAAATCGAATAGAAGAGAAGGTAATGTGAATGACTAAAACTCTAAGTCCGATATTCTATATAAACGACCCTAGAGATATGACGATCCGGGCTTTTGGTCTGATCTCTTGATTAGTCTCTCTGAAGCCCTGGCTTACTTCGGTAAGATCCTTGAAGAAAGAGGGATTAATCTCTAAGGGTTTGGGCTGGACGCAACACTATATTATAAGGAATTTTTGTTGTTGAACTCTGATTTCTAATCAATACAGCTGCACTTCTAATCCTTATTGAGTGATTAATCTTATTTTTCCAAATTTCTTTGGAAGTGCAGATTAATCTTTCCGGAGTTTGGGAGTGAGAACTTAGGAATAGAGAAAAAAAAATCAAAAGATTTTGTCTTTATTGAGCCAAACAAATCCATACAAACCTTATATAGCAAATATAAAATTCACCACCGTCTCAATAAAATGAGATTTTATTAAACAAATCCATACAACAAATATAAAATTCACCAAGGTCTCAATAAAAATGACAATTTATTTAGAAACATGAACTAAGAATCAAAAGACTTATTACTGACAGTAACGGTTATTCATCAATATCAGCACAATAAATCACAAAAAGGGCATAAACCAGAAGGGTCTACCTAATGCTACATCCACTCTAATATGCGTAGTTTGTCCATCTTCAAGATTGTAACAACCCACATCCTTCTCCCATCGATACAAGGAATCACTTGTGAAGTATATATAGTTAGGCTTAATTCCACGATATTCAGAGGCATTCTCTAATACCATCGATGTGCTACTCCCAAGGAAAATAGCTCGATCGCCCAAACTCTTAATCTCACCTTCCTCTCCATTGATCAAATCCAATTCATGCACTCGAAACCACTTCTTCAAATGTTCAACCTCCCAGAACCCTTTGTGTGTTCTCGTCTCAAATGATTCTTTAGTAAATTCAATTTCATCAAGGAAGCAAACAACCACGAACACACTACCCGGTGTCGATCCGGCCACAACATACAACTCCTTTTCGCAGGTGGCAGTCGGTTTCATAGTTGATCTCCAACCCATCGTGGAGACGACGCGAGCAAAGATGGGATCTTGACGAGGGCCTAAATCTTCCCAGCTCCAAACTGCTCCGGATTGAGTTATGACATAGAATAGATCTTCATTATGATGATAAATGAGATCACTGAAACATGGAGCCGCTCCACCGTTTGTCCACCTCTTATCCCCTGGTCTCCAATAAGCCAGAATCATTTCAAAGCTGCCGTACACAATCATCAACACAAAATCGGACGGGGACTCCGACGGGTTGGCCGACAGGGCCGCGTTGTTTAGGTAGGAGCTAGTCGGTAAGTTGTCTGGCGAGGGAGGAAGATGAATCTGAAATCGAGAAAGTGGATGGACCAGGTTCATGTCCTGATCATTTCTCACTATTGTTATGACCCATCCGTAGTTTAATCCGATGCACGCTTTATTGGACATCTCTGGGATATATAGATTCTTTGTTAACCAGTGCTGTTTTGAAAGGCTAAAAATGTGTTGCTCTGCTTCACATTCCCTGGCGGGAAGCATGAGCCATGGAGTCGGGGGGCAGCGTAAATACTGCTTATTGTTGGTAGCAGCCACATGCCATGATTTGCAAACCATCCCAAAAGCCGTGAAATCTTCTATGCAGTTTATCTTTTTAAGAATCAGAGCAAGCAGATCATGGTGAAGCCCCCGCCAATCTGCCATGGCTGGCGTCATGAAAATAAAATATATATATGGTTTGGAAATTTGGCAAAAATCATATAAATCAAATTACAGTTGTTTTCGCACCGTTTCATCTTCTCGGCACACGCTGCTAGCTTTGGGGTGTGGCCATGGAGGGGGTGTTATTGAGTGCTGCGGCGATGGATCTGGTGTTAATGGTGTCGGTGAAAGAGCCGAATCTGGCGTTGATGGATCTAGTGTTAATAGTGATCATTTTGTTTACTAACACGTGCATTGAATAATTATATTAGGTGATATACATTCTATACTAAATGTATTTTTTCTTCTTCTCTCTCTAACCTTTTTTCCTCTCAACTAGCTCAAATTCTTTTCTATTATATTTTACTTATACTTCTCCTCTAATTTATTTAATTTCAATTTTAACTATTATATTTTATTAATTTGATATTATCTACTTTACTTACTCATTTATTTATCATAAGTTTATAATTATATTAAAAATATTAGCAATGAAGAATTTATTAATTTCTTTTATGTTTTGACATGCTTTTTTATTTATGTTTTGATAAGTTTTTTCGTGAATTATTGTTTACTTCTATTGCATTGATAAGGCTAGTCATTTACCAAAATAAACCTCATATCCAACTCAGGACGGTCTTTGAATCAGAGAGACGGCCTTTAGTTCATCCGAAAATTTTCAGGAAATATATATTTCCTGCCCCAAACTTTCCAACTGCTGCTATGGTTGAATCTAAAAGGAAAAATGGAACAAGAGTGAAATTGGTAGGATTTTGTTGAGTAATTCTCCTAAAATTTTGGGACTGGCGAAAAAAATCTGGCAAGTGGCATATTACGCAAAGAAGATTACTAATTTACTATTAGTGGACAAATAGGTAATTAGTTGTTCCATGTGATTTGATGGGGATTAATCTGACATTTCTGACGTGGCTTACTTCCCACACCACTTGAGATTTGTTTGATGTGAGGAAACCACCATGGAGGTAACCTCCGGTGGGGAAGGCGTATCGAGATGAGTTCTACCAACTAGGCTAACACAAACTGATGACTGAGAATATCTATGGTGAATGAACACGATGCCTGAGGCAGAAGATGTCCCCAACGGAGAGTAACACATGGCCTATTTATAATTATGTGTGAGGGTCTTTAGGTAATTAGAGCCAGGTGATCCCACAAGGGTTGTTGCGTCTAGCCCAATGAAGGAGGCCAGGGAAAAGATGACTATGGTCCCGGAGTAAAAGTGGCCGTAAAGCAACAATGGCAGGTGCACTGTCATGTATTATGTGTCAGAAAGCACTATGAGATTGTTACGAGGAGCAAGTGCGCTCGGCTCAACAGGATACCTGTTATTCTTTTAGAAAGTGGAATCCTAGGTGTTTTTAGGTCATTATTAGGGGTGTAAACGGATAATAAACGGATCGGATGTATGATTACCATATCCTTATCCGTTTATGATTCGGACGGATACGGATAATATCCTTTTAAATCGAATTCGGATAATATCCTTTTTATACGGATACAAGGCGGATTCGGACGGATTCGGATTTTAATCGGATTTTCAACTATTCAAAATTTGACATAAATTATTTATTTATATAATTTCGAACTTTTAATCAGATTATCAACTATTCATTTATAGATAAATTATTTAATAATTATATAACTTTGAATATTTATATTTTAGACGAATAGAGAAATAATAAGTATATCTATATAGATCATTTTTATGTTTTAGCGAATGTATAAGTGTGGTGAAATTATAAATTTTATCATATAATTAATTTGAAATATAATACTTTTATTAGTAACATAATATATGTTAATTATATTATCTCTATATGAATATTGACCTGAACATATAGTTACTAATAAAACCTAGGGTTTTTGTTTAATAAATGCGCTAAAAAATTTACTTAATACTAATAATCTATCATACATACACGGTTTTGTGTATATATTTTAATATAATACATTATTTATCGGATACGGATTACGGATAAATCGAATAACGGATATATCTAACGGATAATGAAACGGATCGGATGTTAAACAGATCGGATGCCTTATTACCATATCCTTATCCGTTTATAATTCGGATATCTATAATCGAATACGGATAATATCCTCTTGAGACGGATTCGGATAATATCCTCTGTAAACGAGAATTCGGATGTGGACGGATATCGGATTTTCGAATATCCATTTACAGCCCTAGTCATTATCCCCTTGGCGGATAGCTTTGAACCTCTGTCCTTTGGCACACTTCTGGCACCTGTACACGTGGGTTGACTTTGGCTCTCTCTCGTGTCAAGCCTCGACGGCCAGTTGAAGACGGTTAAGTTGGCTCTCGAGGCCCGAGGCGCAGGGCCATGGGGTCCACGTGTAGCAACGTGGCGTTGCTATATTTATGTCCCATCATGATTAATCAGTGGACAAATAGATTTTTTATTTTTTCATGTAATATTGCATTATATTTATATATGAAACATGCGTGTTAGATATTTCATATAAGCCAAAAACAGGGAAAATACCTCAGGACCCCCCTGTGATTTTAAAAATTTTCAATTAACCCCCCTGTAAAATGGAAATTGTCTAAGCCACACCCTGTGAAATTTTTTAAAGGGCACGTTGCTACCTTAATACATCACGTGATATTCACGCAGAGAATTGTGAGAGTGGTATACCGATTTTTTTAATATAAAGGACATGAATTACCAAAATTACCCTTATATTATACTGATATAATTGAGCTTCTTCTTCCTTTACTCTTATACAGTGGGACGCCATTTTTCTTGCAGCTTGAAGATTGGAGGTGAGGATTTCGGCCATGGGGTCTTCTTCCAACAGTCGGCAACCTGAAAATGGGCGTTCGTCGATTTGAGGTATGGTAGTACGCCTTTCTGCAAATGCCCAGCAAAGTGTGATATCAAGGTTGTTGAATCCAAAGAAAAAGCTTCCAAGGGCCAGCTCTATTACTGTTAGGCATGGGAAGGAGTATCCATGCCTATGCAATGAAGTTCATGGATGATCTTGGCCTCTATCTTGCAAATTCTTTAATAAGTTTCTATGCAAAATGTGGAAGCATGGAAGATAGTCTGCAGGTGTTTGATAAAATGCGTGAGAGAAACATAGTATCTTGGAATGCTGTGATATGCGGGTATGCACAAAACGGACAAGGAAATGGTGCAATAGAAATGTATGAAAAGATGAACCTAATGGGCGTTAAACCAAATAGTGTTACTATTCTCGGTTTGCTGTTAGCCTGCACTCATGCCGGCCTCATTGGTGAAGGCTATAGATATTTCAATCAGGCAAGAAATGAGAACCCAAGCCTAGTAAAAGCAGAGCACTATGCCTGCATGATCGACTTACTATCACGTTCAGGACGATTTCAGGAAGCTGAGAGGTTTCTCAACGATTTGCCTTTTGAACCTGGAGTAGGGTTTTGGAAGGCATTGCTTGGAGGGTGTCATACACATGCAAATTTCAAATTGGGCTAAGTTGCAGCAAGAAAAATCCTGGAGTTGGATCCTCAAGACGTGTCGTCTTATGTAATGCTTTCTAATGCACATTCTGCTGCAGGAAGGTGGCAGAGTGTATTGGATGTAAGGCTGAAGATGAAAGAGAAAAGATTGAGCAGGATTCCTGGCAGCAGTTGGATAGAAATTTTAGGATTAATTTTTATGCACTTCAATTCGAAAAGGAGAGAGAGAGAGAGTTGATAACACAACCATGAAAAGATTAAACTAATAGCAATACAATTAAACAAAAGTCTCCATATAAATCGGGCAATTATCATATCTGAAGCTCCAACATCTAAAATGAAACAAAGCTTGTTCTTCATTTGAATACGAAATTCTAAGTGCCTTTAGTCCAACTCTTGAACAAAAAAAGCATAAACACAAAACTGAAGCTCTTGCCGCTTATACGATTAAGCTGCTTTGGATTATATGATTCCAATTTTGTTAGCAACGTCCAAAGCATCGTAATCAGGCGTTAGCCTAACATAATCCTTCTTAGTCCCATCCGGCCTGAAAAATGATAATAAATCAATAGAATGACCAGGTAAAATAAAAAATCTGAATTCATGCTAGAGGTCAAAGGATGCTCACAGGATGAGAGTATTCACTTTCTTGGTTTGAATATCGTACATTTTCTTCACAGCATCCTTGATCTTCTTTTTATCAGCACGAATATCTACGATGAAAAGGGCAATGAACCATTGTACCCCCGCTGATTATTGTGATAAGATTGAATACGACAAAGATGAATCAGCAATTACTAAGACTCGCAACCAAAACAACAGTTAATCATATCATAATAGCAGAACAACAGTTAGTCTCCATCCTCAACTTATGGTCATTTGACTCTAGTATTCATTTCCACTGGACTAGGAGCTCATAATTACTGTATCCGTATGCAGTTAGTGGGTTTAATAATAGCAGAAAGGTTACAACAAGCATAGGAAGAAAACGGTCAATCTTAAAATTCAGGTCTTCTCAAAACTCCCCTTGCATACTTCGACACTTTCACATATTGGCACCAAAATTACACGGTTCTTATGTCAGCTAGATTTAATCGAAGATCTGCTAAATCTCAGATCTGCTAAAATCTCACGGTTCTTATGCACTTCACTTCAACTGTAAATCTCAGATCTGCTAAATCTAAATCCAAATTTATTCACTGATTACAGCTTATTCGAGATAGTATAAACTACTGATTAATCCTACTCCACTCCAACCTTAACACATAACACATAAAACTGAGATAGATTAGAACAGCGGCGTACCTTTAGCTTGTGTTTGAAGGGTTTGTGTTTGAGTGGGAAATTTCTAAAAATTTCAACTAAGCTGTCGGCTTGTTCATCCGCTGAGTAAGGGCAATTTATGAAAGGGTAAATTTGTCTTTTCAAAGCTAAAATCAATTAAAAATTCATGCGGGAGGCAGTGAGCCTTTTTTGAAAAAACATAAGGTGTTTCATTGGGAATTGTTATTTTTCAGGGGGGTATTTTGCCAATTTTCAAAATCACAGGGGGCTAAAATGTTATTAACTCGCCAAAAACATGATGTATCACAGGTTTTAGTCGGGGTGTTCATGCTTCGATTAGGTTAACCAAAACTTTCCATTTCGGAAAATCTAAACCGAAACAGAACATTATCTGGAACCTTCCATTTTGGAAAAATCTAAACCGAAACCAAACCATAACGTACTTTTTCCGTTCAGGTTCAGTTTCGGCAAAAAAAAAAAAAAAAAAAAAAAGGAAAAGAGAAAAAACTGAGAAAAAATAAAATATAAAAAGAAAAAAGAAACAAAATACTGGAAGCTTGAATTGTCCAAACTAAACATGCAATACATGTCCAAACTACCTAGTACCAAACAACCATTTAACTACGTCTTCTTGAAACAACCATGAAAAAAAACCAAACAATTACACAATCAAATTATCGTGCAAATTATCAAAAACAGAATGTAATAAAAATAAATATTTATTCAAAAACAGAATTATAGCATCAAGATTCAGAAAAATTCACAAAAACAGAAACTTTAGCTCATAGGCTCGATCAACATCTCAACTGCAATCAACTGCAATAAAACTCATAGACAGAAAAATTTACAAAGATAAAAACTTTAACTCATAGGCTCAACAATAAAACTCATAGGCTCAAGATTCAGAAAAATTCACAAAAAACAGAAATTTTAGCTAAATTGACACAAAGGGATTAAGAGTTAAAGTTATTTCATCATTTAAGAGGAAGAAAAGAAAAAAAAAGTAGGAAAACCAAATAGAAAAAGATGTCTGGGTTATTATAACGCACTCGTGCATGGGTAAATTTGAACTTTTAACTATTCATTTATATTTTTTGGTCCTAACTATTCATTTATATGCTTAAACTAAATTCATTTATATTTTTTGGTCCTAACTGATATAGCATAATAGAGCGTGGCCACGTGGCCGCCCCCGGTTGGTGCCACGTGGACCACTACGCCAATATGGACAAACCAGGAACGACCCTTTAGACAGACCAATTTCCTCTGACACGGCCTGGCGTGAAGTAGCCACGCGGCACGCCCCAGAGGAGCCACGTGGACTGCCTTGGAAACCTGGACAGGCTAGACACGGTCCCGTACAGATCATCAGGTCGATTAGATCATCAGATCTACACGGATCAGGTCGGCTCACACGTCGCCTAATCATCCGATCATCAGATCGTCAAATCTGCTCTTCCGTGAGCCCCAAACAAGATTAAGGATCCCGGAAGGCGTGTCGATCTCCAGATCGATGTTATACGTCACCGGACACCCGAATACTGTAAAGCACTCCTGTCGGGACACGCGTATCTCTCTCATTCCCTGGAACAGGCATACTACGAATCATTAATGACCGTCAATCCCTGCTTTTACCCAAAGGGGAAAGAAGGTACAAACGACCCGCCTCAAGCCGGTTCCATCGTCCGACATTCAGATCGACGACTGGCAACGCCATTAATGCACACCTACAGTACACACATTAATGTGTTATTTAGCCATGGCTATAAATACTAGCCCCTTGAACAGTAGTTGGTAAGCCTTTAATACGCATTCAATTGCATTTATTCTCTCTCTAAAGAGCTCCATTACTAACTTGAGCATCAGAGTGCCAAACTTGGGTAAAACCCCAAGTTCCCCAAGCTGGTACTTAGCTCACGTGTGTTAGTGCTTTCAGGTCGATAAAGAGCCCACTTGAACAAATTCTTAACTGATTGACCCATATCTGACAGCCAGATCGACCACGTCAGATCGACCAGATTTGAGCCAGATCATATACTATTATATTAAGTAAGAGATAATAATCGTTTTAGAGTCTTGAACTCTTGAAATCTTTTATTTATTTATTTTATCCATTATGTTCTCTTGTATTCCTTTTTTTTTTTTTTTTTTGCCTTATTATTATTTTTTATCACTGCAACCAAATTTTCGTAACTTCTCTTTTCACTTAACCTACTTTAATTCCTTTTATTTTCTTTTATATAAAATTTTATTTTTTTTCCTCATATTTGATGTTTTTTTATTTATCATAATTTAATATTTATATTAAAATTAATTATAGAATATCTATTAATATAAAAATTAATTTAATATATTTAAATAATAATATATTTTTTATTTGCACGCCCACCAAGTGTGCAGAAGTTGCTAGTGTATATAATTTGTATCTTATAATTACATAAATTAGAATATACCAGTTCAGAATAATTATTCTCTCTCACTTCTTTTTTTATGTATATTCATTAATTTCTAAGAAATAGGACACAGGAAAGAACGGGAGAAATATGCCAACATGTTAAAATGATTTGGTATTCCCCAACTTATCTTAAAGAAACCTATAAATAACTCATTAACTTATTTTTACATCTTATATGAGGGACAACTTATTTTAACGTCCCAACATATTTTTTTTCTCTTATATACAAATTTTTTTAGCTTCCCTTCTCTTATATACAATTGTCATTACTAATATCTCCCAAACTCATAATCTTTTATTAATCCTAATACTTTGAGATTGCTTGTTTTTACAATGAGACCCAATATCTTATAAGATCCAAAATATTCTATAAAATATAAGAAACAAATATTCTAATAAGCTTCACAAAGACCCTTATATCCATAGTGAAACAAATTCATGTATAAAAAACAACTAAGATGAGAATTATTTGCAACGTACATTTTATATTGTTAGTCACAAGAATAGAAAATTTCTAACACGAATCTAACTCAGCCGAACTTAACTAAAAATTCCAGAGCCGCGCTTGCATGTGCCTTGCACATCACATGAGAACAACTATTTCACGTTTTCCACTTGTTTCACCTCACAGAAAACAACTATTTCATATCCTCCCAACTAATTACTCTTCTTCTCTCCCAGATTAACCAACCCCGCAGAAATCGTAATTTCCCGGTCTCTTCCACTCTCCATCGCCGTCGCCGTCCTCTGCTGTAGTCTATACTCCCCACCACTCCCTGCCGCCGCCGCCGCCAAAGGAACCGAGTTAATCACCCGAGTCTGCAGAAACATCACAGACTTCGCCTTCTGCTGTCAAAGTTTCAACTCCGATCCACGCGCCACCACCGCCAACCAATATGTTCTGGCCTACATAGCACTGGACAACGCGTACGCCAACGCGACTGATACCAGAAAATACATTGCCGGAGAGATCATGAAATCACATTCATTCGTACCGGTTCTGAAAAGATGCCTGGGCTGTTATGACCAAGTGGTTCGGGCCCTGACTCAGGTGCAAGGAGACTTGGATTCCGAAACCTATGCAGATTTGGGTAAACTCGCCATGGATGTTGGAAACTCTGCACGAGCTTGCGGGAAAGCTTTCAACGCTACGTTAAAGTCGCCGTTAACCACGAGGAATGGCAATCTGATCAAGTTGGCTAATATCTGTTATGTCGTTTTTAGCCTGGTTTGAATATGAATATAATTGTTTGATGTTTTATTTGTCTTTCCTACTTATTTCATGTTTCTGTAGCTAATCTCGATTGATGAGATGGATGATGATTCTTGATGAACATCCCATGAACTCTAATGATTTTTTATTTTATTTTATTTTATTTTCCTATATCTCATTATTAGTTCAAGTCGGATTTAAATATCATTAAGGTATAAAGTTCTCTTTATTAATAATAGATATTTTTTATGCAAAAATGACTTTCAGTTATAGGATAATTTTGCCAAAAAGATTATTCAAAAATACTATTTCAGAGTAGTTGGTATCTGATTTTGCATTTTTTGCAAATAATTATATATAAATTTAGCACTAGAATACAAGATTCTTGATTAGTATATATAGTGTCAATCCGATAAACTATACCATTATTATTAGTGGTCTAATTAATATATATTGTTGTGCACAATTGTGCACAACTATATTACTTGGCCCATGAAATTGTGTTGAACTTTTTAATTGATTCCATGCATCAAATCCTGCCTTTCTTTATTTGCTAGTTGCACTTTTGTGTTATTTTCTATTTATTTTATGAGTCGACCATACTCATTATTGTACTCTCAGAATATTGATTCATGATTATTAATAATTGTTATAATATGAGTAGACGAATACACATGTGATGGAATTTGCAAGTTAAATAATCTTTGGTTTGAAATGGGAATCTTTTAATCTCAACTATTATTATTATATAAACTATGTTATCTTTTGATTTTTTATATACATTGAGGAGAGTGCTGTGCATTGCTACTTCTTATTTCCCAACTAGAAATTCATGACTCGGTGCTCAATTTGTCTACAAATTATTTATAAATTCGTTGCTCTTCTATTTTTAGATATATAACAATAAATTTAGCAACAAAAAATCTATTAGGGCTGTCAATGGATCGGATTTTAATCCGAATCCGATCCGAATCCGGTCCAAATTTTAGCATATTCGTCCGATAAAAATGTCCGATGGATCATATCCGATTATAAATATTCGTTATCCGAAATAAATGGAGCGAATATGGAATTAACGAATTCGATCCGTTTAGAATCCGAATCCGATTATATATATAATATTTAATTAAAATAAATTATTTACTAGTACATAATATTAAGTAAAATGACTAAAATTATAATTTTCACATAATTATCACTTTAAACAACAATAAAATTTGAATTATTTACTCTAAAAGTATATATTTTTCTTTATTAATAAGTTTAAATTAACTTATTTTAAACAAATATAAATAAAATCATCAAATAATCCATTAAATTATTATTATTTATTAATATTATGTAATTGTATTTATTCTTTATATTAAATTTGTTAAATAAAAAAAATTAAATTTTATTGCTAATTGGATCGGATCTTTAATCGGATATAGTCCGATCCGATTATACATGGATTCAAACTAACTGAGTCCGAATCCTATAGGATTCGGATTCGGATCCGGTTGTCAGATTCGGGCCCGGATCCCCTGATCCGGCCCTAATCCGACCCGTTGACAGCCCTAAAATCTATATGGGATGGCAAAATGAGTTGGACCCAATGGGTTTTACCCATTATAAGGAGTTGGGTTGAGTTGATATATTTTCGATAAATTTAAGTTTTGTTGGTTTGGGTTTGGTCAAATAATGAATTAATAGAGTATTGGGTCATTTATGAGTTGGATTGGGTTAATATTGGATTTAATTTGAATTTTTAATGGTTTAAGCTTAATTATATAATTTTAATATTTTATTACTATTTTACCCTTCTCATAAATTAAATATGCACTTTTTAAACATAAAATTACACATTTTTTACACACACTAACATATTTTTTACATATATATATTTACACACACTAATATAATTTACACGTATTTTCACGCACGAACACAATTTTGGATCCGATAAAATTATTCTATTAGTACACTATATATCTTTTCATAAATATGTTGTTCACGGTCATTTTGGTCACTAAATAGCAACTAGCAGTTTACACGGTGAATTATTTATTGGTGTTTTTAGGGGTGTAAACGGATAATAAACGGAGCGGATGTGCAGTATCCGAATCTGAATCCGTTTAGCATATCTGTTATCAGAATCCATATCCGTTATCCGATGGATAATGAAAATGCTATCCGTATCCGAATTCAACGGATATTATCCGAATATCTAATTATCCGTATCCATGAAGATATCCGATTAGTGAGTTATCCGATATCCGAATTCGAATCCGTTTATCTGTTTTACATATATTTTTTAATAAAAAAATAATAAATTGAAATTTCATAACACAATTAAATATTAATATAACTAACTATAAATCTATTAAATCTATACACATTAACTCATAAGTATAATATATAATTTTTAATATATGTTTACAATAATTAATGGAGTTTATTATTACAAATAATATGATATACGTTTACTGTTATTTTTTTTATAATTCTCAAATAATTATATAATATGTAAATTAATATATGTTTCATCAAGATATAAAAAATATATAGATATATATGTTATCGAATACGGATTATGGATAACGAATATATCTAACGGATGTATAAATGGATCGGATGTGTCATTACCATATCCTTATCGTTTATAATTCGGATGTCTATAATCGGATACGGATAATATCCTCTTTGAATGGATACGGATAATATCCTCTTTAAACGAATTCGCATGCGCGCGAACGGATATTGGATTTTCTGATATCCGTTTACAGCCCTAGGTGCTCTGATAGTTTTCTGGTAGTGTTGAGTTTTAGTACAATTTATGCTTTTGTAAATGTATATATATATATATAAAGTAAATTACAGAAAAGAAAAATGTATGTTTATATATTTAAGATTAAAGAGGAAAAGAAGTTATATGTAATGGGCTGTTTTAGAAGTTCACGAGACTGAGGCCCAAGGCTAAGAGGACAAGTGTTTGTGTGGGCCTTGTATGAATTCCCCTTGTAACCTATATTTAATTCATTCTGGCTAGGGCTGTCAACGGGTCGGATTCGGATCGGACCAGGGGATTCCGGATTCAAATCCGATAAGAGAATCCGAATATCGGATCCGAATCCGAATCCTATAGGATTCAAATTCATTGTTTTTGAATCCATATATAATCGGATTCAATCCGATCCGATGAAAGATCCGACCCGATTAGTAATAAATTTTATTTTTTTAAATAACAAATTTGATATAAAAAATAAATATAATTACATAATATTTAATAAATAATTATTATTTGATAGTTTTGTTTATATTTATTTAAAATAAATTAATTTAAACTTATTAATAAAAGAAAATATATACTTATAGAGTAAAAATTTTAAATTTTATTATTGTTTAAAATGATAAATATGTGAAAATTTTAATTTTAATCATTTTACTTAACATTATGTACTAGTAAATAATTTATTTAATTAAATATTATATATAATATCGGATTCGGATTCTTAACGGATCGGATTCCTTAAATCCATATTCGCTCCATTTATTTCGGATAACGAATATTTACAATCGGATATGATCCATCGAATATTTTTATCGGACGAATATGCTAAAATTCGGATCGAATTCGGATTAAAATCCGACCCATTGACAGCCCTAATTCTGGCCAGTGGCCACAATTTAATTTATTCTACTTTTTTTTGTCATGAATTATCTTCAACCTAGTAAAAAAATTTGTGACAAAAAAAAAAACTCGTAAAATTTATCTCTAATTTTTCCCCGAAGGTTCTACTGTTTATAATGTAAGCGAAGCTGCTTAGCAGATTTCCGAAATTTTGAAATATTACAAATACCTTTTGAGTCAAAAATACATTAGAGTGGTTCTATTATGAATGTCCTAAGATATTTAATTTGTTAGTCGGTATTAATTATTACTGATTTTATTTTGCGGTGTTTAGCCTATTAATTCCTTATAATGGTCAAGTCTTTGTGTTATATAAAGGGCACATTGTTTATTTGTTTTAGCAGGTTAAGAAGTTGTATAATATGTATCTGACTTTGTAAGTTTTCATCCAACCACAGTTTTAATGCACTGATATTTCTAAAAGTATTATTTTATCATATCGTATGGTGTTAAATACTCGTATCGGACACTTCTTACATGGAAAATTCACACAAAAAAATTCGTGACGTATGGTATCAATGTCACCATATCATATTCGTACAAGATAGAACGGAAGTGATGAACTACGTGACTGCGAATTTATTCTTAGTCTTTTTCTGAACTTGTGTACAAAATGAGATATGATTGTGAGCTAATGAGTTTTATCTTATAGTAATGATCGACCGTTGTAACTTACACATATAGAAACTGTCATGACTTTATGCCAACGACAAATATTATGGCTTTGCATGCATAAAATACAAGTATCGTATTTCCTTAATCTCAATATATTTAATTCTTTATATATTATTATGGCCATTATTTTACGATAAACACACATTACACTGTATCCGCAAAATAAATTTATTATATTAAAACACGTTAGTCTTAGGAAACCAAAATGTGATTTGTCTAACCTTAAACAAGAACTTGAGTAATAACTTTTATTCATTGTTTTTGTTTTTGGTGTATTTTGTGTATAATTGATATAATAAAGGGCGTAATTGGCCAATTTTGTCATTTGACAACTTCTAGTTTTGTTTTAAAAAAATTCCTAGTTTTGTATCCATGTATAGGCATATATCCATGTACTTGCATAGATTAATAAAACCAAAGAAGGAACAAAAGATAAAATATTAAAATAAATCGGTAGCCCCCAATTTATTTCAAAGGATCGAACAATTAAATTCGGAAATAAATAGGATGCACCTAATTTTAATGTCAAGTAAATTCAATAAATAATTATCGAACAATTTATGAAGATTTATACATTTTTAGATAATAAAATTTTATACGTTATTTAGAAGAATTTATAAACTCAGTCGGACACCCTCTTATTTGTTGTGTCCACAAGAAACGTAAAACAAATAAAATAGTCCATAAGAAAGGCGGTCTCTTCCATTCTCCATCGCGGTCGCCGTCCTTTTTTTTTAATTAACTCATACACATTTAAGTAAGATTCAAACTCAAAACCTTATTTTAAAAAATGAACTCATTAACTATTTGGATCAACTCATGATCCTTGATTATTGACTACTACACACAACAAGAAGAATAAAAGTTTATAGATATAGAATTATAGATATACATATATAAGATATCCCAATAATTAATAACATGTCACAACTCACATGTTACTCATAAGTAATTTGAGTACTAAATTGACTTGGCTAAATCAGTACAATAACAAATGAAAAGATAAATATTTTATATTTATTGTGTGGTTATTGAAATTTTTAAGAAGATGATCAATTGAATAATCAATATAATCCATTTGTTATATGATTGGTGGAGATTCAATAGAATCGGATTTGAATCAGAACTTTTCCTTATAAAAATATAACATGTCTCTCTTTTTATCTTTTTAAGGATACTAGTGAAGTTAACGTGTGTTGCACTTTCAAAATGTAATTTATTTATATAAGTTTTATTATTATTATTTTAATAAATTAAAATATATATTAACAGTATCTAACTTCATTAAATAGATGTAATGTATAATTTTTAACGAAGTACCTTATTTTTGTAAAGTTACACATAAAAAAATATTGACATAAAATATTTATCTTAATCATGAAAAATAAGTAACACCATTAAAATTAGAGAGACATCCAAATAAAGAAACAATCAAAAATAATTAAAATTTAAGAAACATCAAAATAAAGAAACAATCAAAATATTTTAAATTATTTTACCATATAAAAATAAAATGTTTAAAGTGAACAATAATTACCTAAATAATTCTAACTTTTAAACATACATAATAGTCTAAAATTCTTTAATATACTTAATAAATGAGAAGCATATAAAATACTATGAACTCGTTTACTTTGCCTTTTTGCAAACCAACATATTTGATTTTTGAACATTGAAAATTTGGTTAAATAGCTAAATTTTGAAAAGTTGAATTGTTTACATAGTCCTTATAAAATGGTGGTGTAAACAATTTTCAGTCATATTGTTTATCTCATTGGGTTGGTATCTGAAAGTTATCTGTCAAAAAGACTTTAATGGCTCCACCCAAATTCAATCTAACGGAAGAAAAGGCCCAAAGAGTAGTGGTAGGAACGTAATAAAAATGATGTTTAAGACAGAACTATAAATTGATTAAAATTGACATGGACCGAGTTATATTATAATACAAAAAATGAACAACATATATGTCCATAATAATCCATCAATTGGGGCAGGCCTACCCCTTACCCCCCCCCCCCCCCCCCCAACCCAACCCAACACTACATAGAAACGTAAACGAGTTTTATATAAACTAAATGTACTTCTTTTCTTCTATTGTTTGACCTTCTTTAATACGATGTGCAATTTATTTTTAGTTTTTTTCATTAAGTTTTAAAGTCTTTTCGTTGTCGCTCAAAATGTAAATATAATCTTCAATTTCAAAACTATGATTTTGATTCGTAATCATTTTTCTTCAATTTTTGACTTCAATTCTATTTTTTTTTTATCCTTTTATTAGTATTGAACATCCTTATCCGTTTTTTTATTTCTTTTTCATTCCATAACCTCAAGAAACTACATCATCATCATAATTTTTGTGTAATCACCTCAGATATTATCATTTTCAATATTATTCTATTGTATCGAATCTCCATCTTCTTCTCAATAATGGAGATTATTCTCCATAATTGTATTTTAATTCTATAGATAATTTCTTTTTCCCTGTGCTTCGGGTTCTATTTTTTCAATTGCATTAGCTACCACATGCAATTTTTATATTTCAATTGTCACTATGAAAAATATGTATTTGTATATTACAGACTAGGTAACATGTAAGTGCATCTTTACTTTAGTGAAAAGGGGGGATTGGATTAGCTAAACCCCCTTTCCATTAATTTACTTTAAAAGTTTGCCTTTCATGCCATTTTTCGAAGCCACGAGACTTGTGTTGGAAATCAAAGGACAAATAATCTCTCAAAATTTGACATATTATGTAAACCTGTGTGAACAAACAAGGTAAATGGACATTTATGTCCATGATTTGATACTAAAAATTACTCTAATATCCTTTGTAACTAAAGCAAAAAACTTCACTTCCAAAGTTGATGCACTTTCCAAAAATCTGCTAATTATGCAAATGTTTGTCTGTGTTATACTTTTCATGCCTCAATGCTTAGACTCTTATCTTGTAAAGTAAAGTAAAGATCAAATCAGGATTTAGTAATGTTATTACCGAACCACCAAAGTAAAAAATACACTGGACTAAATAACCCCAAAAAATAATATTCATAAACCATCCTCAATGGTTTAGATCTCATCAAAGTAAAGAGGCCCTAATTGTATATGTAATTGGGTACAAACAAGACATATTTCTTGTACAAAACTCCCGGACAAACTTCTAAGCTAATTTTGTGATAGTCGGGTCCAGCTTCACGTAATGGGTCGTTAAATTCCTTAGGCATAATTGTGTCCAATCGTTGCAAAGAAGTGGTAATGAAGCCATCTGGGAAGATCGTTAGTTTATTGCAACTCAAAATTGATAAGCGACAGAGAGATTGTAGAGCTCCTTGCTCCACTTCCAATTCTTCTAAATCTTGTATGTCACACAGTTGAAGATACATTAGCTTTGGAAAGTCGGATGAGTGAAAAATCAGAGTATTGTTGTCGAGGAGTACTTTACCTTCTAAGGTTAAAGATTTTAGTAGTGTAAACTTTCCCGCTGTATCCATTATATCAACCTAAACACTATGAAGTTTCAACTAAATTAGATATGGACACATACCTATTTTGTAGAAGGGTAAGTTATAGCCAATTGTTCCAAATATCCCAAGCTTTATCAATGATTCACACAGTAACAACTTGACTTCGACCTCACGCAAGCTATGAAGAAAGTTAACAAACATTTCCAAATGATATCCCTTCGCGTTTATTGCATAGTCGTATTCGTAACGAACAAGCTTCTTTAACTTGATGAGATTTTCCATTCAATACTCTCCTCCCTCCCCAACCTAATGCAATTGTCTCCAAATCAATTAGCCTATTCAAAATCAGTGGGGTATCTCCGGCTACAGTCCATGAGCCTAAAAACAAATGCTTCAATTTTCTCATCTGATAGATGAGGTTGGGAAATTCTATTTGGGACACTGCTCTTAAATCCAATGTGTGCACATATGGTAGGAAGCACACTGATTCAGGCAACTCAAACACCATACTTTTCACATATCTTATTTTCTTAAAATTCAAGCGTTTAGAATGAATAACCCTACAATGATCTGCAAGAAGCAAGAGTGATCCCCACCTTTCTAAATCTACGGCTCCAACAATAAGTTGTAGAAATATCACCACCAAAACAGAACGATAATCTCCTAAACTTCATATCAATGGTATGGTTGTCTTGACTAGGCTGCATGACCTTACCGAAACCTTCTTTGTCGGCTTTGTCTAAAGAGAGATCCCTTATCATATCATGCAACCAACATGATTTAAACTTATTGAATATTGAAGTGAACTCCATATCATCTGATAAGGCAAATCCGATTTCACCTCAACCATATACCTAGGGATGCAAACGAGCCGATTCGGCTCGCGAGCTTGGCAAACAAGCTCGAGCCAAGCCCAAACTCAAGCCCTTTGAGTCTGGGCTCGTGGCTCGCGAGCCTATATATTTAATTAAAAAATATTATTTTAAATTTTTATATATATAAATATTTTATTAATATATAATATTATATATATATTTGTTAATTTTTATATAAAATGAATAAAAAAGTAATATGTTTATTATATATATTCATTTAATATATATTATTATATATAAAAATATATTAAATTATTTAAAAAACATATTTTTTTATCAAAATAATACATATATGACGAGCCGAGCCTGGCTCAAGCCTTGGTCGAGCCAAGAAAAATGCCAAGGCTCAGCTCGTTTGCATGCCTACATATACCTAAGTGTTAATTCATTAAGATATCTTTGTGCAACATCTAGTAATGTTTCATTTCAACCTCTGTCTTCACGTGAGATGAAACCTTCTCCTATCCATAGTAGATACAAATCTTCAGCATTGATGTCTTTATCCCCGGGCAAGCAGGCAAAGTATAAAAAACATGGTTTCAAATGAAAGGGTAAAGCTATATGGGACAACTCGAAAACTTGTCTCAGTTTTCTTTCTTTGTTTGCTCTTGCATCGTGTATCATACATAGATCGATGTTTTCAGCTTCTTCAACCCATTCGCTTATAGCGGTGAATTGTTATTTTTCAAACTTTAATCTTAGCCTTTTCACAATTTGACAGACTCAAAACTTGAGTCATTTTGATGTTTAGATTTATTAGTTCAGAACTCAATCATTTGAACTTAAATAAGTTCAGTTAATGAATATCAGATGTAGAACTTTACTAGCTCACTCAATCATTAACCCTTGGGGTTGACTTACGTAGACATCCTCAGAGATATAGCCATTTAGAAATGCACTCTTGACATCCATTTGACGTAAGAGGAAGTTGTGATTAGCTACAAAGACTAATAACATTCATATTGACTCAAGTTTGGCTACAGGTGAAAACGTTTCATCATAGTCAATCCCTTCTTATTGACAATATCCTTTTGCAACAAATCTTGCCTTATTTCTTACAACTTTTCCTTCCTCATTTAGTTTCTTTCGAAACACCTATGTAGTACCGATGACAGTTTGATTAACAATTTTTTCAACAAGATTATATACCTTATTTTTTTCAAACTGAGCTAGCTCTTCCATCATAGCAATAACTCAATTCTCATCACTCAGAGCTTCCTTAATATTTTTTTGTTCAATCTTAGAAAGAATACTTACATTATTTTGAACTTTTTCACTTGTTTTTATTCTTGATCTGGTAATGACACCGACCTCCTAGTTTCCAAGAATGTTTTTTGTAGGATGACTAGAGGCATGTTTAAACTTTCTAGGATTTGTGGATTCTTCCAGCTCTTCAGCTTCTTGTAATTTTAGGTGTCAGCATATCATCTTTATCTGGAATGTCAGCACATTGATCTGATATTTTTTCAGTTGAATCATACTCTGGAACTTCATTTTCCTACTGTGTTTTGGGAGATTCTCCTTGTTATGTGTTAAAGTTGAATGATAGTCCTGCAAAAGGAATGCTCAAGATTTTCTTGGCAAAAGGTTGGCAAAAGGGTCAATTTCATCAAATGTAACATGAATAGTTTTGTCATAGTCCCAACATTATTATTGTTTTTGGTTTTATATACTATTTGGCTGGGTTCAAGTCGGGTCACAAGTAAAACTCTTTTAATGAACTTGAGTTAGACACCCTCTCATTATGAGCAAGCAGTAGATAGAACAATTAAAGCGTAAAATTTTTTCAATCAATAATATTTATTTGTTTAGAAATTTAAATACGAGACTTTTAATTAAACTAATATAATAGTACATGCTAAGTTATCTCAATCAGTATATGAGTCCGACAATTGGTAGATGTCGAGCCATTATCGATAATCATTAAGACTTGGTTGGAGTAGTGGTGGTATTAATGATCCACCTCTTGTCTTCCAAAATAATGTAGGAGCCCATTGGGCTTTAATCCCCTCCTTTCATACTGATCATATTTAATCCATTATCCGTTCTTTCATTCAATATCATTATTCCATCTTGGAAAAGCATCAGTATTGTTGGCATTAGTCACTGTACTACAAAATTTATAAATACCAAACAATATCACAATGCTCCCACATTGTACATCTCCAGTCATTTGTATCTTTTACTCCATATAGATTTCAACTCCCTGAATCTCAACACTATTAGCATATGAAACTTTTATCTGTCCAGGCATAGAGTTTGGACCCATAACTTAGACCTCCAGACCAGTTGATATCTTCCCTGAGAAAACCCGTCCCAAAGCAAAAAAGCTACCCTTTTTTGGGGGGCTCAGGATCAACATAGATATGTAAAGCATCAACGGACCTTCAGGGTCACAATTTCCAATTGCTTTGGCATAAGAATCACCAATAGGTCCATTATAAAGCTTATCCACACGGTATTTTTAAGTTGTTATTGGTGAGGGGAGATGATTAATCATCATGTGGAAGAAAGTCAAACTGGCGGGAAGCTATTCTGCCATGATTTGATTCATCAACACCATCCCAGTTAAGTTCTTGTCTTTTGGTAGTTTAAGATGATAATTAGCTAGTTTTTTTTTTCAACAAACTCTTTTCATCAAGTAGACAGACATCAAGATATCTTTGATGTGTTAAAAGCAGAATCCAATTAAACCACCTATGATAAGCCAGTATGTTCGAAAGTCCACTGTCCAGTGGTTTGATCAAAGAAATTATCTCCTCACATTTTTTTCACCAAGGTCAACTCATCAATATCACGTGTGCTTGCATAAATTTTTGTAAACATGGGTAAAGTAAATGCCCACCCATCCAAACTGGCTGAAAAGGCAATGGTGCCTTTCTCCGGCAAGAATCAAAAATCGTCTACTTGCGGATTTACCTTGTAGTTCTAAACCCATTAGGTGCAAGTGGGTGTTTAGAAACTAATGACTTTATTTCTGCTCTTAAAACGAAATTAGTAGTTAAGTGATTTATACAAGTGGAAGTGATTGTTTTATGCACATAGAGATGATAAATTGTTTATTCACCTTGTTTAGGGATGATAAATTGTTTATTCACCTAGTATTGTTTATGCATAAATTGTTTTATGCACATAGAGATGATAAATTGTTTATTCACCTAGTATTAACTAAGTTTATTCACCTTGTTTTATGCACATGATCCTTAGAGATGATAAATTGTTTGGTTAAGAGAAGTTTTCCAAACAAGTGGGGGATTGTTGAATATATCTTCAACATTAGTGTGGAAATATTACAAGATATATCTTATTGTTTGAAAAACTTAAGACTATTGAGTTGCTAGTACTAATTGTGAAACTGTAACAGTTACTGACATTTAATTTATGTAACTACTGAATTGACTGGAATTTCAAAACTGAAGGGAGTTATAGAAATTCTTTGTACATAAAGTTTTGAAACTGTATGAGAGTTACAAAAATGATAATATCAATTAATCCATGATCTTGAAACGGTCTGGAAGTTACAAAAACAGTTAAATCGAATTAAGTGCCAGTAATTACAGAGTCAGTACCAGAACAGTCTAAATACCTTCATTTCCTATGAGAAATATCATCCTTTACAAAACAACATTCTTGAGAGTTCTTTAAGTGAATTGTTATCACTTAGAACTTATTTTTCCTTTGAGGCTTGACATATATCCTGGAGGTGTATTGCCTTAAACCTTTAGCAAACCATTCGTGGTAGGGGCAATAGAAACCTTAAGGACAGGGATTACCCGTGTCAATCCTTTGTTTTCATCATTATACTGAAGATTCTATTTCATTCCCTTCAAAACGACCGATCTAATACCTGTGGAGTTTCATCTGTAACTTTTGTTCAAAATTCTTTTGGAACTTTGTCTATGTCATTCCAGTTTTTCCAACATCTCTAGAAAAAAAAAATAAGATATAACAGCAAAAGAACAATGTACATAAAATATCTAGGGCTGAAAAGCAAAGAATACCAAACCCTCTATTAACTTGTACAAAAAATGTTGAAACCGAGAAATAACCATTAAAACAACTTGAAAAAACACTGAAACCTAGAAATCGTCACTTAAAAAATCTGCATAAAATAGTTTAAAACGCAGAAGAACAGCTCAATAACATACCGATGATGCTGAAATCTAGAAATCGCAGCTTAAAAAATCCATATAAAACAATTGAAAACGCAGAAGAAAAGCTTAATAATGTACCGATGACATTGAAACCTAGCAATCGCAGCTTAAAAAATCCTCATAAACAATTTAAAATGCAGAAGAACAACTCAATAACGTACAGATAATGTTGAAATCTAGAAATCACCAATTAAAAAATTCACATAAAATAGTTTAAAATGCAGAAGAACGGCTCAATAACGTACCGATGAAGTACTCATGATTATTGTGAGAGGGAAGCTGCCTGAAAATCAAAAAACAATAAGGAGAACTTCTAGTAATAGTAGCAGAGTGTGGTGAGTGATTGAAATTTGCGAGGGAGAGAGTTATGCCAGATTTGAAATTTGCGAGGGAGAGAGTCGTGCCAAATTTTTACTTCTTTTTCCGCTATGTCTCTGTTTAAGTAAATGGGCTTCTAGTGTTGGGCTTTTGGCCCATTAATAAAAACTCTTCACAATTGTTCAAAACCTTTCTAAATGGGTTTTGTTGTTTAATTTCCTTTTTAGTCGGAGCAGATTTCCTGCTTTCTTCCCTGTTATACTTATCTGCTACACAAATAATAATTTGCCAAGTGTCCCACTAGTAGAAATTAAATTGAGTAATAGAAATTAAATTATACAGAAATTCTAACGTTAACAGATGGAGGACTCCGTTATATTTTCTCTCTCCTACTAAATTCGTCCATATTTTTCTCTCTCCTTTTCCTTTTCTTTTTCCTCTTCTCTCTCTACTTCGTCTTTTTTTCCTTACCGATTTCCTGCTCAATTAAAAAGAAAAAAAGAAAAAGGATGATATTCAAGTTATTTCCAAACTATCAAATAATTCTTTTCTCTCTCTACTTGCTAAATTCTTACATGTACCTTGAACTTCAAGCTGTAAAATTTAATGACTTCATATGTGAATTATATCTTATCTTTTCTTAAGAACTCTTCTTCTATGTGGATTCCTAAATTGATAAAATTTCTATATAAAAAAGCTTTAAACAAAAAGGAGAAAATAAATTACTACCAAAGGAAAAAAAAAAAAAAAAAGGAAGAAATCAGGAGAAAAGGAGAAAGAAGAAACCAAAGAAATTACGAAAAGAATTGCTATATGTAAATTGTTGGAAAAATTCAAAGAAATATTTGTTTTCTTCGATTCAACTCAGCAGGTATATCTAACAATATATGTTTAAGTTTATAAGTTATTTTTCTTTTAAGTTAAATTTATTCTCAAAGTATAATAATTGATAGAAGATTTTCTATCGGAAGAATTTTAGTATAATTGCATGATGTTAATTGGTGATTGAGATAGGAGTTAACAGAATTGGTATTTTGAGAGAGATTCCTAGGATATGATCTTAATTACATTTATTTGTTCTATTATTCCATTCTCACTCGTCTTGATGAATTTTCAGATTATTTCTTCGTAAGTATATGGAAACAAACAATATCGTCGATCCTACTCCACGCCGTAAGTTGGACTTTTCCTCTGATGAGGCAAATAAGGAAAAAGAGACAACTAATGGAGAAAATCTCATAACTGAAGATAAACCAGCAACTTTGGAAGAGAATATTCCGAAAATTGGTCTCGAGTTTGATACTGAAGGAGCAGCTTATAGGTTTTACAATGATTATGCACGAGCAACAGGTTTTAGCATTAGAAGACACACACTCCGTAAAGATGTCACTGGCAAAATTATCGACCGGGGATTTTGTTGTTCTTGTGAAGGTTATAAAGAGAAAGATAAGAGAGTTATTTCTCTTAATTCTCGTGCAGAGACCAGAACAGGCTGTAAAGCAATGAAGAGGATCCATTTTAATTCTACCGGTAAATATCAGATTGTCGCATTTGTTGAGGAGCATAATGGTCATGATTTAGTGCATACTCCTATCAAAGTTAAAATGTTGAGATCTCATAGAAGTATCGTTGCTGCACAAAAATCACAAATAGAAGATATAGATAGTTCTGGAATAACACCTAAAGAAGGTTTTACATTAATGGCTAAGCAAGCTGGTGGACGTGAAAACGTTGGATTTATGTTTGAAGATTACAAAAACTACTTGCAAACAAAGAGAACATTGGACATGAAAATTGGTGATACTGGAGGTGTTCTGGAATACTTACAAGGAAGACAGTCAGATGACCCTAAATTTTTTTATGCAATACAGGTCGACAAAGAAGATAAAATAGCAAATATACTGTGGATTGATGCACGAATGATGGTTGATTATAACCATTTCGGGGATGCAATTTGCTTTGATACTACTTATAGAAAAAATAAAGAAGGTCGACCGTTTGCTCTTTTTGTTGGTGTAAATCACCATAGACAAACTATTATATTTGGCGCAGCATTATTATATGATGAAACCGCTAAGACGTTTACATGGTTGTTTGATACATTTTCAAATGCCATGTCAGGAAAAAGACCTATAACCATTCTTACAGATCAAGATCCTGCAATGGCAAAAGCGTTAGAGACAACATGGCCTCAAACATGCCATCGTTTGTGTATTTGGCATATATATCAAAATGCAGCAACACATTTGAGTAGCGTGTTTGCAAATTTTCCAAAATTTGCTAAGGACTTCAGCGATTGTGTTTTTGAGTATGAAGAGGAGAATGAGTTCTTAAACGCATGGAAAGTTATGTTGGAAAAATATGAACTTCAAAATAATGAGTGGTTACAACGGCTATTTAGAATAAAGGAAAAATGGGCACTTGTTTATGGGCGTCAAACATTTTGTGCAAATATGATAAGCACTCAAAGGGGAGAAAGCATGAATAGTGTGCTTAAGAGATATGTAAGCTACAAGCAAAATTTATTGCAGTTTTTCCAACACTTTGATAGATTAGTTGACGATCGGCGTTATCAAGAGCTAAAAGCAGATCTAAAGACTTGTCATAGTATAGCAAAAACACGATTATCAGTTGAAATTTTGAAACATGCATCCAGTGTTTATACCCATGAAGTGTTCGAGCTATTTCAAGATGAGGTAAACAAGGCTTATGATTCTACAATAAAGTTGTTTGTTGAGAGTGGACAAATTTATGAGTATAAGGTCACAGATTTCAGAAAGCATTACGAGCACACAGTAAACTGTGACTTGTTTCAAAACAAAGTTTCTTGTAGCTGCAAAAAATTTGAGTTGGCTGGAATTTTATGTTCACATGCCTTGAAAGTGCTTTCTTCAAGAAATATCACGCAGATTCCTGAATTGTACATTATGAAGAGGTGTACGAAAAGGGCAAAGGAAAACCTCATTGAAGACTCAGGACTTGATGTTGAAATTGAAACGGTTAATGAAAATGACGAAAAGAAAATGATTGGAGTTCATTATAAGGAGTTGTGTAGTCTAACTAATAATTTAGTTACACGAGCTGCTTTAACTTTGGAGACATTTCGAATGGCAAAAGTTGGTATTCTTAAGATTATTAATGATGTTGATGCAAAATTAGAAAACAGACCTATTATGCAGCCAACTAAAGTATCTAAATCTGTTGTTCCTCAACACGTTTTATCGAGGGTGATAGATGAAGATGATGGTGCATCTAATGAGATTACAATAAAAGGATTGAAGAAAAAGGAAAAGAAGGTGAATAAGTCCGGAAAAAGACTAAAAAGTGGACTAGAGTTAAACACACGCGGAAAGAAACAAAAGAGTCTAACACAACTTTCACAGGTACATATATAGTTGTTTTTTAAGTTTGATGTGTTATTTGTTCATTCTATTATATAATTATCTTTATTTCTCATGATGAAATTTAATTTCATCAAATTAGGATTGTCAAGCTGGTTTGTGTAATTCAGACGTTGCTCATCTCAATGAAGGATTTTCAGTGTCACCGATAGAGTCATTCCAATATTCACAGGTAAATCGATTATGTAAAAAATTCACATTTTTTCACAATAAAATTTTCTTTTATATTTTACTTAAGTTAACATGTTCTTTATTGCAGTCATTCAATCCAGTTTCAGATCACCAACATCATTTCACTCCTTATCATTCAGTGGAAGATCAACAAATGAGTTTAACTCAATTGCTACAGGTGACATATATCATTTTTACAATATTGTAATATTCTTGAATACACACTAACTTAAATTTTATTTTATTTGGCTAGACACAAATAAACCGGTCTCAAGAATATGATAATTTTCAGTTCAACAGTTCCATACCTCAAACCCCACGTGAGATAGACCATAATAGAAGTGGTGATGTGCCTCAAGATGATAGTAGTGGTAATGTGCCTAAAGGTTGATATAATTTAGTGGTGATGTGAAAATATCTTGGACTTTATATTACTAGTTGTTTGAAAAGAATTGTGTGGTTGTTGACTCTGGATTTTTGGCTTAAGTTGTTTTTGGGAATGAATTAGCAGTAGACTACTATATGACTGAAATTATTTTGGATACTTAACTAACTGAGAAGTAAAGAGTGTTGGAAAACAGGAATCAGAAAGTAGCGGAAATTTAAAAATTTTCCAACAAAAGGATCTTGAACTCGCAATCGTGTATCCAAATTCGTAGAGATCAAGAAACTCACTTGGGTAGTAGCTTTCTTGACACGTTTTGAGCCACCCTCAAACGCGCTTCATGCGGTAATGGCAACCCGTTCCTCGAAAGTCTCTTTCTACTTCAGAATCTATTGTAGGGATAACAATCCACACCAACCTAGATTCAAATCATGTTAGGGAAGTTCTTAACAATATAACATAAAGAAAGAAACAAGAAACGAGAAAAGCATGATTGAAACTCCTTTCGAAAACCAGTTTTGCGAAAGTAGAAAACTGCCAGTCACAAAACCCTCGTGAAAAAATTCATCCTTCAGGATATGGACGAACGGTTTTCGCCATCTTCTTTGGTTCGTTTTTTTCACTCGTTTCATGTTGGGTTCAGAATCGTTTCATCATCCCTTCTGATCGTTTTGCTTGATCCCCACTTTTTGGTAAAGCTCGAATCTTCAAAACTTCTAACTTGAAGCTCTCTAGAGATAGTCCACCAACTTGGCTACAATCTAACTAGTAAGGATGCTAGTTCTCTAGTTAGTGTTTAGGCTTAACCTAGGGTTTCGTTTATCTTGGAGAAAGGATGGTGTTCAACACATGAACCAAAAGAATTCTCGATTAGAGCTCCCCTATTTATAAGAGGGAAGTGGCTGAAAATCCCTAATCCTTATGGGCTTAGGATTTTGGTCCCTCTCTCCTATTACTTGATCATCAAGTAATTTTGACTTTGACTTTGAATTCAAATTCAAATCAACTTTCAAGAGAGCTAAAATATCCAAACTATTTTTGGATAATTTTATACTTTATTTATTTAAGATAAATAACTTATTTTATCTAATTAATTAATTCACAATTAATTAACTAGATTATTTTTCTCCAAAATAAGACTTTCTTTTTAATTCAAAATTAAATCAAAGTCTATTAAATAATTAACAAATTAATTATTTAATATATATAATTAAATAATCACGTGTGGCACACGTGTTACAATGACACGTGTCCACTCACGTGACCCACACGTGTGTTTTCACACGTGTGGAACCCTCTAGGCCCGATTAACTCGTTTAATCATTTTCAAGCCTTAACTCATGTAACCAAGTTGTTGTGTGTGACACTCTAGGTTCTCAATTCAATTAGCTGTGACCCTAATTAATTAATTCACTAATTAATTAATCAGTCAACAGATTAAACGACCATAGTCTAGCAAGAGGTGTTTAACCCCTAGCTGAATTGGAATGTTCGGATTCGACAGAACCTTTAAGTCATTGATTCATGTGAGATACAATCCTCCTACTTACTATCTCTCAACCAAGATCTAGGGCAAGGGAATAATCAGAACCCTAATAATCCGGTCTTAAAGCTAAGTGCATTTCATATCCATTTGATCTCGATCCAAGAAACCCTTTTCTTGATGTCTTGATCTACTGCCTTGGCCAAGGACTCCATATGGCATATGAATGACTTACACAATAAGAGATCACCTTGCATATGCAAGTGTAGGTCCTTTCTTGATTCTCAGTCACTTTCATGAGTCACTTGTGCAGCCCCAGCATAAGCCTTAAATCAGTTGTCTAAGGCGACACCCTTTAAAGCTTATACCAAAGACTACAGAGTTAACTTATAAAGTGACAAGGAACCTCAAGTCTAAGGATCAATTAATCACATCAATGACTCGTGAGATATTTCCTAATCTGGAAGTTTCCATTTCCTGAAATAGAAACTTCCTTTCCCATTCAGGAATCTTCTCATACGGGGCACCTCAGTGAACTTACTTATTAAAGTAAGCACCCTCATGTATCACGCACGTATCAACTATACACTTTGCACCTCCATGAAACAAGGTGGTCCTTCTTAAGGGCATGATCCCACAAGCAAGCCTTAGAGGAGTCAGGTTGACACTCCCACTGTCTGTAGGACTCATCGGCTTGGAGTATTTTACTAATCATGACTTATGTGAAATAGGGCTCGTTTCATGAACCATTTCACCTAAATGGTAGAGTCCTAAAGTCATCAGGATTAGGGGAGTTCTCATACATGCACAACTAAAGTAAACGCGTACCAAACAAGAGCATATAAAGAAGTGTTTGCCTGTGATATTAATCATTCGTTTATTATTCAAAGATTGTCCGTGATACTAGGTAAGTCCCAAAACGGATTATGACTAATCGGCTTTCTAGGGCACTATTCCTAACAAAGAGGTTTTTATTATTTTTCATCGTATCAAGCTCAATTTGATGTCTGTCACGAGTTGACATGGAATTGTTTTGGCGGGAGTTTGATAATATTTGATAATCACTGATCATGGATTGCTTCTGAAAATATATAGAGAATTGTTGTCATCTGAACCAGGAACTTTAGTTTGGTATTGAGAATTTCAGTTGTAGTCTACCTTGCATTTAATTCGTTATTCATGATTAAATGATACCAATTTCAGTTTACTTGAATTAAAAGGTTTGAGTGCATGAGGGTGTGTTTTTCCATCTTCCTTCGCCAACATTATTGCTTTACCATGCTTTTTCTGTATATTATTTTATAGCATGAATGGTTTATGATGTTCTTGGGAACATATTATTGACTTCGACTCATTCTTATACTTTATATTACTAGCTATTAGAAGTGATTGTTCTAAATATTTTTTCAACATTACTGTTAGAAGAAACTGTTGGAGATGCGGGGAGTTGAACCCCGAGCCTCTCACTTGCGAAGTGAACGCTCTACCATTTGAGCTACATCCCCATTTCATTCAATGAATAGTAAAGATAGATTGTCTTTTTTTTTTTTTTTTTTTTTTTTTTTTTTTAATAGGGCCCTTAAATGTATATTTACACAAATGAATTCACGGATTTGCAACATAAAAATACTAATTAAAGTATTTTGTTCTTAAAATATTGCATCTAAAATTACAAAGAAAATATAACCAGCCATGATATGCAGGTTAAATAGTAAATTACTTACTTGATAAACTAGAGGCGAATTCTGAAACTACTTCTCAAAGGTACATTCCTGGAAAACAGTTTTGTAACTTCATGTTGTCCCTGTTTCTTCAAACTTGAACTTAATGAACCGAGAGACAAATGCAATGAGTCTCACTTGTATAGTGAACCTATTTTCAGCATTCCACAACCTCAATAAATGGAAAAACAGAGTTTTGCAATTACCATGGTGGAGCTGTAACTAAATTTCTTGAAGAAATTGGAATACATATCATCTTAGTGGAGCTACATCTTTCATTTATTCACAAAAGATGACAAGGAATGCTGGAAAACTATGTTTAGGTATCTTTAATATGCAAATTCAATCAAGCAAATACCATTTGATGATCCATGTATCAATCCCAAAGGAACTTAAAGCCATTTTTCCCAATTCGATTTCAAACTTTCAAGATAAAAAATGAAGAAAATTATATATAAGTCAAAGGAAATTTTTTTATTTACCATTTTCGTTGAACGGAGTGAGTCTATTCCATCAATTGAGCCACACATCATTTTAACATGCCTTCATGAACATATAGAATCAAATGATCAATCCATCAACTAATATTAGCAGATTAAAATGTTTGAATATGTTGTTATAGCTAGCATTCCCCAAAATTACACAACAAATAGAGCCACAAACCCCGTAACAAAAATAAATCAAAATAAACCATAATCAGTCAAACCCATGAATAAAAGCGGGTGGAAACTCATTCTATTCAGAGATAAGAACTAAAATCCAGAAGCTTATTCCCCTGTTGTCAGTGAGAAAGCATGTACAGAAAAAAAAAAGTTTGAAAAATTTTCTTTCGAGAAATTACTTTTGAGAAAGAAGATTACTAAAAACTTGGAAAATTTTGAGAACGATAAAATACCAGTCAGAAGCGGTAACTAGAACGACGGCAGATCGCAATCCCAATTCTCCTTTCTAAATCAACAAAATATATCGAATGAGGAAGAAAGCAAGAAAACAGACGACATTTTTGCAAAGAATAATGAAAAGTAGAGAGAGAAGAGGAAAAGGAAAAGGAGAGAGAAAAATATGGACGAATTTAGTAGGAGAGAGAAAATGTAACGGAGTCCTCTATCTGTTAACGTTAGAATTTTTGTATAATTTAATTTCTATTACTCAATTTAATTTCTACTAGTGGGACACTTGGCAAATTATTATTTGTGTAGCAGATAAGTATAACAAGGAAGAAAGCAGGAAATCTGCTCCGCTTTTTAGTTGACTCTTTTGGATGATGGGAGTCAATTGTTTTTAAATTAAAGGGTTAATTACATTTTTTTCATCTGTATCATTTTTTTGTCATTTTGTTACCTTAACATTTTAGTGTTACCGATTATTATCTAAAATATAATAAGTACTGCAGTTTAATACCTAAAGTATTATTCTAGTTATTTTAGTATCAATCAAGAACACTTTTACCAAAAAAATGGATCTTTTAATCGTGGATTTGATCTTAATTTACATCTGTCCAAATTTTATTTTTGTAAGACCTATTTTTTTGGATGAAAAGTATTGTTAAAGTACCTTTCGTTCTTATGAAAAAACTAAATTGCCCGAAAAATGCTTTAGGTGCTAAACTGCAATACTTATTATACTTCATGTAGCAATCAGTAACACTAAAAAATTGAGATAGCAAAGTGCAAAAAAGACGATACTTTGAATGGAAAAATGTAATTACCCTACTTTTTAACTCTGCCAGCATTTGTTAGGGTTCATATCTCTATTGGTTAGCTAGGTTCAATTCAATGGAGGGTTTTCAAAAAAGGATTATTATAAAAAAAGTTACCACCGAGTGTTTAATTTAGAGGTTTGGAGTTTTGTTAGTTCAGTAAGAAGTTTCGTATTTGCATCTATGAATATATAACTATGTTGATAAAAAGAACTTTATACCATAATAATTCGACCTAGTTTGAGCCTGTAATATGATATAGAATAAATGAACTCTTACAAAAATGTTGATTGGTCTCTAAACGAGTTGTTTAGTAATATCGTGTCATAATAGCTCAATTGCAGCTCTAAGTTTTCATTTTTCTTCTGTTGGCACTTTCTCCTGCACTCGTTTCATGTTCCCGTTAACTGAGTGAATTCAAGACCAAAAATAATCGTCATTTAGTATTATCAAATAAAATATAGAAAATTAACTAAATATAATGTGATCATGCTAAAACTTGGTCGAGCTCATGTGTCGAGCTGACTAGTTGCCTTAATCCGATCTGTCAAGAATTTATATTGGTGGGTTTTTCTCTATCAGCAAAACTAATAACACCTAAGGGATAAAATAGCCGGGGTTTTAATCGGCGATGCCCCTCCAATGCTCAAGTTAGTATAGTATTTTTAGAGAGAGAATAAATGTATACTAAATGTACTTGAATGATACTAAATGTACTTGAATGAGCTTACCGACTACTATTCAAGAAGGGGGTATTTATAGCTTTAGGCCATTAACACACTAATTTACGCACTATGGTGCGACAATAATTGTGGTTGTAATCGATCTGGCTCTTTGTTATTTTTAACCTGACAAGAATTGTACCTTGTGTACCTCATTTCCCCTTTTAGTCAATTCCAATACTTTAGGGCATTAATTGCTCCCTCGTACACTGACCAGGGGAATATGAAGGTACACGTGTCTCGTATCAGGCACCGGCGGTGTATGGAGCTATCAGGAACCTTGATATATCGACCTAGAGTTCGATATACGAGCCCTCCTGTCCGTGTTAGCTGGAGATCGATCTAAGCACGTCAAAGCTCGACTTCTGAACTCAACCAGATTGACCTTGGCTCACATAGACTTGATCATATCAACCTCTCTTGTAGAATCGACCTCTCAAGCGGTCTAGGACTGGGCCTAATCGACCTCGGTTAACGACTCGACCTGAGGTCCGCTAAGTCTCATTTGAGTGTGTCATGGTCGACCTCTTGACCTTAAGCTCATTAGATTTGGTTATGCTCAGCAGCTAACTTTATTATTCAACCTGATGGTCTGATGATTGGATCGACCTTGTGGTAAGGTAGACCTCCGGGCTTATTAGCTCAACTCGGCAGCTTGTTGGCATGCAATGGCCCCTTGACTTGGTCGACCTCAAGGCATCGACCTCGTGGGCTATAGGACTGGTTGACTCTCCAGGCGTGAGACCCGACCTCACGAAAACTAGGTTCGGTAGTTGGCCTTAAGGTCATTCGATCTCTCGAACTCTTTGGTCAGATCAGTTGGGCTTTGTCACATTTGACCAATCGACCTGACATTAGGTGGGTCTAGGGCTGTCAACGGGTCGGATTCGGACCGGATCAGGAGATTCCGGATCCGAATCCGATAAGAGAATCCGAATATCGGATCCGAATCCGAATCCTATAGGATTCGGATTCATTGTTTTTGAATCCATATATAATCGGGTCGGATCCGATCCGATAAAAGATCCGACCCGATTAGTAATAAAATTTATTTTTTTATATAACAAATTTGATATAAAAAATAAATATAATTACATTGATGGGGTCAAAATACGATCGTCCCACGACAAGACACGTGGCATCACGAGATGATGACATCTGTCTCCCCAAGGCTGCATCATCAGTTCACAAGCGCTGAACCCAACGAGCGCGGATCTTCTTCAGGAGTTAAGCCCAACGAGCGCTGTCACTCCCACGAGCGTCCTACATGCTAAATGATGGGCACGCCCACCTGCCAAAGGAGCCCTCTTCGAGCGTCACACTCCCTCAGAGTAGCCTCCTCTTTGGCTCGTCACTTGAACTGGAGCCTTCATCCCCCTCAGCGGATATCTTGGCCTCCAATACTCCAGGTTGTCACGAGCGCGCTCTTAAGCCCTCGTCACCAACCACCCAAATGGCTCTCTGACACAACGTACATGCCCGCGCACCTGCCACTGTTGCCAGCACTAACTTTTGGACCCTTTTGCAGAAGATTCCTCCTAGGTTTCTCTCTCACAGCGCCACGTGTTAGGGCAACATTCGGCCAGGACCACTTGAGGCAAATGACCAAAGGGCCCTTGACCCTCAACTATAAATAGCCAAAGTCATCTTCTACACTGGTAAGCATTCTCTAAGCTTTCTTCATCACTGCAACTGTAACTGAGCTTACACTTATCTTCATACATTGAACTGACTTGAGCGTCGGAGAGCCAAACTGGGTATCACCCCCAGTTCCCCCAGCTTGGCCATCTGACCTTTCTTGTGCTTGTCCCAACAGGTTGAACCCCTTTCTCTTTTTCCGGCGAAGCTCCGGTGGTTTCCTCCACAAAATACAAATCGTAAAGTGATCGGATTCGGACCCATCCATTCCCGGACCCATCATTTTTGGCGCCGTCTGTGGGAAACCAGTCTTCCATATTCTTCCTTTCTTTTTGTTGGTAGAAAAACAAGCACATCTTCGTTTTCAACAGCCATGGTTGCAACGAGATCTGGAGCTGTGGGAGGAGGAGAAAACACCTCCCAAGATGCAAACATCGTTCTTCCCTCCACCGATACTGGTGGAGCACCACCTCTTTCCGTCGCCGCTGGTGGGGCACCTCCCGTCGCAGGAGTGACTCCACCAGCTGAATCTTCTGCGCCGCCGCCTGCACCGCCGTTGCTGCCCATTCCCACCACCGCGGGAGGAGTTTCTTTCTCAGCTCCACCGCCGCTTGCGCAGAATTCCTGGGTCCATCCCCAGATGAACCTTGGACTACAAGGTTACATGATGCCTCCGCCTGGCTACACTCTTACTCCGGCTATGATGGCGCCGCCGGTCCAGCCTTACCATGCCGGACAACTCCAGCTCCCAGTGGTGGTCCCCAGGGAGATTGAAGGAGTGGAGTTACCTCCACTAACCACCCAACAGTTACGGGCTCTTTACGCCCAATGTGAGGTTCAGGCGGCCCAGGGGGCATGGGAAAGATTCCATTCCATGTACTTTCCCTCTGGGCAGGCCACTCAGGTTGCGGCACCTTTAGGCGGACAACAGAACTTTCCCCTCAGAGAAGCCCAGGCTGTCCTGAGGGCACAACCACCACCACCACCAGCGAAAGAAGTGCCCCAGCAGGAGGGCAACGAGCGTGCCTCCGTGGGAAGGAACAAAGAGCCCACAGAGCGAGTGAACGAAAATGAAGGAGACTCTCATGTCTCCAGGAGGGGCTCACGAGCCCACAAGGACAAGCAAGTAGAAGTAAATCCTGACGTCCTCGCGGCTGTGCAAGACCAGCTACAGGGCCTCAAGGATATCGTGGGACAGATCTCACGAGGGCGCTCAACTCAGATCTCCCATAGTCGGGATGAACGGGTTGACGCCAGGAGTACCCGCACCAAGGACCCTCCACCAAGGGTCCCCCGTCGAAAGGAGCCGGAGGAAAACTTCGGCACGTACGAATACCACCCATTGGCGAGGGGTTCACCCCTCGTCGAAGAAGTTCTGATGGCCCAAGCCGGAATGGCCAAAGTCCCCACATCCATCAACAGATACGACGGGACAACCGATCCAGCGGAGCACTTGGATCATTTTGTGCATCTCATGCACCTTTACGAGCATTCCAGCCATTACTGGGCGAAAGTGTTTGTCACTTCCTTGGTAGGGATGGCTCAAGAGTGGTATAAGCGCCTGCCACCGCGCTCGATCCACTCGTATGAAGAGTTGGCCGATGCCTTCCTCAACCACTTCAACTCTTTGAAGGCACCCGTCACCGCACCCACAGCGCTTTACAACGTGGTGCAGGGCAAGAGCGAATCACTACGCTCGTTCTTCGCCCGCTTTAATAAGGAGATCTTGCAGGTGGAAAGGCCCTCGATGGATTTCTTGATCCCAGTTCTCTTCCAGGCTGTGGATCACAAGCAGTATGTGAGCAAAAAATTTGCTGACGCCATCGTGGAGAGAAGGCCTGGGACCCTCATGGGCCTAAGAGAAATAGCCGAGCCGTTCTTCGCGCTCGAAGATATGTATGGGACGAATGGTCCCCGTCATCACAGCCCGGCCCGGAACGAGCGACCTCATCACGAGCGGGGGCGGGATGTGGCAGTCAAGAAAGAGCGCCCTCAAGAGCGCAGGAGGTCGCCACCACCCCCTCGTCGATTCGAGCGCATTCCGCTCACCCGGCCAAATTCAGAAGTCTACAATCTCTCTGATAAGAAGCTCTTCAAAAGACCCATCAAAATGAGAGAAACAGACTCACTAAGGCGCTCGAATAAATACTGCGCCTTCCACAAGCAGAGAGGGCACGACACGGATGAGTGCCGACAGTTGGAGGCTGAAATCCAAAGGCTCGTTGCAGGGGGCCATCTGAAAGAATTTGTCCGGGTGCTCGAACGCTACGATGAACAATGCAACGAGCGCTCCGGAAGGAGAAGAAGGAGTCCTTCCCGGTCAAAGAGCCCAAGGGGTAGGGGACCCCCGGAAAGCAGCAGTCGCCGAGGCAACAAAGGCAAAGCCCCTGAGCAAGAGAACGAGCCCTTTGCAGTCATAAATATGATTGCAGGAGGCTCATCAGGGGGGGATTCAAACGCCTCCCGACGGAGGCACATACGGAGCTACAACCAACGCCCAGCAGTGCCCAAGCCTATCTACGCTATCCAGAGATCAAGCGCTCCAAAATCAAGAGAAAATGATGTAATAGGCTTTGATGATAGGGATCTAGAACATATTGTAACGCCCCATGGGGAGGGTGTAACCTCAGATTGCCCCATGGTGGTTAGTTTAGATGTTCATAACCATGTTGTAAAAAGAGTATTGGTTGATAGTGGAAGCTCCGTTAATGTTTTGCCTTACTCTACATTCTTAAAAATGAAGGTTGATCTCCCGCTCGAGCCTCTTAAAACAGCCCTCATTGGCTTTGGAGGCTCAGAAGTTGTCCCCCGAGGGCAAATACGCCTGGCTACTTCATTCGGACGAGCCCCTCAGCGCAAAACGCTTTTGGTAACGTACGCGGTGGTGGAGATTGACATCCCGTACAACATCATAATCGGGCGCCCTGCCCTCGTGGATTTTAAAGCTATCATCTCCACCTACCACCAGAAGATTAAGTTTCCTACTTCCGAGGGCGTTGGAGAAGTGCTCTGCAATGTACGAGAGGCTTGGGAGTGTTACATGCTGTCCCTCAGAAAGCCTAAAGCGGAGAAAACCTTCCATGTCGGCTCCACCAAGAAGTCAGTGGATTTCCCCAATTTAGACGAGGACAGCCCAGCAAGGAAACGGGCGAAATTGAACAAGAAGAAGAATAAGAAGAAGAGGGGAGACAACGGGGAGAATCCCCTCGAAAATGTCCCCCCAGGGGTCGTTGGTGAATCGTCCTCAGGAGAAGATGAGCCGGAAGAGAGTGAACCAGCATCTGGCGATCGTTTAACAGGAAAGAAGAGGGCGCTCGAACTTCCTCGCCCAGAGGTAAGGATCGAACCCTCGGAAAAATTCCTTACCATTGAGCTGGAACCTGGAAACAAAGATAAGACTACACAGATCGGCTCAAACCTCTCAGGGCCTTCTCAGATCATGATGATTGATTTTCTAAGGGAGAACAAGGATGTATTCGCGTGGAAAGCCTCTGATCTCACAGGGATTGACCCGAGCGTCATTGTCCATAGACTTAATGTGGATCCATCTTTCAAGCCTATCAAGCAGAAAAAACGGGATGTACATGGCTTTCGAAAGAAAGCCATTGAAGAGGAAGTCAATAAGCTCTTGGAGGCTCAGTATATCGAGCCCATCTTGTATCCGGAGTGGCTGTGCAACGTAGTCTTGGTGCCCAAGAGCGCAAATAAATGGCGCATGTGCAATGATTTCACTGATCTCAACAAGGCTTGCCCTAAAGATCCTTACCCGCTGCCCCGGATTGATCAATTGGTGGATTCGACCGCTGGCTGCGAGCTCATGAGCATGATGGACGCTTTCCAGGGGTACTATCAGATCTTTATGGCCCCGGAAGACCGCCCCAAAACTTCGTTCGTCGTCCATATGGGGGTATATTGTTTCTTGGTCATGCCCTTTGGACTTAAGAACGCCGGAGCTACCTATCAGCGGCTCGTCAATAAGATGTTTGAAAGTGAAATTGGGAGGTCCATGGAGGTCTATGTGGATGATATGATTGTCAAAAGCGAGCGCCAGGATTCCCATTTGGAGGATCTCAAGCGCACGTTTTCAATTTTGCGCCAATATGGGATGAAGTTGAATCCCTCGAAGTGCACCTTTGGTGTACAAGGGGGAAAGTTCTTGGGATACATGGTCAGTCAGAGGGGAATTGAGGCCAATCCGGAGAAGATCAAGGCCATCTTGGAAATTCCTTCCCCTCGAAATTTGCGGGAAGTACAGGTCTTGGTAGGCAAAATCATCTCGTTGAACAGGTTTATTTCACGCTCGGCAGACAGGAACCTTCCCTTCTTCAAAATCTTGAGGAACGCACGTAACTTTGCTTGGACAGAGGAATGCGAAAGGGCGCTGCAGGATATGAAGGCTTATTTATCGAGCGCTCCACTGCTGACTAAGCCTGTCGAAGGCGAAAGGTTATTCATGTATCTTTCTGTCTCTCCTGAAGCCACGAGCGCGGTTCTGGTCGCTGTACGGGAGCGGAAACATTTGCCTGTCTATTATCTGAGCAAAACCTTGCAAGGAGCCGAAAAGAAATATTTGGAGATTGAGAAATTTGCGTTCGCTCTTATTAACGCCTCAAGAAGGCTAAGGCCTTACTTTCAAGCGCATTCCATAACAGTTCTCACCGACCAACCCTTGAAACAAGTATTGTCCAAGCCGGACGTATCTGGCAGATTAATCAAGTGGGCCATCGAATTGAGCCAGTTTGACTTATGCTTCGAGCCCAGGACCGCGATACAAGCTCAGGTTATGGCGGATCTGTTGGTTGAACGTTTTGGTTTCGAACCCGCCGCTGCGGAGAATGAGGGGTTATGGGTACTGCACACGGATGGTTCCTCAACCTCTCAAGGGGGAGGAATAGGAGTGGCCCTCAGAAACCCCGATGGGATTGAACTGGACTTTGCGATCAAGCTGGATTTCCAAGTCACTAACAATGAAGCAGAATATGAAGCCCTCGTGCAAGGTTTGAACATAGCTTTTCAGAATGGAGCCTCCAGAATCACTGCTTATGTGGATTCACAGTTAATAGCGAGCCAGATTGAAGGAACATATGAGGCTCGAGAAACCACCATGATACAGTACTTAAAGAAAGCCAAAGAAATCATTGGGAAGTTCAAGGAATTTCATCTACTTCAGGTGCCGCGAGGAGAAAACGAGCGAGCGGACGCTCTGTCAAAGTTTGCGTCAGCTTTAGAGGGTACTTCTGAACGTTCTGTTACGTTCCTTAGGACTGAGGAACCTTTGATCAAAGAAAGAGTCGCCACCAAGATAATCGCTATGATTGATCCAAACGAGCCCTGCTGGCTTGATGACGTCATCATTTTCCTTAAGGATGGAATTCTTCCCACTGACAAGGTGGAAGCTAGGAAAATCCGAAATAAGGCCCCTCGTTTCGCTTTGGATCCCGAGGGGAGGTTGTTCAAAAAATCATTTCAAGGACCCCCAATGAGATGCCTAAGGCCCTCACAAGCAAAGGAGACGCTCGAACACATTCATAACGGGAGCTGTGGAAATCATTCTGGGGGGCGTATTTTGGCAAAAAAGGTTCTGAGAAGTGGGTTTTATTGGCCTACAGTTCTCCAAGACGCCATTGAATTTTCGAGGAAGTGCCCCAAATGCCAATTTCATTCAAATCTCCCTCAATTGCCAGCCGCACAAATGATCCCAATAGACGTCTCTTGGCCTTTTGACCAGTGGGGAATAGACATTGTGGGCCCCTTACCCATAGCTGCAGGACAAAGGAAGTTTGTCATTCTAGCCGTCGACTACTTCACCAAGTGGGCCGAGGCTGAAGCTGTTGCAAAAATCACTTTCAAGGTTGTAAGGGACTTTATTTGGAAGAACATCATCTGCAGGTACGGAATACCGAGGGTGCTCATATCTGACAATGGATCCCAGTTCATAGCAGCTGACACACGAGAGTGGTGTTCCGAGCTGGGGATAGAACAGCGATTTACCTCTGTAGGACATCCACAATCTAACGGACAAGCGGAAGTTACCAACAGGATCATTTTGCGACATCTGAAAACCATGCTTGAAAGCAAGAAAGGTGAATGGGCTGAGGAGTTGCAAGGAGCGCTTTGGGCTTATCGCACCACCCCACGAGCGACCACTGGAGAAACCCCTTTCGCGCTCGTTTATGGTTCAGAAGCAATGATACCGGCGGAAATAGTAAATGAATCCGCTCGTGTCGGCTATTTCGAGCCTCAGCTCAACGACGGCAACAGGGGTTTGGAGTTGGACTTACTGGATGAAAGGAGAGACCGAGCGTGGGCTAAAATCCACCACTATAAAGCTTCTGTGGCCCAATAGTACAACAAGCGCGTGAAGGAAAGAACTTTCCAGCTGGGAGACTTGGTTTTGAAGAAAGTGGAAGTATCCAAGCACGTAGGGAAATTGGACCCCAATTGGGAAGGCCCATTCAAAGTCATACAACTCAGAGCTAACAACACTTACACCCTGGAGACACTTCAAGGTGAGCGCTTACCTCGCCCTTGGAACGCATGTAACCTCCGGCGGTTTTATGTTTAAAAGCTCTTTGCAAACTCTGATGTAACAACCCTCGTTGACGGGTTCTATGTACTTCAAATCAAAGTAAAAGGTAACATAATCTTTTTGATTTCTTTAATATTCCTGTTTCTTTGGTTGCTTGAATGGATAAGTCCCACGTCCCTCGTCGTCGCGAGCGTGGTTGGCAACCCATTCCAATATGAATGCTGTTATCTCTCATGGGTTACGCTGGCCAGCGCTCTACTCCACATGGGGGGACGCCCTCATAAGGATAGACTGGTTACGCTCACAACCAATTAGACAAGATGAAAGAAGATTAAGAAGAAAATCCTAGTAGGCCTTGGCTGTTTCTTAAAACGCCTTGCGCTCGAAAACGGGATCTCACACAAGAGCGCATCCTAGTAGGCCTTGGCTGTCTCTCACAACGCCTTGCGCTCGAAAATGGGACCTCCTACAAGAGCAAATCCTAGTAGGCCTTGGCCGTTTCTTATAACGCCTTGCGCTCGAAAGAGGGATTTCTTGCAGAACCAGAAAAAAATAAGAGCCAGAGCGCTCGAATGATGGCCTCAGAATCAAAAAAAGGAATTGCTCAAGTCTTGAGCGTAGGGGCAATCCCACAGTAAGACCCTCACGACCGCTCAAGACTTAGACAAACTTTTAAAATAAATTTACAAGGGGAAAATTTACACAAGACTTGAGCGCGGGGGCAATCTCACCATACGACCCTCACAAGCGCTCAAGACTTAGACAAATTTTTCACACAGAAACAAAACATCGTCATAAAAGCAAAACATCCACAGAGTATGCTACGCAGTCCTACTGTATGATTCATAAATGGACAAGAAGAACAACAAAGTCATCAAAAAAGAGACATTTTATTCATTAAAAAGGAAGCGTATTACGAGACAAAAAGGGCTCAAAGGCCCATGAAATTCTAATACAAGGAAAAGCAGAGAATCAGAAAAATACAAAGGAATGATGGAGGAAAAGTCTCAAGCAGCTGGGGCGACATCTTCATCAACAACCACCAGAATTGGGCCCTGAACTGGGCCGTGAATGGGACCCTCAGGCTCTTGCGGATCGTTGGGGGCATTGGCAGGAGCAGGCTCATTGGCATCTAGAGCGTTGGCATTTTCAGCGACTTGAGCTGGGGCATCCTCTATGATCGGCGCTTGTGGCTCGTCTTCATGAGCATCAGATGGACCCACACCCCCTTCCCTGTGGGCATCGGCGTACTCATCCTGGATCAATTTCACCAGGAAGTCATACTCCATTTCCGCTATACTGTCTGCGGGGTCGTTGGGATCCTCTTCCGCCTCCTCACAGCGCTCATTAAACATGAGCCCCGTACCCTCAGCGCCCTTCATTGCTGGATCTGTCAGTCCTTTGTGGATGCCCTGATCCACTGCCAGATTGAAGGCATTTTGAGCCTCGTCCAAGCAGTGTAACGAGGCCGCGAAGTTGAAAGCTTTGGAATGACAGAACTTGATCAGCGCCTCCTTGGTCGCACGCTCTAAGCTCCGAGGCCACTCGCTAACAGTATCGTTAAACTTGCGCTCGGCCTCCATAGCTCTTGTTCTCAAGCTCTCCCTCTCTGCCTCAGCCTTCTTGACCCGCTCGTTAGCTTGGGCCAGCTGGTTGCCCAAGTTGATTCGAGCGCCGTCCACAGCCACAAAGTCTTCCTTCAGCTTTGTCAGCTCCACTTCATTTTTGTTGTATAGACCCTTGAGGGTCTCATACTTGGCGATTTCAGCATCCAATTCCGCTTGGATGTGAGCCGGGTCCATCGAGCGGGCCATTTTCTTGTACTTGGCCTTGCGCTCGGCATATATGGAGGCTCGCATCTGCACATTCCGGAGCCGAGGAAGAACTTGCTGCGTAATCGAGGGGAAAAGTGTTAGCAAAAGAATGGTGAATTACAGAAAAGAAGAATGCAAGGGATGAGGACTTACGGAAATTAGGGCGTGGGCTGCATCGAACGTCACCCTCTCTACAGACTCACTGTAGAGGTGTCTGTGATCTGCTGAGAACTGAGCCCGGCTGAACAAATCATCAGTAATAGTCTGGGCGACCGAGCCCGGCCTCAGCAGAACCGGCCCGCCGTCGGTGGCGCCAGAAAAGTCTCTGTCCCCTCGACGGGGGAACTCCCACATGTGTTCTTCCTCTGAAGAGGAAGTGTCCCCCTCGCCTCGGGGGCCCTCGACCACTCGTTTGCCCTTTCCTTTGATCGCGACGGAGTCAGGCATTCTCTTCCTCTTGCGGGAAGGTCTATTTGCGCTCGAGCTCGGAGGAGCCTCTGTAATCGCCAGAGTGGTTTCTGGCCTCGTTGTTTCTGCAGGAACGGGGGGTTGAACATCATCTCCTCTCTCCGTTCGCCTGTTCTCCCTGGGGACCAACCTACGTTCCCCTCGGCCACGAGGGGGTTGCACCTCAGGGTTGGTGCTTGAACTGGCACCCCCACGAGCGTCCCCTCTATCATTGCGGTTACGGGGGCGTTGGGGCTCGCGCTGTTGGTTCCCCTGGGCGGCTTGATTCCTCTGAGCGTTGGCGAAACGAGCCGCTTGTCTAATTCCACCGGCCATTTCTAAGATAGCGGCTCCTGCAAAAATGAAAATACGAAGGTTATAAATCCTTGGACAAAAATTATTATATGCAAGTTACAAGCGCAAGAAAGAAGTTAGTATCTGTTCCTATCTAAAGTTAGTGCCCTAAGAATCTAACCGTCTCTCTCTATGTCACGAGCCGGAGGGTTGTCAAGGAAGTAAGGGTCGTTGGAAAGACCACACAAGAACATAAGTTCTGCATCATCTATCCAGTCCTTCGCTTGTATGAGGTGACCCTCGTCCCTCAGGGTTGCCGCTAGGCTTTTGGCCCAATCTTTGGGGAGTGCATGTGGCAGACGGCTCTTTGAATACGAGCCCCATTCCGTGATCACCCCGAAGCCCTCTTCCGCTGGAGCCCTGACAAATATAAACTTTTCTTTCCAGTCAATGCCATAAGTGGTCGAGGGCGAATTGATCAGCCTCATATGGGCCTTTGCTTGGACATAGTAAAAGCCCGCCGCCGGAGAGGAGCGAGAGGAGCTAACCACTTGGAAAAGGGCATTGAAGTTCCGCAAATAGGGCTCGTAACCCATGGTCCTCATCAGAATTATGTAGCAGGTCAGGAGGGCCAAGCCGTTGGGCACTATCTGGGACGGGCACAGGCCCAGGTCATTCAGCAAATGGGCCATTGAGACTGAGATGGGGAACCTCAGGCCTCCCGAGCGCACGGAATCCACGTATACTGCCATCTCCCCGGGAGGCGGATTGTTTGCACGCTCGTGGTTTTGTGGGATTCTCCAAGTATACCGCTCGTCCCAGTAGATGGGGGCCATCATTGTCTTTACATCTCCCACGGTGACTGTGCTGGGAGTCTCATCAGGTGTGCGCTCGGTAGCTTGGTAGCCTGAGCCTGAGCCTTCGCCCTCGTCTTGTCCTTTGGATTTCTGGGTTTTCTTTCTCTTGCCCTTGTCACGGGCCCTTTCTGAAGGCCCGGTTACGGCTTCCACCACTGGAAGCGGATTTGCAACACGGGCCCTTTCTGAAGGCCCGGTTACGGCTTCCGCCACTGGAAGCGGATTTGCAACGGCCACTGTCACTCTATGGCGGTGGGGATGCGTGGCACTTTGGGTTATGGGGAGAACAGACCCTTGCCGCTCTGCCTCCATAACCAGATCCATCTCCTCAAAGAGAGGATCCACTCCGCCTGGGTTTCTGTCTTCCATAGCCATTACCGCCGCCCCCAACTCTTCATCTCTGGGGGAATTGTGAGAAGAACAACTCTCCGTGGCCATCTCTTGGATTTCACGGGCAAATTCTTCAATGTGTTGGTCAGCCATGGCAGAAGCAGAGGTTTTGAAAGTTTTTCTTGGAAGGAGATTAGGGTTCAGGAAGGCAAGGATCGGAGAAGGTTATGAAATCCTAAAGTCCGAAGTCCACGGTTAGCAAAGTTAGCAAGTTACAATGGAGATTTACCTTGGAAGCTTTAGAGAAAACTGGAGAAGAGGTTGAAGATGCTGGAGATGCGAGAGAATTTTTCTTGCAAAGGAGACTTGGAAAGTTTTGAATGCGTAAAGAATGACAAGATTTCAGAATCCCTTATTTATAGGGATGGGAGTTGGTACCGTTTTAGGCAATAAATTCAAAATGGCAATCATTTCCCGCCTAGGAAACCGCCCACTTTATGGAACCGGCACATGCTTCCCAATGCTCACGCGCCCCACGCGCACCCGCATTTAATGCTCTGACGTTTCAAGGGCTTCAGAATAGTACCAACATTTAATGCGGAAGTGATACGAACGGTCAATTGAAAAGACCGCATTAATGGCGCTTTCAGAGGAAAATTGCTCAACACGCCAAGCTTTACACGAGCGCTATGAACAAGAGATAGAGCGTGCCAAAATTCTACAGTCCTTATCAATAAGGACTACAGAATTGGGGGGCAAAATGATGGGGTCAAAATACGATCGTCCCACGACAAGACACGTGGCATCACGAGATGATGACATCTGTCTCCCCAAGGCTGCATCATCAGTTCACAAGCGCTGAACCCAACGAGCGCGGATCTTCTTCAGGAGTTAAGCCCAACGAGCTCTGTCACTCCCACGAGCGTCCTACATGCTAAATGATGGGCACGCCCACCTGCCAAAGGAGCCCTCTTCGAGCGTCACACTCCCTCAGAGTAGCCTCCTCTTTGGCTCGTCACTTGAACTGGAGCCTTCATCCCCCTCAGCGGATATCTTGGCCTCCAATACTCCAGGTTGTCACGAGCGCGCTCTTAAGCCCTCGTCACCAACCACCCAAATGGCTCTCTGACACAACGTACATGCCCGCGCACCTGCCACTGTTGCCAGCACTAACTTTTGGACCCTTTTGCAGAAGATTCCTCCTAGGTTTCTCTCTCACAGCGCCACGTGTTAGGGCAACATTCGGCCAGGACCACTTGAGGCAAATGACCAAAGGGCCCTTGACCCTCAACTATAAATAGCCAAAGTCATCTTCTACACTGGTAAGCATTCTCTAAGCTTTCTTCATCACTGCAACTGTAACTGAGCTTACACTTATCTTCATACATTGAACTGACTTGAGCGTCGGAGAGCCAAACTGGGTATCACCCCCAGTTCCCCCAGCTTGGCCATCTGACCTTTCTTGTGCTTGTCCCAACAGGTTGAACCCCTTTCTCTTTTTCCGGCGAAGCTCCGGTGGTTTCCTCCACAAAATACAAATCGTAAAGTGATCGGATTCGGACCCATCCATTCCCGGACCCATCATACATAATATTTAATAAATAATTATTATTTAATGAATTACTTGATAGTTTTGTTTATATTTATTTAAAATAAATTAATTTAAACTTATTATTAAAAGAAAATATATACTTTTTAGAGTAAAAAATTTAAATTTTATTATTGTTTAAAATGATAAATATGTGAAAATTTTAATTTTAATCATTTTACTTAATATTATGTATTAGTAAATAATTTATTTAATTAAATATTATATATAATATCGGATTCGGATTCTTAACGGATCGGATTCCTTAAATCCATATTCGCTCCATTTATTTCGGATAACGAATATTTACAATCGGATATGATCCATCGAATATTTTTATCGGACGAATATGCTAAAATTCGGATCGGACTCGGATCGGATTCGGATTAAAATCCGCCCCATTGACAGCCCTAACTGCAGCTGAACTCTGAAGGATTAATTTTCTCGTTAAATTAAGGTCCCAATTCCCAAATCTACCACAACAAGGCCCATATATATGGGCCGGATTAGGGCTGTCAACGGGTCGGATTCGGACCGGATCAAGAGATTCCGGATCCGAATCCGATAAGAGTATCCGATAACCGGATCCGAATCCGAATCCTATAGGATTCGGATTTATTGTTTTTTAATCCATACATAATCGGATCGGATCCGATCCGATAAAAGATCCGATCCGATTAACAATAAAATTTATTTTTTAAGATTACAAATTTGATATAAAAAATAAATATAATTACATAACATTTAATAAATAATTATTATTTAATGAATTATTTGATAATTTTATCTATATTTATTTTAAATAGGTTGATTTAAACTTATTAATAAAAGAAAATATATATTTTTAGAGAAAAAAATTTAAAATTTATTATTGTTTAAAGTGATAAATATGTGAAAATTTTAATTTTAATCATTTTACTTAATATTATGTACTAGTAAATAATTTTTTTAATTAAATATTATATATAATATCGGATTCGGATTCTTAACGGATCGGATTTCGTAAATCCATATTCGCTCCATTTATTTCGGATATCGAATATTTATAATCGGATATGATCCATCGGATATTTTTATCGGACGAATATGCTAAAATTCGGATCGGATTCGGATCGGATTCGGATTAAAATCCGACCCATTGACAGCCCTAGGTGGGTCGACCCTAGCTGTTTTGACCTGGTTGGGTGACCGGGCCTCTAAGGTCATTGGTATGGATTCTTGTGATAACTTGTCCACGTGGCCCTCTGGTACTAATCATACATGTAATTTAATCCACATGACACTACTTTGAGGGCGCCACATTACCTATTTAAATTATGTCATATCATAATAATTTATTATTAATAAAATAAATTATTTGATCGATGCCCACATGACTCATTTACATTGGTGTATTTGAAAATGTTTAATATGAAACTTTTAATTAAATTAACCTACCGTCTCTCTAAATTAAACGGATCAGCGTCCAGGTCGGACAATGGGGGTAGATTTCTGGCCATTGTCGCCAAGCATTTAAAACTGGTTGGAGCAGTGGTGGTATTAGTGGGCCACCTCTTGCCTTCTAAAATAATGTAGGAGCCCATTGGGCTTTAATTCCCTCATTTCACGGTTCATACTACTCACATTTAATCCACTCTTCCATTCAAAATCTACCACTACTTTTTCTTCTTTTTATTTTTTTATATATTTATTAGCATGAAAACTTGATTGCCTGCTAAATCAATGAAGAAACGCATTAAATAAGGTAACTGAGTCACTGAATTTTTAATTTATCAACCCATTTTTTAAAAAAAATTAAAAGCTATGAACTGATTTATAATATATATTTAAAATATTTATATATTATAAGAAAAAAGGTAGCATGCAAAGCCAATGATTAGAAGATCTGTGATGAAATCCAAAAGATCGAGGAGGATTATAAATTAGATTAACGACAAAAGGCTGAGTTTAAACACCCAAATCCAGGGACTCTCTAGAAGTAACCAAAACAGTAAAATTTAATTTAATCCTGTTTGTTGTTTGACTGGGTCAAAATTCACAAGCTTCTATATATGCATAATTGTTTGAACTTTGAAAGCCAAAAACAAGGGCAAATCTTTGGCCTTTTTCTTCTTTTAAGGGACAATGGGAGTGGGACAAGCAACCCCATTTTGTCAGCATAGAAAAGAACTATAATCCTGTCACTACATGCTTTATTGCACAATACACACTCCATTTGCCAACTTTTGCATAGGGTATTCACCTTTTCATAATCGTCTTTTCAGATCAATCTAGTTAGATTGCTGCTACTTTGACCCATTTTAAACTACGAAGTAGAAACTAATATTTGTTTTCTGAGAGACGATGAGGTTAGGATCGTTGATAGTTTGATCGAAATGGAACTAAAACCAAATATTTGTTGCTTTTAGTAGGTTTCGCGATTTTAAATCTCATTATCAATGTTGAATAATGAAAGTATTGATACTTCTAAATTTTATAAGTAATGTTTCTACTGCTATGTTTGTAGTAAGATAGTGTGTAGTGGATTTGGTATGTTTCTTTGTAATTCAAAACATTTCACAAGAAAGAAATTTTCGTTTTTCACTCATGTGATATGTCTAACTTTTTCTATTTTATATATTTTAGGAAGTCTATTTTTTTTTTTGAAAACTTATTTTTTCTTGAGTTGGTTACTTCAATCATCCAATATGATACTACGTCAACTCGTTTTCTAACAGTAGTTTTATTTTACTAAAAAAAAGGTTAATATAATAATAATTCTCCCAATTCGGTTAGATCAAGATTTCATCGTAAATTTTTTAATCACGTAAATTTTTTTGTCCGAAGCAAGTGTAGCTTATTTTGACCAAGGATATTAGGTGAGAGCTCGATCTACATCTACGCCAAAATAATGATCCAATAAAACAGGGTTAAATAGAGTTGTATATAATTTGAGAAATAATAAAGTTGAATGAAGAGGAATAGGGCTAATGAGTCCATGAAAGCAGTTCTATTTAATTGCCAGAACAATAAATTTGGAAACATGCTGGTCCCATCAAAACCTCCCCACACCAACTTACAAATCACGTATAAATAATTACATCAAAACAAATTAATTATTCACAATGATATGTCAACATAATAATTAGTCACCAACATTAGTTTATACTAACTTCTGTGCCCAGTTTTCTAAAATTTATCGAATATTAGATAGTAGCGTTTTTGTGTGATTTTGGTTTTATTTTATAATGCAATGACACTTTTAAAAAAATCATTTATTGTCAAGTGTCTGATATTTTTTATGTGAAATTTTTTTAAAAAATATATCAATGTATTTATATCGTGTTATGTTCGTATCCATATTATCGTATTTATATCCGTATGAGATTATGAGTTATGTTTTATTTATGTGTAGCGCTGACAGTCTTCAGAGTTGGTGATGAAGCCGGCATGACCACATTCCACAAACCCATCATCATGCTTTATATTATAGCTTACAAGAATTGATACCAAAACATGATACTTCAAATTTAAATTCTAACGGTACTTTATTCTTTCTTTCTCCTTCTTATATATATTTTTTTCTGCTTATTTGAGATTTTGAGCAAGTATGATGTTTAATTTTTTCCACATGAAAATATATATAAAAAATAATTTTTGTATATATGATGCGTTCTAACCCAAACCCTTAATGATTAATCCTCCTTCCTCAAGGATCTTACCACCCTTAATGATTAATCCTCCTTCCTGGCTTACCGAAGTAAGCCAGAGTTTATGAGAGATCAATCCAGAGATCAGACCAAAAAGCTTAGATCGTCATATTTCAAGGGTCGTTTATATAGAATATCGGACTTATTGTTCTTATCGTTTAGTTATTCACGTTTCATGAAGATTATCATGATTGGAGTTATCCGGTCAGAGTTGTTACGATCCTGCAGAATTCCTCTATCTCTATCTCGCCTTATGGGTTGAGTCTTGGGCTTGATTGTATTGGGTTGAACCTTGGGCTTTAGGGTATGTCCCCAACAATATAAATTATAAAATTCACAATATAATCATAAATATCCATTTTGAATAGTAATTTGAGTCCAATTTCAAATTATAATTATTAGATTTATAAATTTCATTCACATCCAATAAACACACCAGCTAAGATTTGACATCAAGTATGTACTACAACCTTATTTTGTTCTAATTTTTTTTCTTTTCTTTTTATTTATTTATTTGTTGTTATGTATATCATATTGTTCTTAATTGATATCTTATTGTGATTTTCATCTCATCTTTCTCGAACTCAAATCATGCATAGGCCCCATTATAAAAACAATCCTTTTAATCCACTTATTTGATATTCATTTTGTTACGAGTTGAACACTAAACATTATTTTAAAATTTTTAACGCTTCAACCCCTAAACCAATGCCTTTCGTTGCTCTAACTAATCGATAAACAACAATCAAATTCACTTCATCATTATATCAGTATACAAACAACGCTGAGAAATAAATGCGTGTGTTCAAATAATTTATATTTACACATATGAAACTCAAAGCCATAAAATTGATAAATCATGCCCAAATTGCAGTAGGAAGAGTATTAAACATCAATTTTTTTCCTGTCAAACGAAAAGGAACCTAATTTATGTATTAAAAAATCATATTGAGCTCCACAAATAAAGTATAATGGTTTCAAACAATTGGGTATTGCCATAATTCCCTCCAAATGCTCAAATTGTATGACCATTGAAATATAATAATTTGTAAAGATTTTGTAGTAACCAAAAGTCATGGTTGGTGATGACTGATGCCCACTTCCGTGATTAACGTGCGATGGCCCATCTCTTTATATCAATAAAATTGAAAACATTTTTTGTATTTCATATAACTTTGATTACAGTTTTTTTTTTTCAATTGTATGGTTTATTTTCGGAATCTCCTATCATAATTCATATGAGTCGGTGTAGTTATTTTTAAAATTTTAAGCTTGCCTAGCATTCTGAAAGTTATTAAATCTAATTAATGTAATTATTTATGAGATCAAAATGTTGAATGCCGGCGGATTGGAGGGCAACAGTGCCTAAATTTGCCGGATTTGCCTCTTTCTTGTGGCCGTCTTATGAAATTAGAAATACAAGTATATGTATTTGTAAATAGTTAGATCATGAGTTGAAATTTTATCGAGAATAATTGATCCAAGTGATTAAGAATTTCTCTTTCAAAATAAAGAGAAATTCTAACTAAACCAATTAAATGAGAAATGAGTATTTTATACTTACTGTATAGTAGATGAAAAATATGAAAAGAGTGACAAATCAAATAATAAATATAATATACTCGTCCTTTTATTAATTGATTGGATCCGATTGAATTATATTTGAATAGAAATTTTCTCAAAATAATGATTGGTTTGAATAACTCCTCACCTTGTAACTAACTAACTATATGTATAAAAAAAACCCCAAAAAGATTTTTTTTTTTTTTCTGAACAAAAAGATGTTGGAGTGTCAAATTGTCATGTCATTACTAGTCATAAATGCTGCTTGCAGTAAATGACAATTGTACTCCTTTCCATTTTTTTATTTCTAAAAACGATTGTACTCCTTCCTAGATATCAAAACTATTGGGAAGATACCTTTCTTGGGAACTAAAGTAAAAAAAAAATGTTCAAAATTCTTTGGTTCACGCCATGATCCACTCTTCTTAAGGAACGGTAAAAAACTGAAAATATACTTCAATTCACTCTGTAAAAATGGTAATAAAAGAAAGCAATTTAATTTCATGTGTGTATATATATATATATATATATATATAGTTTGGAAAGAAGAAAAAAGGGGGAGCGTAAAATGTAAATACATGTTCTGAGTAGCAGGCAGAGGCAGCCCACAAAAGTAGATGCAGATAAAGATGGTAGTGGCCCATCAGTCTCAATCATAAGAGAGTAGAACAAGGTTGAGTGCGCATGAGAGAGAGAGAGAGAGATAATGAAAATGAAGAAGTGCAGAGAATTTCTGTAAAGCTCGTGTGTTGTGTTTACTCCACCTGCTGCAATCTATTTGCGTGAAAATCATTCTTCACGCAACAGTGAATTGAAGTTGCTGCCGCCTGCCCTGCCTCTGCCTATATAGCTGTGTGTAACTCGATACAGACAGCCATTCAGGGGCAGTTTCCGTGGCGGAAATGGGCGGAGGAGGTGGCGGCGCGTCCTGCAACTTCAAGAAAGCCGCCAGGAAAATATTTGTGCAGACATGTGGCTCCTTCTGCCACGGACAACAAACCCATTTTCACAACTCCTCTGTATCCTCTCTCTCTCTCTCTCTCTCACACACACACACACACACGCGAGCACATTCTCCATATTTCGGCAAATGTTGGGAAATGTATTCAATTTGGTATCTGATTCTCTGATTTTTTTCCCTTTTCTACCCAGGTGTCTTGTGATTCTCCCAATTATTCATCTCCGCCGGAAAATGGGCCGCCGAACATTTCTTGCCGGAAGATCTCATCGGAAATCAAGGTCTCAACCGACAGTCCTTCTTCTAATAAGGTAACCCTACTGCCATTAATGTTAGGCATTTATTTCAATTCATTAATTTTCCCTTCTTCAAACTCTCAATTGTCGTTTCCATTTGGCTACAATCTTTTGAAGTGAAACGAATTCGGTGAATTACATTTGATACCTACCCCTGAAGATGCACCCTTTAGATCCCTTCGCCATTCCTGTCATTTGGGCCGTATTGCAATCTGCCCCTTAACATGCTTTTGATCTTCAAAGGATCCCTTAACTGACAAATAAGTCGTCTACACATGAAAAATGTAATTCTTGAAAAGTGATGCTGTTTTGATTTCTGAAGAATGTCAGTTTAACCAGTTGCTCAAATGATTAGTCAGAAATGGGCATAAAGATTGTGCTTTTCATCGAGAAACATCTCCTAGACTTCACATTGTATTCAAGTTTGGTTTCCTTACCTGTTTTCTTGCCTCTTACAGAGCGTGTGTGCGATATGCTTGGATCCTTTAAACTACAGCTCAGGCAGCAGTCCGGGGCAGGCAATCTTCACGGCCCAATGCTCCCACGCATTCCATTTTGCCTGCATTTCCTCCAACGTCCGCCACGGGAGCATAACGTGTCCGATATGCCGGGCTCATTGGACCCAACTGCCTAGAAACCTCAACACCAGATGTTCCCTTCACTCCAACAAGGCCGACCCCATCCTCCAAATCCTAGATGACTCCATAGCCAATTCCAGAGTCCACAGACGGTCTTTCCTCCGCTCTGCTCGATATGATGACGATGATCCGATTGATCCCGACCACACGATGGACCAGCCCCGCCTCCATATCGCTCTCCTAAATGGGCCTTCGTCTCACCATTCATCCACGGCCTCATCAATGGCTGGATCTCCACTAGCCCAACATTTCCAATGCTCTTTAAACGATACATCCTACCTTCGTGTGAGATTAAACCACCAGCCCCCCACTGATATGGTCCTAGTGGCTAGCCCGAACGGCCCCCACTTGAGGCTCATGAAGCAAGCAATGGCTCTTGTGGTTTTCTCCCTCCGGCCTGTCGACCGTCTTGCTGTTGTCACGTACTCCTCTGCTGCAGCGCGTGTCTTTCCCCTCAGGAGGATGACTTCCAACGGGAAACGGGGCGCCCTCCAAGTCATTGACCGGCTATTCTACATGGGTCAGGCAGACCCGATTGAAGGGCTGAAGAAAGGAGTCAAGATTCTCGAAGACCGCGTACACAAGAATCCACAATCCTGCATTCTGCACCTCACTGACAGCCCGTCGAGATCGTACCATCAGTTTGACATGGATGTCCCCGTGACGATCCACCGGTTTCATGTGGGGTTCGGGTTTGGGACCTCTAACGGGTTCGTGATGCATGAATTTGAGGAATTTCTCGTGAGGACATTGGGCGGCGCGATCAGGGATATTCAATTGAGGATTGAGGACGGAACGAGGGTAGTTCGGATGGGAGAAATGAGAGGTGGGGAGGAGAGGAATGTACCGGTGTATGTGGGTGAGTGCGGTGGGCCCGTGTGCATGGAGTATAGCTACATCGACGGCGAGTGCGTGAGAAACGGGGAGGTGGTTGTGGGGGTGGAGGATGAAGGGGAGGAGGAGGAGGGGAGTGAGAATGTGGATGGTGGTGTTGGGATGGGTGGAAGGATGAGCAGTGGTGAAGGGTGGGATTATCATGATCCTTTCATGGCTAGAAGATGGGCTAAGCATTTGCATGGGTATAGGCTGTAGATTATGTTCTCCTCTCTTCTCTTCTCTTCTCTTCTGTTGTTGTATATTCATTTGTCGAGATTATTATTCTATTTTTATCTCTTTTTTTTTTTGTTATTTAGAAATCTGCTCATGATGATTTGACTGTGAGTTGGGATTGGTTCTGTTCGTGGCGTGGATTAATTGAATTGAAAGCTCTCATAATGTTTTTTTATTCGCTTCAATTGGATTTCGTGTTCAATTCCCAAACATGAATACTGAGAATCAATCGGCCTTAATGTCAGATTGGATTGGGTCACTTGGGTGTCAAATTGTGTCGCCCCCAGCCCACCTATTTAGGGCTGTCAATGGGGCGGATTTTAATCCGAATTCGATCCGAATCCGATCCGAATTTTATCATATTCGTCCGATAAAAAAGTCCGATGGATCATATCCGATTATAAATATTCGTTATACGAAATAAATGGATCGGATATGAAATTAAGGAATCCGATCCGTTAAAGATCCGAATCCGATTTTTTTATAATATTTTATTAAATTAATTATTTTATTGGTAAAGAATATTAAATAAAATAATTAAAATAAAAAATTTCACTTATGTTCACTATAAATAATAATAAAATTTAAATTATTTATTCTAAAAAATATGTTTTTCTTTATTAAAAATCTTAAATTAACCTATTTTAAATGCATATACACAAAACCATTCAAGAATTCATTAAGTAATAATTATTTGTTAAATATTATATATTTATATTTATATTTTATTTATTTATTTCTTTATAAAAAAATTTAATTTTTATTGTTAATCGGATCGGTTCTTTTATCGGATCTGATCCGACCCGTTAACATACGGACTTGGTATTAATGAATCCGAATCCTATAGGATTCGGATTCGAATCCGGTTATCGGATCTTCTTATCGGATTCGGATCCGGAATTTCCTGATCCGGTCCGAATCCGACCCGTTGACAGCCCTACCTATTTGTTATTTTGGGCTTTCCTCAAGCTTACCATGCCTTGGGCTGAACTAATGAGCCAAAGGCCCAAAAGTCAATTTCATTTTCCTTTTTACTTAACAAAATGGGTTCATTCTTCGAGATAATATCTTGAGGTCGAAACCTGATTGTTTGTGTGTACTGTTCATACTTTTTTTTTCCCCTGATATAGGTGGCTTAACATGCTTGTGCTTGAAGAATGTTATACCTTTTCTTACCCGGTTATGAATTCGAGTCGGTTTAGATCGATTCATTAAATAAAAATTTTTTCAAACCTTTTTTATGTGTTTAAGTTGGATCAGGATGACTAAGTGTAAAAATGAATATTGAATATAAAACTTCTAATTAAAATAACATAATGCCTAACCTCTTAAAACTACACAGAGTCATCTATTATTGTATCAAATGTATGCTACATCCAAAGCAAAATAATTATAACTTGTAAACAAATATGAAAGAATACAGATAAGATGTCTTCATTATCCTAAAACAAGAACTGAGAATTAAAAAAAGAAGCATGTCTACAAATTGTGGGGTAGAACTCAAACAGCTACAGATTTGAAGATCTCGGGGACAGCAGAAAGGGGGCGTAAAAGAAGTGAAAAAGTTAGAATATTTGGAGTAGCTGATGGTACATTTGCCTGCAGATACACCCCGCGGCCGGCCTTTTTACTGTACAATCTCTTCGCTTTGTCTCGGCCCGTGACCTTTCTTCCCTGCATTTTCACCTCCCCGGGTAAATCCCAACTCTTGTTCTTGTTCGCAACGCAATTAGCTTGATCTCCCACTCAAATCTTTTCCCATTTCCGTAATTCTTTCCTCTGTTTTCTGGGTTGCAGGGAAGCAGTGGCAGCAGATGATAACATCGAGTGTAGTCGACTCAGTGCCCAGATTGATAAGAAACTGAGATCTCTTGCTTTCCTCCGACAACCGCCAATGTTCCCGAGATTGATTCAACACCGTGAAGCTATTTTAAGCCACGAAAGCATACAGGTACCCAACAATGGCGGGTATGGTCAACGGAGTGGTGCCGACCCTTGTTTGGTGCTGACATCCGACCCCAAGCCCCGCCTCCGGTGGACTGCTGACCTCCATGAGCGCTTTGTCGACGCCGTTACTCAGCTTGGTGGCCCTAGCAGTGAGCATTCTTTTTTCCCTTGGATTTTTGAATTTGATTTTTGTGCTTTTCCCCTTCTTTAGCGGCTAAAATTTTCTGCCCTTTTGAGTTTAGTGTTGATGGTATGGATGTTGCTGACTGAAAAAGGATGTTTGGTTATAATGTGAACGGTGATCTCAGTAAACAGATTGTATCTCTAGTTTAGTTTTAGTCCAAATATGTAGAAAAGCTCAAGGGTTTGATAACTGAGAATGTTAACACTTTTTATGCCCTTTTATGTGTTCTATGTTGTCCAAATAAGTATGGGTTTGCACCCTCCAAAACTTTTTAGTAGTTTGATTTCGTTTTTGCTTCAATGAAGAGATGCAGGTTATGCTTTCTCTATTTTTGTTTTGGGTTTTGCTCTCGCAATTTTTTCGAGTAAGGATACTTCAGTGGCCTAATGTGAGGCAGCCCTCCCAACGAGTTGTTCCATTCTTACTCGAAAAAAGGATACATCTTGCTCCATTAGGCTGTTTCCAGCAATTTTTTCGAGTAAGGATACTAGAACAAGCTTTGAACATTGCTTAAGTCATCTAGTGCCTCGTCCCACCAAACTAATTGACCTTTGGTAGAGTTGCAAGTTATCTATGTGTGGTTTCTAGTTTATCTTTTACATATGATTCTTGTCAATCAACAAATCGGCGTCCGGAAATTCATTGTGACATCTATTGGTTTCTTGTGAAAGTTCATTTTTGCAAATGAAATAGGATGCCCTACGTGTGAATGGTTTTCATAAAGGTGGATATATGCAGATGAAGTGAGGCGCTCTAGTTTTCAATCACTAATACGTGTTTCTCCATATAGGCTTAAGAATATTTTGTTTCCCTCCTGAACTGTTTGACACCTACCTATTAAAAGATGGAGGTTGCATCCTATTACAAACTTGTAATTATCAGAATGTATTTTGTAGCCAAGATATTGATTTCAAGTATACACAATCATTGATGTGCATCTGTGAGGTAAGCTAGATAGTATCTTCTGTGTCTCAAGATCACTTTTATCGAGGCAATCAATGACTATTTCGCTTCAATTGTCTAGTTAAACACGATGGTGCTTTGTGATTTATCTTTGCTTATGTTATCAATGACCAGTTGATGGGCTGACAACAATTGACTGTTCATTTTTGAACGAGTTCTTAAAGGAACTAAAATGAAAATTTCCTATGCTGCAGTTATTTTCTAATTTTCATTTTGTATGTTTGGAAATTCTTTCCTCAATAAGACTTTGAACTTCTGAATGACTTCAATTTTTGGCTCATTTTGCAGAAGCTACTCCAAAGGCTATACTGCGTACCATGGGTGTTAAGGGATTGACTCTATTTCATTTGAAGAGTCATCTCCAGGTTTTGGTTTCCTTTTCTTGATTTAAATTCCTAAATTCTTGTTTGTACGTCCATTATCACTCCATGTATTCGTGGCCACTGTTTTCCATTTTAGTTGACTTTGGTGTCTCATACTTACAGAAGTACAGACTAGGCAAGCAAGCTGGGAAAGAATTTGGTGAGTCAAAAGATGGTAAGTCCACTCCCCTTTTGCCGTCTTCAGTAGAGGTTTACTATTCTGATATATAACTAATGAACTCTTCTCATTTACCAAATGGCTGGACTTGCAGGTGCATACTTTGTGGATAGTCCTCTTGCCAGCGATTCTCCTCAAAGCTTACAAGGATCTGACCCCCATGAGTAAGGGTTTTACTTATTGTTCAAAAAATCCATAGTGTATCTGTTATCCCACTCTTGAAACAGTCTTAATGATTGGAATTGGATGATATGCGTAGGGGTTATGAGGTGAAGGAGGCATTAAGAGCACAAATGGAAGTTGAAAGCAAACTGCACTTGCAAGTTGAAGTAAGCATACCCCATCTGCCTATCTACAATATAAACTTGCAGAAATTTCAAACTTCAAGCTTATCAAATTGAAAAAGAGATTTCCATAAATGTACATATTTAAGGAACCACCTAACTTGGTTTGACACAGGCTGAAAAACATTTGCATATTCGTCAAGATGCTGAGAGAAGATACATGGCTATGCTGGAAACAGCCTGCAAGATGCTTGCCGATCAGATTCTTGGAGTAGCAGGAATCACAAATGACGATGGAGACGGCTATCAAGTAAAAGAAACGAAACCTTTTCAGAGTCCAGTTCCATCATACCCATATCAATACAATAATGAGCTCGTGGGTCCCACCCTCCATCAACAACGTGCTGATTGTTCCACCGAGAGCTGCCTTACTTCTCCAGAAGGGTATTCCCCCGGAGGAAAGAGAGCAATGCTGAATCCCTCGTTCGTGTGGGGTGAATCTGACGTGTACAACCCGGACACACATATGGTACAAGTCAGTGCCCATGGGATCTCAGGATGCGGTGTATAACACGTGTTCAGTTAACTGCCATTTTGACTTCAATTTCTTGTTTAGGGAAAATGGCATGAAACTCAGTAGGTCTAACTCATCTGAAGATGTAATTAAATCAAAGCTGATGACGGTTATCACATCAAGAATGGATCTTTTTCCTCTTACAATGCTGTAATTTCATGTTTTTATTGGTAACATTATGGTCGAAGTAAATGCAATAGTACTTGGTACAAAGTTCTCATGTTAGATTTGGGTACTAAATATGACCTTATTACAGCAGGTGTTTTCTGGCCGGCACAATACCAAATGATTCCGAACTAGGGAAATATCAAATCAAGTGCTTTGTTTGTAATATCCTATGTTATTTGTTCTCAAATACCTATGCTTAGCAAACAACACAATAATTGGATAATTAACGAAAAGAACAAGCTTTGTTCACAATAATTGGGTAATTAACGAAAAGAACAAGCTTTGCTCAACATTTACGACGCCAGTAGCATGAAAGAGGACAAGGGTGTTGTATAGTTATTGGAGCATAAAGCACGTTAAAAGTGATGGAAGGAAAGGGAATATATGATAAATAAGTGGAGAAGATTGCAATTACGGCCCGGTTCATTATTCTCTCTCAATTATAGGTGTATTTGGATTTTGGACTTGTGATTTTCATTTTAAAACTAGTTGTTTCCAATTTATTAAACTAAATTTGAAGTTTAATTTGGACCCATTTTAGGAGTAAGTGTTTCTTAAAAACCATGACTATTCAGATTTAAATGAGTGTGTTCGATTATTGACCTAGAGTCGGTGCATTTTTTCAAACAGTTAGTTGATTATCAAGCTATTATATATTATTTACTATGTTTTTGAATTTTTTTAATATAGGAAAACGACACACCCAAGAAGTGGTATTCTAAAAAATATATCAAATAATGGGATTGATGCAACTCAATAAAAAAAAACTAGCAAAAAATCTAACTTAATTAAAGAAACTAATTTAGAAAGGGATGACTGTCAAATTATTATATATAAGGATCATCACATTTTTAAATTTTCAATATGAGATTTTCGATAGAGGTCTAATTCATTCTATTTAATATATATATATATATATATATATATATATTTTGAGTTGATAGCTATTATCACGTGAAGTCACATGGCATCAGCCTGGGTAAGAGCGTTCACGGTTCGGTTTTTCGGCCGAACCGAAAGTTCGGTTCGGTTAACCGAATTTTCGGTTTTTGAAAAACCTAAACCGAAACCGAACCGAAAGGTGTTCGGTTCGGTTCGGTTTTAATCGAACATTTTCGATTCGGTTTCGGTTTTCGGCCGAAAAACCGAAACTTTGATATTATTTAAAAAAAAAAAAAAAAAAACTGAATATAATTAAAAATAAATAAATTTGGAGTTGAGATTTTGTGAAAAATGTAAAAATTGCAATCAACCTAAATGGCAAATAATTGAAATATATGGTGTATATATATATAATTATAATTATTATATATATAATTATTTATATATATATAAATATAATTATTATATATATACATATATATTTCTACCAAATAATTAAAATATATGTATATATTAATCAAAATATAGGATATATATATAAAATATATGATATATATATATTAAAAAAAAAAAAAAAGAAAATGGCATTCGGTTTTCGGTTCGGTTCGGTTCGGTTTAACCGTGAAACCGAACCAAAAAAACCGAAAAACCGAAAATGCAAAAGGGGCAAACCGAAAACCGAACCGAACACTCCTCGATCGGTTCGGTTTTCGGTCAGTTCGGTTCGGTTTTTCGGTTTTCGGTTTTTATGAACACCCCTAAGCCTGGGCCTTCTACACTCTCGACCCCAAACTTCAAGTGTAAAGCATCAACAAATATTTGAGTAGCTCAAATCTCCCTCAAAGAAGAGTTTCTCTCAACAGTCAAAGCTCCTAAAATTTCCTTGCACATCCTCTGCCACAAAGTGGCACAATGTACCATGTCTTATGCCACCAACCACATAAGATGCATTTAATTGTACGCACACTGTAAATACCTTTATAACATACCTTTCAACATCCCTCTCTTATATTTACAATTACAAGTTACAACTCAACCTAAATATAAATATTCATCACCCTTCCAAATGAAACTTTGGAAAGGACAAAGGGAAATGATGACATATCAAAAAATATCTGTTACTTACATCAAAGACAAACCAAACCACTGCAAAAATAATAATTTCCAAGTTTGATTTTAACAAAGTGAGTGAGGAATAAAATAGAAATTCACGAAAAGAAATAATATATATAATTTTCAAGTAATTAAAAAATATGATATGAAAACCGGAATATAACCTGGAAGATTCCACGGGCGGTCAGTGTCTCGACGTTTGTCATTTTGCATGCATTTTGGCCTTGTGCGGGCAGCCTGACCTGACCTGACCCCGGGCAGGTTTAATTTAATTGGACGAAATTACCCTTTTCCTCTGTGGAGACTGGAGTGGTTATGATTCATTGGTTGGAAATGGTGATGACTGATGAGAGTAGTAGACTACTCAGTAAGTCTCCATGAACATCGCTCTCTTTTCTCAATGGCTGCTTTACTCCTGTCAGTGGTCCTTCACCTTCTTCTTCTTTTTTATTTTTTTTAAATATACGAGGATTTCGAACCCGAAATATTATTTTAAAGAATGAATCTGTTAATCACTTGAATCAATCTTTATTGGTCGTACTTGATCTTAATTACCCCCACTTAATTCATTTATAAACTACTTCTTTAAATAAGATATATCATGATAAATGTTGTAACAACCCTTTTTCTTGATGAATTTTGAAATTGCTATGCAGATTTACGGTACTTGACGTTTTACTAATTAGATTCTAAAGGGTTGTCGGTCTGTTTATAAGTAAAGTCGGAATTATCTTGTAGTCGCTATTTTCATCTCTCTTTCTATTATGCCACATTCATCTCAACCAAAATCTCTCTCACAGTTTTACTCATTGTTATTGTATCCGCTCCTTGTATAGCCCTTGCTCGTCGATGGATCGTCAGTTGTTACCGAATTGATGCCGAGACCGCTTCAATTTTTTATTTTTTTTACCTTTTGTTTTGTCTATCGTGTTTGAGTTGAGTGTCCAGTATGAGCGCCTTTCCTCATGATACTTGCTCCAGATTTTATTTTTTACATGATGCTTAATTGTTTGGCTCACTCATTTATTAGAAAAATGCAACTTCAACTTACCTAATTTACAATTTTATTCCTTTTCTTTTACTTATTCTTTTTGTTTCCAAAAACGAAAACAAATGTAATCTAGCAATTAATATTCTCTAAGCTATTAGATCATTGGCTGGGAACCTCTTCTTAGTTCTTACAAAATTTGGCCTAAATTTAGAGGGCCTGTAATAAAAACTTTTGTTTTGTTAATAAGTTCAAGTAGTCTTAAAATGTTAATCTAATATTAAACCATCAACTGCCTATTAATATTTCACATTCCCCACTTTTCCTTTTTTAAACACGCATATGTAAGTGAGATTCAAACCCAAAACATTACCTGAAAAATAAATTTATTAACCACTTGGAATAACCTCGGATGGTTCACATTGATTTTCGGATAAATTGTGTCCTATATTTTAATTTCACGATTGACTGCTACTCTACATTTACTGTCGATTATTGAACTATACGAGTGTGTGTTACTGTTAATCCATTCGGCATCAATTGTTCGGACCTACAACCCTCACCTCATTAACAAACCCGTAAACAAAAAAGTCATAATTTAGCATAGTAACAACACCATCTTGTTTGAATGTTTGTACCTAAATAGTGTGATAAATAAGCTGAAATGAGGATGATGATTAAAGTATTAGTAAAAGATTCGGTGACACAGCCTGCATAAATAATACAAATATGATAATAAATGCTACCCCGGCCGCGGCCCCCCTTTCCCTTCTCCTCCTCTGATATATGACTTTCTCTTTCTGTGATATCAAAAAACAAAGGACTTTCCAAATTCAGAGCCCTCGAAGCATTCCCCTCTTAGCTCAGTACTGCTTTTCCTCACTCTTCATTCACTGTTCAACCAACCATCACCTTGCTTACCCACCTAATTTGCAGTCTTGCGGCCTCAATTGGTCCCTTTTTTTTTTAGGATTTTAGGTGCCGGAGTTTGAATTAGTAGCTTCGTCTTTGTTGGTGTGGTTACCGTTTGAATTGGTGGTCTTGAAGGATTTGGAAGATCGCCTCTTGGGATTTCGTAGATCTGGGTATGGAATTTCCTCTTGTTTCTCTTTGTTCTTCGATGTTAACTACTGTTGTTCGGGGATTACGTGTGTGTTGTCTTCGTTTTGGTCTTTTGGTCTGGAATTTTTTTGGGGGGAATTTGGGTTTCGGAATGTTAATTGCTGGTGCCTAATGATAAATTCTCTTTGTTTTCTGGGAAGAGAAATCAAAAGAAAAGAAAAGGAAATTGTATGGTTATGTGGCCCTAATTTTGATATTTATGGTGAGTTATTTAGGGAGGAACTGGATAGTTACTTAAGAATTTACTGTGACCTTTAACTGTTTTTTAACATTTTTTCTTCTCTAATTAACTGTTTTCTCCTGGATTTTGTTTTATTTCAGCAATGGTAATTGTTTACGGGCTTCGAATTTTGACGATATAAATGTGCGCTTTTTCATGGTTTTGGGTTAATTACTTTGGCTTAACAGCATCATGGGGGAGGAACTTCTCATAATCCTTTTTTGCTCTTTTGTGATTGACCGACGGTAGCTTTTGGTTTTAACCCCTGGTTTATGATTTACCTTTTTTTGTGGATGATATGAAATATTCTGTTTTATTTATGTCTAGATCATAGTACTGTGTATGGCTAACTCATACTGCTCTCCAAATTTATGACTGATTATGTCTTTGTTATAAATGTCTTATTAGAATTTTCTGACCTTGTTTATATTAAAAGAAAGATAAAGGAAAAGGCAAATAGCTCTTTGGGAGTAAATAAGTGTGTTTATTAGGTTGTTTTAATGCAGCCGCTGCACAAATAGAACTGTTTCAACAGAAAAAACTTAATCTTGATAACAAGTTCTGATCATATAATCATTTGAGGCAAACTTAGTCTTCATTGCATCATTTTTTTAATGGAAGAAATGAAAGAATGAATGGTCTACTCTAGCATCGACAACAATGCCTTCCTAAGTAGTCCTAGTTAATAGGGTTATCATTGTTTATTCTTGTATTTCATCATTTATTGGATGAACTAATATTCATTTTTTTCATTTTTCTTTCTGCCATAGATTCATGAAATATGTATCAGGCCAAAGGTGTTCCTAGTTCAAGCTTAGGTCACAACAATCCAGTTGCTCGAGGTCAGCCATTAGATGCCAGTATGATGGATCCTGGCAGTGGAGGTAACAATGCGAGCAACAACCAAAATTTGGCCTCTAAGCAGAGGCTCCGTTGGACACATGAGCTTCATGAACGATTTGTCGATGCTGTAGCACAACTTGGTGGGCCAGATCGTGAGTTCTTTTCACCTAACATGCCCACCCCCACATGCATCTTAAAGTACTTACCCAAACAAAAAGGAGAATCTCAATTAGGCCCTGGCTTACAAATAAGATGGAATATAAAAGAATTATCTTTTTGGTGGTTTTGTTTGGACATTATATATCTGCTTCAAATTCCACTGTACATCTATATGAAGTTGGGGTTTTCCACTCATGGTAGATATAGCTTGCTTTGCTGGGTTATTAAGAAACGGCAAAGATATACCACATTTTGCATCCTGTTTGAATCGCATTGCGTCGTATAACATAAGTTTTACTGACAATTTGAGTATTAACTTCAAAAGGCCCTGTCTTTTAAGTTTTTTACCGATACAAATGCTACTCGCTTGTCCTTGTGTTGATGTTGGAAAACATGCAACTGTTTATTTTGTGCATTTTGTCTTCAGAAGTGCCAGACTTTCTGTAACATTATCGTAAGGGATGGATGTCCAAAATTTTTAATGAGAAAATCTATAGAAGTCTTCATTAACACGAGAAAAATTCTAATATTTTTATCTGTCGTTCAGGAGCCACGCCTAAAGGAGTTCTCAGAGTTATGGGAGTTCAAGGGCTTACTATTTACCATGTTAAAAGCCACTTACAGGTATATTCCACGTAATCTCTTTTACAATGCTGATGTTTGTAATCTGCGTATGTTTGCAGCTTGCACTAACTTTTATTGTCACAAACAGAAGTACAGGCTTGCCAAGTATCTTCCAGATTCATCTTCTGATGGTAAGTTATTTACTAATACTCTTTATATATGGTATAGATTTTCATCATTGTTATATTTTCTTATTTGAACTATATAGAATCTCTTGCAGTGAAATCTCTGATGTTTACCTTATGCAAACATCTGACTTGATTTGATTTATGTAAAAGGGAAAAAAGCCGAAAAGAAAGAATCTGGAGATATGCTTTCCAGCTTGGATGGTTCATCGTAAGTTGCTCCTTTCTCATTGTTTTCATCCCAGTCTCTAGACCTTTTTTAATTTATATTCATGGGTATTCTATAAATTAATATGACATAGTGAAGAAGCTAAATATATGAGATATCCCCCTTTATAGTTCTGGTAATTCTTTTTTTTGTTAATTGTTTCTAATCTTGATAACTGATTTATTATTACCCTGATGCCATCATATTCTTATGATTGTATCCAACCATCAAAAAAGTTATTTATTTTCTTTTCGGGAATGTAGTGGAATGCAAATCACTGAAGCACTCAAACTGCAAATGGAGGTTCAGAAGAGGTTGCACGAGCAATTGGAGGTATATTCCCTTTAATTTCTTTGTTTAATCCATTTAAATAAAGATTATTTTCCCTTACAAGACCTGTACTATGTCTTACAGGTCCAGAGACAGCTACAGCTTCGAATTGAAGCCCAAGGAAAGTACTTAAAAAAGATAATCGAAGAACAACAACGCCTCAGTGGAGTCCTTTCAGAAGCACCTGCTTCGGGAGTCTCTGCTCCTGGAACAGAGGATATTCGCCCAGAATCTGATCATAAAACTGATCCAGCAACACCTGCCCCAACATCAGAATTACCTTTTCCCGAAAAACCTTCCAAAGAGCGTACCCCTCCCAAGAGTCTCTCTCTGGATGAATCCTTCTCCTCTCAGATTAACCCCTGATTCTGGTTGTAATATGCCTTCAGGAGCTGAAAGCCCAAACGGGAGGCCTGGGAAAAAGCAACGTGGGAGCACTGATTTACCGTTTACACATTCAATACTGGAGTCGAGCTTGAGCCCTCCTCCTTACCAACAGCCACATTCACTTTTCTTGACAAGAGAGCAGTTTGATCATTCTTCAGAATTACCTGTTGCTGGTAACGAGAATCGGTTGGAAAAAGTCTCTGGTGGCAACATGTAATTCGTGTTGGTGGATCGTACTTGTTTATCGGGGATGATCCCCTATCGTTGCCCTGTGTGTGTAGCTAGATAACTGGATTACACGAGAGGAAGACCCTTACTGGCATTTAGTTGTCGAGGAATATTAGGTTTAGAAGCTTTAATCTCAGGGATGCTTGAAACCGAACGTTAAGTAGGTGAATGTTCAGATCATATCTTTTGTATTGTAGATTTGTGAAGTAATACTTGTGACCTATACACTCAAGTTCTTTTAATTAGCTCAATAACTTAACTGTTCCCTTGGCCAAGCTTCTCCCTTGTTTCCAATAACTGTTTTGGAGTCAAATTCATCATTTTAAGAACTGTGCAAATAGTTTAACAATTGTAGAAACCCAATTCTCAGGCTTTGTGTAGAAACAGATCAGCACAATCAGAAAATCTGGATTTCAGTTATCTTTTCCAAGAGAAAACCCAAATAGTAACCATATTTTGTGGCTGAAGAATTCTGCATCAACATAGATCCATTTCTTTTTTGCATGGTCTCAATGGCATTGCAACAAGTGGAGTGCAATAATTGACACAAAAAGAGGCAGTTAGAAGAATAAAGTATAGAAAATTAGAAATCATCAGCAATATACGACAATTAGCTTTTCTTGTGAACAGAATACATGGGAAGGGGACTAACAAAAGAAGGCAGAAAGATGAGAGGAAGAAGGCAACAATCCTACTCTATGATACAGAGGGAAGGGTTGGTGTTGGTTGGTCATGACTCAAGATGAGCAATGTCTCCTATGATTAACTTTCTTGAGGATGCAAAGACGAATGCGCTGGCTCAAAGCCTCCAGCTTTTCAAATTTCTCACGTCTCGACTTCTTTGGCCCCGAGGGAGCTTTGTTCTTCTTCTTTTTCTTCTTCTCATCATCCTTTGGCACAGGGCTTAACGCACTTTGTTTAGAATCTCGAAGGGGTGTCGCAAGCACTTTTATTGTTGTCTGCCAATTTTCATCCAGTCAAATCAGGTTTCCCCATGACAAAAGCAATACACAACAGAATTACAAGTCTAGAGAAGATATGTGTGTGTTCATGAGAGAGAGGAAGAGAGAGAGAGAGACCTGATCGTAGTTGCTGACACTTGTGCTATCCACAGAAGGTCCATCATCACTGCCCAGAGATGAACATCTTCCCCAACTCTCCCTATTTGAGCTTGTGTACGAGCAACACTCCTCATTCAGTTCACTCGGTTTGCCCTAATCAAATCGAAATCCAAGAGTTCTTATTAAATCCAGAAAAGTAGTGAAGTTCAACTATGCTTTCATGGGAAGTAGCCATAGATGCTAGTACCTGTACAAGTGGTGTGCCATTGCCATTACCTTCAGATTCCTCAATAGCCAAGGAATTCTGCAGCACAAAATTATCGATCAACAAGCATTATTATCATTTACAAGAAAACTTGAATACCATTACAATCAACTCATTTACAAGAATAGAATATAGAGGTTCATATATTTACATTACAATCAGGTGAAATGTCGGTTAGTAGTTCTCCCACAGATTTTGTAAGTGAAACAGTACGTGGTGCAGACGAGGAACTTGGTACATCAGCACTGGCATTCCTGAGCCCAGCAATGATCTCATATATGATATTCTGTAAGAAAAACAAACACTAAATTAGCATACAGAAAAAGAACATTTTCAATGGAAACAAAGAGAATAAGCTCATAAAAGTAAATTCGTTATATCTAGTACCTCTTGCACACCAGCCCCAACATTGACATCTCCCAGATTGTAATATTTTTCAATCTTTGACGAATACGAAGGTGCAACTCGAGGAGGGCGAAGAACATTGTGGAAGAAAATCGATACAGAATCATAATAAAATTGAGGTCGAGATGAGTTGTGATCGCCCTCAAACTTGATAATGTTTTTATCACCCTGCAAAGTGTCAAGAAATTTACTAAGATAGTTAGCATATTAAGCCAAATTATAAACATAGATATACCAGAATGCTTCCTCACCGCATATGACTTAAATATAGCATCGGAATGATGAGGTTGGATAAATTTGTCTTCTTTTGCATGCCCAAATAAAGCAGGAATAAATGTCTTGGGTGCTACCTGCTGGTTTGGAAATTTTAAAATGAATTAGTACAGATATAATAGTGCAAAAGAAATTTACAAATTAACAAGAGAAGTGTAAAATTAAAGTTTAGCACCAAAATCGACAATATAAAGAAAGAATCTCAAAGATAAATGGAGACCTGTATGCAATCGAGCCGCATGATATCAAATTTGGCCTTCTTTTGGATCACTCGTCTCATGTATTGAACAGCCATCTTAACCTGTATCAGCAGTTGATTAGGGGCAATATGATAGTAAATTCTTATTTTTTTCGTAAAACTCTGTAGGAAAATTCTTGAGATAATAGAAAGGGAAGGCAGATAACAAGTCTCCATGCATACTCTAAATACAAAAGCAACTTACTGTAAACTTCGGAAGGCGAATTCTGTAGACATCAGCAAGTTCGAGCATGAGATTGAACAAATTAGAGAATGCACTGTCCAACACCATTCCAGCTATAGAAGGATCTTCTGCTCCATAAAGAAGACTGCACCAGAAATTGATCACAGGACATAGTAAGTAATTCCACCATCAAAGAGAAACTAGAAGACCAAGAATTTTGGGAGATGGTGGATGAATCTCCGGTCAGAAAATGAAAGGCAGAGCGAGAATACAGACCTCGTCACTGCACCCATTGATCTTCCCCAAAGAGCAATCCGCGATACCTTTTCATTGCTCCGCAAATATGACAGCACAACCTTGAGGTCATTTTTCTGAAATTTCAGACCAAATTCGTATCAGTACGTGTACATGCTCTTGGAGTAAATTCACAATTTAAAAAATGAGCAATGAAAATGATACCTCATGCCAGCCAAGACTGACGTAATCTCCATCGGATAAGCCGGAGCCTGAGAAATCAAGAGTGAACACTGTGATATTTGAAGGTAGAAGAACTACAGCTGCCTCATTTGCATCAGCCCGACATCCACTGCATGAAAAGAATAAAACAAGAAGATTCCATAACCTTGCATGAGTAGCAGTTTTACATAGGTATACATTTTATGGAAGACGGAATTGGGAAATGATACCAGAAAGTGAAGTTTTTATACATAATGACTATGCATATAATGTGTGTCAATGCTTGTACTCACAATGAACTCCATCCTAGTATTCTGGTTTTCCCAACATTACCTCCCACTTTCTACTTATTTAAGGGTATCAATTTTCCCCTCTTTCTCAAACAAAGAGAAAAATCTACCTCCAAGACATTCATTGCAAAAGTCATAGTTCTTGTAATATCAAAATATGATATCAACCATCCATTGTGCGCTAAGGATAAAAGGTCCAATCGTTAAACTATCTTGTGACTTTTGCATTTTTCCAATCACAATTTTGTAAAAATAAGATTGTTGTTTGTGGATTCCATCAGGCATCTTAAAGGACCAAAAATGCTGAGCGGAGCAGATGTAATTTAGTGAACTGCTAGAGGGTTTCCATAATTAGACCAAACATCAGGGGCTGGAATTGTAATTTGCCCTACCATGTAAAGTAACTCTCATCATTTGGTTGCCCATACCCAACATAGTCCTTACAGCAGACAGCCGACAATCAACATATGAATGAGGAAATATGTTTATACCTTATAGTATATAGCATAAATTAGCAGCAGCAGCTACATTCAAACATGAATTTACTAAGAACAAAAACATACCTGTTTCCATGACAATATATAACACAAGGTAGAGGGGAATCATCTGGAAACTGAAAAGGAACATAATGGCTACACCTCAAGGTATGACCCCTTTCATTTGTAAGCTGCAAGAGATACAGAAGACTATATTTTTTCAAACTTTATCTGATTAGTTACAGAGAAGTACATAAACAAACATCACATACTTGCCTCCACGTCTTCTCTCTTGTACTTTCTTCCAGCAAGAGTAAATTCCCTTTCCCAAAGATACTGATCTGGGTTGTAGTCGGCCCTGTTCCCATAGCAGATGGAAGAAGTAAGATAATGTAATAAGATGGCGAAAATTTGCAGATAAATTGATCTCCCATGGCTATTAGACTAATCTCGGGTTGAGAATTCTATTATTAAGGCATTTGCTTCAAATAGACCAATATATATAAGTTCAATAATAAGCAAGTGTGTAAGGCAAACAAAAATGTAACAGGATGACAAATTTCATCAACGTAACCATGAATAAACCCAAGGCCATAAATTATTTGGATAGAGGAAGCATACATGTTCATGCAAACAAGAAATTATACTGAGTTTAGAGATGCTTATGAACTTTCCTTTACAAGTCTTAAAGAGTGAACAAGGAAATAGTAATCTATGTCAAATACGCACTAATTCTCAATGACTTGCACATAATTCACAGAACACCAGCTGAGGGCGAAAAAAAATCCCCTCTTTTACTAAACCATTGTACAAGAACTGAAAAGGAAAGAAGATTTAAAGGAGTGGAAAGAGAAGAAAGCTTGATAAATATACCTTGGTGGCCTAATAACAAAATTGATAAATTGATCAATCATCTTGAGCAGCAGCAAAGTAACTCAGTTCTGCCACTCCCAGACAATGAGATTCATCTGCTGCCCATTGAGCAGAACTGATGCAGGCAGGTGATGAAAATTCCAAACGGGTTTACGGGCCCAATTCCAGAACCATAAAAGGAACCTAAATTTATAAGCCCCTCGCCATTATATCCACTGTATAATATGAATCTATCGTAATATCTAAATTCAGAGGCAGCAACACCACCACCAAGAGCAAATCTTGAAATGCGAAAGCTAAATTTGGGCTAAATATAATTTCAACAGCTGATTATTGATACTCCAGCTTCTTCAATCCCTTTTCCTTATATTATATGAATCTTCCCACAACTGAAGCTTCTGTCTTGTCTGAACCGCATCCGAAAATGGAATTATAGCATCCAACAATCTGGAGTAACGCCAGGTGATAAATATCACCCCTAAAAGGTAAAATTTAGCTTAACTGCGGACAGATCTTGGAAACCAAACTCCCCAGGATAATTCCACAATATTTTTTCGAATTTCAAAAAAGAGAAAGAACTAAAAACATCAAAAAAGATTAAAAAAAGAAAAGCAAAAGAAAGGGAAAAGAAAAACGGAAACGAGACAAGGAAAACCAAGGGCTCGATCTACAGGACAAGAGCCCAAGGCCTTAACAGAAAAAAAATTACGACAAAATGACGTCAATAATATCTGGGTTCGCTGGATAAATGCTCAATGTTAAAGAACAAAGGAACCCCAGACAAAAAAAAAAAAAGAAAAAAAGACTATTTTTTTCCCCCTTTCACTAAAAGCTTTCAGTTGGCTATAATGTAGGACAGAGAAAAAGGCAAAGAAAGCTTGACCTGGTTTCTTGCGATTTGCAAAGAAGATTCAAAACGAGCGAGATATTTTAGGAGGATGGGCGGTCAATGAAAGAATGACGCGAGTACAATTACGGGTGGGTGACGACAGAGAATCTACGGCGGAGCAGCTACGGCGGCGGTGGTGGTTGGCTACTTTCTCAACTGAAACGGGGTTGTGAATTATGAAATTTTTGGTGTGGTGTTGGGGCATAAGGAGAAAGTAACAACGTTATAGCCACGGGCCTCGATTCCCCATAAGACAAATTAACCAGTTTTTGATTATCTTATGCTGTTTTGGTTGTGTGTACAGTTACATTACAAACGATGTCATAACCTCTAATCTTCTTCTCCATTATTTCCATCTTTTTTAAATATATGATGGGATTTCTTGATTCCCTTTCACTTTTCATATGAGAAAAGATGCTATATTTTTCTGCATTATTGATTGTTGCCAATTTCTTTGGAGTATTTCCAGCGCACATCTGCTTGGAGGAAATGTTAACCATGATCAATTCATTGCTGCATTATTCCATTGGAATGTTATTTAATTTGAATCTTACAGTATTTTTATGTCAGATATTTGTTCGGTCAAATTGGTATAATGAAAAAAAAATTTACATGTTATTGATCAATCAAATTACAGAATACATCTGCTCTTATAAATTAATTGGATTGAATTTGAGTTCGGTCAAATTTGTATTTGATACTTGAAATTGCGGATAAGCTCCAATGAATTTACATTTAACATTGTGTTACATTAATTAAGTGTTTTAAGCTTAAATAATTTAATATCAGCGTACTAATATAATTAAATCAAATAAAAAAATTTATTTAACCGTATCTAATACTTTTTTATACGAATGAACATAAATTAAGTCATTTTATTGGGGTTAGGGTGCAAAATGGAATTCTTGGTAATTGATATAGAAAAAATAGTAAGAAAAAGTAAAGAGCGGACACAGCCTGAAAGTCGAGTACAAATAGATGATGAGAAAAGCAGCGAGGCAGGCTAGAGTCACAAGTTGGGGTTGGGGACCAATTGTCAACCTCTATAATTCAACGGCTCTACTATTTGGCGAACACAATTTTACAGCGTCAATTCATGGTCGTATTAGCATTTAGCACTTGACCCATTGTCCATTTTCATTTTTCACACATAAAACATTTTATATTTTAATCGTTTAATCCCATTTAAATTCACAAACAAACATATCACCAAAATAGTTTTTTTTCTTTAAAAAAAAAAATTCATATGCGTCCAAGTGAGATTTAAATTCGGCACCTTACCCTGAAGAATGAATGAATTAATCACTTAAACTAATCACCGGTCACCACCACCCAATGTGTGTGTTAATTAATAAGTATGTGGCACTCTGCCAAACTAAGACATTATTAAACATTAATACTGCAAACCCAACTCCTTGATTAGAATTGGAACCAAAAATCTCAGCCAAGAATTAAAACTTAACAAACTGTCATAAAAACACATGAATTTGACGCATACACATCACCTAATTCTCTCAAAAACAATTAGTTTAAGACGGGAGCGAGGGAATCATTTGATGCTGCAGGTGGCCATGTAAAAACTAAAAACAAAATCAGGCCAAAGAGGCAGACCTACTTTAAAGGCTTTCACCATGTGAAACAACGCGCGTAACCTTACTTTCTTCGTTATATAATACTCCATTCATCCTATGTTTTGAGGTTATATATATATTACAAATGTTGGGATTATTAATTATTTAAATATGCATGGGATGGTATGTTTGTGTAATATTGTGAAATGTCACATTCCCTCTCTCTCGATTGACAATATATAGTGAATAGGTGGTTTAGGAGTAAAGTGCAGTTCCCTTCACGTAAAGCAAAGTTGGGGGAAGGTGGGTTTTGGCCATTTGTGGCTCATCTCTTATCCATCAATAAATGGCACCACCTATCAGATAACGATAGGGACATATGACCAATATACCTCTCTAATAATATGCATACATGTAGTAAAGCTGTAACCTTTTTTCTTATCCTTTCATGTTACGTTGCATGTAGACAATTGACATGCATCAATGAACAAGAATGCTATAAGTGAAACTCTCAATGCTGTGAAATGGGCAGTTGGGAAACGTGTGGGATGTCTTTTCTAAATGCGAAAAAAAAAAGTGAAAGATATATATAAGGAAATATGAGATAGATGGTAGCTACAATACATTTTCAATTACAATCACTTATTATGCTTAAATATAATTTAAGTCAACGTCAGAGCCATGTGTAAGTTAAAAGGGTTTTGATGGTCCCTTGGCTTTGATATTACCCCAATATATAATATAGGTAATGGATGGCAAACGGTGACTGATTACTCGTGATCCCCCTAACTATCAAGAAGTGACTCTCTGATCCTGGGTCCTGATTCCGCCACTGACTTAAATATTTCTAAGTTAACTAGCTGAGTAGCTAAATGGCAATTAGAGGACAACTTTAGTGGCTCGATTCACATGTCGGAGTACAACTTTAGTGACCCAAGGCGAACGTTTGATACAAGAATAATACTTGTGTATTACACATTATATATTGTCATAGATAGAATGGCTAGATTTAACAGTGTTGTGTTGCATCATTGCAGGATATCATTTTGGAAAAGTAGGTTCCATTCAGGAAAATCAATACCACAAAAATTAACTTCAATTAAGTACTTGAGGGTGGCAACATATATATCTTCTCTTCCATGCAAAAAGAGTGGATCTTCACTTGTCTAGCTAACTAAACGCGCCTTACATATATACATGTTTCCCATCAAGGGCCATCATACACAGAGTAAGGAAAAACACCTGACAGAAGCAAACTGATGGGGAATATACTCCACCTTGCTTTAAAAGTAATAATTACAGTTCAAAATATCAATTTATGGCTTGCATGCCAGAAGAATGCATATAAATTTATCACATGATACAGCGTGCATGTTCTTCCTCGGACTCAGTGTCTTTGGTTATCCTATGTTAGAATGGACTGCCTTAACCTTTGAAGAACATAAATATTGTCTACATTATCTGCAGAACAAAAACTCTTAAGGATCTTACTAATCAGCAAGTTCCTCAAGCACACACACACCGCACACAACGAACAATGGTCCTTGTAGAACTGTACATGAATCTTCTCTTCCATGCAAATCGTAATGATAAACGGCTCGTCTTGCCGTGACCTTCTCTTCAATTCTCAAAACTTCTGTTGCTCCATCCCTGCAGAGTGAATCTTCATTAAACTATATATTTAATTGATTGGGTAGTGAAAATCTTCTTTCACGAATTAAATGGTGCAAATTGTATTATTCAAAACTCAAAAGGCAAAAATATAAAATTGGTCCCGTAATCCTGTGTGAATCATGATTTACAATAGAGTTCTATAATTTTTTAAAATTTTGCAATGTGTATTGGATTTTCGTTGGAAAATTAATATCTCGGATGAAATATCTATTTGGTTGCCACGAACATAAGGTGGGCAACCACACAAATATTTTCAACGATAAATTAATTTTCCAGCAATAAATTGGACGTGCCTTGTAAATTTTTGAAAATTATAAGACTTTTTTTTTAAAATTTTTTTTTTAACTCACACCCCCCAAGTCTCTGTCAGAGGGATTTGAACCCAGGTCATTGCCTTCAAGAAAGAACCCTCAAATCACTTGATCAACTCCTGTTGGCTTATAGGACTTAATTATAAACAGAATCCAAGCAGGACTAAATTATCAAATGAAAATTTTACGGAACCAATTTTACAATTTTGTCTTACTAAAATGATTTTCTTTTTTTGAAGTAAAATGATTTTTCTAAATAAATGAAAATATGCTACAATCTAATCGCTTGTCAATTGATACATATGTAAAGTTTAATGTATATAGTATTTTTTTTCATCAATAAATGTAGTATGAGCATTTTAAATTTCTACATATTGACATAGAGTATTAACTTTTTATCTTATTTTTTGTTAATCTTAGAAGACAATTGAAGCTCTTTCATTTTTTAATCATTTGATAGACGAAGCAACTCAAGTAATCAATATTAGTAACAATATGAGTCATTCTCTGTATTTAAAATAAAAGACAAAGGTAATATAATAATATATTTAAAACTAATTTACTATTATTAACTATTTATATGAATTTAATATTTTATTTTCTTATATATGCTCAATTTCCTTCCAAGGGATCAATATTAAGCAACATTCAAGGTCAAAAGATGAGGATGTTTATAATGGGCAACTGACTTAAATAAAAGAAGATTTTAAATTCACTTAAATAAGATTTCGAATTCGAAAACGTAAAAAACTAAATTGGAAGAACGAGAATATAAATAAATAGTAGTCTATGCAAAAGGTAATAGGTTTCCGGTTGATTTTCACGAAATGGGGTATCAGTAGAGATAATGGTGGATGATGCTTATAGATTTTCCAGCACCATTAATCCACGACGTAAATCGATAATAATAAAAGAAATACAATTTGTAACTAAAGGAAAAATTGTAGAACAAATTTGTGCGTGAGTGATACAAATATCTACAGAATAATTAGAGTGCTAAAAAGTATATTAATGAACCATAGGTGGACAATTGAGAATTTAGTGGGATAAATTTTTATTTTTATTTTTATTTTTTTTTTGGAATAGCGGGCTGTTTGAGTTTTGTTAGCATTTGTTATTCTGGTCAAGTCCGTATTTCAAAAGACCGACATAAATAATCTAGGGCTACCATTCGATCACGAGTTGGGTTTGGATGTATGTTGGCCATTCAGCCTATTGAACCCAAAATTCATAACAAATCCCTATAGCTATCACGGATTCAAGTCCCACCAAAAATAATTGAAAACCAACATAATCCTCTTAAAAAAAATTAGACCTAAATATTCTTGGACCAAAATATTACCACAAGCCCAAAATAATATCATGGCATCAAATGATATTTAGTTAGGGTTTCACGATAATGAGGATTGACGCTATCAAAACATCATTAATTGTTAGAGTATCATTTTCAGGATGTCCAATCACTTTATTCCGTCATGCCATCCTATATGATTAAAGAAAATGAATCGGCCTACTATTTTGAATCCGCTCTCTTCGTATTTACTCAATAAGTTTACCTTACTTTATTATGCCATCCTATATGACTAAAGGAAATGAATCGACCGCTCGCAGGACGTAACTCAATTGGTTCTGAAAGAACAAATTTACCATAAGAAAATGAATAGGCCTAATATTTCATATCCGCTCTCTACTCATTTACTCAACGAGTCTACTTCAAATATGGGCCACGGTCCGAGTGGTACATAATACAATGTATGATACTTAGAGACCATTTGGTACGCTTGTGAAGTTAATTTCATTTAATATTATTCGGACTTATTAACTAAAATTAGGTAAATATAATAGCACCCGTGTTTGGTAACATTTATTATTCTCATTGTAGTGTCTGTGTTAATTAATATTGTGTTTGGTCTTTGCACAGGTACGTAATACTAATTTTCAAGTTTCCTAAAATGCCCTTATGTTATGTGTTATGTGGAAGGGGATACAGATTTGTTGGTTTAATTGGCTCTTTGGGTGTTAGCATCCTTATTGTCCGCGAAGAGAATTTCATCATAGTTGGTGTCGTCTTCTTCAAATCTGTTGGTTTAGAATGTAGTTTCGGATTATGAACTCTTCAGTGCTACCCAATCAGCACATTGTGCTTGTTTTTTATTACCGATTACCTTTAAGCCAGTTTCATGTTGTCACAAACTTCAAACTGATTTTGTTATGTCAGAAGTAAAGCATCATATACAGCAGGTTCAAAGCCTAAGCAACAATTGGTTGTGTGATTCATACTGACATAGCAAAGAAAAGCCAAAACGAGATCATAAAGCATTGAGATAGCTTTCGCCTATTAATAAACAGCCAGATAAACCACATGAAGAATAAAAATATAAATAAGCGATTGAACATACAATACCACAACAGCTAAATGATTGTTCCATTCTCAAACATGCCAACCAATTCATCTGAAACAAGAAATTAACCTATTGTATGTTCTTTGGTCAGGTTTAAGCCCCAACTCCAGCATTTCATCATGTAATCTCATGGCATTTCTGAATTCCTTTTCCTGACAGAGACCCTTTATCATTATTGAAAAACTCTCACAGCTCAAAACTTGCCACCTTCTCATATAGTCGAAAACATTGATTGTTTCTTCAGTTCTCCTCTCTTTGAACAATGTGGTAAGGAATACATTGTATGCTACTGCATCCAGATTTCCGCTCAATCCCTCCAACTTCTTGTGCAACAAGATCGCCCGATCTAACTGTCTGATTGAGCAATATCGCTTGACGAAATAGCCACACGAGTGAGAATCAGACAGACATCCTTGGTCCATAACTATATCAAAGATTTCCCCTGCTTCTCTCCATCGACCTCCAGCACACTGGTTGCTGATATATTCAGAAAGTGCTTTGGCTTGAGGAAGCTAACCTCTTCTTATTATATCAACTAATAAGTTGTTGATTCTGCGTGACGGAATCTCTTTGCAAAGAACAATTACGAGCTCACTATAACAACTTTCACTCACAGAAATATTCTTTTCTAGCATGATGTCATATAGCTCAATTGCATGCTCAACTCTGCCTTTTTTCACACAACAATGCTGATGGTGTCCAAATCTGGGCTGTGTGCTGGACTGCAGATTAGGACTCCCAATCATCCAAGATATTTGTAAAGTGGGGAGACTCTGGTGCTTTCCTGAGCTGAAAGAAAGGGGGCAAACGTGAGCTCAAAGGCCAAAACAGGGGAAGGCGGGGTTTGACCCGTTTTGGCACGCCGACGCTCAAGTTAGTGAACTGAGTAAGAATATACTGAAAATGAGGAGCTTAGTGTGCAAAGGAAATCTCACCTCCAATGGTGATGGAAAAGGGTTTATATAGCGCCAAGGAGGCCTCAGTGCGCGCAAGTACACCCTCTGGAGGGTGTGGATCTTGTCTGGTGGAAAGGGGACGCTTGGTGGCCGGAACAGTGCTTTTACGGCTAAAGCACTGTTTCCCTGTCCCTGCCAGAGACCCGGGTACAGTACCTGACGTGGCCGCAATTAATGCGGCCTGTGAGGAGTGGTACGAGTATTAATTGCGGTTGTCTAATAGCACTCGGGTAGACCGGCCATTGGGTCATATTTCCCTGGGTCGAAAGGGGGCCCAGGACGACAGCTGCCCTATGGCGCAAGTGCTGGGTCGATTATCAACTGGCCTGGGTCGGACGTTACGGGCTGACGTGGCACAAGCTGCTATGTGGGCATGATACTTGGCGCTTAGTCAGACTTCCCGATTTTTCCCTTATCATCTGTCCCCCCAGGTCCGGTGGCACTTAGCGTGTGGCAACAGACCTTGAAGAAGGCATTGTGGTCGCCGAGGGAAAGAGGGGATACTCGTGGCCTTAAGCGAGACTGGGTCGCATAGCACCCAGTCCGAGCCAGGCACTCCGAACTAAGGCTTCAAGCCAGCGCCCATCGACCCAGAGTCAATCTCGACCCAAAGGGTAGTGAGGTCACATGCGCGTGCCTGTTGAAGACTTCTAGGAGGAAAACACGAGGTTTTCCCCCTGTCAGTGTAATGATTGCACTTTTTGAATTTTGAAGGGCTTGCACAAACCTAGAGGGGCGGTTGCGTGTAGCCGCCGTTGGACAACGGGCCATGCCTCTTCCTAAACCAGTTAATCTGCCCACACGTGGAATTGAATAATCCCCATTAGGGATAATTGTAGCTATAAATTGGGGACTTAGGCGGTTTTCCCCTTTTTCCACTCTGTTCACAAGAGAGAAACCTTTGAGTCCAGAATTTCAGGCATTCGAAACGCTCCAGCAAACCTAATTCAAAGAGTACTTCCGTCAAATCCCTAAGGTACGCCATTCAATTCTCAAACTCTCTCTCTTTTCCTTTCCCTTGAGTGCTAAAATGGCCCCCAAGAGATCTTCCGCCGTGTCGGCCGGTAGCCAACCCAAAGATAAGCAACCTGGAAACTATGGGCCTAGAGACATCCCGTCCGACCCTAAAGTGTCTGTAGAGTGCATTGGAATAAGGCGCCCTGGGAAAAACAGATGGGAGGATCCCCGATGCTGAAATGCACATCCCTGCCATGGAAGAGGAGGTGATGGGTCCCATTTCGGATGATGTCGTAGGGAGAGAGCAGAGCTCGTTTCTGAGCGAAGAGGGAGAAAAAGGGGATTGACCCTGCAGCGGTGGAGGACACCGCAGCCGAAATAGAGAAGATGTCCTTGGAGGAGGAATCTCGTGATCAAGGAGGGGCTGCTTCCGCTTCAGACCTCGAGCCGGAACTCCAAGGGGATAGGAAGAAGAAAGTGCAGCAAAAATGCCCGAAATACAATCATGAGTTTAGGGCCAAGATCTGGGGGTCGGAGAGGACAACCGCATTAAAAAGGCTGACTGGGTGGAGGGATTTGGATACAAGCTGCGAGGTTTATACTCCTAACTCCGACGAGCATGTGGGAGCTCCGCCAAAGGGGTGCATCGCCATCTCGTTGCAAGCCATTGAGTACGGATTCAGGCTACCCCTTTCGCCCTTTCAAGTTGCGCTGTTCAACCATCTCCAAATCAGCCCCATTCAATTGCTCCCTAATGGGCATGCGATGATAACGGCATTCCGGATGTTGATGAAAATCCTGGGTCAAGTAGAGTGTGTGGAGCACTTCGCGGAACTATTTGTGGCCTCGGTCGATGCATTGGCTTCCCCTAAAAGAAGGGGATTTGTGAAGCTCCAATCTCGATCCGGTAACAAGATCTTCGACACAGAGAAATCCTCCCATGGAGTGGATTGGAAGCAGAAGTTCGTGTTTGTGAAGCGCGCAAAAGGGTGGGATGGTCTAGAGCATACGTCCTGGAATGACGTTGCTCAGGTCCGTTTGGAAAGGGGGCCGGTACGTTGGCCTAACACACTGCTGGCGGCACTGAGGGAGGTGCACCCCCTTGACACTGGTATTTTTACTAGCACGCACCTGCTAATAAACCTTGGGTTGGCTCCGGGTACGGCGAGGTATATTGACTTCAGACTGGGTAACTACGCCGTCAATTCCCTTAGGCCAAGTAAGTTCTCATTCCTAAACCTCAACTTTTATATTTCCGTCACATATCAATCCTCGCTTGCTAACTTTGTTTGCCTTTCTTGCACAGAATCAATAATGGTTGCCGCACGGGCTAAGGCTCTTGATCGCAAACTCAAGAAGAAACAAGCCACCAAGGCCAAGGAGGTCCAAGAGGGAAAAGCGGATAGTCCTGTTCCCTCAGTCTAAGAGATAGCCCAGGCCGAGGGCTGGACAGAGAAGGCTTCCTTGGAGAAAATCGTCGCGGTGGAGAGAGCAGCGGGACAAAGATGGGCGGACACGCATGTCCCCACCGAAGGAGGAGAAACGGACACACGGGGGGCCACTTGGGTCACCCAAGATGACATTCGTGCGGCCCCAGTAGTCCCGGATAAGAATGCTCGCCCTCCCAAGACAAAGGGAAAATCAGTCCCTTCAGTTGGGAGACCTGAGTCGGTGTCGGATACTACTTCTGGGTTGTTTCCTGTCGGGGTGCCCAAGGGAAAACGATCCCAAAAGAGGAAGGACAGAGAGGATGCCGCAGGAGGGGCCCCGCCCAAGCTGCCAAGCTGCCAGCGGGTGGGCGCCCCACTTCTTTCGATCTGGCACTTCCCCTGGATTCACAATGCTGCGGGGGGATTATGAGAAGATAGTGAACGTCCCCAGTTTTGAGGGCCCGAAGTACCCCTTTGGCATTTCTGATTTTCGGGCTAATGGGTCGGAGAGGCGGGTTGCTACCGCCGACATCGACCAGGATGTGTTGGGGGCCATCTACTACTCGCTGCAAACCAACGTCGACCACCAGGAGTTGGCTAAGGAGAGTAACGCGACCCTTAGCTACAACAAAATAGCCTTGCTGAGTGCGGTACGAATTTCATACTTCCAGCTTTTCCTCTTCTTCTCTTCCCTTTTTTTTTTATTTTTTTTATTTTTTCCCTATTTCCTTGTTTCAGCTGATAGTGAGGGAATATCAGTTTGCCTCACGCTTAGAGATAGCCGATGAGGGCCGTCGCAAACTGCTATCCGATAGGACTGAAAGGGAAGAGTTTGAAGGACGAGGCGGCTAAGTTGACCAAGGAGCTGGGAACTGCCAAGGAAACTTACATGTAGCAAATAAACAGGATGGGACAAGTCATCAAAGACTCGACCACGGAGAAGCCCGCTCTGGAAGCGGAGATAAGCCGTTTGAGGGCCGAGAATGAGAGGCTGCAGACCGGGGTCGCTCAGCCCCAGAGCCTGCTTGATATTGCTGAGAAGAAGACGGAAGCCGCCTACGCCAAAGGAAAGCAAGATGGGTGGAAGGAAGGGTTTGTTGATGGTCAGAAAGATGGAGCCAAAACCGCCTTCTGGACCATAGAGAAGTTCATCCGCCAAATAAAGGATGACGCGGTGGCCGAATTCCTTCAGTCTGAAGCGTTTGACAGTGTCTCCGGGTCGCTGGGGGCGTCAGATGTGGAGACTGGGTTCATGAGGTGTCTCTCCCAGGTTCATCTTTATCACCCTATACCTCATTAATTGCTCAACGACCCCAGGAAACTCAACGCTGCCAATAGCTACATCGCGAAAACCCTTCCTGAGCAGTTTCTAGCGTGTGTGGAATTCGAAGAGCAAGAGGCTCAGATTGTGGAAGAGGAGGATGGTGGAGAGGAGGAGTCTGATTGGAGCACCAAACCTTATGGTTGGGCAGTGGAATGGGCGGACGCTAGGGCGGAAAAGAGGCCTGAATCAGAAATTGAGCTGCCTGGGCAAGTAGATTTGGAGAAGGCTAATGAGACATTGCTGGAATCCTTTACGTCGTCAAGCAGTGGGTCGAAACAAGAAGAAATCCAAAACGCAGACCTAAACGGCCCAGCATTGGCAATTCCTCCACTGGCGACTCTTCCTCCAGCTCAAGTGCTCGCTGAAAATGACTCCCTTTTCGCGGAGACTCATATCACTATCAAGCCAGGACTTCCAACTCTGATTGAGAATCCCCCATCTTCTTCCGTGGATCCCCCTACCTCCAAATCTTAATTTCTGTAGAATGGCTTGCTATGCATCCTGTAATTTCTTCTTCGTATTGTTTTCTTTTGTAAGTCATTGGGGCCAAAACCCCATTTGTGGATGAAATAAAAGGAGGTTTAGCTTCACCCTTTACTTTGCTTATTCGCCTGTTGATATCTTTGATTCGCCATTTGGCTTAACCAAACGGGACGATAACTTGGGATTTTTAACTTTGCAAGTGCTGGCTCGATTTACACAGTCGGTCCTGGGTCGGAACGAGTTGTGACTTATCGGGGGGCCCAACTCTCCTCCCCAAGGCATTGATAAGATATCGAATGCGCTTTCTCAAAATAAACTCAATGTGGTTAAAATAAACATTTATAATCCGAATAAACACACCCAGATTGACTGGTGCGACTAAGAATTCAGATTGACTGATAATAAGGGAGCACTTAGGCTGATTGAAAGTAAAAGAGTCATTCAGATTGACTGAAAACACTTATATTATTGCGAATAAGTCAAAATAAGTACAGAGTAGCACTTACAACCGATAATAATTTCAAACATAAAATTTCTTGAGGTTGTGAGCGTTCCATGACCTGGGAATGATGTTTCCCTCCATGTCCTCCAGATGATAAGCTTTGTTGCGGCCTATTTCAGCGATGCGATATGGGCCTTCCCAGTTGGGTTGTAGTTTGCCCACATGCTTGATCACCTCAACTTTCTTGAGAACTAGGTCACCGATCTGGAAGGCGCGAGGTCTGACTCCCTTGTTATAGCTCCCAGCCACTGTGGCTCGATATTGCTGCATGCGTTGGAAGCTTTTCTGTTGTATTTCTTCGATGGTGTCGAGCTCATGTGCTCGGTCTTCTGCATTTCTAGAAAGTTGGTAGTTGGATACCCTTGTTGTCTGATGTAGAAGTTCTATTGGGATCATTGCCTCCGACCCATAAACCATTGAAAAGGGGGTTAGCCCGGTCGCGGTTCTGGGAGTGGTGCGGTAGGCCCAAAGGACCCCATCGAGCTCGTCGACCCAAACTCCCCTTTTGGCCTCCAGCCTGGTTTGAAGGTTCTGGATGATCATGCGATTAATAAATTCGACCTGGCCATTTGCTTACGGATGGCCAACTGATGCGAAGCGCTGACTAATTCCCATATCTGAGCAATAGGACCTGGTGTTGGCGCTTTGGAACTGGGTTCCATTATCGCAAATTAGGACTCTGGGGACCCCAAACCTGCAGATGATGTTGCGCCATAGGAAATTCTGGAGTACCTCATATGTGATTTTCGCGACTGGCTGGGCTTCAACCCATTTGGAAAAGTACTCCACCGCAACCAGCAGGTATTGCCTCTGTCCAGTGGCGAGCGGGAGTGGTCCCACAATGTCAATGCCCCATTGATCAAAGGGCCAGCATATGTCTACGGGGACCATCTCTGCAGGGTGTTGGTGAGAAATGTTGGCATGCTTCTGGCATTTAACACATTTGCGGCGTATTCCTTAGCATCTTCGTTCAGGGTGGGCCAATAAAATCCGCTCCGGGAAACTTTCTTTGCTAAGGATCGACCACCCGTATGGTTACCGCACTGCCCACCATGAATTTCTTCCAAGACTTCCTGGGCTTGCGAGGGACGGAGATACCGCTTAGTTGGTCCCATGTACGCTCTCTTATACAATCTTCCCTCAGAATCCAGGAGTAACCCGCGGCCTTGTACTTGAGGCACCTCGCGGCGTTTCTATCTACGGGTAGGACTCCATCTCTGAAATACAGTATGAATTCATCGACCCAGCAAGGCTTCGCTGGGTCGATGGAGCATATGGCTTCTGACTCGCCATCGATCACCCTTCTTTTGCTTGACAGGTAAGTGATGCTCTGGTCCTTGGAACCTCTCATCCCATTTGCGAATTTGGATAACGCATCTGCCCACGTATTCTCTTCCCTGAGAACTTGCTGCAGAGTGAACTCTTTAAACTCTGCCGCCAAGGATTTGACCTTGGCCAGGTACTTGATCATTTTTTCTTCACATGCTTCGTAGGACCTTTGAAACTGGCTTGCCAGCAATTGCGAATTCGTTGTTACTGAGATCCTTTCGATCTCATGCTGCTTTGCGATTCTGAGGCCGGCTATGAGCGCCTCATATTCTGCTTCGTTGTTGGTGGCTGGAAAATCTAGGGAGATGGCAAAGTCAAGCGCTTGGCTCTTTGTGCTTACCAATGATATCCCCACACCCCCTCCCTGAGAGGTTGAGGAGCCATCGATCGACATAATCCATAGCACCGAGCGTGGGGTTTGCTTGCTAGGGTCGTTCTTTTCGATGAGGAAGTCAGCGAGGATCTGGGCTTGGTATGCGGCTCTGACTGGTAACTGATGTGGAACTGACTCAATTCAATGGCCCATTTCACAATTCTCCCTGAGGCCTCTGGCTTTTCCAAAACTTGACGCAGGCCCTGATCCGTGAGGACTACTATAGAATGAGATTGGAAGTAGGGCCTTAGCTTCCGGGAAGCGTGACAAGCGCCAAGGTAAACTTTTCGATCTCCAAGTATCGCACTTCTGCGCCATGCAGTATCTTGCTTACATAGTACACGGGCATGTGTTTTCTTTCGCGTAGTGCCACCAGCACAGAACTGACTGCCTCCTCTGTCACTGCTAAGTATAAATACATGATTTCTCCTGCAATAGGTGTTGGGATTAATGCCCTGAAAATCCAATTATATTGTAAATATTTTTGGATTAATAAAACTGAAATTAAAGCAAGTTATGAGTATTTTACAAATTTAATAATTAATGGCGTGTGATGGTATTTTTATATGAAATGTGTTTCATAGGAAAAGACTTTAAATACCAGAAATCACGTGTCATTAAAGTTCTAGTCAGTATGATAAGAAAATGTTCTTATCAAGACTATAATGTGTTATATAAGATGATTAGTCTTTCGTCATAGGGAAACATCGAACTGGACCACTGAGATTGTTCATTTTATACTGCTATCTAAAATGAACAAAATCTCGGAAGCATTAGACTCTTAATCCTGATAGTATTTCGACTTTAGGCATGTAGTGTTAATCACTGTGATGTACTCAGAAGTGAGGTCTCGGTAATGGGTGGCCAAAATACTTTGTACGTTCGGTGATTGCATGAAATGTGCTAGAGAGAAATATTGATCAAGGAATCTGTAGCCTTGCTGGAAGGTTTAAAGATACCCCTGAAATAGATTTGCAAAAGGTTTGAATTAAAACTTTGGCCAAAGTACTTCGTGTGTTCGTCACCGAAGTTGTATGTTGAATGTGTTTCACATACAGGGAATTTGGACTTAAGGCGAATCAAGAAATTTCAGATTTAAAGTGAAAAATAAATGATAGTAGTGTTGATTTATTTTTCATGGATATCTGTACAGAGGAGTAAAATGCAAAATTATTCTAGATCGAGAAATTCGTGAATAATTTAATTAATTTTAGAGTTCAACAATATTTATTTAGTGGAATTAAATATTATTAAACGGTAATCAATTATTGTCATGGGATGATAATAGATTGACCCGTTTGGAGCTAAGATTAATTAGTCCTGCAGGCCCCCCCGCAAGCCCCAACGAAGATCAAAGAGAAAATATTAAAACGAGAGAGAGAAATGATTTTTCAAAGTGTTTGAAAATAGCCAAGGAATTTATTTTGAGAAAATAAATTAAATTCCAAAGAGTTGGAAATGCCCGAAATTTTATTTTGGAGAAAACAAAATTTTTCGGAAAAAAAAAAAAAGGTTTTTTGATGACGTGGCGAAATGCTGACGTGGCAGGTGACGTGTCACGCCACGTCAGCGGGTCAGCGCCTGTCGCACCCCAAGCGGTGGGGCACCACACCCCCGCACTATGACCCGACACGTGGTACGAAATGGAAAGTCCGCACACGCACCAAGTCACAGCGAACGAGTGACAAACGAAAAACCAACCAAAGCTAGCTAGGCGGTACCTAAACCCTGTACAAGTAAAATAAGCAAAACTCGAATGCGGAAGCGATGCAAAATATGAACTAACAAAAACTTTAATCAACTAACATAAATAAACGGGTTCAACTGTCCTAACCTGCCCCGAAAATTCATATGATCAAAGCATAAATATCATCTTGTACAGAACATACTATATACATAATTTTCATAAATAAATCAGAACAAAATACTTAGCAAAATCAAACAGACCGACACAGACTCGACATACCAGACTCAAAGCCGCCTAGCTCGAACTCCAACAATTGGTACCTGCAACTAAAACATAGATGGGGCGAGGGTCAGTCCACTGACTGAGCGAGGGGGCTGAACTCACACACACTATACATAATAAGGAGCACAGCACGTATCAAAAGAAAGATTATGAACCGGGAGTAGGGTTTTGCATACCAAAACCATTTTCAAATCGAACTTATACATATCATATCAAATCAAACTTATACATATCATATCAAATCAAACTTATACATATCTTATCAAATCAAACTTATACATATCTTATCTTATTCCTAACTTAACAAACTGAGCATACTCATATTTTATTAAGAGAGAAAGCTCCTATCCCGTTTCATAATCAATATAACATATCATAATCATATACCCGGCGAGTACGGGTCTCCCACCTTACTTCCATATCGAATCATACGTATCATATCAGAAAACAAACAAATATCATAAACAATCCAACCCCAACACCATGTAGTTCGGGGAGCAAACCCTCACTACTCATACAGATACAAACACACACGGGGTAGCGAACCCACACTGTGCCTTCCCCGGTTATCCACCGAGGGCTCAAGATACCACGCCTTCCCAACCTCCCTAGGTCGCACGTGAATATCTCAAATGAGAACGTGCACAGGGGTCATAACCGGCGGCCCCATGGTCGTCCCGGGTCCCCCTTACCCACGTCTCGGGGCCCAACATATCAAAACAGAGCATATCAGACAGATCATATCATAACTCGCTACATATCAAACTTATCATATCGAATCAAAATCATACTTACGTACCTTATCGGAGCATACCATACCTTGCAACTTAGCATATGCTATAAACGTACCTCTCCGTGTCATCCTAATCCGCAGCTGGTATGAAGACACACGGTTTGGAGCATAGCCTCGTTGCAAAACATTTCAAGCTTACATATGCTCGTACATATACAGTTCGAAAACCTTTAATCGTATGATAAATTCATAAACATATCATATAAACACGTATCTATTATATAAATATAATAGAATAATCGCATGCAGGCTTGAAAACGAGCACAGAATGTTGTAGGTCGCTGTAACTAAAACAAAAATCCTAAAACCTCACCTTTCACCGACGAAACGGAAAACCTGAGCCAAGAAGTCCCACTGGAACCCAAACAGCTGACAGACACTCCCTGGAAAACCCCTGAACAACCGAACACACACAGAACACAAGACTCAGACTCCAAACACAACCACAAAGACGCACGACCATGCTCACGAATACAAATGATGCAACATATAATCCATATCTATCCAATCAAGTCATTCAGAGCATATTATTATTCATATTCCATATCAAAAGATGCATACTTATAAAATTCATAACATTAATTACATAAAATAAAGTAGGACATTAAGAATTCAAATCATATCATGCACCAAGTTTCACGAAATTAAACGTGAGTTACATAACAAGTTATATACAAATTACATATTGGCATACTTGATCAATTTATTCAAATTAAATACAACGTATCTATTCATAATTCATTTCTTATGTTTTATAAAATTTCATAATCAATTTAGTTTCCAAAATTATACTAACACCCCCTCAGACAATAATTATTCTCAAATAGATGGACGTAGAACGAGACAATTAAATTCGATAAATCAAGAATCAAATATTCATACATCATAGCATACTCCCACGTATTATACAACTCATAATTTCAATTTATAGCACATACGGGATCAAATTGCGCAATTAAAATCAATTAACAAATAAAATACAATAACTTCAAAAATTCATATAAAATCAACCGGACATCCGATTGACGAACGGAAAGTGGCGTTGGACTCACCACAACGAAACGGACCTACTGTCCGAAAGTCGCCGGAATGCCACCACCGTAGCCGGCCGAACAGCCACCGGCCGCCACCGGAACACCGCCTCCGGTGGTCGGAAAAATCCCCGGAAGGACCGAAACGAGCGCCTCGGCCTACTAGACAAAAGCCCTTAATCAATTTCAGAAAAAGCTAAACACACGGGACTTCGTTGAAGAAAAACCGAACCAAATCCCAACGACGGAAACTGAAATTAAACGCAAACCGCTAAACGAAAATAAAATCCGGACATACCGTTGGAAAGCCCGTAACGAGCCCTACAAAAGCCCCCAAGCCAACCGCCGGAAAAGTCGCCGGAAAATCGGACCGCCGGTCCAGACCGGTCCGCCACCGGTTCGCCGCCGCCGGTCGGTTCTCGGGTTGGGGCCAACGCCATCCGCTACGTTTCGATATTCTGAGCAACTTCCGTGAAGGAACCACCACCAAAAGCCCACCGGAAGAGGGCCAAATCCGCCGCCAAACGTCCGCCGGTGCGCCACTCGCCGGAACCGCCACCTACGCCACGATTCGTCCCAATCTGATGCCGGAAATGGATTCAGGAGGTCGAAAACATCCGGAAACCACCAAGCCCCGTCGGAAAAAGTCACCGGAAAGCGGCGAAACACGCCGCTACAGTAACCGCCGCCGCCGTCGCGAGCTTCAAGCAGCGCGTGCGGCCTCCTCGCCGCCCCGATGGCGGTGCCGTCTGTCCAGAAAATTACGCCGGGAGCTCCTTTACCCGGGTTGGTGGCGCGTGTCGCCGGAGGGTGGCCGGAAGCCGCCGAAATGGGCGACGAAGTGGCGGCTCCGCCACCCCTCTTCCGCCGCGTCTGAAATCGGCCGAAAACTCCGCCACCGCTCGTCAGTTGGTCGAGTTCTTGGTACGGTTGTGACCGCGTCGTCGAGCTCGTTGAAATGGACTAGTGGTTCGTCGAAATCCGTCGAGAAACGGCCAAATTTGGACGTGTGTGTGAAAACACACCTCAAGTGTGTGTGAGTGTGTCGTGAGAGAGGAGAGAGAAGCAGCGGGAGAAGAGAGAGAGAGAGCTGCTGATCCATTTGGCACGAATTACGAGGATCCGAGGTATAAATCTCGGGTCCTCGTACTAAAAAACGGACGGAAGAAGTGGTTAACGAAGTCAGAATTGGGCAAACTTAGAGTCTACGGACTCGTTTCGCTGCCCCAAACGCAAAGAAGGGGTCAAAAAGGTCGAAATCTCGATCGAACGAGAAATGACCGAAAAACCCATAAAAAGAGAAAATTACAAACAAGCCCCTGAACTCTTAAAGAGTTCAAAATAGGGCCGTGCAAATCACAAAATCACATAATTACACACATAAAAAGGTTTAAAAGTGACGTACCTTATTTATAGGACGAACGGGATGTTACAGCGCCCCTGGGCACCACATGGCACGTCGCGTGGACGGCCAGGATTGCGCCACGTCAGCGCGTTTGAACGGCCCAGATGATGTTGACTGGAAAGTCAACAGGCCAAGGAAATGGGTCGTCGGGTCGGGTTGGCGGTTAGGGTTCGGTTAGGGTCGGCCAAAGTTTGACATACCCGAACACGTGGACAAATGAGATTTTACCATGTGGGTATGGGACCAGACCGCCTGGACCGATCGGTTCATGGGCGAACTGGTCTGAACCGCGAACCGCCGGTCGGCCCGGGCCGGTTCGCCATGTGGCAGCTGCTCGTGCCACCGTGGGGTTCACACGCGCCAAGCACACAGCCGCCACTTGGGCGGCGCGTGCGGGCGCGTGCGGCGTCTGCTGGGCGTGTGCTTCGCGCCGCTGGACTCGTGGCGGCGCGAGCTCCTGCGTGGCGTTCTTGGATTGGCCGGCAGCCCTTGGAGTGCACGGCAAATTCTGAATTTTTGATGAAAATGCCCCTTAAATTGGCCCTATAAATATGGGGTTGATGCAATTCATTTTATGAATGAAATTCAGAAGCTCTTCAGCCTTTTTAAAGCCTCTCGGCTCTCTCTCTCATTTTGGTTAATTAATTCTTTATTAAGAATTAATTAATTACTTAATTAGGTGGTTATATAATTAATATATAATCCACTTAATTATTAGAAAATAGGGATTTTCTGAAATTTTAGAAAAAAGGGTTTTTCTGAAAGATATTTTCTCAAGTATTTAGCGAAATACTGCCGGAGCCCACACTCCAATTTCTTAATCGGGGATATTGCGGGGAAGCTCTACCGGTTCAACGAGAAAATATCGAGGTGCTGGAAAAGTGCCGTTGATAGCCAATTTTGCAGTACGGTAATACCGTTGTGCTGCCCAAATTATTATTTGCATATTGTGATTATATGCTAGATGATTTAAAATTATGTTATCGATGCCTGTATATATTAGAGTTATGCTGCCCGATTTATTCCGCTGCTTTATTAAAATATTTTTAAAATATTTTGATAACGAGGTTATGACGAAATTTTTGAATATTACGCCCTACCGTCACTCTGCTTCGGGCCCGCCACAACCAACAATAGGTTTAGCCAACAACGGAGGGGAAGTAAGGTATTCTTTGAGCCTTTCAAAGGCCTCATCGCATTCATCAATCGACTCAAATTTCTTAATATTACGTAGAATTTTACAGAATGGAAGATTTTTTTCAGAGGAGCGAGAGATGAACCTGTTTAGCGAGATAATTCGATCGACGAGACGTTGGACATCCCTGACGATATGAGGCCTATTGATGCTTTTCAGCGCCAAGATTTTGTCTGGGTTAGCCTCGATCCCGCGCTGGCTGACGACATAGCCCAGAAATTTTCCTCCTTCCACGCCGAAAGAGCACTTGTTGGGATTCAGTTTCATTTTGTACTTGCACAGTAGGTCAAAAGTCCGACCCAGATTTGCCAGGTGCGTCTCAATCCTCTCGCTTTTGACGATCATGTCGTCGACGTACACTTCCATCGTTTTTCCAATTTCCTCCTTGAAGACTGTGTTAACTAGCCTCTGGTATGTGGCACCGGCGTTCTTCAATCCGAAGGGCATGACCTCAAAACAATAGATCCCTTTGACAACAACGAAGACAGTCTTCTTCTTGTCTTCCTAGGCCATGAAAATCTGATAGTAGCCTTGGAAGGCGTCCATCATGCTCAAGAGCTCATAGCCGCCAGTAGAATCAACCAGTTGGTTAATACGCGGAAGCGGGTAGGGATCTTTGGGGCACGCCTTGTTTAAGTCAGTGAAATCATTGCACATCCGCCATTTCCCTCCGGTCTTGGCGATCAAAACGACGTTGCAGAGCCAATCCACATACTTGGCCGGGGTAATGTAGCCCACGTCCAAAAGCTTGTTAACCTCTTGCTCTATAATCTCATTGCGTTCGTCGCTTTGCGCCCTCAGTCGCTGTTTGATGGGTCAAAAACTTGGATCGACATTCAAGTGATGTTCTATAACCTTTGGGTCGACATCGACCAAATCGGAGGATTTCCAGACGAACACATCTGCATTATCTTGCAAGAATTGAATGAGCATACACTGTTGTTTACCTTTGAGGTTACCCCTATATTGGTGGTTTTTGTGTCATCATCTGGGACCAGCTGGATGGGGACGATCGAGCCCGCGACTTCTATTTTTCCATCATCCATTTTCCTCTTCTTTCTGGTGATGGTTGAGGTCATTTGTTTGGAGCACATCTCCACGGTTGGGTCGTCAGGATCAGCTAGTTCCGTATCCAAAAAATCATCCACATTCAAAAGAGGCACAATAGTTTTGTTGGGAAGTTTTACCTTTCCCATGGAGATAGAATAGCATTCCCAGGATTCTGGTATGTTGCACCGGAGTTCACCTATCCCATGTGGGGTTGGTAGCTTGACTGTTTGGTGGTAGGTGGAAATTACGGCTCTGAAGCTTATGAGGGCGGGACGCCCTATGATGACGTTATAAGCAGAAGGTCCTTCCACTACCAGGTACTCTAACATCTGCGTGGCTTTTTTAGGTAATTTTCCCATGGAAGTGATGAGCTTGACTCGCCCCTTGGAGTAGACCCCCGACCCGCCAAAACCTGTCAAAGGCGTCCTAATGGGCTCGTATTCGAGCGAGTTAGGAATGTTCATCTTTTGCAAGGTGGAATAAAAGATAATGTTGGCGGAGCTTCCACTATCAACGAGGGTCTTGTGTACAACACAGTTTGAAACATCAAGCGTGACTAACATCGAACAACTCAGCATTCCGCCGTCCCGTGGCATCACAGGTACAAAATCCCTATCGCTGAATGAGACCTCTTGCTCGCGCCATTCTTGTCCGACCTCCACCTGCATCACCTCTCTTGGGCCATAGAGCTCTCTTCCCACTTTTCGCCTTGACCGCTTGCGAGCAGTTTTAGAGTCACCCCCTCCCCCCCGGTGGCCCCCCGGCTATCATAAATATCTCGTTGGTAGGCAGGTTGTGAGGGTTTTCTTCTCCGGACTTCTAGAGCGACGGTTTGCATCCTCTTTTGGTGGTGGGGAATCTCTTGGGTCGAACGCCTGACGGGCTCGTTCGTCCAGTTTCTTGACGAATTCCATCAGATGGCCTCCTTGAATTAGCCTTTCCACCTCCTCCCTGAGAGCGATGCACTCAGAGGTCCAGTGGCCAAATTGCATGTGGTAGGTGCATCGCTTCCCGGACTCTTTAGCCTTCTTGGTCTCTTTCAACTGCTTGGGCTTCTTGAGCAACCCCCTGTCCATGACCTCATAAATTTCTTCAATGGGGCAGACCAACGGGGTATAGGCTTTCTTGGATCCGCTACCGGAGGGCATCTCCCGCTTGAGCCTTTGCTCCATCTTATTAGAGAGTCTGGGTAGTTCCGACCGAGGTGGGTCGGATCTCGAAAATCGATCTTGGGCTGGACTGGCTCATTCAAGCGCCGGTCATTCCTCCGCCCTAGCGCTTTTGTGGTGGATTTGACTTCTTCTAATCGCATAAAACGACGGGCGATGACCATGACTTCCTCCATATTCTGCGGTGATTGGAGGATGATTTCATCGGCGCACTCCTCGTGACGAATGTCCTTGTGCAAGGTCTGGGTCAAGACATCGTTCCCCGGATGCTCCACCTTGACAAACGCTTCATTGAAGCGGGTAAAGAAGCTCCTCAAAGTCTCCCCTTCTCCTTGAATGATGTTGTACAGATAAGTGGACGGGAGCTTGACTCCCGCCATGGAGGAGAAGTGAGCCTTGAACTTTTGTGCTAGATGGGCGTAATCTCTGATTTTGTGGGGAGCGAGACGCTCGAACCAGTCTTGGGCCGGACCCTCGAGCGTGGTTTTGAAAATCTTGGCCCATATGAGTTTGGTGTGGCCATAGAGGCTGACCTCAGCCTCAAACTTAGATCAGTGCTTCACGGGGTCGGTGTTTCCGTGATAAGTTGGCAAATTGGTGGGAACTTTATCCACCACTTTGGCGTCTATGATTTCGTCGCAGAAAGGGGACCGTGCCTCCCTTTCACTACGGTACATCCTTCCCTGATGTTAGGGAGGATGGTCGTTCTGGTAAGCGGGCGCCAAGATCTCTTGCCCGCGAGGAATGTGTGATGACACCTCCTCTTGTGGATCAAAATACTCCGACCCATAGACTGGGTCGGGGAGATAGTATTGTCGTTGCGGTAGTTGTTGTTGTTGCTGTCTTCTAGGGAGCTGATTCCGGAGGTCGCCCGGACCTACCCAATAGCCACGATTGGCGTGCAAGTAGGCGTCGGGATGGACCCTAGCCCCCAAGCGGTCAAAGATTGGAACATTTCGGGGAATGGGCGCGTCCCTGTGCATCTCGCTAGCCGTTCCAGCGATATGACGAGCATCCCTATCTTCGTCCCTCACATTTCTGAGAGCCTGTGAGGGGCACTCCTCCTCTACTTCTCGTCTTCTCCTCCTTGGCTCTCTGCGAAGTTGGAGATTGCCATTGTCATCAACCCCTTCCTCCACATGGGCCCCAAGATGGACTTGGGGCTGGACCCTTGTGGCTGGGCTAAAGGATTTTGCGCGTATGGCAGAGGTGGGTATCCCCAGAAGCTAGGTTGGTTAACGGGCTGTTGAACAGTGTACGCCAAAGGGACAGAGGGGCCTTGGACGGTAGGGTAGGCAACATTCTGAGGGGTTAACGCTAAGGGGCTCTCTCGTGGCGGGGCAGGCATATTTGGCTCTCTATTCTCCTTGGCCGCCGCCAGGGCCTCCGCCCTGTATTGTTCAACGTAGGCGGTTAGATCCGCCTCCGCCAGGACTAGACGTCCCTGGGTGCTGGGGCCGGCATCCATGGCAACTACCCCCACCGCGGGAGGCTGGAAATTGCCACCAGAAGTATTGAGGTCAGGGAAGATCTCTTCCCCATTCCCACCATAGACACGCCGGCCGTGACCGGTTTGAACCATGATGATTACTGAAGGAGATGTTTGTCACGAATGGAGTTTGGGCTTTTCGTTCAGAGTTTCCCACAGACGGCGCCAAGATGATGGTGTCCAAATCTAGGCTGTGTGCTGGACTGCAGATTAGGACTCCCAATCACCCAAGATATTTGTAAAGTGGGGAGACTCTGGTGTTTTCCTGAGCTAAAAGAAAGGGGGCAAACGTGAGCTTAAAGGCCAAAACAGGGGAAGACGGGGGGTTTGACCCATTTTGGCACTCCGACACTCAAGTTAGTGAACTGAGTAAGAATATACTGAAAATGAGGAGTTCAGTGCGCAAAGGAAAGCTTACCTCCAATGGTGATGGAAAAGGGTTTATATAGGGCCAAGGAGGCCTCAGTGCGGGCAAGTACATCCTCTGGAGGGTGTGGATCTTGTCTGGTGGGAAGGGGACGCTTGGTGGCCGGAACAGTGCTTTTACGGCTAAAGCACTGTTTCCCTGTCCCTGCCAGAGACCCGGGTACAGTACCTGACACGGCCGCAATTAATGCGGCCTGTGAGGAGCGGTACGCGTATTAATTGCGGTTGTCTGATAGCACTTGGGTCGATCGGCCGTTGGGTAGCATTTTTCTGGGTCGAAAGGGGGCCCAGGACGACAGCTGCCCCATGGCACAAGTGCTGGGTCGATTATCAACTGGCCTGGGTCGGACGTTACGGGCTGACGTGGCACAAGCTGCTACGTGGGCATGACACTTGGCGCTTAGTCAGACTTCCCGATTTTTCCCTTATCAAATGCCTTGAGCATACACCCATAGGTAGCATGCTTTAATTCAATGTTCTCATCATAAGCCCTCTTAAAAAACATATCCATGGCAAATGTTTTGCCCATATCAGAAAGCTTCTGGATTATTAAATCATAATCAAAAGCAGCAAGACGTTGTTGGATATGTCTCTTCTCCATCATAAGAGATAGTGCATGATCAATCGCTTGTTGGATATGTTCCATCCAACGCACCAAGGCACCCCTACCAGCAAATATAAATCCATTACAAGTTCTAACAAATCTGCGTATCCAATTCCACCAATCAATAACCAAAATCAAAAGTGGGAAGGGATCTGCCGACGGCTAAAAAGGCGACTAGCCAAAGAACATAGGTTTCAACGAAGAAACGACTGAAGAACTACACAATCAGCGCCATCACATGGCAATCCCACGACATCAACTCCACACTATCAACATACCAAGACTCAAGATGCGACAACCAATAATCTCGCACAACTAACTAATTACAAGAAATTATTCCAAGATATGCAAAAATTACCTGCTCAGATCAGATTTGCGCTTCCTTCTTATAGTTGAACCCATAAAACCCGCGCCTGCAGATCATGCCATAAAACTTGCAACACCCGCAACAAATTTGTCCAAATAATTATTAATTTTCGTAAAAAAAAAGGGGGAAGATCTCCATACCTACAAGCTCCACCTTTCTCGCCCCTTCGATGCAAAAAATTGACACACGAACTCTAACCCTAGCACAGCTGAATAGAGGAGTAAGGAAGGAAGAATGAGAAGCGGGGCAAATAATGGAAAGGGGTAAAGTGTACAGTGGCCGGCCAATTTGCGCTCAGATCCAACGAGAGTTAATATCACCCAAAATCTAATATGAGTAAAGAGACTTAATGCGTGAATAGTTGAGGACCTGAACGGGCCAGATATTAAATCCGCCGGGCCAACATCACTTAATATTTCCTACCAAACTAAATATTAAGCCTAGTACCTAATATCTATGTGGGCTGATAGCCCAACCAAACGCTTTCTTATCATATTATAGAACAACAATAACAATATAATGATTGTACTATGTAGTCTAATCTTGTAGTTAACTATTAGGTTAGGGTTCATATAAATTATAAACAATAGCGATAAGCGTTGGGACTTACCCCAAACATCTCCATCAATCACTTGTAGTGCTGAATTTGTTTCCCCCTCTTATCCTGTGGTGGGCCGCAGCCGCAAATCGCTTTCATTACCGAAGCGCAACAAAGGAACAATACCCAAATTCCAATTTTCTCCTCAACCACTCTCAATTTTACCCTCCGCGTTGGTGTTGACGCAGCCGTAAAAAGGTTTTTCAACTGTGACAACAATCAGAACCTTCGTCTTTTAGCGCTATTACCTGGTACGGTTTTTACCGCGGCAAAATATTCTTAACCGCCTCCATTCGTGCATCACAATTTAAGTGCTTCCGGGAATTTATCTTATCGACGCCTCGCTCGCGCTGAATTTGATCGAGGCCGCGGAGATCTCGGCCTAATCCCCTCGATCGGAGTCTACGGACTCTGATTGCTCTAATTTGGTGTTTAACTACGCTGTTGCTGCTGTAAATAAGTATTGGATACAGGAGGAATTGGAGGTAAGTGTTGAATTTCATTTCTGCTTTTCGGTTTGATTTCTGAATCGACTTTAAGACTTAAGTAAGGTTTCCGTGATTTCTATTTGTTGAGATGATATTTTATTTCTTAAATTTTTGGCAATTTGCTGCTTAGGGTTCGGTAGAGTGGAAAAGTAGTTCCAACAGCCAATATGTGTTGCTTCCTTCTTTTTCTTTTTACTTCTATGGGGTTTAGTTTACGCTATTTGTGAAGTTGACATCTTGGATTTTCCTTTTTCAGTTTGTGTTTCTATAGGGTTGGTCATGGGAGGTTTTAGGTTTTGATTTCTTTATGCTGATGAAAGAGAATTTAACTGACTATTATTTCAGTTTCTTGTTAGCCATATAATCTGTATCTGTCGTGTTGAAATTTTGTTTCTTTCTATGACGTATGTTGTGCAATTAAATCGAGACTCTTTCTTTTATTTTTTTTCCCGCATGCTGTATATGCACTGTGATCATCATGATATCACTCTTCTTGCAGCTAGTAAGAGGGTAAGGTGGAGGATCAGTAGATGTCCCATCAAGAGGAAGAAATGGAGTTTGCAGCTGCTGACTATGAGATGGGAGAAGTTGAAGGGGATATGTATATTGCTGGTCGAATAATGGGAGACTCGGAGTCTGAGGAGGAGGAGGAGGATGAAAATGATCCTTTGGTCAGTTCAATTTGCAATCATTAATTTTGCAAATTCCCTTGTTATAATTCTCAATTTTCATATTTATTCATAGTTTTGCTTGTTGGTTTTATATTGCCGATACGTGTTAACTTACATGTTCGATTAGGAAAATAAGATAACCGATACTTCCGCTGCTGAGGCACGGCTAGGGAAAGATATACAGGGAATTCCATGGGAGAGGCTAAGTATATCCCGTGAAAAGTATAGGCAGACTAGACTAGAACAGTACAAGAATTATGAGAATATACCCCAATCAGGAGAAGGTTCAGAGAAGGTAACCTCCATTTTCAAATGGTGAACAAAGTTTGGTTTGATATTTATCATCAACTGCAATACATAGTTATGCGATTTTCCCTTCTGGATTTGCTAGGAATGCAAATTATCAAGGAAAGGTGGAGTGTATTATGACTTCTGGCAGAACACCAGATCCGTAAAATCGACCATTCTTCATTTTCAGGTCTGCGTTTATTGTTTCAGCTCTTTCCTTTTGATTGTATATAGGAGATCTATATAGTACAATGTGGAATACATCCATGTATTATATTTTAAATAGAGTTTTGCAATTGAGGTCTTTTTGAGTTTGCTTCCCCAAGAAGCTTCTCATATGTAGCCTAGCTCAGATTTCTGAAAGTTGTCCAGTAACCTTTTCATAGCACCTCAAGAAAGTCGAGTTGCAAAAATTCAATAATTTGATAATGATGCCCATTAGGCTTTACCTTTTGCTTTTAGATAAGATTTCAATTGAATTTAAAAATATTGCGTTTATAATTGGAGGAATAAAAGCTATAAAAAATGGTAAATTATCATATTAGTTTTCAATGTTTATTGTACATATTAATTGGTTATGTGCACTATGGTTTTCTCAAAGTTGTTCCCCTCTTGCAGTTGAGAAACCTTGTTTGGTCGACATCAAAGCACGATGTTTACCTGATGTCACATTACTCCATCATTCATTGGTCTTCATTAAGTTCCAAAAAGACTGAAGTACTTAATGTCTCCGGTCACGTGGCTCCTTGTGAGGTGCATCTCTATTTGTGTCATCATACTGAGTCATTTAAGTTGCCTGGCTATGTTTCCTTTGTGGTGTGATAGCTCTACTGGTATATCTGTTATAGAAACACCCTGGAAGTTTGCTGGAAGGATTTACTCAAACACAAGTAAGCACTCTGGCTGTCCGTGACAACTTGTTGATTGCTGGTGGATTCCAAGGGGAGCTCATTTGCAAGGTAAATTTTCCTTTTGGTGAAAGGTTTGTTGTGATTTGTGTCTCTCAGTCACAAGTACAGTGTCCAACTTAAACGGCATTTAACTACCATCATGATTCATATCTGCTTAATTTTGATGTTTATGGACCTTTGCCATTAACCTCATGATGGTTTTGACAAAGTTTCCTCTGATCGTGATATCACTGTTGTTGTTTTATCAACGCAATTACCTTTGATCATCTTCAACCCTGTAAAAGGAAATAAAAAATTATTCAGCTTAAGTCGTACTGAGATTGAGACATTATTATGGCCTATGAGAAATGAGAATGATAACCTTTCAGTCTAGAATTTTCTGTTTTGGAGGGCTGAAAGAAAAACTCTTGATATGATGCAGTATCTAGATCGGCCTGGTGTTAGTTTTTGCACAAGGACAACTTATGATGACAATGCCATCACAAATGCAATTGAGATCTACGATGGTCCAAGGTGAACTTCATTCTCAATGCCACCGAATTGATCTCTATGGAAGCAGATGTGAATATAATCCTGAACCATTGCCATTTGTTGACCCATATTCTGGAACTAATTGGTTTTGGACTTTTATCAGTGGTGCTGTTCATTTCACAGCTTCGAATAATGATTGTGGAGTGCGGGATTTTGACATGGAGAGATTTCAGCTTGTTAAGCATTTTGCCTATCCATGGCCTGTAAATGTAAGTTCTGTTTATCAATTCTCATAAATTTGTTTTATTGCTGTACATTTTATGTATTCATAGACTTTTCTGTCTCGTATCAAATTACTGAAATTGTGATACCCTTGTTGATAATCAGAAGGGGTATCAAAGATTTCTGCAACTAGTGTATGGTTCTCATACCTCTGCATTGGCTACTTTGTCATCAGAATGACATTCAAGTGGCGAAGTTTGGCACCTGGCTGACACGTGTTTCACTGTTTCAGTTTAGACAGTGGGCTGAATGTGTTGCAAATATCATTTAAGCTTGATGCAGTAAATGTTTGACTGTGAAACATTAGCTACGCGTTACAAGTTTACATGGTTGATTTTTAAAGAGGAAGGTGGGGGATGAGTGAAAGGCTAAAGGCCTGTACTATTTTCTGTTAATAAATGGTATGATTACCTTGCTTCAATACACATGGAGAGAACATCATATTAGTTTGTGAGTATGACATAGAATAGCCTTTTGTTATTCATGAACATGACATAGATAACCATTTGAAAATCGCATCAGTTTGTGCTGCTACTGTTGTTTTGCTTCTATCTCAAAATTTGCACTCTCTGGGTTCCACCTGGCTGATCTATTTCTGCTACTTGGTGGTTTAGCAGTTAGTATGTTGTAGGTTAGTGTGTTACTTGGGCTGTTATGTGGCTAAGTCCCGTGTATTGTGCTTCTTTATTTTTTGTTTTTTATTGAGCAGCTAAAAATGGAAAGAGGTTTGATCTATGCAAGCTGATTGAAACTGTAGGCAGTGAGATGTTCTGCGGATTATACATTATATAGTGAACAATATATTACTTCCAAGCCAGCAACCACTAGCTTTTCTCTTCCTTTTGATGATTGAGCTGACATGAAGCCTGTCTGTGTGCTGCATGAGACTTGGCGGGGTATACCATTTAACTATTAATAACTTATGGTATTGCTCACTTGGAGATATTAGACGGTATTAACGTTTGAAATATTGTAATGCCATTATCCATTTATTTTATTTCCTGTCTACAAGTCGTCTACCTGGCCCCTCCCTTTCTCTTTCTGACTTTGTGCACACGGCATGTGTTTTTGTGCACATATGCACCCACCTTCCTCTCTATGATAAGTGGATATACGGATAACAGTTCACTGTTTTATTCACAGCATACTTCTCTGAGTCCAGATGGCAAGGTTCTTGCTATAGTTGGGGACAATCCCGACGGAATGCTTGTGGATTCACAAACTGGAAAGGTACCCATTTGGTTTCTAGAAGTACTATTTCTAAGTCAATTATAATTGACCAGAGCAGAACTGATACATAACCTCTTGTAGACCATTGCACCTCTTCATGGGCATTTGGATTTCTCTTTCGCTTCCGCATGGCATCCAAATGGCTATGTCTTTGCAACTGGGAATCAGGACAAGACTTGTCGAGTATGGGACTCTCGAAACCTATCAAAATCACTTGCTGTACTCAAAGGAAACCTAGGTGCCATCCGATCAATCCGTTTCACATCTGATGGCCAGTTCATGGCCATGGCTGAACCAGCTGATTTTGTTCATGTGTACGATGTGAAAAACGGTTTTGAGAAAGAGCAAGAGATTGACTTTTTCGGTGAGATTTCTGGAGTCTCTTTTAGCCCCGACACAGAATCTCTATTCATTGGGGTGTGGGACCGCACTTATGGTAGCCTCCTTCAGTGTAACCGATGCAGAAATAACTCGTATTTGGACTCTGTAATATGAGTTTATGCATCTATTGTCGGAGAGGCAGGTGTTAGTCCGTCTGTGTGTCCTACATTGCTTTGGCCCAACTGTTGTTTCTTCAAATAATGGTGGCAAAGAAGTAAACATAAGCGGCCTGGAGTGCGTTTCGATGCAGCAGCCACAATGATCTTTAGTACGAGGCTAATTTTTTTTAGTGGAGATGTCGACTAGTAATGTGTATATTAAAAATTTTTAATTTGTTGTAACATTTGACTTTTCTGGAGTTAAAGAAGATGCTGACTGCTTGCATTTGTCTTCGTTGTTTGTATCCGATTGTCGTGCCGAATAAAAAGGGTTTTTGCTTTGGGTAAAAAGCCTCATCAATTCTTATTACATGAATTGATTAGAAAGATTATCAATATTTTTACTGACATGCGCCGAGTTGGAAAGTGGATTTTTGTGAGGATTTTCTTACATTTTGGGATCAGATACCTGAGGTTCTTTATGGTCATCTAGGAACTTTTTGATTCAATTTAATTTATGCAAGTGAAAGTATTGAAACAGTTGTATAGTTTCGTGGTTCGACGCGATTATATATGTATAAAAACATTCTTTTATATACTCTTTGCGGTTTATTGGTTTTTTTAGAAGTGTGTTTATAATTTCTTAGAAAAGTTATATTTGCATCCTTTGGTGTTTGACCTATCCCGGAGTTTTGGGATTCATGCTACTTCCCAATATTTAATTTTCAAATCTGTGAGTATTGTTGCATGCACTAGGCGGAACTTTCAGGTTCCTCGGGGGGATGTTTTTGTTATTTCAAATTTCAGGGGAAGTTTGTGTGATTAGATCAACAGGTTTCTTTAGGGGAGGTTTTTGTTATTTCAAATCCCAGGGGAAGTTCGTGTAATTAGATCAAACCTCGGTGTGCTGTTGGATTCAATTTTTTTCCACACTCTCTCAACTAGTATTATTTCAACTTTTATAGCATCTGTTAAACTTTAACCTCTCTAAAAAGTGGAAGTTTTTCTAAAAAGTTCCTCTTGAACAACCTGCATGAAGAGTTGTAATGTTACACTTATTTTCTGAAGGTACAATTTCAGTTCTGCAATATGATTACTTCTTGAAATACACACACAACTATATTGTTGAGTTTACATTATCAAACTCGAATCGAACAACCTAACTCTCAGGATACCACCATCATATTGGAGAAATCTGATCTCATAGCCAAGAATCCCTGTTGCTTTCTTCCTTATCAGATCATTATCGTGTACTCTTCCTCATCCATCAGAGGGAGTTCAACCTTATTGGAACTGGAGCAACTTACGGAATTAGAAACTTTTGCACAGTTTGCTTCAGATTTTGATAGAGGAAGTCAGAATCAATCGGCAAGAGGTCGACGATTACCTGAATTGCTTAAACAATCCCGATCGGATCCTCTTTCGGTAGATGAACAGGTAATGACTTTATACCAGAACCAACTGCTATCTTGATTCATTAGAAATCGGACAGGTAAAGAAATTTCTGGGTGAATTGCGTAAAACTTGATATGCCGGGTCAATGACACTCCATCTAGTTGGACAGAACATGTATCTGGATGTCCGATGGAACGTCTTCAGCTCGATCCTCCATTTCATCATCCTCCATATGGCTGAGGATGCTATCTTCTTCTTCTTGTAACTGCTGCATACAATCTTCAAAAGCAGCCACCAGTTCTGGATTAAATAAGGAACTCTCTCCACCCTCTTTACCTTTCACAGAAGCAGCCATTTTACCATTATAGCTACCGAATTTGGGAGTAACGTAACTTCCAGGAGAGTAAACGTGCCCCTCCGCATGGACGCGTTGCCTGAATCTTCCAATTGCTGGGAACTCTATTGTTGGCATATCTAGTGACTTAAGGCCCTTTGCAACAGCCTTCCTTTTCCAACCCGTTTCACGCATTTCATCCACTCGAACGATGTTTTCAACATTCTTAGAGTTGGAACCCTGTACTGGTTCCTCATGATTTTCCCATGGATAGCAATCTTCATCTTTACTCGTGAATCTGTGAATTCTTTCCAGCAATGCATCGTATTCCTCCACTGTGTGAAAGCTTCTCGAGCCCATTTGGTTCCTATCGTTCGATCCTAGCTCATTTCCATTGACTCCATCACTTTCAGACAGCATTTCTTTCTCCCTCATTGTCTGACAGCTTTTCGATCTAGTGAACCTGACGTAATCAGGGCCGGCCGACTCTCCTACCTCTGTTTTTCCAGTGATATCCGGGATAAGATCCCATGCAACTGGAAGATACGTAGTCTGGGGAGGTGGTTGAGGAGGATCATCTGTTGATGGTAAAGTGAAACTGCTGCTTCTGAGTTTTGTCATTGAGTTGGTGGAGCAAACCAGGGCAAAGAGATGGTCATTGCCGCCATGGGAAGTCAGTAATTCTTCCCAGGCAGCTGATCTGTTGTGTAAGCCATTGTTGAGCTCTTCCCTAATGCTCATTGAACGAGCAACCGCCTTCGAAGATATGCATCCCATTTTCTCTACTTTCTTTTATAAAGGCCTGAGATTACAAAAAGAAATGATCAACAAGATACACGCAATGGATCTGCAGTGATCTAAACTTCAGTACCTAGAGAGAATCAGCATTAATCACTATCTTTTAAATGCTAAAAGGCTATCTGCCATCTTTACTGCAAATTATTATACATTAATAATTAGAAAAAGTAGGTATTTTGTACTCCATAACTACTTTTCCCAGCTAATACGTCCAACTGTCCAAGCACTGCAGACTACTTTTTCACCATTCTTTTCTTTGCACGGAGCTCGAGAGCACGAATCCCTGAGAATTTGTCTTCGTATCTGATCAAACTTGGTACTAAATTCTTGGTTTTTAAGGTAAGCAAATGAGACGGGCAAACAATAGGATGAAAAAAAGATGTTGAAAACTGCTTCCTTTCTCCTAAAATCGATCTGAACACGAACTGATTCTATTGTGTGATGAGATAAAAAAGAAAGATTACAACTTTACCAAGTATGAGTGAGAAGTTGATACCTGTTTCAACTTCGAACTGTAAAATCCTGGAAACTGAGAAGATTGCAGCAGTCTGAAGGTGAGATGATCTCTTGGAGAGGAGGAATATTGGCACTGTTTTGGGTTCAAGTCTCAAGTCTCAACTACTGAAACCATCTACCTTGGACTTTCTCCTGTGAAATCTCAATTAGAATAGCAATTCAATAATGAATGGAGGGCGTGGTAGGGTAGGGTGGAAGCATACAGCTTGATTCCGCCAAAGTTTTTCGACTTTTCAGACTGCAATTTCCAAATTCATTCAATATAACAATCATAGAATAATATAGCAATATATTTCTTTTTCTTTTATTTTTTTCAGGTTCTCACTCGTTTTTTATTATATATTGAGCTTCAAGTATTACAAAGGTCAATACGAGGACAATCCTTTGTGGGTTTTTACTCATTTTTATTTCTATGTTTCGGTACTACAAAGATCAATGCGAAAACAATCCTTTTCATGCGTCTTTTACATTCGAATACTTAAAAAACTACGATCATTCTGATCCGATTATTCCATTCATTAGTTAAAGATTTTAAACCTTAAGGTGGGCTTCTTATAGACTTGTGGATGCACACCTCCCTCTTAATCGGATCGCTGAGTACCTAATTTATCCATCCCACTTATTTCGTTCGACCAGGATGTGAGACACTTAGAATTGAGAATTCAACCTTTTGCTATAAGGATTTTAAATCACACATTATTCTATTTTTGGATTGCATACATTTCTACACGTTAAAAGTGCTTATATTCTATCTTTCTTATTTTAATATCTCTGTGTGATTTTTCTTTTGTCCTCCATTATCCATACAAGATTTATAATTTTCTCATTTTTAGATATCAAGAAACATGGGGTCTTTAGGTATTGGTGACGTAAATTGAGGAAAGTGGATTAGAGATAAACGGGAGTACTACAAATTATATGCTAGTGATCCACTTAATCCATCATTAGACCAAAAAGAAATAAGATTAATAACTATAACAAGCAGCCTTATATGCTGGATAAGTACATATGCAACAGTTTTTGAATTTTTTTTTTTATTTTAATGCACGTCAAAATAAGATTCAAACCCAAAATATTATCTTAAAGAATAAACTCATTAATCACTTAAAATAACTCACGTGGACAACATGTTTTGAAATTTGAACATTATTAAAGTAGGTGGGCGTGTGTGAGCAAGTTTTTGCGAACTCTTTGAAAAAGGCTGTATTAATTTAATGGCTAAGATCCAACTAAGTCATGGATTACTTGTAAGCAAATTACAAGGAGGAAGTTCAAATTTCAAAATTGAGGGCTAATAATAATGGGGCAATTAAATTTATTGCTTTTGAGGCCATTTTATCCTTGTCCTTTTCTAATCTTTCTTAAACTTAGGATCCACAGTTCAGGGATTACTTTTTTATGATAAAATAATTTAAGGTGGTTTTAAAATTTTAGAGAGTTACTAATATTTGAGCATCTTTTAACTTTTGTCTTTAATACTTTCTAGATAAAGGTAATTTTAAAATTAAAAAAACAAAAGAGAGAGAATTATAAGAATATGTTCTTCTTCATTTTTTTTTGTTTTTTTCTTTTTCGGTTATTTGAATAATGTTATTCAGTTATAGCTGTGAGTTGACTAAACATTAGTTTACACTTACAGGCAATTGTGTACAAATTGTTATCCACCTTAATCATTGGCTTTGACATTGAATCACTTAATTAAAATTTAAAACCAAATACATTAAAACACAAGGATCCTGCCGGTCATTCTAATGGGCCTTTATAGAACTTTGTTGACTTACACGAAAAAGCCTTTTGGGCCCAAACTTGCCTTTTCTTTTCCTTCTTCTTTTATGGAAAAGTGACAAACTTTCTTTTTCGGCCCCGTCAAAAGTATACTATGCTCTCTTAATATATATATATATATATACTAGTATGTACCCCGTGCTATGCACGGAAACAGTAACAGTATATAATGCATCTTATATAACATAATAATCTGAGTATAACAATAAAAAATATTTTTAATCATTTTCATTAGTCCAACATTATATTTATTTGTGTAAAAGACGCAATCTTTCGGGAAGATGGAAGCACTCTTCAGACCAATCAATGGCTAAAATGAAATTCACCGTGCATCGAACATCTGATCTTGCGAAACTCGGTGGTACGAGAACGATAAATGTGAAAGTACGGCCTTGAAATAGCTTATATAATTTTTCGCCATTTTCCTAAAAATAATGAAGGGGTAAATATACGTAAATATGTTAAAATTAAATAAATTTATAATTTTATTATACCTTTTCTTGCAAGCTCTTGAAATAAATAACCTTGTTGCGAAACATATATTCATCCTGCTTGTATCCATCAAAGATATATATAAAAGTAAGATATATAAAAGTTACCTGTGGGATCGGTGCTTGAACAAAATTTATGAAGAAGATATTTCTGTAATTAAAACACGAAAAAAAACTATAAGTTAATATATAAAGGATCTTGTATTTCTATCTCTCACGCGATGGTAGGAAAAAAGGATCTTGTATTAAAAAAATATATTTCTGTGTAGAGTACAAATAAATAAAAATTATTTATGTGTGAAACCCTATGATGCACGGACACTTCTAAAAATATTATTTCGTCGTGTCGTGTCGTGTCGGACATGAGTCCGACACTCCTTACGTGGGAAATTCAAGAAAAAATCCGTATCACCGTATCCGTGTCGTGTCGTGTCGTGTCGTGTCCGTGTCGCCGTATCCGTGTCCATGCATCATAGGTGAAACCACAAAAATATTAACTTGCATATCCCAATAAATCAGTATAAAATTCTTGACATAAATAAATTGATATTAGTTGAGTTTTAATAAATTTATGGGATTAATATCTCACTTAGTGTGATTAAATAAATAATTTTAAAAATTAACATAAATAAAATGATATTAATTGACTTTTCTAAATTTATGATAATTATTAATGTATTAAGGGGCAATTATTAAAGAGGACCAAATATGATCAAAAGTTTTCCTAAACCCCCTACTTTGAAAAATGTATGTTTTAGGTTATCAATATAGAACTTATTTTTCCTAAACCCCCCATAGCCCTGAAAAGTCTATTTTGCCCCTTTTTTTCCTTTTTTTTCTTTCCTTTTTTCCCCCCAACCTCGCTGAATAGATTCATTCCCAATTTGGTTTGGGCAAGCCTGCAACCACATTTTCATTCGTCGGTAACGAGAGCTAACGGCGACGACTGCAGGATAAAGAAGACGGCGGCAACGGCAACAAAGACAGCCGGACATCGATAAACGGTGACAACGAGAATCGATTTGGTCATCGTGCCCTATTTCCTATGCTGCTCTAAGGTATTCTCCGCATATGAATGTTAATTGAATGTATTCTTGGCATTAATTGAATGTTAATTATGTCAATTAGACAATATATTTCACTGAAAATTTATATTGAATCAAATTGCTGATCCTCTGGAAACTGAGAGTTCAAATTGGTACTCTGAAGATGGCGTTGGTCGGTGATGAAGCTCAAGACAAGAAAATCCTGGGAAGTTGTTGGTTTAACGGCGAAATTACGGTATTTTCAATTGGGAGGAGCGCGTCGGTGGAGGAGATTCACGCGCAACTTGGTGAAGAGTGGTCAAACTTCAACTCTGTTGCCTACGTGGTACAATACCTCGCACCCCATAAAAAAGGTTTGTGGGTTAGTTTGCGACGCGACGGGCAGATTCCGACTATGATCCAACTACATCAACTTGCTAAACTCAACATTGTTGAGATGAGAGCGATTCGGCCGCCTGCCTGTTCAGGTGGGAAGCAGACATCGAAAAGAAGGTATGAGATTTTAAATTTATTCTATGAGAAGGTATTAACATTATATTAATTCTGGTCAGTAATCTTATTCTATGTCAGGAAGAGAAGATATAACCCCTACGACTATGGTTCATGCTTGGCTACTGTTCGTTTTGAAGTTGAAGATTGACCAGATCCACGGCCTTTTCTGGAGTTGAGGATTGATTTGATTTTATGCATTTCACTTTTTCTTAAGACATATTTTTTTATTTGTTGTTGTAAACGTATACACTCCATTTTATGATAGTTTCTGTTTGTTTGTTTGAAACTACGTTAATAAATTGCTTGATGTTGTTTTCTCAATTTTTTGGGTTAAATATACGTAATTGAAAGCATACTTTGTCCAGTTTTAAATATGCGTAATTGAAAGCATACTTTGTCCAGTTTTGGGTTAAATATGCGTAATTGAAAGTAGACTTCATTGAGTGATGGGATGGGGACTTTGTCCAATTAATCAGGTTTAATGCGTAATGGGATGAGGACTTTGTTCAGTTAAACAGGCTTAATGAGTGATGGGATGGCTTAATGAGTAATGGGATGGGGACTTTGTCCAGTTAATCAGGCTTAATGCATAATGGGATGGGGACTTTGTCCAGTTAAACAGGCTTAATGAGTAATGGGATGGGGACTTTGTCCAGTTAAACAGGTTTAATGCGTAATGGGATGGGGACATTGTCCAGTTAAACAGGCTTAATGAGTAATGGGATGGGGACTTTGTCCAGTTAAACAAGCTTAATGAGTAGTGGATGGGGACTTTATCCAATTAAACAGGCTTAATGCGTAATGGGATGGGGACTTTGTCCAGTTAAACAGGTTGATTGATTATCATAAGTGTAATTGGATGGGGGCAAGAATATTAGAATAATGATACTCATAATTGATTGATTATCATAAGTGTAACGTTGTGGACAAGAATATTACAATAATGATACTCAAGATTGATTGATTATCATAAGTGTAATTGGATGGGGGCAAGAATATTAGAATAATGATACTCATAATTGATTGATTATCATTAGTGTAACGTTAAGGACAAGAATATTACAATAATGATACTCAAGATTGATTGATTATCATAAGTCCCCATCCCATTACGCATTAAACCTGTTTAACTGGACAAAGTCCCCATCCCATTATGCATTAAACCAGGTTTAACTGGACAAAGTCCCCATCCTATTACGTATCGAAGTCTACTTTAAATTACTCATATTTAAAAATAAAAATAGAACAACATTCAGTTACAGCATAGAATATATACAAAGGCAAAATAGACTACAATCAAACTAAATATTTCATTACAAAACCAGTAAAATAGACTACAATCAAACTAAATATTTTATGGGGGAGGAAACTGACTAACCTCCTCCGAATCATCTTGAGGGATATTGGAATTAACACTCTCCTCAGAGGACCCGGGGTAAACCACGCCGTCAAAGGACTCGGGGTCCGAGTCCCTATCACTTATGTGGAACGCGTGGAGGTGCTCCTCTTCGCCATACAAAAGGTGTGTCTGCCGCACTTTGAAGATATACCTAAGGTCGTCGTAATAACGGCATCCAAATGCCCTGGCGTTGGAATCCCGACGAATAACCTATGTAAAATTAAACATTGAATAACGAACAAATATTAAAAAAAAAAAAGGGACACGAATGAATTAGACTTACCTCAATGGTATTCACATCATAATATACTAGGGTCTCAATTTCGGCATGAATACGATTAGCACCCATTTTAACTCCGGGACACGTCAATAATCTACGGAATTCGTGAAATTTTATCCGCAATTCTTTCACCGCTGCTACAACATCTCGGGGCCAGAATCTTGTTTTGAATCGCTGAGTCAAATCACGCGACACATTAAACAGCACTGTGTCGAAGACTTCTAGCCGATCGATTTCGTTGTCTCCGGCATATATCTGAAGACGTTCAACCATGTACGCTTCCACCCATGCCAGAATAGGGCTTGGAGGGGGATTCATAACTTTGTTTGTCAAGGATTGAGATCTGGGAGAGAAAGAAAAGCAGGGCTTCTTGCAGGTGGTGAAATGTGTTGGAAAACACGAATCAGAAAGCAGTGAAATTTAAAATTTTTCCCAACAAAAGGACCTTGGACTCGCAATCGTGTAACCAAATTCGTAGAGATAGAAAACTTACTTTTCTTTTATTCTTTCTTGAAGCGTTTCAAGCCACCCAAGAACGCTCTTCTCGCGGCTTGACAACCCGTCCCTCGAAAGTCTCTTTCTACTTCAGAATCCATTGTCGGGATAGCAATCCAAACCAACCTAGATTCAATTCATGTTAGGGAAGTTCTTAACAATATAACATAAAGAAAGAAACATGAAACGAGAAAAACAGGATTGAAACTCCCTTCGAAAACCAGTTTTGCGAAAGTAGAAAACTGTCAGTCACAAAACCCTCGTGAAAAAATTCATCCTTCAGGATATGGACGAACGATTTTCGCCATCTTCTTTGGTTCAATTTTTTCATTCGTTTCATGTCGGGTTCAGAATCGTTTCATCATCCCTTCTGATCGTTTTGCTTGATCCCCACCTTTTGGTAAAGCTCGAATCTTCAAAACTTCTAACTTGAAGCTCTCTAGAGATAGTCCACCAACTTGGCTACAATCTAACTAGTAAGGATGCTAGTTCTCTAGTTAGTGTTTAGGCTTAACCTAGGGTTTCGTTTATCTTGGAGAAATGATGGTGTTCAACACATGAACCAAAAGAATTGTCAATTAGCTCTAAGGGGAGCTCGAGCTCCCCTATTTATAAGAGGGGATGACCGAAAATTCCTAGTCCTTTATGGGCTAGGATTTTGGTCTCTCTCTCTCCTATTACTTGATCATCAAGTAATTTGACTTTGCCTTTGAATTCTAATTCAAATCAACTTTCAAGAGAGCTAAAAATATCCAAACTATTTTTGGATAATTTTATACTTTATTTATTTTAAATAAATAACTTATTTTATCTAATTAATTAATTCATAATTAATTAACTAGATGATTTTTCTCCAAAATAAGACTTTCTTTTTAATTCAAAAATTAAACCAAAGTCTATTAAATAATTAATCACATTAATTATTTAACACATAAATAAATATACACATATATTTACACACGTGTGAGACACGTGTCACAATGACATGTGTCACTCACGTGAGCCGCACGTGTGGTTCACACGTGTGGGACCCTCTTGGCCCGATTAACTCGTTTAATCATTTTCAAGCCTCAACTCATGTAACCAAGTTGTTGTGTGTGACCCTCTAGGTTCTCAATTCAATTAGCAGTGACCCTAATTAATTAATTCACTAATTAATTAATCAGTCCACAGATTAAACGACCATAGTCTAGCAACAGGTGTTTAACCCCTAGCTGAATTAGAATGTTCGGATTCGACAGAACCTTTAAGTCATTGATTCATGTGAGATACAATCCTCCTACTTACTATCTCTCAACCAAGATCTAGGGTAAGGGAATAATTAGAACCCTAATAATCTGGTCTTAAAGCTAAGTGCATTTCATATCCATTTGATCTCAATCCAAGAAACCGTTTTCTTGATGTCTTGATCTACTTCTACTGCCTTGGCCAAGGACTCCATATGGCATATGAATGACTTACACAATAAGAGATCACCTTGCATATGCAAATGTAGGTCCTTTCTTGATTCTCATTCACTTTTATGTGTCACTTGTGCAGCCCCAACATAAGCCTTGAATCAGTTGTCTAAGGCGACACCCTTTAAAGCTTATACCTAAGACTACAGAGTTAACTCATAAAGTGACAAGGAACCTCAAGTCTAAGGATCAATTAATCACATCAATGACTCGTGAGATATTTCCTAATCTGGAAGTTTCCATTTCCTGAAATAGAAACTTCCTTTCCCATTTAGGAATGTTCTCACACGGGGCACCTCAATGAACTTACTTATTGAAGTGAGCACCCTCATGTATCACGCACGTATCAACTATACACTTTGCACCTCCATGAAACAAGGTGGTCCTTCTTAAGGGCGTGATCCCACAAGCAAGCCTTAGAGGAGTCAGGTTGACACTCCCACTGTCTGTAGGAGTCATCGGCTTGGAGTATTTTACTAATCATGACTTATGTGATATAGGGCTCGTTTCATGAACCATTTCACCTAAATGGTAGAGTCCTAAAGTCATCAGGATTAGGGGAGTTCTCATACATGCATAGCTAAAGTAAACGCATACCAAACAAGAGCATATAAAGAAGTGTTTGCCTATGATATTAATCAATCGTATATTATTCAAAGATTGATTGTGATACTAGGAAAGTCCCAAAACGGATTATGACTAATCGGCTTTCTAGGGCACTATTCCTAACAAAATGGGGATGAAAATTTTGCAGAAGTCTACGTACAGGGCAACATTGAAGATACTACTAAAGGTGATTGGACCGTATACCAACAGTCGTACCCCTTCGTCGCATTGTAAAGTTGATTGGTCGGTCCAAATTCCGGGAAAGAGTGCAGGCAGCTTTTCATTTAATTCAAGCATCTCATCGGGAATGCATAATAATCTATTAAGTTTGTAGTGTAAATATTCATTTTATTAGTTATTGAAAGGTCTGTTTGTCTAGTTAAAGAAAAAAAATTCCAGAAATTATAAAATAGCATTTCGAAACAGAGTTGCCGGAAACCCGTTTCGAAAAAGAGTCGCCGGAAAGGCCATTCGGAAAAGACTCGCCGGAAATTGGTTGCCGGAAAGATCAGACGCGGGAAGAAGAAGCAAAGATCAGAGGCAGGAAGAAGACAATGGATATCTATGTCCTTCTTCAATTTATTAAGGGTATTATGGTACTTTTACGAGATTTGGGGGGTTTACAAAAAATGGAAAGGATAATAGGGATGGAATATATCTATTTATTGAATTGGGGGGTTTAGCAAAAGTTTTCAACCTACTAGGGGGTGTTCATTAATTTGCCGATGTATTAATTAAGCTTGTGGCCTGTGTTTTGAAACCCGGACCGGTTCAACCGGTGACCGGCCGCCTATCCGGTTCGAACTGCCCCCTAAAACCGCTGCTTGGTTGACCCGGAGGGAACCGGCGGAAACCAGTCAAAAACCGGTAAAAGTACCGGATCGGACCTGTAGACGGACCGTTTGGCCCGGTTATAATTTAAAAAAAAAAAATTTAAAAACCTGAAGAATATAGAAGGAGATGAAAGTTTGGTGCAGTAAAAAATATGAAGATGAACGGAGAAGGAAACGGAAAATTGGTGCAATAAAAGATCTGAAAAAGACGAAAGGAGAAGGAGACAGAAGTTTCTTGAATAAAAAACCTGAAGAAGATGGAAGGAGAAGGAGAAGAAGGAGATCGAGTTTCGTTCAATAATAAATCTAAAGAAGATTGAAGAAGATGAAAGAGATGGAGATAACAGTTTGGTGAAGAAGATGCAATAACCCCTGTGGGAAGGCGAGAAAAGTTTTCTTCATTCACTTTTTGAAGGCTGCGGCTATGTTTTTTAGGTTGGAAATATTGGGCTTAGGTCACAATTCATACTGGGCCGGGGCAAAAGTAGGATATAATATATATATTTTATATATATTATAATTTTTAATTAATATTTCTAATATTATATTTATATATATAATAAAATATAATTATTATGTAATTATGACATCATACCGGTTCGACCGGTGGTCTAACCGGTCGAACCAGTAAAACCAGTAACCAGTAAGCCTCCCCGGTTCGACGTCCGGTCCGGGTTTAAAAACATAGCTTGTGCCAACTGCATCTCTATATAAAAATATTTACTGGTTAATCAATTATTTGGCTTAAATATAACATGGATTTATAAATTAATAACAATAACAGTATATAATTATTATATTGTATACAAACTGGGACTTGCATATCCCAATAAATCAGAGTTCTAAATTTACGTATAAAATTCTTGACAAAATAAATTGATAGTAGTTGATTTTTCTAAATTTATAATATTAGTGTCTTAATTAGTGGAATGTATATATATATATACTCCAATAAAATAAATATTACACTACAAATTATTTCTTTAAAAAAATAATAGTTTTAATGCATCACATAGCTATATTTTAAATATAAATATAATGTTGGAGATGCTTTAATAATTAAATATATTACTCAACTTAAGCTAATATTATTATTTTTCGGTGGATTCATGAAAAAGTGGGAACACTTATTGTTAAAGAAAGAACTAAATCAAATATCATATATTTCAATAAAGATAGTAAAAAAAGAAATAAATAAATAAACATAATAATATATAGTTTGGTTGGGGAACAAATCAGAGATATACATAAAAGTTACCTCCGGACTGATAGGTGCTTGAACAAAATTTTCAGAAGAAGATATTTCTGTAATTAAAACACGGAGAAAAACAACTATTAGTTAATGAATAAAGGATATTGTATTTCTATTTTCACTCTCTCACGCGATGTTAGAAAAAATATTTATGTGTAGAGTACAAATAAATAAAAATTATTTATGTATGGATATATACAAATAATCTGTATTAAAATTTTCTGTATTTAAAATTATTTTTGTACTCTAAATATACAAATAATCTGTATTAAAAATATATATAAATAATATATAAAATATTCTTGAACAAATTAAAGATATGTGTAAAAATTTACCTCCTTACTGATGTACTTGAACAAAACTTCAGAAGAAGATATTTTCTGTGTTAAAACACGGAAAAAAAACTATAAATTAATATATAATTAAAAACCACAATATATTAAAATATAAATATATTGTAAATGTGCAAGAAAAAAATACACTAATAATTCATAAATTGTCACTAAAAAATATATATACAAAAAATTACCTTTTCACATAGCGTAGTTGAACAACAGCTATATTTCTCTATCCAAAAATTAAGAAAAATCATAAAATCAAACACACATGTAATATATAAATTATCAATGAACAGAAGTATATATAAAATTACCGTACCACATATGCTACCTGAAAAGTAAAAAGAGAGGGAAAAAAACTATGAATTAGTATACAAATATATACCTTAAACAATTAAAATATGTTGAGAATCATTATAACCGTATATCTATATACAATGCAAGAACAGATTCAATAATTAAAGAAGAACAGACTCAATAATTAAAGAAAAGATTACCTCCTCCGTTGTATTGAAAGTTTGTGCCAAAAGTAACGTCGTAAAACTAATATCGTAAATAAGCTTATGTCAACTGCATCTCTCTATAAAAATATTTTTACAGGTTATTTAATGATTTGGCTTAATTATAGCATGGAGTTATAAATCAATAACAATAACAGTATATAATTATTATATTGTATACAAACTGGGACTTGCATATCCCAATAAATCAGAGTTCTAAATTTACGTATAAAATTCTTGACATAAATAAATGGATATTAGTTGAGTTTGCTGGGATGCGGGCCCAGAACAGTAGCGGTTCGGGACCACATTTTAAAATTTTATTATAATACAAGTATTAAAATATTTCTAAAACATTTTAATACAAAGCGGAAGACTTAGCCGGATCTACTCAAGTATATACATGCAATTGATAATAAATTTTAAATCACTTAAGCAGATAAATATCTAACATGCAATTAACAATTAAGAGCACATAATTTATCATGCTTAAAATAAAATAACTGAAAGATATTACCGTGCTGTAATCATGGCTATCTAACGGCATTTTTCCAGCTCTTTTCCCTCTCGTGAGACCGGCAGAGCTTCCCCGCAATATCCCCGACTCAACCTTCGGAGTGTGGGCTCCGCGAGTATTTCCCTAAATACTCGAGAAAATATTTTCTAGAAAATTTTATTTTTCTAGAATAGAAAATTCTCTAATTTTCTAATAATTAAGTGGATTATATATTAATTATATAACCACCTAATTATATATTAATTAATCTTTTAATTAAGGATTAATTAAACTAAAAAGGAAGGGAGCAATTCTTCAACCATACATGGCCGAAAATTTGCTGCAAAAATGGAATGAGAAATGAGTGAATGCATGGCCCTATATATAGGCAAAAAATCAGAGGCAAAATGGTCAATTTCCATATAAAATGAAGGGCATTTTGGTCATTTAGAAACCGCGTACAAACCGCGTCCCAATCCGACCAATCCGAGCATACCACGTGGTAGAACTCTCCGTCGCGGACCCAACGCCACCAACCACGCGCCGACACGTGGCTGCACGCGCCCCCACGCGCCGCCACAAGTCGGCCAAGTGGTTGGCGCGTGTTTATGCACGCACACGCCATCAGGGCCGGTCCGAACCGGACCCGGCCTGACCGACCCTATCCGCGACCCTACCCTTTTGACCCGAGTTCAACCCACTTGACCGACCCGTTGTCCGGCCCGGTTTCTCGACCCGTTGACTATGCAGTCAACTTGATCCGGGTCGCTGGTACACTCTGACGCGGCTCAATCTGAGCCATCCACGTGTCACACACGTGGTGCCCAGTCAGCGCCACTTGGGCCCCACCCTACTGACGTGGCGTGGCACGTCAGTGCCACGTCAGCTTTTTTTTCTTTTTTTTTTTGAAAAAAAATTTATTTTCTGCAAAATAAAATTTCGGGTATTTCCAACTCTTTGGAACTTCAATTTATTTTCTTAAAATAAATTCCTTGGCCATTTTCAAACACTTTGAAAAATTCATTTCTCTTTCTCCTTTTAATATTTTCTCTTTGGGTTTTCAATTTGGGGCTTGCAGGGGGACCTGTAGGACTAATTAATTTTAGCTCCAAACAGATTAATATATTATCATCTCATGATAATAATTAATTACCGTTTAACAATATTTAATTCCACTAAATAAATATTGTTGCACTCTAAAATTAATTAAAATATTAACGAATTTCTCGATCTAGAATAATTTCGCATTTCACTCCTCCGTGTAGATATCCATGAAAAATAAATTACAACTACTATCATTTATTTTTCATCTCTAATTTGAAATTTATTGATTTGCCTTAAGTTTAAATTATCTGTATGTGAAACACATTCAACATACAACTTCAGTGACGTTATCACGCGAAGTGCTTTGGCCAAAGTCTTAATTCGAACTTTTACAAATCTATTTCAAGGATATCTCTTACCTTCCAGCAAGGCCACAGATTCCTCGATCAATATAACTCTTTAGCACATTTCATGTTGTCACCGAATCATACAAAGTATTTTGGCCACCCGTTACCGAGACCTCACTTCGAGTATGTTACAGTGACTAACACTACATGCCTAAAGCCGAAATATTATCAGGATTAAGAGTACAATGCTTCCTGAGATTTTATTCATTTTAGATAGCAGTATAAAATGAATAATCTCAGTGGTCGAGTTCGATGTTTCCAATCCTATTGAAAATCATCAACGTGTTATAATTGGAATCACCATTACCTATGACGAAAGATTAATCATCTTATATAATCACGTTATAGTCTTGATAAGAACATATTCTTATCTTACCGACTAGAACTTTAATGACACGTGATTTCGGTATTCAAAGTCTTTTCCTATGAAACACATTTCATACAAGAATACCACCACATGTCATTAATTATTAATATGTGAAATACTCACAACTTGCTGTAAATTCAGTTTAATTAATTCAACAAATTGAATTTCCAGGGCACCATTCCCAACAGAGTTTTCCTAAATTTATGGGATTAATATCTTAATTATGGCGATTAAGTAAATAATTTGAAAAATTAACATAAATAAAATTATATTAGTTGACTTTTCTAAATTTACGATATTAATATCTTAATTAAGGTTGTGCCAACTGCATCTCTAATCCCCTTAGTTTATGCTAAAATTTGTTAAATTTATTTCAATTAATTAAAATCAATCAATTAATTAAGATATTTATAGTAAATTGTTTCTATAATTACGTGAAATCATTAATACTCGACATAAATACAATCATTATTATTTGAAAGTCCTAAAAATATTAAGGATTTTGTGATTGATTATTAATCGGACATTTCTTAAATTTCTGAGATGAATAAGATAATTAATGTGATTTGATAATTAATTATAGTTTTCTCAATTAGTGGAATTTAATAAATAATTAAAATATTAAATAGTTTGAAAAGTTAATCAACCAATCAAATAATTTTTACAGATAAAAAATCTCAAAAAAACCACAAAATTCCATTTGGTCAAAATTCACTCAATTTGGTCAAAAGACACCCTTCCTATATATTATAGTATAGATATATATTTATTTATTTATTAACATTATAATTTAATAATTCGACTCTATATTAATTTAATTAGAAGTCTCATATTCGAATTTTAAAAACGTAGAATACTCAGCCTTCGAATATTTGGGAATGCTGCTAATATAAAGAGCAAGAACCTTTCATCACAACTAAAAATTCTTTACACCGTTCTAATCCATTCCAACCTAAATAAATAAAATAAAAAATATTAAGCTTTAGTGTTTCTCTTTTGATATGCTGAATAATTTAATTATATCAATTTTTTTTTTTATCACAACTGTTTTTAATTAGTCTAGTCTACTTTTAGAATTAAAGTAAAATAATAAGATCAATAAACAATTAGTTTTTTTTTTGGTACAATAATAAACAATGAGTGTTATCAACAAAAACTGAATTGTATAGTCTTAATTAATTTAAGATTAAACCAAACTATTAAATTACCTCATTCACCGATAGTGATATCATATGACATTAATAACATGACAGAAATAACATGACAGAAACATTATATTTTGGAAACAAAATCCTTTTTGACTTCCGTTTACCATTATGCAGGAAATTCTTGCATGCACCGGGTGTGCCCCGATGCATGCCCTCATCTTTTTTTAATTCAAAAAAATTGAATAAAAAATAAAAAAAATAAAAAATAAAAATATATATTTTTTATTATTAAAGAAAGGGTGGATGCATGCACCGGGCCAACACCCGATGCATGCAAGAATTTTCCCCATTATGAGTAGGTGATATTCGAGCGTTATTACACACAACAAATTGAAAGGGGTCACTTATGTTATAGCGAAAGCCTAATTAAGGATAAGGGCGTTGCCCCAACACAAAGTACTTCTTGAACAATTTATTGACACTTTTTAAAATATTATTTTATTATTTCGTATTATATTAAATATTGTATTTGATATTTTTTATTTCGTATTATATTAATTATTTTACCATGTTCATATCGATGTGCTCGCATACATGGATGATAGTTCTTCTCAGTTCTCACGGATGCATCTCAATTATTTGTATGTCAATTCAGTCAGCAATAAATGACGTTTAATTTAATTAATTTTCAAATAATAATAATAATAATAATAATAATAATGATGATGATGGACATTTGATTGTCCAATATCAATATGACGAATAACCAGTGTCCACCCACCAGGCCAGTCTGCCCAACTAGATTTCCCGTGACAACATTGCTGTTGTATGTTTATATCTTCATTAATTGACAAGAAAATACTTTGTTGTTTTTGTTTTTATTTCTTATTACCTTATTGATGTATTTTATTCTGAAATCTTTTATTACGATTATTCAGTACTTCATTTTCTTCTTTATATTATTTGAGAAATTATTTCAAGTCATATTTAGAATGCACAACGGCTCTAAAGACATTGATGTGTTTACTTTAACCCAACATGTAACTAAGAAGGATGAAGTGATTTTGCACTTATGTTCCTAATATTAGAAATGAGATTCTGTTTTTTTTTCCCCCTCGTTTTTCTATTTTTGAGTTTGATTAACGGATGAGTACCTCTCTAAAACAATCCCTCTTTCTCTCCTGTTCTCTCTCTCTTATGTATATTTTTTGGTTATCTTGTTTTTTTATCTTGACTTCGTATTTGATCCTCCCAGTCACACTAGTTATCCTCATGAACCGTTTCCTTTATTTGCGCTTCCCCTGCATTCAGGACTCTTCCTTATCCAACTCCTGTTCAGGGCTTGTTCGCTCATGTTAGAGCAAACAGGAAGAGCGAACATGAATTTATGTGATTATCCGAACAGATTAGAGTTACTAAGAGTGACTAATTTAGCGGTTCAACGCTATATTAGCTTCATTAAATATTTTGACTTCGAACTCCTAAAAACCTAACTACCATTAATACCAAACTTTTACATTAATATGATTTGATTTGAACTACGATAATGGACAATTTATATATATATATATATATGACATATTGTTCCTTTTACATATGCTCATATGAAGTACATGAAATGTAAATTTACAATTGAAATCATATATATATATATATATATATATAATTATATACATTTATAAAGGATGACACTGCAATTATTATTTTCACAAGTTAACAACACCTGTCACGCTGATTTGGATTATCTACATATTGCACATCAATCACCCTCCCCACAATCGTACACACAACATATCACATATTCAAGCTGCGCCACCACCGCCACCGTCTAACTAGCGGCAGCCTCCGGCGGCGAAGCCGATCCTCGAACTGGCTACATCGTACGCAATATCAAACGTTTGCTGTTGCTGGTTGCCAATAATGGCGATATCACGAATATTCCCGTTCCCGGCAAAGGACAAACACGTAGTCCCCTTGTCCACTTCGATGATCACATTCCGAGGCGCTAGGTTTACTTCGGCGCCGCCTTGGAAGATCAGCTGAACCGGCGGCACAACGCCGGAGATCTCGTCGGAGCTCCCCACGAAACAGGCGTCGAGGATGGAGAAAGCCTCCGCCATTTTGAACTTGGAGGATATAACCTTAACGAGCTCCGCCCGAAGGGCGGAGTACACCGGCGTAGCCAAGCGGGAGATGGTGGTGCCGGAGTCTATTATGGTTGGAACACTGTAATCCGACGCCGGCAGCCCCAGCGCCTTGCCGGAGACGGATATCGCCGCCAATTTCAGAAAGTACAGCGATGGATCTCGTGAATCGGACAGCATCGGGGTGAATTTAAACCCCGAATTCGAACTAGTCCCGATCGAGAGAAACCCTCCGCTGCCGGATTTTCCCAACGGCGACGCCGACGGGAGACAGTAAGAGAAAGCTTTCCCGTATTTGGCCGACAACTGCGACAGCATAGAGAGTTTATTTTTCGCGAGCCCTACTAACCCTGCCGATTTCCCAAACAACCCATCGTTTTCCTCCCCACATCCAAAAACGAAATTTTGAAGCGACTCAGTCCCGAAACTCAACGAGTCTCTGCTCAGAAACCCCGAAGAGAACGATTGATCGCCATACGTGGCGGTGTACACGCAATTGTTCGCAGCTGAGCACCCAGGACTGTTGAGAGTAGCTTCTTTGAGCAAGGAGCACTGTGCTGAGTCGCAGGATAGCTTTGTATATGTATTGGAAGAAGAAGGGTTGAAGATGGCGCCAACTTGTGGGTGACAATAAATTCGACAGGGTTCGCATTGGATCCAGGAGAATGAGCTGCCTGTGTCGACGACAACCAGATGGTATGTGGGTGGGGTTCCAATCCCAATTCTGGTGTAGTAATTTGCAACTCCGATTGATTCTCCTGGATTTAATGGAACCCTGATTGATTTTCCGTCAATCAAACGAGATGGGAGGTTCTTCGTCAGGTTTGTGTTGGTGATTCTTGAATTTAGATACTGAACACGAGCATCGTCTTGTTCAAGTTCTTCAGAGAAGGATTTGGGAGAGATTGAAGTCTTGAGTGACTGCTGTGAGCTATGAATCTCTTTGACGTGATACAGGGGCAGGCGCAGATTGTTAACTTCTGCAGTGTCAATTGATTAAGTAATTAATTATCTAGTACAATCAAGAAATTAAGAAGATTTGCGGGATACATAAGTGAAGACAAACCTTGGTTTTCTCTAATGGAAGATGTCTTTGCAAGGAACAGAGCGAAGAGCAGAGAGAAGAGCAAGCCCATCTCAGCAGATTACTCCGGGGAAGAGCTTATGTGAACTGTGATGATGGTGTAATGATGATTATTTTGGGCGCAAGAATGGAGGATTTAAAGCAAAATGCTTAGGTTAATTCATAATTAATGAAGTGACGTTCTAAACTGACTCCTAAGGCTGTGATTACAGGGGTCAAGTAAGATAAGTACGTGAATGGTTGAGGTATCTATTGTGTCTTAATTTAGGGTCCCATTTCTTTCCGAAAGGTGACTCATTCACTGATTTGAAGAATCTTTTAACAGTAACTGTAACAAAACTTCGAGTTGGTTTTCTTTCCCACACATGATCTTCATACCACGTCGGAGTAGAGTATGCTTCATTACGTACAGTAGTTGGAAGAAAAAGATGGAAGTGGTAGCTGATAAGTCACATGCAAATTGTCTTTTTATATCTGCCAGCGTTGGCATTTATATTTATTGCATTATTGTGCTTCTTCCGCCTAATTTTCTGATAATTCTATCTCAAATCTCATTCCGTATAACATGTAGTATACTAATAGCTAGTATAATACATTCTAATACATTGTATCATATGATTCGTTAGGTTCAACCGAATTGAATTTGGACCATAAGTGTCTCTGATCGGAAACTTTCTTACCGGACCCCCCATTCCAAAGAGGGACTCGTGTTCTTTGAGAACACCCAGCAGCAGGGGAAAAATTCTTCGTAATTAATTGGACGGCGGCCACCGGGACATATCGTGGATGAGTGTCGCGATCTTCTTTTCCGTTTAACTTGTATTTGTGAAAGCAACTTAGAATGTTATGAACGTCGGTTGAATTTAATAAAAATAAACAATAATATGAAAAGCTATAATGCTTCTACGCTCTTGCATTATTTGGAAATAAACACAATCACTATCTACATGAAAATTTCTTTATAGGTAATGAAAGTAAATTTCCCTTTCTCAAAACATATTCATAGCAAATTATCGTGCCTGTTTAAAGCTTATCTCTGTGGAAGGAAGGAACAATCAAATACAAACTCAACCAAGAAAAACTCAAGTATACAGTAAAGAATTTATGGTTACAAATGGGACCAGAACCCAACTCAGGATTTGGTCTGCAAATTATGATCGCCTGAAAGCATTGCTATCACCTGTCGATCGTCTCTGTAAATAGTGTGTTCTTCGGCGGACACTCTCCTCAATAGTTGAGCTTCCTCCCTTTTCAGCACCATACACGCTTTTCTGAGTGGCATCCAGAAAGTTTCGACCCAAATTTGCATGGTCACGAACAGCTTCTGCAGCATCACTATCAGCTGCCTTCTTTAGCCTTTTCCATCTTTGCTCCTCGTGTCGTTCAGCATCCATTTGCATTTCCCTTAGCCTAGCAGCTCTCTCTTCTTCAGAAATTTTACCTGAAGTGCCGCGCCTTTGGTTCGGCTCATTCCTTGGTGGCTTATCAGAAGAATTGAAATGGCTTCGCCTATCATCACGAGAATGTTCTGGAGAATATTCTTTACGTTGAGAATCATTATGCCTGTTGTTTCGCTCATCCCTTCGTGGTTTTTCAGAAGAAATCAAATGGCTTCTTTTGTCATCAATAGAATCAGCTCGATGTTCTGAAGAATATTCTCTGCTTTGAGAATCATAATGCCTGTTGCTTGGCTCATTCCTCGGTGGCTTGTCAGAAGAATTAAAACGGTTTCTTTTGTCATCACGAGATGCGACTTGATGTTCTGAAGAATATTCTCTACGTTGAGAATCATGACTTCTTTTCTTACTTTGATGTTCACGTTCACTTTCTTCATATTTGCTATTAGGAGGGCTAATAGGCCTTCGGTGTTTGTACTCCTTTTCATAATATTTCTTCCTTGGTGAATCCCCTTCACTCAATTCTCCATCTGAATCACGTGACATCTTACGTTTGGATTTGTCCGATTTGGAACCCTTGTGGTGACCATCTCTGTGTTTGTCCACTGTCAAAGAAGGGTCTTCAGAGTCGGAGTCATTTTCCGATGACGAATGTTTCTGATGTTTAGATTTCTTCTTGCGATGCTTTTTTCTATGTTTCTTCTCATCCTTGTCCTTGCCCTTTTTTACTTCTACCTGGAAATTGCCAATTGGAAAGAATCAGCCATTGTTCCACAAAAGTTGAGTGCAGGAATTGAAAACAACAATACATATTTCCACCCGCAAGAGAGAAACTTCAACAGCCACCAACTCAGCATGAAATGTTACTTGCAAATATTGCGTTAGGATTAGGAAGATACTTTTAACTTTATTCAATTACAAAAACCTGGGCCATGTTCATCCGACGACACCACCTACCTTAAATCTTAATGGACATCAAACAAACAAACGAAATGGGAGGATGGAGTATAGGAAGTAAGTTTGTTTATGGCGTCTACTACTGCAATCCACTTTCATTAAGTTATTCCTAGATGACAAATGTTTAGTAGGAAGTTCAATCAAAACCAAAAGAACATAAATAAAAGATATAAAACAATAACCAAGTCATCATGCTATCCTACAATATTTCATATGCAACAATTTACTTCCTGTAGAGAAGCTACTACACAGATGGGCGTAACTAATTTATTACCAATGTTGATCCAAGAACACACCATGAGCTTTTACGGAGTTATGTTTGTTGACCATCAGAATTAGACACCATAGCTAACTTAGAAATATCTTAACATGGTCAAAATTTGACGTGATCGTCCTGCCGTTCGCTGGGTGGTACCTCTTTATCTAAATGCAAACTTTTCAATCGAATTTGATGATATTCTAATTCCAAAATAAAAAAATATTGCGTTGCATACATTCATTAAAGTGCACACAAATGGAAGAAACCATGCAGGCCATACTGGACTTACAGATTTACGAATCATGGCCATCTGGATGGGGTTATTCTTGACACGAGCAAGAGCTTCCTGTTCTTTCTGACGGATCATAAGCAAAGGATCTGAATGAAGTTTCCTCCACGAGTCATTGGCTGTCTGCGGCTTTTCATCAAACAATGCTCCTGGCACCCCTGACTGCGGCTGCAATAACAAACACCATTCATTAATAATCAAAACCATAATTAAAACTTTCGAAACAATAGAAGGAAAAAAAAAAAAAAAAAGGGAAATCAAATAATCAAAGACAGATACTTGATCTTCAATCAGATGTAGTACCTTTGCAGCAGCAGATGACGATGCAGCGGCCTCAGGCTCATTCTTCGGCACAGACTCAAGCGCCTTGAAAGTAGAAGCCCCTTTCCCAACAGCCAATCCTGATTCATACAGAAAATCCAAACGCTCTTGCCTCCTAAAAAATGAACAAATAAATACATTTAAAACAATTTCATAATACTAGAACCAGAACCCTAATCCCCAATTCAAAACCCTAACAACAGGAAAAGGTAAAAAACTTACGGTATAAGGCCTGCTTCCACTTGTAGCTGGCGAAACTCGGCACGCTCGCGTTCTTCGTGGATCTGCTTCCGGAGTTCCTCGAGCTTTTTCTGCTCGGCTTCGTGCTTTTGCTCAGCTTTCCAAACATTTTCGATGTTGCGGAGGCTGCCCGTATGCCATCCCTTCTTGTTCAGAAACTTCAGCGCCATCGATTAACGATTCTTTTCCGATTACGCACCGGAAATCTGGGCTCTCGCAGGGTTGAAGGGGAATCAAGAAGAGAGTAGGATTGTGAAATTTCAATTTAACGGCCCTTTATTGGATTGGTATATTAGAGGCCTCTTCGCTGCTGCTGCCTTTATATATTTTTGTCGAGAGTAGATCCAAATATATATATATATTATTATTTAAATTTAGGAAAAATTAAAATTTTAAATTAATATATTTTTATAATTATTTTTGATATAATTACTGAATTATATTAAGTAAATCTGATATTTTTTTTTTTTTTTTTAATACGCACACTCCAAGTGGCCGAAGTAAATCTGATAATGTTATGTTAGTTCAAAATAATAATTAAAACAGAAAAGAAAAAAAAAATCAAGAGATAAAAGCGGACAAAAAAAAAAAAAAAAAAGGTCCAAGATGCTAAATATAATATGTTATATATAGATTATATTTTATGGTGCTTATTAATTATTTTCAAATTATTTCTATTAAAGCAATATTTTAATTGAAATTCCAAATTGCATTTTTAGAGGCAGATGAAGTGTAACATGATTCAATAATTTGATCCCACAAATCGTATGAAAAGAATGTATTATTAAATTTTTGAAGAGCAAATGTTATATTATCGCTAAAGTTTCGAGATTGTTTCACTTTAGTCCTTGAAACTTAAAAAATAATAGATAAGTTCCTAACTTTACTAATTTGTTTTAAATTCGTCCCTCGACAACTTTTCTAATGAAAACATGGCCGAAAATATTTTTTTTTAATTAGTTTTGATGGGTGTCATCTTAAAGATGTAAGACAAGAATATCCTTACTGATTGAATATCTGACATACATGAATATTTTGTCTGTCACATTCTTATCAGAAAAGTTATTAAGGGACTAACTTGATACAAATTAGTAATATTATAAATTTATCTATTACTTTTGAAACTTCAAGTGGGTAAAGTGAGACAAACTCCAAACTTTAGAATGAACATGACATTTGTTCATTTTCAAATTTGAATCACTATAACAATTGAATAAATCATCAACTCATCCCTGTATACAACCGTGGACAATAGCTATTTAACAGGGGTGCCCCAAAAACAAGAAAAAAAAAAAAACCACCACCAATCTTTGGTACTTCTGCTGAAAATTTGACTACATTTACACAGCAAATCAAATAAAGAATTTCTGTATTGAATTTTCTATGAGCTAACTTCAGTTTCAGTCTTGTGGGGTTGATGATGAAGGCTGCTGTAATGCAGTTGCATTAGAGTTCCCCTTAGGCTGCACTCTTTCACCTGTTTAAAACAAATGCAAAACTCTGTTTAGAATAGAAATCATATTACATTTGAAGTTTCTAGAGAAATATTCCAAGACAGAACAAAATTCTTGAAGACTGAGAAACAAATCCCTCCTGCAGAACTTCATTCTGCTGTATTTCAGTAATTCTATCTACCTGTGATGAGTAATTCTTGGAGAGCATGTCACCGCATTCCTCGAGACGACCTCTTTCTCCACCAACCAACATGGCTAGTTCGGCGATTGAGATATCCGTTTCTTCAGCCTTTATTAAAGAAGAACATGTCAGTGTGGATTCTTTAAGCTACAAAAGGGTGTCGGTAAGTATATATATATCTTACTTTTTGTACAAATCTCTGGATTTGAGACACTATCATCTCAACCACTTTGAGAGCAGAGTTTAGAGCTTCTTGCAGTTGTCCAACATCAGCCTGGAAAAGCTTCACGTCATAGATCAGTTCATCACATAGAGGCATCAACGTATGGAATTTACACGATGTTGATTTATAGTTGGTGAAAATCTCACCCGAACTTCCCCACCGAGTGGAATTCTGACTGAAGAATTCTGCAATGCAGTTGTTGTGCCTGACAGAGAATTTGAGTAATCCTCTTCCAGAGTGGACCACTCGTCGAGATATGGCATCTATAGTACAACAGAAACGTTTGAATATTTACAGAAGAGAAGTTTTCGTAAATGCAAAGATGACATGCTTCATACATTTGCTAAATAAAAGGGAGCCAGTCATATCTGAGATGTAAAATGTAAGTACTGTAAACTGAAGGAAACAACAGTGCGAAGAGAAGAAATGTAAAAATGAAACAGCTCTCACATTGTTTCAATTTTTTTATTTGTCTTTCCTTATAGATTTCCATCCATCTTTGGAAAGAGAGATTGGATTTGCAAAATAGCCCCTGAACTTATATTTCGAATACAAAGAATATAGGATGGCGACTGTTAAAGGGAGACTACTTGAGCGAAGGAACAAAGCGTTCTTATGCTGCATTATGTGTTTAATTGGGCATCTAAGATACTTCAAACTTCTGCAATGTTCACCAATTTTTATGCAATATGGAGAGTGAACTACCACTTTCCGAAGCACAGTCACCGGTCACAACTCAGAAAGAACCTCAAACATACGAAATATGCCAAAAGTTCAACGCGTAAACAAGATAGAACCTATATTAACAAAAGTTCAGAGCATAATCAAGATAATCCTTACGTGAGCTTCCACTATTGTGCTCAGAGTTTTTATCCCTTGCAACATTGAAAGTTCAGAACGTATCTTTTTCACATTATCACGTATGCCAGATATGTTCGCTCCGAGTGAACAAAGTTTTCTCTGATTACAAAGGAAAAGATAATGTCATACAAACAAATAAAGCAAGCATGCAGATAAATTCCTCAACCAAATAACTATATGCACGAAACTTAGAAACAAACCTCAGCTTCTAGTTTATGAGCACGATTGGAGACCTCTGCCTTTGAATTCACAAATCGCCACTGCAAATAATGGTTACATAACATCTTGAGGGCATGCACATCTTCCTGGTGATTAGACACATTCCTTCCTTTCTTTACATCTAATCCAGATCTCATACACGATGGAGGATGTGGAGGCCGAGAAATACCTGCCCCCATCTTCACAGAGGACGAAAAATTTAGTGAACGCGAACAATCAGTCGTACCTTTGCTCAAATTTTCATAATTCTTCTCCGCAAGCCATTTATCCACATCCGACATAGAAGACCGGGCATCACGGACGCTATGCAGCTGGTTAACTGGCACACAAAGTGGCGAATTCGGGCATGACGAACTTCCTTGATTTAAAACAGCAGTATTGGAATCAGAACCATCACGACTTGATGTCGAAATCCTGGAAAGCTTCTTCTCCCCATCAGAGGTGGCCTCTTGCAATAGCCTCGCCGCTGCACTAACAGCAGCGGAACATCCATTACTGCTACTATTCAGTGAATTTGAACGGGAGATGCTATTACAAACTTGCCTATATCTGGACGAAACAACCCTATCAGTACCAGTTGCTATCGGTGTATCAGGTCTCGACGAAACCCTCACATCGGAATGCTGATGATCTTTGGATTCGTCGCTTTCTTTTACATGCTGCTTTACTCGTTGCTGTTGCTGTTTCCTCTGTACAGTTGACGGAACTACAGCGGATGATTTATCTAAGCTACGATTCGTATCTGGAATGAGGTTCTCGTCAGTTTTCGGAGGTCGGCGACGGTGAGCAGATTTGGAGCGAGCAAAATCGGAAGAATTCGGGGTAGGGGTGGGAGTTGGATTTGACTGGATTGAAGGGGACATGAATCGAGAACTAACTTCTCTCACCCTGGGCCGCCGTTGAGGGAGCGGCGGAGCGGGTGGCGCCGCCGTTGAGTCGGCTGTAGTTCCACCGGTTTGGTCGGCCATGTATAGTCAGCTCCACCGAATTCCGAGGCGGTCAGGAATTAACGAATCCCCAACCCTCCAGCAATAATTAGCAGTGATTGAATTACAGAATAGGAAGTCCGCTGTAAGAATTTGCCAGAAAGAGGGAGAGGATTTGGTAAATTGTACAGAAAATAAGTAAAAAATGATTGAAAAACTAGCCGTTGTAAACGGGTAACGGTTCATAACCTTGCAAGATGAAACACACTTTACTGGGCTTTTTCTTGGGGGCTTTTGACCTTCATGATTATGTGCCTTTATCTACCATTTTACCAAATCTTTAAATTTCTGAAATACCTCCACAGTTCTCATAATCTATTATGCACGTATTACCAGCATAGGACAAAAACATATATGGATATTCTTTAAATCTATCCTATGATAAATTTTCTAACATACACTATTTTGGAATTCGTAAAGCTCCGAATCGCTTAGGAGAGACGATTTCATAAGATTGAAGTGGAAGTCAATTCTTAAATTATAGTAAACTGGGTTACGAAGGATGACCCATTGCGAGATATTATTCTTGATTGTCGTAAACTCTTGCACAAGCCTTAGAAAACTGTTTTTGACATATCTCGCGTGAACAAAACTTCATCGCCGATGCCCTCGTTAAGTTGGGTCATAATGTGAAAGACGAATATGCCGTCTGGGACAGGACATCCCTCCTGTTGGGATGATGTTGAGTTAGACCTTTGTGTCCTGTTTTTCTCGCCTTTGAGTGTTGTTTGGTTTTGATAAAGAAAAAAAAGAGTAAGGTTTTGGCTTTTAAGGGATTATTTTATTAAAAATGGGTTAATTACATCTAGATCCCTTCCGAGTTTAGTATATTACAATTGAACCCATGTTAGTCATTTTATTACAGTTTGATCCCTTCTAAAATTTCGAAATTACTAAACGGTAAAAAAAAAGGTACGATTCCATTAAATATTTCACTTTATATTCCAAATAATTGTGTTATATTCCAAATAATTGTGAAATGACCAAATCACGTCTTTTTAGAATAAATAAATGCTTAAACAAACAATTATTTCATAATTATTTTGAATATAATGGTTAGAGATAAAGATTTTCGCCCATCCGAACTATGACCCTTTTGGCATTTGACCTTCCCAACTATTTTTCACCCGAAACCGCCATCTAAACTTTCAATTCCTGACAAACCACAATCCCACAGCGGTTTTGACCCTTTTTTGAGCGGTTTTGACTCTTTTTTCAGCGGTTTTGGATGTTTTAACACATAATTTATGAAAAAATAAACATCCAAAACCACCGAAAAAAGAGTCAAAACCGCTCAAAAAAGGGTCAAAACCGTTGTGGGATGGTGGTTTGTCAGGAATTGAAAGTTTAGATGGCGGTTTCGGGTGAAAAATAGTTGGGATGGTGAAATGCCAAAAGGGTCATAGTTCGGATGGACGAAAATATTTATCTCTAATGGTTATTTCACAATTATTTGGAATATAAAGTGAAATATTTAACGGAATCGTACCTTTTCTTCACAATTTAGTAATTTCAAATTTTAGAAGGGGTCAAACTGTAATAAAATGACTAACAGGGGTCCAATTGTAATATACTAAACTCGGAAGGGGTCTAGATGTAATTAACCCTATTAAAAATGGATGTACTAGTTATTTAATACATAAATTTCTATGTTTACTAAAATATCGTAAGACCCTATGCTATTGACAAAACCCAAGAAAATATAAGAATATACTATGCTATTTAACAACTGAAAAAGGAGTTTTTAATAGACTATTTAACAAAATTATAACATGATCATATTAAATCTAACAATATAAAAAGTAAATATTTTCTAAGTGTTGTTCATTTTGATAAAAAAAAAAAAAAAAAAAAAAAAAAAAAGAGAGATTTTATATAAAACTACATTATAAAATAATATTTTGGCATCAAAATTCTCTATATATTTTTCAATTTATGGATATTGTAGCATGCCATACCACAGTTCTCTTTAAACATAAAATAAAAGCTATTCCAGCCAAAATTTCAAAGCCACATTGACCGGTAAGGGTCAAAAGAATTTCAAAACAAACTGAGGGATCATTTTGTGTTCAATTACTGTGTTTCAGCTTCCTAATTATCTTCTATAGTCGTTACAATGCCATGCAAATGAAATTTTAACATCCTATTTCAAGAAATCAGTCAGCTTAAATCATCCATAAAACTCCATGTCAGATCATTCAAATAATCATCAGCACAATTCCGGTTATCATACACATCATGTACAGAAATTAGCTTGGCCTGATCCAAAAGGAATTGAAAGGAGCTGACATCGAGCCATCCTAGCCCTATTTTTCTAAGCTGAATTTCGCTAATCTACGATTCTTTTGAAGTATACTTCTAAAAGATACAAAGTTGAGATGTGATGCTATGCAGCTCTATCTCCAACTTGGCAGGCCACTCGTAACCATAAACCATTGTGAAAAAAATCAATTCTATCGTGCAGGATCAGTAAATCAGCCAACTAATGCGAAGTGTTTTCGTCTTGTCAGTGATAATTCCCACTCCCAGAATCAACCGAAGAGATCATCTGTACAGTATTCAACAAAAGCACAGGGGAAATGAATGACGTAAAAGTCAAGAATAGAAGCACAAAATAATGACCATCACACAGATCTTTGGTCAAGAGATACACAGCTTGATTCACCATCGAGAAATGTAACAATGACCAAAATGTTCAACATGCACTGCCTCGAACAGAAACAGTGCAACAGATATCAAAAATAAGAGGGAAAGGTCAAAACACAACGACCAAGTGGCAATATCTGCATGCATGTCAAGAACAGCGAAATTGCTGGGGATATCATATTTGGACAAAATATAAATGACTCCAAAATTATACCAACAAAAGAAGTTGCTGTAGGAATTTAACTTACCATGGTCATCTTCATCACCATTTTGACTTGTAAAAAAGGGAGTGAGGTAGTTCTTATCAAGTGCAGTAAAAGAAGCCGTGCTGCAAGGAGGAGGAGTTCACATTCCCAAACAATTTCTTTTTGAAAAAAATAAGGAAAATGCGGAAAATCACTTATTGCTACCTCTGGCGGAACTCTTGAAGCCTCGTCCTGAACCGATTTCCAGATGATGATTCCTCCTCCTCATAAGCAGGAGCTCTGTAACCATTGTTTTCCTCAAGGCTCTGAAATTGGGAAGGGGAGATCCATATTTAGTAAATAACCCACCAAACATCACATCCCATCTCTGTCCCAGAACCATAATGACTACCATTATAAACAATAGGCATTATTTCAAGCAAGTAGTTTGAGAATTGCTCTAGTGCAATCTTTCCAGCAATAGAGCTATTGGGGATTTAATAATGCAAGCTATGCTCCTTCTGTCAGTTTAGCATGGAGACAAGATGCTTAAAGAAAGATCAAAGATAGGTCATCTTTAAGCAAAGATCAAAGAAAATTATATCGACCAACATATACTGCATTTTGCAATCCCCAGGAATATGTATCTCTTCTCGTTGAAACTATTATTATCTAAGCCACATGGTACAGTACCAAAAGTACGGAGCGCATCAAAGTGCAGTCAGTGAATGACAACTTACTTGGGCCAATGAGCTATCATGGCCATCACCCACAACTTCTAATGCTTCCAGCATGGTTCCAGTAGACCCACCGATCAGCAATACCTAAAAAACCCCCACAGCCACAAAAACATTGAAGTTTCTCAATCAAGTTACGTGACAAAATGAAAAGTTATGGAGTAAAACATTGTCACAATATTTGTACATTATTAAGACTTGAGGGATAATGGGAATAAACACCATGTGGTACTCAGTCACATTGTTCTGTTACCAACTATTCAGGTACTTTAGCCAAAAGTTGGGAGCTATAGGATTAACCAACAATATGGAGCATCAACATTAATCTTGTAATAATGACACTTCAATCTGATCATAACATACTTCAAGATTGCTTCTGTTCTTCCATCTTTAATCAAGCACACAATGAAATCCACTTAAGGTATAAACAAATGCTTGCTTACCGTTAAAACAACTATCGCAGTCGTGGCAGTGAAAATTGTCTGACCATGTCCTTCTGGAAGATCATGAATTGATTGCAGGGCCAGTGCAAAAGCCATAGCCCCTCGGAGTCCTGCGATGGCGGCCCGGGGGTAAATAATAGAGATTAGGGTAGTTGGGGGTTGTAATCTCACGAACAGAAAATCATTTTAAAAAACAAAAATAATCTTATCCCATACCACTGTACCAAAGTGCTTTCTGATGCTTCATTGGTATTTTCCTATGTGCAGGTCTAACCAAATTCACCAAATAAGCACAGGAGAACACATTTGCAGCTCTTCATAGAAAAAGTAGAACAAGGTTTGTTAGTTGTTCAACCACAAATCAGAAATAAATCTTTCCTATTTAATCACCAAAGCAACACATGACAATCTATAGATTAACTCTACCCCTTAAAATGATGGAAATGAATAAGATTGTGACATAGCAAGGAAACAACTCAACCAATGATGAAGATAAATACATAAAACATGAGAGAGAATGCATACCTTGCAATTCCAATGAATAGCTAATTTAGTTTAAATGAGTTAAGGCAAATGTCAGTGAATCTCAGTGAAATAAGCAACAAAGTGATCATGCATATTCATACAACTTGAGGATACAATTGAAAAGAAGATGAATCCAGTATGAGACCAGCTGTGTTGTTCCATGGCAATGTCAAACCCCATGTAAATAAATCTGCAAGATCGAGAGAAAATAAGAATGTTGCAGAGAAAACAGTTGAAAGAAATCATATGCAAATAACTGAAGTATTGCTCACACAAATGTCTCAGCCAATGATGATATCAGATGGAAAAATGCAGATACAAATTTCTGAGATTTGTCTGACAAGTTTGAGAAAGAGTAGTGCTTCATGACCTAAAACAAAAATTAACCAAAATGTTTCGCTGCAATATAATATATAATAAAAGATAAGTAATGTATAAATTACATTAATCACACTTACTATTCCTGTGAACAATATAGACACGATACCCGAGAGACCAAGCCCTTCAGCTAGCATATACCTGGATTATAATGAAGATGAAAAAATAAAATTAAGTGCTAAAGAAACCCAACAAAGCAATTCCACAAAATAATAAGGAACAGCAGGGAAGTATCCTTACGAGAAGTATGGAAAAAGGACAAACAGACAGCACTCCAAGTTTTGAAGACTGGTCAAAATATCAGAAAGAATTATAAGTATTTTTGGGTAGATTAGTTTTAAACTGAAAATGCTGCAACGTGACAAATATATGCTTACTTGTCAATATCGAGACCAGCATACTTGAAAAGGTTCTGGATGTTAAGGCTTCACAGAGCAGGTCATGAGTTTAAAATCATTCATTGAAAGAGTTTGCGAGAAATATAAACAATTACATAAGGATATTAAAGCAGAAGTGAATCCAACTCCAACACCTGCAAATTTAAGAAGAAATTGTGCTTATTAGCTCAGATAGATGAATGAATTTCCTTGTTAGACATAAGAATTCAATTTATTACATAAGATGGGACAAATGCTTTATCTTGTAAAAACATTGAACTGAGTCAGAGTGTATAAATTTTTGTTACAATGAAAAATTCAAACATGTCCCACAGTATTCTCTAATTTCTGGAAAGTCAAGCAGAAAAGGCATACAACAGATAGTTAACAGAAGAACACCAGAATATCACAAAAAGCTAGCAGTTCAGTTACACCACTTAATGTACTGCTCAATAATGAAATTGTGTGTGTGAGTTTTTCTCAAACATTTCTTCAAATTTAAACGAGGTGACCATCCGCCATATACAGAAATTGCAAGTTTTGTAACCCAAAAATGAAAGATAAGGGTGGAAATGGACAAAATATAAGAAAATGGAGATTTACATTGTTTAAAAATGAACTACATCTCTATTTAAACAATATATTGCAAATCTTAAAAAATATGGACCGGTTGAATTATTGTAGGGTGCTAGCAACCAACCTGCTGACATCGATCCAACAAAGGTCTCTAGAAATCTCACCACGACCATGAAAAAATTTTGACCTGATGACATATGACTCCTTACCATTGACATTGTCCTACAGAAGTATAAATAAGATTATTAGTTACTGATTCTGCAACAGTCGGTCACTATGGTGGATTAATATAATTTGACTGACCTGTACAAAGAAATCGCCATCTCCAAACAGCAAAGAACAGAATTAAACAACAAATTAGTAGCCAAAAAATCATTAACTGATAAATATTAGTAACTTTCAAAGGTATCTTCCTAGAAAGCAAGAAACTTATAACTTACTGCATCATTTAGTACAGATTCGCCAAAGACTAACGCATAGAGATTCACATCTGTGCCGAGCTCCTGTAAATGTTTCAATAGAATGTCATCTACTGTTATCTATACAGCAGGGTTATCTAACTAAATAAGGTGGAGAACATAATAAAGCATTACCCTATCTGAATTCTGATATTATAACTAGAAAATTAACAGGAAGAACTGATCTTCAAATTAAAGAATATAAAGAATCGCCAATCAATTGGTCCATACGCACACGGAAAAATGCAGGTTTGCCTATGTCCCAACCTTAATTGTGATAGGAAGAGGACATAAACACCAACTCTGAAACAAACATTTAAGCAGGTCACTTGCAGGGCACGTAAATAGTAACTACTCATTTCAATATAGAACTTTGTCCATGAAACAAAGCACAAGGCAGAATATCAACCTAGTCCACTGTACACCTGGATGAGTTAGTCCTTTCATCATAATTCATATACAAACATTCTCATCCATTCCTGATCCACTAATTTAAGTATAAACATGAAAGGAACAACAGGTATCATTAATCCAAAACTTCAGATCACCTGAAATATAGACAGAACAGTGACAGGATCAGTAGCTGAAATGAGAGCACCAAACATCAGACATTCGACAAACGGAAGTTTGTAGATGAGATATGTCACTCCACCAAGATATCTGCTTCAACAAAATTGTAGAATCATAATGCAAGAACACTAACAACACTGTAAATATTTCATCTTAAAAGCTTACGTACATAAGAATCTGAAGTTATAAAGAGAAATAATACTCACACTAAAACGCCTGTAACAACAGAAGCAACAAAAGTTCCAAAAATTGCGAATGTGACTATGGCGCCAAAGTTAGAAAAGAATGGTTTCTGCAAAATCAATTTTACAATAGAGGTCATCTAATATTTCAAACATATGAGGACAATGGAAAATAATGTTAGAAGCTCCTAGTAAAGCTTTAATTGCGCATGCGGGTAAAAATAAAATGATAGATCAACACGAGAAGATGAAGAAAGATTCTTTGTTAGTTTCTAAGTTTGATCTTAAGTGCTGGCCCTGCTGGCTGCTGAGAAGTGTTCTGAGAGTTTACCCCTAGACCTTCACCACAGGAGCCAATTTTTGGAATTGGCAGTGCTACTCATGAAAGATGGTATACATAACACAATCAGGTCCGGTGAAGGTCTACTCCTAGCAAATAGACTATATCTGTCGACCAATCTATAGCACCAATGTTTTACAGTGGGCCCATGCTCCTCATATCAGAGTCATGAAGTCTAGTAGATGAAAAGTGATTGCCTTATCTCCATGGAAGAAGATAATACAAGCAAGACATATAAATGTGATAGCACAATTTTGCAGGATATGATGTATTAAAGCTCAAGTTAGAAATCTATGTTAACAATTAATGTCACAGAATCCTAACACAATAAGTTAAACCAGAAAAACTTACAGGTTGCAGACTGAATCCCGACTGGGTAAACAAGACAGCCAAGTTAAGGAAACACTCCTCTTACAAACCAACAAAAATCAGGGAAAGATAAACAATGACACTCAGCTTAGATATTAAAATAAAGTCCACTGTGAAAGGATATAATATAATTGGGGGCAGCAGAAACAAGAAGAAGAACTCTTCATGGAAGTTGAACCACGCCCTGCCAACAGAAATCAAAACAGAAATCAAAACGTTAAATAAAAGTTATCGAACCTCACAATTTCAAATAAGAAAAAAGGAATTAGGAATTCATAAATTTAATGTGAAAACCTGATGCTAGTTTCCGTATTGGAAATATTTGCCAGCACACCAACAATTAAACCTGTACCCCACATTCACAGTCCCATCAGCTTAAAACAGACGCGGAAAGCGTAACACAATTACTAAGTGATCACTAGCACGCAATAAGGCAGGGAACTGAAATTACCGATCAAGAGGGAAGCACTAGCTTCAGGAAGGTAATAGAAGCGATGACGGCGCAGAACGTGGCCGAGAACAAAGGAGAGAACGAGCATCATAATCTGAAGAAGGATACCGACGCCGGCGGCCTGCTGCTCTTTCGCCGGACTTCCCCTCGGATCGGCCGGAGATATGTGCAACTCTTCCATGCCGATTCCTCGGGATTTTCTACTCTAGAATTTGAGCTTCGTCAACTGTATAACAATGGAAATGGCAAATCACGAGATGATTTCTACGACTGGTAAATTATCGGGGGCTTTAGTTAGACTTTTCGCCCTTTCCGTTGAGGTTGAGTAGTGATTTCCTAGAACTGGACTTCAATTGTTTCACACTTCTCTATTCCTTGCACTTACACGCCTATAAATCGTGTTCGTTTCTTCTAGGTTTAAAAATAAATTAATAGCGTTGGTTTGTACCCAAAAAAAAAAAAAACAACAAAAATCGCATTTGTCAACCCAGTTAATCTTATTCCTTTTTTTTTTTTTTTATCAAAGTTAATCTTATTCTATACTATTGATTCGGCGTATTCAATGCGGGTGCAGATAAAAAGATAATATCACTTAATTATATTTAAAATTAAAATCATTATATTTATATATTAATATTATTAATAATTTAAAATCCTTAAAACTATTCAGTTAAACATACATGTAGGTAGTAAGATAAGTAATTTTATTAAATATATTATGAAATATATTATTTATTAAATGTTTTATCTCAAAGAATGAAAGATTTCAGATAGATATAATTATTACTAGTTTAACAAACCAAAATATCTCTTTAGACATCGTTTTATGCATATTGATATGCCATAATTTGGATATGACACGTGGCAACCCCACAGCGGTATCACATGGGTCCAGGTCAATGACCTTAGAGGTCGAAGTCATCCAGCTAGGCCGAACCGGCTAGGATCGACTAACCAAACTCAAGTCAATGACGTGGAGGTTGAGTCATCCAACTAGATCAAACCGGCTAGGGTCGACCAACCTAACTCAGGTCGAGAGGTCAAATAACCTCCATTTGATAAGACTTAACCGGCCAGTACTAGAGACGTGAGGTCGACCAACCCTATAGCCTACAAGGTCGATGCTACGAGGTCGACCAAGCTAAGCGATCAGCCGTCGAGTTGAGCAAATATGCCTTGAGGTCGACCTGGCGAATCCAATCACCAGATCTTCAGGTCAAGCCCGTCTTACTCAAGAAGTCCTAGTGAACCTCAGGTCGAGTTGACAACCGAGGTCGACTTGGCCCGGCCCTAGACCGCCTGAGAGCTCGATTTTATAAAAGAGGTCGATATGATCAGGTCTATGTGAGCCAAGGCCAAACTGACCGAGTCCAGAGGTCGAGCTTCAAAGTGCCCAGATCAATCTCCAGGAACTCTAAGTCGATGTATCGAGGTCCCGCACAGCTCCATATGCCGCAAACGCAACGTCGGACGCCCCATCACGTGGCACAAATGCCACCCAGGTCAACACAAAAGACCCTAAAAGTTTGTCCCATTCCAACTGGTCTTGAGGTCGATGGACCTGCGACAATGGTCTCAACGAGTGAGCCACTCAGTATCGATCTGTCCCGGTCATCAGCTAGAGAACCACTTGGTAACCTTCGATCTCGCTTGTGCGTACATACCTGTCAACCGTACATCAATCCCCAGATCGATGTCATGAGTCACCCGATAGGTCTGGACCATAAAGCATCTTTGTCGGGACAAGTGTTGAGGAAGCAATTAATGCTCCTTAGTACTTGAATATACCCAAAGAGGAAAGAATGGTACAAACTGTACAACTCGAGTCAGGTCGAAAAATAGCAAAGAGCCAGATTGATTACAACCACAATTAATGCCGCACCACAGTGCGTGTACTTAGGGCGTTAATGGCTCAAAGTTATAAATTCCCCCTCCCTCAACAATAGTTGGTAAGTCCACTCAAGCACACTCAATAGCATTCAAAGTTCTTTTGCTGCATTTATCCTCTTTCTAAGAACCATCTACTGACTTGAGCGTTGGAGGGGCAACGCCGGCTAAAACCCCTACTGGTTTACCCCTTAGGTGTTATTGGTTTTGCAGGTCGAGAAGAACCCACTAATATAAATTCTTGACAGATCGGACTAAGACAGCCAGTCAGCTCGACCAAGTTTTAGCACGATCACATATGTAAACTCAATAATATTTATATAGTAATTGATATTCAATTAAATAAACTAAAAATAAATTATCAGTCGAAAACTAATACAAAATTATTCATGTTGAACATAATGCAAATTGAATAATAAACTTATTCAAAATAGAATAAAGTGAGAATCTCATGCTTGCAAAAGCTCAAATTATTCTTGTGGCAAGTGGCAACGCAAATATAAATAGCTTGCTTTACAAATATCCTCAAATTTAATCGTTGTTTTGAAAAATAAGAGTAGTGTAATTGCTACCGCGAGAGCGAGAAGACACCGAACATACACTTAAGATTTGTTCGTATACTTCAAAGGTTTGGAAAGTGATTGTCCACCCACGACCCTCAACAACATGAATAAAAGTCAGTTGAATCGAAATGGCCTTTGCAAATAGTACAAACATGTTCCGGATCCCACTTGACCTTGATGGGTGGTGTGTAGCACCCCGTACACGTGGAGGTGCCACACCCCCGCACTATAGGTCAATCCACGTACGAAACGGACAATCCGTACATGAACCAACCTACAGCGAACGGGTGACAATGCAATAAACGACAAGCTAGGCGGGATATGTATACATGCAACGAGTGAAAGCGGAAGCATAAACTAATCACGATCAAATATAATCAATAAACATGTCACGACATTTCTCGATTGCCAAGTAAGACAAAATATGTTCTAGCTTTCCATATCAATACATTAGCATCTCCGAATATAAATAACAAGTAACTATATTAACAATTCTAACACGACAATAAACAATATGCACCGTGATCGACTCGACTACATGGACTGGACTTGACACGACTCGACTCCCGCCTAGCGTGCACCTGCAAAAACCTGAAAGGTGGAGGTATCAGTCTATGGAAGACTGAGTGAGGGGCATAGATATATATTAGCGCAAAGAACATGCAAGTTGTAACCTCGGGTAAGGTTTTGTAACATAATAATAATATCGATAAAAAGTGCAAGAATATCAATAACTCGCCCGAGATTACAACTATCAGGTTTAACACGATAATCACGGCTATCATAACTATCAGTGGCCCTGGCGAGGGGCGTGCACGATCTCCAACCAACCTTTACAGTGAACAAGGGTTGCACTTTCATTTAATTAAGTTATCACTCAAGCCATTAAAGTGCACACGATCAATAACATGAAATCCATCCTTCACTCCATTGGTGGTGGGTTTGCAAGGCCCGAACCACCCACGATAACACGACGTACGTCGGGAGCATGACTCCCACGTACGGGACTCCTTCCTCCACCAAACCTCCTGGTGGATTCAGGGGGCATCCCCACGGTTTGAGAGAGGCGTTATGAGTTACCCGTCAGCCCTATGCTTTCCCGGTTGGCTCAAACACTCACCCTCGGGCCCATAAACACGAAGCACGATACACGATACACGATAATTCGCCAAACACGATCACGATAACACGATACACGATTCATGACTTGATCATAAACACGATACACGATTTTCTTATCATGAGCATGATTAGTTTCAGGAAACACGATTTACTTTCAAGGAGCACGATTACCTTTAAAGAACACGACTTGGTAGTTGAAAACACTTGTAAATATATATACCTTTATACCGTTCGGCCCAAAAGTCACATAAGGTAATACGGGTTCTAAGTAACTAGCAATTAAACCTCACCTGACAGGCGACACGATGACTCATGACTGCGTGAACATGCTCTATTGATCACAATCTCCGCCCCGGGAGAGTAACTGGACAAGAAACAGGACACGGTGTACTTGTGAGACAATAACTTATCAATGTTACCAAATAAGACGCACGGCATGACTATCCAACGAGATGATATGCATTCACGAATGTAGCATGATATATTCATATTACGACATGTAATTGATCATATAATATCATGTTGGGGTTAAATAAAGGTAAAGAAAAGGGTTTGGGATTTCACATTTCATGCAGAATGTTTCTGCACTTCCAGGGGTATGGGAACGGCCGTTCCGGCCCTTAGTTAAAATTGGGAAAGGCCGTTCCCCTACTCCCGAAGCTGCTCCCGAAGATGGGAACGGTCGTTCCCGTCTGTGAGACAAAGTGGGAACGGGCGTTCCCGTCCTCGCCGCCTGACACAATATTCAAACTATGGGAACGACCGTTCCCGTTTTACAGAAGATGCAGAAGCAGGGGACGAAGAACAGGGGAGGCACGAATTCACCAACCAAGCTTCATAAACACTTATAATTCTATCTCATATGTTATCATTCAGGAAGGGAAACATACATACATGCTTATAGTGCAATAAAACCTAATAAAAACACTTGTTTCATGCTTGATCATCCCAAATCATCAACTTTCCTCATATATCCACTCATGCCATATTCTTCCATAATTTCAAGAATTCAAGTTCCAATTCATGTTAAAAGCATGAATTTGTAAATCTAACAACATATAATCAAGTTACAAGTTTAAATACTAACCCTAGCTTCATGCATAATTATCAAGAAATCATCAAGAATTCATATATGATCATATATACCTTCAAGTGAAAATAGATGGAAAAGATGAAGAAGATGAAGTCCCAAGGCTTCCAATTCCTCAAAGATTTGGCAAGAAATGGTGAAATCTCTCCTTCTCTTGGTTGGGGTTTGGATCGGTAGAGAGGGGAAGCAAATGGTATGTTTTTGATGAGAGTGAAGAATGAAGCTTGGAGAAGGGATGCATATATCGATATGTTTGGGGGAAATATGTGGTATTTGCAATCAAATCTTTAATGTTTATAAGTTCATGCAATTGAGTATAGCAATTTTGGAAAATGATCAATTAGGTCCTCACATTTAGAATAATAATCAATTAAGGACAAATAAGCCACCAAGTCATGTTTAAAATTAACTGACGAAACAATTGAATCCAATTCATGCCGTAATGCTCAAATTGATATATATTTCACATAATATAATTTGTATATAATTTATCATAAAATGTAGGAATTTACTAAACAAAAGAATTAAATAAATCCTAACTCTCGGAAAATCTCACACGTGTCGTACGTACCTGAAATTGGGGCGTTACATGGTGCTCCTTACAACTCTTTGGAATGTGAGGAATAAGTTCAAGTACCAATAATCAAGAGAACCTCGACATGTAATAATAAAATATAAATCATAAAAAAATGGTAGAGATCGGAAAATGATGGGATAAAATTAAATTCCAATAGTAGCTATCTGCCAAGTACAAATAGGGCAACCACGTGTTGTTTAATCCGCAACGCCGATAGTAAGTGAATACTTGGATACTCAGTGTAGGTGGGAGGAGCATTTATCAATGTTGCCGACCTGGTGGGGCTTTGCAAGGACTCATTTTTGCTTGCGAAATATGTTTTTGTAAAATTAAACTCGAAGTGGACTCCAAAATTGTGTTATATTGAATTACGAGGGATGAGATTGAAAATAGCCCCTTGAAGAATGTGATTGTGGACTACCGGGAGGTGCTCCACAATATATTCTTTTGTTATATTTTATAAAAATTTGTTATGCGTGCATTGACACGAGTTTATAAGTATTATATAATAATTCAAAATTTCTAAATTTTCCTCTAATTTAAGTAGCAATTTTTTTTTATAAATTGATATTTCAATTATTCACATAACTTAGTTCTTTTTGTATTTATTACACACCCCAATAGTCAGAATTTCATTTTTTAAACACACATCTTCAAGTGGTTAAAAGGTTTCGAACTCCGGTCATTACCCTAAAGCAAAAACTCTTTTTTTTTTTTTTTTTATAATACACACCCCTAATGACTAGAAGGATTTGAACCTGAATCTTTGTCTTCGAGAACTAACCCTTTAATCACTTGGACCTACCCCTGTTGGCCTAAAGAAAAAACTCTTTAACTACTTATACTCACATAACTTAGATTAAAATTAAGATTTAATAGCTGTTATTCAAATAATATATTTGCACAATTTATACAATAATTGTAAATTCGTGTCTTGACAGGAACTTACAAGTTGTAACTAGTATATAATAATTTAAAAAATTCTCGATTTTATTTATTTAATTAATTGTATTTATCATCTTTACGTAATTCGATTCCATTTCGTTATGTGCCACGATAAGAATCTTAGTCGAGTTCTTGTAATTCGACTCTCAGATTGAATGAAGTCACCTTTTGCCCTTTGTCTAGACAAGGAATTAGGTCTTGACCCTCGTTCTAAATCCTTTAAACACCTTGGGTCGAGGGTCCCATTGAGTCTAACACTCTAGCTCTTGATAACAGGTACGGACACGAGTCCCACACAACTACCGAAATATTAATTACACCAATAGAAGTATCAGAAAACATTAAATACTCTTATTCAGTGATCACCTCAAGATCTAAAATAGCCCTTTATTAATATCAGTTGGTAAGCATTAATTACACCCTTAAGCTCGAGCACATTTCTCCACATTTGAGATATTAACTTGAGAGTTTGGGTGTCGATCCTAAATCCACTCCCATCTTGTCCTTAATCAACCTCTAATTTATGTTTGTTTCTCTTTCGCAACTATCTTTTTAGTCGAGCAATTTTCTTAAAATAAAAGTTATTGAATAATCGATCAAGTTCTAGCTCAAGCGCGGAATCCGGTCAAATCATCGCCCATAAAAACTAATTTACAATGTCATAGAATTTAGGTGTGAATTGTGTGAAGAGGAGGGTGATCGTGACAAAAATCTCTGCTTGATGATCGATCGAGAGATCCGACGCGATCACTCTATTTGTTGATGGGGAAACGGCCGCCTGACTGCTCGAGTTCTGTAAAGGTCAACGAACGTGAGCTCCGAGGCCAACTCGGGGAAGATGGGTGTGAGACCCGGGTTGGCACTCCGACGCTCAAGTAAGGATCGGTAAGGATGATCGAAAAGATTGAGTGGTGAAAAGTGCTAGGTGAGAAAACTTACCGTGCAATAAATGAGGAGGGGGTATTTATATAGAGAGGAAAGAGAAGTTACCGCATCGACGTGGCGGCATGGGGGGCTGACAGGTGCCCCATTAAGGCCTTGCATTAAATGCTCGGTCGGCCACTACGCTAGTGGAATGATGCGCTGGTCAGTCGGAGACGGTGGGTCGATCCCGACGTGTGCGATTAGTCCGAGCATTTGGGTCGATACTCTTGTGAGGTAATTCTCGCGGGGTAAATGGGCCTCTGAGTTGGAGGGTCGAGAGGTGATCTCCGAACGAGAATTGATCACCGATCATCCAAGTGGGGCAAGGTGATTGGCTTAGACCGACAGCGGGTACGTGCCACGTCATAAGCCCCCCGAAACGTCATCTGCTAGGGCTGACGTGGCTGAGGCGTTTCAAATCCCAAGAGTGGGACCCGCTGTAATTATTACGCCTTTTCACCTTCTCGATTCCCGCTCATTTTTATCCTTATAAATAGTTCCCTCTGTAAATTCATTTGTTACTTTTGCGACAGAGAATTGAAGAGAGTTCCGAGCCATTTTCGATCGATAAAGAGTCCTTTTCGTGTTGAATCTCGAGGTCGTTTGCTTTACAAAAGGACCGTTCGGATCTTCAGAAAACAAAAGGTAACATTCCCGATCTTTTGCTCGATTTTCTTTCTCTGTGCTTTTTATTTTTCTTTTCGCTTGCCTCGAGGGAGAGGTGTACCACTTCCCTCTTCGAAGGCTTCCTCTCCCTCGATTTGTTTGTATCCGAGCCACACCATGAAAATGAGGTTTTTGCCCTGTAGGATGTCAACAAATCGAGTGGAGACTGGCCCCGGAGTGGAGGAAGTGGTGACCGCGAGTGATAGGTCGAGTTCGGACACATCAGGGTCGAGTTCGACGTCCGATTCCGGTGAGACCATGGAGACGAGGTCGACGAATCCTCAGGGGAGGGATGAGTTCGTCGAGGTTGTAGAGGTTTCAGAGCCTTTGTCCGAGGATGAGACAACAGTGGTGTCAGTACCTCGGGAGTCTGGAGAGGAGACGTCGACTTCGGGTCGACTAGAGGAAGAGGAAGATGAGGAGATGGAGAATTTAGAGCCAGAAGGTTGGCTACAAAACGACCCTCGAGCCATTACCTGCTCGATATCCGAGGACAAACTTGGAGAGGTTCAGAATTGGTTGTTTGGGGGGGCTCCGGAGTATGGGGGTTATCGAGTGATTAGGCCCCAATCAGGAGATCGCATGACCGACCCACCGCCCAACTGTATTGCGGTCAACTATTTGGCGGTCAAAAATGGGTTTAGGGTGCCTATTCCCGAGGAGATGGTCGGTTTCTTCAATACCCTTAGGATTAGCCCATTGCAGTTGATGCCCAACTCCTACGCCATGGTAAACGGATTGAGGGCTTTGTTGAGATGCCTGGGAATGAAGGTCAATATCTATTGCATTTCTGAGATCTTCCAGGCCGGCTTGACGACCGAGACCTCGAAGTCTGGTCCGGGGTATATCCAGCTGCAGTCGAAGAGCAATTATCGGATTGTTAGGTCGCCTACCTCATCGAATGGCAAGGGATGGAAGCAAAGATTCGTTTTCATCGAAAGTGAAAAGGGGTGGCCCGGTCTGAAATACCCTGGATGGAGCTGGGTTGCTCGATCGGACCTTCCGAGGGGGCATCCGGGTTGGCCCAACACCTTGATGGCGGCTCTGAGGAAGATGGGAAGTATGGAGTCGGAGGACATGGTGGCTCCACAGTCATTAATCGAGCTGGGGCTCGCGCCAGGAGTTAGAAAACATTTCGACCCTGGTATTCCGAACGAATCCCTCGAGACATTTCGATCATTTATTTGCCCTTGTTTTTCCTTTTGTTTGTTTTGTTTGTTGTTGTTTTGTTTTTTAATCGAGTGTCTTTTGGTGCAGAGCAATACGTTATGTCGGCTGCACTGAATGCCAGGAGGAAGGAGATGGCCGAGCTAAAGAAGGCGGCCGAGAAGAAGAAGATGCCCCCTCCTACCCAAGCCGAGACGTCTGCATCGACCGATGCGACGGTCGAGGCCCTTCCGGACGTTCTGGCGTTGAGGACCAAGGACGCTCCCGAGAAGAGAGGTCGGGGCTCTTCCACTGACAAGGACCATGGAGCCCCCCAATCAAAAAAGCAAAAAACAAAAGGCCAGGCCAAGTCTGGGGCCGGGGCCGATAAAAACACGGGTCGAGAGAAGAGCCCCCTGCTTCCCATGCCTCCGGCGCTTGGGCCGATCGTTGAGGTCCAGGTAGGGGCCTATTCGACCCCTCCGAATCAAGGTCGAGGGGCAATAGTGCCTCGAAATGTGGCCAGCATCCTGGCGGGGATGAGAAGGCCTGGCTCGGGGCCCTCGAGCGCGGTTCAATGGAAGTCGAGCGAAGAGGAGAAAAAGCTATTCTTCGACTATCCAATCCTCGAGGAACCCCATTTCCCTTGCGGCCTGGCGAGCGTCAACGAGAGAGGCGAGCCCCGACGGGTCGGGACAGCCCCCAAAGACTACCAGGCGCTCGGAGCCCTTTACAGCTCGATCCAGACAACGGTCGATCACAAGGAGAGGATGGCGCTCTCTGACGACGAGATCGAGGCTTCTTGGGTCCAGAAGTACTTTGCGGTGAGTACCAGTAGAAATTATATCTGTAGGAATTATTTCATGTGTATGGTCGGAGTTTTTAATGGTCGATGATACCTTGCAGATGGGCCAGGACTTCTTTCAGGTGGCTCGGAGAGGGTGGGTCCATCGGCAGTTGAGGGCGAAGGCCGAGCGACAGGTGGAGATGATGAGGGTTGAGCTGGAGGAGAAAGATAAGAAGCTGGCCGAGGCCACCAAGGACAAGGAGAAACTCGACCGTGAGCTCTTGGACGCCATAACAAATCTCTCTCAGGTCGAGAAAAAGCTAAAGGTGGCCGAGGACCGGGTGGCTAGGTCGATCCAGGAGGAGGCTGAAGCGCGAAACCGCGGCCTGATCGAGGGGGAGAGGAAAGGTGCCAAGCTAGCTCTGGAGCGATGCAAGAGGGGCTTGGCTGAATCCGTGAACGACCTCGAGCGTCGAGGCGTCTATAGATTCATGAAGTCCAAGGCCTACGAGAAGGCCGTGTCGATCGCGAGCTTCAAGGATGTCGAGGAGGGCTTCAACTTGTGCTTGGCTCAGGTGCAGGCGGCTAAGTATCTTCCGCTCGACTATGATCAAGAGAAGGTCGGCCTATACCAAGATGACCCTCGTCCAGTTGATCCGGTCACCCGACCCCCCACTCCCGAGCCAAACTGGGACACCGATGAATTTGGCTTTGCTGTGAAGTTGGCTCGGTCCAGAGCGGCGGGGGAACCGGACAACATAGCCACGGAAGAGCTCGACCTTGACGCTTCCTTCGACCCCAAGGATATGTGCCCGGAATACTTTGGGGAGGGCGCCATTGTTCCAATCGAGGAAGGGACCGGATCATGAGCGGTCGAGGATTGAGTCGGAGAGAATGGACTAGCCCTATCTTCGTACTCGGAGGACTGGTGAAGGGGAATCCAATTTTTGAAGTTCCGACTGTTGGGGTCGGACTTTAGTAGTTGTTGGCTCGGGATTCATGTGTAAATAGGTAGGAATCCGAGCGTTTGTTGCTCCCATTTGTAAAATCCAAATTTGTAAGGTTTTGATCGAAAAATTATGATCGATGTAGACTTTCTTGTTTTAAATACATTATGCAAGTTCTCTTCTGGGTTTCATGCATGTTTTCTCGAGCTTTTTGGCGTTTAATTTTTTATGTTAATCGAAAATAATGATCGAGAAGATGTCAAGGCAAGCTGCTTTTAATCTTTCGAAGTATACAAGAAATTAGTACGGGCGTCGTATAATCCACAAGTATATGATCGAATAACATAATTGCTAAAAAGGCAAGAGAATGCTCTATCGATTAGTCGACCAGAAAATTTACATATTGTGTTTAATGACCAAAAGAAATTACATCGATTAATCACAAGTAATATTTCTTCAGATTGTGAGCATTCCATGATCGAGGTAACGGTAGCCCATCGAGATCTTCGAGATGATATGCCCAATTTTTGCCTATTTCGACGACACGGTAGGGTCCTTCCCAATTGGCATCAAGCTTTCCTACGTGTTTAGTAACTTCAGCCCTTTTGAGGACCAAATCCCCGACCTGAAAGTGGAGAGGTCGTAGGTCTTTATTGTATGCTCGAGCAGTCGTTGCCCGATACTGCTGCATCTTCATGTTTCCTTTTTCTCTCGTTTCGTCTATCGTGTCAAGATCGAAAGCCCTAAGTTCATTATTCCGACTCTGCTGGAAGTGAGCCACTCGGGGAGATTGATGTATAACCTCAGCCGGGATCGTGGCCTCCGAGCCATATACCATGGCGAAAGGTGTCTGTCCCGTGGGAATTCGAGGGGTGGTTCGATATGCCCAAAGGACGCCTTCAAGTTCATCGACCCAATGGCTCTTCTTTGCTTCGAGTCGCGTACACAGGTTCTGTATGATGGTTCGATTGGTAACCTCGACCTGACCGTTGGCTTGGGGATGTCCGACCGAGGTGAATCTTTGTTCGATCCTAAAGTCGGAGCAGTAGGCTCTAAATCTTGAACTCCGGAACTGTGGTCCGTTATCGCATACTATGACTCGAGGTACTCCAAATCTAGTGATGATGTGTTTCCAGAGGAAGTCCTGTAAGGAGTGGAAAGTAATCTTTGCGACTGCCAAAGCCTCGACCCATTTAGAAAAGTAATCGATCGCCACAATGATGAACTGCCTTTGTCGAGTTGCTATCGGAAAGGGTCCAATTATGTCGATTCCCCATTGCTCAAAAGGCCAGCATGACTCAATCGGAATTATGTGTGAGGGGTGTTGATGAGTCAAATTGGCATGCCTCTGGCAACGATCGCATTTCCTCACAAATTCGAGTGCATCCTTGCGTAGGTTAGGCCAGAAGAATCCAGATCGAGACACTTTGAGGGCTAGAGACCGCCCCCCGGCATGATTCCCACAGGATCCCTCATGGATTTCGGCCAAAACTTCTTGACCCTGGGATGGTCGGAGGCACCGTTTTGTTGGACCGATGAATGAACGTTTGTACAGACGACCCTCCTGGTCCAGCGTATAGCTCAGCGCTCGTTGTTTGAGCCTCCTAGCTTCAGTCGAATCCTCGGGTAAGATGCCATTTCGAAGATACAAAACGATGCTATCGAGCCAACACGGTTCAGTTGCGTCGATAGAGTTGACTTCGAGTGGAGCCTGATCTATCGACCGAGTTGGTAAGGTCATGAAGGTGATGGCCCGATCTTGGGTGCCGAGTGAACCACTGGCAAATCTAGAAAGGGCGTCGGCCCGCCCGTTTTCTTCTCGAGGAATTTGGGAGATTTCGAATTCATCAAATTCGGCGATTGCCCTTTTGACCAAGGCGAGGTATTTGATCATAGACTCCTCTCGAGCCTCGTATTCGCCCTTGACTTGGCTGGCAACCAGTTGTGAGTCGGTTAAAGCTCGAAGTTTTTTTATGTTCTGCATTTTCGCAATTCTCAGACCCGCTAAAAGAGCTTCATACTCAGCCTCATTGTTTGTTGCAGGATACTCGAGGGCGATGGCGTACTCGACCTGTTGGCCATTTGTGCTGACTAGGGATACCCCGGCACCCCCCCCGGGAAGCGGTTGAGGAACCATCAACCGAAAGGGTCCAAACAGTTGGGTCGCCCTTTGTCATCGAATGCGGGTCTTTCTCAACCAAGAAATCAGCTAAGATCTGAGCCTGGCATGCCACCCGGGGTCGATATGTTACTTCGAATTGTCCGAGCTCGATTGTCCACTTCGTGAGTCGACCTGAGACTTCCGGTTTGTCCATGACATTCCTTAATGGCTGATCGGTGAGGACTACGATCGGATGCGCTTGGAAGTACGGTCGGAGTTTACGGGAAGCATGAACTACTGCGAGAGCAAACTTTTCGATCTCGAGGTATCGTATCTCCGGGCCGTGGAGAACCTTACTTACGTAATACACGGGGAGATGCTTCCGATCTCGAATGGTGACAAGTACCGAGCTGATGGTTTCGTTTGACACAGCTAGATACAGATATAAGGTCTCCCCGTCGATGGGTTTCGCAAGCAGAGGGGGGGAGGTGAGATACTTTTTTAGGTCTTCAAGAGCTTGGTTGCACTCTGGAGTCCATTCGAAACTCTTGATGTCGCGCAAGATTTTGAAGAAGGGCAAGTTCTTTTCCGACGATCGGGCTATGAAGCGGTTAAGGGATATGATCCGACCCACCAGTCTCTGTACGTCGCGGATCGAGTTGGGGACCGGCAAAAATTGGATAGCTTTTATCTTTGCGGGGTTGGCCTCGATCCCTCTCTGGCTGACCATGTATCCGAGAAACTTACCCCCGTCGACCCCAAATGTGCATTTGGCAGGGTTAAGTTTTAAGTTGTACTTTCGAAGGAGGTTGAAGGCTCTTTTCAAGTGGTCCAGGTGGTCGGCGGCTTTTTCACTTTTGACCAACATATCGTCGACGTATACTTCGATGGTATCACCGATCTCAGACTCGAAAACTTTGTTCATCATTCTCTGGTACGTAGCACCCGCATTTTTGAGTCCGAACGGCATAACTTTGAAGCAGTAAATGCCGTTGAAGATTATGAAAGCGGTTTTGGGCTGATCCTCGAGGGCCATGAAGATTTGGTAGTATCCTTGAAAGGCGTCCATCATGCTTAATCGTTCGCATCCGGCCGTGGAGTCGACCAATTGGTCGATTCGAGGTAACGGATAGGGATCCATCGGGCATGCCTTGTTCAAGTCAGTGAAATCATTACACATCCGCCATTTTCCTCCTGGTTTGGGTACGAGGACGACATTGCACAGCCACTCGACGTATTGGATCGGCATGATATACCGGGCGTCCAGGAGTTTGTTGACTTCAGCCTCGATGATGGCATTTCGGGAATCACTCTGAGAGCGTAGCTTTTGTTTGATTGGCTTGTAGGAGGGATCAACATTCAAGTGGTGTTCGATCACTTTCCTATCCACTCCCACCAGATCAGAGGCACTCCATGCGAAAACGTCGAGATTGTCACGCAGGAACTGAATGAGCATGCACTGCTCTTTTCCCTTTCGACCAGCCCCAATGTGAGTGATTTTTTCTGTTTGTCCTGGGATTAATTGAATTTCCTCGAGTTCTTCTGTGGGCTCGAGCTTTTTGTCTTCCTGCTTCTTTCTTTTTGCCGCATGGGAAGAACTCATTTTCCGTGAATTCTCAGGGTCGATGGCCCCCGGGTCTACGAATTCATCCTCGATGATAGGATCATCGATTAGCAGAGGGACGTGCTTCTCCGAAGAAGGCTTGGGCTTGTCTAACGAGATAGAGTAGCAACTCCAGGCGGTTGGTATGTCGCACCTCAATTCGCCGACTCCGGCCGGAGTGGGTAGCTTGATCATTTGATGGTAAGTGGATATGACCGCACGGAAATCGATGAGGCCCGGTCGACCAAAGATAATATTATATGCAGAGGGCATTTCGACGACAAGATATTCGATCTCGCGTGTTGCCCGTCGGGGCAAAGTGCCCATGGATGTGATTAGCCGTACTCGACCCTTGGTGTACACTTCTGCGCCTCCGAATCCTGTGAGAGGGGTTCGAATGGGATCTAGAAGCAATTTATCGTGTAAATTCATGCGAACAAGAGTCGAATAAATGATAATATTGCTTGAGCTTCCATTATCGATTAAAGTGCGAGATACAGCAAAGTTGGCGACGTCGAGCGTGACAACCATTGGACAACTAGGTGTGTCGCTCGAGCGTCCCGGTAGGTCTATTACATCATTCTCATTAAACACTATATCTTTGTTGACCCAGGCGTCTTCTGGTCGAATATGCATCACTTCTCGGGGACTGTAGAATCCTTGAGTGGCGGTCCGCCGCGTCCTTTTTCGAGCGGACCTTGAATCTCCACCCGATGGTCCTCCTGAAATCATGTCAATCCGACCGAGGCACGGTCGGTTATGAGGGTCTCGTTCTGTTGGAGGCTTAGCCAGCCGTTGTTTGGGAGGCGACCTGTCGGGGTGATCTCGGTTCCGCGCGTGGTCATCCATTTTTTTCACGAACTCCCGGAGGAGGCCTCCTTTGATCAGTCGTTCAACCTCATCTCGTAAAGCATTACATTCAGAAGTGTTGTGACCTTTCTGCTGGTGAAAGTTACAAAATTTATTGCTCTCTCGGTTCTTGGGAGTGTCCCGCATCGGCTTAGGCTTTTTCAGCAAGGCAGGATCGATAACATTGTAGATTTCATCGAGCGGGCGCGTCAGCTGGGTGTAATGCTTTCGAGCGGTAGGCCCTGTCGGTCCCTCCGGTTTAGATCGTGCCTCTTGTTTAACGGGTCGATGGATATCTGCCTTTCGATTGGGTACCGGGCTCCTCTGAGAACTCTCCAATTCTTCGAGCTGCATCCAGTCGCAAGCAGCCGCTTGGATGTCCGCCAAATTCTTTGGTTTCTGTAGGAAGATGTACCGAGCAGCTTCGATGTTAACCAAAGCCTTGTGGACAATGGGTCTCAAAAGATCGATGCTCGGTTCTTCCGTTTTGACCACAGCTTGCGAGAAACGAGTGAAGAAATCTCGCAGCGATTCATTAGGAGCCTGTTTAATGGTGTGCAAGTAGGTCGGCGGAAGCTTATCTCCCTTCATGGAAGAGAACTGAGCCTTGAATCGATCGACGAGTGCCTTGTAGGAGGTTATCGATCGAGGAGGGAGCCTCGAAAACCATTCAAGAGCGGGGCCATCCAGAGTGGTAACAAAGATCTTAGCCCAGATATTAGGCGAGTGTCCAAACATGCTGAGCTGCATCTCGAGGCGGGACACATGCTTTTCCGGGTCAGTCGATCCGTTATATACGGGTAGGCCGGTGGGGATCTTCTCATCAGTGGTGGACTCAATGATCGAGTCACAGAATGGAGACTGAGCCTCTCTCTCACTGCGATACCTCCATGGGCGGACATGCCTTGGGTCCGATGGTGTGCGTCGGGGTGATCTAGAACGTTCACGCCTGACTGAGTGTGATCGGCGGGGAGATCGGCTAAAGGATCCCTGACTTTCATTCCTCTGTCGGTTATCCGGGCGATCGGTACGCGGAGGTATTTGGTTTCGAAGATCGTTCGACCTCACGATGCGACCCCTGTTCGATCTTCTGATTTGATTAACCCGACCGTGTGGTCCGAGTCGGTTAAAGACGCCGTTCGATTCATGCGGGGGTGAGTTGCGTTGAGTGGGGCTTCGATCTCTCTGGGATCCAGACAATCTACGATCGCCACGTCTCTCACTAGGATGGGACAGTCGAGATTTTTGCTGCGATTCATCCTCCTCCCGATGATTGCCGCCCCGATGTATTCGGGTGTCAGTTGGAGTTCTAGAGTCGACCTCCTCCTCGGGTCGAAGTGATAACCTGTCCTGAACTGACTTGCGTATATTTCCTTGAGAAGGTAACGGTTGTTGTTGGAGAAGCTGAGACTGTACATTATGCCCAATTCCGGCCCAATATGTACCGGGCGGAGGATACTGAACTGGTTGCATGTATCCCGGATGATTTATCGGGGGTTGAATGATTTCTATCGGTCGAGCCTCTGGGCACTCTGGCATGCGAGGTTCTCTCCCCTCCGCAGCCGCTGCAACAGCCTCATCGCGACAAGCTTTCAAGTATTTATCTATCTCGGGCGTCGAGTAGACTAGCTGTGTCGGGAGGGAGGTGGGAATAACGACCTGTAAGGGAACTTGAGGAATGACCTCCCGACCGTTTTCGTCGAATAGGCGGTTGCTTACTATGTTTCGAGTAGTCATGTTCAATGGCTTCTTGTTGCGTGTTTCCCACAGACGGCGCCAAATGATCGTGACAAAAATCTCTGCTTGATGATCGATCGAGAGATCCGACGCGATCACTCTATTTGTTGATGGGGAAACGGCCGCCTGACTGCTCGAGTTCTGTAAAGGTCAACGAACGTGAGCTCCGAGGCCAACTCGGGGAAGATGGGTGTGAGACCCGGGTTGGCACTCCGACGCTCAAGTAAGGATCGGTAAGGATGATCGAAAAGATTGAGTGGTGAAAAGTGCTAGGTGAGAAAACTTACCGTGCAATAAATGAGGAGGGGGTATTTATATAGAGAGGAAAGAGAAGTTACCGCATCGACGTGGCGGCATGGGGGGCTGACAGGTGCCCCATTAAGGCCTTGCATTAAATGCTCGGTCGGCCACTACGCTAGTGGAATGATGCGCTGGTCAGTCGGAGACGGTGGGTCGATCCCGACGTGTGCGATTAGTCCGAGCATTTGGGTCGATACTCTTGTGAGGTAATTCTCGCGGGGTAAATGGGCCTCTGAGTTGGAGGGTCGAGAGGTGATCTCCGAACGAGAATTGATCACCGATCATCCAAGTGGGGCAAGGTGATTGGCTTAGACCGACAGCGGGTACGTGCCACGTCAGAGGGGGCAAAATGGACCGACCGGGGAAAACGGTTTGGGGAGATTTTCTCCAGTTCTGGTGCAGTTGAGACTTGAGCGGTCAACCAATAGAACAAACATTAGTTTGTTTTAATTTTTCTTTCGAGTAAAATATATACTCTAGTTTTAATTGTAGTACTATTTTATATTCTTTTCTTGGCCGGACCGATTTAGGGCTTCCTCCACCAAGCGATGGCGAACCAGCTCTACGGCTACACGTCGAGCGCTTACGGCGGAGGCTCCACCGCCAGCCTCTACACCTCTCGATCCGTTGCCGAATCCTATCTCTCCGGCGACACTTCATTGCTTGGCACTGCTTCTAGGTACTTGACCGCCGACTCACTCTCATCTTCGTCCGCGCTCTCCTCTTCACTGCTCTACAACCCCGAGAGCTACTCTAGTAGGATCCCTGGCTTATCAATTACCACTTCGACGCACTCTTATGGTCCCCCTGGTGTGGATGTGGGTTCTGCAGTGGTCTCTACGGACTCACTTTACGCTGGATTGAAGCGGGCTTCAGCCGAATGTAAGCTTTTTTTTTCAAAAAAAATATGTTCATGTTTATTTCTAAGTGAGTAATTCCGTTTTGCCTGGCCTAACTCTTGTTGATTCGCTTGCAATGACCTTTGGTTAGAGTCAGTCATATGAAGTTCGAGTTGGTTTTGTTTTCCCCGATTTATTGCGTGCTATGTGAATTAATTACGTGGATCCTGAATCTTTGTTGGATCGCTGAGAAGGAAGAAAATACTATTCTGTATTCGTCTGCTAGGAACTTTAATTGTCCTTAAAATTTTGTGCGATCTTGGAGGCTTCTTATGAGGAAGGCAAGCTTGTGACATGTTTGCTAGCATACCTTGATATAAGAACTGTATCCTCCTTATTTGAGAAATATTTCTTGATGAATTACACTTCTCATAAGTTTGATCTAGTAAATTCAGTTAGTGTCAGATCATCAAATGTTATTGTAATGTAATTTCATGTTAGAGAGATTTTGTGTGTTTTGTAGTGTTGGGATATTTTAACTGCATCTTAACTGCTCTATAGAGTTGAATAGATGGTGTTTCTATATGCATGATGCAGAAAGCTTTATGCAGAACACTTTTAACTAAGTAGTGTAGTCAAAAGAAGAATGCGAGTACCTCATCAAAAGTGTTTGGATGGTTTAGTCAGGAAAATTTATTTGAGAATAATGATCCTTTCTATTTAAGTAGCTTATAGATGACATTTTCTTTTACTATTTCATACATTGTTATGTTTGCTGAAGCTTGAAATTAAATGTTCGCTCACATAGAAATATATTTTATTATGTTGATTTTATTATTTTGTGTTTTCGTACTCTCAATTTAAAACTTGAAAGCATTGAGCATTGAGCACCTTGTTCTATGTCTAGTATGGCACATCAATATTGAAAGTCAGCATCATTGTTAGATTACACCATCAACCATAAACCTTTTCCGGAATCAAATACTTATTTATGGTTAAATTTAAATACAATGATATATATGTAATTGGCTATTTTAGGCTTATGCTATATGGTCTTTAAATTACAGAGGTCTGGACTTAAAAACTTTAGAAATGAATACGGTTTGTCTTGATTTCTTCTAATATATAAATTAAGTATCCTAACTATATAATAACATATATAATACTTTTTCTTGTTATATGTGTCTACTATCTATTTAGCACTGTATCACCAGACTCTTTTGGGTTCCCATAACAAGACTGGGCAAACTGAAGCTTGGTTTTCAACAAACCCTTTAGCCAAGCGCCCTAGATATGAGAGTACGAGCCATTTGCCCATTTATCCCCAGAGGCCTGGAGAGAAGGACTGTGCCTATTATATGCAAACAAGAACCTGTAAGTTTGGAGATAGCTGCGTATTTGACCATCCTATTTGGGTTCCAGAAGGGGGAATCCCAGATTGGACAGAGGTGACCCTTTTTTGCTATTTTCTCTATTATTCAGTTACCTATATTATTTTGATATCATATCCTTACATTTGAGTTGCTTTATGATATTATTAGTTAATTAGTTGATATTTTACAATGAAAAGAATTTGTTACTATTTCATCATATCTTATATTAGTATACTACGTAACGTGATACTCCTTGCGCACTAATACTATACCGTTTATGTATTCATAGCTTATACATTAATTTATATATTTTACCCCTCTAACTATTAGAATATCTAAGTTTACTAAAGTTTGGTCAATTAGAAGTTATTGTAGGATTCAAAATTTATGGTATAGGTTATGGATGTCTACATTGTTGTTGATAACAGATCCTATACAAAGAGTTTTATATTTACTTGATAGAATGTTTTGTTGTATAACCGTGAAGGGTCCTTATCATCTCCTTCCATTAATTTTTTTTCCATATGTTTGATGGGTTTATACTACCTTTATTTTGTTTGTGTCTCATGTAGTGTTTTAAAACGCGTCGGACATATTTTAACTATGCATATACCTTTATCTATGTCTGTTCGCCTCTGACATTAGCAGACAGGAACAATACTTATGTGTTGAACCTGCAGCATCTGTTTTTATTTCATATTGCTATGTTAACAACTATTTTTTAATGACTGTACCTTCTTTTTTCTTCTGAAAAGTTTAATGACTGTATCCTGTTATGCATGTTTTCTTATATTTTTTCATTTGATACTTCCCACATCTGGTGGAAATGTAGAGAGCTTTAGCCACTATTTTGGTTCTTTCTTTTACCAATTTCACTGATCTGTAATGTACGTGACTGACTGACTACATTGGTTGACCAACAAATGTGGATGTCTGACCTGTTATTTCGTTATCAGTCTGGAACACGTCTCTTTGAAGTACAATAGTATTACTTCTCCAAATTGTGCAAAATCTCTTTTTATTGGATACATGTGTAGTGATGTTAGTACATGTTTACTTTGTGGGTTTTAGGTGGTTAATTAAAATAAACCGATGACATTATCTAGAAAAAGGTTGACGACTGATAATAGGTGAGTTAACTATTTTTGAAACCCACTTCTGAAATCCATGTTCAAACCAACCACCATAAAATGCAGCTGATTAATGTATGTCCTTAATGTAACTCTGTTGGGTTATGTTGACAGGTTTTGTTGGGTTTCTCATTTCTGTTCTTCACGTAAAGCATTAATCAGTCTACTCATTTACCATTTAATTCAGAGTCATATGGCATATGAATTTAAATAGTCAGTTTTATCAGAAAGCTTAGATTTGATAAGCTCTGTACCTGCTTATAAGAAAGGTCTGAGAATGTTAACTCTTGAAGATGCTAACCATTGTGCTGTTTAATTTCTGGACTTAACCGTAACTTCTGAATTTATGCAAAACTTTAATTCAGAAAGTCAGCTTATTGATGACCAATGCATGCGAATCAAACTTTTATTTCTCTTGATCTCTGGTGCTGAAGTCTAGGCAATCCTAAACAGTAACGTAAGAGTATTTCTTTGTTTGGTTCATTTACTTTGCCTTTTGCTGTATCTTGTTTGCAAGTTCATTCTTCATTGGTATGTAGTGGAACATCAGATGAATGTTTTTTTTCCTATGGAAATTATTTTAAGTAATAGCGATACAGCTGCAAATGTATATCTTGAAATAAGCACCAATGAGTTGTACCAAACACATTGGGCATTCAGTGCTCGCATTTCTGGTGGAAACACGAAATTTTAAACTACTCAGGTATCTTTGTATAAATATTAGAACTTCATACACTCCATTTTCAATAATGAGTAAATATAATCAAATGCTTCTGTTTAGGAGACACTGTTGAATATGATGCAATCTGTTAATTAGTGAAACAAAATTTCTGCGGCCATGTCGTATTGAAGAATTTTCAGTATGTCGTGTTCATTACTAGGCGTATAAATACATTTCTAGATTACCTAGTTTTATTAGCAGATGTGGTTGCATTTGTTAGCTTAAGTTTGAATCTGATTTAACTGTGTGGTTTTACTGCAATTATTTCTCTCCGTTGATTTAATTCTAAAGTTTCCTATGTTGCCATCATGAAGTATTTTTGCATGATCCTTCAATTGTGATTCAGGTTCCACCTTTACCAAGCGAATCCCTTCCTGAGAGACCAGGCGAGCCGGATTGTCCTGTAAGCTGGATTGGGAATTTTTTTATTCTCCTCCTGCAGTTTGATCTTCTGGATTTAAAACTTCTGATTTGCTATTAAAATTGTTGCAGTACTTTGTGAAGACACAACGATGCAAGTTTGGTAATAGATGCAAATTTAACCACCCAAAAGATAAGATCATGCCTCTGGTAGGATTTCCGGCATAGTTTGTTTCTTTGTCTTAGTGCGACAATTTGGGCCATCAAAAGTTTCAAATGATATATTCTTGACCCAATTCAGGATGCTTCGGTGGATTGTGATGCCTCTGCCTTACCTGAGAGGCCTTCAGAACCTCCATGTGCCGTAAGATACTTCTTCTCATGAGGGCATTGATTGCTCTTGTATTGGCAACTTAGTAACTTGACTTTCTATGACATAAGCAGTTCTACATGAAGACTGGAAAATGTAAATTTGGTACAACTTGCAAATTTCACCACCCCAAAGATGTGCAGATACAATCATCTGGAGAAGAAAATGGCATTGACGTGCAGAATAAGATGTTTGGAGATGCAATGACTGCACAAACATCTTTTACCCCGGCATTATTTCACAACACCAAAGGCCTTCCCATCAGACCAGTATGCTTATTCTAAGAGATTATAAATATGCAGTAGTTGACGATTATATACTTTTTGTAGTATATAATTGTCTCATCATGGATTATTATTATCGAAGAGTAAATAAAAACATAGACCATGGTTCTAAAATGCTTGTGTTTGATAATGACCTGTCGGGATTGACTGACGAGCCATGAGGCATATAACTTCCGAATCTCATTTTTTGTGTATCCTCTACAGTACTGCCCCTTCCTGATGCAATTTAACATCGAAAAAATGAAATAACGTTCCCCTTGCAACTATTGTCTTTGTACTGGGAGACATGCTGAGCAGCTTGCACTTTGAAAATGCCATATCTTTGCCCCCCTGGAATTTGGTGGTTGGGAAGGCTAAATTTTGATATTTTCCTAGGCTATTTGTTGGTTAAGGTTAAAATATGGGAACAGTAAATTAAACCCAAAATAAATTTAAAACATGTTAACATTACCTTAACCTCACATGGCAAAGTAAGTGCCACCTAAAGGTATTTGTTGTTTTTTCTTCAATCTTCACAAGGTTACTAAAAGCTGAAATCTTGGAGTCGATTTTAAACGCCTTCTGCTTGATGGCTGATTGTATCTCTTCGTGGAGTGAACTGGGACTTGGAATTTGAATTAATTAAAAGAAGTTTATCTCATAAATTATTATTGTTTTGCTTGCTTCAGTAATTTGCCCTCTTGTTGTCAAAAGTATTTGATTTTTTGATATACTCTCACTTATTGGCTAACCCTGACAGGGTGAAGAAGATTGCCCATTCTATCTCAAAACTGGCAGGTCAGCAATTCTCTGCCCTTCAACTACTTAACAGTTCTTCCTTTTCTTTGGTGCAAGGAATGACATTTATGTTGTTTCATTCAATCAGCTGCAAGTATGGGGCAACTTGCCGTTACAATCATCCAGAAAGATATGGTAAGTGGTCATAACGACCTTATTATCGTTTCATCTTTTTCTTTAACTCAGCTTTATTAATCAGCCTATAAAATTTTTGTAGCATTTAATCCAGCAGCGGCAGCTCTTACCCCTACTCTCCTAACCTCTCCATCTACACATTTCAACCTTGGCGTTGTTGCTCCGACAGCATCTCTTCTGCCTACTTTTGATCCGAGGCTGACTCAAACAACGGTAAACGTGAAAATCTGACATGTTCTCTTTGTTGCTTCGATTGCAGTTAATTGTGCGGTGCATAAACACACTGGAATCTTGAGATCATTTTATTTTATCAGATTTTTATAACTATTAGCATTGTCTTAGATTCTTAAATCTTGATTGTGATTTTGATAATTATTCCTTTTCTTTTATCTGTGCTCTTCTGAGTTTATGGGGTTTGATAATGTAATTGGCATATTTGACAGCTGAAGCTGTGTTGTTGGCATCCATGTTGCTTGTGCTTTCTCTAATCAATTTTTTAATTGATAAAATATTCCATTCATATATATTTATCTTTCCAACGGACGTTCCTCAATTTCTCGCAGCTTGGATTGGGCACGACCGTTTACCCTCAACGACCCGGAAAGCAGGAATGTGATGTGAGTCTCACTTTATTTCTATTTTCATATGTACCTCAATGTGCATGCGACCTGCATACTTTATTTCTATTTCTTCTTGTGAATGAGAAATTGTTTTGGAATTTCACAATCTGTTGGTAGTTGGTACCTTTAGTCCGAACCTTGGTGTGTATATTCAGGTCTATTGTGGAAGTTCAGTCGCATATACTTCTCAAGCCAAATGGGTTATTTTCACTGTAGTATTAAGCACAGTTTACAATTGAAGTTGTGTGGCTATTCTGTTTGCAGTTTCTATCAATGATCTGCCGAACCAGGTCTCCAACCTGTTAATTTAACTAGTTTTATCTCCCAGATGCTTATTATCATAACTATACAAATTCCGTTTCTCTTGCTTATTGCACCACGTAGAGCTTGTCCTCTAGATTAAATACGCTTCTGTGTGAAGCTAATTTGTTGCTACCTTGTTCTGATTTGGGTTAATTCATTTTTGGTTCAAGTATTACATGAAAACTGGGATATGCAAGTTTGGGGCAACCTGCAAATTTCACCACCCTATTGATCGTTCTGCAACCAATGCACCTGCTATGGAATCTGTGCAACAAAGTGTTAAGCTAACTCTTGCAGGACTGCCAAGAAGAGAGGTATTGAGCATGCAACCATAAATATTCTGCCTTTTTTGGTTAATATCATATTATTTTTCTTCAAGTTTGTTATAAACGTTGTATCATGTATGTAAGGCTTAAGATTGCTTGTTATTTTTTCTCAAAGGAATTATCAATGTTAGCTAAGAAGCTACCGTTTAGTGATTCAACTTTCTGCTCTTTTCTCATCGAACCTGTTTAGTCAGCTTTTTCAGAAAAACATACTAGCTAGATAAATTATACTAAAGGTGAAGTGAGACTCAAGAAAGGGCTTGTCGAGTCTGTTTTCAATCTCTTCCTCCCTGATCGGTGTTCTTTGGAAGTTTTTAATGCTATTCTTTATTCTTGCTTTTAAGTTTATAATCTCTACTTATCTATCCTTCTGATTTTCTGTAATTTTCAATTGAGCTGCCAATTGTTGTGGTGATCATGTTTATAGGGCGCCATACACTGCCCGTACTACATGAAGACCGGAACATGCAAATACGGAGCAACATGCAGGTTTGATCACCCGCCTCCTGGAGAGGTGATGGCCTCTGTGACATCACAAGCAGCCCCATCTGATGCTGTTGGTGAAGACAGAGAGAATGGCGATGCCTAATATTAGTAACACAGGAGCAGTTTATTAGAGTCCGACTGTTCTATCACTGCAATTTTCTTCTGAATGTTCTTTTCTTTATCCTCTCGATGTTTGCAAAAACATGTGTTTGATATGTCCAGTTTGGTCGAACTATGTTGATATCCAACATCTTCTCCTTTTCTTTTACCCTAAATTGACGTCATATTTCTTTTCCTCTTTTCGCAAGTTGAAGTACTTTAGCATGTCGTGGTTGTATGTTATTGTTTGGAGAAACTGCGATCCAGATCTGAAAATAAGGTTTCAGTTTACACTTTATTGAAGACCAAAATGCATACCTGAACCCGAGTAAGATGTCTGGACTTTGCCCACTTATGAACTAGGCTGCTTAATTCGTGGATATAAATACGTTATGATCTATGAGCATAAATGCATGTATATGCGCCTGTTAGAGAGAATCTGTATTTGATATTTATTTTATATTTGCTATCCCGTGAAAATGGGATCTCCCAAAAGTTCAACCTTTCACTGAATCTGATGCATAACATGATTATGATAGTTAAAGTACGTGAAGGTGACGGCATCTCCCTTGGTGATAGCTGGTAAGTGTGTTCTATGAAAATGCTAATTACAAGGTTCTTTTGGGATTCGTTAAAATGTTAAATTCCAAAGGTTAGGGCTGTAATTATGGCTAATTAATTACCATGTTTGACCAACTGTAGTCGTATCATATATGCAACGAAGAGGTTGGGTGTGAAATAAAAACCCGTCGGTGTGAAAACATTATTTCACCTAATCGACCCTCGAGAGAAATTTGTTTTTTTTTTTTCTTGGTGCTTTGAAAATAGAGAAATTGGAGTTGAAAGAAGTTATGCAAGTAACGCACCGTCACATGCATAAATCATAATATTTATTTACTTAAGAATAATAGACAAGTTTGACTGGTGAGAAATACTTAGACAGTGGTGCAGATATTCATCACGTATATGCGGCGAATTACGGGATGGGGGTCGAAGATTCAACGACATTTCCCTAGTCTTATTCTACCCTTTCTCACTCTCATACAAGACGAATTCCTAATCTTCTTTACACACTTCACTTTCTTCCTTCAAATTTAATAAAATATTCTTAGTTTACATATATTGATCGTGTCGGATCCGGGTTGATGACGCGGCGGTGTCCTGTACGGATCGACTCGAGTCACTTGAGATTTGTTGGTGGGGCAGAGCTCGATATGGAATTGACCTGGGAAGAATGACAAACGTAAACTTCGGACCGACAAAGGACGGGAGGGGTGATTCCCTTTGTCGGCACTCCGACGCTCAAGTTAGTGTCGAGTGGCTGAAAGCTTATCGAGTAACTTGTGAGCTTTTAATGTGGTAGTTGTGTGTTAAATGGCATTTATGGGAGGGGGTATTTATACATATTAAGGTAATGATTACCTGAACAGTGCGACTTGCAGGTATATTTAATGCGCCAACTGCTTCGTACGGCCTGTCAGGCCTCATTTAATGCTGGAAACGGCGGAGTGGGCCCCGGGATAGTCGACCCCAGTTCGACCTGATAACCAAACGGTCGAGTGCTCGCCGACTTGCCTTGGGCATAGTCGATGGTGTTTCGACTATTCCTGAGGGTAGTCGAGTCGACACGGTTGAACGGTCAACATTTACTTTTTTGGAAGGGTTTTCCGTTGGACGTGGCGGGTTGGGAGGCTCGCGTGGCATCTTTGACCGGTCTACCACTCGACGTGGCTTGAGATTAGTGGTCCACGTGTCGCCAGCGTGGCTGTTCTGGATGGGACCACGTCATTAGCCCCCGGAAAGGCGGTGCCACGATGACGTGGCAGTGTCCTTTCGGTTTTCGAGAAGTGGGCCCCAGGCGTAATGATGGCGACGGTTCGCCTTCGATTTTCCCGCCCAGGGTAACCCCTATAAATAGCCCCTTGCGGCCTTCATTTGCACCCTTCACTCCCTTAGAAATTCTCAGAGCAGTTCGAGTCCTGAAGAGCTTTTCGAGACCAGCATCCGGATACTTCGAGTCGATCAGATTTTCTACGAAATTTTCCGGTAAGCCTTTTTCGACAACTTCTTTCCCTCTTGCTGCTTTAATTTCTTTATTTTCTATCTGTTGGAGAGTCTGGAGTCGAGTGAGGAGAACCCCATCTTGAATCGCTCTCGACTCGATTCCTGACACGAAAAACCTTAACCCTTATTTCAAGGAGAAGGCTGACTCCAAGGGAATCCAGTCGAAGAACTATTGAGCAGTGGGATGACTTCTTCTACCTCGACTAGCTCAGACCTGTCAGATAAGATCCCGGGCCCTGGGGATGATGTACACTCGATCTCCTCGACGTCGAGTGAGGAGGAGTCGGTTAGATCACAGGACTCCGGTAGGGTAGAGGTATCAGAAGCTTCGGAGGACTCTGAGGACAGACAGTCGGCCTCTCCTTCGAGTCCCATAGCCTCTGCAGAACCCATAACGGCGATTCCACCGATTGGGATGAGACTCGGCCCAGAATTCGCGAGTCGAGTAGAAGATATGGGGCCGTCAACCTCAGCTAATCAAGGAGAGGGTGGCATACATATCCCTTATGGTAGGAAATCCCCTAGCCGAACTTTGAATAAGGACCCTAGGATAGTCGAGAGCAAAGTATCGGCCAAGATGTTTGAAGAAATGAGAGAGATTTTGTTTGGGGGAGATGTCGAGCTGGGGGGTTACAGTTTAGTTCGACCTCGAAGTGGGGAATCGATGACCGACCCCCCGAGAAACTGCATCACCGTAACTTGGAAGATGATCCAAGCAGGGTTTCGAATCCCGATAGATGACGACATCCTCGACATTCTGAACCATTTGAACATCAGCCCGGTCCAGTTAATGCCGAATGGTTATGCGATGCTTAACGGCATCCGAGTACTGATGAAGTATTTCGGGATTCCCATGCTTGGGGTAGCCAAGGATCTTTTTAACGTAAGTGTAACCAAGGAAGGGTCCGGATCGGGCTATGGGTTCGTGCAACTTTCATTCAAACAGAAGCGCAAACTCACAACGTCTCCGACCTCTTCAAATGGACAATCTTGGAAACACCAATTCGTGTACATCGAGAGCGAATCGGGTTGGCCGAATTTATGGAACAGAATGTGGTGTTGGAGGCCGAGCTCGACATTACCGGTTGCCGCTACTCGGTGGTCCAATACTTTCATCCGAGACATGTTATCCCTCGGCCAATTTGACTGCAAGAAATTGATCGAGACTAAAGTATTGGTCGATTTTGGCTTAGCCCCCGGCCGTATGAGTCGAACGTTCGACCCTGGTAAACCATGTGGTTGAGTTAGACTGACCCTTTTACCTCCATAGCTGCATTTCTATCTTTTTAGTCGATTCTAACATTCGCTCTTCTCTTTTTCAGATAAAGTCATCATGAGTCGCTTGGCAAAGATGAGGGCCGACATGGAAGAGCTAGCAGCTAAGCATGCTCTGGCTAAGGCAGCCGAGGTGGCCCAGCCACACAAAACCATAGATGCCGTTCTCCCGAGGAGGACGGATAAGAACGGGGCAGAGCCGAGTCAAACACCGCAGACTCAAAAAAGGAAAGACAAAGCCCCCCTTCCTGAGCCCGACAGGAAGCGGTCGAAAAAGGAGAGGGACCCCAAGCCGACAAGAAACATCGATCTTAGTGCCGGGGGTAGCCAGTCAAAGGGCACAAATTCCACTGGCTCGCTACCGTCGACTACCTCAGGTACCGAGAAGGCGCCGGCCCCATTTTCCTCCGAGGCCATTAGACTGGCCCACCTTCCATTCCACCCCCCGGCAGAGGACCTGGCCGACTTTTTCAAGATGCTCAAGATCTCTGAGCCGCACCTTCCTGGGGGCTACAAACTGGTCGGGGACGATGGCAAGCCCCGAAGGATAGGGTCTATCCCGAGGGACAACCGCGCGGCTGGGGCGGTGTACCACTGCTGCCAAGTCCCAATCGACCATGAGTCGAGATGGAAGATGTCCAAGGTGGAGCTGGAGATGTCGGCGGCGGTGAAGATTATTGGGGTAAGAATCCGAGCTTTTTCCCCATCTATCGATTCGCTTTACGTCCGGCCATTAACCCCCTTATCTTTTCGTGTCACAGCTTGCTCAAGATGTCTATCATATGAGTCGGAGGGCCCAAATCTACAAGGAGGGGAGGACACGTCTGGAGGCCAAGGCTGGGATCGACTCGGAGGTCGAAGGTTTGAAGAGGAGAGTGCAGGAGTTAGAAACGGAGAAGGCGGGGCTCGGTTCGACCGCGAAGGCGGCGACTCTGGGGAAAGAGAAGGCGGAGAGTGCCCTCGAAGAAACCAAGAAATTGCTGGAGGCCAAGAAGGCGGAATTGCTCGAGGCTCTCCAGAAACTCGACAAGGAGGCCGAGAAGACCCTTAATGCTTTCAGGGAAGGGGAATCGGCCGGGGAGGTGAAAGGGGCCAGGGAAGCCATCGAGCGATGCCAACGAGTTTATGATCAAGTCATCGCCGACTCGGAGCGATTCGGGGCCTACCGGTTCATGAAGTCGACGGCCTTCAAAAGATCGACCGCCACCTTTGGGATCTCGGACATGAAGGAGGGGTTCGAGTTGTACCTGGCCCAATGTCGTGCCGAGGGTTATCTGCCGGTCGACTATGATACGACCAAAGTTGGCCTCCTCTGCCCGGATCCGCGTCCTCAGACTGAACAAGCTGCTGAAGATCCCGAGGAGGACTGGTCGAAGCATGAGTTTGGGTTCGCAATCCCTTTGGCACAATCCATAGTCGGCGGAGTCGAGGAAGATACCAGTCGGATGCCCCAAGGGGTCGATCCTATGGTTCTGAATCACGCCAAAGTATTCCCCGAACTCTTCTTCGAGAAGCCCGCCAACATTCCTTCCGACGAAGAAATAGACTAGGCCTCCCGATTCCCTGTACCGTTTCTTGTTGATGTAAATTTTTCTTTTTACTTTAAACTTTGAACTCTGATGTAGTAAGTCGACCTAGAGTGGTCGAACGACGTTCCCGCTGAAAAATCCAAATGTAATTGTTCTTTAAGTATCAATGAATTTCGTTTTCAAGGTTCAGTTCGAATTAGCATTTTCGAGTATGCATGTTCAAATCATACCTTCAAGTCGGCAACATAAATTGCTTTAGCCCCTTGTGAGAAGGACGTCAAGCAGTTAGGTTGATTTTAAGAAATAAATTTAGTCGATTATATCGACTAGGCTATTTAACCCATTAAGGATATGACAACCTTTTAGATCGAAAAGCTATTCCAATTTTATTGATTGACATGTTGAAGATTACATCTTTTCAAACATAAAAAGCCCTAAGGTTGTGGGCGTTCCATGATCGAGGTACAGGATTGCCACTCATTTCTTCGAGGTGGTAGGCATGGTTTTTCCCGACCTTGGAGATTCGGAAAGGACCATCCCAGTTGGCGTCGAGCTTTCCGACATGTTTTGTCACATCGACTCGTTTCAGGACGAGATCACCGACTCGGAATCCTCGATGACTGACCTTTTTGTTGTAGCTTTTGGCCACCGCGGCTCGATACTGCTGCATCCGTCGGAATGCCCGATCTCTTGCTTCTTCAATCATGTCTAAGTCAAACTGTCGATTCTCTTGATTGCGATCGAGTTGATAATGGGACACCCTATCGGTTTGGTGTATCAACTCGGCGGGGACCACCGCCTCGGAACCATAGACCATTGAAAATGGTGTCTCCCCGGTAGCTGTTCGAGGGGTGGTTCGATAGGCCCACAGGACGCCGTCAAGTTCCTCGGCCCAAGCTCCTTTGCTCCCGTCGAGTCGGGTCTTCAGATTCTGCACAATTATCCGGTTGGTGACTTCAGTTTGGCCATTGGCCTGGGGATGGCCGACCGAAGTGAAACGCAAACTGATGCCGTACTTGGAACAATAATTCTTGAACATCTTGCCTCGCAATTGGGGGCCATTATCGCAAATCAAAGTCTTTGGCACCCCGAAGCGGCATATGATGTTCTTCCATAGAAATCGAGTCATTACTGTATGGGTGATTTTGGGGACAGAGGCTGCTTCGACCCATTTGGAAAAATACTCCACGCAGACAATAACGAATTGGTGTTGTCTTGGGGCGAGGGGAAAAGGCCCAACAATGTCGATTCCCCATTGGTCGAAGGGCCACGTGATGTCGACCGGGGTCATTTCCCTCGGGTGTTGGTGGGTGAGGTTCGAATGTTTTTGGCAGCTGGGACATTTCTTCACCAGATTGATCGAATCTCGCAGGAGGGTCGGCCAGTAGTAACCGGCCCGAGAGACCTTCTTAGCGAGTATTCGGCCTCCCGAGTGATTTCCGCAGGATCCAGCGTGCACCTCTTCGAGGACCTCCTTGGCTTGGGAGGGTCTTAGACACCTCTTGGCCGGTTCAATGACGGACCTCTTGTATAGCACGCCCTCTGGGTCGAGTGAATAGCTTGCTGCCCGGGCTATCAATCGACGCCTCTCTGTTCTGTTTTCGGGCAAGAAGCGGTCCCTTAGATGTAAGACCAAATCGTCTAACCAACATGGCTCGATGGGGTCGATGCTATGTACCGGCTTTCCCCCTTCCTCGATTGATCTAGCTGTGACAGTGAGGAAGGTAATCGACCTATCCCTTGTTCCTCTGAGTCCATTGGCCACCTTGGAAAGGACATCGGCTCTCTCATTCTCCTCCCTAGGTATCTGCTCAAGGCTAAAGTTTTTGAATTTCGCGGCCCGTTCTCTAACCTTCTGCAAATATTTGGCCATCGATTCTTCCCTTGCCTCATAAGAGCCAGCATATTGGTTAGCAACCAACTGTGAATCGGTTAAAGCCGCTAGGCTCTCGATTCCTTGTTCTCTGGCAATTCTCATGCCCGCTAAGAGCACCTCGTACTCGGCCTCGTTATTCGTGGCGGGGAAGTCTAGGCAGATGGCGAAGTCGAGCTCATCGCCGTCAGCACTTCTCAATGACACTCCCGCACCCCCGCCGGATGAGGTCGACGAACCATCGAGTGACAAAGTCCATCGACAAGTACTTTCTTTGAGCGGGGCCGGAGGTTGCTTTTCGACCAAAAAGTCGGCCAAGACTTGGGCTTGGTATGCTATTCTTGGCTTGTAGGATAAGTCATACTGGCCCAACTCGACAGACCATTTAACAAGTCGACCCGAACTATCTGGTTTAGACAATACCTGCTTGAGAGGTTGATCGGTGAGCACGATAATCTTGTGGGCCTGGAAATACGGCTTCAGTCTTCTGGCCGTGTGCACAAGAGCAAGGGCAAATTTTTCGATTTCCAAATATCGCGTCTCGGCCCCGTGCAGAATTTTGCTAACATAGTAGATTGGCAGGTGCTTCCTCTCCCTTACGGCAACTAAGACCGAGCTGATCACTTCCTTCGACACGGCCATATAGAGGTATAAAGTTTCTCCTTGTTTTGGCTTAGCTAGGAGTGGGGGTGACTCGAGGTATTTTTTCATTGCCTCGAAAGCCCGGTCGCATTCCTCGGTCCACTTGAATTCTTTAACATTCCTCAAGATTTTGAAAAAAGGAAGGTTCTTCTCGGCCGACCTGGAAATGAACCTGTTAAGAGAAATAATTCGTCCAACTAAACATTGTACCTCTCGAATTGTTTTTGGGCTGGACAAGCTGCGGATAGCATCGCTCTTCTCGGGGTTTGCCTCGATCCCTCTCTGGCTAACCAAGTAACCAAAGAATTTCCCTCCCGACACCCCGAAGGTGCACTTATTCGGGTTGAGCTTCAGGTTGTACCGCCTGAGCAGCTCGAACGATCTCCTTAGGTCTTTGAGGTGGTTGCTCGATCGAGTCGACCGCACAATCATGTCGTCAACATACACTTCCATGGTTTTACCAATCTCTTCCTCGAAGATTCGGTTGACCAGCCTCTGGTATGTAGCCCCCGCGTTTTTGAGCCCGAAGGGCATCACTCGGAAGCAGTAAATACCCTTCACCACTATAAAGGCGGTCTTATCTTCGTCCTCGGGTGCCATGAAGATTTGATAGTAGCCTTGAAAGGCATCCATCATACTCATTAGCTCGCACCCCGCAGTCGAGTCGACTAGCTGGTCGATATTTGGGAGGGGATAGGGGTCCTTCGGGCACGCCTTGTTTAGATCTGTAAAGTCGTTGCACATACGCCACTTCCCTCCTGACTTGGCCACCAGAACCACATTACAAAGCCAGTTGACATACGTGGCAGGCGTGATGTACCCAGCGTCCAATAGCTTGTTGACCTCTTCCTCAATTATTTCATTCCTCCTGGCGCTTTGGGTTCGCAACCGCTGCTTGATTGGTTTGAAGGATGGGTCGACATTGAGGTGATGCATGATCACGGAGGGATCGACTCCCACTAAATCGTTGGCACTCCATGCAAAGACATCGGCGTTCTCCTGGAGAAATTGAATTAGGAGTACCTGCTCGTGTTCCTTCCCCGGCTCGGGGAGCCCCACATGGGTGATTTTCTCTCTTTGTCCCGGAAGGAGCTCGACTTCCATTGTTTGAGTGGACGCCTCGAGTCGACTATCCGAAACCTTTTGCTTCTTCCTAGCCTTCTTTGATTTGCGGATAGGCTCGTTGCTTGGATCTTCCATGTCCTCAATCTGATCCTCTTCTCCGTCGGGTAGTCCCAAAACGGGGACGATTCGGCGGTCGGGCAACCTCACCTTCTCCATGGAAATTGAGTAACAAGCCCAGGACGTGGGCACATCGCACCTCAATTCGCCTATCCCGGCGGGCGTGGGGAGCTTAATCAATTGATGGTAAGTGGAAATAACTGCCCTGAAGTCGATTAATCCAGGCCTCCCTAAAATGAGGTTATATGCTGAAGGCTGGTCGACTACAAGATATTCCAGTTCGAGAGTCGACCTCTTAGGGAGCGTTCCCATGGAGGTGATCAGTCGGACTCTACCTTTGGGGTATACCTCGGACCCTCCAAACCCTGTTAAAGGGGTTTTGAGAGGCTCCAAATTCAAACTTTTGGCAAGATTCATGCGATTCAGAGTCGAGAGATAAATAATATTTACAGAGCTTCCATTATCAACAAGGGTTTTTGATACAGCATAATTGGCCACGTCGAGCGTAACCACCATCGGACAACTAGGCGTATCGCCTTCCCGTGGTGGCACGCCGACTAGGTCCTTGTTGCTAAAGCTAATGTCCTGATCTGCCCATTCTCTACCCGACTCGATCTCCATCACCTCGTGGGGGCCGTAGTAGTTCCTCTGGGCTTCTCTGCGGGTCCTTTTGCGGGAAGTTTTTGTGTCGCCCCCAGCTGGCCCGCCGGCGATCATGTCGATTCGACCAAGGCAGGGTAGGTTATGGTCATCCCTCTCGGTCGGGGGTTTAGCTTCCCTCCGTCGAGGCGGACTACGGTCGTCGGCTCGGGTGGCTAACTCGTCCAGCTTTTTAACGAACTCTTGGAGCTCCCCTCCTCTGATCAATCTCTCGATTTCATCCCGCAGGGCGAAGCATTCCGAGGTATTGTGTCCAGACTGTCGATGGAAATGGCAGAACTTCCCCGAATCCCTGTTCTTCTGAGTTTCCTTGATGGCTTTTGGGCTTTTGAACAGTTTTTTGTTGGCAATGTTGTAAATCTCCTCAATCGATCGATTCAATGGCGTATAATGCTTTTTAGAGCTGCTTCCGGAGGTGTGGTCGACTCGATTCTTTTGGTCCTTCTTGAACTCGCTTCTCGCTGGCCGGATGGCTTCCGGCTTTCGATTCGCGGCCCCTTTTTGTGCCAACTCGACCTCCTCAACCCTCATCCAGGAGGAGGCGATATCTAGTAATTTAGATATCGAGGCGGGATTTTTCCGGACGATGTGCCGAGCACAATCTCGATCTCTTAAAGCGGCGTGGATGGTGGGTATAACCATGTCCATGCTCGGAGATTGAACTTGTACCGCCGCTCGAGAGAATCGAGTGAAAAACTCTCTCAGGGTCTCATCCTCTCTCTGCACAATGTTGTAGAGGTACGTGGCCGGCAGCTTGTCGCCTTTCACAGAGGAGAAATGAGCCACAAAGCGCTCCATCAATTCATCGTATGACTGGATACTTCTCGGAGCCAGCCTTGAGAACCAGTCCTGGGCTGACTCGACGAGAGTGGTGGCAAAAATCTTAGCTCTTACGTCAGACGAATGGCCGAACATACTTATCTCAATTTCAAAGCGATCTACATGCCGCTCGGGATCGGACACGCCATTATACGTCGGGAGATTGGTGGGCATCTTGTCCGCGGCCATGGCTGCCAAGATTCTTTCACAAAAGGGAGATCGCACTTCGCGAGAGCTCCGGTACTGATGAGTCGGCCTCCTTCTGGGTGAGGGGGACCGATTGCTGTAGGATATTTCCTCGTCATCATCGACCCGAGAGGGGGTTTTCCCATGTCTGGACCGCTGGGGGGAATCTCCTCTTCGAGGCAAGCGATGTCTCAAATCCTTCCGCCCCACGGGGAGCCCTCGGTTCGACAATCTAGGGGCTTCGGGAGAGGCCCTAGCCCCCAGTCGATCGAATACCTTGGAGTTTCTTGGTCCCTGCTCTCTTTCATGGCGAGGGGGGCTCCTTGATTCCCTCGCATCCCTCGATCCTCGGGCGGTCCTCGGTTCTCCTCCCTTTCCCTTGGTTCTTGTCCTTGCACCCTGAGGTTCTTGGTCGATTGGGCGCTTACCTAGGCGCCGGGCCGATTGTGCCTCTTGGTCGTTAGGTAACACCTCGGTTTGCTGAGGCTCCAGACCTGCCCCTTGCCGCTGGTTTTGACCAGGCGGTGGGGGCATGCCGTAGGGATCTTGATGGTATATCATGGGGCCGGGCTGATACCCCCAAGGGGGAGGGGGAGGATACCCGTAATGAGCGGGCGGCCCGCAGTAGTATGCGTATTGTCCTGTCGGCGGAATGGCCGGTGTCGCTTGAGGCTTCTCTGGGAAGACTGGGGTTCTACCCTTGGCTGCTGCCGCTACTGCCTCGACTTGACACTTCTCTAGATAGGCGTCTAAATCAGAAGTTGCGTATACCATTGGCGCAGGGGCGGCTACTATCTCGGCTCTCGGTCGTCTCGAGGTCTGGCTCGGTCCGTCCATCCTGTGTTGGGTTTCCGTGTCGGGGACGTCACCCCCCAAAGTACGATGACTGCGTAATTCCATTTCCCTTCGACTTCTCGTTCGTGTTTCCCACAGACGGCGCCAAAATGATCGTGTCGGATCCGGGTTGATGACGCGGCGGTGTCCTGTACGGATCGACTCGAGTCACTTGAGATTTGTTGGTGGGGCAGAGCTCGATATGGAATTGACCTGGGAAGAATGACAAACGTAAACTTCGGACCGACAAAGGACGGGAGGGGTGATTCCCTTTGTCGGCACTCCGACGCTCAAGTTAGTGTCGAGTGGCTGAAAGCTTATCGAGTAACTTGTGAGCTTTTAATGTGGTAGTTGTGTGTTAAATGGCATTTATGGGAGGGGGTATTTATACATATTAAGGTAATGATTACCTGAACAGTGCGACTTGCAGGTACATTTAATGCGCCAACTGCTTCGTACGGCCTGTCAGGCCTCATTTAATGCTGGAAACGGCGGAGTGGGCCCCGGGATAGTCGACCCCAGTTCGACCTGATAACCAAACGGTCGAGTGCTCGCCGACTTGCCTTGGGCATAGTCGATGGTGTTTCGACTATTCCTGAGGGTAGTCGAGTCGACACGGTTGAACGGTCAACATTTACTTTTTTGGAAGGGTTTTCCGTTGGACGTGGCGGGTTGGGAGGCTCGCGTGGCATCTTTGACCGGTCTACCACTCGACGTGGCTTGAGATTAGTGGTCCACGTGTCGCCAGCGTGGCTGTTCTGGATGGGACCACGTCATATATAATACTATTAATTAATTACATTAGCAAGTAATATTTTCAAGCTTTACCGTCACATGTCTTAATTAATTAATTCCTAATCCTCCTCGCGCCCATACTCCTTTAAAGTAGACTCACTCCAACTGCCGAAATTGGGTAAAGCGTCTGCAGCAGCTTCTGCTTGTCTTCTTCTCCCTTTGCCACACTTAAGAGAATTCTACGTCCAAATTAAACCCACATAAAACTAAGGTTTGCTTCTTTTCTTCTTCATTCTCTTCATGATCACGACCTACACCTACGTTCTTCGTCGAAGCGCATGTCAGGACGAGCTATCAACGGTCGGAAACCCGTTGAAAATCTACAATTCCGACAGGTTTCCGATGGAAGTGACCTCAGAAATTTGACATCATTTTGCACCGGTCGTCATTCATCTTTATATATCATGAAGATTTAAACAGTAAAAAGAATTATTGAATCAATCTTGCATGTAGGGAAAGGAGGTATATGGCTGGAAGGGCGGGGCTATCGGTGCCTCCGGGACTTCGATTTCATCCGACGACGGAGGAGGAACTGCTCTATTACTACCTCAAAAAGAAGGTCTCTTATGAACCGATCGACTTAGATGTAATTCGAGAAGTCGATCTCAACAAACTTGAGCCTTGGGACCTCAAAGGTGCGTACCTAATTACACATTCTAACTATTTATTCGTTTTTCTTGTTTATTCGGCGTCTGAGTATATTTTTGGAGTATGAATCTTGTATTTTTTTCAACAATTTGTTATGTCCCGACCCCAATATTATATATAAATTAATTATTAACAAAATAGTACAAATTTTACTGTCATTAACCGTAGTCCAAACTCAATTCAATTAATTATATGGACCATTTAAGATTTGATGGATCATTTTTCTTAAAGCTCACTCTAATCATCATATCGTTAGTAAAACACAATAATTTGGCCGCATCTATGTCATGGCAGAGAAATGTGGGATCGGGTCAGGGCCCCAGAATGATTGGTACTTTTTCAGCCACAAGGGATAAAAAGTACCCGACCGGAACTCGGACGAACCGTGCAACGGCGGCGGGTTTCTGGAAGGCAACGGGGAGGGATAAGGCCATCTATATATCACAGCAACTCAAAGAGAATTGGCATGAGAAAAACCCTTGTTTTCTACACGGGGCCACAAGACTGATTGGATCATGCACGAGTATCGTTTGGATGATGATCATCACAATACTCCTCATCAAGAATTTGATCAAGTACGTAAGTGCTACATTAAAACACATGATCAGTGACCTCTTATTAACTAAAAAAAGTAATACTAGTGACAGAAATAATCATAATCTATAAATTATAGCTAGTTAACAACATCATAAATTAATTCTACCCACCACTACAATATACCCCAACTAATTATTAAATCACATTAAATATAATAAAGCGTATTACATTTATTATTTATTTTTTGTTTTTCCTTTTTTCCTAAAATTGTTCACCAAAATGATTGTTTAATTAATTTTTTTCCTGGACTTTTCTAATGGGTTATTTATAACGAGCCCTCCTCCCTAGACTTTTCACCTTTGACAAATTATTGAATCTATTGCACAAAAAAACCCTTATAATATATCTAATTAGTATTCCAAATCTTGTGATTTGAAATGTCTCAAAGTGAACTCTGTGATTGTATTAAATTAGTACTTAAAATCCTATGATCATGACAACAACCACATGGGGGTTTTAAGTGCTAATCTAATACAATTATAGAATTAACTTTGAAACATTTCAAATTATAGGATTTGAGTTTGAAATGCTAATTAGTTATATCACATGTTTCCAAAAAAAAAAAAAAAAAAGAAGGTATATCACATGCGGTATGGGAGCGGTACCTGAACAAAAAAACTCACGAATTATTACACAAAATGTGAAACAATTGTCTCTTAACCTTTGACATACAAATTACACAAAGTGTGAAACAATTGTCTCTTATTGTATTGATTAATTAACCCGTCCACACAAGTCATGTTTTACACTCCTCTCCTATTGCATTGATTAGTCGCATGATATTGCATTGATTTGATCAGACTAGATTCAAACTAGCTAGAACATAATTATAACTGTTAAAACTAGCTAGAACATGATTATAACTATTAATTTCCTTTTCCTTACACAAATCCTTGTGTAAATAAAAAACAGGAAGATGGGTGGGTGATTTGCCCGGTTTTCACGAAGAAGAATCAAACCAGAAGCTTCCAAGAACAACCTCCTGTCAACGACAACAGCATTGCCGTCCGGGGTTGCAAACACTACATTTCTGATGAAGCCCATTACAACAAACCCACAATATTTGACCATAACATGACTACTTCAATTCACCTTACCCCGATTACACAGTCTCGAAGCAACGGTTCCCGTCCAATTCTCTTCATCACATAACCAGCTAGCTAATTCCATCAACACCAGGCGGTAGTACTGCATCGCCGGAGAAGCACGTCTTTGCCGGCGACTGGTCATTTCTCGACAGGCTATTGACCACGAATCAGAGCATGGATCACAATAACAGTAATACCAAATCCCACCTGCAGTACTTCCCGCCGGCGGTTGCTGATATGCATATGCTCCAGCCATCCCTGAGTTTTCCTTTTCCCACTAATTTTCATGGTTAATTAGATCATATTTTTGCTGTTTAAATTGTTTCCTCTTTGGGTAATTACACTTTGCCCACTAAACTATATATATATACGAACATCAGTTTAATCATCTGAAATTTGAGAGATTATATGCTTTGCCTCCACAAACTATGAAATATTGAAATCATGAATTAACAAGATAATAACAATACATTACCCATATTACATAAGAGACTCAATCATACATAAAGCAGTACTCAACATCAAACGTAAAACCAGAAACTTGGAAACAAAGAGAGAGATATCTAACTATAGATCGATATATAAGTAGCAGGTTAGTACGTATGATATATAGTATCTAGGCGGTGCCGGTAGCGCCCAAATCATCCTTGTCATCGTCCTTGCCGGCTCCGAAAACAGGTCCGCCTTTGCCGGCGGCGTCGTCGACCTTATCCTGCAATTTGTCTATTTCGATTCCGCCTTCATCTTCCTTGGAGTGGATGTCGAGCCTGGTCTTGTTCTCGCCACCCTCCACCGACTCGTACGTCGTCGCCGTGAATGACTCCGGCGGCTGTGTTCCTTGTGCTCCCGACATCGCTGCTTCCAAATACTTCGATTGATCTAATCCGCCTTGTCTAGTGAATTTTTTGTGGGGGAGTATAAATATATATGCACGAATATACGTAGAGATTTGCATCGGCCACGCACATAAGGTACGTGGCGGCGAAACCACTCTGATGTGCTCCACGTTTTATGTGTACGCGACTTCAAGATGTATGGAGCACTAATACATGAATACTTCTGGGGTAATTCTAGCCCGAGCCTGGCTCGGCCAAACCGGTGTAATGAGGGGGCGAGTGTTTTACACTTGCCCTGTGGTTGGTGGAAAATTTAGGGAAAGTGACCAATCAAATAGCAAGTGTAACACACTTGCTCTCTAATTGGTTGGGGTTCGGCCGAACCTGGTCTGGGCTAGAATTTTCCATACTTCTGATATAATTTTAGCCTTTAGGATAAATATTTTTATTATTCGAATTATATATGTCCGTTTTTACTTAATTCCTATTTAGGGATAAATATTATTTATTATTCGGGAAATTCCTAAAAAATCCCCAAATGAGAACTCAAATTTGCTTTAACTCCCCATTTTTAAAAAAGTTCCTCTTTGCTCCCTAGATGACAAGCCAAATTTGCTTTAACTCCCCATGGTTGTATTAAAACTCAAGAATCTCGTACCCGAACCCCGAAATCACGTACTTAAATGCCCAAATGATGTATTTGCCCCCAAATACATCATTTGGGCATTTAAGTACGTGATTTCGGGGTTCGGGTACGAGATTCTTGAGTTTTAATACAACCTTCAAAAAAAATGGGGAGTTAAAGCAAATTTGGCTTGTCATCTAGGGAGCAAAGAGAAATTTTTTTAAAAATGGGGAGTTAAAGCAAATTTTTTCAACTTTTAGGTACTTTTTAAAAAAGACCCCTTTATTCAAATTATGCTTTTTTTTTATATATTTTGGCATCTGAATTTATCAGTGGCAAACCATCATTCCAACTACAAAACCACAATTTTATTCCTATAATTTTTACAACTGCCATTTCATTTATACGATTTTTACAAAATCATCATCTCTTATCCAATTTGAAGTGGTTCTCCACACGTGATGTGCACGTATTTTTAATAAGGGTGAATTAGTTTTTTCATTATTTTAATTATTATCTAACAAATTATGGTTCCATAATTGGTAAATTGGGATTGACTATCTCTCAAATTTTATTTTCTAAAAACCGTCAAACTCAATAATCCTTATGATTTTTGAGATGATCCATCAACATTTTATATGTTGAAACTATTTGATACATCCACATCTTTTTAAAATGATTTGATATGTTATTCTGTCCTTTTCATATTTCCTTCATTTTCCCCCCTCATGACGGAGGTATTAATGAATAAGAAATTATTTTGTTTATTTTCTATATTTATTAATTTATTATATCCATTATTGATATGAAGAATTGGATAACCTGAAATGTTATGAACCACAATTTATAGAAATGAAATATAAACTTTTCAAACTATGAATGTATTGAATCAGAGTTTTTTTTAAAAAAAAAAAATTAGAACCTTTCTGGTCAAATAATTTATAATTCCATATATCTTTTCAACATATTATCTCAAAATCAAGTGATTACAAGATTGAAAAAGAATGAAAAAAATAAGAGTTGTGGTTGCCATTCTATATATAATATTTAAACTTTAAAAACGATCGAAATAATAAAAATAATAATTTATCTTTACAAAAATATGTGCACATTGCGTGTGGAGTATTCAGACACCAAACTCACTTAAAATCCAAAAAACTACTTAAAATCAAATGAGTATGACAGTTTGTAAATATTTCATTGATGAGATGGTGGTTTGAGACAAAAATAAGTTAGGATGACAAAGTATTGTAAAAATGAGCATAGTTCGGGTGGTAAAAAATATTTATCCCATAATTTTATTATATCGTGTAAGATACTTTTCACGTAGAAAATTTAAGAAATTTGTGTCGAATAATACTCACATAATTTTTTTTTTTTAAAATTAGTATCGTTGTATTTGTATCGTATCGTGTTGTTATGTTCGTGTCTGTTAATCATAGATTAAGAGTAATACTATAAATATTCTCTTTTCCTCTCTATCATTTTAAGAGGACACTACAAGAACTCGGATTTCCTTCGGAAATAATGAATTCGAAATTCTGACGGGGCATAATCCGTAGGGAAAACCCTTTTTGAAATTCAAAAACCGACGGAATACCGAGGGAAAATAAAATCGAGAAATTAAATAAAATAAATTATTTCCGACGGGATTCTGAGGGAAATCTCGTCGGATTTATCAAAATATAAAAAATAAATTAGACCTTTCCGACGGAGTTCCCCTCGGAAACCCGTCGGATTTTTAAAAAAAATAAAATTAAATTAAACAATTCCGACGGGATTCCCCTCGAAATTCCATCGGAATTTATTAAAAATAATAATAAAACCGGAATTCTGTCGGAATTTATTAAAAATATAATAAAATTAAACAATTCCGACGGGATTCCCCTCGGAATTTCGTCGGAATTTATTAAATTAAAAAAAAAAAAAAACAATATTTTTCACACATCCAAAAGTATTTATTCAGAGCCAATTAATCAAATAACATTACAAGCACACACACTAATTCTACAAAAATTATTTATCTTTAATCTATTACATATTTACTCGTGGAGTATATAGCAGAACCTATAACCGCCGGAGCATATAACATCCATCAAACCCTGGAGCATATAACATCATCAATCCACCTGCAAAATTACAAAGCATGTAATTGTACTAGTGTTTAGAATGTATGCTCATAGATAAATGAGACAATTAGACATACATTGATAGCATAAGGCATCACACAAAACAATTTCGAATCACAGAACACATATTTAGACCATGCTTTAGGATAAATATTAACGTACTTCAGTTAGGCATATCAAACAAACAAGTTTAAGAAAGCTTACACTTGTTTTGAACATATTACACTTACACCCCCTTAAGTTTAATTGTTTAAAGTAACTTATGAAAACCGAACTAAACGAAAGAAGCACAATTAAATTCAAGCATTCAAGCTTTGTATTACATATAGAGAGCATCTATGACACTTACAAGTTAGAAGGGAGTGTACTAAAAGCACGGAGACAGGCTAGGTAAAACATCATCAACATGGCTTAATTATAGGATCAAATACTCACATATAAGCAACTAGTGCAGAAACTTACTACACGCACACATCGTAGGAAAATTATCACAACTTATTGCTCGAAAGGTATTTTAATGAGCTATAAAATTCCTATTAAACTAGAGAGCTATATCTTTCGAGTGGCATAGACCTTAATTCCTAGATCTTTTTGTATAAATACAGATTTCAATGTAAAATCGGGAAAAAACAGCAACTCAGCTGCAGCGACACATTTCAAAGGAAAATTCATTTACCATATCGAACGGAGTCGGAAAATTTTAAAAATTTACAGGTATACTCCCAACATATGTATGTACTCCTCTGTAAAACAGTTTTTTAAAATTCAAAAGTTTAGCCCCTTTGCTCAGGCTGCTATTTCAGATTAGAAAACAAGGTGAAAACAGGGGTGTCGTTCAAAATTCCTTTAGTGGTAACAAACAAACTCGGATGGACACCAAATTTAACGGAGATAAACTTTAATATGTTGAGAACTTATAGTTAAAACAGTTCTAGAAAATGACATCTCACGAATTCAGAATTTAAATTCAAACCCATTGCATACATGCTGTCAATATTTCATTATATTCATAATTACAATTCCACATTTCTAATTCAATTAATCATACTTATGAACCATTCAAAATCATAAAGTTCACCTAATTTTTCAATATCCAAGTTTCCAAATAGCACGAAACAATAAAATTCATCCAAGAATTTATCCCTCAGTATAGCTTGTCGTTTTCAACTTTAACGCACAAACTTATAACATCAAATCATAAATTCATCTAATGTCACATATTTGAATCACAAAACTTCCAAGGAAATCACGTGGCATTTTGGCAACGATTCTTACCTATAAATAAATTAGGAATTGTATGCTATACCGTAATGCAAAATAGAACACCCATATTTATGGAAACATGAGAACAGAAGGCAAACATTAGCAATTTAGGTGCATAGAGGAGTAAAAGGATGGGCGGCGTGATTTTTTAATCTTTGGATTTATTGGGATCCTCAAAAAGTAAATAATGATATATAGTCATGGACCATGTATAAGATGTGCAAACACAATATAAGCGCATGGTGACCTTCCTGATCAACCTAAAAGTGGCTCTGTACAATACTTACCAATCAATGATGTCTCCTCTTGTAGTTGATTCATCTCCGAAGGCTTGGATAGAGATGCAAACAATACAAGGGAAACAAAAGAAAACCTGCCATATCATATCATATTGCTTTATAGCACTGCTGTCCAAAGTTACTAATGAAATCGAGCATCAAATAAGAAACATATATATGAATAAAAAACATAGATCAACTAGATCCCACGCATTCGACAATAAACGAAAAATGTTAAATTACCTATATTTTGCGTTTCCAGTTCCAAATGCAACTAGGTCCCCATCCTTCAGAGTCGTTTCTTTATTGTGAAATTCATGAACTTTTTCCTTGGAACCCAAATACCTGTTAATAAAGGTACCATACTTGGAGCAGTCTCTCATTCGTACTTTGGAGTAATTATTTGAATTTCTCTTTTGAAGCTGATCTAAACAGAACATTTCGTTTACAATAATTTCTGCATGAACCCTTGACACTCCTTTATCTTTATTAATGATAATATCACATCCTACAAAATTTTGACAAATTATAGCAGATGACAAGAAGATGACAACAATTCTTAATCTCCCTTGGTTTCACAGTTATATAAGGCAAATCTGATCAGTTCATAAAAGAAAATGATAGATAGAGTGCTTACCTTCTCAGTTTGCTCCCCACATGCAAATGAATTTGAAACAGGAGACAATTAGCAAGAATAGATACTGTGATATTGAATCAATTGTCCTTGGGGGGAGGGGTAAAGTACCTCATAAGCAAATCCAGTACCGGAAAAAAACCTTCCACCCTCGTGTCTATGCAAAGATATATACAAAACCTATAAAATTATACAGACCATTAGACTATTAGTATCAATGGGATATAGGAATCAAAAACGAAGATAAGATGCAGAAAAGGAAAAAATCAAATGCTCATGACATGAGACACAACTCTTCTAATTTTCTCTAAGTAATATTTGAGAATATGACATCGTTTCATCATCCCAATTTAAGAAGAGATCATTTCACAGGCTCAATTCCTAATAATAACCTTTCACTAATGCAACTTTGAAAGCAATTTTTAACTACTTCATATGAAGCCACAATCTGCAAAATGATCATAGCTCATTTAAGGAGAGAAATTCATGTCTATCTTATCTTACCCTGTAGGCAAGAATCCTAATTCATATACAATCACACATAATGCTTCCAGAGCCCATGCCCATTCCCAATTTCAAAATTCCTGAATAAAAGCACTACAATTCTTTATCATTAGGAATTCAGTAGCATGCAAAACGTTCAACCATAGAGTGGATTCAATTGAAAAAGGACACACTTGGCTTCTTTTTCATAAGGCACGTATGACTCAACCAAATTTCTTTGCCGATAACTCTGCAACGAACGGAATATGGGAACTATGATATCTGCATACAGGGAGCATTCAAATTGTCTAATAATTCGGTTTAAATCCAAAAGGGTCAGAAATTCGCATTGGAAAAATCGAAATTCTAAAAATCAGCCCTAAAACTCAAAAATAAAAAATCTAGTCTAAAAATCAAAGGGCATTACAGATGGGGAAGAGAGGGAGTGAGAGAAACCTGGGTTGAGCAGAGGCCAGTGGAAGATAAAATATTTTATGAGTAATTTTAAACTGAATTTGGTGAGCTCAATCGAAAATAAAATATTTTATATTTATTATGTGATTGATATAAAATTAAAAAAAAAATCAAATAATAATATAATGTATTTACCCCTACAATCGATATAGTTGAGTTTGATTTAATTGGATTTGAACCAAAATTTTCAGTATGGTGTAATTTAATTTGTGCAGTGCTGCTGAAATAGCTATTTAAAATGATAACGCTTGTAAATATATATCCATTTCTTTTGGTATAAATGATTTCAAAATAAATATTGCGTTACTTGTTTCGTCAATACCTAATAATTATTATTTATTAGAAATGAAAATATCTTAACATTTTCTTAAAATCCAGTGATCTTCATGTTTAGGTGTTTGAGTCGATGGATTAGTCTCCACCAATAATGCGCAAATATTTTTAAAAATATTGTTTTCCTGTGTTGTATGGTGTCGGACTCGTGAAAAATTTAGCAAAAAATTTATATCATCGTATCTATATCGTGTCGTGTATGTATCGTCGTATTCGCATCTGTACATTATAAGCTTCCACTTGCAGTATGCTGTTTAAGACATATTATTTGATTTATTATTATTAATTATATTAGATAAGCCCATTATCCAGTAAATTCATACTATTTATTTCTTTTGATCATTCGGATTTTTAACAAGCTGGAATAGCTCAGTTGGTTAGAGCGTGTGGCTGTTAACCACAAGGTCGGAGGTTCAAGCCCTCCTTCTAGCGGGTTTATTTCATTTTTGGAAATTAATATTTTAGGCACCAAATACTATTATAATCGCATCAAATTAAATACTTATCATCTACCCCCAATAAAACCTTGGTATTTTAATAAACAAAACTAGCTTTAAATTCAATCAAAGATTCATATGTATATAGCGCAATACTCTACTATCTTCTATGAACTAACGTGCTATTTATATTTCCTTGACAAAATATTCCAGTTTTATATATCACCTGAACACCAATAATATAAGTGTAAACTAGAGTTATAATTGCCATGCCCTAAATTCTTAAGACGTGATTGGCTGTGCTATCGGCTCTCCCCTACGCTACAACATGAAACCCTTATCTACTCAATTTTACTCTTTAATCCATCTCAAATACTCAAAATATTAATGAAACGTAAATCTGTAATGAGTAACCTTATAAAAGGATAGAGAGCATCTAAGAATTCCCCAAAAGGAAACTATTTTAAAATGCTAATAATGAACCAAATCCTAATTGATCTAATCAATATAACTAAAAACTCTAAAATAACAAAAATGAAATAAAATACTGAAAGATAACTCAAAATTTTAATCGATCTCCGTTTACTCTAAAATTGATTAATTATTTGAAAAATATTAGCAAGAGGTGAGTTGTAAGTATACTTAGTAAATAATCTAAAAAACATTCCTATTGGATCATGATGGGGCCCTACCCACCTAGGACACGTGGCCAGCCTTAGAAGAGTTAAAATAAAATGCAACTAACTGACGACGAGCTGAGTAGGGGAGCTCGTGATATGAGCTCGCTCCACCGAATCGCAAGTAATGCGAGCTCAGGTATGACGAGCTGTAGACGGAGCTCGCCTGATACGTTCGCTCCTCGGACTCTACTTATGGAAGGACACTTAGGTAGTTATAAACGGCACGTTATGACTTGATGGAGAAGGGAAGGAGTCCTGGGGATAGAGACGAAGTAATAAGACAGAATCCAATACGGAATCGGAAACGTAGTAAACCCTAATGGGACTCCGGGTCTATATAAGGAGAAGTTCGGTCACTATGAAAACAGAACACAGAATAAGAGAGAAAAATAGAGAGAGAGGTAGATAGATTCGGCGAGTACTCATCATTGGCGCCGTCTGTGGGAACGAAAAACTTCTTCGTTCCTTCTTTTTTAGTACTGGTCGAATTTTATTTTCTTCTTTGCAGAAAGATGACGAGGGAACATATCAACCAGGTATTGGACCAAATTGATCAAATAATGGCGAACAATCGCGGAGATGGTGGTAGTGGAAAGGTCGATTATGACACCCCGGAGAGCATGAAACAAAAAAACGTTCAGGGGGAGGAAAGTCAGACACCAGCCGTACTGCCTGTTAACATGACGATGGATCAGCTCCGGGCCCTGGTGGAGATGATCGTTGAAAAGCGAGAAGCGCGGGCAGGAACTAGCCATACTAGGAGCCAGCGGAGAACGGTAGGAGATGAGGCCGACACCGCGGCCAAGGGAAAGCGAACAGAGGTACCTCATATTGATCTGGAGGACAGCTCTGAAGACAAGGATTACTACGAGGAGGACGATAAAACAACAATCCAGACGACATCAAGAAACAGAGGCCCAGTTAATAGAGGGGCTAATACCTGGGAAGAACAGATGCAGGATATGGGAAAAATGATAGAGGAGATGAGGAAGAATTTGCAAGGCCCCATCCCGGAGAAGAAAAAAGGAAGTGCATTCACAGAAGAAGTCTTAGAAGAAGACCTCCCGTATAACTTTAGATCGGTGCAGGTGGCGGATTATGATGGAACGGGCGACCCTGCGGAGCATATAAGCGAATTCGAGCATGTAGCAATGTTACATAAGCTGTCGGACAGGATCAAGTGCCGAGTGTTCGTAACAACACTCAAAGGGCCGGCTCGCAGATGGTTTTCATTGTTACCTCCGAACGTAATAGGTGGTTTCGAGGATTTCTGCAGATTATTCACGAACCAGTTTGCTAGCTCCCGTCATTATAAAAGGAACGCGATTAGTTTGTTCACAATAAAACAAGGGGTCGGAGAACCACTTCGTGCTTACGTACAGAGATTTAACAGAGAAGCCTTGGATGTACCTTTTGTGTCACAGGAAGTCAAGGCGAGTGCTTTCACTCAAGGATTACAAGGTGGTGAGTTCTTTCAATCATTAGCACTAGATCCGGTGACGGATTTTGACGACCTACTGAGGCGAGCTGGGAGATACATAAACTTAGAAGAGGCGTTGGCCGCGAAAAAGACAACTATTGGAGAGGTTAGCAGGAAGAGAGGAATTCAGGAGACATTTCAACCAAGAGAATTGAACAAGAGAGGCGGAGTAGGAAATCGCAAGTTCGCAAAGTATGACTCATACGCGAGTTTAAAGAAAACACCACGTGTTATCTTAACAACGATCAAACAATTGGAGGGGTTCCGGTGGCCGCGGACCCGAGCACCAACACCGAAGCGGCCTCCGTCAGACACTTTCTGTGAATATCACAATGAATACGGGCACCAAACAGATCGCTGTGGACATCTGAAGGACGAAATCGAGAGGCTGGTGCGGGAAGGAAAAATACCAGAACTGGTAGAGGAAAAGATTGAGTCCGAAGGAAATAAGGATATACAGACAGATGGAAGGAGACGAGCAGAGATGAACGAGCAACAAGAGGAGCCTCAGGTTCGAGGGGTAATCCAGATGATTGTTGGAGGACCTACTGATGGAGACTCGCAACGAGCCAGGAAAGCATATGCCCGGATAACGAATAAGGAGGAAATGCTATCGGTGCACCTAGACAACACTCCGCAGATTCGTTTTGGTCCAGAAGACTTGATAGGAGTACAACAACCCCATAATGATGCACTCGTTATCACGACAATAATTGCACATCACCAGGTATCAAGAGTTTTGGTAGATGGAGGTAGCTCGGTGGACGTGCTATTCCTAAATGCTTTTCAGCAAATGGATATTGGAACAGTGCAGTTGGGGACGGTCAACACAGCTTTATATGGTTTCGGAGGTGAAATGGTGGAACCTATCGGACAAATCACATTGTCAATGGCTCTAGGAAGAGGGGATCATGTGAAAACAAGACAAGTCAAATTCATGGTGGTCGATGCGCCTTCCTCGTACAATGCGATATTAGGGAGACCGGCTTTGACGTTATTCGAGGCCATCGCTTCACCTTACCATCTGAAATTAAAATACCCTGTTGGGAATGAGGTCGGAGAAGTACGGGGTGATCAAGTCGCAGCACGGAGGTGCTACGTAGAGGCAATTAGAAAGGAGAAGCAGAAATACGAGCCCATTAATTTGAGCTCGGGTGGCGAGCTTAGTGGAATGAAACGACGGGTAGAAGACGCGAAGACTATGGAACCAGAAGGTGAACTGATGACCATTGAGTTGGTACCAGGGGATCCAACCAAGACGACCAGGATTGGCGGGCAGCTCCCCAAGGAGATGGGGGAAACATTGGCAGCAATGCTACGAGCAAATGTGGATGTGTTCGCCTTCAGTACGCATGATTTGGTAGGACTGGATAGGAGCATTGCTGAGCATCGTTTGAATGTCAAACAAGGGGTACGACCAGTGAAGCAGAAGAAGCGGCATTTCGGGCCTGAGAAGGATGCAATTATCCAAGCTGAGATTGCGAAATTACTCCAAGCAGGACATATCAGAGAAATCCAGTTCCCGGAATGGTTATCCAATGTGGTGCTTGTACCTAAACCTGGGGGCAAGTGGCGCGCATGCATTGATTTCAGAGATTTGAATAAAGCATGTCCGAAAGATTTTTACCCATTGCCAAGGATTGATCAGCTCGTGGATTCAACAGCAGGTTGCGAGCTGTTAAGCATGATGGATGCATCTCAAGGGTACCACCAAATACCATTAGCTCGAGAAGATTGGAACAAAGTAAGTTTCATAACCTCCTCTGGTACATACTGTTATATTGTTATGCCATTCGGTTTGAAGAATGCAGGTGCTACATACCAACGAATGGTGGACAAGATTTTCAAATCCCAGATTGGAAGAAACATGGAGATTTATGTTGACGACATTCTAGTAAAAAGTAAATTTAAACACGAGCATGTCAGGGATTTAGAAGAAACATTCCGGACACTGCGACAACATAAACTGAAGCTTAACCCTTCAAAATGCATATTTGGTGTGCAAGGGGGAAAATTTTTAGGATACCTAGTAACAGAGCGCGGTATTGAGGCAAATCCGGAAAAGATAGAGGCCATCATTCACATGCGAGCACCACGCACCATACAGGAAGTCCAAAGGCTGGCAGGAAGACTAGCAGCCATTGGTAGATTTGTGGCCAAATCAGCAGAACGAGGGCGACCATTCTTTAAAATTCTTAAGAAAAAAAGATTTGAATGGAGTAATGAGGCCGAGAAAGCTTTTCAGGAACTCAAAGAACGCCTCACACAGTTGCCCCTCTTGTCAAAACCAGTAGAGACTGAACCTCTGATATTATACCTGGCTGTTGACAAAGGGGCAGTTAGTTCAGTTCTCATTACGGAGGTTGGTGGCGAGCAGAAGCCGGTATATTACGTCAGCAAGGTTCTAACAGATACAGAAGCTAGATACACCGAGCTTGAAAAAGGGGCACTCGCAGTCGTAGTCACAGCTCGCCGTCTGCGACCTTATTTCTTATCACACACCATTATAGTCCGTACTGACATTCAGCTGAAACAGGTCTTGACTCGGGCAGAGTATTCAGGTCGTCTTGTTAAGTGGGTAATCGAGCTGAGCGAGTTTGATATTACATATGAACCAAGAAGAGCTATCAAGGGACAAGCATTGGCCGACTTTGTGATCGAATTCACAGAGCGAGCAGAGCAAGTTAACTGGTGGAAGTTATGGGTTGATGGATCATCAGGTCCTGGTGGCAGCGGGGCAGGAATAGTACTACAACCACCGGACGACGACGACATGGAATTTGCAATGAAAATTAACTTTCCGGCATCAAACAATGAAGCCGAATACGAGGCACTTATAGCAGGTTTGAAAACGGCAATTGGAGCTGGAGCATGCCGAATCCGGGCATTATCGGATTCAAAGTTGATAGTCAATCAGGTTAATGGTGAGTACGAGGTCAGAGATGAATGCATGAAGGCGTATGTAGCACAGGTCCATGAATTGAGGGAACAACTATCGGATTTTTGTCTCGAAAGAATAGATCGCGAACAGAATGCGAAGGCGGATGCCCTGGCTAAGCTAGCAAGCTCCTTGGGGGATTGCCTTATTAAGAAGATAACTGTCTTGGATAGACGAGAGTATGAGGGTGAATTAATTAGGGAGATCACAAGTGACGAAGATTGGCGGACACCATATTTGGCCTTCCTAGCAGGCAAATCAAATACGGGGCTTACGATTAAGCAGGCGGCTCGGTATGGCGAGCTACATGGGAAATTATATAAGAAGGGATATTCGAACCTATGGCTGAAATGTGTAACACAGCGAGAAGGTCGAGATATAATCCGAGAGATTCACGAAGGCAGCTGTGGTGGCCATGAGGGAGGAAGGATTTTGGCCAGCAAAGCTTTACGAGCAGGGTACTATTGGCCCTCTATGCGAACAGATGCTTTGGAATTTGTGAAAGCATGCCACTCTTGTTAAGTTCATGGTTCCGCAGTGCGACAACCACCCGCTTACATGCACATGATGAGTTCACCGTGCCCGTTCGCAATGTGGGGTATTGATTTAATTGGACCCATGCCGAGGTCATCAAGCCAGAAGCGTTTCATCATCGTGGCCATCGACTATTTTACGAAATGGGTTGAGGCGGAAGCTTTGGCTCGAATTACTGAAAATGATGTTATTAAATTCTTATGGAAAAATATTTGCAGTCGTTTTGGCATTCCCCGGATACTAATATCTGATAATGGCATGCAGTTTGTAGGTAACAAGGTTCGGGCATGGTGTGCGGAACGGGAGATCCAGCAGAATCCAGCTTCGGTTGCCCATCCACAAACAAATGGCCAAGTGGAGGTGACGAATCGGACAATCATACGAGGAATAAAAGCCAGATTGGAGAGACACGGGGGAAAATGGGCAGACGAGCTATTACATGTCCTATGGGCATATCGGACATCCCCGCGACGAGCTACTGGAGAGTCACCGTTTAGCATGGTGTACGGAACGGAAGCAGTGATACCAATAGATATTATGGGTCACTCGCACATAATAGAAATATACAATCCTGAAGAGAATGAACATTTATTGGCTGACTCCTTGGATCTCATCGAGGAACACAGAGAGCTCGCACACCTTCGTGAAGCTCGCTATAAAGCGAAAATCAGAGCAGCTTTTGATAAGACAGTTCGGCCACGGGAGTTTGAACCAGGAGATTTGGTACTCAAGCGGGCAGACGTCTCTGGAGGAGTGGGCAAGCTTGAGCGAGCATGGGACGGACCATATGTGGTGACGAGAGTATTAATGCGAGGGGCATATAAAATTGCAGAGGAAGATGCCGATGGCGAGCGAACTGAATTGCCACGGGCGTGGAACGCCCAACACTTGAAGAAATACTATGTTTAGGGAAGCATCGCGGTTGCACTCTTTTCCTTGTTAAGGCTTTTTTCCCATGAGGTTTTCCCTTTGCAAGGTTTTTAACGAGGCAACACAACGCGATTTATTTAATAGCATTTTCTTTCCATATTGATTGTTGGACAGTTTATTTTCCCTTTCATTGATGATTATCATTTTGTAACTTTCCCAGATATGGCTATGAGATGATATTCTATTTGATTTTGGTTTGGAATCCCTGTAGCAAACAGGCAATCACTGGCTCATGTGATTGGAAAATCCTGATGCAATTCAGGTGGCTTTAAGCCGAACAAGATAACATGAATATGAACTTCATGATAGCAAACGCTTTGGATATCACAAGTACTTGATTTACGATTCAAAAGAGTAAATAAGAACGAGTTGTCTTGATATAAATACACGGCGGGATACCAAATCAATTAGAGTTTCGCCCCAAAGGGATTCAGACAAGCTTTTGATTCATGCTCAAAAAAAAAAAAAAAAAAAAAAAAAAAAAAAAAAAAAAAAAAAAAAAAAAAAAAAACACCACGATCTAATTACTGTGACACGGAGCAGCGAGCTCCGGGTCGCCCACCGGGTCCTCGGGGGAAGGCGGAGTGTTGGGTGGCATGACAACAGGATCAGGGAGATCTTCCAAACCTTCATCGCGACTCAAGTATTCAGCCAGATTCGCGGGAGTCAGCTGATGACCAGCTGACAGCGCTGTCTCCACTTGCGAACGACATATGACAAAACCCTGATGATAGTATGAGAGAGCTTCGGTCGCCATCTTTGCAAGCTCCTCCTCCGCCTTTTTCTTTTCTAATTCACGAACGTTGAGTGTAGCTCTCAACTCGGTCACTTCTTTTAATGCTTGATCCCGCTCTTGAACAAGAGTTTGCTTTTGCTCTTCTATCACTTTATCTCGACCTTTACTCGCAAGCACCTCGGCCTCCAGTTCGACAACCTTCTTTTGCCATGCTTGGCTCGCGTCCTTGGCGGCTGATAGCAACTTCTCCCTTTCCTTCGCTTGGTTCTCCAGGTGGGTTATTCGTTGTTGAAGTTCGGCACTACGGAGGAGGTCATCAACGATCCCATTGCTCAACACGGATATCTAAGCATACGAAAGAAATATGATATTTCAGTACACTAATACCAATGTAACTAACTCCCATAGGATACGATTGCCATATTGTTGTGTCGCACATACCTTAGATGCTAATTTGGTGTACGCATGGGCCTTACTCAGAGGCGACATATTGTTCATCGCCAATTGATCGCGAGCTGTTACACACTTCCGAAGACATTCTCGGCTTTGTTCCACATTGTTGCTTACTAGGATAGAGTCTGTTGCAGTGAAAGGACTGGCCTGCAACGGGCTAGGTTGGAGCGGCGGGGCTGACGGTACAGGCAGATCGCGGAGGGCCGTGAGCTCTTCAAACGAGCTCCCATCACCGGTGGACGTGTGGGTCGTTCCAAGGGCATCTGCGTCAGTACCAACACACATGGTCTCCTTTGCACTCGTATTCGGGATAGTCTGCTCGTCCACAATGGTGGCAGAGGAGGAGCTGGCTGCGTTGGAGGCAGTCTTGCGTTTTTTTGCTTGGACTGGGCGAGCAGCCCGGTTCTGAGCCAAAATCAGTTTGCGGGCCTCGGATAACTGTGTTTCCTCTGCAAAAGGGCAACAAAAATTGATTTAATACAATTCACATATGCTCAGAGTTGATTCTATTGCATTTCGAGAAGGCTCACCTAGAGGAGTTAGAAGCCGCACGGAGTCAGAGCTGAGTTGGTACCGTGCAAAGGAACCGGAGTCGTACAACGACGAAAAAGAGAATCGACTAGCCCTAAGGATGTTAAGCTCTTGTTCGTAAAGGTTTTCCCGCCTACGCGGGTTTGTTATAACAATGAGGGGGTTCGCGGAAACGGGTTCAGATGGGAACTCCCATGGTGTTTGACATTTGATATATACGAAATCACGAGTCCAATGGGCGTTGTGATAAGAACCGATATCCACTATTGAAGGTTTTTTCCGAGCGGCTATGTAAAACACTTCTAATTGCAACTTTATTTGGAAGAGGGCATCGAATAGCTCTACGGTGGGTTCAATCTCACAGCTTCGGCATGCGGCTATGAATCCAAGTAGCATTCTAATATCATTGGGGTGGAATTGGTTTAGGGGAATTTCAACCCGCGCGCTAATCTGAGCTAATATGGGGTTAATAGGAAACCGAAGTCCGGCTACTAAGTGTTCATAGAAAAAGGCAAGATAACCACCGTTTGGGGGGGTATGAAACTTATTTTCTGCTGTGGGGAATTTTAGTGCACAAGAGGGAGGAATCTGACATATGGTGCGAACTTGATTTTCGAGGGGATGTGTATCGGTTGAATACGGAGTTTCGGTATTGGCGAGAAGAACCTGCACTTCCGGTGAGACTTCGCCACTAGGGGGAGGCACGGATGACGCCATGGGGATACTGTACCTAGTAGTTAATAACGACCAAGAGGAGAAGAATTTAGTTACCTCTTTTCTGTGATTGAGCTTCCGCCATGATCGGTGCTCCAATGCCGCGGGTGTGGCTCCGGTGATACTAGGGGATTTGTGAGGAAGAAAGAGTGAGTGTTGGGGCTATTTTGTGCCGTCTTGGTTATAACTGATGGAGCTATGTTGGGGGATTTTGTTTAATGAGGGCTATCGGTTATCCCGCCCATTTAGGAGATGGGTTTTTAAATTTCGAATTTCGGCGCTATGATTTTTGGGGGGAATTGTGGGAAGATTTTATTTGGGACGCCCGCATGACTCAGGTTGGTTTCAGCGAGCTGATTACGGTCTGTATCTTGGCGAACTGGTATGCTGCCAGCAAGTCGAGTTCGCTAGCTTACCAAGGGAGCTCGGCGGTGGTGGGCTGTTCCTCAAATTTGCAAACTGTGTCGCTATGGCATAAGGGTCGTTTGGAATTCCGGTAGTTGGGGGGCTTTCACTTTCGGATTCTTGCTCCCGAATTATTAGGGACATCGCGTGGAAGTTGATGAAGGCGAACATTCTGTGACGCCATGGCGCGCAGCGAGCAGCGCGATTGGTGGCGATCCTGGGCGAGTTCACGGTTTTGTGTTTGGGCGAGCTGTTCGCTTCCCGGTGCTATGGCAGGTTGCGTGAAGGCACGGTATGAAGACGAGCTTCTTGTTCGTTGACATAACAATTCCCATATTTCGTTGTCCGTGTTCGCTTGGTATTGACAGCCTTTGTGTGTCATTAGTTATGGTACTTGGGAATCCAAATTACGTTGTGGCATCATTACGGGCACCCCCAAGGGAGCTGCGGAGCGCGAGCTGTTGGCCCCTGGTCGCGGCGGGTGGGGAGTGCCACCCTTCTTGGCGAGCTTGTCCCATAGCTCGCGCTCTGGTCGGATTATAGGACTTCCCGAGGCTCGCGTTAGTCATCTGTGTTCGCTGATTTGTGGTCTTATAATTCAATTCCGATACCATGGTCTTTTAATGAAGCGGGTTATTTCTAAGGGCTAATGGTTATCTGGTGTTGCACTTCCTTGGTAGATTTCGGTGCCAGTTTATTCATCATAAGGCCTTAAGCTATTTGTTACTATTCCTCAGGACGTTTGTGTTTTTGGGCATCCTGTCCTCATTGACACTCCACCTACAGGTATTAACATTCTTTGCTGAGCTTTTCTCCTTGTCAGTCCTCGTTGTGATCGTCGTGCGCTCTGTGCTTTTCGAGAACTCGGTCACCTTTCCCTTGTATATAGCTGGCCACACTGCCAGACATCCGGCCCAGGCACGGATACCTGGCCCGGACTTAGGGGGGGGAGTAGTGATGGGGCCCTACCTACCTAGGACACGTGGCCAGCCTTAGAAGAGTTAAAATAAAATGCAACTAACTGACGACGAGCTGAGTAGGGGAGCTCGTGATATGAGCTCGCTCCACCGAATCGCAAGTAATGCGAGCTCAGGTATGACGAGCTGTAGACGGAGCTCGCCTAATACGTTCGCTCCTCGGACTCTACTTATGGAAGGACACTTAGGTAGTTATAAACGGCACGTTATGACTTGATGGAGAAGAGAAGGAGTCCTGGGGATAGAGACGAAGTGATAAGACAGAATCCAATACGGAATCGGAAACGTAGTAAACCCTAATGGGACTCCGGGTCTATATAAGGAGAAGTTCGGTCACTATGAAAACAGAACACAGAATACGAGAGAAAAATAGAGAGAGAGGTAGATAGATTCGGCGAGTACTCATCAAAATTTTAATCGATCTCCGTTTACTCTAAAATTGATTAATTATTTGAAAAATATTAGCAAGAGGTGAGTTGTAAGTATACTTAGTAAATAATCTAAAAAACATTCCTATTGGATCAAACATAATTTTCATATAGATATCATGACACGGGTAATTCTAGCCAGAGTCTGGCTCGGCCAAACCGGTGTAACGAGGGGGCGAGTGTTTACACTTGTCGTGTGGTTGGTGGAAAATTTAGGGAGAGTGACCAATTAAATGGCAAGTGTATTAATTGGTTGGGTTCGGTCAAACCGAGTCTGGATTAGAATTTTCCGAATGGACGCATATTAGACAATTGAAAAATTTTCATGCAAATCATTCCATATTCATGTTATCATTTCTTGAAGAGTAAATGTGACACTCGCGGAGCGTTCCTATAAATGCCACGACATTAATCTCTCCCTGTTCCTAAATAAGACAACTCAAACACTTTGACGCAAATTGAAAATAAATAAGGCGAAAGTGGATCTTCTTGATGGAGCCCCATTAAGGAGAAATAAATACAAAAGGGAAATCATTCAACACAAAAGAATATGTGAGAGAAGAAATACATTTCATGATCAACCTCACAAATTTAAACTAGGAAGTCTAACCTAAGCATAATCCATTTGAGGAAGACAGAGCTTTAATTTGCTCATGTCCAACTTTAGGGTGAGAAACCCTTCTTCTCCCTGTGATCTATTTTTAATAAACGGATTGATCTCAAAATCTACTAATACGTTGTCAGTGAAAAGCCTACCAAGAACAAAAGTTGATTGAGTTTTAGAAATAACATCGTTGAATATAAGTTTCATTCTACGGGTAATGTGGGATAAATCCCCAAATATGCATCATATTTTTACTTACTCCTCATTTTGGAAAAATGTCGTATAATTTTCACAAAATCTCGTACTTAAAATATCTCTCAAAATATGTTGTATATTTTTCACAAAATATAGTACTAAAACGTTCTAATGTAGTATTTATATCCTATTATGTTGTATAATTTTATGGGGGAGTAAAGTAAAAATATTCTAAACTGATGGGAGTTATTTCAAACTGCTCCATTCATTCTATTAGCAATAAACTTAGATAATAATTGTACAAGACCATACGTAGGTTCAGTGGCGGAGCCAGAAATTTCACTGAGGAGGGTCGACTAAAGCATAATACTAAAAAAAAAAAAACAAGTTAAATTCAACTTTTTTTTTTTTAAAAAAGTACTTACAAGTTTGTATCTCACAAATATCCATGTCGGTTACCCATATTTAAAAACGATGCATAATTAAATCATTGGAAACACTGTTAAATATATCATTTTTAATATATATATGTAATCAAACGATCATTCAACCATTTGTTGTCTATCCTATTTCTCAACCAATTTTTGATGTATTTCATTGTAAAAAATGTTCTTTCCATTGTAATTGTTACAACTGGTAGAATTAAAGTCAATCTTAGAAGCAAGTATACAAGTGAATATACATCATTTTTCTTTGTCTACACCAATTTTTTTTTAGGAATAGTGCCCTAGAAAGCGGATTGTATATCCACTTTGTGCTTTTCCTTATTGTAATCCCAAATAATCTTTGAATGAAATAACGAATTGAGGCAACACTTCTTTATATGCTCTTGTTTGGTATGCGTTTACTTTAGCTGTGCATGTATGAGAACTCCCCTAATCCTGATGACTTTAGGACTCTACCATTTAGGTGAAATGGTTCATGAAACGAGCCCTATATCACATAAGTCATGATTAGTAAAATACTCCAAGCCGATGACTCCTACAGACAGTGGGAGTGTCAACCTGACTCCTCTAAGGCTTGCTTGTGGGATCACGCCCTTAAGAAGGACCACCTTGTTTCATGGAGGTGCAAAGTGTATAGTTGATACGTGCGTGATACATGAGGGTGCTTACTTTAATAAGTAAGTTCACTGAGGTGCCCCGTGTGAGAAGATTCCTAAATGGGAAAGGAAGTTTCTATTTTAGGAAATGGAAACTTCCAGATTAGGAAATATCTCACGAGTCATTGATGTGATTAATTGATCCTTAAGACTTGAGGTTCCTTGTCACTTTATGGGTTAACTCTGTAGTCTTAGGTATAAGCTTTAAAGGGTGTCGCCTTAGACAACTGATTCAAGGCTTATGCGGGGGCTGCACAAGTGATTCATGAAAGTGAATGAGAATCAAGAAAGGACCTACACTTGCACTTGCAAGGTGATCTCTTATTGTGTAAGTCATTCATATGCCATATGAAGTCCTTGGCCAAGGCAGTAGATCAAGACATCAAGAAAAGGGTTTCTTGGATTGAGATCAAATGGATATGAAATGCACTTAGCTTTAAGACCGGATTATTAGGGTTCTGATTATTCCCTTGCCCTAGATCTTGGTTGAGAGATAGTAAGTAGGAGGATTGTATCTCACATGAATCAATGGCTTAAAGGTTCTGTCGAATCCGAACATTCCAATTCAGCTAGGGGTTAAACACCTGTTGCTAGACTATGGTCGTTTAATATGTGGACTGATTAATTAATTAGTGAATTAATTAATTAGGGTCATTGCTAATTGAATTGAGAACCTAGAGGGTCACACACAACAACTTGGTTACATGAGTTGAGGCTTTAAAATGATTAACGAGTTAATCGGGCCAAAGGGTTCCACACGTGTGAAATCACACGCGTGACACGTGTCCTTCATGGACACGTGTGCATGTGCGTGAATAATTATTTGGTGAATAAATAATTAATTTGTTAATTATTTAATAGACTTTGGTTTAATTTTGAATTAAAAAGAAAGTGTTATTTTGGAGAAAAATAATCTAGTTAATTAATTATGAATTAATTAATTAGATAAAATAAGTTATTTATTTAAAATAAATAAAGTATAAAATTATCCAAAAATAGTTTGGATATTTTTAGCTCTCTTGAAAGTTGATTTGAATTTGAATTCAAAGTCAAAGTCAAATTACTTGATGATCAAGTAATAGGAGAGAGAGAGAGACCAAAATCCTAGCCCATAAAGGACTAGGAATTTCGGCACTCCCCTCTCTATAAATAGGAGAGCTCGAGCTCCTTATGGAGCTAATTGGTAATTCTTTTGGTTCATGTGTTGAACACCTTCCTTTCTCCAAGATCAAATAAATCCTAGGTTAAGCCTAAACACTAACTAGAGAACTAGCATCCTTACTAGTTAGATTGTGATCAAGTTGGTGGACTATCTCTAGAGAGCTTCAAGTTAGAAGTTTGAAGATTCGAGCTTTACCAAGGAGAGGGGATCAAGCTGCGAGAAGAGCGTTCTTGGGTGGCTTGAAACGCTTCAAGAAAGAATAAAAGAAAAGTAAGTTTTCTATCTCTACGAATTTGGTTGCACGATTGCGAGTCCAAGGTCCTTTTGTTGGGAAAATTTTTTAAATTCCGCTGCTTTCTGATTCGTGTTTTCCAACATTTTCGAGCAAAATCATCAATCTCTTTCAATTTAGAGAAGACTTCATCTGATCTCACATGAATAATATAGTTCTCAGTATTGATATTTGGACATTAGAGAACTCTACTAGATAAAATTTGGTTAACTGAATTCGACGTTCTTTGTTAAAAGAGACAAATAAATCAACTAGACTCAGACAAGCTAGATTAGTAAGCAACTGTGAGTTTACCTCTTACGTTTGAATCGATTCGCATCCTCTTGTTTTTGTTTTTTACTTTTTTGAGGAGGCCGAACTGATTGAATCGAATCTTTTGGCTTTATGATGAGAAACTTATCCATATTGATAATTGATAAAATAAACCTTAGTTAAAATATAAAAAAAAGTAAAATTAATTTTAAATTTATATTCAATTGTAAAAAAATAAAAATAAAAAATGTCCAGTCGACAAACAAATTAAAAATAAATGTCTAAACGATAACTATGCAGACGATTGAAGGAGTTTGATTTTATTGTTGTGTATATAGCAGAAAGGAGATGAAATATGGGTTGAAATATAACAGAATTTGATTGGAGGAGCTTAATTCAACAATTGGCTGGGTCTTGAGTTAGAAATTAAAGTCCAATTAAAATTGAAACCTAAAAATTTCAATTTGTGTAGTCTTAATTATTAATAATTTACTATATTGACCCCAAATAATGTTAAATTTAATTTTGGTGAGGGGGATCAATAATAAAAAATTCCATAAAATTACATATACATATAATAATAAAATTTCAACCCCAAAAATATATACATATAATAATTAAAAAAAATAAAAGTTGAGGGGGTCAATTGTACCCCCTCAAGACAAGGTGGCTCCGCCACTGCGTAGGTTAATGGGTCTAAGTTGACATATAAGAGTCGGATTTTCACATTTGAGGATCAATATAATATGAGTAAAATTAGGAGAACTATTGAAACAAGATTTAGAGAAGCTAAACAAGACACAATATCAAGCGAATAATGGATCAAAATTTATGGAAAAAATGCGAAAGCATATTGTCGGGCCCCAAATCCTTTAGAGGAAACATAAAGGAAAGAGCCTTGTCAATTTCCAAGGCTGAGAATGGCTCGAGCAGCCGCTCGTTCATATCCGGGTTTACACGCTGCTGCAAGCAACTGCTGGGAGGCTGGCCCACAACAGTAGCGGTCCGGGACCACATTTTAAAATTTTGTTTATAACACAAGTATTAAAATATTTCTAAAACATTTTAATACAATAGCGGAAGACTAGTCGGATCTACTCAAGTATATACATGCAATTGATAATAATTTTTAAATCACTTAAGCAGATAAATATCTAACATGCAATTAACACTTAAGAGCACATAATTTATCATGCTTAAAATAAAACAACTGTAAAATATTACCGTACTGCAAACATGACTATCTAATGGTATTTTTCCAGCTCCTGAATTCACCTCCAGAACGTGATACCCGATCTCCTCGTGAAACCGGCAGAGCTTCCCTGCAATAACCCCAGAGAAACCCTCGGAGTGTGGACTCCGAAAGTATTTCTCTAAATACTTAGAGAAAACAAACTTTAAACTAGAAAACCCTTTTCAGGGTTTAATCTCCCGAAATTAGGCGTTTTATATAAACACCTAATCAAAATTAATTCCAAAATAAATCGGAATTAACTAGGAGAAAAGGGATATGGTTTCAAAGCTGAAAGTTCAGCCAAAACCTCTCCCAAACTTTGTATGAAGAAATGAGGACCCAAGGCCCCTATTTATGGGGGAAAAACCGAGGGCAAAATAGTAATTTCACACCCCACTTACGTGTGCAACTTGGACATAAAAACCGAGGACACTACGTTGAAGGTCTCGTCACCACGAGTCCAACGCCGCCGACCGCTCGCCGGAATTCCCCTTCACGTGCCCGCACGCGCCACCTGAAGGTGGCACGTGTGAAATACATGCGGCTAGGGTTTGTTGGCCTTGGTCCGGTCCGGCCGAACCGGTTCGACACGTGGCCAGTCCTGGTGACGCCACGTGTCCGGTCCGATCCGGCCCTATTCACTTGACCCGACTCGTTGACCCGTTTGACCGACTCGATCCAGATCCAATTTGGACCGTTGTTTTACGCCGACGTGGCGCGATCACAGCCGTCCACGTGTCACGCCACCTCACTACAAGAAATTCTGCAAATTCCGACGGAAAATTCCCAGGGAAACAGGCCGTCGGAATTTGTTTTTTTTTTTTAAATAAAAATTAAATAAATCCGACTGAAATTCCGTCGAAATTCCATCGGATTTTTTAAAAAATAAAATTAACAAATAATATTAAATAATTCCGACTGGATTCCGACGGAATTCCTGTCGGTTTGTTAAATATAAAATATAAAAATTAAAATTAAATAATTCCGATGGGATTCCCATCGGAATTCCGTCGGTATTTTAAAAAATAAAATTTAAAAATAATATTAAATAATTCCGACGGAATTCCGATGGGATTCCCGTCGGTTTTTTTAAATATAAACTATAAAAATATAAATTAAATAATTCCGACGGGCATTCCATCGGAATTCCGTCGGATTTTTTAAAAATTAAAATTAAAAATAATATTAAATAATTCCGATGGGATTTCCGTCGGAATTCCGTCGGTTTTATCTATGCTTAAATTGAATTCTTATGACGTATTATAATATTTGTAGTTATAATTAATATTTTCTTAGAACTCAATTTTAAATATAGTCTACAAAATTTGTGATTTTATTATTTCAAATGATATATAAATATTTGTATCAAACTAAACCAATGAATTGATCTAGCTCAACTGGTTTTCCTTGGTTTCCATAATGTCTTCCTACCGCGAGGTTGGGTGTTCGAATCCTCAGTGGCTCATTAAGTTTTTATTTTTCCAGTAAATTTCGACGGAATTCCGAGGGAAATAATTAATTAAATTGTTTTTTAAAGCAAATTCCGACGGGATTCCGAGGGGAATTCCGTCGGAAGATATATTTTATTTTTTCAAAAATACGACTATTCCGACGGGATTTCCCTCGGTATTTCGTCGGAATTTTTTTAATTTAATATTTTTTTTTCTGATTTTTGTCCCTCGGAATTCCGTCGGTTTTGAATTCCGAGGGAGGGTTTTCCTACGGCATGTGTCCCGTCGGAATTCCGTCGGAATTTGCAGGATTTCTTGTAGTGCCTGGCGCCCAGTCAACACCACGTCATCGAATTTTTTTTTTTTTTAATGAAAATTTTATTTTCTCCAAAATAAAATTTCGGGCATTTCCAACTCTTTGGAACTTCAATTTATTTTCTTAAAATAAATTCCTTGGCTATTTTCAAACACTTTGAAAATTCATTTCTCTTTCTCCTTTTAATATTTTCTCTTTGGGTTTTCAATTTGGGGCTTGCAGGGGGACCTGCAGGACTAATTCATTTTAGTTTCAAATGGATTAATATTGATGAGTTCAGAATGTGAAGGTCCGAATCCGATCACTTTACGATTTGTAATTGTGGAGGAAACCACCGGAGCTTCGCCGGAAATGAGAAAGGGGGTTCTACCTGTTGGGACAAGCACAATAAAAGTCAGAAGGCCAAGCTGGGGGAACTGGGGGTGATACCCAGTTTGGCTCTCCGACGCTCAAGTCAGTTCAAGGTATGAAGGAGAAATGTAAGTTCAGTCACAGTTTCAGTGATGAAGAATGCTTACTTGTGTAGAAGATGACTTTAGCTATTTATAGTTGAGGGTCAAGGGCCCTTTGGTCATTTGCCTCAAGTGGTCCTGGCCGAATGTTGCCCTAACACGTGGCGCCATGAGAGAGAAACCTAGGAGGAATCTTCTGCAAAAGCGGCCAAAAGTTGGTGCTGGCAACAGTGGCAGGTGCGCGGGCATGTACGTTGTGTCAGAGAGCCATTTGGGTGGTTGGTAACGAGGGCTTAAGAGCGCGCTCGTGACAACCTGGAGTATTGGATGCCAAGATATCCGCTGGGGGGAATGAAGGCTCCAGTTCAAGTGACGAGCCAAAGGGGAGGCCACTCTGAGGGAGTGTGACGCTCGAAGAGGGCTCCCTTGGCACGTTGGCGTGCCAATCATTTAGTATGTAGGACGCTCGTGAGAGTGACAGCGCTTGTTGGGCTTAACTCATGAAGAAGGATTGCGCTCGTTGCGCTTAGCGCTCGTGCGCTGATGGGTGCAGCCTTGGGGAGACAGATGTCATCATCTCGGTGATGCCACGTGTCCTAACGTGGGACGATCGTATTTTGACCCCATCATTTTGCCCCCCAAATTCTGTAGTCCTTAGTGATAAGGACTGTAGAATTTTGACACGTTCCATCTTTCGCATGTAACGCTCGTATAGGACTTGGCGTGTTGAGCAATTTTTCCTCTGATTGTGCCATTAATGTGATCTTTTCAATTGACCGCTCGTAATGCTTTTGCACTGAGCGTTGTACTGTTTTTGAGTATCCGAAACGTCAGAGCATTAAATGCGGGCGCGCGTGGGGCGCGTGAGCATTGGGAAGCATGTGACGGTTCCATAAAGTGGGCGGTTTCCTAGGCGGGAAATGATTACCATTTTGAATTCATCGCCGAAAAAGGTACCAACTCCCATCCCTATAAGTACGGGATTCTGAAATCTTGCTACTCTTTACGCATTCAGAACTTCCAAGCATCCTTTGCAAAAAGAATTCTCTCGCACACCAGTTCTTAGAGCATCTTCAACCTTTCTCCCAGATTTTCTCATAAACCTTCAAGGTAAACTTCCAGCGTAATTTTCTAACTCTGCTAACTTTAGATTCAGACTTTAGGATTTCATAACCCCTTAGATTTTTCTCCTTGAGGAAACCCTAATCTCTTTTCAGAAAACTCCCATCCTCTAACCCAGATTAAACCTCTCCCAAATCTCAGTCTCTGCCATGGCTGACCAACATGTTGAAGAATTCGCCCGTGAAATCCAGGAAATGGCCACTGAGAGTTCCTCTTCCCCCGATTCCCCCAGAGATGAGGAGTTGGGGGCGGCGGTGATGGCCATGGAGGACAGGAATCCTGGCGGAGTGGATCCTCTCTTTGAGGAGATGAATCTGGTGATGGAGGCGGAAAGGCAAGGGGTTGTTCTCCCCATAACTCAGAGTGCCACTCATCCCCACCGCCATACCGTGACGGTGGCCGTCGTGAACCCGCTTCCAGTGGCTGAAGCCATAACCGGGCCTTCAGAAAGAGCCCGTGACAAAGGAAAAAGCAAGAAATCCCAGAAATCCAAAGGGCTTAACGAGGGTGTAGGATCAGGTTACTAGGCTACCGAGCGCACGCCCGATGAGACTCCCAGCACAGTTACCGTGGGAGAAGTGAAAACGATGATGGCGCCCATTTACTGGGACGAGCGCTATACATGGAGAATTCCAGAAAACCACGAGCGTGCTAATAATCCGCCTCCTGGGGAAATGGCGGTGTATGTGGCCTCGGTCAGCTCAGGGGGTTTGAGGTTCCCCATTTCGATCCCAATGGCCCACCTGCTGAATGACTTAAACCTCTGTCCATCGCAAATAGTGCCCAACGGCTTGGCTCTACTGACAAGCTTCGTGATTCTGATGAGGAGTGTTGGACACGAGCCCTTTGTGCGAAACTTTCATGCACTTTTCCAAGTAGTTAGCTCGTCACGCTCGTCTCCTGAGGCGGGCTTCTACTATGTTCAAGCGAAGGCTCGTACAAAGCTAATCAACTCTCCCACAAGCACATATGGCCCCAATTGGAAGGAGAAATTTATCTTTGTTAAGGCTCCCACAGGAGAGGGCTTTGGGGTGTCCACAAATTGGGGCTCGATTGCGAAGAGCCGTTTGGAGCCGGCCCTCCCCAATGGTTGGGCAAAGGCTTTGGCTGAGGCCTTAAGGGACGAGGGTCACCTTATACAAGCGAAGGACTGGATAGACGATGCGGAGCTCATGTTCCTATGTGGTCTTTCCGACGACCTCCATTACCTTGACAACCCTCCGGCTCGTGACATAGAGCGAGATGGTTAGATTCTTAGGGCACTAACTTTAGATAGGAATGAATACTAACTGCCTTTCTGTACTTGTAACTTGCAATCTGAGTAGATGGTTTGAGGATTTCTAACTCTCGAAATTTCCATTCTCGCAGGAGTTGCTATATTAGAAATGGCAGGTGGAATCAGACAAGCCGCACGCTTCGCTCATGCCAACAGGAACCAAGCCCAACAAGGGGACCAACAGCACGAGCAACAGCGCCCTCGCAATCGTAGCAACCGCGGGGACGCTCGTAGCGGTAGTCAGGGCGCCAGTTCGAGCGCCAATCCTGAGGTTCAACCCCCTCGTGGCCGGGGGGAGAATAGACTGGCCAACAGAGTACCCCGGGGGCGGTCAGAGAGAGCGGGAGACGTTCAACCCCCTCCGCCTGCAGAACAAACGAGGCCAATAACCACCTTGGCGATAACCGAGGCCCCACCGAGCGCCAGTAGACCTTCCCGCAAGAGGAAGAGGATGCCCGATACTGTTGCAATCAAGGGCAAAGGAAAGCAAGTAGTCGAGGGCCCCAAGGGCGGGGGAGAAACTTCCTCTTCAGAGGAGGAACATTTGTGGGAGTTCTCCCGTCGAGGGGACAGAGACTTCACAGGCGCCTCCGATGGTGGGCCGGTTTTGCTGAGGCCTGGCACGGTCGCTCAAGCTGTCACCGAGAATCTTTACAGCAAAGCCCAGTTCTCGGCGGACCACCGGCATCTCTTCAGTGAGTCTGTGGAGAAGGTGACCTTGGACGCGGCCCACGCTCTAATCTCCGTAAGTCTTCACTCCTTGCTTTCTTTGCTAATTTCTGTAAGTTAGCGTTTTTTGGCTAACACTTCCTTTTCCTCCAACTTATGCAGCAAGTTCTTCCCCGGCTCCAAAATGTGCAAATGCGAGCCTCCATTTATGCCGAGCGCAAGGCTAAGTACAAGAAGATGGCCCGCTCGAATGACCCGGCTCAGATCCAATCGGAGCTGGACGCAGAAATTGCCAAGTATGAATCCCTCAAGGATTTGTACAACAAAACGGAGGAGGAGCTGGGAAAGCTGAAAGAGGATTTTCAGGCGGTAGAGAGCGCTCGAAACGGTTTGAGCAACCAGTTGGCCCAGGCTGGCGAGCGATGCAATAAGGCAGAGACCGAGCGAGAAAGCTGAAAGACGAGGGCTCTGGAGGCCGAGAGGAAATTCAATGACACCGTGAACGAGTGGCCTCGAAGCCTGGAGCGTGCGAATAAGGAGGCCCTTATCAAATTCTGCCATTCAAAGGCCTTCAACTTCGCAGCCTCGTTGCACTGCCTGGAGGAGGCTCAGAAGGCTTTCAATCTAGCCATTGAGCAGGGCATACATAAGGGGCTAACCGATCCTGCCATGAAAGAGGCCGAGGGCACGGGGCTCATGTTCAACGGGCGTTGCGAGGAGGAAGATGACGAGGGGGATAACCCTGCGGATTCCATTGCGGAGCCGGAGTATGAATTCCTGGTCAAACTCCTTCAGGATGAGTATATGGATGCTCATCCGGCGGGTAATGCTGCTTCATCCGCTCAAAATGATCCGCCTGAAGATGAATCGCAAGCGCCCCTCGTGGAGGATGTCCCTGTCCCAGCTGCTGAACGTGCTAACGCCCCCGTTCCTGGTGCCAACGAGCCCGACGATCCCCAAGCTCAACCGCAAGAGCCTGAGGGCCCAGTTCATGGTCCCGTGGCTCAGAACATTCTGGTGATCGTTGATGAAGATGTTGCTCCAACCGCCTGAGACTCTTCCCTTATATGTTTTCTATGTATTTTCCTGCTTTTCTGTCTCTTTTCTTTCTTCGAAACAATGTTCAGAGGCCTTTGAGCCCTTTGCCTTGTAATATATTTTTTTTGTGCAATGAAGACATATTCTATTCTCCGTAACTTTGTTCTTTTGCTTACTTATGAATCAGAACTTATACTTAGAGCTTGCTGGAACAAATCTTGTAATAATAAGACTGTGTGTAGCATACTCTGTGGATGTTTTATTTCTTTGATAAGCCTTTAGAACTTTGAGAAATTTTGCTAACTTCTGTAAATCTTTGAAAATTTGCCTAAGTCTTGAGCGATCGTGGGGGTCTTATTGTGAGATTGCCCCCCACTCAAGACTTATATAAATTTTTGCCTTTGCCATAAGTCTTCTTGAAAATTTGTCTAAGTCTTGAGCGATCGTGAGGGTCTTATTGTGAGATTGCCCCCCCACTCAAGACTTGTATAAATTTTTGCCTTTATCATAAGCCTTGAAAATTTATCTAAGTCTTGAGCGATCGTGAGGGTCTTATTGTGAGATTGCCCCCCCCCACTCAAGACTTGTATAAATTTTTGCTTTCGTCATAAACCTTGAAAATTTGGCTGAGTCTTGAGTATATACGAGGGTCTTATGGAGAGGCTGCCCTCGTTCAAGGCTCGTGCGATTTCTTCTTAACTTTGGGGGAATTTTGCTAAGTCTTGAGTATTTGCAAGGGTCTTACTGAGTGGTTGCCCTCGTTCATGACTTGTGACATTCCTTCCTCCCTTGGGGGATTTTGCTAAGTCTTGAGTGTGTGCGAGGGTCTTACTGAGTGGTTGCCCTCGTTCATGACTTGTGACATTCCTTCCGCCCTTGGGGGATTTTGCTAAGTCTTGAGTGTGTGCGAGGGTCTTACTGAGTGGTTGCCCTCGTTCATGACTTGTGACATTCCTTCCGCCCTTGGGGGATTTTGCTAAGTCTTGAGTGTGTGCGAGGGTCTTACTGAGTGGTTGCCCTCGTTCAAGCGCTCTGGCTCTTGTCGTATTTCTGGCTCTGCAGGAAATCCCGTTTTCGAGCGCAAGGCGTTATAAGAAACGGCCAAGGCCTACTAGGATTTGCTCTTGTAGGAGATCCCGTTTTCGAGCGCAAGGCGTTGTAAGAAACAGCCAAGGCCTACTAGGATTTGCTATATAGGAGATCTCATTTTCGAGCGCAAGGCGTTGTAAGAAACAGCCAAGGCCTACTAGGATTTTCTTCATAATCTTCTTCCAATTCGCCTAATGGGTTGTGAGCGTAACCAGTCTATCCTTATGAGGGCGTCCCCCCATGTGGAGTAGAGTGCTGGCAAGCGTAACCCATACGAGATAACAACATACATATTGGAATGGGTTGCCAACCACGCTCGCAAAGACGAGAGACGTGGGACTTATCCATTCCAGCAACCAAAGAAACAAGAGTATTAGAGAAATTAAAAAGATTATGTTACCGCTTACTTGTGATTGGAAGTACATAGAACCCGTCAAAGAGGGTTGTTACATCAGGGTTTGCAAAGAGCTTTTTATTGGAGAGGTTGTAGACTTCTGAATTCGGCCGGGTGAGCGGGATCCGCTCGAATCGACGAGGGGGTGGTGGCGACCTTTTGCGCTCTTGAGGGCGTTCCTTCTTGACTACCACCTCCCGTCCCCGCTCGTGATGGGGTCGCTCGTTCCGGGCTGGACTGTGATGCCGGGGACCATTCGTCCCATACATGTCTTCGAGCGCGAAGAACGGCTCGGCTACCTCTCTCAAGGCCATGAGGGTTCCTGGCCTCTTTTCTACAATGGCGTCGGCAAACTTCTTGCTCACATACAGTTTATGATCCACAGCCTGGAAAAGCACTGGGATCAAGAAATCCATAGAAGGCCTCTCCACCTGTAGGATCTCCTTGTTGAAGCGGGCGAAGAACGAGCGCAGAGTCTCGCTCCTGCCTTGCACCACATTGTAAAGGGCAGTAGGTGCGGTGACTGGCGCTTTCAAAGAATTGAAGTGGTTGAGGAAAGCATGAGCCAGTTCTTCATATGAGTGAATCGAGCGCGGCGGCAGTCGTTTGTACCACTCTTGAGCCATTCCTACCAAGGAAGTGACGAAGACTTTTGCCCAATAGTTGCTGGAATGCTCGTAAAGGTGCATAAGATGCAAAAAGTGATCCAAGTGTTCAGCTGGATCAGTTGTCCCGTCGTAACGGTTGATGGAAGTGGGGATTTTGGCCATGCCTGCTTGGGCCATCAGAACTTCTTCCACGAGGGGTGAACCCCTCGCCAATGGGTGGTACTCATACGTGCCGAAATTTTCCTCCGGCTCCTTGCGGTGGGGGACCTTTGGTGGAGGGTCCTTGGTACGGGTGCCTCTGGCGTCAACCCGTTCATCCCGACTAGGGGAGATCTGAGTTGAACGCCCTCGTGAGAGCTGTCCCACAATATCCTTTAGACCCTGCAGCTGGTCTTGCACAGCCGCGAGGATGTCAGGATTTACGTCCCCTTGTCTGGGGGCTCGTGACCCCCTCCTAGAGGCATGAGAGTCCCCTTCATTCTCATTCACCCGCTCTGTGGGCTCTTTATTCCTGCCCATGGAGGGACGCTCGTTGCCCTCCTGCTGCGGTACTTCTCTGGCCGGTGGTGGTGGTGGTTGTGCCCTTAGGACAGCCTGGGCTTCTCTGAGGGGAAAGTTTTGTTGTTCGCCCAAAGGGGCTGCAACTTGAGTGGCCTGCCCAGAGGGAAAGTACATGGAATGGAACCTTTCCCATGCCCCCTGAGCCGCCTGAACCTCACACTGGGCATAGAGAGCCCTCAACTGTTGGGTGGTCAGTGGAGGTAACTCCACTCCTTCAATCTCCCTGGGGACCACCACCGGGAGCTGGAGCTGACCAGCATGATACGGCTGGACCGGCGGCATCATAACGGACGGAGTGAGGGTATACCCGGGTGGAGGCATCATATAACCCTGTACTCCGAGATTCATCTGGGGATGGACCCAGGGGTTCTGAGCAGGCTGCGGAGGAGCAGAGAGAGAGACTCCTCCAGCGGCGGCGGGGATGGGCAGTGCCGGCGGTGTAGGTGGAGGTATTGAAGACTCTGCCTGCGGGGTCACTCCTGCGGCGGGAGGTGCTCCACCAGCGGCGACAGAAGGAGGCGGGGCTCCACCAGTAGCGGTGGAGGGAATAATGATATTGGCATCCTGGGAGGCATTATCTCCTCCTCCCACAGCTCCAGATCTTGTAGCAACTATGACTGTTAAGGGTAAGAGTGTGCTTGCTTTTCTACCAACAAAAAAGGAAGAAAGGGATAGAGGAGCGGTTTCCCACAGACGGCGCAAAAAATGATGAGTTCAGAATGTGAAGGTCCGAATCCGATCACTTTACGATTTGTAATTGTGGAGGAAACCACCGGAGCTTCGCCGGAAATGAGAAAGGGGGTTCTACCTGTTGGGACAAGCACAATAAAAGTCAGAAGGCCAAGCTGGGGGAACTGGGGGTGATACCCAGTTTGGCTCTCCGACGCTCAAGTCAGTTCAAGGTATGAAGGAGAAAATGTAAGTTCAGTCATAGTTTCAGTGATGAAGAATGCTTACTTGTGTAGAAGATGACTTTAGCTATTTATAGTTGAGGGTCAAGGGCCCTTTGGTCATTTGCCTCAAGTGGTCCTGGCCGAATGTTGCCCTAACACGTGGCGCCATGAGAGAGAAACCTAGGAGGAATCTTCTGCAAAAGCGGCCAAAAGTTGGTGCTGGCAACAGTAGCAGGTGCGCGGGTATGTACGTTGTGTCAGAGAGCCATTTGGGTGGTTGGTAACGAGGGCTTAAGAGCGCGCTCGTGACAACCTGGAGTATTGGAGGCCAAGATATCCGCTGGGGGGAATGAAGGCTCCAGTTCAAGTGACGAGCCAAAGGGGAGGCCACTCTGAGGGAGTGTGACGCTCGAAGAGGGCTCCCTTGGCACGTTGGCGTGCCAATCATTTAGTATGTAGGACGCTCGTGAGAGTGACAGCGCTTGTTGGGCTTAACTCATGAAGAAGGATTGCGCTCGTTGCGCTTAGCGCTCGTGCGCTGATGGGTGCAGCCTTGGGGAGACAGATGTCATCATCTCGGTGATGCCACGTGTCCTAACGTGGGACGATCGTATTTTGACCCCATCAAATATATTATCATGTCATGATAATAATTAATTACCGTTTAACAATATTTAATTCCACTAAATAAATATTATTGCACTCTAAAATTAATTAAATTATTCACGAATTCCTCGATCTAGAATAATTTCGCATTTCACTCCTCCGTGTAGATATCTATGAAAAATAAATTGCAACTACTATCATTTATTTTTCATCTCTAATTTGAAATTTATCGATTCGCCTCAAGTTCAAATTCTCTGTAAGTGAAACACATTCAACATACAACTTCGGTGACGTATCACGCGAAGTGCTTTGGCCAAAGTCTTAATTCGAACTTTTGCAAATCTATTTCAAGGATATCTTTTACCTTCCAGCAAGGCCACAGATTCCTCGATCAATATAACTCTTTAGCACATTTCATGTTGTCACTGAACGTACAAAATATTTTGGCCACCCGTTACCGAGACCTCACTTTGAGTATATTACAGTGACAAACACTACATGCCTAAAGCCAAAATATTATCAGGATTAAGAGTACAATGCTTCCTGAGATTTTATTCATTTTAGATAGCAGTATAAAATGAACAATCTCAGTGGTCCAGTTCGATGTTTGCAATCCTATTGTAAATCATCAACGTGTTATAATCGGAATCACTATTCCCTATGACGAAAGACTAATCTTCTTATATAACCACGTTATAGTCATGATAAGAACATATTCTTATCTTACCGACTAGAACTTTAATGACACGTGATTTCGGTATTCCAAGTCTTTTCCTATGAAACACATTTCATATAAGAATACCACCACACGTCATTAATTATCAATATGTGAAATACTCACAACTTGCTGTAAATTCAGTTTAATTAATTCAATAAATTGAATTTTCAGGGCACTATTCCTAACAACAACCACATTATCACACTCGGAAAAAAAAATTAGAGCAAATTACATTTTTGGTCCCATAGGATTGGGCGATTTGCAATTTTGGTCCCATTCTTTCAAAATCTGACAATTTTGGTCCCCGTACGTTTCAATTTGTGACAATTTTAGTCTCAACCATCAATTTTTGGATGGAAAACCGTTAAATACATTTGTGGGGGGAAACTCAAATAAAATCTTTGACAAAAAAAACATAAGTGTAGCTGTAGCCCATTGGTTGCGAGGCTCCTTCTCCTACCTGAGATCTTTGGTTCAAAACCCAGGAAATACAATTTTTATGTTCAAAAAAAGTATTGCCTGTGTTTCAAACCCAGGACCTCGGGCAGGAGAAAGAGCCTCGCGACCAACTGGGCTACAGCTACCCTTATTTGTTTTTTGTCAAAGATTTTATTTGGGCCACAAATGTATTTAACGGTTTCCGTCCAAAAATTGACGGTTGGGACTAAAATTGTCACAAATTGAAACCTACGGGATCAAAATTGTCAAATTTTGAAAGAATGAGACCAAAATTGCAAATTGCCCAATCCTATGGGACTAAAAATGTAATTTGCTCAAAAAATTAATTTACTTTTAAGACAAACTTCTAAACTAATTCTATGTCACTACAAGTTTTTCAAAAATAATATTGTTCGGTAACTCAAGGAAAATCGCATTTTTTGGTCAAATTTTTCCGGAAAAATGACATGGACAAATTCGGCATATTGCGCAAAGTCGAGAGGCTCACGAATGTATGGCGAGGCAGCAGCAGCACATTTTACTAAGCCCAATTCTCACCCTCAAAGAAAGGATGCTGCTTTATTATACTTCTGTAGCATCCCTCGTATATGCAACTCTTTACTCTCCTGTGTGGTTCTTTAACCAAAAGCCCTTTGATCAGCTCTCTTGCATTGAACTTACATGTGGGGTAACCGGAAACTTCAACGGTTGTCTGACTACATTGAACAGCGTGGTACGGTTTCTAGCACCTTTAAAAGAGTTGTCCCAGCCGGACCATTAAGATAATAATTACTTGGTAATAGTATAGTCGTCTATCTAAAAACTCGAACACAAATTTTTTGATTCAATTAGCATAGTAATAAACGGTTAAACTATATCACTCAGTAATAAAATAATAAACTAGCTACCAAATCAAATTCATACTTAATTTGAGGGAGAACATTACTATGTTGTCTTAATTTGTTGGATAAGTAATACTTGAAGATAATACTTTGATTTAATATTTACTCTATTTGGTTAAATTAAAGTGGCCTGTCACGTTACCTTAAGATGTGGAAATAAAGGACTGAAGAGTGAAGACCTCTCCAAGTCCAAAAGTCCAAATTAAACAAGAATTAGCACAAACGGATGACTCCGCAAAAAACAAAGTCAACTACAAAGGCCCCATGACCACTAAAGTACTAAAATGTAGAGTGTAGACTTACAATTTATGTACTTTTTTTTTTATAGTCTATTTTAATGGATAGAGTCGGGATGGATCACCTAGGATATAAAACTCTTCTCTTTTTACCAATAATAGCTACGGTCGCAGGCATTCGAACATTTATATACAATTTATACACATCTGACTATCCATATTCGCACAGATATATGTCTAGAGTTTTATTTCATAATAATGGAAGTTAAAAATATGAGTGGAAAAATCAGCATAAATGAGAAAGAAGAGTGCAATGAAGTTCCACTTCCAGGGTATCGATTTTATCCGACGGACTAGGAGCTTATAATTTGAATACACAAACTAACGCTTACCAACAAAATAAATCACACAGAGGGTATGAACCAGAAGTGCCTCCCTAATGATACATCAACACTAAAATGCACAATTTGTCCATCTTGGAGATTGTAACAACCAACCTCTTTTTCCCTTCGAAATGTGGAATCATTTGTGTAGTATATATGGTTAGGTTTAACTCCAGCATATTCAGAGGCATTCTCTAATGCCACCGAAGTGTTATGGCCTACAAAAACAGCTCTATCACCCAAGTTCTTAATCTCACTATACCCGCCATTGTTCAAATCTAGTTCATACACTTGAAACCACATCTTCAAATGTTTTGCATTGTATCCGCCTCCGTCTTTTCTCCCACCAGCTGATTGATCTATAACAAATTGAAGTTTATCACGGAAGCAGACAAGCACGAACACATGAGTACTACCCGGTGTCGGTCGGGCCACAACATACGTCGCCACATGGCAATTATTTGATCTCCAGTTCACCTTGGAGACGTAGCGAGCGAAAATGGGGTCTTGATGAGGGCCTAAATCTGTCCAGCTCCAGACTGCTCCAACATAAGTGGTGGCATAGAATCGACCCTGGTGATAACTGAGATCACTGAACCCTTCCACCACTCCAGCTTCTGTCCACCTCGTGTGTCCTGGTCTCCAATAACGCAGAATATCGTCCTCGTAGCCGTATACAATCATCAACACAAAATCCGACGGCGATTCCGACGGGTTCGCCGACAGTGCCGCTTTCCTTAGGAAGATGGTTTGCGGAGGAGGAAGCCAAATCTGAGCTCGAGAATGTGGATTGAAAAGATTCATGTCCCCCGCTCCAGATGTTATCAGGACCCATCCGTAGTTTAATCCAATGCACTTTTTATTGGACATCTCTGGGATGTACAGATTAAGAGTTAAACTGTCATGTTTTGCAAGGCTGAAAATTTGTCTCCCTGCTTCGGCTTCCGTGATCGGGAGCATCAGCCATGGAGTTAGGGGGAATATATACGGCTTATTAGTGGCGGCGGCCGCGTGCCATGATTTGCAGACCATCGCGAAAGCCGCAAAATGTTCTAAGATGTTTATCTTCTTGAGGATCAGAACCAGGAGATCATGGTGAAGCCCTTCCCAATCTTTTCTTTCTCTTTTTTTTTTTTTGGTCGAAGAAGAGCCCTTCCCAATCTGCCATGGCTGCCATCATCAAGAATCGTTGGTACTGGACAAAGCAAACCCTAATTTATAGTTATTAATTACGTCTTTAATTAACTATGTTTAAAAAGATTTAGAATCCATCTTAATTGGGAATAAAAGAGAGTTTCCTTGTTGCAGGACTTTTAATTGAGATTTTTATCAGGAAGGGAAATTTGTTTGTGCGCTGTATTATTGAGAATTGAGAAATAATTAACTGACGGAAGTTAGGACATTAGAACAAAAAAAGGAATCTTGTATTCTCTATTACAATTTACATGCTCTCGCCTCAACTATGGATTTTTGAGCTAATATATATATATATATATATATATATATATATATATATATATATATATATATATATAATTCGTCCATCTAATTTGTGAATCACTCCTCTAGGTAGGTCTCTTTCGTATGCATGGCAAAGCTTTCCTGAAGCTCGCTTCATCCTGGCTGCCGGCACTCATTAGCGAATCAGTAGAGGGTGGGAGAAACAACGAATGAACTGAAAAAAGATCGATTTCGATGTTGTTGCCTTCAGAGAGACGAACGCAATAGAAATCCATGTTATGGCTCGTGATTCAAAAGATCTGCATATTGGTTGGGAAACAAACAAAATATTTAATACCAAGGATCCGATAGTAATAGAAACTCTAACTACTTTGTTTGCGGCTTGCTTGGCATGCAAGAAACTCCGGATGGAAGTGAACCATTATAAAAGGTGATAATCTGAATGTGATCAACCAGCTTTGAAGCACAAATGATAACCTATTATTCCTAAGAAACATCCTTAGTGACATTAAGCATGTGCATTATCACTTTGTTAGGTGTCAGTTTTCTTTTATTAAACGTGGTGTGAATATGGTACCCCACAGTTTAACTTGTCCTCGACCTATGTTGATTTTTCTATTTTCTCTATGTTTGTTCTGAATTTTGATTTCTGATTTACAAGATAGCACTTTCCTTAAAAATAAATACATACATAAATATAACTCTAAAATCTACGTTCGTAGAATTTGGACGGGACAACCGTCCTCTATTTACATTTTTTTTTTCTAAACCATGGTCCGTGGGATTACCATCGTACAGGGAATTATTAAAATGTATTTATTCTTATTTTTATTTTTATTTCGAGGGGATATCAAGTGTAACACACTTGTCCATATTATTAGTTAGATTTTATTGAATCAAATTTGGACTATAATTTTTTATATAAGTCAAAAATATTGTTATCTTGACTTTTACATCACTAATATTTACTTTTACTTCTCGACTCTTAATATCCCTGCCGCACCACAGTGAAAGGGCAAGAAAAATGAAATCAAAAAATCCTTTTTCCTAAATCTTTTTGAAAATTGACAAATATAATAAAATTTGGCTAGTCCATATGAAATTCTCTGGCTTCTGGAAGACCTTGAAACATTTACGGCATGATTGGTATGCATGAATGGAATGAGGTAGGAAAGGAATGAACTTTGTAATGGAATGAACAAAGGAATGAAATGACTTTATTATAGCATTGTTATGATTGGTACGCCAAGTAATAAAGTTAGGAATGAAATAAAAATTTTAAACTTATTTCATTAATAATAATAATAATAATAAAAGTATATAATTACAAATATTTTTATATTAAATATATATTTTAAATTTTTTATTTTGAGTAACTATATATTTTCATATATAAATATATTATTACTATTTTATATCGAACGTGTTATATATATGACATTTACTATATGTACTATATATTATATTTAATATATTTCTTGACATTTAAAAATAAATTTTAATATAAATATCAAAATTCGTTCTTTATAAAATATTTGAATTTACAAAATTTTATAAATAAAATAATATTTTGAACATATTTTTTAAATATATAATATATTTATATTTATATATATTTAATATAATTTATTAAATTTTCAACGTGATTAATAGTATTTAATTTTTATTTATGAAAATAATAAATATAATATGCATTTGACAAATATGTGACGACAATATAAAAATAATAATAAATTTTAAACATTGGGAATGGCTAATACCATGGGGGACCAAAGGAATGGGTAATCTCATGCTTGTGGGAATGGGCATTACCGAGGGAATGAGTATTCCTAATCATGTTTTGGTACCAATCATGGGTTTAGGAATGGACGCAGTTGATGGGTTCAGAAATGGGTGGATCCGAATCCGATCACTTTACGATTTGTATTTTGTGGAGGAAACCACCGGAGCTTCGCCGGAAATGGAAAGGGGGTTCTACCTGTTGGGACAAGCACAAGAAAAGTCAGAAGGCCAAGCTGGGGGAACTGGGGGTGATACCCAGTTTGGCTCTCCGACGCTCAAGTCAGTTCAAGGTATGAAGAAATGTAAGTTCAGTCACAGTTGCAGTGATGAAGAATGCTTAAGAATGCTTACCAGTGTAGAAGATGACTTTGGCTATTTATAGTTGAGGGTCAAGGGCCCTTTGGTCATTTGCCTCAAGTGGTCCTGGCCGAATGTTGCCCTAACACGTGGCGCTGTGAGAGAGAAACCTAGGAGGAATCTTCTGCAAAAGCGGCCAAAAGTTAGTGCTGGCAACAGTGGCAGGTGCGCGGGCATGTACGTTGTGTCAGAGAGCCATTTGGGTGGTTGGTGACGAGGGCTTAAGAGCGCGCTCGTGACAACCTGGAGTATTGGAGGCCAAGATATCCGCTGAGGGGGATGAAGGCTCCAGTTCAAGTGACGAGCCAAAGAGGAGGCTACTCTGAGGGAGTGTGACGCTCGAAGAGGGCTCCTTTGGCAGGTGGGCGTGCCCATCATTTAGCATGTAGGACGCTCGTGGGAGTGACAGCGCTCGTTGGGCTTAACTCCTGAAGAAGGAAGGCGCTCGTTGGGATTAGCGCTCGTGTATTGATGGTGAAGCCTTGGGGAGACAGGTGTCGTCATCTCGGCGATGCCACGTGTCTTACGTGGGACGATCGTATTTTGACCCCATCATTTTGCCCCCCAATTCTGTAGTCCTTAGTGATAAGGACTGTAGAATTTTGACACGTTCAATTTCTTGCACATAGCGCTCGTATACGGCTTGGCGTGTTGAGCAATTTTCTTCTGATTGCGCTATAAATGCGGTCTTTTCAACTGACCGCTCGTAACACCTCCGCATTAAATGTTGTACTTATTCTGCAGCACTCGAAACGTCAGAGCATTAAATGCGGGTGCGCGTGGGGCGCGTGAGCATGGGGAAGCATGTGACGGTTCCATAAAGTGGGCGGTTTCCTAGGCGGGAAATGATTACCATTTTGAATTCGTTGCCGAAAAGGGTACCAACTCCCATCCCTATAAATACGGGATTCTGAAATCTCCACACTCTTTACGCATTCAGAACTTTCAAGCACCCTTTGCAAAAAGAATTCTCTCGCATTCCAGTGCTCAGAGCATCATCTTCAACCTTTCTCCCAATCTTTCCCAGAAAACTTCAAGGTAAACCTCCAGTGTAACCTTCTAACTTTGCTAACCGTAGATTTGTACTTTAGGATTTCGTAACCCCTTAGATTTTTCGCCTTTCTGAACCCTAATCTCTTTCCAAGAAAACTCCCAAAACCCAGTTTCTGCCATGGCCGACCAACATATTGAGGAATTTGCCCGTGAAATCCAAGAAATGGCCACTGAAAGCTCTTCTTCCCCCGATTCCCCCAGAGATGAAGAGTTGGGGGCGGCCGTGATGGCTATGGAGGACAGAAATCCAGGCGGAATGGATCCTATCTTTGAGGAGATGGATCTGGTGATGGAGGCAGAAAGACAAGGGGTCACCCTCCCCATAACTCAAAGTGCCACTCACCCCCACCGCCATACCGTGACCGTGGCTGTTGCAAACCCGCTTCCAGTGGCTGAAGCCATAACCGGGCCTTCAGACAGAGCCCGTGATAAGGGAAAAGGGAAGAAATCCCAAAAATCCAAAGGGCCCAACGAGGGTGAAGGGTCAGGCTATCAGGCTACCGAGCGCACGCCTGATGAGACTCCCAGCACAGTCACCGTGGGAGATGTAAAGACGATGATGGCCCCCATTTATTGGGACGAGCGGTACACATGGAGAATCCCGCAAAGCCACGAGCGTGCGAATAATCCGCCTCCTGGGGAGATGGCAGTGTACGTGGACACCGTGCGTTCAGGAGGCTTGAGGTTCCCTATCTCGGTCTCAATGGCTCATTTGCTGAATGACCTGGGCTTGTGCCCGTCGCAAATTGTGCCCAACGGCTTGGCCCTCCTGACCTGCTTCATAATTCTGATGAGGAGTATGGGTTACGAGCCCTTGTTGCGGAACTTCAACGCTCTATTCCAAGTGGTTAGCTCCCCTCGTTCTTCTCCTAAGGCGGGCTTTTATTACGTTCAGGCGAAGGCCCATATGAAGCTGATCAACTCGCCCTCGAGCACTTATGGCATTGATTGGAAGGAGAAATTCATCTTTGTCAAGGCTCCAACAGAAGAGGGCTTTGGGGTGATCACGGAATGGGGCTCGTATTCAAAAAGCCGTTTGCCACCCTCACTCCCCAGAGATTGGGCCAAAAGCCTGGCAACAACCCTAAGGGACGAGGGTCACCTTATACAAGCGAAGGACTGGATAGATGATGCAGAACTCATGTTCTTGTGTGGTCTTTCCAACGACCCTTATTTCCTTGACAACCCTCCGGCTCGTGACATAGAGAGAGACGGTTAGATTCTTAGGGCACTAACTTTAGATAGGAATAAATACTAACTGCTTCTTTGTACTTGTAACTTGCACTTAACAATTCTTGTCACAAGATTTATAACCCTTGTATTTCCCTTTTTGCAGGAGCTGCTATAGTAGAAATGGCTGGAGGAATTAGACAGGCAGCCCGTTTTGCCCAAGCCAACAGAAACCAAACCCCACAGGGGGACCAACAGCGCGAACAGCGCCCTCGTAACCGTAACAGCCGAGGGGACGCTCGTAGTGGCGCCAGTTCGAGCGCCAATCCTGAAGTCCAGCCCCCTCGTGGCCGAGGGGAGCGCAGATTGGTCCCGAGAGAGTCCAGGGGGCGGTCGGAGAGAGCGGGAGATGTTCAACCCCCCACTCCTGCAGAACCAACGAGGCCAGTAACCACTCTGGCGATAACTGAAGCTTCCCCAAGCGCAAATAGGCCTTCCCGCAAGAGGAAGAGGATGCCCGATTCTGCCGCAATCAAGGGCAAGGGCAAACAAGTTGCTGAGGGCCCCAGGGGCGAGGGGGACACTTCCTCTTCAGAGTAAGAACATTTGTGGGAGTTCCCCCGTCGAGGGGATAGAGACTTTTCAGGCGCCCCCGATGGTGGGCCAGTTTTGTTGAGGCCTGGCTCGGTCGCTCAGGCTGTCACCGAGAATTTGTTCAACAAGGCTCAATTCTCGGCAGACCATCGGCACCTCTACAGCGAGTCTGTGGAGCAAGTGACCCTCGATGCGGCCCACGCCCTAATTTCCGTAAGTCTTCAATCCTGGCTTCCTTTGTTTATTTCTGTAGATTATCATTTTTTTTTTTTTTGGCTGACACTTTTCCTCTCGTTTACGCAGCAAGTTCTTCCCCGGCTCCGGAACATACAAATGCGAGCCTCCACCTACGCCGAGCGTAAGGCCAAGTACAAGAAGATGGCCCGCTCGAATGATCCGGCTCAGATCCAATCAGAGCTGGACGCAGAAATCGCCAAGTACGAGTCCCTCAAGGGCTTGTTCGACAAAACGGAGGAGGAGTTGGGGAAGCTGAAGGAAGATTTCGTGGCGGTTGATGGCGCTCGAATTGGCCTGGGCAACCAGCTGGCTCAGGTCAACGAGCGGTGCCAAAAGGCGGAAGCGGAGAGGGAAAGCTGGAAGGCAAGGGCTCTTGAGGCCGAGCGCAAATTCAACGATGCTATGAACGAGTGGCCTCGGAGCCTTGAGCGTGCAAATAAGGAGGCTCTCATCAAGTTCTGCCACTCCAAAGCCTTCAATTTCGCAGCCTCGTTACACTGCTTGGAGGAGGCCCAAAACGCCTTCAACTTGGCAGTGGATCAAGGCATTCACAAGGGCTTGACCGATCCGGCGATAAAAGGAGCTGAGGGCACGGGGCTCATGTTCAACGAGCGCTGTGAAGAAGTGGACGAGGATCCCAGCGACCCCACGGACGGCATTGCTGAAATGGAGTATGAATTCCTGGTCAAGTTGATCCAGGATGAGTACACCGACGCTCATAGGGGAGGGGATTCGGCTCAAAATGCCCAACATGACGATCCCGAGAATGAGCCCCAAGCGCCCGCCGCCGAAGATGCCAACGCTCCTGCTCCTGGTGCCAACGAGCCTAACGGTCCCCAAGATCAACCGCAAGAGCCGGAGGGCCCAGTGCATGGCCCTGTTCTGGTGATCGTTGATGAGGACATAGCCCCAGCCGCTTGAAATTTCTTCCTTTATAGCTTTTTCTTGTATTTTCCTGTTTTTCTGTCTTCTTTTTTAGAACAATGTTTATGGGCCTTTGAGCCCCCTTCCTTGTAATAATTCTCCTTTGCAATGAATAAATATCCCTTTTTTGATGACTTTGTTCTTCTGTTCATTTATGCATCATATAATAAGATTGTGTAGCATACTCCGTGAATGTTTTACTTCTGTAATGCAATGAAAATTTGTCTAAGTCTTGAGCGATCGTGGGGGTCTTATTGTGAGATTGCCCCCCACTCAAGACTTGTATAAATTTTGTTTTTGCTTTTGGAAATTTGTCTAAGTCTTGAGCGGTCGTGGGGGTCTTATTGTGAGATTGCCCCCCACTCAAGACTTGTATAAATTTCTGCTTCTGGAAATTTGTCTAAGTCTTGGGTGGTCGTGGGGGTCTTATTGTGAGATTGCCCCCCCACTCAAGACTTGTATAAATTTCTGCTTTTGTCATATTTGACTAAGTCTTGAGTGTGTGCGAGGGTCTTACTGTGAGATTGCCCTCGTTCAAGACTTGTGACATTCCTTCCGCCCTTGGGGGATTTTGCCAAGTCTTGAGTGTGTGCGAGGGTCTTACTGTGAGATTGCCCTCGTTCAAGACTTGTGCAATTCCTTCTTGATTCTGAAGCCATTGTTCGAGCGCTCTGGCTCTTGTCGTATTTCTGGTTCTGCAGGAAATCCCGTTTTCGAGCGCAAGGCGTTATAAGAAACGGCCAAGGCCTACTAGGATTTGCTCTTGTACGATATCCCTTTTTCGAGCGCAAGGCGTCGTAAGAAACGGCCATGGCCTACTAGGATTTGCTCTTGTAGGAGATCCCGTTTTCGAGCGCAAGGCGTTGTAAGAAACAGCCAAGGCCTACTAGGATTTTCTCTGTAGGAGATCCCGTTTTCGAGCGCAAGGCGTTGTAAGAAACAGCCAAGGCCTACTAGGATTTTCTCTGTAGGAGATCCCGTTTTCGAGCGCAAGGCGTTGTAAGAAACAGCCAAGGCCTACTAGGATTTTCTTCATAATCTTCTTCCAATTCACCTGCTTGGTTGTGAGCGTAACCAGTCTATCCTTATGAGGGCGTCCCCCCATCCGGAGTAGAGTGCTGGCCAGCGTAACCCATACGAGATAACAGCATACATATTGGAATGAGTTGCCAACCACGCTCGCAAAGACGAGGGACGTGGGACTTATTCATTCAAGCAACCAAAGAAACAGGAATATTAAAGAAATTAAAAAGATCATGTTATCGCTTACTTGTATTTGGAAGTACATTGAACCCGTTAAAGAGGGTTGTTACATCAGGGTTTGCAAAGAGCTTTTAAACATAAAACCGCCAGAGGTTACATGCGTTCCAAGGGCGAGGCAAGCGCTAACCTTGAAGTGTCTCCAGGGTGTAAGTGTTGTTAGCTCTGAGTTGTACGACTTTGAATGGGCCTTCCCAATTGGGGTCCAATTTGCCCACGTGCCTGGATACTTCCACTTTCTTTAAGACCAAATCTCCCAACTGGAAAGTTCTTTCCCTCACACGCTTGTTGTACTGTTGGGCCACAGAGGCTTTATAATGGTGAATCTTAGCCCAGGCCTTGTCTCTCCTTTCATCCAGCAAATCCAACTCCAAGCTCCTGTTGCCATCGTTGAGCTGAGGCTCGAAATAGCCTACACGAGCGGATTCATTTAATATCTCCGCGGGTATCATTGCTTCTGATCCATAAACGAGCGCGTAAGGAGTTTCGCCAGTGGCCGCTCGTGGGGTGGTGCGATAAGCCCAAAGTGCTCCTTGTAACTCTTCAGCCCATTCACTTTTCTTGCTCTCAAGCATGGTTTTCAGATGTTGCAAGATGATCCTATTGGTAACTTCTGCTTGCCCATTGGCTTGAGGATGTCCTACAGAGGTAAATCGCTGCTCGATCCCCAACTCAGAACACCATTCTCGTGTGTCAGCAGCTATGAACTGGGATCCGTTGTCAGAAATGAGCACCCTCGGTATTCCGTACCTGCAAATGATGTTCTTCCAAATGAAGTCCCTCACAACTTTGAAGGTGATTTTTGCAACAGCCTCGGCCTCGGCCCACTTGGTGAAGTAGTCGACGGCTAAAATGACAAACTTCTTTTGTCCCGCAGCCATGGGCAAGGGGCCCACGATGTCAATTCCCCATTGGTCAAAAGGCCAAGAGACGTCTATTGGGATCATCTGTGCTGCTGGCAATTGAGGGAGATTTGAATGGAATTGGCATTTGGGGCACTTCCTCGAGAATTCAATGGCATCTTGGAGAACTGTAGGCCAATAAAACCCACTTCTCAGAACCTTCTTTGCCAGGATACGCCCTCCGGAATGATTTCCACAGCTTCCATTATGAATCTGTTCGAGCGTCTCCTTCGCTTGTGAGGGCCTTAGGCATCTCATTGGGGGCCCTTGAAATGATTTCTTGAACAACCTCCCCTCGGTATCTAAAGCGAAACGAGGGGCTTTACTCCGGACTTTCCTAGCTTCCACCTTATCCGTGGGAAGAATTCCATCCTTAAGGAAAATGATGACGTCATCAAGCCAGCAGGGCTCGTTTGGATCAATCATGGCGATCATCTTGGTGGCGACCTTTTCCTTGATCAAAGGTTCCTCAGTCCTAAGGAACGTAACAGAACGTTCAGAAGTACCCTCTAAAGCTGATGCAAACTTTGACAGAGCGTCCGCACGCTCGTTTTCTCCTCGGGGCACTTGAAGTAGATGAAATTCCTTGAATTTCCCAATGATTTCTCTGGCTTTACTTAAGTACTGTACCATGGTGGTTTCTCGAGCCTCATAAGTTCCTTCAATCTGGCTCGCTATTAACTGTGAATCCACATAAGCGGTGATTCTGGAAGCTCCATTATGAAAAGCGATATTCAGTCCTTGCACGAGGGCTTCATATTCTGCTTCATTATTAGTGACTTGGAAATCCAGCTTAATTGCAAAGTCCAGCTCAATCCCATCGGGGTTTCTGAGGGCCACTCCTACTCCTCCCCCTTGTGAGGTTGAGGAACCATCAGTGTGCAGGACCCATAACCCCTCATTATCCGCAACGGTGGGCTCGAAACCAAAGCGTTCAACCAACAAATCTGCTACAACCTGAGCCTGTATCGCCGTCCTGGGCTCGAAGCATAGGTCAAACTGGCTCAATTCGATGGCCCATTTGATTAATCTACCAGATACGTCCGGCTTGGACAACACTTGCTTCAAGGGTTGGTCGGTGAGAACCGTTATAGAGTGCGCTTGAAAGTAAGGCCTTAGCCTTCTTGAGGCGTTGATAAGAGCGAACGCGAACTTTTCAATCTCCACATACTTCTTTTCAGCTCCTTACAATGTTTTGCTCAGATAATAGACAGGCAAATGTTTCCTCTCTCGTACAGCAACCAGAACAGCGCTTGTGGCTTCGGGAGAAACGGAAAGATACATAAATAATCTCTCACCTTCGACGGGCTTAGTCAGCAGTGGTGCGCTCGACAAGTAAGCCTTCATATCCTGCAACGCCCTTTCGCATTCTTCTGTCCAGGCAAAGTTACGAGCGTTCCTCAAAATTTCGAAGAAGGGAAGGTTCCTGTCCGCCGAGCGCGAGATAAACCTGTTCAACGAAATGATTTTTCCCACTAGGACCTGCACTTCCCACAAATTTCGAGGGGAAGGGATCTCCAAAATAGCCTTGATCTTCTCCGGATTGGCCTCAATTCCCCTCTGACTGACCATGTACCCTAGGAACTTTCCCCCTTGTACTCCAAAGGTGCATTTTGAAGGGTTCAACTTCATCCCATACTGGCGCAAGATTGAAAAAGTGCGCTTGAGATCTTCCAAGTGGGAATCCTGGCGCTCGCTTTTGACAATCATATCATCCACGTAAACCTCCATGGACTTACCAATTTCCTTTTCAAACATCTTGTTAACGAGCCGCTGATACGTGGCTCCGGCGTTCTTCAGTCCAAAAGGCATGACTAAGAAGCAATATACCCCTAGATGGACAACGAACGAGGTTTTGGGGCGATCTTCCGGGGCCATAAAGATCTGATAGTATCCCTGGAAAGCGTCCATCATGCTCATGAGCTCGCAGCCAGCGGTCGAATCCACCAATTGATCAATCCGGGGAAGCGGGTACGGATCTTTAGGGCAGGCTTTGTTGAGATCAGTGAAATCGTTGCACATGCGCCACTTATTCGCGCTCTTGGGTACCAAGACGACGTTGCACAGCCACTCCGGATACAAGATGGGCTCGATATATTGAGCCTCCAGGAGTTTATTAACTTCCTCTTCAATGACCTTTTTCCGAAAGCCATGTACATCCCGCTTTTTCTGCTTGATGGGTTTGAAAGAGGGATCCACATTAAGCCTGTGGACAATGACGCTCGGGTCAATTCCTGTGAGATCGGAGGCTTTCCATGCAAATACATCCTTGTTTTCCCTTAGAAAATCAATCATCATGATCTGAGAAGGCCCTGAGAGGTTTGAACCTATCTGTGTAGTCTTATCCTTGTTTCCGGGTTCCAGCTCAATGGTGAGGAACTTCTCCGAGGGTTCGATCCTTACCTCAGGGCGAGGAAGTTCGAGCGCCCTCTTCTTTCCTGTCAATCGGTCACCGGATGCCGGTTCACCCTCTCTCGGCTCGTCTCCTTCTGAGGACGATCCCCCAACAGTTCCTGGTGGTGCACCTTCGAGGGGATTCTCCTCGTTGCTTCCCCTCTTCTTTTTGTTCTTCTTCTTGTTCAATTTCGCCCTCTTCCGTGCCGGGCTGTCCTCATCTAGGTTGGGGAAATCCACTGACTTTTTGGTGGAACCAATCTGGAAGGTTTTCTCCGCTTTAGGCTTTCTGAGAGACAGCATGTAACACTCCCAAGCCTCTCGCACATTGCACAGTACTTCTCCTACACCCTCGGGGGTGGGGAATTTAATCTTCTGATGGTAGGTGGAGATGATGGCTTTGAAGTCCACGAGGGCGGGGCGCCCAATTATGATGTTATATGGAATGTCAATCTCCACCACCGCGTACGTCACCAAGAGTGTCTTGCGCTGAGGGGCTCGGACGAACGAAGTAGCTAGGCGTATTTGCCCTCGTGGGACAACTTCAGAGCCTCCAAAGCCAATGAGGGCCGTTTTGAGAGGCTCGAGCGGAAGATCAACCTTCATCTTTAAGAATGTAGAATAAGGCAAAACATTAACGGAGCTTCCACTATCCACCAATACCCTTTTTACAACATGGTTATGAACATCTAGGCTAACCACCATGGGGCAATCTGAGGTTACACCTTCCCCATGGGGCGTTACAATATGTTCTAAATCCCTATCATCAAAGCCTATTACATCATTTTCTCTTGATCTTTGTGCGCTTGATCTTTGGATGGCGTAGATAGGTTTGGGCATTGCTGGGCGTTGATTATAGCTCCGGACGTACCTCCGTCGGGAGGCGTTTGAATCCCCCCCTGATGAGCCTCCGGCAATCATATTTATGACTGCGAAGGGCTCGTTTTCTTGCTCAGGGGCTTTGCCTTTATTGCCTCGGCGGCTGCTGCTTTCAGGGGGTCCCCTACCCCTTGGGCTCTTTGACCGGGAAGGACTCCTCCTTCTTCTTCCGGAGCGCTCATTGCATTGATCATCGTAGCGCTCGAGCACCCGGACGAATTCCTTTAGGTGGCCTCCTGCAACGAGCCTTTGGATTTCAGCTTCTAACTGCCGGCACTCATCCGTGTCGTGCCCTCTCTGCTTGTGGAAGGCGCAGTATTTGTTCGAGCGCCTGAGTGAGTCTGTTTCTCTCATTTTGATGGGTCTTTTGAAGAGCTTCTTATCAGAGAGATTATAGACTTCTGAATTTGGCCTGGTGAGCGGAATTCGCTCGAATCGACGAGGGGGTGGTGGCGACCTCCTGCGCTCTTGAGGGCGCTCCTTCTTGACGGCCACATCCCGCCCCCGCTCGTGATGAGGTCGCTCGTTCCTGGTCGGGCTGTGATGCCGGGGACCATTCTTCCCATACATATCTTCGAGCGCGAAGAACGGCTCGGCTATTTCTCTTAGGCCCATGAGGGTCCCAGGCCTTCTCTCCACGATGGCATCAGCAAATTTTTTGCTCACATATTGTTTGTGATCCACAGCCTGAAAGAGCACTGGGATCAAGAAATCCATTGAAGGCCTTTCCACCTGTAGGATCTCCTTGTTGAAGCGGGCGAAGAACGAACGCAAAGATTCGCTCCTGCCTTGCACCACGTTGTACAGGGCAGTGGGTGCGGTGACCGGCGCCTTCAAAGAATTGAAGTGGTTGAGGAAGGCATTGGCCAGTTCTTCATAGGAGTGGATCGAGCGCGGCGGCAGTCGCTTGTACCACTCTTGAGCCATTCCTACCAAGGAAGTGACAAACACTTTTGCCCAGTAATTGCTGGAATGCTCGTAGAGGTGCATAAGATGCACAAAGTGATCCAAGTGTTCAGCTGGATCAGTCGTCCCGTCGTAACGGTTGATGGAAGTGGGGACTTTGGCCATGCCTGCTTGGGCCATCAGAACTTCTTCTACGAGGGGTGAACCCCTCGCCAGTGGGTGATATTCATACGTGCCGAAGTTTTCCTCCGGCTCCTTGCGGCGGGGGACCTTTGGTGGAGGGTCCCTGGTGCGGGTGCTTCTGGCGTCAACCCGTTCATCCCGACTAGGGGAGATCTGAGCTGAGCGCCCTCGTGAGAGCTGTCCCACAATATCCTTGAGACCCTGCAGCTGGTCTTGCACAGCCGCGAGGATGTCAGGATTTACGTCTACCTGCTTGTCTCCGTGCCTGTGGGCTCGTGAGCCCCTCCTGGAGACATGAGAGTCTCCTTCATTTTCGTTCACTCGCTCCGTGGGCTCTTTATTCCTGCCCATGGAGGGACGCTCGTTGCCCTCCTGTTGGGGCACTTCTCTTGCTGGTGGTGGTGGTGGTTGTGCCCTCAGGACAGCCTGGGCTTCTCTGAGGGGAAAGTTTTGTTGTCCTCCTAAAGGGGCTGCAACTTGAGTGGCCTGCCCAGGGGGAAAGTACATGGAATGGAACCTTTCCCATGCCCCCTGAGCCGCCTGAACCTCACACTGGGCGTAGAGAGCCCTCAGCTGTTGGGTGGTCAGTGGAGGTAACTCCACTCCTTCAATCTCCCTGGGGACCACCACTGGGAGCTGGAGTTGTCCGGCATGATATGGCTGGACCGGCGGCATCATGACAGCCGGAGTAAGAGTATATCCTGGCGGAGGCATCATATAACTCTGTACTCCTAGATTCATTTGGGGATGGACCCAGGAGTTCTGTGCTAGCGGCGGAGGAGCAGAGAGGGAGACTCCTCCAGCGGTGGTGGGAATCTGCAGTGCCGGCGGGGCAGGCGGTGGTACGGGAGACTCTGCTTGTGGAGTCACTCCTGCGGCGGGAGGTGCTCCACCAGCGGCGACGGGAGGTGGCGGCGCTCCACCAGTAGCGGTGGAGGGAAGAATGATATTTGCATCTTGGGAGGCGTTATCTCCTCCTCCCACAACTCCAGATCTCGTGGCAACCATGACTGTTGAAGGTAAGGTGTGCTTGTTTTTCTACCAACAAAAAGAAAGGAAGAAGATGGAAGACTGGTTTCCCACAGACGGCGCTAAAAATGATGGGTTCAGAAATAGGTGGATCCGAATCCGATCACTTTACGATTTGTATTTTGTGGAGGAAACCACCGGAGCTTCGCCGGAAATGGAAAGGGGGTTCTACCTGTTGGGACAAGCACAAGAAAAGTCAGAAGGCCAAGCTGGGGGAACTGGGGGTGATACCCAGTTTGGCTCTCCGACGCTCAAGTCAGTTCAAGGTATGAAGAAATGTAAGTTCAGTCACAGTTGCAGTGATGAAGAATGCTTAAGAATGTTTACCAGTGTAGAAGATGACTTTGGCTATTTATAGTTGAGGGTCAAGGGCCCTTTGGTCATTTGCCTCAAGTGGTCCTGGCCGAATGTTGCCCTAACACGTGGCGCTGTGAGAGAGAAACCTAGGAGGAATCTTCTGCAAAAGCAGCCAAAAGTTAGTGCTGGCAACAGTGGCAGGTGCGCGGGCATGTACGTTGTGTCAGAGAGCCATTTGGGTGGTTGGTGACGAGGGCTTAAGAGCGCGCTCGTGACAACCTGGAGTATTGGAGGCCAAGATATCCGCTGAGGGGGATGAAGGCTCCAGTTCAAGTGACGAGCCAAAGAGGAGGCTACTCTGAGGGAGTGTGACGCTCGAAGAGGGCTCCTTTGGCAGGTGGGCGTGCCCATCATTTAGCATGTAGGACGCTCGTGGGAGTGACAACGCTCGTTGGGCTTAACTCCTGAAGAAGGAAGGCGCTCGTTGGGATTAGCGCTCGTGTATTGATGGTGAAGCCTTGGGGAGACAGGTGTCGTCATCTCGGCGATGCCACGTGTCTTACGTGGGACGATCGTATTTTGACCCCATCAGCAGTAATGTCCATTCCATTACCACCCCATTCCATCATACCAATCATGCCGTTATTACAATTGAGGGGTAATGAGGTATATCTTTTCTTAAAAACAAAATAAAGGATAATTAATAGTAGTAAGTGTTGTAAAACTGAAATATATTAAATATGCGAAATAGGACAAAAGTAATTGAATGATTCTTAATACTCAGTATGAGATATATTTGATACTGTGTGTAATATGTATTATAAATCTTGTTTCAAATCTCTGTGTACTAAATGAACTGAAACTTTGTACTATTTATAAGAAGAACTTATACTTACATAATAGAATTTATTGTGCATTTATAAGTTTAAAACGCAATGCATTAATGTGTAGGTTGAACAAAACAATGACATTCCATCATATTTAATTGCGTCTTTTGTAACACTCCCCCTTAGAATGTCATTGTAAATATCTCTCTTGTATATGTCTTTAGTGCTGCCTCATTAAAAACCTTATCAGAAAAAACCCAGTGGGATAAAAACCTGAAGAAGGAAAAAAGAGTGCAGCTAAGTATGCTCCCCCTGATGTTGAATTTGGTGAGATCTTCTCATAAATCTCGGAGATAACACATTCCATTGTCATGAACATGTTTTCTAAAAGTAGTAGTAGGAAGTGCTTTTGTGAAGAGATCTGTTAGCGCATGATTGGACATACTGAACATTGATTTCTCCATTCTTTTCAAGATCTTGTGTATATTGAAATAACTTTGGCGGAATATGTTTGGTTCTATCATTTTTGATATAATCTTCCTTCATTTGAGCAATATATGCGGCATTATCTTCATAAATTGTTGCTGGACTTTTATCAGCTGATACACTGTAAGTAGTCAAGATGTGTTGTGTCATTGATCTCAACCAAACACATTCTCGACTTGTTTCATAAAGTGCAATGATTTCAGCATGGTTGGAAGAAGTAGCAACAGGGTTTGTTTCTGCGATAGCTAAGAAATCGCAGTGCCTCCAAATGTAAATACATAACCTATTTGTGATCTAACTTTGTGTGGATTTGATAAATATCCTGCATCTACATAACCAACCAAAACATGTTTTGTATTTTTAGAATAAAATAATCCCAAATTGATTGTACCTCGAAGGTATCGGAATAAATGTTTAATCCCATTCCAATGTCTTTTAGTTGGGGATGAGTTGAACCTTGTTAGTAAATTAACTGCAAAAGATATGTTAGGTCTAGTACAATTAGTAAGATACATAAAGAGCCCCAATTGCTCTGAGGTATGGTGTTTCAAATCCAAGAACTTCTTCATTTTCTTTACGTGGGCGAAATTGATCTGTTTCTACACTTAGCGATCTCCCAATCAATTGGGAGCTTAAAGGGTTTGCTTTATCCATGTTAAAACGCTTCAATACCCTTTCAATATAAGTTGAGTGATGCACAAAAATTCCATTTTGTTTATGCTCAATCTGCAAACCAAGGCAAAATTTGGTTTCCCCAAGATCTTTCATTTCAAATTTATTTTTCAAATATACTATTGTTTCATGGATTTCCTTGGCAGATCCAATAATGTTCAAATCATCAACATAGACAACAATGATCACATACCCAAAGGTTGTTTTCTTAATGTATACGCATGGACAAATTGGATTGTTCACATACCCTTTCTTTGATAGGAATTCACTCAAGCGGTTGTACCACATGCGTCTGGACTGTTTTAAATCGTAAAGAGATCTTTGTAATTTGATCGAACGTTGCTCTTTAGGTTTTGATTCTGATGCTTCAGGCCTTTTAAATCCTTCAGGGACTTTCATATAAATATCACTATCATGTGATCCATACAAATAAGTTGTAACAACAACCATTAAACGCATTTACAATTCTTGGGAAACTGTAAGGCTGATTAAATATCTAAATATAATTGCATCCATAACAGGAGAACACGTTTCCTCATAATCAATTCAGGGTCTTTGAGAAAATCCTTGGGCAACAAGCCTTGCTTTATATCGTGTGATCTCATTTTTCTCGTTTTGTTTACGCACGAAAACCCATTTGTGTCCTACAGGTTTTATATTTTCAGGTGCGAGGACAGTAGGTCCAAACACACTTCTTTTTTTCAAAGAATTTAATTCAGCCTGGATAGCGTCTTTCCATTTATTCCAATCATGTATATTTTGACATTCAATGATAGATCTTGGTTCAAGATCTTCATTTTCATGAATCATATCGTGTGCTACGGCATAGGAAACTATTTCATCAATTTTGATATTACTTCGATTCCACAACTTTCTTGAATACAAGTAATTAATTGAGATTTCTTCATTAATCTCACTTTATGTCTCTGGGACACTTTCCTCATTTTGTGCCTCTTCTGGGACACTTTCTTTATTCAAAATTTCTTTTGTGATATTTTTCTCATTTGGTGTCTCTTCTGGGACACTCTTTTCTATACCGTGATCATTATTCATACTAGCCCATTTTCTTTTATGAGGATTCTTATCCTTTGATCTAGGTGGTCTACCACGCTTCAGGCGTGTCGTAGATTCATGAGCAACGTTCTTCTCGGATTGACCTTTTGGAATTTCAATCTGAGTAGGAGCATTAACAGCTGGTATATGTGATTTAGTTACTCGTTTTGTATCTGTAAAAGCATCTGGTATTTGATTTGCAATACTTTTCAAGTGTACAATCTTTTTTACTTCCATCTCACACTGTTTTGTGCGTGGATCAAGATGTAACAACGATGGCTCATACCATGTAATATCCTTTTCCAGCTGTTTATTTTCTCCCCCTAATGCTGGGAAAACATTTTATTCAAAATGACAGTTAGCAAACCGTGCTCTAACATATCACCCGTTTGAGCTTCAAGTTATCTAATAATGGATGGACTTTCATATCCAACATAAATTCTCAATCTCCTTTGAGGTCCCATTTTACTACGTTGTGGTGGTGCTACAGGCACATATACTGCGCAACCAAAAATTCTTAGATGGGAAATATTTGGTTCTTGACCACATGTAAGTTGAAACGGGGAGTATTTATGATAAGCACTTGGTCTAATGCGAATTAACGTCTCTACATGTAAAATTGCATGTCCCCATACTGAAATTGGAAGCTTTGTTTTCATTATCATTGGTCTAGAAATAAGCTGAAGATGTTTAATCAATGATTCAGCTAAACCATTCTGTGTATGTACATGGGCAACAGGATGCTCAACAGTAATTCCAGTGTCCATACAATAATCATTAAATATTTGGGATGTGAACTCACCAGCATTATCCAATCGAACTTTCTTGATTGTGTTATCAGGAAATTGTGCTCTTAATTTAATAATTTGGGTAAGCAATCTTACGAATGCCATATTACGAGTTGATAACAAACAAACATGTGACCATCTGGTAGATGCATCGATCAATACCATAAAATATCGAAATGTTTCACATGGTGGATGAATTGATCCACATATATCACCTTGAATACGTTCAAGAAAAACAGGTGATTCATTCTTTATTTTAACTGATGATGGTCTCACAATCAATTTCTCGAGAGAACAAGATGTACACGAATCATTTCTTATTTGAGGAATCTTCTGGTTCCTTAATGGATGCACTTGTGTACTTTCAATGATCTTTCGCATCATTATTAAACCGGGGTGACCCGATCAATCATGCCAAATAATAAGATTTCTTGGATCTACAAACTTCTGGTTTGTGATGGCATGCGCTTCAATCACACTTATGCGTGTATAATATAAATCTGATGAAAAAGCAGGTAGTTTTTCCAGAACACGCTATTCGTTAGGTCCAACACTTGTTATATACAAGTATTCAGTATTTTTCTCATTTTGAGTTTCAATGTGATATCCATTAAGACGGATATCTCTGAAGCTTAATAAATTTCTTTGGGACTTCGAGCAAAACAATGCATCATTAATAATAAACTTTGTCCCATGGGGTAGTAATATTGTAGCTCTTCCGAAGCCTTCGATTAATTTTGCACTACCCAATATTGTATTAACATTTGCTTCATTTTTTATCAGATGAGAAAAATATTTTCTATTTTTCTGAATTGTGTGCGTTGTAGCACTGTCTGCAAGACATATATTGTGACGCCCCGTCTCTTCGGTATTCCAGGTACGACGTCACGAGAGAGTTTAATTCAGTAATTTTGTGAATTATGTGCTTAGTATGCCTACGTGTCAACATGAATTTAATTTTATTACGTGCGCTTTAGAATTTAATGAAATGTACTTGGACTCAATTGTTCAATATTTGCAATTTAGGAACCTAATTGAAATTAGGGTGTTTAAGCCTTCGTGGCTACCTTGAGCTCGGAAATTCGAATTCGAATTTCGACCCTACCATTTAGTTTGTTTCGATGATTCGGATTCAATGGATTAACTATTTAATTTCTAAAGTCATTTGATCGCCTATCGTTTTAAAATCTGATCCGATCGGACCGGATACCTTTTGACCCTATCCGTTTTAACCGACCTAGTCGCCGATCGCCTATTTTTATTATAATTTTTTTTTAAAAAAAAAAAACATATCAAATTATCAAACAAAAGTGAAATCAACATGACCTAAACAAAAAGCAAAATATAAAAAAATTATTAAAAATATTATTGGAAGTAGTATTAAATATCAAATATAAAAAATAAAATAAATAAGAGGCGTACTAAGATAGTTGAAATACAAACAAACTCTTCATTGAAAAATGAAATACAGAACTTACACATAAGTTACGCATACCTCAAAAATAGAATGCAAAACTTACACATAGTCGAAAAGAAATTTTGATCAATAAAAAAATAAATTGACGAACTTTTGGAAGATATTTTAAAGTGTGAGTACTAGGAAATTTTAAAACTTTTTTAAAGCACAACTACAACTAATAAATTATGGGAAAATATTTGAATAGTACCAAAAAGTTGAAAAAATTCCTTTTAGGTCCCCAATTTTGAAAAAGTTTACATTCAATCCCCAATTGAAAAACAAAATTCCTTTTAGGTCCCCACAAACAGTACATGTTCGTACATTGTCTTTAGGAATTGCGTACATTTTTTAGGGAATTGCGTATAAAAATCTCAAAATGTCGTATATACGAGATTCCGGGATTTTTATACACAATTCCCTAAAAAATTACGCAATTCCTGAATTATTATACAACCTTGGGGAGTGAAAAGGAATTTTGTTTTTCAACTGGGGAGTGAACAGGAACTTTTTCAAAATTGGGGAGTGAAAAGGAAATTCAGTTTACACTTGTGGATTTTTGAGGAATTATCCGATAAATTATACAACCAAATTCGGAAAGTACGCACGATTTGACAAAGGCCGAAATGCCATATGAATCTACATAAATCGAAATTACACTTTTAGTGACCAGGTGAACTATATAATTAGTCTTACGTTGAATGAAACTAAACGAACGCTAATCAAAATGACAAAATGGCTGTTTAATATCAAGATTAACTCTTCCAACAAAGATCCATTGGCTATGGGCAATTTTCTTTTTTTGTTTTTAAGGATTACCAAATTCAGAAAAAAAAAAAAAATAAAAAGTAAAAAAATTTACCAAATTCATAAGGATTTTAAATATCCAAACCGGGTGGTAAAATATTTTTAACTAAAAGTAGTACTTGGATTCCACTATGCATTAAATGAAAGTAATTTGAATTTAATAATCTTAAATATATAGATAACTATGAATATTTTGAATTTTAAATTTTAGTTAAAACACAATAAACATTAATTATTGAGAAAACATCATTTTTTGTCCTTTAAAAATATCATTTTTTGATTTTATTCCTGAACTTTTACCTTTTCTCACATTGTATTCTTTTTTATTCAATTTTCCTCATTTAATTTTAGTCCTCCGAATCCTACGTGACAGAAATTTGGGGATTTTTTCTCGAAAATTTGAATTGTCATATGATGTAGATTATTAATGTTTAAGAAAAAAAATAAAAAAAATTCCACCTAATTACATAAATTATTCTTATTTAACAAAATACCTCTCTATTATAATTTTTTTCTAATTTTAGTTCAACTTCATGTCAAAACCCACTTCTCTTCTCCCTCTGGTTCTCTCTTTCTTCTTTCTCAACACACATATGCACCGATCACACACACAATCAAAAATCGCTTATTTCTCGATCGAATATTGCGAATGAGTAGTGTAAATCGAACATCGTAATGCAAGGAACATGATGACACAAAAGGAATCGAAATTTGACTAACGGTTCAAGAAATATGGCCGGTTAAACATGACCGATCGCAACTCAAATTAGCTGAAAATTTGAACGAGTCGTGCGGCTAGCTCCGATGAATGAGGTATGGAAATTCATTTACTTGACGATAGCTATAACTTGGGAGTAGTTTCATGGCCTGGAACAGCTAGATGATGGAGATATTGGCCGGAGAAGTGGCGACCGACGACATGCGTAACAGGCGTGACTTTTAGACTTTGTTTCCGGCGATATCAGCGGCTAATCGGAGCACCAACGGCATGGGAATTGTAATACGCTTCACGAGGAATGTAATGGGAGTGGTCTTGAGGATTGACGTGCTGTTTTAGTGGAGATATCCCGTTTGAAGACGGCGCCGATGGTGGGCGGTGGCACGAATTTTAGGGCTCTGAGCTGCGTTTCCGGCGATGGAATAGAGTCAAATTGGTAGGCGTTTCGAACGTCTCGATGAGACTAGTTGAACCGTAGTGGTCCCGTCGTCCAATTCATCCGGACAGCGAAAACAGCGACGGTGCAAAGGTGCCAGCGGCGGTAAATTTAGAAAAGTTGGATTTTCTTTTTTATTTTAATTGAGGAAGGATATAAAATTGGAGTAAATTTTAAAAAATAATTATAATAGAGAAGTATTTTATTAAATAAGAATTGTTTATGTAATTGTGGCATTTTTTTATTTTTTTCTTAAAAATTAATAATCCACGTCGCCAACTTAAATTTTGGAGGGAAAAATCCCCAAAACTCGGCCATTTAGGATGCGAAAGACTAAAATTGAGAAAAATTGAATAAAAAAGAATGCAATGTGAGAAAAGATAAAAGTTTGGGACCAAAATCGAAAAATAGCATCTTCAGGGGACGAAAAATGATATTTTCACTTAATTATTTTAAAGAGTATTTTAAATAGGGAAAAAAAAAATTTGTCATCCGAACTTTGCTTCTTTTTGCAATTTACCATCCTAACAAATTTTCATTGCAAATCGTTATTCAATCTTTGCATTTGTAACATACCACCGTCTAAACTTTTTTTTGGTGGTTTTGATGAGAATACAACTGACGTGTATATTTTATAAACATGCCACGTGTCATGTTTTTTAACCAAATTTACCAAAAAAAAAAAAAAAAAGTTTAGATGACGGTATGTTACAACTTACAAATGCAAAGATTGAATGACGATTTACAATGAAAGTTTGTTAAAATGGTAAATTGCAAAAAGAGGCAAAGTTCACGTGGCAGAAAAATCTTTTTCCCTTTTAAATATAATAAACTTTTAGCGTTATAACTACTAGGTGAAATTTTAAAAATAGGACACTGTTCACGTGCATAGTGTAAAAATGGTGTACTTTTTCAGAATATTTTAATTCTGGTGCAAGACGTGTTTTGGGAAAACGTCTTCACTGTTCATATGATGAAGACGTTTTTTCGGAAAACGTCTTTACTAGGGTTTCTCGTTGACCAACTCGTTTGGTCTGACTACGGATCAGTATTGAAGACGTTTTTCAAAAAAACGTCTTTATTAATGAAGACGTTTTTTTGAAAAACGTCTTCAATAAGGCGTCCAGATATATTACAGAGAGTTACGTTCTCTGCAACAGAGACATTTATTTGAAACACGGCGCGAGAAAGAGAAAAAGGGCGAGAGAAGGACTGAAGAAATCCTGCCGTGCCGACGAGAGAGGAGGGTTTTGCCGAAGAGATTGGGTCGTTTTCCGGCGGGAGAAGGGGTTTTCCGGTTGAGAGGCTTGGTTCTTCGGATTAGGTTAAGTTTTGGAACCCTTTTTTTTGTGTTTAATGTTTAACTTCCAATTTGATTCGCTTCTTAGATTTGCTCTATGGTGATGGTAGTGTGATTAATGTAGCTAGCTCAATTGTTGGTTAACTTCAAAGTTGTTGCAAATTCGATTATGTTGAGAAACCAATTTTTCCCCAAAAATTGAATTTGTAGTATCAAGTATGAAACCAAGTTACGAGTCTCAGAAAATGTAGTGGTGGTTAATGTTGAATTGCGAAAATTTTCAGAATATAAATTATGGCCCGAAAATCATGTGTTGTGAATTCTTGCATTGGCAAATTGGACGCTGACCAGTTGGTTGATCAGGTTATTCTGGTTTTCTTATTCTCTCTTCACTTTATTCCACTTACCTAATGATTATCGAAAGTGGTATAATACTTGTTTGTGATTTTAGTGTTGTAGCTGTGTCATGCATGCCTCTTCTGAGCTAAATGTGCAGGTCAGTTACTTATCTGAAGTCTGCATGAAATGGCAAATTAGGTGTGCTTTCAGTTTAAGTGCATATGTTGTATGTTTGAGTCTCGATAAAGTAATATGCCGTGAGGAAGATGATGCCTAGAAGATTGGTGGGAATGTATAGAGCTCTTTCGAACACGAGTTTGCTTAAACTTTAGATGAACTTATAGTTATACTAACGGTGTCTGCTTAACTTGGTGTTTTTGCAGTTTGTGTATTTCTGTTCTAGAAACGTTGTAATGTGCAGAATATAATGTGCATCGCGTCACTCTTTCTTCTGATGTGAGATTCTTTGGGGCTGTTGAATTGGTTGCTAGAATGCATGATGCCATAGAATCTATCAGGGCCTGCTAGTTGATTCTCTCTTCTCCTTATGCTATCTTCATTTAGCAGAAAAGCTCTTCACAACAGTATCTGCTTGAGATGCATCTTCATCTAGTGCAACGTAATCGTTTTCCTATTTTTTCCTTTACGGAAAGTTGTTTCGTAATTCGATCGAAACAATTTTGTATAAAATGATTGTTTGGAATTTTTAATTTGGAAACTTTGAATAAGGTTATAAACAAATGAGATAGAATAACTAATGAAATGTTCATCAGGATTAAAGTGGGAGTACTTTATATTTTGTTGATTTTGTTGTTGTTTTTCTGTAGGGTACATGGATCGTTTATATGGGCCTGTCAATCCTAGCGTCTTATATGCCCAAGAATCTCATCGGAGCAACAATGTAATGGATATTAAATCTGGAGCGTTGGATTTCTGTTTGCAAGTCCGTAATGGGAAGCCTGGATTCTACGCGAAGGAAACTAGTAGTTTCTATTTGGAAATGCACGATCGTGTCCTGCATTGCCTTTACGAGATGGGATTCTACGGGTTGTACAGGGTTGGGGAGATGGAGGTGGATCACTACTTGATCACTGCGTTAGTTGAGAGGTGGAGGCCGGAGACTCACACCTTTCATCTTACCGTCGGGGAAGCAACGGTGACGCTTGAGGACGTAGCCATTCTGTGGGGACTCCCAATAGATGGGAAGGCAGTTATTGGTGATGATGTGGAGGATATTGATTGGGTAGATGCTTGTGTAAGACACCTAGGGTTCGCGCCTAATTTACAAGGGGGGAAATTGAGACTGAAACAGCTCCGTGCTTATATGCAACAAAATCAAATAGTGGATGGTAGCTCAGAGGAAGAAGTACTTAGATGGGCCCGTTGCACAATCCTGTTGATGATGGGAACAATGATGTGGCCAGATGGGACCGGTAGCACTGTTTCGTTGGTGTACTTGTTTAATCTTGGGTACAAGCCGAGACCTTCGGACCCACAGGTGGCTTTTGTTGAGGATGTGAAAGAGGTGATGGAAGAGGTCAGAAGTTATAGTTGGGGCAGTGCTGTACTGGCCTCATTATACCGGGCCCTTTGCAATGCAACGAGCAGGGATACGGTGAATATTGGAGGCGCATTGCAGTTGCTGCAGGTTAACTTTTTCGTTTTTAAAATCGATAATTGTTTTAATTTCAAATTTTTTATTTTTTAGGGGTGGTTTCTGCGGAATTTGTTGTGTAAAAACATTGTATTGCTCCAATATTGTCTTTGCTAGGTCTGGGCTCTTAGCAGGATAACAAATCTCGCTCCAACGTGGACGGAGGAGAAAGTTTATATTGGACCACGAACAGCACTTGGGCGTGAGTTGCATCCGGCGCCGTATGCAGCACAGTACGTACACAGTTCTGTCTTTCATACTACCTTAGAAATAATCACCCGTTAATTTAGCTTGTGTAATCCTTTTTGTATTGCAGTTGGATGCATTACAATAGCTGGGTGAATACCGTGTCGCACAATGTTAGGATGTTCAGGCAGACCCTTGATCAAATGAGGTTTGATGAGGTAGTATGTTGTGAAGTTAATATACATTTCTTATTTATATGATTGGATGAAATTCTATTACAGCTTACAAAATATTTGTAATTGTAGTTTACCTGGATGCCATACGACACACAGCAGGTGGAGTACATGGGGCTGCCCGATTATGTTGGTGCTGATTTTTGGAAGTGCAGAGTCCCTTTGATAAACTGGTCGTGCGTCGAGTGGCACTACCCTGATCGGGTTAGCAGACAGTTCGGCTACGTGCAATGTATTCCCTTGCCGGTGGAACAGCGGATGACCGATAATTTGCACTCCTTTTCTGGGAGGAGAGGTATGGTTGGTCGGCGTTGGTTGAAAATACATGCTCATTACATCGAACTCTGGGATAACAGATCAACTTATAGAGTCCAGTTTAACAGCGGGATTGGCATTGGAGTGACTCGTGATTATTGGACTTGGTACGAGCAGATTACCAGGAGATTAATCACGCCGCCCATGTTTCTGAACGACTTCACCAATCCTGAGGATGTGCAACAGTTCGACGGATACCACCCTCCTGACGTGCATTTTGCGTATAGTGTGGTACGGGCTTTATGTGTTATTTTTTAAAGTTTACTTAAATCTCAATCAATATAATTTTGTCCTAATTGTTCGACATCATTTACGAAATCCAGGATGACATGGCATCACGTATGTTAGAAAATTCACTGAGGATAACCGACTACAATGATCCAACTGTTTTCCAGTCTTACCGGCAAAATATGATGCATGATACGCAGCAGTTGCGGGACCTTGCTAGACGGTCTATCGGGCTGGATGACTTGCATCGTCATTTCGAGGCGCAGATTGGCACACAACCAACACAGAGTGTCCGGCGTGCTGAGTTTATGGATCCCATAGTACCCCCCCCACGAGTTGGGCGTCGACGACGTCGAGGGATTCGAGGAGGTGTTCGCCTCCGGGACGATGACGGTGGTGAAGTTGAGGCAGATATAGCTGAGCCGGATACTAGCCATGCCCATGAGGTACCGGTCCACGCCCAGCAGCAATGTACCAATTTTGATGCGGGAACGTCAAGCGCAGCTCATTGTATGGGCGAAGCAGCATATAATTCTGAGCAACGAGATTTCCCACTACATTCACCTATCTACTCCGAACATTATGAGTCCCCTGCAAGCCAGCAACATCCGTATGGTATTGATGAACTGACTCCTGAATTGCATGATCTTCGAGCACCAACGACCCAGACTGAGTATCAGCCGGATGGCGTACTTCAGCTGCCCCTGGAGCCCTTTGAAGGAGACGATGTACAGGCCCAACACCCAACCATGACCGTACCAAGTCAAGGGGTTGTGTATGTGAGAAGGGGTAATCGTGTTAGACGTGGCCGAGCGTGTGGTACCGGGGGTAAATTAGGTGATCATAGGCATTAGTATATTTTCAAAAACTTTCATGTACGAAACGATTATTGTCGGTGGTTGTGTTTTTGTTCTGATTTTGTCGCTCCCTGTACATGCATTTTTTTTTTTTTTTTAAAATCGCATAAAGGCGTTTTCTTAGAAAACGTCTTCATTGTAATAGACATGTATCCAGAAATCGTCTTTAAAGTGAAGACGTTTTTTGGGAAAACGTCTTCAAAGTGAAGACGTGTTCTCGGAAAACGTCTTTAATGTGGACACAGTGTAGGCTACAGTGAAGACGTTTTCCCAAAAAACGTCTTCAATACAATCCGGCCCCTACCACAACTGTCTGCCTGAGTGACATTTTCACACTACAATATAGGCTTTGCAGACGGCTTTTTGACTAAAAGAGCTGAATTTCACTACCTTTTCTGCTATATATGGACGATCTGTGCAAAATCATTTCACCACTACAAGAAGCCCCACTCAAATTGTTTACGTTAATATTATTCATGGAGACAATTGGGTTTCTAGTGCATCACGGCGGTGAGGTCACGGAGAGAAATTACACCATAAATTGCTCCGTTCCTCCTGTTGGTTTGTTAAGTATTTCCCGATCCGCAACTCTCTCTGATTTTCTATCCGAAATATTCTCTTTTCTACATCTTCACCCAGAGTTATACAAAGTAAAAATATTGGCTGCTTGCTTAATTTCACGGAACCCGCCATTGGAGAAACTCGTTCAAATTTCGAACGACACCGATCTAGCTTACTTCACGAACCGATCCTTGGGTTTCGAGTGCGTGCCCATCTACGTTCAGTCAGATTATGGGACAGAGATGGGGCACTACACTTCCATGCTATCGCAACCGAATTTCCCTTATTTAGAAGAGATTACGCAGGGCCTCAACACCATGAGCGTCGGCGTGCATGACTTCAGTGGTGCATCCGCTTCTCAAGAACACTTCGATCTGAACCTTCCGTATTCCCCACATATCGGGCCTTCAGATAATCATTACACATCCAGAGATGATGACGGAGCAGACCATGGGCAACAGTCCGATTTCATGCCCGAGGTGGAAGCACCAGCAACACAGCCACAACCATGCAGGCCATCTATCTTACCGGATCCATCTGCTAACTCATTCTTGGCCGAAGAGCTGCACAGTTCAGACGATGGAGAAGAAGCTCAGGATAACGATGGCCCCCACCCGGTTGATAACAACCAAGGAGAGGATGCAGAGGAGGATACCTTAATAAATGAAATGCAGGAAGCATTGCAAGCGCCTGCACCAGATACTCCGGTGCTCCGAAACGTGAACCCATACCTATCAGCCATGTATCCAGAGGTTGTCGCAGACACGATCGATGTGCCCGCAAATCGGGGAAGAGTTGCTTATAATCGTAATGACGGTGTGTTATCGGAAGGGATGATATTCACAGGCAAAGCACACGTAATTGCAGCTGTGAAGGATCATTGTATACGATGGAGTAAACGTGAGTACACCGTCTTGGAGAGCAAACAAAAAATGTGGAGAATCAAATGCAAAGACATAAACTGCAATTGGAAACTTCGCGCCAGCGCGAAGGCAAATAAGGGGTACTGGAAAATTACAAAATTGTCACCTCGCCATTACTGTCTCCCAAACCAATGCACGAACGATCATGCAAATTTGAGCTCTGCGTTCATTGCAAGCTTAATCCTACCTTTCGTCAGAACTGATTATGGGTACCGGGTCAGTAGTGTTCAGACACAGGTTCACGCGACGTACGCAATTAACGTCTCGTATTCAAAGGCTTGGCAAGGTCTGAACAAGGCTCGAGGCGTTGAGTTCGGCACGTGGGAGACTTCTGCGCCTAAACTACCTCGGTTCTTCGAAGCCGTTAAAAAATGGAATCCAGGTACCCCTTGCTACCATAGCTCGTCATAATATAGCAATATTAAGATAACATGTGCTTGAGTTTATAACTATTAATTGCAATGTAGGTACCGTCGTGGAGTGGTTACATAATCAACAATTCAGTTCTCCGGACCCAAATACGTACATGCTGAAACACGTCTTCTGGGCATTCAAGCCCTGCATTGACGCCTTCCAACATATGCGTCCCGTGATAAGTGTCGATGGCACACATCTGTACACCAAATACCGCTACAAATTGTTGATTGCTGTGGCAGTGGATGGTAATCAGAATGTCCTGCCATTGGCGTATGCATTAGTAGATGAGGAGACCGACGTATCTTGGAAATTCTTTTTGCATCACCTTGCAAAAAACTTTTGCCAGTCAGAAAGACGTGTTTGTCTGATATCGGACAGACACCGTGCAATAATATCAGCTGTTCGCTCAACTCCAGAGTTCAATGAACCTGCTGGTTGCCACAGATACTGCCTACGACATATCTGCTCCAACTTTTACAAGGCCCATCATGATCAAAAATTGAAAGACTTATGTTGGCATGCCGGGGAGACAATGGATCAGGCAACATACGCCAGAATAATGAAGCGAATACAAGTAAGTGACTTGAACGCCATAACATGGTTCGACGGCTTACAACCTGAAATGTGGACTGCTTCACATGATGATGGCATGCGATGCGGGATGATGACGACCAACTTATCTGAATGCTTCAACGGTGTTCTCAAAAATATTCGCCGATTGCCCATCGTCCCCATCGTAGAAGCCACTTTAAAACGCACAGCACAGTACTTCGTCGACCGACAAAAAAGTGGAATGCACACAAAGTCAATTTCCCACGCATGGACGGATTACGCCTGGACAATTTTTGAGATGAATCTCGAGAATTGTGGCCTACATAATGTAAGGCTATTTGACCATAGACAACTCAGGGCTGAGGTTGTCACACAAAATCCAGAATCCCCCGGGAGATCGAGAAAACATATCGTGCACTTGGTGAACAAAACATGTTCATGTGGTTTTTGGCAGCAACACGGCATCCCTTGTTCACATGCCAGTAAGACCGCCATTTCATTTGGGATTACGCCGTCAAATTACGTTGCCTGGTACTATGAAATCAACCACTACCTTGCAACTTACGAGGGAGGTTTCGCTCCGATTTGGGATGAAGAGTACTGGCCAGAAGCTTCTTTTAACCTGGTCAATACGACCGATGAAAGGCCACGAAGACTTGGTCGACGGAGGGGGAATGCCGGTAGGCCCCGTACTACTCGGTTCCCTATGGAGATGGATCGTGCACAGACTCGTTTGAGGGCAAGTATTTCAAGACGCGGTGGACTTTGAATGTATTTTTGTTTTATGTATCCCTGTTTTTGTAGTATTGAATAATAATAACCTTGATCTTATTTGAGACTCGCATTAAACAAATTTCACAAGTCACATGTACTTAACAATAAACACACGTCACTGGAATAAAATTCACATGAATTGGCATGCACTAAATCCAAAATATTAGAATGGAATCTGTTGCAGAGAACGTAACTCTCTGTAATATATCTGGACGCCTTATTGAAGACGTTTTTCAAAAAAACGTCTTCATTAATAAAGACGTTTTTTTGAAAAACGTCTTCAATACTGATCCGTAGTCAGACCAAACGAGTTGGTCAACGAGAAACCCTTGTAAAGACGTTTTCCGAAAAAACGTCTTCATCATATGAACAGTGAAGACGTTTTCCCAAAACACGTCTTGCACCAGAATTAAAATATTCTGAAAAAGTACACCATTTTTACACTATGCACGTGAACAGTGTCCTATTTTTAAAATTTCACCTAACTACTAGGTTGGAGGTTTAAGCCTCCTTCTGGCGACATTCTTTTATTTATATGTATTTTTTAATAAGCAAAAATATGCTTAAACTCGATCAAATTTTCATTCATTCGTCTGCTATCTTCTATGAACTAACACACTATTTTGATATCTGCCAGTTTCTTTGTACAAGTTACAGTCACAAAAATACTATACACATCACAACAAAACCATCCAAAATCCGAGTCCTAGAAATACTCAAACTCAACATAAGAAGAATCAACACTACTCTTACTCTTTTGGTTCTCACTCCCAACATGATCTGCAATTTTCTTGTCTGAATTGGCAGAATCCTTATCAGCATATTGCGAAAAGTCGACGGGCTCAGGAATATAAGGCGGGGCAGCACACCTTACTAAAGCCCAATTCACACCCTCAAAGAAAGGATGCTGCTTTATTTCTGTAGCACCCCTTGTATATGCAATTCTCCTGTGTGGATCTTTAACCAAAAGCCCTTTGATCAGCTCTCTTGCCGTTGAACTCACCTGTGGGGTATCTGGAAACTTTAAGGGTTGCCCTACTACATTAAAAAGCGTGGCACGGTTTCCAGCACCCTTAAAAGGGGTTGTGCCGGTCAAGAGCTCATACAAGAAAATACCAAAAGTCCACCAATCCACAGCACTTCCATGACCCTCTCCACGAATAATCTCTGGGGCTAGATATTCGTGTGTCCCAACAAATGACATGGATTTTACATTTGTGGGCTCCGCCATCAGCTCGGGGAGGGAGTTGATATTATTTCCCAGTCCAAAATCTGATTTGGATTTTCGATTCTTTTTGGGGAGGAGGCGTGGAAAAAAAGATGATGGTTGAATGCAGCTGCGAACAGCAGTGTCATCATTCAAGATTCCACCGGGAGTGTCGTTCGCATTTGCATGGTGAACTGAGGAAGACTTTACGAGTGTGGGATTGACAGAGCAACGGAGTGAGAGGTCGAAGTCGGAAAGCATGATGTGACCTTGTTCTCTCACTAGAACATTTTCTGGTTTCAAATCCCTGTAAACGATTCCAAGCATATGTAGGTACTCTAGCGCCAACAGGACCTCAGATGCATAAAATCTGCAGAAAGGTTCAAGTAATTCAGACTAAATCTCAATGCAGGATTACCAAATATCAACAGTAACCAATGTCAAATCTTACAAATGAAATAAGAGCGTATTGGTTGAGCTTATAAGATGTTGCTAAGAGTCCAGCAATATTTTTATGATAAGAGCATATAAGCTCTTAAACCATGATGTTAGGAGTTTATGTGAGCTCAATTGTTTGGGAATCCAACTTATTTTTATGATCTTAATGCATTCCAGTACTTTCACCATATTGATTGCACAATTCTCATTACTGAGATCTTATGAGACCATGACATATTTTTATCCAGATACTCAAAAATCTAACATCTTATAAACTCCAATTCTTTATAATAGGCTTAGCGAAATGCCCTTTCAATGGCAATAGAGAAAAAACTATAAAGGGTGTAAAAACAAGAGATGCTTGCAAAAGATGAATAAAGTAAGCATAGTTAATAACCTAGCAGCTTCCTCGGTAAAATGCTTGTTGGGCTGTTTTTGCCGAAGAGTATGAAGGTTACCTCCACTACAGAACTCCATGACTAAGCAATAAAATTTGTCAGTCTCAAAATAAGTATATAGGGTAGGTAAAAAAGGGTGGTCGAGAAGGCCAAGAATTTCTCTCTCTGTTTCTGCTCTAAGTAATTTATTTCTGCTCGCGAGAGAACCTTTATCCATAACTTTCATGGCAAAGAACGCATCAGTTCCTCTAAGTTCAACAAGATAAACACTTCCAATATCTCCATAACCAAGTCTCTTCAAGAGCCGAAAATTCGTGAAGCCAAGTGGTGAATCTTTTGAAGAAGCAGAACTAATAGCATCCCATCTTACATCACCACCAGTGTGGGGCTTGAAATGTGTACCAGTACTGTCTAAACTATCACTCCGCTTGCTGCCACATGTCCAACCCTGATTGGGTGATATACTGCTCTTAGCATTACTAGCCTTTGTATTAGGTGATATTGACGGTGATGCATTTGAAGTTGTACTCGATGGATTATCGTTTGTACATTTTCTTGGGCTGGCAAGTGGACATGGGATTGCATGACTCTTTGAAGTTGCCTCGGTTCTTCTATGATCATGATGAGCATCATGTTTGTCTGTTTGCTCTGATTTTTTAGACTCTTGAGATTCATTAGAAATTTCTGACGTGGTAGTGCTTTTGGCATCCTGCACGTCCGTATGTCCAAGCTCCCTGTTGTCTTCAACTGATGGTGTGCGACTCATCTGCATTCAACAAACAAACATAAATCTAGTGAATTTTTTCCGAATAAAAAAACTAGAGGAGCATTAGGAACCGAAATGCTTCATACAACCCAAGAATGATAAGCAAAAACCTTTTGATCCATGTCATAGCAATTCCATTGCTAGAAAACAAGATTTTAAACCTTCTTCCTCGCATTAATAAAATTTTGCCCGATAATTAATGCCACTACATCTCGAAACCAGTACTAACAACTTCCTGTATTGATTCTAGTCCAATCAACTCTAAGGAACAGGTAAAAATTAGGAAATTTAACATTTGTTCGACATGCCATTTCCAATTCTGAATATGGGATGATTTCCATTCTTCAATTTCATATCTTCCGAATTCTCAAATAATCAACCCACCCACCATTGTTATTATCATGAACCTGTACCTTTCCCTATCATTCCATTCTACTTGCTATCATAATGAAATGAAAGAGCTGCAGATACTGACCTCATTCGAGTCTCCACCCTCGGGATTAACTGACATTGTCGCGATCCACAGACGATATCCTTAAATAAAATCCTGCCAAACAAAGACCAAATACATCATCATCATCCTGCTGGTGGTTCATAAAATTCTTCTTCTCCAATATCAAATGCTCATGCAAACGTGCCAATATATACATTATACATACGCAAATACATGATAATCATATGAATTCAATACCCTCCAAAAATTTGTTTCAAAGGTTCCGTCCCGCACTAACAATCCAACATGGAAATAATCAACACAAGCTTCCGCCTTGTTTATTAGGAAACAGAAGAGCAACCGAGGCAGATTCCAGCAGGATTAAACGATCTTTGATAACATCCTCCGCCCTTACGTGTAGTGAATTCTGGATTTCGCCATTGTTTTTGCTGCTACAGATGTTGCCGTAGGTCTGGTAGATGGACGAGGAGAGAAAAACGCGGGGAATATGAAAGAGAAATTGGAAAATAAAGAAATAAAATGGAAATTGAAAATCCATTTATACCTAGGCTGAATAAAAGTGTGAAAAATGAAGGGAAATAGAGAGAGAGAGAGAAGAGGTCAGGGGAGGCTTCAGCCGAGGTTGGGGGAGAGGGAGACGCGAGGATCGCCGTTTGAAACTCCGATATTTGTGAACGGAATTATTTCTCAAGATTTTCTTTTCTACCCCATTTTTTGCCTTAAATCTATTTTTCACTCCCTAAAACGTACTCTGTTTTGGGGTTGAGGCCTGAACAAATAAAAGGTTAAATTCACCTTGGTCCCTTATAATCTATACTATTATAATTGGTATATTCGATTTTCAACTCTTCTCTTTTCTCTTTAATTTTTTAAGTTTTTTTATTTATTATCATATTATCTCTCAATTCTTATTTTCTCTCGCATCACGTTAATTTTTTTCATATTTTTTTTACTTTTTGATAAATATTTTCTTTTCCTATTTACTTTTTCATGACTTTCACAATGTGTTGTTTTTTATTTATCTCTTAATCAATTTTTTTCTCAATTTCCTTTAATTTTTTTTTCTATTATGTTCTTTTATTCTTTGCTCATATTTTTTAATTCCTATTTTATATTTATTTTATTTTATTTTATTTATTCAATTATTTATAATTATATCAAAATTAAAAATATTAACATGAAATTTTTTCAGTTAAATACATATTCACATAATAACATTTTTTTATTTGCACATAGGTAAAATATTAGCATTATTTGTACATAGGTAGATTGTGGAATGCTGCTAGTTTCAAGTATGTATGAAACATCCCTGTAATATTAAAAAATTCAAACAACCCCTAAATATTTAATATTTAATGAAGATATTTATATATTCTAACTTGTGTGATACATTATACAATGCAATATTCCATTTCAACTAATAGATATTATTAATTTGACGAATTTTAATCTAGTGAAAAGTTTTATTAATTAACAAAAAATTTAGGATGCAAATACTTGGGCTAATGGTCTGGGCTGAAAGTACTGAACATTATTGTGAACCAAGTCCAAGTTCTAAGCCCAAGGGCCAAGATATCATTGTATTACATTTTCAAGCCCAAACAATCTGTATCTTTTATAGTAGAGTTATCTTTTGCTTTTAGAAGTTTGAATTTTGTCATATATGTTTGCACCAAATAACTTGTTCACTCTTACAATTATGAATCGCTTGCATTCTAAGTTTTACATCACGTCTAGTTAATTTGAGTGTCGGAGGGTTCTCACCGAGACCGTCTCCATTAACACAGACATATCTCTTAACAATTCGTTTGTGTGTTCAAATCTTTAATTCTAAAAATATGGATAGTAAGTAGGGATGCAAACGAGTCGAGTCGGTTCGCGAGCCTGGTGAGCAAGCTCGAGTCAAGCCCGAACTCAAGCCCTTTGAGTCTTGGCTCGTGGCTCACGAGCCTATATATTTAATTAAAAAAATAATATTTTAATTTGTATATATATAAATATTTTATTAATATATGATATTATATTTATATTTATTAATTTTTATACAAAATGAATATAGAAGTAATATATTTATTATATATATTCATTTAATATATATTATTATATATTAAATTATTTAAAAAACTAATTTTTCATCAAAAATAATTTATTATGGGCGAGTCTCGAGCTCGAGCCAGAAAAAAGGGCCAAGGCTCGGCTCATTTGTATCCCTAATTGTAAGAGCTTAAATAGTTTTCGTCCCGGACGTCCGCAACGTCCTCCCACACCTTTTTCTATTTAAATTTTGGGACAAACTGAAACCTATTGGTCCTAGTATCATAGGCAACCGAACATCCACCCCCTAATTACTAGACCGACCTACTATAATAATTCCATAAATACCTAACGAAGATATGACAAACAAATAAGGTGGCTTTATATTCGGATATGACAATATCATACCATAATCAAAAGGCACAATGGCCCGAGCGACTAGACTTAATATAAACATAGCCACTGGAGCCAGGTGAGAGTCTTACTAAATATGCAGTTCTCGCGCTAACTAAAGAACCCGCCCAGCGGTGGGCCATTTCCTCCATCCCCGTGGGTCTTGTCCGACAACCTCTTCAAATTATCTCATCCCATATTTTAGTGGTAAACATCCTTAATTTTTTATTGTAACAAATTAGTTCTAGAATAAAATTCATTACATATAGTATTATTAGAATTTAGATCCGTCATTTCAGAGTACCAGCAGTATACTTAGAGCTCTTTTACTTCAGTAGAAAATAGCGGGTTGGTTATGTTTTAGGGGTCTGCCAACCTTTTAGAGCTCCTTTACTTTTCTAGTTGGCTAATCATTGCCAATGGGTTGTTTATGATTTTTTTCTTGGTTATATAAACTTGTGCCCTCTTTACTTTGATTGGAAAACATTTCTCTTAAATACACTAGATTGTTGGACTCTTTACATTGTTGGTTTTTAAACAAGATTAAAGGTTTACATTTATAATTTTGTCCCCGCATTGGAAACTGAACAATTTTGTCCTATATTGGCAAGTATGTAATTTTTCTTTGAAAAGTAAGGACAAAGTTGTCAATTCGTCTTATCCAATTCAACTAGCTTATTTAGCCACAATTTTTTTAATGGGTATATAACCCATTATTTCCCATTGTTAACCTGGGGCTCCGGTTTTAGGCCCTAATAATTAAATAATGAAGTAAAAGGTTGGCAAACCCCTGAAGCATAACCAACCCGCTGTTTTCCATTGAAGTAAAGGAGCTCTTACTTCTCTATTTAATTATTAGGGCCTAAAACCGGAGCCCCAGGTTAACAATGAGAAATGATGGATTATATACCCATTAAAAAAACTGTGGCTAAATAAGCTAGTTGAATTGGATAAGACGAATTGACAATTTTGTCCTTGCTTTTCAAAGAAAAATTACATACTTGCCAATACAGGACAAAATTGTTCAGTTCCCAATGAGGGGACAAAATTATAAATGTATACCTTTAATCTTGTTTAAAAACCAACAATGTAAAGAGTTCAACAATTTAGTGTATTTAAGAGTAATGTTTTCCAATCAAAGTAAAGAGGGCACAGGTTTACATAACAAAAAAAAAAAATCATAAACAACCCATTGACAATGATTATCCAACTAAAAAAAGTAAAGGACCTCTTAGTTATAATGAATTAATTAATGATTGTACTTCAATCGCATCTTCAAGTATATTAACGTACTTATGATTAAGTACTCGATTATTAATTGGGACGATTAAGACGAGACATAGTTGAGATGCAGCAGTTGGCAATGGTACACTATTGATGATTAAGAAATGATGAGAAAGAGATGCGCATTAGCAGAAATCGATTCACACAGACCAATCGTGCAATCAATGTCCTTTCGCACAGGAATTTCAATTATTTGATCTTTAAATATTTAAATATTCCAATAATAATAATAATAATAATACGTTAATATTTTAGTGGCATGAATGTACGAAGAGTCAGCACAAACGGTCCAGATATATAATAAAGGTGAGATAATGCCATGCTTAATAAGGATTCTCACTTGTAACATGGCGCAAAATAAGGGGTCAAAATGCCTTATAATATTTATTCTAGTCTCTACATAATAAGTACATGAATTTGGTAATTTGGAAAAAAAGAAAGAAGTGAAATATGAAGACAGCTAAATGATTAGTGAGATTTGGCATGTGATATGTGACCCTGTGTTGTTCTTTGCCAGCTTATCTTTTACCAAATCTCATTGACTTTTCACTTCCTTTCTTGTGATTATTGTATTATCATCTTAACTTGAAGGGGGGCAATAGTAATTTTCTTCAAACAAAAGGGGGGATTTTGTAATTATACCCTACTTCAAGGGTTATAAATGTAATTCACCTCTTCTCTTCGCCCCTTTTTTTTTTTATGAATGCATAAGATTAACTATGGCGAACTAACTCGTTCTCAATCCATTTTACATCAATACTCGTTAGGGCTGTAAATGGATATCCGAAAATCCGATATACGTTCGCATCCGAATTCGTTTAAAGAGGATATTATCCGTATCCGTCCAAAGAGGATATTATCCATATCCGATTATAGACATCCGAATTATAAACGGATAAGGATATGGTAATGACACATCCGATCCGTTTATACATCCGTTAGATATATCCGTTATCCGTAATCCGTATCCGATAACATATATATCTATATATTTTTTATATTTTGATGAAACATATATTAATTTACACATTATATAATTATGTGAGAATTATAAAAAAAATAACAGTAAACGTATATCATATTATTTGCTCCATTAATTATTGCAAACATATATTATAAATTATATATTATACTTATGAGTTAATATGTATAGATTTAATAGATTTATAATTAGTTATATTAATATTTAATTGTGTTATGAAATTTCAATCTATTATTTTTTATTAAAAAATATATATAAAACAGATAAACGGATTCGAATTCGGATATTGGATAACTCACTAGTCGGATATCCTCACGGATACGGATAATCCGATATTCGGATAATATCCGTCGAATTCGGATACGGATAGCATTTTTATTATCCGTCGGATAACGGATACGGATTCGGATAGCGGATATACTAAACGGATTCGGATTCGGATTCGGAATCGGATACTGCACATCCGCTCCGTTTATTATCCGTTTACACCCCTAATACTCGTTTCCAACTACCTTTAATAAGAAAACATAATAACTTCAACATAAACAAAATTCTCTAAGAGTGTGGACAAATGGGGTCGTTTCCCGTGTCTTCAACTCATGTACAACTAATATAACTTGGTAGTAATAATAATAATTTGGTGTCACATCACAAAATTTTCAACTTTCCCCGACACTGACACGTAGGTACTTTGCTAAATGTTTATTTCAATATCTCTTAACAAAATTAATCAAGGTTATTATTCAATTGCGTAAGCTTGTGACATTAGTTCAAAGATCATTTAATTTGAAACTAATTAATCGCTAAAATTTAGCAACATATATCAAGAGCTGGAGTCTACTGTACAGTTCATCATAATATAATATTTCCGTTGAAAAAATGGTTAAACAAACACCCTGTTCCTTAATTTTCTTTTTTAAAATTATTTAGCCCTTCTCCTGCTAAGCATGTAATTGGCACGATACTTTTATAAACTAAACAAATATAAAAAAAAGGAATGATCAACATTGGAAATTCAGTTAGAATAAGAAAAACGGAACAAAAAATTAAATTACAAGTAAACGATTCCGAGGAAGTTGAAATTCTACGCGTTTGTGTGCAATGTAATGGAGATTTCGTGCCGAATTATGAAGAAAACTTGATAGATTTTTTAGGATGGTAGACCTCTTGCAGCCAGCTGGTTAGATTTACTAAGTCAAGCTCCTAATTTAATTGCAACATTTAATCTTAAAAATGCACCGCTAATTATTGTCTAACTACTCAACTGCAGAATATTTGGGCTACACTCGATACGGTTCATCTTCCGTAATGAGTGTTTATCCCAAACCGTGAGAACATAAGAAAAGTGATCAGTCTTCGCATGATAGTTTGCGCATGCGTTTCCTTCACGTTACGTATGAGTAATCTTTACTTCCCAAATGCAAGCAAGAAGGGCTCTGTAATCCGCAATCAGATTGCCCCAAGAGTGCTAGTCAAGTTACACTCGACATGTAACATTTGGTTTTATATTTTAATGCAGTTGTAGCGGCGGATATACATATAAGTGATAGTGCGTTGGTGATCATTCGACTTCAAATTTCAAAGTTCTAAGCATCATTAATAAAGACTTGGGCTGGTCGACTATTTTGGATCCTCAACTTCAAAATTATTTCTATATATGTATGCATATATTTTTAACTAGCTATGGACTTAGGATCTCAAAATTAGACGATCATGTTCGGATAGCTAAAAACATCACGAGTGATCGAATTCCCTTACTTCTGCTATTATAATCTAATTATATGTTGTTCGATCCTTAATTTTAACTATCAAAAAACGATCCGCGGCACGGTAGTACTCTTCGGTAGACCAAATCACCCCGGTGTTAGGTTTAAAACTTGTGAAATCAATTTGTCGATGATGGAAGCAAATTACATTGATTGATCTCGATTTATCCAGTTTGAGTATACGTGTACCCTAACCAGTTATAAAAAAGTTGGTGCTTTTGTAAGCAGTATGTATGCACAAATTAAGTGATTAATAACCAGAAGAGAGATCAATCGGCGGCAAAGACAAGGACGTATTGCGAGATAAAGAACCCATAATAAATAATGCCATTAATTAAAACCGATAAATATGCATGTACGCCACAACGAGCAAGAGACGAAAACCAAGCCAAACATATAAATTTTTAATAAAAAATTAATCGTAGATAATACAAAATGTCAAATCATATTATTTAAGAAATGCACCGTAAAATACCCCCGATGATTGATTGCCCATGTTATTTTTATATGCATATATCTCTGTCGTAATGGACCCCCTTTTACCACGTATATTAAACCCCTGCTCTCCCTCCTTTCCTTCCAAAAGAAATAAAGATTCAATCTCTTGCTTCCACTCTTCGCTCTGAATTCCCCACATTTTGTAGCTTTCTTCTTGCTTCCTTATCCCATTTTTCTTGCTTTCGTCATTGCCTTTTGCTTGGTTTATATAAGTCTTGGAATTGTATACGCTGTTGATATGAAACATGGGTGTTTATAGCAAGCAAAGAGGTTGCCTTTTCGTCTTTATCTTCTCGTTACTTGTTACTGTTATCCACTCACTCGATTTCCCAGGCGGCCGTGGGAAGTGGGGCGGGATTAAATTCGAGTTGCTCCACCGCCACCAGCTCCCGGCGGCGGAACTCGCCGGCCTGAGGCAATTGCTCCACCGCGATATCATTCGGGTGCGCGCTATTTCGGACAGAGTTAGGCTGCAGAAAAATGACCATACCAGTCCAATCAGACGACAAACCCAGGAGAGCAACATTACCTTTCACCCCACCCGCAACAATGGCAGCGGCGGCGGAGCAAAGGATCACAATGTATCCGGCGAATTGCCGATCAATTCGGCGGCGGACTACGGCATTGGGCAGTATTTGGTCGGATTCCGGGTGGGATCTCCGGCACAGAAATTCGTGCTTGTTGTCGACACCGGGAGCGATTTAACATGGATGAACTGCAAATACAGATGCCGCGGCCGCGGATGCCGGAGGAGTGCGACGAAACGCAGGGTTTTCCACGCCGACTATTCGTCTTCTTTCAGGACGGTCCCCTGTTCTTCGGGCTTGTGCAAAACCGATCTTGCTAATCTCTTCTCCCTCACTCGCTGCCAGTCTCCCAAGGACCCATGTGAATATGATTACAGGTACTGATGCTCATTACAGTGCATTCATTTTCAGAAATTGTTTGTGATTCGATCAATGTTTGTCGTTCTGTGAGATCAAATCAATGTGCATTAGGTCAGTGCCCTGTTCTTATCACAAAAGAGTGTCACGTGGTCACTTACTTCAACAGTAATCCACTGCGTACCCGCACCACATAAAAATAATTGAAATAGCCCCAAAAGAAATTTTAATTCAAAATTGTGATCACGTAATCGGCCTAACTCACCTCAGAACGAGCTAAGCTATCGAGACGAGAATTGTCCAAATATTACTAGGTAGTAAGTAGTTTGGTATTTATTCGAAGTGGGACAAGTTAGTTTATTTATGGAATTGAGCTAGGCAAGATTTACTTATTTAGTGAAAATGAAGAAAATACTTATTTGACTCTATTGTTTCTTTTATGGATCATGAAAGCAGTAACTCCCTTTTTCCTTTTGAGTAGTTCTATCTTAATTTTCATTGGTTTGGTGAAGACTTCCCCATTGGGGTCATGAAAATTAAATGAATTGAGGGCACTTTGACCTGTACGTGGATCACTATAAATGCTTAGCAGTACAATTTTGGATGAACAAAGGCTGCATTCTTGCTGGTGAAGTCATTACAGCTCTTACCTACATCCAGCATGGGAGTAATGGCACTTATTGCGAAGTAGATTGCCTCACATGACTTACACTCTCCCACACACAGCACCAAGGCCTTGTTTGGTTGGCTTTCTTCCACACCATAAACAGAGATGTGTCGCAATCTGAACTGTTTGGTGCATATATCCGACCCGTTATAAAAAATTATGTTTGTTCTTTGTGGCCCGGTAGTTGAATTTTGATAAGCTAATTTGCATAGTCTAATCTCGCATTGGCATTCCCTTGTGATCAATGATAGGTACTCGGACGGTTCATCTGCTGTAGGATTGTTTGCAAACGAAACTGTCACGTTTAGCCTCACAAACGGGAGGAAAACGAGGATCCACAATGTGCTCGTCGGCTGCAGCCGGACCTCTCAGGGCTCGAGTTTCCAGGCTGCTGATGGTGTGATGGGGTTAGGATACAGCAACTTCTCGTTGGCACTAAAAGCAGCAACAAAGTTTGGTGGCAAATTCTCATATTGTCTGGTGGACCACTTGAGCCCCAAGAACATATCGAGTTATCTCGTTTTCGGTTCGACCAAAGAAGCCTTTACACCCCTCCACACAATCCGGTACACGGAGCTTGTCTTGGGAGTGATCAACCCATTCTACGCGGTAAACCTCAAATCCATCTCCGTTGGAGGGACAATATTGGAAATTCCATCCGAAACATGGAATTTGAACGGTGCAGGCGGAGTGATCCTCGACTCTGGGACGAGTCTGACTTTCCTGAGCCAACCGGCTTATCAGCCCGTTATGGCTGCCCTGAAGTCATCATTATTGGATTTCAAGAATCTAAATTTGGATAATTTACCGATGGAGTACTGCTTTAACTCGACAGGTTTTAACGAGAAAGTGGTGCCGAGGCTGGTGTTCCATTTTGCAGACGGGGCGAGATTCGAACCACCGGTGAAGAGCTACGTGATCCAACCGGGGGCCGGGGTGAGGTGCCTGGGGTTTGTGCCTGTTGCTTGGCCCGGTGTTTCTGTAATTGGTAATATTATGCAACAAAATCATTTATGGGAATTTGACCTGGCCAATAGGAGGTTGGGTTTTGCTGCATCATCTTGCAGCTAGTATTGGCGTTTGTTCGTTGATCTAATGGATATTTTGACAGGGCCTTGTGTAGGCCCTGTTTATTCAATTTGTATACATAGAAAAGAAATATAATATTAAGCCTTTTTCTTCGTGATATTCAAAAATTTTGGTTTGGTTTTCTGATAATTTACAATGTGTTGATGACATGTAGTATACTTTTTCTGAAGTTTTTGCAGTTTAATTGCCGACAAACAGTATTGTAAAGCCCTGTAGTTGCATTTATTATTGGAAAGATGAAGACAAATTATTGTTTCTTGATGACTTTTCTTGGCCAGTTTGATCATCTTTTATTTGATACATAATACATTAGTTACACCATTGGCCGTTGAAATTTAAAAGTTAGAAGAAAAAAATTAAAAAAAAAAATTAGGAAAATATCATTTTTTGTCATCTAAAGATGTCCTTGTTCGATTTTGGTCATGATCTTTTAATTTTTCTTATATTGTAACCTTTTTTATTCCATATTTCTCAATTTCAGTCATTTAGCTAATGAACGTTAAAAAATTGATAGAAAAAGACGTGTGAGTGACTCACATTTATTCTGGGTGCGTGAGTGATACGCACCTTTTTCGGTTAAAAAATTAACGTCCATTATCTAAAGGATTGAAATTGAAAAATGTAGAATAAAAAAGGATGCAAGAAAAGTTAAAAAATCAAGACCAAAATCGAACAAGGACCTCTTTAGAGAACAAAAAAATGATATTTTTTTATAAAAAATTTAATCCACATCCAACTCGATAATAAAACCTTGCATCTCACTAGGTTGATTTGACTAGACCGGAATCGGATTGCCCAAAAATAAGTGATTAAAATGTACTTTATATATGTCCAATTGCATGCGAGAGTTAGATAATTGACATAAATAAATAGTGGTTGATATAAAAAAAAATGATGTGACATTGCATAAGCTGAATTTATTGGTATTATCATTTATGAGTTGGTTGAGGAAAATACGATGTCTTTATTGAGGGGAGCAGAAAAAGTGGACTAACTGCGGACTGCCCAGCATTGCTCTATGCATTGATGGGAGAATTTCTGTAGGCTTTGGGTGTTGGTAAGCAGACGGGATCTCAGCTTTAAGCTTTTGTCTTAAGCGTTTTGGTGAAAATAAGTTGAGAATTACCCCACCCAAACTTGAATCCATGATTTATCTTTATCTATCATTAAATTATCTGTTTGTCCGATCTATATATCCTACAATAATTTGAATGCATTTGCTACTCATTATTTCTTACTTTTATGTAAAATAATAATGTAGCGAACTGACAAAGTGTGGGGCAAGTGATGATTCACATAACAATTGGAAGTAGTTAGAAGTTAGAAGCGTCAGTTTAACTAAAAGCTTTAGCGGCAGGTGGATGATATATGCCATATGGGTCCTCACGTACCTATCATGCTTTCCTTTCACTGAAAAATATGGACAAAATATTGGATCTTTTAAAACCCCAACAGCTGATGAGCTCACATGATAACCCAAAAATAATAAAAAATTAAATCATTAGTAAACCAGGTGGACTGGAATTCAGTATCCGAAATTCAAGCCACTTATTCCGCTACCGAATAATTTGGATACTTATCATTTATCCACCTAACCTAAAGCCTTGGATTCGGGGTTTTGATTTTGTAGTAGGCTACTACTCTTTAGTCCTTACTCCTTACCAAATCCCACTGAAAAGTCCAACCTGCAAGATGACAATTTAAGATATGAGAAATTCGATTTATTGCATACATTTAATTATTTTAAGAATTTATTAATTCTATAATCTATTGCATTTTTTATTATAAATTATCAAATAAAAGAATACTCGTAAGTCGTATCCAGGAAAATGTAGGCCTAGTGATATTAGCGAGTACAGACTGTTATTCATGGAGGCCCGGCAAGTTGGGCTTTGTTGGCAAAGGTCACCTTCTTCTTTGGGCTTTTCCTTGTTCAAATTTAGTTATTGGGCCTAGTTGGAACCCAAATTCAAATAAAGAATCCGGAATCAAGAGTTTTTGACTAATAATTCCAGTATCCATTAAGTTCTTAGTTGGAAAAATTCTAATCTACGCCCGTCTCAACTGAACTCGACTAATTATAATGTTAAATATGATGGGGACATGCCCTCAAGGCCCAAGAAGTGTCCAGGGGCCCAATCTCAACTCGCCCATGGCCACGGATGACAATCAATTGGGGTTATGGGCGAACTGATTGCATCGACACATTAGACGAATTTAGGTCAAACAAGAGATGTAAAAAGGAGAAGAATGCGATTAAGGAGGAAGCGCTCGGTAGTTACGCATAATTTTGTTTGTTGAAATTAAAAGAAATAAATGAATAATTGCATTGAAAGTGTGATGTGGTTATTCTATAATCCCAAGTCACAAATTCCGAACTTATAATAGACTTAAAAATGTAAATTTAAATTAAATTATTAATCGTCTGACCAAAAAAATAAAATATTAATCTAATGATCTTGATCTTATGAAGCGCGCATGCTAGCTCTAGTTTCTAAATTCTTCTACAACCTTCTAAATGTAGAAATTAATCCACTTTAATTATGGGAAAGATAGAGATTAAAGAGCAATCAATCACTGGCCCTCTAAGGAAAAAATTCTTCCGAATAATCTCCAACATTCTATCCGCTTCTGCAACAAGAAACCATTTTCTGCAACGAAGTCCAGAATTTTCAAGAATCAGCCGACTCTGCCAAACTATCACACCTCGAATCCCTTATAAATATTACTCAACCAATCAACAACTCAATCACCATTCACAAACAGAAACAGCAGCCATATATAAATCTCCAAACTCCAAAGAAATCAGCAAACTAGCAGAGTCTTAATCATGTCGGTTTTCCCACTCCGATCACTGTTTTCGGATCCTTTCTTCTCGGATGGAACCGGGTTCGGCTCTTCGAAAACGGGCCCCTGTATGGACTGGAAGGAGACCCCGGAAGCTCACATCTTCAAATTCGATCTTCCTGGCCTGACGAAGGAGGACGTGAAGCTTCAAGTCCACGACGACACCGTGCTTCATGTAAGCGCAGAAAGAAAGGAAGAAGAAGATGGTGATTATAAGGGCGAAAAGCGTGATTCCAAATGGCACTTGAAAGAGCGCTTTAGTGGCGGGAGTTTCAGCAGGGAATTCAGACTGCCGGAAAATGCTATTGTGGATCAGATAAAAGCTTCAATGAGCGAGGGAGTGCTCGTCGTTACGGTACCTAAGGATCATAGCAAGAAGAAGAAGAAGCACGCTGTTGAGATTGCTGGAGATGATTCTGCCTCTGCGAAAGGGCTTGGCAGATTCGTTTGCTGCAAAGCTTAATTTCTTACCTGAAAGCACGGTTTTAATCTTATTCTTTGTATAGGTGGAGTGTGATTTTGGTGTGTTTTGTGAATGTCTCAAGTTTGGTTTTGGATGTACATAAGAACGGATTGCTATAAGTGATTGTTGAAATTTTAATTGTCTATCTGCATTTGATCAGTATTTTCACTTGCTTACAAGAGATCATTAATCCATAGCAATAAGCCCGGTTATGCAAGTTTGCATCATTCATTTATTTTACATTCGTTCTCTCTCTCGTCATATCGATTTGGTAGAACTACCCTAAGGCTGACCAGATAATATTCTAACAACAAGGATGGTTTCTTTCCTAAAATTAGAATTGTATTATGAAATAGAATATACAAGTTTAATTTCCAGAAATAGAAAACATTAAATAATTAAAGTAAACAGAAAGGAATATGATCAATCTTGTGGATTCGGTCGTGGCAAATCTGCACTACATCGGTCGCAGCAGGTAGTTTCTCAATTTGCTGTCTCAGATATCACTCAACTCAAACACATTTTATAAATCGGAAATACAGAAGTGAGTAGTGAGCAGTCTTATTAGTAAACTCAAGAAAAAAAAGTGGTGTTTAAAAACATGGGTGCATGTCGCTTAGTGCTCAACACGTTTTTGCCTAACCCAAAATCCATATAAAAGAATTCCTCCACCCATATTGATTCACCTAAATCACAAATTCTTAGCATCAAATAATTAATCACGAGATGAGGTGGTTTATTTTGTTTGCTTTTTTGATCTACTTTCATCTCTCCGCCACGGTTGCCACCACCGTGGTGAGACACCAGCCTCTCAGAGGTGGCGGTCTGCCGGCGGCGGCTTTTCTTTCCACCACCCATTATATGAAGTCGTGCCCCAATCTTGAACAAATCATCCATCAGAAAGTTGCTGCTTGGATTAAGAGCGATTTCACTTTGGCTGCCAGCATCATCCGCCTCCACTTCCATGACTGTGCCGTCAGGGTAAATATTTAGTTTTTCTATATTTCTTGCCCCTATGATATCATGTGTACATTTTAATCTACGAATTCATTTGAGGTCTTTTAAACATAATAATAATTATTAGGGCTAATTATACTTTGTTATCCCTTTTTGCATTTGGTTCTATGTTAAATTTTAATTATATATATCATATTATTACCTAAATTATTTAAAAGTAAATTACAGTCTGCGGTGTTTCCGACCTATCATAACCGCCCGGCATGATGTGGCCGGCGAACGTAAACTTTCTGGTGGTGCATGGCCCAAACCCAAAACATGGTATAGTTAGCGAATTGCTATTATTTAAATAGTTTAGGTAGTCGTCACAAGATTTCAACCTAAAAATGTGCAGTATCTAGTCGTATTCATAGACCTCCTATTCCTGGATGAGCCAACAATTGAAAATTTAAGTAGTATAGTTGATGATAATTGAAAATTTAGGTGGTATAGTATGATAATAATAAATAATACACATAATTTGGATCGTAAATTGTGATCTATGATGCATGGATATGAAATTATGAATACGGTGATACGGTATAAATTTTTTCTTAAAATTTTCAAATGAAGAGTGTCAGACACAATGTCGAATATGAATTTCTGATACGACACAATAAAATCATATTTTTAAAATGTACGTGCATTGTACATTGTGATTAATCCTAATAATTAACAAGTCATGCATGTAGTCATTTATTAATTTCTACGTTGTTTAACAGGGCTGCGACGCTTCAATCCTGCTAAATTATCCGGGCAGCGAGCGGGCAGCCGAAGCCAGCAGAACCCTAAGGGGCTTCACCTTAATCGACGACATAAAAGCGGAGGTCGAGAAACACTGCCCGAGAACAGTCTCCTGCGCCGACATCCTCACCGCCGCCGCCCGCGACGCCACCGTCCTCGCCGGCGGCCCCTTCTGGGAAGTCCCCTTCGGCCGGAAAGACGGCCTAATCTCCGTCGCGAAAGAAGCCAACACCGTCCCGCAGGGACACGAGAACATCACATCCCTAATCACCTACTTCGACAGATTAGGGCTCACGTTCGTCGACCTGGTCATCCTCTCCGGCGCGCACACCATCGGCAGATGTGGTTGCGCCACCGTCCAGCCGAGGCTGTTCAATTTCAACGGGACGGGGAAAGCAGATCCCGCCATGAACGTCAACTACGTCAATCTGCTGAAGAAACGCTGCAGACTGGGGAGGAATTACGCCAACCTAGACGTGATGACTCCGAGGAGTTTCGATGTGGCGTACTACAGGAATTTGGGGAAGAAATTGGGGCTGTTGTCGACGGATCAGTTGCTCTACTCCGATGAAAGAACAGGGAGCTTGGTTTCGTTATTGGCTTCCCAACCTGAGTTCTTCACCTCTCAGTTTGCGGTTTCGATGGTGAAATTGGGGAATGCGAGCGTTCTGATTGGAAACCAAGGCGAAGTTAGATCTAACTGCAATTATGTGAATCGTCGTGTGTAGTTTGTCGATCCATTTCTTTCATTGCTCAGATTTGTGCTTGCTTTTGATGATGCATGCAGAATGTCAGCGCCCAATAAACCATTCAATATCTTCATCTGTTGCTCTGTTAACTAATATTTTTATGGCAATGTTCATTTTCACTCAATTGGGTTGTGGTGGTGTTAGAATATTCTTTATGTTTTGTATGTTGTTCTCCTTGATCTATTGTTGAAAACAAAATTTAATTCAGTTTTCCTATTTTATAATTTATTATATTTCATTATTAGTCGGATGCACGACATGTACGTCTAAATATATAATAAAAAGACATTTGGCGTATGTGGATGGATAAAGCATGAGATGCAGAAGAAAAATATAGCAGGAAATCCAATCAGTCTAAATAATGATTAATGAATACATGAAATTAATATATATATATATATGCAAAGGTTTATATATATCGGTCGGTGTCGTGATTTAAATCACATAATTCTTCTATTATACTTAAACGTATTCGTACTCAATTTTCCACAATGGCATATTTGTGCGTATTTCTCGTTTTAAATCGATTTAATATTTTAGTTATCACTTATCCGCACTAACGAATTTGTGCATATTTATAGCTTTAAAACAACTTAAAATCTCTTAAATTACACGTTTAACAATATGAAAATAAATTTTAATTTTTTCATTTAACATATGATCAATGTAAAACAATGAAATTAGATTATTATTATCAATTATTATAATACTAATTGTCTTATGAAAGAAGATGTGAACGAGCACCCCCTAAAGAATATTATTATGGAATGTCGCAACCTTCTCCATATGTCGTGGTACGCTACTTTTCATCATGCACCACGTGAGATAAATTCCACTGCCAACATGCTCGCAAAGTTAGGTCACTCGATTGAGAATGGTTATGCTTTACGGTGTGTAGCACTCCAATACGTAAGGATGCCACACCCCCGCACTATAGGTCGATCCACATACGAAACGGGTAATCCGTACATGAACCAACCTATAGTGAACGGGTGACAATGCAAACAAAAGGACAATTAAGCATTTAAAACACATTCGGCAATTAATTCACGTAATACATGTTGAAATATAATTCATATAGTTTATCATAAAGTGTAGGTATTTAAGAAATGAAGGAATTAAAATTAAATCCTAACCCTCAAAATCATACGTGTCGTGCGTACCTGGAAAGCCGGAAATTGGGGCGTTACAATTCTCTCCCCCTTAAAAGAATCCGTCCTCGGATTCACTTAGCAAACATGTAATGTCATAAATGGATGCAATGCACAAATTAGCAAATAATCCCTTCACCGCTTGACCTAAACTTGACACGACACTAGAACCTCGGTTTTGCAACCGGGCTCTGATACCACTTAAGATGTAGCACTCCAATACGTAAGGATGCCACACCCCCGCACTATAGGTCGATCCACATACGAAATGGGTAATCCGTACACGAACCAATCTATAGCGAACGGGTGACAATGCAAACAAAAGGACAATTAAGCATTTAAAACACATTCGGCAATTAATTCACGTAATACATGTTGAAATATAATTCATATAATTTATCATAAAGTGTAGGTATTTAAGAAATGAAGGAATTAAAATTGAATCCTAACCCTCAAAATCACACGTGTTGTGCGTACCTGGAAAGCCGAAAATTGGGGCGTTACAATATGCCCCTTGAGTGGGGTGGTGATGGGCTAATCTGATTGTTTTCCCGGTTTGGGGTTAATTTCGCTTAGGACCCAAAAAAAATACTAATTGTCTTATATTATTTCTTAATTTTTTTAAAAAAATTGCACATTGACACATTTACATCCGTATTCGCTCTCGTATTCGCATTATGTGACTTAGGCCGTGATATTAGTATATTGGACTATTGGTGCTATCTAAGGTATCTTGATATAGTGGTGAGTGGTAACTGCCTAAAAGGTGAAATTTTTTTTATTAAGAAAAAAAATTTTGAGGAGAATTTTACTTATTGTTCGATCGAATCCAATTAAATAGAAAATAGAAAAGGAAAATAAAGAGTATACTCTTTTTTTTTTTTGGGTGCGAAAATAAAGAGTATACTGATGCCAAGAAGAAAGTGGCAAAAAAATGATTGGAAAGGGGCAACTTTGTCAAAAGATGAGGTATGTTCTGCGATTATTGGTGGCATGGTAAGAAATTTATTTTAGAGGATAAAAATTAATATAAAGAAAATTTTTAGATTTATTAAGGAACAAAAACATAAGAGGTTACCATTTTTTTCAAAAATAAAAATAAAAAATCAATTTTCTAAGATCCCAACTTGGCCCCAGGCATAAGGTATTTTAGGTAGAGTGTTGTGGACTTGTGGTGGTATAAGTGTTTTATTTATTTATTTATTTATTTATTTATTGGTTACTATTGTTGTGGTATAAGTGTATATAACTAACCGTGTCACTAAGAGTTGGATTTTGGGCTTTAGTTGGTCGAATGTAACCATACTGGATCAACATGCTTTGTTGAGGAAATGACCAAGTTTTGGGCTCGTTGGCTTGGCCCCAATCGAAGTCTAAATGTATTAATAGAAACTCCAACACAACTATCTAAAATCATTTTAAAACGATTTTGTCGGATTTCCTTTCTTAAATTTTTTGACTATTCACTATCCTAAATGAGATTTGAACACGTAATCATGTTTATACTTACCATTATGTTATCTGTTTAAAGATTTCTTTTTTCAAATAATTATATGAATTCGAGTTCTTATAATCACCTGAAAAAATATGTTTAAAAGAAAATTCATTTATGTTGGGAAGCAAACTCATCCCACATCGGAAGATTGACGGAAGTTTGTCCAATATATAACTGTTCACCTAACTCCATTAGTATGAGGTCTTTTGGGAGATGTCCAAAAACAAATCCGTGCGGGTTTGGCCCAAAGCGGACAATATCATATTAATACGGAGTTGGGATGAAGGCGTGTGGTCCCAACAATTTATTTGTCTCGAATCTTATCCTTTAATTTCCTTGGAGACCCTTTTTAGTAAACTCTCTTGGACCTTGGTGATGGGAGTCGTTTTTCTTTCAATTGATAAGAAAAAAAATTTGTTACAAGCACATCTCCCTCCATCAAATGCCATCCAATCTCAAAAGAAAGAAGAAGTTAATTATAAAAAGGCCTCTTTATATTGATTCATAAAATTTTAAATTATATAAAATTAATATAATTTAATAGATAATATTAATCATTCTACTCGACGATTAATACTTGTATTTAATTTTTGAAAAAAAGTGACCTTTAGCTCAATTCTAATATAAAAATATGATTTTGTTCCCTAGTATCTTAAAGAATATTTCTATCGAATATTTAAAACATTTTATAAAAAAATTCGTATTGCTCTCAGTATCATGTTATATTGGCCTTGTATTATAAAAGCTCAATCATATCAAGATTCAAGAGTCCCACTACCCCACAAAATAATCCCACCGTCCACGCGGATGCCGACACTGAATTACACCCTGTTTCCTTTAGTTTTCAGTTTTCACTTATTATTATTAATTCATTTTTCAGATAAGAGTTTTTCTTCTCTTCCACTATTGATCAACACTTCTGTTATTTTTATACGAGTAAACTCTCACGATCACAAGCTTAATCAATAAATTAATGAGGCGAGCGTTATGCACCTGCCAGCACTTATCATCACATTAAAAAGCAGATTAATTCTTGGAGGACTTTAAGCCTTTTCGGTGCAAAAAATCAGTCCCAAAAAATAAGATCCCGAGACAAACAATCAGTGAAAAAGCTATGGCGAAAAGGGCGGTGCTGATAGGCTGCAACTACCCGGGAACGAAGGCGGAGCTGAAGGGATGCATCAATGATGTCCGGCGAATGTACGCCGCCCTGGTGGAGCGTTTTGGGTTCTCGGAGGAAGACATAACCGTGTTTATAGACACTGATGATTCCTACACCCAGCCAACTGGCCGGAATATCCGCGCTGCGCTCGCCGATCTGGTGAATTCCGCCGAGCCCGGGGATTTTCTGTTCGTGCACTACAGTGGACATGGCACTCGGCTTCCGGCGGAGACTGGCGAGGATGATGACACCGGATATGATGAGTGTATTGTCCCCACCGACATGAATCTCATCACTGGTCAGTGCATATTCCCTCTTTTCAACTTGTGAGTCTTTTGAAGTTAATTTGTGGGTTTATGGTTGATGTGATCTGGGCGTTTTGCGTTTGTTTTCATTTGACTCTGATTTGAGGTATGTCAACTAAGCCCAGATAGATGTTGATTTTGTTGCAAATTCATATTGTGATGGTTTCAAATCCCTCGATTCTCGTTGTAGTCTATTTTTAGAGGTATGACTCCGTATGGAATCGGCTGAAATGAGATATCTTGAATTCTGAAATCCATCATCCAAATTCTCGTCCCAAATCATGATCTTTAATCCATCCAAAGACAACCTTAGAATCTGGGCTCAGTTGTTGAATGCCCGTTTTTTTTTAGCAATGGATGGGGAAATGGCAACTTTAAATTGAACAGATTTGAGATCATTCTTTATTGATTCTTTCTCTTTGTATAACCAGATGACGATTTCAGAGATTTAGTTGACAAAGTGCCAGAGGGATGCCAGCTGACCATTGTGTCAGATTCTTGTCACAGTGGAGGCCTCATAGACGAAGCCAAGGAGCAGATTGGAGAGAGCACTAGAGAAAACAGGGAAGAAGAAGAAGAAGGCCATGGATTCGGATTCAAGAACTTCCTGAAAAGAAATGTCGAGGAAGCAATCGAGTCAAGAGGCATTCACCTATCCCCTGAATTGGGATTTGGCAGACACCACGGTCGCCATCACCAAGAAGAAGAACAAGAAGAAGAATACCAAGGAGAAGGAGGTGGCTATATGAAGAACAAATCTTTACCACTCTCAACTCTCATTGAAATGCTCAAGCAGAAAACGGGCAAGGATGATATCGATGTGGGCAAACTCAGACCAACCCTATTTGATGTATTTGGTGATGATGCAAGTCCCAAAGTCAAGAAATTTATGAATGTCATCTTCAGCAAGCTAAAAGGCCATGGTAAGGGAGAGGATGAAGGTGAGAGTGGTGGTTTTCTAGGAATGGTGGGTGGTTTGGCACAGCAGTTTCTGCAGCAGAAGCTCGAGGAGAATGACGAGGGATATGCAAAACCTGCATTGGAAACACATGTTGGTAGCAAACAGGAAGCTTATGCTGGTGCGACCAAAAGGGGGTTACCAGATAGTGGCATTCTCATCAGTGGCTGTCAGACAGACCAAACATCTGCAGACGCGAGCCCTTCTGGCGATGCTAGCAAAGCTTATGGCGCACTGAGTAATGCCATTCAGTCTATTATTGCTGAATCTGATGGTAGAATTAGTAACCAAGAGTTGGTGCGTAAGGCAAGGGAAATGCTGAAGAGGCAAGGGTTCACTCAGCGTCCAGGGCTGTATTGCAGCGATTATCATGTTGATGCTCCATTTGTTTGCTAGTACGGCTGGTTCGGGGGTCTGCGACCTGTTGCTTGTTAGTTTGAAAAGGAACAATCTGTTATTCTGTTGTTAAGATATGTGTAATAAGATGTGGTCGTACTCTGTATTTGTGAAGTGTGCTTGTGTTGTTTTCTTGTTTCTTATTACTTGAATGTGTTTTTGTGTGCAACAAATATGTCAAATGAAATTGCAAGATTAAAAGGATCTTATATTTGATTATATATTTCACGAATCGGGACTGTTACAATTTTTGTGCCCTGGCTATTACAAAATGTGCATATGATATACATAAAAATAAAGGAAACTTATGCTAAAAAAGGGGGCCTAAATAATAAAATATGCACACTGCTGCTACCTTTGTTACCACTTCAATCTCACTGGATCATCAAGAACAACCACAAATGTTACTGCAAATCCCTAGCTGGCTTCTTTGCAAGGGATGTGCTTCGATGTTGGCGCCTTCGAGAAAAAGTGCTTTCTAATTTTGCAGCAAAATTCACAGCATAAACCAAAAAGTTGCTGAAGACCCCTTTGCCCACAAAAATTACAAAAGAATCCTTCAATTCTGATTTTTCTCACTCGTCATCAATGTCCTGCACCCACGCCAGATCTGCCAACAGGAAACACGACAAGATAAATGCAGCCATTGGTCATGTGGGATATCATATTCAAGGGCAAATTGAATCAACGCATTTCCCATAAATATAACCAGTGTAATTGGTTCCTGAGCAGCTTTCTCTAAGGTGTGATACATTTTACTAATTCATGATGATGCAAAATACTTTGGTACCCGCATATAGGCTCAGAAGAAAAGAGTTAATTCTGGTACTACATTAACAAACAATCGTTTCAACATTATTAAATTCTGCATGTGTCCGCATAAACCATTTGTTATTAGTATTCAAATTCAGAATTACTCAACTGCCAGCATCAAGTAAATCAGTCTTAAATATACCACGTGTTATTAGTATCTGGGCAGCTTTTACAAAAACACGGACTGTTGGATTTCGTACAACTGAAGATGCTAAATTTAATAGGAAAAATTATAGCAACAACAAATGATTGTGGTAATACGACAAAACGTCCAAAGTAGCAAAGCTTCTGCCCAGCCCCAAAAACCAAAAAAAAAAAAAAAAAAGGAAGAAAGGGAAATGTAAAAGGCAAGCAATATAAACTATCAAGCGCACATTAGATAAGCATTGCAGAAATAATTAACAAAAAGTAGATGCTTCATATTCATCCTATAAAGTATAAAATATAGGTATAACCACAGAACATAATAGACAAGCACGCAAGCAAGAGAACCAAACCTTGAAGCACAGATTCAACTGCTGCATTTGGGATGAGCAACCCAACAATTCGTTGACTGTCTGAGGTTGTCTCTATACGCACAACTCGAATTCTTTTATGGCTTTGGCGTGCCTTCAGAAGACAAAAATGGTTTGATCAATTACAGAAACAAGTTCAAACGAGTAAAAGAACAGCAGGCGTCAGAGAACAAGCAAACATAAGCCTTTAATTGTATTTATGCAGTGTACGGGCAAAAATGAGTTACTTTTGTCTGTGAGCTCATTAAGGTTAGGCTTCTATACAGGAGAATATAACTATAAAAGATCCCTTTTCCTTGAACATAAGAGTTAAGTGCTCAGACCAACAATATTTAAAACTCAAGAAACTTTTACCCTCAACTGAAATCCCGTGACTCTTAACGCAGACTAATAGAGTAAGACCAAAGAATTGTTTTGTATATAAAGCTTTGCTTGTCATTATCGACTCAGATTAATGACCTCTAAGAGGTTGCCTGGGATAGGTGTATGGCATAAAGAATTTGCCTACTTAAAAAGCATAAACACAACTTACAGCTTAGTATATGCATTCAGCTATATTAGATTCGTATAGAACTCTAGTAGTGATTCACGTTCAATTATCTCAACCATATAACTGGTTATTGCCATGCATTATCAATCTATGAATATGTTAAGAAAATCAAATAACTAAATAAAGTAAATTTATTATCACTTACCTGCTTTGAAAGCGCCTTTTCAATGGTTCCCCAAACAGGAAGAATGAGGCCACCCAAAACATTAACTTCCTGTAGCCTTCTACCTGTAGTGCAGAAACTGCCCACTTTACAGTTTGGACCATGCATGCACTGCAGATAAGACTACTAGTAAGCGACAAAGCAACTTAATTGGCATAATATAACATCTAGCAGCTATCACAAAGCCATATTTAAATTGAAGCCAAATTTGTATTTGGAAGCAGCTTCCCACCAAATAAATCCTGAATTCTGGATTTTATGTAAACCCATTATGCCATTTTTTAAGTTTTTAGTAAAGAATTCCCATCTCTGTGTAATCATATCTTTCAGTGATAAGATGCATTGTTTGGTAAAGAAGGCACATATCATTCCGCAGGTTTTCACTTTCCATGCTTACAGTCTCCCAGTTTTTCAAATTTGCACACTTCAGTCATTTCAAGGACATCATGCTTTGTGATCATATTATTCTGATTGGTAACAGATATTCAGATTACGTAACAGCTAGGTGTATATCACTGTCTTTTAAAAGAGAGAACTGTAGCTTCTTCCATCAATATATTGAGAACCTATTTCATTTATATAAATTAGGAATCAAGTTGAGCGTAGCAAAAAGGCAAGATAAATTATGATTCATTACCTACAATGAATTGATCAAACAAAGAAAGATAATACTATGAAATTTCCGACACTTCCTCGAATTGAGGGTTACTGAACTTAGGTGGGGGAAACAAAGTGAAACCAAGACAGACAATAAAAAGGATGTCAAAAAAACAGATGATTATAACCTAGTTGTGATAGGATTAGATGGAAATCAAGATATAACTGTGCATAAATAAATTATGCAGCACAAATTTTTACTGAAGTCATACCAATTAGATCAACTTGATAAAGAAAGAAGCGACAGCATAAGCAACAACAAAAGGCTGGATTCAAAGAAGATGACAATTGCTAGGTTTGCATAAAAGGCATCAGAAAGTGCTTCAGTAACATATTAGAAGAGACAAAATTGCATTTTCACTAATTAATTAACATCTTCATTGATTTATATAAACAGTAATATAGGGTTAAAGTAAAATGTGGTAAGATGCATTATGATTTATTTATCTAGAACTCTAGAAGAAACTAATAAAATCGGAAAAGATAATATTACAAAGTATCCTAACAGATTAACTAATCAAGCTATTACCTGCTTGGACGAAACTTCATATTCATCTTCCCAGCCACGACGAGCCCTCTCTAAAGCTGAAAGTTTTCTATATTTGTCTTTTAATTCTGATAGAGGCATCTCCCTGGAAATATAAGTAACTTGAGAAACCTTGTACTAAAACTAATAGAGAAAATAATCATGTGAAATCCTGGTTATATTTTTTAAGGCACCTGATAGACTCCCCCAGAGTTGGACGGTATATTTTGTACAAGCCAGAAGCGGAACTGAAACAAGATCACGGAAGTCATAAACAGACGAGAAATATCAAGAAGTGAGAGAGAATCAGGAATTGTATGCAGGCTGATTTTAAATATTAGGTACCATATAAAACTGAAACAACATAAATCACCATGGCAAATATAACAAAAGTTCAAAAACATAGTGGCCAATTGAGATAACAAAAGACAAAAGTAAGGTGGTTCCAAAATCTTTCTTATTAAATCCAACTATATCAGCATATGTAACACTGTTCAGTTAACTGAAAGAAAAAAGGGAGAATGAATTTATCTTATGGTGAATGGCTCATGCTTAAACCAAGAAGAAAGTCTTAGCAGATAACAACTTTAATGAGCTTCACATAGCAAATGATAATAAATTGAACATGTGGTAAGAAGTAACAACCATACTTTTCAAATGCTAATATAAAATGGCGCTTTCCCATCCATTCTCTCCTTGATTCATAGAATCCACTGCCACTTGACCCAAACCCATCCTTTTGCTTCTCCTCAAGCAGTGAAGACGCAGACTTCACAAAATCAGATATGTTACATATTAGACCAACAATCAAATGAATATAAAGAAAGTAATGTCTTTTTTCTTAGGGTGGGTTGAGAGGGGGTGTTGTTACCTCCCAGGTCATTCCTCGATCCAACGTGAAAGTAAACAACACAGTGGAAGCCCCAGACATGCTGTCAACATGAACAGTCTGCCAAATGTGGATGTTAAGAACTGTATAATGCTAAATCCACAAAAGCACAAAGAAAAATTGCAACCTTTGGTGTTCCCTGAAGCTCGATGGTGTTAGCCTTCAAATCAACAATACCAGAATCCAAATGCCCTTCAAGCCGTGCGTTGTGAACAAGAAGATCAAGGATGCCAACAAATAACTCAAACAAACTGCAACACCATCAGCACCCAGTGTTAATGAGGAACAAGAAAAGCATGTCAATACTTGACTAATACACCCACAAACCTATTTTGGATGTCAGGTGGGAGCCCCAAGAGTCGGTTGAGGAAACGTCCAACATCATGCATGTCAGAATCAACTATACGGCCAGATATTTTTCCAGATTCCTTCCCACTACCTAGAGAGAGAGTCAGCGTACACATTATGTCATTTAGTCCAACATCAATTTTTTCATGTCCAGCAGAGACAGCGTATTCCAAGAAACTATCATTGAGATGCGGCAGGGAAGAAACACAAATTGAGATAAAAAGAGTTTAAACATAAATATGAATAGGTAGTTAAGCTATTACCAAGAACTGAATCTCTAATTATCCCAACAGATACAAGCGCAGCTTTTCCTTTCAGAATAAATTCTTGTATTGTATCAGGTTTTTCAGATGAACATCCTGGTGGAACAATGGGTAAAGGATCCTATGGATTCAAAAAAGTTATCACCATAAGCACTTCATAGAAATATTTTCAGAATTCCATTATAATACGAGAGCTTCCATCAGATAAATACCTGTTCCATGAGCCCCCTATATAACATCACCAAGGCCCTCTTCCCATAGGCACTATCATAATTATAAGCACTGAGTGATGGTCCAGCCCTGCAATGCACAATTTTCTAAGCCTGACATGGCTAAACAAGGTGATTAAGTTAGGAATGGTTAGTTCATAACAAATCTGAAATTTACCTGCGGTCACCTTGTGTTAATGCTCCAAGAGATTCAAGTCTTTTGGCAACAATAGATGCAAAACGGCGTTCGCCACCGAGATTTGTAAAAAGCAACCTGTAATAAGTAATATTTAATTGGAATTACAAATCGATTACTTTGCAATTAATTAATGGGATGCATTATAGTTTACAATAATTAGCTTGGCCAATATACTAGCTTGCGTACAAAATCAAATGTGGAACTGATGCTACAGTTATTAGCTGTAGCATCATAAAAGATCTTACCTCTAAAATTCATACTATTTAATTGTATATTACCATCTGTTTGAGCGTTTTCTTTCCTCCACAATAATATCCTAATCTATTCTTAAAAACTTAAAAGAGGTGTTTTCATTGTTTGCAGTGTAAGATACAAAAGTTTTTTAGGAGAGATGGTGGTGGAGAGAGGGAGATTCATCAAATAACTCTAGAAAGGAACATTGGACAATGTAATTGTAAGAAAATTTCTTTCTTCAATGGAAGTTTGAAAAGTTCACTTACTATAGCACAACATATTGTTTTGTTTTTTTTTCGGTAAGAGCACAACATATTGTTTTGACTTTGTAAAGAAAAGGAAGATATATACAGAGGAAGCCATATCTTTGTATGTTGAGACCCTTTATATGCAATATGGTCTAACATGTTGCTCAAAAGGTCTTAATCAAGTAACAATCAAAACTCATAATCACCTATACTCGGGTGCTGAAGCTTGATTTGATCGGTGAGTTCTTCCAAACTGTTGAATTGCTCGATCTGCGCTCCAGGGTAGTTCTAGGGTTAAATGGACTCTTCTTTTCTGTTAGAGAGAACAAAAGAATCCAACTTAAGTGAAAATAAACCATGAGATACATGAATAAAACACAAACCAGAATCACCTCAAGTAAATGAAGTACAAAACAAATATGATCACCTGATTGACTGCTCTTCTATCAGCTTGCAAAGAAACACCAGCAGATCCAGCCTCAGAAATGATGGCCACTAGTTTTTTAGCATCCATGAATAGTTGCTTTTCATGCATATTGACCATTTCCATGGTCACATCCTTCCTACGTGTGCAACATATGAATTAGCAAGCAGAAAGACAACTAAAATGAGGACACTAGATACATGTCTGAACTTACGTGTTTCGTGACTGATAAGTGACACCTTTCCCTCCAGAAGCCCTGACAAGCATGCCTTTTCTCCCAGTTATTTCTGCCACGATATCAGGGCCTCCTAGCTGTACAACATCAACAAAAATTATAAAGATGATTCCTGATGTATAATAATAAAACTTGCAGCCAGTCCACCATGAATCATTATATTACCTGATCAATAATATCATCCAATGGATTGTTAGGAAGATCCAACGAGCGTATTATATCCAGAATTTTCAGTTTACGCTCCAGTGCTACTTCATATCTAATCAGGTTTTGAAGTCCACAAGTTAGCTAAGAAAAAAATTCCATCCAGAATCACATAAGTTGAATAAAGTATATTACAAGCATTTTCAAAAGATAAAGAATTCCACAATTCTTTATACAATGTTACCTCCTTGACAGTTCGTCATAATAGGCTTGTCTAGCTCGAAGATATTCTTCTGTTTTTTCCCTGCATGAGGGACAAGACCAATCCCCATAGATTACTTCTACAACTGGGGGGACAACACATGCAGGGTGAGCAAGCTGGCTGCAGCAGGAACACTGCAGCAACTTCTTCCTTTCCTACATTCATGGACAAGGCATTTAAATAAATTACTATAGAGTATAGAGGATGAAAATTATAGATGACAAAACAGGCTATGTAAACCTTGCATGGCGTATCCAAGGAAAATGAAAACTACCTCCTCTGAATTGCAAATGCTGCAAATCTGAAACTCATCATCAGATTCAGTTTCCGGTTCAGTGTCAGCTGCATTGTCAGAAACACATTAGACACGTAAAGAAACCAGTTAAACAAATAAGCAAGTGCACAAAAAAAAAAAGAAATAACGAATTTAAACTTACAACGAGATCCAGTCTAGCTGGAACAGTTTTGATGTATAAATAATATGTTTCCGGTAAAAATTGGGGGACTGATATATCGAAATGTTATTCCCAGCATAATGAGAGTTAGGGATTGAAGCAGATTATTGGCAAGTTTTTCATTTGGTTGGCAATTGTCTTAATGAAAAACCCTCATATTACAGTCTTGACAAAAATGATATTATCTGTATGTGGAGAGATTCAGGTGCACAGACCTTAAAAACCCAATAAGCTTCGCCAATTACGTTTAAAATAAATTGCAGTATCCATAGCAGAAAGATAGATGAATACACAAGGGATATTATGTGACGGATATTGCACGTAGCAATGATATATTGCACAGCTACAATGTCAAAATTGTATAGAGAAAGCATGGAAGTAACTTTAGTGCTGGTAGACATTTATATTAAGGACTTATAACAGGAAATTTACTTTCAGACTGCCATTCGCTTTCTTCTTCTTCACTTTCATCATCCCATTTAGCAACTTTCCTGACTCTCCCAGCAAATGAAACATCGGGTGCAGCTGAATGCCTCTTTCTCTGAAGCTCTTTCACACTGTCCTCTAAGCACAATAAGTAAAAGTTCATACTTCAGGTAGCAAGAGAGAGAAGCTAACACAATTTCAAGAATAGAATAAATAGATACCAGGGAGTGGTTCAGGCTTATCTGGAAGTGGATAATTTTCCTCAACAAATTTCAGCAACAATTCGCGAGGACCAGAGACAAAATCATCAAGTTCCACACCCTATCTTGATGAAATTGGAAGTACAAGAAGTTACTCACAGAAAATCTTATGAATTTAAATTTTTCAAGAATTTGTGCAAGATAAACTCAAGAAGCAAAAATATGAAATTATCCATAGTGCATATGAATTTTGGTAACAGGAGTTGTGGAAGGACTATGGAAGTAGCAATATTGACCATCTAACAAACGATTTGTAAAGAAAAATGGAGAACAGACTCACATATTTTGTCACGGCTTCCTCAGTTCGTGCTTCTCCAGTACTTTGTAGTCCTATAACCACACACTTATTATCCTCCAGTGCTTGTTTAGATAGTCTAACCACCGCAGGCACTTTAGCTGACATGCACATGTGTCTAAAGAAGCGCTAAATTGTGCATAAAAAGATCAAACACTTAATGAAATGTAAGATGGGGAAAAGGGCTAAAAAGTTCTAAGCGACAAGGTTTAACTACCGAACCTGATGACTTGCCCAGTAAATTCTCCACACTTGACTTGAACTTGGCTTCTCATTGGTGAGAAACGCACTAGCTGATAGCAATTCCACTCTTAACTCAGCCCAAAATTCTGCAGCTTTTGAATACATATCCTGAGGAGAAAATGAGTATTAAGAAAGAGATGGAGTGAACTCCATAGAAAGATCAGAAATGCCTGGGTATGAACAAAAGCATCACTTCAAAACTCAAAAGCATGCCAGGATTAGGAACTGGACAGCAGCATTTACTGATAAAAGAAATCAACAAAGACAGATTCATATATATATGTGTGTGTGTGTGTGTGTGTTTGCTATAAAACATATAATATAAGTGTTCTAATAACACTTCTATGGGAAGTAGAAACATCATTCAAGAGACACAGTCTTTCAAAAAACAGAACATATAGGATCTTAGACATGAATTTATTTCCTGGTAACAAAATAAAACTGCGCCATACCATCATGTTGGGCTCCAGAGGAACTTCAACAACTTCAAATTCTGCCCCTTTGTAGCTCAGTGTACGACATACATACATCCCCCTGAACATCAATGGAATCCTTTCAGTTGAATAATCTGATAATAAAAAATTTTATTACCCAGAAATATTCTTAAGTGATAACCTTGCTTTCATATCCATCGCAACAAGTTCAAGAGCTCCAACACCCCCTTTCTCCAGTGCACCTTAAAATTTTCAACACAAGATCGTTGTCAAATAATTATAGGACTACGAAACATGGAAAAGTATAGAAGGTAACCATAAGTAAGAAGCAAATGTACTTGAACAGACATACGTCCACCTTAGAAATAAGTACCAAAACTCTAAAGAATAATGTATTCCACACATATCCATCAGACATGTATAGGGGCAAAACATATACTTTCACCGGCCATAAGAAATGCATGAGTAGACCCAGGGCATAACAAAGACAACTAACAATATCAACCTAGCACATTTCACTTTGAGCAAAGCACTTAATAAACGTAGTTATACAATGTCCTTCATAGAGTGTGTTCCGTCCGGCAGTAATTTCATTTGTGGCTAAAAACTCTCTCACGTCTAAGCTACACCCTCGAAGTATTCGAAGCAGCTTTTACATTGGCTTAAAAAGGTCAGACAGTAGAATGTCTGAAAAGAGATTGCGCTGTTGAATTTGGCAAATATGTTGGGGGCATACCAGTGGGCCACTGACGACTTACAAAAAGAGACCTTATGATGTACCTAAATAATTTGCTAGACAAGCAACTCTTCACACATTTCAAGGAAAACGACATGATCATGATAACAGAGTAAATATCACTTCAGTTGGATCAATGGATGCATGCTCCACGAGGAAAGAACAACATCAAAAAGACATCAAGCAGACTTCAGACAGCCTAGTCAAAATTTTACCTAAAAATTCACGAAAGTCAGCAAAAGATGTTCCGGCTCCCCAAAGACCAAGGCGAATCATATAGCCCATATTCCGTGGCTCAGAGGCACCAGTTGCTGAGCAGTAAATGACACGAGCTTGAGGAAGTCTGGCCTATTCATCATGAAAAGCATATCATATACAAGTGTTAAAAGCCAAGTGATAATAAGTTAACATTTACATGAGCTGTCATTGAGTGCAAATGTTAACTGCTAGCAGCAAAAGGACACGCATGATTCAAAGTGCACAGCACCATATATTGCAAACAAAGTGGAGCAGAAACAAAACATATTTTCTAGTGATAAACAAGAACGTTCAGAATTCAGCATACATGTCAAAAGGGAGTTTAGTGCACTATTCGAGCATAGTCATTTTTCGCATCGATTAAGTCCAGGAAAGGCTCAAATCATGCAAATAGCTCACTCATGTCAAGGATAAAAGACATCCTGACTATTCCAATTCCTATATGAGGCAAATAATGTAAATAGGGATTAACATCACTTAAAGCTGAAATTCATTAAGTTAAAAGGTGACACTAGTAAATATGAAACACTAACAGTTGAATAAACACCAACTGCAAGAAAACTCCCACCATAATTCGAATAGAGCCAACCCAGAACATATTATTAGGCAACGACGAAACAACGGATCTTACAAAGTAGAGATTCTTTCCCATTACAACCCCTTTATACTCACCAGTGCAAAAATGCAACATTCCAGGTTATGAGTATCAAGAGCACTTGTAAGATGTTTTCTAGACCTCCATACTTTAATAAGGGTATCTAAACTCAGTACCATCATCAATTATAATTAATCTGCCAGATTTAAAATTACAACACCTCAACCACCTTTTATTGGCTAGTAGCCTCCATGGCACAGACAATGGTACAGTTGCCGGTTACTCTCCTCAGTTTCCAGATGTTATAGCACAAACACTAAATACACTATATAGTGTTCTAATGCTAAAAAGCAAATTTTTAACCGTAAGTCATCAAACTTCGCTCAGTCTCTGCTTCTCAAATCCCAAAAACAGAGGTTTGAGCACGGGAATCATTAGAGCAAAACAAACAAGGTAGATGTACCAATCATTGCTGCCAGTATCTAAATTCCCCAAAGTCACCTAGTAAAGGGTTTGGGGGGGGGGGAGGGAGAGAACAGGGAGGGCATCCAGGTAGAGGAGTTCCCCTATTTCTTCCATCTTCAATCATTATCAAGGATAAGCATACCTAAGAAGCAGCAAACTAGAAACAATATAAAATAAAGGAGCGTCACCTGTAGTTCAAGAACAGCTTCACCTGTCTTTGTTGGTTGCCCTCCAGCTTCAGGGACTAGATTTTTGGCTTTATGACACTAAATAACCAATTGAATGAATAGTCAGCCAATCATCTGGTCGTGTTAAGAGTAGCTGGTAGAAATAAAAGATACATGACTATTCACAAAAATAAACTACCTCATCAAATACAATAAGTCCATCAAATTGTCCACACCACTGTACAAGTTGCTGCAATCGGGAACGGCCTCTCTCAGAAGATGCAATAAGGCTGTTATATGTCAAAAACACAACTCCTTCCCTAACGCCAACAGACTTTGAATCGAGCTTAGAGTAAGGAAGCTTGTTCAGAGCATGCACTACAAAGAAAATTATGAAGAAATCCAACATAATTGTCAGAAATGCACGAAAATCTGTGAATTTGAGGCCCTAAAAGTAGCTGGGAAACAAAAATGTCGGATTACAAAATGTGAAAACCAATAGTACAAGGGAAAAAAAAAAAAAGAAAAAGGAAACCATCCTTCATAGAATGTTGATAGAAGCAGTAAAGTATACTACACTGAAGCAATCCCTTAGTTATCCAAAAAAGTAGAATGTTGTCAATGTATTATCATATAGGTGGGTTTGAAATCCCTTTTTCTTTTTGTGTGTATGGTGCATTAGTCTCTGACCAGTTCCAGTGTCCATTAAATATCATTTAAATAGTAGTTCTTCGTGAAATGTCAGCCTACAACAGTAAACAACATGCATACCCAATTAACCTAGCAATCTCAAAAACCTAACTGACCATTATCATCAGACAGGTGTTGCTCAGGGAACATGGGCAAACCAGGATATAGAAATTTAGATATATAAAAATTAGATAATAAGACCTTATATAAAAAAACCAGGTTTGAATTTTAAAAATATTTAGGATTCAAATCAATGTCCAATACAGCATTTTAATGGCCTTCTCACTCCTGCAAAATACATCCACTATAGAAGAGAAACGAAACGCAAAGAACTCGAGTTCCAGCGAAGTATCGGTAACCAATAATCTCACTTTGCATAAGCTAAACCTACCTTCTATAGATGTTGCACCAACATCATCCAAGTCTCTTCTAGCATCAAATTTCAAGTCTGAACCAACAGAGATCCACCTGCATGTCACCAATAGGAAAATAAACTTAAAAATGATCATCCAGTGCCAGAAAACTGGTGCAGTCACTAGGATTAGTCAATAAGAAAGAGATCTGGCCAACGTAAATGCATGAGATCATCTTCTAACACACACTCACAATGCTTTTCTTCTCCCATGGTGCCAGTTCTCCCATATTAACCCAGCAATTGTCCTTCCTTTACCCACACCAGCACCATCTCCAAGAAAAAAACCCGCCCTGGTACCACTTGGTAGTTGTTGAAGATGTCTCTATCATGCGAAAACAGTTTATAATCAATAATTTCAGAAATCCAAACATAAATGACATCGTCTCAAATTTTTAAAGCAACCTGAGAAGCATAGACCAACGTTTCAATCTGCAAGCACGATAATGCATTTGAACTTTCTAGGTCATCCTTAATCCTAAGATTATAAGTAGGTTCCGGAGGTTGTACTGCAGATAGGGATGTTGTCTCCACCACAGGATCGGGATGGGGTGGACCAATGGACAGTTTAGGGGGTCGCTGCACAAAACAAAACCAAAACTTTTGAAAGAAATATTCCAGATCCATGATGAAGTCTATATTAGGAAAATAGAAAAAAGAGATCACACATAATCCATAAATGTTTCTCCAGCCAAGCCACCTTCATCTTCTTCCCGCTCCACTTCAATCGCCACCTGATAAAGCAAAACCAGACTATTATTTCCGAACAGTATCTCTTATACTAGAAGGAGATACTGAAGTAGACCTCATTAAAGAAACATGAACCAAAAATACTGTGAAATTAGAAATCTCCGAACAAGAATCCGTAAAGCAAGTACATCATGAGTCAAAGGAAAAGGGGGAAAAAAAAAAAAAACAATAAAAAAGAAAGTGTGGCTATACTTGCAAAAAATCTAACTAAACCTCACTTAAGTGCATCTGAAAAATAAAACGAAACTCAGCATAGGAATGAAGCAGTGCATTCATAGCATCACTAAATACTGGATATTCCTTTTAAGCTACATGAGATAGTGAGGCCCATGAGGGTTTGTTGATTCCATTCTCTTTGAACCCCTATAACTTCCCATTTTTCCTAGAAGGAATGACATAAGTGGAGAAGCCAAGCATGATACAAGCAGCAATGGAACAGAGAAAAAACAAAAATATTTTGATCTATTTGATTCATGGCCTAGAAGAGAGAGAAACAGTCATTAGGTCAAACTGATAATTAGAATGACTACAGATGAATAAGAGACTGGACTTTTTACAGAGCCCTATACGACAGAGAACAAAAAAAGTAATAACATAAGCAGCTAGACACATAGTTCTAGTGGCAAGGAAAATATAGAGTGGAAATGTTTTAGCTAGATGGTCAAGTGTCATTACATATTCCAAACAGGAAATCAACTTCATTCATCCTTGAATTTTTCTTCTTTTGGCACATTCCAGCATCTCAAGAAAAGACCTATTTTGAGCAGTAGCTATCCAAAGGTTTGTAATTTTAAAATTAAATGTCAGTCCAGAGAGGCATATAAATGAAGAAAGAAATCAACACCATTACTATCATCTGGTAATTGAAGAATTTCTCCTAAACTGAGTATGGGAGGTCCCGGTACTTCCTTACTCCGTAGTTATCAGATGCAGGAAGCGATGCGACAATGCCTCTCATTGCTATAGCAAGAAACGGCACGAGAAGCAAGCGTTTTTTAAAAGAAAATGATCAATATAGAAAAAATTAGCATTTCTATATGTGCCAATATCTAAAGATATTCAAAAAGATCATTAGTTTTAGCATAATATTGCATTAGAAAAACTGAAGCACTCAAACAAATCCATTCCATACATCAAAATGAAGATGGTATAGTCTAAAAACATGATCAAAATAAATAATGTGAATCGAAGAGGACAAAGGGGATTTTAATTCAGCAAACCCTAATTAGCGCCTAATTAAAAGAGAACCTGCTCTTCTCGCATCTCGCTATAACAGGAAAAGGAGTCACCTTCCCAAACTGATTGTTATTAGGCGATGTGAAGCGAGAAGGCATCGCCTCCATTGGATCTCACTATAGCATCGCTTTTGTTCGCTTTCATAATCATGGTTACTTCTTAGAGAGAAATTGAGCTTTGAGTTAAATTTTAGTTCAATAAGACTGTCCGGCTTTAATGCTCGTAGGTTAACACTTTTCCGCCTCTCACTACTTTTACAAACATCACCCACTTTTGGTTTCCTTACAAATTCTGACCGTCTTATACTTTCTCACGCTTCTAAAAAGGTTTGAGGAGACGTACTTAAATATCTCAACTTTTTAAATGAAAATGTGAAGCTTCTCCAAGAATGTTAATGGGCAAATTTGAACTTTCCTTGAGAAAACAATGACCAAGACTACAGAAATCAATAACTATAAACTCTTCCGTCATTTACTTGGACCTGAATCTATATGTTAGGATCTATTTCCGGAACCAAATAGCTGAATTCTAAAACTTCCACAAGAACTGAAACAAACAATTCCATGATAATATAGCAAGCGAAAGACAAGAAGTGGAACGTAAGGTTTAGCCTACTATAAGCTAATGAATGCAGACTTAGATAACCAGGTTCGGATATAAGACTAATAGAAAGCGCATTTCAATACTTATTAATTCCAATTTCTCCAATAATCATTTATTTTTTTATCAAAAGAACCATATATCTAAAAGCATAGATTCTAGCCATTGAAAATATAGAATAGCATCATCCCTAAACACGCCACATATAATAAGACGCGAAAGAAAATATTTCAGAAATAGTGCGGAATCAACTGGATTACTAGCCTTCCAAGGGAAATAATTTAAATTAAACAACCTAAACACCAACAACGTAAGGATCATCTGGCGATGGAAAAACACATTCCTAAAACCTGTCTGTAAGTAACTTATCGTCCAGAATCAAATTCAAGTAGCACAAAAAATCCCAGATATTCATGCATGGTAAACATTTAACAGGTTGAAATCATTCAAAGGCTCAAAACTAGAACCAGGGACTTGGTGGTCTTGCATTTCCTAGCTCCTAGAAGTTACACTACCGTAAAGCCTCTTTTTTTAGCCCATAAGTTGAAGCTGACAGTAGAACCCAAACATTTCAATCCTCTGCTTATGTGTTTTAACAACTACTAAAGCCTCAAATTAAATGCATAAACACATGAAATGCATGAAATAAACAGAGAAATATAACGCAAGAAAAACCTCATTGATTTCTTCAGGTGGGGGTGGAGGGCGATTGGGAGGCAAAATTGGCCCAAACTTGGAAAGATCAACAGCGAGACTAATATGGCACTGTGGGCAATTAAAGCGGGATAATCCATGCGGGACATTAAGTATGGCCTTGCAATTGGCGCAGGGCAGCTGGATCTTAGTCGGATCAATGCCATGTGCAGGCGCATTCCTCGGTAGCTGTGCCTGCGCCTGGGCCTGGGTAGACCGCATCAGTTCTGGCGGCAGCATTTGGGGCAACTGGCACGTAGGGCACACAAATTCGGTCAACCCAGGCAGCACGGTCAGCACCATCTTGCAACCCGCGCACCGCACCTGACACCCCCCGGCGGCGACCGCACCGACTTGAGCCGGTGGCGGGAGTGGGTGCGGCGGCGGCGGCGGTGGCGCGATCGGCGGAGGCGGCAACGACGGCTGCCCCATTCAGAGACGATTGAAATTCCAAGTGGCAGTGAGGAATGAGAATGAGTGAAGCGAGGGAGTGGTGGGAATTGTGATGGAAAAATTGGATTGTGATGATGAAATTACGTAATTGGGGGAGAAGGGTTTGGTTTGATGAGGTTAATTTTGAGGGAAGAGCGGCAAAAGGAATAAATGGGATTTCGGTTTGGCGCTCTGCCTCCTTGCCTTGAAGATGTGCGCGTGAGTTCCCACGTCCCGAATCTTACGCACGGGCATGAGTGCATCACACCCGCAAAACCCAAACTCAAATCACCCAATCAATTGCGTCACCTTGACCTTGTGGTTACTTCGAATAACATTAGTCGGTGGTATTTATGTTGCAAGGATATAAATATTCTTATAAAACGACATATATTTTTTATATAAGAAATATATGATATACAAAATACCACATTATAAGAAAAAATAATATTTTTTAAAATATGTTTAAATTAAAGGTGCATTCTGTACTTTTTTATTTTTATTCTTGTATTCTTTTTTTAAATACACACCCCCACTAGGGCTACAAACGAGCCTAGCCGAGCCGAATTTGACATAAAATATCAGGCTTGAGCTTGAGCTTGATATTTTTTGCCCTGGCTCGAGATCGGGGATCGAGCTTGTCAAGCTTGACATTTTACAGCTTGAACCCGGCTCGCCCCTTGTTTACACAAATTTTCGTTGATCTGCAATAAATGGTTACAAAAACACGAAAATAGGGAAAACAATAATATTTGATTTAAATTAAATGGTATTCCGATCTCTAAAATCCCTCTGATTCTTCGGAGTGGATTTATCCGAGGGCTTGATGCTTATTCCCGGATTGAGTGTAGAGTTTGGTTGAATCGACGGCGGAATGGCAAGGCTCGAACTTGAGAGTTTGAATGCTTGAATTCCTTCGATTCCTTAGTACTTGATGACTTGAGAATTTTTGTCCTTCGAATCTTCTTGTTGCTTGTTTGTCCTTTCCGCTTATGCTTTGTGCTTCTGTCCGATTTTTGAACCTTAGAACCTTATTTATAGGCTCTCATTTGTCCTCTTGGGCTTTTTGGGCTTGGGCCGGAATTTGAAGACCACTTTGTAACCGAGTGGGCTTTATTTTTGTTTAATGGGTCATTTGTTTAATTAATCCAAAAATAAGAATAAATACATAATCCTTACCTTGAATTAAAAATGTAAGTCCAAATTTTGTATGGACTTTTAATTGAAAATAATTAATTAATAGCCATTTCAGTTGGGCCGTTAATTAATAATAATCTTCAATTTTTGGGTGCCAACACCCCTAACTCGGGATCGGCTCGACTCGTCTCGTTAAAGCTTTAAGTTTTTTTCTTTCCTTTTTTTTCCCTAACAATTCCTTTTATTTTTAATAAAATTAGTAAATTAAATTAATTGTATTAATTGTATTAGTTAAATTAAATTAATAAATCATATATATTAATATTATGTTATTAAATAACATTTATTAAAATTTTATTACACAAAAATATATAATATATATGATAGTTTGGTTAATTATTAAACCCACATATGATATAATATAATATGAATTTATTATAATATATAACATATTTTATACGTTATCTTATTAGATAATTGTTAGGAATAGTGCCCTAAAAACCGATGTAAAAGTCAGCTTTACTACTTTCCTTTTTGTAAATCACAGACAATTTTTAAATAATACGAATTAAGGCAACACTTCTTTTTATGCTCTTGTTTGATTGTGTCTTTACTTTTGACTGCGCATGAATAAGAACTCCCCTAATCAATATGGCTTATAGGACTCAACCATTTAGGCGAAGTGGTTCATGAGACGAGCCCTATATCACATAAGTCATATTAGAAATCACTCCAAGCCGATGAGTCCTACAGACAGTGGGAGTGTCAACCTGACTCGTTCGAGACTTGCTCATGTGATCACGCCCTTAAGAAGAACCCCCTTGTTTCATGGGGTGCAAAGTGTATTGTTAATACGTGTGTGATACATGGGGGTGTTTAATTACTTATTCTAAGTAGGTACACTGAGGTGTCCCGTGTGAAAAGATTCCTAAATGGGAAAGGAACTTTCTATGTCTAGAAATAGAAACTTCCAGATTAGGAAATATCTCACGAGTCATTGATGTGATTAAGTGATCCTTAGACTTGAGGTTTCATTGATACTTTATGAGCTAACTCTGTAGTCTTAGGTGTAAGCTTTAAAGTTTAAAGGGTGTCGCCTTAGACAACTGAATGACTGATTCAAGGCTTATGCTGGGGCTGCACAAGTGGCACATAAAAGTATATGAGAATCGATAAAGGACCTACGCTTGCATTAGCAAGATATTTACATATAATATAAATCTAATATACACATATATATAAAAATTATATATATATGCCTAGGCTCACGAGCTGGCTCGTGATCATCGAGCCTAAACTGTAGCACCCCGCACGTGAGGCACCACATCCCCCGCACTATGGCTCAACACGAGTAACGAAACAACTAATCCGCACCCATATCAAACCATAGCGAACGGGAGACAAACATAAAGACCTTCCTATGCCAGGCGGAGCTAGACCCTGCAACGAATACCAATTCACAAAGTAAAAAAAAAACATAGCAAAGCCAGAGTTCAATCATATCAACCATAACCAGAATTGGGCTCTTCAGGCCTCTTTTAAACTCATAATTACAGTCCAATAAAACAATTCAATTATGATTACATAATTATTCAAGTTCATGATACCATAGAATCGATACAGACATAAATTCAATACATGAGTGAGTGCAAAGACTCTCCTAACCTAACCCGACCAACTTAAAACTCCAACACCTCCGCCTAGCCCGAAACTCCAAAGATCAACCCTGCACACTAAAAGATTGGGGAGGGAGAGGGGTCAGTCTCTAGAAGACTGAGTGAGCAGGAGCGATACATATATATATATATAAAACATGCACATGCAAGTCATAAATCCCGAGCAAGGTTTTATTTGAATTTAGTTCCCGAAAAGGGCAAGAAGATAGATAGACAATGCTCGACCTTTACGACTAATTCATATTAAATTCATTACATTCATAAATCATACATAATTATAAGGCTCGGCGAGTGAGCGTGCACAATCTCCAACCAAACTCCGACCGTGTACGACAAATATCATTAATATATTGATTAAGCGATCATGCAATATATCATAATACACACAGACCATAAATCATAACATAACATATGCATTTGGGCAATCCGTGTCCCGGCCTTCCCGCACGGTGCATAATTCTATCAAAACATATACATAAGAAGAGGCATAAATCCTAACCAACCTTCTTCCTCCGGGTGGTGGACGGGTTAGCAAGACCCGACCACCTCAGACAATGGCCAATGGGGTTTCATGACTCCCCCAAAGGCACTCAGCTCCCATTCCCCGCTAAATCTCCTAGCGATGGCCGGTATCACCGTAGTTTGGTTGGAACTAGTATATGGGATCCCCGTCAGCCCTGGCTTCCTCGGTTAGCCACATATACTAAGTCCCGGGGCCCGTTCAGTCATAAATCAGAAATGTGACTCGTCAAAACATATCAATTCATAAGTACATATCATAATTCATAAATCATTTGAAAAGGGTTTACTCGATCAATACATACTATAAGAAATCATACCTTACCGTGTAAATCGGCATATGCTATATACGTACCTCTCCGTGTCATCCTAATCCGTAGCTAGCATGAAGACACACGGTTTGGAGCATAGCCTCATTACAAAACCATTTTTAAGTTATACGCTCATACGCATAATTCAGAAGGATTTACTCGATAACTTCATTTGAAAACCATATATATATAATCATAAGGTTTTGGCCAAAGCTTTTCACATAAGGGTTGTAGGGTTTGTTACATAGCTAAAACAAAAACCACCCTCACCTGAACCGTGAAGTTACAAGAATCGAGCACCAATTGCCCGAACGATCAAAAGCTCTCCACCCTGGAGACAAACTGTACAAAAGACCACAAGACGTGTTCGTGAGACTCAAGACTCTTAATGAACCATATATGACGCTCGGCAATGCAGTGAATATGACAGGAATGCATAAATGATCATATTATATCAATAAAATGTTCATGTGCACTATTAAGAGATTTAAATCATATAATCATTTATTCGTTCATATATTTCATTCAATTTCATAAGTTCATAAATTCATATAAATTTCATAAATTCATAATATTCATAAATTCATAAATTCATATATTCATAACATTCATAATGCATATTAATTAATCCATGAATTCAGTTAATAATCATAACACATAATATTCATATTCACATTTAGGAATAAAATAATTAGAACGTTAAATCAATAGTCGGTAAATTAAATACGAAAAATAGAAATCAACTTAATTTTCAAAATTGAATTAAATCAAATAATAATTGAAATATATAATATAATAAACATATATAATTATATAATAAACATATAATATATATATATATATATACGTACTCTTGCATGCATAAATGTATTTAATATATATATATATAATACATATTTATATACATAATATCCTAAACCATGCATGCAAAAATTATATAAGTAATTACATAATATAATATATATATGTATATACATATATCCATGCACGTAGGAAGCATGCATGCACAATTACACACATATAATATAATTACTACACATAATACACAAGCCATGCATGCACGAAACAACAACACACACAACACATAAACATATATGCATCAGTTCATGCATGCACAACACATACAACACAAATTATTTACAGCAGCAACACAAGCAAACGCAGGCAGAACAGTTCAAGAAAAACGGGGTGACACCCCCGTGTCACCTCCCAAACCTAGACCGAGACACCCCCGTGTCTCGGTACAGAAATTCCAGCCCACACAGCACCCCCGTTACACGCAGGAAAGAGGAAAAACAACACACCCGTGTCACACACCATCGCATCCCCTGTTTTTTTTGACAGAAAAACGCAGCAGCAACTACAGCCTTGTACAAGAAAGAAAGGCAACAAGATCATGCATGAAAAGCTGCAAGTAATCCTCTAGAATGATCCTATACAGTCACGAAATTAACAGCAACAGAAAGAAGGAAACGCAACAGCTTTTTGACAGCAACAAACGGGTGAAGAACAGGGCAAAGGTCACGGAAAAACAGGGCAAGAAGCACTCACTTCAACTCCACCTATCCATTTCAGTTTAGACCATCAAATACTCATCTAAGAAACACCATTTCAACGTATGTATCAGTTTCAAACAAGCTCAAACAAGAAATGGAAGCATACGTGACATTCATGGAAGTTTTCTTAAAAGCTCATAAATGATAACTCATTAATATCTCAACTACCAAGAAATCAATGATCATAAATGATATGAGGATGTTAAAACAATCAATATCAAGCTTGGAATCAATCAAAACCATTGAGAATCGAAGGAGATCAAGAAATTGCCCAAAATTCTTCATTCACGCAATCAGTCCAGAAATTCAAGAAATCATGCTCAAAATTGGAAATAAAAGGCTGAAAATGACTAATATTGTATGTACATAACATATCCAAGCTTACCTTGTGGATTAATGGAAGTTTGGAAGGAGATTTGAGCTTGAATCTCATGGCCAAGCTTGAGTTACGGGAGAGACTGGGGAGCAGAAAGTGTTTGAGATATTTTCAGTGAGTGGGGAGGGTTATCTCGGTTTGGGGGGTTAATGGATGAATAGAGGGTTGAGTTAGGGTTCCATAGCATCCAACCATAGTTAATTTGGTCAAGGTTTGAGCAAGATATGGTCATTTTAGTGCAACAAGGTCAGTTTGGTCGCCGTCTCATTTCTCGGTTGAATTTCGGAGGTTCAAATGACTTAGGAAAAATATAAGGCTAAGTTTACTAAACTCGAATTTTCGTTACGAGTTTAGCGGAGTTGACGGAACTCGAATCCGAGTTCCCGAGCTCAAGATATTAAATACGGAACCAAGGGTACGCTAAGCGCTCGTTAGCCCCCGACTTGGATTCCAAAATTCAAATTAAATCCGTTAACATATCAAATGAATTCGAAAATACAAAACGAACATATATTCATAAACAAGACACGTATAAGTTCAACATATTAAATTTGCACGAAATTCTGGTATCAAATTAAATAGAAACGAGGCACGTAAATGTCATTCATACGTAAAGAAACAATAAAATTCATAATATTAACAAATAATAAACAATTAAATGCATAAATAATATATTATAATTAATAATGCATGTATATATATATATATATATATATACATATATTTTATATAACATGCATGCATAAATTCATGCACACGTACACCAATATATATATATATTTATATTATATAAATATTCAATATTAGCTTCATAGAAATAATATATGCGTAAATATATATATGTATTTATTATTCATATTATTAAAATAAAATAATTAACATTTAATACATTTAAAATAAAATTAAATATGTAAAACACGTATAAATAACTAATCACATAATCAAATAATTTAATTGCGCAAGTTTAGAAACAAATATGACATATTAATAAAATTGAAAAAAAACCGGGGCGTTACAATCTCTCCCCCTTAGAAAGAATCCGTCCTCGGATTCATTGCACGCTTAAAACCACTAATGAGAGATTCCCCGTCTCTCACAAGCAACAAGGAGAGAGCCCCGTCTCTCGAGCAACAATGAGAGAACCCCGTCTCTCGCAAGCAAAGAGAGTACCCCGTCTCTCAAACAAAAATAAGAGAAGCCCCGTCTCTTAGAAACAACGAGAGCACCCCGTCTCTCAAAATAAATAAAACAAGGAAGTCTCCAATACTTCCAAGCAGCACACGCAAAACCAAATTCAAAATCACGCAAGCCACCTCAAGGTAAATATCAAATATCATCCACGTTACTCATCAATTACTTCACGTAATTTAACTTGATAAGAAAACAAAGCACATAACAAAGAAATTATTAAATTGAATCTGCATGAATGTATGCTTCATGAATGCTATAAATACCGTTCACCGTAGTCACGAAGTTTTAAAATTGTGAGTTGTCGTTGTTCAGTGTATCATCTGTCCAGAAGATAGATTCAGTGCTCAGTTTGTCTTTAACCTCTTCAGGATACCCCGATGAAACAATTAATGAATCCTTCAGGGATTATACTTCTTAGATCCCTTCTGCCTGGGACTGCTCCCAGTCTCCACCATTCCTCTTAATCCTCATTCAGCCAACTCTTTTTACTTATCCAAGCTTGACCTCCCGAATACCCTTAGATCATCCGTTTCGAAGTTAGGTCCCTAGCTACTATCCTACCCATATCGGATTTTAGAATACCCTCGAGAATAACTACCCCTGACAACCTTGACGATTCAATCCCTACCTAGAGGTGTAATAGCCAAAGGTGCTTTGTCCCACATCGGATTGGAGGTGGGCTTGAAGCCACTTTATAAAGTGGTGGATCCCCCTCCCCTTGTAGAGGCCTTTTCCTGGGTGGTTCCCTTCGGGGTCTGGTTCCCACCTAGGAAAAACAAAACCGTGAGGGTGGTTCCCTTCGGGGTCTGGTTCCCATCCAAAGCGGACAATATCGAACGGCGGGTTTTCGGGCTGTTACAAATGGTATCAGAGCCGGGGACCCGGATTCGGTGTGCCAGCGAGGACGCTGGGCCCTCTTAAGGGGGGTGGACTGTAATAGCCAAAGGTGCTTTGTCCCACATCGGATTGGAGGTGGGCTTGAAGCCACTTTATAAAGTGGTGGATCCCCCTCCCCTTGTAGAGGCCTTTTCCTGGGTGGTTCCCTTCGGGGTCTGGTTCCCACCTAGGAAAAACAAAACCGTGAGGGTGGTTCCCTTCGGGGTCTGGTTCCCATCCAAAGCGGACAATATCGAACGGCGGGTTTTCGGGCTGTTACAAGAGGTATTCGTCATTAGGATCTACCTTAACACGAATCCTTTTCCATCTTCCGTTCATGGTATCCATTCATTCTCTTTGACCCCTTAAGGTTATATTTGGCATCTAGCTCCACATTTCTTGAACCGAAGATAAAATGTTCTTGATGCGTTTTGAAGTTTGATGTAAATCCTCCAATGATCATCTTTTCCGATTTGGTTTCTTCTTAGATTTCCTTCCGAAGTATCGTGGGACTAACCAAAGACTTGATAATGTTGTCATTATTGAACCCCCCCCCCCCCCCTTTTTTTTTTTTTTTTTTTTACTCTATTGAATTACTCTTGATTGCCCTCCTTCCATTCTATGCTAGCTTGATTCAACTCTCTCTCTCCCGTCAATTCAGACTTAGGGTTCACAGAAGCTCCCTTATAATTTATTATCCCCAGATCCATGTTCTATACATAGGAATATTCTCGAAGCCATTTCCGTCATACCTACTGAGGGACTCCAACCCGAATTGAGTAACTTAACTCTCCTCTTAACAACTTAACCATTCAAGCCGCCTTAGTTATCTCTGATCATCACTAATAGGACTCCCAGGTCTTCCTTAATTTGCAATTCCATTATTCTCACTAAAATATTTCTTCGAGCACCCTTTCAATCGTCAATTTGTTCCTCGGTCGTGCTCTTCCCCTTAAATTTCTGTTGTCCCGGGTTGAACTCCATCGATTCTCCTTTTATTGAAACTCTTGATGAGTAAATCCCATTAGGTGGAGTTTAACTGATATAGAAATCAATGATTTGGCCTTTCATCTCCTTCCCTAGTTCTCTTGATGTCCGAAACTCCTTTCTTAATCTTGTCCGGAACTCTAGTCTCACTTCTCCTTCTAAATTCTTGTTTTCGTTAACCTATCCCTTAATAGAAGTTCTTATTTCCCAATTTCACCTTCCTTCTAATGTCATCCTATTATTTCTCTTCCTCATAACTCAGATGCGGCTCGGTTGAACTGATACTTGATAGTTGAGGCGAACGTACTTCCTATCAAGTAAACACTAAAATGCATGTTGGGTTAAAATGGCAATGCATGGGTCACATTTACATCAAGCAATTATACCATACAGTAGCGCAACGAAACTAATTAGAAATGCAAGGATAAACATAGGGTCAAAAGAATAAATAATTAATGCAAAATATGATGCACGTGCTATGAATGTTTTGGAACCTGTCACCAAGGTGGTAAGCTATTAGCTCGGTAGCTTTTCCTCGTTCCTCCAATCCCGAGGTTACTTTGACTTGGTGGTTATCGCTTGCCTTTCCCACGGTCTTCAAGTTTCCCATGAGTCTTTTTGCATCACTTGTATCTTCCACTATCCGAGATTGCAATTTCTTAATCCTTAATTCTTCCACGTCCACAGAATTAGTATCCAAACTTCTCCTCGAAATTCGACCTTCACATCTAATCGTTACCTCGATCAAGAATTCCGCGCTTATCCTTTGTGAATTTAATTCATCTCCAATTGCTTATACTTGACCGCATGATTTCCTCTCTTTACCGTTTCCATTTGTTGCTCCATATCTTCCATGATCCAAATCCGGGACCAATATATCTTCAAGGTTTTGTTCCCTTCATTTCTTAGGTTGCGAGATCCTGTTGAATCCAATTAATGCACTTCAGGTAGTGGATTCATATAAGTTATTCTTCTGAGTCACAACCATCCATTGATTAACTCCTATTCCTATTACCCCAAATGTTCCTCTGCCATCGCATCGCCAAGGTCGAACCTCCCATTCTGAATCCCAACCGTTAATTGCAACTCAGTCTACAAAGCCACACAACTAGCATTCTCCACACTCCTCCCCGGGCATCCTTCCTATCTTCCGTGCCTCCGAAGGAATTGTAATAGATTGTTATGATCATAGAACTTGGCCGTGGTTTGATATCATCTTTATAACCTGGAAATCATAACTCTTTTCAAGAATGGATGCATGCGATTAGTGCATGCTCATGGCACATATTCAATACGAAAGACAAGAATCCATATAAAATGCAACAAGTAATTCAACAAAATTCTTAAGGAAACCAAATTCCATATTCAAGATCGATGCAATGCATACAATATCACATAGTCCCTATGCCGTTCGACTTAGACTGACTCCAACACGACTCAAGAACACCGGTTTTGCAACCGGGCTCTGATACCACTTAAGGATGTAGCACCCCGCACGTGAGGCACCACATCCCCCGCACTATGGCTCAACACGAGTAACGAAACAACTAATCCGCACCCATATCAAACCATAGCGAACGAGAGACAAACATAAAGACCTTCCTATGCCAGGCGGAGCTAGACCCTGCAACGAATACCAATTCACAAAGTAAAAAAAAAACATAGCAAAGCCAGAGTTCAATCATATCAGCCATAACCAGAATTGGGCTCTTCAGGCCTCTTTTAAACTCATAATTACAGTCCAATAAAACAATTCAATTATGATTACATAATTATTCAAGTTCATGATACCATAGAATCGATACAGACATAAATTCAATACATGAGTGAGTGCAAAGACTCTCATAACCTAACCCGACCAACTTAAAACTCCAACACCTCCTCCTAGCCCGAAACTCCAAAGATCAACCCTGCACACTAAAAGATTGGGGAGGGAGAGGGGTCAGTCTCTAGAAGACTGAGTGAGCAGGAGCGATACATATATATATAAAACATGCACATGCAAGTCATAAATCCCGAGCAAGGTTTTATTTGAATTTAGTTCCCGAAAAGGGCAAGAAGATAGATAGACAATGCTCGACCTTTACGACTAATTCATATTAAATTCATTACATTCATAAATCATACATAATTATAAGGCTCGGCGAGTGAGCGTGCACAATCTCCAACCAAACTCCGACCGTGTACGACAAATATCATTAATATATTGATTAAGCGATCATGCAATATATCATAATACACACAGACCATAAATCATAACATAACATATGCATTTGGGCAATCCGTGTCCCGGCCTTCCCGCACGGTGCATAATTCTATCAAAACATATACATAAGAAGAGGCATAAATCCTAACCAACCTTCTTCCTCCGGGTGGTGGACGGGTTAGCAAGACCCGACCACCTCAGACAATGGCCAATGGGGTTTCATGACTCCCCCAAAGGCACTCAGCTCCCATTCCCCGCTAAATCTCCTAGCGATGGCCGGTATCACCGTAGTTTGGTTGGAACTAGTATATGGGATCCCCGTCAGCCCTGGCTTCCTCGGTTAGCCACATATACTAAGTCCCGGGGCCCGTTCAGTCATAAATAAGAAATGTGACTCGCCAAAACATATCAATTCATAAGTACATATCATAATTCATAAATCATTTGAAAAGGGTTTACTCGATCAATACATACTATAAGAAATCATACCTTACCGTGTAAATCGGCATATGCTATATACGTACCTCTCCGTGTCATCCTAATCCGTAGCTAGCATGAAGACACACGGTTTGGAGCATAGCCTCATTACAAAACCATTTTTAAGTTATACGCTCATACGCATAATTCAGAAGGATTTACTCGATAACTTCATTTGAAAACCATATATATATAATCATAAGGTTTTGGCCAAAGCTTTTCACATAAGGGTTGTAGGGTTTGTTACATAGCTAAAACAAAAACCACCCTCACCTGAACCGTGAAGTTACAAGAATCGAGCACCAATTGCCCGAACGATCAAAAGCTCTCCACCCTGGAGACAAACTGTACAAAAGACCACAAGACGTGTTCGTGAGACTCAAGACTCTTAATGAACCATATATGACGCTCGGCAATGCAGTGAATATGACAGGAATGCATAAATGATCATATTATATCAATAAAATGTTCATGTGCACTATTAAGAGATTTAAATCATATAATCATTTATTCGTTCATATATTTCATTCAATTTCATAAGTTCATAAATTCATATAAATTTCATAAATTCATAATATTCATAAATTCATAAATTCATATATTCATAACATTCATAATGCATATTAATTAATCCATGAATTCAGTTAATAATCATAACACATAATATTCATATTCACATTTAGGAATAAAATAATTAGAACGTTAAATCAATAGTCGGTAAATTAAATACGAAAAATAGAAATCAACTTAATTTTCAAAATTGAATTAAATCAAATAATAATTGAAATATATAATATAATAAACATATATAATTATATAATAAACATATAATATATATATATATATATATACGTACTCTTGCATGCATAAATGTATTTAATATATATATATATAATACATATTTATATACATAATATCCTAAACCATGCATGCAAAAATTATATAAGTAATTACATAATATAATATATATATGTATATACATATATCCATGCACGTAGGAAGCATGCATGCACAATTACACACATATAATATAATTACTACACATAATACACAAGCCATGCATGCACGAAACAACAACACACACAACACATAAACATATATGCATCAGTTCATGCATGCACAACACATACAACACAAATTATTTACAGCAGCAACACAAGCAAACGCAGGCAGAACAGTTCAAGAAAAACGGGGTGACACCCCCGTGTCACCTCCCAAACCTAGACCGAGACACCCCCGTGTCTCGGTACAGAAATTCCAGCCCACACAGCACCCCCGTTACACGCAGGAAAGAGGAAAAACAACACACCCGTGTCACACACCATCGCATCCCCTGTTTTTTTTGACAGAAAAACGCAGCAGCAACTACAGCCTTGTACAAGAAAGAAAGGCAACAAGATCATGCATGAAAAGCTGCAAGTAATCCTCTAGAATGATCCTATACAGTCACGAAATTAACAGCAACAGAAAGAAGGAAACGCAACAGCTTTTTGACAGCAACAAACGGGTGAAGAACAGGGCAAAGGTCACGGAAAAACAGGGCAAGAAGCACTCACTTCAACTCCACCTATCCATATCAGTTTAGACCATCAAATACTCATCTAAGAAACACCATTTCAACGTATGTATCAGTTTCAAACAAGCTCAAACAAGAAATGGAAGCATACGTGACATTCATGGAAGTTTTCTTAAAAGCTCATAAATGATAACTCATTAATATCTCAACTACCAAGAAATCAATGATCATAAATGATATGAGGATGTTAAAACAATCAATATCAAGCTTGGAATCAATCAAAACCATTGAGAATCGAAGGAGATCAAGAAATTGCCCAAAATTCTTCATTCACGCAATCAGTCCAGAAATTCAAGAAATCATGCTCAAAATTGGAAATAAAAGGCTGAAAATGACTAATATTGTATGTACATAACATATCCAAGCTTACCTTGTGGATTAATGGAAGTTTGGAAGGAGATTTGAGCTTGAATCTCATGGCCAAGCTTGAGTTACGGGAGAGACTGGGGAGCAGAAAGTGTTTGAGATATTTTCAGTGAGTGGGGAGGGTTATCTCGGTTTGGGGGGTTAATGGATGAATAGAGGGTTGAGTTAGGGTTTCATAGCATCCAACCATAGTTAATTTGGTCAAGGTTTGAGCAAGATATGGTCATTTTAGTGCAACAAGGTCAGTTTGGTCGCCGTCTCATTTCTCGGTTGAATTTCGGAGGTTCAAATGACTTAGGAAAAATATAAGGCTAAGTTTACCAAACTCGAATTTTCGTTACGAGTTTAGCGGAGTTGACGGAACTCGAATCCGAGTTCCCGAGCTCAAGATATTAAATACGGAACCAAGGGTATGCTAAGCGCTCGTTAGCCCCCGACTTGGATTCCAAAATTCAAATTAAATCCGTTAACATATCAAATGAATTCGAAAATACGAAACGAACATATATTCATAAACAAGACACGTATAAGTTCAACATATTAAATTTGCACGAAATTCTGGTATCAAATTAAATAGAAACGAGGCACGTAAATGTCATTCATACGTAAAGAAACAATAAAATTCATAATATTAACAAATAATAAACAATTAAATGCATAAATAATATATTATAATTAATAATGCATGTATATATATATATATATATATATACATATATTTTATATAACATGCATGCATAAATTCATGCACACGTACACCAATATATATATATATATTTATATTATATAAATATTCAATATTAGCTTCATAGAAATAATATATGCGTAAATATATATATGTATTTATTATTCATATTATTAAAATAAAATAATTAACATTTAATACATTTAAAATAAAATTAAATATGTAAAACACGTATAAATAACTAATCACATAATCAAATAATTTAATTGCGCAAGTTTAGAAACAAATATGACATATTAATAAAATTGAAAAAAAACCGGGGCGTTACATAAACACATCAGGATCGAGATTGACTCTATGGCTGGATCGAGCTCGTCCAACTACGATCTCAAGCCGAGTCAGCTTGAGATCGGCTCACTGAACTCGCAAGATGGCTCGACTTGTTTGCAGCCCTACCCCCAACTCCAAGTGGTTGACGGGATTCGAACCCGAGTTATTGCTCTAAAGAAATAATCTTTCAATCACTTGGACTAACCTTTGTAGATATTTTTATCCTTATAACTTGTTTATTAGTTACAGGGAAATTTTTTAATATCGTATATGTATTTGAAAATTTTATATTTTTGTTCCTTCAAATTTAAAATTTTGTCTCCTTAATTTTGGATATTTTAATTTTTATCCCCTTTATATTAAATTTTGATTCCGTCTCTAACCGGTTATATGGTCTAATACAAGCGGTGGCACCAATATTTGATGTTTACTAAAGTATGAAATTTAAGCAAGAATTGAGACAAATGTGCATGTAATGCATTGTATGTTAGGAGTTGGAAATTTATCATAGTTGCTATAATTTAGAAATTGGAGGGGAGCATAGTTGGAAGTTGTAGAAATATATTGGTATACAATTACCGAAATAAATCAATAAATAAGAGGATACGACGTTCTCGTTTCCTCCTCTGCAAACCCTAGCCAGATTTTAGATCTACCAAAAAAAATGATGCAAAGCGTTTTCGATTCCTTTTCCGCAAAATTACTTTCAGATCTCCTACCAAAAAACATAAAAAAAATTGGGTACGAATATCGCTACAATTTTTGGGTGGATACTGATATGATTCCTCGGCGGGAGTCAAAACTTTCCTATTGGAGTTGAGAACCAATTTCATGATCAGGACAATCGAAGGAGTTGAAGTGAGAATTGGTTCAGAGACACTAAGTGGCTCCATAAAAAAAACTGATCAGCCGTTCGACTATTTGCATTTTTTCTTGTTTGACAGGCTACGGGAATATTTGCTTACTCCTAAGGAGTGTGGTAGATTTGTGATCACCGCGAACGCTTTCACTCAACAAAGGGCGGTGTCCGATGTAACCCCAGTTGTTATGGATTTAGACGTCTGCACCCTGCAAAAGCAGGAGGAGTCGTTTGATGCTGCCAGGGATCGGGCAATCAGGCCAGATATCTTGGTGCCCAAGTATGTGACCTCAATTGCTTATGTTTCTCCGCGGCCTGAGATTTTGATTCTTTATCTGAGAGGTCTACGCCCGATTAGCCCAGTGGAAGATGTGGACGAGGCCTTCAAATTGATGAATGTGTGCAGACTATGTGAGGCCTTCAAATTTGTCCGTTGAAGTTTAAGTCATCTATAATTAACTCGGACACTTCAAAAAACTTATAAAGGACTGAAATCATGGCCCAAACAACAAACCAATATTGAAATTAAAAATATCCAAATATCTTGGCGATATAATCATATAATTAGAAACGGGAATATGTCGAAATTTATATGATGAAATTAGTAATGAATTGTTTCAAAAAGAAAAAAAATCACCAACTAATCCAACTTGATAGTCTCTTCAACAGAGACAAACGTATTTGAAATATCCCTGGAAAATGCAACATTCTGGAAAGTAAATGGTGCAGTGCAAACAAGCAGAGGGAGTTTTAAAGATCAATGTCGACTGCGCAACCTTTGAGAATGAAAGAAGCTTTGGTGTTGGGATAATGGTGCGGGATCACTATGAAAGCTGTGTGTGTATTGATCTATTGGAGTAGTAAACGGAAGTCTGTAATTTTATGAACCTAAAATAGTGGAGGAATCGGCAATATTGAAAGATGCATCTCTTATAGCAAAGAATAAAGGATGTCAGAGACTAGTTCTTGAGAGTAACTGCTTGAATCTCATACACGTACAAACTTCTAGCTCTGGAATTTGATTGGTCCCATGCGGGTACCATTATTGCTGACATAAGGAACATCTTAGTCATGTCCAAGAATGCTCCTTCTTGTTCGTTCATGTGAATGCAATAAAGGCTCATAATCTCTTGTGATTGAGGTTAGATGCTAATTGTTGGGACTTTGTACTTCCTAATGTTTCTAATTTATGTTGTTAATTTTGTAATTCGAATGATTTAAGTTATGTACAACTTATTTCCGCTTTCTTTACAAAAATAATAATAAGAGAATGAAACTTCAAAGTCATTTTCTCACGAAAATTAGTAATTTATACTCTCTAATAAAAAATTCAAAATTTCACCGTTTAGCCAAGATGATTATGTGTTATATTATTTCGTTACGTGACATGATCGATATACATGGATGAAATAAGGTAGGAATGAATCAATTTTGGAATGGAAAAACGCAACGAAAATGAGTGACTTTATTATAACATTTCTATAAGATAATGAATGAGGCAAAAAATTTAGATATATTTCAAGTATATTATTAATAAATATAAGAGAAAAACAAAATTTGTCACCTGACCTATTCTGTTTTTTAGATTTTGCAGTCTAAATAAAGCAACCCAACACAGGAAAAGCAGTCTCTAGCTAAGACTCATCTAGTTTTGCCAGTAGAGCATTCTAGACGCAGTAACCATCTTAAACCTTGTGATCTATCCTCGCTAATTTATCCGTCATCATGTTTCATTCTCTCGAGATTTATTTGATCCAAGTTTTTCAAGACCTTTGGAGTAAACTTCGTCAATCAAATATTACATTAATTTCTCATTAGTTGCTTTTTAATATCATTCATTGTTATCCATTTCACGATCATCTCCGAATCAATCTCCATATTAATCTTCAAAAAGCGCTTTTCCCAAGTTTGTGTTAATCCTTTAGGTAAGCCCAATAACTCTAGCTGCTACATTATTGAAACTATACTAAGATTCATAGCATATTCTAGCACTCATATTCAGTTGTGATCTCGAATGACGCCCCTGGCCGAGCATTGTTGGTGTGGTTATAAAAGCTTCCAACTGAGTTTAGTTTTACACATCACTTCTCGGATTTATTCTAAGACAACTAATTGTAGACTTTCTTTTGCCTGGATTTTTTGTCCTCACTAATTAGTACTAAGATCTCTGATAACTCTTTTATGTGGCGAAGAGTGACTCTTCTAAGATTCATAACATTTTGATAGCTCCATCAGTTCCATGCTTTTCAAAGATTCCACAGGGTCAAGATCAAGACAACCCACCCAAGATATATAGGAACATATTGCTCAAAATTTTGCTAGCCCCTCTGACACTCGCAAGCCACGGAGATTTTGTCAAGTCTGTGTATCAACAATCTTGTCCCACACCCGGAGTGCGAGCTGAAAACTTTTCAGCACGTGGTCCACATATTCATATCTTGTACAGCAATGTGTACATACATCATTTTCCCCAAATTTTCTGTCATACTTCAATACATTCGTGAGAAAACTATCATATTGGCAAAGCTACAGGAATATCATGAACTTTTAGGGGCAAGGTAATTTCAAGTTCATTTTTAATTTTTCTCGCATGTCTCATCTGACACCATAAGCAGAGTATAGTCATTTTATAGGAGAATTAATCTTTAGTTGACCCAGTCCATACTCTCTTATCTCCGTTATCATGTAACGCGATTAGGGCACTAAGTATCTTATTCACCACCTCCTTGGGCAGTACTGTAACAGCCCTGATTTGGGGCCAAGAAGAAATATGTAAGTAAAGAGTGAGAAGAAAACATTTATAACCTCGATCCCTATTAATTCTCTTAATGCATTGCATTTTATGTGACTTATGTGCTATAGTTTAATTAAATGCTCGTAGATTTAATTATTTCCTCTATTTAGCTTGTACCTCAAAACTCTTTTCATAGAGTCCTAGAAATCTAGTATTCATTCCCTTCTAGAACTTAAAATCCCTTCATATGCTTCAAAACCCATTCCTACAATTTTAGGTTAAAAATTACAAAAATACCCCTAAAGCCCTAAAATTTTCCTACATTCTCCGAAATACTTTTCCTATCCGATATTATAGTCAAAACGATCCTTGAATTATTTTATGAATTTTCATACATTTACCAAAACTCGATTCCACCCATAGCATATTTTATAAATATTTTCCCTTTTTAAAAATTGTCATTTTATTTTAAACAATTAGCTTTCATTCAATATTCGAAGTTTTACTCAAAACGTTTCTTGAATTTTCTCTAAAATATGATAATTTTTACAACCTTTAACCTTCGTCATAGCTTCGTTTATATAATTTTCTTATGATTTTCATCATCTTTAATATTCATAATTTATAAACGAAAACTCTAAATATTCCACATTTATAATCAAAACGAAGCTTATTTTTCACTCATTCTTTCATTAATTTACTACTTCAAGGTTTCACCTCTCGACTCTTGAATGAATTTTATACCATTTTATATTTATTTTTATTCCACATAAACCTTCTAGAAAGTTTACATAAATGGACATATTTTCCCCACATTTCCTATCTAATTACCAAGCATATGTCTAAAATATAATTCATCCACATTACCTAAGTAGCAACCAAGCATTTGTCTAGGATATGAAGCTTCCACATCTCCCTTAAACTCTTAGAAATTGCATAGAAACCCCTCATTCCTACCTATAAATACCCCTCACATGAATCATTTCTAACTCACAAATCAACACACAAAGCTCACTCATCTCTCCCTCTCTCAACCTCATGAAATTCCCCCCCCCCCCCCCCCCCCAAATTCCCTTAAGGTTAGTTTTAATTTATGCTTTATTTTATATTTAAATTATGCAATTTAAGTTATATTTTATATGTTTTAAATTATGTTAGAAATTTATGTTAGAGGATTATGCTTTAGGGATTTATTTTCATGAATTAAAGTTAGGAATTTAATTTATAAAATGCATGCCTATTATATGAATTTATTTAAATATGCGTTCATATGCTCATGAATATGTTCTTGAATGATTAGAAGTATTTAGAACAAATGCATGTTTAGAGAATTTAATTACGAATTATTTTTCATGAGAAATTTATATATTTTGCTACATTATGTCTCAAATCATATGTTATGAAAATGAATACGATCTAGCATGATAATATGTCCTTTGAATATTCAAATAGACTTAAGAACATGTTCTTGATGTTCTTATAGTGTGTGTGTACCGTGTGTGCCTAGTGTGTGTAAGTGTGTGTTCGATTTTGTGTTTAAAAGTGTTTTAATCCCCTATGGTTAAATAGTAATCGTTTTTCAATAGTAACTTTGATTTTTAATTTGAAACGAAGACTTTGACTCATAAAATCTTGTAGAGATTTCAAATATTAGTATAAAATAATATTATGGATTTTTTTTAGAAAGAACTTTTATCTAGAATTTCCAAAAACGGGGATTAAATAACAATCCCAAAATATAACTCTGGCTTATTAAAATTTCTTGTGCATTGTTTATTTGAGTATTAAGACTTAGTCCTAAACCGGTAATAGTACTTTCAGGCGAGGATATAATTGAACAGTGGAATCCCAAGGATTTTATCTAGATCGTCAAGAAACTCGGTGAGGGTTAAAATATTTTCAACTGGAATCATGCTATACATATGTATCTATATAAAAACTATTTCCAAGCCTACCTATCATTTTGATTTACTACCCTATATATATATTGTTGTGCTACAATGTCCCTCTTAAGGGAAAAATACTTTCATGCCGGAATCAACGTTTTACTAGGACGTTATGTATTTTAGGGATAAATATTTTTGGTCATCCGAACTATGCCCATTTTTGCAATTTACCATCCAAACAAACTTTCATTGCAAACCGCCATCCAATATTTGCATTTTTTGACAAAACGCCATCTATACCATTTTTTTTTGTGGTTTTGGGGAAAAAAATTGACACGTGGCATTTCCTAAAATATACACGTCAGACCAAAACCACCTTCAGATGGCGTTTTGTCAAAAACGCAAAGATTGGATGGCGGTTTGCAATGAAAGTTTATTTGGATGGTAAACTGCAAAAATGGGCATAGTTCGGATGGCCAAAAATATTTATCCCTATATTTTAAGTCCACTTTATTAAAACATTGATTCCGGGTTATGCAAGCAAAATTATTGTTCTTGATTCAAGTTATGGGCCCCGGCTGTATCCGTAGCGAGCAATTACCCGGAAGGTATCGGGCCGAGGGTATTGTTGGTGCTGCGGACTGCCACCACCTCTTGGTAGTGGTTTAACTGGAGGTTAGTTACTCCACGCCAAGGGATGAGGGAGAGATAGCTGCCTCCCGAATCGTGTTCGTGGTCTCTAGGGTTTGCTCCCCTATTGACATCAAGGAGTACTGGAGTTATTATCATAATGGTTTTATTAAAGTATCGGTGTCTTGATCAACGCCGTTACTATTTTATCATGATTTAAGGAGTTACGGATGGAGAAGCCTAGCTTGCGGGCATTAAAGTTCTTGTTACAAACGGTTCATATTTCTACAATTACTCCAAACTACCCCTATCCCTGTTTTACAATTATCATGAACCGTTTCCTATCTGTTATATCCTATTGTTAATATTTCAGATCAAGATCTTCTTGATCATATACATATAAGTTATTATACCCCTTCACTTAGTCACTTTGACTAACCTCTCGCCTGGTTTCAAATGCATGATTTCAGGAATCCACGGAACGATGCCCTAGAGGTATCTTGAAGCCTTAAGGTGTCATATCTTAGTCAATCAAGATTATATTAGGAGTGCATGTACATTTTTTAATAAGCACTCTCGTGTTGGCTCTAGACTTATCATTGTAAATGTCTTACTTAACCTAGTAATATAAATTTCTGTTGACTTGAGATATCAAATCCTTCTGTTTTAAATTGTTTCTCTTCTGCTGCACTTTAAATTCCTTGTTCTGGTATTGCATTGTCCTGTCCGTTCGCCGAAGGATTTCTCGAGTGCTAGGACTCACATCCACTCGGGAAGTACTACGGTGCGGGGTTGTAATGTTGGGGGGCCCTACAAGTACTGTTTTCAGCTTATCCAGGTTTCAGTTTTTATCTATGTCAATGAGACTATATACAATAAGATCTTTATCCTCCCCATGAACGTTATCTCCAAAGATATCTGTTCGTTTGCCTTGTGATAACCATTTATTGTTCCATAAAGATGTCCATTCACCGTTCTCGATCCTCCATTTACAAAATGGTTCCACCATCCCAGTGCTTTTAACTATCCCCTTTGATGCTCAGAAAGCCATAAGTTGGGGCTTATGTTCAAGAATGTCATTCCCTTTTAAATATTTTTTCTTATGTATCTAGTTTCACACCATCGTCTCCTTGTGAGCATTCTCCATCCCATTTAGCTATCATCGGTGTTTTTCTTTTTGGGCTTCTCTAAGACCCATTTGCGTTCTCGCTTCTTCCTAGCCACCTTCTTCCACCCTACAAAATGGGTCCATTTTTTTGTTATATGAGTCGCCTAAAAATAAATAAAAAAGGAAAAAGAAATAAAGAGTATTGTTCGTAAAAGTTAAAGTATTTGTGTTTTGGATTAGAGTATTATTCATAAAAGTTAAAGCATACCTACATGAAGTATTGTTCATAAACACTAAAGTATTCAAATTTAAAAGTAGAGTATTATTTTGAAAAAAAAAAAAATATAGTATTATTTGTAAAAGTTAAAATACTCAAGTTTAAAATTCAAGTATGAAAAGAAAAAATAAACAAAAAGAAAAGAAAAAAGGGCATTGTTCGTAAAAGTTAAAGTACTTGCGTTTTAAATTAGACTATTATTCATAAAAGTTAAAGTACCTAAATTTATAATTGAAGTATTATTCATAAACATTAAAGTATTCAAATCTTAAAGTAGAGTATTATTTTGAAAAAAAAAAGTAGAGTATTATTTTGACAAAAAAGAAAGTAGAGTATTATTTGTAAAAGTTAAAATACTCAGTTTTAAAACTGAAGTATGAAAAGAAAAAATAAATAAAAAGAAAAGAAAAAAGAGCATTGTTCGTAAAAATGAAAGTACTTGCGGTTTAAATTAGAGTATTTTATTCATAAAAATTAAAATACGTAGATTTATAATCGAAGTATTGTTCATAAATATTAAAGTATTCAAATTTAAAATTAAAGTATTATTTTGACCCAAAAAAAGAAGTAGAGTATTATTGTAAAAGTCATAGTACTCAGGTTTGAAATTGAAGTATGAAAATGAAAAATTAACAAAAAGAAAAAAAAAAGAGTATTATTCGTAAAAGTTAAAGTACTTGTATTTTAAATTAGAGTATTATTTATAAAAGTTAAAATATCTAGATTTATAGTTTAAGTATTATTTTTAAATATTAAAGTATTCAAATTTAAAAGTAGAGTATTGTTTGTAAAAATTACAGTACTCAAATTTAAAATTGAAGTATGAAAAGAAATAAAAAATAAATAATAAAAAAAATAAATAATTAAAGGTATTGCAATCAATTTAGGTGAATATGAAATGAAATCTAACTTATATTTGAATTGGATAATTAGTATTGATATTTTTTATATAAGGAGTAAACTAAATTATTTTCATCGAAGATGGGGGTTATTAATTATGCCCCATATAATAATTTGTTTACTTTTACTTTATATATTCCCCTATATTCATTATTTTACCATTTTAATCTTTTCCCTAATTCTTACGTGATTTAACTTTTTTTTTTTTTAATTGGAATAATTACGAACGCTTCTCGAAATTTGACGAAAATACAAATTCTCTTATGAGGTTTGAGAAATTACGGATTGTTCCCTGACATGTTATCTCCTCTTTTAAATTTAACTGAATTTGTGATTTTACTATTTTACTTCTCATATCCTAAAACTCAGGGGGATATACGTAATAAAAAGTTCAAAAGTAAGGAGGTTAATGTAAGTATTGAAATTATTGGGGGATTTGACGTAAGTACTTGAGTTTTGTATTTACCTAACTTTTTTTTTTTTTTTGGGTTTAACAAATAATGCTATTTAATGATATTTTGACGTTTTAATAATGAACTAATGAATTCCATTCCTAAAGTTTATGGATACCAAATATTTTTTTAAAATTTTTTTTTGGCATGCATGTTTACATGCACTAGAAATCACCAACGTTTGAAATATTTATTTAAATAAATTTTGATGGATATTTATCTAAAATTACTAATACATTGATTAATATTGGTGTGCTTGTAATAATTTTCTATTTCATTGAAAAAATTTATTATTCCAAACGAACAAAATTTAAATAAACTTGGTAAAATATGCATAAAACTAAGATATAAACATGTAGTGGAATTTATAATTTCTTATCATACTTCATTAGAACAAACAAGCATGAAATATTTATTTCTATTTCTATTTATAAATAAAGTATAAATATTAATTAAATTATAAAATTTTAAATTAAAAATTACAAAATTAACAATATTGTTAATAATTAGAACAAATTCTGAAAAAGAATATAAACTTTAGGTGTTCCAGAATTTCTAAACCTTAGAGGTATCTGTATTTTCGCAATTCGTAATTATCTCTTCTTAATTAGATACTTGCACTAATTAATTCCCGTCTTTCCATTTCCAAAACAGGAGAGTTTGGTACGCCAACATTACGCAATTAGCAATAAATTATCCGCGTCCCGATAATTGATTCTTACACCATCCACAAGGCAAGAATCACATTCTCCCTATCCCCCTCTGCACTCTCCCAAACTCAAAGCAACTGCACCTCGAAGGAGCACCCAGAATCTTGGAATCCTTCGGCAATTTCCTGGTTCCTGCACTCTGCTTAAAGTGAGAATTTCGTGCATTATTTTCTCTAGCTTCATCCTTAATCTTATCGTGTATATATTGAGCTCTAATTTCCCAAATGAAGAAGATGAGATGGGAAATATGTTGTTTCGGTTTCGGAAGCGCAGCAACAGCAGTAATAGCAGAGAGATTTTAGGAAGATGCTCGAGTTCGAGAATTACTGCTCCGCCTAGACTACCTTCTTCGTTTATCAACCAACCGTTGGCTGAATTGCCGCAGAGAAATCAGAACCATCCGCCGCCTGCTTCTACCAATAATCAAACAAAAAATACTGGGGGTATGGCCAGCAGCACCGGCGTTGACAGGAAGAAGAAGTATGGATACATCCCTGATAATTTCACCTCAGTTGAGCAGGTTATTCCCCCTTTGCCCTTCCTCATCTGATTTTTGCTTTATTCTTCTTACTCAATTGGATTAAAATTACTTCACTCTTGAAATTTGGGATCTTATGATTTTAAAATACTGTAATTACGCACACGATCCTGTGCTCAAAAACAATTATGGAAATTAAATTTTTTATATTAATAAAAACTAAATAAATCCAACTAATAATATAGATAAAAATAAATTTAAATACAAAAGAAGAGCTAAAATTATATCAGTCAAATAATACTAAAAAATTAATAATATGATGAAAACAAGATAAAAAATTTAAAAAAAAGTTAAATGTGATGTGAGAGAAAAGAGAAATTAAGAGATAATACGAGAATAAACGAAAATAAAAAAAAAAAGTTTTAAAAGTTAGGGATAAAAAAGAAAAGAGTAGCAACCAAAACACTTTCTATCTGCTTCTGACATTTAAGATTTCACATTTAATATAATAGTATAGATGCAAATGTGTAGTGTAAAATGTGTAATGTTTTCTTATTCATAACAAGAAATCATGATGATGACGAATGTGGGTTGAGCCAAGAGATGTGGAGATCAATAATGGAGATTATCCGACTCCACTCCTGTGATTAACAGCAATGTGTCTAGTTTTCCAACCAGACTATTATATGGGTTAGAATTTTGCAAGTCAAGGTAAAGGACTTTAACAAAGCTGACCTCAGAGCCCACCTATCATTATGGTCTCATAAAAGATTGGATAATTCAGTCAAGTGGCATCCACAGGTCATTGTCGCTCACCTGCCACTTGCAAATGCTAATGCCTAATTATAAAAGGCTAGAGGAGCAGCCCCACTACCTGTCTGCCTGTTGAGAAAACAACTCAATTTATTTGGGGTGGTTTATTACCTATGTTGTATGCATATGGACACGACATCATATGAATATGACGATACGAATTTTTGTATAAATTTTTCCCGTGAGAAGTATCCGACATGATAGGATATGGCAAAATAATATTTTTAGAAGTGTTGGTGCATTAGAGGATAGTACTAAGTAGTAACAGAATTGATTTGGGTTAGTAGTCACTATTTTATTTTTTTTTATAACCCATTTCTATGGGTTGTCAATGGTAGCTGCGTTCGTAGGAATTTGAACTTGAAACTTCTAGTTAAGTTAATATATCATCGAACCGCTAAACTACAATCAAATAGTCACTAATAGCTTTTGGTTTCTTTAAACAATCAAAACCACATAAAAAGAATAAAGTTGGGAACAATAATATAAACCACTCCTTGGCTTTTAGTTTATTAATTTATTAGTTCTCCTTTCTTATGGATAAGGGAGGAGGGAAAACCAATGTTGTCACTAAAAGTTATTAAGTTCAATCTAAACATGCGACAAGGAATTTCATGGTCTCTTTTTTATCTTTAGGGAAATAAGAAAGGTAATTAGAGGAAAAGACAAACCTTGCCTGACACTCATGTCTAGCTTCAGGAACTTTGGGCAAGCTTTTACTAATGGAAACGGTTTGTCGACTTGAAGTTTTTTATATGGAATTCATTTCTAAAGTGTCCCTAACAAGTTTGAGATGTAAGTTAGTTCTGGTGTAATGGGAATTTATCTCTTAATTGCTTTTAGATTATTTATTCAATTTATGATCAGTCAGAAGAATAATATAAATAAAGATTAGAAATATAAATAAGCAAAAGAGAGTGAGAAAGGCTGAGGGAGAGGAGAGAAGTTACCAAAGTCGCCATGCAATTATTAACAGGGCCTCTTTTAATTTATGATCAATTGTGACTGAAATTTCTGGTTTCTTTATTTTGAGATTATATAAAATTCAAGATGAATTGAAGTAACTAAAAACTGATATTGAATTGTTATATTCACTCAATGTTATTAAATTCCTGCATGGCTGCATGAAGAGCTGCACATATATATGTGACATAAGCTGTTATTTGTGAAGCCTTATAGGCCAGCACCATGTTGTTTGTTTAGGATTTAGGTATATATAGTATGACAGCATATCATATCCTTTTCAACCCACACGAGGCAGTTAGGCAGTAGATAAAATTATGTAGCTTTTCTAAGTTCTGATAGTTTGTTGGTGATCAGGTTGAAAAACTCATATCGCGCGATGGATCTTGCGCATAACCGTTTGTCGTTTTCATTTCGATAAATAGCTGGATATACTTGATTCCGTATCGTACCTAAACCTTACTTCTTTTTTTTTTTATATCAATGGGCTATTGCAGGTTACTGCAGCCTTGAGAGAATCTGGTCTAGAGTCCTCAAATCTGATTATTGGAATTGATTTTACGAAAAGTAATGAATGGACAGGTTAGTGCATTTATATCGTCGATATGAAATGCAAAATTTCTTGCCAGACGCCCAATGAAATGTACATAGAGATTTATGACCTACGTACTTGAGATAATGATTATTATGTATAAATTTATAGAATTTGCATACAACTGAAGTAGTTTATTTTCTTCTATTTCTTTTCATAAATACCCTACAGTAAAGTGCTAAAAAAATAATACAACAATCTGTCTTCTCTGTTAGAGTGATTTATATCGGTTTCTTTTCCAATGGCGTCATTCATCATTTTCAAAATTTGTTGCTGTTATAGATCTGTGATCGATCCATATACATGTCTGCATCGATCATTTACTTGCTTGTTTGATATAGAAGGAGGATATCTTTATTTATTGGAATTTTTTTTCCTTTAATACTTTATGTATATGAAGGCAAAGTCTCATTCAACAACCGTAGCTTGCATGCTGTTGGTGATTCACCGAATCCATATGAAAAAGCTATATCCATCATCGGGAAGACTTTGGCCCCGTTTGATGAAGACAATTTGATTCCCTGTTTTGGATTTGGAGATGGTTAGTTATTTTTGTCAGCTTATCACTATTATTGTTTTTGTTATGTTACTCTTCTAAGGTGGCTAGTTCATTAATAACTTGAGGCTGTGATACTTTAGTCCCACCTTCATGGATCTGCACAACCAACTCCTTTTTTTTCTTTTTTCTTTTTAATTTTATTTGTAGCAACTACTCATGATCAGGAAGTGTTTAGCTTTCACAGTGATCACTCTCCATGCCATGGCTTTGAAGAAGTTCTGGACTGCTACAAAAGAATAGTTCCAAGTTTGAGATTATCAGGTAATCTTCTTCATTTAGAAGCTAAAAATTACTTTTTCTGAAGGCCATAGCTTATTCCTTAGCACATGCACCCTCAAATAAGTCATTCACAGGAAACCACAAAATATTTTTAGTTTTTCTTTTGTATCTATGACTCTGTGTATGTGTGCATGCATCTTTAGGGCCAACATCTTATGGACCAGTAGTGGATGCTGCAGTAGATATAGTGGAGAAAAGTGGTGGACAATACCATGTTTTGGTGATCATAGCTGATGGCCAGGTCATCTCTCTCTCTTTCTCTCCCGCTCTCTAAGTTTTGTCTCTCTTCCCACTTTTTTCATTAAGGAGCATATGCTGAAAGATTTATATGTGTTTAAGCATGCACTCACATTATTTATGAATTACGTCATCTAATGAAGGTTACCAGAAGTGTCAATACAAGTGACAAAGAACTCAGCGCTCAAGAATCGAGAACAATAAATTCTGTAGTCAATGCGAGGTATAAAGAATCACACAACTCCTCTGGTTGGATTAGTTTGAGAATCCATTTCGTTAAAATCCATGTTTGATATTGTCAGATCGATGTAGCTTTCAGATGCTTCAGTTATATAAGTTTGCCGATTCATAAATAGACTACTTTAGTAGCCTGATGTTGAAAGTGGTAGCGTCTATGTTAAATCTTCTTATGCAGTTCAGGAATTTGACCACAGATATATTAGGAAGATTCCATGCCTAAGTGTGATATTTTTGCCTCATTTTTCCATCTTCAATTTTACGATCTATTACTTTTGGACTTCCTTTCCAGTATGTATCCACTCTCGATTATTCTTGTTGGTGTTGGTGATGGGCCTTGGGAGGATATGCAGAAATTTGACGATAAGATCCCTGCTCGGGAATTCGATAATTTCCAGGTATTGTTCTTCCAATATATTGCTTAGAAAAAAAAAAAGAACAAACACTTGGATAACTAATGGTTCTCTTGGCTATTTCCCTGAATTGGCAGTTTGTTAATTTTACTGCAATCATGTCCAAGTCCCAGTCAACTTCTGAGAAAGAAACTGCCTTTGCTCTTGCTGCACTCATGGAGATACCAATCCAATATAAAGCAGCTAGGGAATTTGGCTTATTGGGGTACATGTTCTGCTCTTAAGATTCTCTCATGAAATTCCTGTAGAGCTTGAAATACTTCATCGTGCCTTTTGACTTTTGTCCTAAAACAAGTTTTGATAATCATAAACTCGAAATGCTTGTAAGAGAATGACATTACTAAGATGAATTGCATCTGAGAATATTACATTTGCATTCATATTGATAAATCTTGCTCTCTGCATTTGCGTGTTGGACCAAAGGCGAACCACTGGTAAAGCAAAGAAAATAGTTCCTAGGCCTCCACCAGTCCCATACACCCGCCAAGCTGGATTACCATCACGACAGCCCAGCAGTGTTTCAGCTGCTTCACCAGATGATAGAAATCAGGTAGGGACCTTTTACAGCTCACTGATCCGTATGGAATGTGGAATCATAACATGTCTGTTGCCAAATCAGTTCGCTATATATTTTTCCATGTTAATTTTTCCTATGAGCTGCAAATTAGAATTTCCCAAATAGTGGTGATGGACTTTCCCAGCACTCTAGTAAGATGCCTGATAACACTGGCCAACTCCAGTTGTTCCGATTATATGAATTGGTTCTAATTAAGTTTGAACTAATAATGTCTTTTTCCCTTTGATTGTAGACTTGTCCAGTTTGCTTAACCAACGGGAAAGACTTGGCCTTCAACTGCGGACACATGGTAAGATCTGCTGGTCCAACATTATAATTTGCCCTAGCTAGATCAGATATAAAGCATCTCCATTAACGATTGATTGCAGACTTGCAGAGAATGCAGCTCGAGATTGTCAGAATGTCCAATATGCAGGCAGCGCATCACAAGTCGACTCAGGCTTTACACTTGATGATCACGAGTTCGGCACAAGGGACTTCACAAGCTCCAGCAGCAAATGTATTACTTATAGTTTGCTATCCATCAAGGAATGCAGGCTTTGTCAGTAACATCTTAAGTTTGTGCAGCCGTAGTACGTACATGGTAGATCTATCGTTATGTTTGTAAATATGGTATGTTTACTTTCCTTCAAGATTGTGTTTGCGTTGTTGTGTTGTGTAAAACTGGAATATAATAAGGAAATCTGACACTCAGGACAGTGTCCGGCTTAAGATCTCCTGTTTTATATTGTGTCCAACTACTTAAAACAAACTAATTTCACGTTAGCTCACTAGCACTTTGTTACGTATAAAATTTCGTGTTATTAGATACTTCAACAATATCCACAAATTGAGGAATCGATCACCATCCAAAATCAAAAGGATGAATCGAGTAAGTGTAATAATAAATCTCTTTTAAAGACGGAAAAGATTTATTAATAATTATCTTATTTCAGGTTAAGTAGTTTTCTAATTTTTACTTTTTTAGCGAAATTTTGTAATACAATCCGTCATAGAACGCATTTCTGACAGAATTCTTAGTAAATTAATATCTTTTTGTAAGCTAATTAGTTGCAGCATATGCAGTAAAAAATTTAAAACAGGGTAATAAATATATGTCGATATTGTCATAGTATGCATTAGGTTTGTGGACAAGTGTATGTTTGTGCAAGCACCCATCAGATTTTCTGCTTTATTTTCCGTCTCCTACTTTATTCATTCATACATGCCACGTATGTTAATGAACAATTGAGATTAAAAAGAGAATTTTTTGAATTTTTTTATAACACAATTGTTTCTTTTTCGTAACATCACTTGTCCATCGATACAATTGGCGTATATTTGTAGATGACGGAGGAAATGAAGCAGGAAAATGTAGAAGAAATATCCAATCCGCAAGTAAGTAATATGCGATAATGCAAGGGTTTCAACACTAATGTTAGAAATTTTTGCTTTGCCCATCAACTTTCATCAACTCTTGTTACAGTTGCTAAAATACATTGATATTGCTCTACTTTTAACCTGTTGATTAATATTGTGATTGTAGTTAGAGCATCTTACGGAATACAGGGACTGTGACTGTGTTTGTGAAACACAAGCTAGCTATAGGTCAAGTGGGTGGACATTGATTAGATGCCAAATGACTAAATTGTTAGCCTGCAATATTCTCTAATATTTATATTTTCTTGGCCACATTTTAAGTGTTTTTATTGGATATAAATTGGTGCCGTGATGTATTTTCGTGTTTTTAGTGCAGTTGGGCCATTTCTCTAACGGGAAATTCCCGAAAAATCCCCAATTGAGAACTCAAATTTGCTTTAACTCCCCATTTTTAAAAAAGTTCCTCTTTGCTCCCTAGATGACAGGCCAAATTTGCTTTAACTCCCCATGGTTGTATTAAAACTCAAGAATCTCGTACCTGAACCCCGAAATCACGTACTTAAATGCCCAAATGATGTATTTGCAACTTTTTTAAAAATTGGGAGTTAAAGCAAAAATTTTCAACTTTTAGGTACTTTTTAAAAAAGACTCATTGCCCTAATTATTGGAGCATTTGGATCGAAAAGAGAGGACTTGTTGGATTGAGTTGTGCGCATGGCTGGAATCAAGGGAAAAGCCCATGCAAAGTTGAACTGTTGTTGCGCAGGAGACCTTAGTGGCCAATTGGGACGAGAGAAGCGGAGATTGGATTTAATTGGGCATGCATGTTGATGAAGGTGTTTTTGGACTTGAGTTTGAATATTTGGTGGGCCCTTTTGGAAGTGGGCTGAAGCCTTGGGAATTAATTGGAGGCCCACGTGGAGATTAATTTGTGTCAGCCTTTAGTGGTTATTTTTGGGCTGCAAGATTGGACTTTGGGGAGCAAATTGAATTCTAATTGGAAAAGGATTGTGGGAGAATTGAAGGCTATTTATACACGCATGGAGAGCAGATTTGGGACACACTTTTCCCATACAATTATTTACTCAGCTTTGGAGGGCGGCAAAGAGGCAGCGGCTTGGAGACATCCGAGAGCAGCGAAACCATTTATTCTTTTTTTATGTTTTTCATTTATTTTATGTTTTCGTATTTTAGAATCATGAGTAGCTAATTTCTTTAGTACTTAGCTAGAATTTTATAATTTAGTTTTGATATCATGAGACCTAATTTGCTTTTATAATTCAATTTAATTTCAAGTATTTATTAATTCTCCGAGTGTTGATTAACGACCGGATTTTCTAAGTAAGTAGTTGCATATAGCCAATCTTGATTGCATGAAGTTTATATAATGCATGATAGATAATTAGTGGTACATTAACGAGAAGGATTGGTTGCAGTCCTCAACTTGTTAAGGGAGTTAATAATCGGATTTAAATCTTGCACGTGTTGTGACTTGTTAATTCGGATTAGTGTTTTCTTGATTTTTAATGCTGTTGATTCATTAAATCCTGTCGAATGTCTCTAGGGGTTGTGAATTGATCAGGGAATAACTGTCGAGTATCTCTAGGTTATTCTACTATTTAAGAGAAAACGAGACGGAATCGAGTGTCTCTATCTGCTATAGCTAATCTACTTGAACAACTTGAATTTATCTTTGCATCTATGATTGATGTCTTAACTGAATTATAAACGTAATTTATCTTTGCATCTATGATTGATGTCTTAACTAAATTATAAACGTGATTTTATTGCTTTCTTCTTAGTTTAGTTATTTTAGTTGTATAGTTAGTTAGTAATTAATCAAAATCCAAACCCCTCTATTTTTAGTTGGCTAGTTAGTTGCACGAATTTCTTGTGATTAATTGAATTAAATCGACTAATCTCTATGGATTCGACCCGTTTTGCACTATATTCTATTTCTATTTTAATTGTAAATCGGATTATAATTTATTTTGACGGATTCGACACCTTACATAAATCAAATAAACAACTCATGAAAGAGCAATTCTAAATAGAGCACAAGACACTTGTTGGCGGCAATAGTTAGCTTCGGAGAGACAAAATCAAGAAACGGCTCCAAAATGAGCTAGCTACTGATACTTCTTGGGCTTTATGTTATCAATGATAGCAAGAAATAGCACTCATCCTTGCGAAACAACAGGACATATTGGTGTTCAACCAGAGTTTTAAGTGGAAATCAATTCCTGATCCACATCTTCTTTCAAGAAATGACATTATTTCCTGTAAAACAACAGGTTTCAACCTGCAAGTGTGTATTAACTAGATGCTTCCACAAATCACTTCAATTGAATAAATACACCAGGTACACTAATGACAGCAAAACAGCACAGATTTCCAAAGTAACTACAGCCATGTAGAGAAGATGATCAAGTCCAAACAAACCATACACGTTGTTAGAAACCGGAAAACCGCCTTCCAGTCTACTTCTTTTCCTGTTTGACTTCAACGTCACTTGGCTTTGGGACTGGTTGAATTCTCACATATGGTTTTCTAGTTAGGGTTTCGCCCCTTAAAGCAGCAACGTATCTATCATTTGTATTCTCCTTCCTCTTCAGTTCCCCGAGGAACTCTGCAAGCCGTTCTTGATTCACTTTACCCATCATCTGATCATCACAACCTCAAAATATTGAAATTGGCATCAATGTAGAGTAACATTCAGCAGATAATCAGGGCAAACTTGGCACAAATTCATTAACATCTTCAATTACTCAGAGCAAAATGCTTGGAGGAATTCATGAAAACCATATTTTCAAGTCCCCGACTCTTTTAAACATCTCTGTTTGCTCGTTTGACATGTATAAAATAAAATGCAAGGGAAAATAATTTTGGTTGCTTGGTTGTTGACGAAACTACCACGGAAAAGAAAATACGAAGGAAAATGTATTGGAATTGGAGAGAAATCAATTTCCTTGCAGGAAGGTGAGGAAAATGAGAGCACTCCACTAGTGTATCAATAATCTTTTCTCTCCCCAACTCATTTCCCAACTTCTATTATTAAACAACCAAACAATTTTGAAATATTATTTGTCTTTTCTTTTTCTTATCATTTCCTTTCCTCATCAAGATCTATGAACCAGACATACTGTGAAAGTGAAAGAGAAAATTTGATGCACGGATTCTCCTTGCCAAGACATAGAACTCCCGGGCTACCACTGGCAGCAGGAATTGGACATAAGGGCAACAAGGTTTCCAACATTTGTTTCGAAAATCTACAGAAGAAATGAGGTTTAAGAAGCTAGATACATTGGAGTAGGGAAAAAAATATTTTTCCTACTCCAAATCAAGCAAAACCTCTCATCAAGACGAAAAGAAAAAGGATTAAGTCTATCATTGGATTGCTTGCTTGCTGAAAGTTTGTTTCTCTAGATAGCTAACTTCGCACAGCTGAATCCTAGAAACCAGGAACTGAAGTAAAGAAAACCTCAACATCGAAATACTTAAACGCGACCTTGATGCAGCACAACCTACTTCTAATCCTCTGTCTCAATTACCACAGCTTAAGGGAAAATATTTAAATAGTACCAAAAAGTTGAAAAAATTCCTTTTAGGTCCCCAGTTTTGAAAAAGTTCTCATTCAATCCCCAATTGAAAAACAAAATTCCTTTTAGGTCCCCACAAACAGTACATGTTCGTACATTGTCTTTAGGAATTGCGTACATTTTTGAGGGAATTGCGTATAAAAATTACGAGATTCCGAGATTTTTATACGCAATTCCCTAAAAATTGTACGCAATTCCTGAATTATTATTCAACCTTGGGGAGTGAAAATGAATTTTGTTTTTCAATTGGGGAGTGAACAAGAACTTTTTCAAAATTGGGGAGTGAAAAGGAAATTCAGTTTACACTTGGGGATTTTTGAGGAATTGTCCGACAGCTTAAACAACGGAAGACGCCTTTTTTTTGTCACTCTTTCGAGAACCAAACACATATAATCACACAAACCAATACGAAACCATGAAGCAGACACATCTAATTAACTTTTGGATGAATCGCATCAAATTAGGTATCGAGAATTCGACCACAGCAGACACTCTAATCATTCAATAAATCCGACAAGCATAAACCAAAATCACAATCGAAAAACAATAAATCGGCAGGAAGCATGGGTTCTACCATGGATTCGGGTCGCGCAGACTGGCGAAGCTTGGCTTCGAGTTCAGGGTTGCTAGAACTGGTAAGTTGCATGACGCAATAGCCAACCACCCCCGGAATGACGCCGCAGACCGTGGCGAAGGCGAAGAAAAAGGGCTTCGAATCCCTCGTCCTGGCCACCAGCCACCTCCACGTCTGGCTCTTCTCCCACAGCAACGATGACATTCTAGATTCTTCTTCTTCTTCCCTCCGGCAGCAAAATTGGGTTTATGTACGGACGCGGAGCGTCTATAGAATCGTGGTGCTAAATATACGACGTCGTGATCGGTGGACTTAGTGGATTGGGAAATATCGCAGATGGTATTTATGTTGGGCTGAAAATTAACGGACAATTGCGGCCCAATTTTATAAATGAAGGCCCTTTTCGGCCTAGAAAAGGCCCAATCAAATTTAAGAGTTTCTTTTCTTTTGGTAGAAAAGGCGACTAAAAATTAGCTTCTATCTAAACTAATTTCTTTCTTGCAACACCTCTAAAGGAGGGGATTCCGAAATCTGAATTCAATCATCTAACCTGTGTCCTTTCTTTGTAAGATTGTCAGTATAAAAATTGCTCTCCTTACACATAATGCTAAATTTTAGGCTGCCACGCCTTCGCTAGGCTCTACAATCTTCAACGATCATCCCAAGTGAGTGAGATTGCGTATGAGCATCCTCAATGAGTTTGATCACAACTTGAGGATCTACCTCAAAAATAATCTTTTCAAATAGATGTTCCCAAGCCAATCTTATTCCTTCTCTCAAACCTAAAAGTTCGGTTATAGTGATGGTGCAATCGTCAAGGTTCATAGAGAAACAACGACACCCGCTCGACAATTTTCAAAGATGGACCACAAGTATAAACGGATAAGAAATAAGAAAGAAACAAACACATGTTTCACATTAAAGGGAGAACAACATAAAAAACACCACATCCTTTATCATGTCTGTAGAAACCAAAACATTTTCATGGAACCTACCATTGTACCAACAATAAGATTTCCCAACTCAATAAGTCCAAAATTACACTTTATCAGCTCAATAAACTCATAACCTTATAGAAATTTACATGATATTTCAACAAAATTAACTCAGAAATCAGAGAACAAAGAACCTATTAATAAACACAAAAAATATGGAAAACTAACACAAACACACAAAATACCCTAAACATACCTTAATGCCGCAACCTTTAAGAGCTTGCTGTGTTTTTAATATTGTTGGAATCCAAAAATCAACCAATAATTCACATTCTATCAAGAATCCATCGAGCAAGTAGGGTTTGTATTTGAGAGGGAAAAATTTAAAATTGTACTTGATGTTTAGTGTGTTAGAAATTTTTGGACACTTTAAAATGAATTATAAAATATGAAAGGGTAGAGTTGTTTTTTTCATGCTAAAATCAATTTAAAATTGACGAAAGAGGTAGTGAAGCTTTTAAACTTTAAAAGGAGTAGTAGTTTTTTTGGGAATTGTTATCTTTTAGGGGGTATTATGATAATTTTATATAACACATGGGGTAAAATGTTAATGGGGGGGAATTTTTGAAAACTACCAATGGGTTTGAAAACTTCCTTTTAACTCCCCATTTTCAAATATATCATTTGGGGTTTTAAATACGCGATTCTGGGATTTAGATACGTGATTTTTTCCTTATATTTCAAATACATCATTTGGGGTTTTAGATACGCGATTCTTGAGTTTTAATACTATCATTTTTTTAAATGGAGAGCTAAAAGGAATTTGACTTATCATTTGGAGAGTTTTCGGGAATTCCCCGAAAATAGTTATTAACTCGAAATAATATTATAACCGTGGGTCTTGGTTTCATAATTAGTGATTTTGCTTTCTTCCAATTCTAAACCCCAATCCATAATCTCGAACACTTGTAATTTTGTATCAACATCTAGAAAAACCTCCCTGCTCGGCCGGCCTCTGGGCAACATCACCACACAGCTGCGCTATCTTTCGAAGAGCTTCAGATAATTGGTCGGCGAAAATGAGTTCAGGGCGAGAATCCAAGTGCGAGGCCACTGGAAAGATGGTAATTCCGTTTGAGCATATATGCCTTTTACGCATTGTCGATGAATTTTTATGCGTTTCAAGGAGATGGGTTTGGCGTATTTTGAATGGTTTCTTCTATTTCTTGATGAAATTAATTTTTACAGAGGAATTTATTAAATTTCTCTGAGAGGGGTTTCAGTCTCCGCTTCGATTTTCGTTCAGGATGAAGCTGTTTTGGGCATATTGGACAGAGAGGCTGTTGGGCAGTTGTCCGATGGGATTCAGAATGATAGTAATGATCCGCATAGTGGAAAATGGTTTGAATTTGCTTCCCGAAATTCTTGCCATTTTATTATTCGTTTGTCTGCATTTTGTGATTTCTGTAATTTAGAAATATTCTATTATTACTTTTAATGCATAAAATTTGCTAATTATAATGTGTATATATATGTGCGTATTATCATATTTCTCATACAATTATTTGGACCTGTGCCTTTTCTTTTTCGATTTACCATGAGGTATATGAAATATCTTGTAGCTAGAACCGTTTTGATGATTAGGTGTTGTTTGAGAGGTAAAGGTCATATTTTTTCGATCTATACGAATTTTACATTGAGAATTGTATGTTGTTAATGTTCGTCGACAAGAACTCACTTACCTCTCCATTGTCTCACGACAGCATGCTTGAGGATGAAAAACTTAAAGTTGACAGCACAAGCTCAGAAGATAAGCTGCTGCCAAAGGAATCATGCTCTAGCTCTTACAATCGGTATTATGTTGAAAAGATTGAAGAATTCCATTCTTATGTTGAAATGGTAAGTATATCTATTTTCTGTACTTGCTCCAACATTAAAACTGAGACATTTTAGTTTAACTGATTAGTTGCTGCAGTTAATGATGTTGAAATTATCTTCGAATTATAAGAATCTGTAGTTGTAATGAATAATGAATTCAGCATTTCTTTTGCAATAATTTATAGTTCTTGTGTTACTAGCCTCCTATGTGCATTTTCTTGACGAACCAAAATGTGGCCTTGAAGGTGAAGGAAATCGCCAGGCCGGGTTGTTCGCCCGAAACGCTTAATGTGGCTTTGAGCTCGATGTCCTCTCTCGTAAAGAAACTCTCCTTCATATCTTCCAAACAGTACATACATGCGTCACTTTGAGAAAACAGGCCACAAGCAGGCAGCAATGCAAGAAAAGAAATTTAACGGAAATCGCGACTCGGGTAATTCACCTCCTTTTCTTGTAAGTTTCCACGCTGCTGCTATCCTGGTTTATTTTCCCGAGGAGGGGAGGGGGGATGTGAAAGAGGCGGTGATGCCCTTTATGTCTATATAGAGTTATATTTATATGTATTTTCGTTAAGATCAAAATTTCACCCCTAAAATGATGATGGGGTTTTTATATTCTGTAAAAATATTTATTCACAAATAAAGTCTCCGACTTTGCTGCTAACAAATCCATAACCCTTAATTGTTGGCTTTATTCCATACAATCGAGCCGAGCTTTGTCTTCGAGCCTGATGAGTCAAGAGACATAGTGCTCAAGATTTGGCTTGATAGCCTTGAGTTTATGAGTAAATTATAGGCTCGAACTTGAATCTTTAGATTTCAGTTTATTGTGTTTGAGTGACATGTTTGAGCTCGGAAATTAATATACTATTTTTCGTTGTATATTTAAAAATATCCATCAAAAAATAAAAGCCAGCGAGCTTGTGAAATGGACTCACAGTTTTGAAAGCTCAAACCTTTTTCGAGCCTCTGGTTAAATCCCTGATTACATGGTTATAACTAAAATACACCATGATTGGTTATGAAGATATCGGGATCTAAACAGTGTTAAGGGTTTCCAATACAACGTGGGATCTTCTATTTCAAATTTGTGTTTCATGTCCTGTTACATTCATATACGGTCCACATTAATTTGGAGAGAGAAATAATTATATAATATGAAACACAAATTTGTAACAGGACATCCTATACTTACAATACTATTATGAAATTTGCAAGCATCGTTTGTTGTTTCAGTTACATGATGCCTGTGTGCGTTGTCGGTGCTGCGGTGCATACTGTTCGAATCAGATCACTTGTTTCATTTTTATGTTTTATCTTCTATTTTGATTTTTATGTTTTATCTTCTATTTTGCCTATCAACCCACGCCACGGGTGCTGAGGAGCAGTTGAAAGAGATTTTGTAAGGACGAATTTTCTCTCTCATTAAGTCTATGACTTACCTATACTAGGCTGTTCAACACGTAAAACTGTACCGCACTGAACTGAACTTCCACTAAACCGAAAAACACCGAACCGAACTTTCTAGTAATTGGTACGGTAAAAATCGAACTTTTTAAAAAAATTTAAAAATAAAAAAAGAGGAGGAGGAGCTTTCTTAAAACGGGCAACGACCAGAGAAGCCGAGAAGGGTGACTAGTTGGCGAATTGCTTTCGTAATCATGTCAATTTGTACAAAAGATCACCATGTAATTCATGAGTTTGGAAGTAAAATATAATACGCTCTACAATAGCATCAAGATGGAAGAAAACGCAGCGGCCAGCGCCGTTCTCCTTCAGTGATTCCCCCCAAAGTGGGACTCCCATGGGGCGGCATGGGCCATGGCTGTTCTCGTAACATATAGGGCAAGAAGCAGAAAGATGGCGAAGGCACGACATATGGGCGAAGGCACGGTGAGAAGGCGACGACTGCGTGGAGGTCTACTTATCGTAACATACAGGGCAAGAAGCAGAAAGATGGCGAAGGCACGACATGTGGGTGAAGGCAGGGTGAGAAGGCGACGGCTGCGTGGAGGTCTACTTAAGTGTTCTTCAAGATCTCCCTTCAATTTACTTTCTCCCAAATCGATTTCACGAGGATAAATGCATTGTAAAAACGTTTTGTATTGCAAAACACTAAACTACGTTTTTAATTTAATAGAAAATTTAATTATATATTATATTTATATATAATTCGATATTCGGTATGGTACGATGCAGTATACCGAGTCAAAATACCGAAGCAGTGCCGAATATTGAACTTTCAAAAAAATTTGTACCAAATATTGAGTTGAAGTTCCGGTTCAATAAACGATCCATGCTGAAATTTCAGTTTTGATCCATACCGAAATCCCTTTGATACGTCACATATTTGTTTAATTTTAGAGGTTAGATTGATATATTTTACCATACTATTTGAATTTAATTTTGGATTAGTGATTAGATTTTATGTTTTATGTAGAGGAATGTGATGAAAGAATATTGGCAACAAGAATGGAGTAACCACACGTTTTTTACGAAGCCCACTTCTTGGGTTAATTGGAGACAAGCAATTATGGCCCATTTGTGACACCCCGACTTTCAGACCGTACAGGTATGACGTATGTGCGCATTTAAAATTATTGTTTACGCATTTTATATTTATTCTAATTGTTTATTTGAATTATTTAATTTTTAATTCTTATATGAATTATTTGAATTTATATGAAATATTTGAATTATATGTCAAAAATTTACCTCAAGTGATTTATGATATGAATTTTATCAATTTATGATATGTGAATTTAATTTCCCGAACTTGATTTAATTTCGTTATGACCTTAATTGATCATTCATGAACCTTGAGAACTTAATTGCATTGGACTTAATTGATCGCATTTCAAGATTTGGGGACTCACTTGCATGACTTAAATAATGGAGGGGTTTAATAGCAATTTTGGCCATTTCTTCTTTCTTCAAAGTAGCATCACATTCCATTTCTTCCCTTCTTTCATACATACATTGCATACACATCTTTGCTCTTGTTCCCTTGCCAACCGATCCAAAACCTTTGCCCAAGGTGTGAAGATTTCTTCTCTCAAAATCCGAATTTTGGACATTCAAGCATCATCAACATCATCTCACTCCATCTCTTTGCATCTCTTTTTCATTCAAGGTAAGATGGAGATTTTGTATGAATTCTTGGATTGAATATGTGAAGCTAGGGTTGTGGCTTGGATTGGATGATTTACTTATTTGTTGTTGGAAACATGAGTACATACTTTTAGCTTGAAGTTATGCTTAAAGACTTGGGATTTATGGACTTAGTTGATGAACTTGTATATGGGTTTGATGTTAGTAAATCTTGTTGATCAATGCATGATATGAGTTTATATGCTAGATTTTAGTGTGCTTTAAGTATGGTCACATGTTTATTCAAGTTTTGGTTGCATTTGTTGGTTGAAAGTTGGTTGTTGTTGCTGTCACACTGCATGCCCTGTTTTTTTTCCTGTTTCGAACAGTGACACGGGCGTGTCACTTTTGTTCTCTTCAGTGTGACACGGGGGTGCAAGCTTGGTCGGGCTGATTTTCTGTACCGTGACACGGGGGTGTCACGGTTTGCTTTGTTTTGTGACACGGGCGTGTCACCCTATTTTCATGTATGTTTTCCGCTGTACCGTGACACGGGGGTGTCACGGCTTAGTACATTTCGGTGACACGGGCGTGTCACCCTTTGTTTCTCATGCATTTTGTTTGCATGCTACTGTACATGCACGTGTTTTATATATATTGAATATATGTGGTTGTTTGGTACCTTTCTTTATTCCTGTGACACTAAGTGGTTTCTTTTGCTTCTAAGCTTATCCTATGCTATTGAAGGGAAAAACGTGAAATGTAATTTGGTAACGTTTAAGTGTTCATTTGATATTTTCATGCATTCATAGCATCCATTTGCATCGCCGTGCGTCTAATTGGTACATTATTGAGTCTAAGTCTCGGGTCTTGTCTTCTTTTGTTTCAGAGCCTCTTCCGGAAGTTCGTGAGCCCGAGGTTTAAGTGTTCGTTCGCCCGTTTTGCCTTCCTTCTACTTTTGCAAAGGTGAGGTTAGGATCCTTTATATTAGATAAGCGACCTAAGACCTATTACGTGTTATTTTCTTACCCTGTATGCGAATATATACCTTATATATATATTAAATACGAGTGCTTAAGCTATGTTATGATTTTGTGAAATAAGCTTTACGTTTTCGAAATTTGTATAAGTATTGGCATAAGTAAGCTATATTTTGAAATTCGTTATTCGTATATGATATGTATGAGCGAGTTGTACCCTGAAAGATGGGAGTTTGGTTTGATTTGGTTTGTTGGGCCCGGAGACGTGGGTAAGGGAGACCCGGGACGACCACGGGGTCGCCGGTTATGACCCCTGTGCACGTTCTCATTTGAGATATTCACGTACGACCTATGGAGGTTGGGAAGGCGTGGTATCTTGAGCCCTCGGTGGATAACCGGGGAAGGCATATTGTGGGTTAGCTGCCCCGTATGTGTTTGGTAATGTAGGTGTTAGGGTTTGATTCCCGATACACCATGGATGTGAGGTTGGAAATTTTGATTTGAATTCGATTTTTATGTTATGTTTGATGGAGTAAGGGATAGTCCGTTCTCGCCGGACTTATGTTTATGTTCTGTTTGATAGATTATGGATCGAGATAGGTTTTCCTTTATATTATATGCTATTTTTGGAAAATGATTTGGTATGAAAAACCCTAGCCTCGATTCATGACTATCCCCGTTGTAATATGCTCTGCTCTATATGTATTTAGGTGTGGGTGTGCGTTTAGCCCCTCACTCAGTCGAGTTTTGACTGACCCCTCTCTTTTCCCACCTTCAGTGCAGGTTGTTTCGAGCTAGGCGGGGTAGTGCGAGTCTTAGTCTTGTACTTGTGTGTCTAGGTCGAGTTGCATTCATACTTCTTGCATTTTGGATACTCTTATTATGTATTTGATGTTAGAATTATATTTTGCTGAATTATGGGTTTTTGATGTATATACTCGATCTTTTAGGCCGTGAGGCCATTGTATATGAGATAATGTTAGTTATAGAGCTCTTTTCGATCCTTATGTTATTGCTTCCGCATTTATATGTTTGTTTTGCGCGCTCTGTCCGAGTTTTAGCCCCGCTTAGCCTAAGGAGTGAGTGTAGGTTCCGTTCGCTTAGACTTGGACTCATGTATGGAAATCCATTTCATATGTGGGTTCGGGTTTAGGTGCGGGGGATGTGGTGGCCCACCGCTCCGGGCGTCACATCCTTAAAGTGGTATCAGAGCCCTCGGTTGCAAAACCGGAGCTCTAGAGTCGTGTCGGGTGAGTCTAGGTCGTACGGCTTAGGACAATGTGGTTATATGCATTTATGTGATTATTTGTTATCTTCTTGTTAATCGTGCACATGAACATGTACTAACCCTCACGCATATGAATTGGAATCTTTTCTTTTGTAGAAATATGCCTCCCCGAAGACACCACCGCCGAGATAGATCTCCGGAACATCGTCATCACCGAGATCATTCTCCACACCCGGAAAATAATAATCCACCACCACCACCCCAAATGGATCCGGGCAATTTCATGGAGAGATTAGCGGTATATTTGGAACAAAGGGCTCAGGAAAGAAACAATGCACCTCCAGCTGGGAATCATGGAGGAAATCTAATTATAGCTACTCTCCGGGAGTTTAAGAACCAAAATCCACCGGTTTTCGTGGGTGGAAATGATGTCCAAGCAGAAGAATGGCTCGTGCAAACTAACCGGGTATGGAATCTCATACCGTGTGGGCCTATGGAGAAGCTACAATGCACACTTACCATGATCCAGGGCCAAGCTTATAGTTGGTGGTCAAGCTTGCAAGGAAGATTAGAGGCTACCGAGGAGGAGATCACATGGGAGGTGTTTGTTCGTGAATTCAAGAATAAATATATTCCCAAAGCTACAAGAAATCGAAGGGTGAGAGAATTTATGGAGCTCAAACAAGGGGGTATGTCCGTCACTGATTATATCAACGAGTTTGAAAGGCTCTCTCGTTATGCCCCGAACATTGCCAATGATGATGAAAGCAAGGCTTCTCAATTCCTCCAAGGACTTCGGGAGGATATGAAAGATGCTCTAGAGGCTTCTAACACAAGTACTTGGGCGAAAGTCACGGATAAAGCTCTAAGAGTTGAAGAACGGGTTGTGATGAGGAGGAAGAGTACTTATACCGGACAAGGGTCTAGCTCGGGGAATTTTAATAAATTTGGGAAGAGGCCGGCATTTAAAACATTTCAACAAGCCCAGCCTCAAAACAAGCAACCTCGACTCGCGGGACCCAATCAACCGAATCGACCCTTAGCACTTCCGGCTCCACCTAAAGTGCAATGTACCTATTGCAAGGGTCCTCATCACGTGGATAATTGCTTCAGGCTTCATAAGAGATGTTTCATTTGTGGGGCACAGGATCATATGGTGAACACATGCCCGAAGAAGAAAGATAACCCGAGGCCTGTAATCCAAGCTAGGGCTTATGCGTTGGGTGGTGAAGAAGAGCAAGCTGTGGAAATCGACCCAAATGCCGTGATCGAAGGTACTATAAGCATTCATGGCACAACATTACATGCATTATTTGATCCCGGGGCTACTCATTCTTTTATTTCCCGGGATATTGCTTCTTCTATGTGCTTGCCTGTCTCCTTGTGTGCGCATGATTACGTGGTTAGCTCCCCTTTTGGTGGTAGTTTAGTAACTTGCAGGGTTTTTCGGGGTTGTCCGGTTAGCTTCGAGGGCCGAGTTTTCCTCGCAGATTTGATTGAAGTGCCGATGCGGAGTTATGATGTAATCTTGGGTATGGATTGGTTGTATGAACATGGGGCTCAGATGGATTGTCGGGATAAGAAAGTTTCTTTTGGTTCAGTGGTGTTTAAGGGCGAAAAGTTGAAGTCAAGCCCGTTTATCTCTTTTGTTGAGGCGAGTAAACTGGTCCGGGACGGTGCGACAGGTTTTGTGGCCTATCTTTTGAATAGACCGAAGGATCAGGCCAAACTTGAGGAGACGGAGGTCGTGCGAGAGTATACCGATGTTTTCCCTGAGACTTTGGGTTCTCTACCGCCTGATAGGGACATCGAGTTCGTAATCGACCTTTATCCCGGAGCAGAGCCTTTCTCAAAGACTCCTTACAGAATGGCTCCTGCAGAGTTAAAAGAGTTAAAGACGCAGCTTGATGAGCTTCTAAATTGTGGGTACATCCGCCCGAGCACTTCTCCGTGGGGTGCTCCCGTTCTATTTATAAAGAAGAAGGATGGGACGTTACGGATGTGTATAGATTACCGTGAGCTGAATCGGATGACAGTGAAGAACAAATACCCTTTGCCTCACATCGACGAATTATTCGATATTCTGCAAGGCTCGAAAGTCTATTCCAAGTTAGATTTGAGGCAGGGTTACTACCAACTGCGTATTAGGGAGAAAGATATTCCGAAGACTGGTTTTAATACACGATATGGCCATTTTGAATTCGTTGTCATGCCGTTTGGATTAACTAATGCTCCAGCCGTATTTATGGATATGATGCACCGAGTGTTTAGGCAGTTTCTTGACAAATTCGTGGTTATATTTATAGACGACATTCTGGTGTATTCTAAGTCTGCTGAAGAGCACGCTCAGCATCTTCGGATCGTTTTGGAAACTTTGAGGGAACACAAGTTGTACGCGAAATTTAGCAAGTGCGAATTCTGGATCGACCGAGTTGTATTTTTGGGTCATATAATTTCAGGTGATGGGATTGAGGTTGATCCATCTAAGGTTGAGTCCGTGCTTTGTTGGGAGAGACCGAGAAATGTCTCTGAGATTAGAAGCTTTATTGGGTTGGCCGGCTACTACCGAAGGTTTGTTAAGGATTTTTCTAAAATTGCCGCTCCATTGACTCGTCTGACTAAGAAGGAAGTGAAATTCGAATGGGATGATAAGTGTGAGGCGAGTTTTCAGACATTGAAAATGAAATTAACTTCAGCACCGATTCTTACTTTACCCGAGGGTACCGAGGGTTATGCGGTTTATACAGATGCTTCCAAAGAAGGTCTCGGTTGTGTTTTAATGCAGCACGGTAGAGTGGTAGCTTATGCTTCGAGGAAATTGAAGGAACATGAGAAGAATTACCCTACCCACGATCTTGAATTAGCTGCAGTGGTGTTTGCTTTGATGAAGTGGCGACACTATCTGTACGGTACCACGTTCGAGGTGTTTACGGATCACCGAAGCCTCAAGTATCTCTTTTCTCAGAAGAATTTAAACGTAAGACAGAGGCGTTGGTTGGAGTTGTTAGAGGATTACGATTGCACCATTCAATACCATCCGGGTAAAGCAAACGTGGTCGCCGATGCCTTGAGTAGGAAGGTGAGTGTGGCTAATTTGGAAGAAGGTTCTCCAAGTTCGGATTCAGAGATCTTGGTTTCGGGAACTTGGTTGGCTAATCTTACAGTAATACCAGATTTGAAAGAACAGTTGTTGGAAGCACAGAATTCAGATGCAGAAATTCAAAGGTTGGTAGCTCGTTCCAAGAACGACCCGAATTCTAAGTTAGGGATTGATGATTCCGGTTTGTTAAGGTTCGAAGCGAGAATATGTGTCCCAGAAGAGCTCAAGAGGCTTGTACTTGAGGAGGCACATCGCTCGAGGTACTCGATTCATCCGGGAGGTACTAAGATGTATCGGGACCTGAAAGAGAAATTCTGGTGGAATGGCATGAAAAGGGACGTCGCGAACTTCGTGAAGCGATGTCTGACGTGTCAAAAGGTGAAGGCAGAACACCAGAAGCCGGGAGGAACTCTCCAACCACTTCCGATTCCCGAGTGGAAGTGGGAGCAAGTGACTATGGACTTCGTGTCTGGCTTGCCTAGAGTCAAAGGAGGGTTTGATGGAATTTGGGTAATTGTCGACAGATTAACTAAGTCTGCCCATTTCCTCAAGGTTCGGATGTCCGATAAAGTTCCAAGACTAGCCGAGTTATATGTTCGAGAGATTGTAAGACTACATGGAATTCCGGCTAGTATCGTTTCGGATCGGGATCCACGGTTTACTTCGATCTTCTGGCAGAATCTCCAAAAATGTTTGGGCACCAGGCTCAGGTTTAGCACCGCTTCGCATCCTCAAACGGACGGTCAATCTGAAAGGTTAATTCAGTACTTGGAGGATATGCTTCGGTCGTGTGCTTTGGATTTCCAGGATAAGTGGGACGAGCATTTGGCTCTAGTTGAATTTGCTTATAATAACAGTTATCAGGGTTCGATTAAGATGGCTCCTTATGAAGCACTTTATGGAAGAAAGTGTAGGTCACCTTTGTTTTGGGATATCGAGGATTGGAGATGGACCGAAGAGAATAAGCTTGAGAGGGCCGAGCCTAAGGAAAACATTGCTGCTACTATTGAGAAGGTTCATACGATTAGACAAAGAATGAGGGCAGCTCAGGCTCGACAGAAGAGCTACGCCGATAAGAGAAGAAGGCCCTTAGTGTTTGAGGTCGGAGATAGAGTTTTTCTGAAAGCATCTCCAAGGAAAGGCTTCACTCGAATAGGTAAAGGTGGAAAGCTCAGTCCACGATACCTAGGGCCATTTGAAATTTTGGAAAGAATTGGAGAAACGGCGTACAGATTGGATCTACCACCGAATTTGACCGGGATACACAACGTTTTCCATGTTTCTCAGCTCCGCAAGTACCATCCCGATGAGGCAACTATTCTTCCAGTTGAAGAGGTTCAGTTAGAGCCGGATTTAACAATAGAAAAGCATCCGGTTGCAATTCAGGACCGGAAGATGCAAGAATTGAGAAAACGGCAGATTCCTTTGGTCAGAGTACTTTGGAGGGATCAGAAATCCGAGGAATCGACTTGGGAAACTGAGGAGAAAATGAGGAACTTATATCCGGAGTTGTTTGAGGACTCGGTTCGGACTTGAGGGCAAGTCCTTTTTAAGGGGGAAGGATTGTGACACCCCGACTTTCAGACCGTACAGGTATGACGTATGTGCGCATTTAAAATTATTGTTTACGCATTTTATATTTATTCTAATTGTTTATTTGAATTATTTAATTTTTAATTCTTATATGAATTATTTGAATTTATATGAAATATTTGAATTATATGTCAAAAATTTACCTCAAGTGATTTATGATATGAATTTTATCAATTTATGATATGTGAATTTAATTTCCCGAACTTGATTTAATTTCGTTATGACCTTAATTGATCATTCATGAACCTTGAGAACTTAATTGCAATGGACTTAATTGATCGCATTTCAAGATTTGGGGACTCACTTGCATGACTTAAATAATGGAGGGGTTTAATAGCAATTTTGGCCATTTCTTCTTTCTTCAAAGTAGCATCACATTCCATTTCTTCCCTTCTTTCATACATACATTACATACACATCTTTGCTCTTGTTCCCTTGCCAACCGATCCAAAACCTTTGCCCAAGGTGTGAAGATTTCTTCTCTCAAAATCCGAATTTTGGACATTCAAGCATCATCAACATCATCTCACTCCATCTCTTTGCATCTCTTTTTCATTCAAGGTAAGATGGAGATTTTGTATGAATTCTTGGATTGAATATGTGAAGCTAGGGTTGTGGCTTGGATTGGATGATTTACTTATTTGTTGTTGGAAACATGAGTACATACTTTTAGCTTGAAGTTATGCTTAAAGACTTGGGATTTATGGACTTAGTTGATGAACTTGTATATGGGTTTGATGTTAGTAAATCTTGTTGATCAATGCATGATATGAGTTTATATGCTAGATTTTAGTGTGCTTTAAGTATGGTCACATGTTTATTCAAGTTTTGGTTGCATTTGTTGGTTGAAAGTTGGTTGTTGTTGCTGTCACGCTGCATGCCCTGTTTTTTTTCCTGTTTCGAACAGTGACACGGGCGTGTCACTTTTGTTCTCTTCAGTGTGACACGGGGGTGCAAGCTTGGTCGGGCTGATTTTCTGTACCGTGACACGGGGGTGTCACGGTTTGCTTTGTTTTGTGACACGGGCGTGTCACCCTATTTTCATGTATGTTTTCCGCTGTACCGTGACACGGGGGTGTCACGGCTTAGTACATTTCGGTGACACGGGCGTGTCACCCTTTGTTTCTCATGCATTTTGTTTGCATGCTACTGTACATGCACGTGTTTTATATATATTGAATATATGTGGTTGTTTGGTACCTTTCTTTATTCCTGTGACACTAAGTGGTTTCTTTTGCTTCTAAGCTTATCCTATGCTATTGAAGGGAAAAACGTGAAATGTAATTTGGTAACGTTTAAGTGTTCATTTGATATTTTCATGCATTCATAGCATCCATTTGCATCGCCGTGCGTCTAATTGGTACATTATTGAGTCTAAGTCTCGGGTCTTGTCTTCTTTTGTTTCAGAGCCTCTTCCGGAAGTTCGTGAGCCCGAGGTTTAAGTGTTCGTTCGCCCGTTTTGCCTTCCTTCTACTTTTGCAAAGGTGAGGTTAGGATCCTTTATATTAGATAAGCGACCTAAGACCTATTACGTGTTATTTTCTTACCCTGTATGCGAATATATACCTTATATATATATTAAATACGAGTGCTTAAGCTATGTTATGATTTTGTGAAATAAGCTTTACGTTTTCGAAATTTGTATAAGTATTGGCATAAGTAAGCTATATTTTGAAATTCGTTATTCGTATATGATATGTATGAGCGAGTTGTACCCTGAAAGATGGGAGTTTGGTTTGATTTGGTTTGTTGGGCCCGGAGACGTGGGTAAGGGAGACCCGGGACGACCACGGGGTCGCCGGTTATGACCCCTGTGCACGTTCTCATTTGAGATATTCACGTACGACCTATGGAGGTTGGGAAGGCGTGGTATCTTGAGCCCTCGGTGGATAACCGGGGAAGGCATATTGTGGGTTAGCTGCCCCGTATGTGTTTGGTAATGTAGGTGTTAGGGTTTGATTCCCGATACACCATGGATGTGAGGTTGGAAATTTTGATTTGAATTCGATTTTTATGTTATGTTTGATGGAGTAAGGGATAGTCCGTTCTCGCCGGACTTATGTTTATGTTCTGTTTGATAGATTATGGATCGAGATAGGTTTTCCTTTATATTATATGCTATTTTTGGAAAATGATTTGGTATGAAAAACCCTAGCCTCGATTCATGACTATCCCCGTTGTAATATGCTCTGCTCTATATGTATTTAGGTGTGGGTGTGCGTTTAGCCCCTCACTCAGTCGAGTTTTGACTGACCCCTCTCTTTTCCCACCTTCAGTGCAGGTTGTTTCGAGCTAGGCGGGGTAGTGCGAGTCTTAGTCTTGTACTTGTGTGTCTAGGTCGAGTTGCATTCATACTTCTTGCATTTTGGATACTCTTATTATGTATTTGATGTTAGAATTATATTTTGCTGAATTATGGGTTTTTGATGTATATACTCGATCTTTTAGGCCGTGAGGCCATTGTATATGAGATAATGTTAGTTATAGAGCTCTTTTCGATCCTTATGTTATTGCTTCCGCATTTATATGTTTGTTTTGCGCGCTCTGTCCGAGTTTTAGCCCCGCTTAGCCTAAGGAGTGAGTGTAGGTTCCGTTCGCTTAGACTTGGACTCATGTATGGAAATCCATTTCATATGTGGGTTCGGGTTTAGGTGCGGGGGATGTGGTGGCCCACCGCTCCGGGCGTCACACCATTGACTTAAGATGTAATTAAATGGGAAAGATCACCTGAAGCTTTTTGGAGATATATGGCCCGTGCAACCTTATGTAGGAGGCCCAATTCCTAAATTAATTACCACGATTAGAGGAAGTTACAACCCTCAGCGTTATTTTTTGGAGAATTAAATTCACCTAGGAGGGGGCAGCACGTTCTTGGAGTAATAACAGTGCTTGATGAAGAGTTAGTGGGCGTTTAATGTGGAGAGACAGTGAAGAAGCTTACCTGAGGTCACGGTTAGGATTCCTGACCCTTTTTTCGTGCAGAAACTTGGGCACACTCATTGAGAACGTGTGGATAACATGGCTTTTATGATGGCAGATCGTGGAGGAAGAGTGGGGGAAGAATTCAAGTCTTAGCACTACATAAAAGGAGAAGAACCGAGATTGGGGAGGGCATCACACTAGTTTATTCTTCTTTCCTTTGTTTTGTTGAAACTATATTACTATTTTATTTTCATGCTTTGAATTTTGTTATGAATTTCTAGTTCGTTTATAGTTGGGATTTTCCAAGCATGCTTTAGATGTCGTGAGACAATTTCTTTGGGTTGATTAATCAAAGTTATCCCTTTTATTTCCGATTTCATGTCATTGAGTGTTGGTTTATTCTTTGGTTAGTGCACGAATCCTTGAATTATCAATACACATACAGCTAGTTAATTCGTTTGGTGGAGTCTAGCCGGGCAATTAACGAAGTGACAATCAACACTAGGTTGTTAAGTTCGGCTGATTTTGTGTTGTGGAATATTACGGTCTAATTAGGCGAAGTAGGAGTTTCTACTAAGTCGGTTAGGGTTAGTGTTTCTTTAGCTCGTAAAACAATTAGCTAATTGAATCCTTGAAGGAGTTTCTGATAAGGGTTATTAGTTAGTTAGGGAATAGTCTTTAGGAGTTTCTTCAGATTATTCTAAAAAGTAAGAAGAAACGAGGGAGCCTAAGGTAACTGGTAACTATAGCTAGCCTAACGAGGAATTAATCACCCTATCCGTGATCATAGTCTGATGCATGCGTAGGAAAATCCCAGCTATCTGTCATCTATTGAATTTGTCCAGGTTTAATTTTACTTCTCGTTCTTGCCAGTTTAATCGTTTATTTTAAGTTAAATTTTTATTAGTTTAATCTAAAACTTGACAAACCCCCCTATTTTAATTGTTCGTTTTATTTCCTTGGCATATTAAAAGAGTACAAACTCGTCCAATCCCCGTGGATCGATACCCGTTGCCACTATTTTACAATTTAATCGTGTGCAATATTTGGGATTTATTATTGGTGGTCTCGACACCCATCACCCTTCTCTCTTCTAAAGCCAAAGAACTAAATTACATTGATAGACATTAATCTAATTGGATTTGGTTAGAATTCAATTATTGTTATTTGTTTTTATATTTATAGTCCAATATTTATTTCATTGAGTATAGGTCTATGAAAGCTATTTTGTTTATCTAACCGATTAATTACTCGGGTTCATGAATTACAACATGACCTTAACCAAACAAAGTAAACATTAGAAATTAGGGTGCAACTTAAATAAAATGATCAATTCTAACTAATCCAAAAGGTAAAATCTATGATACAAGGATACGGACACGGCGGTACGCATATTATACGACACGGGTATGGCGACATACATTTTTTTTTTAAATTTCCCACGTGAAGAATATCGGGCACGAGTATTCGACACGACAAAATGATATATTTAGAAGTAGGGTAGAATGCATTGGTCGAACCACAATGATCCAAACATAGTCAACATTTTATATTAGATTAGCGTCACAGTGAACAAAAGAAAAAGATCACGATAGAAATTTAACTAAAATGTTTGCTAATTTCTGCGAAGGTTTTTTTACATCTACACCTTTTACAAGATTGCATAATTACAACTCATACTCGTTTAAATAAAAATATTACAAACTCCATCCTTGAGAATTTAAAAAATTATAGATTGTTTCATTTCTTTAGGTTTTAGTTGATTTTACAAGTAGATTGACCATTACAACCACAATTTAATTTTTTTGAAAAAAAAAATTTAAAAAAAATTATTTGCAAAATATTCAAATCAAATTTAATTTGTAAAGTTAGTTTAACATTGAATTAATTTTTTTCAAATATTTTAATTTTAGTTTTTAAAATTTTAAATTAAGGGTATAAAGGTCAATTTGCCCATTAATTGCCCATTAGTTTGTAATATTTCTATCTAAGCGGATATGAGTTATAATTATACCATTTTGTAGTAATCGTAGATGTAAAGATCCCTATATGCAAATATATACCGCCCAATTAAGAGAAATCGGCTTAGACTTGCGAGGATTTCTCCATACTGGGGGTCGGTGTGCCCTCTTTTCCATCAATTTCCCGATCTACACATGAAGCGCAGAGGGATCACTAAATGGTAACTCAGCCGTTTGGCGCTATGTTGTAAACGATCTTTAAAAAAGAAATTGATATTATTGTATGCTAAAAGTGCGAACGGTGAATCATGCGATGGAGTTGTCACTACTCACTAAAACAGATTTGAGAAACTCAACTTTCGTGGGCCGTGTTCCAGGAGAGCTTGAAAATAGGCATGAGCGTGAGCTTGAGTGTGGTGTTGAGAAATTCGGATGACTTCTGCATTGGCTGGGAGGTAGAACGAAAAAGGGGTCTTCCGAACTCGGAATTGGCAGAGATCACCATGCGGGTCTTGACAACAGTGATACTTGCATGTGATTTTGGTTGAACGAGGATTGCAGTGGCAGGGAATTGTATGGACATTATCAACTTGATTAACTCAGCTAATAGTAACCATGTTCTTTGGGGCGCAATCCCTTTGGATTTACGGGTGCAAAATGCTATATGATAATGAAATTTCCTGATCTTCTTTTGCTTAGAAAAAAATTACCAGATTCATTTTATTAATTTAACAAGTTGACTTACTAAAAGTATATTACATTTAATTGTCAGACAAACACATGGTAATGACAGTAAAGTTAATTGAATAACATATTTTTTTCATTTCAAAATATTACATTTTAAATAGATATAAAGATTACACTTATTTAGTCCTTACAAGAAAATAACCAAAAATTAGTATGCAATTAAAAATCCGGTTGACTGCTATACTATACATAGCACAACATATATAAATTACAATTTTAAATAAATCTAACTGTTTGGATAGGATCTGAAACGAATTTTATTTCATGTTGGGGAAAAAAAAAAAAAAGTTCTTATAGACAAAAGGTTATTAATTATATAATAATATTCTGACGAGTTGTCCAACACTCTAAAGTTACTATAATTTAGCAAGGAAATTAATCACAGGGAATGATGTAGACTCGAAAATGATATATATATATACAATGCAAGCAATACCATATGTACTAACTACATAGAACCTAAAGAGGACATTATACACTAAGTATGCAGTACTTACGTCTTACGATTACTCTTTAGCTATGGCGATGAGGAACGTTGGGCATATGAATGCAGGAGATGGTGAAAATAGCTATGCTAAGAATTCAGGCCTACAGGCTCTCGCTCTCTCTCTCTCTCTCTCTCTCTTGCGTGCGCAAATTTTCTTGATCTTGAGTATGTGATTCCTTGCAGATAGTTTTTATGAGACCCTCGGAGAAATGTTTGCTTCTTCTTCTGATGATGATATTCATGGCTTTCGCACGAACATCAAAAGCTTGAAGATGGTGGATTTGGGTTGTTCATCAGGGCCAAACACACTCCGATCCACATTATGTCCCACACAATCAACCGAATCGAGCAACTCTACCAAGACAAGAACACCATAAGCTCTGCTAATGATCACTTGCCCCAAATTGAGGTGTATCTGAACGATCTTCCGGGTAATGACTTCAATAACCTCTTCAAACTGCTGCAAACAGATTGGTGCCGTAACAACGAGGACGAGGAGGAGAAGAAGAAATGTTTTTTCTATGGTTTGCCAAGTTCTTTTTAATATATATATATATATATATATATAATAAAATATTTTACGTTATTTTATCCGGGATTTACATTGAATTCTTATGAGATATTATAATATTTCAATCATAATTAATTTTGAGATATAATCTACAAATTCAAACAAATATATTAATACTAGTTTTACCAATAAAATAATAAAATTAGCTAGCTCAATTGGTTAATACACCCCCATTTTACATGGAGGGTTGCGAGTTTGAGCCCTCAAAGGCAAAATCTCATATTTGATATTAAAATTTTGGAAAAAAAAAAAAAATATTTCCGGGCCAAACGGCCGCAGAGTGGTCCGGTCCGGTTCTTTGACCGATTTTCGATCGGTACTTAGTGGGCCAAACTGGTCCGGAGGGAGACTGGTTTTGAGGGGCTATTTGGACCGGACAGGTTTTCGGTCACCGGTCCGATCGGCCCATCTCAGGCGGTGCGTAGGAGAGACAAAAAGAGAGGTGAGTTTTGACATGAAATTGGGATAAAATTGAAAAAAAATTATAATAGATGGGTATTTTGTTAAATAAGAATAATTTATGTAATTACGTGGTATTTTTTTATTTTTTTCATTAAATATTAATAATCTACGTCATATACCAACTCAGAGTTTGGAGGGAAAATAAACAAAAATCCCCAAATTTCTGCCAAGCGGAGAACTAAAATTGAGAAAAATCGAATAAAAAATGATGCAATATGAGAAATGGTAAAAACTTAGGACCAAAATAAAAAATGACATTTTTAGATTACGAAAAATGATATTTTCCTATTAAGCATTATAATAATAAGGGATAATGCACAAGACATTTGGTTGTAGTGATTTTTACCAAGAAGAGGAATGAGGAATGTTTTCATGGCTGAATGGAGAATTGTTCATTTGAATTCAAAGTCAATAGGTATGAAAAAATCAAATTGAACAAGAGTTGGAAATAACGATCCAGTAGAGTTAGTCATAGGAATACGAATAGTACTTAAAATCAGAATTTTGAATATTTAAACGAACAATTTAGGATTAATTACACCTAACTCGCATATTAGACGGGTAGTTACAATTCGTCACTATTTTTGGTAAATTATGATAATGTATTAATTAAAAATAGACTTATTTAATTTAAAAAACACATGAGCGAATTTTACAAATCAAACTAAATATATAAAGTCAAAAAAAAAAAAAAAAATGAACGAAGTGTATAGTCAATTATAGCAGAAAAAAAATATAGTTGTTATAATAACTGTATTTTGTCCAAAAATAACAATTGAAAATTTTTATTAAAAATATTTCACTTAACCCCCAAATTAGTATAATCAATTACAGTCAACCCCTAAGGACAATATAGGAATAAAAAAAATTAATAAAAATCAACGGAAAGTATTTTCGAGTTTTCATTAAAATTTTTGCTGATATCAGTGATTTTTAAACGATTGGGGTTACGTGTTGTTGGATTCAATATGAAGTGCTAACACGTGACCAGCCGTATTGATGACACGTGGTTAGATCCACGAACGCAAGAACGGGAATGAGCTTGGGCAACAATAGTGCGACTCAGGAAGGAAAAGGAGAATGAGGTGTGTATGCCATGGCTAAGGTAAGCTTTTGGGATCAGAGAAGATAATAACGAACCACGAGACATAGAGAAATAGGAATGAGAAAAAGGGAGAAACGCAATGACTCTGGGCTATATAAAGGGAGCTCATGGTAGATGAAAGGCAAGACATAAATAAAAGAGAAAGGAGTAGGTTTGTTTCGGAGAGTACACATCAATTAACCGAAAGAACTCTCAAAATGAATGTCAAGCCTTAAAAAGTATAAGTTCTAAGTGATATTAATTCACTAAAAGAATTCTCAAACATGTATGTCATGTTGGGAAAACGAACAGAAACGCAGCGAAAATTTAAAAATTTTCCCAACTAAGTAAGGATCGAATCTTGCAATTCCTATTCCCAAATTCGTAGAGATCAAGAAACTCACTTAATTACACTACCAGAAAACAGTCGAAAACCGACGGAAAATTTCGTCGATTTTCCATTGGAATTTCCGACGGAAAACCGACGGAATTCCAATGGAATTCCCACGGCCAAGCAAAATAGCATTCCAACGGAAAAGCCGTCGGAATTCCGTTGGAACTCCGTCGGAAAAATTGGTGGAATTTTTAAAAAAATTGCGCCAAAAATTCCAACGGAATTCCATCGGTTTTCCGTTGGAATCCCGTCAAAAATTTTGGCCCAATTCCCGCCTGCCAGAGTGCATCCTTCGAGCGTGGGAGTCTTTCTCCAAGTCCCGCCTGACACTCGCAATATTGCCTCGCATGAACAATCACAACTCAAAACTCGCGTCGCAGGCACAGAACACTCCCTTGCTTGTTCCACGCTCGAGTCCATCCTGACGCTCGCATCACTCGCAGCGCTTGCGTAATCGTCAATGCATATCTCATCCGCCGGGGTCCATCTCAGCGGGCCTCCGGGCTCTCTCGAGGGTACGAACGACCTCGTGACTGAAGCTTCACCCCGAGCGTCCCAGCGCTCGGACAAGACAATTTGAGGATCCTTCACCTCGAGCTCCTGACGCTCGTGTCAGGTCATCCCGGGGACCCACCTTTAAGCGTCCTTACGCTCGGGTTACCCTCTCTGGGTATCACTGCGCTCATGAAGCCGTTGTGTAACTGCCACTGACACACACAGGTAGTGCGCACACAAACCCCTGACACCCACTATCACCCGTACGAAGGTATACCTCAGAGATGTCACTCTCACACCATCACACGTTGCCACGTGTCTAGGGCAACATGGGGTTTTGGACCACATTGTCGCTTTTACCAAAACGCCCTTGCCCCTAACATATAAATATGGGAATTTACATTTACATTCCCTAAGTGATTCTTCGCACACGAACTCACACTGTATACAGACATACATACATAACTGGGCATTTTTCCTCCATTTTTACTCTGGTTCCTTCTTCCCCAAGCTCCGCATACTTCACCATCTTTGTATCCTTCCTGCATTTTCTCCCCTGGTGTTATCCTAGCTGGAAGCAATGTTTTCAAAAGCGGACCGGACCGGCTGGTTCGACTGGTGACCGGTGGCTGGTCCGGTCCGAACTACCCCCCTAAACCAGTGTTGACAGGGCCGGCACAGGACCGGAAAAACTGGCCGGTTAACTGGCGGTTTTGGTCCTGTGAACCGGACCGGACCGCCGGTTCACTCAGTTTTCAGTTTTTTTTTTTTTTTTTTTGTAAATTTAAAATTCCCACATCCTTTAACCTTTTTTGAGTCTTAGAAAACGTTTTTTGCACACTTACAATTCCCAAATCCCAAATTTAAAATCATATGCCTCAAATTAGACGTTAAACACTTGAATATGGCGCTTTTATTCTAATATTGAACTATATTATATATTATATTTTTAATTTTAGCATATTAATAATATATATATATTATTAAAAATAATATTTTTATTTATGACGTCATACCGGTTCGACCGGTGGTTGAACCGATCGAACCGGTGACCAGTAAGGCTACCGCTTTGACCTCCGGTCCGCTTTTGAAAACATTGGCTGGAAGAACCCACACTCTTTGGAAACCCAGTTCCTGAGGCTCAAACGCCTGTGATGGTCTTCCCCCGAAACAAATCTTTAAGTGTTGGTGATTTAGTACATTTTCAGTTCCTACACCACCATTTTTGGCGCTGTCTGTGGGAAACCATCATCTTTTCTTCTGTCAGATTCTTCCTTCTTGAGCTATTTGAGATATAACACCTGCAAATCATACCATGGGAGGAAAACCCAGAGGACGGGGCACACAACGTTAACACCCCCAATTCTGGAGTGAACGATACTCCGGCCACCGACGGAGGCACCCTTGCCTCCGTGGGAGACAAGGGCAAAGCAGCTTTGGTGGGATCTCTCTCCACTGGTGGAAATGAAGCTGGAGGTTCTGGACCCGCCGTCCCACCTGCAACGCTCGTTCCCGCCGCCGCCGCCGCTGCATACTCCATGGCGTTACCCCCCGCAAGGATACATTTGCATGCAACCCGACATGATGCCAGGTATGATGGAGGGTATGATGCCCATGGTTCCGCCCTATCAAGTGGGCACATTACAGCTTCCAGTCTCCATCCCCAGGGAAATCCAAGGAGTAGAAATGCCACAAATAACACCGCAACAACTCCAGGCGCTCTACGCTCAATGCGAGGTGCAAACTGCCCAAAACGCTTGGAAACACTTTACAGCCGCCTACTTCCCCTAGGGCGTGGGCGCTCAGATGGCACCCCCGATGGGAGGGCTACAAGTACACCCTCTGATGGCTGCCAAGAACGTACTGAGGGCTCAGCCACCACCACCACCACCTCCAGCACAAGGGAAAGAAATCCCACCGAGGGCTGAGCAGGCCCAGCTGCCTGTTGAGAAGGAGAAAGCCCCTCAAGAGAAGAGGGCTGAGGAAGAGGAGATCCAGTCAGCGATCTCTAGAAGGACAAGCAGGAGAGACGGAGGCAACCCTCAACTGGCGGCAGTACAAGACCAGCTAAACGGGATGTAAAACATGGTGGAGCAACTCTCTCGAGCGCGGTCTCAAGTCCCCCTCGCTGGGGATGAGAGAGCCATGGCCAGAGATGCTCGCAATCCACGAAATCCAGTCCCTCGCCACTGGAGGGAAGAAGACTAAGAAGACCACGACGACGAGGGTGGGAACCATAGGCCTTTGACAGGCGGTTCATCTCTCGTGGATGAAGTGCTAATGGCTTACATTGGAATGGGCAAGATCCCCACGGCCGTCAACCACTATGACGGAACCAATGATCCGGCCGAGCATCTGGATCACTTTGTGCACCTGATGCACCTCTACGAGCATTCCAGTCATTACTGGGCCAAAGTCTTTGTCACTTCCCTCGTTGGAATGGCACAAGACTGGTACAAGAAGCTACCCCCTCGTTTCATTCGAGGGTACAATTGATAACTCGTTAATTGGTCATCTTTATGATTGGATTATACCCTCTAATTACGCTTGAATTGATATTATCTTGAAAGGAATTGATACTTTATTGTTTTAATTGTAGATTCGGGGCTTTGAGACGAAATTGAGCTTATTCGGTCAATTTATGAAGAAAACCAACACAATTAGGCGGACCCACATGAATACTCGAGACCTTCCGCGTTGGAGTCTGGATGCGTGACACAACTTTTTGATAAATTGAGTTAAGTGGATGGATTTAATTGGAGAAATCCCAATATGCTTTGCATTTGTGGTTGCATGCACGGAACTAATAAAGCCCAATTTGCTTGGCTTGATGTGATTAGTGGGTTGCACTTGTATTATGGGAATTAATTTGACAAGGCCCAATTTGTTGGGAAGTGTTATGGGCTGCGGGAAGTGTTTGGAATGTATTTGTTGATATTGGGCTTCTACTTTCTAAGGTTAATGATGGGCTAGCAACATATTTGGAATTCAATTGAAATTTATGGTGTTTGATCTTTGCATGCATTTACGTGGGAATGGAATTAAAGGAAAAGTGGGCTACATGTGTGGATTTAATTAATGGAGCCTAATTTGCTTTGTTGGGCCATGGATTTAAGTAATTGGAGAGGCTCATGAAGCTTTGTGGTGGCCTTTACATTTCGGAATTCAATGTGAGGAGGCCCTTATGTGTTGATTTTTGGGGCTGCAAGTTGTGGACTTAGGAATGGGCTGACAGAATTTTGGGAATTTATGGAGAGGCCCAGGTTGTGATTAATTCTTGGAGAGCAAGAATTATAATCCCACTTTGATTCGGAAGCCTAGGAACAGATATATATTTACACGCATGGCAGCAGCTTGGGGTGATATCACGTAACAAATTGGAAGGCAACTTTTGGGGGCGTGACATTCTTGGAGCAGGACAACATCACAGTTCTTCTTTAGTTTAATTCTTTCGTTTTTGTTTTTAGTTTATTTAATTATGTTAAAGAATTTCTTTAGTATTATTTTGATGGATTTTAGTAGCTAAGTTTTTAATTATCTAGCTAGGGATTAAGATTCGATTTTGGATATTGTGAGACCTAAACGTTTTTACTAATTCATGTTTATTCAGGCATTTATCTTATCTCCGTGTTTCGTGTTTATTGTGATTAGGCAATTTCGGGATAGTGCACGATCTCTAGGTTGTTTAATTTGCATATAGCCATTCATGATGCTTGAAGTGCAGTAAAGTTGATTGATAAATTGTGGTAAATTAGTGGCAGGGTCTTAGCGATAACATTCCTCGTTCACTAAGGGATTTGATAATCTAATTTAAATCTTGCGTGTGTCACGACTTGGTTAATTAGGATTGGTGTTTTTATAATTCTTAATGCTGCGAATTCATTAAATCCTGTCGAGTGTCTCTAGGGGTTGTGAATTTGTTAGGGAAGATAACTGTCGAGTGTCTCTAGGTTATCCGATAAATTAAGTAAAAACGAGGTTGAGTCGAGTGTCTCTATCAACTATAGCCAATCTGTCTGAATAACTTGAATTTATCCTTGAGTCAATGATCAATATAACAATTCGAATCGAATATCCCTGGCTAGGTAATTTTTCCTCTGATTGATTTAATCCTACGTGATTTTGCTTGATAATTTTAATTAGTTTTTAATTCTTGTTATTTTATTTTAATTGCATACTTAGTTAGAATAATTCAAAACCCCCCTTTTAATTGTTACTTTTCGTGAATTACTTGGAATTGTTAGAAATAAGTCAACCAGTCTCCGTGGATCGACCCTGTTTATGCTATACTCCGTTTAGTTGTGAATAGGTTTATATTTATTTTTGACGGATTCGACACCTGTCAAATTTTGGCGCCGTTGCCGGGGACTGTGTTTTTAATCGATTTTATTTCTTTTCATGAACAGGAGTATTCGCGGGAAGGACGAAACAATCTACAATCCAGAAATCGAGAAAACTGCTCGGAAATTAAGGCAACAAACTCAATCATGCAAGAAACAAGCTGAGACATCAGGTTTGGTCAAGGAGATTGAATCAGGGACTGAATCGGACAGTTCGAGCGAAGGAAAGCCTGACTTGACCGTTAAGCGTGACCACGCCTTAACCATGGCGGACCAACGCAGAACCATGGAAGATCTGGCGCGCCCCGCCGCCACACAGCAGCCCCTATGTATCACTTTTCCAGAGGTGGGTGCTGGTTTCGAGCTGAAGACGGGCACAATTCACCTACTTCCCATCTTTCGCGGTCTGGAAAACGAAAACCCTCACCAACATCTAAGTAAGTTCCACACAGTTTGCTGCTCTACCAAGCCTCACGGTGTTACTGAGGACCAAATCAAGCTCCGTGCTTTTCCGTTCTCTTTGCAAGATGCAGCAGAAAAATGGTTGTATTCTCTACCATCAGCAACCATTACTACTTGGCAGCAGATGCACGATAAATTCTTGGACAGATTTTTCCCTGCTGATCGATATCTGGATCTCCTTCAGGAGATAATCACCATTAAGCAGAAGGAACATGAAGGCCTGCATGAGTATTGGGAACGATACCAGAATTTGCTTGCAATGTGCCCGCATCACAACCTGCCGGAAAATTCAGTTATTCATAACTTTTATAGGGGTCTGATGCCTGCTGACAAAAGGCAGTTGGATGCTTCGAGTGGAGGTTCCATTATGATCAAAACACCTGTGGAATTGACGGAATTAATTAGCAGAATCTCTAGAGTCTCGCAAAAATACTATGCTAAGTCCGACATGACGAGACAGGTAAAAGAGGTAAATTCTTCCCAATTTGAGGAACTCAAGAATATGATAGCTGTTTTAGCATCTAACATGAGTGCAGGAATCCCACAAGTAGCGACAGTTTGCCAATTACCTCTGCAATCCCAACAATACAACCAACAACCGAATCAACCCAATCAAACCCTCGATCCCCAAGACATCCGACTCAGTAGCTTGGAAAATCAAGTCAAGAATTTGGAAACTCAATTGGGACAGATTGCAACGGTTTTGAGCAGGATTGAGAATCAAGGCAAGTTGCCTTCTCAAACCGAGGATCCGAGGCACAACGTGAGTGCAATCACGGTCATAAGTGGTAAGGAACTGCCTCCAGCTGTGGAGAAGACCAAAACTCGCCAGAACAGGGCTGAAACTGATCAGAACGACGACTTGACCGTTAAGCGTGACCACGCCTTAAGCTCCAGCCGCGACAGAGAGCCAGAAATTAAAGTCCAGCCTAAGCCATGGGTGGAACCACCCCCGTTTCCAGAGCGCCTGATCCAAGCAAGAAAACAAAAGGAGGAACAAGGCATTCTTGATACTTTCCGAAAGGTTGAAGTCAACATTCCTTTATTAGATGTCATTCAACAAATTCCACGCTATGCGAAGTTTCTTAAAGAGCTCTGCACCAACAAACGGAAACTAAAAGGTAATGAAAGGGTGAGTGTTGGAGAAAATGTCTCCGCGGTTTTACAAAAGAAATTACCACCGAAATGCAGAGACCAAGGTATGTTTTCAATTCCGTGTAAAATAGGCAACCTTGGTATTAAGAAAGCTATGTGTGATTTGGGTGCGTCGATTAATATTATGCCTCTATCTGTTTATAATGCTCTTAATCTTGGTCCCTTGAGAGGTACAGGTATTATAATCCAGCTTGCTGATCGATCCATAGTGTACCCGGAAGGAGTGTTGGAGGATGTGCTCGTACAAGTCAACGATTTGGCTTTTCCTGCTGACTTTTTCGTGCTAGATATGGAGGATGATAAATCCTCTAAGCCTTCTGATATTTTGCTTGGTCGCCCATTTTTAAGCACTGCTAGAGCCAAAATAGACGTTTATAATGGATTGTTAACTCTTGAATTTGACGGTGACATTGTTAAATTTAATGTTTACGATGCTATGAAACATCCTGATAAATTGTCTAGTGTGTTTTGTGTTGATGTGATTGAAAACCCAAGTATTGAAATTCTTGAGCCTAACAACGTGGAAAAGCTAAGTTTTGAACCTCTTCAAAATTTGGTAGTTGAAAATTTTGAGAGTAAGCCGAAACATGTTGGTTTGCATGATGATATCTATGATATGGTTATTCCATTAGAGTATCTAAGTATAAAGGCTTCGAATTTGAAACTACTTGATAACTTAGCTAAACTGAATTCTTTCGTTTTGCAGACACCTATTGTGGGACTCAAGAATTTTTTGGATAATCTAAGATATACCTTCAAGGGAGGAGGAAAATTTGCAGATTCAAAGCCTACACGAGCTGAATTTCTGGAGGAGCAGTTTTTCAAGACACGTGACTGTAAGACGTGGCCACGCTCTAAGGTCACGCGCTGGTATGCTGATATTATTGATTATTTAACTACTACCTTCCTCAGATCTCATGTCTTTTTCGAGTTCAGGAATCTTAGTGATCATGGTAAACATTTCTATAAGTGGTTGACGGAGTCTTTGATGAGAACGTATCAAGCCACTTTGCGAGTCTCTTCAAGTTACCATCCCCAATCTAGAGGCCGCAATGGACTAGAAGATTCATCTCCACACAGTCGAGGGGATTTGTATGGAGGGTGTACCTCCATTTGAGTAGCACTTTAACAAATCTTGTCGAGCCTAAGACATAAAACAAGGGCGCTACTGGGAGGCAACCCAAGTTTTGGCGGTTTAGGCCCCTTTTTCTTCCCTCAGTTTCTTTTTCTTTTGTTTTTTTCGGTTCTCGTGGTGTTTGTGTTGATTTTCTGCCCTTTTCTATCTTGCAGGAGCGTGTAACTTGGCCCAGATAGTGCAGATATGCTGCTGATAATTGCTGTCAATTTTCTGCTAACATGACCCTTGAACGTGACCATGCCTAACACTCACGCCACTTTCAGAATTTCAAATTAAACGGGAAATTTACATGCCCAGACGCCCTACCTCCCCAACCTGAACTTCAGGGACGTCCTCTTTACTCTAGATCTTGATTATTTTTAATGCCTTGAGGACAATGCATGATTTAAGTGTGGGGGGATTAGGTCCACTAGTGCTAGAACTGAAAATTTTTTGAAATTTTTGTTTTTGTGGCTGAAATTGTGATTTTACTTCGAACTTGAGGATGTTGATAATTGTGAAAATATTTCCCCCATTTTGAATGCTTTCTATTAAGTTTGATTGTTGAATTTTGCTAGAACGAGTTAGGCTTGTTAAATGCATGAAATTTGTGTGAAATTTGATGAATTAGTATAATCTTATACCCTCATTTCTTGCGCACCATTGAACGAATTAATTTGCTTTGCTTAGATAGAGAAGTCTGTGTTTTTCAAATAGGTCTAAAAGTTGATTAGAATGCATCTTAGCTTCCTTCGAGGCGAAATTTTTAGTTAATGATTGACTTGGGAAGTGACTTAGGCGATCGTTGTCGGTCGTAAGCCTTTTCTTGATCTTTTCACAAATAAAATTATCCCGTTTGACCCCGCTGAGCCTGAATGTTGTGCAAAATTTCTTTTTAGCCACGTTACAAGCCGATGCACAACATTATTTTCCTACCCTACTTTGAATCACACCTTGCTTGCTCATTTTGGGTACAAATTTTTAGATGTCTTTAGACTCCCTTTATCCTTGGTGCTGAAAAAAAAAGTTCAGAGATTGTGCAATGTTGAAAATGAAGAAAAAGAGTGAGAAGAAGGAAAAGAAGTCGAAAGAAAGAAAAAAAAATGAGCAGGAAAAAAAATGCAAAAAAAAGAAAAAAAGAAAGTAAGAGTGTGTTTTGAATACCAAAAGTTCGATGAGTGAAAAAGGGGGGAAATTAATTAGTTGCAAGGCAAAATAAGGGAGTCCAGTAGATGAAAAGGGAAATACTACGGGTCTTTATGAAAATGTGTAAGCTTGGTGTGTTAGCCACTAAATTCCAAAATTTCCCAACCTTTACCCCAAGCCTTACATTACAAGCTCGAAAGACCTATCGATCTCGAGTCATGAGTTAACTACATTAGTGGAGATTGGAGTGAAGGATGCATTCGGAGTTGATAATTGGAACTTAGGCGAAAACCATAGACTAATCAATCTAGTCTTTGTACATTCTTTCGTTCAATTCACACTACACTACACGAGGGTATGTTATTTATACTAATTTGTTGAGTTTTGTGCAATTAAGTAGTGTGTTGATGAGCTAGACTTATTTAGGCGAGAATTCGATGATTGCCTTTGTGATTGTGTTTGATGGGTGGTATTGTTTCCATTTAATTTTCATGATTCCTCGAGGACGAGTAATGGGCAAGTGTGGGGGGATTTGATAACTCGTTAATTGGTCATCTTTATGATTGGATTATACCCTCTAATTACGCTTGAATTGATATTATCTTGAAAGGAATTGATACTTTATTGTTTTAATTGTAGATTCGGGGCTTTGAGACGAAATTGAGCTTATTCGGTCAATTTATGAAGAAAACCAACACAATTAGGCGGACCCACATGAATACTCGAGACCTTCCGCGTTGGAGTCTGGATGCGTGACACAACTTTTTGATAAATTGAGTTAAGTGGATGGATTTAATTGGAGAAGTCCCAATATGCTTTGCATTTGTGGTTGCATGCACGGAACTAATAAAGCCCAATTTGCTTGGCTTGATGTGATTAGTGGGTTGCACTTGTATTATGGGAATTAATTTGACAAGGCCCAATTTGTTGGGAAGTGTTATGGGCTGCGGGAAGTGTTTGGAATGTATTTGTTGATATTGGGCTTCTACTTTCTAAGGTTAATGATGGGCTAGCAACATATTTGGAATTCAATTGAAATTTATGGTGTTTGATCTTTGCATGCATTTACGTGGGAATGGAATTAAAGGAAAAGTGGGCTACATGTGTGGATTTAATTAATGGAGCCTAATTTGCTTTGTTGGGCCATGGATTTAAGTAATTGGAGAGGCTCATGAAGCTTTGTGGTGGCCTTTACATTTCGGAATTCAATGTGAGGAGGCCCTTATGTGTTGATTTTTGGGGCTGCAAGTTGTGGACTTAGGAATGGGCTGACAGAATTTTGGGAATTTATGGAGAGGCCCAGGTTGTGATTAATTCTTGGAGAGCAAGAATTATAATCCCACTTTGATTCGGAAGCCTAGGAACAGATATATATTTACACGCATGGCAGCAGCTTGGGGTGATATCACGTAACAAATTGGAAGGCAACTTTTGGGGGAGTGACATTCTTGGAGCAGGACAACATCACAGTTCTTCTTTAGTTTAATTCTTTCGTTTTTGTTTTTAGTTTATTTAATTATGTTAAAGAATTTCTTTAGTATTATTTTGATGGATTTTAGTAGCTAAGTTTTTAATTATCTAGCTAGGGATTAAGATTCGATTTTGGATATTGTGAGACCTAAACGTTTTTACTAATTCATGTTTATTCAGGCATTTATCTTATCTCCGTGTTTCGTGTTTATTGTGATTAGGCAATTTCGGGATAGTGCACGATCTCTAGGTTGTTTAATTTGCATATAGCCATTCATGATGCTTGAAGTGCAGTAAAGTTGATTGATAAATTGTGGTAAATTAGTGGCAGGGTCTTAGCGATAACATTCCTCGTTCACTAAGGGATTTGATAATCTAATTTAAATCTTGCGTGTGTCACGACTTGGTTAATTAGGATTGGTGTTTTTATAATTCTTAATGCTGCGAATTCATTAAATCCTGTCGAGTGTCTCTAGGGGTTGTGAATTTGTTAGGGAAGATAACTGTCGAGTGTCTCTAGGTTATCCGATAAATTAAGTAAAAACGAGGTTGAGTCGAGTGTCTCTATCAACTATAGCCAATCTGTCTGAATAACTTGAATTTATCCTTGAGTCAATGATCAATATAACAATTCGAATCGAATATCCCTGGCTAGGTAATTTTTCCTCTGATTGATTTAATCCTACGTGATTTTGCTTGATAATTTTAATTAGTTTTTAATTCTTGTTATTTTATTTTAATTGCATACTTAGTTAGAATAATTCAAAACCCCCCTTTTAATTGTTACTTTTCGTGAATTACTTGGAATTGTTAGAAATAAGTCAACCAGTCTCCGTGGATCGACCCTGTTTATGCTATACTCCGTTTAGTTGTGAATAGGTTTATATTTATTTTTGACGGATTCGACACCTGTCAACAATGACTTAACCAACGCCTTCATGAACCATTTCAACTCGCTGAAGGCGCCAGCGCCCGCTGCTACGGCATTGTATAGTTTGGTACAAGGACCAAACGAGATCCTCAGATCCTTTCTGGGGAGATTCAGCAAGGAGGTCCTGTTGGTAGAAAAGCCCTCGATGGACTTTCTGAGGCATGTGCTTTTTGGGGTTGTCAACATGAAGAATTATATTAGCAAGGAATTCATGGAAGAGGTGGCAAAAAAGAAGACACGCTCCCTGATGGAGATAAGAGAGATAACTGACTCGTTCTTCACCCTTGAGGATATGTATATTGCACGAACGCCAACCCCACTCGAGCGGATAAAGGCCCTGAGGACAGAGGAGAGTCTAACAGGAGTCGTCGCCGCAGTCCTGTCGCTGCTCGAAGGAACTCTCCACCCCCTCGAAGGTTTGAGCGCATCCCCCCCAATAGACCAATTGCAGAGTTCTATTCTATGGCGGACAAGAAACTGTTCAAGAGGCCACCAAAGATGAAGGAAACCGAGGCTCAGAAGCGCTCGGGAAAATACTGTGCCTTCCACAAGCAGAAAGGGCATGGCACTAACGAATGCCATCAGCTTGAGAGCGAAATTCAAAGGCTCATTGTCAAGGGGCATCTGAAGGAGTTTGTGAGGGTGCTTGAGAGATACGACGAGCATTGTGAGCGTGCCAGGGCTAGAGGGAGGAGCCGCTCACGCTCAAGAAGCCCACGCAACCATCGTCTTGAGGGAACTAACCCTTCGCCGTCATCCATATGATCGCTAATGGACCCCCAGGAGGAGACTCCAATGCTTCCAGGCGCCGTCACGTGCGCAGTTATGATCAAAGGCCTTCCAAGTCTAAGTCTGTACTCTCTGTCGACAGCACTCCCCGCTTGAGGGAGAATGAGGTTGTAGGATTCACTGAGAAAGATCTAGAACACATTGTAACACCCCATGAGGTCGGTGAAACCTCTGACAGCCCCATGGTGGTTAGCTTAGATGTCCACAACCATGTTGTAAAGAGGGCCTTGATTGATAGTGGAAGTTCTGTGAACGTTCTCCCTTACACAACGTTTCAAAAGATGAACATAACCAACATTCCCCTCGAACCCCTCAGAACAGCCCTCGTTGGGTTTAGGGGTTTCGAGATTGTCCCTTGCGGGCAAATTCGCTTGGTCACCTCTTTTGGTCGCGCCCCACAGCGAAAGACTTTGAGCATCCTCTATGCAGTCGTTGAAGTGGATCTACCTTACAACATCATTGTTGGGCGCCCAGCCTTCGTTGACTTTAAAGCAGTCATTTCAACCTACCATTAGAAGGTCAAGTTCCCCACCCTGAGGGAACGGGGGAAGTACTTTGTAACATTAAGGAAGCATGGGAATGCTACATCATTTCTCTTCGCTGTCACAAGCCCAAGTAGGCGATCCAAGCCGGATCCACAAAAAAATTCATCGATTTTCCTTAGTTGGATGATGATGGCCCCGAGCGCAAGAGGGCCAAACTGTACAGAAAGAAAAACAAGAAGAAAATTTCGAGTGAAGCCAAGGACAATGAAGATAGCCCTTTGGGGGCTGTCGAAGGGTCCTCCACGGAGGATGATGGCAACGAGCCATTGGAGGAAGCCAGTGATAGATTCACGGGAAAAAAGTGGGTGCTCGAAGCCCCATGACCAGAAGTTAGAATGGAACCCACCAAAAAATTTCTGACTGATATGTATGATTTCTGTTTTGTTTGTTCTGAGGAGTAAAGGTTGGAAGCTCGTTCTCGCCGAGCATTATGTTTTGTTATGTATGTTTGAGAAGTATGAATCGGGATAGTGTTTATGAAATGTTTTAAAGTATATGTATTTGTTTTGGAAAGTTTTAGTTTGTAAAACCTATTCCGGTTCATCATTTCGCCCTTTGCTTTGTGCTCTGCTCTATATATATATAGGGTGTGGGTGTGCGTTAGCCCCCTCACTCAGTCAGTTGACTGACTCCTCGTTTACTCTTTTAGTTGCAGGTTTTGGGAGCGTGAGCTAGGCGGAGAAGTGTGTCTTCTGTTGCACTTGTCAGTCTAGGTCCCGTTAGGTGCATTTACATACCTGCACTTTATTATTTTGTAGTTGTCTAGTTATGATTTGTATATACTTACATACTATTTTGTTTAAGCCAGGATGGCTTTTGTACAGGATAGGTGTGTGTTGGTACCTATATATATATATGTGATGATTTGGCTTATTGATTTATTTATTCGCTTCCGCGTACTCTGATTCTGCATTGTTTAGCTCCGCCTAGCCTAGAGTGTGTGTTTGGTCTCCCGTTCGCTATGATTCGGATTCGGGTGCGGACATTCCATTTCGTATTCGGGTTCGGATTATGGTGCGGGGGATGTGGCCCTACGTGTGGGTGCTACATCCTGAAGTGGTATCAGAGCGCGGTTGCAAAACCGGGCTCTAGTGTCGTGTGGGTCTGTCTAGGTCGTACGGCTTAGGACACTGTGATTGTGTGATCGTGTGTAAGTGTGCATACATAGTTTGAAAATGTGATTACTTGACTGATTGATTACTTGGTTATTTTCTTAAATTGTATACATATTCATACACTAATTTACATGCATCCATATTGCTTGAATTTGTGAGTTTCAGGATGCCTCCAAGAAGACATAATTATCGTGAACAAACCCCTGATTTGAATGAACCAGCTCCACAGAATGCGCCTCCGCCACCACCTATGAACGCGGAGAATATTGTTCAAGCCCTACTCAATCAACTCCAACAAAATCAAAGGGGTAATGCAAATCCGGGTGAAGGGCAAGATATTTCTGCGGTGTATAGGGACTTCCGGAACAACAATCCTCCAAAGTGGTATGGAGGTGATGATATTAAGGCGGAAGAGTGGTTATCTGAGATTCGAGGCATTTGGGAGATATGTCCAGGGACTTCCCAGGACAAGGCTATTTGCACGGGGCGTATTATTCAAGGGCCAGCGGCTATTTGGCTTAGGAGTGTGAGGTCCAAGCTTGAGAGAACGGGTATGGAATTCAACTGGGAGACGTTTGTGCAGGAATTCCATGAGAAGTATATCCCTCATAGTGCACAAGAACGTCGCCTCCAAGAGTTTACCAATTTGAGGCAAGGCAACCGGACGGTGGAGGATTATATTTTGGAATTTGAGAGGCTAGCTCCGTATGCTACTCATATCACCGACCATGATGATCATAAGGCCCGAAAGTTTCTTCATGGACTTCGCCGGGATATTCAAGAAGCTTTACAAGCTGCGAATGTGAGTACTTGGGCCAAGGTTACAAAAAGGGCAATTCAAGTTGAGGCCCAAATGGCTCGGTTGAAGCCTCCGCCTTTCTCTTCGACTCGAGGATCGGGATCAGGTTCTGGATTGGGTAAGAGGCCCATTTCTTATGCTCCACGAGCTCTTGTCCCACCGGCTTTTCGTCCCCAGGGTTTAGGGAATAAAAAGCCCCGTATTACCGGTCCCGTAGCACCTCCTGTTATTCCAGCTCGACCGGCTCCAGCTCAGGGACCACCTGTTTGTTCTTATTGTCAGGGGAGACATCCGGTGGAGAGGTGTTGGAAGCTTCAGGGTAAATGCTACGCGTGTGGGTCTTCTGATCACCTGATTGATGCTTGCCCGAATAGGAGACCGGTTGTGCAAGCTCGCGTGTTTGCTCTGGACGGAGAGGAGGAAGCTGCTGATGTCGACCCAAACGCCGTGATAGAAGGTACAATAAACATTCATGGCATATCACTTCATGCATTGTTTGATCCCGGGGCTACGCATTCATTTATTTCCCGGGATATTGTTGCTTCTTTGCCTTTACTTGATGAATTATCTGCGCATGTGTATGTGGTGAATACTCCTTTGGGAGGATCTGTGGAAGCTGACAGGGTGTTCAGGGAGTGTCCGGTGGTGTTTGAGGGCCGAGTTTTTCCTGCAGACTTGATAGTTCTACCGTTGAAGAAGTATGAGGTTATTCTTGGTATGGATTTTCTCTTCAGATACCGAGCTCAGTTGGACTGTCATGAGAAGAAGGTTTTGTTGGGGACAGTGGTCTTTACGGGTGAGAGGTTGAAGTCCAGCCCGTTTGTGTCTTTTATGGAAGTAAGTAAGCTCCTCCGGGACGGCGCGACAGGTTTTGTGGCTTACCTTCTGAATAAACCGAAGGATCAGGCCAAACTTGAGGAGACAGAGGTCGTGAGTGAGTTTCCCGATGTTTTCCCTGAGAATTTGGGTTCTTTACCACCTGATAGGGACATCGAGTTTGTAGTCGACCTTTATCCTGGAGCTGAGCCTTTCTCTAAGACACCGTATCGGATGGCTCCTGCTGAGTTGAAGGAGTTGAAAACTCAGCTGGATGAGCTTTTGACTTGCGGTTACATCCGTCCGAGTACATCCCCGTGGGGTGCTCCCGTGTTATTTGTGAAGAAGAAGGACGGGACTTTGAGGATGTGTATAGACTACCGCGAGTTGAACCGGATGACAGTGAAGAATAAGTATCCTTTACCTCATATCGAAGAGTTGTTTGATATCTTGCAAGGGTCGCAGGTGTACTCTAAGTTAGATTTGAGGAAAGGGTATTACCAACTTCGTATCCGGGAAGAGGATATCCCTAAGACTGCGTTTAATACCCGTTATGGACACTTCGAGTTTGTAGTGATGCCGTTTGGGTTAACTAACGCTCCAGCTGTGTTCATGGATATGATGCACCGAGTGTTTAGATAATATCTTGACAAGTTTGTGGTCATTTTCATAGACGACATCTTGGTGTATTCTAAGTCTGCAGAAGAGCACGCAACGCATCTCAGGATTGTTTTGGAGACCCTTAGAGAGCACAAGCTTTATGCCAAATTTAGCAAGTGCGAGTTCTGGCTCGACAGAGTGTCTTTTCTGGGTCATATAATTTCAGGTGGGGGGATTGAAGTTGATCCTTCCAAGATTGAGGCTGTGGTTCAGTGGAAACGACCGAAGAATGCCTCAGAGATAAGAAGTTTTCTCGGGTTAGCGGGTTACTATAGGAGATTTGTGAAGGACTTCTCCAAGATTGCTTGCCCGTTGACTCGATTAACCAAAAAGGAGGTGAAGTATGAGTGGGATGATGGGTGCGAGAGAAGTTTCCAAGCTTTGAAGGAAAGATTAACTTCAGCACCAGTTCTTACCCTACCCGAGGGATCCGAGGGCTATTCAGTTTTTGCAGATGCTTCTAAGGAAGGACTCGGATGTGTATTGATGCAGAATGGCCGAGTGGTGGCCTATGCTTCTAGGAAGTTGAAGGAACACGAGAAGAACTACCCCACTCATGATCTTGAGCTTGCAGCGGTTGTGTTTGCTTTGAGGAAGTGGCGTCATTACCTCTATGGGACGACTTTCGAGATATTCACGGATCACAAGAGCCTCAAGTATCTTTTCACTCAGAAGGAGCTTAATAATAGACAGAGGCGTTGGATGGAATTCTTAGAGGATTATGACTGCACGATTCAGTATCATCCGGGCAAGGCGAATGTTGTAGCAGATGCTTTGAGCAGAAAAGCAAGTGTTTCAGGTTTGAGTGCAGAGTCTTCAGGACAGGATTCGACAGTTTTGATTTCAGTGGCTCGGTTAGCTAACATCTCAGTTCAGCTGGATTTGAAACAAAGGTTGTTGGATTCTCAGGCTTCGGATGCAGAGATTCAGAGATTGGTGGTTCGGTCTAGGATAGACCCCGAGACGAAGTTTGGGTTTGATGATTCCGGTTTGTTCAGGTTCAAGACCAGGGTTTGTATCCCAGAAGACCTCAAGAGGCTAATACTTGAGGAAGGACACCGTTCTGGATATTCCATTCACCCCGGTGGTACGAAGATGTACCGAGATTTGAAGGAATACTTCTGGTGGAATGGCATGAAGAGAGATGTCGCGAACTTTGTGAAGCGGTGTCTCACGTGTCAAGTGGTGAAGGCAGAACACCAGAAACCGGGAGGAACTCTCCAACCACTTCCGATTCCTGAGTGGAAGTGGGAGCAAGTGACCATGGACTTTGTGTCCGGCTTGCCAAGATCAAGAGGAGGTTATGATGGAATTTGGGTGATAGTCGACCGATTGACCAAGTCTGCTCATTTTCTCAAGGTGAAGATGTCTTATAAGACTCCGAAGTTGGCAGAATTGTATTGTAATGAGATTGTGAGACTTCATGGGGCGCCTGCTAGCATTGTCTCAGATCGTGATCCGAGGTTCACAGCTAAGTTTTGGCAGGATCTTCAGAGTAGGTTGGGTACGAGGCTTAATTTCAGCACCGCTTTTCATCCTCAGACAGATGGACAATCAGAGAGACTGATTAAGTATTTGGAGGATTTATTACGAGCGTGTGCTTTGGATTTCAAGGAAAAGTGGGATAAGCATTTAGCTCTGGTTGAGTTTGCCTATAACAACAGTTTTCAGACTTCTATTGGTATGGCTCCCTATGAGGCACTATATGGAAGGAAGTGTAGATCGTCTCTATTTTGGGATATGGAAGATTGGCGGTGGACCGAGGAGAATAAGCTTGAAAGAGCAACACCTCGAGAGAGATTGGATAAGACCACTGCTAAGGTCAAGTTAATTCAGCAGAGAATGAAGGCAGCTCAGGACCGTCAGAAGAGCTATGCGGATAAGAGGAGAAGGCCCCTTGAGTTTGAAGTCGGAGATAAGGTGTTTTTGAAAGCATCTCCGAGGAAAGGATTTTCTCGAATAGGTCGAGGTGGGAAGCTTAACCCTAGATACCTTGGACCTTTTGAAATCCTTGAGAGAGTTGGAGAAGTGGCGTATAGGTTGGACCTACCGCCTAGATTGACCGGGATACATAATGTGTTTCACGTCTCGCAGCTCAGGAAATTTTATCCCGAGGAATCAACTATTCTCCCTGTTGAAGAGGTACAACTTGAGACGGATTTGACAATAGTAAGGCACCCGGTTGAGATTCAAGACCGGAAGATACAAGTGTTGAGGAATAAACAGATTCTCTTGGTCCGAGTTCTTTGGAGAGATCAGAAATCCGAAGAGTCTACTTGGGAGACTGAGGAGAAGATGAGACAGTTGTACCCAGAGTTGTTCTCAGGTCAGACAGTTAACCTGGGGACCAGGTTCTCCGAAGGGGGGGAGGTTGTAACACCCCGACTCACAGTCGGTACAGGTAAATTATGTGATTTAATATTATTTGCGTTTTAGATTATTTGTATAGGACTAATTTTGAAATATTTGAATTTATATGAATTATGTGAATTAATGTTGCATGAGATTTATTCGTTTTAATTTGAGTTGGCCTTATTTGAACCTGTATTTGTTGAACCGAACCAATTTGAACCGGGAACCTTGAACCGAACCCGTGAACCGAACCGGTTCAGCCTTAAAGGCTGAACCATTCTTCTTTCTCCTTCACTTCACGTTCAACAACAACAAGCCAAGCAAGAAAGAGAGCCAAACCCCAAGTTTGATCATCCAACTTCCCGAGCCAATATCTCTCTCGTTTCTTCGTCTTTTCTCGAACTTGGGTAGGTTTCGGAATCCCCTCGTCGTGCTCGTCGTTTCTATGGTTTAATTTCTGAGTTTGGAGTGAGTTTTGCATGCCTTTGCTTCCCTACGTGAATAGTAAGGGTTTCATTAAAAACTTGGATACTTGCTCTTTGCTTGATGTGTTTGATTCCTAGCTTCATTTATGAGTTATATAGGTTGTCTATGTTGTATTTATTGCATTTAATCTTTGGTTGGTTGAGTATTTATTGATGATTATAATTTTAGCTTGAATATTGCATACCCTTGATCATGCCTTTTAATTCCATTTTCTTGAGTTATTTGAGTGTTAACTTGTCAAGCATGATTTATATGTATTGTGTGTGCATTTTGAGAAGTTGTGGCAATTTTAAGGGTTGAATTTTGGCCATTTTTTGGCTCCAAAACGAGCTTCCCCTGTTTTCTGTAAAACTTCTCTGTTCCAGCTTCGAACCAGGCCGGAACGGCCGTTCCCGCCCAGTATTAAACTGGGAACGACCGTTCCCAGGCCAATTTACTGTTCCTGCCGAAGGTGGGAACGGCCGTTCCCAGTTTGTACTGGGAACGGGAACGGCCGTTCCCATGGCCGGAGCCCTTCTACTGGGTCAAATCCGCGGGGGTGGATTTTTCCCTTTGGAAAAATCCGCGAGGGTGGATTTGAGGCAGTAGCTCTTGAAAAATCCGTGGGGGTGGATTTTCCCCTTTGGAAAAATCCATGGGGGTGGATTTTGCCACTTTTTCTCTTTGCCTTAATTATGCATTTGTATGATTTTAAATGCTTTTCTTTTGCATATTAATTGTTATAATTTGATTGTTTTGCATAATAAATTGTGAATAATTATGTTATGCTATAATTTGTGAATTCTATGATTTAATTGTGACATTTTATCTACGAACATGAATCATGCATTTTGCCGAGCGTCTTCTTTGGTTCATATAGAGTCTAAGTCTTGGGCTTTCGTGTTTTCTTTTCAGAGGAGGTTCCAGTTGACGAGCCCGAGGCGTAGGTTGTTCACGTCTGCTCGTATTTTGGTCACGCACAAGGTGAGGTTTAGGAATTTTATTAGCTAAGCGACCTAAAGCCTTATGTGATGTTTTCCAGCCGTGCATGTGACTATATATTATATGTATAGATATGTATGTGTTGATTAGAATATGTTTATGATCTTGTGAACACCTTTGTTTTGGGAAAAGATATTAACTAAGCCTATGTAAGCTATGTTTTGGAAAAGGCTTTACAATTCTGTTAGCGAGATTGCCATGAAAGATTTGGCATCTGTTATGATATGATTTGTATGTGTGGATCCAAGGAGCTACGGGTAAGGAACCCTCGGGACGGTTCGGGCCGTCGAGGTTCGGCCTGTGCGTAGTCTCCACCCGATATATCACACGCGACCCCTGGGAGTTTGGGAAGGTGTGATATTTCGATGCCTTCGGTGTAAAAACCGGGGAGGGCACGATGTGGGTTCGCTACCCCTCGTGAGTCTGTATATGTGTGGATGGTTAGGGCCGCCGGTGGCTCTTCCATCATTGGTGTAGAGGTTGATATGTATGATTTCTGTTTTGTTTGTTCTGAGGAGTAAAGGTTGGAATCTCGTTCTCGCCGAGCATTATGTTTTGTTATGTATGTTTGAGAAGTATGAATCGGGATAGAGTTTATGAAAGGTTTTAAAGTATATGTATTTGTTTTGGAAAGTTTTAGTTTGCAAAACCTATTCCGGTTCATAATTTCGCCCTTTGCTCTGTGCTCTGCTCTATATATATGTAGGGTGTGGGTGTGCGTTAGCCCCCTCACTCAGTCAGTTGACTGACTCCTCGTTTACTCTTTTAGTTGCAGGTTTTGGGAGCGTGAGCTAGGCGGAGAAGTGTGTCTCTTCAGGATGTAGCACCCACACGTAGGGCCACATCCCCCGCACCATAATCCGAACCCGAATACGAAATGGAATGTCCGTACCCGAATCCGAATCATAGCGAACGGGAGACCAAACACACACTCTAGGCTAGGCGGAGCTAAACAATGCAGAATCAGAGTACGCGGAAGCGAATAAATAAAAGCAACCAGCAAACTCATAGATATATATGTAGGTACCAACACTTAATTAGCCATACAATATTTACATATAGGTACCAACACATTCCTGTACAAAAGCCATCCCGGCTTAAACAAAATAGTATGTAAGTATATACAAATCATAACTAGACAACTACAAAATAATAAAGTGCAGGTATGTAAATGCACCTAACGGGACCTAGACTGACAAGTGCAACAGAAGACACACTTCTCCGCCTAGCTCACGCTCCCAAAACCTGCAACTAAAAGAGTAAACGAGGAGTCAGTCAACTGACTGAGTGAGGGGGCTAACGCACACCCACACCCTATATATATATAGAGCAGAGCACAAAGCAAAGGGCGAAATGATGAACCGGAATAGGTTTTACAAACTAAAACTTTCCAAAACAAATACATATACTTTAAAACATTTCATAAACACTATCCCGATTCATACTTCTCAAACATACATAACAAAACATAATGCTCGGCGAGAACGAGCTTCCAACCTTTACTCCTCAGAACAAACAAAACAGAAATCATACATATCAACCTCTACACCAATGATGGAAGAGCCACCGACGGCCCTAACCATCCTGACATATACAGAGTCACGAGGGGTAGCGAACCCACATCGTGCCCTCCCCGGTTTTTACACCGAAGGCATCGAAATATCACACCTTCCCAAACTCCCAGGGGTCGCGTGTGATATATCGGGTGGAGACTACGCACAGGCCGAACCTCGACGGCCCGAACCGTCCCGAGGGTTCCTTACCCGTAGCTCCTTGGATCCACACATACAAATCATATCATAACAGATGCCAAATCTTTCATGGCAATCTCGCTAACAGAATTGTAAAGCCTTTTCCAAAACATAGCTTACATAGGCTTAGTTAATATCTTTTCCCAAAACAAAGGTGTTCACAAGATCATAAACATATTCTAATCAACACATACATATCTATACATATAATATATAGTCACATGCACGGCTGGAAAACATCACATAAGGCTTTAGGTCGCTTAGCTAATAAAATTCCTAAACCTCACCTTGTGCGTGACCAAAATACGAGCAGACGTGAACAACCTACGCCTCGGGCTCGTCAACTGGAACCTCCTCTGAAAAGAAAACACGAAAGCCCAAGACTTAGACTCTATATGAACCAAAGAAGACGCTCGGCAAAATGCATGATTCATGTTCGTAGATAAAATGTCACAATTAAATCATAGAATTCACAAATTATAGCATAACATAATTATTCACAATTTATTATGCAAAACAATCAAATTATAACAATTAATATGCAAAAGAAAAGCATTTAAAATCATACAAATGCATAATTAAGGCAAAGAGAAAAAGTGGCAAAATCCACCCCCATGGATTTTTCCAAAGGGGAAAATCTACCCTAGCGGATTTTTCAAGAGCTACTGCCTCAAATCCACCCTCGCGGATTTTTCCAAAGGGAAAAATCCACCCCCGCGGATTTGACCCAGTAGAAGGGCTCCGGCCATGGGAACGGCCGTTCCCGTTCCCAGTACAAACTGGGAACGGCCGTTCCCACCTTCGGCAGGAACAGTAAATTGGCCTGGGAACGGTCGTTCCCAGTTTAATACTGGGCGGGAACGGCCGTTCCGGCCTGGTTCGAAGCTGGAACAGAGAATTTTTACAGAAAACAGGGGAAGCTCGTTTTGGAGCCAAAAAATGGCCAAAATTCAACCCTTAAAATTGCCACAACTTCTCAAAATGCACACACAATACATATAAATCATGCTTGACAAGTTAACACTCAAATAACTCAAGAAAATGGAATTAAAAGGCATGATCAAGGGTATGCAATATTCAAGCTAAAATTATAATCATCAATAAATACTCAACCAACCAAAGATTAAATGCAATAAATACAACATAGACAACCTATATAACTCATAAATGAAGCTAGGAATCAAACACATCAAGCAAAGAGCAAGTATCCAAGTTTTTAATGAAACCCTTACTATTCACGTAGGGAAGCAAAGACATGCAAAACTCACTCCAAACTCAGAAATTAAACCATAGAAACGACGAGCACGACGAGGGGATTCCGAAACCTACCCAAGTTCGAGAAAAGACGAAGAAACGAGAGAGATATTGGCTCGGGAAGTTGGATGATCAAACTTGGGGTTTGGCTCTCTTTCTTGCTTGGCTTGTTGTTGTTGAACGTGAAGTGAAGGAGAAAGAAGAATGGTTCAGCCTTTAAGGCTGAACCGGTTCGGTTCACGGGTTCGGTTCAAGGTTCCCGGTTCAAATTGGTTCGGTTCAACAAATACAGGTTCAAATAAGGCCAACTCAAATTAAAACGAATAAATCTCATGCAACATTAATTCACATAATTCATATAAATTCAAATATTTCAAAATTAGTCCTATACAAATAATCTAAAACGCAAATAATATTAAATCACATAATTTACCTGTACCGACTGTGAGTCGGGGTGTTACACTGACCGTCGAATTGGTGCCCGAAAATCCAGATAAGATCACCCAGATTGGCTCGAATCTCGACGGTCCATCTCAGATCATGATGATCGATTTCCTGCGCGAAAACCTTGATGTATTTGCATGGAAAGCCTCAGATCTAACTGACATAGATCTGAGCGTTATAGTCCACCGGCTCAATGTCGACCCTGCATTCAAACTGGTTAAGCAGAAGAAAAGGGATGTTCATGGGTTTCGGAGACAAGTCATTGAAGAGGAAGTCAACAAACTCCTCGAGGCTCAGTACATTAAGGAAATATTGTATCCAGAATGGCTTTGCAATGTGGTGCTCGTGCCCAAGAGCGCCAACAAGTGGCGCATGTGCAACGATTTTACGGATCTCAACAAAGCATGTCCCAAAGATCCATACCCTCTGCCCAGGACTTATCAGTTGGTAGATTCAACGGCTAGATGCGAACTTATGAGCACGATGGATGCATTTCAGGGGTATTATCAGATCTTCATGGCGCCCGAGGATCCCTCAAAAACATCATTTGTGGTCCACGTAGGCGTTTACTGTTTCCTGGTTATGCCATTTGGGCTCAAGAACGCTGGAGCCACGTATCAACGCCTTGTTAACAGAATGTTCGAGCGTGAAATTGGGAAGTCCATGGAGGTCTATGTGGACGGCATGATCGTCAAAAGTGAGCGCCAACACTCACACTTGGACGACCTCAGGCGATCCTTTGATATCTTACGCCACTATGGTATGAAGCTAAACCCTTCTAAATGCACATTTGGAGTCCGAGGGGGCAAATTCTTGGGGTACGTAGTCAGAGAGGCATTGAAGCCAATGCGAAGAAAATCAAGGCAATCATGGACATTCCCTCCCCTCGAAACGTTAGAGAGGTCCAAGTGCTAGTGGGCAAGATAATCTCTCTGAACCGATTCATTTCACGCTCGGCTGACAGAAATCTGCCATTCTTCAAAATTCTACGTAACGTTCGAAATTTTGCCTGGAGTGAATGATAACTCGTTCATTCGTTATCTTTATAATTGAATTGTACCCCGAATTGTGTTTTAATTGATATTATCTTAAGAGGAATTGATGCTTTGTTGTTTATATTGTAGATTTTGGGCTCGAAAGAAAAATTAGAACAAACTTCAGAAGAAATTCACGCAAAAGGGAAGGGTTGTCGTTGACTCATTGCATTCTGCCGTGATTAAGCATGGTTGCTGCATGAAGAATTCAAAATTGAGATGCAAAGGAATGTATGGGACATGCACGCATGCACGTAGCCCTTTAGAGGAAATTGAACAACTTTTGAATGGGGTCTTGATTACTTGGTGGATTGGGCTTGCGCAAGCTTTTGGAAATTAATTTAGAAAAGTCCATCTCTTGGCTGTTGAAGTGGGCTTGCACGTATTGATATTTGGAATTAAATGGGGAGAGGTCCGTGTGTGATGATTGCTTGGAGGACAAGTCCAATTTCTATTGCATGTAGATTTAGGAATCCGTGGGGGTTAAGGAGACTTGGAGCATGTATTTATATCTTGGAACAACAGCTTTGGAGGGGAACAGGGACGTCACTTTGGGAGGCACGCGAGGAACAGATTTGATTAATTTGGGAGTTTTTCTCATTGTTTTTAATTTTCGATTTTCTTAAGCAATTTAGTTTATTTACGTTAAAGAATTCCTTTAGTATTTTTTTTATGAATTTTAGTAGCTAAGTTTTTAATTATCTAGCTAGGGATATAGATTCGATTTGGATATTGTGAGACCTAAACGTTTTATTTAATTCATGTTTATTTAGGCATTTATCTTATCTCCGTGTTTCGTGTTTATTGTGATTAGGCAATTTCGGGATAGTGCACGATCTCTAGGTTGTTTAATTTGCATATAGCCATTCATGATGCTTGAAGTGTATGTAAAGTTGATTGATAAATTGTGGTAAATTAGTGACAGGGTCTTAGCGATAACATTCCTCGTTCACTAAGGGATTTGATAATCTAATTTAAATCTTGCGTGTGTCACGACTTGGTTAATTAGGGTTGGTGTTTTTATGGTTCTTAATGCTGCGAATTCATTAAATCCTGTCGAGTGTCTCTAGGGGTTGTGAATTTGTTAGGGAAGATAACTGTCGAGTGTCTCTAGGTTATCCGACTAATTAAGTAAAAACAAGGTTGAGTCGAGTGTCTCTATCAACTATAGTCAATCTGTCTAAATAACTTGAATTAATCTTTGAGTCAATGATCAATATAACAATTCGAATCGAATATCCCTGGCTAGGTAATTTTCCCTTTGATTGATTTAATCCTACGTGATCTTACTTGCTTAGTTTTAGTTAGTTTTTAATTCTTGTTATTTATTTTAATCGCATACTTAGGTTAGAATAATTCTAAAAGCCCCCTTTTAATTATTCATTTTCGTGAATTTCTTGGAATTGTTAGAAATAAATCAACCAGTCCCTGTGGATCGACCCTGTTTGCACTATACTCTGTGTTTAGTCGTTGAATAGGTTTTACATTTATTTTTTGACGGATTCGACACCTGTCAAATTTTGGCGCCGTTGCCGGGGACTGTGTTTTTAATTGATTTTATTTCTTTTCATGAACAGGGGCATTCACGGAAAGGACGATCATCCAACAATGTTTGCGAATGCACAACAGTTCAACAATTATGCAAACACTCCAAGATATGCTAACGAGGTCAACTCTTCACCTTTTGATGAACTTAAGAACATGATAAGTGTTTTGGCTTCTAACCTTGGTGCAGGTGTACCCCAAGTAGCGAAGGTCTGTCAATTGTGTGCGAGCACGTTGCATCCCACCGACGCGTGTCCATCCCTTCAAGAATCCTCTTTCGAAAATGTGGACCCATTCGGACATCAACCTCCGATGTACAATTCATACTCCAACATGTACAATACCGGATGGTATGATTACCCCACTATGAGTTATGCACCGAATCCATCAAACTTCCAAAACTTCGTACCTACACCTCCACAACCCCAACAACCAATCCCTCAACCGTACCCACCTTTCAACCCACAAGATATCCAATTTAATAACTTGGAAACCTCCTTTAATAATTTGGAGACCCAATTGGGTCAAATTGCAGCCTCATTGAGCAGATTAGAGAATCAACGGAAACTTCAATCACAAACGGAGGATCAGAGGCAAAACATGAGTGCAATCACGATCCTAAGTGATGAGGAACTGTCTTCCCCAGTGGAGAAGACCAAAACTCGCCAGAACAGAGCAGAAACAGAACAGACAGTCGACTTGACCGTTGAGCGTGACCACGTCTTAGGGTCCAGTCACTACAGAGAGTCAGAAATTGTAGTCCAGCCTAAGCCATGGGTGGAACCACCTCCGTTTCCAGAGCGCCTGATCCAAGCGAGAAAAGAGAAAGAGGAGCAAGGTATACTTGAGACTTTTCGAAAAGTTGAAGTCAACATTCCTTTGTTGGATGCTATTCAACAAATCCCACAACATGAGAAATATCTTAAGGAACTCTGCACCAACAAAAGGAAATTGAAAGGTAATGAAATCATGAGTGTTGGAGAGAATGTCTCCGCTGTTTTACAAAAGAAATTACCTCCTAAATGCGGAGACCAAGGTATGTTTTCAATTCCATGTAAAATTGGCAAGACTGAGATTAAGACAACAATGTGTGATTTGGATGCGCCCATTAATATTATGCCTCTATCTGTTTATTTGTCACTGAATCTTGGTCCTTTGAAAGATACAGGTGTCATAATTCAGTTCGCTGATCGATCTATTGTATATCCAGATGGAGTATTAGAGGACGTACTCGTGCAAGTTGATGGATTAGTCTTTCCAACTGATTTTTATGTGATTTATATGGAGGATGAAAGTTCTTTGAGTACTTCTGATATTTTACTTGGGCGACCTTTTCTCAGTACTGCTAATGCTAAAATAGATGTTCAAGAAGATTTGTTGACTCTAGAATTTGATGGTGATATTGCAAAATTTAATGTTTATGAGTCAAAAAAATATCCTAATGAATTATCTAGTATTTTTAGTGGTGATGTGATTAAAAACTCAAGTAATGAAATTTTTGAGCCTAATAATGTGGAAAAGCTAAGTTTTGAATCCCTCCAAAATTTAGTAGTTGAAAATTTTGAGAGTAAGCCGAAACAGGTTGGTTTGCATGATGATATCTATGATATGGTTATTCCATTAGAGCATGTTAGACCTTTGAATAAAAAGGCTCCGAATTTGAAACTACTTGATGACTTGGCTAATTTAAATTCTTTCATTTTGCAGGCACCTATTGAGGAACTCAAGAATTTTTTGGATAATCTGAATTATATTTTCAAAGGTGGAGGAGAATTTGCTGATTCTAAGCCTATAAAAGCTGAATTCCTGGATGAGCAGTTTTTCAAGACACGTGACCGTAAGACGTGGCCACGCTCTATGGTCACGCGCTGGTATGCTGATATTATTGATTATTTAACTACTACCTTCCTCAGATCTCATATCTTTTTCGAGTTCAGGACTCTTAGTGATCGTGGTAAGCATTTCTACAAACGATTGATGGAATCTTTGATGAGGGAGTATCAAGTCATGTTGCGAACCTCTACGACTTACCATCCCCAAACTAGAGGCCGCAATGGACTAGAAGATTCAACTCCACACAGTCGAGGGGATTTGTATGGAGGGTGTACCTCCATTTGAGTAGGACTTCAACAAGTTTTGTCGAGCCTAGGACATTAAATAAGGGCGCTATTGGGAGGCAACCCAAGTTTTGGCGATTTAGGCGCCATTTTCTTCCCTCAGTTTATTTTTTTTTTGGTTTTTTTCGATTCTCGTGGTGTTTGTGTTGATTTTCTACCCTTTTCCGTCTTGCAGGAGCGCGTAACTTGGTCCAGATCGTGCTGATATGCTGCTGATAACTGCTGTCAATTTTCTGCTAACATGACCCTTAGGCGTGACCACGCCTAACACCCACGCCACTTCCAGAATTTCAAATTAAATGGGAAATTTACATGCCCAGACGCCCTACCTCCCCAACCTGAACTTCAGGGAAGTCCTCTTTACTCTAGATCTTGATTTTTAATGCCTTGAGGACAATGCATGTTATAAGTGTGGGGGGATCCACTAGTGCTAGAATTGAAATTTTTTTGAAAATTTTGTTTGGTGGTCGCACTTGTGATTTTACTTCGGACTTGAGATGCTGATAATTGTGGAAATATTTTTTCCTGTTTTGAATGCTTTCTATTAGGTTTGATTATTGAATTTTGCTAGAACGAGTTAGGCTTGTTAAATGCATGAAATTTGTGTGAAATTTGATAAATTAGTATAATCTTATGCCCTTATTTTTCGCGCACCGTTGAACGAGTTATTGTACTTTGCTTAGATAGAAAAGTCTGTGTTTTTCAAATGAGTCTAAAAGTTGATTAGAATGCATCTTAGCTCCCTTCGAGGTGAAATTTTTAGTTAATGATTGATTTGGGAAATGACTTAGGCGATCGTTGTCGGTGGTAAGCCTTTTCTTGATCTTTTCACAAATAAAATCATCCCGTTTGACCCCGCTGAGCCTGAATGTTGTGCAAAATTTATTCTTAGCCACGTTACAAGCCGATGCACAACATTATTTTCCTACCCTACTTTGAATCACACCTTGCTTGCTCATTTTGGGTTTGAATTTTTAGATGTCTTCGGCTCCTTTATATTCTCCCTTGTGCTTGAATTTTGAGAAAGTGATAAGCAATGTTGAAAATATAGAAAAAAAGATATGCTATGAAAAGAAAAAGGGAAAAAGAAGTCAAAAGAAAAAGAAAAAAAAAATGAGCAGAGAAAAAAAAAAAAAAAAAAAAATTGAGAGTGTGTTTGATTTACTAAAAGTAAGATGAGTAAAGGAGGGAAATTAGTTGTATAAGACAAAGTAAGAGGAGTCCGGTAAGATGAAAAGGGGAATACCACGGGTTTTATTATAAAATGTGTGAGTTTGGTGTGTTAGCTACTAAATTCCAAAATTTTCGCAACCTTTACCCAAGCCTTACATTACAAGCTCGAAAGACCTATCGATTCCGAGTCATGAGCTAACTACATTAGTGGAGATTGGAGTGAAGGATGCATTCGAAATTGATAATTGGTACTTAGGCGAAAATCATAGACTAATCAATCTAGTCTTTGTACATTCTTTTGTTCAATTCACACTACATTACACGAGGGTATGTTATTTATACTAATTTATTGAATTTTATGCAATTGAGTAGTATGTTGATGAGTTACACTTGGTTAGGCGAGAATTCGATGATTGCCTTTGTGATCGTGTTTGATGGGTGCTATTGTTTCCATTTGATTTACATGAGTCCTCGAGGACGAGTAATGTGCTAGTGTGGGGGGATTTGATAACTCGTTAATTCGTTATCTTTATAATTGAATTGTACCCCGAATTGTGTTTTAATTGATATTATCTTAAGAGGAATTGATGCTTTGTTGTTTATATTGTAGATTTTGGGCTCGAAAGAAAAATTAGAACAAACTTCAGAAGAAATTCACGCAAAAGGGAAGGGTTGTCGTTGACTCATTGCATTCTGCCGTGATTAAGCATGGTTGCTGCATGAAGAATTCAAAATTGAGATGCAAATGAATGTATGGGACATGCACGCATGCACGTAGCCCTTTAGAGGAAATTGAACAACTTTTGAATGGGGTCTTGATTACTTGGTGGATTGGGCTTGCGCAAGCTTTTGGAAATTAATTTAGAAAAGTCCATCTCTTGGCTGTTGAAGTGGGCTTGCACGTATTGATATTTGGAATTAAATGGGGAGAGGTCCGTGTGTGATGATTGCTTGGAGGACAAGTCTAATTTCTATTGCATGTAGATTTAGGAATCCGTGGGGGTTAAGGAGACTTGGAGCATGTATTTATATCTTGGAACAACAGCTTTGGAGGGGAACAGGGACGTCACTTTGGGAGGCACGCGAGGAACAGATTTGATTAATTTGGGAGTTTTTCTCATTGTTTTTAATTTTCGATTTTCTTAAGCAATTTAGTTTATTTACGTTAAAGAATTCCTTTAGTATTTTTTTTATGAATTTTAGTAGCTAAGTTTTTAATTATCTAGCTAGGGATATAGATTCGATTTGGATATTGTGAGACCTAAACGTTTTATTTAATTCATGTTTATTTAGGCATTTATCTTATCTCCGTGTTTCGTGTTTATTGTGATTAGGCAATTTCGGGATAGTGCACGATCTCTAGGTTGTTTAATTTGCATATAGCCATTCATGATGCTTGAAGTGTATGTAAAGTTGATTGATAAATTGTGGTAAATTAGTGACAGGGTCTTAGCGATAACATTCCTCGTTCACTAAGGGATTTGATAATCTAATTTAAATCTTGCGTGTGTCACGACTTGGTTAATTAGGGTTGGTGTTTTTATGGTTCTTAATGCTGCGAATTCATTAAATCCTGTCGAGTGTCTCTAGGGGTTGTGAATTTGTTAGGGAAGATAACTGTCGAGTGTCTCTAGGTTATCCGACTAATTAAGTAAAAACAAGGTTGAGTCGAGTGTCTCTATCAACTATAGTCAATCTGTCTAAATAACTTGAATTAATCTTTGAGTCAATGATCAATATAACAATTCGAATCGAATATCCCTGGCTAGGTAATTTTCCCTTTGATTGATTTAATCCTACGTGATCTTACTTGCTTAGTTTTAGTTAGTTTTTAATTCTTGTTATTTATTTTAATCGCATACTTAGGTTAGAATAATTCTAAAAGCCCCCTTTTAATTATTCATTTTCGTGAATTTCTTGGAATTGTTAGAAATAAATCAACCAGTCCCTGTGGATCGACCCTGTTTGCACTATACTCTGTGTTTAGTCGTTGAATAGGTTTTACATTTATTTTTTGACGGATTCGACACCTGTCAAATTTTGGCGCCGTTGCCGGGGACTGTGTTTTTAATTGATTTTATTTCTTTTCATGAACAGGGGCATTCACGGAAAGGACGATCATCCAACAATGTTTGCGAATGCACAACAGTTCAACAATTATGCAAACACTCCAAGATATGCTAACGAGGTCAACTCTTCACCTTTTGATGAACTTAAGAACATGATAAGTGTTTTGGCTTCTAACCTTGGTGCAGGTGTACCCCAAGTAGCGAAGGTCTGTCAATTGTGTGCGAGCACGTTGCATCCCACCGACGCGTGTCCATCCCTTCAAGAATCCTCTTTCGAAAATGTGGACCCATTCGGACATCAACCTCCGATGTACAATTCATACTCCAACATGTACAATACCGGATGGTATGATTACCCCACTATGAGTTATGCACCGAATCCATCAAACTTCCAAAACTTCGTACCTACACCTCCACAACCCCAACAACCAATCCCTCAACCGTACCCACCTTTCAACCCACAAGATATCCAATTTAATAACTTGGAAACCTCCTTTAATAATTTGGAGACCCAATTGGGTCAAATTGCAGCCTCATTGAGCAGATTAGAGAATCAACGGAAACTTCAATCACAAACGGAGGATCAGAGGCAAAACATGAGTGCAATCACGATCCTAAGTGATGAGGAACTGTCTTCCCCAGTGGAGAAGACCAAAACTCGCCAGAACAGAGCAGAAACAGAACAGACAGTCGACTTGACCGTTGAGCGTGACCACGTCTTAGGGTCCAGTCACTACAGAGAGTCAGAAATTGTAGTCCAGCCTAAGCCATGGGTGGAACCACCTCCGTTTCCAGAGCGCCTGATCCAAGCGAGAAAAGAGAAAGAGGAGCAAGGTATACTTGAGACTTTTCGAAAAGTTGAAGTCAACATTCCTTTGTTGGATGCTATTCAACAAATCCCACAACATGAGAAATATCTTAAGGAACTCTGCACCAACAAAAGGAAATTGAAAGGTAATGAAATCATGAGTGTTGGAGAGAATGTCTCCGCTGTTTTACAAAAGAAATTACCTCCTAAATGCGGAGACCAAGGTATGTTTTCAATTCCATGTAAAATTGGCAAGACTGAGATTAAGACAACAATGTGTGATTTGGATGCGCCCATTAATATTATGCCTCTATCTGTTTATTTGTCACTGAATCTTGGTCCTTTGAAAGATACAGGTGTCATAATTCAGTTCGCTGATCGATCTATTGTATATCCAGATGGAGTATTAGAGGACGTACTCGTGCAAGTTGATGGATTAGTCTTTCCAACTGATTTTTATGTGATTTATATGGAGGATGAAAGTTCTTTGAGTACTTCTGATATTTTACTTGGGCGACCTTTTCTCAGTACTGCTAATGCTAAAATAGATGTTCAAGAAGATTTGTTGACTCTAGAATTTGATGGTGATATTGCAAAATTTAATGTTTATGAGTCAAAAAAATATCCTAATGAATTATCTAGTATTTTTAGTGGTGATGTGATTAAAAACTCAAGTAATGAAATTTTTGAGCCTAATAATGTGGAAAAGCTAAGTTTTGAATCCCTCCAAAATTTAGTAGTTGAAAATTTTGAGAGTAAGCCGAAACAGGTTGGTTTGCATGATGATATCTATGATATGGTTATTCCATTAGAGCATGTTAGACCTTTGAATAAAAAGGCTCCGAATTTGAAACTACTTGATGACTTGGCTAATTTAAATTCTTTCATTTTGCAGGCACCTATTGAGGAACTCAAGAATTTTTTGGATAATCTGAATTATATTTTCAAAGGTGGAGGAGAATTTGCTGATTCTAAGCCTATAAAAGCTGAATTCCTGGATGAGCAGTTTTTCAAGACACGTGACCGTAAGACGTGGCCACGCTCTATGGTCACGCGCTGGTATGCTGATATTATTGATTATTTAACTACTACCTTCCTCAGATCTCATATCTTTTTCGAGTTCAGGACTCTTAGTGATCGTGGTAAGCATTTCTACAAACGATTGATGGAATCTTTGATGAGGGAGTATCAAGTCATGTTGCGAACCTCTACGACTTACCATCCCCAAACTAGAGGCCGCAATGGACTAGAAGATTCAACTCCACACAGTCGAGGGGATTTTTATGGAGGGTGTACCTCCATTTGAGTAGGACTTCAACAAGTTTTGTCGAGCCTAGGAAATTAAATAAGGGCGCTATTGGGAGGCAACCCAAGTTTTGGCGATTTAGGCGCCATTTTCTTCCCTCAGTTTCTTTTTTTTTTTGTTTTTTTCGGTTCTCGTGGTGTTTGTGTTGATTTTCTACCCTTTTCCGTCTTGCAGGAGCGCGTAACTTGGTCCAGATCGTGGGACCCCTACCAATGGCGGTCGGACAAAAGAAATTCGTGATCCTCGCTGTGGACTACTTTACCAAGTGGGCAGAGGCCGAAGCGGTCTCGAAAATAAGGTTCAGAGTGGTAAGAGACTTCATCTGGAAGAACATCATCTGCAGATACTGCATCCTGAGGGTGCTCATCTCAGATAACGGTTCTTAATTCATTACTGCTGATACTCGAGAGTGGTGCTCGGAGCTAGGCATTGAGCAACGCTTCAGTTCCGTGGCCATCCGCAGGCCAACGGTCAAGTTGAAGTCACCAACATAACCATACTCCAGCATCTGAAAACGATGCTCAAGAGTAAGAAAGGTGAATGGGCTGAAGAGCTCCAAGGAGCCCTCTGGGCATACCGTACTACCCCACGAGCGGTAACAGGAGAGACCCCTTACTCCTTCGTTTAATGCTCTGAAGCTATGATACCTGTGGAGGTCGCTCAAGAGTCCACACACATTGCCTACTTTGAGCCTGCAACCAACGAGAGTAACCGGACGCTCGAACCAGACTTGCTAGACGAGAGGAGGAACACTGCCTGGGCTCGAATCCAAAAATACAAGGCAACAGTAGCCCGTCAATATACAAACATGTCAAGGAAAAGACCTTCCAGCTGGGGGACCTGGTCCTCAAAAAAGTTGAAGTGTCCAAGCACGTGGGTAAGTTAGACCCCAATTGGGAAGGCGCCTTCAAAGTCATTCAGGTACGAGCGAACAATACCTATCTGCTAGAGACTTTGCAAGGCGAGCGTCTCCCTCGACCATGAAATGCATGCAACCTCAGAAGGTTCTATGTGTAAATGCAGACATTGTAAAACCCCCGCTCGGAGCACTGTGTACTTTCTTTTGACAGAAATACAAGCCGCGTACATCAGTATGCTTTTTCCATACAGTTTTGTTTAATTTTCATCTTGCACAAATCTACTCTACATATTACCAATGCTAACTCCGTGTCGAGAGTACTCCACGCCGAGCGGCTTGATATCTTATTCAGGCGGATCCCTCTTAAAACGAACGGATCCCGTTGGGACGTGGATATTACCATTTAGACCAACTAGACCCCATGCTCTAGTTCGCGCTCGCGATCTCTAAACTGATCCCTCTTCTGATGTACGCTTGTAGTAAATAAACACTTAGCAAATCCCCTTTGTTGATTTCTGAGTTCCGTTTGTACTACTGCTATGCTAAAAAAAAAGTATCAAATATTTAGAGGGAAAACTTAGCAAATCCCACTGTTGATTTCTAAGTTCAAGATTGCACTATAGCTACGCTCGTCATTACTCAACACTTAGGATAACTTCTATCAAAGTTATTTCTTCTAAGTTCAAGCCCTACGTTGAATATGGCCAAGGTGCCCCTCGTACGGAACACTCTCGTGCCTATACATTCCCATACCGCAAAACTCCTAGCAATAAAAAAGGAGTCAACAGAAAACACTCAAAACATTACAACACAAGCAGAAAGAAACAAGCTCCATTGTCAAAAGGAAAAAAATTACAATACCAAGCAGAAGAAGTACATGGCAAATGTGAAGGAATTATTGCAAAGGTTCAACATAGTTCATATCAAAAACAAAGAAAGTAGGAGCGGAAACTCATGGTGGAAAGCAAGAGCAGGTAAGGTCTTCTTGAGGGCTGCCTTCATGAGGGTTGGAATCCTGAGCGTTAAGATTGGAATCCTCCTCCGAATTCATCACCCCTATTATTGGAAATTGGTGCCTGAGACATTTGAGGCTCGGGGGGTGCAGTGGCCAAGGGAACTGGTGCCAGGACTCGAGGATTTGCGGTTTGAGCGTCACCCTGGCCCCCTTCATTTGGAGCGTCTCCACCGGCACCCTCGTCCACCACCATGGGCTCAGGTTCTATGGGGTTGGCCGCAATAAACTCTTCCTGGAGCATAGTGACCAAATCGTTGTACTCCGGGTCCGTTAAATTTTTAGTGAGGTCCCCAGTTCCAACGACCGGCTCCAAGTTCTCATCAAGATCCATGCGCAGGTGGTCATCTGTGAGCGTGGAAGGAGGCACCATCCCCAACTTGATCAGTTGCCCCGCGGATTTCCAGAAAAAGCGCTTAGCATTGGCGAAACAATGGAGGTTGGCAGCGAAGTCAAAGGCCTTCGAGCGCACAAATTTAACGACCGCATCCCAGGCAACCTTTGATTCAAGATCTGCAACTTGCCCTTGAAGATCAGCAAGCTCCTTCCTCATCAATTCCAGCTGTTGGTCGCGCTCGGTTAGCTGCTGGGTGAGGTCTTTCTTGTCGTCCCTCAGCTTATTTCGATCCTCCTTCAACTTCTTGTGCCGCTCGTCCAAATTCTGCCAGGCAGCTTCCTGATCCTCAAGCGACTTTTTCACTTTATCGTGCTCAAGCTAGAGGGATGTGAGTTGAGCGGAGACCGTGTCGTAATCCTCCTGCAGCCGGCCAGGGTCGGAGATACGTAGCAGCTTCTTGTACTTAGCTTTGCATTTAGAGAATGTCTCCGAGCGCTTTTGCAGATTCTTCAACCTGGGAAGCATCTCCTTCATAAGTGACAAAATTCTACTAAGTTCAAGATTAATCAAATGGAAATCTAACTTAGCTAAAGCAACGCTCGAATACTTACCGCCATCAAAGTAAAGCATGCGTCTCCTGCCTCCTCAGCAGCGGTCTGTTCATTCAATTTCCGATGATCGCCAGAGAATTGCATGCGGTGGACAATCCCATGGACAAGATTACGGGTAGAGGGGGAGCCACCCAAGAGAGTTGGGCCTGCCTCCGCGGACCGCTTATAATGAGCATGCCCTCCGCGCTCAAACTTCCAAAAGCTTTCATCCTCGGAGGATGAAGTATCACTGTCCCCCTCTTGGTCTCCGATTACTACATTCTTTCCCTTACCGAAAATGGAGATAGATTCCACCAGCCTCTTTCTTTTCCTCGAGCGCTGAGCTCTCTCATCATCCAGGTCCCTGAGTATTACTCCCGAGCGGTTGCTGCGGAAGACGTTGGGCCCCAATTGTATCGGCCCCTCAACGGGCATAGTAACGAGGGCGTCTGGCGGAGTAACATCGCGAGAGTCCCCGCTCGTCAGATCCACCGACTGAACGTCAATACGGCCGTCCCCTCGGCCACCTTCACCTCTCCTTATCCCACGGCCGGCACCACGGCCCCCCCGGTCGAGCCGTATGTTGTTGTTGCTGGGGCTGGTTGTCAAGCGCTCTACGATAGCCTCGACACCTCCTCCTTCCATCAGAATATCCACGCCTACACACAAAAAAACAAATGAGCGTTAGGCTAACTTCTACAATGCAACGACGCTTAAGAGTTAGTACTCCTACTCTAAATGTTAGCAAAGTTAGTTCCTAGAATCTAACCGTCTCTGTACATCGTTCGAGCGGGAGGATTGGTAATCATATGCAGAGGACTCACAAGCCCATAGCGGAATAATATCACCTCGTTACGCATCAAGTCCTTGGCTTTAATCAACCACTTGGTATTCTTCATAACGAGGGCCAAGCTCTTTGCCCACTGCTCGAAGGGTAAAGAACCAGATCTGGATCTCACAATGGGTCTCTCTCCATGTATTACCCACTCTCAAGGAACCCTAAATACACCACCCGGTGCTCCTGCAAAGAAGAATTTCTCCTTTCAGTTCTCTCCATAAGAAGTCGGGGGTGAATCAATCATCCTTAATCCTGATTTGGCCTGGACATAGTAAAATTCATCCCTCGGAGACGAGCGTGCCACCTGGGATAGGCTGTTAAGTTATCCAACGAGGGCTTGTGGCCTGTGGCCTTCATCAGTATCACAAAAGTGTTTAACAGGGCGATACCATTGGGCAGAATCTGTAAAGGACTTAAGTTCAAGAAATTCAGGATGTTGGCGATCGGGGTCGGTATAGAGAACCTCAGACCCCCAGCAAACACGGTATCCCTATAGACGGTCATCATCCCGGGAGGCGGATTATTGGCTCACTCGTGCTGTATAGGAAGACGGGTTGTGTAGACTTTGTCCCAATAAACCCGAGTCTTGAAGAGGGCTAGTTCCGCGAGCGTCAGGGTACTTTCAATTTCGTCTGGAGTTCTATCTGTCTGATGAGGGTTGGACTTCCTCACTTGAGTTGCTGGTTCCTTACCCTTTTGACGGCGTTTACGGGGGGATCTTTCCCTGCCCGACGCTCAGAAGCCCCAGCTTCCTCTTGGTGGGCAGCAATAGCCACCGTAACTTGGTGGTCCTGAGGCCTAACGATACTATTCAATATAGGAAAAACCCTCTCCCCCTGATTTTGCATCCGCAGTGATAGATCCATTTCCTCGAAGAGTTGAGCTACCCCCTCAGGATCACGCTCGTTCATCCCTTGAACTGCAACTCCTAGTTCCTCATCTTCAGCCTCTTCTGGGACCTCCCCTATCAGAATGGCATAGGGTATATTACTTTGGGGAGGAGAACTTGTTGGGAATACTGCCCTAGAAAGCTGTAATGCTTTGGGACTTTCCCTTTATCACAAACAATCTTTGAATAATATACGAATGATTATGATCACAGGCGAACACTTCTTATGTGCCAATACGTGTTTTGAGTGTTTCCATTACGTGTGCATGTCTAGAACTCCCTAATCCGATGAGGCCGTTAAGAACTTTGTCATGATGAGAATGACACATGAAACAAGTTCTTAACTCCATAGGCGAGGATTAGAAATATCTCAAAGTCAATGAGGCCGACAGACAGTGGGAGTGTCGACTTTGCCTCTGTTGAGACTTGCTTGTGTAGTTATGTCCTTAAGAAGGATCACCCGGTTTCATGGGGTGATAAGTGCATGGGTTGATGCGTTCATAATACATAAGGGTGATAGTTACAAGAACTTCATCACTGAGAGTGCCCCAAGTGAGAAGATTCCTAAATGGGAAAGGAAGTTTCCTAAAACTTCTAGATTAGGAAATATCTCACATGTCAATGACGTGAGGAATTAATCCTTAGACTTGAGATTCTACATTGTCTCATATGAGGAGCTAACTCTGTAGTCTTTGATATAGGCTAAAAAAGGTATCGCCGTATAGACACCTGAACCACAGCCTATGTTGGGATTACACAAGTGGCATATGAGAATTGTAGGAATCAACAAAGGACCTACACTTGCTGTAGGCAAGATGATCTCTTATTACACAAGTCATTCATGATTCCATCCTAAAAATCCTTGCTCAAGATGGTTAGATCAAGACATCAAGAAAATGGGGTTTTCTTGGATTGAGATCAAATGGAATATGAAGGGAACTTTGTTTTAAGATTAAGGTTAGTAGGGCTCTCTATATTCCCATGCCCTAGATTTTAATCGAGAGATAGGATGGTAGGAGGATCGTATCCCACGTGATGTCATTGACTGAAAGGTTCTTTCGAATATACATTCAAATTTCGGGTAGGGGTCACACACCTGTTGCTAGACTATGGTCGTGTGATCTGTGAGGTAGTTAATTAATAAAGTGTATTAATTAATTAGGCTCACTGCTAACTGAAATTGAACTTAGAGGGTCACACATAAATACCGGGTTTAAAGGGTATTATGGAAAGATCAAATAGTTGATCGAAACGAGACCACAGTGTAAAGTACACGTGTGGATATCGAGAGCAATGTTTGGACGCGTGGTTCCAATTAAGGAATTGGACCATGCGTTAATTAATTGGAGAATTAATTATTAAGTCCAAATTTAATTAATTGGAGAATTAATTATAAAGCCAAGATATAATTAATTGGAGAATTAATTATGAATCCCTAAATATAATTAATTGGAGAATTAATTATATTGCAGAAATAAAATTAATTGGAGAATTAATTTTAGCCCGTTGGAATTAATTAGTGAATTAATTCTAAAGTCCTTGATAGAATTAATTGGAAAATTAATTCTAAGTATTTAATTATTTACTTGTTCTAATTTGATTTGAATAAATAAATAAATAAATAAATATCTTCTATTTTATTATTCTAATAAAGTATTAGGATAGGATATTTAATTATTTCTAGAATAATTAAATATTCCTAAATTAGTTAGGAGCTCTTTTTCTATAAAATAAATATCTTATATTAGATAAGATATTATTTACTTGGAGAGAAAGAAAGAATAGGAGAAAAGTCAAAGTAGGAGACCATCTCCTACATGGGATTAGGGTTTCAAACCCTAGCCTATAAAAGGGACTAGGGGTTCGAAATTTACACTTACACGTGATTTGAGAATCACGTCCAACCTTCATGAAATTTGGGGATAATTCTCTTGCTCTCTATTTCTTGTTTCTTGTTTCTTTAATACGCATGTTACAGTACTAGCATACTCACTAACATGATTTGAATCTAGGTTGGTGTGGATTATTACTCTAGAGGATTTCTACTTTGGAATCTCGAAGAAAGAATCAAGAAACGGGGATTTTCATGCCGCATGAAGAAAGTTTGAGGACGGCTCAATACGTTTCAAGAAAGTTTCAATTCATGTGAGTTTCTTGAGTCCCAACGTTACGATACGAACATTGCAAGTCTTTTAGATCCCTTTTGGGAAATTTTTTAAACTTTCGCTGCGTTTACTTTGCTGTTTTCCAACAAAACTTGCAGGGGACATTTCATCAATCTCTCTCACCGTCTGGTCAATGATTTCATCTGCCATTACTGTTCTTGTTTCTTGAAGATGGAGGCTTTATAGGGAGATTTAGCAGAAAAGGGGAATTTTTGTAGGGGAACGATTGCTCAGAAGGCTTCCTCACGCAGGAGTGGTGATCGGCGTAGCCTAAATCTAGGGTTAGTACAAGGAAAAGAAAAACCACAGTGATTTACCTAAGTTGGAGAAGAAAACCCGCCGAAGAACTCGCCAGAAATCGCAAGGAATTGCAGAAGAATATGTTGCTGTTTTGCTTTGGAGATTGCTGAATGCGTAAAGGGTGAAAAGGGGTTTACAAATCCCTATTTATAGGGAGGAGTTATACACATGATTGGGACATTAATTCAAATGTAATCATTCACAGCTAGAAAACTCCTCACTTTTGGTAACCTTCACACGGTTACCCATGTTCACGTGCCCATCTCTGCACTCAGCATTTAATGGTTGTCTACTTGAGCCTCAGGATTGATAAGACTACATTTAATGCCCTATCAGAAGATGTCCGTTGTGGAATACAGATCGTCACTTCCCTCCAAAAGCTTGACCTTCGATTATTCAAAGCTAACGCTCGTATTTTAAAAAATTCTACAGTTCACTCAAGTGTAACTACAGAATTTGGGGGGCAAAATGATGGGCCCAAATTACGCTCAGATCAACACCGTACACGTGTCGAAACCTGGAACACTGGGGCTTAGACGCTCGAGAAGATGGGCCGATGGGCTCGCGATAGGGGATCCGGCCCATCTGCCTACAGCCTTACTACCTAGGGCCCGCCTGCCAGAGTGCATCCTTCGAGCGTGGGAGTCTTTCTCCAAGTCCCGCCTGGCGCTCGTAATATTGCCTCACAGGAACAATCACAACTCAAGACTCGCGTCGCAGGCACAGGACACTCCCTTGCTTGTTCCACGCTCGAGTCCATCCTGACACTAGCATCACTCGCAGCGCTTGCGTAATCGTCAATGTATATCTCATCCGCCGGGGTCCATCTCAGCGGGCCTCCGGGCCCTCTCGAGGGTACGAACGACCTCGTGACTGAAGCTTCACCCCGAGCGTCCCAGCGTTCGGACAGGACAATCTGAGGATCCTTCACCTCGAGCGTCTCGACGCTCGTGTTAGGTCATCCCGGGGACGCACCTTTAAGCGTTCTTACGCTCGGGTTACCCTCTCAGGGTATCACAACGCTCATGAAGCCGTTGTGTAACTGCCACTGACACACACAGGTAGTGCGCACACAAACCCCTGACATCCACTATCACCCGTACGAAGGTATATCTCAGAGATGTCACTCTCATACCATCACACGTTGCCACGTGTCTAGGGTAACACGGGTTTTGGACCACATGGTCGCTTTTACCAAAACGCTCTTGCCCCTAAAATATAAATATGGGAATTTACATTCACATTCCCTAAGTGATTCTTCGCACACGAACTCACACTGCATACAGACATACATACACAACTGGGCATTTTCCCTCCATTTTTACTCTGGTTCCTTCTTCCCCAAGCTCCGCATACTTCACCATTTTTGCATCCTTCCTGCATTTTCTCCCCTGGTGTTATCCTAGCTGGAAGAACCCACGCTCTTTGGAAACCCAGTTCCTGAGGCTCAAACGCCTGTGATGGTCTTCCCCCCAAACAAATCTTAAAGTGTTGGTGATTTAGTACATTTCCAGTTCCTCCACCACCACGTTGGTTTTCCGTTGGAATTTTCAAAGAAAAAAAAATTCCAACGGAAAACCGAGAAAATCCCGTCGGTTTTTTAATTCTTCATTAAAAAAAATCCAATGGAATTTTTTCCGTTGGTTTTCCGTTGGAATTTTCAAAGGAAAAAAATTCCAACGGAAAACCGACGGAAAATCCCGTCGGTTTTTTTATTCTTCATTAAAAAACATCAACAGAATCCTTTCCGTTGGTTTTCCGTTGGAAATTTTTTTTTCAAATTTAATTAGAAAAATATGATTATAGTTAATAACAATAATTATATATTTAAAAATTATATAATATACAAATTATAAATTATTAATATGTTATTTTATATAATTTTAAGTATATACATTATTAATTAAAACACAAAAGTATATAAATTAATAATTTTTATATTACTAGTAAAAACAATGTGCGTTGCACATTAAGTATACGATTATCTAAATATTTTAAATAATTGAATTATTAAAATAAAAATATTTAGAACATCAATTTTTTAACTTTAAATATAGTGAGTAGACCTCAATTGGAATTTAATTTTCTAATAGACACTCTCACATATATAAAAAAAGTTTATAATTTTAATTACCACTCTTATGATACTCAAACAATTCTTAATATTATTGTATCGTATGGTGTTTTATCATATTAAGGTTGGACATCGTGACAAACGTCTTTCACTTGTTAAATTTAAAAACTAATATATGTTGTATCATATTTGTATCCATGCATTATAAACACTCACTTATATACATACATACATATATATAGTTTTTCCAAAAAAAAAATAAAAAAATAAATATATATATATAGTGTTAATATTCTATTCTATTAGTTATCAATCGTAATTTACATAATAAGCATTTTTAATAAATTTAATACTTGATAATAAGTATATAGTGTTAATAATATTTGAACTAAGTTTAAAATATGAAAACTACGGAAAATTTTATTAATTATGTATCTTTATAAAAAACACTTATATATATATATATAAATTGAAGGTTTATAATATAATTAATTGTTATGTAATAGTTATTAGCAATGATTTTATATTTATACAGAAAAATAATTTTATTATAATTTTGAATTAATAATTTAAGTGAAACGATGTAAATATTATTTTTATATTACTAATTTTATTTTTAAATGTACAAATATCTTATAATGTAACTTATAATTAATATATTAATTTTAGAAAGAGTTCTTATTATGATACTCTATATATTTTTTATAGATTGGAGAACTCTTAATTCTAATGAGTTTTATTTTCATTCTAATCAGTATTTTTAAAATTTTTCAATAAATATGATTATATTTAATTCAAATAATCATATATTTAAAATTTTATTTTTTAAAATTAATAACAAAAAGTATTTAAATAATTAATTGAAATAAGTGTATAAATATATTTAAAGACATAATTGATGGTGCAAGAAATCTGGGTTTCCTAATGCAACAACACTTTAGAATTTATATGAAAAGGGAAAGACCATCACAGGCAAGGGGGCCTCGGGATCTGGGTTTCCTTTTGAGCGTGGGTTCTTCCAGCTAGGATAACACCAAGAGTGCAAGCTACTAAGGTAGAGTTACTGTGGTGAGTGAAAAGCTTGAGAAGTTCAGTGGAAAATGCCCAGAACAGTGTGTATGGTTTTTATGCAGATGATCACTTGGGAGAGAATGCATGGATTCTCTCCTATTTATATGTTAGGGATGGGGATAGAGGGGTAAATTGAACATGTGGTCCCAAACCTGTGTTGCCCTAACACGCGTCAGCTTTTAGTGGGGTGAGAATGACATCCCTGAAAAGGGTGACGGCGTGTCAGGTGCCCGGTACACAGTACCTTTGTGTCAGAGGTTGTTGACGAGGGCGACGCGGGAGACGGACCTAAGATCCTTTCTGCCGAGGTTCGGATCCAACGAAACGGGGTATGGATATGCCCGAGCGTTGGTGACGCTCGAAGAATGTATGGATGGCCTCCTCGCGGTATATGACCCTTGAGCGTCGAAATACCGAGCGTACTAGTGGGGCCCCCATGTGGGCGCTTCCCTGAGAAGGATAACCATGAGGGCCGCGATGCGAGCGTCAAACCCGTTGGTTACGGCCCTTGATCTGAAGGGTCACCCGCTGACTGACGGATAACACTAACTGGCAATCGAGCGAGTGGAAGGCCCATGAGCCCATCAAGGCGAGCGCCGGGGCTCTGGTCAGCATTGTGTTGCCACGTGGACGGCTCTGATTTGAGAATGATTTTTAGGCCTCATCATTTTGCCCCCCAAATTCTGTAGTATCGCTTCGAGCGTACTGTAGAATTTATAAGGGAGGAGTCCTGAATGTCAAATATCCGAGGGACGAGAGATTACCCTCGAGGAGACTGCTGGCCTTCTGTAACGGACACAAACTGACATCGCATTAAATGCTGTCAAGTCCGCATTTAATGCAGAGTGGGAACGTGGGCGCGTGGACTCCGGGAGACGTGAGGCGGTTTACCAAAAGTGGGGGGTTTCCCAGGCGGGAAATGATTGCATTTTTGAATTTTCAACCCTAATCCATGCTCCATCTCACCTATAAATAAGGGTTTGCAGGGCCTTGGAAGCTTTTTCACGCACTCAGACTTCCTTCAAGCATATTCATAGCAAGAGTCCTTTGCTCCGGCGAATTTCTTCTTCTCCACATCTTAGGTAAGAAATTCCTGATTCTTCTTCTTATTTTCCCCGTACTAACATTAGTCTTAGGTTGTGTGAGATAAACCCTTGAGGGAAGAACCACTATCCACCACTGAATTTGTTTCTGAAAGTTTATCCCCCTTTAAGCTCTCTGTTAGAAATCCCGTTTCCAAAAAAAAATTGAAAACTGACCATGGCCGGAAATCAAGCCGATGACTATGTACGGGAGATTGAAGAGATGTCAGTGGGGAGTTCCTCCCCTCACGGCGACGTTCCCGTAGCTGTTCCTTTAATTAGGGCGCACTCAGGTGAAGTTATTCCCATGGCGATATCGGTGGCCCAAGCCCCAGTTGACGCGGGGAGGAAGAGGTGAACGCTGCTGTTCAAGGGATGAACGAGCGTGTTCCCGGTGAGACGGATGACCTCTTTGAGGAGATGGACAATGTAATGGAGATGCAGAGGCAAGGGGAAAGAGTATTCCCTGTCCTGAATAGCGCCGTGAGACCTCAAGATCATAGGATCACAGTGGCCATGGCGGCTCCCGAGGGTGAAGCGGGTCCATCCGGGCGTCCATTCGAGGCTGAACCCCCCAGAAGGCGTCAGAGGAGGGGCAAGGAGCCTGTCACTCGAGTAAGGCAAGACAACCGCCATCAAACTGACAGGCCTCCGGATGAGATTGAGAGTATCCTGACCCTCGGTGATTTGGAGGAGCTGAGGGCGAAAGCGTATTGGGATGAAGTTGTGTTCCCCATGAGACTTCCTGAGGAGGGGGAAAGGGCCAATCGACCACCGCCTGGGATGATGGCGGTCTACTGGGACGCAGTTCTTGCTGGCGGTCTGAGGTTTCCAATCGCTCACGATGCCGTCATCATTTACCATCATCTAGGGCTTTGCCCTTCACAAATTCTTCCCAATGGCATAGCCCTAATCAACGCGTTCATAATAATGATGAGGGCCCTGGGCAAAGCACCCTCGATAATCAATTTTGACAGCTTAATCCAAGTAGCCCGCTCGCCACGCTCGTCGCCCACAGATGGATTTTACTACGCCCAGGCCAAATCAGGTTTCAAGATGATAGATTCCCCGTCTTCCTCGTATGGCGAGCATTGGAAGGGAAAATACTTTTTCGTGGGGGCTCCCGGGGGAATTTTTGGGGTTCACCGTCAATGGATGATTCATGGCGAGGGTCCATTGATTAGGGAGAGGATGAGGAACAAGGATTTTGAAGAGTGGGCGATGGGATTAGCCCTCGAGATGAGGGCTGAAAAGAAGTGGATTAAAGCGGAGACATTGGTGAAGAATGAAGGGGTGTTGTTCCGATATGGATTATCTTGCCCCCCTGACATGATACTCAACCCTCCTACTGACATCATGACCCTCGACGGTTAGATTCTAGGAACTAACATCTCTAACTTTTAGAATAACTTTCTGACTTACAGTTATCAATGTTCTCTTGTTTATATGATCCAAATAACCAATCTTCTAACGCTCGTTCCTCTTTACTTGCAGGCATCCAAATACTCTCTCAAGGGATGAATGCTGAAGCCCTTTCACGTATGTTGGGTGCCCAAGGTCCCGCGGTTGACCCTCAACAGCAGCAACCGCAGCAGAACCGCCCTCCGAGGGCGAGGGTAAACCGCCGAGCAGCGGGCCGAGGACAAGGAAATGCTCGGGGGGGCGTGGGGAACGTGGCTCCTCCCACGGGCCCCATTGAGGATCTAACACTGGGAGGTGCCCACGAGGCCACTCCTCCGCCGGCGGCCCCCGTGGGCCCAATCTCCTTGAGTTCAAGCGGGTCACGGAACCGCTCGGGCGAGCCTGTCCGTATCCATGAAGTCCTCCGTGCTGACCGTCAGGGGAAGAGAAAGAGGATGCCGGACTCCCTCCCGATTTCCGGCAAGGGGAAAGAGGTGGTCGTGGGCCACCGAGGCGAGGGCAGTGACACTTCGTCTTCCGAGGATGAAGAATTCTGGAAGATAGGCTGCAAGGGTGACTCCCGTTACAAGCGGCAGCGGACTGAGGGCCCCGTGCTCTTAAAAAAGAACGCTTACTCCGTCAACCTTGTCTCCGACGTCGTTGGGAAACTCCAATTTTCCGACGACCATGACAAGTTGAACAATCATGATGCCGCTCGCGTCGCTGATGATGCATGCCACGTTCTTATGACGGTACGTGTGTATTCCCTATTACCACATCTTCCTTTCTTTTTCCACGCTCGAATTATGACCCTCGCTTAATGTTTCTCAGGAGGTAATCCCAAGACTGAAGAACTTGCAGGGTCGAGCGCAAGCATATTCTGAGCGTAAAGCCAAGTACAAAAAGTTACTGCGCATCTCCGACCCTGTCCAACTGCAGGAGGATTACAATAATATCAGCGCTCAGCTGAACTCCGCCCACATCGAAAACGCTAAGCTGAATGAAAATCTGAAGAAATCTGACGATGCCGTTTTGGCCCTAACTGAGCGTCAAAAGAAGCTGAAGGATGAGCGGGATCAGTTGAGGGCTCAAAATGTGGAGCTGGGCGAGCAACTGGCGGAGAGCACTCGCCAGAATGAGGCAGCCAACAAAGCCTTTGCTGAATTGCAAGGCAAAATTCAGGGCTTGGAGGCGAGGGTATCTTGGGAGGCGGTGAAGAAGTTCGTGCGCTCTAAGGCCTTTGTGTTCGCGGCCAACATTCAGTGCTTCGATAATGCTCGACGCTTCTTCCATAAAGCGATTGGGCAAATGGTGAGGTTGGGACTGGCCCCGGAAAGCGCTCGATCTGACGCTCGTCTGCGCATGGACCTTGACGAGAACTGCGAGCCCATGGTCCAGGAGGAGGATCCCTCGGATACTCTGGCGGAGCCTGAGTATCAGGAGTTGGTGGAAACATTGCAGAGGGAGTTTATTGCCGCTAACCGGAGGGATCCCGAGCCTCTCCTGATAGAAGATGAGGGCACCCTTATGGACGTGACGGATGCAGAGGAACCCGGCGAGGCCCAAACTTCTGATGCTAACGTGTTGGCCCCAGTTCCCCTTTCAACCGCTCCTCCCGAGCCTGACGCTCCGGCCCAATGAAGCTCCCATGGCTACCATCTTCTTGCTCTTACTCGTTTGAATGCCTTTTCTCCTTTATGAACAATTTTTATTCTTGTATTTAATCCTTCTTTTAGTCCCAGAATACATTGGATCTTTTATGTCGCTTTCTGATATATTTGCATCTCTTCTTCAATGCTCGAATGTCTGAATGTTATCTTACTTGCTTTTAAATGATGAATGACGTTATTCCATCGTGTTCTCCGCTTTCATATTGATATCTGCTGTTTGAGCGTTTGCGATTAGTGTGTAAGTATGCTAGGGCGTCTTTTACGACGGTCCTTTGACACTCATCACCATGCATATCAAGTTTAGATGCTCGCGACGTCGGGCGGTTGGCTTGTTGCAGGTACGGGCGCGAGGGTGACCCTTAGGAGGGTTCCCTGGCCACAGTAGAAATGAACTGTGTATTTGGACTTAGAAAACCTTTGAGGGAATACAGGCGCGAGGGTGATCCTCGTGAATATTCCCTGGCTGTATTCTCCTTGAGGCTTGAATTGGAACTTAGGAAATCCCTGTAGGATTGGCTTAGTAGGGGTAAAAACGAGCGTAGTCGTAGTGTTAGTGGCATCCACTATTTACGAGCGTGCTCTTACCCAATTGGATGAGGGTCACAGGGGGTCCTTACGTGCACGAGCTAGAGCGGTGAACACTCAGCTGGCGTAAGTTGTGCGTTGGGCTCCCCGTTGTCGGACGCGCTCAAATTAGGACTTCATATCATAAACTGTTCAAACTGTTATAGGTGGATGATCCTCAACACCTGGACAGCGTAGTTTCGGAATGATTGGAGTTTTGCTTAGGCTTTTCGACGTGGAGGATGCTCGACACGGAGTAGGCCCCTTGTCGCTCGAATTATTAAATAAAAATAATCAAAGCAAGCAAATAATAAAAACAAAGAGTTAAATACTTACTGTTACATAAATGCATTTTTTGGAAATGATTACAATGCGCTTTCACGCCACAAACGGGCCATTACAAAGAAATTGAAGTCTACACGTAAAACCTTCTGAGGTTGCATGCATTCCATGGCCTAGGGAGTCGCTCGCCTTGCAAAGTTTCCAATAGGTAGGTGTTGTTCGCTCGTACCTGGATGACTTTGAAGGGGCCTTCCCAATTAGGGTCCAACTTACCTACGTGTCTGGAGACTTCAACTTTTTTGAGAACCAAGTCCCCTAGCTGGAAAGTCCTTTCTTTAACACGTTTATTGTACTGGCGAGCAACGGTTGCTTTGTATTTGTGAATACGTGCCCAAGCATCATTCCTCTTCTCATCCAATAAATCTAATTCAAGCGCCCGATTGGCCTCGTTGGCGGCAGGCTCGAAATAGGCAACGCGTGCGGATTCTTGAGCTATTTCCGCAGGTATCATGGCCTCGGAGCCGTACACGAGGGAATAAGGGGTTTCCCCCGTTGCCGCTCGCGGAGTAGTGCGGTACGCCCATAGGGCTCCCTGAAGTTCTTCAGCCCATTCTCCCTTCTTGCTTTCGAGCATCGTTTTCAGATGCTGGAGTATGGTCCGGTTGGTCACTTCGGCTTGACCATTGGCCTGAGGATGACCCACGGAAGTGAATCGTTGTTCGATCCCTAATTCATAGCACCAATCCCGCGTGTCTGCAGCGATAAACTGGGAACCGTTATCCGAGATGAGCACCCTCGGGATGCCGTATCTGCAGATGATATTTTTCCAAATAAAATCCCTCACAACTTTGAACGTTATCTTAGCGACCGCTTCTGCCTCAGCCCACTTGGTGAAATAATCCACGGCCAGTATTACGAACTTCTTTTGCCCGACCGCCATTGGGAGAGGCCCCACAATATCAATGCCCCATTGATCAAAAGGCCAGGAAACGTCAATAGGAGTCATTTGAGCTGCCGGCAACTGGGGAGTGTTGGAGTGGAACTGGCACTTGGGACATTTCTTGGAATATTTAATGGCATCTTGCAGTACTGAGGGCCAATAGAACCCACTCCTTAAGATTTTCTTTGCCAAGATTCGTCCGCCTGAGTGGTTCCCGCAACTCCCATTATGTACATGCTCTAAAACTTCTTTAGCCTGCGAGGGTCTCAAACATCTCAACGGTGGTCCTAGGAAGGATCGCTTGAATAACCGACCCTCGGCATCTAAGGAGAAGCGAGGGGCTTTACATCTGATCTTCCGAGCCTCAACTTTGTCGCTCGGGCAAGTTCTGTCCTGGAGGAATCTGACAATTTCATCAAGCCAACAAGGCTCGGATGGGTCAATCACGTGCACTTCTTTCGAAGGTTCGCCTTTGCTTATCAGTGGCTCCTCCGTTCTCAGAAATGTAACAGCGCGTTCACTACCGCCATCCAAGGCAGACGCAAATTTCGATAGAGCGTCAGCATGTTCGTTTTCCGCCCTCGGAATTTGCAAAAGATGGAATTCCTTGAACTTGGCTATCTCTTTCTTGGCGCTCGACAAGTACTGTGCCATGGTGGCTTCTCGAGCCTCATAACTACCGTCAATTTGACTCGCGATCAACTGCGAATCAACGTATGCTGTGACACGAGTGGCCCCATTTTGGAGCGCAATCCTGAGCCCTTGAATGAGAGCCTCATACTCAGCTTCGTTGTTGGTGACTTGAAACGCCAGCTTGATTGCGTAGTCGACTTCCGCCCCAAGAGGATCCCTGAGGGTTACCCCGGCTCCCCCCCCTTGTGAGGTCGAGGAGCCATCAGTATGCAAAAGCCATACACCATCGTCCGCCTGCGGCTCAGTTTCCAAATTGAAACGTTCGACCAACAAATCGGCTACTGCCTGAGCCTGTATGGCTGTACGGGGCTCGAAGGAGATATCAAACTGACTAAGCTCAATCGCCCATTTAATTAATCTTCCCGAAACATCCGGCTTAGATAAAACTTGTCTGAGCGGTTGATCTGTGAGCACTGTGATGGAGTGAGCCTGAAAGTAGGGCCTCAGCCTTCGGGATGCATTAACGAGCGCAAAGGCAAATTTCTCAATTTCCATGTATCTTTTCTCGGCTCCCTGTAGAGTCTTGCTCAGGTAATACACCGGCATATGCTTACGCTCGCGGATTGCTACGAGGACAGCGCTCGTGGCTTCTAAAGAAACTGAGAGGTAGATAAACAAGTTCTCTCCTGGGATTGGCTTGGTCAACAAAGGTGCGCTCGACAGGTACTGTTTCATGTTCTGCAAGGCCTCTTCGCAATCCTCGTTCCACGTGAAATTCCGAGCGTTGCGCAAAATTTTAAAGAAGGGCAAATTCCGGTCCGCTGAGCGGGAGATGAACCGATTTAGTGAAATGACCTTTCCCACGAGCACCTGGACCTCTCTCAGATTGCGAGGGGAGGGTATATCCAGGATCGCTTTAATCTTCTCAGGGTTAGCCTCGATGCCACGTTGGCTGACCATGTATCCCAGGAATTTACCACCTCGAACGCCAAAAGTGCACTTTGAAGGGTTCAACTTCATGCCGTAGCGACGAAGAATATCGAAAGTCTGCTTGAGATCCTCCAGATGGGAGTGTTGGCGCTCACTTTTGACTATCATATCATCCACGTATACCTCCATAGATTTTCCAATTTCGCGCTCGAACATTCTATTGACAAGGCGTTGATAGGTTGCCCCCGCATTTTTGAGCCCGAAGGGCATGACTTTGAAACAGTAGACACCCAAGTGCACAATAAACGCAGTTTTGGGGCGATCCTCGGGCGCCATAAAGATTTGATAATATCCCTGAAAGGCGTCCATCATGCTCATGAGTTCACACCCGGCCGTAGAATCTACCAACTGATCGATCCTCGGTAGGGGGTAATGGTCTTTGGGGTACGCTTTGTTGAGGTCAGTGAAGTCGTTGCACATACGCCACTTATTAGCGCTCTTTGGAACGAGCACCACATTGCAAAGCCACTCTGGGTACAAAATCTCCTCGATGTACTGAGCATCAAGCAACTTACCCACCTCTTCTTCGATAACCTGTTTCCTAAAGCCATGAACGTCTCTCTTCTTCTGTTTGATGGGCTTGAAGGTTGGATCCACGTTCAGTCTGTGAACAATGACGCTCGGATCTATCCCTGTGAGATCAGAAGCTTTCCACGCAAAAACGTCTATATTCTCCCTTAGGAAATCGATCATTAAAACTTGCGAGGGCCCATCCAGGCTCGAGCCAATCTGGGTTGTTTTATCCGGATTCCCAGGCTCCAATTCGACGGTCAAAAACTCCTCGGTGGGCTCAATCCGAACCTCCGGCCTCGGTGCTTCTAACGCTCGTTTCTTCCCAGTGAGCGTATTCCTGGGCTCATCTCCCTCGTTTTCTGAGGAAGAACCCTCGACGGCCCCAGGTGGCCCTTTCTCCGAGCACTGAACGTCTCCAGGGGTCCTCCTCTTATTCTTCTTCCGGTACAGCTTGGCTCTTTTACGCTCGGGGCCATCTTCGTTTAGTTCTGGGAAATCAACGGATTTCTTAGTAGATCCAGCTTGAATGGACTGCTTGGGCTTGTGGCTGCGAAGCGAGAGTATGTAACACTCCCAAGCTTCTTTGACGTTACACAGAATTTCCCCAGTGCCCTCGGGGGTTGGAAACTTAACCTTTTGATGATAGGTGGAAATTACGGCCTTGAAATCCACGAGGGCTGGGCGCCCAATGATGATATTGTAAGGGAGATCCACCTCGACGACGGTGTATAGGACGCTCAACGTTTTTCGCTGTGGGGCGCGACCAAAAGAGGTGGCCAAGCGAATCTGTCCGTGAGGGACAATCTCGGAACCTCCGAAACCTACAAGGGCAGTTCTGAGAGGTTCGAGGGGAATGTTGGTTATGTTCATTTGTTGAAACGTTGAGTACGGGAGAACATTCACAGAGCTTCCACTATCAAATAAAACCCTCTTTACAGTGTGGTTATGAACGTCTAAACTAACCACCATGGGACAGTCAGAGGTTTTTCCCGTCCCATGGGGGGTTACAACATGATCAAGATCTTTCTCTGTGAATCCTATGACGTCCCCCTCCTTCGAGCGCGACGAGCTGTCTACGGAGAGCACTGGGCGAAGGAGTGACGGGCTCTGGTTATAGCTCCGTACATGGCGGCGACGGGAAGCATTGGAGTCGCCCCCCGAGGGACCCCCCGCAATCATGTGAATGACCGCAAAGGGCTGATTCTCCACGTCTACCCCTTTCCCCTTGTTGCGCTCGCTGGCTTCAGGGCGCTGGCGGCGAGGACTACGAGAACGTGAGCGGCTTCTTCTTCTTTCGAGCGCCCGTCCTGCGCAATGTTCGTCGTATCCTTCCAGTACTTTTACAAACTCTTTGAGGTGCCCCCCAGCAATCAGCCGCTGAATCTCCTTCTCCAGGTGACGGCATTCGTTAGTGTCATGCCCCTTCTGCTTATGGAAAGCACAATACTTTCCCGAGCGCTTTTGAGCCTCGGTCTCTCTCAGCTTGGGCGGCCTTTTGAACAACTTCTGGTCCGCCAGGGAATAAACTTCGGCGATTGGGCGATTGAGTGGGACACGCTCGAGCCTCCGTGGGGGAGAGGAATGACGACGAGCGGGTATTGGGCTGCGGCGGTGACTTCGGTGGGGCTCCACTTTGTCCTCGTGGTTTCTGGTGGGGCGAGGGGCATTTGCCATCTTCTGTTCCCTCGCTATGTACATGTCCTCGAGGGTAAAGAAGGAGTCTGCAATCTCCCGAATTTCCAACAACGAACGTGGCTTCTTCTTGGCCACTTCCTCCACGAATTCTTTGCTGACGTAATGCTTCATGTTGATGGCACCGAACAGCACGTGCCTCAAAAAGTCCATCGAGGGCTTTTCTACTAGCAGAATCTCTTTGTTGAACCTCCCCATGAAGGACCGGAGGGTCTCGTTCGGCCCTTGGACCAGGCTATAAAGAGCGGTCGCGGCCGGGGCTGGTGCTTTCAGCGAATTGAAGTGGCTGACAAATGCATCCGTCAAGTCATAATACCCTCGGATTGAGCGCGGAGGGAGCTTTTTGTACCACTCTTGGGCCATTCCAGTGAGGGAAGTGACAAATACCTTGGCCCAGTAGTTGTCTGGATGGTCGTACAGGTGCATTAGATGCACGAAATGGTCCAGATGTTCGGCTGGATCCGTGGTTCCATCGTATCTGTTAATTGAAGAGGGAATTTTACCCTTCCCTGCGCGGGTCATTAGAACTTCCTCGACGAGGGGGGAATCGCCCACCATGATCCTGTAATCCCGCTCGTCTGGATCTTCATAGCTAGCCTCTCTTCTCCGGTGGGAAATGGGGCTGCGTGGTCGCCGAGCGTCTCTGGCCTTGGACCTCTCGTCCCCCTCACGGGGGGCGTGAGACCGCACTCGAGAGAGCTGCTCTACCACGTTTTGGAGCCCTCGAATTTGATCTTGTACAGCTGCTAGCTGAGGGTCACCGACATTTCTGCGGTTTGCCCTCCTTGTGGCCCTTGACTGGACCTCTTCATCATTTCCGGCCGCCTCATCTCGAGGAGCCCTGTCATCTCCGTCAACGGGTCGTTCTCGCTGGACCCTCGGTGGGGCTTCATTTTCTTGATTCGGAGCAGGTGGGGGAGGTTGTTGTGCCCGTAGAGCATTTTGGGCCATTGTCAAAGGATGTGCAGGGAGCCCGCCCAAGGGTGGGGCTATCCGAGCGCCCGCGTATGAAGGGAAATAAGCCATGGTGAAGTGCTCCCAGGCATTCTGTACAGCTTGGCTCTCGCACTGCGCGTACAACGCCTGAAGTTGTTGCGTAGTGAGTTGGGGCATCTCCACCCCCTGTATTTCCCTTGGCACTGCTAGAGGGAGGTTCAGTGTCCCCACTTGATATGGAGGGACCAAAGGTATCATTCCCGGCGTTGTTCCAGGCATTACTCCGGGCTGCGTGAGCGCGTATCCTGGCGGCGGCATGGCCATAGGATATACGCCAAGATGGGAGGCAGGGACGTTTGAGGCGAAAGTTGGGGGGGGGGGAGGATTGGAACCTGATCCTCCTGCTTCATTCCCAGTTGGGAGGGGTACAGTGGCATCAACGTTTCCGGCCGCAAGGGGCGGTGCCCCTCCGGCGAGAACAGGGTTCTCAGCGTTTTCTCCGTTGGTGGGAGGAAGACCTCCCCTGTTCCCTAAAGTTCCAGATCTTGTGGCAGTAACCATGATTCAAGACTTGGGTGTTACTTTTCAACTAGCTTTCAGCGGAAGAAACTGGCTATACCAAAGATGGTGGTGATGGTTTCCCACAGACGGCGCCAAAAATGATGGTGCAAGAAATCTGGGTTTCCTAATGCAACAACACTTTAGAATTTGTATGAAAAGGGAAAGACCATCACAGGCAAGGGGGCCTCAGGATCTGGGTTTCCTTTTGAGCGTGGGTTCTTCCAGCTAGGATAACACCAAGAGTGCAAGCTACTAAGGTAGAGTTACTGTGGTGAGTGAAAAGCTTGAGAAGTTCAGTGGAAAATGCCCAGAACAGTGTGTATGGTTTTTATGCAGATGATCACTTGGGAGAGAATGCATGGATTCTCTCCTATTTATATGTTAGGGATGGGGATAGAGGGGTAAATTGAACATGTGGTCCCAAACCTGTGTTGCCCTAACACGCGTCAGCTTTTAGTGGGGTGAGAATGACATCCCTGAAAAGGGTGACGGCGTGTCAGGTGCCCGGTACACAGTACCTTTGTGTCAGAGGTTGTTGACGAGGGCGACGCGGGAGACGGACCTAAGATCCTTTCTGCCGAGGTTCGGATCCAACGAAACGGGGTATGGATATGCCCGAGCGTTGGTGACGCTCGAAGAATGTATGGATGGCCTCCTCGCGGTATATGACCCTTGAGCGTCGAAATACCGAGCGTACTAGTGGGGCCCCCATGTGGGCGCTTCCCTGAGAAGGATAACCATGAGGGCCGCGATGCGAGCGTCAAACCCGTTGGTTACGGCCCTTGATCTGAAGGGTCACCCGCTGACTGACGGATAACACTAACTGGCAATCGAGCGAGTGGAAGGCCCATGAGCCCATCAAGGCGAGCGCCGGGGCTCTGGTCAGCATTGTGTTGCCACGTGGACGGCTCTGATTTGAGAATGATTTTTAGGCCTCATCAATAATATCAACAAGAAGTAAGTTATCCAAGTTGGTAAGAGAGTCACCATTCTTTCTTGGAGACCCAAGTTCGAATCCCTGCATGCGCAATTATCGCGAGAATTAATTTTCGCATTGGTTGGCTCAAGCTCGGCCCGTGGCTCGTCCGTGGTGTTGGTGTAGCTCGTTTCCGGGGTGGTTCGGATCTCACAAATGAATTTTTTTATTATTTTTATTTATTTATTTATGTTCTATTTCCGACGGAATATCGACGGAAAATTTCGTTGGAAATCCGTCGGTTAACTTAAAAATTAAATTATTTTTGTTCCGTGGGAAATCCATTGGAAATTATTTTGTTGGAAAAAATAATTTTCCGTTGGAATTCCATCGGAATTCTGTTGGAAATATATTTCCAACGGAACGGACCCGTCGGGACACAATTCCGATGATGTATTTTCCAACGGGCGCCATCCCGTCGGTTTTCCGTCGGAAATCAGCTTTCCAACGAAAAACCGACGGGTTTTTGGAAAATCCCAACGGAATTTGCCCGTCGGTTTTCGGGGATTTTTTTGTAGTGTTAGAAGCTTTCTTGACACGTTTTAGCCGCCCAAGAACGCTCTTCACGCGGCTTGATCCCCAAAAGCTCCTTCGAATCTTTCAAGACTTCACTATAGTAGCCCTCTAGAGAAATAGTCCACCAACCGCGACCACGATCCGAATAGGGAGGATGCTAGTTCTATATTCGGTGTTTAGGCTCTAGGGTTTAGTGTATAATTTAGAGAAGGAGAAAGTTTGCTATCATCTTCCCATGGGGTTCGAACCCCCTTTATTTATAAGGGTAGGGTTCGAACCCCTTCTCCCTTTTGGAGAAGGATTCCAAACTCCTTTTGGAAAAGGGATCTCTTGCTTGGAGACTAAGTCTTTTACTTTGACCAAAAGTTCACCTTTTGACCAACTTGTTGGGCAAGAATAATATCTAACTCTTTTAGATCATCATCTTGCTAATGCAAGCGTAGGTCCTTTATCGATTCTCATATACTTTTATGTGCCACTTGTGCAGCCCCAGCATAAGCCTTGAATCAGTTGTCTAAGGCGACACCCTTTAAAGCTTACACCTAAGACTACAGAGTTAGCTCATAAAGTATCAATGGAACCTCAAGTTTAAGGATCACTTAATCACATCAATGACTCGTGAGATATTTCCTAATCTGGAAGTTTCTATTACAAGATATAGAAACTTCCTTTCCCATTTAGGAATCTTCTCACACGGGACACCTCAGTGTACCTACTTAGAATAAGTAAGCATGCACCCCCATGTATCACGCACGTATCAACTATACACTGTGCACCCCATGAAACAAGGTGGTCCTTCTTAAGGGCGTGATCACACGACCAAGCCTCGAACGAGTCAAGTTGACACTCCCATTGTCTTTTGGACTCATTGGCTTGGAGTGATTTCTATTCATGACTTATGTGATATAGGGCTCGTCTCATGAACCATTTCGCCTAAATGGTTGAGTCCTATAAGTCATATTGATTAGGGGAGTTCTTATACATGCGCAGTCAAAAGGAAACACACAATCAAACAAGAGTATATAAAGAAGTGTTGCCTTAATTCGTATCATTCCAAGATTGTTTATGATTTACAGAAGGAAAGTACTAAAGCTGACTATTACATCGGCTTTCATGGCACTATTCCTAACAATCTCCCACTTGCCCGTGAAAGCCATTCAGGAGCTAATCTAAGTCCCATCTTTGCAAGATGACCTTCGAAAGCTTCTCGTCTAAGGGGTTTAGTAAGCGGGTCTACCACGTTCTCTGCTGATGTGCCCCTCTCGATTTGCACATCACCTCGTTTGATGATTTCACGGATTAGGTGATACTTCCTCATAATGTGCTTGGTCCGTTGGTGAGATCTTGGTTCTCTTGCTTGAGCAACTGCCCCAGTGTTGTCACAAAACGCAGTAATGGGGTCTTTCATGCAAGGAACGACATTCAAATCTTGAATGAAGTTTCTAATCCAAACACCTTCCTTAGCTGCAACGTTTGCAGCTAAGTATTCGGTCTCAGTGGTCAAATCTGCAGTGGTCGTCCACTTGGAAGTTTTCCAACTTACTGCTCCACCGTTAAGGCAGAAAATGTATCCTGACATTGACTTGAAATCATCTAAGTCAGATGCAAAGCTTGCATCGTAGTATCCTCCGATTACTAGATCTTTCTGTCTCCGTATAGTAAGAATAAATCCTTAGTGCTTCATAAGTACTTTAGGATATTCTTCACGGCAGTCCAGTGACCTTCTCCAGGGTTTGAGTGGAAACGGCTTGTTACACTAAGTGCGTATGCCTCATTCGGTCGAGTACATAGCATTGCTCCATTATGCTACCTATTGCCGAGGCCTAAGGCACATGAGTCATTCTTTCCTTCTCAAGGTTTGTCTTAGGACACATCTTCTTCGAAAGAGATGTTCCTACACTCATGGGGAGAACTTTATTCTTCGCATTCTCCATACTGAACCGTTTCAGTACTTTGTCTATGTACATAGACTGTGATAGTCCTATCAATCTCTTAGATCTATCCCTATATATTTTTATCCCGAGAATGTAGGACGCATCACCACGATCTTTCATCTCGAATTGATTTGATAACCAGGACTTGGTAACTTCCATGTCATCCTTCGAATTCCCAATTAGTAGGATGTCATCGACATAAAGCACCAAGAATTGCACTGAAGTCTCCAATTCCTTTATATACATGCAGGATTCATTCGAATTTTGAACGAAGCCAAACACTTTGACTGCTTCATCAAAACAAATGTTCCAATTCCTAGAAGCCTGTTTCAATCCGTATCTTGATCTTTGGAGTTTGCAAACCTTTTGCTCACTCCCACTGAATGTGAAACCTATGGGTTGATCCATATAAATGTCTTTATCAATATCTCCATTGAGAAAGACAGTTTTCACATCCATTTGCCATATCTTATAGTTGTAATATGTAGCAATGGCAAACATGATCCGAATGGACTTTTGCGTTGTAACCGGTGATAAGGTTTCATCAAAGTCCATACCGGGCCTTTGAGTGAATCCTTTTGCAACCAGTCTTGCCTTATAGGCTGCAATGCTTACATCAACTCCAAGCTTTCTCTTAAAGATCCATTTGCAACCTATGGGTTTAACCCCATCAGGTAAATCTACCAAGGTCCAAACTTGGTTGGAGTACAAGGAGTCCATTTCGGATTTCATGGCTTGTTTTCACTATTCAGAATCCGAGTCTGACAGTGCCTCGTCATGTGTTAGATGATCATTATCCTCGTGAGAGATTTCATGGAGAAAACCATACCATCTCTCAGGCTGTCTAGGAGTGCGTTCAGAACGCCTTAGAGGAGGATTTTCATGTGTATCGAAGTTCATGATTGGTTGTGGGATATCAAGATGGGACATGTCCTCTAAATGTGGCGTGGGAATATCTCGAATTTCTTCGAGTTCTGTGATCTTGCCTATCTTTTCTTCTAGGAACGATTCCGGAAGAAAAGTTGCATTTCTTGAAACAAACACCTTTTGTTCAGTTTGATAATAGAAGTAGTATCCTATGGATTCCTTAGGATAGCCAACAAAGTAGCATAAGTTAGAACGAGCTTCTAACTTATCTCCCACGGTCCTTTTCACATAAGCAGGACAACCCCAAATTCTTAAGTAAGAATAACTAGGGATTTTTACCATTCCACATTTCATTGGGCATTTTAGGGACTGACTTGGAAGGAACAAGATTCAAAATCTTTGCTGCACTTTCTAGAGAAGAACCCCAGAAAGAAGGTGGTAAGTCAGTGAAACTCATCATGGAACGAACCATATCAAGTAGGGTTCGATTCCTTCTTTCAAAAGCTCCATTAAGCTGAGGAGTTTTCGGAGGAGTCCACTGAGAGATAATTCCACTGAGATGATTAAGGAATTCTTCACTAAGATACTCACCACCTCGATCAGATCGAAGTGTCTTGATCTTGTGACCAGTTTGGTTCTCAACCTCCCTTTGAAATTCTAAGAATTTCTCAAAAGCCTCAGATTTGTACTTCATTAAATACACATAACCATAACGACTAAAGTCATCAGTAAGGGTGAGTAAGAATAACTAGGGATTTTTACCATTCCACATTTCATTGGGCATTTTAGGGACTGACTTGGAAGGAACAAGATTCAAAATCTTTGTTGCACTTTCTAGAGAAGAACCCCAGAAAGAAGGTGGTAAGTCAGTGAAACTCATCATGGAACGAACCATATCAAGTAGGGTTCGATTCCTTCTTTCAAAAGCTCCATTAAGCTGAGGAGTTTTCGGAGGAGTCCACTGAGAGATAATTCCACTGAGATGATTAAGGAATTCTTCACTAAGATACTCACCACCTCGATCAGATCGAAGTGTCTTGATCTTGTGACCAGTTTGGTTCTCAACCTCCCTTTGAAATTCTAAGAATTTCTCAAAAGCCTCAGATTTGTACTTCATTAAATACACATAACCATAACGACTAAAGTCATCAGTAAGGGTTATGAAGTACTGATGGTTGTTTTGAGTGCTTACACTAAGCGGTCCACAAACATCAGAATGGATCAAATCCAAGGTCTTTGTGGCTCGTTCTACACTTCCTTTGAAAGGAGTTTTGGACATCTTTCCTTTGAGATAGGATTCACAGGAACTTAACTGTTTAAGGTCATTTTCAGAGAATGTCCATAAGGTAGTTAACTTGCTAATTCTGTTCTTGGAAATATGTCCTAATCTAGCGTGCCATAAAGATGCTGAGGCTTCGTCATCTCTCTTACGTTTTGTTTCTCGTTGTATATTCAAAATATTACTGTTTGAGTTAGATAAAGTCCATTGTTTAATGTACCAAGATGTATTGAAAAATTATTCTTTTTGAGGAAAAAGTTACCATTCTTAATATTAATTTCATAACTGTAATGCCCCGACTTTTCGGCCGTACAGGTATGACGTCACGAGTGGGTTTAGACTGAGTGTTATGTGATTTGATTATGCTTTATTCCTAAGTGAGTGTTTAATTAATAATTCCGTGAACTAATTGTTATTATGTGACCAATATGATTTAAAAGATTATGTCCTTTAATCTCATTTTTAATATGGTTACTTACAATTAATGTTTTATGTTGAATATGTACATATTTGAACTTATATGAAATCCTTGGGCTCAATCGCACTTTGAATTTGACCCCAATTGCTATCCTACGAGTGGGTTTAGACTGAGTGTTATGTGATTTGAATATGCTTTATTCCTAAGTGAGTGTTTAATTAATAATTTCGTGAACTAATTGTTATTATGTGACCAATATGATTTAAAAGATTATGTCCTTTAATCTCATTTTTAATATGGTTACTTACAATTAATGTTTTATGTTGAATATGTACGTATTTGAACTTATATGAAATCCTTGGACTCAATCGCACTTTGAATTTGACCCCAATTGCTATCCTACCAAACCTTGGGACCCTAATTGAATTACTTAAATTCTCTAAGGACCAAAGTGCAATTTTCCCTATATATATCTTTCCCTTTATTACACGATGTAACCCCTCTCTTTCTCCCATTCTTCTTCTTTCATTTTCTCTTAACAAACAAGGGTTCCCAACTTCCCCTCTTCTCCCTCTTTGATCGGTTCATCAAGCAAGCAAGAAGACAAGATAAATTCTTCAAGTTTTGGTCCAAGAATTCAAGTTCCAACCATTTCTTCCTCTTCTCCTCCCTCTTATCCAAGGTTTATGTATATGTATATAAATATATATATATATATATATATATATATAAATATGTTGGGTGATAACTTGGGTTATATAATTCTTGCTTAATAATTTGAATCTTGGTGTGTATATGCATGAATACATGATAATCTATGAATTCTATGTTTGATTGTTTGAATTCTTGGAGCAAGAGTAAGTGTATGTATATATTTGTGTATATATGTGTAAATTTAGATATAAAAATGGTGGATTGGTTTCTTGTGCATTTCATGCCATTTTGCTAGGCTATTATGATAGAGCATGTATGTGTGAGTTTATACCTTGAATTTGATTGCATTTGGTTGAGCTTTGAAGTGGTTTTTGCCCCCTCATTTCTCCCCTTCAAACAAACCCTGTTCTGCTACGTTTTTCTTGCCCAGAGTGACTACCCAGGCGGGTAGTTTTTGTTCTAAAAAGTACCCGGGCGGGTACTTTAGTGCAGGAAGGTTTCTGCACTCTTTTTCCCCGGCCGGGTAGATTTTGCCTTGTATTTTTCCCGGCCGGGTACTCCCTCATACGACCTCCGATTGACTTTATTTTTGAATCCACGAAAATCTCTTGAAGTCTAGAACATTCTCCAATTAGAATCACTTTAATATATTTTCTCATTTGTGAGTTATGATCGTTTGAAAATTATGTCGCCACCTCACTGGAACACTGCACTCACCCAACTTCGGACCCTCGCCATTTCCACATCGTTTTGAACCACGACTTGGGCCATATATCATTTGAAAGGTCTATGTATCTAGTTTCATTCCCAACAAAAAAAATTCCATTCAAAATTCTAGAACGCAAGATATGTTCAATTCTTTACAGCTCGTGCATTCCCGAAAACTGTCAGCTCTCACTAAAAGCTTGCCCAATCCGTTTTCTTACTTTCCCTCCATTTCCTCGGACTCCATATGTGGTTTAAATGAATTATATGCTTGCTTAATTGATTATATGTGATATATCTTGATATAATTATGAATTTTATGCTATGAATTCAAAGTATAAAAGTGAAATGCCAACATGAACGTGTGTGTGCTACTTTTATACATGCATGAATGGTTTGTTTCGCTTAAATTGTTTTGTATGTTGTGTATGGCTTCCTCCATGACTTATATATTTTGTTAATATGTTCTATTATGTGTTAACTTGTATATTATGAAATCATAATGTGATTTTGTTAAACATTTTGTGAATTATGGTCCAATATGCCTTAAATGCTCTCTATCTTGTATGCATGAATTGTTCCTCCGTTCATGGGCCTCATAAGATAACTTCTCGCTTCATTTATGACTCGTATGCATTGTAAACATGTTATACTATGAGTTATGATTATTATTTTAAGGTTATGGCTTAATTTGGTACAAAATATGAAAGATATGGAACATATGAACTTCAAACCTTCATGTATTGATTGAAATTGAATGAATTACTTGATTATATGACCTCATAACATGATTCATGTTTTTATGCATCTCATATCATGTACATAACATGCAGTGCGTCTATGTGGTTTCATATTGAGTCAATTCTCACGGGTACACATTATTCCTTCTCTTGTACAGTTCGTTTCCAGGGAGGAGACTTCCGAATTGAATAGGCACCCGTACTACTCATGTCTCTTGTCTCGTGGTATTCCAGGTGAGGATTTTTTCGTTCTAGTTACATATTGAACCCTACAACCTTATCTGACAAGTTTTGGCCAAAAACCTAATGTATATCTATATATTGTTTTCAACTGGAGTCATCGAGTAAATCTTTTCTCAAGGATTATGAAATGTATTAATTATGTTATAAATGTATTATGTTTCTCATGAATTGAATGTTTTGGCGAGAGTATGTATTGAACACGGGCCCAGGGACTTAGTGTATGTGGCTATCTGGGGAGACATGGGGCTGACGGTGATCCCGTGCATTAGTCCCGCATTGATTATAGTGAAACGGACCTCGTCAGTAGTTTTGACGAGGAAACGCTAACCGAGCTTTTGAGGGTTCATGAACCTCACTAACCACCATGCATGAGGTGGTCGGGTCTTGCAAACCCGTCCACCACCCGGAGGAAGAAGGTTGGAACTTATTTTCATGTTAATGATTATGTTATTATTGTTAGGCACCGTGCGGGAAGGCCGGGACACGGATTGCCCAAACGATTATGGCTCATATTATATGGCTTGCATGTATTATGATGTATTGCATGATCGCATATTCAAAATATTAATTATATGTATCGTACACGGTCGGAGATTGGTTGGAGATTATGCACGCTCACTCGCCGAGCCTTAATGTTTATTCATGAATTATGAACTTAATGAATTTAATATGATTAGTCGTAAAGTCCGAGCATTGCTTAGTTATTGTCTTGCCCTCTTGGGAACTAACTTTAAATAAAACTTTGCTCGGGATTTATGGCTTGCATGTGTATGTTTTTATATATATGTGTCGCTCCTGCTCACTCAGTCTTCTAGAGACTGACCCCTCTTTCCCACTTTTCAGTTCTTGCAGGTTTTGCTAGGCGGAGGTCATGTTTTAATTCTCTTGTCGAGTCACACTTGCGCACTTGAGTCATGATTTAATTGTAATTCTTTTATGTATTAAGGCCTATGTGCCAATTATGATTCTTGATTATGGGTTCGGGATAGGTTGCATGCCTAATTGAACCCGTTGTTAGGATGCATGTTGAATTTTAATTACCTTATGATCATGTTATATGTTTGGAGCTATTATGGGAATTTATGCATGGTATTGTTGTTTCCGCAATATGTTTTGACATTATGATTTATTTGGCATCGGGTTAGCTTTCGCCTAGCTAGGATATCTTTTATTTTGTCTCCCATTCGCTATGAGTCCGGTTCATGCTTGAATTATTCATTTCAAGTGTGGACTAGACTTGTAGTACGAGGGATGTGGCGCCTATCATCCCAGGTGCTACAATAACCTTCGCAATCAAGTATTGGAACTGAAATAATATTGCGAATAATGTCTGGTACATAAAGGACTTTATTTAAAACTAAAACAGAATGACCTAAATCTAATCTAATTGTGCCTAAAGCTTGAGCTTACCGTTGAGTCGTCTCCAATCTTCAAGACACATTCTCCTCATTTGAGCTGTCGGACCTCATTTAGCTTTTGTACATCATTACAGATATGAGATCCACAACCGGTATCAAGTACCCAAGAGTTAGAATTAATAGAAAGATTTACTTCAACGAGAAACATACTTTTCTTTAGAGTAGCCTTGTACTCTTGGCAGTTTCTCCTCCAATGCCCCGTTTGCCACAATGGAAGCAAACGTCCTCTTTCTGATCACGTTTTTTCTTTTGGACTTTTCCCTTTCGTGATGCCTCCATTGGGCCTAAGGGACTTCTTCTTCTTTTGGGCTTTCTTGCCTTTGCCTTTGGAAGTCTTAGAAGAAGATGGAGCAGTGACCATCATAACCTTACTGTCTTTCTTGATCGTGCTTTCAGCAGTCACAAGCTGACTAATCAGCTCAGCTACACTAGCATTTGCATGATTCATGTTGAAGTAAAGGACAAAAGGGTTGAATGATGGTGGGAGCGAGGCTAGCAACAAATCCACTGAAAGCTCATCCCTCAGTGGCATGTCCATGGAAACAAGTTTCTCAATAAGAGCAAGAAACTTGAGTCCATGTTCATGGACACTTGTACCTTCCTTCATTCTCAAATGGAATAATTCCTTTGAGGTGTTATACCTTGTAACAAGCTCATGAGGACGGTAAAGTTGCTCTAAGTGGTCGTAAATCTCCCAAGCGAATTCCATGGACTCATGCTGTCTTTGCATGTCAGGAGACATTTTAGCAAGAATAAGACAACGGGCTTGGAGATTATCATCCTTCCACTTCTGGATCGCATCCCGCTCAGTCCGGGTCGGGGAGTCCCCTTAGGGAACGGGCTCCGCCTCGTAGAGAACATAAGTTCTCTTCTCGGAATCTAGAACGATTTTTAGATTTCTAAGCCAATCAGAATTGTTGGGACCAGTTAACTTGTTTGACTCAAGGATTGATACTAGAGGGTTTTTGGTTGCCATTTCAAAATACGTAGAGAATCACAGAATCTATGACCTAAATGGAAAAACAGAGAACTAGTGAGCATGCTGAATAATAACGATATACATGAGATTAGGTCGTTAATCTATGTAGCTCCCGCTGTTTTTTAGAGATCTCTAATTCCCAAAGATCTTAGCGGATACTTGTTATCCCAATGGGTACTAAGATCCTAAGCACTTAACATTGAACCCACGACTCGTGGCCATTCTCAATTAAGCCTAAGGTAGGTACAACTTACCAATTCCAACACTGTGGAATTCTTAGTAATGTTTTTGCATTGCCTATCTTTCAATATGGACCCACGACTCGTGCGAAATCCATATTTACTTAGGCATTAAGCTAGACCCATCAATCATAAGATCATGATCAAAACTTAGTTCGAACGACCCACGACTCGCGGCCATCACCCTTGCTAAAATTGATCACGAAATATTGATCATTTAAGATCAATTAGGAAACTAAGAACGAAACCCCACGACTCGTGGCCAACATCTAGCTTCCCCTATTAAACTTAAATCCTATTGATGGAATGCTAGGGATTTAATTCAAAGTTTACACCTCGAATTAAACACCTATTTTCGAAAATTAGCTTAATATTTAATGGGAATTTTCGATGAAACCGGAGAGTTATCCGGTTCGACCTCACCAACATATATGTTATCCAATTTAATTAGTCTTGATTAATGCAAGTACAAGTTAAATGCATTTCACACAAGCACTTAGCAGATAACACGTCCTAGCATAATACTAACATGTGATGATCATGAGTTCTACCTATCTTATACATGATATGTGTTAGGAATAGTGCCCTAAAAGCCGATTGTATATCCGCTTTGTGCTTTTCCTTATTGTAATCACAGACAATCTTTGAATGAAATAACGAATTGAGGCAACACTTCTTTATATGCTCTTGTTTGGTATGCGTTTACTTTAGCTGTGCATGTATGAGAACTCCCCTAATCCTGATGACTTTAGGACTCTACCATTTAGGTGAAATGGTTCATGAAACGAGCCCTATATCACATAAGTCATGATTAGTAAAATACTCCAAGCCGATGAGTCCTACAGACAGTGGGAGTGTCAACCTGACTCCTCTAAGGCTTGCTTGTGGGATCACGCCCTTAAGAAGGACCACCTTGTTTCATGGAGGTGCAAAGTGTATAGTTGATACGTGCGTGATACATGAGGGTGCTTACTTTAATAAGTAAGTTCACTGAGGTGCCCCGTGTGAGAACATTCCTAAATGGGAAAGGAAGTTTCTATTTCAGGAAATGGAAACTTCCAGATTAGGAAATATCTCACGAGTCATTGATGTGATTAATTGATCCTTAGACTTGAGGTTCCATGTTACTTTATGAGTTAACTCTGTAGTCTTTGGTATAAGCTTTAAAGGGTGTCGCCTTAGACAACTGATTCAAGGCTTATGCTGGGGCTGCACAAGTGACTCATGAAAGTGAATGAGAATCAAGAAAGGACCTACACTTGCATTTGCAAGGTGATCTCTTATTGTGTAAGTCATTCATATGCCATATGGAGTCCTTGGCCAAGGCAGTAGATCAAGACATCAAGAAAAGGGTTTCTTGGATTGAGATCAAATGGATATGAAATGCACTTAGCTTTAAGACCGGATTATTAGGGTTCTGATTATTCCCTTGCCCTAGATCTTGGTTGAGAGATAGTAAGTAGGAGGATTGTATCTCACATGAATCAATGACTTAAAGGTTCTGTCGAATCCGAACATTCCAATTCAGCTAGGGGTTAAACACCTGTTGCTAGACTATGGTCGTTTAATCTGTGGACTGATTAATTAATTAGTGAATTAATTAATTAGGGTCACTGCTAATTGAATTGAGAACCTAGAGGGTCACACACAACAACTTGGTTACATGAGTTGAGGCTTTAAAATGATTAAACGAGTTAATCGGGCCAAGAGGGTTCCACACGTGTGAAGTCACACGTGTGGCTCACGTGAGTGACACGTGTCACACACGTGTGTATATATATATATTAAATAATTAATTAGTTAATTATTTAATAGACTTTGGTTTAATTTTGAATTAAAAAGAAAGTCTAATTTTGGAGAAAATAATCTAGTTAATTAATTACGAATTAATTAATTAGATAAAAATAAGTTATTTATTTTATAATAAATAAAGTATAAAATTATCCAAAAATAGTTTGGATATTTTTAGTTCTCTTAGAAGTTGACTTGAATTAGAATTCAAAGTCAAAGTTGGAAAATACTTGATGATCAAGTAATAGGAGAGAGGGACCAAAATCCTAGCCCATAAAGGACTAGGAATTTCGGCACCCCCTCACTATAAATAGGGGAGCTCGAGCTCCTTATGGAGCTAATTGACAATTCTTGGTTCATGTGTTGAACACCTTCCTTTCTCCAAGATTAAATTAAACGGTTAAGCCTAAACACTAACTAGAGAACTAGCATCCTTACTAGTTAGATTGTGATCAAGTTGGTGGACTTTCTCTAGAGACTTCAAGTTAGAAGTTTGAAGATTCGAGCTTTACCAAGGAGAGGGGATCAAGCCGCGAGAAGAGCGTTCTTGGGTGGCTTGAAACGCTTCAAGAAAGAATAAAAGAAAAGTAAGTTTTCTATCTTTACGAATTTGGTTACACGATTGCGAGTTCAAGGTCCTTTTGTTGGGAAAATTTTTTAAATTCCGCTGCTTTCTGATTCGTGTTTTCCAACAATATGTGGGAGCCACTCCACAATCACAAGTTCTAACATACATGCCACATAAAACAGTTTAAACCACATAAGGGAATTGGAAATAAAACGATGCCCTATCTATTACAACAATATAAATCCTCTCTAACACTTTGAGAGGTCTTCACTTATGGGCTCCATCTTGTTACTTGTTGTGTGGATCCATCTTACTCCATGGGTGTATTGTCTCCAAAATGAAAGAAAAAGACCTCACCACCTATCTCTACTCTCAAATTACAATAAAAAGAAAAAGACATAAAGTAATAAGGCTCAATCTTCATATTGGCCTTAGACAATTACACGGGACGTACCCCGACTTTAAAAACAGTAATATGGAAAACCACATAATAAACACATAACAGTACGCACAATAGTGAGACACCGACCCCAATTGAAAAACGCAACTATGGGGCTCCAACCCCAATTTAAACTATCCATGTGCATAAATTAAAACTATACATAAGACTAAACCCATGATCACCTAACATGCATAAATTGCAAGAATTTAAATTTAACCAATAAATTAAAATTCTCGCTTTAAGCTCTAATAGTTTAAAACACGACTTAGATGCATTTCTTGTTCAAGAGCCTTTTCTATAAAACCCGAAAACCAATAAACTAATAAAATTCCAATTAATTTTTGAAAATTAATAATTTTATTCTTTTAATATTTTCATAAAATAAAGTTTGTAATTTTTCCCAAAATTTAAATCGCTTTAATTTCTCAAAATCCCAATTTAAATCATTATTTCAAAAAATAATATAATTGAACAAAATAAAATTTTACAGAAAAATTAAATCGGGATTTCAAAGACCGAAAATACGAAAAACACAAAAACACGAAAAAGGGACAGGAACCCCCACCTCGCGACGGGGAGCAACGCGTACAGTTTGCCGCACTCATGCGCGTGCGATGCGCACGCTGCGCGCAGCGCTCCCGAGCGGCAGGCAGGGGGGTAGGGATGGCAATGAGCTGAGCTGGCTCGCGAGCCCTGCGTGCCTGCTCGTAAGAAACTCGTGCTCGGGGGGTTCGTATTTAGCGAGCTAAGCCGAGCCAAGGCTCAACTCGTGGTAACCGCGAGCCAAGCCCGAGCTAGGAACTCTTAGTTCATTGGCTCGCGAACCATAATAAATAAATAATATATAGAATATATATAGATCTGTATGTATATACACACACACATATATATATATATATATTATATGTATATAAAATAATATAATATATACATTTTATATTTACTAAAACCCTAAAGTATTTGAGAATTGAGATCTGAGAAAGAGCAGCCGTCCCTCACCATTCAGATCTCAATCTCTCCTTCAGATCTCACTCTCTCTCCCTCCTCAGATCTCAATCTCTCTCCCTCTTCAGATCTGAATCTCTTTCTCATTCCTTACCCTAGCCTCACATCCTCACTCTCACACTATCTCAAACTCTTGTGCAGCTGTGTTGGCCAGAAGCAACCTAACTCACGCTCCACCGCCGCACGCCACCAGCCCATCGCACTCTACCCCACGCCGCAATAGGATTTCACAATTTCCGGCCCAACTCCACTCCACCAGCACGCCGCACGCCACCGTTCGCCGTACGCCATCAATCCAGCGTGTGCCATCACCCTCGGTACGCCACCGCCACCCTTAATCCTTTACAGGTATATTTAGTTTTCTTTTTTATATTTTTGTGCAATTTAATTATTAGATTGAGAAATGATTTTAGTGTGATGGATTTTAGATTGTTGGGTTTTTTTTTTTTTCCGAAATTTGGATATAAATTCGTTTTATTTTTTTTACAGATTTTACAGGTTTATTTACATATATTTTTTTGTTTGATTTTTGCAGGTCCATCGCATAATCTTCATCAAATGCTAATAAATGGATTTTTTCTTCATTCAGTTTGTTGGATATATTTGTAAAACATCATATTCATATGCTGTGATGGATTTTTGCAATTGTTTATATTTGAAGTTGTATTGAAATTTTCATTCTAAAATTGTAATATCCTGGACAGGATTGAATGGTTCTAACTTTAATTTTCTGGAATGGTGAAATTTTGAGATGGGCGAATGCGTTACAGGCTTGGTTCGCGAGCCGAGCCAACTCGAACCAAGGTTCGAGCCAAGCCCCGAGCCCGAGCCAGGTTCGAAACTCTAATATTAAGGCCGAGCCCCGAGCCCGAATAAAAAAAATGTCAAGGCTTGGCTCGTTGCCATCCCTAGGGGGGGTGGGCGACTGTCCTGCGCGGATGCGGGACGGTGCGGGCGTGCCTGGGCGGCGTCGCGCCCGGCTGCACGAGGGATTGTGGCCGTGCTACTCGTTGGCACGTCTCAATCTCGCGTGTTCGTTTCGCGTTTCGTTTCGTATCTCAGGTTTCTCAAAACCCAATTCAATCCAAAATTAAAATACGATTTAAAAAGATTTCAACTAAAATAGTTTTTCAAAAACACGATTTAAGAAAACAGTTTTCAGAAACTTTTAGGGAAAATACAGTTTCGTATTTCAGGTTTTCTAAAAGAACTCAAGAATACTCAATTCGCATCTAAGCCTAAGAATTTCTACCAAATTCAGAATAAATGAGAAGCCTAAGAATTTCTACCAAATTCAGAATAAATGAGACGAATCAGAAATAGGCCTTGCAAGGAGGCTCTGATACCACTTGTTGGGAAAACGAACAGAAACGCAGCGGAAATTTAAAATTTTTCCCAACTAAGCAAGGATCAAATCTTGCAATTCCTATTCTTAAATTCATAGAGATCAAGAAACTCACTTAACTAGAAGCTTTCTTGACACGTTCTAGCCGCCCAAGAACGCTGATCTTCATGCGGCTTGATCCCCAAAAGCTCCTTCGAATCTTTCAAGACTTCATGATAGTAGCCCTCTAGAGTAATAGTCCACCAACTGCGACCACGATCTGGATAGGGAGGATGCTAGTACTATATTCGGTGTTTAAGCTCTAGGGTTAAGTGTATAATTTAGAGAAGGAGAAATTTTGCTATCATCTTCTCATGGGGTTCGAACCCCCCTTTATTTATAAGGGTAGGGTTCGAACCCCTTCTCCCTTTTGGAGAACATCAATTTATGCTGAAAAGGGATCTCTTGCTTGGAGACTAAGTCTCTTACTTTGACTAAAAGTCCACCTTTTGACCAACTTGTTGGGCAAGAATAATATATAAATCTTTTAGATATTTTATTTTACAGTAAATAACTTGAAGACTAATAGTATAATTAATTCATAATTAATTATTTATTAGACTTTATTTCTCTAAAATTGGACTTTAATTTTAATTAAATCAAAGTCCATTAAATAATTAACACATTAATTATTTAATATACACATATACACGCACACGTGACTACATGTGTCAATAATGACATGTGTGGACCCCACCATTCACTTAATGATTCCTTGGGATGTTATGCTGAAAAAATGGCAGAACATCAATTTATAGAGAAGTTTTTATTCCTTTTTTTTTTGGTTATATAGGCCATTTCCATGGATCGAGTTGGGACGAATCACTTAGGGTGTAAACTTTTCCCTACTAATAGAAGATGCATTTTCAGGAATTCAAACTCAAATTATTCTTCAATATAACCATTTCCTTGTGTAGGAAATGAAATTTAACAGTAGAAATAAGCATTAATTTAAGCGAAATGCACAAGACATTTGGTTAGTGATTTTTACCAAGAAAAAGAATGAGAAATGTTCTCATAGCTGAACCGAAACGAAAATGTAATTTTATCGAGGCTGGATTGCGAATAAATCTACTCGATATTTGATTAGAGATTGATTATAAAAAATTCGTTTGAATTCGATTCAATGGGTATAGAAAATCAAGGTTAAACATTGTTGGAAATAACGATCAAGTGTTAGTCATAAGAGTACCAACAACACTTAGAATCAGAAATTTATTCTCAGAAATTTGAATATCAAGGAGAGTATTGGTAAGGGTGAATTTTCAGCTTACTGATGCATTCATGGAATCTGCTTGCAATAGTAAGATTTCTTTTAGCTCCCTATAGCTTTCTCAGCTACAAAAACTGTACCAACTACTGTTCCAATGGCACATGTGGTGTACATAGATGAGAAAAATACAAATAATAAAATACAGAAATAAAACAAGAAATTCAATCTCGATATAAAATATTCTTTTTTTTTTTTTTGGTGGAACGATATAAAATATTCAAAATTAGTACAATCTCCACCTTTAATTTTTCATTGGAAGAGATCCCGCATATTTTCTTTTCTTTTCTTTTTTTTTTTTTTTGGTCCTAAACGGAGCAAACCCACGCAGGGGTTACGGACCTCTAACCATAATCATCGCCACCTTCAAGCCTGGGCGCATCCATGACAACCAGCCGCTCCCCCAGAGCGTGTCCTCTTCTCGCAAAAGCATCCGCGCTCCCATTCCTCGCTCTCGGGACGTGTCTAAAAATAGTCTCCCAAGGCTTCCTCAACAGAGACCGGCAATCCATGATCAGGTTTCGCATGGGATGATCCTCCACGTTAGCATTCTTGATGAGGTTGACAACAACCTCCGAGTCCACCTCAATCTCAATCTTCCGAAAACGCCTCTCCCACGCGAGGCGTAAGCCTTCCCGCAACCCCAACAACTCCGCCATATTGATCGTCACCTCACCCAAGTTCATGGAGTAAGCAAAAACACACTTCCCCGTATTATCACGGACCAAACCACCTGCCGCCGCCCGCTCTTTTCTTTTCTTGGATAACCAAATTTTAGAACAAAAACATCTTGATTAAATTATCCTTGTTTTCTATAAATAAAAACATCAATTAAACAAATATGATTAATAAAACATGCTATATGTATGAAGTATGAACACATAAATTAAATAGAAATTGCTAAATTGCTTTATTACAAACTTCGTCGATTTGGTATTAAAAATTGAAGTCCTTTTGAATCTATTAGAAAAGAAGGAAAAAGCGGATAAAAGAAGGTAAAACATTTGATAAGCTGCACTGCATAAGCATGAGTCGACAATTTAGTAAGAAAAATTGGTTACAATAATTTATAAATGCGGTGGATATTGTTTTGATCTAAGTAAAAGATTAAATTATTATATGCTTAGTTTGAACTGTGAATCATGTGATGAAGCTGTCAGTTAATAGATTTTTGTTATATTATTTCAACTAGTTTACTTGCTAACGTTACTATATTTGGCAGAGAAACACGTGGGCATGATAATAATTTGTTTTAGACAGCTAATTACGAACCATATTCCTCAATTATTTTTGTCTTAATTTGAAATCTTATCATCAAATTATTTTCTTTCTAGAAATATGTCTGAGAATTAAAAAAAAAAAAAAAAAAGTTCGAAAAAATTAATTGAAATAAACCGTAGGTGGAATTAATTTGCAAAGAAAAATAGTTTCTACCACCCCAAGGAGTAACCAATTATATTTATACTCAACCAACGGGCAATTGGCTCAAGTGGATAAGGACTTGAGTTCATTTAAGCAAGGTCTTGGGTTCGAACCTTGTGGATGTAAAAAATTACGTTGGGAGAGGTCCCCGTAATAAGCACCTTCAGCTACCTCGGAAGATTAGTTCTTCACTCAATTGGGTGGGGGGGAAACTCTGAGAGATCAAAAAAATTATATTTATACTCAACTAATTGTTTCACCTGCCAATATAAATTGATTCAAATGGTTATTTTTTTTTTTTTTTTCAGAGTAATGATCCGAATTTGAATTCTTTTAGTCACTTGATGTGTGCTTAAAAAAAGGATTTATCTCACTTTTTGAGTTATTTGTTATAATGCACCACACTTCAATAAGCGAATTAATTACTATAATTTGGTGATGGCTATGGGCTACCCGATCTAGAACTAATGAATACCATATATTGAGTTTTATGTACGTATATACCCGAGACATGAATACCATATATACTACATAAAACCTAAAGAGGAGATCATACTATAGATAGCCATGACGATGAACAACGTTGGACATATGAATGCAGGAGATAGTGAAAGTAGCTACGCTAAGAACTCAGGCCTACAGGTTCTCTCTCTCTCTCTCTCTCTCTCTCATGCACATTTCTTGATCTTGAATATGTAATTCCTTGCAGAAAGCTGTGATATCAGAAACAATGGCTGTATTAGATGAGACCCTCAAAGAAATGTTCGCTTCTTCTTCTGCTGATGATATTCATGGCTTTCACACGAATATCAAAAGCTTGAAGATGGTGGATTTGGGTTGTTCATCAGGGCCAAACACACTCTTCATCATCTCCCACATCATCAATCGATTCAAAAAACTCTACCAAAACAAGAACACCATTAGCTCTGCTAATGATTACTTGCCCCAAATTGAGGTGTATCTGAACGATCTTCCCGCTAACGACTTCAACAACCTCTTCAAACTGCTACAAACGGATTGGTCCCGTAACGAGGAGAAGAAGAAGCAATGTTTTTATTATGGTTTGCCAGGTTCTTTTTATGACAGCCTATTTCCCGAAGAAAGCCTTCACTTCGCTTACTCCTCCTACAGTCTTCACTGGCTCTCTCAGGTGTACACATCCACACTTACAATTAAAAAAACATAATTGTGTTCTTCTCTACGTATACTAGATTACTAGTCTTGGGTGAACGTCGTCCTTTCGTACATAAATATTTTCTATCATAATTTATTCCTTATATATATTTTAAAAAGAATTTGATTGCAGTTTCTTGTTTATCTCGACCCTCTGTAAGTTGGGAAAGAGGAGTTATAGAGACCAACCATACATAGTTATTTCAAAAATACAAAATTAAAAAATGTGAATGTTTATAAGCCATTGAAATTTTAAAAATTAGAATTTGTACCATATAAAGTTATAAACCCCTCTAAAATAAATGGGAGAATACAAATTTCAACACTTTTTTTCTACTTTTTGACCAAATAATTGATTGCTTAATTGTCAGCTACTTATATCTTGTATGCTTATGATCTTCTATCTATCAGACGCTTTCTACAACATCTTATCAGACGGGAGAGCTTTGGAATGTTTCCTCTTGAATCTCTTTAGTTGAAATTATCAAGTTGAATCGAATCAGTGGGGTTGATTAGTAATTAAATGAGTGAAATTGTTTGAAATTGAGAGCTGTGAATGACAGATTCCTGAAGGGTTGGGGACAAGCAATAAAGAGAACATATACATGGCAAGAACAAGTCCTCCAAAGGTATTTGAAGCATACTCAAAACAATATCAAAGAGACTTCTCCACATTCTTGAGGTTGAGAGCTGAGGAAATGGTAACCGGTGGCCGCATGGTCTTGATTTTTATAGGCAGAAGTGTTGAAGATCCCTCTTCCCAAGATGATTGTGCCTATCTCACATTGCTCGCGACAACACTTCTTGAAATGGTGGTTGAGGTACATATATTATATATACATATTCTCTCTCTTTCCCGGGCACGCACACATTCACTCATATACGCATGCTAGCAAGTGAGGCACTCTCGATTTGAGTACGAATAATTTAATTGTATATGTAAATGTTTAAATCATGGGCAATTTGGACATGTTACATTTTTCGTGAGGGTTCTTGGGTTATGCAAACTCATTGAGAAACCCTGATGGAAAATGTAAATGTCCAAATTAGACTAGATATGGATATTTACAACATAAGTTGAAAAGGCCAATTTTGATCCCTCCCCTTTGCCAGTCCCAAAGAATTTGATAATGTTCCTCCGAGGGGTGTTAGTGTAATTATTCCTATAATCTTTTACAGACTTAAGAGATGGCTGTTTCTATCAGCCTCTGAACTGTTGTTCATTACATGTATCACTAAACTCGGTCTATTTCATTAGGGGCTCGTGAAAATGGATGATTTGTACTCGTTTAACGTGCCTATATACACTCCGTGTATGCCGGAGGTGGAGGCAATAATGCAGGCCGACGGTTCCTTCAATTTGGACAAGGCGCCAGTTTCTTGGGTTCGTTGGGATGCACATGATGATAACATCAACGATGATGATCAAGACGAAGATGTACTTCTTTTCCAAAGGAGAAGGGGGAAATTGGTGGCAGATTGTGTTAGAGCTTTTATGGAACCAATGTTGGCTGCCCATTTTGGGAGTTCAATTATTGATGAATTGTTTGGAAGATATGCAGAAAAAGTGGCAGACCATCTGTCTGTAGAAAAGTCATCATACTTCAATATAGCCATTTCCTTGTCTAGGAAATGAAATTCAAGAGTAGAATTAAGCATTATATTAGGGAAAATGCATAAGACTGTTTTTTTTTTTTTTTTTTTGGAGGAAAAATGCATAAGACATGCATTCTGGTTGTAGTGATTTTTACCAAGAGGAGGAGTGAGAAATGCTCTCATATCTGAAGTTCTGAACCGAAACAAAAGCGTAATCTTATCTACGCTGGAAAGTGAATGAATCCCGCTCGATATTTGATTTGAGATTGATCATAAAAACTTCATTTGAATTCGATTCAATACGCATAAAAATCAAGTCTAAACATTATTCGAAATAACGATCAAGGGTTAGTTGTAGGGTGCCAACAACAGTTAGAATCCGAAATTTTAACATTAAGCTAAGAAATTGTGAATAATGTGAAATTTGTTCCGATATTAAAAGTTTCAACTTTATTTTTCCCCTAATAATTAGTCATGCTATTACTTTTGAGAATCCATCTTCTCATATAAAGCACACAGACATGACATAAATATATATATAAATATAGATAGATAGATAGATTTAAGTATTTAACGTTCAGAACTATGCAAGTCTAGTTTGAGATTTCATTTTTTAGTCTTTAGATCATCAGTTGATATTGATAGAAAAACTTTACACTTTAATCCTACCCAAATCAAACAATATTCACGCCAATAGAACAAAAAAAAGAAATTATATGAATCCCCTGATGACTTTAAATGTACAATACTAGTTTAGATTTAGATATATTTACTATATGTCCCTGCGCATTTTACGATATATATTGAAATCATAATGATAATTATTATATTTATAAAAGGGCCAATGATAAAATAAGATATTTATAAAAAATTTAGCCATTAAATCATTAATATGGATGAATCAAAATGTAATTTAACTTCTTTAATCAAGAATGTTTCCGTAATATCTCAAAATTGGAGAAAAATTTATTTAACCATGTCAATTATCAGGGACTATCGGTATAATTATTTATCGCTTTTGAATTTCGTTAACCGATATATATATATATATGTATATATATATATATATAGTTCCATTGGGAAATATTATTAAAAATTATCTTATTCTTTTAAAAATTATCTTATTCTACTCAACCTCTTTTAGGAGTCTAGATTGGAACTCGTGCGAAGATGAGGTGGTAATCAATGTGTCGATGTCATAACTTGACATGTTTATTTGATTGGTAGCACAAGTACTTTTTTTTTTTTTTCGCAAATTTCCGAACCTTATTATAAGTAGATCCAAACAATCTAGAAGTATATTTTAATTATTCACGGAAGGTAATGTACTATATAAGTATATTTTATTTTTGTTACAACACACATAAAGAAGGGAAAATCTTTGAATAGTACCAAAAAGTTGAAAAAATTCCTTTTAGGTCTCCAGTTTTGAAAAAGTTCCCATTCAATCCCCAATTGAAAAACAAAATTCCTTTTAGGTCCCCACAAATAGTACATGTTCGTACATTGTCTTTAGTAATTGCGTACATTTTTGAGGGAATTGCGTATAAAAACCCCAGAATCTCGTATATACGAGATTCCGGGGTTTTTATACGCAATTCCTTAAAAATTGTACGCAATTCCTGAATTATTATACAACCTTGGGGAGTGAAAAGAAATTTTGTTTTTCAATTGGGGAGTGAACAGGAACTTTTTTAAAACTGGGGAGTGAAAAGGAAATTCAGTTTACACTTGGGGATTTTTGAGGAATTGTCCGCATAATTATATTTAAATTTTAGAGAACTATCGTGATACACAATAGTTGGTTATTGAATTAAGGATTTTTATGTTAATATAAAGTATTCACTTATACATTTGCGGAATTATATCTATATTTTGAGGAACTATTGTATTATTTAGTAACTAGTAATTGAATGATTCAATGAAAAATTTTTTTTTCCGCAAATTTCCGAACCTTATTATAAGTAGATCCAAACAATCTAGAAGTATATTTTAATTATTCACGGAAGGTAATGTACTATATAAGTATATTTTATTTTTGTTACAACACACATAAAGAATTATATTTAAATTTTAGAGAACTATCGTGATACACAATAGTTGGTTATTGAATTAAGGATTTTTATGTTAATATAAAGTATTCACTTATACATTTGCGGAATTATATCTATATTTTGAGGAACTATTGTATTATTTAGTAACTAGTAATATAAAGTTTTGTGCTATGATGCACGGACACGGACACGACACAACACGACACGGATACGGCGACACGAATTTTTTTTTGAATTTCCCACGTAAGGAGTATCAGACGCGGTGTCTGACACGAGTGTCCGACACGACACGGCATGACACGACACGACAAAATGATAATTTTAGAAGTGTCCGTGCATCATAGGTTTTGTGCTATGTAACCGTTAGATATCAAATGAAAAACTTTTATCTTAATATGAAGTATTTACTTTTGAATTTTGAGAAATATATATGAATTTTAAGGATCTATTGTTTTATGTACAGTTAATTATTAAATAAAGAATTTTTCTTTGAATATGAAGTATAAAATTATCTAATTATGGAATTATATCTAAATATTGAGGAATTGTCGTGTTATGAAACCGATATATATTATATGTGATGGGGTCAAGATCCGCTCGTCCCACGTTTGGACACGTGGCCTTTCTTAGATAACAGCATCTGCCCAGCTGATTACAGTAGTCACACACGAGCGATGAACCCATTAAAGCGCCAGTATCCTCCAAGAACACGTGTCGTCTCTGCCACCCTCGCACGTGACCGTTGTTACCGCTCTCCTACGAGCGCCGTTCACGCGACATGACTAGTATTCCAATCCATCAGAAGGAGCCTTCTTCGAGCGCTACATTCCCTCAGAAAGGCTTCCCCTGCAATCCGTTACACAAGCCTGGGTCCTCATCCCCCCCAGCGGATTTCTTGGCTTCCAAGGCTTTTGGTTGTCACGAGCACGCTCTCAAGCCCTCGTTACCAACCCTCCAAACGGCGCTCTGACACACCGTACATGCCCGCGCACCTACCACTGTTGCCAACACTAACTTCCAGCAGCTTTTGCAGAAGATTCCTCCTAGGTTTCTCTCTCACAGCGCCACGTGTTAGGGCAACATTCGGCCAGGACCACATGTGGCAAATGACCAAAGGGTCCCTGACCCTCAACTATAAATAAACAGAGTCATCTCTTTCATTGTAAGCGATCTCCATTGCTACAACTCCTATTAAGCTTACTTCTTCTCTTTCAGATCTGCATCTGACTTGAGCGTCGGAGAGCCAAACTGGGTACCACCCCCAGTTTCCCCAGTTTGGCCTTCTGACTCTTCTGCGTGTTTGTCCTAGCAGGTAGAACCCCCATTTTTTCCGGCGACTTCCGGCGATTTCCCCACTCAAACAAATTCTAAAGTGAACGGATCCTGATCCACCCTTTTTGGAACCCATCATTTTTGGCGTCGTCTGTGGGAAACCATCTCTCTGCCTCTTCCTTCTCTTCTGCTAGTTGAAAAGCAAACACCCCCAAAATCCTCACAACTATGGTTGCTACAAGGTCCAGCACTGCGGGAGGAGGAGATAACACTTCTCCTGACGTCAACACCATCGTACCCACCATCCCTGTGGGCGGAGGCCCACCCCCTACCGTCACTGAAGGTGGGGTACCCCTCACCGGGGCGGCCGTGCAGGCAGAATCTTCCGTTCTCCCACCGGCACCGCCAGCACCACCAGCTTCCGGCGCCGTGGGAGGAATTCCTCACTTTGCTCTTTCACAGCCTCCCTAAATTCAAGGTGTGCATGCCCTTGTAAACCCAGGAGGTCAGGGATACCTGATGCCGCCGCCGGGATACACGCTTGCTCCCACTGTTATGATGCCGCCGGTTCAACCGTACCTCGCCGGCCAAATCCAGCTCCCTGTGGTGATTCCTAGGGAGGTCGAGGGAGTAGAGTTACCTCCCCTAACTACACAGCAATTGAGGGCTTTATATACCCAGTGTGAGGTTCAGGCGGCTCAGGGAGCATGGGAAAAATTCCATTCTATGTACTTCCCCTCTAGGCAGGCCACTCAAACCGCAGCCCCTTTGGGCGGATTGCAAGCTTTCCCTGTTAGGGAAACTCAGGCCGTCCCCAGGGTGCCACCACCACCACCAGCTAATGAGATGCCCCGCCAGGGCGAAAACGAGCGTCTCCCTGTAGACAGAAACAGGGAGCCCACTGAGAGGGTTAACGAGAATGAAGGGGACTCCCACGTTTCCAGGAGGGTTTCCCATGCGGTCAGACAAGGAGACCGGGACGGTGAGGCGAATCCTAACATCCTCGCGGCTGTGCAAGACCAGCTGCAGGGTTTGAAAGACATGGTCGGACAGCTCTCTCGTGCACGGTCTCAGATCTCCCACAGTAGGGATGAACGAGCTGATGACAGAGATGCTCATCACAAGGACCGACAGCCGCAGGTCCCTCGCCGAAGAGAGCCAGAAGAGAACTTCGGCACTTACGATTATCACCCGCTGGCAAGGGGCTCCCCCCTCGTAGAAGAAGTTTTAATGGCCCAAGCCGGGATGGCCAAAATTCCCACTTCCATCAACCGATACGACGGGATAACCGATCCAGCCGAGTATTTGGATCATTTTTTACATTTGATGCACCTCTACGAGCATTCCAGCAACTATTGTGCCAAGGTTTTTGTCACTTCCTTGGTGGGAATGGCACAGGAGTGGTACAAGCGACTGCCCCCACGCTCAATTCACTCGTGCAAAGAGTTGACCGACGCTTTCCTCAACCACTTCAATTCCCTGAAAGCTCCAGTCACTGCGCCCACTGCCCTCTATAACGTGGTGCAAGGCAAGAGTGAGTCTCTTCGCTCGTTCTTCGCCCGCTTCAACAAGGAGATACTGCAAGTGGAGAGGCCGTCCATGGATTTCTTGATCCTAGTGCTATTTCAGGCTGTGGATCACAAACAGTATGTGAGCAAGAAATTTGTTGATGCCATCGTGGAGAGAAGGCCAGGGACACTCATGGCCTTAAGAGAGGTTGCCGAGCCGTTTTTTGCCCTCGAGGATATGTATGGGACGAATGGTCCCCGGCATCATAGTCCCATAAGAAGTGAGCGCCACCCTGAACGAGGACGCTAGATCGCAGTTAAGAAAGAGCGTCATCAGGAGCGCAAAAGGTCGCCGCTGCCCCCTCGACGTTTCGAGCGTATTCCACTTACTCGACCGAACTCCGAGGTCTATAACCTCTCCGACAAAAAGCTCTTTAGGAGACCCATCAAGATGAGAGAGACCGAGTCACTGAAACGTGCCAGCAAGTACTGTGCCTTCCACAAGCAGAAAGGGCACGACACGGATGAATGTCGCCAGCTGGAAGCTGAGATTCAAAGGCTCGTTGCGGGGGGGCATCTAAAGGAATTTGTGAAAATGCTGGAGCGCTTTGATGAGCACTGTCGGGGTCGTTCCAGGGAGGAAAGGAGGAGCCCATCCCGGTCAAGGAGTCCACGAGGAAGAGGCCCCCCTGAGACCAGCAGCCGTCGGAGCAACAAAGGAAAGGCCCCTGTCAGGAGAATACGCCTTTTGCGGTCATCAACATGATAGCGGGAGGCCCTTCAGGGGGAGATTCCAATGCCGCTCGGCGGAGATATGCCCGGAGTTACGACCAACGCTCATCCATGCCCAAGTCCGTTTATGCTATACAAAAGGCCAAGGATCAGCACTCCCGAGAGAACGATGTGATAGGCTTTGATGATAGGGATTTAGGGCACATTGTAACACCCCATGGGGAAGGTGAAACTTCTGACTGCCCCATGGTGGTTAGTGTAGATGTCCACAATCATGTTGTAAGAAGAGTGTTAGTGGATAGTGGAAGCTCTATTAATGTTTTGCCTTACGCCACATTTTTAAAGATGAATGCTAACCTCCCACTGGAACCTCTTAAAACAGCTCTCATTGGCTTTGGAGGATCAGAGGTTGTCCCACGAGGGCAGGTGCGCTTGGCCACTTCGTTCGGCCGAGCCCCTCAACGTAAGACGCTCACGGTTACTTATGCTGTGGTAGAGATTGATATTCCATATAATATCATAATTGGGCGCCCCGCCCTCGTCGAGTTCAAAGCAATCATCTCCACCTACCACCAGAAGATCAAATTTCCCACATCCGAGGGTGTCGGAGAAGTGTTGTGCAACGTGCGTGAGGCGTGGGAGTGCTACATGTTGTCTCTCCGAAAGCCTAAGACGGAAAGAACTTTCCAAATTGGGTCCACTAAGAAATCCGTTGATTTTGCCAATCTAAGTGAGGATGGTCCCTTGCGGAAAAGGGCAAAGTTGAACAAGAAGAAAAATAAGAAGAAGAAGGATACCAACGCCAAAGACCCCCTCGAAAATGCTCCGCCAGGGTTCGTCGAATAGTCTTCCTCAGAGGGAGACGAGCAGGAGGGGGAGGATCCAACTCGCGAGGGACGTTTGGTAGGGAAAAAGAGGGCGCTCGAACTTCCTCGCCCTGAGGTAAGGATCGAGCCCTCAGAAAAATTCCTTACTATTGAACTAGAGCCTGGGAACAGAGATAAGACTACTCAGATAGGATCAAACCTCTCAGGGCCCTCGCAGATCATGATGATTGACTTCCTAAGAGAGAACCTTGACGTATTTGCATGGAAAGCATCTGACCTTACAGGAATCGACCCAAGCATCATCGTCCACAGGCTTAATGTAGATCCCTCCTTCAAGCCCATCAAGCAGAAAAAACAAGATGTTCACGGCTTTCGAAAGAGGGTTGTCGAAGAAGAAGTTAATAAACTCCTGGAGGCTCAGTACATCGAGCCCATCTTATACCCAGAATGGTTGTGTAATGTGGTTCTGGTGCCTAAAAGTGCAAACAAGTGGCGAATGTGCAATGATTTTACTGATCTTAACAAGGCTTGCCCTAAGGATCCTTACCCGTTGCCTCGGATAGACCAACTGGTGGATTCAACTGCTGGATGCGAACTAATGAGCATGATGGACGCCTTTCAAGGGTACTATCAGATCTTTATGGCTCCTGAAGACCGCCCCAAAACTTCATTTGTTGTTCATTTAGGGGTGTATTGCTTCCTGGTCATGCCTTTTGGGTTGAAGAACGCTGGAGGTACATATCAGCGGCTCGTTAACAAGATGTTTGAGAGTGAACTGGGAGGGTCTATGGAAGTTTACGTACACGATATGATTGTCAAAAGCGAGCGACAAGACTCGCATTTGGAAGATCTCAGGCGTGCCTTTTCAATTTTGCGTCATTATGGGATGAAATTGAACCCTTCAAAATGCACTTTCGGAGTGCAAGGAGGAAAGTTCTTAGGGTACATGGTCAGTCAGAGGGGAATTGAGGCCAATCCTGAGAAGATCAAGGCTATATTGGAGATCCTCTCCCCTCGAAATCTCCGGGAAGTGCAAGTACTGGTAGGAAAGATCATCTCCTTGAACAGATTCATTTCGCGCTCGGCGGACATGAATCTTCCTTTTTTCAAGACTTTGAGGTATGCCCGGAACTTCGCTTGGACGGAGGAATGTGAAAAGGCTTTACAAGATATGAAGGCTTATCTATCGAGCGCTCCTTTACTGACTAAACCCCTCGAAGGCGAGAAGCTATTCCTATATCTTTCTGTTTCGGCCGATGCCACGAGCGCTGTGTTGGTAGCTATACGAGAACGAAAGCATTTGCTCGTGTATTATTTGAGCAAGACATTGCAAGGAGCAGAGAAAAAATATTTGGAAATCGAGAAATTTGCGTTTGCCCTCATCAATGCATCAAGGCGCCTGAGGCCTTACTTTCAGGCACACTCAATAACGGTACTTACTGATCAACCTTTGAAGCAAGTTTTGTCCAAACCAGACGTATCAGGAAGACTGATAAAATGGGCCATTGAATTGAGTCAGTTTGATCTATGTTTCGAGCCTAGAGCTGCCATGCACGCCCAGGTTGTAGCTGATTTATTGGTGGAACGCTTTGGATTAGAATCCGCCATTCCTGAGAACGAAGGATTGTGGGTCCTGCACACGGATGGTTCCTCAACCTCCCAAGGGGGAGGAGCAGGGGTAGCCCTCCGGGACCCCAATGGGATTGAGTTAGATTTTGCAATCAGGTTGGATTTTCAAGTCACGAATAATGAGGCAGAATATGAAGCCCTTGTACAGGGGTTAGAAATTGCTTCTCAGAGTGGAGCCTCCAGAATTACGGCGTATGTAGATTCACAGTTAATTGCGAGCCAGATTGAAGGAACTTATGAGGCTAGAGAAACCACCATGGTGCAGTACTTGGGCAAGGCTCGGGAAATCATTGGAAAGTTCAAAGAATTTCATCTGCTTCAAGTCCCGCGGGCCGAGAACGAGCGTACTGATGCTCTTTCAAAGTTTGCTTCGGCGTTGGAAGGTACTTCTGAGCGCTCTGTAACGTTCCTTAGGACGGAGGAACCTTTGATCAAGGAGAGAGTTGCCAAAGAGGCGGTCGTTATGATTGATCCACTTGAACCATGTTGGCTGGATGACATCGTCAGGTTCCTTAGAGATGGTATTTATCCCACTGATAAGGTAGAGGCGTGGAAAATGAGGAACAAGGCCCCTCGATTCTCTTTAGACTCCGAGGGGAGACTGTTCAAGAAGTCGTTTCAAGGGCCTCCTTTGAGGTGTTTAAGGCCCTTGCAAGCGAAAGAAACGCTCGAACTCATTCACAATGGGAGCTGCGGAAATCACTCAGGAGGGCGTATTCTGGCTAAGAAGATTCTAAGGAGTGGGTTTTATTGGCCCACGGTTCTGCATGACTCCCTCGAATTCTCCAGAAAGTGTCCAAAGTGTCAATTCCATTCCAATCTCCCTCAACTGCCGGCCGCTCAAATGATCCCAGTAGATGTTTCCTGGCCCTTCGACCAGTGGGGAATAGACATTGTGGGCCCCTTGCCCATCGCTGTTGGACAAAAGAAGTTTGTCATTTTGGCCGTCGATTATTTTACCAAATGGGCCGAGGCCGAGGCAGTGGCGAAGATCACCTTCCGGGTTGTGAGGGATTTCATTTGGAAAAGCATCATATGTAGATAAGGCATTCCGAGGGTGTTTATCTCCGATAATGGATCCCAGTTCATAGCCGCTGACACACGAGAATGGTGCTCGGAATTGGGGATTGAACAACGTTTTACCTCCGTAGGCCATCCCCAAGCCAACGGACAAGCAGAAGTCACCAACAGAATCATTTTGCAGCACTTAAAAACAATGCTGAAAAGTAAAAAGGGTGAATGGGCAGAAGAGCTACAAGGAGCGCTTTGGGCTTATCGCACCACTCCCCGAGCGGCCACGGGCGAGTCACCTTTCGCGCTCGTGTATGGGTCAGAAGCAATGATACCGGCTGAAATTACAAATGAATCCGCTCGTGTAGCTTATTTCGAGCCTCAATTTAACGAAAGTAACAGGCGCCTGGAGTTGGACCTATTGGATGAGAAAAGAAACCAAGCTTGGGCTAAGATACACAAATATAAGGCAACTGTGGCTCAACAGTACAACAAGCGTGTGAAGGAAAGAACCTTCAATTTGGGAGACTTGGTTCTAAAGAAAGTTGAAATATCTAGACATGTGGGGAAGTTAGACCCCAATTGGGAAGGACCGTTCAAGGTAATACAAATCAGAGCTAACAGCACATACACCCTGGAGACACTTCAAGGAGAGCGTTTGCCTCGCCCTTGGAACGCATGCAACCTCCGGCGGTTTTACGTTTAAAAGCTCTCTAGAAACTATGATGTAACAACCCCGTTAACAAGTTCTATGTACTTCAAATCACAAGTAAGTTACGGCGAATTCTTTTCAAAAATCTTTATGCTTACACTTTCTTAATTGCATGAATATATAAGACCCACGCCCCCCGTCTTTACGAGCGTGGTTGGTCACTATTACTTCACATGGGTTACGCTTGCCAGCACTCTAATCCGTGCGGGGGGAGGCCCTCGTAAGGGTAGACCGGTAACGCTTAAAACCAACTTAATAAAATGGAAGAGAAATACAATGAAAATCCCAGTAGACCTTGGCCGTCTGTCACGACGCCTTGCGCTCGAAAACGGGATCATTCGCGAATCCAAAAATGGGGCCAGTGTGAGCAAGTTCATCCGACAGCAACGTCATCATAGGGAAATTTCGCCAAGTCTTGAGTGGGGGGGCAATCACTCAGTAAGACCCTCGTAAACGCTCAAGACTTAGCAAAATTTCCAGGATTAAGAGGAAAATTCCGCCAAGTCTTGAGTGGGGGGCAATCACTCAGTAAGACCCTGGCAAATACTCAAGACTTAGCAAAAATTTTTCCAGAAATAAGAAGAAAATTCCGCCAAGTCTTGAGTGGGGGGCAATCACTCAGTAAGACCCTCGCAAATACTCAAGACTTAGCAAAATTTCCAAGATTAAGAAGAAATTTCACAAGTCTTGAACGAGGGCAACCGCCCAGTAAGACCCTCAATAATCAAGACTTAGCAAAATTTCCGAGATTAGGAAGAAATTTCACAGGTCTTGAACAAGGGTATTTTCTCAGTAAGACCCTTGCAAATGCTCAAGACTCAGCAAAATTTCCCCAGATTAAGAATGAATTTTACAAATCTTGAACGAGGGCAGTCTCTTGGTAAGACCCTCATGATCACTCAAGACTTGTGTAAGTAAGACCCTCATGGTTACTCAAGACTTAGTGAAAATTTTCAAAGTTTTGCAAGATTTATCAAAATCTTCTAAGCATCGAAAGCCTATATGAAACATGCAAATCTTACTAAGCATATTACACACAATCTTATAACTACAATTTTTGTTCGCAACAAGGGCAAAGTGAAAGTTCGCAATCAAGAAAAAGGTAAAGACAGTATCATGGAAATGAGAAATTCTGTTAATTAAGGCCTTCGCCTAAGTTACAAAATAAAGGCTTGAAGGCCCAGGAGCATCATTACAAAAGGAGTAAGCGTTAAAACAAGCTAAGAAGAAATGCAAAGAAAGGCTGCAGAGATGGAATTTCAAGCCGCAGGAGCGATGTCTTCATCAATAACCACAAGGATATTCTGAGCCACTGGACCATAAACTAGGCCTTCTGGCTCTCGAGGTTGGGCAACGGGTGGCTCGGGCGCTTGTGGATCGTTGGGCTCATTGGCAGCAGGAGCAAGCGCGTTAGCATCCTCAGCAACCGGGGCATGGGCAACCTCCCCGACAGGCACTTGAGGCTCATTTTCAGGCGGATCATTCTCTGCGGCTTGAGGAGCATTTTCTATTGGATGGGCATCCATGTATTCATCCTGGAGGAGTTTGACCAGGAACTCATACTCAGGCTCAGAAATTGAGTCTGAGGGATCATTCAAGTCATCGCCATCCTCCTCGCACTGCTCATTAAACATGAGCCCCATCCCTTCCGCCTCTCGAATGGCTGGATCTGTCAGCCCTTTGTGGATTCCCTGCTCGATGGCCAAGTTGAAGGCCTTTTGAGCCTCATCCAGACAGTGTAGGGAGGCTGTGAAGTTGAAGGCCTTAGAGTGACAGAACTTAATGAGGGCCTCCTTGTTTGCTCGTTCAAGGCTCCGGGGCCATTCGTTCATGGTGTCATTAAACTTCCTTTCAGCCTCCAGAGCCCTCGTTCTCCAGCTGTCACGCTCGGCCTCTGCCTTCTTAAAGCCCTCACCCACTCGGGCCAACTCACCGCTCAAGCCATTTCGAGCGCTCTCCACCGCCATGAAGTCCTCCTTCAACTTCTTCAACTCCCCCTCCGTCTTTCTGTATAAGTCTTTGAGAGACTCATACTTGGCTATTGCAGTGTCCAGCTCCGCTTGAATTTGAGCCGGATCGTTAGCACGTGTCATCTTCTTGTACTTCGCTTTGCGATCGGCATAAACGGAGGCCCGCTTTTGAATGTTCTTGAGCCGAGGGAGTACTTGTTGTGCGGGTTCAAGAGGAAGAAAAAATTTCAGCAAAAGAGCATTGGAGAGACGCAATACAACAAAAGTATAGAGACTTACGGAGATCAGGGCGTGCGCTGCGTCAAGGGCTACCATCTCCACAGGCTCATTGTACAAATGTTTGTGATCCGCCGAGAATTGGGCCCTGCCATAGAGGTCCTCGCTGACGGATTGGGTGAGCGTACCGGGCCGTAACAGGACTGGCCCGCCGTCGGAGGCGCCTGAGAAGTTCCTATCCCCTCGCCGGGTGAACGCCCATAAGTGTTCCTCTTCTGAGGAGGTGGTTTCCCCATCACCCTTGGGGCCTTCAACCACTTGTTTTCCTTTGCCCCTGATCGCTACAGTGTCGGGCATCCTCTTCCTCTTACGGGAGGGTCTACTGGCGCTTGGCAGAGTCTCGCTTATGGTCAAAGAGGGCCTTGCTTGGTCAACAATGGGAAGTTCGGGCACCCTTGAGTCTGCCGGAGGGGGAGGTGGTCGCACCATTATTCCGCTAGCAGAGTTGGCCGCACGGTTTTCCTCCATGCCATGAGGGAGTTGTACGTTTGAAGAGGAACTTGTGCCACGAGCGTCCCCCCTGCTACCCCTGTTTCGGGGGCGTTGTTGCTCCCCTTGTGGGGCCTGGTTCCTGTTAGCGTGAGCAAAACGAGCGGCATGTCTAATTCCTCCTGCCATCTCTAAGATATATGCTCCTACAAGGAAAGCAAGCACCAGAGTCAAAACTCCCTAAAATAAGTTATCAGTTATGCAAGATTGGGAAAAGATAAAGGCAGTTAGTGTCCCTATCTAAAGGTTAGTGCCCTAAGAATCTAACCATCTCTCTCCCTGTCACGAGCCGGGGGGTTGTCAAGATAATAAGGGTCGTTGGACAGGCCACACAAGAACATAAGCTCTGCGTCGTCTATCCAATCTTTCGCTTCAATAAGGTGACCCTTGTCTCTTAGAGCTTCAACCAGACTCTTGGCCCAATCCCTGGGAAGGGCAGGTTCCAGACGGGTCTTTGAAACTGAGCCGTAGCTTGAGGGCACCCCAAAGCCTTCTTCGGGAGGAGCCTTGACAAAGACAAATTTTTCTTTCCAGTCAGGACCGTATGTGCTGGAGGGAGAATTGATTAGCTTGGTGTGAGCCTTCGCTTGAATATAATAAAAGCCTGCCTCAGGGGATGAGCATGATGAGGAAACTACTTGGAAGAGTGCAGTAAAGTTCCGCGTGAAGGGCTCGTAACCAACGCTTCTCATCAGAATCACAAAGCTTTTTAATAAGGCTAGGCCATTGGGCACGATCTGGGAAGGACAGAGGTGCAGGTCATTCAGTAAACGTGCTATTGGGGCCGAAATGGGGAACCTTAAGCCCCCAGAGCTGACAACATCTACATAAACGGCCATCTCACCAGGAGGAGGATGATTGGCGCGCTCGTGCTCAGCAGGGATTCTCCATATGAAACGCTCGTCCCAGAAGATAGGCGCCAGCATTGTTTTCACCTCTCCTAGAGTAACCGTGCTAGGAGTTTCGTCTGGGGTGCGCTCGGTAGCCTGAGCTTCCACCCTCCTTGGATCCTTTGGGCCTTCTGGTTTTCTTGGGCTTTTGAGGGTTCTTGCCCTTTCCTTTGTCACGGGCTCTTTCAGAAGGCCCTGTGTTAGGAATAGTGCCCTAGAAAGCCGATTGTATATCCGCTTTGTGCTTTTCCTTATTGTAATCACAGACAATCTTTGAATGAAATAACGAATTGAGGCAACACTTCTTTATATGCTCTTGTTTGGTATGCGTTTACTTTAGCTGTGCATGTATGAGGACTCCCCTAATCCTGATGACTTTAGGACTCTACCATTTAGGTGAAATGGTTCATGAAACGAGCCCTATATCACATAAGTCATGATTAGTAAAATACTCCAAGCCGATGAGTCCTACAGATAGTGGGAGTGTCAACCTGACTCCTCTAAGGCTTGCTTGTGGGATCACGCCCTTAAGAAGGACCACCTTGTTTCATGGAGGTGAAAAGTGTATAGTTGATACGTGCGTGATACATGAGGGTGCTTACTTTAATAAGTAAGTTCACTGAGGTGCCCCGTGTGAGAACATTCCTAAATGGGAAAGGAAGTTTCTATTTCAGGAAATGGAAACTTCCAGATTAGGAAATATCTCACGAGTCATTGATGTGATTAATTGATCCTTAGACTTGAGGTTCCTTGTCACTTTATGAGTTAACTCTGTAGTCTTAGGTATAAGCTTTAAAGGGTGTCGCTTTAGACAACTGATTCAAGGCTTATGCTGGGGCTGCATAAGTGATTCATGAAAGTGAATGAGAACCAAGATAGGACCTACACTTACATTTGCAAGGTGATCTCTTATTGTGTAAGTCATTCATATGCCATACGGAGTCCTTGGCCAAGGCAGTAGATCAAGACATCAAGAAAAGGGTTTCTTGGATTGAGATCAAATGGATATGAAATGCACTTAGCTTTAAGACCGGATTATTAGGGTTCTGATTATTCCCTTGCCCTAGATCTTGGTTGAGAGATAGTAAGTAGGAGGATTGTATCTCACATGAATCAATGACTTAAAGATTCTGTCGAATCCGAACATTCCAATTCAGCTAGGGGTTAAACACCTGTTGCTAGACTATGGTCGTTTAATCTGTGGACTGATTAATTAATTAGTGAATTAATTAATTAGGGTCACTGCTAATTGAATTGAGAACCTAGAGGGTCACACACAACAACTTGGTTACATGAGTTGAGGCTTGAAAATGATTAAACGAGTTAATCGGGCCAAGAGGGTTCCACACGTGTGAATTCACACGTGTGGCTCACGTGAGTGACACGTGTCACTGTGACACGTGTCACACACGTGTGAATATATATATATATTAAATAATTAAATGTGTTAATTATTTAATAGACTTTGGTTTAATTTTGAATTAAAAAGAAAGTCTTATTTTGGAGAAAATAATCTAGTTAATTAATTACGAATTAATTAATTAGATAAAAATAAGTTATTTATTTTATAATAAATAATGTATAAAATTATCCAAAAATAGTTTGGATATTTTTAGCTCTCTTAAAAGTTGATTTGAATTAGAATTCAAAGTCAAAGTTGGAAATTACTTGATGATCAAGTAATAGGAGAGAGGGACCAAATCCTTAGTCCATAAGGACTAGGTTCGGCCGCCCCTTCCCTTTCCTATATATAGGGGAGCTCATGCTCCCCCTTAGAGCGAATTGACAATTCTTGGTTCATGTGTTGAACACCTTCCTTTCTCCAAGATAAACAAAGCCCTAGGTTAAGCCTAAACACTAACTAGAGAACTAGCATCCTTACTAGTTAGATTGTGATCAAGTTGGTGGACTTTCTCTAGAGACTTCAAGTTAGAAGTTTGAAGATTCGAGCTTTACCAAGGAGAGGGGATCAAGCCGCGAGAAGAGCGTTCTTGGGTGGCTTGAAACGCTTCAAGAAAGAACAAAAGAAAAGTAAGTTTTCTATCTTTACGAATTTGGTTACACGATTGCGAGTCCAAGATCCTTTTGTTGGGAAAATTTTTTAAATTCCGCTGCTTTCTGATTCGTGTTTTCCAACACCCTGCTATTTCCTCGGCATCCGACACCGGTGCCGCCATCGCTACTGTCACGGTATGGCGATGAGGGTGAGTAGCACTTGCAGTAATGGGAAGAGTACCCCCCTGTCTCTCTGCCTCCATCACCAAGTTCATCTCTTCAAAAAGGGATTCAGCCCCTTCTGGGTCCCTTACATCTATGGCGGTCATGGCCCCTTCCAACCCTCCATCCCTGGATGATTCCGATGGAGATGAATTTTGGGTGGCCATCTCCCCTACTTCACGGGCTAATTCTTCAACGCGTTGATTGGCCATGGTAAGGGAGAAGTTAGGGAAAGTTTTAGAAAATCTGGAAGATGGGGTTTTTCTAAAAAGGACAAGGATTCTTGGAGAAATCGAGATGGGAAGTCACTCAATCCTAGTTTATGACCCTAAATTTGACAAAGTTAGAAAGTTCACCGAATTTTACCTTAAGATTTCTGGGAAGAACTTGAAGGAAGGAGGGAATGCTTTGAGACTGGTCTGCGGAGAAGTTTTGCAGAAGGGTACTTGAGAGTTATGTTCGCGAAAAAAGTGGAATGGATACGGGTTCCCTCATTTATAGGGGTGGGAGTTGGTACGTTTCTGGCAAGAAATTCAAAATGGGTAATCATTTCCCGCCTAGGAAACCGTTCACTTTATGGAAACGTCGCGCACTTTTCAAGTCTCACGCTCGCCACGCGCGTCAGCATTTAATTCTTGTATGCTCCAGAGGGTCAGAAGAAAGGACAACATTTAATGCCTGTACATGACAAGCAATCAGATGAAAGGACCGCATTAATGGTGCAATCCGAAAGAGTATTGATCAACACGCTAAAAACCCTCCCGAGCGCCACGATCGGAGGATTGCACATGATGAATTCTACAGCCCTTATTACAAAGGACTGCAGAATTGAGGGGGCAAAATGATGGGGTCAAGATCCGCTTGTCCCACGTTTGGACACGTGGCCTTTCTTAGATAACAACATCTGCCCAGCTGATTACGGTAGTCACACACGAGCGATGAACCCATTAAAGCGCCAGTATCCTCCAAGAACACGTGCCGTCTCTGCCACCCTCGCACGTGACCGTTGTTACCGCTCTCCTACGAGCGCCGTTCACGCGACATGACTAGTATTCCAATCCATCAGAAGGAGCCTTCTTCGAGCGCTACATTCCCTCAGAAAGGCTTCCCCTGCAATCCGTTACACAAGCCTGGGCCCTCATCCCCCCCAGCGGATTTCTTGGCTTCCAAGGCTTTTGGTTGTCACGAGCACGCTCTCAAGCCCTCGTTACCAACCCTCCAAACGGCTCTCTGACACACCGTACATGCCCGCGCACCTACCACTGTTGCCAACACTAACTTCCAGCAGCTTTTGCAGAAGATTCCTCCTAGGTTTCTCTCTCACAGCGCCACGTGTTAGGGCAACATTCGGCCAGGACCACATGTGGCAAATGGCCAAAGGGTCTCTGACCCTCAACTGTAAATAAACAGAGTCATCTCTTTCACTGTAAGCGATCTCCATTGCTACAACTCCTATTAAGCTTACTTCTTCTCTTTCAGATCTGCATCTGACTTGAGCGTCGGAGAGCCAAACTGGGTACCACCCCCAGTTTCCCCAGTTTGGCCTTCTGACTCTTCTGCGTGTTTGTTCTAGCAGGTAGAACCCCCATTTTTTCCGGCGACTTCCGGCGATTTCCCCACTCAAACAAATTCTAAAGTGATCGGATCCTGATCCACCCCTTTTGGAACCCATCAATATGAACAACTTTTCTCTTATCATTATTATTATCTAAAAAAAACACATTAAATGAAGAGAGTTCACACAACAGTACAACAATAAATCAATAATAGTCAATAGGGCTTGACCAAGTGATTTGAGAATTCTTTTTCGAAGGTAATGACCTGAATTTGAATCCTCTGGTCATTTGGGGGGTGTGTTAAAAAAAAATAAAAAAAATATATATAAATAAGTCAATAATAATAAGGGCTACCTGATGAAGTTTGCAAAACGAATATTCAACCTTACAAAATACTAAAATTTTGGATAAGGCCACGAAAAGGGTGCTTGATGGTATTGAAAATTGTAGGATTGGTTTTCTTAAGTGGAAACAACAACAGCGGACCAGGGCTGTATTTCGGAACGGGCCGATATCGGAAGATTCTAAGGAGGAAGAAAGGGTGCTTAGAAGTAAATTGGGTCAGGCACTTCTTGAGGAAGAAATTATATGGAAGCAACGAGCTAAAATTCATTGGCTGAGGGAAGGGGATAAAAACACCAGGTTCTTCCATCAAAAAGCTTCCCACAAACAGAAAACTAATCACAGGGAGTTCCTTAGAGATGAGGAGGGAAATGTTCAGTATTCCAAGGAAGGTATCAAGAGAGTCATTGAGAGTTACTTTGGGCAGTTGTTCAAATCCCGCAGTTGTCCAAATGATGAGATGGATTCTATTCTACAAGTGGTTCACCATAGAGTAACGGAGGAGATGAGACAGTCCCTGCATGTTCCGTACGCGCACAATGAGGTAGCAAAAGATTTAAAGTCTATGTATCCCCTTAAGTCCCCTAGCCCGGATGGCCTTCCCCCGCTATTTTTTCAGAAGTATCGGGGTGTTGTGGGTCGTAATGTGGTGGGTTGTGTCCTTGACTTTCTTAATGGTGGGAATTTTGATAGGAAGCTTAATTATACTCATATTGTTTTAATCCCTAAGTGTAAGTCCCCGGAGATTATCACCCAATTCCGTCCCATTAGCCTGTGTAATGTGATCTATAAGATAGCTTCGAAAGTACTCGCCAATCGTATTAAACCTCTGCTTGATAGGAACATCTCCCCTTCCCAATCTGCCTTTATTTCTAACCGTCTCATAAGTGAAAATGTACTTCTGGCGTTTGAGGTTAACCACTTTATCAGGCACTGTAGTTCATGAAAGAATGGGCTTTTCAGTCTAAAGCTCGATATGAGCAAGACGTACGATCGACTGCAATTAGTTGGTGAGAGCTCTGATTCAACCCCTTTGTCCTGGAAAACGAGAATATATCCATTTCCAATTGTCCATCTGATGTATCTCTCAGCAGCTATTCTCTCTTCACAAATTCTTTTCCAAATAGGCGAATGAGTCGCCTTGTATTCTGCATGCATGGGGTCTTTGTTTGCGCAATATTTAGCCTTTATAAATCTGGACCATAAGTTATCTTGAGACCTGAGATGCCACCACAGTTTCCACGAGAAAGTCTTCACCATATCTCGAATATTACGCAACCCCAATCCGCCTTCTTGCAACGGATAAGTTATCCTATCCTATTTCGCCAAATGGATATGCCTAGTTTCTGAATCCGAACCCCAGAAGAATTTATTACAAATGCATTGCAATATCTCAATCACTACTCCAGGAGGCTTCAAGACATGAAACAAGTGCATCGACATTAAATAAACCACTGTTCTTAATAACTGGAGACGGCCACGGATCTAGAGTCATAAACACAATCATACAATTACAATCCTAAGGATTTACATTAAAGATACTAGAGTAATTTAAGGGAGTAATTTAAGAGATATGATGAATATAAATGTACAATTAACATATATCCTAAATATAAACATAATCCCTAAGATTACTTTAACACCCCCCCGCAAGCTTAAGGTGGGTTCAAGACATAAAGCTTGGTACGAAGATCTTCATGGCGTGGACGGTAAAGAGATTTCGTTAGGATGTCAGCAATCTGATCTTTGGTACTAATATAGTGAAGTTTGAAAGTTCCAGCAGGAACTTTTCCCCGTACAAAATGATTATCAATCTCAATATTTTTGCTTCTATTGTGAACCACTGATAGAAAATCTTGAACCCAAGTGTAAGTTCTAAGTCCGATTGCAACACTTAAGGTATCGTATCCACAGGGAAGGGAACTCAACAACCAATTCTATGACTATTTCTAATCTAGAGACCGAATAAGATTGACAATGTTGTACTATACTATTATGACAAAATTAAACTTAACCAATAAGTAATCAATCACACGAGCTAACAAATAAAAACAAGTTTAAACCACTTAATTAAAACAGGTCGGGGAGTAAATCATATGCCCTTTTGTGATTAAATCAATACTCAAGTATGGATGTATGATTCTTCAACCTAATCACAATTCTATACCTAGCTTCTCTCGAAGACTAGGTGTCTAATTAATTAGGCCAAGTGTTATTCTCACAATCACTTAGTAACCGAATTAATCGAATGAAGCAAGATTAGTGTATTTAAAACCTAGCGGCTTGGCATGGAATTCTAGATACGTGTTGTAGAAATTAGGGTTAAATTTCTCTAAGCCCAAGAGTCTAAGTTTTGGAAAACAATCTCAATTATCCTCAATCTCTCGATTATCGGATAATTCTCCTTATGTTCATGGATGGCCAATCCATTCCCAATCTCCTCAATACCGTTTCCCTAACAAAGAATCACATAATTTGACTCAAGCATTAATTCAAACACCTTAGATGCATAATCCTTACCCCCTAACCCTAGGAGATTAGTTCCTCATAATTGGATCAAAACTCATTAAGATCAAAAGAATTGCATTCAAAATATTCATGTCTAGCATAAACATAAAACAAAGGAATTACTAATTCTGAAATTCTAACCTAATTATCCAGAAACGGATCTAAAGCAAGAACTAACTATACTAGAATTGAAACCAAAACTTGAGGAATTAGTTTGATCGGAAAGCAGTAAATAAAACCAAATTGATAAAGTCTTGTGATTGGAATGAATCTTCAACTCTATGTCTTCATGTTCCTTCCTTCTCCGGGTGTTCTTGAACTTCTGGGAAGCTATCCGTCCAAAAAGCTCCCTTATTCCGCCTCAAACCGTGTTTAAATAGAAGTCCAAAATCCAAAACCGCCCCGTGACACGGGCGTGCAGAGTTCGTGCCTAAATATTTGACACGCCCGTATCACATATTAAAGACGTATTCGCGCTTTTCTTCTTGACACGGGGGTGTCAAGAATTGTTCTTCATGGTGACACGGGCGTGCAAAAGCTCCCGGGCCTCTCTGTACCAAGTCACGGGCGTGTAAAAAATTGCTCTATGTAGGTGACACGGGCGTGCAACCTTCTGGAATCCGACGGCCACTTCTGTACTGAGACACGGGTGTGTCTCAGTTTACTCTTCCACGGGGACACGGGCGTGTCCCCTAGAATTTCTCGTTTTTCGCCCTTTACTGCATGGTTTTGCTTCTACTACGTCTTTTCAACTCCAAGGCGAAAGGTACCTAATAGGGAGCATAAATCACGTTATAAGTTCTTAAAACTGCTTGAATTTAACTAAAATTGCCCTACAAATCCATGCAATAAACCGATACATCAAACTCCCCCAAACTTAAATATTGCTCGTCCTCGAGAAATCGAGAAAATTACATCAAACCAACCTCAAAATCAATCTCTCAAATGGGTAATTTTCAGCACTTCACTAAAGCAAGTCTAGCCTATCAAACACATCTCAATCAAGCACAAGAATCAACACAATGGTATAAATCAAATATCCTCGTGTAGTGTGTGAATTTGAACAAGATAATGTACAATGGTTAGAACACCAAACTAATGATTCCTTCCTAAGTACCAATGATAGACTTCGAAAAACATTCTTCGCGCCTATTTCCACTAATGGAATTAACCCAGAATTAAGGATCGGAAGGTCTTTCGAGGCTTGTAATGTGGGCTCGGGGTTAAGGTTATGGAATTTTTTAGTATAGTAGTGACTCAACACACCTAGCTCACCCATTCAAATCTCCTCGGTCGCCATCTTTGTCTTTCCCCATTAAACTCCCCCAAACTTAGACCTTGTCTAAGTTTGTCACAGACAGTCTAAAAGTTTCTTCTGTTTCAAATCTACTCAATGCTTTTCTCAATAATATATATATATATATATATTTTTTTTTTTCTGTCTACTCGTTGCTTACACAACTCGTTCTTTTACTACTTCCTTTTGAATTCTTCTTTTCTTTCAGCATCTAAGATTATCTCTTATTTCTTCTCTTGGTTTCTCATCAGGAATTTAGCAGCATCTTCAATCGATTCAAACGAGTGAGCGAAGTGTGACTCAAGGGTAGGTTTATGGTGCTGTGCCTGTGGCTTATAATGCGGCTACAGAAATTTAATGGCACAACACTTAGGCTCAGCGGGGTCAATAGGATTTCGTTCTTTAGTACAAATGGCTCAATATCGAGGCTACCTCCGACATGAATGCCTAAGTCATCTCCCTAACTCTTCGTCAATTCAAAATTTCGCCTCAATAGGACTAAAATGCATCCTAATCCACTTCTCAGTATTATTCAAGAATTACTAACTCAGTATCCTAACCTAAGTACATGACCTTGTTCAATTGTGCACAAAAATAAGGATATCCCATCATTCCAAGGTATCAATACTCACACCTAACTTCATGCATTCGACTAGCCTAACTCACTTTGGCAAAATTCCAACAATCAAACCTCATCGAAAAATTTAAAATTTTGGATTATTTTCAGCAACCATCTTTTCATTCTCAAGGATCTCACAATATCAAGTAAGTCAATCTCCCAATGCATCTTCCTATGCGAAATATTAACAATACAATCCAAAACTTTTTGGCCCTCTCCCCCAAACTTAAACCATGCAATGTCCTCATGCATAAAAGAAAAAGAAAAGAAGGCAAAAAGAAAAACTCCCTCAATACAGCGAAGAACCCGGCAACAAGTTATGCATCAACCCTAACCTGCACTTAAATGACTAAAACAAGGATCATACGCTAAGCAGAGTAAATGATAATCAACAAGCAATTAACACGAAAGCCCTCTCGTCAAGTACCTACTATAACCATAAGAATATTTAGCATAGTGCAAATAGTTAGGTTAAAGTGGTGAATTAGATCATCATACAGACCAAAGTAAGGAAAACAGAAAGCTAGAAAAGAAACCAATCAAGGAAAAGGTGGCGGGTAATGTGGGGGCTGGCTTGAGTTACTCGCTCCGGCACCGCCAAATTGTTTGGCAAGGTATGCGTGGAGATTCTCGAACTGTCCATCAATGTGGAGCTGCAAGGCATCAAGCCGGGAGTCCACATGCTCTACAAAACTGTCCATCCGCGCATTCTGGGATGCCATATAATCCCGCATGTAAGCGGGGATCTCCTCATCGTCATCTTCGACCATCGACATCGGTGCTCCGCGCCCGCCTTCCTCTCTATCCGGTATCTGTGCAAGCCTCCTCTGCTGATCGAGAGTGAGGTCATCATACTTGGCCACACCCCACCTGTACATCCGCTCAAACCGGTTCCTTTCCCTTTCCGGATACCAGGGTAAAACCCTATCCTTTAGGCTCCCGGCAGACCATCGGATGAATAGGTCCATCTTGATGAACGTCTGCTCTTCAACATAGGGAAAGTTGGATAAAGGCTCTGTTTCCTCCGCAAGCCACCCTACCTCCTTGGCTAGCTTCGTCACATAGGCTCCATGGCCTATAGTTCCCGACGCCCGGCCTGCCACCTCCTTCAGCTTGTACATAAACTCAGTCGTGGCATCAAACTGCACCCCCTCCTTCATAAAATACAAAATGGCCAACTCAAACCCGTTTATATTTCCATCACTCTCATGCCTAGCACATATTCCCACAGCCAGAAGTCTATGCACCAATCGCCAGACTAAGCTATCAATCCATGTGGCCTTAGTATTACGCGGGTTGTACGCCGGGGCACCAGCTTTGAGAGGGAATGAACGCCACACTGCCTCTCTGTCCTCCGTAGACCAGTTGGGCAACGTTGTCATCTCGCAACAAGGAAATCCTAAGGCCTCTCGAATCTCGTCTAATTCTAATGATTCGGCTTCCTCCCCATCTAACGTGAAATTTAGCTTGGTCTTGACCTGGTCCCAAGTCATAGTGGTGAAGAATGCGGTTGTCAACTCCGGATATGTATTAGCCGGAACCATCATAAACGTCTTCCACCCTATATTGTCGAACAAAACCTCGATCTCTTCCCAAACTCCTAATCTCCGAAGTGTAGCGAGATACGGGAACTTGGTGGGCATGATATTGCGCGTGGTATTCCTGTTATAAGGGTTCCCAAGCCCTTCCAAAGTGACATTCACGGAATCCCGTGGTTGGCGGCCAGTTGGGCCGGATGAGGAGGTGAGTTGCAGAGGGGCGGGTCTCTTGTTGCGTCCCATATTTCCTGCACAAAAATCAACAACAAAATCAATTCAAGTTCAAAGGGGCATTTTATCGAATACCTTGTAAGCACAAGTAAGAAGCCTAGTATTTCATCAAATAAAACATGATATTTCATCACCCGATACCTAGACTTAGCCCTCAATACTACCACAATCGTTTAAAGCTCATAGGGACTCAATTTCTTCCACAAACGTGTACATAACCACCCACACAAACCTCTAAACTTTACAAAATTTGTAAAAATGTGGAAGAACAAGGGCCAAAATTTTCCATTACAATTCAAACACCTAACTCTAGCATGTACAAAACTTGACTAAGGAGCAAGACGTCATAAAAATTAAATCTAACATGCTTCAATAAGAGATTAGGGTTCATCTTCTAAAAGACCCAAAAAATTGCAAATTCATGCCAAATCCTAATTCTAAACATGCCAAACTTGAACTAGAACCACGAATTTTAAGGAATATACATCATAAGCATCGTTTATCAAATTAGGGTCTAACCCTTCTCAACTAATTCCATGGAAATTAAACACCCAAGAGAAGAGACAACTTACCCGATGAAAATAGAGTGCAAAGTGTAATGTGTGTGGTGTCTTGCCGGATTATGACCTAGGAACAATGGTGGTGGCGGTGCTTATGCCGTGTGAGGATGGGGGAAAAGATAGATGAGGGAAGAGAAGAGGGTTTGTTATGTTATAAAAGACACGAAAAGAATGAGGAACCCCCGATTCCTTTTAATCCTGCCATCGTGACACGCCCGTGTCAGTAAGTGTACTAGATGGATGACACGGGCGTGTCATCCCTTACCTGGTGACTCTGTACCTAGACACGGGGGTGTCATAGATTTCTCTTTACGGGGGATACACCCGTGTCTCCCCCAAACTTGGGAATTTCGCCCTTCATTCCTTGGTGATTGCATCCGCTAAACTCACACCTATTAGCTCAAATTCTTTGTACTCCATCCACTAGATTCGAATTATTCACCTGAAACACAAGACAGAAGATATCCATCAATCACAACCTTAACTAACTAACGAGAGGGAAAAGAAAAGAAGAAAAGGGAAAGAACAATAGTTCTAAGTTATAGTCGTTAGCTTGACTTCATGACTCAGGTCTAAGGCGCTGGAGCTGTTAACACGCACGAGACGTGTTCGCCAACTCGATCTCCGGCAAGATATGGCTTGAGTCTTTGTCCATTCACCACAAAGGAGGGTGAACCTTCATTACCTATCTCCACCGCTCCATTCACTAAAACTTTTACCACTCTGAACGGACCTGACCACCTTGACTTAAGTTTCCCGGGAAAGAGCTTTAATCTAGAATTGTACAACACCAATTGACCCTCGACAAACTCCTTAACCCGTATATGCTTATCATGCCACTTCTTTGTCCTCTCCTTATAGATCCGAGCATTTTCGTAAGCTTCTAACCTCAATTCTTCCAACTCTTGTAAGTCAAGTATCCTTTTCTCTCCGGCTCTCTTGAGATCGAAATTTATAGCTTTAATGGCCCAGTACGACTTATACTCGATCTCGACTGGGAGGTGACATGCTTTACCATAAACCAACTGATACGGAGAAGTTCCTATAGGTGTCTTAAACGCGGTCCTGTAAGCCCATAACGCGTCGTCCAACTTCGAGGACCAATCTTTCCTAGAGGGGCTCACTACCTTCTCTAAAATCCACTTCAACTCCCTATTTGTGATCTCAGCTTGCCCACTTGCTTGGGGGTGATACGTAGTAGTTACCCGATGCTGGACCCCGTATTTCTTCAGCAAAGCTTCCAAGGGCTTGTTGCAAAAGTGCGTACCTCTATCACTGATTAATGCCCGTGGAACTCCGAACCTATTGAAAATGTTCTTTTGCAAAAACTTAATCACCACCTTCGAGTCATTGGTCGGAGTTGCCACTGCTTCGGCCCACTTGGATACATAATCCACCGCCACCAAGATATACTGATTCCCATTCGACGGTGGGAAAGGTCCCATGAAATCGATTCCCCAAACATCAAACAATTCAACTTCCAAAATGTACTTCATGGGCATCTCATCTCTTTTACTAATGTTCCCGGATCGCTGACAAGTATCACATTCCTTGGCAAATTTGTAAGCATCCTTAAACAACGTTGGCCACCAAAACCCAGACTGTAATACCTTAGCTGCTGTCTTTCGACCACTTGAGTACCCTCCATAAAAGCTCGCATGACATCTCTCAAGCACTTTATCAGCTTCAACCTCCGGAACACACCTCCGCACTAACCCATCCGAGCAGTGCTTATATACATATGGCTCTTCCCAGTAATAACGTTTCGCTTCTGACAAGAATCTCTGTTTCTGATGGAAATTCATGCCTGGTGGTAAAGCTTTGCAAACCATGTGATTCACGATATCTGCGTACCAAGGAACTATTGCATCGGCTGCAAACAACTCCTCGTCAGGGAAATTCTCAGTAATTTCCTCCTCGTACTCGTCCTCCTTTTCCCCGACCTCTAACCTTGACAAGTGATCTGCAACTAGGTTCTCCGTCCCTTTCTTGTCACTAATTTCAAGATCGAACTCCTGGAGCAAAAGAATCCATCTAATCAAACGGGGCTTTGAATCCTTCTTCGAAAGGAGATACTTGATTGCTGCGTGGTCCGTGTAGACGATTGTCTTCGAACCTATCAAGTAAGACCTAAACTTGTCAAAAGCATGCACAATAGCTAATAATTCTTTCTCAGTAGTAGCATAATTTAATTGTGCATCATTTAAAGTTTTGCTAGAATATGCGATAACGTGTAAACGTTTTTCCCTTCGTTGGCCAAGAACAGCTCCAATGGCCAAATCGCTCGCATCGCACATTAGCTCAAACGGTATAGTCCAATCCGGTGCAACCATAATTGGTGCCGAGGTAAGCTCCTTCTTCAACCTATCAAATGCAAGTAAGCAATCATCATTAAACACGAATTCAGTATCTTTTTGTAGTAACTTGCATAAAGGTAAGGTAATTTTTGAAAAGTCCTTGATGAACCGGCGATAGAAACCGGCATGACCAAGGAAACTCCTCACTCCCTTGATATTGGTAGGTGGAGGCAGTTTTGCGATCACATCAATCTTGGCCCTATCCACCTCAATGCCTTTCTCTGAAACTTTGTGACCCAACACTATCCCTTCCTTTACCATGAAGCGGCACTTCTCCCAATTTAGCACAAGGTTAGTTTCTTCACATCGCTGCAAAACTTGAGCAAGATTATGCAAGCATGAATCGAAAGAAGAACCAAACACAGAAAAGTCATCCATAAAGATTTCCATTGTGCGTTCTATAAAGTCAGAGAAAATGGCCATCATGCATCGTTGAAAAGTAGCCGGGGCATTAGACAACCCAAAAGGCATACGCCTATATGCAAAAGTACCATAAGGGCAAGTAAACGTACATTTTTCCTGATCCTCTGGAGCTATAGCAATTTGGTTATACCCTGAATACCCATCCAGAAAACAGTAATAAGAATGTCCGGCTAATCTCTCTAGCATCTGATCAATAAAGGGAAGTGGGAAGTGATCTTTACGAGTGGCATTGTTCAACTTCCTATAATCTATACAAACTCTCCAGCCCGTGACTGTCCTAGTTGGTATTAACTCATTCTTTTCATTTTTAATTACAGTCATCCCCCCTTTCTTGGGCACTACCTGCACAGGGCTAACCCACTTGCTATCCGAGATAGGGTAAATTATCCCGGCATCTAACAATTTCAGTACCTCAGCCCTAACTACCTCTTTCATGTTTGGGTTCAATCTACGCTGATGTTCTACGGAGGGTTTATGGTTATCTTCCATAAGAATTTTATGCATGCAAATAGATGGGCTAATCCCCTTGATGTCAGAAATAGTCCAACCTATCGCTCGTTTGTGTTCTCTCAAAACTCTCAACAAGGCATCATGATGTGAATCAATTAAATCAGAGGCAACTATAACAGGCAGTGTTTCAGATTCACCCAAATAAGCATATCTCAAATGAGCGGGGAGGGGTTTCAGTTCTAACTTGGGAGCTGTCTCAACAGAAGGACGAAGAGTGGGCTTACCTGTACCCAACTCTTCATATACAAACCTCTTTCGGAATGGTACGTAGGGGGTGGCTTCGAGTGCCTTTGCGTAGGCGGCCAATTCTTCTAATATGTCTTCCCCATCAATGTGGTCAGTGCGTCCTCTTAGACAGAGTTCGAGAGGGTCCTCGTTGCTTATGGACATCGGTGTCTGTGCTCTGATTTCCACCATATTGCATTGTTCTTCGATCACCGGTCCTTTCATTGCTTTGAACAGATTAAACTCCACCTGTTCATCCCCCACACGAAGAGTTAGAATGCCACTCTTCACATCAATTAAGGCTCCTGCTGTGGCTGGGAAAGGCCTCCCTAAGATGAGCGGAATGTTTTGGTCTTCCTCCATTTCCAAAACTATGAAGTCTACCGGCAGGTAGAACTTCCCAACTCTGACTAGAACATTTTCCAGGATTCCCGTGGGATACTTGACTGATCGATCAGCTAGCTGCAGGGAAACGGTAGTTGGCTTCAATGAATTCAATCCAAGTTTCCTGCAAACAGATAAGGGCATTAGACTCACACTGGCACCAAGATCACATAAAGCTTTATTAAAGGACATATTGCCAATTGTGCAAGGAATTGAAAAACTCCCTGGATCTTTAAGCTTTGGAGGAAGCTTATGTTGTAGAATGGCGCTGCACTCTTCAGTAAGTGCTATAGTGGCATAGTCCTCCAATTTTCTCTTGTTAGAGAGGATCTCTTTCAAGAATTTGACGTATGTGGGCATTTGAGCTAGGGCCTCGGCAAAGGGGATGTTAATATGTAGTTCCTTGAAGATATTCAAGAACTTCTCGAATTGTTTCTCCAACCTTTGCTTTTGAAATTTCTGCGGGAAAGGAAGAGGTGGCACATACGGCTTGGGTGCCACTGGTGTCTTTGACTTGGAAGGAAGCTCACTCGTCTGTACTTTCTTCTCCTCTTTTGATGGCTCGACTACTTTCTTAGATTCCAAAACGGTGTCCTTTTCCTTCTCACTTCGGTCTCTACCGGTATTGCAGGCTCCTTATAAGTCGTACCACTTCGTAGTGTAATGGCCTTGCAATGTTCTTTCGGATTCTCCTCAGGTTTGCTTGGAAACATGCCTTGGGCTCTAACATTGATTGTATTAGCCAACTGGCCCACCTGCACTTCCAAATTTTTATTTTGAACCAGCACCTGTTCTACCTGAGATTCGAGTTTCTGATACCTATCATTCGAGATATTTATGAACTTCTCGAGGGCCGCCTCCCACCCCGGCTTCTGTTCTTGCGGTGGTTGTGGAGGGGGTGCGAATCTCTGCTGATTTTGATGTGGTGGATGCGGTCCCTGTTGTCTTGGTTGGAACTGCGGTCTCTGGTTTGGGTTTGGGTTTTGAACATTCTGATTGTTTGACCACGAGAAGTGCGGATGATTCTTCCAACCTGGGTTGTAGGTGTTCGAGTATGGGTCATTTGCTGGTTTTTGATTTTGCACGTAATTTACTTGCTCCTGACCAACAACAACCTGTGCACCTGCATTGGTAGAAGGACAAATATCAAAAGAATGGGGACCACCACAAATTTCACATAATACCTGTAAGGTGTTTGACTGTGCCACTGTGTTTCGTGCTGTAGAAATTACAAGTCGGTCTAGCTTCTGGTTCAGTGCTTCGAACTTGGCATTGAAAGCTGTCACAGTGTCAGTGGTGAGTATGCCTGCCTCAGGTTTCGGTGGAGGAGGATTGCTCCTCTCCTTTGTCCAACTGCTATTTGCTGCCATCTTATTCAGAAGTTGCATTCCTACTTTCTCAGACAGTGCCATAAATGCTCCTCCCGCTGCTGCATCGACCATGATTTTCATGTTTTCTGTCATTCCGTTGTAAAGGATTTGTACCAGTTGCCATCCTGGAACACGGTGATGTGGGCACTTCCTTTGCAGTTCCTTATATCTTTCCCATCCTTCGTACAACGTTTCCCCATCATAGAGCCTGAAGCTCGTTATTTTGTCTCTGTACCTCATGGTCTTACTAGGAGGGTAGAATTTGGCTAAAAAGGCCTTAGAGAGGTCTGCCCATGTCTGAAGTGTCTCATTTGACAAGGTCGAAATCCATGTCCGGGCTTTGTCCCTTAGGGAGAAGGGAAAAAGCCTAACTCTAATCGCATTATCTGAAGCGTTGTGGATCTTAAAGGTCGAGCAGACATCCAAAAAGTAGGACAAATGTGATGCGGGATCTTCATGTGGTAAACCCCCAAACGGATTCTGTTGTAAGAGGTTGATGAACCCAGTCTTGATCTCAAAATTGTTCGCCTCCACGGTGGGGCGAGTCAAGTTGTTCTGGATTAAGCCAATGTTAGGAATGGCATAATCCTGGAGTGTGGTTGGTTGCTCGTTTATGGGTTGTGCCATTGGAATTTGGTTTACTTCCTGCTTCTTTTCCTTCCTTCGCCTCGTTCGATTCGCCCGACAAGTCTTCTCAATTTCAGGATCGTAAGGCAAGGGTTCCAAGCCTTTCGATCGTAGCATGCACTAGGTACCTGCAATTGGGAAAACCCGTGGTCAAATTCAACGCACTTCAAAAGGAAATCAAGCAGAAAGGTTGGTCTAAAGCACCAGAAAAAGTCAATAAAGTAATATTGAATTGAACGCCTTCCCCGGCAACGGCGCCAAAAACTTGATAGAAAATCTTGAACCCAAGTGTAAGTTCTAAGTCCGATTGCAACACTTAAGGTATCGTATCCACAGGGAAGGGAACTCAACAACCACTTCTATGACTATTTCTAATCTAGAGACCGAATAAGATTGACAATGTTGTACTATACTATTATGACAAAATTAAACTTAACCAATAAGTAATCAATCACACGAGCTAACAAATAAAAACAAGTTTAAACCACTTAATTAAAACAGGTCGGGGAGTAAATCATATGCCCTTTTGTGATTAAATCAATACTCAAGTATGGATGTATGATTCTTCAACCTAATCACAATTCTATACCTAGCTTCTCTCGAAGACTAGGTGTCTAATTAATTAGGCCAAGTGTTATTCTCACAATCACTTAGTAACCGAATTAATCGAATGAAGCAAGATTAGTGTATTTAAAACCTAGCGGCTTCGCATGGAATTCTAGATACGTGTTGTAGAAATTAGGGTTAAATTTCTCTAAGCCCAAGAGTCTAAGTTTTGGAAAACAATCTCAATTATCCTCAATCTCTCGATTATCGGATAATTCTCCTTATGTTCATGGATGGCCAATCCATTCCCAATCTCCTCAATACCGTTTCCCTAACAAAGAATCACACAATTTGACTCAAGCATTAATTCAAACACCTTAGATGCATAATCCTTACCCCCTAACCCTAGGAGATTAGTTCCTCATAATTGGATCAAAACTCATTAAGATCAAAAGAATTGCATTCAAAATATTCATGTCTAGCATAAACATAAAACAAATGAATTACTAATTCTGAAATTCTAACCTAATTATCCAGAAACGGATCTAAAGCAAGAACTAACTATACTAGAATTGAAACCAAAACTTGAGGAATTAGTTTGATCGGAAAGCAGTAAATAAACCCAAATTGATAAAATCTTGTGATTGGAATGAATCTTCAACTCTATGTCTTCGTGTTCCTTCCTTCTCCGGGTGTTCTTGAACTTCTGGGAAGCTATCCGTCCAAAAAGCTCTCTTATTCCGCCTCAAACCGTGTTTAAATAGAAGTCCAAAATCCAAAACCGCCCCGTGACACGGGCGTGCAGAGTTCGTGCCTAAATATTTGACACGCCCGTGTCACATATTAAAGACGTATTCGCGCTTTTCTTCTTGACATGGGGGTGTCAAGAATTGTTCTTCATGGTGACACGGGCGTGCAAAAGCTCCTGGCCCTCTCTGTACCAAGTCACGGGCGTGCAAAAAATTGCTCTACGTAGGTGACACGGGCGTGCAACCTTCTGGAATCCGACGGCCACTTCTGTACTGAGACACGGGCGTGTCTCAGTTTACTCTTCCACGGGGACACGGGTGTGTCCCCTAGAATTTCTCGTTTTTCGCCCTTTACTGCATGGTTTTGCTTCTACTACGTCTTTTCAACTCCAAGGCGAAAGGTACCTAATAGGGAGCATAAATCACGTTATAAGTTCTTAAAACTGCTTGAATTTAACTAAAATTGCCCTACAAATCCATGCAATAAACCGATACATCAACCACCGGATTAGTAGCCATATAAATGGTACTAATATTATCACAGTGAATGGTAGGAGCTTGAGGTAGTTTGATTTTAAGAAACCGGAGGAGATGCAAAAACCAGAGAAGTTCAGAACTCAAACTTGATAAGGCGGGATATTCACCGGGTTGTTTACGGGAATGCCATGAGATAAGATTTGATCCAAAATAGATAGCATAACCTGTTGTAGAACGACGAGTGTCGGGGCAACCAGCCCAATCAGCATCACAAAAACCAGTCAAGGTGAAACTGGAACAAGAAGTGAATGAAATACCAAGTTCCAGAATACCCTTGATGTACCGAAGAATTCGTTTAGCTGTAAGAAAATGACTAGTGCGAGGAGCATGCATGAATTGACAAATGGAATTTACAGCAAAATAAATATTCGGGCGTGTCATGGTGAGATATTGAAGTGCTCCAACAAGTTGATGAAATTCTATAGGATCTGTGAGCAAATCACCTTCATTGGAATTCAACCGGACTCCAGAATGTTAAGTCAAAATTGGTTTTGCCCCATCAAACCCATACGACTTGAGAAGTTGGACAACATATTTGGTTTGAGTGGGAAGAAGACCTTTTTCATGACTGGAGACTTCCATGCCAAGGAAGTAATGGAGTGGTCCGAGATCCTTCATATCAAACTTGTGAAAAAGTTCCAGAATGAACTTCTTAATGAGAGAGTCAAAATTCCCTATAAGAATAATGTCATCAACATAGATTAAGAGAATAAGAATATGACAATTAATATGTTTGATGAACATGGAGGAATTATGAGGAGAATGAATAAAACCGCATAACATAACAAATTTGTTGAACTTCTGGTACCAGGCACGAGGCGCTTGTTTTAGACCATAAAGTGATTTGTGTAGCTTGCACACAAAATCTGGTTTAGTTGGATCAATGAAGCCCTGAGGTTGATGTATATAAACAGTCTCAAACAAATCACCATGCGAGAATGCATTTTGGACATCCAATTAGCGAAGGGACCAGTTGTTGGAAACGGCCAAAGGTAATACCAGCCGAATAGTACCAGGCCTCACAACGGGACCGAAAGTGTCACCATAATCCCTACCAGGTTGCTGAGAATAGCCCTTAGCCACGAGACGGGCCTTATATCTCTCCAAACTCCCATTGGATCGTTGTTTAACTCGGTAAACTCACTTGCATCCAATGACATTTATAGAGGGATGTGCTGGTACCAGAGACCAAGTTTGATTCTTAACAAGTGCATTGATTTCCTCCATCATGGCGTGCCGCCAATTTTCAACCTTGTTTCCTGAGTAAAACATGTAGGTTCTAGTGGAAGTGAGTTTACGGCAGTAAGAACACTATAAGATAACGGTACTTGGAGGTATGATAGACTTTGAGTTTTCTGGTACCATCCGTGGAACGAGTTACCATGGTGAGAGATCTGTGAGAAAAGATGACGTGGCGGCTGACGTGGCATGCCACGTCGGCGGATAGGCATGAGGTGGCGCTGACTGGGCACCAGGTGACAAGACACGTGGATGGCGGAGATTCAGCCACGTCATCGCCGCGGACGGTCCAAATTAGATTTGGACCGGGCCAGTCAACGGATTCGGGCCGGGTCAATGGGTCGGGTCGAGAATGGATAGGGTCGGTTCAAATCGGGTCCGGTTGGACCGACCCGGGCACGTGGCCGAATCAAAATCGGCCACGTCACCCGAAAACCCAAGCTGCGTGTATAACACACATGCCACCTTCAGGTGGCGCGTGAGGGCGCGTGCGACCGCGGATCGGCGCGTTCTCGGCGGCGTTGGACTCGTGGTGATGAGAGCTACGACGTGGTCACCTCGGTTTTTATGTCCAAGTTGTACACGCAAGTGGGGTGTGAAATTACTATTTTACCCTTGGTTTTTCCCCTATAAATAGGGGGCTTGGCATTTCATTTTTTCCATCCAACTTTGGGAGAGGTTTTGGCTGAGCTCTCAGCTTTGAAACCATATCCCTTTCTCCTAGTTAATTCCGATTTATTTTGGAATTAATTTTAATTAGGTGTTTATATATAAACGCCTAATTTCGGGAGAATAAACCCTGAAAAGGGTTTTCTAGTTTAAAGTTTTATTTTCTGTAAGTATTTAGAGAAATACTTTCGGAGCTCACACTCCGAGGGTGTCCCTGGGGTTATTGCAGGGAAGCTCTGCTGGTTTCGCGAGGAGATCGGGAATGGGGTTCTCGGGAGGTGAATTCCGGGCGCTGTAGCCATCTTCGGTGAAAGGTACTTTATATTATATTTTGTTTAAGCATGATAAATTAGGTGTTTTTAAGTTTTAATTGCATGCTTTATTTATCTGCTTTGTGATTTGAAAATTGCATGTATATACTTGAGTAGTTCCGACCAGTCTTCCGCTGTTTGTATTTAAATACTTTAGAAATATTTTGATACCTGTATATTAGGAAAAAAATTTAAAGTACGGTCCCGGAACAGTACCATTTCGGGTCCCGGTACCAGCAACTGGTATCAGAGCCGTGCTCTAGATATATACATGCATTGATATGATGCATGCGATGCATAATTTTAAATATGCTACTGTGCACGTAAATTCTGTCAAAGGAGGCTGGTTTTTAAGTGGAACCGTTTGTGACCCCTCCAGTGTTTCCTAGGAATTTACGTGGAATGGTAATTTTCTGGGAATTGATTTCAATAATCTTCCTGGTTAATTGCCGAATCAGTAAATATGATTTAAATTATGTGATAATTTATAATATTTACTTAAAGTGCCATTTAATTTTAAGCATGATAATTATATGATAATTATTTTTAAACATGCTTAATTGTTTTATTTTATAGCATGATCATGATATTATGAGATATTATGCTATTTCAATTATGCATATTTTATTTGATGTGATTAGATAAATAATGTTTAATAGAGATTGAACTAGATGCATAATTGGATTAATATTTTTCGGCCTAATTAATAAAGAGTTATTAAATAAACTTAAAAATATTATTAGGATTATAAATGTGATTTATTATTCCTAATGGGAGCATATTAATTAGATTAATCACTTCCGATTGTAAGACGCCAAATAGATTATGTGATAATCAAAGATAATCCACAACTTTAAAAATTCAAGTGGGAGCAAGATGAAAAAAAGTTGGATTCTCACGGTCTCCATTACCCGTCTATAGTATAGTGTATACGTACTACTCCCTTCGGCGAGTACGTGTTCGCGGTATACAAGATTAAACTTCTTCGGATAGAATGAAATACGAGAAAAGTTAGCACGACCACGCTTCCGTGGAGTGTCTTGACCTACTAGTATGAATTTCTAGGTAATGGTGTACACTTGATTGAGTGATGTATTAACCTCTCTTTGGAGCTCTGTTACACTCACTTAGAGACCAAAGGTTGACGTGGTGGATTAACATAGTTTGGTAAGAGTTGCCTGGAAAACATGTTAATTAAGAATAGTTCTTGCTTTTCTAAGTAGTTTTCGACCTCGCTTCCGGGGAGCTAACTGCGGTTAGTTAAGTCATCATTGCGTAAACCAAAATGCTTTTATGGATTTCATTTAATGGCTAGATGCTAAAGAAGTAATATACAGATTCATAACTTGCGCGTATTTTAGATATTTCAGTTTTAAAACAATGACGTCCACTAGCCCCGCTCCAATCAATTATTAAGGAAAATAGGCTTGAAGGTTCAAACTATGCTGATTGGAAAATGAATCTTGATATCGTGTTTGGACACGAGGGTTTGAAATATGTGCTCACTGAACCCTGTCCGGGAGTACCAGAAACCACAGCCACCCAGGCTTTGAAAGACACCTATGCCAAGTGGATCAAGCATAATGATCTGGCTATGTCTTACATCCTGGCATCTGTCTCAAATGTTCTCAAACATCAAATGCATGAGATACCTACTGCTAAGAACATGATGGAACATCTTCATCAGATGTTCGGTGGACAGAATCGTGCACGTAGGCACGAGCTGATGAGAAGGTTGGTGGTAACTAAGATGTCTGAAGGATCATCTGTTCAGGATCATGTTATGAACATGATGGCTTATCTGAACGAAATTGAGAGCCTCGGTGCTAAGACGGATAATCTCAACAAACAGGACATGATCCTGTTGTTAGGAATAGTGCCCTAAAAGCCGATGTAATAGTCAGCTTTAGTACTTTCCTTTTGTAAATCACAAACAATCTTTGAATAATACGAATTATGGCAATACTTCTTTATATGCTCTTGTTTGATTGTGTGTTTCCTTTTAACTGCGCATGTTTGAGAACTCCCCTAATCAATATGACTTGTAGGACTCAACCATTTAGGTGAAGTGGTTCATGAGACGAGCCCTTTATCACATAAGTCATGATTAGAAATCACTCCAAGCCGATGAGTCCGAAAGACAGTGGGAGTGTTAACTTGACTCGTTCGAGGCTTGCTCGTATGATCACGCCCTTAAGAAGGACCACCTTGTTTCATGGGGTATAATGTGTATAGTTGATATGTGTGTGATACATGGGGGTGCTTACTTATTCTAAGTAGGTACAGTACTGAGGTGTCCCTTGTGAGAAGATTCCTAAATGGGAAAGAAAGTTTCTATGTCTAGAAATAGAAACTTCCAGATTACGAAATATCTCACGAGTCATTGATGTGATTAAGTGATCCTTAGACTTGAGGTTCCATTGATACTTTATGAGCTAACTCTGTAGTCTTAGGTGTAAGCTTTAAAGGGTGTCGCCTTAGATAACTGATTCAAGGCTTATGCTGGGGCTGTACAAGTGGCACATAAAAGTACATGAGAATAAATAAAGGACCTACGCTTGCATTAGCAAGATGATGATATTTTATTGTGTAATTCATTCATATGCCATCTAGGAGTCCTTGGCCAAGGCAGTGGATCAAGACATCAAGAAATGAGTTTCTTGGATTGAGATCAAATGGATATGAAATGCACTTAACATTAAGATCAAGATTATTAGGGTTCTAATTATTCCCTTACCCTAGATCTTGATTAAGAGATGGGACGTAGGAGGATTGTATCTCACATATGTCAATGACTTAAAGGTTCTGTCGAATCGAGACATTCTTATTCAGCTAGGGGTCAAATACCTGTTGCTAGACTATGGTCGTTTGATCTGTGGACTGATTAATTAATTAGAGAATTGATTAATTAGGGTCACTGCTAATTGAATTAAGAACCTAGCGGGTCGCACACAACAACCCGGTCACATCGGTTAAGGCTTGAATCGATTAAACGAGTTGATCGAACCATTAGGTGAATGGTGGGGTCCACACGTGTGAGTCACACGTGTAGAACACGTGTATGACACGTGTAGTCACGTGTGTGTATGTGTGTATATATTAAATAATTAATGTGTTAATTATTTAATGGATTTTGATTTAATTTTAAATTAACATTAAAGTTCTAATTTGGAGAAATAAAGTCTAATAAATAAATAATTATGAATTAATTATATTATTAGTCTTTAAGTTATTTATTATTTAATAAATAAAGTAAAATAAAATATCTAAAATAGTTAGATATAATTCTTGCTTTCCAAGTTGATCAAAATGAGACTTTTGGTCAAAGTTAGAGACTTAGTCTCCAAGCAAGAAATCCCTTTCCAAAAGGAGTTTGGAATCCTTGTCCAAAAGGGATAAGGGGTTCGAACCCCTAGCTCTATATATAGAGGGGTTCGAACCCCATGGATAGATGATAGCAAAATTTCTCCTTCTCTAAATTATACACTAAACCCTAGAGCCTAAACACCGAATATAGAACTAGCATCCTCCCTATTCGGATCGTGGTCGCAGTTGGTGGACTTTTTCTCTAGAGGGCTACTATCGTGAAGTCTTGAAAGATTCGAAGGAGCTTTTGGGGATCAAGCCGCGTGAAGAGCATTCTTGGACGGCTAGAACGTGTCAAGAAAGCTACTACGCAAGTGAATTTCTTAATCTCTACGAATTTGGGAATAAGAATTACTAATTTTCGATCTTGCTTAGTTGGAAAAATTTTAATTTCCGCTGCTTTTCTGATTCATTTTTTCCAACACTTGTGCTCTCTACCAAAATCATTCGATACGTTCATGCAAAACTATTATATGAATAAGTTGGATTTTACTCTGCCTGAACTAATGAATGAACTCAAGGTGATAGAAGGGGTAATAAAAGCTAAGGGAACGGTTCTCCTGGCACAGACATCGACTTCCACGGCTCCAAAAGCCAATAAGTAGAAGAAAGGAAAGGAAAAAATTACCAATCCTAAAGGTAAGGTTCAGAAGAGGAAAGCTAAGCCAAGCAAAGGAAAATGTTTCCATTGTGGAGGAAATGGGCACTGGAAAAGGAATTGCCCACAATACTTAGCTAGTCTTCCTGCTAAGTCGTCTGCACCAGGTATGGTGATGTCTTGTTTATTAGAAGTATGTTTAGTTGGAAGTCCACCAGATTCCTGGTGTGTGGACTCAGGTTCAACTAATCATATCTGCAATTCATTGCAGGGATTCAAGCTAACCAGGAAGCTTGAAGACTGCGAGATGCGGCTACTGCTCGGAGATAATACTAGTATATCTGTATTAGCAGTAGGGACTGTAGAATTATATTTTGGCAGTAGGGTTTTGATTTTGAAAGACACTTTATATGTACCGTCTATACGTAGAAATCTGATTTATGTTAGTTGTTTAATGAATAATGGTTTTAGTGTTTATTTTGAACGATGTTTAACCATTAAGCATAATAAAAGATTTATTTGCTCTGGTATAGTAAGCGATGGTCTTTTCTTATTATACCAAGATAAAAACCCTAATTCCGAACTTAACACTAATAAACTTGACTTACCATCCAAGAGAAAAGCTCCTATGCCCAACGAGGCTTATAAGTGGCACCTACGGCTTAGTCATATTAATTCGAATAGGATCCAAAGATGACGTGGCAGCTGACGTGGCATGCCAGGTCAGCGGACAGGCGTGAGGTGGCGCTGACTGGGCGCCATATGGCGAGACACGTGGACGGCGGAGATTTAGCCACGTCATCAGCGCCGGTCAATGGGTCAGGTCGGGAATGGATAGAGTCAGTTCAAACCGGGTCCGGTTGGACCGACCCGGGCACGTGGCCGAATCAGAATCGGCCACGTCACCCGGAAACCCTAGCCGCGTGTATAACACACGCGCCACTTTCAGGTGGCGCATGAGGGCACGTGCGCCGGCGGATCGGTGCATTCTCAGCGGCGTTGGACTCGTGGTGATGAGAACTACGACGTGGTCACCTCGGTTTTTGTGTCCAAGTTACACAAGCAAGTGGGGTGTGAAATTACTATTTTACCCTCGGTTTTTTCCCTATAAATAGGGGGACTTGGCATTTCATTTTTTCAATCCAACTTTGGGAGAGGTTTTGGCTGAGCTCTCGGATTTGAAACCATATCCCTTTCTCCTAGTTAATTCCGATTTATTTTGGAATTAATTTTAATTAGGTGTTTATATATAAACGCCTAATTTCGGGAGAATAAACCCTGAAAAGGGTTTTCTAGTTTAAAGTTTTATTTTCTCTAAGTATTTAGAGAAATACTTTCGGAGCCCACACTCCGAGGGTGTCCCTGGGTTATTGCAGGGAAGCTCTGCCGGTTTCGCGAGGAGATCAGGAATCGGGTTCTCGGGAGGTGAATTCCGGATGCAGTAGTCATCTTCGGTGAAAGGTATTTTATATTATATTTTGTTTAAGCATGATAAATTAGGTGCTCTTAAGTGTTAATTGCATGCTTTATTTATCTGCTTTGTGATTTGAAATTTATTATCAATTGCATATATATACTTGAGTAGTTCCGGCTAGTCTTTCGCTGTTTGTATTTAAATATTTTAGAAATATTTTGATACCTGTATATTAGGAATTTTTTTTTAAGTACGGTCCCAGAACAGTACCATTTCGGGTCCCGGTACCAGTAATGTTTACCATCCACAAGACCAACACATACACCTACACTACCTAGATTCACCAACCGGATTCCTTAGGATCATCTAATTCGGGAATAAAGCAAAGAAATCTTGAGGGTGTTTAGATTCGAAATGTAGATCGACAAAGAAGGACTTCCAAATAAATCAAGTATTAGTAGTTATGTCCGGGTGAGCTTCATTCAGACACTTCGGATTTCGGGTCAGGAAGAAGTTGCATTGGAGGGAGTTAAAGAGAACAGCTCAAAATAAGTGATTTCAAGTCTATGGAAAGCCAAGATGCTAAAGGCTCTATCTTTGGTCGGGTTGGAGTTTATTTTCCAGGTTCAAACTGAATTGCCATGTTGTGAGGTCGAAGTGGGAGATATGGAGCAATAAATGGAAACGATAAAGAAAGGCACAGAGATTTTGAAGGAAAGTGTGAAATCAAGTGCAAGCAATTGGAGGATGAGTTCATTTCACCAATTTGAACTCATAGAGGATAAGTTGGGGAAAACTCCGACCATGGTGATAACTAAGGTGAAGATTCGGACCATCCTTGAACTTGGGAAGAAATCGGGATACCGGTTCCTTGAATATGAAAGAATTTGGGTTCAAGAATCATAATCTCGGGCCATGGAAAAACGCAAGTTGATATGAGAGAACTTTGAAGGTTTAGAAGACCGTGGGTAAACAAGAAATAATCAACAAACTCAAGATTAACTGTGACTGAAGAAATGAAAAACAAGTTGCCGAGCTAAAGTTTACCACTACGGTGATAGGTGTACCGCATCCATAGCACGTGCATCATACATCGTTTTAAATTGTTTAAATTCCTTTACTTACATGCGCATCTCTAAATGATATAATTTCTCCTACGTGTCGCATCTTTAATTGTTTGAAAGGTGTTATGTGCATTGGCATATTAATCCGACATGCATTGTTAAGTGTTTACTTGATATGAAGTTTCTTGCACCTCACTCATCAAGTTGTTTTCAACCGTGCCATATTCGAATCAAGAAAAGGTGAATTTTCGGGTTGCACCGGTTGATTAAAAAGGGAAAGTGGGAATTCCAAGATTCGGGAAAAAATTGGCCAGAAATAGGAAGGAAAGAAGTGGGTTGCTCTCCTTACCGATCACTTAAAAGTGAAGGTGAGTGAGATCATCAGACGTGGCATGATTAGAATTGCCTAGTCCGAGGAAGCTAAGCCGAAGAGGTTAAGAATCTTGGACCCAAGAAGTAATGAAATGAGTTCATCGAATAAGAATGGGAATTTTAAGGGGAACGCCGAATGGGTCGCTTCAAAAGAAACAAATGACATGCAAGAATTAACAAGTAACGAGACTCCACAAAGTAAGGGCAAGGGACGAATTAAGAGATTTTAACACCCGGTGGATTTCGAGATCGAGGTGGAAAAGATCTCGGGAATAATATTGGAAGAGACAAATGCTTCAGGAGATGAAGATATGGATTCAAAGAGAATTTGAAGATTTAATGGACGAGACGGGGTAAAGGATGATGGATGGAAACCTCGATTGCAAGATCAATGTTGTTGGTTTCTTATCACCGAACACGCATGAACTCAAATCTTCCAAGGTTAAACGGATTGAGTTCTATATAACGTGTCTTCTATTGTGATGATGATGGGGACACGGGAGAGCTTCAAAGAAATTGGTAAGGAAGGTGTTGGCTAGGAGAAGCCGATCAAACCCTCATATTCCGAGATAGATAAAGATAGGGTTAAGTTTAACCGATCGTTGGAAGTGGAAGATCTAAGCGACAATACACCACATGCACAAGACAGGTACCGACTCATCAGTTGTTCTCCATGAGAAACCGGGAGTACTTTTAAGATTTGAGATTTGAATTCAAGCTACGAGAAGGCTGAGTATAGTCTGTGGACCCTTACTTCAATCACCACACGCACGTGTAGCAACCTACTACCTCACCCGAGGAGCTTCACGCCCCCGTATCTGATTTCAGACCATTTTTCACATGCCCGTTTCTCCCTCATATGAGCTCCGATTGACCTGATTTTTGAACCGTTACAAACCTTTTGAAGTCTAGAGCACTCTCCAATTGGAATCACCTAGTTATCATTTCTAATTTGTGAGATATAATCAATTCACTTTGGTATCACTATTTTACCAAAAATCTGCACTCCTTCAATTTCAGACCCACGCCATTTCCTCCTCGCTTTGAACCACGATCTGAGCCATATATAATTTTAAAGGTATATATGTCTACTTTCATATCCAATAAACAAACCCAATTTCAACTTGTAGAACTTAAGATATTCCAGTTCTTCCATAGCGTGTACATTTCCGAAAATTGTCAACTTTTGCCAAACTTCGCCAAAACCTTTCTTCTTGCGTTTCTTTCACCCCTTTGACTCAAGTATGTGACTTATATAAATTGAATACTTACTTAATTGATAGTTATGCTCTTATTTGACACTCCTTGGTCCTTACTTGCTTAAATTTGATTACTTGAATCCGTGTTTTATATGAATTTAATTTGTTTGAATAAATGACATGAACACAATCACTTCCATTCATGACATATATATGATTTATTTCATATTGAATCATGCCATGACATGCTACACCACTTCATAAGCATATGCCGTGCGTCTAATTGGTTCATTCGTATGTCTAAGTCTTGATCTTTTGTTCAGTTTGCTCAGGTACACCCGGGGTGGTGTTTTGTCGGCCGTGGGGGGGGGGGGGGGGGGGGGGAGGGGGAGGGGGGGAGGGGATTAAACGTTGTGTCTTCGGTTTCTTTGGTGTAAGGTGAGGTTAGGATATAGGTAAACCATAATGAAACTTGCTTGGTTTTGACCGCATGCGGTTTCATAAGCCTTATATATATGTAAATAACTGTGAAATACATATTTGTTCGGATATGCCATGAGTTTGAAAGTATGTTAAGCAATGTACGGGCCTATGTATGCCTCTTTAGTTGGATTTAATATGTTTTGCCCCGTTGAGCTATGTCTCTAACCGTATATCTCATGAGCCAAGTTTGGCAAGGAATGTGTTAATTACGAATGACATAGAGAGGGGTATGTATAAGCATATGTATTTGTATAAGTTATGTCTGTTTGTCTCTGTTGTAGCGGGTTATGTGAAAGTTATGTATATGTGTGTTGTGGATCCAAGGAGCTATGGGTAAGGAGCCCTCGGGACGGTATTGGGCGTCGAGGTAAATCCTGTGTATAGTCTCCATCCGGAGTATCATACGCGACCTCGGGAGCTAAGGAACGTGTGATATTTCGATGCCTTCGGTGTAGAAACCGGGGAGGACATGCCTTGGGTTAGCTACCCCGCATGAGTTGGTTAAATTATGGATGGTTAGGGCATATACACCCTTTCACCACCGGAGTTGAGGTTAGTCTGTTATGATATGTTATGCATGTAAGTTTTCTGTTTTGTTTCTGTTAAGATATGTTCTGAGGAGATCGGGGAGAGTTCTATATTAAGTATATATTCTGTTAACGTTCGTGAAACAGGGATAGATTCTAAATTAAGTTAAAATTTTAGGCTTTATAAGTTATGTTGATTTTTTTGAAATTGTTCAAGTACCGTATATATATGTATCACGGGAAAATGCTTTGGCGTGAAAAACCTATCCCTGAGTTCATGAACATTATGATTTTTGTACCTGCTTTGCTCTCCTATATGTATATAGTGTGTGTGTGTTAACCCCTCACTCAGTCGAGTTAAGACTGACCCCTCTCCTCTTTTGTTTTAGTTTGCAGGTTTTGCTTGGAGTTCGTGATATGCGGAGTGTGTCAGTTCTTTGGAGTCTGTTTCGAGTCAAGTCTTTCATTAGTAGGTTGTCATGCATTTTCATTCCTTTTATTTTGGATTTTGTATAAGATATAGGTAAATGATGAAATTGGATTATTTTACGTATTGATATTATTTCGGGACAGGCTTCTAGGGTTAGTTGAACCTTTTGCATTTATGATTATGGTTTCTTATTCGGGATTAGGTATTTATGTTAGTTGAACCCGTCACCTGTTTGTATGTTTGAAATCTCGTATGGCTTGTTTCGCTTCCGCATTATTGTTGGTTTGAATTTTGTTGTTCAGGGTCTAAATTCCGCCTAGCTTAGGTGTAAGTCTATCAGTCTCCCATTCGACATTGTTCGGTTCATGTACAGACTCACCATTTCGTATGTGGATCGGACCTTGGTGCGGGGGATGTGGTGACCCACCGTGCGGGTGCTACACGGAATCCACTAGGAGGTTAGTGGAGGATGGAGTCTCGGTCCTTGGGGATTCATGCGCCCATTGACCACATTGATTGGATGGCGAGGGCTAGCTACCCGAACCATCACTCGGAGGAAGAAGGATGGAACTGATTGTGCACTGTTACTAAATTGATTATATTGCAATGATTGAAACCTAATAATTGCTTGATCACCTAATAAGAAGCATGTCACTGTTACACTGTCGGAGTTTGGTTGGAGATTGTGCACGCTTACTCGCCGAGCCACTGATAGCCTAAATTGCAACTAATTGTATAAATTGGTAGTTGTAAAGTCCGAGCATTGATTAATTGACTTTTACCTATCACGGGAACTACTTTACCTAAAACTTTGCTCGGGATCTACAACTCGCATGTGTACGTTTCTATACATACATATATCTCCTGCTCACTTAGTCTTCTAGAGACTGACCCCTCTTTCCCTTTCTTCCAGGTTCTTTGCAGGTGGTTGCTAGGCGGAATTGAGTTATCAGTCTTTGTTCGAGTCTTACACTTGTACACTTAATGCATATTCTACTGCTTATTATATTGTATAATATTGATTTATTTATTGGGTCGGTGTACCACTTATTGATTGGTACTAACTCGGGACAGGTTAGGACAGGTGCCTTGTTTAGTGGAACCCGTATTTACCTTTTCGGTTGAGTGTGTTTATTTCCTTGGTATTGAATGCTTAATTGCCTTGCTTCCGCATCTTTGTTATGGATGGTTTGTTCCAGGGTTAGATTCCGCCTAGCTAGGACAGTCTTTTTCATGTTTCCGTTTACTATGAGTTTGGTTTATGTGTGGATTAGTCATTCCATATGTGGACCGAGCTCACAGCGCAGGGGATGTGGTGCTCTCGTCGCGGGTGCTACATCTTAAAGTGGTATCAGAGCTCCAAGTTGCAAAATCGGAGTTCTAGTGGCATGTCGTGTCAAGTCTAAGTCGTACGGCTTAGGAACTACTTGATAACTTGTGCATTGCATTGATTTTTATCACTAATTGTTGATTGATTGACCTTACGTTGCTTAAACTTTATATGTTCAACGTGTTTTACTTTAAACTTTGTTGAATTATTTGGGGTATTTTTGCATCAAATTCGTGTCCTAGGTATCAATTATGTGGCTTGAGCATGCACTGACCACATGCATGTATTTTAAAATGAGTTATGATTTATAGGTTATGAAGATAATATCAACCCATGACCAATCTTTACGATAACAATGAACTATCTCCAGCCTTACCTTCAACCGTGGAAGATGTAAGGAATGTACCAGGATTATATGTGAGAATTTGGGAGTTACGGTCTTTCCTAACTGGGCTATGGTTCAAGTAATAAGATCCGGAATAAAAGGACCAACGGTGGGAGTAACTTACAGGTTCTATTGAAGTTGGTAGATATTCAACGAGATAATGGTAAAGTGTGATGCTTACAACTCACAAGAGCAACATTTACACACCTATATTACAAAAGTCAGTTCAACCGAATTTTTTATGATTATCTTACTCAAGAGAGAAGTGATGACTTTCTAGAGAATTCAAAGTAAAATAGGTTCGTTGGGTAATAAACGACAAAGATCATCAGAGAAGGTTCGAATAGACTAAGATCAGTGGACGATGGGCAATACGGATCATCAAGGAAGAACTTTTAAACAATTTAATCCATTAGAAGTCAAGGTAGGCAAGAAAAAGAAGAAGAGGTGAATTGAGGCATCCTGGATTCGGGGGAAAAAGAAAGAATTCAAATTGGTGGAAGTTAAAGATAACCGATGGTTTCAAGTCCGTGGAAAGCCAAGATGCCAAAGGGACTAGCTTCGGACAGGTTGGAGTTTATTTTCCAGACCCAAGCTGAATTGTCGTGTTGTGAGGTTGAATTAAGAGATATGGAGCAACAAATGGAAACGATAAAGAAAGGCAAAGAAACTTCTAGAGGAAAATCATGTGTTCAAGTGCGACTAATCGGGGAACGATTTCTTCGACCAATATAAACTCACGGGATTAGATAAAGGGAATTTCAATCAAGATAACAACAAGGAGGAGGAGGATTTGGGATAAAATATGGGGGTCATTCTATGAAGAGAGTTCAGACATCGATTCCATGGATATAAAGTAATTCAAATTCAAGAAATTGCAATCTCAAGCTATGAAGATATACAAGTGATAACAGAGAAATTTGAAGATTTAGAAGACCGTGGGTAAGTAAGGAATAATTAACAAATTCGAGACAAGTCGTGATTGAAGAAATGAAGAACAAGTGCCGAGCTAAAAGTCTACCACTACGGTAACAGGTTCAATGCATTCATAACCACGTGCACCATACCTCGCTCTAAATTATTTAAATTTCTCTATTTATATACGTATGTTTAATTGATAGAATTATTCCAACGGGTTGCAACTTTAATTGTTTACAAGTGTGATACATGCATTGGCATCCTAACCAGACATGCATTATTTAGTGTTTAAGTGCTAGGAAACTTTCTCCATCATATGCTTCAAATATCGCCTCAGCCCAGTCCTACCAAATCAAGGTGAAGAAGAATATTTCTTTGTCATCAGTCACCACCAGTCGCAATTGGGTCATCCGATTCTACTCGAAGTCCGACAATACTCTGAGAATCAATGATTTCCTATCGATCTATGATTTTGGCCTATTCTGGAGTTTGCGCAGGTATTTAAGGAACTCACCGTTAATGTGTTGCCATGTGTCTCTCAGGTAGAGTGGGGAAGTCTTGAACATTTGAATAGCTAAATCTGGACTTTAAGGGGATTAAGGAAACGGGAACTCCGAGGTTAGGGAAAAGCAGAGCCGGTAGTCTGGAAAAAATTTTCTTAAGTGGGAGAGCTGGCAGGGAAATCACTTAAACATTTACGGTTGGGCTCGAACAGATTACTCCTATTAGGAACAACGGAATTTCAAGAGTTACCAATAACAAGAATTCTTCAAAGGTTTCAAGAGATAAATTGGAAAACTTAGCACTCGATGAAATTCAAGACTAAAATGGGGAATTTCAAGAATAATACCGGAAGAGACAGGTGCTTTAAGAAATGTAGAAATGTATTGAAAAGGGTAATTGGGCATCAAAATCACAACATGGGATAAAGGTTAATCGATAATAGCAGGAAGTGACGAATCAACACCACTAGTATTTCACTATAAGAAATGTAAGCTCAATTCCCTAAGTACGAAGGGATCGCATTGGTTTACCGTGTACCATATCTTGAAGATGACGGGGTCGAAAAGGAATGTACAGAATTAGTAGGAAGGATACCAGATAATAAAAGTCGATCAGATCATTATATTCCGCGAAGGGTAAAGGGAGAATTAATTCAACCGAGCATTGAAGTGGAAGATCTAGGAAACAATACACCACATGAATGAGAAAGGTTACCGGCCCGACAGTTATTTTTCATGAAGAACCTAGAATACTTTTAGGATGTGGGATTAGAATTTAAACCACTAAGGGTTAAGCCCAAGCACACACCCAGGATTGGGAACTTCGGACCGTGATGTCAGTTAAGATAAGAGAATTTTCGTCCAAGTATTGAACATATAGGGATTTCAATGTCTGGCGCTTTGGGTAGAGGAATCTCCAATATCAAATCATGGGTTGCAATGGATTACTACCATGGAAGATTCCTGAGTAACGGTGAACGGTACATCAAGCATTCATGGCATATGCATACACGCAACTTAAATTTGAATAAATTCATGGTGTCAAGTGTTGTAATCGCAGATTGTACTAATTGCTTTTATACAAGGGATAATTAATGTATTTGATACTCTCTACTTGTTCCTTGTATGATTGTTGTGTGAGTGTTTATTTAATTGTACGCTTGGGTTGTTGTGTTTGCTTGTTGAGAGACGGGGTTCTCTCGCTGTTTGTTTGGGAGACGGGGTTCTCTCATTGTTTGCTTGAGAGACGGGGCTCTCTCATTGTTACTTGCTACTTGTTTAACTTGCTCTAGCGACAGTTTAGTTTTTCGAGTGGTTAGGTTCCGGTGAGTTAAGGGTCGTGACTTAATAGCAATGGAAGGCCCTTGTGGTTTGAAGACCTTTTCCGAACTAATTCCTGACGAGGAGTTGCTAACCCGCGTGGGATGAACACGGGAGAGACTGCTTAAGAGACCAGAACTCGAGACAGTGGACCTGGGGACCAGGTCCTCTTAAGGGAGAGAGATTGTAATGCCCCAATTTTCCAGCCGTTCAGGTATGCGCGCTACGCGTGTGAGTTTTCGAGAGATATGATTATTTAATTCTTTTAATTATTAATCTACGCATTATACGATATTTTTTTGAATTATATTCTTAAGTGTTTATATGAAATTATTACAACTTGAGAATTATTAAATGATTCGTATTTATTTGGTACGTGAATTATTTGCCGAGTATATCTTATTTGACGAATTGCCATTAATTGAGCATTTTCATAACTCGGGGACCTAATTGCATGAAATTTAATTGGACTTAATTGACAACATTTCATAAGCTTGGCAGCTAGTTGAGTGAACTTATCAACTTAGGGGACTAAATTGCAATTGATGGTATTTTATCTCTTATAAGAGATGCATTCACGTAATACACACATACACAACATATACATACATATATCATCTCCTTCCTCTCCTTTTTCTCACTCGATCAAAACCCCAAGAAGGAAGAAGAAGAGAATTCATCATCTCCAAGTTATTTTTTCGGCAAATTTCACACTTTGAAGCTTCATCATCCTCATAACTTCATCTCTTTTCTTCCCTCTTTCTTTCAAGGTTTATATGAGTGAATTTCTTGAATTCTTAAATTGATATATGTGAAGTAGGGTTTGTGAATTTGAAGTGATAAATTGTGTGTGAGTTGTTGGAAGCATGATTGTGAGCTTTGAAATTGAAATCCATGCATATATTATGAAATTATGAAGTTGGATGATGAGTTCAAATATGAGTTCAATATTGAAGTTCATGAATGATCAAGGCATGAATTGAGTGTTTATATTGGTTTTTATTGTACCTTAAGTATATAAACATGTTTCCTTCATGATTTAGTGCATTTGGGAGTGATTTTGTTGGTATTTTATGGGTTTTTGTTGTGGTCCGAGAGCTCCCCTGTTTTCTGCTCTGTTTTGAGCTTCCTGCAGGGTGGGAATGGCCATTCCTGTTCCTAGTTATTTCCCGGAACGGCCGTTCCCATAACCCTGATGAGTCTGGCGCGAGGCTAGGAACGGCCATTCCCAGTTTTAGCCTACGCCTAGAACGGCCGTTCCCATTCTTGAAAAATGGGATTTCTTTACAAAAGCACGGAATCATTTTGGGGAGTTGGGAACGACCGTTCCCATTTTACTCTTTAACCCGGAACGGCCGTTCCTAGTGTCCAGGGGATGTCTGTGATTTTCTGCTTAATTTTATTGATCTCATTTCCTTTCCTAAGCCGTTATATGATAAATATATGTTATTATATGTTCATTTCATGCATGAATATGATCATGACATTATATAATTGTCAATTCATGCTATATCATATCATGACTACGCCGTGCATCATATTTGGTATCATTATTGAGTCTCCTCTCACGAGTACACCTTGTTTCATTTCCTGTCCAGTTCATCTCCAGGGCGGAGATCATTGACTGAACAGGCACTATCTTACACACTTGTCTTGTCCCGTCACTTGTCAGGTGAGGGTGTTTTTGTCCTAGTTATGTATTAAACCCTAAATCCTGCGTGAATGAGTTTGGCCTAAAATCATATTTATATTTATATTATTTCCAAGACGGTAATCGAGTAAACGTTTATTGAACTGAACCTATTGTTATTGTTATTTACTAACCCTTCCTATTTTGGCGAGATATTGTACTGCACATCGATTGGGGCCCAGGGTTGAGTGTATTGAGTAATCCGAGGAGGTATCGGGCCGACGGTGATCTCTTGCACTCCCCCACATTGTTGAGATGAACCCGGAATCCACTAGGAGGTTAGTGGAGAATGGAGTCTCGGTCCTTGGGGATTCATGCACCCATTGACCACATTGATTGGATGGCGAGGGCTAGCTACCCGAACCATCACTCGGAGGAAGAAGGATGGAACTAATTGTGCACTGTTACTAAATTAATTGTATTGTAATGATTGAAACCTAATAATTGCTTAATCACCTAATAAGAAGCATGTCACTATTACACTGTTGGAGTTTGGTTGCAGATTTTGCACCCTCACTCGCCGAGCCACTGATAGCCTAAATTGCAACTAATTGTATAAATTGGTAGTTGTAAAGTCCGAGCATTGATTAATTGACTTTTACCCATCACGGGAACTACTTTACCTAAAACTTTGCTTGGGATTTACAACTCGCATGTGCATATTTCTATACATACATATATCTCCTGCTCACTCAGTCTTCTAGAGATTGATCTCTCTTTCCCTTTCTTCCAAGTTCTTTACAGGTGGGTGCTAGGCGGAATTGAGTTATCGGTCTTTGTTCGAGTCTTACACTTGTACACTTACTACATATTCTACTGCTTATTGTATAATATTGATTTATTTATTGGGCCGGTATGCTAGTTATTAATTGGTACTAACTCGGGACAGTTTAGGACAGGTGCCTTGTTTAGTGGAACCCGTATTTACTTTTTCGGTTGAGTGTGTTTATTTCCTTGGTATTGAATGCTTAATTGCCTTGCTTCCGCATCTTTTTTACGGATGGTTTGTTCCAGGCTTAGATTCCACCTAGCTAGGACAGTCTTTTTCTTGTCTTCCGTTCGCTGTGAGTTTGGTTTATGTATGGATTAGTCATTTCATATGTGGACCGAGCTCATAGTGCGGGGGATGTGGTGCTCTCGTCGCGGGTGCTACAGACTGGTACCTGCATCGGAAGCATTGTGTAAGGAGTTGGGAGATGGTACATCAATCAGGTCAGCTGGAAGAAGTTCATCAGTTACTGGAACTTGAGAATCTGGAACTATTGGTTGCTGACTGGACACTGAAATTGGTGATTCCAGAACAAGTGGTTGCTGACTAGTCACTGGAACTTGAGAGTCTGAAACCAGCGACGGAGTAATGTTATGCTGGAACTTTGGCAACTTTAAGGCCGAAAAGTGAATGGTTTGGGATGTCCAGGAGAGTCAGCCGATGATGGGATTGTACTTTCATCAAACACCACATGTCAGGAGATAAGAATCTTGCCCGTAAAGATTTCAGAACATTTGTACCCCTTATGAGACAGACTATATCCAAGAAATATGCAACGACTGCTCTTAAAATCAAGTTTTGTCCTGCCAAATAGTGTTAAACAAGGATAACACAAGGCACCAAAAGTTCTTTAGTGTAACCGAAATGGTTCCTCAACATAAAGTAATGCATAAGGATTATTAAACTTAAGCAAAGCAGTAGGTAATCGATTGATAAGATATACTGCCTTAACAAATGCATAAGCCCAAAATGGTGAAGTGAGGTTGTAATGAGCCAATAACGTAAGTTCAGTCTCCACAATGTGACGGTGTTTGCGTTCGGCAACACCATTTTGTTTTGGGGTTCCAGGACAAGATAACCGATGAATGATCCCTCTTGTATGAAAGTAGGACTGTAAGATGTCACCAAAAAATTCACCACCTGCATCACTTTAAATATAGGTGACACGAGAAGAGAAAACATTTTCCACCATAGCAATGAATTTAGAGAAATAGATATAACATCAGATTTTCGTTTCAAGGAATAAAACCAGGTAAATCTGCTGAAATCATCAGCTAACACCAAATAGAATCTGAAACCATCCAAGGACACCTATGGGGAGGCCCCCAAACATCACAATGTATAACATGAAAAGGGAATGATGATCGAGTTTCCCATATAATAAAAGGTAAATGATGACTTTTCCCAAGCTGACAGCTGGTACATGGAGAGTCTGTTGTCGGTACGGATTGAAGTTCCAGTTCATGGCGCAAATGGTGTAGGACACGACTGGAAGGATGTCCAAGGTGAGCATGCCATAACTCAGTTAAATAGATATTTGCTGCAAAACAAATTTTACTTGGAGAAGAACCAAGAGAATAGAGACCACCTGTAAGAGGCCCTTGGTGGAGTAAATGTCCACTCTTTATGTCCTTACTACAATAACCAGAAGAAGTAAACAAAAATGACCAGTCATGAGTTTTGGCTAACTGAGCCACAGATAAAAGTCGTTTCGCAATAGATGGAACAACAAGTACATCACAATTAACAGAAATACCAGTAGAAAATTTTAATTCCAAAGTACCAGTATGAGATATGGGAAGTCCAGTTCCATTTCCAACCATAGTACGATCAGTTCCAGAGTAAATTTTCTTACCAGAGACCCCTTTCAAGTCTGGTGTAAGCATGTGAGTGGCTCCAATGTCAAGATACCAGTTTTGATCTGTGGTGGTAGAGGTGTGCCAAGCATTCAAAGCTTAGATAGAAGTTCCAATAGCAGCATCTGGGGTCCAACAATTGTTGGCTTTGTGATATAGATGACCACATCCAAAACATATCACAGGTGATGAAGTACCAGTTCTATCAGTGGAACTTCCAGAGGATGCAGAAGTTCCAGAAGAGATTCCAGGCGAGGAGAATCGACCACGAGCCCTGTTTTTACGACCAACAGTAGAAGGGGAACGATCCGATGTAGAGGGGAAGGTTGTTGATGAACGGGTGGCAGAGACGCCCAACTGAAGTTCGAAATCAAGTAGCATAATACACACAGCAGCAAAAGAAGAAATTTTCGGCTATGAGTTAATAGCGGCAACGATAGGATCATATTCAGATCCTAGCCCACGAAGAGTCCTGAGGATTAAATCGTCTTCATCTGTCTTCTTTCCAAAACTCGCCAATGCCAAAGATAGAGATTTAGCAATTTGAATGTGCTGATGAATTATCTTAGAGCCCTTTGTAAGAGTCTGCAATTCAGTCTTCAATTGTTGAATACGAGCACGCGAACTGGTACCATACATAAGTCCCAGCGTTTGACACGCCGCATGTGCAGTTTTCTTGTCCACGACTTGAGAGAGAACACTGTCCGATAAAGAAATCAAGATCCATCCAAGAACCATCTGATCTAGACGATCCCGTTTAGTACCATCATCAAGGGATTCAATCGGTCTTTAGAAACTTCCGTCAATAAAGCCGAGCAAACTATGACAACTTAGAACGGGAAAAACTTGAGTTTTCCAAAGCAAGAAATTATCACTTCCTAATTTAAGAGATAAAACTTGGGAGATTTGTTTAACGTCGGGGAAGGAGGTAGGTGATTGAGCCATTGGAGAAGAAAGAGCAAAATTGTATTGTAGGAAAAAAAAACCTAAGCTCGTGATACCATGAAAGGATTGAATTTTCTCTATTGCATCTCAAAGAACAATACAACGTATATATCATACAACTAAAATCCTAAGGATTTACACTAAAGATACTAGAGTAATTTAAGGGATTAATGTAAGGGATATGATTAATATAAATGTAAAATTAACATATATCCTAAATAAAAACATAATCCCTAAGATTACTCTAACAAAAGGAATAAATACACCAATTCCTGCGCAAGCAACACATTATCGCTAATAAACCGTCCTCTAGTAAAACCACAATGATTGTGGGAAATGATCTTAGGTAAAATAGCGGCCAAACGATTATTCAGAGTTTTAGTCACAAATTTGTTCGTGACGTTGCAAAGACTTATTGAGCGATAGTCCTTCCAGTGCATCGGATTTTCCTTCTTTGGGACAAGGGATATCGTAGTCGCTGTAATAGATTTTGGAAGGGTGGCTCCCTTAAAGAAATCCCAAATAGCCTCACAGACTTCAACTTTGATTATATCCCAGAAAACTTGGACAAAACGTGCCCCGTATCCGTCAGGGCCTGCCACACTTTGAGGCGATAACGAGAAAATCGTGCTCCTGATCTCCTCCACTGTCAGCATTATGCAGAGATTGTTCCCATCCTCCAAACTTAATACAGGCAAAATCACACTATAATCATAGATCTAACTTTGTTCTCTGATGAGAACATCGTTTCAAAGTATCTAACAGCAGAATCACCAATTTTCATAGGATCTATTATCTCTCGCTGACCCTCCATGATGGACCTAATACAATTTCGAGCTCTCTTCTTTTTCACCAGTGAATGGAAGAACTTAGTGTTTCGTTCACCCTCGGCCATCCACTTGCAAGCAAATTTTTGTTTCCAGTAGTCTTCTTCCATTGCCAACATGTTTTTCAATATCGCCGTTTTTCGATTCATGTCCATTAAGTGGTTGTCTCCCAGAATGGTATCATAACCACGCTCCGCTGTAGCAACCTGATCCTCAACTTCTTTTAATTTGTCAATAATGTTGCCAAACTCAACCTTATTCCACATTTTTAAATGTTGCTTCAACCTATACAACTTGTTATGGAGCTTATGAGAGTCAGCTCCATGAATTTCCACATTCCAATTCTCTCTTATTTCACACTTTATGTGTCGAAGCCACATGTCTTGGAATCAGAAATCAGAAAGGCCATTGTTTGAACCATTCACTCCATGAAACAACATAGGTGCATCTAGCAAGATGCCGAACATTAGAATTAGGGAATACCTCGAACCAATTTTCAGATACCGAGACTCTATCTAATCTTTGCCAAAGCGAGTCATTAGTTTAGGTGTAGATAGAGCCTTGAAAGGAAGGTTCCAGTAAATTACAATCACTGGTGGCATCGTTAAAATCCATCATTCCTCTGAAATCAGGTTGCCCCCTTCCCCCTCTCCTCGCTTCAATTTTTGCAATGATATTGAAGTCTTCGCCTATCACCCAAGGTAAAGATTCTCCCTATTCACGCAGAAACTCCCATAGTTGTCTTTGCTCCACAGTGTTGCAGACCGCATAAACAATCATGAGTAAGATGGGACCATTCTAGCTTTTGGATGTGAGCTTGATATGTAAGTATTGTCTATGATCAGCTAGCAACTCCACGTTCATGCCCTCCCTACAGAAAATTCATATATGATTAGAACAGTTTTTAATAACAGAGTTCATGTTAAGTTTGTGACACATAGACCTAGCATCTAAACTAATAAAAGGCTCAAGAATAGCAACAAAGTTAAAATAATTCATTTTACATAAATTCTTAAGTATACGACATCGGCCTTTAACACCGATTCCGCGAATATTCCAAAAAAGTTCTTTAATCATGGATCTTTGATTATTCAAGCCGACGATCTAAGGGTTCTTTTAGAGGCCTATTCTGCAGCGTTTAGGGGACCCGACATCTGTTTATTTTTCTTTTTCGGATCCACTTTGCTATGTGTTTTGTCCCCTAGAGGTTCTACTAATGTTGATCTTCTGTATAGAGCTTTATCTTTAGAAATTTCTTGATCATCTTCTAATAAAGCTATTGCCTGATCATTGTCTTTTTCCGGCATACACTGCTTCCCTCAACTAACAATCCCATACCCTCTTAACTTTATGCCAAAGCTCTTCGAATTTCAACATCTTCTGGCTCATCCACGTTATGGTCCTTTTCTCTAACTTCAATGATGACCGAATCATTCAGAAATCCCTGCTCTTCAATAACCACTAGGTTTGTATTCTCAATCCTTGTATCACAGATAATGTCATCTTGTGTTTTTCCGGCATCATCCTATATGTTTTCCCCATCCGCTCCCAAAGGAGTTTGTGTATCTCCATTTCCCTCATTAACTTCACTGTGATGATGGTTCCTTTCATCAATACCATCTTTACTTTTATTATCATCATTACCTTGTGTCTCCTGATCAACTAGAGCTTTAAAACGATTCTCTTGAAAGGATTGCTATCCACTAGGATCTTTCTCTTTGTGTTTGTTTTTAACTCTAGCCCATTCTTGTCCTTTTTTATTTTGCTTATCTTTTTTCTTCTCCAATCCTAATTTTGTAATAACAGCAGGCTCCTTTCCAGTTTCCCGACGATCGTGTTCCAATTGATTCTGGTCCTCCTCCCTTTCGTCCGAGTCATTTAATTCTTTGGCAGGATATTGGTTCGTTTTGTGATATAGGTGAAAGCATCTCCTGCAATAGTCCGGGATTGATTCATAGATAACTTCCTATTCGATGAACTGATTCCTAATCCTGATAAAAATGGATTTTAGCAGTGGCTTGACAACGTCTAACTCAACGCACACTCCTGGATCTGACATATTCTTACCTCGCGTTGTAGCCTCATTTACTCTCAAAGGGGTTCCAATTGCAGATGCTACCGTAAACAAGCCCCCCTTTCTATGTAACTTTTGCTTTTAATCCTGGAAATGAAATCCAAACGGGAACGATTGATGATTCAATTCTGGGATCAAAGTCGGGCGTCCATTTTAATATTCTCATTGATAGTCTTTGAAATATCAAGTATCTTTTGAGAATATATGAGCGTAATCGTCATGGTCCTTGCATCGGATCAGCACGTGGGTTCGATTAATAAGGCTTAGTTTTACCTCCTTAACAAATTCCATTTGTTGAAATACATATTCCAGAAAACGCATCGATGGGTAACCTAAGGTGAATTTACCGATTAAAGCTAGGCAAAAATCTTCACACAGGGCGTCTTCCTCCTCTTTAGTAAAAACAATAGCCGGTCTGCCCCTGTATTCCTCAACCCTACCTAATGGAGTGAAGGTTTCCAAGTCAAAGGACTTGAGTTTGGCAAGATCATCAGGTTTCTAAAATCTTTAGCTTTGGACGCCGCCACTTTTGCGTATGTCAACGTTGGATCCGATGGCTTGGGAGCCGCCGGCACCTGAGATTCTCCCATGAACTATGACCTAGCGAGAAAAACTGGAGAGAAAATTTATCGATTTATTGTATTAAATATATTTATCTAATCACACACTATAGCTTCACATCTACACATGCAATTATCATAAAATATCAAGTTTGGAGTTATCACCTCTGTAATTTATAGTAGCAGTAGATGATTGTTATCTTCGTTTAGCATTGCATCTTCAAATTTGATGAAAATTTAATGAGAAAAAAATATTGAAAGAAGACATATTCGCATTGTGGTTGGTGTAGATGGGCTCGAAACATGTTTATAAAAGAAATATTATTGATAATGGAGGAAAAACGAACTAAAAGGAAAAGATATCAGATAGATATAAATAAGAAAAAGATAATTAGATTGCTATTAAATAATATTGTTGATAATCTAGGACTTAATTAGGAAGATATTTAAGTTGCTTAATTATTAAATTAAAATTATGTTTACTGCGAAACTACTTATCATTAAAATATTTTTAACAATTAAAATAATTTTAAATTCTAGAAAATTAGTATTCAGTCAAAATAGAAAAATAATCTATACAATACATATTTTTTTTAAATAATAAATGAATTACCGCTAAAGTATTTCTTTATTAAATTTTTATTTAAGTATTAAGTAGAGACATTGTAAAAGAAAAATAATTTCAGAAAAAATATATAATTATCATCTAGTTCTAAATAATAATAATAATAATAATAATATTATTATTATTATATAGAATTTTTGCTACACCACAATTTATAAATTATGAGGATAGTAAATAAATAAAACTCATGTCAATATCATATTTTAATTAGTGTATCCACAATCCACAATTATATATATATATATATATTCAATAACCAAGAGAAAGAAATATACATTCATATCTAAAGTAATATATTGATATGAATAGAATAACAAAGTAAATGAATAAATTATTTTCTAATAAAATTAACATAAAGAATAAATGAAAACAAAGAGATTCAAATAGAAAATCCACTTTATAAAGTGATGAGGCCTAAAATCACTCTCGAATCAGAGCCGTCCACGTGTCAGCATGCCGCTGACTAAATCCCAGACGCTCGCCTTGAAGGGCTCGTGGGCCTTCCCAGCCCACTCATTTGCAAGCTAGAATAGACCGTCAAGCCTCGGACGACTATTTGGGTAAAAGTCCAGAGCCGACGAGTCTGACGCTCGCGTCTCGGCCCTCAGGGTTACCCTTCACAGGGAAGCACCTACATGGGGGTCCCATGTTGACGCTCGGGATCTTGTCGCTCAAGGGTCATCTATCGTGGGGAGTCCATCCGTGTATTTTTCGAGCGTCATCAACGCTCGGGAATGACCCTACCTCTCATACGATGGATCCTAGCCTTCACGAGAAGACATTAGTCCCTCATCCCACTCGACCCTCGTCAACAACCTCTGACACAAAGGTACTGTGCACCGTGCACCTGACACGCCGTCTCCTTTTCTGGAATGTCATTCTCACCCCACCAAAGGCTGCCGCGTGTTAGGGCAACACAGGTTTGGGACCACATGGTCAATTTACCCATTTACCCCCATCCCTAACATATAAATAGGGGAGAACACCTGCTCTCTCCCCCAAGTCATCTTTTGCACAAAACCTCTCACTGCTGAACTGGGCATTATTTTCCTCTGCATCTTCATCTTCTCCGAAGCTTCATACATTTCACCATTTTCTGCACCCTTGCTGCACGATCTCTTGGTGTTATCCTAGCTGGAAGAACCTACGCACAAAAGGAAACCCAGTTCCTGAGGCTCTTACGCCTGTGATGGTCTTCCCTTTCATAAACAAATCTTAAAGTGATTGTTGCATTTAGGAAACTCACATTCCTGCACCATCATTTATAAAGGAAAAAATATATTCTGAAAATAATACAAACTTAAAATAAAATAAAAGTAAAAATAAATATTATTAAAAAAAGATATTTTAAGAGTTAAAATGTGAAGATTCAAATAAAAAAAATGCGTAATTTGCATTCATCATACTAAATAAAAAATATTACTATTTAAAAAAAAATCCACAGAAAAATATGAAAATAAATTTTTTAAAAAATTGAATAAGCCTAGCAAGTACTAAATCTGAGAATCCAAATTAAAATTTATTCGAGATCAAGTAAGTTATAGACAATATATTTATGTATTTACTAATTAGACGAATTTGTAGTGTATAGAAAATATATTTACAACCTAAACGCCACTAGATAATTAATTTAAAATATTTAATCTAGCTAAGAATATAAAAAGTAATGTTGAAATTGTATAAATATCACATCTTTTTTAAATATAAAATATGATAGTTTGCAAAAAAAAAAAAAAAAAAAAAAAAAAAACTAGTACCTTAAAAGATTAAGCCAAGGATCGTGAAAATCTTTTTATGCCCGACAAGGATTTCAAACTTCGTTGATCTTGTTAATGAATCGAATTGCAATTGATATTCTAAAACTAATTAATTCAAAAAATAAGATTAAATTAATACAATTAAACTTTGAATTAATTTAAAAAAAAAAAAACTCGTACTTTATGAGACTGAGTCAGAAATCTCGAAACTCTTTCAAACTTCGTTAATCTCGTCAGGAATTTTAAACTTTGACAACATCATCAAGAAATCAAATTAAAATCTCAAATATGATAATTTATAAAAACAAAATAACTCGTACAGTAAGATATTAAGTAAAAAATCTCTAAAAATTTTTAAACATCCTCAGTCTCATTAAGGATTTCAAAATTCAATAACCTCGTTAAGAAATCGAATTGTAATTTGATATTCTAAAAATTTTGTTTTAATTTTTCTTTATCAATCTCAATGTATAAATCCTAATTAATAATAGTATTAAATATCACCTTGATTATGGGGTGAATGTCGTAATTAATGATAGTTATTAATTTGAACTTTCTTATAATAATTTTCTTGATTAGGGGTGGAATGCGTATACCATCTAATTATTCAATCAATAATATTTATTTTACATTGATAAAAATATATATAATTTGTAGCACCCGCAACGCTAGGTAGCCACATCCCCCGCACTATAGTTCAATCCACATATGGAACGACTATCCATACATGAATCAAGCCTATAGCGAACGGGAGACAATAAAAAAAAACACTCTAGCTAGGCAGGATTAACCCTCAATTAAATACCAGCATGCATAAAGATAAAACACAAGCATGATAATTTACATTAACTTCATTAACATCAATCAAGTCCATGTCCATCACTTTTATTCATATACAATATCAATTATCCATAAACAATTTATAATATACATAAGTACCAACACCGTTCATAAGTAATAAAAATGCATCAATGAGTTACATGAGCTATAATGGACCCAAAAGGAAAGACTCAAAACCCGCCTAGCACGCACCCTGCAAGACCTGAAAAGTGAGGTATCAGTCTATGAAAGAGTGAGTGAGGGGTTTAATAAATATAAGCGCACGTATCATGAAAGTTACAATCTCGGGTAAGGTTTTATAAAAGGAAGCAATATAAGTTCAAGTAATGAAGAAGATCTCGCCCGAGATCACAACTATCCAATTAACAATTCAATCAATTCAATACAGTCAATCAGTGGCTCGGCGAGTGAGGGCAATTGTCCAACCTTTCTCCGACAGTGTACAATAATTCAATTATTAAGTGATTAGGTGATCAAGCAATCAATTTACAGTGCACAATTAGCAGTTTCAATAACTCCTTCTTCCTTCGGGTGATGGTGGGATTGCAAGGCCCCACCACCCAATCAGTGTGAGCATAGGGTTCATGATTCCCTATGCCCGGAACTCCTTCCTCCACTAATCTCCTAGTGGATTCAGGGGTCATCCCAAACGTTGTGAGGATAGTGCAAGAGTTACCCGTCAGCCCAAGCTTTCCCGGTTGGCTCAATACACTACCCTCGGGCCCACAGTGAACAGTACAATATACTCGCCACAATACAGTCAATTCAGTTCAGTAACAGTAATAGTAATTCAGTACAATAGTAGTGATTCAGTTGTAAATCATTTGAGGTTTATGAAAAACTATAGATATATGTATACATTTTGGCCTAAGTCCACATAAGGGTTGTACCGGTTCTATATAACTAGAAATTAAACCTCACCTAGCAAGCGACGAAACAAGACAAGGACACAAGATAGTGCTTATTCGATCAATGATATCCGCCCTGGAGAAGAACTGCACAAGAAAGGAAACAGTGTGTACTTGTGAGACGAAACTCAATATGAAACCAAGTATGACGCACGACAATGCTCATGTAAATAAATGAACTCCCAACACCTTAATATCCAAATAACATAGCAATTAAGTGACACTTAAATATGTATGATAACCAATTAGCATGTAAGAGACGAAATCAATCTCAAAGAGTCACATATTCATATCATTCAACCTTTCAAGTTTGCTTCGTATAAGGCATGGAGTCACACAATCACGTTTGAGCAATTAAGTACCAAGAAGTGTCAAATAGGAGCATGATTCACAATAAACCAAGTATATCAATCATAGAAACCACATACGGGAACCAAAGGAGTGAAGGGAATGCAAGAAGGGAGGTTTTGGTGAAGTTAAGCAAAAATCGACAATTTTTGGAAACGCACATGCTGTAGGAAAACTGGAATATCTTGAGTTCTAGAAGTTTGAATTGAGTTTTGCTTATTAGGTGTAAAACTAGACACAAAGACCTTTCCTAGTATATATGTCTCGTATTCTAGTTCAAAACGAGGAGAAAATGGCGTACGCTCGAAGTTAGGTGATTGCAGATTTCCGGTAAAATAGAGATACCCAATTAAAATGGTTATATCTCTCAAACTAGAAATGATAATCAGATGATTCGAATTGCATAGTGTTCTAGACTTTAATAGGTTTCCAACGGTTCAAAAATTAGGTCAATCGGAGTTCGTTTGAGGGGTAAATGGGCATGTGATAAAATGCACTAAAAGCATAAACGGGCTTTTGGAAGCTCTCGGGTGAGGCAGTAGGTTCCCAAACGGGCGTTTGGTGTTATAAATAGGGCCCCAAACGGGCGTTTGGAAGAGGTCTGGGCGAAAAAACAGGGAAAAATAGGGCATCCACTCGGAAATTGGCTCCCAAGCCTTCCCACATCAAACCAAGGCAAGAATTCAACTCAAAACTATCCTATATCATGCATTATGTCTCATATATAGCAATTAAGCACCATTTAATCCATGGAAACATGCATAGATCATCAAGAACTTCAATCTAAAACCCACATAATTCCATAACATCCCACCTTCATATTATTCAAGAATTCATGCAAGTTTTTTAGTGTAATGATCATGATCATGCTTCTAACTACACATACCCAAGGAATTACTTCAAAATTCTCAAACCCTAACTTCAAATATGAAATTCAAGAATTCAATCAAATTCTCAACTATACCTTAATGAAAAAAAGAAAGGAGAAATGATGGTATGATGATGTTGATGCTTCCAACTTCACAATTTCCTCCAAAATCTAGCTTGAAAATGATGAAATCCTTCCTTTCTTCTATGGTGTTTTGATCGTGATAGAGTAGGTGTGAGTGTGTGTATGTCTTGGAGAAATTGATGAATGAATGTAAGGAAGAGATGAATGAATATGATATAATATAAAGTCTTCCCCTAACAATGCATGACTCAACTCATTTTGCACTTAAGTCCTTCCAATAATTAAATTCATGCAATCAAATTTCATTCCATGGAATATGATCACTTAACTCCAATCACATTAAGGCAATTGAATCCACATATTTAAATAAATGGTCAAGTAAGGACACATAGGGGTATTTAGTCACATGAGCAATTTATTCACGTAAATTCTCGCGCTAACAATAATTTCATATAAATTCATGGAAATGGAATACATCTAATGTTATGAAATTTACATAATATCCCATAATGTATAAATTGAAAACCGGGGCATTACAATTCTTTCCCCCTTAAGAGGACCTGGTCCCCAGGTCCATTCTTGAGTTCCGAAGTTTAAAACAAACGATGAAAGAGCCCCTTCTCTCAAACAAGCAATGAGAGAACCCCGTCTCTCAAACAAGCAACGAGAGCACCCCGTCTCTCAAAAGCAATGAGAAAACCCCGTCTCTCAAACACACAAGATAACAATTCAAAAGAACACTTATACAAAACATTCACATTAGGAGTAAGTATAGGAGATCAAGTACACCAATTAGTTATACAAAAGAAATTAACAACTAATAAGAAATCACATATGGCAATAATAAAATATGTGATGCACGTGATATGCATGTTTAGATGTACCGTTCACCATTACTTTTGAAACTTCTATAGTGGTGATCCATTTCAACACTTGATGTGATGTTGGAGATTCCTTTTGCCCGTGGTGTCCTGCCGGAAAATGCCCGATGTACTCAATGCTTCAATGACCACTCGGTCCTCATTTTACGATTGATTCCTTTATCTTTACTAACCATCACAATCCGTTACTCCGCTCTTGAGTGTGTGCTCGCCTGTAACCTAATTAACTCGCTTCTCATCACGAATGGCACCCGGTTCCTCAATTACTTGATCTAATCTTTATTACTCGAATCATAGTCCTCAATCCTGATAGTGTCTCCAGTTCATTATGGAAAGCAACCGACAATGTAGCACCCGGAACGCTAGGCGCCACATCCCCCGCACTATAGCCTCAATCCATATATGAAACGACAATTCATACATGAACCAAAACTATAGCGAACGGGAGACAATAAAAACTCAAAAGCTAGGCGAGTACCCTCAATTAATACCACTAAACAATTGTATCAATAAAAGCGGAAGCAATAACATTCAATACTTATAGGTACCATATTTACATATTTATTAATAGATACCAACATTTCATACAATACAAAATCACCTCCAATATTAGGTAAGGCATAATACAAAATGTAAGAAGTATCAATACATGAGCTAAAATATGAAGGTGAAGTGTTAGACCCGAAAAAAAGACAGGCTAGACTCTAATTCCCGCCTAGCACGAACCTGCAAAAGCTGAAAAGTTGAGGTGTCAGTCCAACACGGACTGAGCGAGGGGTATAAATAAATATTTGCGCACATACATACAAGTTATAATCTCGGGTAATAATTTTGGAAAATAACAACACGATTTAGAAAAAAAGAGATAATATCGCCCGAGGTTACAACTAATCCATTTTATCAATTCAATACAATCAATTTGTGGCCCGGCGAGTGAGGGCAAGTCTCCAACCTTTCACCAGCTGTGTATAATACTTCAATTTATTAGTGGATTAGGTGATCACACAAACAATTCCGTGCACAATTAGCAATTTCAATCCATAAATCCTTCTTCCTCCGGGTGATGGTCGGGCTTGCAAGACCCAGCCATCCAATCATGGTGTACGTCGGGAACATGACTCCCACGCACGGGATTTCTTCCTCCACCAAATCTCCTGGTGGATTCAGAGGTGATCCCACAATGGTGAGGATAGTGCAAGAGTTACACGTCAGCCCTTGCTTTCCCGGTTGGCTCAATACACTACCCTCGGGCCCAACGTGAACAATAGTTACTCGCCAAAACAATCAATTCGTCAATCAATCAATCAATCAATCCATTTTCGTGAAATCATTTGAAAATCATAAGGTTCGAAAACTATAGATATATAGATACGTTTTGGCCGAAAATCACATAAGGGTTGTAAGGGTTCTATATATCTAGAATTTAAACCTCACCTTAACCAACAAAAAGGAACAAAGAAACACCCTATGGAGCGTGCTCCTCGTCTCTGGGACCGAGATCTGTGCAACAAGGGCAAGTGTGAAATAAGACTCGACTCGAATGAACCAATTATGACAAACGGCAATGATATGTAACCTCAATCATGCATTTATAATCAATGAGTGTCAAATAGGAGCATAATTATCAATAAAGTAAGCATATAATTCATATAAGTCACATATGGGAGCCAAGAAAGTGAAAGGAACGCAATAACAAGGGTTTTGGTGAAGTTTGGCAAAAACTGGCAATTTTTTAAAATGACCAAGCTGTGGAAAAAGGAAAATATCTAAAGTTCTAGAGATTGGAATTGGGTTTTCTTTGTTGGGAATGAACTAGACAAGTATACCTTTAAAATGATATATGGCTCGTTTTCTAGTTCAAAGCGAGGAGAAAATGGCGTAGGCTTGAAGTTGGGTGAATGCAGTTTGTCGGTCAAGCAGCGACACCAAAAAGAATTGATAATATCTCACAAATGGGAAAAGATATTGAGGTTATTCCAATTGGAGGTTGTTCTATACTTCAAGAGCTTTCCAACAAATCAAAAATTAGATCATTTGGAGTTCGGATGAGGGAGTACCCGTCCGGGTAAAATTCAAGGGAAAAATTCCCCGACCGGGTAAAGCAGTACAGAAGCTTTACGGGGGAAAACTACCCGCCCAGGTACTTTTTATGCACAAAAAGTACCCGGCCGGGTACTGTTCCAGAGCTGGAAAAAGGGGCAAAACAGGGGTAGCTTCGGGGAAGAAAGAAAAGGAATGAAACCCCAAAGTAAACTCAACCAAAATGCTCCAAAATAATCATATAACATATATATAACTTAAAGACATCATTTAGGTAGCATATAAACCATGAAACATGCATCAATCATCAAGATTTCATCATTCCAAACCCATATGAATTCATGCCATCAACCTCCCATTTCCTCAAGAATTCATGCAAGTTGGCAAGCTAAATGATCAAGATCATGCTTCTAACTCCAAATAACCAAGAATTCATCAAATACTTCATAAACCCTATTCAATCACCAATCAAGAAATTCATCCAAGTTCATCTTATACCTTGAGATAAGCTAGAAGTGAAATGGAATGGCAATAGGATGAAGATGATGATGCTAGCTTCTCAATTCTTTCCAAATATGACTTGAGTTATGAGATGAATCTTCCTTCTCCTCCTTGGTGTTTTGATCGATCTTCAATGTGTGTGTGTGTGTAGTTCTCTTGCAAATATAATGTATGAAATGAAATGTATACATACAATGTAATATAAAAGCTAATTAATCTAATGTCTTCCACTAACTATGATGAATCACCACAATTTGCAAGTAAGTCCTCCTAATATTTGAATTCATTCAATCAAATTTCCTCTCTACACAAAAGATCAAGTAGCTCCAATTTCTTTAATGCAATTAGGTCCATAAATTTACACAAAGGATCAATCAAGGACATTTAGTGCAATTAGGTCACATATAGCAATTAGTTCATATAATTCACGTAAATGACAATTTACATAAATGCATAGAGATGTAATGTATATAATATGATGAAGGTTGTAAATAATTGAATGAAATGATTAAATTAAATTCCCCCAACTCCCAAAGACCCACTCGTGGAGTGCTTACCTGAACTTCTGGAAATTGGGGCGTTACAGACAATCCGTATTCTCTTTTGTTTAAACTATGTATTCCTTCCTGGGTATTCCACTTCCCCGCTCGGTTAAATTAACTCTTACTTTGTTCATCATGAAATATGATAATTTGATCGGCATCATCTATTCGGTACCTTCCCTTACCAATCTTTTCCTTGAAGTTCTCTCACGACTCCATCATTTCCAAAATAAGTAACATGTTATATAGAGAACTCAATCGGTTCATCCTTGGGAAAATTTAAATTTGTGCATGTCCGGAGATAAAAGCCCAATAATGTTGATCCTTCAACCCGAGTTGTCATCGATCATTCTTTACTCTACCTTGTCATTTCAAATCCCAAACCCTTCTTGAATACTCACCTTCAACTCGTGAAGCACTTACCTCTTCCAATATTATTCTGGAAGTTTTACCCTATCTTATCCATTAAGTTTCCAACCCTTTTTGAATCTGTATCTTCATCTGTCCAGGCACTTGTCTCTTCTAGTATAATTCCCGAAGTCTTCCTCATCTCGGTCTTGAAATTTCACCAAGTGTTAAATCTCCCGCCATTTCTTGAATACCTATTTCCAGTCCTTGAAGTGCTTCTCTATGTTAAAATTCTTCTCATCCCAACCTTAAAGAATATCAAATGTCAGAATCATCTAATTCTTTTCCTTTTTCCACTTCCAAGAGATACCATTGATGGTAACTCTTGCAATTTTGTTACTTCTATTGAAAATAGTATGTTTGAGCTAATCCATAAATTTGAAGTCATTTTCCCAGTCACTCTCCCCCTTAAGAATGCCTATTCTTATCCGTTGGCTAATAACATCGCTTCTTACTTTAAAGATTCTCGACTCCTTCACTCAGTTTCCTGGATATAAGCGGTTCCAATCTCACCACTTGTCCGGAAATTTTATCTCACGTTTACCTTTGAAGCGATTAGTAGGAATAATAACCCACTTTTACCAATCCAACTCCCGGATACTTCCCCGACCTCTAATTTGTTCTTTCCCTCTTGGTCCACACTTTTTGACCCAATTATTTCCGTATCATACTTCGATTGTGTTTCGGTTAAAGTAATGCTAGATAAATGAAGTGGGGAGAGTTCCTATCAAGAAAACACTTAAAATGCATGTTGTTAAAATGCCAACACATGTGTCACACTTGTAAGTAATAAAAAGGCACACATTGGAACGATTAAGCTCAATTAGGAATGCGTATATAATTAAAGAAATTTAAATCCTTTAAACAATGCATGATGCACGTGCTAATGAATGCATTGAACCTGTCACCGTAGTTACATCCTTTAGCTTGGCACTCGTTCCTTATTTGTTAAATTACAAGCTTGCCTTGAATTTGTTGGTCATTTCTTGTTACCCACAGTCTTCCAATTCGCCAAAATCCCTAACATCAACTTGTGCATTTCCATCACTTGAATTTGAAATTTCGGGAACCCAATTCTTTCTCGATTATCGTTGTCTAAGTGTTTCCCGACCTTCACCCCAACTAATTCCTTGATGTAAAACTTGTATGACTTCGTGGTTCAAGATTGTGCTTCTTGGCCCCAATTTCTTCTACTCCCAATGAAGTTGGTATTTTATCTTTTCCCGAAGAGTCAATCTCAAAAAAAAAATTGTTCTAGTCCTCACCATAGTTGGTAATTTCATCAAAGCTTCCTCGATTCATCATTTATGTGTTCAAGTAGTCAAATGAACTCACCTTCCCATGGTTTACCCCTGAACATGAAATTTTCCTCCTACCATTCTTTGTCTTTCTTTATCGTTTCCATTTGTTATTTCGTATTTTTCCAATTCAGCCCCACACCATAACAATTCAGCTTGAATCTGGAAAATTACTCCATTTATCTGAAGATAGAACCTTTACTAGTTTGGCTTCCCATAAACTTGAAATCATCGATTCTCTTTAACATCTGCCGATTTCAACTTATTTCTTTTCCAAATCCCAAAGTATCTCAATTCACCCTTTCTTAGTCTATTTATCCTTTTCGCATCGATCTATCCCGAGCTTTAGTTATTCCCATTTTTTTCTTCACTTCTTTAGTGTCTGAACCTCACATCTAAGCCCCTTCAAGATTTTCCATTCCATTCCCAGATTAAGTAATTTCATGGAATTCGGCCAACTAACCTTTGCAAAGTAGTCATACGTGTTGGTCTTAAGTGTTGCAAACCTCCCACATCTTGCTTCTACCTCTTTGAATACTTACTAATCCCACAACCCTTTTTATGAATTGATCATCTATTCCGAATTCAACCACTTAAGCCATAGTCCTGGTTAGAAAAGATCACGAATACAAATTCCTGTACGTAATCCCGGTACATTTCCTACACCTTCCACGGTAGAAAATAGCGCTGGAGATGGATCATTTTTAAGGTAGAAATTGGTCGTGGTTTGATATCATCTTTGCAACCTATAAATTATAACTCATTTGGAAATAAATGCATGTGGTTAAGACATGCTCATGTCACATAGTTGTCACCAACAACCGGAATTTAATGCAAAATGCAATAACTAATTCAACAAAATTGATAATAGAACACATTAGGCATGTAAATCTTCAAGCAATGTAAGGTCAATTAATCAACAATTATGGACAAGAATCAATACAATGCTCAAGTTATCAAGTAATTTAAAGGATTCAAGTAATTAGATAATTTCAAATAAAATGCAAGACTCTCAAGTTGACAATTAATTTCCTATGCCGTACGACCAAGACTCACAAGACACGATACTAGAACCTCGGTTTTGCAACCGGGCTTTGATACCACCTTAGGATGTAGCACCCGGAACGCTAGGTAGCCACGTCCCCCGCACTATAGTTCAATTCACATATGGAACGACTACCCATACATGAATCAAGCCTATAGCGAACAGGAGACAATAAAAAAATATATATATTCTAGCCAGGCGGGACTAACCCTCAATTAAATACCAACATGCATAAAGATAAAACACAAGCATGATAATTTACATTCACTTCATTAACATCAATCAAGTCCATGTTCATCACTTTTATTCATATACAATATCAATTATCGATACAATTTATAATATACATAAGTACCAACACCGTTCATAAGTAATAAAAATGCATCAATGAGTTACATGAGCTATAATGGACCCAAAAGGTAAGACTCAAATCCCGCCTAGCACGCATCCTGCAAGACCTGAAAAGTGAGGTGTCAGTCTATGAAAGACTGAGTGAGGGGTTTAATAAATATAAGCTCACGTATCATGCAAGTTACAATCTCGGGTAAGGTTTTATAAAAGGAAGCAATATAAGTTCAACTAATGAAGAAGATCTCGCCCGAGATCACAATTATCCAATTAACAATTCAATCAATTCAATACAGTCAATCAGTGGCCCGGCGAGTGAGGGTAATTGTCCAACCTTTCTCCGACAGTGTACAATAATTCAATTATTAAGTGATTAGGTGATCAAGCAATCAATTTACAGTGCACAATTAGCAGTTTCAATAACTCTTTCTTCCTCCGGGTGATGGTGGGATTGCAAGGCCCCACCACCCAATCAGTGTGAGCATAGGGTTCATGATTCCCTATGCCCGGAACTCCTTCCTCCACTAATCTCCTAGTGGATTCAGGGGTCATCCCAAAGGTTGTGAGGATAGTGCAAGAGTTACCCGTCAGCCCAAGCTTTCCCGGTTGGCTCAATAGACTACCCTCGGGCCCACAGTGAACAGTACAATATACTCGCCACAATACAGTCAATTTAGTACAATAATAGTGATTCAGTTGTAAATCATTTGAGGTTTATGGAAAACTATAGATATATGTATACATTTTGGCCGAAGTCTACATAAGGGTTGTACGGGTTCTATATACCTAGAAATTAAACCTCACCTGACAAGCGACGAAACAAGACAAGGACGCAAGATAGTGCTTATTCGATCAATGATCTCCGCCCTGGAGAAGAACTGGAGAAGAACGGAAACAGTGTGTACTCGTGAGACGAAACTCAATATGAAACCAAGTATGACGCACGACAATGCTCATGTAAATAAATGAACTCCCAACATCTTAATATCCAAATAACATAGCAATTAAGTGACACTTAAATATGTATGATAACCAATTAGCATCTAAAAGATGAAATCATTCTCAAGGAGTCACATATTCATATCATTCAACCTTTCAAGTTTGCTTCGTATAAGGCATGGAGTCACACAATCACGTTTGAGCAATTAAGTACCAAGAAGTGTCAAATAGGAGCATGATTAACAATAAACCAAGTATATCAATCATAGAAATCACATACGGGAACCAAATGAGTGAAGGGAGTGCAAGAAGGGAGGTTTTGGTGAAGTTAAGCAAAAATCGACAATTTTCGGAAACGCACATGCTGTAGGAAAACTGGAATATCTTGAGTTCTAGAAGTTTGAATTGATTTTTGCTTGTTATGTATGAAACTAGACATAAAGACCTTTCCGATGATATATGGCTCGTATTCTAGTTCAAAACGAGGAGAAAATGGCGTACGCTCGAAGTTAGGTGATTGCAGATTTCTGGTAAAGTGGTGACACCAAATTAAAACGGTTATATCTCTGAAAATAAAAATGATAACGAGTTGATTCCAATTGGATAGTGTTTTAGACTTCAAGAGGTTTCTAACGGTTCAAAAATCAGGTCAATTGGAGTTCGTTTGAGGGGTAAACAAGCTTGTGAAAAAATGCACTAAAAGCAGAAACAGGCGTTTGGAAGCTCTCGGGTGAGGCAGTAGGTTCCCAAACGGGCGTTTTGTGTTATAACTAGGGCCCCAAATGGGAGTTTGGAAGAGGTGTGGGCGAAAAAACAGGGAAAAACAGGGCATCCACTCGAAAATTGGCTCCCAAGCCTTCCCACATCAAACCAAGGCAAGAATTCAACTTAAAACTATCATATATCATGCATATGTCTCATATATAGCAATTAAGCAACATTTAATCCATGGAAACATGCATAGATCATCAAGAACTTCAATCCAAAACCCACATAATTCCATAACATCCCACCTTCATATTCAAGAATCCATGCAAGATTTTGAGTGTAATGATCATGATCATGCTTCTAACTACACATACCCAAGGAATTACTTCAAAATTCTCAAACCGTAACTTCAAATATGAAATTCAAGAATTCAAAAAAATACTCAACTCTACCTTAATGAAACAAAGAAAGGAGAAATGATGGTATGATGATGATGATGCTTCCAACTTCACAATTTCCTCCAAAATCTAGCTTGAAAATGATGAAATCCTTCCTTTCTTCTATGGTGTTTTGATCGTGATAGAGTAGGTGTGAGTGTGTGTATTTCTTGGAGAAATTGATGAATGAATGTAAGGAAGAGATGAATGAATATGACATAATATAAAGTCTTCCCATAACAATGCATGACTCAACTCATTTTGCACTTAAGTCCTTCCAATAATTAAATTCATGCAATCAAGTTTCATTCCAAGGAATATGATCACTTAACTCCAATCACATTAAGGCAATTGAATCCACATATTTAAATAAATGGTCAAGTAAGGACACATAGGGGCATTTAGTCACATGAGCAATTAATTCACGTAAATTCTTGCGCTAACAATAATTTCATATAAATTCATGGAAATGGAATACATCTAATATTATGAAATTTACATAATATCCCATAATGTATAAATTGAAAACCGGGCCGTTACATAATTTAGAAAAGAAATCGACACATGAAATTCTTATCTTAAATCTCGGGGTAGATCGCTTGTAACATTTATTCCTATCAAGAAAATAAGAGGTAAGAAACAAAATAAAAAATAGGTGGAACGTAACAATTTATACATATAAAAAATATAAATGAATTAAACTCATTTGAAAATATAAAGTAAAATAAATTATAAGAAATCGAAGATATTAAATATTTTACATCCTCTATTATAAAACCAAAAATATAAGTAAAGGGAACCTAAGAAATACTAAATGTGCTAACATGAAATGACACAAATAATCAATAGAAAGGTTTAACAATATAAATTCTTAAGAGAAACAAAAAAAAAGAAAAAATGTACTAGATTTCGTAAATTCAAAGGAAAGAAATTATAATACTTCACATGTAATCAACATAAAAAATAAAATAAAATAAGTTTAAATTTTGATTAAACGTGAATATAGATCTAAAGAAATTAAAAAACAATTAACAATCTATGAATAAAAAAACTTTTTGTTTCAAAAAGAAAAAATAAAAGGATTTTCAAATATTATTGAAATCTAGCTTCGTATTTATTTGTCTTCAATGGGAGATATCTCTTAAAATATGACAAGGTATTTTTCTTTGAAAATATATAAATCGATAGATTGAAAATGAAAAATAGAAAATAAAAAAATTGACATGTAATTTTAGATTTTCATAAATTATATTAGAACAATAGCACAATAAAATATAAAATCACAACAACAACACACAACAACAACAACAATCAATCAATCAATAAATCAGCAAATACAACAAAATGTAAAACTCAATAAACTAATCAGATTTAAATAAACAAACAACATTAAAATATAATCAAACCGATAAACAAAAAGGCTTTTTGCAGAGTGTATGAACTAATATAATCATCAACAAATATTACACAAAATAATAAAATCCAAAAATCCAAAAATGAAATAGAAGAATAGAATGAATTGGGTAGAGCATTGAAGGAGGACGATGGACATTGGGAGAGGAAGAAAGCTAGGATAAGGAGTGGTTTTATAGTTGCATCCAATTTATTTGATAGATAATATTTTCTCATTAAATTAAAGATATCACTATATATAATTATTAAATTAATTTATAGAGTAATTTAAAAGATTGATTTAATTCATCTTATTTTTAAAAGGTTTGACTTCAAGTTTAAAATTGTATTAGCTTTTTATGAAAATTGTATCAATGATTAAATGATTAGTTATTAAAATGCAATTTTGTGCAATTTTTATTATATTTAGAAAAACAAAAAAATTGCACTATTAACCTCAATTACAACTATTATATTATTTTGTTAATTAGATAAGTTTGTAGAATTATAATATAATATGATTATAATTTTAAAAAAAATTATGAACTTAGGTAATTAGAATTATGCATTTATATAATTAGAATTATATTAGGATTGATTTATTGAAAATTATCTTATGTAACTCATTCAATTTAAATTATATTTTATTTTATATAATTATCAAAAATTATTAAAATTATAAAGTGAATCAATTGGTTGGTTTTCAATTTGTTAGATATATCTTATTATAACATTTTAAATTATAGGCCTTAAAATTACAAAATAGACAACTTATATTATAAAATTTGAATACAATTAATTAATATATTAATATTAAAATAATCCTTGTTGAACTATGTATCTTTTTTTGATAAGTTGAAAAAGTTTTAATTCTACCGAGAGTCCTATTATAAATTAATAAGTACTTTTTAAATATAGTTAAATTAATAATTTATAATATGTATTTACATAATTATCTTCAACTAATAATTATTCATATAATTATCAGGAGGTTATTTTAGGCGATCTATATTTTGTAAGAAACTTACGTGCTTTTATAATATATAATAAAATAATAATAATAATAAATATAAATAATAAATAAATAAATATAATATAATGTAATATAATATAATATATAATATAATATAATATATATATATATATATATATATATAGTCATCCAAAAGGCACAAGTTTAGGCATGTTCTTTATCAATAAGATCAAATGATTATTAGAATAATAATCATGCTAAATCTAGGCATTTTCCTGCACTAATTTCGTCCTTATAACCATGATTACAAATGATTATAAATAAAGACATTGTTGTCAACTCTACTTATAAAACACCAAATAATTCGTCGTTTTCCGTTTTTCAGTTAAATATATATTGATTTTTTATATTTCAAACTCATCCTGACCTCTTATTTCATGTATTAATTAGTTAATATTTCCGAAATTCTACTATTTATTTAATTTATATTTAAAAACTTATATGTGGATGGGGTGGGTTAGAGACCCCCTAGCAATTTAATAATAATAAAGATAAGTATTGCTTATGATATATGAACCTGAATGTCGTGTAAGGCAGCTGGTAGACGTAATTACTATCATATGGACAAACCTTGGACTTTCTTAAAAATCAGCATAAAAGTTGGTGGAACCAAATTATCTAATGTGGACCAATCTTGCCATCACGATATTTATTATAAACACAAAGTTAAATTACACCAAAAGGAGAATTAACATTTTTCATATATCATTAGGTTTATTTAATTCCTAAAAGTTAACTAATTTCGTGGGATTTTAATTCCACCATTCTTTATCGATCGTCTCAATAATATTGATTGTTTTCCAACCTTTTGTTTTAAATAAAACATTAGATCTTGACAAAAAAATGCGAACTAAGTCAAATATGAACTAACTTCTTGTTACAAGTGTAAATGGCCAATTAGCTACAAGGGACAAATCTCTCTTTCCGTAGAGTGTAGTACTTTTACCCATACAGCAAGGGAAATTAGCCTTTTACTTATGCTAATGGCCAATATTAATCTTGACAATGGGCAACGAGCCAACGAACATGAACATGGTGGGGACCTCGGATTTAAGCATTTGTATTAGGGGAAATTAATTGTTTTATTTAGGTCCGTGGACGCCTTCTCATTGGTCGATAGCGACATAGCCGTTGAGATTATCAAGGAAAAGCTTGTAATTAAATAATTAATCTTGTATTATATATGTATGCTACACGACAATTTTACAACCACTTTGTAATTTGGCAATATAATATATGACTCGTTAGTATTGGAAGGGCTTGACCAAGTGAATTAAAAAAATTCTTTTTCCCAGTGATTTTGATTCAAATCCTTCTAATCATAATTCTCCATCAGCAGATTATTTATAAATTTTAAAAAACTCACACTAATTAATAGTTCAAATAGAGTTCTTAAAATTTCGAAGGGTCGACAATTTAACTTGATTTTGGAGATGGAGTAGCCACTCTTATTCCTGAATTTTCAACCATTAAAAAAATTTGAATTGAAATGACCATGTCTATATTCTAAAATATGTTTCCATTTCAAAATAAAATAAAATTAGTGGTGTATATATAATGTATATAGTTATAATTAATTGCATACTATTAGACAATTTTTTTTCCATAAATAAGTAATTGTAATATATATTACATAAGGAGTCTTGGTCTAGGTAATTGGCTAGATCATAAGAGAAGAGTTTTATCAGATTCTCTACGAGGTCAGAGTCCGAAACTTACTTCTTAAAAAAGGCTCTTGGAGAAAACTTTATTTATTGTTCGACTCGAACCCAATTAAACAAGATATGAAACCAGCAATATTTATAAAAATAAGATGAGCAATTTATTTATTTTATTTTAGTACGTCCAAAGTTTGGCTCCAAAATCAGTAAATTGATTTAATTATATGCTATTTGGGCCATGGAAATCTAGTCAGATACCCTGTCTATGCTCTTTGCTTCATTCATTTTCAACTTATGATTAATAAGCCACATTTAAAAAACAAAAGCAAAAGTTAGGAAAAAAATGTGCAGCATCTGTTCACTCATTAAAATGACAAACTAAAATAGTAAGTTTGATAAGGAAATGTATATATATATATCCATTTAATTTATACATGTCTAATATCACAAACTCATCATTAATAGTCTCCTTTACTTAGATTAATATAAATATTTAACAGTTAAATAAATTTTTTTAACACACCCCATCACGGTGGTCACAAGGATTCGAAGCCACAGATATTGTCTAGTGAAAAATCTCTTTGAGAACCAAATAAGTTAATTAATTATGATTGAACCATAAATGTAGGGTATCAATGGGTTTGGAGTTATTTTAGCTATTTGTTTCTCTGAACTAATTCTATAAATCTTTCCATTAGCAAATGGTAAATTGCAAACAAGTAATTATATATATATATATATATATATATATATATATATTGCTTAACCCTTAAAAAAAGAAGTAATATGCATTTTAATTAAATTACATACTCAACTCATAAAAGAGAGAAGTAGCAGTCTCATTTGGCTAAAATCTTTGTGTCTGTCAGAATGAAAGTGCAGTTGAAGTGTGGGCTTATCAGTTGGTGTCTGGAAATTTTATGACTTTCATGATACTAAAAAAGCAGCAGCACTTGCATTGGGAAGAATCATGTTGTTGTTGAGTTGGGGTGTTTTTGTAAGGTTTTGTGAAGTAAGGTAGATGCAGCTTTATCTCCATCAGTTTTAGGCAAAAAGCACTGCATCATATATACCTATCTTGCACTCCAATAAATCAATGGAAACAAACATTTAGACCCATCTAGTAAGGTCTATTAACATATGAATACCCTAATTTTAGAGATTATATATTCACCTGTTATAATTTACTAATAAATAAAAATGCCCCACTTTGTTCGGGTTCAATTAGGTATTTCAACTCTTTCTTTTTATTAATGAAGTTGCATGTAACATTGGTAATCTATCATACGGATCAACATGGGATTATCGACACTCACTAAATATATCAAACTACTATACATGAAATCATCTGTGTCGTCAAAATTTTAATAATACCAATCACTACAACAATTAGAAATTATAATTGATGATGATAATAGTAAGGACATATCAGAAAAAACAAAATATTTTATTTTCTATGTAGTCCCATAAAAGATTATTTATAATTTATTAGGGAATTATAAAGAATGAAAAAGAAGTTAAAAATCAAGAGAAATCCAAATAGAAATTGGTATGAATTCTACATATAATTTACCCTAAACGCTAAACGGATAATTCCTCAAAAATCCCCAAGTGTAAACTGAATTTCCTTTTCACTCCCCAATTTTGAAAAAATTCATGTTCACTCCCCAATTGAAAAACAAAATTCCTTTTCACTCCCCAAGGTTGTATAATAATTGAGGAATTGCGTACATTTTTTAGGGAATTGCGTATCAAAATCCCGAAATCTCGTATATACGACATTTTGAGATTTTTATACGCAATTCCCTAAAAAATGTACACAATTCCTAAAGATAATGTACGAACATGTACTGTTTATGGGGATCTAAAAAGAATTTTGTTTTGAATTGAATGGGAATTTTTTCAAAATTGAAAATTTAAAAAGAATTTTTTCAATTTTTTGATATTATTCAAAGATTTTCCCAAGGCTAAATGTATAAAGCCAACATCTATAGATAATAAAGAATGGCTCAAGTTGGTGAGTAAATCTAAAGATAATAATTGTTAATTAATGACGCATGTGGGACAACGTGGGTGGGGCCCACAGCGGCCGCTCTTTCCGGTCAACAAAATGTTTGACCGATTCCAAACTAAAAGGATTACAGAGTAAGTGTTTGTTGCCTGTATTTTGACTTGTAAGCCCTCACGTGATTTGGGGGGCATCGAGTTAGGGGTGAGCAGAAACCGAACCGAAACCGAAAACCATACCGAACCGAAACCGAACCGACGATAATCGAACCGAACCGAAGATGGTTCGGTTCGGTTTCGGTTAGTGGTTTTGTATTTTTTCGGTTTCGGTTCGGTTTCGGTAAAAACCGACACATTTTCGATTTTTACCGAAAAAACCGAACCCCAGCATAAGTTATACACGATTTTACCTTGGAGTCTAGAAACGTGTTTGCATTTGGGGAAGAAAAGGAGGTCAGACTTCTCACTTCTACCTTGGAGTTTTTCCTCTTTCAACCCTAAAAAATCGCTGCAGCTGCTCGCCTCAACGGCTCTACCGAGTACCGACTACCCACCCACCTCCGCTAGTCTCCCCGCTCCCGTCGTCCGCCACCGGCGACCACCGCAGCAGCGCCGCCTCCAACAGATCGGTAAGTCTTCTTCTTTTTTTTCTTGTTTGGTAAAATTTCGAATATTCTTTTTTTTTTCCTTTGAAATCTGGGATTAGTTAAAGATTTTAACTTTGAAGTTTGAACAGAAGCTCTGCATTTGTAGGTTGTTGAATGAATTTGTGATGTTCCTAGTGTGGTGTTGACTGTTGCCTGCTGGGTTTTCAGAGCAAGGATCAAGAAGATTGCAATTGCAATTATTTGCAAACTTGCAATTTGATGAAATATTATTAGACATTCTGTTGCATTGTATTTGGTAATTAGACAATTGGTTGTTTGATACTTGGAATCTTGGATTGAACTTGGACCTTTGCTGCTACTTGTGATGAATTTGTGATGTGCCTACATTGTAATTTGTATGTTGTTAACTTGGACCTTCAGTTCTGTAATATGTAGTTCTGTTAGTTTTCTGTTTTTTGGCAATTTTTGGTAATAGGCTTCGGTTACGGTTAATTTTTAGGTTTTTCAGTTTTCTTCAAAAAAAATTTTTTTTTTAATTTTATATCAAATTTCGGTTTTACGGTAAATAACCGAAACCATACCGAAATATTTCGATTTTTACCGAACCGAAACCGTGCTTCTTCGGTTCGGTAAATGGTTAGTAAAATGGCTAACCAAAATTTCGGTTAACCGAAACCGATTAACCGAAATTTCGGTTTTTAACCGAATGCTCACCTCTACATCGAGTATTCACACACCTTATGTTTGTGCGGGCAATTCTCCGGTAAGGCCGTAAGGGGTTGGGAATGGGAATTTCTACTTCTAAATTCAAAGTGTTACATGTGACACACGGACACACATATTGTAATAGGCATAGAACGTGTTAGATAGGTAAGATTGGGTTATTTTGTCGGTGTTAATACCATTTAATTTTCTATTAGTTATTAGACATTACAGATTTTTGGCAGATTTCGGCACAAACGCGTGAATCTCTGAGTTCGCACGTATCCCTTTTTTTTATAGATTAAATTCATTTTTTTAATCGCGACATGGGGTGCGATTAACTGAGATTACAGTTTTGACGCACTACACTTTTTTTTTTCTCAATTTTTTCTCAAACAAATAAGTTATTTTCTCGTATCAAACAATAGATTAAATAATCCAATCGTGCTTAATCTGAATTAAAAGCTCAATATAAATTAACTCAAATTAAGTAATAAAAATTAATTTCACCTATCAAACACTCTCATACAATATAATATAAATACGGCAATATAAATTCTATGTGCAAGTCTCGTATGAGAAGTTGGGGATGAGAATTTATACCTGCAAATTCAAGATCGAATGCTATTTACTATGCATAAAACTAAACACAGTGATAAATAATAAGTTGATGATTTTATTTATTTGAGAGGTGTTTGATGTAAGTGTATGACTCAATGAAATATTAATAATATTCTTAGATGTTGGTGCAAGATGTTTGATGTATCGGGTTTTTGCATGGATTTGTAGGGCAAATTTGAGTTAGATTTATATCGTTTGAAGAGCTTATAATGCGATTTATGCTCCTTTTTAGGTACATTTCACTTTGGAGTCGAAGGAATGAGAGTAGAAGCAAAACCATGCAATAAAGGGCGAAAAATGAGAAATTCTAGAGGACACGCCCGTGCCCCCTTGGAAGAGTAAACTGAGACACCCCCGTGTCTCAGTACAGAAGTGATCCACGGATTTCAGGAGGTGACACGCCCGTGTCACCAACGTAGAGCAATTTGAGACACCCCCGTGTCTCGGTACAGAGGGGCCCGGATAGTCTTGCACCCCCGTGTCATTCAGAAGAACAATCTTTGACACCCCCGTGTCAAGAAGAAAAGCGCGAGTACGTTTTTTATATGTAACACGGGCGTGTCACATTTTTGTGCATGGGCACTGCACGCCCGTTTCACGTGGCGGAACTGGGATAGGATTTCTATTTAAGCACGGTTTTGAGGCGGAATTAGAGAGTTTTTTGGACGGATAGCTTCCGAGAGTTCAAGAATACGTGGAGAAGGAAGAAACACGAAGATATAGAGTTGAAGATTCAATCCAATCACAAGACTTTATCAATTTGGTTTATTTATTGCTTTTCTATCAAACTAATTCCTAAATCTTTGGTTTTTAATTTCTAGTATAGTTAGTTTTATTGCTTTAGATTAGTTTTGATAATTAGGTTAGAAATTCAGAAGTATTAATTCCGTTTTGATGATTATGTTAGCCATGAATGTTTTGAATGCAATTCCTTTGATTTTAATGCGTTTTGAGCCTATTATGAAGAACTAATCCCCTAGGGTTAGGGGGTAAGGATTATGCATCTAAGGTGTTTGAATTAATGCTTGTGTTAAATTGTATGATTCTTTGTTAGGAAAACGGATTTGAATAGATTGGGAGTGGACTGGCCATCCATGAGCATAGTGTAAATTATCCGATAATCGAGAGATTGAGGGTAATTGAGATTGTTTTCCAAAACTTAGACTTTTTGGGCTTAAAGAAATTTAACCCTAATTTCTACAACACGTATTTAGAATTCCATGCCAAGCCGCCAGGTTTTAAATACACTAATCTTGTTATATTCGATTAAGTTGGTTACTAAGTGATTGTGAGAACAACACTTGCTTGATTAATTAGACATCTAGTCTTTGAGAGAAGCTAGGTATAAATTTGTGATTAGGTTGAAGAATCATACATCCGTACTTGAGTATTGATTTGATCACTGAAGGGCATATGATTTACTTCCCGACCTGCTTTAGTTAAGTGGTTTATTCTTGATTTTTATTTGTTAGCTCGTGTGATTAATTACTTATTGCTTAGTTTAATTTTGTCATAGTAGTATAGTACAACTCTATTGATCTTGTTCGGTTTCTAGATTAGAAATAGTCATAGAAGTGGTTGTTGATTTCTCTTCCCTGTGGATACGATACCTTAAGTGTTGCAATTGAATTTAGAACTTGCACTTGGGTTCAAGATTTGTCTATCAATGTTATACCCCTGGTAAATTGCATGAAAAAAAAAATCAATGTCTTTGTTAAATTGAAGCATTTTATTTTAATAGAACCAAAATTTTTTTTTAATTCGTCAAAAATGGCACTTATTAAAGTAAGCTCTTTTTATTAACTAATTGAAACTTGAAATAGATCTAATTATTCAAGTTATTGCCTTTATAAATTGTCAACATAATTAATAATAAACTTTGTATCCTAAGCAAAATAAACTTTTTTATCACTGTAAATTTGTACACATAATTGTCCATGATTTTCATTTCTCATGGACATGATGGTCTGATATTTTTAAAAATTATTAGTTTATCACATTATATTGTATCAAACACTCGTATCAAGTATCGTATTCGATATTCACGTGAAATTTTTTTTAAAAAAATTATATTGTCATATACATATCATATTTTATCCGTATCGTTGTATCTATATTCATGAATGCATCATAAATTTTCAGATGTAAAACGAACAAAAACAACCAATAAAATGTTTTATAATTGGAACTGGTTTATTAAATAATTTCATGTTTTTGGCCATTTAAAAATTAGAATTACATGAAATGAAAAGAAAATAATAATTTTACATAGGAGAAAAAACCGCTAACGCCGCATCTGCATACCCTACATATTATAAGGCCAGGTTGTCCCATCACTATACCCTTGACGAATTAATTATAAAATACATATATACCTAAGTCATCTATTTAATTTGGCATTAAATGTTCTGTATTCAAGACTATTAGAGTCAACACTATTTAAAATGATACAGAAATAAATTAACTATATAAAATATATTATCTTCATATGCACCTATACGTATATATAATTGTCTGTGTTGTACAATTATTGATATATAATTATGTACAATATTTTATAATATAGTTCTTGACAAACAAATAAAAGCACATATATTATTTCCGTGAGATCATCAAGGAATGTGAACCTCCTTTTTAAAAAAGTATATTATAAATTAGAATGTATATGTAAATCTATTTTATATATATAACTTGTTTTCTAAAAGTCAATTTTTGAGTTTATTTAATAAAGTAAAATTAGAATTCCTTTTCACTAACTATAATGTTGTATCACTCAAAAAAATCCATCATAAATTAAGTCAAAGAATCAGAAAATTGGTCATATTTTTTGTTGTAGTGTCATAAATTACTTGGTGAAAAAATATTTAATAAATGAAAATTACAAATAATTGTTTAATGGACAAAACTCTATTCAATTAATAATATTTGAATCAAAATTTAAATACGGAATCTCACACTAAGTTAGAATATTACCGAGCTTAAACAAGTAAAAAATTAAAAAGTATTGTCAGTTGATGTTATAATGGGAAAATTACATTTTAATATACCAACTAAACAATTTCAATAATTTTGGAACATTTTATTTTTTGACAATAAAATAATTTTATATCTTCAAAATTAAATAATTTAGTATTAAATTTGATCGGAACCCTCGAATATCTTCCAAAAAACAGCTCCGTTTTTCCATGTGTAAAATTAAGGCAGGCTTCCGACGATAAAAAATGTTTCCGATCAAATTTAATACTAAATTATCTAATTTTAAAAATATAAACTTATTTTATTTTTTAAAAAATAAAATATACTAAAATTATTGAAATAATTAAAGTATTATAAAAAATGCAATTCTCTATTTTGTCATAAGGCCCCAAAATAATTGCGTACTCATAAATATAACAAATGAAACTGTCACGGCTGATTTGATTTTTGTTTTTTAATACACACCCCCAAATGATCAAAGGAATTTAAATTTGAAATATTATATTTGAAAAAAATTCCCAAACCACTTAATCAATTTCTGTTGACGATTTGATTGTTTGCTTGAGTCATTAATTTATCTGATAATTAATAATGCAAACCGCGACAAAAAAATAGTATGATCTCGAACTTCAACACTATTAATATTAACAATTAATGATAACTAACAATTATTATTATTTATTTTGTTCATTAATTAAGATTTTCAATCAAGTTGTTATCCCATTATTTATAGTTTTGTCCTTTTTATATCTACTTTGTTCTCACACGTACGCCTAATTATCTGTCCTAAATAATTATTTTTCCTAATTTAGTTTAGGGCGCCATTTTAATAAACATGATCTTTTTTTTTCCTGAAATACACGCAGTTTTGTCACAAAAAATACTATTTTACCCAAAGTAATGATTAATATCATATAACTAATTTCATTAACTTATATAAATTTCAAAGTAAAATAATATTATTATACGCAAATTAATTTGTTTTATTTCATAATTAATAACAAAAAATTCCAAAAGTTTCATTATTTGAATTTGACCTATATTTAAAAACCCAAGTTAAGAAGGAATTTAACGGGCATATATACAATCTCAAATCACATCGCTCTTTGAATTATAGATTATCTGAGATGAGACGGCAATACCGTAAGAAAGAGATATAGCCAAAACCAATAGAAAATTTACTTAATTACTGAAAATTTAATGTTAATTCTTTTTTCTTTAATTAGAAAGAGGATTGTTTATTGGTCTTAGGTTGAGTTGAAATAGGCACATAATTAAAATAATAATTATGTGGTTGGGGAAGCTGGAGAGAAATCCTAATCACACGTTACATTATGTTGCAGCCATCATTATCATTATTACATCTTTTTCTTGCACACATGAACAATTTGCACAAACTATATATATAAATTACTTCTCAACTTTTATATATATATAATAATTGTATGTATATATAGTCTTATTTTAATCAAAAGTAGATAGATATAATAAACTTCACTCTCATCTTTGAGTATGCTCACCATATTATATATCGTTTACTTTAAAATTTCTGCTTCTCTCTCCTCATCTTTCTCTAAACTTCTTCCCCAACCTTTCCTTTCTCCTCACTCTATTCTCTGTGTTTTCTATTCGCCTTAGGGTTTGAATTCTTGTTTTTTTAGTTCCTTTTTCTAATCTTAAAACAAGATTATCATCACTCCATTTTTATACTCTTTTTTCTTGTTTTGTTTGTTTTTATTATAGTACTGTGTATGTATGGCTGGTTTGGACTTAGGCTCAGCATCCCATTTCATTTCCCACCTCCAAAGACCGCCGGAGTCCGAAGATGAACCCCATCACATCCAACACTCCGGCGACAATACCACCACCTCCGGCGGCGGCGACTTGGTGGCGCGGCGGCCGCGGGGCCGCCCCCCGGGGTCCAAGAACAAGCCGAAGCCGCCTGTGATAATAACCCGCGAGAGCGCCAACACGCTCCGGGCGCACATACTGGAGTTGGGCGCGGGCTGCGACGTCTTCGAGGCGATCTCCACCTACGCGCGGCGGCGGCAGCGAGGGATTTGCATCCTCAGCGGGGCCGGCACGGTGACAAACGTAACCCTCCGGCAGCCTGCGGCGGCAGGGACTAGCGTCGCCACGCTCCACGGGCGGTTCGAGATCCTATCGCTGTCGGGGTCCTTTCTTCCGCCGCCAGCGCCTCCGGGGGCCACCAGCTTGACTGTGTACTTGGGCGGCGGGCAGGGGCAAGTAGTGGGGGGGAATGTTGCCGGGGCGTTGATTGCTTCCGGACCGGTTATCATCATTGCAGCGTCGTTTACAAACGTCGCTTATGAACGGCTGCCACTGGAGGAAGAAGAGGGGCTTCAGATGCAGGAGGCGACGCCTCCGTCCGGCGGGAATGGCGACGGAGGACAATTTTCCGATCCATCGCTGGGGCTGCCGTTTCTCAACATGCCAAATGGTGGGCTCCCATTGGACGGTGCATGGTCCGGAAACTCTGGTGGAGGCCGACAACAATACTAGGGTTGAAAAGGTCAGATAATTATTATCATCTTCGTCGTCGTCTTCTTTTTCGTCGAAATTACGAGCTTAATTTCTCTCATCTTTGTACATTTTGTTCTATCATTATACTCTTGTTTTTTTTTTTTTTTTTTTGGTGATCGTTTAAATTAATTAGGTCAACCTTTTGTTTTCTTTTCAAATGTGAAACTTTGATGAACTCAGAAATAATATTCAGATTTATATTTGGACCTTTAATTTGTTAAATACCAATGCAACTTAGTCCGTGGTTTTGAATTATCATCAAAAGGGGTAAAGCTAATGAATTTCCCTAGATTGTTCTAGATAATTTAATTCCGTCTTCCTAGCCGCCGCCCCCTCCTCCAATCAATATATATATATATATATGTATATATATATATATATATATATATATATATATATGCCAGATAATGGTGTAGCACAATGGAATGATGGCTGAATTAAGGTTTTCTTATACGAATTATTGGTATATAGGTATTATGGATAGAAAGAATTTTACATACTATAATTATTTGACGTGACTCGGACCATATTCGTTGGGTAATTCTAGCCCGAGCCTGACTCGGCCAAACCGGTGTAATGAGGGGGCGAGTGTTTTACACTTGCCCTGTGGTTGGTGGAAAATTTAGGGAAAGTGACCAATCAAATGGCGAGTGTAACACACTTGCTCTTTAATTGGTTGGGGTTCGGCCGAGCCTGGTCTGGGCTAGAATTTTTCATATTCGAATAAAGAACCCTTCTCTCTAGATATGTGTATATGATAGGCAAACCTAATTAGGACGGCATGAAATGGTTGATTAGAATAGTTTTAGAATTATTTGTATTATTAGAGGCATAAATAGATTCTCTTTTTTCAACCTCTCCAGCCTTATTCTGTTGTGTGGCATCATTATTAATTATTCGGATGAGTTGTCCCAAGTATAAAATAATGTTACTGAAGAAGAAGGAACTTTGTGCTAATTCTTTACTTTCAATTTCTTTAATTCGTTTTTGCTTGAACAGTCTTGCGGATCTTGGATCACGCAATTTTATACCTTCTGTGTTTTGGTTCTTTATATATGAGATAGAGGCCACTTTAAAAACTCCACGGCTCGCTACCGGTTCCCCCCCCCCCCCCCCCCCCCCCCCCCCCCGCCCACCCCAACCAAAAAAAAAAAAAAAAAAGAATTTCTTTAATTCGTTTTAATATACATATATAATACTTTTTATTACTTAATAACTGGCTTAAATGGGTTGATTATACGTATTTTGTAGTTTCAAAATCTCTTCTTTGCCAGGTTAAATTTCATGCAGACTAGCTCAACCTGGTGTATATTTGCTTAGTTATTTCCATGTACGGCCACGAAATGAATGAACATGCATTTTCTTTTTTTCACACACTCCTAAAGTAGTAAGAGAGATTTAAATTTTGATCATTATCATAAAAAAAAATGATTCTTAATTATTTAAATCAATAACTATGGATGAAAAAACATGTATTTTGATTATTGCCACGAATATTATAACGGGTTTATTTTAGTGTATTAATAAAAATTTTCATGAAATACGTTCCTCTATTGACAAGTCATGATTTCCCAGCTAACAGAAATATGAATTTTCCTCTCGGAAGGATGAAATTTCTTGGTGTGTCTGACAAGGCTCACCAATTAGCATACCTAGTGAAGACTTTTTCATTACATAATTCACAAACATTTCAAATAATACTACTTTTGAAGTATCGTGTTTTGGCGGACTTTCCTATTGCAGTACTCCTTTCACGTGCGCACATGATCATTTTTAAAGAAAAGATACTGTTATCGTTGTATTTGTATTATAATCGTGATACGTTTGCTCGTATCCGTGCATTAAAACTTAATTGTTCACCTTTGAGGATTTAGCTGGTAACTAGCTAGATTTTACATGCATGTGATTTTGATAGTTTATTGGTACAAGTTCATTTTAATTAATTCAAACTTTAGATATCTTTGGTTGCGAACGAACTACTAATCGATCTTCGGGTCTTAACAGCACACGCACACTCAAAGTATGGAGCCTAGAACTATATATATATATATATATATGCATGTGCTATGAAACTAGTTAAACATTCACATAGTTGTTAACTAATTAAGTAAGGCACAAATTTATGTGATTAATTAAACTCTAATGTTTGCCCTCAATTTTAATGGATTGAAAATTTTTATATTATTGTGTTCTCCCAAAACCGTACGGATAAAATAATTAGAGTTAATCCTTCTTTCCTCAAGTCATCATCGTTAACCCCTCGACAGCATCAACATTAACCGCTCTGGAGTAATCCAAAGTAGATCGCCTAATTGAGAGAGATCGATTAGATGATTTCGTCATATCTCAAATGATACATATTTATTGACTAAGAGTTCATGTAAGTCGTAGTCTTTTACGTGGATAGTGCAACCTGAATTTTACTAGATTTCGTGTAATTCATTTTTATTTTGAAAGAGTATGTTTTCGAAGGAGTTCATATCGAAGAGTCCCGATGCTTTCTCATTTCCATGGTTCTCATGACTCTATGCCTGGCAAGCTAGCCAACTCGCCCGCCTGGCAAGCTAGCCAACTTGCATTTACAAAACTCAAAATCTAAAATCTTATTGGAGTCACTCTATTGGGTCAACTTCTTCGACTCGACAGATTGGGCTTATATGCATATACATCGTTTCTATTTGAAATCTGATTTAAAATAAAATGCTTGTTATCATATTAGAGTAATAAGAAAGGTTTGCAAGTGCCTTAATGTTACTCAAAAGAATTGATTTTCTCAAAGTTAACAGCAATACTTGCACCTTGGTTAATTGGTTAACAATTGAAAATATTTTTAATTAAAGTGGGAACATAAATAGATCACTAACTACGTACTCAATCAATATTTATGGTGTCAAACAAGCATGGTAAATTGGTAATATGTGTATGAAAGAATATTGATATAACTTAGAAAGCCACGGCTATAATAATTTTAGTGTGAAAATTAGCATGTACTCTTTGGATACTAACTATTTTATAATAAAACAAGCTTTACCTGTTAGTAGTCAACAACCACTCCAACTCATAGTAAATGGATTAATTATTTACATTAATTATCCCTTAGGTTTTCTGTATTTGGATAAGAAGTATATAGTGAATATGATTCCTGTGATTTTATTTTTAGTGGAAAAATTATATTTTTAACTCAAATTGCATAACTAGCTAAAATAGCTCTGCCCGAAGAATATTTTTATTACAAAAAGAAATATCTCGCGGGAAGTTTCTATTTTATAAATTAATCAAACTAGTTGGTATAGATCGGCCATACATAAAGTAACAAAACAAAATAAAAATGAGACAAAATTTAACACAATTTATCCAACAACACGCAGCAATCATGAATGGAAAATTTTTTACGCCTAATTAGTTTGATTCGGTACAAAGATCTCGCGTACCGATCCATAAGCATTTGCAACTCATTAATAGAAATGATTTTACACCTATTAATAAAAATGGATCGACTTGATTCGAATCTAAATATAAGGACCCTAGAAATGCGCGGAAAAAAAAAAAAAGTAGTTTACAACGAGGAAGGTGTAGGCTCACAATAAACTTTTAGGGTCACATATAGCTACTCATCACCCCAATGGCATGGAATTAATGGGCCTTCTTTGGGCCCTCAATAATTCAATAAAGAAAATAAAAAATAGAAACTAGTCGAAATTGAGTTCCAAAACAATAGACTTGACTTGACAAATTACTATGTTTACGGATATTTCAAAAAAAGGAACATCAATATCCAAGTTATTTAGGTTTAAGATTCCAGGAATTGGCGAACCACCAGCACCAAATCCTACCAACTTAATTGCCTTATGAAATTACAGTAAATAAGTAGAAGTCATACACAAACATGGTTAATGTTGTCTAAATTTGCAGAAGTATGTCAAAAGAAGAGAAGAAAGTTGAAGTGATTACAGCAGTTTACAAAGCCAATCTGCATTGTCCACAATGCGCGAGAGACATTCAAAAGCCTCTCTTGAGAATTCCAGGTCCCATTTCTGTTTTTTTCTTGTTTTATTGTCCCTTCACATGCTTGTATAATCTAAAGAAACTCAAGAAACACTTGAAATATGGTGAAAAAGAGAAAACACAATCAATTTCCGACCAACTTTTTTGGCTGGAAAATTTCAAATGTAAAGCTCGTCAAATTAATTTCCGGCATTTCATCAGAAAATTGGTGGAGAGAGTGGTGCGAAGCCAGAGGGATGCAATCGGCAATTAATCCGATGAATTTTCGGACGAAATATATAATTACAAAATCTATATATAACGGTGAATTAATTACTAAATCACTTGCTATATTAAAATACATTGACATGCTCGATCATTTTTATTAGCTAATTTTTGGAGTAAATTAAATCAATTTTTGTATTAATTAATATGGTATGTACCCGAGTAAATTTTATCGATATCCTGCATTTATGTTTTGCACGCTCCAAATTGACCCGATTGTTTTAGTTTTCAAAATGAGTGTTAACATTTCCACATGAGTTATTAAATAATTAATGTACTACCTTAAAATGCTTTAGCAATTCTCTCTTCTCATTAGTTACGTTTTAGGACTATCAGTTAGGTCAAATAAATATTACTTAACATGAGACGATTAATAAATTTGCCTGTAGGAGTTCGTAGCGCGGATGTGAAATTCGAAAAGGGCGAGATAACAGTCACAGGCGCCATTGATGCGAAGAAGGTTCATGCAAGAATACAAAAATGGAGCAAGAAAAAAGTCGAGTTAATATCTGAAACCAAGGCGAAGGAAGAAGTTGTGAAAAAGGTAGACATGGAGATAGGAAAATTAAGATTTAATTTGTAGAGTTACATACATCATAGCCCCAGTGTTAGGTGAAATGGGCACAAAAAATCCTGTGTTTTCAAAATATTTACATGACGAACCCTGAAAATTTCTGGTATTGGACACGTGCTAAAAACGCGACTAGAACACTAATTTTCTCTATTTATTGGATGTGAAATGACTTATTTACCTTTTATATTCTGAAATATATCATCTCATCTCTCTCTATATACCCCTTTTTATACTTGTTTATAGGGTTTTTCATACAATTCTAGGGTCCCTGTGCATATAAAAAAATATTCAACATATACTTGTTTATAGAGTTCTTCATGTAATTTTATTTTGTACAGAATCTTCGTGCATATAAAAAAGTATTGGACAATATAGAGAGATGTGAGATGATGTATATCAAAATATAAAAGGGTAAATTAATCATTTTGCATCCAATAAAGAGAGAAATTAGTGTTCTAGTCGTGCTTTTAGCGAGTGTTAGAATTTTTCAGGGTTCGCCATGTAAATATTTTGAAAACACCGAGTTTTTTATGTTAATTTTCGTAACACAAAATTTTTTTTGTCCATTTCACCTAACACAGGCGTGAAATATGTAAATAACCTTAATTTATATATGAATTTAATTTTGACTGAGACGTTGTAGTAATAATTAATGTGTTTTCTTTAATAATTTGAAGGAAAGTGTAAAAACAATTAAGATGAAGACCTACTTGCACTGTGATCAGTGTGAAAGGGAGGTGCGTAGGAGGCTGCTATTGCATCAAGGTAATCTATCATATTCATATTTTTTACCTTTTAATCTATTCCCGACAGCCATGTTTCGACAAAACGTTTGTTTCCATCTTTGAATAAATTGAAGTTGTTTGACTTTTTTTTTTCATAAAAAGAGGCGAAATTAAAACACAAGATGTCTTGTCCAAATATCGCGCATCATAACTATACAAAAAAAAGAATGTTGCAGGTATACATGATGTGAAAACAGACATAAAATCACAGACCATAACGGTTGAAGGAGTGATTGAGCAAGAAAAGCTGATATCATACATGAAGAAAAGAGTGCACAAACATGCAGAAATCATTGTTGAAAAGAAAGAAGAAGAGAAGAAGAAGGAAACAGTTAAGGTTGTGGAAAAATCTGGGGACAAAGTAGTGGAATTTAAAGAAGAAAAGAAAGTGGAGGTCAAAACCAAGGAAGGGGAAGCTCCATACTTCATACATTATGTCTATGCACCTCAGCTATTTAGTGACGAAAATCCCAATGCTTGCTCCATTTTGTAGATGTATATATATATATATATATATATATATATGTGGTGCTTCTTGTATCAAAAGTAAAGAATAAAAGAGAATTAACCCCTCATTCTTCAATGAACTAGCCAAGTAACAAAAGTTTAGAAAAGTTCAATTGAGAGATCGAATTATTTATGATATGGTCATATCTTGAAGGTCATATTTATAGACCAAAAGTTCAATTAGGATTGATAATTTTTCTCCTCAACTCAGATACATTCTTATCTCTAAAAAGTAGACTCATTCTTGAAGTCTTATCTTTTTTCTATTCCTAAAGTCTATCCATCTCTGCACGAGCTCGAAGTTTGGGCTAGCAGTCGAGTTGGCCTCCTCTGTTAACAGGAGAGCTCGCCTACTTTGACGAGCTTCTAAGCTCATCCTCCTAGCACTCTTAATATGGGTTGGGACCTGGACATCAATATGTATGAGTTCTTGATGCAATACCTTTGGGTAAAATTTCCCTCAACTCCTCAAGTAGGGTATTATATATAGTAGTATTGCAATAAATATCAAATAGATTAATTTGTAACAACTCCTAAACTTAGTGGTAATATAATGCTCCAAAACTTATTATTATTTTTTTTAATAAGGTTCAATATTAATGGTGAACATTTGGCAGTTTTTCCTGTTTGAATATTATTCAATTACGGGGCGTCACAAATACTATATGTAAATTTCTCTAAGAGCAAATTATCAAAAACGTCCCGTAAAGTGAGCCATATACGGTTTTGATCCCAAGAGTGGTCGTGTTAGGAATAGTGCCCTAAAAGCCGATTGTATATCCGCTTTGTGTTTTTCCTTATTGTAATCACAGACAATCTTTGAATGAAATAACGAATTGAGGCAACACTTCTTTATATGCTCTTGTGTGGTATGCATTTACTTTAGTTGTGCATGTATGAGAACTCCCCTAATCCTGATGGCTTTAGGACTCTACCATTTAGGTGAAATGGTTCATGAAACGAGCCCTATATCACATAAGTCATGATTAGTAAAATACTCCAAGCCGATGAGTCCTACAGACAGTGGGAGTGTCAACCTGACTCCTCTAAGGCTTGCTTATGGGATCATGCCCTTAAGAAGGACCACCTTGTTTCATGGAGGTGCAAAGTGTATAGTTGATACGTGCGTGATACATAAGGGTGCTTACTTTAATAAGTAAGTTCACTGAGGTGCCCCGTGTGAGAACATTCCTGAATGGGAAAGGAAGTTTCTATTTCAGGAAATGGAAACTTCCAGATTAGGAAATATCTCACGAGTCATTGATGTGATTAATTGATCCTTAGACTTGAGGTTCCTTGTCACTTTATGAGTTAACTCTGTGGTCTTAGGTATAAGCTTTAAAGGGTGTCGCCTTAGACAACTGATTCAAGGCTTATGCTGGGGCTGCACAAGTGATTCATGAAAGTGAATGAGAATCAAGAAAGGACCTACACTTGCATTTGCAAGGTGATGTCTTATTGTGTAAGTCATTCATATGCCATATGGAGTCCTTGGCCAAGGCAGTAGATCAAGACATCAAGAAAAGTGTTTCTTGGATTGAGATCAAATGGATATGAAATGCACTTAGCTTTAAGACCGGATTATTAGGGTTCTGATTATTCCCTTGCCCTAGATCTTGGTTGAGAGATAGTAAGTAGGAGGATTGTATCTCACATGAATCAATGACTTAAAGGTTCTGTCGAATCCGAACATTCCAATTCAGCTAGGGGTTAAACACCTGTTGCTAGACTATGATCGTTTAATCTGTGGACTGATTAATTAATTAGTGAATTAATTAATTAGGGTCACTGCTAATTGAATTGAGAACCTAGAGGGTCACACACAACAACTTGGTTACATGAGTTGAGGCTTAAAAATGATTAAACGAGTTAATCGGGCCAAGAGGGTTCCACACGTGTGAAATCACACGTGTGGCTCACGTGAGTGACACGTGTCACTGTGACACGTGTCACACACGTGTGAATAAATATATATTGTATATATATGTATTAAATAATTAAATGTGTTAATTATTTAATAGACTTTGGTTTAATTTTGAATTAAAAAGAAAGTCTTATTTTGGAGAAAATAATCTAGTTAATTAATTATGAATTAATTAATTAGATAAAATAAGTTATTTATTTTAAATAAATAAAGTATAAAATTATCCAAAAATAGTTTGGATATTTTTAGCTCTCCTAAAGTTGATTTGAATTTGAATTCAAAGTCAAAGTTGGAAATTACTTGAAGATCAAGTAATAGGAGAGAGGAACCAAAAAAACCCTTGCCTATGAGGATAAGGATTTCGGCCGCCCCTCCCCTTTCCTATATATAGGGGAGCTCATGCTCCCCTCTAGAGCTAATTGACAATTCTTGGTTCATGTGTTGAACACCTTCCTTTCTCCAAGATAAACAAAACCCTAGGTTAAGCCTAAACACTAACTAGAGAACTAGCATCCTTACTAGTTAGATTGTGATCAAGTTGGTGGACTATCTCTAGAGACTTCAAGTTAGAAGTTTGAAGATTCGAGCTTTGCCAAGGAGAGGGGATCAAGCCGCGAGAAGGGCGTTCTTGGGTGGCTTGAAACGCTTCAAGAAAGAATAAAAGAAAAGTAAGTTTTCTATCTTTACGAATTTGGTTACACGATTGCGAGTCCAAGGTCCTTTTGTTGGGAAAATTTTTTAAATTCCGCTGCTTTCTGATTCGTGTTTTCCAACAGGTCGGTGTCTCACTTTTGGTACCATAAAGTGGCATTTGTCTCATTTTTGGTTTCATTGACCCATTTCCGTCCAAGATAACGGTTTGACCGTTAAAAAAGTTACTTTTTAGTCCTTTTGGTTCTTTATATTTTTAAAATTACCCCAAACTATTTAAATTCCACATTTTCACCCCCAAACTATTTATATTGTATATTTTCACCCAAAAAAAAAATATAATATATATTATAATATATATATATATATATATATATATATAATATTATAAATATTTATAAAATATTTTATTATATATATATATATTATATATTATAAAATATTATGTAGACAAATATTATATATATATATATATATATATATATATATATATATATATGTATAATACGTATAATATAATATACTATAATATAATATGTATATATATATATATATAATATTATAAATATTTTATTAAATATTTATAAAATATTGTATTATATATATATATTATATATTATAAAAATATTATATATATATATATAATATTTATAATATTATATATATATATATATATATATATATATATATATATATATATATGTATAATAAGTATAATATAATATATAGTATATAGTATGTATATATATCTGTATAATACGTATAATATACTATACTATACTATAATATATATATTATATATACGTGATGGGGTCAAAATACGATCGTCCCACGTTAGGACACGTGGCATCACCGAGATGATGACATCTATCTCCCCAAGGCTGCACCCATCAGCCCACGAGCGCTAGGCGCAACGAGCGCAATCCTTTTTCATGAGTTAAGCCCAACGAGCGCTGTCACTCTCACGAGCGTCCTACATACTAAATGATTGGCACGCCCACGTACCAAGGGAGCCCTATTCGAGCATCACACTCCCTCAGAGTGGCCTCCCATTTGGCTCGTCACTTGAACTGGAGCCTTCATTCCCCTCAGCGGATATCTTGGCCTCCAATACTCCAGGTTGTCACGAGCGCGCTCTTAAGCTCTCGTCACCAACCACCCAAATGGCTCTCTGACACATCGTACATGCCCGCGCACCTGCCACTGTTGCCAGCACCAACTTTTAGCCGCTTTTGCAGAAGATTCCTCCTAGGTTTCTCTCTCATGGCGCCACGTGTTAGGGCAACATTCGGCCAGGACCACTTGAGGCAAATGACCAAAGGGCCCTTGACCCTCAACTATAAATAGCTAAAGTCATCTTCTACACTGGTAAGCATTCTTCATCACTGAAACTGTGACTGAACTTACATTTCTTCATACCTTGAACTGACTTGAGCGTCGGAGAGTCAAACTGGGTATCACCCCCAGTTCCCCCAGCTTGGCCTTCTGACTTTTCTTGTGCTTGTCCCAACAGGTAGAACCCCTTTTTTATTTCCGGCGAGTCTCCGGTGGTTTCCTCCACAATTACAAATCGTAAAGTGATCGGATTCGGATCCACACGTTCCTGAACCCATCATTTTTGGCGCCGTCTGTGGGAAACCAGTCCCCCATCTCCTTCCTTTCTTTTTGTTGGTAGAAAAGCAAGCACACTCTTATCCTCAACAGTCATGGTTGCTACAAGATCTGGAGCCGTGGGAGGAGGAGATAATGCCTCCCAGGATGCCAATATCATTATTCCCTCCACCGCTACTGGTGGAGCCCCGCCTCCTTCCGTCACTGCTGGTGGAGCACCTCCCGCCGCAGGAGTGACCCCGCAGGCAGAGTCTTCGATACCTCCACCTGCACCACCGGCACTGCCCATCCCCGCCGCCGTTGGAGGAGTCTCTCTCTCTGTTCCTCCGCAACCTGCTCAGAGCCCCTGGGTCCATCCCCAGATGAATCTCGGAGTACAGGGTTATATGATGCCTCCACCCGGATATACCCTCACCCCGGCCGTTATGATGCCGCCGGTCCAGCCGTATCATGCTGGACAGCTCCAGCTCCCGGTGGTGGTCCCCAGGGAGATTGAAGGAGTGGAGTTACCCCCACTGACCACCCAACAGTTGAGGGCTCTCTATGCCCAGTGTGAGGTTCAGGCGGCTCAGGGGGCATGGGAAAGGTTCCATTCCATGTACTTTCCCTCTGGGCAGGCCACTCAAGTTGCAGCCCCTTTGGCCGGACAACAAAACTTTCCCCTCAGAGAAGCCCAGGCTGTCCTGAGGGCACAACCACCACCACCACCAGCCAGAGAAGTGCCCCAGCAGGAGGGCAACGAGCGTCCCTCCATGGGCAGAAATAAAGAGCCCACAGAACGAGTAAACGAGAATGAAGGGGACTCTCATGTCTCCAGAAGAGGCTCACGAGCCCCCAGACAAGGGGACAGACAAGGAGACGTGAATCCTGACATCCTTGCGGCTGTGCAAGACCAGCTGCAGGGTCTAAAGGATATCGTGGGACAGCTCTCACGAGGGCGTTCAACTCAGATCTCCCCTAGTCGGGATGAACGGGTTGACGCCAGAAGCACCCGTACCAAGGACCCTCCACCAAAGGTCCCCCGCCGCAAGGAGCCGGAGGAAAACTTCGGCACGTATGAGTACCACCCATTGGCGAAGGGTTCACCCCTCGTGGAAGAAGTTCTGATGGCCCAAGCAGGCATGGCCAAAATCCCCACCTCCATCAACCGTTACGACGGGACAACTGATCCAGCTGAGCACTTGGATCATTTTTTGCATCTTATGCACCTTTACGAGCATTCCAGCAACTATTGGGCGAAAGTCTTCGTCACTTCCTTGGTAGGAATGGCTCAAGAGTGGTACAAACGACTGCCGCCACGCTCGATTCACTCATATGAAGAGCTGGCTCATGCTTTCCTCAACCACTTCAATTCTTTGAAAGCGCCAGTCACTGCACCTACTGCCCTTTACAATGTGGTGCAAGGCAGGAGCGAGTCTCTGTGCTCGTTCTTCGCCCGCTTCAACAAGGAGATCCTACAGGTGGAGAGGTCTTCCATGGATTTCTTGATCCCAGTGCTCTTTCAGGCTGTGGATCACAAGCAATATGTGAGCAAGAAATTTGCCGATGCCATTGTGGAAAGGAGGCCAGGGACCCTCATGGCCTTGAGAGAGGTTGCCGAGCCGTTCTTCGCGCTCGAAGATATGTATGGGACGAATGGTCCCCGGCATCGCAGTCCGGCCAGGAACGAGCGGCCCCACCACGAGCGGGGACGGGACGTGGCGGTCAAGAAGGAGCGCCCTCAAGAGCGTAGGAGGTCGCCACCACCCCCTCGTCGATTCAAGCGAATCCCGCTCACCAGGCCGAATTCAGAAGTCTACAACCTCTCCGATAAGAAGCTCTTCAAGAGACCCATCAAGATGAGGGAAACAGACTCGCTCAGGCGCTCGAACAAATACTGCGCTTTCCACAAGCAGAGGGGGCACGACACAGATGAGTGCCGCCAGTTGGAGGCTGAAATTCAGAGGCTCGTCGCAGGGGGCCACCTGAAGGAATTCGTCCGGGTGCTAGAGCGTTACGATGAACGCTGTAACGAGCGTGCTGGAGGAAGGAGGAGGAGTCCGTCCCGGTCAAAAAGCCCAAGGGGTAGGGGACCCCCTGAAAGCAGCAGCCGCCGGGGCAATAAAGGAAAAGCCCCTGAGCAAGAAAACGAACCCTTCGCAGTCATAAATATGATTGCAGGAGGCTCATCAGGGGGGGATTCAAACGCCTCCCGACGGAGGTACGTCCGGAGCTACAACCAACGCCCAGCAGTGCCTAAACCTATCTATGCCATCCAGAGTTCAAGCGCTCAACGATCGAGAGAAAATGATGTAATAGGCTTTGATGATAGGGATTTAGAGCACATTGTAACACCCCGTGGGGAGAGTATAACCTCTGATTGCCCCATGGTGGTTAGTGTAGATGTTCATAATCATGTTGTAAAAAAGGTGTTGCTGGATAGTGGAAGCTCCGTTAATGTTTTGCCTTATTCTACGTTTTTAAAGATGAAGGTTGACCTTCCGCTCGAGCCTCTCAAAACAGCTCTCATTGGCTTTGGAGGCTCAGAAGTTGCCCCACGAGGGCAAATTCGCTTAGCTACTTCATTCGGACGAGCCCCTCAGCGCAAAACGCTCTTGGTAACATATGCGGTGGTGGAGATTGACCTCCCTTATAACATCATAATTGGGCGCCCTGCCCTCGTGGATTTCAAAGCCATCATCTCCACCTACCACCAGAAGATTAAATTCCCCACCCCCGAGGGTGTGGGAGAAGTACTGTGCAATGTGCAAGAGGCTTGGGAATGTTACATGCTGTCCCTCAGAAAGCCTAAAGCGGAGAAAACCTTCCAAATTGGGTCCACCAAGAAGTCAGTGGATTTCCCCAATCTAGACGAGGACAGCCCAACACGGAAAAGGGCGAAACTGAACAAGAAGAAGAGCAAAAAGAAGAGGGGAGACAATGTGGAGAATCCCCTCGAAAGTGTACCACCAGGAACCGTTGGTAGATCGTCCTCAGAAGGAGACGAGCCGGAAGAGGGTGAATCAGCACCTGGTGACCGTTTGACAGGAAAGAAGAGGGCGCTCGAACTTCCTCGCTCTGAGATAAGGATCGAGCCCTCAGAGAAGTTCCTTACCATTGAGCTGGAGCCCGGAAACAAGGATAAGACCACACAGATAGGATCAAACCTCTCGGGGCCTTCTCAGATTATGATGATTGACTTCCTCAGGGAAAACAGTGATGTATTTGCATGGAAAGCCTCCGACCTCACAGGGATTGACCCGAGCGTCATTGTCCATAGGCTTAATGTGGACCCCTCTTTCAAACCCGTCAAGCAGAAAAAGCGGGATGTACATGGTTTTCGGAAAAAAGTCATTGAAGAGGAAGTTAATAAACTCCTAGAGGCTCAGTATATCGAGCCCATCTTGTATCCGGAGTGGTTGTGCAACGTCGTCTTGGTGCCCAAGAGCGCGAATAAGTGGCGCATGTGCAACGATTTCACTGATCTCAACAAAGCCTGTCCTAAAGATCCTTACCCGCTGCCCCGGATTGATCAATTGGTGGATTCGAACGCTGGCTGCGAGCTCATGAGCATGATGGATGCTTTCCAGGGATACTATCAAATCTTTATGGCCCCGGAAGACCGCTCCAAAACCTCGTTCGTTGTCCATCTGGGGGTATATTGCTTCTTAGTCATGCCCTTCGGACTCAAGAACACCGGGGCTACGTATCAACGGCTCGTCAACAAGATGTTTGAAAAAGAAATTGGAAGGTCCATGGAGGTTTATGTGGATGATATGATTGTCAAAAGCGAGCGCCAGGATTCCCACTTGGAAGATCTCAAGCGCACTTTTTCAATCCTGCGCCAATATGGGATGAAGTTGAACCCTTCGAAGTGCACCTTTGGAGTACAAGGGGGAAAGTTCTTAGGGTACATGGTCAGTCAGAGGGGAATAGAGGCCAATCCAGAGAAGATCAAGGCCATTTTGGAAATTCCCTCCCCTCGAAATTTGCGGGAAGTGCAGGTCCTAGTAGGAAAAATCATCTCGTTGAACAGGTTTATCTCGCGCTCGGCGGACAGGAACCTTCCCTTCTTCAAAATTTTGAGGAATGCTCGTAACTTTGCTTGGACAGAAGAATGCGAAAGGGCGTTGCAGGATATGAAGGTTTACTTATCAAGCGCACCACTGCTGACTAAGCCCGTCGAAGGTGAGAGATTATTTATGTATCTTTCCGTTTCTTCCGAGGCCACGAGCGCGGTTCTGATCGCTATACGGGAACGGAAACACTTACCTGTCTATTATCTGAGCAAAACATTGCAAGGAGCCGAAAAGAAGTATTTGGAAATTGAGAAATTCGCGTTCGCTCTTATTAACGCCTCAAGAAGGCTAAGGCCTTACTTTCAAGCGCACTCCATAACGGTTCTCACCGACCAACCCTTGAAGCAAGTGTTGTCCAAGCCAGACGTATCGGGTAGATTAATCAAATGGGCCATCGAATTGAGCCAGTTTGACCTATGCTTCGAGCCCAGGACCGCGATACAGGCTCAGGTTGTAGCGGATTTGTTGGTTGAACGCTTTGGTTTAGAGCCCACCGTTGCGGAGAATGAGGGTTTATGGGTACTGCACACAGATGGTTCCTCAACCTCTCAAGGGGGAGGAGTAGGAGTGGCCCTCAGAAACCCCGATGGGATTGAACTGGACTTTGCAATCAAGCTGGATTTCCAAGTCACTAATAACGAGGCAGAATATGAAGCCCTCGTGCAAGGATTGAATATTGCTTTTCAAAATGGAGCCTCCAGAATCACTGCTTATGTGGATTCGCAGTTAATAGCGAGCCAGATTGAAGGAACTTATGAGGCTCGAGAAACCACCATGGTACAGTACTTAAATAAAGCCAGAGAAATCATTGGGAAGTTCAAGGAATTTCATCTACTTCAAGTGCCCCGGGGAGAAAACGAGCGTGCGGACGCTCTGTCAAAGTTTGCATCAGCTTTAGAGGGCACTTCTGAACGTTCTGTTACGTTCCTCAGAACTGAGGAACCTTTGATCAAGGAAAGGGTCGCCACCAAGATAATCGCCATGATTGATCCAAACGAGCCCTGTTGGCTTGACGACATCGTCATTTTCCTTAGGGATGGGATTCCTCCCACTGACAAGGTGGAAGCTAGGAAAGTCCGAAGTAAGGCCCCTCGTTTCGCTTTGGATCCCGAGGGGAGGTTATTCAAGAAATCATTTCAAGGACCCCCAATGAGATGCCTGAGGCCCTCACAAGCGAAGGAGACGCTCGAACTCATCCACAATGGAAGCTGTGGGAATCATTCCGGAGGGCGTATCTTGGCAAAAAAGGTTCTGAGAAGTGGGTTTTATTGGCCTACAGTTCTCCAAGACGCCATTGAATTTTCGAGAAAGTGCCCCAAATGCCAATTTCATTCAAATCTCCCTCAATTGCCAGCCGCACAGATGATCCCAATAGACGTCTCTTGGCCTTTTGATCAGTGGGGAATAGACATCGTGGGCCCCTTGCCCATGGCTGCGGGACAAAAGAAGTTTGTCATTTTAGCCGTCGACTACTTCACCAAGTGGGCCGAGGCAGAAGCTGTTGCAAAAATTACTTTCAGGGTTGTGAGGGACTTCATTTGGAAAAATATCATTTGCAGGTACGGCGTACCGAGGGTGCTCATTTCTGACAACGGATCCCAGTTCATAGCGGCTGACACACGAGAATGGTGTTCTGAGTTGGGGATCGAGCAGCGATTTACCTCTGTAGGACATCCTCAAGCCAATGGGCAAGCAGAGGTTACCAATAGGATCATCTTGCAACATCTGAAAACCATGCTTGAGAGCAAGAAAAGTGAATGGGCTGAAGAGCTGCAGGGAGCGCTTTGGGCTTATCGCACCACCCCACGAGCGGCCACTGGAGAAACTCCTTACTCGCTCGTTTATGGGTCAGAAGCAATGATACCCGCGGAGATAGTAAATGAATCCGCTCGTATCGGCTATTTCGAGCCTCAGCTCAACGATGGCAACAGGAGCTTGGAGTTAGACTTGCTGGATGAAAGGAGAGACAAAGCATGGGCTAAGATCCACCACTATAAAGCCTCTGTGGCCCAACAATACAACAAGCGTGTGAGGGAAAGAACTTTCCAGTGGGGAGACTTGGTTTTGAAGAAAGTGGAAGTATCCAAGCACGTGGGGAAATTGGACCCCAATTGGGAAAGCCCATTCAAGGTCGTACAACTCAGAGCTAACAACACTTACACCCTGGAGACACTTCAAGGCGAGCGCTTGCCTCGCCCTTGGAACGCATGTAACCTCCGGCGGTTTTATGTTTAAAAGCTCTTTGCAAACCCTGATGTAACAACCCTCTTTGACGGGTTCTATGTACTTCCAATCTCAAGTAAGCGGTAACATAATCTTTTTAATTTCTCTAATACTCCTGTTTCTTTGGTTGCTTGAATGGATAAGTCCCACGTCCCTCGTCTTTGCGAGCGTGGTTGGCAACCCATTCCAATATGTATGCTGTTATCTCGTATGGGTTACGCTTGCCAGTACTCTACTCCACATGGGGGGACGCCCTCATAAGGATAGACTGGTTACGCTCACAACCAATTAGGCGAATTGGAAGAAGATTATGAAGAAAATCCTAGTAGGCCTTGGCTGTTTCTCAAAACGCCTTACGCTCGAAAACGGGATCTCCTCCAAGAGAAAATCCTAGTAGGCCTTGGCCGTTTCTTAAAACGCCTTTGCGCTCGAAAACGGGATCTCCTACAAGAGTAAATCCTAGTAGGCCTTGGCTCTTTCTTAAAACGCCTTGCGCTCGAAAACGGGATTTCCTACAGAGCCAGAAATACGACAAGAACCAGAGCGCTCGAACGATGGCCTCAGAATCAAGAAGGAATTGCACAAGTCTTGAGTGGGGGGGCAATCTCACTGTAAGACCGACCCTCACGATCGCTCAAGACTTAAACAAATTTTTAAAGTTTACGACAAAGGCAAAAATTTATACAAGTCTTGTGGGGGGGCAATCTCACTGTAAGACCCTCACGATCGCTCAAGACTTAAACAAATTTTTGAAGTTTACGACAAAGGCAAAAATTTATACAAGTCTTGAGTGGGGGGGCAATCTCACTGTAAGACCCTCACGATCGCTCAAGACTTAAACAAATTTTTGAAGTTTATGACAAAGGCAAAAATTTATACAAGTCTTGAGTAGGGGGGCAATCTCACTGTAAGACCCTCACGACCGCTCAAGACTTAGACAAATTTTTGAAGATTTACAGAAGTTAACAAAATTTCTCAAAGTCATAAAGGCTCATCAGAGAAATAAAACGTCCACAGAGTATGCTACGCACAGTCTTATTATTACAAGGTTTGTTCCAGCAAGATCTAAGTATTAGCTTTGATTCATAAGTAAGCAAAAGAACAAAGACATGAAAAAAGAATGTATATTCATTGCACGAGAATATTACAAGGCAGAGGACTCAAAGGCCCATGAAGTACATTGTTTCAAAAGAAAGAAAAAAAGAGAGACAGAAAAACAGGGAAATACAGAGAAACGTTCTAAGAGAAAAGCTTCAGGCGGCCGGGGCGATGTCTTCATCAACGATCACCAGAATGTTCTGGGCCACGGGGCCATGAACTGGGCCCTCAGGCTCTTGCGGTTGGGCTTGGGGATCGTTGGGCTCATTGGCACCAGGAGCGGGGGCGTTAGCACCTTCTGCAATTAGGACCGGGGCTTCCTCCACGACGGGCGCTTGAGGCTCGTATTCTGGATGGTCATTCCGTGCGGCCTGAGAGGCACCCTCTGACGGGTGAGCTTCCATGTACTCATCCTGGAGGAGTTTGACCAGGAATTCATACTCTGGCTCCGCAATGGAATCCGCAGGGTTATCCCCCTCGTCATCTTCCTCCTCGCAACGCTCGTTGAACATGAGCCCCGTGCCCTCGGCCTCTTTCATGGCAGGATCCGTTAGCCCCTTATGTATGCCCTGCTCGATGGCCAGATTGAATGCCTTTTGAGCCTCTTCCAGGCAGTGCAACGAGGCTGCGAAGTTGAAGGCCTTTGAATGACAGAATTTGATAAGGGCCTCCTTATTCGCACGCTCTAGGCTTCGAGGCCACTCGTTCACGGCGTCATTAAACTTCCTCTCGGCCTCCAGAGCCCTCGCCTTCCAGCTTTCCCGCTCGGTTTCAGCCTTATTGCAGCGCTCGTTAGCCTGGGCCAACTGGTTGCTCAAGCCGCTGCGAGCACTCTCCACCGCCTGGAAATCCTCCTTCAGTTTTCCCAGCTCCTCCTCCGTTTTATTGTACAAACCCTTGAGGGATTCGTACTTGGCAATTTCTGCATCCAGTTCCGATTGGATCTGAGCCGGATCGTTCGAGCGGGCCATCTTCTTGTACTTGGCCTTGCGCTCGGCATAAGTGGAGGCTCGCATTTGCACATTTTGGAGCCGGGGAAGAACTTGCTGCATAAGTCGGAAGAAGAGGGAAAATGTTAGCCAGAGAATGTTAACTTACAGAGATTAGCAAAGAGATCAAGGAATGAAGACTTACGGAGATTAGAGCGTGGGCCGCATCAAGGGTCACTTTCTCCACAGACTCACTGTAGAGATGCCGGTGGTCCGCCGAGAACTGTGCCTTGCTGAAGAGATTCTCGGTGACGGTTTGGGCGACCGTGCCAGGCCTCAGTAGCACCGGCCCACCATCGGAGGCGCCTGTGAAGTCTCTGTCACCTCGACGGGAGAACTCCCACAAATGTTCCTCCTCTGAAGAGGAAGTTTCTCCCCCGCCCTTGGGGCCCTCGACTACTTGCTTGCCTTTGCCCTTGATTGCCGTTGAATCGGGCATCCTCTTCCTTTTACGGGAAGGCCTACTTGCGCTCGGGGGAGCCTCGGTTATTGCCAGGGTAGTTACTGGCCTCGTTTGCTCTGTAGTTTGAGAGGGTTGAACATCTCCCGCTCTCTCTGAAGAAGACCGCCCTCTGGTCTCTCTGTTGACCAATCTACGCTCCCCTCGGCCACGAGGGGGTTGGACCTCAGGATTGGCGCTCGAACCGGCGCCGCTATGAGCGTCCCCTCGATTGTTACGGTTACGAGGGCGCTGTTGCTCACGCTGTTGATCCCCTGACTGGGCTTGATTTCTGTTGGCGTGGGCGAAACGAGCGGCTTGTCTGATCCCTCTTGCCATCTCTAATGTAGAGGCTCCTGCGAAAATGGAAAGTACAAGGGTTATAAATCCTTAGACAAGAATTGTTAAGTGTGCAAGTTACAAGTACAGAGAAACAGTTAGTATTCATTCCTATCTAAAGTTAGTGCCCTAAGAATCTAACCATCTCTCTCTATGTCACGAGCCGGAGGGTTGTCAAGGTAATGAGGGTCATTGGAAAGACCACACAGGAACATGAGCTCCGCATCGTCTATCCAATCTTTCGCTTGAATGAGGTGGCCCTCGTCCCTCAGGGTTGCTGCCAGGCTCTTGGCCCAATCTTTAGGGAGTGCGGGTTGCAGCCGGCTCTTTGCAAACGAGCCCCATTGCGTGGGTACCCCAAAACCCTCTTCTGTTGGGGCCTTAACGAAGATAAACTTCTCCTTCCAGTCGGGGCCATAAGTGCTCGAGGGCGAGTTGATCAGTTTCATATGAGTCTTCGCCTGGACATAATAAAAACCAGCCTCGGAAGATGAACGAGAGGAGCTGACCACTTGAAATAGGGCGTTGAAGTTCCGCAAGAAGGGCTCGTAACCCATGCTCCTCATCAGAATCACAAAGCAGGTTAGTAGAGCCAAGCCGTTGGGCACAATTTGTGATGGACAAAGACCCAGATCATTCAACAAATGAGCCATCGAGACCGAGATAGGGAACCTCAAGCCTCCTGAACTCACTGTGTCCACGTATACGGCCATTTCCCCAGGAGGCGGATTATTAGCACGCTCGTGGTTTTCTGGGATTCTCCATGTATACCGCTCGTCCCAGTAAATGGGTGCCATCATCGTTTTCACGTCTCCCACGGTAACTGTGCTGGGAGTCTCATCGGGCGTGCGCTCGGTAGCCTGGTAGCCCGATCCTTCACCCTCGTTAAGCCCTTTGGATTTTTGGGATTTCTTGCTTTTTCCCTTGTCACGGGCTCTTTCTGAAGGCCCGGTTATGGCTTCAGCCACTGGAAGCGGGTTCGCAACGGCCACGGTCACGGTATGACGGTGGGGATGAGTGGCACTCTGAGTTATGGGGAGGGTGACCCCTTGCCTCTCTGCCTCCATCTCCTCAAAAAGAGGATCCACTCCGCCAGGATTCCTATCCTCCATGGCCATCACTGCCGCCCCCAACTCCTCATCTCTAGGGGAATCGGGAGAAGAGGAACTATCAGTGGCCATTTCATTAATTTCACGGGCAAATTCCTCAACTTGTTGGTCAGCCATGGCAGAAGCTGAGATTTGGGAGAAATTCAGTCTCGGTTAGACAATGAGGTTTTCTTGGAAAGAGATTAGGGTTTCCTCAAGAAGAAAAATCTAAGGGGCTATGAAATCCTAAAGTCTGAATCTAAAGTTAGCAGGGTTAGAAAATTACGCTGGGAGTTTACCTTGAAGGTTTCTGAGAAAGTCTGGGAGAAAGGTTGAAGATGCTCTAAGAACTGGAGTGCGAGAGAATTCTTTTTGCAAAGGATGCTTGGAAGTTCTGAATGCGTAAAGAGTATCAAGCTTTCAGAATCCCGTACTTATAGGGATGGGAGTCGGTACCTTTTTCGGCAATGAATTCAAAATGGTAATCATTTCCCGCCTAGGAAACCGCCCACTTTATGGAACCGTCACATGCTTCCCAATGCTCACGCGCCCCACGCGCACCCGCATTTAATGCTCAGACATTTCGGGTGCTTCAGAATAGTACAACATTTAATGCGGAGGTGTTACGAGCGGTCAGTTGAAAAGACCGCATTTATAGCGCAACCAGAAGAGAATTTGCTCAACACGCCAAGCCTTATACGAGCGCTACGTGCAAGAGATAGAACGCGTCGAAATTCTACAGTCCTTATCACTAAGGACTACAGAATTGGGGGGCAAAATGATGGGGTCAAAATACGATCGTCCCACGTTAGGACACGTGGCATCACCGAGATGATGACATCTGTCTCCCCAAGGCTGCACCCATCAGCCCACGAGCGCTAGGCGCAACGAGCGCAATCCTTTTTCATGAGTTAAGCCCAACGAGCGCTGTCACTCTCACGAGCGTCCTACATACTAAATGATTGGCACGCCCACGTGCCAAGGGAGCCCTCTTCGAGCGTCACACTCCCTCAGAGTGGCCTCCCATTTGGCTCGTCACTTGAACTGGAGCCTTCATTCCCCTCAGCGGATATCTTGGCCTCCAATACTCCAGGTTGTCACGAGCGCGCTCTTAAGCCCTCGTCACCAACCACCCAAATGGCTCTCTGACACATCGTACATGCCCGCGCACCTGCCACTGTTGCCAGCACCAACTTTTAGCCGCTTTTGCAGAAGATTCCTCCTAGGTTTCTCTCTCATGGCGCCACGTGTTAGGGCAACATTCGGCCAGGACCACTTGAGGCAAATGACCAAAGGGCCCTTGACCCTCAACTATAAATAGCTAAAGTCATCTTCTATACTGGTAAGCATTCTTCATCACTGAAACTGTGACTGAACTTACATTTCTTCATACCTTGAACTGACTTGAGCGTCGGAGAGCCAAACTGGGTATCACCCCCAGTTCCCCCAGCTTGGCCTTCTGACTTTTCTTGTGCTTGTCCCAACAGGTAGAACCCCTTTTTTATTTCCGACGAGTCTCCGGTGGTTTCCTCCACAATTACAAATCGTAAAGTGATCGGATTCGGATCCACACGTTCCTGAACCCATCAATACGTTTATAATATGTAATATTATAAATATTTTATAAAATATTTATAAAATATTGTATTATATATATATAAAAATATATTATAGACAAATATTATATATATATATATATATATATATATAATATTATAAATATTTTATAAAACATTGTAATATATATTATATAGACAAATATTTTATATATATATATATATATATATATAATATTATAAATATTTTATAAAACATTGTAATATATATATATATATATATATATATATATATATATATATTATAAAATATTATATACACAAATATTATATATATATATATACACATATATATATGTATAATATAATATACAGTATATAGTATGTGACGCCCCGTCCGATAGATTGTACAAGTATGCGCCACGAGAGAGTTTACCTTATGCACTTATGTGATTTAATTTCCCTTTTATATGTTTAATTCCAACTTTGATTGAAAATGTGACTTAATTGACAAAAACCTAAAATGGTAAAATATGAATTCTTGCATGACAACTTAAGAATGGAACTTGGATGGATTTAAATTAATTGTTGGAGTTGGATTTAAATAGGACTTGGACCTATTGGTGTGTTTGGGCCTAACTTGAATTAGGTGAGTTTGGGTCATTCGGGACCAATATGAGCTCGGGAATTCGAATTCGAATTCCGACACCACCATTGGACTTGAATCGGTGATTCGGGCCCAACGGAATTTACTTTATATTTTTCGGAAACCGTTTAGACCTTAAACCTTTTAATCTTGACTTATTGGACCGAAAGTCATTTATTTGAGCCCAAATCCTATTTGAACCTTTAGCCTCATATTATATCTTGGAAACCCTAACATTGACCTAAAACTATTAGCCACCATATAAATAGCTTTATTCCCTTTTCATTTCATTTCAAACCACACAAGTTAGCTTCAAAGAGAATCATGGAGAAATTTCAAGAGAAGATCAAGACTTGAACCATCTTTCATTCTAAGAGCTCATATTCTTTGATTCCTCATTCCTTCACAAGACAAGGTAAGCTTTGGATCTCTTTTGATGAGTATTTCATTCTATTCTTGGATTGGAGCATGGAATTGTTAGCATGAACTTGAATGATGAGATCTTGAATTCCTTAAGTAAGCTTTGATGATTTGAATGCTCCTTATGTGTCTTAGTTGCTGGAAATTCGTGTATGGAAGATTAGGGTTCATACTTCATGTTTGGACTTGAAATTCATGAAAAAGGGTGTTTCAGATTTTAGGCAAAACTTTCCTAAACTTGGATTAATTGATATTTTGATGCTAAGCATGATTTATATGATGATATACTTGAATTTCGTGATGTTTTATGGTAGATTTCGTGTTGATTTGATTTTTTTTGGTGTTCCCCTTGTTCTTCCCCAAACTGTCCAGTTTTTGCTCTAGATCTATGGCCGGAACGGCCGTTCCCGTTTGTGCTTTAAGCCCGGAAAGGCCCTTCCGGGCTAGGGTTTGGTTTTGGCGCCGAACATGGGAACGACCGTTCCCATGTGTGCTTGGTCTGGGAACGGCCGTTCCCAGCCTCGCTAGGCCTTGGCGTGGGAAGGCCCGTTCCCATGCTATGTTGTGCATGGGAATGGCCGTTCCCATGCGTCTGTGACCTTTTCTACTTGCTTTTTCGTGCGTATTTGATTCTTTTGAGTTGCTACTTGACTTGTATGATCCGATATGACTTGGAATGCATCTCTGAACCTTAATACTTTATTACTTGCATGATTTACCTGAATATTTGAATTAACCCTTGTGACCAACTTGATAAACATCATTCCATTTCGCATGTCATTCATACTTTGTACGCCGTGCGTCTTACTTGGTTCATGTAGAGTCTAAGTTTGGGCTTTTGTATGTCTCGTCACAGAGTTTGGTGGTGCCGGTGAGCCCGAGGTTTAGCGTGTTTGGCCCTTCACACTCTCAGACTCTACTATTACAAGGTGAGGTTTAGGATTTTGTATAGTTATGCGACCTATGGCCTTAATATGCTGATTTCAACCCTTGCATGCGAGTATATCTATTATAAATACGTATGTGTTGGATATGATATGTTTATGACCTTGTGAATTAGCTCTGTTTTGGAAAATTAGATATGAAAGCATATGTAAGCTGTTTCGAAAAGTTATGTTCTGTTATGTTTCTGTAGCGAGTGGCCATGAAATATTGGCATCTGTATGTATGTATGTATGTGGATCCGAGGAGCTATGGGTAAGGAGCTCCCGGGACGATTAGGGCCGTCGGGGATATACCTGTGCGTAGTTCCATTTGAGATATCATTGCGCGACTCTTAAGGGAGATAGGGGAAGGCATGATATCTTGAGCCTTCGGTGTACAGCCGGGGAGGACTCTTGTGGGTTCGCTACCCCTTGAGGGTATGTCTGCTATGGATGGTTTGGGGACGGTACATCTCCTCCATCATTGGTGTGACGGTTGGATTTGATTTTTGTATTCTATGTTTTGATATGTTCTGAGGAGTAAAGGTTGGAAGCTCGTACTCGCCGAGCATGTGATTTGTTCTGTCTGGGAATCATGAATCGAGATAGAGTTTCTGAAATGTTTCTAAATCTTATATAACTATCTCTTGGGTACTTTTGGAAATGTCTTTGGTATGCAACACCTATCTCCGGTTCATGAGTCCACCCTTCTGATATGTGTTATGCTCTATATATATACAGTGGGTGTGCGTTAGCCCCCCTCACTCGGTCAAGTTGACTGACCCCTCATTTACACTTTTAGTTGCAGGTCTGTTGGCGTTGCTAGGCGGGAGTGAGTCCTTTGAGTTGCACTTCGTCGGTCTAGCATTTCTAGTTGCATTTGTCTTTCATACACTTTACTTATGTTTTGACTTGTAGACTTGAGATTATACTTTACTATTCGGTAGCCCTGCGTGGCACTCGTATTCGGCCCCTTGCGGCACTTGATGATTATTACGTTATGTTGATCTGATATTCGAGACTAGGGATCTATGCTAGTTGAACCCGTCACTTGTTATGCTTGTTGATATTCGGGACTAGGGATCTATGCTAGTTGAACCCGTCACTTGTTTTGAATGTTGATTTAAATGCTTCCGCTATCTTGTTTGAATGTTTGAATTGCTTCCGCACTCTGAGTTTGTCGAGTTAGATCCGCCTAGCATAGCGTGTGTGTTTTTCTCCCGTTTGCTCTGATTCGGATTCGGGCATGGACTTCCATTTCATGACCGGGTCTGGGTCACAGTGCGGGGGATATGGCATCCTCCGTTTGGGGTGTTACATAGTATGTATATATATGTGTATAATACGTATAATATAATATTATATATATAATATGTTTTAACAGTAAAAGTAACTTTTTTAACGGAGTAAAAAGTAAATTTTTAAGAAAATAGGGTAAAAAGTAACTTTTTTAACGGTCAAACCGTTATCTTGGACGGAAATGGGTCAATGGGACCAAAAATGAGACAAATGTCACTTTATGGGACCAAAAGTGAGACACCGACCACTCTTGGGACCAAAACCGTATATGGCTCACTTTACGGGACGTTTTTGATAATTTGCTCTTTCTCTAATTTGTTTTAATGTTGAGTATTAATCTCTTTTCATTTTGGTCGATTAAAATGAAAGGAAAAAGAGTTTTTATCATTCAAACTTTTCGACTTTTTGTAATTTACTGCCTCAACAAATTTTCATTGCATCCTGCTATTCAATGTTTGTATTTATGACATACTGTCATCAAAACTTATTTTTTAGTGGTTTTGGTTAAAAAACATGACACGTGATGACATACTTATAAAACATATACTTCACTTGTATTTTCACCAAAACCACTGAAAAATAGTTTAGATGGTGGTATGTTACGAATGCAAACATTGAATGACGATATGCAACGAATGTTTATCGGGAAGATAAATTGCAAAAAGGCATGAAATTCGAATAATAAAAAATCTTTTTCCCTAAAATGAATAATGTTTGTTTCAACTTATAGTATTTTATTTCTCCTTACTTTGTTTAAGTACAGTGAAATTACATTAAGATATCTTCTAATTTTGTATGTAAAACTCGATGTCTTAAAAGATATTATAATTTAATTTGAATTAAATTTATAACTATCAGTATACGTGCATGTATGTGTATATATATATATATGTACATGTGTAGGGGAAAATGTAATTCTGGTACTATAAAGCCCGCCTGATACGCATAAATCGAGAAATAGTACTATAGAGCCTAAAGTGTGTACCATTATTTTCACTTATTCAATTTTAATTCTAAAATTTTAAAAAATAGTGTAACATTGGTCCTAGCGTTAGTTTTTGGAAGGAATTCTTATGGTCTCTCACATGCACCGCTCGTGGATGTCATTAATTATCTTTTAAGCAGTTTTTTTATAGTTATAACCCAGGTAGATCATATAATGTTTTTACTATACTTAACGCATTCGTACTCAATTTTTTAACTGACGATTTTGTGCGCATTTTCTGCTTTAAAATTATTAAAGATTGTAGTTCTCCATACTAACAAATTTGTGTATATTTCTCGCTTTAAAACAACTTAAAATTTCTTAATTCACGCATTTAACAATATAAAGATAATTTCTTTTTATTTAACATATGATCATCAGAAAATAATGGAATTAGATTATTATTATCGATAGTCAAATAAAATAAAGTTTCTTTTATATTGTTTTTCAAAATATATTTGAAATTTTATGTAAAATAAAGTTATATTGTATATATAATTATTTAAAATTTTTTTTTTACCTTTTTCAAAATTTGTGCACGGCCTGGCGCATTCTCACCTACATCTTCACTCGCTCTTGCGCCGCACTATGCAACCTAGGATATAACTACATGTGATTGTTTTTTCTCCGTTATAGTTTAGACAAGAGCAACTGATTTTACCGCCACATATGGTTATAACTGTAAAAAAAAACTTCTTAAAAGACAATTAATGGAATCTACGTGAAAATTTCATCCAAAAAACTAACTAACAGAACCAATTACATCATTTTCAAATATTTTAGGATTAAAATTAGATAAGTGAAAACAGTAATACACACACTAACACACTTTACTGCCTATGGCCAAAATTGAATTTTTCCCTATATATGTATGTATGCATATCTATTTAACTGAATATTAATAATGCAAAAATGCGAATTTGATCTTAAAATTCTGCAATTTTAGTAATTTAATTAGTATTGTCTATTTCAAAATTTTATAATTAAGTCCTGTAAATTTGTAATTTTGGCAATTTAATTCTGTCTGTTTCAAAATTTGCAATTAAGTCTTATAAGTTCTAAAATTTTGCAATTTATGTTCGATTTTTGTAGAAAATTTTATTGGTTGCCGGAATTGGCGGCACATGCCTCATTTCTTTGCTGACTTGGCGGGATGACATGACAAAAATATCTGACTTGTATAAAAAAATTATTATACATGTAGCGTATATAATAAAAGAAAATTTAAATAAAAAAACATAATTATATTTGAATGAATGTCGTGTCGTCCAGTGGAGCCTATAAGAAGGTGACTCGTTCAGAAAAGAATAGTCAAATCAACCCAGCTAGCTGGTTAATCTTAGAGATTTTATCAGCCGGCATATAGGAGACGGACGACCACGATCTCACGAAGATCTTTACTTACATGACTTAATTGTAAATTTTGAAACGATCATGACTAAATTGCCAAAATTACAAACTTACATAACCAAATTTGTAATTTTACCAATAACTAATATATTTGCTAAAATTATTGTATTAATTACTTACATCATAAAATAGATTTCATGAGACCATCCATGGTTAGGTGAATAATTTTAAGAGTTTAAATTGTTATATGTAAATTAAAAGATTTATCTTGGAAATTTTAACATTGAGAGAATTACATAGTTATACATTTTGGTCCAAAATTATACATTTTTTTAGTGTCTCAAGCTAAAGTGAAATTTGACAAGAAATATTACCATTTCTCCGATCTATCTATCTATATATATTATAAAAGTACGAGTTAGATTTTTGGTTTCTTACAAAATATATAAATCGCCCAAAACATTCTCATAATAATTATGTCAATACTATTAGTCAAGGATAATTATGTAAATACATGTTATACATTATTAATTTAACTATATTTAAAAAGTACTTGTTGACTTAAAATAGGACTTTTGGTAGAATTAAAACATCTACATCTTACCAAGAAAAAAGATATATAGTTCAACAAGGATTGTTTTAATATTAATATATTAATTAATTATATTTCGAATTTTATCATGTAAGGTGTCCATTCTTTACTTTTAAGGTCTATAATTTAAAGCGTTATAATAAGATAAATCTAATGAATTGGAAATAACAAATTGATTCACTTTATAAATTTTAATAAATTTTGGTGATTATGTAAAATAAAATATAATTGAAATAGAATGAGTTATGTAATTAACTTTCAATAAATCAATCATAATATAATTTGATTATGAGAGTCCATAATTCTAATAATCTAAGTGTATAAACTTTCTTTTATTATAATCACATTATAATTCTATAAACTTATCAAATTAACAAAATAATATAATTGAATGGAATATAATATATTTTTCAATAAACTAATTAATCCTAATGTAATTTTGCTCAATTAACTAAGACAAATATGATTTTTAATTTCTTACAACTTAATATACTACAATTTAGAATTGCAGTTACTTTAAATTAAAATTCCTATGGAAACTCAATGTGTGTGCATATAAAAATAAGATATAATCTAATTTTATTAATAATTTTTATAGTGTTCAATTTTTTATATAAATATACTCTTTTAATTATTTCTAGTACATACATAAAATTAACAGTAAAAAACTAACACATATTTTAAATAATACTCATTAGAGAAATATAAATAAGAAAATGAAATGCAAGATCAAACGACAAAGAGAGAACAAAAAAGGGATAAAGAATAGTTACTTAAAAGAAAGAATTACTTGATTTTAATTTTTTTGGTGCATAATTACTTGATTTTAATGTATACACACATGCATACCAAAATTAAGTAACAACCAAAATAATTCTTTTATTTGATAGTCCTAATGGCGCTGCATGATAACGGAGATAAAAGAGTTTGGACTGGATCAACTAACAATAAATTCTCTTTAAAACGGCCTATAGTCTGCTTATGGTGTCGCATGAGACATGCGAGAAAATTTGGAAATTACCTAAGGTCCAAAAGTTCAAGATTTTTTTTGCGGTTTTGCCACATGATAGCTTGCTCACAAATGTACAGAAATATGATAGAAAATTTAGAAAAGCAATGTATATACACGCTAATGTACATGATATCAATATGTGGACCACATGCTGGAAAGTTACCCGTTAGCTCTCTAGGTGTGGGACAAAATTGTTGATGCACAGACTGAACAAAATCTTCGTGCCTTGCAAGGGTTGGATTGGCACAAAGTGAGCTTTAATAGCAAATTTCAGAGCAATATGTTACCAGAATATCATGGGTGGATTGTCTTGATCTTGACGTTCTGGAATCTTTAGAAAACATGGAACTGATGGAGCTATCAAAATGTTATGAAGCTTAGAAGTATCATTATTCGCTATATAAAAGAGTTATCTGAGACTTCAGTACTAATCAGTGAGAAAAAAAACATAGGCAAAAGAAAATCTGCACTGAGTTGTCATGGAATAAACCCGAGATGGAAGCTATACTTGAATGGAAGCTTTTATAACCATACAAATAGAGATGTAAATGAACCGAGTCGAGCGAACCCTTGCCCTTTTTTAAGGTTCGAGTTCATCCCTATTTTCACGAACCCGAACTCGAACTCGAGCCTGACAAACCTTCAAAAAACAGGTTCGAAGTAGAGTTCGGGTTCGGTTCGTTTCGAGTTCGATTCGTAGGTTCAAGAGATCTAGATTCAAAAAATTAAAGAGGAAGGTGGTACGTAGTGGTAGTGCGGCGAGAAGATGGGTGTGGGGTGGGTAGCCGAAGGAGTTGGCCATAGGCGGTAGATCTGAGATCTGAGTTTGGTGGCGCGATGAGCAGGCCTCTGGGTGATGAGCGGCGAGCAGCCGCAGTGGTGGTGGCATTATACAAAGAAAGAGAAGAGAACTTCGGACGGTGGTGCGTAGGGTGGACGGTAGAGTGGTGGCGAGTTGTTCTTGAGTGTTGGGCGGCGGAAAACTCTGCAAGTTCTTGAGCAGTGAGTGGCTTCAGGCGTGGTCCCTTGTGAGCCGATCTTGAGTGGAGAATTGGGGCTTTGACGGTGGAACAATATTGGGGCTTCGGGCGGCTGAGAAAAATTTTGGATGCATGCTTAGGGTTTTCTTAGAGTTTGAAATGGTTTGAAAGATTCACATTATACGTTAATTCTTTAATCATTAAATTTTTAGTTAATAAGTTTTATTTTTTTAATATTTATTAGATATATGTAATATAAAGTTATATATATATATATATATATATATATATAATATTATATATTAAGAATATATATAATAAATATTTTATTTTTTAGGTTCGCGAGCCGGCTCTCGAACTTGAATTTTGAAAAGAAATGTTTCGAGCTCGGTTCGTGAAGGTCACGAACTGAGCCAAGGTTCGGTTCAGGTTCGACTTCCTCGAATTCGAGCCCGAATATTTGTTGATTCGATTCATTAGGCTCGCGAACGGGTTCGTCTCGTTTACATCCCTACATACAAACAATGCTTTGGTCAGGGGTGTCTTTCGTTATGAGAAATGAAGATGGTGCTAGGGTATGCAATGAATCTTGGTAGAGTTTCAATAATGTAGTCGAGTTATTGTACTTATGTGAGGGATTAGTTACCACTAGCTTAGGAGATTCGCTTTTCGAAAATTAATATGGAGATTGATTCGGAGGCAGTCGTAAACTTTATAAACATTTTATTTTTATATAATAACATAGCTACAAATATTTATATATATTTTTTTATTTTGATGTTTCTCTACTTTAAATTTCTACTTATTACACTTGATTTGAAAGTGAGATTTCATATAAATATTTTTATGTCTAGTTTTTTAAAATCAAAATGGTTCATTAAAAATGTTATTATATTTATTTAATCAAATTAGACATATTTATTATTCAAATGATAAACATGTAACGCACATTCATTTAAACTAGTAATAGAAAAATTATAGGTCACGTCCCAGTTCAACAACTAAAATAAAAGAACAAGCAAACTGCCCTATTACATCGATTGTAAAATTTTTAAGTGGAGCGTGAATGGCGTCTCAATTCAAGAGGCAAGAAATGCTTTCAAACTTATCGAACACTTGCAAACAACTCACTCTATGCAGATAAGAGAGTTTGAACCTACAATTTTATTAGGATCAAACTCACGTCATTGAGATAAAGAGGTTTGAACATATCAAACTCTGTAATGTTCCACTTGACCAACCTAATGGGATTATAAACTGGGCAATTACGAACATACAAAATTATGCTAACATGTAATTAATCAAAAAATATAAGAATCATAGAGAAAACAAGCTTCTTCAAACTAGTTATATATATATTTTAAAAAAAAAAAATTCAAAAACAAATTTATTCAGAATAAATTACAAATTAAGAAATAAAATAGATACTTGTTACTGAAAATCTTAAAAATGAAAAGAATAAAAAGGAGTTGTTTACAGCCATTGTCTCTCACAGGGTTGATTTGCAATCAGCATACTCTGTTTCAGTGGCGGAGCGGACACTATCACTCCGGCCATATTTTGGGTCCTTCGAGGCGGCGCCGCCGGATGTCGGATCGCTTGAATATCCCGCCGCCGGAGAACCTCCGCTGCTGGTGGCGAATGCGGGATCGTTTGAATATGCAACCGGCGGCGAGTTGGGATTCCGGCCAATTGAATCCTGCCGCACGTAGCTCATGTATTCGTAGTTCCGGCGGCCACTGCTTTGGTTGTGCTTCCGCTCTTGCTCCGCCACCTTGTCGGCAGCTTTATTGACGTGAAAATCCATCGCAGCTTCAGCTTCTTTCGCCATTCTTACCTCATGAGCCACCTGAAGTCTCACTTTTGCCAATTCTTTCTCAGCCTGCAATCGATAGTACATAATCTTAATGCAATTTATGATGCAATACGACACGTTGACACACAGATAATATAAATTTTTCTTAAATTTTTTTGCTTGAGAAGAGTATCAGATGCAATATTCGAATAAGTGTTCAAAACAACACAACACGACAAAATAATATTTTTGAAGTGTTCGTCTATTAAAAATTGTAATTATTGAAAATTTTTGGAATTTATTTTAATTATAGGTTGTTACTTGTTAATTTGGAATAAATAAATTTAGTTGTACCATAGAATTTTGTAATAACTTACACAATTGTGAGTTTATAATTAAACACTTCTTAGCTAAATAATAACAAAGAAGAGAAAATAGAATTAGCAATTACCATTTTAGGAACATTTAAACTTTTAATCATCTTATAAACAATTTCGTGGATTTATCAAAATTGTTTGCTTAAGTTGTCAAATATGATGCACCCATGCATCGATATTTTAAAAAGTAATTATACATTATTGTCACATATTAGTATTCAAAACTCTATCATAAAATAGAATTTTGAAATCATAATATTTTATTCAGAACTCTATCATAAAGTAATTAAAAAAATTAATTTACCTTTTATTTTTTATATTTTAATTTTTGTTCCTTTTATATTAAATTTTGGTTCTGTCTCTACTTACATGTTTTGTTCTATAGTAATGTATTTTTATAGTTTTTTCCCCTCACATTTAACAATTTTATGGCTTCTGTTTTCGTTTCAAAATTCAGTATTTAACCGAAAATAAAAATAATATAAATGCGATAAAAAGAGAAGATCATACGAAATTAAATAAGCAACGGAAAAAAAAAAACATACGATTAAATATAAAAAGTTCATAATGATGCAAATATTAATACCTCATGAAATAAAGGGCAAAAAAAGAAAAGAAATGCTAAGAAAAACCCACTAATTACCTTTTCCTCTTCTCTTGCCTCATTCTTGACTTTGCGAGTTGTTGTCATGTCGTCGAATTTCTCCCTGATGGCCTGCATTTCAGGTCTCTTTTCTACAGAAAAAGTTTAGAATTAGTTCAAGGAAATTCAAAGACTCCAACTAACATGTATATATAGCAACATCTTTTGGACCATAATTTTTCCTTAAATTAGAGGTGTTGAACTCAATCACAAATCTTAACCATTGACAAGACTTTCTTTCCTCCTAAAAATTTGCTACACATATGTTTTACATGTAATATTTGTATGTGATACTCATCTTTTTAGCTAATATTATATTATTTTTATTTTTTCAAAATATTATGTATTTGTTTATAAGTACCGATCGCGTAGGGATTTGGTAGCTGAGGTGGCTGCCGAATTGACAAGCTATGACCGCTCAAATAAGAGGGAAGTCTTCTGGGCATGAAAGTGGGACAAGGGAGGGAAACAATTAATGAACTAAATTGGGTGGACTCGACGTAGAGCCTCTGAATGGGACCGGTGTAATGAGGGGACGAGTGTTTTACACTTGTCCTGTGGTTGGTGGAAAATTTAGGGAAAGTGACCAATCAAATGGCGAGTGTAACACACTTGCTCTTTAATTGGTTGGGATTTGGCCGAGCGTGGTTTGGGCTAGAATTTTCCCTCTGAATGCCTAAAATCAACAAAGAGACCGAGAATAATAATATGAGTAATTAAAGATTCGAAAAGTACAGTATATGTGCTTATCAATTTATATAAATGTTGGAAATATTTATAATGTGGACTTTTGTCTGTGCTTAAGTATACACACTTGAGGTGCATTTAATGCACCGACAGGGTTGGTGGCAATAAACACGACATATTTGGGTGCATTTAATGCAAATCTTTCAAGATCTTTAACTCATATTTCGACTAAAGAGGTCGAAGGACCTATTCTCTTGGTTGACATAACAAGGCACAAAATCGACCCCCCTAAAATTAGGAGGAAAGTCGAGCGTCCGACCACCTAAGTCTGACATTTCGAGTCATGTGGTGCCAATTGTCTCATTGACATTGTGCCACATAAAATACTATACATCTTAATATCCCACATTAAAAAAGATCCAATCATGTGCCAATTAATAAATGCAAGGCAACACTCACCTAAACCATCACCAAAATAAATGGTATTTGAAAGTTTTCTATTCGAATTTCTTCTTGTCAAGCAATGTGTTTGGCCTAATTTGGAGTGTCTGGGCCGAAACATATCCCCGACATGTTTAGTTACTAACAAGTGGGAAATAATTTTAAGTGTTTGGGCTCAAATCTCTAATGCACCGATATTTTTAAAAATATCATTTTATCGTGTCAAACACCATGTCTGCTTCTCACGTGAAAAATTCACAAAAAAAATTATCGTGTCGGACACACGACACTTCTCATGTGGAAAATTTACAAAAAAAAAAAAAAAATTGTGTTGGACACCATCATATCGGATACTTCTCACATGAAAATTTCATAAAAAAAATCGTGTTGTCGTATCTGTGTCGTGTCCGTGTATCATTTTATCGTGTCGGACACGCTTCTCACGTGGAAAATTTAAAAAAAAAAAAAAATTCGTGTCGCCGTATCCGTGTCGTGTCCATGTATCATTTTATCTTGTCGGACACTTCTCACGTGAAAAATTCACAAAAAAAAAAGTGTCGTCTCATCCGTATCATGTCGTATCCATATCCGTGCAACATAGGCCCAAACATATCCCCGACATGTTTAGTTACTAACAAGTGGGAAATAATGTATGACGTATGGATAAGGATACGATACAGTTATATAAATTTTTTAAAAAAAATTTATGTGAGGAGTTTAGGTTATACGAGGAATTCGGACATGATATCAAACACGAGCAGTACCTAAACCGACACGATAAAATAATACTTTTAAAAATATTCGTATATCATATAAAATAAGTTAGTATCATATTAACTGAAATGATCAACACGCAAAACCTAAAACTTTTCTCTGCCCAACGCCGCCTTTGATCACATGAGTGGAGCGGCTCGGCCGCCGCCACCACATACGGCTGTTTGGCCATCCCTCACGGCTTCTCACGCCGCCAACCAGCCTCGACCGACAACTGTTACGACCCAAAACTTGGCTACTGTCCAACATCCGTCACACCCTCTTATCGGAGATGTTCCGCAAATTTCCTACGCCACTGCCCTGCACGCCTCGCCAACCATCACTTTGATTTCCACCGTCCCGTTAGCTACAAAGGCATTGGCTACAAAACGAGGTCGTGTCTTTCTTTTCCCTCACGACCCACATCGTAAATCCTACGGAGTTGTTTCAGAAAGGAACGGGCTTACGAACATATCGTTTTCAGATGCTGAAATTGCAGAGTTATCTTTGCCGTTTAGATTCGCTCTTGTTGGGAAATTCTCGCAAGGATACCCTACGATGGCAAGGCTCCACGAAATTCTCATGGACATGAATCTGTCAGGTGAGTTTAAGATTGGTTTGTTAAATATTAAGCACGTTCTCATCCGACTGAACTGTAACGAGGATTTTACGAAACTTTGGATGCAAAAAATTATTTTCCTAGACGGTTTTCCAATGCGTATCTTTAAGTGGACGCCAACGTTTAATACGAAGATAGAATCGTCTGTTTCACCGGTATGGATTAAGTTTCCTAATTTTCCGAGTCAATTCTTTAAGCCGGAATCGCTTTTCGATATTGCTAAGAATGTGGGAGAGCCATTATGTTTCGATGAGGGGACTTTTGATGCAACGAGACCTTCTGCGGCACGCGTTTGTGTCGAGGTTGATCTATTACGCCCATTGAAGCAGCGTTTCAGCTTATCATACCATGGTTTGACATGGATACAACCAATTATGTATGAGAGATTGCCTCAGTATTGCCGAAAGTGTTCACATATCGGGCACAACGATGTAGATTGTCATGCTGATTTGGAGCCGCAACCGAATTTAGTTGGAACCCCATCGGATGAGCCAGATTTGCGTAGGAAAATTGATGCTAGGCGTACAGGGGTACATACGACCCAAGGAAATGTTGGCCAAACTCCGGCGGGTGTCTTTGGCAATGGAGGCATTGGAGTACCCCGGGGTGCGGAGTCCATTGCTGCTATGGGATTGACAGAGAAACCTTGTCCTGTAACTACTGAAACACAACGGCCTTTGCATGAGAAGGAAGTGGGCCCTTCTTCAGCTTGGGTTTCAAAAATCTCCAAACCCTATATGCAACAATCCAATAACTCAGAGAAAGCTCCAGAGGAGCAGCCCATGGGTGATTTATTGAAGACGGACTCGAGCTACAAGAAATTTACTACAATAGTCCAACAAATGATTGGTGAGGAAAAGACAGGAAATACCACCCAACTCAATAATCACTCGGCTCAATCCTCAAATACACAGTCTGAGTTGCCAACCTTAGGTCAAGAGGGGCGGACACTTCTTAATATGAATCAGTCCAACTCATACTCTGGAAATTCACATGAGGATTCAATCGATGAGGAAGATATCAATAAAAGATGGGTAGCAGGCATTGATGCAATTGTTGATGAAATTGTAGATCGGGCCCTCCCGGTGAATCAGAAAAAGAACAAGAGAAGGAATCGGTCAAAGTCTGTAAAGATAACACGCACTCCGGAGTATTTTCAGAGTCCTCCAGAGTTAACTTCAGAAGACCTCTGCCGAAAATAAAATCAGTTATTGGTGCTGTTTTTGGAAATGAGTTAGAGCAGCAAGTTAATCGGGAAAATTACGTTACTGATCGATCTCATGAAGTGGCGGAAGATGACCCAGAGACAATCAAACAAATGGCTCTTTTTAGACGCTCAAATTCACTTAATAAATATACAAAAAAAAAAAAAAAATTCACTTAATAAAGATATGGAGAAAACGTTGTTTTGACAACGCCCCAAAGTTTGGAAGAGATCTCTATCTGGAGGAGCTTGTGATAGGCTGCTAACTCACACGGATAGAGATGTGGAGACAGATAAAAATATTGAAAATTTTGAAGAAGAAGATAGGGAAATTGAGGATTTTGATGAAGATATTTTTGGGTTAAGTGCTTTAATGTATGGGAAGTAGTACTTCCCTTTTTATTTTCTTGTCCTGCGTTTTTTTCTTTTTTTCTCTGTTGAGGCGGGGTCCTCTATAAAATCCCCTTTTATTTTTGGAAAAAAAAAAAAAAAAAGTTAGTATCATATTAACTAATATGTACTTAATCTAATGCAACTCAAAAACTAATAAGTAAGATAAAAATTGCTCGAGCATTGTGAGGTAATAAATTATTCAATATTTAATCGATATGAGACGAATTAATAAGTAGATAAATATTTAGTTGATACGAGACTATTAACAACTTTAATTCCGGCAACTGTCTGCACAAAGAGATATAGCACAGCATAGATAATTTAACCTTAACAAACTGTTGCAGTAGTACAAGCTAATGTTCAACAACGAAAAATTACAAATTACAATTTCACACCCCCAATTTCAGTTTATTACATTTCTGTTCCCAAAGACAGCAACAGCAGATCAGAAAGAACCTCACCTAGCTCCCACGGTAAGTCGAAAACGAAAATGGAGAAAGGAGAAGAGGAACATGGAAATGCTCCCATTTCTGCTTCTCCCTAACTTCAAACACGATAGAAACATACGGAAAAAATCCATCCGGATTATATTTCCCGGTGTTGAAACTGATCCTATATACTCCGGGATTCAAAGCATCAACCATATTCATCAATTGACCGCTTCTTCCATCTTTATCCGTAATCGAAGTACCCTGAATCCTCCAACTACCTGAATCTGCCATACCAAACATGGGACGGGAATGACTGTTATCCCACATTTCCAAACGGACCTCAACGCCGCCAGCAGGACAGCCACGGGCTATGTCCAGGATGTGTGTCGTGATTGGTGGTCGAGCCCGGGTGAAAGATTGAGAGGGTTTGCCCTCGTTTGCAGCACTTAAATGTCCTCCAATAATGGCCATGCGGTCTTCTACAATACAACAACAAACATCAGGTAAAAGTTCATAATGATACAAAAAGATTTAATACAGATACAATGTAATGGGAAATTAAGGCAAATCGAAAAGGTTGTGGGGCTGGAGATTTTGAGGTCTTAATGTTTGACCAGAGAGCTGACATCTTAAACTTTTAGACGAGGCAATCATTTAGTAATAAGAACAGCTAGTTCTTGTGGATTTTGGAAAGCCATAGTAATTTGAGTTATCACATATCAGTTCAAACTTCTTAACGACCTTTTTGGGATAAAAACCTTCGACCATCCGAGCTACAGATGTTTTTAGCACTTTACCAACTGAACTTTAACGTTTTAGCATTTTACCTCCTTTACTGTGTATATTGTTACATATTACCGACTAAGGAACATCAGTGAAATATTTGCTGAAAACACTTTCAAAACTGCACATATTTTGTTCCACTGCAACAAATAAACCTACAAACTACTAATCATGCTCCTTTATTAAAATTAACAGTTGGAGGTCGTAATGAGTACAAAACCATAGCGTTTAGGTGGCAAAGTGTAGAACTTAAAAGTTTAACTGGTAAAGTGCAATAAGAGTCTATAGTTCGGATGGTAAAATGGTTTATCCTAACTTTTTAATCAGGTGAGAACTACTCTTCACACGGGGCATAATCAGAACTTCAAGATAATTCCTAAAGAAAGTCATGTTTTTCATAATCCGATATTTTAGAGTCCAGAAATGGTAAAACGCTATAAGAAACCAGGAAAAATAAGAACCAACAGAAACCGAACACAAGAGACGGAAAAAGCCAATCAGGCACAGAACCTCCTGCTTTTGTCACCGCATCTGTAGTGTGGGATGTCTTGGTGGAAGAACCGACAGTTGGATTAGTTTTAAATAGCTTTGAGAGACGTAATTCAGTTATCTTCATTTGCTCTTGGGCTGCAAGCTCAAACTCAACTATTGGTCTGTTCTGATATCGTCTCTGTATAAATATAAAGAGGAAAAGGTGAGATGAAATTGAAATTTTAATTATCTGGTCATAATGTCCTATTCATTATTCTTTTGCTTTTCTTCACAATTAACCAAGCTCCACGCCTTCTACAATTATTTAGCGTACCTGGTGGCTGGTACACTCTCATATGCATCGCAGTTTCTTTCTTTATTTTTAATATTTTTTCAATTTGAGCTTTATGAAGCCTAGCACGCGCGGTTCAGTAGGTTAGATATATGCTAAACTATAAGAACGAAAAGCAATTTGCCAATAAAAGAACCAAGACAAAGTTGGGCCTGTAAACGCCTAGCCTCATTAAGTAAATCACCTGTAAACTCCTAGCCTCATTAAGTAAATCAAACATTTTCAAGATGATAGCCATCAATCACCAACACTAAGGAAAACCGAGAAGGGAAAAGATGTTGAACCACGAACTGCAGCATTACTTTTTCGAAAGGAAAGCTATTTTGAAAGGTAATGTCCACAAAGTATCTTAACCTCTTCAAGTAAAATTGAGCAACCCAACCGTTACCTTAACCTCTGCAAGTATCTCTGGGGTGCTTCTTCCAGATGCAAATATCAGAAAGACAAATCCAAACTTCTCACTGTAGCGAGCATTCCACTCATACAGCTCCTACAAGATAAAACTGGAAAACTCTGAATTTGAACCAAAAAACCCAATCTCAAAAGCAAAATGCAAGCATTAATATCTCATATAGTGGTATTCCCTGTTTTTTCATTTCGAAATAATAAATAAATAATAGATGTGAATTTTTAGCTCAAGAACTGAAATATAAGGGGCAGCCACATCCGTTTGACATCCTATCCCTATTTGTCACAGCCCACATTAAACTGAGACTTACAAGTTTAGGGACTAGGCTTATAATAACTGAACTAACCACATATGAACATAGAATCTTGTTATCTGTTAAATTGTAGATACCTGCAACGTAGAGTCCGTGGCTGTAGCTAAAGCAGTAGACTGCTCTCCCTTACTCCACCTGTGACAAAACAACTCATTATTTCCAGACTCATAGGCATAGTTGCACGAGACTATAGAAATGCAAATAATGAACATTTCACCACATTTAATAAACTGTGAATTTTGACTAACAGAGATTAAGAAATAAATGTCAATGCAGGTCATAAAACAGATAAAGATCATGATATCTTGAAAGGAATGTAGCATTTCAATAGAAATGAGGATTTTATAGAGCAAGCCAAATCTGGGGGGTTTGGATAATACATATGCTCTGCCTCAATTTGTAAGCAATCTAAAGGACATAAAGGGTGCTATGATTAGGTCTTAAATGAAAATGTTAACTTAACACTCGAAGGACCAAAAAGTCACTTGTCACAAGTCGGGGGATAAAAAATGGCAACTTTTCCAAATTATCAATTATTCTGAAATAGAGAACAGACAAACACACACAAGCATCTGAAAATCATATTAAAAAAAGTAAAAATCAAAGCAATTTATGGGGAAAAGACTTCAGTGATTGGGGATGGCAGCTGGAGGATGTTTTGCTTGTAACTTTGGTGACTATTCATACTTTTCTTCAAACAAGAGAATGAGTGAAATGCAGAGGATGCTAGAGGCTTGTTTTTCCCTAGCATATGGTTGGCATACGTATGATTTCCACAAGACGACCTAATTAAAAGTTCAAAACACAACATGATACCAAAAAACATAATATATTAGGAAATCGAATTCTAAAAAAAAAAATATATATATATATATATATAAAATAATCTATCTTTTCATTCCCTGGAAAGAAAACAAAAAGTTTTAACCTTTTATACAATCATATAAAGAAAAATTGAAAAAATTAGTCCACCGTGGTGTCGATTTTAACTTCACATTATCTCTATGGATCCGGAATTCCAATAACCAACCCCCCAAGTTACACAAAGCCACAACAGGTTCTCTGCTGATCCCAGGAAATAGATATGCTCATTTTAGTACATAAATGTGGCTGAGTACTTTCTTTCCAAGTATTTCACGAAGTTACCTATGTGTTCCGAAACTAAAAAGAAATATATAACACTAACTAAACAGTCAGATCTCAGATGCAATGTGGTAAAGTGCAAAAGCGTGGAGAGAGAATTAAATCAGTCTTAGTGCAAAATACACATGAGAACTGTTAAGCAACAGTGAGATGTTCTAGATGCAGGGAAACAGAGATTAAGGACTCAATATGATCCAATTTAAGAAAGAAAAAAAGTGAGAAACTGAACTGGGCACTGGTTTCACTTTTGATAGTCTTTGCAGCGCCTCCACCAATCGGAGGATGAGCAGCAAATGCTTCAAGCCATCCATTCACATCCACCTACACAGAAGAACAATTCCATTAACACACACACATATACACATATGCAGAGAGAGAGAGAGACCTTGTTGAACCAGATATCTTTAGCAGCATCTAGGGCTTCCTCAAAATTTGAAAAGGGTCCAGCAGACACCATTTCTTGCGCAAATTTGACGCTCCCACAGCATGCCAACCACTCTTTCTCACCCAAAATCACCGGTGCTTCCATCTCTCTCTTCTCTTTCTCAGTTGAGGAATAGCTTCACAGAAATTGAAGTGATTCGAAGCTTGAAATAGGATGATTACGCTCCGATTCGCGTATCAAAATTGATTTGTCTCTGTACTGTAATGGAGGGATGTTCCTTTTCAAGGCCGAGCTGATCGGAAATAAGAATATAGAAACAAACAAACAGCCTTCCCAAATCCATCAAATTAAGTATGAATTTATCTAACTTAATAGAAAATCTGTAAGAATCTTTCTGTTAACTATTATAATCAGATATCAAATATCTGTTTTTTACTTTACAAGAGGATAGATGTTGCTTCCCGATTATTTCCAGTAGGATTCGAATTCGTGTTTACCTATTAATCTATTTACAGATACATATATTTATTGCTTAAAGTATAAATTAGAGAATATTAGGCCATTTTGGATGACTTAATTTGGACTGATTTCACGTTTGATACGATAAATTAAATATGTCTGACCTGGAAGAGTTAATTTGTGACCAGTATAATCTTGGCAGTGTAGTGTATCTTGGAGAAACGCCACAGGATCTTGTTTATCCTCGAAGAAAATTTTTAATTTTTGTTCCTTTTCTCTGTAAATTGAAATGATTTTCAAACTCCCATTGTTTATAGAGTTTGGGGTTTTCTTAAATGATCTCTAGGGAGAATAATTAACCCTACAGAGATCTACTTGTTCATCTCTGCTAACCCCCTTTTTTTTTTTTTTTTTCTTTCGGTTTTTCAGGTCTGCGTGCAGACTCGCTTTGAATTTCTCTTCCTCTTTTCGCAAATCTTGTATGCTCTGCATTTATGGAAGTTCAACCCTTTTTTTTCGGGTAGTTCACCCTTTTCTAATGCTTTCCAAGAGTATTATTGGGAAGTTATCTATACTCCTATATCTATACTATTATATTTTTTTTTTTTTGTCACTCTATCCATATTATTATCTTAAGTAAGAGATGTTTAGAGTAATTGTTTTGGTGTCTTGAATTTTAAATTTTTATTTTTATTTTTTTCATTCAAGCTTAACGGCTTATTTTGTGTTTATCTTTTAATTTTTATTTTTTTTTCTCCCACCTTACTTCTATTTTTTTTATTATATTCTTTTATTTTTCTCATATTTTTTAATTTTTATTTTATATTATCTTTTAAATTATTAATTATATTAAAAATAATTACAAAATATAATATAAAATATTTATTTAATATTTATTTAAATAATAATAATTTTATTATTTGTACATACATAGAGTGTGCAAGAATTACTAGTTATATATTAAACGTCAGAGTCGAGGTGTCATGGACTCTTGGTCTTTTTTCTTTCTTTTTTATTTATTTATTTATTTATTTTATTTCATAACTTTCATGTCTTTCTAACTTCTTTTTTCTCTTTCTTCACTTCAACTTTTCTCTCTTTTTTTTTAATATAATTTTTATCTCTTTTCACTTATATATTTTGAATTATTAATATGACACTATCTTATGCTATATATTGATCGTAATTTAGTTATTATATTAAAAATAATTATAGAATATATATTAATAAAAAAATTTATTTTAATATATTTACGTACTAATAATTTTTTATTTTAACATATGTCGAATGTGCGGAGTTGTTAGTAATTCATTAAGAGCTAATTTCAGATATCAACCTTGAAATTAACTCAAAATTGATAAGAAGACTTAATATTAATAAAATCCAAATGCGATTAAGTCATCAAAACTAATCTTCTATAAATTTAGTTTTTAATTATTTTTTGTGTTAAATGTATAATAATTTATTAAAATAACTATACAAAATTATTGAATAAATTTTAAAATATTCAGATTTAATATACAGCCACAGTCACTACTGTAAAACTAGAATAAAAACTAAAACATATGTTACGATCCTTTCAAAATAAAAAAAACGTTACGACGATAATGATTCAAATAAATGTTGATCCGGCTCGAAAATGGTTTAGCTGAGTTGGAGGTCTAAGTGGCAATTTCGGGTCGATCAGTCAAGAATTTGTAGATGTGGGCTCTTTAATCGATCTGAAAACACTCGAAACACACGTGAGCTCAAAGGCCAAATTGGGGACTTGGGGTTGGACCCAAGTTTGGCACTCCGACGCTCAAGTCAGTGGAAGGTTTTTAGAGAGAGAATTAAGTGCTGAGAAGCGAAATAAATGCTCTTAAATTGCTTACCAAACACTGTTCAAGACTTGGGTATTTATAGTCAGGAGCATTTAACACAGTAGTGCGTGTACCGCGACTGTGCATTAAATGCTCTGCAGTCGATCGGTTCGTTTGTCGGACGCCTGAGCGGGTGTCTTGAGGTCGAGTGTACTTGGTTTCCCTTTTGGGCGTAGACATGTGCAAGAAGCATTAAATGCACTGTAGCGCGTCTAGCCGTGGTGAATAGGGGAGCTACACGTGTCCCGACAAAGATGCTTTAAGGCATCTTGTTGCCAGGTGACGTAGGATCTCGATCCGAGAGGTCGAGATTAAGCGAGTCGTGATGAAGCATGTCCGTAATGGGGAACCCGTCGGTGGGATCGAGTTCGACCCCAACCCTTGTGCGGGATAAGGACGTTTCATACGTGGTTCCCATGCGGGAACAAGGACGGACCGTCCGTTGCGGATTATGGGATCGAGTTCGATCCCTTGAGGTGTGCGGGAGCGGATCGATCAATTGAGGGATAGGGATCGGATCGATCCGTTGGGGTGCATTGGGTCGCATCGATCCCTTAGGGTGCAAGGGATCGGATCGATCCGATCTCGGAATAGGGATCGGATCGGTCCCTTGAGCCTAGGGATCCGATCGGTCGTTCCTTGAGGGATCGATCCCGTTTGGGGGAAGGGATCGAACTTGACCCGTCAAGGCGAAGCGGATTGGATTCGATCCGTTGATTCGTTGGCCCGTTGACCTTGGTCCGCTTGAGGTGGCGAGATGTCCAAGTGGCTTCCCCTGAGGCGTGCCACGTGGCTCGACCATTTTATGCCATATCAGAGGCCCCCCAAATTACCGGCGTGAATTTTCGCGTGGGTAATTTTCATCGCTTCGGTTATGGCCTTCGTGTTCCGATACATCAGGCTCGGTCTTTGGGGCAATAATGTCAGCATCGTTTCGCGCTTCGAGGAAAAGCAACACGGTCCTCTAGACCTAAAAGCTGCTTCATTTCGCACTTCGAGGGGAGTGGGTGGCTCGGCCTTCTAGGCCCAATAATGGCCAAGGCACGCGGATCGAGGGGTCACCTTTTTCTTCCCTATAAATAAGAGGGCACCCAATTTCTCATTTCACACATTTCCCTTCCAAAGAGTCGATCCCTCCCCCTCTCCATTCCGTTCGGGTCAATCATCAAGGGATCATCCTTAGGGCGGAAGTAGAAAGGTAATTTCGTCAATTCTTCCGGACCCCATTTTTTTCTTAGTGTGAGCTATGTCGAGGGCTCCATACATGTGTGTTATTTCTGACGACGAGGGCGAAGTGGATGAACCGTTTACTCCCTCCGCGGGTTGATCGGGCTCGTCGGGCGGAGCTCCACCGCTGCCGAGTATGGACTTCGGATCTTTTTTTGATTTTTCCACGGAGCCCGGGGCTTGTCCACCCTCGGCGAGCGGGGAGGCGCAAGTCTCGTCTTCTAGGCGTCCGCGTCAAATCGCCGTCGAGGAGCCGGAGGAGGAGGAGGAGGAGGAAGAGGAGGATGAGGATGAGGACGAGGAACCACCGGAGCCCGCCGTCTCGAACCCGCGACCGGGTCGGTCGGGTCATGTTTACCGGACACTGACCGACGTCGCTGAGAGGGCGTCGACGATGTCCGCTCGTGACTTCCGCGAAATCTGTAATTGGAGTGGCGGGATGCCGGCAGGCATGATGCCTCGGTTGCCCTTCGAGGGAGAGACAGTGGGAGCCCCGTCAACCAAACATTCGTTCGGGCTTTATTATGCGACAATGAGACATGGGTTTCGGTTTCCGACTCACCCACTCGTTTCGACATTCTTCAACCGGGTCAACCTGTGTCCGGCCCAACTTGTTCCGAATTCGATCGCTTTGATGTACAGCGCGGTAGTTATATTGAGATGCTTGGGGTTCGAGCCGTGTTTTGAGGCTCTTGGGGAATTCTTCATCCTCGTCAACTCCTCTAAGTCTGGGGAGGGTTACTACTACCTCCAAGCCAGGCCAAACCGAAAGCTCGTTAACATCCCGATCACATCAAACGGGAGTAGATGGAAAGAGAAGTTCTTTTTCATCGACTGTCCGATGTCTCTTCCTTTTCGCACGTCGTGGACCACCAAAGAACCTAAAAAACTCCCGACGAAGAAGACCGCTTGGTTACATAGCGATACCAATTTCGAGCTTTTGACCGACCTGGGATCTCTCGACCCCACATACCTGACAAGGACGTCCCACTTAATCGAGGTGGGTCTGATTCCGGGGTCGAGGTTGCGCAATTTCCATTTTGGTGAGCCTCCGCCTCCGGGCCGACCCGCTCGATCGGGTCATGTCACTTGCGTGTGTGTGTTTTATTCCTCTTTGGGGAAATATTTTTTTTTATGCTCGTCGATTTCGACCCCCCCACAGCGAGATGGGTCGGATCGACCGTCAGGAGACGGGTCGGATCGCGACCATTTGCCAGCGCGTCGGATCGAACGGGACGCGTCGGGTCAATTTCGACCCGTTGCTCTACTCCTCCACTTCTATTTATGTAATTTTTATTCATTATCATTAATTTATTTGTTGGATGCTGACCGAACCTGATCTGCCCTTGTAGGTTTGGACATTCTCGCCATGAGTCGATTGGAGCGGCTACGTAAAAACTTGAAGTTGGATAAGGACGACCCCATTCCCCGGGCCGACCGGGAGGCGGTCGAACGATCGATATCCGCGATCAATGACTCTCTGCCAGAGCCCCAGGACTTGGCCCCGCGGACCCGCCGGCAGGCTCCCTCGAATCCTAGACCACAAGATCAGGCCCCTGAAGGAATATACGTGGCGGGGCAGGCATCTGAAGCGTTCGATCCGGAACTCGCGGACCCCGAACAAGTAATTAATTTGGATCACTTAGATCTCTATTTCGATCCCGACATCAATCTTCATGATCTGACTCTTCTTCAGGAGGCACAACTAGGAGCAGGTAGGCGCCTGCGCAAGCGGAAGAAGAAAGGGCAGGCGGACGAGGTCGATCCCGAGATCGACCCCGAAAGCGGGTCGGACGTGGAAGCGAAGGTGCTTGATTTCCAACAAACTGCCCCTCTGAGGTGGCCAGGCGGGCTCGAACGAAGGAAAGAAGACGGGTCGCTACGGAACCTTGGGGTCGGCCAACCCGATGTCACCCTGCTGGCCTCACTTTTCAACACAAATTGTGTGATCGAGGAGCAGAAGGCGCTTTTCAAGGAGCCTCGCGATCATCAAAGATATCGCGTCTGCAAGGCCGTTTACAGCGTAAGTACCCCTTCGTACGTCTCCCTCTGTCGAGCCAATTTCATGTCGATCTAATGATCCTTACTCGTCAACAGGAGTTGATGCCGTGCGTCTACAATGCTTTTCAAAGGGCGGACGTTTTTGAGTCCGAAATGATCAAGTACAAGGAGAAATACAAAGCCGCTAAAGTTGTGCTGAGGTCGACCAATGCGGAGAGATTAGCTGAGCTCCAAAGTCGGCTCGACGAGGTGTTGTCAACGCAGAGCCTTCGGGAGAAGGAGGCCCGGGTGCGCGCTGTAGAGTTGCAGAGCGCTTTGGAACGTATCCAGACCGTGGAATCAAATCATGAGGCCGAGCTAAGGGCAATCCAAGCTGAAACCAAGGAGAAAGTCCAGCAGGCGAAGGCCGAGGGCTGGGACGCGGGTCGAGCGGCCGCTTTGGCAGAAGGACAAGCAAAGATTAACGCTATGATTGAGTCTTTCCGCAATGCCAAGACCGGGATCGAGCGGTACGCCGTCCGGGAGTTCGTTGAGGGGCCCGCCTTTGACGAGGCGAACTCGGTCATGGGCGGGGTCGATCTGGAGGCCGGCTTTAGGCTCGCTTGTAATCAGTTCAGGAAGCGAGGTATCATCCCCGAAGGCTTCAGCGATCCAGAGATTGGGCTACAGCACCCCGACCCCTATCCGGAGCCGGAAGAGGAGGAGCCCAAAGCTCCCGTCGACATCGATTGGCCTAACCATAAGTACGGGTTTGCGGTCGACATGTCATTCGCAAGAAGGGATAAGAGAGCCCCTGAGTACGAGCTCCCTCCTCCGATCGACATTGAGAGCTTTCTACCCCCGACCCGATGGGGCCGTAACAAGTCTGGTGCCTCGGGCTCTTCCCCGCATTCGTAGTATTAATCTGTTGTTGTTCCCCTTTTTTTTAAAATAATTTTGAGACAATTTCATTCGACCCAACGGCTGGGGATGTCGCTGTATTATTATCGTGTTGTCTTATTCTCACGCTTTATCTCCATTACAACATTTTTCGGATTTCATGTATGGTGCGATGGGTCGTCTCCGATCCCCAGGTGTATTGGGATGGAGTTTGATCCCGAATTTCGTGTGAGGGATCGAATTCGATCCGGTTCGGTCTAGGGGATCGAGATCGATCCCTACTTGCATGGGGTCTGAGTTCGATCCTCATATGTTTGAGGGATCGATTTTGATCCCTCTTCGTTTGGTGGGGTCGGTCTCGATCCTTCATGGGATCGATTTCGATCCGATTGGTCATGAAGGGATCAATTTCGATCCCCATTTGCGCGGGGTTTCGAGTTTGATCCTCATATGTTTGAGGGATCGATTTTGATCCCTGTTCGTTTGGTGGGGTCGGTCTCGATCCTTCATGGGATCGATTTCGATCCGATTGGTCATGAAGGGATCAATTTCGATCCCCATTTGCGCGGGGTTTCGAGTTTGGGTTCCCCCGTCCTAAGTATTGTTCATCGTTAGTCCCGTTCTCGTCAGGTCGTTGAACGACCTCGTTGGACTTGGGGATTTGTAAGTTCGACAAAATAACCAAATAAATACATGATAGCATGATCGTGGATCGAATGCCAAATAAATACACATTATATAAAAACGACTGTTGAATTTCATCGAAAGGATCGGACTCGATCCGTAGATGGGATCGGGATCGGGCTTTGAACGTGCTCCGGTTCGATCAACTATACAAGATGGGTGATTTTATACATAAAACTTCTTCAGGTTGTGCGCATTCCAGGGTCTTGGTAGGGGCACTCCGGCCATATCTTCGAGCTGATACGCCATGTTCTTGCCTACTTTTGTAACCCGGTAGGGACCTTCCCAATTGGGTTCGAGTTTTCCCACATGCTGGAGGACCTCTACCTTCTTCAACACTAGATCCCCGATCTGGAATATACGGGGTCCGACGTGTTTATTGTATGATCGGGTCGCGGTCGCCTTGTATTGTTTAATCTTCTGGTATGCGCGTTCGCGCTTTTCCTCAATCAGATCCAAGTCAGCGGATCGATTTTCGTTATTCCTATCGAGCTGGTATTGACTGACGCGGGCTGTTTCGTGTAGCAACTCCGATGGGATCACTGCCTCCGACCCGTATACCAGGGAGTAGGGGGTTTGGCCCGTCGCCGTTCTGGGGGTCGTTCGATAAGCCCAGAGGACCCCGTCGAGTTCGTCCGCCCACGCCCCCAGCTTGGCATCGAGACGGGTCTTCAAATTTTGAATGATGATCCGGTTGGTGACTTCGGCTTGGCCATTCGTTTGAGGGTGGCCGACGGTGGTGAACCTGAGGTCGATTCCGATATCCCGACAGTAGCTTTTGGTGTTCTCGCTTCGGAACTGGGGCCCATTGTCACAGATGAGAACCCTCGGGACCCCGAAGCGGCAGATTATACTCTTCCAGAGGAAATTTCTTATCACCGCGTCAGTTATCTTTGGGACTGCTTCGGCTTCGACCCATTTTGAGAAGTACTCGACGGCTACTATGGCGAAGCGTTTTTGCCGAGGGGCCAGGGGGAAAGGACCAATAATATCGATCCCCCATTGATCGAAGGGCCATGAGACATCGATCGCGATCATGGTTGCGGGATGTGTGTGTATGAGGTTGCCGTGCTTTTGGCACTTGGGGCATTTCATTGAGTGCAGCTTTGCGTCTTGGATTAGGGTCGGCCAGAAATACCCGCTTCTTAAGATTTTGCGAGCTAGGGCTCGACCCCCTGAGTGGTTCCCGCAGTTCCCTTCGTGGATTTCTTCTAACACATCTTTGGCCTGGCTCGGGCGGAGACACCTTAGCGGTGGACCTGTGAATGATTTCTTGAACAATCTCCCTTCGCGGTCCAGTAGGTATAGCAACGAGCGGTATTTCATCCGCCTCGCCTCTAACCGGCTTTGAGGTAGTGTCCCGTCCTTTAGGTAGGAGACCAAACTATCCATCCAACATGGCTCCTCTGGGTCGATCGTCGCGACATCGATCCGACCCGGGTCGATGACCCGATCGGGTGAGACGTGAAATGAGATGGTCCCGTCTCGGGTGCCCTGAAGGCCGTTCGCGAGTTTGGACAATGCGTCCGCTCGGGTGTTTTCTTCACGGGGGACTTGCTCGATCCGAAATTCTTTGAATTTTGAGGCTAACTCTTTAACCATCTTGAGATAATCCGCCATCGACTCTTCCCTTGCTTCATACGTGCCGCTAACCTGACCCGCGACAAGCTGGGAGTCGGTTACGATAGCCAATCTGTCGACCCGATGCTCCGACGCAAACTTTAGTCCCGTGATGAGTGCCTCGTATTCTGCCTCGTTATTGGTGGCCTTAAAGTCGAGGCGGACGGCAAAATCAAACTGTGTACCATCCGAGCTGACTAATGATATCCCTACCCCTCCCCCCTTGGAGGTCGATGAGCCGTCAACATACATTGTCCAACTCATGGGATCGGGGGCGTCTTTTAGGGGCTTCGTGTTCTTTTCGACTAAGAAGTCAGCCAGAACTTGAGCTTGTTGGGCGACGCGGGGTTGAAAAGTGATGTCGTGTTCACTCAACTCCACCGCCCATTTCATCATGCGGCCCGATACATCAGGTTTGGACAAGACCTGTCTGAGGGGTTGATCGGTTAGTACCACGATCGGGTGTGCTTGGAAGTAGGGGCGTAGCTTTCGAGCCGCATGCGTCAACGCGAAGACGAACTTCTCGATCTCAAGGTAGTTTCGCTCCGCCCCATGCAAGATTTTGCTCAGATAATAGATGGGCATGTGTTTTCGATCCCTAATGGCGACGAGGACCGAACTAAAAGTTTCGTCGGAAAGGGAGAGATAGAGGTACAAGGTCTCCCCTTCGTTGGGCTTAGCCAACAGCGGTGGAGATGCCAGGTACTCTTTAAGTTGTTCAAAGGCTCTATCACACTCATCATTCTATTCGAACTTTTTTAAGTTTCGTAGTACCTTGAAGAAGGGGAGGTTCCGTTCGGATGATCTGGATATGAACCGATTTAGGGAAATGATCCGACCTACTAAGGACTGGACTTGGCTTATACAATCGGGTCGAGGTATGACCCGGATAGCGTCGATCTTTGCTGGGTTCGCCTCGATCCCGCGCTGGCTAACCATATACCCGAGGAATTTCCCTCCTTCGACCCCAAAGGTGCACTTGTCCGGGTTAAGCTTCATATCATATCTCCTGAGGATTTCAAACACACGACCCAAGTGGTTGAAGTGATCACAAGCCCGCTTGCTTTTCACGATCATGTCGTCCACATAGACTTCCATTGTTTTACCGATCTCCTCTTTGAACATTTTGTTCACCAATCTTTGGTAGGTCGCCCCCGCATTCTTGAGACCGAACGGCATTACTTTAAAGCAATAGATGCCCTTGACTGTTATAAACGCGGTGTGGGGTCGATCCTCGGGTGCCATGGAGATCTGGTAATATCCCTGGAAGGCATCCATCATGCTCAGCATCTCACAACCAGCTGTCGAGTCGACGAGCTGATCGATCCGAGGGAACGGGTATGGGTCTTTTGGACATGCCTTGTTTAGATCCGTAAAATCGTTACACATCCTCCACTTGCCACCCGTCTTTTGTACCAGGACTACATTACACAACCAATCGACGTATTGGGCTGGGGTCACGTAACCCGCATCGAGCAATTTATTCACTTCGGCCTCGATGATCTCGTTCCGCTCTTTGCTTTGAGTCCTCAGCTTCTGTTTGATGGGTCTGTGAGTGGGATCGAGACCAAGGCGATGGCAGATCACCTTCGGGTCGATCCCCACAAGATCCTTCGCAGTCCATGCAAACACGTCTGCATTTTCTTGGAGGAACTCAATCATCATCATCTCGTGTTGGGGGTTCATGTTGGCCCCGATCTTCGTTGATTTGTTGCTGTCGTTCGGGTCGAGGGGTATGCGTCTCAAAGAATCAGAAGGCTCGATCCGACCTACTGCTTTCCTCTTTTGAGCTATGCGTGATCCTTCGGCGTCTACCTTGGGCGCAGCGAGATCGAGATCCGAGCTCGTGTAAGTCTGTAGATCAAGACATTCGCCCGCGTCTTTCTCCTTGTCTTTCGGCTCCTTAAGGGTGATCGCATAACATGCCCAACTGTCCGGGACATCACACTCCACTTCCCCGACCCCGTTAGGGGTTGGCATTTTCAACTTCTGGTGGTAGGTGGAGATTATGGCTCTGAATTGGATGAGGCCGGGTCGACCAAAAATCATGTTGTAAGCTAGGGGCATGTTTACCACAACGTACTCGACCTCTTGGGTAACTCGCTGAGGCGATGTTCCCATCAAAGTGAGTAGTTTGATGCGCCCGAGCGGGACAACCTGGGATCCTCCGAAGCCGGACAGAGGCGTTCGGATCGGATCTAATTTCAAGTTATGCAGTTTCATTTTTACAAGCGTAGAGTAAAGGATAATGTTCGTGCTACTTCCATTGTCAACAAGGCATTTGGTTACATTGTAATTAGCCACTCCCAAGGTCACCACCATCGGACAACTAGGCGTTTCACCCTCCCGATGTGGGCCAGAGTGGCTGTCATTTTCGCTAAAGCTAACCTCTTGCCTTTCCCACTCTTTGTTGTGCTCGATCTGGAGGACCTCCTCGCGGGGTCCGTTGTATTCTCGAGCCGCCTTCCGGATATTCTTCTTTCTTGCCGCATTGGAGTCTCCACCTTCGTGGCCCCCGGCGATCATGTAGATAGTGCCATTGGTTGGGGGGTTGTCCTCAGTCCTTTCGAGGGGCTGCTTTCCGGATCTTCTGGACGGGGATCGGGATCGAGATCGATCCCGAGGCTGATCTTGGCTCCGATCGGCCTTCTCGGAATAGTGATCGATCTTGCGAACAAAGTCCTTCAGGTGCCCTCCTCGGATGAGTCTTTCGATCTCGTCGCGGAGAGCGTTGCACTCCTCGGTGGTATGACCCCATTGCTGATGGTATCCGCAATACTTCCCGGATTTCTGGGCTTTGGGGCCTTCCCGGATGGTTTTGGGTTTATTCAGAAGCTTTTTGTCCATGACTGTGAAGATTTGTTGGACGGTTGTATTGAGGGGAACGTAGTTCCTCCGATCGATTTGGACCGGCGGATCGACCCTACCCTTCGATTTTTTGGGCTCGAACCCCTTCCGGGTCGGGGTCGAGTTCGACCCCATGTGATGGCTCTCCGGGGTGGACGAAGGAGCAGGCCCATGAGCTAATGCCATCTCCTCGACCCGCATAAATCCATGGGCGAGATCTTGAATTTCAGTCAGGTTTTTGGGGCCAACCCTGACGATCTCAATCGCCCACAGGCGGTTGCGTAGTGCCCAATGGACGACCGGGAGCAAAGTATCCATCGTCGGGTCCTCGACCCGTACCACTTCCCTCGAGAATCGGGTAAAGAAGTCTCGAAGGGATTCTCCTTTCTCCTGGCGGAGGTTGTTGAGGTAAGAAGGGGGCAGCTTCTCCCCTGACATGGAGGAGAAGTGCGCCGAAAATCGGTCTACAAAGTGGTTGTAGGTCCGGATGCATCGAGGCGGTAGGCGGATGAACCAGTCCTGCGCGGGGCCCGTCAAAGTTGTCACGAAAATTTTGGCCCAAATCTGCTGCGGATGGGGATGCAGCAACATCCTGTTTTCAAAAGCAGTAACGTGTTTCTCGGGATCGATCGTCCCGTTGTAAAGTGGCAATCCCGAGGGGATTCGATCTCCGTCACAGGTTGTACGGAGAATATCTTCAGAAAATGGGGAGGCTTCCTCTCGGTCGGATCGATAGTGGAGGGGTCGGCGGCCCAACCCCTCGCGGAGATCGACCTGCCTCTGGGAGACCATTGATCCTTGGTCTCCCAGGTGGTCTTGCACTCGTCTGCGGGGCGGATCGACACATCGATCCGGGTCGTTCTCCTTACGGGCGGCAGCGATTCTAACTGCCTGATCGCGGGCCGATCGAGTGGGTATCCGGCCCCGTAAATCATCGTACTCTTCATGGTCGTCATCGACCGCTCGTTTGCCGCGATTCGCGCGGCTAGGATGTTCCGAGTCCCCATGACCCTCCAAAGGGACCTGTTTGCTCCCTCCCGCGGGTAGCGGATGAGGTGCAAACCCGGGGACCTGTGCTTGGCCCGCACCCGCTTGGGGAGGAAGGCCCCATATGACCTGGGCGGGTCCGCCGTTGAGCGGCTGGAGGTAGTAGGGTACTGCAGACCCGTATGTCTGAGCCGCAGGCCCATAAGCGCTGGCTATTACGGGGCTGGGGATAGTAGCGGGACTAGCCCTCGGCAATTCCGGGCGTCTTGGCTCCCGGCCTTCTACTTGGGCCTGTTCGATCTCGACCCGCCACTGGTCAAGAAAGGCGTCAAGGTCAGCCTGTGTAATGGCGACCCTCGGAGCAGCCTCTGGTTGAGGCACGATCGCACTGGCGCTGGGGCCCGCGATCCCGACGACGGGGGGAGCAGTGGGGAAATGACCAAGCGGCGCGTTGATGTCGTGCCTGCCTTTGGTGACCTCCTCCAAGTCCTCATCCTGTCGGGTCTTCCTAGTGTTCACCATGATCGCAAGAAGAGAGGAAGTGTTTTACTCAAGATCGAGGTAGAGAGAAGTGTAGTTTCCCACAGACGGTGCCAAACTGATCCGGCTCGAAAATGGTTTAGCTGAGTTGGAGGTCTAAGTGGCAATCTCGGGTCGATCAGTCAAGAATTTGTAGATGTGGGCTCTTTAATCGATCTGAAAACACTCGAAACACACGTGAGCTCAAAGGCCAAATTGGGGACTTGGGGTTGGACCCAAGTTTGGCACTCCGACGCTCAAGTCAGTGGAAGGTTTTTAGAGAGAGAATTAAGTGCTGAGAAGCGAAATAAATGCTCTTAAATTGCTTACCAAACACTGTTCAAGACTTGGGTATTTATAGTCAGGAGCATTTAACACAGTAGTGCGTGTACCGCGACTGTGCATTAAATGCTCTGCAGTCGATCGGTTCGTTTGTCGGACGCCTGAGCGGGTGCCTTGAGGTCGAGTGTACTTGGTTTCCCTTTTGGGCGTAGACATGTGCCAGAAGCATTAAATGCACTGTAGCGCGTCTAGCCGTGGTGAATAGGGGAGCTACACGTGTCCCGACAAAGATGCTTTAAGGCATCTTGTTGCCAGGTGACGTAGGATCTCGATCCGAGAGGTCGAGATTAAGCGAGTCGTGATGAAGCATGTCCGTAATGGGGAACCCGTCGGTGGGATCGAGTTCGACCCCAACCCTTGTGCGGGATAAGGACGTTTCATACGTGGTTCCCATGCGGGAACAAGGACGGACCGTCGGTTGCGGATTATGGGATCGAGTTCGATCCCTTGAGGTGCGCGGGAGCGGATCGATCAATTGAGGGATAGGGATCGGATCGATCCGTTGGGGTGCATTGGGTCGCATCTGTAGCACCCCGCACGTGAGGCACCACATCCACCTCACTATGGCTCAACACGAGTAACGAAACAGTAAATCCGCACCCGTATTAAACCATAGCGAACGGGAGACAAACATAAAAAAAAACCTTTCTAAGCCAGGCGGAACTAGACCCTGCAATGATAATCAATCAACAAAATATGAAGCATCAACATACTCAATTCAACCATACAAATCATAAGTATAATTGGTCACTTCAGGCCTCTTTTAAAATCATAGCAAAACTCAGTAAAACTAATTTCATAATAAATACATAGGTATCCAATGTCACGATATACTGAAATGAATTATACATAATTCCAATACAGATGCGAATGCAGAGACTCTCCTAGCCTAACTCGACCCACTTACAGACTCCAAACACCTCCGCCTAGCTAGAAACTCCAAAGTCAAACCTGCACACTAAAGTGTTGGGGAGGGAGAGGGTCAGTCTCTAGAAGACTGAGTGAGCAGGAGCGATATACATATATAAAAACATGTACATGCAAGTCATAAATCCCGAGCAAGGTTTTATTTGAAATTAGTTCCCAAAAGGGGCAAGAGAATGACTAATCAATGCTCGAATTTTATGACTGACCATATTAATTCATTACTTTCATAAATCATACATAAATATAAGGCTCGGCGAGTGAGCGTGCACAATCTCCAACCAAACTCCGACCGTGTACGACAAATATCATTAGTATGTTGATTAGGTGTTCATGCGATATATCATAATACATGCAGACCATATATCATAAATCATAATCGTTTGGGCAATCCGTGTCCCGGCCTTCCCGCACGGTGCATAACCATAACATAACATATATAAGAAAAGGCGTAAATCATAACCAACCTTCTTCCTCCGGGTGGTGGACGGGTTAGCAAGACCCGACCACCTCAGACATAGGCCAATGGGGTTTCATGACTCCCCCAAAGGCACTCAGCTCCCATTCCCCGCTAAATCTCCTAGCGAGGGCCGGTATCACCGTAGTTTGGTTGGGACTAGTATATGGGATTCCCGTCAGCCCTTGCTTCCTCGGTTAGCCACATATACCAAGTCCCGGGGCCCGTGAACATATCATATTTGCATAATCTCGCCAAAACATATTAATACATACATATGATACTTACTATAAGAAATCATACCTTACCGTGTAACTCGGCATATGCTATATACGTACCTCTCCGTGTCATCCTAATCCATAGCTAGCATGAAGACACACGGTTTGGAGCATAGCCTCATTACAAAACCATTTTTAAGCTTATATACGCTCATACGTATAATTCAGAAGAATTTACTCGATAACTTCATTTGAAAACCATATATATATATAATCATAAGGTTTTGGCCAAAACTTTTCACATAAGGGTTGTAGGGTTTGTTACATAGCTAAAACGAAAACCACCCTCACCTGAACTGCGACGATACAAGGATACGAATACCAAGTGCGTGAACGAACAAGATCTCTCCACCCTGGAGATAACTGTACAAAAGACAACATGACGTGTTTGTGAGACTCGAGACTCCAATGAACCATATATGACGCTCGGCAATGAAGGGACTATGACATGAATGCATAAATGATCATATTATATCAATAAAATGTTCATGTGCACGATTAAGAAATTTAAAACATATAATCAAATCATTCATTCATTTATATATATTCCATTCAATTCCATAAATTCATAAATTCATATTATTCATAAATTCATAAATTCATAATGCATATCAATTAATCTAAAATCCAATTAAGAAGCATAACACATTTTATTCAAATTCACATTTAGGAGTAATATAAATAGAACGTTAAATCAATAGTCGGTAATTAAATACGCGAAATGGAAATCACTTAATTTCAATAATTAAATTAAATCAATTAATATTTAAAATATATAATAAATATATATAATATAATATATATAATATACTAATTATATAATAATATATGATAACATAAGTATATATATAATATACATATATACACGTACACACTCAACCACAGCCATGCATGCATATATATATTACATGCATATAATATATACTATAGATTATCTACATGCATGCACACACAAATCACAACCAATACACACACAACATATATATAATATGCATCACACACAGCACTAGCAGCAGCAACAGCCATGGATTCAATTACATCAGCCACAGAACAAGGAAGACGCAGCAGAAGTTCAAGCAAAACGGGGTGACACCCCCGTGTCACCCTCCACACCTAGGCCGAGACACCCCCGTGTCTCGGTACAGTAACCCCAGACCACACAGCACCCCCGTTCCTCGCTGGAACGGGCAGAAACGGCACCCCCGTGCCACCCTCCAAACCTAGGCCGAGACACCCCCGTGTCTCGGTACAACAACCCCAGACCACACAGCAAAACGCAGAAACAGAGCAGCCCTTACCCAGCAAGAAAGAAGGCAACCAAGGCAGCTAAACTAAGCATGAAAGGCAGCAATAACATGACTAAAATACATGCTAAAAGACCAAGAAATCTGACAGCAAAAGCATGAAGGATCACGACATTCTTGACAGCAGTTCATCATGCCAGAAAAACAGAGCAAAGCTTACGGGAACAGGGCAAGAACGATTTACTTCATCTCCAGCTATACATCTCAGTTTAGGCCAACAAATATGCAGCAAAACAACATGAATTCAGCAAGTAAATCAGTTCCAAAAGTGATCAACCAAGACATCAACCGTACGTGACCTTCAAGTGGGATTTTCTTAAAAAATTCATAAATGATATCTCATAACTATCTCAACAACCACGAAATCAAAGACCATAAAGGATATGAGGATGTCAAAACAATCAATCTCAAGCTTGGAATCAATCAAAATCATAGAGAATCGAAAGAGATCAAGAAATTGTCCAAAAACTCCATTTTCGGGAAAAACAGTCCAGGAAGAAGAAACCATGCTCAAAATCATGAATGAAAGGATGAAAATGATCAGAATTAAACATATAATACAACCCTTAACTTACCTTGTTTGGATGAGATTTGAGCTCCAAAATCTCCAAGGTTGGAGGGTTACGGGACTGAAATGAGAAGCAGTAGCTTTGGCTGAGTTTTGGGGATTGTGAGAGGATAATCTCGGTTAGGGCTTGAAATATCCTGATAGGTGGTTGAGTTAGGGTTTCAAAGAATCAAACCATGGTTAATTTGGTTATGGTTAGGACAAGATATGGCTGATTTAGTACAACAAGGTCAAAATGGTCGCCGATTCGTTTTTCGGTTGGATTTCGGAGGTTCAAATGATTTAGGAAAAATGTAAGGCTAAGTTTACTAAACTCGAATTTTCGTTACGAGTTCAGCGGAGTTGACGAAACTCGAATCCGAGTTCCCGAGCCCAAGATATTAAATTCGGAACCAAGGGTACGCTAAGTGCTCATTAGCCCCCAATTTGGTTCCTCAAAACAAATTAAATCCGTTAACTAATCAATTGAATTCGAAAACATAAATTGAGTATAAAATCATATTCATAACACATATATTTACGACATACTAAATATTCGTGGCAATCCGAAATTATTTCATATAAGAACGAAGCTCAAACTTAGTGATATGATCAATCCATGCAATTCATGCATAATTTTTAAAATCCCATGCAAAAATATAATATCCCATGCAATAAACATTTAAATAAATAAATAAAATCTAATATTAAATAAATTATATTCGGCACGTAATTAATTAACTAAAACATGATTAATTAACATAACATATAATTAGCATAATCATTAATTTAATACTAATATAAATAAACGTATACATATATACTTAAAGAAATAGTTATATATATATATGTATATATATAATACGATATATATATATTTAGAATTAATAATAAACTAAAAATAAAATAATAACAATTATAATAAAATCAAATATAAAACACATAAAAACAATTAATCACATAATTAAATAATTAAATTGCGCAATTTAGAAGCCAATAATGCATATTAATAAAATTGAAAAACCGGGGCGTTACAGCATCGATCCCTTAGGGTGCAAGGGATCGGATCGATCCGATCTCGGAATAGGGATCGGATCGGTCCCTTGAGCCTAGGGATCCGATCGGTCGTTCCTTGAGGGATCGATCCCGTTTGGGGGAAGGGATCGAACTTGACCCGTCAAGGCGAAGCGGATTGGATTCGATCCGTTGATTCGTTGGCCTGTTGACCTTGGTCCGCTTGAGGTGGCGAGATGTCCAAGTGGCTTCCCCTGAGGCGTGCCACGTGGCTCGACCATTTTATGCCATATCAAATGTAATTGAAATTTAATTTAGAGAAAGATATATTTTGGTCAATAATAATAGATTGTCCTCAATTTTAATTCAATTATTTTACTAATATTCATATTTAGTCCAATAAGTATTTTTTATTTAAAAAAATATTTTTATTTTTTAATCTGGTCAGTTCTACGTCACCCATAAGATTTATTTATTTTCTATATTTAACCCTTATTCCCAAATAAAATTTGAATTTGGATCATTATCCTAAAAAAACTACTTGAACCAACCTCTATACTTTCATAAGATTTAAATTGTTACAACATTACTCTGCTTTGAGAAAAAAAATGTTGGATATTCGTTAATTTCTCATTTTCGGGGAAGAATTCATGAAAAAAAATGTATTTTTTATCCTATAAGAACAAATCATTTTAAGAACCAACCTCATATAATATCATCAAAACATTTTTACTCGTTCAAACAATATTTTCCCCAGCATTTTCTCCCGAAAAGAAAAACTAACGGACACGGGACATCCATCAATTTCCATCCAAAATTTAAAGAATGGACTGCAATAAATTAACGGGACAATTTTATGGCGCATATAACCCATATGGTGGTAATTTTGGCTATTTTCACTTAACATAGTTTATGACGCATATAACTCATTTTTTATAAGGATCAATAATCTTTAATATTTTTCCTAAACCCCCAATTGGGATTTTATACATTTACAATCCTCAATACATAAACACATTTTTCCTAAAATCCCTGATCACCTAAAAAGTCTATTTTGTCCCTATTTTTTTTATTTTTTCCACTCCCTTTTTGCTCCTCCACACCCCATCTTCTTCATTCTCTCCTTCCTCCTTCAAGCTCGTCGGAGCACCACTGCCAGTACCACCGGACCGGCGCCGGAGGTGGTTCAAAAAATCCCGAAAAATTCATCGGGAACGTACTCCTCATCCTCGTTCCATATATTCGATTAGTTTTTTAAAATTCGAAGCCATTTGTTTTCAATTTCAGATCTAAGAATTTTAGATCTAAATATTTTTTGGAAAAAAAAATGTCCATAACTCACAAATCGCTTAACGAAAATCGATTCTGTAAGTTGCAATGGACTCTCTGTGTCGAGATCTTCAAGATCCATACAAATCTCGTTGGAAAATATCACTGGAAAGCCGGCGACGAAAAACCCATTTTGTATTGAAAAGTTGCAGGTTTTCGGCGACCTCCCGGGCACCTTCTCCGGCCATTTTCAATAGACGAGATTACCACCAATGAAGTCGCATCATCGAAATGAGTCAAAACACAAAGCTCCCATCTTCGGAAAGTGGTCGGAGATGGCGCCGGAGCGCCGGCCGAAAATCTGCATTTTTCAATTGAAAAATGGAAGAAGAAGAAAAAAAATTGGGGAAGAAGAAGAAGGGGTATTGGGTGTAATTTTTCATATTTTATCAAGAATATTTTCGGTATTTTTGCTTGAAATTGGGGGTTTAGGAAAACTTTGGTAGATAATTGGTCCTTAAAACATATAAAAATCCAATTTGGGGATTTAGGATAAATGTTTTACCTTATTAGAGATGAAATATTAATTATCTGTACTACAAGATTAAAATGTCATAGTATTAAAATAATGGGACTAAATTGGGAATAAGATATTAATATATACCAAAAATACAATTTCCTCTAAAGATCAGGAGAAAATTATTGGGGGCCAAACTCTATTTCCTATATATAATATAATATTTTGATAAATTATTGGGGCCCAAGATCAAGGTATTTATCACTTGTACATCGTGCATAATAAGTCGTACAGTTTCGTGGCAGAACACAGATAATTCTGTGAATGGCGTAAAAACTTGGATTACTTTCCTAAGTCTGGTTATCAGTTGTTACAATCCTCTTAACGCGAACCAAGGGAAGAGGTTCTCAAGCTACCATGGCTTCTACCAATGGGGGAACCGATCAGGTATGCGGAAACGTGAAGTTTTTTTTCACTCGATTTTAGTATAAACTTGTATGTTACCCAGTTAGAAATGGACTCTAAATCTTTCCGGGGGATCTCGTGTTTGAACTCCTGGTTATCTTAATTCTAGTATTTTGTTACTGATCAGCTAAAGATGCTGTTTCTTGCTGGAAATTTTCGATTTATGGTTTGAGATTTTGTGGGTGTGTCGTAATTTAGTTTGATACTTGAATTCGATGCAATTTACGTTGAAGCTGGTCGATTTGTTAGGTTTTGGTGGAAGAGAAATCATCTGTGAGATTTTTCACGCTTAATCGGACTAAGCAGCTCAATGCACTTTCGGCTGAAATGGTATGTATTTAGTTGATCATCTGCAGCTGAGTGACACTGTTGGGAATTTGTCATAACTGTTTCTTCATCTTATTATAGGTATCTCGTTTATTGGAGCTTTTTCTTGCTTGTGAGCAAGATCCTTCGGTCAAATTAATAATTCTAAAGGTAAGCAAGTTCTGTTTCCGCAAAGTTGATGTTTTCGGCTGTCTTATGCTTTATTTTGTATCTTTTGCTTATGTTTTTATTTATAATTGTAATTACTTTTGGTCGTTGACAATAGGGGAAAGGGAGAGCATTTTGTGCCGGAGGCGATGTTGCAGCAGTTGTTCGTGATATTAACCAAGGTAGAATGTGGCTTTTCTGCTGCTAACTGTTAGACATTGTTAAGTAGATTCCTGAAAATAATCTATTGTGTGGACTAAATGTAATTGACTTAAGTGTAGTCAAGTGGGTGTTTTATTTCACTTTGTAAACTCCATATTTGTTTAGCCTCTTAAGACATTCGTTTGTTTTACTTAAATTATATTGCTTACTTTATGTTAAGAGTCTTCTAGTTAATAATTAAGGCACTCTTGGTTTACATTAAATGACAGCCTGATGTTTTCTGTGACATCAGGTAATTGGAAGGCAGGTGCAGATTATTTCAGAAAGGAATTTACAATGAACTATGTGATGGCTACATACAGTAAACCCCAGGTGCTAATCTAGGAAAATATACTCGTTTTCTTAAATGCCTTTGTGTTGACATAGTTGTCATTGGATATGTCGACTTATTTTTGTTGTTTGTATGCATATATTTTTACAGGTTTCAATTCTGAATGGAATTGTAATGGGGGGAGGAGCTGGGGTTTCTGTACATGGCAGATTCCGTATTGCCACAGAGAATTCGGTACTTTTCTATTTCTTTCTTGATAGTGTTATGTGCATCCAAATATCTTGGGTGTAGGATAATTTATACTATATGTTGATCGAATAAATGTTTGTTAAGTTATTGGATTTTACTTTTCTTTCTGAATGTAATTATATTTACATGTTAATTCTAGCATTTAAGCCTGCTCATCAGCATTCTAACATTCTTGCAGCTTTTTGCTATGCCTGAAACAGCACTTGGACTTTTCCCAGATATAGGTGCCTCCTACTTTTTGTCAAGACTCCCCGGATTCTTCGGTAATTCCTTATATTCTGCTAGATAATTTAAATTTAAAGGATAATCACATTGAACCGCCTGTGGTAGTTTTCCGATCCTTAGATTCTCTCTTCTATTTTGTGGTTTAGTTGGAATTACGTTTGCTTCTAAAGATGGTTTTATTTTGGAAAAAAAACACTGTAATAGCGCAATGATTTGTCTAATTTCTTGGAAACGGCACTTCTCTGGAAGGGGAGTATGTTGGTCTGGCAGGTGCAAGATTGGATGGTGCTGAAATGCTTGCATGTGGTTTAGCAACTCACTTTGTTCAGTCAGAGGTATAATCCTCACACAACACTATGAAATGCCGGTCTAATATATGTATCTTTCCAACAGATGTCTGGATAGTGTTGAAATTATTGTTCAGAAATTTTTTCCATGATTACAGAACTGACATTGTAAACCAGATTGTGAGAAATTTTCTTTAAATTTGGAGGCAAATATTTTCCAAGATCTCTAAACAGTGGCATATAGTTCTAAACTGGATTGTTGAAGTATTTGATTATTTAAAGGATGTATTTTACTAGAGTTTTTATTCACATATTTGATTATTTTTAAATATGCTGTTCTTGGACAGAGATTGCAAGCGTTGGAAGAAGCACTTGTTAAAGCAGATTCCAGTGATCCATCTGTTATCTCTTCTATTATTGGTGAATTCTCTCACATGCCAAATTTGAAAAAGAATAGTGCTTACCGCAAGTAAGATCTCTATTTGATTTTAGTATAATAAAGAGGCCTTTTTAACAAGCAAAAGAAAGGAAATTTTGTAGAATATAATTGAAATATACTCGCTACACTTGCAGGTTGGGTATCATTAACCAATGCTTTTCCCGAAGAACAATTGAAGAGATTATAGAAGCCCTTGTAAGAAGACAAGGCATATTGGTTATATTTTTGCTTCTTTCTTCGCCAACTATTAAAAATTTTAACTTTTTTTGTTTGACTTTTCATATATTCAGGAGACTGAGGCTGCTAAAGGGAAAGATGATTGGATCTCTTCCACAATTCAATCATTGAAGAAAGCGTCTCCAATGAGTCTTAAAATTTCTCTTCGATCGGTATGATCTTCAACCCTCATGTAATTGCCTCATCACTCTAAATTGTTTGAAGGGTAGTCAGAAAAAAATATAAATAAATAAAAATTCCAATGTCTAGCTAAAAGTTTTTCTTAGAGTGGTTTGATCTCCCGTGGGTACTTATCTGACGTGAAGGATAATCTAGAGAGGGATTATACCTAATATTTGAATATCAAATGTCTTTAGAGAAAGGAGTTTCGGGAATTGGGTGTTACGAGTAAATAAAATAAAAGGTTTTACACGCTAGGATTGCGCAAAACGAAAATGAAAAGAAGAATTAACACCTTTACAAGGGACGACATGTTAGACATATTATACAGGGATAATTACATTGGCATACTCTGATGTTTGGCCCAATGTTGTAAATTAGTTAACCCAAGTGCAAGTTGTTCAATAATCAAATGTAGCACAAGGGGTCGAATCCCTAGGGAAGGGGAAATCAAGGTCAATTGTAAAGTGCGTTTGTTAATCTATAGACCGGATCGACAATAAAAGTGAATTAACTACTTACTTAAATGAAAGATAACTAAGATTAACCAATTAGAAATTACTAGGAAACGAGTAAAGTAGCACATAACCAAGTTAATAAAGTGGCAAGGGGAAGTAATGATCATGCAAAGTTCACGTTCAATTAATGCTTTAAAGGGGCACGGATCTCACAATCCTAATCACTAGAGTATACACAAGCTCCTCTCGAAGTCAAGTGCGTGTACCTAATCAAAGTCTAAGCCTACTCTTGTGGTCATTAGCACGTTAATTAGATCAAACAAACAAGACTAGTGCAACAAAATAACTAGCGGCTTGGCCCGGTTAATCTATTGCTCGATTGCTCAAGATTAGGCTAAATCTCTTTATATCTAAAACTTAAGTGTTGTGAAACCTCTTCCAATTTACATATAATCTTTCAATTAGCATGCAAATCTAAGTTCACAATTAAGGTGATCAATCTTAATCATACTAGCAAAACGATCACACAACCAAAAGATCCGAAAATCCCTCTTAGGCATTTCATCAAACACTTACCCTGCACAAAACATCACCCCCTATGCCTAAAGATCTAGCCAATCATGTTCAAGCAATCAACCAACAAACAAGAGAGATAACAAGTTAATGGATTCATATTCATTAATTGAAAATAATGATAATCATTCAACAACAAGTATATCTCAACAAGGTTCAAGGTCTCAACCAAACATTTACTCGACTAGAACAAGGAAATTAGATGCTAGAACTAGGAAAGCAATAAAAAGGAAAGAAATTAAACACTAGTCTTCAAACATCTTCAATGGAACAAGGGAAGAACTTGGCGTCCTCCATAGCCTCTCCTTTAGCCCCAGATCTAGATTAGGTAAAGAATGAGCCTCCAACCCTAGCTAAAATTCGTAAATAGGCTAAAAGAGGCAAAAACGTGCTGACACTTTCTCCTCAACACGGCCGTGTCACTCACAAGAACAAACTTGACACGGCCGTGTCTGAATAAAAATAATTCAAAGTCGAGGCCTCAACACGGCCGTGTCACTCACAAGAACAAACTTGACACGGCCGTGTCCGAATAAATAAAATTCAAGTCGACGCATCAACACGGCCGTGTTGATATCAAGGCATAAATGGACACGGCCGTGTTGTCTTCGGTACAAAGCCCGGTTCTTCGTTTTTCCGACTTTCTTGCTCATTTCCTCTCCTTTATTCGCCGTTTCATCACTCTTTCGAAATGCACCTATAAGGTAGCAAAATAACTCTAATCAACAGTCAAACGGCATAAAATTCAGTCTAAATCAAGCTCAAAAGGATAAGGAAATTAAACCTAACACCCAACTACACAAACTAAGGTTTGGTCTAGCTAAATAAAACTAAGGTTTGGCCTAATTGCCCAAACTAAACTAAAGTTTCCCATAGTTGTGAGATTAGATATTAGTGAAACGTCCACCGCATTACCCAAAGGTTTAGTCTAATGCATGCTATTATAGGTCTAGAATCAAATATTGTCATAAAAATCAGGTATTCGTAGAAATTTAGAAATGCTGACATAAAAATCCTCAAATGTATTATCCGTCAACTATGCATTCTAATATTTTGCATCTTCACTTATCCTCTCCAGATTAGAGAAGGCAGATTACAGGGAATTGGCAGATGCCTCGTCCGAGAATTCAGAATGGTTTGTCATGTAATGCTCGGAGAAAATAGCAAGGATTTCGTTGAGGTACAGTTGAACCAATTAAAACTTATCCTCTACATACATCACTCATTTGTACGAGTCTAAAACTTCAATCCCATATACAGGGTTGCAGAGCTATACTCTTTGACAAGGACAGAAATCCGAAGGTGCGTCAAAACATGTTCTCTCTCTCTCTAAAACTTAATAAACCTTACATGAAAGTCCTAATTCGAAGAATCAAATATCAGACTTTGATTTCTTTCTTTCCCACGCCGTTTGCAGTGGAATCCATCCAAGTTAGAGTTGATTAGTGATGAAATAGTCGATAGGTACTTCTCCAAAGTCAACGATGGTCAGTGGGAAGATTTAAAACTCCCGGTGAGATCGAACTTACCGGCACATGCCGTCGCTAAGCTTTAATGTTTTTTTCAATTCTTGATGGCTTGTATTTATTTATGAAAGGGGTAAAGGAAGTTTGATCTGATCCCAAATAATGTTGTAAGAATTACGAGCCAAACATATTCAATCAAAATAGTGATGTAATTTATGAGATGGTATCAAAATTTCTTCTTAGTTTATTTTCGGGAGTATTTCAGATTTTACCAGAGAACTTCAAGGAAAATGCTGTAATCTCTTGACTTTTTTTTTTGGTCTGCGATAAATTCTAACATTAGTGACCAACAAATGGGTGATAAAATGTGTTTTGTATGCAACAAATGGTGTAATATACTACATCTTTCTTTTTATTAGAGGGAATATGTTGCATAGATATCGGATTTTCTAATGATATCGTCCTATCTCAACGACTTCGTATTTATTATATATTAAGAGGCCAGGTTCAACTTAGAATTTATCTCTATAAGAGTTTTAATGCTCTCGAGCTTATGATTCATCAAACTTTTACGAGCTCGTTGAGAAGCATTCATGACTCATTAAATTCCTGCGAGCTCATCCATTGAGGAACTCTTCATCAAATTCTTGCGAGTTCATCCATTGATGAATTCGCTAGCTCACCTCTAGATTTTTTTTGCATGTTGGGCCTAGGTCTATAAAAGGATGGATATTATCTAGACCCGAATTCAGACCCAATATTTATTCATTATTTAAGGTTGTACCAAGATCTTACCCCGAACTATTATAGACCCAATGGACCTGGAAAAATGGGTAAAAAGTATTCCCATTTTATTTGGGCTTGAATCTGAGTCTGACACAATCTTTTTTTTTTTTCAATTTATTATTATTTTTTTCTTGAAAAATATATTGAATAAAAAAAATATATATCTTTAAACATAATCAAATTCAAACATTTTTACATTTATATATATATATATATAATATTGTATACATTATATATATTGATCCGTTTTTTGCTTGTTTCACTCGTTTTTCGATCTATTTGGTTCATTTTGGACTCGTTTTATTCGTTTTTGACTCGTTCGACTAGTTTTGATCCCGTTTCACTCGTTTTTTTACTCGCTTAACCTATAATGGACTCGTTCCACCCGTTTTGGATCCGTTTCACTCGTTTTACGATTTGCTCGATCTATTTTGAACTTGTTCTACCCATGTTGGGCCTGTTTCACATGTTTTTTCGACTTGTTCGGCCCATTTTGGATCCATTTCACCACGTTTTTGCCAGTTCGGCCTATTTTGAACTCATTTGACCAGTTTCACCTATTTTTCAATATGTTCTACCAATTTTGGATTCGTTCGACCCGTTCCGGGTTAATTTCACCAGGTTTTCGACTGGTTCGATCTACTTCGAACTCATTTGATATGTTTTGTGCCCACTCCCACTTTTTTTTTTTTTTTACCCCGTTCAATTATTTTGGACTCGTTCGTTCCATTTTGAGTCCGTTTCACCTATTTTTACCCACTTAGTTTCATTTGATCCATTTCGATTCATTTGACCCATTTTGGACTCGTTTGACCCATTTGGATCCATTTAACTCATTTGGATCCATTTGACATGTTTAGTTCCGTTTGACCCATTTTAGATCCGTTTGGATCCATTCGACCTATTTGGATTCTTTTAACCCATTTTGGATCCATTTAACATGTTTGAATCTGTTTGACCCATTTTCGATCCATTTTACTTATTTGGACCCATTTGACCCATTTTCGGCATGTTTTACCTATTTGAATTCATTCGACCCATTTTTCACACGACCAACCCATTTTGGATTCGTTCAACCTGATTTAATCTGGTCGATCCGATGTGTTGAGCTGGATGGTAGGTTTAGGTAAATTAGTCAAGAATTTACAAAATGGGTTCTTCTCGATCTGCAAAACACTCAACACCTAAAGGGCAAAAACAATCGGGGTTTTAGTCGGCGACACCCATCTGACGCTCAAGCTAGTATTGGATTCTTAAAAAGAGAATAAATGCAATTAAATGTTATTGAATGCTTACCAATAACTGTTCATTATGGGGGGGGTACTTACAGCCTTCGGGCCATTAACATAGTAGTGCGTGCACTTTGATCTGGTATTAATGGCATCGTATCCCTACCCGACAGTGCATTATAATCGATCCGACCAAGTTTGTACAGTCAGAGCTACTTTTTCCCTTTTTGGTAAGTCAGGTACTGAGGGGGCATTAATTGCTTCTTCGTACACTTGTCCTGGGAAATGATATGGTTGTACGTTTTTCGATAAAGATACTTTAGGGAACGAACTTATCTGGTGACTCATATATCGATATGGGGATCGATGTACGGTCGTTAGATGTGTATGTCCGTGCGAGATCGACGATTCTTATTGGTCTTCGAACTGATAGTTAGTTCATCTCGATTTGGGCCAGTTCAAGTGGCCTGATCGAGTGGTTAGGTCTTGCCGATCTCATAATCTAGGAAGCGAAATTAACTTGGGGGGCTTTTTATATCGATCTAAGAGCAGATCTGTCGCGTGGAGGAGCGTCAGACGTCCATGTGGCCTTATTTTGGTGTCCGCGCGACAACACGTGGCATCCTTATGGCTCGATGTGGCGCTTAGGTGGAGGATACATGTCCGTCCATGATTGGTCAGAAAGAGGTATGGGGTCCACGTGGGTCCTCTCAAGGCATGCCACGTGACCCAATGATATTTTTCCATGTCACAATCCATTTAAACAAGTGCCGAACGAGTGAAAAAGGTTCAACATAGGTCGAAAAGTAGATATAATGGGTCCAAAACGTGTGAAATGTGTCAGAAACGAGTGCAAAATGGGCTAAATGAGTTAAAAATAGGTCGAATCGGTTGAAATAAGAGCGAGATGAGTCCAAAATGGGCCGAATTGGTCCAAAATATGTCGAATGAGTTTTAAAAAGTGGGAAATGGGTCTACAATAGGCCAAGCGGGTAAAAATTGGTTGAAATAAGTCCAAAATAGGTTGAACGGGGCAGAAAATTGGTTGAAATGGATCCCTAATGTGTAGAATAAGATGAAATACGAGCGAAACGAGTCCAAAATAGGTCGAATAGCTCCAAATTATGTTGAATAAATTTAAAAATGAGGAAAATGAGTCCAAAATAGGTTGAACGAGTCGAAAAACGGTTGAAATGGATCCAAAATAAGTTGAACGGGTCAAAAAATGATTGAAATGGGTCTAAAATATGTCGAAAGGGTTGAAAAACAGGTGAAACGAGTTCAAAACGGGTATAAAATATGCCCAAAATGAATAAAACGTAAATGAGTCCAAAATAGGTTAAACAGGTGCAGAATTTAGACAAGTAAATCTTAGGTAGAATTTGAGTAGTATATGGATAAATGATATTGAATATAATTTAGGTTTGGGTATATATATACTCATACCCATTAAAAGAATAAATTGTATTTGGGTTTTGGGTCTGGATCTGGATAAAATATTTGGCTATGGGACTAGGTATTTTATGATTTTATTCAGTCTAGACCTGAGTAATACCCAGTTATTTATAGGCCTAGTTGGACCACATCCATTTGTCTTGGAATCTCACTGGAGTAGGTTTATTGGGTCGATTCTTTTGAACCAACAAATTGGGCCCAAGCAGAATCCGAAAATTGTTGTGAATTAATCATATTAATTAGATAAAAATTTAATATCAGTTTTAGTATAATCTTATACATTATTGTCTAACTACATGGGTGAAGACTGAAGAGACTTTCAATATTCAAAAGCTTATTCTATTATACATGAAAGACTAATTTAAACCTATTTTTTTTTTCTTCTATAGTATGGGGATTAAAATAGAACATTAATCAAAATTATTAAAACTAAGAACTAAATAACTTCTAAGACAATATTATAATTCATTTAAAATGCAAACACTTTGAATACAAATCATACTTAATTTAATTATAACCATTTGCACCTGTTGATTGTTAATCAACTAATGAAATAATATACAACTCATATTAAATAACCAAAATATGGTTGCGGTATTATATGACTAAGGCTGTAAATGGATATTCGAAAATCCGATATCCGTTCGTATCCGAATTCGTTTAAAGAGGATATTATCCGAATCCGATTACAGACATCTGAATAATAAATGGACAAGGATATGGTAATCACACATTCGATCCGTGTAAATATCCGTTAATATATTCGTTATCCGATTTATCCGTAATCCGTATCCGGTAAGTAATATATCATATTAAAAATACATATATACACACATGTTTTTTCTTAATATACATACACATATGTGTTTATACATGTATATTATATTATTATTTTCTCTATTTACCAAAATAATATAAGTTACATACAATATATTATTGATTAAATTATTATATTTCCAAATCAATTATATAAAAAATCACACATAGTTATTATTTCTCCTTCGGTCTAAAATATATACATCTAACGTTATATAACTATTAAGTAATTTATGCTATAAATGAATAGTTAAAAATCCGACATCTGTCCGAATCCGCCTTATATCCCTATAAAGAGGATATTATTCGAATTCGCTTAAAGAGGATATTATCCGAATTCGTTCGATTCATAAACGGATAAGGATATGGTAATCATGCATCGGATTCGTTTAACACCCGTTTACACCCCCTATATATGACCAAAATTGCAATTTTCTGGAAGAAAAATGTACACTAGATTGTTAGGCTTGTCACATGGTAATAAATTTTTAAATGAAACAGAGAAATTAATACAATACTTATTAAAAGGTTCATGTTCTCTTTAAGAGGAATACAAACACCGATATTTTCTTAAATATAGATAGCTATTCTATATATATTATAAAAGTGCGAGTTGAAATTTTGTGATCGTCCAAAATACCCTTCTTGTAAGACTTTCAATAAAATACAATTAAGGGTAATTTTGTAAGTTACAAATTTAACACATAAATATTCTTTCAAGATAATTTATTCTCAATATTATTCTAACTATCTCTACTAAAATAATAGATTCCCCGTTTTTATCATGAAGTGGGACGAACTACAAGTTATGGGACATTTTCTCTTTTTAGTACGTTCCGAAGAATTTAACATTTAAACATCTGACAATTACTATGACCAAATTTAAGCCGAATAGAAAAGAACAAAATTTCGGAAAGTTGAACTGATTAGAAAAGAATAAATTTTTAGAAATTAAACTTTGACCAGTACTTGAAGGCACACAATTACAATGTCTTATTCAAAATCACTAGCGTATCATACATGTATATTTCCTCACGATAATACTTTTGACAATATTAGAGTTGAGGATAATTTGATAAATTCATATTAAATATTATTATTATATTTAAAGATTTTAAAATACTTATTTAAGTAAAAATAAATTTTTTTAATAAGTTAGATCTATAACTCTTCTGATCTATAGAAAACATATAAATTATTATAACAAAAATTCGTTCTAAAATTAATATATTAATTATAGGGTATATTATAAGATATTTGTATCTTTAAAAATAAAATTAATAGTATAAGGACAAATATTTACCACATTCCATATTGATCCGACTCAAAATTGGTTTTGCTGAGGTGGCAGTCTAACTGGCAATTTCGGGTCAATCAGTCAAGAATTTGTAATTGTGGGCTCTTAATCGATCTGAAAAACACTAACACACGTGAACTAAAAGGCCAAATTGGGGGACTTGGGGTTGGGCCCAAGTTTGGCTCTCCGACCCTCAAGTCAGTATTGGGGGCGTTTTAGTGAGATAAATAATGCAATAAGTGCTATTAAATGCTCATAAAGGCTTACCAACAACTGTTCAAAGGGGGTGTATTTATAGCTTTGGAGGATTAACACAGTAGTGCATGTACGGTAGCTATGCATTAATTACGGTCGAGCGGTTATCCTGAATAGGAGTGCTCGATCTCACTAAGGGGCGTAAAGCGCGCCAATTTTCCCCTTTTGGTAAGACCTAGCGCCGTAGGCATTAAATGTGCCGGCAAGCGTTTATACCGGGGAATAAGAGCGGGGCACGTGTCTTGACAGCGACGTGTCTTGGGTGTGCAGAGAGGGGCTCGACGCGAGACATCGGTAAGCGGGGTCGATGGCTTCCAAACCGTACTTGCTCTGCCAAAGGGAGACCAGATGTTGGACCCTTGGAGGTGAAGCTTGTCTCATGTGGAAGCAAACCCCGCATCGATCTGACCCCAAGACCTACTTGCACGATCCGGATGCATGTGAGGTGGGAGTGGATTTGAGGTCGAGGTCGAGATGTCCTATGGGGCACGAAACTCAACTCGGGTCGGTCAAGGTGATGCGAGGTCCATATGGCTCCGAGATGGGCACGCCATGTGGCCCATTAATATTATGTTAAATCAAAGGCCCCCCAAATTACCAGCGTGAAAATTCACGGTGGTAATTTCATCGTTCTGGTATCTGGTGCGGGAACTAAAGGATGTTAAAATCGATCCGCCCCCGCATTGAATGGGCCCACCTTTAGAGGAAAATTGATCCGGAACTACATTGATGGGGTGCGCCTTTTGAGGTAATCAATCCGGTTGTTCAATGATGGAGCGCGTCTTTTGAGGTAATCGACCCGACGTTCATTGATGGGACGAGCCTTTTGAGGCTGCCGATCCGGCGCATGCCATGATGGCACTGTTTCGTATTTTGAAGAATTAAATGCTCTTTCCCTATAAATAGATGGCCCCATTTTTCTCATTTTTCACTTTTGAGCGCTAGCATTCCCGATCCCGAAACGCTTTAAGCTCCCAATTCTTAGCATTTTGGGTCGATTTGAGCGTCAGCTTTGGGTTCTCAGTTCAGGTAAATTTCCAGGTTCAGACCTTTCCAATTGTTCTTCTTGGCACAAGCATGACACGTAATCCTAACCCAGCGATGTCCGATATGGGCGAGAGTTCCAACCCGCCTTTCACCCCTTTCCCGGATCGACCGGGGGAAGTGGTGCCTCCGTTTTCGGATCGGAGCTTCGCGTCGTTGGACACTTCCGATAAGGTCGTGGCTCAGAAGTTTATGGCAAATCGTGGCGGACAAGCCTCAACCTCGACGCGGAGAGTCCAACTTAATAATGAGGCCGAAGGTGAGGTCGAGAGGGCAGAAGAGGTGGCTGCGAGGGTGGAAGAGGTGGATGTAAACCCTAGACCCAAGAAGAAGAAGAAGAAGTCTAAACATGTGTTTCGTACCTTGACATCGGTGGAGCAGAGGACCTGCAAATTGTTTAATGTCGAGTTCAGAGATATCCAAAATTGGCTCTTCAGTCTCCCAGAGGGGTTCGCGATCAGGATTCCGGAGGAAGGGGAGACCGTTGGGGCCCCCCAGCACAGGAACTCCTTCGGTTTATACAACGCAACGGTTCAACATGGGTTCAAGTTTCCCCTCTCCTCACTGGTGTCGATCTTTTTTGAACGGTTCAACCTTTGGCCGGCCTAACTGGTACCCAATTCGATCGCGCTCATGCACAGTATGGCCATTATTGTACGTTGTCTAGGGTTCGCACCCCAGATCGAGGATCTTGGAGAGTTTTTCATGCTCAATCACTCAGCCAAATTCGGTACGGGGTACTTTTATTTGCAGGCGAAGGCCGATGGTAAGCTCGTAGATATCCCCACCTCGTCCAATGGCAAGTTTTGAAAGGAAAAGTTTTTCGTCATAGACTGCCCTCTGTCTCTGCCTTTTCGGGTCACTTGGTCCAACTCCGATCCTAGGAAGCTGCCTCGTTCGTGTCGGTGTTGGCTCCATCGACACTTCAATCTTCTAACTGACTTAGGACAACTCGACCCCAAATTCCTGACACGAAACGGGCATCTCAGCCTATCGAGGTCGACAGCTTTCTGCCTCCGAGCCACATTCGACGTGACAAAGCTCCTGCCACAGCTGAGCCTTCTCAACCATGATCTCCTTCTGTTTTCTAAACGTTTGATTCGACCTACCGGTCGGGTTGTGGCCGGGTAAGCACTTGTTTAAATTTCATCGTCGAAATACTCAAAGGTACTGACCTACATTATGTTGGAAAACAACAAAGTTAAAGCAGCGGAAGTTTAAAATTTTTTCCAAAAGGGATCGTGATCTTGCAATGTTCGTTTCAAAACTTATGGGATATCAAGAAACTTACAACAATTGAAGCTTTCTTGAAACGTTTTGAGCCGCCCTCAAACGTTCTTCAAGAGGCATGAATCCCTGTCCCTTGAACGATTCTTTCTTCGAGATTCCAAAGTAGAAATCCTCTAGAGTATTAATCCACACCAACCTAGATTCAAATCATGTTAGTGAGTATGCTAGTACTATAACATGCGTATTAAAGAAACAGAAAAGAGAAATAGAGAGCAAGAGAATTATCCCAAAAATTCCATGAAGGTTGAACGTGAACTCAACATCACGTGTAAGGCCTCAAAATCCAGCCTCATGTCCCTTTTATAGGCTAGGGTTCGAAACCCTAGCTTGTAGGAATTAGGTCTCCTACTTTGACTTTGTCTACTCTTTCTTTCTCTCCAAGTAAATAATATCTTATCTAATATAAGATATTTATTTTGTAGAAAAAGAGCTCCTAACTAATTTAGGAATATTTAATTATTCTAGTAATAATTAAATATCTTAACCTAATAATATTTATTCTAATCATATTAGAATTAATACTTTATTATAATAATAGAATAGAAGATATTTATTTATTTATTCTAACCAAATAATTAAATACTTAGAATTAATTCTCCAATTAATTCCATGAAGGGATTTAGAATTAATTCACTAATTAATTCTAATGGGCTAAAATTAATTCTCCAATTAATTTTATTTAGCTATATAATTAATTCTCCAATTAATTATATTTAGAGATTTATAATTATTCTCCAATCAATTATATCTTGGCTTTATAATTAATTCTTCAATTAATTATATCTGGACTTAATAATTAATTCTCCAATTAATTAACACATGGTCCAATTCATCAATTTGACCATAGGGATCCAAACAATGCTCTCGATACCCACACGTGTACCATACACATGTGGTCTCGTTTCGATCAATTACTTGATCTTTTTGACAATACCCTTTGAACCCGGTATTTGTGTGTGACCCTCTAGGTTCAATTTCAGTTAGCAGTGAGCCTAATTAATTAATACACTTTATTAATTACCTCACAGATCACACGACCATAGTCTAGCAACAGGTGTGTGACCCCTACCCAAAATGTGAATGTATATTCGAAAGAACCTTTCAGTCAATAACATCATGTGGGATACGATCCTCCTACCATCTTATCTCTCGATTAAGATCTAGGGCATGGGAATATAGAGAGCCCTACTAATCTTAATCTTAAAACAAAGTTCACTTCATATTCCATTTTATCTCAATCCGAGAAAACCCCATTTTCTTGATGTCTTGATCTAACCACCTTGCGCAAGGATTTTAGGATGGAACATGAATGACTTGTGTAATAAGAGATCATCTTGCCTACAGCAAGTGTAGGTCCTTTATTGATTCCAACAATTCTCATATGCCAGTTGTGTAATCCCAACATAGGCCGTGGTTCAGGTGTCTATATGGCGACACCCTTTTGAGCCTATATCAAAGATTACAGAGTTAGCTCATATGAGACAATGTGGAATCTCAAGTCTAAGGATTAATTCCTTACGTCATTGACATGTGAGATATTTCCTAATCTAGAAGTTCTAGTAACGTCCTTTCCCATTTAGGAATCTTCTCACGCGGGGCACTCTCAGTGAACTTGTTCTTACAACAAGCACCCTTGTGTATTGTGTACGCATCAACTTATGCACTTTACATCCCACGAAACAGGATGATCCGTCTTAAGGACACATCTACACAAGCAAGTCTCAACAGAGGCAAAGTCGACACTCCCACTGTCTGTCGGCCTCATTGACTTGAAGAAGTTTCTAATCCTCGCCCATGGAGTTAAGAACTTGTTTCATGTGTCATTCCCATAATGGCAAAGTTCTTAACGGCCACATCGGATTAGGGGAGTTCTAGACATGCACACGTAATGGAAACACTCAAAACACGTATTGGCACATAAGAAGTGTTCGCCAGTGATTATAATCATTCTTATATTATTCAAAAATTGTCTGTGATAAAGGGAAAGTCCCAAAGCATAACAGCTTTCTAAAGCACTATTCCCAACACATCGAGGGTGAGATCGGTGTCTCTTGTTAGCTTGTTAATCGGCCCACATCGTGGGTGAGGTCGATTTCTATCCATGAATGCATGTTAATTTCCCGTACTTGTGTTTTTGTTTGACAAGTTGGTATGCATTTGCTTTTGCTTTTAAAACGCATTGATACAGATGTATGTTTCTAGTTACTGACGTAGGCTTGTTATTCGCGTTGGGATCGAATTGCCCTTATTGGAATGTTAAGATAGTCGAGGTTTAGAAATTGATCTCACCTAATGGTTCAGAATACTTTGAGTTTTAATTAAGTTTTAATCACATTGGTCACGCGCGATCTCATCAGATAGGAACAACGTGTGACCTCGCCGAACTTGAAATTTTTGCCGACGGGCTAAAAAAAGGGGGTAGGTCTCTTTGGGTCGATTTTTGACCTCGCTGGATGCTGCTTTTTATCAATCATTTTTGTGGTAATGGGGGCCTTACTCCCGCCGCGAGTCATGATCGTAGATTGAATGCTAACAGTTGAATAAGATAGTGTGACCAATTAAGTAAAGAGGACTTAATTATTGCATCAAATGAGGTCGACCAGTATGAGTTAGACCTCGATATACATAATTACAAAGAATTTTGGGACAGGAAGTCGGATCTGTAATCAATTCCACTTTAATTTTACACATAGAACTTCTTCAGGTTGTGAGCATTCTCAGTAGGCGCGCTCTCTTTCCCTCGATTAGGTCTAGGTCGTCGGATCAACATTCGCTGTTTTTCTCGATCTGGTATTGAGATACTTGAGCTATTTCATGGAGTAACTCTGATGGTATTACGGATTCGGGCCCATAAACTAAGGAGAATGGGGTTCGACCTGTCGCGGTACGGGGTGTGGTTCGGTATGTCCACAGGACCCCGTCGAGCTCATGCGCCCATACGCCGAGCTTGGTGTCGAGTCGGGTCTTCAGGTTTTGGATGATGATTCAGTTGGTGACTTCGGCTTGGCCATTTGCTTGAGGGCGGCCAACGGTAGTGAATCGAAGGTCGATCCCGAGGTCTCGACAATAGTGTTTGGTGTTCTTACTTCGGAATTGAGGTCCATTATCACAGATTAAGACCCTCGGAACACCAAAGCGGCAGATTATGCTCTTCCAGAGGAAATTCCTTATCACTGCATCGGTTATCTTTGGGACTGCTTCGACCTCGACCCACTTTGAGAAATATTCGACCGCTACGATCGTGAATCTTTTTTGACGAGGGGCTAGAGGGAACGGTCCGATGATATCGATCCCCCACTGATCGAACGGCCAGGAGACATTGACCGTTATCATTGCAACTGGGTACTGGTGGATGAGACTTCGGTTTTTTTGGCATTTCGGGCACTTCATGGAGTGAAGCTTCACATCTCTGACCAAATTTGGCCAGAAGTAACCGCTTCTTATCACTTTACGTGCGAATGCTCGACCCCCTGAGCGGTTCCCGCAGTGGATTTCTTCAAGTACGTCTGGGGCTTGGCGGGGTCGGAGACACCTGAGGGGAGGTCTTGTGAAGGACTTTTTGAATAGTTTTCCTTCGGGGTTGAGCATGTATCTTAGTGATCGATACTTCGCTCTCCTAGCATCTGTCCGATTTTGGGGCATGGTGCCATCCTTGAGATATTCTACGAGGTCGTCCATCCAATATGGCTCCGTCGGGTCGATTACCGCAGCGTCGGGGTACGGATCCATCGATAGATCGACCTCCCGAGACGAGGTATGAAATGGTTCCATCCCGAGTCTCTTGCAATCCACTGGCCAATTTAGACAATGTATCGGCCCGACTATTCTCTTCCCGGGGAACTTGCTCGATCCTGAACTCCTTGAATTGCGCTATCAGTTCTTTCACCATTTTGAGGTACGCGACAATCGATTTTTCTAGCGCTTCGTAGGTTTCGTTGACCTGGCCCGTTACCAGCTGGGAGTCGATCATGAAGACTATCTTTTTGACTTTGTGTTCGAGGGTGAATTTGAGACCTGCTAGGAGTGCTTCGTATTCGGCCTCGTTGTTAGTGGCTCTGAAATCAAGGCGCATGGCGAAATCGAACTACGTGTTGTCTGAGCTGACCAGGGATATCCCCACACCTCCCCCTTGAGAGGTTGATGAGCCATCTACGTGCATTGTCCAACTCAAGAGGATCGATTTTGGAGGAGGAACGTTCTTTTCGACTAGGAAGTTAGCCAGAACTTGAGCTTGTTGGGCGGCTCGGGGTTTGAAAGAGATATTGTGCTACCCGAGCTCGACTACCCATTTCATCATCCGACCCGAAATGTCGGGTTCAGTAAGAACTTGCTTGAGGGGTTGGTCGGGGTGGGCCTGGAAATAGGGTCTTAGCTTGCGAGCCGAATGAGCCAACACGAACACGAATTTCTCTATCTCCAAGTAGTTGAGCTCGGCTCCATGTAGTATTTTGCTTAGATAGTACACAGGCAGATGCTTCCGATCCCGAATCGTGACCAGGACTGAACTGAAGGTTTCATGGGAAAGAGATAGATAGAGGTATAAGGTTTCCCTCTCGTTGGGCTTGGCCAACAGCGGCGGAAACGACAGGTACTTTTTAAGTTGTTCAAAAGCTCTATCGCACTCTTCATCCCATTGAAACTTCTTTAAATTGCGTAAGACCTTGAAAAACAGAAGATTTCTCTCCGAAGATCGGGGAAATGAAGCGGTTCAGCGAGATGATCCGGCCGACCAGGGATTGCATCTGGCAAATGCATTGAGGTTGGGGTATGATTTAGATTACTTTGATCTTGGCGGGGTTTGCTTCGATCCCGTACTGGCTTACCATGTAGGCTAGAAAACAACCTCTCTCGACCCCGAAGGTACATTTTTTCGGGTTGAGCTTCATGCCATATTGCCTCAATATGTCGAAGGCCCGACGTAGGTGGTCAAGATGATCCTGAGCTCTTTCGCTTTTGACGATCATGTCGTCAACGTAAACCTCCATCGTTTTCCCGATCTCGTTTTTAAACATCAAATTAACCAATCTTTGGTAGGTGGCACCCGCATTCTTTAGGCTAAACGGCATTACCTTGAAGCAGTAGATGCCTTTCACCACTATGAAGGCTGTGTGTAGTCTATCCTCAGGCGCTATGGAGATCAAAGGATTCCATAATCCTGAGCATCTCGCAACCAGCTATTGAGTCGACGAGCTGATCGATGCTGGGTAGCGGGTACGGGTCGTTAGGGCAGGCTTTGTTGAGGTCGATGAAATCGTTGCACATCCTCTATTTACCGCCAATCTTTTGCACAAGGACCACGTTGCACAACCAGTCCACGTACTGAACCGGGGTTACGTAGCCAGCGTCGAGAAGCTTATTAACCTCACCCTCGATGATCTCGTTTCTGTCTTTGCTCTGGATCCTCAATTTTTGGTTGGTGGGCTTGTGGGACGGATCGAGTCCGAGACGATGGCAGATTACCTTCAGATCGATGCCTGGCAGGTCCTTCAGATCCGCCAAACCCGAAAAGGGGGGTCCGGATGGGATCGAATTTCAAGTTGTGTAGTTTCATTTTGACAAGCGTGGAGTAAAGGATAGTGTTGGTGGAGCTTCCATTATCGATAAGACATTTGGTTACATTATAGTTGGCTACGCCTAAGGTCACCACCATGGGATAACTAGGCACATCGCCTTCCCGTTGGGGGCCCGGGCAGCTATCGCTATCACTAAAGCTAACCTCCTGCCTAATCCAACCCTCACCCTTCTCGATCTGGTAAACCTCCTCATGATGGCCTTTATGTTCTCGAGCTGGTCTCCGGTGGGCCCCTTTTTCGTGCCGTGTTGGAGTCACCGCCAACGTGACCTTTGGCGATCATGTAGATCATACTGTTGACTGCGTCGTTGTTGTTATCCTTCCTCTCGAGCTGCTGTTTCCCGGACCTGTACACGGGGAATCAGGATCGAGACTTGGAGCGCTCGCGTCATCGACCTGCCTTCTCAGAGAAGTGGTCGAGTTTGCGAACAAAATCCTTTAAGTGCCCCCCACGGATGAGTCTCTCGATCTCATCACGAAGGGCGTTACATTCTTCAGTGGTGTGGCCTCATTGCTGATGGTAGCCACAAAATTTCCCTAACTTCTGAGCTTTTGGACCTTCGCGGATGGTTTTGGGCTGCTTCAGAAGCTTTTTGCCGATGACCGTGAAAATTTGCTCGACGGTCATGTTTAAAGGGATATAGTTTCTTCGGTCGATCTGGGTCAGGGATCGACTTTTCTTTTGTTTTTCTTGGGCTCATTTCCCCTTCTGCTGGGGTACAAGCCGGACCCAAAGTGTTGGCCCTCCGATATTGATTGAGGTCTGTGAGCGAGGGACATTTCCTCGACCCTCATAAATCCATGGGCGATGTCCTGGATCTCAGTCTGGTTTTGAGGTTCGGCCCTCACGATCTCATCGGCCCAGGATCAGTTGCATAAGGCTCGATGGACCACGGGAAGTAGGTGATCGATGATCTGGTCCTCAACCCGAACCACTTTTCGCGAAAATCTCATGAAGAAATCTCGGAGGGTCTTGTCTTTTTCTTGGCGGAGGTTGTTGAGGTTGGATGGAGGTAATTTCTCCCCAGTCATGGAGAAGAAGTGCGCGAGGAACCGATCCACAAATCGGTTGTAGGTGGTGATACATCGAGGCGGCAAACGGATGAACCAATCTTGCACCGGGCTAATCAACGTGGTGATAAAGAGCTTGACACATTTCTGTTTAGGGTGAGGGTGGAACAGCATGGTGTTCTCGGAAGCTATCACATGCTTTTCGGGATCGGTCATCCAGTTGTAATGTGGTAACGCCGTTGGGATCCTTTCACCTTCACAGATGGTGCGGAGGATATCTTCGGAGAAGGGCGAGGCCTCCTCTTGATCGCTCCGGAAGCGTAGAGGGCGACGGTTCAGCCCCTCTCGCAGATTGACCTACCTCTGAGAGATGTATGAACCTCGATCTTCCAGGCGGTCCAGGGCCCTCCTCTGCGTGGGGTCAATATATCGATCCGGCTGGTTGCCCTATCGGGCGGCGTTGATTCGAGCCCCCTTCCCTACCGGACAGGACAGGGATCCGGGTCCGTAGGTCATCGAATTCTTTGTGCTTCTCATCGACCACATTCTTACCGCGATTGGCGCAGCTGTGGTGGTCAGATTCGTCTTGGCCTTCGGGTAGGCCATGCTTGCTCCCGGCAGGGGGGAGGCAGTGGAGGTGCGAATCTTTAGGTTTGGTCCAGGCCGGTCCGGGAGGCGAACCCCCATATGACCTGGGGTACTTGGCCATCAAGTGGCTGGATGTAAAACGGTATAGGTTGCCTGAATGCTTAGGCTGAGGGCCCCGACGTTGGGCATGATGGGGCTTAGAATAGTGACCAGGCTAGCGCGGGGTAGCTCCGGGATCCTGGGCTCGCGGCCTTCGGCTTGAGCCTGTTCGATCTGGACCTGCCATTAGTCGGGAAAGATATCCAGGTCCACCTGGGTGACGGTGATCCTGGGGGTCGTCGCTTGTTGGGGCAATATGACATAGGCGGTAGTGCCAAAATTCCCAGCGGGGGAAAGAGCAGTGGAGGTGTTGCCAAGTGGTACGTTAGCGTCATGCCTGCCTTTGGCGACCTCCTCCATGTCTTCGTCATGGTCAGTCTTGTGTTCACCATTGTTGTGGGTAAGGTGCGTGGGTGTTTTTTCCTCTAGATCGATATAGAAAGAGAGAAAGAGTTTCCCACAGACGGTGCCAAACTGATCCGGCTCAAAATTAGTTTTGCTGAGGTGGCGGTCTAGCTGGCAATCTCGGATCGATCAGTCAAGAATTTGTAATTGTGGGCTCTTAATCGATCTGAAAAACACTAACACACATGAGCTAAAAGGCCAAATTGGAGGAATTGGGGTTGGACCCACGTTTGGCTCTCCGACGCTCAAGTCAGTATTGGGGGCGTTTTAGTGAGAGAAATAATGCAATAAGTGCTATTAGATGCTCATAAAGGCTTACCAAGAACTGTTCAAAGGGGGCGCATTTATAGCCTTGGAGGATTAAAACAGTAGTGCGTATACGTAGCTATGCATTAATTACGGTCGAGCGGTTATCTTGAATGGGGAGTGCTCGATCCTACCAATGGGTAAGACCTAGCGCCATAGGCATTAAATGCGCCGGCAAGCGTCTGTGCCGGGGAATAAGAGCAGGAAACGTGTCTTGACAACTATGTGTCTTGGGCGTGCAGAGAGGGGCTTGACGCGAGGCGTCGGTAAGCGGGGTCGATGGCTTCCAAACCTTACTTGCTCTGCCAAAGGGAGACCAGAGGTTGGACCCTTGGAGGTGAAGCTTGTCTCATGTGGGAGCAAACCCCGCATCGATCCGACCCCAAGACCTACTTGCTCGATTCGGATGCATGTGAGGTGGGAGTGGATTTGAGGTCGAGGTCGAGATGGCCCATGGGGTGCGAATCTCAACTCGCGTCGGTCAAGGTGACGCGAGGCCCACGTGGCTCCGCGTTGGGCACGCTATGTGGCCCATTAATATTATGCTATATCACATATAAATGTTTATTTTTACTATTAATTTTTTTTATGGTTTATTGATAGATAAAAATAATATCACTTAATTGTACAACTAAAGATAAAGAGAAAATATATGAAATTATATATTAAAGAGTGTAAAAAGAAAAAATAATTTAATAGATAGAGGCGGGTATAAAATTGAAATATAAAAAGATAGATGGAATTATGGAACGTCTCTTACAAACTGAGCACACAACATATGACTTAAACTAAAAAATGAACCAAAAGGCGCACGACGATACTTATGAATACCTTTAATGCATGTAAGCATGCAATGATCGTAATTTACGATATTATGATACTTGATTATGCCATAAAAGAACATTTTGAGCACTTTTGATATGCAATTGGAATCACACAATAACATACAAGATCATTCGCATACATACAAACATAGTATGACAGATTATGAACATACAAAAAGAAAACACAAAAACGAGGTTAAAGTTCGAACGAGGCATGAACAAAGAAGGATCACGGCCTGAGAAGAAAAATAAAGGCGACATACCATAGCCGTGGGACGTTGATAGAAATCTATTCGCAAGGCTGTGGGACGTTGATAGAAAGTCTCATTACAAAGTCCCAAGGTCTGAGAACAAATTAGTTCAGAAGTTCCCTGACTATGGGGGCCAAAATAGAATGTCTGCCCCCCTATGTCCCACAGTCATGGGACAAAATAGTTCAAAAGTTTTTCAAACTGTGGTACGTTCTAAAAGCGTAAGAAAATAGGGGGTCAAAGAAAATGACCACAGAGTGGCTATGTCACCCCTCCAAAGACAACAACAACATATATAAAAGCTTGTGAATGATCATATAACACTCATTTGTCATATTAGGGCCAACAAAACACAACAAAACATGTTTAAGACCCTAAAACTACCAAAGATTTAACATCCATTAATGGAGGTCTTAGCATGTTTATGAGATGGTGTTTATTATGCATGGACACAAATATGATGTAATACAATTAACTTTTAAGCTTAACAGGTAGGGATATTTGACACGGTACCCGATAAAAACACAACATTCTACGATATAATAATATTTTTAAAAGTGTTCGTGCACTGTAGGAGAAGTGTTAGTTTCAAACTATTACTTTTTTATTTGTATATAGTTGTGAGTTACATTTAAAAATTAAGTTTCAATTTATTTTAAAAAGTTGATATTTCAAATAATTTAATTTAATAATTTAATAATTAAAAATAATTAGATAAACTGCCTATTTAATGTGCAACGCACATTATTTTTACTAGTATATATAAGTGTCTAACACGATACAACATGATAAAATAATATTTTTATAAGTGTTTGTGGGAAATAAATTTGTTTCAGTTCAGAGACAAACAACTATCTTAGTGATTAAATAGGTTATTCGGGAACTGTTCCCGAAAAAAAAAAAAAAAAAAGAAAAAAAGGTTATTCGGGAACTGGCAAAAGTCCTCCAAAAAAAAAAAAAAATTCTTTTGATCAACTTAACTTTTTCCTCGAAATCTCACGATGAATGGAGCAGTAAGTATTTAAGGTGGACTTATCATTACAATTGCGAAATTTACTTCAAAATTAGAAGTCGACGTTTAGCGACTAACACTATCCTATCTTAATGATAGATTTCATGTTCAACTCTTTGAAAATATAACTATCACTAATTAAAAGAGTTTTACATCGAAATAATTTGATCATACTAGGCACGAGGTGGATATAAATAGAATATCTAAAAAGTTGAAAGAAAAAAAAAAAAAACACAGATAATGTGAACAGGTAACATATGTACGTAGTTGACTATAATGAGATCTAAAAAATGAAAAACGTGTTATTATTTGTTACAATTTTAAAACTTGAATGAGCACATGTGTAGTTTACTTTAATGGGATCTATGAAAGAAACTGACAACCTCGTATTTGTTAGAACTTTATAGTTAGAATGTGATCATATGTAGTTGAGTGTTAAAAAGAACAACTGTGATGAAGACTTCAAACAATAATCGGAGTGCCGTCATTATGATTAAGCCAATAATAGTAAAATAATTAATCAAAGATAAGGTTGAACCGGTAAACAACCTAACACTATATACCTAGTGAAGTCTAGAAAATATATTACTGGCTCAATTTTGTGTTTCAAGATATAAAAATATATTTGCTATATTAATTTTTTGAGATAAAAACAACTTATCTCCTGTATTATGATAGTTTTTTGAACTTTTTATCCGAACTTTTAAATATTTTAGATTTTCATCTGTATTTCGTAAGGTAATTATATTGTCATCTTGATTATTTACATATTAATAAGGTGTCTTATTTCCGACGAAAAATTAATAATTTTCGAAAAAAAACATGAACCAAGTATATATTAACACCTAAATGTTCGAAATGAAAAACGACAACCTAGTATTTGTTAGAACTTTATGGTTAGAATGCGACCATATGTAGTTGAGTATTAAAAAAAACAACTGTGATGAAGATTTTAAACAATAATCTGAGTGTCGTCATTATGATTAAGCCCATAATAGTAAAATAATTAGTCAAACATAAGGTTGAATTGGTAAACAATAACGTAAAAATATATACCTAGTGAAGTTTAGAAAATATATTCTTGGCTCAATTTTGTTTTTTCAAGATATATAAATATATTTGTTATATTAATTTTTTAAGAAAAAAACAATATAGCTCCTGTATTATGATTATTTTTCAACTTTTTTATCCGAATTTTCAAATGTTTTAAATTACTAACTGTACTTGGTAAAATTTTTATATTGTCATCTTGGTCATTTAAGTGTTAACACATGTCTCATTTCCAGACAAAAAATTTAACAATTTCCTACCAAAAATAAGCCATGCGTTAACACCTAAATGACCGAGATGACAATTTGAAATTTTTTACAAAGTACATATGACAATTATAAATATTTGAAAATTCGAATAATTTTTTTTTTAGAAAACAAGTCATAGTACAAGGAGTAAATTATTTTTTTCTCTAATTTTTTGTTTATCCTTAGTGAAGAAGATGTTACCCTGCAGCTTGCAATCTTTGTTGGTCCTTGTCTTGTAAATATTTGGTGGTTGTTTTAACGGACAATTCCTCAAAAATACCCAAGTGTAAACTGAATTTCCTTGTCACTCCCCAATTTTGAAAAAGTTCCTGTTCACTCCCCAATTGAAAAACAAAATTTCTTTTCACTCCCCAAGGTTGTATAATAATTCAGGAATTTCGTACATTTTTTAGGGAATTGCGTATAAAAATCTATACGAGATTCCAGGATTTTTATACGCAATTCCCTAAAAAATGTACGCAATTCCTAAAGACAATGTACGAACCTGTACTATTTGTGGGGACCTAAAAGGAATTTTGTTTTTCAATTGGGGATTGAATGGGAACTTTTTCAAAATTGGGGACCTAAAAGGAATTTTTTCAACTTTTTGGTACTATTCAAAGATTTTCCCTTTTTTTAATGACTGAGGTCTAGGCCTCCTTAAAAACCCGACGGATCATTTTGAACCGATTTTTGGAAAAAGAAAAGAAAAAAGGTTGGAGGCGGAGGCAACGGTGAGGAAAAGAATGTGAGTCTGTTTTTTTTCTTCCCTTTTTTTAAGGGGAAAAAAAGGAAAAATTATATATTAATTGTGAAGAAATTAGTTCGGAGGAGATGAACTATAATTTTAGAATACAAGAATTTAAAATATTTTTTTTCCTACTCTTTTCGGGCAACGTAAGTTTTTTTTTTTCCCCTCCTTTTGCGGAAAATAATATACAAACCAAAACCATACTGTTAGAAAGAAACATTTTCAGGTAACGTAAGTTAAACATCATGACATATAACTCTTGTATAATAATAAAGTTGTAAAAGGAAAGAAAGAATTAAAAACAGGCATTCACACTTGCACTTGTTATATATATATACAGTACAGCTTCGTAGCAAAACTCAAGCATTTATATAAATCCTCTCAACACAGATCAAAGCAAATTAACAGGTTCTCAACTACAATGGCTTCAACCAATGGCGAACCAGACCAGGTATGAAAATTAGAGCTCTTTTCACTTTGTTTTATTATTTTTAATTTTCTTTTTATTACAAAAATGGGTTTCACTCTTGGAAAAACCACTGACAAACCCTAAAAGAACTTTTTATATCAAATATATCCATGAAATTCTCACCCCAAAACAAGGTTATTATTTTTTATTTTTTTTAACAGAAAAAAAAATGAGAAGAAAACTTAATTAAGTCGTGTTTGTAACATTTTTTTTTCTTTTATGTAATTTCCGTTTAATTCTATTTACTATTTTTTTTTTATTAAATGTTTCGTAGGTTTTGGTGGAAGAGAAATTAACTTCGAGAATTTTCACTCTCAACCGGCCTAAGCAGCTCAATGCACTTTCAGCAGCTATGGTGCGTATTTAGTTAGTTAATCATCAATTACTCTATTTATTTCAAGGGAAAAATTGTTTGTCCGGGTTTGAATACCTCTGATCACTTAGGGTGTGTGTATTTAAAAAAAAAAAATTATTTATTTTGAGGGAAGAACCGTTTGTCCTCAAATTATCTCAAATTTGCTATTATAAAATATTTTAAGTTGTCATTTTGGCCATTCATTTTGATTCAAAATGTCATTTCACATGCCTTTCTGATAGATTAATTGTCAATTTAAAATATTTTATAATTCTGGGTACATAACAAGTTGTAAATTAGGATATAATTTGAAAAAAAAATAAATTTATTCTTCATTTATTACAGGTTCAAGTTTGTGGGATTACTAAAATATAAAATTTTAAAATTAAAATTCAAAATTTCTGTTAAATTAGCATAATTTCGAATAGACAATTCACAAATCAATTTATCTTATCATAGGTATCGCGTTTGTTGGAGCTTTTTCTTGCTTGTGAGAATGATTCTTCTGTCAAATTAATTATTTTAAAGGTAAGTACATAGATCTAACTTTATTTTCATTTGTTTATCATCTTTTTCTTTTTTTGTAAAATACTTCATAATTATTAGTTCGGGCAATTAATAACAGGGAAAAGGGCGAGCATTTTGTGCCGGCGGTGATGCTGCAGTAGTTGTACGTGATATTAATCGAGGTAGAATTTAAATTCTTACTCCACTCGACTTATATTATTATTATTGTTGTTATTATTATTATTATTATTATTGAACGGCACTATAAATTATTAATAACGGATTCTTGGACACTATGACCTAGACCAGGAAATGGAAATATTGTAAAATAGTTTTGAAGATTTTCTAATTATTATCTTGGGACAATTGTAATGGATTTGAGCGAACTAAAATGTCAGTCAGATTTCGTGTTTTAATTTTGTATTGCATTTTTTTTTCCATTCATTTAAATACGTTAAATATACTAATACAATGCAGAGAATCTTTTAATTTTGTTCATATGAAACGGTAAATAAAATATAAAAATTAAACTAAGAGATTTAATCCAAATTAAAGTATTGAATGTCTTATTTTGATCAAATTAAAGTCATATTTGTTTAGTGATAAATTATGTGGTTTGGGATATGTTTTAACCTTTTTTTTTTCTTTTTTTTTTCAGTTATATTATGGCACTAATAGTTTTCTAATTGTTTCAAAAAAAAAAAAAATAGTTTTCTAATTAATAATATATCTTGTAAAAGGTAATTGGAAGACAGGAGAAAACTTCTACAGAAAGCAATTGGCCATGAACTATGTGATGGCTACATGCAGCAAGCCCCAGGTGCTTATATAATAATAGATAGATAGATAGATAGATTTTGTTTTTATTACACTTCCTCTTTGTTACATGTAAAGGCGACACATAATTAGTACAACTCACTCAAAGAGTTAGTCAATAACGTCGGAATTATTCAATTCTTTTTAGTAGTAAGTAACTATGTATTTATTCCACGTGAGATAGTTCACACACTTTTTAAATTTGAACAATTTAGCAAAAATCTGCTAAACTATGAAATTATGATTTCGTGATACAACTAATACCATGTCAAGGTAATATATCTTTATCGTGCATGAATCATTTCATAAAGCCAGCAAAAGAGGTGAGGATGCATCCCCAGGTAATAAGTAATTATGTATTTAATCCACATAGGCTATGGCATAACCAGGGGACACGTGGGGGCAGAAATATGTCCCACAATATGGATTAATTATCCAACCATGTATACCTTAATAATGTTTGAAAACCTGTGTTTTGAAACCCGGATCGGACCGGCCGGTCGGACCGGTTCGACCGGTGACCGGCCGCCTCTCCGGTCCGGTTACCCCCTAAAAACCAGTTGGCGGGTGAATCAGTATGACCCGATATAAACCGGTCAAAAACCGATGAAATTAGTGACCCGGACCGGTATGCGAACCGTTTGACCCGGAAATCCCTTTTTTTTTTTTTCCCAAAATTTTGAAACAAAATATGAACCTATGGGGAATTGAACCCTCAACCCTCCATGCAAAATGAAGATGCATTAACCAATTGAGGTAACTAATTTAATTGTCATGTTATTTGTAAAACTAGATTTTATATATCAGTTCAAAATTTGCAATTATATCTAAAAATTAATTTCTTGGAAAAATATTATAATATGTGATAAGAATTCAATGTAAGTCCGAATAAAAAAAAAAAAAAAAAAAAAAAAATATATATATATATATATATATATATATATATATATATATATTAATGTATGTGTTAATTTTTTTTTTCGAATAAAATATATGATACTCGCTAAATCAATCTTTTATTTATATTATTAATTTGGTTGACATTGATTATTTTGCTATTTAGTTAGATATTTGATCTATATATTTGTAAATTTATAATTTAAAATTTTATTTTTAGAGATGTTATTTGAAAAATAATCAATAGTTGAAAGTGATTTGAAATTATATATATTTTTATATTATTTCATTATTTTTAATTAATATCTATTATGTTATATAATTAATATTTATATTAATATAATTAAATACAATTATTACGTAATTATGACGTCATACCGGTTCGACCAGTGGTCCGACCGGTCAAACCAGTAAAACCAGTAACCAGTATGAGGTCCCGGTTCGACGTCCGGTCCGGGTTTCAAAACATAGTTGAAAACTCTTTTTTAATTAACTAGTTTTTTATGTGAATTAGGTCAAACGCATATTTTAATAGCAAGTCTCTCAATTTTGACTCGTGGTTTAAGACTTTATGCACAAATTGAGAAAAAAAGAAATTAAGTCCATCCTTCATTTTTTTATATTTCTTTCTTCTTTCACCCATGTAACATAATTTATATTGCATTCTTGTTGTTGGATATAACTAAATTTTTTTGTTTGCAAATACATGTAAAGGTGTCTATTCTTGATGGAATCGTAATGGGAGGAGGAGCTGGCGCTTCTATACATGGAAGATTTCGCATTGCAACAGAAAACACTGTAATTTTTTTTTTTCATTTTTCTTGATGATCTAAAAATGGTTTCTTTCGTAAATATAATTAAATATCGTATATTTTCTGTATCCGATTACAACTTACAATATTTAAATCATGAATGGATACTGACATAATATTAACCTGTTAATTTTTTTTTTTTTATATTTATATACTAGCAATCTTTTCATGTTTATTTCATTTATGCAAATACGTTTAATGAAGGATTTGTAGTCTGCTAAGCAGATTCCAACGTCTTTTGCAGCTTTTTGCTATGCCTGAAACAGTCTTAGGACTTTTCCCAGATGTGGGCGCTTCCTATTTTCTGTCAAGACTCCCTGGATTCTTTGGTAATTCATTCTTAATTAATATATATTATTGGATCTTGAACGTGATTAACTTGGTTTCTAATTTTCCAGTTTTAGCTTACTGGATTTACAAATATATAGTAGCAATTTATTGAAGAGACAAAGCGCAATTTAGGAGAATCATGGAAAAAAATCAAGTTATAAGCTATATATTTTTTTTTGGGTAAAAAAGTTATAAGCTATAAGCTAGAAGCGTCTTATGTTTCTGGCTTCTATGTTACTTTCATAAATAAATAAGTTTGTTTACTCCGGTAAAAGTGTTTGATTTTCTTCCACCGGCACCCAACCTTTTTTTTATTTATTTTTATTTTTTTTTGAATCTGAACACTCGTGACTTTAGTTAATCGATCAATTATTTTGCAACTTCTAACTTTTGCTTCAACTATTCCCAAAGTAAAATATTTGCCAGTCGCACCGTATTAACCCTGAAATCTATCACTCGCACAACAACATTAATTTTGGTCTTGTTTCTCAAAAATTTTGTCAGGAGAATATGTTGGTCTGACGGGCGCAAGGTTGGATGGTGCCGAAATGCTTGCATGTGGTTTAGCAACTCACTTCGTGCAATCGGAGGTACAACCATTACTACCTAGCTCCGTCTGAGTTTTGGTTTTTCTTTAATTTTTTGATTTCCGGGAAACAAAGCTTGGCTCTTGCTCGAACTTGAATTCCAATGTCTTCTTTTGTATTTCATAATTTTGTGTAAGGTCGAGCTCTAAATCAGTGAATTTTGATCAATATTAATATATATTTTTCATGATAATAAATATTAGAAATTTAAGTATGCTACTTGTAACTGTTGGACAGAAATTGCAAGTGTTGGAAGAAGCATTGGTTAAAGCAGATTCCAGCAATCCAGCTATTATCTCTTCTACCATTCGTAAATTCTCTCATGTGCCAAATTTGAAAAAGAATAGCTGTTGCCACAAGTAAGATGATCATTATTATTTATTCACGTTTGCGAAGCCATTTCTACTCATACATGTCCTCATCGCTTCGCTTGTAATTATTTTTAATTAAATAAATTCAACTCTTAGATTCTACATTACATTGCAGGTTGGACATTATTAATAAATGCTTTTCTCGAAGAACCATTGAAGAGATTATAGCTGCTCTTGTAAGATGAAATGCCAAATAGTTCTACCTATATATAAAATTTTTACCATATTCTTTTTGTCTACATATTTATATTTATTTATTTATTTTTGATATTTTCTTTTCTTGTGTTGTTTACATGCACATAGGAGATGGAGTCTGCTGAGGAGAAAGATGATGACTGGATTTCATCAACAATTCAGTCGTTGAAGAAAGCTTCCCCTACGAGCCTCAAAATTTCTCTAAGATCGGTACAAATCTTAACCTATTTTTCGCAAGTTGAAAAATCAGCATTAATTTTCTTTTGAAAAAGTATATTTTATAGATAATTTCAAGCAAACGTACTATATTAATCTAAACTATTAACCTTGGGGATAGTTCAGATATTTAAATTCGGAAGGGGTCCAGTTGTAATATACTAAACTCGGAAGGGGTCTAGATGTAATTAACCCTTTAAAATATCATCATTACATTGCCTAAAAAAAAAAGGATTTCATTGGCAAGTTATAACAAAGTAAAGCAAAATCGATTTCTCTCTAATAGTTTAAGAAAGTGTTAGTTGTGCAATATTATTTTTTGGGAGCCAATTTTAACTAATAAATATGGTGGAGATTAACTCCCAAAAAATAATATTGCATAACTAACGCTTTTGAAAGGGGGAATTTTTAAAAACTCCCCATGGGTTTGAAAACTTCCTTTTAACTCCCCATTTTCAAATACATCATTTGGGGTTTTAGATACGCGATTCTGGGATTCCCCGCTTTCGAAACATATAATTTGGGGAGCTAAAAGGAATTGGACTTATCATTTGGGGAGTTTTCGGGAATTCCCCGCTTTCGAAACATATAATTGAACCTGTCAATTGAGACACCCTAATAATTTAACATATGGTTATCCAGATTAGAGAAGGCAGATCACAGGCAATTGGGAAATGCCTCGTCCGAGAATTCCGAATGCTTTGTCATGTAATGATGTGTGCAATTAGCAAGGATTTTGTTGAGGTACTAATTATCCTACATTTCATTTCCAAAAATGAAATAATTAGTACAAGTGTAAAAGTGTAAAATTAACTCGAATTCCAAAAATTCAGGGTTGCAGGGCTATACTCTTCGACAAGGATCGAAATCCGAAGGTGCGTTGAAGCATTTTACATATTTCTCTAAAGCATAATAATCTTTTCATACCACCACGTTATATAATTTAGCGGTTAGAGATTATACTTTAGTGACCTGATTCAACTCTACTCGTATACATGTTTTGTAGAACAAAAATGATAAACTTTTGTTGAAAATTTTCTTGATTGTGGTGATATATTTGCAGTGGAATCCATCCAAGTTGGAATCTATCAGCGACGAAGTGGTTGGTCGTTACTTCTGCAAAGTGAACGATGGTCAATGGGAAGATTTAAAACTCCCAGAGAGATCAAACTACTTACCTGCATACGCCTTCGCTAGGCTTTAAGCTTGATTCTTAGTGGCTTCTATTTAATTATTATGATAGGGATTAGTTTATTTCACAACTCCGAGAAAATTTGTAAAGTCTATTAATAAGCACTTTTGTATTATTTTTCTTCTTTGCTTTTACGAAATTGTGTCTCAAACCTCTTGTTCTAAACACTTACAATTTCAGTACGAGTTAAAACTATAAATTTTTATAAACGCATCCTCAGAGAAAGAAAGTAATGCACGTATATATATTGTATTGGGAATTTGGGATATGGAGAAAGCGAAGTCTATTGGATTTTTAGGCATCTTTTGTCGTCTGGCAAATTTTTTCCTACATTTTCTAAATCCTTGTAAACTTTATTACCTCAGCCCTCGCATTGGACAAAAAATAAATTATGTCTCACACGTTTAAATTTCTGACTTTTGTCCCTAGGCATGTGAATTCTCAAATAATGTTGTAAGAAATTTTAGCCAAACATATTCCATAAAGATGGTGAAGCCTAAATTATGCCCACAATAAGCCTATCTAAAATAAATTTTATGGATCGTGTTTAAACACAAGTTCAAAACGAAGCTCAAATACAAACAACAAAAAAAGTTCAGTGTTTCATTGAAACGGTTCCTTGAATACAACTCAAAAAACGATAAAACCAAAATATGGATCCTCTATATTGAAATGACACAAAAGTCATTATATTTGAAAATGCTGATCCGGACTTGATCTATCAATTCTTTATACATGGGTTCATTAATACTTTTTATTTTAGAAGTGCAAATTGTCCCAGGAGATTCAGCCCTTAGAAATTATGTTAAGAGAGTTTCGAGTGGCAATTTTTAAAAAGAGCTTGTCTTCAAATCTCTATTATCATACCCCATCGTTAACGGTGAAATAGTGCAAGTATACTCACACGAAATTGTCAGATTGACGGTCTCTAATGTAAATATGCAGTTCATGAAAATTGCAAAAATGTTTTATGAAATAAATAAAGTTGTTGCAAGACAACTAAATCAAATATTCTATTAGTTGTAAAAAGAACATTCGTTATTATTGATGCAAAATAAACAATAATGTAATAAAAATTTACTTTTCGTCACCGTCTACTTTTCTTTATGAATTTTGCATGCCTTTAGCGCCAATAATATAAGCAGAGTGCCTAAAAAATGGTCTCATCCACTTCGTCGTAAATAAGAGTTAAATAAAAAAAAGATCACTTTTGATTGACACTCTTTGAGTTCACATTTATATCGAGCTAATAACTCCCGCAACCCTGTGTTTTTCGAAATGATCATAAAAAATCCTGACAAAAAAACCCTACTCTAAAAGGCCCTATGTTTTTTAAAATAAACTCACCGTCCCCTCATCCCAAATGATCAACGAAAAAAAGTAAAATTTCTATTATACCCTTGTACAGTGTTCAAGATATATAATATTATTAAAAATTACTTTTTAATTCAGGATAAATATTATATGAATAAATAAAATAAAATTTAAATTATATTATTATATCTATTAAAAAATATTATAAATATATAATATATATAAATATTATAGCATAATATGTATATATATATATTAATAAATTAATAAATTTATAGAAATAATATTTCATATGTATATTATGTATATTAGTATATATATATATATATATATACATATTATCACTGATGGTGCATAAACTTTGAAGGGGTTTAAACACCAATCACTTTAGAATTTATTTGTCGAAAGGAAGACCATCACAGGCGTGAGAGCCTCAGGAACTGGGTTTCCAAGTGAGCGTGGGTTTTTCCACTAGGATAACACCAGAGAATGCAGTAAGGATGCAGTGAAAATGGTGAAATGCAGGGAGCTTTAGAGAAGATGAGGTTCAGAGGAAGAAACCCAGTTTACGTGTGTGATGTCTGTGAAGAAGGCGACTTGGGGGAAATGAGCTGATTTCTCCTATTTATATGTTGAGGGCAGGGGCGTCTTGGTAATAGTGACCATGTGGTCCCAAACCTGTGTTGCCCTAGACACGTGGCGCTTTGTGATGGCTAGAAAAGGACATATCTGAATTATCCCCTTGTACGGGGTTAGTGGGTGTTAGGGATAGGTGTGCGCGCTACCTGCATGTGTCAGTGGCAGTTGCACAGCAGCAGCGTGAGCGCTAGGAGGCTCGAAGAGGCCACGTGGGTGTGACGAGGCTTGGGAGTGTGCCCCGGAGATGACCTAAGTCGAGCGTTTGTGACGCTCAACGGGGGGCGATTCCCGGGACTGGCGTGGCCGATCATTTGGACGCTCGGGTGGAGCTTCGACCGCGGGGTCGTGGGTTCCCTTGAGGGGCCTTGTGGCCCACGGGGGCAGAACCCGGTGGACGAGACGCTTTGATAATCGCCTGAGCGCTGTGTGGGAAGCGAGCGTCGGGATGGTTTTGAGCGTGGAGTAGACGAGGGAACGTCCCGAACCGGTGACATGAGATAGGTTGATTGGACCCTGTGAAGTTTAATTACGGGCGTCGGGAGGGCCTTTGAAGGAGGCCCTCGCTCGAAGGTTGGGCCCCATCAGACGCGCCTTGGTTGGTGCCCGTTTGTAGGTCGATGGGCCTTGGGCCGGATCTTCTCGAGCGTTTAAGCCCAAGTGTTCCTAGTTGATCTGAGGGAGCCCTCCTGGTCCCGACACGTGTACAGGGATGACTCGAGCGTGATTTAGCCCCATCATTTTGCCCCCCTAATTCTGTAGTTGCGCCTGAGCGTACTACAGAATTTGAAACCTGAGCCCTGACTTTGAATATATGAGGGTCAAGTTCTTGGAGAGAAGCGACTATTTATCTTCTATAACGGATGCCCTCTGACAGGGCATTAAATGAAGTCATGTCCGCATTAAATGCTGAGTGGCGACGTGGGCGCGTGTTTGTTGGGAGACGTGTGACGGTTACCAAAAGTGGGAGTCTTCCAAGGCGGGAATGATTGCGGTTTGAATCCCAAACCCTAATTAATGCAAACTTTTTCCCTATAAATAGGGATTTAGAAAGCTTCTTTCTTCTTTACGCTTCCAGAATCCTTAAAAGCAAAAACAACAGCATACTCTCTTGCGATTTTCGGTGAACTTTCCGGCGAATTTCTTTCACCACACTTAGGTAAATTAATGTGATTTTTGAGTTCTCTTTGTGCTAACCCTAGATTTAGGTTGTGTCGATCATTAACTTTGCGTGAGGGATCCCTCTGAGTAGCCATTCCTCTACAAATATCTTTCTTTTCTTTTCTGTCCAACCCTTCTGCAAAAACTCCATCTTCAAGAGCAAGAAGAGCCATGGCGGAAAACATCATAGATGAAATGGTGAGAGAGATAGATGAGATGTCTGTTACAAGCTCTCCTCCTCAGGATGATATTCCGTTTGCTATTTCGATAGAGGAGGCCCGTGAGGAGGCAGAAGATGAGGAACTGGACGCCGCCGTTCAAGGGATGAACGAGCGTAATCCGGAAGGGGTGGATCATCTTTTTGAAGAGATGGATTTATCCCTCCGGATGCAGCAACAAGGTGAAAGGGTTTTTCCCTTGTTAAATAGTGCAGTGAGGCCACAGAATCACCAAGTTACAGTGGCAATTGTTGGTCCCCAAGGGGAGGAAGGGACCTCCGAGCATCGGGCAGATGGAGTGCCTCCCCGTAAACGCCGCCGATAGGGAAAGGAGCCAATGACCCAAGTGAGGAAAAACAACCCCCATCAAACATATAGATCTCCAGATGAGATTGAAAGTACCTTAACGCCCGCGGAGCTGACCACATTGAAGACTCAGGTTTATTGGGATAGTGTCTACACAACCCGTTTGCCTGCGGACCGCGAGCGTGCCAACCATCCCCCTGCCGGGATGATGACCGTCTATCGAGACGCTGTTCATGCTGGGGGCTTAAGATTTTCGATTCTAGCCCCAGTCGCCAATATCTTGAACTCCATAAGTCTCTTCCCTTCACAGATCCTGCCCAACGAAATAGCTCTGATAAACACCTTTGTAATACTGATGAGGGCTATCGGTCATGAGCCCTCGTTCAACAATTTCAACAGTTTGATTCAGGTTGCTCGCTCTCCCTATTCGTCTCCGAGGGATGGATTTTACTACGCTTAAGCTAAGTCCGGCTTAAGGATGATTGACTCACTCTCAACCTCTTATGGAGAGAACTGAAAGGAGAAATTCTTCTTCGTGGGGGCGCCCGGAGGAGTGTTTTACGTTTCTCGAGAGTGGGTGGTGCATGGAGAAGGACCTCTCGTGAGGCACAGATCTGGTGACAAATTCTTTGAGCAATAGGCAAAGGGGTTAGCCCTCGTGATGATGAACGAGAAATGGTTGATTAAGGCCAAGGATCTGATGCGCAATGAGGAAGTGTTGTTCCGCTATGGGCTCGTGAGCCCTCCAGAAATGATAGTTAACCCTCCCGCTCGAACAATGGACCGAGACGGTTAGATTCTAGGAATTGACTTTGCTAACACTTGAATGGGAGTGCTAACTTCTTTTACTTCAGTTGCATTGTAATAGTATTGGATATGACCATTTGATGCTTGCTTATTTCCTTGCTCGCAGATATAGACATCCTGATGGTGGGAACAAGCACTGAAAGCATTGAAGCCATGATGCGCGCTCACAGAGCGGGCAACGCTCAACAACAACAGCAACAACAAATGCCCCCTCGAGGAGGCCGTGGGACCCGTCGAGGGTCAGGTAGAGGTTATGGCTGTAGCACACCGTATACATGGAGGTACAACACCCCTGCACTATAGGTCAATCCACACACGAAACGGCCAATCCGTACATGAACTAACCTATAGCGAACGGGTGACAATGCAATACTAACAAGCTAGGCGGGATTAACTTATACATGCAACGAAATTAAGCGGAAGTATGAAGTAATCACTATCAAATAATTCCATTTATCATGTCACGTCATTTCTCATTTACCAAATAAAATATATTCAGATTTTACATATCAATACATTATCATCTTCAAATAAAACAATCACAATACCTATAATTTCATAATTAACAATAAATAACCAAATACACGAACCATGGTTGACTCGACTACATGAACTGGACTCGACTCGACTCAACTCCCCGCCTAGCGTGCACCTGCAATAACCTGAAAGGTGGAGGCGTCAGTCTGTGAAGACCGAGTGAGGGGTTTAAATAGATATTTGCACAGTTAACATGCAAGCTATACTCTCGGGTAAAACTTTATAAAAGATAATTATATAAGTTCAATAATAAAGTGTCTTCGCCCGAGAATACAACTATCAATATTAAATACTTGATTATTTCATGCAATCAATACATGGCCCCGACGAGTTAGGGCGGTCTCCAACCTTACTCCAATGTACCTGAAACATGCTTGTTTGATTGTTAATCAATAGGTGATCATGCAATTCAATTACCGTGCAATCGTGCGATAGTGTAATCAATTAGCACATTCATGGAATGGAAAACATGCAATAACCCGAGGATAATCCGTGGTGCCGGACCCGTCCCCAGTCTCATTCTCCTTCCAATGATGGGAAGGTAGCTAGCCTTCACCATCCACGACAAGTTGAGCAGGGGGTACATGAATCCCTAAGCCCGGAACTCCTTCCTCCACTAATCTCTTAGTGGATTCAGGGGTCATCCCAAACGTGGTGAGGATAGTGCCAGAGTTACCCCGTCAGCCCTTGCTTTCCTGGTTGGCTCTAGTCACTACCCTCGGGCCCAACGTGAACGGTCATGCTACTCGCCTAAAACATGCTTGATTCATGACAATAACATGGCTTGCTTGCGTTTCATGAACATGACTTGAAATGATAAGTGATTTCATGAAATTATAAATATAAATACCTTTGGCCGAAAAATCATGTAAAGGTTATACGGGTTCTATATAACTAGCAATTAAACCTCACATGACAGGCGACACACGACCCGGGAATGCGTGAACATGCTCATGCTCGACAATCTCCTCCTTGGAGAGTAACTGAACAAGAAACGGGATAATGTACGTGCATGAGACCACAATTCAAGCATATTACCACATTTAAGACGCACGGTGTGACTAAGTAATGAGATATCATGCAATGAACAATGTGACATATAAATATCATGTTTTGGCATGTAGTAGATCATGTAATCACAAATTGGGGTCAATTAATCCATTGGAATTGGATCCCAAATTAAAAGTTTATGCAGAATGTTTCTGCACTTCCAGGAGCCTGGGAACGGCTTCTAGGTTTTAATGGAAAATGGGAATGACCGTTCCCCCACTCCCGAACTGCTCCTCGAAGATGGGAAGGGCCGTTCCCGTCTGTGAGACAGGGTGGGAACGGTCGTTCCCGCTCTCGCCGCCTGCACATTAATCAAATCAATGGGAAGGGTCGTTCCCCAATTACAAAGGGAACGGGAAGGGCCGTTCCCGTTTTGCAGAAGATACAGAAGCAGGGGACGAAGAACAGGGGAGGCACGAATCCACCTCCAAAACTCACCATACACTCATAATTCACTTTCATAAACTATAATTCATGAAGGGAAGTATGTATACATGCTTGAGAGGCAATAACACTCAATATAAACACATAATTCATGCCTAATCCTCAAGAATCATCACATCAAGCTCACATACGAATTCATCATATAATTCCATAAATCTCAAGATTTGAGCATGAAATTCAAGCTATAATCCTGTAATCATACTTCTAACAATAAATACACAACCTATCACATTTAATTCATGAACCCTAGCTTCACATGTTAATTCAAGAACTCATATATATCCTTCTATACCTTGAAATGAACTAAAAGATGGAAGATGATGAAGATGAGATGATGATGCTTCAAAGCTCCAAATTTCTCCATGATCATGGCTTGGAAATGATAAAAATCCCCTTTCTCCTCCTTGGAGGTGTGGCTCAATAGAAAGGAGCAAGAATGAATGATGATTCTAGGTGAAATGAAATGAAGAGCGTGGAAGGATGCATATAACGATATATTTGTGGAAAAATGTAACATTTATGATTAAATCCTCCAATTTCCATAAGTTATGCAATTGAGTATCAAAGATTTAGAAATGATCAATTAGGTCCAAAAAGGTTTTCATGCAATTTAGTCCTTAAATTTACAAGAATAATCATTTAGGACAATTAGGCAATTAAGGCACGTTCGGGAATAAATTCCCATAACAACTAAATTCAAGTTATGCAAGAATTTTCAAAATGGAATAAATTTCATATAACTTTCACGTAATCATGTTAAAAACAATTTATAGAATTAATATAACACGTAAAAATTGAATAAACGAAAATAATAAAATAAAATCCTAACGTTCGAAACTCACACGTGTCGAGCGTACCTGACTATCAGGAATCGGGGCGTTAGAATGACGGCCGGGGGAAAGGCCGTGGTGACGGAAGCGGTGGCCGTAGGGTAGGCCACATCGAGGATTTAACAATTGGAGACACACGTAGAGCCACTCCTCCCGGTGGAGAGCAAGTACAAGTGGGCCCCAATGCCCCCGCAACCGTTCAGGGATCATAGTGAGGGCCCTTGATGAGGAAAGAGCTCAACATTCCCGGAAAAGGAAGAGGATTGTCGATTCTATCCCTATTTCTGGAAAGGGGAAGGAGGTGGTCGTTGGTGAACGAAAACGGGGAGGATATGTCCATTACATACGCTTGGTGGAAGAGGGCCCAATTCTCCAGAGTAAGCGCTCGTCCTCCAGAAACATAATTGATGGACTTGTTCACCGGTTTCAGTTTTTTGGGGATAATCAGAAGTTAAACGAGCAGGATGCCTCTCAAGTTGCCGACGACGCTTGCCAAGTCCTCCTGAGGGTAAGTGTTTAAGTTCCTCCCAAGAGCTTTAGTCTTTCTTAAGTTAAACTTTGTATTTGACCATACTTCTGTTGGTCCAGGAGGTAATTCCCAGGTTGAACAATCTGCAAAGGCGCTCGAAAACTTACTCCGAGTGCAAAGCCAAATATAAGAAGCTGTTGCGCATCTCTAACCCCGGCCAGTTGCAGCAAGATTATGATATGACCACTGCTGAGCTTACTGCCCTCAAGATCGAGCATGATAAGGTGAAGAAAGTGCTCGAAGATCGAGAGGAGGCATGGCTGAGGCTGGACGAGCGACACAAGGATTTGAAGGAGGAGCAGAATAAACTGGTAGAGGACAATAAGAACCCCACCGAGGCGCTGAACTAGCGTGACCAGCAGTTGGAGTCAGTGAAGAAAGAGCTTGCTGAACTTCAGGGCCAGGTTGCAGACTTGGAAATGAGGGTAGCTTGGGACACTGTCCTCAAATTCGTACGCTCAAAAGCCTTTACCTTTGCTGCCAATCTTCACTGCTTTGCCAACGCCAAGCGGTTCTTCTGGAAATCTGTGGGCCAGCTGATCACATTGGATGTGGTGCCCCCCAGCACTTGCGATGACGCTCATCTGCGTATGGATTTAGATGAGAATTTGGAGCTTGTGGTTCCAACTGGGGACCCTTCTGAAGATCTGACGGAGCCAGAATACAACGACTTGGTCATCATGCTCCAAGATGAGTTCATGGCTGCCAACCTCCGTGATCCAGAGCCCATAGTGATAGATGAGGGTGTCCAAGAAGACGCTCAAGCTGAAGTGTGACGCCCCGACTATTCGGCCGTACAGGTATGACGTAAGTGTTTACCAAATTCCGTGAAATAATTATTTTACGTGTTTATATAGTTAATTTTATTTTAAATATATTAGATGTAAATAATGTTAATTATGGTAATGATTATATACTAAGTTATTTAATATTAAGTATTTTGTGAAATTCGTATCAAATTGATATTTATTGCATAAATCGAACTTGATTGCAACGTGAATTAACTTCCCGAACGTGATTTAATTCTTTTATGGCCTTACTTGCTCATTTTCATGAATTTTGGGACTTAATTGCTCATTTGTTATGGATTTGAACCTAATTGCATAACTTAATAAATGGGAGGACTTAATAGCAATTTGAGCATTTCTTCTTGTTACATAGCAGCAATCACGTACCATGCTTCTCATTCAGATACAAACACATTACATACATCTTGTTCTTTCTCCCTTGCTCAACCGAACCAAACCCTACTTGGAGGAGTGGGAGATTTCTTCATCCAAGCATCAATTGTGTGGGAATTGTGATCATTGAAGCATCATCAACATCATCTCTTCATCCCATCCTTCATTTCTTACATTTGAGGTAATTTTGGGACTTTGGTGATTTTCTTGAATTTTTGGTATAGATAGGGCTTTGCTATATATTGGTTAATGTGTGTATTTGTTATTGGAAATATGTTTAGGAACTTTGAGCTTAAGTTATATGCATTTATCTTGAGATTTATGGACTTGGAGCATGATTGATGATATGGGTTTCATTTGAAGAGTTCTTGATGATCTAATGTGGAAATATGTGTTTTTATGAATTGTTATTAATCTATTTGTATGCTAGTAGGTGGATATCATGATATTTGAGCATTTAAACGTGAGTTTGATCCATTTTTGGGTGATTGGGTTTTGGTACGTATCGTTCTGCTGTTATGCTCTGTTTTTTTCTCTTCTGTGTACGTGACACGGGCGTGTCACCTTTTCCTTCTTCAGCATGACACGGGGGTGCATGATGGTCTGGTTCCGCTGTACCGTGACACGGGCGTGTCACCTTCTATTTTCATGCATAATTGTCCTCTGTACTGAGACACGGAGGTGTCAAGGCTTATTGTATAATGATGACACGGGCGTGTCACCTTCTGTTTTCATGCATTTTGTGGTTGCATGCTACTGTACGTGCATGTGCTATATATATATATATATATATATATATATATATATATATATATATATATATATATAATATAATGTAATATAATTACATAATTATATATGTTTAGTGAATATTAATTATTATTTGGATTGATTTGATTGAAAATATGGGATTGTGAATTCGAATGAATGATTGAATGACTTGAATATATGATTTAAATTCCTTAATAGTGCACATGAACATTTTCATAACATAATCTTATCTTTTACATATTCATATCATGATCATTACATTGCCGAACGTCTTATTTGGTCATATTGAGTCTCACTTCACCTTTCATGCACAAATTTTGATTCAGTTGGAGACGAGGCCGATCCGTGAGGCTCGTGTTTTCTCCTTTTTGCGGTTTAAGGTGGGTTTCTCTTCTAACTAGATATATGACCCAATATATATACCTTCAATGTGAAAGTTTTCGACCAAACTTAATATATATATATATAGAGTCGATTTAAAGAGTAAATGTTTTCAACGTAAAGCCTTGTTTTATGTACCCTACCTAATGTTTTGGCGAGAAATGAACGAATGCACGAATGGAGCCCAGGGACTTAGTGTGAGTGGCTATCCGGGGAGCCACGGGCCGACGGTGATCCCTCACATTAGTTCCACCAATGAACGGCGTAACCGGACCTCGTTAGGAGTTAGCGAGGAATGGACGCTGAGCGCCATCTGGGGAGTCATGTAACCCCTTTTGGTCAATGAATGGGTGGCCGGGCCTTGCAAACCCACCACCAACCCGGAGGAAGAAGGTGTAAATGTTAATGAATGTTCACAAAAGAATGATTGCATGAAAAGAATGAATGAATGAATGTTTAAATGATTTACACAAGGTGTTGGTTGGAGATAATGCATGCCCACTCGCTGGGCCAATAATGACCTAATGTTAATGATTCGTTATAATCCCCTTTGATGATTTCTTTTCACCCACTTGGGAAATTCTTTAAAACCTCACTTGGGATTATAGCTTGCATGTGATTTTTTATTTACCGTCGTATATTATATTTATGCCCTGTTTTATACCCACCAGTCCCTTTTGGACTGAACCCGTTTGGTTTTCAGCTGTGTCGTGCAGGTGTCAGGGAGCTAGGCGGGAATATGAGTCCTAGGTCTTGCATTCGTCTCTAGCTCTGTATTTTGGGTCTTACACTTGCATACGCTTACTTTTGGTTATTGTATATGAATATTGTTATATTGGAGCGTACTTGTTTGAGCCGTGATGGCAATTGATGATGTATATGACTTATTATCTTTTGGAGTTGTGATGCTCATTATATAAATATATATGATGTATGTTCGTTTATTGTTTCCGCTCTAATGTTTTACGCTGACTTTATGGTTCAAGGGTTAGTCCCGCCTAGCATAGAGTGTGTGTATGTCCCTGTTCGTCGTGATTTGGCTCGGGTATGGATCGTCCATTTCATATTCGAGTCGGGTCTCGGTGCGGGGGATGTGGCACCTTACGCTCGGGTGTTACATGAAGCGGGTTAGAGTAGCTCTCAGGCTGTGGGTCATGAAGTGTTGGCGCCTTTTCCCATATCTACTGCCCCCCTTGAACCTGAAAACCAGCCTTCATGAGGCTTCTTCCTGTTTGCGCCTCCCAATTATGAATTTCTGTTCCAATCTTTCCTTATTTCTGCTAAAGTCTACGACTGGACCTTGTAATAATTTCTTTTCTTTTGCAATGTACTTTCCTGCCTTCAGTAGTATAATCTCCTTCTTGAATGATAATGAAACTTGTTCCTTCTTTATTGTGTTGTGCTATTCTGTATGCTGTTTGCTAATTTCCCTTTGGTGTTTGGATTTTTGTGATATGTGAACGTATGGGTACGAGGGTGTTCCACACGAGGGGTACCCTGGCCATATTCAACATAGGACTTGAACTTAAAAGGATAAAAGTTATTCTAGGTGTTGAGTAGTTACGAGCGTAGCTATAATGTAAACTGGAACTTAGAAATCAGCAGTGGGGTTTGCTAAGTGTTCCCTCTTTAAATATTTGATATATTTCTTTGTTTTGAGCGTAGCCGTAGTACAAATTGAACTTAGAAATCAACAAACGGATTTGCTAAGTGTTCAATTACTACAAGCGCACGTCATGGGAGGGATCCTCATTTAGGAGATGTTGAGCGTAGCTAGTAATTTGAACTTGAACTTAGAAATAAAGAAAGGGATTTGCTAAGTGTTTATTTGCTGTGCGCGTACGTCATAGGTGGGATCCGCTTAGGGACCGCGAGCGCGAACTAGTGAGGAATCTAGTTGGCCTTAATAGAAATTGTTGGATCGAAAATTTAAAAATTTTCCAACAAAAAGGATCGAAACTCCCAATCGTGAATCCGAATTCGTAGAGATTAGGAAACTTACTTTTCAATAATCTTTCTTGAAGCGTTTCAAGCCACCCAAGAACGCTCTTCTCGTGGCTTGATCCTCTCTCCTTGGTAAAGCTCGAATCTTTAAAAACTTCTAACTTGAAGCTCTCTAGAGATAGTCCACCAACTTGACTATAATCTAACTAGTAAGGATGCTAGTGCTCTAGTTAGTGTTTAGGCTTAACCTAGGGTTTATTTTATCTTGGAGAAAGGATGGTGTTCAACACATGAACCAAAAGAATTGCCAATTACTCTCTAAGGGGAGCTCGAGCTCCCCTATATATAGGAAAGGGAGGGGCGGCCGAACCTAGTCCTATTGGACTAAGGATTTGGTCCTTCTCTCTTATTACTTGATCATCAAGTAATTCCAAACTTTGACTTTTGAATTCTAATTCAAATCAACTTTTAAGAGAGCTAAAATATCCAAACCCTTTTGGATAATATTATACTTTATTTATTAATAAATAAATAACTTATTTTATCTAATTAATTAATTCGTAATTAATTAAATAGATTATTTTTTCTCCAAAATAAGACTTTCTTTTTAATTCAAAAATTAAACCAAACTCTATTAAATAATCAACACATTAATTATTTAATCACATATACATATATATGCACGTGTGACACACGTGTCCCCAAGGACACGTGCCACTCACGTGACCCACACACGACATGATCAACTCTTTTAATCATTTGAAAGCCTCAACTCATGTAATCAAGTTGTTGTTTGTGACCCTCTAGATTCTCAATTCAATTAGCAATGACCCTAATTAATTAATTCACTAATTAATTAATCAGTCCACAGATTAAACGACCATAGTCTAGCAACAGGTGTTTAAGCCCTAGCTGAATTGGAATGTCTCGATTCGACAGAACCTTTAAGTCATTGATTCATGTGAGATACAATCCTCCTCCTTACTATCTCTCAACCAAGATCTAGGGTAAGGGAATAATCAGAACCCTAATAATCTGGTCTTAAAGCTAAGTGCATTTCATATCCATTTGATCTCAATCCAAGAAACCCTTTTCTTGATGTCTTGATCTATTGCCTTAGCCAAGGACTCCATATGGCATATGAATGACTTACACAATAAGAGATCACCTTGTAAATGCAAGTGTAGGTCATTTCTTGATTCTCATTCACTTCCATGAATCACTTGTGTAGCCCCAGCATAAGCCTTGAATCAGTTGTCTAAGGCGACACCCTTTAAAGCTTATACCTAAGACTACAGAGTTAACTCATAAAGTGACATAGAACCTCAAGTCTAAGGATCAATTAATCACATCAATGACTCGTGAGATGTTTCCCAATCTGGAAGTTTCCATTTCCTGAAATAGAAACTTCCTTTCCCATTTAGGAATCTTCTCACACGGGGTACCTCAGTGAACTTACTTATGGAAGTAAGCACCCTCATGTATCACGCACGTATCAACTATACACTTTGCACCTCCATGAAACAAGGTGGTCCTTCTTAAGGGCGTGATCCCACAAGCAAGCCTTAGAGGAGTCAGGTTGACACTTCCACCGTCTGTAGGACTCATCGGCTTGGAGTATTTTACTAATCATGACTTATGTTATATAGGGCTCGTTTCATGAACCATTTCACCTAAATGGTAGAGTCCTAAAGTCATCAGGATTAGGGGAGTTCTCATACATGCACAACTAAAGTAAACGCATTCCAAACAAGAGCATATAAAGAAGTGTTGCCTTAATTCGTTATTTTATTCAAAGATTGTCTGTGATTACAATAAGGAAAAGTACAAAGCGGATATACAATCGGCTTTCTAGGGCACTATTCCTGATAATCTCCCACTTGCCCGTCAAAGCCATTCTAAAGCTACTCTAAGTCCCATCTTCTGAAGATGACCTTGGAAAACCTCTCGACTAAGGGGTTTAGTAAGTGGATCTGCCACGTTCTCTGGTGATGCGACCCTCTCAATTTGCACATCTCCTCTTTTGATAATATCACGGATTAGGTGATACTTCCTCATAATGTGCTTGGTCCGTTGGTGAGATCTTGGTTCTCTTGCTTGAGCAACCGCCCCAGTGTTGTCACAAAACACAGTAATGGGGTCTTTCATGCTAGGAACAACATTCAACTCTTGAATGAAGTTTCTAATCCAAACACCTTCATGATGCAGTTAAGTATTCGGCATCAGTGGTCGAATCTGTAGTGGTCGTTTACTTGGAACTCTTCCAACTCACTGCTCTGCCGTTTAGGCAGAAAATGTATCCTGACATTGACTTAAAATCATCTAAGTCAGATGCAAAGCTTGCATCGCAGTATCCTTCGATAGTAAGATCTTCCTGACCTCCGTAAACTAAGAATAAATCTTTAGTACTTTTCAAGTACTTAAGAATATTCTTCACGGCAGCCCAGTGACCATCTCCAGGGTCAGATTGGAAACGACTTGTTACACTAAGTGCATAAGCCACATCCGGTCGAGTACATAACATTGCATACATTATGCTACCTATTGCTGATGCATAAGGTGTATGAGTCATTCTTTCATTCTCAAGGTTAGTCTTAGGACACATCTTCTTAGAAAGACATGTTCCTATACTTATAGGAAGGTTCTTAACCTTTGCTGACTCCATATTGAATCTTTTCAATACTTTGTCAATGTACATCGACTGTGACAGTCCTATCAACCTTCTAGATCTATCTCGATAGATTTTAATTCCAAGGATGTAGGATGCATCACCAAGATCTTTCATCTCGAATTGGTTCGATAACCATAACTTAGTTACTTTCATGTCATCCTTCGAATTCCCAATAAGAAGGATGTCATCAACATAAAGTACTAAGAATTGCACTGAAGTCTCCAATTTCTTTCTATACACACATGATTCATTCGAAATTTGAATGACGCCAAACGCTTTGACTGATTCATCAAATCGAATGTTCCAATTCCTAGAAGCCTGTTTCAATAGATAGATTGATCTTTGGAGTTTGCAAACCTTTTGCTCACTCCCACCGGATGTGAAACCTATGGGTTGCTCCATATAAATGTTTTTATCAATGTCACCATTGAGAAAGGCAGTTTTCACATCCATTTGCCATATCTCATAGTCATAATATGCAGCAATGGCAAGCATGATCCGAATAGACTTTTGCATTGCAACTGGTGAAAAGGTTTCATCAAAGTCCACGCCGGGTCTTTGAGTGAATCGTTTCGCAACTAGTCGTGCTTTGTAGGCTGCAATGCTTCCATCAACTCCAAGCTTTCTCTTAAAGATCCATTTGCAACCTATGGGTTTGACCCCCATCAGGCAAATCTACCAAGGTCCAAACTTGGTTGGAGTTCATGGAATCCATTTCGGATTTCATGGCTTCTATCCACTGTTCAGAGTTAGAATCTGAAAGTGCCTCCTCATACGTTAGAGGATCATTATCCTTTTTGAGAGATCTCATGGAAGAATCCATACCATATCTTCGGCTGTCTAGGAGTGCGTTCAGAACACCTTAGAGGAGGATTTACGTGTGTATCGAAAATCATGATTGGTTGTGGTTGATCAGAAGGGGACGTTTCCTCATTGGGCGGCGTGGGGTCACTTTGTACTTCCTCAAATTCTATGATCTTGCTTTTCTTTTCTTTAAGGAACGGTTCCTCAAGAAAAGTAGTATTTCTGGAAACAAACACCTTTTGCTCAGATTGATCATAGAAGTAGTATCCTATGGATTCCTTAGGATAACCTACAAAATAGCATAAGTTAGAACGAGATTCTAACTTATCTTCCACTGTCCTCTTCACGTAAGCAGGACAACCCCAAATTCTTAAGTAAGAATAACTAGGGATTTTACCATGCCACATTTCATAGGGCGTTTTAGGGACTGACTTAGAGAGAACTAGATTCAAAATCTTTGCTGCACTTTCTAGGGCATAACCCCAGAAGGAAGGTGGTAAGTCAGTGAAACTCATCATGGAACGAACCATATCGAGTAGAGTTCGGTTCATTCTCTCAGAAACTCCATTGAATTGAGGAGTTCCCCGAGGAGTCCACTGAGAGATAATCCCATTATCTTTGAGATGATTAAGGAATTCTTCACTAAGATACTCGCCTCCTCGATCAGATCGAAGTGCTTTGATCTTGTGACCAGTTTGGTTCTCAACCTCCTTTTGAAATTCTAGGAATTTCTCAAAAGCTTCAGATTTATACTTCATTAAGTATACATAACCATACCGACTAAAGTCATCGGTAAAGGTTATGAAATACTGATGACTATTTCTTGTGCTTACACTAACCGGTCCACAGACATCAGAATGGATCAAATCCAAGACCTTAGTGGCACGTTCCACAGTTCCTTTAAAAGGAACTTTGGACATCTTTCCTTTGAGACAGGACTCGCAAGAAGTTAACTCTTTGAGATCATTTTCAGAGAATGATCCTAAAGTGTTTATCTTGCTAATTCTGTTCTTGGAAATGTGTCCTAATCTAGCGTGCCATAAGGGAGCTAAAACTTTGTCATCTCTCTTACGTTTAGTTTCTCGTTGTATATTCATAATATTGATATTTTGAGTTAGATAAAGTCCATTACTTAGAGTACCGATGTGAACGGAAGAGTTGTTCCGTTTGATAAAGTACTTACCATTCTTAATATAAGTTACATAACCTTCACAATCTAAAATTGGGACTGAAATTATATTACGAATAATGTTCGGTACATAAAGGACTTTATTTAAAACTAACTCAAAATTACCTAAATCTAATCTAATTGTGCCTAAAGCTCGAGCTTCAACATTTGAGCCATCGCCGATCTTCAAGATACATTCTCCTTCTCTGAGTTGTTGGACTTCATTTAGCATCTGTACATCATTACAGATATGAGTTCCACAACCGGTATCAAGTACCCAAGAACTAGAATTAATAGAAAGATTTACTTCAACGAGAAACATACCTTTCTTTAGAGTAGCCTTGTACTCTGGGCAGTTTCTCCTCCAATGTCCCGCTTTGCCACAATGGAAGCAAACATTCTCTTTCTGATCACGCTTCTTCTTTTGGGCCTTCCCCTTCGAAATGCCTCCAGTGGGCCTAAGGGATTTCTTCTTCTTCTTTTGGGCTTTCTTGCCCTTACCTTTAGAAGGCCCAGAAGAGGAAGATGGAGCATTCACCATCAGAACCTTATTGTCTTTCTTGATCGTGCTTTCAGCAGTTACAAGCTGACTAATCAGCTCAGCTACAGTAGCACCAGCATGATTCATATTGAAGTTAAGGACAAATAGGTTGAATGATGGTGGGAGCGAGGCTAGCAACAAGTCCACTGAAAGCTCATCTTTCAATGGCATGTCCATGGAAACAAGTTTCTCAGTAAGGGCAAGAAACTTGAGTCCATATTTATGGACACTTGAACCTTCCCTCATTCTCAAATGGAATAATTACTTTTGAATTCTAATTCAAATCAACTTTTAAGTGCATTTCATATTCATTTGATCTCAATCCAAGAAACCCTTTTCTTGATGTCTTGATCTATTGCCTTGGCCAAGGATTCCATATGGCATATGAATGACTTACACAATAAGAGATCACCTTGCAAATGCAAGTGTAGGTCCTTTCTTGATTCTCATTCACTTCCATGAATCACTTGTGTAGTCCCAGCATAAGCCTTGAATCAGTTGTCTAAGGCGACACCCTTTAAAGCTTATACCTAAGACTACAGAGTTAACTCATAAAGTGACATAGAACCTCAAGTCTAAGGATCAATTAATCACATCAATGACTCGTGAGTTATTTCCTAATCTGGAATTTTCCATTTCCTGAAATAGAAACTTCCTTTCCCATTTAGGAATCTTCTCACACGGGGCACCTCAGTGAACTTACTTATGGAAGTAAGCACCCTCATGTATCACGCACGTATCAACTATACACTTTGCACCTCCATGAAACAAGGTGGTCCTTCTTAAGGGCGTGATCCCACAAGCAAGCCTTAGAGGAGTCAGGTTGACACTCCCACTGTCTGTAGGACTCATCGGCTTGGAGTATTTTACTAATCATGACTTATGTGATATAGGGCTCGTTTCATGAACCATTTCACCTAAATGGTAGAGTCCTAAAGTCATCAGGATTAGGGGAGTTCTCATACATGCACAACTAAAGTAAACGAATACCAAACAAGAGCATATAAAGAAGTGTTTCCTTAATTCGTTATTTTATTCAAAGATTGTCTGTGATTACAATAAGGAAAAGTACAAAACGGATATACAATCGTCTTTCTAGGGTACTATTCCTGACAGAAATGATAGCGTCTCGATGGGATCTTCTTGTTTTAAGAAGGATCTGCATGACTGAAACACTAAGCCGTTCGACGTGGAGCACCCTCGACACGGAGTGGGTGTTGATGTGCGTGCAATGTGGATTACCATAAATTGAATCAAGACAATGACAAACAACGTATGAAAATGCTTACTGATGTAGTTGTATTTCTGTCAAAAGAAGATACAGTGTGCCCCGAGCGGGGAGTTACAAGATTGGCCTTTAGACAAAGAATCTTCTCAGATTACAGGCATTCCATGGGCGAGGGAGACGCTCGCCTTGCAAAGTTTCCATCAGGTAGGTGTTGTTTGCCCGTACCTGGATGACTTTGAAGGGGGCCTTCCTAGTTGGGGTCCAACTTACCCACATGTTTGGGCACTTCAACTTTCTTGAGGACCAAGTCTCCCAGTTGGAAGTTCCTCTCTTTGACACGCTTGTTGTACTGATGGGCCACTGATGCCTTGTACCTGTGCATCCGGGCCTATGCAGTGTTTCTCTTCTCATCCAGCAAGTCTAATTCGAGCACCCGTTTACTCCCATTGGCTACGGGATCGAAATATACAATGCGTGCGGACTCTGAGGCGATTTCCACAGGTATCATGGCCTCGGAGCCATAGATGAGGGAGTATGGGGTCTCCCCTGTTGTCGCTCATGGGGTAGTACGATATGCCCAGAGGGCCCCTTGAAGCTCTTCAGCCCATTTGCCCTTTTTACTCTCGAGCATCGTTTTTAGGTGCTGGAGTATGGTCCTGTTCATGACTTCAGATTAACCGTTGGCCTGAGGGTGGCCCATGAAAGTGAAGCGTTGCTCAATGCCAAGCTCTGAACACCACTCTTGAGTGTCAGCGGCGATGAATTGAGAGCCATTGTCTGAGATTAGAACCCTCGGGATGCCATACTGGCAGATGATGTTTTTCCAAATGAAGTCTCTTACCACCTTGAACATTATTTTCGCGACCGCTTCGGGCTCTGCCCACTTGGTGAAGTAATCCACAGCGAGGATCACAAATTTCCTCTGTTCGGTCGCCATTGGGAGGGGTCCCACTATAAATGTCTATGGGAGTCATTTGGGCCGCTAGAAGTTGAGAAACATTGGAGTGAAATTGGCACTTGGGGCATTTCTTGGAGTAATTGATGGCATCCTGCAACACCAAGGGCCAATAGAATCCGCTCCTTAATATCTTTTTGGCCAAAATACGACCGCCAGAATGATTCCCGCAACTTCCACTGTGTACATGTTCGAGCACCTCCTTAGCCTGCGAGGGTCTCAGGCACCTCAATGGTGGACCTTAAAACGACCGCTTGAAGAGCCTGCCCTCCTGACCAAGAGAAAAATGAGAGGCTTTATATCTAACTTTCCGCGCTTCCATCCTATCGCTCGGGCAGGTACCATCCCTTAGGAATCTGATGATGTCATCAAGCCAACAGGGCTCGGATGGATCTATCATGCTCACTTCACCAGAGGGTTTCTCCTCGCTTATCAACGGTTCCTCTGTCCTGAGGAACGTGACTGAACGCTCGCAGGAGCCCTCAAGAGCAGATGTAAATTTAGAGAGGGCATTAGCACGCTCGTTTTTTGCTCGCGGAACCTGCAGTAAATGAAACTCCTTGAATTTGGCGATTATCTCTTTAACCTTTGCCAGATACTGCACCATGGTGGTTTCTCGAGCCTCATAAGTGTCGTCAACCTTACTAGCAATCAATTGGGAGTCAATGTAAGCGGTGACCCGAGAGGCTCCATTCTGAAAGGCAATTCTGAGTCCCTGGATGAGGGCTTCATACTCAGCTTCATTGTTGGTGACTTGGAAGGCCAGTTTGATCGCATAATCAATTTCAATTCCTCGAGGGTCCCTCAGGGTTACCTCAGCTCCCCCCCTTGGGAGGTCTATGAACCATCTATGTGTAAAAGCCAAAGACCGTCATCTGGCGAGGGTGTAGGCTCCAACCCAAATCTCTCAACCAAAAGATCCACCACGGCTTGAGCTTGTATACTGTTCTAGGCTCGAAGTTGATATCAAATTGGCTGAGTTCTATTGACCATTTGATCAGTCTGCCTGAGACGTTCGGTTTCGAGAGTACTTGCCTGAGCGGTTGATCTGTAAGCACAGTGATGGAATGAGCTTGGAAATAAGGCCTCAACCTTCTGGAGGCATTGATGAGGGCGAAAGAGAACTTCTCTATTTCCATGTATCTCTTTCCTGTCCCCTGTAAAGTTTTGCTCAAGTAGTACACCGGCAAGTGTTTACGCTCGAGGATTGAGACGAGGACTGCACTCATGGCCTCTGTAGAAACAGAGAGGTAAACGAACAAATTTTCTCCTGGAACCGGCTTCGTCGACAAGGGTGTGCTCGAAAGATACTGTTTCATATCCTGCAGTGCTCTTTCACATTCCTCGGTCCTCTCTTCTGCTCGTTCTCCTGGAGGCCCTTGACTGAACCTCTTCTTCAGTGTCTCCCCTCGCCGGGGGGGCTTTCTCCCTCTCCAAAGGGCGCTGTTCTGGGTCAGCCCTCGGGGGAGCGTTTTTTTCAGGTGCTGGTGGCGGTGGTGGTGGCTGAGCCCTCAATACGTTCTGGGCAGCAGTTAACGGGTGAACTTAAAGTCTGCCCATAGGGGGAGCCATCTGAGTGCCCGCTCCCGAGGGGAAGTAGACGGACGTAAAGTGCTTCCATGCATTCTGAGCAGCCTGTACCTCGCACTGAGCGTAGGGCACCTGGAGCTGCTGCGAGGTCATCTGAGGCATTTCCACTCCTTGGATCTCCTTAGGAATGAAAACTGGAAGTTGCAATGTGCCCACCTGATAAGGCTGTATCATGGGCACCATGCCTGCCATCATTCCAGGTAGCATGCCAGGTTTCATGTACATGTACCCTGGCGGTAGTATCGCTGTCGGAAATGCTCTGGAGTTGGTGGCGTTCAAGTGGGAACGAATGTCATGGGAGGACCTGCAGAACTTCCAGCTTGAGCTTCGGCAACTGGAAAAGACCCCACCTGAACTTCTTTATCTCTATTTCCTCCGGCGGCTGGTAGCGTATTCATATCCACTAGGATGTTTCCGCCTTGGGCAGGGCTGATATCAACGATAACAGCTCCGCCTCCCGGGTTCTCCTCATTCACCGGAGGAAGAGTGCCTCTGTTGTCCACTAAACCAGACCAGGTTGCTGTAACCATGCTTGAAAACTTGTTGGTGTTACTATTCAACTAGCTGAAAGGGAAGAAACAGATGAAGATCTGAAGAAGATGAAGATGGTTTCCCACAGACGGCGCAAAAAATGATGGTGCAGAAACTTTGAAGGGGTTTAAACACCAATCACTTTAGAATTTATTTGTGAAAGGGAAAACCATCACATGCATGAGAGCCACAGGAACTGGGTTTCCAAGTGAGCGTGAGTTCTTCCAGCTAGGATAACACCAGAGAATGCAGTAAGGATGCAATGAAAATGGTGAAATGCAGGGAGCTTTGGAGAAGATGAAGTTTAGAGAAAAAAACCCAGTTTACGTGTGTGATGCCTGTAAAGAAGATGACTTGGGGGAAATGAGCTGATTTCCCCTATTTATATGTTGAGGGCTGGGGTGTTTTGGTAATAGTGACCATGTGGTCCCAAACCTGTGTTGCCCTAGACACGTGGTGCTGTGTGATGGCTAGAAAAGGACATCTCTGAATTATCCCCTTGTACGGGGTTAGTGGGTGTCAGGGATAGGTGTGCGTACTACCTGCATGTGTCAGTGGCAGTTGCACAGCAGCAGCGTGAGCGCTAGGAGGCTCGAAGAGGCCACGTGAGTGTGAGGAGGCTTGGGAGTGTGCCCCAGAGATGACCTAACTTGAGCGTTTGTGACGCTCAGCGGGGGGCGATTCCCGGGACTGGCGTGGCCGATCATTTGGACGCTCGGGTGGAGCTTCGACCGTAGGGTAGTGGGTTCCCTTGAGGGGCCTTGTGGCCCGTGGGAGTGGAACCCGGTAGGCGAGACGCTTTGATGATCGCCTGAGCGCTGCGTGGGAAGCGAGCGTCGGGATGGTTTTGAGCATGGAGTAGATGAGGGAACGTCCCAGGCCGGTGACATGAGATAGGTTGATTGGACCCTGCGAAGTGTAATTAGGGGCGTCGGGAGGGCCCTTGAAGGAGGCCCTCGCTTGAAGGTTGAACCCTGTCAGACGCGCCTTAGTTGGTACCCGTTTGCAGGTCGATGGGCCGGATCCACTATCGCGAGCCCATCTTCTCAAGCGCCTAAGCCCAAGTGTTCCCAGTTGATCTGAGGGAGCCCTCCTGGTCCCGACACGTGTACAGGTATGACTCGAGCGTGATTTAGCCCCATCAATCACATTTACTAAAAATATTAATAAATTAATAATATATATATATAATTATCATGAAAATATTAATAAATTAATACATATATATATATAATTATCATGAAATTTATATATATATATAACACTATTATAATATTTAATATTTATATTTTATAAATGTATTTTATATAAATGCAATATATATACATAATACATATTAAAAATAATATATATGTATGTATATATCCATTACATTGTCTTCCTCCCACCTTCAAGCCATAGTCGCCGCCTCCCACCTCTAGTCACCCGAGCCGCCGCTTCTCCATTTCAAACCAACGCCGGATCTCCTCTCCAGACACCGCCGCCGCCATTGCCACTGCCGACCACCGCGTACAAAATATGGCCGCCGTCTCTCCACCTCTAAAAACACCATAGCCGCCGCCTTCTAGTCCCTTCGCCGTTGCCGCCAGATCTACTCCCCTCTTCACCTCCGCCGCCGCACAAAATGCCTCCACCACCGGATCTACTCTCCTTTCTACCTCCACTATCAGACTTACTCTCCTCTCCACCTCCACCACCGGATCTCCTCTCCTCTCCACCGGATCTATTCTCCGACGAGCAGATCTGGTACGGGAAGTTCACACCCATCATCGTCGATTTTCTCCAGTCTCTCAGCTCCCCAAATCAGCACCGCTAGCCCTCGTCGCATCGAGGTGGAAGACGACCTAGAAGTACAAGCTTTGCTCTCTGTCAAGAATCCACTGGTGCTTGGAAATTGCCTTGAACGTTCTTTGAGCAGTATTGTCCAAGACACATTGGCTTCTGTAGAAGGAATTGTTATGAAAGTGAGGGATAGTGTGTATGTGAAATTTGTTGTGAAGAAATTTGTTGATCTCAAACAGTAGCTTCAAGTGCCTAGCTCCAAAAAAAATCTGAAGCCCCCTGTTCCAATCCTTCTTCTAGATATATTTTTTGGTTTGATGTTTATGATATAATTTGGGTGTTGTGTGTATGTGAATTGGTGGTGTGTGTAGCTGAGTGCGCCGGCGCCGGTGCGCGCGGCCCAGAGGTTGAGGTGTTAAATAAATAAATAAATATAAATATATATATATAAATATTATATTTATATTTATGTAAAATACAATATATATAATGAGGGGTAAAATAGTCATTTTATTTGAAAAAGTGAAAAAAATCTCAGTCCTAGTCGCAGTCAACGCGCGTGAACGGCACACACTCGTCCTAGGGTTTTCTGTGCATATTTTGAAAGACATAGAGTTTTTTAAAGTACTTTTTTTTTTGTCAGGGTTTGTTTTGCTATATTCGTGTTTTACAGTGTAGTTGGACAAAAATTTCCCCATTTATATCTATACACTTTACCTAGTTCTCGAAGAAAGATGTATAGGTAACAAGGAGTACATGATGACAGTAGATAAAAAACTAGAGGTAGAAGCGCACTCTAATGCATGGACACTTCGTAAAATGTTGTGCAGTGTTGGACACATGTCGGACACAGACACGCACCCGATACGTCTAATCTGTGTCCTAAATTTAAAAAAAAATAAAAAAATATCCGACACGGATCCATAAGGATCTAGATTTTTGGAAGTAGAAAGCTCCATCTCGACATCTCTCATCAATTCAGATGGTAAAGGATTGGCTTTTGTGGTGGTAACAGTGGCGAATACAGTGTTGTGAGGGTTTTGGGAGACGACATCATCATCTTGGGATTTTTTCGGCCTTATGGTGTTCATCTCTGATCTTCTTCTTTTGCCTCCGTGTCGGTGATGGTACAGTGGTGATGGGGTTTTTGGGAGGAGAAGGGCCCAGCTCCAGTAGGTGTGAGTGTTTTCTGATGTGAATAGCGAAGAAAAGATGATTGGGAAGAAAGGTAGATGATTGTCGTCGCTGAAATTGTAATTAGGATTTAGAGTAAGCCATGTTTCTCAAGTCTCTGACTTTATAAATAACCTTTTGGGCCTTTGACTTATAAAACTTCAAAATGTGATTTTACTTTATTCATCTTGGTTTTTTATGATACTAGTAAAATGAACGTGCGTTGCACGTTTATCATTTAATTTTATTTAAATAAATTTAACTATTATGTTTATTGAATAAATTAAAATATTAAAAATATCTAATTTGATTAAATAAATATAATAATATTTTTGATTAACTATTTTAATCTTAAAAAACTACACAGACAAAAATATTTATATGGAATCTCTATTTCAAATTATACATAATAAGTAGAAATTGAAAGTAGAGAAACATTCAAATAAATAAATAAAAAATATTTGAAATTATATTATTATATTAAAAAAAGATTTAAAGTGTATATAATTTGTCCAAATAATTCTAGTTTTCAAGCATAAGTAATAGTTTAAAACTTTCAAATATATTTAATAAATAAAAAGACATATAAAAAAAAGGGGTTAATCCTGATAGGCCCCCTGTCCTTTTTTTTGGGGGGGGTTTGCACTTTGCCTCCTATGCTTTGATCTTTAGCATTTGTCCCGCTAACCTTTGAAAAATATTACACTTAACCCCTTTAAAAATTCTGACCGTCGATTTCTCCTTCGTCACGGCGACCCACCACCGATACCCCAGTCGACACTATTAGCGTCCAAAAGTTTCGTTTGTCTTGCGTGGTCTTTAATCGATGATTTTTGTTTCGTCAGTTGTCGGATTTTGATTTTGAGGCCATTGTTGTGTTCCTTGCGTTGAGAGCTTCAATTTGATATATAACATCAACACATTTGAGATCAGCTTTGTATACATTTGCTTTGTTACAAGGGATTAAGTGTGATATTTTTCAAAGGTTAGAAGTGTAAATGCTCAAAATCAAAGCATATGGGGGAAAGTGCAAAACCCCCCAAAGGACAGGTGGGTGACACGGATTAGCCTAAAAAAGGATATAGACAAAAACCTAAAAGATCATATAAAATGCTATATTAATTATATACTTTATTCGTGTTATTGTTTGATTTTCTTTAATATAATTTGTGATTTATTTTTAATTTTCTTTATAAAGTTTTGGCGAATCTTTTCGCTGTCATTCAAAATGTAAAAGTTATATTCACTTTCAAAACTATGACTTTTGCACCTTATCTTTATCTATAATTTCGATCTCGGTTGCATTATTTAAAATGGAAATATTGTTAATTTTTTTTTAATTTCATAATCTTGAGAAATTATAATTTTGGTGTATCATTATCACTCTTGGGTTCCTTCCTAATCACTCTTTTCTCTCATTTTATCTCCTACTCTTTCTTATGCGTTAATGATTCCTCTTCATTTATTTATAGATATCAGACTCCTCTTAGTCACAATTACTCGTTCTCTTCTTAACCTAGATTTGTTCTTATTTTCAAGCTTAGTTATGTGATATTTCGTAGAATCTCATATGTGCTAACCTCTCTTGGGTTTACTCTCTCCGGTTCACCTCACGCCGCTTTCTCAGTTTGCCACCTGATAGAGGACTGACCAGCCTACTCGTCAGGCGAATTGATCTTAGGTTTGGTTCCATTATAGGCCTAATGAGTATGACCCCAACAATCACTAATTTTAGTATAATTACCTTAAACTAAATATCCATCTCTCAAAACTGTATCATCATTTTCAATATTAGCTCCTTTCTTAAAAATCTTCATCTTTTTCTCCATAATTGTAGTAATATTATCATGCCATTTTTAAAATTAAAGCATGCTTGCAAAAAATTATCACATAATTATCACGCTTTAAAATTTTAATGGCCCAGAGTAAATATGTTATAAATTATCAAATAATTTAAATCATATTTACTGATTCGGCAATTACCAGGAAGACAATTAAATTGTTTCCCAAAAAATTACCATTCCACGCAAATTCCCAGGAAACACTTGAGAGGTCACAATGGTCCCACTTAAAACCCAGCCTCCTTAGACTTACTTTACGTACACAATATCAGATTTAAAATTATGCATCATATGTTTATCAATGCAAGTATATATTCAGAGCCCCTCTCTGATACCAATTGCTTGGTGGCGGGCCCGAAACAGAGTGACGGTATAGGGAAATATTTCATAAAAAAATTCGCCAAAACCTCGTTAGCAAATTATTTCTAAAATATTTTAATAAGCAGCGGAATAAATCGGGCAAAATAACTCTAATATATAGATGCATCGATAGCATAATTTTAAATCATAGAGCATATAATCATAATATGCAAATAATAATTTTGGCAGCTTAACGGTATTATCGTACTGCAAAATTGGCTATCAACGACACTTTTCCAGCACCTTGATATATTTTCTCATGAAACCAGCAGAGCTTCCCCACAATAACCCCGATTAAGACTTAAGAGTGTGGGCTCTGACAGTATTTCGCTAAATACTTTGAGAAAATATTTTTCTTTAGAAAAACCCTTTTTTCTAAAACCAGAAAATCCCTATTTTCTAATAATTAAGTGGATTATATATTAATTATATAACCACCTAATTAAGTAATAATTATAATTAAAAAGGGGGAGAGATTTCGGATATAAAAGAACTGCAAAAGAAAGGATGCAGAAGTTGTCTTGTACAAATGAAGGTATCAGCCTATTTATAGGCCAAAATGGAGGACACCCGCGGTATTTTCCATTTTTTTGGCATGCACGCAAAGGCCTTACGCCCAATCAAAGAGTGCCATGTGGACGCTTGGGCCGCAAAGAGTCCGTAGCCGCCACCCATGCATCGAAAGATGCCCGCATGAGCCCACACGTGCCGTCCATGTGGCGGTTGTGTGCTTGGCGCGTGTGGCACGCACGCTGCAATAGGCAGCTGCCACGTGGTCGGTCCGGCCCTGTCCAACCGACGGTTCAACTCGCAGGCCGGTTCAACAGTGAACCGATCGGGTCAACTTGGTCTGGTCCAGTGCTACATGTTGGAATCCCATTCGTCCACGTGACCGGGTGGGTCAAAACATGACCCGACCCTATCCGAAACCATTTTCGACCCGGCCCACTTGTTGACTTGATCTGTATCGCTGATCGGCGCGACTTGGCGGGATCCTGACTGTCCAAGTGTTGCAACATCTGGCGCACAGTCAATGCCACGCGGTGGCTGACTCGCTGACATGGCGTGACACCTCAGCTGCCACATCAGTACATGCCACGTCAACAATAATTATTTTTGTTTTTTTGGAAAATTTTATTTTCTCCAAAATAAAATTTCGGACATTTCCAACTCTTTGGAATTTAATTTATTTTCCTTGGCTATTTTCAAACACTTTGAAAATTCATTTCTCTCTCTCCTTTTAATATTTTTTCTTTGGTCTTCGTTGGGGCTTGTGGGGGGGGGACCAGCAGAGCTAATTAATTTTAGCTCCAAACGGGTCAATCTATTATCATCTCATGACAATAATTGATTACTGTTTAACAATATTTAATTCCACTAAATAAATATTGTTGAATTCTAAAATTAATTAAATTATTCATGAATTTCTCCATCTAGAATAATTTTACATTTCACTCCTCTGTACAGATATCCATGAAAAATAAATCAATACTACTATCATTCATTTTTCACTTTCAATCTGAAATTTCTTGATTTGCCTTAAGTTCAAATTCCCTGTATGTGAAACACATTCAACATACAACTTCGGTGACACACACACGAAGTACTTTGGCCAAAATTTTAATTTGTACTTTTTGCAAATCTATTTCAGGGATATCTTTAACCTTCCAACAAGGCTATAGATTCCTCGATCAATATTTCTCTTTAGCAAATTTCATGCAATCACCAAACATACAAAGTATTTTGGCGACCCATTACCGAGACCTCACTTCTGAGTACATCACAGTGATTAATATCACATGTCTAAAGTCGAAACACTGTCAGGATTAAGAGTCCATTGCTTCCCGAGATTTCTGTTCATTTTAGATAGCAGTATAAAACAAATAATGTCAGTGGCCTAGTTCGATGTTTCCAATCTCATTGAAAATCATCAATGTGTCATAACCGGAAACTCCATTTCCCTATGACGAAAGACTAATCATCTTATATAACACATTATAGTCTCGATGAGAACATTTTCTTATCATACCGACCAGAACTTTAATGACACGTGATTTTTGGTATTTAAAGTCTTTTCCTATGAAACACATTTCATATAAAAATACCATCACACGTCATTAATTATTAAATTTGTAAAATACTCATAACTTGCTATAATTTCAGTTTTATTAATCCAAAATATTTACAATATAATTGGATTTTCAGGGCATTAATCCCAACAATTATATGTCATTTTATAAAAGAATTTATCATTAGTTGACCGAGTCTAGACTCTCTTATCTCCATTATCATGCAGTGCAATTAGGAAACTAAGTATCTCATTCTCCACCCCCGTGGGCAGTACTATTTTCAGCTTATCCTGGTTTCAATTTTTATCTGTGTCAATGAGATTACATATCATAAGATCTTGATCCTCCTCATGAATATTATCTCCAAAGATTTCTGCTAGTTTTCCTTGTGATAATTATCTATCATTCCATAAATACGTTCATTGATCGTTCTCAATCCTCCATTTGCAAAATGGCTCCACCATCCATGTTCTTCTAACTATCTCCTGTATTACTCGGGAAATCATAAGTTGAGGCTTATGTTCAAAAATGTCCTATCCTATTAAATATTTTTTCTTATGTATCTAATTTTACACCGTCGTCTCCTTGTTGAGCATTCTCTATCTCGTTTTAGCGAGTATCACTATTTTTTTTTTTGGCTTCTATAAGATCCAATCTGTCTTCTCGCTTCTTTCTAGTCAACTTCTTCCACTCTACAAGATGGGCCCGTTTCTTTGTTATATCAATCACCTAAATAGAGTTGCGCTTGACTTGATCAAATTTATCACACACGTGATTGGGGAGTCAATTTGTGTGCATGTTGTAGATGGAGATCGAGATCATGATGGGCTGAATAAGTGTCATTCGTCCAACAAAGTTTATTGTTTTGGCTTTCTATCCCAAGAGGCGCTTTTCGACTCTCTTAATCACAATCAAAACATGCATTAAAGAGGTGATAAGTCTTGGTATTAGCTTGCACCGACGAACCCTAAGGTGTTAGCTGAAAAATAACTTAGCAAGAATGGCCTCAAATGAGAAAATATTGAGGATAGTAAAGAGCATACACCTTTACAAAGCACTGAAAGTAGATGGTTTCCAAACTTACTTTTTTAAAACCTATTAGGATATAGTTGGAGAAGAAGATGAAGATTTTTGGGAAATGAGGTAATATTGAAAATGATGATATGCCAAACCCACAGTTTTGAGACATTGATATTTAGTTTAAAGTAATTATACTAAAATTAGTGATTGTTGGGGACATTCTCATTAGGCCTATAATGGAACCAAACCTAAGATCAACTCATCTGAGGAGTAGGCTGGTCAGTTCTTTATCAAGTGGCAAACTGAGAAAGCGGTGTGATGCCAACCGGTGAGAGTAAAACCAAGAGAGGTTAGCACATATGAGATTCTATGAAATATCTCATAACTAAGCTTGAAGATAAGAACAAATCTAGGTTAAGAAGAGAACGAATAATTGTGACTAAGAGGAGTCTGATATCTATAAATAAGGGAAGATGAATCATTAAAGGCATAAGAAAGAATAAGAGATAAAATGAGAGAAAAGAGCGATTAGGAAGGAACCCAAGAGTGATAATGATATACCAAACCTACAATTTCTCAATATTATGAAATTAAATATTTCCATTTTAAATGATGGAATCGAGATCGAAATTAGAGAGAAAGATAAGGTGCAAAAGTCATAGTTTTAAAAGTGAATATAACTTTTACGTTTTGAATGATAGGGAAAAGATTCTCTAAAACTTTATAAAGAAAATTAAAAATAAATCACAAGTTATATTAAAGAAAATCAAACAATAGAGAAAGAATAAAGTATATATAATTAATATAACATTTTATATGAACATTTAGGTTTTTTGTCTATATTTTTTATAGGGCTAATCATAGTTACGCCCCTGTCCTTTGGGGGGTTTTGCACTTTCCCCCCTATGCTTTGATTTTTAGCATTTACCCTCATAACCTTTGAAAAGGATCACACTTAATCCCTTGTAACAAATTTTAACAAAGCAAACAAAACAAATTTATGCAAAGCTAATCTCAAATGTACGTGTTGATATTATATACCAAATTGAAACTCTCGATGCAAGTAACATAACAATGGTTTCGAAATCAAAATCCGACAACCGACGAAGCAGAAATCATCGGTCAAAGATGACGTAAGATGAACGAAGCTTTTGGCTGCTAATAGGATCGATTGGGGTATGGGATTTGTTCTCCTTGGAGAGATGAACACGATGGCAGTGGTCTTGAAGCTTGGGTCACCGTGACGAAGGGGAAATCGATGGTCAAAATTTTTTAAACAGGTAAGTGTAATATTTTTCAAAGGTCAGGGGGTAAATGCTAAAAAACAAAGCATAGGGGGGAAAGTGCAAAACCCCCCAAAGGACAGGGGGCAACCAGGATTAACCCTTTTTTATATATGTCTTTTTATTTATTAGATATATTTGAAAGTTATGAACTATTACTTATGCTTAAAAGCTAAAATTATTTGGGCAAATTATTGTACACTTTAAATCTTTTTTTTTATATATAATAATATAATTCCAAATATTTTTATTTTTTATTTATTTGAATGTTTCTCTACTTTGAATTTCTATTTATTGTACATAATTTGAAATAGAGATTTCATATAAACCCAATCCATCTTCTTACTTTTTTCTAGTCACCTTCTTTCACCCTACAAGATGGGTTCGTTCCTTATTAAATCAGTTACCTAAAGAAAATTGTGCTTGAGTCAATCAAGTTTATCATACATATGATTGGGGAGCCAATTTGTCTACATGTGGTTGATGAAGATCGAGACCGTGATGGACTGAATAAGTGTCATTTGTTCGGAAAGGTTTGTCATTTTGGCTCTCGATCTCAAGAGGTGTTTTTTTACTCTCTTAATCACAATCGAGAAATGCTCATTATAGTTACAACTAACGTTCGTTTGCCACATAAGATGCGAACAACACATGTGATTTGTTGAAGTTTAATTTGAGGCCCAAGCCTTGCGAAATGCCTCAACCACACTTTTAATGCACTTTTCTCCATCCACGATAGCTTTGACTCCCAATATTATGTCATTCGCCAAAAGCAAGTGTGAGATCATATGAGAGCTTCTTTAATATACCATAATTGGCTTCTAAGTCCGGTTGAAATGAACTCTTCAATTATATACGTAAGTTGTTCCATGCATATTACAAACAAATAAGGTGAGAGTGATTAACTTATCTAATGCCACACATCCATACAATCCCAGTTGGTTCACCATTCTATAGAATCTCTTGCTCTATTCTGCTCATAATGATATTGATGATTTTCATTGGGAATTTGAATAAAGTTAAATGTTTTCTTAGAAAGTCCACTAAATTTTGTCGTACGGCTTTTCAATATTCAATTTCAGCACCATACCCTTTTTTTATCGTTGGAGTGATGAAGCATTCATAACATTTCTTTAGGCGTCAAGATATTATAATATATGCCTCGGTCGGGAATGAAACTATTCTAGTTCGATCCTACAATTTCTTTAATATATGGTTTAAACAAAGTATAATAATCTTGGTGATCATTTTGAGCAATACATTGCACAACGTAATGGGCTGAAACTCATTTATTTTTGTGGAGTATTTAGTCCATCACGATCTCGGTCTCTATTAACCACATGCACACAAATTGGCTCCCCAATCACATGTACGATAAATTTGATCGACTCAAGCACAACCTTCTTTAGGCGAGTGATTTAACAAGGAACGAACCCATCTTGTAGGGTGAAAGAAGGTGACTAGAAAGACGTAAGAAGGTGGATTGGGTTTTAGAGAAGCCCAAAAGGAAATATAGTGATGCTAGCTAAAACGGGATGAATAATGCTCAACAAGAAGACGGTGGTGTGAAACTAGATACGTTAAAAAATATTAAAAAGGGGAGGACATTCTTGATTGAATATAAACCTCAACTTATGGGTTTCCCGAGCATGGGGATAGTTAAAAGCACTTGGATGGTGGAATCATTTTGCAAATGGATGATTAGGAACGGTGAAGGGACATCTTTATGGAATGATAGATGGTTATCACAAGGCAAACTGGCGAACATCTTTGGAGATAACATTCATGAGGAGAATAAAGATCTTATGGAATGTAATCTCATTGGAACAGATAAAAATTGAAACCTGAATAAGCGAAAAACATTACTGTCCAAAGAGGTGCTAAATGAGACACTTAGTGTCCTAATCATGCTGCATGATAACGAAGATAAGAGAGTATGGATTGGGTTAACTAAAGATAAATTCTCCTGTAAAATAAATATAATTTGCTTATGGTGTCGGATGACACATGCGAGAAAAAATTGGAAATGAATTTGAAAATTACCTTACCCAAAAAATTCAAGATTTTCCCGTGGTTTTGCCAATATGTTAGCTTGCTCACAAATGTATTGAAGTATGACAGAAAATTTGGTAAAAATGATATAGGTGCACACTGTTGTACATTTGACATGAATATGTGGACCATGTGTTGAGAAGTTTTCTGTTTGCACTCCTGGTATGGGACAAGATTGTTGATACATAGACTTGATGAAGTCTTTGTGGCTTGCGAGTGTCGGATGGGCTCAAAGAGAGATTTAGTAGCAAATGCTGAGCAATATGTTCCTAGAATGTCCTGGGTGGGTTGTGTTGATCTTGACGCTATAGAATTTTTGGAAAGCATAGAATCGATGAGCTATCAAAATTTTATGAAGCTTAGAAGTGTTGTCATTCACTACATAAAAGAGTTATCTAAGACCTTAGTACTAATCAATGAGGACAAAAAACACAGGCAAAAGAAAATCTGCACTTAGTTGTCGTGGAATGAGAAGTGATGGGTAAAACTAAACTCAGATAGAAGCTTTAATAACCACACCAACAATGTTTGGCCAGGGGCGTCATTCGAGATAACAATTGAAGATGAGTGCTAAGATATGCTATGAATTTTGGTATAATTTCAATAATGTAGCAAAGTTATTGAGCTTACCTAAAGGATTAAAACTAACTTCGGAGAGGCGCATTTCAAAAATTAATGTGGAGATTGATTTGGAGACGGTCGTAAAATGAATAACATAGAAGGATACTGAAAAAAAACTAACAAGAAATGTAATATTTGATTGACGAAGTTTACTCCAAGGGCCTTGAGAAATTTAGATTAAATAAATCTAGAGAGAAAGAAACATGATGGTGGATAAATTGGAGAGGATAGTCATAAGGTTTAAGATATGATTATTGCTTCTAGGATGCTCTGCCGACAAAACTAAATGAGTCTTACCTTAAGAATGTTTTTCCTATGTTGGGTTGCTTCATTTAAGATAAATTTTTTTTTTTGGAAAAAAAAAAGAGAAAATGATTAGACGTATAAATAGTGCTAAATAAATAATATTAGTTATATTTTGTTTACTATACAAGATACATATTATTGTTTTAAGAGAGACTGATAGGATTGAAACAAATGCTTCTTATGGTACGACACGTGTAAAAAATGTAAAATATCAATATAAATATCTGAAAATGTGTTTCCTATTAAAAGTGCAATGATGGAGATATAAAACCTATACCAAAATAATATAAAAGTATCAAACCATCAATAAGTATATATTTGAATTAATGCTAGGTACAAATTGATACTAAATATTATACATCATTATTTTAGTATTGATGCTGGTTTGCAACGAAACTTAGTTCGGGTGGTAAAGTGTAAAATCTACTATAGTTCGGATGGCAATACTTTTTTTACCCCTTATATTTGTTTAATCAAAATAAATATTTTTAATATCCTAATTTGTTCAATAAATATAATAGCTAAATTTATTTAAATAAATTAAGTGATAAACGTGCACCGCATAGTTAATGGCTTTCACTAGGAAAAATAGTCTCAAGCTAAGACTTATTTAGTTTTGTTGGCAGAGCATCGTAGAAGTAATAACCATCTTGAACCTTATGACCTATTCTCGCCAATTTATCCATCATCATGTTTCTTTCTTTCGAGACTTATTTAATCTAAGTTTATTAAGACCTTTGAAGTAAACTTCGCCAATCGAATATTAAATTTCTCATTAGTTGTTTTTCAGTATCCTTCATTGTTATTCATTTCACGACCGTCTCCAAATCAATTTTCGCATTAATTTTCGAAAAGCGCCTCTCCAAAGTTAGTTTTAATCCTTCAGATAAGCTCAATAACTTTGCTATATTATTGAAACTATACCAAGATTCATAGCATATCCTAGCACTCATCTTCAATTTTTATCTCGAATGACACCCCCGACCAAACATTGTTGGTGTGGTTATAAAAGCTTCCATTCGAGTTTTGTTTTACCCATCACTTCTTGGATTTATTTCACAACAACTAAGTGTAGATTTTCTTTAACTTGTGTTTTTTGTCCTCACTGATTAGTAATAAGGTCATAGATAACTCTTTTATGTGGCGAATAACGACACTTCTAAGCTTCATAACATTTTTATAGCTCCATCGATACCATGCTTTCCAAAAATTCTAGAAAGTCAAGATCAACACAACCCACCCAGGATATTCTAGGAACATATTTATCAGCATTTTGCTACTAAAGCTCTCTTTGTGCCCATCCAACACTCGCAAGCCATGAAGACTTCGTCAAGTCTGTGTATCAAAAATATTGTCCCACCCCCGGAGTGCGAGCAAAAAACTTTTCAGCACAAGGTCCGCATATTCATGTCTTATATAACAGTGCGTACATATATCATTTTCCCCAAATTTTCTGTCATACTTTAATACATTCTTGAGCAATCTATCATATTTGCAAAGCCATAGGAAAATCTTGAATTTTCGAGGCAAAGTAATTTCCAAATTCATTTCCAGTTTTTTCTTGCATGTCTTTTCGGATGAATGACACTTATTCAATCTATCACGAGCTTGATCCCCATCTACCACAAGCACACAAATTGGCTCCCCAATCACATGTGCGATAAACTTGATCAACTCAAACATAACTTTTTTTAGGCCACTGATATAACAAAGAAACATACCTATTTTGTAGAGTGGAAGAAGGTGATTAGAAAGAAGCGAGAAGACAGATTGAGTCTTAGAGAAGGCCGAAAAGAAATATAGTGATGCTCACTAAAACGGGATGGAGAATGTTTAATAAAGAGATGACGGTGTGAAACTAGATATATAAGATAAGAATATTTAAAAAGGGGGAGGGGACATTCTTGAACATAAGCCTCAACTTATGGCTTCCCAAGCATGGAAAGGGATAGTTAGAAGCAGTTGAATGAACATCTTTATAGAATGATAGATGGTTATCACAAGGCAAACTAACGGTCATCTTTGGAGATAAGATTCATGAGAAGGATAAAGATCTTGTGGTATGTAATCTATTGTCACAAATAAAAACTGAAACTTGGATAAGCTGAAAACAATATTGCCCAAGGAGGTGATGGATAAGATACTTAGTATCCTAATTGCATTGCATGATAACAAAGATAACAGAGTTTGGATTGGGTCAACTAATGACAAATTGTCCTATAAATTAAAATGGTTATAGTCTACTTATGGTGTCGGATGAGACATGGGAGAAAAATTGGAAATAAATTTGGAAATTACTTTGTCCCCAAAAGTTCAAGATTTTCTTGTGGCTTGCTAACATGATAGCTTGCTCACGAATGTACTGAAATATGATAGAAAATTTAGAAAAAGCGATGTATGTACACACTGCTATACAGGACATGAATATGTAGACCACGTGCTCAGAAGTTATCCATTCGCACTTCGGGTGTCGGAAAAAATTGTTGATGCTCAAACTAAACGAAATTTTCAATGGCTTACGAGTGTCGAACAGCCTCAAAGAGAGCTTTTATCACAAAATTCAAAGTAATATGTTATCAGAATATCATGCATGAATTGTCTTGATCTTGACGCTCTGGAATCTTTGGAAAACATGAAAAAGGTGGAGATATCAAAATGTTATGAAACTTAGAAGTGTTACTCTTCACCTCATAAAAGAGTTAACTGAAACCTCAACACTAATCAGTTAGGACAAAAAATACAGATAAAAGAAAAATATGCACTGAGTTGTCGTAGAATAAATCCAAGAAAGGATTGGTAAAACTAAACTCGAAGGTGAGCTTTTATAACCAGGGGAATCATTTGAGATGACAGGGGCGTCATTCGAGATGACAGCTGAATATGAGTGTTAGGATACGCTATGAATCTTAGTAGAGTTTTAATAATGTAGTGGAGTTATTGAGCTTACGCGAAGTAGTAACACTAACTTGGGAAAGACGTTTTTCGAAGACTAATGTGGGGATTGATTCTAAGATGGTCATGAAATAGAAAACAACGAAGGATATTGAAATGGAACAAATGAGAAATGTAATTTTAACTGACAAAGTTTACTACAAAGACCCTATGAAACTTGAATTAAATAAATCCCTAGAAAAAGAAACATGATGACTGATAAATTGACAAAAATAGGTCACAAGTTTCAAGATGAATACTACGTCTAGGATGCTGCACTGGCAAAACTGGGTGATCTTTTAGGTTTTTGTCTATAATTTTTACATGTCTTTTCATTTTATTAAATATATTTGAAAGTTATAAACTAATACTTATGCTTAAACATATCCACATAAGCATAGAGCATAAATAGACCTAGCTAATAATACTTCTTGATCGATCCGTAAAAATGTCTGGTGATAATCTTGGTGGTGTTTATCCAACTAATTTGCTGGGTACTGAACAAGGTTTTGATGGACAACAAGCTGATTTTGAAACATCAGGAGTTGTTAGACCACCAGGTCCAGGTGGATCATTCACTCCTCAAGCTTGATTTCGAGATATTGCATTTCATATAATACCATTTGTAACTTTTATTAATGAGAATAAAGGTGTAGGTGGAGAGGAATTGAGTTCTTAAATTGTATTCCACCGCTCCAACACTATTTCGTTTGTATTTCGTGTGTATTTTCTACTTTTAATTTCTTTTAGCAGTTTGTGAATTTATGCAACATTTCTCTTTTTTTGCCCTTCGTTTATTTACTTATATAAACTGATTTGCGAGATAATTAGAACTTGTTTATGAATATGATAAATTTAATAAAATCGGTTAACAGAAAAAAAAAAAAAAAAACTTGTTTACTTTGATTGTTTATAAGTTGATTATTTAGCAATAGCTTTTGGAAGTTGCAATATACTCCATTCTTTTCAAACTTATCTACAAGGCCTTGCTTTATCCCATAGGCCCTAGCCCCTTCAAAGTAAACAATTTTTATGACTTATTGAATAGTCCATCTAACCTTTTCTACGAAAGTAAACGACTTCTTAATTGCTTATTAGTGGATTCTTTTTTTTAATGGTTACATCCGGTGTACTAATTTTAGTATGTTTTACTTTTATGCCATTCTTAAACTCAGAGAAGTTAAAGTTGTAAAAAATTACAGTATTATTGGAGGATATCGGGAGTTATGGAAAGATTGAGTCCAACTTTATGGAAGATTCCAGACATATTGTGTTCTGCATTTAATTGATTGATTGTATTTCCTTTTTCATCTCTTTAGGATTTGTATATATTCTTGTATTGTATTTTGTAGTCAACACACACATTATATATGCAATATACAAAATATTTCCTCCATTCTTCATCTTTTACATAGTATGAGAGCCAGGTTTTAAAATCTGTTTTTTCTTTTGACGTGACTATGAGTGATATTAAAGGTGATGAACAACATCTCTATTGCCTACGGTCATTAGATTCGTGCACTTTAACACAAAATCGAGACGACAAGACTGCTGGAACCATCTTGTCACATACCAGCCACACAACTGTTGTAACTGGAGCCAGCCGATCTCACATGGGTCAAACAAATGGTACCAAACACTTTGTTGTTGCTACTGGAACAACTTCGTCAGTTCCAGTCTGCAACCTTTCGAGCAATAATCGTGACTAGATTGTTGATATTGGAGCAACAAGTCACATAACTTATGATGTTAATTCATTATCAAACATCAATTTTTGACCAAACATACCACAAATACAGATCGCTAATGTTACGAAAGAAGAAGTTCATGCCCTGGGCAAAGTCGATCTTGGAGACGGACTCACGCTAGAACGAGTTCTTGGAGTCCCTAATTTTTGTTTCAATTTATTGTCTATAAGTAAATTGACAAAAGATTTGAATTGTTCTGTGACATTCACATCTGATCATTTTGTGATTCAAGATAACCACGGGAAAGCTGATTGGAGAGGGCAAAGAGCAAAATGGCCTATACCATTTTGAGCAAACGAGAGGGGCAAAGACTTTGGCTGTTGGTACTCCAGGTAGTGCAAGTCTGTGGCATCGTCGATTGGGGCATCTATAGGTAAATCATAATCCACTAGTACTAAATATACATGTAGGGTTGTAAACGGATACTAAACGGAGCGGATGTGCATTATCCATATCCGAATCCGTTTATCACATCCGCTATCCGAATTCGAATCCGTTATCCGACGAATAATGAAAATATTATCCGTATCCTTATCCGTTGGATATTATCCGGATATTCGGATATTGGATTATCCGAATCGGTGAAGATATCCGATTAACGAATTATCCGAAATCCGACAACCGAATCCGTTTACCTGTTTCACATGTATTTTTCTACTAAAAATAAAAGATTAAAAATTCAACATCATAATTCACTGTCAAATATTAAATCCATACACAGATTTATACAAATTCATAATCAAATATTAAATCCATACAACGATTCATAAAAACTCATATAAATATCAAAGGTTCATAAGTTTAAAATCAACATCATATGTTATCAAAGGTTCATAAGTGAAAAATCAACACCATTCAAACATCAAATATCAAATACACTAGTTTGATAATTTGTAGATAATATATTATTAAGTTTGTCAACATACTCCCACAAATAAATATATTAGGAAAGTTATACATGTTGAGCGTAAAATTCGCATGAATTTGAGTGTTAATTTGAATATATTCTATGACGTTTCTTGAGCTTATGTGTTTAATTTGCTCCATTTAGGTACTTTTTACATTGGAGTTAAGAAACGAGAGAAAAATGCGAATTCGGAGCTAAGTGCGGAAAAAAAAAAGTGAATTTTGGCGAATAAGAAGGGGACACGCCTGTGTCCCACCCACAAAACAAACCGAGACAACCCCGTGTCTCGGTACAGGAGGTCGATGAGATAGGAGACACGGTCAGAAGAAATTGAGACACCCCTATGTCTCGGTATACACGATTTGAGCTTTACGAAGATAGAGGTGACAAACATGAAGAAAAGGGGACACGGGCAAAGCGCCAACACGTTTTTAATAGACACGGGTGTGTAGTGGATTTGTGAAGGAAAGAGACACGGCCGTGTCTCTTGTCGGCTGAATTTTTCCTGCAGCTTATAAATAGTGCGAGAATTATTATTTTGAACGTACGCTTTCAAAGATTGAAAACCTAGCATCTTAGGAGCGAGGCGACATCGGGAGAAGAGTTTTGAAGAGATTCGAGAAGATGAAAGGATTGAATCCTTTAAATAATTTCTTTAATTCCGGTTTTTATTTATTGCTTTAATCATCAAACTAATTCCTCTAAGTTTTGTTTTAATTCGTTAGAATGTTTAGATTCGTTTTTCTGGATTTCATGAATATATAGGGTTTTGTTTTTGAGAATTTATTTTGACTTGATGAACATGAATTCCTTTAATGTAATTCCTTTGATTTTTATGAGTTTTTAGTTAACCATGAGTAGCTAAATCCCTAGGGCTAGGGGAGTGATGGATTATGCATGCTAAGTGTTTGATATAATGCTTGAATGATTTGTGTTAATTCTAAGTTATGAAAATCTTGGTTTTAATTTAATTGCAGCGGTTTGGCCAACCTTAGCTTAATCTAGGATTGCCTAATTGTCGAAAGATTGATGGTAATTGTGATATTTTCATAACTAGTGGATTTAGGGTTTAAAGAAATTTAACTTATAATCCATACAACTTGTAAATCTTATTCCATGCCAAGCCGCTAGAGTTTGATTTGCACTAGTCTTGATCATATTGGTTTAATTGGTTATTGATGATTGTGAGAACAATGTTGAAATTATTTCAACACTCGTTTATACTTTGAAAAAGGATAATACGAATCTAAGTGGCTAGGTTGTAGAATTGCACTTGCCAAACGAGTATTATATTGAATCATGCATGCATACTTATTGCTCCCCGGCCTAATTAGTCTCTTGATTTTATCCGTGCGTTGAATTACTATTTTGATTAGTTTAGTTAATTGTTAGATTTCTTTGCTAGTAATTTAGATAATCAGCTTGATAATCGATCGGTCTTTAGAGTAGAACTAAGTATAAAAGTAGAGATTGATTTCCCTTCCCTGTGGGTACGATCCTATTGTGCTACGAGTATATTTACAATGTACACTTACACGATTGGTTTTAACTTAAAATCACAACAGTACACTCATAAGTATAAGATATAATTCATAATATATGTTCAATGTTATTACTTATTAATGAATATTATTAATAATATAATATATGTTTATTGCTATTATTTTTTTATAATTTTCAAATGATTATATAATTTCTAAATTATATATATATATATATATATATATATATATATATATATATATATATATATTATCGGATACGGATTATGGATAATTCGGATAATAAACGGATCGGATGTCTGATTATCGTGTCCTTATCCGTTTATAATTTGGATATCTATAATCGGATTCGAATAATATCCTCTTTGAATGGATATGGACAATATCCTCTCTAAAAGGATTCGGACGCGAACGGATATCAGATTTTTGGATATCCATTTACAGCCCTATATACTTGTCTCCTCTGATTGCAAGAAAACTTTAATTTGTAACGTGTGTTGTCGTGTAAAACAAACTCGAGCACCTTTTCCTAATAGTACGAGTGAAACGATGCATGTTTTTTATCTGATTCATTGTGACATTTGGGGACCTTATGGTACAACATCACATACTGGTACTCATTATTTTTTGACGATAGTGGATGATTACAGTCGTGCAACTTGGGTGTATCTGATGAAACAGAAATCTGAAACCAAAACCTACCTACTGCTCTTTTTCAATTGGGTTTTCACGCAGTATAATTTAAAGGCGGAAGTCTTGAGAACGGATAACGACCTAGAATTCATGCATGCTGATTTGAGAAAATATTATGCTGAACATGGGATGGAACATCAAACTACTTGTGTGTACACCCCTCAACAAAATGGGATTGTTGAGCGCAAGCATAGGCATATTTTGGTGGTTGCCCATCCAGGCACAACTTCCGATCAAGTTTTGAGGAGAATATGTTTTAATCACTGCATATTTTATCAACCTTATGCCTCTCCAGGTACTAAATAACAAGACACCCTATGAAGTTTTTGTATAGTGAAATGAAAGTACGTTGCACGTTTATCATTTAGTTTTATTTAAATAAGTTTAGCTATTATGTTTATTGAATAAATTAAAATATTAAAAATATCTAATTTGAATAAATAAATATAATAATATTTTTGATGAATTATTTTGATCTTAGAAAACTACACATACAAAAATATTTACATGAAATCTCGACTTCAAATTATGTACAATAAATAGAAATTCAAAGCAGAGAAACATTCAAATAAATAAAAAATAAAAATATTTGAAATTATATTATTATATATAAAAAAGATTTTAAGTGTATAATAATTTGTTCAAATAATTCTAGCTTTTAAGCATAAGTAATAGTTTATAACTTTCAAATATATTTAATAAATAAAAAGACGTATATAAAAAAGGGTTAATCCTGATCGGCCCCCTGTCCTTTGGGGGGTTTTATACTTTTCCCCATATACTTTGATTTTTAGCATTTACCCCCCTAACATTTGAAAAATATTACACTTAACCCCTTAAAAAAAATTTATCCGTTGATTTCTCCTTCATCACGGCAACACAAGCTTCAAGGCCACCTCCATCATGTTCATCTCTCCAAGGAGAACAAAGCCCATACCCCAGTCGACCCTATTAGCCTCTAAAAGCTTCGTTCATCGTACGTCGTCTTTAACCGATGATTTTTGCTTTGTCGGTTGTCGGATTTTGATTTTGAGACCATTGTTATGTTCCTTGCATCGAGAGCTTCAATTTGATATATAATATCAACACATTTGTGATTAGCTTTGTATAGATTTGCTCTATTAAAGTTTGTTACAAGGGGTTAACTATGATATTTCTCAAAGGTTATGATGGTAAATGCTAAAAATCAAAGCATCGGGGGAAAAGTGCAAAACCCCCCAAAGGATAGGGGGGGTGATCGGGATTAGCCCTATAAAGAATATAGACAAAAACCTAAAAGATCATATAAAATGCTATATTAATTATATATACTTTATTCTTTCTATTGTTTGATATATTTTCTTTAATATAATTTGTGATTTAGTTTTAATTTTCTTTATGAAGTTTTGGAGAATCTTTTCGTTGTCATTCAAAATGTAAAGTTATATTCACTTTCAAAACTATGACTTTTGCACCTTATCTTTCTCTATAATTTTGATCTCGATTCCATCATTTAAGATGAAAATATTGTTTTTTTTTTTTTTAATTTCATAGAAATTGTAGTTTTGGTATATGATCATCACCCTTGGGTTCCTTCCTAATCTCTCTTTTCTCTCAGTTTATCTCCTATTCTTTCTTATACCTTTTATGATTCCTCTTCCTTATTTATAGATATCAGAGTCCTCTTAGCCACAATTACTAGTTTTTTTATTGACCTAGATTTGTTCTTATCTTCAAACTTAGTTATGAGATATTTCATAGAATCTCATATGTGCTAACCTCTCTTGGTTTTACTCTCACCGGTTCGCCTCACGCCGCTTCCTTAGTTTGCCACCTGATAGACAACTGACCAACCTACTCCTCGGGTGAGTTAATCTTAGGTTGGTTCCATTATAGGCCCAATGAGTATGTCCGCAACAATCACTAATTTTAGTATAATTACCTTAAACTAAATATCCATCTCTCAAAACTGTAGGTTTGACATATAATCATTTTCAATATTACCTCATTTCCTAAAAATCTTCATCTTCTTCTCCATAATTGTAGTTTGATTTAATGAGTATTTCTATTTTTCTTTCTCCATCTTCTTCCTATCTTCTTTCTATTTTTTTTATTTGATTTCACAATCGAAAAATGCTCATTGTAGTTTTAGCTAAAGTTCTAGCTTCTGCACCCCCAATTAGTTCCTTAAGTTGTTTATACCTTCCATACCCAGAATTCTACTAACCTACTACTTTAAATCATTTGACATATAAGGTGCGAACAATACATGTAATTAGCTAAAATTTAATTTGAGACCCAACGTCTTGGAAAACGCCTCAACCACACTTTGAATACACTTTGCTCCGTCCACGGTTGCTTTGGCTCCCAATATTAAGTTGTCCACAAAAAGCAAGTTTGAGATGTCCTCAATTATATACGTAAGTTGTTCCATGTAGAGTACAAACAAATAAGATGAGAGTAATTGCCTTATCTAATGCCACACATCCGCACAGCCTCCATCGGTTCACCATTCTATACAGTTTTTTATTGTATCCTCTACATTCTACTCATAATGATATTGATGGTTTTCTTCGAAAATTTGAAAAAAGTTGAAGTTTTTCTCAAAAAATTATACTGTATTTTGTCGTACGCCTTTTCAATATTCAATTTCAGCACCATGCCCTTTTTTATCGTTGGATTGATGTAGCATTCATAACACTTCTTTAGGCATCAAGATATTGTAATGGGTGTCTCGGTCGGGAATGAAGCTATTCTGGTTCGATCTTATAATTTCTTTGATATACGGCTTAAAGGGAGTATAATCATCTTGGTAATCATTTTTTAGCAATATATTAACATAATGACCCAAAACTCGTTTATTTTTCTAGAGAATTAATTTTTTAAATTAGGCAAATAAACAATTGATAATCCTTCTTGGGAATTGATTCTCTCTTCGTGAAATCATTGATGAAGTTCACTATAAAGCCTTCAACTATATCCTAATAGGTTTTAAAAAAGTAAGTTCGGAAAACATCTACTCCTAGTGCTTTGTAAAGGTGCATGCTCTTCACTATCCTCAAGATTTTCTCATTTGAGGTCATTCTTGCCAAGTTATTTTTCTGCTAACACCTTAGGGTTCGTTGGTGCAAGCTAATACCAAGACTCATCACCTCTTTAATGGTATCTCCATTGAATAGTTTGGTGTAGTACTCCCAAGTGTGTGGCTTCAGTTGATCATTATTGGTTGCCCATTCATTGCTTATTTTGATAGCATTCATCTGGTTCCTCATTCTTCTCGTTATGGTTGAGAGATGAAAGAATCGTGCTTGTTTATCCCTTGAATTGGAGTCAATTAATTCTCGATTCTTAAAACTAAATAATCTCTTCTTGTTGTAATAGTTTGTTATATCCTGCCATCAATTCTTTCTCCAAATCTTTTGAATATTTATCTTGCTTGGCTCATGCATAATGCTTTGAAAATTCCTTGTATTTTTTTTTTCTTTTTTCGAGCACATTGAAAACTATTCAAGGACCATTATTTCGGAGTAATGATCCCAAGTCAAAATGTCCTTCAAGTTTTGATTTGGCCAATAAGTCGTGTATTGCTACTTTGGAAAATGTAGATCTAAATTGATAACATCAATTGAATTTTAAGAAATAATAGTGTCTAAAGTCAACCAGATGAACACTTAGATAAAAGAGGTTTAAGACAATGGAAATTATTGGAACACAAGTTTAAATAAATTAGATTTGTCAATGAGACTTGTGTTTCTTGAGTAACTGTGTTGCATCTACACGCATTATAACTATGTATTTCACTTTAATAAATTTAATTTACATGTTAACTTCAAGTATTCATGACATATGTTGCTTGTGTGGTTTGTAGTTTATTAGATGTTATTATCGTTCATAATTTGAAATAAATATTTTTTACAAATGATTTTATGCATTCAATTTTTCAAAATTTCAAAAAAAATTATTATGTTTATTTAATTAAATCAGATATTATTAATATTTAAATTTATTGAACAAACATAATAGTAATATTTATTTAAAATCAAATGATAAACATGCAAAGCACGTTGATTTCTACTAACCTACTGCTTTAAATCATTTGACACATAAGGTGCGAAAAACACCTGTAATTTGCTGAAATTTAATTTGAGATCCAATACCTTGCGAAACGCCTTAACCACACTTTGAATGCACTTTGTTCCATCCACAGTTGCTTTGGCTCCCAATATTAAGTTGTCCAAAAAAAGCAAGTTTGAGATGTGAGGCCTTTTCTGACATACCGTAATTGGCTTCCAAGTCTGGCTGAAATGGTCTCCTCGATTATATATGTAAGTTGTTCCATGTAGAGTACAACAAATAAGGTGAGAGTGATTGCCTTATCTAATGCCACACATTCGTACAGGCTCTGTTGGTTCATCATTCTATAGAATTTTCGACATTCTAAATTGTGGTATATTTAGTCGTAAGAAACCAAAATTGTTATTTGTACTTTTACGTATTTAATTTATATTTTATTATATAAACTAAAGGAAGATTATATGTGATGGGGCTAAAACACGCTTGACCTTCGTTTTGACAAGGGGCGTCATCAGCGTGTGACACGTGGAAGCCCTAGCCCCACATATGCCACCCTTGGGACGAGCCTCGCCCTCGTTCCCAAGTATGTTCCAATCCCTCAAGGAGTTAATTCCCGAGCGTGAGATACTGCGACCCTCAATGCCCTCGTGCACTCACCCTCTGAGGTACCTTCCCGCATAGGCAAACAAAGGAATGGGCTTTCCTCTTGGGTTTCATGGCATTAGCCCAGGTGCCCCTCCATGGCCTGTATTAAACCTGAGCATGCATCTAGCCCTCGGTATCAACCCCTAAAATGTCTCTCTGACACAAGGTACACACCTGCCCACCTGCCACTGTTACCCGCCACCAACTTTCCATTAGCTTTTGCAGGAGATTCCTCCTAGGTTTTTCCTCAGCACTCCACGTGTTAGGGCAACACTGGGCAAGGACCACACGGTGACAATTAACTATAAATAAGGGAGTTCATCCCCTTCACTGTAAGCAAGCTTCCATACTCTAGCTCTGCAACTCTTTCTTCTTCAAGTTCATAGTCTGACTTGAGTGTCGGAGAGCCAAACTGGGCATCACCCCCATTTCCTCCAGCTTGGCCTTCCGATCATTTTCTTTTTGGTGTTTGTCCTAGAAGGTTGAACCCTTACCTTTTCCGAAGAATTCCATTTGAGCTCCATCCCCTGTTTCCCCACACTAATCTGGACACCTCAGATTCAGACCCATCATTTTTGGCGCTGCCTGTGGGAAACCACTAATTTCCTGTCTTTTCCTTTGCTAGTTGAGAAACAAACACAATCTTCACCATGGTCACCACCAGATGATGCCTCCACCTGGCTACACCTTAACCCCATCACTTCCCATGGTTCAACCATACCACGCTGGTCAGATTCAGCTCCCAGTGGTGGTTCCTAGAGAGATTGAGGGGGTGGAAATGCCCCCAATAACACAAAGGCAGCTACAAGCTGTGTACGCTCAATGTGAAGTTCAAGCAGCCCAGAAGGCTTGGAAGAACTTCACCGCCACTTATTTTCCCTCAGGGAAGGCCGCTCAAATAGCCCCTCCTTTGGGAGGATGGCAATTCCATCCACTCATGGCGGCCCAAGCTATTTTACAAGCCCGACCACCACCTCCACCAGTCAACGAGAAGGAGGTTTCCCCGAGGGGAGAACAGGAACACTTACAGGTTGATAAGGGAAAAGAGCCTGTGGCAAGAATTGATGTTGACGACGAGGCTCACTCCCAGGCCTCGAAACGGGGCAGCAAAGCGTGAGAAGAAGATCCCAACCTCCTTGCGGTTGTGCAAGACCAGCTGCAGGGGTTGCAGGATATGGTGGGACAGATCTCTCGAGCGCAGTCTCAAGCTCCCCAAGCTGGGGGCGAGAGAGCCAATGCCAGTGACGCCCGCCGCCAAGTCCGACAAAAACATGCTCCTCGACACCAGGAGCAGGAGGAAAATTACGAAAATTATGATCCCGAGGGGGGATATCACCACCCCTAGCGAGGGGTTCTCCCCTCGTAGAAGAAGTTCTGATGGCCCAAGCTGGAATGGGCAAAGTATCCATCTCCATCAATTACTATGACGGAACTACCGACCCTGCAGAACATTTAGACCATTTTTTGTATCTTATGCACCTGTACGAGCACTCCAGTCACTATTGGCCCAAGATTTTTGTCACTTCCCTCGTGGTAATGGCTCAGGAGTGGTACAAGCGGCTGTCTGCCCGTTCGATTAGGTCATACGTGGATCTCACTAATGCCTTCCTGAATCACTTCAATTCCCTGAAGGCTCCAGTCACTATACCAACGGCCCTTTACAAATTGGTCCAAGGCGAGCATGAGCCCCTCCGATCTTTCTTTGGTTGCTTTAACAAGGAGGTGCTCTTGGTGGAAAGGCCCTCGATGGACTTTTTGATCCATGTACTCTTCAAGGCTGTCAATCATAAACAGTATGTGAGCAAGAAGTTCGCTGACGCTATTTTTAAGAAAAGGCCAGTATCACTCATGGCCATGAGAAAGATCGCTGAGCCGTATTTCGTGCTCGAGGATATGTATGGATCAAATGCCCCGAGGCAGCCCAGCCACCCAAAGAACGAGTGGGGGCGAGATGAACCCTACAAGGAGCGGCGCAAGTCATGCCCTCCGCCTCGCAGATTCGAGTGCATCCCTCTCAACAGGCCCATCTCTGAGATCTACTCTCTTTCAGACAAGAAACTCTTCAAAAGGCCTCAGAAATTGAGGGAAACGGTGTCTCAGAAGCGCTTGGGAAAATACTGCACCTTCCACAAGAAGAAAGGGCACGACACTGATGAGTACCGCTAGCTAGAAAATGAAATAGAAAGGTTTATCGCTGGAGGCCACTTGAAGGAATTTGTGAAGGTTTTGGAACGTTATAATGAACGCTGCAACGAGCAGACCAGAGAGAGAAGGAGGAGTCTGTCACGCCCAAGGAGCCCCCGAGGGCGAGGGCCGAAGAGCAGCACCCGAGGCAAACAGAAGATGTCTGATCAAGAAAACGTTCTATTTGCGATTATCCATATGATCGCTGGAGGCTCCTCGGGAGGGGATTCCAATGCCTCTCACTGTCGTTATGTGCGGAGCTGCGACCAATGTCCCTCGGCACCTAAATAAATTTATGCCATCAAGGAAGCGAGCGTCAACAACCCTAAGGAAAATTCAGTGATAGGGATTTAGGGCATATTGTAACACCCCGCGGGGCAAGTGAAACCTCTGATTACCCCATGGTGGTTAGCCTAGATGTCCACAATCACATTGTAAAGAGGGTTTTGGTTGATAGTGGAAGCTCCATTAATGTTCTGTCTTACACCACTTTCTAGAAAATGAATATCACCAGCATTCCTCTAGAGCCCCTCAAAACGGTCCTCATTGGCTTTGGGGGATCCGGGGTTGTCCCTCGAGGACAGATTCGCTTGGCCACCTTTTTTGGTCACGCCCCACAGCGAAGGACCCTCATGGTCACATATGCGGTGGTAGAAATTGAGATCCCTTATAACAACATAATCGGGCGACCTGCCCTCATTGATTTCAAGGCTATCATCTCTACTTACCACCAGAAGATCAAGTTCCCTACTCCCGAGGGGGTTGGCGAGGTTCTCTGCAACGTCAAAGAGGCATGGGAATGCTCCATGTTGTCCTTCAAAAAGCCCAAAGCCGAAAAGGCATTCCAGATTGGGTCCACTAAAAAGTCGATGGACTTTCCCAGCCTAGATGAGGACGGTCCCGTGCGAAAAAGGGCCAAACTGAATAAAAAGAAAAACAAGAAGAAGGATCCTAACACTGGAGGCAATCCCGAGAGCGCCCCTCCTTGGGGCAGTTTTGGGAATCATCCTCTGACGAAGAGGCAGATGAAGGCGAAAAAAAGGGCTCTGATAATCGCTTAACATGAAAGAAAAGAGCGCTTGAGATCCCTCGTCCCGAAGTACGGATTGAGCCCAGGGAGAAATTTCTAGCCATCGAATTAGAGCCTGGCAATAAAGATAAAACCACCCAAATTGGCTTTAGCTTCTCAGGACCCTCGCAGATCATGAGGAGAACATTGATGTCTTTGCTTGGAAAGCGTCAGACCTCACTGGAATTGACCCCAGTATTATAGTCCACAGGCTCAACGTGGACCCTGCTTTCAAACCAATCAAACAGAAGAAGAGAGATGTCCACGGAGTTTGGAAGAGGGTTATTGAGGAGGAAGTGAACAAACTCCTCGAGGCCTAATATATTAAGCCCATATTGTACCCAGAAAGACCTTGTAACGTTGTTCTAGTACCCAAGAGCGCCAACAAATGGAGGATGTGTAATGACTTTACGGATCTCAACAAGGCTTGCCCCAAGGATCCATATCCCTTGCCTCGGATTGACCAGTTGGTAGACTCGACCGCGGGCTGTGAACTCATGAGCATGATGGATGCCTTCCAAGGGTATTAGCAAATCTTCATGACCCCTGAGGATTGTCCCAAAACCTCGTTCGTGGTACACATGGGGGTCTATTACTTTTTGGTCATGCCCTTTGGGCTCAAGAATGCGGGTGCTACGTATCAGCGCCTCGTTAATCGGATGGCCGAAAGGAAAATCAGAGGATCGATTGAGGTCTATGTAGATGATATGATAGTCAAGAGCGAGCGCCAATCTTCTCATCTGGAAGACTTGAGATGCACGTTCGACATATTACGACAATATGGCATGAAGTTGAATCCCTCTAAGTGTAAGTTTGGGGTACGAGGAGGAAAATTCTTGGGCTATATGGTTAGCCAGTGCAGAATTAAATCTAACCCAGAGAAGATCAAGGCCATCTTAGATATTCCATCCCCTCGTAATTTCAGAGAGGCCCAAGTTTTGGTAGGGAAAATAATATCTTTGAACAGGTTCATTTCCCGCTCCGCCGATAGGAATCTGCCATTCTTCAAAATTTTGCATAACGCTTGAAATTTCGCTTGGACTGAAGAATGCGAAAAAGCGTTGTAGGATATGAAAGCTTACCTATCGTGCGCCCCGCTTCTGACAAAGCCGGTTGAGGGTGATAACCTGTTTGTACATCTCTCAGTTTCAGCGGAAGCCACGAGGGCGGTTTTGGTGGCCATGCGCGAGCGCAAGCATCTGCTTGTCTATTATCTGAGCAAAACCTTGCACGGTGCTGAAAAGAAGTACCTGGAAATTGAAAAGTTTGCTTTTTCTCTCATCAATGTGTCACGGAGGCTAAGACCCTATTTTCAAGCACACTCAATCACTGTCCTTACAGATCAGCCACTAAGGCAAGTATTGTCCAAACTCGACGTCTCTGGGAGGCTAATAAAATGGGCCATTGAGCTGAGCCAGTTCGACATCAACTTCGAGCCAAGAGCGGCCATACATGTATTTTTTATGGCGGACCTTTTGGTTGAGCATTTCGGTTTAGAGTCTGCCGTGCCAGAGAATGACGGTCTGTGGGTCCTGAACACAGATGGTTCATCGACCTCTCAGGGGGGAGGAGCAGGGGTAACCCTTGAGATCCCAACGGAATTGAGATAGATTTTGTAATCCGATTGGATTTTCAAGTCACAGACAACGAGGCAGAGTACGAGGCCCTCATTCAAGGGCTAAAAATTGCTTTTCAAAATTGCGAGCCAGATTGAATGAACTTATGAGGCTCAAGAAACCACCATGGTGCAATACTTGGGAAAGGCAAAAGAAATAATTGATAAGTTCAAGGAATTCTACTTACTTCAGGCTCCACGAACGGAGAATGAGCGCGCGAACGCTGTCTCCGCCCTTGAAAGGTCATGTGAGCGTTCTGTTACATTTCTAAGAGCAGAGGAACCATTGATAAGGGAAAAAGTACCTACTCGAGCGATAGCCATGATTGATCCCGGAGAACCCTGTTGGCTCGATGACTTCATCAGATTCCTTAAGGACGGAGTTTGTCCCACGGATAAAGTGGAAGCACGGAAGATAAGGAGTAAGGCCCCTCGTTTCTCATTAGACCACGAGGTAAGATTCTTCAAGAAATCTTATCACGGCCCTCCTATGAGATGCTTAAGACCCTCGCAAGCCAAAGAGACCCTTGAGCACGTCCATAAAAGGAGTTGCGGAAATCACTCTGGAGGACGCATTCTTGCCAAAAAGATATTGAGGAGTGGCTTTTATTGGCCCACGGTCCTCCAAGACTCCATAGCATTCTCCAAGAAATGCCCCAAGTGTCTGTTTCACTCTAACATCCTGCAATTACCAGCGGCTCAGATGATCCCATAGACGTCTCGTGGCCTTTTGGTCAGTGGGGCATTGACATTGTGGGACCATTGCCAATAGCGGTTGGACAGAAAAAGTATGTCATCCTAACTGTGGATTACTTCACTAAATGGGCTGAGGCCGAGGCCGTGGCCAAAATTACGTTACGGGTAGTGAGAGACTTCATCTAGAAGAACATTATTTGCAGATATGATATCCCGAGGGTACTAATTTCAGACAATGGTTCCTAATTCATTGTAGCAGATACCCGAGAATGGTGTTAGGCATTGAACAACGATTCACTTCCGTGGGGCATCCCCAATCCAACGGTCAAGCTGAAGTAACCAACAGGATTATCTTGCAACACTTAAAGACTATGCTTGAAAGCAAAAAGAATGAGTGGGCCGAGGAATTACAAGGGGCTTTATGGGCTTACCGCACAACTTCCCGAGCGGCCACTGGTGAAACCCCCTACTCCCTCGTCTACGGTTCATAGGTAATGATACATGCGGAAATTGTACACGAATCCGCACGAGTGGCATATTTCGAGCCTGAAACTAACAAGGAAAAAAGGGCTTTCGAGCTGGATGTTTTGGAAGAAAGTAGAGACAATGTCTAGGCACGTATTCACAAGTATAAGGCATCTGTGGCTCGACAGTACAACAAGCGAGTCAAAGAAAGGATGTTCCAGATGGGAGACTTAGTCCTAAAGAAAGTTGAAGTGTCGAAACACGTGGGAAAGTTTGATCCAAATTGGGAAGGACCATTCAAAGTTATCCAAGTCAGAGCAAATAACACTTACACGCTCGAGACACTTCAAGGTGAGCGTCTCCCTCGTCCCTCGAATGCATGTAACCTTCGACGATTCTATGTTTAAATCTTCCTAAAGTATTCTTGTAAAACCCCAGTTTTGGGCTTGATGTATTTCTTATTTACAAGCGCAAGTAATTGAACAATTTTCTTCTAGATAACAAGCTTTCTTGCATTCTTGTATTTGACAAGGAGTTCCCCCTTGGAACCCTAGGCAATAGCCACACAGGCCCAAGGCGTGTGAATCCCCCTTTTACCAAGGGTGGTATTATGCTTATCAATCCCTAAACTCCGTATTAAGGTTCGCCCTTATCGGAAAGCTTGATAACGCTAAAAACTGATCCCAAAGTGAGAGGCAAGACCAACCAGATCTCACTTTTGGTTCACGCTCGGAGCCACAAAATAGCCAGCTGGAATCTCACTCCCAGCTCGCGCTCGAAATTTCCCAACACTTAGAAAAATTCTTAGCAAATACATGTATAGAAATATCCCAAGTAACCAGGGCAACTTTATAAATGAGCCCCTCGCGTTCAGTGTAGGAGTTCCCCGCACATGCTTTAACCAGGGTGCCCTCGTACATGAGCCCTTCACGTACCTTACAAAAAGCCCTTATGAAAGTTCCTCAAATAACCAGGGCACCCACGCAGAGTGGTCCCTCGCGTTTTATTTGAAATGGGTGTTTATAGTGCCAAACGTGAACCAGGGAGCCCTTGAGAATGGGCCCCTCGGATTCTTTCAAAACTCGCAAGAAATTCACTAAGTAACCAGGGAGCCCTCGAGTGAGGCCCCCTCGCGTGCTTATGAATTCTTATGAAATCTTTTTAAAATAGCCGGGGAACCCTTGGAGTAAAGTCCCTTGTGTTCATTACAATTTCTTATAAATTTTCTTAAGTGTTCGAGGGCCCTCATGGAAGGATCACCCGTATCTAACATTCAAGAACAACTTTTAGACAAGTTCTCATAAGTCTTAACCAGGGTACCGTCGAAGCGTGACCCTCGAGTTTGCCGGGGACTTAGTATAATTTTGCAAGTTTGTATGCCATGATTACTTAGCTTTCTACTCAATTCTTATGTTAGAACTTGATGAAACAAGCGCAAAGTAAAGTGCATAAAAGACAAGCGCAGTAGGAAAAAGGAAACATGCAATCATTAGTAAAGATAAAAGAGGAGCTAACGCTCAAATTATAGAATATGAGGGCTCCATGGCCCTTGATGGTCAATCAAAAAAAGAGAAAAAAGAAGAGAAAAAAGAAGTGAAGAGCTTACTACAAAGTTCTGAAAGAAGAAATGATAAAGCTTTTACAAGAGAAATTGATCAAGGCGGGATATTTTGGGCTGGGGCTTCTTCAAGGTCCACCACTTCTGTTGATGGAGCTAGCACTTGAGACTTGGGCTCTTGAACTTGGGAAGTCTGAGGGGTGGCAGCAGGAGCATTCGATGGCACAGTGGCCTCAACCGCTGGAGCAGGAGTATTCTCACTGAGAGGCGCTTGGATCGCGTTGTCAAGTTGGCCCTCAGGGGGAGATACAACATCAGTAACCCCCTTGTTGTTCTCTTTAGTAAGGGGCTCCTCCTCCGTTTGGCGAGCCCTCATGAACTCATCTTGTAAGAGGTTGACCAAATCGTTATACTCCGGCTCAGTCAAATTGGCTTGAGGGTCCTCCTTGTTGGTGTGGCGGGCCCAAGGCAGAGTGACGGTATAGCGTAATATTTCAAAAAATTTCGCCATAACCTCGTTATCAAAATATTTCCAAAATATTTTAATAAAGCAGAGGAATAAATCGGGCAGCATAACTCTAATATATACAGGCATCGATAACATAATTTTAAATCATCTAGCATATAATCACAATATGCAAATATTAATTTGGGCAGCATAACGGTATTACCGTATTGCAATATTGACTATCAACGGCACTTTTCCAGCACCTTGATTTTTTCTCGTGAAACCGGCAGAGCTTCCCCGCAATATCCCCGATTAAGAAATTGGAGTGTGGGCTCCGACAGTATTTCGCTAAATACTTTGAGAAAATATTTTTCAGAAAAACCCTTTTTTCTAAAACCTAAAAATCTCTATTTTCTAATAATTAAGTGGATTATATATTAATTATATAACCACCTAATTAAGTAATTAATTAATCCTTAATTAAGGATTAATTAATATTGAAGAGAGAGAGTGACTCGGAACCAAGAAAACTGAAAAATGGAATGCAGAAGTTGATTGCCAAAAGAAATGAGCAAAGGCCCTATTTATAGCCAAGGTTTAGGGTCAAATTCGTCCAAAAAATGGAAAATTGTCGTGCACTCCAAGGGCCGACGACGAATCCGGGACTGCCACGTGGAAGATCACGTGGCGTCGAGCACGCGCCAAACGACCTCCGCACGCACCGCCCGTGTGGCGGCTGTGTGGCTGGCGCGTGCACGAGCAGCTGCCACGTGTCGAACCGGTCCGGTCCGACCGGCGGTTCACGGTTCAGCTGTGAACCGGTCGGCTCAGGCGGTCTGACTCGGTTGCCACGTGTTGAATCACCATTCATCCACGTGTCCGGGTCGGGCAAACCGTGACCCGATCCTATCTGAAGACTCGAACCGCTGACCCGCTTTCTTGGTCCGTTGACTAGCTCAGTCAACACAATCTGGGCCGTTGGCTCGTGCTGACGCGGCACGTTCCTCATCGTCCACGTGTCGAACACGCTGGTGCCCACCCGTTGACGTGGCATGACACGTCAGCTGCCACGTCAGCACTTCTGCCAATCGGGTGCCGCACGCGCCACCACATGGCAACTGTGTGGCTGGCAAGTGCTTCCCACGCGTCAGGGCACTAGATTGTGCCACGTGGCCTGATCCGGTCCGAACCGGATCCGACCCTATCCAGGTAAGGTCCGGCCCTGCCCTTTTGACCTGATTTGAGCGTTGACTCGGACTATTCAACCCGTTGACCGACCCGTTTCAAAACGAATCTGGACCGCTGGAATGCGCTGACGCGGTGCAATCCTGGATGTCCACGTGTCGCACACGGTGGCGCCCTATCAGCGCCACTTGGCCGCTGACCCGCTGACGTGGCATGACACGTCACCTGCCACGTCAGCACTTCCGCCACGTCTTTTTTTTTTTTTTTGAAAAAAATTTATTTTCTCCAAAATAAGATTTCGGGCATTTCCAACTCTTTGAAATTTAATTTATTTTCTCAAAATAAATTCTTTGGCTATTTTCACACTATTTGAAAATTCATTTCTCTCTCTCATTTTAATATTTTCTCTTTGATCTTCATTGGGGCTTGCAAGGGGACCTGCAGGACTAATTAATCTTAGCTCCAAACGGGTCAATCCATTATCATCCCATGATAATAATCGATTATCGTTTAACAATATTTAATTCCACTAAATAAATATTGTTGAACTCTAAAATTAATTAAATTATTCACGAATTTCTCGATCTAGAATAATTTTGCATTTTACTCCTCTGTACAGATATCCATGAAAAATAAATCAATACTACTATCATTTATTTTTCACTTCTAATCTGAAATTTCTTGATTCGCCTTAAGTCCAAATCCCGTGTATGTGAAACACATTCAACATACAACTTCGGTGACGCACACACGAAGTACTTTGGCCAAAGATTTAATTTGAACTTTTTGTAAATCTATTTCAGGGATATCTTTAACCTTCCAGCAAGGCTACAGATTCCTCGATCAATATTTCTCTTTAGCACATTTCATGCAATCACCGAACGTACAAAGTATTTTGGCCACCCGTTACCGAGACCTCACTTCTGAGTACATCACAGTGATTAACACTACATGTCTAAAGTAGAAACACCATCAGGATTAAGAGTCTAATGCTTCCGAGATTTTGTTCATTTTAGATAGCAGTATAAAATGAACAATCTCAGTGGTCCAGTTCGATGTTTCCAATCTCATTGAAAATAATCAATGTGTTATAATCGGAAAATCCATTTCCCTATGACGAAAGACTAATCATCTTATATAACACATTATAGTCTTGATAAGAACATTTTCTTATCATACTGACTAGAACTTTAATGACACGTGATTCTTGGTATTTAAAGTCTTTTCCTATGAAACACATTTCATATAAAAATACCATCACACGTCATTAATTATTAAATTCGTAAAATACTCATAACTTGCGAAAATTTCAGTTTTATTAATCCAAAATATTTACAGTATAATTGGATTTTCAGGGCATTAATCCCAACACTCCTCACCAGCTTCAGGAACTGAGCAGCGCTCGTCGAAGCGGAGTCCCATATCCGCGCGCCCTCGAGGGCCTTCTGCAAAACCCAAGTAGATGAGTTGTTCAACCGCCAAATTAGAGGCCTTCTGGGCCTCGTCATAACAGTGAAGGGAGGCAGCGAAACCAAATGCCTTGGAGTGGCAGAATTTAACGAGGGCCTCTCGGTTGGCTATTGCAATGCGCTCAGGGAGCACCCTGTTAAACTCCTCTTCATAGGCACTCTTGTGGCCCCAATGTATTTCTTTTCAGCGGAATTAAGTTGTGTGCTCTGCTAGTTCACCTCTTGCATCAGCTTCTCGTTGGAATCTTTGGGCTTTGTCAGGTCTGTACGGTATTTTTTCCGAGACGCCTGTAACTTCTCCAACTCATTTTTTACCTTAGCATGCTCAGCCTCAAGGGACTCGAATTTGGCCCTCAGTACATTATTTTTCTCCTGAAGTTGGGCAGGGTTGGCCGCTCGAACCATCTTCTTACACTTTGCTTATGCTCGGAGTACACAGCCATGCGTTGCTGAAGTTGCAGCATTTAATGCCTGACATTTCGAGCGGTCAATATGAAAGGACATCATTAATTGCTTGTTCAGAAGAAAGTTTCCAAGCATGCAACCTCTTTAAACGAGCGTAACCCTCGGAAGTTTTGAAATCAGGAATTCTACAACCCTCATTATTAAAGGCTACAGAATTGGGGGGCAAAATGATGGGGCTAAAACACGTTTGACCCTCGTTTTGACACGCGAGCGTGTGACGCGTGGAAGCCCGGGCCCCATATATGCCACCCTCGGGACGAGCCTCACCCTCGTTCCCAAGGATGTTCCAATCCCTCAAAGAGTTAATTCCCGAGCGTGAGGTACTGCGACCCTTAGTGCCCTCATGCACTCACCCTCTGAGGTACCTTCCCGCATAGGCAAATAAAGGAATGGGCTCTCCTCTTGGGTTTCATGGCATTGGCCCAGGTGCCCCTCGAACCCGCGAGCCTCCATGGCCTGTATTAAACCCGAGCGTGCATCCAACCCTCGGTATTGTTGGTGTGGCGGGCCCGACACAGAGTGATGGTATAGCATAATATTCAAAAAATTTCGCCATAACCTCGTTATCAAAATATTTCCAAAATATTTTAATAAAGCAGCGGAAAAAATCGGGCAGCATAACTCTAATATATACAGGCATCGATAACATAATTTTAAATCATCTAGCATATAATCACAATATGCAAATAATAATTTGGGCAACATAACGGTAATACCGTACTGCAAAATTGGCTATCAACGGCACTTTTCCAGCACCTCGATATTTTCTCGTGAAATCGGCAGAGCTTTCCCGCAATATCCCCGATTAAGAAATTGGAGTGTGGGCTCCGGCAGTATTTCGCTAAATACTTGAGAAAATATTTTTCAGAAAAACCTTTTTTTCTAAAACTAGAAAATCTCTATTTTCTATTAATTAAGTGGATTATATATTAATTATATAACCACCTAATTAAGTAATTAATTATCCTTTAATTAGGATTAATTAATCCTAGAGGGAGATTGTTAGGAATAGTACCCTAGAAAGCCGATTCGAAGTAATCCGTTTTGGGACTTTCCTAGTATCACAGACAATCTTTGAATAATATGCGATTGATTAATATCATAGGCAAACACTTCTTTATATGCTCTTGTTTGGTATGCGTTTACTTTAGCTGTGCATGTATGAGAACTCCCCTAATCCTGATGACTTTAGGACTCTACCATTTAGGTGAAATGGTTCATGAAACGAGCCCTACATCACATAAGTCATGATTAGTAAAATACTCCAAGCCGATGAGTCCTACAGGCAGTGGGAGTGTCAACCTGACTCCTCTAAGGCTTGCTTGTGGGATCACGCCCTTAAGAAGGACCACCTTGTTTCATGGAGGTGCAAAGTGTATAGTTGATACGTGCGTGATACATGAGGGTGCTTACTTTAATAAGTAAGTTCACTGAGGTGCCCCGTGTGAGAACATTCCTAAATGGGAAAGGAAGTTTCTATTTCAGGAAATGGAAACTTCCAGATTAGGAAATATCTCACGAGTCATTGATGTGATTAATTGATCCTTAGACTTGAGGTTCCATGTCACTTTATGAGTCAACTCTGTAGTCTTTGGTATAAGCTTTAAAGGGTGTCGCCTTAGACAACTGATTCAAGGCTTATGCTGGGGCTGCACAAGTGATTCATGAAAGTGAATGAGAATCAAGAAAGGACCTACACTTGCATTTGCAAGGTGATCTCTTATTGTGTAAGTCATTCATATGCCATATGGAGTCCTTGGCCAAGGCAGTAGATCAATACATCAAGAAAAGGGTTTCTTGGATTGTGATCAAATGGATATGAAATGCACTTAGCTTTAAGACCGGATTATTAGGGTTCTGATTATTCCCTTGCCCTAGATCTTGGTTGAGAGATAGTAAGTAGGAGGATTGTATCTCACATGAATCAATGACTTAAAGGTTCTGTCGAATCCGAACATTCCAATTCAACTAGGGGTTAAACACCTGTTGCTAGACTATGGTCGTTTAATCTGTGGACTGATTAATTAATTAGTGAATTAATTAATTAGGGTCACTGCTAATTGAATTGAGAACCTAGAGGGTCACACACAACAACTTGGTTACATGAGTTGAGGCTTGAAAATGATTAAACGAGTTAATCGGGCCTAGAGGGTTCCACACGTGTGAAATCACACGTGTCGGTCACGTGAGGAGCACGTGTCCTTGGGACACGTGCCTCACACGTGTATATGTATATATATGATATATATTAAATAATTAAATGTGTTAATTATTTAATAGACTTTGGTTTAATTTTGAATTAAAAAGAAAGTCTTATTTTGGAGAAAAATAATCTAGTTAATTAATTATGAATTAATTAATTAGATAAAATAAGTTATTTATTTTAAATAAATAAAGTATGAAATTATCCAAAAATAGTTTGGATATTTTTAGCTCTCTTGAAAGTTGATTTGAATTAGAATTCAAAGTCAAAGTCAAATTACTTAATGATCAAGTAATAGGAGAGAGAGGGACCAAAATCCTAGCCCATAAAGGACTAGGAATTTTCGGTCCTCCCCTCTTATAAATAGGGGAGCTCGAGCTCCCCTTAGAGCTAATTGACAATTCTTTTGGTTCATGTGTTGAACACCTTCCTTTCTCCAAGATTAAATTAAACCCTAGGTTAAGCCTAAACACTAACTAGAGAACTAGCATCCTTACTAGTTAGATTGTAGCCAAGTTGGTGGACTATCTCTAGAGAACTTCAAGTTAGAAGTTTTGAAGATTCGAGCTTTACCAAAAGTTGGGATCAAGCTAAACGATCAAAAGGGATGATGAAACGATTCTGAACCCGACATGAAACGAATGAAAAAATCGAACCAAAGAAGATGGCGAAAACCGTTCGTCCATATCCTGAAGGATGAATTTTTTCACGAGGGTTTTGTGACTGGCAGTTTTCTACTTTCGCGAAACTGGTTTTCGAACGGAGTTTCAATCCTGCTTTTCTCGTTTCATGTTTCTTTCTTTATGTTATATTGTTAAGAACTTCCCTAACATGAATTGAATCTAGGTTGGTTTGGATTGCTATCCCGACAATGGATTCTGAAGTAGAAAGAGACTTTCGAGGGACGGGTTGTCAAGCCGCGAGAAGAGCGTTCTTGGGTGGCTTGAAACGCTTCAAGAAAGAATAAAAGAAAAGTAAGTTTTCTATCTTTACGAATTTGGTTACACGATTGCGAGTCCTAGATCCTTTTGTTGGGAAAATTTTTAAATTCCGCTGCTTTCTGATTCGTGTTTTCCAATAAGTGGTATCAGAGCCACCTCGTTAATCGTGTTTCTGATTCGTCTCAATTATTCTGAATTTGGTAGAAATTCTTAGGCTTAGATGCGAATTAGGTATTCATGAGTTCTTTTAGAAAGCCTGAAATACGAAACTGTAATTTTTCCTGAATTTCTGAAACTGTTTTCTTAAATCGTGATTTTGAAAACCGTTTTGATTAAAATATGTTTAAATCAAATTTTTTAATTTTGGATTGAACTGGGTTTTGGAGAAACCCAAAATACGAAACGGAACACGAAAAAGGACGAGCCTAGGCGTGCTAGCACGTCGCACGCCCAGGCCCGTCGCCGCCGCCTAGCCCTCCCGCAACCGCGCGGGAGGCCCTCCCGCCCGCGCCTAGGCGCGACCGCTCGCCTGTCCCGCAACCGCGCGGGACAGCCGCCCGCACCGTCCCGCAACAGAGCGGGACGCCCAGGCCGAGATCGCCCGCCATCGGGCGGGCACTGCTGCGCGCGACAAGCGCACGAGCCGCGCGCCCAGCGCGCGCACGCGGGCGGCACTTGCCGCACGCTGTGCGCGCAGCCAGCGCAAGCGCGCGCCTGATGCCGCGCGGGGGTGCCCTCCTTTGTGCGGGTGCTTTCGAGCCTAATTTCGTGTTTTCGTGTTTCGTGTTTTCGGTCCTTAAAATCCCGATTTAATTTTATTTTAATTTTATCTTTTAAAAAATCAGTTTTGCTAAAATAAAATTATTTAAAATTTTGATTAAATTGGGATTTTTGAGAAATTAAAGCGATTTGGATTTTGGGAAAATTATGAATTTTATTTTCAGAAAATAATGAAAGAATAAAATTATTAATTTTGGAAATTAATTGGAATTTTATTGGTTTATTGTTTTTCGGGTTTTATAGAAAAGGCTCTTGAACAAGAATTGCATCTAAGTCGTGTTTTAAGTCATTAGGACTTGAAACGAGAATTTTAATTTATTGGTTAAATTTAAATTCTTGCAAAAACATGTTAGGTGATCATGGGTTTAGATCTATGTATGGTTTTAATTTATGCACATGGATGGTTTAAATTGGGGTTGGAGCCCTATAGTTGCGTTTTTCAATTGAGGTTGGAGCCTCACTTATGTGCGTACTGTTATGTGATTTATTATGTTGCTTTCCATATTACTGTTTTTGAGGCCGGGGTATGCCCCGTGTAATTGTCTAAGGCCAATATGAAGATTGAGCCTTATTACTTTATGTCCTTTTCTTTTTTATTGTAATTTGAGAGTAGAGATAGGTGGTGAGGTTTTATTTTCATTTTGGAGACAATGCACCCATGGAGTAAGATGGACCACATTCAAGTAACAAGGAGACCATAAGTGAAGACCCCTCAAAATGTTAGGGAGGGGAATCTCAATTGTTAAATGTAATAGAGATAGGGCTCGTATTTTGTTACCGCTTTCCCTTATGTGATTTAAACTGTTTATGTGGCATGTATGTTAGAACTTGTGATTGTGGAGTGGCTCCCACATATCACGCATAAGATAGGTAGAACCCATGATCATTATATGTTAGTATCATGCTAGGACATGTTATCTGTTTATGTGCTTGTTTGATATGCATTTAAGTGTACTTGCATTAATCAAGACTAATAAAATTGGATAACATATATGTTGGTAAGGTCGAACCGGACAACTCTCCGGTTGATTCGAAAATTCCCCTTAAATATTAAGCTAATTTCGAACAAATAGGTGTTTAATTCGAGATGCAAATTTTGAATTAAATTCCTAGCATTCCATCAATAGGTTTTAAGTTTAGTAAGTAAAGCTAGTTATTGTCCGCGAGTCGTGGGATAGCTAGTGGAGCTTATTAGTTCTTAGTTACCTAATTGATCATTTTAAATGATCAATATTTCATGGTCGATTTTAGCAAAGGGCGATGTCCGCGAGTCGTGGGTCGTTCGAACTAAGTTTTGATCATGATCTTATGATTGATGGGTCTAGCTTAACGCCTAAGTAAATATGGATGTCGCACGAGTCGTGGGTCCATATTGAAAGATAGGTGATGCAAAAACAATTACTAAGAGTTCTAAAGGTGTTAGAATTGGTAAGTTGTACCTACCTAGGGTTCTTACTTAGAATGTCCGCGAGTCGTGGGTTCGAGGTAAAATGCTTAGGATCTTAGTACCCATTGGGAAACATGTTCCTCTTAGATCTTTGGGAATTATAGATCTTTGAAAAACAGTGGGAGCTACATTAGATTAAAGACCTTATCTTTTGTATATCGTTATAATTCAGCTTGCTCACCTAGTTCTCTGCTTAGCATTTAGGTTGTAGTTCTGTGATTCTCTACAATATGAAATGCAAACCCATTCGTATCCATCCTTAAGTCAAAAGAGTTGACTAAGTCCTAACTAACTCTAAATTGGCTTTGGACCCTAAAATTCGTTTTAGATTCCGAATAAGAGAAAGGCGTTCTCTAAAGGGCGAAGTTTTCAATTGTGAAAATTCGACCCGGGCCAAAAGAGAAGCAATCTGAGGTGAATGGATTTTTTTTTTTTTTTCCAAACCACTTAAGAGCAATTGAACCACCTCATAAAAATGTTACAAGGTATAACATTATGGAATTATTCAATATTCCAAATGAGGAAACAACTACACACGAACAAGGTCTAAAGATCTTATTTGAAGATCTTATGGTCTCGATCATCAACCGAGAAAAGAGTTCTCTATGCACTGATTGCTTACATTGCTTCCACCATCATTCAAACCCTTTATGCTCAATTAGAATGATGCTAATGTAGCATAGTTAATCATTTAGTTGATAATGGTTGAGAGCATCCTTAAGAAGGAATAAAAGGTTGAGATGGTTAATTCTTCTTCTAAACTCCCTAAGTTAAAGGCTTGAACGCCTAAAGAAGAAGAAACCCTTAAGAGCCCAATGGAGGGGCATGTAAGGGGTGCGCCCAAAAGACACTAGAGATCAAATAGGACGTTTGCTTCTATGATAGCAAATAAGGACTTTGAAAGGGAACTGCGAAGAGTATGAGTACTCTGAAATGTTACCTCGTTTAGTAATTCTACTAGGAATAGAATTCACTAGTCTTGAGTCAATTCTGCATAATCCGTTGTGCAAAGACTCAAGGCACTAATGTTCTGAACATACAACAAGATAACAAAAGTAAGTGAGATGACAAAGCTTCGAATTACTTTGGAACGTTGAGATATAAAAGGATTAGCAAGTCAGACACCTTAGGATCATTCTATGAAAATGAACCTATAGAGTTGACTTCCTGTGAATCCTATCTCAAAGGGAAAACGTTCCCGGAACATTGTTTAGGTGAAACATGGAACATTCCAAAATTATATTGGATTTCGATCCATGCTGATGAGTGTCAGATGCTTAATGTAAGCACTAGATACAATCGTCAGTTTAATCATTATGAATGAATGTACTTGTTAAAGTACAAATTCGAAACTTATATGAAATTCTTAGAATTTCAAAAAGGAGGTTAGGAACCAAAGTAGTTATAGGTTATAGGCAAATCGATATGATCGAGATAGCCAATATCTTATCAACTAATTCCTTAGTCATCTTAGAAATAATAGGATTATCTCTCATTAAACTAATTCGAGAACACCTTAGTGTTTCAGAATGAGGGAATGAAACCTTATAGGATATGGTCCATTCCATAGCAAGCTTTACTGACTTATAATCATTCTAGGAATAAACTCCCAGAATATGCAGTTAGAGATTTTGAATTTTGCACCTTCCAAAATCAGTCCTTTAGATGCACTATGCAATGTGGCACACTAAATTCCCTAATTATTCTTGTCCAAGAATTTAGTGGAATCCTCTTAAGTAAAGAGGATAGTGGGAGATAGGCTTGAAATGAGTTCAAGTTTATACAAACAATATTGGATATCATTTCTGCGATTCCCTTAGACAAAGGTTGTTTGTCTCAAGGAATGTATCTTTCTTAAGGAATCGTTCCTATAAAAGAAGAAAGACAAGCAAGCAGACCTCAAAGAAATTTGAGAATAAATATCCACGCCACATATAGTAGAAACGAGCCCATCTGATAAAACTTAGCCAAATTTTAGAGCATGTACACGTGTGAAACCCTTCTCTTAAGACGTGTTTAGAACGCGTTCCTAGATAGCCATGGAATTACTTGAAGAGGAGACACTGTCAGATTTGGAATCTGAGTAGTGTAAGCAAGCCTTGAAATCCAATATGGATTCCATATACTCGAACCAAGTTTTGACCTTGGTTGATCCACCTGATAGGATCAAGCTCGTGCAGCTTCGTGTGAATGAAAGCATTACAACCTTCTTGACGGTTGAAATGCAAAAGTCCATTTGGATTGCGTTTATCACATCCTCATATTCTGACTATGAGATATGATAAATGAATATGAGAACTATCTTGTTCAATATGAGATTGAAAGAGACTGAAATAAGGTATTTCTATAAACCTCATATTCAGTGGGAGTATGCATAAGGTATGCAAATCCCTAAAGTCAATCTGTGAATTGATAAAGGCTTCTAGGAGTTAGACAATTCGATTCCATAGGATAGTCAAATCGTTTGGCACAGATGGAAGTCGAATAAGTCTTAAAAGTGTACATATGAAAGTTAGTGATGTAAGAGTCAATTTTTGGTTCTTTAGAAGACGACATCCTTCTCATTAGGAATGCCAAGGATAACGTGAAAGTTACCAATTCTTGTTTAAGAAACAATTTGACATGAAAGATCTTAGTGATTATCCTAAATTCTCGACATTCAGATCTATAGAAGATAGATCTAAGAGAATAAAAGGATTATCACAAAACGAGTACATAACCATAATACTAAAAGGAGTTTAGTAGGGACAATGGAACATCTCTTTTGAAGAGTATGTGTCCTAAGATAACTTTAAGAAAGTTAGAATGTCCAAAATCCCTTTAAGTAAAAAGGTGCATAATGTATGAAATGTTATGTACTAGACTTGATATGGCGCAACACTAAGCGTAGTGGGCCGAATCTAATATGACCTCAGAGAAGGACATTAGATCTCTGTAAAGGATGTCCTCAGAGTACTTGAGAAGAAATGAGGATATGTATTAGTTTACAGAGCCCAAAAGATCTTATCATTGAAAGGATATTTTTATGTAATTGTTTCATCAAACATAGATGATTATGAAATCATTGAAAGGATACAACTTCTACCAGAATGGTAATGCAATGTGTTGGAAAGGGGACGGACATTGCAAAACTCGACTATCGTAGTTGAGAACTTAGTCGTATTATATAACGCTAAGTTAAGTGTTTGGGTAAGAGACTCCATCTAACTGGTTAGATGAAGTTCCTAGCATGAAACAACTCCTTTATCATATTGTATGATAAAATGGATGGTTGCTCAAGTAAGAGAACCAAGACCTCACCAAGAGACTGAACACGTGATTACGAATCACTTTATAAGGGAAAGGTGTTTTCCTAAGAGATGTGTAAACAAGAGGGTCACATCAGCAGAGAATATGGCAGATCCACTTTGGAAACGCCCAAAGTCAATAGGCTCTCCAAGTGCATCTTGAGAAGATGGGACTTAGAGTACCTAAATGGCTTTTATGGGCAAGTGGGAGATTGTTAGGAATAGTACCCTAGAAAGCCGATTCGAAGTAATCCGTTTTGGGACTTTCCTAGTATCACAGACAATCTTTGAATAATATGCGATTGATTAATATCATAGGCAAACACTTCTTTATATGCTCTTGTTTGGTATGCGTTTACTTTAGCTGTGCATGTATGAGAACTCCCCTAATCCTGATGACTTTAGGACTCTACCATTTAGGTGAAATGGTTCATGAAACGAGCCCTATATCACATAAGTCATGATTAGTAAAATACTTCAAGCCGATGAGTCCTACAGACAGTGGGAGTGTCAACCTGACTCCTCTAAGGCTTGCTTGTGGGATCACGCCCTTAAGAAGGACCACCTTGTTTCATGGAGGTGCAAAGTGTATAGTTGATACGTGCGTGATACATGAGGGTGCTTACTTTAATAAGTAAGTTCACTGAGGTGCCCCGTGTGAGAACATTCCTAAATGGGAAAGGAAGTTTCTATTTCAGGAAATGGAAACTTCCAGATTAGGAAATATCTCACGAGTCATTGATGTGATTAATTGATCCTTAGACTTGAGGTTCCATGTCACTTTATGAGTTAACTCTGTAGTCTTTGGTATAAGCTTTAAAGGGTGTCGCCTTAGACAACTGATTCAAGGCTTATGCTAGGGCTGCACAAGTGATTCATGAAAGTGAATGAGAATCAAGAAAGGACCTACACTTGCATTTGCAAGGTGATCTCTTATTGTGTAAGTCATTCATATGCCATATGGAGTCCTTGGCCAAGGCAGTAGATCAAGACATCAAGAAAAGGGTTTCTTGGATTGAGATCAAATGGATATGAAATGCACTTAGCTTTAAGACCGGATTATTAGGGTTCTGATTATTCCCTTGCCCTAGATCTTGGTTGAGAGATAGTAAGTAGGAGGATTGTATCTCACATGAATCAATGACTTAAAGGTTCTGTCGAATCCGAACATTCCAATTCAGCTAGGGGTTAAACACCTGTTGCTAGACTATGGTCGTTTAATCTGTGGACTGATTAATTAATTAGTGAATTAATTAATTAGGGTCACTGCTAATTGAATTGAGAACCTAGAGGGTCACACACAACAACTTGGTTACATGAGTTGAGGCTTGAAAATGATTAAACGAGTTAATCGGGCCTAGAGGGTTCCACACGTGTGAAATCACACGTGTCGGTCACGTGAGGAGCACGTGTCCTTGGGACACGTGCCTCACACGTGTATATGTATATATATGATATATATTAAATAATTAAATGTGTTAATTATTTAATAGACTTTGGTTTAATTTTGAATTAAAAAGAAAGCCTTATTTTGGAGAAAAATAATCTAGTTAATTAATTATGAATTAATTAATTAGATAAAATAAGTTATTTATTTTAAATAAATAAAGTATAAAATTATCCAAAAATAGTTTGGATATTTTTAACTCTCTTGAAAGTTGATTTGAATTAGAATTCAAAGTCAAAGTCAAATTACTTAATGATCAAGTAATAGGAGAGAGAGGGACCAAAATCCTAGCCCATAAAGGACTAGGAATTTTCGGTCCTCCCCTCTTATAAATAGGGGAGCTCGAGCTCCCCTTAGAGCTAATTGACAATTCTTTTGGTTCATGTGTTGAACACCTTCCTTTCTCCAAGATTAAATTAAACCCTAGGTTAAGCCTAAACACTAACTAGAGAACTAGCATCCTTACTAGTTAGATTGTAGCCAAGTTGGTGGACTATCTCTAGAGAACTTCAAGTTAGAAGTTTTGAAGATTCGAGCTTTACCAAAAGTTGGGATCAAGCTAAACGATCAAAAGGGATGATGAAACGATTCTGAACCCGACATGAAACGAATGAAAAAATCGAACCAAAGAAGATGGCGAAAACCGTTCGTCCATATCCTGAAGGATGAATTTTTTCACGAGGGTTTTGTGACTGGCAGTTTTCTACTTTCGCGAAACTGGTTTTCGAACGGAGTTTCAATCCTGCTTTTCTCGTTTCATGTTTCTTTCTTTATGTTATATTGTTAAGAACTTCCCTAACATGAATTGAATCTAGGTTGGTTTGGATTGCTATCCCGACAATGGATTCTGAAGTAGAAAGAGACTTTCGAGGGACGGGTTGTCAAGCCGCGAGAAGAGCGTTCTTGGGTGGCTTGAAACGCTTCAAGAAAGAATAAAAGAAAAGTAAGTTTTCTATCTTTACGAATTTGGTTACACGATTGCGAGTCCTAGATCCTTTTGTTGGGAAAATTTTTAAATTCCGCTGCTTTCTGATTCGTGTTTTCCAATAAGAGAGAGTGCCGGATGGCTTCTTAGTGTGAGAGAATGAATTGCCAATTTTTTGAATGAATAAAATCAAAGCTTCGACAGCCTATTTATAGGCACAAAAGGAGGGTCATATGCTAATTTCCCAAAATTCAACGTAAGGCCCAAGATTTTCCAAAAATGGAGTGCACTCCAAGACTTGGAGGGGCAAAACCATCTTTTTCGTGTCTCACACTCGCGCCACACGCCCGGACGACAAATCTTAGAGTGCCACGTGGAAGAGCAGGTCGAGACGAGCCGTCCGCCGCAGAGCACGCGCCAATCGGGTGCCGCACGCGCCGCCACATGGCAGTTGTGTGGCTGGCGCGTGCTTCCCACGCATCACGGCACCAGATTGTGCCACGTGGCCGGATCCGGTCCGAACCGGATCCGACCCTACCCTTTTGACCCGATTTGACCCGCGTTGACTCGGACTATTCAACCCGTTGACCGACCCGTTTCAAAACGAATCTGGACCGCTGGAATGCGCTGACGCGGCGCAATCCTGGACGTCCACGTGTCGCACACGGTGGCGCCCTGTCAGCGCCACTTGGCCGCTGACCCGCTGACGTGGCGTGACACGTTACCTGCCACGTCAGCACTTTCGCCACGTCTTTTTTTTTTTTTTTGAAAAAAATTTATTTTCTCCTAAATAAAATTTCGAGCATTTCCAACTCTTCGAAATTTAATTTATTTTCTCAAAATAAATTCTTTGGCTATTTTCAAACTCTTTGAAAATTCATTTCTCTCTCTCCTTTTAATATTTTCTCTTTGATCTTCATTGGGGCTTGCGAGGGGACCTGCAGGACTAATTAATCTTAGCTCCAAACGGGTTAATCTATTATCATCCCATGATAATAATCGATTACCGTTTAACAATATTTAATTCCACTAAATAAATATTGTTGAACTCTAAAATTAATTAAATTATTCACGAATTTCTCGATCTAGAATAATTTTGCATTTTACTCCTCTGTACAGATATCCATGAAAAATAAATCAATACTACTATCATTTATTTTTCACTTCTAATCTGAAATTTCTTGATTCGCCTTAAGTCCAAATCCCCTGTATGTGAAACACATTCAACATACAACTTCGGTGACGCACACACGAAGTACTTTGGCCAAAGATTTAATTTGAACTTTTTGCAAATCTATTTCAGGGATATCTTTAACCTTCCAGCAAGGTTACAGATTCCTCGATAGGGGTGTACGCGGTCGGGTATGGGCGGTTTATAAGTAAAATATCACCCGACCCGAAGTATGCGGGTTTATAAAAATATAAACCGTAAATACATAATTATTTTTTCAAACCGAGCGGTTCGGGTTGGGCGGGTACAGTTTTATAACGGGCGGATTGCCGGTTTAACGAATTTTATATGTATTTTTTTAATAAAAATATTTTATACTCATAAATTTAACTCAATAATCAAAAAGATATGAAGAGTTGGAAAATTTATTCTAGTTTATCACTTATTACCGCTAATACATAATGATTTCAAAGTAGATGAATATATATATATATATATATATATATATATATATATATATATATATATACATTATTCAATAAATAATATCATATTATAAATATAAATTTATTTTTTGTTAAAGAACTTGTATAATATTAGTTTAACACAAAAATATATCTTATATATATGTATAATTTGTATAATATACATGACAATTGTATTGTGTATCATGTATTTATATAACTATAATTACGAATAAAATATAAATATATGCATAGCGGTCGGGTAGCGGGTAGGCGGATTTGAATTATTAGACCCACCACCCGAACCGAAAGTAGCGGGTTGTAATATTTTTCAACCGCGGTTATTTTTTTAAAAATTTCAACCGGCGGTTTTCGGGCGGTTTGATTCGGTTCGGGCGGATTTAGCGGGTTGCGCGGGTTTATGTACACCCCTATTCCTCGTTCAATATTTCTCTTTAGCACATTTCATGCAATCAGCGAACGTACAAAGTATTTTGGTCACCCGTTACCGAGACCTCACTTCTGAGTACATTACAATGATTAACACTACATGCCTAAAGTAGAAACACTGCCAGGATTAAGAGTCTAATGCTTCCGATATTTTATTCATTTTAGATAGCAGTATAAAATGAACAATCTCAGTGGTCCAGTTCGATGTTTCCAATCTCATTGAAAATCATCAACGTGTTATAATTGGAAACTCCATTTCCCTATGACGAAAGACTAATCATCTTATATAACACATTATAGTCTTGATAAGAACATTTTCTTATCATACCGACTAGAACTTTAATGACACGTGATTTCTGGTATTTAAAGTCTTTTCCTATGAAACACATTTCATATAAAAATACCATCACACGTCATTAATTATTAAATTTGTAAAATACTCATAACTTGCTTTAATTTCAATTTTATTAATCCAAAATATTTACAATATAATTGGATTTTCAGGGCATTAATCCCAACAGGTATCAACCCCTAAAACGGCTCTCTGACACAAGGTGCACACCCGCGGACCTGTCACTGTTGCCCGCCACCAACTTTCCATCAGCTTTTGCAGGAGATTCCTCCTAGGTTTCTCCTCAGCATGCCATGTGTTAGGGCAACACTGGGCCAGGACCACACAGTGACAATACCAAAGGGTCCCTGACCCTCAATTATAAATAAGGGAGTTCATCCCATTTACTGTAAGCAAGCTTCCATACTCTAGCTTTGCAACTCTTTCTTCTTCAAGTTCATTGTCTGACTTGAGCGTCGGAGAGCCAAACTGGGCATCACCCCCATTTCCCCCAGCTTGGCCTTCTGACCGTTTTTTTTTTTTTTTTTATGGTGTTTGCCCTAGTAGGTTGAACCCTCACCTTTTCCGACGAATTCCACTTGAGCTCCATCCCCTGTTTCCCCACACCAAACAAATTGTAAAGTGATCGGATTCTGGACACCTCAGATTCAGACCCATCAATATGGTTAGTTAGATTTAGATAATTACATTTATATTACTATATTAGTATTATTTAATTAAAAAATATTATATTAGAATTAACTAATTTATTGAAAAATATTTTATGTAAATTATTCAATTATATTATTTTGTTAATTAGATAAGTTTATAGAATTATAATAAGGTATTAATTTAAGAAAGTTTATGAATTTAGATAATTAAAACTATGGACTTATATAATTAGACTTACATTGGAATTGATTTATTGAAAGTTATCTTATATAACTTGTTCAATTTAAATAATATTTTATTTTACATAATTATAAAAATTTATTAAAATTTATAAAGTGAATCAATTTATTGATTTTTGATTCCTTTTTAGATATATCTTATTTTAACATTTTAAATTATAGACCTTAAAATTAAAAAAATAGACAACTTATATCATAAACTTTGAATACAATTAATTGATATATTAATATTAAAAGAATTCTTGTTGAATTATATATCTTTTTTTGGGTAAGTTGGAGAAATTTTAATTCTACCAAGAGTCCTATTTTAAGTTGATAAGTACTTTTTAAATATAGTTAAATTATTAATTTATAACATGTATTTACATTATTATCCTTGACTAATAGTTATTGACGAAATTTTGTGAGGATATTTTAGGCGATCCGTATTTTGTAAGAAACCAAAAACCCAACTCGTGCTTTTATAATATACTAGTGAAGTGAACATGTGTTGCACATTTATCATTTAATTTTATTTAAATAAATTTGACAATTATGTTATTGAATAAATTAGGATAATAAAAATATTTAATTTGATTAAATAAATATACACATACACAAATATTTATATGAAATTTCTCTTTCAAATCATTTACAATAAGTAGAAATTCGAAATAGAGAACATCCAAATAAATAAACAATAAAAATATTTGAAATTATGTTATTATATAAAAATAAAATATTTAAGTGTATGGTAATTTGGCCAAATAATTCTAGCTTTTAAGCATAAGTAATAGTTTATAACTTTCAAATATATTTAATAAAATGAAAAGACATGTAAAAATTATAGACAAAAACCTAAAAGATCTCCTAGTTTTGCCGGTGCAGCATCCTAGACGTACATAGTATTCATGTTGAAACTTGTGACGTATTTTTGTCAATTTATCCGTCATCATGTTTCTTTTTCTAGGGATTTATTTAATTCAAGTTTCATAAGGTCTTTGAATCAATCCCCAAATTAGTCTTCGAAAAGTGTTTTTCCTAAGTTAGTGTTAATACTTCGCGTAAACTCAATAACTCCACTACATTATTAAAACTCTACTAAGATTCATAGAGTATCTTAACAATCATATTCAGCTGTCATCTCGAATGACACCCCTGTTATCTCAAATGATTCCCCTGGTTATAAAAGCTCACCTCCGAGTTTAGTTTCACCAATCCTTTCTTAGATTTATTCTACGACAACTCAATATATATTTTTCTTTTATCTGTGTTTTTTGTCTTAACTAATTAGTGTTGAGGTTTCAGTTAACTCTTTTATGTAGCAAAGAGTAACACTTCTAAGTTTCATAACATTTTGATATCTCCACCGTTTTCATGTTTTCCAAAGACTTCAGAGCTTCAAGATCAAGACAATTCATGCATGATATTCTGATAACATATTACTTTGAATTTTGCGATAAAAGCTCTCTTTGAGGCCGTTTGACACTCGTAAGCCATCGAAAATTTCGTTCAGTTTGAGCATCAACAATTTTGTCCGAAACCTGAAGTGCGAATTGATAACTTCTGAGCACGGTCCACATATTCATGTCTTATACAGTAGCGTGTACATACATCGGTTTTTTCTAAATTTTCTATCATATTTCAGTACATTCGTGAGCAAGCTATCATGTTAGCAAGCCACAAGAAAATCTTGAACTTTTGCAATTCATTTCCAATTTTTCTCCCATGTCTCATCTGACACCATAAGTAGACTATAACCATTTTATAGGACAATTTGTCGTTAGTTGACCCAATCCAAACTCTCTTATCTCCGTTATCATATAATGCAATTAGGATATTAAGTATCTCATCCACCACCTCCTTGGGCAATACTGTTTTCAGCTTATCCAAGTTTTAGTTTTTATTTGTGACAATGGATTACATACTACAAGATCTTTATCCTTCTCATGAATCTTATCTCCAAAGATGGCCTCTAGTTTGCCTTGTGATAACCATGTATCATTCTATAAAGACATTCATTCAACTGCTTCTAACTATTCCCTTTCATGCTTGGGAAGCCATAAGTTGAGGCTTATGTTCAAGAATGTCCCCTGACCCTTTTTAAATATTCTTATCTTATATATCTAGTTTCACACCATCATCTCTTTATTGAGCATTCTCCAACCCGTTTTAGTGAGCATCACTATATTTCTTTTCGGCCTTCTCTAAAACTCAATCCGTCATCTCGCTTGTTTCTAATCACCTTTTTCCACCCTACAAAATGGGTATGTTTCTTTGTTATATCAGTGGCCTAAAAAAAGTTGTGTTGGAGTTGATCAATTTTAACGCACACGTGATTGGGGAGCCAATTTGTGTGCTTGTGGTAGATGGGGATCGAGCTCGTGATGGATTGAATAAAGTCATTCATCCGAAAAGGTTTGTCGTTTTGGCTTCCTATTCCAAGAGATGTTTTTCGAATCTCTTAATCACAATCTAAAAATGCTCATTATAGTTTATGCCAAAGTCCATCCGTAGCCCCAAATAGTTCCTTAAGTTCTCTGTATTTTCCATGCTCAAAATTCTAGTAACCTGCTACTTTAAGTCGTTTGACACATAAGGTGTGATCATCACATGCGATTTACTGAAGTTTAAACTAATGTTTGTAGTTTATTCAGGTTTTATTTTTTATCTGTGCCTATGAGATTACATATCATAAGATCTTTATCCTCTTCATGAATGTTATCTCCAAAGATGTCCGCTAGTTTGCCTTGTGATAGTCATCTATCGTTCCATAAAGACATCCCTTCACCGTTCTCCATACCCCATTTACAAAATGGCTCCACCATTCAAGTGCTTCTAACTATCCCCTTTCATGCTCGGAAAATCATAAATTGAGGCTTATATTCGATCAAGAATGTCCTCCCCTTTTAAGAATTTTTTTCTTATGTATCTAGTTTCACACCATCGTCTCCTTGTTGAGCATTCTCCATCTCGTTTTAGCGAGTATCGCTATATTTCTTTTTGGGCTTATCTAAGACCAAATCCACCTACTCACTTCTTTCTAGACACCTTCTTCCACCCTACAAAATGGGTTTGTTTCTTTGTTATATCAATCTACTAAAAAAAGTTGTGCTTGAGTCGATCAAGTTTATCGCACACGTGATTGGAGAGCCAATTTGTGTGCATGTGGTAGATGGAGATCGAGATCATGATGGACTAAATAAGTGTCGTTCTTTCGAAAAGGTTTGTCGTATTGACTTTCTATCCCAAGAGGTGCTTTTCGACTCTGTTAATCACAATCGAGCAATGCTCATTATAGTTTCAGCTAAAGTTCATCTGCACCCCCAAATAGTTCCTTTCGTTGTCTGTACTTTTCATTCTAGAGTTCTACTAACCTACTACTTTAAATCATTTGATACATAAGGTACGAACAACACATGTGATTTGCTGAAGTTTTAATTTGAGGCCCAACACCCTGCGAAACGCCTCAACCACACTTTGACGGGACTTTGCTCCATCCACGGTAGTTTTGGCTCAAGCTAATACCAAAACTCATCACCTATTCAATGGTACCTCCACTCATGAATGTTTGGTGTAGTACTCCCATGTGTGTGGCTTCAGTTGATCATTACTGGTTGCATTCATTGCCTATTTTGAGAGCATTCGTTTGGTTCCACCTTCTTGTTATGGTTGAGAGATGAAAGAAATGTGTATGATTATCCCTAAATTGGAGTCAATTATTCTCGACTCTTAAAACCAACTAATTTCTTAATTAACTAACTTATATTATAAAATTTGAATACAATTAATTAATATATTAATATTAAAACAATCATTAAAGTAGAGTTTATTATTAAAATGAATATTGAGATAATATTAAATTAATTATTAATAATATTTAAAAAATAATTAATAAAAAATTTATCGGCATCATCATAACATTAGTAAATATGTAAAAGTTCTTTTAAAATTAGAATAAAATTAAATAAATCTATTTCTTGTGAAAAATGAGAATATAACAATGAAAAGATAGTTAAAATAAAAAATCATAAATAAGTATAAAAATATGTCAAAATTTTATAATAAAATATAATAAACGCATGAATATCTAAAACTAACTACCTAATAAATAATTTAATAATAAAATATTGTGATAAATCTAAAATTAATAAACTTTTCTTAATTAAATTACATAATTAACAAATAAGCATTGACAAATAAATTAATAAAAAAAATTTAAACAAATGAATATTAATGTTTGAATAGTGAAATAGTAGTTTGAAGAAATAAAAATTAGAAATATTATAAATCTAAAACTACATGCAAAGTAAATGTCACTCCTTTCAAAATCATAAAAGAAAATTAAATAAGATAAATAAATGATATAAACAAATTTAAAAATAAAAGGTAAATTTTACGGTTCACCAAAATTATTACTGTAAGAGAATTATAAAAAGTAAAAGTAATCAAAATAAATTGATAGGTAATGAACTAAATAGAATTGAAAGAAGAATTCAATATTCAACTATAAAATTCAAAATAACAATGAACTAAATAAAAAGAATAAGAGACAACACAACATATGTGAGAATGAAATAACATATAAAATACTCAATAAATTTGAATGAAGATGGCAAAAACAAAACATAAAAAAAGAGTAATTATTTAAATATTGGAGATAATATGGAGGGTTGATGAGAAATTTAAATTGACGTTTAATTAAAAATTGTAAAAAATAAATATATAATCGAAGGTAATGAATAATTATGTAACTTAAAAGAAATACTGAATTTATATTGTTGTTATAAATACAAGAATAATTATTAATTAAATAAATAAAAAACTATAAAATTTTAATTAAAAGAATATAAAATATAAAAAGAAAATCTATCGAAAGAAAGGAGTATTTAAGGAAAGAAATATCTCCAGAGTCTTAAAAAAAAATGTTTTATTTTTTTGATATAATTCAGATTTACTTATTTTTTATTTTGTAATTTTTTTAATATTCATTTATAAATATTTATATCTATTAATTAATCAATTCATGCAAACGCATGGGATTCATGTTAAATCCAAAGTCATTTATAAGATAACTAGGACATCAACGGACCTCTAGACTAGGGCAACTATGAATCATATGTCTTGATAGCCACACAGCACGGGCCTTACGAGGGCTAGATTGACATATTTAGCCAACCGACCATTTTTATTAATCTATCAATATTAAATAACTTATAAATGTTATTAATTAGTATATATTATTAATTCTTTGTATAAATACTCTGTATAATTGTGAAAAAATATATTTACATCATATAATTAAATAACAATAAAATTAATTAAGAAAACATATTTGGATGCAAATTAATGAATCAAAATTTGCGAATTCGTTGTTTATAGTGCTGCAAGGTTTAATAGGACATCTTCCGAGGTATAACGATTCTTCAATAATAAAAGGAATCACTCCTCTTAATTATTTCGCCGAACTAAATTAATTAGAAATTTTTCTTACGATACAATAAGTATAATGAGCAAGTTTATAGTGAACATGCTTCTATGAATCTGTAAGTGCTTAAATGAGTTATATGCGCTCCTATTTATAGATAATGATATATTTTTTTTAAATAAATGTTTATCTTTTTGTTAGAAATAATTAAGTATGAGACACAGTTTAAAAGAATGTCTCGAAAATTGCTGAAGCACTTTTCCCATTCAAATGATGCAACCTTTCAAATAAAGGTATCTTTTCAAGTTGCATAATATTTTTCTAACAAATATGCTGAAAAGGCATCTTTCTAATTGGCACTTCTTCGTTAAGATAAGCTGATTTTCTTAATTAATATTAAAAGTTGCATCTTAAGCCTAAATGGTGGGATTAACAATGAAGGAGTGCATTCTTTCATACCCCTATTTGAACCTATGTCATTAAGAAAATATATATTATCTTAAAAAAAAAAATATATATATATATATATATATGTTGGGACCAGACCAATAGGCCCATAAAGGCTATGGTCCTAACTTCAGTTCGGATGCTAACGTTGGGAGCAGACTCATAGGCCCATAAGAAGATTTGGTCTTAAGATTAGTTCGGATTAAACTTAGCAAATAGCAATTAGGCCTGCTCGTTAGAGAGTAAGCGAGCAGGATTAGTTGGACGAATGAGTATCTTAACATAAAATGTTCAACACAGAAGAAACTGATAAGGGATAGGAATAAATCTAGCTCTTATTCAATTTTAAGTAGCTTTCAATGTCGGAATATCTACAGGTAATGTGCATGTGTTTTTAATAAGAGTAAATTAGTCTTTCCATTATTTTAGTCATTGTCTAAAAAATTAGGTTCTATAATTGGTAAATTAGGGTTGAAAATTTCTCAAATTTTATTTTCTTAAGACCGTGAAACACAATAATCCATACAAGTTTTTAAATTATTTGATCGATCCAATGTGTGCTGCAATTATTTGATACATCCGCATCTTTTTAAAATGATTTGATCTATTATTCTGCTCTTTTCGTTCTTTCTTCATTCCACTTCATTTTTTTGTCCTCAAGACGGGGTATTAATGAGTAAGATCATTATTTTGTTTAGTTTCTATATTTATTAATCTATTATATTGAATAGAGAGAATTTGATATGAAAGGTTATGGATCACAGTTTGTGGAAGTGAAATAGAAACTTTTCAAACTAGAACGTATTCAATCAGATAGTTTCTTTTTTAACACTAGAACTTATCCAGTTAGATAATTTATAATTACATATATCTTTTCGACATATTATCTCAGAATAAAGTGATTAGAAGATTGAAAAAGAATGAGACATATTATCTTATAGTCAAGTGATCAGAAGATTGAAAAAGAACGAGAAAATAAGAATTGTGGTTGCCTTCTATCATATTAAAACTTTAAAGAATGACAAAAATAATGTAAAAATTAATTCGTTTTTATTAAAAACATGTGTACATTGCGTGTGGAGTATTCAGTCACTGGACAATCACTTAAAATCTGAATAACCACTTGAATTAGACGGAGATGGGGTTTTGTAAATATTGATTTGATGGGATGGTGGTTTACAACAAAAATAAATTCGGATGACAAAGTATAAAAATGGGCCCAGTTTGAATGATAAAAAAATATTTATCTCTATCTCTCTCTATATATATGATATATGGTATCCAGATCTGACTTGGTGAGTTGGCTACTGACTTATACACCTAATCACCACCAAAGAATTTGTAAAAATGGATGCTTTGGATCTCTTTAGAATCTGAAAAGATGAGGATGAGCAAACGTAAGTTCAAATACCAAAACGGAAAATAGGAGTTTGGATCCCTTATGGCCTTCCGAGGCTTAAGACTGTCAGATTGGCCGACTGGATATCGATAGAAAGAGGTAAGTGAGAGAGTATTTAATGTGGTAACATTGTCTTACCTGAGAAATAAATGAGGGGATATTTATAGGAAAAATGCTTGTGTGTGCTTAATATACATTCTCAACTGTGCATCTAATGCACGGTATGGTATAGGTAAGCAGCAGCATAGCTCCCTAAATGTGCTTTGTCAGGAGAATAGCAGGGTATGACAAGTATTTAATGCGCCTGCAGGAGGAATGTCCTGCATTAAATGCTGCTTCTGTAACTAATATCCTGGACAAAATAAGTCTTCCGCTCGAGGGAGTCTTAGCCAAGCTAGTAGCATTGAGGAGATGTCTCATACTATACGTGTTGGGTTGCGAACAGGGTATGGGGTCGGAGCATCCGACGTAGAGTAGATGTCCAGCGAGGCTCCCAAATTATCGCCATGTGACGACACGTGACATCAACTGACAGTTCGAGATAATTCCCTGTCAATATAATTGTGTCATTATTCAATTTAATATTTATCAATATTCCAACATTAATTAGGTATGATCTAGTGGTTTAATGCTTCAATAAGATTAGTTTGACTTTCTTTTAGAATACAAAAGATACCTCTTCTCATTATTTTTAAATGGAAGGTAAGTATATCATAATCAAAATTGCACTACCAAATGATGTAATTTAACCGTTCAGTGTTATACTAATTTAATGAGCTAGAGATTTTATATTTAATTCTTTGAAAAGACAATGATTATTAATAGAAATTTATTAATACAATCCACTTCAAACCCACATGGGATATAGAACCAATTACTAATAAAGATAGTTTTAAACTATATTAGTTATGTCGTCTCAAATATTGAATGGGGAATATAAACAAGGGGTTTTCTTTGAAAACTCCCTATGAGTTGAAATTTTTTTTGTTTGTGTAGCACCCGCACGGTGGGTCACCACATCCCCCGCACCAAGGTTCGATCCACATACCAAATGGAGAGTCCGTACATAAACCAAACAGTGGCGAACGGGAGACCGACAGACACACACCTAAGCTAGGCGGAACATAGACCCTGAACAAACAAATCCAAGCTACAAGAATGCGGAAGCAGGAAAGTAAGCCATGCAAAATTGAAACATTCATAAGTCCCGAATAATACATATAAATTCAACGGGTTCAAATAGCATAAATACCTAATCCCGAATAATACATTTCAATTCATATTTAAATTCCAAATATAACATTTGTACAAATCTTATACATAAGCCGAAGGAAAGGAATGCGAATTCAAGACCACCTACTAAACGAAAGACTCGAGAGACAGACTCCAAAGGACAGACACACTCCGCCTAGCACAAACTCCAAGCAAAACCTGCAAACTAAACAAAAAAGGGGAGGGGTCAGTCTAAACTCGACTAGTGAGGGATTAACACACGCACACTATAAATATAAGAGCAAAGCATGTACAAAATCATAATGTTCATAAACTCAGTGATAGTTTTTGCACATTAAGTCATTTTTTCCCGTGATACATACATATAGGTCACTTTAATAAAGCTAAACAAAACAACTTAACTAACTAAACAATTTTATAAAACTTACTCACTCTTAGCATATTCGGAACTTAGCTTAGCTTATTAAAACATTCCAAATATTATCTTAATTTAAAATCTATCCCTGTTTCACGAACCTTAACATAACAGACGTATCATATAGAACTCGGCGGGTACGAGCTCGGACTCCTCCAAACTCCTCAGAACATAACATAACAGAAACATAACAGAAAACTTACAGACATAGCATATCATATCATACCATCCTCATCAACTCCGGGTGATGAAAGGGTGTATACGCCCTAACCATCCATTCAAACGAGAGGAGCGCAAGCACTCAACCCTCAGGATTCCTTTCCCCACCAAACCTCCTGGTGAGTTCAGGGTTAATCCTCTTCTGACAGATGGAGACTATGCCAAGGCCGAGCCCGACGGCCCAATTTCGCCCGGGATTCCTAACCCACAGTCTCCGGGGCCCAACATATACATAACAGATCATTCACATATCCCCGCTACAACATTGACAGACAGACGGACATAACTTATACATAAATACATATACATACCACTTTCTGTTTTATTCATACTCGGTCCTTTTCAGACTTAGCTCATGAGAAACACACGGTTAGAAGCATAGCTTCACGTGGCAAGACACAACAAATCATTCCAAAACAAGCATACATAGGCTTGTACATTGCTTAACATACTTGCAAACCTTTGACATATCCAACAAATACATATTTCACACTTATTTATATAAATATAGGGCTTATTAAATCACATGCAATTAAAACTGAGCACATTGCATTAAGGTTTAACTATATCCTAACCTCACCTTACACCGAAGAGGCCAAAGACACGACGTTTGATCCACCCCGGAACCAACACGGCCAACAAAACACCACCTCGGGTGCACCTGAACAAACTGAACACAAAAATAGGACTTAGACCCAAGAATGAATCACATAGACGCACGGCGTATGCTTATGATTGGCATGAAGTCATGGATCACGTATACATGCATAAATCATTCATTTAAAAGCATATAATTGCACACAAAATACATTTCACGCTATTAAAGAAGCATACTATAAGGTTTGGGACGAAGAGTGCATAATTAGCTTGCATAAAATACTCATCCTTAAATATTAAAATTACATTTCATGCATATAACATAGCATATAATGCAAATTCATATCAAAACATGCAAATTAATTAAGGTACAAATAATTAAGAGGCGAAAGAAATCAACTAAAAGCATAAAATATCAAACCTACACTCAAGACAACGGGAATGGCCATTCCAGTCATAAGGCAAAATTGGGAAGGGCCATTCCCACGAGCGCTGCCCCGGAAGGGCCATTTCGAGTTGAAGCACAAAACGGGAATGGCCATTCCCATACTCGGATGGGAAGGGCCGTTCCGGCCTGACCTCCTCGAAAAAACAGAGCAGAAGCAGCTATGGCGTAGGGAAACAACACCACCACACACACACAACCACAAACAACAACAAAATCATGCAAAATTAACACAATAAAGTATATTTAATATAATTACACTTAAGAGCTCACGAAACGAGCTTAAACATGCCCAACTCCCGACCCGACACTATTCATCATCACCCCAATTAGCCACATAACACGTATCCGAGGCACGAAAGAGACATTAAATTAAAGCACGTAACGAAAGGATCACAAATCTTACCTTGGGTCGTCGATCGGACGGTTGGATCTCAAGGCTTGATGGCCAAAAATGGGGGAAAAGCTTCTCTCCTCTCTTCCTCCTTGGCTGCTAGTCGAAATGGGGAGAGACAAGGGAGGCTTGGCCCTTTTTAGGGCTGGTCAGACGGGTCAGTTAAAACGGGTAGGGTCAAACGGTATCCGATCCATTCGGATCAGATTTTAAAACGGTAGGGCTAACAAATGGCTTTAGAAATTAAATGGTTAATTCATTGAATCCGAATCATCGAAACGAACTCAATGGTAGGGTCGAAATTCTAATTCGAATTCCCGAGCTCAGCTAGCCACGAAGGCTCAAACGTCCTAATTTCAATTAGGTCCCTAAATTGCAGATATTGGGCAATTGAGTCCAAAACATTTAATTAAATACTAAAGCACACATAATAAATTAAATTCACATTGACACGTAAGCATACGAGTCACATAATTTACAAAAATATAGAATTAAACTCTCTCGTGACGCCGTACCTGGAATGCCGAAGAGACGGGGCGTCACAGTTTGCTCCCCATTTTCAAAATTATTCCTCTTAACTCTCCAGATGAGAATCGTAATTTCCGTTTAGTCCCCATTTTGGACAGCACATATGACGTATTGCGAAAAAATATACAACATTTGGGGATTTAAGTACGTGATTCTTGAGTTTTTATACTACATCTGTACAAAATGGGGAGTAAACGGAAATTATGATTCTCATCTGGGGAGTGAAGATGAATAATTTTAAAAATGGGGAGCAAATAGAAATTTGAGTCCCTATTTCCAATGTTTTTAAAACCGGACCAGAGGGCGAACCGGTGGCCTTACCGGTTACCGATCGGATCGGTTCGACCGGTTCAACCAACGATCGAACCGCTATGACGTCATAAATAAATAAATATTATTTTATTAAATATAAATATATTTATATAATATTATAAAATTATAAAATAGATTTAAAATTCAAATACTTGAAAAAAAATTAATAGTTTTTAACAAATATCTAGCAATTCTAAGATATATTTAAGAATATACTAAAAAAAATTAAGACTATACTTAATTTATTTTTGTTGTTGCGAAACAAGCAAAGCCTATTTGTTCTTTTATTTTAAGAATATACTTAATTTATAAAATAAAAGAACAAAATTTTTATTTAGAAAGATCTCAATAAGAAAAAAATTGAAGATATATATATATATATAAAAAAATCGGTCCGAAGAGCCGTGGGGTTAGAGCGAGGACCCCCCTCCCCCCCCATCCATTAAGCACAAAGGCGGGAAAAACCAAACATAGGCACAAAGCCGGGAAAAACCAAACAAAGGCACAAAGCCAATCGTCCAAAAGGAAAAACCAACAAAAATGCTCACAGAACAAAATATAACTGAGAATCCTACGCTTAAACTTAATATCACACCCCCAAAAAGTCCCATTCGAGGACAAAGAAAAACTCATAGCTACGACAACCGAGCTAGCAACCATCACCCAGGTTACGACAACCGAGTCAACCACCGGTTCATAAGAGAAATTCAGACTAACCTTGAACAGTGGCTTATTCCCAATTCGGACTAACCAAGGAGTGCTACTTAAAACCCAGTTCGGACTAACCATGAGTCGAGTGAAATACAGCATTTGGGGTGACTCCACAAAGTTCCCACCATAACCAATGCCTACGTAGACTATTCGCTCATAATTGCAACATAAACAGCATAACCAAAGCTGCTGCTCATCACCGTTGATATCCCACACATTATATCCCCATCTAGGTAAGCTCCAGATAATATGAAGTTCCTGCATTAGCACCTTACAACCAAGATCAAATGCAATATGCCTATTTAAATTAACATAGATAATCAGTTCTGCAAAGCACTCATGAATATTCCAAAAAGGCTTGATAAAATTACTTGGATTCATAGTAAGCGTATTGCAGGGAGCTCCCATTTATCAAGCCTCATCATGCCACTAATCTCTCTCGGAAGAGGTTCTTCAGGGAATTTCCAGCTTTGTTGAGAAATAACACCTCGATTAGCTAGAAAATCAGTTATACCATTTCCCTCTCTGAATATATGTGTCAACCTTAACTGCACTTGGTTTTCCAAAGTTCTGAACTGTAGCATGAGGTGTTGAATTTGCAAATTTCCAGCCCGACCTCTCCGGAGTATATCAATCGCGACCTTCGCATCAACTTCCACCCACAAGTTTCTACATCCTATTTTGGCCGCTTCTCGTATTCCCTCAAAAATTGCCATAAGTTTCAGCTGTAATATTTGTACCTACTCCGATTCCTCTACTGTAAGCGGTAAGTACCTATAAATTAAGGGATACGTATCTATAAATTTCATTTATTTCTACAAAAAAATGGATGTAATTTTAGTAAATTTATGTCACTTGTATAAAAGTACGTATTGGACACGATTTTTTCTCAATTTTGTAGTTAATTTTTTCAAATTTTCTTTTAATGTTCTTCCTCTCAATGATTCATAGATCTTATTTTTATCTTTTGCGCGAGTCTCTCCATTTTAAAGAACAAAACAGTTCATCTTCTGTGTGAATTTCTTAATCCTCAAAGAACAAAACAAATCTGTTTACTTTCAGTTTTCTCCCTGCCTTTTGTGCCTGAATTTCTCAAGAAAAAAATCTGCGGTTGTAACGCCCCGATTTTCAGACAGTCAGGTACGCTCGACACGTGTGAGTTTCGAGCGTTAGGATTTTATTTTATTATTTTTGTTTATTCAATTATTTTAATTTCTATAAATTGTGTTCAACATGATTACGTGAAAATTATATGATATTCAATTCATTTTGAGAATTCTTGTATGAATGGAATTTAATTGTTACATGAATTAATTGTCCAATTTGAATTAATTGCTTAATTGTCCTTAATTGCTTATTTCCTTTTCTTTTAGGACCTAATTGCATGAAAACATTAGGGGACTTAATTGATCATTTCCAAACCTTTTGTACTTGCTTGCATAACTTATAGAACTTGAGGATTTAATTGCAAATATTATATTTTTTCCCCAAAAATATAACGATATATGTTTCTTCATTCTTCTTCCATCTTCATTCCATTTCCAAGACATACAATCATCATCATCTCTCGCTCGGCAAGCTTCCACAAGAGGAAGATATGGTTTCATCTTATTCAAGTTAAATCATCAAAGATTTAGGAGCTTTGAGAATTAGTTAGAGCAAGAAATCATGAGTTTTATGGAAATATTGAATAAATTCATATTTGGGTTCAAAGGGGAAATTCTTGATATTCAAGTATGATTTATGTGTTCTGATTGCATATTAGTGCATATTAAACATGTACACATACATATCCCCAGAATTCTTGCATGTTGTGATGAATTTGAGAAGGTTTTGGGATGCTTGGTGTTGTCCCGAGAGCATCCCCTGTTCTGCTCTGTTTTTGCATCTTCTTCGTAATGGGAATGGCCCTTCCCGTTCCCTTTGTAAATGGGGAACGGCCGTTCCCATAGTTTGAAATAATGTGCATGGCGACGAGGACGGGAACGGCCATTCCCACTTTGTCTCACAGACGGGAACGACCGTTCCCATCTTCGGGGAGCAGGTTCGGGAGTGGGGAACGGCTGTTCCCATCTTCGGGGAGCAGCTTCGGGAGTGGGGAACGGCCCTTCCCATTTTGTACTAAAACCTGGAACGGCCATTCCCAGCCCTCTGGAGGTGTAGAAACTTTCTGCATAAAATTTTAATTTTGGAATCCAATTCCAATGGATTAATTGATCCCAATTTGTGATTATATGATTAATTACATGCTAAAACATGATATTTATATGCCACATTGTTCATTGCACGATGTCTCGTTACTTGATCATGTCGTGCGTCATATTTGGTACCATTGTCGAGTATGGTCTCATGAATGCATGTGTGTTCCCATTTCTTGTTCAGTTACTCTCCAAGGAGGAGATTGTCGAGCACGAGCACGTTCACGCATCCACGAGTCGTTATGTCGCCTGTCAGGTGAGGTTTAATTGCTAGTTATATAGAACCCGTATAACCTTTACGTGATCTTTCATCCAAAGGTAATTATATCTATAATTTCCATGAAATCATTTATCATTTCAAGTCATGCTCATGAAAAGCAAGCAAGCCATGTTTCGTGCATGTTTAGGTGAGTAGCATGACCGTTCACGTTGGGCCCGAGGGTAGTGACTAGAGCCAACCGGGAAAGCAAGGGCTGACGGGTAACTCTGGCACTATCCTCACCACAATTGGGATGACCCCTGAATCTGCTAGGAGATTAGTGGAGGAAGGAGTTCCGGGCTAAGGGATTCATGTACCCTATGCTCAACACGTCGTGGATGGCGAAGGCTAGCTACCTTCCCATCATTGGAGGGAGAAGGAGACTGGGGACGGGTCCGGCACCATGGATTGTCCTCGGGTTATTACATGATTTCCATTCCATGAATGTGCTACATGATTACACTATTGCACGATTGCACGGTAAATTGAATTGTATGATCACCTATTAATTAAAAATCAAGCAAGCATGTTCATGTACATTTGGAGTAAGGTTGGAGACCACCCTCACTCGCCGGGGCCATGTATTGATTGCATGAAAAAGGAAAAAAGTGTTTAATATGGACAGTTGTATTCTCGGGCAACTACATTATTCTTGAACTCATATATTATCTTTTATAAACCTTTACCCGAGAATATAACTTGCATGTTATCTGCGTTAATATGTATTTAAACCCCTCACTCGGTCTTCACAGACTGATGCCTCCACCTTTCAGGTTATTGCAGGTGCACGCTAGGCGGGGAGTGAGTCGAGTCCAGTCCTTGTAGTCGAGTCAAGCACGGTGCATTTTATTTACTTGTCTATTTTTCGTTCCAAGGAATTATATTTAATGTTAATTATTGTATACTTCTAGAAGATGATAATGTATTGATATGTTAAATTAGAATATATTTTATTTGGTGATTGAGAAATGTCATGACATGAGAAATGGAAATATTTGATAGTGATTAGTTTATGCTTCCGCGTTAATTGTTGCATGTATAAGTCAATCCCGCCTAGCTTGTTGTTATTGCATTGTCACCTGTTCGCTGTAGGTTAGTTCATGTACGGATTATCCGTTTCGTATGTGGATTGACATATAGTGCGGGGGTGTGGCACCTCCAGGGGTAAAAGGGTGCTACATCTAAGGCGGTATCAGAGCCCGGTTGCAAAACCGAGGTTCTAGTGTCCTGTCGTGTCAAGTCTAGGTCGTACGGCATAGGAGTTATTTGACAATTTGAGAGTCTTGTATTTTATTTGAAATTACTTGGCTACTTGGATTCTTCGAATTTCTTGAATTCTTGGATAACTTGGGCATTATATTGATTCTTGCTTACTATTGTTGATTAATTGGCTTTAATTTGTTTGAATTTTATATGATCAACGTGTTTAGTTTTAAATATTGATGAATTACCTGCTGCATTTTATATTAAATTCTTGTTACTGACATCGAGTATGTGACAACTACGTGGCAACTATGCGACATGAACACGTCTTATCCACATGCATTTAGTTTCAGATGAGCTGTGAGTGACAGGTTTTGGAAATGTATGAATCAAGGCCAGAGGATTTTGGAGGTTAAGAGACTGTAGGAAAACTAGGGATGGATCAACCGTTCGAACCAAGGTGCAATTCGGTCAACCAAGAATGGACACCGGAATCGAGCCTAACATTTCTATGGTGCCAGGTTCTTCAATGCATTCATAAACACGTGCATCATAATTGTTAATTAATTTTCTTCTCATTATAAATATTGTTATGGATGTTCTTTAGATTACCTACTTGATGCATTAAGTATATGCTTAAATTAGTTGAAGTATTTCAATTGCTTTACTTATAAGTATATCTTCAAGCTGACATAATTATCCTAACGTGTTGCATTTTAAATTGTTAGTAGGTATATTATGTGCATTGACACTTTAACTATCATGCATTGTTTAGTGTTTATTGTTGAAGGCTCTTCCTATGCTCCGTACAATTCTTTCCTCTACTCATACCGACTTAAATTTAAAGAAGAGATTTCTGAATCATCGGGTATCATGATTTGTACTCGGATCATCCAATTTTGTTTGAAGCTTAGCAATGTTTGGGGGCTGTGAGAATTTATTGGTTTAGGATTTAGTAAGAGCAGGTATGATATATGTATTTGGAAAATTTTGGGAACTGGAAAGATGATGATAAGTTCAAGCAGATAAATGTTCAGTGGGTTCTTCAACCTCCAGAAATTAATCAACATTTTGGGAATACCGTAGAGGATGTCGGAAAAATCTTAGTATCAGGTTGGAGTGGTGACAAATGGTAAGTTTCAAGCTGAGCATGTCATTAACAGAAAAGATTAGAAAAGAACCATTATTCAAAATCTTGATTAACAGCAAGTAGGACAGGGAAAAGTTACAGAATTTAAACCAGCAGAGAAACTTGCAGGTGGCAAAAAAAAAAGGAACAGAGCAAATTTAAGGAATAAGAAAATCCCTATTTTCTTAAGGGGGAGAGTCGGCCTAAAAATAAATTTAAGCCTGAAGTCAGTTAACACTCAGGAGAGTTGGAATCTTAATAAAACCGATTCTTCCTGAAATTCTCTATCAGAACCATGTGAAAGAAGTTTTCAATCAATTAAACCTTTTCTCCCTCTTACACAAAGAAAAGTCCCATCATCGACAGTACCTTTGTTCTATTAACGTTTTCAAGAATGTGGGTACACCGTCCGCAGTTTTCTGGTAGTCTCAGGATATCAGTTGACGTAGTAAATAGAAAATGATTCAATCTGGGTAATACTCGGAGTCAATCTCAAGTTTCAGTAGGTTAACTCCGACAAGAGTTTTCTTACAAAGTTGTTATTTATACCCTAGAGATGTCGTATATGCTCGCCGCTCTTTCTTCCGGGCGGTCGGCGTCGCTTCCATGAACATACTAGTTGCCGTAAACATGTTTGAGAAAATTGAAGCCAATCGATCATTTCTTTCAAGATATTTCGCAAAGTTGTTGGGTATGTTATTAAATTTCAGGGATCAAATGGAAGACACTTCACTAGGACTTGATTTCTTCAGTTTCTATACAAGCGTGCTTGCTGAAGTATTCTCACAGAATTACGACTTTGATTCCTTCCTGCTTCAATCCTCCGCCATGGTATGTGCTAAAAGAATTGGAGCTCAATTTTCGGATTTCAAATAGAAGTTGAGATCTTTGCTTTGGGTAATATATTATTTGCCTAAAGAGGTTGAGAAGGGGGTAAAACCTATTCTCTCTGTTTGTCGGATAAGAGCTTGCTTGAAGCACAAAACCAGTCTTGTAAGCTTGAAAGTACAATCACTTCCATGACAAGAAACCCAGGATTATTTTCAATTCTAAAATCCGAAAGTGAATGTGGGAATCGGCTTAAGAATAGTTCAACCGGCAAATCTGAGGTTCCAAATGGGTATGAGGATATGGTGATTAATGACGATTTACATATTATGATAGAAGCTAGCATCGGAACAAAGGTAGTTGTCAGAAATGGAATATTGAACCGTAATGGCACAAGACAGGAAGAAGTAAAGAATCAAGTATTCTACCGAACTGTTCTAATGCAAGAACTTCAATCCTTGGTGAACGGTACACTTAATCATGCATACCACGTGCACCCTCATTTTATTATTATCTGTTATCCTTATTTTATTATTCGCATATACGATTTCTTGTTTATTATTAACTGTTTTATGTGAACAATAAATTGCATAATTAATACTACTACATGTTCCTTATGTGTTAATTGTAAATATTTATCTAAGTTCTTTCTTGAATTTTAATTTTGTGTGCGTTAGAGACGGGGATTCTCTCAGGGTTGTCAAGAGACGGGGTACTCTTGTTACTTGCTCGAGAGACGGGGTTCTCTCGTTAATTGTTTGAGAGACGGGGCACTCTCAATATTTTCAAGTTACTTGCCAACTTGTTCTAGCAAAAGGTTAGATTTTCTTACGAGTGCTAAGGCTCCGGAAAGTTAAGGGTCGTGATTTCACGCACGTTGGAGGACCTTGTAGATCGAAGACCTCTTTCGAACTAATCCCTGACAGGGAGTAGCTAACCCGCATGGGATGAACACGTAAGAGCCAATTAAATTCCAGGAATTCAGGACAGTGAATCCGAGGACGGATTCTCTTAAGGGGGAGAGAATTGTAACGCCCCGATTTTCAGACAGTCAGGTACGCTCGACACGTGTGAGTTTCGAGCGTTAAGATTTTATTTTATTATTTTTGTTTATTCAATTATATTAATTTCTATAAATTGTGTTCAACATGATTACGTGAAAATTATATGATATTCAATTCATTTTGAGAATTCTTGTATGAATGGAATTTAATTGTTACATGAATTAATTATCCAATTTGAATTAACTGCTTAATTGTCCTTAATTGCTCATTTCCTTTTCTTTAAGGACTTAATTGCATGAAAACATTAGGGGACTTAATTGATCATTTCCAAACCTTTTGTACTTGCTTGCATAACTTATAGAACTTAAGGATTTAATTGCAAATATTATATTTTTTCCCCAAAAATATAACGATATATGTTTCTTCATTCTTCTTCCATCTTCATTCCATTTCCAAGAAATACAATCATCATCATCTCTCGCTCGGAAAGCTTCCACAAGAGGAAGAGATGGTTTCATCTTATTCAAGTTAAATCATCAAAGATTTAGGAGCTTTGAGAATTAGTTAGAGCAAGAAATCATGAGTTTTATGGAAATATTGGATAAATTCATATTTGGGTTCAAAGGGGAAATTCTTGATATTCAAGCATGATTTATGTGTTTTGATTGCATATTAGTGCATATTAAACATGTACACATACATATCCCCAGAATTCTTGCATGTTGTGAAGAATTTGAGAAGGTTTTGGGATGCTTGGTGTTGTCCCGAAAGCATCCCCTGTTCTGCTCTATTTTTGCATCTTCTGCGTAACGGGAACGGCCCTTCCCATTCCCTTTGTAAATGGGGAACGGCCGTTCCCATAGTTTGAATAATGTGCATGGCGGCGAGGACGGGAACGACCGTTCCCACTTTGTCTCACAGACAGGAACGGCCATTCCTATCTTCGGGGAGCAGCTTCGGGAGTGGGGAACGGCCCTTCCCATTTTGTACTAAAACCTGGAACGGCTGTTCCCAGTCCTCTGGAGGTTCAGAAACTTTCTGCATAAAATTGTAATTTTGGAATCCAATTCCAATGGATTAATTGATCCCAATTTGTGATTATATGATTAATTACATGCTAAAACATGATATTTATATGTCACATTGTTCATTGCACGATGTCTCGTTACTTGATCATGTCGTGCGTCATATTTGGTACCATTGTCGAGTATGGTCTCACGAATGCATGTGTGTTCCCATTTCTTGTTCAGTTACTCTCCAAGGAGGAGATTGTCGAGCATGAGCACGTTCACGCGTCCACGAGTCGTTGTGTCGCCTGTCAGGTGAGGTTTAATTGCTAGTTATATAGAACCCGTATAACCTTTACGTGATCTTTCGTCCAAAGGTAATTATATCTATAATTTCCATGAAATCATTTATCATTTCAAGTCATGTTCATGAAAAGCAAGCAAGCCATGTTTCGTGCATGTTTAGGTGAGTAGCATGACCGTTCACGTTGGGCCCGAGGGTAGTGACTAGAGCCAACCGGGAAAACCAGGGCTGACGGGTAACTCTGGCACTATCCTCACCACATTTGGGATGACCCCTGAATCCGCTAGGAGATTAGTGGAAGAAGGAGTTCCGGGCTAAGGGATTCATGTACCCTATGCTCAACACGTCGTGGATGGCGAAGGTTAGCTACCTTCCCATCATTGGAGGGAGAAGGAGACTGGGGACGGGTCCGGCACCACGGATTGTCCTCGGGTTATTGCATGATTTCCATTCCATGAATGTGCTACATGATTACACTATTGCACGATTGCACGGTAAATTGGATTTTATGATCACCTATTAATTAACAATCAAGCAAGCATGTTCATGTACATTTGGAGTAAGGTTGGAGACCACCCTCACTCGCCGGGGCCATGTATTGATTGCATGAAAAAGGAAAAAAGTGTTTAATATGGATAGTTGTATTCTCGGGCGAACTACATTATTCTTGAACTCATATATTATCTTTTATAAACCTTTACCCGAGAATATAACTTGCATGTTATCTGCATTAATATGTATTTAAACCCCTCACTCGGTGTTCACAGACTGACGCCTCCACCTTTCAGGTTATTGCAGGTGCACGCTAGGCGGGGAGTGAGTCGAGTCCAGTCCTTGTAGTCGAGTCAAGCACGGTGCATTTTATTTACTTGTCTATTTATTGTTCCAAGGAATTATATTTAATGTTAATTATTGTATACTTCTAGAAGATGATAATGTATTGATATGTGAAATTAGAATATATTTTATTTGGTGATTGAGAAATGTCATGACATGAGAAATGGAAATATTTGATAGTGATTAGTTTATGCTTCCGCATTAATTGTTGCATGTATAAGTCAATCCCACCTAGCTTGTTGTTATTGCAATGTCACCCGTTCGCTGTAGGTTAGTTCATGTACGGATTTTTCGTTTCGTATGTGGATTGACCTATAGTGCGGGGGTGTGGCACCTCCACGGGTAAAGGGGTGCTACAGCGGTATTCTTGCTTTTCTCATTACCGGGCACAATGAAGATGTAGATGACTTGGCTGCACAAGAGGGTTAAAGAAGACACTTGTACACAGCTTTCTTCAAAGAGTAAATTTTTTTTTTTTAAATCGGGAATTCATTGAACCGATGGTCCGGTTCGGTTATCAGGGCCCAAATCGACGGTTAACCGACCGGTTTTTTCGACCCTGTACCGGTCCAGTCCTAGCTGGTTTTAAGGGTCGATCCGGACCGATTTTAAAACACCACCCATTTGGGGATTTTTCGGAAATTCCCCGTGTAAAGAATTTTACAAAAATAGAGTTGTCTATAGAAAAACTAAAAGAGGAAAATATAACATATATTCCACTTGCACCGGTTGACATGGCCGACGCCACATTCGTACTCAAGATTTTGCCTTAATTAATGTATTTATAATATTCAATAGGCAAAAATGCAACTTTGCTCTGGCAAGTTTGTAGTTTTGATAATTTAATCTTATTCATTTTAAAATTTGCAATTAAATCTTGTAAGTTTATAATTTTTACAATTTTGGTTTTATTTATTTTAAAATTTTCAATTAAGTCCCGAAAATTCAAAAATTTTGTAATTTATGTCCAAATTCAGACGATGCTGGTCGTGTCTGAATTTAAAGCAAACCAGATTTGTTTGAGCTTCTCCCACACACGTAAATCGGAAGATTTCACTTGTCCCGGATTGGAACAAATATGTATAGATCTTCATAGGACCGTAGTCGTCCATCTTCGGTTTGTCGGCCGATAAGATCACTGAGATTGACGAGCTTGTTAGGTTAGTTTGACTGTTATTCTCTATTGAAAATGGGTCAATTATCTAAGCGAGACACCTTTTTATAGGCTACGCTGGACGACACGACATTTTCGTTCAAATATAATTATGTTTTTATTTAAATTTTCTTTTATTAGATACGTTGAGTGTATAATAATTTTTTTATATAAGTCATATATTTTAGTTATGTTATCCCGTGAAATTAGCAAACAAATGAACTACGTGGCCAATTCCGGCAATTAATAAGTTTTCGTTCAAAAATCGGACATAAATTGCAAAATTTTAGAACTTACAGGATTTAATTTCAAATTTCGGAACGGACAAGACCAAAATTGCCAAAATTACAAATTTACAGAACTTAGTTACAAATTTTGAAAAGGACAGGACTAAATTGCAAAAATTACAAACTTATAGGACCAAATTTGCATTTTTACCTATTGAATACATAATATATTGATGATATATATAATTTGATGGGGTCAAAATACGCTCGTCCCACGTATGGACACGTGGCAACTAGAGATGACGACACATGGCCGCTTGTGGTTACGGTAATCTTACATGAGCGCTCAAACCCCTCAAGCATCAATGACACATGTCAACTCTACTATACGTGCAAGCGCCCAACATCGCCGCTCTACAACGAGCGCGATTCATTCTACATTGCTGACGTTCCAATCAATCAAGGGAGCCGCCTTCGAGCGCTACACTCCCTCAGGGAGGCTTCCACTCTAACTTATTACACAAGCCATGGCCTTCATCCCCTAGCGAATTCCTTGGCCTCCAAGGCTCTTGGTTGATAAGAACGTGATCTTAAGCCCTCGTTACCAACCCCCCAAACGGCTCTCTGACACACCGTACATGCCCGCACACCTACCACTGTTGCCAACACTAACTTTCACCAGCTTTTGCAGAAGATTCCTCCTAGGTTTCTCTCCCGCAGAGCCACGTGTTAGGGCAACATTCGGCCAGGACCACATGAGACAAATGACTAAAGGGTCCCTGACCCTCAACTATAAATATACATGTTCATCTCCTTCGCTGTAAGCAACTTTCATTACTGCAACTCCATACTTAGCTTTTTCTCTCTTTCAGATCTTCATCTGACTTGAGCGTCGGAGAGCCAAATTGGGAATCACTCCCAGTTCCCCCAGCTTGGCCTTCTGACTTTGTCCGTGTGTTTATCCTAGCAGGTAGAACCCCCATCTTTTCCGGCGATCTTCCAGTGGTTTCCTCACCCAAACAAATTCTAAAGTGATTGGACTCTGTACCCCATATTCAGACCCATCATTTTTTGTGTCGTCTGTTGGAAACTAGCTCTTAGCTCATTTCCTCCTTACTGCTAGTTGAAAAGCAAACACCCATAACCTTCCCAGTCATGGTAGCTACAAGATCAGGAGCTGTGGGAGGAGGAGAAAACCCTTCCCAGGACACCAATACCATTGTTCCCTCCACCGCCACTGGTGGAGCGCCGCCTTCCTCCGCCGCTGCTAGTGGAGCACCACCTGCCGGAATTGTGACTCCGCCTGCAGAATCTACGGTTCCACCACCCGTGCCACCATCACCGCCCGTTTCTAGCACCGTTGGAGGTGTCTCCCTCCCTGTTCTTCCACAGCTTCCCCAGAACCCATGGATTCCTGCTCACGGGAATCCGAGAGGGCAACCCTACATGATGCCGCCACCGGGATACACGTTTACTCCCACTGTCATGATGCCGTTGGTTCAGCCCTACCACGCCGGCCAGATCCAGCTCCCGGTGGTGATCCCTAAGGAGATTGAAGGGGTGGAGTTACCCCCTCTAACTCCTCAGCAGTTAAGGGCTCTTTACGCCCAATGTGAGGTTCAGGCGGTCCAGGGGGCATGGGAGAAGTTTCACTCCATGTATTTCCCCTCCGGGCAGGCCACTCATGTTGCCTCTCCTTTGGGTGGATTACAGACATATCCGCTTGGAGAGGCCCAGGCCGTCTTAAGGGCACAACCGCCGCCCCCGCCTGCCAGAGAGACGCCAAACCAGGGCGACAATGAGCGACCCCCTGTGGGCAGGAGTAGGGAGCCCACGGAAAGAGTCAACGAGAATGAAGGGGACTCTCATGCCTCCAAGAGGGCCTCCAGAGCCACAAAACAGGGGGACAAAGAAGGAGATGTAAATCCTAACATCCTCGCGGCTGTGCAAGACCAGCTGCAGGGTTTAAAGAATATGGTTGGATAGCTCTCTCGAGCGCGGTCTCAGATCTCCCACAGCAGGGATGAACGAGACGATGCCAGAGACGCTCGTCCCAAAGACCGCCAGCCACGGATCCCCCACCGCTAGGAGCAGGAGGAGAACTTCTGCACTTATGAATGTCATCCACTGGCAAGGGGCTCCCCCCTCGTGGAAGAAGTTTTGATGGCCCAAACAGGAATGGTCAAAATCCCCACCTCCGTCAATCGTTACGACGGAACAACGGATCCAGCCGAACACTTGGATCATTATCTACACCTGATGCACTTATATGAGCATTCGAGCCACTACTGGGCCAAAGTCTTTGTCACCTCCCTAGTAGGAATGGCTCAGGAATGGTACAAGCGACTGCCGCCACGATCGATACATTCATATCAAGAGTTGGCCAACGCTTTCCTCAACCACTTCAATTCTTTGAAGGCTCCCATCATTGTGCCCACTGCCCTCTACTATATAGTGCAAGGCAAGAATGAGTCACTTCGCTCGTTCTTCGCCCGCTTCAACAAAGAAATCTTGCAAGTGGAGTGGCCCTCCATGGATTTCTTGATCCCAGTGCTCTTTCAGGCTGTGGATCACAAGCAATATGTGAGCAAAAAGTTCGTCGATTCCATCATGAAGAGAAGGCCAGGAACCCTCAAGGCCTTAAGAGAAGTTGTCAAGCCGTTCTTTGCGCTCGAAGATATGTATGGGACGAATGGGCCCCGACATCATAGCCCAGTGAGACACGAGCATCACCAGGAGCAGGCCGGGAAGTTGTTATAAAAAAGGAGTGCAAGAAATCCCCCCCGCCTCCTCGTCGTTTCGAGCACATCCCACTTATAAGGCCAAACTCCGAAGTTTATAACCTCTCCGACAAAAATCTCTTCAAGAGACCCGTCAAAATGAGGGAGACGGAGGCATTGAGGCACTCAAACAAATACTGTGCTTTCCACAAGCAAAAGGGTCACGATACGGATGAATGCCGCCAGCTGGAAGTGGAAATTCAGAGGCTCATCGCGGGGGGGCCATTTGAAAGAGTTTGTGAAAGTTTTGGAGCGCTATGACGAGCGCTGTCATGATTGTTCAAGGGAAAGGAGGAGGAGCCCGTCGCGTTCAAGAAGCCTGCGAGGGAGAGGCCATCTTGAGAGCAGGCACCGCAGCAAAGGAAAAGCTCCTGAGCAATAAAATACCCCTTTTGCGGTCATCAACATGATAGCAGGGGGTTTCTCTGGAGGAGATTCTAACGCTGCCCGGTGACGGTACGTCCGGAGTTATGATCAATGACCATCAATGCCCATCTGCGCTCAAGAGAAAATGAGGTGATAGGGTTCACTGATAGGGATTTAGAGCATATTGTAACACCCCATGGGGTTAGTGAAACCTCTGACTGCCCTATGGTGGTTGGCTTAGATGTCCACAATCATGTTGTAAAGAGGGTGTTAGTGGATAGTGGAAACTCTGTTAACGTTTTGCCCTACACCACGTTCCAAAAGATGAATGTTACCAACATCCCGCTCGAACCCCTCAAAACAGCCCTCATTGGCTTTGGAGGTTCTGAGGTCGTCCCACGGGGGTAAATTCGCTTAGCCACTTCATTCGGCCAAGCCCCCCAGCGCAAAACACTCATGGTCAACTACGCAATGGTGGAGATTGACATTCCCTATAACATCATAATCGGGCGTCCAGCCCTCGTTGATTTCAAAGCTATTATCTCCACTTACCACCAGAAAATCAAGTTCCCCACCCCCGAGGGCGTTGGGGAGGTTTTGTGCAACATACGAGAGGCCTGGGAATGCTACATGCTATCCCTCAAAAAGCCTAAGACAGAAAGAACATTCCAAATCGGGTCCACCAAGAAATCCGTTGACTTCCCTAATCTGGATGAGGATAGTCCCGTGCGCAAGCGGGCCAAGCTGAACAAGAAAAAGAACAAGAAGAAAGATCCCCACGCCAAAAGCCCTCTCGAAAATGCTCCGCCAGGAACAGTAGGAGAATCCTCCTCTGAAGGGGAAGAGTGTGAGGGTGACGAGCCCCTTAGTGATGGGCGGTTGACAAGAAAGAAGAGGGCGCTTGAACTCCCTCGCCCAGAAATGAGAATCGAGCCCTCAGAAAAATTCCTTACTATTGAGCTAGAGCCTGGGAACAAGGATAAAACTACTCAGATTGGGTTCAATCACTCTGGACCCTCGCAGATTATGATGATTGATTTCCTCAGAGAAAACATTGACGTTTTTGCATGGAAAGCATTTGACCTTACAGGGATTGACCACAGCGTCATAGTCTACAGGCTCAATGTGGATCCCTCGTTTAAACCCATAAAGCAGAAGAAACGAGATGTGCACGGGTTTCGGAAGAAAGTCATTGAAGAAGAAGTTAACAAGCTTCTAGAGGCCCAGTACATCGAGCCCATCTTGTATCCAGAGTGGTTGTGTAACGTGGTTTTGGTGCCCAAGAGCGCAAATAAGTGCGCATGTGCAATGACTTTACTGATCTTAACAAGGTTTGCCCTAAGGATCCATACCCATTGCCTCGGATAGATCAGTTGGTGGATTCGACAGCCGGATGTGAACTCATGAGGATGATGGACGCCTTTCAGGGGTATTATCAAATCTTTATGGCACCAGAGGATTGCCCCAAAACTTCATTTGTTGTTCACTTGGGGGTTTATTGTTTCTTAGTCATGCCTTTTGGGCTCAAGAACGCTGGAGCCACTTATCAGCGTATTGTCAACAAGATGTTTGAAAAAGAAATTGGAGGATCCATGGAGGTTTATGTCGATGATATGATTATCAAGAGCGAGTATCAGGGCTCGCATATGGAAGATCTCAAACGCACTTTTTCCATTTTATGTCAGTATGGGATGAAATTGAATCCTTCAAAGTGTACTTTTGGAGTACGAGGGGGAAAGTTCTTAGGATACATGGTCAGTCAGAGGGAAATTGAAGCCAACCCTGAGAAAATAAAGGCTATTTTGGAGATTCCCTCCCCTCGAAATCTCCGGGAAGTGCAAGTGCTGGTAGGAAAAATCATTTCCCTGAACAGAATCATTTCATCGGCAGACAGAAACCTTCCTTTCTTCAAGATTTTGCAGAACACACGAAATTTTGCTTGGACTGAGGAGTGTGAAAGAGCATTACAAGACATGAAGGCTTACGTCTCGAGTGCTCCATTCCTGACCAAACCCGTTGAAGGCGAAAGGCTATTTATGTACCTCTTCGTTTCAACTGAAGCAACGAGCGCGGTATTGATGGTTGTACGGGAACGTAAGCACTTGCCTGTTTATTATTTGAGCGAAACATTACGGGGGCAGAGAAGAAGTATTTGGAAATTGAGAAATTTGTGTTTGCCCTCATCAATGCATCAAGGCGATTGAGGCCTTACTTCCAAGCACACTCAATAACGGTTCTCACTGATCAGCCTTTGAAGCAAATTTTATCCAAATCGAACGTGTCTGGAAGATTGATAAAATGGGTCATTGAGTTAAGTCAGTTTGACTTAAGTTTCGAGCCCAGAACCGCTATACAAGCGCAGGTAGTAGCGGATTTACTGGTTGAACGGTTCGGTTTAGAACCCGCTGCTCCAGAGAAAGAGGGATTATGGGTACTGCACACGGATGGTTCCTCAACCTCTCAAGGGAGAGGAGCAGGGGTAACCCTTAGAAACCCCAATGGGATTGAGTTAGACTTTGCAATCAGGTTGGATTTTCAAGTCACCAATAACGAGGCGGAATATGAAGCCCTTGTGCAAGGATTGAAAATCGTTTTTCAGAACGGAGCCTCCAGAATCACCGCTTATGTTGATTCACAGTTAATTGCGAGCCAGATTGAAGGAACTTATGAGGCTCGAGAAACCACCATGATGCAGTACTTGAGTAAGGCCAGGGAAATCATTGGAAAATTCAAAGAATTCCATCTACTTCAGGTCCCACGGGCAGAAAACTAGCGCGCTGACGCTCTATCTAAATTTGCTTCGGCATTGGAAGGCACTTCTGAGCGTTCTGTCACGTTCCTTAGAACGGAAGAGCCTTTGACCAAGGAGAGAATTGCCAAGGAGGTGGTCGCTCTGATTGATCTACACGAGCATTGTTAGCTTGACGATATTATCAGATTTTTTAAAGATGGCGTTTGTCCCACTGACAAGGTAGAGGCCCGGAAAATCCGAAACAAGGCCCCTCGGTTTTCTTTAGACTCTGAGGGAAGATTATTCAAGAAATCATTTCAAGGGCCTCCGATGAGGTGTCTAAGGCCCTCGCAAGCAAAAGAAACACTCGAACTTGTTCACAATGGTAGTTGTGAAAACCATTCAGGGGGACGTATCCTTGCTAAGAAAATTCTAAGGAGTGGGTTTTATTGGCCCACAATTCTCCAAGATGCCGTTGAGTTTTCCAGAAAGTGTCCTAAGTGTCAATTCCATTCTAACCTCCCTCAACTGCCAGCCGCTCAAATGATCCCTATAGATGTCTCATGGCCCTTTGACCAGTGGGGAATCGACATCGTAGGCCCCTTGCCTATCGCGGTCGGGCAGAAGAAATTTGTCATTTTAGCTGTTGATTATTTTACCAAATGGGCCGAGGCTGAAGCCGTAGCAAAAATTACCTTCAGGGTCGTGAGGGACTTCATTTGGAAGAACATTATCTGCAGGTATGGTATACCGAGGGTGCTCATCTCAGACAATGGATCCCAATTCATAGCAGCTGACACGCGAGAATGGTGTTCAGAGTTAGGGATTGAACAACGCTTCACCTCCGTGGGCCATCCCCAAGCCAATGGATAGGCGGAAGTCAACAACAGGGTCATCCTGCAACATCTGAAAACAATACTAGAGAGCAAAAAGAGTGAATGGGCAGAAGAATTGCAAGGGGCACTCTGGGCTTATCGCACTACTCCACGAGCGGCCACTGGCGAGACACCTTTCGCGCTCGTATATGGGCAGAACCAATGATACCAGCAGAGATTGCAAATGAATCCGCTCGTGTAGCCTATTTCGAGCCTCAGCTTAACGAAGGTAATAGGAGCCTGGAGTTGGACCTACTGGAGGAAAGAAGAGATAAGGCATGGGCTAAAATACACAGATATAAAGCAGCCGTGGCACAACAGTACAACAAGCGTGTGAGAGAAAGAACTTTCCAGCTGGGAGACTTGGTCTTGAAGAAAGTGGAAGTATCCAAACATGTGGGGAAATTAGATCCCAATTGGGAAGGTCCATTCAAAGTCATACAAATCAGAGCTAACAATACTTACACCCTGGATACACTTCAAGGTGAGCGCTTGCCTCGCCCTTGGAATGCATGTAACCTCTGGCGGTTTTATGTTTAAAAGCTCTCTAGAAATGATGATGTAACAATCCCACTAATGGGTTATATGTACTACTTCAAATCTCAAGTAAGTTATAATACCTTCTTTTGAATATTTCTATACTACTGCTTTTGAATTGCGCAAATGGATAAGACCCACGTCCCTCGTTTCCACGAGCATGGTCGGCACTCCATTTCTATGGGTTACGTTTGCCAGCGCTCTAATCCACATGGGGGGACGCCATCATAAGGATAGCCTGGTAACGTCCACAACCAACCTGATGAATCGGAGGAAGATGCAAGGAAAATCCTAGTAGGCCTTGGTCGTTTGTCACAATGCCTTGCGCTTGAAAACAGGATCGCCTGCAAGTCCTAAAAACTAACGGGCACAAGCGCGCTCGTACAACGGTGGCGTCATTCAGGAGAACTTTCACAAGTCTTGAACGAGGGCAGTCTCTCAGTAAGACCCTCGTAATTACTCAAGACTTAGCAAAATTTCCAAGATTAAGAAGAAATTTCACAAGTCTTGAACGAGGGCAGCCTCTCAGTAAGACCCTCGTAATTACTCAAGACTTAGCAAAATTTCCAAGATTAAGAAGAAATTTCACAAGTCTTGAACGAGGGCAGCCTCTCAGTAAGACCCTCGTAATTACTCGAGACTTTAGCAAAATTTCCAAAATTAAGAAGAAAATTTCACAAGTCTTGAACGAGGGCAGCCTCTCAGTAAGACCCTCGTAATTACTCAAGACTTAGCAAAATTTTCTAAGTGAAAAAGGAAAAATTTATACAAGTCTTGAATGAGGGCAGTCTCACAATAAGACCCCCATGATTACTCAAGACTCAGTAAAAATTTTCAAGTTTCAGAGACTTAACTAAGTAATGCAATTTTTACTAAGCATGTTACACACAATCTTATTGTTACGAGACTTGTTTACAGCAAGCGCGAAGTAAAACCTCACAATCAAGAAAAAGGAGAACATTATGAAGAAAATGAAGAATTTTATTAATAAAGGCTCTTCGCCAGAAGTTACATAATAAAGGCTCAAGGATTCCATAACATCTTTACAAAGAAAAGCACTAAGTCATGGGAAGGAGAATTGCAACATAAATGGAGGAGAAGAAACTTCAAGCGGCGGGAGCGACGTCTTCATCCAGAACCACCAAGATGTTTTGTGCCACAGGACCATGAACTGGGCCCTCGGGCTCTTGTGCTGGAGGGGCATTTTCCTCTTGGTGCTGGACAGCTGGGGGCTCAGGCTCATGGTTTCCAGGCGCTTGCAGAGCATTGGGCTCATTGGCATTATCGGCAGGAACGGGGATGTTTTTGGCATTAGGAGCTGAAGCGTTAACAGTAGGCTCCGGAGGCTCGTTTGCTTGAGGGTTCTCAGAAATAGTGCCGGCATTATTGTTCCCCTCATTCCGTACGGCTTGGGAGGCTTCTTCTGGAGGATGGGCAACCATGTACTCATCTTGAATGAGATTCACTAGGAAATTGTATTCCGGCTCAAAGATGCTGGCCTCAGGATCATCACGATCATCATCATCCTCCTCGCAGCGCTCGTTAAACATGAGCCCCATGCCTTGCGCATTGCGGATGGCCGCATCCGTCAAGCCCTTAAAGATGCCCTGCTCGATCACCAAATTGAACACTTTCTGGGCTTCATCGAGGCAGTGGAGGGAAGCTGCAAAATTGAACGCCTTGGAGTGACAGAATTTGATGAGCGCTTCCTTGTTGGATTGCTCAATGCGACGAGGGACTTGGTTCATGGCGTCAGCATATTTCCTTTCCGCCTTCTCGGTCATCGTCCTCCAGGCGTTGCGCTCATCAGTAAGCTTCTTATGATTCTCCTCCAACTGTCTTAATTGGTTGCGCCAACTCCTTCGATCGTCCTCAGCATTCTTGAAGTCATCTTGCAACTTCTTCATTTCGTCCTCCATCCTTTTGTACTCATCCTTAAGGGACAGATACTTGACCGTCTCAGTGTCCAACTCCTCCTGAAGCTGGGCGGGATCATTCGAGCATGCCATCTTCTTATATTTTGCCTTCCGGTCAGCGTAAACCGTGGCGCGCATCTGGATATTCTTTGCCCTCTGGAGCACTTGCTGCACGGGCTCGAAAAAGGCAAAAATGTTAACAAATAAATTGAAGAACAATACTTTCAGAGAGATGGAAATTACAAAGGAAAGGAAGCTTACGGAGATAAGGGCTTGAACCATGTCGCTTGTCACCTTCTTCACAGACTCGGAGTACAGGTGCTTGTGGTCCGCAGAAAATTGGGCCCTCTCGTATAGATTTTGGCTAATACCATGGGACAATGTCCCATGCCTTAGCAATATTGCACCCCCGTCTGCGGAGCCCTTGTAGCTCCTGTCCCCCGGAGGTCAAAGTCCCATAAATGCTCCTCTTTCGAGAAGGAAGTTTCGCCATCGCTACCCTTGGGGCCTTCCACAACCTGCTTGCCCTTGCTTGTTATCGCGAAGGCAACGGGCATCCTCTTCCTCTTGCGGGAGGGTTGGCTGGAGCCCTCCTGAGCCTCGTTTATTACCACGCTCGCAGGGGGCCTCATTTGGTTGACAGCGTTAGGGTTGGCCCCCCTCGTATTTGCAGAGGCTAGAGTCCGTACCACCAGGCGATTTTCAGTATTCGCCGCTCTATTCTCCCCTCGCTCTTGCGGCCCTTGAGCGCCAGGGACGGCGCTTGAGCTGGCGCCTCGGTGGCCGCCACGACCGTCACCTCGGCCTGCACCACGGCCTCGGGGATTTTGTTGGTCATCTTGTTGAGCCTGACACCTGTTAGCGTTGGCGAAGCGAGCGGCTTGTCTGATTCCTCCAACCATCTCTAAAATATCTACTCCTGTAGAGAAGGCGAAAACGAGGGTTAGAAACCCTTAAATATATCTTACAAAATACAAGTTACAAAAGCAAAGCATGGTTAGCATCCCTATCTAAAAATTAGCACCCTAAAGTCTAACCATCTCTCTCCACATCTCGAGCAGGAGGGTGGCTGAGATAATGGGGATCGTTAGTAAGCCCGCAGAGGAACATGAGTTCCGCATTGTCTATCCAATCCTTGGCTCGAATTAGATGGCCCTCGTCCCTCAGTGCCACAGCTAAATTCTTGGCTCAGTCCTTAGGAAAGGTAGATTCCAAGCGGCTCTTTACCAGGGATCCCTTCCCATGAGATATCCATTCTCGGGCCACCCCAAAATCATCATCTTCTGGGGCTCTGACAAAAATATATTTCTCCTTCCAATTTGGGCCATAAGTGGTGGAGGGAGAATTAATCAGTTTTAAGTGGGTCTTCGCTTGAATGTAATAGAAGTAACCGGCCTCAGTTGACGAGCGCGGTGAGCTCACTACTTGGACTAAGGCATTGAAATTTCACATGAAGGGCTCGAATCTAGCGCACTTCATGAGGATTACGAAGCTTGTTATCAAGGCGAGTCCGTTGGGCACAATTTGTGAAGGGCAGAGATTCAAATCATTTAGAATAGAGGTGACTGGGACTGGAATTGGAAACCGTAGGCCTCCCGAGCCAATTGCATCCATGAATACCGCCATCTCGCCAGGTGGGGAATGGTTGGCGCTCTCGTGCTTATCAGGGATCCTCCATTTGTAGCGTGCGTCCCAATAGATTGGGGCCATAGCAGACTTTACTTCTCCCAGAGTGATGGTGTTGGGAGTCTCGTCCGGGGTGCGATCGGTCGTCTGCATGCCCGAGCCTTCACCCTCGTTGGGCCCTTTGGTTTTCTTAGTTTTCTTGGGCTTCTGAGTTTTCTTGCCCTTGCCCTTGTCACTAGATCTCTCTGAGGGCCCAGCTCCTTCCTCGGGTTCCGGAGCCGAGGCTGTAACAGCCACCGTCACGGTGTGGCGATAGGGATGGGTTGCGCTCTCTGTTATCGGGAGAGTCACCCCCTGCCTCTCCGCCTCCCTTACCAAATTCATCTTTTTAAAGAGATGTTCAACCCCACATGGGTTCCTTTCATCTATGGCCATAACGGCCGCGTCCAACTCCTCATCCTTGGGAGAACCTGGAGGAGATGAGCTCTGGGTAGCCATGTCTTCCACTTCACGGGCGTACTCTTCTACGTGATCTCTAGCCATGAATATGGTGGAATTTGGGAAAGATATGAGGATTTTGGAAGCAAGGAGTGTTCGGAAAGATTTGGGATTTCTGGAAAAGTAGAGCCTAAAGAATTACTAAATCCTAATTTGATTCTAAGGTTAGCAAAGTTAGAAGATTTCACCGTGAATTACCTTGGATTTTCTGGAAAAACTGGGAAGAAGGTTGTGAGTGCCGGAAACTTGTTTGCGAAGAGCTTTTCTGCAAAAGGGTGCTCTGAAGATTTGTTCGCGTAAAAGATGGAATGGGTACCGAATCCCTTATTTATAGGGATGGAAGTTGGTACGTTTCTGGCAAAAAATTCAAAATTGCAATCATTTCCCGCCTAGGAAACCGTTCACTTTATTGAACCGTCACGCACTTCCCAAGTTTCACGCGCCCCACGCGCATCAGCATTTAATGCTTAGACGCTCCAAGTGGTCAGAAGAAAGGACTGCATTTAATGCATGGACGTTACAAGCTGTCAGATGAAGAGACCGCATTTATGACACAATCAGAAAGGTGATTGCCCAGCACGCTACGCCTCATACGAGCGCCATGCTCGATGGATTGTATTGGAAGAATTTTACAGCCCTTATCACTAAAGACTACAGAATTGGGGGGCAAAATGATGGGGTCAAATACGCTCGTCCCACGTATGGACACGTGGCAACTCGAGATGACGACACATGGCCGCTTGTAGTTACGGTAATCTTACATGAGCGCTCAAACCCCTCAAGCGTCAATGACACGTGTCAACTCTGCTATGCGTGCAAGTGCCCAACATCGCCGCTCTACAACGAGCGCGATTCATTCTACATTGCTGACGTTCCAATCAATCAAGGGAGCCCCCTTCGAGCGCTACACTCCCTCAGGGAGGCTTCCACTCTAACTTATTACACAAGCCTTGGCCTTCATCCCCTAGCGGATTCCTTAGCCTCCAAGGCTCTTGGTTGACACGAGCGTGCTCTTAAGCCTTTGTTACCAACCCCCCCAAACGGCTCTCTGACACACCGTACATGCCCGTTCACCTACCACTGTTGCCAACACTAACTTTCACCAGTTTTTGCAGAAGATTCCTCCTAGGTTTCTCTCCCGCAGAGCCACGTGTTAGGGCAACATTTGGCCAGGACCACATGAGGTAAATGATTAAAGGGTCCCTGACCCTCAACTATAAATATGCATGTTCATCTCCTTCATTGTAAGCAACTTTCATTACTGCAACTCCATACTAAGCTTTTTTCTCTCTTTCAGATCTTCATCTGACTTGAGCGTCGGAGAGCCAAACTGGGAATCACCCCCCGTTCCCCCAACTTGGCCTTCTAACTTTGTCTGTGTGTTTGTCCTAGCAGGTAGAACCCCCTTCTTTTCCGGCGATCTTCCAGTGGTTTCCTCACCCAAACAAATTCTAAAGTGATTGAACTCTGTACCCCATATTCAGACCCATCATAATTATAATATTTTGACCCCATATTAAAATAAATGAACTTTTAATTGGTCCTTAAAATTAATAAATATTTTTTTTTATTTTATAAAAATTGAATAAATTAATCCACAAATTATTATTTTTTAATATTTTAATGAAATTATTTACTGGTTCATATAATCTATATATGTATGCTCTAACTCGTCCTACATTAAAGAAAATAATAGCATACTTATTTATAATTTTATAATTATTCTTAATTTATTTTATAAAATAAGTTTAAACACAAAATTATAACCTTATCTTTAGTGGGTAATTTTGGCTCGAATTTAATTTGGTCAAATTAATATAACGAGGGTGAATTAATACTAGAATTTTTTTGATGTCCTAATTTTTTTCCGACCCTAGTGATTAATAATCCTAGAGTGGCCAGAGGCCTGTTGTCCATTTATATTGTAGCGTTTTGTGGCAAAACACAAATATTTCTGTCAATCCTCTTCAACAGAAATCAAAGCAAACAAGTTCTCAAGTGCAATGGCTTCTACTCATAGCGAAACAGACCAGGCATGAAAAAATTGAACTCTTTTTACTTGATTTTATTCCTTTTTGGATATTTAAAAATTATAGGAAAATAACTCCTAAAAAATCATTTTATATCAAAAAAAACATCTATGAAATTTTCTCCCAAAAACACCAATTCTATCAAGATTTTGGCAAATACCTAAAAATTCGAAAAAGAATAATCATATAACAATTTATTAATTACAACAAAGTCTCAAATCAAACCAAATGCAGTCCAACTATCAAGTAAAAATAATTTTATTTATGAACTAGAAAAATAAAAGTATATTCGGCCTTTAGAATAGTTAATTTTTACCATTTAAGAAATTTGAAGGTAAAAGTTAGTGAGTGAACATTATGGTAAGAAAACTTATTTTTTAACAGAAAAAAATAATGATAAGCGAACTTACATATATGTTTGGAACATTATTATTTGTTTTTTTTTTTTTCTTAGTTTTCCCCTTAATTTTATCCTTATAATATTTTTTTATTAAATTTTCTTAGGTTTTGGTGGAAGAGAGATCATCTTCAAGAATTCTCACTCTCAATAGACCTAAGCAGCTCAATGCACTGTCAGCTGTCATGGTGTGTAAAGTTCTCCTTCCTATAAAAGCATAAAATTTTAATTAAATTAATATATCATCGAGCAAATAAACTATACCAATCAGCAGTATATGCCGATACGATTTCAAATTTGTAATAATTCTCTCTTCATTTTATCACAGGTATCGCGTTTATTGGAGCTTTTTCTTGCTTATGAGAAAGATTCTTCTGTTAAGTTAATTATTTTAAAGGTACATAGATTCAATTATTATTAGTAGGTACTTAACTTTTATCAGTTTTTCATCTTTTTGTCTTTTATAAAAAATTTATAATTTACTAATTTTCCTATGTCCATTAATAAAAGGGAAAAGGGAGAGCATTTTGTGCTGGAAGTGATGTTAAACCAGTTGTTCGTGATAGTAATCAAGGTAGAGTGTAGATTTCTAGTGCACTTATATTATTAATTTATAAGCAGTAGTATTTTTGTTCTGGGTTTAATGTGTGTTGTGGTCGAGTCGGGTTGAACTGGAAAATTTTATATTGTTATATTATTGATTGTTGGATTAGGAATGATCATATATGGAAGATTTTATTATTTTTTCACACTACCAAAAAAATCAGGATTAGTGACCGCCCGATCAGTCACTAATTTAATAAAAATGGATCACTGATCGACATCAGTGACCGACCTCGAGCAGTTGGTAAAAATCCATAACTAATATATTCAGTGATCGATTTTTATCAGTCACTAAATTAGTGACCGATTAATATTAAAAAAAAGTAGTCACTAACTAAAATTTTCGATTTTGTTAAATCGGTCACAAAGCAATCACTAATTCAGTGACTGCATAAAATCGGTCACTAAAATTTCATGATTTCATCTTAATCAATTCCAAATTGTGACCGATCTTAACAGCTAATAATCGGTCACTAATTTAACTATTTATTGATTTTATTTTAGTTATATTTTACATTTTTAATTCCTAGATTATTTTCATGCATTAATTAAAAATTCAATCCAAATTAACAAAAATAATGACATCAAATTAAATACATAATTTTTTAATCATCATTACAAATGATCAAATTTAGAGTATATAATTTTCAAAAACACTAAAAACCAAACCAAAACGTTTTTCACCAAAAGTCTTCAATCATCTTCATTTGTTGCATATAAATACTTCAAAAATTACTTGTTGGATCCTCGTACCAAATTAGTTGCTTTTAAAATGTTGAACTTCTCCAAGCATTAGGCCAAAGTCGTCAATAAAGCTTCTTCGAAAATAGTTTCCAAGCTAATACTTGTTTTAACTCGACCCTATACTTTCTCAATCTTTTCCATATACGGAAAATACTTTTAATAAAGAGTTATTTTTTCAATTACCTCTCCTTGCCGTTGATAATCGCATCTGTCCATAGCCGTCGAGTCTCGGCTCTGTCCATCGCCATCGAGTCTCGCCTCTGCCCGCCATCTTTGAGTCTCGCTTTCGCCATTGATTCTCCGGTGAGAGGAGAATGGCTTTTGGGGAGAAGAACTGAGGAGGAGGAGGCCATTTGGCTGGTCTAGGGTTTTTACCTCTAAGTCTGAATCTAATCTTTTGGGGTGACGAGGCAAGCAGGAGTCTTTCCAAAAAAATTTTAGCGGGGGTTATTTTCCTTAAAGTAATGAATTTTTTCCCCTCCAATTGTCTTCTAAACTTTTTGAGATGAAGCGGGAGTCTTTCTGCCTTTTTTTGGAGTTTTATTTTATTAAATTAATAAATAATTTCTAATATATTAAAATAACAAATAGCCTTATGATTAAGAGATAAAAATATTAAACTATATTAAAGTATCATACAGACTACATATTTAATTTTATAATGACTTTAATAATTATTTTTAAGAAATAAATGTTATAATTTTAAATATACTTAATTAAATCAATAATACGTTTTCTAAATTTAGCATATGTAAAAATAAATCTCATCTTAAAAATAATATGTTATTTGATTTTTTGATTAAGTTTTTAATGTTTAATTAAGTTTGCATCAATTATTAAACGAACTTTAATTGAACCGAACTCAAATGGTTTGATTTTAAATAGCTTATTATTAATTAATCAAATGAACAGTATCAATAACCAATCAGTGACCTATTAGAGTTCAGGTCATAAAATCAATGACCGATTAATGACCAATAAAATATCGATCATAAAATTAGTGACCGCATTATATCTCAGTCAAACAATCTGTGACCGGTCTGTGAACGATAAGAATCGGTCATAGTATCAGTGACCGATCAATGACCGATTAATTCTTGGGTCACAAAATCAGTGACTGATTAGTGACCCGTAAAACGTGGGTCACAAAATCAATAACCGATTAGTGACTTATTTTTTACTGAATTTATGCAGTCACTAATTATTATATATATGTAAGATCAGTCATTGATCGCATCGGTTACTAATCAGTGACCGATAAGGCGGTTACTGAAAATCGATCACTAATCCTGTTCTTTTTAGTAGTGTCAACAGGATTGTAATGGATTTAAGTAAAATGAGATGAATTTCTTATTTTCAATTAATTGATCATAGAAGTCAGTATTTGTTTAGAAATTAGTACTATGGTTTTAAGATATGTTGTTTTAACGTTTTCCTTTCCAATTATATTATTGCACTAATAATTTTCTAATTAATAATATTTTGTATAAGGTAACTGGAAGACAGGAGATAACTTTTACAGAAAGCTATTCCCCATGAACTATGTGATGGCTACATACAGTAAACCCCAGGTGCTAATACATTTTATTAAAAAATATATTCGTGTTTAATTTCATTGCACTCTCCCTGTGTGTTTGCTTATAAACAGGGACGGAGCCAGGAATTCCAAGGAGAGGGGCGAAAATTCGTAATGTCAATAATACAAATAATATTTTTTTCAAAAGTGGTGAAATCATAATTTGTTTTAAAATAAAAGGGATAAAATCTATAATTAGGGGACGAAAATCTAAAATAAGAGGGGGCAAAATTATAAAATTTTATAAAATATATAAGTACTAAACGAAATTTTTTAAAATTTAGGGAGGACGAAAATAAAATTTTTCTAAAAAATAAACGAAAATTTTTCAAAATTTAGGTGGGGAAAACAACCCCCCCCCTCCCCCCCCCCCCCCCCCCCCCCCCCCCCCTGGCTCCATCCCTGCTTATAAATTCATGTAGAAACTTGACAACAAAGCGAGACTATCCAAACATTATTAAGTATTAAGTAATTAAGTATTTAGGGGGTTTTGTAAATTTTACTTCATAAGTAAAAAGTTAAAGTAGAAGTCGAAATCATAAAAGTTGTAGAAGTAAAGTCAAAAAGTGATAAACAAAAAATAATTAGTTGAGTGTTTGCAGGAAAAGTTGACAATCAATTTTAACTTTTATAAACTTGCTAATTTACTTTGAAATATTTTGAAACAATTGTTGGTGTCATCATATTATAATTTTGTATAAGATTATTTGTAATTAATCAAACATAAAATTATTTTATATATACTCTTATTTATAAATTTTAAAAAAGAGAAAAAATTTACTTGGTAATTATAGATTATTTTAGCTATAAGATTTTCTGAAATTACAAAAATTTTAATTGGAGTTAAAAAAAAAAAAAAAAAAAAAAAAAAGATGTAACAAATATATAATCTTTAGAATTATATTTATATCTAAAAAGTTAATTTAGGAATAGTCTAAAAAGTTAATTTAGGAATATTAATGTTTTAGTAAGGATATTATTGTCAAAACAGAATTTTAAATAAATACCAAAAACTATATAATCTATAAGTAGAATCCAAAAGTATGTCCTATGCTGCTTCTGAATTCTAATTTATTTCTGCTTAAAATAAGTAGAATTTGATTTTCCAAACACTATAAAAATACTGAAAATAAACATTTATCTAATAAGTATTTATTTTTAAAGTTTGTAAACATTACCTTAATGGATATCGGATGGTTAACGCACCTTCAATCAGGGGCATATGGGGGCAGCCAACCCCGATCAAAGATTTTATGTATACATTTAAAAAAATAAATTTTATCCTCTGATTTTTAATATATTATATTTCTTCTTTTACTCCTCCTACGATATAATCTAATTTATATTACATATTTACATTGTCGTTGTTGGACATATTGGGTTGTAATTAATATTTTTGTATGCAAATACATGTAAAGGTTTCTATTCTTAATGGAATCGTAATGGGAGGAGGAGCTGGTGCTTCTATTCACGGCAGATTTCGCATTGCAACAGAAAAAACAGTAATTTAATTTCTTTTTCATTTTCCTTGATGAGATTTTTTTTTTAATCTTTCCTAGAATCATACATTATCTATATCCGTTGTATTTCATGTTTATTGCATTTGATTATATTATTTAATCAAGGATTATATTATTTCATGTTTATTGCATTTGATTATATTATTTAATCAAGGATTTGTAGCCTGCTAAGCAGATTCCAATGTACTTGCAGCTTTTTGCTATGCCTGAAACAGCTTTAGGACTTTTCCCAGATGTTGGTGCTTCCTATTTTCTGTCAAGACTCCCTGGATTCTTTGGTAATTCATTCCTAATTAATGTATATATTACATGATCTTAAACGTGAATAATACATTTTTATTTTCTCTAATTAAAGTGGTTCTTAAGTCTTAACTTTCTTTTTATTTTTTCTTTTTTCAAACATTTAACTCTAATTTAATCTTGAAAGTTATACATTTACACAATACTAGTGAAAGGAGCATGGGTTGCAAGTTTATCATTTAATTTTATTTAAATAAATTTTGGCTATTATATTTATTGAATAAATTAAAATATTACAAATATTTAGTTTGATTAAATAAATTTAATATCATTTTTAATGAACCATTTTGATTTTAAAAAGCTATACGTACATATTTATATAAAATCTCACTTTCAAATCATATACAATAAGTAGAAATTCAAATTAGAGAAACATCCAAATAAATAAACAACAAAAATATTTAAAATTACATTATTATATAAAAATAAAATATTTAAAGTGTATAATAAATTTTCAAATAATTCTAACTTTTAAGCATATAAGTAATAGTTTATAACTTTTAAATATATTTAATAAGTAAAAAGATATATATATATATATATATATAATATAATTAAAACTTAAAAAAAATCATATAAAATATTATATTAATATATATAGTTCATTCCTTCTATTGTTGATCTTCTGTAATATAATTTGTAATTAAATTTTAGTTTTCTTTATAAAATTTTGAAGAATATTTAATTTTGTTGTCATTTTTAATATAATTTGTGATTTATTTTTAGTTTTCTTTATGAAAATTTGAAGAATATTTTTGTCACCATTCAAAATGTAAAAAGTCATATTTACTTTGAAACCTATGCCTTTTGCAGCTAATTTTTTTTTCTATGTTTCTTACCTCGATTCCATCATTTAAAATGAGAACATAATTATTATTTTTTTAGTTTTTTTTTTCATTTTTATTTCATACCATAAGATTTTTAGCCTCCTCGTAAATGTTATCTCTAAAGATGTCAGCTAGTTTGCCTTGTGATAATCATCTATCGTTCATAAAGGCGTCCTTTCACCATTCCCAATCCTCCATTTGCAAAATAACTCCACCATTCAAGTGCTTCTAACAATCCCCTTCCATGCTCGTAAAACCATAAGTTGAGGCGTATATTTGATTAAGAATGTCCTCCCCTTTTAAATATTTTTTCTTATGTATCTAGTTTCACATCGTCATCTCTTTGTTGAGCATTCTCCATCCCTTTTTAGTGAGTATCGCTATATTTCTTTATGGACTTCTCTAAGACCCAATCGACCTTCTCAATTCATTCTAGTCACCTTCTTCCACCCTACAAAATGAGTCTGTTTATTTATTATATCAGTCGCCTAAAGAAAGTTGTCCTTGAGTCAATCAAATTTATCGCACACGTGATTGGGGAGTCAATTGGTATGCATGTGGTAGATGGAGATCGAGATCGTGATGGACTAAATAAGTGTCATTCGTTAGGAAAGATTTGTCATTTTGACTTTCTATCCCCAAGAGGTGTTTTAGACTCTCTTAATCACAATCGAGATATGCTCATTATAGCTTCAGCTAAAGTTCATCTACACCCCCGAATAGTTCTTTAAGTTGTCTGTCCTTTCCATGCCTAGAATTTCTAGTAACCTACTGCTTTAAATCATTTGACACATAAGGTGCGAATAATATACACATGTGATTTGCTGAAGTTTAATTTGAGGTCCAACGCCTTGTGAAACGCCTCAACCACACTTTGAATGCATTTTGCTCCATCCACGGTACCTTTGGCTCCCAATATTAAGTCGTCCACAGAAAGTAAGTGTGAGATGTGAGGGCTTCTCTGACATACCACAATTGGCTTCCAGGTCCGACTGAAATGGTCTCTGCAATCATATACGTAAGTTATTCCATACAAAGTACAAACAAATAAGGGGAAAGTGATTGCCTTATCTAATGCCACACATCCGTACAGCCTTCGTCGGTTGACCATTCTATTAAATCTCCAGTTGTATCCTCTATATTCTGCTCATAATGATATTGATGATTTTTATCAGGAATTTGAAGCAAATTAAAGGTTTTCTTACAAAATTCCACCGAATTTTTTCGTTCGCCTTTTCAAGATTCAATTTCAGCACCATTCCCCCTTGTTTTTTTGTCGTAGTAGTGATGTAGCATTCATAACACTTCTTCAGGTATCAGGATATTGTAATGGGTGCTCAGCTGTGAATGAAGCTATTTTGGTTCAATACCATAATTTATTTGATATATGGCTTAAACAGTATATTCATCTTTGTGATCATTTTGAGCAATATGTTACACAATGTAATGGGTTGAAACTTGTTTATTTTTCTGGAGGCAAATAAACACTCGATAATCTTTCTTGGGAATTGGTTCTCTCTCCATGCAATCATTGTTGAATTTCACCACCGAGTCTCCTACTATATCCTAATACGTTTGAAAAAAGAAAGTTTGGAAACCACCAATTCCTAGCGTTTTGTATAGGTGCATGCTCTTCACTACCATCAAGATTTCTCATTTGGGATCATTCTTGCCAAGTTAACCTTAGGGTTCGTTGGTGCAAGCTAATACGAAGACTCATTGCCTCTTCCATGGCATCTCCACTGAATAGTTTAGTGTAGTACTCCCAAATGTGTGGCTTCAGTTGATCATTATGGGTTACCCATTCCTTGCCTATTTTGAGAGCATTCATCTGGTTATTCTTTCTTCTCGTCATGGTTGAGAGATGAAAGAAACGTGTATGTTTATCCCTGAATTGGAGCTCATTAATTCTCGACTCTTAAAACCAAATAATCTCTTCTTGTTGCAGTAGTTTATTATATTCTGGCATCAATTTTTTTTTTCAAATCTTTTAAATATTTACCTTGTTTGTCTCATGCATAATGCTCAGCAAATTTTTTGTAATTTATTTTCTATTTTTTTCGCTTTTTGAGCACATTGAAAACTATTCAAGGAGCAATGATCATAAGTCAAAATATCCTTCAAGTTTTGATTCGATCAATAAGTCGTGTATTGCTACTTTGGAAAATATAGATCTAAATTGATAACCGTTGAATCAATCTTATTCAAATTAAATTAAAAAATTCTCCATATTGTTTCTTGAGCTGACACTCGGTCCAGCATTTTGAAATTTTTAATCTAATCTTCAAAATTTTGTTTACCATTGTACGCAATATTAATTCTCACTTTGGCATGTCCTTTATAAATATATTTGTATATTAAAGATATTTCAAAGTTGTCCTTAATTTTGGTATGCATGTATATATACATTAAAATCAAGTAATTCTTTCGTTTAACAAAACTATTATTTATCTCTTTATTATATTCTCTTTGCTATTCGATCTTGCATTCTATTTTCTTATTTGTATTTTTCTAATGAGTATTATTTAAGATTTATTTTAAATTTTTTGTAATTGATTTTATATATGTAGTAGAAATAATTAAAATAGTATATTTATACAAAAAATTCAAGGAATGTTTAATTGAATATGATAAAAATTATTTTATAAAATTAGATTAATCTTATCTTATATGCGGACACATTGAGTCCCCTTAGGATTCTTAATTTAGTGTAACTTTGGTCTGACGACCAGCAATTCTAAATTGTGGTATATTAAGTCGTAAGAAACCAAAAACACTATTTGTACTGTTACGTATTTAATTTATATTTTATTATATAAACTAAAGAAATATTATATGGTTAGTTAGATTTAGATAATTACAATTGTATTAGTATTAGTTAATTAAAAAATATTATAGTAGGAATAATTAATTTATTCTAAAATATTTTATCTGAATCATTTAGTTATATTATTTTGTTAATTAGATAAGTTTATAGAATTATAATATGATTATAATTTAAGAAAGTTTATTAATTTAGATAATTAGAAATATTGACTTATATGATTAGAATTACATTAGGATTGATTTATTAAAAGATATGTTATTTAACTCATTCAATTTAAATAATATTTTATTTTATATGATCACCAAAATTATTAAATCTTATAAAGTGAAATAATTTGTTGTTTTCCAATTTCTTAGATGTATCTTATTATAGCATTTTAAATTATAGACCTTAAATTAAAAAATAGACAACTTATATTATAAAGTTTGAAAACAATTACTTAAATATTAATATTAAAACAATCTTTGTTGAACTATATATCTTTTTTTTTTGGTAAGTTGAAGAGATTTTAATTATACCAAGAGTCTTATTTTAAGTTAATAAGTGTTTTTTAAATATAGTTAAATTAATAATTTATAATATGTATTTACATTATTATCCTTGACTAATAGTTATTGACGTAATTATTGCAAGGATATTTTAGGTGATCCGTATTTTGTAAGAAACCAAAAACTCAACTCGTGCTTTTATAATATAATAAAATAAATAATAATAATAATAATAATAATAATAATAATAATAATATAAAATAATAAATAATAAATAATAATAAATAAATAATAATAATAATAATAATAATAATAATATATATATATATATATATATATAGATAGATAGATAGATAGGATTGATTTTGGCCTGTTTTCACGAAATTATTCTTGCAGGAGAATATATTGGCTTGACGGGTGTAAGGTTGGATGGTGCTGAAATGTGTGCATGTGGTTTAGCAACTCACTTTGTGCAATCACAGGTATGAGTATGACCATCACTATTAACATCCCACGTTAGAAAAAAATCAAACCATCTGCTGTTAGTACATACAAGACAACTCTCACTTTAACAACTAGTTTTTAGGTGAGTTAGTCGAGTATAAACCTTCATATGATAAAAGTCTAATCATGTGGGATTAGCCAGAAGAAAACTAAAGAAATTTAAAACTCTAATCTTGTGGGATTAGCAAGGAAATTGGTGAGTATTTTTCCTTTTTATTTTTTATTGTGGAGAGAGACGGGGGAGAAGAGAGAGATTGGGTCTCGTTGAGGAATAAGTACACAGTGCATTCTGAAGTTAACGAACTAGTTTTTTCTTGTCAATGTAAATATTAAAGGAAAAATTTTCACCCAGCTACCCCGTGTAATACGAAAATATCAAGGAAAATCCCGACAAAAAAAAGTACTTTAAAAAAATCCGATGTTTTTTAAAATATGCATGCACCTCACGCGCGTTGATTGCGAGTGAAATTGAAATTTTGTTCACTTTTCTATATAAAAAGACTATTTTGCCTCCTATTATATTTATTAAATTATATATATATATATATATTTATATGTATAATAACACAGCCTCTGTATATATATATAACATACACTCCGCTCAGGCCGCCGGAGATTGTGTGCAACGGCGGAGGTGCAAAGGAGATCCGGCAGTGGTGGACATGGAGAGGAGATCCAGCGGCGGCGATGGTGGTTGGGTGACTGGAGGTGGAGAGGCGGCAGATCTCTGGGATTGTGTGAGACGGTGGAGGAGGAGAAGAGAGGCGGTTGCGGGTTTGGGCGATTGGGCGGTGGAGGTAGAGAGATGGAAATCCAGCGGCGGTGATGGTTGTTGGGTGACTGAAGGTGGAGAGACGACAGCGGCTTCTGGACATTGGGCGGCGGCGGTGACTGGGTGTGGGTAGCCTGGAGGAAGAAGATGATGTATATTATATACATATACGTATATGTAATATCATATATGTATATATATACATATATATTATTTCTATAAATTTATTAATTTATTATTATTATTTTATATATATATATTGCATATATATAAAATACATTTATAAATATATATATTAATTATTATAATAGGTATAATATATACATATATATAATTTTCATGATAATAATATATATATTTATTAAATTATTAATATTTTTAGTAAATAGGATAATATATATATATGTATATATATATATATATATATATATATATAATTATTTATATTACTTACATATATATTTTATAAATGTTATTTATAAATTCATTATATATGTATATATTAAATTAATTATTATAATTAGTATATAATATGTATATATAATTACTAATATACATAATATACATATAAAATATTATTTATATAAATTTGTTAATTTATTAATATATATATATATGATGGGCCCGATTTACGCTCGCATCGGACACGTACACGTGTCACGATCCAGAAAGATTGTTCAGATGATCCCGGGGATCACATGGGCTTAGACGCTCAAGAGTGTGGGCTCGTGAACAGGTCCAGCCCATGCTGCCTAACGCCTTGGTTCCTAAGGCCCATCTGCGAACCTCTCCCTCTTCCTCGAGCGTGAGGTTGCCACTTATCTCCCTCAGGGCTCTTATGAAGGCCTAAAAGAGATGATCACTACCCTCGTGAAGATCTCCCTCTTTACACAGCTCAGCTCTCCCTCGGGGACCTCACCCGGTCAGGCACCCTACCTGTCCCGAGCGTCCCCAACGCTCGATTAAAGTTACCAGAGATAACCCTCTATCTGAGCCCTCTGACACTCGGGTTGTCCCTCAGGAGCCTGTTTACGCTCATGCCGTCACTGTTGCAGGGTGTAATCAAGCCCTCGAGGCCAATTCCCTCCTCAACACAAGGCTTCCGTCAGGGACACATCCAATGGAGTAAGGAGCAAGCTACTCTTAGTGCCTCAACGCTCATCAACAACCTTGTAACCACCTCTGACACACTGTGGTAGTGCGCACACATTCTTCTGACACACTATTGCCACCTACCCGCAGGTATCTTTCAAAGATGTCATTCTCACAACATCGCATGCTGCTACGTGTCTAGGGTGACACTGAGTTGGGACCACTTGGTTGCATTTACCAAATCACCCTCACCCTCAACCTATAAATATGGGAATGCATGTGCACATTCTCTAACTAAACTTCCATACTCCAAACACATAGACTGTATTCTTAACGGGGCACCACTTTTCCTCTGCATTATTTTTTTCCCAAGCTCCATATACTTCACCATTTTCACTGCATTTTCTGGTTTTATCCTAGCTAAAAGAACCCACGCATCATTGGAAACCATTTCCTGAGGCTTAACGCCTGTGATGGTCTTCTCTTCCACACACAAATTCTAAAGTGATTGGTGTTTAAATCCCTTCAAAGTTTCTACATCATCATTTGGCGCCGTCTGTGGGAAGCCATCATCATCTTCTTCAGATCTTCACCTGTTTCTTCCTCTTCAGCTAGCTGAAAAGTAACATCAGCAGTTTCAATCATGGTTACCGCGATAAGATCTAGTGTTTTGGACAACAGGGGCGTTCTTCCTCCGGTGAACGAGGAGAACCCAGGAGGCGGAGCTGGCATCATTGATATCACCACTACCCAAGCCAAAAACACCCCATTGGATGGGAATACGCCTCCGGCCGCCGGAGGAAATAGGGATAAAGAGGTTCCGATGGGATCTCTGCCAGTTATGGGAGCCCAAGCTGGAGGTTCTGCAAATCCTCTTGTGACACTCGTCCCCTCCGCCAATGTCGCCAACATGGGGGCATTTTCGATGGAGATGCCTCCACCAGGGCATGTGTACATGCAGCCCAGCCTAATGTCTGGGGTGATGCGGTGCATGGTGCCCATGGTACAGCCCTATCAAGTGGGCACGCTGCAGCTCCCAGTCTCTATTCCCAAAGAAATACAAGGAGTGGAAATGCCACAAATGACATCACAGCAACTCCAGGCGCTCTACGCTCAATGCGAAGTGCAGGCTCCCCAAAACCCCTGGAAGCATTTCACCGCCGCTACTTCCCCTCGGGGATGGGTACTCAGATGGCCCCTCCTTTAGGGGGGCTACAAATTCATCCATTGATGGCGGCCCAGAATGTACTGAGGGCTCAGCCGCTACCGCTGCCACCAACACAGGGAAAAGAAGCCTCCCCGAGGGACAAACAGGAACAGCGTCCCGTGGGGAAAGAAAAACCCCTCAGGCGAAGGGAGACACAGAAGAGGAGGTCCAATCTAGGGCCACCGGAAGAACAAGTAGGAGGGAAGAAAATGACCCTCGTTTAGCTGCGGTCCAGAACCAACTTGACGGTTTGCAGCAAATGGTGGAGCAGCTCTCTCTAGGACGGTCTCAAGTCCCCCAGGCTGGGGACGAGAGGTCCAAGGCCAGAGACGCTCGCAACCTACGCAGCCAAGTCCCCCGCCGCTGGAGAGAAGAAGACTATGAAGAGCATGACCACGAGGGCGGGAATCGCAGGCCTTTGACAGGAAGTTCGCCCCTCATTGACGAAGTTTTGATGGCCCACGCTGGGATGGGCAAAATCCCCACGTTCATCAACCGGTACGACGGAACCACAGATCCAGCTGAGCATCTGGATCGCTTTGTGTACTTTATGCACCTGTATGAGCATTCCAGTCATTACTGGACGAAGATTTTTGTCATTTCCCTCGTGGGAACGGTGCAGGAGTTGTAACGCCCCGGTTCTGGATGAACAGGTAAGCACGCCACGTGTGAGTTTGAGCGTAGGTTTTATTTTATTTCTTTAATTTTATGATATATTCTTACGTGGCATTCATAATTTTATAAAATTCACGAAACATCCTTTATGTGAATTATATGAATTCATATCATTGAAAATATTATTTCACGACACCGAAATTATTTATTGAATGAAACAAGTACCGAGAGTGTTTTAAATTACCAAATTATCCCTAGTGAAGATTTCTTTAAAATTTTAGGGACTTAATTGCATAATCCTTCAAGGATCTAATTGATCATATTTTAAAACTATGTATACTCAATTGCATACTCTCATGAGTTAGAGGATTAATTAGCAAATTGGCACATTTCACACATTTCAAAAATGGGTTTTACGTAATGCATCTCCAAGCTTCTTTCTTGATCATTTTTCCATCCAAAGATTTCCCAACAACTTGCTCTCTCACTCTCGGTTTCTTCAAGGAAAGAAAAGGAAAGAAGTTTTTCAATCAATCATCAAGACTTCAAGAAATCATCCAAGTTTTGGGAGATTGATCATCATCTTCATCTATTTTCTCCATATTTTCATCTTCAAGGTTGGTTGCATGGAAGTGATGATTCTTGCTCAAATTTGACATGGTTAGGGTTTGAGAATTATATGCTAAATGAATGAATTAGAAGTAGAAGCATGATTATGTGATCATTTCATGAATTATGGCATGAATTATTCATGATATTGTTGAGAATTAGAGCTTGGATGATCAAAGTGGGCATGAGCTTGAAATCTTGGAAACCTTGGTGATATAGCATGTTTTATATGTTTAAGTAGGATATTATTACTCCTTGAATGTGTATGCATCATACTTCCAGAAATTATAGCATTTGGGGATCAAAAATGGAATTTTGTGGCTTTGTTGATTCTTTGCCGAGAGTCTTCCCTGTTTCTGCTCTGTTCTTCAAATTTGCAGAAACTGGGAATGACCGTTCCCAGCCTCAAGGCATTGAGGGAACGGGCGTTCCCACCTTTTCAAATGAACTAGGCGACCGAGCATGGGAACGGCCGTTCCCACTTTGGCCTTACTGCCGGAAGGGCCGTTCCCAGCTAAAAGGCGCGCTTTTATTTTTAAAATCGTTGGCGCGTTTTGGGGAACTCATGGGAACGACCGTTCCCATTTTGCAAAGGGGACCGGAACGGCCGTTCCCACCTGGAATGCAGAACAAAATTCACTGCATAAAATTACGAAAATGACCCCTCGATCCAACGACTTCTTTGACCCCGAATTGCTATAATATGTACTAATATGAAGTGAAACAACATGTTATCATGCCACATTGTATTTTCGTGGTCGTCTCGATACATTTCCACCGTTCGTCATATTTTGGTCATTTTAGGTCATGTCTCACGAATATACGTCGTGTTTGCACAGGTCACGAGGGCGTGGACGGGGAGCAAGCTCCTTAGAACACCACATTATTGTATTTTGCAGGTGAGGTTTTAGGTTATGTATATAGAACCCTACCACCCTTATGTGCTATTTCGGCCAAAAAAATACTATACTTATAAATGATTTCAAAACCATGAATATTTCAAGCAAGCAAGTCATGATTTCAAGCATGTTTGGCGAGTACATGATTGCACGTGGGCCCGAGGGTAATTCTTGAGCCAACCGGGAAAGCAAGGGCTGACGGGTAACTCCTGAATTATCCTCACATTGTTGGGATCACCCCCGAAGCCACTAGGAGATTAGTGGTGGAAGGAGTTCCGTGTCTAGAGGGTCATGTCCTCTACACACACCATGTCGTGGATAGTCGAGCCTTGCAAACTCGCTATCACCCGGAGGAAGAAGGAGACTGGGGATTAATCCGGCATGTCGGGTTATCCTCGGGTTATCGCATGATTTCAAGCATGAAATTATCTATATGGGCACTAAATGGAATTGCATGATCATGTATTCAATTGATAAAGCAATCACGTATTGTCACGTTTGGTGTTAAGGTTGGAGATTCGCCCCTACTCGCCGGGGTCACATGTTCATGAAATGTTCAAGCTAAAATGTTAAAGTGATTGGTTGTAATCTCGGGCAAAGATTAAGTTTCTTGAATTATATATTCCTTTCATTTCCAGAGTCTTCACCCGAGGCTACACCTTGCATGTGATGTGTGTTATATATATATTTATTGCCCCTCACTCAGTCTTCGGTGGACTGATACTTCACTTTTCAGGTACTTGAGAGCGCGCTTGTGCTAGGCGGGAGTCCTGTCAGGTCTTGCATATCACGGGTCTAGCATTGTACCGTTCTTGTATATATTTTGTTACCTATCATGTTATGATCATTATTGTCACGTTTTGGGGATACCTGATTATGTATATTATCAAAAGATGATAATGTATTGATAGTTAAGTTGGTATCAATACATATCTATTCGGTAAATATGGTACCTATATGTATGAATGATTTTATTGCTTCCGCTTTCATTATCAGGTTTGCTCTGGTTTTGTTGGGGAGAGTGTCCCGCCTAGCTCGTCATTTTATTTGTCACCCGTTCGCTATAGTTTTGGTTTATGTATGGACTTTCCATTTTATACGTGGATCGAGGCTATAGTACGGGGGATGTGGTGCCCAGGGGATTAGGGTGCTACATCTACAGGTGGTATCAGAGCCCGGTTGCAAAACCGAGGTTCTCGAGTCGTGTCAAGTCAGTCTAGGTCGCACGGCATAGGATTATGTGGTATTTGGGAGTCTGCATTTGGTTGACTTACTTGATTTACTCATTTCTTCGCATTAATTGAGCTACTTGATCTTCCTTGAACATGTGCTACTTGATATTATGGAAATTGTATGCACACATTTGCATTTATTGATCAGGCCACGCATGTTTAGTGATCTAATTTCAGGATGGAGCACGACAGACGTTCCAGTGACCGATCCTCGAGGCACAGGCATCGTCACCGCTGACATCATCGCCGCGAGAGATCACCACCTCCTCCACCTGCCCAGGCACAGTCCCAGGATTTCATGAACGCGGTAGTAGGGCTAATTGATCAGAGGCTACAGGAAAGGGTTCCTCCACCACCTCCAGCACCAGTAGCACCTCCGGAGAACCCCTTTTCTGCCATTTTACGAGAGTTTCAGAACCAGCGTCCCCCGAAGTTCTATAAGGGAGACGATATACAGGCAGAGATGTGGCTAACAGAGACCGAAAGGATTTGGCAGCTTATCCCTTGTGACAGTCGGGAGAAGGCTCGCTGTACACTTACTCTTATTCAGGGCGAGGCCTATTCTTGGTGGGAAAGCACACAGATTGTTCTGGAGGCAGCCGGGACCGAGATTACTTGGGAGGTATTTGTACGGGAGTTCAGAAACAAGTATATTCCTCCAGCTTCCCGTACTCGCAGGTTGAGAGAGTTCACCGAGCTAAAGCAGGGAGGCAGGTCTGTGGGTCAGTATATCGCCGAGTTCGAGAGACTTTCTCGCTATGCACCCAACATAGCGAATGATGACTTTCATAAGGCGATGCAGTTCGTCCAAGGACTCAGACCGGATATTCAGGATGCCCTGAAAGTAGCTAATACGAGCACCTGGGTAAAAGCTACCACTAAGGCCCTAAAAGTTGAGGATTCGGATATTGCTAGGAAAGCTACTTCACGGACTGGACAGGCTTCGGGCTCAAGAGCAGGTCAGGGATCGAGCTCAGGGAAGAGGCCGATGATTTACTCTGCACCCCCAGCTCAGAAGAACCCCGGGAAGAAGCTTAAGGCGACAGGGCCATTACCGAGAGGTCCGAGAGCTCCAGCACTACCCCAGCCACCTCAGAGACCGGGCTGCAGATGGTGTGGACTTCCTACACATACCTACGATAACTGCAGGCTCCGGTTAGGTTTGTGTTTGATTTGCGGGAGTGACGAGCACATGGTTGACGGCTGTCCGGATCGTCAGGATCCACCACCTGCAGGACCGAGGCCACTGGTGAGAGCTCGGGCTTATGCACTCGCTGGAGAGGAGCAGGATGCAGAGATAGACCCCGCCGTAGTAGTTGAAGGTATTATTTGCATCCATGGCACGAACATCCATACATTATTTGATCCAGGAGCTACACACTCCTTTCTTGCGCACTCTATTGCTATTACTTTGTCTTTGCCTGCTATGTGTACTTCTGTGCGCTATCTAGTTAGTACTCCTTTCGGTAGTAGGCGAGAGACGGATCAGGTTTACAGGGATGTTCCAGTGGTGATTGAAGGCCGGGAGTTTCTGACAGATTTCATTGTTATGCCGATGGAGAGATACGGGGCTATATTGGGGATGGATTGGTTATACAGGCACTGTGCTACAGTTGATTGTCGGGCTAAGAAGGTTCAGTTGGGTTCAGAGGTTACCACAGGTTGTACTTTAAAGACCGTACCCCTACTTTCGTTTTCAGAAGCTCAGAAATTAGTCAGAGACGGGGCTACAGGGTTTATTGCCTATATTCTGAACAAGCCAAAAGATCAGGTGAAGTTAGAGGACACCAAAGTGGTAAAGGAATTTCCCGAGGTATTCCCAGAAAAATTGGATTCCTTGCCTCCTGAACGAGAGATTGAATTTGTGATCGATCTTTTTCCGAATGCCGAGCCGTATTCAAAAACTCCATACCGGATGGCTCCAGCTGAATTGAAGGAATTAAAAGTTCAGCTTGAGGCTTTATTGGAAGTTGGGTACATTCGGCCAAATTCTACGCCGTGGGGAGCACCGGTATTGTTTGTAAAGAGTATTGTTTGTAAAGAAAAAGGACGGGACTTTAAGAATGTGCATCGATTATAGGGAGTTGAACAGGATGACTATTAAGAACAAGTATCCCCTCCCACATATCGAGGAGTTATTCGATATACTTCAGGGTTCCAAAGTTTATTCGAAATTGGATTTAAGACAGGGATACTATCAGCTGCGAATCCGAGCGGAGGATATTCCTAAGACAGGATTCAATACTCGGTACGGGCACTACGAGTTCATGGTTATGCCATTTGGATTAACTAACGCCCCTACAGCTTTTATGGATATGATGCATCGGATATTCAGGCCTTTCCTCGACAAGTTCGTGGTGATTTTTATTGATGATATTCTGGTTTTCTCAAAATCAGCCGAGGAGTACGCGAGACATCTCAGGCTCGTTCTTCAGACTCTGAAAGAGCATCAGTTGTTTGCTAAGTTTAGCAAGTGCGAATTTTGGATCGATCGGATTTCCTTTTTGGGACATGTGATTTCAGGAAAAGGGTTGGAAGTCGATCCCTCGAAAATCGAGGTTGTCCTCAAGTGGGAGAAACCAAAGAATGCCTCGGAAATTAGAAGCTTCTTGGGATTGGCCGGTTATTATAGAAGATTTGTTCAGGACTTCTCCAAGATTGCGGCGCCGTTAACCCAATTGACAAAGAAGGATGTTAAGTTTGTCTGGGACGAGAAGTGTGATCAAAGCTTTAATTTTCTGAAAGAAAAGTTAGTCTCAGCTCCGGTATTAACTTTACCCGAGGGTTCAGAGGGATATGCAGTGTACACCGATGCTTCTAAAGAAGGCTTAGGCTGTGTTTTGACTCAGAAAGGAAAAGTGATCGCCTACGCTTCTCGGAAACTAAAGGAATATGAAAAGAATTATCCGACACACGACCTAGAGCTTGCAGCCGTGATCTTTGCTCTCGGGAAATGGAGACATTATCTTTACGGGACTTCCTTTGAGATTTTTACCGACCACAAGAGCCTTCAGTATTTGTTCACACAGAAAGATTTGAATATGAGGCAACGGCGTTGGATGGAAAAATTGGAAGATTATGATTGTACAATTAAATACCATCCCGGGAAAGCAAATGTGGTCGCCGATGCACTTAGCAGAAAGGCGAGTGTATCGAGCTTGGAAATAAAAGAAAGTGAGGAAGTTGTCCCGATTGTGTTAAAGGCTCGGGTTTCTAATATCACAATTCAGCCGGAATTAAAGTATCAGTTATTTGAGGCTCAGAATAAGGATCCGGAAGTGCAGAAGCTTACAAGAAAAGCTAAGGATGACCCGGAGAGTCCGTTTGGGTTTGATGAGACCGGGTTACTTCGGTTTAAAAACAGAGTAGTAGTACCTGAAGAATTGAGACGGGTCCTACTTGAAGAAGCTCACAAGTCAGCCTACTCGATCCACCTAGGAGGAAATAAAATGTATAAGGATTTAAAGCAATATTATTGGTGGAACGGGATGAAAAGAGACGTGGCGGAATATGTGAAACATTGCCTGACCTGTCAAACGGTGAAAGCTGAGCACCAAAAGCCCGCGGGACTTCTACGACCGTTACCTATTCCCGAGTGGAAGTGGGAACAAGTAACGATGGACTTTGTTTCTGGATTACCGAAGGTTAAAGGCGGGTTTGATGGAATTTGGGTAATCGTGGATAGATTTACAAAGTCTGCTCATTTTCTACCGGTCCGGATGTCCTATAAGATCCCGAAGTTGGCTGAAATCTATAACAAAGAAATTATTCGACTTCATGGTATTCCGGTGAGCATAGTGTCAGACCGAGACCCGAGATTTACTTCTAAGTTGTGGCAGGAGTTGCAGGCCATTTTGGGGATGAAACTTAAGTTCAGTACAACATTTCACCCTCAAACAGACGGTCAATCTGAAAGGTTAATCAGATATTTGGAAGATCTTCTTCGGGTTTGCGCGATGGATTTTCAAAACTCGTGGGCAGAACAGCTTCCTTTGATTGAGTTTGCTTATAATAACAGCTTTCAGGCTTCGATCGGGATGGCTCCTTACGAGTTACTTTATGGAAGAAGGTGCCGGTCTCCGTTGTTCTTCGACTTAGAAGAATGGAAATGGTCGAAACAGGAAGGGGTGAAGAGAGGTGAAAGATTCTAAAGGCCTTCCAAAGTCGTTCAAGCTATGATTGAGAAAGTTCAAATGATTCAACAACGGATGAAAGCCGCGCAAGATAGGCAAAAGAGCTATGCCGATAAGCGCCGAAAAGATCTAGAGTTTGAAGTTGGTGATTGGGTATTCTTGAAGGTGTCACCAAGGAAAGGTTTCACCCGAATCGGGAAAGGAGGAAAACTTAATCCTCGCTACTTAGGTCCGTTTGAGATTCTTGAAAGAATAGGCGAGGTAGCCTATCGACTGGACCTACCACTGAGTCTTACGGGGATTCATAACGTATTTCATGTTTCACAATTAAGGAAATATTACCCCGATGAGACTACGATTCTCCCCGTGGAAGAAGTTGAACTGGAACCGAATTTGACATTTATTCAGAGACCGGTTAAAATCATGGATCGGAAATTTCAAGAGTTGAGAAACCGGAGAATTCCCATGGTTAAAGTGTTGTGGAGAAGCGACAAAACCGAGGAAGCTACGTGGGAAACGGAAGATAAAATGAAACGGTTCCACCCGGAGTTATTCGAGCAAGACTAGAGAATCTGGGGACCAGATTCTTCTAAGGGGGAGAGAGTTGTAACGCCCCGGTTCCGGATGAACAGGTAAGCACGCCACGTGTGAGTTTGAGCGTAGGTTTTATTTTATTTCTTTAATTTTATGATATATTCTTACGTGGCATTCATAATTTTATAAAATTCACGAAACATCCTTTATGTGAATTATATGAATTCATATCATTGAAAATATTATTTCACGACACCGAAATTATTTATTGAATGAAACAAGTACCGAGAGTGTTTTAAATTACCAAATTGTCCCTAGTGAAGATTTCTTTAAAATTTTAGGGACTTAATTGCATAATCCTTCAAGGATCTAATTGATCATATTTTAAAACTATGTATACTCAATTGCATACTCTCATGAGTTAGAGGATTAATTGGCAAATTGGCACATTTCACACATTTCAAAAATGGGTTTTACATAATGCATCTCCAAGCTTCTTTCTTGATCATTTTTCTATCCAAAGATTTCCCAACAACTTGCTCTCTCACTCTCGGTTTCTTCAAGGAAAGAAAAGGAAAGAAGTTTTTCAATCAATCATCAAGACTTCAAGAAATCATCCAAGTTTTGGGAGATTGATCATCATCTTCATCTATTTTCTCCATATTTTCATCTTCAAGGTTGGTTGCATGGAAGTGATGATTCTTGCTCAAATTTGACATGGTTAGGGTTTGAGAATTATATGCTAAATGAATGAATTAGAAGTAGAAGCATGATTATGTGATCATTTCATGAATTATGGCATGAATTATTCATGATATTGTTGAGAATTAGAGCTTGGATGATCAAAGTGGGCATGAGCTTGAAATCTTGGAAACCTTGGTGATATAGCATGTTTTATGTGTTTAAGTAGGATATTATTACTCCTTGAATGTGTATGCATCATACTTCCAGAAATTATAGCATTTGGGGATCAAAAATGGAATTTTGTGGCTTTGTTGATTCTTTGCCGAGAGCCTTCCCTGTTTCTGCTCTGTTCTTCAAATTTGCAGAAACTGGGAACGACCGTTCCCAGCCTCAAGGCATTGAGGGAACGGGCGTTCCCACCTTTTCAAATGAACTGGGCGGCCGAGCATGGGAACGGCCGTTCCCACTTTGGCCTTGCTGCCGGAAGGGCCGTTCCCAGCTAAAAGGCGCGCTTTTATTTTTAAAATCGTTGGCGCGTTTTGGGGAACTCATGGGAACGACCGTTCCCATTTTGTAAAGGGGACCGGAACGGCCGTTCCCACCTGGAATGCAGAACAAAATTCACTGCATAAAATTACGAAAATGACCCCTCGATCCAACGACTTCTTTGACCCCGAATTGTTATAATATGTACTAATATGAAGTGAAATAACATGTTATCATGCCACATTGTATTTTCGTGGTCGTCTCGATACATTTCCACCGTTCGTCATATTTTGGTCATTTTAGGTCATGTCTCACGAATATACGTCGTGTTTGCACAGGTCACGAGGGCGTGGACGGGGAGCAAGCTCCTTAGAACACCACATTATTGTATTTTGCAGGTGAGGTTTTAGGTTATGTATATAGAACCCTACCACCCTTATGTGCTATTTCGGCCAAAAAAATACTATACTTATAAATGATTTCAAAACCATGAATATTTCAAGCAAGCAAGTCATGATTTCAAGCATGTTTGGCGAGTACATGATTGCACGTGGGCCCGAGGGTAATTCTTGAGCCAACCGGGAAAGCAAGGGCTGACGGGTAACTCCTGAATTATCCTCACATTGTTGGGATCACCCCCGAAGCCACTAGAAGATTAGTGGTGGAAGGAGTTCCGTGTCTAGAGGGTCATGTCCTCTACACACACCATGTCGTAGATAGTCGAGCCTTGCAAACTCGCTATCACCCGGAGGAAGAAGGAGACTGGGGATTAATCCGGAATGTCGGGTTATCCTCGGGTTATCGCATGATTTCAAGCATGAAATTGTCTATATGGGCACTAAATGGAATTGCATGATCATGTATTCAATTGATAAAGCAATCACGTACTGTCACGTTTGGTGTTAAGGTTGGAGATTCGCCCCTACTCGTCGGGGTCACATGTTCATGAAATGTTCAAGCTAAAATGTTAATGTGATTGGTTGTAATCTCGGGCAAAGATTAAGTTTCTTGAATTATATATTCCTTTCATTTCCAGAGTCTTCACCCGAGGCTACACCTTGCATGTGATGTGTGTTATATATATTTATTGCCCCTCACTCAGTCTTCGGTGGACTGATACTTCACTTTTCAGGTACTTGAGAGCGCGGTTGTGCTAGGCGGGAGTCCTATCAGGTCTTGCATATCACGGGTCTAGCATTGTACCGTTCTTGTATATATTTTGTTACCTATCATGTTATGATCATTATTGTCACGTTTTGGGGATACCTGATTATGTATATTATCAAAAGATGATAATGTATTGATAGTTAAGTTGGTATCTATACATATCTATTCGGTAAATATGGTACCTATATGTATGAATGATTTTATTGTTTCCGCTTTCATTATCAGGTTTGCTCTGGTTTTGTTGGGGAGGTGTCCCGCCTAGCTCGTCATTTTATTTGTCACCCGTTCGCTATAGTTTTGGTTTATGTATGGACTTTCCATTTCATACGTGGATCGAGGCTATATTGCGGGGGATGTGGTGCCCAGGGGATTAGGGTGCTACAGGAGTGGTACAAGAAGCTGCCCCCTCGCTCCATTCGAGGGTACGAGGATTTGACAGATGCCTTCCTAAACCACTTCAGCTCTCTGAAGGCACCGGCACCCGCTGTCACGGCTCTCTACAGCCTAGTACAAGGGCCAAACGAGACCCTCAGGTCCTTTATGGGTAGGTTCAACAAAGAAATCCTACGGGTGGAGGGGCCCTCGATGGATTTTTTAAGACATGTGCTATTTGGGGCCATCAATATGAAAAACTATGTCAGCAAAGGAGTTTGTTGAGGAGGTGGAAAAAAAGAAACCACGCTCCCTGATGGAAATAAGGGACATAGCTGATTCTTTCTTCACCCTCGAGGACATGTACATCACGAGGCCGCAAAAGCTTACCAATACCCCTCGCACTGACAGAGGCCAGGAAGACAGGGGGGAGTCCAACAGAAACCGCCGCCGCAGCTCTGCTCCTGCTTGGAGAAGCTCCCCACCCCCTCGAAGGTTTGAGCGCGTTCCCCTCAGCAGACCTATTGCAGAGGTCTACTCCATGGCGGATAAAAAATTGTTTAAGAGGCCGCCCAAGATAAGGAAAATCGAGGGTCAAAAGCGCTCGGGAAAATACTGTGCCTTCCACAAGCAGAAAGGGCATGATACAAATGAATGCCGTCAACTTGAGAGCAAAATTCAAAGGCTCATTGTCGGGGGGGCATCTGAAGGAGTTTGTGAGGGCGCTCGAGATGTACGATGAGCACTGTACCGAGCGTGCCAAGGCTCGAGGGAGAAGTCGTTCGCGCTCAAGGAGCCCTCGTAACCATCGCCCTAAGACAAGCGACCATGGTAAGCAGAAAGCCGTCGAAATGGAGAACCAGCCCTTCACCGTCATCAACATGATCACTGGCGGACCCTCGGGGGGAGACTCTAACACCTCTCGTCGTCGCCACGTCCGAAGTTATGATCAGAGATCCTCGAGGCCCAAACAGGTGTATTCCTTGGAAGAATCCTCGGGCTCGAAAGAAAATGAGATTGTAGGATTCACTGAAAAAGACCTAGAGCACATTGTAACACCCCATGGGGTCAGTGAAACCTCTGACTGCCCCATGGTGGTTAGTTTAGATGTCCACAATCACATTGTAAAGAGGGTTTTAATTGATAGTGGAAGCTCAGTGAATGTTCTCCCTTACTCAACGTTTCAAAAGGTTAACATAGCCAACATTCCCCTCGAACCCCTCAGAACAGCCCTTGTTGGCTTTGGAGGTTCCGAGATTGTCCCTCGCGGACAGATTCGCTTGGCCACCTCTTTTGGTCGTGCCCCATAGCGAAAGACCTTGAGCGTCTTGTATGCCATCGTTGAGGTGGATCTACCCTACAACATCATCATTGGGCGCCCAGCCCTTGTTGATTTTAAGGCGGTCATTTCAACATACCATCAGAAGGTCAAATTCCCCCACTCCCGAGGGAACATGTGAGGTACTTTGCAACGTTAAGGAAGCCTGAGAGTGTTACATCCTCTCTCTTCGCAGTCACAAGCCCAAGTCAACGGTCCAAGCCGGATCCACCAAGAAATCTGTGGATTTCCCCAAGTTGGATGAAGACGGCCCCGAGCGTAAGAGAGCCAAGCTGAACAGAAAGAAAATCAAGAAAAAGGTTCCGGGCGAGACCAAGGGCAGTGAAGATGGGCCACCGGGGGTCCTTCTCCGAGAGCGACAGCTAGAAATCCTCAAAGGAAGCTGATGGTAGACTCACAGGAAAGAAGCGGGCGCTCAAAACACCAAGGCCAGAGGTACGAATTGAGCCCACCGAAAATTTTCTGACCATCGAGTTGGAACCTGGAAATCCGGATAAAACTACCCAAATTAGATCGAATCTCGACGGTCCAGCTCAGATCATGATGATCAATTTCTTGCGAGAGAACTTGGATATCTTTGCTTGGAAAGCCTCAGATCTAACAGGGATAGATCCGAGCGTCATAGTCCACCGGCTCAATGTTGACCCTGCATTCAAACCGGTCAAGCATAAGAAAAGAAACGTTCATGGATTTCGGCGACAGCTCATTAAAGAGGAGGTCAAAAAGCTCCTCGAGGCTCAGTATATTGAAGAAATTTTATATCCTGAATGGCTCTGCAACGTGGTCCTCGTGCCCAAGAGCGCTAACAAATGGCCCATGTACAATGATTTCATAGATCTCAACAAGGCATACCCCAAAGATCCTTACCCTCTGCCGAGGATTGACCAGCTGGTGGATTCGACGGCTGGATGCGAACTTATGAGCATGATAGACGCGTTCCAGGGGTATTACCAGATTTTCATGGCGCCCGAGGATCGCCCTAAAACGTCCTTTGTGGTACACACGGGAGTTTACTGTTTCCTGGTCATGCCGTTCGGGTTCAAAAACGCTGGAGCCACATATCAGCACCTGGTCAACAGAATGTTCGAGCGCGAAATTGGAAAATCCATGGAAGTCTACGTAGACGACATGATCGTCAAGAGCGAGCGCCAGCATTCACATCTGGATGACCTCAGGCGAGCCTTCAATATCCTACGCCACTATGGTATGAAGCTAAACCCTTCTAAATGTACATTTGGAGTTCGATGGGGCAAATTATTGGGGTACGTGGTCAGTCAAAGAGGTATTGAGGCGAATCCAGAGAAAATAAAGGCAATTATGGATATTCCTTCCCCTCGAAATGTTAGAGAGGTCCAAGTGCTGGTGGGCAAGATTATCTCCTTGAATAGGTTTATCTCCCGCTCGGCTGACAGAAACTTGTCATTCTTCAAAATTCTAGGTAACGCTCGAAATTTTACCTGGAGCGAAGAGTGTGAGAAAGCACTACAGGATATGAAGCAGTATCTCTCATGCACCCCGTTGTTGACAAAGCCGATCCCAGGAGAGAACCTGATCGTTTACCTCTCCATCTCCTTGAAGGCCACGAGCGTAGTCCTCATAGCAGTACGCAAGCGTAAGCACTTACCGCTGTACTACCTGAGCAAAACTCTGCAGGGCGCCGAAAAGCGGTACATGGAGATTGAAAAATTCGTCTTCGCCCTCATTAATGCTTTCAGAAGATTGAGGCCATATTTCCAGGCTCATTCCATTACTGTGCTTACAGACCAACCGCTCAAGCAGGTTCTCTCGAAACCGGAAGTCTCACGAAGGTTAATAAAATGGTTAATAGAACTCAGCCAGTTTGACATCAGCTTCGAGCCTAGAACAACTATACAGGTTCAAGCTGTGGCAGATCTCTTGGTTGAACGGTTTGGTTTGGATCTCGTACCCTCTTTGGATGAGGGCATGTGGCTCTTGCACACTGATGGTTCCTCGACCTCTCAAGGGGGGAGAGCAGGGGTGACCCTCAGAGACCCTCATGGGAGTGAAGTTGACTACGCAATCAAACTGGCATTCCAGGTCACTAATAATGAGGCTGAATATGAAGCTCTAATCCAAGGGCTCAGAATCGCCCTTCAAAATGGAGCCTCTCGGGTCACTGCTTACGTAGACTCTCAGCTAATTGCAAGTCAGATTGATGGCACTTATGAGGCTCGAGAAACCACCATGGTGCAGTACCTGGCAAAAGCTAAGGAAATGATTTCCAAGTTCAAGAAATTCTATTTACTACAGGTTCCACGAGCGGAGAACGAGCGTGCTGATGCCCTATCCAAATTTGCATCTGCTCTGGAAGACACCTGCGAGCGTTCTGTCACGTTCCTTAGAACGGAGGAACCACTGATACGCGAGGCGAAACCCTCGGGTGAGGTAAGCATGATCGACCCATCCGAGTCATTTTGGCTTGATGACATCATCAGATTCCTAAAGGATGGAGCTTGCCCGAGCGACAAAGTGTAAGCACGGAAAATAAGGAGTAAAGCCCCTCGTTTTCTACTTGATAACGAGGGTAGGCTTTTCAAGCGGTCTTTCCAAGGCCCTCCGTTAAGGTACCTGAGACCCTCACAAGCTAAGGAGGTACTTGAGCACGTGCACAATGGGAGTTGTGGGAATGATTCTGGCGGTCGAATTCTGGCTAAGAAGGTGTTAAGGAGCTGATTCTACTGGCCCTCAGTATTGTAGGATGCCATCGATTACTCCAAGAAATGCCCCAAGTGTCAGTTTCACTCCAACACCCCTCAACTGCCAGTAGCCCAAATGATCCCAATCGACATTTTATGGCCCTTTGATCAGTGGGGAATTGATATAGTGGGACCCCTCCCAATGGCGGGTTGGACAAAGGAAATTTGTGATCCTCGCTGTGGATTACTTCACCAAGTGGGCAGAGGCCGAAGCGGTCGCGAAAATAACGTTCAAAGTGGTAAGAGACTTCATTTGGAAAAATATGATTTGCAGGTATGGCATCCCGAGGGTGCTAATCTCAGTCAACGGCTCTCAGTTCATCGCTGCTGACACTCGAGAATGGTGCTCAGAGCTTGGCATTGAGCAACGATTCACTTCCGTGCGCCATCCACAAGCCAACTATCAAGCTGAAGTAACCAACAGAACTATACTCCAGCATCTAAAAACGATGCTCGAAAGTAAAAAGGGTGAATGGGCTGAAGAGCTTCAAGGAGCCCTGTGGGTATATCGCACCAACCCGTGAGCGGCAACCGGTGAGACCCCTTACTCCCTCGTTTATGGATCTGAAGCTATGATACCTGCGAAAATCGCTCAAGAGTCCGCACGCGTTGCCTATTTTGAGCCTGCAGCAAACGAGGGTAACCGGGCGCTCGAACCGGACTTAACTAGATTAAAGGAGGAACACCGCTTGGGCCCGTATCCACAAATACAAGGCAGTAGTGGCCCATCAATACAACAAGCGTGTCAAGGAAAGGACCTTCCATCTAGGGGACCTAGTCCTCAAAAAAGTCGAAGTATCCAAATATGTGGGTAAGTTAGACCCCAACTGGGAAGGCCCCTTCAAAGTCATCTAGGTACGAGCGAACAACACCTACCTGCTGGAAACTTTGCAAGGCGAGCGTCTCCCTCGCCCATGGAATGCCTGCAATCTGAGAAGATTCTTTGTCTAAAGGCAAATCTGGTAATTCCCCACTCGGGGCACATTGTATCTTCTTTTGACAGAAATACAAATACATCAGTAAGTACTTTCATACATTGTTTGTCATTTTCTTGATTCAACTTAAGATCAACGCCTACTCCGTGTCGAGGGTACCCCATGTCGAACGGCTTGATATCTACTCTCACGTGGGTCTCTCTTAAATGAGTATACCCCTTCTGTATATCAACGCTAACAGTGTGTTGAGAGTGCTCCACACTAATCTGTTTGATGGTCTTAGATACTTGTACCCTTCTTAAACTAACGGGTCAAAATCGAGGGTAATGCATGTTCAATTACACCAACTAAATAAGAATTATTCTGGTTCGCGCTCGTAAACCCCTTAAAAGATTGTTACCTGATTAAAAATGCGTACTCTCATAAATGGTGGACACTTAGCAAATCCTCTAGTTAATTTCTGAGTTCAAGTTCACACCATAGCTACGTTTGTTGTTATTCAACACTTAGATTAATCTTCATCAAGGACAAACATTTAGCGAAGCCCAACACTTAGCAAAACCCCTGCCGGATGTCTAAGTTCAAGTCTGAGCCTCATGCAGAACGTGGCCAGGGTACCCCTCATATGACACACCCTCGTGCCCATACTTTCACACATCACAAGACTTCAAGTATCAAAGTGAAATCAACAACAAGCATTCAAAACATTCCAACACAGAGGGGAAAACGTTGAAATTCCATTAACTTGAAAGGAAAATTACAAGTACAAGAAAGAAAATTGCATTGCAAAATAAGGGAAGCATGACAGAATTACAGATTAATGGAAGGTACTGTTGGGATAAATGCCCTGAAAATCTAATTATATTGTAAATATTTTGGATTATTGAAACTGAAATTATCGCAAGTTATGAGTATTTTACAAATTTAATAATTAATGACGTGTGATGGTATTTTTATATGAAATGTGTTTCATAGGAAAAGATTTTAAATACCAAAAGTCACGTGTCATTAAAGTTCTAGTCAGTATGATAAGAAAATGTTCTTATCAAGACTATAATGTGTTATATAAGATGATTAGTCTTTCGTCATAGGGGAAAAGGAGTTTCCAATTATAACACATTGATGATTTTCAATGAGATTGGAAACATCGAACTGGACCACTGAGATTGTTCATTTTATACTGCTATCTAAAATGAACAGAATCTCGGAAGCATTAGACTCTTAATCCTGGCAGTGTTTCTACTTTAGGCATGTAGTGTTAATCACTGTGATGTACTCAGAAGTGAGGTCTCGGTAACGGGTGGCCAAAATACTTTGTACGTTCGGTGATTGCATGAAATGTGCTAGAGAGAAATATTGATCAAGGAATCTGTAGCCTTGTTGGAAGGTTTAAAGATATCCCTGAAATAGATTTGCAAAAAGTTCGAATTAAAACTTTGGTCAAAGTACTTCGTGTGTTAGTCACCGAAGTTATATGTTGAATGTGTTTCACATACAGGGAATTTGGACTTAAGGCGAATCAAGAAATTTCAGATTTAAAGTGAAAAATAAATGATAGTAGTATTGATTTATTTTTCATGGATATCTGTACAGAGGAGTAAAATGCAAAATTATTCTAGATCGAGAAATTCGTGAATAATTTAATTAATTTTAGAGTTCAACAATATTTATTTAGTGGAATTAAATATTGTTAAACGGTAATCAATTATTGTCATGGGATGATAATAGATTGACCCGTTTGGAGCTAAGATTAATTAGTCCTGCAGGTCCCCCCGCAAGCCCCAACGAAGATCAAAGAGAAAATATTAAAAGGAGAGAGAGAAATGATTTTTCAAAGTGTTTGAAAATAGCCAAGTAATTTATTTTGAGAAAATAAATTAAATTCCAAAGAGTTGGAAATGCCCGAAATTTTATTTTGGAGAAAATAAAATTTTTCAAAAAAAAAAAAGGTTTTTTTTATGACGTGGCAGCTGACGTGGCATGCCACGTCAGCGGGTCAGCGCCGCGTGGCGCTGACTGGGCGCCAAGTGGCACGTCGCGTGGACGGCCAGGATCGTGCCAAGTCGCGCGGGTCAACGGTCCGGATCAAGGGTTGAAACGGACCAGGTCAGGACGCGGGTCCGGGTTCGGGTCGGTCAGGGTTTGACCGACCCGGACACGTGGACGAATGGGATTTGGACACGTGGCGCTGTTGGAGTCCAGCTTAAACCAACCGGTTCATCCCTGAACCGGTCTGAACCGCGAACCGCCGGTCGGACCGGACCGGTTCGCCACGTGGCAGCTGCTCGCGCTGGCGTGCCTCTCACACGCGCCAAACGCATAACCGCCACACGGGCGGCGCGTGCGGGCGCGTGCGGGCTCCGTTCCGCGCTTGCCAGGCGGCGTTGGCCTCGTGACGGCGTGGGCTGCTGCATGGCATCCTCGGATTTGCTGAACTGGGCGGCTAAGGACGCGTGGCAACCGTTTTTCCTGCACTTGGACTATTTTACCCTCAAATCATGGCTATAAATAGGGCTGCCATTTTTTGTTCAAAAATCAGAATTTTGGCAATTCTTTTTCCAGCTTACAAAGCCTCTCGGCTCTCTCTCTCATCTTGATTAATTAATCTTTAATTAGATTAATTAATTACTTAATTAGGTGGTTATATAATTAATATATAATCCACTTAATTATTAGAAAATAGGGATTTTCAGGTTTTAGAAAAAAGGGTTTTTCTAGAAAAATATTTTCTCAAGTATTTAGGGAAAAACTGCCGGAGCCCACACTCCAATTTCTTAATCGGGGATATTACGGGGAAGCTCTGCCGGTTTCACGAGGAAATATCGAGGTGCTGGAAAAGTGCCGTTGATAGCCATTTTTTGCAGTACGGTAATACCGTTGTGCTGCCCAAATTAATATTTGCATATTGTGATTATATGCTAGATGATTTAAAATTATGTTATCGATGCCTGTATATATTAGAGTTATGCTGCCCGATTTATTCCGCTGCTTTATTAAAATGTTTTGGAAATATTTTGATAGCGAGGTTATGGCGAAATTTTTTGAAATACTCCGCTGTACCGTCACCCTGACTCGGGCCCGCCACGCAACCCAACAACTGGTATCAGAGCGGGGCTCTGATTATATACTGGCATTGATAAAGCATAGGATGCATAATTTTAAATCTGATACTGTGCACGTAAATTCTGTCAAAGAAGGCTGGGTTTTAAGTGGGACCATTGTGACCCCTCCAGTGTTTCTGGGAGTTTGCGTAGAATGGTAATTTTCTGGGAATTGATTTCAGTAATCTTCCTGGTTAATTGCCGAATCAGTAAATATGATTTAAATTATGTGATAATTTAAAACATATTTATTTAAGGGGCCATAAAAATTTAAAGCGTGATAATTATGTGATAATTATTTGCAAGCATGCTTTTAATTTTAAAAATGGCATGATAATATGTGATATTATGTTGTTTTAATTATGCATGATTTATTTAATGTGATTAGATAAATAATGTTTAATAGAGATTAAATACGATACATAATTGGATTAATATTTTTTGGCCTAAATTAATAAAGAGTTATTAAAGCCTTAAAATATTATTAGGATTATTTAATAATCCTAGTGGGAGCTTATTAATTAGATTAATTACTTCCAAAATTAATAAGACGCCAAAAGTGATTATTTAATAATCAAAGATAAATCCACAAATTTTATAAAATTCAAGTGGGAGCGAGATGAAAAGAGTTGGATTCTCACGGCCTCCATTACCCGTCTATAGTATAGTGAATATATACTACTCCCTTCGACGGGTATGTATTCGCGGTATACAAGATTAGGCTTCTACGGATAGAATGAAATACGGGGAAAGTCAGCTCGACCACGCCTCCGTGGAGTGTCTGATCTACTCGTACGAATTTCTAGGTAATGGTATACGCTTGACTAAGTAATGTATTAACCTCCCTTCGGAGCTATGTTACATTTACTTAGAGGCCAATAGTTAACGTGGTGGATTAACAAAGTTTGGTAAGAGTTACCTAGATGACATGTTAATTAAGATTAATTCTTGCTTTTCTAAGCAGTTTTCGACCTCGCTTCCGGGGAGTCAACTGCGGTTAGATAAGTCACCATTGTGTAAACCAAAAATGCTTACGTGGATTTCGTTTATTAGTTAGACACAAAAGAAGTAAAGTACAGAATCATAACTTGCACTATTTTAAAATGTTTCAGTTTTAAGCAATGACGACCGCTAGCCCGCTTCAATCGATCTTAAGGGAAAATAGGCTTGAAGGGTCTAACTATGCTGACTGGAAAATGAATCTTGACATCGTGCTTGGTCACGAGAATCTGAAACAAGTGCTCACTGAACCTTGTCCGGGGGTACCGGAAACTACAGCTAATCAGGATATGAGAAATGCTTATGCCAATTGGATCAAGTCCAATGATTTGGCTAGGTCTTATATCCTGGCATCTGTCTTCAATGTTCTCAAGCATCAAATGCATGAGATGCCAACTGCTAGGAACATGATGGATCATCTCCATCAAATGTTTGGAGGACAAAATCGAGCCAAGAGGCTCGAATTGATACGAAGGCTGTTAGTTACCAAGATGTCTGAGGGATCACCCGTTCAGGATCATGTTATGAACATGATGGCTTGCCTGAACGAAATTGAAAGCCTTGGTGCTAAATTTGATGATCTCAGCAAACAGGATATGATCCTATGCTCTCTGCCAAAGTCGTTCGACACATTCAGGCAAAATTATTCTATGAACAAATTGGATTTTTCTCTGCCTGAATTGATGAACGAACTTAAAGTGGCGGAGGGAGTGATGAAAGCTAAGGGAACTGTTCTCCTGGCTCAGGCGTTGACTTCCACGGCTCCAAAGGCCAACAAGTGGAAAAAGAGAAAGGTTCCCAATCCCAAGAAAAAAGTTCAGAAGAAGAAAGGCAAACCCAGCAAGGGAAAATGTTTCCACTGCGGAGAGAATGGGCACTGGAAGAGGAATTGTCCAAAATACTTAGCAAGTCTTCCTGCTAAGCCATCTGGACAAGGGGTTCAAGCTAACCAGAAAGCTTGAAGATGGCGAGATGCAGCTACTGCTCGGGGATAATACAAGTATATCTGTGTTAGCAGTAGGGACTGTAAACTTGTATTTTGGTGATAGGGTTTTGATACTAAAAGACACTCTGTACATACCGTGTGTTCGTAGAAATTTAATTTATGTGAGTTGTTTAATAAATAATGGTTTTAGTGTTTGTTTTGAACAAAATTTTACCATTAAGCAAAATAAAAGGTTTATTTGCTTGGGCACGGTAAAAGATGGCCTTTTCTTGTTATACCCCGATAAAAACCCTAATTCCGAACTTAACACTACTAAGCTTGACTTACCATCCAAAAGAAAAACCCCTATGCCTAATGAGGCATACAAGTGGCACTTACGTCTTGGTCATATTAATCCAAAAAGGATCCAAAGACTAATTTCAGATGAATTGTTGAGTCCCTTGGACTTAACAGAACTACCAGTCTGTGAATCCTGCTTGGAAGGTAAAATGACCAAGAGATCTTTTAAATCTAAAGGTAATCGAGCCACAGAATTGCTTGCATTAATTCATACGGATGTGTGTGGTCCTATGAGTATTCAAGCAAGAGGAGGTTTTGAGTATTTCATCACTTTTACGGATGATTACTCCAGATATGGATACGTTTATTTGATGAGATATAAGTCTGAATCTGGCTGAAGTTGAAAATCAAACTGGAAAACGTATCAAGGCACTTCGATCAGATCGTGGTGGTGAGTATCTGTCTACAGAGTTTCTAGAATTTCTCACTGCAAATGGGATTAGATCTCAATTATCTGCACCGGGTACACCCCAGCAGAACGGTGTTGCAGAAAGGAAAAATAGAACTCTGATGGAAATGGTAAGATCTATGATGAGTCATGCTACCCTACCAAGTTCGTTTTGGGGCTTTGCACTCGAAACGGCGGCACACATATTAAACCTTGTTCCATCCAAGTCGGTTCCTAAAACACCAATGGAACTGTGGCGAGGGCGAAAGCCCAGTGTCTCCTATCTTCGGATATGGGAAACCCCAGCTCATGTGTTAAGGAAAGATCCTGACAAGTTGGAATCAAGAACAGAGGTTTGCTTGTTCGTAGGTTTTCCTAAAGGAACAAGAGGTGGTATATTTTACGATCCTAGAGATCACAAAGTGTTTGTGAGCACTAATGCTAATTATCTCGAAGATGATTTCGTAAATGACCACAAGGGTAGAAGCAAAATTGTGTTAGAAGAAATGACAACATCAGATTCTGAATTCCAAGAACCCGTAGTAACTGAAAATGTGTTAGATACATATGATGTACCAGATACAACATATGATGTAGGGACGAGTACACAGCAACCTCGTCGTAGTGGGAGGATTGTCAGGGCACCTGATAGATACCTAGGATTAACCCAAGTGGTTGAATCTGACGTATTTGATCCTGTCACATATGATGAAGCCATAAACGATATAGACGCTGACCGTTGGGTCAGAGCCATGGAATCTGAATTAGATTCAATGTATTCCAATAAAGTCTGGGAACTTGTAGAGGCGCCTGAGGGCATTAAACCTATTGGATGCAAATGGGTCTACAAGAGAAAAAGGGGAATAGATGGAAAGGTTGAGAGCTTTAAAGCAAGGCTTGTGGCAAAGGGTTATACCCAGAAAGAAGGTATCGATTATGATGAAACCTTCTCGCCTGTAGCAATGCTTAAGTCCATAAGAATTCTCCTATCCATTGCTGCTCATTTTGATTATGAGATTTGGCAAATGGATGTAAAGACTGCCTTCTTGAACGGGCGCCTTCAAGAAGAGATATATATGGCTCAACCTGAAGGCTTTATAGCCAAAAATCAGGAGCATATGGTATGCAAGCTTGATAGATCAATTTATGGTCTTAAGCAAGCGTCTAGGTCATGGAACATCAGATTTAATGAGGCAATTAAATCCTTTGGATTTATGCAATTGCCTGATGAACCATGTGTGTACAAGAGACATCATGATAGTGTTGTAACATTTTTAGTTCTATATGTTGACGATATTCTGCTCATTGGGAATGACACAGGAATATTGTCAGCAGTTAAGATTTGGTTGTCAAACCAGTTTGACATGAAAAACCTAGGTGAAGCCAGCTATATTCTAGGGATCAGACTTTGTCGTGATCGTAAGAATAAGATGATTGGTCTATCACAAGCAGCATATATAGATAAGATGCTGGCAAGATATAATATGGCTAACTCCAAGAAAGGATCGTTACCTTTCAGACATGGAGTTCATCTGTCTCGGGATCAATGTCCTAAGAACCCAGAAGAGACAGAAGAAATGAAAGATGTTCCGTATGCTTCGGCAGTCGGAAGCCTCATGTATGCCATGTTATGCACTAGGCCAGATATCTGTTATGCTGTAGGTCTAGTCAGCAGATATCAGTCAAACCCTGGACCCCAACACTGGATAGCTGTAAAGCATATATTGAAGTACTTGAGAAGGACTCGGGATTATATGCTTATCTATCGCAGTGATGAGCTCATTCCTATTGGGTACACAGATTCGGATTTCCAATCTGACTTGGATTCTAGGCGTTCGACGTCTGGATACGTGTTTACTCTAGGAGGAGCAGCCGTAAGTTGGAGGAGCATTAAGCAATCTTGCATTGCTGACTCCACCATGGAAGCCGAATACGTGGCAGCTTCGGAAGTAACCAAAGAAGCGTATTGGTTCCGAAATTTCCTAAGGGATCTAGAAGTCGTCAAGGACGGACTTACGCCGATCACATTGTACTGTGACAATGCTGGAGCGGTGGCCAACTCCAAGGAACCTCGAAGTCATAAACGTGCCAAGCACATCGAGAGGAAGTTTCACATTATACGTGATTATATGGAACGTGGAGAAGTGGCAGTGGTGAAAATTGGCTCAGTAAATAATCTAGCAGATCCCTTCACTAAAACTTTGGCGCAAAAGAGTTTTGACACTCATGTAGAAGGGATGGGTCTTAGATATGTAGCCAATTGGATTTAGGGCAAGTGGGAGATTGTTGGGATAAATGCCCTGAAAATCCAATTATATTGTAAATATTTTGGATTAATGAAACTGAAATTATCGCAAGTTATGAGTATTTTACAAATTTAATAATTAATGACGTGTGATGGTATTTTTATATGAAATGTGTTTCATAGGAAAAGATTTTAAATACCAAAAGTCACGTGTCATTAAAGTTCTAGTCAGTATGATAAGAAAATGTTCTTATCAAGACTATAATGTGTTATATAAGATGATTAGTCTTTCGTCATAGGGGAAAAGGAGTTTCCAATTATAACACATTGATGATTTTCAATGAGATTGGAAACATCGAACTGGACCACTGAGATTGTTCATTTTATACTGCTATCTAAAATGAACAGAATCTCGGAAGCATTAGACTCTTAATCCTGGCAGTGTTTCTACTTTAGGCATGTAGTGTTAATCACTGTGATGTACTCAGAAGTGAGGTCTCGGTAACGGGTGGCCAAAATACTTTGTACGTTCGGTGATTGCATGAAATGTGCTAGAGAGAAATATTGATCAAGGAATCTGTAGCCTTGCTGGAAGGTTTAAAGATATCCCTGAAATAGATTTGCAAAAAGTTCGAATTAAAACTTTGGCCAAAGTACTTCGTGTGTTAGTCACCGAAGTTGTATGTTGAATGTGTTTCACATACAGGGAATTTGGACTTAAGGCGAATCAAGAAATTTCAGATTTAAAGTGAAAAATAAATGATAGTAGTATTGATTTATTTTTCATGGATATCTGTACAGAGGAGTAAAATGCAAAATTATTCTAGATCGAGAAATTCGTGAATAATTTAATTAATTTTAGAGTTCAACAATATTTATTTAGTGGAATTAAATATTGTTAAACGGTAATCAATTATTGTCATGGGATGATAATAGATTGACCCGTTTGGAGCTAAGATTAATTAGTCCTGCAGGTCCCCCCGCAAGCCCCAACGAAGATCAAAGAGAAAATATTAAAAGGAGAGAGAGAAATGATTTTTCAAAGTGTTTGAAAATAGCCAAGTAATTTATTTTGAGAAAATAAATTAAATTCCAAAGAGTTGGAAATGCCCGAAATTTTATTTTGGAGAAAATAAATTTTTTCAAAAAAAAAAAAGGTTTTTTTTATGACGTGGCAGCTGACGTGGCATGCCACGTCAGCGTTAATACTTCGAAAAGTGTTTTTCCTAAGTTAGTGTTAATACTTCGCGTAAACTCAATAACTCCACTACATTATTAAAACTCTACTAAGATTCATAGAGTATCTTAACAATCATATTCAGCTGTCATCTCGAATGACACCCCTGTTATCTCAAATGATTCCCCTGGTTATAAAAGCTCACCTCCGAGTTTAGTTTCACCAATCCTTTCTTAGATTTATTCTACGACAACTCAATATATATTTTTCTTTTATCTGTGTTTTTTGTCTTAACTAATTAGTGTTGAGGTTTCAGTTAACTCTTTTATGTAGCAAAGAGTAACACTTCTAAGTTTCATAACATTTTGATATCTCCACCGTTTTCATGTTTTCCAAAGACTTCAGAGCTTCAAGATCAAGACAATTCATGCATGATATTCTGATAACATATTACTTTGAATTTTGCGATAAAAGCTCTCTTTGAGGCCGTTTGACACTCGTAAGCCATCGAAAATTTCGTTCAGTTTGAGCATCAACAATTTTGTCCGAAACCTGAAGTGCGAATTGATAACTTCTGAGCACGGTCCACATATTCATGTCTTATACAGTAGCGTGTACATACATCGGTTTTTTCTAAATTTTCTATCATATTTCAGTACATTCGTGAGCAAGCTATCATGTTAGCAAGCCACAAGAAAATCTTGAACTTTTGCAATTCATTTCCAATTTTTCTCCCATGTCTCATCTGACACCATAAGTAGACTATAACCATTTTATAGGACAATTTGTCGTTAGTTGACCCAATCCAAACTCTCTTATCTCCGTTATCATATAATGCAATTAGGATATTAAGTATCTCATCCACCACCTCCTTGGGCAATACTGTTTTCAGCTTATCCAAGTTTTAGTTTTTATTTGTGACAATGGATTACATACTACAAGATCTTTATCCTTCTCATGAATCTTATCTCCAAAGATGGCCTCTAGTTTGCCTTGTGATAACCATGTATCATTCTATAAAGACATTCATTCAACTGCTTCTAACTATTCCCTTTCATGCTTGGGAAGCCATAAGTTGAGGGTTATGTTCAAGAATGTCCCCTGACCCTTTTTAAATATTCTTATCTTATATATCTAGTTTCACACCATCATCTCTTTATTGAGCATTCTCCAACCCGTTTTAGTGAGCATCACTATATTTCTTTTCGGCCTTCTCTAAAACTCAATCCGTCATCTCGCTTGTTTCTAATCACCTTTTTCCACCCTACAAAATGGGTATGTTTCTTTGTTATATCAGTGGCCTAAAAAAAGTTGTGTTGGAGTTGATCAATTTTAACGCACACGTGATTGGGGAGCCAATTTGTGTGCTTGTGGTAGATGGGGATCGAGCTCGTGATGGATTGAATAAAGTCATTCATCCGAAAAGGTTTGTCGTTTTGGCTTCCTATTCCAAGAGATGTTTTTCGAATCTCTTAATCACAATCTAAAAATGCTCATTATAGTTTAAGCCAAAGTCCATCCGTAGCCCCAAATAGTTCCTTAAGTTCTCTGTATTTTCCATGCTCAAAGTTCTAGTAACCTGCTACTTTAAGTCGTTTGACACATAAGGTGTGATCATCACATGCGATTTACTGAAGTTTAAACTAATGTTTGTAGTTTATTCAGGTTTTATTTTTTATCTGTGCCTATGAGATTACATATCATAAGATCTTTATCCTCTTCATGAATGTTATCTCCAAAGATGTCCGCTAGTTTGCCTTGTGATAGTCATCTATCGTTCCATAAAGACATCCCTTCACCGTTCTCCATACCCCATTTACAAAATGGCTCCACCATTCAAGTGCTTCTAACTATCCCCTTTCATGCTCGGAAAATCATAAATTGAGGCTTATATTCGATCAAGAATGTCCTTCCCTTTTAAGAATTTTTTTCTTATGTATCTAGTTTCACACCATCGTCTCCTTGTTGAGCATTCTCCATCTCGTTTTAGCGAGTATCGCTATATTTCTTTTTGGGCTTATCTAAGACCAAATCCACCTACTCACTTCTTTCTAGACACCTTCTTCCACCCTACAAAATGGGTTTGTTTCTTTGTTATATCAATCTACTAAAAAAAGTTGTGCTTGAGTCGATCAAGTTTACCGCACACGTGATTGGAGAGCCAATTTGTGTGCATGTGGTAGATGGAGATCGAGATCATGATGGACTAAATAAGTGTCGTTCTTTCGAAAAGGTTTGTCGTATTGACTTTCTATCCCAAGAGGTGCTTTTCGACTCTGTTAATCACAATCGAGCAATGCTCATTATAGTTTCAGCTAAAGTTCATCTGCACCCCCAAATAGTTCCTTTCGTTGTCTGTACTTTTCATTCTAGAGTTCTACTAACCTACTACTTTAAATCATTTGATACATAAGGTACGAACAACACATGTGATTTGCTGAAGTTTTAATTTGAGGCCCAACACCCTGCGAAACGCCTCAACCACACTTTGACGGGACTTTGCTCCATCCACGGTAGTTTTGGCTCAAGCTAATACCAAAACTCATCACCTATTCAATGGTACCTCCACTCATGAATGTTTGGTGTAGTACTCCCATGTGTGTGGCTTCAGTTGATCATTACTGGTTGCATTCATTGCCTATTTTGAGAGCATTCGTTTGGTTCCACCTTCTTGTTATGGTTGAGAGATGAAAGAAATGTGTATGATTATCCCTAAATTGGAGTCAATTATTCTCGACTCTTAAAACCAACTAATTTCTTAATTAACTAACTTATATTATAAAATTTGAATACAATTAATTAATATATTAATATTAAAACAATCATTAAAGTAGAGTTTATTATTAAAATGAATATTGAGATAATATTAAATTAATTATTAATAATATTTAAAAAATAATTAATAAAAAATTTATCGGCATCATCATAACATTAGTAAATATGTAAAAGTTCTTTTAAAATTAGAATAAAATTAAATAAATCTATTTCTTGTGAAAAATGAGAATATAACAATGAAAAGATAGTTAAAATAAAAAATCATAAATAAGTATAAAAATATGTCAAAATTTTATAATAAAATATTATAAACGCATGAATATCTAAAACTAACTACCTAATAAATAATTTAATAATAAAATATTGTGATAAATCTAAAATTAATAAACTTTTCTTAATTAAATTACATAATTAACAAATAAGCATTGACAAATAAATTAATAAAAAAAATTTAAACAAATGAATATTAATGTTTGAATAGTGAAATAGTAGTTTGAAGAAATAAAAATTAGAAATATTATAAATCTAAAACTACATGCAAAGTAAATGTCACTCCTTTCAAAATCATAAAAGAAAATTAAATAAGATAAATAAATGATATAAACAAATTTAAAAATAAAAGGTAAATTTTACGGTTCACCAAAATTATTACTGTAAGAGAATTATAAAAAGTAAAAGTAATCAAAATAAATTGATAGGTAATGAACTAAATAGAATTGAAAGAAGAATTCAATATTCAACTATAAAATTCAAAATAACAATGAACTAAATAAAAAGAATAAGAGACAACACAACATATGTGAGAATGAAATAACATATAAAATACTCAATAAATTTGAATGAAGATGGTAAAAACAAAACATAAAAAAAGAGTAATTATTTAAATATTGGAGATAATATGGAGGGTTGATGAGAAATTTAAATTGACGTTTAATTAAAAATTGTAAAAAATAAATATATAATCGAAGGTAATGAATAATTATGTAACTTAAAAGAAATACTGAATTTATATTGTTGTTATAAATACAAGAATAATTATTAATTAAATAAATAAAAAACTATAAAATTTTAATTAAAAGAATATAAAATATAAAAAGAAAATCTATCGAAAGAAAGGAGTATTTAAGGAAAGAAATATCTCCAGAGTCTTAAAAAAAAATGTTTTATTTTTTTGATATAATTCAGATTTACTTATTTTTTATTTTGTAATTTTTTTAATATTCATTTATAAATATTTATATCTATTAATTAATCAATTCATGCAAACGCATGGGATTCATGTTAAATCCAAAGTCATTTATAAGATAACTACCAGATCAAAAAATTTATTTCTATGATGGTTAGAATTCGAATAAGCCGAGATTAGATTTAAAACCGAAGTCTGGTTTCGCCCGTTTTGTTGCCATGATTTAGGCGTTTTTAGGGCTTGCCACCATGACTGGTTAAGAATCATATCTATAGCTTATTTAATTCTGTAAAACTACCATGTACAGTATAAGGTTTTTGATAGGGGCTTTACAAATGTTGTATTTCCGCCTTAATAAAAGATCCTCTCTGTTATGGTATCAGAGCCATGGATAGTGATCTTATTATATGGTATTATTCAACACAAATATTCTGTATATGATAAATATGTTTAGAAATAGAGATACTGTTAAAAACAGTATCGAAGAGGAATATGATATCCCTCAAAATCTTGACCTTCTTAATAAATGGACTATTCCTAAAATAGATCCTACTGTTATTTATAAATTTGGAACTTTTGATAGACTAAGTTTCAAGCATGTGGTTAAAACTACAGAAGAAACTATTTCCCTTAAGAAGGATGAGATGATTATTAAATTACTTAATAATAGAGATCTTAATAAATATAGAGGTATTTATAAATTTATCCATATTGGATTAGTTCAAGTTGCTTTCAAACCTTTAACATTAGAAGGTTTACCTGAGAGTTTTATAGCTGCTCTTAGAGATGGTAGAAATTTAATTTGGAAACAATCGTTAATGGGTATCATACAGTCCAGTCTGGCCCATGGTCCAGTTTATTTTAATGTTTATCCCAATTTGCAGTTATCTATATCTGATGTTAATATATTGGATGCTTTAACTCTTAATATCAAAACGCATGGTTATAATTATGCTCCTGGATCTGAAGTTATATGTGTTTGTTATAGAATTTATTACAAACCCCTTCAGACTTTAAATCCTAGATGCAAGATAGTTGATAAACCTGCTGATGAAACTATTCTAATAGAAAGTAATTTTAGTAGATCTGAGATTACTACTCGAAGATCTATTAAGTGGGATGAAATAACTTTCCCAGAAAATTGGATAATTGAGCAAGCTGTTCCTGCTCAACCTAATACTAGTTATAATCCAACTAGTATTTTGCAAACTTCTGAAGGAAATGTTCAAATAAGTTTTGAACCCTCCAGAAATCTTATAGGAGAAAGCAATAGATCTTATGCAAGATCTAAATCTCATCATCATATTTCCCCTATATATTTTACACAATCTCCTTCAAGAGCTTCTACTTCTCAAATAAGAGAAACAGAATCTGTTGAAGAATCTGATTTTGAAAAGGTGGAAGAATTAAAAATTCAACCTGATAATATTGTGAAAGGCATTTATAATGTCAAGGATGCAGATATAACTGCATCAGAAATGAATTTTTCTTTATGATGATTAATAAACCAAAAATTGATTTTAGTCCGGGATCACCGGCAAGAAAACAAATTCAAAATGATTTTAATCTTCCTAAATGGGAACCTTTTAAAAAATGGCTTTATGAAAACTTTTCTAAGGATGATAGAAAAATATTTCAAGAAGAATTTTATAAAGATCTTTCTGAGAAAAATTTAAAAATATCTTTTGTTCCTTGGTTTATAACCAAGTATGTTGAAAATCATATCTCTGTTATTGAAAGAGAATATAAACTCACTCATAGTGGAGAAATTTTGAAAACAAACTTTCCACCTTCATATGCTTTTTCTATAGAAAAAGGTCATGAAATTAGGTTTTATAATGCATTTCAAAAATTGTTTGAAAATAATACTTTACCTATTACTTTGCAGCACATGAACAATATGGTTCAACAACATAATTTTACCAATATGTATTTAATTGTCCTTGGAGAGAATATTTCTTCTCTAAGCAAAAGAGTTGATAATCTCATTTTTGATATAAAGAAATTAAAAATTCAAAATAATAATGAGAATTTCCAGGGAGAATCTAGCAGAATTATTCCTAGTGTTCAACCTCCTCCTGAAGTCAAGGATTTTAAATTAAAATCTATGACTGATCTAGAAAAAATTCTGGATGAAAAATTTAAAGGGCTTAAAATTAGTGCTCTTAATAAAGAATTTGCAGACAGTATGTCTGATAATGAAAGTTTTCATAATACTGTTAAGGATGAAGTTAATAAACTTTCTCGATATGCTGATAAGCCTACTCAAAGGATGTATTATTATCCTAGGCCTACTCCTCAAGATATACTTCTTGAAGAAAATGAGTATTTATTTAATAATTCTTACAGTGGTAAGAATATCTATGAATGGAATATAGATGGATTTGCTGAAAGACAAATTTATAATACTGTTCATAGAATGCTTATGTATAGCACCATTTGTAAGACTAATGGTAATAGAGATAAAGATATTGCCAAAATGATAATTGCTGGATTCACTGGTCAATTAAAAGGCTGGTGGGATCATTATCTTACTGATATTAATAAACAGGAAGTTATAAATACTGTTAAAAATGAAAATGGGATTGATACCCAAGATGCTGTTTATACTTTGATTGTTAATATTATTGAACATTTTACTGGTAGATTTTCTGAAAATAGTGATAATATCAGAACTCTTCTCCAGAATTTTAGAATTAAATCTCTTACTTCTTTTAGATGGTATAAGGATACTTTCCTTAGTAGAGTTATGGAACTTCCTGAGTCCAATAGTACTCATTGGAAGTCCAAATTCATTGATGGCTTACCTTCTCTTTTTGGAGAAAGGATTCGTAAAACCCTTAGGAAGGGAGAAGTTAATATTAACTATGATAGTTATAATTATGGACAGCTTATAGCTGTTTGTCAAACAGAAGGATTAGCTTTATGCAATGAAATAAAGTTAAACCAACAAATTAAAAAGCATAATATCAGTGAAAGAAGACAATTAGGTCAATTTTGTGATCAATTTGGGATTTCTAATCCTCCTTTAGATAAAGATAAGACTAATAAAAGAAAGAAATTTCATAAATCTTCTGAGTTTTCTAAGCATAAACATCGAAAACGTAGGGAGAAGAGAAATATGAGAAGAGAAAAAAGGAAGACTAATAGTCCTCCTATTATTTGTAGGAAATGTGGTAAGATTGGCCATTATGCTAATCAATGTTGGACTAAGAAGAAAATTAGAAGCTTAGAGGTTGATGATAATATTAAAGACACTCTTTGCAAAATTCTTTTAAATTCAGATTCTGAAACTGAAAAATCATTATACTCAGATGATTTAGAAGTTTTAGAAAATGAAAATGATTCTTCTGAATCAGAAGAATGTGAACCATGTAAAATTGGTTTAACCTGTGATAATCAGGCAGAATCTTCTGATGCTGAAGAAGATACTATTTATCAAATCCTTTCTCAATTCCAAGAAATAAATGTTATTACTAATAATAATATTCTTGATATTTTGAAAACTATTCAAGATCCTGATCTGAGATCAAAAATCATTGATCAGATTAATAATTCAAATCCTAATAATTTAGATCAAAATCTTCCTAGAAATTCAGAACCATATACTATGGCAGAAGTTCAAAAAATTTTAAAAAGAAGACAAACTTTCAATCATCCTTCTACTAAAATTGATTTATCTCTGGAGATTCAAAATCTTAAAAAAGAGATAAAAGATTTGAAAAATGATAATAAACATCTTGAAGAAAGAATTTTCAGGCTGGAAATAAGCCGTGGAAAACAAGTTTATATTGAGGAAGAGGAAGAAAATCAAATTACTTTTTCAGAAGAAGATAATTTTCTTTCAACCCTTGAAATGGTTATATCCCAAAAATGGTTTATAAAAATTTCTCTTTTAATTGATGGAAATTATAAACAAGATCTTATAGCTCTTGTTGATAGTGGTGCAGATTTAAATTGTATCCAGGAAGGCATTATTCCAACCAGGTATTTTCATAAAACCACTCATTCTATAAGTGCTGCCAATGGTCAAAAAATGAAAATTAATTATAAAATTCCCAAAGTTTATATTTGCAAAAATAAAGTTTGCATTCCTAATAGTTTTCTTTTGGTTAAAAATATTACCAACCAAGTTATACTGGGGACACCTTTTTTAAAAAAAATATTTCCCATAAAAAATATTGATGAAAAAGGTTTTATTGGAACTTTTGAAGGAAAAGAAATATCTTTCCAATTCATTATTGAACCCTTTACTAGAGTTTTAAACCAAATAAAGGATTCTTTGATTGAAAGAAAAGAAAACCAAATTAATTTTCTTAAACAAGAAATTAATTTCAATAATATTGATAATATTTTGAAAAATGTTAAATTACAAGAAAAAATTAAATTTCTTTATAATCAATTCTCTTTACAAATATGTAATGATCATCCCAATGCCTTTTGGGATAGAAAGAAACATATAGTTTCTCTTCCTTATGAGGAAGAATTTGATGAAAGGAAAATTCCTACAAAGGCAAGACCTTGTCAAATGAATAAAGATTATTTAGATCTTTGCAAAAAAGAGATTGAATCTCTTCAAAACAAAGGGTTAATAAAACCCTCTAAATCCCCTTGGTCATGTACAGCTTTCTATGTAAATAAAAAAGCTGAGCAAGAAAGAGGAGTTCCGAGGTTAGTCATTAATTACAAACCTCTTAATACTGCTCTCAAATGGATAAGATATCCGATCCCTAATAAAAAGGATTTATTGGATAGACTTTATGATGCTTTAATATTTTCCAAATTTGATTTAAAATCAGGATATTGGCAAATCCAAATTCATAATAAAGATATTTATAAAACCGCTTTTAATGTTCCTTTTGGACAATATGAGTGGAAAGTCATGCCTTTTGGGTTGAAAAATGCCCCTTCAGAATTTCAAAATATTATGAATGATATTTTTAATCCTTATAGTGATTTCATAATTGTTTATATTGATGATATTTTAGTATTTTCAAAAAATATTGAAAGTCATTTTAAACATCTTGATATATTCAAGAAAATTGTTATTCAAAATGGTTTGGTTATATCTAAGCCAAAAATGCTTCTTTTCCAGACTAAAATAAGATTTTTAGGCCATAATATTGAAAAAGGAAAAATAATTCCAATTAATAGAAGTATAGAATTTGCTTCAAAATTTCCCAATCAAATTACTGATAAAACTCAACTCCAAAGGTTTCTTGGGAGTTTGAATTATATTTCTCCTTATTATAAAAATCTTGCTGAGGATACAGCAATTCTTTATGATAGATTAAAGAAGAATCCAAAACCTTGGACTGAGAATCATACTCAGGCTATTAAAACAATTAAGAGTAGAGTTATAAATTTACCTTGTTTAATGCTTGCTAATCCTAATTGGGATAAGATTATAGAGACTGATGCCTCTGAGATAGGATATGGAGGAATTCTTAAACAAATATCTCCTCATAATAAACAAGAATATCTTGTTAGATTCCACTCTGGGAAGTGGAAAGACAGTCAGAAAAACTATGCCACTATAGCTAAAGAGATTTTAGCTATTCTTAAATGTGTTTTGAAATTTCAAGATGATTTATATAATCAGAAATTTATTATTAAGACAGATTGTCAAGCAGCCAAATACATGTTTAATAAAAATTTTGATCATGAAGTTTCTAAGCAAATGTTTGCTAGATGGCAGGCTCAATTAGCTCCTTTTGATTTTGATATTATTTATAAAAAAGGAACTGACAATAGTCTTCCTGATTTTTTAACTCGTGAATATTTACAGGATGTGTAATCCTCGGAGATTAACAGAATCATCTTCCCACAATATTGATAGAAATATCAATTGGGAAAGAGCCAAGAAATTTCACAATTATGTGAAATATTTAGTATTTCTTGCTAGAGAGCATGAGAAGAATGTTATCTATTGGGATAATAGGATTCATGAAATTCTTGATCCAAGGAATAATCTGGATTATATCACCAGGAAAAGTAGTTATACTTATGCTAGTATGAATGTTAATACTAGTATTGATAATCATGAAAGACTTTTAAAGGAAATCACTTATTATATTGTTTAATTTTGCAGGTATGGAATCTTCTAATAAGAAGATAAATTTGAAAAATTGGGCAGAATTCAAATATGAATTCGATCCCCCTTTAATTGGTCCCTTTGATATCAGGACTAATATTAAACCACCTGGACTTGATACGGTCTGGCGTCATAAACTATTAATTCCTAAGCTTATAGCTTGGCAGAAATATTTGGAAGCTCAAATTGAGCAAACTAAATCTTTATGTTTTTATCTTAATATGGATCATAGTCTGGATCATTATATTGAGGAAGATGAAAAAGAGCTTATAGCTGTAAAAAATAAATTACAAAAGCTAATAGCTTAATCCTATTGATATTTCAGGATGAGACCTCAAGGAGGCAGAAATTCCTCTAATAGAGGAAGAGGTGAAAGAACTATTGCCCAATTTGGCAATCAAAAGCTTATAGCTGAAAATATTGCAAATATTTCATCATCCTCAAGTAATACACCAAAGGATGATCCCCTATACAAGGAATTCCTAGCTTATAAAGCTAAGCAGGAGAGTAATACTCAAACTGCTCCAACCTACGCTAATATTGTAGGAGATGAAGAAATTGATTCATCTGAATTACCATATGAGCAAAATACTCATAAAGAGGTAATATTCCTCCTTGAAGATAAAGATTTGAGATGGAAAGATAATATCTGGCATCTCATGCAGAGATATTTGGATACTGCATCCTTTACTGCTGGTTCATATAAACAGCGAACTCATTTTGAGAATATACTCAAAGTGACAGGATCCTGTGAATTTACTCATTATTTTGCAGGAAAACAAACTAAAGTTTATAGCTTTAGTAAGGTGATTATCAAGCAGATAATATCTGCTGAAGAGTGGGGAATAAGTACACTCAGAGAAAGAGAATATAGTCTCCAAAATTCCCAAGTCAAAATTAAATTTAATTATTGGGATTATATTGAAGCATTTAATAAAGCATTTCTTTATCAGAATGAGCTTCATAAACATTCATGGTTTTTCAAAATCTGTCCAAACGTTTATAACAAGGACATTCCAAATTGGTTATACCAATGGTGGCTTAATTTTGGCCCTACAGCAAAAATTTTGCCAAATAATTTTCAGGAATTAAATTCTCAATGGGTAGAAATTTCTCCCAAAATTCTTGATGCTCAAAACAATGGAAAATGGATTGAAGGAATGCCTTTTCTCCATTTCTTTACTGAATTTAGTATCCCTTGGATTTGGAAATGGGAACCAGAGTTGGGAGAAACTCAACAGAAGATACCTTGTTTATTCAGAACTTTTTATACTAAGTTCTGGAAGAAAATGCTTGCTCTTAATAAAGAAGGAAGCTTGGAAGGCCAAGAGACCATTGATAATATCAAAACAAAAATTCATGAATATATTATTCAGGAGGAACAGAATACCACTCCCAGTCCATTTGAATATATTTCAAAGAAATTATATTTCCAGAAGGGACAAGTTTCAGATGAAGAAAAAGTGGCTTCCTATCTTAAGGAAGTAAAGAAAGATTTAATGAAAAATCTAAGCTTTGATACACATTCCACTGCCTCTATGGATACATTATCCAATGATGATTATTGTCCAGCTGGTGAAGCCCAGAATCCTTATGAGGATATGTTCGAAGATTTGGACCAAGTTATTCAAAAATATTTGAATAAAGAAGGAAAAGGAAAAGACAAAGTGGGATCCTAAAAAATTGATAGGCCAACCACTTTTCAAATACCATTTGCGGAAAAGATAGTTGCCCGCTGTTTTGTTTGCCGTGGTTTTAATAAAGTAACCAGGGTTTTAATAAAGTTGTACTCTGCACATTCATAGTGGTGCAAATAGTTTAGATTAGTATTCAGTTCCGGATTTCAAATCCGAGAATTTTGTGTATTTATAGGTCTGTTTGCCACTGCATTAGGCAGAGCGAAAATTATCAAGTTTGTAAGTTTTTTAGTTTGTAAACAAATTAAATATTTTCTGAGTGAAAAATTTTGGATCCCTCCAAGATTGGTGTCAAGAATTAATAAGTAAGTTATTTTATTTTCAGTTCTTTACGTTTATATTTATGTTCTTTATCCTGCCGCCTAATATGGCTGGCTAATTCTCTTTGTGTTGAATAAAATCATGATGTTAAGATCAGTATTCATGGTGGATTGAAAAAAAAAAGCGGAAATAAATATATTGAATTAAAACATTTGTAAAGCCCATATCAAAAACCTTATACTGTACATGGTAGTTTTACAGAATTAAATAAGCTATAGATATGATTCTTAACCAGTCATGGTGGCAAGCCCTAAAAACGCCTAAATCATGGCAACAAAACGGGCGAAACCAGACTTCGGTTTTAAATCTAATCTCGGCTTATTCGAATTCTAACCATCATAGAAATAAATTTTTTGATCTGGTACTTTTTTTTTTTTTTTTTTTTTTTTTTTCAATCCACCATGAATACTGATCTTAACATCATGATTTTATTCAACACAAAGAGAATTAGCCAGCCATATTAGGCGGCAGGATAAAGAACATAAATATAAACGTAAAGAACTGAAAATAAAATAACTTACTTATTAATTCTTGACACCAATCTTGGAGGGATCCAAAATTTTTCACTCAGAAAATATTTAATTTGTTTACAAACTAGAAAACTTACAAACTTGATAATTTTCGCTCTGCCTAATGCAGTGGCAAACAGACCTATAAATACACAAAATTCTCGGATTTGAAATCCGGAACTGAATACTAATCTAAACTATTTGCACCACTATGAATGTGCAGAGTACAACTTTATTAAAACCCTGGTTACTTTATTAAAACCACGGCAAACAAAACAGCGGGCAACTATCTTTTCCGCAAATGGTATTTGAAAAGTGGTTGGCCTATCAATTTTTTAGGATCCCACTTTGTCTTTTCCTTTTCCTTCTTTATTCAAATATTTTTGAATAACTTGGTCCAAATCTTCGAACATATCCTCATAAGGATTCTGGGCTTCACCAGCTGGACAATAATCATCATTGGATAATGTATCCATAGAGGCAGTGGAATGTGTATCAAAGCTTAGATTTTTCATTAAATCTTTCTTTACTTCCTTAAGATAGGAAGCCACTTTTTCTTCATCTGAAACTTGTCCCTTCTGGAAATATAATTTCTTTGAAATATATTCAAATGGACTGGGAGTGGTATTCTGTTCCTCCTGAATAATATATTCATGAATTTTTGTTTTGATATTATCAATGGTCTCTTGGCCTTCCAAGCTTCCTTCTTTATTAAGAGCAAGCATTTTCTTCCAGAACTTAGTATAAAAAGTTCTGAATAAACAAGGTATCTTCTGTTGAGTTTCTCCCAACTCTGGTTCCCATTTCCAAATCCAAGGGATACTAAATTCAGTAAAGAAATGGAGAAAAGGCATTCCTTCAATCCATTTTCCATTGTTTTGAGCATCAAGAATTTTGGGAGAAATTTCTACCCATTGAGAATATAATTCCTGAAAATTATTTGGCAAAATTTTTGCTGTAGGGCCAAAATTAAGCCACCATTGGTATAACCAATTTGGAATGTCCTTGTTATAAACGTTTGGACAGATTTTGAAAAACCATGAATGTTTATGAAGCTCATTCTGATAAAGAAATGCTTTATTAAATGCTTCAATATAATCCCAATAATTAAATTTAATTTTGACTTGGGAATTTTGGAGACTATATTCTCTTTCTCTGAGTGTACTTATTCCCCACTCTTCAGCAGATATTATCTGCTTGATAATCACCTTACTAAAGCTATAAACTTTAGTTTGTTTTCCTGCAAAATAATGAGTAAATTCACAGGATCCTGTCACTTTGAGTATATTCTCAAAATGAGTTCGCTGTTTATATGAACCAGCAGTAAAGGATGCAGTATCCAAATATCTCTGCATGAGATGCCAGATATTATCTTTCCATCTCAAATCTTTATCTTCAAGGAGGAATATTACCTCTTTATGAGTATTTTGCTCATATGGTAATTCAGATGAATCAATTTCTTCATCTCCTACAATATTAGCGTAGGTTGGAGCAGTTTGAGTATTACTCTCCTGCTTAGCTTTATAAGCTAGGAATTCCTTGTATAGGGGATCATCCTTTGGTGTATTACTTGAGGATGATGAAATATTTGCAATATTTTCAGCTATAAGCTTTTGATTGCCAAATTGGGCAATAGTTCTTCCACCTCTTCCTCTATTAGAGGAATTTCTGCCTCCTTGAGGTCTCATCCTGAAATATCAATAGGATTAAGCTATTAGCTTTTGTAATTTATTTTTTACAGCTATAAGCTCTTTTTCATCTTCCTCAATATAATGATCCAGACTATGATCCATATTAAGATAAAAACATAAAGATTTAGTTTGCTCAATTTGAGCTTCCAAATATTTCTGCCAAGCTATAAGCTTAGGAATTAATAGTTTATGACGCCAGACCGTATCAAGTCCAGGTGGTTTAATATTAGTCCTGATATCAAAGGGACCAATTAAAGGGGGATCGAATTCATATTTGAATTCTGCCCAATTTTTCAAATTTATCTTCTTATTAGAAGATTCCATACCTGCAAAATTAAACAATATAATAAGTGATTTCATTTAAAAGTCTTTCATGATTATCAATACTAGTATTAACATTCATACTAGCATAAGTATAACTACTTTTCCTGGTGATATAATCCAGATTATTCCTTGGATCAAGAATTTCATGAATCCTATTATCCCAATAGATAACATTCTTCTCATGCTCTCTAGCAAGAAATACTAAATATTTCACATAATTGTGAAATTTCTTGGCTCTTTCCCAATTGATGTTTCTATCAATATTGTGGGAAGATGATTCTGTTAATCTCCGAGGATTACACATCCTGTAAATATTCACGAGTTAAAAAATCAGGAAGACTATTGTCAGTTCCTTTTTTATAAATAATATCAAAATCAAAAGGAGCTAATTGAGCCTGCCATCTAGCAAACATTTGCTTAGAAACTTCATGATCAAAATTTTTATTAAACATGTATTTGGCTGCTTGACAATCTGTCTTAATAATAAATTTCTGATTATATAAATCATCTTGAAATTTCAAAACACATTTAAGAATAGCTAAAATCTCTTTAGCTATAGTGGCATAGTTTTTCTGACTGTCTTTCCACTTCCCAGAGTGGAATCTAACAAGATATTCTTGTTTATTATAAGGAGATATTTGTTTAAGAATTCCTCCATATCCTATCTCAGAGGCATCAGTCTCTATAATCTTATCCCAATTAGGATTAGCAAGCATTAAACAAGGTAAATTTATAACTCTACTCTTAATTGTTTTAATAGCCTGAGTATGATTCTCAGTCCAAGGTTTTGGATTCTTCTTTAATCTATCATAAAGAATTGCTGTATCCTCAGCAAGATTTTTATAATAAGGAGAAATATAATTCAAACTCCCAAGAAACCTTTGGAGTTGAGTTTTATCAGTAATTTGATTGGGAAATTTTGAAGCAAATTCTATACTTCTATTAATTGGAATTATTTTTCCTTTTTCAATATTATGGCCTAAAAATCTTATTTTAGTCTGGAAAAGAAGCATTTTTGGCTTAGATATAACCAAACCATTTTGAATAACAATTTTCTTGAATATATCAAGATGTTTAAAATGACTTTCAATATTTTTTGAAAATACTAAAATATCATCAATATAAACAATTATGAAATCACTATAAGGATTAAAAATATCATTCATAATATTTTGAAATTCTGAAGGGGCATTTTTCAACCCAAAAGGCATGACTTTCCACTCATATTGTCCAAAAGGAACATTAAAAGCGGTTTTATAAATATCTTTATTATGAATTTGGATTTGCCAATATCCTGATTTTAAATCAAATTTGGAAAATATTAAAGCATCATAAAGTCTATCCAATAAATCCTTTTTATTAGGGATCGGATATCTTATCCATTTGAGAGCAGTATTAAGAGGTTTGTAATTAATGACTAACCTCGGAACTCCTCTTTCTTGCTCAGCTTTTTTATTTACATAGAAAGCTGTACATGACCAAGGGGATTTAGAGGGTTTTATTAACCCTTTGTTTTGAAGAGATTCAATCTCTTTTTTGCAAAGATCTAAATAATCTTTATTCATTTGACAAGGTCTTGCCTTTGTAGGAATTTTCCTTTCATCAAATTCTTCCTCATAAGGAAGAGAAACTATATGTTTCTTTCTATCCCAAAAGGCATTGGGATGATCATTACATATTTGTAAAGAGAATTGATTATAAAGAAATTTAATTTTTTCTTGTAATTTAACATTTTTCAAAATATTATCAATATTATTGAAATTAATTTCTTGTTTAAGAAAATTAATTTGGTTTTCTTTTCTTTCAATCAAAGAATCCTTTATTTGGTTTAAAACTCTAGTAAAGGGTTCAATAATGAATTGGAAAGATATTTCTTTTCCTTCAAAAGTTCCAATAAAACCTTTTTCATCAATATTTTTTATGGGAAATATTTTTTTTAAAAAAGGTGTCCCCAGTATAACTTGGTTGGTAATATTTTTAACCAAAAGAAAACTATTAGGAATGCAAACTTTATTTTTGCAAATATAAGCTTTGGGAATTTTATAATTAATTTTCATTTTTTGACCATTGGCAGCACTTATAGAATGAGTGGTTTTATGAAAATACCTGGTTGGAATAATGCCTTCCTGGATACAATTTAAATCTGCACCACTATCAACAAGAGCTATAAGATCTTGTTTATAATTTCCATCAATTAAAAGAGAAATTTTTATAAACCATTTTTGGGATATAACCATTTCAAGGGTTGAAAGAAAATTATCTTCTTCTGAAAAAGTAATTTGATTTTCTTCCTCTTCCTCAATATAAACTTGTTTTCCACGGCTTATTTCCAGCCTGAAAATTCTTTCTTCAAGATGTTTATTATCATTTTTCAAATCTTTTATCTCTTTTTTAAGATTTTGAATCTCCAGAGATAAATCAATTTTAGTAGAAGGATGATTGAAAGTTTGTCTTCTTTTTAAAATTTTTTGAACTTCTGCCATAGTATATGGTTCTGAATTTCTAGGAAGATTTTGATCTAAATTATTAGGATTTGAATTATTAATCTGATCAATGATTTTTGATCTCAGATCAGGATCTTGAATAGTTTTCAAAATATCAAGAATATTATCATTAGTAATAACATTTATTTCTTGGAATTGAGAAAGGATTTGATAAATAGTATCTTCTTCAGCATCAGAAGATTCTGCCTGATTATCACAGGTTAAACCAATTTTACATGGTTCACATTCTTCTGATTCAGAAGAATCATTTTCATTTTCTAAAACTTCTAAATCATCTGAGTATAATGATTTTTCAGTTTCAGAATCTGAATTTAAAAGAATTTTGCAAAGAGTGTCTTTAATATTATCATCAACCTCTAAGCTTCTAATTTTCTTCTTAGTCCAACATTGATTAGCATAATGGCCAATCTTACCACATTTCCTACAAATAATAGGAGGACTATTAGTCTTCCTTTTTTCTCTTCTCATATTTCTCTTCTCCCTACGTTTTCGATGTTTATGCTTAGAAAACTCAGAAGATTTATGAAATTTCTTTCTTTTATTAGTCTTATCTTTATCTAAAGGAGGATTAGAAATCCCAAATTGATCACAAAATTGACCTAATTGTCTTCTTTCACTGATATTATGCTTTTTAATTTGTTGGTTTAACTTTATTTCATTGCATAAAGCTAATCCTTCTGTTTGACAAACAGCTATAAGCTGTCCATAATTATAACTATCATAGTTAATATTAACCTCTCCCTTCCTAAGGGTTTTACGAATCCTTTCTCCAAAAAGAGAAGGTAAGCCATCAATGAATTTGGACTTCCAATGAGTACTATTGGACTCAGGAAGTTCCATAACTCTACTAAGGAAAGTATCCTTATACCATCTAAAAGAAGTAAGAGATTTAATTCTAAAATTCTGGAGAAGAGTTCTGATATTATCACTATTTTCAGAAAATCTACCAGTAAAATGTTCAATAATATTAACAATCAAAGTATAAACAGCATCTTGGGTATCAATCCCATTTTCATTTTTAACAGTATTTATAACTTCCTGTTTATTAATATCAGTAAGATAATGATCCCACCAGCCTTTTAATTGACCAGTGAATCCAGCAATTATCATTTTGGCAATATCTTTATCTCTATTACCATTAGTCTTACAAATGGTGCTATACATAAGCATTCTATGAACAGTATTATAAATTTGTCTTTCAGCAAATCCATCTATATTCCATTCATAGATATTCTTACCACTGTAAGAATTATTAAATAAATACTCATTTTCTTCAAGAAGTATATCTTGAGGAGTAGGCCTAGGATAATAATACATCCTTTGAGTAGGCTTATCAGCATATCGAGAAAGTTTATTAACTTCATCCTTAACAGTATTATGAAAACTTTCATTATCAGACATACTGTCTGCAAATTCTTTATTAAGAGCACTAATTTTAAGCCCTTTAAATTTTTCATCCAGAATTTTTTCTAGATCAGTCATAGATTTTAATTTAAAATCCTTGACTTCAGGAGGAGGTTGAACACTAGGAATAATTCTGCTAGATTCTCCCTGGAAATTCTCATTATTATTTTGAATTTTTAATTTCTTTATATCAAAAATGAGATTATCAACTCTTTTGCTTAGAGAAGAAATATTCTCTCCAAGGACAATTAAATACATATTGGTAAAATTATGTTGTTGAACCATATTGTTCATGTGCTGCAAAGTAATAGGTAAAGTATTATTTTCAAACAATTTTTGAAATGCATTATAAAACCTAATTTCATGACCTTTTTCTATAGAAAAAGCATATGAAGGTGGAAAGTTTGTTTTCAAAATTTCTCCACTATGAGTGAGTTTATATTCTCTTTCAATAACAGAGATATGATTTTCAACATACTTGGTTATAAACCAAGGAACAAAAGATATTTTTAAATTTTTCTCAGAAAGATCTTTATAAAATTCTTCTTGAAATATTTTTCTATCATCCTTAGAAAAGTTTTCATAAAGCCATTTTTTAAAAGGTTCCCATTTAGGAAGATTAAAATCATTTTGAATTTGTTTTCTTGCCGGTGATCCCGGACTAAAATCAATTTTTGGTTTATTAATCATCATAAAGAAAAATTCATTTCTGATGCAGTTATATCTGCATTCTTGACATTATAAATGCCTTTCACAATATTATCAGGTTGAATTTTTAATTCTTCCACCTTTTCAAAATCAGATTCTTCAACAGATTCTGTTTCTCTTATTTGAGAAGTAGAAGCTCTTGAAGGAGATTGTGTAAAATATATAGGGGAAATATGATGATGAGATTTAGATCTTGCATAAGATCTATTGCTTTCTCCTATAAGATTTCTGGAGGGTTCAAAACTTATTTGAACATTTCCTTCAGAAGTTTGCAAAATACTAGTTGGATTATAACTAGTATTAGGTTGAGCAGGAACAGCTTGCTCAATTATCCAATTTTCTGGGAAAGTTATTTCATCCCACTTAATAGATCTTCGAGTAGTAATCTCAGATCTACTAAAATTACTTTCTATTAGAATAGTTTCATCAGCAGGTTTATCAACTATCTTGCATCTAGGATTTAAAGTCTGAAGGGGTTTGTAATAAATTCTATAACAAACACATATAACTTCAGATCCAGGAGCATAATTATAACCATGCGTTTTGATATTAAGAGTTAAAGCATCCAATATATTAACATCAGATAAAGATAACTGCAAATTGGGATAAACATTAAAATAAACTGGACCATGGGCCAGACTGGACTGTATGATACCCATTAACGATTGTTTCCAAATTAAATTTCTACCATCTCTAAGAGCAGCTATAAAACTCTCAGGTAAACCTTCTAATGTTAAAGGTTTGAAAGCAACTTGAACTAATCCAATATGGATAAATTTATAAATACCTCTATATTTATTAAGATCTCTATTATTAAGTAATTTAATAATCATCTCATCCTTATTAAGGGAAATAGTTTCTTCTGTAGTTTTAACCACATGCTTGAAACTTAGTCTATCAAAAGTTCCAAATTTATAAATAACAGTAGGATCTATTTTAGGAATAGTCCATTTATTAAGAAGGTCAAGATTTTGAGGGATATCATATTCCTCTTCGATACTGTTTTTAACAGTATCTCTATTTCTAAACATATTTATCATATACAGAATATTTGTGTTGAATAATACCATATAATAAGATCACTATCCATGGCTCTGATACCATAACAGAGAGGATCTTTTATTAAGGCGGAAATAAATATATTGAATTAAAACATTTGTAAAGCCCATATCAAAAACCTTATACTGTACATGGTAGTTTTACAGAATTAAATAAGCTATAGATATGATTCTTAACCAGTCATGGTGGCAAGCCCTAAAAACGCCTAAATCATGGCAACAAAACGGGCGAAACCAGACTTCGGTTTTAAATCTAATCTCGGCTTATTCGAATTCTAACCATCATAGAAATAAATTTTTTGATCTGGTACTTTTTTTTTTTTTTTTTTTTTTTTTTTTTTTTTTCAATCCACCATGAATACTGATCTTAACATCATGATTTTAATTAGTATATATTATTAATTCTTTGTATAAATACTCTGTATAATTGTGAAAAAATATATTTACATCATATAATTAAATAACAATAAAATTAATTAAGAAAACATATTTGGATGCAAATTAATGAATCAAAATTTGCGAATTCGTTGTTTATAGTGCTGCAAGGTTTAATAGGACATCTTCCGAGGTATAACGATTCTTCAATAATAAAAGGAATCACTCCTCTTAATTATTTCGCCGAACTAAATTAATTAGAAATTTTTCTTACGATACAATAAGTATAATGAGCAAGTTTATAGTGAACATGCTTCTATGAATCTGTAAGTGCTTAAATGAGTTATATGCGCTCCTATTTATAAATAATGATATATTTTTTTTAAATAAATGTTTATCTTTTTGTTAGAAATAATTAAGTATGAGACACAGTTTAAAAGAATGTCTCGAAAATTGCTGAAGCACTTTTCCCATTCAAATGATGCAACCTTTCAAATAAAGGTATCTTTTCAAGTTGCATAATATTTTTCTAACAAATATGCTGAAAAGGCATCTTTCTAATTGGCACTTCTTCGTTAAGATAAGCTGATTTTCTTAATTAATATTAAAAGTTGCATCTTAAGCCTAAATGGTGGGATTAACAATGAAGGAGTGCATTCTTTCATACCCCTATTTGAACCTATGTCATTAAGAAAATATATATTATCTTAAAAAAAAAAAATATATATATATATATATATATATATATATATATGTTGGGACCAGACCAATAGGCCCATAAAGGCTATGGTCCTAACTTCAGTTCGGATGCTAACGTTGGGAGCAGACTCATAGGCCCATAAGAAGATTTGGTCTTAAGATTAGTTCGGATTAAACTTAGCAAATAGCAATTAGGCCTGCTCATTAGAGAGTAAGCGAGCAGGATTAGTTGGACGAATGAGTATCTTAACATAAAATGTTCAACACAGAAGAAACTGATAAGGGATAGGAATAAATCTAGCTCTTATTCAATTTTAAGTAGCTTTCAATGTCGGAATATCTACAGGTAATGTGCATGTGTTTTTAATAAGAGTAAATTAGTCTTTCCATTATTTTAGTCATTGTCTAAAAAATTAGGTTCTATAATTGGTAAATTAGGGTTGAAAATTTCTCAAATTTTATTTTCTTAAGACCGTGAAACACAATAATCCATACAAGTTTTTAAATTATTTGATCGATCCAATGTGTGCTGCAATCAATTATTTGATACATCCGCATCTTTTTAAAATGATTTGATCTATTATTCTGCTCTTTTCGTTCTTTCTTCATTCCACTTCATTTTTTTGTCCTCAAGACGGGGTATTAATGAGTAAGATCATTATTTTGTTTAGTTTCTATATTTATTAATCTATTATATTGAATAGAGAGAATTTGATATGAAAGGTTATGGATCACAGTTTGTGGAAGTGAAATAGAAACTTTTCAAACTAGAACGTATTCAATCAGATAGTTTCTTTTTTAACACTAGAACTTATCCAGTTAGATAATTTATAATTACATATATCTTTTCGACATATTATCTCAGAATTAAGTGATTAGAAGATTGAAAAAGAATGAGACATATTATCTTATAGTCAAGTGATCAGAAGATTGAAAAAGAACGAGAAAATAAGAATTGTGGTTGCCTTCTATCATATTAAAACTTTAAAGAATGACAAAAATAATGTAAAAATTAATTCGTTTTTATTAAAAACATGTGTACATTGCGTGTGGAGTATTCAGTCACTGGACAATCACTTAAAATCTGAATAACCACTTGAATTAGACGGAGATAGGGTTTTGTAAATATTGATTTGATGGGATGGTGGTTTACAACAAAAATAAATTCGGATGACAAAGTATAAAAATGGGCCCAGTTTGAATGATAAAAAAATATTTATCTCTATCTCTCTCTATATATATGATATATGGTATCCAGATCTGACTTGGTGAGTTGGCTACTGACTTATACACCTAATCACCACCAAAGAATTTGTAAAAATGGATGCTTTGGATCTCTTTAGAATCTGAAAAGATGAGGATGAGCAAACGTAAGTTCAAATACCAAAACGGAAAATAGGAGTTTGGATCCCTTATGGCCTTCCGAGGCTTAAGACTGTCAGATTGGCCGACTGGATATCGATAGAAAGAGGTAAGTGAGAGAGTATTTAATGTGGTAACATTGTCTTACCTGAGAAATAAATGAGGGGATATTTATAGGAAAAATGCTTGTGTGTGCTTAATATACATTCTCAACTGTGCATCTAATGCACGGTATGGTATAGGTAAGCAGCAGCATAGCTCCCTAAATGTGCTTTGTCAGGAGAATAGCAGGGTATGACAAGTATTTAATGCGCCTGCAGGAGGAATGTCCTGCATTAAATGCTGCTTCTGTAACTAATATCCTGGACAAAATAAGTCTTCCGCTCGAGGGAGTCTTAGCCAAGCTAGTAGCATTGAGGAGATGTCTCATACTATACGTGTTGGGTTGCGAACAGGGTATGGGGTCGGAGCATCCGACGTAGAGTAGATGTCCAGCGAGGCTCCCAAATTATCGCCATGTGACGACACGTGACATCAACTGACAGTTCGAGATAATTCCCTGTCAATATAATTGTGTCATTATTCAATTTAATATTTATCAATATTCCAACATTAATTAGGTATGATCTAGTGGTTTAATGCTTCAATAAGATTAGTTTGACTTTCTTTTAGAATACAAAAGATACCTCTTCTCATTATTTTTAAATGGAAGGTAAGTATATCATAATCAAAATTGCACTACCAAATGATGTAATTTAACCGTTCAGTGTTATACTAATTTAATGAGCTAGAGATTTTATATTTAATTCTTTGAAAAGACAATGATTATTAATAGAAATTTATTAATACAATCCACTTCAAACCCACATGGGATATAGAACCAATTACTAATAAAGATAGTTTTAAACTATATTAGTTATGTCGTCTCAAATATTGAATGGGGAATATAAACAAGGGGTTTTCTTTGAAAACTCCCTATGAGTTGAAATTTTTTTTGTTTGTGTAGCACCCGCACGGTGGGTCACCACATCCCCCGCACCAAGGTTCGATCCACATACCAAATGGAGAGTCCGTACATAAACCAAACAGTGGCGAACGGGAGACCGACAGACACACACCTAAGCTAGGCGGAACATAGACCCTGAACAAACAAATCCAAGCTACAAGAATGCGGAAGCAGGAAAGTAAGCCATGCAAAATTGAAACATTCATAAGTCCCGAATAATACATATAAATTCAACGGGTTCAAATAGCTTAAATACCTAATCCCGAATAATACATTTCAATTCATATTTAAATTCCAAATATAACATTTGTACAAATCTTATACATAAGCCAAAGGAAAGGAATGCGAATTCAAGACCACCTACTAAACGAAAGACTCGAGAGACAGACTCCAAAGGACAGACACACTCCGCTTAGTACAAACTCCAAGCAAAACCTGCAAACTAAACAAAAAAGGGGAGGGGTCAGTCTAAACTCGACTAGTGAGGGATTAACACACGCACACAATAAATATAAGAGCAAAGCATGTACAAAATCATAATGTTCATGAACTCAGTGATAGTTTTTGCACATTAAATCATTTTTTCCCGTGATACATACATATAGGTCACTTTAATAAAGCTAAACAAAACAACTTAACTAACTAAACAATTTTATAAAACTTACTCACTCTTAGCATATTCGGAACTTAGCTTAGCTTATTAAAACATTCCAAATATTATCTTAATTTAAAATCTATCCCTGTTTCACGAACCTTAACATAACAGACGTATCATATAGAACTCGGCGGGTACGAGCTCGGACTCCTCCAAACTCCTCAGAACATAACATAACAGAAACATAACAGAAAACTTACAGACATAGCATATCATATCATACCATCCTCATCAACTCCGGGTGATGAAAGGGTGTATACGCCCTAACCATCCATTCAAACGAGAGGAGCGCAAGCACTCAACCCTCAGGATTCCTTTCCCCACCAAACCTCCTGGTGAGTTCAGGGTTAATCCTCTTCTGACAGATGGAGACTATGCCAAGGCCGAGCCCGACGGCCCAATTTCGCCCGGGATTCCTAACCCACAGTCTCCGGGGCCCAACATATACATAACAGATCATTCACATATCCCCGCTACAACATTGACAGACAGACGGACATAACTTATACATAAATACATATACATACCACTTTCTGTTTTATTCATACTCGGTCCTTTTCAGACTTAGCTCATGAGAAACACACGGTTAGAAGCATAGCTTCACGTGGCAAGACACAACAAATCATTCCAAAACAAGCATACATAGGCTTGTACATTGCTTAACATACTTGCAAACCTTTGACATATCCAACAAATACATATTTCACACTTATTTATATAAATATAGGGCTTATTAAATCACATGCAATTAAAACTGAGCACATTGCATTAAGGTTTAACTATATCCTAACCTCACCTTACACCGAAGAGGCCAAAGACACGACGTTTGATCCACCCCGGAACCAACACGGCCAACAAAACACCACCTCGGGTGCACCTGAACAAACTGAACACAAAAATAGGACTTAGACCCAAGAATGAATCACATAGACGCACGGCGTATGCTTATGATTGGCATGAAGTCATGGATCACGTATACATGCATAAATCATTCATTTAAAAGCATATAATTGCACACAAAATACATTTCACGCTATTAAAGAAGCATACTATAAGGTTTGGGACGAAGAGTGCATAATTAGCTTGCATAAAATACTCATCCTTAAATATTAAAATTACATTTCATGCATATAACATAGCATATAATGCAAATTCATATCAAAACATGCAAATTAATTAAGGTACAAATAATTAAGAGGCGAAAGAAATCAACTAAAAGCATAAAATATCAAACCTACACTCAAGACAACGGGAATGGCCATTCCAGTCATAAGGCAAAATTGGGAAGGGCCATTCCCACGAGCGCTGCCCCGGAAGGGCCATTTCGAGTTGAAGCACAAAACGGGAATGGCCGTTCCCATACTCGGATGGGAAGGGCCGTTCCGGCCTGACCTCCTCGAAAAAACAGAGCAGAAGCAGCTATGGCGTAGGGAAACAACACCACCACACACACACAACCACAAACAACAACAAAATCATGCAAACTTAACACAATAAAGTATATTTAATATAATTACACTTAAGAGCTCACGAAACGAGCTTAAACATGCCCAACTCCCGACCCGACACTATTCATCATCACCCCAATTAGCCACATAACACGTATCCGAGGCACGAAAGAGACATTAAATTAAAGCACGTAACGAAAGGATCACAAATCTTACCTTGGGTCGTCGATCGGACGGTTGGATCTCAAGGCTTGATGGCCAAAAATGGGGGAAAAGCTTCTCTCCTCTCTTCCTCCTTGGCTGCTAGTCGAAATGGGGAGAGACAAGGGAGGCTTGGCCCTTTTTAGGGCTGGTCAGACGGGTCAGTTAAAACGGGTAGGGTCAAACGGTATCCGATCCATTCGGATCAGATTTTAAAACGGTAGGGCTAACAAATGGCTTTAGAAATTAAATGGTTAATTCATTGAATCCGAATCATCGAAACGAACTCAATGGTAGGGTCGAAATTCTAATTCGAATTCCCGAGCTCAGCTAGCCACGAAGGCTCAAACGTCCTAATTTCAATTAGGTCCCTAAATTGCAGATATTGGGCAATTGAGTCCAAAACATTTAATTAAATACTAAAGCACACATAATAAATTAAATTCACATTGACACGTAAGCATACGAGTCACATAATTTACAAAAATATAGAATTAAACTCTCTCGTGACGCCGTACCTGGAATGCCGAAGAGATGGGGCGTCACAGTTTGCTCCCCATTTTCAAAATTATTCCTCTTAACTCTCCAGATGAGAATCGTAATTTCCGTTTAGTCCCCATTTTGGACAGCACATACGACGTATTGCGAAAAAATATACAACATTTGGGGATTTAAGTACGTGATTCTTGAGTTTTTATACTACATCTGTACAAAATGGGGAGTAAACGGAAATTATGATTCTCATCTGGGGAGTGAAGATGAATAATTTTAAAAATGGGGAGCAAATAGAAATTTGAGTCCCTATTTCCAATGTTTTTAAAACCGGACCAGAGGGCGAACCGGTGGCCTTACTGGTTACCGATCGGATCGGTTCGACCGGTTCAACCAACGATCGAACCGCTATGACGTCATAAATAAATAAATATTATTTTATTAAATATAAATATATTTATATAATATTATAAAATTATAAAATAGATTTAAAATTCAAATACTTGAAAAAAAATTAATAGTTTTTAACAAATATCTAGCAATTCTAAGATATATTTAAGAATATACTAACAAAAATTAAGACTATACTTAATTTATTTTTGTTGTTGCGAAACAAGCAAAGCCTATTTGTTCTTTTATTTTAAGAATATACTTAATTTATAAAATAAAAGAACAAAATTTTTATTTAGAAAGATCTCAATAAGAAAAAAATTGAAGATATATATATATATATATAAAAAAATCGGTCCGAAGAGCCGTGGGGTTAGAGCGAGGACCCCCCCCCCATCCATTAAGCACAAAGGCGGGAAAAACCAAACATAGGCACAAAGCCGGGAAAAACCAAACAAAGGCACAAAGCCAATCGTCCAAAAGGAAAAACCAACAAAAATGCTCACAGAACAAAATATAACTGAGAATCCTACGCTTAAACTTAATATCACACCCCCAAAAAGTCCCATTCGAGGACAAAGAAAAACTCATAGCTACGACAACCGAGCTAGCAACCATCACCCAGGTTACGACAACCGAGTCAACCACCGGTTCATAAGAGAAATTCAGACTAACCTTGAACAGTGGCTTATTCCCAATTCGGACTAACCAAGGAGTGCTACTTAAAACCCAGTTCGGACTAACCATGAGTCGAGTGAAATACAGCATTTGGGGTGACTCCACAAAGTTCCCACCATAACCAATGCCTACGTAGACTATTCGCTCATAATTGCAACATAAACAGCATAACCAAAGCTGCTGCTCATCACCGTTGATATCCCACACATTATATCCCCATCTAGGTAAGCTCCAGATAATATGAAGTTCCTGCATTAGCACCTTACAACCAAGATCAAATGCAATATGCCTATTTAAATTAACATAGATAATCAGTTCTGCAAAGCACTCATGAATATTCCAAAAAGGCTTGATAAAATTACTTGGATTCATAGTAAGCGTATTGCAGGGAGCTCCCATTTATCAAGCCTCATCATGCCACTAATCTCTCTCGGAAGAGGTTCTTCAGGGAATTTCCAGCTTTGTTGAGAAATAACACCTCGATTAGCTAGAAAATCAGTTATACCATTTCCCTCTCTGAATATATGTGTCAACCTTAACTGCACTTGGTTTTCCAAAGTTTTGAACTGTAGCATGAGGTGTTGAATTTGCAAATTTCCAGCCCGACCTCTCTGGAGTATATCAATCGCGACCTTCGCATCAACTTCCACCCACAAGTTTCTACATCCTATTTTGGCCGCTTCTCGTATTCCCTCAAAAATTGCCATAAGTTTCAGCTGTAATATTTGTACCTACTCCGATTCCTCTACTGTAAGCGGTAAGTACCTAAAAATTAAGGGATACGTATCTATAAATTTCATTTATTTCTACAAAAAAATGGATGTAATTTTAGTAAATTTATGTCACTTGTATAAAAGTACGTATTGGACACGATTTTTTCTCAATTTTGTAGTTAATTTTTTCAAATTTTCTTTTAATGTTCTTCCTCTCAATGATTCATAGATCTTATTTTTATCTTTTGCGCGAGTCTCTCCATTTTAAAGAACAAAACAGTTCATCTTCTGTGTGAATTTCTTAATCCTCAAAGAACAAAACAAATCTGTTTACTTTCAGTTTTCTCCCTGCCTTTTGTGCCTGAATTTCTCAAGAAAAAAATCTGCGGTTGTAACGCCCCGATTTTCAGACAGTCAGGTACGCTCGACACGTGTGAGTTTCGAGCGTTAGGATTTTATTTTATTATTTTTGTTTATTCAATTATATTAATTTCTATAAATTGTGTTCAACATGATTACGTGAAAATTATATGATATTCAATTCATTTTGAGAATTCTTGTATGAATGGAATTTAATTGTTACATGAATTAATTGTCCAATTTGAATTAATTGCTTAATTGTCCTTAATTGCTTATTTCCTTTTCTTTTAGGACCTAATTGCATGAAAACATTAGGGGACTTAATTGATCATTTCCAAACCTTTTGTACTTGCTTGCATAACTTATAGAACTTGAGGATTTAATTGCAAATATTATATTTTTTCCCCAAAAATATAACGATATATGTTTCTTCATTCTTCTTCCATCTTCATTCCATTTCCAAGACATACAATCATTATCATCTCTCGCTCGGCAAGCTTCCACAAGAGGAAGATATGGTTTCATCTTATTCAAGTTAAATCATCAAAGATTTAGGAGCTTTGAGAATTAGTTAGAGCAAGAAATCATGAGTTTTATGGAAATATTGAATAAATTCATATTTGGGTTCAAAGGGGAAATTCTTGATATTCAAGTATGATTTATGTGTTCTGATTGCATATTAGTGCATATTAAACATGTACACATACATATCCCCAGAATTCTTGCATGTTGTGATGAATTTGAGAAGGTTTTGGGATGCTTGGTGTTGTCCCGAGAGCATCCCCTGTTCTGCTCTGTTTTTGCATCTTCTTCGTAATGGGAACGGCCCTTCCCGTTCCCTTTGTAAATGGGGAACGGCCGTTCCCATAGTTTGAAATAATGTGCATGGCGACGAGGACGGGAACGGCCATTCCCACTTTGTCTCACAGACGGGAACGACCGTTCCCATCTTCGGGGAGCAGGTTCGGGAGTGGGGAACGGCCGTTCCCATCTTAGGGGAGCAGCTTCGGGAGTGGGGAACGGCCCTTCCCATTTTGTACTAAAACCTGGAACGGCCGTTCCCAGCCCTCTGGAGGTGCAGAAACTTTCTGCATAAAATTTTAATTTTGGAATCCAATTCCAATGGATTAATTGATCCCAATTTGTGATTATATGATTAATTACATGCTAAAACATGATATTTATATGCCACATTGTTCATTGCACGATGTCTCGTTACTTGATCATGTCGTGCGTCATATTTGGTACCATTGTCGAGTATGGTCTCATGAATGCATGTGTGTTCCCATTTCTTGTTCAGTTACTCTCCAAGGAGGAGATTGTCGAGCACGAGCACGTTCACGCGTCCACGAGTCGTTATGTCGCCTGTCAGGTGAGGTTTAATTGCTAGTTATATAGAACCCGTATAACCTTTACGTGATCTTTCGTCCAAAGGTAATTATATCTATAATTTCCATGAAATCATTTATCATTTCAAGTCATGCTCATGAAAAGCAAGCAAGCCATGTTTCGTGCATGTTTAGGTGAGTAGCATGACCGTTCACGTTGGGCCCGAGGGTAGTGACTAGAGCCAACCGGGAAAGCAAGGGCTGACGGGTAACTCTGGCACTATCCTCACCACAATTGGGATGACCCCTGAATCTGCTAGGAGATTAGTGGAGGAAGGAGTTCCGGGCTAAGGGATTCATGTACCCTATGCTCAACACGTCGTGGATGGCGAAGGCTAGCTACCTTCCCATCATTGGAGGGAGAAGGAGACTGGGGACGGGTCCGGCACCATGGATTGTCCTCGGGTTATTACATGATTTCCATTCCATGAATGTGCTACATGATTACACTATTGCACGATTGCACGGTAAATTGAATTGTATGATCACCTATTAATTAAAAATCAAGCAAGCATGTTCATGTACATTTGGAGTAAGGTTGGAGACCACCCTCACTCGCCGGGGCCATGTATTGATTGCATGAAAAAGGAAAAAAGTGTTTAATATGGATAGTTGTATTCTCGGGCAACTACATTATTCTTGAACTCATATATTATCTTTTATAAACCTTTACCCGAGAATATAACTTGCATGTTATCTGCGTTAATATGTATTTAAACCCCTCACTCGGTCTTCACAGACTGATGCCTCCACCTTTCAGGTTATTGCAGGTGCACGCTAGGCGGGGAGTGAGTCGAGTCCAGTCCTTGTAGTCGAGTCAAGCACGGTGCATTTTATTTACTTGTCTATTTTTCGTTCCAAGGAATTATATTTAATGTTAATTATTGTATACTTCTAGAAGATGATAATGTATTGATATGTTAAATTAGAATATATTTTATTTGGTGATTGAGAAATGTCATGACATGAGAAATGGAAATATTTGATAGTGATTAGTTTATGCTTCCGCGTTAATTGTTGCATGTATAAGTCAATCCCGCCTAGCTTGTTGTTATTGCATTGTCACCTGTTCGCTGTAGGTTAGTTCATGTACGGATTGTCCGTTTCGTATGTGGATTGACATATAGTGCGGGGGTGTGGCACCTCCAGGGGTAAAGGGGTGCTACATCTAAGGCGGTATCAGAGCCCGGTTGCAAAACCGAGGTTCTAGTGTCGTGTCGTGTCAAGTCTAGGTCGTACGGCATAGGAGTTATTTGACAATTTGAGAGTCTTGTATTTTATTTGAAATTACTTGGCTACTTGGATTCTTCGAATTTCTTGAATTCTTGGATAACTTGGGCATTATATTGATTCTTGCTTACTATTGTTGATTAATTGGCTTTAATTTGTTTGAATTTTATATGATCAACGTGTTTAGTTTTAAATATTGATGAATTACCTGCTGCATTTTATATTAAATTCTTGTTACTGACATCGAGTATGTGACAACTACGTGGCAACTATGCGACATGAACACGTCTTATCCACATGCATTTAGTTTCAGATGAGCTGTGAGTGACAGGTTTTGGAAATGTATGAATCAAGGCCAGAGGATTTTGGAGGTTAAGAGACTGTAGGAAAACTAGGGATGGATCAACCGTTCGAACCAAGGTGTAATTCGGTCAACCAAGAATGGACACCGGAATCGAGCCTAACATTTCTATGGTGCCAGGTTCTTCAATGCATTCATAAACACGTGCATCATAATTGTTAATTAATTTGCTTCTCATTATAAATATTGTTATGGATGTTCTTTAGATTACCTACTTGATGCATTAAGTATATGCTTAAATTAGTTGAAGTATTTCAATTGCTTTACTTATAAGTATATCTTCAAGCTGACATAATTATCCTAACGTGTTGCATTTTAAATTGTTAGTAGGTATATTATGTGCATTGACACTTTAACTATCATGCATTGTTTAGTGTTTATTGTTGAAGGCTCTTCCTATGCTCCGTACAATTCTTTCCTCTACTCATACCGACTTAAATTTAAAGAAGAGATTTCTGAATCATCGGGTATCATGATTTGTACTCGGATCATCCAATTTTGTTTGAAGCTTAGCAATGTTTGGGGGCTGTGAGAATTTATTGGTTTAGGATTTAGTAAGAGCAGGTATGATATATGTATTTGGAAAATTTTGGGAACTGGAAAGATGATGATAAGTTCAAGCAGATAAATGTTCAGTGGGTTCTTCAACCTCCAGAAATTAATCAACATTTTGGGAATACCGTAGAGGATGTCGGAAAAATCTTAGTATCAGGTTAGAGTGGTGACAATTGGTAAGTTTCAAGCTGAGCATGTCATTAACAGAAAAGATTAGAAAAGAACCATTATTCAAAATCTTGATTAACAGCAAGTAGGACAGGGAAAAGTTACAGAATTTAAACCAGCAGAGAAACTTGCAAGTGGCAAAAAAAAAAAGGAACAGAGCAAATTTAAGGAATAAGAAAATCCCTATTTTCTTAAGGGGGAGAGTCGGCCTAAAAATAAATTTAAGCCTGAAGTCAGTTAACACTCAGGAGAGTTGGAATCTTAATAAAACCGATTCTTCCTGAAATTCTCTATCAGAACCATGTGAAAGAAGTTTTCAATCAATTAAACCTTTTCTCCCTCTTACACAAAGAAAAGTCCCATCATCGACAGTACCTTTGTTCTATTAACGTTTTCAAGAATGTGGGTACACCGTCCGCAGTTTTCTGGTAGTCTCAGGATATCAGTTGACGTAGTAAATAGAAAATGATTCAATCTGGGTAATACTCGGAGTCAATCTCAAGTTTCAGTAGGTTAACTCCGACAAGAGTTTTCTTACAAAGTTGTTATTTATACCCTAGAGATGTCGTATATGCTCGCCGCTCTTTCTTCCGGGCGGTCGGCGTCGCTTCCATGAACATACTAGTTGCCGTAAACATGTTTGAGAAAATTGAAGCCAATCGGTCATTTCTTTCAAGATATTTCGCAAAGTTGTTGGGTATGTTATTAAATTTCAGGGATCAAATGGAAGACACTTCACTAGGACTTGATTTCTTCAGTTTCTATACAAGCGTGCTTGCTGAAGTATTCTCACAGAATTACGACTTTGATTCCTTCCTGCTTCAATCCTCCGCCATGGTATGTGCTAAAAGAATTGGAGCTCAATTTTCGGATTTCAAATAGAAGTTGAGATCTTTGCTTTGGGTAATATATTATTTGCCTAAAGAGGTTGAGAAGGGGGTAAAACCTATTCTCTCTGTTTGTCGGATAAGAGCTTGCTTGAAGCACAAAACCAGTCTTGTAAGCTTGAAAGTACAATCACTTCCATGACAAGAAACCCAGGATTATTTTCAATTCTAAAATCCGAAAGTGAATGTGGGAATCGGCTTAAGAATAGTTCAACCGGCAAATCTGAGGTTCCAAATGGGTATGAGGATATGGTGATTAATGACGATTTACATATTATGATAGAAGCTAGCATCGGAACAAAGGTAGTTGTCAGAAATGGAATATTGAACCGTAATGGCACAAGACAGGAAGAAGTAAAGAATCAAGTATTCTACCGAACTGTTCTAATGCAAGAACTTCAATCCTTGGTGAACGGTACACTTAATCATGCATACCACGTGCACCCTCATTTTATTATTATCTGTTATCCTTATTTTATTATTCGCATATACGATTTCTTGTTTATTATTAACTGTTTTATGTGAACAATAAATTGCATAATTAATACTACTACATGTTCCTTATGTGTTAATTGTAAATATTTATCTAAGTTCTTTCTTGAATTTTAATTTTGTGTGCGTTAGAGACGGGGATTCTCTCAGGGTTGTCAAGAGACGGGGTACTCTTGTTACTTGCTCGAGAGACGGGGTTCTCTCGTTAATTGTTTGAGAGACGGGGCACTCTCAATATTTTCAAGTTACTTGCCAACTTGTTCTAGCAAAAGGTTAGATTTTCTTACGAGTGCTAAGGCTCCGGAAAGTTAAGGGTCGTGATTTCACGCACGTTGGAGGACCTTGTAGATCGAAGACCTCTTTCGAACTAATCCCTGACAGGGAGTAGCTAACCCGCATGGGATGAACACGTAAGAGCCAATTAAATTCCAGGAATTCAGGACAGTGAATCCGAGGACGGATTCTCTTAAGGGGGAGAGAATTGTAACGCCCCGATTTTTAGACAGTCAGGTACGCTCGACACGTGTGAGTTTCGAGCGTTAAGATTTTATTTTATTATTTTTGTTTATTCAATTATATTAATTTCTATAAATTGTGTTCAACATGATTACGTGAAAATTATATGATATTCAATTCATTTTGAGAATTCTTGTATGAATGGAATTTAATTGTTACATGAATTAATTATCCAATTTGAATTAACTGCTTAATTGTCCTTAATTGCTCATTTCCTTTTCTTTAAGGACCTAATTGCATGAAAACATTAGGGGACTTAATTGATCATTTCCAAACCTTTTGTACTTGCTTGCATAACTTATAGAACTTAAGGATTTAATTGCAAATATTATATTTTTTCCCCAAAAATATAACGATATATGTTTCTTCATTCTTCTTCCATCTTCATTCCATTTCCAAGAAATACAATCATCATCATCTCTCGCTCGGAAAGCTTCCACAAGAGGAAGAGATGGTTTCATCTTATTCAAGTTAAATCATCAAAGATTTAGGAGCTTTGAGAATTAGTTAGAGCAAGAAATCATGAGTTTTATGGAAATATTGGATAAATTCATATTTGGGTTCAAAGGGGAAATTCTTGATATTCAAGCATGATTTATGTGTTTTGATTGCATATTAGTGCATATTAAACATGTACACATACATATCCCCAGAATTCTTGCATGTTGTGAAGAATTTGAGAAGGTTTTGGGATGCTTGGTGTTGTCCCGAGAGCATCCCCTGTTCTGCTCTATTTTTGCATCTTCTGCGTAACGGGAACGGCCCTTCCCATTCCCTTTGTAAATGGGGAACGGCCGTTCCCATAGTTTGAATAATGTGCATGGCGGCGAGGACGGGAACGACCGTTCCCACTTTGTCTCACAGATGGGAACGGCCATTCCTATCTTCGGGGAGCAGCTTCGGGAGTGGGGAACGGCCCTTCCCATTTTGTACTAAAACCTGGAACGGCTGTTCGCAGTCCTCTGGAGGTTCAGAAACTTTCTGCATAAAATTGTAATTTTGGAATCCAATTCCAATGGATTAATTGATCCCAATTTGTGATTATATGATTAATTACATGCTAAAACATGATATTTATATGTCACATTGTTCATTGCACGATGTCTCGTTACTTGATCATGTCGTGCGTCATATTTGGTACCATTGTCGAGTATGGTCTCACGAATGCATGTGTGTTCCCATTTCTTGTTCAGTTACTCTCCAAGGAGGAGATTGTCGAGCATGAGCACGTTCACGCGTCCACGAGTCGTTGTGTCGCCTGTCAGGTGAGGTTTAATTGCTAGTTATATAGAACCCGTATAACCTTTACGTGATCTTTCGTCCAAAGGTAATTATATCTATAATTTCCATGAAATCATTTATCATTTCAAGTCATGTTCATGAAAAGCAAGCAAGCCATGTTTCGTGCATGTTTAGGTGAGTAGCAAGACCGTTCACGTTGGGCCCGAGGGTAGTGACTAGAGCCAACCGGGAAAACCAGGGCTGACGGGTAACTCTGGCACTATCCTCACCACATTTGGGATGACCCCTGAATCCGCTAGGAGATTAGTGGAAGAAGGAGTTCCGGGCTAAGGGATTCATGTACCCTATGCTCAACACGTCGTGGATGGCGAAGGTTAGCTACCTTCCCATCATTGGAGGGAGAAGGAGACTGGGGACGGGTCCGGCACCACGGATTGTCCTCGGGTTATTGCATGATTTCCATTCCATGAATGTGCTATATGATTACAATATTGCACGATTGCACGGTAAATTGGATTTTATGATCACCTATTAATTAACAATCAAGCAAGCATGTTCATGTACATTTGGAGTAAGGTTGGAGACCACCCTCACTCGCCGGGGCCATGTATTGATTGCATGAAAAAGGAAAAAAGTGTTTAATATGGATAGTTGTATTCTCGGGCGAACTACATTATTCTTGAACTCATATATTATCTTTTATAAACCTTTATCCGAGAATATAACTTGCATGTTATCTGCATTAATATGTATTTAAACCCCTCACTCGGTGTTCACAGACTGACGCCTCCACCTTTCAGGTTATTGCAGGTGCACGCTAGGCGGGGAGTGAGTCGAGTCCAGTCCTTGTAGTCGAGTCAAGCACGGTGCATTTTATTTACTTGTCTATTTATTGTTCCAAGGAATTATATTTAATGTTAATTATTGTATACTTCTAGAAGATGATAATGTATTGATATGTGAAATTAGAATATATTTTATTTGGTGATTGAGAAATGTCATGACATGAGAAATGGAAATATTTGATAGTGATTAGTTTATGCTTCCGCATTAATTGTTGCATGTATAAGTCAATCCCACCTAGCTTGTTGTTATTGCAATGTCACCCGTTCGCTGTAGGTTAGTTCATGTACGGATTTTCCGTTTCGTATGTGGATTGACCTATAGTGCGGGGGTGTGGCACCTCCACGGGTAAAGGGGTGCTACAGCGGTATTCTTGCTTTTCTCATTACCGGGCACAATGAAGATGTAGATGACTTGGCTGCACAAGAGGGTTAAAGAAGACACTTGTACACAGCTTTCTTCAAAGAGTAAATTTTTTTTTTTTAAATCGGGAATTCATTGAACCGATGGTCCAGTTCGGTTATCAGGGCCCAAATCGACGGTTAACCGACCGGTTTTTTCGACCCTGTACCGGTCCAGTCCTAGCTGGTTTTAAGGGTCGATCCGGACCGATTTTAAAACACCACCCATTTGGGGATTTTTCGGAAATTCCCCGTATAAAGAATTTTACAAAAATAGAGTTGTCTATAGAAAAACTAAAAGAGGAAAATATAACATATATTCCACTTGCACAGGTTGACATGGCCGACGCCACATTCGTACTCAAGATTTTGCCTTAATTAATGTATTTATAATATTCAATAGGCAAAAATGCAACTTTGCTCTGGCAAGTTTGTAGTTTTGATAATTTAATCTTATTCATTTTAAAATTTGCAATTAAATCTTGTAAGTTTATAATTTTTACAATTTTGGTTTTATTTATTTTAAAATTTTCAATTAAGTCCCAAAAATTCAAAAATTTTGTAATTTATGTCCAAATTCAGACGATGCTGGTCGTGTCTGAATTTAAAGCAAACTAGATTTGTTTGAGCTTCTCCCACACACGTAAATCGGAAGATTTCACTTGTCCCGGATTGGAACAAATATGTATAGATCTTCATAGGACCGTAGTCGTCCATCTTCGGTTTGTCGGCCGATAAGATCACTGAGATTGACGAGCTTGTTAGGTTAGTTTGACTGTTATTCTCTATTGAAAATGGGTCAATTATCTAAGCGAGTCACCTTTTTATAGGCTACGCTGGACGACACGACATTTTCGTTCAAATATAATTATGTTTTTATTTAAATTTTCTTTTATTAGATACGTTGAGTGTATAATAATTTTTTTATACAAGTCATATATTTTAGTTATGTTATCCCGCGAAATTAGCAAACAAATGAACTACGTGGCCAATTCCGGCAATTAATAAGTTTTCGTTCAAAAATCGGACATAAATTGCAAAATTTTAGAACTTACAGGATTTAATTTCAAATTTCGGAACGGACAAGACCAAAATTGCCAAAATTACAAATTTACAGAACTTAGTTACAAATTTTGAAAAGGACAGGACTAAATTGCAAAAATTACAAACTTATAGGACCAAATTTGCATTTTTACCTATTTAATACATAATATATTGATGATATATATAATTTGATGGGGTCAAAATACGCTCGTCCCACATATGGACACGTGGCAACTAGAGATGACGACACATGGCCGCTTGTGGTTACGGTAATCTTACATGAGCGCTCAAACCCCTCAAGCATCAATGACACATGTCAACTCTACTATACGTGCAAGCGCCCAACATCGCCGCTCTACAACGAGCGCGATTCATTCTACATTGCTGACGTTCCAATCAATCAAGGGAGCCCCCTTCGAGCGCTACACTCCCTCAGGGAGGCTTCCACTCTAACTTATTACACAAGCCATGGCCTTCATCCCCTAGCGAATTCCTTGGCCTCCAAGGCTCTTGGTTGATAAGAACGTGATCTTAAGCCCTCGTTACCAACCCCCCAAACAGCTCTCTGACACACCGTACATGCCCGCACACCTACCACTGTTGCCAACACTAACTTTCACCAGCTTTTGCAGAAGATTCCTCCTAGGTTTCTCTCCCGCAGAGCCACGTGTTAGGGCAACATTCGGCCAGGACCACATGAGGCAAATGACTAAAGGGTCCCTGACCCTCAACTATAAATATGCATGTTCATCTCCTTCGCTGTAAGCAACTTTCATTACTGCAACTCCATACTTAGCTTTTTCTCTCTTTCAGATCTTCATCTGACTTGAGCGTCGGAGAGCCAAATTGGGAATCACTCCCAGTTCCCCCAGCTTGGCCTTCTGACTTTGTCCGTGTGTTTATCCTAGCAGGTAGAACCCCCATCTTTTCCGGCGATCTTCCAGTGGTTTCCTCACCCAAACAAATTTTAAAGTGATTGGACTCTGTACCCCATATTCAGACCCATCATTTTTGGTGCCGTCTGTTGGAAACTAGCTCTTAGCTCATTTCCTCCTTACTGCTAGTTGAAAAGCAAACACCCATAACCTTCCCAGTCATGGTAGCTACAAGATCAGGAGCTGTGGGAGGAGGAGAAAACCCTTCCCAGGACACCAATACCATTGTTCCCTCCACCGCCACTGGTGGAGCGCCGCCTTCCTCCGCCGCTGCTAGTGGAGCACCACCTGCCGGAATTGTGACTCCGCCTGCAGAATCTACGGTTCCACCACCCGTGCCACCATCACCGCCCGTTTCTAGCACCGTTGGAGGTGTCTCCCTCCCTGTTCTTCCACAGCTTCCCCAGAACCCATGGATTCCTGCTCACGGGAATCCGAAAGGGCAACCCTACATGATGCCGCCACCGGGATACACGTTTACTCCCACTGTCATGATGCCGTTGGTTCAGCCCTACCACGCCGGCCAGATCCAGCTCCCGGTGGTGATCCCTAAGGAGATTGAAGGGGTGGAGTTACCCCCTCTAACTCCTCAGCAGTTAAGGGCTCTTTACGCCTAATGTGAGGTTCAGGCGGCCCAGGGGGCATGGGAGAAGTTTCACTCCATGTATTTCCCCTCCGGGCAGGCCACTCATGTTGCCCCTCCTTTGGGTGGATTACAGACATATCCGCTTGGAGAGGCCCAGGCCGTCTTAAGGGCACAACCGCCGCCCCCGCCTGCCAGAGAGACGCCAAACCAGGGCGACAATGAGCGACCCCCTGTGGGCAGGAGTAGGGAGCCCACGGAAAGAGTCAACGAGAATGAAGGGGACTCTCATGCCTCCAAGAGGGCCTCCAGAGCCACAAAACAGGGGGACAAAGAAGGAGATGTAAATCCTAACATCCTCGCGGCTGTGCAAGACCAGCTGCAGGGTTTAAAGAATATGGTTGGATAGCTCTCTCGAGCGCGGTCTCAGATCTCCCACAGCAGGGAAGAATGAGACGATGCCAGAGACGCTCGTCCCAAAGACCGCCAGCCACGGATCCCCCACCGCTAGGAGCAGGAGGAGAACTTCTGCACTTATGAATGTCATCCACTGGCAAGGGGCTCCCCCCTCGTGGAAGAAGTTTTGATGGCCCAAACAGGAATGGTCAAAATCCCCACCTCCGTCAATCGTTACGACGGAACAACGGATCCAGCCGAACACTTGGATCATTTTCTACACCTGATGCACTTATATGAGCATTCGAGCCACTACTGGGCCAAAGTCTTTGTCACCTCCCTAGTAGGAATGGCTCAGGAATGGTACAAGCGACTGCCGCCACGATCGATACATTCATATCAAGAGTTGGCCAACGCTTTCCTCAACCACTTCAATTCTTTGAAGGCTCCCATCATTGTGCCCACTGCCCTCTACTATATAGTGCAAGGCAAGAATGAGTCACTTCGCTCGTTCTTCGCCCGCTTCAACAAAGAAATCTTGCAAGTGGAGTGGCCCTCCATGGATTTCTTGATCCCAGTGCTCTTTCAGGCTGTGGATCACAAGCAATATGTGAGCAAAAAGTTCGTCGATGCCATCATGAAGAGAAGGCCAGGAACCCTCAAGGCCTTAAGAGAAGTTGTCAAGCCGTTCTTTGCGCTCGAAGATATGTATGGGACGAATGGGCCCCGACATCATAGCCCAGTGAGACACGAGCATCACCAGGAGCAGGCCGGGAAGTTGTTATAAAAAAGGAGTGCAAGAAATCCCCCCCGCCTCCTCGTCGTTTCGAGCACATCCCACTTATAAGGCCAAACTCCGAAGTTTATAACCTCTCCGACAAAAATCTCTTCAAGAGACCCGTCAAAATGAGGGAGACGGAGGCATTGAGGCACTCAAACAAATACTGTGCTTTCCACAAGCAAAAGGGTCACGATACGGATGAATGCCGCCAGCTGGAAGTGGAAATTCAGAGGCTCATCGCGGGGGGCCATTTGAAAGAGTTTGTGAAAGTTTTGGAGCGCTATGACGAGCGCTGTCATGATTGTTCAAGGGAAAGGAGGAGGAGCCTGTCGCGTTCAAGAAGCCTGCGAGGGAGAGGCCATCTTGAGAGCAGGCACCGCAGCAAAGGAAAAGCTCCTGAGCAATAAAATACCCCTTTTGCGGTCATCAACATGATAGCAGGGGGTTTCTCTGGAGGAGATTCTAACGCTGCCGGTGACGGTACGTCCGGAGTTATGATCAATGACCATCAATGCCCATCCGCGCTCAAGAGAAAATGAGGTGATAGGGTTCACTGATAGGGATTTAGAGCATATTGTAACACCCCATGGGGTTAGTGAAACCTCTGACTGCCCTATGGTGGTTGGCTTAGATGTCCACAATCATGTTGTAAAGAGGGTGTTAGTGGATAGTGGAAACTCTGTTAACGTTTTGCCCTACACCACGTTCCAAAAGATGAATGTTACCAACATCCCGCTCGAACCCCTCAAAACAGCCCTCATTGGCTTTGGAGGTTCTGAGGTCGTCCCACGGGGGTAAATTCGCTTAGCCACTTCATTCGGCCGAGCCCCCAAGCGCAAAACACTCATGGTCAACTACGCATTGGTGGAGATTGACATTCCCTATAACATCATAATCGGGCGTCCAGCCCTCGTTGATTTCAAAGCTATTATCTCTACTTACCACCAGAAAATCAAGTTCCCCACCCCCGAGGGCGTTGGGGAGGTTTTGTGCAACATACGAGAGGCCTGGGAATGCTACATGCTATCCCTCAAAAAGCCTAAGACAGAAAGAACATTCCAAATCGGGTCCACCAAGAAATCCGTTGACTTTCCTAATCTGGATGAGGATAGTCCCGTGCGCAAGCGGGCCAAGCTGAACAAGAAAAAGAACAAGAAGAAAGATCCCCACGCCAAAAGCCCTCTCGAAAATGCTCCGCCAGGAACAGTAGGAGAATCCTCCTCTGAAGGGGAAGAGTGTGAGGGTGACGAGCCCCTTAGTGATGGGCGGTTGACAAGAAAGAAGAGGGCGCTTGAACTCCCTCGCCCAGAAATGAGAATCGAGCCCTCAGAAAAATTCCTTACTATTGAGCTAGAGCCTGGGAACAAGGATAAAACTACTCAGATTGGGTTCAATCACTCTGGACCCTCGCAGATTATGATGATTGATTTCCTCAGAGAAAACATTGACGTTTTTGCATGGAAAGCATTTGACCTTACAGGGATTGACCACAGCGTCATAGTCTACAGGCTCAATGTGGATCCCTCGTTTAAACCCATAAAGCAGAAGAAACGAGATGTGCACGGGTTTCGGAAGAAAGTCATTGAAGAAGAAGTTAACAAGCTTCTAGAGGCCCAGTACATCGAGCCCATCTTGTATCCAGAGTGGCTGTGTAACGTGGTTTTGGTGCCCAAGAGCGCAAATAAGTGCGCATGTGCAATGACTTTACTGATCTTAACAAGGTTTGCCCTAAGGATCCATACCCATTGCCTCGGATAGATCAGTTGGTGGATTCGACAGCCGGATGTGAACTCATGAGGATGATGGACGCCTTTCAGGGGTATTATCAAATCTTTATGGCACCAGAGGATTGCCCCAAAACTTCATTTGTTGTTCACTTGGGGGTTTATTGTTTCTTAGTCATGCCTTTTGGGCTCAAGAACGCTGGAGCCACTTATCAGCGTCTTGTCAACAAGATGTTTGAAAAAGAAATTGGAGGATCCATGGAGGTTTATGTCGATGATATGATTATCAAGAGCGAGTATCAGGGCTCGCATATGGAAGATCTCAAACACACTTTTTCCATTTTATGTCAGTATGGGATGAAATTGAATCCTTCAAAGTGTACTTTTGGAGTACGAGGGGGAAAGTTCTTAGGATACATGGTCAGTCAGAGGGAAATTGAAGCCAACCCTGAGAAAATAAAGGCTATTTTGGAGATTCCCTCCCCTCGAAATCTCCGGGAAGTGCAAGTGCTGGTAGGAAAAATCATTTCCCTGAACAGAATCATTTCATCGGCAGACAGAAACCTTCCTTTCTTCAAGATTTTGCAGAACACACGAAATTTTGCTTGGACTGAGGAGTGTGAAAGAGCATTACAAGACATGAAGGCTTACCTCTCGAGTGCTCCATTCCTGACCAAACCCGTTGAAGGCGAAAGGCTATTTATGTACCTCTTCGTTTCAACTGAAGCAACGAGCGCGGTATTGATGGTTGTACGGGAACGTAAGCACTTGCCTGTTTATTATTTGAGCGAAACATTACGGGGGCAGAGAAGAAGTATTTGGAAATTGAGAAATTTGTGTTTGCCCTCATCAATGCATCAAGGCGATTGAGGCCTTACTTCCAAGCACACTCAATAACGGTTCTCACTGATCAGCCTTTGAAGCAAATTTTATCCAAATCGGCCGTGTCTGGAAGATTGATAAAATGGGTCATTGAGTTAAGTCAGTTTGACTTAAGTTTCGAGCCCAGAACCGCTATACAAGCGCAGGTAGTAGCGGATTTACTGGTTGAACGGTTCGGTTTAGAACCCGCTGCTCCAGAGAAAGAGGGATTATGGGTACTGCACACGGATGGTTCCTCAACCTCTCAAGGGAGAGGAGCAGGGGTAACCCTTAGAAACCCCAATGGGATTGAGTTAGACTTTGCAATCAGGTTGGATTTTCAAGTCACCAATAACGAGGCGGAATATGAAGCCCTTGTGCAAGGATTGAAAATCGTTTTTCAGAACGGAGCCTCCAGAATCACCGCTTATGTTGATTCACAGTTAATTGCGAGCCAGATTGAAGGAACTTATGAGGCTCGAGAAACCACCATGATGCAGTACTTGAGTAAGGCCAGGGAAATCATTGGGAAATTCAAAGAATTCCATCTACTTCAGGTCCCACGGGCAGAAAACGAGCGCGCTGACGCTCTATCTAAATTTGCTTCGGCATTGGAAGGCACTTCTGAGCGTTCTGTCACGTTCCTTAGAACGGAAGAGCCTTTGACCAAGGAGAGAATTGCCAAGGAGGTGGTCGCTCTGATTGATCTACACGAGCATTGTTAGCTTGACGATATTATCAGATTTTTTAAAGATGGCGTTTGTCCCACTGACAAGGTAGAGGCCCGGAAAATCCGAAACAAGGCCCCTCGGTTTTCTTTAGACTCTGAGGGAAGATTATTCAAGAAATCATTTCAAGGGCCTCCGATGAGGTGTCTAAGGCCCTCGCAAGCAAAAGAAACACTCGAACTTGTTCACAATGGTAGTTGTGAAAACCATTCAGGGGGACGTATCCTTGCTAAGAAAATTCTAAGGAGTGGGTTTTATTGGCCCACAATTCTCCAAGATGCCGTTGAGTTTTCCAGAAAGTGTCCTAAGTGTCAATTCCATTCTAACCTCCCTCAACTGCCAGCCGCTCAAATGATCCCTATAGATGTCTCATGGCCCTTTGACCAGTGGGGAATCGACATCGTAGGCCCCTTGCCTATCGCGGTCGGGCAGAAGAAATTTGTCATTTTAGCTGTTGATTATTTTACCAAATGGGCCGAGGCTGAAGCCGTAGCAAAAATTACCTTCAGGGTCGTGAGGGACTTCATTTGGAAGAACATTATCTGCAGGTATGGTATACCGAGGGTGCTCATCTCAGACAATGGATCCCAATTCATAGCAGCTGACACGCGAGAATGGTGTTCAGAGTTAGGGATTGAACAACGCTTCACCTCCGTGGGCCATCCCCAAGCCAATGGATAGGCGGAAGTCAACAACAGGGTCATCCTGCAACATCTGAAAACAATGCTAGAGAGCAAAAAGAGTGAATGGGCAGAAGAATTGCAAGGGGCACTCTGGGCTTATCGCACTACTCCACGAGCGGCCACTGGCGAGACACCTTTCGCGCTCGTATATGGGCGGAACCAATGATACCAGCAGAGATTGCAAATGAATCCGCTCGTGTAGCCTATTTCGAGCCTCAGCTTAACGAAGGTAATAGGAGCCTGGAGTTGGACCTACTGGAGGAAAGAAGAGATAAGGCATGGGCTAAAATACACAGATATAAAGCAGCCGTGGCACAACAGTACAACAAGCGTGTGAGAGAAAGAACTTTCCAGCTGGGAGACTTGGTCTTGAAGAAAGTGGAAGTATCCAAACATGTGTGGAAATTAGATCCCAACTGGGAAGGTCCATTCAAAGTCATACAAATCAGAGCTAACAACACTTACACCCTGGATACACTTCAAGGTGAGCGCTTGCCTCGCCCTTGGAATGCATGTAACCTCTGGCGGTTTTATGTTTAAAAGCTCTCTAGAAATGATGATGTAACAATCCCACTAATGGGTTATATGTACTACTTCAAATCTCAAGTAAGTTATAATACCTTCTTTTGAATATTTCTATACTACTGCTTTTGAATTGCGCAAATGGATAAGACCCACGTCCCTCGTTTCCACGAGCATGGTCGGCACTCCATTTCTATGGGTTACGTTTGCCAGCGCTCTAATCCACATGGGGGGACGCCCTCATAAGGATAGCCTGGTAACGTCCACAACCAACCTGATGAATCGGAGGAAGATGCAAGGAAAATCCTAGTAGGCCTTGGTCGTTTGTCACAATGCCTTGCGCTTGAAAACAGGATCGCCTGCAAGTCCTAAAAACTAACGGGCACAAGCGCGCTCGTACAACGGTGGCGTCATTCAGGAGAACTTTCACAAGTCTTGAACGAGGGCAGTCTCTCAGTAAGACCCTCGTAATTACTCAAGACTTAGCAAAATTTCCAAGATTAAGAAGAAATTTCACAAGTCTTGAACGAGGGCAGCCTCTCAGTAAGACCCTCGTAATTACTCAAGACTTAGCAAAATTTCCAAGATTAAGAAGAAATTTCACAAGTCTTGAACGAGGGCAGCCTCTCAGTAAGACCCTCGTAATTACTCGAGACTTTAGCAAAATTTCCAAAATTAAGAAGAAAATTTCACAAGTCTTGAACGAGGGCAGCCTCTCAGTAAGACCCTCGTAATTACTCAAGACTTAGCAAAATTTTCTAAGTGAAAAAGGAAAAATTTATACAAGTCTTGAATGAGGGCAGTCTCACAATAAGACCCCCATGATTACTCAAGACTCAGTAAAAATTTTCAAGTTTCAGAGACTTAACTAAGTAATGCAATTTTTACTAAGCATGTTACACACAATCTTATTGTTACGAGACTTGTTTACAGCAAGCGCGAAGTAAAACCTCACAATCAAGAAAAAGGAGAACATTATGAAGAAAATGAAGAATTTTATTAATAAAGGCTCTTCGCCAGAAGTTACATAATAAAGGCTCAAGGATTCCATAACATCTTTACAAAGAAAAGCACTAAGTCATGGGAAGGAGAATTGCAACATAAACGGAGGAGAAGAAACTTCAAGCGGCAGGAGCGACGTCTTCATCCAGAACCACCAAGATGTTTTGTGCCACAGGACCATGAACTGGGCCCTCGGGCTCTTGTGCTGGAGGGGCATTTTCCTCTTGGTGCTGGACAGCTGGGGGCTCAGGCTCATGGTTTCCAGGCGCTTGCAGAGCATTGGGCTCATTGGCATTATCGGCAGGAACGGGGATGTTTTTGGCATTAGGAGCTGAAGCGTTAACAGTAGGCTCCGGAGGCTCGTTTGCTTGAGGGTTCTCAGAAATAGTGCCAGCATTATTGTTCCCCTCATTCCGTACGGCTTGGGAGGCTTCTTCTGGAGGATGGGCAACCATGTACTCATCTTGAATGAGATTCACTAGGAAATTGTATTCCGGCTCAGAGATGCTGGCCTCAGGATCATCACGATCATCATCATCCTCCTCGCAGCGCTCGTTAAACATGAGCCCCATGCCTTGCGCATTGCGGATGGCCGCATCCGTCAAGCCCTTAAAGATGCCCTGCTCGATCACCAAATTGAACACTTTCTGGGCTTCATCGAGGCAGTGGAGGGAAGCTACAAAATTGAACGCCTTGGAGTGACAGAATTTGATGAGCGCTTCCTTGTTGGATTGCTCAATGCGACGAGGGACTTGGTTCATGGCGTCAGCATATTTCCTTTCCGCCTTCTCGGTCATCGTCCTCCAGGCGTTGCGCTCATCAGTAAGCTTCTTATGATTCTCCTCCAACTGTCTAAATTGGTTGCGCCAACTCCTTCGATCGTCCTCAGCATTCTTGAAGTCATCTTGCAACTTCTTCATTTCGTCCTCCATCCTTTTGTACTCATCCTTAAGGGAGAGATACTTGACCGTCTCAGTGTCCAACTCCTCCTGAAGCTGGGCGGGATCATTCGAGCATGCCATCTTCTTATATTTTGCCTTCCGGTCAGCGTAAACCGTGGCGCGCATCTGGATATTCTTTGCCCTCTGGAGCACTTGCTGCACGGGCTCGAAAAAGGCAAAAATGTTAACAAATAAATTGAAGAACAATACTTTCAGAGAGATGGAAATTACAAAGGAAAGGAAGCTTACGGAGATAAGGGCTTGAACCATGTCGCTTGTCACCTTCTTCACAGACTCGGAGTACAGGTGTTTGTGGTCCGCAGAAAATTGGGCCCTCTCGTATAGATTTTGGCTAATACCATGGGACAATGTCCCATGCCTTAGCAATATTGCACCCCCGTCTGCGGAGCCCTTGTAGCTCCTGTCCCCCGGAGGTCAAAGTCCCATAAATGCTCCTCTTTCGAGAAGGAAGTTTCGCCATCGCTACCCTTGGGGCCTTCCACAACCTGCTTGCCCTTGCTTGTTATCGCGAAGGCAACGGGCATCCTCTTCCTCTTGCGGGAGGGTTGGTTGGAGCCCTCCTGAGCCTCGTTTATTACCACGCTCGCAGGGGGCCTCGTTTGGTTGACAGCGTTAGGGTTGGCCCCCCTCGTATTTGCAGAGGCTAGAGTCCGTACCACCAGGCGATTTTCAGTATTCGCCGCTCTATTCTCCCCTCTCTCTTGCGGCCCTTGAGCGCCAGGGACGGCGCTTGAGCTGGCGCCTCGGTGGCCGCCACGACCGTCACCTCGGCCTGCACCACGGCCTCGGGGATTTTGTTGGTCATCTTGTTGAGCCTGACACCTGTTAGCGTTGGCGAAGCGAGCGGCTTGTCTGATTCCTCCAACCATCTCTAAAATATCTACTCCTGTAGAGAAGGCGAAAACGAGGGTTAGAAACCCTTAAATATATCTTACAAAATACAAGTTACAAAAGCAAAGCATGGTTAGCATCCCTATCTAAAAATTAGCACCCTAAAGTCTAACCATCTCTCTCCACATCTCGAGCAGGAGGGTTGCTGAGATAATGGGGATCGTTAGTAAGCCCGCAGAGGAACATGAGTTCCGCATCGTCTATCCAATCCTTGGCTCGAATTAGATGGCCCTCGTCCCTCAGTGCCACAGCTAAATTCTTGGCTCAGTCCTTAGGAAAGGTAGATTCCAAGCGGCTCTTTACCAGGGATCCCTTCCCATGAGATATCCATTCTCGGGCCACCCCAAAATCATCATCTTCTGGGGCTCTGACAAAAATATATTTCTCCTTCCAATTTGGGCCATAAGTGGTGGAGGGAGAATTAATCAGTTTTAAGTGGGTCTTCGCTTGAATGTAATAGAAGTAACCGGCCTCAGGTGACGAGCGCGGTGAGCTCACTACTTGGACTAAGGCATTGAAATTTCACATGAAGGGCTCGAATCTAGCGCACTTCATGAGGATTACGAAGCTTGTTATCAAGGCGAGTCCGTTGGGCACAATTTGTGAAGGGCAGAGATTCAAATCATTTAGAATAGAGGTGACTGGGACTGGAATTGGAAACCGTAGGCCTCCCGAGCCAATTGCATCCATGAATACCGCCATCTCGCCAGGTGGGGAATGGTTGGCGCTCTCGTGCTTATCAGGGATCCTCCATTTGTAGCGTGCGTCCCAATAGATTGGGGCCATAGCAGACTTTACTTCTCCCAGAGTGATGGTGTTGGGAGTCTCGTCCGGGGTGCGATCGGCCGTCTGCATGGCCGAGCCTTCACCCTCGTTGGGCCCTTTGGTTTTCTTAGTTTTCTTGGGCTTCTGAGTTTTCTTGCCCTTGCCCTTGTCACTAGATCTCTCTGAGGGCCCAGCTCCTTCCTCGGGTTCCGGAGCCGAGGCTGCAACAGCCACCGTCACGGTGTGGCGATAGGGATGGGTTGCGTTTTCTGTTATCGGGAGAGTCACCCCCTGCCTCTCCGCCTCCATTACCAAATTCATCTTTTTAAAGAGATGTTCAACCCCACATGGGTTCCTTTCATCTATGGCCATAACGGCCGCGTCCAACTCCTCATCCCTGGGAGAACCTGGAGGAGATGAGCTCTGGGTAGCCATGTCTTCCACTTCACGGGCGTACTCTTCTACGTGATCTCTAGCCATGAATATGGTGGAATTTGGGAAAGATATGAGGATTTTGGAAGCAAGGAGTGTTCGGAAAGATTTGGGATTTCTGGAAAAGTAGAGCCTAAAGAATTACTAAATCCTAATTTGATTCTAAGGTTAGCAAAGTTAGAAGATTTCACCGTGAATTACCTTGGATTTTCTGGAAAAACTGGGAAGAAGGTTGTGAGTGCCGGAAACTTGTTTGCGAAGAGCTTTTCTGCAAAAGGGTGCTCTGAAGATTTGTTCGCGTAAAAGATGGAATGGGTACCGAATCCCTTATTTATAGGGATGGAAGTTGGTACGTTTCTGGTAAAAAATTCAAAATTGCAATCATTTCCCGCCTAGGAAACCGTTCACTTTATTGAACCGTCACGCACTTCCCAAGTTTCACGCGCCCCACGCGCATCAGCATTTAATGCTTAGACGCTCCAAGTGGTCAGAAGAAAGGACTGCATTTAATGCATGGACGTTACAAGCTGTCAGATGAAGAGACCGCATTTATGACACAATCAGAAAGGTGATTGCCCAGCACGCTACACCTCATACGAGCGCCATGCTCGATGGATTGTATTGGAAGAATTTTACAGCCCTTATCACTAAAGACTACAGAATTGGGGGGCAAAATGATGGGGTCAAAATACGCTCATCCCACGTATGGACACGTGGCAACTCGAGATGACGACACATGGCCGCTTGTAGTTACGGTAATCTTACATGAGCGCTCAAACCCCTCAAGCGTCAATGACACGTGTCAACTCTGCTATGCGTGCAAGTGCCCAACATCGCCGCTCTACAACGAGCGCGATTCATTCTACATTGCTGACGTTCCAATCAATCAAGGGAGCCCCCTTCGAGCGCTACACTCCCTCAGGGAGGCTTCCACTCTAACTTATTACACAAGCCTTGGCCTTCATCCCCTAGCGGATTCCTTGGCCTCCAAGGCTCTTGGTTGACACGAGCGTGCTCTTAAGCCTTTGTTACCAACCCCCCCAAACGGCTCTCTGACACACCGTACATGCCCGTTCACCTACCACTGTTGCCAACACTAACTTTCACCAGTTTTTGCAGAAGATTCCTCCTAGGTTTCTCTCCCGCAGAGCCACGTGTTAGGGCAACATTTGGCCAGGACCACATGAGGTAAATGATTAAAGGGTCCCTGACCCTCAACTATAAATATGCATGTTCATCTCCTTCATTGTAAGCAACTTTCATTACTGCAACTCCATACTAAGCTTTTTTCTCTCTTTCAGATCTTCATCTGACTTGAGCGTCGGAGAGCCAAACTGGGAATCACCCCCAGTTCCCCCAACTTGGCCTTCTAACTTTGTCTGTGTGTTTGTCCTAGCAGGTAGAACCCCCTTCTTTTCCGGCGATCTTCCAGTGGTTTCCTCACCCAAACAAATTCTAAAGTGATTGAACTCTGTACCCCATATTCAGACCCATCATAATTATAATATTTTGACCCCATATTAAAATAAATGAACTTTTAATTGGTCCTTAAAATTAATAAATATTTTTTTTTTATTTTATAAAAATTGAATAAATTAATCCACAAATTATTATTTTTTAATATTTTAATGAAATTATTTACTGGTTCATATAATCTATATATGTATGCTCTAACTCGTCCTACATTAAAGAAAATAATAGCATACTTATTTATAATTTTATAATTATTCTTAATTTATTTTATAAAATAAGTTTAAACACAAAATTATAACCTTATCTTTAGTGGGTAATTTTGGCTCGAATTTAATTTGGTCAAATTAATATAACGAGGGTGAATTAATACTAGAATTTTTTTGATGTCCTAATTTTTTTCCGACCCTAGTGATTAATAATCCTAGAGTGGCCAGAGGCCTGTTGTCCATTTATATTGTAGCGTTTTGTGGCAAAACACAAATATTTCTGTCAATCCTCTTCAACAGAAATCAAAGCAAACAAGTTCTCAAGTGCAATGGCTTCTACTCATAGCGAAACAGACCAGGCATGAAAAAATTGAACTCTTTTTACTTGATTTTATTCCTTTTTGGATATTTAAAAATTATAGGAAAATAACTCCTAAAAAATCATTTTATATCAAAAAAAACATCTATGAAATTTTCTCCCAAAAACACCAATTCTATCAAGATTTTGGCAAATACCTAAAAATTCGAAAAAGAATAATCATATAACAATTTATTAATTACAACAAAGTCTCAAATCAAACCAAATGCAGTCCAATTATCAAGTAAAAATAATTTTATTTATGAACTAGAAAAATAAAAGTATATTCGGCCTTTAGAATAGTTAATTTTTACCATTTAAGAAATTTGAAGGTAAAAGTTAGTGAGTGAACATTATGGTAAGAAAACTTATTTTTTAACAGAAAAAAATAATGATAAGCGAACTTACATATATGTTTGGAACATTATTATTTGTTTTTTTTTTTTCTTAGTTTTCCCCTTAATTTTATCCTTATAATATTTTTTTATTAAATTTTCTTAGGTTTTGGTGGAAGAGAGATCATCTTCAAGAATTCTCACTCTCAATAGACCTAAGCAGCTCAATGCACTGTCAGCTGTCATGGTGTGTAAAGTTCCCCTTCCTATAAAAGCATAAAATTTTAATTAAATTAATATATCATCGAGCAAATAAACTATACCAATCAGCAGTATATGCCGATACGATTTCAAATTTGTAATAATTCTCTCTTCATTTTATCACAGGTATCGCGTTTATTGGAGCTTTTTCTTGCTTATGAGAAAGATTCTTCTGTTAAGTTAATTATTTTAAAGGTACATAGATTCAATTATTATTAGTAGGTACTTAACTTTTATCAGTTTTTCATCTTTTTGTCTTTTATAAAAAATTTATAATTTACTAATTTTCCTATGTCCATTAATAAAAGGGAAAAGGGAGAGCATTTTGTCCTGGAAGTGATGTTAAACCAGTTGTTCGTGATAGTAATCAAGGTAGAGTGTAGATTTCTAGTGCACTTATATTATTAATTTATAAGCAGTAGTATTTTTGTTCTGGGTTTAATGTGTGTTGTGGTCGAGTCGGGTTGAACTGGAAAATTTTATATTGTTATATTATTGATTGTTGGATTAGGAATGATCATATATGGAAGATTTTATTATTTTTTCACACTACCAAAAAAACCAGGATTAGTGACCGCCCGATCAGTCACTAATTTAATAAAAATGGATCACTGATCGACATCAGTGACCGACCTCGAGCAGTTGGTAAAAATCCATAACTAATATATTCAGTGATCGATTTTTATCAGTCACTAAATTAGTGACCGATTAATATTAAAAAAAAGTAGTCACTAACTAAAATTTTCGATTTTGTTAAATCGGTCACAAAGCAGTCACTAATTCAGTGACTGCATAAAATCGGTCACTAAAATTTCATGATTTCATCTTAATCAATTCCAAATTGTGACCGATCTTAACAGCTAATAATCGGTCACTAATTTAACTATTTATTGATTTTATTTTAGTTATATTTTACATTTTTAATTCCTAGATTATTTTCATGCATTAATTAAAAACTCAATCCAAATTAACAAAAATAATGACATCAAATTAAATACATAATTTTTTAATCATCATTACAAATGATCAAATTTAGAGTATATAATTTTCAAAAACACTAAAAACCAAACCAAAACGTTTTTCACCAAAAGTCTTCAATCATCTTCATTTGTTGCATATAAATACTTCAAAAATTACTTGTTGGATCCTCGTACCAAATTAGTTGCTTTTAAAATGTTGAACTTCTCCAAGCATTAGGCCAAAGTCGTCAATAAAGCTTCTTCGAAAATAGTTTCCAAGCTAATACTTGTTTTAACTCGACCCTATACTTTCTCAATCTTTTCCATATACGGAAAATACTTTTAATAAAGAGTTATTTTTTCAATTACCTCTCCTTGCCGTTGATAATCGCATCTGTCCATAGCCGTCGAGTCTCGGCTCTGTCCATCGCCATCGAGTCTCGCCTCTGCCCGCCATCTTTGAGTCTCGCTTTCGCCATTGATTCTCCGGTGAGAGGAGAATGGCTTTTGGGGAGAAGAACTGAGGAGGAGGAGGCCATTTGGCTGGTCTAGGGTTTTTACCTCTAAGTCTGAATCTAATCTTTTGGGGTGACGAGGCAAGCAGGAGTCTTTCCAAAAAAATTTTAGCGGGGGTAATTTTCCTTAAAGTAATGAATTTTTTCCCCTCCAATTGTCTTCTAAACTTTTTGAGATGAAGCGGGAGTCTTTCTGCCTTTTTTTGGAGTTTTATTTTATTAAATTAATAAATAATTTCTAATATATTAAAATAACAAATAGCCTTATGATTAAGAGATAAAAATATTAAACTATATTAAAGTATCATACAGACTACATATTTAATTTTATAATGACTTTAATAATTATTTTTAAGAAATAAATGTTATAATTTTAAATATACTTAATTAAATCAATAATACGTTTTCTAAATTTAGCATATGTAAAAATAAATCTCATCTTAAAAATAATATGTTATTTGATTTTTTGATTAAGTTTTTAATGTTTAATTAAGTTTGCATCAATTATTAAACGAACTTTAATTGAACCGAACTCAAATGGTTTGATTTTAAATAGCTTATTATTAATTAATCAAATGAACAGTATCAATAACCAATCAGTGACCTATTAGAGTTCAGGTCATAAAATCAATGACCGATTAATGACCAATAAAATATCGATCACAAAATTAGTGACCGCATTATATCTCAGTCAAACAATCTGTGACCGGTCTGTGAACGATAAGAATCGGTCATAGTATCAGTGACCGATCAATGACCGATTAATTCTTAGGTCACAAAATCAGTGACTGATTAGTGACCCGTAAAACGTGGGTCACAAAATCAATAACCGATTAGTGACTTATTTTTTACTGAATTTATGCAGTCACTAATTATTATATATATGTAAGATCAGTCATTGATCGCATCGGTTACTAATCAGTGACCGATAAGGCGGTTACTGAAAATCGATCACTAATCCTGTTCTTTTTAGTAGTGTCAACAGGATTGTAATGGATTTAAGTAAAATGAGATGAATTTCTTATTTTCAATTAATTGATCATAGAAGTCAGTATTTGTTTAGAAATTAGTACTATGGTTTTAAGATATGTTGTTTTAACGTTTTCCTTTCCAATTATATTATTGCACTAATAATTTTCTAATTAATAATATTTTGTATAAGGTAACTGGAAGACAGGAGATAACGTTTACAGAAAGCTATTCCCCATGAACTATGTGATGGCTACATACAGTAAACCCCAGGTGCTAATACATTTTATTAAAAAATATATTCGTGTTTAATTTCATTGCACTCTCCCTGTGTGTTTGCTTATAAACAGGGACGGAGCCAGGAATTCCAAGGAGAGGGGCGAAAATTCGTAATGTCAATAATACAAATAATATTTTTTTCAAAAGTGGTGAAATCATAATTTGTTTTAAAATAAAAGGGATAAAATCTATAATTAGGGGACGAAAATCTAAAATAAGAGGGGGCAAAATTATAAAATTTTATAAAATATATAAGTACTAAACGAAATTTTTTAAAATTTAGGGAGGACGAAAATAAAATTTTTCTAAAAAATAAAGGAGATAAACGAAAATTTTTCAAAATTTAGGTGGGGAAAACAACCCCCCCCCCCCCCCCCTCCCCCCCGGTGGCTCCATCCCTGCTTATAAATTCATGTAGAAACTTGACAACAAAGCGAGACTATCCAAACATTATTAAGTAGTAAGTAATTAAGTATTTAGGGGGTTTTGTAAATTTTACTTCATAAGTAAAAAGTTAAAGTAGAAGTCGAAATCATAAAAGTTGTAGAAGTAAAGTCAAAAAGTGATAAACAAAAAATAATTAGTTGAGTGTTTGCAGGAAAAGTTGACAATCAATTTTAACTTTTATAAACTTGCTAATTTACTTTGAAATATTTTGAAACAATTGTTGGTGTCATCATATTATAATTTTGTATAAGATTATTTGTAATTAATCAAACATAAAATTATTTTATATATACTCTTATTTATAAATTTTAAAAAAGAGAAAAAATTTACTTGGTAATTATAGATTATTTTAGCTATAAGATTTTCTGAAATTACAAAAATTTTAATTGGAGTTAAAAAAAAAAAAAAAAAAAAAAAAAAGATGTAACAAATATATAATCTTTAGAATTATATTTATATCTAAAAAGTTAATTTAGGAATAGTCTAAAAAGTTAATTTAGGAATATTAATGTTTTAGTAAGGATATTATTGTCAAAACAGAATTTTAAATAAATACCAAAAACTATATAATCTATAAGTAGAATCCAAAAGTATGTCCTATGCTGCTTCTGAATTCTAATTTATTTCTGCTTAAAATAAGTAGAATTTGATTTTCCAAACACTATAAAAATACTGAAAATAAGCATTTATCTAATAAGTATTTATTTTTAAAGTTTGTAAACATTACCTTAATGGATATCGGATGGTTAACGCACCTTCAATCAGGGGCATATGGGGGCAGCCAACCCCGATCAAAGATTTTATGTATACATTTAAAAAAATAAATTTTATCCTCTGATTTTTAATATATTATATTTCTTCTTTTACTCCTCCTACGATATAATCTAATTTATATTACATATTTACATTGTCGTTGTTGGACATATTGGGTTGTAATTAATATTTTTGTATGCAAATACATGTAAAGGTTTCTATTCTTAATGGAATCGTAATGGGAGGAGGAGCTGGTGCTTCTATTCACGGCAGATTTCGCATTGCAACAGAAAAAACAGTAATTTAATTTCTTTTTCATTTTCCTTGATGAGATTTTTTTTTTAATCTTTCCTAGAATCATACATTATCTATATCCGTTGTATTTCATGTTTATTGCATTTGATTATATTATTTAATCAAGGATTATATTATTTCATGTTTATTGCATTTGATTATATTATTTAATCAAGGATTTGTAGCCTGCTAAGCAGATTCCAATGTACTTGCAGCTTTTTGCTATGCCTGAAACAGCTTTAGGACTTTTCCCAGATGTTGGTGCTTCCTATTTTCTGTCAAGACTCCCTGGATTCTTTGGTAATTCATTCCTAATTAATGTATATATTACATGATCTTAAACGTGAATAATACATTTTTATTTTCTCTAATTAAAGTGGTTCTTAAGTCTTAACTTTCTTTTTATTTTTTCTTTTTTCAAACATTTAACTCTAATTTAATCTTGAAAGTTATACATTTACACAATACTAGTGAAAGGAGCATGGGTTGCAAGTTTATCATTTAATTTTATTTAAATAAATTTTGGCTATTATATTTATTGAATAAATTAAAATATTACAAATATTTAGTTTGATTAAATAAATTTAATATCATTTTTAATGAACCATTTTGATTTTAAAAAGCTATACGTACATATTTATATAAAATCTCACTTTCAAATCATATACAATAAGTAGAAATTCAAATTAGAGAAACATCCAAATAAATAAACAACAAAAATATTTAAAATTACATTATTATATAAAAATAAAATATTTAAAGTGTATAATAAATTTTCAAATAATTCTAACTTTTAAGCATATAAGTAATAGTTTATAACTTTTAAATATATTTAATAAGTAAAAAGATATATATATATATATATATATATATAATATAATTAAAACTTAAAAAAAATCATATAAAATATTATATTAATATATATAGTTCATTCCTTCTATTGTTGATCTTCTGTAATATAATTTGTAATTAAATTTTAGTTTTCTTTATAAAATTTTGAAGAATATTTAATTTTGTTGTCATTTTTAATATAATTTGTGATTTATTTTTAGTTTTCTTTATGAAAATTTGAAGAATATTTTTGTCACCATTCAAAATGTAAAAAGTCATATTTACTTTGAAACCTATGCCTTTTGCAGCTAATTTTTTTTTCTATGTTTCTTACCTCGATTCCATCATTTAAAATGAGAACATAATTATTATTTTTTTAGTTTTTTTTTTCATTTTTATTTCATACCATAAGATTTTTAGCCTCCTCGTAAATGTTATCTCTAAAGATGTCAGCTAGTTTGCCTTGTGATAATCATCTATCGTTCATAAAGGCGTCCTTTCACCATTCCCAATCCTCCATTTGCAAAATAACTCCACCATTCAAGTGCTTCTAACAATCCCCTTCCATGCTCGTAAAACCATAAGTTGAGGCGTATATTTGATTAAGAATGTCCTCCCCTTTTAAATATTTTTTCTTATGTATCTAGTTTCACATCGTCATCTCTTTGTTGAGCATTCTCCATCCCTTTTTAGTGAGTATCGCTATATTTCTTTATGGACTTCTCTAAGACCCAATCGACCTTCTCAATTCATTCTAGTCACCTTCTTCCACCCTACAAAATGAGTCTGTTTATTTATTATATCAGTCGCCTAAAGAAAGTTGTCCTTGAGTCAATCAAATTTATCGCACACGTGATTGGGGAGTCAATTGGTATGCATGTGGTAGATGGAGATCGAGATCGTGATGGACTAAATAAGTGTCATTCGTTAGGAAAGATTTGTCATTTTGACTTTCTATCCCCAAGAGGTGTTTTAGACTCTCTTAATCACAATCGAGATATGCTCATTATAGCTTCAGCTAAAGTTCATCTACACCCCCGAATAGTTCTTTAAGTTGTCTGTCCTTTCCATGCCTAGAATTTCTAGTAACCTACTGCTTTAAATCATTTGACACATAAGGTGCGAATAATATACACATGTGATTTGCTGAAGTTTAATTTGAGGTCCAACGCCTTGTGAAACGCCTCAACCACACTTTGAATGCATTTTGCTCCATCCACGGTACCTTTGGCTCCCAATATTAAGTCGTCCACAGAAAGTAAGTGTGAGATGTGAGGGCTTCTCTGACATACCACAATTGGCTTCCAGGTCCGACTGAAATGGTCTCTGCAATCATATACGTAAGTTATTCCATACAAAGTACAAACAAATAAGGGGAAAGTGATTGCCTTATCTAATGCCACACATCCGTACAGCCTTCGTCGGTTGACCATTCTATTAAATCTCCAGTTGTATCCTCTATATTCTGCTCATAATGATATTGATGATTTTTATCAGGAATTTGAAGCAAATTAAAGGTTTTCTTACAAAATTCCACCGAATTTTTTCGTTCGCCTTTTCAAGATTCAATTTCAGCACCATTCCCCCTTGTTTTTTTGTCGTAGTAGTGATGTAGCATTCATAACACTTCTTCAGGTATCAGGATATTGTAATGGGTGCTCAGCTGTGAATGAAGCTATTTTGGTTCAATACCATAATTTATTTGATATATGGCTTAAACAGTATATTCATCTTTGTGATCATTTTGAGCAATATGTTACACAATGTAATGGGTTGAAACTTGTTTATTTTTCTGGAGGCAAATAAACACTCGATAATCTTTCTTGGGAATTGGTTCTCTCTCCATGCAATCATTGTTGAATTTCACCACCGAGTCTCCTACTATATCCTAATACGTTTGAAAAAAGAAAGTTTGGAAACCACCAATTCCTAGCGTTTTGTATAGGTGCATGCTCTTCACTACCATCAAGATTTCTCATTTGGGATCATTCTTGCCAAGTTAACCTTAGGGTTCGTTGGTGCAAGCTAATACGAAGACTCATTGCCTCTTCGATGGCATCTCCACTGAATAGTTTAGTGTAGTACTCCCAAATGTGTGGCTTCAGTTGATCATTATGGGTTACCCATTCCTTGCCTATTTTGAGAGCATTCATCTGGTTATTCTTTCTTCTCGTCATGGTTGAGAGATGAAAGAAACGTGTATGTTTATCCCTGAATTGGAGCTCATTAATTCTCGACTCTTAAAACCAAATAATCTCTTCTTGTTGCAGTAGTTTATTATATTCTGGCATCAATTTTTTTTTTCAAATCTTTTAAATATTTACCTTGTTTGTCTCATGCATAATGCTCAGCAAATTTTTTGTAATTTATTTTCTATTTTTTTCGCTTTTTGAGCACATTGAAAACTATTCAAGGAGCAATGATCATAAGTCAAAATATCCTTCAAGTTTTGATTCGATCAATAAGTCGTGTATTGCTACTTTGGAAAATATAGATCTAAATTGATAACCGTTGAATCAATCTCATTCAAATTAAATTAAAAAATTCTCCATATTGTTTCTTGAGCTGACACTCGGTCCAGCATTTTGAAATTTTTAATCTAATCTTCAAAATTTTGTTTACCATTGTACGCAATATTAATTCTCACTTTGGCATGTCCTTTATAAATATATTTGTATATTAAAGATATTTCAAAGTTGTCCTTAATTTTGGTATGCATGTATATATACATTAAAATCAAGTAATTCTTTCGTTTAACAAAACTATTATTTATCTCTTTATTATATTCTCTTTGCTATCCGATCTTGCATTCTATTTTCTTGTTTGTATTTTTCTAATGAGTATTATTTAAGATTTATTTTAAATTTTTTGTAATTGATTTTATATATGTAGTAGAAATAATTAAAATAGTATATTTATACAAAAAATTCAAGGAATGTTTAATTGAATATGATAAAAATTATTTTATAAAATTACATTAATCTTATCTTATATGCGGACACATTGAGTCCCCTTAGGATTCTTAATTTAGTGTAACTTTGGTCTGACGACCAGCAATTCTAAATTGTGGTATATTAAGTCGTAAGAAACCAAAAACACTATTTGTACTGTTACGTATTTAATTTATATTTTATTATATAAACTAAAGAAATATTATATGGTTAGTTAGATTTAGATAATTACAATTGTATTAGTATTAGTTAATTAAAAAATATTATAGTAGGAATAATTAATTTATTCAAAAATATTTTATCTGAATCATTTAGTTATATTATTTTGTTAATTAGATAAGTTTATAGAATTATAATATGATTATAATTTAAGAAAGTTTATTAATTTAGATAATTAGAAATATTGACTTATATGATTAGAATTACATTAGGATTGATTTATTAAAAGATATGTTATTTAACTCATTCAATTTAAATAATATTTTATTTTATATGATCACCAAAATTATTAAATCTTATAAAGTGAAATAATTTGTTGTTTTCCAATTTCTTAGATGTATCTTATTATAGCATTTTAAATTATAGACCTTAAATTAAAAAATAGACAACTTATATTATAAAGTTTGAATACAATTACTTAAATATTAATATTAAAACAATCTTTGTTGAACTATATATCTTTTTTTTTTGGTAAGTTGAAGAGATTTTAATTATACCAAGAGTCTTATTTTAAGTTAATAAGTGTTTTTTAAATATAGTTAAATTAATAATTTATAATATGTATTTACATTATTATCCTTGACTAATAGTTATTGACGTAATTATTGCAAGGATATTTTAGGTGATCCGTATTTTGTAAGAAACCAAAAACTCAACTCGTGCTTTTATAATATAATAATAATAATAATAATAATAATAATAATAATAATAATAATAATAATAATATAAAATAATAAATAATAAATAATAATAAATAAATAATAATAATAATAATATATATATATATATATATATATATATATATATATATATATATATATATATACAGATAGATAGATAGATAGATAGATAGGATTGATTTTGGCCTGTTTTCATGAAATTATTCTTGCAGGAGAATATATTGGCTTGACGGGTGTAAGGTTGGATGGTGCTGAAATGTGTGCATGTGGTTTAGCAACTCACTTTGTGCAATCACAGGTATGAGTATGACCATCACTATTAACATCCCACGTTAGAAAAAAATCAAACCATCTGCTGTTAGTACATACAAGACAACTCTCACTTTAACAACTAGTTTTTAGGTGAGTTAGTCGAGTATAAACCTTCATATGATAAAAGTCTAATCATGTGGGATTAGCCAGAAGAAAACTAAAGAAATTTAAAACTCTAATCTTGTGGGATTAGCAAGGAAATTGGTGAGTATTTTTCCTTTTTATTTTTTATTGTGGAGAGAGACGGGGGAGAAGAGAGAGATTGGGTCTCGTTGAGGAATAAGTACACAGTGCATTCTGAAGTTAACGAACTAGTTTTTTCTTGTCAATGTAAATATTAAAGGAAAAATTTTCACCCAGCTACCCCGTGTAATACGAAAATATCAAGGAAAATCCCGACAAAAAAAAGTACTTTAAAAAAATCCGATGTTTTTTAAAATATGCATGCACCTCACGCGCGTTGATTGCGAGTGAAATTGAAATTTTGTTCACTTTTCTATATAAAAAGACTATTTTGCCTCCTATTATATTTATTAAATTATATATATATATATATATATATATTTATATGTATAATAACACAGCCTCTGTATATATATATAACATACACTCCGCCCAGGCCGCCGGAGATTGTGTGCAACGGCGGAGGTGCAAAGGAGATCCGGCAGTGGTGGACATGGAGAGGAGATCCAGCGGAGGCGATGGTGGTTGGGTGACTGGAGGTGGAGAGGCGGCAGATCTCTGGGATTGTGTGAGACGGTGGAGGAGGAGAAGAGAGGCGGTTGCGGGTTTGGGCGATTGGGCGGTGGAGGTAGAGAGATGGAAATCCAGCGGCGGTGATGGTTGTTGGGTGACTGAAGGTGGAGAGACGACAGCGGCTTCTGGACATTGGGCGGCGGCGGTGACTGGGTGTGGGTAGCCTGGAGGAAGAAGATGATGTATATTATATACATATACGTATATGTAATATCATATATGTATATATATACATATATATTATTTCTATAAATTTATTAATTTATTATTATTATTTTATATATATATATATTGCATATATATAAAATACATTTATAAATATATATATTAATTATTATAATAGGTATAATATATACATATATATAATTTTCATGATAATAATATATATATTTATTAAATTATTAATATTTTTAGTAAATAGGATAATATATATATATGTATATATATATATATATATATATATATATATATATAATTATTTATATTACTTACATATATATTTTATAAATGTTATTTATAAATTCATTATATATGTATATATTAAATTAATTATTATAATTAGTATATAATATGTATATATAATTACTAATATACATAATATACATATAAAATATTATTTATATAAATTTGTTAATTTATTAATATGTATTATATATATATATATATATATATATATATATATATATATATATATGATGGGCCCGATTTACGCTCGCATCGGACACGTACACGTGTCACGATCCAGAAAGATTGTTCAGATGATCCCGGGGATCACATGGGCTTAGACGCTCAAGAGTGTGGGCTCGTGAACAGGTCCAGCCCATGCTGCCTAACGCCTTGGTTCCTAAGGCCCATCTGCGAACCTCTCCCTCTTCCTCGAGCGTGAGGTTGCCACTTATCTCCCTCAGGGCTCTTATGAAGGCCTAAAAGAGATGATCAATACCCTCGTGAAGATCTCCCTCTTTACACAGCTCAGCTCTCCCTCGGGGACCTCACCCGGTCAGGCACCCTACCTGTCCCGAGCGTCCCTAACGCTCGATTAAAGTTACCAGAGATAACCCTCTATCTGAGCCCTCTGACACTCGGGTTGTCCCTCAGGAGCCTGTTTACGCTCATGCCGTCACTGTTGCAGGGTGTCATCAAGCCCTCGAGGCCAATTCCCTCCTCAACACAAGGCTTCCGTCAGGGACACATCCAATGGAGTAAGGAGCAAGCTACTCTTAGTGCCTCAACGCTCATCAACAACCTTGTAACCACCTCTGACACACTGTGGTAGTGCGCACACATTCTTCTGACACACTATTGCCACCTACCCGCAGGTATCTTTCAAAGATGTCATTCTCACAACATCGCATGCTGCTACGTGTCTAGGGTGACACTGAGTTGGGACCACTTGGTTGCATTTACCAAATCACCCTCACCCTCAACCTATAAATATGGGAATGCATGTGCACATTCTCTAACTAAACTTCCATACTCCAAACACATAGACTGTATTCTTAACGGGGCACCACTTTTCCTCTGCATTATTTTCTTCCCAAGCTCCATATACTTCACCATTTTCACTGCATTTTCTGGTTTTATCCTAGCTAAAAGAACCCACGCATCATTGGAAACCATTTCCTGAGGCTTAACGCGTGTGATGGTCTTCTCTTCCACACACAAATTCTAAAGTGATTGGTGTTTAAATCCCTTCAAAGTTTCTACATCATCATTTGGCGCCGTCTGTGGGAAGCCATCATCATCTTCTTCAGATCTTCACCTGTTTCTTCCTCTTCAGCTAGCTGAAAAGTAACATCAGCAGTTTCAATCATGGTTACCGCGATAAGATCTGGTGTTTTGGACAACAGGGGCGTTCTTCCTCCGGTGAACGAGGAGAACCCAGGAGGCGGAGCTGGCATCATTGATATCACCACTACCCAAGCCAAAAACACCCCATTGGATGGGAATACGCCTCCGGCCGCCGGAGGAAATAGGGATAAAGAGGTTCCGATGGGATCTCTGCCAGTTATGGGAGCCCAAGCTGAAGGTTCTGCAAATCCTCTTGTGACACTCGTCCCCTCCGCCAATGTCGCCAACATGGGGGCATTTTCGATGGAGATGCCTCCACCAGGGCATGTGTACATGCAGCCCAGCCTAATGTCTGGGGTGATGCGGTGCATGGTGCCCATGGTACAGCCCTATCAAGTGGGCACGCTGCAGCTCCCAGTCTCTATTCCCAAAGAAATACAAGGAGTGGAAATGCCACAAATGACATCACAGCAACTCCAGGCGCTCTACGCTCAATGCGAAGTGCAGGCTCCCCAAAACCCCTGGAAGCATTTCACCGCCGCTACTTCCCCTCGGGGATGGGTACTCAGATGGCCCCTCCTTTAGGGGGGCTACAAATTCATCCATTGATGGCGGCCCAGAATGTACTGAGGGCTCAGCCGCTACCGCTGCCACCAACACAGGGAAAAGAAGCCTCCCCGAGGGACAAACAGGAACAGCGTCCCGTGGGGAAAGAAAAAGCCCCTCAGGCGAAGGGAGACACAGAAGAGGAGGTCCAATCTAGGGCCACCGGAAGAACAAGTAGGAGGGAAGAAAATGACCCTCGTTTAGCTGCGGTCCAGAACCAACTTGACGGTTTGCAGCAAATGGTGGAGCAGCTCTCTCTAGGACGGTCTCAAGTCCCCCAGGCTGGGGACGAGAGGTCCAAGGCCAGAGACGCTCGCAACCTACGCAGCCAAGTCCCCCGCCGCTGGAGAGAAGAAGACTATGAAGAGCATGACCACGAGGGCGGGAATCGCAGGCCTTTGACAGGAAGTTCGCCCCTCATTGACGAAGTTTTGATGGCCCACGCTGGGATGGGCAAAATCCCCACGTTCATCAACCGGTACGACGGAACCACAGATCCAGCTGAGCATCTGGATCGCTTTGTGTACTTTATGCACCTGTATGAGCATTCCAGTCATTACTGGACGAAGATTTTTGTCATTTCCCTCGTGGGAACGGCGCAGGAGTTGTAACGCCCCGGTTCTGGATGAACAGGTAAGCACGCCACGTGTGAGTTTGAGCGTAGGTTTTATTTTATTTCTTTAATTTTATAATATATTCTTACGTGGCATTCATAATTTTATAAAATTCACGAAACATCCTTTATGTGAATTATATGAATTCATATCATTGAAAATATTATTTCACGACACCGAAATTATTTATTGAATGAAACAAGTACCGAGAGTGTTTTAAATTACCAAATTATCCCTAGTGAAGATTTCTTTAAAATTTTAGGGACTTAATTGCATAATCCTTCAAGGATCTAATTGATCATATTTTAAAACTATGTATACTCAATTGCATACTCTCATGAGTTAGAGGATTAATTAGCAAATTGGCACATTTCACACATTTCAAAAATGGGTTTTACGTAATGCATCTCCAAGCTTCTTTCTTGATCATTTTTCCATCCAAAGATTTCCCAACAACTTGCTCTCTCACTCTCGGTTTCTTCAAGGAAAGAAAAGGAAAGAAGTTTTTCAATCAATCATCAAGACTTCAAGAAATCATCCAAGTTTTGGGAGATTGATCATCATCTTCATCTATTTTCTCCATATTTTCATCTTCAAGGTTGGTTGCATGGAAGTGATGATTCTTGCTCAAATTTGACATGGTTAGGGTTTGAGAATTATATGCTAAATGAATGAATTAGAAGTAGAAGCATGATTATGTGATCATTTCATGAATTATGGCATGAATTATTCATGATATTGTTGAGAATTAGAGCTTGGATGATCAAAGTGGGCATGAGCTTGAAATCTTGGAAACCTTGGTGATATAGCATGTTTTATATGTTTAAGTAGGATATTATTACTCCTTGAATGTGTATGCATCATACTTCCAGAAATTATAGCATTTGGGGATCAAAAATGGAATTTTGTGGCTTTGTTGATTCTTTGCCGAGAGTCTTCCCTGTTTCTGCTCTGTTCTTCAAATTTGCAGAAACTGGGAACGACCGTTCCCAGCCTCAAGGCATTGAGGGAACGGGCGTTCCCACCTTTTCAAATGAACTGGGCGACCGAGCATGGGAACGGCCGTTCCCACTTTGGCCTTACTGCCGGAAGGGCCGTTCCCAGCTAAAAGGCGCGCTTTTATTTTTAAAATCGTTGGCGCGTTTTGGGGAACTCATGGGAACGACCGTTCCCATTTTGCAAAGGGGACCGGAACGGCCGTTCCCACCTGGAATGCAGAACAAAATTCACTGCATAAAATTACGAAAATGACCCCTCGATCCAACGACTTCTTTGACCCCGAATTGCTATAATATGTACTAATATGAAGTGAAACAACATGTTATCATGCCACATTGTATTTTCGTGGTCGTCTCGATACATTTTCGCCGTTCGTCATATTTTGGTCATTTTAGGTCATGTCTCACGAATATACGTCGTGTTTGCACAGGTCACGAGGGCGTGGACGGGGAGCAAGCTCCTTAGAACACCACATTATTATATTTTGCAGGTGAGGTTTTAGGTTATGTATATAGAACCCTACCACCCTTATGTGTTATTTCGGCCAAAAAAATACTATACTTATAAATGATTTCAAAACCATGAATATTTCAAGCAAGCAAGTCATGATTTCAAGCATGTTTGGCGAGTACATGATTGCACGTGGGCCCGAGGGTAATTCTTGAGCCAACCGGGAAAGCAAGGGCTGACGGGTAACTCCTGAATTATCCTCACATTGTTGGGATCACCCCCGAAGCCACTAGGAGATTAGTGGTGGAAGGAGTTCCGTGTCTAGAGGGTCATGTCCTCTACACACACCATGTCGTGGATAGTCGAGCCTTGCAAACTCGCTATCACCCGGAGGAAGAAGGAGACTGGGGATTAATCCGGCATGTCGGGTTATCCTCGGGTTATCGCATGATTTCAAGCATGAAATTATCTATATGGGCACTAAATGGAATTGCATGATCATGTATTCAATTGATAAAGCAATCACGTATTGTCACGTTTGGTGTTAAGGTTGGAGATTCGCCCCTACTCGCCGGGGTCACATGTTCATGAAATGTTCAAGCTAAAATGTTAAAGTGATTGGTTGTAATCTCGGGCAAAGATTAAGTTTCTTGAATTATATATTCCTTTCATTTCCAGAGTCTTCACCCGAGGCTACACCTTGCATGTGATGTGTGTTATATATATATTTATTGCCCCTCACTCAGTCTTCGGTGGACTGATACTTCACTTTTCAGGTACTTGAGAGCGCGCTTGTGCTAGGCGGGAGTCCTGTCAGGTCTTGCATATCACGGGTCTAGCATTGTACCGTTCTTGTATATATTTTGTTACCTATCATGTTATGATCATTATTGTCACGTTTTGGGGATACCTGATTATGTATATTATCAAAAGATGATAATGTATTGATAGTTAAGTTGGTATCTATACATATCTATTCGGTAAATATGGTACCTATATGTATGAATGATTTTATTGCTTCCGCTTTCATTATCAGGTTTGCTCTGGTTTTGTTGGGGAGAGTGTCCCGCCTAGCTCGTCATTTTATTTGTCACCCGTTCGCTATAGTTTTGGTTTATGTATGGACTTTCCATTTCATACGTGGATCGAGGCTATAGTACGGGGGATGTGGTGCCCAGGGGATTAGGGTGCTACATCTACAGGTGGTATCAGAGCCCGGTTGCAAAACCGAGGTTCTCGAGTCGTGTCAAGTCAGTCTAGGTCGCACGGCATAGGATTATGTGGTATTTGGGAGTCTGCATTTGGTTGACTTACCTGATTTACTCATTTCTTCGCATTAATTGAGCTACTTGATCTTCCTTGAACATGTGCTACTTGATATTATGGAAATTGTATGCACACATTTGCATTTATTGATCAGGCCACGCATGTTTAGTGATCTAATTTCAGGATGGAGCACGACAGACGTTCCAGTGACCGATCCTCGAGGCACAGGCATCGTCACCGCCGACATCATCGCCGCGAGAGATCACCACCTCCTCCACCTGCCCAGGCACAGTCCCAGGATTTCATGAACGCGGTAGTAGGGCTAATTGATCAGAGGCTACAGGAAAGGGTTCCTCCACCACCTCCAGCACCAGTAGCACCTCCGGAGAACCCCATTTCTGCCATTTTACGAGAGTTTCAGAACCAGCGTCCCCCGAAGTTCTATAAGGGAGACGATATACAGGCAGAGATGTGGCTAACAGAGACCGAAAGGATTTGGCAGCTTATCCCTTGTGACAGTCGGGAGAAGGCTCGCTGTACACTTACTCTTATTCAGGGCGAGGCCTATTCTTGGTGGGAAAGCACACAGATTGTTCTGGAGGCAGCCGGGACCGAGATTACTTGGGAGGTATTTGTACGGGAGTTCAGAAACAAGTATATTCCTCCAGCTTCCCGTACTCGCAGGTTGAGAGAGTTCACCGAGCTAAAGCAGGGAGTCAGGTCTGTGGGTCAGTATATCGCCGAGTTCGAGAGACTTTCTCGCTATGCACCCAACATAGCGAATGATGACTTTCATAAGGCGATGCAGTTCGTCCAAGGACTCAGACCGGATATTCAGGATGCCCTGAAAGCAGCTAATACGAGCACCTGGGTAAAAGCTACCACTAAGGCCCTAAAAGTTGAGGATTCGGATATTGCTAGGAAAGCTACTTCACGGACTGGACAGGCTTCGGGCTCGAGAGCAGGTCAGGGATCGAGCTCAGGGAAGAGGCCGATGATTTACTCTGCACCCCCAGCTCAGAAGAACCCCGGGAAGAAGCTTAAGGCGACAGGGCCATTACCGAGAGGTCCGAGAGCTCCAGCACTACCCCAGCCACCTCAGAGACCGGGCTACAGATGGTGTGGACTTCCTACACATACCTACGATAACTGCAGGCTCCGGTTAGGTTTGTGTTTGATTTGCGGGAGTGACGAGCACATGGTTGACGGCTGTCCGGATCGTCAGGATCCACCACCTGCAGGACCGAGGCCACTGGTGAGAGCTCGGGCTTATGCACTCGCTGGAGAGGAGCAGGATGCAGAGATAGACCCCGCCGTAGTAGTTGAAGGTATTATTTGCATCCATGGCACGAACATCCATACATTATTTGATCCAGGAGCTACACACTCCTTTCTTGCGCACTCTATTGCTATTACTTTGTCTTTGCCTGCTATGTGTACTTCTGTGCGCTATCTAGTTAGTACTCCTTTCGGTAGTAGGCGAGAGACGGATCAGGTTTACAGGGATGTTCCAGTGGTGATTGAAGGCCGGGAGTTTCTGACAGATTTCATTGTTATGCCGATGGAGAGATACGGGGCTATATTGGGGATGGATTGGTTATACAGGCACTGTGCTACAGTTGATTGTCGGGCTAAGAAAGTTCAGTTGGGTTCAGAGGTTACCACAGGTTGTACTTCAAAGACCGTACCCCTACTTTCGTTTTCAGAAGCTCAGAAATTAGTCAGAGACGGGGCTACAGGGTTTATTGCCTATATTCTGAACAAGCCAAAAGATCAGGTGAAGTTAGAGGACACCGAAGTGGTAAAGGAATTTCCCGAGGTATTCCTAGAAAAATTGGATTCCTTGCCTCCTGAACGAGAGATTGAATTTGTGATCGATCTTTTTCCGAATGTCGAGCCGTATTCAAAAACTCCATACCGGATGGCTCCAGCTGAATTGAAGGAATTAAAAGTTCAGCTTGAGGCTTTATTGGAAGTTGGGTACATTCGGCCAAGTTCTACGCCGTGGGGAGCACCGGTATTGTTTGTAAAGAGTATTGTTTGTAAAGAAAAAGGACGGGACTTTAAGAATGTGCATCGATTATAGGGAGTTGAACAGGATGACTATTAAGAACAAGTATCCCCTCCCACATATCGAGGAGTTATTCGATATACTTCAGGGTTCCAAAGTTTATTCGAAATTGGATTTAAGACAGGGATACTATCAGCTGCGAATCCGAGCAGAGGATATTCCTAAGACAGGATTCAATACTCGGTACGGGCACTACGAGTTCGTGGTTATGCCATTTGGATTAACTAACGCCCCTACAGCTTTTATGGATATGATGCATCGGATATTCAGGCCTTTCCTCGACAAGTTCGTGGTGATTTTTATTGATGATATTCTGGTTTTCTCAAAATCAGCCGAGGAGTACGCGAGACATCTCAGGCTCGTTCTTCAGACTCTGAAAGAGCATCAGTTGTTTGCTAAGTTTAGCAAGTGCGAATTTTGGATCGATCGGATTTCCTTTTTGGGACATGTGATTTCAGGAAAAGGGTTGGAAGTCGATCCCTCGAAAATCGAGGTTGTCCTCAAGTGGGAGAAACCAAAGAATGCCTCGGAAATTAGAAGCTTCTTGGGATTGGCCGGTTATTATAGAAGATTTGTTCAGGACTTCTCCAAGATTGCGGCGCCGTTAACCCAATTGACAAAGAAGGATGTTAAGTTTGTCTGGGACGAGAAGTGTGATCAAAGCTTTAATTTTCTGAAAGAAAAGTTAGTCTCAGCTCCGGTATTAACTTTACCCGAGGGTTCAGAGGGATATGCAGTGTACACCGATGCTTCTAAAGAAGGCTTAGGCTGTGTTTTGACTCAGAAAGGAAAAGTGATCGCCTACGCTTCTCTGAAACTAAAGGAATATGAAAAGAATTATCCGACACACGACCTAGAGCTTGCAGCCGTGATCTTTGCTCTCGGGAAATGGAGACATTATCTTTACGGGACTTCCTTTGAGATTTTTACCGACCACAAGAGCCTTCAGTATTTGTTCACACAGAAAGATTTGAATATGAGGCAACGGCGTTGGATGGAAAAATTGGAAGATTATGATTGTACAATTAAATACCATCCCGGGAAAGCAAATGTGGTCGCCGATGCACTTAGCAGAAAGGCGAGTGTATCGAGCTTGGAAATAAAGGAAAGTGAGGAAGTTGTCCCGATTGTGTTAAAGGCTCGGGTTTCTAATATCACAATTCAGCCGGAATTAAAGTATCAGTTATTTGAGGCTCAGAATAAGGATCCGGAAGTGCAGAAGCTTACAAGAAAAGCTAAGGATGACCCGGAGAGTCCGTTTGGGTTTGATGAGACTGGGTTACTTCGGTTTAAAAACAGAGTAGTAGTACCTGAAGAATTGAGACGGGTCCTACTTGAAGAAGCTCACAAGTCAGCCTACTCGATCCACCTAGGAGGAAATAAAATGTATAAGGATTTAAAGCAATATTATTGGTGGAACGGGATGAAAAGAGACGTGGCGGAATATGTGAAACATTGCCTGACCTGTCAAACGGTGAAAGCTGAGCACCAAAAGCCCGCGGGACTTCTACGACCGTTACCTATTCCCGAGTGGAAGTGGGAACAAGTAACGATGGACTTTGTTTCTGGATTACCGAAGGTTAAAGGCGGGTTTGATGGAATTTTAGGTAATCGTGGATAGATTTACAAAGTCTGCTCATTTTCTACCGGTCCGGATGTCCTATAAGATCCCGAAGTTGGCTGAAATCTATAACAAAGAAATTATTCGACTTCATGGTATTCCGGTGAGCATAGTGTCAGACCGAGACCCGAGATTTACTTCTAAGTTGTGGCAGGAGTTGTAGGCCATTTTGGGGATGAAACTTAAGTTCAGTACAGCATTTCACCCTCAAACAGACGGTCAATCTGAAAGGTTAATCAGATATTTGGAAGATCTTCTTCGGGTTTGCGCGATGGATTTTCAAAACTCGTGGGCAGAACAGCTTCCTTTGATTGAGTTTGCTTATAATAACAGCTTTCAGGCTTCGATCGGGATGGCTCCTTACGAGTTACTTTATGGAAGAAGGTGCCGGTCTCCGTTGTTCTTCGACTTAGAAGAATGGAAATGGTCGAAACAGGAAGGGGTGAAGAGAGGTGAAAGATTCGAAAGGCCTTCCAAAGTCGTTCAAGCTATGATTGAGAAAGTTCAAATGATTCAACAACGGATGAAAGCCGCGCAAGATAGGCAAAAGAGCTATGCCGATAAGCGCCGAAAAGATCTAGAGTTTGAAGTTGGTGATTGGGTATTCTTGAAGGTGTCACCAAGGAAAGGTTTCACCCGAATCGGGAAAGGAGGAAAACTTAATCCTCGCTACTTAGGTCCGTTTGAGATTCTTGAAAGAATAGGCGAGGTAGCCTATCGACTGGACCTACCACTGAGTCTTACGGGGATTCATAACGTATTTCATGTTTCACAATTAAGGAAATATTACCCCGATGAGACTACGATTCTCCCCGTGGAAGAAGTTGAACTGGAACCGAATTTGACATTTATTCAGAGACCGGTTAAAATCATGGATCGGAAATTTCAAGAGTTGAGAAACCGGAGAATTCCCATGGTTAAAGTGTTGTGGAGAAGCGACAAAACCGAGGAAGCTACGTGGGAAACGGAAGATAAAATGAAACGGTTCCACCCGGAGTTATTCGAGCAAGACTAGAGAATCTGGGGACCAGATTCTTCTAAGGGGGAGAGAGTTGTAACGCCCCGGTTCCGGATGAACAGGTAAGCACGCCACGTGTGAGTTTGAGCGTAGGTTTTATTTTATTTCTTTAATTTTATGATATATTCTTACGTGGCATTCATAATTTTATAAAATTCACGAAACATCCTTTATGTGAATTATATGAATTCATATCATTGAAAATATTATTTCACGACACCGAAATTATTTATTGAATGAAACAAGTACCGAGAGTGTTTTAAATTACCAAATTGTCCCTAGTGAAGATTTCTTTAAAATTTTAGGGACTTAATTGCATAATCCTTCAAGGATCTAATTGATCATATTTTAAAACTATGTATACTCAATTGCATACTCTCATGAGTTAGAGGATTAATTGGCAAATTGGCACATTTCACACATTTCAAAAATGGGTTTTACATAATGCATCTCCAAGCTTCTTTCTTGATCATTTTTCTATCCAAAGATTTCCCAATAACTTGCTCTCTCACTCTCGGTTTCTTCAAGGAAAGAAAAGGAAAGAAGTTTTTCAATCAATCATCAAGACTTCAAGAAATCATCCAAGTTTTGGGAGATTGATCATCATCTTCATCTATTTTCTCCATATTTTCATCTTCAAGGTTGGTTGCATGGAAGTGATGATTCTTGCTCAAATTTGACATGGTTAGGGTTTGAGAATTATATGCTAAATGAATGAATTAGAAGTAGAAGCATGATTATGTGATCATTTCATGAATTATGGCATGAATTATTCATGATAATGTTGAGAATTAGAGCTTGGATGATCAAAGTGGGCATGAGCTTGAAATCTTGGAAACCTTGGTGATATAGCATGTTTTATGTGTTTAAGTAGGATATTATTACTCCTTGAATGTGTATGCATCATACTTCCAGAAATTATAGCATTTGGGGATCAAAAATGGAATTTTGTGGCTTTGTTGATTCTTTGCCGAGAGCCTTCCCTGTTTCTGCTCTGTTCTTCAAATTTGCAGAAACTGGGAACGTCCGTTCCCAGCCTCAAGGCATTGAGGGAACGGGCGTTCCCACCTTTTCAAATGAACTGGGCGGCCGAGCATGGGAACGGCCGTTCCCACTTTGGCCTTGCTGCCGGAAGGGCCGTTCCCAGCTAAAAGGCGCGCTTTTATTTTTAAAATCGTTGGCGCGTTTTGGGGAACTCATGGGAACGACCGTTCCCATTTTGCAAAGGGGACCGGAACGGCCGTTCCCACCTGGAATGCAGAACAAAATTCACTGCATAAAATTACGAAAATGACCCCTCGATCCAACGACTTCTTTGACCCCGAATTGTTATAATATGTACTAATATGAAGTGAAAAAACATGTTATCATGCCACATTGTATTTTCGTGGTCGTCTCGATACATTTCCACCGTTCGTCATATTTTGGTCATTTTAGGTCATGTCTCACGAATATACGTCGTGTTTGCACAGGTCACGAGGGCGTGGACGGGGAGCAAGCTCCTTAGAACACCACATTATTGTATTTTGCAGGTGAGGTTTTAGGTTATGTATATAGAACCCTACCACCCTTATGTGCTATTTCGGCCAAAAAAATACTATACTTATAAATGATTTCAAAACCATGAATATTTCAAGCAAGCAAGTCATGATTTCAAGCATGTTTGGCGAGTACATGATTGCACGTGGGCCCGAGGGTAATTCTTGAGCCAACCGGGAAAGCAAGGGCTGACGGGTAACTCCTGAATTATCCTCACATTGTTGGGATCACCCCCGAAGCCACTAGAAGATTAGTGGTGGAAGGAGTTCCGTGTCTAGAGGGTCATGTCCTCTACACACACCATGTCGTGGATAGTCGAGCCTTGCAAACTCGCTATCACCCGGAGGAAGAAGGAGACTGGGGATTAATCCGGAATGTCGGGTTATCCTCGGGTTATCGCATGATTTCAAGCATGAAATTGTCTATATGGGCACTAAATGGAATTGCATGATCATGTATTCAATTGATAGAGCAATCACGTACTGTCACGTTTGGTGTTAAGGTTGGAGATTCGCCCCTACTCGTCGGGGTCACATGTTCATGAAATGTTCAAGCTAAAATGTTAATGTGATTGGTTGTAATCTCGGGCAAAGATTAAGTTTCTTGAATTATATATTCCTTTCATTTCCAGAGTCTTCACCCGAGGCTACACCTTGCATGTGATGTGTGTTATATATATTTATTGCCCCTCACTCAGTCTTCGGTGGACTGATACTTCACTTTTCAGGTACTTGAGAGCGCGCTTGTGCTAGGCGGGAGTCCTATCAGGTCTTGCATATCACGGGTCTAGCATTGTACCGTTCTTGTATATATTTTGTTACCTATCATGTTATGATCATTATTGTCACGTTTTGGGGATACCTGATTATGTATATTATCAAAAGATGATAATGTATTGATAGTTAAGTTGGTATCTATACATATCTATTCGGTAAATATGGTACCTATATGTATGAATGATTTTATTGTTTCCGCTTTCATTATCAGGTTTGCTCTGGTTTTGTTGGGGAGGTGTCCCGCCTAGCTCGTCATTTTATTTGTCACCCGTTCGCTATAGTTTTGGTTTATGTATGGACTTTCCATTTCATACGTGGATCGAGGCTATATTGCGGGGGATGTGGTGCCCAGGGGATTAGGGTGCTACAGGAGTGGTACAAGAAGCTGCCCCCTCGCTCCATTCGAGGGTACGAGGATTTGACAGATGCCTTCCTAAACCACTTCAGCTCTCTGAAGGCACCGGCACCCGCTGTCACGGCTCTCTACAGCCTAGTACAAGGGCCAAACGAGACCCTCAGGTCCTTTATGGGTAGGTTCAACAAAGAAATCCTACGGGTGGAGGGGCCCTCGATGGATTTTTTAAGACATGTGCTATTTGGGGCCATCAATATGAAAAACTATGTCAGCAAAGGAGTTTGTTGAGGAGGTGGAAAAAAAGAAACCACGCTCCCTGATGGAAATAAGGGACATAGCTGATTCTTTCTTCACCCTCGAGGACATGTACATCACGAGGCCGCAAAAGCTTACCAATACCCCTCGCACTGACAGAGGCCAGGAAGACAGGGGGGAGTCCAACAGAAACCGCCGCCGCAGCTCTGCTCCTGCTTGGAGAAGCTCCCCACCCCCTCGAAGGTTTGAGCGCGTTCCCCTCAGCAGACCTATTGCAGAGGTCTACTCCATGGCGGATAAAAAATTGTTTAAGAGGCCGCCCAAGATAAGGAAAATCGAGGGTCAAAAGCGCTCGGGAAAATACTGTGCCTTCCACAAGCAGAAAGGGCATGATACAAATGAATGCCGTCAACTTGAGAGCAAAATTCAAAGGCTCATTGTCGGGGGGGGCATCTGAAGGAGTTTGTGAGGGCGCTCGAGATGTACGATGAGCACTGTACCGAGCGTACCAAGGCTCGAGGGAGAAGTCGTTCGCGCTCAAGGAGCCCTCGTAACCATCGCCCTAAGACAAGCGACCATGGTAAGCAGAAAGCCGTCGAAATGGAGAACCAGCCCTTCACCGTCATCAACATGATCACTGGCGGACCCTCGGGGGGAGACTCTAACACCTCTCGTCGTCGCCACGTCCGAAGTTATGATCAAAGATCCTCGAGGCCCAAACAGGTGTATTCCTTGGAAGAATCCTCGGGCTCGAAAGAAAATGAGATTGTAGGATTCACTGAAAAAGACCTAGAGCACATTGTAACACCCCATGGGGTCAGTGAAACCTCTGACTGCCCCATGGTGGTTAGTTTAGATGTCCACAATCACATTGTAAAGAGGGTTTTAATTGATAGTGGAAGCTCAGTGAATGTTCTCCCTTACTCAACGTTTCAAAAGGTTAACATAGCCAACATTCCCCTCGAACCCCTCAGAACAGCCCTTGTTGGCTTTGGAGGTTCCGAGATTGTCCCTCGCGGACAGATTCGCTTGGCCACCTCTTTTGGTCGTGCCCCATAGCGAAAGACCTTGAGCGTCTTGTATGCCATCGTTGAGGTGGATCTACCCTACAACATCATCATTGGGCGCCCAGCCCTTGTTGATTTTAAGGCGGTCATTTCAACATACCATCAGAAGGTCAAATTCCCCCACTCCCGAGGGAACATGTGAGGTACTTTGCAACATTAAGGAAGCCTGAGAGTGTTACATCCTCTCTCTTCGCAGTCACAAGCCCAAGTCAACGGTCCAAGCCGGATCCACCAAGAAATCTGTGGATTTCCCCAAGTTGGATGAAGACGGCCCCGAGCGTAAGAGAGCCAAGCTGAACAGAAAGAAAATCAAGAAAAAGGTTCCGGGCGAGACCAAGGGCAGTGAAGATGGGCCACCGGGGGTCCTTCTCCGAGAGCGACAGCTAGAAACCCTCAAAGGAAGCTGATGGTAGACTCACAGGAAAGAAGCGGGCGCTCAAAACACCAAGGCCAGAGGTACGAATTGAGCCCACCGAAAATTTTCTGACCATCGAGTTGGAACTTGGAAATCCGGATAAAACTACCCAAATTAGATCGAATCTCGACGGTCCAGCTCAGATCATGATGATCAATTTATTGCGAGAGAACTTGGATATCTTTGCTTGGAAAGCCTCAGATCTAACAGGGATAGATCCGAGCGTCATAGTCCACCGGCTCAATGTTGACCCTGCATTCAAACCGGTCAAGCATAAGAAAAGAAACGTTCATGGATTTCGGCGACAGCTCATTAAAGAGGAGGTCAAAAAGCTCCTCGAGGCTCAGTATATTGAAGAAATTTTATATCCTGAATGGCTCTGCAACGTGGTCCTCGTGCCCAAGAGCGCTAACAAATGGCCCATGTACAATGATTTCACAGATCTCAACAAGGCATACCCCAAAGATCCTTACCCTCTGCCGAGGATTGACCAGCTGGTGGATTCGACGGCTGGATGCGAACTTATGAGCATGATAGACGCGTTCCAGGGGTATTACCAGATTTTCATGGCGCCCGAGGATCGCCCTAAAACGTCCTTTGTGGTACACACGGGAGTTTACTGTTTCCTGGTCATGCCGTTCGGGTTCAAAAACATGGAGCCACATATCAGCACCTGGTCAACAGAATGTTCGAGCGCGAAATTGGAAAATCCATGGAAGTCTACGTAGACGACATGATCGTCAAGAGCGAGCGCCAGCATTCACATCTGGATGACCTCAGGCGAGCCTTCAATATCCTACGCCACTATGGTATGGAGCTAAACCCTTCTAAATGTACATTTGGAGTTCGATGGGGCAAATTATTGGGGTACGTGGTCAGTCAAAGAGGTATTGAGGCGAATCCGGAGAAAATAAAGGCAATTATGGATATTCCTTCCCCTCAAAATGTTAGAGAGGTCCAAGTGCTGGTGGGCAAGATTATCTCCTTGAATAGGTTTATCTCCCGCTCGGCTGACAGAAACTTGTCATTCTTCAAAATTCTAGGTAACGCTCGAAATTTTACCTGGAGCGAAGAGTGTGAGAAAGCACTACAGGATATGAAGCAGTATCTCTCATGCACCCCGTTGTTGACAAAGCCGATCCCAGGAGAGAACCTGATCGTTTACCTCTCCATCTCCTTGGAGGCCACGAGCGTAGTCCTCATAGCAGTACGCAAGCGTAAGCACTTACCGCTGTACTACCTGAGCAAAACTCTGCAGGGCGCCGAAAAGCGGTACATGGAGATTGAAAAATTCGTCTTCGCCCTCATTAATGCTTTCAGAAGATTGAGGCCATATTTCCAGGCTCATTCCATTACTGTGCTTACAGACCAACCGCTCAAGCAGGTTCTCTCGAAACCGGAAGTCTCACGAAGGTTAATAAAATGGTTAATAGAACTCAGCCAGTTTGACATCAGCTTCGAGCCTAGAACAACTATACAGGTTCAAGCTGTGGCAGATCTCTTGGTTGAACGGTTTGGTTTGGATCTCGTACCCTCTTTGGATGAGGGCATGTGGCTCTTGCACACTGATGGTTCCTCGACCTCTCAAGGGGGGAGAGCAGGGGTGACCCTCAGAGACCCTCATGGGAGTGAAGTTGACTACGCAATCAAACTGGCATTCCAGGTCACTAATAATGAGGCTGAATATGAAGCTCTAATCCAAGGGCTCAGAATCGCCCTTCAAAATGGAGCCTCTCGGGTCACTGCTTACGTAGACTCTCAGCTAATTGCAAGTCAGATTGATGGCACTTATGAGGCTCGAGAAACCACCATGGTGCAGTACCTGGCAAAAGCTAAGGAAATGATTTCCAAGTTCAAGAAATTCTATTTACTACAGGTTCCACGAGCGGAGAACGAGCGTGCTGATGCCCTATCCAAATTTGCATCTGCTCTGGAAGACACCTGCGAGCGTTCTATCACGTTCCTTAGAACGGAGGAACCACTGATACGCGAGGCGAAACCCTCGGGTGAGGTAAGCATGATCGACCCATCCGAGTCATTTTGGCTTGATGACATCATCAGATTCCTAAAGGATGGAGCTTGCCCGAGCGACAAAGTGTAAGCACGGAAAATAAGGAGTAAAGCCCCTCGTTTTTCACTTGATAACGAGGGTAGGCTTTTCAAGCGGTCTTTCCAAGGCCCTCCGTTAAGGTACCTGAGACCCTCACAAGCTAAGGAGGTACTTGAGCACGTGCACAATGGGAGTTGTGGGAATCATTCTGGCGGTCGAATTCTGGCTAAGAAGGTGTTAAGGAGCTGATTCTACTGGCCCTCAGTATTGTAGGATGCCATCGATTACTCCAAGAAATGCCCCAAGTGTCAGTTTCACTCCAACACCCCTCAACTGCCAGTAGCCCAAATGATCCCAATCGACATTTTATGGCCCTTTGATCAGTGGGGAATTGATATAGTGGGACCCCTCCCAATGGCGGGTTGGACAAAGGAAATTTGTGATCCTCGCTGTGGATTACTTCACCAAGTGGGCAGAGGCCGAAGCGGTCGCGAAAATAACGTTCAAAGTGGTAAGAGACTTCATTTGGAAAAATATGATTTGCAGGTATGGCATCCCGAGGGTGCTAATCTCAGTCAACGGCTCTCAGTTCATCGCTGCTGATACTCGAGAATGGTGCTCAGAGCTTGGCATTGAGCAACGATTCACTTCCGTGCGCCATCCACAAGCCAACTATCAAGCTGAAGTAACCAACAGAACTATACTCCAGCATCTAAAAACGATGCTCGAAAGTAAAAAGGGTGAATGGGTTGAAGAGCTTCAAGGAGCCCTGTGGGCATATCGCACCAACCCGTGAGCGGCAACCGGTGAGACCCCTTACTCCCTCGTTTATGGATCTGAAGCTATGATACCTGCGAAAATCGCTCAAGAGTCCGCACGCGTTGCCTATTTTGAGCCTGCAGCAAACGAGGGTAACCGGGCGCTCGAACCGGACTTAACTAGATTAAAGGAGGAACACCGCTTGGGCCCGTATCCACAAATACAAGGCAGTAGTGGCCCATCAATACAACAAGCGTGTCAAGGAAAGGACCTTCCATCTAGGGGACCTAGTCCTCAAAAAAGTCGAAGTATCCAAATATGTGGGTAAGTTAGACCCCAACTGGGAAGGCCCCTTCAAAGTCATCTAGGTACGAGCGAACAACACCTACCTGCTGGAAACTTTGCAAGGCGAGCGTCTCCCTCGCCCATGGAATGCCTGCAATCTGAGAAGATTCTTTGTCTAAAGGCAAATCTGGTAATTCCCCACTCGGGGCACATTGTATCTTCTTTTGACAGAAATACAAATACATCAGTAAGTACTTTCATACATTGTTTGTCATTTTCTTGATTCAACTTAAGATAATTTGCATTGCAGTCATGTCAACGCCTACTCCGTGTCGAGGGTACCCCATGTCGAACGGCTTGATATCTACTCTCACGTGGGTCTCTCTTAAATGAGTATACCCCTTCTGTATATCAACGCTAACAGTGTGTTGAGAGTGCTCCACACTAATCTGCTTGATGGTCTTAGATACTTGTACCCTTCTTAAACTAACGGGTCAAAATCGAGGGTGATGCACGTTCAATTACACCAACTAAATAAGAATTATTCTGGTTCGCGCTCGTAAACCCCTTAAAAGATTGTTACCTGATTAAAAATGCGTACTCTCATAAATGGTGGACACTTAGCAAATCCTCTAGTTAATTTCTGAGTTCAAGTTCACACCATAGCTACGTTTGTTGTTATTCAACACTTAGATTAATCTTCATCAAGGACAAACATTTAGCGAAGCCCAACACTTAGCAAAACCCCTGGCGGATTTCTAAGTTCAAGTCTGAGCCTCATGCAGAACGTGGCCAGGGTACCCCTCATATGACACACCCTCGTGCCCATACTTTCACACATCACAAGACTTCAAGTATCAAAGTGAAATCAACAACAAGCATTCAAAACATTCCAACACAGAGGGGAAAACGTTGAAATTCCATTAACTTGAAAGGAAAATTACAAGTACAAGAAAGAAAATTGCATTGCAAAATAAGGGAAGCATGACAGAATTACAGATTAATGGAAGGTACTGTTGGGATAAATGCCCTGAAAATCTAATTATATTGTAAATATTTTGGATTATTGAAACTGAAATTATCGCAAGTTATGAGTATTTTACAAATTTAATAATTAATAACGTGTGATGGTATTTTTATATGAAATGTGTTTCATAGGAAAAGATTTTAAATACCAAAAGTCACGTGTCATTAAAGTTCTAGTCAGTATGATAAGAAAATGTTCTTATCAAGACTATAATGTGTTATATAAGATGATTAGTCTTTCGTCATAGGGGAAAAGGAGTTTCCAATTATAACACATTGATGATTTTCAATGAGATTGGAAACATCGAACTGGACCACTGAGATTGTTCATTTTATACTGCTATCTAAAATGAACAGAATCTCGGAAGCATTAGACTCTTAATCCTGGCAGTGTTTCTACTTTAGGCATGTAGTGTTAATCACTGTGATGTACTCAGAAGTGAGGTCTCGGTAACGGGTGGCCAAAATACTTTGTACGTTCGGTGATTGCATGAAATGTGCTAGAGAGAAATATTGATCAAGGAATCTGTAGCCTTGCTGGAAGGTTTAAAGATATCCCTGAAATAGATTTGCAAAAAGTTCGAATTAAAACTTTGGTCAAAGTACTTCGTGTGTTAGTCACCGAAGTTGTATGTTGAATGTGTTTCACATACAGGGAATTTGGACTTAAGGCGAATCAAGAAATTTCAGATTTAAAGTGAAAAATAAATGATAGTAGTATTGATTTATTTTTCATGGATATCTGTATAGAGGAGTAAAATGCAAAATTATTCTAGATCGAGAAATTCGTGAATAATTTAATTAATTTTAGAGTTCAACAATATTTATTTAGTGGAATTAAATATTGTTAAACGGTAATCAATTATTGTCATGGGATGATAATAGATTGACCCGTTTGGAGCTAAGATTAAATAGTCCTGCAGGTCCCCCCGCAAGCCCCAACGAAGATCAAAGAGAAAATATTAAAAGGAGAGAGAGAAATGATTTTTCAAAGTGTTTGAAAATAGCCAAGTAATTTATTTTGAGAAAATAAATTAAATTCCAAAGAGTTGGAAATGCCCGAAATTTTATTTTGGAGAAAATAAAATTTTTCAAAAAAAAAAAAGGTTTTTTTTATGACGTGGCAGCTGACGTGGCATGCCACGTCAGCGGGTCAGCGCCGCGTGGCGCTGACTGGGCGCCAAGTGGCACGTCGCGTGGACGGCCAGGATCGTGCCAAGTCGCGCGGGTCAACGGTCCGGATCAAGGGTTGAAACGGACCAGGTCAGGACGCGGGTACGGGTTCGGGTCGGTCAGGGTTTGACCGACCCGGACACGTGGACGAATGGGATTTGGACACGTGGCGCTGTTGGAGTCCAGCTTGAACCGACCGGTTCATCCCTGAACCGGTCTGAACCGCGAACCGCCGGTCGGACCGGACCGGTTCGCCACGTGGCAGCTGCTCGCGCTGGCGTGCCTCTCACACGCGCCAAACGCATAACCGCCACACGGGCGGCGCGTGCGGGCTCCGTTCCGCGCGTGCCAGGCGGCGTTGGCCTCGTGACGGCGTGGGCTGCTGCATGGCATCCTCGGATTTGCTGAACTGGGCGGCTAAGGACACGTGGCAACCGTTTTTCCTGCACTTGGACTATTTTACCCTCAAATCATGGCTATAAATAGGGCTGCCATTTTTTGTTCAAAAATCAGAATTTTGGCAATTCTTTTTCCAGCTTACAAAGCCTCTCGGCTCTCTCTCTCATCTTGATTAATTAATCTTTAATTAGATTAATTAATTACTTAATTAGGTGGTTATATAATTAATATATAATCCACTTAATTATTAGAAAATAGGGATTTTCAGGTTTTAGAAAAAAGGGTTTTTCTAGAAAAATATTTTCTCAAGTATTTAGGGAAAAACTGCCGGAGCCCACACTCCAATTTCTTAATCGGGGATATTACGGGGAAGCTCTGCCGGTTTCACGAGGAAATATCGAGGTGCTGGAAAAGTGCCGTTGATAGCCATTTTTTGCAGTACGGTAATACCGTTGTGCTGCCCAAATTAATATTTGCATATTGTGATTATATGCTAGATGATTTAAAATTATGTTATCGATGCCTGTATATATTAGAGTTATGCTGCCCGATTTATTCCGCTGCTTTATTAAAATGTTTTGGAAATATTTTGATAGCGAGGTTATGGCGAAATTTTTTGAAATACTCCGCTGTACCGTCACCCTGACTCGGGCCCGCCACGCAACCCAACAACTGGTATCAGAGCGGGGCTCTGATTATATACTGGCATTGATAAAGCATAGGATGCATAATTTTAAATCTGATACTGTGCACGTAAATTCTGTCAAAGAAGGCTGGGTTTTAAGTGGGACCATTGTGACCCCTCCAGTGTTTCTGGGAGTTTGCGTGGAATGGTAATTTTCTGGGAATTGATTTCAGTAATCTTCCTGGTTAATTGCCGAATCAGTAAATATGATTTAAATTATGTGATAATTTAAAACATATTTATTTAAGGGGCCATAAAAATTTAAAGCGTGATAATTATGTGATAATTATTTGCAAGCATGCTTTTAATTTTAAAAATGGCATGATAATATGTGATATTATGTTGTTTTAATTATGCATGATTTATTTAATGTGATTAGATAAATAATGTTTAATAGAGATTAAATACGATGCATAATTGGATTAATATTTTTTGGCCTAAATTAATAAAGAGTTATTAAAGCCTTAAAATATTATTAGGATTATTTAATAATCCTAGTGGGAGCTTATTAATTAGATTAATTACTTCCAAAATTAATAAGACGCCAAAAGTGATTATTTAATAATCAAAGATAAATCCACAAATTTTATAAAATTCAAGTGGGAGCGAGATGAAAAGAGTTGGATTCTCACGGCCTCCATTACCCGTCTATAGTATAGTGAATATATACTACTCCCTTCGACGGGTATGTATTCGCGGTATACAAGATTAGGCTTCTACGGATAGAATGAAATACGGGGAAAGTCAGCTCGACCACGCCTCCGTGGAGTGTCTGATCTACTCGTACGAATTTCTAGGTAATGGTATACGCTTGACTAAGTAATGTATTAACCTCCCTTCGGAGCTATGTTACATTTACTTAGAGGCCAATAGTTAACGTGGTGGATTAACAAAGTTTGGTAAGAGTTACCTAGATGACATGTTAATTAAGATTAATTCTTGCTTTTCTAAGCAGTTTTCGACCTCGCTTCCGGGGAGTCAACTGCGGTTAGATAAGTCACCATTGTGTAAACCAAAAATGCTTACGTGGATTTCGTTTATTAGTTAGACACAAAAGAAGTAAAGTACAGAATCATAACTTGCACTATTTTAAAATGTTTCAGTTTTAAGCAATGACGACCGCTAGCTCGCTTCAATCGATCTTAAGGGAAAATAGGCTTGAAGGGTCTAACTATGCTGACTGGAAAATGAATCTTGACATCGTGCTTGGTCACGAGAATCTGAAACAAGTGCTCACTGAACCTTGTCCGGGGGTACCGGAAACTACAGCTAATCAGGATATGAGAAATGCTTATGCCAATTGGATCAAGTCCAATAATTTGGCTAGGTCTTATATCCTGGTATCTGTCTCCAATGTTCTCAAGCATCAAATGCATGAGATGCCAACTGCTAGGAACATGATGGATCATCTCCATCAAATGTTTGGAGGACAAAATCGAGCCAAGAGGCTCGAATTGATGCGAAGGCTGTTAGTTACCAAGATGTCTGAGGGATCACCCGTTCAGGATCATGTTATGAACATGATGGCTTGCCTGAACGAAATTGAAAGCCTTGGTGCTAAATTTGATGATCTCAGCAAACAGGATATGATCCTATGCTCTCTGCCAAAGTCGTTCGACACATTCAGGCAAAATTATTCTATGAACAAATTGGATTTTTCTCTGCCTGAATTGATGAACGAACTTAAAGTGGCGGAGGGAGTGATGAAAGCTAAGGGAACTGTTCTCCTGGCTCAGGCGTTGACTTCCACGGCTCCAAAGGCCAACAAGTGGAAAAAGGGAAAGGTTCCCAATCCCAAGAAAAAAGTTCAGAAGAAGAAAGGCAAACCCAGCAAGGGAAAATGTTTCCACTGCGGAGAGAATGGGCACTGGAAGAGGAATTGTCCAAAATACTTAGCAAGTCTTCCTGCTAAGCCATCTGGACAAGGGGTTCAAGCTAACCAGAAAGCTTGAAGATGGCGAGATGCAGCTACTGCTCGGGGATAATACAAGTATATCTGTGTTAGCAGTAGGGACTGTAAACTTGTATTTTGGTGATAGGGTTTTGATACTAAAAGACACTCTGTACATACCGTGTGTTCGTAGAAATTTAATTTATGTGAGTTGTTTAATAAATAATGGTTTTAGTGTTTGTTTTGAACAAAATTTTACCATTAAGCAAAATAAAAGGTTTATTTGCTCGGGCACGGTAAAAGATGGCCTTTTCTTGTTATACCCCGATAAAAACCCTAATTCCGAACTTAACACTACTAAGCTTGACTTACCATCCAAAAGAAAAACCCCTATGCCTAATGAGGCATACAAGTGGCACTTACGTCTTGGTCATATTAATCCAAAAAGGATCCAAAGACTAATTTCAGATGAATTGTTGAGTCCCTTGGACTTAACAGAACTACCAGTCTGTGAATCCTGCTTGGAAGGTAAAATGACCAAGAGATCTTTTAAATCTAAAGGTAATCGAGCCACAGAATTGCTTGCGTTAATTCATACGGATGTGTGTGGTCCTATGAGTATTCAAGCAAGAGGAGGCTTTGAGTATTTCATCACTTTTACGGATGATTACTCCAGATATGGATACGTTTATTTGATGAGATATAAGTCTGAATCTGGCTGAAGTTGAAAATCAAACTGGAAAACGTATCAAGGCACTTCGATCAGATCGTGGTGGTGAGTATCTGTCTACAGAGTTTCTAGAATTTCTCACTGCAAATGGGATTAGATCTCAATTATCTGCACCGGGTACACCCCAGCAGAACGGTGTTGCAGAAAGGAAAAATAGAACTCTGATGGAAATGGTAAGATCTATGATGAGTCATGCTACCCTACCAAGTTCGTTTTGGGGCTTTGCACTCGAAACGGCGGCACACATATTAAACCTTGTTCCATCCAAGTCGGTTCCTAAAACACCAATGGAACTGTGGCGAGGGCGAAAGCCCAGTGTCTCCTATCTTCGGATATGGGAAACCCCAGCTCATGTGTTAAGGAAAGATCCTGACAAGTTGGAATCAAGAACAGAGGTTTGCTTGTTCGTAGGTTTTCCTAAAGGAACAAGAGGTGGTATATTTTACGATCCTAGAGATCACAAAGTGTTTGTGAGCACTAATGCTAATTATCTCGAAGATGATTTCGTAAATGACCACAAGGGTAGAAGCAAAATTGTGTTAGAAGAAATGACAACATCAGATTCTGAATTCCAAGAACCCGTAGTAACTGAAAATGTGTTAGATACATATGATGTACCAGATACAACATATGATGTAGGGACGAGTACACAGCAGCCTCGTCGTAGTGGGAGGATTGTCAGGGCACCTGACAGATACCTAGGATTAACCCAAGTGGTTGAATCTGACGTATCTGATCCTGTCACATATGATGAAGCCATAAACGATATAGACGCTGACCGTTGGGTCAGAGCCATGGAATCTGAATTAGATTCAATGTATTCCAATAAAGTCTGGGAACTTGTAAAGGCGCCTGAGGGCATTAAACCTATTGGATGCAAATGGGTCTACAAGAGAAAAAGGGGAATAGATGGAAAGGTTGAGAGCTTTAAAGCAAGGCTTGTGGCAAAGGGTTATACCCAGAAAGAAGGTATCGATTATGATGAAACCTTCTCGCCTGTAGCAATGCTTAAGTCCATAAGAATTCTCCTATCCATTGCTGCTCATTTTGATTATGAGATTTGGCAAATGGATGTAAAGACTGCCTTCTTGAACGGGCACCTTCAAGAAGAGATATATATGGCTCAACCTGAAGGCTTTATAGCCAGAAATCAGGAGCATATGGTATGCAAGCTTGATAGATCAATTTATGGTCTTAAGCAAGCGTCTAGGTCATGGAACATCAGATTTAATGAGGCAATTAAATCCTTTGGATTTATGCAATTGCCTGATGAACCATGTGTGTACAAGAGACATCATGATAGTGTTGTAACATTTTTAGTTCTATATGTTGACGATATTCTGCTCATTGGGAATGACACAGGAATATTGTCAGCAGTTAAGATTTGGTTGTCAAACCAGTTTGACATGAAAAACCTAGGTGAAGCCAGCTATATTCTAGGGATCAGACTTTGTCGTGATCGTAAGAATAAGATGATTGGTCTATCACAAGCAGCATATATAGATAAGATGCTGGCAAGATATAATATGGCTAACTCCAAGAAAGGATCGTTACCTTTCAGACATGGAGTTCATCTGTCTCGGGATCAATGTCCTAAGAACCCAGAAGAGACAGAAGAAATGAAAGATGTTCCGTATGCTTCGGCAGTCGGAAGCCTCATGTATGCCATGTTATGCACTAGGCCAGATATCTGTTATGCTGTAGGTCTAGTCAGCAGATATCAGTCAAACCCTAGACCCCAACACTGGATAGCTGTAAAGCATATATTGAAGTACTTGAGAAGGACTCGGGATTATATGCTTATCTATCGCAGTGATGAGCTCATTCCTATTGGGTACACAGATTCGGATTTCCAATCTGACTTGGATTCTAGGCGTTCGACGTCTGGATACGTGTTTACTCTAGGAGGAGCAGCCGTAAGTTGGAGGAGCATTAAGCAATCTTGCATTGCTGACTCCACCATGGAAGCCGAATACGTGGCAGCTTCGGAAGTAACCAAAGAAGCGTATTGGTTCCGAAATTTCCTAAGGGATCTAGAAGTCGTCAAGGACGGACTTACGCCGATCACATTGTACTGTGACAATGCTGGAGCGGTGGCCAACTCCAAGGAACCTCGAAGTCATAAACGTGCCAAGCACATCGAGAGGAAGTTTCACATTATACGTGATTATGTGGAACGTGGAGAAGTGGCAGTGGTGAAAATTGGCTCAGTAAATAATCTAGCAGATCCCTTCACTAAAACTTTGGCGCAAAAGAGTTTTGACACTCATGTAGAAGGGATGGGTCTTAGATATGTAGCCAATTGGATTTAGGGCAAGTGGGAGATTGTTGGGATAAATGCCCTGAAAATCCAATTATATTGTAAATATTTTGGATTAATGAAACTGAAATTATCGCAAGTTATGAGTATTTTACAAATTTAATAATTAATGACGTGTGATGGTATTTTTATATGAAATGTGTTTCATAGGAAAAGATTTTAAATACCAAAAGTCACGTGTCATTAAAGTTCTAGTCAGTATGATAAGAAAATGTTCTTATCAAGACTATAATGTGTTATATAAGATGATTAGTCTTTCGTCATAGGGGAAAAGGAGTTTCCAATTATAACACATTGATGATTTTCAATGAGATTGGAAACATCGAACTGGACCACTGAGATTGTTCATTTTATACTGCTATCTAAAATGAACAGAATCTCGGAAGCATTAGACTCTTAATCCTGGCAGTGTTTCTACTTTAGGCATGTAGTGTTAATCACTGTGATGTACTCAGAAGTGAGGTCTCGGTAACGGGTGGCCAAAATACTTTGTACGTTCGGTGATTGCATGAAATGTGCTAGAGAGAAATATTGATCAAGGAATCTGTAGCCTTGCTGGAAGGTTTAAAGATATCCCTGAAATAGATTTGCAAAAAGTTCGAATTAAAACTTTGGCCAAAGTACTTCGTGTGTTAGTCACCGAAGTTGTATGTTGAATGTGTTTCACATACAGGGAATTTGGACTTAAGGCGAATCAAGAAATTTCAGATTTAAAGTGAAAAATAAATGATAGTAGTATTGATTTATTTTTCATGGATATCTGTACAGAGGAGTAAAATGCAAAATTATTCTAGATCGAGAAATTCGTGAATAATTTAATTAATTTTAGAGTTCAACAATATTTATTTAGTGGAATTAAATATTGTTAAACGGTAATCAATTATTGTCATGGGATGATAATAGATTGACCCGTTTGGAGCTAAGATTAATTAGTCCTGCAGGTCCCCCCGCAAGCCCCAACGAAGATCAAAGAGAAAATATTAAAAGGAGAGAGAGAAATGATTTTTCAAAGTGTTTGAAAATAGCCAAGTAATTTATTTTGAGAAAATAAATTAAATTCCAAAGAGTTGGAAATGCCCGAAATTTTATTTTGGAGAAAATAAAATTTTTCAAAAAAAAAAAAGGTTTTTTTTATGACGTGGCAGCTGACGTGGCATGCCACGTCAGCGGGTCAGCGCCGCGTGGCGCTGACTGGGCGCCAAGTGGCACGTCGCGTGGACGGCCAGGATCGTGCCAAGTCGCGCGGGTCAACAGTCCGGATCAAGGGTTGAAACGGACCGGGTCAGGACGCGGGTCCGGGCTCGGGTCGGTCAGGGTTTGACCGACCCGGACACGTGGACAAATGGGATTTGGACACGTGGCGCTGCTGGAGTCCAGCTTGAACCGACCGGTTCATCCCTGAACCGGTCTGAACCCCGAACCGTCGGTCGGACCGGACCGGTTCGCCACGTGGCAGCTGCTCGCGCTGGCGTGCCTCTCACACGCGCCAAACGCACAGCCGCCACACGGGCGGTGCATGGGGGCGCGTGCGGGCTCCGTTCCGCGCGTGCCAGGCGGCGTTGGCCTCATGACGGCGTGGGCTGCTGCGTGGCGTCCTCGGATTTGCTGAACTGGGCGGCTAAGGACGCGTGGCAGCCGTTTTTCCTGCGCTTGGATGATTTTACCCTCAAATCATGGCTATAAATAGGGCTGCCATTTTTTGTTCAAAAATCAAAATTTTGGCAATTCTTTTTCCAGCTTACAAAGCCTCTCGGCTCTCTCTCTCATCTTGATTAATTAATCTTTAATTAGATTAATTAATTACTTAATTAGGTGGTTATATAATTAATATATAATCCACTTAATTATTAGAAAATAGGGATTTTCAGGTTTTAGAAAAAAGGGTTTTTCTAGAAAAATATTTTCTCAAGTATTTAGGGAAATACTACCGGAGCCCACACTTCAATTTCTTAATCGGGGATATTGCGGGGAAGCTCTGCCGGTTTCACGAGGAAATATCGAGGTGCTGGAAAAGTGCCGTTGATAGCCATTTTTTGCAGTACGGTAATACCGTTGTGCTGCCCAAATTAATATTTACATATTGTGATTATATGCTAGATGATTTAAAATTATGTTATCGATGCCTGTATATATTAGAGTTATGCTGCCCGATTTATTCCGCTGCTTTATTAAAATGTTTTGGAAATATTTTGATAACGAGGTTATGGCGAAATTTTTTGAAATACTCCGCTGTACCGTCACCTGACTCGGGCCCGCCACGCAACCCAACAGGTACAAGTGAAAGACAACCTCACGCAGGTTGATCCCCGGAAGCGAAAGCTGTAGGTGCGGAGTTTTGAGCGCTGGGGTGGAAATCTCCCTCCAAATCCACCACCTCAGTGTTGGAAGTTTGAACCTGAGGAGCAGGGGCGCAACGGACAAAGGGACAGGCGCAAAGATACGAGGATCAGCAGGACCAGAGGAGGTATCTTGAGTGGCGCTCTGATCTTCAGATACAGGTATGCTGGCTTAACCCTCGACAAGTGGCTCACTGGGTTGGCCGCCATCAGTCTCCATAGGCTCGGGCTCAAACGGACGAGCGGCCATGAATTCATCCTGGAGCATTACAACTAGATCGCTGTATTCCGGCTCTGTCAAGTCGTCTGTTGGGTCCCCGGTCCTGACAATTGGCTCTAGATTCTCGTCTAAATCCATCCATAAGCGATCATCCGTATGAGCGGAAGGAGGCACCATTCCCAGTTTGATCATCTGCACGACTGCCTTTTTGAAGAAGTGCTCAGTATTGTCAAAGCAATGGAGGTTAGCAGCGAAATGGAAGGTCTTGGAGCGGACAAATTTAAGAACTGCCTCACGAGCGGCCGCAGCTTGAATATATGGAATTTGCCCTCGGAGGTCCTCAAGTTCCTTTTTTGCATGGTTCCGCTGCTGAGCATGCTGAGACACCTCCTGGGACAACTTCTTCTTGTCTTCTATCAGAGCGTTCCGCTCCTCCTTCATCTGATTGTGGCGGTCATTTAGCCTCTCCCAAGCAGCCTCATGCTCTTCGAGCGTCTTCTTAATCTTGTCATAATCCATCCTGAGGGAGTTTTATTGGGTTGTGGACATATCCAAGTCCTCTTGGAACCGGCCTGGATCTGCGAACCGCATCAGCTTCTTATACTTAGCTTTGCGCTCGGAGAAGACCTCTAAGCGCCGCTGAAGATTCTTCAGCCTTGGGATCACCTCCTGCATAAAGAATTGAATCACCATAAGCCTTAAGCAACTTTGAGAAAACTGAGGATGGTCAAAGATGGACCAAACGCTTACCGCCAAGAGGGTGTAACAAGTGTCCCCTGCAACCTGGGCCGCGTTTTGCTCGAACAGTTTTCGGTGATCACTGGAGAATTGAAGGTTGTGGACAATTCCATGTACGAAGTTCTGGGTGGAGGGGGAGCCGGCTAGAAGAGTAGGGCCTGAATCCTCCGACCATTTGTAACGAACATCTCCCCCCCGCTTGAATTTCCACAAGTTTTCCTCCTCTGACGAGGAAGTATCTCCATCTTTCCCGGGTGCTCCCACCGTCACTTCTTTTCCTTTGCCCTCAACAGGGATGGAGTCTGCCAACCTTTTCCTCTTCCTCGAGGGATAAGCTCTCTCCTCCTCCTCCATGTTTCTGATAACTACTCCTGAGCGGTTGCTACGGGAGCTGTTGGGACCTAATTGAACGAGCCCATCCGAGGACGCGGGAACCACAGGGCCCCGGGGGAGGGGGGAGGGGGCGCCTATAACCGTTTCGCTTGTTTGATTGGTAATTCGATCCCCACCGCGATCGTCACCTCTGCCCGTACCTCTGCCATCTCCGCGGCCCCTGCCTCGACCGTCACCACGACCTTCTCCTCGGCCACCGTCTCCACTACCGTTCCCACGTCCGTCGCCACGGCCCCTACGAGGGTTCATTTGTTGGGGCTGCTATTGACGGTTGGCCGGTCTACGAGGGCGTAATTGAGCAACAATGCCTTCAGCGCCTCCTTCAGCCATGAGTATGTCAATCTCTGCATAAAAGAGATTCGAGGGTCAGCTCACTCTTTTACAACTTATCATTAAAGCAAAAAGTTAGCAACCCTATCCTAAGATGTTAGTAAAGTTAGTTCCTAGAATCTAACCGTCCCTGTTCATCGTACGAGCAGGTGGATGAGCAACCATATCAGGGGGACTCACAAGCCCAAAATGGAACCTGGCTCTCGTCATGAAGAACGCTAATTGGCTCATTGAGGCTAAAGATTTGATGGATGATGAGGACCCTCGCCATGCACTACACACTCTCGGGGAACCCCAAAATCGTTGTTAGCAAGCGTCCTCACGAAAAAAGAACTTTTCCTTCCAATCCGTGCCATACAATGACGAGAGGGAATCTATCATTCTCAGGCCAGACTTGGCTTGGATGTAGTAAAAGCCGTCGTTCGGAGATGAGCTGGGCGATCGCGATACTTGGAGCAAACTGTTGAAGTGGGAAATAGAGGGCTCGTGGCCAGTACACTTCATCAAAATCACAAAGGCATTCAGGAGGGCAATGCCATTGGGGCAGATTTGCGAGGGGTACAAATTGAGATAATTCAAAATTTCCGCTATGGAGGCCGGAATGGGAAATCTCAAGCCTCCCACGGATACGGCATCCTTGTATACCGTCATCATTCCAAGGGGGGAGGGCTGTTGGCTCGCTCATGCGGCTCTGGACGTCGGTAAGTGAATGCCTCATCCCAGTAAATGGTGGCCCTCATGGTGGCTATCTCCCCGACTGTCAGGCTACTGGGAATCTCCTCTTGAGGCTTATCTGTCTTATGGGGATCTGAACCCTCTCCTCGTACTTTGGGTTTTTTCTTTTTGGCAGCGGTTCTTTTCCCTTTCTGCGGCGTTTACAAGAGGGTTCCCCGGGCAGGTGGCTCTCGGAAGTCCCCATTTCCTCTTGGGGGGCAGCAATCGCTACAGTAACCCTATGATCCTGGGGCCTAACCGCACTATCCAACATAGGGAGCACCCTCTCACCTTGGCGCTTCATCTCCTCTATCAGAGCCATCTCCTCAAAGATCTGTTCAACCCCCCCCAGGGTTGCGCTTGTTCAGACCCTTAACGGTTGCGTCTAGTTCTTCATCCCTGTTCTCTGCTGGCGTCTCCACCATGGGAATGGCATACGGGATGTTGTGTTGGGGAGAAGGACTCGCGCTGGACATTTCGTTAATCTCCCTCGTAGTTTGGCTGATTATTTCATCTGCCATTTTTGGGTTTAAGTGGAGAATGGAGTATTTGATTTAGGGTGGGGGAAAGGAAGGATGTTCAGAGAAGATTCCTCTAACGCGTTGGTGACTTTTGTGACCTAAATCTATAGGTTAGCAAGAGGAAGTTAAAGAGAAACCTGAAATTTACCTAAGAACGGAAAGGAAGAAGAGCTACCGGAAGTTCGCCAGATTCTGCAGAAAGCTTCGAAATGTGATGTTTGCTTCAGAAATGTTTGAATGCGTAAAGGGTACACATGATCTGCAAATCCCTATTTATAGGGAAGGGATATACACATGATTGGCAATAAATTCAAAAAACGTAATCATTCCCGCCTAGGAAACCACCCACTTTTGGTAATCGTCACGTAATTACCAATGTTCACGCGTCGGTTTTCTTGGAACACCCAGCCACGGCCCCCACTCAGCATTAAATGCAGTTATTCAAATAGTCAAAGTGTCAAAGTCGTGTTAAATGCGGTGTCAGAACTATCATAATGAGGATTTCATGAGCGCCCCTTCTCAACGGACACCCTGACCCTTGGATATTCAAAGCCCAGAGCCCAAAGCTAAAATTCTGCAGTACGCGTCTTGCGCTACTACAGGATTTGGGGGGCAAAATGATGGGCCCGATTTACGCTCGCATCGGACCCGTACACGTGTCACGATCCAGAAAGATTGTTCAGATGATCTCGAGGACCACATGGGCTTAGACGCTCAAGCGTGTGGGCTCGTGAACAGATCCAGCCCATGCTGCCTACCGCCTTGGTTCCTAAGGCCCATCTGCCAACCTCTCCCTCTTCCTCGAGCGTGAGGTTGCCACTTATCTCCCTCAGGGTTCTTATGAAGGCCTAAAAGAGATGATCACTACCCTTGTGAAGATCTCCCTCTTTACACCGCTCAGCTCTCCCTCGGGGACCTCACCCGATCAGGCACCCTACCCGTCCCGAGCGTCCCCAACGCTCAATTAAAGTTACCAGAGAGAACCCTCTATCTGAGCCCTCTGACACTCGGGTTGTCCCTCAGGAGCCTGTTTACACTCATGATGTCCCTGACGCCCATGCCGTCACTGTTGCAGGGTGTCAGCAAGCCCTCGAGGCCAATTCCCTCCTCAACACAAGGCTCCCGTCAGGGACACATCCAATGGAGTAAGGAGCAAGCTACTCTTAGCGCCTCAACGCTCATCAACATCCTTACAACCACCTCTGACACACTGTGGTAGTGCGCACACATTCTTCTGACACACTGTTGCCACCTACCAGCAGGTATCTTTCAGAGATGTCATTCTCACACCATCACATGCTGCCACGTGTCTAGGGCGACACTGAGTTGGGACCACTTGGTTGCATTTATCAAATCACCCTCACCCTCAACCTATAAATATGGGAATGCATGTGCACATTCTCTAACTGAACTTCCATACTCCAAACACATAGACTGTATTCTTAACTAGGCACCACTTTTCCTATGCATCATCTTCTTCCCAAGCTCCATACACTTCACCATTTTCACTGCATTTTCTGGTGTTATCCTAGTTGGAAGAACCCACGCATCATTGGAAACCAGTCCCTGAGGCTTAATGCCTGTGATGGTCTTCCCTTCCACACACAAATTCTAAAGTGATTGGTGTTTAAATCCCTTCAAAGTTTCTGCACCATCAATATATATAAATATATATAATAGGTTTTCCTTGAATAGTACCCATAAGTTGAAAAAATTCTCTTTAACTCCCCACTTTCAAAAAAGTTCCCGTTTGCTTCCCAGATGACAGGCCAAATTCCCTTAACTCCCCATTGTTGTATAAAAACTCAAGAATCGCATACCCAAATCAAGTAACTAAAATCACATACCCAAATACATCATTTGGGGATTAGTTACGTGATTTGGGGATTTAGGTACGCGATTCTTGAGTTTTTATACATGTCAAAAAAAAATGGGGAGTAAAAAGGAAGTTTGATTTTCATCTAGGGAGTTCAGAGGAACATTTTTTAAAGTGGGGAGCAAAGAGGAATTTAAGTTTCCATGTGGGGATTTTTTGGGAATTCTCCGTATATATTATGCTATAATATTTATATATATTATATATTTATAACACTTTTTAATAGATATAATAATATAATTTAAATCTTATTTTATTTATTAATATAATATTTATCCTGAATTAAAAAATAATTTTTAATAATATTATATGTCTGAAATAGTGTACAAGGGTATAATAGAAATTTTATATTTTTTCGTTGACTATTTGGGAGGGGGGTGAGTTTATTTTAGAAAACACATGATTTTTTAGAGTATTTTTTTTTCAGAGTTTTTTATGATCATTTCGAAAAACACAGGATTGTGGGGGTTGTTAGCTCAATATTAAAGTAACTAAAATATGTTAATAGTTGTACCTTCGCGGTTCCTTGCACATATTTCATATTTGTATGATACGAATTACCGTATCACAAGAGACTTTAGAGCAGTCTCAGGCTCGTAAGAAATAGGGGAGAAGAGAATGATAATCCGGTAAAGACCGACCGACCGGAGAAAGGTTGAGACAAGAGAGATTACAGAGATAAGAGATTGGGAATTGAAGATTTGTTTATTGCTTGAATGTTGTAAACATAACAGGAACTATAAATGAAAGAACTAACCTAATCCGACTAGGACTTTGCTAGGCTAACTAAGAAGTAATCAAAATAACATACTAAACTTAAGAAAGGAAATAAATCAAAATAAACAACCTAATACAACTACAAAATATTAAATAATATAATATGAATCCTATTGAAGCTTATCCAATCCCTATTCTTTCTTGATACACCATATCTCCTACTCTTATCTCTTGATACACCATATCTTCGTCCATATCACTCTCCCGCCCTTCACAAACCACCTTGTCCTCAAGGTGTAACTCGGGAACAACCCCGTCGAACAGTGCCCACCGGTTCCCATGAGGCGGCAGCAAGAGACCCAGAAGAAGTTGTTTCGGGAAGTACAAAAGTTGGTTCATTCGAAATTGACTACTCCGGAGTTGTCGCTGAAATTACACAAGTTGACTCTTTCAAAATTGGCTGCTCAGAACATGGATGGGAAAAAACACTTGATACGGGATCTTGAATGACCTGTTTCTCCACAGATTCATTGTTGTTCGAATTTTTTTGACAATGAGCAACAACCATTGTAGGTTGGCCATCTTCAATTGCATGAAGATTCTCTTCCCCTAACGTGTCAACAGAGAAAACAGTCTTAGGTATCTCAATCCCCAACTCAGTTATCGGATTGGGTTTGAAGGTTGGATGGGCCTCGACACACGGAATCACACCGCACGATTCCGAATCTGCTCGTGATTCCTCCATTCACGAAAGGTAGACTGACAAGTCGTGTTGCAATTTCTGCATTGTTTGAGCGAGTTGTTGCAACGCCGCGGTGTTGGAAATCATTTGTCCAAACACTCGTTGTTGGACTGTTTGAAAACTTGTCGGGCTAACGAATTCAGCCATGCTCGAGATTCAATGAAAGCACCAATGATACGAATTACCGTATCATAAGAGACTTTAGAGTAGTCTCAGGCTCGTAAGAAATAGGGGAGAAGAGAATGATAATCCGGTAAAGACCGACCGGCCGGAGAAAGGTTGAGACAAGAGAGATTACAGAGATAAGAGATTGGGAATTGAAGATTTGTTTATTGCTTGAATGTTGTAAATGTAATAGGAACTATAAATAAAAGAACTAACCTAATCCGACTACGACTCTACTAAGCTAACTAAGAAGTAATCAAAATAATATACTAAACTAAAGAAAGGAAATAAATCAAAATAAACAACCTAATACAACTACGAAATATTAAATAATATAATATGAATCCTATTGAAGCTTATCCAATCTCTATTCTCTCTTGGTACACCATATCTCCTACTCTTATCTCTTGATATACCATATCTCCTACTCTTATCTCTTGATACACCATATCTTCGTCCATATCATTGTATATATGCTATTGTTGGACAGAAATTGCCAGCCTTGGAAGAAGCAATTGTTGAAGCAGATTCCAGCAATCCAGCTATTATCTCGTCTATTATTGATGAATTCTCTCATGTGCCAAATTTGAAAAATAATAGCTGTTACGAAAAGTAAGATTATTATTATTATTATTATTATTATTATTATTATTATTGATGAATTCTCTCATGTGCCAAATTTGAAAAATAATAGCTGTTACGAAAAGTAAGATTATTATTATTTTTTTTTTTGTTAATATAATTAATTAAATTGACAAATTTGAAAAATAATAGCTGTTATTATTAGCATATTATATTGTTCAGATTCGAGAAGGGAGATCGCAGGGAATCAACAAATGTCTCGTCCGAGAATTCAGAATGGCTTGTCATGTATTGATCGGGAAAATTAGCAAGGATCTTGCTGAGGTACTAATTATCCTATATCATATAATATATATATATATATATATATATATATATATATATATATATATATATATAACTTTCTTGTTCTAAACTAGAGCATTCATCATTGATTACAATAATTAGTTATTTCATATTAATTATAACTGATGACTAGCCAATAATAGTTGTCTTAAATGGTTAAGTTTGATATTTGAATAAATTCAGGGTTCGAGGGCCATACTCTTCCACAAGGATAGAAATCCGAAGGTGCGTTGAAGCATTTCACATATATCCCTGCAAAACAATAATATACTTTTCATGATTTTTGTTTTTCCCTATAGTAGAGATTGGTTATTTCTTGATTGTCATGATTTTTTTGCAGTGGAATCCATCCAAGTTAGAGTCAATTAGTGAAGAAATGGTTGATCGTTACTTCTGCAAAGTGAATGATGGTGATCAATGGGAAGATTTGCAACTCCCACAGAGATCAAACTTAACTGCATACGCCCTTGCTAAGCTTTGAATTTGATTTCCTAGTGGCTTCTATTTAGTTATATATTACTTACGGACACTTTTAAATATATCGTTTTATCGTATTGTTTGTGTCGTGTTAGATAATCGTGTCGGATAAGTGTGTCCGACACCCCTCACGGAGAAGATTTATAAAAAAAATTTGTATCACTGTATCCGTGTCGTGCCGTGATCGCACTGTCGCATCTGTATCCATGCATCATATGTTATTATTATTAGTAATTTTTGCACACTCCATGCTTGTGCAAATAATATAATTATTATTATTTAAACATATATTAAATTAAAATTTTTATATTAATATTTATTTTGTAATTATTTTTAGCGATAAATATTTTGAACATCCTGTACTATAGCGGTTTTTGGAGACTTTGCATCCCGAACTAAAAAAAGTTTGCATTTGCATTCTCAACTATTATTTTATGATAAATTGCAACCTCGTTCCAATGGATGTGTGACACGTACCCCAAATTTCTTCCACGTGTCACATGATGAGTAAAACCAGGTTGTAATTTATCACAAAACAATAATTGAGGATGCAAACGCAGACTTTTTTTAGTTCGGGATGCAAAGTCCAAAAATCACGATAGTACAGGATGTTTAGAATATTTATCCCTTATTTTTAATATAATTATAAACTTAAAAGATAATATAAAATAGAAATGAAAAAATATGGAAAAGAAAAGAAATATATAATAAATAAAATGGAAGTAAGATGAGAAAAAAAAAAAGAGAGAGAGATACAAAATAAAATATTGATAGATACAAAATAAAAAATATAAAAAAAATAATTTTAAAGTCTAAAAAGACTAAAACGATTATTCTAAACGTCTCTAACTTATTATAATTGTATAGATCATACATGGAAGGGATTAGTTTATTTCACAACTTTCGAGTGTTTGTAAACTTGGTAAGCACTTGTGTATTATTTTCATGGTACTTTAAAATTGGTTTAAAACCATCAATTTCCGCTTTTCTTTTTAGGTAAGAGATAAGCTGAAAAGACATCCAAAGTAATTAAATTTTAATTTGCGACCATCAAAATTATTTAATAAATCGATGTTTTTTCATTTCTATTTTCAAGAGGAAGGATATTAAGGCGGTGCAATTTCCCAATTATCAACCAATGACCGTCAACGCCTCTTTACCTACCCCACAGGTCAATATGCATTTCATTTTTTTCCGTTATTATTATTATTATTATTTTATCGATATGCATTTTTTTTTTATTTTTTTTTTAATACACTCACATCCAAGCGGGATTTGAATCCGAAAATCTTATCCTAAAAAATAAATATATTAATCACTTGGACTAACCCTATTGACAAGTCAATATGCATTTAATTGAACATTTGAATCTACGCCATAATACTCTTAGAAAAAAATGGCTTAATATATGCTATGTTCATACTTATTAGGGGAGCTGTTAAATTTTGACACATATCATTTTCTCTCTCTTATTCAATTTTAAGAGTTTTTTTTTTTTTTTTCCTTATTTCTTTCTTTTTTTCAACCCATTTTTTATGATTTAGTTACATTTGTTTTTCTTTATTTTTATTTTATTTCACTTTTCTATTCTCATTAGATTATTATATCTTAAAATATATATATATATATGTATTCATTTTTCAATTATGATATTCATAAATAAATTTTAATTATTCATATTATTTATCTAATATTTTACTAAATTTCTATTTTTTCAAACTTGTGAAACCATTGCTCCTTGAATATATTATATGTTGATCACACGAAATTTGTATTCTTTTAACATTGTTTGAATTATGAGATGTTATTAACTATTTAAAAAACGATAATAATGAAATCACTAGTTTTATTTGTTAAAATATAAAATAATATGAGAATTTTAAAATATGTATCAAACATCAAATTGATATGTTATATTAGATATGTTATTTATATTATATAAATATAACATATTAATAAAACATTTGATTTATATTTTAAAAATAAAATTGATTTACATAAAATAAAAGAAGAAAAGAATAAAAATAACTCTTGCAATTGAATAAGAAAGAGAGAAAGTGACATGTATCAAAATTTAAACCTATTAGGTATGGACCTAGCATATATTAAACCTCAAAATTTCTAGTTATCTATACTATTATATTAAGTCAGAGAGACAAATATAATGTCATAGACTATTGGTCTTCTTTTTCTTATTTATTTTTCTTCTAGTAATCTACTACAACGTGTCAGTTAATTCACACTTAAAAAAAGTGTGTTAACTCCTATTTTCTTTCACCTCAATTTAACCTTTTTTTAATAAACTTTTTAATATTTATTTTTTTTATTTCCCTCATATTCTGAAATTTATATTTTAATATTATCAACATTTATTTATATAATTTAATATAATGTGTTGGAAACAGTAGTAACAAAGAAAAACTTCGGCATTTCAGCCTACTGACCTTCTTGTAGCAGTCTCAGTCCCCAATCCAATTTCAGTTGCAGAATAAAGGTAAGCCGAGCCTACAGTTGGAGTGTTAAAGGTACCAGTCCCCGAGGCCAAAAACCTTTCTGATACGAATTCGGGCGCTCGTGTTTCCTTTTCCGCAACCTTCGGGCTTTGCCTGCCCTTTACAAGATTTCGGCTCAGCCCGGGAAAGCACTGGATCTGTCTTTGACGGCCGCAACTCAAAGGCCAAGCCCAGGAACAGAAAGAGGCCAAGGGCCATACCAGCCGGGGAACTCCCTCTTTGCGAGCTACTTACTTTATCTGAACCCTCTACCGACAGATGCGCGAATTGCACGCCAGGGGCCTGCCCTGCGAGGCCAGATCAGAGGTCATGCGTCTGACTACAACTCCATGGCAAATGTATTTCGATGGCTCCAGTACGCAAGGTGGCGCGGGAGCAAGTCTTGTTTGCGATCTATGGATCGGAGGATTTGAACGGCATGTTTTTCTGCGATCGACCACGGCCATACATAACATAGAAATCACGCTTGGAATGGGTGGACAATTAGTTCGAGCAGCGGGTGCTGTAGCGAAACTGATTGCAAAAGAGGGCCCCCCTTAGGGAAGCGGGGCTTATTTATTGAAAAGGGGGGGAGGGGGGCGGAAAGCCTTCACTTTATTGATGGGACATTTGGACAGTTCGGTCCATATCCGGCGTGGGCGTTAGAGCATTGAGAGGACCTATATCCTAGTACGAGAGGACCGGGAAGAACGCACCTCTGGTGTACCAGTTATCGTGCCCACGGTAAACGCAGGGTAGCCAAGTGCGGAGCAATTCGAGTTAGACGAGAGGCGGGGATGTAATTTCAAAGAGGCTCGACCAGACCCAAGAACCTAGCCAAAGGACAGAAGGCGCGTCTTTTTTCGGTCGGCCTGTCATCGAAGGGTGTTAGCAAAATCAGAAGAACTGGAGGCTCGGGTTGGTCGGCCCGCTTGCCCACTCCCCCTTCGCGGACCCCTATCTTACAAGTTACAACTTGAAAATCTCTTGCTGTCAGACGACTATCATCTTTTCTTTTCTTCCACCCTCACTCATCTCTTATGAATCTTCTTTCACACATATATTCATCAGCATTGTACCCGCACCTTATTCTCGTTGTCTCCACTCATCCAATTATCGTTGCCCAACAAGATATTAAGTCTCTCCTAGGAGAGTTTGAGTTTAATTTATTGTTTAAATCCTCGACACCAATTAGAGTCTCTGTGATGTCGAGATGGGCTCGAGTATGATGCAACTCATACGAAATATACAACAGAATCTGAATTCATAGGAATCCAAATCCTAAATTCCTTTTTTTTTTTCCAAAATATTAATTTTATGAAATATATAGAACGGAATAAATCTGGAAAGAACACTAACAGCATTATTGGTATGCAAAAATGGACTTAGGCAGTGACGGAATGAATTTAGGAATGGAATGAACGTGGGAAAGAAAGGTGCCGCGCAAACTGCGCAGATAGAAGCATGTTCTTTGTGTTTTATTCAAAAGTTATATGGGAGGTGTATTTATGCTTGAGCGTTAACATGGAATGCCGTCTAAAGTGTAATGACCAAGTCTTCCTGTTCGATACAGATTGAGTAATTTTGAGGCTACTCTACAATAGTTAGATTCTTCGGATCCTTGAGGAAGATGAAATACCTTATGCAGAAGCTCGAATTCGTCTTCAATTAATCGTGCTAAATCTTCTTCAATTTCTATACAACCGGTAAACGATGAAACTGCATCGAAAAGTGTACGCCGTACGTTGTTGACAATGAAGTCCTGCACGACATTGGGAAGTTTACTAAAATTTGAATAATAAGATTAATCAACTAAGTATAACGGCAACTTGAAGATGATGATTGTCGGGTGCAAGGCCGAAGTAGAAGGAGAGAACATAAATCAACCTGCGCTCTAACTATTTCTGAATTAATATGAAGTTGGTGTTTACCTGAGTGTGATCAGTTGGATATTGCCTTTTCTGTCGTTTCTCCATGCTAGAAATATTTTGATCAGTTAATACTTCATTTCCAGCGCCAGTTATCTTTCCCCATTTCTTGTATTCGTCTCTCGAGCTTAGGATGGAAAGGAAATATCGAGCGAGTTCCATTTCACCAACCACACTATCTTTGATTGCACCTGTATTCAAGAAGTAAAAATCTATGTACACATCTAATTTATTTGGAGTATTCTCTATTTTCATAAGTAATACAGGGCCGTCGTACCAGTTAAAGCAAGCTTGGAACATAATCCATCATTGGTTATATTTGAGGGTAATACACCGGGCGTGTCTAAGACATATATATTAGGATTGCTAGCAATCTGCACTTGAAAAATGCTGCTTCAGTCAATTAAGTACTGAAATTCTCAGATTAGCACATAAGACGAAGGAGGGAAATACAGATATCTAATTTTACATAGTTTTCTGTTTAATTTGTTAAACGTGGTAGATATGCTATAAACCAATTTATAAATATTGTACAGGTAAATTACATCTGTGTAATTTACACAGACCTATCCTGTATAAATTACACAGACTTCCCCTGTTAGTTTAAAAATTACAGATACCCCATTTCGATCATCAAAACTGGAAATAGTTAATTTGAAACTTTGCATAACTTCATCCATACAAGCAAGAAAAATCTGGAAAATCGACTAAATTTAAAATATAATTTCGTTCAACTACGAGAAATAATTAACATGTATATACCTTTAAGCTGCTTATACTTTTCGTCTCTCCTGGCTGTGGACTCACTACTGAATGTTTTAACCTCCCTTTCTCTTCAAATCAATGAAAGTTGAGGGTTTATCAGGGGTGAGAGTTTGCAACGGAAAGAGTAGAAAATGAAAATCAACACACTTTAGCATTGGAAACAATAACAAAAATTTGAGCCGTAAATGAATAAAAATGTATGGATTGAGAAAGAAACAATTACCTGCCGCAGAAATCCTCCCGACTTGATGCAAAGAGTTCGCTAATGCAGACTTTCCTACATTAGGAATACCAACTAACATTAATGTTATGGTATGAGCAGAATCATCCTCTTTCTTCAATTCTCTAACTCTGGCTTGTAGGAAGGTCAAGAACTGCAAGTTATATTTAATAACCAAGAATATAAGATCATAAAGTAACGACAGAAGATATGGAAGCATAACATCATTAATAGAGATTGATTTATTCGAACTTAATACAGCCAAATTACAAGTTAAATATTAGTGAATGCATAAAGTAGTCATTTTCCTGTATTGGGAAAGATCGCAGCTTTACCTCCTTGATGTTATCCCTGTTATGTGAATTTACTCCAAAAGCCTTACATTTCTGTTCATTGAAAAACCTTACCCAATCCTGCGAAATTCACAGACACGTACATTACAGCCCAGTCCAAGAATTTTGAAATGAAATGCAGGGGAAAGCAAAAGAGATGAGACAAACAAATTACCTTTGTTTGGGAGCGGTTAGCAAGGTCCATTTTATTCAGCATGATGATGCGCCTCGAGGAAGACACCAATTTTCTCATTTGCAGATATTCTGATGACAAGGGAATCTAAACAGGAAAATATTAGAAGCAAATATCAATTAGCAAGCGAACTATACATCATAGGCCAAAGAACAGAATTTTTCAGTTGGACATTTTAACAAACACTTTCTAGTGGGGGCGAAACGTAAAGGAAAAACTTGTCCATGCAACTGACCCACCCTGGCATCTCTGACATCGAGAACAAGATCGACCAACGGGACTCGGTCGGCAATGGCGCGTGCGGCGGCGGCCATGTGCGGGGTGTACCACCATTCTGAACCTCTGCTTTTCGCCACTTCCTTCACTGCTTTTCCTATCTTTTGAACTAGTCTACCCATTGACGCCATTATACCTTTGAGCAACAACTACACAGTTAATCCTCTCATCTAAACAAACTACTTTCAAATTGAGTAAGACAGCTTGCAGCTTCAGAAGAAGCAGAAGCTGTTTGCTTGAAGTTGGATAAGGCACATGAAAGCACAAGAGCACCGGCAGCGCTTTCAAGCAGACAGCGACTTCAGCTTCAGCTTCCGAAACGATTTACTTCAATATCCTATTTTTCCAAATAAAACCATGATAGAGAAATCCCTTATATAATTTTTTGTGAAATTATTAAATTTTGTTATCATTTCCAAAAACATTCTCCAGGCATATTTGTATTCTTCTTAGTATTTGAATCACAATAGGTTATAAGTTCATTAAACTCCATTTAAGCATCTAAATTGAAACTGCCCTTTTTTTAATTGGAACTAGTCCACGCACTTGGGGTTATTAAAAAGCCTCTCATCTATAAATCAACGGAGCACCAAGCATATTTGTACAGTGACACCAACCACAAAACACAAAGGCTAATTGAAACTTAAATAGTAAATATAGTCGATTATTGGTGTACTGTAGATTGGCGGTATTTAAATATTTAACGATCCTTCTCTCTAACAAGTTAAACTTGAGGACGCGAAAATTTAAAATGGTATCAGAGTCCTTACCTAACAAGTTAAACTTTTAGACGACGCGGAAATTTAAAGTGGTATCAGAGTCCTTACCGTCCCATGATACGATTCTCACTGTCATCCTAACATTATCTATCCAAAGAAGATGAATATGTGTCCTGTGAACTGAAACACACACAGAGACAGAAACAAATAGACAATAGCAGGATGCAAAATTTTCCACTACTATTAAACAAGAAACAAATACAGTATATTGGGAACAAAAAGATGCGACTACAACGACACTGTCCGCCTATAAAGTACTTCGTCATCACTATCCTCCTCCTCCTCTTCTGATACAATATCACTCCCAGGAAGCTCCAGTTTCCCACCCACTGTAAACGAAGGACCATAGTTCTCAGCCTCAATATATTCCCCTTTAACTCTTTCTTCGAACCTCGCATCACTACAATTCAAGAACCAAGCCAAAGAACATCTAATCCCCTTACTCATCAACTTATTGTACCTCGGTTTGATTCTTGATTCCAAACTGTAGGTAAAATATTCAGGAAACTCGACTAGCTCCTTAACAGGCCGGCCCATTTCGCTCTTGAAGAAATAATAACTATTTTTCATAATACCTACTTGAAGAGCAACCAATTGAGGACATTTAACCACCATTTTTGTAACATCTTGGGAAGAAATTCCGCGCCCAAGAAGGAAATCAACGGGTTTCATAATCACATTCTGGTTGAGAGAAACAATCTGTGGCATCTTTTCAATAACACGGGCGAATCCATCAGGATCGATCTTGATCTTCAAGTTGAAAAAGTATTGCTGTGTAGATAACTTAGCCTTCAAAGGCAATCCAAGAATTTGCGGATACTGTGCGATTATAGAAGGGATTGCTTCTTTCCTCACACCAAAACTCAGCAAACAATCAACATTCGGCTTCACAGTTTCCTCAACGTTGTAACCGAGGATATAAGCCCGTTTCTCAAACATTCTTGCTAAAATCTTCTTAGGCAATCCAACGGAAACCAAATAATCAACAAGGGGTTTTATCATCGTTCCAACTCTCATTCCCAAGAAATACGGATACTGAGTCACCATAGGGCCGATATCCCTCGGATTAACTCCAATACTAACCAAATAAGCAACTGAAGTACTCATCGTTCCTTCAAGCTTAAACCCTAACAATTCAGGATACTTCATCAACACATAACCAAGATCATGTTTTTCAACATCAAGCCCACGTAAGAACCTAACAACCGGCACAAGCTCAACAACAACACTGGCGTGCAGGCATTGAGGATAATTCTTCACAAACTCCCCCATTCTCGCCCTCGGAATCCCAATCTTTTCCAAGTACCCCAAAACCGGAATCACGTTTTTCCGAACACTACATCCTAGCATTAACGGGTATTCATTTATATCATCCACAGTTAGGCCTATTTTCTGCAGAAATTCAACGCGCTCGCGCATTACCTCGACGGTGGACGGCAATTCGAGCTCTTCTAATTCGTCCGGAACTATGCCGATCGACTTCAGGTAATCGCAGATTATGACTCTTGATACGAGCTTCTCCTTGCGCCCTTGGACTACGCCCCAGGTAACGGATGGCATTTCGTATTCGGGGAATGCCTTCCCTGAATTGGTTGAATAGGGTGTTTGAAGGCATTGGGGTTTAGGGTTCTGTGAGGGTTTTACGAACTGCGCAAAAATTGGGGCTTTGCTTAAAATCGATTTTGATTGTCGGATTTTTCTCAAAATTGCACTCATTTCAGGTGAATTGGGAGCTACAGATTGATTGTATGAATCTTTATGGTATAAATATTTGTGAATTCATAAGGTGTTCCTATGAGAGAGAGAGAGGGGAGAGAAATTCCCAAAAATTGAATTTGCTTACGACTCTAAACCAGATGCGTAATGGAACCAGAAATCTAAATCTAAACACTAAACATCCATTAATTGGTCGATCTATTAACCCTGAGTTTAAAAAACTTGCAGCGGCACAGCAACGACCTACAACTTACCGGTGGGATTGGTGGCTGTCTAGCGGCGGATATACAGAGGGGTGGCGGCGACGAGGTGGGGCTGTATGTTCCTATAAGGAATGAAACGGTGTTTTTAAATGAAAATCTAGACAAATACGAAACAGGTGAAAGCGTGAAAGGAAAAATGAGCAAAATATATCGGAAAAACGTGTATAGCCTATGGTGTTCAAGGGTTGTGGTTCGGTTTTTTGTTTTTTGGTGAAAAAACAAAAACCGTTTGGTTTTATTGAATCCAAAATTAAAAAATATATATATTATTAATCGAAACTGAAACCGAACCTATTCGGCTCAGTACGATTAACCTCGACTCGATTCAGATATTTATTTCGATAATTTCTATACACCCCTAGTATAAAGAGAGAAGGCTTATAAGTATACTCCACAACTAGACAAAAATTTGTATTTAGTCCATCAAAAATAGTTAACTTTCAAAATTAGTCCCTTAATTTACTGGGGTTGTATACTTCAAGTTCAAGTAGTACAACCCATTAGTTTGCTCATTAATTTACATATATATCCAAGCGTCAAAATTGGAGGCAATAGGTTTTGATAGGGGAGAAGATGCAAATAAAGAAACGATATTTTGTTTTTTCTCCATAGACATGCCAGTAAATTCGAATAACTCATTGTGAATGAGTTATTTAAAAACGACTCACATCAGTTGTTAATTATCATGGTTCAATAAATCCAAATTATAAGACCAAGGACTTGAATAAGACTGGACGCCTAACGAGCTAACAGTTTGATACCAATGTCCAACCAATGTTTCTAACTCAAGTAAACTAAATGTTTGGCTCCCATAGGTGTTAAAGTGATGGATTCCAATTTGGTCACCGTGGAGAGTAACTAATCGTTAAAATGGTCCTAAAGTTTTTTTGAGTTAAATTTGGTCCGTAATGTTGCAGTATTTGAGGGACCAAATATGAATATTTCTTGCATTTTTGCAACAAGGAAGATTTATAGATGACATATTATAATCAAGATTCAAGAATATCTTCAAAGATATCGGGAAATTCTAGTATAGATCAAGTTTGGTCAAGCTCAATTAATTATACACGTAAGTGTCTTACAATCATTATTTAATTTGTCATTTTTTTAAAAAAAATTCACCAATCACATGGCAACTCCTCTTACAAATTTCAATCTATTCTCAATTCTCCAAATTTCCTGCAAAAGTAGTCCCAAACGTGCTAGACACGTGCTTTGATGATAGTCATTTTGATGGGAAAGAAAAAAATACCGTGTGAGGAGTAACACATCGAACCAATTCTATTATTTCTCACTTTTATCGAAACATAAGAAATTTTTACCTATTTAAACCTAAGGCCATACATCTCTCTTCTGATACCGATTTAATTGAATTAAATTCGAGCTAAAATTATCCATCTCCTCTAAATATGCTATTTGGCCGATATTCTAATTGCCCCGCATAGGAGCACACACATATGAAAAGATGATAAATCAAATGAATAAAGGGAAATATGACAAAATTCACTCTAAAATAGCTTCTTTTTCATCTCTAGAGAACTTCCCCCCAAAAAGAGGGCTTGAACGAAGTGACAATTGTATTTTCATAAGCCAAAAATACAACTTTTTTAACTTATTTCTACTAATGTATGTCTATACATTATTTTTTCTCAGACTCTTCTTATTCTTCCTAAGCAGTTGTCCTTAGGCCTTGTATGTGGTAAGTACATCACTGGACTTGCTGGATTATGGTGCTCAAGCCTGCAGAATCAAGAAATACACCTCAAATTTCTATTCAATGCAAATTCTGCGAAACATTGTTTCGAAGAAATTCAGATTTCGAGAGAAAAAGAGGGACAGAAGCATTTGAACTCACTCGTAATTCAGAAGAAAATGGTGAAGAAATATTGAGATTTCGATCTTGGCAAGATCATTTCCGGGGCACAGTCTGCTTCCGGCACCAAAGGGAAGGAAATGCCCGGCTTTCGGGGTGAATCCCTGCAGTATTATCACAAATGTGTATAACTAATCAACGGGGCTGGTAAGGGCACTCGTCCCCCTCCAAATTTACGAAAAGCAATACTCTACGTGTATTTGTAATAAATTCAAAACTATGGCTTCGTCTCTGTTAGGGTGCATGACTTCGTTAAGGAAGAAACGAAACATTCAAGAATAATTAAAAGACTTACATCCCATCTAGAAGGATCAAACTTCTTTGGCTCATTGTATGTTTCGGGGTCAAAGTGAACACTCCTAAACCATACCAAAACTTTCCATCCCTTCGGAATTGTGTAGCCTGAACGGGAAAAGATTTCATAAGTTTATACTGGTTGTCAAATTACAATTAACCCCATAAAAGTACAACAAAATGAAAAACTAAGATTTAATGCGTACCACAGACACGAACGTCCCTCTTTGCCTCTCTGAAGACCGCGAGCGAGAATGTAATCACACGAAGCGTTTCATCAATTACCTATAAAAAGAAATTAGATTAAATAACGGTTTTTGAGCTAAATAAAGTGAAATCTTGGGTATAAGAAGATGGTACACACCTTAGAAAGATAATCCATTTGTCTAATTTCTTTAAGCGTCAGCCCTCTTTGACCGGGTGGCCTGTTTTTCACAATTTTTTCTTGCTCTTCCTGAAATTTTTATTCATGATTATATTGAGAAAACCAAGTGATATCTCTTATGAAAAAGATTACAACATTCACCCTTTCATTCCACTATACTTTTAAAAATTACATATAACACCCTCATAACTTGTCTCCACCTTACAGTTACCCCCTCCAACCATTTCTCAAGAATGGGAGTTCAATATTCATGTTAACTCTCTCTCACATATATTAATCATTCTTACAAATCTTTTGATAAGTTCATCACTTTTGATCAAATTTCAACTGTCTAGATGGATCATAAATGAAAATTCTGAGGTTTTTGTATTTACCTTAGCTCGTTTGAGGACATCGGGATGTTTTTGTAGCAAAAGTGTGGCCCACATAGTGATATGTCCTGAAGACTCATGGCCTGCGTTGAGGTACATAACCAAAACATCAATGATTTTTGCATCATTCAGTCTTTTACCGTCTTCATCTTCAGCATCCATAAGTGCTTCCATCATGTCCTTTTTAATCTTTGGGGGCTGATTGGTCTTTCTACGTTCCCTTCTCTCGGTTACTATGCCTTGGAGAACAGCCACCAGTCTTTTTCGAGCCTGAAATGGAAAGAAAACCAATTCACATTCTTTTCGAAGTTCACAAAAAAGTAATCAATACCGTAAAAACGTCCCATTAGGATTCTGTGATGTTTCAAATTTGCATAGTTTTATAATCAGACATTGACCAGTAATTGCTGGGGCGAAATATGATATCATACGGGGGATGTTTTTGTAATTTCTCAAATCTCATGGGAAGTTTCTTTGTTTAGCCTGAACCTACTATACTCATCCGTTTTAAATTTACAAGGTCTCTTATGAGATTGTTTTTATTAGAGAGTCTTCATGCACATCGGCCACAACACAACAAAGGGAGTTTGGTGTTATCAACTCAATCAAAAATAGCACAACAAAACATCAGTAACAATACCTTGAGGGCCGAGTGGTAAGCAAATCCCGGTATATTAATCGCCATAGCTCGAACTCCATAGTTCAACACAGTATACTCCCTCTCCAGCGCCTCCATAACTTGCTCGCTCTCCGAGCTCAAAAAGATATACATAATTATCCGAAACGTAAGCTTTCTGAGCTCGGTTAGAAACTCAATCTGTCCCATTTCCGCCCACTTCTCCAAAGTTTCCACGACGTTGTCTTCAATATATTTCATGTAAACAGTCAGAGCTTCTTGACCATTAACGGGTGCAGCCGTCAGCTTCCTCAGCCACTTATGCTCTTCATCATAAATCCCAACAAATGAGTTTCTCCCAATAAGATTCATGGTCGAAGAAGGCCATCCTGGTTTGAAAGATTCATCATCAGTGAGCACTGTTCTGCAGGCTTCTGCTGTGGTGACGATTATGCTGGGGTTACCAAACATGTGCACTTTGTACAATCCAGTATGTCCAAATCTGCCAAAAATACACGAAAAGAATCAAGAACATAACATCCCATTTTAAAATATATATATATTCTTTTAGCTTTTTGTTATTTTTTAATAATTATTAGCAGTTATGGTTTGAAATGTTTCAGAAAAGCTAAAAGCACTTTATACTCAACTTTTAATGGCTTAAAATAAGAGGGTGTTTGGAAAATGGCTTCACAAAAGTTACAGTTAGAAAACAGTTAGAACAGTAAGAGCTTGGAGTAGTTGAAAAAAGCACCAGGGTAAGTGCTTTTAGCTTTTCTTTCAGAGTTTGTAAACACTATGAGCTTATTGCCTCCTTTAGTAGTTAACAAATCTAGAAAGAGTCAACCCTTTTTAGGATTACATTTGCTATTTACCAATTATGATCGAATCAGATTTTAACTAGAATTTTCTCGAAAACTATTACCTATGTTGGATAATTTTCACTATTATCAAATCTATATTTTCAATAAAAAAAGGTGTTAATATACCTATATATATATATACACACACACATATCTATAGCCAATCAGAAGCTGACAAGAGAAGAATTATAAAGGGAAAAATACAAAAATAAAAGGAGCTAGCATTTATAAACTTATGAAATTAGTAATAAAAGGCAGAACAGGCTGAAAGATAAGATAGAACATGATGGTGTTGAGATATCACATCAATCAAGGCCAGAAAAAAACTATTTTTGCTCTAAAAAATAAGATATCCCAACAAGATAAAAACAATAACCAGCAGAAATCCTGCTTTTTCCCCTACCTATAAGACAATGTTATTTTGAATTAAAATACATTAGAAATCTGAGATCAAGATGGCAACAAGAGTGACAAAGAATAGTTTAAAACCACTTGCAAGTTAATTATTTTTTATACATGCAATTTTGTTCTTGATTTAATCTATTATATAATAAGATGACATTTTTATTATATTTTTTCTGGATCAAGACATCTGCGTCGACTATGATGCACGATAATACGGACACAAGGTGATACGGACAAAACGATATAAATCTTTTCTTAAATTTTTAATCGTAGAGGTGTTCAACGCAAGTGTCCGACACGACAAAACAAAATTATATTTTTAGAAGTGTCCGTACATTAAAAATCGTCCATAAATGCAACTAGTCCGTTCATTGAGTTATAGAAACTCCAAATAGTGGGATAACTGGCAAGAAAATTTAGAAGCGCTTCGTACTCTAAGTTAAAATCGAATCTGACGTTCGGTTAAAAAGGAAATTGGGATAAAAAGTACGTAGGTATTAATTTATTTTTTTTTAGACTTGGAAATTTATGAAGCTTTAAAAGAAGTTCCTGATATATGAGCAAATATATAGCCGATCCAAAACAAAAATATGAAAAATAAATTTAAGGGCAGGATCTATAATGCTATTTGTCAAAATGTTGAAAAAGATTGCATTTTTGTCCTGAATAACAAAGTAGGGAGATGAATATTCAGGTCAAAATGCAATCTTTTTCAATATTTTCTCTCAGAGAGAGAGAGATCAGCAGTAACAAAGTAGGAGTGAATATTGAGGTAAAAAATGCAATCTTTTTCAACATTTTAATCACTGAGAGATAGAGAGACCTGTCAACAAAGGTGGAGAGGAAAGATTCAGGGCAGCCCGACTTGAAAGCTCGAAGGAAGGACCACATACTCCCAATAAATGGCCAACCATAATCACCTGGAGGCAGATCATACTTTCCATCGCCCAACTTCCTCTCACAGTACCAGCAGTTCAAACCCTTCAAAGCCCACTTCAAGAACACCAAACCCAACGCACACCCCACCCAACCCCAGCCCATCACGCCTCAAAGAACCCTTTTTTTAATGATCAATAAATGAAGCCCAGAAGATTAAAGACTAAAATAATGAACAAGAATGTAAATCTCAGAGAGAGAGAGAGAGACAGAAAGCGAAAGAAGCTGAGAAACAGGGGAAACCCTCAAATGCATATCCCTTTCAATCTGCTATGGTGGAACTTATATAGGGGGGAGATGTGGCGTATGGATTTATGAAGAAAAATATTATAAAAATTAGAAAAGAAAAAATGGAATTTTTGGAGAAGGAATGTAGTCAAGAAAATGTATATTGATAATTTTGGTAGGGAAAATAATTTAGGGAAGAGACAGAAATTAGCAGCTGCCGGCCTAAATTCTACTTGTTCTGTCTTGTAGTCTAAAACCGGGATTCCCATTGGCCCTGAGGAGATGTGATCAAAAGCAATGATCCCAGGATTCACAACTGCTACAATATGAGGCTTGGCGGGTTGCTCTTTCCAGGTCCACCACAGTCAATAATATATCTCGATACGAATATAATATTATTTTTTTATTCTTTTATCATATGATATAATTAATGTACAAATACAAATATATATATTTTTTTATTTCTTGTATGATAAGTGTCCAATATTAGTGTTAGACACAACAATAGTAAAATATTGCATTAGCTAACAAAATCACACCAATTTTTTGTACGTGATTAGTACACGAATGACAAATCGCACTTAAAACTAGACAAGATCAGGTGGGAGTATATGATAATTGATATGTAGGGAGGCTGATAATTTTTGGATGCCTAATGACATCTGGTTGAATTTTCCAACAATAATCTGAATGTTACTATTGTTACGTAGGGGTGTGCTCTGAGCCGAGTTGGCTTGTGAGCCGCACAAGCCAAGCTCAAGTTGGCTTGATTCGAACTCGAACGATATCAAGCTCAAGCCAAGCTTAATCGAGATCGGCTTATGTGTCAAGCCAAACTCAAGCCTATTTCTTTGAGGCTCGAGGCTTGCAAGCCGGCTCGCAAGCTAGTATATATATATATTTATATTATATACATATATTGATAAGTGTATTATATATATTATAATGTTTAATAATTTATATAAATAAATATGCAGTAAATTAATCTACATTTATATGATTTAGTAATAATAAATATATGATATATTATATATTTTTATCTACTTATTTTGATAATAAATATGATTTAATAATATCGCAATTCAATAATTACAGCAACATATCATTCTATACAATACTACTATCATATTACTATGATAATATATAATATTTACCCAAATAAATAATTTAATAAAAAATAAATTCAATCTACTATAATAAATAATTAATTATATAAGTGTATATCTTAATAAAATATTAGTTAATAATTTATTTTGTATAATTACAAGATATATAACATAATTTATTACTATATGATATATTATCTATAATATATGTATGATCCTTACTAAATTTTGTATCATAATATGTCTTAATAATATATTATTTTACAATGACACATTAGACCATATAATATTATTAATACAAAAATATATTCGTAAAATATTCACTCAAATATTTAATATAATAAAATAATAAATATCATATACCTTAATAACTAAATAATAACATAAGTATATATTTTAATAAAATATTAGTTAATAATTTTTATTGTGTAATTACATAATTTATAATTTATTCTAATATAATTAATAATACTCGTACATAATCTAAAATATCAAGTATATATTAATGATTATAATTTATTAATAATAATATAAAAAACTTAGAAATATTAATATACTATTTATATTATATATCTTAATATATTTGTTATTGTTTAATATTATTATTGAATGAGAATTAAAAAATATCCAACAAATCTCTTGGCTCGTCAAGTCCAATCGAGCTCGGCTCGAATTTTGGGCAAGCCAAGCTCAAGCCCTCAAAAAATAAGCTTGACAATCTCAAGCTCAATCTCAAGTCATGCAAATAATTTTCAAGCTCAAGCTCAAGCTAGATTTTTTTGGCCAAACTTGACTCGACTCGACTCGGCTCGAAACGCACCCCTATTGTTACGTCAGTTTTTATCTTTTTATCTATGTATATTTTGTTTTTGGTTTTATTTTTGCTTAAACATTAGAATTAAATAAGATGGTAATGCAATCCTCAAATTATTTTATGAAAGATCAAATGATTTGTTACTGTACCAATTTTATACATCTCCCAATACATATTACAAATTTTTGTATGTCCATAAACCATACTGATGGTGCAGGAATCTGAGTTTCCTAAATGCAACAACACTTTCAATATTTGTATGAGAAGGGAAGGACCATCACAGGCGCAGGGGCCTCAGGAACTGGGTTTCCTTTTTGAGCGTGTGTTCTTCCAGCTAGGATAACACCAAGAGTGCAAAGTGCAGGGGTGATGCAACTGTGGTAAGAGTAATCACAAAGCTTGAGAAGATTAGGACAAATTGAGGAAAATGCCCAGAACAGTGACTGCAGTGCGGATTGTGGAAGATGACTTGGGGGAGAATGCAAGTGTTCTCTCCTATATATATGTTAGGGGGGAGGGTAAATCGGGTAAACTGACCGTGTGGTCCCAAACCTGTGTTGCCCTAACACGTGGCAGCCCGTGGGGGCGTGAGAACGACACCTCTGAAAAGGAGGCGGCGTGTCAGGTGCAAGGTGCACACCACCTCTGTGTCAGAGGTTGTTGGCGAGGGTCGCGCGGGGGGAAGGCCCAAGGTCCGTTTTGCTAGGGTTCGGATCCATCGCGGGAGTGGAGGATTATATACGAGCACTGGTGACGCTCGAAGAGTGCACGGATGGGTCCCCCACGGCAGATGACCCTTGAGCGCCAAAACCCCAAGCATCAGGAGCGGGGCCCTCGTGTGGGTGTCTTCCTGAGAAGGGTGACCCTGAGGGTCGGAGTGTGAGCGTCAGGCCTGTCAGCCTGAACCCTTTACTTGAATAGATGGCCGAGGCTCATGGGCCTGTACTAGTAAACAAGCGAGTGGGCTGGGTTGGCCCGCGAGCCCATCAATGCGAGCGTCCAATCCCTCAACCAGCAAGTGGTGACATGTGGACGGCTCTGATACGAGCGCAGTTTTATGTCTCATTATTTTGCCCCCCAAATTCTGTAGTATCGCTTGAGCGTACTGTAGAATTTAAGAGAAGCGAGCCTTGAATTTTTGAATATCCGAGGGTCAAGCCTCTACAAGAGAAGTGACCGCTTGGCTTCCGTAATGGACACGTTCTGACATCGTATTAAATGAAGTCGTATCCGCATTAAATGCTGAGTGGAAACGTGGGCGCGTGCACCCCGGGAGACGTGAGGCGGTTACCAAAAGTGGGGGGATTTCCTAGGCGGGAAATGATTGCGTTTTGAATTTTCATGACCTAAACGATGTAAATCCCCCCTTATAAATAGGGCCTTGCACAGCCTTTGCACCTCTTTCATGCATTCAACTTTCTTCAAGCAATCAAAAAGCAAGAACTTCTTCTGCAAAATTTTACGGATTCCGGCGAATTCTCCTTCAGTCTTTAGGTAAAACTCCATAATCCTTGATATTCTTGTACTAACTTTAGATTTAGGTTGGGTGAGTGAAACTCTTGAGTGAAGAGCCCCTTTCTGCCGTTGAGTTCATTTTTGAAATTTCCTTCTTCATTGGGTTTTCTGCGAGAAGCTTCACCTCTAAAAATAAAAGGGCAGACATGGCAGGGCACCAAGCAGATGATTATGTGAGGGAGATAAACGAGATGTCGGTTGGGAGCTCTTCCCCTCCTGGTAACTTACCCACGGCGATCCCAATGGCCAGAGCCTTTTCTGGCGATGGGATTCCAATCGCCATCCCAGTGGCTAGGGCTCCGGCTGAAGCTGGGGATGAAGAAGTTGATGCCGTTGTTCAAGGGATGAATGAGCGCTCACCCGGGGGGGAGGGGGTAGATGATTTCTTCGAAGAGATGGGTAACAACATGGAAATGCAGAGACAAGGGGAAAGGGTATTTCCCGTGCTCAACAGCGCTGTTAGACCCCAGGATCATAGGATCACGATGGCAATCGCAGCTCCTGAGGGCTGTGCAGGGCCCTCTGAGCGTCATGCTGAGGCTGAACCTCCCAGAAAACGCCAAAGAAGGGGAAAAGAGCCTGCTACGCGAGTGAGGCAAAATAACCCTCACCAAACCGACAGGTCTCCTGATGAGATTGAGAGCATCTTGACGCTCGAAGATCTGGAGGAGTTAAGGGCAAAGGCATACTGGGATGAGGCGGTATTCCCCATGCGCCTTCCCGAGGAGGGGAAGAGAGCAAACTTACCGCCGCCGGGGATGATGACAGTTTACTGGGACGCGGTCCTAGCCGGGGGTTTGAGGTATCCGATTCCACCCGTCGTTTGTACCATCTGCCACCACCTTAGACTCTGCCATTCCCAAATCCTCCCCAACGGTATTGCCTTAATAAACACTTTTGTGATACTGATGAGGGCATTAGGTCATGAACCCTCCGTTGACAATTTTGATAGTTTGATCCAAGTGGCTCGCTCAACGCGTTCGTCCCCCACAGATGGGTTCTACTACGCTCAAGCCAAATCTGGCTTCAAAATGATAGATTCCCCCTCCACCTCATATGGCAAGCATTGGAAGGAGTACTTCTTCGTTGGGGCTCCTGGGGGAATTTTCAGGGTTCACCGAGGGTGGCTTATACATGGTGAGGGGTCACTGATTAAAAAAAGGACAAAGAACAAAGCTTTCGAGGATTGGGCGAAGGGGTTGGCCCTCTCGATGAAGAATGAGAAGAAATGGATCAAGGCTGAGGTCTTGATGAAGAATGAGGGAATATTATTCCGCTATGGTCTATCTTGCCCCCCAAGCATGATCACTAATCCTCCCGCTCAAATCATGGCCCTCAACGATTAGATTCTAGGAACTGACTATTCTAACTCTTAGGATAGCATCGCTGACTTTACTTGACTTGTTATACTTTTGTAATCACCATCCAAATAACCAATTTCTGACGCTCGTATTTCCCCTTTGCAGATATCCAGATACTAACATCAGGGATGAATGCCGAAAGACTTGCCCGAATGATGCGCGCTCAGGGGCCTGGCGTCAACCCTCCCAACAGCAACAGCAACAAGCACGCCCTCCCGACGAGGGGCGGGACGTGGCAACGAGGGCGCTCGCGGCGGCGCTGGGAACGAAGCTTACCCTGCGGACCCCATTGAAGACTTGACAGTAGATGGCGCTCGAGGGGCTACACCTCCGCCGGCCGCCCCCGAGGGTCCCATTGCTCTCAGCTCTAGCGACTCTCGCAACCGCTCGGGGGAACTAGCCCGCTTCCATGATGCAATCAGGGTCGACCGCCAGGGGAAGAAGAAAAGATTGCCAGACTCCATCCCTATCTCTGGCAAAGGGAAAGAGGTGGTCTTGGGTCACCGCGGCGAGGGCAGCGATACTTCCTCATCGGAGGATGAGGACTTCTGGAAAATGGGCTGTCGAGGCGACGCTCGTTACAAACGCCAACGGACAGATGGTCCAGTTCTGCTGAAGAAGAGCGCGTACTCTGTGAACCTAATCTCTGACATCGTCGGAAAACTTCAATTCTCCGGCGACCACGACAAGTTGAATGAGCACGACGCCGCTCGAGTCGCGGACGATGCTTGCCACGCCCTCCTGATGGTTAGTCTCCGGTGTTCCTTGTGGAGTTCCAACTTTTTCTATTCTAACTTTGATACTGACCCTCGTTTCTAGCTTTCTAGGAAGTAATCCCCAGGCTGAAGAACTTACAGGGCCGAGCGCAGGCCTATTCCGAACATAAGGCCAAGTACAAGAAATTATTGCGCATCTCTGATCCTGGCCAGCTGCAGTGTAACACCCCGACTCACAGTCGGTACAGGTAAATTATGTGATTTAATATTATTTGCGTTTTAGATTATTTGTTTAGGACTATTTTGAATTATTTGAACTTATATGAATTATGTGAATTAATGTTGCATGTGATTTATTCGTTTTAATTTGAGTTGACCTTATTTGAACCTGTATTTGTTGAACCGAACCAACTTGAACCAGTACACCTTGAACCGAACCCGTGAACCGAATCGGTCCAGCCCTTAAAGGCTGAACCATTCTTCCTTTTCTCTTCATTTTACGTTCAAAAGCAGCAGCTCTTGTCCAAGCAAGGAAGCCAAACCCTCAAGTTGATCATCCAACTTCCCAAGCCAATATCTCTCTCGTTTCTTCGTCTTTTCTCGAACTTAGGTATGTTTCGGAATCCCCTCGTCGTGCTCGTCATTTATATGGTTTAATTTCTGAGTTTGGAGTGAGTTTTATATGCCTTTGCTTCCCTACGTGAATAGTAAGGGTTTAATGAAAAATGAGATTACTTGCTCTTTGCTTGTTGTAATTGATCCCTAGCTTCATTTATGAGTTATATAGGTTGTATATGTTGTCTTTATTGCATTTAATCTTTGGTTGGTTGAGCATTTATGAATGATCATGATTTTTGCTTGAATATTGCATTCCCTTGATCATGCCTTTTAATTCCGTTTTCTTGAGTTATTTGAGTGTTTATATGTCAAGCATGATTTATTTGAATTGTTTGTGCATTTTGAGAAGTTGTGGCAATTTTAAGGGTTGGATTTTTGGCCATTTTTGGGCACCAAACGAGCTTCCCCTGTTTCTGTAATAAAATCTCTGCTCCAGCTTTCGAACCAGGCCGGAACGGCCGTTCCCGCCCCTGTTTTAAACTGGGAACGACCGTTCCCAGGGCCATTTACTGTTCATGCCGAGAGTGGGAACGACCGTTCCCAGTTTGTACTGGGAACGGGAACGGCCGTTCCCATGGCCAGAAACGTTTTTTTAGCTACTGCATCAAATCCGCGGGGGTGGATTTTTCCTTTTGGAAAAATCCGCGAGGGTGGATTTGAGGCAGTAGCTTTGGAAAAACCCATGGGGGTGGATTTTCCCCTTAGGAAAAATCCATGGGGGTGGATTTTGCCACTTTTTCTCTTTGCCTTAATTATGCATTTGTATGATTTTAAATGCTTTTCTTTTGCATATTAATTGTTATAATTTGATTGTTTTGCATAATAAATTGTGAATAATTATGTTATGCTATAATTTGTGAATTTTATGACTTAATTGTAACATTTTATCTATGAACATGAATCATGCATTTTGCCGAGCGTCTTCTTTGGTTCATATAGAGTCTAAGTCTTGGGCTTTCGTGTTTTCTTTTCAGAGGAGGTTCCAGTTGACGAGCCCGAGGCGTAGGTTGTTCACGGCTGCTCATATTTTGGTCACGCACAAGGTGAGGTTAGGAATTTTATTAGCTAAGCGACCTAAAGCCTTATGTGATGTTTTCAAGCCGTGCATGTGACTATATATTATATATATAGATATGTACGTGTTGATTAGAATATGTTTATGATCTTGTGAACAACTTTGTTTCGGGGAAAGATATTAAATAAGCTTATGTAAGCTATGTTTTGGAAAAGGCTTTACAATTCTGCTAGCGAGATTGCCATGAAAGATTTGGCATTTGTTATGATATGATTTGTATGTGTGGATCCAAGGAGCTACGGGTAAGGAACCCTCGGGACGGTTCGGGCCGTCGAGGTTCGGCCTGTGCGTAGTCTCCATCCGATATATCACACGCGACCCCTGGGAGTTTGGGAAGGTGTGATATTTCGATGCCTTCGGCGTAAAAACCGGGGAGGGCACGATGTGGGTTCGCTACCCCTCGTGAGTCTGTATATGTCTGGATGGTTAGGGCCGCCGGTGGCTCTTCCATCATTGGTGTAGAGGTTGATATGTATGATTTCTGTTTTGTTTGTTCTGAGGAGTAAAGGTTGGAAGCTCGTTCTCGCCGAGCATTATGTTTTGTTATGTATGTTTGAGAAGTATGAATCGGGATAGTGTTTATGAAATGTTTTAAAGTATATGTATTTGTTTTGGAAAGTTTTAGTTTGTAAAACCTATTTCGGTTCATCATTTCGCCCTTTGCTTTGTGCTCTGCTCTATATATATGTAGGGTGTGGGTGTGCGTTAGCCCCCCTCACTCAGTCAGTTGACTGACTCCTCGTTTACTCTTTTAGATGCAGGTTTTGGGAGCGTGAGCTAGGCGGAGAAGTGTGTCTTCTGTTGCACTTGTCAGTCTAGGTCTCGTTAGGTGCATTTACATACCTGCACTTTATTATTTTGTAGTTGTATAGTTATGATTTGTATATACTTACTTACCCTTTTGTTCGAGCCGGGATGGCTTTTGTACAGGTGTGTGTTGGTACCTATATATATATATATGTGATGATTTTGCTTGTTACTTTTATTTCCGCGTACTCTGATTCTGTGTTGTTTAGCTCCGCCTAGCCTAGAGTGTGTGTTTGGTCTCCCGTTCGCTATGATTCGGATTAAGGTGCGGACCTCCCATTTCGTATTCGGGTTCGGATTATGGTGCGGGGGATGTGGCCCTACGTGTGGGTGCTACATCCTGAAGTGGTATCAGAGCACGGTTGCAAAACCGGGCTCTAGTGTCGTGTGGGTCTGTCTAGGTCGTACGGCTTAGGACACCGTGATTGTGTGATCGGGTGTAAATGTGCATGTATGATTTGAGTATGTGATTACTTGACTAATTGATTACTTGATTACTTGATTAGTTTCTTAAATTGTATACATATTCATACACTAATGTACATGCATCCATATTACTTGAATTTGTGAGTTTCAGGATGCCTCCAAGAAGACATAATTATCGTGAACAAACCCCTGATTTGAATGAACCGGCTCCACAGAATGCGCCTCCGCCACCACCTATGAATGCGGAGAATATTGTCCAAGCCCTACTCAATCAACTCCAACAAAATCAAAGGGGTAATGCAAATCCGGGTGAAGGGCAAGATATTTCTGCGGTGTATAGGGACTTCCGGAACAACAATCCTCCAAAGTGGTATGGAGGGGATGATATCAAGGCGGAAGAGTGGTTGTCCGAGATCCGAGGTATATGGGAGATATGTCCAGGGACTTCCCAGGACAAGGCTATTTGCACGGGTCGTATTATTCAAGGGCCAGCGGCTATTTGGCTTAGGAGTGTGAGGTCCAAGCTTGAGAGAACGGGTATGGAATTCAACTGGGAGACGTTTGTGCAGGAATTCCATGAGAAATATATCCCTCATAGTGCACAAGAACGTCGCCTCCAAGAGTTCTCCAATTTGAGGCAAGGCAACCGGACGGTGGAGGATTATATTTTGGAGTTTGAGAGGCTAGCTCCTTATGCCACTCACATTACCGACCATGATGATCATAAAGCCCGCAAGTTTCTTCATGGACTTCGCCGGGATATTCAAGAAGCTTTACAAGCTGCTAATGTGAGTACTTGGGCCAAAGTTACAAAGAGGGCAATTCAAGTTGAGGCCCAAATGGCTCGGTTGAAGCCTCCGCCTTTCTCTTCGACTCGAGGATCGGGATCAGGTTCTGGATTGGGTAAGAGGCCCATTTCTTATGCTCCACGAGCTCCTGTCCCACCGGCTTTTCGTCCCCAGGGTTTAGGGAATAAAAAGCCCCATATTACCGGTCCCGTGGCACCTCCTGTTGCTCCAGTTCGACCGGCTCCAGCTCAGGGACCACCTGTTTGTTCTTATTGTCAGGGGAGACATCCGGTGGAGAGGTGTTGGAAGCTTCAGGGTAAATACTACGCGTGTGGGTCTTCTGATCACTTGATTGATGCTTGCCCGAATAGGAGACCGGTTGTGCAGGCTCGTGTGTTTGCTCTGGAGGGAGAGGAGGAAGCTGCTGATGTCGACCCAAACGCCGTGATAGAAGGTACAATAAACATTCATGGCATATCACTACATGCATTGTTTGATCCCGGGGCTACGCATTCATTTATTTCCCGGGATATTGTTGCTTCTTTGCCTTTACTTGATGAATTATCTGCGCATGTGTATGTGGTGAATACTCCTTTGGGAGGATCTGTGGAAGCTGACAGGGTGTTTAGGGAGTGTCCGGTGGGGTTTGAGGGCCGAGTTTTTCCTGCAGATCTGATAGTTTTACCGTTGAAGAAGTATGAGGTTATTCTTGGTATGGATTTTCTCTTCAGATACCGAGCTCAGTTGGACTGTCGTGAGAAGAAGGTTTTGTTGGGGTCAGTGGTCTTTACGGGTGAGAGGTTGAAGTCCAGCCCGTTTGTGTCTTTTATGGAAGCAAGTAAGCTCCTCCGGGACGGTGCGATAGGTTTTGTGGCCTATCTTTTGAATAAACCGAAGGATCAGGCCAAACTTGAGGAGACAGAGGTCGTGAGTGAGTTTCCCGATGTTTTCCCTGAGAATTTGGGTTCTTTGCCACCTGATAGGGACATCGAGTTTGTAGTCGACCTTTATCCTGGAGCTGAGCCTTTCTCTAAGACACCGTATCGGATGGCTCCTGCTGAGTTGAAGGAGTTGAAAACTCAGCTGGATGAGCTTTTGACTTGCGGTTACATCCGTCCGAGTACATCCCCGTGGGGTGCTCCCGTGTTATTTGTGAAGAAGAAGGATGGGACTTTGAGGATGCGTATAGACTACCGCGAGTTGAACCGGATGACAGTGAAGAATAAATATCCTTTACCTCATATCGAGGAGTTGTTTGATATCTTGCAAGGATCACAGGTGTACTCTAAGTTAGATTTGAGGCAGGGATATTACCAACTTCGTATTCGGGAAGAGGATATCTCTAAGACTGCGTTTAATACCCGCTACGGACACTTCGAGTTTGTAGTGATGCCGTTTGGGTTAACTAACGCTCCAGCCGTGTTCATGGATATGATGCACCGAGTGTTTAGACAGTATCTTGACAAGTTTGTGGTCATTTTCATAGACGATATCTTGGTGTATTCTAAGTCTGCAGAAGAGCACGCAACGCATCTCAGGATTGTGTTGGAGATCCTTTGAGAGCACAAGCTTTATGCCAAGTTTAGCAAGTGCGAGTTCTGGCTCGACAGAGTGTCTTTTCTGGGTCACATAATTTCAGGTGAGGGGGTTGAAGTTGATCCTTCTAAGATTGAGGCTGTGGTTCAGTGGGAAAGACCGAGGAATGCCTCCGAGATAAGAAGTTTTCTCGGGTTAGCGGGTTACTATAGGAGATTTGTAAAGGATTTCTCCAAGATTGCTTGCCCGTTGACTCGATTAACCAAAAAGGAGGTGAAGTATGAGTGGGATGATGGGTGCGAGAGAAGTTTCCAAGCTTTGAAGGAAAGATTAACTTCAGCACCAGTTCTTACCCTACCCGAGGGATCCGAGGGCTATTCGGTTTTTGCAGATGCTTCTAAGGAAGGACTCGGATGTGTATTGATGCAAAATGGCCGAGTGGTGGCCTATGCTTCTAGAAAGTTGAAGGAACACGAGAAGAACTACCCCACTCATGATCTCGAGCTTGCAGCGGTTGTATTTGCTTTGAGGAAGTGGCGTCATTACCTCTATGGGACAACTTTTGAGATATTCACGGATCATAAGAGCCTCAAGTATCTTTTTACTCAGAAGGAACTGAATAATAGACAGAGGCGTTGGATGGAATTCTTAGAGGATTATGACTGCACGATTCAGTATCATCCGGGCAAGGCGAATGTTGTAGCAGATGCTTTGAGCAGAAAAGCAAGTGTTTCAGGTTTGAGTGCAGGGTCTTCAGGACAGGATTCGACAGTTTTGGTTTCAGTGGCTCGGTTAGCTAACATCACAGTTCAGCCGGATTTGAAACAGAGGTTGTTGGATTCTCAGGCTTCGGATACAGAGATTCAGAGATTAGTGGTTCGCTCTAGGATAGACCCCGAGACGAAGTTTGGGTTTGATGATTCCGGTTTGTTCAGGTTCAAGACCAGGGTTTGTGTCCCAGAAGACCTCAAGAGGTTAATACTTGAGGAAGGACACCGTTCGGGATATTCCATTCACCCCGGTGGTACGAAGATGTACCGAGATTTGAAGGAATACTTCTGGTGGAATGGCATGAAGAGAGATGTCGCGAACTTTGTGAAGCGGTGTCTCACGTGTCAAGTGGTGAAGGCAGAACACCAGAAACCGGGAGGAACTCTCCAACCACTTCCGATTCCTGAATGGAAGTGGGAGCAAGTGACTATGGACTTTGTGTCCGGCTTGCCAAGATCAAGAGGAGGTTATGATGGAATTTGGGTGATAGTCGACCGATTGACCAAGTCTGCTCATTTTCTCAAGGTGAAGATGTCTTATAAGACTTCTGGAAAATGGGCTGTCAAGGCGACGCTCGTTACAAACGCCAACGGACAGATGGTCCAGTTCTGCTGAAGAAGAGCGCGTACTCTGTGAACCTAATCTCTGACATCGTCGGAAAACTTCAATTCTCCGGCGACCACGACAAGTTGAATGAGCACGACGCCGCTCGAGTCGCGGACGATGCTTGCCACGCCCTCCTGATGGTTAGTCTCCGGTGTTCCTTGTGGAGTTCCAACTTTTTCTATTCTAACTTTGATACTGACCCTCGTTTCTAGCTTTCTAGGAAGTAATCCCCAGGCTGAAGAACTTACAGGGCCGAGCGCAGGCCTATTCCGAACATAAGGCCAAGTACAAGAAATTATTGCGCATCTCTGATCCTGGCCAGCTGCAGTGTAACACCCCGACTCACAGTCGGTACAGGTAAATTATGTGATTTAATATTATTTGCGTTTTAGATTATTTGTATAGGACTATTTTGAATTATTTGAACTTATATGAATTATGTGAATTAATGTTGCATGTGATTTATTCGTTTTAATTTGAGTTGACCTTATTTGAACCTGTATTTGTTGAACCGAACCAACTTGAACCAGTACACCTTGAACCGAACCCGTGAACCGAACCGGTCCAGCCCTTAAAGGCTGAACCATTCTTCCTTTTCTCTTCATTTTACGTTCAAAAGCAGCAGCTCTTGTCCAAGCAAGGAAGCCAAACCCTCAAGTTGATCATCCAACTTCCCAAGCCAATATCTCTCTCGTTTCTTCGTCTTTTCTCGAACTTAGGTATGTTTCGGAATCCCCTCGTCGTGCTCGTCATTTATATGGTTTAATTTCTGAGTTTGGAGTGAGTTTTATATGCCTTTGCTTCCCTACGTGAATAGTAAGGGTTTAATGAAAAATGAGATTACTTGCTCTTTGCTTGTTGTAATTGATCCCTAGCTTCATTTATGAGTTATATAGGTTGTATATGTTGTCTTTATTGCATTTAATCTTTGGTTGGTTGAGCATTTATGAATGATCATGATTTTTGCTTGAATATTGCATTCCCTTGATCATGCCTTTTAATTCCGTTTTCTTGAGTTATTTGAGTGTTTATATGTCAAGCATGATTTATTTGAATTGTTTGTGCATTTTGAGAAGTTGTGGCAATTTTAAGGGTTGGATTTTTGGCCATTTTTGGGCACCAAACGAGCTTCCCCTGTTTCTGTAATAAAATCTCTGCTCCAGCTTTCGAACCAGGCCGGAACGGCCGTTCCCGCCCCTGTTTTAAACTGGGAACGACCGTTCCCAGGGCCATTTACTGTTCATGCCGAGAGTGGGAACGACCGTTCCCAGTTTGTACTGGGAACGGGAACGGCCGTTCCCATGGCCAGAAACGTTTTTTTAGCTACTGCATCAAATCCGCGGGGGTGGATTTTTCCTTTTGGAAAAATCCGCGAGGGTGGATTTGAGGCAGTAGCTTTGGAAAAACCCATGGGGGTGGATTTTCCCCTTAGGAAAAATCCATGGGGGTGGATTTTGCCACTTTTTCTCTTTGCCTTAATTATGCATTTGTATGATTTTAAATGCTTTTCTTTTGCATATTAATTGTTATAATTTGATTGTTTTGCATAATAAATTGTGAATAATTATGTTATGCTATAATTTGTGAATTTTATGACTTAATTGTAACATTTTATCTATGAACATGAATCATGCATTTTGCCGAGCGTCTTCTTTGGTTCATATAGAGTCTAAGTCTTGGGCTTTCGTGTTTTCTTTTCAGAGGAGGTTCCAGTTGACGAGCCCGAGGCGTAGGTTGTTCACGGCTGCTCATATTTTGGTCACGCACAAGGTGAGGTTAGGAATTTTATTAGCTAAGCGACCTAAAGCCTTATGTGATGTTTTCAAGCCGTGCATGTGACTATATATTATATATATAGATATGTACGTGTTGATTAGAATATGTTTATGATCTTGTGAACAACTTTGTTTTGGGGAAAGATATTAAATAAGCTTATGTAAGCTATGTTTTGGAAAAGGCTTTACAATTCTGCTAGCGAGATTGCCATGAAAGATTTGGCATTTGTTATGATATGATTTGTATGTGTGGATCCAAGGAGCTACGGGTAAGGAACCCTCGGGACGGTTCGGGCCGTCGAGGTTCGGCCTGTGCGTAGTCTCCATCCGATATATCACACGCGACCCCTGGGAGTTTGGGAAGGTGTGATATTTCGATGCCTTCGGCGTAAAAACCGGGGAGGGCACGATGTGGGTTCGCTACCCCTCGTGAGTCTGTATATGTCTGGATGGTTAGGGCCGCCGGTGGCTCTTCCATCATTGGTGTAGAGGTTGATATGTATGATTTCTGTTTTGTTTGTTCTGAGGAGTAAAGGTTGGAAGCTCGTTCTCGCCGAGCATTATGTTTTGTTATGTATGTTTGAGAAGTATGAATCGGGATAGTGTTTATGAAATGTTTTAAAGTATATGTATTTGTTTTGGAAAGTTTTAGTTTGTAAAACCTATTCCGGTTCATCATTTCGCCCTTTGCTTTGTGCTCTGCTCTATATATATGTAGGGTGTGGGTGTGCGTTAGCCCCCCTCACTCAGTCAGTTGACTGACTCCTCGTTTACTCTTTTAGATGCAGGTTTTGGGAGCGTGAGCTAGGCGGAGAAGTGTGTCTTCTGTTGCACTTGTCAGTCTAGGTCTCGTTAGGTGCATTTACATACCTGCACTTTATTATTTTGTAGTTGTATAGTTATGATTTGTATATACTTACTTACCCTTTTGTTCGAGCCGGGATGGCTTTTGTACAGGTGTGTGTTGGTACCTATATATATATATATGTGATGATTTTGCTTGTTACTTTTATTTATTCGCTTCCGCGTACTCTGATTCTGTGTTGTTTAGCTCCGCCTAGCCTAGAGTGTGTGTTTGGTCTCCCGTTCGCTATGATTCGGATTCGGGTGCGGACCTCCCATGTCGTATTCGGGTTCGGATTATGGTGCGGGGGATGTGGCCCTACGTGTGGGTGCTACATGCAGGAGGATTACAACACCGTCAGTGCCCAACTGACTGACGCCAACCTTGACAAGGACAGGTTGAAGGAAGAGTTGAAGCGGTCAGATGATGCATATCTGGCCCTTGATGAGCGTCACAAGAAGCTTAAAGAGGAGCATGACCAGCTGAGGGTCCAAAAGGGAGAGCTGGTTGAGCAACTGGCCGAGAGCACTCGCCAAAATGAGGAAACGAAGAAGGCCCTCGCCGAGTTGCAGGAGAAAGTAGAGGGTTTGGCGGCGAGGGTGTCCTGGGATGCGGTGATGAAATTCGTACGCTCCAAGGCCTTTGTGTTCGCGGCCAACATCCATTGTTTCGACAACGCTCGGCGATTCTTTTACAATGCGATTGGGCAAATGGTGAAACTAGGACTGGCTCCTGAGAGTGCTCGAACTGATGAGCGCTTGCGCATGGACTTAGATGACAACTGTAAGCCTATGGATTGCGACGAGGATCCCTCCGAGAGTCTGGCGGAGCCGGAGTATCAAGAACTGGTGACGATGCTCCAGCAGGAGTTCATAGCGGCCAATCCCATAGACCCCGAGCCCATTCAAATAGACGACGAGGGTACCGTCATGGACGCGCCGGACGATGTGGAACCTGGAGAAGCCCAGACTTTTGACGCCAACGTGTTGGCCGTAGTTCCTAATACAACGGCCCCTCCAGAGCCTGAAAACCAAGCCCAATGATGCTCTTCCAACTGTCGCTTCAAGATCTTGCTAAATTTCCAATCTTGTTTATGAACATTTTTAATTTCTGCATCTGATCTCTGTACCTTTGATAAAGTATCCGAACTTGGTTCCTTATTGTCTGAATGCTTATGTTCGTTTTCTCCTGTTTTTGAATGTTGCGCATGGTTATTTTATTGCGTTCGATGTTTGCATGCTTATCTTTCCGGTTAAGCGAGTGTCGGTGAGGGGTGTGTATGCGCACGAGGGTGTTTCCTTTAAAGGTTCCCTGGCGCTTACCGCCACGCGTCTGTAGTTTAAATTTTGGAAGCATCTTGCAGTTTGAGAGATGTAAGCATGAGCGCGAGGGCATTTCCTATGAGGATTCCCTGGCCATATTCCCAATGAGGCTCGAATTTGAACTTAGAAAACCTCTAAGGATTTAACTAAGTATTGGCCTTAAACATATAACCCATACTTCTAATTTAAGGGCTTCAGTAATTTGAATGGACCTAGAAGCCCGCTGTCGCACTCGCCACCCATGGAATTTAAAGCGAACGTAGCCGTGGAATTGGCTTCATCCTTAGGCGTCCGCAGAAGGATTAGCCTAGGGTCTGCCATCCACGAGCGTACCTCTACCTCATAAGGTAATCCATGAGGGTAAGGGTCATTGGGGGTTTACGTGCGTGAATTGGCGTGGTGAACACCCAATTGGCGTAAATTAAGCGTTTAGCATCCCACTTTCTGGCACGCTCATCCTTAGGGTTCTCACGCTTATGAGCATCAGCGTACTCAGTGTGGAGAGTTCTTGACACACAGGTAGCGTTGATTTGAGATCAACGGGGTATTAATTAAGCCGTTCGACGTCGAAAACGCTTAACACGGAGTAGGCTTTTTGTTACCCAGATCATTCATCAAAGGGAAAACAAATAAATGACATAGTAATAGATAAAATACTTACTGTAATGCTTGCAATTTAAAGATGATTACGACATGCTTTCTGCCAAAAGAAAGTACAAAGTGTTGCGAACGGGCGATTACAAAGGTTGACATTTATACGTAGAACCGTCTAAGATTGCACGCGTTCCACGGTCTCGGGAGACGCTCACCTTGCAAAGTCTCTAGCAAGTAGGTGTTGTTCGCTCGTACTTGAATGACCTTGAAGGGGTCTTCCCATTTGGGATCCAACTTACCCACATGTTTGGAGACCTCAACCTTTTTGAGAACCAAGTCCCCTAGCTGGAAGGTTATCTCCTTGACACGTTTGTTATATTGGTGGGCTACGGTCGCCGCCTTGTACTTGTGGATGCGAGCCCAAGCTATGTTCCTCCTCTCATCTAGCAAATCCAATTCGAATGTTCGGTTGGCTTCGTTGATTGCGGGCTCAAAGTAGGCAACGCGTGCGGATTCTTGAGCGATCTCCGCAGGTATCATAGCCTCGGAGCCATATACGAGGGAGTAAGGGGTTTCCCCTGTCGCCGCTCGTGGGGTAGTACCCAGAGGGCACCTTGAAGTTCTTCTGCCCACTCCCCTTTCTTACTCTCGAGCATCGTTTTCAAATGCTGGAGTATGGTTTGGTTGGTCACTTCAGCTTGACCATTGGCTTGAGGATGGCCCACGGAAGTAAAGCGTTGATCAATTCCAAGTTCATAGCACTAGTCTCGCGTGTCCGCAACAATAAATTGTGAAGCGTTGTCTGAGATGAGCACTCTCGGGATGCCATACCTGCAGATAATGTTCCTCCAGATGAAATCCCTCACAACTTTGAACGTTATCTTGGCGACCGCTTCAGCCTAGGCCCACTTAGAGAAATAATCCACGGCAAGTATTACAAACTTCTTTTGCCCGACCGCCATTGGAAGGGGTCCCACAATGTCAATGCCCCACTGGTCGAAGGGCCAAGAGAGATCAATAGGGACCATTTGAGTTGCCGGCAGTTGGGGGGTATTAGAATGAAACTGGCACTAAGGGCATTTCTTGGAGTAACTGATGGCATCCTACAATAGCGAGGGCCAGTAGAACCCACTCCTCAAGACTTTCTTTGCCGGGACTCGACCGCCGGAATGATTCCCACAGCTTCCATTATGCACATGTTCCAACACCTCCTTGGCCTGCGAGGGCCTCAAGCACCTCAGCGGTGGACCTTGGAAAGACCGCTTAAACAGCCGCCCGTCGCTGTCAAGAGAAAAGCGAGGGGCTTTACTCCTAACCTTCCGAGTCTTTACCTTATCGCTCGGGCAAGTTCCATCCCTGATAAACCTAATGATGTCATCCAACCAACAGGGTTCAAAGGGATCAATCGTGTTTACCCTGCGCAAGGGTTCCGTTCCACTAATTAGCGGTTTCTCTGTCCTGAGGAACGTGACTGAGCGCTCGCACGCGTCATCAAGGGCCGAAGCAAACTTGGAAAGAGCGTCTGCACGCTCGTTTTCCGTTCGTGGGATCTGCAACAGATGGAACTCTTTGAACTTGGCGATCACATCCTTAGCCTTCTCCAAATACTGCACCATAGTGGCTTCTCGAGCTTCTTAAGTGCTATCAATTTGACTTGCGATCAGCTGGGAGTCAACATAAGCAGTGACCCGAACGACACCATTTTGTAGGGCTATCCTGAGCCCTTGGATTAGAGCCTCGTATTCAGCTTCATTGTTAGTGACCTGGAACACCAGTTTAATTGCGTAATCGAGTTCCACACCGTGAGGGTCTCTGAGGGTCACCCCGGCTCTCCCCCCCCCTGTGAGGTCGAAGAGCCATCTGTGTGCAGGAGCCACAACCCTCCTTCCACTGGGGGCCCTGTATCTAAATTGAAGCGCTCTACCAACAGGTCCGCCACTGCCTGAGCCTGTATCGCGGTGTGGGGCTCGAAAGTGATATCAAATTGACTGAGTTCGATCGACCATTTAATTAAGCTTCCCGAGATGTCTGGTTTAGCGAGCACCTGCTTGAGGAGCTGGTCTGTGAGCACTGTGATAGAATGAGCCTGAAAATAAGGCCTTAGCCTTCGGGACGCATTAACGAGCGCAAAAGCAAATTTCTCTATCTCCAAATATCTCTTCTCCGCCCCTTGCAAGGTTTTGCTCAAATAGTAAACAGGCATGTGCTTATGCTCGCGGACAGCGCTCGTAGCCTCTGCGGAGACTGAAAGGTAAATAATCAAGCTCTCTCCAGGGCTAGGCTTGGTCAACAGTGGTGAGCTCGTGAAGTATTGCTTCATATCCTGCAAAGCCTTCTCACACTCTTCGCTCCAGACGAAGTGGCGAGCGTTGTGCAAAATCCTGAAGAAAGGTAAGTTCCTGTCCGCCGAGTGGGAGATGAACCTGTTCAACGAAATGATCTTTCCTACCAGCACTTGGACTTCCCTCATGTTGAGGGGAGGGGATATCAAGAATCGCCTTAATCTTTTCCGGATTTGCCTCTATGCCTCGTTGACTGACCATGTACCCCAAAAATTTACCACCCCGAACGCCAAATGTGCATTTGGAGGGGTTCAATTTCATCCCATAATGGCGTAGGACGTTGAAAGTTCGCTTGAGATCCTCTAGATGGGAATGCTGATGCTCGCTCTTGACTATCATATCGTCCACATATACTTCCATAGATTTTCCTATCTCACGCTCGAACATTCTGTTGACGAGGCGTTGATAAGTTGCTCCCGTATTTTTGAGTCCGAACGACATGACTTTGAAACAATAAACTCCTATGTGCACCACGAACGAGGTCTTGGGGCGGTCCTCGGGCGCCATGAAGATCTGATAATACCCTTGAAAGGCATCCATCATGCTCATGAGCTCGCACCCCCCTGTTGAGTCTACCAACTGATCAATCCTCGGCAGGGGGTAAGGGTCTTTGGGGCACGCCTTGTTCAGGTCCGTGAAGTCATTGCACATGCGCCATTTGTTGGCGCTCTTGGGAACGAGTACCACATTACAAAGCCATTCCGGGTATAAGATTTCATCAATGTACTGAGCGTCCAGGAGCTTACCCACTTCTTCTTCAATGACTTGCCTTCTGAAACCGTGGACGTCCCTTTTCTTTTGTTTGACTGGCTTGAAGGCTGGGTCCATGTTGAGCCTGTGGACTATGACACTCGGATCTATCCCAATGAGATCAGAAGCTTTCCAAGCGAATATATCGAGGTTCTCTCGGAGAAAATCAATCATCATAACCTACAAGGGACCGTCAAGATTTGAGCCAATCTGGGTGGTTTTATCTGGATTCCCCGATTCCAACTCGATGGTCAAAAACTTTTCGGCGGGCTCGATTCGAACCTCAGGCCTTGGAGCCTCGAGCGCTCGTTTCTTCCCAGTAAGCCTACCCCCTTCCTCAAACGAGGGCCCGTCACCCTCGTTCTCGGAGGAAGATCCTTCGACGGCCCCTAGTGGCCCGTCCTCCGGGCGCTGGGCTCCATTGAGGGTCTTCTTTTTGTACAACTTGGCCCTTTTGTGTTCCGGGCCATCCTCGTCCAATTTGGGGAAGTCAACTGATTTTTTGGTAGATCCCGCCTGAATGGTTTGTTTGGGCTTATGGGTTCGAAGGGAAAGGACGTAGCATTCCCAAGCCTCCTTGACATTGCATAGAACCTCGCCCGTGCCCTCGGGAGTGGGGAATTTGACTTTCTGGTGATAAGTGGAGATTACTGCCTTGAAGTTCACGAGGGTCGGGCGTCCAATGATGATATTATAGGAGAGGTCCACCACGACGACCGTGTAGAGGTCGCTCAAAGTTTTTCACTGTGGGACACGACCAAAAGAGGTGGCTAAGCGAATCTATCCGTGAGGGACAATCTCGGAACCCCCAAAGTCGACCAGGGCAGTCCTTAGGGGTTCGAGCGGAATATTGGTTATATTCATTTTTTGAAATGTTGAGTACGGGAAAACGTTCACAGAGCTTCCACTATCAATCAGAACCCTCTTTACAACATGGTTATGAACGTCTAGACTAACCACCATGGGACAGTCAGAGGTTTCACCAATCCCATGGGGTGTTACAATGTGTTCCAAGTCTTTCTCTGTGAACCCTACAATGTCGTTCTCTTTCGAGCGTGGAGAGCTGTCAACGGAGAGCACAGGCTTAGGCAGGGATGACCTCTGGTCGTAACTCCGAATGTGGCGGTGCCAGGAAGCATTAGAATCACCCCCCGAAGGTCCGCCGGCGATCATGTGAATGACCGCAAAGGGCTGATTCTCCGTACCCGCAGCTTTCCCCTTACTGCGGTCACTCGTTTCGGTGTGATGGTGGCGGGGACTTCGCGGGCCGAGCGGTTTCTCCCTCTAATACGTGCTCGTTCAGCGCAATGCTCATCGTACCTCTCCAGCACCTTTACAAACTCCTTGAGGTGCCCCCCAGCGATAAGCCTCTGAATCTCGCTCTCAAGCTGGCGACACTCGTTGGTATCATGCCCCTTTTGCTTATGAAAAGCGCAGTACTTTCCTGAGCGCTTCTGAGCCTCAGTCTCCCTCAACTTTGGCGGTCTCTTGAACAGTTTCTTGTCCGCCATGGAATATACTTCGGCAATCGGGCGGTTGAGGGGGATAAGCTCGAACTCATGCGGAGGCGAAAGATTTCGACGAGCGGGGATAGGGCTGCGGCGGCGACCCCTGTTAGAATCTCCTCTGTCCTCATGGGCTTTGCTGGGGCGAGGGGCATTCGTCATTTTCTGATCCCTTGCGATGTACATATCCTCTAGGGTGAAGAAGGAGTCCGCTATATCTCTGATCTCCGTCAATGAGCGTGGCTTCTTCTTGGCCACCTCTTTCACAAATTCTTTGCTAACATAATGCTTCATGTTGATAGCCCCAAAAAGTACATGCCTCAAGAAATCCATCGAGGGCTTCTCCACCAGCATGATTTCCTTGTTAAACCTTCCCATGAAGGACCTGAGCGTCTCGTTCGGCCCCTGGACTAAGATGTAGAGAGCTGTCGCGGCTGGGGCTGGCGCCTTCAAGGAGTTGAAGTGGCTTATGAAGGCGCCTGTCAGATCAGCGTACCCTCGGATTGAGCGCGGAGGAAGCTTTTTATACCAGTCTTGAGCCATTCCCACGAGGGAAGTGACAAACACCTTGGCCCAATAGTTGTTCGGATGATCGTACAAATGCATCAGGTGTACAAAGTGATCCAGATGTTCGGCCGGATCACTCGTTCCGTCATACCTGTTGATGGACGTGGGGATTTTGCCCTTTCCCGCACGGGTCATCAGAACCTCATCGATGGGGGGGAATCGTCTGTCATGACTCTGTAATCCCTGTCCTCGGGATCGTACTCCTCATAGCTGGCTACTCTTCGGTGGTCAGAAATTTTGCTACGTGGTCGGCAAACGTCTCTAGCCTTGGACCTCTCACCCCCGTCGCGGGGGACTTGAGACCTTGCTCGAGAGAGCTGCTCCACCACATTCTGGAGCCCCTTAAGTTGATCCTGTACTGCAGCAAGCTGAGGGTCGCCAACATTTCTGCGGCTTGTCCTCTCTGTGGCCCTCGATTGGACCTCTTCATTGTTTTCAGCCCTCTCATTTTGTGGGGCCCTTTCATTTCCAGCGGGTTGCTGCCCTTGCTGGACCCTCGGTGGGACTTCTTTTTCTGAGCAGGGGGTGGCGGTGGCGGTTGGGCCCTCAACACATTTTGGGCGGCTATCAGGGGATGGGTTGGGAGTCCTCCTACGGGCAGAGTCGCTCGAGCGCCTGTCATTGATGGAAAGTAAGCAGCAGTGAAGTGCTCCCAGGCGTTCTGCACTGCCTGCCCCTCGCATTGTGCGTAAAGCGCCTGAAGTTGCTGAGTGGTGATCTGGGGCATTTCCACCCCTTGTATCTCTCTCGGAAGCGACATGGGGAGATTTAGGGTCCCCACCTGATAGGGCTGGACCATGGGCATCACTGCGGGCATCATCACAGATTGCATATAAGCATATCCTGGCAGCGGTATGGCTGTGGAGTACACGCCGGGATGGGAAGCAGGAACGTTGTGGATGAAGGCTGAGGGGGGAGGAATGGAACCAGATCCTCCTACCCCGTTTCCGTTGGGAGGATGAGTTGCACCAGCAGTTTCCGTGTTTCCGGCCCCATTCCCATCCGTGGGTGGGGGCGTACCCCCGGCGGGGACATTGTTCCCTGCATTCTCCTCATTGATGGGAGGAAGAACACCCCTGTTCTCTACCGCCCCAGATTTTGTTGCAGTTACCATGTTTAATGTAAGAGGTGTTATATCTCAACTAGCTTAAAGAAGAAACAGATGAAGATGAAGCTGAAGATGGCGATGGCGATGGTTTCCCATAAACGGCGCTAAAAATGATGGTGCAGGAATCTGAGTTTCCTAAATGCAACAACACTTTCAATATTTGTATGAGAAGGGAAGGACCATCACAGGCGCAGGGGCCTCAGGAACTGGGTTTCCTTTTTGAGCGTGGGTTCTTCCAGCAAGGATAACACTAAGAGTGCAAAGTGCAGGGGTGATGCAACTGTGGTAAGAGTAACCACAAAGCTTGAGAAGATTAGGGCAAATGGAGGAAAATGCCCAGAACAGTGACTGCAGTGCGGATTGTGGAAGATGACTTGGGGAAGAATGCAAGTGTTCTCTCCTATATATATGTTAGGGGGGAGGGTAAATCGGGTAAACTGACCGTGTGGTCCCAAACCTGTGTTGCCCTAACACGTGGCAGCCCGTGGGGGCGTGAGAACGACACATCTGAAAAGGAGGCGGCGTGTTAGGTGCAAGGTGCGCACCACCTCTGTGTCAGAGGTTGTTGGCGAGCGTCGCGCGGGGGGAAGGCCCAAGGTCCGTTTTGCTAGGGTTCGGATCCGTCGCGGGAGTGGAGGATTATATACGAGCGCTGGTGACGCTCGAAGAGTGCACTGATGGGTCCCCTACGGCAGATGACCCTTGAGCGCCAAAACCCCGAGCATCAGGACGGGGCCCTCGTGTGGGTGTCTTCCTGAGAAGGGTGACCCTGAGGGCCGGAGTGTGAGCGTCAGGCCTGTCAGCCTGAACCCTTTACTTGAATAGTTGATCGAGGCTCATGGGCCTGTATTAGTAAACAAGCGAGTGGGCTGGGTTGGCCCGCGAACCCATCAATGCGAGCGTCCAATCCCTCAACCAGCAAGTGGTGACATGTGGACGGCTCTGATCGATACGAGCGTGGTTTTATGTCTCATCACATACCAAGTAATTTTTTTTTCCCGTTTATGTTTAGACTTTAGAACAAGACATGTACCGAATTTTGTTTAATGTTTAAACAATAATATTCTCTCGATAATCTCCTCTTCTTGATGTTACATTTTTTAATCATGATTCATGAACTTTAGAATATACATATATTTATTGCACCAAAAAAAAAAAGGAATATACATATATTTGTGTCACGTAAAGCAATGGCGAGATATATTTTTGGCCTTAATTGGTTACTTATCACAAAATGAAAAAAGAAATAATTTTGGGTATTAGTAGTTTATGGGATGTATAGGTCATTTAAGTGGAAAGCATACACTACCCATATTAATTTTTTTTCCATAATTGTAGCGACATTTGTGTATATATTCGATTTGGTATTTCCTTGCTCTAATATATGTGATCATATTTATTATGAGGGACGAATATTTTTACCATCTTAAATTATAAGTGTTTTTTAATTTTACAACATAAATTAAAAAATATTTAAGGTTGTAACTTAAACTACTATTTTATAACAAAGTGTAACATGTTTCCGCTCATCGTGCGATAGGTGAAAAAAATTTTATATACGTGTCATACGAAAAGCAGAATCATATTGCACTTTTTTAAAAAATAGTAGTTTAGGTTGTAACTTTTTGTGTTTTTTAGTTTAGGTTACAAAGTTGAAAAATGTCCATAGTTTAGAATGATAAAAAAATTTAACTCTTATTACAACTCACGCCTCCAATCCCAGACATGTTTCTATGCACGGTTGTTGAACTTCACGGGATTTAGGAAAGGCCTTAGATTGGCTAGAGGGACGAGATTTGAAAAAATTATTGTGGATATTGATAGGGGAATGTTGTTCCTCCTAACTCATAGGTTCACCCTCTTGAAAATAGAAGTTTTAATTGCCTACAACACTATTTGTATGTAATCTGTTTTGGGAGAACAAAATCGTTCATATTAGGAAAAGAGGTAATGCATTTGTAGATACTCTTACGCATGGGGATGACGAGGTTCAGGGGACTATAGTCTATGACACATCTGAAATGGGCTTGAAGCTCTTTCTTTAGAAGGATTGTGAGCATGTGTGTGCATTTCTAGACTTAAAATTTCAATATCGGAGTATCCTAGTATAAAATCGTAGCATTTCCCTGACCCTGACCATTGATATCCCTCGCTGGCTATTTGGAGCAGGGTGAAGTTCATCATCAAATACATTGCTATCAAAATTGTTAAAATAAAGAAGGAAGATGAGAGAATTGTAAGGTATTCATTATCACGATTGTTTAATTTGTGTTACAGAGAAGGAGGAGACTCTTCTCCTAAATAGGAGATAATCCCTACAAGTCAGGGATTGATCAAGCACTAATTTAGGTAATTAAACAACCTCCTAAATTAGATCATATCTTCTAACACTCCCCCTCAAGTTAAGTGATGGAGTCTCCAATGCTTAACTTGTCCATTGCTTCTTGAAAGATTATCCGAGATACTGCTTTGGTTAGGACGTCGGCCAGTTGATCCTCTGATCTGATAAACGGAAGCTTGATGGTGCCACTTTCCAATTTTTCCTTTATGAAATGTCTATCGACTTCCACATGTTTTGTTCTGTCGTGTTGCACCGGGTTCTCTGAAATGCTAATTGCAGCCTTGTTGTCACACCAAATACTTCCAGGCTTACTTGAAGCCATGCCCATTTATGACATCAGTTTCTGTAGCCATATCACCTCGGTCACCCCCCTTTGCAATTCCCCGAAATTCAGCTTCTGCACTCGAAAGGGCTACAACTTTTTGTTTCTTGCTTCTCCAAGTCACGACATTTCCACCAACAAGAGTAAAGAATCCTGAGGTTGATCGTCTGTCATTTGGGTTCCCTGCCCAGTCTGCATCTGTGTAGGCTTCAATGTCCAAGTGTCCACGTTTGCTAAATAAGATGCCATTTCCTACTGAGCCCTTCAAGTATCGTATTATTCTCATCACTGCCTCCATATGCTCCTTCTGAGGTTGGTGCATAAACTGGCTGACAACTCCTACCGCATAAGCAATGTCGGGCCTGGTGTGAGAAAGGTAGATCAACTTTCCTACGAGGCGCTGGTATTGTTCCTTTCCTGTGAGACTTCCACCTTCCTTCATCATTAGTCTGTGATTGACCTGGATTGGAGTATCTGCTGGCTTGCAATCCACCATTCCTGTTTCTATTAAGAGGTCAAGGATGTATTTTCTCTGAGAAATGAAGATCCCTCATTTGGATCGGAGTACCTCGATCCCTAAGAAGTACTTTAACCCGCCCAAATCTTTCATCTCAAACTCCTTAAACAGATTCTTTTTCAGACTCTCAATTTCCTCCTTGTCACTCCCTGTAATGATCATATCATCGACGTATATGATCAGACAAGAGATGAGGTCACCTCGAATCTTCAGAAACAGGGTGTGATCAGCGTTGCTCTGTTTATACCCGTACCTTTGCATGGCTAACGTAAACCTCCCGAACCATGCACGTGGGGACTGTTTAAGTCCATACAATGCTTTTCTAAGTCGACAAACTTCATTGTTCCCAAAGTGATCAGAGAAACCAGGCGGGGCCTCCATGTACACCTCTTCTACCAAATCCCCGTGTAGAAAGGCGTTTTTTACATCGAATTGATAGAGAGGCCAGTCTTTGTTGGCTGCCACAGAAAGCAGAACTCGAACAGTATCAATTTTGGCTACTGGTGAGAATGTCTCGGAATAGTCAATTCCGTATGTTTGTGTGTAACCCTTTGCCACGAGTCGAGCTTTATATCTTTCAATTGTCCCATATGCCTTATGTTTGATGGTGAATACCCACTTGCAGCCAACTGGTCTCTTTCCCGGGGGGCAGCTCGCATTTTTCCCAAGTTCCACTCTTTTCTAAGGCATGCATCTCTAGTTTCATGGCTTTCCACCACTCTTGGCTTTGAATAGCCTCTTAGACATTTCTCGGAATTTCTTCTTTGCAGAGGTTCACTAAGAACTCTTTTGCTGTAACGGAGACACTCCCCCTGACTAGAGCTCCCATTGGATACCGGCTCCCTCGAGAGGTACGATCAGGGGAGTATCGAGCAGGTGGTACTCCCCTGTTGCTTCTAGGAGGCAGATTGAACCTGTTGCTTACTGCATCATCTAAAGTAGGATTAACTGTAACTGCAAGAACAACTTCACTATGAATGGAAGCAGAAGAAGTAAAACTTACAGGTTCAATTACCTCGGTTTGGACATCATGCGAGGGAGGATGATTGGTAGTGGTACTGAGGTCTTCATTGCTTTGATCTGTTTTTGGTGAGCTTTCATTCTCAAGATCACTGAGCCAGTACAGTGAGTCACTGAAGTTCTCCCCCCGAGCACTGTGCTGGTGCTGGAAAAAATACTCTGTTTCAACAAATTCACAGTCCATGGTGACATGGATTCGCCGAGTGACCGGATTGTAACACCGATAGCCCTTCTGATGGGGTGCATAGCCCACAAACACACACTTGATCGCACATGGGTCGAGTTTGGTGCGTTCGGTTTTTGGGATGTGGACAAAAACAGAGCACCCAAAGATTCGAGGGGGTAGAGTGAGAGTCTGTGGGATGGGGAGTTATGTTTGGAAGACAGAGAGGGGAGTTTGGTGGTTAAGTATTTTTGTAGGTAGTCTGTTTGTGAGGTATGTTGCTGTAGCTACTGCTTCAGGCCAAAAATAGGTTGGGACTTGAGATTCGGTTAAGAGTGCACGAGTCATTTCGAGGAGGGTTCGGTTTTTTCTTTCGGACACGCCGTTTTGTTGGGGTGTGTTTGGGCAGGTTGTTTGGTGGATGAGCCCGTTTTTCTTGGCAAACTCGGCCATTTGTTGATTAACATACTCGCGCCAATTGTCTGAGCGAAGGGTTTTTATTTTCTAACCAAACTGAGTGTAAACCATATCAAAGAATGCCACAAACGTAACATACACCTCTGATTTTTGCCGAAGGAAATATACCCAAGACATACGGGAGAAATCATCAATGAATATCACATAATATCGAAAACCACTTTGAATTGTAACTGGGGCCGGTCCCCAAACATCCGAATTCACTAAATAAAAAACAGACTGAACCCGAGTGTTGGTGGGTTTAAAAGAAGCTCTATGGCTTTTAGCAATCGAACATGTCTGACAATAAAAACTCAAATTCGGATTGTTCTGAAATAAACTAGGAAATAACAATTGTAAATACCCCACAGACGGGTGTCCAAGACGTCTGTGCCAGAGCCAAATTTGTTTCTCGACTGTTCCTTTGGTCAGAAAAACTTTTGAGGGAGATTTCATTTCTTCCACGTAGTAGAGACCATCCCGCTCAGTACCACGCCCAATAATCTCCTTCGTATGAATGTCCTGTATCAGACAGAAGTGAGGATATATCAATACCACGCAGTTTAATTCCTTCGTCACTTGACTTAAAGACAGAAGTTTACAAGAAAGTGATGGAATATAAAGGCAATTCTTTAAGTTCAATTTTTGAGAGATAGCAATAGATCCTTCTTGTTTCACTTCTACCCAGTCCCCATTCGCAGTTTGGATATGAGATGTGCTTGGGGTGATAGGATTAATTATGTCCGAGGCATCAAAAGTCATAGTATCAGTTGCCCCCGAGTCAAAAATCCACTCAGTCAATTTTGGAGATCCAATTGCAGGTTTATTTAAATTATTGGGGCTAAACTGAGAACTTAGGAAATGAGGGGGGTTATTTGCAAAGTGGCATCTATTGGGGGTTAAATAGCAAGAGCAACTAGGGCTTGGGTCTGAATTCCCAAACCCTTTACCTCCATTGTCGGTTGTTCCTGCTCTTCCAGTGATGGCGGCTGTGTAGCCCTTCCGTCCGCCGCCGGCTTCCGCCGCCGTGCTGGTGACCTCTGCGGCTGTGATTTCCCGCTGTGTGTCACCCACACCTTCTTTCTGGGTCTCTGTCACCGCCAAATTCACTCATCGATTTCCTCCGCCCGCCCCTTTTGTGGTGGTGTGTTTGGGTTTCCGGCTTCCTTCCCACCATTCCGGGTACCCAATAAGCTCGAAACACCCCTCCTTTGTGTGGCGAGGCTTCCCGCAGTGGGAGCACTCTAAATCTGCCCTGTCATCTCACGATGAAGACCGCCGGACAACTCTGCCGTCTGAGCGAGTTCCGCCGTCGTGCTTTGACCGAAATCCCTTCTCCTTTTTCGCCACCAACCCTGCTCCGATTCCCTATGATGACCCATCTCCTTTGCCACTGGTTGCCGGATTTAGGATGTGAATCCGAGCAGCCTCCCTTCGGATAGTGGCATAGGCCGATTCGACTGAGGGAAGTTGTTCAAGTTTCAGTAGATCTCGCCGGATGTGATCGTATTTCTCGTCTATGCCGGTAAGAAATTGGTAGAGCTTTTGTTCCTGAATAATCTTGTTGAAGGCTGTAATGTCCTTCGAACACTTCATGGGATTGGATTGTCGGCGATCAATTGCCATCCAAATTCCTTGGAGGGTGTTCCAGAATTCTTCCAGTGTTTCGTGACCCTGTTTCTGGGTATTTGCTCTTCGGTGGAGATCGAAGAGTTGGAGGGGATCTGAACCCGTACCGTAGGTGGTCGCGAGGCCATCCCATAGGGCTTTTGCTGTTGGGTATTGCAACACATTATTGATTAGGCTAATTTCAATGTTTTGGACGATCCATGTGAACACTAATTGGTCCGTCTGTTCCCATTGATCGTATTTCGGATCTGTAGTTTCTGGAGCAGGGGGGGTTCCGGTGAGGTGAGATCGACAGCCCCTACCTCCGATTGCCATTCGCATTAATCTTGCCCATATTGGGTAATTTTCGTTGCTGAGTTTTATCCCAATTGACAGGTTGTCTGTATTGGGTTTATTTTGCTGCGGATTCATGGTGAGTTCCTGGGGGGTTTTGGTTTCAACGATGTCTGACATTTCTGGTTGGTTTGGGACTATGATGATTTTAGAACTGAGTCCCGAGGGTATCGATATAGCTTTGATACCATGTTAAAATAAAGAAGAAGGAAGATGAGAGAATTGTAAGGTATTCATTATCACGATTGTTTAATTTGTGTTACAGAGAAGGAGGAGACTCTTCTCCTAAATAGGAGATAATCCCTACAAGTCAGAGATTGATCAAGCACTAATTTAGGTAATTAAACAACCTCCTAAATTAGATCATATCTTCTAACAAAAATAATAACAAATAGAACGAAATAATTTACCGTGTTTATATTCACATATCATAAGTTAAAAAGTATATCAATCAAAATTGTATTATTGAGTTTATTGCATCTATAACAATGTGTTATTTAGAATTAGTAAGAAAAACTCTGTTATTTGAAATATCATTTAAAAAACCTTGTGTTTATAAAATAATTGTTCATCACCCCCCAATCTCATTTGTACTTTATTAGCTATTGAAATGACTGAAATAACCCTTTTCTAATATATTTAAAATTTCACTCTTACTTTTCAAGATATTCTTCATGCACCATTCTAACTTAAAAAGAACTTTTTTTTTTTTTTTTTTAAAACACACACACCCCAAGTGGCCAAAGGGATTCGAACTTAAAAAGAACTTGAAAACCCTAACTTTTTCTTTTCTATGAAGCAACAAGCTAGCAAAGGGCCGTTTCGTGGGTTCTTCGGTGCAAATTTTATTTAACACAGGGTTTTCTGTGCAAATTTTATTTAATACAGATTTTTATGAAAACTATATCAAAACACAATTTTTTTTTAATTCAAAAATATAAAAAGGGCAAAGTTATACACGCTCATTAGACATATTATAAGGGCCGCCCATGCAAAAAGCTCTTGTACTATTTGTGTAATTTGTTGAGATATAGTTTGAAATTGATTTGATCTCTTTAGTATTAGCTAGCATTCGATTTCATGCATTGACAGGTAAAAAATTTTAATTTATAGTTTTTTCATGTGAAGTTTAGTCATAGTACAGTATTTGAAATAGAAAAGTATATTTATTTAATTATTTGAATTTAGAAAGATGTGCAGAGACTATATGCTATACCGTTAAGATATATCTATGATGCATATAGGTAGAACGAGAATACGGACACTATTATAAATGTATACGTATATATTAATATATTTAAATTCATCATAAATAATCTTTATATATTTCCAAAGATCCCTCTCACAAAATCATCATCCGTGACTTCTAAAACTGCTTTTAACCAAAGAAATTGTTGTTATGTATTATTCATTGCATGCCAGTGGAAGTTGGAAATAAGTGAATCACATGCACTGATGCACACATAATTCTTTGCACCCTATTCAGAGTTCAGACAACATGCAATAAGATGATGCATTTATCAGAAGCTCATCACTCCGCATAAGAATACAAAAGCAGATGACAGAAGTTGCAACAGATTTTCATGCACAACAGCAGGACAACATGGAGATCTGCGTATATATGGATAAGAGGCGGAGCTGAGGTTTAAACAGGGACAGAGTTAGGATTTGAATGTATGAGGGGAGAATATTGTGAAAAAGAATAACGAAAATCAAACTTGAGGGGCTCAGAAATTACAACTTCTAAAAAAATTTATACAAAAATAAAGAACTTAGAAAAATATCAAATACATATATGAACATATTATACATGTATGTATATATGTATCTATGTGTGTGTTTTGCATGAAGATGAGAAGACTGTAGGAGGGAGAGAGAGAATGAGTGAGAGCAGAGACGGAACCAGGATTTAAGGGGGGGGGGGCGGAATTTTAATTTGGGAGACGCGAAAATATAAAAATTTCTAAATATATATACAAATTTTAAAAAAAATCAAAATTTACGGGGGCGGGCCCCCCATGCCCCCAATGAACTTAAACAAACAAGGGAAGAAGCTAGAGAAAGATACAGAGTAAAAATAAAAAAGTACTTTTTATTTGAGATCTTCTTTTTTAAAATTGTATTGCATCTCCTATTTTACTCATATACAAACTTCAAGTGTATTAATAAACGATCGATATTAGAAGAGATATATTTTTATTCTCTTTGAAGTTGGGATTCCTCTTATAGGTATAGTCAGAACATGGGTTTTTCCTCATTACTAGGGTCCCTTGAGGGTCTGTGTTTCGCTTCCAATTAGTGGGGCATCCCATTTTAGTTCGTAAGAAAGCCCAAGGAAGACCTGAACAAGACTTTTGAAGGTTATCTTCAAATTTCGCTCCCTTTTACTCTTCTTTTCTCTAATCTTCGATCGTCTATTAATATACTTAACCCGTTTAGGTGATTAAAATAAGAGATGAAACATAATATTGAAATAGGAGATCCCAAACCCATTTATGAAGTGATCATTACACTTTGTTGTTCAAACTATGCACGTTTCTGCATTTTTTACTGTCTAAATTTTCGACTATCCCTGAATTACTATTTAAAATTAACCAGTTAAATAATTGTAGTTTGTTATACATGCAGCGCTTCATGCTGCCCACCACCACTGGAAAATCTGCACCCACCTGTCGATACCGTGACACACCTAAAGCACCACACATATAGCAAAGGATAGAGTAAAGTGCAAGAATTTGCATACTTTGTATCAACAAAGTTTAATTATATATCCCGTCCGCAGAATAAGATAGTAAAACACAAGAACTTTGTCTTCTGCAGAAGCTGTTTTAATTAAGTACTTTTAAGTTTTAACTCAGACGACATAGCATGTGGGAAAGCCAAACAGTCGTGCTCAAATATAGGCCATTGGTTTTATTGAATAGTTTACTTAAATTAATGTGTCTGTCAACGTATATATTGATTTATCTGACATAGCTTTTGCGGAAGTCGTGATCAAATATGGCCCATGCGCTGTTATTTCATTGGATCACTGGAATATGTCATTGCTCATGTATCCTTATCAATGTTTTCAAAAGCGGACCGGAGGTCAAAGCGACAGCCTTACTGGTCACCGGTCAGACCGGTTTGACCGGTTCAACCACCGGTCGAACCGGTATGACATCATAAATAAAAATATTATTTTTAATAATATATATATATTATTAATATGCTAAAATTAAAAATATAATATATAATATAGTTCAATATTAGAATAAAAGCGTCATATTCAAGTGATTAACGTCTAATTTGAGGCATGTGATTTTAAATTTGGGATTTGGGAATTGTAAGTGTGCAAAAAACGTTTTCTAAGACTCAAAAAAGGTTAAAGGACGTGAGAATTTTAAATTTACAAAAAAAAAAAAAAAACTGAAAATTGAGTAAACCGGCGGTCCGGTCCGGTTCACAGGACCAAAACCGCCGGTTAACCGGCCGGTTTTTCCGGTCCTGTGCCGGTCCGGTCCACACTGGTTTAGGGGGGTAGTTCGGATCGGACCAGCCACCGGTCGAACCGGTCGAACCGGCCGGTCCGGTCCGCTTTTGAAAACATTGATCCTTATAGGGGTGTCAAATCTCGACCCGATCCGACCCAACTCAATCCGAAAAATATCAAATTCGGGTTGGGAGATTTTGGATCTAGTTGAAATCGGATCGAATCCGAAATGGATTCGAAGGAGAGAGGCCGGGTTCGGGTGGGTTTCGAGTTGACCCGGGTCAACCCGAAAAATTATACAGGTGACCAAACAACCCGAATCCACCCGACCCGATCCGACCCGAAAATTAAAAAAAATATTTTATATATATTTAATTTATTTAAATTATATGGTGTATTATAATTAGATAAAAATTTATGAAATGATAATTGGTTTAGGATTAGATATACTTAAAAAATAATAATTAATTTATTATTTAAGAATAACGTGATTTATAAATTATATAATTTTGCTAATTAGAAAGACATACATGATTTTAATATGATTAGAATTAAACGAAGTTCACGGAAAAAAAAAGATGTATTTATTTAAACTTAAACAATTAGAATTGCATTATGATTAGTTTAGTAAAAAATATATTATTCGATCTAAATAATTTTTATGTATCTAATTTATATTTTACATAATTGCCTTATTGATTGAATTTTATTAAATTTATATAAATAAGAATTTAAATATAGTTGATATAAAATTTAATTATAATTACATTTAGAATTAGATCTTAATTAAGATTATAAATAAGTTTTTAATGTGGGTACAATTTATTAGAGTTAGATTTAGATTTGATTAAGATTAGGCCTGTAACCAAATTCCTATCCATAATTAAGTACTTATAAAATTTCAATAATAATTTATAATATATATTGATTTACATAATTAACTTAATTAAACATTAGTGAAATCATTATTGTAAGGATATTTTGGCGGCCAATAAATTTCAAAAAAAATCCAAAAATCAACTCGTATTTTTATAATATAATATAATAGACTATTAAAAAAAGGGCTAGTAAAATATTTTTTTCTATAAACATGTGATTATTATCTGAGAAAAATGTGATTTATAATGTCAATATTATATAATTTGTTTAGATTGTATAGTTTTGTTCATTAGAAAGACATATATGACTGTAATATGATTAGAATTGAACGGAGTTTATGGACAAAAAGAGATGTATTTATTTGGACTTAAAGAATTAGAATTGCATTATGTTTAGTTTAGTAGAAAATATATTATTCGATCTAAATAATGTTTATGTATCTAATTTTTATTTTACATAATTACCTTATTGATTGAATTTTATTGAATTTATATAAAAAGGAATTTAAATAGAGTTGATATAGAACTTAATTATAATTACACTTAAAATTAGAACTTAATAATATTTATGTATTAATTATATTTTTATCTTATATTAATTGCAATCATGTCAAACATTACAAATTATATATTTTTATATTTTGTTATCAAGTTTTAAAATAATTTAAACATAAATTAGAATTTAAAAAAAAAAACTCGAAAAAAAAAAAGAAAATCGGGTTGGTCGGGTTATCGAGTGAGCCAAACAGTGTTTGGGTTGGGATTTTCGGGTTCAATTTCGGGTCGGGTCGGGTCTTTTCATGTAATACCCCTACCTCAACCCGACCCGAACCCACCTGAATTAACACCCCTATCCTCAATCTGAATAGTGTCTATATTAATACTTGTTTCCTGTCATTGGAAATTGGTACGGTAATGCTTTAATTTTGATAAATTAAATGTGTCATTTATCGTTTTTTTTTTAAATATATTTTGAGGAAATTGCTATTTTAGTCCTGTAATGTACCCACTTTTTAATTTTGGTCCCAACCATTACCATTTTCGCAACTTTAGTCCCATATTGTGTCAATTTTTACAAATTTAGTCTCAAGCCCCAATTTTCGTCAAGAATTAACGGTGAATGCATGTGATTATCACGTGCACGTTACTTTATGCCTCCTGCACGAATTCTTACCCCCTTTTAAGATCTTACACCCCTAATTTTCATATTGCACCCATTCCTAGAAAACTAATACAACTACTAATAATTTGGTTGAGCTGCCGAATCAATCTCAACCGACGGGTACTTTTCCAACCCGAAATTATCCAAATCACTGAAACAGGGTTCGGGGAAATCCAGGAAAGTGATATCAGACTTTGGCGATGATGTCTCATCGGACGGTGAAGGAGAAGATGTGCATGATCCGGGGGCCTCCACCTTCACAGCTAATTCTCCATTATATAAATCCTCAGAGCCGTTTTCAACCTTGGGAGCTTTTTTCTTTCGAAAGATTTTGGGTTTTTTATCAGAAACTGAAAAGGGTTTTTCTTCCCCTGTTTTTCCCAGTTTCCCCTGTTTCAAGTTCTCACAAATAGCTTCAAGCTTAGCATCAACGGAGGAATGCATAGGCTTGAAATCACTGGAATCCCTGCAAAGCTGATGTCTCAGGTGTGGGAAATTGAGCCTTGCGAACTCTCCTCGTAGCTTATAAGCAGCTTTGTCATGAGCCAAAGCTGCTTCCTCGGCTGTATCAAAGGTTCCAAGCCAAAGCCTGGTTCGATTCTTTGGGAGTTTGATCTCAGCAACCCATTTGCCCCAGTGACGTTGCCTCACTCCTCTGTAAAGTTTCAAGGGCTTTGGAGGAGTGCCAGGCTTCTTCATGGGGACAGGCCTCGGGCCAAGAAAGCTGGAAAAAGAGTTTTTCTGGTGATTCGGATGTACTTGGGTGAAATTGTAATTTAACCGCTGCTGTTGTTGCAATTGTTTTTGCTGGAGTTGAAATTGGGCCTGGATTTGGAGGATCTGAGATGGGGTAAGGTAATTAAGACCAATTGTACTACCGGGTGTTTGCTCGTCTCCCATTTGATTAAAACTAGAAAACCATGGAGAAAACGATTGGGTTTTTGACGGGATTGAGGTAAAGCCATAAATAATTTGGCCCTAGTTTATGATCTTCCAACCCTAGTTTATGATCATGTTCTTTTACCACTAAATGGCCCTGAAAACTGGTGAATGTATTTCTCCACTTCCTATGGAAGAGGTGTTGGGAGGCCATCTGGTGCAAGAAGAAAGGACAAGGATGAGATTGCAAAGAACATAAAAAAAAAAAAGCAAGAATTCGTGCAGGAGACATAAAGTAACGTGCACGTGATAATCACGTGCATTCACCGTTAATTCTTGACGGAAATTGGGGTTTGGGACTAAATTTGCAAAAATTGGCACAATATGGGACTAAAATTGCAAAAATGGTAATGGTTGGGACCAAAATTAAAAAGTGGGTACATTACGGGACTAAAATAGCAATTTCCTCATATATTTTTGAAGGTTTGGATTAATAAATGCGACTTGGGGTGTACAAACAGTTAATAACCACAAATTCAGTTAATCTCGGTTCGCTAACTATCATAGGAAACAGAGGTTCTCGGAATCGGTGATGGAGGTGGTGGCGGCGGCGGCATCTTGATGGCTGGGGTCCAACATCATCGTGCAGTGAGGTGCCGCATGAAGTAGGGGAAAGAAAAAGAAAAACCTAAAACTTTGTCTGAAATAGAAAGGGAAAATCTTTGAATAGTACCAAAAAGTTGAAAAAATTCCTTTTAGGTCCCCAGTTTTGAAAAGAGATAAAGATTTTCGCCCATCCGAACTATGACCCTTTTGGCATTTCACCATCCCAACTATTTTTCACCCGAAACCGCCATCTAAACTTTCAATTCCTGACAAACCACCATCCCACAGCGGTTTTCACCATTTTTTGAGCGGTTTTGACTCTTTTTTAAGCGGTTTTGGACGTTTTAATACATAATCTATGGAAAAATAACAAAGAGAGACATATTTACATGTGTTAAAACATCCAAAACCGCTGAAAAAAGAGTCAAAACCGCTCAAAAAATGGTCAAAACCGCTGTGGGATGGTGGTTTGTCAGGAATTGAAAGTTTAGATGGCGGTTTCGGGTGAAAAATAGTTGGGACGGTGAGATGCCAAAAGGGTCATAGTTCGGATGGGCGAAAATCTTTATCTCTTTTGAAAAAGTTCTCATTCAATCCCCAATTGAAAAACAAAATTCCTTTTAGGTCCCCACAAATAGTACATGTTCGTACATTGTCTTTAAGAATTGCGTACATTTTTTAGGGAATTGCGTATAAAAACCCCGGAATCTCGTATATACGAGATTCCAGGGTTTTTATACGCAATTCCCTAAAAATTGTACGCAATTCCTGAATTATTATACAACCTTGGGGAGTGAAAAGAAATTTTGTTTTTCAATTGGGGAGTGAACAGGAACTTTTTCAAAACTGGGGAGTGAAAAGGAAATTCAGTTTACACTTGGGGATTTTTGAGGAATTGTCCGAAATAGAAAATCTGAAGTCAAGACTTAAAAGGTTAAAAATGTAAAATTGAGGGGGTGTTTACAAACTCTAGTCAATAAGTAGAAGTTAAACAGAAGTGAAAGCTGTAAAAAATTGCAATAGTAAAAGTGGTGAGTGTTTGGGAAAAAAAAAAGGTTATAAGCAGAAAAATAATGTGTTTGCAGAGAAAAGTTGATAATCACTTTTAATTTTTATGAAGTTACTAATTTACCTAAAATATTTTGAAGCATTTTTGGGCATTATAATATGATTTAAATATTATATCAATATAAAAATTATTATAATTTTATGTAAGTTTATTTATAATTAATCAAAAATAGAATTATTCTATATATACTTTTATTTATAAATTTATAAAAATTAAGAATAGAGAAAAGATATACCTGATAATTACAGATTTTTAGTTATGAGTTTTTTTTGAGATTATGAAATTTTGATCGGAGGAAAAAAAAGAAAAGATATACCTGATAATTACAGATTTTTAGTTATGAGTTTTTTTGAGATTATGAAATTTTGATCGGAGGGAAAAAAAGAAAAGATATAAGGAATATAGAAGGAAAAGGTTCATAGAAAAGGAAAAGGTGTAATGAACGTATATAAACTTTAGAGTTATATTTGTATGTAAAAGGTTAATTTAAGAATATTAATGTTTTAATAAGGATATTATTGTCAAAATAGAATTTTAAATAAATCTAAAAAATCGTATGAACAGAATCAGAATCCAAAAGCACTGTCTTTGGCAAGTTGGTTTTCTAAACACTCCAAAACTGCTAAAAATAAGTGCTTATATCATAAATTTTTATTTTTAGAATTTGCAAATACTCCGGAAGTGTGAAAGAAAAATAAAAGCATATGTGGTCTGAGTCTAACTACAAAAAAGGTAACATTAAGGGTCCCTAGTTTAGTTCTCGGTAAAAATAAAAAACTGCTCGATTTTTACCGAAATCGAATTTTTAGAAAATAAAAAATCGAGATCAAAACCGAACTCATTCGGCTCGGTTAGGTTCTCTCTATATATATTTACACCCCTAAATTAATAGACGTGAGGGGGTGCATGTGTAATTTTAAAACACCATATCTTAACTAGTTAAATAAACTGCTTTTGCTGCCTAACTAACTTATAAACACACACTTCTGGAGCGTGTATGTTCTTTAAGCCCAATTTGGTTATATGAATGGAAAAAATGGTAGGTGGTAAAGCCTTAGTGAATATATATGCCGTTTGAGTTTTAGTTTTAAGAGGCATCAACTGTATTGATCCTTTATGTAGCTTCTCCCGCACTATATGTTGATCTATCTCGATATGTTCTGTTCGTTCATGGAAGGCAGCATTTGCCGGTTGATTTGTTGTCAGAAAAGATAACAACTGGAGTTGAATATCTTATGTGCAAGTCGTTTATCAAATATCAAATTCACTACCTTCGTATGTTGTTGCTGCTGGTGCACGGTATCCTTTCTGCTTCTTTGATTTCCAACTAATTTCGATGATGCCCAGTCCCAATCAAAAACATTTCAAAGTTAGTGTTAGATGTTGAAGGGTAAAACAAACCTCATCCAAGTGAGAATTTGGTATATCTTAGTGTACTAATTGTTGTATAATAATGGTCGATAGTAGGAGCAGATAAGAACCAAGATAATTGGTTAACTTTCAAGGTGAGACAAATCGTACAGAATATACTTAATGCTTAATAATTAATATTCATTGTTAATATTCTCTCAAAACTCGATTTCTTTATGAATATTAAATTTTACTCTTAATATTCATAGTTAATATTCTCTCAAAACTTGATTTCTTTATGAATGTTTAAATTTACTCTACTGACTTGAGCGTCAGGGACAAACTCCGATTTGAACACTGTTTTCCCCTTATGCTCGGGACCAAATTCTTGTAATATATTATAACTAACAACAGTCAATTGGTCGATCGAATACGTACATGAACAGCTGAGTATGAATATAACTCATGCTTGTACATATTTTTTGAAAAAAATGGATAATCGCTTCCACAATAACCAAATGCTGATACCTGGATTCAAACACTGCATTCAAGTGACAAATGTTCATACTAGCTTTGAAACAAAGTTTAATTACAATTATTTAACAGAACCAAAAACACTAACACACCAAAACTCCCAGCAGACAAGTACGTGTGTTTACAAGTACTACGATTGATACTCGTAGTATTTTTTTACAGTGTAACCATGTTGTAAGAACCTAACCATCGATCTGTCCAGGCAACGGCGTTTCTGCTTTCACGTCCGGTGATGGTGGCGGTAAATAAGAAATAGAGATCAGCTTAGATCTGTATATGTCTAATCCATCACCGTTAACCACATCTTCAACAACTTTCTCATTGTCTGTTTTTGGCAGAACCTCAGTCGTTGGGCTGTTTTCAGGTACACCATAAGAGATTGCAATAAGTGACTCGCGGGTCACATCCTCGCTCAGCTCCTTCCCGGGTTCTGCCTTATCCATATAATGATGGTCTAAGTTCCTGCAATATTTGAAAATACGGGCGGATTATATATCTGCTGCATGGGTGAATTACACTTTACCTAATCAAACTAAACACATATTTGAACTTTACTACTTATCAATGTCACTGGATACTACTTAAACTATTAAACTAATTGCAGTTTTAGGTCAGTCACAGCCGGAGACATGCCAACTTCTGACAGTTGTGACCGGCCTGAAACACCATATGTATACCAAACTATAATTACTTAAAAGAGTTTAGACAATACCGGTGGGCGGTGACAGTTGAAAGTTAAGGAAGCTAAGTGCAAAAAGAATTGTAAAGAAGTTGAGAGAAATAGACTGAATATTATTATTGTCGTTCTGCAAGTAAAAAAGCCTAATCTCTATTGACTATTATATATACAGAGATTATAGAGATACCAAGAAGACTAAGAATCATAATCCTATTACAAATTTAACTCTAAGATCAACTTTATTGACTATTATATATACAGAGATTATAGAGATACCAAGAAGACTAAGAATCATAATCCTATTACAAATTTAACTCTAAGATCAACTTTATTGACTATTATATATACAGAGATTATAGAGATACCAAGAAGACTAAGAATCATAATCCTATTACAAATTTAACTCTAAGATCAACTTAGATATCTCATATCTATTCAAAGAAGATGTCAACCATTTTCAGAGATCAATTCAATTCTCACATCTGGAGAGTTTAGCTAATCATATGATTGGATGGGTTTTAACGCATCCCTAAAGATACGGAAGCAAGTTGCGCAATCAACCCTATAGCTCTGGCCTCTGGGAGATCACATTCAGCCGAAAACATGTAAATCAAGAATGATATAACCTTCCGAAATTTTTACAACTTCTTGATAGAATAGAACCAAACTATCGATCATAACATCAAGAATACAAGAAGAAAGGAGATCAAGAACGCATATGCCCTTACCCAGAAAACGACTCATGCACTTCAGATTTCAGAGAGAAACAGAGAGATTTCCAATCTGTTTGTGTGTATGTGTGTGATTTTCAATCCATTCTTTTTGATATTCCAATTGTGTCTTCTTGACCACGTAAAGAATCATATTCTCTATGATCAGAAAACATAAAAAATCTTAGATTACACGAACCACAGGAAAATCCGTCTACGCAGTTTCAACCATCAGAAAGCAAGAAGAGAGATTATCTAATTGACTAATTGTAATATTGAAGAAAAAAATACAATTAATTGAAGAGGTGAAATGGGAAAACTGATTCGAAATTTGGTTTTCAATGGATCTTCAAAATCATAATATATCTATCCAAAAGTTAGAACAAAGTCCAAGTCCAACTTCCAACCCCAGTCATCCATCACCATAGATTTCAGAAAACCTCGTAAAAATCAGATCTTGTAATGAGGATTATCTTCCCGAACCCCACCAGAACAAAAAAGTGGTCATAATAAGAACCTCCTCTCCGAAAAAAAAGAAACAAAAAGACCCAATTAGACGGGTAATTAAACCAGAAATTCGATTTACGAGGTCAACGCCTCAACGGAAATTAAAAGTCCTTACATCCTACGAATCGCCCGAAAAACGCAGTCCCAAGACAACATACCAAGGAATCATAAATTAAATTCGCCCCATCAAAATCGATGATAAATTCACAAAAACCAATAACAGCCGAATCAATCCTCATCATCATAATCATCACGATATCCGAACCCAGAACCAAAAATCCAAGTCAACCCGAGTCAAAAGTCAAAACCACGGCAATCAAAAGTAGAATCCAAGAAATTGTTACCTGTACGATGGTGATTACTGATTAGTAATCGTGGTGTTGGATCTTGATTCAGGGCAGAGATGTAAAAACAACAACAGTATGGTTGGTGGTGGTAATACTATTGGTTGGTTAATGGAGGTTGTCGGAAAACCCAAAGAGGGAATTAGATTGAAATGTAAGAAACGGGTCAAAAATGGGGGTGGGTGACAGATCCTGCCTGACGTGGACAATGCTGTCGGATTGTGGATATATCTTCGCTGGGCCTCGTTAATGGGCCTCATTGTCTGTGTACTTTTTGGGCCGAGAAATTTTGGAAGAGAAATGAGTAGGGCTGTCAATGGGTTGGATTTTAATCCGAATCCGATCTGAATCCGATCCGATTTTTAACATATTCGTTCGATAAAAAGATTCGATGGATCATATCCGATTATAAATATTCGAAATCCGAATTTAGTGGATCGGGTATGGAATCATACAGTCCGATCCGTTAAAGATCCGAATCCGATTATATATATATATATATATATAAATAAAATACCAACTCACAAATAATTAAGGATGATTAAATTAATAATCGTACTTTACCACTCATGATAATGTTTTAATTTAATACCAAAAAGAATAATTCATTATCATATTTTAATTTAATACCAAAAAGAATAAATAACTTAAGAATAATTCATCATCATATTTTACCACTTATCCCAACCAACAAAGTAAACATTTTATTATTATTCTAATTGAGATGAGTACCTCGCAACCTTTTAACTAACCAATAAACATGTATAAGTGTTAGTTATGATGGATTAAACCTTTTTATTTGATTTAATTTCACTTAATTTTGCATCAATCCGATAATATTAGATTATTCAGGTTTAATTAAGTGAGATTATAATTTCCTTTAAAAAAAAAAAAGAGATTGCAACAAGGAAAATTTATAATTTATTGAAGGTAAATGTAATCTAACATATTAATTACAACTCATTAAAATATAACATATCTAACATAATATTAACTATAACTTATTGGAACTTTTTCTTAACCTCAAGTATCAAACATAAAATTATTTTTTGAATGCTTATTTACAAACACAACATAATCTTAACTAATAAATACAATGAACATTAGCTTCCAAAAAATAAAATTACATAACTGAAATATTAGAAATAACTTTATCTATTACCATTATATATGGAAAAGTTTTTATTCATTCTTATATTTTAAATATAAATTCAAAATAGTTCTAATGTGTTTTACTTAAGCTACATTCATCCTTTTAAGTAATTTATTCTTTTTATAATTTAGGCTAAAATTTTTAAGTAGATTAAAATATCTTTAAACTAAATTTTATGTATAAAGATAATTAAATCAATTTGTATTTTTCTCAAAGCATGAAATAGATATAGAAATGAATATGAATTTTTTCCGCATTATATGCTATACAAAAAATTATAAATTTATCAATAAAATTGTAATAATCAAAATGATAACTTTATAGATTTTTACATGATTTAATATAATTTAAAATATCTAATACAAAACTTATTTAGTTACGTCATATATATTTTAATTTAATAGTAATAAGAATTGAGTACCAATAGTAATAATTTAAGGGATTATAATAATAATAATTATTATAATATATATATATATAGACTCTTTTAATCAAATGTAAAATGAGATCCCCTTGTCGTTTTAATTGAATAACTAATCTTTAAAATTGTGAGGAAACCCTAATATCTCTCCATCTCCACCCATTTTCGCCGCCATTGCATTTCTTCGCTGCTCACCACCCAACGTTGCGCTACATCTTCTATTTTCCGTCGTCTCCACGCCACAATGCAAAACCCCCGCTCTCCTCGCGCCATTCCTTATGATGCTGTCAGATCTCATCGCGCCGCCACACCATCACTTTGCTCCACACCGCGCTCTCTTTTCCGTCTGCTCCCTGCTCCATCCCCTCGCTAATCTCCGCACCGCCACCACCTTGTTGTCTTGCGTCTGGGGCAGATGAGTGGTTAATTCTTCCTTTCTTCTCTTTTTTACCTTTTAATTTATTGAATTTGAAAAATTCTCCGCACCGCCACCACATCGTTGTCTTGCATCTGGGGTAGATGAGGTGGTTGATTCTTTCCTTTCTTCTCTTTTTTCCTTGTGAAAAACCTTGTAATTTTTTCAATTTGAAAGATTTTTGTTGCTGTTTCTTCGTCTTCCTCACCGTTTCTTTTTTTATCGGGTCGAATTTTCTTATCGGATCATCCGATCCGATAATGTTCGAATTTGGTGTGCGTCAATCCGAATCCTATAGGATCTGGATTCGGATTCGGTCATCTAATTACATTATCGGATTCGGATTCGGAAGGGTCGAATCCGATCCGAATCCGACCCGTTGACAACCCTAGAAATGAGGTGAGTATTAAAAAATATGAGTTATTTACGTGATTACGTCATACCCCTTGTGTTATGTGAAATAAAAAATAAAATTATGTGTTATAAAAATTAATATAAAAGACCTTGTGTTGTAAATATATTTGCACACTGCACCTTTTAGATGATATCATTATAATTTAAATATAATATCTCTATTTTACCCTCACGAATTAAACTTCTATTTCGAGTTTCATTTTTCAATCTCTATTGTTTATTTTATTTTTCAGTAAATGAAGCAGCAGGTGTAGTTATATTGTCTATTTTATACAGGGATCTTAGTGCATATAAAAAAGTATTGAACAATACAGAGAGATGTGAGATGTATATCAGAATATAAAAGGCTAAATTAGTCATTTCGCGTCCAATGAATAGAGAAAATTATTGTTCTAGTCGTTCTAAAAGTGCGTGTCGAACACTAGAAAATTTCAGGTTTTGCTATGCAAATATTTTGAAAATACAGGATTTTACATGTCAATTTTCATATCACGTGGTTTTTTGTGTTAATTAGGACAAACATAAGGTGAAATATGTAAAAAAAGCCCTTAAAAAAATACTGAAAAAGGAAGTTTAGTATTTAAGAAAATAAATAATTGAAAACTTTTTTATTAGACAAATGAAATTCCATCCCTTAAAAAAATATTGAAAAAGGAAGTTTAGTATTTAAGAAAATAAATAATTGAAAACTTTTTTATTAGACAAATGAAATTCCATCTGATCTTGTTGTAAATTAGTTGGTTGTAAGGTTGATTATAAAGAATATATTGTGTTGAATCTTGGAGTTGTATGGAAGATTTTGAGCGGTTGATGGTGAATAAGATGAAGTATGGTTCATGCAGAGAGAAGACGTAATGTTAAATGCTAAAATAAAGTAAGTTTATTGATAATAGAAACGTGTGAATTTTTTTATTTTTTTTTTGGTGCACTACGAAGCTAGCAGAACTACATGCTAACATCAGCTACCTCACAAACGAGGCCTTCAGGGGGGGCTCCCCCACACTTGCATGTTCATCGTCATCTCCTGTCCAAGTTTAGCCAAATAGTCCGCAGCACCATTGCTCTGTCGGTTAACTTTGCTAAGAACACAGTTCCACGGATTCCGTAACAAACGCCGACAATCCAACGCGATGCTCCACAAGGGGTGTTCCTCGGCTTCCTCTCCTAGCACCAGATTCACAACCGTGGCAGAATCACATTTAACCTCTAGGAATTGGAAACGCCTTTCCCAAGCTAACTGGAGTCCTTCCCAGAAGCCTAGCAGCTCTGCCATGTCCACGCTTGCTCCTCCAAGCTTCATCGCAAATCCAATAATCTGTCGCCCCTTATTGTCCTGCACAATTCCTCCTGCTGAGGCCGAGTTCCTGTGCATGAAGACGCTCCCATCCGTGTTCAACTTGTGCTAGCCTAGTTTAGGCCGCATCCAAGGGTCCTGAGCTTTGTGAACATGTTTGCTCCTAGGTGGCCGCTGCAGACTTTTGATTCCTAACGCCAGCTCTTTGACGTTATGTAATATCATGCTCACCGGTTGCCTCAGATTCTCGTAGCACCACCGGTTCCTTGCCCGCCAAATTTCCCAAACCCCGGCCAAGAAAATTAATTCCCACGCGCAGTCAGGAATTAAGCTGTTCCGAAATTAGAGTTTTCACACCTTACCAACCCAACCATCCTCTTCAACCGATTGAAATGCTACCCAATCTCTCGGATCAAAAATGTGCTTCCATATTCCCCACGCCGCTGGACAGTACCGTAAGGGATGTATGGCATCTTCCCGTTGGTGATCACACTTCTTGTATCTCGAGTCATCAGTTATATGTCTGTCTTTCCGCAAAGCATTGCACTTAAGACTTCTATGATTTATTTGCCATAGTAGGCATTTTATCTTGTTCGGAATGCGACTGCTCCAAATTAACTTCCATGACGTGTCCGCAGTCTCTCCCGGAGTCATGAGACTTTCATAAGCTGATTTGCAACCAAAGCGACCTGTAGCATAGCCCTTCCAGACCTGTGCATCAGCTGTGTCCGACTCCAAGGGAATTGGCGTCCCACGGTTGAGGGCCTGAATATTTTTTGGAATCAGTTCTTAACCTGTCAATGTTCCACCTAAGATCATCCTCCAGTACATCACTAACCAAGAACTCTCTTTCCTCCTCTGCAATTGGACCAGGGATTACATCCTTCAAGCAACCCACATCGAGCCAAGGGTTGTTCCATAGCCGTATATTCCTGCCATTTCCGATCCTCCAGCCAATGTTGCCTCGGACCTCTCTCAAGCTCCGGCAAATGCCCTTCCAAATTCCGGATGACCTGTTCCTTGGTTCATGCTCAAGAATATTCTCATTCCCCAAATATTTGGCCCTGAAAGTGCGTTCCCACAAGCTATCATTTTTCTTAAGCACTCGCCACCCTGACTTAGCAAGCATCGCAATATTCACCTTTCGTGTGTAACGCCCCGAATTTTGTTTATTAATATCTTATGTTTTAAAATAATTTTATAAATTATATTTTACAATACTTTCATGAATTTATAATAAATTGAGAATTTCTTTCGTGATTTGAAAATATCTATTTCGTAAAATTATTTATCGGGTATGAGTTAATTACCAAATTGTCCCTAGATAGATATTTCTTTAAATTTGAGGACCAAATTGCATGGGTTTCAAGGACCTAATTGACTATATTTCAAAACTTTATATCCTTAATTGCATCACTTGAACTCTTAGAGGATTAATTGGCAAAATGGGACATCTCACACATTTCAAAAATTGATGAATCGATATATGCATCCCCAAGCTTCTTCCTTGCTCTCATCTCATCCAAAAATATCCCAACCACATTTGCTTGTTGATCTCGGCTCATACCAGAAAGAAAAGGGAAGAGATTTCATACTTTTCATCAAGAAATACTTCAAGAATTGGGACTTGATCATCTTCCTTATCTCTTTTCTCCATATTTTCATTTCAAGGTTGGTTTGGCATGAGTTTATGACTCTTGATCATGTGTGATTGAGCTAGGGTTTGAGAGTTTGATGCTAGATGGATTATTTGTAGATGAAAGCATGAATATGTGATTATATCATGAATTATGGAATGATTTCTTCACGAATTTAATGGAATATTGAGCTTGAATGATCAAGTTTGATCATGAACATGAATCTTGAATTCTTGATGATTTTTCCATGATTGATAGGCTTAAGTGTTATTTTATCAACTATTGAACATATGTGTATCATAATTCCAGAAAATCATAGCTTTGTGGATTGGGAATGGAATTTGTGGCTTGCTTTGTTGTTTCCCGTAGCCATGCTCTGTTCTTCTCTGTTTCTCTCCAGTTGCAGAACTGGGAACGACCGTTCCCAGCCTCAAAGCTTTGTGGGAACGGGCGTTCCCACCTTTTCAAATAAACTAGGCGGCCGAGCATGGGAACGGCCGTTCTCATTTTGGCCTTGGTGCCGGAAGGGCCGTTCCCAGCTAAAGGCGCCCTTTTGTATTTAAAATCGTTGCCGCGTCTTTGGGGTTACGGGAACGACCGTTCCCATTTACAAAGGGAAGCTGGAACGGCCGTTCCCACCTGACATGCAGAACAAAATATTCTGCATAAAATTATAATTTTAGCCCCTCGATCCGACGACTTCTTTGACCCCGATTTGCTTTAATATGTGCTAATATGTAGTGAAACAACATGCTTTCATGCCACATTGTATTTTCGTGGTCGTCTCGATACATTTTGACCGTTCGTCATATTTGGTCCATTTTAGAGTCATGTCTCACGTGTACACGTCGTGTTTGCACAGATCCATTTCTCGTGACGTGGAGCAGGGGCCGTAGGCCGTGTCTTGACTTGCACTTGTCGGTAAAGGTGAGGTTTAGTTATTAATTATCTAGAACCCTATAACCCTTATATGGATTTCGGCCAAATTACACGTGCGTATATTCTTATAAAAAGCGTTTTCCAACTTCAAGGGATTTATTACCTACTCGTATAACATATTACAAATCGTGTTTCCTGAAACTAATCATGCTCATGGCAAGCAAATCTGTATCGTGTTTATGATCAAGTCATGAATCGTGTCATCGTGTTACCGTGATCGTGTTTGGCGAATTATCGTGTACCGTGTATCGTGTATCGTGTTTATGGGCCCGAGGGTGAGTGTTTGAGCCAACCGGGAAGGCATAGGGCTGACGGGTAACTCATAACACCTCTCTCACACCGTGGGGATGCCCCCTGAATCCACCAGGAGGTTTGGTGGAGGAAGGAGTCCCGTACGTGGGAGTCATACTCCCGACGTGCACCGTGATATCGTGGGTGGTTCGGGCCTTGCAAACCCACCACCAATGGAGTGAATGATGGATTTCATGTTATTGATCGTGTGCACTTTAATGACTTGCTTGATAACTTAATTAAATGAAAGTGCAACTCTTGTTCACTGTCGAGGTTGGTTGGAGATCGTGCACGCCCCTCGCCAGGGCCACTGATTGTTATAATAAACGTGTTTATCGTGTTAAACCCAATAGTTGTAATCTCGGGCGAGTTTTATGTTATCCTTGCACCTATATTATATTAATTACAAAACCTTACCCGAGATTATAACTTGCATGTTACTTGTGTTTATATATATATTGCCCCTCACTCGGTCTTCACAGACTGACGCCTCCACCTTTCAGGTTTGTTCGTGGCATGCTAGGCGGGAGTCGGGTCGTGTCGTTCTGTCCAGCTGAGTCTAGCCTAGCTCCTCTTCTCATGTATTAGTAGTTCAGAGAATCATGTTCATAGTTCTAAGTGCATCTATGTGAATGTTATCTGGAAGATGATAATGTATTGATAGTTAAATACAGTATTGATACCTATGAATTATTCGGTGCTTCCGCTTTATCTTATTGCATGTGTAGTTTAGTTCCCGCCTAGCTTGTTAGTATTGCATTGTCACCCGTTCGCTATAGTTTTGATTTATGTATGGACTTTCCATTTCATACGTGGATCGAGACTATAGTGCGGGGGTGTGGCACCTCCACGTGTACGGGGTGCTACATTTAAGGTGGTATCAGAGCCCGGTTGCAAAACCGAGGTTCTAGTGTCGTGTCGTGTCAAGTCTAGGTCAAACGGCATAGGATTAATTGTTGATTGAGAGTCTTGCATATTATTTGAATCTATTTGAATTCTCTGAATTAATTCGATTACTTGGTAACCTGTGCTTTGCATTGAGTTTTGCAATTTATTGTCAATTAATTGATCTTGAATTATGTGTTATACTTGTATTCTACGACCGTAATTATGTTCATTAGCATTTCCTAATCCAACATGCATATCTAGTGTATTAGTTACAGGATGCCTCGACATAGGAGACATCATCATGATCATTCTCCTCGTGCTCCTTCACCCCCTCATGCTCAGCCACAAGATTTTATGAATGCGGTGGTCGGGTTAATTGATCAGAGACTTCAAGGACGGGCTCCTCCAGCACCACCTGCACCAATAGCCCCACCGGAAAACCCTATTTCTGCTATACTACGGGAATTTCAGAATCAACAACCTCCCAAGTTTTATAGGGGTGATGACATCCAGGCAGAAATGTGGTTAAAGGAGATAGAAAGGATTTGGCAACTTATACCATGTGATACTCAGGAAAAAGCTCGTTGCACTCTCACCTTGATTCAGGGCGAGGCCTACTCATGGTGGGAGAGTACCCAGATTGTATTAGAGGCTACTGGGGAAGCTATTAATTGGGAAATATTTGTTCGGGAATTTAAAAATAAGTTCATTCCACCAGCTTCCCGCACTCGTAGGTTGAGGGAGTTCACTGAGTTAAGACAAGAAGGGAGATCAGTTGGGGAGTACATTGCAGAGTTTGAAAGATTGTCTCGTTACGCTCCCAACATAGCAAACGACGACTTTCACAAGGCGACACAATTCGTGCGGGGACTTAGGCCGGATATCCAGGATGCCTTGAAAGCTGCCAACACGAGCACCTGGGCCAAGGCTACCACTAAAGCATTGAAAGTCGAAGATTCGGACAATGCAAGAACGTCTATTCCTCGCTTTGAACCGGATCCAACTTCGGGATCTGAACAGGACCCTGTTACAATGAAAAGGTCCAATGCTGCCTCCATCTTATCCTCCCAGGAAAGGTCGAAAAAGAAAAAGTCTCAAATTGATAGATCAAGCTCAAAGAAGGGTTCTGTTAGGACATCACCATCACAATCAGGGAAGCCACTCTGTACCTATTGTGGATGGGACACCCATACCTATGATGGATGTAGAAAGCGTTTGCGGTTATGTTTCCGTTGTGGAAGTTCTGAGCATCAGATAGATACGTGTCCGAAACGGAAAGAGCGGTCCACCAGGGGTCAGAGCTCACTTAACAGGCAAGAGCCACGATGAACGGTACCTTCAAACATGCATATCACGAGCATCATGAATTTTATTATCAATAATGTGCGTCGGTAAAAGATAAATGGATGGGTTTGGTGTAACTGTACGTGCCTCTTTTGTGATAAATGTTTCCATAATTGTTTATATTATTACTTGGAGTATATTCGAGAGACGGGGTTCTCTCCTAACTTGTTCGAGAGGCGGGGCACTCTCATCCTTACCGAGAAACGGGGCTTTCTCACTCCTTGTTGGAAGACGGGGTTCTTTCATTCTTGTTCAAGAGACGGGGTCTCTTATGGCTTGTGCATCATTTTAAGACTTGACAGTGGACCTGGGGACCAGGTCCTTTTTAAGGGGGGAAGAGTTGTAACGCCCCGAATTTTGTTTATTAATATCTTATGTTTTAAAATAATTTTATAAATTATATTTTACAATACTTTCATGAATTTATAACAAATTGAGAATTTCTTTCGTGATTTGAAAATATCTATTTCGTAAAATTATTTATCGGGTATGAGTTAATTACCAAATTGTCCCTAGATAGATATTTCTTTAAATTTGAGGACCAAATTGCATGGGTTTCAAGGACCTAATTGACTATATTTCAAAACTTTATATCCTTAATTGCATCACTTGAACTCTTAGAGGATTAATTGGCAAAATGGGACATCTCACATATTTCAAAAATTGATGAATCGATATATGCATCCCCAAGCTTCTTCCTTGCTCTCATCTCATCCAAAAATATCCCAACCACATTTGCTTGTTGATCTCGGCTCATACCAAAAAGAAAAAGGAAGAGATTTCATACTTTTCATCAAGAAATACTTCAAGAATTGGGACTTGATCATCTTCCTTATCTCTTTTCTCCATATTTTCATTTCAAGGTTGGTTTGGCATGAGTTTATGATTCTTGATCATGTGTGATTGAGCTAGGGTTTGAGAGTTTGATGCTAGATGGATTATTTGTAGATGAAAGCATGAATATGTGATTATATCATGAATTATGGAATGATTTCTTCACGGATTTAATGGAATATTGAGCTTGAATGATCAAGTTTGATCATGAACATGAATCTTGAATTCTTGATGATTTTTCCATGATTGATAGGCTTAAGTGTTATTTAATCAACTATTGAACATATGTGTATCATAATTCCAGAAAATCATAGCTTTGTGGATTGGGAATGGAATTTGTGGCTTGCTTTGTTGTTTCCCGTAGCCATGCTCTGTTCTTCTCTGTTTCTCTCCAGTTGCAGAACTGGGAACGACCGTTCCCAGCCTCAAAGCTTTGTGGGAACGGGCGTTCCCACCTTTTCAAATAAACTAGGCGGCCGAGCATGGGAACGGCCATTCTCATTTTGGCCTTGGTGCCGGAAGGGCCGTTCCCAGCTAAAGGCGCCCTTTTGTATTTAAAATCGTTGCCGTGTCTTTGGGGTTACGGGAACGACCGTTCCCATTTACAAAGGGAAGCTGGAACGGCCGTTCCCACCTGACATGCAGAACAAAATATTCTGCATAAAATTACAATTTTAGCCCCTCGATCCGACGACTTCTTTGACCCCGATTTGCTTTAATATGTGCTAATATGTAGTGAAACAACATGCTTTCATGCCACATTGTATTTTCGTGGTCGTCTCGATACATTTTGGCCGTTCGTCATATTTGGTCCATTTTAGAGTCATGTCTCACGTGTACACGTCGTGTTTGCACAGATCCATTTCTCGTGACGTGGAGCAGGGGCCGTAGGCCGTGTCTTGACTTGCACTTGTCGGTAAAGGTGAGGTTTAGTTATTAATTATCTAGAACCCTATAACCCTTATATGGATTTCGGCCAAATTACACGTGCGTATATTCTTATAAAAAGCGTTTTCCAACTTCAAGGGATTTATTACCTACTCGTATAACATATTACAAATCGTGTTTCCTGAAACTAATCATGCTCATGGCAAGCAAATCGTGTATCGTGTTTATGATCAAGTCATGAATCGTGTCATCGTGTTACCGTGATCGTGTTTGGCGAATTATCGTGTACCGTGTATCGTGTATCGTGTTTATGGGCCCGAGGGTGAGTGTTTGAGCCAACCGGGAAGGCATAGGGCTGACGGGTAACTCATAACACCTCTCTCACACCGTGGGGATGCCCCCTGAATCCACCAGGAGGTTTGGTGGAGGAAGGAGTCCCGTACGTGGGAGTCATACTCCCGACGTGCACCGTGATATCGTGGGTGGTTCGGGCCTTGCAAACCCACCACCAATGGAGTGAATGATGGATTTCATGTTATTGATCGTGTGCACTTTAATGACTTGCTTGATAACTTAATTAAATGAAAGTGCAACTCTTGTTCACTGTCGAGGTTGGTTGGAGATCGTGCACGCCCCTCGCCAGGGCCACTGATTGTTATAATAAACGTGTTTATCGTGTTAAACCCAATAGTTGTAATCTCGGGCGAGTTTTATGTTATCCTTGCACCTATATTATATTAATTACAAAACCTTACCCGAGATTATAACTTGCATGTTACTTGTGTTTATATAAATATTGCCCCTCACTCGGTCTTCACAGACTGACGCCTCCACCTTTCAGGTTTGTTCGTGGCATGCTAGGCGGGAGTCGGGTCGTGTCGTTCTGTCCAGCTGAGTCTAGCCTAGCTCCTCTTCTCATGTATTAGTAGTTCAGAGAATCATGTTCATAGTTCTAAGTACATCTATGTGAATGTTATCTGGAAGATGATAATGTATTGATAGTTAAATACAGTATTGATACCTATGAATTATTCGGTGCTTCCGCTTTATCTTATTGCATGTGTAGTTTAGTTCCCGCCTAGCTTGTTAGTATTGCATTGTCACCCGTTCGCTATAGTTTTGATTTATGTATGGACTTTCCATTTCATACGTGGATCGAGACTATAGTGCGGGGGTGTGGCACCTCCACGTGTACGGGGTGCTACATCGTGCCTCCCAAATACCGAGACCTCTCTCTTCCTTGCGACACACCACATTGCTCTAACCCACTAAATGTGTCTTCCTAGGATTGATGTCTGTGGACCAAAGGAAATTACGATTTAAACGATCAAGCTTATCACATACCTTCGATGGAAACCACGCTGAGTGTATCTGATAAGTGGGTGTCGCGGCTGTCACAAATTGAATCAGAGTAAGCTGCCCAGCCATGTTAAGAGTACTTGTTTTCCACATCGAGAGCTTGTTTTGTACTCTTTCAATCATGTTATCAAACACTTCCTTAGAGTTTCCACTGTCACCGTGATATCCTCCCAAGTATTTCCCAACATCTAAAGTCTCCTCAATATCAAGTATTTGGCTGATTACCGCCCAATTTGAGATGTTCGAATGAGGGAAAAACCAAACTTTCGATTTTCTGTTGCTAATCTGTAGCCCTGAAGCTTGGCAGAAATGGGTTAAAACCTCTTTAATGGTGATAGCATTCTCCTTAGTTGCTGTGCTCATGAGGATTATGTCATCGACGAAGAAAAGGTGGCTAATGGATGGCCTTCCTCGACAGAGAGACGGTGGCTTCCACTTATTTGCCATGGCAGCTTCCTCTATCATATATCCAAGTCTTTCCATGCATAACACGAAGAGATAGGGAGATAGAGGGTCTCCCTGACGGATACCACAAGTAGGAATGATGCGCTCCGTCGTATCCCCGTTCCACAAAATCCGTGGTTAGACGCTTTTGACACTATTCATAATCAAACTGACCATTCTATCCGGAAAGTTGAAGAAGCGTAGTGTCTCCTCCAAATAGCACCAATCGACCTTGTCATAGGCCTTTTCCAGGTCCAATTTGATTAGCAAACCACCCTTCGTGCTCTTGGACTTCCTCATAGAATGAATGACTTCTTTGATTGTCAGCACATTATCCAACGTACCCCTTCCAGGAATAAAGGAGCTTTGACAAGGGCTAACAATCCTGGCGATGAACAGCTTGATTCTCGACACCAACAGCTTCGTAAGAATCTTCAAAATAACATTGCACAGAGCTATAGGTCTGAAATCACTAGCACTTTCCGGGTTAGCAACTTTCAAAATTAAACAAATAAATGCGTTACCAATCTCTTCCGGATATTACTGGACTTGAAGCAATTATTCATATAATTAAAAACAGAATCCCCCAGGATATCCCAATAACATTGATAAAAGAAAGCTTGACACCCATTCGGCCCCGGAGCTTTAAAACCATTCATAGAACTAACAACCGACCATACCTCAGTCTTGGAAATTGGCGTGGTCAGCCGGCGTGACTCCTCTGGTGTGATTTCCTACTACAGCGGGCTCTTCACAAGGCTATCAGCATAAACATCTTCCCCTCATGGCGAAGAGACCTGTGAAGATTCATGCAAATGGCTTTTCAGAACCTCCACGTCGGTGCACCACTCCCCATTGATGTATAAAGTGTGTATCTTGTTCCGCCTTCGTCGCGCCAAGGTCGAGAGATGAAAGAATTTGGTATTTCGGTCCCCAAACTTGAGCCAGGAGATACGGGACTTCTGGAACCACATTATTTTTTCTTGGTGGAGTACTTCGTTAAGCTTCGTCATCAACTTTGACTCTAATTTTCTAAGCTCCTGGTGAATCCTTGGGTAGGCAATTTTCTGAATCCCTCCAATATGAGCTTCTATTAGTTAAGCATGATCTAGAGTTAATGTTTCTTGTTGCATAGAGTAGAAAATGAAGATGACCTCATGTATATAGATGTGGAGTATATATTCTCAAATACATTGATTTAATATTATGTCTTGAAGAGAAAAAGATGAGATAAAATTTGTATTTGTAGTTCATGTTTTGCTCGGGCCGTAATAAGATAGAGGAAATATTGGAAAATACAGAGTTTGCATAGTAGAATTTCAAAAAAAAAAATTCAAAAGCGAATCAAAATCTTACAATGTTCGTCTTGAAACAAAGAGGGTTTCAAGAAACTTATGAAGATTGAAGCTTTCTTGTGATGTTGATACCGCCTATCAAATACCCTTCGTGGGGATTGTCCCTCGAATGATTATCGAAAAGATCCCAAAGTAGGTAATCCTCCAAAGCGTATCCAAGTCAGTTCTAGATCACGATCAAGCTATTGAGAATGCTAGTTATGTGGCTTGTGTTAACGCTTCAAGAACGTTGGTCTAATGTATAAGAGAAGTTTAGCCCTTTTATATATACTAAGGGGGGTTCGAACCCTAGAAGACTTCTCCGAGTCTTGTGGGCTTTGATTTCTTGATCACCAATTCACTAATTTATTATTATCTTTTAATTGAAAATAGGATCATATCCTGTTCCCCAAGATAATCCAAGAAATCTTTCTCTCTCCTACAATAGGAAGTTTGACTATTCAACTTTATCTTGCATAAAGTCAAATATCAATATTCAATAAATAATTTAATTCATAATTAATTATTTATTGGGTTAATTATTTGTGAGATTGGACTTAACAATTAATTCATAATTAATTAAAAGATCAAAATTAATTAATTAACAATTTGATTAATTAAATCGAGAAAAGCTTTCACGTGTGGAATAAACCACACGTGTGCAACCATGTGTGCATGACTCGTGGCAGTCATGTACTGTTGTGAGACACGTGGCATACATGGCCCCATTTCGATCAACATTTTGATCATTCGTTAATCCAATTAACTTCCTACCAAAACCCTTGTGACCTGGCATTTGTGTGTGACCCTTTAGGTTCATTATTCAATTAGCAGTGAGACTAATTATTTAATTCTAATAATTAATTAATCTGCTCACATATCACGCTACCGTAATCTAGCAATGGGTGTGTGACCCCTAGCCGAATAATGAAATGAATCGAAAAACTTTTCAGTCAATGACAATCAGTGAAATACGATCCTCCTACAACTCCATCTCTCAATCAAGATATTAAGGCATGGGAATAAACTTAGAGCCTTGTTATTCTTGATCTTTAAAGTTAAGTTTGTTCCATATCCATTTAGATCTCAATCCAAGAAAACCTCATTTTCTTGATGTCTTGATCTTTTTGTTAGGAATAGTGCCCTAGAAAGCCGATTGTATATCCGCTTTGTACTTTTCCTTATTGTAATCACAGACAATCTTTAAATAAAATAACGAATTCAGGCAACACTTCTTTATATGCTCTTGTTTGGTATGCGTTTACTTTAGTTGTGCATATATGAGAACTCCCCTAATCCTGATGACTTTAGGACTCTACCACTTAGGTGAAATAGTTCATGAAAAGAGCCCTATATCACATAAGTCATGATTAGTAAAATACTCCAAGCTGATGAGTCCTACAGACAGTGGGAGTGTCAACCTGACTCCTCTAAGGCTTGCTTGTGGGATCACGCCCTTAAGAAGGACCACCTTATTTCATGGAGGTGCAAATTGTATAGTTGATACGTGCGTGATACATGAGGGTGCTTACTTCAATAAGTAAGTTCACTGAGGTGCCCCGTGTGAGAACATTCCTAAATGGGAAAGGAAGTTTCTATTTCAGGAAATGGAAACTTCCAGATTAGGAAATATCTCACGAGTCATTGATGTGATTAATTGATCCTTAGACTTGAGGTTCCATGTCACTTTATCAGTTAACTCTGTAGTCTTAGGTATAAGCTTTAAAGGGTGTCGCCTTAGACAACTGATTCAAGGCTTATGCTGGGGCTGCACAAGTGACGCATGAAAGTGAATGAGAATCAAGAAAGGACCTACACTTGCATTTGCAAGGTGATCTCTTATTGTGTAAGTTATTCATATACCATATGGAGTCCTTGGCAAAGGCAGAAGATCAAGAGATCAAGAAAAGAGTTTCTTGGATTGAGATCAAATGGATATGAAATGCACTTAGCTTTAAGACCAGATTATTAGGGTTCTGATTATTCCCTTACCCTAGATCATGGTTGAGAGATAGTAAGTAGGAGGATTGTATCTCACATAAATCAATGACTTAAAGGTTCTGTCGAATCGAGACATTCCAATTCAGCTAGGGGTTAAACACCTGTTGCTAGACTATGGTCGTTTAATCTGTGAACTGATTAATTAATTAGGGTCACTGCTAATTGAATTGAGAACCTAGAGGGTCACACACAACAACTTGGTTACATGAGTTAAGGCTTTAAAATGATTAAACAAGTTAATCGGGCCAAGAGGGTTCCACACGTGTGAACCACACGTGTGGCTCACGTGAGTGGCACGTGTCTCACACGTGTGTAAATATATGTGTATAATTATTTATGTGTTAAATAATTAATGTGATTAATTATTTAATAGACTTTGGTTTAATTTTGAATTAAAAAGAAAGTCTTATTTTGGAGAAATTAATTAATTATGAATTAATTAATTAGATAAAATAAGTTATTTATTTATTTAATAAATAAAGTATAAAATTATCCAAAAGGAGTTTGGATATTTTAGCTCTCTTAAAAGTTGATTTGAATTAGAATTTAAAGTCAAAGTTTGGAATTACTTGGTAATCAAGTAATTAGAGAGAGGGACCAAATCCTTGCCCCAAAAGGACTAGGGTTCGGCGTCCCCCTCCCTTTCCTATATATAGGGGAGCTCATGCTCCCCTTAGGGAGTGATTGATTTCTTTTGGTTCATGTGTTGAACACCATCCTTTCTCCAAGATAAAATAAACCCTAGGTTAAGCCTAAACACTAACTAGAGAACTAGTATCTTTACTAGTTAGATTGTGATCAAGTTGGTGGACTATCTCTAGAGAGTTTCAAGTTAGAAGTTTTAAAGATTCGAGCTTTACCAAGGAGAGGGGATCAAGCCGCGAGAAGAGCGTTCTTGGGTGGCTTGAAACGCTTGAAGAAAGATTATTGAAAAGTAAGTTTTTAATCTCTACGAATTTGGATTCACGATTGCGAGTATTCGATCTTTTTGTTGGAAAAATTTTAAATTTCAGCTGCTTTCTGATTCCTATTTTCCAACACTTTTATCCACCTTGGCCAAGGGTTTAATATTTGATGGACTACGAACAACTTAATCAGTAAGAGATCATTCTTGTTCTCAACAAGTGTAGGTCTTTTATTAATTCTGCAAATTCCACATATGACACTTGTGTAATCCCAACATAAGCTGTGGTTCAGGTGTCTATATGGCGACACCCTTTTGAGCCTATATCAAATATTACAAAGTTAGTACATATGAGACATTACAAAATCTCAAGTCAAAGGATTATTAATCACGTCATTGACCTGTGAGATATTTCCTAATCTGGAAGTTTCTGAAAACTTTCTTTCCCATTTAGGAATGTTCTCAAGCGGGACATCTCAGTGATGAAGTTCTTGTAACAATCACCCTTATGTATTATGAACGCATCATCATATGCACTTATCACTCCATGAAACTGAGTGATCCTTCTTAAGGACATAATCACATAAGCAAGTCTCAACGGAGTCAAGGTCGACACTCCTACTGTTTGTCGGACTCATAGACTTGGAGAAGTTTCTAATCCTCGCCCATGGAGTTAAGAACTTATTTCATGTGTCGTTCTCATAAGGACCAAGTTCTTAACGGCCTCATCAGATTAAAGGAGTTCAAAACATGCAAAACACAGTCAAACCCAAACAGACATAAATAAGCACATAAAGAAGTGATTGCCTATGAACAAAATCATTTTGTTTATTATTCAAAGATTGTTTGTGATTTTACAAGGAAATAGTAAAGCAACAATACTGCTTTAAGGGCAGTATTCCTAGCAGGGAATGGGTGAGTTGGTCAGAGTTTTATGGAGATAGACCCTCCGATATTTAAATCAAATCGAATCTGTAAGTTTTCTAATAGATATGATAGTTTAAATGCTATATTAAGTGCGTATACTTAAATGAATTAGTGGAGGGTTGGAGAATTTATAGTGGGTTTGGAGTACGTACTAAAGGCACATTAAGTGGGTTGCATTTAATGTGTAATCTTCTGACTTGGCTGTAAACACATCTCTAATCTAGTGATCTGACACATTTTCTTTTCCTTTTAGCCGAATTCGGTATCTTGAGCGTTAAATATCGATGACGGTCTGACACTTATATTCATGGGTTTAAATCCATCTCTCTCAAGGTTGTTGATAAGGTTTTTGCAGGTGGCCTGTCGGCCTCTAGTTTTTTGGCTAGCTGGACACCTATATTAGGAGGTCGTGAACCTTCATGAACGACCTGGAGATCATATGTGTTTAACCTTGACCAATTCGACCCAATGAGGGTGCTTGACCTATTGGATTGGTGGATTTGGATCCACGTGGCATCACTTGAAGATGTTCCCATAACCCTCCTACATTGGCAGGTAAATCCCTCGATCCGCATGGCACCACTGGGGGTTTACAATGTGGCCTATCTAAATGATGACATGTCATCATTTATGTCTAGGGAAAACACTACAATGCTCGAAGTTAGATTTCTTTTAGTTAAGATACATGTGTGCATGCTCTTTCGAGGTTATCTCCCTATGACTGTAGATAATTGTCAATTGTGGGTGTGCACATTAGATTATCCTCTCTCGGATAGCTGTTGGTCCAACCTACTATGATCATCTATGTAGGATGTCAATTTCTAACACGATACAACAACTCAATACAATTTCAATTTAAAATTACTTTATTTAAGTTTTTAAATGGGAAATGCAAATATTACCCTAAAAAATATTCAACTTCATTAACCAAATAAATTAAATTTTCTAAAAAAATTGGGTTAATTTGATGTAAATATAAATATTACCCTGAAATTTTTACAAACTGATAAGCGACATCCAGGGTTACCGGTTTTTCACATTATCCGACGAACAACATGCCTAACGTAGTAATAATAATCGCAGAGCTCGGATCGCGTGACGTCATATCCCCGCGCTAAAGCCAATCCATATATGGAATGGACAATCCGTATACACACCAAGCAATAGTGAATGGGAGACACGAGATGGACATCCTGGCTAGACGAGACTAACCCTGCACCAATCAATCACGTACTCATATGCATAACAAGAGTAATAACTCATGCGGAAGCGAGGGACCAAAAACACTGAATTCAATAAGATCTCACAGGCTCGAACAACAATAACAATGGGCCACAGGCTCTAAACATAATTAATATAAATGGTCGGCAAGGCCTGACAGTGAACAATAGCAATATGATTGCTCATATGCCCAATTTAAAATAACACTAAATGCGAGAGTAAGTAATACACATGGACTCGAATGTACAAACTAGACATACACTAGACTCATGACTCGACTCTAATTCCTATCTAGCTTCAAATCTACAAAAGAACTGAACAATAACCGGGTTCAGTCTATAAGAGACTTGCAGGTATATATAAAAACGGAGTTTATAATAATATATAGCACTTAAAGTAAACACATATCATGCATGTCACAATTCCACGTAATGTTTTATAAATATTTTCCAAGTGGGTGAAAGAAAATAAGCAAGATCAACAAGGTGGAATTACGACTATTCAATTTAATTCAATTCAATAATTAAGTTGTGGTCAATACGTGAGATAAGAGGGTAAACTCTCCATCCATACTCTTTTCGTGTACAATGATTCAAATTTTAACAATCAATTAATTAATTGATCAATCAATTAATCTTTCATGGACAATTAATTAATCAATACAATCAATCAAGCAAATAACAATTCCAACATTTCCCCCTGATTAATGGAAGAGTTTGCAAGGCCGTACCATCCAATCATGGTGGTTAGAGGTTCATGACTCCTTAAGACCAGGTTCTCATCCCCCGCTAACCTCCTAGCAGGTTCCGATATCATCATAAGAGAGAACGAAACTTATATCGAAAGTTCACCGTCAGCTCATACTTTTTCGGATCCCTCCATGCATGCATCCCCAGGCACAACAATTTGAACATGTGTCTCGCCAAATACAATGGGTAGGGATAACAATACGATAGCAATACGGGGTGGTTAACTTGAAAGTCATTTGACCCTTCTTACCAACGAATACCAAGAAGTAGAGAAAGACTGGAAGAAAGCTTACACGGCCAGTATGTCTCCGTTGTGGATATCAACTATACAAGAAAGACAATATATTGCATTCGTGAGACTCATGACTCAATATGAAACCATATAGACGCATAATAATAAAAATAATAATCATGGAGTGGTGAGACGTGATATGAGATGATTTGATATGTAATGAAATCATAAAATGCCATGAAATGTTGTGAGCATGTCATGTGCACAATTAATGCTCCCACATAACAAACAATCATGTAACGAGGTACTCGTAATGTACGTGAGCAACAAACTCTCAATTTGGATCATGCAATACATGGAAAAATTACACAACATATCAATCAAGTCATGAATTAGGATAATTAAACAAATAATTAGTATTTTCAACCATTCATGATATCCAATACATCAAGTAGGAGTTGTAGTTAATACCATATAATTCACGTATAAATGCGAAACATTCAAAAGAAGTCAATTCGTATTAAACATGAAGATAATTAATCAATTCAAGCAATTACGAGTGATGGAGTATCAATTAATAATGTATTTATCAATTAATTAAGGATATAATTCACTTAAGCCAAATACGAGAGTCGGGAAAAATAAAGGAAAGTGCGAAAACGGGATTTGGGCAAGATTTTGCAAAAGTTAGGAGATTTTCAAAACGCGCAAGTTGTAGGAAAACTAAAATATGTATACTTTGAAAAGTGAGAATCGGATTTTATTTGTTAGATATAAAACTATACAAATAAGTCTTTCCAACCATATATGTTGCGAATTTTAGTTCAAAGATAATCAAAACAGGTCTAGTTTAGAGTTGGACAAAAGCAGGATGTCGGAAACATGGTGATACAATTTTGAAACGAATATATCTCTCTCCTCGAAACTTATCTTAACAAGCCATGAAAAGGAGAATACTCTACACTCAAATAGCTTTTAGTAGGGATGTCAAAAGTCAACCCACCCGAAAACCCAACCCGACCCGTCCGCTTAAATATCAGGTTAGGGTTGGGGTTTTTTAAGGTCGGGCCCGAAATAGACCCGGGGATGAGAGAGAAATTTCATGTGCATTTCGGGTTGACCCAAAAAGTCCCTCTGGTGACCCAACAACTCGAAACCCACCCGACTTGACCTGGCCAGCTTAAAATGGATAGTAAAAAAGAAAAAACCCTAAATCCCTAACCCTTAGACAGATTTTTCTCATTTCCCGATTTCGCAAAGCAGCACCACTGCTCTTCACCGTGTTGCCACCGCCTTGACCGTGTTATCCACCATGACCATCGTCGTCGTTGTTCCGCGTTTCTTTCGAAGTCAGTTTTCACTTCCATTTGGTGTTTTGTTTACTCTTTTGTTTTAGTTAATTGATGGTTTTGAGAATGCTTGATCAGTCATTTCCGTACGTATTCGGAATAATTCGATGACGGATTTAGTGGCTTTGTTGGACTTGTTGTATTTAAGTCTCAGAGAAGCTAGTCTTATCGATTATGTTCTATGCAGGATCAGTGTTGGTGCGAATTTGAAGGATTATAGCTTTTTATGCCTGATTCATGTTGTCTCTCATTACAATTATTGATAGAATTCTCCATGAAGAAAGTGTAGAATCTGATATCTTTCTGTTCGAGTAGGCAACTGACCTTTTGGTACTAATCATTTTAGTAACAGAGATTGATATAACCTGTTTTTTCAGTTAATGTTGGAAACTAGTTGTTGTGAGATCATATAATGAGTTCCAAATGATATGCTTTCGCTATATTATTATACTAATCATATTTTTCTTGTATTTTTTGAATCATATTTGCACGCTAATTGGTGGAAACTGGAAACACCAAGTCTCCTCAAACAAATATATATTGGTATGCATTTCGAACTTGCTTTGATTTGGATTTGGTCATAAAGCTATTAACATTAATAATATTTCCTATGCAATGATTATTGTTGAGGATAATCTGATGTCAAATGATTAAATGAATTAATTGTATACATTTGCATTCCTTTTCCAACGTTAAGTAAGAAGATTTACATTACTATTTCTCCCCAAAAAGTTTACAGAAACTAAGTTTACCAATTTGGAAATTTGACACAGGCATAAAATTTGACAATCCTATTTATCTTCCTAATTAGTGGAAGTCAACTCAAAATTAATTTCTTTTACAATTCTATTCCTATCAATAATGTTGATTTATGGGTTTAGAGTTCGGGCTTAAGTTATGTTAAACTAATTATGCTGATTGATATAATCTGTTTATTGTGATTGGCAACAAACATTAATTTGTTTTATGAATACAGAATGTCTTAGCAAACACTTTTGTCGTTACATTATTTATATTTATTATTTTACAATATAGACTGTCTATAAATATCATTTCTTGGTAGCAAACATTGAGTGTTCTAATTTTTTTTTTTTTTTTTTAGAATGGATCCATCTTGTATTGACATCGATATAGATGGAGAAGATGGGGATGTAGGTGACACGGCGAACAATCTAAAAGGCGAACCTTCACAAAGTACATTGGGAAAAAGTAAGAGAAATACAAAATCAAAAGTGTGGCAGTACTTTAATATTCTACCCAAAGTAGAAGCTTAGCCATTGCGGTGCAAATGTAAAGCTTTTGGCCAACAATATTGTGCTGAGAGTAGCATGGGTACAGGTAATCTAATGAGACATATAAAAAAGTGCTCTAGAATCAATACTCGTCATATTGCTCAAACTCTGATTGAGCAAAGTGGGAGGGGAGTTGGTGTAAGGTCTAGGAAATTTGCTCAAGAAAAATTTCGTGAGTTACTCATTGCAGCCATTATAAAACATGAATTGCCTTTCCAATTTGTAGAATATGGAGGAATTAGGGTTGTGTTTACGTATTTGGAGCCTCAAGTTTCTCACTTTACTAGAAATACGATGAGGGCTGATGTTATGAAGCTTTATAAAATAGAAAAGAACAAACTTGTTCAAGAATTATGTTCATTTAAGGGGAAAATCTGTTTTACTACTGGATTTATGGACTTCAATAGCCTCTGAGGATATATTTGTTTGATTGTTTATTATGTTAACCATGATTGGACATTGCAAAAGAGAATCATAGGTTTCGCATATATGCCCCCACCACACACTAGAATTGCATTATGTGATAAGATTTGGAGTTTGTTGGTTAAATGGGGTCTTAAAAACAAGGTTTTGACCATAACACTAGACAATGCTTCTGCAAATGGCCTATTTATTCAGTTTTTCAAGGAGCAACTTATGATGCAATGTAAATTGTTGGGTGGTGGGGATTATTTGCATGTTCGTTATTGTGCACACATCTTAAATTTAATTGTACAAGAAGGTTTAAAGGAAATTGATGCTTGTGTTAACGAAGTGCGTGAACATGTGAAGTATCTGAAGGGTAGTCAAGTGAGAAAGGAGAGATTTCTTGTTTCTATTAGCCATTGTGGAGTTGATTCAAGAAAGGGGCTAAGACAAGATCTACCAACGAGATGGAATTCTGCATATTTGATACACCACAATGTTTTACACTATCGTCGAGCATTCAACCATTTGAAGTTGGTTGATTCAAATTTCAGTCGTTGCCCGACAATTGTTGAGTGGGAGAAGGTAGAAAAACTTTGCAAGTTTTTAGATGTGTTTTACGAGGCCACAAACTTGTTTTTGGGAACAAAATATCCTATTGCCAATCTTTACTTCCCTAAAAATTTTCAAGTTGAGATTACATTGCAAAACCATCTGATATGTTCATGAGATCAATGGTCGTGTCTATGTATGAGAAATTTCACAAGTATTGGAGTGATTACAGTACATTGTTTGCCATTACTTTGGTGTTTGATTCGAGGTTCAAGATGCAGTTTGTGAAATTTGCTCATAGGAAACTTTACGAGAGTGATTCTGATGATGAGATAAAGAAGGTGAAAGAGAAATTGTTTTCTTTGTTTGCTGAGTATATGCTTAATGCTAATAAGTCATCCCCTAAGTTATTTACATCTGCTTCTTCAAGGTCTCGTGGTGGCACAATTAACAATTTAATATGCCTTCTCATACTCCTAGTGGTATATTTGATGTTTTAGAAGTAAGTCTAAATTAAATTTTGTTCATTAATCTTTTGAATTTATTATTTGATTTATTTTGATATGATTTTAAACATATATATTTTCTTTTTGCAGAAATTTGACTCAATTACAAGCAATGAATATCTCCATCAAAAGAACCAATTGGAGCTTTATTTAGATGAACCGAAGATTGATAGAGCTGCAAAGATCGACATTCTTGCTTATTGGAAAACATACCAATATAGGTATCCCGAACTTGCTCATATGGCAAGAGATGTTTTAAGTGTTCCTATTTCTACTGTTGCCTTTGAGTCGGCTTTTAGCATTGTGGGAGGATACTTGATCAATATCGTAGTGCAATGAAGCCTGATATTGTTGAGGCATTAATATGTTGTAAGGATTGGTTATTCGGGGAACAAGGTATGAAATTTACGCTTTTAATTCTTTTTTGTTTTGTTAAAATATGTTCTCTAATATTTTTTATTATTTTTTTTTTTTTGTTGCAGTTTCTAATGATGTTCAATTGTATGGGTTAACCGAGAATATTATGGCTTTGTATTTGAATCAAAACGATGATTAATCTAGTACGGCTGCTCATATTGATGATTGAAAGGTAAATAATATTTCTTATATTTAATATTTGAATATCATTTTAAGAATCTAATTCTAATTAGCTTGCCTATTATTTTTATGTAGTTAGGTGGAAGATGAAGTGCTTTGAGATGGAATTTGAAATGTTTTGAAGTTACCTTTTGGGGGATTTTAAGTATTTCGAACTTAAATGTTATGTGAAGTTGTGGGACTGTTTTTTATATGGTGTGAGACTTTTTAATTTTTCAAACTTTGTGATGTTTGCTTCATACATTTCCAAGGACTGTATTGGATTTTAAGTGTAGTAATGTTTGTTCATAGTGTATATTGGATTGAACATGAATAGTTATTAGCAATCACTGCCATAGCCATTTAAAATCAGGTATGTTTCTGTCCCATTTTTTGGCAAACCATTTCTCCAAATTTTGTAATTCAGTTCAGGTCAGGTTGGATTGTAGGGTGACCTGAAAAAAAAATCAGGTCAATCCAAACCCAACCCGAACCTGATAGATCAAGTTAGGGTTGGAGGTAGCGGGTACAATTCGGGTTCGGGTCGTGTTCGAGTTGAGACATTTAGTGTTGTACCCTTAGCCTAACCCGACCCTACCCCACCCGAATTGATATCCCTAGGTTTAGTGGTTAAAATTTCATATCAATCAAAGAACATTTGGATGGCCAATGGTTGTTGCCAAAAATACCCTGCCAAAGTGCAACAACTCCCTAGAAACTTTTGTTGTTGACAACGGCCGTTGCCCAGCTAATTTTAAAGACAAAAGGAGCAATTGTCGTTGGGCCTCTCATGGAGCTAAAAGCATAGCAAAAAGGCAGCAGCTCGACTGGGGTGGTTCCCAAAACAACCCAGATCCGATTCTCACCCAAAAACATGTTAATACATGATATATCACACCTTAAACACCTCATACCCATCATATTGCAAGGATTCAAACTAATTTAAGATATTCAAACAAACCCACCAACACCTATATATACACATACACTTAAATATATATATATATATATACAATCTTCAACCGTACCCTACTCAAGTTTCAAATGGTAAGAAAAAAGCAAGAATCAATATCTAAGTCATGTATTTCATCAAGAAAAACAAGGATTCAAGCATTCACACATAATTGTACATATATACATCATGCATATGCAACATGGAGTAAAAGAGAGAGGTAACCTCACAAGGGGAAAGAGAGTAAGTGGTGGTCGGCCGGAGGTGGCCAGTCGGATAGTGGTAGCGTTGGAAGTTGGTCGATGGTGGTGGTTGGGGAGCCTTTCTTGCCTTTATTTGGTTCTTGTCTCAAGAGAGGGTTGAGAGAAAGAGGGTAGAAAAAGGTAGAGAAAGGAGGACGAGTTGGGAGGGAGGGTGTGTATGTGTGTGGATCGCTGTATACATAGGGGAGATGAGATATTTTCTTCTCTCTATTTGTTTCGTGTATTTTCCGGTAGAATTGAACTGATTTAGCTCAGGTATAGAAAGGGTTCGTTAACAAAACTAGACGAATTGGTAGTTTAAGAACTCGTAAAAATACAAGGAATAAAACTATGAGGCTCGAAAATGCAAATGAGTGCTCGTGTGATAGTTTTGCAAACAAACCCCTAAGTTTACGTTATTATCATTTTCACTCATAACCTTTTTGTTAAATTACAATTTAGTCCAAACCTTTACTATTCAATCAAGTCCTAAAATTTCTAAACGTGACAAATAAGGACAACTAAACAACTAAGAAACGTAAGTCACGCAATAGAAATTAACCACAAAATTAAACAAATTAAACATATAATTAATATATAAAACACATAAAACTCGACCTAAATCCATCCGTGATGTCATACTTGACATGTCAGAGCAGTGGGGCATGTAACGCCCCGGTTTTGCATTTGTACAAATATGCCGTATGTGGTTATAAATCGTGCAATTAAATTATCTAATTATGTGATTAATTATTTATAAGTGTTTTAAATATTTAATTTTATTATAAAATTGTCATTATTTTATTTCCTTTTATTTTATTTCGTTAAAATTGAAAATTATTTAATTGATATTTAGTATTAATTTTAATTAATCATGTTATATTATATTAATTAATTACAACCTAAATCGTTGACTTTGAATTTCAATTTAAAAATGAGATATAAATGTGTTTAATTAATTTGGAATTATTATGAAATTGTTAATGCATTGTTTTTGAGTGATTTAAACGAGCTTCGTTCTTATATGATTTGATGTCAAAATTTCGTGAAAATGTAGTATGTTGTAGATTTATGTGTTATGAACATTTTTATATGCTCGTTTTATGTTTTTGATTTCGTTTGACGTGGTAACGAATTTATTTTGAATTGTGGAACCAAATCGGGGGCTAACGGACAATTAGCGCACCCTTGGTTCCGTATGTGATATCTTGAGCTCAGGAACTCGGATTCGAGTTCCGTCACCTTCGCTGAACTCGTATCAAAGATTCGAGTTCAATAGAACAAGCCTCATATTTTTCTAAGCTCGTTTTGACCTCCGAAAATTAACCGAAACTTGTGACGTTCGCCTAAATGGCCACCTTCCACCAATTTAATCATAACTTGAACCATGGTTAACCAAATAAAGTGAAACTTGAACCCTAGTTCACCTAACTCACTCCCCTACACCCTCACATCAGCCCAAACCGAGATCACACCAAGAAAGAAAGAAAAGCAGCTGCAAACTTGGAGAAAACCTTCCCTTTCCCGTCACTATTCACCTTGAGAGATTTTGAGCTCCAATCTCTTCCAAATTCAACCAAATTCAAGGGGTAAGTTTATGATTGTTTTCTCTACTCAATTTTAGTCATTTTGATCTAAGAATCTCTGAGGTTGAACCATGATTCATTGAGATGTGATTATGTGAATGAATAGTTAGGTTAAACTTGGAAATTCTTGAATATATGTTGTCATGTACGTATGGGGCTGAATTTGTATGGAATCTTGCATGTTTCTCATGGATTAATTGTTGTGTTTGTGGCCTGTGCTCCCTACCTAGCTGCTGCTATGTTTAATGGTGAAACAGGGGGATTTTGCAAGCTTAATGGCATGAGATGTGTTACGTTTTCCTTCTCTAACTGCTGTCACAGCTGCGTTGTTGGTTCGTTTTGCTGCGTTTTGTGATTGTTCTTGCTGCAATTTATTGCCTTAACTCATGGTTGAAGTGGCTGCTTGTTGCCTGCTCTCGTATTCCTGCGTTGTACCCTGTTTTTCCTTGCCAAAGACCTGCTGCTGTACGTGTGCAGAACCCTCCTGCATCTCCTTCCCCGGCCGGGGAAGGTTTAGGTTGTTTGTTGCCCGGGCGGGGGGAGATGGATCAACTGCTGCCGCGTTCTTTTCCTTCTCGTTTTGGTTTTATTTGTGCTTATGTGTGGGTGTGTTGTGTGATTATGTATTGGTGTATGCATATGTATATATATATATATACACGTTACTGCATGTAATTAGTATATTATATATGTATATATATATGGTACGTTAATGCATGTAATTAGTATATATATATATCGTAGTTATATATTCATGCATGCATGTTTGTTAAAATTAATATGTTTTGATATAATACATGCATGCAAGGTGGTATATAAATATATATATATATATATATATATATATATATATATTTAAATATTGATATGATTATATATTAATTAAATGCATGATTAATTATAAATATTGAGTATTATTTAATTTACTTAATTTTAGAATTTAATTGTTATCTATTTTATGTTTTACCTATTTAAATGACTTGAATGCCTTTGTTTTGTTTAATTTATAATTTTAAACTTGATATATTTGAGTTTTAATTGTTATATGAAATTCATGACTTGAATCGCTATGAATTATGAAATGTTTGAGTATGAAACTTTTATGTATGGAATATGTTGAATGAGATACTTGGTAGTTTGAATTCTTAACCTGATTTATACCTCGTATGCATCTCATATTATGTGCATAACATGTCGTGCGTCATATATGGTTCATTTAGAGTCTTGAGTCTCATGAACACGTTACGTTGTCTTTTGTACAGTTTATCTCCAGGGGGGAAATCTTGATCTTTTGGGCACTCGGTAACTCGTATCCTTGTATCGTCATGTTTCAGGTGAGGGTGTTTTTGTTTTAGTTACGTATTAAACCCCTTTTTAAATGAATTATGAAATATGTTATGCTTCTTATGAATCAAATGTTTGGCGAGATTATGCATGTATGCTATGTTCACGGGCCCAGGAATTTAGTACATGTGGCTATCCGGGGAGGCACGGGCCGACGGTGATCCCATGTGCTAGTTCCACTATGTTACGGCGATACCGGCTCTCGCTAAGAGGTTTAGCGGGGAATGGGAGCTGAGTGCCCTTGGGGGAGTCATGAAACCCCATTGGCCTATGTATGAGGTGGTCGGGTCTTGCTAACCCGTCCACCACCCGGAGGAAGAAGGTTGGAACTTAATCTATGATTATGATTATGATTATATTTATGATTGATAGGCACCGTGCGGGAAGGCCGGGACACGGATTGCCCAAACGAATATGTTTAGGATATGATATATGATTTGTGTGTATTATGATATATTGCATGATCACCTATTTAAGGTATCAATGATATATGTCGTACACGGTCGGAGTTTGGTTGGAGATAATGCACGCTCACTCGCCGAGCCTTAATGTTTATGTATGATTTATGAACTTAATGAATTTAATATGATTAGTCGTAAATTCCGAGCATTGCTTCGTTATTTTCTTGCCCTCTTGGGAACTAAATTTAAATAAAACCTTGCGCTGGATTTATGACTTGCATGTGCATGTTTTACATACGTATATCGCTCCTGCTCACTCAGTCTTCTAGAGACTGACCCTCTCCCTCCCCAACACTTTAGTGTGCAGGTTTGGCTTTGGAGTTTCGAGCTAGGCGGAGTTGTGTTGAGTTTGAGTCGGTCAAGTTAAGTTAGAAGCGTATCTGCATTCACTTATGTATTTAAATTGTGCATGATTTAACCTTGTAAGGTTATGAACTTGAAACTTTGTATATTTGCTATTGAATTGCTCTTGCCGGGCTTTGGTTATGAGTTAAAAAGAGGCCTGAAGAGCCCAAGTCTGCTTGCGGTTCGTGTGTTTAACTTCTGCAGGCCTGTGGCCAATGCATGTGTTTGGATTTGAGTTTCGATGCTTTATGTTTTGATAATTAGTTATATTTGCAGGGTCTAAGTTCCGCCTAGCTTAGGAGAGTTTTTCTGTTTGTCTCCAGTTCGCTATGGTTAGATACGGGTGCGGATTTACCATTTCGTTACTCGTGTTGAGCCATAGTGCGGGGGATGTGGTGCCTTACGTACGGGGTGCTACAGGGCATCAGAATAATCATCAATGAGAACTTCACAAGCTTCCGTCCACATCTCGCGAGCAATCTTCTTTTCTGCTTGCTTCAAGATGAAATTAGGGTTTAACAAGAAAGGTGCTCGTTATTATAAAAAAAATTCAAAGTAATAAAAGAATAATATTTGACGAAATTATCCTTGTATTTCTCACGTGTGTAATTCGTACATGTGTTGTATCAAATCGCAAAAGTTTGTACAGTGACTTGCAAAAACCACCATATTTTAGATGATAAAAAATTATTATCAATTTTTTTTTATTGCAACAATTCAAAAATAATTGAATTATAATTATACCTAATTAAATTACCAAGTGGCTAATTTTCCTCATAAATTTGTTTTCCAACTATATGAGGCTTCGCATTTAATAGTATTTATAAACCACCACGATCGACAGCAACACATCATTTTAAACCAAAAACATATTCTATTGCTACTCCAATCTCGAAAGTAACATATATAATTCAAGGTATAAGGTCATTTTCTTGTACTATTACAAATATTTAAAGCTCAACTGTTCTACACTCTTGTGTTGGTGCCTATTTAATTTGAATATAAATGAGCAATAACCCAAAGAAAAGCAACCCTGGTTTATACTTTTTGGGCTAGAATAAGATCTTAGTGTATATTATTATGTATAATTAATTTGTTTATAATAATTCAGAATAATTGGGGTTATCTCATAAAATAATAATTTTCTCCGCGTTATAAATATAATATTTGTTATTCACTTTTATTCCAAAAGAGTTTTAGATCCTATAGAGTTATGGTAATTTTGACTTTTGAGTTTAATTTTAGTTTAAATATTTATTTATAACATTCATTTATATATGTGTGTGTGCATCAATATATATAAAATTTCAATAATATCTAGATAATTAAATAATTCTAATTTTAAACTAATTAAAAATAAAGCGAAAGAACGATAATGTCAGCATAAATAATTTGATGGCAGACAAAAAAAAAAAATCCATAAATAATTTGATTATTAGTTTCAACGAAAAATAAAGCATAAATGATTTGATTATTAATTTCAACGAAAAATAAAGGTGAAAGATAAATAATTCATGAAAATTTTCTAGTAATAATAACACATTAACACATTATTGAATCTTGAATAACAAAAGATGACTTTTCTTATTTTTTTCACGATAAATATATCATATTCAATATAAAGGAAATTATAAACAATTATAAAGTAGTTTGAGGGATAAGGGAAAAAAAAAAAAATGAAACGAAATATTAATTATTATTGGTAGGAAGAAGTAAAAAAAGTAAAATTTAAAACACTTCTAAATATCGAGTAATTCTAATTCTAAGTCAACTCGATCAAATCAATAATAATAAGATCAATTTTATTCTTATCACTAAAGAATTATCAATTAAATAATAATTATAATATACTTATTATTTGACCGACAAGGATTCGCTTGAATTGAATTTCAATTTTTCATATATTCGGTTATTGTCCTTTTTTTTTTTTTTTGGTAACATTTCATAAAATGCAAAAAAGAATATTGGCTTACAGGTTGAAAGCTCTTTGACACTCATCTTACTGAGGGGTAAAGCATAAATATTAAAATGGCCTAAATTGGCTCTAATTGTGATTGTGAAGAGTAGGGATGACAATGAGCTGAGTTGGCTCGCGGCTACGAGCCAGTTCGAGGCAAGTTCGGGCTTGAGTTCGACTTTGACAAGCCAAGCCGAGCCATCTCGCGAACCAAGTCCGAACCCCATTATGTCTAGCTCATGGCTTGCGAGCTGGCTCGCGAGACCTATTATTATTTTTAAAAAAATATAATATATTTACATATACTGAATATGTGTATATATTATCTTTTCTCAGTCAATATATACGTATATATACTTATATACTATATCTATTTATACATATTTATAACCAAAACCCTAACACAACTCTCATATAATTTCTCCTAAATCAGCCGCCCCATCACTTTCTCTCATTCTTGGACCACCGCCTGCCTTGTAACGCCCCAGTTTTCTAACCGTTCAGGTACGCGCGCCACGCGTGTGAGTTTTGAGATTTAGCATGTATTTAATTCCTTTTTATAATTTAATTGCGCGGTTTAATTCATTAATTTGAATTCTTGTGATTATATGATTTCCAATTTCTTCTTTCGTGAATTTCATTACATGAATTATATGTCTAATTTTTTCGAACATGTTTAAGTGTTTAATTTTACATAATTGCAAGAATTCATGTTCATCCGTTCTTAATTGAAACTTTATAAAATTCTTGGACTTAATTGCTAAATTGACAAGGACTTGTTTGTAACATTCAAGAAACTTGGTAGCTAATTGCATTCATTTAAATTCCTTGAGGACTTGATGGCAATTTCTCTCATTTCTTCCCTTATCTTCACGATATAAACATATACATACATATACACATTTCACTCTTCATTTCATATTCAAGACTCAAAGCAAGAATCACTCCATCTCTTTTCCTTCCCTCTCGATCCAAACCAAGCAAGGAGGAGCCAAGAATTCACACTTTCTTTAAGATTTTGAACTCCAAGACTATCTCTTCTTCTTCCCCTTCATCTCGTTTCTCCTCCAAGGTAAGACCATGCATATCTTTTGATGAATTCATAGAGATTTGCTAGGGTTTTATAATTCTTGAATTCCATGACTTAAATTGAAGCATATATGTTGATTGTGAGTTAGTTTCATGCATATTTAACTTGAGTTCAAGAAATATGGAGCATATATGATCATGGCACTCTTATGAGTTTGTTGGATGAGTTTTGGTTGATCTAAGCTTGTTTCCTTGGATTAAATGGTACTTAATTGATATATATGAGTTATATGTATGTTATATGTTACTTTTGAGTTGATTCTTGCCTTGGTTTGGTGTTGGTTTGGATTGGGAGCCAAAATTCGAGTCTTGCCCTGTTTTCCCGAAGCCTTTTCCTGCTGCTGGAGTTGGGGTCGCGCCTGCGACCGTTTTGTGACCAGGACGCGACCAAGAAGTCGAGAACTGGCCATTTTTCCTTCGCGGCCACGACTGCTTTTCAGTACAATTTTGTTACGGCTGCGACACCCTCATCGAGCTCCAATTGACCTGATTTTTGAACCAACGGAAACCTCTTGAAGTCTAGAATGCTCTCCAATTGGAATCACCTCAATATCTTTTCTCATTTGTGAGATATAATCAATTCTTTTTGGTGTCACCACTTTAACATAAATCTGCATTAACCCAACTTTGGACCTAAGCCATTTTCATTCCACTTTGAACTAAAATACGAGCCATATATCACCGGAAAGGTCTTTGTGTCTAGTTTTATAACCAATAAGCAAAACTCAATTCCAACTTGTATAACACAAGATATTCCAGTTTTTCTACAGCGTGTACGTTTCCGAATATTGTCAGGTTTTGTCCAACTTCACCAAAACCTCTCTTCTTGCTTCCTTTCACTCTCTTGGCTCCCATATGTGAATTATATGATATATATGCTTGGTTAATTGATAATTATGCCCTATGTGACACTTCTTGGTACTTAATTGCTTAAACATGATTGTGTGACTCCATGCTCTATATGAATTGAACTTGAAATAATTGAATGATATGTATACATGACTCCTTGAGATTAATTTCACCTCTTAGGTGTTAATTGGTTTTCATACATGCTAAGTGTCACTTGATTTCTAGTTTTATTTATTTACATAACCATGGCCGTGGGTCATACTTGGTCTCATATTGAGTCTAGTCTCACGAGTTCCCGTTATTTCCTTTCTTGTCCAGTTTTTCTCCAGGGCGGGGATCATTGATCATATGGGCACTTTCTTGTATCCTTGTCTTATTCCGTCGCTCCTCAGGTGAGGTTTTGTCCTAGTTACATAGAACCTTTATAACCCCTATGTGAAGCTTTCGGCCAAAAACATATTATATGTATAAACGTTCTTTTCAAATTATAAATCATTGCAAGCAAGCCATGAATGATATTGATTCAAGCATGTTTTGGCGAGTATCATGATTGCACGTTGGGCCCGAAGGCAGTGTATTGAGCTAACTGGGAAAGCAAGGATTGACGGGTAACTCTTGCACTATTCTCACCATTTTGGGATCACCCCTGAAGCCACCAGGAGGTTTGGTGGTAGAAGGAGTCCCGTGCATGAGAGTCATGTTCCCGACGTACACCATGTCATGGATGGTTGGGCTTTGCAAACCCACCATCACCCGGAGGAAGTTGGGTTCATGAAAGTGCTACTTGATCGCACTAATCGAATTGCATGATCACGTGATAATTAATAAAGCAAGTATGTATTGTTCACGATTGGTGTAAAGACTTGCCCTCACTCGCAGGGCCACATATTGAATGAAATTGATAAAATGAAGTGTTAAGCTTGACAGTTGTAATCCCGGGCGAAGAATATTCTATTCTTGAACTAATAATATTTTCATTTTAAAAGCTTTACCCGAGATTATAACTTGCATGTTACTTGTGATTATATATATTTATGCCCCTCACTCAGTCTTTGTTAGACTGACACCCTCACTTTTCAGGTATTCACAGTTGCGTGCTAGGCGGGAGTCAGAGTTATGTCCAGTTGTTCAGCTGAGTCTAGCATTGCATATCTTCATGTTCTTGACATTTATGGACTGTTATGATATCATTATGTTTTGGGAGAATTATGTTTATGGAATGTTGGAGATGATAATGTATTGATATGTAAGCCAGTATATGATGAACTTTTGGATACTTGGTATGTAACATCCCGATAGTTCGGATTTCCAGGTACGCCGTAACGAGAGGGTTTTATGTGCTTTAAATTATTTAATTATGTATTTGAATGTTATTTAATGTCTCTATGATTATTTGAATTAATATGAAATTAATTGTTTATATTCTTGAACTTTGATTTTAAACGTTTAAGTTTTGTATGCTCGTAATTTGCTCGTTATGTGCCGGAATTCAATTCCGATTTTTGTGAGATTTCGATATGCGTGATATATGTGAGTTATGAAGGTGTTTGCATGCTCGTTTTATGTTTTCGGGTTCGTTTGTCGAGGTTTTAAACCTTAAGTATTTGACGAGGGACATGAGGGCCTAACTAGTTTTAGCGCGCCTCTTGTTCCGGAGGCCATAACTTGAGCTAGGGAATTCGGATTCGAATTCCGGAAGATGCGTTGGACTCGTAACGAAGAGATGAAGCCAAGGAACCTGATTTGGTATTTTTCTAAGCCCGTTTAGACCCTCGTTTTTCGACCGGAACGAACAGCTTGTGCTTAAGCCACCTTCTTTGACTAGTCTCACATTTGTGGGCCCAAACTAACCATACCTAAGCCTTAACCTTGGTTTACATGACCTTGATTCATCCCTCTCTCTCCCTATCAGCAGCATTTCGTGCTCCTTACCCCCAAGAAAGGAGAAAATATCAGATCCAAGGAAGGAAGAAGAAGAGAAAGAAGAACCCTCCTCCATGGCTTGTGATTTTGAAGCTTAATCTTCTCCATACTTCTTCATACCTTAAAGGTAAGTATATTTATGTATTCTCCTCTCTTATATGCTTCATTTGATCCTTTAAATTCATGATTTGCATCAGATTTAATAAGGTTTTGGAAGCTTGCTTGAATAGTTAGGGTTAGAGGTCATTTGTTGCTTCCTTGCCTTAGCTTGAGTTTGTGGCTGATTTGGTGCTTCCTTGTTGATTATATGAGCTTCTTTGCTTCCATTCTTGATCTATACTTCATAATAGATGTGTTAGGGTTGATTCTCCATTGATAACATGATTGAAACCTTGAGTTTTTGGCCATGAAACTTGAAAACCGAACTGCTGCAAATCTGCTCTTTTTTCACCAAACTGCTGTGACGTTTTGTGCTTCGTTGCTTGAGTTAATGACTTCCAATTCGTGTAAATTTGCATGGAGATGTTGTATATCAAGTTTCATAATATTTGGAGTTGATTTGCTATGCTTTTGGATTGATTTTGTTTAGGGTCAGTTTTGCCGGCAAACTTTGTATGCAATTTTGGTTCTGTACCGAGACACCCCCGTGTCTCATTTGCCTTGAAAGGTGAGACACGGGCGTTTCAGGCTTCCTGGGCATGTCTGGACTGAGCCACGGGCGTGGCTCAGCTTAGTTAAGTTGAGGGACACCCCCGTGTCCCTCCCCTTACGCAGCCCTTAGTTTTCCTTTTCGGTTTTTGGTTTGTTTCGCCTCTTTATTGTCTTTATCTTCATTTGTGTTGAACTATGAACTTGTTTTACTATGTGTTGGGAGTATTGTGGTTCGATTTCATAACATTTGGGTGAGATTTAGACATGCTTTTGTTGAATGCCGTTTATGTGCGTTTTGGTGGCGTTGATGATTTCCTTAACCTATTTCCCTTGTCTTGTGATTTGTTCTTGATTTCAAACTTTGGAAATATGTTATATTATGTAATAGGGTGTATGTAGTAGAGTTTTGTGTAAGATTGAATACGTTTGAATATGTGTCGAACTTAATTTGCTTCAATGCTCTTATTTGCCTAAATGTTGGAGCTTGTGCCTTGAATTTCTTGAATTGATTGGAAACGTGTAATTATGAATTCGAATGAAAGTGAGCGAAGGATTGAATGATTTGATTATATGATTTAAGTCCTTAATAGTGCACATGAACGTGTTCATGACATAATAGCATCTCTTATGTATTCATACGCATTCGCCGAGCGTCAATATGGTTCATTTGAGTCTAAGTTTGCCTCTTGCTCTTTGTTTTGCTCTTAGGTTCATTCCGTTGTTGAGGAAGTGGTTCGTTTGACTCCTTTTGGTCCGTTTTGGTTGGTTTGCTCGTCCAGGTGAGGTTTTCTTTCCTTTTAGATATGATGACCTAAAACCCTATATGTATTTCGAACCCGCATGCGATACCTATATGTATATATATATAGATATGTGTTTTGATAAGTATTTTGTGGGTTTTGTCCCGTTTGTCAAGAGGCTTTGAAAACGCTTTTATAAGTCTATAAGCTCTATTTTCGTTTGTTTTGATAAGCTTTGATAAGAGTGTGTGTGTAAGCGTGGTATGATTTGCAGAGGAGTTTCATATGGTAAGTACGGTATACACAAGATATGTCTGTCTGTCTGTCTGTCTGTCTGTGATCTGTTTGGGCCCCGGAGTTGTGGGTAAGGGAGACCCGGGACGACCATCGGGGTCGCCGGTTACGACCCCTGTACACTTCTCCACCAACGGGAGACTTAGTTCTCCTATGCCGACGGAGCGCATTTTGGCTGGCCGTCGAAGGAACCGGGCGGGATCCTCCGGTTCATACGTTTCGTTCTGTGGTGGGTTGAGAGGGGCACCTCTCTTCCCCAAATGGTGTGGAGGTGGGATTGATTTACGATTTGTTTTATGTTTCGCTTCGCCTTTGTTTCAGGAGTAAGTGAGTTGGTTTTAAGCTTTCAGTTCGTTATGTTTCGATTATGGTTGTGAAACGGGGGCGGATTTCTAAACTCTAAAACTTGACTGATTTGGCCTTCGGCCCCAACCTTCTTTCTTTATATATATTACCACGGGTTAAATATTTTAGAATGCAAAAATCGTGCCCGGTTCATGAACCCTTTAAGCTTTGTATATGCTTTGCTCTTACGTATATGTATGGGTGTGTGTGTTAGCCCCCTCACCAGTCTCTAGGACTGACCCTCGTTATTTCTATCTTTTCCCCCTTTGTTTTGAGTTGCAGGTACTCGTTCTGAGGTGTTGGAGCTAGGCGGTTGTCTTTGAGTCGGGTTTGAGGATAGCTTGAGTCTCATGCATTGTATCTTCGTTTTCTTTATGCACTTTGGCCAATTCTGAAATATGTATAAGTTATGCTTTAAATTCGGAATTGTAAAAGTTTGTATAACTTGAATCGAAAGTTTGTTATGTCTTGAGTATGTTTATTTGCTTTATGAGATTCTGGTGCTTCCGCATTCGTTATTTGTTTTATTGCGTGCTCTGAGTAGGGTCTAGACCGCCTAGCTTAGGTTGGATTTTTGTTTGTCACCCGTTCGCCGTGACTTGATACGTGGACGGAGTTCCCATTTCGTTTCACGTGTTGGGTTATGGTGCGGGGGATGTGGCGCCCTTCGCTCCGGGGTGTTACATGGTATGTGATAATGGAAATGATAGTGCTTATGCTTCCGCTTTTAAATTCTTATGTAGTGGATTTAAATGATTTGGGGTCTAGTCCCGCCTAGCTAGTGTGTTTCTTGTATTGTCACCCATTCGCTATACGTTTGGTTTATGTATGGATTATCCATTTCGTATGTGGACCAAGCTATAATGCGGGGGATGTAGTGCCTTGGCGTATAGGGTGCTACATGCCTTGTCGCCGCCACAACCACAACCAACATTGACTACCAGCGCCGTTGATGACTACCAACTCTTCTCATCTGAAGAATTCTTCCGCCCAATTTCTTTCTTTCAATTGGCACCAACCGCTCCACCATTTTCCACCTTGAACCACCGATTGTCCCGTCACCGCCATGCCCACGCCCATCACCGACTATCAGCGCCGAAGACGACGACCACCACCATCATCCGCGCCTTCAAGACTCCATGATCGACGAATGCAACCGCTACCACCGCCTTGAAGGTGACAACCACTAATGCGAGCCCAGCCTAGCCCTCGCGAACCTGGTTCGAAACCCATATATTTTGTGCGAGCCCGAGCCCGAACTTTTAAAAAATGCCAAGGCGAGGCTCGTTGCCATCCTTAGTGAAGAGATATCATATCAATGGCTCATGGACCATAATAACAAGAACTTTAGTTAGGTTGACATTTAATAAAAAGAGATTTTGTCAAATCAAATAATTATAATATTACCAAATTTATTAGCATTGGTATTAGATGGAAGGCAAAAATGTAAATTTGGTTATGTAAGTTTGTAATTTTAGTAATTTAGTTTTGTTTTATTTTAAAAATTGAAATTAAGTCCTATAAGTTTGTAACTTTGGCACGTTTCGATATTTGTAATTAAATTCTATAAGTTCTAAAATTTGCAATTTATGTCCGATTTTTGCAGGAAAATTTATTAATTGCAAGAATTGGCTACGTGACTCATTTCTTTACTGACTTAGCGGGATGACATGACAAAAATATCTGACTTGTATAAAAAAATTATTATACATTTGACATATATAATAACAGAAAATTTAAATAAAAAAACATAATTATATTTGAACGAAAATATCCTGCCGTCCAACGGAGCCTATAAGAAGGTGATTCACTTAGACAACTGACTCATTTTTAATAGAAAAAAATAGTCAAACCAAGTCAACTAGCTAGTTAATCTCAAAATTCTTGTCGGCCGGCAAACCGGAGAAGGACGATTACGGTCCCACGAAAATCTCTACGTATTTGTTCCAGTCCAGAACAAGTGAGATCTTCCGATTTATGTGCGTTGGAATAACTCAAACAAAGAAGAGTTTGTATCGGTCTGATTCAAATGGCACGACCCGCGCCTTCTGAATTCCGCACCTTCTGATTCGGACATAAATTGTAAAATTTTAAAACTTGCAAAACTTAATTGCAATTTTCGAAACATACAGGACTAAATTGTCAAAATCACAAACTTACATGACTTAATTACAAATTTCAATATGAATAGGACTAAATTGCCAAAATTGCAAACTTACGGGACCAAATTTACATTTTTGCCTATCTAAAATAAGTGTACAACACATTTCTTTTTTATACAAACTTTTTATAATGATTTAGTCGAATCAAATTCGATTCTTCTATTGTATCAATACATTTTATGGTTCCCCATGCATACTAGATTGAAAAAAGATTACTTAATAAACATTGGGTTGCAAAGGTAAAACATCCACCATCTAAGTGGTATAGTTCAACACTATATCAACTTAATTAAAAACTAAAAAAATATAAATATGAATGATAGAATAAATTCTAGAGGAAAAAATAATTTACCCTCTGTATTATGATAATTTTTCAATTTTTTATTTAAATTTTCAAATGTTTCAAATTGTCATATGTACTTTGTAAAAAAATTTAAATTATTATCTCCATCATTTAGACATTAACACGTGTCTCATTTCCAATGAAAAATTAACAATTTTCAACGAGAAATAACCACGTATTAACACCTAAATAACCGAAACGACAATCCAAAACTTTTTACAAATTATAAATGAAAATATAATTTTTTTTACAAAGTACATATGGTAATTTAAAATATGTAAAAGTTCAAAAAAATGAAAAAAACGATCATAGTATAAAGGTACGCAATTCTTTCCTCTAAATTTTATATCTTAGTATTACGATCCATATGATTTGGATATGGCTCCGATATAGAAAAAACGAAAAAAACAAAAATTACATAATTCTTAGGTATTTGTTGTGGTATCTTTTTCCCATGCCCCTCTTTTTCACACACACACACAGACACACAAAAGGACACACAACACACATAGACACAGAGAGAGCACACAGGTGCTGCAAATGTGAAAATGGAAACAGATTGACGCAAATACTACAAAAGCAGTTTTACTGTACACTCTCTCTCTTCACGTGCCAATCATCGACTTATCATGTGACCACCCCCGTCCCACTCTCTGCCTTCACTGCTCTAAGTGCTCTAATCATCCTTTCCGAGTTGCACACTTTGCTCCACTCTTCTTCTCTTCCATTGACGATTTGACTCATAAAGATCGAAGCTTTACTCTCGTTTCTTGAAACCCTTCTCAGTTCTTGAACTCGAGTGCAATTCTTTATTTTATTTGGTGGAATATTATACTGTTGTTAAAGAGTTCGTGAGAAGTGTGTGAATGTGAGCACACCCAAGATGGGCTGTCTGCAGTCCAAAACTGCTAATGTCCAGTCTCCTGACCAAGAGCCTTCACAGCCCGACTCGAAACCAGATCTGGGTATTCTCCATTTTCTCCCTTATATTTCTTGTTCTTGTTTTTCTTTCTTGTTTTATTGATTATCTGTGTTTGGTGGGTTCTTTTGTGTGTGCTTTAGTTGATTCTTGAAGCTACTTGTGTACTTTAGTTTTCCGATAATCATTGTATATGTAAAGGTTTTTTTGTGGCTGTAGAGATGGGAGCAAGCATCTTTCCGAGTGTTTTTTTTTTTTTCTTTTTCTTTTGGTGATCTGGGTATCACTTTAGATGCTGTTTTGGATTGTAATGCTTGGTTTGAAGAGAACGTGGCTGTGTGAAATTGTACAAAAGCATAAATATTTTTAGGTCGGTTAAAACTTTATGCAGTAATTACGACCGTGTTGTACCTTGTATTTGATTTTGAGGAGTTCCAACTTTATTCAAGCACTTTTTCTTGTTTTTCATGGAAAAATAGCCATTTTGGTTTGTTCAGTTGTTGAACTCTCTCTCTGGAATTTTCGGTTTGGGTGTATGCTGTATTCCAGTTTAAGCACAAAAAGAAATATTTAATATCAAAAAAAAAAAAAGTTAATAATGAGTGGTTGAGAACAGAATCAAGTTGGAGTATAAGCATCATCTGAGAGTCCACGTTCTTTCTTTAAGCTTTTTCCTTTCCTTTTTTGGTTCAATGACAATGAACTCCTATAACTATAGCTATGTGAAACTACACATTTTTCTATTTACTTAGAAAACTACAAGGAACCCCTGTTGCTCCACGGGAGATGAGTTTTGATGTATCACTCAATTTTTAGCAGTGTTTGTTAATGAACTTAAATGACTCATACATATCAGCACAATGTGAAAAGTTAACTAGATTTTGAATTAGATCATCACTTAACAATCTGTAATAATCAACAGAAGGGAGTAATTTTGTAGTGGAAGTAAGCTACATAAGGGATGGATATGTAACTCTCCGAAACCAAGGGCCAAGTTTTGTATAATTTATTACTGGGGGGGATGTTATAGTTCTTGATTTTCCTTTGCTTTTGTTTCATTTTTCTTTTTCCGTAAATGATGATTGAATATTAATGTAGCAAATGGAGAGCAAGTGGATCAAGATCAAGTGCCCGCATTCAAGGAATTTGGACTTTCTGAACTTCGTGCTGCGACAAATGGTTTTGGTAGTGAACTAATAGTATCAGAGAGTGGAGAGAAAGCTCCTAATGTTGTCTATAGAGGCAAGCTTCGAAGTAACCGGCTCGTTGCAATTAAGCGCTTCTCAAAGCAGTCATGGCCTGATCCTCAGCAGTTTGTGGTTAGTTTTTCTTTCTGATATGGTGATTTGGATTTGGTTCTTGATATATTTTGCTCACATTTGATAAAAACTTAATGGAAAATTACTCTAACCTCCCCTGAAGTATGTCAAATTACCCAAACTTCCCATTTGAGGTCCAAAACTACAATTGCCCTTTTTAATCATCAATCTATAATCAAAACTGTAAATTTTAATTGGAACTTTGCTAACTTTATGGATAGAAAGGGGTAACTGTGAGGTGAAAATAAGTTACAAAAGAGGTATGTATAATTTTGAAACAAAAGAAGGGGTAATTGTGTAATTGTATAAAATTATAAGGGAGGGAGCTGTAATCAATGCAAATCTTTATTTAATCAAAACTCGTGAATCCTCTATTATTGACAGCATTCTTGTTTTTAGTTTTGATTTTTTGAAGTTTTCTTGACGAGATACAATTTTTGCAGGCTGAGGCTGCTGGAGTTGGTAAGGTTAGACATAAGAGATTGGTGAATTTAATTGGATGTTGTGCCGAAGGAGACGAACGGCTATTAGTTGCTGAGTATATGCCCAATGATACACTCTCAAAGCACCTCTTTCATTGTATGGTTATTTTTGCTCACCTAAACGATCTGTGTTTGTGTGTGAGCGCATGCATGTGTCTGTGTGTGTGTGTGCATATATATATGTATATATATATATATATTGTGTTCAAATATTATAGTATAATATATAATTTGTTGTTTTGATTTAGGGGATAAACAGCCTCTGCCATGGGAAATGCGTGTGAGAGTGGCGCACAACATAGCACAAGCACTTGAACACTGTAATGCTGAAAACCGTAAAATCTACCATGATTTGAATGCTTATAGAGTTCTTTTTGATGAGGTACTCCTTATAGGTGTTGTTCTTTCGTTTCTTTTTGCCTTTTTTGTTTTTCTTTTTTAAATGTCATGGACCAATTTTGTTGTTTATATGTTACAGGATGGTGACCCTAGGTTGTCTAGTTTTGGCTTGATGAAGAATAGCAGGGATGGAAAGAGTTATAGCACCAATTTAGCATACACTCCTCCAGAGTTTTTGCGAACAGGTAATTTCATGTTGAATTCGATTTGAGTTTAATATAAAAACAATCTAAAATGTTCATTTTCTAGCTTAAAAAAGAGAGGGAGAGAGAAAAGAAAGAAAATGGTCACCAGTATGCTACTTTTGCATCCTATAACAACTTTTACCTTCGATATGTTGCATACTGATTGTTCACTTGAATCTTTTTCAAACCCATGATCAACGTGTGTCTCTCTGAATTATATTTTTATTTTCTGTTTTTGTTGGCATTGACTATAATGTATTCCTTTTTTTACATTGCTATTCAACCAATGCCGAACTTTTCTACCCCAAAATGATGACTAGCTTTCATGATGTGGTAAACTACAAGAATCTTGATTAACTGAGAAACTACTGAATAATGACGCAATTCTTTTCTTTTTTATTTTTATTTTTATTTTTTCAGGCCGGGTAATTCCAGAGAGTGTGGTGTACAGTTATGGAACTGTTCTTCTGGACCTTCTGAGTGGAAAACATATCCCTCCGAGTCATGTATACTGCATTTTCCATCACTTTTGTTTTATGTTTGTTTTATTCGATTTACCATGAGTTTTTTGGCAATTAATTCTATTATGAATAAAATCTTTTAGTTTGATGTATATCTGTAGACAACCTTTTTACATTATGTATATTTCTTTAATTGGTTTTCTGAATGTTGATGTGTATGTGGTGCTCTAGGCTTTGGATTTGATAAGAGGAAAAAATGTTCTCTTGCTGATGGACTCGTCTTTGGAAGGACAATATGCCAACGAAGATGCTACTGCATTAGTTGAACTTGCTTCAAAATGCCTTCAGTACGAGGCTAGAGATCGACCTGTTGTCAAGTTTCTTATTACTGCTGTAGAACCACTTCAAAAGCAGAAAGAGGTAATGTCTATAAATATAATTATACGAATATTGCGTCCTGGTTTCTGAAATTACGGATACATCCCTTGTAATTTATTACTAACTTACAGTTACCTCCTTCTGTTTGATTATTGGACATACTCGTAGGTTTCTCAAAATTGTTCTTGCGAGTATGGATGATGTTACTCGAGTAGTTTAATAATTTCCAATATTTAATTTAAGGTTTCGATGTTATCATTCTAGGTTGCATCTCATGTGCTGATGGGTCTGACTAAAACCCCTGTGATTCTACCAACTATGCTTTCTCCTCTTGGAAAGGCATGTGCAAGGATGGATCTTACTGCTGTACATGATGTCATGCTCAAAACGGGCTATAAAGATGAAGAGGGTGCAGAAAACGAGGTGAGATCGTTTATCCACTTAACTCTTCGAAAGACAATTAATTTTGTGACTTTACTTTGATTTTTTAATTGATTGCATTCGATTTTTATGTTCGTAAAAAGTTATTGGAATGGGAAATGTTTTTGAAGCTTAGACAAAATTTCATTTCAAAAGTGTGTAAATGAATATTTTATTTTTGTATTGACTTTTGTGAATTGGTGAAGCTTTCATTCCAAGAATGGACACAGCAAGTTCAAGATATGCTAAATACTAAGAAATTTGGAGATATTGCGTTTAGAGACAAGGATTTCAAGGGTGCAATTGACTACTATTCAAAGGTACATGATGTGTTTTCGTCTCGTTTATGCATAATCTCAAGTCAGTTATATGGTTTGCATAGTAGTTATTTATCCTTTGTTTATGTTTTAAAATTTATTTTTAACTGAGATTAATTCCTCCCTAGTTTCAACATATAAGCGGCTTGTGATCACTACAATGTATAAAGTTTATAAAAATCGGTATGGGTAAAACGACAAGGATGTAACAAGGGGCGCTGGTCGGGATAGTCACCACCCTTGAAGTCTAATTCATGATTATATTGTATATTTATTTTCTTTAATATTCAATAATTTATTCCCCAAATAATGGAAATCCCATTTAAAATTCCAATTTTGCCCTCTAAATAAAATTTCTGCACAGTTCTTGTTCTTGTTTCATGCACCATAACAAGCTAAGCATTCTTTATTTCTAATGCCTTCTCAAGATCTCAACTATTCTTGATAATGCAGCTGGTGTCGATGATGTCTGTGCCATCTGGCACAGTATTTGTGAGACGGGCTCTTTCGTATTTGATGATAGGGCAACCAGAGCTAGCACTAAGGGACGCCATGCAGGCACAGGTTTGCTTGCCCGAGTGGCCATTGGCTTTCTACATGCAGGCTCTTGCACTTTCCAAACTTGGAATGGAGACTGATGCTCAAGATATGCTCAATGATGGTGCCTCATTCGAAGCCAAGAAGCAAAACAGTTGGCGCAACTAAAACATATGTGTTTCCAAAATCCCGGTAATGACAAAATTAGATATATTCTCGAATCTCGAGTGATGTTGGATGGTGGAAATTCTGTGAAATTCGGGTGAGGTGAGAGTGAACTTATGGTTTGTATCTTTGACTCTATGTTGTAGGTTACTATAGCTTCATACACAAATGAGAAATGTATAAAAATCGCCTTTTTAGGCCAATTTGGGAGTGGGCATGTCATTTGTCTAGCAAGGGTATGTGTGATTGTTGTCTATCGCATCCCACATTGGTTTCGGGTTTTGTCTCCGGCCAACTTATAAGATCGGATTATTGTTCCTTATAACAACCAGTTTCAGGAGTGCATTGAATCCTTGTTACAATATGTGTCAAAGGAGAGGGGATCTACGTGTGTGCATGCTGTCTCCTTCACATACAAATTTCAAGAAATATAAATCAACAAGAAGTACGGGTTCAACTATCCCTAGAAGCCTGTCCCGAAATAATTAAAACAAGAATTCGTAAGTTCATACATAATTTATTTAAGTATGACCAAATACAACAAGAAATGCAACTCGAACTAGGCGACTAGAGACTCGACCGACTCACGACGGGTCAGTCCATCGATTGAGTGGGGGGCTAATGCACACCCACACACATATACGTATAGAGCAAAGCAAATATTAAACAAAAGACTATGAACCGAGGTAGGGTTTTGCATACCAAAACCATTTTTAAATTAAACTTATACATATTCATATTCTTAACCGATCAAAGTATAAAAGAAAGATCCTATCCCATTTCATAATCAACATATCATAACTAATTCTTGTACCCGGGAAGTACGGGTCTTCAATTAACTCCCCACTTATTAACATATATATTAAAATGGAAATCATAAATCATAAAACAAATCCAACCCCAACAACTATGTAGTTCGGGGAGCAAACCCTCACTACTCATTACCAATGCACACTGGGTAGCTAACCCATAATGTGCTTGAAGCACCACGCCTCCTCAACCTCCAAGAGTCGCGCGTAAGTACTTCAAATGGAGACCGTGCACAGGCTTAACCCTACGGTCCTTGCCGTCCCGGGCGTCCTTACCCACGTCTCCGGGGCCCAATAAATCAGAACAGAGCTTATCAGATCATGACTCGCTACATATCAAACATAACTTAACGCACCTTAATATGTCTTACCTTGCAACTCGGCATATGCTTTTAACGTACCTCTCCGTGTCATCCTAAATCATATCAAGTTGAAGAAGAGCATAGCTTGCACGAAGACACACGGTTTGGAGCAAGCCTTATTGCAAAACATTTTTAAGCTCACATATACTCGTACATATAATTCAAAACATTTAATTGTATGATAAAGTCATAAACGTATCTTATAAACACATATCTATTATATAAATATAATAGTATAGTCACATGCGAGCTTGAAAACAAGCATATAGAGTCGTAGGTCGTATTAACTAAAAAGAAAGCAAACCTAAACCTCACCTTTTACAAAAAATTCTCACGGACGAGCGTTGACAACCAAGAAGAAGCTAAATGGTGGATCCGACACCTCCCGAACTCAATTCTGAGACAAAAAAGCACATACTCAAGACTTAGATTCAATCATGAACCAATTAGACGCACGACGACGCATACGAATGCAAGTGGATGCAATACACGTTATACATAAATAATTCAAGAATAAACCTCATAGTATATGAAATAAACTCATAACGCATCATATTATAGCATAACATAAGCATTTATAAGTTTAAAATGCATAAAGGAGGCAAACGATTCAAGAAAAGAATACACGTATCATTTATACGATCATGAATTCAAGTCACAAATACACTTAGCAAACGAGGCCATAAACTTAAAATAAATAACGAAACATAACATATTACAACACATTAACATGTTAGGATCATAATCGGGGTGGGAGGAATCGAATAAAAACAAAAACAAAGCAAGAAAACGAAGAACGACACAACCGGCAACACAACACAAGACACGGCCAAACTTGGCAAAAAAGGGGAAGGGTAACGGGGGTAACCTTCCCAAGCACAAAGGAGATAATCCCCGTTAGGTGAGGCAGGAGCAAAAGCTCCCAGCAGCCATGGAGGTAACGCCCGTTACCTCCCCAAACCTCAAACGCCTTGACACCCGTTACCCCGCGCAGGAGCTTCGTTTTCGCCAAAGGTCAGCCCTGCTTCTTGCCTTCAATTGCAGCAGCAGGACATGAACCAACAACCAAGAGCAGCACAACAGCATCAAGAATACGCAAAGAAGGCAGCAAAACAAACACCATAACAACAACAAACTCACACGCAGCAGCAAATGATGCAAAAGATGGAATTCAAACTCATTTCTCCAAGCTTTTCATGAAGTGCAGCTATGGTGGTTCATCATACACAACTCATACCTCAAACTCATGCTCAAATATGCATAAAGGAAGCTAGAATGATCACATTTCATGCATCAATTCACACAAAAACCGAACAACAGCCATGGATTCAAATTTGAAGAGAAAACCTAACTATTCATGCTCTTGTTTAAATCATACTCAAACCTCCATGAAAATGCACAAACTATAGCTTAAAAGAACCACAACAAGATGAGGAACAAGAACATATGCTTACTTCTTGAAATGGTTGAAGGATGAAGAAGATTGAGCTCAAATTCTTCAAGGAATGAATAGTGGCGGGTGAGATTTCTTCCCCTTCTCTTTTCCAGCGAAATTCCCTTCTCTCCTGACTGGGGTTGCAAATGAATGGTTAAGGTTCAGGTAGTGAGTTGATTTAGGTTTAAGGAGGTTCAAGAATCGGGTCATTTGGTTAAGAAACGAGATAATTATGGCTAAAACCGTAAATAGTGGCAAAGTTGCACGAGGCTCACGTTTCGGGCAAATTTCGGAGTTTCAAACAGGTTTAGAAAAATACAAGGCTAGGTTCCATGGCTCCGGATTTTTGTTATGAGTCCAACACCACTTCTAGAATTCGAATCCGAATTCCCGATCTCAAGTTATGGCGTCCGGAACCCAAGGCGTGCTAAAACTCGTTAGGCCTTCAAATCCCAAAATTCAGTACGCGCAACATTCCCTTACCGCTTATTGATACTCAATCAATAAGCTATTAAACTTGAGTGGTGCACGCAACACGTGCAATCCTCGCACTAATACTTAACCAATTTTCCGCATTACTTGTTGATTTTGTAAGAAGCCTAGCCTTTGTGGGCGGCACAAGGCAACATGCGCGCAATCCCCCGGACCTTGTACGCGCCGTGCACAAACATATGCGCATGACATCGTCCAATGCCCAACCGTCAAGTGGGATAAAGTGTTTTGCTTAGAGGCAAAATGTTAAGTCCATTTTTCGTGTTAGTTTTTACTGGGAAATCAATATTCCTGTGCATACTTTTGAGCTAAATCGTAGTTTTTGATCCTTTGTAAGGAACAAATAACAATGGAGCAAGATGTACGGAAAACAGGAGGAAAATGAAGAAAAATGGACAAAAAGAGCAAAAATTCGAAGGTTGACCAACTTGGGGTCGCGACCGCGACCTCATCCTTCTGCTTTATGGTCGCGGGCGCGACCATGTATTTTCCGGATGAATTTCGCTAATAAAAATGCCAAATCTCGAAGGTTGGGAAAAATGAGGTCGCGACCGCGACCTACTCCATGCACATTTCTTGTCGCGGTCGCGACTGGTATTTTTGGTGAATTTTTCTGCTGAATTTGTGGAGAAATCTCGAAACATGAAGAAAAAGGGGTCGCGACCGCGACCAGGCGGAAAACACGATTTTATTAGTTGGTCGCGGGCGCGACCTTTTTATGCCTATTTTGGGTCACGACCGTGACCCTGTGCAGACGCGATTTTTCGGATTTTGGCAGTTTCTTAGCAGTTGTTGGTCAACAAATGGAATATAGAGAAAAAACTTCCCCATTCAGAGGTAGTTCGGACAGAGAGAGAAAAGAGAAAGGAGAGAAAATCCATGGAGAAGAAGAGAGGAGAAGGAAGTTCTTGAAGAATAAAAGTCGACATCTTCTACAAGTTCTTTTCTGCTTAAGTCATTTACTTTCAGTTAAACGAATGCTTCTTATTTCAGTTTATCGTTTGAATTCTCTAGACATAGCCTTAGGGTTAAACTTTATTTGCTTTCAAGACATCTTTTATTGCAATTCCGTGATGAATACTAAGTTCATTTGCTTTAATGATTTGAAGTTGAGTTTAAGTATGAGCACTTAATTCATCTAGGCATGGGAATGACTATGTGTATGCTATGTGTTTGAAACAATGTCTGAATGAGTGATTTAGTCTTTGGATTCATGAAAACGGGAGTAATTTAATATATAAGGAGTGACCATCCGAAGTATATATATTAAGGTTACTTTATTTTCGAAAGATTTGTTGTAACTTGGTGGTTTTCATGAAATATTGGAGATTAAGAGTTAAAGAAATTTAATCTTTGTCCAATTATCTTAGTAGGCCTTTAAATTATGCCAAGCCGCTGATTTAGAAGTCCCTCTTGTCCTGTTTGATGGATTAATTCTATTTTTGGGTAATTGTGAGAACATTTTCTGAAATGGAATTAATACACACCTTAGATTCGAGAGAATTGTTGGTATAACTCAATGACAAGTTTAAAAGATTAAAATCACTTATTAGGATGTTATTAAAACTCTAATTGCATGCTTCATGTTATTCCCTAGCCCTTTTGTTATTTGAATCAAGTTTACTAAGTAATTAAGTTCTTCTTTAGCTAACTTTAGTTAATCCTAGTTAATCCTTCCTCATTACTTGTGTTATTCTAATCTAATGAATGGATATCGGTATGAAAATAATGCTTGATTCATCCTTCCTCGTGGGTACGACCCCTCGTGCTACAATTTGATGCCGAGTTTGCACTTGGGCTTTTAAAACTGAATATGTTTTCTAACCACAACTTGAAGGAGTTTTGGTACGGTAAATTAAGGGATATCACAAAACACTCTAAATCGAGATGCTCTACCAAGCAAGTATCTATCTCACGTTTTGTGTTGTCCACTCACTGAGGCCCCGAATCAAGATCATACCATTGCCAATAGGGGTTAGTTCGTTTAAGTGATTAATGGGTTCATTCTCCATGGTAATGTCTCGAGTTTGAATCCCACTTGAGTGTGCGTGTGTTTAAAAAAAAAAAAAAATCATACCGTTTTTCATCGTTCACTCATTGAGACCCGAATCAAGATTATACTGCTTTTAAGGGGGCTTATAGATATATATATTGAAATGATATATTTCATTCCTTATATCTAGCGTTTATTTACATCTTTCCCTTTTTTGGTTAGAAATATCATTATGTTTAGCTATATTTCAAAATTTGTCGTACAATAATATTTCTCATTTCTCAATAATGTTTTGCTTCATAATACTTTTTTTGTTAAAAAAAAAAAAAAAAAAAGTTTTCAAAATATGGGTGGGTGGGCCTACCTAAAGTTTGGCCCGATATGGCCATTTAGTTCTTTTGGCCCGTTTACCGGTAAATGTCGATAGTGCATAATTTTAAATTAAATAATGTCTCATTCCTATACATATTCTTTATTGAGTAAATAATACATATACCGTTTTCTAAAATCACATAATCTACTTCTTTTCGCCAAATAATAATAGTACTTTTGAATTTTCAAATAAATTGATAAAATTAGCCTAAAGTTAAATTTTCTGATATTTTTTTTTCCTGATAATGTTTTTTTAGGGATAATAACATTTTCCCCCTTTAACATTTGAGGGTATTTGTCTATATTGCATCGATATGAACACGACAATACGAATACTAAACGACAAGGCATGATTTCATGGAGTTTTTCAAAATTTTAGGACACGACATGGTTATATTCTATATAAATAAATATATTTTATATATAAAGTATAATCAATGTAACATATGTAGTATTAAAAACTCAAATAAATTTGTTATTTCAAGTTTTTTTTTTTAACACACGCACATTGAAGTAGATTTCGAACTCTAGGACCTTATTCTGGAGAATGAATCAATTAACCACTTGAACCAACTCCTATTGGCTTCTTATTTCAGTTTTCTTTTCAAAAAATTCTAAAAATATTAAACAAGACATAAAAAATTGTATAATTATAAAATTTATCCCGTCGTGTCCAATTTGAGTCGGACACTTCATCCCCGTCATGTCCGATATTGTGTTTTAAATTTTTTTATTTTGAACATATTTTAACCGTGTCCGAAACATATCAGAATCATATCCAATACGTGTCGAAGCCCTTAATCTCTATGGTGGAGAAAAAACTTTTAATCACTTTAGCAAATTATGTTTTTTTTTCCCTCCTGATAAGTTAATTAGGGGGAAAAGACGGATTGATTCATTTTCGATTTGTTTTAACATATTTGGATTCGTTTAAGTAAATGTAGTTTTTAGAAAATTGACGACTATTTGGATTCGTTTAAGTAAAAGTGAAATTTCAGATTTCCAACAAATTCAAGAATTTTGACTAACCCAATAACAAAGAAAGCAGTGGAGAAACTCAGCGGCGACGGTGGGAGACGGCGGAGACTTGCTGGTAGAAGATGGTGGCGTGACGGCAGTGTGCAGAGATCGTTGGTGGAGAAAAAAATTTTGGCGTAGAAACTTAGATACAAAAGTAATTTTGAGTTGAGGATAGTGTTTGCAATTTTTTTTTTTTTTTATATTAATATTGGGGCCGGGTCCTGGAGCGGGTCTGGAGCGGACCCGTTAAGGACCCATTATTAACGGGTCCATTTTTTTTGGATCCAGACCCGCTCCAGGACCCATTGGAGCGGGTCCTTCACGGGTCTCGTGGGGCGGGTCCGGATCCAGGACCCGTTGGACCCGGCCCATTACCATCCCTAAATTATTGACCAATGACCACCTACTTATTACTTAAGGTAGCAATTTGAAAAACCTATAAAAATGAGGACCTCATTTGTAAATTCCGAAAAGCAACATTTATTTACTCAGCTCGCCCACCGGAGACGGCGGAAGAAACACACGAGATGGCGGCGAGACAGCGAGCGGTGGCGGCGCTACCGACGCTCATGCGAGCTTTGAGGAAGGATGCGCCGCCGAGGCATCACACGGCGTTGCCGTCGCTCAGAAGAGCTTTTTCTCTCTACGATCAGATCAATCTCATCGACGATGTTCCTGAAGACCAGCTCCGCTTCCAAGAGTATTAACCTCTTAATTTCACTTACTCCCTATCTTTATGCTGCTTTTCGTTTAAATTTCTTTGATTTTGTTTTCGTGGAGTTAATTTTCCCTTTTGTTTGAATCTGTGTACTTGATTTTTTTTTTCCGTTTGAATTTGTGGTTTTGTGTTATGTTATGTGATTCTTTGTGCATTTGGGGACATGGTAGTTTCGCCTTGGATTTGTAATTTAATCTCTATGGAACAAATTTTGTAAGATAGCAATTTCAGGGACGTTCAGAAATTGAACAATGGGTGTTGGAGAAGACCTTCAATTCTTAAGAGTGGAATAGAATAATTGTTAACAAGTCTGTCACTATACCTTTAGATATGCTTTGTTGCTATCTTGTTGGATTTTGATCATGATTCCTTTTGCTAGTATATAGAAGAACTCTGATTTTCACTTTGTATTTTGTAAATTTGATGGGATGGTTGCATATTATATTCTTAAATACTCTGAATTCAGTACATGTTATCAATAATCTCCGGGTATTATATGATTCAACTTTTACATTCGTGCATATTTTGAAGGAGAATGAATATATATGGTTTGTAGTATTAGTTAGTATGGATTTTATTTTCGTTTGTGTATGTTAAGAAACCTAATGTGAAGAGGATTCCTGCTTTTTAAATGTTTACAGAATTGATTCCTCAAATCTTTTTATGTTGTTTGACAGATTTGATGATACTGGATTCAAAGTAAATGGAGTCAAGTATGAAGGCAGCTTACTATGTGTAGGAAATTTGCTAATGTCTTGGGCTCCAAAGAAATTCTCGGATATCACTGTTGAGAGGTATATGGATATTACACATAATTCTTGGTTCCTTACTACTTCCTTTATGTACTGAAAGGAACAATAACAATATCTACACTTCTCTGCTGTTGCTTTGCTCGGTGTTGTTGACTCAAATTTGTGGTTAAATGTCTGAATTATATAATTATTAGAGTGGTGCTCTATTTGGGGTTTTGAATATTTGGACTTTGCCCACTTTGTTTTGAGAGTCTTTCATCTTTGTTTCAAGAGCTTTCATGCAGTCATGGTTTAGTCAAGAATTAGGATAGAGAAAGCATTCTTACATTGGATTATTGTCGAAGTCTGAAAATCATGATAATATTGAAGAACATTCAATTACTTCATGAGTTATTCCCAGCATATGCGCCTATTCAGAAGTTTTCTGCAAAGGCAGGGTCATGATATTTTCTTTTGCTGATGTCGTAGATTGTTTAAAACTAGATTATAATCAAACAGTACTGTAATATGCCTAGTAAGAGGGATTTGCTGAAGGTAATTAACGGATTGGTTTGCTGATTTATTTGCCTATGTTGTACAGTTTCTTTTTAATCAAATTGGAGAAGTGATGATTAATTGTGACTTTGCATAAATTCTCTTTCTGGCTCTAGAGAATGACAATATGTGCTGATAGTTTAATGTTATTAATGCAAAATCTTCATGAGATCATTGCTGCATGATAATTGACTTGGTTTCTAGTTTCTGAAACTGAACTTATCAGAAAAAAGTGCCAGTGGGGATTTCCATATGACCAAGCAGTCAACTTAACTAGTTCAACAAGGATCGTTGCTTAATATGTGGTTAACTTTCTGGAATGAGTTCACTCTGTGAAGTTTAATATTCTCGTGTTAGAACTCTCTACAAATTATTTTAGTAAAACTTACTTTATTAGAATAATTTCTATGTCATGTCTGAGTATTTTGTTTTTCTTTTGTGTGTGATTTTCTGCAGCTTATCTATCTTTAAGACAGTGCGGCCAATACCAGGTGAGAACTCCACTGCAAATGCATATAACTTTCTATACCGACTGTATTATTTCCTTCATTTTCCCCGTGTTAATTACTAAATCGGGCTTCTGTGGAACCACAGAGATTTTGATTATTGGATGCGGAAGGTATATTCAGCCCGTAAATCCTGAAATTCGCAGCTTCATTCGTTCCACTGGCATGAAATTAGAAGCAGTTGACTCAGTAATCTCTCGTTTCCTCTTTCTGCGTTTCATAATCAATACTTCCATTGCTTCTATTCCCATTTCCACATCATTATGTGTTGTTACGCAATTAAAGATCCCTTCTCCTTTTATTGGAATTGTGTGATAACTAATTTTCGTGTTGTGATGGTGCAGAGAAATGCTTCCTCAACCTACAACATATTGAACGAAGAAGGCAGAATAGTAGCAGCCGCTCTAATTCCATACGGAGCCACTTGCTGAAACCCAGATAATAATCTTGTACATTTTACTCTCTTCACAATGACCATAGTTTTGTCGTAAGGTTTTGTGTATCAGTAGCCGGCTGAAATTCTCAATTTTCGATCAGAGTCCTTGCTGCGTATCTTACGTACGAAAACCGTCATTTTACATCAAATTGAGTATTGGGTTGTCCCTCGAAAGGCATCATCACAGATGCACATAGTTTCATCAAATAAATAAACGTGGAAATTACAGCACTTGTGGTGTTCTTTAGACCAGCATGAAGCACAATAACAAACATAAAAAAGGGGTTATCTGTAATTTTAAAATTACGTGCATCTCTCCACGTTCTAAACCTAACGACGACTTCAACCAAGATTTTCTATCATTACATCCCCTTATATCTACAAAGACAGGTGAAGTTCATCCCAAACTTCACTTCCTACTACTTTGATTATCTCGTTTAGTATCTTCATTGTCGTCGAACATGAAACTGAATCCGACTCTATGCCTGTATTCTCCGGTACCCAGACACCGGTTACAATAGCCAAGACCACTACCACGACAAGTTCTGCACCTGTCAAGAACAACATTTCATGAGATTATCTACGAGTTTGGAATATATACATATCTTAGATATTTAGGGGGTAATTTGCAAACGCTTCTATTTTTATAGAGATAGAATTTCTTAATTTTAAACGCTTTTGAAAAGTAAAATTTGCAAAATATTAAATTATTAAAAGCTGTGAGTGTTGGAAAAAAAATTAAGAACACTTCTAATATATCTTATTAGTAAAGTTTTATTACATACGAAGAGTTAACAAATATGATGAAGGATAGAAAGTTCATCAACACATAATTTTGAGGGTAAAATTGGAAATTTAATTTTAATCGAACTTAATTTGTCATATCTAACATTAAATTACGAAAGTAGAATTAAGGTATATTAATGAGAATCTCCATTACCAAAAGCTATAGTAATTTCTTCAATACAACTTAATATCACTTAAAAAATCCGAATAAAATTAAGTTAAATTAAGTCAAAATACATACCAAACGCTCTCTTAGAAGACTTTTATTTATTTTCAAACATAGTCTAGAAGCTAAAATCAGAGACCAAAACCATATCAAAGGATCCTTATTCCTTAATTTTAATTGATTACTGCTCGTTTTATGGAGAAATTAATTTGGAAACACTCCCAAAATAGTGAGAATGAGCTAGAAGTTATAAAAATCACTTCTTTTGCAAAATAAAGCTAGAAGCAGATATTTTAATTTTAATATTTAATTTAATTTTTTTTTCCATCCAAACTATATGCTATCTTATTTTTAGTCGAAACTATTATATTATATTACAAATACAAGTATCGGTTTCGAGTCGAAATATGAGATATTAAAAAATATTTATCTCTATTTTGAATTTGCAAACACCAATTGATCAACTGTGTTCATGAATCATCATGGAATTCAAGGCGTTGCCTGGTATAATCATTCTTACCATTTGGGCCACTCCCCTTTCGGAAGCATGTTGGATCCGATGTGATTCGTCCTTCCTGAAGAATTTGAATATCAGATAAGATTAAGAATTAATGCAGCTCCAACAGATCAACTTGCAGACAAAGAGAGAATAGAGAGCGAGAGAGACCTCTTCCATCGCAAAACACACAAGGAACTGTACCGCTTCCTCTACACACAACGCAAGGCGGCTCTGGCTTTGGTATGCTTTCTTTCCGAACATTTGACTGCAATCAATGCACTTAAATCACACACACAAACCCGCGAAATTACGCCAAATTTGTTGAAATTCTTTTCCTGTTTCCTAATTTGCCCAATTTTAATCAACAGAATGATGGACGAAAAGGAAAAATTGAAGAAAGACGTGCCTCAGTTCTGACGACCCATGAAGGCCTAGAAATTGAGATCAGTGGTCGCATCGCCGCCGGAGCACCATTTCCGGTGCTCTCTGCTTTCGGACGGACGGTTGTTGGCGAACACGTTGCTCTCAGTACCGCCGCCATTATCTGTTGCTTGCTCCTCACCGTACCGTAAGCATTCTCTTCTCTGTTTATTTGTTTTATTTTTATTTTTTGTGAAACTAAAAACGCTATTACAATCATTTTAAAGTCGCATATTATAGCGCTCTGGTTCTTATTTCATTGTTTTGAAATGAAATGCGATTTTTTGGCCTTAAGCCTTTAACACACTTTATACTCGAAATAAGACTTCTGATTAATCTAACATAAATCACCGAGTTATACATCAGTTACAACATTCGATATAGCCATCGGTAAAAACATGCTTCCTTTTGGTAAAAGTTAAAAGTTAATCGTAAAATCAATCTAGATATCCAATTTTATACATAATAGTTAATTGACAAGAGTCTGTATCTACTGTGGTTGTAATGACTTGCGATGTTTATGTAAGCATAATCATATGAATTTATAGAATAAACTGAATCATGAATTCACGCAGCGGAAATTTGGATCGAAATACCTCCCGCCATTGCTCTTCGTTTTGCCGATTGAATAACCTATACAATCCAGAAAATCCAATTGTTTGATGACTGCGAAGAACTCCGTCAATGGCTTCAAGTCTTCTCTTTAAAAGAATTCTTCAAGCCCCCTTTTCTCTTCGGTTCTTCTAAGCACCGAATCCTCACAACCTGATGGACCTTAGAGTTTCTCTATTATTTATATATCGTAACTCCATCAGTTACGATATATCTGTAGCAGTTTTCTTTATTTCTTTAGCAGTTTAGTCCCACCGATAAGATTTTAGAGTTAGTGGGAATTAGTGGGTTAGTGGGGGTTTCTTTATTTACGTCATAATTAGTGGGAAATATAATATTAATAATAAATATTATCTTTATGCAGTTTAGAAATCCCAACGGACCACAAACTGCCAACATTCTCCCACTTGGTCCGCAAACCCACATTTACCCAAACTTTAGAAAACACAATACACGAATCATGGCGGTAGATCCTCTTATAGACGAGTAATACCTTCTATGTATTACTATGTATTATGGTTTCAACTTTACCGCATAATCTTTATGAATAAACCCTATGTTTATTCGAGGTCCAAACTGTAATGATATTTCTCAAATAACATAAATGTGTACACAAAATCATAAATGTGAGAAATATCCTGAAATTCAGAGTTTCACAACATTCGTCAAATAACGAAACTTTACATATGGGACACAAGTCCCATATCAACTACATGATCCTTAAATTTATATGGTGGCATGCCTTTAGTCATAGGATCAGCTAACATCAATTCAGTGCTAATGTGTTCAATGACCACTTCCTTATTCTTGACACGTTCCTTTATGGCTAGATACTTGGTGTCGATATGCTTACTTCGACTACCACTTCTGTTATTCTTAGCCATGAAAACAGCAGCTGAATTGTCACAGTGTATCTTTATTGGCCTGAAAATTGAATCCACAATTCCAAGCTCAGAAATGAAACTCTTTAGCCACAATCCTTGTGAGGTAGCCTCAAAACATGAAACGAGCTCAGCCTCCATAGTGGAAGTAGCAATTAGGGTCTGTTTTGCACTCCTCCATGATACAGCTCCACCGATAAGCATAAAAATGTATCCTGATGTTGACCTACGAGAGTCAACGCAGCCAGCAAAGTCTGAATTGGAGTACCCAATCACCTCCAAATTATCTGATCGCTTATATGTAAGCATGCAATCCTTAGTCCCTTGAAGATACCTCAAGGCTTTCTTTGCAGCTTTCCAGTGGTCAATTCCTGGGTTACTCTGATATCTCCCTAACATTCCAACTGCAAATGCAATATCAGGTCTTGTACAAACCTGAGCATACATCAAGCTTCCAACAACAGAAGCATAAGGAATGTTTTTCATCTCTTCCCTCTCAAGATCGTTCTTCGGGCACTGGTTCAAATTGAATCTGTCATCCTTCACTATGAGAGCTATACTTGATGAACAATTCTTCATTCGAAATCTTTCTAAAATTTTGTTGATATAGGCTTTTTGAGATAAACCTAAAATGTCCTTATGCCTATCTCGATGGATCTTAATGCCAATGACATAAGATGCCTCGCCCATGTCCTTCATCTCAAAATTTTTAGAAAGGAATTGTTTCACTTCATACAGCATCCCCTTATCGTTGGTAGCAATCAATATATCATCCACATATAGGATAATGAAACAAATTTTACTCCCACTAACCTTACGGTATATACATTCATCCTTTATGTTCTCAACAAACCCAAATGAAGAGATAACTTCATGAAATTTCAAATACCATTGTCGGGAGGCTTGTTTCAATCCATATATGGACTTTTTCAACTTACATACCAATTGCTCACCATCACCAGAGGAGAATCCTTCAGGTTGTTTCATGTAAACCTCTTCCTCTAGATTACCATTCAAAAACGCCGTTTTCACATCCATTTGTTGCAATTCAAGGTCAAATTGGGCTACTAATGTTAATATAATGCGTAAGGAATCTTTCTTAGAAACAGGACTGAATGTCTCTGAATAATCGATTCCTTTTCTTTGAGTGAACCCCTTCGCAACAAGTCTAGTCTTATATCTCTCAATGTTGCCTAATGAATCCCTCTTGGTTTTAAACACCCATTTACAACCAATGGGTTTTACACCGTCAGGCAACTTGACAAGATCCCAGACTTCATTACATTTCATAGAGTTCATCTCATCCTTCATAGCATTGTACCATAATTCTGACTCATTACAACTCATAGCTTGTGAAAAAGACTCGGGATCACTTTCAGCTCCAACGTCACCGTCAGATTCTTGTAAATACACAACATAATCACTAGGGAGTGCTGATTTCCTTTCTCTAGTAGATCGCCTTAAGGCTTGACCAACATTCTCATTAAGATCATGCTGCTCTACCTGTTGTTCAATAACTTGTGGAGTTTCTTGAACAATTTGATCTACTTGAGTATTTTCAGCAATATGTGGATCTTCATTATGTTGTTCTTCAACACCCGGTTGTACTTGAGGGGTGTTGTTAATAACAACCAATCTATTACTTGAAGTGGAAGGTTGATCTCTCACAGAAATAAAATCATGCAATTGATCACTCCCACTGATCAAGTCATTCTCAAGAAATTTTGCATTTCTTGATTGCACAAACCTAGTGCTATGAGATGGACAATAAAACTTGTATCCTTTAGACCTTTCGGCATATCCAACGAAATACCCACTAATGGTCCTTGGATCAAGTTTCTTTTCTTGAGGATTATAAACTCTCACTTCAAATGGGCATCCCCATACTCGTATATGTCTTAAGCTCGGTTTCCAACCTTTGAATAGCTCAAATGGTGTTTTAGAAACAGCCTTAGTTAGAACTCGATTCAATACATACACTGCCGTTTTGAGAGCTTCAAACCACAAAGACTTAGGTAGCTTAGAACCACTAAGCATGCTACGCACCATGTCCATTAAAGTTCGGTTTCTTCTTTCTGCTACACCATTTTGGTTGGGCAACAATCCCATTTTCTTGAAGAAACTTTGCAAATGGACCTTGAGCTTGTCCATCTTCAGTGTATCTACCATAGTACTCACCACCTCTATCAGATCTCACTATCTTAATTTGCTTACCGCATTGCTTCTCTACTTCAGCCTTATAAACCTTAAAGGCTTCTAACGCTTCACTTTTGTGGTGAAGCATGTAGAGATGCATATATCGTGAGTAGTCATCAATAAAGGTGATAAAGTATTTCTGACCATATGCATCCATGTCTGGACAACATATATCCGTATGTATGATTTCCAATATGGTTGTACTTCTTTTGGCACCTTTCTTTGACTTGTTAGTCTGCTTGCCTTTAATGCAGTCTATACAAGTATCGAGATCAGTAAAATCTAAAGTACTAAGTACTCCATCATTTATTAATCTCTTAATTCGATTAATGGAGATATGCCCAATCTCCGGTGCCATAAAACAGAAGAATTTTCATTTGACAACACATCTCTTAATACCAGCTTGAACATGCATAACATTATGAGTGGTGTCATTTTGTAAATCAAGGGAATAAAGACCATCGCATAACATTCCTTGTCCAATAATTTCAGATTCATAAGACAAGTTAAAACAAGAGTTTGAAAAATTAAAGAAGTATCCCAAAGGGACAAGTCTTGAAACTGAAATTAAATTTCTAGAGAAACTAGGAATGTAAAAAGTCTTTTCTAAAGTCAAAACAAAACCACTCTTAAGAACTAAATTGCATGTTAGCATGATGAATAATGTGCTTGGCCTTACTCACCCCCAAAAGCTAGCTGTTGAGGGGAGGGTTGCCAAGCCATTATATATTGAGCTCCACATCTTTGATTATTCGATATGGGATACTTGACACACCCCCGTCACGCCCAGGGCCGCGGAATGCGGGATAAATTGGAGCGTGAACATTGCAGGAATCGGAACATCTGCAAGCCGGGAATCGGAACATCCGGCGGGGTGGAGAGACAGGCCTAGAATCGGACCTGCTCTGATACCATGATGAATAATGTGCTTGACCTTACTCACCCCCAAAAGCTAGCTGTTGAGGGGAGGGTTGCCAAGCCATTATATATTGAGCTCCACATCTTTGATTATTCGATATGGGATACTTGACACATCCAATAGCTTCCACATGTGACTGCATCTTGTTTCCCGAATAGATGCATCGTTCACTTCCCACTGGTTCCCGCAGGTTGGTTAATCCCTGCAAGGAATTTGAGATATGGATTGTAGAACCAGAATCAATCCACCATGTGTTACAATTAACATTAACCATATTTGCTTCATACGTGACAAATAAGGTTAAATTACCTTTATTCTCAAGCCATTTCTTATACTTGATGCAATCCTTCTTTATATGTCCCTTCTTTTTACAGAAGAAACACTTGGATTCCTTCTTGATATCAGCATTAGGAAGTAATTTCCCCTTCGCCTTAAACTTGGCATGAGAAGTCCTCTTTCCTTGGGTGGTCACCAATGCACTCTCTCCCATTTCCATAACCAATCGTCCCTCTTCTTGAACACACATGGCCATAAGTTCATTAATAGACCATTTTTCCTTATGTGTGTTGTAAGAGATCTTAAATGGGTCGTACTGATTGGGAAGGGTGTTCAGTATGTAGTGCACAAGGAAAGTTTCAGACATATCAACCTCAAGGTTCTTTAAATGAGCTGTTATATCCCTCATCTTATTGATGTGGTCACGCACACCTTTAACTCCGGTGAGTCTTAAGTTCGAGAATTTCATTATTAGGGTGCTAGCAAGTGCTTTATCTGAAGTCTCAAACTGTTCATCCAGTGCCTTCAGTAATGCCCTAACATTGTCATGCTTTTCCACAGAACCACGAATACCAGCAGGAACTTTAGTCTTTATGAACATGACACTAAGTCGGTTAGACCGCTCCCACTGTTCATAAAGATTCTTTTCTGCTTGAATGCTGGTTTCAGTGATAAGTGGTTTGTCTTTCCGAATAGCATAATCAATGTCCATACACCCTAAATGGAGGAGAACCCCATCCTTCCATATCTTATAATTCTCACCATTCAGTTCAGGGATTTCAACATTAAAATCAAAGACACCTACAGGTTTCCTAACTGCAAAATCATATAAACATACTTACTAACTTAAATTGAGGCAAATAAACTAACTATGATTTACCAATGCAAACCATAAATAAATGAATCAGGTGACATAAAAATTGCCTGTGGACTAAATTTTTAATTAAATAAGATTCATTACTTGATGATAGAATTATCGAAAACTTGAGATAATTTCTATCCCTTGATAAAATTATTAAATTCAATTCCACAACCCTGTGGGTAATTGTGAAAGGGCATTCAATAATTTATCTGATTAACTTAAGGAAGTACCATATTTGATCCTCAATAAACAAATTTTATTCGATTAAAGATGCTGTGGCTAGTCTTTAACAAAGTAAAATTCAATTGATCGCTGAAAAATCAGTACTTTAAAATATGCACTAATATTAGACATTTAAAATATCATATGTGGTTTTACTTTATCATATAATTAAATTTAACTAGAGTTGTTGTGGCTAATCTCTAATTAAATAAAATTATACGAACCACTCTAATAATGTCTAATGCATATTCTTTATGATCAATTTTAAACTTTATGGGATCATCAACTTTATTAAGTACTTCAAAAACGTGTCTCAAAACTGTGATTATTAACCCCGTATCTAATCACTATATAAAAATTCTACAGCAATAAAAATCCCCTAGTTCCATGCGTACATGCCAACCCTTAAATCTCTAATTGAGTTTCCGAATGCACAGGCATGACAGCATTATGCTAGGGAACAGACGTATACAATTATGATTGTGCAAGTAACAAGCCTTCCAATTCATAAACATGAATTTGAGCAGTGAATTACTCACGTTTTCCAAGAACAAACCATCAAAATGTATACGTATTTCAAATAATCAAAACTGTAAATGGGTTTGCATGCCATCACAAACTTTGGAGCAATAAATGTCTCCTACTTTTACACGTATGTCATCATAGTGCTCAAGGATTCTCAAATTGCATGAATATGCTAACGACATATTTCCAAATAAATTTCCGAACACGCACGCATGGCATAAATGGGCTACAAGTCTCCTAATTGCAAAAGTATCCCAATTGCATAAGTAGTCATGATTTCGGAACAGTGAAACTCGTAACCAAAATTCAATGGCTCCAATATAAAACCGTAATCACGAATTACTCCAAATTTCGGAAACTAAATCCATGAACAAAATAACAGTAATTTGTTCAATCAATTAGCATATAAACGAGCAAGGCAGAGATATATGGTATGCTCTGATACCACATGTAAGCATAATCATACGAATTCATAGAATAAACTGAATCATGAATTCACGCAGCGGAAATTTGGATCGAAATACCTCCCGACATTGCTCTTCGTTTTGCCGATTGAATAACCTATACAATCCAGAAAATCCAATTGTTTGATGACTGGGAAGAACTCCGTCAATGGCTTCAAGTCTTCTCTTTAAAAGAATTCTTCAAGCCCCCTTTTCTCTTCGGTTCTTCTAAGCACCGAATCCTCACAACCTGATGGATATGGTTTTCTGTATGTGTTCTTTCGTGCTTAGGGACCTTAGAGTTTCTCTATTATTTATATACCTCACAACCTGATGGATATGGTTTTCTGTATGTGTTCTTTCGTGCTTAGGGACCTTAGAGTTTCTCTATTAAATCTCTTCGGTTCTTCTAAGCACCGAATCCTCACAACCTGATGGATATGGTTTTCTGTATGTGTTCTTTCGTGCTTAGGGACCTTAGAGTTTCACCTGATGTGGTTTTCTGTATATGTTCTTTCGTGCTTAGGGACCTTAGAGTTTCACCTGATGGATATGGTTTTTTGTATGTGTTCTTTCGTGCTTAGGGACCTTAGAGTTTGTCTATTATTTATATATCGTAACTCCATCAGTTACGATATATCTGTAACAGTTTTCTTTATTTCTTTAGCGGTTTAGTCCCACCGATAAGATTCTAGAGTTAGTGGGAATTAGTGGGTTAGTGGGGGTTTCTTTATTTACGTCATAATTAGTGGGAAATATAATATTAATAATAAATATTATCTTTATGCAGTTTAGAAATCCCAACGGACCACAAACTGCCAACAGTTTATGCAGTAAAAAAATTGTTCTTGATTCACTTAAACTAACAAGATAACAACGTTGTTCAACCGTCCTATCCCAATAATACATGAAAGTCTTTGTTTTTTCTTCATGGGCTTCTTTTTCCAGTACAAAGTAGTCTACAGCTGCATGAATCTTTCTTAGCTAAACTGGCTATTTTCTCTAGTTTCACAAATGCACCAACAAAAAATTGAGTTTTTTTTCCTTTCTCTCTCTGTTTTTTCTATTTTTTGATTTTCCATCTAAACCTGGTTAGAAATTATCTGCAATTCAATCTTTCAATTTCGGCGTGCTGTTGAAACTCTGTGATCTCATTGAATACTCCTTAATTAATTTGGAGAAGAAAGAATCCTCTCGTTCCAATAGCTTGGCCGGCGTGTCGTATTCTGCTATTCTACCTGCTCGAGCAAATAAATAATCATGCATTAAAAACAGTTCTTGAATCAGTGGTTGTCCGCAAAAACATTTGTAAAAATTTGTAGTAGTAAATTCAGGAATGCTTAGAAAAAGTGAATAGTTCCACTCATTTTTTAAAATAACCGTAGACGCTAGAAACTGAAGCTAAAAGTTGTGATACTTCTAGCATATTTTTGCTTAAAAATGAAGTTGATTTTCCAAACACCCTTTAAATGCTGAAAGAAAGCAGTAAGCACGCAAGTGCTTCTTTCTTTTAGACAGAAAAAGAAGAAGGAATTCCTTACCATCGCTGAGAACTAAGACAAGATCACTGTCTATTACTGTGTGGATTCTGTGAGCTATTGTGACAACTGTCCGATCTTTAAATTCATGACTGATAATCTTTTGTATGACTCCATCAGTGGCAGAATCAACGGATGCCGTTGCTTCATCGAGAACAAGAATGCTGCTTTTCTTTAGTAGAGCCCTACCAAGACAAAATAGCTGCCTTTGGCCTACACTCCAGTTCTCTCCATTTTCAACCACTATAAAAAATAAAAATTGTTCCACTTTTAGTGGACTTAATGGAGGCCGAAAGGGTGGGGGGACACTCTGGAAAACCAAAAAAATGGAGGCCGAAAGGTGGTAGCATTTTATTGAAACTGAAGTAAAAATCAAACGAAGTAAAAATAGTCTGACCTGTAGATTCCAGCTTATCTGGCTTTTGGCGAATTATTTCTCCAAGTTGACATTTATCCAAAGCCTCCCAAATTTCGTTGTCGGAATACAGCTCCAACGGGTCAAGATTCCCTCTAACCGTCCCCTCAAACATGGTTGGATCCTGAGGAATAATACTTAGCCTTTGTCTCAGATCATGAAGACCAATCTTGCATACATCAACGTCGTCAATAATGATGCTTCCTTCTCTTGGCTCCACAATACGGAAAATAGCTTGTATAAGAGTCGATTTACCACTCCCAGTTCTCCCCACAACTCCAACCTTTTTCTTTCCAGGAAATGTGCAGGTAATATTTTTCAAGACTGATGGCAAATGTTCCGCATACCGTATCTGCTCATAGGAATTAGAATCATATATAGGAATTACTACACTTAAGGTTTGGTGAATTTATAAATTAATGCATCTGGTTTGAGAAATTATCATACAGTCTCTGAGTTTTGCAATAAATGTGTAGAACTTCCAAAGATATACTGTAATTTCTCAGAACAGAGAATTAATCTGGAAATTCACCTAATCTTCGGAGTATTATATGGAAAAACATTAAATAAAGTATATATTTAAGTTGATAATTATGAATTCTTGCCTGCAGATTGGTGAAACTTATGGTTCCAATATCTGGCCAGTTTGCTGGTGGCCTAGAGTCTTCGATAACGAGGGGGGCTTCACTTGTGAGGTTTGAGTACTGAAGAATTCTCTCGACTGAGATCATTTTGTTTTCTGCATTGCATATATTCCATATGACTGAAGCTTGCAAAACATTCAGATTTATTCCATATGTGACTGCAAGTCCCGCAATGCCTGTAAAAGTTGAGAGGCTGACGAGTTTGAATTAAATTACATTTAGACCCCATCACTTTGGATATATTGACGTATGGCCCCCTGGGTTTGAGAATTTATACATAGATCCCTTCAGCATTAAGAAACTCTTAACAGCATATTACCTTAAATGAATAATGCAAAAGAAAGTAAAATTACATTTACACCGCCTCAGTTTGATATTTTTACATATACCCCCCTGTAGTTTGAGATTATTTATAGATTTAAATTCACCCTAAAGAAATTATTATAAAACTTTCATTCAGAGTCAATTGTCATGAATATCAATATATAAATTTAATATTAATTTATTAACTTTGTAGTTAATAAAACAATGTATAGTTTGATTCATGTCTATTGTGAAGATTATGCTTACTTGGGTTTATGATTCCTTCAGGGAGAGAGACAAGCAAAACGAGTGAGAAGGCGAAGACAAAGTTGGAAAGCTGGTTCAGTCTGAAGGAAAGCCATTCCATAGCTGATACATTATGAAACCATGGTCTTGAATGGTTGTCAATGAGGCAGATGTTAGCATCAATGAAACGTTCTTGTTGGTCAAAAGCTCGAATTGTTGCTGCTCCAGCAAGTGATTCTGCAAAATGGTGAAGGATTGGAGCTCTTTGGATTCCTGCTAGCCGTGCCAGCTCCCTCGCAGTTGGTATGTAATATCGCTGAAAATTATGACAAAAAATTAAAGCAGTTTTATCTTTTAAAGAATAATTTTTAAACAAAATTTTTTTATGTTTGAAAGGTCAAGACTAATTTAGACAAAAAATTAGTTGTATCGGTCTTTTTAGAATGAAAAGTTGATGGGTTGTTTTTGAGATTGCAAAATAATTTCTCTGGTTTCTGAGATACAAAATATTATTTTCAGGGTTCTTTTTACATGTTTTCTAAATTTTTTGAGAAGTGTTATATGCTAGAGAAGGTGGGGAAGTTTATTGGGAGTGACTGTTAGGAGGAGATTAGTGACAGGGGTGGTGTGTGTAATTTTGAAAACCAAGAAGATGGATTTTTTTAGTTACACAGTTATAGATGACTATGTTGTTAATTAGTTCATAAATTATTTCTCTCTCAAGGTCTTACCTGGTACCAGATGCAGATTGCTGTAACTGGAATAAAGATGACAAACACTTCCCATGCAACTTGTGACATAACTGCTATAGTTCCCAGAAGCTGAATTATAGAGAAAGCACACCAACCTAATCTGGTTCCCATCTCCAAGTCCAGTACACTTTGGTCCGTCGAAGCCTGCAGACCCCATCAATAGCATTCCAAAAAAACCCACAAAAAATATTCAAATAAAATTTGCAATTTTAAGCTGATTATAATTCGAAAAACAAGTTCGTTTCTTCTTTTTTTTTCTTTTTCCGAGTTAATAACCTATATCACTTTCAGGAACACAGCCAGGAATTTACAGGCTGGGCTCTGCCTCTGAGACTGACTTTACTACACTCACCCTATTCAATATTCTTCCGGTCGGGGTCGAGTCGAAGAACGCCATTGGAGCACGGAGAACACTGTGCAGCATTTTGCTAAACATCTTCTCAGCCGTAAGCAAACCAGCTATCGCCACCAAAGAAGCTCTAAGCAGGACACAAAAAGCGCTTCCCACAGCCAGAAGCGAGTACACAAGCAGCACAAAATGCATCCCCATTATGGGTTTGTCCGCACCCGTGGGGCAAGCCCATGCCATCCAATAATTGCTCAAAATCTGCAGAACTTGGAAAGAGCATTGAGCCAGGAGAATGATTGGGACCAATGCACCACGCTTCACCATAGTCAAATAAGCCATGTAAACCTCTCTTCCGATGCTTCCCTTCTCTCTCTCCTCGTCCTGCACTAATCTTCCTTCCTTTTCGTTTATCTCAATGCATAGATTGTGCTCAGATTCCTGCTTGGAGTGCGGGAATTCTTGATTGCTGTTGATCTCTGTGTCAGTTTCGTTGTTGTCTGATGGTGATGATCGGCTTTGGGTTTCGACTGTTAGGACTTGTTCTAGAGCTTGGCTGTGTGCGCCGACAAGGACTTCGAACCCTATGTTCTGGTTTAGAAGCTCTTTAAACGTGCCTGCTTGTGAGATTTTCCCGTTTTGCATCACCTGTTGAATTTTTCTTTTTATTTTCAGTTTTATCTGTTTTTGGTTGCTTAATTGAAAGTATCAGCTACTGACCATGAAAATTACAAATTGAATGATGACAGCATTTGTCTAATGGGAATATTTGGAAGGTGGATATAAGTTAGACGGGAGGTATGTGTAAATTTGAACAAAATAGGGGGGATTTGTGTAATATCAACTAGGCACAGTGGAGGAGAGCTTGATAATTTCCTATCCAATCTTTGTTAGAAAAAAATGCTTAGTTCCGAATAAATGACTCATTTCATGCTTTTCAACTGAATGAAACAGAAACAGATACAGAAATGTGTTCGTTGAGGCGTACCAGAATGAGGTTTGCTGCTGGAAGGAATTCAACTTGGTGTGTAACATATAGTATTGTCTTCTCCTTCAGAATCCCCATCAAGCAGTTCTGTCAGGTATAAACAGCCATTTAGAATATATGCTCGACGAATTTAAATGGTATTGTTAAGAAAAACAGTGTATTTCACTTCTTTACAATCTTGGTTAGAATAAAAACAGACTATTTCACACTTATTGCAATAATTTTGCATTTTCCAAAATCACTTCATATTTCTAAAATGCAGGAGCAGAAGCTCTCATAATGCTAAAACGAACCTGAAAAAGCTCTGTTCCGGTGTGAGCATCCACGGCACTAAAAGGATCATCAAGAAGGTAAATATCGGCATCCTGATACACGGCCCGCGCAATCTGTATCCTCTGCTTCTGTCCTCCACTCATATTAATCCCCCTCTCTCCAATCTCTGTCAAATCCCCCGCACCAAACAGCTCAAAATCCTTCACCAACGCACAAGCCTCAATAGTCCTCTCGTACCTCCCACGATCATATTCATTCCCAAACAGAATATTCTCCCTAATATTCCCCGTCAGTATCCACGGGGATTGAGGCACGTATGCCTTCGAACCGCTAATCCTCACCACACCCGATAATTTCTCCATCTCACCAAGCAAGCACGATAGCAAGCTTGATTTACCGGAACCCACAGTCCCACATATAGCAACCTTCATTCCCTTTCGAACCTTCAAATTTATACAGTCGAGGGTTGGATTCAAATCCCCGGACCCCACATCCCACCCAAATCTCCCACCTTCTACGTCAATGTGCATCTCAGTATGATAAGCCGGAACATAATCCACTGCATCGGTTTTGATCTCATCCTCCTGAAGATAGGATGAGATCCTCTCCACCGAAACTTTGCCTTGGGCGATCGCGTTGAGCAAATCAGGCAAATTAAAGATTGGATCCTGTAGCATGCGAAAAGTGGCCAGAGCAGACAACACCCTGCCAGCTGTCAGTGGAATCCCCATTAGCACACAACCCCCGAAGGTGACCACTGAAATGAACGTGGGCGACCCCCAAAACACGAAAGCGGTCAGTGCTGTCAGTTTGATCGCCTTCCATAGCCAATCGCTCTCGTTTTTCCTCAAATTCACCAGTTTCTCGAGGTAGTGCCCGTCCCAGGCCTGTAGTTTGAGTGTCTTCATGTTTCTAAGCACTTCTGAGGTGGATTTCATGCGTTCATCTTTCGCCTCCATGATCTTCATTTGATATGCCTTCTGAGCTTTGGTCAGAGGGATATTCAAGGCCATGACTATTATAGTTGCTCCTAATGCCACGAGAGCTCCCATCCCGAGGTTCATGTGTAGGATGTATATGGCCAATGAGATTTGCACAGGTAGTTGCCATATTGTGTTTAGGAACCATATGAAGTCGGTGATCCTCTGAATGTCCACGCTCATGATGTTGATGATCTCCCCACTTGTCCGGCTCTGGCGAGACCGGTTTGAGAGGATCAAGCCCTTTTTGTAGATGTGGGAAATCAAGGCGGCCCGGAGACGGAGCCCGAGCTGGCGTGCCCCGAATATCCACTGCCTCTGAGCAATCGTCTCCACCAACTTCGCGCCTAGGAAACCAAGCGCAAGGAGGTAACCACTTCCTAAGCTTCTTGATTTCTTCTCATTCAAGAAAGATACAAAGTAGTTTATCAAATAAGGCCCCACGTAAGATGTAGCTGCGCTCGTGATCGCAAAAAGCGCATTGATAGCTGCTTTTTTCCTCGCGAATATGTAGATTGCCTTGTAGATAGACGGGGTCTGAACCCCGTCCCCTCTTTTCACATGATTGAGGCATTGATCGAAGCCTTTGGATAGAACACCAGCAGAGTCTTTCGTATCAACATCTGGAACTTCGTCTTGATCGAGCGGTTTCTTGAAACCGAATTCAAACAATGGATTAAGCCATGAAAATGTCACAAGCTGGATAAGGGTAGCTTTACCATATGGGCTTTCTCTCTTCCCTTCCTGAAGCTTCTCGTGTTTCCTGTTGATCAGAAGAGGTTCGGTCATGTCATCCGACATCTCGATCGTCATTTCCATCTTCCCTCTGATTGATAACCCTAACAAGGTAACAGAAGCCAGTAAATTGATAATGTCAACATATTCCTGCACTTCAAGACCCTCATCGCGCGTCAGTACGGATCGAGCATCAATCGCAACGCGGGCTAGTGATAGCACAAAGGTGCAAGTCCACCATACTCTCAAGAGCCATGGAAACTTGAGGAGCGTTCTGTTCCGGACTCTGTACAGGATAACCAGTGTGATCAGCCAGGACACCACCTGTGTAATCCCGGACGAAAGGATCGACACCCTCGATCCGCACGGGGCTCGACTCTCCATTTCAGAAATCGGCAGCAGCTTTACAGCTTCAGTAGTCAGCATCAAGATGGAAGAAACTACACCAAGTTTATACGAAAGCCCGTATTTTCGACCCGGGGGACGGCTCTCGACGCCTTCCATCTTTTTCCTGCCTTTGCTGAGAGAATTCACATTGTTTCTTATGAAATTGAGCAGCAAAACTGAGAGGAAGCAGAGTTGAAGGATTATACTAGCATCTTCCCAGATGCAGGCTGGAATCATCTCTGCCCATGCAACTTGAAACTGAAGAAACATGGAATCTGTGAAGGAAAAAAAGAAAATCAGTTCATGTATATCAGTGTATATATATAATCTCTGTAAATTTATGAATTATATCTCAGTTTAATGATGATCTATGTATACTTATTTCTAATCTCTGATGAAATAGATTATTTAAAACCTATAATTTTCTCCTTCTAAAGTGATGTTTGCAGAAGCCTATAATTAAGTGCTTCTGTAGAGGCATTGAGCTTTGGGATTCCTTGGTGAAGTTTTATGATTTATTTTTAAGGGTCTAGATTATGACAAGGCACCAAAATATATTAAATTAACTTTTTGTATATTTTTTTTAAATTTAAATGGATCTAAATTATAATAATATTTCTGTTTTTTCTTCCAGATTTTTGCCCCTAAATTATTTCCAAGGCCTCCCGCTTCTTGTTTTGCTTGTTGGACTCTTATGGAGTCTATTATTGCTATATTTTTTAATAAATAATTAGTGACTAAATTCCTGATTTGTTTCTTTTGTGTTTTTTTCTCTCCTTAATTAGGTTTTCTTTGATGAATAATAATTCATGAAAATAATTATTCCAAGGAAATACATAATAAATAAATACAAAAAATTAATTACAATAGGAAAATATGACCAATTTTCAACATGTAGAGGACTTTTCTTCAACAAACACAAGCTAAAAATAGCATAATAATGACCAATTTTCATGTGGAGGGATCCAGTTGCTAAAGCATATGTCTCATCTCATGTCCAAATGCTTTCCAAAACAGAAAGGTGAGTGAAGCACAAAAAGCATTTTCACCAAGACTTAAATTTGAAGCCAATTTTTGGATCATGATTATTGCATGTTAAGATATAGAACACCGCACGATGCAAATAAAGTGATACAAGTGTCGTGTCAAGAGTGATGCACATCACTTGGATCAACAACCATACACATTTTTCTTTTTCAGACTCTTGATACATGTCACTTGTATTGACAGTCAAGCACGTATTTCTTTTGAAGATTTATTATCCGACAGGTATCTGAAAAAGATACCATATATGGGCAAATTAAAGAGATTCATATAAATAGCATATAGTTTCCGGGTGGGGACATAACAAATATTCCTGAAATGAAAATTGCAAGAAATGTGCAATAGTAAACGATAGATTAATCTCTTGTGTTTGTTGATCGTACATAATAATTCAAAATTTGACACATTTTTTAACTCAACAGAAAAAGGATGAATAAATACGAAATATATAGTAAATTTTATGTGGTTAAAATGTCGAGCAAAACATCGATTTTAAACAACAAATTTCCACAATTTACAAAATCCTATCATTCTGAGCAGCTGGCCTGACTGTGCCCCTCTTCCATGCCGACAAACATTTTCCGGGTTTGCAACAAAGAGAGGAAAATTTACACACACACTCTCTCTCTCCCTCTATATATATATATATATTTTTTGATTGATTGAGAAAGAGAGGAGGGAGAGAGAGGACGCAGATTGGGTCAAAAAACGATTACCACAAGTTTTGGATCTAATGATTTCTGCAAATATTTGGGTCCCAAAACCATGAATGCAGCTTCAAATGGATGTGTAAATATATAACAAAAACATAGAAATACATGATATAATCATATATGTTTCTTTATTCTCTGCTTTCTTAAATTCTTTTCACAATCATAGCTGCAAAACATCCATCATTCACCAACCCTTAATCCATGCAAACAACATAAATATGACCAAACATTCATCAATCAAATCAACCCTTCCAAAAAAACCAGAACTTATCTTGCTCTATTTATATTTCAATAAAAATTAAAACCCTATTTAATTAATTTCTTTTTCACAAAACACAAAGAACTAATTCTTGGTTCAAAGACCGGATTTTCATTACTTCATAAAAGAACACCATTTATATGACTTTAGTCTTTAAATGTGTGTAGAGTGTGTGTGCATGCATGTTGACGTAATGGAAAGAAGTTGAGAGAGCTTACTTGCGGCAGAGATGAAAATTTTCCCCAATGCCATTAATGTTTCCTCTTTCTCAGTCTGAGCTTTTTAATTATGAATTTATCCCTCTTTTTTGCCACCTTTTCTTATGTGGGAATAATTAGAATTGAATGAATTTTTTTTCTTTTCTCTCTTTTGGTTTCTGTGGTTGAGAAATACACACTAATTTCACACAGGGAGTATGTGAGTGTGTGTGAATGAAAACAAGGAGTAAAGCAAATTAGTTTTATATATATATGCTAAAGAGACATTATTGTTTATTGTCAGCTTTTAATCAGCAGAGACAGTGATGTGAGGAAGATGGGAGAGATTCACAAAGCAGTACTCACAAGTCACAGCTCTACATATATAATAATATAAATGAATTTTAAACTATATATATATATATATTGTTGATAATAATCTATACTATTATATTAAGCAGAGACACATGAAAATAGCTTTTGTCTGTTGGTGTCCTATTTTTCTTAATTATTTTAATTATTTATTTATTCATTTTATTTTCTTGCATTATTTTCTTTTCTTTTTATTTATTTGATTCTTAGTTTTTCAATTCTCTCATTTCACTTCAATTTCTTCTCTTTCCTTTTTTATATAGTTTTCTTTTCTCTCTTTTGGTTTCTGTGGTTGAGAAATACACACTAATTTCACACAGGGAGTATGTGAGTGTGTGTGAATGAAAACAAGGAGTAAAGCAAATTAGTTTTACATATATATGCTAAGGAGACATTATTGTTTATTGTCAGCTTTTAATCAGCAGAGACAGTGATATGAGGAAGATGGGGAGAGATTCACAAAGCAGTACTCACAAGTCACAGCTATATATATACTAATATAATTGATATATATATTGTTGATAATAATCTATACTATTATATTAAGTAGAGACACATAAAAATAGCTTTTGTCTGTTGGTGTCCTATTTTTCTTAATTATTTTAATTATTTATTTATTCATTTTATTTTCTTTTCTTTTTATTTATTTGCTTCTTAATTTTTCAATTCTCTCATTTCACTTAAATTTCTTCTCTTTCCTTTTTTTATATAGTTTTCTATTTTTTTCTTGTATTTTTAAAAATTTTAATTAATATGATATTCTTTTATATTAGTTATTTATTATATATAATTTAATCATTATATTAAAAATAATTATAGAATTTATATTAATATAAAATTACTTTAAATAATATTATTTTTTTTCTTTTTTTTTTTTTATCAGATTATTATTATTATTTTATTTATACCCGTAATGAGCGTCTCAGAATTACTAATAATAATTATGTATATATGTAGCCCAGGTAGGTACATGTGAATTAGCATTCTCTTGGACTATCTATATATATGTTGATCACGTGATGGTAAGTTATAGGACAAATTTGTATTTTACATTCCTCCATGATTATAAAATAAAATAATAGGAATAAGTTAGGAGAATGTCCATCAATGTAGAATATACCATTATAATCTAAAGTCTTTTTTTATTTTCTTCAAGATGTCTTTAAAAAAGATATTGTTGGGTAATTATTTTATTATTATTGAGGTAAGTTACATCCATATCCCTTATAATATTACATATATATAGTGTGTTCTCGTGTTGATATTTATATATCATAAATTGAACATATGAAGCTCTAATACAATCCAACGAAGGACATACTTGTTATTCATTAACAAATTATAAATAATAAAAAAGTAATTTCTTAAATTAAGTGAGGTTCATACATATATAAATATACTTAATTGTAATTATACAAACCTTAATTTTTTTTATAGTTAAGCTAAATCGCGGGGTCGAGGCTATTACAGGGGTCGTCGAATGCTCTCCTCAACTTTTGTGGTCCTTTATAATTTTGTTTTTGTATGAACATCCCATTAAATGATAAGGAAGAGTTCAAATTTCAATTTCGTCTTCTACGTTATTAAAATTTTGGAAATATAGCTGTAATTATCCAAATTATTTGTACTCGTTAAGGTAGAAATTTATTTTTATTAGGAAAATTATTAGAATACATATTCAAAAGTTGTAGGAAGCCATGACTTAGGAGTTAGGTGATGGATGAAAATTTATATAACTCAATAAAGAATGAATTTGAATTAAATTAAAAATATGAGAACTATTTTAAATTTGCATTGAAAATATAAGAGTGAATATGAATTTTTCTTAATAACAAAATAATTGTGATTAAATTTTGATCAAATTGGATCTGAATTAGAAATTTTCCAATCTTTAAGTATATCCACACACACATCCTCTAATTTTTACCATGTGTGTCACTACATCTTCTTGTACTTTTTCTCGGCCAAAAAATGTCGGGCAATATTTCCCACCTATAATGTATGAGTACAAATACAACAATACCAATATGACACGTGTACAATGATACAATTTTTTGTTTTTGTTTTTATTTTTTATGTGGGAAGTGTCAGACATGATATTGGATATAAAATTATAAATATTCAATACGATACGACAAGATAAAATATTATTTTTCAAAGTATCGGTACACCGGAATTCTTCACACATCATTATCTTTTTCATAAAGTATTTTTATCAAAACACTAATCATGCTTTTTTTTTTTTTTTTACATACGCACCCTAAGTGGAATTCGGGTCCGAAACATTATCCTTAAAGAATGAATTCATTAATTATTTGAACCAATCCCCTTGCTAACATGTGAAGATAGACACTAAAAAAGTTGTAGGGTTCAATTAGTCATGCACATTACAAAAATTAGGAGGTATAATATTATGCATTGGCACACATTACCAAAAATAGCTACTAATTAATTACAATTACAAAAATTAGGGGGAATGATTGCACACCAAAAATTGAGGGTTAAGTATATAATATATATATGTCTATAAATTAATTAAGGTCTAATCATCCCACTATGAAATGTTTGCTGAAGAAGAGAGGAAAATACACAGCATCTTCTTGCTTGCGGCATAAAGTGGTGGAAAATATTATCTTTTTGTCGTCTTCCCTAAGTTTTGTGTTTTCTTTTTTACACTAGCTGTTATGCACTAAATTAATATTTATGATTTAGGAGAATTATATCTGATTATCCTGTATTTAAACTTAATTACAATGCAATCCATTATTATTGAAAAAATTATATTTTAGTCTCTAACTTGAAGAATCGTTTGTGGTTCCTATGGTTCGTTATGTCATTCCAAAAATATCCCTAATTTGTTATTAAAGTCATAATTTGTAGGGATCGTTTTGTTTATATTTGTAAACTTTAGGGATAATTTTGTAATTTTGATCATATATTCAATGTAACCCTCATAAAATCGTCAGGGGCATAAGTGTATTTTTACAAATTACATTAAGGGACCTCAAACCAACCAAGATTTATAGGGATTAAAATGTAATTTTTCGATAATAATAGACTGTGTTGTAATTAGGGCTTAATGCAGGATAGTCATATGTAATTCACCCTATGATTTATATCCCAACTGATATTTCTTTTCGAGATTAATCGAATTATTAATGTGTGGAATTTTTTCTTTCGATAATAATTACATATTGGTTAGAAACTAAAATACGTAGTTTGTCAATAAGTTAGCGTAGTTTTAAATCTCTAAATTACTCTTTATGTTAAAGATAGTTATATATTTTGGATTTAAATACAAAATTTATAATTAAATTAAGATTGCGTTCAACCAGTAAATTATATTAATTAACAGGTTTTAGACTACTTATGATATGATAAAATCATTAGTTAACTTTTGATTCAGTCGGATTGAACTGCTAATATGGAAAACTCTTCCTTTCCAATTATAATTACATATTTAGAAATTCGAATATGAAACTTTAATTAAACTAGCATAGCGTCGAGTCATTAAATATTTGTTCTACGTAGGCACTGTCACAATTTAACAAATTTTAGTGGATTTTTTTTCGAATACTCCGATCATTTTAACCTAAAAACTTAATTATAGGCCTGACTTTCTTAGAATTATTTCAGTAATTTTTTAGTTTCTTATATTATTATTAGGGTTAATCCCGGTTGCCCCCTTGTCCTTTGAGGGGAGTTTTGCACTTTCCCCCTTATACTTTGAATTTTAGCATTTACTCCCCTAACCTTTGAAAAATATTACACTTAACCCCTTTAAAAAACTTTGACCATCGATTTCTCTTCCACCACGACGACCCAAACTTCAAGGCCACCGCCATAGTGTTCCTCTGTCCAATGAGAACAAAGCCCATATCCCAGTCGATCTTATTAGCCGCCAAAAACTTTGTTGGTCGTGCGTCGTCTTTAATCGATTATTTCTGCTTCGTCGGTTTTCGGATTTTAATTTCGAGACCATTGTTGTGTTCCTTGATTCGAGAGCTTCAATTTGATAAATAATATCAACACACTTGAGATCATCTTTATATAGATTTGTTTTGTTAAAGTTTGTTACAAGATGTTAAGTGTGATATTTTTCAAAGATTAAGAAAGTAAATACTAAAAATCAAAGCACAGGGAAGAAAGTGCAAAACTCCCCAAGGGATAAGGGTGACTGAGATTAGCCCTTATTATTATTATTATTATTATTATTATTATTTTCTTAGAACCGAATAAATCACTTAATTATTCGAATTTCAAAATATCCCAATGATTTAAATAAATAGTAACTAAAGTAGCCCAAGTACATGAAACAACATGTGAAATTTTCTAAGAAAATATAGGGACATAACAACGGTACATGTCCAAAAGCGATCCTTTTGTCCAATACAAAAGAAGAAATCAAATCCAGAAGAAGAATTATTAACAAAACTCAAAATTAATTCATAATAATTTCGCCATCATTAACTTTGGCTAAAAATACAATCACAAAATTAAAAAAAAAAAAAAATATATATATATATATATATATATATATATATATGTCGTGACCCAAAAAGTAGCATGTTCAAGCTGTCACACACATATATATATATATATATATATATATGTTCATCAGCAGTCAATATCATGTACCAAAATTAAATTAGATTAGATTAGATTAAATTAAATTAAATTAAATTGTGAGGACATATATATGCATGTTGGAAAACCATAACCGTTATTTGGGACAGACGATGTACAAACATTTATAAAAATATTATTTTATCATATCGTATAATATCAAAGATCGTATCCGACACTCTTAATTCACAAGAAAAAAATAAAATCGTAATCATTATTCATATCGTGCATGTCATATTCATATTTTCACGTCCATATACATCATTGTTTGGGACTATATATTAGGAGAACATCAGCATCAATCGGAAAACTAGAAGATTGAACTACTTTCTACGGAGGATAATAATGTTTGGCTAATTCTTTGATGGAGGCCCTACGTATGATTTTCAATTAGATCAATTTATATGATGAGGTTTGATATGATTATAGATTAACTTTTTTTATTTTCTTTTTTGTTTTAGAATTTGTGAAAAGTTCTTGAACTCTGAATTACTTCGATTTTAGGATTTTAATTGCGAAAGTCAGTATTATTGAAATGTATCAATTTATGTTATTTTAAATAGAAATAATCCATAATATATGATTAAACCAAGATATATTTTCGAATTTTATTTATAAATTTTATTTTTTAGTAATTAGTTATAATTTTATTTTATTTTTGACCAGATTAGTTATAAATTTAGTTAGTCAATAATATGTTTATTAAAATATTAACATTTCTCAATTAATATTTGCACACATAGAATTTTGGGGTTTGTATTAATTTATTTCAAATTTATTAATTCTTATCGTAATGTAATTTTGAACAACTTTTAACTTCTCACTCGGGAAGAAAGAAAAGAACTTTAACTTCTCCGTTACCAAAAGAGTCTGCAAACTCTGATCCATATCTAAAAATCATGGATTATTTATTGTTACTTGTTATTAATTGTAGATTTGTCGTATAATGTAGTGATTGGATGTTAATTTCTCTATACTGAGGAGATCTTAGATTTACAATATTACACGAATACATTCATATATGAAATAGTAATTTTATTAATTAACAATATTGAATAATTTATTTGGCCAACCAAGAAAAGGCCAAGATCCCAAAACTGAGCCAAAAATTACTAAATTATCATCACCAAAGACATATATACTCATAATTATTTAAATATATACACTAAATTTATGGGTATAGATCCAAGAAATTTAACATTTTGTGGTAATCATACAGACAAACAATGCTAACAGTATTTAAAATAATATAGAATTTACATTTTGTACTTTGAATTTTGAATTATTCTGACAAAGAAAGTTGTTGGGTGCATGTGGATCGTTATCTTCCCATGTTAGGTAGAGTTCTATGATTCACGTCAAATATATGCAGGATTTTTGTAAATTTTCTGAAAAGTTTGTCAGGATTTAATAATTATTGATAATATTAATTTGGCTTTTAAGAAAGATAAAAAAATATAATAAAAAAGATAATTTATGTTATTTGAATAAAGGGTTTTGAAGACGAGTCACGCCGATTCCCGAGTTAAACAACGTACTCGTATTCGATTCGATTCGATTCTAATCAATTTGATAGTTTTATTTATATTTCAAACATTGTGGTGAGCCGAACTTAAATTTCATTGAAATTGTTTATATATAGCTCAAGATTTGTCTTGATTTTTTTCAATGTATGATGTTTTTAAGTTAATAATAACATAAATAATACATTTCAATGTATGATGTTTTAAAGTTAATAATAACATAAATAATACCAAATACAGTTAATTGTTTTTATTTAATTTATGTATTTCAACTAGTTACTTGCTTGTATTTTATAATAATTATAACGGTAAAACAAAATTAAAACATTTAGAATTGCTACATATTGAGAGTTATATATATATTTCTAATCGATAAAGGGGTACATATATATATATATATATATATATATATAACTACTGCATTATTTATAATTAATTTATTGATATTCATATTTTTTAGGAAGTAACATATGTCTTACCTAATATCTAAACCGAACTAATGCAATAGACATTTTTATAAATATTATTTTTCATATTTTGTTATATCTGATATTTGTATCGGATACTTTAAAAAAAATTCAAATCATTATATTTGTATTATTATATTCGGTATCCATCGTTCGCGTGTGACGATAACTCTAAAGTCTAGTCATAAACAACTTAATTAATTTATTGATAAATAAATGTGGTGCATTTGCATAGAAACTCACTTGATGGTGATGGAGGTGGACAAGAGACTAAGTTATCAAAGATAAACATGCTTTCTTGCCATAACTAATATTCCAACAATGATAATGAAATCTTTTGGACCCATCTTAGTCACATTGAAGGTTTGTCTTATAATTAATTATAAGACTCAATAATTTTCATGATGATGTGCGATATTTGAAAGGTCCATATTACATTTTATAAGTTGTATATAATATAATTTAGTTCTTAGGAATAAATTACCTAATTATAATTTAGTGAGTAAATTTATAATTTTATTTTATAAATTTGATCAATAGTACCAAACTAAATTATATTTTCATCCTGGATACTCATCGAATCTGTCAGGTTACTAATAAATTATAAACACGTATCGTGTCAGATATATTTTGATCCATTTATTTTATTATACCCTTCATCTTTTAATTAATAAATTTCAATTGAAAATCCTTTATAAAATGGATACTTTCCCAGAAAATATTCAAAAAATAGTTTATTTAATTTTTCTGCAATGATATGGACTATAATACACAGATACGAATATGACGACACGGATAAGACATGGTATGGATATGGTGACACATATTTTATTTTTTGAATTTTTCGCGTGAGGAGTGTCGGACACAGTGTTAAACACGAATACCAGATATAACACGACACAATAAAATAATATTTTTAAAAGTGTCCGTGCATCATAAGATATGGATATATATATTGCTCACTTCATCCTTATATATAAAACTAGTCTACTTGTATCGATTAAAATGGAATATTCCCTTATTTCTTTACAAAATAGAATTGCTGATCTCGGTAAACATTTCCTAAATAATTAAACCTGTTACATGTTAATCTCACATTCCTATATATGGAAATGAAGAACTCAAATTGTTGTGACGTTGTGCCATTTTTATTCATAGAATAACTAGTATTAAAGCCTTATTAATAATGATATCATAACAAAGGATTATGATAAAACGCTTGAAATAGAAATTAAGATATATTATTTTTTGTATTATTGGTTCTATATCTATATATTTGTGTCCGAACAGGTTGAACCACTCAGATATTAATTAAACTCTCTCTACTAATAGTAGTTATATTATGGAAATTAAACATATTTTTCATTTGATAAGACCATTCACTCTAATGTACGAACACTTTTTAAAAATATAATTTTGTTGTGTCGAATATTTCTCATGCATGTGAGAAATTATATATATATAATCGTGTCGCGTTTGTATTGTCGTGTCCATATTGTCTTGATCGACTTGAATTTGGCTCCATTAAAATCAATTTCCAACAAAATTTTGGGGTATGACAGGCAAAGAAATCAACAAAATTGGAGAATTTCTAATATTTGTGTCTTTTTTTTTTGTGTATTGCAACTTTGGTGTACTTTTTTTTTATATTGTAATTTTGGTGTAATCATCTTTTTGAAAAACCGGAATTACTGTACACAAAAGACACCATGTTAGAAATTCACTAACAAAATTAGTACGTACACGTCTGTAATTCTTTACCAAAATTTAAATTGATTGATAAATTTTTTTTGCGATCACATTTCAATGGCGTAGAAATCAAATGTTGGAATTATGTTATTTATCATAAGTTTTGTATTAGTTTTGGAGGATACAATTATTATTGAATTATTAAAACTTTATACTTGAATGCTTCTACTCATCTCGAATCTTATGTAAATGAAATTATATATTTATTGATGATATTTATAATATTTATAGTAAGTATATACAATATATTCCCATATGCTAGCCAAAAAAACATATATACATATAATTAAATAGCCTGATATTTGTGTTTAAATTTATCCCGGACGACATAATGATCTCTCACAGAAAATTTCTAGGTGATGTAGATTATATTATATAAATAAGTATTTATGATGCACGAATACTTTTAAAATATCATGTTATATTGTATCGTGTCGGACAATCGTGCTTGATACTCCTCAGGTGAAAATTTTTTAAAAAAATTTATTGTTGTATTTATATTATGTTGTGTCCATGTCATCAAATTCATATACATGCATCATAGATAAGTATACATATAGCTCCATGTATAAATATAAGATAATATATTCGATGGTATATTTTTTTATACGGGAATCATTAAATATTAACTATTTGTATATAAGAACTATTATATATATGTATACATATATGAACGCATTTATTCACTTATGTTTGTATGAAGTCAAGATCATTAATCAATATATATAAATATCAAACAAAATATTTATGTGCAAAGATTAAATTGAAAATTTTAATTATATATTTTTACCTGAAAATTGTTAAGAAAAGGTGACAGAGGTGGACAACAATGTCTTAGATCCTTCCATATGAGAAGAGAAAACTGAGAAGGAATCAAGTTGATGTTGGTAAAACATGATTTCATGACAATTGAATCTCTTTAATTAACTTGTCCCCCTCAATTAACATCCAATTGTGTAACCGCACTTACATTTTGGTAAAGTCGCACTTACAATTAATTACAAATACCAACAAAGTCGCACTTACTGTTGAGAAATCTGGGAATGGATTCAGAATGACACGATTGATCTCTTTCCTTAAAGTGTTAATCACCCCTAACTTCTCTGAGTTTTACTAAATGTTGCAAACGATTTACTTTTAGGATATATGTCAAGCTGGAAAAATTGAATTTTAGGCAATAGCAATTTGTCAGAAATTCAGGTGAGTTTTGCTGTATATTTTCAGGATAGGGGGAGACTATATATAGCTCTCAGGTGTTGGCCAAAATTAAAGTGGGAATTTGAATGGATTACTTTCAGGTGTAATGACTTGAAATTTAACCTATTAATTGCCCACTATTCAGCTGTTACCAACGGACTTATTGTTGCAGGTTCAGATGTATCTGGACAGTGGTTTGAGGTTTGAATTTGGACTGAGTTAAGCCAAATCTGGCTCAAAAAGAAAGGCTTTGGACTCGGAGGAGAGGCTTCAAGCTCCTAGCGACGGTGCGCATGTGCAAAGTACAAAGTGCACCATCAAACACCACAACCACCCAAGCCCGACCCATATCCCCGGCCCATGCCCGAGCCCATGCGCGTGCGCGGTGTGACCTTGTGAGCCTATCAGTCCACTATTGAGTTCCACAATTTAATAACATACACAACATTTTAATATATAAAGCCTGTATATTATTCTTCCGATGTGGGACAACCAATGCACAATTTTCCCAATAATTAATTATTAAATATCTATCAAGGCATATTGATGGGGTCAAAATACGCTTCGCCCACGTTTTGACACGTAGCGCCATCAGCAACTGACACGTGGCCCATCAATCCCCAAAACAGATCTCTTCTAAGCGTCATCCACCCTCGAGTGTTAAGATCCATGAGCGACACGTGTCGTCGTTGTCACGTGACGCGTGGGTGTCATAGCCGCTCACCAACGAGCGCTCCTTATACTACAAGGCAAGACCCAAGTTCACCAAGGGAGTCATCCTCGAGCGCTCACTCCCCTCGGATGGGCTCCCGCACGCAAGCAAACCAAGGGACCAAGCTCTCCCTCATCTCACAGCCTTGGCCCGGATCTACCCTCGGGTCCGCTGGCCCATCAGGCTCATGGTTGAGACGAGTGCGCTCATAGCCCTCGCTACCAACCCAAAACGGCTCTCTGATACCCCGTACATGTCTGCGCACCTACCACTGTTGCCCGCACCACCTTTTGCACCAGCTTTTGCAGGAGATTCCTCCTAGGTTTCTCCTCATTGCACCACGTGTAAGGGCGACATTAGGGTAGGACCACACAGAGGCAAGTTACCAAAGGGTCCCTGACCCTCAACTATAAATACTGGACTTTATCTCCATCTCGGTAAGCAATCTCACTTACTGTTACTCCGCAATTACTGTGTTTCACCTCTTTCAAATCATCATCTGACTTGAGCATCGGAGAGCCAAACTGGGAATCACACCCAGTTCCCCCAACTTGGCCTTCTGACCTTGCTTTGTTCTTGGTGTTTGTCCTAGCACGTTGAACACTTCATCTTTTCCGGCGAGTCCAATCTTGTTTCCCCACATCAAACAAATTCTAAAGTGATCGGAGTTTGGCACCCCAGATTCTTACCCATCATTTTTGGCGCCGTCTGTGGGAAGCCACTTCCAACCCTTTCTTCTTTTTGCTAGCTGAGAAACAAACACCACTTGCCTCTTAAATCATGGTTGCTACCAGATCCGGTGCAGTGGGGGAAGGAGATGACCTTCTCCGCGATGCCAACATCAACACCCTTCCGCTGGCCGCGACTGGCGGAGCGCCGCCCGTTGGAGGAGCACCCCCCGGTCGGAGCCAGTCGTGCCCTTAACGGAGCTCACACCTGAGCAGCCCTCCACCGTCGCAGTTAGAGGTTTTGGGCTTCCTACTCACCCAAACCTCCCAGAGTCAATGGCCTACCGCCCAAGTTAACCCAGGGGGGCACCCCTACATGATGCCACCCCCTGGATACACGCTCACCCCTACCGTTATGATGCTAGCTATTCAGTCATACCACGCATGACAGATTCAGCTGTCGATGATGGTGCCAAAGGAGATTGATGGGGTGGAGTTACCCCCCATGACCCCTCAGCAGCTACATGCTATTTATACACAGTGTGAGGTTCAGGCGGCCCAGAGTGCATGGAAAAATTTACTTTCATGTATTTTCCCTCTGGGCAGGCCGCTCAGATCGCCCCTCCCTTGGGAGGATTGCAGGGACATCCGCTCATGGCGACACAAGCCGTCCTGAGGGCCCAGCCACCGCCTCCGCCTGCCAAAGAGAAGGAAGTCCCCGCGCGAGGAAGGGAAGAACGTCCTCAAGCTGACAAGGGCCAAGAGCCCATAGAAAGGATCAATATTGACGAGGAAGCCCACTCCCAAGTATCGAAACGAGGGCCACAAGCCTCCCAACGAGGGAGCCAAGCAAGAAAGGAAGATCCCAACCTCCTCGCTGTTGTACAAGACCAGCTGCAGGGGTTGCAGGAGATGGTGGGACAGCTCTCTCGAGCGCGGTCTCAAGTCCCCCATGCTGGGGACGAACGAGCCAATGCCAGAGATGCTCATCGCCACGCCCGCCAGCAGCAAGTCCCTCAACACTTGGAACAAGAGGAAAACTATGAGAGTTGCAACCCCCATCCGCTCGCGAGAGGTTCTCCCCTCGTAGAGGAAGCTCTAATGGCTCAAGCCGGCATGGGCAAAGTTCCTACCTCCATCAACCGTTACGATGGAACCGTTGACCCAAAGGAGCACCTGGATCATTTCCTGCATTTAATGCATTTGTACGAGCACTCCAGCCATCATTGGGCTAAGGTTTTTGTTACTTCCCTTGTGGGAATGGCTCAGGAGTGGTACAATCGGCTACCGCCCGGATTGATCCACTCATATAGCGAACTCACCAACGCTTTCCTCAATCACTTCAACTCATTGAAGGCACCTGTTACCGTACCCACCGCCCTGTACAACTTGATCCAAGGCGAGCACGAATCCCTTCGCTTCTTTTTTGCTCGTTTCAACAAGGAGGTGCTCTTGGTGGAGAGGCCCCCAATGGATTTTTTGATACATGTACTTTTCAAGACTTGCAATCACAAACAGTATGTGAGCAAGAAGTTTGCGGATTATATCGTGAAAAAGCGTCCCTCGTCCCTCATGGCCATGAGAGAGATATTTGATCCCTACTTCGCGCTCGAAAACATGTATAGGTTGAATGCTCCCAGGCATGCCGGGCCCCTTAAGATCGAGCAGGAGCGAGAAGAGCCTCATAGAGAGCGCTACAAATCACCGCCTCCCCCACGAAGGCTCGAGCGCGTTCCACTCAACTGGCCCAATTCAGAGGTTTGTACTTTGGCAGACAAAAAGCTCTTCAAGAGGCCCTAGAAGATGAAGGACACAGAGGCGCTAAGGCACTCGAACAAATATTGCGTCTTCCACAAATAAAAGGGGCATGACACGGATGAATACCGCCAGTAGGAAGCTAAGATTCAAAGGCTCGTCGCGGGTGGACACTTAAAGGAATTTGTGAAGATGTTGGAACGCTATGATGAGCGCTGCAATGAGCGGTCAAGGGACAGGAGAAGGAGCCCATCGCACTCGAGGAGACCTAGAGGGCGAAGCCATCCCGAGAACAGCGCTCGTGGCAAACAAAAGGTGCCAGAGCAGGAGAATGCCCCCTTTTCGGTCATCAATATGATCGCTGGAGGCTCATCCGGAGGAGATTCTAATGCTTCCCAAGCTAGTCTATGCTATCAAAGAAACATGCGACTACCGCTCCAGGGAGAATGAAGTTGTTGGGTTTAGTGATAGGGACCTAGCGCACATTGTAACACCCCATGGTTAGCCTAGACGTCCATAACCATGTTGTAAAGAGGGTTTTGGTTGATAGTGGAAGCTCCGTTAATGTTTTACCTTATACCACGTTCCAAAAGATGAATATTACCAACATCCCGCTCGAGCCCCTCAAAACAGCCTTCATTGGCTTCGGGGGCTCTGAGGTTGTCCCTCGAGGACAGATTCCCTTGGCCACCTCATTTGGACACGTCCTACAGCAAAAAATGCTTATGGTCACCTACGCGGTGGTGGAAATCGAAATCCCATACAACATCCTCACGCCCTCTTTGATTTCAAGGCAATCATTTTCACTTACCATCAGAAAATCAAGTTCCTCACCCCCGATGGGGTTAGAGAAGTTCTGTGCAACGTCCGAGAGGCGTGGGAGTGCTATATGATATCCCTCAAGAAGCCCAAAGCAGAGAAAACATTCCAGATTAGGTCCACCAAGAAGTCTGTAGATTTCCCAAATTTGGACGAAGATGGCCTCGTGCTCAAAAAGGCCAAAATGAACAAAAAGAAAACAAGAGGAAAGATCCTGGCGCTGGGAGTAACCCCGAAGACGCCCTGCTCGGAGCGGTCGGGGAGTCCTCCTCGGAGGGAGAAGCGAATGAGGGTGAGCAAGAAATTGCCAATGACCGTCTGACTGGAAAGAAAAGGGCGCTCGAACTCCCCCGCCCTGAGGTACGGATCGAGCCCATAGAGAAATTTTTGACCATTGAGTTGGAACCGGGGAACAAGGATAAAACCACTCAAATTGGGTCCAATCTCTCAGGACCCTCATTGATCATGATGATAGACTTCCTTAGAGAGAACATTAGCGTTTTTGCATAGAAAGCGTCTGATTTGAGCGGGATTGATCCAGGCTTGATAATCCACAGGCTCAATATGGACCCCGCTTTCAAACCAATCAAACAGAAGAAGAGGGATGTGCACAGTTTTCGAAAGAAGGTTATTAAAGAGGAAGTTAACAAGCTCCTAGAGGCCCAATACATTGAGCCCATACTATACCCGGAATGGCTTTACAATGGGGTACTAGTGCCCAAGAGCGCTAACAAGTGGCGCATGTGCAACGATTTCACTGATCTCAACAAAGCCTGCCCCAAGGATCCCTACCCTTTACCCCGGATTGATCAGCTGGTGGATTCAACCGCGGGTTGTGAGTTAATGAGCATGATGGATGCTTTTCAGGGGTATTACCAAATCTTCATGGCCCCTGAGGACCGCCCCAAGACCTCATTTGTTGTGCACATGGGAGTGTATTGTTTTGTAGTCATGCCTTTTGGGCTCAAGAATGCAGGTGTCACGTATCAACGCCTCGTCAACCGGATGTTTGAGAAAGAAATAGGAGGGTCCATGGAGGTGTACATGGATGACATGATTGTCAAGAACGAGCTCCAAGGCTTGCATCTAGAGGATCTCAAGCGCATATTTGCCATTTTGCGCCAGTACGGCATGAAGTTAAATCCCTCCAAGTGTACTTTCGGAGTACGAGGGGGAAAATTCTTGGGCTATATGGTTAGTCAACGTGGAATTGAAGCTAATCCTGAGAAGATCAAGGCCATCTTGGATATTCCATCCCCTCGCAACCTCAGGAAAGTGCAAGTGTTAGTGGGAAAGATAATCTCTTTGAACCGATTCATCTCCCGCTCAGCAGACAAGAATCTCCCTTTCTTCAAAATTCTACGCAACGCTAGAAATTTCTCTTGGACTGAAGAATGTGAAAAGGCCTTGCAAGATATGAAAGCTTACCTTTCGAGCGCTCCCCTCCTGACAAAACCCGTGGTAGGTGAAAACTTATTCGTATACCTTTCCGTCTCCGCTGAGGCTACGAGCGCAGTTTTGGTAGCCGTGCATGAGCGCAAACATCTACCTGTCTATTACTTGAGTAAGACATTGCAAGGAGCTGAAAAGAAGTATTTGGAAATCGAAAAGTTCGCTTTTGCCCTCATTAATGCATCAAGGAGGCTGAGGCCTTATTTCCAAGCGCACTCAATCACCGTCCTTACCGATCAACCTTTGAAGCAAGTCCTATCCAAGCCGGATGTCTCTGGGAGGTTGATAAAATGGGCCATTGAACTGAGCCAATTTGACCTAAGCTTCGAGCCTAGAACCGCCATACAAGCTCAGGTAGTTGCGGATTTACTGGTTGAACGCTTTGGTTTAGAACCTACTGTTCCTGAAAACGATGGTCTCTAGGTCCTGCACACAGATGACTCCTCGACCTCTGAAGGGGGAGGAGCAGGGGTGACCCTCAGAGATCCCAATGGAGTTGAAATCGACTTTGCAATCACGTTGGATTTCCAAGTTACGAACAACGAAGCAGAGTGCGAAGCTCTCATACAAGGGTTGAGAATCGCTTTTCAGAGCGGAGCTTCCAAGATCACAGCTTATGTTGATTCGCAATTGATTGCAAGCCAAATTGAAGGAACGTATGAGGCTCGAGAAGCCACCATGGTGCAATACTTGGAAAAAGCAAAAGAGATAATCGGGAAGTTCAAGGAATTTTATTTACTCCGAATCCCCCGAGCGGAGAATGAGCGTGCAGACGCTTTATCCAAATTCACTTCTGCCCTCGAGGGATCCTGTGAACATTCTATCACGTTTCTCAGAACGGAGGAACCACTAATTCAGAGGAAAGAGCCCGCCCGAGCGGTAGCTATGATTGATCCCACCGAGCCCTATTGGCTCGATGACATTATCAGATTCCTTAAAGATGGTACTTGCCCGACCAACAAAGTGGAGGCACGGAAAATTCGGAACAAGGCCCCTCGTTTCTCTCTGGACTACGAGGGCAGACTCTTCAAGAAATCCTTCCAAGACCCACCAAAGAGATGTTTGAGGCCCTCGCAGGTCAAAGAGACCCTCGAGCACGTTCACAGAGGAAGTTGTGGGAATCATTCTGGGGGGCGCATTCTTGCCAAAAAGATACTGAGAAATGGATTTTACTGGCCCACAGTCCTCCAGGATTCCATAGCATTTTTCAGGAAATGCCTTAAGTGCCAATTTCACTCTAATGTTCCCCAATTGCCAGCGGCTCAAATGATCCCCATAGACGTCTCGTGGCCTTTTGATCAGTGGGGTATTGACATTGTTGGCCCCCTGCCTATGGCGGTCGGACAGAAAAAGTTTGTCGAACCAAGCTCCCCTTCATCTCACAGCCTTGGCCCGGATCTACCCTCGGGTCCGCTGGCCCGTCAGGCTCATGGTTGAGACGAGTGCGCTCATAGCCCTCGCTACCAACCCAAAACGGCTCTCTGACACCCCGTACATGTCTGCACACCTACCACTGTTGCCCGCCCCACCTTTTGCACCAGTTTTTATAGGATATTTCTCCTAGGTTTCTCCTCATTGCACCACGTGTAAGGGCGACATTAGGGTAGGACCACATAGGGGCAAGTTACCAAAGGGTCCCTGACCCTCAACTATAAATACTGGACTTCATCTCCATCTCGGTAAGCAATCTCACTTACTGTTACTCCGCAATTACTGTGTTTCACCTCTTTTAGATCATCATCTAACTTGAGCGTCGGAGAGCCAAACTGGGAATCACACCCAGTTCCCCCAGCTTGGCCTTCTGACCTTGCTTTGTTCTTGGTGTTTGTCCTAGCAGGTTGAACCCTTCATCTTTTCCGGCGAGTCCAATCTTGTTTCCCCACATCAAACAAATTCTAAAGTGATCAGAGTTTGACACCTCAGATTCTTACCTATCACATATATACAATAATCCCCCACTCGTTTAGAAAATTGTTCTTTTCCCAAACAAGTCACTGAAGAATTTGTCAAAGATCAAATGCCTAAAAGAAGGTGTGACGAACATTATACATTCCCTTAGTGTAAATAACTCAAGACTTCATCGAAGTTGACGGTGTCCGTAGATTGAACCTTAACTCCTTTGTGACGCAGTCGGACATGTGTTCTTTCTCCTATAGCAAGCACTCCGCTGCTTGGCGCTTATTAAGTCATACGTTATATCCCGTTTTATGAACCTCTAAGAGAGTAAACCACAACTCTCTATAAGAAACGAATTCACTTCTAGTTCATATAGGCAAGATGTTTCTCGAGCACTTGTTGCAAATAGTGCGGCATTTTGTTAAGAGCAAAGCTCAACCTCATCACGATGCAACCCATTTAGCTATCTTTTACTACATATGGGACCAATTGATAGCTCTAACCAAATTGTAACTTGTTTTCCCCTTTGAACCTATAACTAGTGGTTGCGTAAGTTATAGGTAGGGTTACCATCACTTTGGTTCGGGTGGTTTAAGTCCCATATTTCTAGTAGTTGAAGCTACTAAGTCTCTCGTCAGAGGCTTAGTAAATGGATCGGTCAAATTCTTATTGCCTCACATAGACAATTGTTATAATACCATCTTGTATTAATTGTCTTACAAATGCATGTCTTAGACAAATGTGTTTAGACTTACCATTATAGGTGCCATTGTACGCTTTTCTGAGCGTGGCTTCGTTGTCACAATACAACGAAATTGGAGGCATTGGACTTGACCGAAGATCTATGTCTAATAACATATTTCTTATACAATCAGCCTTTTGACCAGCTTGTGCTAAAACTATGAACTCAGATTCCATGGTAGGGTGAGAGATAATTGTCTGTTTCTTGCTTGTCCAAGAAACAACCCCACCGACAAGAGTGAAAATCCACCAACTTGTAGATTTGTTGTCTCCCACGCTAGTTATCCAACTCTCGTCTGAGTACCCTTCCAAAACACTAGGGAATTTGTTATAAAACAAACCAAAGCTAATAGTTCTCTTAAGGTACCCGAGTACCCTAGTAATAGCTTTTCAATGATCACCATTGGGACTACTCGTGTATCTGCTAAGTTTTGAAATGCAAAGGAAATATCTGGTCTAGTACAATTTATTGCATACATATATAAGACTACCAATAGCACTTGCATACTCAAGCTGTGCAATAGCTCTGCCAGTATTTTCCTTAATTTTCAGTCCGTTGTCAAACAGAGTATTCACTTCCTTGATCTCGAGGTGTTTACACTTAGTCAGTACTTTCTCAATATAGTGAGATTGGTTTAGTGAAAAACCCCCAATATGTTTTTTTAACTTTAATGCATAAAATAGTATCTACTTCACCTAAACCTTTCATCTTAAAGTTACTCCAATTATATTCGTCTCGATGATCAATATATCATCGACATATAAGCATACTATCACCATATAGTCAGTTGTACTTTTGGAGTAATGCATCTGTCGACAGTCGACACTGTTATACTTGAATCCAAAACGCAAGATAGCAGTGTCGGACTTCTCGTGTCACTATTTTGGTACTTGTTTCAGACCATACAGGGATTTGACCAATTTACATACTTTATTTTCCGTTCCCGGTGCTCCCAAACCCTTAGGTTGCTCCATATAGATTTCTTCCTTTAAGTTGTCATTTAAAAATATTGTCTTTACGTCGATTTGATGAACAAATAGATCATAAAGAGAGGCTAAGGCAAGAAGAATTCTAATGGAAACAACTCGAGCCACCGGTGCATAAGTGTCAAAGAAGTCAATCCCTTCTACTTTTCTGAACCCTTTGGCAACTAGTCTAGCTTTGAAAGCTGAGATAGTTCCATCGGTGTTTCGTTTTCTTCTAAATACCCACTTGTACCCAATGGGTTTAGAACTACGAGGTAAGTCTGGTAGTACCCAAGTATTATTACCCAAGATCGAATCCATTTCATCGTTTACTCTTTCCAGAAAGGAGCATCTCGAAAAGTCATAGCTTCTGCATATGCATTAGGATTCGTCTTCAGTATAAATACAAAAGGTATTTTACTTACCACTTTATTATCTCAGTCCCCCTCCACCAAGAACAATAAAGCCTCAGAAGAGATAGTTTTTGTCCAAAATTTTCTCTTTTCTTTCTCTAGTATTCCTTCTAGGCTCAGTCGTGGCTATATGCATACTGTTTTCCACAATCGGTCTTATAGGACCTCTAGCCTTAATTTAGGGTGGCTCGGTTTATTTCCAACACCTTTTGAAAATGTACTTTTGAAGAACTCGACATCCCTGAACTCAGTTATCACATTAGACTCCAAGTCAAGAAGCCTGTAGACCTTGTTATTAAGAGCATATCCGACGAATTCACTTTTAATAGCTCTGGCTCCTAACTTAGTACGTTTGGGATTTGGAACCCGAAAGTAAACCACACACTCCCACACTTTAAAATAACTTATATTGGGTTTTCTACCTTTCCATATTTCATAGGGACTTGTCTTCACAACAGAACTAGGTGTCCTGTTCAAAATATAGCACGCAGACAGAAGGACTTCCCCCCACAAGTTATGAGGTAAGTTAGCATGATTTAGCATGCAATTTACCATATCAAAAAAGGTATGGTTTTTTCTTTCAGCTACACCGTTCTGTTGGGGTGTATAACCAGCAGTTGTTTGATGTATGATACCACTTTATTTGCAAAGTGTATAAAAAATATTCAAACAATATTCCTTGCCTCGATCATAATATAGAACCTTAATCTTCTTCTCAAGTTGAGTTTCTACTTCTGTCTTGTATTTCACAAATGAACAAAGAGCTTCATCTTTAGTTCGTAACAGATATACAGAGCAAAAACAACTAGCGTCATCAATAAAAGTAATAGAATACCTTTTTCTAACTCTAGTTAAAATTCCATTTAATTCACAAATATCAGTATGAATTAAATCTAATATTTTTTATTCTCTTTTAACACTTGGAAAATGTTTTCTTACAATTTTTGACTTTGCACATATTTCACATTTGTCAAGTTCTTTTTTACCAATATCGATTAATCCCATCGCGTGCATATTTTTTCAAGTTCTTTGCACTAACATGCCCCAATCAACTATGCCATAAAGAAATTGAATTCATATTATTAATCAGCATATTGTACATCCCGTTACAAGGAAAACCTTTGCCAACAAAATCACCAATTTACATAATGATGACTTTTGCTAACTCAACAGAAATTTTAAAACCTTTCTTATCTAACAAATCAACATAAATTAAACTTCTCCTAACATCTGATACAAACAAGACATTAATCAAAGTTAATTTTTTTCCGGAGATAAAGTTGAGTTCAACGAATCCTTTGCCTCCAACAGTGGCTTTGGAGTTGTTTCCTATCTGAACCTCTTGCCCAACAACATTTTCAAAGGTTTTGAAATGCCTTCGATTGTTGCAAATGTGAACGGTTGCTCCAAAATCCAACAACCATCCTGAAAGTTCACTTGCCAATTGATTTCAGAAATCATAGCCACATCAAGGCTAAGATCAGTAACCATGACAACTAGATTCTCCTAAACCATATTTGCAACGCCGGATCCTGTAGCACCCCCTAACACTACAACCCCGCACCGTAGCACTTCCCGAGTGGATGTGAGTCCTAGCACTCGAGAAATACTTCGTTGAACAGACAGGACAATCCAATACCAAAACATGGAATTTAAAGTGCAGCAGAAGATAGACAATTTAAAACAGAAGAGTTTGATATCTCAAGTCAATCGAAATTTATATTACTAGGTTAAGAAGTAAGATATTTACAGTGATAAGTCTAGAGCCAACACGAGAGTGCTTATTAAAAGATGTACATGCACTCTTAATATAATCCTGATTTGCTAAGATATGACACCTTAAAGCTTCAAGATACCTCTAAGGCATCGTTCCGTGGATTCTTGAAATCATGCATTTTAAAGTAGGAGAGTAGTTATTTAAAGTGACTAAGTGAAGGGGTATAATAACTTATAGATATATGTATATGCGTATATATATATTTATATGATCAAGAAGATCTTGATCTAAAATAGTAGCAATAGGATATAGCAAATATGAACGGTTCATAATAATTGTTAAAATAGGGATAGGGGTAATTTGGAGTATTTGTAGAAATATGAACCGTCTAGAATAAGAACATTAATGCCCGCAAGCTAGGCCTCTCGATCCGTAACTCCTTAATTAATTTGGTAAAACAATACACTGTACATGGTGCCGATACTTCAATAAAACTCAATACGATAATACCACCGCTACTCCTTGGTGTCAATAGGGGAGCCAACCCTAGAGACCATGAACACGATTCGGGAGGCAGCTATCTCTCCCTCATCCCTTGGCATGGAGTAACTAACCTCTAGTTAGACCACTACCAAGAGGTGGCAGTCCGCAGCACCAACAATACCCTCGGCCCGATACCTTCCGAGTAATTGCTCGCTACGGATACAGTCGGGGCCCATAACATGAATCAAGAATAATATTTTGCTTGCATAACCCAGAATCAATGTTTTGATAAAGTGGACTTAAAATATATAACATCCTAATAGAACATTGATTCCGGGCATGAAAGTATTTTCCCTTAAGAGGGACATTGTAGTACAATAATATGTATATAGGGTAGTAAATCAAAATGATAGGTAGGCTTGGAAATAGTTTTTATATAGATACATATGTATAGCATGGTTCCAGTTGAAAACATTTTAACCCTCACCGAGTGTCTTGACGGTCTAGATAAAATCCTTGGGATTCCACTGTTCAATTATATCCTCGCCTGAAAGTACTACTACCGGCTAAGGAGTAAGTCTTAATACTCAAATAAACAATGCACAAGAAATTCTAGCAAGCTAGAGTTATATTTTGGAAATTGTTATTTAATCCCCATTTTTGAAAATTCTAAATAAAAGTTCTTTCTAAAAATTCAAAATATTATTTTATATTAATTTTTGAAATCTCTACAAGATTTTATGAGACAAAGTCTTCATTTGAAATTAAAAGTCAAAGTTACTATTGAAAACGGTTACTATTTAATCATAGGGGATTAAACACTCTTAAACACAAAATTGAACACACACTTTCACACACTAGGCACACGGTACACACACACACTTCAAGAACATCAAGAACATGTTCTTAAGTCTATTTGAATATTCATAGGACATATTAACATCTAGATCATATTCTTATTCGTAACATAAGATTTGAGACATAATGTAGCAAAATATATAAATTTCTCATGAAAAATAATTTCTAATTAAATTTCCTAAGCATGCATTCATTCTAATATTCAAGAACATATTCATGAGCAAATGAACACATATTCATGTAATAAACATGCATTTTTATAATTTAAATTCCTAACTTTAATTCATGAAATATAAATTCCTAAAATAAAATCTCCTATCATAAATTTCTAAATATAATATAAAGCATATAGAATATAAATTAAATTGCATAATTTAAATAAAACTTAAATTAAAGCATAAATTAAAACATAATTTAAAACATAAATTAAAGCATAAAAAAAACTAACCTTGAGAGTGTGGGTGTGTGTGTGTGGCGTGAGTTGAGGGAGAGGGAGAGGGAGAGGAGAGTTTTGTGTGTAGGAATTGAAGGAATTTGTGAGATATAAAGTGGTCTCTTGAAGGGTATTTATAGGTAGGAATTAGGGGTCTTAGTGCATTTTTAAAAATATGTTAGAGATGTGGGGATTTCTAAATCACACAAGTTTTGTGAATTTGTGGAGGAAATGTGGAAGAATTTAAATTTATACGAATGTGTGGGATTCTTGTAAGAGATGTGGAAGAATTAGATTCATATCTCTGAACTTTCTATTTTTAGAAGTTGCTATTTTTAGAAGGTTATGTCATGAATGATGTCATAGTAAATACAAATAAATATAAAATAATATAAAATTTATTCAAGAGTCGAGAGATGAGAACTTGAAGTAGTAAAATAATGAAAGAATGAGTAAAAATAAGCTTCGTTATGATTATAAATGTGGAATATTTAGGTTTTTCGTTTACAAATCATGAACGTTAAAGATGATGAAAATCATGATAAAATTATATAAACGAAGGTATGATGAAGTTTAAAGGTTGGAAAAATTATCATAGTTTAGAGAAAAATTCAAGGAACATTTTAAGTATAATTTTAAATATTGAATGAAAGCTAATTGTTTAAAATAAAATGATAACTTTTAAAAAGGAAAATATTTATAAAATATGCTACGGTTGGAATCAAGTTTTGGTATGAGTATGAAAATTCATAAAATAATCCAAGGATCGTTTTGACTATAATATTGAATAGGAAAAACGTTGAAATCCGGAAATCTCAAAATATAGGGTTAAAGTAGGGTTTTTGGCCGGTTTTGGTTACTACAGGAGTTATAATGAGAATTAGGGTTCGGGAATGATACTATAATTCATAAAATTTTACAAGGATTCATTTGAACCTAATATTTTGATAGGTAAAAGTGTCTCTACAAATTCCTACATTTAGGAATGAATAATAACTAACTATAAGTACTTCCTTCCTAACCTTTTTCATACCTATTTCTTCTTGGCCCCAAATCAGGGCTGTTACAGATCCACTCTTCTATTGTGAGCATTCCCTTGCATAATGTCCTATTTCTCCACAAACATGACACTTGTCATTTCTTTTTTTAGTAGTAATAACAGGTTTAGATTTTTATCCATTTTTCTTAAATTGTCCAGAATTCTTTTTAACACCGAAACCCTTCTTCTTAGAATTTCCAACCTCAACATGGCTTATATTAGATTGTCTTTGAAACAAATTCTTTCCATCGCGTTTTCGAGCCTCCTCTTCAATACGTAGATATTTTTTAATTTGTTCCAAAGACAAATCCTCATATTTATGCATCAATCTCTTTGCATAATCTTTCCAGGCTGGAGGGAGATTTGAAATTATAGCTCCAACTTGGAATGTTTCTAGAAGTACAATTTTAACCGTCCGTAATTTGTTGACAATTACCTAGAGCTCATGCACTTGCTCCAGAATTGGTTTATTATCAACCATTTTAAAATCCAAATATTTAGATATTTGTTTGTACCTTCTTCCTCGGCCTTATATTTGTATTCCAAGGCTTCCCAAAGCTCTCTAGGAGACCGCACATTCGTGTACATATCGTACAACTTATCGGACAAGCTGTTTAGAATGTGTTCTCGAGCCACTTGTTCATCTTCTGCTCTCTTCCTCCTTTGTTGCTGAAGGGTCTCCACTATCTCCTGGTGGATTTGCAAGGCATTCCGGGAAGGACCTGTTCCTGCACTATTGGAAGGAGGATTGACAGGAGTGCTATTACTTCCTGGTGTAGTTGGATTTGCAGGAGGTACTCCACCTGCTGTTGTTGGTAGATCGAGATCTACAGGCTGTTGAGGAGTAAGGGTGGGCGCGGGACGGGGAGTTCGGGATTCGGGAAGATCGGGATCGAGATGAAATTTTGGGTACCCGATCCCGTCCCGGAAATATTAGGTAACCGACTAGTTGGGGAGTTCAAGTTCAGGACGGGATCGGGCTGAGCCAGACATAATTTTCATTTTTGCCCCACTTCTTTATATATTTTAGAAATATTATTTAATAAATGTATTTAAATGTTAAATAATTCAAAAAGTTCATTTTGGAAATTTTCAGTAGTTTATGGAACATTATTGCGACAAATTATCTAGTACCATATTTCCATCAATTTATAAAATTATTACAGATTAAAAATCATCCAATTTCATCAATTTATCATTAGTTTATTACAGAATAAAATTTTCATTAGCCTTGTTGCTCTTTTAACTTTTAAATAGTAAGATTGTAATCATTAGTCAAATAACTTATTAAGTTAATAACTTATTTATAATTTACAACTTGATAATATTAAGTTATATAATATGATTTTTTTAAAATACTTCAGGGAATTCGGGTACCCGAATTTCCTGATCGGGTAGCAAATTACTCCCCGATCCCGATCCCGAGATTTGGTGTCGGGATCGGGTACCCGTCCCAAAATTTTAAAATCCCGATTTTCCCGTCCCAATCGGGAAATACCCGATCGGGTCGGGACGGGCCCCGAATTCCTCGACCCGAACGCCCACCCCTACTAAGGAGCAGGAGTTGGAGGATCTTCTGGAATTGGTGGTAGGCTGAGATCCAGAATATAAGCCAGCTTGAGGATAGTCGGCAAGAATTTCATCTTGTCTTGCCAGTGGCTGAAGTTGTTGCCATCGAAACGGTCTAGTTTATGCTGATTCATGATACGGAAGGATTCTGATTCCATCTCAAATGAATTAACACTTTAAAATTGTTGAGAAATTTGGGAATGGATTCAGAATGACACTAGTGAACCCTGTTCTTAAAGTGTTAATCGCCCCTAACTTCTCTGAGTTTTGCTAAAGGTTGCATACGATTTACTTAATTTTATGATATATGTCAAGCTGGAAAATTGAATTTCAGACAATAGTAATTTGCCAGAAATTATGGAAAATTGAATTTAGACAATAGCAATTTGCCATAAATTACGTGAGTTTTGCAGTATATTTTTTGGTTAGGGATCTCAAATGAATTAACATTTTAAGATTGTTGAGAAATTTGAGAATGGATTCAGAATGACACGAGTGATCCCTGTTATTAAAGTGTTAATCGCCCCTAACTTCTCTAAGTTTTGCTAAAGGTTGCAGAAATTAAAGTGGGAATTTGAATGGATTAATTCTCTGAGTTTTGCTAAAGGTTGCAAAAATTAAAGTGGGAATTTGAATGGATTAATTTCAGTATATAAAAACCGCCTATTATATATTATTCTTCTTATGTGGGCCAACCAATGCATAATTTTCTAAACAACCTTTCATATGTCTTTGTGTATTTGATATTCCCAATAATTAATTCTCCAATAATTAATTATTAAATATCTATCAAAGTATATATATATACAACACTTAAAATTAATTACAAATACCAACTTCAAAAAATTCTAATTCAAATCCGATGCACTTTGCTTTCGATTTTAAAGGTAAATAAAAAAGTTCCCCGTAGAACGAGTTACTGGACCAAACCTATTAATCAAATATATGAATAGTTGCTTTTCGTAAATTATATATATTGAGTTTTTATCTCAAGAGTCAACACCTCTTTTATTTCATCTCTTATTTCTTTTCCGATCTAGCTATTTATAAGACTTATTTCGTCTCCTCTAAGTTTCCCACCTTAAATCACTTTCTAAACTTACTCTAGATACGTTCTAATCTCCTGAAGCCTTTTTTGCTTATCCACCATTCCATAAAATCTTCATCTTTCCTTCCTCCAGTCAATCCACTCTATTTACAAACTGAATTTCCAAGCAGCTACTGGGCCTGAGCCATTTGAGCTGTCCCCAACAATACACAAATCATATGATACATACAAAATACTATTCCCTTCATTTTTTTTGGTCCACAAGGAACAGCTGCAAGAGCAGACAAAAAAAACACAGAAAAAACTAAGTCACCATCCCAGCAGGGGGAGGATCCCAAACACAAAAACCATTATCAACAGTGTGGCCCAAGTGAGCTAAAGCATCAGCTACTTCATTGCTTTCCCGTGGAACATGTCTGAAGCTGGACTCCCAAGGCTTATGCAATAGGTTCCGGCAGTCCATGATGATGTCCTTAAGGGGGTGGTTGGAGACATCAGCCATATTGATCCAATCCACCACCAATTGAGCATCCGTCTCTACCTCAATCCGTGGGAATCTTCGCTCCCTAGCGAGTTGCAGCCCCATACGCAGGCCAAGCAGCTCCGCCACCTCGATGGAGTTGTTACCAACCTTCATCGCATATCCCATGATCCAATTGCCCATCTCATCTCGTAGCAACCCCCCCAGCCGCCGCCGAGTTGAAGTGGCGGTAGAAACTGTTGTCGGAATTAAGCTTAACCCAGCCCGGTGGCGGCTTACGCCAACCCTGCGACCTAATCAACTTGTTAGTCCTGACCGAAGAGCTTCTCATGCTTCTACAATCTGAGATCAGCTTTTTGATATTACTAAACGCAACCTCCAGCGGCTCCCGTTTCCCTTGATAAGCATGTTTGTTTCTAGCCTTCCAGATGTTCCATAGACCCGCCACACACACTATCCACCAAGGACTATCCTGCTCCAGTGCGTGACTAATCTCCTGACTAATAGTTCTCTCCACCCAATCTGATCCGTAAATAGCATTGAAATTCTGCCAATCCAACGGGTTAACAATAGCCTTCCATACCCGTTGTGCCTCGCAACAACTACGAAGCAAGTGCTCAATGTTTTCCCTATCACTCCAGCACCTAGGACAAACATCGCTGCCTCCAAAGTTTCGATCGTGCCTCAGGGCGTTTGTGAAGAGGCTGTTATACCCAATCAACCAAAGGAAGAACTTCAGCTTCTGGGGTCCTTTTAAATTCCAGATCCAACGCCAATTCCTGCCATCTTCCACACTATCTGCCATAAGAAATTTATAAGCTGATGTGCAAGAGAATTTGCCATTCGTGGTACCACTCCAGACACTTATGTCTTCGGACCTGTCCACCCCACACGGCAAGTTCCGGATCTCGCTCAACACCTCTTGGGGAATGCCAGTTCTGAGGTTGTCAAGTTTCCAGCCATGGATGCCAAGAATGTCGCCGATCATAAATCCCTCCTCTGCGTTGTGAACATGCCCATTAATCAAGCTACGCAGTGGCCCCCGTGAAAGCCATCTATCGTCCGAAAGCGACACCATATTTCCTTTACCAATACGTCATTTTACCATAGGTTCCACCATGTGTACGCTCTGGACTATACCCTTCCATTGTCGCGAAGCCGTCAGGTTCGGACCATGAGACATGATGTCCTCATTTTTTAAATACTTGCTTTGGAAGATGTGGTTCCAAACTGTATCCTCTCCTACTTTAGCGAGCATCGGTACATTGTTCTTGTGGGATTCCCGGATCCCCAGTCGCCCCATCTTTCTTGCTTCGGATTACTTTGTTCCACCCAATAAGGTGAGTTTTCTTCTTGGAGACATCCGTGGCCCATAAGAAATTGCAGTTAAGCCGGTCCAGGTTATCGTAAACTTGTTGGGGAAACCAGTTCGTGTGCATATGATAGACCGGAATCGAACTATTTACCGATTGTATGAGGGTAGTGCATCCGGCCAGGCTTAGGTTCTTGGCCTTCCATCCCGCTAGTCGTCGCTCAACCTTCTCAATTACCACTGAGAGCGTGTGGCTGTTATTTCTGCCCGAACCCACATTAACTCCAAGGAACTTCTCGAGCGTGTTAGTGCTCGCTATGCCAAGAGTCTGAGTTATAACTTGCTGCGTAGTCATTGCAATATGTGGTGCAAAAAGGACACTTGACTTTCCCAGATTCAAGCTAAGACCGGAGGCTGCGCAGAAAGTTTCCATGACCTGCCGAACACAGTCCGCCCCTTCCATGGTTACATTAACACGGAGGATAATATCATCCGTGAAAAGAAGGTGCAAAATTTTGGGTCCTTGTCGGCACACTTGTATCGGTTTCCAGCTTCCCCTTTCCACGGCCTCCTCGATTAAGTGGGATAACCTCTCCATGCAGAGTACAAAGAGGTATGGGGAGAGCGGGTCCCCTTGTCGAATACCACAGTTGGGAGTGATCACCTCTACCTGCTCTCCATTCTAGAGAATCGCAGGTTTGATACTCGCCACGCAACTCATGATCACATTGATTATCTTGGTCGGGAACTCGAAGAACTCAAGGGTTTCCTTCAAGAAGTCCCACCTAATTTTATCATACACCTTTTCAAGGTCCAGCTTAAGTTCCATTCCCCCCTTTCTTCCTTTCGAATTATGCATCGTGTGAAGGATTTCTTGCAAAACGAGGATATTATCTTGAGTACTCCGCCCCGGAATGAAGTTGTTCTGATTTGGGCTTACCAAGTCTCCTATGAAGGGCTTGAGACGAGAAACAAGCAGCTTAGTCACCATCTTAAGAAGAACGTTGCAAAGAACAATTGGTCGAAACTCATTGACTGATTCCGGATTCTTTTTCTTCGGGATGAGAACGATGAAAGCTTTGCCAATCACTTCCGGTATACGCTCAACCCGTAGGCAATCAGTAATGAAGCATTAACTGACTCCCCAATAATATTCCAATAGGTTTGATAGAACAAGGCTTGAAGCTCGTCGTGTCCCGGTGCTTTAAACGGATGCATACTGTTAACCACCGGCAGCGCCTCCTCTAGTGTTGTCTCCTTAGCAATCTGAGAGCTATTAGTAGGGCTGAGACAACGCTGTTTGGAGCTGCGAGGGAGAGAAACCGCATCGTTACTATCAGTCCCGGAGAAGACCTTGGAGAAGAAATCCCGCACATGATTCCGAAGAACATTTTGATCCATCTCCCAACTTCCATTAATCTTAAGGGAGTTAATACGACCACTTCTGCGTCTGGTGATGGTGGATAAGTGGAAAAACCTGGTATTCTTATCACCCAATTGCAGCCAATTAATACGTGATTTTTGAAACCAAAGAGTTTCTTCAGTCTGTAGCACCTCATTATATTCACTTATCAATTCCCGCTCCAAGGCATGAAGATGTGGGGCCCGACGTCTTACAAGAATACGTTGGATGCCCAGTATGCGCTTTCTCAATTGCCGTTTCTTTATAAAGATATTGCCAAAGTGGTCTTTATTCCAGCTTCGCAGCGTTTCGGGCAACTTCTCAAGTGTACTAAGGATGGAGCCTTCTTTGTCCCATGTTCTCGCAATTATGTCCTTGCATCCCGGGTGTGAATTCCAAATTGCCTCAAAACGGAACGGCCTGTTGGAAGGTGGCGGTTCTATTTCGAGGCAATGGGTGATAATGGGATGGTGACCGTAATGCGTACGAGGCAAGACAAATGCAATACCCTTCGGGAAAGCAAGCTGCCATTCTGGATTAGCTAACACGCGATCCAACTTTTCATGAATCTCCTCGCTACCCGAACAATGGCCCACCCAAGTGAACGACGGTCCCGTGGCTTCGATTTCCAGCAGATTACAATTGTCAATGTGATATTTGAAATTTAAGCAACGATTCCAGTTAATCTCTCGACCCCCTTGTTTCTCGCTAGGGCCCAAGATATCATTAAATTCACCCGTAAGCATCCACGGAAGGTGATTTGTGGTGCTTAACCGTTCAAGTTCTATCCAATGCTCTTCACGACGACTGGGGTTAGCGCTAGCGTAGACCCCGGAGCATCGTCATGCAGCATGTCGAGGGCCAATAATTGCATGGATAGCCTATCGTCCAACGTGGGTGACTTCCACTTGGATTTTATCTTTGTCCCACAGTATCCAAATGCCACATTTGTGTCCGTCAGTCGGTGCGATACAAGTGTTTGGATAGCCCAAGCTAGTAGCTATCATCTCTACTCGGGCTTCATTCACCTTTGTTTCGAGCAAGAAAACCACATCGGGATGTTAGTCTCTAGTTATCTCCAGAAAATTCCTTCTGAAATCCGCATTACCAGTACCTTGACAATTCTAAGAGAGGATCTTCATGGGGGTAGAAAGAAGATGGTGTTGTTCGATCAGATCAACAATCCTGTTCCCCATCACATATGTGATCATCTGTTGACATAGACACGTCGTTAGCAAACATTTCCTCTCCCGTTCCTGTGGTGGTAGGTCGATCTCCATCACACACATTCGACGAGCCAGGTTCCCAAGCAAACTCGTGCTCAGTTGTATCTGGATTTGCCAAAACAATGGGTTATTTGTCAAATCCCGTATGAAGGGGATTGTCAAATCGTACCCATCCCTCATCCCCAGGTGTTCCAGAAGTTCCTCAATCAGATCGTATTCCACATATTCCTCTTCCATCTGGGGTACGTTCGCCATTTTGGGTGACCTTTGTGATGTCTGAAAGAACTGGCCTTCTAAGGACTGAAATTTTTTCTTGCGGTTTGCTGGTCGTATTTTTAGTTCTGGGTGCAGTGGGTGTGTCGTTTGCAGTGAAGGTGAACTGAGAGATTTCGTTTGTTGGGGGTTGCTTGCTAGACGAAATTGTGTCTTGATTCGAATTACGTGTGCCCTTGGGAACTTCCTTATTTTTAGGGATAAAGATATTTTAATTTCTTCCGGTTTTCCTTAGGTGGCACGTGCGCTGTTTCCGCCCTAACTAGATTAGTATCCCGCTGAATATGGTTAGTTTCCTTCTCTTCCGTTTCCAAATTGGTAGAAAATACGCTGAAGCAATTTGGGCCGTTAGGGTTCCTGTTCTCATTGTTGACGCGCTTCTCCGTTTCTCCCCGTTTCGCGCCGCCATCACCCGTACCGGTCCTAATTGGTCTACCCCTCCTTGCCAACATCCATGGCCCGTAAGTCGTCTTATCAGTTCCGTCTCCATCAGAACTATCCTTTGGTGATCCTTGAGGTGGTGCACCAGCTTCTGGCAGTGGCCTTCCGGCAGCCGGTGTGGTTGCATCCGGAGGTTTTGTAGGGTTCTCCGGGCAGTTATCAATTCTATGACCCACCCTTCCATAATGGAAGTAAATGGATGGTAGATTCTCATAGACTATGTGTCGGACCTCGTCGTCAGCCTCCACCACAGTTCTGAGGGGTTTATCAAGATCTATCTGAACACAAACACGAGCATATTTCCCTTTGTCGCCTTGATACGTATTCTTGTCGACCTTAATTGGTTGGCCTACACTCATCGCTGTTTTGTAGAGGAAAGCTTCTCTGTAGTACTCCAAGGAGAGTTCCGGGATCCTTATCCATGTGATTGCGGACAGTATACGATCTTTGGAGGCTTGAAACTTCACTTGCCATTTGCGAACCGTTAAGTATTGGCCAGAAATCATCCAAGGACCGTCCGTTAACATGGAGATTGCTTTAGAGGCATTGTGCAGCTTGAGGATGTAACAGCTATAACCCAGATCAATGAGATCGTAGGCTCCCTTAAGTTGCCACATGTTGTTAATCTTGGTGGATAACAGGTGCACGTTCACGTTGCGACTGAGCATCTTCAGGATTAACGAATCTCGCCAGGGCGCCTGGAGAGATTCCTTATAGTCATCGTCTATGACCACCCGAGGGAGAGGGTGATCTGGCGTCGGCTCCAGAATCCTGATCTTGTCCAGATCTGCCATTCCAGTCTCATCGAACTTTTTGTCGGCATGCGATGTACTTGCAATCAATGAAGTGAGATATGACTTAGAAACATAACCTTGGCTTCCCGTGGGTTTGGGACTGTTGGTCTGATCAGGAGTATCGTCCAGACCGGCCTCCTCCGCCGTCCGGATTTTCTTTTTGCTCCGGCAAAAAGAATTCGCCTCCTCAGCCGTCAGTGGGTGTCGGTTCTCATCCAACTAATTTCGAGTTAGAATTAGTCCTTCAAGTCAAAAGTAACCCATCAATGCTTTATCACCTAAGCATGGTATTTTCTAATACTAAAGAATAGAGAGTTCTCCAATGAGGTAACCACTACACTATGCTAGCGATCACATGCATATATAAAATACAGTTTCCAAAATTAAGAATAAGAGAAGTGTAAGATATTTTTTTTTTACACTAATACTTGAGACAAATTGCATTTTAATATTCAATTTTTGGAAATTAATTGATGTTCAATTTTTTATTTTTCTATACACTTTAATATTTAATTTTATTTTTTTTAATGGAATTCTTCGACCAAAATATTACATGTGAGATTCATAAGAGCATCAAAATAAGTGGCCCATTATTAGTGGCCCATTTACAAAAGCCCAAAAGATATATCGAAACCCGGCCCATTTAAGCTATTAACGGATTAAAGAATTCTTCCGTTTAAACCCTACGCATGACACGTCTCCCTCCCTCTCTCTCACCTACCTTTCTCTCTCGTCTAGTGAGAGAAGTAGAACAACGTGTTTGTGTGCATAGATAGATAAACGAGTATATTGCCGAAAACTACCTCGTGTTAGGCGAAAAGAACAAAAAAAACCCCGTCATATGGAATATCATCCAAAGAACCCTGTGTTTTCTAAAATTTTGCAAAAAAAACCCTGAGCGCGTTGTGTGGCCCTCACGCGCGTTGATTGCGTGTAGGAATGTGTTTTTTTGGGATAAAATGTCTATAATGCCCTTAATGAGCTAACTGCATAAAACCCCCTGTGTTTGTCCCAATTTGCAAAAAAAAACCCTATGTTACAAAAATTAATTCAAAAAACCTTATGTTATCTAATTTTTTGCACATCACCCCCTCATTTCTTTGGTCAACTGTTAAAAAAACCTTATGGAGTAAGGGTATTTTAGGGTTAAAAGATTTAATAGTTGACCAAATGGAATAAGGGGGCCGTGTGCAAAAAATAAAATAACATAAGGTTTTTTGAACTAATTTTTATAACAGAGGGTTTTTTTTACAATTTGGAACAAACACAGGGGGTTTGGTGCAGTTAACTCATAGATAAACCCACGTATAGCTGCATTACGAGCCCCAAATCATGGCGGAGGTGATGCCGATGGATGATATACGCGCCACCGCCGCCCGCCTCAACGTTGATCTCTCCGCTCTCGATCTCGACTCCGTCCGCCTGCCTCCCGGCGAGGACTTCGGCATTATCAGGTACGCATTGCGATCACGTAATCGAGATTGGAAATGATTTTGATCCTTTTGTTTTTGCTTATTGGTAATGGTTTGTGAATTATTTCGGATAGTGATGATGAGGATGTGAAGCGGGAGGAGTCGTTGGAGTTGGAGGAAGGCTACGGGAACATCATTGTGGTGGACAATCTGCCCGTGGTGGCGAAGGAGAAGTTTGAGAAATTGGAAGGCGTGGTTAGGAAAATCTACAGTCAGATTGGAGTTATTAAGGAGGATGGGCTCTGGATGCCCGTCGATGATAATCAAAAGACTTTGGGATACTGTTTCATTGAATATAACACTCCGCAGGTTTGTCATTTATTGTTGTTTTTCGTCATGTTAAGCACTAAGCAGTTCCTTTTGCATTAGTTTACATTATGATTCAGCTATGAAGAGTTGATTTGTGGTTTGAACTTTGAAGGAAGCTGAAATAGCGAAGGAGAAGACTAACGGGTACAAGTTAGACAAATCCCACATATTTTCTGTTAGCATCTTTGATGATATTGAGAAATTCATGAAAGTTCCTGAGGAGTGGGCGCCTCCAGAAACCAAGACTTACACTCCAGGGGTTGGTATCTCTTTTCTCTCTTTAGAAGGATAAAAGATGAAAAAAGAACCGACTATGCAGGAACAGGAAGGAAAAGTATGAAATTCTTCATTTTTTTCAACAATTTTGTTCTCATTTTATATGAATATCTAGTTGATTTCTTACAGGAGAATCTGCAAAAATGGCTTACTGATTCAAAAGCTAGAGATCAATTTGTGATCCGTTCCGGCTCAGAAACTGAGGTCTTGTGGAATGATGCAAGACAGTCGAAGCCTGAGCTTGTTTATAAAAGATCAGTAAGTGAACTTCGAGAACAGTATTTATCAGCTAATGCATTGATCTCATCTGATCTGAATGCCAACTTATTAGAGCTTATACTTGATTGTGGGAACAATTTTAAGTTTCTTACATGTAATTGTTATGCTCTGTTGCAGTACTGGACAGAGAGTTTTGTGCAGTGGTCTCCTTTGGGAAGTTACTTGGCCACTGTACACAGACAGGGGGCTGCAGTGTGGGGTGGTGAGACCACTTTTAACCGTCTGATGAGATATGCTCATCCGCAGGTTCTATTTTATTGATTTTTATTGTTTGGGCATGTTTCGAGCAATTAGTTCAGTAAGTTAATGACTGAATTTTTGTTGTAGGTAAAATTAATTGATTTCTCCCCTGGTGAAAGATTCTTGGTGACTTACAGCAGCCATGAACCAAGCAATCCTCGTGATACACATGTAAGAGTAGTTCTTTGTGTGCCCTTTCTGTATTTTACTACCTTTCTGTTGTCATTGAGATCAATGTTCTTTACAGCGGGTTGTCATTAATATTTTTGATGTGAGAACGGGAAAAATTATGAGAGATTTTAAAGGGAGTGCAGATGACTTTGCAATTGGAGGAACTGGAGGTGTTGGTGGTGTATCTTGGCCTGTTTTCAGGTTATAAATGATGTTCTTGATGTTTTACTTCTTTTCCTAACTTAAAAGGCTAAAGCTAAAGAGAGAAATCATCTATATACTGATATGGAATTTTGATGTTCTCTAATGGTTTAATTCTGTTACATTTCCAGATGGGGTGGTGGACGACTTGACAAATATTTTGCTAGAATAGGAAAAAATGTTGTGTCTGTTTACGAAACAGATACTTTTACTCTTATCGACAAGAAATCCATAAAAGCCGAGAATGTTGTGGACTTCAGCTGGTCTCCTACCGATCCAATTCTTTCCCTCTTTGTTCCTGAAATGGGTGGAGGAAATCAACCTGCAAGGGTAGATTGAAATTTATACATAATTAATCCTACTTCTTCTCTTTAGGAAATTATTGTTTCAATTCCCTTATCTTCGACATGTCATTAATGATAGGTAAGTCTTATTCAAATCCCAAGCAAAAAGGAGTTGAGGCAGAAAAACCTCTTCAGTGTTAGTGATTGCAAAATGTACTGGCAAAGCAATGGAGATTACCTTGCTGTTAAAGTTGATCGGTACACTAAAACCAAGAAGAGCACCTATACTGGGTTTGAGCTTTTCAGGATAAAGGAACGAGATATACCGATTGAAGTCTTGGAGCTTGAAAATAAGAATGATAAGATTATTGCCTTTGCTTGGGAACCCAAGGGCCATAGATTTGCTGTTATTCATGGCGATAACCCTAGACCTGATGTAAGTTTCTACTCAATGCGCAGCGGTAATATCACCAGCCGGGTGTCAAAGCTCGCTACTGTCAAGGGAAAACAAGCAAATGCTCTTTTCTGGTCACCATCAGGTCGTTTTATCATACTGGCTGGGTTGAAAGGTTTTAATGGGCAGTTGGAGTTCTACAATGTTGATGACATGGAGACCATGGCAACTGCTGAGCATTTCATGGCTACTGATGTTGAATGGGATCCAACAGGAAGGTAATTGTTAATGCTATTTCGTTTAAAGTGCTGAATTTCTGATATACGGTGCTAAGTTTCTTAACAAGCTTTGTTTCTCTTTATAGGTATGTAGTGACAGCGGTTACCTCAGTTCATGAAATGGAAAATGGATTCAACGTTTGGTCCTTCAGTGGCAAGCTTTTATATAGAATACTCAAGGATCATTTCTTCCAAGTAAGCTCTTCACATTCTACTGACCATATGAAAGAATACTTTTTACCCTAAAAGTGCATGTAGTTTCGCTATCAATGCTCGCGAGTCATTGGGGGTTCTGCCAACAAAATGTGTGGTTGAGTGCAATTAACATTTTTGGGTATTTTGTGTCGTTATGCAAATCTTGCTTAATTTGGCCCTGGTGAGAGCCTGAATGGCTAAATCGTGCAGTTTCTATGGCGTCCAAGGCCCCCTACTCTGTTGACCTCTGAAAAGGAGGAAGAGATCTTAAAGAACTTGAAGAAATACAGTAAGAAGTACGAGGCAGAAGATCAAGATGTCTCATTGCAACTTAGCGAGCAGGATCGCGAGAAGAGAAAGAAAATGAAGGAAGAATGGGAGAGATGGCTAAGCGAATGGAGACGACTGCACGAAGAAGACAAATTGGAGAGGCAGAAGCTACGAGATGGAGAAGCCAGCGACGAAGAAGAGGAATACGAAGCAAAGGAAGTCGAAATCGAGGAGTTGGTCGATGTTTCTGAAGAGGTTATTTCTTTTGATTGACTGATTTATTGATTCTTTTTTCAGTTGAGATTTAGATTAATTCTTGGATTTTACAACATAAGCATGCAATCATGCATGCAAGTATAGGGGGAAATCATAAGCAGCATGCTCTTTTAGGCATTTAGGCTGCAATATTTTGAGTTTCTTTGACTTCCCTCACTTTTTCTTGGTTCTTTGTTCGATCTTTCATCAAATATTTATTTGATTTTTCATGGAATAATTTCAATTAATTTTGTACGTATGCTGACGTCCAATGCACCAAACAGTACAAATTTCTAAATAATTTTAATTTATTTAGAAAAAGGTATTGATATTCGAAATATAATTCAATTGGAATTGTTTTGTTTGCTGTGGAGCCAATACTTATTGCCAGAAATTTCATACCCAAAAATGCAATTTTAGTCCATAGGATTAGGGTGTAAAACGTAAACGTGGGCGTGGCATCTGTGTACCGTAATTTTTATTTAGTAGACCAATTTTTTATTAAATATTGCAATTTAGATCTCATCAAACTTTTTAGATGAAAGATACGTGCATCTCGTGCTGGGGCTCATCACTTGTATTTTAGGCAGTATCGTGCTGGGGCTACATTGGAAAAAGATTAAACCATGTGCTAGTTAATAAATGCAAAGCAACCTTCACTTCATTAGCGAGCTTTTAAGGTGAGTTAAGCCGAGTATAAACTTTCACATTGGAAAAAGATTAAACCATGTACTAGTTAATAAATGCAAAACAACCTTCACTTCATTAGCGAGCTTTTAAGGTGAGTTAGGCCGAGTATAAACTTTCACATAGTATCAGAGCAGGTAATATCCTGCTAAATTAAATTAAAAATTGGGTTTCACCATCCAGGATAGACCCCCGATTGTTCGGACCTGAGCATACGGAGGTGTGAGTTAACATCCCACATTAAAAAAGGAAAATCATTTGTATATTAGCTAGCTTTGTACAAATTACAAATTCATTTAAGTGATTTTTTCTCCAAATATATTCTAAATAGGTAACATACGGCGTAAGACACAAGTGGCAGGCTCCACATAATCGCACGGTATCTTTTTTGTCAAAAAAAAAAAAATTATTATTGGGACTTAAATTTTAATATTGTTAAAAATTCTGAAACATATGATGCACGAATATAAAGACGATGATACATATTTTTTCTTGAATTTTTTACGTAGGGAATATCAAATACAATGTTTGATATGATACGATATAATAAAATGATATTTTTAGAAGTATATCTAAATTAAACTCTCTGTCTAAATAACGTCAAATTAAAATAAGGGTACACACAATATGTTTTTTTTTTAGGTGATTAGGTACACACAATATGTCTTATTACATGCTGTGAGAGTGAGACTGATTTATATTATTATATTAAGCGAAAAAACATATATGATGTCATCGATTTTTGGTCTTTTTTTTTTTTTTTTCACCATTGTTAATTAATTCTTTTTCTATCATCTAACTTCTTTTTTTTTCATCTCAATTTAATTTTTTTTAATAATTTTTTTAATATTTATTTATTTTTTTTCCACATATTTTGTAGTTTATATTTTAAAATTATTTTTATTAATATAATATTATCACATTTATTTATATAATTTAATAATTATATTAAAAATAATTATAAAATATATATTAATATGAAAGAAATTTAATTTTAATAAAGTTGACTAGTATTTATTTATCTGAGTAAGGAAAAACTATGATGCGTGATGGTTATGAAATTGTGTTGTCGGAAATTGATATTGGTATTGCTATTAATATTATTTAATAATTTTGAGTTTTGTCGGGCAATTTTTATTTTATTTATAATTGGGTTCTATTCTCAAGTTGGAATAAAACGAGATTTAAAGGGTTTCTAGGGCAATTTTTATTTTATTTAATGATATTGTCAACGTGCTGGTTTGTCGGATTTGCATTTGGAATTTTGGAAATATAGAAATAAGAAAGGTTGTTCAATCGGTAATACCATATCCAACCGAATCAAAATTTTGGTAAATCGAAACTTCGGTACCCCAAAATTTCCTACCGATTACCGAACCAAATTTTACGGTTTGATTCGGCAAAAATCGAAATTATTTTGGTATGATTCGGTTAAAAACCGAAATCCCAAAATTTTGCTCAAAACATATATATAGGGGTGCGTTTCGAGTCGAATCGAGTCGAGTTTGGCAAAAAAAATCCAGCTTGAACTTGAGCTTAAAAATTATGTAGCACCCGGAACGCAAGGTAGCCACATCCCCCGCACTATAGCTCAGTCCACATACGAAATGGGTAATCCGTACATGAACCAAGGCTATAGCGAACGGGTGACAAGTAAAATAACCACTAGCTAGGCGGGACTAACCCTCAATCAATTACCAACTTACATAACAATAAAACGGAAGCATAATATTCATGCATTTCATTATCACCATTTCAAGTCCATATCCAACATTTCCATATATACAATCCCAACTATTCAATAACAAGTCAAAATTAAGAGATATGCGTCAATAATATACATATGCATTAACAAAATACATGAGACTGTGCTAGACCCAAAATAAAAACCGACTCGATCCCGCTTAGCACTCAACTTGCAAAACCTGAAAAGTGAGGTGTAGGGTTTATAAATAAATATTAGCGCAGATAACATGCAAGTCATAAACTCGGGTAAAGCTTTTGCAAACGAAACAATATAAGTTCAATAAGGAAGTAATCTTCACCTGAGATTACAACTATCCAAATTAACACTTTAATCATTTTCAGTCAATCAATCAGTGGTCCGGCGAGTGAGGGCAATTCACCAACCTTTACTCCGATAGTGAACATTACCATAATTGGATTATCAATGGTTAAGTGATCATACAATTTATTACAGTGCACAAGTAGCAGTTTCATGAACTCCTTTTTCCTCCAGGTGATGGTGGGATTGCAAGGCCCCACCACCCAATCAGGGTGAGCATAGGGTTCATGAGTCCCTATGCCCGGAACTCCTTCCTCCACTAATCTCCTAGTAAATTCAGGGGGCATCCCAAAGTAGTGAGGATAGTGCAAGAGTAACCCGTCAGTCTTGCTTTCCCGGTTGGCTCAATACACTACCCTCGGGCCCATAGTGAACATGCTTACTCGCCCAATCAATCAATCAATCAGTCCGTTCCAAGAAATCAGTTGAAAATCATTAAGGTTTGGAAAACTATATATATATAGGTACATTTTGGCCGAAAGATCACATAGGGTTTTACGGGTTCTATATATATATATCTAGCAATTAAACCTCACATTTCCCAACAAAACACAACAAGGATACCGCTATGGAGCTTGCTCCTCATCACCGGGAAAATAATCTGTGTAACAAGGACAATTACACGTGAGACACGACTCGCATGAACCATTTAAGACGCACGGCAAAGTCATGATCAATATGTCATGCAATAACAATTAAGGAATGTCAAATAAGAGCATAATTATCAATAAACCAAGTATATAACTCATATAAGTCATATATGGGAGCCAAGGAAGTGAAAGGAATGCAATAAGAGAGGTTTTGGCAAAGTTTGGCAAACATGGAAAATTTTCGGAAATGCGCATGCTGTCGAAAAAGGGGAATATCTCAAGTTCTAGAAATTGGAATTGGGTTTGGTTTATTGTAAATGAACCTAGACAAGTATACCTTTAAAATGATATATGGCTCGTTTTCTAGTTCCAAATGAGGAGAAAATGACGTACGTTCGAAGTTAGGTGATTGCAGATTTCCGGTAAAGTGGCGATATCAAAAAGAATTTATTATATCTCACAAATGACAAAATATATTGAGATGATTCCAATTGAAGGTTTTCTAGACTTCAAGAGGTTTCCAACGGTTTAAAAATCAAGTCAATCAGAGTTCGTTTGAGGGGGTAAACGCCCGTTTGGAAAATGAACTGAAAGCAGAAACGGGCGTTTGGAAGCTCTCGGGTGAAGCAGTAGGTTCCCAAACGGGCGTTTGGTGTTATAACTAGGGCCCTGAACGGGCATTTGGAAGAGATCTGGGCGAAAAAATAGGGGAAAACAGGGCATACACTCGGAAATGGCTCCCAAGCCTTCCCAACACCAAACCACATCAAGAAATCAACTCAAAACTATCATATAACATGCATATGGTTCGTATAAGTCATTTAGGTCACATATAATCCAAGGAAACATATTTAGATCATAGAAATCATTCATGAAAAACCCATATACTTATATGTCTTCCAACTTTCACATTAGTCATAAATTCATACAAGCTTTGAAGGTTAAAGGCCATAATCATGCTTCTAATCATATATACACAAATTATTCATCCATAATCATCAAACCCTAGCTATTCAATCATGAAATCAAGAAATCATGTAACTTCTCATTCTACCTTATTTATGAAGAAAGAAAGTATGAGATGATGATGATGCATCAACTTGTGCAATTTCCCCCTTAATTCTAGCTTGAAATATGAAAAAAAAAAACCTTCTTCTTCTTCTTCCTTTGGTGTTTGGACCATAATTTAGTGTGTGTGTATGTGTGAGATTTTGATGAAATGAAATGGAATAGAATGGAATGGAAGAGATGAGATGATATACAAAAGTCTTCCAAGAATATGCATGAGTCATCATATTTTGCAATTAGGTCCTTAACTCTTAGATAATTACATGTTAGAAGTGAGTGGAATGAGGGTGTCATTGCAATTATACTATATAATGATCAAGTGGATGCATATATATACATATTTAAGTTGTAGAAATATATAGCCAAGTATAATATATACATATATATGCATGCTTCATTTATGTTATAAAAATGCAATTAAATTCACATATTTATGAAATGATCACTTGAGGACAATTAGACAATTAAATCACGTTTGGCAATCAATTCACATAATTTCTCATGTTGACAATAACTTCATATAAATTCATGGAAATTTAATGCATCTAATGTTATGAAATTCATATAATATCACATAATGCATAGATTGAAAAACCGGGCGTTACAATTCTCTCCCCCTTAAGAGGTCCTGGTCCCCAGGTCCATTGTCGAGTTCTGAAATTAAACAAACCACGAGAGAGCCTCGTCTCTCAAACAAGCAAAGAGAGAACTCCATCTCTCAAACAAGCAATCTCTCAAACAAGCAATGAGAGAACCCCGTCTCTCAAACAAGCAATCCTAAAGGATACTTAAGTAAACTCGCACACACACCATCACGTAAGGAACAAATAGGAAATATCGAAGACATCGATTATTAATTACACAAAAGCAACTAATACAACAAGCGAGCAAAGCATTTAGCATCACGAAATTGTTTGAGTTAAAGTTACATATATGCATATGCCATGGATGCTTGATGTACCGTTTACCGTTGTTTGGGATTCTTCCACGGTAGTGATTCGCTTCACCCCCTTGATTTGATATTGAAGATTCCTCTTCCCGAAGCGTCGGACATTACAATCCTCGATATCCCATACTTAAATGACAATTCAATCCTGCTTCCACGATCTATCTTCTAAACACACTATCATGCCCCGAAAGGTCCAATGTGGATATAAATGTTCATGATTACTCGGCCTTCAACACGTGATCAAATCCTTTACCTTATCTAACACCACGGTCGGGAAATTTAATTCTTGAAGGTGTGCTTTTCTCCCTAAATCCTACACTTCCAACGCTCACTTGAACGGACTCTCACCTTCATCCCCATTATGATGACCCGATCAAGTTTCCTTATCCAATATTCTCCTCTCCAATTCTTAGAATTTCTTAAGGCTCGAAACATGTTGCACAACAATATCCTTGTAACCTTGAAAAATTGAATTTGTATGGATCCCGGAAGAAGACTAACGGTGCTGATCCTGCAACCAAAGTTACCATCAATTATCCTTTACCACGTCTTGTTGTGTCTATTCCCAAGCATTTCCTGGTTCCATCCTTACCTCTTGAAAGACCTATCCCTTCCGTTATTATTCTCAGAACTTCATTCACTCTCGGTTTGAAATTAATCGAGTACCGAATCTTCCATTATTCCTTGAGTATTCATTTCCGGCTATTGGAGCTCTTACTCTTTCCGAAATTATTCCTACAACTTCCAACTCAATCTTGAAAGTCATCAAGCGTCAGATTCTTCTAATTCTTCCCCTTTTTACTATCTTCAAGAAATCCTGTTGTTGGTGACTCTTGCAACTTTGTTACTTCGAGTGGAAGTAATCCATTTGAGCTAATTCATAACTTTGAAGTCATTTTCCGGTCGACTCTCTCCCTAAAGAATGTTTATTCTTATCTGTTAGCTCGTAACATCGCTTCTTACTCTAAAGATTCTCGACTTTTTCAACACAGCTTCCTTGATATAAATGGTCCTCGCACTTTCACGTGTTCAGTGACCTTGCTCCCATTCACTTTGAATTTGGTTAGGGATAAAACCCACTTCTTCTTTTGTTCCAAACCTTCAGCTCTATTCTCAACCTCTTCGGCTTTTCTTCCTCTGAATATGCAATTCTAGTCATACCACGTCTGATGATCACCCTCACATTCACTTTGGAGGGACCGTTAAGAACAGCAATCCACTCCTTTCATTCCTAATTCCAGCTCTACCTTTCCTGAACCTCAGAATTCCCATTTTCCCTTCTCATCAACCAGTGCAACCCCAAAAGTTCTCATTTTCTTGATTCTAATATGGCTCGGTTGAAAACAACTTGATGAGTGAGACGAAGGAAACTTCCTATCAAGTAAACATTTAACAATGCATGTCGGATTATTATGCCAATGCATATAGCACTCTTTCAAACACTTAATTGCGACACGTTAGAGAAATTATATCAATTAAAGATGCACGCACGTATAAATAAAAGAGATTAACTAATTGAATATGATGTATGATGCACGTGCTTATGGATGCATTGAACTTGTTACCGTAGTAATGATAACCTTTGACCCGACATTTGTTCCTTGTTTGTTGAACCACAGATGTAACGTAACGCCCCGGTTTTTCATTTATACTAATATGTCGTATTTGTTTATAAATTGCGCAATTAAATTATTTAATTATGTGATTAATTGTTTATAAGTGTTTTAAATATTTAATTTTATTATAAATTGTTATTATTTCATTTTATTTTATTTTACTTAATATTTTATTTCGTTAATTAAGTGAATTAATTGTTAATTAAGTATTTAGTGTTAATTAAACCATAACATTAATTAGCTGAATTACTTTTGAAATTCCATTGACTTTCAATTATAATTAGGATAGAATTTAAATTTTGGTTTTAATTTATAATGTATGAATTATTAATGTTATGCTCATGAATGTTTATTTGTGCTTCGTTCTTATATGATTTGGTATCGAAAATTCGTGAAAATTTAGTATATTGTAGATTTATGTGTTATGAACATGTTTATATGCTCGTTTTATGTTTTTGGTCTCGTTTGAGGTGTTAACGAATTTATTTTGATTTGTGGAACCAAATCGGGGGCCAACGAGCAATTAGCGCACCCTTGGTTCCGTATGTGATATCTTGAGCTCGGGAACTCGAATTCGAGTTCTGTCAACTTCGTTGAACTCGTATCGAAGATTCGGGTTTAATGAATTTAGCCTTATAATTTTCCGAAATCATTTGGACCTTCGAAATCCAACCGAAAAACGAAACGGCTACAAAACTGCCACCTTTTTTTAAAAGAGCCATATCTTTCTCAAACATTGACCAAATTAACTATGGTTTGATGCTTTGGAACCCTAACTCAACCCTCTAACCAGCCTTAATCCCCCCAAACCGAGATAACCTTCATAACTTGGAGAAATTCAGCCAAACACTCTCTGTTCCAGTCATTCCCGTAACTCATGCCAACATTGGAGATTCAAGCTCAAATCTCTTCCATCTTCCATACAATCCACAAGGTAAGCTTAGGGTTGTAATATACATTCAATTAGAGTCATTTTGATCTATTCATCCCCAATTTTGAGCATGCTTTCATGGATTTTTGGCTGAGAGACTAAATAGTTAGGTTATATGTACATATGTTGATCTCTCTCGTTCCTTGATGATTTTGGTTGATTCAAAGCATGCATATGGTTACTTTAACTCCCTCTTTGCATCCATGATAATGTATTTTATGATAGTTGGGAATTCATGAGAATCCATTCATGAACTTTGGAGGAATTGGTTGAAACTTGAAGTCTTTTTGCCTTCTTCTCGAACTGAACTGCTGCTGCTGTGTTTGTGACTGAAATTGATGTTATTTGCTGCTCCTCCTTGCCTTATTCGTTGCTTGTTTGATGATGGAAGTGTACGTGAGGTTGCTGCTCTGTTTTTGTTGCTTTTGCCCTGTTTTTCATCCATTTTGCTGCGTATTCTTGCTGTCAAGTCCTGCTGCGTGTTTCCCTTGCTTAGCTGCTGATATTATCAGTTTGGTAGGAGTTCTTAGTGCTGTTTTGTTGCTGTGAGCTGCTGCTACTTGCTTGCTCCCCCTGCTGTTGTATTTTGGTGAGAAACAGGGGATATGTCGCTGCTGTTGCTGCTCCTACTGAGTAAGGAACATCTCCCCGAGCGGGGAGATTTGTGAGAGAGGAGTCCTCGGCCGGGGACTCATATTTTGAGCTTCCAGTAGGTTTTTCCCCGGCCGGGTAGTTTGGTTTGAAGGTTTTTAACCGACCGGGGACATGTGTGATGAATTGTTGCTGCTTCTTTTTTTCCTTTTTGCTGCTGTAGCGTATGTGTCTATGTATATATATATATATCATCTACTTAGCTGCTTCTTTCTTTGGTTACTGTCATATAGTATATATATATATATACTATGCACGGTGTGATATGTAGTGGTGTGTGTTGCGTGGTGTGCATGAAACTGATGTGTGGTGCATGAAATCTATATATATATTTATTATGTATGTATACATATATATTTTTTGAGTTTTATGTTTATGCATGAATAATATATATATTCCTAATGCATGCATGGTTGATGTGTTTAGCATAATTAATTAATTGAGTGCATGCATGGGTTTATATTAAGAGATGGGTGTTTTGTGTTAGTGTTGCATGTACGCATATATTATATAGTATATTCAATATATATATGCATGAACTTGATGATTGGTGCATGAACTACATATATATATATATGATGTGTATATATTACGTATATATATTGATGGTGCAGGAATGTCCGTTTCCTAAATGCAACAACACTTCAAGATTTATAGGGAAAGGGAAAGACCATCACAGGCGTGGGAGCCTCAGGAACTGGGTTTCCTTTTGAGCGTGGGTTCTTCCAGCTAGGATAACACCAAGAGTATAAAATGCGGTGGTGATGCAACTGTGGTGAAGGTCGTATGAAGCTTGGGAAGCTGCAGATTAATGGAGGAATATCTCAGTTCAGTGTGTGTTTCTCTGTGGAAAAAATGACTTGGGGGAGAAAGCATGTGTTCTCCCCTATTTTTATGTTAGGGGTGGGGGTAGATGGGTAAATTGACCGTGTGGTCCCAAACCTGTGTTTCCCTAACACGTGGCGGCCCGTGAGGGTGTGAGAGTGACGTTTCTGAAAAGGAGGCGGCGTGTCAGGTGTAAGGTGCGCACCACCTTTTTGTCAGAGGCTGTTGGCGAGGGTCGCATGAGAGGAAGGCCCAAGGTCCCCTTTGCTAAGGTTCGGGCCCTTCGCAGGGGGGTAGGATCAGGCACGAGCGCTGGTGACGCTCGAAGAGTGTACGGATGGACCCCTCACGGCAGATGACCATTGAGCGTCAAAATCACAAGCGTCAGGAATGGGGGTCCTCGTGTGGGTGCTTCCCCGAGAAGGGTGGCCCTGAGGGTCAGGACATGAGCGTCAAGCCAATCAGCTTGAACCCTTTACCTGAATGGCTGGTCGAGGCTCATGGACTTGTTCTAGTAAGCGAGGGGGTAGGCTGGGATGACCCCCAGGCCCGTCAATGCTAGCATCCAGTTCCTTCATCGTCAGGCGTTAACACGTGGACGACTGCTTCAGCTTCGGCCCACTTAGTGAAGTAATCCACAGGGAGTATTACGAATTTCTTTTGTCCGACCGCCATTGGGAGGGGTCCCACAATATCAATGCCCCACTGATCAAAGGGCCACAAAACATCAATAGGAATCATTTGAGCCGCCGGCAATTGAGGGATGTTAGAATGAAACTGGCACTTAGGGCATTTCTTGGAGTAACTAATGGCATCCTGCAACACCGAGGGCCAGTAGAACCCACTCCTCAAGACTTTCTTTGCCAGGATTCGACTGTCAGAATGATTCCCACAGCTCCCGTTATGCACATGTTCCAACACCTCCTTGGCTTGCGAGGGTCTCAGACACTTTAGTGGTGGACCCTAGAAAGACCGCTTGAATAGCCGCCCCTCGCTGTCGAGAGAGAAACGAGGGGTTTTACTTCTAATCTTCCGTGCTTCCACTTTATCGCTCGGGCAGGCTCCATCCCTTAAAAATCTAATGATGTCGTCAAGCCAGCAAGGGTCGGAGGGATCTAGCATATTGACTTCGTCTGAGGGTCCCGTATCGCGAATCAGCGGCCTTTCCATTCTGAGGAATGTGACAGAGCGCTCGCAGGAGCCCTCCAAGGCGGATGCAAACTTAGAAAGAGCGTCTGCCCGCTCGTTTTCCGCTCTCGGGATCTGCAGCAAATGAAATTCTTTGAACTTTGATATAACTTCTCTAGCGCTCGCCAAGTACTGCACCATAGAGGTTTCTCGAGTCTCATAAGTACCATCAATTTGACTTGCGATCAGCTGAGAGTCGACATATGCAGTGACCCGAACGACACCATTCTGGAGGGCTATTCTAAGCCCTTGGATTAGAGCCTCATATTCCACCTCGTTATTGGTGACTTGAAACGCTATTTTAATAGCGTAGTCAACTTCAGTACCGTGAGGATCTCTGAGGGTCACTCCTGCTCCCCCCCCCTTGTGAGGTCGAGGAGCCATCTGTGTGCAGAAGCCACAGTCCCTCCTGCAGCGAGGGCCCAGTATCTAAGTTGAAGTGCTCTACCAATAGGTCAGCCACAGCTTGAGCCTGTATCGCCGTGCGAGGCTCGAAAGCGATGTCAAACTGACTAAGTTCAATCGCCCATTTAATTAATCTCCCTGAAACATCTGGCTTTGCGAGCACCTGTTTGAGAGGTTGATCTGTGAGCACTGTGATAGAATGAACCTGAAAATAAGGCCTTAACATTCGGGAAGCATTGACGAGCGCAAAAGCGAATTTCTCTATTTCCATGTATCTTTTCTCAGCCCCTCGCAAAGTTTTGCTCAAATAGTAGACCGGCAAGTGTTTACGCTCACAGACAGCCACTAAGACAGCGCTCGTAGCCTCTGTGGAGATTGAAAGGTAAATAATTAAGCTTTCTCCTGGGCTAGGCTTGGTCAACAATGGCGTGCTCCCGAGGTATCGCTTCATATCCTGCAAAGCCTCCTCGCATTCCTTACTCCAGGCGAAGTTGCGAGCGTTGCGTAAAATTTTAAAGAAGGGTAGGTTCCTGTCTGCCGAGCGGGAGATGAATCTGTTTAATGAAATAATCTTTCCCACCAACACTTGAACTTCCCTCACATTCCGAGGGGAGGGGATATCAAGGATTGCCTTAATTTTCTCCGGGTTAGCCTCTATTCCTCGTGGACTGACCATGTAACCCAAGAATTTACCACCCCGAACGCCAAATGTGCATTTGGAAGGGTTCAATTTCATCCAGTAATGACGCAGGATGTTGAACGTTCGCTTGAGATCCTCCAGATGGGATCGTTGGCGCTCACTCTTAACAATCATGTCATCCACATATACTTCCATGGACCCTCCAATCTCACGCTCGAACATTCTGTTAACAAGGCGTTGATATGTCGCCCCTGCATTTTTTAGCCCAAATGACATAACCTTGAAACAGTAAACACCCATATGGACTACGAATGAAGTCTTGGGGCGATCCTCTGGGGCCATAAATATTTGATAATACCCCTGGAAAGCGTCCATCATGCTCATAAGTTCACACCCGGCGGTCGAATCCATCAACTGATCAATTCTCGGCAGAGGGTACAGGTCCTTCGGACACGCTTTATTGAGGTCCGTGAAGTCATTACACATACGCCATTTGTTAGCGCTCTTGGGTACGAGCACCACATTGCAAAGCCAGTCGGGATATAGGATCTCCTCTATGTACTGAGCCTCGAGGAGCTTGTTTACCTCCTCTTCAATGACTTGCCTCCTAAATCTATGAACGTCTCTTTTCTTTTGCTTGATGGGCTTGAAGGCCAGGTCCACGTTGAGCCTGTGGACTATGACACTCGGATCTATCCCAGTGAGATCAGAAGCCTTCCATGCAAATACGTCAAGGTTCTCACGAAGGAAATCGATCATCATGATCTGTGAGGGACCATCGAGATTGGAGCTTATCTGGGTGGTTTTGTCGGGGTTCCCGGGCTCTAATTCGATGGTAAGAAAGCTCTCTGAAGGCTCTATCCGCACTTCAGGCCTCGGCTGTTCGAGCGCTCGTTTCTTGCCTGTAAGTTTCTCACTAGAACCTCCCGAGGGTAGGCGATCCTCGTCTTCCGAGGATGATTCTCCAACGGCACCAAGAGACGCCCCCCTTGCGTCCTTGGGCTCGGTCTCGGCCTTCTTTTTATTTTTCTTTTTGTAAAGTTTAGCCCTCTTGCGCTCGGGGCCATCTTCATCCAACTTGGGAAAATCCACTGACTTCTTGGTGGAACCTGACTGAGTGGGTTGCTTGGGCTTGTGGCTTCGAAGGGAAAGGATGTAGCATTCCCAAGCCTCTTTGACATTGCACAGTACTTCGCCTGTTCCCTCGGGGGTAGGGAACTTGACCTTCTGGTGATATGTTGAAATTACAGCCTTAAAGTATACGAGCGCTGGGCGTCCGATGATGATATTGTATGGGAGATCTACTTCGACCACTGCATAAAGAACATTCAAAGTTTTTCGCTGTGGGGCACGACCAAACGAGGTGGCCAAGCGAATTTGTCCGCGAGGGACAATCTCGGAACCCCCAAAGCCAACGAGGGCTGTTCTGAGGGGTTCGAGTGGAATGTTTGTTATATTCATCTTTTGAAACGTTGAATAAGGGGGAACACTCACAGAGCTTCCACTATCAATTAGAACCCTCTTTACAACGTGGTTATGGACGTCTAAGCTAACCACCATGGGGTAGTCAGAGGTTTCACCGACCCCATGGGGTGTTACAATGTGCTCTAAATCTTTCTCTGTGAAACCTACGCTCTCATCCTTTTCCGAGCGCGATGAGCTATCGATGGAGAGCACTGGCCTGAGCTGAGAAGATCTTTGATCGTAGCTCCGAACGTAACGGCGTCGGGAAGCATTAGAATCGCCCCCCGAGGGTCCTCCAGCAATCATGTGGATGACCGTGAAGGGCTAGTTTTCCATGTCTGAGGCTTTCCCTTTGCCACGGTCACTTGGCTCTGTGTGATGGTGACGTGGACTCCGCGAGCGTGAACGACTTCTTCCTCTGGCACGCGCTTGCTCAGCGCAATGTTCATCATACCTCTCCAACACCTTCACGAACTCCTTGAGGTGCCCCCCAGCGATTAGCCTCTGAATCTCACCCTCAAGCTGACGACACTCATTGGTGTCGTGCTCTTTCTGCTTGTGGAAAGCGTAATACTTTCCCGAGCGCTTTTGGGCCTCTGTTTCTCTTAATTTTGGCGGTCTCTTGAAGAGTTTCTTATCCGCCAGGAATATACCTCAGTAATTGGGCGGTTGAGGGGAATGCGCTCAAACTTTCGTGGGGGAGAGGAATTTCGACTAGCGGAAATAGGGTTGCGACGGCGACCCCTGTTAGAATCCCCTCTGTCCTCGGAGACTTTGCTAGGGCGAGGGGCGTTCGCCATTTTCTGGTCCCTCGCAATGTACATATCCTCGAGGGTGAAGAAAGAGTCCGCTATCTCCCTAATCTCCATTAATGAGCGTGGCTTTTTCTTGGCCACCTCCTCCACGAACTCTTTACTGACATAGTGCTTCATATTGAAGGCTCCAAAGAGAACGTGCCTCAAGAAATCCATCGAGGGCTTTTCCACCAATAAGATTTCCTTGTTGAACCTTCCCATGAAGGATCTGAGCATCTCATTCGGCCCCTGGACTAAGCTGTAGAGAGCCGTCGCAGCTGGGGCTGGTGCCTTCAAGGAGTTGAAGTGGCTTATGAAGGCGTCAGTCAGATCATAGTATCCTCGGATTGAGCGCGGAGGAAGCTTCTTGTACCAGTCCTGGGCCATTCCCACGAGGGAAGTGACAAATACCTTGGCCCAGTAGTTGATTGGGTGATCGTATAAATGCATCAGGTGCACAAAGTGATCCAGATGTTCGGCTGGATCAGTGGTCCCATCATACCTGTTGACGGACGTGGGGATTTTTCCCTTCCCTGCACGGGTCATCAATACCTCCTCGATGAGGGGAGAATCGCCCGTCACGATTCTGTAATCCCTGTCCTCGGGATCCTCAGGGCTGGCTTCCCTTCGACGGTGAGAAATTGGGCTACGCGGTCTGCGAGCCTCTCTGGCCCTGGACCTCTCGCCCCCATCGCGGGGGACTTGAGACCTTGCTCGAGAGAGCTGCTCCACCACGTTCTGGAGCCCCTTAAGCTGATCTTGTACCGCGGCAAGTTGAGGGTCATCGACGTTCCTGCGGCTTGCTCTTTCTGTGGCCCTTGATTGAACTTCTTCGTTATCCTTGGCCCTCTCATTTCCACCGGGCTGCTGCTCTTATTGGGCCCTCGGAGAAACCTCATTTTCGTGGATAGGTGGCGGGGGAGGTTGCTGGGCCCTCAACGCATTTTGCGCCTTCGTCAGTGGGTGAGCCGGGAGCCCTCCAAGGGGTGGGGCCATTCGAGCGCCAGCTTGTGAAGGGAAATATGCCGCAGTGAAGTGTTCCCAAGCGTTCTGGACCGCCTGACCCTCGCATTGTGCGTAGAGCGCCTGGAGTTGCTGAGTAGTAATCTGGGGCATTTCCACCCCTTGTATCTCCCTAGGCAGCGACAATGGGAGATTCAGTGTTCCTACCTGGTAGGGCTGGACCATAGGCATCATCCCGGGCACCATCCCTGGCTGCAAATAAGCGTATCCCTGTGGAGGCATGGTCATGGGATACATGTCGGGATGGGAGGTTGGAGCATTGGGCCTGGAGGTAGGAGGAGGAGGAATGGAGCCAGCCTCGTTTCCCCCTGGAGGGAGGGTTGCAGCAGCTGCCTCTGTGTCTCCGGCAATTGGTGGGGGCGTACCTCCGGTGGGGGTAGGATTTTTGACATTTCCCACATTAACGGGAGGAAGAGCCCCCCTCTTGTCCACCGCGCCTGACCTTGTTGCAGTTACCATAGTGAATGCCGCCGGTGTTACTTTTCAACTAGCTTTCAGGGGAAGAAACTGACGAAGATGGAGCTGAAGATGGCGATGGATTTCCCACAGACGGCGCCAAAAATGATGGTGCAGGAATGTCCGTTTCCTAAATGCAACAACACTTCAAGATTTATAGGGAAAGGGAAAGACCATCACAGGCGTGGGAGCCTCAGGAACTGGGTTTCCTTTTGAGCGTGGGTTCTTCCAGCTAGGATAACACCAAGAGTATAAAATGCGGTGGTGATGCAACTGTGGTGAAGGTCGTATGAAGCTTGGGAAGGTGCAGATTAATGGAGGAATATCTCAGTTCAGTGTGTGTTTCTCTGTGGAAAAAATGACTTGGGGGAGAAAGCATGTGTTCTCCCCTATTTATATGTTAGGGGTGGGAGTAGATGGGTAAATTGACCGTGTGGTCCCAAACCTGTGTTGCCCTAACACGTGGTGGCCCGTGAGGGTGTGAGAGTGACGTTTCTGAAAAGGAGGCAGCGTGTCAGGTGTAAGGTGCGTACCACCTTTGTGTCAGAGGTTGTTGGCGAGGGTCGCATGAAAGGAAGGCCCAAGGTCCCCTTTGCTAAGGTTCGGGCCCTTCGCAGGGGGGTAGGATCAGGCACGAGCGCTGGTGACGCTCGAAGAGTGTACGGATGGACCCCTCACGGCAGATGACCATTGAGCGTCAAAATCACGAACGTCAGGAATGGGGGTCCTCGTGTGGGTGCTTCCCCGAGAAGGGTGGCCCTGAGGGTCAGGACATGAGCGTCAAGCCAATTAGCTTGAACCCTTTACCTGAATGGCTGGTCGAGGCTCATGGACTTGTTCTAGTAAGCGAGGGGATAGGCTGGGATGACCCGCGGGCCCGTCAATGCTAGCATCCAGTTCCTTCATCGTCAGGCATTGACACGTGGACGGCTCTGATCTGAGCGTAGTTTTATGCCTCATCATATATTCGAGTCAATCAATCAATTTTAATCAATAAACGAAGGTTTCCCATTCTTTCAACTCGTAATTCATAGTACTTTAAGTCAAGAATTCCATGAATTAAATCCATAATTCATAAATCATATATTTCACATTTTATAACAATTCAATTAAAGAATTCAAATAACGATCATATCACGTACTATAACACGTTAATACTTAGAAAATAAATATTTAATTACATTCAAATCAATTACATAGATATCAAATTAATCCCAAGTAGACCAAACAATATATAATGTTTATAAATTATAATATTCAATATATATATATATATATATATATATATATATATATATATATATATATATATATATATATATATATATATATATATATAATATTGTATATTGTGTGCATGCATGATTGCTTTTGTAAGTAAATATGTATATTAAATGTTTAAATGGTTTAATTATAATTTATAAACATTATATATTGTTTGGTCTACTTGGGATTAATTTGATATCTATGTAATTGATTTGAATGTAATTAAATGTTTATTTTCTAAGTATTAACGTGTTATAGTACGTGATATGATCGTTATTTGAATTCTTTAATTGAATTGTTATAAAATGTGAAATATATGATTTATGAATTATGGATTTAATTCATGGAATTCTTGACTTAAAGTACTATGAATTACGAGTTGAAAGAATGGGAAACCTTCGTTTATTGATTAAAATTGATTGATTGACTCGACTTGGCATGATTCATGAAAGGATATGAAACAAATGAGTATGATACCTTCATTTCTTGAAAGTACTTGAATGAATGGCTTGTTTATATACCTTAAATGCATTAATAGTGCACATGAACGTGTTTATGACATAATATCATCTTTTATGCATTCATATCATGTGCATAACATGCCGTGCGTCATATATGGTACATTTGGAGTCCTGAGTCTCACAAATTCGTTGCATTGTCCTTTGCACAGTTTGTCTCCAGGGCGGAGAAATCTTGATCAACTAGACACTCGGTAACTCGTATCCTTGTACCGCTATGTTCCAGGTGAGGGTGTTTTCGTTCTAGTTACATACTAAACCCTACAACCTTATGTGACAAGTTTGGCCAAAACCTTATGTATATATATATATGTTACTTTTAAAGTAGAGTTATCGAGTAAATATTGATCGAGTAAACCCTTTTCAAATGAATTATGAAATATGTTATGTTCTTATGAATCAAATGTTTTGGCGAGATTATGCGTGTATGATATGTTTACGGGCCCAGGGACTTAGTACATGTGGCTATCCGGGGAGGCATGGGCCAACGGTGATCCCATGTGCTAGTTCCACTATGTTTTACGGTGATACCGGCCCTCGCTAGGAGGTTTAGCGGGGAATGGGAGCTGAGTGCCCTTGGGGGAGTCATGAAACACCATTGGCCTATGTATAAGGTGGTCGGGTCTTGCTAACCCGTCCACCACCCGGAGGAAGAAGGTTGGAACTTATTTTATGATTATGATTATGTTATGATTGATATGCACCGTGCGGGAAGGCCGAGACACGGATTGCCCAAACGAATATGTCTTATGATATGATGTATGATCTGAGTGTATTATGATATATTGCATGATCACCTATTTGATGAATTAATGATATTTGTCGTACACGGTCGGAGTTTGGTTGGAGATAATGCACGCTCACTCGCGGAGCCTTTATGCTATGTATGAATTATAAACTTAATAAATTTAATATGACTAGTTGTAAAGTTCGAGCATTGCTTAGCCTTCTTCTTGCCCTTGTTGGGAACTAATTTTAAATAAAACCTTGCTCTGGATTTATGACTTGCATGTGCATGTTTTATATATACGTATATCGCTCCTGCTCACTCAGTCTTCTAGAGACTGACCCTCTCCCTCCCCAACCTCTTAGTGCGCAGGTTTAGCGTTGGAGTTTCGAGCTAGGCGGAGTTGTGTGGAGTCTTTGAGTTGGTCAAGTTAAGTTAGGAGAGTCTCTGCACTCGCATATGTATTTAAATTATGCATGATTCGATTCTGTACTATTATGAACTTGAATCTTTATGTAATTATTATTGAATTGCCTTGTCGGGCTTTGTTATGAATTACAAGAGGCCTGAGGAGCCCAAGTCTGCCTGTGGTTCGAGTGTTTAATTTCTGCAGGCCCGTGGCCAATGCATGTGTTTGGATTTAGCTCTCCGTTGTATTATGTCTTGTTGATTAGTTATATTTGTAGGGTCTAAGTTCCGCCTATCTTAGGAAGGTTTTTTTGTTTGTCTCCCGTTCGCTATGGTTTGATACGGGTACGGATTTACCATTTCGTTACTCGTGTTGAGCCATAGTGCGGGGGATGTGGTGCCTCACGTGCGGGGTGCTACAACCGACTTATCCCGAATGGTTGATCATTTCTTGTTTTCCCCACGGTCTTCTAAATCTTTAGTATTCTTTGGCATCAACTTGTATATTTCCATCCCTTGAGAATTGAAATTTCTTGAACTCAATTCCTTCTCCAAGTATTCCTTCCGAATTATTGATTTCTAAGTGTTGCTCAAGCCTTCACCATAAATATCTTCTTGATCAAAACTTCCTTGCATCGACTTGTATAACTTTATGGTCCGAGATTGTGATTCTTGAATTCAAATTCTTCTATACCCATGGAGTTGGTAACTTAAATTCTCTAAAGGAACTAATCTCCAATTCGTCTTCTTCCTTACTCGAAATCCGTAGTGACTTCAATCCCCCTTTTCTTAGTCTCTTCATTTTTCTTAGTCTCTTTAATATCCAAATTCCTTGAACTTGTCCTATCTTACCCGGGATCCGATGTATTTCAATTCCTCTCTTCTTTCTTCTATTCCAAACTTGGCTTCTAATAACTTGATTTATTTGGGAGTCCTTCTTTGACGATTTGTTTTGCTCACCATTCAATGATCTTGATATATTCCGAATCCTCTACTCCAAACTTGAATTCAAATAACTTGATTCACTTGGAAACTCGTCCTTGACAACCTTTGTTGCTTATCTCTCAACAACTGATTTTTCCTCAAGTCCTCTTAATTATCCTCGTTGATCCGAACCTTGAACTAAAGTAACTTCAGGGTTTTCTTCACTTATCTCCTAGATGGGATGATCCTATGGAATCCGGGTAGACAATCTTCATAGTGTAGGCATGCATGTTGATCCTGTGAATCATAATCATCAGACACCCCAAATTCTATCTCATCGAGGATTCACCATCTACAATAGATTGCGAAATTTCCCATACATTGACCTCTTATTCCGGACTCTACCACTCGAGCCATAGCCCCACTTAGGAAAGGCCACGACTCCTCAAATTCCCATATATAATCCTGGTACATTCCTTGCATCTTCCACGGTTGCAAGTAAGATTGGAGATAGTTCGTTGTTATCGTGGAAATTGGTTATGGTTTGATATGATCTTCATAGCCTATAAATCAAAAATCAATTCAAGCTAAATGCATGCAGTTAGTACATGCCCATGCCACATAATTAATACCAAAGCCACAATTTTGATGCAAAATGCAACCAATAATTCAACAAGATTAAAGTAAAACACGTTGACGCATAAAATTTCAGCAATTTAATATCAATGAATCAACAACTAATGCCAAGAATCAATGTAATGCACATATTATCAAGTAGTTCAAATAGATTCAAGTAAGTTCACATAGAATGCAAAACTCTCACATTATCAAATAATCCTATGCCGTACGACTTAGACTTACAAGACACGACACTAGAACCGCAGTTTTGCAACCGGGCTCTGATACCACCTTAGGATGTAGCACCCGGAACGCGAGCTAGCCACATCCCCCGCACTATAGCTCAGTACACATACGAAATGGGTAATCCGTACATGAACAAAGGCTATAGCGAATGCGTGATAAGTAAAATAACCACTAGCTAGGCGGGACTAACCCTCAATCAATTACCAACTTACATAACAATAAAATAGAAGCATAATATTCATGCATTTCATTATCACCATTTCAAGTCCATATCCAACATTTCCATATATACAATCCCAACTATTCAATAACAAGTCAAAATTAAGAGATATGCGTCAATAATATACATATGCATTAACAAAATACATGAGACTATGCTAGATCCAAAATAAAGACCGACTCGATCCCGCCTAGCACTCAACCTGCAAAACCTGAAAAGTGAGGTGTCAGTCTATGAAAGACTGGGTGAGGGGTTTATAAATAAATATTAGCGCAGATAACATACAAGTCATAAACTCGGGTAAAGCTTTTGCAAACGAAACAATATAAGTTCAATAAGGAAGTAATCTTCACCCGAGATTACAACTATCCAATTTTAACACTTTAATCATTTTCAGTCAATCAATCAGTGGCCCGGCGAGTGAGGGCAATTCTCCAACCTTTACTCCGATGGTGAACATTACCATAATTGGATTATCAATGGTTAAGTGATCATACAATTTATTACAGTGCACAAGTAGTAGTTTCATGAACTCCTTTTTCCTCCAGGTGATGGTGGGATTGCAAGGCTCTACCACCTAATCAGGGTAAGCATAGGGTTCATGAGTCCCTATGCCCGGAACTCCTTCCTCCACTAATCTCCTAGTGGATTCAGGGGGTATCCCAAAGTAGTGAGGATAGTGCAAGAGTTACCCGTCAGCCCTTGCTTTCCCGGTTGGCTCAATACACTACCCTCGGGCCCATAGTGAACATGCTTACTCGCCCAATCAATCAATTAATCAGTCCGTACCAAGAAATCAGTTGAAAATCATTAAGGTTTGGAAAACTATATATATATATATATATATATATATATATATATAGGTACATTTTGGCCGAAAGATCACATAGGGTTTTACGGGTTCTATATATATATCTAGCAACTAAAACTCACATTTACCAACAAAACACAACAAGGATACCACTATGGAGCTTGCTCCTCATCACCGAGAAAACAATTTGTGTAACAAGGATAATTACACGTGAGACACGACTCGCATGAACCATTTAAGATGCACGGCAAAGTCATGATCAATATGTCATGCAATAACAATTAAGGAATGTCAAATAAGAGCATAATTATCAATAAACCAAGTATATAACTCATATAAGTCACATATGGGAGCCAAGGAAGTGAAAGGAATGCAATAATAGAGGTTTTGGTAAAGTTTGGCAAAAACGGACAATTTTCGGAAATGCGCATGCTGTCGAAAAAGGGGAATATCTCAAGTTATAGAAATTAGAATTAGTTTTTGTTTATTGGAAATGAAACTATACAAGTATACCTTTAAAATTATATATGGCTCGTTTTCTAGTTCCAAATGAGGAGAAAATGGCGTACGCTCGAAGTTAGGTGATTGCAGATTTCTGGTAAAGTGGCGACATAAAAAATAATTGATTATATCTCACAAATGACAAATGATATTAAGATGATTCTAATTGGAGGTTTTTCTAGACTTCAATAGGTTTCCAACGGTTCAAAAATCAGGTCAATCGGAGTTCGTTTGAGGGGGTAAACGCCAGTTTGAAAAATGAACTGAAAGCAGAAACGGGAGTTTGGAAGCTCTCGGGTGAAGCAGTAGGTTCCCAAACGGGCGTTTGGTGTTATAACTAGGACCCAGAACGGGCGTTTGGAAGAGATCTGGGCGAAAAAAAAAGGGAAAACAGGGCATACACTCAGAAATGGCTCCCAAGCCTTCCCAACACCAAACCACATCAAGAAATCAACTCAAAACTATCATATAACATGCATATGGTTCGTATAAGTCATTTAGGCCACATATAATCCAAAGAAACATATTTAGATCATAGAAATCATTCATGAAAAACCCATATATTTATATGTCTTCCAACTTTCACATTAGTCATGAATTCATGCAAGCTTTGAAGGTTAAAGGCCATAATCATGCTTCTAATCATATATACACAAATTATTCATCCATAATCATCAAACCCTATTCAATCATGAAATCTAGAAATCATGTAACTTCTCATTCTACCTTATTTATGAAGAAAGAAGGGATGAAATGATGAGATGATAATGCATCAACTTGTGCAATTTCCCCCTTAATTCTAGCTTGAAATATGAAAAAAACCTCCTTCTTCTTCCTTTGGTGTTTGGACCGTAATTTAGTGTGTGTATGTGTGAGATTTTGATGAAATGAAATGGAATAGAATGGAATGGAAGAGATGAGATGATATACAAAAGTCTTCCAAGAATATGCATGAGTCATCATATTTTGCAATTAGGTCCTTAGCTCTTAGATAATTACATGTTAGAAGTAAATAGAAAGAGGGTGTCATTGCAATTATACTATATAATGATCAAGTGGATGCATATATATACATATATAAGTTGTAGAAATATATAGCCAAGTATAATATATACATATATATATGCATGCTTCATTTATGTTATAAAAATGCAATTAAATTCACATATTTATGAAATGATCACTTAAGGACAATTAGACAATTAAATCACGTTTGGCAATCAATTCACGTAATTTCTCATGTTGACAATAACTTCATATAAATTCATGGAAATTTAATGCATCTAATGTTATGAAATTCATATAATGTCACATAATGCATAGATTGAAAAACCGGGCGTTACAATTTGCATAGCTTGAGATTGAGCTTGAGCTTGTCAAGCTTATTTTTTTAGGGTTTGAGATTGGCTTGCCCAAAATTCGAGCCGAGCTCGATTCGACTTGACAAGCCAAGAGATTTCTTGGATATTTTTTAACTCTCATTTAATAATAATATTAAACAATAACAAAGATATTAAGATATATAATATATATAGTATATTAATATTCCTAAGTTTTTTATATCATTATTAATAAATTATAATCATTAATACATACTTGATATTTTAGATTATGTACGAGTATTATTAATTATATTAGAATAAACTATAAATTATGTAATTACACAATAAAAATTATTAACTAATATTTTATTAAAATATATTTATGTTATTATTTAGTTATTAAGGTATATGATATTTATTATTTTATTATATTAAATATTTGAGTGAATATTTTATAAATATTGATGGTGCAAGAAATCTGAGTTTCCTAATGCAACAACACTTTAGAATTTGTATAAGAAGGGAAAGACCATCACAGGCGAAGGAGCCTCAGGATCTGGGTTTCCTTTTGAGCGTGGGTTCTTCCAGCTAGGATAACACCAAGAGTGCAAGCTACCAAGGTAGTGTTACTGTGGTGAGAGGAAAGCTTTAGGAATTCCGTGGAAAATGCCCAGAACAGTGTGTATGGTTTTTATGCAGATGATCACTTGGGAGAGAATGCATGGATTCTCTCCTATTTATATGTTAGGGATGGGGGTAGAGGGGTAAATTGACCATGTGGTCCCAAACCTGTGTTGCCCTAACACGCGTCAGCTTTTGGTGGAGTGAGAATGACATCCCTGAAAAGGGTGACGGCGTGTCAGGTGCACGGTGCACAGTACTTTTGTGTCAGAGGTTGTTGGCGAGGGTTACGCGGGGGATGGGCCTAAGATTCTTTCTGCCGAGGTTCGGATCCAACGAAACGGGGCATGGACATGCCCGAACGTTGGTGACGCTCGAAGAACGCATAGATGGCCTCCTCGCGATATATGACCCTTGAGCGTCGAAATACCGAGCGTACTAGTGGGACCCTCATGTGGGTGCTTCCCTGTGAAGGATAACCTCGAGGGCCTCTATCCGAGCGCCCAGCCCGTTGGTTTGGGCCCTTGGTCCGAATGGTCATCCGCTGACTGACGGATGACGTTAGCTGACATTTGAGCGGCGTGAAGGCCCATGAGCCCACCAAGGCGAGCGTCAGGGCATTAGTCAGCGGTGTGTTGCCATGTGGATGGCTCTGATTCGAGAGTGATTTTCAGGCCTCATCATTTTGCCCCCCAAATTCTGTAGTATCGCATCGAGCGTACTGTAGAATTTATAAAGGAGGAATCCTGAATTTCAAATATCCGAGGGACGGGGCATTACCCTCGAGGAGACTGCTGGCCTTCTGTAACGGACACAAACTGACATCGCATTAAATGCTGTCAAGTCCACATTTAATGCTGAGTGGGAACGTGGGCGCGTGGACTCCGGGAGACGTGAGGCGGTTACCAAAAGTGGGGGGTTTCCCAGGCGGGAAATGATTGCATTTTTGAATTTTCAACCCTAATCCATGCTCCATCTCCCCTATAAATAAGGGTTTGCAGGGCCTTGGAAGCTTTTTCACGCTTTCAGACTTCCTTCAAGCATATCCATAGCAAGAGTCCTTTGCTCCGGCGAATTTCTTCTTCTCCACATCTTAGGTAAAAAATTCCTGATTCTTCTTCTTATTTTCCCCGTACTAACATTAGTTTTAGGTTGTGTGAGATAAACCCTTGAGGGAAGACCCACTATCCACCACTGAATTTGTTTCTGAAAGTTTATCCCCCTTTAAGCTCTCTGTTAGAAATCCCGTTTCCAAAAAAATTGAAAACTGACCATGGCCGGAAATCAAGCCGATGACTATGTACGGGAGATTGAAGAGATGTCAGTGGGGAGTTCCTCCCCTCACGGCGACGTTCCCGTAGCTGTTCCTTTAATTAGGGCGCACCCAGGTGAAGTTATTCCCATGGCGATATCGGTGGCCCAAGCCCCAGTTGACGCCGGGGAGGAAGAGGTGAACGCTGCTGTTCAAGGGATGAACGAGCGTGTTCCCGGTGAGACGGATGACCTCTTTGAGGAGATGGACAATGTAATGGAGATGCAGAGGCAAGGGGAAAGAGTATTCCCTGTCCTGAATAGCGCCGTGAGACCTCAAGATCATAGGATCACAGTGGCCATGGCGGCTCCCGAGGGTGAAGCGGGTCCATCCGGGCGTCCATTCGAGGCTGAACCCTCCAGAAGGCGTCAGAGGAGGGGCAAGGAGCCTGTCACTCGAGTAAGGCAAGACAACCGCCATCAAACTGACAGGCCTCCGGATGAGATTGAGAGTATCCTGACCCTCGGTGATTTGGAGGAGCTGAGGGCGAAAGCGTATTGGGATGAAGTTGTGTTCCCCATGAGACTTCCTGAGGAGGGGGAAAGGGCCAATCGACCACCGCCTGGGATGATGGCGGTCTACTGGGACGCAGTTCTTGCTGGCGGTCTGAGGTTTCCAATCGCTCACGATGCCGTCATCATTTACCATCATCTAGGGCTTTGCCCTTCACAAATTCTTCCCAACGGCATAGCCCTAATCAACGCGTTCATAATAATGATGAGGGCCCTGGGCAAAGCACCCTCGATAATCAATTTTGACAGCTTAATCCAAGTAGCCCGCTCGCCACGCTCGTCGCCCACAGATGGATTTTACTACGCCCAGGCCAAATCAGGTTTCAAGATGATAGATTCCCCATCTACCTCGTATGGCGAGCATTGGAAGGAAAAATACTTTTTCGTGGGGGCTCCCGGGGGAATTTTTGGGGTTCACCGTCAATGGATGATTCATGGCGAGGGTCCATTGATTAGGGAGAGGATGAGGAACAAGGATTTTGAAGAGTGGGCGATGGGATTAGCCCTCGAGATGAGGGCTGAAAAGAAGTGGATTAAAGCGGAGACATTGATGAAGAATGAAAAGATATTGTTCCGCTACGGATTATCCTGCCCCCCGGATATGATACTCAATCCCCCAACTGACATCATGGCCCTCGACGGTCAGATTCTAGGAACTAACATCTCTAACCTTTAGAATAGTTTTCTGACTTAACGTTATCGTTGTTTCCTTGTTTATATAATCCAGATAATCAGTCTTCTGACGCTCGTCTCCTTTTGCTCGCAGTCATCCAAATTCTATCACAAGGCATGAATGCTGAGGCCTTATCTCGTATGCTGGGTGCCCAGGGACCCGCAGTTGACCCCCAACAGCCTCAACCGCAGCAGAACCGCCCTCCGAGGGCGAGGGTAAACCGCCGAGCAGCGGGCCGGGGACAAGGAAACGCTCGAGGGGGAGCGGGGAATGTGGCTCCTCCCACGGGCCCTATTGAGGATCTAACACTGGAGGGTGCCCACGAGGCCCCTCCTCCGCCGGCGGCCCCCGTAGGTCCAATCTCACTTAGTTCCAGCGGGTCAAGGAACCGCTCGGGTGAACCTGTCCGGATTCACGAAATCCTCCGGGCCGACCGCCAGGGCAAGAGAAAAAGGATGCCAGACTCTCTCCCTATATCTGGCAAGGGAAAAGAGGTGGTCGTGGGCCACCGTGGTGAGGGTAGCGACACTTCATCTTCTGAGGATGAAGAATTCTGGAAGATAGGATGCAAGGGTGATTCCCGTTATAAGCGGCAGCGGACTGAGGGCCCGGTGCTCCTAAAGAAGAGCGCTTATTCCGTCAACCTTGTCTCCGACATCGTTGGGAAACTCCAGTTTTCCGGCGATCACGACAAGCTGAACAATTATGACGCCGCTCGCGTTGCTGATGACGCCTGCCATGTTCTTCTGACGGTAAGTCTGTATTCCTCTTTACTAAATTCTCTTTCCTTCCTTCCTCGTTCGGATTATGACCCTCGTTTGCGGCTTCGCAGGAGGTAATCCCGAGGCTGAAAAACTTGCAAGGGCGAGCGCAAGCATATTCTGAGCGTAAAGCCAAGTACAAGAAATTGCTGCGCGTCTCTGACCCGGTCCAACTGCAAGAGGATTACAACAACCTCCACGCTCAACTGACTACAGCCCAGCGTGATTTGGACCAGGCGAGGGAGAACCTTCGAAAGACGGACGAGGCCTATCTTACCCTTGATGAGCGTCACAAGAAAATGAAGGAGGAACGAGACCAGCTGAGGGCTCAAAATGAGGAACTGGGTGAGCAGTTAGCGGAGAGCACCCGCCAGAACGAGGCAGCCAACAAGGCCTTCGCTGATTTGCAGGGCAAAATACAGGGCTTGGAGGCGAAGGTATCTTGGGAGGCGGTGAAGAAGTTCGTGCGCTCTAAGGCCTTTGTGTTCGCGGCCAACATCCAATGCTTCGATAACGCTCGACGCTTCTTTCACAAGGCGATTGGGCAGATGGTGAGGTTTGGACTGGCCCCGGAAAGCGCTCGTTCCGACGCTCGTCTGCGCATGGATCTTGATGAGAACGGCGAGCCAATGGTCCAGGAGGAGGATCCCACGGATAATCTAGCGGAGCCTGAATATCAGGAGTTGGTGGAAACACTCCAAAGGGAGTTTATTGCCGCTAACCGGAGGGATCCCGAGCCTCTCCTGATAGAAGATGAGGGCACCCTTATGGACGTGACGGACGCAGAGGAACCTGGCGAGGCCCAAACTTCCGATGCTAACGTGTTGGCCCCAGTTCCCCTTTCAACCGCTCCTCCCGAGCCTGACGCTCCGGCCCAATGAAGCTCCCATGGCTACCATATTCTTGTTCTTATTCGTTTGAATGCCTCTTCTCCTTTATGAACAATTTTTATTCTTGTATTTAATCCTTCTTTTAGTCCCAGAATACATTGGATCTTTTATGTCGCTTTCTGATATATTTGCATCTCTTCTTCAATGCTCGAATGTCTGAATGTTATCTTACTTGCTTTTAAATGATGAATGACGTTATTCCATCGTGCTCTCCGCTTTCATATTGATATCTGCTGTTCGAGCGTTTGCGATTAGTGTGTAAGTATGCTAGGGCGTCTTTTACGACGGTCCTTTAACACTCATCACCATGCATATCAAGTTTAGATGCTCGCGACGTTAGGCAATTTGGCCTTTTGCAAATATAGGCGCGAGGGTGACCCTTAGGAGGGTTCCCTGGCCATAGTAGAGACGAACCTTGAACTTGGACTTAAAAACCTTCGAAGAAATACAGGCGCGAGGGTGACCCTCAGGAGGGCTCCCTGGCCACAGTAGAAATGAACTGTGTATTTGGACTTAGAAAACCTTGGAGGGAATACAGGCGCGAGGGTGATCCTCGTGAATATTCCCTGGCTGTATTCTCCTTGAGGCTTGAATTGGAACTTAGGGAATCCCTGTAGGATTGGTTTAGTAGGAGTAAAAACGAGCGTAGTCGTAGTGTTAGTGGCATCCACTATTTACGAGCGTGCTCTTACCGGTTGAATGAGGGTCACAGGGGATTCTTACGTGCACGAGCTGGAGCGATGAACACTCAGCTGGCGTAAGTTGAGCGTTGGGCTCCCCGTTGTCGGACGCGCTCATTTTTAGGACCAATTCTTACAAATCGTTCAAACTGTTATAGGTGGACGGTTATCAACACCTGGACAGCGTAGATTCGGAATGATTGGAGTTTTGCTTAGGCTTTTCAACGTGGAGGATGCTCGACACGGAGTAGGCCCCTTGTCGCTCGAATTACTAAATAAAGATAATCAAAGCAAGCAAATAATAAAAACAAAGAGTTAAATACTTACTGTTACATAAATGCATTTTTTGGAAATGATTACAATGCGCTTTCATGCCACAAACGGGCCATTACAAAGAAATTGAAGTCTACACGTAAAACCTCCTGAGGTTGCATGCATTCCATGGCCTAGGGAGTCGCTCGCCTTGCAAAGTTTCCAATAGGTAGGTGTTGTTCGCTCGTACCTGGATGACTTTGAAGGGGCCTTCCCAATTAGGGTCCAACTTACCTACGTGTTTGGAGACTTCAACTTTTTTGAGGACCAAATCCCCTAGCTGGAATGTCCTTTCCTTGACACGTTTATTGTAATGGCGAACAACGGTTGCTTTGTATTTGTGGATACGTGCCCAAGCAGCATTCCTCTTCTCATCCAGCAAATCTAACTCGAGCGCCCGATTGGCCTCGTTAGCAGCAGGCTCGAAATAGGCAACGCGTGCGGATTCTTGAGCAATTTCCGCAGGTATCATGGCCTCGGAGCCGTACACAAGGGAATAAGGGGTTTCCCCCGTTGCCGCTCGGGGAGTAGTACGGTACGCCCACAAGGCTCCCTGGAGTTCTTCAGCCCATTCTCCCTTCTTACTCTCGAGCATCCTTTTCAGATGTTGGAGTATGGTTCGGTTGGTCACTTCAGCTTGACCATTAGCTTGAGGGTGGCCCACGGAAGTGAATCGCTGCTCGATCCCTAGTTCATAGCACCAATCTCGTGTGTCCGCAGCGATAAACTGGGAACCGTTATCCGAGATGAGAACCCTCGGGATGCCATATCTGCAGATGATGTTTTTCCAAATGAAATCCCTCACAACTTTGAACGTTATCTTAGCGACCGCTTCTGCCTCAGCCCACTTGGTGAAATAATCCACAGCAAGTATTACGAACTTCTTTTGCCCGACCGCCATTGGGAGTGGTCCCACGATATCAATGCCCCATTGATCAAACGGCCAGGAAACATCAATAGGAATCATTTGAGCTGCCGGCAACTGGGGAGTGTTGGAGTGGAACTGACACTTAGGACACTTCTTGGAATACTGAATGGCATCTTGCAATATCGAGGGCCAATAGAACCCACTCCTTAAGATTTTCTTTGCCAAGATTCGTCCGCCTGAGTGGTTCCCGCAACTCCCATCATGTACATGCTCTAACACTTCTTTAGCCTGCGAGGGTCTCAAACATCTCAACGGTGGTCCTCGGCATCTAATGAGAAGCGAGGGGCTTTACATTTGATCTTCCGAGCCTCAATTTTGTCGCTCGGACAAGTTCCGTCCTGGAGGAATCTGACAATTTCATCAAGCCAACAAGGCTCGGATGGGTCAATCACGTGCACTTCTTTCGAAGGTTCGCCTCTGCTTATCAGTGGCTCCTCCGTTCTCAGAAATGTAACAGCGCGTTCACTGCCGCCATCCAAGGCAGACGCAAACTTCGATAGAGCGTCAGCATGTTCGTTTTCGGCCCTCGGAATTTGCAAAAGATGGAATTCCTTGAACTTGGCTATCTCTTTCTTGTCGCTCGACAAGTACTGTGCCATGGTGGCTTCTCGAGCCTCATAACTACCGTCAATTTGACTCGCGATCAACTGCGAATCAACGTATGCTGTGACACGAGTGGCCCCATTTTGGAGCGCAATCCTGAGCCCTTGGATGAGAGCCTCATACTCAGCTTCGTTGTTGGTGACTTGAAACGCCAGCTTGATTGCGTAGTCGACTTCCGCCCCAAGGGGATCCCTGAGGGTTACCCCGGCTCCCCCCCCTTGTGAGGTCGAGGAGCCATCAGTATGCAAAAGCCATAAACCATCGTCCGCCTGCGGCTCAGTTTCCAAATTGAAACGTTCGACCAACAAATCGGCTACTGCCTGAGCCTGTATGGCTGTACGGGGCTCGAAGGAGATATCAAACTGACTAAGCTCAATCGCCCATTTAATTAATCTTCCCGAAACATCCGGCTTAGATAAAACTTGTCTGAGTGGTTGATCTGTGAGCACTGTGATGGAGTGAGCCTGAAAGTATGGCCTCAGCCTTCGGGATGCATTAACGAGCGCAAAGGCAAATTTCTCAATTTCCATGTATCTTTTCTCGGCTCCCTGTAGAGTCTTGCTCAGGTAATACACCGGCATATGCTTACGCTCGCGGATTGCTACGAGGACAGCGCTCGTGGCTTCTAAAGAAACCGAGAGGTAGATAAACAAGTTCTCTCCTGGGATTGGCTTGGTCAACAAAGGCGCGCTCGACAGGTACTGTTTCATGTCCTGCAAGGCCTTTTCGCAATCCTCGTTCCACGTGAAATTCCGAGCGTTGCGCAAAATTTTAAAGAAGGGCAAATTCCGGTCCGCTGAGCGAGAAATGAACCTGTTTAGCGAAATGATCTTACCCACGAGTACCTGGACCTCTCTCAGATTGCGAGGGGAGGGTATATCCAGGATTGCTTTGATCTTCTCGGGGTTTGCCTCTATGCCCCGTTGACTGACCATGTATCCCAGAAACTTACCACCTCGAACGCCAAAAGTGCACTTTGAAGGGTTCAACTTCATTCCGTAGCGACGAAGAATATCGAAAGTCTGCTTGAGATCCTCCAGATGGGAGTGTTGGCGCTCACTTTTGACTATCATGTCATCCACGTATACCTCCATAGATTTTCCAATTTCGTGCTCGAACATTTTATTGACAAGGCGTTGATAGGTTGCTCCCGCATTTTTGAGCCCGAAGGGCATGACTTTGAAACAGTAGACACCCAAGTGCACAATAAACGCAGTTTTGGGGCGATCCTCGGGCGCCATAAAGATTTGATAATATCCCTGAAAGGCGTCCATCATGCTCATGAGTTCACACCCGGCCGTAGAATCTACCAACTGATCGATCCTCGGTAGGGGGTAATGGTCTTTGGGGCACGCTTTGTTGAGGTCAGTGAAGTCGTTGCACATACGCCACTTATTAGCGCTCTTTGGAACGAGCACCACATTGCAAAGCCACTCTGGGTACAAAATCTCCTCGATGTACTGAGCATCAAGCAACTTACCAACCTCTTCTTCGATAACCCGTTTCCTAAAGCCATGAACGTCTCTCTTCTTCTGTTTGATGGGCTTGAAGGTTGGATCCACGTTCAGTCTGTGAACAATGACGCTCGGATCTATCCCTGTGAGATCAAAAGCTTTCCACGCAAAAACGTCTATATTCTCCCTTAGGAAATCGATCATCAAAACTTGCGAGGGCCCATCCAGGCTCGAGCCAATCTGGGTTGTTTTATCCGGATTCCCAGGCTCCAATTCGACGGTCAAAAACTCCTCGGTGGGCTCAATCCGAACCTCCGGCCTCGGTGCTTCTAACGCTCGTTTCTTTCCGGTGAGCGTATTCTTGGGCTCATCCCCCTCGTTTTCTGAGGAAGAACCCTCGACGGCCCCTGGTGGCCCACTCTCTGAGCACTGAACATCTCCAGTGGTCCTCTTTTTATTCTTCTTCCGGTATAGCTTGGCTCTTTTACGCTCGGGGCCATCTTCGTTTAACTCTGGGAAATCAACGGACTTCTTAGTAGACCCAGGCTGGATGGACTGTTTGGGTTTATGGCTTCGAAGCGAGAGTATGTAGCATTCCCAAGCTTCCTTGACGTTACATAGAATTTCGCCGGTACCCTCGGGGGTTGGGAACTTGACTTTTTGATGATAGGTGGAAATTACAGCCTTGAAATCCACGAGGGCTGGACGCCCAATGATGATGTTGTAAGGCAGATCCACCTCGACGATGGTGTAGAGAACGCTCAAAGTTTTTCGCTGTGGGGCGCGACCAAAAGAGGTGGCCAAGCGAATCTGTCCACGAGGGACGATCTCGGAACCTCCAAACCCTACGAGGGCAGTTCTGAGAGGTTCGAGGGGGATGTTTGCTATATTCATTTGTTGAAACGTTGAGTACGGGAGAACGTTCACAGAGCTTCCATTATCAAATAAAACCCTCTTTACAGTGTGGTTATGAACGTCTAAACTAACCACCATGGGACAGTCAGAGGTTTTTCCTATCCCATGGGGTGTTACAATGTGTTCAAGATCTTTTTCGGTAAACCCTATAACATCATCCTCCTTTGAGCGCGATGAGCTGTCCACGGAGAGCACTGAGCGAGGGAGTGTCGGCCTTTGGTTATAGCTCCGTACATGGCGGCGGCGGGAGGCATTGGAGTCACCTCCTGAGGGTCCACCTGCGATCATGTGAATGACCGCAAAGGGCTGGTTGTCCATATCCACCCCCTTCCCTTTATTGCGCTCGCTGGTCTCAGGGCGCTGGCGACGAGGGCTTCGGGAGCGTGAACGGCTTCTCCTTCTTTCGAGCGCCCGTCCCGCGCAATGTTCATCGTACCCTTCTAGCACCTTCACAAACTCTTTGAGGTGCCCCCCAGCAATCAGCCGCTGGATTTCCTTCTCCAGGTGGCGGCATTCATTAGTGTCATGCCCCTTCTGCTTGTGGAAAGCGCAGTATTTTCCCGAGCGCTTCTGTGCCTCGGTCTCCCTCAGCTTGGGCGGCCTTTTAAACAGCTTCTGGTCCGCCAGAGAATATACTTCGGCAATTGGGCGATTGAGGGGGACACGCTCGAGCCTCCGCGGGGGAGAGGAATGGCGACGAGCGGGGATCGGGCTGCGGCGGTGAATCCTGTTGGGCTCCACTTTGTCCTCGGGGTTTCTGGTGGGGCGAGGGGCATTTGCCATCTTCCGCTCCCTCGCTATATACATATCCTCGAGGGTAAAGAAAGAGTCTGCAATCTCCCGAATTTCCATCAACGAGCGCGGCTTTTTCTTGGCCACTTCCTCCACAAACTCTTTGCTGACGTAATGCTTCATGTTGATGGCACCGAACAGCACGTGCCTCAAAAAGTCCATCGAGGGCTTTTCTACTAGCAGAATCTCTTTGTTGAACCTCCCCATGAAGGATCGGAGAGTCTCGCTCGGCCCTTGGACCAGGCTGTAAAGAGCGGTCGCAGCCGGGGCCGGTGCTTTCAGCGAATTGAAGTGGCTGACAAAAGCATCTGTTAGGTCATAGTACCCTCGGATTGAACGTGGGGGGAGCTTTTTGTACCATTCTTGAGCCATTCCTGTGAGGGAAGTGACAAACACCTTGGCCCAGTAGTTGTCTGGATGGTCATAGAGGTGCATCAGGTGCACGAAATGATCCAGATGCTCGGATGGATCCGTAGTTCCATCGTATCTGTTGACTGATGAGGGGATTTTACCCTTCCCTGCGCGGGTCATTAGGACTTCCTCAACGAGAGGGGAATCACCCGCCATGATCCTGTAATCCCGCTCGTCGGGGTCTTCATAGCTAGCCTCTCTTCTTCGGTGGGAAATGGGGCTGCGTGGTCGCCGAGCGTCTCTGGCCTTGGACCTCTCGTCCCCCTCACGGGGGGCGTGAGACCGCGCTCGAGAGAGCTGCTCTACCACGTTTTGGAGCCCTCGAATTTGGTCTTGTACAGCTGCTAGCTGAGGGTCACCGACATTTCTGCGGTTTGCCCTCCTTGTGGCCCTTGACTGGACCTCTTCATCGTTTCCGGCCGCCTCATCTCGAGGAGCCCTGTCATCTCCGTCAACGGGTCGCTCTTGCTGGACCCTCGGTGGGGCTTCATTTTCTTGATTCGGAGCAGGTGGGGGAGGTTGCTGTGCCCGTAGAGCATTTTGGGCCATTGTCAAAGGATGTGCAGGGAGCCCGCCCAAGGGTGGGGCTATCCGAGCGCCCGCGTATGAAGGGAAATAAGCCATGGTGAAGTGCTCCCAGGCATTCTGTACAGCTTGGCTCTCGCACTGCGCGTACAACGCCTGAAGTTGTTGCGTAGTGAGTTGGGGCATCTCCACCCCCTGTATTTCCCTTGGCACTGCTAGAGGGAGGTTCAGTGTCCCCACTTGATATGGAGGGACCAAAGGTATCATTCCCGGCGTTGCTCCAGGCATTACTCCGGGCTGTGTGAGCGCGTATCCTGGCGGCGGCATGGCCATAGGATATACGCCAAAATGGGAGGCAGGGACGTTTGAGGCGAAAGTTGGGGGGGGAGGATTGGAACCCGATCCTCCTGCTTCATTCCCAGTTGGGAGGGGTACAGTGGTATCAACGTTTCCGGCCGCAAGGGGCGGTGCCCCTCCGGCGAGAACAGGGTTCTCATCGTTTTCTCCATTGGTGGGAGGAAGACCTCCCCTATTCCCTAAAGTTCCAGATCTTGTGGCAGTAACCATGATTCAAGACTTGGGTGTTACTTTTCAACTAGCTTTCAGCGGAAGAGACTGGCTATACCAAAGATGGTGGTGATGGTTTCCCACAGACGGCGCCAAAAATGATGGTGCAAGAAATCTGAGTTTCCTAATGCAACAACACTTTAGAATTTGTATAAGGGAAAGACCATCACAGGCGAAGGAGCCTCAGGATCTGGGTTTCCTTTTGAGCGTGGGTTCTTCCAGCTAGGATAACACCAAGAGTGCAAGCTACCAAGGTAGTGTTACTGTGGTGAGAGGAAAGCTTTAGGAATTCCGTGGAAAATGCCCAGAACAGTGTGTATGGTTTTTATGCAGATGATCACTTGGGAGAGAATGCATGGATTCTCTCCTATTTATATGTTAGGGATGGGGGTAGAGGGGTAAATTGACCATGTGGTCCCAAACCTGTGTTGCCCTAACACGCGTCAGCTTTTGGTGGAGTGAGAATGACATCCCTGAAAAGGGTGACGGCGTGTCAGGTGCACGGTGCACAGTACTTTTGTGTCAGAGGTTGTTGGCGAGGGTTACGCGGGGGATGGGCCTAAGATTCTTTCTGCCGAGGTTCGGATCCAACGAAACGGGGCATGGACATGCCCGAACGTTGGTGACGCTCGAAGAACGCATAGATGGCCTCCTCGCGATATATGACCCTTGAGCGTCGAAATACCGAGCGTACTAGTGGGACCCTCATGTGGGTGCTTCCCTGTGAAGGATAACCTCGAGGGCCTCTATCCGAGCGCCCAGCCCGTTGGTTTGGGCCCTTGGTCCGAATGGTCATCCGCTGACTGACGGATGACGTTAGCTGACATTTGAGCGGCGTGAAGGCCCATGAGCCCACCAAGGCGAGCGTCAGGGCATTAGTCAGCGGTGTGTTGCCACGTGGATGGCTCTGATTCGAGAGTGATTTTCAGGCCTCATCAAATATATTTTTGTATTAATAATATTATATGGGCTAATGTGTCATTGTAAAATAATATATTATTGAGACATATTATGATACAAAATTTAGTAAGGATCATACATATATTATAGATAATATATAATATAGTAATAGATTATGTTATATATCTTGTAATTATACCAAATAAATTATTAACTAAAATTTTATTGAGATATATACTTATATAATTAATTATTTATTATAGTAGATTGAATCTATTTTTCATTAAATTATTTGTCTGGATAAATATTATATATTAACATAGTAATATGTTAGTAGTTAGTAGTATTATATAGAATGATATGTTGTTGTAATTATTGAATTGCGATATTATTAAATCATTATTATCAAAATAAGTAGATAAGAATATATAATATATCATATATTTAGTATTACTAAATCATACAAATGTAGATTAATTTACTACATATTTATATATATAAATTATTAAACATTATAATATATATATATAAAATACAATATGTATATTAATATACATATATATATATATATATATATATATAATATAAATATATATATACTAGCTTGTGAGCCGGCTTGCAAACCTCGAGCCTTAAAGAAATAGGTTTGAGCTTGACTTGACACACAAGCCGATCTCGATTAAGCTTGGCTTGAGCTTGATATCGTTCGAGTTCGAGTCGAGTCAGCTTGAGCTCGGCTTGTGCGGCTCACAAGTCAGCTCGGCTCAGAGCACACCCCTACATATATATATATAAAAAATCAGCCTATTTCAAATAAGTTTAAGCACAAATCTTCTACAGTGATACAAAATATTCATCAAAATCCACAAATCTATAGAAATGGTCCAAGTTTCATCACAAAGAACCAAACATACAACAAAAGTTGAAATTTCATTTACTGCATTCGGCCATTCTTCATTACTGAGAGTTGACTGTAGAAAGAGAATCGGAGAATAGCAAGCGTGGGGCTGAGACGACGATGTAGCAGCGGCGACGGCACAAGGCGTGGCTGCCGGCTATAAGCCTGGGACGGCGCTAGAATTTGTGAGATCCAAATATTCAAATCGTTTGAATCTGTCTTAAAAGAATGTTAATAGTACATAATGTTTTAAGTTTAAAATTTTAATAGTTAAGGACTTAAAAATCTTAATACATAAAATGTTTTTAAAAATTGTTAAAGAAAAAAACTAAATTATGTTATATATATAATATTATATTTGTATATTAATATGTATATAGTTCGGTATGCTATACGGTATGGTATACCGTATTGAAAAATCGAACCAACTGGCAGTTGACTCAAGTGGATAGGGGCTTGAGTTCACTTAAGCAAGGTCTCGAGTTCGAACCTTGTGGATGTAAAAAACTACGTTGGGAGAGGTCCCAGCAATAAGCGCCTTCAGCTACCTCGTGAGATTAGTCCTTCAATCAAATTGGGTGTGGGGAAACTCTGAGAGATCAAAAAAGTATCGAAAAATTGATATCGTATAGAATATCGAAATTCTAAAAAATTTTATACCGAATACCAAATCGAAAGTTTGGTTCGGAAAATGATTCGTACCAAATTTTCGGTTTTGATAGGTTCGATCGATTTTACCAAACTGTAAACACCCTAAAAATAAGAGGTAAAGGTGTTGTAAAAGTTTGAATGAAAAGCTCTGAGTTTATTTATGAAAAATAAATTAATAAAAGTAAGAGTGTTTTGTAAATTGTGAAAAAAAACGGATTTATTTGAATATATATAGTTTGTTTCAAATGAAGCTAGCATATCAAATTTTAAAGCTGAATATTTGTGAATAGATGTTTTTTTTCACTAATTATTGTATGTGACGCCCGTCTTTTCGGCATTTCAGGTACGGCGTCACGAGAGAGTTTATTTCAGTATTTTGTGAATTATGTGATTTAGCATGCTTACATGTCAACGTGAGATTTATTTTAATTATGTGCGCTTTAGAATTTAATTAATTGTACTTGGACTCAATTGTCCAATATTTGCAATTTAGGGACCTAATTATAATTAGGACGTTTGAGCCTTCGTGGCTATTTGAGCTCGGGAATTCGAATTCGAATTCCGACCCTATAGTTGAGTTCGTTTCGATGATTCGGATTCAATGAATTACCCTTTTAATTTCTAAAGCCATTTGATAGCCCTATCGTTTTAAATCCGATCCGTTTGGACCGGACACCGTTTGACCCTACCCGTTTTAACCAACCCATTTACCCGGCCCTAAAAAGGGCCAAGCCTTTCCTTCTCTCCCACTTTGATCGTTGCAGCAGCAAGGAAAGGAAAAGAGAAGCATTTTTCCCATTTTTGGCCAAGAAGCCTTGAGCTCGGGTTTGAGAGATCCAACCGTCCGATCAACGACCTAAGGTAAGATTTGTGACCCTTTCGTTACGTGTTTTAATTTATCGTCTCTTTCGTGCCCCGGATATATGTTATATGGCTAATTGGGGAAGATGATGAATAGTAACCGGGGTGTGAGTTTGTATAATCTAGGCCGTTTTACGGGTTCTAATGTGGAAATATGTGACCTACGTGTCGAGCATGCTTTATTGTGTTATTTTCGTGTGTTTTGGTTGTGGTTTGGCTGCTGTTGCTTTGTTGTTGCTTCCCCGTCGCCATTTTTGGAGCTTCTGCTGTTTTTCAGCTGTTCCAGGTGGGAACGGCCGTTCCCGTTTATGCCTTGCGGTGGGAACGGCCCTTCCCGGGCTGGCGTTGGTGCCGAGTGTGGGAACGACCGTTCCCTGTTTGTGCTTGGGCTCGGAACGGCCGTTCCCGTTGTCCAGTAACTCTGGAGCGTGTGTGGGAACGGCCCTTCCCGCCTTGGGCGAGGCCGTTCCCAGCTTCTGTTGTGTGTGTGTGTTTGTTTTTCGGTTATTATGCTTCGTTATGACCTCGTTTCGCTTTGTGAGCTTTATTACTTCAATTTAATTGCATGTTCTAGGGTGATATTGTATCATATGCTTTAATATGCTCGTGAAATGTGAATTATTGTTAATGCATGTTTGTTTTATATTGTATACGTGAACCATGACTTCATGCCAATCATGAGCATACGCCGTGCGTTTATTTGGTTCATTCTCGTGTCTAAGTCCTGTTTTGTATTCAGTTTGTTCAGGTACACCCGGGGTGGTGTTTTGTTGGCCGTGTTGATTCCGGGGTGGATCGTTTGTTGTGTCTTTGGCCTCTTCGGTGTCAGGTGAGGTTAGGATATAGTTACACCTTATTGCAATGTGCTCGGTTTTGATTGCATGTGATTTAATAAGCCTTATATGTATATAAATAAGTGTGAAATATGTATTTGTTGAATATGCCTCGAGTTTGCAAGTATGTTAAGCAATGTACGAGCCTAGGTATGCTTGGTTTGGAATGATTTGTTATGATTTGCCACGTGAAGCTATGCTTCTGACCGTATACTTCTCATGAGCCTAGTTTGGCAAGGACCGAGTTTGATTGAAACGGAAAGTGGTATATATACGTATATATGTATAAGTTATGTCTGTCTGTCTCTGTTGTAGCGGGTTCTGATATGATATGTGTTTGTTGGGCCCCGGAGCTATGGGTAAGGAACCCTCGGGACGGCATAGGGCCGTCGAGGTTAAGCCTGTGCATAGTCTCCATCTGTCTGCAGAGGATCACCCCTGAACTCACCAGGAGGTTTGGTGAGGGAAGGAATCCTGAGGGTTTGAGTACTCGCAAGGTGCTCCCCTCGTTTGTCTGGATGGTTTGGGCGTATACACCCTTCCATCACCCGGAGTTGAGGATGATATGATATGATTTGATATGTATGCAAGTTTTCTGTTTTGATTCTGATATGTTATGTTTTGAGGAGATTGGGGGAGTCGGAGCTCGTACCCGCCGAGTTCTATATGCTATGATATGTATGTTCTGTTAAGGTTTATGAAACGGGGATAGATTCTAAGTTAAATAAAAAGGGAGTTTATAAGATAAGTTAAGTTTTGAATATGTTAAGACCTTATAGGTTTTGCTAAGTTGTTCGGTAAGATAAATTGGTTTGTTTGATTTGCTAAGTAAGCACTTTATATATATGTATATCACGGGAAATGATTTAGTGTGCAAAAACTATCCCCGCGTTCATGAACATTATGAGTTTGATATGTGCTGTGCTCTTATATATATAGTGTGAGTGCGTTAACCCCTCACTCAGTCGAGTTAAGACTGACCCCTCCCCTTTTTCCTTTAGTTTGCAGGTTTTGCTTGGAGTTCGTGCTAGGCGGAGTGTGTCTGTCTTTTGGAGTCTGTTCCGTGTCTTTGTCTAGTAGGTGGTCTTGCATTCACATTTCTTTAATTTGGCTTATGTATAAGATATGTTTGTATACGCTATTTGGAATTTAATTATGATTATTATTTGATATTCGGGATTAGGTATTTATGCTAGTTGAACCCGTCAACTGTTTATGAATGTTTCGATTGTTGCATGGCTTGTTTCGCTTCCGCATTTTTGTTGTAGTTTGAGTTTTGCTTTCAGGGTCTAAGTTCCGCCTAGCCTAGGTGTGAGTTTGTCAGTCTCCCGTTCGCCACTGTTTGGTTCATGTACGGACTCTCCATTTCGTATGTGGATCGGACTTTGGTGCGGGGGATGTGGTGACCCACCGTGCGGGTGCTACATCCTTAAGTGGTATCAGAGCCCCAGGTTAAAAAACCGGGGTTCAGTGTCAGGTCGTGTCTGTCTAAGTCGAACGGCATAGGACAACTTGATTATGTGTGCATTTGCATCTTGATTTGATAAGCTATGTATGTGAAATTTCAATACTTTGTTGAATTTATATTACGTGATGCATTGCATTTCTTTGATGCTCTTACTTGATTTATTATGTGACATGAGCATTTACTAATTGACACGCATATATATTGTAGTTGCTGAGTTTTTCAGGGAACCACCGAGTCAACAACCCTACGGTCGACCTTCTCAAATAACTTCGTGATCTCAAGGACAATCTTTTACCGAGTACTAGTAATGAATCCGATGGCTATGATGTACCAGGAATTTATAGCATTCAAGCCTCCCCAATTTCGAGAAGGAGATGATGTAAAGGCTGAAGATTGGATTTCGGAGATAGAGGGAATTTTTGAAATATGGCCACGCAACTCTCAGCACATGGCTCTCCTTGCTACATTTCTTTTGCAAGGACAAGCAAGACAGTGGTGGAAAAGGGTTGCTCAACAACTAGAGACTACGAACGAAGAGTTGACTTGGGAAGTATTTATTCGAGAATTCAGAAAGAGGTTTGCACCAGCTATTCTACATGAGCGAAGACTTGAAGAATTCCTCAATCTGAAACAAGGAGATAGATCCGTTGTGGAATACATAGAAGAATTCGAAAGGTTGGGTTTATATGTGCCTCACATTATGGGTAACGATCAGATGAAGGCCAAATACTTCATGGAAGGTCTTCGGGATGAATTCAAGGAAGCCCTAGCTGCAAAGGATACGACTACGTGGGATAAAGCCACGAAGAAAGTTTTAAGGGTTGAAACTTGGATCATGACAAGGGGCAAGGAAGAAGAGGTATCGGGGTCTAATGTGGAGTCGGGTTTATGCTCAAACTTGCAAGTGGAAGGAGAATCTCACCAACATGGAACTCGGGCCAAAAGAATTCGGGGAAAGAAACACAAGACCGGGAATACTTCAAGGTTGGGGAAAAGGCCCCAATTATGTGCTTATTGTGGAGGTACCACTCATACCTATGAAGCTTGTTGGGACAGATTGAAGAGGTGCTACATTTGCGGGTCAACGGAGCACAAGATTTCCGAGTGTGATCGACTGAGAGCTAACAAGCAAAAGGCACGGGATCAACGGCTTCAAATTGGAAACCAACAGGAATCCGAAAGTTGAGGTAATTGCATTCATGGCACGAGCATTCATCCTTCATTTTAAATATTGTAATTATTTGTTCTTGTGCCGTAATTGTTAGTTGTCATTAATTGTTATTCATTATTAATTGTTGTTAAGCGTTGATGCCATTATGTGTCTAAGTGATGAGTACGTGATGCATCTCATTCGCACTTTGACTCAACATGCATATTTAGTGTTTTATTTTAGGATATCTTGTCATTCAAGTTACCAAGTTGTGTTCGATGGGAATTGGAAGAGATGGTTTGGATAGGGAACAAAAATTAAGAATTTCTTTTGGAGATCGGGTTGAGTTTATGGAAACATGGAAAATATGACGAAGAAGAATGATTTGAGAGGTCCCGGTACCAAGTTGAAGAATTTAGGAATTGGGGTATATTTTGAAGAGAAATTAAAGATTCGAGGTAGCTTATTTCACCAAGCATAAGGCAGGATTTGTTTTGGAGTTCGGATTTAAGAACAATGAAGAAAGTTAACTCTTGGATATGATTAGGAGAAAGACATGAAGGGGTCTCTACCGGTGGAGTTTAAACAAGAATAACAAGGGTTAGAGCAAGAATTGATTTGGGATTTGGGATCAATTACAATCCACTACAACCTTGGGGAAATGGTAACCGTTTTCCATTTAACCGTAAAGAAAATTGATGCCACATTCAAAAGATTTTTATGGGAAGGAAACTAATTTTAGAGCAAGATTTTATCTCAGGATTTGGCAACAATATGAGTAATTAAAATCCCGGGAGCACGATGATCAATTGGGTTTTAGTTATCCATGCCTTGAAGAGAAGAACTTGCTAGAAAATTCTAATCAAGCCTTGATTGAACTTCAAGAGAAAGAAATTAAATTATAGTAGAAGATATTGGTTCGGGAGAGCCTACGGAACATATTACTACGGGAATTGGGTTATGGGATCCCCTAAATCACTGAGAGGAATAGATCACATAAGAAGTACCTCAGGGTTACCAAAGAAAATCAATAGCATTAATCAAGGGACGACGCACTTCCTTATATATTCAAGAGAGGGGTGCTAAGGTAATGAGTTCGGCACCAAATTTGAAGAACACTTATTGGGAAGGAACTAAGATTTCGAGACAAGGCAATTATTGGAAAATTCCACAATACACCAATGGGAGAAGATTTCGGGCCGTGGGATTTGGGAAAGACTTTGAGAAGGAACTACGGTTTCAAGACACAACCTTTTTCTTAAGTACTTCTACAATAATTTCGGGAGAAACGAAAATAAGACCAAGAGATCACTTAAGAGATGGAGCTTAAATTAGAGAAACAAGGATAGTTAAGAGTGAAGGATAATTGTCAACTGTGGGATAAAGATCTGGGTGATATTCGAAGCTTGAGACACGTTGGGAATTTCAGAGCATAACCTGGAACCAAGAAATTTTGGCGTCGATCAATTCATCATAAAGATAAGATTCCAACGCTTCGGTGAACGGTACATTAAACATACATATCACGTGCATCATCCATCTTTTGTTTTGCTTTGTTTGGGATGTGTGCGTTGTTGCTGTGAGTTGTTGGTCACCCTTTGGGGTGACTTGAGTGTGCGAGTGTTGTTGTTTTACGGTAAGTTGAGGGTCGTGTTTTGCAACGGTCTACTCCACAAGTTCCCGGAGTTCACGTTTGAGGTGATCAACGTTCGAATGTCAACTTCGAACCACAGATTGAAGGCCCTTCTTGGGTGGAGAGCGAGTGGTTTGAGTTCTTTAACAACTCCACTCGTGGTCCCGAATTGTGGGTTGGTTTGGATTGATCCAAGCGGTGGGAGTTGAATCACTTGTGAGCCTCCTATCGTACGAGAAGTCTGAACTACTCCTAGTAGGGATCGAGTTTGTGTGAAGCTTGAAGCAATGATCGAACCCCCTTCGTGCTTGGAAGACCTTTCTCGGGCTAACCCATGTTGGAGTGTCGCGAGCCCCGAACTTGGGTGAATGCGGGAGAGTTGCTCGTCGTTTTGTTACGAGCGGTAGAACCTGGGGGCCAGGTTCTCTTAAGGGGGGGAGATTGTGACGCCCGTCTTTTCGGCATTTCAGGTACGGCGTCACGAGAGAGTTTATTTCAGTATTTTGTGAATTATGTGATTTAGCATGCTTACATGTCAACGTGAGATTTATTTTAATTATGTGCGCTTTAGAATTTAATTAATTGTACTTGGACTCAATTGTCCAATATTTGCAATTTAGGGACCTAATTATAATTAGGACGTTTGAGCCTTCGTGGCTATTTGAGCTCGGGAATTCGAATTCGAATTCCGACCCTATAGTTGAGTTCGTTTCGATGATTCGGATTCAATGAATTACCCTTTTAATTTCTAAAGCCATTTGATAGCCCTATCGTTTTAAATCCGATCCGTTTGGACCGGACACCGTTTGACCCTACCCGTTTTAACCGACCCATTTACCCGGCCCTAAAAAGGGCCAAGCCTTTCCTTCTCTCCCACTTTGATCGTTGCAGCAGCAAGGAAAGGAAAAGAGAAGCATTTTTCCCATTTTTGGCCAAGAAGCCTTGAGCTCGGGTTTGAGAGATCCAACCGTCCGATCAACGACCTAAGGTAAGATTTGTGACCCTTTCGTTACGTGTTTTAATTTATCGTCTCTTTCGTGCCCCGGATATATGTTATATGGCTAATTGGGGAAGATGATGAATAGTAACTGGGGTGTGAGTTTGTATAATCTAGGCCGTTTTACGGGTTCTAATGTGGAAATATGTGACCTACGTGTCGAGCATGCTTTATTGTGTTATTTTCGTGTGTTTTGGTTGTGGTTTGGCTGCTGTTGCTTTGTTGTTGCTTCCCCGTCGCCATTTTTGGAGCTTCTGCTGTTTTTCAGCTGTTCCAGGTGGGAACGGCCGTTCCCGTTTATGCCTTGCGGTGGGAACGGCCCTTCCCGGGCTGGCGTTGGTGCCGAGTGTGGGAACGACCGTTCCCTGTTTGTGCTTGGGCTCGGAACGGCCGTTCCCGTTGTCCAGTAACTCTGGAGCGTGTGTGGGAACGGCCCTTCCCGCCTTGGGCGAGGCCGTTCCCAGCTTCTGTTGTGTGTGTGTGTTTGTTTTTCGGTTATTATGCTTCGTTATGACCTCGTTTCGCTTTGTGAGCTTTATTACTTCAATTTAATTGCATGTTCTAGGGTGATATTGTATCATATGCTTTAATATGCTCGTGAAATGTGAATTATTGTTAATGCATGTTTGTTTTATATTGTATACGTGAACCATGACTTCATGCCAATCATGAGCATACGCCGTGCGTTTATTTGGTTCATTCTCATGTCTAAGTCCTGTTTTGTATTCAGTTTGTTCAGGTACACCCGGGGTGGTGTTTTGTTGGCCGTGTTGATTCCGGGGTGGATCGTTTGTTGTGTCTTTGGCCTCTTCGGTGTCAGGTGAGGTTAGGATATAGTTACACCTTATTGCAATGTGCTCGGTTTTGATTGCATGTGATTTAATAAGCCTTATATGTATATAAATAAGTGTGAAATATGTATTTGTTGAATATGCCTCGAGTTTGCAAGTATGTTAAGCAATGTACGAGCCTAGGTATGCTTGGTTTGGAATGATTTGTTATGATTTGCCACGTGAAGCTATGCTTCTGACCGTATACTTCTCATGAGCCTAGTTTGGCAAGGACCGAGTTTGATTGAAACGGAAAGTGGTATATATACGTATATATGTATAAGTTATGTCTGTCTGTCTCTGTTGTAGCGGGTTCTGATATGATATGTGTTTGTTGGGCCCCAGAGCTATGGGTAAGGAACCCTCGGGACGGCATAGGGCCGTCGAGGTTAAGCCTGTGCATAGTCTCCATCTGTCTGCAGAGGATCACCCCTGAACTCACCAGGAGGTTTGGTGAGGGAAGGAATCCTGAGGGTTTGAGTACTCGCAAGGTGCTCCCCTCGTTTGTCTGGATGGTTTGGGCGTATACACCCTTCCATCACCCGGAGTTGAGGATGACATGATATGATTTGATATGTATGCAAGTTTTCTGTTTTGATTCTGATATGTTATGTTTTGAGGAGATTGGGGGAGTCGGAGCTCGTACCCGCCGAGTTCTATATGCTATGATATGTATGTTCTGTTAAGGTTTATGAAACGGGGATAGATTCTAAGTTAAATAAAAAGGGAGTTTATAAGATAAGTTAAGTTTTGAATATGTTAAGACCTTATAGGTTTTGCTAAGTTGTTCGGTAAGATAAATTGGTTTGTTTGATTTGCTAAGTAAGCCCTTTATATATATGTATATCACGGGAAATGATTTAGTGTGCAAAAACTATCCCCGCGTTCATGAACATTATGAGTTTGATATGTGCTGTGCTCTTATATATATAGTGTGAGTGCGTTAACCCCTCACTCAGTCGAGTTAAGACTGACCCCTCCCCTTTTTCCTTTAGTTTGCAAGTTTTGCTTGGAGTTCGTGCTAGGCGGAGTGTGTCTGTCTTTTGGAGTCTGTTCCGTGTCTTTGTCTAGTAGGTGGTCTTGCATTCACATTTCTTTAATTTGGCTTATGTATAAGATATGTTTGTATACGCTATTTGGAATTTAATTATGATTATTATTTGATATTCGGGATTAGGTATTTATGCTAGTTGAACCCGTCAACTGTTTATGAATGTTTCGATTGTTGCATGGCTTGTTTCGCTTCCGCATTTTTGTTGTGGTTTGAGTTTTGCTTTCAGGGTCTAAGTTCCGCCTAGCCTAGGTGTGAGTTTGTCAGTCTCCCGTTCGCCACTGTTTGGTTCATGTACGGACTCTCCATTTCGTATGTGGATCGGACTTTGGTGCGGGGGATGTGGTGACCCACCGTGCGGGTGCTACATTGTAGGTTGGGTTTACTTTAATGGATAGTAATCCATGAAATCTTGGTTAAGATTAGTAATTATTTGGGTTAAAATACCGACTTTTCTTTTTAATTCAATAGAAAGTCCTTTTATTAAATAGTTTATTTTAGTAACCCTTTACTTTTCTATATTAAAAACCATCCGTTAATAACATATTTCTATTTTTGTCCCTTCTCTTGTTTTCCATTTTAATTCAGAGATCATGATTTATTCATCAAAGAGAGCCGTTAAAATTCAGAAAATGGAGCTAAAGGCCCTAGAAAATATCAAGAGTCCATAAACCTTCAAACTTCCAATTATTGGCGAAATCAATCCAGTAATAAATCCCTAAAAGCATCAAATTCATATAAAATTAATAAAAAAAACAAAATTATAAACAAGAAAAAAAAAATCTAAAATTTTTCGACTGCCAACAAAAAACTGTAAAATATTGAAAAGAACGGAATAAAAAAGTAAATTTCTCCACGGCCAAAAATACTGATAATTTAGCAACGACTTCAAAGTGGGATTATTTAAGCATGGGTATTTTGTTCAAAGCACGGGACTCCGAGAAAAGGACAAATTTCTTTTCTATTAAAATAAAACATAGATTATGAGTCTTTATTTTACCAAACTCACCTATTCTTGTAAAGTAAACTCAGCCTTATTCCATCACAAATACTGCGTATGTATGTATTTTGTTTAATTGGAATTAGGGGTTTTTTTTTTCTTTTACATGAATTAGGGTTTATATATGAATATACATAGTATATTTTCAAAATATTGCAACTCCCCGAAATATATTGCCCCACAAAATAAAGGGAAAGATGCACATCACCCCTGAGAAATTTTCTATTTTAGCATTAAATCCCCTAAAAATAAGATTACAAGATGTTCCCCTTTAAAAGTTTAATTTCTATTGCACTTTTTCTTAATATTAATATCTCACCAAAATCTTATTAAAATCTCACAAAAATAAATACATGAGCTTTTAATTTTTATAGAAATTTTTTTTTTTTTAATACTTTTCCCACCACAACAAATAATTTCCCATGAAATTATTTGAATTAATATTTTAAATTTTGAGAAAAATAATAACAAATAAAATATCAATTAAAATTAAAACAGAGCGAAATTCTATAATTTATTTATTTCGATTATAACCAAGATTATAAGACAAAAAACAAGAAAATAAACTTTGTATTTATTCCAATAAAATAAATATTTAATGTCAAATATTCTTTAGCCTACCAAGAAAAACTGATATTTTATATTAATTAATTTGATCAGTACTCATTTGACATTAAATCTTTATTTATGTTATTGGAATAAATTCAAACTTATTTTTCTTGTTTCTTTATATATATATATATATATATAATTGTTGTCTGTAGTAAAAAAGAAATAGAATATTTTGATCTATTTTAATTTTAATCGACAATATTTTCCTTAAAACTTAGGTTATTAATTCAAATGGCTTCCGGGAAATTTGTTATTGGGAAGAGAAAAGTATTAAAAGACAATTAAATCCTTTCTATAAAAATTAAAAAGAACATCTATTTATTTTTGGTGTGATTTTGATGAGATATTAATATTGGTCAAGGTGCAATAGAAATTAGGTTTTTAAGGGGAGGATTTGTAATCTTATTTTTAGAGAGTTTAGAGCCAAAATAGAAAATTTTTACAGGCCAGGTAATGTGCATTTTTCTCCAAAATAAATAAATATATTTTAACTTAATCAAAAATCTTGATATCTAGAAACAGAGTTATTATTGATCGGGAGAGATTTACTTCTAAATGGTCCAACCTAACTCGACCAATTAAAATGGAGAGTAGAACCCAATATATAAATGGTTTTTTACCTATATACCCCCTACGAGATTGCATAATCACAATTCTTATTCGCTTAAATAAAAATATTACAAATTCTATATTTATTTTTTAAACACACATACCCCCACGTGGAATTTGAACCTAGATCATTGCTCCAAAGAAAACCACTTGTACCAACCCTTATTGGCTTACAAACTTTACCCATGAATTATGAAAATCGCATATAACATCATTTATGTGGAATTTAGGTCAATTAATGAACAAAATGACATTTATACTCCTAATTTAAAATTTCAAAAATTAAAATTAAAATATTTTTAAAAAAATATTCAATATTACAATAACTTTAACATTAAATTTAATTTGAATATTTAGTAAATAATTATTTTCTAAATTTCTTAGCTTTTTTTTAGAAAATTAAACTATGGATAAATAATCAATTTTCTCATAAAATTAATTGAACATAATAAAATAAAACAATCTATAATTTTTAAAATTCTTATAAATAAAATTTGTAATATTTCCATTCAAGCGGAGATATTATCCTACAAATTTTGACTATATAATAAATATTTGGGTCGATACACCAGTACACCACTTGGAACTTGGAAGTTGGAATGCATTAAATTCCCATGACCAACATCGCCCTGCACCTGCAGGACAGCAGGAGTGTAAAGTGTTGAGCTGTGACTTTGACATCAATGTCACCCTCTATTATTCTTTATATATTCCTCTGCTGCACCGGATCGTGTGGGATATTGTATTGTATCATTATTTATACCAACACAAAATTACATTCAAACTACTTTTAATTTAACTTAGTTACAATTTAATTTTTATTTTTTGTATATATTTCGTTTGAGATCTCAAATAGAATGTAAAATTTAAAAATTGTATGATAAATATACAAAAAATAATAATTCAATGGTAATTAAGTCAAATTTAAGAACAATCAGATGTAATTTTCTCTATGTTCGGATTATCATAATACTTGTTAGGAGTTAATTTTTTTTAAAATATTGTATCGATATTTTTTAGGGATAATTATATCCAACTACCCTCAGATTTGACCTAATTACAAATTGGTTCCTATTTTTTAAAATATTACATTGTAATCCCTAAACCTTGTTAATTTATTAATTTTTACATAATTTTAGGGACTATCTTATATTTTGAATCATACATTATATGTAGCACTCACAAAAAAAATTCAGGGAAATAAGTGTACTTTTACAAAATTCGTTAATGGACCTCACACAAAACAAGAAATATAGGGACTACAATGTAATATTTAAAAGAATAGAGATCAATTTGTAATTAGGTCAAACCTGAGGATAGTTTGATATAATTATCCCTATTTTTTATTATACTAGTGAAAAATGAACGTGTGTTGCACGTTTATCATTTAATTTATTTAAATAAATTTAGTTATTTTATTTATTTAACAAATTAGGATATTAAAAATATCTAGTTTGATTAAACAAATATATATAATAACATTTTTAATGAACCATTTTAATTTTGAAAAGTAACACATACAAAAATATTTATATGAAATCTCTCTTTCAAATCTTGTGATGGTGCAAGAAATCTGAGTTTCCTAATGCAACAACACTTTAGAATTTGTATAAGAAGGGAAAGACCATCACAGGCGAAGGAGCCTCAGGATCTGGGTTTCCTTTTGAGCGTGGGTTCTTCCAGCTAGGATAACACCAAGAGTGCAAGCTACCAAGGTAGTGTTACTGTGGTGAGAGGAAAGCTTCAGGAATTCAGTGGAAAATGCCCAGAACAGTGTGTATGGTTTTTGTGCAGATGATCACTTGGGAGAGAATGCATGGATTCTCTCCTATTTATATGTTAGGGATGGGGGTAGAGGGGTAAATTGACCATGTGGTCCCAAACCTGTGTTGCCCTAACACGCGTCAGCTTTTGGTGGGGTGAGAATGACATCCCTGAAAAGGGTGACGGCGTGTCAGGTGCCCGGTACACAGTACCTTTGTGTCAGAGGTTGTTGACGAGGGCGACGCGGGAGACGGACTTAAGATCCTTTCTGCCGAGGTTCGGATCCAACGAAACGGGGTATGGATATGCCCGAGCGTTGGTGACGCTCGAAGGATGTACGGATGGCCTCCTCGCGGTATATGACCCTTGAGCGTCGAAATACCGAGCGTACTAGTGGGGCCCCCATGTGGGCGCTTCCCTGAGAAGGATAACCATGAGGGCCGCTATGCGAGCGTCAAACCCGTTGGTTACGGCCCTTGATCTGAAGGGTCACCCGCTGACTGATGGATAACACTAACTGGCAATCGAGCGAGTGGAAGGCCCATGGGCCCATCTAGGCGAGCGCCAGGGCTCTGGTCAGCAGTGTGTTGCCACGTGGACGGCTCTGATTTGAGAATGATTTTTAGGCCTCATCATTTTGCCCCCCAAATTCTGTAGTATCGCTTCGAGCGTACTGTAGAATTTATAAGGGAGGAGTCCTGAATTTCAAATATCCGAGGGACGAGAGATTACCCTCGGGGAGACTGCTGGCCTTCTATAACGGACACAAACTGACATCGCATTAAATGCTGTCAAGTCCGCATTTAATGCAAAGTGGGAACGTGGGCGCGTGGACTCCGGGAGACGTGAGGCGGTTACCAAAAGTGGGGGGTTTCCCAGGCGGGAAATGATTGCATTTTTGAATTTTCAACCCTAATCCATGCTCCATCTCCCCTATAAATAAGGGTTTGCAGGGCCTTGGAAGCTTTTTCACGCATTCAGACTTCCTTCAAGCATATCCATAGCAAGAGTCCTTTGCTCCGGCGAATTTCTTCTTCTCCACATCTTAGGTAAAAGATTCTTGATTCTTCTTCTTATTTTCCCCGTACTAACATTAGCTTTAGGTTGTGTGAGTAAGTCCCCTGAGTGAAGAGCCGTTGCCCACCACCGTACTTGCTTCGGAAATATTCCCCTCTTTAAGTTCTCTGTTAGAAATCCTGTTCTCCGGAGTTGAAGATTGAATATGGCCGGAAATCAAGCAGACGATTATGTACGGGAGATTGAGGAGATGTCGGTGGGTAGCTCCTCCCCTCACGGCGATGTTCCCGTAGCTGTTCCTTTAATTAGGGCGTACCCAGGTGAAGTTATTCCCATGGCGATATCGGTGGCTCAGGCCCCAGTTGACGCTGGGGAGGAAGAGGTGAACGCTGCCGCTCAAGGGATGAACGAGCGTGCTCCCGGTGAGCAGGAGGATCTTTTCCAGGAGATGGATAATGTGATGGAGATGCTGAGACAAGGGGAGAGAGCACTCCCTGTTTTGAACAGTGCCGTGAGACCCCAAGATCACAGGATCACAGTTGCAATGGCGGCTCCCGAGGGTGAAGCGGGGCCATCCGGGCGTCCATTCGAGGCTGAACCTCCCCGAAGGCGTCAGAGGAGAGGCAAGGAGCCTGCCACTCGAGTAAGGCAAGACAACCGCCACCAGACGGACAGATCGCCCGACGAAATTGAGAGTATTCTGACCCTCGCGGATTTGGAGGGGTTGAGGGTGAAAGCGTACTGGGATGAAGTCGTGTTCCCCATGAGACTTCCTGAGGAAGGGGAAAGGGCCAATCGACCACCGCCCGGGATGATGACGGTCTACTGGGATGCAGTTCTTGCTGGCGGTCTGAGGTTTCCAATCGCTCACGACGCCGTCATCCTTTACCATCACCTAGGGCTTTGCCCTTCACAAATTCTGCCCAATGGCATAGCTCTGATCAACGCATTCATCATAACGATGAGGGCTTTGGGCAAGGCACCCTCAATAATCAATTTTGACAGCTTGGTCCAAGTAGCCCGCTCGCCACGCTCGTCGCCTACAGATGGATTTTACTACGCTCAGGCAAAATCAGGCTTCAAGATGATAGATTCCCCATCTACCTCGTATGGCGAGCATTGGAAGGAAAAATACTTTTTCGCGGGGGCTCCCGGGGGAATTTTTGGGGTTCACCGTCAATGGATGATTCACGGCGAGGGTCCATTGATTAGGGAGAGGATGAGGAACAAGGATTTTGAGGAGTGGGCGATGGGGTTAGCCCTCGAGATGAGGGCTGAAAAGAAGTGGATTAAGGCGGAGACACTGGTGAAGAACGAAAAGATATTGTTCCGCTACGGATTATCTTGCCCCCCGGATATGATACTCAATCCCCCAACTGACATCATGGCCCTCGACGGTCAGATTCTAGGAACTAACATCTCTAACCTTTTAGGATAGTTTTCTGACTTAACGTTATCGTTGTTTCCTTGTTTATGTGATCCAGATAATCAGTATTCTGACGCTCGTTTCCCTTCACTTGCAGGCATCCAAATTCTCTCTAGAGGCATGAATGCTGAAGCCCTTTCTCGTATGTTGGGTGCCCAAGGCCCAGCGGTCGATCCTCAACAACAGCAACCGCAGCAGAACCGCCCTCCGAGGGCGAGGGTAAGCCGCCGAGCATCGGGCCGAGGACAAGGAAATGCTCGAGGGGGAGCGGGGAATATGGCTCCTCCCACGGGCCCCATTGAGGATCTAACACTGGAGGGTGCCAACGAGGCCACTCCTCCGCCGGTGGCCCCCGTGGGCCCAATCTCTCTGAGTTCGAGCGGATCCCGGAATCGCTCGGGGGAGCCTGTTCGTATCCATGAAACCCTCCGGGCTGACCGTCCTGGCAAGAGGAAAAGGATGCCGGATTCCCTTCCTATTTCCGGCAAGGGGAAAGAGGTGGTCGTGGGCCACCGAGGCGAGGGCAGTGACACTTCTTCTTCCGAGGATGATGAATTCTGGAAGATAGGCTGCAAGGGTGACTCCCGTTACAAGCGGCAGCGGACTGAGGGCCCCGTGCTCTTAAAAAAGAACGCTTACTCCGTCAACCTTGTCTCCGACATCGTTGGGAAACTCCAATTTTCCGGCGACCATGACAAGTTAAACAATCATGATGCCGCTCGCGTTGCTGATGATGCATGCCACGTTCTTATGACGGTACGTGCGTATTCCCTATTACCACATTTTCCTTTCTTTTTCCACGCTCGAATTATGACCCTCGCTTAATGTTTCTCAGGAGGTAATCCCAAGACTGAAGAACTTGCAGGGTCGAGCGCAAGCATACTCCAGTCATAAGGCCAAATACAAGAAACTGCTGCGCGTCTCTGACCCGGTTCAATTGCAAGAGGATAACAACAACCTCCACGCTCAACTAGCTGCAGCCCAGCGTGACTTGGATCAGGCGAGGGAGAACCTTCGAAAGACGGACGAGGCCTATCTTACTCTTGATGAGCGCCATAAGAAGATGAAGGATGAGCGAGACCAGCTGAGGACTCAAAATGTGGAACTGGGTGAGCAGTTAGCGGAGAGCACTCGCCAGAACGAGGCCGCCAACAAGTCCCTCGCTGATTTGTAGGGCAAAATACAGGGCTTGGAGGCGAGGGTATCTTGGGAGGCGGTGAAGAAGTTCGTGCGCTCTAAGGCCTTTGTGTTCGCGGCCAACATCCAATGCTTCGATAATGCTCGACGCTTCTTTCACAAGGCGATTGGGCAGATGGTGAGGTTTGGACTGGCCCCGGAAAGCGCTCGTTCCGACGCTCGTCTGCGCATGGATCTTGATGAGAACGGCGAGCCAATGGTCCAGGAGGAGGATCCCACGGATAATCTAGCGGAGCCTGAATATCAGGAGTTGGTGGAAACACTCCAAAGGGAGTTTATTGCCGCTAACCGGAGGGATCCCGAGCCTCTCCTGATAGAAGATGAGGGCACCCTTATGGACGTGACGGACGCAGAGGAACCTGGCGAGGCCCAAACTTCCGATGCTAACGTGTTGGCCCCAGTTCCCCTTTCAACCGCTCCTCCCGAGCCTGACGCTCCGGCCCAATGAAGCTCCCATGGCTACCATATTCTTGTTCTTATTCGTTTGAATGCCTCTTCTCCTTTATGAACAATTTTTATTCTTGTATTTAATCCTTCTTTTAGTCCCAGAATACATTGGATCTTTTATGTCGCTTTCTGATATATTTGCATCTCTTCTTCAATGCTCGAATGTCTGAATGTTATCTTACTTGCTTTTAAATGATGAATGATGTTATTCCATCGTGCTCTCCGCTTTCATATTGATATCTGCTGTTTGAGCGTTTGCGATTAGTGTGTAAGTATGCTAGGGCGTCTTTTACGACGGTCCTTTAACACTCATCACCATGCATATCAAGTTTAGATGCTCGCGACGTTAGGCAATTTGGCCTTTTGCAAATATAGGCGCGAGGGTGACCCTTAGGAGGGTTCCCTGGCCATAGTAGAGACGAACCTTGAACTTGGACTTAAAAACCTTCGAAGAAATACAGGCACGAGGGTGACCCTCAGGAGGGCTCCCTGGCCACAGTAGAAATGAACTGTGTATTTGGACTTAGAAAACCTTTGAGGGAATACAGGCGCGAGGGTGACCCTCAGGAGGGCTCCCTGGCCACAGTAGAAATGAACTGTGTATTTGGACTTAGAAAGCCTTTGAGGGAATACAGGCACGAGGGTGATCTTCGTGAATATTCCCTGGCTGTATTCTCCTTGAGGCTTGAATTGGAACTTAGGAAATCCCTGTAGGATTGGTTTAGTAGGAGTAAAAACGAGCGTAGTCGTAGTGTTAGTGGCATCCACTATTTACGAGCGTGCTCTTACCGGTTGAATGAGGGTCACAGGGGATTCTTACGTGCACGAGCTGGAGCGATGAACACTCAGCTGGCGTAAGTTGAGCGTTGGGCTCCCCGTTGTCGGACGCGCTCATTTTTAGGACCAATTCTTACAAATCGTTCAAACTGTTATAGGTGGACGGTTATCAACACCTGGACAGCGTAGATTCGGAATGATTGGAGTTTTGCTTAGGCTTTTCAACGTGGAGGATGCTCGACACGGAGTAGGCCCCTTGTCGCTCGGATTACTAAATAAAGATAATCAAAGCAAGCAAATAATAAAAACAAAGAGTTAAATACTTACTGTTACATAAATGCATTTTTTGGAAATGATTACAATGCGCTTTCATGCCCCAAACGGGCCATTACAAAGAAATTGAAGTCTACACGTAAAACCTCCTGAGGTTGCATGCATTCCATGGCCTAGGGAGTCGCTCGCCTTGCAAAGTTTCCAATAGGTAGGTGTTGTTCGCTCGTACCTGGATGACTTTGAAGGGGCCTTCCCAATTAGGGTCCAACTTACCTACGTGTTTGGAGACTTCAACTTTTTTGAGGACCAAATCCCCTAGCTGGAATGTCCTTTCCTTGACACGTTTATTGTAATGGCGAACAACGGTTGCTTTGTATTTGTGGATACGTGCCCAAGCAGCATTCCTCTTCTCATCCAGCAAATCTAACTCGAGCGCCCGATTGGCCTCGTTAGCAGCAGGCTCGAAATAGGCAACGCGTGCGGATTCTTGAGCAATTTCCGCAGGTATCATGGCCTCGGAGCCGTACACAAGGGAATAAGGGGTTTCCCCCGTTGCCGCTCGGGGAGTAGTACGGTACGCCCACAAGGCTCCCTGGAGTTCTTCAGCCCATTCTCCCTTCTTACTCTCGAGCATCCTTTTCAGATGTTGGAGTATGGTTCGGTTGGTCACTTCAGCTTGACCATTAGCTTGAGGGTGGCCCACGGAAGTGAATCGCTGCTCGATCCCTAGTTCATAGCACCAATCTCGTGTGTCCGCAGCGATAAACTGGGAACCGTTATCCGAGATGAGAACCCTCGGGATGCCATATCTGCAGATGATGTTTTTCCAAATGAAATCCCTCACAACTTTGAACGTTATCTTAGCGACCGCTTCTGCCTCAGCCCACTTGGTGAAATAATCCACAGCAAGTATTACGAACTTCTTTTGCCCGACCGCCATTGGGAGTGGTCCCACGATATCAATGCCCCATTGATCAAACGGCCAAGAAACATCAATAGGAATCATTTGAGCTGCCGGCAACTGGGGAGTGTTGGAGTGGAACTGACACTTAGGACACTTCTTGGAATATTGAATGGCATCTTGCAATATCGAGGGCCAATAGAACCCACTCCTTAAGATTTACTTTGCCAAGATTCGTCCGCCTGAGTGGTTCCCGCAACTCCCATTATGTACATGCTCTAACACTTCTTTAGCCTGCGAGGGTCTCAAACATCTCAACGGTGGTCCTAGGAAGGATCGCTTGAATAACCGACCCTCGGCATCTAATGAGAAGCGAGGGGCTTTACATTTGATCTTCCGAGCCTCAATTTTGTCGCTCGGACAAGTTCCGTCCTGGAGGAATCTGACAATTTCATCAAGCCAACAAGGCTCGGATGGGTCAATCACGTGCACTTCTTTCGAAGGTTCGCCTCTGTTTATCAGTGGCTCCTCCGTTCTCAGAAATGTAACAGCGCGTTCACTACCGCCATCCAAGGCAGACGCAAACTTCGATAGAGCGTCAGCATGTTCGTTTTCGGCCCTCGGAATTTGCAAAAGATGGAATTCCTTGAACTTGGCTATCTCTTTCTTGGCGCTCGACAAGTACTGTGCCATGGTGGCTTCTCGAGCCTCATAACTACCGTCAATTTGACTCGCGATCAACTGCGAATCAACGTATGCTGTGACACGAGTGGCCCCATTTTGGAGCGCAATCCTGAGCCCTTGGATGAGAGCCTCATACTCAGCTTCGTTGTTGGTGACTTGAAACGCCAGCTTGATTGCGTAGTCGACTTCCGCCCCAAGGGGATCCCTGAGGGTTACCCCGGCTCCCCCCCCCTGTGAGGTCGAGGAGCCATCAGTATGCAAAAGCCATAAACCATCGTCCGCCTGCGGCTCAGTTTCCAAATTGAAACGTTCGACCAACAAATCGGCTACTGCCTGAGCCTGTATGGCTGTACGGGGCTCGAAGGAGATATCAAACTGACTAAGCTCAATCGCCCATTTAATTAATCTTCCCGAAACATCCGGCTTAGATAAAACTTGTCTGAGTGGTTGATCTGTGAGCACTGTGATGGAGTGAGCCTGAAAGTATGGCCTCAGCCTTCGGGATGCATTAACGAGCGCAAAGGCAAATTTCTCAATTTCCATGTATCTTCTCTCGGCTCCCTGTAGAGTCTTGCTCAGGTAATACACCGGCATATGCTTACGCTCGCGGATTGCTACGAGGACAGCGCTCGTGGCTTCTAAAGAAACCGAGAGGTAGATAAACAAGTTCTCTCCTGGGATTGGCTTGGTCAACAAAGGCGCGCTCGACAGGTACTGTTTCATGTCCTGCAAGGCCTTTTCGCAATCCTCGTTCCACGTGAAATTCCGAGCGTTGCGCAAAATTTTAAAGAAGGGCAAATTCCGGTCCGCTGAGCGAGAAATGAACCTGTTTAGCGAAATGATCTTACCCACGAGTACCTGGACCTCTCTCAGATTGCGAGGGGAGGGTATATCCAGGATTGCTTTGATCTTCTCGGGGTTTGCCTCTATGCCCCGTTGACTGACCATGTATCCCAGAAACTTACCACCTCGAACGCCAAAAGTGCACTTTGAAGGGTTCAACTTCATCCCGTAGCGACGAAGAATATCGAAAGTCTGCTTGAGATCCTCCAGATGGGAGTGTTGGTGCTCACTTTTGACTATCATGTCATCCACGTATACCTCCATAGATTTTCCAATTTCGTGCTCGAACATTTTATTGACAAGGCGTTGATAGGTTGCTCCCGCATTTTTGAGCCCGAAGGGCATGACTTTGAAACAGTAGACACCCAAGTGCACAATAAATGCAGTTTTGGGGCGATCCTCGGGCGCCATAAAGATTTGATAATATCCCTGAAAGGCGTCCATCATGCTCATGAGTTCACACCCGGCCGTAGAATCTACCAACTGATCGATCCTCGGTAGGGGGTAATGGTCTTTGGGGCACGCTTTGTTGAGGTCAGTGAAGTCGTTGCACATACGCCACTTATTAGCGCTCTTTGGAACGAGCACCACATTGCAAAGCCACTCTGGGTACAAAATCTCCTCGATGTACTGAGCATCAAGCAACTTACCAACCTCTTCTTCGATAACCCGTTTCCTAAAGCCATGAACGTCTCTCTTCTTCTGTTTGATGGGCTTGAAGGTTGGATCCACGTTCAGTCTGTGAACAATGACGCTCGGATCTATCCCTGTGAGATCAGAAGCTTTCCACGCAAAAACGTCTATATTCTCCCTTAGGAAGTCGATCATCAAAACTTGCGAGGGCCCATCCAGGCTCGAGCCAATCTGGGTTGTTTTATCCGGATTCCCAGGCTCCAATTCGACGGTCAAAAACTCCTCGGTGGGCTCAATCCGAACCTCCGGCCTCGGTGCCTCTAACGCTCGTTTCTTTCCAGTGAGCGTATTCTTGGGCGCATCCCCCTCGTTTTCTGAGGAAGAACCCTCGACGGCCCCTGGTGGTACACTCTCTGAGCACTGAACATCTCCAGTGGTCCTCTTTTTATTCTTCTTCCGGTATAGCTTGGCTCTTTTACGCTCGGGGCCGTCTTCGTTTAACTCTGGGAAATCAACGGACTTCTTAGTAGACCCAGGCTGGATGGACTGTTTGGGTTTATGGCTTCGAAGCGAGAGTATGTAGCATTCCCAAGCTTCCTTGACGTTACATAGAATTTCGCCGGTACCCTCGGGGGTTGGGAACTTGACTTTTTGATGATAGGTGGAAATTACAGCCTTGAAATCCACGAGGGCTGGACGCCCAATGATGATGTTGTAAGGCAGATCCACCTCGACGATGGTGTAGAGAACGCTCAAAGTTTTTCGCTGTGGGGCGCGACCAAAAGAGGTGGCCAAGCGAATCTGTCCACGAGGGACGATCTCGGAACCTCCAAACCCTACGAGGGCAGTTCTGAGAGGTTCGAGGGGGATGTTTGTTATATTCATTTGTTGAAACGTTGAGTACGGGAGAACGTTCACAGAGCTTCCATTATCAAATAAAACCCTCTTTACAGTGTGGTTATGAACGTCTAAACTAACCACCATGGGACAGTCAGAGGTTTTTCCTATCCCATGGGGTGTTACAATGTGTTCAAGATCTTTTTCGGTAAACCCTATAACATCATCCTCCTTTGAGCGCGATGAGCTGTCCACGGAGAGCACTGAGCGAGGGAGTGTCGGCCTTTGGTTATAGCTCCGTACATGGCGGCGGCGGGAGGCATTGGAGTCACCTCCCGAGGGTCCACCTGCGATCATGTGAATGACCGCAAAGGGCTGGTTGTCCATATCCACCCCCTTCCCTTTATTGCGCTCGCTGGTCTCAGGGCGCTGGCGACGAGGGCTTCGGGAGCGTGAACGGCTTCTCCTTCTTTCGAGCGCCCGTCCCGCGCAATGTTCATCGTACCCTTCTAGCACCTTCACAAACTCTTTGAGGTGCCCCCCAGCAATCAGCCGCTGGATTTCCTTCTCCAGGTGGCGGCATTCGTTAGTGTCATGCCCCTTCTGCTTGTGGAAAGCGCAGTATTTTCCCGAGCGCTTCTGTGCCTCGGTCTCCCTCAGCTTGGGCGGCCTTTTAAACAGCTTCTGGTCCGCCAGAGAATATACTTCGGCAATTGGGCGATTGAGGGGGACACGCTCGAGCCTCCGTGGGGGAGAGGAATGACGACGAGCGGGTACTGGGCTACGGCGGTGACTTCGGTGGGGCTCCACTTTGTCCTCGTGGTTTCTGGTGGGGCGAGGGGCATTTGCCATCTTCTGTTCCCTCGCTATGTACATGTCCTCGAGGGTAAAGAAGGAGTCTGCAATCTCCCGAATTTCCATCAACGAACGTGGCTTCTTCTTGGCCACTTCCTCCACAAACTCTTTGCTGACGTAATGCTTCATGTTGATGGCACCGAACAGCACGCGCCTCAAAAAGTCCATCGAGGGCTTTTCTACTAGCAAAATCTCTTTGTTGAACCTCCCCATGAAGGATCGGAGAGTCTCGCTCGGCCCTTGGACAAGGCTATAAAGAGCGGTCGCAGCCGGGGCCGGTGCTTTCAGCGAATTGAAGTGGCTGACAAAAGCATCTGTTAGGTCATAGTACCCTCGGATTGAACGTGGGGGGAGCTTTTTGTACCATTCTTGGGCCATTCCTGTGAGGGAAGTGACAAACACCTTGGCCCAGTAGTTGTCTGGATGGTCATAGAGGTGCATCAGGTGCACGAAATGGTCCAGATGCTCGGATGGATCCGTAGTTCCATCGTATCTGTTGACTGATGAGGGGATTTTACCCTTCCCTGCGCGGGTCATTAGGACTTCCTCAACGAGAGGGGAATCACCCGCCATGATCCTGTAATCCCGCTCGTCGGGGTCTTCATAGCTAGCCTCTCTTCTTCGGTGGGAAATGGGGCTGCGTGGTCGCCGAGCGTCTCTGGCCTTGGACCTCTCGTCCCCCTCACGGGGGGCGTGAGACCGCGCTCGAGAGAGCTGCTCTACCACGTTTTGGAGCCCTCGAATTTGGTCTTGTACAGCTGCTAGCTGAGGGTCACCGACATTTCTGCGGTTTGCCCTCCTTGTGGCCCTTGACTGGACCTCTTCATCGTTTCCGGCCGCCTCATCTCGAGGAGCCCTGTCATCTCCGTCAACGGGTCGCTCTTGCTGGACCCTCGGTGGGGCTTCATTTTCTTGATTCGGAGCAGGTGGGGGAGGTTGTTGGGCCCGTAGAGCATTTTGGGCCATTGTCAAAGGATGTGCAGGGAGCCCGCCCAAGGGTGGGGCTATCCGAGCACCTGCGTATGAAGGGAAATAAGCCATAGTGAAGTGTTCCCATGCATTCTGTACAGCTTGGCTCTCGCACTGCGCGTACAACGCCTGAAGTTGTTGCGTAGTGAGTTGGGGCATCTCCACCCCCTGTATTTCCCTTGGCACTGCTAGAGGGAGGTTCAGTGTCCCCACTTGATATGGAGGGACCAAAGGTATCATTCCCGGCGTTGTTCCAGGCATTACTCCGGGCTGCGTGAGCGCGTATCCTGGCGGCGGCATGGCCATAGGATATACGCCAAGATGAGAGGCAGGGACACTTGAGGCGAAAGTTGGGGGGGGTGGATTGGAACCTGATCCTCCCGCTTCATTCCCAGTTGGGAGGGGTACAGTGGTATCAACGTTTCCGGCCGCAAGGGGCGGTGCCCCTCCGGCGAGAACAGGGTTCTCATCGTTTTCTCCATTGGTGGGGGGAAGACCTCCCCTGTTCCCTAAAGTTCCAGATCTTGTGGCAGTAACCATGATTCAAGACTTGGGTGTTACTTTTCAACTAGCTTTTAGAGGAAGAAACTGGCAATACCAAAGATGGTGGTGATGGTTTCCCACAGACGGCGCCAAAAATGATGGTGCAAGAAATCTGAGTTTCCTAATGCAACAACACTTTAGAATTTGTATAAGAAGGGAAAGACCATCACAGGCGAAGGAGCCTCAGGATCTGGGTTTCCTTTTGAGCGTGGGTTCTTCCAGCTAGGATAACACCAAGAGTGCAAGCTACCAAGGTAGTGTTACTGTGGTGAGAGGAAAGCTTCAGGAATTCAGTGGAAAATGCCCAGAACAGTGTGTATGGTTTTTGTGCAGATGATCACTTGGGAGAGAATGCATGGATTCTCTCCTATTTATATGTTAGGGATGGGGGTAGAGGGGTAAATTGACCATGTGGTCCCAAACCTGTGTTGCCCTAACACGCGTCAGCTTTTGGTGGGGTGAGAATGACATCCCTGAAAAGGGTGACGGCGTGTCAGGTGCCCGGTACACAGTACCTTTGTGTCAGAGGTTGTTGACGAGGGCGACGCGGGAGACGGACTTAAGATCCTTTCTGCCGAGGTTCGGATCCAACGAAACGGGGTATGGATATGCCCGAGCGTTGGTGACGCTCGAAGGATGTACGGATGGCCTCCTCGCGGTATATGACCCTTGAGCGTCGAAATACCGAGCGTACTAGTGGGGCCCCCATGTGGGCGCTTCCCTGAGAAGGATAACCATGAGGGCCGCTATGCGAGCGTCAAACCCGTTGGTTACGGCCCTTGATCTGAAGGGTCACCCGCTGACTGATGGATAACACTAACTGGCAATCGAGCGAGTGGAAGGCCCATGGGCCCATCTAGGCGAGCGCCAGGGCTCTGGTCAGCAGTGTGTTGCCACGTGGACGGCTCTGATTTGAGAATGATTTTTAGGCCTCATCATCTTGTACAATAAGTAGAAATTAGAAGTAGAGAAACATCTAAATAAATAAATAATAAAAATATTTGAATCTATATTATTTCATAAAACAAAATGTTTAAAGTTTATAATATTAATTTGTCCAGATGGATAATAGTTTATAACTTTCAAATATATTTAATAAATGAAAAGACATATATATAGAAGAATATAGACAAAAACTAAAAAAATCATATAAAATGCCATATTACCTATATATATATTTTATTTTTTATATTGTTAATTTTTTTAATATAATTTGTGAATTATTTTTAGTTTTTTTTTGTGAAGTTTTGAAGAATCTTTTTATCGTCATTTAAAATCTAAAAGTTATATTCACTTTTAAAACTATAATTTTTGCACCTAACTTTTTTTCTATATTTCCAACCTCGATTCCATCATTTAAAATTGGAACATGGTTTTTTTTTTCCTTTTTTTATTTCATAATCTTGAGGAATTGTAGCTTTTGATATATTATTATCATCAATTTTAGTATAATTACCTTACACTAAATATTCATCTCTCAAAACCGTGGTTTGACATATCATCATTTTCAATATTATCCTCTTTCTCAAATCTCCATCTTCTTCTCCATTATGTAGTTTGATTTAATGAGTATTTCTATTTTGCTTTCCGTTGATACCTTGGATTGTACTTTTTTAATTGCATTGCAGCTATCGCATGCAATTTTCGATTGATAATTTTGATTATTCGATTGCAATGAGAAAACAAAATTTCATGGATACTTGTTAACAAAGTTTCCTATAATATTTTGAGATATATTCTCATTAAACAGTTAAAAGTTTATATAAAATATTAATAGAGCTTTTAATAATTAATTTTTTATAAAGTATTAAAGAAATAATATTTTTTGAAAATTATTAGACTCTAGATTGAGCAATTTATGAACTCCTCAAACAATATGATGTATAATATTTAGTATCATTTTGTACCTATTATTAATTCAAAAATATACTTATTGATGGTTTGATATTTTTATATTACTTTGGTATAAGTTTTATATTTTTATCATTGTACTTTCAATAGGAAACACTCTTTTCAGATGTTTATATTGATGTATTGCATTTTTTACACGTTTCGCACCATAAGAAGGATTTGTTTCAATCCTGTCAGTCTCTCTTAAAATAATAATATATATATCTTGTATAGTAAACAAAATATAACTAATATTATTTATTTTACACTATTTATACGTCCAATCATATTCCTTTTTTTTTTTTTCCTATCTCTCCGATATATTTTGTTTTTTGTCCTAAATAAAGCAACCCAACATAGGAAAAGCAGTCTCAAGCTAAGACTCATCTAGTTTTTCCGATAGAGCATCCTAGACACAGTAACCATCTTAATCCTTGTGACCTATCCTCGCTAATTTATCCGTCATCATGTTTCATTTCTCGAGATTTATTTGATCCAAATTTCTCAAGACCTTATGAGTAAACTGCGCCAATCAAATATTACATTTCTTATTAGCTGTTTTTCAATATCCTTCGTTGTTATTCATTTCACGATCTTCGAATCAATCTCCATATTAATTTTCAAAAAGCGTCTCTCCCAAGCTTATGTTAATCCTTTAGGTAAGCCTAATAACTCTGCTACATTATTGAAACTATACCAAGATTCATAACATATCCTAGCAATCATCTTCAATTATCATCTCAAATGACGCCCCTGGCCAAGCATTGTTGGTGTGGTTATAAAAGCTTCCAACCGAGTTTAGTTTTACCCATCACTTCTCGGGTTTATTCCACGAAAACTAAGTATAGATTTTCTTTTGCCTGTGTTTTTTGTTCTCACTGATTTGTACTAAGATCTTAAATAACTCTTTTATGTGGCGAAGAGTGACTCTTTTAAGATTCATAATATTTCTATAGCTCCATTAGTTCCATGCTTTCCAAAGATTCCAGAGCATCAAGATCAAGACAACCCACCAAGGTTATTCTAGGAACATATTACTCTAAATTTTGCTATTAAAGCTCGCTTTGAGCCCGTCTGACACTCGCAAGCCACGAAGATTTCGTCAAGTTTGTGTATTAACAATCTTGTCCCACACCTAGAGTGCGAAAGGAAAATTTCTCAGCACGTGGTCCACATATTCATAACCTGTACAGCAATGCGTACATACATCATTTTCCCCAAATTTTCTATCATACTTCAATACATTCGTGAGAAAGCTATCATACTGGCAAAGCTACAGGAAAATTACAAACTTTTGGCTTTTGAGGCAAGGTAATTTCCAAGTTCATTTTTAATTTTTCTCGCATGTCTCATCTAACACCATGAGCAGAGTATAGTCATTTTATAGGAGAATTTATCTTTAGTTGACCCAATCCAGACTCTCTTATCTTCGTTATCATGTAGCGCGATTAGGACACTAAGTATCTCTCACCACCTCCTTGGGCAATACTGTTTTCAACTTATCTAGGTTTCAATTTTTACCTGTGTCAATGAGATTACATACAATAAGATCTTTATCCTCCCCATGAATGTTATCTCCAAAGATGTCCGCTAGTTTGTCTTGTGATAACCATCTATCATTCCATAAAGATGGATATTCACCATTCCCGATCCTCCATTTACAAAACGGTTCCACCATCCAAGTGCTTCTAAATATCCCCTTTCATGCTCAAGAAGCCATAAGTTGGGGCTTATGTTCAAGAATGTCATCCCTTTTTAAATATTTTTTCTTATGTATCTAATTTCACACCATCATTTCCTTGTTGAGCATTCCCCATCCCATTTAGCAAGCATCGCTATATTTCATTTTGGGCTTCTCTAAAAACCAATTTGCCTTCTCGCTTCCTTCTAGCCACATTCTTCCACTCTACAGGATGAGTCTATTTCCTTGTTATATGAGTCGGCTAAAAAAAAGTGATTCAAGTTGAATCTTTTTTACGTGTGATTGGAGAACCAATTTGTGTGCATATAGTAGATGGGGATTGAGCTCGTGATGCACAGAATAAGTGTTATTCATCTGGCAAGGTTTTTCGTTTTGGCTTTCTATCCCAGAGGTGTTTTTTTCAACTTTCTTAATCACAATCAAGGAATATTCATTATAGTTTCGGCCAAAGTTCTTCCGCACCCCCAAATAATTCTTTAAGTTGTTTGTACTTTACATGCCCAAAATTCTAGTAACATGTTGTTTTAAATCATTTGACATATAAAGTGTAAACAACACATGTGACTTGCTGAAGTTTAATTTGAGATCCAATGTTTTGTGAAATGTCTCAACCACACTGTGAATGCACTTGGTCCCATTCATGGTAGTTTTAGCTCCAAATATTATGTTGTTCATAGAAAGCAAGTATGAGATGTGAGGGCCTCTTTGACATAGTATAATTAGCTTCTAGTATTCGGTTGAAATGACCTCCTCAATCATATACGTAAGTTGTTCCATGTAGAGTACAAACAAATAAGACGAGAGTGATTGCCTTATCTAATACCACACATTCATACAGCCTTCGTTGGTTCACCATTCCATAAAACATCTAGTTGTATCCCATTCGTTCTGCTCATACTGATATTGATGATTTTTGTCGGGAATTTGAAGAACTTTAGAGTTCTCTTAGAAAATTCCACCGGACTTTGTCGTACGCCTTTTTTAAGATTCAATTTTAAGTACCATACCTTTTTTTTTATCTTTGGAGTGATGTAGTATTCGTAGCACTTCTTGGAGCATCAAGATATTGTAATGGGTGTCTCGGTCGGGAAATGAAGATATTCTGGTTTGGCTCACAATTTATTTTATATACAACTTAAACGAATCATAATCATCTTGGCGATCATTTTGAGCAATATGTTAGCTATTCTGATTTGGGCTCACAATTTATTTTATATGCGACTTAAACAAAGTATAATAATCTTGGTGATCATTTAGAGCAATACGTTACACAACGTAATGGGTTGAATCTCTCTCTTCTTTTTTTTTTTTTGTCTTTTTTTTTTTTTTTGGAGAATTAACTTTCAAAATCAAACAAATAAACGTTTGATAAGCCTTCTTGGGAATTGATTTTCTCTCCATACAATCATTGATAAATTTTACCACTACCGCGTCTTCTACGATATCCTAATTGGTTTGAAAAAAATAGGCTTGTATTCAGGCCATATGAGTGACACGTGACTTTTTCAGTCAATTTTTTAACGTCTGTTAGCTAAAGGACTGAAATTGAGAAATGTGGAATAAGAAAGGATGCAATGTGAGAAAAGTTAAAAGATCAGGACCAAAATCGAACAAGGGCATCTTTAGAGGATGAAAATTGATATTTTCTCTTTTTATTTATATTTTTCTAATGAACATTATTTAAGACTCGTCACCTCTTTGATAGTATCTCCATTGTATAGTACGTAGTACTCTCAAATGTGTTACTTTAGTTGATCATTATTTGTTACCCATTCATTGTCTATTATGAGAGCATTTATCCAGTTCCTCTTTCTTCTCGTCATGGTCGAGAGATAAAAGGAACGTTTATGTTTATCTCTGAAATGGAGCCAATTAATTCTTGAATCTTAAAACTAAATAATCTCTTCTTGTTGCAGTAGTTTGTTATATTCTGTCATCAATTATTTCGAATATTTACCTTGCTTGTCTCATATATAATGCTCTAAAAAAAATTTGTAAATTTTTTTTTTGGTTGCTTTTTTCGAGCACATTAAAGATTGTTCAATGACCATTGTTCTAGAGCAATGATTCTAAGTCAAAATATCCTTCAAGTTTTGATTCGACCAATAAGTCATATATTGCTTCTTTGGAGATATTGATCTAAATTGACAATTGCTAGATCAATCTCATTCAAATTAAATTCAAAAGTTCTTCATATTGTATCTTGAGCTAAAACTCAATCTAGCATATTCAAATTGTTTAATCTAATTTTTGGGATTTTGTTTACTATCGTACGCGATATTAATTCTCACTTTGCCATATCCTTTATAAATATATTTGTAAAGATATTTCACAGTTGTCATTCTAAGAAAATCTTGACGTTAATGTGAGAATTATTACTTAATAACAGATATAGATTATAAGGTACTATACATTGGTTATAAAGTTGTGTGTTGCGAAATTGGACCATCAGTCCGATTCTTCTCCTTCCACAAATCAGATATCCATCTTTACTTTGTATTGTGTTTTCGTAATATGAACATGAGTAATGATTTTTTACATTCTCTATCCATGACACAAAATTATTTAAGTTCTTTCATCCACATGATTCATGCACCATGTGTTTCATAACTGACTCATAAAGTTGAGGATTCTTTTCTTAGTCAAAAAATTCGACACAGATAAATTGATCAAGTTGAATGTGTGTTATAGTTTTATATTTTGACCCCAAAATTATCAAAATATGAGAATGTGACAATTATCGTTGTTGAAACTGTTGGAAAACACGAATCAAAAAGCAGTGGAAATTTAAAAATTTTTCAACAAAAGGATCTAGGACTCGCAATCGTGTAACCAAATTCGTAGGGATTAGAAACTTACTTTCTTAATTGTCTTTCTTGAAGCGTTTCAAGCCACCCAAGAACGCACTTCTTGCGGCTTGATCCCCTCTCCTTGGTAAAGCTCGAATCTTCAAACTTCTAACTTGAAGCTCTCTAGAGATAGTCCACCAACTTGACTACAATCTAACTAGTAAGGATGCTAGTTCTCTAGTTAGTGTTTAGGCTTAACCTAGGGTTTTGTTTATCTTGGAGAAAGGATGGTGTTCAACACATGAACCAAAAGAATTGCCAATTAGCTCTAAGGGGAGCTCCAGCTCCCCTATTTATAATAAAGGGAGGACCGAAAATCCTAGTCCTTATGGGCTAGGGTTTTGGTCTCTCTCTCCTATTACTTGATCATCAAGTAATTTTGACTTTGACTTTGAATTCAAATTCAAATCAACTTTCAAGAGAGCTAAAAATATTCAAACTATTTTTGGATAATTTTATACTTTATTTATTTAAAATAAATAATTTATTTTATCTAATTAATTAATTCATAATTAATTAACTAGATTATTTTTCTCCAAAATAAGACTTTCTTTTTAATTCAAAATTAAACCAAAGTCTATTAAATAATTAACACATTTAATTATTTAATATATATATATATATACAATATATATATATTTACACGTGTGGGACACGTGTCACAAGGACACGTGTCACTCACGTGACCCACACGTGTGGTTTCACACGTGTGGAAACCTCTTGGCCTGATTAACTCGTTTAATCATTTTAAAGCCTCAACTCATGTAACCAAGTTGTTGTGTGTGACCCTCTAGGTTCTCAATTCAATTAGCAGTGACCCCAACTAATTAATTCACTAATTAAATAATCGGTCCACAGATTAAACGACCATAGTCTAGCAACAGGTGTTTAACCCCTAGCCGAATTGGAATGTTCGGATTCGACAGAACCTTTAAGTCATTGATTCATGTGAGATAAAATCCTCCTACTTACTATCTCTCTACCAAGATCTAGGGCGAGGGAATAATCAGAACCCTAATAATCCGGTCTTAAAGCTAAGTGCATTTCATATCCATTTGATCTCAATCCAAGAAACCCTTTTCTTGATGTCTTGATCTACTGGCTTGGCCAAGGACTCCATATGGCATATGAATGACTTACACAATAAGAGATCACCTTGCATATGCAAGTGTAGGTCCTTTCTTGATTCTCATTCACTTTCATGAATGACTTGTGCAGCCCCAGCATAAGCCTTGAATCAATTGTCTAAGGCGACACCCTTTAAAGCTTATACCTAAGACTACAGAGTTAACTCATAAAGTGACAAGGAACCTCAAGTCTAAGGATCAATTAATCACATCAATGACTCGTGAGATATTTCCTAATCTGGAAGTTTCCATTTCCTGAAATAGAAACTTCATTTCCCATTTAGGAATGTTCTCACACGGGGCACCTCAGTGAACTTACTTATTAAAGTAAGCACCCTCATGTATCACGCACGTATCAACTATACACTTTGCACCTCCATGAAACAAGGTGGTCCTTCTTAAGGGCGTGATCCCACAAGCTAGCCTTAGAGGAGTCAGGTTGACACTCCCACTGTCTGTAGGACTCATCGGCTTGGAGTATTTTACTAATCATGACTTATGTGATATAGGGCTCGTTTCATGAACCATTTCACCTAAATGGTAGAGTCCTAAAGTCATCAGGATTAGGGGAGTTCTCATACATGCATAGATAAAGTAAACGCATACCAAACAAGAGCATATAAAGAAGTGTTGCCTCAATTCGTTATTTCATTCAAAGATTGTCTGTGATTACAATAAGGAAAAGCACAAAGAGGATATACAATCGGCTTTCTAGGGCACCATTCCTAACAATCTCCCACTTGCCCGTCAAAGCCATTCTAAAGCTATTCTAAGTCCCATCTTCTGAAGATGACCTTGGAAAGCTTCACGACTAAGGGGTTTAGTAAGTGGATCTGCCACGTTCTCTGCTGATGTGACCCTCTCAATTTGCACATCTCCTCTTTTGATAATATCACGGATTAGGTGATACTTCCTCATAATGTGCTTGGTCCGTTGGTGAGATCTTGGTTCTCTTGCTTGAGCAACCACCCCAGTGTTGTCACAAAACACAGTAATGGGGTCTTTCATGCTAGGAACAACATTCAACTCTTTAATGAAGTTTCTAATCCAAACACCTTCCTTACCTGCATCATTTGCAGCTAATTCGGCCTCAGTGGTCGAATCTGCAGTGGTCGTTTGCTTGGAACTCTTCCAACTCACTGCTCCGCCGTTTAGGCAGAAAATGTATCCTGACATTGACTTAAAATCATCTAAGTCAGAGGCAATGCTTGCATCGCAGTATCCTTCGACAGTAAGATCTTTCTGACCTCCGTAAACTAAGAATAAATCTTTAGTACTTTTCAAGTACTTGAGAATATTCTTCACGGCAGCCCAGTGACCATCTCCAGGGTCAGATTGGAAACGACTTGTTACACTAAGCGCATAAGCCACATCCGGTCGAGTACATAATATTGCATACATTATGCTACCTATTGCTGACGCATAAGGTGTATGAGTCATTCTCTCCTTCTCAAGGTTAGTCTTAGGACACATCTTCTTTAAAAGACATGTTCCTACACTCATAGGAAGGTTCTTAACCTTTGCTAACTCCATATTGAATCTCTTCAATACTTTGTCAATGTACATCGATTGTGATAGTCCTATTAACCTTCTAGATCTATCTCTATAGATTTTAATTCCAAGGATATAGGACGCATCACCAAGATCTTTCATCTCGAATTGGTTCGATAACCATAACTTAGTCACTTTCATGTCATCATTCGAATTCCCAATAAGAAGGATGTCATCAACATAAAATACTAAGAATTGCACTGAGGTCTCCAATTCCTTTCTATACACACATGATTCATTCGAAATTTGAATGAAGCCAAACGTTTTGACTGATTCATCAAATCGAATATTCCAATTCCTAGAAGCCTGTTTCAATCCATAGATTGATCTTTGGAGTTTGCAAACCTTTTGCTCACTCCCACTGAATGTGAAACCTATGGGTTGCTCCATATAAATGTCTTTATCAATGTCACCATTGAGAAAGGCAGTTTTCACATCCATTTGCCATATCTCGTAGTCATAATACGCAGCAATGGCAAGCATGATCCGAATAGACTTTTGCATTGCAACTGGTGAAAAGGTTTCATCAAAGTCCACGCCGGGTCTTTGAGTGAATCCTTTTGCAACCAGTCTTGCTTTGTAGGCTGCAATGCTTCCATCAACTCCAAGCTTTCTCTTAAAGATCCATTTGCCACCTATGGGTTTGACCCCATCAGGCAAATCTACCAAGGTCCAAACTTGGTTGGAGTTCATGGAATCCATTTCGGATTTCATGGCTTCTATCCACTGTTCAGAGTCAGAATCTGAAAGTGCCTCCTCATATGTTAAAGGATCATTATCCTTTTGAGAGATTTCATGGAAGAATCCATACCATCTCTCCGGCTGTCTAGGAGTGCATTCAGAACACCTTAGAGGAGGATTTACGTGTGTATCGAAATTCGTGATTGGTTGTAGTTGATCAGAAGGAGACGTTTCTTCAGTGGGAGGCGTGGGCTCACTTTGTACTTTCTCTAATTCTATGACCGTGCCTTTCTTTTCTTTAAGGAACGGTTCCTCAAGAAAAGTGGCATTTCTGGAAACAAACACCTTTTGCTCAGATTGATCATAGAAGTAATATCCTATGGATTCCTTAGGATAACCTACAAAGTAGCATAAGTTAGAACGAGATTCTAACTTATCTCCCACTGTCCTCTTCACGTAAGCAGGACAACCCCAAATTCTTAAGTAAGAATAACTAGGGATTTTACCATGCCACATTTCAAAGGGCGTTTTAGGGACTGACTTAGAGGGAACTAGATTCAAAATCTTTGCTGCACTTTCTAGGGCATAACCCCAGAAAGAAGGTGGTAAGTCAGTGAAACTCATCATGGAACGAACCATATCTAGTAGGGTTCGATTCCTTCTCTCAGAAACTCTATTAAGCTGAGGAGTTCCCGGAGGAGTCCACTGAGAGATATTCCCATTATCTTTGAGATGAGTAAGGAATTCTTCACTAAGATACTCGTCTCCTCGATCAGATCGAAGTGTTTTGATCTTGTGACCAGTTTGGTTCTCAACCTCCTTTTGAAATTCTAAGAATTTCTCAAAAGCTTCAGATTTATACTTCATTAAGTATACATAACCATATCGACTAAAGTCATCGGTAAAGGTTATGAAATACTGATGATTGTTTCTTGTGCTTACACTAAGCGGTCCACAAACATCAGTATGGATCAAATCCAAAACCTTAATGGCACGTTCCACAGTTCCTTTAAAAGGGACTTTGGACATTTTTCCTTTGAGACAGGATTCGCAAGAAGTTAACTCCTTAAGATCATTTTCAGAGAATGATCCTAAAGTGTTTATCTTGCTAATTTTGTTCTTGGAAATGTGTCCTAATCTAGCGTGCCATAAGGGAGCTGAAACTTTGTCATCTCTCTTACGCTTCGTTTCTCGTTGTATATTCATAATATTGATATTCTGAGTTAGATAAAGTCCATTACTTAGAGTACCAATGTGAACGGAAGAGTTGTTCCGTTTAATAAAGTATTTACCACTCTTAATATAAGTTTCATAATCTTCACAATCTTAAATTGGAACATAAATTATATTACGAATAATGCTCGGTACATAAAGGACTTTATTTAAGACTAACTCAAAACTACCTAAATCTAATCTAATTGTGCCCAAAGCTCGAGCTTCAACATTTGAGCCATCGCCGATCTTCAAGACACATTCTCCTTCTTTGAGTTGTTGGACTTCACTTAGCATCTGTACATCATTACAGATATGAGTTCCATAACCGGTATCAAGTACCCAAGAACTAGAATTAATAGAAAGATTTACTTCAACGAGAAAGATACCTTTCTTTAGAGTAGCCTTGTACTGTGGGCAGTTTCTCCTCCAATGTCCCGCTTTGCCACAATGGAAGCAAACATCCTCTTTCTGATCTCGCTTTTTCTTTTGGGCCTTCCCCTTCGAAACGCCACCAGTGGGCCTAAGGGGTTTCTTCTTCTTCTTTTGGGCTTTCTTGCCCTTACCTTTAGAAGGCCCAGAAGAGGAAGATGGAGCATTCACCATCAAAACCTTATTGTCCTTCTTGATCGTGCTTTCAGCAGTCACAAGCTGACTAATCAGCTCAGCTACAGTAGCACCAGCATGATTCATGTTGAAATTAAGGACAAATGGGTTGAATGATGGTGGGAGCGAAGCTAGCAACAAATCCACTGAAAGCTCATCTTTCAGTGGCATGTCCATGGAAGCAAGTTTCTCAGTAAGGGCGAGAAACTTGAGTCCATATTCATGGACACTTGAACCTTCCCTCATTCTCAAGTGGAACAATTCCTTTGAAGTGTTATACCTTGTAACATGTTCATGAGGGCGGTAAAGTTGCTCTAAGTGGTCGTAAATCTCCCAAGCGAATTCCATGGCCTCATGTTGCCTTTGCAAGTCCGGAGACATGTTAGCCAACATAAGGCAACGGGCTTGGAGATTATCATCCTTCCACTTCTGAATCACGTCCCGCTCGGCCCGAGTGGGAGCCTCCCCTTCGGGACTAAGCTCCCCTTCGAAGAGAACATAAGTTCTCTTCTCAGAATCTAAAATGATTTTTAGATTCCTCAGCCAATCAGAATAGTTGGGACCAGTCAACTTGTTTGACTCGAGGATCGATACAAGAGGGTTTTTGGTTGCCATTTCAAAACACGTAGAGAATCACAGAATATACGACCTAAATGGTAAAACAGAGAACTAGTGAGCATGCTGAATTATAACGATATACAAAAGATAAGGTCTTTAATCTAATGTAGCTCCCACTGTTTTTCAAAGATCTATAATTCCCAAAGATTTAAGAGGAACACGTTTCCCAATGGGTACTAAGATCCTAGGCATTTTACCTCGAACCCACGACTCGCGGACATTCTAAGTAAGAACCCCAGGTAGGTACAACTTACCAATTCTAACACCTTTAGAACTCTTAGTAATTGTTTTTGCATCACCTATCTTTCAATATGGACCCACGACTCGTGCGACATCCATATTTACTTAGGCGTTAAGCTAGACCCATCAATCATAAGATCATGATCAAAACTTAGTTAGAACGACCCACGACTCGCGGACATCGCCCTTGCCAAATTGACCACGAAATATTGACCATTTAAAATGATCAATTAGGTAACTAAGAACTAATAAGCTCCACTAGCTATCCCACGACTCGCGGACAATAACTAGCTTCACTTACTAAACTTAAAACCTATTGATGGAATGCTAGGAATTTAATTCAAAATTTGCATCTCGAATTAAATACCTATTTGTTCGAAATTAGCTTAATATTTAATGGGAATTTTCGAATCAACCGGAGAGTTGTCCGGTTCGACCTCACCAACATATATGTTATCCAATTTTATTAGTCATGATTAATGCAAGTATACTTAAATGCATTTCAAACAAGCACATAAATAGATAACATGTCCTAGCATGATACTAACATGTAATGATCATGGGTTCTACCTATCTTATGCGTGATATGTGGGAGCCACTCCACAATCACAAGTTCTAACATACATGCCACATAAACAGTTTAAATCACATAAGGGAAAGCGGTAACAAAATACGAGCCCTATCTCTATTACATTTTTACAATCGAGATTCCCCTCCCTAACATTTTGAGGGGTCTTCACTTATGGCCTCCTTGTTACTTGAATGTGGTTCATCTTACTCCATGGGTGCATTGTCTCCAAAATGAAAATAAAACCTCACCACCTATCTCTACTCTCAAATTACAATAAAAGGAAAAAGCATAAAGTAAGGCTCAATCTTCATATTGGCCTTAGACAATTACACGGGGTATACCCCGGCCTAAAAAACAGTAATATGGAAAGCCACATAATAAATCACATAACAGTACGCACATAAGTGAGGCTCTAACCTCAATTGAAAAAAGCAACTATAGGGCTCCAACCCCAATTTAAACCATCCATGTGCATAAATTAAAACCATACATAAGTCTAAACCCATGATCACATAACATGCTTTTGCGATAATTTAAATTTACCCAATAAATTAAAATTCCCGTTTCAAGTCTTAATGACTTAAAACACGACTTGATGCGAGTCTTATTTATAACAGTTTTCAATAAATCCCAAATTAACAAAACAAATAAAATCCCAATTAATTTCTGAAAATTAATAATTTTATCAAAGATGTATTTTCCCAAAATATAAACCGTTTCTATTTCTCAAAAATCCCAATTTTAAGTTTTATTCAAAAATTAAAATAAATATTCAAAAATAAAATTTTAAAATTAAAATAAAAATTGGGACTGGATTGCACGAAATATGAAAACGGATTACGAAGGAAAAACGGGGCCCGTACGCGAAGAAGACCGCACGCATGCGGTGTGCGCACGAGTGCACGCTGCTGCGTGCGGTCCTCCCGCATGCTTGCGGGCGGGTGTGCGCGGGCGGCGGCCGGCCTAGGCGCGCCCGGAACGCCTCCCGCGCGGTTGCGGGAGGGAGTAAGCGCTGGGGCCTCCACGAGCGCGACGCCTTCGCGCGCGGGGTTTCGCGTGTTCGTAATCCAGGCTTTTCGTTTCGTATTTTCGTTCAAAAGCAAAACCAATCCAAGAAATCCAAAAACAGTTTATACAGTTTCAAATCTAAAATAGTTTTCAAAAATTAAATTTTGCAAAAAACCAATTTTCAGAAACTTTCAGGAAAAAAATACAGTTTCGTAATTCAGGCTTTCTAAAACAATTACAAATACTCAATCGCATCAAGCCTAAGAATTTCTACCAAATTCAGTATAATTGAGACGAATCAGAAACACGATTAACGAGGTGGCTCTGATACCACTTGTTGGAAAACACGAATCAGAAAGCAGCGGAAATTTAAAAATTTTCCAACAAAAGGATCTAGGACTCGCAATCGTGTAACCAAATTCGTAGGGATTATAAACTTACTTTCTTAATTGTCTTTCTTGAAGCGTTTCAAGCCACCCAAGAACGCTCTTCTTGCGGCTTGATCCCCTCTCCTTGGTAAAGCTCGAATCTTCAAACTTCTAACTTGAAGCTCTCTAGAGATAGTCCACCAACTTGACTACAATCTAACTAGTAAGGATGCTAGTTCTCTAGTTAGTGTTTAGGCTTAACCTAGGGTTTTGTTTATCTTGGAGAAAGGATGGTGTTCAACACATGAACCAAAAAAATTGTCAATTAGCTCTAAGGGGAGCTCGAGCTCCCCTATTTATAATAAAGGGAGGACCAAAAATCCTAGTCCTTATGGGCTAGGGTTTTGGTCTCTCTCTCCTATTACTTGATCATCAAGTAATTTTGACTTTGACTTTGAATTCAAATTCAAATCAACTTTCAAGAGAGCTAAAAATATCCAAACTATTTTTGGATAATTTTATACTTTATTTATTCAAAATAAATAACTTATTTTATCTAATTAATTAATTCATAATTAATTAACTAGATTATTTTTCTCCAAAATAAGATTTTCTTTTTAATTCAAAATTAAACCAAAGTCTATTAAATAATTAACACATTTAATTATTTAATATATATATATACAATATATATATATATATATATATATATATTTACACGTGTGGGACACGTGTCACAAGGACACGTGTCACTCACGTGACCCACACGTGTGGTTTCACACGTGTGGAAACCTCTTGGCCTGATTAACTCGTTTAATCATTTTAAAGCCTCAACTCATGTAACCAAGTTGTTGTGTGTGACCCTCTAGGTTCTCAATTCAATTAGCAGTGGTAACAGGTGTTTAACCCCTAACTGAATTGGAATGTTCGGATTCGACAGAACCTTTAAGTCATTGATTCATGTGAGATAAAATCCTCCTACTTACTATCTCTCAACCAAGATCTAGGGCGAGGGAATAATCAGAACCCTAATAATCCGGTCTTAAAGCTAAGTGCATTTCATATCCATTTGATCTCAATCCAAGAAACCCTTTTCTTGATGTCTTGATCTACTGCCTTGGCCAAGGACTCCATATGGCATATGAATGACTTGCACAATAAGAGATCACCTTGCATATGCAAGTGTATGTCCTTTCTTGATTCTCATTCACTTTCATGAATCACTTGTGCAGCCCCAGCATAAGCCTTGAATCAATTGTCTAAGGCGACACCCTTTAAAGCTTATACCTAAGACTAAGAGTTAACTCATAAAGTGACAAGGAACCTCAAGTCTAAGGATCAATTAATCACATCAATGACTCGTGAGATATTTCCTAATCTGGAAGTTTCCATTTCCTAAAATAGAAACTTCCTTTCCCATTTAGGAATGTTCTCACACGGGGCACCTCAGTGAACTTACTTATTAAAGTAAGCACCCTCATGTATCACGCACGTATCAACTATACACTTTGCACCTCCATGAAACAAGGTGGTCCTTCTTAAGGGCGTGATCCCACAAGCTAGCCTTAGAGGAGTCAGGTTGACACTCCCACTGTCTGTAGGACTCATCGGCTTGGAGTATTTTACTAATCATGACTTATGTGATATAGGGCTCGTTTCATGAACCATTTCACCTAAATGGTAGAGTCCTAAAGTCATCAGGATTAGGGGAGTTCTCATACATGCATAGATAAAGTAAACGCATACCAAACAAGAGCATATAAAGAAGTGTTGCCTCAATTCGTTATTTCATTCAAAGATTGTCTGTGATTACAATAAGGAAAAGCACAAAGCGGATATACAATTGGCTTTCTAGGGCACCATTCCTAACAGAAACTCGATTGCGTGAATATGTGCAACCACCTTTCTAGAAATTTCCTTATTGAATAATTAATGATATTTTAAATCTTGTAATTTTTCCCAAAAAACTCGTGATGTAGTTTAAAACAACCTATGATGCACGGACACGGACACGACACGACACGGATATGGCGACACGGTTTTTTTCTTGAATTTCCCACGTAAGGAGTGTCGGACACGGTGTCGGACACGACACGGCATGACACAACACGGCAAAATGATATTTTTAGAAGTGTCCGTGCATCATAGAAAACAACTAATCACTAAGTAAAACATAACAAAATTAATAAATACTTGCATTCTTTTTCATGTGAAATAACTTCATTTGCAGACGAAAAATTTGATAACAAAGTGGCATCATTATCGAATCAAATAAAAAAATATTATTTGGATTGTTCATTAATTTTGGTATGCACGTGTATATACATTAAAATCAAGTAATTCTTTCTTTTAATTAATTATTCATTATCTCTTTTTTATTCTCTCTTGGCCATTTGATCTTGAATTCTAATTTTTATTTATATTTTTCTAATAAACATTATTTAAGATTTATATTTTTTTATTATTTATTTTATGTATGTAGCAGGAATAATTAAAAGAGTATATTTTTATAAAAAACTCAAGTAATGTTTAATTGAACATTATAAAAATAATTTATAAAATTAAATTATATCTTATTTTTACATATATATATATGATGGGGTCAAAATACGATCGTCCCACGTAAGACACGTGGCATCGCCGAGATGACGACACCTGTCTCCCCAAGGCTTCACCATCAATACACGAGCGCTAATCCCAACGAGCGCCTTCCTTCTTCAGGAGTTAAGCCCAACGAGCGCTGTCACTCCCACGAGCGTTCTACATGCTAAATGATGGGCACGCCCACCTGCCAAAGGAGCCCTCTTCGAGCGTCACACTCCCTCAGAGTAGCCTCCTCTTTGGCTCGTCACTTGAACTGGAGCCTTCATCCCCCTCAGCGGATATCTTGGCCTCCAATACTCCAGGTTGTCACGAGCGCGCTCTTAAGCCCTCGTCACCAACCACCCAAATGGCTCTCTGACACAACGTACATGCCCGCGCACCTGCCACTGTTGCCAGCACTAACTTTTGGCCGCTTTTGCAGAAGATTCCTCCTAGGTTTCTCTCTCACAGCGCCACGTGTTAGGGCAACATTCGGCCAGGACCACTTGAGGCAAATGACCAAAGGGCCCTTGACCCTCAACTATAAATAGCCAAAGTCATCTTCTACACTGGTAAGCATTCTTAAGCATTCTTCATCACTGCAACTGTGACTGAACTTACATTTCTTCATACCTTGAACTGACTTGAGCGTCGGAGAGCCAAACTGGGTATCACCCCCAGTTCCCCCAGCTTGGCCTTCTGACTTTTCTTGTGCTTGTCCCAACAGGTAGAACCCCCTTTCCATTTCCGGCGAAGCTCCGGTGGTTTCCTCCACAAAATACAAATCGTAAAGTGATCGGATTCGGATCCACCCATTTCTGAACCCATCATTTTTGGCGCCGTCTGTGGGAAACCAGTTTTCCATCTTCTTCCTTTCTTTTTGTTGGTAGAAAAACAAGCACACCTTACCTTCAACAGTCATGGTTGCCACGAGATCTGGAGTTGTGGGAGAAGGAGATAACGCCTCCCAAGATGCAAATATCATTCTTCCCTCCACCGCTACTGGTGGAGCGCCGCCACCTCCCGTCGCCGCTGGTGGAGCACCTCCCGCCGCAGGAGTGACTCCACAAGCAGAGTCTCCCGTACCACCGCCTGCCCCGCCGGCACTGCAGATTCCCACCACCGCTGGAGGAGTCTCCCTCTCTGCTCCTCTGCCGCTAGCACAGAACTCCTGGGTCCATCCCCAAATGAATCTAGGAGTACAGAGTTATATGATGCCTCCGCCAGGATATACTCTTACTCCGGCCGTCATGATGCCGCCGGTCCAGCCATATCATGCCGGACAACTCCAGCTCCCAGTGGTGGTCCCCAGGGAGATTGAAGGAGTGGAGTTACCTCCACTGACCACCCAACAGTTGAGGGCTCTCTACGCCCAGTGTGAGGTTCAGGCGGCTCAGGGGGCATGGGAAAGGTTCCATTCCATGTACTTTCCCCCTGGGCAGGCCACTCAAGTTGCAGCCCCTTTAGGAGGACAACAAAACTTTCCCCTCAGAGAAGCCCAGGCTGTCCTGAGAGCACAACCACCACCACCACCAGCAAGAGAAGTGCCCCAACAGGAGGGCAACGAGCGTCCCTCCATGGGCAGGAATAAAGAGCCCACGGAGCGAGTGAACGAAAATGAAGGAGACTCTCATGTCTCCAGGAGGGGCTCACGAGCCCACAGGCACGGAGACAAGCAGGTAGACGTAAATCCTGACATCCTCGCGGCTGTGCAAGACCAGCTGCAGGGTCTCAAGGATATTGTGGGACAGCTCTCACGAGGGCGCTCAGCTCAGATCTCCCCTAGTCGGGATGAACGGGTTGACGCCAGAAGCACCCGCACCAGGGACCCTCCACCAAAGGTCCCCCGCCGCAAGGAGCCGGAGGAAAACTTCGGCACGTATGAATATCACCCACTGGCGAGGGGTTCACCCCTCGTAGAAGAAGTTCTGATGGCCCAAGCAGGCATGGCCAAAGTCCCCACTTCCATCAACCGTTACGACGGGACGACTGATCCAGCTGAACACTTGGATCACTTTGTGCATCTTATGCACCTCTACGAGCATTCCAGCAATTACTGGGCAAAAGTGTTTGTCACTTCCTTGGTAGGAATGGCTCAAGAGTGGTACAAGCGACTGCCGCCGCGCTCGATCCACTCCTATGAAGAACTGGCCAATGCCTTCCTCAACCACTTCAATTCTTTGAAGGCGCCGGTCACCGCACCCACTGCCCTGTACAACGTGGTGCAAGGCAGGAGCGAATCTTTGCGCTCGTTCTTCGCCCGCTTCAACAAGGAGATCCTACAGGTGGAAAGGCCTTCAATGGATTTCTTGATCCCAGTGCTCTTTCAGGCTGTGGATCACAAACAATATGTGAGCAAAAAATTTGCTGATGCCATCGTGGAGAGAAGGCCTGGGACCCTCATGGGCCTAAGAGAAATAGCCGAGCCGTTCTTCGCGCTCGAAGATATGTATGGGACGAATGGTCCCCGGCATCACAGCCCGGCCAGGAACGAGCGACCTCATCACGAGCGGGGGCGGGATGTGGCCGTCAAGAAGGAGCGCCCTCAAGAGCGCAGGAGGTCGCCACCACCCCCTCGTCGATTCGAGCGAATTCCGCTCACCAGGCCAAATTCAGAAGTCTATAATCTCTCTGATAAGAAGCTCTTCAAAAGACCCATCAAAATGAGAGAAACAGACTCACTCAGGCGCTCGAACAAATACTGTGCCTTCCACAAGCAGAGAGGGCACGACACGGATGAGTGCCGGCAGTTAGAAGCTGAAATCCAAAGGCTCGTTGCAGGAGGCCACCTAAAGGAATTCGTCCGGGTGCTCGAGCGCTACGATGATCAATGCAATGAGCGCTCCGGAAGAAGAAGGAGGAGTCCTTCCCGGTCAAAGAGCCCAAGGGGTAGGGGACCCCCTGAAAGCAGCAGCCGCCGAGGCAATAAAGGCAAAGCCCCTGAGCAAGAAAACGAGCCCTTCGCAGTTATAAATATGATTGCAGGAGGCTCATCAGGGGGGGATTCAAACGCCTCCCGACGGAGGTATGTCCGGAGCTACAACCAACGCCCAGCAGTGCCCAAACCTATCTATGCCATCCAGAGATCAAGCGCTCAAAGGTCTCGAGAAAATGATGTAATAGGCTTTGATGATAGGGATTTAGAACATATTGTAACGCCCCATGGGGAAGGTGTAACCTCAGATTGCCCCATGGTGGTTAGCTTAGATGTTCATAACCATGTTGTAAAAAGGGTATTGGTGGATAGTGGAAGCTCCGTTAATGTTTTGCCTTATTCTACATTCTTAAAGATGAAGGTTGATCTTCCGCTCGAGCCTCTCAAAACGGCCCTCATTGGCTTTGGAGGCTCGGAAGTTGTCCCGCGAGGGCAAATACGCCTAGCTACTTCGTTCGGCCCTAGCCCCTCAGCGCAAGACACTCTTGGTGACGTACGCGGTGGTGGAGATTGACATTCCATATAACATCATAATTGGGCGCCCCGCCCTCTTGGACTTCAAAGCCATCATCTCCACCTACCATCAGAAGATTAAATTCCCCACCCCCGAGGGTGTAGGAGAAGTACTGTGCAATGTGCGAGAGGCTTGGGAGTGTTACATGCTGTCTCTCAGAAAGCCTAAAGCGGAGAAAACCTTCCAGATTGGTTCCACCAAAAAGTCAGTGGATTTCCCCAACCTAGATAAGGACAGCCCGGCACGGAAGAGGGCGAAATTGAACAAGCAGAAGAACAAAAAGAAGAGGGGAAGCAACGAGGAGAATCCCCTCGAAGGTGCACCACCAGGAACTGTTGGGGGATCGTCCTCAGAAGGAGACGAGCCGAGAGAGGGTGAACCGGCATCCGGTGACCGATTGACAGGAAAGAAGAAGGCGCTCGAACTTCCTCGCCCCGAGGTAAGGATCGAACCCTCGGAGAAGTTCCTCACCATTGAGCTGGAACCCGGAAACAAGGATAAGACTACACAGATAGGTTCAAACCTCTCACGGCCTTCTCAGATCATGATGATTGATTTTCTAAGGGAAAACAAGGATGTATTTGCATGGAAAGCCTCCGATCTCACAGGAATTGACCCGAGCGTCATTGTCCACAGGCTTAATGTGGATCCCTCTTTCAAACCCATTAAGCAGAAAAAGCGGGATGTACATGGCTTTCGGAAAAAGGTCATTGAAGAGGAAGTTAATAAACTCCTGGAGGCTCAATATATCGAGCCCATCTTGTATCCGGAGTGGCTGTGCAACGTCGTCTTGGTACCCAAGAGCGCGAATAAGTGGCGTATGTGCAACGATTTCACTGATCTCAACAAAGCCTGCCCTAAAGATCCGTACCCGCTGCCCCGGATTGATCAATTGGTGGATTCGACCGCTGGCTGCGAGCTCATGAGCATGATGGACGCTTTCCAGGGATACTATCAGATCTTTATGGCCCCGGAAGATCGCCCCAAAACCTCGTTCGTTGTCCATCTAGGGGTATATTGCTTCTTAGTCATGCCTTTTGGACTGAAGAACGCCGGAGCCACGTATCAGCGGCTCGTTAACAAGATGTTTGAAAAGGAAATTGGTAAGTCCATGGAGGTTTACGTGGATGATATGATTGTCAAAAGCGAGCGCCAGGATTCCCACTTGGAAGATCTCAAGCGCACTTTTTCAATCTTGCGCCAGTATGGGATGAAGTTGAACCCTTCAAAATGCACCTTTGGAGTACAAGGGGGAAAGTTCCTAGGGTACATGGTCAGTCAGAGGGGAATTGAGGCCAATCCGGAGAAGATCAAGGCTATTTTGGAGATCCATTCCCCTCGAAATTTGCGGGAAGTGCAGGTCCTAGTGGGAAAAATCATTTCGTTGAACAGGTTTATCTCGCGCTCGGCGGACAGGAACCTTCCCTTCTTCAAAATTTTGAGGAACGCTCGTAACTTTGCCTGGACAGAAGAATGCGAAAGGGCGTTGCAGGATATGAAGGCTTACTTGTCGAGCGCACCGCTGCTGACTAAGCCCGTCGAAGGTGAGAGATTATTTATGTATCTTTCCGTTTCTCCCGAAGCCACAAGCGCTGTTCTGGTCGCTGTACGAGAGCGGAAACATTTGCCTGTCTATTATCTGAGCAAAACATTGCAAGGAGCTGAAAAGAAGTATTTGGAGATTAAAAAGTTCGCGTTCGCTCTTATCAACGCCTCAAGAAGGCTAAGGCCTTACTTTCAAGCGCACTCCATAACGGTCCTCACCGACCAACCCTTGAAGCAAGTGTTGTCCAAGCCAGACGTATCTGGTAGATTAATCAAATGGGCCATCGAATTGAGCCAGTTTGACCTATGCTTCGAGCCCAGGACGGCGATACAGGCTCAGGTTGTAGCAGATTTGTTGGTTGAACGCTTTGGTTTCGAGCCCACCGTCGCGGAGAATGAGGGGTTATGGGTACTGCACGCAGATGGTTCCTCAACCTCACAAGGGGGAGGAGTAGGAGTGGCCCTCAGAAACCCCGATGGGATTGAGCTGGACTTTGCAATCAAGCTGGATTTCCAAGTCACTAATAATGAAGCAGAATATGAAGCCCTCGTGCAAGGATTGAATATTGCTTTTCAGAATGGAGCTTCCAGAATCACCGCTTATGTGGATTCACAGTTAATAGCGAGCCAGATTGAAGGAACTTATGAGGCTCGAGAAACCACCATGGTACAGTACTTAACTAAAGCCAGAGAAATCATTGGGAAGTTCAAGGAATTTCATCTACTTCAGGTGCCGCGAGGAGAAAACGAGCGTGCGGACGCTCTATCAAAGTTTGCTTCAGCTTTAGAAGGCACTTCCGAACGTTCTGTTACGTTCCTTAGGACTGAGGAACCTTTGATCAAAGAAAGGGTCGCCACCAAGATAATCGCTATGATTGATCCAAACGAGCCCTGCTGGCTTGATGACATCATCATTTTCCTTAAGGATGGAATTCTTCCCACGGATAAGGTGGAAGCTAGGAAAGTCCGGAGTAAAGCCCCTCGTTTCGCTTTGGATACCGAGGGGAGGTTGTTCAAGAAATCATTTCAAGGGCCCCCAATGAGATGCCTAAGGCCCTCACAAGCGAAGGAGACGCTCGAACAGATTCATAATGGAAGCTGTGGAAATCATTCCGGAGGGCGTATCCTGGCAAAGAAGGTTCTAAGAAGTGGGTTTTATTGGCCTACAGTTCTCCAAGATGCCATTGAATTTTCGAGGAAGTGCCCCAAATGCCAATTCCATTCAAATCTCCCTCAATTGCCAGCAGCACAGATGATCCCAATAGACGTCTCTTGGCCTTTTGACCAATGGGGAATTGACATCGTGGGCCCCTTGCCCATGGCTGCGGGACAAAAGAAGTTTGTCATTTTAGCCGTCGACTACTTCACCAAGTGGGCCGAGGCCGAGGCCGTTGCAAAAATCACCTTCAAAGTTGTGAGGGACTTCATTTGGAAGAACATCATTTGCAGGTACGGAATACCGAGGGTGCTCATTTCTGACAACGGATCCCAGTTCATAGCTGCTGACACACGAGAATGGTGTTCTGAGTTGGGGATCGAGCAGCGATTCACCTCTGTAGGACATCCACAATCCAATGGGTAAGCGGAAGTTACCAATAGAATCATCTTGCAGCATCTAAAAACCATGCTTGAGAGCAAGAAAAGTGAATGGGCTGAAGAGCTGCAAGGAGCGCTTTGGGCTTATCGCACCACCCCACGAGCGGCCACTGGAGAAACTCCTTACGCGCTCGTTTATGGATCGGAAGCAATGATACCCGCGGAGATATTAAATGAATCCGCTCGTGTAGGCTATTTCGAGCCTCAGCTCAACGATGGCAACAGGAGCTTGGAGTTGGATTTGCTGGATGAAAGGAGAGACAAGGCCTGGGCTAAGATTCACCATTATAAAGCCTCTGTGGCCCAACAGTACAACAAGCGTGTGAGGGAAAGAACTTTCCAGTTGGGAGATTTGGTCTTAAAGAAAGTGGAAGTATCCAGGCACGTGGGCAAATTGGACCCCAATTGGGAAGGCCCATTCAAAGTCGTACAACTCAGAGCTAACAACACTTACACCCTGGAGACACTTCAAGGTGAGCGCTTGCCTCGCCCTTGGAACGCATGTAACCTCCGGCGGTTTTATGTTTAAAAGCTCTTTGCAAACCCTGATGTAACAACCCTCTTTGACGGGTTCAATGTACTTCCAAATACAAGTAAGCGATAACATGATCTTTTTAATTTCTTTAATATTCCTGTTTCTTTGGTTGCTTGAATGAATAAGTCCCACGTCCCTCGTCTTTGCGAGCGTGGTTGGCAACTCATTCCAATATGTATGCTGTTATCTCGTATGGGTTACGCTGGCCAGCACTCTACTCCGGATGGGGGGACGCCCTCATAAGGATAGACTGGTTACGCTCACAACCAAGCAGGTGAATTGGAAGAAGATTATGAAAAAAATCCTAGTAGGCCTTGGCTGTTCCTTAAAACGCCTTGCGCTCGAAAACGGGATATCCTACAGAGAAAATCCTAGTAGGCCTTGGCTGTTTCTTACAACGCCTTGCGCTCGAAAACGGGATCTCCTACAGAGAAAATCCTAGTAGGCCTTGGCTGTTTCTTACAACGCCTTGCGCTCGAAAACGGGATCTCCTACAGAGAAAATCCTAGTAGGCCTTGGCTGTTTCTTACAACGCCTTGCGCTCGAAAACGGGATCTCCTACAAGAGCAAATCCTAGTAGGCCATGGCCGTTTCTTACGACGCCTTGCGCTCGAAAAAGGGATATCGTACAAGAGCAAATCCTAGTAGGCCTTGGCCGTTTCTTATAACGCCTTGCGCTCGAAAACGGGATTTCCTGCAGAACCAGAAATACGACAAGAGCCAGAGCGCTCGAACAATGGCTTCAGAATCAAGAAGGAATTGCACAAGTCTTGAACGAGGGCAATCTCACAGTAAGACCCTCGCACACACTCAAGACTTGGCAAAATCCCCCAAGGGCGGAAGGAATGTCACAAGTCTTGAACGAGGGCAATCTCACAGTAAGACCCTCGCACACACTCAAGACTTAGCCAAATATGACAAAAGCAGAAATTTATACAAGTCTTGAGTGGGGGGCCAATCTCACAATAAGACCCCCACGACCGCCCAAGACTTAGACAAATTTCCAGAAGCAGAAATTTATACAAGTCTTGAGTGGGGGGCAATCTCACAATAAGACCCCCACGACCGCCCAAGACTTAGACAAATTTCCAGAAGCAGAAATTTATACAAGTCTTGAGTGGGGGGCAATCTCATAATAAGACCCCCACGACCGCCCAAGACTTAGACAAATTTCCAGAAGCAGAAATTTATACAAGTCTTGAGTGGGGGGCAATCTCACAATAAGACCCCCACGACCGCTCAAGACTTAGACAAATTTCCAAAAGCAAAAACAAAATTTATACAAGTCTTGAGTGGGGGGCAATCTCACAATAAGACCCCCACGATCGCTCAAGACTTAGACAAATTTTCATTGCATTACAGAAGTAAAACATTCACGGAGTATGCTACACAATCTTATTATATGATGCATAAATGAACAGAAGAACAAAGTCATCAAAAAAGGGATATTTATTCATCGCAAAGGAGAATTATTACAAGGAAGGGGGCTCAAAGGCCCATAAACATTGTTCTAAAAAAGAAGACAGAAAAACAGGAAAATACAAGAAAAAGCTATAAAGGAAGAAGTTTCAAGCGGCTGGGGCTATGTCCTCATCAACGATCACCAGAACAGGGCCATGCACTGGGCCCTCCGGCTCTTGCGGTTGATCTTGGGGACCGTTAGGCTCGTTGGCACCAGGAGCAGGAGCGTTGGCATCTTCGGCTGCGGGCGCTTGGGGCTCATTCTCGGGATCGTCATGTTGGGCATTTTGAGCCGAATCCCCTCCCCTATGAGCGTCGGTGTACTCATCCTGGATCAACTTGACCAGGAATTCATACTCCATTTCAGCAATGCCGTCCGTGGGGTCGCTGGGATCCTCGTCCACTTCTTCACAGCGCTCGTTGAACATGAGCCCCGTGCCCTCAGCTCCTTTCATCGCCGGATCGGTCAAGCCCTTGTGAATGCCTTGATCCACTGCCAAGTTGAAGGCGTTTTGGGCCTCCTCCAAGCAGTGTAACGAGGCTGCGAAATTGAAGGCTTTGGAGTGGCAGAACTTGATGAGAGCCTCCTTATTTGCACGCTCAAGGCTCCGAGGCCACTCGTTCATAGCATCGTTGAATTTGCGCTCGGCCTCAAGAGCCCTTGCCTTCCAGCTTTCCCTCTCCGCTTCCGCCTTTTGGCACCGCTCGTTGACCTGAGCCAGCTGGTTGCCCAGGCCAATTCGAGCGCCATCAACCGCCACGAAATCTTCCTTCAGCTTCCCCAACTCCTCCTCCGTTTTATCGAACAAGCCCTTGAGGGACTCGTACTTGGCGATTTCTGCGTCCAGCTCTGATTGGATCTGAGCCGGATCATTCGAGCGGGCCATCTTCTTGTACTTGGTCTTACGCTCGGCGTAGGTGGAGGCTCGCATTTGTATGTTCCGGAGCCGGGGAAGAACTTGCTGCGTAAACGAGAGGAAAAGTGTCAGCCAAAAAAAAATGATAATCTACAGAAATAAACAAAGGAAGCCAGGATTGAAGACTTACGGAAATTAGGGCGTGGGCCGCATCGAGGGTCACTTGCTCCACAGACTCGCTGTAGAGGTGCCGATGGTCTGCCGAGAATTGAGCCTTGTTGAACAAATTCTCGGTGACAGCCTGAGCGACCGAGCCAGGCCTCAACAAAACTGGCCCACCATCGGGGGCGCCTGAAAAGTCTCTATCCCCTCGACGGGGGAACTCCCACAAATGTTCTTCCTCTGAAGAGGAAGTGTCCCCCTCGCCCCTGGGGCCCTCAGCAACTTGTTTGCCCTTGCCCTTGATTGCGGCAGAATCGGGCATCCTCTTCCTCTTGCGGGAAGGCCTATTTGCGCTTGGGGAAGCTTCAGTTATCGCCAGAGTGGTTACTGGCCTCGTTGGTTCTGCAGGAGTGGGGGGTTGAACATCTCCTGCTCTCTCCGACCGCCCCCTGGACTCTCTAGGGACCAATCTACGTTCCCCTCGGCCACGAGGGGGCTGGACTTCAGGATTGGCGCTCGAGCTGGCGCCACTGCGAGCGTCCCCTCGGTTGTTACGGCTGCGAGGGCGCTGTTGTTCACGCTGCTGGTCCCCCTGTGGGGTTTGGTTTCTGTTTGCATGGGCAAAACGGGCTGCTTGTCTAATTCCTCCAGCCATTTCTACTATAGCAGCTCCTGCAAAAAGGGAAATACAAGGGTTATAAATCTTGTGACAAGAATTGTTAAGTGCAAGTTACAAGTACAAAGAAGCAGTTAGTATTTATTCCTATCTAAAGTTAGTGCCCTAAGAATCTAACCGTCTCTCTCTATGTCACGAGCCGGAGGGTTGTCAAGGAAATAAGGGTCGTTGGAAAGACCACACAAGAACATGAGTTCTGCATCATCTATCCAGTCCTTCGCTTGTATAAGGTGACCCTCGTCCCTTAGGGTTGTTGCCAGGCTTTTGGCCCAATCTCTGGGGAGTGAGGGTGGCAAACGGCTTTTTGAATACGAGCCCCATTCCGTGATCACCCCAAAGCCCTCTTCTGTTGGAGCCTTGACAAAGATGAATTTCTCCTTCCAATCAATGCCATAAGTACTCGAGGGCGAGTTGATCAGCTTCATATGGGCCTTCGCCTGAACGTAATAAAAGCCCGCCTCAGGAGAAGAACGAGAGGAGCTAACCACTTGGAATAGAGCGTTGAAGTTCCGCAAGAAGGGCTCGTAACCCATACTCCTCATCAGAATTATGAAGCAGGTCAGGAGGGCCAAGCCGTTGGGCACAATTTGCGACGGGCACAAGCCCAGGTCATTCAGCAAATGAGCCATTGAGACCGAGATAGGGAACCTCAAGCCTCCTGAACGCACGGTGTCCACGTACACTGCCATCTCCCCAGGAGGCGGATTATTCGCACGCTCGTGGCTTTGCGGGATTCTCCATGTGTACCGCTCGTCCCAATAAATGGGGGCCATCATCGTCTTTACATCTCCCACGGTGACTGTGCTGGGAGTCTCATCAGGCGTGCGCTCGGTAGCCTGATAGCCTGACCCTTCACCCTCGTTGGGCCCTTTGGATTTTTGGGATTTCTTCCCTTTTCCCTTATCACGGGCTCTGTCTGAAGGCCCGGTTATGGCTTCAGCCACTGGAAGCGGGTTTGCAACAGCCACGGTCACGGTATGGCGGTGGGGGTGAGTGGCACTTTGAGTTATGGGGAGGGTGACCCCTTGTCTTTCTGCCTCCATCACCAGATCCATCTCCTCAAAGATAGGATCCATTCCGCCTGGATTTCTGTCCTCCATAGCCATCACGGCCGCCCCCAACTCTTCATCTCTGGGGGAATCGGGGGAAGAAGAGCTTTCAGTGGCCATTTCTTGGATTTCACGGGCAAATTCCTCAATATGTTGGTCGGCCATGGCAGAAACTGGGTTTTGGGAGTTTTCTTGGAAAGAGGTTAGGGTTCAGAAAGGCGAAAAATCTAAGGGGTTACGAAATCCTAAAGTACAAATCTACGGTTAGCAAAGTTAGAAGGTTACACCGGAGGTTTACCTTGAAGTTTTCTGGGAAAGATTGGGAGAAAGGTTGAAGAAGATGCTCTAAGAACTGGAGTGCGAGAGAATTCTTTTTTGCAAAGGATGCTTGAAAGTTCTGAATGCGTAAAGAGTATGGAGATTTCAGAATCCCGTATTTATAGGGATGGGAGTTGGTACCCTTTTCGGCAATGAATTCAAAATGGTAATCATTTCCCGCCTAGGAAACCGCCCACTTTATGGAACCGTCACATGCTCACGCGCCCCACGCGCACCCGCATTTAATGCTCTGACGTTTCGAGTGCTGCAGAATAAGTACAACATTTAATGCGGAGGTGTTACGAGCGGTCAGTTGAAAAGACCGCATTTATAGCGCAATCAGAAGAAAATTGCTCAACACGCCAAGCCGTATACGAGCGCTATGTGCAAGAAATTGAACGTGTCAAAATTCTACAGTCCTTATCACTAAGGACTACAGAATTGGGGGGCAAAATGATGGGGTCAAAATACGATCGTCCCACGTAAGACACGTGGCATCGCCGAGATGACGACACCTGTCTCCCCAAGGCTTCACCATCAATACACGAGCGCTAATCCCAACGAGCGCCTTCCTTCTTCAGGAGTTAAGCCCAACGAGCGCTGTCACTCCCACGAGCGTTCTACATGCTAAATGATGGGCACGCCCACCTGCCAAAGGAGCCCTCTTCGAGCGTCACACTCCCTCAGAGTAGCCTCCTCTTTGGCTCGTCACTTGAACTGGAGCCTTCATCCCCCTCAGCGGATATCTTGGCCTCCAATACTCCAGGTTGTCACGAGCGCGCTCTTAAGCCCTCGTCACCAACCACCCAAATGGCTCTCTGACACAACGTACATGCCCGCGCACCTGCCACTGTTGCCAGCACTAACTTTTGGCCGCTTTTGCAGAAGATTCCTCCTAGGTTTCTCTCTCACAGCGCCACGTGTTAGGGCAACATTCGGCCAGGACCACTTGAGGCAAATGACCAAAGGGCCCTTGACCCTCAACTATAAATAGCCAAAGTCATCTTCTACACTGGTAAGCATTCTTAAGCATTCTTCATCACTGCAACTGTGACTGAACTTACATTTCTTCATACCTTGAACTGACTTGAGCGTCGGAGAGCCAAACTGGGTATCACCCCCAGTTCCCCCAGCTTGGCCTTTTGACTTTTCTTGTGCTTGTCCCAACAGGTAGAACCCCCTTTCCATTTCCGGCGAAGCTCCGGTGGTTTCCTCCACAAAATACAAATCGTAAAGTGATCGGATTCGGATCCACCCATTTCTGAACCCATCAATATATATATATATTGAGTCTTCTTAAAATTCTTAATTTAAATTAACTTTGGTCTGATGACTTGCAATTCTAAATTGTGGTATATAAGTCGTAAGAAATCAAAAATCCTATTCGTACTTTTTAATATATATAGATTATGTTAATCATTCTATCTAAATAATATTTATGCATTTAATTTATATTTTATTATATAAACTAAAGGAAGATTATATGGTTAATTAGATTTAGATAATTATAATTATATTAGTAGTAGTTAATTGAAAAATATTACCTTAAGATTCATTAGTTTATTAAAAAAAATATTTTATGTAAATCATTCAATTATATTATTTTGTTAATTAGATAAGTTTATAGAATTATAATATGATTGTAATTTATAAAAATTTATGAACTTAGTTAATTAGAATTATGAACTTATATAATTAGAATTATATTAGGATTGATTTATTGAAAATTGTCTTAAGTAACTCATTCAATTTAAATTATATTTTATTTTACATAATTACCGAAATTTATTAAAATTATAAAGTGAATCAATTTGTTGGTTTTCAATTTGTTAGATATATCTTATTGTAACATTTTAAAATATAGGCCTTAAAGTTAAAAAAATGGACAACTTATATTATAAAATTTGAATACAATTAATTAATATATTAATATTAAAATAATCCTTGTTGAACTTTTTTTTTTTTTTTTTTTTTTTGAAAGGAATCCTTGTTGAACTATGTATCTTTTTTTTGTTAAGTTAAAAAAGTTTTAATTCTACCAAGAGTCCTATTATAAATTAATAAGTGTTTTTTAAATATAGTTAAATTAATAATTTATAATATGTATTTACTTAATTATCCTTAACTAATAATTGTTCGTATAATTATTATGAGGTTATTTTACATGATCTATATTTTGTAAGAAACTTTCATGCTTTTATAATAGGGAAAATTACATCCAACTACCCTAAGGTTTGCCCTAATTACGAATCAGTCCCTCTTTTTTCATTTATTACATATCAACCCCTAAAAACACTGTTTCAATTACAAATCAGTCCCTCTTTAGGGGTTAAAATGTAATTGAAACAGTGTTTTTAGGGGTTGATATGTAATAAATGAAAAAAGAGGGACTGATTCGTAATTAGCGTAAACCTCAGGGTAGTTGGATGTAATTTCCCCTTTATAATATATATATATATATATATGTAGATTGTGTCGTGACGCGTTGTAGAAAGACGGTGATATTAACATTTTTTAAAATTAGAGACGTTATCAAATTCGTCTTTCCCTTGACCAGCATTAATGTGGGAGGGCTGTGCTGTGGCCTGTGAGTTTGCAATCAATGCTCGATAGTATATGCATGTTACAAAATAGTATTCCTTGAACAAGTCAATTTTAATTTTTAAGAACTCCCCAAAATGTTATTAAATTTATTAGTTTTTATATTTGGGAGGTTGAAAATTGAGTTACACCTTTTTAATCTTTTAATTTATATTTGACTATTCGGTACTAAGATTTAATTATAATACAATCTATGTAAATTGAAAAATTATATTTTAATATCTATAAATCTTATTTGGTATGAGATTCCTAACAAAATTTGTAAAAATACATTTATGTCACGGTTGTATGGGTGTTACATTAAATATATGACTAAAAAATCATTCCTAAAGTTTATAAATATAAACAAAACAATCCCTATAAATTATGAATTTAACAACAAATCAGAAATATTTTTGGAATGATATAACGGAATTCTAACGAACATCAGGAACCACAAACAGTTCTCAAAAGTTGGGGATTAAAATGTTATTTTCTAATTTAGACGAATTGCGTTGTAATTAAACCTAAATATTGGATAATCAGATGTAATTATTTCTTTTCTTTATATATGTAATTTTAAATTGAGTTAATGGTTACACAGTTCAAAATCTTTCACCTACCTCATCGATCTAATTGATCAACTTTATAGTAAATATAATTTTATGGGTACCGTATTCCATTTATTATGGTGGTGGATCCTATTTATTTTGAATTTCAATTCCATCTTACCATCTGGATCAATTTAATATTTCAAAATTGTGTATATTTTTCATGAGTTCAAGTCAGTTTGAGAGCGCGTAACCCTAATTTATAGTCTTTTCACATCACAGCTGTGAATTCAAGGCCATAATTCTGATATAAAGAACCCTACAGAATTTCCAAAATGAGGGCAAAAAGATTGGTTCTTCATTATTTTTCTTAGCATAAAAGAGTATCAAAACATTAGAATGATAAGTACTGTGGCCTATTACCTGCAGAAGGACTTATACCGCTTTATAAGAAGTACTGAAAACAGATGGGCAGTAGTAGCAATTAATTAGTCGGTCTGAATCATTTCATTTGTGCAAATATATATAGTGATTGTATGTCTGTATCCACCAACTAATATTTAATTGAAATGAAATATCCAAGTATTTATCATTTATGATGTACGAATATAAATATGATAATATGAACACGATACGATAATATAAATTTTTTCTTAAATTTTTCAGATAAAAAGTATTGGACATAGTATTTGATATAAGTGTCCAATAAGACCAACACGTACAACACAATAAAATAGTATTTTTAAAAATAGCGATACATTAAAAGTTATCATATATAATTTTTATCGGAGCAAATGAAAATTCAAAATACACAAATGAATGATCTTCGGTAAGCATCGTATATCGTAATAAAATCACATCCAAAATTTTTTTTAGATTAAAATATTTATCGTGGATTATAATAACCCTGCACGACTCATAATCATTTTGTTAATTAGTAGTTGTACTTAGCAAAGACATGTGATGGGCCCTGTTGGGCATGCGACTTTGTTGCAATACCCCGCATGCACATGTCTCTTTCGCATTATTATTTCTGATAAATTTAGGCATGAATAATTGATCTCTGTGTCTCTGTCCGAATTTTTCTTGAGACAATTGTTATGGTTCAAACCCCTAATTTCAGTTCCCATGGCTGAATGAAAATTGAAATTTTAGTGGGATAATATTGTATTTTAATATTTAGAGGAAATTGTAAATTTAATATACAAATCCAAATGATTCAATATTTTTGGTATGTTTTATTTTTTGATGATAAAATAGGATTATATCTTAAATAAAATAATTTAATACATATTTTAACTTAAAAATTAATTTTATCCGTCAAAATTTACGCATGACAAACGTGTAAAATTAGGTTAGATTTCCGATGGGCGAAACTGGATTGGAAATATAGACCCCCAACGCACCTTTTTTTTAACATGTTCGATCACATCATTAAATTAATTCACTTGAGACATACTATTGCTAGAGCTATTAAATAAAGAGGTGCATTTGAGATAGCTTTTATATATAAATTGAGATTTTTAGCGTTAACTGTACCAAACTCCCTGTGTTTATCCAAAATTACAAGAAAATACTCTATTATAAAAATTAGTTAAAAAAAACCTATGTTATTTTATTTTTTACACAATGTCTCCTCATTCAATTTGGTCAACCATTAAATATTTTAATCCTAAAATACCCTTACTTTATATTAAATATATACATACTATATGTATTAAGAATACAAATATTATAATTACATTATTTATTAAACATATGCATACTATAAATATTAAAAATCACTTTTTATATTTTTGAATATATATTAAAATATACATAAAAACAAATAATTATTACTTTCAAAAATATTATTAAATATATTATTTATATACGATTAATTAGATATTATACTATATATAGGTATTGTAATATGTATATAATTTATGTTATTATAATATATAATATATTATATAAAAGTTAAATACTAAGCCTAACCCCCACCCCCACCCCCACCCCCACCCCATCTTCTTCCCCACCAAGTCCAACACAGGTCCAGTGGACCGCCCTCCAACCCCTGCCTTTCTCTCTCTCCACCTACACAGACGTCGTCGCCTCACTCTTCTCCTTCCTCGATCCACCACTCTTTTCTTTCCCCGACTAACACCAGATGCCGCCGCCCTTCTCCTTCCCAGATCCACCCCATCAACACAGCCCCACCACTCCCTGCAATTCAGTTTTGTCGGAGATGCCAACAAAGATGATGGATTCGATGGCGATGAATATATATATACATAATATATATAATAAATGAGTAAAATTGTCTTTTTGTACAGGAAAGGGATGAAAAATTCAATCTTAGTCGCGGTCAAGTGTAATGCACTCACTATTTACAGGATTTTTTTCTGTAAAATTTGAACTAACATAAAATTATCTAAGTATGTCAGGATTTTTTTTTATCTTTTTAACTAACATAATTGGACACTTCCTAAACATTCAATTCTCCTAATTAATGCTCATAAAAGGATATTTAAATTTTAGGCCTGGCCTAACTTTTTTTTTTTTTTTTTTTTTTTTTGCTGTCTGCCTAACTTGAAACAATATTATTAGGCAGACCTAAGTCTATTTAATAAATGCGACCCAAAAATAAATAAATAAATAAAAGTTTGAAAATAAAATCTTGAAATTACATTTAACTAAAGGCTATATATATATATATAGAACAATGTTAAATTTGAACAGTTTTAACACAATTCATACGAGGATTTGTGGCCATCACATTTAAAATTCATGATTTATGCAATTGGAGCTTAGAGGAAATATCAATTTTCGAACGTCACTACTGTTTTGTAGTCTCCTTCGTGAACTATAGTAAAGATTGCTTGCTAGGTTTTGCATGAATTTAAGTTTTTTTAAAAAGTTAAAAGTGTAATGAAAATTCTAAGAAATCAAAAATTAAAAATAATGAGTATTTTGAACAAAACGTTTGAATAAGCTTTTTTTTTATTATTATAAAAAAAAAGAAAATTTAGATTTTTTTTTTTTAAATTTTATTTTTAACATACATCCCAAAGTGGAAGGTGAAATTCGAAGTTAGATTCATTATTCTAAAAAAAATATTCTTAACTACTAAATCAACCACCGTTAACAAACATTTAATAAATAAGTTGGAAATATAGTAAATCAACTACTAAGATTTCATTTTTAGGTTTTGTGCATATCGGAAAGAGTTTAATCTTATTGTTTTGTTTCTTTTTTGGAAACTATAATCTTTTTGTTTTAATTTCAATAATAATGCCAACGGGATTTCGGGGAGTGTCCTGTTGGAATGATTTTGTTTAATTTTTTAAATTTCAATAATCCTGAATTCCTGATGGAATTTCCTTCAAAATTCCGTTCGAAAATTTTTATTTTATTCAATTTTTTTTTTAATTTTATTTTCCTTCAAATATTGTCAGTTCGCTACCAATTTATGAATTCCAAGAGAAGATTTTAGGATGGGAAATATCCCATCTGTTTTCCCTTAGAAGTTAGAACCCTTTTTTTTTTTAATAGGATTCAGAGAGAAAAATGGCGGGTCTTCCCATCAGAATTTCGCAAATTTCTTGTAGCGATGATTTGTGTCGCGTAGTAGTTCAATTGTATTTTATTGTTAATTGATAATACTGTAAAAAGTTTGTGTTTGATTTGTTGAAACATCAAATTTCATGTATCCAATTGAATGCGTTAATAATAATAATAATAATAAATCTTCGAGCTTCTAGCTTAATTTTAGTGAAAGAAGATTCATCCTAATAATCTTCATACGTGGTGGGAGTAAGGGCCATTAGGAAAGGAAAATGAACCGCAGCTATTGAAGCATAGGAGGTAGGGCTAAGGCTAATTAAGGCCTCGAAGGCCGTCCCAACTTGCCCAAGTAGTTCTCCCGTAAGTTCGACCACCTGATCGAAATACTATTCGTCGGGTTGAAATAGAGTCTCAAAATCATAATAATAATAATAATCATAATAATAATAAATCTTCAAGCTTCTAGCTTAATTTTAACTTTTGTTAAGAAAGTATTAATTATGTAAAATTATTTTTTGGGAGTTAATTTCCATCAAACTTATTAACTAAGAGATTAATTTGAATTAACAACGAATAAAATTGTATTTCATACTTAAGTTTGTCATAAATCATAATAGAAATTAATCAATAAGTAGTAACTGGTTTGACGCGGACGAATAATTAAATGATTCGAATCACCTAATATTTCATTATCAAACAAAAAAACTTAATCCACCATTTTTCTATTATTTTAAAGCTAAACCCTAAAAGCATAAAAACAATTTAATTATTATCCAATAACCTGATGAGCATAAGTTACATAAATAGTATGTTATTATCCACTTTAATTTGAATTTCCCCTTAAATTATTATGCGTAAACGGCAATAGATCATATATTGTACGTGGACAAAACCACACGGAAAATACTAACATTAAATAATCATAACGTAAAATGGTAAGTTATTTGAAGCTATTTAATGGGTTTGCCGTAGACATTTATTTCTGCTTTCAACTCTAATATCAAAATACTTTCATGGATTATATAGTATATGACACTCGTGCCGAAAATTTCTTATGTAAAAAATTCTAAAAAAATTTTATATCATCATATTCATATCATATCATACTCATATCGTCATATCCAAATCCATATATATTATAGGCTTTGAGATATGTACTACGGTAAATTACATTTACGCCGTCTTTAGTTTTTTTTTAGTTAGCTATATTTACTAATAGACCTATAATTTCACTTTTTATAATTTGCTAATGAATTTCAAATGTTCATTTCTTGTCGCCTGTTAGGAATTTAAAAAAAAAAACAAAACATTCCATTAAAATTATAGTACCAGAATTACATCCCCACTAGTTTCATGGGGTTGTTTCGGCATTATATAGATGTTGGAATGATGGTTGAGATCAAGATTATAATTGTAAAATTAATGATGAGCATTTTAAGTAAGGAAAGTAATAATCCTTTTTTACTTATTTGTTTTCTATCTTTTAGTTCTATTTTTTGGGTTTAGAGCGACCCCTCATTTATTACCAGGGAAAGGTGAGAAATACAAAAGAGGGTCACAAGTCAATCGCCAAGCAAAGAAGACAAACAAATATATTCACAAAAACGATGAGACATGAATAACCTTGGACAACTCTTGAAACGAATCTTGAAAGTCCCATTCGAGGACAACATAAAACATGAAACTGTTACGATAACCTAGCTAATGGTCAAAACCCAAGCCACGACAACCAAGTCAACCATTAGAATCAAAGAGAGATTCAAACTAACCCGTAACAATAGCTTATTCTGGATTCGGATTGTCTAGGAATAACTATTTAAAATTCGATTCGTACTGACAATAAAAATCGACTATTACAAACTATGATACACGGACACGGACACGGCGACATGGACACGACACGACACGGATACGGCGACATGGATTTTTTCTTGAATTTTCCAAGTGAGGAGTATCGGACACGGTGTCGGACACGAGTGTCCGACACGACACGACACGGTAATATGATATTTTTAAAAGTATCCGTGCATCATAGATTACAAATGAATCCAGAACTAGAAGGGTGTTAATTCCCAACAAGAGAGGCCCCATAAACCTTAAACTATCAGTAAATTCTTTCCAGCAATAAATATGTTGTCCATCTCTCCATTTTGAAATACTATTCCCCATTCTATCTTTTAGGTGGAAGTTGTTTCATTATTTTTGTTTATTTTTTGTTCCTTAATTTATTTTTTTTCAAAAATAAGAGATGGAATTCTCAATAAAATTTCTCTTAATTTAGTTTTTAAATAAAAATTCTTGAATTTCACACCTTCAGATGGCGTCAACCTACACCAATTTTTATACGATATAACGGTTTACTATGTCTGATGCAGGTGATTTCAGAAAAAATTTGGTGGTTCCACAAATATCAATTTAGAAATTTCCATGAAAAACTATTTTTAATACCTAACAGAACCCAACGGAGATAGATGTTTGTCATCCATTAACAAATAATAAATAGTACAACATAGCGTTTCGGGACTAGGCTAGTTTAACCAGAATTTTCGAGTTCGAATTCCTAAGAAAGTAACTACTATTGGTAGGGAGAACTATACACCTAAATGATCCTTTCCGTCTCGACCTATGGAAATAACCTATAAAACCAAAAACAAGTAATAAGAACTATAATTTTTGAAACCCAAAAAAAAGAAAAACCTTGTGTGGCAATACAGCTAACTAAATAGATTTAGTTAATCACCTAATAGATATCTAATTTTAAATTATTTGTTAATATAGTAACCTATGGTAGTACAGAAGTTGAGTTGATGCTACTGAACTGACAAAATTAATATGAAAAAGACTTGTAAAAACAGAGATTATATGGTCCTAAAATAGAATCTGACATAACTTTACTTTTTCATAAATTGTAATTAGGTAATCTATCTGGGGAAGACAAAGACATTTAAAAAAAAAAAAAAACAAGTCACATCATGTCTGCATGTGACAAAGGTCCCCAATTAGGCTATAATTGACCACTACAATAATGCATGTATACAACTGCATTTCCCTCTATTAATAAATATTTAACAAAAATAAATTATAATATAAATTCGTGCACATGCAGAGAAACTTTCCATATATTAAGCGCTCAATTCGTTTGAATTAAATGGTTCGTACATGCAAATTTTATGACCTTATGAATTGCGAAATCATTGCCTTTTTTTTAAGCCACAATTTGCTTCATTCTATGTTGCACGGACACGGACACGACGACACGGATACGATACGATACGGACACAGCGACACGAATTTTTTAAAAATTTTAGGACACGACACGGCTCCGACACGGCTATATTTTATATAAATAAATATATCTTATATATAAATTAAAATATTTTATATAAAAATAAAAATAATTTATAAGTATAATCTAGATAAAATAAAATATTTTTAAAAAATATGTATAATTAAAAACTAGAATAAGTTTGTTATTTTAGGTTTCACCCCAAAAAATTCTAAAAATATTAAAAAATGCATAAAAAACTTTATTTAATTAGAAAATTTGCCCCGCCGTGTCGGACAGTTCACCCCGCCGTGTCCGACACCGTGTCCTATTTTTTTTTTTTTTTTTTTTTTTTCCGGACACGTTTCAGTCGTGTCCGACACGTGTCCGTGTCCGACACGTGTCGGACACTGCACGGACACTTTTTTGGCCGTCTCCGTGCTTTCTAGGCTTCATTCTATTTTGTCTTCATGAGTTATATAAAAACTAGGAGCGTAGACGGATAATTAACAGAAAGGATGAGCAGTATCCAAATCTAAATTCAACTTCATTTAGCAAATCTATTATTTGAATTCGTATCCGTATCCGGTAGATATTAGATATCAGATTATTTGTATATATAAGGGTATCCGATTAGTAAATTATTTGATATTTGAATTCATTTACCTATTTTAATTTTTTTTTTTGTTAAATATAATAGATTAAAATTTCACAATACAATCAAATATTAAATACATACAAATATTAAATTAACAAAGTATAAGTTATAACATTCATACCCTCATTAACTTGACAAATATTAAATTCATACACAACCAAATATTCATAATTATAATTTATACTTTATAATTTTTTTTTTTTGGTAAGAATATAATTTCTAATATATGTTCATTGTTATTAATAAAATTTATTATCACCCATGATAAGGTCTATGTTTATTGTTATTATTATTTTTTATGATTCTCAAATGATTATATAATGCATAAATTAATATTCGTTTGATCAAAATATATATTGTTTGTTTATAATTCGGATATCTAATATCTGATAGAGATAATACCTTTTTTTAAACCGTTGGAGATAATATCTTTTTTAAACTCATTCGGATGCAGATAAATTTTAGAATATCCATTTTTAGCCTTTTATAAAACACACACTCGGCGGGTGAGCCAAATAAAAACTAAAAATATGATGTAATTTAATAATGTGATTATACTCTTACGATACAAAATTATAAAAATTATTGTTAAATTTTGGATGTATTGAAAATAGTGTGTATAACTAAAAATAAATATATCCCCTAAAAAACACTAAAAATAAATATAAAAAATAATGGAAGATCTTTAAGAGAAATAAAGAACCGAGAAAAAGAAACAGGAGTTAATAATAATTTCTGTTAGTATACAACACTAGTTTCAAAAAAAATTTCCAAATCCTTTCATTTAGGCAAGTCACTTCGGAATTTATTTTATAAATATAATTGAAAATTATCAAAAACATACAAATTTGGCCGGGCAAAAATGGACGTAAGAGCGACCCTTGCCCCGGCTCCGGCACCGAATATAATCAACGAGACGCGTAAAAATATCTAGTGTCGATGTTAGGGAGTAAAAACAATATTGAATAAGAGAAAACTAACCTTCTGCAGCTTCATTTAAGATTGAAAAGCCAACACATGGTTGAATTTTCCATTTCCATCCATCAATAATTCAATATCATCGCCATATATGTATGTTCTTACACAAACAAGCTAATCCTGATTCCTGCATAAGTAATGTGCAATAAGAGAAATTGTTCAGTATTGATAAGGAGTTCCTCAAGAGAGAAATTCAAGGCATATAACTACTGAGGACTGAGGAGATTTACACAACTAAATTATTTCCTTTAATTTTCATAATTATTGTATATTTAAAAAATGGTATTTTGCAGCCAACCCATCGCTCAAACCTCTAAGTTCTGACTATTACGAAAGACCCTATTAATTTTGAAATTGAATCGAAAAACTTGAAAATATTGAATGTATTTTATTTGTCAGTTTTCAACATGTAAGATTACTTCCTTGCATGAGAATATATTAACATGGAAAACCTTATGTTCTTGAAATTAGCATCAAAGGTCCTGACATAATATATTTGGTTTAACATTGTTATAGGGTCTTAAGGGCTAACTAAGAAAACATAGGATTCCAGAAGCCAAAGTGCATATTATGAATAACATTGGATTCTGTTCAATTCTTTAAAGAGCATCTAAAAATGTGAAACAACATAAAATCAGAAATAAATAAAAACCCAAGAAGGAAATTTATTTGGTTTTCTTTCTGTTTTGGTGGGCCAAGGAGGGCAGTTCTGCATTGCTTAAATTTGTCAAATTTGACTGCTAATATTAATCTGAATTGAAGGGAGCACGTTAAAAGATAATGATAATTCTTCTTTTTATTTTTATTATTTATTTTTGGGTATTTTCTACACAAAATTTGAAATGTAAATTCAATTTAACACCTGTTGGTTACCCCCACCATAATTCAAGCGACTCCCCCCAATTCAATTGGCTGGTGAGACTAATAAATGCAACAATACCAGTGTACAATGCAGTAGACTACAGCAAGGTTTAAAGACAACTGCATATGATCCTATTTAAGCCACTGCTTCTATATAATGTTGTTCGTGTAAGACATTTGCAAGAAACTTAGGAAGAAAACTTACCAGTTGATAAAGAACAAATGGCTTCTAAACCAGGAATTCTCACAGAATGGCCTTGGGCATGGCTTGGTGACTTCAAGGTGCCTCTTTTCTCATGCTCTTTTATCTGCACTAACAAATGTGCTAAAATGTATCACTTTTTCTATGAAAATTTCATGCACTGCTCCTGTTTGGATGATCCCATCAACCTTACAACGTTGTGTTACACTACATGTCATGCATGATTTCATACAGAGATTTGTTATTACAGAATCCATAGGTGAAACAGAGGAACCCCTGTCCCTAAAACTTAAAACTGTGGTCTTTTAGATTATTGTTCTACAAGGATCCATATTTAGGTGTTATACGTGTTTCCGGTCATCTAATTCATAATCTTTCATTTCATATAGTACCTTGTATTGGCTCCATGGGCAATACGTTCAACATACGCTTACTTAGTGGAGGACGAAACCAAGAGGGACTTATCAAATTTTCTGATAGTACCCCTGTTGCTATCAAGAATGGTCCACAACCAAATATGGATCTCGTATTCCCGCTATCGAACAGCCAAAGGGAGTAATCGGATCGTTGATAAGACCATCGAGTTTGAACAAGTTGATAGAGAAAGAAACTGGTATGTTTCGTTAACCGGCCTTTGACGGCAAATTCTTGGATAAATTCGAATAAAGTGTGAAAAATGTTTTTGCAGGGATGACCAAATTATATTAAATGGGATTTTGTTCTACTTGGGGTCGACATATATCAAGACAGCTCACCGTCTACCATGGTGGAGGACGGATGGCGTGATCTGGACATTTTTATGGCATGTAGGTCCGGCGGAGTTCTTCTACTACTGGCTGCATAGAGCATTGCACCACCATTACCTGTACTCCCGCTACCACTCCCACCACCACTCTTCCATCGTGACAGAGCCCATCACATGTAAGAAAATCAAATTTAACTGCAAAACATCAGAAATTTACAAACGCTTGTCTAATAGCCATTTATGTCTCATATTAGCAATAAAAAATAGTTGTTCACTGAAAAGACTGAGTGACTTCTCATAAATTTCATCGATAGCACAAATTTCCATGACTCAGTTAGCCTTAATCATGTCAGGGGAGGTTACCATACCAATACCATTCTACATAATCCATGAAAATGTGAACTGTCAACTGAGTGTAGAAATTAGAAGGTATTTTTTGAGGTTAGGGATTCAGTCAGATTTTGTTTGGGGGGTACAACATTAAATTTGTCCAGAGAATAGAAAAAAAGTTTGTTATTCAGGGGGGTGGGGGTAATTTTAAATTTTTTTATCATAAGTACTAGTATTCATTACTCAGCCTAACCTATTGTTCTATTTTTCAATTCTTGCAGCTGTAATTCACCCATTTGCAGAGCACATTGCATACTATGTGCTCTTCTCGTCGCCGATGCTCCTAACTCTGTATATGGATAATTGTTCGATCCTTTCAATAGCTTTGTATCTAACTTTCCTTGATTTCATGAACAACATGGGCCACTGCAACTTCGAGCTCATTCCAAAGAAGCTTTTCCAAATATTTCCCCCTCTCAAGTACATCATGTACACGCCTTCGTAAGTTCCTCAACTTTAATTTCCCATTTTACGGTGCCGTTACAGAATTCTATCTATTTCAGTTTCACTGGTCCTAGTTGTTTTTCGTTAACTATCACTGTTAATTCTAAAGTATGACTCTGCAACAAAACATTGTCTCCTGTGTGTTAGTCCCTACTGCTGACTCCCAGTCATCTGCCAAGAACAGTGAGAAAACCACAAAACTAATTTTCCAGAAGAGACATACTTTTGCCTAGGAAAATATATCACGTAGATATGAAAAGAGCACTTTATCCCCGTGTGTATGTGTTTTTTTTTTTTTTTTTCATTTACATATTTCCCACTAAGTCATGATGGGCAGGGATGGAGCTAGCAGCGTAATAATAAAGGATTTAAAAAATAATTTGAGGGGGGAAGGGGTTGAAATTACAAAGTTTAAAATTTGTGTAAATGAAAACAAAGAATTTAATAATATCTTATAAAGATTTTCCAATTTGCAGCAAAAACTGAGCACTAACAACAATATAAAGAAGTTCTAGCAGATTCCAAGATTCTAGGACCACAGGAAATAAATAATCAAAGCAGCATACCTGCTATTACTGATTCGTTTCAGTGTACTCAAAATTTGTATGTATGCTGGAAATACACTTCAGTACAAAAGGTAGTTCCAAAGTTATTTATTTCTAACCTGCCAGACATAAATAAACTCAAACAATTGTACCAACAGGAGACCATGATAAACTAAGTCCTGGTTCGTCCAACAAAACAACACTTGAATAAATTAAAACATAAATAATATAACAGGGCAATTGTAGACATGCATAACTTCAAATATATCTTGCTTTTCGTATTTGAATTCAACTGTTTCTTATATTAGTCCCACAGTTACACGAGTTTATTATAATTTTGGCTGTTTCATTTGTCTTATTATATTACCAGTTATTATCAATTTGTATTCAACTAACAGTTCACTTCGGGTGATACAGATTCCACTCGTTGCACCACACTCAATTCCGGACCAATTACTCTCTTTTCATGCCGTTCTATGACTATGTTTATGGCACAATGGACAAATCATCAGACTCGTTATATGAGACATCACTAGTTAGAAAAGAGGACGAACCTGATGTGGTGCATCTGACTCATCTCACAACACCAGAATCCGTGTATCATCTCCGTCTAGGATTTGCATATTTGGCTTCAGAACCGTACAGATCAAAGTGGTATTTGTGGTTGATGTGGCCTGTCACACTTTGGTCAATGATGATCACTTGGATTTACGGGCGCACCTTCACTGTCGAGAGAAATGTCTTCAAGAACCTAAAATTACAAACATGGGCCATTCCCAAATACACCATTCAAGTAAATATTACATGGAAATTTTCCTTTCCTTTTCTTTGCTTCTGGCTTTTGCCTTAAAACATCTATACTCTATACAATCATATAAAGTGTCAACTTCTTTAATAACTACTTGGTGTCTGCTACGGTGTGTTTTGCTATTTTATCCATCCTCTCTCAGATTTTCTCTTACTTCAACATTTCCGGCTTTCTTTTTTTCCCTTTTCCTCTCATCCTCTCGTTTTTCCTCCCCTGAACATTGTTTTCTCTTTTCTCCCCTCCATTCTCTCCATTGATCATTTCAACTTTTCCTTCTTTATTTATCATTTTACATATATAATTTTTTCTTCTGTCAATTTATTTCTTAACTAATCATAAACTTACAAAGATTTAAGATTGACAGACTTCATTTTCATCTGTTTTCAGTACCACATGAAATGGCAGAACGAATCGATAAACAATATGATTGAGGACAGTATACTAGAAGCTGAGGACAAGGGTGTCAAGGTGGTCAGCCTCGGCCTATTGAATCAGGAAAGTAATAGAATTTAAATTCCGAAATTTAGAACAAAAAGAGCAGCCAGAGTTATTTACAGTTTATTCATGAAATGCAGGAAGAGGAGCTCAATAAAAATGGTGAACTTTTCTTAACAAGAAATCCTCAGCTAAAGTTGAAGTTAGTCGATGGGAGTAGTTTAGCAGTTGCCATTGTGCTAAATAGCATTCCAAAAGGAACAGCTCAGGTTGTCCTTAGAGGCAACCTATCCAAGATTGCTTACTTCATTGCTCTTGCTTTATGCCAAGGGGGAATCCAGGTATTTTGCTACATAGGATAATACGAGTATTTGTTTATTTTTAAGTAAATTCACACTTCTTATGATCGCAACAGGTATATACAATATCTCAGGACGACTACAAGAAACTTAAAGCAAGGATTAGCAAAGAGGCCGGAGACAACTTGATCCTCTCTAAACACAACTCTGCAAAGGTTAGCCACTTTTTTTTGTAAGGAAACATCCTTATTTAAATTATTGTGGAAGTATCTTAATTAACACGATATGTTTCGTGCGCAGACATGGTTAGTGGGAGATGGACTAAGCGAAGATGAACAGAAAAAGGCACCAAAGGGAACAATATTCATCCCATTCTCACATTTTCCCCCCAAGAAAATGCGCAGAGACTGCATCTACAACAGCACACCAGCAATGTTGGTTCCCAAGCATCTAGGGAATGTCGACTCTTGTGAGGTTAGTAAGCAGAGTTCTATTGCTTTTGATTAGTTGAGTAATATTAAAGGTGTATTTGCAAAGGCTTCTGTTTTTGGAGAGTTAAACTAGGAATAGAAACACTTTCAAATAATAGAGCAAATTACCTAGAAGCTGAAAAAACACTCTGAATATGCTTCTAGCTTATTTTCAAGCAGTAGCAGCGAAATAAAACACTCCAATTCCGCTTTGTTAAACTAAAAGACTTTTATCAAAGTTTGCAAACACTACCTTAGATCTTGGGAGAAACAACTTACTCTTCCTCTAATATCTACAGATAAATTCCTAACTCTAAAGGTTTTATGCACCACAGAATTGGTTGCCTAGACGAGTGATGAGTGCATGGCGCATAGCTGGAATCCTGCACGCACTGGAAGAATGGAACGTGCACGAGTGCGGAAACATGATGTTCGATATTGAGAAAATCTGGAAAGCCAGTCTTGAACATGGCTTCCGTCCCCTGACGAATGTTGTTGAATTAAAGACAAATTAGAGTATACTCTTAACAGCAGAGTTAGCTATTTGGGCTCTTATACATTCTTGCACTTGAGAACAAAGTTGGAAAACCTGCATATTCCAAACCAATGGTTTAACAATTGAATTTATACTTTAGAATACTTCTTCTAAAGGTCTATTACTTCTTGTAACCCCAAGTCGTGTCTGGAAAAGTTATATTCCATAGTAATTAGAAGCAGTTTGAGTTTAATTTTGGTCTCCTCTTCTTAAATTCGATAGTACAAGTAAACTTGGTAAATATATGTACCCTTCAAGAAAGTTTCTACTGAAACACAAAATGTAAGGATTCAAGATAAAATATGCAATTTGAATATAGAATATGATAAATCTAAAAGAAATTGAAATTGCTATGAGTGAAACAGAAACCGATATGAGGAAATAATTTCCTTTTCTTTCCCTAATCAAAACATAAGAAACATATAATTCTTCAATCTCAACCATAACAAGCAAACATAAAATGAGGATGCTTTTTTTTTCGTTTAGGTCTTCATTTCGAACAGAATAATCATAACTTCAAGAATTCCTTCAAATCCTTAGATACATTTCCCTTGAAACAAAACAAATTTATATACTTCTTATACCTGAGATAGTTCCAACATCATTTGTTGCAGTTAAATCAAACATGAAAATATCAAATATACCATTGCACCGTAAAGCCCATGGATGAAGGTAATTACCAGCTTAATCATCAAACGAAATCATAATGGATAAAATAAATAAGTGAAATCGAATTAATTTCTACAGGATGATGGAGAAGATGCGAACCTCAAAGGTACAGCAGCTGAAAGAAGACATACAATCGGTGGAGGAATGTGAAGAAAAGAGAACTTGCAGTTGGCATGGAGTTGAAGTGGTTGGCCGTAGTAACGGGGCCACATACAAGCGAGATGTAGGACCAGCGGCAGAGGCCGGGTGGCTCGTGACCCACTGACTATCAAGAGGTGATCCCCTGGGTCCTACCTCCCCCACTGGCTAGCCACAACTGAAATAATCAAAGCATGTTTGACATCAAAATCATTGTATCCTACTAATATACGAATCGTATTTACTGAATTAATATAAAATACAAAATAAGTAAAACATTGTTTCTTAATAATGTTTATTGATTCAATGTTTATTTTACTTGATAATTCATTGTAATGTTCACTGTTTCTTAATTATTAAACACCATTCATATTTCAAGATAGAGATGTGGTTTTATAACTCTTCACAATTTTTTATGCAGTTTGTAGGAGAACCTTTGAATGTTTTAAGGAAAGTTAGAGATAAGCTTAAACTGATTAAATTTAAGGGGAAAAAAACACTGGAATCATACTTCACTAACATGTCACAGATATTTTGGTAATGTTAAATAACTATTCAATTTTTTATATAAATGGGACCATAGAGTGATATAGGGTTCCTGTAAAAATAAATCATCTTATTATCTTACTGAAATTAGTAATTTTTTCCAGTGGCCAGGTTGGAAACAAAGGAAAATATTATCTTTCACAGTCTCTTAATTTAGTGAATATTAATTTAAAGAGGTTGTACTGTATACAAATACAAGGTCATAAATTTGGTGGACCATTACCTAAACTCACGGGGTAGTATATGTAATCTTTCCTAATTTTAATAAGATTGAGCAGACTTGATTGTTTAATACAGAACATTTTGACAAACCTCGTAACGATAATTCCATAAGTACCAATTTGAGGCTCCAATGATGTCAATGGTTCAATTGATAAGTTGTCAGTATTATATAAATTTTTCTAGTGAAAAAATATTTAATTTCTAATGAAAAGGGGTGTTTGTAATCCAATAGCAAATCATAAGACGTGAAAGTGTAATTTCTAAAACCAAGGGGGTTCAAGTATAATTTTTTCTAACTATAGGGGTTTTAAATGTAATTTAGCCTAAGTTTAGAAAAATATATTTCGAAATAATAATCTTTAACATATATATATATATATAACAAAATTTTGCAATACCAAAAAATATATATAAATACACAAATTCAATGACAAATCAACCCACATGATTACTCTTAGGGTCTGCGCATTATAAAACATGACAGACATATGTGTTCTTACAATTTTTATTGTATATAGTGCTAATGATAAATAGTAAAAAATTACCAAAAAAAGGATAAATAGTAAAATAAGAACTAAATAATAGGGTTAATAGTACGAAAACACAGAAGAAAATAAAAAAGAAAAAAAATTAAATTGAACGGAATGGAAGACGAGAAATGTTATGAGATATAACATTGTGAGAAGAAAGAGACCTATAAAATTACTCTTAGCCCTTAGGTCTATTGAAAGTTTAAATCTTTTGTTTCAAAAAAAAAAAAAAAAGGAAAGTTTAAATCTTTATATTTTGTAATTAAATTACAAACAAAAATATAAATTCAAAATGTGATAAAATGTGGACCATTTTGTTCACATGTGGTGTGGCCAATATTTCATTTAAGAAATTTAACTTTCAGCGGCACATATTATCAGAATTACTTTTGTTTGTATTTACTATTACCTTTTCTTATAATTATATTGTATACAATTACATTGATTTTATGTTAATACATTCACTCCCAGTCTCCCATCTAATGGTCCTTTTAAATTCCACTGTTAATTTCAATAATTTTTACAAACTTAATATCATTTCATAAAAATAAAATTTTAGTGTGCAAGCACTATTTCCATTAAAAAGATATTTTATTCCAAATCATCATGGATTATGTCCATCAATTACTTACGATCATAAATTTGATGAACGTTCCCTAGGAAACATAAAAAATTCAAAACTACTTGAAAAAATCATCTTTAACAAATATATATATATATATATATATATATATATATATATATATAACAAAAGTCAATCTATAACTATTCTTCTTCTTTTTTTTTTAACAGCAATCTATAACTATTCTAAGAGTCTGCCCATGCGTGCTCGATCTAGCAATCTTGGACAATTCTTTTGATGAACGACACTAAACTAAAAAAGAAAGAAGAGATCATGAAGTTGGTAGCTGAAAGAAAGCTGGAAAAATATCATTTTATATCCCCGAACCTTCGGCCAATATTAATTTACGTACCTCCCTGTCCTTCACTTCTACATTAACATTATGTCCTTAATTTCCTTTATGTATTTCTACATTAGGTTAGGTTGTCTGGAATATTTGAGTACTTAATTTAACTGTTAGGCAAAAAGTACTTGAAAAAAACGAAAAATGTTGTATTAATGCTATAAATACATAAATGTAACAGCAATGTGTTGTCCCCATAATCTGACCCATGCTCATCATTCAATTGTACTAATTAATTACTCATACAACATATGCAGTGTATCAAAATGGAAAAGTTATGCAGCTCTAAAAGTGTTAGGCAGATCTAATTCAATTAAAAAGTTCATGCAAGTAAATATTGCAATACTACAGCAAAAATTATTAAAATTCAGAGCATTAAAAGTTGTGAGAATTAGTTATTAGGGTTACACTACTGTGGGCTTGGGCCTAACCTAGGGTTTAGTCTTAGTCTATGTATTTGTACTCTCTTTCTCGTTTCTTAGTAATATATCGCATTCTACTTTTCTCTTCATATTCAATACCCTCAATTCTCTCTTCCAACTCTTCTAACAAAAGTAAAGAGTTTTTAAATAAAAAGGAAGTAAAAAAATTCTAAACAAATATCCGGACTGAGATAAATTACATAAATAATCTGTTAATTTCGACTTTTGTACTCTTTAATCACCATAAACAGTACCAGAGATGACTAAAAACCTCTTTGCCTTTCTATTTCTCCTTATTGTAACACACAATAAAAACACTAGCATTAAGTACCCATAATGTCTGATATGATAAGCTAATATGTACGATCTCGTTCCTAAAAAACGAAATTTATTTGGTCCTTTCTTTTTGAGTGGAGGGGGGGGTGAGGGGTTAAGAAGGCATGCCTTAAATTTGTCAAATTTGACTGCCACACAACTCAACTCAAATTAATGAGTCGAGTGAAGCTCAACTCAAATTGAAATTTTGAGTCCGAGCTCGATGGGTTGGCCCAAGAAGACTTACAGAAGAGCCCGTGAGTCGGATCATGAACTTTTTCTCTTTATATTTTATAATTTATAATATTTTAAGAATTATGATGATATTGGTAAAGATAATAGTATCATGATTTTTTTCAGCAAAAATATACCTGAAGATGGTAATCATAAATACTTAATACATGGAAACTATTTTTAGAATTAAAATCATGATTATTATATGTAAGCTCACGATCAAATTCGAGGTTGAATAGGCTCAACCGAGAACAAGCTGACATTGAGCTCGAGAACTTTAGATGAACTTGACCTTGAGCCTAAAATTTGTGAGCTCGAGCCTAATTTTTTTTTTTCAAAGCTCTAATAGTACCACGCATTAGACTACAGTTTCAAGATAGCTGCATATAATCATCTTTAGGCAACTACTTCCTTCATTATATATAATAACATTCATGCAAGAAACTAAGGAAGAAAACTTACCAGTTAATAAAGAACAAATGGCTTCTAAACCAGGAATTCTCACAGAATGGCCTTGGGCACGGCTTGGTAACTTCAAGGTGCTTCTTTTCTCAACCTCCTTTATCTGCACTAAAAAATGTAACTTTTCTTAGAAATTCGTAATGTTATCTTGTTTGGATGATCCCATCAATCTTACAACATTGTATTACGCTACATATCATGCATGCTACAAAAACAAAGATTTAACATGCAACTACTTTACGTCTAAAGTTCCCAACCAGCTCTAATATTAGAGAAGGTTCTGAAAAAACATAGAGAAACCAGAAGTCAAGCAGCTTTCAACATATTTTGGTTATATATTTTCAGTTCACCTAATTCATACCACTCTGCTTCCGATGCAGTATCTTGTATTGGCACCATGGGTAATACATTCAACATACTCATACTTAGTGAAGGATGAAACTGAGAGGGATTTATCAAATTTTCTGCTATTACCTCTGCTGCTATCAAGAATGATTCACAACCAAATATGGATATCATATTCCCGTTACCGAACAGCCAAAGGGACTAACAGGGTTGTTGATAAGACCATCGAGTTCGAACAAGTTGATAGAGAAAGAAACTGGTACATTTCCTTATCTACTTTCTATGGCAAAAATATTTGGATACAATCTAATAAGGTATGAAAACTGTTTTGCAGGGACGACCACATTATATTAAATGGGATTTTGTTCTACTTAGGATGGGCATATATAAAGACAGCTCATCGTCTGCCATGGTGGAGGACAGATGGCGTGATCTGGACAGTTTTACTACATGTTGGTCCAGCGGAGTTCTTATACTACTGGCTGCATAGAGCATTGCATCACCATTACCTATACTCTCGCTACCACTCCCACCACCACTCTTCCATCGTGACAGAGCCCATTACATGTAAGAAAATCATAGCTATGGGAGGGAAATTTTAAATTTATCCGAACCAAAGAAAATATTTTGGTTACTCAAGGGATGGAGGGATCAAAATTTATTTTATATTTTTTATATAGACTATCAGTCAACCTAACCTATTGTCAATTCCTGCAGCGGTAATTCATCCATTTGCAGAGCACATTGCATACTACGCACTCTTCACGTTACCAGCGGTCCTGACTCTGTGGATGGATAATTGTTCGATCCTTTCAATAGCTTTGTATCTGACTTTCTTTGATTTCATGAACAACATGGGCCACTGCAACTTTGAGCTCGTTCCTGAGAAGCTTTTCCAAATATTTCCCCCTCTCAAGTACATCATGTACACGCCTTCGTAAGTACCTCGACTTTAATGTCACGTTTGCGGCATTGGTACAAAATTCTATTTATTTTAAGTGTCACAGGCCCTAGTTGTTTTTCATTAAATATCATTATTAATAAATTTTCTTTTTCATATTTTTTCTTAATATTAGTTTCTTATTTCAAACACTTATTATGAGTTTATTATAATTGAATGTTTCATTTGACATTTTGACTTATTATTATATTACTGGTTATTTATTATCAACCGTAATCAACTGAAAGTTTGTTCTGGTGATACAGATTCCACTCGTTGCACCACACCCAATTTCGGACCAATTACTCACTTTTCATGCCGTTCTACGACTATGTCTATGGCACAATGGACAAATCATCTGACTCATTATATGAAACATCAATTGTTAGAAAGGAAGAAGAACCTGATGTGGTGCATCTGACTCATCTCACAACACCAGAATCCGTGTATCATCTCCGTCTAGGATTTGCACATTTGGCTTCTAAACCATACAGATCAAAGTGGTATTTGTGGCTGATGTGGCCTGTCACACTTTGGTCGATGATGATTACTTGGATTTACGGGCGCACCTTTGCTGTTGAGAGAAATGTCTTCAAGAACCTAAAACTGCAAACATGGGCAATTCCCAAGTACACCATTCAAGTAAATATTTCATGGAAATTTTCCTTCCTTTTCTTTTTCCTTTTGCCTTACAACACCTATACTATCTATAGAATTATATACAGCGTCCACTCCTTAAATAACTACATATTGTCTTGGTGTTTCGTTGTCTCTTAACCATTTCACCTCTCCTCTCTCATATTTTCTCTTAGTTCAACAACTTTGTTTTCCTTTTATACATTTCCTCACATCTCTCCTAATTTTATCTCCCTTCAACATTGTTTTTTCTTTTCTCCCTTCTCTCCTCTCCCTCATTTATTTTTAACTTATTCTCTTTTTTTTTTTTTCCTAATAATTTCACACATATTATCTTATTTCAATTTATTTCTGTACTAATGATAAACTTCCAAAGATTAAGCTTGACAGCCTTCGCTTTCGTCCGTTTTCAGTACCAAATGAAATGGCAGAAAGAATCGATAAACCGTATGATTGAGGACAGTATACTAGAAGCTGAGGACAAGGGTGTCAAGGTGGTCAGCCTCGGTCTATTGAATCAGGCAAGTAATAGAATTTAAATTCAGATAATTTAGAACAGCCATAGTTGTTTACAGTTTATTCATGTCATGCAGGAAGAGGAGCTCAACGAAAATGGTGAGCTTTTCTTAACAAGACATCCTCAGCTAAAAGTGAAGCTGGTCGATGGGAGTAGTTTAACTGTTGCAGTTGTGGTAAATAGCATTCCAAAAGGGACAATTCAGGTTGTCCTTAGGGGCAACCTTTCCAAGGTTGCTTACTCCATCGCCCTTGCTTTATGCCAAGCAGGAATCCAGGTATATACAATATCTGAGAACGACTACAAGAAACTTAAAGGAAGAATTGGCAAAGAGGCTGGAGACAATTTGATCCTCTCTAAACACAATGCTCCAAAGGTTAGCCACTTCATCTTAATAAACAACCTTATTTATTTAAATCAACCTTCCTTATTTAAACTTACCAACGTTTCTTGTGTAGATTTGGTTAGTGGGAGATGGACTAACTGAAGATGAACAGAAAATGGCACCAAAGGGAACAATATTCATCCCATTCTCACACTTCCCTCCCAAAAAAATGCGGAAAGACTGCACCTACAACAGCACACCAGCAATGATGGCTCCCAAACATCTACAAAATGTCGACTCTTGTGAGGTTAGTAGCTAGAGTTCTATTACTTTTGATCAGTGTTTAGCTTCAAAGGAAAGAAATGGGTGTCTGCAAGAGCTTCTATTATTGGAGAAATTAAAGTAGGACTATAGGAGCTAAAATTATAGAAAATTAGGAGTAGAGAAACACTTTTAAATAATAAAAAAAATAACCTAAAATCTAAAAAGAAAGCACACCGGAGATGGCTCTAGCTTATTTGAAGGAGAAACAGCAAAATAAAACACTCCATTTTTACTTTTTTAAGCTAAAGACCTTTTTCTGTCTTTTAAAACACTACCTTAGAATATCTTTGGAGAAATAACTTATGATTCCTCCATTTCTATCAGAAAATTCCTAAATGTGTTTTTTCCTTTTTTCCCAACTACAGAATTGGTTGCCAAGAAGAGCAATCAGTGCATGGCGCATAGCTGGAATCCTGCACGCTATGAAAGAATGGAACGTGCATGAGTGTGGAAACATGATGTTCGACATTGAGAAAATCTGGAAAGCTAGCCTTGAACATGGCTTTCGACCCTTGACAAACATCGTCGAATCAAAGACAGATTAAGTGCATGCTTAACAGCAGATTCAGATATTTGGGACTCTCACATATAGAGAGTTGAGTTTAAATAATGCATTCTTGCACTTTCGAATGAAGCTGCTAAACTTCCAGAGTTTGGAGTTATACTTTGGGACTCTCACATATAGAGAGTTTGGAGATATTTGGGACTCTCACATATAGAGAGTTGAGTTTATATGGTTTCACAACTGCAGTTATACTTTGGAGTACTTCTTAAGGTCTTTTACTTCTTGTGACCAAGCCATGTTTGGCAAACTATATCAATCATAATATTATGTTAATAAAGCTGTGAAACATTCTTTAGAAGGAGTTCGAGTTCAATTTTTGGTCTCATCTTCTTAAATTTGATAGTACCAGTCCCAACAAGTATCTACCAAAACACAGAATGTACCACTTCAAGTAAAATATCAGAAACCACGAAGGGGACTTGAATATATAAAACCTGACATTTTCTAAAATTTTGGAAAGATTGCTATAAGCGAACAGAACAGATATGAACCAATAATTTCCTTTTCTTTTCCTAATCACCACAAACGAAACAAATAATCATTCAACCCTGTACCATAACGAGCAAACATAAAATAAGGGTGTTTATCTTCATCCGATCATCATTCTTCGTTTCAAACTAAATAAGCATAAATTCAGAAGTCCTTCAAATTCCATCACAATTTCCTTTGAAAAATCAAACAAGGTTCCACTTCTTAAACCTAACATTATTCCAGCATCAATTTTTGCGGGTAAATCGAACATGAAAAACATCACATGCATAATCGCATCGCGCTATGAAACCCATGGATGAAGTTAATTTATTCTAAATCATCAAACGAAATCGTAATCACATAAGTAAACTCGAAATTTGCTACAGGATAGTAGAGAAGATGCGAACCTCAAAGCTACAGCAGCTGAAGAAGACATTCACATGCAAATCGGCGGAATCTGAAGGAAAAGCGAGCTTTGAAGACTGAAGTTGACAAGGTGTTGAAGTGGATGGCATTGGCCGCAACTCAAAATAATCTTTGGGCTTTTGATTTCGTTTGTTTTTAAATGTTACGGTTTAGAAAATAATTTTGATATGAAAATAGAAAATTACAAAAAAAATCCCACCTATTATTTATTTATTATTATTATTAGAGGAAAAACAACTTACTTTGAAACTATCACCGGTTTTTCAGTTTTTTATCTAAACTTTCAAATATTTCACATTGTCATCCTTACTTTGTAAAAAATTTTAGATTGTCATCTTGACCATTTAGGTATTAAGACATGTCTCATTTCCGACGAAAACATAACAATTTTTGACCGGAAATAAAACACTTGTTAATACATAAATGGTCGAGATACAATTTAAAATTTTTACAAAGCACATATGACAATATGTAAAAGGTTAAAAAAACGATCATAATATAAGGTAAATTGTTTTTCATCAGATTATTATTATTTTATATTTATGCTCTTGGTTTAACCTTCACCGATATGAATTGGAAAAGTTGTATATTTACTCCTATAAATATAATTATAATTCAATTTTGATCCATTAAGCATTCTATTAACACATTTAGTTTTATTACCTTATTAATTTTTAATATATTTAGTCCGATTTTATACATTTGGTCCTTTGTTTACACATTTAGTTATTTGATTTAAACAGGTTTGGTTCTATAAAAAAAATTAAAGGAGTGAGGATGGTGCTTTTCTAGAACCAAATTTGTTGAAATGAAATAACCAAATGTGTAATATAGGAGTTAGGACCAAATGTGTTGAGTGGAATATTTATACAACCAAAATGGGATTATGATCATACTTATAGAATAGAACCAACCTCTAAAGCACGGACACGCCTAAAAAATGGCCCGTGCAGTGTCAGACACGTGTCGGACACGGACACGGCTCGGACACGGCACGGACACGTGTCGGACACGGCTGAAGGAGTGTCCCGGAAAAAAAAAAAATAAAAAAATTTGGGACACGGTGTCGGACACGGCGAGGTGGAGTGTCCGACACGGCTCGGACACGGCGGAGCAAATTTGATCATTTTTTTATGTTTTTTTTAATATTTTTTGAATTTTTTGGAGAGAAAATTGAAATAACAAAACTTATTTTAGTTTTTAATATTATATATTTTTATAAATATTTTATGTTACATAGATTATACTTATAAAATATTTTTATTTTTATATAAAATATCTTTATTTATATATAAAATATATTTATTTATATAAAATATAGCCGTGTCGGAACCGTGTCGTGTCCTAAAATTTTGAAAAAATCCGTGTCGCCGTGTCCGTGTCGTGTCGTGTCCGTGTCGCTGTGTCCGTGTCCGTGCAACATAGGAACCAACGATGCAAAATTTTCAAAGTAGTTTTGGAAGAAGCAAAAGAAAAAAAAAAAAACAGTAGATTAGTATTGGTTGTTGTGTCTTTTATTTTATTTTATAATATTTAATTTTTTGTTTCAGGAGATTATTTATCTTTTAATATGATATACTTTTAATTGCATTTAAGTAAGGAAAAAAGAATTTTTATCATCCGAACTTTACGTCTTTTTATAATTTACTGCCCCAACAAACTTTTATTACAAATCGTAATCCAATCTTTACATTTGTAACATACAACCATCTATAAAACGTACACGTCAATTGTATTTTCACCAAAAACATAATTTTTTTTTTTTTTAAATAACGGTATATTACAAATGCAAATATTGGATGACAGTTTACAACGAAAGTTTGTTGGCATGGTAAATTATAAAAAAAAACGCAATTCGGATGATCTTTTTCCTTTAAGTAATTATATCAAATTTCAATCAAAATATCAATTATCAATTACAATATTTGTTCGTCTAATTTCACTAATTTAGAAAAAATGAACTATATAATTGGGAAAATGTAATATATAACCATTTTTGGCAATGATTCATCAACATATTCGCACATATAGTTTATACAATCATACATCATCCTAAACACAGAAATCATGCAGAAGTTGGCTGAGTTTTTTATCATGCATGAAGAAGTTTTAAGGTGGAAGGCCGCCTGCCAGCAGCCGTGTTTCGCAAACACCACCGAACTCTGTCATACTGTGCGATTTCTCAATGATGTCCACAGCTGGGATAGTTACCGGAAACTGCCGCAATGCGGACGCAGCTTCCACGTCGACTGCATCGATGCTTGGTTCAAGTTTCATTCCACTTGTCCGCTCTGTATAAGCCAAATCACTCAGATTATTTCACAGAAGGAGAATCATATAAATCTGGCTGAAATTTAATTTGACAGAATTCAATCAATTAGGGAACGAATCAAGGGTGTTTGACAAGGGTGAGAGAAAAATTAAAATATAACAACTTCAAATTTAAAGGTAATGTTGAAGAGTGTGGGGAGCAATTTTTAATATGCCAAATTTATAACTTCCATAAATCCAAATATGCATAAATAAGGGATAATTATGAACACCCCTTAAAAGTTTAATCCAATAACAGAGAAAAAATAGTTTAGAAATTACAGAAGAAAAAAACCTTGAGGTCTAGACAAACATTACAACTGATTCTTAATGTTAGTTATCTTAATAGAAAATGTTGAGGTTAGCGACCTTTTTCTTTTATACTGAAAATCCATATTTACCCTCATTCTTGACTTTATAATTGCGCTCAAAATTATGATGTATAAAGTTATTTCTGTTTAATGTCAAGAAATAATATAGTGAGGATAAAATTGGATTTGCAGGGGAAAAAATTGCTGATGACTTCAACCCTTTCTATTAAGATAACTAATATCAATGATCGGTTGTAATCTTTGTCCAAACCGAATAGTATTCTTCGTAATTTCTTACTATGAAGTTTTTCTCATAATTGGATATAACCTCAAGAGGTGTAATCTTTGTCCAAACCGAATATCTTCTTCGTAATTTCTCAACTATGAAGTTTCTTCCATAATCGGGTCTAACCTCTATAAGGGCATTTGTAATTATCCCTATAGACAAATAAGATTTTTCAAAAGTTCAAGGTGTGCTCGAGGCCTTAATCACACAGATAAATATAACTAAACTATCTTCAATCAAAAATCAAGGCATTTATTACATCTGGTATAAACAAAAAACAAATTTTAATTCCATACTTTGTAACATAAAAGAACCAACAGATATTCAAAGTCCAAACTCCAAAGCATGATATATATTATTTCCAACTAATGTACAAGTGCTGGAGGGATTTCTAAGAAGTGTCAATATACACTCCAATTGTAAGATGGCAAATATAAATGAAACGCGCAACTTTTATAGCAGATATTGTAGAACATGGCGATGTATTCTTGTAGATTAGATGGAAAGATACCTGCATTATAGTCATGGAACCAAGTTTCTTGATGCAAGTTTATCTCCAAGAAGAGTTACCTTCCAGCAATCAGCTTGGACCACAAACACAGATGGTTTTTTAGGTACAACTGTGAATAGCATAAGATTAGACGAAGAATCATGAGTAATCACGTTGTATATGTCTGTATGTGTGAGCGTGTGTCTGCGTGAGGGGGGGGGGGTTCAAACGAGTAAGGCAAACAGAATCAAAGATGTAGGCACCACCTCGGAATTTGTTGTCTTCAGTTATGATTCCGAAAGTTTCTTTAGTTTCTCGTACCATGATGCCATTTAGCCCAATGTAGGAATCTACTTTACAATGAACAACTGCAAAAGAATATCATTAATGTGTAATCTAACGATTATTATACAGCACACCCTGATCACTCACAACAGTTTCTTAAATGTCCCAATTAGATTGAACTCTGTTAATTATGTGCAATAAAGTTTCAAAATTACAAATGTCCCGTTCTGATCCTAGAATTTTAAAATAACTAGAAAAAAATAATCACAAACATGGGTTAAATCACCCATATAATGTAGTCATAGCTTATATTAATTGAATGCAATTTGTGGTGACATATATTAACGGCAGGTGAGGAAAAAGTTCTAAGGTTTTCGAACCTTGAATGATTGCCCCGTGTAGGTCAGCATTCATAAAGCATTGAGCCAACTGATCTTTCCTGCAAACAGCATACAATGAATAAGAAATTCACATATACATAGAGATGAAAATTACTAAAATATGAAATAAAAAGAAAACAAAAAAGCAGAGCTACACTACCCAACAATTTTCAGAAGCTGAAGTATGTAGGATTTCCACTTCTCATGCATAGGCTTAAACATCTCAAAGCTGAGAAAGTCAACAAAAAAAAGTCAAAATAAAACAATTAAGGTGATATTGGCATGAAATAGAAGCAAATATACAAAAGCATAACATAAAATCAACAAAGTTTCAGGAACCACCACACCAAGAATGACTAACCTCATATCAGCAACATATTTACCATATCCAAGAAAAGGAGAGATTACTATGTGTGTGTGTGTGCAAGTTTTTGTGTCTGTGTGTGTGAACTCACTTATGGAACTCTTTTGGCAAATCAAATAATCCATTCTTCTTATGTTGCTTCACCGACATATGCTTTTTAGAGCGTTTCAATCCATTCGGAAGTGCCTGAGTACGACCCAACATCCCACTTTTCTGGACATAATTATCAAGAAGTAATGTATTATCAATTTTCATGCTTTTTGACCCCTGCATGAACTTCTGAGCTGAATCACCATGTTGGAAAAGCTCATGCAGAACTTTATCAACTGAGACTTTTCTATCAGACACCTGCACTTGCATTATTCAGGAAATAATTAAAAAAACAACAATTAACAGCTAATTTCTAGTTAAGCAAAAATAGATTAAGGTGGGGACTGACCTCAACACCAATTGGAAGCAATTTTTCATCTACCGAGTGAGAAAGCTTCGAGTATGCTGGTTCGTTTAGGTCAACATCTGTAACATATTTTTTACTTTATAGAGTTCCAGATAAATCTAAAGCTAATGAATGCAAACAGAACGACAATCATCTAATACATCCATACCTTTTTTAGAAGTATTGCCCACGAAAGAAAAGTTGCCTGCATGATAAATTGGGGCAGCACTAATATGTATCAAGAGGGGATGAGCAAAACTAAAATGAAACTTGAAAAGAAATAAACCTTTTTTAGATGAAGCATTGGTGGACGGTTTTTTGACTCTCAAGTTCGGAGATGAGGGGCCGTCATTTGAAGCAGCTCTTTGCTTATCTTCAATCGGCCTTTTCTTGCTTTTCTGTTCCCGTGTCTGAACCTCAGCTTTTATTTGAGCAAATCTTCGTTCTAGAGCTTCTAGTGTTCGTTTCCTTTGATCTTCCATATTTGATTCACAACCAGCTAAATATTTTACAGCATCAAATCCGTAAGCAATGGCAGAATCGTTAAAAGGACCTTTTAATTCGAAAAAGGAAGCAAATACAACTTTCCATATGCAACTTAACAAAAAGAGAACGAAATTCTACAATCAAAAAAGCTTCAAAGAATTACTCATAAGTTATGCAGCATTCAAGAAGCAGAAATCAGTAGTAAAGCGGACACTAAGTAGGATAATCTACTAAAACGCTGAACTATGGCAATTCAATCACGAAACACTCATATAGCAAATTTACCTCACACTTTCCGAACCATTAACGTCTACAAACTAAAAAGCTCAATGCATACTATTGTTCGCATCCAATATTGTTTATAGTGGAAGTAGCCCAATTAACACAAGTTTTTGCTTGTGCAGCCATGGTTAACGAGAGATTGTCTAACTGAAGACGAACAGCAAAAAAGGCGTCGAATGGAACAATAACATACCAATAACACTCCAGCTTCTCCGCCGCCGCGCCGCCCTTGATCGGCCGCCCTAAACGCCCACCAGCCACCGCTCCGCCTCCGTGCCGTCGCCGGTCTGACAAATTACTATTTGGTTTGTTTGGGACTTTGGTTTCTTCGATTGAGACCTATTTCATGAATTCAATGTATTAAAACTTATGCAAACGACATCGTATTTAGTTGGCAAAAGGTTATTACTTAATTTACTTTATCATTATTAATTTTCTGCAATATAGTTTTTCTTTTTTATAGAACTTATTTAATTAAATATAATATTATTACCGTGACGAAATAGGAATAATTCATTCTTACTTTTTTAGTTAAAATATTATTTTATAAATGATAAAATTATTTATACTCAATAATTTTCTTATCATAACAAAATAAAGTTCGGTTTAGTTTATTTTTAGGTTGCAATTCTTTTTTTCCTTTCAGAAAAAAGATAATTTTGTTTCTCAATTTGTGGTTTATTTTTATTTAGGGTTAATTTTAATTTAGTGCACTTCGTCCATAACATTTTAATCGGTGTGATACAATAAATTGTCACACTAAAAAAGTTCAGTGTTTCATCATCTGATAATAATTCAATTCGAACTTCTAATATCCAAAGGTACAATATTTTTTTAAAAATATTTCGAGTACAGCTGCGGGCACTCACATCTAAAAGATGTCTAAGATTTTCGAGCTGAAGATTACTACCAGAAGGAGGCTCTGGCAGGTCACTTCCCACTACCTGCAGAAGAATCAAATCTTTCAAATTCCAAATCTCTGAAGGTAGATAGGATGGAATTCCGGAGCATTTCAAATCGAGATAGTTCGAAAAAATCAAGACCTGAAGCCTTTGGAGATTGCACAATGTTGGTGTGAGGTGTCCATTATAGCCGAAAGCAAGGTACTTCAACTGAACTAACTTGAGAATTTCAGGTGGGAAAGTGTAGAACCCGATTCTGAGAGCATCTAGCATCTCGAGCAGCTTAAACTCTTCCGTTCATACACCCAATCTATATTGACGTTCTGTACTAGAATAAATAATAGTACGCACCAATGAATTCAAGTTACATGCGGATAGATCTTTGATGAAATGGTGGATATTCTGTTGGAAGCACAACCAGCGTTGTTGATTACATATGGTGTCTGCCTGCAGAATAGCGTAATTTGTCTCCTTATTTATGACGATGAAGAACTTCTCCTGTTTAGCTTTTCTCACAAGAAAATCATGAAAGACTTCCTCAAAAATTCTTGTACTTCCATACAAGGAGTCTCTGTTTACACATAGACCAAGTAAACCTCGACGAAAGAGCTCATACCAACACCTTACGTCAATGTCTTTTGGGCTACTAACCCGTTCAATAAATCCTTCCACCATCCATTGTGTCAATAGCTTCATCAAAGGGGTGGCATAGTTGTATGGGAAAATTGCAGTATACAGAAGGAATACCTTTAAATTTTGAGGCAAGTGGTTGTAAGTAAGAGATACAGCTGCTTCTATGAAGTCAACATCGTTGTCACAAGCATTAATCGAATTCGATGCTATCAGTATCTCCCAATACTCAGCATCCGGGTGGGCACAAGAAAGTAGTTTCCCAACAATGACAACTCCATATGGTAATCCTCTGCAACTCGAGGCGATATCTCTTGCAATGATAGCAAGATGTGCAGGGCGTGCTTCATCACCAAAGACCATTGCCCCGAGCAGAACCAAGGTTTCCCAATCACTCATACGATCCAACAGATGAGGACGAGCCGGGGCCACATCTACATTCGTAGTTGTTAGCAGGATTCGACTTCTATTATAGTAATCCGGGAACAATTCTTTCAAATCGTTCCAAGACGCGACATCTCGTATATCATCCAATAAAATGATATACCTCTTATGCCTTAAAAAATTGTAGATATGCTTCACCAATTGATCATCTGTCTTCTGACGCATTTCACTGCTCCAACTGTATTCGTGCTCGAGTAATGGGTTATTTAACTCTTCATGGATTCCATCACTCGACTGTCTCACAGATGCTAGAAGATCTAACAATTTATCATGTTTGTTGTAGTTAACAGATACCTTCACCCAACCAACAACATCAAAATGGTTATTAATCGATGGATCCTCGAGAAGGCAACGAGCAAGAGCGGTCTTCCTGATTCCAACAGTGCCAACAATCGGGACAACTCGGAGAGCATCAGATCCCTTCATCAGCCGATCCTTGAGTTCATTTATGTTTTCGTAGCGTCCAACCAATCGATACCTCTTTGTGCAGTTAATCTCATCAGAATCTCTCCATACCGATGCGCTTATTTTCCTGTCCAATGTCAGATGACTGAACTCCTCAGCCGTCATTTCAGCAATGGAATTGATATTCTTTATGACTCTCTCCAGGTCTCCATGGAAGCTCTCACTTCAAATTTCAGCTTGTGATGGAGAAAGGGAGTGAGTTGACCGCATGTGGGAGTCGATGATGTCTTGAGCTTCATAAATGGCATCTCTCATCTGGGTTTCGAATTCTGTTTTAAACTCTGTTCTCCACAAGAAAACATTTCAAGGAATCGACTCCAAGGAAGAGCAGTTCGATTTGTGGGTAGTGACAAGTAGGAATACTGCGGAGCTTCCACAGAGTGTTCACAAGCGAAACTGCAGCACCATACGCAGCCATAAGGCCCATAACTTCAACGTCTCTCCTCACACAAACTGCAAGGGGTATGACGAATTGATGATCTGGAAATGGAAATATGCAAGTTCTGTATCTCGATTAATTTGTTTGAAAAGCATGGTTTTTTCATAATTCTAAGTTGAAGTCAAATTTAGGGGCGACAGTTTTATACTTAAAAGAAGTGAATTAAGTAACAAATGTGGGGAAATTCTTGCATGAGCCAAGTGTAGGAATTGGGACCCACACCCGGCTCATACAAGAATTTTCAACGAATGTGATCCATTTGACATTTGAAACTTGACAAATGATTGATATGATTTTGGTCTGGTTTAAAATTTTCCTAAGTTTGATTTTTTGGGATAGGAAATGTGAAAGGAAAAAGTCTTGAGATTCCAAATATTAATAATTGTTAATTTTTTTTTGAGTTAATTGCACCAAACCCCTGTGTTTGTTTCAATTCGTAAAAAAGATCCTATGTTATAAAAATTAATTCAAAAAATCTTATGTTATTTTATTTTTTGCACACCGCTCCTTCACTCCATTTGATCAACTAGAAAATATTTTAATCCCAAAATACCCTTACTTTACATATTAAAATATACATATTATATGTATTAAAAATACAAATATCATAAGGGGGAATTTCAGAAAACTCTCCATCGGTTGAAAATTTTTTATTTGCTCTCCAGGTCAAAAAAATTTTAGTTCACTCCCCAATTCACATGCATAATTTGAGTTAGCTCCCCAATTTTGGGGACAGATACCACATATGGCGATTTAGATACACCATATGACGATTTAGATACCACATATGGCGATTTAGATAAACTCAAGAATCGTGTATCTAATTCGTCATATGGTGTATCTAAATCGCCATATGTGGTATCTGCCCCCAAAATTGAGGAGCTAACTCAAATTATGCATGTGAATTGGGGAGTGAACTAAAATCTTTTTAGACCTGGAGAGTAAATTAAAAATTGACTATACAATTGAGAAGTTAAATTTCCCCATATCATAATTGTATTAGTTTAAAATATACATATTATATTAAAAAATAAAAAACATATAAATATTAAAAATCACTTTTTATATTTTTGAATATATATCAAAATATACATATAAATGAATAATTATTATTTTAAAAATATTACTAATAAATAAATATACGTAGATATTATTTATATATTTCTAATTTAAAAAATATATTTTTTATATATGCATACAATTAATTATATGTATATATACTATATATATATATATATCATCTTCTTCTCCTACACAGTACAACCGCCACCGCCGTTCCCCGACCGCTGTCGCTGCTCCGATCGCCAACCCCAGCACCACCACCACTCCTTTTCCTCCTCATCTTTCTCGCGCCTACTTACTGACGCCCAAACAGCCACCTCTCCGCCTGCACACTTCTCCTCTCCGATGACCGATGGCCACCACAGATCTACATCTGCTCCCACTTCGGCTCTGAATGGACGGCAACCATCTCCGCTTCTCCTCCTCCCTCTCCAGATCCACTCTACATCACCACTCCAGGATGGTCGTCAGCCATCTCCACCTCGTTTCCGGCTCCATCTCCGACCGTCCCCTTCGGCGACCCACAATCAACTGGAAATGGTGGGATTGGTTGGGCGTGGTAGGTGGGGAGGGATGGTGGCGTCGGCGGAGTTGGACTTGGGGAGTTGGTGCCCGGTGGACTGCTGGTGGTGACGGTGGTGGTGGTGGGGCTTACGGTGTGGGGGCGATGGCAGATGGCGGTGGGGTGGGGGGGGGGGGGGGGGGGGAAGGGGCGTGTTGGTTTCTTTTTTTAATTATATTTTTATTTTATATATATCTACATATGCCTACCTATGCAATATTGATATTTCACCACAAAAAGCTTATTTCTACCCACAGTCAATGCGCGTGTAAGATAAACATTGGACATAGGGTTTTTTTTGCAAAAAATTAACAAATGTAGGGTTTTTTGGATGATATTGTATATGTCAGAGTTTTTTTTACCTATTTCGCCTAACGGTGTATTTTTCTCTTTTGTTTTTTTTTAACATCTCAAACATTTGAGTCAGATTTATATTTTAATATTCAATGTTTAAAATTTAAAAATTTGATGTCCAAGTTTTGATTTGTTGTTCATTTTAATGCCCAATGTTAAAATCCGACAGAATCTTCCGGGTAAGACGATTGTTTTAAAAGCAAATTAGTTTTTTACCCATTAAAAAATTTAAAGCAAAAAAAGAAGGGGAAAAAAAAGAAGAAAAGAAACAGCCAAAACCCGTTTTGCTCTCAAGACTCTAAAAAGTGAAGTGGAGAAGAAGAAGAGGAAAGAAAAAGGCAACAAGATTATGGTGAAATCTTGATTGTAACGAATGTATTTGATAGCTGAGAAAGCAAATTGGAGGCACTGTTAACAAGGTGAAGATTGTGGTTTCAGGAATTCTGGAAATGCATTTCATGTGGATGAAATTAGCTCATGAAGTATAAATAAGTTGCTATATATGTTGAAATTTTTGGGAAATTGCAATTTCATAACAGAAAATCCAAGAATTTTCACAGTTGAAACAAATTTTAGACCTTTTGACTACGATTCGAGTTGTTTTCGAAAAAGAAAAAATCAAACTTTTTAACAAATTTAGAACAATTGATCCGATCGCATAATATAGAATATCAACAAATTGAAAAGGTGGAGGAATTTGGTGGATTACCTTAAGAGAGTTGGACACCACGAACAACAGCGAGTGGGAGATAGCGGAGGTGAAATGACATGAGGCAGTGGAGATTCCGGCGGCGGTGATCTGGGGCATCGTTAAATGCGGTGGCGATGTCGTAGAGGGCGGTGTTTTGGAGAGGTCTTTTTTTGTTTTATTTCAAAATGTTTAATGAATATAAATTACTGTTACATAGAGATCTCAACAAAATATAAATAACTACAATTTATTAATCAAATAATTACATTTACATTCTCTCATGAATTTAAGAATTATATTTATACATCCTCGTGAATTTAAAAATATCACAAGTAATTGACTTCTTTTGTAATATAATTATTAGATTCATGAAAAAGTATAAATATAATTATTTAAGTAAGTGATACCAAATTATAATTTTCAATAATCCTTTGAGATTTAAAATTAAAATAATTTATTTATCCTTCAAAAATTCATGATGGCTAGAAGATTCAGCCGGATTTTGTACATTGCTCAAGTCTTCCCGAGATGGAATTTACTCTCCAAGGGCCCTCCAAAGTTTTAATTAGCAAAGTCATTTTTTTTTTCTTTCTCCTCTATTATTTTAATTTTTTTTAATTTTTCTTAAATTATTTCGATTGAGATGACATTTATTTCTCGTATTTATTTTAAATTTTGGATTCCCTCTCAGACTCTATTTTCTTTTTTTTTTTTTTTTACCTTATCGCATCTCAGCGTTACTTTCACTTCTTGTGCAATCATCTCCAAGAATTAAAAAAAATTCCTCAATAGAAAAAATTGCGTACTCATCGTTGTCGCCTTCTACAAGCGTTTTAAAAAAAACTTTAGTTATCTATATATTTTTTTAAGGAAATCGATCATAAGACCTTAGGGACTTAAAATCTCAGGTTAAGAGAGCCACACCATTTGGTGTCATGAAATCTTTTTTTTTTCTTTTTTTTTTTTTTAACACAAATTTTATTCATGTATTTTAGTTAATCTCTTCTGCATTATATTAACAAACCCTCAAATTCTTTTCTTTTTTATTTATTTTTAATTATTTATTTATATTTAGCTCTTTTTTTTTCCTCACCTCATTTTAATTTATTTTATTATATTTTCTCTTTCAATATTTTTTTAATTTCTACTTCAACTATTACTTTATATTAATTTGATATTATTTTACTTTATTTATGAAAAACTGTAATTATATTAAAAATAATATAAATTAAATAAAAATATGAAAATATTTATCTAATAATTTTTGTTGGCACACGCATCTAGCGTGGATAACTAGTTTCTTTTAAGGAAGAGTCTCCTCTTCCGAGATACAAGTATATAAACAAAATCAAAAGGCAAGAAATCCCATAATTAAAATTCAAGGTCAAACGAGCTAGGTTGTCAGCCTCCCTGTTTCCTCCATGCCGTACAAATGAGAAAGTGACATGCGGCACCCATGACAGAATACCGCGAATGTCGGCTACAAGATTGCCCACGGGGAAATTCTTGCATGTACCGGGTGTGGCCCCTAAGCAACCTTCCGGCAGTTTACGCCAATGTTGTACATGTGACAAAGAGTCTTCGTCCATGGAAATGGCAGTCTTGCTGTATAGACATTATGAGCAGAAGAAACCAAGCTAGCTGGATCCAAGACCATTTCAGGTTGCGACTCCACCATATGGACCACGCATACACCGCAATGGCAAACCTATCTCCTTCTTTGCTATCCAGATTTCCAGCGCAAACCAACATCACTCTTTACAGCTCCCTCGCCAACTAGAAATGATGCTCCAAGGAAAATTAGAGAGCGCCTAACTGAATGTTATACATCTATTCACATATAAATGAATTTCGTAAACCAGATTCTAAATTTTTCCTTATATGATCCAAACTATGACCGTTTTTATACTTTCCCACCCCAATTATAACAGTTTGCAAGCACAATAGTTTGGATAGAAAAACACAAGAACTGTCAGGGTTCGGATTCTAACAACATAACTCCAACAACTATTGTTTTACAAATAATTAACTTCATATTTTAATATTAATTAAGAGAAAATTATTAAAATCATCCCGTAAAGTGAGCTACTTTTAATTTTGGTCCCAACAGTTGCCAATGTCTCACTTTTGGTCCCATAAAGTGGCTTTTATCTTAATTTTGGTCCCATTGACCATTTTCCGTCTAAAATAACGGTTGACCGTTAAAAAAGTAACTTTTTAGCCCTTTTGGTTATTTTATATTTTCAAAACTATCCCAAACTATTTAAATTCTATATTTTCACCCCCAAACTATTTAAATTGTATATTTTCACCCCAAATAAAAGATAATATATATTATATATAATATATAATATATATGTATTATAGGGCTGTAAATGGATATCCGGAAATCCGATATCCGTCTGCATTCGAATTCGTTTACAGAGGATATTATCCGAATCCGTCTCAAAAGGATATTATCCGTATCCGATTATAGACATCCGAATTATAAACGGATAAGGATATGGTAATAAGACATCCGATCCGTTTAACATCCGATCCGTTTCATTATCCGTTAGATTTTCCGTTATCCGATTTATCCGTAATCCGTATCCGATAAATAATATATTATATTAAAAAATATACACACAACTGTGTATGTATGATAGATTATTAGTATTAAGTAAATTTTTTTACGCATTTATTAAAGAAAAATCTTAGGTTTTAATAGTAACCATATGTTTACTTCAACATTTATATTGAGATAATATAAGTAACATATATTATGTTATTAATAAAAGTATTATATTTCAAATTAATTATATGATAAAATTTATAATTTCCAACATATTTATACATTCACTAAAAAATAAAATTAATATATATAGATATAGTTATTATTTCTCTCTTTGTCTAATATATCTATATATATATATATTCAAAGTCATATAATTATTAAATAATTTATTTATAAATGAGTAGTTGATAATTTGATTAAAAATTCGAAGTTATATAGTTAAATAATTTATGTCAAAATGAATAGTTGAAAATCCGATTAAAATCCGAATCCGTCCGAATCCGCCTTGTATCCGTATAAAAAGGATATTATCCGAATTCGATTTAAAAGGATATTATCCGTATCCGTCCGAATCATAAAAGGATAAGGATATGGTAATCATACATCCGATCCGTTTAATATCCGTTTACAACCCTAATGTATTATATATTATAATACATATATAAACATATATAATACGTGTATATATATATATATAATATGTATATATAATATTTTATAATGTATAATATATATATAATATAATATAAATATATATATGTATAATACATATAATATAATATAGTCTAATATAATGTATATATTATATGTATCTATGCACATATATGATACATGTAATGTATATATACATACATATATAATACGTGTATATATATATAATATATGTATATATATATATATATATATATATATTATATATATATATATATATATATATTATACATATAATACACGTGTATATATAGAATATATATATATATGTATAATACGTATAATATAATATACGTATTATACATATAATACATATAATATATGTGTATGTATATATATATATATATATATATATATATATATATTGTATTATAATATAATACAATATATATATATATATTTATATATATTATACACGTATAATATAATATTATATATATATAATATATTTTAACAGTAAAAGTAATTTTTTTTAACGGAGTAAAAAGTAACTTTTTTAAGGAAATAGGGTAAAAAGTAACTTTTTTTTTAACAGTCAACCGTTATTTTGGACGGAAAATGGTCAATGGGACCAAAATTAAGACAAATGCCACTTTATGGGACTAAAAGTGAGACATTGGCAACTGTTGGGACCAAAACTAAAAGTGGCTCACTTTACGGGACGATTTTGATAATTTTCTCATTAATTAATTTGAAGTCCGAAACTTATTGGCTAGATTTGTCGATTCGACCCAATATAATAGCCACCATTGAGTAACATTACACCTAAGTAGTCAACCCGACATGGCCATGAGTGAAGATCCGATGAGATAATTGGGAGCTTGATAGACAAAAATGCTTAAATTCATTCGAAAGTGAATTCAGGTTTCTCTACCAACTTACAAAAACAATTCACTAATGTCAACCAACAAATATACTACTTCTGCTGTCTGATTCAGAACTCACAAATTAGAGACACACTCTACCTCAGTAAAATAGGAATACAATATTCCAGATATATAGGCTTGTTCAAATTTGGAACACATACCTCTTAATGTTTGCAAGCAGAAGCATCACATTAAATTGGTTGATACAAAGTTTTAGAGCTTCTAATCATCCAGTGAAGAATAGATGTCAAATTGAGTTGATTCGTTTCCCCTGTTTCGCATCACCTCCTTTATTTGCAGAGCTGAATTCATGGCAGATGTGCTGCAATCGACCACCTCCAACAATTCAAGAGTCGAGCTATCTGCAATTACTAAGGGGATGTGACGCAGTTTATAACAGTTCCTAATGATCAAACTTCTCAAGACCGGGAAGATGGAACCTGTACTGGAATCAAATGTCCAGTTCTCCAAATCCATGTCTTCTAACGTGAGGTATTTTAGCTTGGGGAATTCATCCGTCTTCACTTCCCACTCGGGGCCTTGGAAGGCAAAGTTTTGCAAGTTGACAAAGTCAACTTGTGGCAATGTAGCAATTGACCTCATATACTCCCAAGGAAATCCACACCCATTCAAAGTTAAGACTCCAAGAGTAGATGGAAAAACTGGAATGGAACGAGGAACAACTTGTAACCCGATGTCAGGATAAATAACAATGCATTTAAAGGTTTGGAGGACATGAAGCATGTCAAGATAACTAAAAAAACTCAATGTTTCATCCTCTTGTAATGATTCAATGCGAACTTCTAATATGTCAAGGTTGGGGATCCTTTCAAAAATGTTTGGGGTACAGCTGCGAGCACTCACGTCCAAAAATTGAAGGTTTTCTAGCTTAGAGATAGAAGGAGGCTCAGGCAGGTCACTCCCCTCAACCTGTAGATGCATCAAATCTTTCAAATTCCAAATCTCGACAGGCAGATAAGATGGAACTCCAGAGCATTTCATATTGAGATACTGTGAAACAATCAAGGCCTGAAGATTTCGAAGATTGCACAACGCCACAGGGAGTTGACCATTATAGCTGAAAGCAAGGTACTTCAACTGAATTAACTTGAGGATTTCAGGTGGGATGGTGTAGAAACCGATTTTGACAGCATCAAGTACCTCGAGCAGCTTGAATTCGTCTGACCATGCCCCAATTCGATATTGACGTTCTGGGCCTGAATAAACAAGACTACGTGCTAACGAATTCATGTTACACGTGGACAAATCTTTGATGAAATGGTGGATATTCTGTTGGACGCACAGCCGGCGTTGCTGAGTATATGCAGTGTCTCCTTGTTGAAAAGCGTAACTTGCATCCTTATTTATTACAAGGAAGAACTTCTCTTCTTTAGCTTTTCTCACAAGAAAATCATGAAAAACTTCCTCTGCAATTCTTAAACTTGCATTCAAATAGTCTCTGGACTTTACACGAACAGCAAAAAAACCTCGCATGGAAAGTTCATCCTTAGACTCAAAGGCTATCTGTAGCATGCCGTATAACTCTTCAACTTCTCCCATAAACCCTTCCGCAATCCATAGGATCACAAGCTTTGTCCAAGGGATGACATAATTGTAAGGGAAAATAGCCATATAGAGAAGACACACTTTTAGCTGTTGCGGCAAGTGGTTGTAAGTGAGAGATACCAGTGCTTCTATGAGGTCATCATAGTTCTCCATGGAAACAATTGAAGACAACACTATCTCCCAATACTCTGCAATTGGGTTGGCACACAACAGTAGTCTTCCAACAATGAAAACCGCATGAGGTAATCCTCTACAACTCACAGCAATATCCTTTGCAATAACAATAAGATGTGCAGGGCATGGTTCACCAACAGTCTCTTCAATCAAACCCAAGATTTCCTCATCAAAGATTATCTTTTCAAGCACAGCAAAGGTGGACTTATTAAAGATTACCTCTTCAAGCAAAACAAAGGTGACCAAACCAAAGACTATCTGTGCAAGCATAGCAAAGGCAGCCTCATCGCTCAAACGATTCAACAGATGTGGGTGGGCTGGTGCGATTGCCACATCTCTAGTCGTTAGCAGGATTCGACTTCTAGTATAGTAATCCGGGAACAATTCTTTCAAATCGTTCCAGGACTCAGCTTCTCTTATATCATCCAACAGAAAGATATACCTCTTATATTTGAGAGAATTGTTGATAAGTTTCACCAGTTGTTCGTCTGACATCTGCTTGATTTCGTCGCTCCAATAATATTCCTCCTCAAGTAGGTCCACATCATGGATTCCAATACTCGACTTCCTCAAGGATGCCAGGATATCTAACAATTTATCACGTTTGTTGTACTTGACATATACCTTTACCCAACCAATAGCATCAAAGTGGTTTACAATCATAGGATCCTCGAGAAGACAACGAGCAAGAGTGGTCTTACCCATTCCAGCAACGCCGACAATCGGGACAACTTGGAGCGCATCGGATCCATTCATCAGCCGATCCTTGAGTACATTTATGTCTTCATCACGTCCAACCACTCCGTGCCTCGCATTAAAGACGTTAATTTCATTAGAATTTCTCCATACGGAGGTGCTTATTTTCCTGTCCCAAGTGAGATGATTGAACTCCTCCGTCGTCATTTCAGCAATCAAATTAATCTTTTGCTTCACTCTCTCCAGGTCTTCATGGAAGCTCTGACTGCTAATTTCAGCTTCTGAAGGAGAAAGGAAGTGAGATGACCACATGTGGGAGTCGATGATGTCTTGAGCTTCATAAATGGCATCTCTGATTTGGGTTTCGAAATCTGCTTTCACCTCTCTGTTTTCCACAAGAAAACATTTCAAGGAATGAACTGCTTCAAAAAGTTGTTCGATTTGTGGGCGATTGGGATTGCTCTGGAGCTTCAATAGAGTCCTCAAAAGCGAACGTGCGGCACCATAGGCGGCCATATCTCTGATCTCTCTCCTGCTAAAACAAAATCTCGTTCAGAGGTATTGCCTCTCGACAAACAAGAAATGGAAATATTGTAAAATTTTGTGGAAGACTGAAAGTAAGTAAACAATGGTGGCCTGCCTGTTGTGTTCACTGTTCACCCAACAAAGTTGAAAGTTTGTCAAATTATAAAAAATATTAAATGTTAAAATATTGTCCAAGTACCCCTAATAAAATGGCAAGAATTCCGGGAATCAAGAAATAGAAGAAGCCATTCAAAATACGCCAAACCCATCTCCCCAAAACGCATAAAAATTCATCGACAATGCTTAAATGGCGTATATTTATTTATTTCTTATCGTTTTTCGGTCACTAAACGTAGTGTCAACAAAATGACCTACAAATTAATTCGTAATGCATTTTTGGTAGATATCCCCTCATTCTCATTGTTTCTGATGCGCATTTGTAATAATATTTAGGGGGGTATTCGCAAACTCCGGTGCATAAGCAAAAGTGAAAGTTGTTAAAATTTATCTATTATTTTATTATTATTTATTATTTATTATATCTTATAAAAGCACGAATAGTTTCTTACAAAATACGGATCGCCTAAAATATCCTCACAACAATTACTTCAATAATTATTAGTTAAGGATAATGATGTAAATACATGTTATAGATTATTAATTAATTATATTTAAAAAGCACTAATATAAAATACGACTCTTTGTAGAAGTAAAATTTCTCCAACTTACCTAGAAAAGATATATAGTTTAACAAGGATTGTTTTAATATTACTATATTAATTAATTGTATTCAAATTTTATAATATAAGTTGTCTATTTTTTTAATTTTAAGGCCTATAATTTAAAATGTTATAATAAGATATATCTAATGAATTGAAAAACAACAAATTGATTCACTTTATTTTAATAAATTTTTGTAATTATGTAAAATAAAATATTATTTAAATAAGTTACATAAAATAACTTTCAATAAATCAAGCATAATGTAAGTCTAATTATATAAGTCCATAGTTCTATTTATCTAAATCCATAAACTTTCTTAAAATATAGTCATATTATAATTCTATAAATTTATCTAATTAACAAAATAATATAATTTAATGATTTATATAAAATATTTTTCAATAAATTAATTAATCCTAATGTAATATTTTTTAATTAACTAATACTAATATAATTTTAATTATCTAAATCTAACTAACCATATAATCTTCCTTTAGTTTATATGATAAAATATAAACTAAATACTTCGAAGCAAGAATAACATTTTTGGTTTCTTAATTCTACAATTTTAATTAATTGTATTCAAATTTTATAATATAAGTTGTCTATTTTTTAATTTTAAGGCCTATAATTTAAAATATTGTTATAATAAGATATATCTAATGAATTGAAAAACAACAAATTGATTCACTTTATAAAATTTTGTAATTATGTAAAATAAAATATTATTTAAGTAAGTTACATAAAATAACTTTCCATAAATCAATCATAATGTAAGTCTAATTATATAAGTCCATAGTTCTAATTATCTAAATCCATAAACTTTCTTAAATTATAATGATATTATAATTCTATAAACTTATCTAATTAACAAAATAATATAATTTAATGATTTACATAAAATATTTTTCAATAAATTAATTAATCCTAATGTAATATTTTTTAATTAACTAATACTAATATAATTTTAATTATCTAAATCCAACTAACCATATAATCTTCCTTTAGTTTATATGATAAAATATAAACTAAATACTTCAAAGCACGAATAACGTTTTTGGTTTCTTGATTCTACAATTTAGTATTGTAGGTTCTTAGACCAAAGTTACTTTAAATTAAGAATACTAAGAAAACTCAATGTGTGTACATATAAAAATAAGATATAAACTAATTTTATACATAATTTTTACAATATTCGATTAAACATTTATATAAATATACTCTTTTAATTATTTCTACTATATATATCAAAACAATTATAAAAAAAATAAACATAAATCTGAAATAATACTCACTAGAAGAATACAAATAAAAAAATAGAATACAAGATCAAATGACAAAGAGAATATAAAAAAGCGATAAAGAATAGTTGGTTAAAAAAAAAATTACTTGATTTTAATGTATATGCACATGCATACCAAAATTAAGAACGACTATGAAATATCTTTGCAAATATATGTGAGAATTAATATAGCGTAATGGTAACAAAATTTCGAAGATTAGATTAAAATTTTCAAGATGTTAGATTGAGTGTCAGTTCAAGAAAGATATGGAAATTTTTTTAATTTAATCTAAATGAGATTGATCCAATAGTTATCAATTTATTTTTACATTCTCCAAAGTAGCAATATACAACTTATTGGCCGAATCAAAACTTGAAGGACATTTTGACTTGTGATCATTGCTCAGAAACAATGGTTCTTGAACAGTTTTCAATGTGCTCGAAAAGCAAAAAAATAAAACAAAAATACAAAGAATTTCTAAAGCATTATGCATGATACAAACAAGGTAAATATTCAAATGATTTGGAGGAAGAATTGAGGGCAGAATATAACAAACTATTGCAACAAAAAGAGATTATTTGGTTTAAGAGTTGAGAATTAATTGGCTCAAATTTAGGGATAAACAAACAAGTTTCTTACATCTATCAGCCATAATGAGAAGAAGAAGGAATCAAATGAATGCTCTGAAAATAGACAATGAATGAGCAACCAACAAAGATTATCGGGTGTTTATTTGTCTAATTTCAAAAATTAATGCTCCACAAAAATAAGCGAGTTTTAGCCAATTACGTTGTGCAACATATTGCTCAAAATAATCACCAAGATGATTATACTTCGTTTAAACCGTATATTAAAAAAAATTACGGGATCGAACTAGAATAGCTCCATTCCCGACCAAGGCACCTATTACAATATCTTGATGCCTAAATAAGTGTTATGAATGCTACATCACTCCAACGAAAAAAAGGGGGCATGGTGTTGAAATTGAATATTGAAACAGCGTACGAAAAACCCAATGAAATTTCTAAAAAGACTTTTAACTTTCTTCAAATTCCCGATGAAAATCATCAATATCATTATGAGCAGAATGTAGAGGATACAATCAGAGATTCTATAGAATGGTGAACCAACGGAGGTTGTACGGATGTGTGGCATTAGATAAGGCAATCACGTTCGTTTTATTTGTTTGTAATATGCATGGAACAACTTACATATATAATTGAAGAGACCATTTCGGTCAGACTTGGAAGCCAATTATGGTATATTAGAGAAGCTCTTACATGATCTCACACTTACCTTTTGTGGACGACTTAATATTGGGAGTCAAAGCTATTGTGGATGGAGCAAAGTGCATTAAAAGTGTGGTTGAGACATTTTGCAAGGAGTTGGGCCTCAAATTAAACTTATGCAAATTACATGTGTTGTTTGCACCTTATGTGACAAATGATTTAAAGCAGTAGGTTAGTAGAATTCTGGGCATGGAAAATACAGACAACTTAAGGAACTATTTGGGGGTGCAAATGAACTTTAGCTGTAATTATAATGAGCATTTCCTGATTGTGATTAATAGAGTCGAAAAGCATCTCTTGGGATAGAAAACCAAAATGACAAATATTAACAGACGAATGCCACTTATTAAGTCCATCACGATCTTGATCTCCATCAACCACATGCACACAAATGGGCTCCCCAATCAGATGTACGATAAACTTGATCCACTCAAGCACAACTTTCTTTAGGCGATTAATATAATAAGGAACAAACTCATCTTGTAGGGTTAAAGAAGGTGACTGCAAAGAAGTAAGAATGTGGATTGGGTTTTAGAGAAGCCCAAAAGGAAATATAGTGATGCTAGCTAAAACGGGATGAAGAATGCTTAACAAGGAGATGGTGGTATACATCAAAAAAATATTTAAAAGGGGATAAACATTCTTGATCGAATATAAGTCTCAACTTATGGGTTTCCCGAGCATGGAAGAGGATAGTTAAAAACACTTGGATGGTGGAACCATTTTGAAAATGGAGGATTGAGAACGGTGAAGGGATATTTTTATGGAATGATAGATGGTTATCACAAGGCAAACTGGCGGACATCTTTGGAGATAACATTCATGAGGAGGATAAAGATCTTATGGAATGTAATCTCATTGGAACAGATAAAAATTGAAACCTGAATAAGTTGAAAACATCACCGTCCAAAGAGGTTGTGAATGAGGTATGTAGTGTCCTAACACGCTGCATGATAACGGAGATAAGAGAGAATGAATTGGGTCAACTAAAGATAAATTCTCCTATAAAATGACTATACTCTACTTATGATGTCGGATGAGACATGCAAGAAAAACTTTAAATAAATTTGAAAACTACCTTGACCCAAAAATTCAAGATTTTCCTGTGACATTGCCAATATGATAGCTTGCTTACAGATGTATTAGAGTATGACAGAAAATTTGGGGAAAACTTGCGAGTGTCGGATGGGCTCAAAGAGAGCTTTAGTAGCAAAATATTGAGTAATATGTTCCTAAAATATCCTGGGTGGGTTGTGTTAATCATGACGCTCTAGAATTTTTGGAAAACATGGAACCGATGGAGCTATCAAAATATTATGAAGCTTAGAAATGTTGCTATTGGCCACATGAAAGAGTTATCTACGACCTTACTACTAATCAATAAGGATACAAAATACAGACAAAAGAAAATCTGCACTTAGTTGTCGTGAAATAAATCTGAGAAGTGATGGGTAAAACTAAAATTGGATTAAAGCTTTTATAACTACACCAACAGGGGCGTCATTCGAGATGGCAATTGAAAATGAATGCTAGGATATGTTATGAATCTTGGTATAGTTTCAATAATGTAGCAAAGTTATTGAACTTACCTAAAGGATTAAAACTAACTTTGGAGAGATACTTTTCGAAAATTAATGTGGAGATTGATTTGGAGACGGTCGTTAAATGAATAACAATGAAGGATACTCATAAACAACTAATGAGAAATGTAATATTTGATTGGCGAAGGTTACTCCAATGATTTTGAGAAACTTAAATTAAATAAATCTCGAGAGAAAGAAACATGATGATGGATAAATTGGTGAGGATAGGTCATAAGGTTCAAGTTGGTTATTGCTGCTAGGATGTTCTCATTCTTGAACATAAGCCTCAACTTATGGCTTCCCGAGCATGGAAGGGGATAGTTAGAAGCAGTTGAATGGACGTCTCTATGGAATGATAGATGGTTATCACAAGCAAACTAGCAGACATCTTTGGAGATAAGATTCATGAGAAGGATAAAGATCTGATGGTATGTAATCCATTGCACAAATAAAAGCCGAAACTTGCATAAGTTGAAAACGTTATTGCCTAAGGAGGTGGTGGATGAGATACTTAATATCCTAATTGCATTGCATGATAACGGAGATAATAGAGTTTTGATTGGGTCAACTAACGACAAATTGTCCTATAAATCGGTTATAGTCTATTTATGGTGTCGGATGAGACATGGGAGAAAAATTGGAAATGAATTTGGAAATTACTTTGTCCCCAAAAGTTCAAGATTTTCTTGTGGCTTGCTAACATGATAGCTTGCTCACGAATGTACTGAAATATGACAGAAAATTTAGAAAAAGTGATGTATGTATACGCTGCTATATAGGACATGAATATGTGGATCACATGCTCAGAAGTTGTCCATTCGCACTCCGGGTGTCGGACAAGATTATTGATGCACAAACGGAATGAAATTTCCGTGGCATGCGAGTGTCGAACGACCTCAAAGAGAGCTTTTATAGCAAAATTCAGAGTAATATGTTATCTATGTAACACCCCGTATTTTCGGAGCAAGATACGATGTCGTTTTCGTGCGATTAGATTGTTATTTATTTAACTCGGCTTGTGCTTGAATTGCCTTATTCATGTTTTAATAATTTAATTGACTCAATTGCAATCTTATATAAATATGTGAACCTAATTGAGATATGAGTTTAATTCCTAATTGCCCTTTAATTTAAATTTTGTGGGTTGATTTGAAATTAACTAAAATTGGGGATCAATTTCTAATTATGAGAAATTTAATTGGACTTATTTGGACACCACTTTAAATCTTTGGAGTACTTTTATAATTTCTAAATTTCGAATTGGACTCACTAATACTTTCTTTAAAACCTTGGGGATGCTTTTATAATTACACAATCTCTAATTGGATCTATTTGAACCCTATTTGAATTTTGGGACTCAATCGCATGACTTTAACTCTTGAGGGGCCTATTTGCAATTTTGGAGAAGAAACCCTTTAACCCTCCCGAAACCCTATTTGCTTCCCATTTCTCTCCTCTCCCCTTTTCGGTTTCTAGCAGAAAGTAGCAGCAACTCTGCCTCTTCTCCTCCCCTTCACGCTGAACCACCCCAGTTGCCGGTCATCTTCCCCGGCGACATGCCACCGCCGTTAGCCATCATCGCGGGCCACCTTCGCTCTCCAACAAGCAGCAACAGCGGCGCCACCCTGCTCCGCCGCCAACCACTAGCCCTTCTTTCGTTCTCCACCGCCGCGACTCAGCCCTCCACCATCGCAAGCCTTTTTTCCCCCAGATCCCCTTTCGATCTTCAACAGACAGTAGTCTTCTTCTCCATGGAACGCCGCCGCGACTCAATCCTCCACCATCACCATCTCCGCCGCACACCGCGCCTTTCGTATCACCCGGAAACAGAGCCACATCCGATCTCTCTCTCCGGCGATGGCTCCACCACCGCACCACTTCGATCTCCTTTCTCTTTCCAGATCTGAGAGAGGAGACACGAAGAGCCGCCACCGCCTCCGTCCAGCTCCGACAACAAATCTGGCAAACAACCCCGCCTTAGAGCTTAAGCTGTCGTTCTCTCACCATGAGACTACCGGAGCCTCTGTCTTCAACCACTGCTTTATCTTCGGCCAACTCCACATCCAACGCCGCCAGCTTTCGCATCTTCATCCAAATCTGAGCAGGGGCGAGATTCCCCCTCTTTGCCAGCGAACCACCACATTCGCCTCCATCAACCCCGATCGACCACCACGGCGAGTCACCTTCCTTCTCCATCATGGATTCAGTAGCTGCCGCCTCCGATGAATTGTAAACCCATTTTTCCGTATTCTTTTAAGTAGTTCTTATTTAATTTGGATTTCTGTTTCAATTTCATAGTTATTGTGTAAATTGGAAATTGTAATTGATGTTTCACGAATTCTATTTAGTGCAGAATCTTGTGTTTTGGTGATTAAAATGATACGTGATGTCTATGGTGATTGAAATAATGAATCGTTACTTAGGTTCTTGAGAAATTTGTGTAGTTTCGATCATAGACATAATTAAATTTTAAATGGTGGACTAGTTGTCTATAATTTATTAAATCAAATTTGTTAGATTTCTGACTTGGGTTTGTTACGCTCATGTTGGGTCTATCCCGTATAGAGCAAGTGTTATTCCATAAATGTTTGATTGAATTGAGAGTTGGGAAATTAAATGTCATACAGTAAATGCATTATATGGATGTCTGTATACATTCTCTGAGAACATGTCTGGTTGTTTAATAATATGTGATTTGAGATTCAGAATGTAAGCCTAGCTTTTAACTTGAAGCTATTGCTGTATGTGTAATGGCTACTTTGGGCTGCTAACGTGAGTTAGTCCTAATTTAATACAAATGTGCATTTGGTTGATTGGGATTGGAAATGTATATACTTGTATGAATTTATAAAAACTCTGGTGTATTATAATCTAAGCATGTCCGTATATGAATGTAAATATATGCAGCCTAATTGTTAGTATGTAATTTATAATTTGGTCCTTGAGTTGTGTGAAATGTGTAATGAATTAATCGGATATGTTAGTTTATGATTTTGGTATTTGGGAGTTATTTGAATTGGTACTGACTTGGCAATCTAAATGGCTTAATAATGTAAAGACATGTGTAATTGCATAAGGATATTTAGAATTTAATCTCAAGTGGTCAACGAATCAACATATTAGATTTTGGCACGGGGGTTGTTTCTTTCCAAGTTCCTATAAACGTCAATTATAAAAAAATAACACAGTTGTATCTATATGAACTCTAATTACATGAACTTTGGTTACAATTTGTTTAAGTGGAACTTGAACGTGGGATTCCCTATTTATGTGGCCTAATTGTGTTTATGACTTAAATGATTTAATAGAGAAGTGTATGTCCCGATCTAGACAAAATTTGGGTTGAGTATGCTTGTCTTGAATGGTGTTTAATTGTGGTTTGAATTAGATCCATTGAATTGTATAATTGCTTGCATGGAACATCAATTGTACATTTGCACACTTTCATGACATTCTTATAATTTCGGTGAACATGTCATATTACTCCATATCATCTCATAATCATTGCCGTGCGTCTACGTGGTTCATATTTGAGTCTTGTCTCACGAGTACACTGTATTTCCTTTCTGTTCAGTAATCTCCACGGCGGAGACAACCTGGTCAAGTACGCACCCGTCTTGTCAGTTCCCTTATCTCGTCGCTTCTCAGGTGAGGTTTAGGATTTTGTATAGTTATGCGACCTATGGCCTTTACATGCTGATTTCTACCCCTGCATGCGAGTATACCTTACAATAGTTATGTATGTGTTGAATATGATATTTTTATGATCATATGCTTGCACTTCTCCGTGGGCGGGCTATCCCTGCAGCGTGGGAATGTAAGTGTGTGAGTCCTGCGTGGGCGGGCTATCCCTGCAGCGTAGGCATATATATAAAAACCAGTTTTTGAAGCATATGTAAGCTATTTTGGAAAAGCAGTTGTGTTGTGATTATGTAGCGAGTTGGCCATGAAATATTGGCATCTGTATGTATGTATGTATGTATGTGGATCCGAGGAGCTATGGGTAAGGAGCCCCCGGGACGGTTAGGGCCGTCGGGGATATACCTGTGCGTAGTTCCATTTAAGATATCTTCACGCGACCCGTGCTGTAGGGAAGGTGTGGTATCTTGAGCCTTCGGCTGAGGCCGGGGAGGACTCTTGTGGGTTCGCTACCCCTTGAGGGTATGTCTGTTATGGATGGTTTGGGGACAGTACATCTCCTCCATCATTGGTGTGACGGTCGGATTGATTTTGTATTTTATGATATGTTCTGAGGAGTAAAGGTTGGAAGCTCGTACTCGCCGAGCATGTGTTCTGTTCTGTCTGGGAATCATGAATCGAGATAGAGTTTCTGAAATGTTTTCTAAAGCTTATACTTATAACTATCTTTTGGGTACTTTTGGAAATGTCTTTGGTATGCAACACCTATCTCCGGTTCATGAGTCCACCCTTCTGATATGTGCTATGCTCCATATATATATATACAGTGGGTGTGCGTTAGCCCCCTCACTCGGTCAAGTTGACTGACCCCTCATTTACACTTTTAGTTGCAGGTTGTTGGCGTTTGCTAGGCGGAAGTGAGTCCTTTGAGTTGCACTTCGTCGGTCTAGTCTTTCTATTTGCATTTATCCTCTCATACACTTTACTTATACTTAAGACTTGTAGACTTGAGATTATACTTTACTATTCGGTAGCCCCTTGTGGCACCCTCATTCGGCCCCTTGTGGCACTTGATGATTATTAATTTATGTTGATATTCGGGATTAGGTATTTATGCTAGTTGAACCCGTCACTTGTTATGTTTGTTGATCTATTATTCGGGATTAGGTATCTATGCTAGTTGAACCCGTCACCTGCTTTGCATGTTTTGTTTTAAATGCTTCCGCTATCTATTGTTGTTGGTTTTAATTGCTTCCGCACTCTGAGTTTTGGTCAAGTTAGATCCGCCTAGCCTAGTGTGTGAGTTGGTCTCCGGTTCGCTCTGATTCGGATTCGGGCATGGACTTTCATTTCATGTTCCGGGTCTGGGTCATAGTGCGGGGGATGTGGCACTTCTCCGTTTGGGGTGTTACATCCTTAAGTGGTATCAGAGCTCTAGTTGCAAAACCGAGCTCTTGAGTCGTGTTGAGTCTGTCTAGGTCGTACGGCATAGGAATAACTGCGCATTGCATTTGTTTGACTTGATATTTTAACCCTTCAACATGAATTGTTCTGTGATTATATGATTGTGTGCGCATTCTGACTTTGATTATGCAACATTTTATTTTATGTGCTTTATAATTTACAACTAATTGTTGCATTTACGTGATATACGTGTTACATTTCATTGGCATCCTTAATCGGCATGCATCGAATTTAGTGTTTGAATTTCAGGGTGACCTATGAGTCAACATTGAGATTTCCCTCCGTCAACACTACCTATTGGCGCTACAACGAAAAACATACCATAATTCGAAGGTGAAAGGATTTCCTGCGAAGATCAACGTTCATGAAAAGGTTCAGAGTTGAAAGAATGAGATTTACTATATTGACTTACTATCTTAAAGTCAATTGAAAGATGAAGTTTGACGAATTCTCGCCTTGCGGATTCGTTCATTTGAAAATAGTCAATTTGTTGAGGGAAATGAGTCAATGGAGGAGATTCTGATCAAGTAGAACCGATTTAAAGGAGTTTGATGAGCTTCCGCCTTGATGATTCGTTTATTTTACTCACCTTGTTGATCGAAACGAGTCAATGTAGAGGGATCCGATCTAATAAGAATCTGATCAAATAAGATCCGATCAAGTTCAAGGGATGTGGATAGGTAACCATGTTACTTAAGCAACGAACTACAAACCATCGGTGAGTGTTGGAGGTTTTGGTGCCGTTTAGAGTTAACAAACGACAAGACAAGATTGGTTGTTATCTCTCTGGGTGTATTCTTTCTGCTGAGATGGAAGATTCTACTGAGATAGGAATAGATCACATAGATGCCAAAAGATTCTATTCAAGTTTTAGAACCTTATACCATGGATTGCTTTGGGAAATGACTAATACCACTAGCGCCGAGCTTAACTCTGAGATAGATTTCTGATTGACGACCAATGTATGGGCAATTTCTCGAAGATGAATAGGTTAAGGTTTCACACATGAATTAGGACTCTTGGTGGGAACCGAAGATGATTCTGGTTGAACAAGGGCTACGGTCTGGTAAAGGGTTGGATTATAAGCATGCTTGCTGGGTTACCTCTTCACACAAAAAGATTCAGGATCTTATTCATGTTTCAGAATCGTGTGACATGACTTACCTTGGGAAATGCTTAACATCATGATCCTCCAGCATAGTTCAAAGATAAATTTTGGATTGGCAATCGAATTTTGGAATTCCTTGAGGATGAGCAGACTAAGGTTTAACACATAAGTCAGAGTTCTTGAAGGAGACTGTGGATGATTCTGGGTGAGCAAGGATTGTGGTTTAGTAGAGAGTTGGATGATGGACATAATTGCTGAATTGCCTCTTCACATCAAAAGATCTAAGACAAGAAGTCCAGATGATGTAGAGTGCATCATTATCGGCTTAATCAACTCCTACCACTTCGTCTCAACTTCCTGTCAAGAGTTTGACACTACGGTGATCGGTACGCCAAGCATTCATGGCATTTGCATACATGCATCACTTAAGTATTCTTATCTTGTTTTGTTTGATGTGTGTGATGATTGTCGTTGTTCTGACTGTGATAACGTGGCTACCTGATCTAGCATTGATAACCTGGAATATCTGTTTTTGGTGAACTATTGCTGAAATGAATAAGTTACGTGTTTATGTGGATTAAGCATGTCTATGTGATTCAAAACTCCCTTGATTGCTCACTAACCTCGCATATAACATACATACATACTGTAATCTGGTTTTACAGGGATTCAATCGCGATATCCCCCTTGAGTTGAGGTATGAGCATGGAATCTATACTCAAGGGATACCGATATCAGTTGTGTAAGGTACACCAAACATGCACCGCATACTTTTCATCAAGTGTTACTCTGATTTGTGTATGTACGAGTGTTGATCTGTGGATTTATTTGTAAGAGAGACCTTAGGCCCCTCTTTTTACGTGTTGGAGAGATGTAGGATTCTCTCTATTTATGTGATAGAAAGATGTTGGATTCTTTCTAAATTTCGTGCACGAGAGATGTTCGATTCTCTCGTACTTAGATATTCGGGAGATGCTGGATTCTCTTGAATTTAGGGGTTTGAGAAATTTTGGAATTTCTTGAACTAGAATGTTGGAAAGTGCTGGAATCTGTCCAACTTAGGCTGTGAGACGGGGTTCTCACAACTGTCTGCTATAGAGACGGGGCTCTCTCTTATGTGATTGAGAGACGGGGTTCTCTCGCTTTCTATGTTCGAGAGACGGGGTTCTCTCCCCTTTTGTGCTGAGAGATGGGATTCTCTCTTGTTTGTTGTAGCTGCGTTACGCGTTGTCCTGGCTACTATCTGTAGTGACAAGTTTGCGACGCCATCGAAGTTGAGTACAGTGACAATTATTAGTCTTATGGGAATGATGAACAACTTGATGAAAGCAACGGTCCAGTACTCGAATGGTTCCCAATGGCAACGAGACATCGCGAGAAAGGTTCAGTAAAGACAATGAGAGTAACCTTCACAACGGAGGCTAAGTTTCACGCAACTCCTTGAGAAGGGTTAAGACACTATCACTCGAAGCTTTTCCAGCTCAGCAGTGGAACCTGGGGAGCAGGTTCTCTTGAGGGGGGAAGGTTGTAACACCCCGCATTTTCGGAGCAAGATACGATGTCGTTTTCGTGCGATTAGATTGTTATTTATTTAACTCGGCTTGTGCTTGAATTGCCTTATTCATGTTTTAATAATTTAATTGACTCAATTGCAATCTTATATAAATATGTGAACCTAATTGAGATATGAGTTTAATTCCTAATTGCCCTTTAATTTAAATTTTGTGGGTTGATTTGAAATTAACTAAAATTGGGGATCAATTTCTAATTATGAGAAATTTAATTGGACTTATTTGGACACCACTTTAAATCTTTGGAGTACTTTTATAATTTCTAAATTTCGAATTGGACTCACTAATACTTTCTTTAAAACCTTGGGGATGCTTTTATAATTACACAATCTCTAATTGGATCTATTTGAACCCTATTTGAATTTTGGGACTCAATCGCATGACTTTAACTCTTGAGGGGCCTATTTGCAATTTTGGAGAAGAAACCCTTTAACCCTCCCGAAACCCTAGTTGCTTCCCATTTCTCTCCTCTCCCCTTTTCGGTTTCTAGCAGAAAGTAGCAGCAACTCTGCCTCTTCTCCTCCCCTTCACGCTGAACCACCCCAGTTGCCGGTCATCTTCCCCGGCGACATGCCACCGCCGTTAGCCATCATCGCGGGCCACCTTCGCTCTCCAACAAGCAGCAACAGCGGCGCCACCCCGCTCCGCCGCCAACCACTAGCCCTTCTTTCGTTCTCCACCGCCGCGACTCAGCCCTCCACCATCGCAAGCCTTTTTTCCCCCAGATCCCCTTTCGATCTTCAACAGACAGCAGTCTTCTTCTCCATGGAACGCCGCCGCGACTCAATCCTCCACCATCACCATCTCCGCCGCACACCGCGCCTTTCGCCTCACCCGGAAACAGAGCCACATCCGATCTCTCTCTCCGGCGATGGCTCCACCACCGCACCACTTCGATCTCCTTTCTCTTTCCAGATCTGAGAGAGGAGACACGAAGAGCCGCCACCGCCTCCGTCCAGCTCCGACAACAAATCTGGCAAACAACCCCGCCTTAGAGCTTAAGCTGTCGTTCTCTCACCATGAGACTACCGGAGCCTCTGTCTTCAACCACTGCTTTATCTTCGGCCAACTCCACATCCAACGCCGCCAGCTTTCGCATCTTCATCCAAATCTGAGCAGGGGCGAGATTCCCCCTCTTTGCCAGCGAACCACCACATTCGCCTCCATCAACCCCGATCGACCACCACGGCGAGTCACCTTCCTTCTCCATCATGGATTCAGTAGCTGCCGCCTCCGATGAATTGTAAACCCATTTTTCTGTATTCTTTTAAGTAGTTCTTATTTAATTTGGATTTCTGTTTCAATTTCATAGTTATTGTGTAAATTGGAAATTGTAATTGATGTTTCACGAATTCTATTTAGTGCAGAATCTTGTGTTTTGGTGATTAAAATGATACGTGATGTCTATGGTGATTGAAATAATGAATCGTTACTTAGGTTCTTGAGAAATTTGTGTAGTTTCGATCATAGACATAATTAAATTTTAAATGGTGGACTAGTTGTCTATAATTTATTAAATCAAATTTGTTAGATTTCTGACTTGGGTTTGTTACGCTCATGTTGGGTCTATCCCGTATAGAGCAAGTGTTATTCCATAAATGTTTGATTGAATTGAGAGTTGGGAAATTAAATGTCATACAGTAAATGCATTATATGGATGTCTGTATACATTCTCTGAGAACATGTCTGGTTGTTTAATAATATGTGATTTGAGATTCAGAATGTAAGCCTAGCTTTTAACTTGAAGCTATTGCTGTATGTGTAATGGCTACTTTGGGCTGCTAACGTGAGTTAGTCCTAATTTAATACAAATGTGCATTTGGTTGATTGGGATTGGAAATGTATATACTTGTATGAATTTATAAAAACTCTGGTGTATTATAATCTAAGCATGTCCGTATATGAATGTAAATATATGCAGCCTAATTGTTAGTATGTAATTTATAATTTGGTCCTTGAGTTGTGTGAAATGTGTAATGAATTAATCGGATATGTTAGTTTATGATTTTGGTATTTGGGAGTTATTTGAATTGGTACTGACTTGGCAATCTAAATGGCTTAATAATGTAAAGACATGTGTAATTGCATAAGGATATTTAGAATTTAATCTCAAGTGGTCAACGAATCAACATATTAGATTTTGGCACGGGGGTTGTTTCTTTCCAAGTTCCTATAAACGTCAATTATAAAAAAATAACACAGTTGTATCTATATGAACTCTAATTACATGAACTTTGGTTACAATTTGTTTAAGTGGAACTTGAACGTGGGATTCCCTATTTATGTGGCCTAATTGTGTTTATGACTTAAATGATTTAATAGAGAAGTGTATGTCCCGATCTAGACAAAATTTGGGTTGAGTATGCTTGTCTTGAATGGTGTTTAATTGTGGTTTGAATTAGATCCATTGAATTGTATAATTGCTTGCATGGAACATCAATTGTACATTTGCACACTTTCATGACATTCTTATAATTTCGGTGAACATGTCATATTACTCCATATCATCTCATAATCATTGCCGTGCGTCTACGTGGTTCATATTTGAGTCTTGTCTCACGAGTACACTGCATTTCCTTTCTGTTCAGTAATCTCCACGGCGGAGACAACCTGGTCAAGTACGCACCCGTCTTGTCAGTTCCCTTATCTCGTCGCTTCTCAGGTGAGGTTTAGGATTTTGTATAGTTATGCGACCTATGGCCTTTACATGCTGATTTCTACCCCTGCATGCGAGTATACCTTACAATAGTTATGTATGTGTTGAATATGATATTTTTATGATCTTATGCTTGCACTTCTCCGTGGGCGGGCTATCCCTGCAGCGTGGGAATGTAAGTGTGTGAGTCCTGCGTGGGCGGGCTATCCCTGCAGCGTAGGCATATATATAAAAACCAGTTTTTGAAGCATATGTAAGCTATTTTGGAAAAGCAGTTGTGTTGTGATTATGTAGCGAGTTGGCCATGAAATATTGGCATCTGTATGTATGTATGTATGTATGTGGATCCGAGGAGCTATGGGTAAGGAGCCCCCGGGACGGTTAGGGCCGTCGGGGATATACCTGTGCGTAGTTCCATTTAAGATATCTTCACGCGACCCGTGCTGTAGGGAAGGTGTGGTATCTTGAGCCTTCGGCTGAGGCCGGGGAGGACTCTTGTGGGTTCGCTACCCCTTGAGGGTATGTCTGTTATGGATGGTTTGGGGACAGTACATCTCCTCCATCATTGGTGTGACGGTCGGATTGATTTTGTATTTTATGATATGTTCTGAGGAGTAAAGGTTGGAAGCTCGTACTCGCCGAGCATGTGTTCTGTTCTGTCTGGGAATCATGAATCGAGATAGAGTTTCTGAAATGTTTTCTAAAGCTTATACTTATAACTATCTTTTGGGTACTTTTGGAAATGTCTTTGGTATGCAACACCTATCTCCGGTTCATGAGTCCACCCTTCTGATATGTGCTATGCTCCATATATATATATACAGTGGGTGTGCGTTAGCCCCCTCACTCGGTCAAGTTGACTGACCCCTCATTTACACTTTTAGTTGCAGGTTGTTGGCGTTTGCTAGGCGGAAGTGAGTCCTTTGAGTTGCACTTCGTCGGTCTAGTCTTTCTATTTGCATTTATCCTCTCATACACTTTACTTATACTTAAGACTTGTAGACTTGAGATTATACTTTACTATTCGGTAGCCCCTTGTGGCACCCTCATTCGGCCCCTTGTGGCACTTGATGATTATTAATTTATGTTGATATTCGGGATTAGGTATTTATGCTAGTTGAACCCGTCACTTGTTATGTTTGTTGATCTATTATTCGGGATTAGGTATCTATGCTAGTTGAACCCGTCACCTGCTTTGCATGTTTTGTTTTAAATGCTTCCGCTATCTATTGTTGTTGGTTTTAATTGCTTCCGCACTCTGAGTTTTGGTCAAGTTAGATCCGCCTAGCCTAGTGTGTGAGTTGGTCTCCGGTTCGCTCTGATTCGGATTCGGGCATGGACTTTCATTTCATGTTCCGGGTCTGGGTCATAGTGCGGGGGATGTGGCACTTCTCCGTTTGGGGTGTTACATCCTTAAGTGGTATCAGAGCTCTAGTTGCAAAACCGAGCTCTTGAGTCGTGTTGAGTCTGTCTAGGTCGTACGGCATAGGAATAACTGCGCATTGCATTTGTTTGACTTGATATTTTGACCCTTCAACATGAATTGTTCTGTGATTATATGATTGTGTGCGCATTCTGACTTTGATTATGCAACATTTTATTTTATGTGCTTTATAATTTACAACTAATTGTTGCATTTACGTGATATACGTGTTACATTTCATTGGCATCCTTAATCGGCATGCATCGAATTTAGTGTTTGAATTTTAGGGTGACCTATGAGTCAACATTGAGATTTCCCTCCGTCAACACTACCTATTGGCGCTACAACAAAAAACATACCATAATTCGAAGGTGAAAGGATTTCCTACGAAGATCAACGTTCATGAAAAGGTTCAGAGTTGAAAGAATGAGATTTACTATATTGACTTACTATCTTAAAGTCAATTGAAAGATGAAGTTTGACAAATTCTCGCCTTGCGGATTCGTTCATTTGAAAATAGTCAATTTGTTGAGGGAAATGAGTCAATGGAGGAGATTCTGATCAAGTAGAACCGATTTAAAGGAGTTTGATGAGCTTCCGCCTTGATGATTCGTTTATTTTACTCACCTTGTTGATCGAAACGAGTCAATGTAGAGGGATCCGATCTAATAAGAATCTGATCAAATAAGATCCGATCAAGTTCAAGGGATGTGGATAGGTAACCATGTTACTTAAGCAACAAACTACAAACCATCGGTGAGTGTTGGAGGTTTTGGTGCCGTTTAGAGTTAACAAACGACAAGACAAGATTGGCTGTTATCTCTCTGGGTGTATTCTTTCTGCTGAGATGGAAGATTCTACTGAGATAGGAATAGATCACATAGATGCCAAAAGATTCTATTCAAGTTTTAGAATCTTATACCATGGATTGCTTTGGGAAATGACTAATACCACTAGAGCTTAACTCTGAGATAGATTTCTGATTGACGACCGATGTATGGGCAATTTCTCGAAGATGAATAGGTTAAGGTTTCACACATGAATTAGGACTCTTGGTGGGAACCGAAGATGATTCTGGTTGAACAAGGGCTACGGTCTGGTAAAGGGTTGGATTATAAGCATGCTTGCTGGGTTACCTCTTCACACAAAAAGATTCAGGATCTTATTCATGTTTCAGAATCGTGTGACATGACTTACCTTGGGAAATGCTTAACATCATGATCCTCCAGCATAGTTCAAAGATAAATTTTGGATTGGCAATCGAGTTTTGGAATTCCTTGAGGATGAGCAGACTAAGGTTTAACACATAAGTCAGAGTTCTTGAAGAAGACTGTGGATGATTCTGGGTGAGCAAGGATTGTGGTTTAGTAGAGAGTTGGATGATGGACATAATTGCTGAATTGCCTCTTCACATCAAAAGATCTAAGACAAGAAGTCCAGATGATGTAGAGTGCATCATTATCGGCTTAATCAACTCCTACCACTTCGTCTCAACTTCCTGTCAAGAGTTTGACACTACGGTGATCGGTACGCCAAGCATTCATGGCATTTGCATACATGCATCGCTTAAGTATTCTTATCTTGTTTTGTTTGATGTGTGTGATGATTGTCGTTGTTCTGACTGTGATAACGTGGCTACCTGATCTAGCATTGATAACCTGGAATATCTGTTTTTGGTGAACTATTGCTGAAATGAATAAGTTACGTGTTTATGTGGATTAAGCATGTCTATGTGATTCAAAACTCCCTTGATTGCTCACTAACCTCGCATATAACATACATACATACTGTAATCTGGTTTTACAGGGATTCAATCGCGATATCCCCCTTGAGTTGAGGTATGAGCGTGGAATCTATACTCGTACTCGCCGACGGTTGGATTGACGGTTTTACAGGGTGTGACGGTCGGATTGATTTTGTATTTTATGATATGTTCTGAGGAGTAAAGGTTGGAAGCTCGTACTCGCCGAGCATGTGTTCTGTTCTGTCTGGGAATCATGAATCGAGATAGAGTTTCTGAAATGTTTTCTAAAGCTTATACTTATAACTATCTTTTGGGTACTTTTGGAAATGTCTTTGGTATGCAACACCTATCTCCGGTTCATGAGTCCACCCTTCTGATATGTGCTATGCTCCATATATATATATACAGTGGGTGTGCGTTAGCCCCCTCACTCGGTCAAGTTGACTGACCCCTCATTTACACTTTTAGTTGCAGGTTGTTGGCGTTTGCTAGGCGGAAGTGAGTCCTTTGAGTTGCACTTCGTCGGTCTAGTCTTTCTATTTGCATTTATCCTCTCATACACTTTACTTATACTTAAGACTTGTAGACTTGAGATTATACTTTACTATTCGGTAGCCCCTTGTGGCACCCTCATTCGGCCCCTTGTGGCACTTGATGATTATTAATTTATGTTGATATTCGGGATTAGGTATTTATGCTAGTTGAACCCGTCACTTGTTATGTTTGTTGATCTATTATTCGGGATTAGGTATCTATGTTAGTTGAACCCGTCACCTGCTTTGCATGTTTTGTTTTAAATGCTTCCGCTATCTATTGTTGTTGGTTTTAATTGCTTCCGCACTCTGAGTTTTGGTCAAGTTAGATCCGCCTAGCCTAGTGTGTGAGTTGGTCTCCCGTTCGCTCTGATTCGGATTCGGGCATGGACTTTCATTTCATGTTCCGGGTCTGGGTCATAGTGCGGGGGATGTGGCACTTCTCCGTTTGGGGTGTTACAATCTAATTATCATGCGTGGATTGTCTTGATCTTGACGCTCTAAAATCTTTGAAAAACATGGAACCAATGGAGCTATCAAAATGTTATGAAACTTAGAAGTTCCACTCTTCGCCATATAAAAGAGTTAATGAAACCTCAACACTAATCAGTGTGGACAAAAAATACAGATAAAAGAAAAATATGCACTGAGTTATCATGGAATAAACCCGGGAAAGGATTGGTGAAACTAAACTCTGAGGTGAGCTTTTATAACCAGGGGAATCATTTTAGATGAAAGGGGCGTCATTCGAGATGACAATTGAATATTGGTGTTAGGATACGCTATGGATCTTAGTAGAGTTTTAATAATATAGTGGAGTTATTGAGTTTACGTGGAGTATTAACACTAACTTGGGAAAGACACTTTTCGAAGACTAATGTGGCTATTGATTCGAAGATGGTCATGAAATGGATAACAATAAAGGATATTGAAATAGAACAAATGAGAAATGTAATTTTAATTGACAAAGTTTACTCCAAAGGCCATACGAAACTTGAATTAAATAAATCTCTAGAAAAAAAAACATGATGACGGATAAACTGATGAGAATAGGTCATAAGTTTCAAGATGATTACTACGTTTAGGATGCTCCACCGGCAAAACCGGGTGATCTTTTAGGTTTTTTTCTATAATTTTTACATGTCTTTTCATTTTATTAAATATATTTGAAAGCTATAAACTATTAATTATGCTTAAGAGCTAGAATTATTTGACCAAATTACTATACACTTAAATATATATTTTTTTATATAATAACAAAATTTCAAATATTTTTATTGTTTTTTTATTTGGATGTTCTCTACTTCGAACTTCTACTTATCGTAGATGATTTGAAACTTGAAAGAGAAACTTCATATAAATATTTTTGTATGTGTATATTTATTTAATCAAAATAAATATTTTTAATATCTTAATTTGTTCAATAAATATAATAACTAAATTTATTTAAAAAAATTAAATGATAAACGTGCAACGCACGTCCACTTCACTAGTAGTAGTAAAAGCAGTGAGTATTTGGAAAAAAAAAAAAGTAAAAGACAAAAATAATTAGTTGATTGTTTGCAGAGAAAAGTTGAGAATCACTTTTAATTTTTATTAAGTTACTAATTTACCCCTAAATTTTTTAAATTATTTTAAGCAATTTAATATGATTTAAATAATATATTAATATATATAATAATTTAAAATTATATAAGATAAGTATGTATAATAAATAAAATGCATGTGAAAAAATTGATAATGAAAAAACAAAAAATGGAACTATTTTAAAATAATTAAATTCATAAGAATTAAGAAAAGAGAAAAATAAATTTGTAAAAAAATTACTTAGTAAATGATGGGGTCAAAATACGCTCGTCCCACGTTTTGACACGTGGCACTACTGAGACGATGACATTTGTCTCCCCAAGGCGGCACATCAGTACACGAGCGCTAAGCCCAACGAGCACTATCATCCTTCAGAGCGCATGTCATCGCTGACTCGCTCCCCTTGCCTCCGCTCTCTCACGAGCGTCACTCACATTGTCAAGGAAGCCCTCTTCGAGCGTCACACTCCCTCAGAGTGGTCTTCCCTTCTGACTCTTTACACGAGAACCGGAGCCCTCATCCCATAGCGGATATCTTGGCCTCCAATACTTCAGGTTGTCACGAGCGCGCTCTCAAGCCCTCGTTACCAAACGGCTCTCTGACACACCGTACGTGCCCGCGCACCTGCCACTGTTGCCAACACTACCTCCTAGCCGCTTTTACAGAAGATTCCCCCTAGGACTCTCTCTCGCAGCGCCACGTGTTAGGGCAACATTCGGCCAGGACCACATGAGGCAAATGACCAAAGGGTCCCTGACCCTCAACTATAAATAAGCTGAGTCATCTCCGTCATTGTAAGCAACCTCCATTACTGCAACTCATACATAGCTTACTTTTCCTCTTTCAGATCATCATCTGACTTGAGCGTCGGAGAGCCAAACTGGGTATCGCCCCCAGTTCCCCCAGCTTGGCCTTCTGACTTTTCTGGTGTTTGTCCTAGCAGGTAGAACCCACTTCCTTTTCCGGTGAACTTCCGGCGGTTTCCTCACTCAAACAAATTCTAAAAGTGATCTGATCCTGACCCGCCTATTCGGAACCCATCATTTTTTGGCGCCGTCTGTGGGAAACCAGCTCTCAACATCTTTCTTCTCTTCTGCTAGTTGAAAAGCGAACGCCAAGATCCATTACAGCCATGGTCGCTACAAGATCCGGAATCGTGGGAGGAGGAGACAACACCTCTCATGAAGTCAACACAGTTATTCCTCCCGCCCCTGTGGGAGGAGGCCCGCCGCTCACCGCAGTCGATGGTGGGGCTCTCCCCGCCGTAGGAGTGACACCACAGACAGAGGCCTCAATCCCTCCGCCAGCACCGCCGGCATAACCAGTTTTCGCCGCCGCCGGAGGAGTCCCTCTCTCTGCTCCTCCACATCCTCCGCAAAACTAATGGGTCCATGCCCATGTAAACCCAGGAGGACAGAGTTACATGATGCCGCCGCCTGGTTATACGCTCACCCCCACCATTATGGTGCCGCCGGTCCAGCCCTATCATGCCGGCCAGATCCAGCTACCGGTGGTGATCCCCAGGGAAATCGAGGGAGTGGAGTTACCTCCACTAACCACTCAGCAATTGAGGGCTCTCTACGCCCAGTGTGAGGTTCAGGCGGCCCAGGGGGCATGGGAAAGGTTCCATTCCATGTACTTTCCTTCTGGGCAGGCCACTCAAACCGCCGCCCCTTTGGGCGGACTGCAAACTTTCCCCCTTAGAGAAGCTCAGGCTGTCCTAAGGGCACAACCGCCATCACCGCCAGCCAGGGAAACGCCCCAGCAAGGCTGCAACGAGCGCCCCCCTGTGGACCGGAACAGAGAGCCCACGGAAAGGATTAATGAAAACGAAGGAGACTCTCATACCTCCAGAAGAAGCTCTCGAGCCCCTAGACAAGGGGACAAACAAGGGGACATGAATCCTGACATCCTCGCGGCTGTGCAAGACCAGCTGCAGGGTTTAAAAGATATTGAAGGACAGCTCTCACGAGGGCGATCAACTCAGATCTCCCCTAGTCGGGATGAACGGGTTGTTGCCAGAAACGCTCGTCCTAGGGACCGTCAACCAAGGGTCCCCCACCGCAAGGAGCAGGAGGAGAACTTCTGCACATATGAATACCACCCGTTATCGAGGGGCTCCCCCCTCGTGGAAGAAGTTTTGATGGCCCAAGCAGGAATGGCCAAAATCCCCACTTCCATCAACCGCTACGATGGGACAACCGATCCCGCTGAGCATCTGGATCATTTTCTGCATTTGATGCACCTCTACGAGCATTCCAGTAACGATTGGGCCAAGGTTTTTGTCACCTCCTTGGTAGGAATAGCGCAGGAGTGGTACAAGCGGCTTCCCCCACGCTCGATACACTCATACGAAGAGCTGGCCAACGCTTTTCTCAACCACTTCAACTCTCTGAAAGCCCCAGTCACTGCGCCCACAGCTCTTTATAACGTGGTGCAAGGCAAGAATGAGTCCCTTCGCTCGTTCTTCGCCCGCTTCAACAAGGAGATCCTGCAAGTGGAGAGGCCGTCCATGGATTTCTTGATCCCAGTGCTCTTCCAGGCAGTGGATCACAAGCAGTATGTGAGCAAGAAATTTGCTGATGCCATCGTGGAGAGAAGGCCAGGGACGCTCATGGCCTTGAGAGAGGTTGCTGAGCCGTTTTTCGCGCTCGAAGACATGTATGGGACGAATGGTCCCCGGCATCACAGTCCAGCAAAGAACGAGCGCCCCCATCACGAGCGGGGATGGGATGTTGTTGTCAGAAAGGAGCGTCCTCAGGAGCGCAAGAGGTCGCCACCCCCCCCCCCCCCCCCCCCCCCCCCCCCCCCGGCGTCGGTTCGAGCGTATCCCGCTCACGAGACCGAATTCCAAAGTCTATAACCTCTCCGATAAGAAGCTCTTCAAGAGACCCATCAGGATGAGGGAAACGGATTCGCTCAGACGCTCGAACAAGTACTGTGCTTTCCACAAGCAGAGGGGGCACGACACGGATGAGTGTCGTCAGTTGGAGGCTGAGATCCAGAGGCTCATTACAGGGGGCTATCTGAAAGAATTCGTCAGAGTGCTTGAGCGCTATGATGAGCGCTGTAATGAGCTCACCAGAGAGAGAAGGAGGAGTCTGTCACACTCAAAGAGCCCACGAGGGAGAGGCCCCCATGAGGGCAGCAACCATCAGAACAGTAAAGGAAAGGCCCCTGAGCAAGAAAATCAGCTTTTTGCGGTCATGCACATGATCGCTGGAGGGCCCTTAGGAGGCGATTCTAATGCTTCTCGCTGTCGGCACGTCCGGAGCTATAACCAAAGAGCATCTCTTCCGCGACCAATGCTTTCCGTCGACAGCTCTTCGCGCTCGAAGGAGAATGATGTCATAGGGTTTGCAGAAAGAGATCTTGAGCACATTGTAACACCCCATGGGATAGGGGAAACCTCTGACTGTCCCATGGTGGTTAGTTTAGACGTTCATAATCATACTGTAAAGAGGGTGTTATTTGATAGTGGAAGCATTGTGAACGTTCTCCCGTACTCAACGTTTCAACAAATGAACATAACAAACATCCCTCTCGAACCTCTCAGAACTGCCCTCATAGGGTTTGGAGGTTCCGAGATCGTCCCTCGCGGACAGATTCGCTTGGCCACCTCTTTTGGTCGCGCCCCACAGCGAAAAACTTTGAGCGTCCTCTACACCGTCGTCGAAGTGGACCTTCCTTACAATATCATCATTGGGCGTCCAGCCCTCGTGGATTTCAAGGCTGTAATCTCTACCTATCACCAGAAGGTCAAGTTCCCTACCCCCGAGGGTACGGGAGAAATTCTGTGTAATGTTAAAGAGGCTTGGGAGTGTTACATTCTTTCGCTTCGGAGCCACAAGCCCAAGCAATCCATTCAATCTGGGTCTACTAAAAAATCCGTCGACTTCCCCAAGTTAGACGAAGATGACCCCGAGCGCAAAAGAGCCAAACTGTACAGAAGGAAGAACAAAAAGAAAACCCCCGGTGAAGCCCAGCGTTCGGAGAATAGGCCATTGGGGGCCGTTGGAGGCTCCTCTTCGGAGTCCGAGGGCGCTGAGCCCGAGGGTGGGCTCACGGGGAAGAAACGAGCGCTCGAAGCGCCGAGGCCGGAGGTTCGAATCGAGCCTACCGAGAAATTTTTGACCGTCGAATTGGAGCCAGGAAATCAGGATAAAACCACCCAGATTGGCTCGGGCCTCGATGGACCCTCGCAAGTTTTGATGATCGACTTCCTACGGGAGAACCTAGACGTTTTTGCATGGAAAGCCTCTGATCTTACCGGGATAGATCCAAGCGTTATTGAACACAGACTGAACGTGGACCCAACCTTCAAGCCAGTCAAACAGAAGAAAAGAGACGTTCATGGTTTCAGAAAGCGGGTCATCGAAGAAGAAGTTAATAAGTTGCTTGATGCTCAATACATTGAGGAAATTTTGTACCCAGAATGGCTCTGTAATGTGGTGCTCGTTCCAAAGAGCGCCAACAAATGGCGTATGTGCAATGACTTCACAGATCTCAACAGAGCGTGCCCCAAGGACCATTACCCACTGCCGAGGATTGATCAGTTGGTAGATTCTACAGCGGGATGTGAGCTCATGAGTATGATGGACGCCTTCCAGGGTTATTATCAAATCTTTATGGCGCCCGAGGATCGTCCCAAAACTTCGTTCGTTGTGTATTTAGGTGTTTATTGCTTCAAAGTCATGCCATTTGGGCTCAAAAATGCGAGAGCAACCTATCAATGCCTCGTCAACAGGATGTTCGAGCGTGAAATTGGAAAGTCTATGGAGGTGTATGTGGATGACATGATAGTCAAGAGTGAGCACCAGCGCTCCCACCTGGAAGATCTCAAGCGGACTTTCAACATCCTCCGCCACTACGGAATGAAGTTGAACCCTTCAAAGTGCACCTTCGGTGTTCGGGGCGGTAAGTTCCTGGGATACATGGTCAGTCAGCGTGGTATAGAGGCCAATCCTGAGAAGATTAAGGCAATTCTTGAAATCCCCTCCCCTCGGAACGTGAGGGAAGTACAAGTGCTAGTGGGAAAAATTATTTCATTAAATAGATTCATCTCCCGCTCGGCGGACAGGAATCTGCCCTTCTTCAAAATTTTGCGGAACGCTCGGAATTTCGATTGGAGCGAGGAATGTGAGAAGGCCTTGCAGGATATGAAGCGGTACCTTGCGAGCGCACCCTTATTAACTAAACCCAGCCATGGTGAGAGATTGTTTGTTTACCTCTCGGTATTCGTAGAAGCCACGAGCGCTGTCCTAGTAGCGGTCCGCGAGCGTAAACACATGCCAGTCTACTACTTGAGCAAAATGTTGCAAGGGGCAGAAAAGAGATATATGGAAATAGAGAAATTTGCTTTTGCGCTCGTTAATGCGTCTCGAAGGCTAAGGCCTTATTTTCAGGCTCATTCTATCACAGTACTTACAGACCAACCCCCCAAGCAAGTGCTCTCTAAACCGGATGTCTCAGGGAGATTAATCAAATGGTCAATTGAACTCAGTCAATTTGATATCACCTTCGAGCCTCGCACTGCCATACAGGCTCAGGCCGTGGCCGATTTGTTAGTGGAACGTTTCAATCTAGGCATGAGGCCCCCGACGGAAGAGGGATTGTGGCTACTGCACATAGATGGCTCCTCGACCTCACAAGGGGGGGGAGCCGGGGTGACCCTCAGAGACCCTCATGGCACAGAAGTGGATTACGCTATTAAACTGGCGTTTCAGGTTACCAACAACGAGGCAGAGTATGAGGCCTTAATCCAAGGGCTTAGGATAGCCCATCAGATTGGGGCCATTCGGGTCACTGCGTATGTTGACTCACAGCTAATTGCAAGTCAAATTGACGGTACTTATGATGCTCGAGAAGCCACCATGGTGCAGTATTTAGCGCTCGCCAAGGAAGTGATCGCCAAGTTCAGAGAATTCCACCTGTTGCAGGTCCCCCGAGCGGAAAACGAGCGTGCTGACGCTCTTTCTAAATTCGCTTCAGCCCTCGATGATTCTTGCGAACCCTCAGTCACATTCCTCAGGACAGAGAAACCGCTGATTGGAGTAACGGAACCCTCGGAGGGGGTGAACATGATTGACCCCTCCGAGCCCTGCTGGCTTGACGACATCATTAAGTTTTTGAGGGACGGGACTTGCCCGAGCGATAAAATAGAAGCCCAGAAAGTTAGGAGTAAAGCCCCTCGCTTTTCTCTTGATGGCGACGGACGGCTGTTCAAGCGGTCCTTTCAGGGCCCGCCGCTGAAGTGTTTGAGGCCCTCGCAGGCCAAAGAAGTGCTGGAACACGTCCATAACGGAAGCTGCGGAAATCACTCCGGCGGTCGGATTCTTGCTAAGAAGGTCTTAAGGAGTGGGTTTTACTGGCCCACGCTATTGCAGGATGCCATCAGCTACTCCAAGAAGTGCCCAGAGTGCCAGTTTCATTCTAACACCCCTCAATTGCCAGCAGCACATATCATCCCTATCGATGTCTCTTGGCCCTTCGACCAGTGGGGCATTGACATTGTAGGACCTCTCCCAATGGCGGTCGGGCAAAGAAAGTTTGTAATACTTGCTGTGGATTATTTCACTAAGTGGGCCCAAGCCGAAGCGGTCGCCAAGATAACGTTCAAAGCTGTGAGGGACTTCATTTGGAAAAACATCATTTGCAGATATGGCATCCCGAGGGTGCTCATCTTGGATAATGGTTCCCAATTTATTACGGATAACACGCGGGATTGGTGCTTTGAGCTGGGGATTGAGCAACGATTCACTTCCGTGGGATATCCTCAAGCCAACGGTCAAGCCGAAGTAACCAACCGAACCATACTCCAGCATCTGAAAACGATGCTTGAGAGTAAGAAAGGAGAGTGGGCGGAGGAACTTCAAGGTGCCCTCTGGGCTTACCGTACCACCCCCCGAGCGGCAACTGGAGAGACCCCATACTCCCTTGTGTATGGATCCGAGGCTATGATACCTGCGGAGATCGCTCAAGAATCCGCACACGTTGCCTATTTCGAGCCTGCACTCAACGAGGACAATCGAACGTTCGAATTGGATTTGCTAGACGAAAAGAGGAACACTGCTTGGGCTCGTAATCACAAGTACAAGGCGACCGTAGCCCACCAGTATAACAAATGTGTCAAAGAGAGAACTTTCCAGCTAGGGGACTTGGTCCTCAAAAAAGTTGAAGTTTCCAAACACGTGGGTAAGTTGGATCCTAACTGGGAAGGCCCCTTCAAAGTCATTCAAGTACGAGCGAACAACACCTACTTCTTAGAGACTTTGCAAGGCGAGCGACTCCCAAGGCCTTGGAACGCATGTAACCTCCGACGGTTTTATATTTAAAAGCTCTTTGCAAACCATGATGTAACAACCCTCTTGGACGGGTCCTATGTACTTCCAATCACGAGTAAGCGGTAAAGTAATCTTTTTAATTTCTCTAATACTTTTGTCTCTTTGATTGCTTGAATGGATAAGTCCCACGTCCCTCGATTTTGCGAGCGTGGTTGGCAACCCATTCCAATATGTATGCTGTTATTTCGTATGGGTTACGCTTGCCAGCACTTTACTCCACATGGGGAGACGCCCTCATAAGGATAGACTGGTAACGCTCACAACCAATTAGGTGGATTGGAAGAAGAATATGAAGAAAATCCTAGTAGGCCTTGGCCATTTCTTACAACGCCTTGCGCTCGAAAACGGGATCTCCTACAGAACAAATCCTAGTAGGCCTTGGCTGTTTCTTACAACGCCTTGCGCTCGAAAATGGGATCTCCTACAGAGCAAATCCTAGTAGGCCTTGGCTGTTTCTTACAACGCCTTGCGCTCGAAAACGGGATCTTCTACAAAACAAATCCTAGTAGGCCTTGGCTGTTTCTTACAACCCCTTGCACTCGAAAAATAGGATCTCCTGCAGAGCCCAAATACGACAAATGCCAGAGCGCTCGTATGACGTCCTCGGTGCCAAGAAGGAATTTCACAAGTCCTGAACGAGGGCAACCGCTCAGTAAGACCCTCGCAAATACTCAAGACTTAGCAAAATTCCCCCAAGATTAAGAAGAAATTTCACAAGCCTTGAACGAGGGCAGCCTCTCAATAAGACCCTCATGTATACTCAAGGCTCAGCCAAATGTTTAAGAACTAAAGCAAAAATTTACGCAAGTCTTCAAAGGGGGCAACTCCACAATAAGACCCTCGTGATCACTCAGGACTTAGTCAAAATTTTCAAGTTTTACAGGAGTTAACAAAATTTCTCAAAGTTCCAAAAGGCTTATCAGAATAATGCAATTTTTGCTAAGCATGTTACACACAATCTTACTACCACAAGATTTGTTCACAACAAGCGCAGTATGGAAATTTACAATCAATAAAAGGCTAAAAAACGTACTATGAAGGAAAGAAGAAATTTTATTCCTGATAGTCCCTTGCCCAAATTACAAAATAAGGGCTCAAAGGCCCACCGACATCTTTACAAAAGGGGAGAATACAATGAAAAACTGACAAAGAAAGGCTTCAAGCGGCAGGAGCAACATCCTCGTCTAGAACCACCAAGATGTTCTGAGCCACTGGACCATGAACAGGGCCTTCTGGCTCTTGAGCTTGGGCGACGGGTGGTTCAGGCGCTTGTAGATCATTGGGCTTGATGGCCTCAGAAGCATTTGCATTGGCGCCTTCAGCAGTTGGAGCATGGGCATCCTCCATGTTGGGCCCTTGGGATTTATTTTCAGGAGGGGCATTACCCGCCGGATGAGCATCCATGTACTCATCTTGGATAAGTTTAACCAGAAAGTTATACTCCATTTCAGCGATGGTGTCAGCGGGGTCATCTTGGTCTTCATCATCCTCCTCACAACGCTCATTGAACATGAGCCCTGTGCCCTCCGCCTCCCTCATGGCCGGATTGGTGAGCCCTTTGTGGATACCCTGCTCGACGGCAAGGTTGACGGCCTTTTGAGCCTCGTCCAAGCAGTGCAGAGATGCCACAAAGTTGAAGGCTTTTGAGTGACAAAACTTGATGAGGGCCTCCTTGTTGGCTCGGTCAAGACTCTGAGGCCACTCATTCATGGTATCAGTGAACTTTCTCTCAGCCTCCAGAGCCCTCGTTTTCCAGCTCTCACGCTCGGCTTCAGCCCTCTTCAACTCCTCTCCCCTTTGGGCCAACTGGTCGCTCAAAACATTTCGAGCGCTCTCTACCGCCATGAAATCCTCCTTCAACTTCTTCAGCTCTTCCTCTGTCCTCTCGTGTAAATCCTTGAGGGATTCATATTTAGCTGTTTCAGTGTCCAGCTCCTCTTGGATTTGAGCCGGATCGTTAGTACGTGCCACCTTTTTGTACTTGGCCTTACGATCGGCATAGGTGGACGCCCGCATTTGGATATTCCTGAGGCGGGGAAGTACTTGCTGCATGGGTTCGAAGGAAAGGAAGTGTTAGCAGGAAATGTTAAAGAAATACTTACAGGGACGGCAATGTAACAAGGAAGTAAATACTTACGGAGATCATGGCGTGGGCTGCTTCGTAGGCCACCGTTTCCACAGACTCATTGTATAGATGGCTGTGGTCCGCCGTGAACTGGGCTTTGTCATATAGGTTCCAGCTGACGGATTGAGCGAGCGTGCCGGGCCTTAGCAGAACTGGCCCACCGTCGGAGGCACCCGTGAAGTTCCTGTCCCCTTGACGGGGGAACTCCCATAAGTGCTCTTCCTCTGAAGAGGAAGTTTCTCCATCACCTTTGGGGCCCTCCACTACCTGCTTCCCTTTGCCCCTTATTGATACCGTGTCGGGCATCCTCTTCCTATTGTGGGAAGATCTACTGGCGCTCGATGGGGCCTCGCTTATGACCAAGTTGGTAGGAGGCCTTCCCCCTGGCCACGAGGGGGTTGAGCGCCTGAGGCTGCGCTCGAACTGGCGCCTTGATGGCTTCTTCGAGCGTCACTCCTACCACTGCGGCTTCGAGGCTGATGCTGCTCTCCCTGTTGGGCTTGGTTCCTGTTAGTGTTCGCAAAACGAGCAGCCTGCCTGATACCTCCGGCCATTGCTAATATCGACGCTCCTGCAAGGATGGTAATTACAAGGGTTAGATATCCTTAAACAAGTTACTCTATATGCAAGTTACAAATACAAAGAGGTAGTTAGTATTCCTATCTAAAGTTAGTGCCCTAAGAATCTAACCATCTCTCTCCATGTCACGAGCCGGAGGGTTGTCAAGGTAATGAGGGTCGTTAGAAAGACCACACAAGAACATGAGCTCTGCGTCGTCTATCCAGTCTTTCGCTTGAATGAGGTGACCCTCGTCCCTCAGAGCCTCAGCCAGACTCTTGGCCCAATCTTTGGGGAGAGCGGGTTCCAAGTGGCTCCTTGCAACCGAGCCCCAATTTGTGGACACCCCAAAGCCTTTTTCTGTGGGGCCCTTGACAAAGATAAACTTTTCTTTCCAATTGGGGCCATAAGTGCTTGTGGGGGAGTTGATCAATTTCGTATGAGCCTTCGCTTGGATGTAGTAGAAGCCTGCCTCAGGAGATGAGCGCGATGAGCTAACTACTTGGAAAAGTGCGTAAAAGTTCCGCACGAAGGGCTCGTAACCAGCGCTCCTCATCAAAATCACGAAGCTCGTTAGTAGGGCCAAGCCGTTGGGCACTATTTGTGAAGGACAGAGGTTCAAATCGTTCAGTAAGTGGGCCATTGGGATCGAAATGGGGAACCTCAAACCTCCTGAGCTGACTGAGGCCACATAAACTGCCATCTCCCCGGGAGGCAGTTGGTTGGCACGCTCGTGGCTTTCAGGGATCCTCCATGTGAAGCGCTCGTCCCAGTAAATGGGTGCCATCATTGTCTTTACTTCTCCCACAGTGACGGTGCTGGGAGTTTCATCTGGGGTGCGCTCGGTAGCCTGGTAGCCCGACCCTTCACCCTCGTGGGGCCTTTTGGATTTCTGGGTTCTCTTGGTCTTCTTACCCTTTCCCTTATCACGGGCTCTTTCCGAAGACCCTACTATTTCTTCAGTTTCCGGCACCGGAGCCGCGATAGCCATTGTCACAGTATGGCGGTGGGGGTGAGTAACACTCTCGGTTATTGGGAGAGTCGCCCCCTGTCTTTCGGCCTCCATCACCAGGCCCATCTCTTCGAAAAGGTGGTCTACTCCACCAGGATTCCTTTCTTCCATGGCCATCACTGCTGCCCCCAAGTCTTCGTCTCTAGGAGAATCTAGGGAAGAAGAACTCTGGGTGACCATTCCTTCAACTTCACGGGCGAATTCCTCAATATGTTGATCAGCCATGGTAAAGCTGAGATTGGGAGAGAGTTTATTTGGATTCGTGAGTGGAAGATTCTGGGAGAAATATGGGATTTCTGGGGAAGTTAAACCTAAGGGATCACCTAATCCTAAATCAAAATCTAAAGTTAGCAAAGTCAGAAAAATATCGTTGGAGTTTACCTTAAGATTTCTGGAAAAACTTGAAGGAAAGCTTGGGATGCTTGGAGAACTGGATTGCAAGAGAGTTTTTATGCAATGGATGCTTGGAAGATAAGTATGCGTAAAGAATGGAATGGTTTCAGAATCCCTTATTTATAGGGACGGGAGTTGGTGCCTTTTCGGCAAGGAATTCAAAATCGTAATCATTTCCCGCCTAGGAAACCGCCCACTTTATGGAACCGTCCCATACTTCCCAAGATTCACGCGCCCCAAGCGCGCCCGCATTTAATGCTCCCACTCTTCGAATGGTCAAAAAGAATACAGCATTTAATGCTGCAGCGTTACGTGCGGTCAGATGAAAAGACCGCATTAATGGCGCTACCAGAAGAAGAATTGCTCAACACGCCAAGCTTCATACGAGCGTCACGCTCAGAAGATAGAACGCATTAAAATTCTACAGTCCTTATCACTAAGGACTACAGAATTGGGGGGCAAAATGATGGGGTCAAAATACGCACATCCCACGTTTTGACACGTGGCACTACTGAGACGATGACATTTGTCTCCCCAAGGCGGCACATCAGTACACGAGCGCTAAGCCCAACGAGTGCTATCATCCTTCAGAGCACATGTCATCGCTGACTCGCTCCCCTTGCCTCCGTTCTCTCACGAGCGTCACTCACATTGTCAAGGAAGCCCTCTTCGAGTGTCACACTCCCTCAGAGTGGTCTTCCCTTCTGACTCTTTACACGAACCGGAGCCCTCATCCCCTAGCGGATATCTTGGCCTCCAATATTTCAGGTTATCACGAGCGCGCTCTTAAGCCCTCGTTACCAACCTCCCAAACGGCTCTCTGACACACCGTACGTGCCCACGCACCTGCCACTGTTGCCAACACTAACTCCTAGCCGCTTTTACAGAAGATTCCCCCTAGGACTCTCTCTCGCAGCGCCACGTGTTAGGGCAACATTCGGCCAGGACCACATGAGGCAAATGACCAAAGGGTCCCTGACCCTCAACTATAAATAAGCTGAGTCATCTCCGTCACTGTAAGCAACCTCCATTACTGCAACTCATACACAGCTTACTTTTCCTCTTTCAGATCATCATCTGACTTGAGCGTCGGAGAGCCAAACTGGGTATCGCCCCCAGTTCCCCCAGCTTGGCCTTCTGACTTTTCTGGTGTTTGTCCTAGCAGGTAGAACCCACTTCCTTTTCCGGTGAACTTCCGGCGGTTTCCTCACTCAAACAAATTCTAAAAGTGATCGGATCCTGACCCGCCTATTCGGAACCCATCAGTAAATACAGATTTTTTATAAGATTTTTAATTAAAATTTTAAAATTATCTGTAGGAAAAGAAAAAAAATAATGATAATATAAACTATAGAATTCTATATAGACATAAAAAGGTTAATTAAGAAATATTAATATTTTAGTGAGGATATTATTGTCTAAAACGGAATTTATTAACCACTGAATAAGCCATAAGCAGAATCCAGAAGCATGCCGTGGCTTATTCTGGATTCTGGCTTATTTCTGCTTAAGTTCCAAACACTCCAAAACTGCTAAAAATAAACACTTATCTCATAAGTGCTTATTTTTATAGTTTACAAACACTCCTTTAGTCTTCATGGCACCAAACCAAAAAAAAAAAAAAAAACAAAAAACTTTTATGTTATTAAAATTATTAATTCGTTTTATTGAAGTTTTTCTCCCGAAATTAAGGGTATCTGCTCTTTGTAATTTAAAAATAATCCGTAAAATTTTATTTTTTTATCATTTTCATTCCCAATATTAACATTTATTAAGAGGAACATATTATTTATCATTCAATTATAACTGTTTTTATATTTTCGCACCTTACAATTGTTTTTATATTTTCAGCCAATAGGGGTTGGTTTAAGTGGTTAAAGAATTAGTTCTCGAAATCAAAGACCCGGGTTCAAATCCTTCTAGCCGTTTGGGGGTGTGTGTTAAAAAAAAAACTGTTTTTATATTTTCGCACCTCAACTGTAATGGTTTACAAATGAAAATAGTATGGATAGAAAAATGCGAAAGTTCGAATTCTAACAATAACCCCGACAACTATTTTTTATAAATAATTAACTTTATATTTTAACAAGTCCTAATATATTTTGCTAGTTTTGTCGATTCGACCCAATATGGTAGCTACCATCGAATAAAATTACACCACTAAATGGGTTGCCCATGAGTAAGAATTCCATGAGAAAGTTGGGAGCTTGATACAGAAAAATGCTTATGAAAACAATTCACAAATATCAACCATCAAATATACAAGTTCTGCAGTCTGATTCAGATATCACAAATTAGACACACTCTACACCCATAAAATAAGAATAGTCTATTCCAGATATATAGGCTTGTTCAAATTTGAAAGACACACCTCTTAATGTTTGCATCACATTACATTGGTTGATACAAAGGTTCGAAGCTTCTAATCATCCCGTGAAGAATAGATGTCAAATTCAGTCGAATCGTTTCCCCGGTTTCGCATCACCTCCTTTATTTCCAGAGCTGAATTCATAGCAGATGTGCTGCAATCGACCACCTCCAACAACTCAAGAGTCGAGTTGTCTGCAAATACCGAAGGGATGTGATGCAGTTTGTAACAGTTCCTCAAAATAAGGTATTTCAAAGCCGGGAAGATGGAACCTGTACTGGAATCGAATATCCAGTCGTTGAAATCCATGTCTTCTAACACCAGGGTTTTTAGCTGGGGGAATTCATCTGTCTTCACTTCCCACTCTGGGCCTTGGAAGGCATAGCTTTGCAAGGCGAGATATAGAAGTTGTGGCAATGCAGCAATGAACCTCATATACTCCCAAGGACATCCACACCCGTTCAAACTCAAGAACGTAAGAGTAGACGGAAAAGCTGGAATGGGACAAGGAACGACTTGTGTCCCCAAATCAGGATAAATAACAATGCATTTAAAGAAACGAAGGTTGTCTAGGATGTCAAGATAGCTTAAGAAACTAAATGTTTCATTGTCCTCTTGTGAGGATTCAATTCGAACTTGTAATGTAACAAGACACGAGATTCTTTCAAAAACTGTTCGGGTACAGCTGCGAGCACTCACATCTAAGAGATGAAAAGAGTTTTTAAGATTAGTGCCAGGAGGAGGCTCTGGCAGGTCATCACTTCCCTCAACCTGTAGATGCATCAAATCTTTCAAATTCCAAATCTCTACGGGCAAATAGGATGGAACTCCGGAGCATTTCATATTGTGATACTGTGAAACAATCAACACCTGAAGGTTTTGGAGATTCCAAAAACCTTTTGGGAGTTGTCCGTTACAGCTGATAGCAAGGTACTTCAACTGAATTAACTCGAGGATTTCAGGTGGGAAATTATAGAAGCCGATTTTGACAGCATCAAGTACCTCAAGCAGCTTTAATTCTTCTGGCCATGCCCCAATTCGATATTGATGCTCTGGACCTGAATAGATCAGTGAACGCACCAACAAATTCATGTTACACGATGACAGATCTTTGATGAAATGGCGAATATTCTGTTGGATGCACAACCGGCGTTGTTGGCTATATGCGGCGTCTCCCTGTCGAAAATAGTAACTTGCATCCTTATCTATTACAAGGAAGAACTTCTCCTCTTCAGCTTTTCTGACAAGAAAATCATGAAAGACTTCCTCAGCAATTCTTAAACTTGCATTCAAGTGGTCTCTGGACTTTACAAGCAGAACAAAAAATCCTCGCATATAAAGTTCCTCCTTAGAGTGTAAGGCTGTCACTAGCATTTTGTTTAACTCTCCAGCTTCTCCCGTAAACCCTTCTACAGTCCATTGGATCACAAGCTTCAACCAAGGAATGGCATAATTGTAAGGAAAAATAGCCATATAGAGAAGGCAAACTTTTAGTTGTTGAGGCAAGTGATTATAAGTGAGAGATAGTAGTGCTTCTATAAGGTCATCATAGTTCTCCATGGAAACAATTGAAGACAACACTATCTCCCAATACTCTGCAGTTGGGTCAGCAAAACAGAGCAGTTTTCGAACAATGAGAACTGCAAGAGGTAATCCTCTGCAACTCCGGGCAATATCCTTTGCAATAACAAGAAGATGTGCAGGGCATGGTTCACCATCAAATACTGTCTCTTCAAGCAAAGAGAAGGCCGCTTCATCACTCAAACGATCCAACATATGAGGGCGGGCTGGTGCCACTTCCACATCCCTTGTCGTTAGCAGGATTCGACTTCTATTATAGTGATCCGGAAACAGTTTTTCCAAATCGTTCCAGGATGCAACATTGCGTATGTCATCCAATAACTTGATGTACCTCTTATATTTTAGAGCATTGTAGATATGTCTCACCAATTCTTCGTCTATCTTCTGATAGATTTCATCGCTCAAATTATGTTCATCCTCAACCATGCCATCTACGTCTTCATAGATTCCAAGACTTGACATCCTCAAGGATGCTAGGATATCCAACAATTTATCGCGTTTGTTGTATTTGACAGATACCTTTACCCAACCAACAGCATCAAAATGTTTCAAAACCATAAAATACTTGAGAAGACAACGAGCAAGAACGGTCTTACCCATTCCAGCAACGCCGACAATCGGGACAACTTGGAGCGCATCAGATCCATTCATCAGCCGATCCTTGAGTTCATTTATGTCTTTATCGCGGCCAAACACTTGATAATCCCAATTTAAGTGATTAATTTGATCAGGATTTATCCATACCGAGTTGCTTATTTTCCTGGCCAAAGTGAGATGATTGAACTCCTCCGCCGTCATTTCAGCAATCAAATTAATCTCTTGTTTCACCCTCTCCAGGTCTTCATGGAAGCTGTCGCTGCTAATTTCAGCTTCTGAAGGAGAAAGGAAGTGAGCTGACCACATGTGGGAGTCGATGATGTCTTGAGCTTCATAAATCACCTCCCTGATTTGGGTTTCGAAATCTGCTTTAACCTCTCTGTTTTCCACAAGAAAACATCTCAAGGAATCGACTGCTTCAAAGAGCTCTTCGATTTGTGGGTGATCAAGTCTGCTCTGGAGCTTCGATAGAGTTTTCAAAAGCCAAACTGAAGCACCATATGCAGCCATATCTCTGATCTCTCTCCTCCTCACACAAATGAAGAAAATACAATGGAGAGGTATTTTTTTGACAAAGAAGAAATGAAAATATGACTAGTATTCGTCTGTTCTTGCACTTGATTCATATTCTAACATTGGATAAGTAACATGGATTTGTTCATAGAGCATTGACTTCTGAATTTTGTCATAGAGTGTTGGATAAGTAACATGGATCATTTAACCGCAGCATTAAAAAGAAATCTTTATTTGATGAGATAAAGATTATAAAAAGAAAATCTTTATTTGTTAATCTTCATATAATCAAGTTGAAAAGTTGATATCGTCAACAAGGTTGGTCCAAGTGGTTCGAGGGTTGTTATTCGAAAACAATGATTTGGGTTCAAATCCCTCTAATCACTTGTGTGTGTGGGGGAAAAAAGAAAAAAAAAAAAAAAAAAGAAAAGGTTGAAAAGCTGGATAGTGACAAATTTGAAATTTTAGATATTTCCATTTGCAGGTAGCAGGTCTACCGGGCACAAACACATCAATACCTACGTGGTAATACAAATTCTCTTTTAAAATTTTCACGCGCAAAATATCGACACAAGTGACCAACTCGACACAATTTTTTTTTTTTGAAATGTTAATACATTAAAGTCTCTCATCAAGATTTCAACCCAATCGGAGTACCAACATTTGAAAAGCCGACGGGCTATCAACAATACGGACGTTAAGTCAACTTCTCCCCACGGTGTTAAATAAAACATTTTTTAGCATAAGATATCACGTCCCTAATATCGAAACAATGGACAGGGCCCAAATATTTGAACCTTAATTAGGGGTTTCTTGTGATATATTTTAAAACATAGATTATTCAGCACTTTCATGCTAATTATCATAGTTCTCCGGAGTATTAACTTCTATTAATTTAACTTTTACAGTCATATACAAAATCCAATCGTTCTCAACATCTAAATTTTAGCATATATATGAAATTAACAGAGAATCCGAAACAGACCATTTTGACTTGATAATTCCGGTAGCATTAATAACAAAGGCAAGTAAAGTTTGCAAAACTTCCAGGACGCACAAATATAAATGAACCAACAACAGTTTCATATTCAGAAATATTAACGTATTGCAGAGCATTTCAAATTGAGATGGTGTCTAAACTCCAGAGCTATTACAGTAATCCAGGAACAATTCTTTCCAATCATTCCAGGACACTACGTCTCGTATATCATCCAATAAAATGATATACCTTCTATAATATTATCCAGAAATTTATTATATTTTCTCAAAATAAGCTTAAAGCTACGCACAGTTTTGAGATTTTTTATTTTCTTTACTTTTATTAGAAGACAACATACACAAAAGATAAAAATTTTATCGTGTCGGGGTTGGACATTCATGTTTTTATTTTCTTTAGTTTTATTAGAAGACAACATACACAAAAGATAAGATTTTGTTATCTCGGACTGGACATTGATGTCAAACACGTTGCGGTCTCCATTTCTGTGCATCTATCATCAACGAATACGGTTAATCTTTTTGAGATAGTTTGGAGGACCCATGGCGCAGGGATCTCTCGGACCTCGATACACAAAATTGCTTAAATTCGAGTGTAATACTAAGCAATAGAATGCGTAAAAAATATTATTGGATTAATAAATTCACAGCCAGTAATTGAAAACTAATCAAGTAATTCACCTTTAAAAATGGAAAATGGTTCTAAAATGATCCAAAGGACATGAACTTCTACACATCCTGTGAAGAAAAGATGTCAAAGTAAATTGAATGCCTTCCCCATTTTAGTATCTCGTCTTTGATTTCCAGAGCCGAATTCATGGCGGATGTGCCGCAATTGACCACCTCGAACAATCTAAGAGACCTTCTATCTGCAAATATAAAAGGGATATATTGCATTTTGTAGCAGTGCTTGATAATCAAGAACTCAAGGAATGTCCAGTTTTCGAAGCCCATGTCTTCCAACGATAGTGAGAATAACTTGGGGAACTCATTCGCCTTCACTTCCCATTCGGAGCCTTGGAAGGCATAGGTTTGCAATCTGAGATGCATGAGTCTTGGCAATGTAACAACCAATGTCATATACTCCCAAGGAAATCTACTCCCACTCAGAGTTATTTGTATGAGTATGTAGAAGGAAACGCCGGAATGGGACGTAACAGAGCATTTGAACCAACCATAGTTACCTAATACGCGGTACTCCCCGGTACACGGTACGGGTACGGGTGCACAATACGCTAGTGTGCTAAAATAATGGTATGTCGAAGGCAGGCTTAGTCGGTACGTTATTTCTTTTTTTTTTTTTTTTTTTTTTTTTTGAGAGCGGTACATTATTTCGATAAGCAGTACATTTATAATGATTAATCAGTACTCTTATTCTATAAATACACCAAATCAAAGATATAAATAAATACACCAAATCAGAGATATAAATGAAAATTATATAATGGAATATATATAATGAAAATTATATGATGGAATATATACAAATATAAATGTATATATATATATATATATATATTTGTTTACAAATTACTATATTAACTATTTTTCTTGAACTAATGCAACTATAATTATCAATAAAGGCTTTAGGAATTCGATTAAACTATGTGTAAAAGCAATTCTAACTACTAATAACAAACCAAAACACATATATTTCTTTCTAAAAATCACTATAGTAGTATAGTTTGATTTGCTGGAACTAAAATTGGTACATCGAACCAACCAAGGTGACCTAGAAGGTTCAGATAACTGAAAAAAACTAAAAGCTTCATCCTCTGATGATGATTCAATCTGAACTTCTAGTATCTGAAGCTTTTTAATTCTTTCAAATATCATGTACAACTGCGAGCACTCACATCAATAAGTTGATAAAGTTTTTTCTAGATTTGATCCAGGAGGAGGCTCTGGCAGGTCATATCCCACGACTTGCAAATGCATTAAGTCTCTTAAGTTCCAAATCTCTGCAGGTAGATAGGATGGAACTCCATAGCATTTCAACTTGAGATACTTCGAAATAATCAACACCTGGAACTCCATAGCATTTCAACTTGGGCTCGAGACCAGTTTGAGAAAAGTTTGGGCTAGGCTAGTCGAGCCGATTGAATTAGAGAAAAAATCAACAAAAGAACAACAAGCGAAGGCAGTGGGGACGAAGCAAAGAACCACGTCGGCTCTTTCTTTTGGACCACTCCAGATGTGCATAGGACTTTATCGCCATAGAACGCCAAAGCACCATCCATGACCAACTCGTCTCTGTTAACTCTAGAAGTGGCTCCTACGGGCTCATATTACTGCAATTATGCCTTATTAAAGCCAAGGAATAAATGGGCAGCTATGAAGCCATGAAAAAAATACATATTAAGTCTAGGGATAGTTACGAAATTACTGTATCCACAGTGGTATAAGTCAATTACCCAAAAAAAACCCTGAGAAATTACAAAAAACACCAGACAAAATATTATTTGTAATTTCTACGGGTGTTTTTTGTAACTCTCATTCAAATTTCAGGGCGTTTTCCGTAATTTCTCAAAAATAAAGATCTGAATTAAATTTTAGTTGGTATTCATAATTATTCCTTAAATCTAAATTATAACAGCCTCCCATAAGTAAAACAAAAATGAAATGTTCTGTTTTGCTACGTCTGCCCAAAACAAGTTAGAAGCTATAAATATACACATCCAATGAGACTACAAATTTTGCATGACAGGCAACAAGTCATCACGAAAACCTGAAGCAGAATCTAGAGGTTTGCATATAGCTAATATTCAGTAAAGATTCCATGAGATAGTTGGGACCTTCCAGAGTTCGATGCACAAGAATGCTTAAATTCTCAAGTGAATTCAGGTTCAAATTTGGAACACATACCTCTTAATGTTTGCAAGCAGAAGCATCACATTAAATTGATTGATACAAAGGTTCACAGCTTCTAATCATCCCGTGAAGAATAGATGTCAAATTTAGTGGAATGATTTCCCCGTTTTCGCATCATCACCTCCTTTATCTCCAGAGCTGAATTCATAGCGGATGTGCTGCAATCGACCACCTCCAACGATTTAAGAGTCGGTATGTCTGCAAATACTGAAGGGATGTTTCGCAGTTTATAACAGTTCCTAATGATCAAGGTATTCAAGATCGGGAAGATGGAACCTGTACTGAAATCAAATGTCCAATTCTCCAAATCCATGTCTTCCAACAGCAGGATTTCTAAAATGGGGAATTCATCTGTTTTCACTTCCCACTGGTGGCCTTGGAAGGCATAGTTATGCAAGTATAGAAATTTAATCCCTGGCAATGCAGCAATCGAGCTCATATACTCCCAAGGAAATCCACACCCATTCAAAATTAAGGTCATAAGAGAAGATGGAAAAAGAGGAATGGAACAAGGAACGACTTGTGACCCAATATCAGGATAAATAACAATGCACTTAAAGGAAACAAGGTTATCAAGGATGTCAAGATAACTAAAAAAGCTCAATGTTTCATCCTCTTGTGTGATGTCAAGATATCTAAAAAAACTCAAATTTTCATCCTCTTGTAATGATTCAATTTGAACTTCCAATGTAATAACGTTTGGGATTCTTTCAAAAATGGTTCGGGTACAGCTGCGAGCACTCACGTCTAAAAGTTGAGAGAGTCTTTCCAGCTTAGTGCCAGGAGGAGGCTCAGGCAGGTCACTTCCCACGACCTGTAGATGATGCAACTCTTTCAAATTCCAAATCTCGTCAGGCAGATAAGATGGAACTCCAGAGCATCTTATATTCAGATACTGTGCAACAATCAAAACCTGAAGTTTTTGAAGATTGCACAACGCCACAGGGAGTTGTCCATTATAGCTGACAGCAAGGTACTTCAACTGCATTAACTTTAGGATTTCTGGGGGGATAGTGTAGAAGCCGATTTTGACAACATCAAGTACCTCGAGCAGCTTGAATTCTTCTGGCCATGCCCCAATTCGATACTGACGTTCTGGGCCTGAATAAATAAGACTACGCGCTAGCGAATTCATGTTACATGTGGACAGATCTTTGATGAAACGGTGGATATTCTGTTGGACGGACAGCCGGCGTTGCTGATTATATGCGGTGTCTCCAGCATAACTTGCATCCTTATTTATTACAAGGAAGAATTTTTCCTCTTTAGCTTTTCTCACAAGAAAATCATGAAAAATCTCCTCAGCAATTCTTACACTTGAATTGTAGTGGTCTTGGGACTTTACACGCGTAACAATAAAACCTCGTTTGGAAAGTTCTTCCTTAGACATACCTGCTATCTCTAGCACGTTTCTTGGCTCTCCAACTTTAGCAACAAACCCTTCTACAATCCATTGGATAGCAAGCTTCAACCAAGGGTTGACATAGTTGTAAGGAAAAATTGCCATGTAGAGAAGACATACTTTCAGCTGTTGAGGCAAGTGGTTGTAAGTGAGAGATAGCAATGCCTCAATGAGGTCAACATAGTTCTCCATTGAAATAATTGAAGACAAAACTACTTCCCAATACTCTGCAGTTGGGTGGGCACAGGAGAGTAGTTTTCCAACTATGACAACCGCGTGAGGTAATCCTCTGCAACTCCAGGCAATATCCTTTGCAATAATAGCAAGATGTGCAGGGCATGGTTCACGATCAAAGACTACCTTTTCAAGCAAAGCCAAGGTAACTTCATCACTCAAACGATCCAATAGGTGAGGACGGCCTGGTGCGACTTCCACATCCCTAGTCGTTAGCAGGATTCGACTTCCCTGATAGTAATCTGGGAACAATTCTTTCAAATCATTCCAGGATGCAACGTCTCTTACATCATCCAGTAGAATGATGTACCTCTTATATTTCAGAGAACTGTGGATATGTTTCACCAATTGTTCGTCTGTTTTCTGCTGGATTTCGTCGCTCCAGTGATCGACTTCCTCAAATCTTTCCTCAAATCTGTAATTTACACAAAGTCCAGTACTCGACTTCCTCAAGGATGCTATGATATCTAACAATTTATCGCGTTTGTTGTACTTGACAGATACCTTTACCCAACCAATAGCATCAAAGTGATTTACAATCATACGATCCTTGAGAAGACGATAAGCAAGAGTGGTCTTACCCATTCCAGCAATGGCGACAATGGGTACAACTTGGAGCGCATCAGATCCATTCATCAGCCGATCCTTTAGTTTATATATGTCTTCATCACGCCCAACCACTGGATAATTCATTTTTAACCATTTAATTTCATCATAATTTCTCCATATCGAGTTGCTTATTTTCCTGTCCAAAGTGAGATGATTGAACTCCTCCCTCGTCATTTGAGCAATCAAATTAATCTTTTGTTTCACCCTCTCCAGGTCTCCATGGAAGCTCTGGCTGCAAGTTTCAACTTCTGAAGGAGAAAGGAAGTGAGTTGACCAAGTGTGGGTGTCCACGATGTCTTGAGCTTCATAAACGGCATCTCGGATTTGAGTTTCGAATTCTGCTTTAACGTCTCTGTTTTCCTCAAGAAAACGTTTCAAGTAATAGAGAGCTATGAAGATCGATTCGACATGGATTTGGGTTTCGATTTCTGCTCTCTGTTTTTTTGACACGAGAAAACGTTTCAAGAAACGGACTGCTCTAGAAAGCTCTCCGGGTTGTGGCTGTTGAGGATAGCCTTGGAACTTCCATAGAGTACTCAGTAGCGACTCTATGGCACCATAGGCAGCCATATCTCTGATCTCTCTCCTCCTCGCACAAGCTCAGTTTCCGTTTCAGAGGTACTGCACAGCACTACAAACAAGAAATGAAAATATTGTAAAATTTGGTGAATGTTGAAAAGTGAACAATGGTGGGCTGTCTTATGTGTGCGCCCCAATAAAGTAGAAAGTTTGCCAAATTATAGCGCGTTTTTGTATGTTAAAAAATATAATTTTTCGTAACAAGTAATGTCTCATTATAAACCCGGCAAAATATATAAATTAGAATTGCATGTGGGAGTAGTTTCTTTTTTTAATCAATGGTTGATGTAGGAGATAACCATCTCCAGTCTCCACCTTCTCTCCCATAGCCAGCCCTAACGCCGCCCCTCACTTAATAGCGGGAATTCTTGTACGTATCGTGTGCACATTGGTGCATATACCTTCTTTTTTTTTTTTTTTTTTTTTTTTTCAGGATTAATCTATTTTGCACCTCCATCTTTCGATATTTTTATATTTTAGTACTCAATCTTTAAACTTTTACACTTTAATATCCAACCTTTAAATTTTATTGCATTTAAGTACCTTCAACCAATAAAGAAATGACATGTATATCAAGTCGACCAATAAAAAAATGACACATCTGATATTGGAAATTTAATCTATCTATACCTATATAAAAGTGTGGATATTTGTTTCTTATTATTGTGAATTGACCGAATTATCCTTGTGTAATTTAATCTAACTATATAATTTGTAATTTATGTAGGCCAACAATTAATAATTCAATTTAGTTATTTTATTTTTTTTAGTTCAATTAAATAAATCAAATATATTTAAAATATGACTGTTGTCATTCTCCGACTCTTTATATTCTCCATTAATGAATATAACTCCTTGTATAATTTAATTAAACTATATAACTTATAGTTTATGTAGGTCAACTATGAATAATTCAACTTAATTATTTTATTTTATTTTATTTAGTTTAATTAATTAAATCAACTATAATTAAGATATAACTATTGTCATTATCTGACTCTTCTATTATCCCCTAATGAATATAATAAAGACAAATTGATATATGGGAGAGAGTCGGACTATTCATCAAGTGGCTAGGAAACGTGTTCAATTAATTAAATCAACTATATTTAAAATATGACTGTTGTCATTCTCCAACCCTTTATATTCTCCATTAATGAATATAACTCCGTATATAATTTAATTAAACTATATAACTTATAGTTTAGGTAGGTCAACCATCAATAATTCAATTTAATTATTTTATTTTATTTTATTTTATTTAGTTTAATTAATTAAATCAACTATATTTAAGATATAACTATTGTCCCCTAATGTATATAATAAAGGCAATTGATATATGGGAGAAAGTCGGACTATTCATCAAGTGGCAAGGAAACGCAGTAGAGATGTTACAATTTAATAAATAATAATTCAACTTAATTATTTTTCTTTTATTTAGTTCAATTATATTAAATTAAATCAATGCAACTACATTTGTTACCCATGTGAACATTAATATACCTATTTCTATACCTATATAAAATAGTTGATGTCTAATTTGGAAGTGAAATGTAATTAAGTCCTTTTTTTTATTTAGTTAAATTAAATTAAATCAAATACACTTAATAACCTGATGAACATAAAGATACTTATTTATTTAAAGTAGGTTAAAATTTCTCAATTCATGTTCGTCGTATGTCATCCTTTTGCTTTTACCATTGGTCATCTGTCATGTACATTAGCTTGTCAAGCAAATTTCTTACGTAAAAATTAGTGTGAAATATATATTGGAAGTTGTATAAATAATTAAATTGTACTAATAGATTAGTAATAATTAATTGAATTAAATAGTTACACTCTTAATAACATATAAAGAGTTTGCTTTGTAATCAAATATATAAATTTTATAACTCATTATTCATTTCATAATATTTTTAGATGAATTATATAATTTTTTTTAATCTAATATCAAGTAATAAATCTAAAAATATTGCAAAAGGGACAACATATAAATATTATTAATACCAAATATTTGTAAAGGTTCAATTTGTAATCAATATATCTTTATAAAACATAAAATAACTTTTTATTTAATATACGCACACCCAAGTGGGATTCGAACCCACACTCTTGCATTGGAGAATGAACCCATTAACCATTTAGACCGACCCCTATTGACAGAACATAAAATAACTTAACAAATATTCTCAAATTATTCAGAATCCAAATTAGATCACAAAATAATTAACACATATTATATTTTTAAATTAAAATAAAGAAATAATTTAGAAAAACGGTGTATAACAAGTTGTGTCTTTGCTGAGAATATTCTTTATATATCATTAACAAGGTAATTATATAGATTAAATTAACGTAATTGAATAAATTTCAATTTATTTAAATACCAATTCTTGCAACTCTACCGATTCTTGGAATTCTACATATTCTCATTTAATTATTTAAAACATTTATTAATTTATTAATCGGATGTATATTAATTAAAGTCATTACTTTAATTGGGAATGTAGGTGATTATTAATAATTAATAATTAAAGGAAGAATAACCCCTAGCATATGCTAAACAAAACGGAGGACTAATGTAATTACATACACTTTTTAGAAATTGTGGATTTAATATGTTGTCATCCCAAAAAAGGATAAATTAATCAGGTGGATATTATTTTCAAAATAGTTCCTCTCAATTCACTAAACCCAAAACAAATAAAAGCGAAAATTAAGGTGATGGTGATTCAACAAGGCAATAGCAAAGCGGCGAAATAAGATTTTAAAACTATAAGAAAGCTCATATTCATAACAACTCCACATGTCGGGCATTGCGAGTGAATAGTGTAACGCCCCGGTTCCGGATGAACAGGTATGCACGCCGCGTGTGAGATTTTCAGCGTAGGATTTATTTTAATTCTTTAAATTTTATAATATTCTTACGTGACATCTCATATTTTATAAAAAAATCATAAAACTTTTTTTATATGAATTATGTGAAATCATATCATCGGAAAATTATTTCAAGTCATGGAAAAATATTTATTACGAAAAACAATTACCGAGAATGTTTCAATTACGAAATTGTCCCTAAATATTCATTTCTTTAACTTTAGGGATTTAATTGCATAAACTTGTAAGGACCTAATTGATCATATTCCAAAACTTTATATCCTTAATTGCATGACTTAAACATTTAAGGGATTAAATTGCAAATCTTGGTATTTCACATATTTCAAAATTTGATGAATCGTTATATGCATCTTCAAGCTTCTTTGTTCTCATTCCATCCCAAAATCACCCAACTTAATTGCTTCCTCACTCTCGGTATTAAGAGGAAAAGGGAAAGAAAAGATTTCAACCAATTTTCATCAAGAATTTCAAGAAATAATCCCAAGTTTGGAAGTGATCATCATCTCCATCTATCTTCCTCATTTCTTTCCATTTCAAGATGGGTGTGTGCATGATTTGATGATTTTGATCAAGTATGTAGTAGCTAGGGTTTATGAAATTAGGAATTTATGCATTAGAGATTGATTGAAGCATGAATATAAGATTATATCTTGAATTATTTCATGAACTCTTGCAAGATATGAGATTTTATTTGAATATGAGCTTGAGCAGGAAACTTGGAATCCTTGGTGATTTTCATGACTTGAGTGTTTATTTGGCATAATACTTTAGTGTTGAACATGTATACATGCATATTTCCAGAAATAATAGCATTTGGGGATCAAAACTTGAGTTTTGTGGTTGTTTGTTGTTTCCCGTAGCTCATTCCCTGTTTCTGCTCTGTTATTTCAATTGCAGAAACTGGGAACGGCCATTCCCGCCTCAAGGCATTATGGGAACAGCCGTTCCCACCTTTTCAAATAAAATAGGCGGTCGAGCCTGGGAACGGTAGTTCCCATTTTGGCCTGAGTGCCGGAAGGGCCGTTCCCGCTTAAGGCGCGCTTTTCATTTTAAAAACGCTGGCGCGTTTTGAAGGGCCACGGGAACGGCCCTTCCCATTTACAAAGGGAAGCCGGAACGACCCTTCCCGTGCATCTGACAGAACAAAAGTTTCTGCATAAAATTAAATTTTTAGCCCCATGATCCGATGGTTTCTTTGACCTCGAATTGCTATTATATGATACAATATGTACCAAAACAAGATGTTTTCATGCCACATTGCATATTGCTCGTCATCTCGTTGCATTTTCGCCGTTCGTCATATTTGGTCCATTTTAGGTCATGTCTCACGTATACACGTCGTGTTTGCACAGGTCACGAGGTCCTGGACGAGGAGCAAGCTCCGTAGAGCATATCCTTGTTATATTTTGTAAGAAAATGTGAGGTTTATTTAGGTACTTAGAGCCTTATACCCTTTATGTGCTATTTTCGGCCAAAACGTATTATATCTATAAACGTTTTCAAAATTATAAACATTTTCAAGCAAGCAAGCCATGATTGTCATGATTTTCAAGCATGTTTGGCGAGTACATGATTGCACGTGGGCCCGAGGATAGTTCTTGAGCCAACTGGGAAAGCAAGGGCTGACGGGTAACTCTTGAGGTATTCTCACCTCATTGGGATCACCCCCGAAGCCACTAGGAGATTAGTGGTGGAAGGAGTTCCGTGTGTAGGGAGTCATGTTCCCTATACACACCATGTCGTGGATAGTTGGGCCTTGCAAACCCACTATCACCCGGAGGAAGAAGGAGACTGGGGATTAATCCGACACGTCGGATTATCCTCGGGTTATTGCATGTTTTACTCCTGATTATGTCTATTTGAGCACTAAATGATATGTATGATCGCGTATTTATTAAATCATGCAATCAAGTATTGATCACGATTGGTGTAAAGGTTGGAGAATAGCCTTTACTCGCTGGGGCCACATGTTCATGAAATGATCAAGTTAAAAGGTTAAAATGATTAGTTGTAATCTCGGGCAAAGAACAAGTTTCTTGAACTATATATATTTATATCATTCCAAAGTCTTCACCCGAGACTACAACTTGCATGTGATGTGTGATATATATATATATATATATTTATGACCCCTCACTCAGTCTTCGGTAGACTGATACTTCACTTTTCAGGTACTTTTGGTCGGGTCGTGCTAGGCGCGAGTGAGTCAGGTTCTGCATGATGTCGAGTCTAGCATTGCACCTCTCATGTGTAGAACTTTTGATAGCTATCATGTTATGATCATAGTTCTTACATTTTGGATACCTGGATATGTATATCACATAAGAGATGCTAATGTATTGATAGTTAAGTTTGGTACCTATATGTATCTATACCGGTAAATATGGTACCTATATGTATGATTAGCTTATTGCTTCCGCTTTTAAATTCATGTTTCGGTTTAATTATGTTGGGGAGTGTCCCGCCTAGCGTGTTTATATTTTTATTGTCACCCGTTCGCTATAGTTTTGGTTTATATACGGATTATCCATTTCGTATGTGGATCGAGGCTATAGTGCGGGGGATGTAGTGCCTTGGGGTTTAGGGTGCTACAAATAGTAAGTGATAATTTTCGTAAAATCTAAATATTTGATGATACATGCTTGCTTGCATTCAAGAATCAATTGAAGAGATTATAATTTTGAACTTTAAGAACTTCAAGATTTGTTTCATCTTTACGATTGATGGATCAAATTTGTTTTTTTCTATTACGCATAATAGCATTTTCTTTGTTTACATTTTCGATCTTCAAAGTAAATAGTTACATTATTGTGTCCAATATTAAATTTTAACCGTTTTTGAACTAAAAAAAAGATAGTAACGAACTTACTGAGAACATTTAAGTATTTCACTTTATATTACTTTTAAAAAAAATATATTCAACTAATGAGTTATTTAATATTCCTTTTCTTTTGATATATATATATATATATATATATATATATAATATAATATAATAGATTGTACAAAATGCATGTAACCATAATATTATTTTGTGACATTTTTGTCTTTTAATTGAAATTAACTTAGCATGACATCTTCAACCTACAAGGGCTCATAATTAGATAAGCCTCCAAAAGTAAAATCAAAATATCTGAGGAGAATACATTTAAACCTATGATGCACGGACACGGACACGGCGACACGGACACGACACGACACGGATACGGCGACACGAATTTTTTCTTGAATTTCCCACGTAAGGAGTGTCGGACACGGTGTCGGACACGAGTGTCCGACACGACACGGCATGACACGACACGGCAAAATGATATTTTTAGAAGTGTCCGTGCATCATAGATTTAAACATAATCAATTTTCTCATTCTCTTTACTGAATTAGGCAAACAGAATTTGTTAGATATGTCATTCTCTAGAATCCAATACAATATACCAATTTTAGTTCACATTTTCATATACTTAAAGTAATTATTATGAAAGTGCATACAAACTATACTTATATAATTTAATGTCCCACGTTTCTTCTCTTTTCTCTTTTGTACAGATTTCTATATTACGTACTAATAGGAATTATGGTTATTTTATTATATTTAGTGATATATTATTTACTTAAGTGTAGTTTGATTATTTTATTAATAAGAATTATATTACTAGATAGGATAGAATCAACGTTTTAGAGAGTGGCGGAGTGGACTACGCAGAAAACCAAGTCCCACTATCAGAAAACAGACCACTACGCAGAAAATTAACTATTATGTCTGAGTGTTATATATATTCTGGACTTAGATACTATTATCGAGAGAGATTCTGAATGCAATAGTTCTATTAAGAGGAAAGAATAAGGAAGAGAGAGTAGAAGATTAGAAGAAAATAAGTGAAAGAGAGAGAAGGACAACAGAACTACAAGATCACAAGATTAGACTAAGAAGGAATAACGGGAGCAAGAGAGAATCAAGGTTTGTCGATTTCCCATGTGAGATTTCTATGGTTGAGAATATGTAGGAAACTGATCTTAGGAGGCCACAAATTGATTTCTTGATATTTCTATAAATTTGGAACGTTATTGAGTTTAGAAGGTAGACATCTGTTAATTCTATCTAAAATATTAGTATTAAATTTATAGATATATTTAAGTATTCCATGACATATTTATTCTGGTGAAAAACAAATACAACATTAATTACTCTCATATCTTGTCACGATCTTTTGAGAAACGGGGCTGCAAATCTTTTAACATTTATTCTTTGATAAATGGGTTACATGTTAGTTTCTTTTCAAATATTAATTTTATTTACCTGATTATCCAAACCTTTTGGTTACGTAATTGGTCGTGAACTATTTAATTATTTCTGTTCATGGAAAATCTCTCTAAATCTCTGAAATTGACATTTTTTTTATTTTATTTTATTTAAATCATCACGGCATCATTAGTAGTACTAGTATATATATATATTTAGTTAATGTAAAACATGTTTTCACAATAGTCACTTTTTGTTTTCACAATAGTCCCTAAAGTATTGAAAGTTGAAACCCCACCCACGTGAACTCTTAAGTATTCTTGTAAATATGGATATGACTTTGATTCTTTTATTTTATTTTTATTATTATTTTTGTTTATATAATGATTTCACTAAACAGTGGCCTTAGGAGTTGTTTAGGAAAATAAGGATAATAGTCTATTAATTATTATTTATGTTACGAACTAGGCACTAGTTGTGGGGATAATTAGGTTATTATAGTTAGTATAATTAGAATATTTATATTATTAAAACCTATTGTTGCTTGGTACTAGATCCGCCAAACCGAGATTAGAGCTTTATCAAACGAGACCTTTAGGATTAAGAAGTTCACAAATTCGAGGTAAGTGATTTCCTAACCCTCTATGTTTTCGAAACTACTTTACGAAATTTTATGTTCTATTTAGAAAAGTAGATTTGTTTATAAAATTGGGTTTGAGCATGCTGTACGTGGCTATATTTTTTGTGATATGTATATGATGTTATGTTACCAAATAAATGTTTAAAAGCATGATTTCTAAGATTATGATTGAATGCTATGTATGTATATGCTCTGAACTGGTTCCATTATGTTTCTGACCCGGCCACGGGTGTTACATTGGCATTATGATTCTGACCCGGCTACGGGTGTTACAGTAGCAACTCTGAACCCACCTAACGGGGTCGTAGTTAGGACTTGATCAAGTACATATGTTGGGAACCGAAAGTTCATGAGCATAATTGTAAGTCTTATGTGTATTATTATGTTATGTGCTTAACTAGTTGAAAACCTTTCAAAAGCTATGAAACTACTTGCAAAATTCTTATGAAAACGTATATATATGGTAACGTGCTCAAATCCGGTAGAGGGTTAGGGGATTGTTTACTGGGCAAGTGTCGCTCATCCCACTTTACACAATCTCTTGCAGAGAACAATGTAGAGAACATTGAGGAAGAGCCATTTTGGGGCTGGTGAACGACTAGTATTTTTGCTAGATTAGGAATTTCCAAGTTATTCTTCTTTTATGTTTTAAGAATTGCAGGATGGTTATAAATTAGACTTGCATCAAGACTTGTAATAGATAGGTTATGTTTTCCGCTGCACTGCTCTGAGAATTATTTAAACATTTTGCCTTGGACTTAGATGCTCTGATTGTCGAGGCTTAGTGTCTTGAGTCTTTCGAGGCTCAGGTGCACTGCCGTGTTGCAACCCGGAAACGGGGCGTGACATTTAGTGGTATCAGAGCTTAGGTTACGATCATGGCATAACGAATAGTTCTAGATAAGTGAATTTAGGTAAGAACTTTCAGACCCTTCGTGCCAGACTTCGAACGATAGCATAAGTTACATATAGTGTTACCATTGAACTATCCTAGTATGATTCTATACATATAGTGTATTTATTGAATTTATTTTGGTGATTATTGTAGAAAAATGAATTATAACCTAAGATTCGAGCTTTTACCGTCCGTGACTTCCCCATCGGCTTGCGTGAACCCCGAGATAGGGGAACTGATAAGGTATTAACGGAGAGGAATGAAGTATTAACTAAGGAGAATGATAGTCTACGACCGAGGCTTGTCGACCTTGCTGGGATGCGGGCCCAGAACAGTAGCAGTCCGGGACCACATTTTAAAATTTTTATTATAATACAAGTATTAAAATATTTCTAAAACATTTTAATACAAAGCGGAAGACTTAGCCGGATCTACTCAAGTATATACATGCAATTGATAATAAATTTTAAATCACTTAAGCAGATAAATATCTAACATGCAGTTAACACTTAAGAGCACATAATTTATCATGCTTAAAATAAAATAACTGAAAACTATTACCGTACTGCAATCATGGCTATCTAACGACATTTTTCCAGCTCTTTGCCCACTCGTGAGACCGGCAGAGCTTCCCTGCAATAACCCCAGGGACACCCTCGGAGTGTGGGCTCCGAAAGTATTTCTCTAAATACTTAGAGAAAATAAACTTTAAACTAGAAAACCCTTTTCAGGGTTTATTCTCCCGAAATTAGGCGTTTTATATAAACACCTAATTAAAATTAATTCCGAAATAAATCGGAATTAACTAGGAGAAAAATGGGACTTGGTTTCAAAGCCAAAATTTGGCCAAAACCATCCCAAAACTGAATGGGAGAAATGGCAAGGGGATCAGCCTATTTATAGGCAAAAACCCGAGGGCAAAACGGTCATTTTGGATACAAAAGCAAGGGCAAAATGGTCATTTCACATCCCCACTTGCGTGTACAACTTGGACACGAAAACTAAGGACACTACGTTGAAGGTCTCTCCACCACGAGTCCAACGCCGCCAACAACGCGCCCGTCGGAGCACGCACGAGCCCACACGCGCGGCCACAAGGCGGCGCGTGTGATCACTTGCCGGCTAGGGTTTCCGGTGACGTGGCCTCTTCAGGAGCTGCCATGTGTCCGGGTCTGGTCCGACCCGGAACCGGACCCGGTCCGGCCCTATCCGGAAACCCGACCCGTTGACCCGACTCTGGACCCGTTGACCCGGTCAACATGATGACGTGTCGCGATCTGCGCCGTCCACGTGTCGCGCACGTGGCGTGTCACGCGGCTGCCCAGTCAGCGCCACCTGGGCCCACTTGCTGACGTGGCATGCCACGTGGACTGCCACGTCAGCAAAAAAAAAAAATTTTTTTTTTTTCAAAAAAATTTAAAATTTTATTTTCTCCAAAATAAAATTCCGGGTATTTCCAACTCTTTGGAATTTGATTTATTTTCTTAAAATAAATCCCTTGGCTATTTTCAAACACTTTGAAAATTCATTTTCTCTTTCTCCTTTTATTATTTTCTCTTTGGGTTTTCAATTTGGGGCTTGCAGAGGGACCTGCAGGACTAATTAATTTTAGCTCCAAACGGATTAATATATTATCATCTCATGACAATAATTAATTACCGTTTAACAATATTTAATTCCACTAAATAAATATTGTTGCACTCTAAAATTAATTAAATTATTCACGAATTTCTCGATCTAGAATAATTTCGCATTTTACTCCTCCGTGTAGATATCCATGAAAAATAAATTATAACTACTATCATTTATTTTTCATCTCCAATTTGAAATTTATTGATTTGCCTTAAGTTCAAATTCTCTGTATGTGAAACACATTCAACACACAACTTCGGTGACGTTATCACGCGAAGTGCTTTGGCCAAAGTCTTAATTCGAACTTTTACAAATCTATTTCAAGGATATCTCTTACCTTCCAGCAAGGCCACAGATTCCTTGATGAATATAACTCTTTAGCACATTTCATGTTGTCACCGAATCATACAAAGTATTTTGGCCACCCGTTACCGAGACCTCACTTCGAGTATGTTACAGTAACTAACACTACATGCCTAAAGCCGAAATATTATCAGGATTAAGAGTACAATGCTTCCTGAGATTTTATTTATTTTAGATAGCAGTATAAAATAAATAATCTCAGTGGCCCAGTTCGATGTTTCCAATCCTATTGAAAATCATCAACGTGTTATAATTGGAATCACCATTCCCTATGACGAAAGACTAATCATCTTATATAACCACGTTATAGTCTTGATAAGAACATATTCTTATCTTACCGACTAGAACTTTAATAACACGTGATTTCGGTATTCAAAGTCTTTTCCTACGAAACACATTTCATATAAGAATACCATCACACGTTATTAATTATTAATATGTGAAATACTCATAACTTGTGTAAATTCAATTTAATTAATTCAACAAATTGAATTTTCAGGGCACTATTCCCAACAATCTCCCACTTGCCCTAAATTCAATTTGGCTATACATCTAAGTCTTATTCCTTCCACATGAGTGTCAAAACTCGTTTTGCACTCTTTTGCGCCAATACTTTAGTGAAGGAATCTTTTAGATGTTTCTCTGAGCCAACAACTAGGAAATCATGAAACCAATATATCTAACTGGCTGCTTCTCAAGCTACCATGTATTTGACTTCCATGTCGGTGTAAGCAATACAAGTCTGCTTAACATTCTCCAATTAACGGTTGCTCTTTCTAGAGTATACTCGTATTTTAATGTCAAACATCTAGAATACAAATCAGATTGTAAGTCTGAATCTCTATACTCTATTGAAATGAGCTCACCACTGTGGTAGATAAATATATAATCTCAAGTCCTTCTCAAGTACTCCAATACATGCTTTTACTACTACCCAGCATCAAATTCTAAGGTTTGACTAATATCTGCTGACTTAGACCTATTTATATAATAGACATCTGGCCCTGTACATAATATGACATACATAAAGCTTCCGCTGCGGAACTCTAATCATGTCTTCTATCTCTTCAGTTGTCTCAGGACACTGATCCTGAGATAGATAAATTCCAAATCTAAAAGGTAATGAACCTTTCTTGGAATTTATCATATTATACCTTACCAACATCTTATCAATAAATGCTTCTTGTGATAAACCAACCTCCTTATTCCTATGATCACGACAAAAGTCTAATCCTTGGAATAATATTGGTATCACTTAGGCCTTACGTGTCAAACTGATTTGACACCTGAATTTTGAATATTGACAAAATTCTTGCATCATTCCCAATGAGCAGAATATTAATTACGTACAAAGTGAAAGTGTTACAACGCTATCATGATGTTATTTTGTACACTTATGGTTCATCAGGCAATTATTCAAATCCAAAGAATTTAAATTGCCTTATAATTTTGATGCTCCATAATTCAGACGCTTGCTTTATCATCACAAAATGATCTATTAAATTTGCATACTCTATGCACCTGATTTCTGGCTGTGAAGCCTTCAGGTTATACCATGTATCTCTTTTTCTTGAAGTTGCCCGTTCAAGAACATAGTCTTTACATCCATTTATCTAATCTCATAATCGATAATGAGATAAAATGGAGAGGATAATGGACTTAAGCATTGTTATAGGCGAGAAGATCTCATAAATGATTTCTTCTTTCTGGGTAAAATCCCTTGCCATAAGCTTTTGCTTTAAAGTCTCTACTTTTTCGTCCATTTCTCCTTTTATCGTCTTGTAGAACCCAATTGCATCTAATGGGTTTAATGCCTTCAGGCGCCTCTACAAGTTCAAGACTTTGTTAGAATACAGATATTCTAACTTAGATTCCATGGATATTGACCAAACGGTCAGCGTCTATATCTTCTACAACTTCATTACACGTAACAGGATCAGATACGTTAGATTCAACCTTTTGGGTTAATCTTAGGTATCTTGTCAGGTGTCCTGACAATCCTCCCACTATAATGATGCTCTCGTGTACACGTCTCTACATCACATGATGTATTTGGTACATCACATGTATCCAATGTATTTTCAATTATCACAGGTTTATGGAAATCAGTATCTAATACTGTTATTTCTTTTAACATTACTTTGCTTCCGCCCTTTGTGGTTATCTATGTAATTATCTTTGAAATATTCACAAACATCTTTTGTGATTTCTCAAATTACAAAATATACCACCTCTTGTTCTTCTTAGGATAACCTTAGAACAAGTAAACCTCTGTTCTTTATTCTAACTTGTCAGGATCCATCCTTAACTCGTGGACCAGGCTACCTTAAATCTGAAGATAAAAGATACAGGGTTTTCACCCTAGCTACAGATCCATCAGTGTTTTAGGAACTGACTTAGATAGAACTAGGTTTGTCGTTTTGTGTGCAAGACCCCAAAACGAACTTCGCAGGGCAGCATGACTCTTCATGAATCTTACCATCATTACCAGAGTTCTATTTTTCTTTTCTGCAATACATCTTTGCTAAGATGTATCTTATACAGAAGGTTGAGATCTAATCTCATTTGAGAAACTCTTATTGAGATCTAATCTCATTTGAGAATTTCTATTTAACTCTGAACCTAGATACTTATCACTACTTCGATCTTAATCGTAGTGCCTCGATATGTTTTCTAATTTGACTCTTTGACTTTAGTCTTATATTCTTTGAACTCTTCAAAATACAGACTTAAGTCTCATCAAATAAACATATATGTATCTAGAGTAATCATTCAGATGAATGATGAAGTATGTAAAAACTTTCTCTTGCTTGAATAATCATAGTATCATATGTCCGTATGAACTAACTCAAGCAAGTTCATGGCTTAATACCTTTTGTCCCAAAAGGAACTTTCTTGGTCATTTTAACCTTCTAAATAGGATTCGTAGATTGATACTATTTTCAAGTCAATAGGACTCAACAATCAGTCTTTGGATCCTATTCAGATTCAATTGACCAATAGATAGGTGCCACGTTGAAGTTTTTCCTCTTAGATGGTAAGTCAAGCTTCTTAATGTTAAACTTGAATTAGGGTTTTTATTGAGGTATAAAAGACCATCTTTTATTGTGCCAGAGCAAATAAACCTTTTATTTTGCTTAATGGTAATCATTTGTTCAAAACAAACTGTTAGACCATTAATTATCAAATAACTTACAGAAATCAAATTTCTGTATATATAGCACGTATAATATAAAAACCCTATTGCCAAAATACGACTTTATAGTCCTTACAGCTAATACAATTAAACTTGTATTATTCCCGAGCAGTAGTTGTGTGTTAGCCGTTTTTCAAACTTCCTGGTTAGTTTGAATCTTCGCAACGAATTGCAAATATGATTATTTGATCTCAAGTTCACACACCAGGAGTCCGGTGAATTTCCAACTAAACATATTTTCAACGAGTAAGATATCTTCATATCTTATCTAAACGGCGTGGCAAACAGACAAACTAAGTCTTTTGGATAATTTCCTTTTCCAACACTCGTTACTACCGAAATAGAAACGCTTTTCCATTGTCGGATTTTGACTTTCTATTTCTGAACCTTAGATTGGGAACTTTTCCTTTTCTTTCTTCCACTTACCGGCTTTCTAGCCCGTGGATATTGATGTCTGATTAAAGAGAACTTTTTCCCTTAGTCTATATTACCTTTTCTGCCATATTGAGGTCGTTCATTGGTTTTAAAAAAAAATATTTAAAAAGATCTTGAACGTTCAAACGACTTAGGCAGAGAGTATAGGATCGTATCCTGTCTGTTAAGATTGTTTCTTTAAGCACAGAGGCTTTCAATCTCATTCAGATTAGCTATCATATTCATAATATGATTATGAAACAGTGATCCTTCAAACATCTTTAACTGACAACCGTTTTCATGGCTCGTACCTACGTACGACTCTGTCTTCAACACATGTTCTTATCAGTAGACATCTCATGTGTTTGATGCTCAAGAACATTTAAAACAGATGTCAGGATATAAGACTAGTCAGATCATCACACTTGATCTATTTAGAATAAATGTCTTTCTAATCCTGACTGGTTGTAGTTTCCGAAATTTTCGGATAAGGTTCAGTGAGTACGTAAACTTTCGTGTCTCAACACGATGTCAAGATTTATTACTTAGTCAGCGTAGTTGAACCCTTACTAGCCTATTTCCTTATAGACATACAATATGGAGTGGGCTAAGAGAGATAGTAATTATAAAACTGAAATAAATAAATAAATGCAAGTTATGATTATGTATTTCACTTTCTTCTGCGTCCAACCAATAAATGAAATCCACGTAAGCATTTTGATTTGCGCAATGGTGACTTAACTAACCGCAGTTGACTCCCCGGATGCGAGGTCGAAAACCGCTTAGAAGAGCAAGAACTATTCTTAATTAACATGTCATCTAGGTAACTCTTACCAAACAATGTCAATCCACCACGTCAACCCTTGGCCTCTAAATAAATGTAACAGAGCTCCGAAGGGAGGTTAATACATTACTTAGTCAAGTGTGCACCATTACCTAGAAGTCCGTACGAGTAGGTCAAGACACTCCACGGAGGCGTGGTCGAGCTGACTTTCGTCGTATTTCATTCTATCCGTAGAAGTCTAATCTTGTATACCGCGAATATATACCCGCCGAAGGGAGTAGTATACATCCACTATACTATAGACGGGTAATGGAGGCCGTGAGAATCCAACTCTTTTCATCTCGCCCCCACTTGAATTTTTTAAAAGGTGTGGATTATCTGTTGATTATTTAATAATCACTTTTGGCGTCTTATTGTTGGAAGTAATTAATCTAATTAATATCCTCCCACTAGGATTACTAAATCATATTAAAATCCCAATAATAATATTTTAAGGCAATTTAATAACTATTTATTAGTTAGGCCGAAAAATATTAGTTCAATTATGCATCGCGTCTATATTAAACAATATTATTTAATCACATTAAATAAAATATGCATAATTGTAAATATAATATCTCATATTATCATGATCATGCCATAAAATAATTAAGCATGCTTTTATATAATTATCACATAATTATCATGCTTAAAATTTTAAATGACACAGAATAAATATGCCATAAATTAAATCAATTAAGCATGCTAGTATAATTATCACATAATTATTATGCTTAAAATAAATGGCATAAAGTAAACATGTTATAAATAAATTATCTCATAATTTAAATCATGTTTACTGATTCGGTAATTAACCAGGAAGATTATTGAAATCGATTCCCAGAAAATTACCATTCCACGTAAATTCCCAGGAAACACTGGAGGGGTCACAAACGGTCCCACTTAAAAACCAGCCTCCTTTGACAAAATTTACGTGCACAGTATCAGATTTAAAATTATGCATCGCATGCATCATATCAATGCATGTGTATATCTAGAGTACGACTCTGATACCAGTTGCTGGGATGCGGGCCCAGAACAGTAGCAGTCCGGGACCACATTTTAAAATTTTTATTATAATACAAGTATTAAAATATTTCTAAAACATTTTAATACAAAGCGGAAGACTTAGCCGGATCTACTCAAGTATATACATGCAATTGATAATAAATTTTAAATCACTTAAGCAGATAAATATCTAACATGCAGTTAACACTTAAGAGCACATAATTTATCATGCTTAAAATAAAATAACTGAAAACTATTACCGTACTGCAATCATGGCTATCTAACGGCATTTTTCCAGCTCCTTGCCCACTCGTGAGACCGGCAGAGCTTCCCTGCAATAACCCCAGGGACACCCTCGGAGTGTGGGCTCCGAAAGTATTTCTCTAAATACTTAGAGAAAATAAACTTTAAACTAGAAAACCCTTTTCAGGGTTTATTCTCCCGAAATTAGGCGTTTTATATAAACACCTAATTAAAATTAATTCCGAAATAAATCGGAATTAACTAGGAGAAAAATGGGACTTGGTTTCAAAGCCAAAATTTGGCCAAAACCATCCCAAAACTGAATGGGAGAAATGGCAAGGGGATCAGCCTATTTATAGGCAAAAACCCGAGGGCAAAACGGTCATTTTGGATACAAAAGCAAGGGCAAAATGGTCATTTCACATCCCCACTTGCGTGTACAACTTGGACACGAAAACTAAGGACACTACGTTGAAGGTCTCTCCACCACGAGTCCAACGCCGCCAACAACGCGCCCGTCGGAGCACGCACGCGCCCATACGCGCGGCCACAAGGCGGCGCGTGTGATCACTTGCCGGCTAGGGTTTCCGGTGACGTGGCCTCTTCAGGAGCTGCCATGTGTCCGGGTCTGGTCCGACCCGGAACCGGACCCGGTCCGGCCCTATCCGGAAACCCGACCCGTTGACCCGACTCTGGACCCGTTGACCCGGTCAACATGATGACGTGTCACGATCTGGGCTGTCCACGTGTCGCGCACGTGGCGTGTCACGCGGCTGCCCAGTCAGCGCCACCTGGGCCCACTTGCTGACGTGGCATGCCACGTGGACTGCCACGTCAGCAAAAAAAAAAAAAAATTTTTTTTTTTCAAAAAAATTTAAAATTTTATTTTCTCCAAAATAAAATTTCGGGTATTTCCAACTCTTTGGAATTTGATTTATTTTCTTAAAATAAATCCCTTGGCTATTTTCAAACACTTTGAAAATTCATTTTCTCTTTCTCCTTTTATTATTTTCTCTTTGGGTTTTCAATTTGGGGCTTGCAGAGGGACCTGCAGGACTAATTAATTTTAGCTCCAAACGGATTAATATATTATCATCTCATGACAATAATTAATTACCGTTTAACAATATTTAATTCCACTAAATAAATATTGTTGCACTCTAAAATTAATTAAATTATTCACGAATTTCTCGATCTAGAATAATTTCGCATTTTACTCCTCCGTGTAGATATCCATGAAAAATAAATTATAACTACTATCATTTATTTTTCATCTCCAATTTGAAATTTATTGATTTGCCTTAAGTTCAAATTCTCTGTATGTGAAACACATTCAACACACAACTTCGGTGACGTTATCACGCGAAGTGCTTTGGCCAAAGTCTTAATTCGAACTTTTACAAATCTATTTCAAGGATATCTCTTACCTTCCAGCAAGGCCACAGATTCCTTGATGAATATAACTCTTTAGCACATTTCATGTTGTCACCGAATCATACAAAGTATTTTGGCCACCCGTTACCGAGACCTCACTTCGAGTATGTTACAGTAACTAACACTACATGCCTAAAGCCGAAATATTATCAGGATTAAGAGTACAATGCTTCCTGAGATTTTATTTATTTTAGATAGCAGTATAAAATAAATAATCTCAGTGGTCCAGTTCGATGTTTCCAATCCTATTGAAAATCATCAACGTGTTATATTTGGAATCACCATTCCCTATGACGAAAGATTAATCATCTTATATAACCACGTTATAGTCTTGATAAGAACATATTCTTATCTTACCGACTAGAACTTTAATAACACGTGATTTCGGTATTCAAAGTCTTTTCCTACGAAACACATTTCATATAAGAATACCATCACACGTTATTAATTATTAATATGTGAAATACTCATAACTTGTGTAAATTCAATTTAATTAATTCAACAAATTGAATTTTCAGGGCACTATTCCCAACAGACCTGACTAGTGAGAAGGAGGAGTTGAGAAACGATGTGCAAAGGTTGGCCTACTATCATCACTCTATGGAGCAGGAAGCTCGAGAGCTACAACAACGCTGCAACGAAATGAAAAGGGATCTCCAGGCACTCGTACAACACTTACTGACCGAGCGTATGATTCACCAAGCTGCGATGGACGAAAAGAATCAGCAAAATGAACAGTTAAGGATGACTATCGAGGTTCTTGAGAATCAGTTAGATAAAGAAGACCCCGAGGAGGAAGAGGAAGAGGACGCGGACGGGGTTATAATAGATTAGTCTTATGGATAGTTAGGGAGTCTATATAAGTTAGCTAGCTTGTTGGTCAATTCATTTCTTTCTTTGTTCAAGTACGTAGGTTGGGACAGAATTTGGAACCTTTATTGTTCTAGTTTACTAGTCCTATTTTGAATGAAAAGACTCCTTTATTTATAATATTTTATGAACCTATTTGTCTATTCTTTGTGCCTTGCTGATAATCTGAAATCTCTTTTGGAACCCATTTAACCCTTAGACACTTTGCGATTTACTAACCTAAGTAACATTACCGTAGGAAAATGGCCGGCAGACCTAGACGTGGAAACCAAAACCCCCGCTATGCGAACAACCCCAACGAACTGAACAATGAACAGCTGAACAACCGAGCAAACCAACCTCCGGTGAACCAGCCAAGAATTCTATAAGAAGACCTGGTTGCAATCACCGCAGCTGTGGCCTAAGCTATGCGAGTAAACCTGTAACCGGTCGAGCCTGCGAATCCTCCACTTGCTAACACTGGAACCAAGTCCCACTATGAAGCTTTGAAGAGAGCTCATGTACCAACATTCGATGGCTCACATGATCCCGAGGCGGCATCGAAATGGCTTAAGGAGATAGAGGACAACTTTGAGTTGATGGAAGTTCCCTTGGACATCAGACCTAAGGTGGTGGTGCCCTTTCTGGTGGGTGAGGCAGGAAGGTGGTGGGAAGGTATGTCTACTTCGATGGTGGAAGGAGGACCAATTACATGGGAGCATTTCAGGGAGGCGTATTTGCAGCATTTCTTTCCAAGGGCAATTCGACTCCAAAAGATAGCTGAGTTCGATAACCTGGTGCAGCTTCTCGGTATGACGGTGGTGGAGTATTCTGCCAAATTTCACTCATTGGGTAAGTACTCACCGACAATCATGGCTGATCCCCTACTGAAGATTCATAAGTTCACCAAAGGACTTAAAAGTCGGATCCAATCAGCACTTGCAATCTTTGAAGCTAAAAGTTTTGATGAGCTTTGAGAGCGGCCATAAGGGCAGAAGCTGACATCCAGAGAAGGAATGAAGAGAATAAATTGAAAGGCCACGAAATGAGATGGCTGTGGTGCGTGGACCCCCCAAAGCAAATTTCGGGTGGTCAGGCCAACAAGAAATGTTACCCACCAAAACAGGCACCAAAGGAGTTCAAGGAGTTCAAGGAGTGCAACTTTTGTCACTGTAAGCACGAAGGTGAGTGCAGGTGGAAGAGTGGTGCCTGCTTTCGTTGTGGGCAACCTGGTCATAGGATCAATGATTGTCCATAGCCCTATCCAAGAGCAAATGGAACTGGAAGTGCTAATGTCAAGCCAACCTACCCGAATCAGAGGCCCAAACCTAAAGAGAATGCTAGAGTGTTTACACTGACTGAGGAGGAAGCGAATAATGCAGAGGATATGGTGACAGGTACGATTACCGTGAATAACGTGCCTGTTTTCACATTATTTGACTGTGGTGCTACCCATTCTTTTGTGGCGAAAAAATTTACCAAGCATCTTGTTGTTAAACCAGTAATAGTTGATGTACCTTATAGAGTCACAACCCCTGTGAACAGAACCTTACTTTCGAATTTAGTTTATAAGGACTGCATAATCGGGATTGATGATATCAAACATAGGACAGATTTAATTCAAATCAACATAAGTGGGTTTGAGATAATTCTAGGAATGGATTGGTTGGAAAGAAGCTTTGCACACGTGGATTGTAGGGGAAAGACTATAAACTTTCGTCCACCAGAAGGAAAAAGTTATAGTCTTCAGGGTAGTCAAAAGAATCGAATGGAAAAGTCAAGTCGATTATTGTTAGCAGTGTAAGTCGAGAAAGAAATCAAACAGGGAGCTAACGCCTACTTAGTGTTTGTAACTGATGTAAAATAAGAGAAGACCAGCCTCAGAGATACCTCCATTGTCAATGAATTCATCAAAGTCTTCCCAGAAGAGCTACCCGGACCACCTCCAGACAGAGAGACAGAGTTCGAAATCAATTTGGTACCAGGATCGGCCCCTGTTTCAAAGGCACCCTATAGGATGGCCCCAGCTGAGTTAAAGGAATTGAAAACCCAACTCCAGGAGTTACTTGATAAGAAACAGATTAGGCCAAGCGTATCTCCTTGGGGAGCCCTGGTGCTATTCATGAGGAAGAATGATGGTTCCTTTCGACTGTGCATAGACTACCGAGAACTGAATAAGATCACGATCAAGAACAAGTACCCATTGCCAAGGATTGACGACCTATTCGATCAGTTAAAGAGGGCAAAAGTATTCTCTAAGATAGATTTGAGATCAGGATACCACCAACTCAAAATCAAAGAGGAAGATATACCCAAAACGGCATTTAGGACTAGATATGGACACTACGAGTTCCTAATCATGCCTTTTGGTTTAACCAACGCTCCGGCGGTTTTCATGGACATGATGAATAAGATATTTAAGCCACACTTGGATAAATTCGTTGTTGTGTTTATCGATGACATATTGGTCTATTCTTCAAACGAGAGGGAACATGAGGAGCACTTGAGAATAATCCTGCAAACACTGAAGGAAAAAGAACTTTACGCCAAATTTAGCAAGTGTGAATTTTGGCTAAAGAGTGTGGCATTTTTGGGGTACGTGATCTCTGAAGAAGGTGTTACGGTAGACCCTAAAAAGGTGGAGGCTATAGTGGACTGGCCTCAACCCACTAGTGCGATCGAGATCCGAAGCTTTCTCGGTTAGCAGGGTATTACCGTAAGTTTGTGGAAGGATTCTCCAGCATCGCAGCACCGATGACCAAACTTACTCAGAAGAGAGCAAAGTTTGAGTGGAACGAGGCATGCGAAGAGAGCTTTAAGGAGCTGAAGAAAAAGCTAGCATCAGCACCTATCTTGGCCCTGCCTTCTGAGACAGGAGGATTCACAATATACAGTGATGCATCCAAGAATGGGTTAGGATGTGTTCTAATGCAAAAGGAACGAGTAATTGTATATGCCTCACGACAGTTGAAGCCGTATGAGAGGAACTGTAACGCCCCAGTTCCGGATGAACAGGTAAGCACGCCACTTATGAGATTTTGAGCGTAGGTTTTATTTTAATTCTTTTAAATTCTATATTTTACGTGGCATCTCATATTTTTATAAAATTCATGAAATATTATTTATATGAATTATGTGAATTTATATCATTGGAAAAAAATTATTTCATGCCATGGAAAATATTTATTACGTAAAACCATTACCGAGAATGTTTTAACTACCGAATTGTCCCTACTTGACTCTTTTTCAAAACTTTAGGGACTTAATTGCATAACCTTTCAAGGACCTAATTGATTATATTTCAAAACCTTACATCCTTAATTGTATAATTTCATAAGTTGAAGGACTAATTGGCAATTGGCATATTTCACACATTTCCAAGAAATGAATCACGGTATAATGCTTCCATGATCTTCCTTTATCATTTTCATCCAAAATCTTCCACCATATTTGCTTCTCAAGCTCTCGGTTCAGTCAAGAAAAAAGGGAAAGAGATTTTAACCATCTTTCATCAAGAAATTTCCAAGAAATATCTGAAACTTTGGAGATTGATCATCATCATCATCTATTTTCTCCATTTCTTTAGCTCAAGGTTGGTATTTGCATGAAGTGATGATTCTTGATCACTTATATGATAGATAGGGTTTGAGATTTGTGTGCTAGATGGATTAAGTGTAGATGGAAGCATGATTATGTGATCATACCTTGAATTATGGCATGATTTAGAGCATGAATTCTTGAGTATTTAGCTTGAGTGATTAAGTTTGATCATGAACATGAAATCTTAAATTCTTGATAATATTTCATGATTTATATGTTTAAGTGTTATATTATCATCCTTTGAATATATATGCATCATATTTCCAGAAATCAATAGCTTTGTTGATCAAAATTGGGACTCGATTGCTTGGTTGCTTGATTCCCGTAGCCTTCCCCTGTTTCTGCTCTGTTTTTCAGTTGCAGAAACTGGGAACGACCGTTCCCAACCTCAAGGCCTTGTGGGAACGGGCGTTCCCACCTTTTTCAAACAAAATACGCGGCCGAGCCTGGGAACAGCCGTTCCCGTTTTGGCCTGCGTGCCGGAAGGGCCGTTCCCAGCTATACGCGCGCTTTTTAAATTAAAAACATTGGCGCGTTTTGAAGGGCCACGGGAACGGCCCTTCCCATTTACAAAGGGAATCCGGAACGGCCGTTCCAGCATGCCTGACAGAACAAAAGTTTCCGCATAAAATTACATTTTTAGCCCCATGATCCGATGATTTCTTTGACCCCAAATTGCTATTATATGATACAATATGTGCCAAAACAAGATGTTTTCATGCCACATTGCATATTACTCGCCATCTTGTCGTATTTTCGCCGTTCATCATATTTGGTCCATTTTGAGTCGTGTCTCACGTATACACGTCGTGTTTGCACAGGTCACGAGGTCACGGAGGAGGAGCAAGCTCCGTAGAGCATATCCTTGTTGTGTTTTGTAAGAAAGGTTAGGTACATAGAACCCTACAACCTTTATGTGCTATTTTCGGCCAAAACGTATTATATCTATAAATGTTTTCAAAACTATAAACATTTCAAGCAAGCAAGCCATGATTATCATGATTTTCAAGCATGTTTGGTGCGTACATGATTGCACGTGGGCCCGAGGATAGTTCTTGAGCCAACCGGGAAAGCAAGGGCTGACGGGTAACTCTTGAGCTATTCTCACCTCATTGGGATCACCCCCGAAGCCACTAGGAGATTAGTGGTGGAAGGAGTTCCGTGTTTAGGGAGTCATGTTCCCTATGCACACCATGTCGTGGATAGTTGGGCCTTTTAAACCCACTATCACCTGGAGGAAGAAGGAGACTGGGGACTAATCCGGTACGTCGGACTATCCTCAGGTTATTGCATGTTTTCAAGCATGATTATGTTCCTACTTGAGCACTAAATAAATTATATGATCACGTATTAATCAAGCAAGCAAGCATGATCACATATTGTTCACGATTGGTGTAAAGGTTGGAGAATTGCCCTTACTCACCGGGGCCACATGTTCATGACATTAATAAGCATGATCAAGTTAATATGTTAAAACGATTATTTGTAATCTCGGGCAAAGAACAAGTTATCTTGAACTATATATATAGTGTTTCATTTTCAAGTCTTCACCCGAGGTTATGACTTGCATGTGAAGTGCGTTATATATCTATTTATTGCCCCTCACTCAGTCTTCAGTAGACTGATACTTCACTTTTCAGGTACTTGAGAGCGTAGTCGTGCTAGGCGGGAGTCCGGTCAAGTCTTGCATTTTCTCGGGTCTAGCATTGTACCTTTCTCGTATAGAACTTTTGGTACATCATGTCATGACAGTTGTATTACATTTTGTTCACAATTGAGCATGTATACAAGATAAAAGATGATAATGTATTGATAGTTAAAGATGGTATCTATTATATATATACTTTGGTAAATATGGTACCTATAGGTATTTATTGAATTGCTTTCGCTTTTAATTTCATGTTATGGTTGTTTATGTTGGAGAGTGTCCCGCCTAGCTCGTTTATTTTTTAATTGTCACCCGTTCGCTATAGTTTTGGTTTATGTATGGATCGTTTATTTCGTATGTAGATCGAGGCTATAGTGCAGGGGATGTAATGCCTTGGGGGTCAGGGTGCTACATCTACAGATGGTATCAGAGCCCGGTTGCAAAACCGAGGTTCTCGAGTCGTGTCAAGTGAGTCTAGGTCGCACGCATAAGATTATTTGTTATTTGGGAGTCTGCATTTAGTTGAATTACTTGATTTACTTGAATTCCTGCATTACTTGAGATATTTAATCTTCTTTGAATGTGTGCTTATTGATATTATGGAATTATATGCACACATTTGTATTTATTAATCAAACCACGCATGTGAAGTGATCTGATTTCAGGATGGATCGTGATAGACATTCTCGTGATCGATCCCCAAGACACAGGCATCATCGGCATCACCGCCACCATCATCGTGAGAGATCACCTCCTCCTCCACCTGCTCAGGCACAGCCCCAGGACTTTATGAATGCAGTAGTGGGGTTGATTGATCAGAGATTACAAGAACGGGTTCCTCCACCACCACCAGCACCGGTAGCACCCTAGGAGAACCCCATTTCTGCCATTTTACGTGAGTTTCAGAATCAGTGTCCCCCGAAGTTTTATAAGGGCGATGACATACAGGCAGAGTTGTGGCTGAAGGATATTGAGAGGATTTGGCAACTTATACCTTGTGATACTCGGGAGAAAGCCCGCTGCACTCTTACTTTGATCCAGGGCGAGGCTTACTCCTGGTGGGAGAGCACACAGATCGTTTTGGAGGCTGGTGGTGCAGAGATTACGTGGGAGGTCTTTGTGCAGGAGTTTAGAAACAAGTTTATTCCTCCAACTTCCCGTACCCACAGGTTGAGAGAGTTTACCGAACTAAAACAAGGAGGGAGATCTGTTGGCCAGTACGTCACCGAGTTCAAGAGGCTATCTCGCTATGCCCCTAACATATCGAATGATGACTTTCACAAGGCGATGTAGTTCGTTCAGGGACTCAGGCCAGATATCCAGGACGCCCTGAAAGCAGCCAACACGAGCAACTGGGCTAAAGCTACCGCTAAAGCTTTGAAAGTTGAGGACTCTGACATTGCCAGGAGGTCTATTCCTCGTACAGGGCAGGCTTCAGGCTCGAGATCGGGACAGGGGTCGAATGCAGGAAAGAGGCATGTGGTTTATTCTACACCCCTAGCACAGAAGGATTCCGGGAAGAAGCTTAAGGCTACAGGACCATCACAAAAGGGTCCAAGAGCTCCAGCACCACCACAACCATCTCAAAAACCGCGCTGCAGATTTTGTGGACTTCCTACACACACCTATGATAACTATAGATGTCGGTTGGGCCTATGTTTGATCTGTGGGAGTGACGAGCACAGGGTTGATGGTTGTCCGGATCACCAGGATCCACCACCTGCAGGTCAGAGGCCACTGGTGAGAGCTCGAGCTTATGCACTAGCTAAAGAGGAGCAGGAGGCAGAGATCGACCCTGCGGCGGTAGGACTCTATTATGGATTTCTGACCACATTTTCCATGGGCCCGCTTTTTATCCGTAGCCTGCGACTTGAACGAATGCCATAATCTTCGGGTACCACTTGTGGAGAATCGCCGATTTCTTGTTATTCCTCGTCGATTATTTAGTATTTCCATCGGGGGAGTTTTTTTCTGAAAGTCGTATTTTTTTCAGCATTCTGCAACAAAACGTTTCTGAAATCTTTTTTCCCGGAACTTCTTCGTAGTGGCCCCCTTCCATTTCGTTGGGGATTTCCTGGAAAAAATCATCGCATAGAAAATGAGGACATGTTTAGCTTAGATGATATGTAGCGTTCTATTTCAATGACAATCTTGAAGGTACTATTTGCATCCATGGCACGAACATCCATACATTATTTGATCCAGGAGCTACACACTCCTTTCTTGCGCATTCTATTGCTATTACATTACCCTTGTCTGCTATGTGTTCTTCTATGCGCTATTTAGTTAGTACTCCTTTCGGTAGTGGGCGAGAGACAGATCAGGTTTATAGGGATGTTCCAGTGGTAATTGAAGGCCGGGAGTTTTTGACAGACTTTATTGTTATGCCAATGGAGAGATATGGGTCTATTCTGGGGATGGATTGGTTATACAGGCACTGTGTTATCGTGGATTGCCGGGAAAAGAAGGTACAGTTGGGTTCAGAAGTTATTACGGGTTAGACTTCAAAGATAGTACCCCTACTTTCATTCTCAGAGGCTCAGAAATTGGTCAGAGACGGGGCTACAGGGTTTGTTGCTTATATTCTGAACAAGCTAAAGGATCAGGTGAAATTGGAAGATACAGAAGTGGTAAAAGAGTTTCCCGAGGTATTTCCATAGAAGTTAGATTCCTTACCTCCTGAGCGAGAGATAGAGTTTGTGATTGATCTCTATCCAAATGCCGAGCCATATTCCAAGACTCCATACCGGATGGCTCCAGCCAAATTGAAAGAGTTAAAGGTTCAGCTATTGGAAGTTGGGTACATACCGGATGGCTCCAGGAGCTACACACTCCTTTCTTGCGTATTCTATTGCTATTACATTACCCTTGTCTGCTATGTGTTCTTCTATGCACTATTTAGTTAGTACTCCTTTCGGTAGTGGGCGAGAGACAGATCAGGTTTATAGGGATGTTCCAGTGGTAATTGAAGGCCGGGAGTTTTTGACAGACTTTATTGTTATGCCAATGGAGAGATATGGGTCTATTCTGGGGATGGATTGGTTATACAGGCATTGTGCTATCGTGGATTGCCGGGAAAAGAAGGTACAGTTGGGTTCAGAAGTTATTACGGGTTAGACTTCAAAGATAGTACCCCTACTTTCATTCTCAGAGGCTCAGAAATTGGTCAGAGAAGGGGCTACAGGGTTTGTTGCTTATATTCTGAACATGCCAAAGGATCAGGTGAAATTGGAAGATACAGAAGTGGTAAAAGAGTTTCCCGAGGTATTTCCAGAGAAGTTAGATTCCTTACCTCCTGAGCGAGAGATAGAGTTTGTGATTGATCTCTATCCAAATGCCGAGCCATATTCCAAGACTCCATACCGGATGGCTCCAGCCGAATTGAAAGAGTTAAAGGTTCAGCTATTGGAAGTTGGGTACATCCGGCCGAGTTCTTCACCGTGGGGAGCGCCAGTTTTATTTGTAAAGAAGAAGGACGGAACCTTGAGAATGTGCATCGATTACCGGGAGTTGAACAGGATGACTATTAAGAACAAGTATCCCCTTACACATATCGAGGAGTTATTCGATATACTTCAGGGTTCCAAGGTCTATTCGAAATTGGATTTAAGACAGGGATACTATCAGCTGCGAATCCGAGCAGAGGATATTTCTAAGACGGGATTCAATACTCGGTACGGGCACTATGAGTTTGTAGTTATGCCATTCGGGTTAACTAATGCCCCTGCAGCTTTCATGGATATGATGCACCGGATTTTCAGGCCATTCCTCGATAAGTTTGTGGTGATTTTCATCGATGATATTCTGGTATTCTCAAAATCAATCGAGGAGCATGCAAGACACCTTAAGCTCGTTCTACAAACTTTGAAAGAGCACCAGTTGTTTGCTAAATTTAGCAAGTGTGAAATTTGGATCGATCGGGTTTCTTTCTTGGGACATGTGATCTCGGGTAAAGGTTTGGAAATCGATCCCTCGAAAATTGAAGCCGTGCTTAAATGGGAGAAACCAAAGAGTGCTTCGAAAGTTAGGAGCTTATTGGGATTGGCCGGGTATTACAGGAGGTTTGTTCAGGATTTTTCTAAGATCGCGGCACCGTTAACCCGGTTGACAAAGAAAGATGTCAAGTTTGTCTAGGACGAGAAGTGTGACCAAAGTTTTAACTTTTTAAAGGAAAAGTTAGTCTCAGCTCCGGTGTTAACTCTTCCCGAGGGTTCAGAGGAGTACGCCGTGTATACAGATGCTTCTAAGGAAGGCTTAGGTTGTGTATTAACTCAGAAAGGAAAGGTGATCGCTTATGCTTCCCGAAAGTTAAAGGATTATGAAAAGAATTATCCTACACACGACCTGGAGCTTGCAGCCGTGATATTCGCTCTCGGGAAATGGAAACATTACCTCTACAGGACTTCTTTCGAGATTTTCACCGATCACAAGAGCCTCCAGTACTTATTCACGCAGAAAGATTTGAATATGAGGCAACGACGTTGGATGGAAAAGTTAAAAGATTATGATTGTACAATCAAGTATCATCCAGGAAAAGCCAACGTGGTCGTCGATGCACTTAGCAGGAAGGTGAGTGTATCGAATTTGGAAATAAAAGAAAATAAGAAAGTTGTTCCTATTAAGTTAAAGGCTCGGGTTTCTAATATTACCATTCAGCCGGAATTGATGTATCAGTTATTTGAAGCTCAGAATAATGATCCGGAAGTTCAGAAGCTTGTAAGTAAGGCTAGAGCTGATCAGGAGAGTCCTTTTGGGTTTGATGAGACCGGTTTGCTCTGATTTAAAAACAGGGTAGTAGTGCCTGAAGAGTTGAAACGGGTTTTACTTGAAAAAGCTCACAAGTCAGCATATTCGATCCACCCGGGAGGAAATAAGATGTATAAGGATTTGAAGCAATATTATTGGTGGAACGGGATGAAAAGAGACGTGGCTGAATATGTGAAACATTGTCTGACTTGTCAGAAAGTGAAAGCTGAACATCAAAAATCCGCGGGACTTCTGCAACCATTACCTATTCCCGAATGGAAGTGGGAACAAGTAACGATGGATTTTGTTTCTGGATTGCCAAAGGTAAAAGGCGGGTTTGATGGTATTTGGGTAATCGTGGATAGATTTACGAAGTCTGCTCACTTTCTACCAATCCGGATGTCTTATAAGATTCCGAAATTAGCCGAGATTTATAACAGAGAAATTATCCGACTTCATGGCATTCCGGTGAGCATAGTTTCAGACTGAGACCCGAGGTTCATATCTAAGTTGTGGCAAGAATTACAGGCCATGTTGGGAACGAGGCTCAATTTCAGTATAGCATTTCACCCACAAACAGACGGCCAGACAGAAAGGTTAATCAGATATTTGGAAGATCTACTTCGGGCGTGCGCAATGGATTTTCAGAATTCTTGGCAAGAACAGCTTCCTTTAATCGAATTTGCCTACAATAACAACTATCAGGCTTCGATCGGGATGGCTCCTTATGAACTTCTTTATGGAAGAAAGTGCCGATCTCCATTGTTCTTCGACTTGGAAGAGTGGAAATGGTCAAAACAAGAAGGGGTAAAAAAAGGTGAAAGATTTGAGAAGCCTTCTAAAGTCGTTCAAGCTATGATTGAGAAAGTTCAAACAATCCAACAACGGATGAAAGCCGCACAAGATAGGCAAAAGAGCTATGCCGATACACGCCGAAGAGATCTAGAATTTGAAGTTGGTGACTGGGTATTTTTAAAGGTGTCACCAAGGAAAGGTTTATCCCGGATCGGGAAAGGAGGGAAGCTTAACCCTCACTATTTGGGTCCTTTCGAGATTCTTGACAGAATAGGCAAAGTAGCCTATCTACTGGACCTACCACCGAGTCTTACGGGGATTCACAACGTGTTTCATGTCTCTCAGTTAAGGAAATATTACCCCGATGAGACCACGATTCTCCCCGTTGACGAAGTTGAATTGGAACCGAATTTGACCTTTGTTCAGAGGCCGGTTAAGTTCATGGATCGAAAATTTCAGGAGCTGAGAAACCGGAGGATTCCCATGGCTAAAGTTTTGTGGAGAAGTGACAAAACCGAGGAAGCTACATGGGAAACCGAGGATAAAATGAAACGGTTCCACCCGGAGTTGTTCACACAAGACTAAAGAATCTGGGGACCAGATTCTTTTAAGGGGGGGGGGGAGAGTTGTAACGCCCCGGTTCCGGATGAACAGGTAAGCACGCCACGTGTGAGATTTTGAGCGTAAGTTTTATTTTAATTCTTTTAAATTCTATATTTTACGTGGCATCTCATATTTTTATAAAATTCATGAAATATCATTTATATGAATTATGTGAATTCATATCATTGGAAAAAAATTATTTTATGCCTTGGAAAATATTTATTACGTAAAATCATTACCGAGAGTGTTTTAATTACCGAATTGTCCCTACTTGACTCTTTTTCAAAACTTTAGAGACTTAATTGCATAACCTTTCAAGGACCTAATTGATTATATTTCAAAACCTTACATCCTTAATTGTATAAATTCATAAGTTGAAGGACTAACTGGCAATTGGCATATTGCACACATTTCCAAGAAATGAATCACGGTATAATGCTTCCATGATCTTCTTTTATCATTTTCATCCAAAATCTTCCACCATATTTGCTCCTCAAGCTCTCGGTTCAGTCAAGGAAAAAGGGAAAGACATTTTAACCATCTTTCATCAAGAAATTTCCAAGAAATATCTGAAACTTTGGAGCTTGATCATCATCATCATCTATTTTCTCCATTTCTTTAGCTCAAGGTTGGTATTTGCATGAAGTGATGATTCTTGATCACTTATATGATAGCTAGGGTTTGAGAATTGTATGCTAGATGGATTAAGTGTAGATGGAAGCATGATTATGTGATCATACCTTGAATTATGGCATGATTTAGAGCATGAATTCTTGAGTATTTAGCTTGAGTGATTAAGTTTGATTATGAACATGAAACCTCAAATTCTTGATAATATTTCATGATTTATATGTTTAAGTGTTATATTATCATCCTTTGAATATATATGCATCATATTTCCAGAAATCAATAGCTTTGTTGATCAAAATTGGGACTCGATTGCTTGGTTGCTTGATTCCCGTAGCCTTGCCCTGTTTCTACTCTGTTTTTCAGTTGCAGAAACTGGGAACGATCGTTCCCAGCCTCAAGGCCATGTGGGAACGGGCGTTCCCACTTTTTTCAAACAAAATACGCGGCCAAGCCTGGGAACGGTCGATCCCGTTTTGGCCTGCGTGCCGGAAGGGTCGTTCCCAGCTATACGCGCGCTTTTTAAATTAAAAACGCTGGCGCGTTTTGAAGGGCCACGGGAACGGCCCTTCCCATTTACAAAGGGAATCCGGAACGGCCGTTCCCGCATGCCTGACAGAACAAAAGTTTCTGCATAAAATTACATTTTTAGCCACATGATCCGATGATTTCTTTGACCACAAATTGCTATTATATGATACAATATGTGCTAAAACAAGATGTTTTCATGCCACATTGCATATTGCTCGCCATCTCGTCGTATTTTCGCCGTTCGTCATATTTGGTCCATTTTGAGTCGTGTCTCACGTATACACGTCGTGTTTGCACAGGTCACGAGGTCGCGGACGAGGAGCAGGCTCCGTAGAGCATATCCTTGTTGTGTTTTGTAAGAAAGGTGAGGTTTTGTTTTAGGTACATAGAGCCCTACAACCTTTATGTGCTATTTTCGGCCAAAACGTATTATATCTATAAATGTTTTCAAAACTATAAACATTTCAAGCAAGCAAGCCATGATTATCATGATTTTTAAGCATGTTTGGCGAGTACATGATTGCACGTGGGCCCGAGGATAGTTCTTGAGCCAACCGGGAAAGCAAGGGCTGACGGGTAACTCTTGAGCTGTTCTCACCTCATTGGGATCACCCTCGAAGCCACTAGGAGATTAGTGGTGGAAGGAGTTTCGTGTTTAGGGAGTCATGTTCCCTATGCACACTATGTCGTGGATAGTTGGGCCTTGCAAACCCACTATCACCCGGAGGAAGAAGGAGACTGGGGACTAATCCGGCACGTCGGATTATCCTCGGGTTATTGCATGTTTTCAAGCATGATTATGTTCCTACTTGAGCACTAAATAAATTGCATGATCACGTATTAATCAAGCAAGCAAACATGATCACGTATTGTTCACGATTGGTGTAAAGGTTGGAGAATTGCCCTTACTCACCGGGGCCACATGTTCAGGACATTAATAAGCATGATCAAGTTAATATGTTAAAACGATTAGTTGTAATCTCGGGCAAAGAACAAGTTATCTTGAACTATATATATATAGTGTTTCATTTTCAAGTCTTCACCCGAGGTTATGACTTGCATGTGACGTGCGTTATATATCTATTTATTGCCCCTCACTCGGTCTTCGGTAGACTGATACTTCACTTTTCAGGTACTTGAGAGCGTGGTCGTGCTGGGCGGGAGTCCGGTCAGGTCTTGCATTTTCTCGGGTCTAGCATTGTACCTTTCTCGTATAGAACTTTTGGTATATCATGTCATGAAAGTTGTATTACATTTTGTTCACACTTGAGCATGAATACAAGATAAGAGATGATAATGTATTGATAGTTAAAGATGGTATCTATTATATATATACTTTGGTAAATATGGTACCTATACGTATTTATTGAATTGCTTCCGCTTTTAATTTCATGTTATGGTTGTTTATGTTGGGGAGTGTCCCGCCTAGCTCGTTTATTTTTTAATTGTCACCCGTTCGCTATAGTTTTGGTTTATGTACGGATCGTCTATTTCGTATATGGATCGAGGCTATAGTGATGGGGATGTAGTGCCTTGGGGGTTAGGGTGCTACAGGAACTACCCGACGCATGATCTCGAATTAGCAGCCGTAGTGTTCGCACTAAAGATTTGGAGACACTACCTCTACGGGGAGAAGTGTGAGGTTTACACAGATCATAAAAGTCTTAAGTATCTCTTCACTCAGAAGGAGCTGAATATGAGACAAAGAAGGTGGCTAGAATTAATTAAAGATTACGGTCTGAGTATTCACTACCACCCTGGAAAGGCGAATCGAGTTGCTGATGCCTTGAGCAGGAAACCGAGTGGCATGTTCGCGAGCATGCTCTCGAGGCAACTAGAGGAGTTTGAATTGGAAGTGGTGGAGTCTACAGATGCTATCTTAGCATCCCTGAGCATGGAACCACTAATTATCGAGAAGATCAAGTTGGCACAAGAACTCGATCAGGAATTAAGGAAGGTCAAGGCAAAGGTCGAATTGGATTTATCACCTGAATTCCAAATTGGGAAAGATGGAATCCTTTATATGGATGGAAGATTATGCGTGGGGAACGATGAGGAGTTGAAGAAGGAAATCTTGTCAGAAGCTCATAACTCAAGATTTTCCATACATCCAGGGAGTACCAAGATGTATCGAGATCTGAAGAAACACTTTTGGTGGAGTGGCATGAAGAGAGAAGTGGCTGAGTATATAGCTAGATGCATGGTCTGCCAAAGGATTAAAACCGAACACCAAAGACCAAGAAGACTACTTCAACCACTAGAGATCCCAGAATGGAAATGGGAACATATCAACATGGATTTTGTGGTTGGATTACCCCGTACTCGCCAAGGATGCGACGTTATCTTGGTAATTGTAGACCGTCTCACAAAAACCGCACATTTTAACGTACACCCTAGATAAGATCGCTGCACTGTATGTGGACAATATAGTGAGACTACATGGTGTCCCTGTGAGCATCGTTTCAGATCGTGATCCCCGATTCACTTCACGATTTTGGAAGAGCCTCCAAGAACCAATGGGGACAAAAGTGAAATTGAGCACGGCATATCATCCACAAACCGATGGTCAATGTGAAAGAATAATTCAGACACTAGAAGATATGCTTAGGGCATGCGTCCTAGAGTTTAAAGGAAATTGGGGTGACTATCTAACTCTTATAGAGTTTTCTTACAACAACAATTATCACAGTAGTATCGAAATGGCTCCATACGAGGCCTTATATAGGAGGAAGTGTAGATCACCTCTTTACTGGGACGAAATAGGTGAAAGAAGGATCACAGGGCCCGAATTAGTTCAACAAACAGTCGAAAAAGTCTCCGTCATCCGCGAAAAACTCAAGATAGCCCAAGACAGGCAAAAGAGTTGGGCTGATGGTAAAAGAAGACCCGTGGAATTTGAGAAGGGAGATAAAGTATACCTCAAGGTCTCCCCAACACGTGGAGTCATGCGATTTGGAAAAAGTGGAAAACTCAGTCCTAGGTATGTGGGGCCGTACTAGGCGGCGTATCGGTTGGCATTGCCACCGGACTTATCTAGAGTATACAATGTGCTTCACGTCTCACAGCTTCGGAAATACCTGTCAGACCCAAGTCATGTACTCCGAACCACTACAAATCAGAGAAGATTTGAGCTACGAGGAATTTCCACTTAGAATAGTAGACCATAAAGAGCAAGTTCTGCGCAGGAGGGTTATCCTATTTGTTAAGGTACAATGGTTAAACCATACGGAGCGAGAAGCAACTTGGGAGTTGGAAGTGGATATGCGCGCACGTTACCCTCACCTTTTTGGAGATTCAGGTACATTTAAGTTTCGAGGCCGAAACTTTTTATAAGGGGGGGAGGATTTATTGTCCCACGTTTCTTCTCTTTTCTCTTTTGTACAGATTTCTATATTACGTACTAATAGGAATTATGGTTATTTTATTATATTTAGTGCTATAGTTTGATTATTTTATTAATAAGAATTATATTACTAGATAGGATAGAATCAACGTTTTAGAGAGTGGCGGAGTGGAAGTCCCACTACGCAGAAAACCAAGTCCCACTATCAGAATACAGACCACTACGCAGAAAACTAACTATTCTGTCTGAGTGTTAAATATATTCTGGACTTAGATACTATTATCGAGAGAGATTCTGAATGCAATAGTTCTATTAAGAGGAAAGAATAAGGAAGAGAGAGTAGAAGATCAGAAGAAAATAAGAGAAAGAGAGAGAAGGACAACATAACTACAAGATCACAAGATTAGGCTAAGAAGGAATAACGGGAACAAGAGAGAATCAAGGTTTGTCGATTTCCCATATGAGATTTCTGTGGTTGAGAATATGTAGGAAACTGATCTTAGGAGGCCACAAATTGAATTCTTGATATTTCTATAAATTTGGAACGTTATTGAGTTTAGAAGGTAGACATCTGTTAATTCTATCTAAAATATTAGTATTAAATTTAGGGTGAATTACATTTAGGTCCCTTGAGATTTGTCCTAATTACAAATCAGTCCCTATTGTTTCAAAAATTACATATTAGTCCCTAAAAATACTGTTTCGCATGAGGTCCCTAGACGCCGTTAGGGTTTCGTTAATTTTGACGTTTGAATTTCCGAAAAATATTACAAAAAAGTCCCCGAACTATGAATTTTCTTACAAAACGACCCCTTAACTAAATCACATCAACAATGTAGTCCTGTCAAAATTAACGAAACTCTAACGGCGTCTAGGGACCTCATGCGAAACAGTGTTTTTAGGGACTAATATGTAATTTTCGAACAAGAGGGACTAATTTGTAATTAGGGCAAACCTCAGGGGACCTAGATGTAATTCACCCTTAAATTTATAGATATATTTAAGTATTCCATGACATATTTATTCTGGTGAAAAACAAATACAACATTAATTACTCTCATATCTTGTCACGATCTTTTGAGAAAAGAGGCTGCAAATCTTTTAACATTTATTCTTTGATAAAATGGGTTACATGTTAGTTTCTTTTCAAATATTAATTTTATTTACCTGATTATCCGAACCTTTTGGTTACGTAATTGGTCGTGAACTATTTAATTATTTCTGTTCATGGAAAATCTCTCTAAATCTCTGAAATTGACATTTTTTTTATTTTATTTTATTTAAATCATCACGACATCATTAGTAGTACTAGTATATATATATATATATATTTAGTATATGTAAAACATGTTTTCACAATAGTCACTAAAGTATTGAAAGTTGAAACCCCACCCACGTGAACTCTTAAGTATTCTTGTAAATATGGATATGACTTCGATTCATTTATTTTATTTTTATTATTATTTTTGTTTATATAATGATTTCACTAAACAGTGGCCTTAGGAGTTGTTTAGGAAAATAAGGATAATAGTCTATTAATTATTATTTATGTTACGAACTAGGCACTAGTTGTGGGGATAATTAGGTTATTATAGTTAGTATAATTAGAATATTTATATTATTAAAACCTATTGTTGCTTGGTACTAGATCCGCCAAACCGAGATTAGAGCTTTATCAAACGAGGCCTTTAGGATTAAGAAGTTCACGAATTCGAGGTAAGTGGTTTCCTAACCCTCTATGTTTTCGAAACTACTTTACGAAATTTTATGTTCTATTTAGAAAAGTAGATTTGTTTATAAAATTGGGTTTGAGCATGCTGTATGTGGCTATATTTTATGTGATATGTATATGATGTTATGTTACCAAATAAATGTTTAAAAGCATGATTTCTAAGATTATGATTGAATGCTATGTATGTATATGCTCTGAACTGGTTCCATTATGTTTCTGACCCGGCCACGGGTGTTACAGTGGCATTATGATTCTGACCCGGCTACGGGTGTTACAGTAGCAACTCTGAACCCACCTAACGGGGTCGTAGTTAGGACTTGATCAAGTACATATGTTGGGAACCGAAAGTTCATGAGCATAATTGTAAGTCTTATGTGTGTTATTATGTTATGTGCTTAACTAGTTGAAAACCTTTTAAAAGCTATGAAACTACTTGGAAACTTCTTATGAAAACGTATATATATGGTAACGTGCTCAAATCCGGTAGAGGGTTAGGGGATTGTTTACTGGGCAAGTGTCGCTCATCCCACTTTACACAACCTCTTGCAGAGAACAATGTAGAGAACATTGAGGAATAGCCATTTTGGGGCTGGTGAACGACTAGTATTTTTGCTAGATTAGGAATTTCCAAGTTATTCTTCTTTTATGTTTTAAGAATTGTAGGATGGTTATAAATGAGACTTGCATCAAGACTTGTAATAGATGGGTTATGTTTTCCGCTGCACTGCTCTGAGAATTATTTAAACATTTTGCCTTGGACTTAGATGCTCTGATTATCGAGGCTTAGTGTTCTTGAGTCTTTCGGGGCTCAGGTGCACTGCCATGTTGCAAACGGGAAACGGGGCGTGACAATACTTATATAATATAAAAGATGTAATAGTAACCTGATTAAGAAGTGATTGGGGTAGTCCATATTTTCTAATTTGAAGGTATTTAGTGTGGAAGTTGCTTCAGATGTACATTAGTGTAGCCTACGATATTAGATCAAGGAGTTTTTTGATATATATCTTATTCACACATTTTTTTTGCATCTATGTTGTTTTCATAAACAATGACGCATAATCCATGTTCTTTTCTTTCCCCTCCTCCAAATCACTGTGTTACCTTACCAAAATACATTATTATATACGCCTTACTTCATCTATATATTTACTTATCATATTTATAGGAGCCTTTAATTATATTGAAGGAAATTATTTGGTTCTTTATCATATCCACAAAATTTTGTAAGCCACCATTTATTAGTAAATTCATTTAGAATTCTTTATCTTTTGGTTTAACTGGAATGACATTTATGTATAGTAATTACAAAATGGATGAAAAGTATATTTAAACCAACCAATATATATATATATATATAATCTTTACTTTATATCATTTTAAAGGTAATATATTCATATAAATCTCACTGTCAAAGAAATCCACATAAAAAGTTAAAAATATAAATCTAGACATTATTAATCGACATAATAACATACTCGCACGAATGATTTCGCATGCTGGAAATTCATTTGATAAACCAACATTTGATATACTATGAGATTTCATTTATAATTACATATTGTTATTTATATTTTATTTTGTAAAAAAATAAATAAATATTATAAAAGATAGAGAAAAAAATGTATTTGATATGATGTTACATTCACAAAGAACAAAAATACATGACATTATATTCACGGATATGGGAAAGCGATATGAAAATGATCATTTGACCTTCAATAATACTTACATAATAGAGAATCTAACGGTGAAGGAAATAAACAGAAATAACCTCAATGTGAATCGACAAATTGAATTGGTTCTACAGGCAGCAACAATTGTGAATGAAGTCGGCGAAAACCTCATCTACAAACAAATCATGTGCAAGTTTACTGAATCGTGATGAAAATCAATTGATTGGTAATTTTACATTATCTATAATTACTAAGGAATAATAATATCTAATACAAGAAAATTAAAAATGTAATTAAATTTGTAAAGAAGTGAAACAACCGTTTCAATTCTAGAAAAACAACAAAACCAATGGTAAACGTACAAATATATACACTCTTGCACATGCAGCGACCAACAATTGCAAGAAGATAATAAAGCTGGTAAACAAATATTGCAAGAAGATAATTATTCAAAATAATGTCATAATGTCCGTAAGGAAAGACTCTTAGTTTATCAAATTATAAGTACATTTACATATACACATATGCATAATGATATATATATATATATAATGACACCACCCCTGCACCACCACTGTCAAAGGCTGCCGCTGCCGCTGCCGCTGCCACCACCGCCACCGCCACCAACGTCATCATCGGGACAACCACAAAATAAATAGAAAAATAAAATTGCACCAAAAAACTAAAAAAATAAAATTGATGAAATAAATAAAATATAATGAAGCAAAATAAATCGGTAAATAAGAGGGGTAAAATTGAAAAATCATGTCTTAGTTATGATAAAATCTGTTCGGGCTGCAATGAGTTAATATTTCTAGAACAGACGATTTTTCATAAGAATTTTTATAACGCAGGTTTTTTCTTACTCTTTTCTCATAACACAGGATTTATTAGGTATATAACTCAACAAGAAAATAATAGAGATGACGAAAATCTGACATATTTTTCAAACAAAAACACAGAAAATCATGAAAAAACAAAATTGTTGAAAACAATAAAATAAGAAAATAAATAAGGAATCATTCTTGGATAAAAAATTTATTTTTGAAGAAAATAAGAAAAGATACTATCTACAGTTTCAAGTAGAAAATTTAAAAACTAAAATTTTTAAAAAGTAGAAAACAATACTAGCTACAATTGCCCGAGCACGAAACACGCACTACGATTTTCAATATTCAAAGTAAAATAAAATTAATAGTTATAATTAGATTACACAAAAATATTAATAAAGTTCACTACATAAAATAAATTAAAAGAAACAAAAGCTTTGAGCAAGAAAAATAAGAATATATTGTATACCACGTGCAACGCATGTATACCTTGCTAATAAAGTTTAAAAGTAGCTAGCTAGATCCTAATACAGTCTATATACGATCCGAATCCAAATCCGTATCCGTTATCCGATGGATAATGAAAATGCTATCTGTATCCGATTTCGACGGATATTATCCGAATATCGAATTATCCGTATCCGTGAGGATATCCGATTAGTGAATTATCTAATATCCAAATCCGATATGCGAATCCGAATTCGTTTACCTGTCTTAAATACATTTTCTAATAAAAATAATAGATTAAAATTTCATAACACAATTATATATTAAATACATACAAATATTAATATAACTAACTATAGATCTATTAAATCTATACAAACATTAACTCTATGATATATAATTTACGATACATGTTCACTGTTATTAATGAAATTTATTATTATAAATAATATAATATATGTTTATTGCTATTATATTTTTTATAATTCTCGAATAATTATATAATGCATGTATTAATATATGTTTCATCAAAATATAAAAAATATATAGATATATATATGTAATCGGATACGAATTACGAATAACGGATATATTTACCGAACATATAAATGGATCAGAGGTTAAACGCATCGGATGTGTGATTATCATATCCTTATCCGTTTATAATCTAGAAGATATCTATATCCTCTTTGAACGGATACGGATAATATCATTTTTAAACGAATTCGAATGCGATCGGATATTGAATTTTCCGATATTCATTTACATCCTTACCTGTCCCCACCCACCCCCGGGAAATTCTCCACACCCGGTGCATGAACCCAACTATTTTTTATTCCAAAAACTTAAATAAACAATAGAAAAAAAATTAAAACTAAAAAATATATATATATATTTTCCCATTAGAAAATAAGTGGGGGTGCATGCAAGAATTTTCCCCCACCCCGGGCCTCGTTTACATTCAACGTAACTGGGTTTTTAAGCCTTTAATCTCCCCAATAGATATGTTTACTTTTCAAAGAGTCCAGCCTGCAATAAAAACTTTGGCCCGTAACATTTTCATGTAATGGCATGTGCCGCATCACACGCCATTCAAGTTTGGGTGTAAATTTACATTCTTGTCCATGTATTGAAAGTTATTTACGGGAGCACGCCATTCCTTCTCAGATGCAATTTGCGCGCTGTTATTTTCAGAAATCGCCCAAAATTTGGAGCGGAATTTTTTCTTGACAAATTAATGGCACCTATATGTGAGTATATAAATTGGAGCTCAGCTTTTCGATTCATTACTATACATTGAAAACCCCTGAAATCGGTTGAGGGGTGTTGCTCACACAATTTGGGGAAAAAAAAGATTTGGTCTTAGGTTTCTTCTTCGCACAACTGGCAGCCGCAGGGTAAGGTAAATAATATAAGAAATCGGTATATACAACAATTAATCCTCATAAGAAATATAAATTGCGAATTGAAGGGAAGATGCAGGAAAGAATGGAAAATTTCAGCCATGGTTACTTCAATGATTCAATCTCCCAATTCGTTGTATGCGGATGCAAGTTAGAAGGTACCCCTTTTACAGGGGTGGCAGGATTGCGCCCATATCTCTTAAATTAAGCTGCAAAAGTAAATAAAATTTGTCTAATGTTTGAGTGGAGAAAGGCGTAAAACATGAAAAAGAAAAGTGTGATTGTGATGTATCACAGACAGCGTTTTCACATCATGAGAAATCACGATTTATATGTAAACGAGGGGAAATTCTTGTATCCACTATTAAAAAATTAAATAAAAGATTCAAAATCAAAAAAAAAATATTTTTCTTTTTGCATTTTTTAATGGTGATGCATGCACCGGGATCCACACCCTATAAATATCCCTATAAATAAGGGTTAAAATGTAAAGAATGCATCAAATTCAAGGCAATAAATATCATTAATTCGTTATGTTATCCATAATGTTTCTTTTAAAATTCAAGGCAATAAATATCATTAATCCGTTATGTTATCCCTAGTGTTTCTTTTAAATATAGGCCCAAGCTGCACACCATCCTATTCCAACCAACCCCCTCCTCCTTTTTTTTCTCTGTATTTTATCTATATATATTATAAAAGTACGAGTTGAATTTTTTATTTCCTAAATCTTTGTGATCGCCTGAAATACCGTGTCATCCCCATCCAACCCGGCATCACTTTCATCCATCCCATCATCACCTAATAACAGTGAATAACAGCCACAACGATGACCCTTAACCCACTTCTCATCACAGTTGTAACACAAGCCTTTGGCGTCGCGCTCCAAACGCTTAGCCCTAGCTAACCGTCGAATTGGCAGTTGTGGAGAATTTTTAGCAGGCGGCACCTGTTTCGGGGCGGGGGTCGAAAGCAGTGGTATCGAAGAAGACGGTATATATGGTGAGGAAGCCCGTGGTAAAACCGTCTGGCCGCCGCTGGGGCGGGAAGAAAGTACTGCGGTCCAAGCTTGATGTTTGGCCTTTAATTCCCTAGCCAACGCGAATGATGCAGATAGGGAGTTAGGTTTTAGGAGGACAATTTTTGTGTTGCGGGTGCGGTTTAAGCCCGACGTGAAAAAGGGACTGTAAGTTCGCCTTAGACACGTCCTCAACGTTGACCAAAATCTTCTCGAAAGCAGTTTGATAATCCATAACAGATCCTGTTTGTTGAACCTTGGCCAACATGCTAAAATAATCTATGTAATTCAATGGGTCCAATCGAAGTTTAAATTTGGTGACGAAATCCTTGCCAGGAATCCAATAGGTGGTTACGTTGGCGCCATCGAAACCAATATAATGCAGGACCTTCTAGCATCAAGCCCACCGTTGCCAGACGTGAATCCTCCGAAACCTCGTAAAACATGAAGTATTCGTGTGTGCCTCAAATAGCCATCCCAAAGGGTCAGTTCCATCGCACTTGGGCATATCAATTCACAGCCGGTTGACTGAGCCCGTAGCCGCCGCCGAGCGCGACTTGCCACTGTGAATCACACTCAATGCCTCCGCCTCGGCCCGTGACTTGTCGGCCCGAGATAGAACTACTGACAATTCCTGTTGCAATTTCTGAACTGTCAGATTCAACTGTTGCATAGATTGTTGCATAGCCGTTGTGAGAGACCAACTGCACGTCAATTTGTTGCTGGAGCTCTTTGAAACGTTCTTGACTAATAGATTCAGAAATCGTTGAAAAACAATGAAAGCGCTAATGATAAGTAGAGATATCCGAGAGGCGTTAGAGCGGTCTTGAGCTCGTAACTTAGAAAGTAAGGGGAGAGAAAGATGTCCGGTAAGAACCGCCGGCGATAAAAACTTGGGAAAGGGGAGAATAGAGAAAGGAGATTTGGAATTGAAATATTACTTCTGGAATAACTCTCCAACACAAGGCAAACAATATAAATAAGGTTTTCCCTCTCCAAGGACTCTCCAAAGTTGCTGTAACGACTAAAGCTATTAAATAAACTAATAATAAACCAAACTATGAATAACCAACTAATAATAAACTAAACTACTGCATCACGTAGTCTGCTTGCCACTCTGGTTTCTTCAATACCCTGTTGCTCCATCACTGCACAGGACTTTCTTCTTCAACTGGATCAGGGCTAACTTTTTCTTCCCCATGGTCACTACTCACCATATCAATGGGGGTTGGACCTATTTTGGCATTTCGACGCTCAACTTAGACTATTGGGTCGATAGTAGTTAGTAGGTAGGAGTGTATTGAATGCGGGAATAGCAACGTACCTTAGAAATAAATGAAGGGTTATAGTTGGGAGTTTTGTATGTGTAAGTACACGTAGTCAAGGGTGAGGACTGACAGGTATGGCGGAGCATGGCGCTGGTCCTTTTCGGTATGACTTCCTATACTTGCCCTGTCACAGTGGTCTAATCTTTATAGTATGATATTGATACGGAAGGAACTACACAGACTCAAGAGAAAGGAAAGTCTGAACAAGTCAGAAGAAGTAGCAGAATTTCAAGAGCTCTAACTTGGCAGGCATCTTATGACAATATGCATTAGATTATTAGATTAATTGGAATTCCTAGTTTGGTAGTTAGGATAATATATGGTAATATATTCATAGTTATTTTGTTTCGTTTTTGAGAGTGCTAGGTCTAGAGGGTATCTTTTTAATATATTGTGTGAGTTGTGAGGAGCACGGGCGGAGGCACACTCAAATGAGGGGTACATTTGACCCCCTCAAAAAAAAATTTCTTTTTAATTATTATGTGTGTGTATATATATATTTGTGTTATTGTGTATGTAATTTTTTTGAGTTTTTTTATTATTGACGCCCCTCATAAAAATTACTAGTGAGGGTTAATATAATAAATTAATAATAATTGGGATAAAAAAATAAAATATTATATATATAAAAGTCCAAAGACTAATGGTCAAAGAAAAATACACAATCAATAGACTAATGGGCCCAAAAAAAAAAAAAACAAGGAGCTAAGTATATATATATATATATGTATATAAGCCCAACGACTAATGGCCCAAAGAAAAATATATAATCAACATACTAATGACCTAAATTTGTAAGTGCTTTAAATAAAAAGTTGAATTTCACTTGTTATTTTTTCTTTAATATTATACTTTGATCGATCCCCTGAATAAAATCTCTGGCTCCGCGAGAAAGTAAAATCAATAATATTCACAAATTTTTAATGTACTTTTCAGATATTTCTTTTCCCCTAAACTTCTTTCGCACCGGTCGGTCTCCTTTTCTTACGAGTCCCAGACTAGTCCAAAGTCTCTTGCGATACGTTGTTTGTATCAGATATGGACTTGCAAACTCACGCCTACTATTAGGGTGTTTCTTTGGCTAATCCTTCATGATTGGCTGCCGGTGGATGAAAGGTTGCATCTGAAAGGAATTATCTTCCCTTCCAAACGTGCTTGCTGTAGCAATGTAGAAACTACCCATCATCTTTTTCTTGATGTGCCTAAAGTCAGAGTGATCTGGGATCTGATAACTCGTCAATTTATCATCTTTATAATGGAATTATGTCTCTAATTGATATTATCTTGAAATGAATTGATGCTTTGTTGTTTATATTGTAGAATCGGGACTTGAATACGAAATTGGGGCGAAATTGGTCATTTTATGATGATATTCGTGCGAACCGCAGCTGAACGTATTGCTGTCGCTAACTTGCGCATGAATTTATTTTTGTTTGTAAGATAGGGAAGTAATTGGGATTTGCATGCATACTTAAATTGGCGTGAATTTGTGTATGTGGTGAATCAGCGTGTTGAACTAAGAAATTGGCCAGTGGGTGAATTTGGAAGTTGCTTGCACAAGAGTGGGCCCTGGATTTAATAAAATAAAAGAAAGGCCATGCAGCATGTATTGCCTTGGATGATAATTGATTAAGTTGCTTTTGGGCATTGATCAATGGGCCGAGGCTGTCCTTGGAATTTAATTGAAAAGGCCCAGTTGTGTGAAGAGCTTGGAGAGCAAGCTACAAATCCAATTCCTATTGTTTTGAGATTTAGGCATCCGTGTGGCGTCTGGAGAGTTGGACTTACATATTTATACTTTGGTTAGCATAGAAGGAGGAGGGGTCACGTAACACTTTGTGGCTGCAGAAGTTCGGCAGCTCCTGGGGAGAAGGACGTACACTTCTGGGAGCAACACTTCGACATCACCGTTTTTCTTAGTTTAACTCTTTATTTTGCTTTTTAGTTGATTTATGTTAAAGAATTCCTCTATTGTTTTGATGGATTTTAGTAGCTAAGTTCTTAATTATCTAGCTAGGGATTAAGATTCGATTTTGGATATTGTGAGACCTAAACGTTTTTATTAATTCATGTTTATTTAGGCATTTATCTTATCTTCGTGTTTCGTGTTTATTGTGATTAGGCAATTTCGGGATAGTGCACGATCTACAATAGGTTGTTTAATTTGCATATATAGCCATTCATGATGCTTGAAGTGTATGTAAGGTTGATTGATAAATTGTGGTAAATTAGTGACAGGGTTTTAGCGATAAAATTTCTCGTTCACTAAGGGATTTGATAATCTAATTTAAATCTTGCGTGTGTCACGACTTGGTTAATTAGGATTGGTGTTTTTATTGTTCTTAATGCTACGAATTCATTAAATCCTGTCGAGTGTCTCTAGGGGTTGTGAATTTGTTAGGGAAGATAATTGTCGAGTATCTCTAGGTTATCCGATTAATTAAGTAAAAACGAGGTTGAGTCGAGTGTCCCTATTAACTATCTGTCTGAATAACTTGAATTTATCTTTGAGTCAATGATCAATATAATAATTCGAATCGAATATCCCTCGCTAGATAATGTTTACTCTGATGGATTTAACCCTACGTGATCTTACTTGTTTAGTTTTAGTTAGCTTTTTAATTCTTGTTATTTATTTTAATTGTATAGTTAGGTTAGAATAATTCTAAAAACCCCCCTTTTAATTGTTACTTCTCGTGAATAACTTGGAATTGTTAGAAATAAATCAACCAGTCTCTGTGGATTGACCTTGTTTGCACTATACTCTGTGTTTAGTCGTTAAATAGGTATTTTAATTATTTTTGACGGATTCGACACCTGTCAAATTTTGGCGCCGTTGCCGGGGATTGTGTTTTTAATCGATTTTATTTCTTTTCATGAACAGGAGTACTAATGGAAAGGACGATCATCCAACAATGTTTGCGAATGCACAACAGTTCAACAATTATGCAAACATTCCACAATAGGTTAACGAGGTCAACTCTTTACCTTTTGGTGAAATTAAGAATATGATAAGTGCTTTGGCTTCTAACCTTGGTGTAGGTGTACCCCAAGTAGCGAAGGTCTGTCAATTGTGTGCGAGCACGTTGCATCCTACTGACGCGTGCCCATCCCTTCAAGAATCCCCTTTCGAAAATGTGGACCCATTTAGATATCAACCTCCGATGTACAATCCATACTCCAACATGTACAATCCCGGATGGTATGATAAACCCTACACGAGTTATGCACCAAATCCACTAAACTTCCAAAACTTCGTACCTAGACCGCCATAACCCCAACAACCGAATCAACCCAATCAAACCCTCAACCCCCAAGACATCCTAATCAATAGCTTGGAAAATCAAGTTAAGAATTTGGAAACTCAGTTGGGACAGATTGCAACGGTTTTGAGCAGGATTGAGAATCAGGGAAAATTGCCCTCACAAACAGAAGACCCCAGGAAGAACGTGAGTGCGATTACGCTCAGGAGTGGTAAGGAACTGCCTCCACCTGTGGAGAATATCAAAACTCGCCAGAACAAGGCTGAAACTGATCAGAAAGACGACCTGCCCGTTAAGCGTGACCACACCTTAGGCTCCAGTCGCGACAGAGAGTCAGAAATTAAAGTCCAACCTAAGCCATGGGTGGAACCACCTCCGTTTCTATAGCGTCTGATCCAAGCAAGAAAATAGAAGGAGGAGCAAAGTATATTTGAGACCTTTCGGAAAGTTGAAGCCAATGTTCCTTTGTTGGATGCAATCCAACAAATCCCACCACATGCGAAATATCTTGAGGAACTCTGCACCAACAAAAGGAAATTGAAAGGTAATGAAATCCTGAGTGTTGGAGAGAATGTCTCCGCTGTTTTACAAAAGAAATTACCTCCTAAGCGAGGAGACCAAGGTATGTTTTTAATTCCATGTAAAATTGGCAAGACTGAGATTAAGAAAACAATGTGTGATTTGAGTGCGCACATTAATATTATGCCTTTATCTGTTTATTCATCACTGAATCTTGGTCCTTTGAAAGATACAGGTATCATAATTCGGATGGCTGATCAATCTATTGTGTATCCAGATGGAGTATTAGAGAACTTACTTGTGCAAGTTGATGGATTAGTCTTTCCTGCTGATTTTTATGTGATTTATATGGAGGATGAAAGTTCTTTGAGTACTTCTGATATTTTACTTGGGCGACCTTTTCTCAGTACTGCTAATGCTAAAATAGATGTTCAAGAAGACTTATTGACTCTAGAATTTGAAGGTGATATTGCAAAATTTAATGTTTATGAGTCAAAAAAATATCCTAATGAATTATCTAGTGTTTTTAGCAGTGATATGAATGAGAACTCAAGTAATGAAACTTTTGAGCTTAACAATGTGGACAAGCTAAGTTTTGAATCTTTTCAAAATTTGGTAGTTGAAAATTTTGAGAGTAAGCCGAAACATGTTGGTTTGCATGATGATATCTATGATATGGTTATTCCATTAGAGCATGTTAGACTTCTAAATATAAAGGCTTCAAATTTGAAATTATTCAATGACTTAGATAAACTGAATTCTTTCGTTTTGCAGGCACCTACTGTGGAACTCAAGAAATTTTTGGATAATCTGAGTTATACCTTTAAAGGCAGAGGAAAATTTACAGATTCAAAGCTTACACAAGCTGACTTCCTAGATGAGCAGTTTTTTCGAGACACATGATCGTAAGACGTGGCCACGCTCTATGGTCACGCAATGGTATGCTGATATTATTGATTATTTGACTACTACCTTCCTCAGATCTCATATCTTTTTAGAGTTCGGGAGTCTTAGTGATCATGGTAAACGTTTCTACAAACGGTTGATGGAGTATTTGATGAGGAAGTATCAAGCCATGTTACGAATCTTTTTGAGTTACCATCCCCAAACTAGAGGCCGTAATGGACTAGAAGATTCATCTCCACTCAGTCGAGGGGATTTGTATGGAGGTTGTACCTCCATTTGAGTAGCACTTCAACAAGTCTTGTCGAGTCCGAGATAATAAACAAGGGCGCAATTGGGAGGCAACCCAAAATTGTGGTGTTCGTTTTTCTTGCCCAGATGTTGCTGATATGTTTCTGATAACTGCTGTCAATTTTCTGCTAACGTAACCCTTAAGCGTGACCATATCTAACACCCACGCCACTTCTAGAATTTCAAATGAGATGGGGAATTTACATGACCAGACCCGCTGATCCTATTTGCCTAGCCCGAACTTCAGGGAATTCCTCTTTACTCTAGATCTTGATTTTTCTTATGCCTTGAGGACAACGCATGTTATAAGTGTGGGGGGGGATATTAGTACTAAAATTGAAAATTTTTGCATACTATGACTTGAAATTGAGAGTTTTGTGGCTGAACTTGTGATATTGCTTAGAACTTGAGGATGTTGATAATTGTGGAAAAATTTCTCCCGTTTTGAGTGCTTTCTATTAGGTTTGATTGTTGAATTTTGCTAGAATAAGTTAGACTTGTTAAATGCATGAAATTTGTGTGAAAATTGATGAATTAGTATAATCTTATACCCTCATTTCTCGCGCACCATTGAACGAATTAATGTGCTTTGCTTAGATAGAAAAGTCTATGCTTTTCAAATAGGTCTAAAAGTTGATTAGAATGCATCTTAGCTCCCTTCGAGGCGAAATTTTTAGTTAACTATTGATTTGGGAAGTGACTTAGGCGATTGTTGTCGGTGGTAAGCCTTTTCTTGATCTTTTCACAAATAAAATTGTCCTGTTTGACCCCGCTGAGCCTGAATGTTGTGCAAAATTTCTTCTTAGCCACGTTACAAGCCGAAGCACAACATTATTATCACTACCCTACTTTAAATCACACCTTGCTTGCTCATTTTGGGTTTGAAATTTTTAGATGTCTTTGGGCTCCTTGTTATCCTTTTGTGCTGAATTGAAAGTTGAAAAAAAAGAGAAATTGAGCAATGTTGAAAATAAAAGAAACAAGAATTGCTATGAAAGAAAAAGGGAAAAAGAAATCAAGAAAGAAAAAAAATGAGCAGAGAAAAAAATGCAAAAAAAAATACAAAAAAATCAGAAAAGTGAGAGTGTGTTTGATTTACTAAAAGTTCGAGGAGTGAAAAGGGGGGAAATTAGTTGTTTAAAGCAAGGTAAGGGAGTCCAGTAGATGAAAAGGGAAATACCACGGGTTTTATTATGAAAATGTGTAAGCTTGGTGTGTTAATCACTAATCCCAAATTCTTCCAACCTTAACCCAAGCCTACATTACAAGCTCGAAAGACCTATCGATCCTGAATCATGAGTTAACTACATTAGTAGAGATTGGTGCGAAGGGTGCATTCGAAGTCGATAATTGGTACTTAGCCCAGAATCATAGACTAGTCAATCTAGTCTTTATACATTCTTCCGTTCAATTCACACTACACTATACGAAGGTATGCTATTTATACTAATTTGTTGAGTTTTGTGCAATTGAGTAATGTGTCGATGAGTTAGATTTGTTTAGGCGAGAGTTCGATGATTGCCTTTGTGATTGTGTTTGATGGGTGATATTGTTTCCATTTGATTTTCATATTCCTCGAGGACGAGTAATGGGCAAGTGTGGGGGGATTTGATAACTCGTCAATTTATCATCTTTATGATGGAATTATGTCCCTAATTGTGCTTGAATTGATATTATCTTGAAATGAATTGATGCTTTGTTGTTTATATTGTAGAATCGGGACTTGAATACGAAATTGGTGCGAAATTGGTCATTTTATGAAGATATTAGTGCGAACCACAGCTGAACGTATTGTTGTCGCTAACTTGCGCATGAATTTATTATTGTTCGTAAGATTGGGAAGTAATTGGGATTTGCATGCATACTTAAATTGGCGTGAATTTGTGTATGTGGTGAATCAGCGTGTATAATTGAACTAAGAAATTGGCCAGTGGGTGAATTTGGAAGTTGCTTGCACAAGAGTGGGCCTTGGATTTAATAAAATAAAAGAAAGGCCATGCAGCATGTATTGCCTTGGATGATAATTGATTAAGTTGCTTTTGGGCATTGATCAATGGGCCGAGGCTGTCCATGGAATTTAATTGAAAAGGCCCAGTTGTGTGAAGAGCTTGGAGGGCAAGCTACAAATCCAATTCCTATTGTTTTGAGATTTAGGAATCCGTGTGGTTTCAGGAGAGTTGGACTTATATATTTATACTTTGGTTAGCATAGAAGGAGAATGGGTCACGTAACACTTTGTGGCAGCAGAAGTTCGGCAGCTCTTGGGGAGAAGGACGTACACTTCCTCTATTGTTTTGATGGATTTTAGTAGCTAAGTTCTTAATTATCTAGCTAGGGATTAAGATTCGATTTTGGATACTGTGAGAACTAAACATTTTTATTAATTCATGTTTATTTAGGCATTTATCTTATCTTCGTGTTTCGTGTTTATTGTGATTAGGCAATTTCCCGATAGTGCACGATCTACAATAGGTTGTTTAATTTGCATATAGCCATTCATGATGCTTGAAGTGTATGTAAGGTTGATTGATAAATTGTGGTAAATTAGTGACAGGGTTTTAGCGATAAAATTCCTCGTTCACTAAGGGATTTGATAATCTAATTTAAATCTTGCGTGTGTCACGACTTGGTTAATTAGGATTGGTGTTTTTATTGTTCTTAATGCTACGAATTCATTAAATCCTGTCAAGTGTCTCTAGGGGTTGTCAATTTGTTAGGAAAGATAACTGTCGAGTATCTCTAGGTTATCCGATTAATTAAGTAAAAACGAGGTTGAGTCGAGTGTCCCTATCAACTATAGCCAATCTGTCTAAATAAGATGAATTTATCTTTGAGTCAATGATCAATATAACAATTCGAATCGAATATCCCTGGCTAGATAATGTTTACTCTGATGGATTTAACCCTACGTGATCTTACTTGTTTAGTTTTAGCTAGCTTTTTAATTCTTGTTATTTATTTTAATTGTATAGTTAGGTTAGAATAATTCTAAAAACCCCCCTTTTAATTGTTACTTCTCGTGAATAACTTGGAATTGTTAGAAATAAATCAACCAGTCTCTGTGGCTAGACCCTGTTTGCACTATACTCTGTGTTTAGTCGTTAAATAGGTATTTTAATTATTTTTGACGGATTCGACTTCTGTCAAATTTTGGCACCGTGATCTGGGATCAGTTAACTAACTTCTTTTGTTTGCAGGGATTGAACACAAATTCAATTGTGGAGCTGGTCCATGATTGGGGAATTATTAAAATATTGGTACTCAAAATCAAAATTAAAATAAAATTTTCTACAATTCTCTACAAATATTTAGATGTTAGAAACTCTAGAATATATTAAGAAATTTGTAGAAATGAATAGAATTATCTAGATTTAGTCACATGGTTGATAAACTAAAAAAAAAATCAAAGACAAAAATTATTAAATAATGTTTAACCGACATGCATAGGTCGGTGGAAAACATCTATAAATATGTACACACCATCATTTTGTAATGCAAGAAAAAAAGTTCACAAATTCAACAAAACCTTTTCTTTCCTAACCCATCCTTCGGCCAATCAACCAATTTCAACCTTTCTTTTTCATAATTATATAATCTCCATTAAGCCCAAGCCTCCCGAGATACATTGCCCATCAACATCACAAATTCACAATCATTATCTCCACTTTCTCCATTAATATTATTTTTTAAATTCCAACATTTGGTATCAAGAGCCACCTCAACCCAAGCCTATCACAAAATGACTCAAAAGTTTACAACCTTTAATTACACCTCCTCCATGGTTCCGATATTTGAGGGGGAGGCGTATGAATTTTGGAGTATCCAAATGAAGACCCTATACATATCACAGGGTCTTTGGGATTTGATAGAAAATGGCTATGAGCAACCCCGAGATGCTGCCGAATTGGAGTCTTGGGACAACAATAGAAAAAAGGAGTATAATGAGAATCGGAGGAAGGATACAAAGGCGTTGTCATATATGCAACAAGGGGTTACGAAATCTATATTTCCAAGGATCATGGTTGCAACAACGGCAAAAGAGGCTTGGGAAATCTTGAAGAATGCATACAAGGGCTCCGACAAGGTAATCTCCATTAAACTCCAGTCTTTGTGGAGAGATTTTGATACGTTATTAATGAAGGAAGATGAGTCGATTGAAATATTTTTTAATCGGGTCTCAAATATAATTAATCAAATAAGAAGTTATGGAGATACAATTGAAGACAAGAAAATTATTCAAAAAATATTACAGAGCCTTCCCATAAAGTATGATCATATAGTGGCTACAATTGAAGATTCTAAAGATTTATCGGTATTAACTTTAACGGAATTAATGGGCTCACTACAAGCGCATGAGGATAGAATGCGCCGATTTAATGAGCAGCCACTAGATCGAGCATTCCAAAGTCAATTAAATTTTTCTAAGAAGGATGGTAATCATAAAAATGGGTATGGTAAAAAGAATTTTGAGAAAAGAGGAAATTCAAATTATGGAAAGGGGAAAGAAAATTATGAAAATAGTAAATCTGGCCCATATTGCAAATTATGCAAGAAAAATAATCATGATACACAAAATTGTCGATTTAAATGCAAGAGATGCAAAAATCATACTCATTTTGAAAGGGATTATTTTTATCGGCAAAAGGATGAGGCCATATTTGATCATGTTTTTCTTTCATGCTTAAATGGACACCAAGAGTTGCATGACATCTGGTATGTAGATAGCGGTTGCTCTAATCATATGACAGGCAACCGTGAATCTTTTATTACACTCGATGAAAACATTAAGAGTCAAATTACTCTTGGTGATGGGAGAAGTCAAAATGTTGAAGGAATGGGTACTATTGGTGTTAGAACTAAAGATTGCTCCACTAGAAAAATTCATGATGTTTTTTATGTCCCCGGTCTGACCCAAAATTTACCAAGTGTTGGTCAATTAATCCAAAGAGGCTATAAGGTAAATTTTGATAATGATAAATGCCTCATTTTTTATAAGGAAAAGGGTCAGTCAATTACCATGATAAAAATGGCCCCTAATAAAATATTTCCTCTAAAAATGCCCATAGATAAAAAATACTCTTTAAAATGTGGAGAAGTTGATGAATCCACATTATGGCATTTAAGATATGGGCATTTAAATTTTAATAGCCTCAAAGTATTAAAGGATATAGTGAAGGGACTTCCCTCAATAAATAATGAAAAGAAAATTTGTGAGGGATGTATTTATGGGAAAATGCACAGATTGCCCTTTCCTAAAACATCTTGGAGGGCAAAGAACCCATTAGAGTTGGTGCATGCAGACATTTGGGGTCCTTCTCAAAATCCATCTTTGGGAGGAAAAAGATATTTTTTATTATTTGTCAATGATTTTACCCAAATGATATGGGTTTATTTTCTGGAGCAAAAATCGGAAGCATTCTCCTTTTCAAGCAATTTAAGGCTCTCGCAGAAAATCAATGTGGACGGTCTCTAAAAATTCTGAGAACTGATCGAGGGGGAGAATTCACAAGCAATGAATTCTTCTAGTACTGCAAACAGCACGGGATCAAAAGGGAGTTGACAGCTAGATATACAACACAACAAAACGGAGTTGCAGAACAGAAGAATCGCACTATTGTAGAAATGGCCTTGAGCATGTTGCAAGGCAAAAATCTTCCAAAGAAGTTCTGGGCGGAAGCTGTCAACACCGCAGTCTACATCCTTAACAGGTCCCCTACAAAAGTTGTGCTCAATAAGACACCCTACGAGGCGTGGAGCAAGAGAAAACCAACAGTGGAGCATTTTAGAATATTCGGATGTATTGCTTATGCCCACATTCCTAAACAAACACGGTCAAAACTTGATGAAAGAGGAGAAAAATGCATCTTCATTGGCTACAGTGATGAAACAAAGGGCTACAGACTTTACAACCCAGATACAAAGAGGCTGATCATATCAAGGGACGTAATATTTAATGAGATGTCAGAATGGCAATGGAGCACAGGCACATCACCAGTCCCAACCGCCATAGAGGAAAGTCAAGAACCAGGTACTGATCTAGATCAGACCCCATCATCACCAACTCCAGGGCCAAATCAAACAGAAATTCAAGAATCAAGTTTGGCACCAACACTAAGGCGATCTCAAAGAGATAGACGACCTCCAGCATACTATGAGGATTATCTTACTAATGTCACTGCATATGCTCTATTTGCTGGAGAACCAACAAAGTATGAAGAAGAAGCTAAGGAAGAAGCATGGGTCAAGGCCATGGATGAAGAAATTCACATGATCGAGAAGAATCAAACATGGGAGCTTGCAGACAAACCTCCAAACAAGGAGATTATCGGGCTCAAATGGGTGTACAAGATCAAACACAATGATGATGGAAGCATCCAAAAGTATAAAGCCCGACTAGTCGCCAAGGGATATTCCCAACAACCCGGAGTTGATTTTAATGAAACATTCGCACCGGTTGTTCGGATGGAGACAATCAGGACAGTCCTCGCTCTTGCAGCTCAACTAAAGCTTCCAGTCTACCAGCTGGATGTCAAGTCAGCATTCCTAAATGGAGATCTCAAGGAAGAAATATACGTGGAGCAACCCAAAGGATATGTGATCAAGGGGCATGAAGATAAGGTCTACAGGCTACGCAAAGCTCTTTATGGCCTCAAACAAGCTCCACGAGCATGGAACAATAAGATAGATGACTATCTACAAGAGCATGGATTTCTCAAGAGTCTAAACGAGCCATCACTCTATGTCAAGAAGCAAGGTACGCATGACTTTCTCATTTTATGTCTCTATGTTGATGACCTGATTTATACAAGCACAAGCAAAGAAATGATCAAGGAGTTCAAGGAAGCTATGATGCGGGAATATGAAATGACTGATCTTGGTCTTATGAAATATTTTCTTGGCATACAAATCAAGCAAGAGCCTGGACGGATATTTATATCACAGGAGAAGTATATTGACGATCTTCTGGAGAAATTTCAAATAAAAGATTGCAAGCCGATGCCGACACCAATGATGACTAATGAGAAGCTTTCAAAAAGTGATAAAGCTGAAAAGGTGGACGAGACCATCTACCGGAGTCTTGTGGGAACACTAATCTACCTTACTCATACAAGACCGGACATCGTTCACGCAATTGGTGTAGTATCAAGATTTATGAGCGAGCCAAACGAGAACCACCTTGCAGCAGCAAAAAGAATTTTAAGGTACGTCAAGGGAACGAAGAAACTAGGCATTTTATATCAATCAGAAGAAGACAATAGCCTACGAGGATACACAGACAGTGACTGGGCAGGAAGTGTTGATGATCGAAAAAGCACAAGTGGATATCTTTTCTGTCTAGGCACTAAACCAATCTCCTGGTCATCTAAGAAACAAGCAACAGTTGCACTATCATCAGCAGAAGCAGAATATATCGCCGCAACAAGTGCAGCATGCGAAACGGTTTGGCTCAGAAGAATTTTACTGGATCTTCAAATCGGGGAAGAGATACCGACGCCACTATATTGTGACAACATGTCAACAATCGCCATGACGAAGAATCCAGTATTTCACAGTCGAACAAAACATATCGAGATACGACACCACTTTATTCGAGAAGCAAGAGATCGGGTTACAATTTTGCAATACAAATGATCAACTAGCAGACATCTTTACGAAGACACTAGCACGAGATAAGTTCACCACACTACGAGAAAAGATCGGAATTGTTGAAATGAGCACCAAGGGGGAGTATTAAAATATTGGTGCTCAAAATCAAAATTAAAATAAAATTTTCTACAATTCTCTACAAATATTTAGATGTTAGAAACTCTAGAATATATTAAGAAATTTGTAGAAATGAATAGAATTATCTAGATTTAGTCACATGGTTGATAAACTAAAAAAAAATCAAAGACAAAAATTATTAAATAATATTTAACCGACATGCATAGGTCGGTGGAAAACATCTATAAATATGTACACACCATCATTTTGTAATGCAAGAAAAAGAGTTCACAAATTCAACAAAACCTTTTCTTTCCTAACCCATCCTTCGGCCAATCAACCAATTTCAACCTTTCTTTTTCATAATTATATAATCTCCATTAAGCCCAAGCCGCCCGAGATACATTGCCCATCAACATCACAAATTCACAATCATTATCTCCACTTTCTCAATTAATATTATTTTTTAAATTCCAACAGGAATGTCAACTCCGTTTGGGCAAAAGAGGCATGTTCGCAACTTCGTATTGTTATTCCCCTGTTAGCTTTGTGGTACATTTGGGTGGCGCTAAAATTAAAAACATCAGGGGATAGCATTCTCGTCTTATGTGATTCTCAGAAATGTTCGTACTCACTTGGCAAATTTACATAGAGTTGGTAAAATGACGAGACAATGGTGGAGGGGTGATCATTGTAAAGCTCCATGTTTTGTGATAGGTTTGTTGAGTAAATGTTCTACTGTTAAAATGGTGCGATGGATCAGACCCCCGATAAATTGGATTAAGGTTAATTCGGATGGGTCTTCACGCGGGAATCCTGGTCCTTCCGGCATAGGAGGGGTCTCTTGTGATTAGCAGGGCAATATTATCGTGCCTTTTGCCAAAGGAATTGGTGTAGCTACTAATAACTTTGCAGAGCTCAGGGCTGCTATACAGATTACAGGGGCTGACTATTGGGGCAAATTTGGGATGTCAGAATGTTTGGGTTGAGCTTGATTCCCAGTTGATTATTGATGTTCTCCGACGAGGGTTTATTGGTGATATTGAAATGCACCATCTCATTATGAAGTTCAAAATACTTGCTGGATCAATGAACATCAAGATAAGCCATGTGTATCGAGAAGGACATACAGTTGCTGACTTCTTGTCAAACAAAGGAGCTTCGCATCAGGATGAATGGAATTATCCAGAGATGACAATGGTGCCTTTGATGCGTGGCTTTCTTATAATGGATAAATGGGGTACTCCAGGTATTCGAGTTCGATGAATTACTTGATGCATTTCCTTTATCTTCTTGGGTCTACTTTGAACAGGTATGATTTAATTTGAACGTGTTCCCTCCCCAAATTTACAGATATTTTGATGGGGATGACAACGTCATCAGAGTATTCTTAACTAATTGGTATAAGAAAGGTAATTGTACCAAAAGTATTATCATGGTGGATCAAGCAGCTTTTCTTTCTATTTGGACCATTGATAGAGGCTGGATGTTTAATGGTGGCTCAGTCTGCGACCGAAAGTGGAGCTTTGTTTTTAATTTTGTCAAGGCCAAAGCCAACATTTTTAAGTTTATCATCACAAGGATGGTGGGCCATCGTCGTAATGAGATTACTCATGGCAATCTCAAGGAATTTCATGACATTCTCAGTAGGCCCAGTGGTGATTTTAATATTGAGAATTTGGTTGTTGTCTCTATTTACATCCCCTTTGCTTTCATACTCGGTCTCTTTTGCTAATCCGAATTGTGTTTTAAGCAGCAGGTATCCAGAGCCTGTTCGATTAATTGAGAATAAGCTATGATCACGACTAGTTTGAATCTTGATGCGTTTCTTATGGTTGACTTGGTTGCTGGAACTCGAAACCTTGCTGCTAGAATGATTGTCGTAGCTAAGTTGGATGTCGGGGAGTCCTCGAATGGGACTATTTTAGGTGGGAGTCTTTATGTTGGTACTTGCCCGGTGTTGTTCTGCCCTATTCTTTTTCGCGGGCAGCTTAAACTCTTTTCGTGATTATTGGATTGCCAAGTTGTACCTTGTTGCTCTTGCTGAAATAAATGAGGGGGAATTCTCGACACGGTCTGGTTGATAGATTTTCCTTTAAAAAAATAAAAAACTCCAGTATTATTTTAATGAAACGAACTAAAATATGCACACGCTTATTGAGTGACAAATTCACGGCCGATAATTAATTAAAAACCTACAATTAATTCACCTTAAAAAATGGAAAATGATTCTAAAACGATCCAAAGAATTTGAACTTCTACAAGTCCTGCGAAGAAAATATGTCAAATTGAACTGAATTAAATCCCCCTTGTAGTATCTCGTCTTTGATATCTAGAGCCGAAATCATGGCAGATGTGTTGCAATCGACCACCTCTAACAATTTAAGATCCCAGATATCTGCAAATTCAGGAGGGATACATCGCAGTTTGTAACAGTGCCTGATAATTAGGCACTCCAAGGATGGGAAGATGGAGCCAGCAGCAATATTGGAGGCGAATGTCCAGTTTTCGAAGCCCATGTCTTCCAACGATAGTGAGAATAACTTGGGGAACTCATTCGCCTTCACTTCCCATTCAGAGCCTTGGAAGGCATAGGTTTGCAATTTGAGAGAGTGGAGTTTTGGCAATGTAGCAACCGATGTCATATACTCCCAAGGAAATCCACACCCGTTCAGAGTTAAGCTTTCAAGTGTAGAAGGAAAAGCTGGAATGGAAGCATGAAGAGCCCGAGACCCAATATCAGGATACGTAACAGAACATTTGAACCAACAAAGGTGACGTAGAAGGTTTAGATAACTGAAAAAGCTAAAAGCTTCATCCTCGAATGATGATTCAATCCGAACTTCTAGTATCTCAAGCTTTTTAATTCTTTCGAATATGACCCGTGTACAGCTGCGAGCACTCACATCAATAAGTTGATAAAGTTTTTCTAGATTTGATCCGGGAGGAGGCTCTGGCAGGTCATATCCCAGGACTTGCAAATGCATCAAATCTCTTAAGTTCCAAATCTCTACAGGTAGATAGGATGGAACTCCACAGCATTTCAACTTGAGATGGTCTGAGATAATCAACACCTGGAGGTTTCGAAGACTGCACAACGTTGCCGGGATTTGTCTGTTATAGCTGAAAGCAAGGTACTTCAACTGGACTAACTTGGGAATTTCAGGTGGGAAAGTGTAGAAGCCAATCTTGAGAGCATCTAGTACCTCGAGCAGCTTGAAATCGTCAAACCATTCCCTCAGTCTATATTGATGTTCTGGGCCAGCATAAATAAGACTACGCACCAATGAGTTCAAGTTACATGCAGACAAAGCTTTGATGAAATGGTGGATATTTTGTTGGATGCCCAACCGGCGGTGTTGACTATATGTATTGTCTCCCTGCAGAAAATTACAACTTGTATCCTTGTTTATTACAAAGAAGAACTTCTCGTCTTGAGCTTTTCTCACAAGAAAACCATGAAAAACTTCATCGGCAATTCTTATGCTTGTATTCGAGAAGTCGTCTCCAGCCTTTTCACATAGAACAAAGACACCTCGAAAAAGAAGTTCCTTGAAAGACTCCATGGCTATGCGTCGCATGGTTTCATAATCTGTAACCTCTGCCACAAATCCTTCCACAACCCACTGGATCATGAGCTTAATTCCAGGGCTATCATAATTGTATGGAAAAATAGCCATATAGAGAAGGCATACTTTTAGTCGTTGAGGCAAGTGGTTGTAAGTGAGAGATAGTAGTGCTTCTATGAGATCAGCGCAGTTCTCACAATCAACAATCGAAGACAATACCATCTTCCAATACTCTTCAAACGGGTTGGCACACAAGAGTAGTCTTCCAACAAAGACAACTGCATGAGGGAATCCTCTGCAACTCATGGCGATGCCTACTGCGATAATAATAAGATGTGCAGGGCATAATTCACCATCAAAGACTATCTCCTCAAGCAGAGACAACGTATCCGCATCACTCAGATAATCCAATACATGAGGCCGAGCTGGTGCTACACCCACATACCTGGTTGTTAGCAGTATTCGGCTTCCATTATAGTAATTTGGGAATAATTCTTTCAAATCATCCCAGGCCGCTACCTCGCGTATATCATCCAATAAAATGATATATCTCCTATACCTTAACAAGCTGTAGAGATACTTCGTCAATTCCGCATCTGTTTTCTGACGGATTTCATCACTCCAATTACATTGATAGTCGCTCAATTCCTCATTTCTCGCTTGAGAGATTCCCATGCTAAACTTTCTCATGGATGCTAAAATATCCAACAGTATATCGTGCTTGGTGTACGTAATTGATAGCTTAACCCGACCTCTAACATCAAAGTGGTTATCAATCAACGGATCCTCGAGAAGACAACGAGCAAGAGCAGTCTTACCAATTCCAGCAATTCCAACAATCGGGACAACTTCGAGCCCATCAGATCCATTCATCAGCCGATCCTTGAGCTCATCTACGTCTTTATCTCGTCCAATCAATCTATACCTTTTGCCGCAGTTAATTTCATCTGCATCTCTCCATACCGAGTCGCTTATTGTCCGGTCCACAGTCAGATGATTGAACTCCTCCGTCGTCATCTCAGCAATCAGAGAAATTTCTTGTTTCACTCGCTCTAGGTCAGCAAAGAAGCTCTTCCTGCAAATTTCAGCTCCTGATGGAGAAAGGAAATGAGTTGACCTCGTGTAGGAGTCGATGATGTCTTGAGCTTCGTAAATTGCTTCCCTGATTTGGGTTTCGAACTCGCTTTTAACCTCTCTGTTTTTCACAAGAAAACGTTTCAAGGAATCAACTCCTTCAAGGAGCATTTTGATTTGTGGGAATGGATAATTAGGATTCGTCTGGAGCTTGGATAGAGTTTTCAAAAGCGAAACAGCAGCACCATAGGCAGCCATATTATCTCTGATATGTATCCTCACAGAAATGAAAACCAAGAATTAATATGCTCTTTCTGATTAACCCACTGAAATCACAGTTCTGGTATATATTATGTATATAATCTAAAATTAATTGAATTGAGCAATATTATATATTGTAGTAAATAATGGCGACTTTACATTACAATTCTCGTGAGAGGGTCTTTACTCTTTCGTATGACTGGTACGAAATGGACAGAGTTGGATCATAGTTACCTAATAGGCGGTACTTCCCGGTACGCGATACGGATACGGGTGCACAATATCTTAGTGTGCTAAAATATTGGTACGTCGGAGGTAGGCTTAATTGGTACGTTATTTCAATACGCGGTATATTTATAATGATTAAGTAGTACTCTTATTCTATAAATACACCAAATCAGATATATAAATGAAAATTATATAATGAAATATATACAAATATATACAATAAAAATTATATGATGGAATATATAGTACTCTTACAAATTACTATATTAACTATTTTTCTTGAACTAATGCAACTATAATTATCAATAAAGGTTTTAGGAATTCGATTAAACTATGTGTAAAAGCAATCCTAATTACTAATAACAAACCAAAAATCATATATTTCTCTCTAAAAATCACTATAGTTTGATTTGCTGGAACTAAAATTGGTACGTCTAATTTTGAGTACCATGGAGAATTTTTACGGAAAAGTATTGAGAATTGGTACGCAATTCGAAGGGGGAGGGAGAGTATTAGGTAACTATGAGTTGGATAGAATTTGATTATAATTAAAATTTGATTCAATATTCATTAGTTAAAATTTACATGATTATTCTTAATTTGAGACAATAGAAAGAAGATCGGGGAATTCTCGAAAACTCCCCAAATAATAAGTCCAATTCCTCTTAGCTCCCCATTTTAAAAAATGATGTATAAAAATTCAAGAATCGCGTATCTAAATCCCCAAATGATATATTTGAAAATGGGGAGTATCTAAATCCCAGAATCGCGTATCTAAATCCCAGAATCTGTTTGAATTCAGCCTCTCGTTAGGTCTTCACTGAAGGGAGTATCTAAATTCCAGAATCACGTACCTAAAACCCCAAATGATGTATTTGAAAATGAGGAGTAAAAAAGAATTTTCCAAACTCATGGGGAGTTTTTGGGAAGTGCCCCGAGAAAGATAAGAGTATTTATATTTTTATAACTACGATGAGAAGCTATAACCAAATGTACACGCACATATCCATCGGTTTCACACAAAAGCAATTACGGAACTATAAACCACAACATAAAATCTTCACAACTTACTATCCATAATTTAATATTTCAACATTATGTTAGTTTAACTAAAATTTTTTAATATACAAAATTTTATATCTTAATAATTCAATTCGATTCGACCCAACAACCAAAAAAACCATAAGTGAAGTAATTTGCTAATAATCATGGTTCACATCAGATGCATTCATTTTAGAACTCAACTGGTTTTAAAGACCATTGATTTTTAATTTGGAAGGTATTTGATTAATTAGGTAAACGTCAAGGAAAACATCAAAAGATTGCATGAGATTAATAAAACAATTATTTCGCTTGAATCATTTAGCTTTGTCGCATTGAATCATTTAGACAAGGCCGCCCTATATATAGTCCACATTAATAGATTTGTTACAGTATTAAACTAATCTTATCTGTTAATCTTTGGATAAATCAAGTACTTGAAAGTGGATGCGATTTCTTGTTTTATTCATTTAACTATATCGATCGATTATAAAAGGTAACTTTTATTTATTTTCTTTTTTGGTGAAAGAATATAAAAGGTAATTGATTCAAGCAATATTAAAATATAATTTTTTTTTAACACTGGAAATGTTATACATATATCATATATGAACATGTAAATAAATTTTGTTGACCGTTAATTAACGAATTCTAATTTTTTACTTTCTCTCCCATTGGGTATACCGGCCTTTAATTTCTGTTTTCCATCAATTTGGGCCGGCAAGCAGATGTGAATCATACAAAAATTATAAAAGATAAGGACAACTGCCGAAAATAGATTCGTTTTTTCCAGAATGTGAATCAATGTAAGTACCATTGATTTCATAAATTTCAGCACCAAAAAAAAAAAATTTAATTTCATAAATTTAGTTTTAGTCAAATAGTTATTGCAGGAACGTTCATACTTGTTGGATTTTTATTTTTTTTTTTGGTCCACAAGGCGCGGCACCGGGCACAAGAAACAACAAACAAAAACGCCTAAAACCCCTTCAGAGGGGTTTCCCAAACCAAGAGGTCCTCACGAATGTCGTGGCCCATATTCGCAAGCTTATCCGCACTATCGTTCGCCTCCCTGAAGGTATGATGGATTTTGCTCTCCCAAGGCATATGAAGGAGTTATCGGCAATCCATGATCACATTCCCCAAAGGAGTGAATATTTTGCAGGATAAAGATGGAAGGGTCCAAGACAACCGAGCCATGATCAGTGGAGGAGGATTTCAAATTACCAATCACCGGATTCAAAGGACACAAACTCCAGCAATCAAGTTTAACTTTACATGGCAAATTAGATTGCCTCCGACGGCTAGTAGCAGCACTGGAACCAGTATATAAAGGCCTTAGCAGAGAACATCTGCATATAAGTTTATAAGTCCTTAAGTGCAAGACAAAGTTTATAAGTTCGTAAGAGTAAAACGAAAGTTAGCTTTAGTGTTGTGTTAGGATTCTAGTTAATCCAAATTGTCTTTTATAGTGAGACAGTTGCTCCCCATACTTGTTTCTTTGCTGGTTGTAATCTTTGGTACTTCTGCGAGCTAGTACCGGAGCCTTGGTAATATGTTCATTAGTGTGTGTTGGTGAGATGAACGAGTGAGACTTATTTATCCCACTAAGTGTTGTGGTGTAAGGGATTGCAAGGTTTTGCTTGTAGTCTCAAAGTGCTCAATAAAATATCTTTACAAAACTCTCAAGCTCACAACTTGGGGATAAGAGTAGGCTTACCGAATCTATATAAATCGCATGCGTTTGTTTACTTCAGCACTTTACTCCATTATATCTTTGTTGAATGTTACTTGGTATTGTCTTTAATAAATTACTTTAAATTCCCAAGTACCAAGTCATTCTCTCTACGTATCAATTGGTTTTAGAGTAGGTTTTACATACAAACTAAAGGTTTAACCCTCTGTTTTTCGATCTGAATCCGCTGCTAAAATGGAATATTTTGCTGAAACTTCCTCACACACATGTGCATGATAGGAAGAACATGGAAGAAATGGTGGAAAAGAGATCTACACCTAGCAGGCTTATTTGGGATCAGATTTAGTGCTGCTATGGGAGTCGATATCAAGGTGGTTCAATGGAGAAAGCCTTCAGAGGGATGGATGAAGGTCAATTCGGATGGTTCGTCTTTGGAGAATTGTAGAGTGCATACATTCAAGCATTGTAACATATTTATTACCCAGATTTAGTGCTGCTATGGGAGTCGATATCAAGGTGGTTGCAGGGACGGAGCCAGGATTTCATGGAAGGGGGGACGAAAATTAAAAATATATATAATATTTTTTAAAAATAAATATTATTTTATTAAAAATAAAAATATTATTTTATTCGATATATATAAATAAAACAAGTATAATTTAAAACACGTATAACGTAAAATTTAACTTGTTATTTTATCATTAAAGTCTCAAGAAAATAGGTGCATTATCCTGAATTGTTGAAGTGTAAACTCTCAAGAAAATAGATGCATTTTCATGAATTGTTAAAGTGTCATGGTGTATTGCTATTTTGAAGTAAAGCTCCAAATTCCTTTTATTCATAGTTCTTATATAAATTAAAAAAATCATGGACTCAAATTAACATGATTTAAAATAAAATAATAAGTCAAATAAAAAAACAACGTAAATAAATGAAAAATCATTTATCTTTAACTATTCTGATAGTCATAGAGATAATATAACTTAACAAATTAATTATAAATGTTATCCATAATTAAAAAAATAATTAAAATTATTATTTAAGATACAAATTTTTAACTAAATAATTTATCCATAATAAAAGAAAAACTAAAATTAACACGATTATCTTCCTAATAAAAATCAAATTAAAATTATTATTTAGATACAATCTTTAAACTAAATAATCTATCCATAATAAAAAAATAAAATTAACACAGTTATCTTAATAATAAATAAGAAAATCTTAATATACAGAACTCATATCAACACTAAATTATCTAAAATTAAACAGAGTATATATTATCTAAAATTAAACACAGTTATCTTTATCTTATTCTCATAGATATTTAAATATAAAACTCTACCACTAATAAATTATCCTAAATTAAACTCACACGTAATTATCTTTAACCTATACAATCTTTTCTCAAAATATTAACCTGATTTATCATTAACAATTAATCACAAATTTTATGTAAATAATTTATTCATAATAAAACTATAAAAAATAAACTAAAACTATATATAAGTTAATATTACCTGCTGGTTTTATTGGATAACGTGGATCACGATCAACTTTTTTTTTTCCCACAAATGTAGATTTTGAAAATTAGAAAAATGAGAGTTTTAAGTTGAGCACAAGAAAAAACAGAGAATAGAAAAATAAAAGAGGAAGAAGATGTAGATAAAAAATTAATTTAAGATTTTTTAATATGAAAAAGAAGATCAAAAGACTTAAGAGACATAAAAGATTAATTTAAGATTTTTTAACATGGAAAAGAAGATCAAAAGACTTTTTTTTTTTATTGAGAACGAAGTAAAAAGTGCATTTGGATTGAGAAAACTAATCAAAATTAAAGTAAATTAATACTAAAAATAAATTTTAAATTGGTGAGGTGTAATTTTATTGGGGGGGTGGGGGGGGGGGGGGGGGGGGGGGAGGGGAATTTATAAATTTAGGGGGGCAAAATAATAAAAATTTTAAAATTTATATATAGTAAAAAAAAAATTAAAATCCCTCAAACCATTTGGTCAACCCCCTCTTGGCTAGTGGGGTTTTTCATCTTGTATATATATATGTTTGTTCTGTAATTTGTGATGGGAGGCGGGCCCACAACAGTAGCAGTCGGGGACCACATTTTTTTTTATTATAATACAAGTATTAAAATATTTCTAAAACATTTTAATACAAAGCGGAAGACTTAGCCGGATCTACTCAAGTATATACATGCAATTGATAATAAATTTTAAATCACTTAAGCAGATAAATATCTAACATGCAATTAACACTTAAGAGCACATAATTTATCATGCTTAAAATAAAATAACTGTAAAATATTACTGTACTGCAAACATGGCTATCTAACGGCATTTTTCCAGCTCCTTGCCCTTTCGTGAGACCGGCAGAGCTTCCCTGCAATATCCCCAGGGACACCCTCGGAGTGTGGGCTCCGAAAGTATTTCTCTAAATACTTAGAGAAAATAAACTTTAAACTAAAAACCCTCTTCAGGGTTTATTCTCCCGAAATTAGGCGTTTTATTAAAACCTAATTAAAATTAATTCCGAAATAAATCGGAATTAACTAGGAGAAAAATGGGACTTGATTTCAAAGCCAAAAATTGGCCAAAACCATCCCAAAACTGAATGGGAGAAATGGCAAGGGGATCAGCCTATTTATAGGCAAAAACCCGAGGGCAAAACGGTCATTTTGGATACAAAAGCAAGGGCAAAATGGTCATTTCACATCCCCACTTGCGTGTACAACTTGGACACGCAAACCAAGGTGACCACGTCGTAGATCTCTCAGCCACGAGTCCAACGCCGCCGGCCGATCGGCGATCGGAGGTCTCACGCGCCCACACGCGCGGCCACAAGGCGGCGCGTGTGATCACTTGTCGGCTAGGGTTTCCGGTGACGTGGCCTCTTCAGGAGATGCCACGTGTCCGGGTCTGGTCCGACCCGGAACCGGACCCGGTCCGGCCCTATCCGGGAACCCGACCCGTTGACCCGGTCAACATGATGACGTGGCGAGATCTGGAACGTCCACGTGTCGCACACGTGGCGTGCCACGCGGCTGCCCAGTCAGCGCCACCTGGTCCATTTGCTGACGTGGCGTGGCACGTCAGTGCCACGTCACCTGCCACGTCAGCATTTTTACTTTTTTTTTTTTTAAATTAAAATTTTATTTTCTCCAAAATAAAATTTCGGGCACTTCCAACTCTTTGGAACTTGATTTATTTTCTTAAAATAAATCCCTTGGCTATTTTCAAACACTTTGAAAAATTCATTTCTCTTTCTCCTTTTAATATTTTCTCTTTGAGTTTTCAATTGGGGCTTGCAGGGGGACCTGCAGGACTAATTAATTGTAGCTCCAAACGGGTTAATATATTATCATCTCATGATAGTAATTAATTACCATTTAACAATATTTAATTCCACTAAATAAATATTGTTGCACTCTAAAATTAATTAAATTATTCACGAATTTCTCGATCTAGAATAATTTCGCATTTTACTCCTCCGTGTAGATATCCATAAAAAATAAATTGCAACTACTATCATTTATTTTTCATCTCTAATTTGAAATTTATTGATTTGCCTTAAGTTCAAACTCTCTGTATGTGAAACACATTCATCATACAACTTCGGTGACGTATCACTCGAAGTGCTTTGGCCAAAGTCTTAATTCGAACTTTTGCAAATCTATTTCAAGGATATCTCTTACCTTCCAGCAAGGCCACAGATTCCTCAATCAATATAACTCTTTAGCACATTTCATGTTGTCACCGAATCATACAAAGTATTTTGGCCACCTGTTACCGAGACCTCACTTCAAGTATGTTACAGTGACTAACACTACATGCCTAAAGCCGAAATATTGTCAGGATTAAGAGTACAATGCTTCCTGAGATTTTATTCATTTTAGATAGCAGTATAAAATGAATAATCTCAGTGGTCCAGTTCGATGTTTCCAATCCTATTGAAAATCATCAACGTGTTATAATTGGAATCACCATTCCCTATGACGAAAGACTAATCATCTTATATAACCACGTTATAGTCTTGATAAGAACATATTCTTATCTTACCAACTAGAACTTTAATGACACGTGATTTTGGTATTCAAAGTCTTTTCCTATGAAACACATTTCATATGAGAATACCACCACACGTCATTAATTATTAATATGTGAAATACTCATAACTTGCTGTAAATTCAGTTTAATTAATTCAGCAAATTGAATTTTCAGGGCACCATTCCCAACAATCTCCCACTTGTCCTAAATTCAATTTGGCCATACATCTAAGTCTTATTCCTCCCACATGAGTGTCAAAACTCGTTTTGCACTCTTTCGCGCCAATACTTTTAGTGAAGGAATCTTTTAGATGTTTCTCTGAGCCAACAATTAGGAAATCATGAATCCAATACATCTAACTGGTTGCTTCTCAAGCTACCATGTATTTGACTTCCATTGCGGTGTAAGCAATACAAGTCTGCTTAACATTCTCCAATTAACAGTTGCTCTTTCTAGAGTAAACACGTATTCTGATGTCAAACATCTAGAATACAAATCAGATTGTAAATCCGAATCTGTGCACTCTATTGAAACGAGCTCACCACTGTGGTAGACAAGCATATAATCTCAAGTCCTTCTCAAGTACTCCAATATATGCTTTCACTACTACCCAGTGTTAGAGTCTAGGGTTTGACTAATATCCGCTGACTTAGACCTAATTCATAATAGACATCTGGCCATGTACATAATATGACATACATAAAGCTTCCGCTGCGGAACTCTAATCATGTCTTCTATCTCTTCAGTTGTCTCAGGACACTGATCTAGAGATAGATAAATTCCAAATCTAAAAGGTGATGAACCTTTCTTGGAATTTATCATATTATACCTTACCAGCATCTTATCTATATATGCTTCTTGTGATAAACCAATCTCCTTATTCCCATGATCACGATAAAAGTCTGATCCTTGGAATAGCATTGGTCTCACATAGGTCTTTTCTTGTCAAAATGATTTGATATCCAAATTTTGACCATTGACAAAATTCTTGCATCATTCCCTATGAGCAGAATATTGTTTACGTACAAAATGAAAATGTTACAACATTATCTTGAAGTCATTTGTACACACATGGTTCATCAGGCAATTGCACAAATCCAAAGAATTTAAATTGCCTCTTTAATTATGATGCTCCATAATCTAGACGCTTGCTTAAGATCTTAAATCGATCTATCAAGCTTGCATTATATGCACCTGATTTCTGGCTGTCAAGCCTTCAGGTTGTGCCATGTATCTCTTCTTCTTGAAATTGCCCGTTTAAGAACATAGTCTTTACATCCATTTATCTAATCTCATAATCGATAATGAGATAAAATGGAGAGCATAACGGACTTAGGCGTTGCTACAGGCGAGAAGACCTCATAACTGATTTCTTCTTTCTGGGTAAAATCCCTTGCCATAAGCTTTGCTTTAAAGTCTCTACTTTTGTCCATTTCTCCTTTTATCATCTTGTAGAACCCAGTTTTATCTAATAGGGTTTAATGCCTTTAGGCGCCTCTACAAGTTCAAGACTTTGTTAGAATACAGAGATTCTAACTTAGATTCCATGGCTTTTGACCAAACGGTCAGCGTCTATATCTTCCATAGCTTTATTATACGTGACAGGATCAGATACGTTAGATTCAACCTCTTAGGTATCTTGTCAGGTATCCTGACAATCCTCCCACTATAATGATGCTCTCGTGTACATGTCTCTACATGACATGTTGTATTTGGTACATCACATGTATCCAATATATTTTCAGTTATCACGGGTTTATGGAAATCAGTATCTAATACTGTTATTTCTTTTAACACTACTTTGCTTCTACCCTTTGTGGTTATCTATGTAATTATCATTGAAATAATTCACAAACATCTTTTGTGATTTCTCAAGTTACAAAATATACCACATCTTGTTCTTCTTAGGATAACCTTAGAACAAGTAAACGTTTGTTCTTTATTCTAATTTGTCAGGATCCATCCTTAACTCGTGGACCAGGCTATCTTAAATCCGAAGATAAAAGATACAGGGTTTTCACCCTAGCTACAGATCCATCAGTGTTTTAGGAACTGACTTAGATAGAACTAGGTTTGTTGTTTTGTGTGCAAGGCCCCAAAACGAAATTCATAGGGTAGCATGACTCTTCATGAATCTTTACCATCTCTATCAGAGTTTTATTTCTCTTTTCTGTAATACATCTTTGCCAAACCGTATCTCATACAGAAGGTTGAGATCTAATCTCATTTGAGAAATTCTATTTAACTCTGAGCATAGATACTTATCACTACTTCGATCTAATCGAAGTGCCTTGATATGTTTTCTAATTTGACTCTTTGACTTCAGTCTTATATTCTTTGAACTCTTCAAAATACAAACTTAAGTCTCATCATATAAACATATCTGTATCTAAAGTAATCATTCAAATGAATGATGAAATATCCAAAACTTCCTCTTGCTTGAATAATCATAGGATCACATATGCGTATGAATTGACACAAGCAAGTTCATGGCTTAATACCCTTTGTCTTCAAAAGGCTTCTTGGTCATTCTAACCTTCTAAATAGGATTCGCAGATTGATACTATTTTCAAGTCAATAGGACTCAACAATCAATCTTTGGATCCTATTCAGATTCAATTGACCAATAGATAGGTGCCACGTAGAAGTTTTTCCTCTTAGATGGTAAGTTAAGCTTCTTAATGTTAAACTTGAATTAGGGTTTTCATTGAGGTATAAAAGACCATCTTTTATTGTGCCAAAGCAAATAAACCTTTTATTTTGCTTAATGGTAACCCTTTGTTTAAAACAAACAGTTAAAGCCCTAGTTATCAAATAACTTACAAAAATCAGATTTTTGTATATATAGCACGTATAATATTAAAACCCTTTCGCCAAAATACGACTTTATAGTCTTTACTGCTAATACAATTATACTTGTATTATCCCCGAGCAGTAGTTATGTGTTAGCCGTTTTTCAAACTTTTTGGTTAGTTTGAATCTTTGCAACAACTTGCAAATATGATTAGTTGATCTCAAATTCACACACCAGGAGTCCGGTGAATTTTCAACTAAACATATTTTCAACGAGTAAGATATCTTCATATCTTATCTAAACGGTATAACAAACAGACATACTAAGTATTTTGGATAATTTCTTTTTCCAATACCCGTTACCACCGAAATAGAAACACTTTTCCATTGTCGGATTTTGACTTTCTATTTTTGAACCTTAGATTGGGAACTTTTCCTTTTCTTTCTTCCACTTAATGGCTTTCTAGCCCGTGGATATTGATGTCTGACCAAAGAGAACCTTTTCCCTTAGTCTATATCACATTTTTCTGCCATATTGAGGTCGTTCATTGGTTTTGTAAAAAAAATTATTTAAAATAATCTTGAACGTTCAAATGACTTAGGCAGAGAGTATAGGATCGTATCCTATCTGTTAAGATTGTCTCTTTAAGCACAGAGGCCTTCAATCTCGTTCAGATTAGTTATCATATCCATAATATGATTCTGAAACAGTGATCCTTCAAAACATCTTTGACTAACAACCTTTTTCGTGGCTCGTACCTTCGTACGATTCTGTTTCCAAAACATGTTCTTATCAGTAGACATCTCATGTGTCTGATGCTCAAGAACATTTAAAACAGATGTCAGGATATAAGACTAGCCAGATCATCACACTTGATCTATTTAGAATAAACGTCTTTCTAATCCTGACTGGTTGTAGTTTCCGAAATTTTCGGATAAGGTTCAGTGAGTACGTAAACTTTCGTGTCCCAACACGATGTCAAGATTTATTACTTAGTCAGCGTAGTTGAACCCTTACTAGCCTATTTCCTTATAGACATACAGTTTGGAGTGGGCTAAGAGAGATCGTAATTATAAAACTGAAATAAATAAATAAATGCAGGTTATGATTATGTATTTCACTTTCTTCTGCGTCCAACCAATAAATGAAATCCACGTAAGCATTTTGGTTTACGCAATGGTGACTTAACTAACTGCAGTTGACTCCCCGGAGGCGAGGTCGAAAACCGCTTAGAAAAGCAAGAACTATTCTTAATTAGCATGTCATCTAGGTAACTCTTACCAAACAATGTCAATCCACCACGTCAACCCTTGGCCTCTAAGTAATGTAACATAGCTCCGAAGGGAGGTTAATACATTACTTAGTCAAGTGTGTACCATTACCTAGAAGTCCGTACGAGTAGGTCAAGACACTCCACGGAGGCGTGGTCGAGCTGACTTCCCCGTATTTCATTCTATCCGTAGAAGTCTAATCTTGTATACAGCGAATATATACCCGTCGAAGGGAGTAGTATACATCCACTATACTATAGACGGGTAATGGAGGCCGTGAGAATCCAACTCTTTTCATCTCGCTCCCACTTGAATTTTTAAAAGGTGTGGATTATCTTTTGGCGTCTTATTATTGGAAGTAATTAATCTAATTAATACCCTCCCACTAGGATTACTAAATCATATTTAAAATCCCAATAATAATATTTTAAGGCAATTTAATAACTATTTATTAATTAGGCCAAAAAATATTAATTCAATTATGCATCCCGTTCAATCTCTATTAAACAATATTATTTAATCACATTAAATAAAATATGCATAATTAAAATATCATAATATCTCATATTATCATGATCATGCCATAAAATAAAAATAATTAAGCATGTTTTCATATAATTATCACATAATTGTCATGCTTAAAATTTTAAATGACACAAAATAAATATGCCATAAATTAAATCAATTAAGCATGCTAGTATAATTATCACATAATTATCATGCTTTAAATGGCATAAAGTAAACATGTTATAAATAAATTATCTCATAATTTAAATCATGTTTACTGATTCGGTAATTAACCAGGAAGATTATTGAAATCGATTCCCAGAAAAATACCATTCCACGTAAATTCCCAGGAAACACTGGAGGGGTCACAACGGTCCCACTTAAAAACCAGCCTCCTTTGACAGAATTTACGTGCACAGTATCAGATTTAAAATTATGCATCACATGCATCATATCAATGCATGTATATATCTAGAGTACAGCTCTGATACCACATGATGGGATGCGGGCCCACAACAGTAGCAGTCGGGGACCACATTTTAAAATTTTTATTATAATACAAGTATTAAAATATTTCTAAAACATTTTAATACAAAGCGGAAGACTTAGCCGGATCTACTCAAGTATATACATGCAATTGATAATAAATTTTAAATCACTTAAGCAGATAAATATCTAACATGCAATTAACACTTAAGAGCACATAATTTATCATGCTTAAAATAAAATAACTGTAAAATATTACTGTACTGCAAACATGGCTATCTAACGGCATTTTTCCAGCTCCTTGCCCTTTCGTGAGACAGGCAGAGCTTCCCTGCAATATCCCCAGGGACACCCTCGGACTGTGGGCTCCGAAAGTATTTCTCTAAATACTTAGAGAAAATAAACTTTAAACTAAAAACCCTCTTCAGGGTTTATTCTCCCGAAATTAGGCGTTTTATATAAACACCTAATTAAAATTAATTCCGAAATAAATCGGAATTAACTAGGAGAAAAATGGGACTTGATTTCAAAGCCAAAAATTGGCCAAAACCATCCCAAAACTGAATGGGAGAAATGGCAAGGGGATCAGCCTATTTATAGGCAAAAACCCGAGGGCAAAACGATCATTTTGGATACAAAAGCAAGGGCAAAATGGTCATCTCACATCCCCACTTGCGTGTACAACTTGGACACGTAAACCAAGGTGACCACGTCGTAGATCTCTCAGCCACGAGTCCAACCCCCCCGGCCGATCGCCGATCGGAGGTCTCACGCGGCCACAAGGCGGCGCGTGTGATCACTTGCCGGCTAGGGTTTCCGATGACGTGGCCTCTTCAGGAGATGCCACGTGTCCGGGTCTGGTCCGACCCGGAACCGGACCCGGTCCGGCCCTATCCGGGAACCCGACCCGTTGACCCGACTCTGGACCCGTTGACCCAGTCAACATGATGACGTGTGAGATCTGGAACGTCCACGTGTCGCACACGTGGCGTGCCACGCGGCTGCCCAGTCAGCGCCACCTGGTCCATTTGCTGACGTGGCGTGACACGTCAGTGCCACGTCACCTGCCACATCAGCATTTTTACTTTTTTTTTTTTTTAAATTAAAATTTTATTTTCTCCAAAATAAAATTTCGGGCACTTCCAACTCTTTGGAACTTGATTTATTTTCTTAAAATAAATCCCTTGGCTATTTTCAAACACTTTGAAAAATTCATTTCTCTTTCTCCTTTTAATATTTTCTCTTTGGGTTTTCAATTGGGGCTTGCAGGGGGACCTGCAGGACTAATTAATTTTAGCTCCAAACGGGTTAATATATTATCATCTCATGATAGTAATTAATTACCGTTTAACAATATTTAATTCCACTAAATAAATATTGTTGCACTCTAAAATTAATTAAATTATTCACGAATTTCTCGATCTAGAATAATTTCGCATTTTACTCCTCCGTGTAGATATCCATGAAAAATAAATTGCAACTACTATCATTTATTTTTCATCTCTAATTTGAAATTTATTGATTTGCCTTAAGTTCAAATTCTCTGTATGTGAAACACATTCATCATACAACTTCGGTGACGTATCACTCGAAGTGCTTTGGCCAAAGTCTTAATTCGAACTTTTGCAAATCTATTTCAAGGATATCTCTTACCTTCCAGCAAGGCCACAGATTCCTCAATCAATATAACTCTTTAGCACATTTCATGTTGTCACCGAATCATACAAAGTATTTTGGCCACCTGTTACCGAGACCTCACTTCAAGTATGTTACAGTGACTAACACTACATGCCTAAAGCCGAAATATTGTCAGGATTAAGAGTACAATGCTTCCTGAGATTTTATTCATTTTAGATAGCAGTATAAAATGAATAATCTCAGTGGTCCAGTTCGATGTTTCCAATCCTATTGAAAATCATCAACGTGTTATAATTGGAATCACCATTCCCTATGACGAAAGACTAATCATCTTATATAACCACGTTATAGTCTTGATAAGAACATATTCTTATCTTACCAACTAGAACTTTAATGACACGTGATTTCGGTATTCAAAGTCTTTTCCTATGAAACACATTTCATATGAGAATACCACCACACGTCATTAATTATTAATATGTGAAATACTCATAACTTGCTGTAAATTCAGTTTAATTAATTCAGCAAATTGAATTTTCAGGGCACCATTCCCAACAATTTGTACCACTCTGTCAATCAATTTTGTGGAATTAAATGAGAAGAATATTTTACTGGAATTAAATGAGAAGAATATTTTTCTCTCTATATTTAGGGATGTAATTGAGCTGAGCTGGCTCGCGAGCTGCGTAAGCCAGCCCGAGGAAGGCTCGGGCTTGGGTTTAAAGTCAGCGAGCCAAGCCTCAGCTTGGCTCGGCTCGTACAAAGTTCGAGCCAAGCCTGAACCTATTTATTTGTTATTCGAAGCTCACGAGCCAGCTCGCGAATAAAATAAAAAATACTGAAATATATTATATTTTATGTACACACACAAATTATATATATATATATATATATATATATATATATATATTGAGTTGCAAATAGACCCATTCAATTCCTCCATTTTAAACAAACATTCAGATTTGAAAAGATTGAACCCTAAGTCACGCCACCATCCACCACCACCCTCCACTGTCACGCTGCCTCCCACCACCTAGCGCCCACCATCTCCCGTCGCCTCCCACCACCCAGAAGCCCACGATCTCCCGCTGCCTACTACCACCGCCGCAGCTTTCAAGGCGCCACCATCCACGACAAGCTCCAGGCCGCCGCCATCGCCACCACTCACCCTTCCTACAGCTTGAAGGACGCCACCATCTGAGAGATTTCGAAATTCAAAGTTGAAGATTTTAGTTTTTACCCAAGTTTTTGGTCCTGCATCTGTGTTTTCTGCTTTAGCTGTAAGGAAAATAATAAATCTTGTTTTGCGTATGTGTTTTCTACTTTGGTTTTATGGAAAAAAAATAAATCTTGTTTCTCTTTGGATGTATGTGAAGAAAAAATTTCAGATCTGTATTTTGCTTTGGATGTTTGTGAAGAAAAAATTCTACATCTGTGTTTTGCTTTGGACGTATATTAAGAAAAAATTCCAGATCAGTATTTTGCTTTGGATGTATATTAAGAAAAAATTCAAGATCTGTGTTTTGCAGTGGATGTATGTGAAGAAAATTTCAGATCTATGTTTTATTTGGATGTATGTGAGAGAAAAAAAAATCCAAATATGGGCAAAACTAAGTCATTCTCACGTTTTTGCAATGGCTCGACTCAGTTCGGACGAACCTTACTGCGAGCCAAGCCCGAACCACTTCATGGACAGCTCGTTGGCTCGCAAGCCAAACCCAAGCCACAATTTCTAGGGGCGAGCCCGAGCCCGAGCCTGAAAAAAAAAACAAAAAACAAAAAACAAAAACAAAAAAACACACACACCAAGGCTCGGTTCGGCTCGATTCGTTTACTTCCCTATCTATACTTGTTCAAGAATCCTGATGTTTTGTGATTGTAGATAAGGCAAGCAAGTGTCGTATCTACAAAGACTATCAAATTAACTTGCTAAATACCTCTAATGCACCGACACTTCTAAAAATATAATTTTGCTGTGTCGTGTCGTGCCGGACACCGTGTCCGACACTTCTCACGTGGAAAATTTATAAAAAAATCCATGTCGCCGTATCCGTGTCGTCGTGTCCGTATCCGTGCAACATAGTTAAATAACAATAAATTCTCTCTAGCTGAATTCTAACCAATCAATTAAGTGACTAGTGATAATAAATGCTAATTAGCACTACAATAACAACAAAATACCTACAATTATGAGCTAAAGTGGATCACAACTTCACTCAACTCGCACTTTAACTCTTATTCACCATATTTAATCCTCGTGTTGGGTTTTGAAAGACTAGAGAACAATATTATCTATAAGCTTCTGTCGAAGTCATATAAACCTAATTTAGCTAACGATTCTTATATGTCTATGGTAATCTATCAACTACATATGCATTCAAGTCCCGCGTGTTAGCTATACATAACTATATTATTGGGGAAAAGGTTTTCTATATTCTGTATTCTGTGTAAAACTAATACAATACAAGGAATGTATATAAAGGGAATATACAACAAACCCTAAGCTACAATTAAGGAAAAGAATAACTCTACATATTTACGTAACTACAAATCCCTAATTTATCTCTTTCCTTATCCAACACTCCCCCTCAAGTTGTATCGTCGGATCTCCGATATGCAACTTGCTCAAGACTTTTCCAATGATCCTACCATTAACTGCCTTAGTCAATATATCTGCCAGTCGATCCTCCGATCTTACAAATGGCAACTTGATTACGCCTTCCTCAATCTTTTCCTTAATAAAGTGTCGATCCACCTCTACATGTTTCGTACGATCATGCTGCACGGGATTCTCAGATATACTAATCGCAGCCCGATTATCACACTGGAGGTTACAGGCCCTGGTCATCGGAATGCCAATCTCGGCAAGCAGCTTCCTTAGCCAAAGAACTTCTGCCACTCCTCGAGCAATGCCTCTGAACTCTGCTTCTGCACTCGAAAGTGCAACAATATTCTGTTTCTTACTTCACCACGTCACTACGTTTCCTCTAACCAGAGTAAAGTAGCCAGAGGTAGACCTCCGGTCGCTGGACTACCAGCCCAATCAGCATCTGCATAGGCCTCAATCTCTAGATGTCCGTTCTTCTTAAACAAAACCCCTCGCCCTGGACATCCCTTCAAGTACCGGCAAACCCTGACTGCCGTATCTAAGTGTTCCTTCTGAGGCTGGTGCTAAACTGACTCAGCACCCCTACTGCATAGGCTATGTCAGGTCGTGTGTGGGATAAGTAGATTAACTTTCCTACCAGGTGTTGATATTGCGCCCTATCTGCCTCTGGTGCTCCCTCAACAATACTTAGCCCGTGATTGACCATCATGGGAGTGTCGCTGTTCGGCACTCCAGTAGCCCTGTCTCAGCCAATAGATCAAGCACGATCACAGCGCTGTGAGATGAATATGCCTTTCTTGGATCTCATTACTTCGATTCCAAGAAAGTACTTTAGCCTTCCGAAGTCCTTCATCTCAAATTCCCTGAACAGGTTCTCCCTCAGTTGGGAAATTTCTGCTGGGTCGTCTCCTGTAATGATCATATCATCCACATAAACGATGAGACACGTTATGAGTCCATCCTTCCTTTTGATGAAGAGCGTGTGATCTGAATTACTCTGATGATACCCATACGTGTTCATGGCTGCTGAAAATCTTCCAAACCAGGCCCGAGGTGACTGTTTCAACCCGTATAGAGCCTTTTTCAACCTGCATACCTCCCTGTGTCCAAAGTCTCTGGTGAACCCGAGAGGGGGTTCCATGTAGACTTCCTTCCGAAGATCTCCGTGTAAGAATACATTCTTGACATCAAATTGGTGTAACTCCCAATCTCGGTTGGCTGCTACTAAGAAAAGTACCCTAATTGTGTCAATCTTCGCCACCGGAGAGAAAGTTTCAGAGTAGTCAATGTCATATGTCTGTGTATACCCTTTTGCGACCAACCTTGCTTTATATCTCTCAATGCTCCCGTCTGCTCGGTGTTTTACTGTATAAACCCACCGACATCCTACCACCTTCTTTCCTGGAGGGAGTATGATCTTTTCCCACGTATTGTTCTTCTCAAGTGCCTCCATCTCTGTACCCATGGCCTGCACCCATTTCTCATCTGTGAGAGCCTCATCTACTTTACTCGGGATCCTGTCTACATGGAGTACTACAGTAAACGCACAAGCTTGTGCAGATACGCTCCCCCTGGCCAGGTTAGCTAGTGGGTATCTCGGAGTCCTGCCTGTGTGCTCTGGTTCATATCGTTTCGGTGGGATCCCCTTACTTACTCTAGGAGGTAAAACATACCTCCCTGCTGTTTCACTTCCACTTGTTTCCTCCACCTGGCTCGGCGGTACCACGTACCTATCTGTTGTCTCATCTCCACCTGTTTCCTCCACCTGACTAGGAGGTACCACGTACCTTCCTGCTGCTTCTTCACCTGTTTTATCATTACTCCCTGAGTTGTTAGGGTTATACGGGATCGGAGAAATACTATCACAAGTACGGTCATGTACCTCAGGATTATTCGTCGGGGTGACTGACTTTGTGGAAGGTGTGGAGAACTGTACCATAGGAGGCGGTGGCTCGGTGGTCCCACCTACTTGCTCTGGTAGGACGATGTCTGGCCAAGTGGATGGTGACACCCCACTCAGGGGGTCCTGCTGTCTCATCTCCCCTTGACCGCTGTGTGGGGAGGTAAAAAAGTACTCTGTCTCGACAAACTCACAATCCATGGTGGTATACATGCGCCGGTCACGTATACATGGTGGTACACCTGGCTCTGATACCATGTTAGCTATAGAGAACTCCATTATTGGGGAAACGGTTTTCTATATTCTGTATTATGTGTAAAACTAATACGGTCCAAGGAATGTATATAAAGGGACTATACAAAAAACCCTAAGCTACAATTAAGGAAAAGAATAACTCTACATATTTACGTAACTACAAATCCCTAATTTCTCTCTTTCCTTATCCAACACCGCTCTTACGTCAATACAAGACCAGCAAGTGTATGTCTATCTTACTAGCAAATCAATTAATCAATTCCTAATTAATTGAACATGTATCGTTTAATCCTCATCCGACATTAACCTTTCTTCGTCAATACTCAGTTAATTATCTCTCAAAATAATCGATAGCTAGTCAATTATCACAACAAAACCAAATTAAACGATCAAATCAACACAAGTCATAAATACAACAATTGAAATTCAAATTACGAATCAAGATCCATTGTAATACAAAAGAAAACTTAACTAAACATTCTAAAATCCATCAACATGATCGAATTCATGTTACAAACAAATAAGAAAAGGAAGACAGAAAGAAAAACTCATGATGTGAGGCATTTCCGAATTGATCTTCGTTCTTCCTTCCAAATCCTTGCTCTAATGATTCTTCCAAGTTTTGATGATAAAAGCTAGAGAACTACACCTAGGAAACGAATAAAAATTGTTGAATGAATTTACAGATCTGAGTTCCCCCTCTAAAAACGTGTAGTCACCCTTTTTAGTTGTTCCCGTAACTCCCTTTTTAGTTGAAAATGTCAGTTTAGTAGGTACTTAAAATTCTTTGTGCAGGTACTCAAAAGTACAGGGAATTTAGGGAATTTTCTGCACGCTTCTTTCTTTTGTGTAGATACTCCAAATGCCTTGAGTAGATACTCGAAAGTACAAGGGATTTCTTCAAATTTTGCTTCTTGAGTATCCTCCCAAACTTCTTCACATAACTACTTGAATTTTGTACTTCTTTGAGTCTTTCCTCCTCATTCCTACAATTGAACCAATTGATTTTTAATAAGCTACAAAATCCAGTACAAAAGAGGTAGGAACAATAATATAAGTCCTATTAATAACATCAATAAAGCCATGAAATTCCGGACTTATCACCTGAACCTGTCGGAATGGAAGGATTATTACGAAACCATGAAGGAAAGGGAATTTCAGTTTTTAGTGAATTCATTGAATATGAAATAATTTTGTGGTTGAGCTTAAAGCTCTGGTATGTGGTGCAAAGTATGTAGCTAAATTGGGTGGACAAAAATATCTGGTTTAAATTAGATACGATAGCCATAATTTCCTTAATTCGTCGGGGAGTTGTGGGTGAACTTCGAAATCAGAATCATCTAGATGAATTCAGACACTGGACAATGGAAGAGAGGTGAGGATAACTCATATATTTAGAGAAGCAAACATGGTTGCGGACTGGCTGGCTGGTAGAGTTACGAAAACGAGGAACACTTGAAGATTTTCTAGTGGTACCTTGATGAATGGGAGCTGCCATGTTTCAGATTTCGATGAGATGGGATACAAATAAATTGCATAAACAAGGGATCAAAGTAATTGACGGAATTGAATATAAGATTGCGAATGCACCAAGGACCAAAGGGGAGGTGTATAGCAACAAAAGAGATAATTTATCTACGGGCACTGGCTTCTATCCGATGAAGGAAACTAAGGATGGTAGTCAGTTGATGGTTTTTCTCAAGGCTAGAGTTGGTATAGAGCAGCCCCACTTCTCTTTGAAGGGTTGCTCTTCCAGTTGTGTGACTTTGGAATTGATGGATCACCAAATTTACTGGAAAAAATTGGATAATTGCAACGACTTTATAACATTTGGAGTTGATCGGACAGCAAGCTGGACTGGTTATATTATGGAGGAACAGGGCTTTCATGCTCTGCCCACACCAAAAGAGAGGAATTCATTAATGTTGTGATGGTGTATTATTATGCTCATAGGGTTTGCACTGAAAAGAATGGGGCTATGCGAAGTGCTATGATGGAAGTTACTAATAACAATTATAAAGTTCTAAATCAGGCACAAGTCTGGTTAAGATTAGTTTACAGGACTAAGATTGTTCTGAATTTAAACAGGAATAGACTTTCTTTTAAATTTTTACTGATATACTTTGAAAACTTTCCCTTGTAATTCTGTTTTGGTGCTATATATGAGGTGGAGCTTCACTAAAACCTTATGGAACTTAGTTTCGGTTCTAATAATAATAAATAATAAAAGAAGTAACACATGTGATGTACTTGGTATGTTATTGATATGATTTGATCCGACCTGATTTAAATTTTTTTTCGAGATCTAACTTTTAGGAAGTATTGGATTGCAAACTTTGTAGGTGTTGATCTAGTAGTGGAAAAAATTTTATTTTTGGCTAGATCAGAATGCAAATAAATAGAATACATGACTAAAAATGAAAATGCGAAAAGAAAAGTCGTAGATTCAAGATATTAACAAAATCATCATTTTCAGAGTCTCACGAAGGATGGCTTGGATCCAGCATTAAACTAATCTTATTTGTTGTTGTTGTTTTTTTCTTTTTTTTCTTTCTTTCTAAACCGGGTCAAGATGACCCGTCGGGTTTTTAAGGAGGACTTCGTGCATTGAAAGAACCGCCAAACATTTACAAGATAATGGCCAACAAAAAATTGCAAGCTGGGCCTAATATCTTTCTTTTTTTTTTTTTTTTTTTGGTAAAAGTGAGACGCAAACAAGCGCTATATGCACTCAAGACAAGAGTCTGAATAATCTCAATCAGAGGAAGGTCCCAAACAACAAACCAATCGTCAATGTCATGTCCTTTACTCGCAAGAGTATCAGCACACGAATTTCCTTCTCTACAAGTATGTTGTAGCTGCGCCTGCCACGGCCTTCGAAGAAGGTACCGACAATCCTCAATAATGGATCCGAGAGGGTGAGATTTAGTATCTGAGCTTAATGATAACTTGAGAATCCATTTCAAAAATGATCCTCTCAATCCTACGTTCCCAAGCGGGGTTTCATACCCTCCCTCAATCCCAGGAGCTCAGCTGAAGTGATCGTGCACTTGCCCAAGTTCATTGAAAAACCACTGATCCAATCACCATTCGCATCTCTAAGCACTCCCCCCGCAGCAGCCCTATGGGCTAATATCTTTCGGCCAAGCAGCAAAAGGAACAAACAAACCAACAAAAGCAAAATACAACCTAAAATCCAAGCCACCTATGACCCAAGTAGAAGCAAAAATGTATGATCCAGCTGACCAGAAAGCCTCATTAGGCACCACAAACAGACAAAAGGCCCAAAGCACCAAAATAAAAATTCTGGGCCCATCACCAAATTCCGGTAGCCCACAAGGCTGCATCATGCGAGAAACGCTTCACACCATACCAGAAAAGACCATGCAATCATTCCAACCATATTTCACTGCAGTAACCCCATACACGTGCACAATAAATCAAAGCAGAAAACTAATCTTTTTCTGTTAATCTCGAACATATCAAGTTGAAAATTTGAGGAAAATATACAAATTATTTTATGGGAAAACTTGTGCATCACCCCTTAAAATAATTTTATTTTGTCACTAAACCGCCTAAATATAAAATTATAAAATCTTTTCCTTTAAAAATTTAATTTTTGTAAATAGTTGAATTTTTTTTATATGAAAAGGACTGAAATGTCTTTCAATACTTTTTTCCTCCTCAATAACTAGTTCGCCCATGAAATCATTTTTTTTCCATGAAATCATTTGAATTAATAATCTCCCATTTTGAGAAAAATAATAGCAAATAAAATATCGATTAAAATTAAATAGAGCAATTTCCCTTTTTTTTTCTTTTCAATTATAATCCAAAATAACAAAAATGAAAAAAGGGGAAAGAAAAAAAAAAAATGGATTTTGTATTTATTTCAATAACATAAGCAAATCAAACGGGGATCAATTTAATTTTAATCCTCCCTGGCTCAAAAAAAATTCATGTTTTGCTAACAGGGGTTTGGTCAAGTGGTATGAGGGTTCTTTCTCGAAGATAACGTCCCGCGGCTTCGAATCCCTTGGGTCACTTTGGGGTTGTTAAAAAATATATATATGTCAAACGGGGATCAAAATTAATTGACATGTAATATCAATTTAGCTTCAAAAAAAAAAGAAAGATGACTCATATCGAGCACTAAAAAAACTCAAAATAATAATAATTGAATAGGCATACATAAAAAAGAAAGAGTATATTGCCGAAAACTACCTCGTGTTAGGCGAAAAGAACAAAAAAAACCCCGTCATATGGAATATCATCCAAAGAACCCTGTGTTTTCTAAAATTTTGCAAAAAAAACCCTGAGCGCGTTGTGTGGCCCTCACGCGCGTTGATTGCGTGTAGGAATGTGTTTTTTTGGGATAAAATGTCTATAATGCCCTTAATGAGCTAACTGCATAAAACCCCCTGTGTTTGTCCCAATTTGCAAAAAAAAACCCTATGTTACAAAAATTAATTCAAAAAACCTTATGTTATTTAATTTTTTGCACATCACCCCCTCATTTCTTTGGTCAACTGTTAAAAAAACCTTATGGAGTAAGGGTATTTTAGGGTTAAAAGATTTAATAGTTGACCAAATGGAATAAGGGGGCCGTGTGCAAAAAATAAAATAACATAAGGTTTTTTGAACTAATTTTTATAACAGAGGGTTTTTTTTACAATTTGGAACAAACACAGGGGGTTTGGTGCAGTTAACTCAAAAAAGAAATATCGGATAATTATGACAATCAAATTTATTTTAAAATTATCCAAAATTCTATTTATTTTGTATTATTTTAATGAAATGAACTAAAGTATGCACAATCTTATTGAGTGATAAATTCACGCCCGATAATTAAGAAACTACAAGTAATTCACCTTTTAAAATGGAAAATGGTTCTAAAAAGATCCAAAGGACATGAACTTCTACACATCCTGTGAAGAAAAGATGTCAAAGTAAATTGAATTACTTCTCCGTTTTAGTATCTCGTCTTTGATTTCCAGAGCCGAATTCATGGCGGATGTGCTGCAATCGACCACCTCTAGCATTTGAAAAGCCGGACGATCTGCAAATACAGAAGGGATACATTGCAGTTTGTAACAGTGCCTGATAATCAGGGCCTCCAAGGACGTGAAGATGGAGCCAAAAGCATTGGAGGCGAATGTCCAGTTTTCGAAGCCCATGTCTTCCAACGATAGTGACTCTAGCTTGGGGAACTCATTCGCCTTCACTTCCCAATCGGAGCCTCGGAAGGCATAGGTTTGCAATTTGAGAGACATGAGTTCTGGCAATGCAGCAACCGATGTCATATACTCCCAAGGAAATCCACACCCACTCAGAGTTATGTGTGCAAGCATAGAAGGTAAGGCTGGAATGGAAGACTGAAGAGCCCGTGACCCAATATCAGGATATGTAACAAAGCATCTGAACTCCCAAAGGTAATGTAGAAGGTTTAGATAACTGAAAAAACTAAAAGCTTCATCCTCGGATGATGATTCAATCCGAACTTCTAGTAACTGAAGCTTTTTAATTCTTTCAAATATGATCCGTGTACAGCTGCGAGCACTCACATCAATAAGTTGATCAAGTTTTTCTAGATTTGATCCAGGAGGCGGCTCTGGCAGGTCATATCCCACGACTTGCAAATGCATTAAATCTCTCAAGTTCCAAATCTGTACAGGTAGATAGGATGGAACTCCATAGCATTTCAACTTGAGATGGTCTGAAATAATCAACACCTGAAGGTTCCGAAGATTGCACAATGTTGCTGGTATTTGACCGTTATACCTGAAAGCAAGGTACTTCAACTGGACCAATTTGGGAATTTCTGGTGGGAAAGTGTAGAAGCCAATTTCGAGAGCATCTAGTACCTCGAGCAGCTTGAAATTTTCTGACCACACCCTCAGTCTATATTGAAGATCTGGACCAGCATAAATAAGGCTACATGCCGATGAGTTCAAGTTACATGCAGACAAAGCTTTGATGAAATGGTGGATATTTTGTTGGATGCCCAACCGGCGGTGTTGATTATATGTATTGTCTCCCTGCAGAAAAGTACAACTCGTATTCCTATTTATTACAAAGAAGAACTTCTCTTCTTGAGCTTTTCTCACAAGAAAACCATGAAAAACTTCATCGGCAATTCGCATACTTCTTTTCCAGTAGTCTCTATCCTTTAGACATACAACCAAAAAACCTCGAATAAAAAGTTCATTGAAAGACTCTCCAGCTATTTGTAGCATGCTTGCATAATCTCTAACCTCTTCCACAAATCCTTCCGCAACACATTGGTACTCGAGCTTCTGTCCAGGGAAATCATAATTGTATGGGTAAATTGCCATATAGAGAAGGCATACTTTTAGTTGTTGAGGCAAGTGGTTGTAAGTGAGAGATACTAGTGCTTCTATGAGGTCAGCGCAATTCTCACATGCAACAATTGAAGACAATACCATCTCCCAATACTCTTCAAATGGGTTGGCACACAACAGTAGTCTTCCAACAATGACAACTGCATGAGGGAATCCTCTGCAACTCGAGGCGATGTCCTTTGCGATAATAACAAGATGTGCAGGGCATGATTCACCATCAAAGACTATCTCGTCAAGCAGGGACAACGTATCCTCATCACTCAGATAATCCAATACATGAGGACGAGCTGGTGCTACATCCACATACTTGGTTGTTAGCAGTATTCGGCTTCCATTGTAGTAATTTGGGAATAATTCTTTCAAATCATCCAAGGCCGCTACGTCACGCACATCATCCAATAAAATGATATATCTCTTATCCTTTAACGAGTTGTAGAGATACTTCTTCAGTTCCCCATCTGTTTTCTGACAGATTTCATCACTCCAATTATATTGGTGTTCGACCAATTCACCATTTGTCACTAGAGAGAATAATCCCATGTTAAACATTCTCATGGATGCTAAAATATCCAACAGTATATCGTGCTTGTTGTACTTAATCGATACCTTAACGCAACCTCTAACATCAAAGTGGTTTAGAATCAACGGATCCTCGAGAAGACAACAAGCAAGAGCAGTCTTACCAATTCCAGCAATCCCAACAATCGGGACAATTTCAAGCCGATCAGATCCATTCATCAGCCGATCCTTGAGTTCACCTACGTCTTGATCTCGTCCAATCAATCTACACTTTTTGCCGCCGTTAATTTCTTCTGAATTTCTCCACACCGAAGCTCTTATTGTCCGGACCAGAGTCTCATGATTGAAGTCCTCCGTCGCCATCCTAGAAATCAGAGCAATTTCTTGTTTCACTGGCTCTAGATCATCACAGAAGCTCTGGCTGCTAATTTCAGCTTCTGATGGAGAAAGGAAATGAGTTGACCACGTGTAGGAGTCGATGATATCTTGAGCTTCATAAATTGCTTCCCTGATCTGGGTTTCGAATTGGCTTTTAAGCTCTCTGTTTTCCACAAGAAAGCGTTTCAAGGAATAAACTCCTAAAAAAAGTTCTATGATTTGTGGTAATGGACAATTAGGATTGCTGTGGAGCTTGGATAGAGTTTTCGAAAGCGAAACAGCAGCACCGTAGGCAGCCATCTTATCTCTGATATGTATCCTCACAGAAATGGAAAGCAAGAAGTCATACTCTAGGGTTTGTATTCTCTTTCTGACTACCACACTGAAATCACAGTTCTCGTATATATATATAATAAAATTAATTCATCATTGAATTGAGCAATATTATATATGTTGTAGTTAATAATGGCAACTGCACGTTACAGTTCTTGTAAGAGGGTGTTTACCCTTTCCTATGACTGGTACGAAATGGACAGACTTGGATAGAATTTGATTATAATTAAATTTTGATTCAATACTCATTAGTTAAAATTTACATGGTCATCCTTAAGTGAAAATTATTAAAAGAATTACTGTTTGATGTCTTATTTATATAATAGAATGGTAAGAGTATTTATATTTTCATAACTACAATCAAAACTCAAAAGATACAACCAAACGTACATGCACACATATATCCATTGATTCTTACACACAGACACAGACGCAGGCAACCATGGAATTATAAACCATAATATAAAATATTGACAAATTATTGTCAATGGCTTAATAGTTCGATAATATAATAATTTAATTAAAAATGTTATGTTCGAGTCTTTAAATATACAATTACCATTGATAAAAATAATTTTATATTATAATTATTGGGGGGGGGGGGAACTATCAGTGAAGTAATTTGCTAACTATACTTCACATCACATGCGTCCATTTAGAACTCTTCTTTTTTTTAAAGAGCATTGATTTTTAATTTGGAAGGTAAATGTGAAAAGATTCCATGAGATTTATAAAACAATTATTTCGCTGGAATCATTTAGTTTTGTCGCATTGAATTAGTCTTATTTGTTAATTTGAAAACATAATGATAAAGTTGAAAATGATGAATTTTGTTAACGGGAATTCCCCAAAAATCCCAAAATGGGACTCAAATTTTTTACTTTTTAAATGTCTTCATCCATGTAGGCATATGCGGCCACTATATTTTTGGAGAATTCAGTGATCTCTTTTCATTTCACTTTAAATCTTTAATCGTACAGTTAGTTTTAAAATTTCTCATATCTAATTCGATTGTGGTAAAATATTACATTTAGTATGACCGGAACAATCCCGACTCATCGGATCGGTCTCCGCTGCGACCTTTCGTTCGGTTCTTTATATGCTCCCAATAACAAGTAAACACGAGTTGTCCCTCTTGCTTATATTTTTTCTTATCTTTGTGTATTTCGTTTGTTGGCTTTTGTGGTCTTAAAATATCAATTAGCTCCAATGGTGTAATGGTTCATATTAGTCAATTTTGATATAAAGTTTAGTATTGCATATCAAATTTTAATGAAAAATATTTAAATCCTAATGCAATCTATGGAATACTACTAGAATTGTAGATTTAATTCACCCTATAAAGAATTTGTGCAACACTTGTCACTTTTCCCCCAAGCCAAAAATACCCTAAAAAAGTAAATAATACATCAAGGCAACAAATATCATTAATTCATTATGATCTGGCTCAAATCTGGTCGATCTGACTTGGTCGATCTGGCTGTCAGATATGGGTCAATCAGTCAAGAATTTGTTTGAGTGGGTTCTTATCGACCTGAAAGCACTAACACACGTGAGCTAAGTACCAAATTGGGGAACTTGGGGTTTTACCCAAGTTTGGCACTCCGACGCTCAAGTCAGTAATGGAGCTCTTTAGAGAGGGAATAAATGCAATTGAATGCGTATTAAAGGCTTACCAACTACTGTTCAAGGGGCGAGTATTTATAGCCATGGCCAAATAACGCAGTAATGGGTGTACTATAGGTGTGCATTAATGGCGTTGCCAGTCGTCGATCTGGATTTAGGATGATGGGACTGGCTTGAGGCGGGTCGTTTGTACCTTCTTTCCCCTTTGGATAAAAGCAGGGACTGATGGTCATTAATGAGTCATAGTACGTCTGTTCCAGGGAATGGGAAGGATACAAGTGTCCCGACAGGAGTGCTTTACAGTATTCGGGTGTCCAGTGGCGTATGTAGTCGATCTGGAGATCGATATTGTCTTCCGGGATCCTTAACACTGGGTTTCCCATAGGAGGGGAGCAACTCGGTCTGATGACCTGGCTATTGAAATCGATCAGCTGATCTGATGATCAGGCAGTGTGTAAATCGATCTAATGACCTCACGTAGATCTGATAATCTGTGGACCTGGTATCGATCTGATGATCCGCCCAGAAGGCCGTTTCTGGCTTGTTCAGGTTGGCGCGGAATCCACGTGGCGCCTACGTGGGCGTGCTACGTGTCCTCATATTATTGTGCCATGTCACATTATATTATCCATATAAATATTTCTTTTAAATTTAAATGTAGCCAAGCATCACACCATCACTATTCCACCCTTTTTGGAACTACTACCTCAAGAGAAAACACAAGCTAAATCTCCATTATACAAAGCTTATCCTTACCCCCCACAAATTTCATCACAGATGACAAAGCAAAGAGACTACCTCCACGTAAACACTAAAATCGAGAAAACCAACGAAAAGTGAGACCGTCGAGTATTTCAATCATCAGAAAGCACACTTCCTTCTGAGAATACAAACCTGTCTGTTACTCCAAACACGTTTGCTAATTGCAAGACTACTTTTTGGCACGTGGAATTCATTGGTGATACCGCTTCTAGCAGAAATGGCATGCATTCGGGATGAAATTCTATCTTGTCGAAAGATGGAGAATACAGTTATAATACTGCCCGACAGAATACAAATCTGCAGTTGGCAGTTGCCAAGAGGAAATATCACAATTAGTGTTCGTTTATTACCAAGGTATTATTGCAATCAATTATTGAATTGATACTGAAATATCTCAATAAAGCCAACAAAAGTTATATATATGAGTGTTTTGTTGAGGTAGGGTTGAGACTTGAGAATAATGAAAAGCCAAAACTCAAATCAAGTCTCGAAAGGAATCATTTAGATGCAGTCCTTAAAAGCTTATGAGAAAATATCATGCAAATTTTGAATGACTCGAAAATCTAAACAATTGAATGAAACTCGTGTGTATTATTTTATGGAGTGCCAAGGCCAAGAAAGTTAAATTGGTACGGCAAAAATTTAGTTCTTTACTAATTTTACCATTTAAAATTAATTTAAGGACATAGAATTTTCCTCCCTCCCATATTTCTTTTATTTAATTAATCTTTCTCCCCTCTCCAGTGCTGCGATTTTTCATTTTTGCAGAAAGTTTCTATTATTCGACTTACTCATATTTTTCTCTTTTAAATTCATTTGTTTGAAACCATTTTACTTTTATTTATTAGGGATAATTACCGACGCCCTCCTGAGGTTTGACGTTATTACAGAATACCCCCTGAGGTTTCGAAAATTACGAACTTCCCCCTAAATAGTACACCCTCGCTTACAAATAGCACCGACCGTTAATTACACCGTTAAATTCAAATTTAAATTCCAAAAACACCCTTAGGGGGTATATTGTAATTTTACTTAGAGTTTAATGATATAATTGTAATATTAGTTAATTTTGGATTTTTGGTATTTAAAAAATTGTTATTTAATTTAATATTTTATATTTTATCTATGAATATAAATTGAATTAGATATTACATGCATATTTATTTCTATAAAATATGATAAGTTATAAATTTCCTTTCACATTTATGTCTTAGTTTTAAATATATTTTGTACAAGTCCATTTAAAGTTAATTTAAAATAATTTATTTGCAATTATAACAAATTTTTCCTCAAAATAAAAATTCATATAAAAAAACCCACACAAAGATCAACTAGTGCATTATCAATTTTTTCCCTCAAAATTGAAAATCATAACAAATACACTAATAACAACAAATGCATTAGTAAATTCGCAAAAATATCCGTCATCCGTTTAAACAATTATTTCAAACATTGAACATGTATGGTCAATATCTACAGAAAATATTAAGCATCCATAAACTGTAGGTATGAAATTAGTCTATCATAAAAATATTAAAATAACATTAAGTAGCATTTTATTAAAAAAAAAATGTCAGGTATAGACATAAAACTCAAGTAGTACTTACATCAAACCCCCTTAACAATTTCAATCCTTGCATTAGCCCACTTACCTTTGACTCTTTATTACATATACCCCCTCAGTTTCAACATAGTAGGGGTAAAACAATAAATTTCACACAATCCATTAAATTTAACGGAGGAGATGAGCCAGTTCGTAATTTCCGAAATCTCAGGGGGTATTCTGTAATAACGCCAAACAGGGGGCGTTGGTAATTATCCCTATTTATTATAATCTAATAATAAAAGATCAATAGATAATACCATCAAAAAATAAATTTGTGATTCAATTATATCTCCGTTATTTGCCCAATACGATAGTTTTTTGTAGGCACAGTACATTCAATTACCTTAAAAGGAGCCGCCTCAAGAATGGATCAGTTAAAATTTGAGCCCAGACAGGATCAAGATTGTCGGCTGCAGCTAACAATGACCCTAAATTACTTAATGAGGACTGCAGTAGCTTCTCGGCTTTGCTGTACAACTCCTAAAAACAAAAGCGTGAACCTTTAGAATAATAATAAGGATCAACAGAACTGTTCAGCAGCAAGCAGGAGTAGCTACAATCATACCTTTTCAACATCAGGACCACTAAACCCAAGTAAGAGAAGAAATGACTGTAAAGGTGCTGTAAGAAAACAGGTTGACGAGAGGATTCTAGAGCAGGGAACGGTAATGATGTGGCTGGAGAAAGAAGAATGGCAGCAGCTTCACCTTTTTCAGCACCACTCATAGCCTATTAAAAGAGTAGTGGTGCTCAATTAGTATTAGCTGTGCATCAAATAAATGCTACTGATCAGACTTAAATAATCGTGAAATCTCATAGTTTAAATTTTTCCCCTTGTAATTCTAGTTTCTTTCCCCTTGTAATTCTAATTTGGTACTGTATATGAGGTGGGGTCTCACTAAAATGTTACGAAACTTGGTTCCGATTTTGATAATAATACTAATAAAAAAAGTAACACGTGTGATGCACTTGACATGTTATTGATATGATTTGATCCGACTTGGTTTTAAATTTTTCAAGCGCTGAACTTTAGGAAGTATTGGATTGGAAACTTTGTAGGTGTTGATCTAGTAGTGGAGAAAATTTTGTTCATCGCTCGACTAGAATATAAATAAATAAAATACATAATCAGAAATGAAAATGTGAAAAGAAAAGTTGTAGATCAAGATATTAATAAAATCATCATTTTCACTTTTCAAGTCTCAAATGACGGATGACTTGGATCCAGCATTAAACTAATCTTATTTGTTGTTGTTTTTCTTTTTCCTTTCTTTCTTTTAAAACCGGGTCAAGATGACCCGTTGGGTTTTTAATCTCGTGCATTAAAAGAAGTAGAACCACCAAATATTTACAAGACAAGGACCGACAAAAAAAATATTGTAACCTAAAACCGGGAAATTCTTGCATGAGTCGGGTGTGGGCCCCAATTCTTACACCCGGTTCTAATACATGATTATATATATTTTTTTAATTTTTTTAATCATCTATTAGAGCCGGATGTAGGAATTGGGACCCACACCCGGCTCATACAAGAATTTTCCCCTAAAACCCAAGCCACCTATGACCCAAGTAGAAGCAAAAATGTATGATCCCCAAAGCAGCAAAGTCAAAATTCTATACAATACAAGCCCAGCACCAAATTAAACCCCTAAGGGCTCGTTTACTTCTTCAGTAACAGGTGGTTTGCCCCTTTCATCCCTCCAATTCTTTTGTTTACTTTCTCCATACAACGGCCTGGGTCATCCGTACGAGCCCGTAGTGGTCGCGTGTTTTGGTCGGTGCCATCCAACACGGCAAAATGGCGTGTTCTAGCTGACATGCCATTTCTGGGGGAGGCTACATTTCAATCATGCCCTGGAGTTGTCATTATTTACGCTAATTGCCACTGAAAATAGGTTTCCCTCGCTTTGCTCTCTGTTCCCGCTGATTGACGCCATTTTTTTTGCTCCCAAAATTTTGATTTTCCCTCGTTCTACAAGTGTGCATATTTTGTGTGAAAGAGACACAGGCAACCACCTGGAAGGAGTGGAGGTAATTTGTTCTCTTTCCGCTGCATTTACCGAGTTTTGGGAAATTTTGGTGCAACAATTTCTTTCCAGAAATTAGCTTTTGGTCAAGGAATTCCTGGTTAGTTTGTGTCGCAACGTTCCCTTTTGATTCAGGTAACATTAATTTATTTGCTTCCCGTTTATTCATTGTTTTTGTGTGCTGCTGTAGATCTGTGATGCATAGCCATGTGCGTTTTGTAGTTTTGAAATTCCGAAGAAGGGAAACTAAGTACCATTATTGAGTGCGGTGTGGACAGTTTTGAATGCTTTTTGTGTGTTGGTTGGGTTTACCATAAATTATTTTAGGCTATGCATAATATTTATGGTACTGTTGTTGTGATTTCTGAAATTGGGTTTCTGAATACACATCTTCCATTTTGGATTATAAAAATATGTAGAATGGCCGATTGGTTTGATGAGGAAGAGGCGTTGATTGCTTTGGAGATGATTCGGTTTCAAGTGATGAATGTGTTGGTGTTGGTTTATTTGTTGTTACGAAGCGGTGATTTGGATGATGATTCGCGCCGTCGATGTTATCATCAATACAGTCTGTTAGCTAGGATCCCTGCACAAATTGAACATCTAAATGGACTTGTGAAATTAAGTGAAACGGACTGTATCGAACAACTACGTTTAGGTCGGAATGCTTTTGCCAAGTTATGCGTAGTCCTTGAACATAGAGGTGGGTTAGGTGCGACGCGAGGGTTATCCGTTATGGAACAAGTTGCTATGTTTCTTAGTGTTCTTTCGCATCATCAAAAAACTCGGGTTGTTAAAATGTCTTTCCTTCAGTCTAGTAGGACAGTTAGTCGTCATTTCTACAGTGTGTTAAATGCTGTGCTGAGGTGTTATGAAATATTTGTGGTTAAACCAGTACCTGTCGACGATGACTGCCAAGACGACCGTTGGAAGTGGTTCAAAGTGAGTTTTGTAAATTATGTTTGGTGAGGTTTATATTGTCTGATCTTCGTAGCTCTCTTTCGTACTGATTTTAAATTATTTCTAGGGTTGTTTGGGAGCTTTAGACGGCACATATATACCAGTTAGAGTATCTACGGCCCATCAAGCCCATTACCGTAGCCGGAAGGGTGTAGTTGTTGTCAATACTTTAGCCGCTGTGACAGGAATTTAAACTTTGTTTATGTTCTAACTGGATGGGAGGGTTCGGCAGCAGACGGGAGGGTGCTTAGAGATGCCATCCATAGACCAAATGGATTGAAGGTTCCTAGAGGTCAGTTGAATTCTCATGGAAACTACGGTTAGGTAATCATTTAATTTGCACATCTCTTGCATTGTTGGTAGTTGTCTCGAAGTATTAATCACCAAATTTTTATAGGAAATTATTACCTTTGCGACGCCGGCTACACTAACGGGGAGGGTTTCTTAGCCCCATACAGAGGAATAAGATACCATTTGAAGGAATGGGGTACGGGAACAGCTAACCCACAAAATTACAAAGAATTGTTCAACCTACAACATTCAAAGGCAAGGAATGTGATTGAGAGAGCATTTGGTGTACTGAAGCTTCGATGGGCGGTGCTCCGTAGCCCTTCTTTCTATCCAATAGACATTCAGAATAAAATTATCATTGCATGTTGCCTATTACACAATTTCATTCGTTTGGAAATGACAATAGACCCGTTAGAAGCGTTGGCACCTGACGAGCCGGACGTAGATGAGAGTCTAGGTGAATATGTTGAGCATATCCAGACCACCCAAGCATGGAACGATTGGCGTGAAAATCTTGCCCATACAATGTATAATGAATGGCCCGGACGGCATTAGTTTGTTTCTTCTTGTTTGTTCAACTGTACTGCATTCGCAAGTTGTGTAATAACTGTAACTTTTATGAATAGACATGTATTGTAAGGACTTTGTTATTTTGTGTTTGGTAGTGTCTGTAGTTGTATCATTTCGAGACTTTGTTCCGCTTTGCAAGGATTTGGATTGATAAGTTTTGTTGAACTCTATGATATTGTTTAATCGATGAAAATATATATGTTCACTGTCGCAGATGTCGTCGATGCCACAGATGGAATTTGTAGGTACGTTAAAAGTGAAAGGACGACGTGGTTGGACCGTGCAAGAAGAGAATAATCTTGTGCTAGCTTTTAGAGATATTATTGCTGGTGGGTGGAAAGCTCCCAATGGTTATCGAAGTGGTTTTTTGGTACAACTTGAAAGCAGGTTGAGAGAATACATGCCTAGAACAGATCTGAAGGCAGACCCTCATATTTCATCTAAGTATACTTCTTGGAAAAAAACCTATCACCAGATCTCAAATGCGTTGAGCTTCAGTGGGCTGAATTGGAACTCGAGCACCTTTACCGTGGAGGCTGAACCAGCTGAATGGGAAAGCTTCCTTCAGGTCAGTTAGGTTTATGTAATTTGTGCAGGCTATTATCTTTGATATGTCTGCATGGTTTAGTATTATGAAGGTGTAGAAGTTTAATTTTTATATGGGACTGGTGGGATTCGTTAAGTTAAAAGGTCTGTGGTAATTTGCAAACACATAACTATGCTCTGCTGTTAGATGATTTAGGCAACAAAGTAAAATAGCCTAAAATAGGTGATATGTTCAAACTGGAGAGAAGTTTCTGTGTACGTATATTGTTTGTATGTATGTTATCTTTAGGAAAACAGAAATTATGTTTAGTTTATGAGATTTAGAAAAGCTGCAGTTAAATTTGGTTTTGTCAAGTATTATGTTTATTTGAACACCATCCCTCGTACATCATCAACTACAATGAAGGCATGATAATTCGTCTTTCGTGCTAATTGTTTGAATTGATGTAGCAATTTCCCAATCATGCTAGTATCCGGGGAAAACCGTTTCCACTGTACGAGGCGTGGGTGGAAATTTATGGGAAAGATAGGGCAACGGGACACAACGCGATGGATTGGTCAGCCGCCGCTGAGAATACCCCTGTTGATCTTACAGCCGATGGAGAGGATGCGAACACTGTCGCGTATCAGCCGTCACTCCCTTCTGATTTAAAAGAGCAAGAAGTGAACCAAGCAAAATCGTTGGGGTCGCAGCGTGTACCCGAACCTACTAGGTCTGAGAAAAAAAAAAGGAAAAGGAATGAGAAAAATGTGGAAGGCATTGCTGAAGCAATTTCAAACTTTTGCAACGAGTCGACGGCATCATTTCGTGAGGTTGCTTCTAAACTTGGAGCTGCTAAGGACACTATGAAACGACAAGAGGACATTTTCGAAGCTATTGGAGCTTTGCCAATGCTTATCGACATCAAAGACCACATCAAAGTTTGCAACATGCTAGTAAATAACCCAAGTCAGCTCAACATGTTCTTCGGCATGAACACCAATGCCAGGGTGGTCATGGTTGAAATGGCTATTGAAGGTAATCTTCGTTGATTCCTTTTCTGCATAAAATTGACAGGTTTTCGAAGTCAGGTAATTATGATTACACCTTTTGTGGAAGTTTGGGCTCTGGGGACAGTTTTATGTTTTGTTATGTTATTAATATATTATAAATTCATAAGATGTCGTATGATTAGGTTGGCTTATGGTATGTTTAGTTTGTGCACTTTTGGTTGGTTGAAGTAGGTGCCAGTTTACTGATGTATTTTGGGAAGGCTAGTTTGTGTAAAGATGGTTGCAATTTCATAGAATTCCATATGTAAGCACTTTCTGAACGTATTCGACAGTTCTCGTAAATACTAGGTTAATGCTTGCAAACTTGAAGCTTCCTTATACTACGTTTCGTTAGTTTATGATATAAGTTTTATTACTGTGTGAATCTACAATATGGTAAGCAAGTTTGAGACACGACAATAAGGCTAACCGCTTCATTGTTTATTGGAAATCAGAATGGGTACATTGAATTTTATTCCAACCACAACAGGTGCTTACAATATCTTGATATAAAGAAACACGTGATGCCGTATCAATCTTCGTCCGAGTCGGAGTACAAGAGCGGATCGACGACTAGGTCCGGTGTGTCAGTCATAAAATTCGGAAATCTTCTCTTACGAAAGGTCTCATGCAGGGGATCCCACAACGGGAACCCATTAACTCGGAAGTTCATTTCGTTAGGTGTCTCCTGAAATCCCATTTTAACTGTGCTAATCAAGATCAAGATGTGCAATTGTATTTGAATGCTACTGTATTAAAAAAAAAAAAAAAGAATAACCTGGGCCAGATGGTTTGCATTGTAGTCTTCGGTAACTTCGATTTCATCGTTCGTGTTATCGTAGCTCACTCCAGGAATCTTCAGAAAATTACGGAACTGAATGTATTCTGCCCTCAGAGAAGTAACCATCCGCCTCACTCGTCCTTGTCGAACACCACAATACAATTTTCTTGAAATGTTGTTAGCAACCATCCCAACAGCATAGTGTGCTTCCACCGTGGTTGTGAAAACATGATTCCCAACATAGTCGGTCAACTCATAAGCTACTAAAGTTCGTAGACAATTGTCGCATGGATATCTAGGTCGTTCTCCCATATTTCTAATTCTTGTATATTTTAGATGAAACACAACAACATAGGATGAAATTTGTGTATTTATAGGCCACATAAAATATGTTTATGGGCATAAAAGCTGTTCTTACAGACTGGCTGAATTTCTAAGAACTAATAATGGATACCCCATATTTTCAACAGCTTTACTTTAAAGCTGCTCCTCAATAGGAACTTTAGTAGGACCTCATGTGCATGCTAGAATCAAATGTGAACAAGATATTTGGTTTGCCAAAAATAAAGTTCACAAGACCGCGAATCTTGCTGGACATGACAGAATCAACTTGCATAAAGTTTGAAAAAATTTACATGCCATCTTACAACAAGAAAACGAACAGTTGCCAACATGCCGACAGTTAAAATAATCCCAATAAATCAAACCCACTTGCCGACATTTACCATAATCAAACATATGTTACAACTACACTCAAATATTGCATAATAACTACTTGGTCACTCTTCATCTGAGTCTGAGAAGGTGCTTGGATCCACGTAACTGCTTTCATTTTCCCCAGCAAGCATTGGGAATTTCTTCTTTCTGAATATGTCATGAGCCATCTCCCAGTGAGGAAATCCATTCTCGAAATAGTTCAAGTGATGTAAATTTTCCTACATATATATGACAAACACACTTAATAACTAAGAAAGCTTCATAACTGCGAAAGTCGTAATGAAAAACGAGCAAATTTTAATATTTTTATACCTCACTCAAATAGCGCTGGTAGTACGCCGGGCCTACGCTAACTTTGTTCGTGATCTTGTTGTACGAAACCCCTTCAAGCTTTGTAAACTTTCTGAAATCGACGTACTTTGCACGCGCATCCTTTACTAAATCTCGCATCCTGTAATAATCAAGTTTAGCCTTAAAACGCCTAGCAACTTGTGAATCACATTCTGCACATGCAAGCTCTGCATCCGTAGGCGACTGAACGTTGGTTTTCGCTACATAGCCCCATAATTCCTGCAGCATCATTACTTGAACACAGATGTTGCATGGAAAATTTTGAAATATTGAGTTACTGGTACCACCATTCATGACTGTTCACCCAGAAATTTCAAGCACCAAAAGCATAAGACAGGGTGGTTTATATATAGATTTGTAATTTGATTTTAAGATGAACTTACAGGTCGGAGAAACACAACAATGCATTGAAAGCACGTGACCGCAGAGAATATCTTCAGTAAATGGGAGTTACCTGTTTGGCATTTTCTTCTAAGAATGTGAATAAAGAATCTGTGAACACTGCACCACCTTTATTGGTATTAGAGTTGTGTCAAAAGCCAACAGAACTCTGCAAAGTGAAGCACGGCTGCACAGTGTAATTCATGTATATATTATAGCATATCAGAATCCAAAATTTATTGTATCAAAGAAACATTGTTTTAATTGCTGTGAGCAAAGTGTCTCAGTCAAATGGCCAGTAGCAGTAAAAAAAATTTAAAACTGAGTTTCGAAGATCATCATTACCCTTGCTTCAATTGTGAAGCCAAAATTGCCCTAAGTTTATTGGTTGATCAGGGAAAAGGGTATGGTGTGAATGAGTTATCAAAAGCTTTGCGATGCATCACACGTGTGGCAGAGTCCATGAGTCAAAAATTCGATAAGTTTGACAACTGCAATGACATACGAGATATTGTTGCTGTATTACGAGAAAGATATCTAAGGTTTGAGATATTTGTCGCCAAATCAGATGTTTTCTACGATACATCGTCAAACACGTTCACAGTTGGTGAGGGGTACAGTGCTCAGAAAAAAACATTGGTAACTGACAGGTTCATTTGCGAAATTTGCCAGTTAATATTTCTTTCGAATAGCAAAGCTAATTGAAGTTGCATGTTGCAGGGTGTATTCTGGCCACAAGAGCATACAATTGAGAAAAAATTCATTAAATATGGATTCCCAAACTACAAACAAATGCATACGTTGTTCAAAAGAATGAAATTTCATCTCTTACCTGGAGAACCCGATGAACATGATCAAGATCCACTCTATTTTGCACAGACAGATTCGAAGTGTGCCGATTTTGACGAAGACTACAAAGCCGCAGACGACGGTGACGATGCCTGCAACTAAGGAGGCTTATACCTGGTTTAATATATTCCAGCTTCCATGTCAACAGTGTGAAATCCCTGTTATTTTCCAACAAACATGAGTCTGACAGAAACATAGTCATTGATGTTTTCAGTTAACTTAACTCTGCTGTAACATATATGAAAACGCCTTTGCATAAATTTGCAACTGACTACAACAGATGAAGATTTAAATTTAGACAATGGAAAACCGAAGTACAGCGAATGCTAGAACCAGTTACAATACTTCCACAGAGGATAGTTTGATATCAGTGGATGCAACATCCAAAGTTATTCTAACTAATACAGCACATTGACTACGTACAAATACATTAAACTCAATTCATGACATGCCCATTGTGGAGACCTTCTCCGAAAATTTCAATAAACGCTGCCCAGTGTCTCTCCCCATGGTTATAATAAGCCAAGTACATGGGATTGTCCTGCAGTTACAACACGTTGCATTACAACACGCAAGTAGACAACATCACCAAAGTGGAAGAACAATTGTTAAAAAAAAATTACCTTGATTATTTCCTGCCAGTAACATTCATCTAAAAAGAGCTTGTTAGTTTCAGATTCATAGTGACTGCCGGAAAAGCTGAGCAAATGTTGGAACATATGATACCTTGTTCTAAGTGTTCTTATCTTTTTAACGTAGAACTCACTAGTTTCAGAAACACCATTCTCACGATTCAAAGTATCCAACAAATTTTCAACAGTCCCAGCTTCATTTGCCCTACTTATCAACACACCATTACGTGCTACAACTAGGAGGTGCCGAACAAGACCATTTTCCTTTGACTGATCCCACCCATTTCTAAAGAAAATACGCTCTTGAGTAAACAGCGCAGCACGTTGGTCGAGATCGGTGGATGCCATTACTACTCAGTTTAGTGGGAGTGGAATAAGTAGGATTTTAGGCCAACTATGAATGAGTTGCACTACCCAATATAAATAACCCATGTCTAAGTCACTATATCTTACAATAATTGTGTTGAATAAACAGCAACCTGACATGCAAAAAAAAAAAAGGAGTCTTTGCAAAATCTATTTCAACAGGGCCTAAATCTTTGACAGGATTCTATGAGTACAATCCAACACTAGTGCTATTACAAAGTCATAATATACAGTACCACATACTAAAGTTACATGTGCTAAAACTGCATCTTTTGTTTTCTATAAATACCTTTCCAAAGCGAAAGCATGCATCACATACCCTTACTCATACCTAACATCCAAACATATTCAACACCCAACATACACGGTAGGGTAAGTAGGTATATACAAACATTGATGTACATGACAAATTCCATGAGACATTTTTTGTCAAATATTGGTTTAAATGCAGCTCAAAGTTCACCCTTTTTCGCAGGTTACGAGAATGGCAACCAACAACCAAGGAATTACACAGGACCAATGGTTCTACACAGACGAGTGGACAAAAGCAATTGACAAGAAATTCATTGTCCATCTGTACCTTCACGCGTGGGTTCTCAATAGACCCGTGAGGTTTTCTGACAGAGAAGAGCTCATGCAAACCCGAGACTTCATTAACGAAACCTTTCAGAAGGATTTTAGCTACGACTTCATCGAAGAGAGGTTTACAATGGTTTACAACAGATATGCCACCTGGAAATTCATAATTGACTATAAGGGAGTCAAGTACACTAACCGCAACAATTCCGTTCAAGCAACACAATCGGTTTGGAATGAAATGTGCCAGGTATTCAGCTTAACAACCTACATTAAATTCAAATAAATACTAACATATAAAATGATCTACACTCTATGTTCTTCAAGGAGATTGACATGGTTCGAGCTTACAAAGATGAAGACGAATGTATGTGGTTCCATTTGTACGAGATTTTTGATCCCGAAGCTGATAGGGAGTTACTGCTCGAGCGAGCAGCAAACTGGTCAATGGAGCTTGAGGAAATTATAGCGTACTCAGGTAACTAACACATTTTTATTTGTTACGCAACAGAAAATAGCTCATCAAATTGCAAATATTCATTAGGATTGCCCAAAGACACCCAATCTACATCATCTACATCACACTCTGCACGAGGTGAAGACCGAATGTCGGGAACTGAATTCCCAGGAGTGCTTGTGCCCAAGCCACCAGCGAAATATTGGTTTGGTTCAAGTACCAGTAAGAACACCAAGAAAAGCTCAAAGAGATCTTGCTCGACCTCGAAAAAATCCTTCGAATTCTGATTAGTTCTCTCAAATATGTTTACTATTGGGTAATGGGTATGCATTGTGACATACATACTCGCTAGATGTTCATTCATTTCACCAGAAATGCGATTACGCATACAAAATTGTACGCCCCACATCATCAATTGAAAACTATGTTCATTGCAAGAAACAAAACACCATCATGGCACCAGTAAACATAGATGAAAACGTACATAGGTATCTACAACGATCAACACGATCTATTTCACCAAAACCAATAGGACTAGAAAAACCAATATTAGACAACACAACAACACAAAAATCGTACATACCAAACAGCCGCAAATAAGAACACGGGAATTGATATCGAAAGTGTTACCAACAAATCCAGGGACTGAGAATTCGCTACGCACGGGATACGGCACCACGCCACTGCTTTCTCCCACTTCCGATGTATCCCGGACTTCAGTCGACTGATTCCTTAACGTACAAGACGAATCAGGGTCAAATTGAGGAATACAATGCAAAACCTCGTTCTCGGCATTGAGATACTGTCTCAGTTCACAGTACTTCTCGTCCCATATCGAATCTGCCCAAATAAACCATAGCCGATGTTTAGTGTTCTGGGGACATATGTAGTAGTATCGTCCCGGAAACTTCGAGCTTCTCCCAGCGCAACGGAACGTCATCAACCCATTACGACAACAACATGGAACCCTAAATTGACGAACCATCTGCGAACACAAAATTTATGTCCCAATTTCAATAAATTACTTCATTTCAACCATTAAATTAAAGAATACCAAGGGTACCATATCATCACAGAAGACGCACCGTATTAGGCCGCAGTAGCGAAGGCGATGACCTGCGACCACCAAAGCTCCCAACCCAACCTCCACTGTCGGACGTATTTCACAGCTCTCAGTTTGGGGGAAATTGGGTAAAGGTGTTATAATGAACAACAGGCCAATTCGTACTACATAAATATTTTCAATAAGGGTAGAATGGTAATTGACTTCTAAACCTTCAATATTAGGCCGACAAAGTAAACAAAGAAACTAATAATCTGCCAAAGCCTACATAAAATGTAAACAAAAGAAATTGACAGGATGCTTAACTAATCTAACCCCCTTAATCTCAACATCCAATATCCACTTTACAAAAGTAAACGAGCCCTAAGCAACCCACAATCCAAGGCTGCATCATGCGAAAAAAGCTTCACATTCAGACTTCACTCTTCACCATACCTGAGAAGACCATGGCATCATTCCATACTTCACTGCTAATCCCCATATACAAATCAAAGCAGAAATGAGAAAACTAATCTTATTTGTTAATCTCGAACACATCAAGTTGAAAAATCGAGGAAAATGTACAAATTATTCTATGGGAAAAATTGCGCATCACCCTTTAAAATAATTTTATTTTGCCACTAAACCCTCTAAAAATAAAATTATAAAATCTTTTCCTTTAATAATTTAATTTTTATAAATAGTTGAATTTTTTTTTTTTTATTAAAAGGACTGAAATGTTTTTTAATACGTTTTCCTCCTCAAGAACTAGTTCCCCCATGAAATCATTATTTTTTTTCCAGAAATCTTTTCTTTTTATTTTTTATTAACATACGCACATTCAAGCTAGATTCGAACCGATAACATTGTCTTAGAAAATGAACCATTAACCACTTGAAGTCCATATGTAATTATAATCTTTAGGGTCCAATCTCAATTACTATCAAATCTCAATTTTGCTTCACTACATAGAAGAAAAAAGAAAGAGAACTCATAGCCAGCACTAAAAAAACTCAGAAACAATAATAATTAAATAGGCATACATAAAAAAGAAATATGGAATCATGACAGTCAAATTCAATTTAAAATTATCCAAAATTCTAGTTAACAACTTCCAGTATTATTTTAATGAAACGAACTAAAATATGCACAATCTTATTGAGTGATAAATTCACGGCCGGTAATGAGAAACCTACAAGTAATTCACCATGAAAAATGGAAATGATTGTAAAATGATCCAAAGGACTTGAACTTCTACACATCCTGTGAAGAAAAGATGTCAAATACAATTGACTTACTTCCCCGTTTTAGTATCTCGTCTTTGATTTCCAGAGCCGAATTCATGGCGGATGTGCTGCAATCCACCACCTCTAGCATTTCAAAATCCGGACAATCTGCAAGTACAGAAGGGATACATCGCAGTTTGTAACAGTGCCTGACAAACAAGGTCTCCAAGGATGGAAAGATGGAGCCTACAGTATTGGAGGCAAATGTCCAGTTTTCGAAGCCCATGTCTTCCAAAGATAGTGACTCTAGCTTGGGGAACTCGTTCGCCTTCACTTCCCATTCGAAGCCTTGGAAGGCATAAGTTTGCAATTTGAGAGACTCTAGTTTTGGCAATGTAGCAACCGATGTCATATACTCCCAAGGAAATCCACACCCGCTCAGAGTTATGTTTGCAAGTGTAGAAGGAAAAGCTGGAATGGAAGAATGAAGAGCCGGTGACCCAATATCAGGATACGTAACGAAGCATTTGAACTCCCAAAGGTAATGTAGAAGGTCTAGATAACTGAAAAAACTAAAAGATTCATCCTCGGATGATGATTCAATCCAAACTTCTAGCATCGTATGATTTTTAATTCTTTGAAATATGGTCCGTGTACAGCTGCGAGCACTCACATCAATAAGTTGATTAAGTTTTTCTAGATTTGATCCAGGAGGAGGCTCTGGTAGGTCATATCCCACGACTTGCAAATGCGTCAAATCTCTCAAGTTCCAAATCTCTACAGGTAGATAGGATGGAACTCCATAGCATTTCAAATTGAGATGGTCTGAAATAATCAACACCTGGAGATTCCGAAGATGGCACAATGTTGTTGGGATTTGTCCGTTATAGCTGAAAGCAAGGTACTTCAACTGGACTAATTTGGGAATTTCGGGTGGGAAAGTGTAGAATCCAATTTTGAGAGCATCTAGTACCTCGAGCAGCTTGAAATTTTCTGACCACGCCCTCAGTCTATATTGATGATCTGGACCTGCATAAATAAGACTACGTGCCGATGAGTTCAAGTTACATGCAGAGAAAGCTTTGATGAAATGGTGGATGTTTTGTTGGATGCACAATCGGCGCTGCTGATTATATGTATTGCCTCCCTGCATAAGACTGCAACTCGTATCCCTATTTATTACAAAGAAGAACTTCTCTTCTTGAGCTTTTCTCACAAGAAAACCATGAAAGACTTCATCGGCAATTCTTATACTTCCATTCCAATAGTCTCCACCCTTTACACAGAGAACAAAGAAACCTCGAAAAGAAAGTTCCCTGAAAGACCCCCCCGGCTATGCCTAGTATGCTTTTATAATCTCTAACCTCTTCCACAAATCCTTCCACAACCCATTGGAATATGAGCTTAATTCTAGGGCTGTTATAATTGTAGGGGAAAATTGCCATGTAGAGAAGGCATACTTTTGGTTGTTGAGGCAAGTGGTTGTAGGTGAGAGATACTAGTGCTTCTATGAGGTCAGTGCAGTTCTCACATGCAACAATTGAAGACAATACTATCTCCCAATACTCTGCAATTGGATTGGCACAAGAGAGTAGTTTCCCGACAATGACAACCGCATGAGGTAATCCTCTACAACTCAAGGCAATATCCTTTGCAATAACAGCAAGATGTGTAGGGCATGATTCACCATCAAAGACTATATCCTCTAGTAGAGTCAACGTATCCTCATCACAAATATAATCCAATACGTAAGGACGAGCTGGTGCTACATCAACATACCTGGTCGTTAGCAGTATTCGGCTTCTGTTGTGGTAATTTGGGAATAATTCTTTCAAATCATCCCAAGCCCCCATGTCGCGCATATCATCCAATAAAATGATATATCTCTTATCCTTTAAACACTTGTGGAGATACTTCGTCAATTCCGCATCTGTTTTCTGACGGATTTCATCACTCCAATTGTATTGGAGTTCGAGTATTTCGTCATTCGTCTCTTGAGTGATTCTTCCGATGCTAAACATTCTCATGGATGCTAAAATATCCAACAGTGTATCGTGCTTGTTGAACTTAATCGATACCTTAACCCGACATCTAACATCAAAGTCGTTATCAATCAACGGATCCTCCAGAAGACGATGAGCAAGAGCAGTCTTACCGATTCCAGCAATCCCAACAATGGGGACAACTTGGAGCCCATCAGATCCATTCATCAGCCGATCCATGAGTTCATCTACGTCTTTATCTCGCCCAATCAATCTATACTTTTTGACGCAGTCAATTTCTTCTGAATTTCTCCAAACCGTGGCGCTTATTGTCCGTTTCAGAGTCAGATGATTGAACTCCTCCGTCGTCATCTCAGCAATCAGAGCAATTTCTTTTTTCACTCGCTCCAGTTCATCACAGAAGCTCTTGCTGCTAATGCTAATTTCAGCTTCTGATGGAGGAAGGAAATGAGTTGACCACGTGTAGGAGTCGATGATATCTTGAGCTTCATAAATTGCTTCCCTGATCTGGGTTTCGAATTCGCTTTTAACCTCTCTGTTTTTCACAAGAAAGCGTTTCAAGGAATCAACTCCTTCAAAAAGTTCTTCGATTTGTGGAAATGGACAGTTTGCATTGGTCTGGAGCTTTGATAGAGTATTCAAAAGCCAAACCGCAGCACCATAGGCAGCCATATTATTTCTGATATGAGATATCTCTCCTCACAGAAATGAAAAGCAAGAATTAATATGCTAGACTGGAGTTTGTATTCTCTTTCTGAGTATCAGAATGAATCACAGTTCTCGTATATAATAAAATTAATTGAATTTTAGCAATATTATATATTGTAGTTAATGGCGACTTCACATTACAGTTCTCGTAAGAGCCCTAAGGCTAAGAGGGTCCATACCCTTTCGTATGACTGGTACGAAATGGACAGAGTTGGATAGAATTTGATTCAATATTCATTAGTTAATATTTACATAATTATCCTTAAATGGAATTTGGGCGTCTTATTTATATAATAGAATTATAAGAGTATTTATATTTTTATAACTACAATGAGAAGATACAACCGAACGTACACACACATATCTATTGGTTCTTACACAGAAGCAACTATGGAATTATAAACCATAACATAAAATATTCACAAATTATTATCCATAGTTTAATGGTATGATACTATATTAGTTTAATTATAAGTTTTATGTGTTCAAGTTTTTAGATATGTAATTATTATTAATACAATAATTTTATATTTTAATAGTTAGACGTAAATAAATAGCAAGAATAAAAATTAGAAGTTAAGTAATTTGCTAATCATAGTTCACATCACAAGCATCCATGTTAGAATTCAACTTTTTTGAAGGGCATTGATTTTTTATTGTTGTTAATTTGGAAGGTATTGATTAGTCTTATTTTATAATTTTAAAACATAGAGTTGAAACCCCCTAACTCACGTAAAACAATACAAAGCCGCCCTAATACATTCCTACCCATACGAAGCAAATTGATGCATTTTCTCTCAGATTTCACAGTTAAACGGTCAAGATATTCGATGCGAGCAGGCATGCGCTCTTTCAAACTGTATGATGGTCCGGAACCATCATCTATTCGGCATCGTTTGGTACTAACAATTGATAGAAGAAACATCGTGTCTCTCAACATACCAATCAAGACAAATTTAATGAGTTTCGATTATGAGCAAAGCTTTCTTAGAGTCCATCTTAATGACCAGTACTGTTTACCATACACAAACAAAATCAGATCAAGTGTCATTGACAAATACTTGATTCCAAGGGCTGTAACATAAATAACAAACAACGTCGCATGGAGACAGGGGTTCACAAAAATATTCAAGATTTCAACCATAGTGGGGCTGCATATTGTCTTACTGACGCATTTAGGAATAAATAACACCAAAGAATAGCAATCAAACGCAAATATCAATAAAATTTCCAACATACAGAGATCCTTAGAGATACATCACCTTCGCAATTTGGGACAACGGTACTCGGCCACAGATGCAAGAACAGCAAGAAAGCCCCGTTCGTCAGTATCTGTGAAAGTTGAGAATGAAATTAAACAGATACCATTGCAAACGACATGACCATTACACAGGCGTGCATCGTCTAAGTCTTGCCGGAAAGAAAAAAAAAACGTAATACATACGTCCGCCGAAGAGAAGCAGCGAGTGCACAACAGAGATCCAATTTGCGAATTGGAAAGATAGGGTTGGTAATCTCGAAGACGAGGGAAAAGGTGGTGGGAAAATGGGTGGGAAATTTTCTCTTGGGAAAGATGAGGGCATGAAACGTAATTTGACAAAAAGGAAGAAGGATATACTTGTAAAAACAACCTAACCATCCGTACAAGACAAATTAATAACGCCTTTTTGGAGTGGCAATATTCACCCCCCTTTTCTTCTCCAATCTCGGGGCTCCAGGAATGGGATGGAAAGCCAGCCTTGCAAAGTAGAGGGTAGAAATCAATGGTTTATTTAGCCAAATTTCTCTTTTCCACAAAAGTAAAGACTCTCTTAGAATAATAATAAGGATCAACAGAACTGTTCAGCAACAAGCAGGAGTAGCTACAATCGAACCTTTTCATCATCAGGAAGAGAAGAAATGACTGTAAAGGTGCTTTAAGAAAACAGGTGATCAACAAGCTTCCACAGGGTTGACGAGAGGATTCTAGAGCAGGTGAAAGAAGAATGGCAGCAGCTTCACCTTTTTCAGCACCACTCATAGCCTATTAAAAGAGTAGTGGTGCTCAATTAGTATTAGCTGTGCATCAAATAAATGCTACTGATCAGACTTAAATAATCGTGAAATCCCATAGAAAAGCATCCTAATGACAGTTTTTTTATTTTTCTTTTGTTCTTTGCATCAGAAAAATGCCACTGGATCAGCCTTAAATAATCGTGAAATCTCATAGAAAAGCATCCTAATGACATAGTTTTTTATTTTTCTTTTGGTGGAGAATATTAACATGCTTTCAAGTTTCAACGGGACAAACTGATGGATATGTTCAGGTCATCGGTACTCCGGAAAAATGAAATGCAGCATCAGCACCAACTACATGGGAAACACTATATGGGATATTTCCTCATAGTGGATGAAACCATTGACGCAAGATATTTTGGATTGCAATTACATAAAGCTATTTCCATTTCTGTAGAACTGCAAGAATTAGAAAATCTTACAAACAGAGTATGAAAAGCTTTTCTGATTTCATTATTTCAGAAAGAATGAAAAGTTAGTTCTCTTACAAACAGGACAAGTATTTATACAGAATCACAAAGAACCAATAAATATCTAACTCTTCTAGAGTATTTCTGGACACGTGGCCTTGTTAGGCTAACTAACTCTGACTTAAGCTCACATACACCAAGCAGCCTATTAATCAGCTTATTAATGTTAATTTCCAGAAATTGTAACAGAAATGAGAAAACCCATATGCCATCAAATTAGCACCCAACATTTAATTGCATGACGAGTGTAAATAAATAAACCCCACTCCTATAAAAGCTCTCTAGCTTGTTTTCCTATCCAAGAATGCCAAAGCATGCAGTATATAGTAAGAGAAATCAGTGAATTCATATCTTCTACCCACCATCTATCTTAAAGGAAGAACTCAGGTTCAACATGGCACTATTTGGGGAAGAATTTGAGTTCTATATGCATAATGTCTGGTAAAATCCTTATGAGAATGAACAAAATTTGGATATGGGGAGAAAGGGAGACTGACCGAGTGATGTTTTCCAGTCTCATTTCATCAACTGATAAAAGATTAGGTGCAATGTAGGTACTGCAATTGACCTGTCTCGGGTTGCTAAATGTATAAACCAGTGACTCCACAAGAGAAGGCTGATGATAGTAACACTAACCTTGAATGCTTTACTGTTCTCACTGTCCATGACTAAAAAAATGGGCCTTCTCGTGAAGGACAATTATAAAGTTATGGCTTGGAAGATTAGGCACAAGTCCGATTATCATATCGGTCTAGTTTACAGGGTTAAGATTGTTCTGAATTTAAATAGGAATAGACTTTCTTTTAAATTTTTACTGATGTACTTCCAAAACTTTTCCCTTGTAATTTTGATTTGGTAATATATGAGGTGAGGTTTCACTAAAATCTTAAGGAACTTGGTTCCGGTTTTCATAATAATTCTAATAAAAAAAAGTAACACATCACACATGCGATGCACTTGATATGTTATTAATATGATTTGATCCGACCTGGTTTTAAATTTTTTCGAAATCTAACTTTAACGAAGTATTGGATTGGAAACTTTGTAGGTGTTGATCAAGTAGTGGAGAAAAATTTATTTATGACTCGACTAGAATGCAAATAAATAGAACACTGAACACATAACCAGAAATGAAAATGTGAAAAAAGGCCCAACACCAAATTAAATTCCAAGCATCCCACAATCCGGTAGCCCACCCACCCCAGAGTTCACCTTCACCATACCAGAAAAGACCATGGCATCATTCCATACTTCACAGCAGTAATCCCCATATACGTGCACCATAAATCAAAGCAGAAAACTAATTTTATTTGTTAATCTAGATCATATTAAGTTGAAAAATGGACGAGCCAACAGGGGTTGGTCAAGTGGTTTGAGAGTTCTTTCTCAAAGGCAAAGACCAGGGTTCAAATCCCTCTAACCACTTGGGGTGTGTGTGTTATAAAAAAAAAAATGGACGAAAATATACAAATTATTTTATTGGAAAAATAGGGCATCACCCCTAAAAATAATTTTATTTTGCCACTAAACCACCTAAAAAAATAAAATTATAAAATATTTTTCTTTAAAAATTTAATTTTTAAAAATAGTTGATTTTTTTTATTTGGGTTAATTACATTTAGGTCCATGGGAATATAAAAAACTACAACTCGTGACCCTCTTAGTTAAATAATTACACTTACATCCATTCACCAAATTATTAATTACAAAAAATACCCACTAACTAAGATTTCATTAAATTTTTTATGATATCATCAAATATTTGACTTAAATTTTCTATTTTACCCTTGTGTACTGTAGCAATTTTTTGTTTTAAAATTACCTTTATTATATTAAAATTGATGTTGATGTCTAAATGTAATTAATTAAATTATTTATTTAAAAATTAAATTAATTAGGTTTAAATGTATTAATTAAATTATTTATTGAAAAATAAATTTATTTAAACATAGAATAAATTATATCTTTAAATAGGGTTTAAGCTATTTAGTCCATTTAATCATATTTTTATTATTTTTAACAGTTTATTAGATGTGGTTTTATTCTTCATTCTATTAAATCATAAATTTAATTTATATTGAGCATAAAATGTTTTAATTTATAAACAAGTTGTCAAAAACTAGTTATTCATATATTAATTTTAAAATAAAAATAAAATTTACGGAAAAATTTGCAAGTTCCCGATTTTATTCAACTTGGAGATTTCTGTTGTCTCTTCATTTACCGCCACCGTCAAATCAGTCATCCACCACAATCGTTGCATTTTCATGTGCTCAAACAGAAAATGTGAGAATCGATCTTGATACTCAAGGTGGGACAATTGTAGAAATATTGTAGGAATGTGAGAGAGAAGATATTGAGAATTTGAGATGGATTTGAAAAAATACAATGGATAAGAAGATGGTGAAATAGTCATTAAGAAAAATAATTATTTTTATATTAATTTTAATTAGTTATTAACCGAGATATGATGGACACTTTAAATGTTTTGGGAATATTTTGTTAAGTTTTAGATGTAATCTTACTATATTGGGTGTTTTTCGTAATTAATAATTTGGTGAATAGGTGTAATGGTAATTATTTGATTAAGAGGGTCATGAGTTGTAGTTTCCTATACTTTCATGGGTCCAAACGTAATTAACCCTTTTTATTCTATAACAAGGACTGAAATGTCTTTTAATACTTTTTTCCTCCTCAATAACTAGTTCGCCCATGAAATCAATTTTTTTTTTCCATGAAATCAAAAAAAAAATTTCCATGAAATCATTTGAATTAAAAGTCTCCCATTTTGAGAAAAATAATAGTAAACAAAATATCCATTAAAATTAAATAGAGCAAAATCTTCTATTTTTTTCTTTTCAGTTATAATCCAAAATAACAAAAATGAAAAAAAGAGGGGGAAAAAAAAGAGTTTTGTATTTATTCCAATAACATAAGCAAACATTTAATATCAAACTACGATCGAAAATAATTAATATCAAATATCAATTTTGCTTCACTAATCAAAAGAAAAATCTGTTTTGTCGAGCCCTGCTTTGGTCTCTGGTTTGATGGTTGTACGTGCTAAAAATCCGGTACATTCCGTTTTGTTTCCCATCCCAGTCTTTCGCAATACTTCCGGTTTACTTCTTTTCTTAGGTCTCGACTTTTTCGCTATGATCTTGCCATGGAGCTAGACCAGTGAGCTATTACGCTTTTTTTAAGCCAACAGTCTCTCACACGCAATTCCCAGCGGGTAAGATACCCCAGCTTGTGCTATGTGGCTGGCATCCGAGATAGAAAGCTATGATATTCATTCCCCCTCTTTTCTTACTGACCCACCGCATAATGGAACACGATCAAAATTAATTAACATCAAATCTCAATTTTGCTCCACTACTAAGAAGAAAAAAGAAAGAGGACTCATATTGATAAAAAAAACTCAAAACAATAATAATTGAATATATATACATACAAACAAATATCAAATAATCATGACAGTCAAATTTAGTTTAAAATTATCCAAAATTCTGATTAACTTCTTCCAGTATTATTTTAATGAAACGAACTAAAATATGCACAATCTTATTGAGAGACAAATTCACGGCCGGTAATTAAAAACCTACAAGTAATTCACTTTTAAAAATGGAAAAGGGTTCTAAATGATACAAAGGACTTGGACTTCTACACATCCTGTGAAGAAAAGAAGTCAAAGCGAAATGAATGCCTTCCCCGTTTTAGTATCTCGTCTTTGATTTTCATAGCCGAATTCATGGCGGATGTGCTGCAATCGACCACCTCTAGTATTTTAAAAACCGTACTATCTGCGAATACAGAAGGGATACATTGCAGTTTGTAACAGTGCCTGATACTTAGGTCCTTCAAGGATGGGAAGATGGAGCCTGCAGTATTGGAGGCGAATGTCCAGTTTTCGAAGCCCATGTCTTCCAACGATAGTGACTCTAGCTTGGGGAACTCATTCGCCTTCACTTCCCAATCGGAGCCTCGGAAGGCATAGGTTTGCAGTTTGAGAGAGCGGAGTTCTGGCAATGTAGCAACCAATGTCATATACTCCCAAGGAAATCCACACCCGCTCAGAGTTATGTGTTCAAGTGTAGAAGGAAAAGCTGGAATGGAAGAATGAAGAGCCGGTGACCCAATATCAGGATACGTAACGAAGCATTTGAACTCCCAAAGGTGATGTAGAAGGTTTAGATAACTGAAAAAACTAAAAGCTTCATCCTTGGATGATGATTCAATCCGAACTTCTAGAAACAGAAGCTTTTTAATTGTTTCAAATATGATCGGTGTACAGCTGCGAGCACTCACATCAGTAAGTTGATAAAATTTTTCTAGATTTGATCTCGGAGGAGGCTCTGGCAGGTCATATCCCACGACTTGCAAATGCGTCAAGTCTCTCAAGTTCCAAATTTCTACAGGTAGATAGGATGGAACTCCATAGCATTTCAACTTGAGATGGTCTGAAATAATCAACACCTGGAGGTTCCGAAGATTGCACAATTTTGCTGGTATTTGTCCGTTATAGCTGAAAGCAAGGTACTTCAACTGGACTAATTTGGGAATTTCGGGTGGGAAAGTGTAGAATCCAATTTTGAGAGCATCTAGTACCTCGAGCAGCTTGAAATTTTCTGACCACGCCCTCAGTCTATATTGATGATCTGGACCTGCATAAATAAGACTACGTGCCGATGAGTTCAAGTTACATGCAGAGAAAGCTTTGATGAAATGGTGGATATTTTGTTGGATGCACAATCGGCGCTGCTGATTATATGTATTGCCTCCCTGCATCAGACTGCAACTCGTATTCTTATTTATTACAAAGAAGAACTTCTCTTCTTGAGCTTTTCTCACAAGAAAACCAAGAAAAACTTCATCAGCAATTCGCATACTCACATTCCAGTAGTCTCTAGCCTTTAGAGATAGAACAAAGAAACCTCGAGCAAAAAGTTCTACAAAAGACGCTGTAGCTGTGGCTAGCATCCTATCATAATCTCTAACCTCTTCCACAAATCCTTCCACAACCCATTGGACCATGAGCTTACGTTGAGGGCAATCATAATTGTATGGAAAAATTGCCATATAGAGAAGGCATACTTTTAGTTTCTGAGGCAAGTGGTTGTAAGTGAGAGATACTAGTGCTTCTATGAGGTCAGTGCAGTTCTCACATGCAACAATTGAACACAATACCATCTTCCAATACTCTTCAAACGGATAGGCACACAAGAGTAGTCTTCCAACAATGACAATTGCATGAGGGAATCCTCTGCAACTCGAGGCGATATCCTTTGCAATACTAACAAGATATGCCGGGCATGATTCACCATCAAAGACTATCTCCTCGAGCAGAGTCAACGTAGCCTCATCACATATACAATCCAATACGTGAGGACGAGCTGGTGCTACATCCGCACACCTGGTTGTTAGCATTATTCGGCTTCCGTTGTAGTTATTTGGGAATAACTCCTTCAAATCATCCCAGGCCGCTTCGTCGCCTATATCATCCAATAAAAGGATATATCTCTTATCCTTTAATGAGTTGTAGAGATACTTCGTCAATTCCGCATCTGTCTTCTGACGGATTTCATCACTCCAATTATATTCGTGTTCGAGCAATTCATCATTTGATACTTTACGGATTCCCATGCTAAAATTTCTCAAGGATGCTAAAATATCCAACAGCGTATCGTGCTTGTTGTACTTAATTGATAGCTTAACCCGACCTCTAACATCAAAGTGGTTATCAATCAACGGATCCTCCAGAAGACAACGAGCAAGAGCAGTCTTACCAATTCCAGCAATCCCAACAATCGGGACAACTTGGAGCCCATCAGATCCATTCATCAGCCGATCCTTGAGTTCATCTACGTCTTTATCTCGTCCAATCAATCTATACTTTTTGCCGCAGTTAATTTCTTCTGAATTCCTCCACACCGAGGACCTTATTGTCCGGTCCAGAGTCAGATGATTGAACTCCTCCGTCGTCATCTCAGCAATTAGAGCAATTTCTTTTTTCACTCGCTCCAGATCATCACAGAAGCTCTTGCTGCTAATTTCAGCTTCCGACTGGGGCAGGAAATGAGTTGACCCCGTGTAGGAGTCGATGATATCTTGAGCTTCATAAATTGCTTCCCTGATCTGGGTTTCAAATTCGCTTTTAACCTCTCTGTTTTTCACAAGAAAGCATTTCAAGGAATCAACTCCTTCAAAAAGTTCTTCGATTTGTGGGAATGGACAATTAGGAATGGTCTGGAGCTTGGAGAGAGTATTCAAAAGCCGAACCGCAGCACCATAGGCAGCCATATTATCTATGATCTCTCTCCTCACAGAAATGAAAAGCAAGAAGTAATATGGTAGACTGGAGTTTGTATTCTCTTTCTGAGTACCAGACTGAAATCCCAGTTCTGGTATATACTATGTATATATGATAAAATTACGAATAATTACGAACAGTCCCCCGAGTTTTGATGAAATTACAGATTATTCCCTAAAATTTGAGAAATTATGAACTCCCCCTGACCTTTACACTATCTTTCACAAATTTTGTCACGTTAATCACACATTTTAAACTCATATTTATATTCCAAAAATACCCTTAGGGAGTATATTGTAATTTACTAAGAGTTTAATGATATAATTGTAATATTAGTTAATTTTGAATTTAGAACCGAAAAAAAGTTAATGTTGAATTTTTTGTATTTAAAAAGTTATTAGTTAATTTAAATTTAATATTTTATTTATAAATATAAATAAAATTAGATATTCCATATATATTTATTTTTATGAAGTATGATAAAAAAAAATTATAAATTCCCTCTTATAATTATATCTTAGTTTTCAATATATTTTATACGAGTTCATTTAAAATTAATTTAAAATAATTTATTTGTGATGAGGTCAAAATACGCTCGTCCCACGTTTTGACACGTGGCACTACTGAGACGATGACATTTGTCTCCCCAAGGTGGCACCATCAGTACACGAGCTCTAAGCCCAACGAGCGCTATCATCCTTCAAGAGCGTATGTCATCGCTGACGCGCTCCCCTTGCCTCCGCTCTCTCACGAGCGCCACTCATATTGTCAAGGAAGCCCTCTTCGAGCATCACACTCCCTCAGAGTGGTCTTCCCTTCTGACTCATTACACGAACCGGAGCCCTCATCCCCTAACGGATATCTTGGCCTCCAATGCTTCTGGTTGTCACGAGCGTGCTCTTAAGCCCTCGTTACCAACCTCCCAAACGGCTCTCTGACACACCGTATGTGCCCGCGCACCTGCCACTGTTGCCAACACTAACCCCTAGCTGCTTTTGCAGAAGATTCCTCCTAAGTTTCTCTCTCGCAGCGCCACGTGTTAGGGCAACATTCGGTCAGGACCACATGAGGCAAATGACCAAAGGGTCCCTGACCCTCAACTATAAATAAGCTGAGTTATCTCCTTCACGGTAAGCAATCTCCATTACTGCAACTCATACACAGCTTACATTTCCTCTTTCAGATCATCATCTGACTTGAGCGTCGGAGAGCCAAACTGGGTATCACCCCCAGTTCCCCCAGCTTAGCCTTCTGACTTTTATTGTGTTTGTCCTAGCAGGTAGAACCCCCATCTTTTCCGGCGAACTTCCGACGGTTTCCCCACTCAAACAAATTCTAAAGTGATTGGACTTTGTACCCATATTCAGACCCATCATTTTTGGCGCCGTCTGTGGGAAACCAGCTCTCAACATCTTTCTTCTCTTCTGCTAGTTGAAAAGCAAACACCAAAACCCATCACAGCTATGGTCGCAACGAGATCCGGAATCGTGGGAGGAGGAGAAAGCACCTCTCATGAAGTCAATACTGTTATTCCCTCCGCCCCTGTGGGCGGAGGCCCGCCGTTTACTGCCGCTGATGGTGGGGCTCTCCCCGCCGTAGGAGTGACACCGCAGGCAGAGGCCTCAGTTCCTCCGCCAGCGCCGCTGGCACCACCAGTTTCCGCCGCCGCCGGAGGAGTCCCTCTCTCTGCTCCTCCGCATCCTCCGCAAAATCAATGGGTCCATACCCATGTAAATCCGGGAGGACAGAGTTACATGATGCCACCTCCTGCTTATACACTCACTCCCACCATCATGATGCCACTGGTCCATCCCTATCATGCCGGTCAGATCCAACTCCCGGTGGTGATCCCCAGGGAGATTGAAGGAGTGGAGTTACTTCCACTAACTACTCAGCAACTGAGGGCTCTCTACGCCCAGTGTGAGGTTCAGGCGGCTCAGGGGGCATGGGAAAGGTTCCATTCCATGTACTTTCCCTCTGGGCAGGCCACTCAAACCACCGCCCCTTTGGGCGGACTGCAAACCTTTCCCCTCAGAGAAACTCAGGCCGTCCTGAGGGCACAACCGCCACCACCGCCAGCCAGAGAAACGCCCCCGCAAGGCGGCAACGAGCGTCCCCCCGTGGACCGGAACAGAGAGCCCACGGAGAGAATTAATGAAAATGAAGGAGACTCCCATGTCTCCAGAAGGGACTCTCGAGCCCCCAGACAAGGGGACAGATAAGGAGACATGAATCCTGACATCCTCGCGGCTGTGCAAGACCAGCTGCAGGGTTTAAAGGATATTGTAGGGCAGCTCTCACGAGGGCGATCAACTCAGATCTCCCCTAGTCGGGATGAACGGGTTGACGCCAGGAACGCTCGTCCTAGGGACCGTCAACCAAGGGTCCCCCACCGCAAGGAGCAGGAGGGGAACTTCTGCACATATGAATACCACCCGTTGGCGAGGGGCTCCCCCCTCGTGGAAGAAGTTTTGATGGCCCAAGCAGGAATGGCCAAAATCCCCACTTCCATCAACCGCTACGATGGGACAACCGATCCAGCTGAGCATCTGGATCATTTCCTGCATTTGATGCACCTCTACGAGCACTCCAGCAACTACTCGGCCAAGGTTTTTGTCACTTCCTTGGTAGGAATGGCGCAGGAGTGGTACAAGCGGCTGCCCCCACGCTCGATACACTCATACGAAGAGCTAGCCAACGCTTTCCTCAACCACTTCAATTCTCTGAAAGCCCCAGTCACCGCGCCCACTGCTCTTTACAACGTAGTGCAAGGCAAGAATGAGTCTCTTCGCTCGTTCCTCGCCCGCTTCAACAAAGAGATCTTGCAAGCGGAGAGGCCGTCCATGGATTTCTTGATCCCAGTGCTCTTTCAGGCAGTGGATCACAAGCAGTATGTGAGCAAGAAATTTGCTGATGCCATCGTGGAGAGAAGGCCAGGGACGCTCATGGCCTTAAGAGAGGTTGCCGAGCCGTTTTTCACGCTCGAAGATATGTATGGGACGAATGGTCCCCGGCATCACAGTCCAACAAAGAACGAGCGCCCTCATCACGAGCGGGGACGGGATGTTGTTGTCAAGAAAGAGCGTCATCAGGAGCGTAAGAGATCGCCACAGCCCCCTCGTCGATTCGAGCGCATCCCGCTCACTAGGCCGAATTCCGAAGTCTATAACCTCTCCGATAAAAAGCTCTTCAAGAGACCCATCAAGATGAGGGAAACGGATTCACTCCGGTGCTCGAACAAATACTATGCTTTCCACAAGCAGAGGGGGCAAGACACGGATGAGTGTCGTCAGTTGGAAGCTGAGATTCAGAGGCTCGTCGCGGGGGGCCATCTGAAAGAATTTGTCAGGGTGCTTGAGCGCTATGATGAACGCTGCAACGAGCGCACCGGAGGGAGAAGGCGGAGTCCGTCACGCTCGAGGAGCCCACGAGGAAGAGGCCCTCCCGAGGGCAGCAGCCATCGGAGCAGTAAGGGAAAGGCCCCTGAGCAGGAAAACTGCCTTTTGCGATTATCAATATGATAGCGGGAGGCTCTTCAGGGGGAGATTCCAACACAGCACGGCGGAAGTACGTCAGGAGCTACAACCAACGCCCATCCGTGCCTAAATCCATCTACGCCATACAGAAAACGAGCGCTCAACAATCAAGAGCGAGTGATGTAATAGGCTTTGATGATAGGGATTTAGAACACATTGTAACACCTCATGGGGAAGGTGCGACTTCTAACTGCCCCATGGTGGTTAGTGTAGATGTTCACAATCATGTTGTAAAAAGGGTGTTGGTGGATAGTGGAAGCTCTGTTAACGTTTTGCCTTACTCTACATTCTTGAAGATGAATGCTGACCTCCCGCTTGAGCCTCTCAAAACAGCTCTCATTGGTTTCGGGGGTTCAGAGGTTGTCCCACGAGGGCAAATCCGCTTAGCTACTTCATTCGGCCGAGCCCCTCAGCGCAAGACGCTCATGGTTACATATGCGGTGGTGGAGATTGATATTCCTTACAACATCATATTGGGGCGCCCAGCCCTCGTTGACTTCAAAGCCATCATCTCCACCTACCATCAGAAAATTAAATTCCCCACCTCCGAGGGCGTTGGAGAAGTACTGTGCAATGTGCGAGAGGCTTGGGAATGTTACATGTTATCCCTCAGAAAGCCTAAGGCGGAGAAAACCTTCCAAATTGGGTCCACCAAGAAATTTGTTGATTTTCCCAATTTAGATGAGGATGGTCCCGTGCGTAAGAGGGCGAAGTTAAACAAGAAAAAGAACAAGAAGAAGAAGGATGACAATACCAAAAACCCCCTCGAAAACGCTCCACCGGGGACCGTCGACGAGACTTCTTTAGAAGGAGACGAGCGAGAGGAGGATGGGCCCGCACCTGATGATCATCTGACAGGAAAGAAGAGGGCGCTCGAACTTCCCCGCCCTGAGGTAAGAATCGAGCCCTCGGAAAAATTCCTTACTATTGAGCTTGAGCCTGGGAACAAGGATAAAACCACTCAGATAGGGTCCAACCTCTCGGGGCCGTCTCAGATTATGATGATTGACTTCCTCAGAGAGAACATTGATGTATTTGCGTGGAAAGCCTCCGACCTCACTGGGATTGACCCGAGCGTCATTGTCCACAGGCTTAATGTGGATCCCTCTTTCAAGCCCATTAAACAGAAGAAGCGGGATGTGCACGGTTTTCGGAAAAAGGTTATTGAAGAGAAAGTTAATAAACTCCTGGAGGCCCAATATATCGAGCCTATTTTATACCCAGAGTAGTTGTGTAATGTGGTTTTGGTGCCCAAGAGCGCGAATAAGTGGCGCATGTGCAACGATTTTACTGATCTAAACAAGGCTTGCCAAAGGATCCTTACCCTTTGCCTCGGATAGATCAATTGGTGGATTCGACCGCTGGATGTGAACTCATGAGCATGATGGACGCCTTTCAAGGATACTATCAGATCTTTATGGCTCCAGAAGACCGCCCCAAAACTTCATTTGTTGTCCATTTAGGGGTGTATTGCTTCCTGGTCATGCCTTTCGGGCTGAAGAACGCCGGAGCTACGTATCAGCAGCTCGTCAACAAGATGTTTGAGAAGGAAATTGGGAGATCCATGGAGGTTTCTGTCGACGACATGATTGTCAAGAGCAAGCGCCAGAACTCACACTTGGAAGATCTCAAGCGCACTTTCTCTATTCTGCGCTGGTATGGAATGAAGTTGAATCCTTCAAAGTGTACTTTTGGAGTACGAGGGGGGAAATTTTTGGGATATATGGTCAGTCAGAGGGGGATTGAAGCCAACCCAGAAAAAATCAAAGCTATCTTGGAGATCCCTTCCCCTCGAAATCTGCGGGAAGTACAAGTTTTGGTAGGAAAGATCATCTCCTTGAACAGATTCATTTCGTGCTCGGCGGATAGGAACCTTCCTTTTTTCAAAATTTTGAGGAACGCACGAAATTTTGCTTGGACGGAAGAATGCGAAAAGGCGCTGCAGGACATAAAGGCTTACCTTTCGAGCGCCCCGCTGCTGACTAAGCCCGTCGAAGGCGAGAGACTATTTCTGTATCTTTCCATTTCTTCAGAGGCCACAAGCGCGGTGTTGATCGCTGTACGAGAGCGAAAACACTTGCCTGTTTATTAATTAAGCACAACATTACAGGGAGCTGAGAAGAAGTATTTGAAAATTGAGAAATTTGCGTTTGCTCTTATCAACGCATCAAGATGGCTGAGACCTTATTTTCAAGCGCACTCCATAACGGTCCTTACCGATCAGCCCTTGAGGCAAGTTTTATCCAAACCGGACGTGTCGGGAAGGTTGATAAAGTGGGCCATCGAATTGGGCCAGTTTGACTTATGCTTCGAGCCCAGGACAGCGGTACAAGCTCAGGTTATAGCTGATTTGTTGGTTGAACGCTTTGGCTTAGAGCCTGCCGTTTCGGAGAATGAGGGGCTATGGGTCCTGCACACGGATGGTTCCTCAACCTCTCAAGGGGGAGGAGCAGGAGTGGCCTTTAGAGACCCCAATGGGATTGAGTTGGACTTCGCAATCAGGTTGGATTTCCAAGTCACTAATAACGAGGCGGAGTATGAAGCCCTCGTGCAGGGATTGAAAATTGCTTTCCAGAACGGAGCCTCCAGAATTACCGCCTATGTGGACTCACAGTTAATCGCGAGCCAGATTGAAGGAACTTATGAGGCTCGAGAAACCACCATGGTGCAGTACTTGGGTAAAGCCAGAGAAATCATTGGGAAGTTCAAGGAATTTAATCTACTTCAGGTGCCACGAGCGGAGAACGAGCGTGCAGACGCTCTGTCAAAATTTGCTTCAACATTAGAAGGCACTTCCGAGCGTTCTGTCACGTTCCTTAGAACCGAAGAGCCTTTGATCAAGGAAAGGATCGCCACCGAGATGATCGCTATGATTGATCCGAACGAGCCCTGTTGGCTTGACGATATCATCAAGGCTCTTAGGGATGGTGTCTATCCCACTGACAAGGTGGAAGCTTGGAAAGTCCGAAACAAGGCCCCTCGTTTCTCCTTGGATTCCGAGGGAAGACTGTTCAAGAAATCATTCCAGGGACCCCCGATGAGGTGTCTTAGGCCCTCGCAAGCGAAGGAGACGCTCGAACTCATCCACAATGGGATCTGCGGGAACCATTCAGGAGGGCGTGTCCTGGCAAATAAAGTTCTGAGGAGTGGGTTCTATTGGCCTACACTTCTCCAAGATGCCATTGAATTTTCGAGGAAGTGCCCTAAGTGCCAATTCCATTCAAATCTCCCTCAACTGCCGGCCGCTCAAATGATCCCCATAGATGTTTCCTGGCCCTTTGACCAGTGGGGAATAGACATTGTGGGCCCTTTGCCCATCGCTGTTGGACAAAAGAAGTTTGTCATCTTGGCTGTCGATTATTTCACCAAGTGGGCCGAGGCCGAGGCCATTGCAAAGATCACCTTCCGGGTTGTGAGAGACTTCATTTGGAAAAACATCATCTGCAGGTACGGAATCCCGAGGGTGCTTATCTCAGACAATGGATCCCAATTCATAGCAGCAGACACGCGAGAATGGTGTTCAGAGTTGGGGATTGAACAGCGCTTTACCTCTGTGGGACACCCTTAAGCCAATGGACAGGCAGAAGTTACCAATAGAATCATTTTACAACATCTGAAAACTATGCTCGAAAGCAAGAAGAGTGAATGGGCAGAAGAACTGCAAGGAGCGCTCTGGGCTTACCGCACAACCCCACGAGTGGCCACTGGAGAAACGCCTTACGCGCTCGTTTATGGATCGGAAGCAATGATACCAGCGGAGATTGTGAACGAATCCGCTCGTGTCGGCTATTTCGAGCCTCAGCTCAACGAAGGCAACAGGAGCTTGGAGTTGGATTTACTGGATGAAAGAAGAGACAAGGCCTGGGCTAAGATTCACAGTTATAAAGCCACCGTGGCCCAACAGTACAACAAGCGCGTGAAGGAGAGGACATTCCAGTTGGGAGACTTGGTTTTGAAGAAGGTGGAAGTATCCAGACATGTGGGGAAATTGGATCCCAACTGGGAAGGCCCATTCAAGGTTATACAAATCAGAGCTAACAACACCTACACCTTGGAGACACTTCAAGGTGAGCGCTTGCCTCGCCCTTGGAACGCATGCAACCTCCGGCGGTTTTATGTTTAAAAGCTTTTTGCAAACCATGATGTAACAACCCTCTTTGACGGGTTCTATGTACTTTCAATCACAAGTAAGCAGCAACATAATCTTTTTAATTTCTCTAATACTTCTGTTTCCTTGGTTGCTTGAATGGATAAGACCCACGTCCCTCGTTTTTGCGAGCGTGGTTGGCAAACCATTCCAATGTGTATGCTGTTATTTCGTATGGGTTACGCTTGCCAGCATTCTACTCCACATAGGGGGACGCCCTCATAAGGATAGACTGGTAACGCTCACAACCAATTAGGCGAATTGGAAGAAGAATATGAAGCAAATCCTAGTAGGCCTTGGCTGTTTCTTACAACACCTTGCGCTCGAAAACGGGATCTCCTACAGAGCAAATCCTAGTAGGCCTTGGCTGTTTCTTACAATGCCTTGCGCTCGAAAACGGGACCTTCTACAGAGCAAATCCTAGTAGACCTTGGCCGTTTCTTACAACGCCTTGCGTTCGAAAACGGGATCTCCTACAGAGCAAATCCTAGTAGGCCTTGGTTGTTTCTTACAACGCCTTGCGCTCGAAAACGGGATCTTCTACAGAGCAAATCCTAGTAGACCTTGGCCGTTTCTTACAATGCCTTGTGTTCGAAAATGGGATCTCCTACAGAGCAAATCCTAGTAGGCCTTGGCCGTTTTTTACAACGCCTTGTGCTCGAAAACGGGATCTCCTGCAGAGCCAGAAATATGACAAGAGCCAGAGCGCTCGTATGACGGCCTCGGTATCAGGAAGGAATTTCACAAGTCTTGAACGAGGGCAACCACTCAGTAAGACCCTCGCAAATACTCAAGACTTAGCAAAATTCCCCCAAGATTAAGAAGAAATTTCACGAGCCCTGAACAAGGGCAGCCTCTCAATAAGACCCTCGTATATACTCAAGGCTCAGCCAAATTTTTAAGAACAAAAGCAAAAATTTACACAAGTCTTGAATGGGGGCAACCTCACAATAAAACCCTCTTGATCACTCAAGACTTAGTCAAATTTTTCAAGTTTTACAGGAGTTAACAAGATTACTCAAAGTTCCAAAAGGCTTATCAGAATAATGCAATTTCTGCTAAACATGTTACACACAATCTTACCCCCACAAGATTTGTTCACAACAAGCACAGTATGTAAACTTGCAGTCAAGAAAAAGGTAATTTTTATTCATTAAAGGCCTTTGCCTGTTACAAAATAAGGGCTCAAAGGCCCATAGACATCTTTACAAAATGGAGAGAGTACACAGAAAAACTGGCAGAGAAAGGCTTCAAGCGGCAGGAGCAACATCATCATCTAAAACCACCATGATGTTCTGAGCCACAGGACCATGAACAGGGCCTTCTGGCTCTTGAGGTTGGGCGACTGGTGGTTCAGGCGCTTGTGGATCGTTGGGCTCGTTGTCCTCAGAAGCATTTACGTTGGCGCCCTCAGCAAATGGAGCAAGGGCATCCTCCACGTTAGGCCCTTGGGAATCATCTTCAAGAGGATCATTCTGTGCGGCTGGAGGGGCATCACTCGCTGGATGAGCATCCATGTACTCTTCTTGGAGAAGCTTGACCAGGAAATCATACTCCAATTCAGCAATGGAGTCCGTGGGGTCATCCTGGTCTTCCTCATCTTTCTCACAACGCTCATTGAACATGAGCCCTGTACCCTCCGCCTCCCTCATTGCCGGATTGGTGAGCCCTTTGTGGATACCCTGCTCGATGGCAAGGTTGAAGGCCTTTTGAGCCTCGTCCAAGCAGTGTAGAGAGGCCACAAAGTTGAAGGCCTTGGAGTGACAAAACTTGATGAGGGCCTCCTTGTTGGCTCGGTTAAGACTTTGAGGCCACTCATTCATTGTGTCATTGAACTTTCTCTCAGCCTCCAGAGCCCTTGTTTTCCAGCTCTCGCGCTCGGCTTCTGCCTTCTTCAGATCCTCTCCCCTTTGGGCCAACTGGGCGCTCAAACCGTTTCGAGCGCTCTCCACAGCCACGAAGTCCTCCTTCAACTTCTTCAGTTCCTCCTCTGTCCTCTCATGCAAATCCTTGAGGGATTCATATTTGGCTGTTTCAGTATCCAGCTCCTCTTGGATTTGCGTCGGATCGTTAGCAAGCGCCATCTTCTTGTACTTGGTATTAAGATTGGCATAGATGGACGCCCGTATTTGGATAATCTTGAGGCGGGGAAGTACTTGCTGCATAGGTTCGAAGGGAAGGAAGTATTAGCAAGAAGTTATCAAAGAGATACTTACAAGGATGGCAATGTAACAAGGGAGTAAAGACTTACAGAAATCAAGGAGTGGGCCGCATCATAGGCAACTGATTCCACAGACTCGCTGTACAGATGCCTGTGGTCCGCCGTGAACTGGGCCTTATCGTAGAGGTTCCAGCTGACGGATTGAGCGAGCGTGCCGGGCCTTAGCAGAACTGGCCCGCCGTCGGAGGTGCCTGTGAAGTTCCTGTCCCCTTGGCGGGAGAACTCCCATAAATGCTCTTCCTCTGAAGAGGAAGTTTCTCCATCACCTTTGGGGCCCTCCACTACCTGCTTCCCTTTGCCCCTTATTGTTACAGCATCGGGCATCATCTTCCTCTTGTGGGAAGGTCTACTTACGCTCGAGGGGGGCTCGTTTATGACCAAGTTAGTGGGAGGCCTCACCTGGTCAGCGGCACGAGGGTCAGCCCCCCTCGGATCCGATGAAGAAGGTAGCCGCACCACTATCCGGCTTTATCTGTTGACCGCTCGGCTTTTCCCCTGGCCACGAGGGGGTTGAGCGCCTGAGGCTGCGCTCAAACTGGCGCCTTGATGGCCTCTTCGAGCGTCACTTCTGCCACTGCGGTTTCGTGGGCGCTGCTGCTCTCCCTGTTGGGCTTGGTTCCTATTCGCGTTCGCAAAACGAGCAGCCTGCCTGATACCTCCGGCCATTGCTAATATTGACGCTCCTGCAAGGATGGTAAATACAAGGGTTAGAAATCCTTAAACAAGTTACTCAGTATGCAAGTTACGGATACAAAGAGGCAGTCAGTATTCCTATCTAAAAGTTAGTGCCCTAAGAGTCTAACCATCTCTCTCCATTGTTAGGAATAGTGCCCTAGAAAGCCGATTAGTCATAATCCGTTTTGGGACTTTCCTAGTATCACAGACAATCTTTGAATAATATACGATTGATTAATATCATAGGCAAACATTTCTTTATATGCTCTTGTTTGGTATGCGTTTACTTTAGCTGTGCATGTATGAGAACTCCCCTAATCCTGATGACTTTAGGACTCTACCATTTAGGTGAAATGGTTCATGAAACGAGCCCTATATCACATAAGTCATGATTAGTAAAATACTCCAAGCCGATAAGTCCTACAGACAGTGGGAGTGTCAACCTGACTCCTCTAAGGCTTGCTTATGGGATTATGCCCTTAAGAAGGACCACCTTGTTTCATGGAGGTGCAAAGTGTATAGTTGATACGTGCGTGATACATGAGGGTGCTTACTTTAATAAGTAAGTTCACTGAGGTGCCCCGTGTGAGAATATTCCTAAATGGGAAAGGAAATTTCTATTTCAGGAAATAGAAACTTCCAGATTAGGAAATATCTCACGAGTCATTGATGTGATTAATTGATCCTTAAGACTTGAGGTTCCTTGTCACTTTATGAGTTAACTCTGTAGTCTTAGGTATAAGCTTTAAAGGGTGTCGCCTTAGACAACTGATTCAAGGCTTATGCTGGGGCTGCATAAGTGATTCATGAAAGTGAATGAGAATCAAGAAAGGACCTACACTTGCATTTGCAAGGTGATCTCTTATTGTGTAAGTCATTCATATGCCATATGGAGTCCTTGGCCAAGGCAGTAGATCAAGACATCAAGAAAAGGGTTTCTTGGATTGAGATCAAATGGATATGAAATGCACTTAGCTTTAAGACCGGATTATTAGGGTTCTGATTATTCCCTTACCCTAGATCTTGGTTGAGAGATAGTAAGTAGGAGGATTGTATCTCACATGAATCAATGACTTAAAGGTTCTGTCGAATCCGAACATTCCAATTCAGCTAGGGGTTAAACACCTGTTGCTAGACTATGGTCGTTTAATCTGTGGACTGATTAATTAATTAGTGAATTAATTAATTGGGGTCACTGCTAATTGAATTGAGAACCTAGAGGGTCACACACAACAACTTGGTTATATGAGTTAAGGCTTTAAAATGATTAAACGAGTTAATCGGGCCAAGAGGGTTCCACACGTGTGGCTCACGTGAGTGACACGTGTCCTTGTGACACGTGTCTCACATGTGTGCAAATATATGTGTATATTTATTTATGTGTTAAATAATTAATGTGATTAATTATTTAATAGACTTTGGTTTAATTTTGAATTAAAAAGAAAGTCTTATTTTGGAGAAAAATAATCTAGTTAATTAATTGTGAATTAATTAATTAGATAAAATAAGTTATTTATTTTAAATAAATAAAGTATAAAATTATCCAAAAATAGTTTGGATATTTTAGCTCTCTTGAAAGTTGATTTGAATTTGAATTCAAAGTCAAAGTCAAAATTACTTGATGATCAAGTAATAGGAGAGAGGGACCAAATCCTTAGTCCATAAGGACTAGGATTTTCGGCCACTCCCATCCTATATATAGGGGAGCTCGAGCTCCCCTTAGAGCTAATCGAGAATTCTTTTGGTTCATGTGTTGAACACCAACCTTTCTCCAAGATAAACGAAACCCTAGGTTAAGCCTAAACACTAACTAGAGAACTAGCATCCTTACTAGTTAGATTGTAGCCAAGTTGGTGGACTATCTCTAGAGAGCTTCAAGTTAGAAGTTTTGAAGATTCGAGCTTTACCAAAAAGAGGGGATCAAGCAAAACGATCAGAAGGGATGATGAAACGATTCTGAGCCCAACAGAAAACGAGTGAAAAAATCGAACCAAAGAAGATGGCGAAAACCGTTCGTCCATATCCTGAAAGATGAATTTTTTCACGAGGGTTTTATGGCTGGCAGATTTCTACTTTCGCAAAATTGGTTTTCGAAGGGAGTTTCATTCATCTTTTTCTTGTTTCATGTTTCTTTCTTTATGTTATATAGTTAAGAACTTCCATAACATGATTTGAATCTAGGTTGGTTGGATTGTTATCCCTACAATGGATTCTGAAGTAGAAAGAGATTTCGAGGAACGGGTTGCCATTACTGCATGAAGCGCGTTTGAGGGCGGCTCAAAACGTGTCAAGAAAGCTACTACCCAAGTGAGTTTCTTGATCTCTACGAATTTGGATACACGATTGCGAGTCTAAGATCCTTTTGTTGGAAAAATTTTTAAATTTCCGCTGCTTTCTGATTCCTGTTTTCCAACAAGTGGTATCAGAGCCACCTCGTTAATCGTGTTTCTGATTCGTCTCAATTAAACTAAATTTTGAGAAATTCTTGAATTTGAGTTACAGTTAGGTATTCTTGAATTTGTATCGTAATCTGAGCTTTTGAATCTGAGAGGTTTCCTGATAAATTGAGAAAATCTTTTTCTGAAAAAAAAAATGGTTTTATTTTAGATTTATTAAAATCGCGATTTTGATTCCCGAATCGAGACGAAAATTTTTCTGAAAATTTTGTACGGAAAACGGTGCGGGACGACGAGGACCAAGCGAGTTTGTCGCTCGTTGTCGCCGCACGCGCACGGGTCCGGACGAGGCCGGAACAGCCTGTGCGGGATCGCCAGCACACCCATGTGCGGGACTGCCCGCACGCGTCCGCCCAGCCCTGTGCGGGATCGCCCGCACACCCCTGTGCGGGACTGCCCGCACGCGTCCGGAACATCCTGTGCGGGATCGCCCGCACACCCTGTGCGGGACTGCCCGCACGCGTCTGTGCGGGATCGCCCGCAAGCGTCCGCCCAGTCTGTGCGATCTCCCGCACCTTGCGGGCGAATGTGACGCGATGCAACTTTTCGTGTTTTTGGCCCAAATTTTATTTTAAAATTATTTTAAAAAAAATTTATTAAAAAATTTTAATTTCGAAATAAAATTATAATTTGGGAATTTCGGGAATTAAAGTCAATTTTAATTTTTTGGGAAAAATATAATTATTATTTTTTGAAATAATGATTTTAATAAAATTGTTAATTTTTGAATTAACTTGAATTTTATCAGATTCTAGCTTTTGATTTTGAAATTATTCTTGAACAAGGAACTGTTTTTCAGATTACTTTGAGTTAGTCGAACTTAAAGTTAAAGGAATTTTAAATTTATTGGTAAATTTAAATTCTTGCAATTTAAGCATGTTAGGTGATCATGGGTTTAGACTTATGTATGGTTTTAATTTATGCACATGGATGGTTTAAATTGGGGTTGGAGCCCTATAGTTGCGTTTTTCAATTGAGGTTGGAGCCTCACTTATGTGCGTACTGTTATTTGATTTATTATGTGGCTTTCCATATTACTGTTTTTGAGGCTGGGGTATGCCCCGTGTAATTGTCTAAGGCCAATATGAAGATTGAGCCTTATTACTTTATGTCTTTTTCTTTTTATTGTAATTTGAGAGTAGAGATAGGTGGTGAGGTTTTATTTTCATTTTGGAGACAATGCACCCATGGAGTAAGATGAACCACATTCAAGTAACAAGGAGGCCATAAGTGAAGACCCCTCAAAATGTTAGGGAGGGGAATCTCACTTGTAAAATGTAATAGAGATAGGGCTCGTATTTTGTTACCGCTTTCCCTTATGTGATTTAAACTGTTTATGTGGCATGTATGTTAGAACTTGTGATTGTGGAGTGGCTCCCACATATCACGCATAAGATAGGTAGAACCCATGATCATGACATGTTAGTATCATGTTAGGACATGTTATCTGTTTATGTGCTTGTTTGAAATGCATTTAAGTGTACTTGCATTAATCAAGACTAATAAAATTGGATAACATATATGTTGGTGAGGTCGAACCGAACAACTCTTCGGTTGATTCGAAAATTCCCATTAAATATTAAGCTCATTTCGAATAATAGGTATTTAATTCGAGATGCAAATTTTGAATTAAATTCCTAGCATTCCATCAATAGGTTTTAAGTTTAGTAAGTAAAGCTAGTTATTGTCCGCGAGTCGTGGGATAACTAGTGGAGCTTATTAGTTCTTAGTTACCTAATTGATCATTTTAAATGATCAATATTTCGTGGTTAATTTGGGCAAGGGCGATGTCCGCGAGTCGTGGGTCGTTCGAACTAAGTTTTGATCATGATCTTATGATTGATGGGTCTAGCTTAACGCCTAAGTAAATATGGATGTCGCACGAGTCGTGGGTCCATGTTGAAAGATAGGTGATGCAAAACAATTACTAAGAGTTCTAAAGGTGTTAGAATTGGTAAGTTGTACCTACCTAGGGTTTTACTTAGAATGTCCGCGAGTCGTGGGTTCAAGGTAAAATGCTTAGGATCTTAGTACCCATTGGGAAACGTGTTCCTCTTAGATCTTTGGGAATTATAGATCTTTGAAAAACAGTGGGAGCTACATTAGATTAAAGACCTTATCTTTTGTATATCGTTATAATTCAGCATGCTCACTAGTTCTCTGCTTAGCATTTAGGTTGTAGTTCTGTGATTCTCTACAATATGAAATGCAAACCCATTCGTATCCTTCCTTAAGTCAAAAGAGTTGACTAAGTCCTAACTAACTCTAATTGGCTTCGGACCCTAAAATCCGTTTTAGATTCCGAATAGAGAAAGACGTTCTCTAAAGGGCAAAGTTTTCAATTGTGAAAATTCGACACGGGCCAAAAGAGAAGCAATCTGAGGTGAATGGATTTTTTCCAAACGACTTAAGAGCAATTGAACCATCTCATAAAAATGTTACAAGGTATAACATTATGGAATTATTCAATATTCCAAATGAGGAAACAAGTGCACAGGAACAAGGTCTAAAGATCTTATTTGAAGATCTTATGGTCTCGATCATCAACCGAGAAAAGAGTTCTCTATGCACTGATTGCTTACATTGCTTCCACCATCATTCAAACCCTTTATGCTCAACTAGAATGATGCTAATGTAGCATAGTTAATCATTTAGTTGATAATGGTTGAGAGCATCCTTAAGAAGGAATAACAGGTTGAGATGGTTAATTCTTCTTCTAAACTCCCTAAGTTAAAGGCTTGAACGCCTAAAGAAGAAGAAACCCTTAAGAGCCCAATGGAGGGGCATGTAAGGGGTGCGTCCAAAAGACACTAGAGATCAAATAGGACGTTTGCTTCTATGGTAGCAAATAAGGACTTTGAAAGGAAACTGCGAAGAGTATGAGTACTCTGAAATGTTACCTCGTTTAGTAATTCTACTAGGAATAGAATTCACTAGTCTTGAGTCAATTCTGCATAATTCGTTGTGCAAAGACTCAAGGCACTAATGTTCTGAACATACAACGAGATAACAAAAGTAAGTGAGATGACAAAGCTTCGAATTACTTTGGAACGTTGAGATATAAAAGGATTAGCAAGTCAGACACCTTAGGATCATTCTATGAAACTGAACCTATAGAGTTGACTTCCTGTGAATCCTATCTCAAAGGGAAAACGTTCCCGGAACATTGTTTAGGTGAAACATGGAACGTTCCAAAATTATAGTGGATTTCGATCCATGCTGATGAGTGTAAGATGCTTAATGTAAGCACTAGATACAATCGTCAGTTTAATCATTATGAATGAATGTACTTGTTAAAGTACAAATTCGAAACTTATATGAAATTCTTAGAATTTCAAAAGGAGGTTAGGAACCGAAGTAGTCATAAGTTATAGGCAAATCGATATGATCGAGATAGCCAATATCTTATCAACTAATTCCTTAGTCATCTTAGAAATAATAGGATTATCTCTCAGTAAACTAATTCGAGAACACCTTAGTGTTTCCGAATGAGGGAATGAAACCTTATATGATATGGTCCATTTCATGGCAAACTTTACTGACTTATAATCATTCTAGGAATAAACTCCCAGAATATGCAGTTAGAGATTTTGAATTTTGCACCTTCCAAAATCAGTCCTTTAGATGCACTATGTAATGTGGCACACTAAATTCCCTAATTATTCTTGTCCAAGAATTTAGTGGAATCCTCTTAAGTAACGAGGATAGTGGGAGATAGGCTTGAAATGAGTTCAAGTTTATACAAACAATATTGGATATCATTTCTGCGATTCCCTTAGACAAAGGTTGTTTGTCTCAAGGAATGTATCTTTCTTAAGGAATCGTTCCTATAGAAGAAGAAAGACAAGCAAGCAGACCTCAAAGAAATTTGAGAATAAATATCCACGCCACATATAGAAGAAACGAGCCCATCTGATAAAACTTAGCCAAATTTTAGAGCATGTACACGTGTGAAACCCTTCTCTTAAGACGCGTTTAGAACGTGTTCCTATAGCCAAGGAATTACTTGAAGAGGAGACACTGTCAGATTTGGAATCTGAGTAGTGTAAGCAAGCCTTGAAATCCAATATGGATTCCATATACTCAAACCAAGTTTTGACCTTGGTTGATCCACCTGATAGGATCAAGCTCGTGCAGCTTCGAGTGAATGAAAGCATTACAACCTTCTTGACGGTTGAAATGCAAAAGTCCATTTGGATTGTGTTTATCACATCCTCATATTCTGACTATGAGATATGATAAATGAATATGAGAACTATCTTGTTCAATATGAGATTGAAAGAGACTGAAATAAGGTATTTCTATAAATCTCATATTCAGTGGGAGTATGCATAAGGTATGCAAATCCCTAAAGTCAATCTGTGGATTGATAAAGGCTTCTAGGAGTTAGACAATTCGATTCCATAGGATAGTCAAATCGTTTGGCACAGATAGAAGTCGAATAAGTCTTAAAAGTGTACATATGAAAGTTAGTGATGTAAGAGTCAATTTTTGGTTCTTTAGAAGACGACATCCTTCTCATTAGGAATGTCAAGGATAACGTGAAAGTTACCAATTCTTGTTTAAGAAACAATTTGACATGAAAGATCTTAGTGATTATCCTAAATTCTCGACATTCAGATCTATAGAAGATAGATCTAAGAGAATAAAAGGATTATCACAAAACGAGTACATAACCATAATACTAAAAGGAGTTTAGTAGGGACAATGGAACATCTCTTTTGAAGAGTATGTGTCCTAAGATAACTTTAAGAAAGTTAGAATGTCCAAAATCCCTTTAAGTAAAAGGGTGCATCATGTATGAAATGTTATGTACTAGACTTGATATGGCGCAACACTAAGCGTAGTGGGCCAAATCTAATATGACCTCAGAGAAGGTCATTAGATCTCTATAAAGGATGTCCTCAGAGTACTTGAGAAGAAATGAGGATATGTATTAGTTTACAGAGCCCAAAAGATCTTATCATTGAAAGGATATTTTGATGTAATTGTTTCATCAAACATAGACGATTATGAAATCATTGAAAGGATACAACTTCTACCAGAATGGTAATGCAATGTGTTGGAAAGGGGTTCCAAGGACGGACATTGCAAAACTCGACTATCGTAGTTGAGAACTTAGTCGTATTATATAACGCTAAGTTAAGTGTTTGGGTAAGAAACTCCATCTAACTGGTTAGATGAAGTTCCTAGCATGAAACAACTCCTTTATCATATTGTATGATAAAATGGATGGTTGCTCAAGTAAGAGAACCAAGACCTCACCAAGAGACTGAACACGTGATTACGAATCACTTTATAAGGAAAAGGTGTTTTCCTAAGAGATGTGTACACAAGAGGGTCACATCAGCAGAGAATAAAGCAGATCCACTTTGGAAACGCCCAAAGTCAATAGGCTCTCAAAGTGCATCTTGAGAAGATGGGACTTAGAGTACCTAAATGGCTTTTACGGGCAAGTGGGAGATTGTTAGGAATAGTGCCCTAGAAAGCCGATTAGTCATAATCCGTTTTGGGACTTTCCTAGTATCACAGACAATCTTTGAATAATATACGATTGATTAATATCATAGGCAAACATTTCTTTATATGCTCTTGTTTGGTATGCGTTTACTTTAGCTGTGCATGTATGAGAACTCCCCTAATCCTGATGACTTTAGGACTCTACCATTTAGGTGAAATGGTTCATGAAACGAGCCCTATATCACATAAGTCATGATTAGTAAAATACTCCAAGCCGATAAGTCCTACAGACAGTGGGAGTGTCAACCTGACTCCTCTAAGGCTTGCTTATGGGATCATGCCCTTAAGAAGGACCACCTTGTTTCATGGAGGTGCAAAGTGTATAGTTGATACGTGCGTGATACATGAGGGTGCTTACTTTAATAAGTAAGTTCACTGAGGTGCCCCGTGTGAGAACATTCCTAAATGGGAAAGGAAGTTTCTATTTCAGGAAATAGAAACTTCCAGATTAGGAAATATCTCACGAGTCATTGATGTGATTAATTGATCCTTAAGACTTGAGGTTCCTTGTCACTTTATGAGTTAACTCTGTAGTCTTAGGTATAAGCTTTAAAGGGTGTCGCCTTAGACAACTGATTCAAGGCTTATGATGGGGCTGCATAAGTGATTCATGAAAGTGAATGAGAATCAAGAAAGGACCTACACTTGCATTTGCAAGGTGATCTCTTATTGTGTAAGTCATTCATATGTCATATGGAGTCCTTGGCCAAGGCAGTAGATCAAGACATCAAGAAAAGGGTTTCTTGGATTGAGATCAAATGGATATGAAATGCACTTAGCTTTAAGACCGGATTATTAGGGTTCTGATTATTCCCTTACCCTAGATCTTGGTTGAGAGATAGTAAGTAGGAGGATTGTATCTCACATGAATCAATGACTTAAAGGTTCTGTCGAATCCGATCATTCCAATTCAGCTAGGGGTTAAACACCTGTTGCTAGACTATGGTCGTTTAATCTGTGGACTGATTAATTAATTAGTGAATTAATTAATTGGGGTCACTGCTAATTGAATTGAGAACCTAGAGGGTCACACACAACAACTTGGTTATATGAGTTAAGGCTTTAAAATGATTAAACGAGTTAATCGGGCCAAGAGGGTTCCACACGTGTGGCTCACGTGAGTGACACGTGTCCTTGTGACACGTGTCTCACATGTGTGCAAATATATGTGTATATTTATTTATGTGTTAAATAATTAATGTGATTAATTATTTAATAGACTTTGGTTTAATTTTGAATTAAAAAGAAAGTCTTATTTTGGAGAAAAATAATCTAGTTAATTAATTGTGAATTAATTAATTAGATAAAATAAGTTATTTATTTTAAATAAATAAAGTATAAAATTATCCAAAAATAGTTTGGATATTTTAGCTCTCTTGAAAGTTGATTTGAATTTGAATTCAAAGTCAAAGTCAAAATTACTTGATGATCAAGTAATAGGAAAGAGGGACCAAATCCTTAGTCCATAAGGACTAGGATTTTCGGCCACTCCCATCCTATATATAGGGGAGCTCGAGCTCCCCTTAGAGCTAATCGAGAATTCTTTTGGTTCATGTGTTGAACACCAACCTTTCTCCAAGATAAACGAAACCCTAGGTTAAGCCTAAACACTAACTAGAGAACTAGCATCCTTACTAGTTAGATTGTAGCCAAGTTGGTGGACTATCTCTAGAGAGCTTCAAGTTAGAAGTTTTGAAGATACGAGCTTTACCAAAAAGAGGGGATCAAGCAAAACGATCAGAAGGGATGATGAAACGATTCTGAGCCCAACAGAAAACGAGTGAAAAAATCGAACCAAAGAAGATGGCGAAAACCGTTCGTCCATATCCTGAAAGATGAATTTTTTCACGAGGGTTTTATGGCTGGCAGATTTCTACTTTCGCAAAATTGGTTTTCGAAGGGAGTTTCAATCATCTTTTTCTTGTTTCATGTTTCTTTCTTTATGTTATATTGTTAAGAACTTCCATAACATGATTTGAATCTAGGTTGGTTGGATTGTTATCCCTACAATGGATTCTGAAGTAGAAAGAGATTTCGAGGAACGGGTTGCCATTACCGCATGAAGCGCGTTTGAGGGCGGCTCAAAACGTGTCAAGAAAGCTACTACCCAAGTGAGTTTCTTGATCTCTACGAATTTGGATACACGATTGCGAGTCTAAGATCCTTTTGTTGGAAAAATTTTTAAATTTCCGCTGCTTTCTGATTCCTGTTTTCCAACATCCATGTCATGAGCCGGAGGGTTGTCAAGGTAATCAGGGTCATTAGAAAGACCACACAGGAACATGAGCTCTGCGTCGTCTATCCAGTCTTTCGCTTGAATGAGGTGACCCTCGTCCCTCAGAGCCTCAGCCAGACTCTTGGCCCAATCTTTGGGGAGAGCGGGTTCCAAGCGGCTCTTTGCTACCGAGCCCCAATTTGTGGACACCCCAAAGCCTTCTTCTGTGGGGGCCTTGACAAAGATAAACTTTTCCTTCCAGTTAGGACCGTAAGTGCTTGTGGGAGAGTTGATCAATTTTGTATGAGCCTTCGCTTGGATGTAGTAGAAGCCCGCCTCAGGAGATGAGCGTGACGAGCTGACTACTTGGAAAAGTGCGTTAAAGTTCCGCACGAAGGGCTCATAACCAGCGCTCCTCATCAGAATCATGAAGCTCGTTAGTAGGGCCAAGCCGTTGGGCACTATTTGTGAAGGACAGAGGTTCAAATCGTTCAGTAAGTGGGCCATTGGGATCGAAATTAGGAACCTCAAACCTCCTGAGCTGACTGTGGCCACATAAACTGCCATTTCACCGGGAGGTGGTTGGTTGGCACGCTCGTGGCTTTCAGGGATTCTCCAGGTGTAGCGCTCGTCCCAGTAAATGGGCGCCATCATTGTCTTTACTTCTCCCACAGTGACGGTGCTGGGAGTTTCATCTGGGGTGCGCTCGGTAGCCTGGTATCCCGATCTTTCACCCTCGTGAGGCCCCTTGAACTTCTGGGTTTTCTTGGTCTTCTTGGATTTTCCCTTATCACGGGCTCGTTCTGAAGACCCTGTTATTTCCTCAGCCTCCGGCACCAGAGCCGTGATAGCCACTGTCACAGTACGGCGGTGGGGATGAGTAGCACTCTCGGTTATTGGGAGAGTCGCCCCTTGCCTTCCTGCCTCTATCACTAGGCTCATCTCTTCGAATAGATGTTCTACTCTGCCGGGATTCCTTTCTTCCATGGCCATCACTGCTGCCCCCCAACTCCTCGTCTCTAGGGGAATCTGGGGAAGAAGAACTCTGGGTGGCCATTCCACTGATCTCACGGGCGAATTCCTCAATATGTTGGTCAGCCATAGTAAAGTTGGGATTGGGAGAAAGTTTATTTGAGTTCGAGAATGGAAGATTTTGGGAGAAATCTGGAATTTCAGGGGAAGCGAAACCTAAGGGATTACCTAATCCTAAATCAAAATCTAAAGTTAGCAAAGTCAGAAAAATATCGCTGGAATTTACCTTAAGGTTTCTGGGAAAGCTTGGAGGAAAACCTGAGACGCTTTGAGAACTGGATTGCAAGAGAGTTTTTTCTGCAATGGATGCTTGGAAGGTAAGTATACGTAAAGAATGGAATGATTTCAGAATCCCTTATTTATAGGGACGGGAGTTGGTGCCTTTTCGGCAAGGATTCAAAATCGTAATCATTTCCCGCCTAGGAAACCGTCCACTTTATGGAACCGTCCCATACTTTCCAAGATTCACGCGCCCCCACGCGCGTCCGCATTTAATGCTCCGACTCTTCGAATGGTCAAAAAGAATACAACATTTAATGCTGAAGCGTTACGAGTGGTCAGATGAAAAGACCGCATTAATGGCGCAAACAGAAGAAGGATTGCTCAACACGCCAAGCTTCATACGAGCGTCATGCTCAGAAGATAGAACACATTGGAATTCTACAGTCCTTATCACTAAGGACTATAGAATTGGGGGGGCAAAATGATGAGGTCAAAATACGCTCGTCCCACGTTTTGACACGTGGCACTACTGAGACGATGACATTTGTGTCCCCAAGGTGGCACCATCAGTACACGAGCTCTAAGCCCAACGAGCGCTATCATCCTTCAAGAGCGTATGTCATCGCTGGTGCGCTCCCCTTGCCTCCGCTCTCTTACGAGCGCCACTCATATTGTCAAGGAAGCCCTCTTCGAGCATCACACTCCCTCAAAGTGGTCTTCCCTTCTGACTCATTACACGAACCGGAGCCCTCATCCCCTAACCGATATCTTGGCCTCCAATGCTTCTGGTTGTCACGAGCGCGCTCTTAAGCCCTCGTTACCAACCTCCCAAACGGCTCTCTGACACACTGTATGTGCCCGCGCACCTGCCACTGTTGCCAACACTAACCCCTAGCTGCTTTTGCAGAAGATTGCTCCTAAGTTTCTCTCTCGCAGCGCCACGTGTTAGGGCAACATTCGGTCAGGACCACATGAGGCAAATGACCAAAGGGTCCCTGACCCTCAACTATAAATAAGCTGAGTTATCTCCTTCACGGTAAGCAATCTCCATTAGTGTAACTCATACACAGCTTACATTTCCTCTTTCAGATCATCATCTGACTTGAGCGTCGGAGAGCCAAACTGGGTATCACCTCCAGTTCCCCCAGCTTGGCCTTCTGACTTTTATTGTGTTTGTCCTAGCAGGTAGAACCCCCATCTTTTCCGGCGAACTTCCGACGGTTTCCCCACTCAAACAAATTCTAAAGTGATTGGACTCTGTACCCATATTCAGACCCATCAATTTGCAATTATAATAATCATTCCCTTAAAATAAAAATTCATACAAAAAACCACACAAGAAATATCAATTAGTGCATTACCAAATTTTTTCCTCAAAATTAAAAATCATAACAAACACATAACATCAATAAATGCATTAGTAAATTAATATAACTAACCGGTGGAGTCATTTAAACAATTATTTCAAATGTTGAACATGCATGATCAATATTTACAGTAAAATATTAGGCATCCATAAACTCTATGTATGAAATTAGTTTATCATAAAAATATTAACATATCATTAAGTAGTATTTATTGAAAAAAAAATATTAGGTAAACACAAAACTCAAGAATTTACATCAAAACCCCTAAGAATTACAGTCGTTGCATTAACCCTCTTACTTTTGGACTTTTTATTACATATGCCCCCCGAGTTTCAGCATACTATGGGAAAAATAATAAATTTCGTACATTCCATTAAATTTAACGGAAGAGATAACGGGTCTGGATGAGTTCATAATTTCTCAAACTTCATGAGATAATCTGTAATTTCGTCAAATCTCAAGGGGTTATTGATAATTATCCCTAAAATTAATTGAATTGAGCAATATTATACATTGTAGTCAATAATATATTGCGACTTTAAATTACAGTTCTCGTAATTAGAGGGTCTTTACCCTTTCGCATGACTGGTACGAAATGGACAGAGTTGGATAGAATTTGATTATAATTAAAATTTCATTCAATATTCATTAGTTAAAAACTTTGAATTTTAAATAATCATCCTTAAGTGAGAATTATTAAAAGAATTGTGGTTTGTTTTCTTTCTGTTATCATAGGATGATAACAGTATTTATATTTTCGTAACTACCATGAGAAGATACAACTCTCCAACAAACAAAAAAAAAAAACGAGTTACGGGCCCATATCCATAGGTCCTTACATAGAAGTCTAGTGTTTAATTAGAAGTCTCGTATTTGAATTTTAAGATACATAATTATCATTGAGATAAAGAATTTTATACCTTAGCACCAAAACCCATATAAATAACAACCACAAAACTATTTGTGAAGTAATTTGCTAATCATAGTTCACATCACATGCATCCATTTAGAACTCAACTTTTTTAAAGAGCATTGATTTTTAATTTGGAAGGTAAACGTGAAAAGATTCCATGAGATTAATAAAACAATTATTTCGCTGGAATCATTTAGTTGTCGCATCTTATTTGTTAATTTTTAAAACATAAAGTTGAAAATCTGATATCTATATTTCAAGAACCTTAGCTGTAGAATGACAAATGATGAATTGTTAATTAGTGAATTCTACTTTTTAAATATTTGCATCCATGTGGGCATTCTTTGTGTCACATGGCCACGATACATGTGTTAAGAAATTGCGGATAATCTCGAGATTTATTCTAATTCACGGGGTTGTTTGTATCTTTCAGTTTTTACTTGTAGGGTTTCTTGTAACTATTTAGTGGAGGTATTGTTATAACCTTTTTCAAGATGCAAAATTAATGAATTCAGAAAAGATTTCCTCAAACTTGTTCTAACTACACGAATTCAGAAAAGAGGCACCTGATGTTTCTTTTCATTTCACTTTAATCGTGCAGTTAGTTTATTTGAAATTTACCATGTCTAGTTCGGTTGTGGTAAAATATTACATTTAATATGACCGGGACAATCCGACTCATCGGATCGAATATAAATTTGCACTATAAAATGGTATATAATTTAGTGGTCTAATATCATACTAATTTTATCATATATTTTATTGGAGTTTTGTGGATGTTAGTTATTTTTGTTGTTGGTATTTTTTCGTAGGATAATGATAGAAGATCAAATGCAGCGTATTCAGACTACAGAAGAAAAGCTGAAAATCAAATTTCAGAAAATACTCTGGAGCGTAGTGAGGAAGTGGTACTTCAATGTTTGACTGATAGTTGGACAAATTAAGTTTATTTAATGTGGTTTGTCTATCTATTACGACTACGAGTGTGGTTTTATAAGAAAGCTCAAAGTTTTTAATAAAATAAAAACTGTTCAAAATACTCAATCTCCCCCTCTTAATATTAGATACTACAACTGGTCTCAAAAAAAAAAAATATATATATATTAGATACTACAACTATCAGTAGAGTTTTATACGTTTGCGATTTATCCGTGTTCACTTCCCAATCGGGACCTCGGCAGTTGAGATATTCAAGTTCTAGTAATACAATAATTGCCTCAATTTTATATTTCGATTAATTTGTTTAAAGAGCATTGATCTGGAAATGTCAAGTATTGGCTAGGTAAATGTGAAAGTAAAAGGTCAAAAGATTCCAGCACAAATCAATTACAGCATTAAACTAATCTTATCTGTTAATCTTGGACAAATCAAGTTGGAAAGCGGATGCAATTTCTTGTTTTATTCATTTAAGAAAGCATCTGATGGGTGGACTTGGGAGTATATTGTTTTACGGGTTTTTATCTTACTTAAAAGTTAATACCTTGTTTGATGGGGCGATTAGCTCTTTAATCGGCGGCCTGCAAAAAGCCCTCACTGTTCACATATTAAGATGCGTAATGAATCACAAGGGGAGGAGTGCAATTAAGTCCGAATCTTGCCCGTGTACTGTTTCCAAAAATTAATTTTTGTCATAATTGCCCGTGTACTGTTTCCAAAAATTTATTGTCATAATAAAGCTCCAATGGTGTTAATGGTTCATATTAATCAACTTTGGTATAAAGTTTAGTATTGCATATCAAATTTTAATGAAAAATATTTAAATCCCTAATGCAATCTATGGAATACTACTAGAATTTTAGATGTAATTCACCCTATAAAGCATTTGTAGAACACTTGTCACTTTTTCCCCAAGCCAAAAATACCCTAAAAAATTAAAGAATACATCAAGGCATCAAATATCATTAATTCATTATATTATCCATATAAATATTTCTTTTAAATGTAGCCAAGCATCACATCACTATTCCACCCTTTTGTGGAACTACTACTTCAAGAGTAAACACAAGCTAAATCTCCATTCTACCAAGCTTATCCCCACCCCCACAAATTTCATCACCCTAGATGCAAGTATTAATCAAGATGACAAAGCAAAGAGACTACCTCAACGTAAACACTAAAATCGAGAAAAACACAGAAAAGTGACACCGTCGAGCATTTCAATGATCAGAAAGCACAGTTCCTTCTGAGAATACAAACCTGTCTGTTACTCCAAACACGTTTGCTAATTGCAAGACTACTTTTTGGCACGTGGAATTCATAGGTGATACCGCTTCTGGCAGAAATGGCATGCATTCGGGATGAAATTCTATCTTGTCGAAAGATGGAGAATACAGTGATAATACTGCCCGACAGAATACAAATCTGCAGTTGGAAGTTGCCAAGAGGAAATATCACACTTACTATTCGTTTATTACCAAGGTATTATTGCAACAAGTATTCAACAATTGAATTGATGCTGATACATCTCAAAAAAGCCAACAAAAATTACATATATGAGTGTTTCATTGAGAATGGGAGTTGAGAATAAAGAAAAGTCAAAACTGAAACCACAACAGGCTCGAACGGAATCATTTCGATGCATTCCGTAAAGGCTTATGAGAAAATATCATGCAAATTTTGAATGACTCGAAAGTATTAACAATTGAATGAAACTCATGTGCACCATTTTATGAAGTGCCAAGGCCAAGAAAGTTAAATTGGTATGGCATAAATTAGGTTCTTTACCAATTTAACCATTTAAAAATTAATTTAAGGGCATAGAATTTTCCTCCCTCCCATGTTTCTTTTATTTAATTAATCTTTCTTCCCTCTCCACTCCTACTATTTTCATTTTTCATAAAGTTTCTATTATTCGACTTATTCATATTTTTATCTTTTAAATTCATTTGTTGAAAACATTTTTCATATTTATTATAATATAATAATAAAAAATTAATAGATAATACCATTATAAAATAAATTTGTGATTCAAATGTATCTTTGTTATTTGCCCGATACGATGGTTTTCTGTAGGCTACATTCAATTACCTTAAAAGGAGCCGCCTCAAGAATGGATCCGTTAAAATTTGTGCCCAGACAGGATCAAGATTGCCAGCTGCAGCCAACAATGACCCTAAATTACTTAATGAGGACTGCAGTAGCTTCTCGGCTTTGCTGTACGACTCCTGAAACAAAAGCGTGAATCTTTAGAATAATAAGGATCAACTGAACTGTTCAGCAACCAGCAGGAGTAGCTACAATCATACCTTTTCAACATCAGGACCACTAAACCCAAGTAAGAGAAGAAATGACTGTAAAGGTGCTGTAAGAAAACAGGTGAACAAGCTTCCACAGGGTTGACGAGAGGATTCTAGAGCAGGGAACGGTAATGATGTGGCCGGAGAAAGAAGAATGGCAGCAGCTTCACCTTTTTCAGCACCACTCATAGCCTATTAAAAGAGTAGTGGTGCTCAATTAGTATTAGCTGTGCATCAAATAAATGCTACTCAGACTTAAATAATCGTGAAATCTCATAGAAAAGCATCCTAATGGCATAGTTTTTTTGTTTTTCTTTTGTTCTTTTTCTCTTCTATTTCTTTTGGCGGAGAATATTAGCATGCTTTCAATGGAACAAACTGTATGGAAATGTTCAAGTCATTGATAGTCAGGAAAAGTAAAATGCAGCATCAACACCACCAACATGGGTAACAATAAATAAGATATTTCCTCAATTGACTATAGTGGATGAAACCATTGACACAAGATATTTTGGATTGCGATTATATAAAGTTATTTCCATTTCTGTAGAACTGCAAGAATTAGAAAACCCAACTGCATATGCCACCAAATTAGCATCCAACATTTAATTGCATGACGAGTGTAAATAAATAAACCCCACTCCTGTAAAAGCTCTCTAACTTGGTTCCCATCCAAGAATACAAAACCATGCAGTAGTAAGAGAAATCAATGAATTGAGATCTTCCACCCACCATTTATTTTACACAAGTGTACCCCTTAAAGGAAGAACTCAGCTTCAAAATGGCACTACTATATGGGGAGAATTTGAATTCTATATGCATAATGTAAAATCCTTATGAGAATGAACAAAATTTGGATATGGGGGAAAAGGGAGACTGTCCAAGTGATGTTTTCTGGTCTCATTTCATCAACTGATAAAAGATTAGGTGCAATATAAGTACTGCACTTGACCTATCTCGGGTTGCTAAATATATAAACCGGTGACTCCACAAGAGAAGGCTGATGCTAGTAAAACTAACCTTGAATGCTTTACTGTTCTCACTGTCAATGACTAAAAAAATGGGCCTTCTCGTGAAGGGCAATAAATCAGAGGGATATATGCAGTTCATACCTGAAACATAAAACAACTATCACTCAGTATCACAGATATTTTATCAGTAGAACCCAAAAGAATTAGCATCCAGACATAAGTAAAATAGAAGTGTCACTCTTCCTGGTACGAGCTCATTATAATGAATTTGATGGTCAGTGCTCTATCATTTATCTAAATAACACAGGTAATGGCAACAACAAGTGTTAACTTGATGTGTGCTCCTAAATGGCCCACTTGATTCTTTACAGCAGCAGATGTTACACATGTAGAAGATGAAAAAAATTATAAAACGGAAAATCCAATGCAAAATCACTATTAAAAAGTGTATAATACACGACTCCTTTGCTACCTCCATGTCCACGGGGTCCAATATGTAAGCAATCAACAGTATGACTAGAATAATCCACACTATCATATCCAGTGGCAGGGGAATTAGTAGAGCTGGAGTCAGAGTTGATGGAGTGAAACTGGAAGCTCCTTACAATGTTTTCAGTATAACCAGTAGAGCTTCCACCACGAGATGGGGAAGATATAGCACTGTTTCCTGCACATACATTATAATTATCATGTTTGACCCAAAGATTATCATAAGCACAAGTTTCATTACCTGAAGCTGAAATATATATTAAGAGAACTCCATCAGAAGGAAGCTCCTCGCACACAGTCCCTAAGACCTAAAAAACATGTAAGATCACATTACAAATTGAAAAACTTAGTGAATCACTAAATATACAAAGGGACTACTTCACTTGAAGGAAGCTGGGTATTTTGTGAACAGAAAAAGTTCTTTCTTTTCACAGATTACAGGCACCACTCTCCTACAATTTTAAATGAATCTCAATTTTGTAACTAATGCCTAAAGGGTGGTTTTTCACTACTTTAGCGGAACATAATGCGAAAAAATCTACGAAAAGGGACCAACACTAGCCAATGCAATTAAATAAAGAAAAATACTGGTTAAGTAGGAGTGTATGCTCACCCTTGGATTATTTGCACCAAGTGAACATTTTAGACAATCTAACACAACGTCATGTGGCTATCAGTTATTAGCATCCACAAGATAATATAACAATTAATGTTCCAATTCACCTTGTTTCTAATATAATTATTTGGTGCCATGAAAAAGGAGATTCTATTAGAAATCTTCATGGTGAATACTCACTGCCATGAAATGGGGGACTGATGGTCGAAATAAGATGGCTTTCCGTGGGTTTGGTGGCAAAGTTGGATCAGTTATGTCCTGGTTAACGCGACTAGACCCTGAAGCCCCATTCTGACTGGCACCAGATCCAGATCCACTAGAGGGAGGCATGGTTGCCTGGTAAAATGAACCACTAGGTTCCCACTCCAAATTTTGTAGCATCCTAAAAGTATCAAGGGTGAGTTCTGAAAACTTGACCTGATCAGCAACAAACAGGAACATATTAAATCTGTAGTTTGTTAAGTCTCCACTAAATCTAAATGGAAAAAAATCACTTATACATGTTCTCTGTTGGCACGATAAAGATCAAAGAATGCAAACCTCATTTGGGTGGTAACTGCACAATAAAGCATCTCTTAGTTTTAGCTTTCTCTTTGCATCCGTAACATTAGGGAGACTATCTGGGTGAAGATCCAAAACAACACTATATCTCAAAGGCCTCATATTCATAAAAGCTGTGTCCGCTTTCAGGAATTTAACTATCTCCTGAATCACGAGCTTCCATTCTTTAAAGTCTGTTTCCTGGACCAAGAAATTTACTTTTATTCAATTATCTATGGTCATACTACAGAAAGCATGCTGTCAATATTGATAAAATGGTTGAAAGTGTTCCTAGCATCAAAAAGTATCCGGTTAATATTTATGAGATTCCAAACTCGAATGACAAGGCAACAAGTCATTCATCAAAGAAAATGGGCCCTAATATACAGAGGCAATTAACTGCATTTATCACAAAGAGAATGTGAAGCAGACTTATGACACACGCAAATAGCTAACATTCAGTAAAGATTCCATGTAATAGCTGGGACCTACGGAGCAACAACCACATGGAACTTGATAAGAATTTTTTTAAATTCGATTGTGAGCTCAGGTTTCTCTGCCAGGTCATAAAATCTAATCAAAAAATGGACTTCTTCCAAATAAGCCAACAAGTATATACTAAATCCACTTCCTGATTCAGAAAAACACCTTAACCCCCACAAAATAGGGATGGTCTGTTACTGATATGCTTGGCCAAACTTGCAAGCTGAGATATCATATATAATAAAAAGCATATTTGCTAACACAATATTGAAAATAGTGAAGGAATTGTAAAAGACACGTGTCTGCAAGAGGAGGGAATGCATGGTGTCCTCTATGTAAGAATATACGCATATATGTGCCACAATGGCATCACATGGCTCTGATTAGATTATTATCAAATCTGTGTCCCAGCCCACTGATCCAGACGGGGTTATGTTGGTATTCAATACGTTGATTGTAAAAATGACCTGGAAAGTTCTTTTGCACTCATCAAGCAGCATTTTAAGATGATTCACCAACTGATAAACCATTTCTCGACGGTTTAACACCAAACAAACGGTCAGAAACCGAGCAAGGAATCTCAACAGCTTGCTAGCTAGATTCACATCCTGATGCAATCCTTCCTTGAAATACTCCCTCGTCAAGATTGCCTCATAGAATATGTAAGATTCTGATAAATAGCTGGCCTGACTAGTCCTCATATACTGTCCAAAATAAAGCTGCCCAATTCGGGAAGCGATCTCTCCAATCTCCCATCTCTTTAACCCAGCATCCACCAGCTTCTGCCGATTCTCTTGTTGAAACTTCCAGAGTTGAGTGTAAACTTTAAAGACTTTATAGAAGTACGTATCATATCTGGAACATAATTAGGAAAGCACCTTCAGGTTCATCAAAAAAAAAGGAAGAAAGATTTAATCTTCACACAGAATTAAGTCAAAACCAAACAGGTTCTTAATTTAGCTTACTAGCAACCAACCTTACATATTGATTCCAAAATAATCAGTATACCTTCATCCAGTCTCACACCCTCAAGTCAGAGAAATGATGACAACCCATAGTATATATTACGCAGTCAGCTCCCACTGTTGCTAAATGCCCGCAAATGGAATGGGAGTCTTATTGAATTACCCAAAACCATAACTTAAAAGAAATGATCAATGATCACTCCAAACTTAAGAAATACCATAGTTTCACACAGAAATCGTACCCACGCTCACGTGTATGGCAAAGCCAATCACTATGACGAAATTGATTAACTTTCATGTGATCAAGCTTAACCCAGACACAATTCAGTGCACATATTGCAATTTAAGACAGAAAATTACAATTCCCAAAAAAGAACAACAATTCACATAATTCAAAGCCGATAGAACCAAAAATTCGAGCCACCGCTGCCATTATTGAGGTTTACCTAGTTCTTTGATAGTAGGGCAAATCGCGGATCTTAGAGAACTTCTTGTCGGCCTTGGCCACCAGACTCCAGTACACCTCGTTCACCGGAATAGTATTACCGCCACTCTGCGGCTGATTCTGCGACATTTGATTTGTGCTCGAAGTAGTGTTCTAAAAAGGGATTTCGTCCATTACTCCATGTTTGTCTGCTGTTTAGTCTAATCTAGATTCTAGACAAACAAGCACAGAAAGACAGAGAGACGGAAAGAAAGAAAGAAAGACGACGTATATAAAAACGTTATTGGGTCAAATTAACATTGTGGTTAAAAACGTTTATTGGGTCTTATTTTCAACTCTAATATAAATCGCACTTTTTTTTTTTTTTTTTTTTTTTTTTTCTAAACACCCATCATCGATCATCCCATACGAAATACTATTGAGGACTCAAGGATGTCGTAATCTTGTAGTGACCAGTTGGATCACACGAAGCATACTTTAATCGAGGGATACGGGTGGGAAACCTAAAAGAAACTATTAAAAAATTTTACTTATCATTCATCTTGAACCCAATTAAATAGAATATGAAACTAAAAGAATAAAATAAAGCTTTAGGTTCAATCAAAAAAAAGAATAAAATAAAATATTATTGAGGACCGTAAAACTTCTGGGCATATAGCAAAAGTTAAACTCATGCACACTAAACACGAAGGTAATTGTTGTATCAATTCCTTAATTAAAATGGGTCACGGTGTGCATATCGAATTAAAAAGATTATAATGGATTTTGATTGAATTTAAAAAAACTGATTTCTATAACGGAATACTGAGCATCATGACTTGTTTTTTCCTAAATAGAAAAAAAAAAGAAAGAAAAACTAAAATCTCATTTCTAGGCATCTAGCACGATTTTGCTCAAAGAGAATTTGATACTGAACTAAAACATAACTAAGTAACTAACACTATAATAAAATACTATCTGAAAATAATATTAATTTTTATTTCAACATTCACTCATTTGGGGTGTTATTAAATTATAGCCCACTAGGTATCGGGTTTGTAAAGTTCTAATTAATCAATTTCCTTGGAGAGATCTAGCCCATCAGTTTGCAACTCTTCCAGTAACAGTAAACCATTTTTTTCGTCTTTTCTAAAAGACTCATTTATCTTAATTAAATGTCTGAAATTTGAATTAGGGCTGAGCATAATTTCAAATTGGGAGGGTTAGAATTAAAACGTATAAAAAATTTAGAATTTTAGAGGGGTGAGAGATGGATAATAAAAAAATTCATGGGTAAATTTTGTGCATTAAAATTTGGGTAAATCTTTATTTGCACCCCAACCTTTGGAGTGTGTTGCACTTTGGTATCCAACCTTTGATTTTTGACAAATCAGTACACAACTTTTGCAAGTTGTTTAATTTCAATACCTAGGTCAACATTCCGGCATAATTCTCGAGCCAAGGCACAACGCGTGTGTTTCATGCGATTTCTTAAGGGTAATTTAGTCATTTCATTTTTTCACTAATGAAGAAATTAAAAAACACAAAAAAACTAAAAAAAAAAAGAAAATTTAAGAACTCAAATGGTGGAAAGATGAAGATGGTCGGAAAAGATGAAGATAGCCGGAAAACGTATATGTCTCCGAGAAGCTCAGATCCGAAGCAGATTTCAACAGCTCCATCATCTCTCATTGCCACCCCGTCAGCGTTCGTCCGCTTCGCACTCCGGCGCCGCCCTCAACTGACCGGATCCGCCTCAGATCAGACCAGCAAGAAAACACCACCACCTCCGCCGGCAACCGCCAACTTCGAATCGCCTCCCATTTCCCCCTTTTCCTCACCTACCCTCTCTCTCCTTTCTCCCTCCTCGACCCAAAACAACAAGAGGTACAAAAGCCCTCAACCGCCGCCGACTTGCAGCTCCGGTCGCAATCGTCGGCGCCATCTCCACTTCTTTCTCCCTCTCTGAAGAAAGAAAGCCGGTAAACATACACATTGACCCAGATCTGAGCCTCAAGCAGGGTTGGTTGAAGCTATGATTCTTCTGCATATTTACATACATACACATATATATTTATAGAGAGAGAGAGATGGGAATGTTGGTTGAAGCTATGATTCTTCTGCAGATTTGTAGAAAGTCCGGGTTGGAATCCCCCTTACGGGTTAATCTAAGAGGTTGTGATGATTTTTTGAATCCCAAATCTGAGCCTCAAGCCGTTGTTGACCCTTAGCAGAAGCCCTTCCTCTTCATCTTCTCCACCATCTGAGTTTTTCCATTTCTCCACCTTCCAAGAGACCAAACAGATTTTCTTTTTCTTTTTCTTTTTTTTTTTTTGGTTTTTTCGTGTTTTTTAATTTCTTAATTAGTGAAAAAATGAAATGACTAAATTACCCTTAAGAAATCGCGTGAAACACACGCGCTGTGCCTTGGCCTGAGACCTAGGTACTGAAATTAAACAACTTGCAAAGGTTGGGTACTGATTCCTCAAAAATAAAAGGTTGGGTACCAAAGTGCAACACACCCCAAAAATTGGGGTGCAAAGAAAGATTTACCCTTAAAATTTCAATGGTCAGTCAAAAGTCGAGGAAAGAAGGTTGTACTCACATCCCCTCCCTTTGACACTTCAACAATTTCGATTGGTGATTTACATCTAACTATTCTTCATTTAGATCTAATTAAAACACAGTTCATTATTATCAAAAAATTATATTTTAGTCTCTATAAATCTTATTTGGTTTGAAGTCCCTTAACGAAATTTATAAAAATGCACTTATGTCCCTAACGGTTTTATGAATGTTGCATTCAATATATGACCAAAATTACAAAATCATCCCTAAAGTTTATAAATATAAATAAAATGATCCCTACAAATTATGAATTTAATAACAAATCAGGGGTATTTTTTGAATGATATAACGAAACCCTAGGGACTACAAATGGTTCTCAAAATTCGGGTCAAAAATTTAATTCCTTGATAATGATGTACTACATTATAATTAGCAATTAGGCCTATATACAGGGTAATCGGAAATAATTATTTCTTCGATTTTTTATTTTTGGTATACAACAATTTTAAAGTTTTTGACTAATTCTTTTATAATTGAATTAGAAAATTAACGTTGATAGTCGACGGTAAGAAAAAAACAAAAACAAGGAGTTTGCACCAAAAGTTCAACATATTAGAAATACCTTCCACCCGCTCACATACAAAAAACGATATCAATTAATTTTCCAACTTCAATCTAAAGTTTTTTTACTCTAGGTTAGGACATTTACCTACAATAATCACTTCTTTCGTTGAATTATAAACATCTTATATGGTAGGATAACTGACAATAAAATTTAAAGTTATTTTATACCCAAAGTTAGAATTCAAATCTCAACCTAAATCGATTATAGAGATCTTTCTCTGTTTACTTTTAATTTTGTAATTTGAATTCGTTTTAGTTTTTAATAATATTTTATTTGTAAAAGAAAATAAGAAAAAAAATTGATGGATAGAGTATATTCAAGTTTAATAAATAAATGGATAATACGACACCAACTTATTTTTTTCCTAAACTTTACTTATGCAAAAAAAAAAAAAAAGATTGAATTATCAAGTCAGGATGTTAATTATGCGGTTGGGACGTCCAACATTCATAACATGTATTTAAAAAAAAAAAAAAAAAAAAGTTTAAACTTTATCTAATTTGTCTTGACGTACATTGGGGACGAGAAGCATTCAGCTAAAGAGCGACTGGAGCGGCGAGAGAGATTATGGGTACATATTGTGATATTTTTCCTGATAGTGGCTTGATAATGAGAAAAAGACACTAATTGAATTAATGGATCATGCAAAAAATTATCACATCATATATTAGAAGACATTGAGAAGACTAGGATCTCAACAACAAGCAAGGGTGGAATGTATCGACACCGGAAGCAATGAAAATACATTTTAACGATACAATATTTAAAATCGAGGTAAACTTTGGGATTGACATGGTGGCAAGAAACGAGTAGGAAAAATGTGTGGGATGGTTGTCATTCAAGAACCAGGAAAAGGAGGAACGGTGTTTTTTTTTAACTCATATACATCCAAGTGGAAATCGAACCCAATACCTTCCCATATAAAATGAACTTATTAACCATTTAAACCAACATCTGTTGGCAAAAGGAGGAACAACGTTGACCGAATTAAATGCAACATTTAAGCTAGTGGCAAGGTGGGAATAACAACATGTTATAATGGATGACGTCAGCAAAAAAATTATTGATAAGTTAAATAATCAGATGGAGGATTGTTCTATTACGAGTCATATTTTCAAATATTGGAGAAGTCTATTGATTAATTCTTAATGTTAAACTTCCATTTGTTATGAGATCGGACAATAAATTGCTTATGAATGAATTAGCTAAAGATCTGTTAATTTTTAAGAGGGTGAAATTAATATCTCCGATATTGTTCCGATACTTGTTATGAATATGTTGTGCCTGTTATTAATTCCCGAAATAATTTTATGTACTCATTTAAAGTTGTTTTCATAAGTTTGATTCTTATAGTTAAAATTAAAGTCCAACCTTATTTCCATAAGTTTATATATTACTATGTATATATGATTTTTCCCATTCCAAAAGTATAAGATTCTAGATGTGACATTTAGTAAATTTCCATCAATAGTTAATTGGGACCACCTTCTTTCCCTTGTTAAACCAATTAACTTAACACATCAATTATTGCCGGATCGAATCATTTTTTATAGTAAAAATATATATTATCATAAATGGATAAATATAAAGTATAGATTAGATCAGTCTATTATTCTCCAATTTTTACTGTAACACTATAAATAGGAAGGTAATTGCAAAATTAAAAAGTCACTATTATAAATATTTTCTTTTCTTTTTTTTGTTCGAAAGAGAAGCATTAAGATGCTTCAAGTTCAAATAGGACTGATATCAGGTGGAGGTTTAGTCCACTAATACAGTTCGTCACAATTGTGACCCTTTTTAGCAAGATAATCAGCACAACAACTGAGCTATTTCTTAACATATTTGATACTCATTTCTCATGGTTTTTCAATAAAATCACGAACATCAGTAATGATGTATCCCAACGGGTGAGTCAAAATATCAGTCTTTTCAACAAATATAATCACCGCCTTCGAATTAATTTTCACTTCTATCTTTATAACTCTCGAGTCCCAAGCAATACGTAGGATTTTCCTAAGGTTGTTAAGTTTAACCACGATGATTGAGACATTACCAATAGCCCGTGCAAAACAGAGGACCCATTCACCCTTCTCATACCTCAGACCCATCCGAAGGTGGCAGAATCGGTAGTGATAAATTATAACCCTTTAAAAATATGAAGGTAATTGTAAAATAAAAAAGTCACCAACTCACCATTACAATTAAAAAAAAAAAATCACCTAATTAAAGTGAAAACCATCGAATTACTAACATATAAAAATATTTAAATTAACAATAATAAGTAATTTATTTTTAAACTCAAAAACTCCCAGACATGGTTCGATTTAATTAGTATAAAATAGTTCATATTACAAAATATTTTTATTTATATATATATATATATATATATATATATATTTAATTCAACGACTTGAGAATTTTGACTTTTCTGGTATGCCAACGTTGTAAAATCTCGAATGCCTGTGCCACTCTTCTCTCCAACTTCTATCATTCCACACCCACAGAGAGCCTCTTTCATGATTTCAGTGTGGATTTAATCATTATTGTGGTTTTCAATCACAAATTCCAGTAACATCACAGGTACGACAACCCTCTAAACAGTTCTTCCTGAATTTTGTATTCTCAACGCAGAAGATATTGCTTTTTTTTTTTTTTTGTGTGTGTGGATCAAGAAGATATTGATTTCTGTAAATCACGCTTCTCTGTTTAATTTCCTTTACGGGTACTTCAGTTCTTGAATTCATGATTCATTTGGGTTTTCAGTTACTGGATTGAATTGGGTATCTGGCTGATTCAGTTTTCATTTCAGGGTTTTCCTTTTTAACATTTTTGTGTGGCTCTTCCTCAATTTATTTGTTTCTGGAAATCGCCATTCTAATTGGGTGAATGTTGAGTTTTGCTTTTTTTAATTACTGTTTTCTTTGTAAATTATAAATTTACATTGACTGAAGTTTTTGCTGCTTCTGTACGGTTCTATCAAGATACTGTTTTTTTTCCTTGCCATGTAGCTTAAGATTCTTATTTGAGGCTCAATAACAAAGCTAATTATGATTCAGTTGTCGGCTAATATTCAAGCTCGTGCTGCCCATCTTTATGAGGGGTGAATTTGGAAGGATTAAGGGATTGAATTCAAATGGATGATCTTCTTAATAGTGGAGTGTCAATGTGCTGACTTGTATGCTCTTGTTTCTTGATAACTTCATTACGAAAATCCAAATGTCGTCTGTTGATGATTCATTGAATGGCGAGAAGGCTGTTCAGATTCAGGGCCAAAGCTTGGATTTTGCAAACCGGTAATTAATCTGTCTATTTATGGTGGAAGTTAATGTGGTTATACACGCGTGTGTGTGGATATTTGTGCTTCATAACTAAATGTGAATATTCATTTGCTCACAGACACAACGTAGGAAATACTTCTATCTCAAAGAATGTGAAGGGAAACGAGAATCTTATGGACCCAGAAACCAGGGTATCCAAATTTGATAGTATATATCATACGTAATGATTTCAAATTTATATATATAACCATGCAACCGTATGCTTTTCAGGAACTTTATTCACGGGCTAGAGATCAAGAGAAAGAAATTCTGTCTCTTAGGGAACAAATTGCTCGTGCCAGTCTTAAAGTAAGATATATATTTGCCTTTTCTAGTTATTTTATTACTTCTACATAGTTTTGTATCTATTTTGCAATAATTTATGACCCCTGGTTGTATAGGAATCACAACTCTTGAATGAGAAATATGCTCTCGAGAGGAAATTTGCTGAATTACGGTTGGTTAGTGTTTTCTTTGAATCTCCTGGTTTTAAGATACTCCCCTTTTATTCCTTTTGTCTTTTATTAATTTATTAGGTTTATTGTAGGCTCTTGATGAAAAGCAAAATGAAGTTATTACTTCGGCATCGAACGAGTTGGCACGCAGGAAAAGTGATCTTGAAGTCAATGTAAACTTGCTTAATGAATTAAAGGTAAAACTGCGTTCGACATAACTTTTCATTCAACGAGATTTTATCGTCGTATTTAGTGTTTTCCCTAAATGGTTCAATTTGCTAATGGAAAATTTATAAAGCTTATGATCTCACGCCACAGTGATATTTATTAACAATTCATATTTCAGGCATGCATAATATATAGGTATTTACACTCTTTCACATTTTTCAATAAATTAATTTATAATACAGATTTAATAATAACTGACCAGGTAATAATTATGTGGATTGGCTATGTAAACATTCATGTGGAATCCAGGTTGCTGAGGACGAGAAACATATATTTACCACTTCTATGATAGAGATATTGGCTGAATATGGTGCTTTGCCTCATGTTACAAATGCCTCTGCTCTATCCGGCAGTATAAAGGTGTGGAATTATAGCAATAAATAATATTTTCAACTTTTACGTACTAATACCCAAATTGACAGTGCTGTTGATTATTATTATTTATTATTTAAATAACAAGTTGTTTTAGTCGCGTCATCATCATCATTGCAAATGTTGGCTCATGCTATTTGCGTTTTTTTGGCAGCACTTACATGATCAGTTGCAGTTCAAAATAAGAACTTCACATGTAAGCTTGAATCATTTCTTTATAATTTGACAAGCCTTCTTGACATTGCCTTGGTTATTTTCAGTGGCTTAAGTTCCATTTATATGTGTGTGTGTGTGTGTGTGTGTGTATTCTTTATGAACTTTTTACCCTTGTCATTACCTTCTCCTTTTGGTTTAATCAATTAATCTATAACCCAGTATAGCACATTGCCACATTTAGTGGGTGCCTTTTGCTTTATTATTATTTCATTGTTTTTCCTTTCTTTTATTGGTTAAATATTCTGATATAATTATTGTCTGCCATTATCCAAGTAGATAACAAATAAATATCTTAGGAAATTGTCATGTTAATTTAGTGGGTGAGTGTATTTGTGAAATAAGAACGTCCGAAACTGATTTTTATCTTGAAAGTCCATGAGTTACCTTCTCTTTCTTGGATATTACAATCGAAGAGGAACCTTGAGTATGTAAAGGAAACTATATAGTGCAAAATTATTAACCACCAATATATCTTTTGGAAAAAGGAACTTTCCATTGACTAGGAGAAGACCTTAATGATATTTAAGTTGTTATTACTTTCTAGAAGCAGTCAAACTCAATGGTAGCTTACAATTAATAGGTGTATACATTTTGACAGTTTGTTGGGCATAAAGTTGAAGTATTACTCTTAAAAAAATTGATTCATAAAGATCCCTATCCATTATATATTCAAGTTTGGCTCATCAAAACATATCAAATTGCATTTTGGCACCAAAGTATAAATGGAACTAATAGGATATGTCACTCATACGCAGGCCAGACTTGCAGATATGAATTCCATGATTGGAAATAACCCGAGAGATAGCTTTGTTGGCAAAGATGTTCCCATTTATAACTCCATGACTAGCCAAGATCCTGCAAATTATGAGGTACTCGCTTTAATTTTATTGTCATATTGTATTATATATAGCCCTCATCCTTTTTTTTTTGGTGAGTTAAATTAAGGTATGTTATTTTTTAAACAATTAAGGGATATATGTGTTTGATCATATACGGAGGATGGTGTTGTAACATTGTAAATAATCATTAAATGACCTTGCCTTTTGCAGGGTGCAGATGGGTTTTCTCTCGATAGCAATCATAGTGATCCTAAACGATCCCAAAGCTTAATGCAGAACAATGATATGCGTCATTTACGAAATAATGAGAATCTTGGAAGGCCCGACATTGATAGGTTGGCTTTGAAATTCTTTTTTAGCTGTTGTGAATGATTTAATTTTGTTATTCGTTGTTTACTAATTACTCTGTAGAAAAGTTTATATTTTTTCATGTATTGCCTTGATTCTTATCATCATTTACTTCATCTAATATCAGCATCACTTAAGGTTGATTTATTTAAGTTGTTTTAGAGGGTTTTAAAATAAATTGATGACATGAAAGTAGTGAACTTAATAATTTAGAGGTGGAGTTGTAGCTCTTGACCTACCAATAATTCAATGAATAGGTGAAATTTGGCATACGATTCTCTATGGAGTAATAAGTGAAGTGAGGATTACTATCATTGAATTTTCTTGTTGGAGTAATGGTGCTTTAAATTATCCAGGGATAAAGTCATTAGTATTTATTTCGGAACTACAGATTCTCAAATAAAATATTTTTGTAGTTAAAGAGTAAGAGAAATGCTGAAATAGCTAAGTCTAATGTGTAACGACTTATTCTCTCAATATATTTACGTATATATAATATTACTTTACTCTAAACATAACTACATTAGAATCTCGGAAAGCCTTTCTTATCATCAAATTGATTTGGTTAGAGCTCATAAAAAGAGAATCTTATCCATTTTACTCCGTTATAGAAACTAGGAAATATATCAATGCTGACTTGTTGAAATTACAGAAATATTGCAGATGGAAGGAACGGATACTATTCAGGATTGGAGCAAAGAGCTGCTGATCAATTTTCCCACCCACAAATGCAGGCCAGTGTTGGTTTGTTCGGTTCAGAAGGTAATTTGTTTAATATCTTATGGTAAGAGTAAAATGTCTTTTCTTTTTATGTTTCTCACTTTTTTGTGACGCATGGCCAAAATTTCTTCTTTTTCAGAAGAGGTCCCAGGAATAGAAGGATTTCAAATTATAGGAGATGCTAGACCAGGATGCAAACTCTTGGGCTGCGGATTTCCGGTTCGTGGAACTTCTCTTTGCATGTTTCAGGTATGAGTAATGGGTTTGAATTCTTAACGATTTTCATTTTCTTTAATTTCGTTTTGGAAAATAACATACTTTCATTTGTTAAAACTAATATAAAATATCCACTTTTCTTTTTCTAAATACAAGTGGGTCCGCCATTATCCCGATGGCACGAGGCAGTATATTGAAGGTAAAAATATGTAAATAAGTTTAGTTTGCGCAATGTATCTTCAATTATAGATCTTGTTTATTTATGCTCTATAGTTATTTGCATAATGTCTGTTATCTCTCTCTTCTCTCCCTAGGAGCTACAAATCCTGATTATACAGTGACCGCTGATGATGTTGATAAACTTATTGCTGTTGAGTGTATACCTATGGATGAACAAGGCAGACAGGTAATATATTGAATGAGATCTTGTATTTCTCTAGAATTACCTTACAAAATACGTAAAAACAATGGTAAGAAAAGAAAACAAGCTAATCCATACAAATTTCACTAAATGCAACATCGTAATACCATATTTCTGATTTTGCACAATCTTCAGGGTGAAATTGTCAGAATCTTTGCCAATGACAACAACAAGATAACATGTGGTGAGTGCAGTTCGTATTGAAAAGGGGTTTTCACTCATTTCCCCCCCTCAAAGTTCTTATTCAAAGATTTGGCGGGGATATTTTTCTAAGTTACATTTTTATAGCGACTTATTGGATAATTTGTCTGCTACATGTACTATTTATATTGAATGGTAAGATAAATTATAAATTGCAGATGAAGAGATGCAAGAGGAGATTAATACCTATATTTCTCAAGGCCAGGCAACATTCAACGTCCTAATTCTTGTATGTTACGGACTTTTTATTTCATCTGAAATTTCTTTTACTATCTGCTTGTACTGGGTGGAATCTTGGTCTCCCTTGGAGTATTTCAAATGCTAGTATAGTAATGGTCGAAAAGGAATATTCACAAAATTACAAATTTCCATGTGGCTGGTCATAAACCCCAACAGAAGTTAACGGAAGCTTGATATTGTTAAGTGGACATACATAGGGTTTCTTTTTATAATTTCTTGAGAAGTAGGGGGTTATTTGTAATTAGGTAAAACCCCCTTCAAATAATTGCTCATCCAAAATAGGAAGCTGGAATACGGCAACATTTATTTTGTTAAATCTACATCAAATGCTTGTTATCTGCTTACTTATGAACAATCTATCTATCTATCTATATATTCTTCTGATAAAAGATTTTACTTATTTTTTCTGACAGTTAGATCACTCCGACTGGGAGCCAGCAACTCTAAATTTGAGGCGAACGGGCTTTCATGTTAATGTTGAGAGGAAAAATGATGCAGCCTTTTCTGAGAAATATTCTAAAGATTTACTGGTTTGTTAATCCATTTTGTGATAGTAAAACTCTCAAATTCAACAATTGCATGGGAGTTGCTATTTCTATCTAGTAATTTTCTTTTGTGACAAATATTATATTATATTTCTCGTTTATAATTGTAGATAAAAATTGCGAGTGCCATCTCGGGACAGTTTGTCTTGACATGTCCGAACGGCTCCTCATATCTCTTTAGCACGAGTAATAATGACATAAGGTAAATGCTCGGTCTCACTACTTAATTTTTCTTCAATCATAATCCTATATTTAGATAACTTATAATTCATCATTGATTTCAGAAACACTTTGGTCCCTCTTGCTTAAATCGTGATATTTTGATCCCACATGTTTCATTTTAGATTCACCTTGGTCCCTGATGATTAAATCTTAACATTTTGATCCCTCATGTCATGTGTTATTTTATTAACGCATTGTTCCCCTCTGATCAAATTTTCGATCATAAGTTATTCAGAACCTTTTCTTTTTCGAGGATAAAATGATTGATCCTAATTCTTGCAAAAATGGAAAATGAAGGCCTACCTAGACGGTCAATAGTTCATTTTCATAACTTTTATGATTGACCATTTTGTCCTCAAAAACTAGATTTTCCCAAAACCTGTGATCTGAACATTGATTAGAGGGACTAATGCGTTACGAAAATGAAACATGCTGAGGGTTCAAAATGTTGCGAAACAAACACTAGGGACCAAATCGTTTTCATTTGAAACCTGAGGGACCCAATGTCACAACTAAAAATGAGGTACCAAAGTGTTTTTAAATTCACGAGGGCCCGAGGCACTATAGTGACATTAATGTTCTATTTTTTCTCGACTTATTTTGTCAACGGAGTTTCTCGATAATGTAAAGAATCACTTTTAACCTCCTCTGAAATTAAGCTTGGAAGATCGGAATACCTATATTTTCTGGCTAATTTGTGTTTTTCTATGTATAGACTGAGAGACACAATTGTGCTGACATTGAGACATTTCCTGAGTAAGGTACTTTCCTTTGGCACATATCTATTACAAGATTTGCCTTTCATACGAAGTTTTACCTATTTACGAAATAACCCTCTCAACTATCGAAATTACAGAAATCACCCCAAAAATGTCCCTCTTAGCTATTGAATTTACAGAAACCGCCCCGAACCTTCTCCAAAAATGTCCCTCTATCAGAATTACAAAACCACAACGAGCTTTCCCCAGAAATGTCCTTAAACCATCGAAATCAAGGAAACTGCCCGAACCTTCCCCAAAGTCCCTCTTAACTATCGAAATTACAGAAAACACCCCGAACCTTTCCCAAAGATGCCTCTCGTAAATTTTGAAATACCTTTCCCCGTGTAATTTAATGTATAGTTTCTTGAGCGGTCGTCTCAAAGATTGTCTTTGAAAACAGGTATATGATGAAAAGAAGAGGAGTAAAGCATGATACGTTTTGTTCAAATAGGTAAAAGTGTTTACTGTTTATAGCCATTCTTGATTTTTGTCGGAACTACATATATGAACGAATAACTACAGCTTCTTGTCATATAGCTCAGAATAATTAGTAAATTACAGCCCATTTTTCGATTTTTTATAATGTTTTATTTTTGGGACAAAGTAAGTGTACAGGTCAATATTTATTTTCTCAAAATTACATAATATTTTGCTGAGAGATATTCGATGCGAATACTATGATTTTGTTGGGATTGTGAAATTTTATTGTTATCTGGACGTATGATTTATTCGATAAATTAGTATTTGTTAATTTTAAGAAATATTTTTGCGCTTCGATGAAGTTGAAGTTTATTTAAATTATTAATCGATATTTTATTTTTGGAGATCATGTATAAATATTATTTATGAATTATTAACAGAGAATTTCAGGGGTCTTTTTTCTCTATATTTTGTTGCTATTTTGTGAAACATTATCCAATCTATTGAAGAATTACCATGTATATTTTTTAATGCGTAATAAATATGGTGCATAGAGAAGTACATACTAAATTTTAAAAACTGCCCCCACCTCTCCCAACCTTAATTATTACGTTAGTTTTCGATTAAAAATTTTAAGTACAAAACAAAATTAAGTTAGAGCTATTAGTAGGTACAAGAGGGTAATACATCTGGGTATTAATAATTATTTGATCCAGGGTAGGGTTTGATTTTAATAAGATCGTAGACTCGTAGGTTAAAATTCTTCCTTATTTTCATGGGATGAGGTATAATGTAAATAATTTGTAGGTGCTCGTCGAGCTCAAAAATATTTTTTGCCTTGGATTGGGGTGCTATTCCCCTCAAGCTAAAATTTTTCGCACCAAAAAAATTTATAATTATTTGATAGCAAAATTTTTTACAGAAGTTCATTATTTATAATGTATAAATACTTTTAAAAATATTATTTTATTATATTTATTGTGTTTTGACTATGTATCAACACCTCTGACTTTATAAATTTAAGAAAAAAATCACATGATTATATTCGTGTCGTGTTTATATTCTCGTATTTATATTCATGTATTATAAGTTTTTTTTTTTTTTTTTACATATATCTCCCCAAATAGCTAAAGGAATGTACACTCGAATCATTATCTTGAAAAAAAAAATTTAATCGTTTGGATCAATTTTTATTGGCTAATAAAGTTGACATTATCGTCACTTAATACTTAACTATGCCCTTAAGTATTCTTATTAAAAAATACAAAAAAAAAAAAAAAAAGGTTGAAGACCTATATATATAATTAGAGAAGACCATATGAGATCAACATACTTTGGATGATATATATCACCCGTCACCTTTTATTTATTTATTCTTAATTAAATAACTACTTTAAGTGAAGTATAAGCATTCTTAATTTCTATATTATTGTTGTGGTGTTGCCAATTCTTGGAAGGTGTAACAAATTGAAGAAAACTATAAATTGATTGTTTACAAGTTTTCTTGTAACCTTATACATTATACATTCTCATCTAAACGGACCAATTATTTTGATTAATAATAAAATTTATTTAATAAAAGAGATTATTAATGCTCAATCATTGTACATGGTCCATGGATGTAGACTCTAGATGCCATTACTTATGAACTAATTGCCAACCAAGTTGTGTAGTTTAGCGGTTCAGTGCTATATTAATTTAATTAGAAGTATCGAGTTTGAGTTCCTAGAAATACAACTATTATTGATCGAAAGAGTTTTACACCCTAAGTGGTCCATCCCGACTCGACCCATGAAATTGGATTATAGAATTAAAAAAAAAAAAAAAAACTTTGAAACTAATTATTGTATAAAATAATTTGTAAGTAATAGTCGTTTCTTTTGCAAGACAATAAGTTGTTTGAAATATAACAATTTAAACATCAAGATAAGAGTCCTAGTTGTTTCTCCTATTGAGATCGAAGCTAGAGTCAAAAAATAAGTTTTTCTTCCGTCCTTATAGGAATATTGGTTTTAGAACTCTAAACCGAAAGATAAAAGAGAATTAGTTATTTTAACATCTTGAAAATATTTCGCCATCGTTAAGGCAGTCAAACCAAACCAACTCTCATATGAACCCCTGACGGTTTATTCATCTGGCCGTAAACTAGAACCATTTTTTATTTTGGAATATTTTCCTCATTAATTACCCCAAATTCTTTTATTTTCATGTAAAGATCATTTCCTTTACGGGTCTATTCACCCACCCAGCTAAATACAAATACGCATTACGTCCGATGGATTTTGATAATATTGTTAATCATTTCCATAATGAGTGTTAATTGTTCCTCCTATTGGGGTTAAAATTAAAATCGAATAAAGCCATTTTTCCGTTTTTATAGGGATATTGTGTTTAAAATTCTAAATTAAAAAATTTAAAGTCATTTCATATTCAATATTAACTATGGAACCTTTGCACGAGAAATATGTTGATAATAAGAGAAATTTTGGATTGAGAGTTGTATGAATCCATTGTATTGTGTATTAAAGATACAGAGATACTCCTAAATAAATAGCTTACACCTACTAATTACATGCCCCCAATCTAGCTACGTACAAGGAAAGAGTAATTAGGGCGAATCCTTTCCAAAGACAATAGGATCTCCAACACTCCCCCTCAAGTTGGATCATGGGGGTCGAGCATGTTCAACTTGGACAGTGACGTGTGGAAGTTCTGGCTAGTAACTGCCTTAGTCAAAATGTCAGCAAGCTGGTCCTCAGATCTCACAAACGGGAGCTCAACTATCCCTAACTCGATTTTTTCTTTGATGAAGTGGCGGTCGATCTCCACGTGTTTTGTTCTGTCATGTTGTACTGGGTTCCGGGAGATACTTATTGCTGCTTTGTTGTCGCAGTATAAGTCAATGCTTCCTTCTGGAGGGAAACCGATCTCTGTTAGAAGCTTTCGAATCCATAAGACTTCCGTGATCCCTCTGGCTATCCCCCTGAATTCTGCCTCGGCACTGGAGAGTGCCACAACCTTCTGTTTTTTGCTCCGCCAGGTGACAAGATTTCCTCCCACGAAGGTGAAGTATCCGGAGGTAGATCTCCTGTCTGTGATGCTTCCGGCCCAATCAGCATCGGTGTAGGCACTAACCCGAGTATGCCCGTTCCTAGCGAACATAAGTCCCTTCCCGGGGGAGGATTTTAGGTATCTCAGAATCCTCATGACCGCCTCCATGTGTTCCTTGCTCGGATTGTGCATGAATTGACTTACAACCCCGACGGCATAGGCAATGTCTGGTCTAGTATGAGCCAAGTAGATCAGCTTCCCCACCAGCTTCTGATATCTCTCTTTGTCTGTTGGTGTTTGCTCTGGATAGATTCCCAGTTGGTGGTTCTGAGTCATGGGTGTCTCGGCTGGTTTACAGTCCAGTAATCCTACTTCTGTCAGCAGGTCAAAAATATACTTCTTCTGTGAAATGAAGATACCTTTGTCAGACCTCATTACTTCGATGCCCAAAAAATATCTCAACCCCCCCAGGTCCTTCATTTCGAACTCCTGTGATAGATTCCTCTGAAGGTTGGCTATCTCCTCAGTATCATTCCCGGTTATGACCATATCGTCGACGTAGATGACCAGAAGGGTAATTAGCTGGTCCTTTCTTTTGAAAAACAGAGAGTGGTCTGAGTTGCTCTGATTGTACCCGTATTTTCTCATGGCCTGAGTGAATTTTCCAAACCAAGCTCTGGGAGACTGCTTGAGTCCGTAAAGCGATCGTTTCAATCTGCATACCATTGGTATGTCTCCGTGGTCCTCAAATCCTGGCGGGGGGTCCATGTATACTTCCTCCTCGAGGTCCCCATGTAGGAATGCATTCTTTACGTCAAACTGATGTAGGGGCCATTCGTAGTTGGCAGCTATGGACAACAGAATGCGGATGGTGTCCAGTTTGGCCACTGGAGAAAAAGTCTCCGTGTAGTCAATGCCATAGGTCTGAGAATACCCTTTGGCCACCAACCTGGCCTTGTACCTCTCGATTGTCCCATCCATCCTATATTTGATATTGTACACCCATTTGCAACCCACAGAGCGTTTCCCGGCTGGGAGTGGGCACACCTCCCATGTTTGGTTCTTAGACAGGGCGTTGATTTCTTCTTCCATTGCCTGTCTCCAAAGGGGGTTTGCTTGGGCCTCCTTTATGGTTCTGGGGATATCATGAGAGTAGACAGCATGGAAGAAGGCCTGGAGTTGTGGTGAACAGTTGGAAGTAACATGGTGGGCCACCGGATACCTGGACCTGCTCACCCTTTCTGGGCTATACCTGTTCGGCGGAATCCCCCTGTTCTGTCGAGGAGGTAGAGTATATGTATTTTGAATGGAAATAGGAGGATCTGGATTGCTTACCTCAGGGATATTCGATGCCGGGGGTTCCTCTGGGACGGGTGAGAGAGATGGATGTGGAGTATCAGTATCAGTATGCTCGGAAGGCGGGGTGTACTCCTGTAGTGGTTCCAGCCATTCACACATCCAATTCGTCCCCTCACTTGTATCTTGCTCCCCCTGAGGGGTTGAATTGGAAGGTGTCTTGAAATAGTATTCTGTTTCCAGAAAATTCACATCCATGGTGATATAGTGTCGTTTGCCTGTTGGATCATAGCAGTGGTAACCTTTTTGAGTCGGGTTAAACCCAAGGAAGACACATCGGACTGCGCAAGGGTCAAGTTTGGTCCGTAAGTGCTTTGGAGTATGGACGAAGGCAACGCAGCCAAATACCCTCGGAGTGAGTAAGAGCACGGACGGAATGGAGTGGAACTTCCGAAGGACGTCTAGGGGAGTTCCATGTTGTAGTGCCCGTGTGGGAAGCCGATTCATAACATAAACTGCAGTCGAGACCGCCTCAGCCCAGTAGGAGTTAGGGACGTGAGCTTCCAACAGAAAGGCCCGAGCACTTTCCAGTATGTATCTATTTTTCCGTTCTGCAACCCCATTTTGCTGTGGGGTGTGAGGACAGGTTGTCTCGTGAATGACCCCATTTTGAGAGAAAAAGTTTTGTAAGTTCTGGTTGATGAACTCCCCTCCATTGTCAGACCGAAAGACTTTGATCGAAGCAGAAAATTGGTTTTGTATCATCTGGAAAAAATTCCTGATCGTGGCTGGAGCATCGGATTTCTGGTTCAAGAAATAAACCCAAGTGAACCTCGTACAATCATCAACAAACAAAATAAACCATCTGAACCTGGAATTAACATGACTTGGAGTGGGTCCCCAAACATCAGATTGAATTAACTCAAAGGGCAAATCTGCTTTATTACTAGAACTTGGATAAAATGTTCGGTGACTTTTTGCAAGTATACAAGTATCACACTGAGACAAATTTGATTCTGCCACTAATTTTGGGAACACTTGTTTCAAATATTGGAAGGAAGGGTGGCCCAATCTGCGATGCCATAACCAAAGTTGCTTGTGATTTTTCCCTTGAACTAAACGACTTGAGCCAGCTTGTGAGGTGTCTTGAATGTAGTACAATCCATCTCTCTCAATACCACGCCCAATGATCGCCCCCGTACGAATATCCTGTAAGAGGCAAAAAGAGGGAAACATCAAAACTGTGCAATCAAGCTCCTTCGTAATTTGACTAACAGAGAGTAATTTTGAGGTGAGAGAGGGGACAACTAGACAGTGAGATAAATTTAATTTCTCAGATAATTTCACATTTCCCGCTCCAATGACCGGGTAAGAGAGGCCATTTGCATTTATCACTGTCTTTATTCGAGGGGTGGTAGGGTTCCGGATATCATGGGCTTCATTTGTCATGTGATCGGTGGCTCCCGAATCGATAAGCCACTCAGTGTTTTGGTTCAAGTTATGGGCCTGCATGAAATTTTTTCCAATTTCCAATTCATTACTGCCCAATTTTATTCCAGTCGGCCCATTCACGGTTTCATGCTTCTCATTGTTTTGGATTTTAATTGGGCTAGCCGACCCACACACCATACTTCTATTTCCATCCGGCCCACACACCATATTAATGTTTCCAGCCCAATTATGGTTTAGGGTTGAGAATATGTTACCTGGTGTGAATTCCGCCGTCCCCTTACCATTTATAGAGCTGCTACTGTTGGGTTCTTTGTTGCCGGTGGTGTCGCCGCCGCTGATATCACGGCTGTTGGTGGCGCCGCCAGCGGCGTGTGTGCCTCGGGTCAAGGCCGCCTGTCCTTGCTCTCCTGTGATGCCGTAGCTATCATCCCTTCCCATCACGAAATTCGCTTTGCCGGCCGGTGGCCCATGAGAGCCGCCGGCGGCGGCGCCGGCAGCCTTCTTCTTCGCCTGATACTCCGGCCACCAGTCCGGGTATCCTATCACCTGGAAGCAGCCTTCTTTCGTGTGTTTTGTCCCCCCACAGACAGAGCATTTTTGAGTTGAGCCGTGGCTGAATTTCTTGGCCGGATTCTTGTTTTCGCGGGATGATGAGCCCGTCTCTGACCGCATCTTGGCCGCCATTCCACCGCCGCCGGAGGGTTGATCGTTCATTGCCGTGAGACGGCGATCTTCTCTCCTGATGGCATTATATGCTTCTTCCAGAGTGGGTAAGTTCTGATTCTTGAGCAAATCCCTCTTAATCGGGTCGAATTTTTCGTTCAATCCCCATAGAAAGGCAAAAACTCTATCCTCTTGCTTTTCTAAATTGTGAGTCTTTCGATCCTCAGCACACTTCATCGATTGGGGCTGCCGAAAATCAATTTCTCTCCAGAGCCCTTGAATAGTTCGGTAGTACTGATCTACAGACGTATCAGCTTGGTTAGTCTGATAGGCCTGTTGCTTGAGTTCATACAACTTCAGCTTATCACCGCCGTCGTTGTAAGTGGCCTCGATTTCGTCCCACAATTCCTTCGCGTTGGGGCAGAGTATGAATTGTGCGGCGATTTCGGGTTCCATTGAGTTGAGTATGATGCTCCGAACAGATCCATCCGTCTGTTCCCACGCGGCATATCCGGCGTCGTCTGGGTCAGGGGATACTGTCTTTCCGGTAATGTATCCCGTTCTTCCTCGGCCAAGTAGTACTAGTTGGACTGTTCTTGACCATATTGCATAATTGTTATCGTTGAGTTTGATATTGATGGTTGTTGTGTTGGTTGGTTCGGGCTGTTTTTGCCGAAAGAGTTTTGCCATTTGGGCAAGAAACTCTGCCGGTATCGTTGTTGATTTTGTGGGTGATGCCATAGGTAGATGATGAGCAAGGTATTCGATTCGATTATTGAATCGAAACCCGCTCTGATACCAATTGTTATAGACCAAACAGGAGAGCCCATCCCAAAAGACTAGTCTGAAGGGAGAGAGAGCCCATTTGGCCTATAAACCCCACACCAATTGCCCATACAACCGATGTGGGACAAGTCCCATACCTTGCAATTGGTCAGGGTCATGACAATGCACCCTCCCCGGAAAGCCGACGTCCCGGCGGCTCTCACTCTACAGCGCTTTACTCGACGGCGCTTCACTCGATCAACGGTCAGCCCCTCCGCCGGTCAGCCCCTCCACAGGTAGCCCTTTCCGTCCATCGACCACCGGCTTTGATACCATGTTGATAATAAGAGAAATTTTGGATTGAGAGTTGTATGAATCCATTGTATTGTGTATTAAAGATACAGAGATACTCCTAAATAAATAGCTTACACCTACTAATTACATGCCCCCAATCTAGCTACGTACAAGGAAAGAGTAATTAGGGCGAATCCTTTCCAAAGACAATAGGATCTCCAACAAAATAGATCGGTCATGGTCAAGGAAAAAAAGAAATATAATATCGACTCTCTCTTAATCCTTTTTGTTCACTTTCTTTGTGGTGGGGGTTGGCAAAGCCGCTTTTATTTTAATGTGCTTTGCAAATTTAATATTTATTTAATGAATTTCTTAGTTTTTAAAGGGGTTTGTTTAAATGTGGTGTACCCTAGAAGTCCACACAACCACAAGTTTCAACCAACTTGGAGTACTCAATTATAAAATTGAGTGAGCATTTTTCTTGACAAGTTCACCCACACTGTTTCTTTGGTAAACAAACAATCTCATTAAATATTGTAATTAAAAAAAACCCTAAAAGTACAGCCACTAGGGGTGGGCATCGGGATTGGGGAATTCGGGACCCGTCCTGACCCGATCGGGTATTTCCCGATCGGGACGGGGAAATCGGGATTTCGAATTTTCGGGACGGGTACCCGATCCCGAACAAAATTGCGGGATCGGGATCTAATAGGCTCCCCGACATATTTTAATTTTTTTTATATATATATATTATTATATAGTTAATGTAATATAATATTATATATATATATATATATATATATATATATATATATATTATATAGTTAATATAATAAGAAATAATTAAAGTTGTATTATATAATTTACACTTAGTCAGGTCAGGTGGCGTGCCTTTTAGTTTTGAAAAGTTTAGTTTTTGTTGGCTTGTTGTTTTAAGTTCTGTTTTTATATGTTGTTACGTAATCATATATATAAATTGCAATATGCTAATGTCACTGCCTGCTATTTCTTTTACTTTTTAAGTTTTCAAAATTAAAATTTAAAACCATAGATTTTGAGTTTGTCCTAATTTTAAATACTACATTTTAATTTTTGGCTACAACATCAGTTATTTAAAAAGCTAAAAACTTCCAACCAACTTGAAAAATGAAAGGAAAATTCTAAAATTTGAAGTTTGAAAATTAAAAAAAATAATAATAAAAAAGGGGGATCCCGCCCGAAAAAGTCGGGTACCCGACTTTTGCGGGACGGGATCGGGATCCATTTTTCACATCCCGAACCCGAATTCCCCGATCCCGAATTCCCCGAATCCCGATTTCCCCGTCCCGCACCCACCCCTAACAGCCACGATAAATGAACAAAACTTGAGGACCATTTTGTAATTAATGGAAAGTAAATGCCCCAACAGTAAATATGAAGAAAAATTGATGAGGACCCTTGTGTAGTTGGACTTGGAGAAAGTAGATATACAGTACACTCCCCTTCTATGCGTAATATCCTATTTATTTAAAATTGTAAATAATTTCTTTGTCATTTTCTTTTTTTTAACACACACATCCCAATTGATTCGAAAGATTCAAACACAAGTTATTATACGGAAAAAGAACCCTTTAACTAATTGAACTAACATCTATTGACAATTTCTTTGTCATTTATTTCTTCTTACAGTCATCCAATTTTTCTTTTTGTTCCGGTCAATGTATATAATTTAAGAATGCTATTACTCAAAAATCAAAATTTTAAGATGTTATAGTAAAATATTTAACTTGTAGATTAATCGGACATAAATTTCTCGATCTCGAAATGTTTTTGGAAGAAAATGTTTCAATGGAAAACTAACAAAAATTGGATGTCGGTATAGATTTCCGATAAGGATTTTTCCAAAGGGTTTGAATTCGATTATTTTTTATTGAAAGTCTGTTTTTTTTTTAAGGAAAAACCAAAAGAATATTATATTTCCAATCGATTTTTGACTGATTTCTTGTCGGGCTTGTACTTGCACTATACAAATGTTGTAATTATTTTCTCTTAATTCTTTAATTGTATAATTTTAATCGGACCAAATTAATGTAATAAGAAAGAAAATATTTTTTACTTGTGTGATTCATGTAAACTTAAAAAAATATGTCAATTAATAACAATATAATAAAATTAGTCATATTATTATCCTGTGTGTGAATTAAAATTTTCCCTTCAATCTTTTCTTCAATTTATATTTTGAAAGACTATTTCATTGAATAAAAGAAGTGCATATCACCTTCACCTTTCACCTCATATTTCACTTCACTTCCAATTTAAGCCCCCCTTAATTAGCTTACACTCTTCTCTCAACCCCCATAAAAAAAAATAAAAAAAAAAAATCCAAAGCACATGCAAATAAACACATAATTTCATCATCCCCACACCACCAAATCATCAAGAAAAAGTAAAAGAAACATGGGCTCCGTTGGAAATCCAAATCCATGGTCACCCTACGATAACTTCAAGGACTGTTCTTTACAAATCTGCAGCATCTACTGCCCCCAATTCTGCTACTTCATCTTCCCTCCGCCGCCCCCCGACGACGACGACGACTCCTCCGCCCCCTTCAGCCCTCTCATCATCGCCATCATCGCCGTCCTCTCCTCCGCCTTCCTCCTCGTCAGCTACTACACCATCGTCACCAGATTCTGCCGCCGCCGCCGCCAATCGGAAACCACCCACAATCCCGAAGACGAAGAGATCATCAACAACCACGAAAATGCGGCGGCGGCCAATCACGACCAGTGGCAGGTGGGGGCCTCCGCCGGCCTCGACGAGAGCGTCATCAAAACGATACCGTTCTGCAAGTACGTCAAGGGGGGCGCGTTGATCGACGGCACGGAGTGCGCCGTCTGCCTGAGCGAGTTCCGGGAAGGTGAGTGCCTGAGGCTTCTGCCCAAGTGCAGCCATGCTTTTCACCTGCCTTGTGTTGATACGTGGCTGAAATCACACTCGAATTGCCCCTTGTGCCGGGCCGGTGTCAGCCCGGCTCACGACACCGTTGATCTGGATGACCGTAGCGACGACTTGGTTTTGACGGTGGTTGACGACGGCGGAGACGGTGGTGAGGATGGTGGTGTGAGTGATCATGATGAGGTAAGTAACGTTAAGAGGGGGCTTGGAAGATCTGTTTCGCTAGGTGATTTTACCGTTGGGCCCCGCTTGTTGATCTTGAAGATTGATGGAGATGAGGGATCTTGGAGGGGTATTATGGGTAATTCGTCTAAGGGGTCTGAAATGAGGAGGTCCGTTTCAACTGGAAGAATTCCATGACAAAAGTTTAAGTTTTTTTTTTTTTTTTTTAATTTTTGCTTGTAAATTGTCAATATTTACCATAGGGAATTTAGTGAAGTGATTTTTTCATGTTTATTCTTCCAAAATTGGAGATATTGTCCAAAATGACAATGAAAGAAGAAATTGCAAAAATAATGTAATAATTTCATTTTGCTCAATACGAGAAGCCAAATTATATATAAATCTTAGACGTGTCATTCATCTAACTGGTGGATGCATTATACGATGTGCGTCACGAATAAGACTATTCTCGTTTCGTTCATTCATACTAGATAGGCTAGGATTAAATTTTAAATGATTTGAAATTATTGGCTCAATTTAAATTTTAGCAAAAATAAATTGAAAACCTAAGGAGGTATTACTTTGAGATTTCCCAATTTAATCCTCCTGTACATTTAAAAAAAATAATAATTTAATTATAATTATTAGCTCGAGTTGGGTCATACTATAAATTGTAAAATTCTCTATAGTAATAGTGTTATAATTTATACACAAAGATTCCACATGAAACAATAGAGTAGCGGCGAACCGATAGATTATATTAAGTGACTCATGTATATATTAATATCATAGCTAGCTAGTATGTACAATTGCAATGAAATCCGTCTTGAGATATTATTTGAGTATGACAGAACAACAGTTGTGGTTGCCTCAAATATTTTCAACTTATTAATAATGCTTGGTCGGATGAGCCATCCAAATCACATATTTTCTACATGAATCTCTTTTTGAATGTTTCTAAAGTATAAATTGATATTTAATGTATTATTTTGGAAAAAAAATTTAAAATCTAACAAAATGCATATAATTCTTATAGATTTTGAGGGACATAGATCCTCTACACACTTTTCTGTATGGTTCTCAGAAAATTTATATTACGCTTATTATTTGATTGATTACTTTTATTGAGTTTTTCATCAAATCAAATAAAAAGTGTACAAGTTTCCTCGTTGCACCGATTTATGGCGTTCGAATTACCTCAATTCCGGCTATTTGTTATATAGTTTCAGAATTAAATTATTCCCATTACTCTGAGGAGTTTGCATATGTGTGCATCCCATTGAGGAAAATCAGTTAAAACTTTAGTTGAGCAATTCTTGCAAACTTAGGTATTATGTTGACTTGATAACCCATCTTTTAGGTGGTATGTTACATTCGTAATGGAAAAGGGGGAAAACAATATGCTAAAAGAGTGATGGGTGGTGATGCCTCACCACGATCTAGTGTCATGTCCCATACTTGATGAGATGTACAGTCCAAATCAGCTGTCAAAGGACTTAAAAATGGGGGCAAAACGAGTGTGCCGTCATCCGATATGCGAGGTTTCATTCACCTATCAACTATAGTCGTGTTTAATTATTGCATATGTGGTGGGGGGTTTTGGCCCCTGTCGGAACTATAGCCTTTCTTGCACTTTTGTCGTGGATTATACCAATCACAAGTTTCAATGAATTTTTCTTGCTGTTGGTTGATAGATGATTGATTGTGTTCTATCTGCCCAACCAAATCTATCGGTCCAGAGGAGTGGCCCGATGGGTCAGCTCTAGTTAATTTTATTTTTTTCAAACATATGCTTGAGTGATAAAAGGAATTCGAATTTAGAATTAATTTATTGGAGAAATAATTAATAATGATTGTCAGAGGATTCGAATTTAGAACTAATATTCTAGAGAAATAATGCTTAACCACTTGAATCAAGCTCCTACAATGACTGTTATACATATAGAGTCTTGTTTCTCATAGTGTTAAGCATGTCGGTTGCTTAGGTCCTGGAAAAATTGGTGCCATAGTCTTGGGTACATAGGTTCTAATAGATTCCAGTGTTTTATCTAGAACTCATGCAATAGAACTTCTACTTCCTCCAAGTGATATACACATAGAGACCATAGAGTTCTCATAATGTTAAGCTTAGAGACAATAGAGTTCTCATAGTGTTAAGCTTGTAATTTAGAAGGATAGGAGTGATTGAGCTGAGTCCCGCGACTTGACCGTGGTATCTTTTGGTACCAGGAGTTCCGGTTGTGCTGTAATTGTATATCAGACCTTGTGTCTCTCTTTAATGGAATCCCTCTTTGAAATCCTAAGCATAACAAACTTAGGTTATGGACTAACTTATCTAACTCGTGCTTTTCACAGTTGTGATAGGCCAACCGCTCTAAATCTTATTGTGCTTCAAGTTCTCTATCTTTCAAGTTATATTCTAATTCTGCCAACTGCTTTGACGACTAGTACTAACCAGTGGCGAGATACCACCCCACACTCAAACTCTAACAATAAGAACGAATCGGGCAAATCAAAACGTTCAAGGTTTTTTTTTTTCTCTCGCATGGGGTTTTATTTTCTCTCGCATGGGGACTCCGTCTTCTGTAACCCTAGTCACCGCACGTAGAATTCTCGGTCAGCGCCGCCACGACTGCTGCTATTCGACACGACGTCATAGTCGGAGCCTTCCTCTGTTCCTCGCCCTCTCTCGCTTTAGATCTATTTTCTCTTTCGTTAGTTTTCTTTTCGCTTATCATTTCTTTTGTCTGTTCTCAGGTTGCTCGTCAGGTGATCACGATTGGGGTGGGGAGCGATGTTATCTCTTCCATGGCTTCATCCTCATCTTCATCTCATGTCGCCACAGATATGGCCAGGGCCGATGGGGAACTAGCGCATCTCGCCCAGTCCCTCTCACTCACAGAAAAGAAGTCCCTTAGCCATACGATTCCTGATTTTGCTAAAGGCAATCCGGTGGTTAATCGTTCTCTTTCAGTTGTGGGAAGGGTTTTCTCTCGCCGATCAATCCGTTTTGAAACCTTCCGTAACACTATGATTCGGGCGATGAATCCGGTAAAGGGGATGGAGATAACAAAGCTCCAGAATGATCGGTTCTTATTTAGCTTTAATCACAAGTTGGACATTCAACAAGCTTCTCTTGGAGTCTTCTCTCTACATATTTCATGACAGCTTCCATAAAATTTTCAGGAGTAGCCCATAGATTTCTCTCTTGAGGAGTCGGAGAGCGGTCACGGCGATGGCGGCGACCCAGAGAATGACCACGGTCTCTTCGAGGAGGCATTCTGAAAATTCAAACACTGAAAATGCATGTTTGATCAATTTATGCTCATGAAAGTAAGAATGCAACACATAATAATTCACATAGTCAAGAAATAAGCAAGTAAATGCAAAGAACGTTGACAAGTTGTTCCTAAGTCGTACGACCTAGACAGACTCGATGGTAGAACTCTGGTTTTACAACCTAGAGCTCTGATACCACTTTAGGATGTGACGCCCGAGCGTAGGTCCCCACATCCCCCGCACTAAGACCAAACTCATATATGAATATAGGCCGCATGCAAGTCCAATCCTAACGAACGAATACACGACATGGACCCTGGCTAGGCGAGACTAACCCTGTACCAACAAATCAGAAATCCAGTGGGAGTATAATCAAGAATTAAGCAGGAGTTGCGGAAGCTTTAATCATAGATAGTTATCCATAATATACCAATCTCCAAGAAATTCGTACAATTCACAAATAAGAGTATTCGGCCCACACGGTCTCAATTAATATACAAGGCAAAAGTAGATATAAGTAAATTTGTGTGTGAGGTACAGAACATGAGGTGTGACACAAGTTAGATACAAAATTACACTAGCTAAATGCAATTTCCCGCCTAGCTACGCCAAGAAGCACCTGAGGGACAAAGAATTGAGGGGTCAGTCTCTACAAGACTGAGTGAATGGTATAAATAATATATAGAAAACAATAAAGTTCATGCAAGCCATAATTCCACACTAGGTTTTCAAATTGACAAGTGAATCACAGGATATCAATGTATTGAATTATAACTATCAAATTTAATTTAGGATAAGAGATCGGTAGCTCGATGAGTGAGCAGTCTCCAACCTTACTCCTTTAGTGTACAGGATAAATTTATTAAGTGATCATGCTAGACTTAAGTTTCACTTAATACAGGATTCAGTTAAGGTGCACAAATACTCCTTTTTCCTTCGGGGTTGGCGGTTCGGGTAGCTAGCCCTTACCACCCAGGACAGGTTGATCAATGGGTACATGAATCTCAATGATCGGAGTCACTTCGATTCACCAAACCTCCTGGTGAATGTCCGGGTAGTCCGAGTTTGGTTGAGACCTCTAATGCACCGATACTTGTAAAAATATCATTTTACCGTGTCGTGTCGTGTCGGACACTTCTCACGTGGAAAATTCACAAAAAAATCAGTGCCGCCGTATCCGTGTCGTGTCGTGTCGGTGTCGTCGTGTCCGTATCCGTGCAACATAGGTTGAGACTTATGCAAGAGATAGTCGTTAGCCCATGTTTCCCCGGTTCTCTCAATACACAAGCCCCAGGGCCCCAGAAAGTTCAAAATTCTCGCCAAAATAGGACAGGAATAGGTATTGGTTTCATTTTGAAAATATTTGAACATTAAAATCAGGATAATATATATAAGATAGGTTTTTGGCCAAAACTCCACATAATAAGGTTGTAGGGTTCACATTATATAACCTATCATTTCTTCACCTATACCGAAACCAAAAAGGAAGGAAAGAACTCCCCGAACCCTATACGACCGGCTCGACGTCCTCCTGAGAACCCTCTGGACAAGAAAAACAGGGTACAAGTGAGACTCGACTCAATCTGAACCAAGTAGGATGCTCGACAATTGATAAGGATGCACATGGCATGATTATCAGATCACATTATACCAATAATATGTTCATGTGCACAATTAGGGCTTCACGTATTGAATAAATAAACATAAGGCACGTATCGGGAATTTAAATTCGATTGTTCACTTATGCATACGCATAAATTAATCATTCAATAACATAACACATGTGTCAATATAATTATGATGCATAAACTTCATAATCGAAGCAACAAGAGCACATGCGAAATAGTTAGAGAAAGTAAAAACATACATAAGCAATAAAGAGTGAGACACGTCATGGCCAAACTGAGACACACCCGTGACTCAGTATAGGCGCAACAAGGTGAAGTGATACGGGCGTGTCACCCACTCAGTACAAAGGGTGACACGGGCGTACGCTGCAGAAGTACAAAGAAATAGGGGGAAAACAGGGCATCTCTACGGGGAATGGCTTCCAAGCCATTCCCACACCAAACAAAACCAACTAAAACACCTCAAAGACATTAAACAACATGCATATACTTCATATATATCATTTAAGCCACATTTGATCCAAGGAAACATGCTTTGATCATACAAATTCACTCAAGAAACCCCAATATTGTCAAGTGATCATTTATGTGCAAACTTTCATGAAACTCAAATTATAAATGCATATTTCAATTTATAATCATCATATATAGCTCATATTGGCTCAAGAACTCATAAAGAATCAAAAACCCTAACATCAATTCAAATATTCATCAAATATATGCATGTTTCTTACCTTGAGAATGGAAGATGAAGAAGGGGAAGAAGAGATGGAGTGATGGAGCTTGAGTTCTTGTTAAAGATGGAAGAAAGTCTTGGCCTCCATATCTTCTGATTGAACCGAGAGGAAGAGGAAGAGGGAGAGGTGTGTGTCTTGTGTTTATGTTGGATGAAATGAAGAAGAAAATTGTATATGTGTATATACATGTTTGCATCGTGCAAGAGGGAGAGGAGAAAAGGAAAAATTGCAACCAAATCCTTAGTAAATTTAAAGTTATGCAATGTAGTACTCAATTTACAAATGTTACAAACAAGTCCACAAGATATTAACAATTAGGTCTAAGAGTTTCATAATGTTGAAATTAAGATCAATTAGGCATGCAATTCTTACAATTAGAAATATTTAGATACATAAATTATGCTCGGGAAATTAAATACACAACTCAAGTAATTAAATTCACGAAGTTAGAAGTTTAAATCACATAATTCACAAGTATTTAAATTAAAATGAATTAAATCGCGCAATTAAGTAACAAAAGGAAATTAAATAAATCCTAAATCTCAAAACTCACATGCGTGGCGCGCGTACCTGTACAGTCGAGATGTCGGGGTATCACATGTTTCCTTTAGGTACGAAAGACTTGCTAATTTTTGCTACCTATGCGGACTCTGTGATCATGTTGATAGGGTGTGTCTATCTCGCTATGAAGAGGACTTCTTGGCTTTGGCGCTTAACTTCCCATATGGTCCCTGGTCAGATCACAGTTACCAGGCACTTCTCAATCTGACTCACTATTTCTCCACCCTAGTGACATCCTCTAGAAACCAAACCTAAAATCGAAACAAACTTATCAATCCCCACACAGCAAGGACACCTCCACAATTAATCCCCAACCCGATCAGCCTCTCCCAACACACACTCCTCTCAATATCGAACCACTCCCTCCTCTTCGCCTACCTGATGACTCTTTCAACCAGTAATCCCAATCCCAGCAGCTAGCTATTATGACCAACCCTCATAATTGTTGGAAAACACGAATCAAAACGCAGCGGAATTTAAAAAATTTTTCCAACAAAAGGACCTTGAACTCGCAATCGTGTAACCAAATTCGTAAAGACAGAAAACTTACTTTTCTTTTATTCTTTCTTGAAGCGTTTCAAGCCACCCAAGAACGCTCTTCTCGCGGCTTGATCCCCTCTCCTTGGTAAAGCTCGAATCTTCAAACTTCTAACTTGAAGTCTCTAGAGAAAGTCCACCAACTTGATCACAATCTAACTAGTAAGGATGCTAGTTCTCTAGTTAGTGTTTAGGCTTAACCTAGGGTTTAATATAATCTTGGAGAAAGGAAGGTGTTCAACACATGAACCAAGAATTGTCAATTAGCTCTAAAGGGGAGCATGAGCTCCCCTATATATAGGAAAGGGGAGGGACGGCCGAAACTAGTCCATATTGGACTAGGATTTGGTTCCTCTCTCTCCTATTACTTGATCATCAAGTATTTTCCAACTTTGACTTTGAATTCTATTTCTAGTCAACTTTTAAGAGAGCTTAAAATATCCAAACTATTTTTGGATAATTTTATACTTTATTTATTATAAAATAAATAACTTATTTTTTATCTAATTAATTAATTCGTAATTAATTAACTAGATTATTTTCTCCAAAATTAGACTTTCCTTTTAATTCAAAATTAAACCAAAGTCTATTAAATAATTAACTAATTAATTATTTAACATATATATATATATATATTATCACACGTGTGTGACACGTGTCACAGTGACACGTGTCACTCACGCGAGCCACACGTGTGAATTCACACGTGTGGAACCCTCTTGGTCCGATTAACTCGTTTAATCTTTTCCAAGCCTCAACTCATGTAACCAAGTTGTTGTGTGTGACCCTCTAGGTTCTCAATTCAATTAGCAGTGACCCTAATTAATTAATTCACTAATTAATTAATCAGTCCACAGATTAAACGACCATAGTTTAGCAACAGGTGTTTAACCCCTAGCTGAATTGGAATGTTCGGATTCGACAGAACCTTTAAGTCATTGATTCATGTGAGATACAATCCTCCTACTTACTATCTCTCAACCAAGATCTAGGGCAAGGGAATAATCAGAACCCTAATAATCCGGTCTTAAAGCTAAGTGCATTTCATATCCATTTGATCTCAATCCAAGAAACCCTTTTCTTGATATCTTGATCTACTGCCTTGGCCAAGGACTCCATATGGCATATGAATGACTTACACAATAAGAGATCACCTTGCATATGCAAGTGTAGGTCCTTTCTTGATTCTCATTCACTTTCATGAATCACTTGTGCAGCCCCAGCATAAGCCTTGAATCAGTTGTCTAAGGCGACACCCTTTAAAGCTCATACCTAAGACTACAGAGTTAACTCATAAAGTGACAAGGAACCTCAAGTCTAAGGATCAATTAATCACATCAATGACTCGTGAGATATTTCCTAATCTGGAAGTTTCCATTTCCTGAAATAGAAACTTCCTTTCCCATTTAGGAATGTTCTCACACGGGGCACCTCAGTGAACTTACTTATTAAAGTAAGCACCCTCATGTATCACGCACGTATCAACTATACACTTTGCACCTCCATGAAACAAGGTGGTCCTTCTTAAGGGCGTGATCCCACAAGCAAGCCTTAGAGGAGTCAGGTTGACACTCCCACTGTCTGTAGGACTCATCGGCTTGGAGTATTTTACTAATCATGACTTATGTGATATAGGGCTCGTTTCATGAACCATTTCACCTAAATGGTAGAGTCCTAAAGTCATCAGGATTAGGGGAGTTCTCATACATGCACAGCTAAAGTAAACGCATACCAAACAAGAGCATATAAAGAAGTGTTGCCTCAATTCGTTATTTTATTCAAAGATTGTCTGTGATTACAAAAAGGAAAAGCACAAAGCGGATATACAATCGGCTTTCTAGGGCACTATTCCTAACAATCTCCCACTTGCCCGTCAAAGCCATTCTAAAGCTACTCTAAGTCCCATCTTCTGAAGATGACCTTGGAAAGCTTCTCGACTAAGGGGTTTAGTAAGTGGATCTGCCACGTTCTCTGCTGATGTGACCCTCTCAATTTGCACATCTCCTCTTTTGATAATATCACGGATTAGGTGATACTTCCTCATAATGTGCTTGGTCCGTTGGTGAGATCTTGGTTCTCTTGCTTGAGCAACCGCCCCAGTGTTGTCACAAAACACAGTAATGGGGTCTTTCATGCTAGGAACAACATTCAACTCTTGAATGAAGTTTCTAATCCAAACACCTTCCTTAGCTACATCATTTGCAGCTAAGTATTCGGCCTCAGTGGTCGAATCTGCAGTGGTAGTCTGCTTGGAACTCTTCCAACTCACTGCTCCGCCGTTCAGGCAGAAAATGTATCCTGACATTGACTTAAAATCATCTAAGTCAGATGCAAAGCTTGCATCGCAGTATCCTTCGACAGTAAGATCTTTCTGACCTCCGTAAATTAAGAATAAATCTTTAGTACTTTTCAAGTACTTAAGAATATTCTTCACGGCAGCCCAGTGACCATCTCCAGGGTCAGATTGGAAACGACTTGTTACACTAAGTGCATAAGCCACATCCGGTCGAGTACACAACATTGCATACATTATGCTACCTATTGCTGATGCATAAGGTGTATGAGTCATTCTTTCCTTCTCAAGGTTGGTCTTAGGACACATCTTCTTTGAAAGATATGTTCCTACACTCATAGGAAGGTTCTTAACCTTTGCTGACTCCATATTGAATCTCTTCAATACTTTGTCAATGTACATCGACTGTGATAGTCCTATTAACCTTCTAGATCTATCTCTATAGATTTTAATTCCAAGGATATAGGACGCATCACCAAGATCTTTCATCTCGAATTGGTTCGATAACCATAACTTAGTCACTTTCATGTCATCTTTCGAATTCCCAATAAGAAGGATGTCATCAACATAAAGTACTAAGAATTGCACTGAGGTCTCCAATTCCTTTCTATACACACATGATTCATTCGAAATTTGGATGAAGCCAAATGCCTTGACCGATTCATCAAATCGAATGTTCCAATTCCTAGAAGCCTGTTTCAATCCATAGATTGATCTTTGGAGTTTGCAAACCTTTTGCTCACTCCCACTGAATGTGAAACCTATGGGTTGCTCCATATAAATGTCTTTGTCAATGTCACCATTGAGAAAGGCAGTTTTCACATCCATTTGCCATATCTCATAGTCATAATATGCAGCAATGGCAAGCATGATCCGAATAGACTTTTGCATTGCAACTGGTGAAAAGGTTTCATCAAAATCCACGCCGGGTCTCTGAGTGAATCCTTTTGCAACCAGTCTTGCTTTGTAGGCTGCAATGCTTCCATCAACTCCAAGCTTTCTCTTAAAGATCCATTTACAACCTATGGGTTTGACCCCATCAGGCAAATCTACCAAGGTCCAAACTTGGTTGGAGTTCATGGAATCCATTTCGGATTTCATGGCTTCTATCCACTGTTCAGAGTCAGAATCTGAAAGTGCCTCCTCATATGTTAAAGGATCATTATCCTTTTGAGAGATTTCATGGAAGAATCCATACCATCTCTCCGGCTGTCTAGGAGTGCGTTCAGAACGCCTTAGAGGAGGATTTACATGTGTATCGAAATTCGTGATTGGTTGTAGTTGATCAGAGTGGGACGTTTCTTCAGTGGGTGGTGTGGGGTCACTTTGTACTTCTTCTAATTCTATGATCTTGCCTTTCTTTTCTTTAAGGAACGGTTCCTCAAGAAAAGTGGCATTTCTGGAAACAAACACCTTTTGCTCAGATTGATCATAGAAATAGTATCCTATGGATTCCTTAGGATAACCTACAAAGTAGCATAAGCTAGAACGAGATTCTAGCTTATCTCCCACTGTCCTCTTCACGTAAGCAGGACAACCCCAAATTCTTAAATAAGAATAACTAGGGATTTTACCATGCCACATTTCATAGGGCGTTTTAGGGACTGACTTAGAGGGAACAAGATTCAAAATCTTTGCTGCACTTTCTAGGGCATAACCCCAGAAAGAAGGTGGTAAGTCAGTGAAACTCATCATGGAACGAACCATATCAAGTAGGGTTCGATTCCTTCTCTCAGAAACTCCATTAAGCTGAGGAGTTCCTGGAGGAGTCCACTGGGAGATAATCCCATTATCCTTGAGATGATTAAGGAATTCTTCACTAAGATACTCGCCTCCTCGATCAGATCGAAGTGCTTTGATCTTGTGACCAGTTTGGTTCTCAACCTCCTTTTGAAATTCTAAGAATTTCTCAAAAGCTTCAGATTTATACTTCATTAAGTATACATAACCATACCGACTAAAGTCATCAGTAAAGGTTATGAAGTACTGATGATTATTTCTAGTGCTTACACTAAGCGGTCCACAAACATCAGTATGGATCAAATCCAAAACCTTAGTGGCACGTTCCACAGTTCCTTTAAAAGGGACTTTGGATATTTTTCCTTTGAGACAGGATTCGCAAGAAGTTAACTCTTTGAGATCATTTTCAGAGAATGATCCTAAAGTGTTTATCTTGCTAATTCTGTTCTTGGAAATGTGTCCTAATCTAGCGTGCCATAAGGGAGTTGAAACTTTGTCATCTCTCTTACGTTTTGTTTCTCGTTGTATATTCATAATATTGATATTTTGAGTTAGGTAAAGTCCATTACTTAGAGTACCGATATGAACGGAAGAGTTGTTCCGTTTGATAAAGTATTTACCATTCTTAATATAAGTTTCATAACCTTCACAATCTAATATTGGAACTGAAATTATATTACGAATAATGTTCGGTACATAAAGGACTTTGTTTAATACTAACTCAAAACTACCTAAATCTAATCTAATTGTGCCTAAAGCTCGAGCTTCAACGTTTGAGCCATCGCCGATCTTCAAGACACATTCTCCTTCTTTGAGTTGTTGGACTTCACTTAGCATCTGTACATCATTACAGATATGAGTTCCACAACCGGTATCAAGTACCCAAGAACTAGAATTAATAGAAAGATTTACTTCAACGAGAAAGATACCTTTCTTTAGAGTAGCCTTGTACTCTGGGCAGTTTCTCCTCCAATGTCCCGCTTTGCCACAATGGAAGCAAACATCCTCTTTCTGATCACGCTTCTTCTTTTGGGCCTTCCCCTTCGAAATGCCACCAGTGGGCCTAAGGGGTTTCTTCTTCTTCTTTTGGGCTTTCTTGCCCTTACCTTTAGAAGGCCCAGAAGAGGAAGATGGAGCATTCACCATCAAAACCTTATTGTCCTTCTTGATCGTGCTTTCAGCAGTCACAAGCTGACTAATCAGCTCAGCTACAGTAGCACCAGCATGATTCATGTTGAAGTTAAGGACAAATGGGTTGAATGATGGTGGGAGCGAAGCTAGCAACAAATCCACTGAAAGCTCATCTTTCAGTGGCATGTCCATGGAAGCAAGTTTCTCAGTAAGGGCAAGAAACTTGAGTCCATATTCATGGACACTTGAACCTTCCCTCATTCTCAAGTGGAATAATTCCTTTGAAGTGTTATACCTTGTAACACGTTCATGAGGGCGGTAAAGTTGCTCTAAGTGGTCGTAAATCTCCCAAGCAAATTCCATGGCCTCATGTTGCCTTTGCAAGTCCGGAGACATGTTAGCCAACATAAGGCAACGGGCTTGGAGATTATCATCCTTCCACTTCTGAATCGCGTCCCGCTCAGCCCGAGTGGGAGCCTCCCCTTCGGGACTAGGCTCCCCTTCGAAGAGAACATAAGTTCTCTTCTCAGAATCTAAAATGATTTTTAGATTCCTCAGCCAATCAGAATAGTTGGGACCAGTCAACTTGTTTGACTCGAGGATCGATACAAGAGGGTTTTTGGTTGCCATTTCAAAACACGTAGAGAATCACAGAATCTACGACCTAAATGGTAAAACAGAGAACTAGTGAGCATGCTGAATTATAACGATATACAAAAGATAAGGTCTTTAATCTAATGTAGCTCCCACTGTTTTTCAAAGATCTATAATTCCCAAAGATCTAAGAGGAACACGTTTCCCAATGGGTACTAAGATCCTAGGCATTTTACCTCGAACCCACGACTCGCGGACATTCTAAGTAAGAACCCTAGGTAGGTACAACTTACCAATTCTAACACCTTTAGAACTCTTAGTAATTGTTTTTGCATCACCTATCTTTCAATGTGGACCCACGACTCGTGCGACATCCATATTTACTTAGGCGTTAAGCTAGACCCATCAATCATAAGATCATGACCAAAACTTAGTTCGAACGACCCACGACTCGCGGACATCGCCCTTGCTAAAATTGACCACGAAATATTGATCATTTAAAATGATTAATTAGGTAACTAAGAACTAATAAGCTCCACTAGCTATCCCACGACTCGCGGACAATAACTAGCTTTACTTACTAAACTTAAAACCTATTGATGGAATGCTAGGAATTTAATTCAAAACTTGCATCTCGAATTAAACACCTATTTGTTCGAAATTAGCTTAATATTTAATGGGAATTTTCGAATCAACCGGAGAGTTGTCCGGTTCGACCTCACCAACATATATGTTATCCAATTTTATTAGTCTTGATTAATGCAAGTACACTTAAATGCATTTCAAACAAGCACATAAACAGATAACATGTCCTAGCATGATACTAACATGTAATGATCATGGGTTCTACCTATCTTATGCGTGATATGTGGGAGCCACTCCACAATCACAAGTTCTAACATACATGCCACATAAACAGTTCAAATCACATAAGGGAAAGCAGTAACAAAATACGAGCCCTATCTCTATTACATTTAACAATTGAGATTCCCCTCCCTAACATTTTGAGGGGTCTTCACTTATGGCCTCCTTGTTACTTGAATGTGGTCCATCTTACTCCATGGGTGCATTGTCTCCAAAATGAAAATAAAACCTCACCACCTATCTCTACTCTCAAATTACAATAAAAAGAAAAAGACATAAAGTAATAAGGCTCAATCTTCATATTGGCCTTAGACAATTACACGGGGCATACCCCGGCCTCAAAAACAGTAATATGGAAAGCCACATAATAAATCACATAACAGTACGCACATAAGTGAGGCTCCAACCTCAATTGAAAAACGCAATTATAGGGCTCCAACCCCAATTGAAACCATTCATGTGCATAAATTAAAACCATACAAAGATCTAAACCCATGATCACCTAACATGCTTTTGCAAGAATTTAAATTTAACCAATAAATTAAAATTCTCGCTTTAAGCTCTAATAGCTTAAAACACGACTTGATGCGAGTCTTATTTATAAAAGTTTTCAATAAATCCCAAATTACCAAAACAAATAAAATTCCAATTAATTTCTGAAAATTAATAATTTTATCAAGATGTACTTTCCCAAAATATAAACCGTTTCAATTTCTCAAAAAATCCCAATTTTAAGTTTTATTCAAAATTAAAATAAATATTCAAAAAATAGAATTTTAAAATTAAAATAAAATTGGGACTGGATTGCACGAAACACGAAAAGGCCGGATCGCGAAAACGGGACCCGTACGCGGAGAAGACCGCACGCACGCTGCGCGCGCGACAGGCCCGCACAGCGCGCGGCCAAGGCCGCGCGAGTGCGCGCGCTGCGCGCGCAAGCTGCGCGCTGCTGGGCGCGGCTCTCCCGCAAGCTTGCGGGCGGGGTGGGCGGCCAGTCTCGGCCGCCCTAGGCGCGCCCGGAACGCTCCCGCACAGGCGTGCGGGAGGAGCTGGGTGGCTGGCCGGTCTGTCCCGGCCAGGCCTGGGCGGTGATGCCTGCGCGCGCCTAGGACAGGCGGGCGGTGCGCGCGAAGCCCGCGCGAGCGACACCTTCGCGCGCGGGGTTTCGCGTGTTCATCGCGATCCGGGCTTTCGTTTCGTGTTTTCGTTCAAAAGCAAAACCAATCCAAGAAATCCAAAAACAGTTTATACAGTTTCAAATCTAAAATTGTTTTTCAAAATTAAATTTTATAAAAACCAATTTTCAGAAACTTTCAGGAAAAAATACAGTTTCGTAATTCAGGCTTTCTAAAACAATTACAAGTACTCAATCGCATCAAGCCTAAGAATTTCTACCAAATTCAGTATAATTGAGACGAATCAGAAACACGATTAACGAGGTGGCTCTGATACCACTTGTTGGAAAACACGAATCAGAACGCAGCGGAATTTAAAAATTTTTTCCAACAAAAGGACCTTGAACTCGCAATCGTGTAACCAAATTCGTAAAGACAGAAAACTTACTTTTCTTTTATTCTTTCTTGAAGCGTTTCAAGCCACCCAAGAACGCTCTTCTCGCGGCTTGATCCCCTCTCCTTGGTAAAGCTCGAATCTTCAAACTTCTAACTTGAAGTCTCTAGAGAAAGTCCACCAACTTGATCACAATCTAACTAGTAAGGATGCTAGTTCTCTAGTTAGTGTTTAGGCTTAACCTAGGGTTTAATATAATCTTGGAGAAAGGAAGGTGTTCAACACATGAACCAAGAATTGTCAATTAGCTCTAAAGGGGAGCATGAGCTCCCCTATATATAGGAAAGGGGAGGGACGGCCGAAAGTAGTCCATAGTGGACTAGGATTTGGTTCCTCTCTCTCCTATTACTTGATCATCAAGTATTTTCCAACTTTGACTTTGAATTCTATTTCTAGTCAACTTTTAAGAGAGCTTAAAATATCCAAACTATTTTTGGATAATTTTATACTTTATTTATTATAAAATAAATAACTTATTTTTTATCTAATTAATTAATTCGTAATTAATTAACTAGATTATTTTCTCCAAAATTAGACTTTCCTTTTAATTCAAAATTAAACCAAAGTCTATTAAATAATTAACTAATTAATTATTTAACATATATATATATATATATTATCACACGTGTGTGACACGTGTCACAGTGACATGTGTCACTCACGCGAGCCACACGTGTGAATTCACACGTGTGGAACCCTCTTGGTCCGATTAACTCGTTTAATCTTTTCCAAGCCTCAACTCATGTAACCAAGTTGTTGTGTGTGACCCTCTAGGTTCTCAATTCAATTAGCAGTGACCCTAATTAATTAATTCACTAATTAATTAATCAGTCCACAGATTAAACGACCATAGTCTAGCAACAGGTGTTTAACCCCTAGCTGAATTGGAATGTTCGGATTCGACAGAACCTTTAAGTCATTGATTCATGTGAGATACAATCCTCCTACTTACTATCTCTCAACCAAGATCTAGGGCAAGGGAATAATCAGAACCCTAATAATCCGGTCTTAAAGCTAAGTGCATTTCATATCCATTTGATCTCAATCCAAGAAACCCTTTTCTTGATATCTTGATCTACTGCCTTGGCCAAGGACTCCATATGGCATATGAATGACTTACACAATAAGAGATCACCTTGCATATGCAAGTGTAGGTCCTTTCTTGATTCTCATTCACTTTCATGAATCACTTGTGCAGCCCCAGCATAAGCCTTGAATCAGTTGTCTAAGGCGACACCCTTTAAAGCTCATACCTAAGACTACAGAGTTAACTCATAAAGTGACAAGGAACCTCAAGTCTAAGGATCAATTAATCACATCAATGACTCGTGAGATATTTCCTAATCTGGAAGTTTCCATTTCCTGAAATAGAAACTTCCTTTCCCATTTAGGAATGTTCTCACACGGGGCACCTCAGTGAACTTACTTATTAAAGTAAGCACCCTCATGTATCACGCACGTATCAACTATACACTTTGCACCTCCATGAAACAAGGTGGTCCTTCTTAAGGGCGTGATCCCACAAGCAAGCCTTAGAGGAGTCAGGTTGACACTCCCACTGTCTGTAGGACTCATCGGCTTGGAGTATTTTACTAATCATGACTTATGTGATATAGGGCTCGTTTCATGAACCATTTCACCTAAATGGTAGAGTCCTAAAGTCATCAGGATTAGGGGAGTTCTCATACATGCACAGCTAAAGTAAACGCATACCAAACAAGAGCATATAAAGAAGTGTTGCCTCAATTCGTTATTTTATTCAAAGATTGTCTGTGATTACAAAAAGGAAAAGCACAAAGCGGATATACAATCGGCTTTCTAGGGCACTATTCCTAACAATAATATGATCATCACTCATCCATTATACCCCATAATTATTGGGAATAGTACCTTAGAAAGCTGGTATGCTTTGGGACTTTCCTTATATCACAGACAATCTTTGAATAATATATGAATGATTGTAATCACATGCAAACACTTCTTTATGTGCCATTACGAATTTTGTTTATTTCCATTACGTGTGTATGTATTAGAGCTTCCCTAATCCGATGGGGCCGTTAAGAACTTTGTCCTTATGAGAACGACACATGAAACAAGTTCTTAACTCCATAGACGAGGATTAGAAACTTCTCCAAGTCGATGAGTCCGATAGACAGTGGGAGTATCGACCTTGACTCCGTTGAGACTTGCTTATGTGATTATGTCCTTAAGAAGGATCACCCGGTTTCATGGGGTGTTAAGTGCATACGATGATGCGTTCATAATACATAAAGGTCATTGTTATAAGAACTTCATCACTGAGGTGTCCCACGTGAGAAATTCTTAAATGGGAAAGGACGTTATTAGAACTTTCAGATTAGGAAATATCTCACATGTCAATGACGTGAGAAATTAATCCTTAGACTTGAGATTCCACATTATCTCATATGAGCTAACTCTGTAATCTTTGATATAGCCCGAGAAAGGTGTCGCTATATAGACACCTGAATTCCGCTTGGGATTATACAAGTGGCATATGAAAATTGCTAGAATCAATAAAGGAGCTACACTTGCTATAGCAAGATGATCTCTTATTACACAAGTCATCCATGTTCCATCCCAAAATTCTTGCGCAAGGTGGTTAGATAAAGACATCAAGAAAATGAGGTTTTCTTGGATTGAGATCAAATGGAATATGAAGAGAACTTTGTTTTAAGATTAAGATTAGTAGGACTCTCCATATTCCCATGCTCTAGATCTTAATCGAGAAATAGGATGGTAGGAGGATCATATCCCACATGATGTCAATGACTGAATGTTTTTTCGAATATATATTTATATTTCGGGTAGGGGTCACACACCTGTTGCTAAACTATGGTCATGTGATCTGTGAGATAATTAATTGATAAAGTGTATTAATTAATTAGGCTCACCGCTAACTGAAATTGAACCTAGAGGGTCACACACAAATGCCAAGTTCAAAGGGTATTATTGGAAAGATCAAATAAATTGATCGAAATGAGACCACACATGTAAAGTACACATGTGGGTTCGAGAGCAATTATTTGGGATACATAGGTCCAATTGATAAATTGGATCATGTGTTAATTAATTGGAGAATTAATTATTAAGCCCTAATATAATTAATTTGTGATTTAATTATAAAGCCACAATATAATTAATTATATAGCCCAAAAGGAAATTAATTAGGAATTCATTTTAGTCCGTTAGAATTAATTAGGAATTAACTTTAGCCCGTTAGAATTAATTAGGAATTAATCCTTAATATGCACAGGATTCTATGGTGTTCCGGAATGACAATATATGGCTATCTCTTGGGATCTAATTCGGCGGCTGAAAGGATATTCTAATTCCTCTTGGCTTATTAGCGGAGACTACAATGAAATTCTAAGTAACGAGGAGAAGAAATGGGGGAATGACCGACCCTTTGGACAGATGGATGCCTTCACAGAAGCATTATCGGATTGTGGACTCACGGACCTCGATTTTTGTGGTTATCCCTTTACATCGACCAGGAATTCAGTTGCCCTCTACACTCTTAGAGCGAGATTGGATCGGTCTGTGGCTTTGGATGGCTGGCGGTCACTTTTCTCGAATGCCAGAGTCACCCATCTAAAAGCTTCTTGTTCCAACACTCGCCTATCTTGACGTCCCTCTCTTGGCCTGAACATAGTCACCGTAACCAGCCCGTCCTTTCCGCTTCGAAGCCTATTGGGTGAAGTCCGAAGACTATCGGTGTATTATTTAAGACGTTTGGCTTTGCTCTATTAATGATTTTGCCACGGGAACTGTCTTATAAGGATCAGAGACATGTCGGATTAGGCTGTTAAACTGGAGAAGAGACTCTAGACAAAATAAAGAATCGAACTTACAAGTTATGGAGGAACGACTTCAATTTTTGAAAGAGCAAACCGTCACAGCTAATTCGAAAGTAGAGATGCAACACCTTAGGGAGAAAATTGAGTCATTACTTCTTCAAGAAGAGGTTGTTTGGAAACAACGAGCTAAGATTGAGTGGCTTAGAGAAGGGGATCGTAACACAAAGTTTTTTCATCTCAAAGCTAAACAGAGGGAGAAGACTAATCATATTGAATCACTCCGGGATTCCAACGGCAACATTTTCTCATCTGAGGAGGGTATTCGTAACATCATTGAGCAATATTTTGGTGACATATTTAAATCCAGGCACGGTTAGATCTAAGATATAAAGGAGGGTCTTCAGAACGTGCCCAAGAGAGTTAGCGATGACACTAGACAACAACTTCTCATTTGTTTCTCACCTGATGAGGTAATCTGTGCTCTCAAAAACATGTATCCCCTAAAATCCCCAGGCCCTGACGGGCTTCCCCCCTACTTTTTTCAACATTATTGGGACATTGTGGGTCGTAATGTGATTGCTTGTGTGCTTGATTTTCTTAATCATGGGGCTTTCGATAAGAAACTCAACTTTACTCATATTGTTTTGATTCCTAAATGTAACTCTTCAGAACTTATCACTCAGTTTAGACCAATAAGCCTTTGTAATGTGGTGTACAAAATCGCTTCTAAAGTCCTTGCTAATCGCATCAAACCCTTACTTAATTCCCTGATCTCCTCGACCCAATCTGCTTTGATTAATCATTCTTAAAGTGAAAGAGTTCAGAAAAAGGAAGGATTTTTCAATCTGAAGCTCGATATAAGCAAAGCTTATGACCGAGTCGAATGGCAGTTCCTTGAGCGGGTTCTGACCATGTTATGATTTCAGATATTTTTGTTTCCTGTATTATGACTTATATTTTGATTGTTTTCTATTCTTTCCTGTTGGATGGGTGTGAGTTTGGTTCGTTGGTCCCGGAGAGAGGGATTCTCCAAGATGACCCTCTCTCCCTTATTTGTTTCTCGTCTGCACAGAAGTCCTATCCTTTATGTTACAGGTTGAAGAAAGGAACGGTATGATTCAGGGCATTGCAATCTGTCGAAGAGCACCGCGAATCTTGCATCTTTTATTTGTTGATGATACGATGATTTGCGGTCGAGCGAATGAGGAGGTTATGCATTGTATTATGGGCATTTTGGAAAGGTATAGCTTCTTTCGGGTCAAAGATGAATTGCCAGAAGTCCTCGGTGGTGTTCAGTAAAAATGTAGCGAGTGATAAGCAGAAGGAGTTGGCAGCTCTTCTGTGGGTCCGTTGCATGGACAAATTAGACCTTTATCTTGGTTTGCCCTCCGTGGTGGGGAAATCTCGGCATGAGGTTTTCACAGGGATTCTGGATAAAATTAAGAAGCGTGTGCGGGGTTGCTGAGAGAAATTTCTCTCGAAAGCAGGCAAAGAAGTTCTTATCAAAGCTGTTCTACAAGTCACCGGGCATATGTCATGAATTGCTTCCTTATTCCTGATAGGTTGATTCGCGATATTGAATCCACTATATCACATTTTTGGTAGAATAACGACGAAGCTCGTAAGATCCACTGGTTGGCTTGGAAGAAATTGTGTAGGGAAAGGAGAGGGTGGATTGGGATTTTGTACTCTCAAGTTCTTTAATTAGCTATGCTAGCTAAACAAATTTGGAGAATTATAAGAAATCGGACAGCCTTATTAGTCGGGTGCTCAAGGCTCGTTACTTCCCTCAAACTAGTATTTTTTGAGCCTCCTTGGGTCGATCTCCCTCTTTTATTTGGAGGAGTCTCTGTGAAGCCCGCTACTTATTGGAAGCTGGAACTAGGTGGAGAATTGGTAATGGGGAATCAATGCATATTTGGCGTGATAGGTGGATCCCAGTTGGGCCGGATTTTCGCCCTCAATTTCGACAAGGAGCACTTGTTACTACTGGGTTTTTGATCTTCTCAAGCCTCGGCTAATGGAGTGGGATGAAAAATTGGTTTCTAATGCTTTTCACGAGAGAGATGCTCGGAATGTATTAAGTATCCCGTTGGGTGGTCAAACCGGTCGAACCAGTAAAACCAGTAACCAGTAAGGCTTTCTGGTTCGACGTTCGGTCCGGGTTTCAAAACATAGCTTCTCGCATTACGACTAATTAAATAATAATTATATTTAATTATATGATATTATAAATATGAATTAAAAATAATCAAATGGACTAAATTATATAAAAAAAGAGATACAATTTTAATTTTTTTATTAATTTTCAATGAACATCTTTAATATTAAATTTATAGATATAATAAAATATCTAAATAAATGGAGAAATAATCAACATCTAATAAATTATCAATACAGTTAAAAGATTGATTCAACAATATTATACTTTTATTATAGAATAATAAATAGAAATAATATCACCCATAATTTATATTTATATAAATATATATTATCAAAAACGAAATGTATATGAAACATTATTTTCTCGATTTGTTAAATGAATTCAACTTCTGGCATAGGAAAAAGGATTATATTTAACTCAATATATCAACAATTGAAGTAGCACACTTGGTTAGAGTGCTCCCCTTCCATGCAAAGGGTCTTGAGTTCAAATCCATGTAGTTACAATAATCCAAATATCAATTTTTGCTATAAAAAGAAAAATAATAAAAAATCATAAAATCCGGGCCATCCGGTCCGGTCCCAACCCCGGTTCTTGACCGGTTTCTAGCGGGCCACACTGGTTTGATATCCAACTGGTTTTGGGGGGTCAACCGGGCCGGATTGGCGGCCGGTCACCGATTGAACAGGTCCGACCGGCCGGTCCGGTCTGGGTTTCAAAACATAGGCGAGAAGGGGTGAGGGCCAGTGTAGATAGCCGCATAAAGTCATTAACTGGGTTGTCCATAATCTGGACTCTTACGAGGCAATTGAGGATGAAGTTTTGGCCACAAATGCCGACTGCGGCACTCAAAGGTGGAAGAAACCGACAAATGGGTGAATAAAACTTAATTTTGATGGTGTTGTTTTCAAGAATACTCATTCGATCTGTAACGCCCCGGTTCCGGATGAACAGGTAAGCACGCCACGTGTGCGTTTTGAGCGTAGGATTTATTTAATATTCTTTAATTTCATAATATTTTCTTACGTGGCATTCATATTTTTTATAAAATTCATGAAACATCTTTTATGTGAATTATTTGATTTTATATCATTGAAAATATTATTTCACGACACGGAAAATATTTATTGCATGAAACAATTACCGAGAGTGTTTTAAATTGCCAAATTGTCCCTAGTTGAATATTATTTTAAACTCTAGGGACTTAATTGCATGATCTTTCAAGGACATAATTGATCACTTTTCAAAATCCACATATACCCTATTGCATAATTTAAGCAATTAAAGGAGTAAATTGTAAATATTGGCATTTCACATATTTCAAAAAGGGATGAATCGTTATTGATCTCCAAGCTTCCATGAATCCATTTCATCCAAATATTTCCCAACAATTTGCTTCCTTTCACTCTCGGTTCTTCAAGGGAAAAGGGAAGACGTGAATTTTCATTCAATCATCAAGATTTCAAGGAAATTAGGGAGATCATCATCATCATCATCTACCTTCTTCATTTCTTAGTTTTCAAGGTTGGTTTGCATGGAAGTGATGATTCTTGCTCATATTTGACATGCTTAGGGTTTGAGAATTATATGCTAGATGAATGAATTAGAATTAGAAGCATGATTATGTGATCATTTCATGAATTATGGCATGATTTATAGCTTGAATTCTTGGATATTTGGCTTGAATGATCAAGTTTGATCATAAGCTTGAAACTTGGATTTCTTGATGATATATGGTGTTTTAAGTGTTTAAGTGTTAGTTTATCATCTTATGAACCTATATGCATGTATATTCCCAGAAAACTTTGGCTTTGATGATAAAAAAAATGGATTTTGGGTGGTTTTGTTTGCATTCCCGTAGCCATCCCCTGTTTTTGCTCTGCTTCTGTAAGTTGCAGAAACAGGGAACGGCCGTTCCCAGCCTCAAGGCATTGTGGGAACGGGCGTTCCCCTCTTTTAAACTAAAACAAGGTGGCCGAGCGTGGGAACGGCCGTTCCCATTTTGGCCTTGGTGCCGGAAGGGCCGTTCCCAGCTAAGGCGCGTTTTTGAAAAAGAAATCGTTGGTGCGCTTTTGGGGATTACGGGAACGACCGTTCCCATTTTTCAAAGGGAACCGGAACGGCCGTTCCCACCTGACTTGCAGAACAAAATTCACTGCATAAAATTACGAAAATGACCCCTCGATCCGACGACTTCTTTGACCCCGAATTGCTATAATATGTGCTAATATGAAGTGAAACAACATGTTATCATGCCACATTGCATTTTCATCGTCATCTCGATACATTTCCGCCGTTCGTCATATTTGGTCCATTTTAGGTCTTGTCTCATGTATACACGTCGTGTTTGCACAGGTCACGAGGGCTTGGACGAGGAGCAGGCTCAGTAGAGTATATCCTTGTCATATTTTGCAAGAAAAGGTGAGGTTTTAGGTTATGTTTATAGAACCCTACCACCCTTATGTGCTATTTTCGGCCAAAACCTATTATAATTATAAACGTTTTCAAAGTTATAAACATTTCAAGCAAGAAAGTATTGATTGTCATGATTTCAAGCAAGTTTGGCGAGTACATGATTGCACGTGGGCCCGAGGGTAATTCTTGAGCCAACCGGGAAAGCAAGGGCTGACGGGTAACTCCTGAATTATCCTCACATTGTTGGGATCACCCCCGAAGCCACTAGGAGATTAGTGGTGGAAGGAGTTCCGTGTCTAGAGGGTCATGTCCTCTACACACACCATGTCGTGGATAGTCGAGCCTTGCAAACTCGCTATCAACCGGAGGAAGAAGGAGACTGGGGATTAATCCGGCATGTCGGGTTATCCTCGGGTTATCGCATGATTTCAAGCATGAAATTGTCTATGTGAGCACTAAATGGAATTGCATGATCATGTATTGAATTGATAAAGCAAGCACGTATTGTCACGTTTGGTGTAACGGTTGGAGAATCGCCCCTGCTCGTCGGGGTCACATGTTCATGAAATGTTTAAGCTAAACGATAAAGTGATTGGTTGTAATCTCGGGCAAAGGCTAAGTTTCTTGAACTATATATTCCTTTTCATTTCCAAAATCTTCACCCGAGGCTACACCTTGCATGTGATGTGTGTTATATATATTTATTGCCCCTCACTCAGTCTTCGGTAGACTGATACTTCACTTTTCAGGTACTTGAGAGTGCGGTCGTGCTAGGCGGGAGTCCTGTCAGGTCTTGCATATCACGGGTCTAGCATTGTACCGTTCTTGTATATATTTTGTTACCTATCATGTTATGATCATTATTGTCACGTTTTGGGGATACCTGATCATGTATATTATTAAGAGATGATAAAGTATTGATAGTTAAGTGGGTATTTATACGTATCTATTCGGTAAATATGGTACCTATACGTATGAATGATTTTATTGCTTCCGCTTTCATTATCATGTTTGCTCTGGTTTTGTTGGGGAGAGTGTCCCGCCTAGCTCGTCATTTTTATTGTCACCCGTTCGCTATAGTTTTGGTTTATGTATGGACTCTCCATTTCATACGTGGATCGAGGCTATAGTGCGGGGGATGTGGTGCCCTGGGGATTAGGGTGCTACATCTACAGGTGGTATCAGAGCCCGGTTGCAAAACCGAGGTTCTCGAGTCGTGTCAAGTCAGTCTAGGTCGCACGGCATAGGATTATATAATATTTGAGAGTCTGCATTTCACTGAATTACTTGATTACTTGAATTTTTGCCTTACTTGAGCTATTTGATTCTTCCTGAATGTGTGTTTATTAACATTGTTGAATTATATGCACACATTTGCATTTATTAATCAAGCCACGCATGTGTAGTGATCTGATTTCAGGATGGAGCACGACAGACACTCCAGTGACCGAGCCTCGAGACATAGGCAACATCATCATCGCCGACATCATCGTCGGGAGAGGTCACCACGTCCACCACCTGCCCAGGCACAGCCCCAGGATTTCATGAACGCGGTAGTGGGGATAATTGATCAGAGGCTACAGGACAGGGTTCCTCCATCACCGCCAGCACCGGTAGCACCTCAGGAGAACCCCATTTCTGCCATATTGCGAGAATTTCAGAACCAGCGTCCCCCGAAGTTCTACAAGGGCGACGATATTCAGGTAGAGATGTGGCTGAAGGAGATCGAGAGGATCTGGCAGCTTATCCCTTGTGACACTCAGGAGAAGGCTCGTTGTACACTTACTCTTATCCAGGGCGAGGCCTATTCGTGGTGGGAGAGCACACAAATTGTCTTAGAGGCCACGGGTGCTGCTATTACTTGGGAGGTCTTCGTGCGGGAGTTTAAGAACAAGTATATTCCTCCAGCTTCCCGTACTCGCAGGTTGAGGGAGTTCACCGAGCTGAAACAGGGAGGAAGGTCCGTGGGGCAGTATATAGCTGAGTTCGAGAGACTTTCTCGCTATGCACCCAACATAGCGAATGATGATTTTCATAAGGCGATGCAGTTCGTCCAGGGACTCAGGCCAGACATCCAGGATGCACTGAAGGCAGCCAATACCAGCACTTGGGCTAAAGCTACCGCAAAGGCCCTTAAGGTTGAGGATTCCGATGTTGCTAAGAAAGCCACTCAGCGGACTGGACAGGCTTTGGGCTCGAGAGCAGGTCAGGGATCGAGCTTGGGAAAGAGGCCGATGATTTACTCTGCACCTCCAGCTCAGAGGGATTCCGGGAAGAAGCTTAAGGGTGCAGGACCGTTACAGAGGGGTCCGAGAGTTCCAGCGCCACCACAGCCACCTCAGAGACCGGGCTGCAGATTCTGTGGACTTCCTACTCACACCTATGATAATTGCAGACGCCGGTTGAGTTTATGTTTGATCTGCGGGAGCGACGAGCACATGGTTGATGGTTGTCCGGATCGTCAGGATCCGCCACCTGCAGGACCGAGGCCACTTGTGAGGGCTAGAGCTTATGCACTCGCTGGAGAGGAGCAGGATGCGAAGATAGATCCCGCTGCGGTAGTTGAAGGTATTATTTGCATCCATGGCACGAACATCCATACATTATTTGATCCAGGAGCTACACACTCCTTTCTTGCGCACTCTATTGCTATTACTTTGTCTTTGCCTGCTATGTGTACTTCTGTGCGCTATCTAGTTAGTACTCCTTTCGGTAGTAGGCGAGAGACGGATCAGGGTTACAGGGATGTTCCAGTGGTGATTGAAGGCCGGGAGTTTCTGACAGATTTCATTGTTATGCCGATGGAGAGATACGGGGCTATATTGGGGATGGAATGGTTATACCGGCATTGTGCTACAGTTGATTGTCGGGCTAAGAAGGTTCAGTTGGGTTCAGAGGTTATCACGGGCTGTACTTCGAAGACCGTACCTCTACTTTCTTTTTCAGAAGCTCAGAAATTAGTCAGAGACGGGGCTACAGAGTTCATCGCTTACATTCTGAACAAGCCCAAGGATCAGGTGAAATTAGAGGACACCGAAGTGGTAAAGGAGTTTCCCGAGGTATTTCCAGAAAAGTTGGATTCTTTGCCTCCTGAGCGAGAAATCGAATTTGTGGTCGATCTTTTCCCGAATGCTGAGCCGTATTCAAAGACTCCATACCGGATGGCTCCAGCGGAATTAAAAGAATTAAAAGTTCAGCTGGAAGCATTGTTGGAAGTTGGGTACATTCGTCCGAGCACTTCACCTTGGGGAGCACCAGTTTTATTTGTAAAGAAAAAGGACGGAACTTTAAGAATGTGCATCGACTATAGGGAGTTGAACCGGATGACTATTAAGAACAAGTATCCCCTCCCACATATCGAGGAGTTATTCGATATACTTCAGGGTTCCAAAGTTTATTCAAAATTGGATTTAAGACAGGGATACTATCAGCTACGAATCCGAGCAGAGGATATTCCTAAGACAGGATTCAATACTCGGTACGGGCACTACGAGTTCGTGGTTATGCCATTTGGATCAACTAATGCCCCTGCAGCTTTCATGGATATGATGCACCGGATTTTCAGGCCTTTTCTCGACAAGTTTGTGGTGATTTTTATTGATGATATTCTGGTTTTCTCAAAATCAGCCGAGGAGCACGCGAGATATCTCAGGCTCGTTCTTCAGACCTTAAAGGAGCATCAATTGTTTGCTAAGTTTAGCAAGTGTGAATTTTGGATCGATCGGGTTTCTTTCTTGGGACATGTGATTTCAGGGAAAGGGCCGGAAGTCGATCCCTCGAAAATCGAAGCCGTGCTCAAGTGGGAGAAACCAAAGAACGCCTCGAAAATTAGAAGCTCCTTGGGATTGGCCGGCTATTACAGAAGGTTCGTTCATGATTTTTCCAAGATTGCTGCACCGTTAACCCGATTAACAAAGAAGGATGTTAAGTTTGTCTGGGACGAGAAGTGTGATCAAAGTTTTAACTTTTTGAAAGAAAAGTTAGTCTCAGCTCCGGTGTTAACTTTACCCGAGGGTTCAGAGGAGTATGCAGTGTACACAGATGCTTCTAAAGAAGGCTTAGGTTGTGTTCTGACTCAGAAAGGAAAAGTGATCGCTTATGCTTCTCGGAAGCTAAAGGAATATGAAAGGAATTATCCAACACACGACCTAGAGCTTGCAGCCGTGATCTTTGCTCTCGGGAAATGGAGACATTATCTTTACGGGACTTCCTTTGAGATTTTTACCGACCACAAGAGCCTCCAGTATTTGTTCACACAGAAAGAGTTGAACATGAGGCAACGGCGATGGATGGAAAAGTTAGAGGATTATGATTGTACAATTAAATACCATCCCGGGAAAGCAAATGTGGTCGCCGATGCACTTAGCAGGAAGGCGAGTGTATCGAGTTTGGAAATAAAGGAAAGTGAGGAAGTTGCCCCGATTGTGTTAAAGGCTCGGGTTTCTAATATCACGATTCAACCGGAATTAAAGAATCAGTTATTTGAGGCTCAGAATAAGGATCCGAAAATGCAGAAGCTTGTAAGTAAGGCTAAGGGTGACCCGGAGAGTCCGTTTGGGTTTGATGAGACCGGGTTGCTTCGGTTTAAAAATAGAGTAGTAGTACCTGAAGAATTGAGACGGGTCCTACTTGAAGAAGCTCACAAGTCAACCTACTCGATCCACCCGGGAGGAAATAAAATGTATAAGGATTTGAAACAATATTATTGGTGGAACAGGATGAAAAGAGACGTGGCAGAATATGTGAAACATTGTCTGACTTGTCAGAAAGTGAAAGCTGAGCACCAAAAGCCCGTGGGACTTCTACAACCGTTACCTATTCCCGAATGGAAGTGGGAACAAGTAACGATGGACTTTGTTTCCGGATTACCAAAGGTTAAAGGCGGGTTTGATGGAATTTGGGTAATCGTGGATAGATTTACAAAATCTGCTCACTTTCTACCGGTCCGGATGTCCTATAAGATTCCAAAGTTGGCTGAAATCTATAACAAAGAAATTATTCAACTTCATGGTATTCCGGTGAGCATAGTTTCAGACCGAGACCCGAGATTTACTTCTAAGTTGTGGCAGGAGTTACAGGCCGTGTTGGGGACGAAACTTAAGTTCAGTACGACATTTCACCCTCAAACAGACGGTCAATCTGAAAGGTTAATCAGATATTTGGAAGATCTTCTTCGGGTTTGCGCGATGGATTTTCAGAACTCGTGGGCAGAACAGCTTCCTCTAATCGAGTTTGCTTATAACAATAGCTTTCAGGCTTCGATCAGGATGGCTCCTTATGAACTTCTTTATGGAAGAAAGTGCCAATCTCCATTGTTCTTTGACTTGGAAGAATGGAAATGGTCAAAACAGGAAGGGGTAAAGAAAGGTGAGAGATTCGAAAGGCCTTCCAAAGTTGTTCAGGCTATGATTGAGAAAGTACAAATGATTCAACAACGGATGAAAGCCGCGCAAGATAGACAAAAGAGCTATGCTGATAAGCGCCGAAGAGATCTAGAATTCGAAGTTGGTGACCGGGTTTTCTTTGAAGGTGTCACCAAGGAAAGGTTTCACCCGGATCGGGAAAGGAGGAAAACTTAATCCTCGCTACTTAGGTCCGTTCGAGATTCTTGAAAGAATAGGCTAGGTAGCCTATCGATTGGACCTACCACCGAGTCTTACGGGGATTCACAACGTGTTTCATGTTTCACAATTAAGGAAATATTACCCCGATGAGACCACGATTCTCCCCGTGGAAGAAGTTGAGCTGGAACCAAATTTGACATTTGTCCAGAGGCCGGTTAGAATCTTGGATCAGAAATTTCAGGAATTGAGAAACCGGAGAATTCCCATGGTTAAAGTGTTGTGGAGAAGCGACAAAACTGAGGAAGCTACGTGGGAAACGGAAGATAAAACGAAACGGTTCCACCCGGAGTTGTTCACACATGACTAGAGAATCTGGGGACCAGATTCTTCTAAGGGGGGGAGAGTTGTAACGCCCCGGTTCCGGATGAACAGGTAAGCATGCCACGTATGCGTTTTGAGCGTAGGATTTATTTATTATTCTTTAATTTCATAATATTTTCTTACGTGGCATTCATATTTTTTATAAATTTCATGAAACATCCTTTATGTGAATTATTTGATTTTATATCATTGAAAATATTATTTCACGACATGGAAAATATTTATTGCATGGAACAATTACCGAAAGTGTTTTAAATTACAAAATTGTCCCTAGTTGAATATTTCTTTAAACTCTAGGGACTTAATTGCATGACCTTTCGAGGACATAATTGATCACTTTTCAAAATCCACATATACCTTATTGCATAATTTAAGCAATTAAAGGAGTAAATTATAAATATTGGCATTTCACATATTTCAAAAAGGGATGAATCGTTATTGATCTCCAAGCTTCCATGAATCCATTTTATCCAAATATTTCCCAACAATTTGCTTCCTTTCACTCTCGGTTCTTCAAGGGAAAAGGGAAGAAGTGAATTTTCATTCAATCATCAAGATTTCAAGAAGTATTTCAAGGAAATTAGGGAGATCATCATCATCATCATTTACCTTCTTCATTTCTTAGTTTTCAAGGTTGGTTTGCATGGAAGTGATGATTCTTGCTCATATTTGACATGCTTAGGGTTTGAGAATTATATGCTAGATGAATGAATTAGAATTAGAAGCATGATTATGTGATCATTTCATGAATTATGGCATGATTTATAGCTTGAATTCTTGGATATTTGGCTTGAATGATCAAGTTTGATCATAAGCTTGAAACTTGGATTTCTTGATGATATATGGTGTTTTAAGTGTTTAAGTGTTAGTTTATCATCTTATGAACCTATATGCATGTATATTCCCAGAAAACTTTGGCTTTAATGATAAAAAAAATGGATTTTGGGTGGTTTTGTTTGCATTCCCGTAGCCATCCCCTGTTTTTGCTCTGCTTCTGTAAGTTGCAGAAACAGGGAACGGCCGTTCCCAGCCTCAAGGCATTGTGGGAACGGGCGTTCCCCTCTTTTAAACTAAAACAAGGCGGCCGAGCGTGGGAACGGCCGTTCCCATTTTGGCCTTGGTGCCGAAAGGGCCGTTCCCAGCTAAGGCGTTTTTGAAAAAGAAATCGTTGCTGCGCTTTTGGGGATTACGGGAACGACCGTTCCCATTTTTCAAAGGGAACCGGAACGGTCGTTCCCACCTGACTTGCAGAACAAAATTCACTGCATAAAATTACGAAAATGACCCCTCGATCCGACGACTTCTATGACCCCGAATTGCTATAATATGTGCTAATATGAAGTGAAACAACATGTTATCATGCCACATTGCATTTTCATCGTCATCTCGATACATTTCCGCCGTTCGTCATATTTGGTCCATTCTAGGTCTTGTCTCATGTATACACGTCGTGTTTGCACAGGTCACGAGGGCTTGGACGAGGAGCAGGCTCAGTAGAGTATATCCTTGTCATATTTTGTAAGAAAAGGTGAGGTTTTAGGTTATGTTTATAGAACCCTACCACCCTTATGTGCTATTTTCGGCCAAAACCTATTATAATTATAAACGTTTTCAAAGTTATAAACATTTCAAGCAAGAAAGTATTGATTGTCATGATTTCAAGCAAGTTTGGCGAGTACATGATTGCACGTGGGCCAGAGGGTAATTCTTGAGCCAACCGGGAAAGCAAGGGCTGACGGGTAACTCCTAAATTATCCTCACATTGTTGGGATCACCCCCGAAGCCACTAGGAGATTAGTGGTGGAAGGAGTTCCGTGTCTAGAGGGTCATGTCCTCTACACACACCATGTCGTGGATAGTCGAGCCTTGCAAACTCGCTATCAACCGGAGGAAGAAGGAGACTGGGGATTAATCCGGCATGTCTGGTTATCCTCGGGTTATCGCATGATTTCAAGCATGAAATTATCTATTTGAGCACTAAATGGAATTGCATGATCATGTATTGAATTGATAAAGCAAGCACGTATTGTCACGTTTGGTGTAAAGGTTGGAGAATCGCCCCTGTTCGCCGGGGTCACATGTTCATGAAATGTTTAAGCTAAAACGATAAAGTGATTGGTTGTAATCTCGGGCAAAGGCTAAGTTTCTTGAACTATATATTCCTTTTCATTTTCAAAATCTTCACCCGAGGCTACACCTTGCATGTGATGTGTGTTATATATATTTATTGCCCCTCACTCAGTCTTCGGTAGACTGATACTTCACTTTTCAGGTACTTGAGAGCGCGGTCGTGCTAGGCGGGAGTCCTGTCAGGTCTTGCATATCACGGGTCTAGCATTGTACCGTTCTTGTATATATTTTGTTACCTATCATGTTATGATCATTATTGTCACGTTTTGGGGATACCTGATCATGTATATTATTAAGAGATGATAAAGTATTGATAGTTAAGTGGGTATTTATACGTATCTATTCAGTAAATATGGTACCTATACGTATGAATGATTTTATTGCTTCCGCTTTCATTATCATGTTTGCTCTGGTTTTGTTGGGGAGAGTGTCCCGCCTAGCTCGTCATTTTTATTGTCAGCCGTTCGCTATAGTTTTGGTTTATGTATGGACTCTCCATTTCATACGTGGATCGAGGCTATAGTGCGGGGGATGTGGTGTCCTGGGGATTAGGGTGCTACACGATCGGCATTGGAGTGGTGGCCCGTGACTCGACCGACAGATGTGTGGGTTGGGGTCCAATGTTGGTAAGCATACTATAGACCCGTTAGTAGCTGAGGCTCGAGTTGCACTGTCGGCGGCTCGCTTGGGACTTGATTTCGGTTGGTAAAAGGTGATCATCGAGGGAGACTGTCTGAATGTTATTAAAGCTCTTCTTGATGATGGTGAGAATCTCTCGGACATTGGGAACGTTATTGCTGATATCAAGCTCACTTGTGCTTGCTTCATGGATGTCCGCTTTTCTTTCACTAAACCTGGCGCCAATGTCATGGCCCACGGACTTGCTCATAATGCGTTTTCGGTTTGCGTTGGTTCTTCCGATTTTCCTTTGTTTGTTTCTAGTTTAATCGAGTCAGAGTCGTTGTAGTGTGGCCGTTGTGGCCGATCATCAAAAAAAAAAAAAAAAAGATATACAATTCTCATAGAAAATTAAAGGGAATTTTCAAACTCTTAAAATTAATCAAACTCAATAGAAATCAACATATACAATTCAGGTAGGAAACTAAAGGGTGTTTAAAACTCTAAAAATAAATAATTATGAGATAACAACATATTTTCACAACTTTGCTTACTTTAAAATTTAGAAACACTCTAAGGCATGCTTTTAAATTTTTCTCTAATTAATTAGAATTTTATTTAAACAATAATATTCTCGGGGAATTCCCGAAAACTCCCCAAATGATAAGTCCAATTCCTCTTAGCTCCCCATTTTCAAAAATGATGTATCTGTATCCCAGAATCGTGTATCTAAATCCCCAAATGATGTATTTAAAAATGGGGTGTATCTGTATCCCAGAATCGAGTATCTGTATCCCAGAATCGCGTATCTAAATCCAAGAATCGCGTATTTAAAACCTCAAATGATGTATTTGAAAATGGAGAATAAAAAGAAACTTTTCAAACTCATGGGGAGTTTTCAAAGATTGCCCCTATTCCTATTATTCTCATTAAAATACTAATATTTCTGAAATAACATTTTACACGCAATTAAGACTCTAGGCTTTATACCTTGGTATTATCTTATCTTTTCTTAATTTCTATGAATTTATTAATTTTGAATTCGTGAAATTATAAGCAATGTTATATAAAAGTATAATAATTTAAAACTATTTTTATATTAATGTATTATTTAAATCATATTATACTACTTAAAATGATTTGAACATTTTCAAGGTGAAATTAGTAATTTTATAAAAATTAAAAGTTATTCTCAAATTTTCTTACAAGCACTCAATCAATTATTTTTGTACTTTTTAATTTTTCTTTTTTTCCAAACCCTCAATATTCTTACTACTATAATTTTCTATAACTTTAACTTCCCTATAACTGAAAGAGTTTGCAAACACCCCCCTAAAACTAACTCTAATTCTAGATTATTTTTTCTTAAATTCATTTACTATTGACAAACGAGGGGTCAATTTCTTTTTACTCCTTTTTATTCTATTTATTTATTTATTACTTTTGGACTAATCAAATCATTGATGATTTCTAATGAAAAAAATTGTTCTTTTTGTTAAGTTATTATGATCGGAGTGAGACTTTTCTTAGGAAAAATTACACGTTATTTGAGTTTGGTGTAAGATTTGATGGTGGTAGTGGAATTGTAATGAATTGTGAGTTGGTGAAATATACATATCAAATACGCACAATCAAGAAGAAAATATCTTGTCGTCAAAAAAAAGAGAAGAAAATATCTTTAATTATCAGTTCACTGTAATAATATAGCATATATAATGTAAAATTGTAGATGCACAAGCTGAGTACGAAATTTATATCATTTTGTTTTACATCTAAATGGGATAAATCTCTTTCAAGTTTCAACAAATAAAAATATGAGAACATTTGTTATTATAAAAATGCTATTACCAACTCTTTTTTTTTTATTATTATTATTATTTCTATGCGTAACCTAAATAAGATTATTTTTTTACAATCAAAATTCGAGTAGTGTAGTTTAAATATTCGAATTTATGTTAATTTTATTAGAAGTTTCGTATTTAAAATTTTGAATACACAACTAATATTGGTAGAAAAGCGTTACGACTTAGACTCAAACACTCAAAAAATTAAAAATTCGCATAAAAACTAAAATTTATATTATCATGCATTTATCAAAGTTTATGTTGTATTTTATCGGTTAGTTTTTGTAATAACCAACACATATATTTATTATTTTGCCTTTTTACTAACTTGTCCCAAACTTGTTTGAAATTACTTCATTAGCTACCAACATCATTTCTCTTTTCTTCTCCATCTTCCCAAAATTTTGGTTCATTAATTTCCCTCTTCTAATTTGAAAGTTGCGGTTCATGAAAAAGAAAGGAAGAGTTGCAGCCGATCATGTATCATTACTACTTCTTTACCTTCTACACGGCAAATTTCTGCAATTTTTATGCAAAAGCTCCACGTATGCTATTGCGCCACCATGTTCATGGCGAAACTCTGCCGGGATGCGGCGTTAGCATGGCGGCATAGCCGTCATAACTCTAGGCCTCCAGCAATGGAGTTGAGCCCAAAAATGTTTCCAACATCTCAGTTGACTCAAACCTGTAGTTGTAAAATCAAAAAGGGATTGAATACGAGAGATTTAAATTTCAATCAAATCCAAGATTTTGAAGGAAGAATAAGTCAGATTTAATATGAGAGTTCAAATTCTTAGTGCGGCACTGAAACCATGGGTCTGTTAAAGATCTTTGCCCTTTTTTGAGTGGATGGCTTTGTAATTTAGAAGGAAGGGTATTTTATCATTTTTCTACCCATTTAAGTGGATTGTCACTTGTGAAGTAGACATGAAGGCAAAATTAATATAAACTAGTAACCGGGCACACTCGTAGAGTGTGCAAATTTACTATTATCTAAATATATTAAAATTAATTTTTATATTAATATATTTTTTATAATTATATTTAATATAATTATAAAATTATGATAAATAAACAATATAGGATAATGTTATATTAGTTAAGAAAAATTAAAATATGAGGAGAAAAAAAATAAAAATTATATAGAAAAAGAAAAGAAAAAAATTTGAAATGAGGTAAGAGAAAAAAGAAGTTCTTAGGAAAAAAGATAAAGAAAAAAGAGAAGTTAATAGAAAGTTATTGGAGTGATAAAAAAAAATAAAAAGAAAAGAGAAGAGAAAAAGGTAAGAAAACAAAGCGGACAAAAAAAAATAAAAATATAAATATAAAAAGAATCCAAGAATCCAAGAAACCAAATGATTATTATCTGTCTCTCTAGTTTAATATAATAATATACTTAAAAAACCACTTAAAATGAAAAAGTAAATAATAGACTAATTAGTGAACTCATTGTTACTTTCTTATACAACCATCGCTGAAACGACTCTAAAACGTGAACTAAACCTTCTCTTAACCACTTGTAACATGTTTACTTTTTAGGATTAAATATGATTAAATTAATAATTCTACTTAAACTTGTGTTTACTAATATTTTTGTAAATTCGAGATTGATGAGAAGATTCGAGATTATATTGGATAAAAGATTAATTATTCATCCAACGGGCCCCATGGAATGATCAATCCATCATCACATCTCATTAATCTTCTATCTGTAACGCCCTAGCGCGAGACGTCACATCCCCCGCACTATGACCCGACCCGTATATGAAATGGATTTCCACACACGTGCCAAATCATAGCGAACGGGGACATACACACTCGCTAAGCCAGGCGGGACTAACCTATCACTTAAACCCCAACAGCAACAAGGTAGCAGAACAACGGAAGCAATCGATCATATTCCATATATTGAGCTATATGCTCTAGGTACCAACATTTATGTTCAAGGAAGATCAGTAAATCTAATACAAACATGTACGCTCCCAATTCATATACAATATCCAAAATACCATAAAATAAGCATACGAGTGTAAAGAAAGAAAGGCTAGACACTATGAAAGACTCTCTCAGACTTGTATCCCGCCTAGCATCCCTTCTTGCAAAAAGAACTGAAACAACTCCTGGTTCAGTCTTAGACAGAGTGGTGGGTATAAAACAGACTTAATATCATAATATAGCAGAATTTAAACACATACATGCAAGCTATAATCCTTATTCGAGGTTTTGGAATAATTTTTCCAAGCGGGATGTCAAATACAACGAATAGGATTATAACAATTTGTTTCATTCATTAGGTCCTTTGTGGCCCGGCGAGAGGGCGTGCATTATCTCCAACCAACACCTCGTGTAATTCATTAATTATTCATTCAGTCATTCGTTCATGCATTTCATTCTTTCGTGCACATTCATTAGATCATTCATATACTCCTTCTTCCTCCGGTTAGGGAACGGGTTTGCAAGGCCCGAACCCTCATTCATTGGTGCTAGAGGGGTACATGAATCCCCAAAAGCTCGGATCCCCTTCTTTCATGTAACAACCCGAAAACCCGCCTGTCGATATTGTCCGCTTTGGTGGGCTAAGCGACACCACCCTCACGGTTTTGTTTCTCCCGATGGAATTTAAGCCCGAAGGCGCCCACCCAGGAAAAGGCCTCAACAAGGGAAAGGTATCCACCCCCTTATAAAGGAGGCTTTGTTCCCCTTTCCAACCGATGTGGGACAAGCACTTTGAGCTTTACAGTCCACCCCCCCATAAGGGCCCAGCGTCCTCGCTGGCACACCGGCCCGGGTCCCGGCTCTGATACCATTTGTAACAGCCCGAAAACCCGCCTGTCGATATTGTCCGCTTTGGTGGGCTAAGCGACACCACCCTCACGGTTTTGTTTCTCCCGATGGAATTTAAGCCCGAAGGCGCCCACCCAGGAAAAGGCCTCAACAAGGGAAAGGTATCCACCCCCTTATAAAGGAGGCTTTGTGGATTCATTGTGAACATTCATTTCTCGCCAAAACTTTTGGTAGGATATTCAAATTAAAGGTTTTACATTAAAATATTGACTCGTTGAAAACTCGATATATATCTTTATATAGTTTTGGCCAAAATCTTGCACATTAGGTGTTTTGGGTCATATCTTTAGCTAATAGAAGAAAAACCCACCTGGTAGACAAAAGAACCTGACAAAGACCTCACTGCTCAACCTCGTCTCCCACTGGATCAATATCTGTGTGACAAAGGTAGTGTGAGACTCAAATATGACCACATTTGACGCTCGGCTATGCAATGACATGTTATGGAATGCTTGAAACATAATAACATGTCCAAATATGATCATGAATACCATGGAATTCAATTAAACACATCATTCATCAAATTTCGTTCAATATACGATAAAATCGTATTCATTCCCGTTCATGACTTTCATAACCTTTCATTCTTGCATTCATATAGTTCTTGGAATCATAAATCAGTTATAGAACATAGCTCAACCAATTCATGTTGTATATATTTCACAAATACGAACCATAAACGTAATACAAGCAATGAAAGAGGTTCCCCAAAGCTGTCAATTCAGATGACACGACCATGTTACATTTTCAAAGGATTTGGACACGGCCGTATCCGAGGTTTAAAAATTAAAATTCCCAAGTCGAGGGCTTGACACGGCCGTGTTGAGTTTTCAAAGCATTTGGACACGGCAGTGTCCTATTTTCTGAAATTATTTTTCTCAAGTCGAGAGCCCAACACGGCCGTGTCAGCTCGTCGTCAAGAAAAGAAAGAACAGAGCATAAGCTCTGTTTCGTGAGGGAAAAGCTTTGAAGAAGCACGGGCAGCAACAAGGAAGCTCTTAGGTACCCTTAGACACGAATTCAATCCATATAATTCATACAAATCATGTAACTTATTCATATTTACAAGAATTCATGCATAAGGTTGGCAAATGATCACCCAAAATCAAGCCTTCAAACATGGAAGCTTTAAGCTCCTTCAATGGCAACTCATGCTATAATCAATCAATATGAAATTCAAGTATATAGAAATGCTAAGGAAGCTTCAAGCAACAATTTCCATGCCTCAAATCTCACTTTAAATCATGAAATCCAATGATCAAGAACCAAACCCCAAATCATGCTTTCATTCAAACCATATGAATTCTCCACTCATGCCAAGTTTCCATAGATAAAAAGATAGAGGAGAAGATGGAGGTAGCAAATCACCAATTACCTTGGAAGAAGATTGGATGAAAGTTGATCTTGAGCTCAAATTATAGAAGATCAAAAGGAGGGTTTTCTTGGAGCTTCTCTTCTCTTCTTGGGATGGCTAATGATCGATATATGTGGTAGCATGAGGAAGGAAATGCTGATATCTAGTGGAGAAATGGGTAGAATTCGGGTCGGTCCAAGTCCAGTTCGTTTAAATAAAAGGTTCAAACAAGTTATAAAGTCGAGGCTATGGAAAGGTTCGTCGTCGAAGGCTCAAATGATATCGAAAAGGTATAAGGCCAAGTTTAAAGGATAGGAATCGTCGAAACAAGTTCAACGCCAAAGACGGATCTCGATTTCGAGGTCCGGAGCTCAAGATATCGCGAAAACCGTTCAGGGTTGTCTATTATACAAATAGGTCCATAAACTTTCAAAAAGTGGCAATTAAGCCCAAACTCAATTTCCAATTGAGTCCAAAACATTTAAATAAGTTACAATCAAGCCCACGACACGCACATATAACACGAAAGATTTCAATTAACACCAAATTCACGAAATTCACATTTCCACAATTTCATTCATATATTCATAGCACACATTGGAATTCATATGAAATTTAGACAAATAATTCAAATTATAAACAAATTCAATTAATAAATCAAAGTATAACTCATATAATTAAATGTAAATGCGCACGTAACACTTACTTGCACGTTTGAACACATGGGGCGTTACACTATCCCATTTGGGGTTGGCAATATTGGACTGAAATCCATGAATGCGACCCAACCCATTTAGTTTGGATTGTATTTAATAAGTTTTAAATTGGATCAATTATGGACTGAATCAAGTGTGGGTTGGAAGTAGGCATGGCATTGGGTGGGTATTACCCCACCAATGCTCAAATCCAAACAATATTTGAACTTTTAAAATTCAAGTTTAATCCAAACTTAATATGTCAAAATCTAATTGATTTTTATCCAAAATAAATTCAAAACTTGTGGGTGGGCTTCCAAACTTATCCAAAATTTTAGAAATCCATTGGATATTTTTGAAAGCCCAATAAAAAATCTATTGAAATATATTTATATATATATATATATATTAAATGCACACGCAAAATTAAAATTAATGAAAAATTTGAGAAATAGAGAGGGTTTGTCCATTTGGCCTTTGGGTATTTTCAGGTTTTGAAACTCATGAATAAAAATTCAATTCAAACCCATATTAATTAAAATATGGACTTGGATTTAAATTTGGGCTTGATATAAAAATATGGATTTAATTCGATTAGATAATTAAATTTCAGTGTTTGGGTTGGGGATTTCCCACCCAATGTCAAGCCTAGTTGAAAGAATAAGGAAAATTCTTCCCTGAGCCAGGTGTTCCTACACCCCGCTCTAATACAGATAAATAAAAAAAATAAAAAAAATTATTATTATTTTTTTACCTGTATTAGAGCCGGGTGTACTGTTCAGGGAAGAATTTCCCAAAGAATAATGTGTTACTAATTGATTGAATTGGATTAAAGCTCTTCTTAACCACACGTACTTTCTCGTGGTGAGATAAAACACTTAAGAACAATGCAACTTGCTCAGGTATAGATACGCCTCTAGAGTTTACCAGGCCACCCCGTTGTTCTAAAACTAGACATAACCTTCCAAAAGCATTTCTACCTAATCTTAAAAGATCAATACAGTCTTGTTCGTTATCATAAATAAGGCCACTTAAATGCTCAATTTGAGATGGAATCCTACTCAACACACTGTAAGTTATACGTCTAGTCCTGCTCCTACGAGGAGTCTATCATTACGCTTCCTTAGAACAACCAAGAATAAGAAGAGAATACACATGATTTGAATCCGCAGACATTCCAATACGACTACGGCCTCGGCTTCAAGTGATTCAACCTCCATTTTCTACGCAAAATACACTTTTTTATAAGTATTAAAACAAAAAGTAATAACTACTGGCAACTAGGGGTGGGCGCGGGATGGGATTTTCGGGATTCGGGATTTTCGGGATCGGGATCGGGATACCTCGGAAATACTTTTTTCTTTTTTTTTTTCTTTTGATAATTTGTAATTTTTTATATATTTTTTTTTATTCTATTGAACATGGAAAATATTTTAATATCTTATTATGTAACTTTATATATATATATTCTGTAACGTATATATATATATATATATATACCCGACATTATCGGGACGGGATCGGGATCGGGATACCCCGGAAATACTTTTTTCTTTTTTTTTTTCTTTTGATAATTTGTAATTTTTTATATATTTTTTTTTATTCTATTGAACATGGAAAATATTTTAATATCTTATTATGTAACTTTATATATATATATTCTGTAACGTATATATATATATATATATATATATATATATATATATATATATATATATATATATATATATATATATATATATATCGTGTAACTTAATTTGAGAAAAAAGTGCAACATATATATATGTAGTCATACTGATCACTGCACACCATCCATTTTATGAGCATTTTATTAATCTAATTTAAGTCTAAAATCACTTCTTATGTTTTTTTTTTTGGTGAACAAAAATCACGTCTTATGTATATATATTATAATATATAAAAATACGTCTTATTATATATATATATATATATATATATATATATATATATATATATATATAATTAATTATAATCGGGATTTTTGGGATCCCGAATTTCCCGAAAATTTTAAAAATAATTCCCGATCCCGATCCCAAATTTTTAATCGGGATCGGGATCCCGTCCCAATTTTTTTTTTTCCCGAATTTTCCGTCCCGAATGGGAAATTCCCGATCGGGATGGGACGGGTCCCGAAAATCCCGATCCCGATGCCCACCCCTATTGGCAACACGTAGAGATGTACAATAACAACTGATGAGGTTGTACTCAAATACTCTCTGGACGGTTCAGCACTCCAGTCCCACACATAAAACCAAATTGGTCAAGCGTCTCCAGACATCAAAATCACAAAGATATGGAACATAATGTATTTTATACATTTGGTAATGAATTGGAAATCAGTAACAGTTAAACTATTATAACTTATAAGTGAGGTTTAATGAAAATTGGCTCATTTTATCGATAGGAAATAACTATTGGCAACACGTAGAGGAGCTTCATATAACCAATTTATAAAAGAAAACTTTTGCTTGGAAGCCTGACTTTGCTAGGATCACAAGACTGTAAGACTTCCGCACTTATGTCAACAATTACAACTATTAATCAATCACATTATCAGAAAGCTATACATGACAAACAGTTTTCGAGAATTCATGGGAGTACAGGCCTCAAGAACACAACTTTTCAACACAATCAATACATGAATAGCAGGTCCTATAGCACACAACTTTTCAAAACAATCAATACATAAATATATGTTCATGAAGTATGTCGAAGGGATGAAGCGACACAAGCAATCACAATAGCTTGAGGTATATTTAGCAAACTAAGTTAAGATCGAACTCCAATTTTGGATGAGAAGTGGAGGAATTTTTTACCTTCTTGTTGAGATTCAGATAATCCAGAGATTTCACGGCAACAATCCAAGAACAAATCGCTTTGCACAATGATTCTTCTCCTTTGATGAATTTTGAGCTCTACTTCGTGGGTATTCTTCCGCTCTGCATCGTGGGTATAACGGAGATGATTTTTGGCCTCCGTGGCTAACGTGAGAAAAGAGGTTATGTTATTTTTTTTTTAATAAATAATAATGGCAAAAACTTGTAAATAAATCAAAGATTTGGGCAAATGAGTAAAATACCAATGCCGATAAAAATCATGTTTTCTCAAACACGGCAAAATGCCATGTGAGAGAAAACCAACAAAATCTTCTCTATCCCACGGGGCCGTAGAGATTTTGGCAGAAAAACCAACTTGAAAAGTGAAAAGTAAATGGTAGATTTTGACATTTAATTAATTTTATCTGCCAGATTAAGTAAAAGTAAACGACTTCTTAATGGTTTAAGTCCAACTAATTGATTTTAATATAATATTACTATTTTACCCTTACAATATATGCTACACTTTTATTTTTCTCTCTTTCTTTTGAAGTTGTCGAGATGCATCTATCATTTGCACCTTTATTTTACGGTCCTTTTCTTTAAATAAAAATATGAACACTCAAATAAAATTCAAATTCGAGATATTAGGAGTTTTTTACAAAAATAGTATTTGATTTTTATTTTATTAATAAAATAATATTTCTTATGAAAGTATTAATATTTTGGTATAAGTCGTGGATGCTTCTTGCAACTCCACTAAAATATTTTTTAATATATTCTTTTATTGCTATATACTTTTTGTTATTTATAGATTTGACCCCAAAACTTTTAAAGTATTTTAATTAAGTATATAAAGTATATTTTTCTGCATAATACTAAACATAAGAGCATAGATATCGAAATTAATCATGCTTAATGAATAGAAGTACTCTAAAATTCATCCTATAATTCATAAAACACACAAATAATTTATAAAAAATTTATTACCCCTCTTTATCTCCTTCCTCTTCTACAGTTCTGATTTATTGATCCCCTAAGACTCGTCTTCGTTTCTCCTCGGTTAGCCCTTCTTGTTCCAAAAGTCCTCACAGCTCCACGCTTTCACGGACATCAACTGGAAACAGACTTCAACCTCCAACGGAAAACCTCACTACGGCTTATCAGGCTCAATAAAAAGTTTTGTAGAAAATATACTGGAGTAAAAAGATTTAATAAAACTCTTAACAAAGTATTTATCTCGTGTATATGAAAAGGAGAATTTTATTTCCTTCAAAAGTGGTTTATACAAACATTATATATTCTGAAAAGAGGATTTTTCCTGGAAATACAACACTCAACACTCAGAAACTGAAAGACTCAAAGATTATTTTACATATGACTCTCTGAATTCAAGACAAGGTGTTTATCACCATACAAGAGGACTCTATTTATAGGCTATATTCTCGCTACTGTTTGGACTTGAAATTTTTATTTGGAATCCGCTGCTTTAATCTTCAACGATCCAGATCTTGCCGACACTTTTCTATGGTTGAGATTCTGCCGACACTTTTATCTGCCACTTGATAATTGGAGTATGACGCCATGGCATTCGTCATTTCCTTGCTGATGTATGTGCTTACATCACTGATGGTTACATCCCATCATCTTACAAGCTTCTTGTCTAGTCTCTGTGGTGCAGAAAAATTCATGTTTTTCGAATTTATTTATGAATTCCATTAAAAAAGGAGAGCATATTTTTCCTCCTTTGGTGAGTAGAATCCAATTTCCTTTACTCATCAGCGTTTCGAACTTATATTTGTACAGATTTTCTGCAACGCTGTGAATAGCCTTTATTCCCAATGCACGTCTTTGGACAATCCATTCTTTAGTAACTTGGATCTTCCTTAACGATTTATTTCCTTGCTCAAGCTTTATGGTGTCAGAAAGGTGGTCTGCAGTGATCATGAAGAAAGCTTCATGCCATATATGCTTCTCTAGTTCTGGAGATATAGTGTAGAACTTGAGAACCACCTGCCTTCCTCTGGCAAATTTACTGATTTGAGATTTTAGGGTATCATCAAATCTGGAAATTTCCTTGAGATCTTTACTTGGGTAGATTATATCAAGGAACCCAAAACAAGCATATCTATAAACTGCTTCGGGACATGCTCCCATGATGCAGGTCAATCTTGGATATATATTTTTTCCTTTGGAGAAAAATATAGTATCTGTATTTTCCATACTATAAACTTCATCAACTGTATGAACATACATATGTTCCCATTCAGTGTTAGGAACATATTTTTCTATTTCAATCTTTATTTCCTTTGAAGATAGCTCTCTTTCCAATTTTATTTCAATGACTGAGGGAGCTTTATTTTTGGCTTCTTCTTTATTTTTCTCGCCAGATGACTCAGCCTCATTTATTTTTCTTGACTCAAATTTTTCAATATATTTTTCTAACCTTTGAGTCACTTTATTTACCTTTTCCTGGTTTTCAGTTACCAAATCTATCAATGGAGGGAGATTTTTGTATAGATATTGTTCAAGAACCACAGTTCCTTCATAGGGATCTTCAGCCATGCTGTTGATATATGAGATCTCTTCTTTTATTTCAGAAATATCAATTTTATCCTCCATCTGTAAATGAGAGAAAGATTTATTAACTTTCTTTTCAAGATTTTCTATAAGTGATTTTTGGGAAATCACCACCCATTAACGGATTTGATTTTATCTTTACCATCTACCGTTTGAGATGGACTAGATATATGTATACCCATATATTGGTCTTCTAAGTTTCTATAAGTGATTTTTGGGAAATCACCTGTTGGGAATAGTGCCCTGAAAATTCAATTTGTTGAATTAATTAAACTGAATTTACAACAAGTTATGAGTATTTCACATATTAATAATTAATGACGTGTGGTGGTATTCTCATATGAAATGTGTTTCATAGGAAAAGACTTTGAATACCGAAATCACGTGTCATTAAAGTTCTAGTCGGTAAGATAAGAATATGTTCTTATCAAGACTATAACGTGGTTATATAAGATGATTAGTCTTTCGTCATAGGGAATGGTGATTCCAATTATAACACGTTGATGATTTTCAATAGGATTGGAAACATCGAACTGGACCACTGAGATTATTCATTTTATACTGCTATCTAAAATGAAAAAAATCTCAGGAAGCATTGTACTCTTAATCCTGATAATATTTCGGCTTTAGGCATGTAGTGTTAGTCACTGTAACATACTCGAAGTGAGGTCTCGGTAACGGGTGGCCAAAATACTTTGTATGTTCGGTGGTTACATGAAATGTGCTAAAGAGTTATATTGATCGAGGAATCTGTGGCCTTGCTGGAAGGTAAGAGATATCCTTGAAATAGATTTGTAAAAGTTCGAATTAAGACTTTGGCCAAAGCACTTCGCGTGATAACGTCACCGAAGTTGTATGTTGAATGTGTTTCACATACAGAGAATTTGAACTTAAGGCAAATCAATAAATTTCAAATTAGAAATGAAAAATAAATGATAGTAGTTGCAATTTATTTTTTCATGGATATCTACACGGAGGAGTAAAATGCGAAATTATTCTAGATCGAGAAATTCGTGAATAATTTAATTAATTTTAGAGTGCAACAATATTTATTTAGTGGAATTAAATATTGTTAAACGGTAATTAATTACTATCATGAGATGATAATATATTAATCCGTTTGGAGCTAAAATTAATTAGTCCTGCAGGTCCCCCTGCAAGCCCCAAATTGAAAAACCCAGAGAGAAAATATTAAAAGGAAAAAGAGAAATGATTTTTCAAAGTGTTTGAAAATAGCCAAGGGATTTATTTTAAGAAAATAAATCAAGTTCCAAAGATTTGGAAATGCCCGGAATTTTATTTTGGAGAAAATAAAATTTTCATCAAAAAAAAAAAAAATATATCGTTGATGACGTGGCATGCCACGTCAGCAAGATGGGTCTAGGTGGCGCTGACTGGGCAACCGCGTGGCACGCCACGTGTACGACACGTGGACGGCCCTGATTGCGCCACGTCATCATGTTGACCGGGTCAAACGGGTCCAGGGTCGGGTCAACGGGTCGGATATCGGATAGGGTCGGACCGGGTCCGGTTCCGGGTCGGAGCAGACCCGGACACGTGGCAGCCTCTGGAAAGGCCACGTCACCCAAAACCCTAGACCGAGAGTACATCACACGCGCCACCTTGTGGCCGCGCGTGAGGGCGCGTGTGAGCTCCGATCGGGGCGTTCCCGGTGGCGTTGAACTCGTGGCGATGAGTGCTTCAACGTGGTCACCTCGATTTTCGTGTAAAAGTTGGCTACGCAAGTGGGGGTGTGAAATGACCATTTTACCCTTGCTTTTGTATCCAAAATGACCAAAACGCCCTCGGTTTTTCCCCTATAAATAGGGGCCTTGGGTCCTCATTTCTCATTCAACATTTTGGGAGAGGTTTTGGCTAGAGCATAGCTTTGAAACCATATCCCTTTTCTCCTAGTTAACTCCGATTGATTTTGGAATTAATTTTAATTAGGTGTTTATATAAAACGCCTAATTTCGGGAGAATAAACCCTGAAGAGGGTTTTTAGTTTAAATTTTATTTTCTCTAAGTATTTAGAGAAATACTTTCGGAGCCTACTCTCCGAGGGTGTCCCTGGGGTTATTGCAGGGAAGCTCTACCGGTCTCACGAGTGGGATAGGAGCTGGAAAAATGCCGTTAGATTGCCATGATTGCAGTACGGTAATAGTTTTCAGTTATTTTATTTTAAGCATGATAAATTATGTGCTCTTAAGTGTTAATTGCATGTTAGATATTTATCTGCTTAAGTGATTTAAAATTTATTATCAATTGCATGTATATACTTGAGTAGATCCGGCTAAGTCTTCCGCTTTGTATTAAAATGTTCTAGAAATATTTTAATACTTGTATTATAATTAAAAATTTTAAAATGTGGTCCCGGACTGCTATTGTTCTGGGCCCGCCTCCCATCATGTGGTATCAGAGCCGTGCTCTAGATATATACATACATTGATATGATGCATGTGATGCATAATTTTAAATCTGATACTGTGCACGTAAATTCTGTCAAAGGAGGCTGGTTTTTAAGTAGGACCGTTGTGACCCCTCCAGTGTTTCCTAGGAATTTACGTGGAATGGTATTTTTCTAGGAATCGATTTCAATAATCTTCCTGGTTAATTACCGAATCAGTAAACATGATTTAAATTATGAGATAATTTATTTATAACATGTTTACTTTATGCCATTTTTTTAAGCATGATAATTATGTGATAATTATAACAGCATGCTTAATTGATTTAATTTATGGCATATTTATTTTGTGTCATTTAAAATTTTAAGCATGATAATTATGTGATAATTATATGATAACATGCTTAATTATTTTATTTTATGGCATGATCATGATAATATGAGATATTATGTTATTTACAATTATGCGTATTTTATTTAATGTGATTAAATAAATAATGTTTAATAGAGATTGAACGAGATGCATAATTGGACTAATATTTTTCGGCCTAATTAATAAATTGTTATTATTGCCTTAAAATATTATTATTGGGATTTTAAATATGATTTAGTAATCCTAGTGGGAGGGTATTAATTAGATTAATTACTTCCAACAGTAAGACGCCAAAAGTGATTATTAAATAATCAACAGATAATCCACACCTTTTAAAAAATTCAAGTGGGAGCGAGATGAAAAGAGTTGGATTCTCACGGCCTCCATTACCCGTCTATAGTATAGTGGATGTATACTACTCCCTTCGGCGGGTATATATTCGCGGTATACAAGATTAGACTTCTACGGATAGAATGAAATACGGGGAAGTCAGCTCGACCACGCCTCCGTGGAGTGTCTCGACCTACTCGTACGGACTTCTAGGTAATGGTACACACTTGATTAAGTAATGTATTAACCTCCCTTCGGAGCTATGTTACATTTACTTAGAGGCCAAGGGTTGACGTGGTGGATTGATATTGTTTGGTAAGAGTTACCTAGATGACATGTTAATTAAGAATAGTTCTTGCTTTTCTAAGCGGTTTTCGACCTCGCCTCCGGGGAGTCAACTGCAGTTAGTTAAGTCACCATTGCGTAAACCAAAATGCTTACGTGGATTTCATTTATTGGTTGGACGCAGAAGAAAGTGAAATACATAATCATAACTTGCATTTATTTATTTATTTCAGTTTTATAATTACGATCTCTCTTAGCCCACTCCAAACTGTATGTCTATAAGGAAATAGGCTAGTAAGGGTTCAACTACGCTGACTAAGTAATGAATCTTGACATCGTATTGAGACACGAAAGTTTACGTACTCACTGAACCTTATTCGAAAATTTCGGAAACTACAACCAGTCAGGATTAGAAAGACGTTTATTCTAAATAGATCAAGTGTGATGATCTGGCTAGTCTTATATCCTGATATCTGTTTTAAATGTTCTTGAGCATCAAACACATGAGATGTCTACTGATAAGAACATGTGTTGAAGACAGAGTCGTACGTAGGTACGAGCCATGAAAACGGTTGTCAGTTAAAGATGTTTGAAGGATCACTGTTTCATAATCATATTATGAATATGATAGCTAATCTGAATGAGATTGAAAGCCTCTGTGCTTAAAGAGACAATCTTAACAGATAGGATACGATTCTATGCTCTCTGCCTAAGCCATTTGAACGTTCAAGATTATTTTAAATAATTTTTTAAAACCAATGAACGACCTCAATGTGGCAGAAAGGGTGATATAGACTAAGGGAAAAGTTCTCTTTAATCAGACATCAATATCCACGGGCTAGAAAGCCAGTAAGTGGAAGAAAGAAAAGGAAAAGTTCCCAATCGAAGGTTCAGAAATAGAAAGTCAAATCCGACAATGGAAAAGTGTTTCTATTTCGGTGGTAATGGGTATTGGAAAAGGAAATTATCCAAAACACGTAGTCTGTCTGTTTGTTACGCCGTTTAGATAAGATATGAAGATATCTTACTCGTTGAAAATATGTTTAGTTGGAAATTCACCGGACTCCTGGTATGTGAATTTGAGATCAACTAATCATATTTGCAAGTTGTTGCGAATATTCAAACCAACCAGAAAGGTTGAAAAACGGCTAACACATAACTAGTGCTCGGGGATAATACAAGTGTAATTGTATTAGCAGTAAAGACTATAAAGTCGTATTTTGGCAAAAGGGTTTTAATATTATACGTGCCATATATACAGAAATTTAATTTCTATAAGTTATATGATAACTAATAGTTTAATTGTTTGTTTTGAACAAAAGTTTACCACTAAGCAAAATAAAAGGTTTATTTGCTCTGGCACAATAAAAGATGGTCTTTTATACATCAATGAAAACTCTAATTCAAGTTTAACATTAAGAAGCTTGACCTACCATCTAAGAAGAAAAACTTCTTCGTGGCACCTATTTATTGGTCAATTGAATCTGAATAGTATCCAAAGACTGATTATTGAGTCCTATTGACTTGAAAATAGTATCAATCTGCAAATCCTATTTAGAAGGTTAAAATGGCCAAGAAACCTTTTTGAGACAAAAGGTATTTAAGCCATGAAGTTGCTTGTGTCAGTTCATACGGATATGTGATCCTATGATTATTCAAGCAAGAGGAAGTTTTGGATATTTCATCATTCGTTTGAATGATTACTCTAGATACATATATGTTTATTTGATGAGACTTAAGTCTGTAATTGTTGAAGATTTCAAAGAATATAAGACTGAAGTCAAAGAATCAAATTAGAAAACATATCAAGGCACTTCGATTAGGTCGAAGTAGTGATAAGTATCTAAGTTCAGAGTTAAACAGAATTTCTCAAATGAGATTGGATCTCAACTATATATATGAGATACGTCTTAGCAAAGATGTATTGCAGAAAGGAGAAATAGAACTCTGATGATGATGGTAAGATTCATGAAGAGTCATGCTACCCTATGAATTTCGTTTTGGGGTCTTGCACACAAAACGACAAACCTAGTTCTATCTAAGTCAGTTCCTAAAACACTGATGGATCTGTAGCTAGGGTGAAAACCCTGTATCTTTTATCTTCGGATTTAAGGTAGCCTGGTCCACGAGTTAAGGATGGATCCTGACAAGTTAGAATAAAGAACAAAGGTTTACTTGTTCTAAGGTTATCCTAAGAAGAACAAGAGGTGGTATATTTTGTAATTTGAGAAATCACAAAAGATGTTTGTGAATATTTCAAAGATAATTACATAGATAACCACAAAGGGTAGAAGCAAAGTAGTGTTAAAAGAAATAACAGTATTAGATACTGATTTCCATAAACCTGTGATAATTGAAAATGTATTAGATACATGTGATGTACCAAATACAACATGTGATGTAAAGACGTGTACACGAGAGCATCATTATAGTGGGAGGATTGTCAGGACACCTGACAAGATACCTAAGATTAACCCAAGTGGTTGAATCTAACGTATCTGATCCTATCACGTGTAATGAAGCTGTAAAAGATATAGACGCTGACCGTTTGGTCAATATCCATGGAATCTAAGTTAGAATATCTGTATTCTAACAAAGTCTTGAACTTGTAGAGGCACCTGAAGGCATTAAACCCTATTAGATAAAATTGGGTTCTACAAGACGATAAAAGGAGAAATGGACGAAAAAGTAGAGACTTTAGAGCAAACTTTTGGCAAGGGATTTTACCCAGAAAGAAGAAATCATTTATGAGGTCTTCTCGCCTATAGAAATGCTTAAGTCCATTATCCTCTCCATTTTATCTCATTATCGATTATGAGATTAGATAAATGGATGTAAAGACTATGTTCTTGAACGGGCAACTTCAAGAAAAAGAGATACATGGCATAACCTGAAGGCTTCACAGGCAGAAATCAGGTGTATATAATGCGAGCTTAATAGATCGGTTTATGATCTTAAGCAAGCGTCTAGATTATGGAGCATCAGAATTATAAGGCAATTTAGATTCTTTGGATTTGTATAATTGCCTGATGAACCATGAAGTGTACAAAATGACATCATGATAGCGTTGTAACACTTTCACTTTGTACGTAATTAACATTCTGCTCATTGGGAATGATACAAGAATTTTGTCAATGGTCAAGATTCGGACGTCAAATCATTTTGACAAGAATAGGCCTAAGTGATACCAATATTATTCCAAGGATTAGACTTTTGTCGTGATCATAGGAATAAGGAGGTTGGTTTATCACAAGAAGCATTAATTGATAAGATGCTGGTAAGGTATAATATGACAAATTCCAAGAAAGGTTCATTACTTTTTAGATATGGAATTTATCTATCTCGGGATCAGTATCCTATGACAACTGAAGAGATAGAGGACATGATTAGAGTTCCGCAGCGGAAGCTTTATGTATGTCATATTATGTACAAGGCCAGCTGTCTATCATGAAATAGGTCTAAGTCAGCAGATATTAGTCAAACCCTAGAATCTGACACTGGGTAGTAGTGAAAGCATATATTGGAGTTGACATTATATGCTTGTCTACCACAGTGGTGAGCTCATTTCAATAGAGTATAGAGATTCGGATTTACAATCTGATTTGTATTCTAGATGTTTGACATCAGAATACGTGTTTACTCTAGAAAGAGCAATCGTTGATTGGAGAATGTTAAGCAGACTTGTATTGCTTACACCGCCATGAAAGTCAAATACATGGTAGCTTGAGAAGCAGCCAGTTAGATGTACTGGATTTATGATTTCCTATTTGTTGGCTCAGAGAAACATCTAATAGATTCCTTCACTAAAGTATTGGCGCAAAAGAGTGTAAAACGAGTTTTGACACTCATGTGAAAGGAATAAGACTTAGATGTATGGCCAAATTGAATTTAGGGCAAGTGGGAGATTGTTGGGAATAGTGCCCTGAAAATTCAATTTGTTGAATTAATTAAACTGAATTTACAACAAGTTATGAGTATTTCACATATTAATAATTAATGACGTGTGGTGGTATTCTCATATGAAATGTGTTTCATAGGAAAAGACTTTGAATACCGAAATCACGTGTCATTAAAGTTCTAATCGGTAAGATAAGAATATGTTCTTATCAAGACTATAACGTGGTTATATAAGATGATTAGTCTTTCGTCATAGGGAATGGTGATTCCAATTATAACACGTTGATGATTTTCAATAGGATTGGAAACATCGAACTGGACCACTGAGATTATTCATTTTATACTGCTATCTAAAATGAAAAAAATCTCAGGAAGCATTGTACTCTTAATCCTGATAATATTTCGGCTTTAGGCATGTAGTGTTAGTCACTGTAACATACTCGAAGTGAGGTCTCGGTAACGGGTGGCCAAAATACTTTGTATGTTCGGTGGTTACATGAAATGTGCTAAAGAGTTATATTGATCGAGGAATCTGTGGCCTTGCTGGAAGGTAAGAGATATCCTTGAAATAGATTTGTAAAAGTTCGAATTAAGACTTTGGCCAAAGCACTTCGCGTGATAACGTCACCGAAGTTGTATGTTGAATGTGTTTCACATACAGAGAATTTGAACTTAAGGCAAATCAATAAATTTCAAATTAGAAATGAAAAATAAATGATAGTAGTTGCAATTTATTTTTTCATGGATATCTACACGGAGGAGTAAAATGCGAAATTATTCTAGATCGAGAAATTCGTGAATAATTTAATTAATTTTAGAGTGCAACAATATTTATTTAGTGGAATTAAATATTGTTAAACGGTAATTAATTACTATCATGAGATGATAATATATTAATCCGTTTGGAGCTAAAATTAATTAGTCCTGCAGGTCCCCCTGCAAGCCCCAAATTGAAAAACCCAGAGAGAAAATATTAAAAGGAAAAAGAGAAATGATTTTTCAAAGTGTTTGAAAATAGCCAAGGGATTTATTTTAAGAAAATAAATCAAGTTCCAAAGATTTGGAAATGCCCGGAATTTTATTTTGGAGAAAATAAAATTTTCATCAAAAAAAAAAAAAAAAAAATATCGTTGATGACGTGGCAGCTGACGTGGCATGCCACGTCAGCAAGATGGGTCTAGGTGGCGCTGACTGGGCAACCGCGTGGCACGCCACGTGTACGACACGTGGACGGCCCTGATTGTGCCACGTCATCATGTTGACCGGGTCAAACGGGTCCAGGGTCGGGTCAACGGGTCGGATATCGGATAGGGTCGGACCGGGTCCGGTTCCGGGTCGGAGCAGACCCGGACACGTGGCAGCCTCTGGAAAGGCCACGTCACCCAAAACCCTAGACCGAGAGTACATCACACGCGCCACCTTGTGGCCGCGCGTGAGGGCGCGTGTGAGCTCCGATCGGGGCGTTCTCGGCGGCATTGAACTCGTGGCGATGAGTGCTTCAACGTGGTCACTTCGGTTTTCGTGTAAAAGTTGGCTACGCAAGTGGGGGTGTGAAATGACCATTTTACCCTTGCTTTTGTATCCAAAATGACCAAAACGCCCTCGGTTTTTCCCCTATAAATAGGGGCCTTGGGTCCTCATTTCTCATTCAACATTTTGGGAGAGGTTTTGGCTAGAGCATAGCTTTGAAACCATATCCCTTTTCTCCTAGTTAATTCCGATTGATTTTGGAATTAATTTTAATTAGGTGTTTATATAAAACGCCTAATTTCGGGAGAATAAACCCTGAAGAGGGTTTTTAGTTTAAATTTTATTTTCTCTAAGTATTTAGAGAAATACTTTCGGAGCCCACTCTCCGAGGGTGTCCCTGTGGTTATTGCAGGGAAGCTCTGCCGGTCTCACGAGTAGGGATGGCAACGAGCCGAGCCGGCTCGCGAGCTACACGAGCCGAGCTGAGCCGAGCCCGGACCCGAGCCCTTTATTTCTTGGCTCGGGGCTCGCGAGCCCATATATTTAATTAAAAAAATAATATTTTTAATTTTTATGTATATAAATATTTTATTAATATATAATATTATATATATATTCATTAAATTTAATACAAAATGAATAAAAAATAATATATTTATTATATATATTCATTTAATATATATTATTATATATAAAAATATATTAAATTATTAAAAAAACTAATTTTTTTATTAAAAATAATATTAAATACCGAGCCTCGAGCCGAGCCGAGCCGGGTTCGAGCCTTAGTCGAGCCGAGCCCGAGCCCTGAAAAAAGCCCAAGGCTCGGCTCGGCTCGGCTCGTTGCCATCCCTACTCACGAGTGGGATAGGAGCTGGAAAAATGCCGTTAGATAGCCATGATTGCAGTACGGTAATAGTTTTCGGTTATTTTATTTTAAGCATGATAAATTATGTGCTCTTAAGTGTTAATTGCATGTTAGATATTTATCTGCTTAAGTGATTTAAAATTTATTATCAATTGCATGTATATACTTGAGTAGATCCGGCTAAGTCTTCCGCTTTGTATTAAAATGTTTTAGAAATATTTTAATACTTGTATTATAATTAAAAATTTTAAAATGTGGTCCCGGACTGCTACTGTTCTGGGCCCGCCTCCTAGCATCACCACCCATTAACGGATTTGATTTTGTCTTTACCATCTCCCGTTTGAGATGGACTAGACATATGTAAACCCATATATTGGTCTTCATTCAGAACCAAAATCTATATTTCTGGATAAAAAGTCTGCTAAAAAATTATCAGTTCCTTTTATGGGAATGATTTTGAAATCATAGAGAGATAGAAAAACCTGCCATCTATGTAACCTTCTATAATTTGGTTCACTGGGTAATTTATTTTTCGCAAGACTTGGAACTTGAGTGTTATCCACATGAACAATGAAAGGTTTTTGGAGTAGGAAAAGTGAAAACTTTTTAATCCCATTTATTACTCCTAATAACTCCTTTTCATGTGTAGTATAATTTATTTCTGCTGATTTAAAAGTACCACTTGTATATCTACAAATCTCATTAAGATCTGTTTTCAAGATTGCAGCCCAATATAAATCAGACGCATCAGTTTGGAGAATTAAGTTATCATTTTTATCAGGAAGCCTTAATTCTGGAAGAGTTTTACATTCTTCCTTTAACTTTATGACAATTTTTGTATGTCTTGGAGCCCAACCTTTTGTATTATTTTTTCTCAATAACTTTTGTATTTCATGTCTTTTCTTAGTTAACTCAGGTATGAAACCTTCAGCATAATTAAGACATCCTAAAAATATTTCTATTTGTTTTCTATTTTCTAATTTATCAGGAAACTCAACTATTTTTCTGGATATATGCGGTTGCAATTTTATACCTGCAACACTCAGTTTTAATCATAAAAACTCAATTTCTTTAGTTTCTATGACTGCTTTTCTTTCAGACAGGGCTATACCATTCTCTTTACATAATTTAGCAAAGAGCAAAAGATGTTCTCTATGTTTATCTATAGTATCTGAACAAATAAGAATATCATCTATATAAACAACAATGAATTTTCTATATTTGCTAAATATATCGTCCATCTTTCTTTGGTATATTGATGGAGCATTTTTTAATCCAAATGGCATTACTAACCATTCATAGTGTCCTTGAGGGGCACTAAAAGCTGTATATTGGATACTGTCATCTTCCATTTTTATTTGCCAAAATCCAGATGTACAATCAAATTTTGAGTAATGGGATTTATTCTTTACTAAGTCTATTAATACTTCTTTATTGGGTAATTGGTAACTATCACCCTTAGTAAAATGATTTAATCTTTTGAAATTTATTACCATTCTTGCTTTATTTCTTTTCTTTTCAGCTTCTTTCATTACCATGAATGCTGGACTAGAAAAGGGGCTAAAACTTTTCCTAATTAATCCTTTATCCAAAAGTTCTTTAATTTGTTTTTTAAATTCATCTTCTTCACTTAAGGTATATCTCATAGGTCTTTCTTTAATTATTATATTGTCTGTTAATTCTATTCTAGCTTTTGGGTAATTCTTTTTCCAAAAAGCCAATGGATGGTCACTATAATTTTCTTTTATCTTACTAGTAACCGTTTCTAAATTTATTCTTTTTATAACTATTTTATTAATTGATATTTGTATTTTTTCATATCTAGAGTGTCCACCACGCTTAGCTGGCTGAACTCTGAAAGGATGGTTTAATCGTGGTAATTTTAACAAATGACCACACTTTGTTTTAAGTACAATAGAATATGCATTTTGCATATAATATTGAAATTGTTGTAGGAAATCATTTCCTAATAATATATCACCTTCTAGTTCATTATATTCATATATTCTAGGAACCATTATTATTTTACTTCCTAGGACAATATCAACATCTATTGCTGATCTGTGTATATCCTGTGATTTTCCAGTCATACCTTTTATCCTGATTTTTCCATCTTCTTTCCATTTATTAATCAAGAAGGTTTTGAAAATAGTTATTTCAGATCCAGTATCTATTAAAGCACAAGTTATTATTTCATTTTCAGGAGTTTCTCTTATTCCTACCTGAATGAAAACACTAACTGTAAAGTTATATCCTTTCATTTTATTCTTGGACAATATATGACTTTGTCTTCTATGCAGAGTGTTACTCCATCTTTTTCTATCTTATAGTAATTACAAATATCTAGGAAAGCATTTCCTAAGATTATATCATAGGAACTTCCCGTCATATTTTCATCTAGATAACATTTAACAATTACTCTAGATTTATCAATATTTATTGGGATAGATATTTGTTGGTTACATGCAACTATCTTTCCTTCAAAGTTTTCATAATAAAAATTTTCATTTATGGTTTCTATCATCAAACCTTTATTTTTTATTTTAACAAAGTGATTTGCACTTGCTCCTGTATCTATTAATATTTTTGGTTCTTTAATATATTCTTGACCATTAAAATATTCTCCTAAAATGATCATTGTCTTATTTACTGAGTTTTTATTTATACTTAAAGTTCTGGTTATATTCATTCTTTGACTTCTTCTAGCTATACTATTTTTCCCAAATTCTATTTGAGGAATCTTACTAGAAGATCCTTCTTCTATTAAAGGTTTATTTATGATTTCTAATTCGTAATTTGTTATTTCTTTAAGGTCTTCTAGAAGAAGTAATTTAGCTGAAGCTATTTCCCTACATTCTTCATCTATTTCTAAATGTGGTTTATCTTGATAAATTTTTCCATAGTTACTATTACTTAGAATATATAATGCTCTATAGTAAATCGAGAACGCTTTACTTTTATCTTTCAATCCTATATCTTTTATGAATTTGTAATGTAAACTTAATGCTTCATCTATATTATAATCATTTATATTCACACTATATTTAGGATATAAATCAAATAATATTTGTTTATAACACAAATTTCCTTCTATAGTTCCTAGATGACTTATCTTCGCATCTGTAAATCTCTGATCATGAAGAGAAAATACTATAGGACTATCTATTCCTTCTCTAAACAATGATTTTACCAGGAATTGAACTCTTCCTAAATATATATATTGTATTTTACTTTTTTTCTTTTTATCTTTTATTTTGTTCAAAGCTTGATTTATAATATTTCTTGTTAACAAGTTAATTTTAACCTGCCCTGAAGTATGTTCAATGTTTATAGATTTTTCTACTTCATGGTAATCATATATATTTATTTTCTTTCTTTTTATAAGGCTTGAGATCCCTTTAAATATACTTTGGCTGGGATTTGTAGCATTTAATTTTAATTTCTTTATCTTATCTAAAGTTTCTTTATTGAAGGTAATGCGTTCTGCATATCCTTCTGGTCCTTCATAAATATCTATTTTTTCATCAGATAATTCTGTTATTTCAGAACTCATTCTGATTCAGTATATAATTCTGAAGATATTTCATCTTCTGATAGATCTGATTCTTCCATATATATTTCTTTTCCAAAATAGTTTTCTATATCGGAAACTTCTTCAAGTTCATCTCTTATTTCTAAAAATTCAATTTCTATATTTTTAATATGTTTCGCTTTAGGTTTTGGACATTCAGGTGATTTATGACCTTCTTCTCCACAATTCCAACATTGACATTTAGTTAATTTTTTATTTCTTTCCTTATTAAATTTATTTTCATACTTATTTCTTTTAAAAAACTTTCTCCTAGGTTTTATATTTTTTCTCTGAAAATTTTTATATTTTTTATATTTTTTCTTATAAAATTTTCTTTTATTCCTTTTAGGGTATGGTTTTCTATTACTTCCCCATTGTGTAGGTAATTCTACTGTATCACAATAGAGTTTAGTTATTCTTTTAGATTTTTTATATAATTGTTGTTCACCACATATTCTTTTAAGTTCTGATGTTAAATCATTTATTCTTCCTCCTAGATTTTGAGGATATTTATCTTTCTTTTCTCTCCATACTTTATTCATGTGATTATTCCAGGGATAAGGGAGTTTAGTGTAAAACATATTTAACATTATTTCTTGAGATTCTATACTATAATATTTGGGTATAATAATAATCTCTAAATTCACATACATAATTTTTTATATTGCACATTGAGAGAATACTTAGATTTATTAGATTACTTCTTGCCTCATCTTTTTCTCTTTCTATTTCTAATTCTTTATTAGCTATCCATGATTCACCTAAAAATTCATCAGATATATTTGCAACTATACTTTGTACTCCTGTTCTTATATCTATATCAAATCCAGTTTCCGTTCCAACTTTCATTATTCCTTGTATGTCAGGAGATACTCCTTCCCACCATTTAAGAACTATTCCATCAAACGTAGTTATAATATATTCACTCTTTTTACTAGCTCCCCAATATATATCATCTTGGGTTAATAAAAAGGCTATCATATCATTCTGCCACTTTACTATGACTTTTCTATTATCTACTTGACAATCTAGATTTAATTTACTTCCTTGGAGATTTATAGGTTCACTATATTGTTCAGTAGGTTGATATTTTGGATTATAAGATATATTCTTCTTACTTTGTTCTTTATTTCTCTTAGGTCTATAATATGTTTTAGGGTAATTATCGTTAGAACCCATAGAGGATTCTGGAGTTTCATTAGTTACTCCTGAAGGTCCTCCGGTTGTATTCATTCTAACTTCATATTCAACTATATCATCAAGATTTATTTTTTCAAATTCTTCTATTAAATCATTTACCTCATTCATTGTTTTCAGAATTTTCTTCTATAATTTCCTTTAATTTTGATTCTTCATTTATTTTATTTTCTCTATCATCTTATTCTTTTAATAATCTAGGGAGATATATTGTATACATATATTCATCAAATGATCCAGGTTCATATTTCTTTTCTGTTGGTATAATAACAATCTTTGTAGGTGTTTTTATTGTTCTTTCTATTTCTTTTTTCTTGTCTAAGATTATTTAATTGTTTTATTTCAATCCTAATAACTTGGATTTGTGTATTTATATTTTTTATTTCAGATTTTAGGTTTACTAATTCTTCTAATAATGTATTTATAGCATTTGCAACTGATTCAATATGATTCATTATGGTGAAGCAAGTTGCCAATCTGTATCATCATAGGATTCATATCCTCCTTCTGTATATGTTTCATTTAAATTCCATTTATCTGAACAGAAATTTAAATATATCAAAGTTGTATGTATTAATATTCCTATTATATAACTTTCTATTATTTGGTTTATGATTTTTTCCATTTTTGCCAGTTGTTCGTGGCTTCTTCCTTTTGTTTTCTTATTTTCTGTTTACACGATTTTATTTTATTTTTTATCTCTTTATTTTCTTTATTAATTTTAATTTCTCTTTTATATTCTTCTAATATTGTTTTTAATCTTAAAATATTATTTATATTATCGATCCATTTATTTAAATGGTTATTTTGATTAGGGTTTAATAATCTGACCATTTATATTGTCAAAAGATTTATATAGTGATCTCTATCTTTTTTATGGTTATTCATTCTATCATAATAATATTTACTAGGATATTTTTTATATTGGTGTTTGTACCATTTATTCATTGAATCGAAATATTTTATAGATTCAATTATTTTCTTTTTATCAAATATTTTCATTTGTTTTATTATTTATTTGGATTGTATGGCTTTGATACCAATTAGAAGCGGATATATTTTGTATTTGGGTGATATTAAACATGGTATTAAATTAATGATATTAAACATGATGATCTATAAATTAGATTATTGCCTTTTCAATATATTTTAGTCTTCTTATTTCAGAGGCTAACATTGCTTCATGAAACTCTATTTGTTTAATAATATGATATTCTTCAACATGAAATAAATTATCTTTATTAATAGTTCTAATAAGTTGTAATTTTTCTTTCTCAATATTAATTCTACCTCGTTGAAAATCTGTACTTATTTGTATATTTCTTGTTAATTCACGCATCCTTTTATAATATTTACTCGGCATTTTTATACTTATAAATTGTGCCAAACAGATTCTAAATAAAAACAAAATAATAATTCCTCAATTGTTAAAGGACGAATATGATATAATTGTATATATGCATCTAATATATTAAAAACCATAGCTTTAAATGTTTCTTTATTCATATTATTCATTTTATCAATTTAATTATCTCGTTCGTAAATTTGTTCTATAGCTATTATGATTTTATTTATAAAATTTAGCTTTTTATTTGTTTTTGCACAATCTTCATCACAGTCTATTTGCTTTATTTTATGTTTTTCTGTATGTTCTTTTCCTAGCATTCTCATTCTATCAGTTAGGAATCGTTTTACAAAATGTATAAAATGTTTATTAGATGTATCTCCATCAAAACATTTACAAAAATTGCACGCAAGTAATAATTCTTTACTAAAATCACCATTTGAATTATTATTCATGATGTAATATATAAGTCTTTTATTTTTATGGGTTTACTTGATATTTTTAGAAAATATATAGGCTTTTTTTATAAAAAGAGTTGGATTGAAAATATAATTTTAGAAAGTTGTTGTATTATTACTATTCATGAATAGTAGGAAAAAACATCAAAGGTTGATTGAATTTTGGAGTCGCGGATGAGATATGCAACTTTTATTTTGGAGTTGTGGATAAGATATGCAACTCCTACGATTTTATTAAAGGGTAAAAAAGGGGTACCATTTTATTAATATATCTTAGAAAAAATATTATTTTTGAAAATGTCTCAGATATTAGACAATGATTTTTAATTACAGTATATTATAACGAAAAGTGGTATTTCAAATAGCTTAAAAATTAAAATATTCAAAGTGAGTCCAAACACGGCCCAATAATTTGCGTCGGGGGGTTCACTGCAAACCGCGAAATTTTCCACTTCGGTTACCCAAACCTTATGGCCGGCGGCGAAGCGGCGGCGGAGCACAACCTGTCGGCGTGCTGCATATCGCACGAGTTCTACAAAGCCGCCACTAAGTTCCCCGATAAAATCGCCGTTATACACGCCACCGGATTTGCGCGAAACGCCGGTGATTCCGCCGTCGACAGACCACCTGATGGTGGTAATGTTAAGTTTGCCTCTGCGGAACTGTCTTCTTCTTCACGACCCCCGGTATATGATGGCGACGAGTGCTTCACTTTCTCCGATATTCTAACCGCCGTTGAGAATATTAGTTTTCGACTCAGGCACATTCTTGACGGTGGAGATGATCCATATCTGTTTAAAAGACGGTCAGGTAGGAATTCGTGGGAGTATGTTTGGGCAAATTACTCTTTGGTTGCATATATGTGTGAGTTGGATGATTGAATGGTGATTTATTAGTAGCTTTTTGTATTCATTTGGAGTAATACTCTGTCGAACTGTTCTTTTTACTAATTTGAAGAGTTATTAAGGTTAATTTTATTATTTACGTCTTCAATAAATGGAGGAAGAGGATTTTCCTTGCCAGACTGAGAAGTTGGAATGCTGACATTTTGTTATGAATGGAAACGTTATTTTGTTGCATTATACGTATGTTGGAAAGGAAACATACTAGATTACTAGAAGAAAAGAGAGGGTGGGAGGATACAATTAACCGAAGATAGTTGTAAATAGGCGATGCTAAGCCATTTTTCTTTCAGAGTATATATAACATGTGAAATTGGTCCTTTTAAGCTGCTTCCTCTTAGAACTAAATATCAAGCATAATTTCCGTAACCCCTTATGTAGAATTGTTGAGCCTCATACAAAGCAGCAACTAGAACCTGTAATAAAAATATCTTCCAGCTAAAGCGGTGGAACAAGAGTAGGAACCATTTGAGCTCAATCACAGTTTTGAAGGCAAGACTGCTGAACTAACTTTGAGTCTTATAATTAACGTCAATTTTGATTTCTGGTGAAAAAATGTCTTTGCATAGATTTCTTGTTTTTCCAGGACTTCTATTGTTCTGTTTCTGGCATGCTGATTTTTATTGGAATATGTTGCAGACATTTCTAGTGAAGAGTCGGTACATGTTTCTGACTCTTTGCAATATCCAAGTCAAAGTCTGCAGCAGTCTGCTAAGTTCAGAAATGCATGCACTCCCAAAGTTGTTGGAATATATATGGAGCCATCTGTTGAATATTGTGTGGCTGTACTGTCTGTTTTAAGATGCGGGGAAGCATTCATGCCTTTAGATCCAACGTGGCCAAAAGCGAGGATATTATCGCTGCTATCATCATCAAAAGCTGATATAGTCATTGGGGTCAAATCATCAACTGAGGAAAATTGTTGCCACAGGCTTGATACGTTACAATGGCTTATCGATGATGGAAGTTGTCATGTCTTACCTATTGCTGTAAATGAAAACACCATACAGCAATCTCATCCATCACTATTAGGTTGGGCTTGCGAAAGTGAAAGCTTGAGACCATTTTGTTATTTGATGTATACATCAGGATCTAGAGGAGAGCCAAAAGGTGTATGCGGCACAGAAATTGGTGAGCTTTCATGTCTTTTTCCTACGGTTAAGCATGAAATTGTATCTCAGAACCAAGACTTCGACAAAATTTTGATCTCAATCTGCTTTTTAAAATTCTGCACTTAAAACTCTCATGCCTGCTAACTTCCCCCTCATTGTAGGTCTTCTGAATCGATATTTGTGGATGCAAGACATGTATCCTCTACATGAAGGAGATCTGGTGCTTTTTAAAACACCTATAAGCTTCATTGATCATCTCCAAGAGTTTCTTGGAGCGATGCTAACCACTTGTACGTTGGTGATACCTCCTTTCAATCAGATAAAAGAAAATATATTTTATATCGTAGAATTTTTGCAGGTACATGACACAGGCTGAATTATGAAATGATTCTTAAATTGTTATTTTCTGCTTCATATGGCAACTAGATCAGCCATCATTCGTTTATGGAAGACAGGTTGCTGAATGACTATGATATCATGATGACGTAGATAATTAAAACCATTGATTATTTAATATTTCGCTTTCTGTCTTGACAAAGTATCTGGATAATTAGACTTTTGTTGCTCTATTTAAAAGAAAAATTTGGAGAATGTATTTTGCTTTTAATATCTTCATTTACAGTTGAGGCATTCACCTCGAATCAGCTTCTACTTTCTGAAATGTACACGATAGATGTTTGATCTGAAAATTTACTGTATCAACCTTTTGTTTGCTGCTTCATATGAGAACATATCATTATTATGCTATGCATTTGTCTTTTCGTAAGAGCCATTGTGATTTTATCTACGTGTACTGACTTTTTTCTTCCAGGGATACTTCATTAGCAGGCTCGTTGCTGTGCCCTCTTTGATTAAGGCAATCCTCCCTGCTTTGCAAAGTCCACCTTCATTACAGATTCAAGATTCTCTGAAGTTATTAGTGTTAAGTGGTGAAGTCGTACAGCTCTCCTTGTACAAGATGCTTCTGAAGCTGCTACCCCAGACTTCGATTTTGAATTTGTATGGAAGCACAGAGGTTAGATGTCAAACCTCATATATTTGTTCAAGATGTTGGTTGCTATTAGTGGCTAGGTCTCTGATAATGGCTAACAATATAGTTTTCTAACTAGCACAAATCGGAAAATTTGAATGTCAAAGTAATTTATGGAGTGCTGGATGTTCTCATATATGCTTCATTATTTGAGCTGCAGTGTTGAATGCTTATGTGAAACATGTTTGTTGATAAGGTCACTGGTGACTGCGCATACTTTGATTGCAACGGATTGCCGCTGATTCTGGAAAATGAGGTACTAAGCAGCGTACCAGTTGGCATACCTATATCAAACTGTAATGTGCTGCTTGTTGGGGAAGATGCACCATATCAAGGGGAGATATATGTGGGTGGACTATGCACTGCAGCAGGTTACTTCCACTATCCTTATCTTATTCCATTAGCAGATGCGGAGTTGTGTCCAGAACATGATATGAGGTGTCCTGGTAGTGGATGCAGATTTCAACATTATTTTAGAACTGGTGATTTTGCAAGAAAGCTTCCAAGTGGTGATTTGGTTTTTCTTGGAAGAAAGGATCGTATGTTAAAGGTTAATGGGCAGCGCATTGCGCTTGAGGAGATTGAGAATGCGTTTAGGGATCACCCTGATGTAGTTGATGCTGCAGTACTTTCTCGTGAGGTTGATGGAGAGATCTTACTTCTTGAAGCTCATCTGGTGACAGAAAAATTGGCCGAAAATCATGAACTTTTGAGATATTCTCTTAAAAATTGGATACATAGCAAGCTTACTCAGACAATGATACCAAGTCGTATCTTTTTCACCAGATCATTACCTTTGACTTCTTCTGGGAAAGTTGATTACTTCTCGTTAGCTTCTTCAGCACCTTCAGATCAAAAACTGAGGATTAATGTTAAAGAAGTTCCTGAGGATCACCTCATTCAAATTATTAAAAAGGTTCTCCACACAGTCCTTATGAAATTTTAAGCATGCTTATTCTAAACATTCTTCTACTCAATAGTATTTGTCTAAGCTAATGCATGCTTCTATAGACATTTTATCGGAACTAGATATACAAATTATTATCCTTTTTTATTTAAATGCGATGCTACAACTAGAGTTAATATCAAGTTGTTTGTGCTTCTGTTGTTTAAATATAAGGAGAATCATATCATATAACCAATCAGTGTAGCTGCTGTTTTTCCTGTTCAAAATTTTAAGATACATAACATGTAAATATTTCTTCTCTACCTATATTCAAGATTAATTGCTGCCTGTTTTACTGTAACAATAGAAGGCACTTTAGTTAATTCACTAGATTCCTATTGCAAGAAGCAATCAGCAGAGCTACTGGAAATTTCATTGTCTGTGCAGTAATTAAACCAATAAGAAATATTGATGCTGTCATGATTCTGAACCAGAACCAGAAACAGTTCATTTATGATCATTTTCGAGGCATTTATTATGTCTGATATGTGGAAGAAAGTTTGATGAATCTATCACTGCTCTTATACCTATTTGTTAAAAATGAGTAATTGTTCTCCCGGTACATTGTAGATGTAAACACTTTCTTTTTAATGAGACCCCGATGAATATTACCTTATTTTCAAATCAAATGCTGATAGAAAAACAACCCATAAATTCCCTGTCACGTAAGTAGACATGATCACATGACTGAACACAGCATGTATCTTTCCTTCGAAAATCCAAATTTGCAATATGTTCCAATTTTCGTCAAACTTACTTGTGTACTAAATTTCTTTTATGCCTGTTCATATCTCTTGCTTACTGCTGTTCCCACAGTTTCTACACCTTTTCCAGTGTTTTCGAGTTATACATCTTCTGCTCCATGTATCAGTATAGTATCCAAATAGCGAATTTTGCTCCATTTCTATTACATGTTCAATTCAATTTCACTAAGGAAATTGTCTTGGTTTTATTTCTTCAGGTCTTTTCTGATGCGCTAATGGTTGAGAAGGTTGCTGATGATGATAATTTTTTCACCATTGGTGGTAATTCTATATCGGCAGCCTACGTTTCATTTAAGTTGGGATTACATATGAAGTTGCTATACACTTTTCCAACCGCACAAGAACTTCAAATGGCCCTTTTGTCATCTGGTTCTACTGTTGAAACTGATGCTATCTTGGGAGTGGATTTGATGCAACCAGAAGGAACCAAGTCGGGGGGAAGGTTGGTTGGGGCTGATAGTAATAATAAAAACCTTAATCCTGCCAAAAGATTAAAGATTGAGTCAAACACCCACATGGATCCTTCAGAAGACCAAAGTCCTAGAAATAATTTATGGAATCCTACTGAAATGCACAAGGAATGTTCCCTTAGTAGATGCAACAAGAGCATGCATGGAGGGAAATGTAAGGGAAAATATTCATTTGATAGAATCTGGTCAAACATTATACCGAGAAATGGAAAAGGATTTATGAGGAAACTATGGGAAGTTAACATGGATTCTTGTGTTGATGCATCACCTCTTCTTGTTTTTAAAGACAGCGAAGTGTATGTGTTCATGGGATCTCACTCGCACAAGTTCGTTTGTATAGATGGCGAAAGGTAATGCTGAATGTAGGCTGATAACTGAGAATCTTTTAGCATCTTAGAATCATGACATAGTAAATCTTTTACTCTTTGGATGTTCTGAAGGACTGTAATAAGGAAATGGTGTTATAAGGTTGATTTAAAGTTGAGCTATAGGCAACAATTGCTAGCTCTGATAGTTTTGGCCTGGGGTAATATGGGAGGAACAAATAGTTTCTGTTGCCTTTAATATTTGCTTTTCGGTTAATCCTTATCTAATTTACATACATATTAGATTAAATCTAAGGATTGTTCATGGACTGTATCTGCCAAGCCGGATGATTTGCACACATAGCTTTTTCTCATTATTAATCATCATCAAAAGGTTTTTATATTGAAAATCATATGATTTGAATAATCACTTTTTCAGTATTTAATTTTGTAGTGGAGTTGTTCATTGGGAGACCAAACTAGATGGACGGATAGAATGCTCGGCAGCAATTCTTGATGACCTTTCTCAGGTTGGATCTCTTCATAAATATTTTGACTTACAAATAGCTTGTTCCTATAGAAAAACTTAACATGCTTACGTGGGTATTTTATAGGTAGTAGTTGGATGTTACCAAGGAAATATTTATTTCCTTCACATTTCAAATGGCAGTATCTGCTGGAGTTTTCAAACTAATGGCGAGGTATGAGTTTCTTTATATCAATATGGTAGAAACTATTTCTTGAATAATTGTTTTAGACTGTTTATATATGAGGGTGTTGTAGAAATCCATTGATGATATCAACTATGACATATTGGGTCTTTCATTAATGACATCCAGTTACGTCCTCATCAGAAAAGAAAAGAAAAGAATAAGCTTAATTATCTTACTCATCAGAAAAGAAAAGAAAAGAATAAAAAGCAAAAACAAAAAAAACAAAGGCCTCTCTGGACTACCGTGCTTACTGTTGAGATATCTTTTAGTGATATTAATGAACATTATGTCAGACCTGGCCAATCTTAATTTGGTCAACTCTGTGAAATGAACTAGATCGTGAGCAATCTTGTTTTGTATATACTTGATGCCTCTGGACTTCAACCAACACCAGTCAATTTTGGATTCGGACAAATCAAGTTTAGTTTCTGTGGATACTGCAGGATGTGGGTTTTTCACGTTCTTGTTAGAAATTTGCTTGTGCTGCTATCATAATGGGAGAGTGTAGGAAGCCTTTCCTGCTCGTTAGGCTAGAAGGAAGTGGAATAAACAACATATAGAGTGTGAACTATGATTTTTCTTACCCTATTCTTATGTGACCTGTCACATCTGATATGCACAAAAGGAAGAACATCCCATTCAGCAATTACAATAGTTCATATGTCTTTCTAAAAATTGCACATGTGATTATTTGGTTATGCCAATTTCATGATAATAGTTCGTGTAAGATTTAACCCCTGTAGGGACCGTATCTTAACAACATCTTGCAACAGTAATTTCATTTCGTCTGCACTGCCCATTTTCTTGATTTTGCATTGCAGTCAATTTTAAATTTACTAACTTTTGGGGCAACTTTGCATTTGAAGGTAAAATCACAACCAGTGGTGGACAAATGCAGACATTTGCTTTGGTAATTATCTTTCTCTCCGAATATCTTCTGTTTTCACCTTAAATTATGCTTTATGCTACTAGTTGATAATTTCTCCGAAATTTCTGAAGTATTTGTTGAAATTTCATGATTTGCTCATTGTTTATTCTGGTTATGTGTTCAATTTCTGATAATGAGCTCATTTACATTACATCTATGTTCGGCTCTGATGATGAATAAATTTGATCTTTTCTTTTCAATGAATAAAGAAACTAACTTGCTCCGTAGACTTTCTCTTAGAATTTACTGGAAACAAATCGATATCGACATCTCAGACAATATCATGAAGCTTCTCTATATGAGTTTTCTATCTTTAACATCTTTTGCTTATTGTACACCTTTTTTCAGGTGTGGATCTTATGATCACAATCTATATGCCCTTGATTACAAGAGTTACTGCTGTATTTATAAACTTTCATGTGGTGGGAGCATTTTTGGTTCACCTGCTATTGATGAGGTGGGTTCAGCAAAGTCATTGTGAGTGTATCTGAAACTTTAAGGAGGGGATGACATTGTTGCTTCAGTGTCGTTACTCTCATTAACTATAATATGCTGTAATGTAACTTGCGGCAGTTATCCTTAGTGCAGTAAGTGTTGTTTCTTGACTTTTAGTTGACCGGGTAATCTGCGCAAAGAGTTTATACTTTGAGTTTGGCTTTATGTCCCCTTTCCACTCTCTTTGTTTACTGTTGTTCTCCTCATCTATGGGTCCTTCCATTAGTAGTTGACTTAGTATAGTTTCTTAATTTTGTACTACTAGTTTAGTTCCTGGGAAAAAAGAGCAGATCTGGGATAGGACTTAGGAGGGATGTGGATGTAGTACATAGCTTAATATATTTTCTTAATGCTGCACTCTAGTTTATGCCTCAAATGCCATTATCTTTCACAGCTTCTGATGTCTCTTTTCTTCCTTCTTATTGACTACATTATTTTCAAGATTGTAATCCTTCTTTCCTTTTGCAGATGCAAGAAAAACTTTATGTGGCATCCACCAGTGGTCATGTTACAGCTTTGGAAATCAAGGTTTCAGATCTCGTTCTTATAACTTATTCTGTGATTGCCAAATATTCAGAACTATTGTAATTAATCTTTAAAGCTAATATGCTCATCTAGGATCTGCGCTTTGGAAAGTTATGGAAGCAAGACATGGGAGCACCAATATTTGGCTCTCTTTTAATAAATATTTCTGATGGAAATAGTACGTATGCTTTTAACTTATTCATGTATCTGGTTCTTATTTATCTCTTCAGTGATTTATCCAATACTTAGTTTTTTTGTTGGTAAAAGATATTCTGCAATATCTAGAATTAGACATATTTTTTTCTCTTTTTTGTTTATAAACCTTATTCATATATCTTGTTCTTATTTATCTCTTCAGTGATTTATCCGATACTTAGTTTTGTTGTTTGTAAAAGGTATTCTGCAACATCTAGAATTAGAAATATTTTCCAGTCTTTTCTGTTTGTAAACCTTATTCATATATCTGGTTCTTATTTAGCTCTTCAGTGATTTATCCAATACTTAGTTTTGTTGTTGGTAAAGTATTCTGCAATAGCTAGAATTAGACATATTTTCCTGTCTTTTCTGTTTATAAACTGGAAGCACGGTCTGATTATGTTCTACATTTGTCCAGAACTTCCATTTTGTAATATCTTCAAAGGACAATAGCAAGCGTATCTTATCGTCTTCATCTGCTTGGAACATGTAAATTGCATTCAGAAGAATCATGTTTATGTATATACATTACAAGTCAATCTGTGCTTATGCAGTTGTGCTCTTGCATTATACATGCCTTTGCATCTGTCATTGCTTGATATGTATTGTATGTAACTTGATATTCCTGGATTTGCAGTCATTTGTTGCTTGGTGGATGGCTCTGTTATTGCACTTAGTACCTCTGGCTCCATTGTTTGGAAGGTGAGTCACTTGTCTGCTTTCTCATGCCCTTTCCATGCAGACTATGTGGCAATTTTTAGCCGTTAAGTTCTGCATATTAATGGTACTTACTGATTCATAAGCTAAGTTGTTTTCCAAAGAGATTTTTGGGTTTTTAATCATCCCTATGGGGGAAAACTGTGTTGATGAGGATTAAATTTGTCTGAGCTTTTAAATTTCCACTCCATCCTATCATTGATCTATCTTTTCTTTTTTCTTTATTTTTTCTTCCTTTTATTCCTTTTACTTATTAACTAGCCGCATATCCTTCTATTGACCTTGTTTTCTCGTAACAGGTGAGAACTGGTGGGCCAATTTTTGCTGGACCTTGCATATCTCAAGCATTACCTTCTCAGGTTAGGTTCTTCCATCAAAAGGGAGACTTAATGTGTTTTCTTTTTTTTCTTCTTCCTTTTTTTTTTTGTGATGGCATTTTGCATCAGATAATACAAATTTGGTTTTTGTTGGCCTACATCTCGTGCAGGTACTCATATGTTCCAGAGATGGGAATATCTATTCCTTTGAAACGGTGAGATAGTGTTCCCAAATGAACCACGTTTCCCACATTTTCTATTATCTTTCAACATGTTTTAACCTTTCTTATATTATGCAATGAATTATACAAATCATAATTATTATTTACTTCCAGGAAACGGGTAACCTAATCTGGAAGCATGCAGTGGAACATCCAATTACTTCATCTGCTTATGTAGATGAGAACACCCTATTAATATCTAATTTCTCCAGTTCATCTGACAGGTAATTTAAATTCCAGTATATGTCACTGTCGGTTGATAAATTTCTTCTGAACATTATTTCTGATCCCCTTTTCAGGCTAATCTGTATCTGTGATAGTTCTGGTAGTATATATGTACTTAGAGTCAACTCAAATGCTACTGGAAGCTTGAAGCAAGATAAGGGTAACGTGGTACAGGAAATTGCTCGACTTGACCTAGACGGTGACATCTTCTCTTCACCTGTTATGATTGGGGGCAGGATTTTTGTGGGTTGCAGGGATGATCACGTCTATTGTCTTACGCTTGACGTTGAATAACTATAAAAGAAAAAGAAAGTTGACGTATATATAAACAAAAATGAAAACAAAACCTTGATGTTGAATAGATTATGTTGATGAGCTTGGAATTAGCATTTGCTCTTGGTAATGCAAGCACGAAGTTTCATTGAGAGGTAAGCCAAACTAATTTACTTTTCCCGTATTGAGCCTCCTATTATTGTTTCATGTATATATGTGAAACGTGTAGGTTGTGTATTTGCAGCTTCTAGCCCTCTAGGTTTTCTCTGCGTAATGCACAACAACATGCTAACTGCTAAGTTATATTTCGAGTTTTCCAAGTTTTGGGTGTGACAATTTTCTTTTGTTTTGGAAGCTGTAAGATTTTCTAAAGCCGTGGAACAAGCTTCATGTTTGCCTTTAATTTGCTTTTTATTGCTGATTGAATTTTGCTGTTCCCTCTCTCTCTCTCTCTCTCCACACACACCCGTTCATGTTTTTCTTCTTTTTATTTGATCGCTAAATTGCATTTATTCTGCATTCGAGTCGGGTAATCCATAAACGAGTCAACGGGAACCGGTGGGAGCGCAAAGTTTTTAGTCCTTTATTTACAAAATTTTGAATTCTGAAATTTCAACCCCACCGCTCCCCTCCGGTACCTCTTACTCGATTTCTAGTTGGGTCGACTACTGAGGTGTAAACCATTCCCATCAAAAGGAGTCACCATGGCAGGTTTCTTTTGTGTGAACTTAAGCTCTTTCATCAAACTGAAATATCCATATCATAAGCATCATACTCTGGGATAATTCATTTCTTTTAGGCAAACAACAGCTTGCAAACAAAACATGGTGGCTCTGCTCATATGTGGTCGGTTGCTGGGTAGGTTATATCGGCCCCATACCCTCATGGAAGACAGGTAAAATAACACCACATATTCTTATTCTTTTTCTTACATAAACCCCCAATTTTCATGCACGTACCATTATTACTATTAATCAAACATATTAATGAAGAAACATTATGGGATATAGAATACAAGGATTCTTTTATTTATTAGGAGAGCGTTACTGTGATGGGGCCTGCATAAGCTGACCATTTCTTGATTGGACCAAAATCATTTTTATACTAACTTTCGGCACACAAAGTGAAGCAAAAATGTATTAAAATACTTAGTATGTATCAATAGTGAAAAGTTCCCACCAAAAAAAAAAAATCAATAGTGAAAAGTCCCCTCAACTCCGCTATGATAAGTTTTAGTTCGACTACTTGAGAAGAGCATCAAGTGTGGGAAATCATTCTTCATGGGCTCGAGTGGTGGCGAGTAATCATATGAATTTATGATAAAGAAAGTGTAATGGGTTTTATTTATTTATTTTTGGTGAAGTTGACTTGTGTTTTGGTAAGTATTAGTATGTGCGGTTCTGGATGTACTTATTATTGAGTATTAAGTGCGTATTTAGATTTTTTTTTTTTTTTTTTTTGTGAAGAAATTTTTTTAAGTTGAGGTGATGATACGTTATCTAAGGTAGAGAACGTCTTCGAACTTGAATTTATATCGAGCAGTTACAAATGATTTATATTGCACCTTATTGTATGGACATAAATGGGGTTCGAACTTATGAACTTGTCAATTGTGTTCTAGTTGACCTATTCCATGGGATTAGTACGTATTTAGATTTATAACTAAGTTGTAACATGCCCCAAGATCAAATTGGTTATGTGATTTGTCAATAGGGGTTGGTCCAAGTGACTAATGGGTTCATTCTTCAAGACAAGGTCTTGGGTTCGAATCTCGTTTGGGTGTGCGTGTGTTAAAAACAAAAACAAAACAAAACAAAAAAAGGTTATGGGATTTAGCTTTGTTTGGAATTCAGATGAATCAGGTTTGAATCTTTAGATTATATTGAGCTTTGAGGGGTATTCCTTTTCTTTTTTAAATTTGGGTGATGATGGATTACCTATCTTGTGTTCGAGAATCTAGATCTTACAAATACAATTATCATTGAAATTTGAAAGGGAGAATTTTTACCCTAAGTAAGTATGATCAACCTAAATAATTGAGATATAGAAATAGAAAAAGAAAATCATTTTTTATCTTTTTCTTATAATTTTATCTTCTGTTTTAATTTCTTCAAAATGGATGTTTTTGCAAATACGCACTTATTGTTCGAATGAAATCTGTTCGCTTTGGTGCTATGTCAAAAGGCTAGGATGTCGAATAAAACCTTAATTAGCAAGGCTCCTTTTGCCTCTTTTTAAGTGTGTTTTATTTTTTAATCCATAATATAATAAAAAATAATGGAAGATATACCAAAAATATAGACGTTGCTTCACTTTGTTGTAGTTTTGTTATTATTTGCTTTTGTTGTGTGGCTTGAGCAGCCTAATCAAAGAATGACACATAATGTGCTCTTCTGGCATCACTTCCTGAGTGGGCCCTAAACATCAAAACGGGGGAATAATAACGGCCCACCAATATTCTACGCACACATTACACATATTTTTCCAATAAGGTTTGAATTATTTGATTCTCAGAATTTTATTTCTAAATAATTTAATTCGATTCGATTATATAAACGAGTTGTAAAAAAAAAAAATCTTGAAATAATTACAATTAAGTGGTATAGTTTAGTCGTTTGATATTATATTAACTTATCAAAAAGTTTTGTGTCAGAATATTTTACTTAGTGTAATTTAGTCATTTGATGTTATGTTAACTAAATCGAAAATTTCATAACAGAGTGTTTGGGAACAGAAATATTATTAATAGGAGGAATTTTAAATTTTAAATAATTTGATTTTAGTTGAACATAGGATGAATTATAGAATGAAAAAAAAAAAATAAAGATTAAAATAACTATACACAGATATTTATGTATGTAATATATCCAGGGAAATCCAACTAGGATAAGACATAATGTAAGGTGTATTAATTATTATTAAATTGAAGTAATGATTGAGAATAATTCACCCTTTCTTAAAATGATTAGATTAAACTATGTATAGGAAAGAATTCAATCATTTCGAGTGTAATTTTGGTATAACCACTTTGCATCCCAACTTGTCTTTTCTACAAAGCAACTCTCATTAGTCATTAGATAACTTTTATGTTTTAAACCCTCATTTAAAACTATACTTACATCCAATCAAAACTACAATGACGAGCAACGGCTTATGAACTGTTAAATATCTTACAGTATAAACTCTTAATATTACTCATATAGGGACTAGGGTTGATATTCAATTTATGATAACTTATCAGCACCTACTGATTTATATTATTGCATTGTTGCTCGCGTTGTATATAAAAATAATTAGTTTATAAATATTAGATAAAATAAAAAATTGTTTTTATTTTTTATTTTTCTTTAACTCACAACCTATAAAATTATATTGGAACAATTGAACGACGACTAGTGATGTTATAAGACAACAGAAATCATCAAATGGTATAACTTAGTAGTTCGACATTATATTAACTTAACTAAAAGATTTGAATTCAAGTTTTCGGAAATACAATTGTTATTGAAAGTGTGAATTTTATTTCTTAATGGTCGATCCAACCCAATCGATATAAATAGATTATAGAAAAAAAAAAAGGGAAAAAAAAAGGGATAGCAGTCACAAAACTTGGATTTCCACCTATAAATTGGTCACATCATATAAACACACAAAACATAATTTATGAGGAATAAAACAAGACATCGATATTATGGCAACTCATGTAATTGGGGATGACAACTGTTCTTCAATGTACAACTTTTTCAGTTTTTTTGGGCTCACTCCTACATTAATATTCTAATTCTAAAGAAGAGGGAATAATTGTTTGAGAGGTCCTTAGCCAGAATCACCAATTTTTGGTAAATATCATTAGAAAAAAAGGGGGATATTTCTTTAAAATTATACCAAAAATTATGACAAGTTGCATCAAGTGATAGCCAAGGTCACATGGACAGATTGTATTTCTTAATAATCATACCTTCAAACAACATTTATAAGATAATAATAATCATATATTGATATTGCCCCTTCAATAAGTCATCATTATTTAATTCAAGAACACCATTATTAAACAAAATAAATAATGGTTTAGATCACCAAACCCATGAGGGGGGTGGGGTTGTGGGTAAGGGTGGCTGCACAGATGAATTCTAAGGGCTAATCATGTCGTGTCATATATTCATATCGAACATCTTTTATATGAAAAATAAAAAAAAATTAATATCATTATATTCGTATTATGTTGCGTTCGTACTATGTATCCACATAAAAAAGAAATTGTTAACTCGAAATTCAGGTTTCGACGGGAATAGCTGGAGGGTGTTTTTGTCATTCCCATAGTAGGTGGAGCAAGGGGTGTCTTTAGGATTCCCTTTTGGACCCTTAATTGATTTTTGCTACTAAAGTAATTTAATCGATAACTAATTGTCTTTTTCCTTCTCCTTTTGTCCAATTAAAGAGTGGACAATCTTTGAAGCTAAGCAAAGGTTGTGACAACAAGACTGAACTACTATTTTCTAGAACCTTATCTAAGTGGCCTGCTCAACAAAAGAAAAGTGTGATAATTAATATATGTATGTATGTATGTATATATGTTAAAGATAACTAAGATTTTGTCATTTCTTGTATAGAACATCCTCAAAAAGTATAAAGCAGCTCTAATTAGACCGTGAAAACGCGTTAGATTGCTTGTTATTTTGTCCGTCAAAAAGTCGTCATCCGAATTCGAAACGGCCCGCCCACCCTTTTTGTTGTACATTTTATAACCTTCCCTCGTTGATCTAAACAATTATCCGAGGATTGGTATAGTTTAATAATTCGATTTCATATTAAATTAATCAGATGTTTAATATCCGAATTCTTGAGTGAGTGAGTATTCAAATAAATGGGATTTTACAAATTTTGATGATTGTGATCTATGCTAATTAAGTGTAATGGTATTTAGCTTATTATAGGCAACTTGTTTTATTAATAATTAATGAATTATATAATGAGCATAATTTAGTGATAATAATTAACCCCACACTAGCCAACCGTGGTTGACATAATAATTAAATTTTTTTTTCTTCTAAAACGACGACTTTGGGTTCGAACCACTCATCACTTTAAGAGTGTAATTTATAAATAAATAAATAAATAATTTCAGACACCATTTCAATATATAATCCCATTATCTTTTTAACATAGAAAGTATAATACTTTTAAGTAACTTCTTATTAATACATAATAGGGTAACAATACTCCAAATCTAACTTCGCTGAATCAAGAACAAGATTGTTTGTACTTATCGTTAATTGATAACAAATTTATAGAAGATAAATGTAATACACTTTCCTTTATAATTAGTCGGATTCAGCCCAAGCGGGATGTGTCATAATTTTCCTATATAATAAGTCACATAATATTTTTTTTAACCAAGAAAATTGGCAATTGGAAGTTGGAACCAAAATTTTCAAGGTAATCCCTCTTATCTTTTAGCCTTGGCATAAACGCCCTTGATGGCAACTTCACTTTCCCTGTGTCCACTAATTAAACAATTGATTATCATATTCTCTCTCTTTCTCTCTCTTTTTTTTTTTTTTTTTTTTTTTTTTTTTTTTTTGAAGAACTCTCTCTCTCTCTCCCCATATATAATTATATATCAGACACAAAACCAGAACACCTTCTCAACTTTGTAGACTACAAATAGTGCATAAGAATTCACCAAGAAAACAATACCAAGAGAGACTTTAGTAGGATTAATACCACCAAAAAATGTACAAGCTCCAATATTCGTTGCCTTTTCTTCTTCTTGTTCATGTATTATGTGCAGCTGCAGACTTCAAAGTCTCCACAATTCCATTCACCAAAGGTTTCAACCCTCTTTTTGGTGAATCAAACATCGTCTCCTCCACAGATGATCAGTCTGTTCAACTTCATCTCAATCAATACACAGGCATGAATATATATATATATGCATGTTTTCAATTGTTCCTTTTTCTTGGATGATGATCATGCATATATACAGATATATGTGTACATATGGACGATTATGAACATGGGTTTTAGTTAATTTTTAGAAGGGTTTTTGATTTTTCCTATCTTATATATATCTAATGAGTTATCTTTACGTCTTTGAACACACAGGCTCAGGTTTCAAATCCTCAGACCTCTACAACCATGGCTTCTTCAGCGCCAAAATCAAGCTTCCGTCCGACTACACAGCCGGCATCGTCGTCGCGTTTTATGTGAGTGAATTAGTTAAAAAGAATCAAAATTCAAGGTCCCTTTCCCTTACTGATTACAGATTTTCTAAAATTATGTGTGATGTATCATCTTTTTACATGTAGACAACAAATGGAGACATATTTCAGAAGACACACGATGAACTAGATTTCGAGTTCTTGGGAAACATAAGAGGAAAAGCATGGAGATTTCAGACAAATATGTATGGAAATGGCAGCACAAACAGAGGGAGGGAAGAAAGATACTACCTTTGGTTTGATCCTTCCAAAGAGTTCCATCGTTACAGCATACTGTGGACCACCAAGAACATCATGTAAGTCATTCAAAAGTTTATTTTAATTTCATTTTTTTAATCTTTTATACATATATTTTAAAGTTTTGCAGCTGCCCATTTCGTCATATTTATGAAATTATATGCTAAAATTGTGAAATTTTTTGAAAACTTCAAAGGAAAGATAGATTTTGCAGCCATTTTCTTCAACAAGATTTCACATGTAGGGCGAAGAAAAGACTTGTGTGAAATCATGAAAAAAAAAAAAAAAAAAAAAATGATAATGAGTCACATGCATGGGTGCCAACAAGTTGATTATAAAGTTGGTATATGAATCATAAAAAGTCTTACTGTGAATGAATATTTAGGTATAAGTGCGTGAATAACAAGGAAAACAAACATATGTTGTCCTTGTCAAGATTAGCATAATTAGCTGGTAATCAAAGTCATATGATGGAACAAATAATGGCCTATGGTAGGCGGATACCAAATCTTGAAAAGATTAATTAGATAGCATAAAATTAAAGTTATAGATAAGGTGGATTTGATGTTTAAGGCCATATAATTCGACTTAATTTATGTTAGGAAAAGTCTAGCCCGAATTTTAGGTTTGTAGCTCGTGATAAGGTGTGACTGTAGTTTGAGTTTTATATTTCATCGTATGTTTCACTTATAAATATACGTTACTTATATTGATTAATGGTTGAGAATAAAAGACGAAAACAAATGTAAGAAGACAAAGAATCATTTATCTCAATACACTTGACGTATGTGAATAACTGGAATAGGAGATGAAACATAAAATCGAAATTGAAAATCTAATTTCGGTTCTACCTATCATAATGAGAAGCAAAAATCTAATTAACAAGTGACATGAGTCTAATATATCTGGTTTGATCAATCATGTACAGATTCTACATCGATGACGTTCCAATTCGAGAGATTGTGAAAAACGACGGCATGGGAGCTGATTTTCCATCAAAACCCATGTCGCTATACGCCACCATTTGGGATGCTTCGGATTGGGCCACTTCCGGTGGCAAATACAAAGCAAATTACAAGTATGCCCCTTTTGTGGCAGAGTTTACCGATCTCGTCCTCCAGGGGTGCCCCACGGACCCCCTCGAGGAGGTGGCGGGGCCTGATTGTGCCGGAATAGATGAGCAACTTTCTAGGGCCGATTTTGCTACCATAACCCTTAAACAAAGGTTGGCCATGAAAAGATATAGAGAAAAATACATTTACTATTCGTACTGCTACGACACTTTAAGATATTCCGTGCCACCATCGGAATGTGTGCTTGATCCGGTGGAGAGACAGCGGTTTAAGGAGACCGGGCGGTTGAAGTTTGATGAGAAGCACCACCATAGGCGGTTCAAGAGAAGAGGTCCGGTTACGGGTGCTAGGAGTTATGGAAATCAAGAGGATGTGTGATGTTTATACTAGTGTCTCATATATATATGTATAGTATAGGACATTCTTTTTAATTTTTTTAAATTCTTTTTTTCATTCTTTTATATAGTTTTTTTGGGTATAGTTGGTATTTAGTCATAAATAAGAGTACAAGTTTTGATTGTTTTGTAATGTAAAAAATTGGAAGGGGGTGTGTCGTCTTTTATATGTGGAAATAAAATTCTATGAGGCTTGCTATCATTATTATTTGTTTGATAAGAGATTATAGTTACATCATTACGTAAATTTGTAATGATAAAACAACACATCATTCTAAATCAATAATCAATAAAGGTTCATCGGTCTAAATGGGATGATTTAATTATGAATAGAGTAATTGGATAGGCAAGAGAGTTTCTATAACGCCAGAGTCCGTGAGGATCTTGTGTAATATCCGAACTAGATGGGAGGGGTCCGAACTAGTGGGACATGTCTATAGTACCCTCCGGATGATAGGAGTCATTTTTATATTGAGTCTTTGCGGTATCTGAATTGAATTGATTGTGAACCTGTACTAAAACTAAATGGGAGCAATCATTTCTCTACTGAGCCTTTATATTATCTAAATTGATTGGGTGGATTATTTTTTTATTGAATCTCTTTATATGAACTCTGAAATAGAATTGTTAGAAAGAAAAAAAAATATAGAGTAAATTACCCTCTTGTGATAGCCAAAATATTTGAAATACCTTCTTATATTAATTTTATTCTAATTAAATTTCTTGTCATTTTAAATAAATTTTAAATAACATCCTTACTAGTGGCATGTGAATTTCACTTTCCAAATTTGAGAGTGTAATTCATATTTAGATGTTAAGATATTTAATATATTATATTATTTTAATATATAATATTTTTTATTCTTTTTTAAATTTTTTTTTCTTCAAATTTTTTTTTCCCTCTCTTTTATTTTTAGTTTCTTAATATTTTTAGTTACTAAGGATGAAAACAACATCTTCTTCAAAAATAATAAAAACTTATATTTTTTTTGTTCTCAATTTATGTTCAAATATAAAATTTTAATAACAATTAATAAAAAAAAATTATATTTGTCTTCTCTTAATTCAATTTCCAATAAATGACTTTTAACAACAAAAATGAAACATTGTTGTTGTAAATAAAAAATGAATAAGTGGTCAATACAAAAATATTAATAATAATTTAAACCTAATTAATATATAAGAGGTCATTTTAGTTTTAAAAATATAAAATTAGACGAAAAATCAATTAAGGAGGCGGTGTGAATTTTTTTAGATATCATGAGGATTAGATTAAAATAAATTTTTTCTAATGAGATATTTCAAACATTTTGAATATTATAATGAGGTAAATTATATATATATATATATAGAAAGAGAGAGTTTAGTAACAAATTCAAAAAATATAAACTCATATACATGAGAAACTCCAATTCATCGAACATTATTTGTTTGTGTTGTTTCGAGTCTTATACCCATATTGGATATTTTTATGTGAGAAATTTTAGATGAGAGCGTGTTGGTTCCTCCTCCTTGAACGAAGTCATGACCACACAAATTACAGTCTCAAAACCGTGTTTGCTAAATTGACATCACACATTTGTTCTTTCTTCATAAACTCTTGCCTTGATTGGTGCTACAAAATGAAGTTGAATTTCAATAACACAAACCCCCATTAAAGTAACTTGGACAAGACAACCTCTCGTAAAATTTGGGGCTTGAGTCTTGACAAAGTATTTGTTACTCTCAAAATGTGGACCCCTCAATCTAAACTAAAGAAATTCACTAAAGTTACAAAAATTATTTTTTAGAGCTTTACTAGACAAGTTTGTATAATTGTGTTTAATTTTTTATAAAACAAACTAAAAATAATTATAAAATAATGTTACTGTTTTTTTTAAATGTAGGACAAGGTAACCAGTAACTAATTTCACTAAACTATTAAAAGTACTAATTTGTGGATTAACTTATTTAATTTGTACAAAATGATAAAATCTATTTATTCAATTGACAAATTTTTTATTTTAATATGGGGTCAAAAAATTATAATTACACATATTAACAAAATAATACATATTAAATATTATAAAAATATAATTGAGATAATTTTTTGAATGGGGTTAAGTGATCCCACTTAAAGATGTTAAACGGGCCGGGCCAGCCCACGAACCCGTAACCTAGCCCGGCTTCGAACCGGCCCAGGCCCAGCCCATGAATATTATGAGGCGGGCTGGGCTGGGTTTGGGGTATTAGGCTGGGCCCCTATTGGGTTTGATTCTAAAACCCAGCCCAGCCCGTGAACAGGCCCACTTAAACCCATAACCAGCCCGTAACCCAGGTCCAGCTCAGGACCAGCCCAGACCTGCTATTCCCTTAGCACAAAATCTCTCAATATACTATTCAATGTGTTTTTTTTTTTTTTTTTTAAGAAAACCGGCAGCGAGCCTTAGGGAGATTAACGAGGACCCCCCCTCATAAATAACCAACCAAACCAGAGTAGTGAATACAAATGTTCATGATCCACGGATCATTAATGCTATTCAAGCTAGGGTGCCCGCGGAATATAAAAACAAACATAGATCGGGCACCGAACACGAGTCTAGCCCAGAGAAAAGAATAAGCAAGCACAGCGCCTTGTTCCTCGTGATTCTCTTTAGGGTCCTTGCCCCTCATGCTAGGCGCGGTCCTCGGATCATCTGTTGGTCCCCATGTGGGACGCCCAGCCATCCGGGCAGAAACAATAAGAATCAAGTAAATCCGCATCATACAACAGTTGATCGCAAATGCTCCGCTAGCGTCCACAGGGCTCTTATTGTTATTGATAGGTTGGCAACGGTCAACTTGTACGAAGAATCCGTCAATTACATCGTAACTTTCTGGCCACTTAATGAAGCTGAAGCTCCAGTGACTCCGTTCGTCCAGAATGTTGGTGTAACTGCTGTACCAGCTAGTGTCCTGCAAATCAAGGTAAAACTCGGCCAACCAAAGATCAAGTGCATTAATTGTTCTGAAATTCTTAGCTAACAAGAAGGTCCAGATGTTCATACAAGAAACATGATGTACCTGGTAAAGAATCGAAAGAGCATACTCACCTGTAGTCTGCATTGCTAAGTCGTCGCAGTACCCCCCGCGGGTACTTAATTGTGGTTTCGTCGAGTGACCGCTAACCTCCATGAAATCTGGAAGTATCATAGAACATATTATTTCTATTACGTATATTTGGCACCATCTGCTTATCCAAGGCTATGATACCGACAATCCTCCCATTCATTGGCATTTCCGGGTATGACCATTCTACCTGTTCAACAGCTCCTTGTTTCGCCAGAGAGTCCGCCGCCATATTTCCTTCCCTAAATATGTGAGAAATAGTCATCTTCATAGTTCGCGCGCCGTTCCTAACTTCAACGATATCTCTTTGAACCTTATAATTCCCAGACAAACCGCGCTTCAATGTGGACTCGACGGCCGTTGCATCCGTCTCGATCCAAAGATTTTGGCAGCCCAGCAGTTTCCCGTTGGTAACCCCTACCGCAATGGCCTTCATTTCCGCCTCCAAGTTTGTAGCATGACCTATGCCATGACTAAAAGCACTTATAACAATACCATTGCTATCCCGAATTATTCCACCTATTCCTAAAGGTCCTGGGTTACCACGAGATGCGCCGTCTGTGTTCAGTTTCCACCATCCCACCGGAGGGCAGAGCCATTTAACCATCACTGGAGGTTTCAGTTTCACTCTATTCAGTGTGATACCGAATTTCTTGGCGACATGTATATCTCCAATCCACCATTCCCTGCACAAAAGGCCAGCATGAGAAAGTTGGAACACATGTAGATTTACTCTACGGATGATATTAAGGTAAGAAAATCTACTCCCTTCGTGTTTGGTATTGTTTCGCTCAAGCCAAGCATACCACCAAATTAGGATAGGGATAACAATGCGGATGTGTTTCTGCTTGCTGTAAAGAGAAGAATTGATCCAGCTATGCATAACCTGAATAATCGTGCCTGCCATCTGGATTTTTCCGAACATTTCCCCAAAATATTCCCAGACCTTCCTTATACTATCTCCGTGCAGGAATATGTGATCCTTTGTTTCCCTATTCGAACAACACGCACACTTAGACGACACGACAAAGCCTTTCCGTTCAAGTCTATCATCTAATGGAAGCCAATACACTAACAATCTCCAGATGAAAACTTGTATGGTTGGGGTAAGGTTGCAGCTCCAGATGGACTTCCACATCTCTGACGTCTCCCTCTTTTCTCGATTGGCGTGGTAAACGGACTTGATAGAGAATTGCCCATTCTGTTCGAGATTCCAGACGGCTCTATCCGAGTTCCCCTGTAAGATTGGGACGCTTTCAATCTACCTCGCTAGTTGTGGGCCAACATAGGTCTGTACCGTTTGTCTTATTCCAATTCCAATTGATAACAAAAACAGAATTTGTATTATTTTTTTAATATTTATCTGAAATATATGACCTTTAGATTTTTGAAAAAAAAAATTCAATAAAAAGTCACTTATTTCTTTAGAAAATAACGAAAGATGCAACACTAAATACAATGATACATATATTTCATTTTTTTTTCCATCTTTATTAGTATTATTTACATAAGAAATAATAAAATTAATAAAATATCTTATTATGTCGAATTCAAATCTTTTAACTAATCATACCACTTGATTTTATATTCAATATACTTACGATTAAGCTAATATAAGGTCAAACGATTAAACTACACACCACCTGACGCCTTGACTGTAATTAATAGTGATTCCAATTAAGATTAAAGTCTGACCCCGATTAACCCTATAATAGAGAGTTACATTTGGGCTTACAGACTGGGCATTAGGCCCAAATTCTTAATGGGCCTGCCCACAATAAAGACAAATTAATTTTAATATTTTATTAAATTAGTTATAAAAAATATACTCAAAATTATTACAATTTACAAAGTTTACCGGTTTTCCATGGTTTTCCATAGTCTCATACTGTAGTAAAGGCAAAACTTCCGGCCACCGCACCGCCGCCGTTGACGTCGTAGCTCCACCGCCGCGCCACCGCAAAATGGCGGAATTTCTCGACCTAGAGTCGCAGGACTCCGTGCGCATGTCATGGAACGTTCTCCCTGGCTCGAAAGCCGATGCATCGAACTGCGCCATCCCGATCTCCGCCGTGTATACTCCACTAAAACCCCTCCCGGAGGCCACGCCGCTTCTTCCTTATTCGCCGCTACGGTGTCGCAATTGTCGATCTGTGATCAATCCGTTCTCGATCGTGGATTTCTCCTCCGTGAACAAGATATGGATCTGCAGCTTCTGCCTCCAGCGCAATCATTTTCCGCCGCATTATCAGTCGATTTCCGAGCAAAATCTGCCGGCGGAGCTATTTCCCCAGTATACTACTATTGAATACGACACTAGTGCTCCGAATGAGAAGGCGCAGGCTGCCAGTAATAACGTTTTTCTGTTTGTGGTGGACACTTGCGCTATTGAGGAGGAATTGGCGTTCTTGAAGTCCGCTTTGCTGCAGGTTTGCTAGTGATCCTTGATGTTGATACAGAATAGCTGGTACTTGATATTGCGTATTTAGAACTGTTTATTTGCTAGATAATGTGGTTAGATGCACTTCATAGATAATTGAAGTGATCAGTAATATAAAGTTAGTTTTTTCGGCTCACCTGTGACATGGCTCAGTTTTTCTGATCATGGAGCTATGGGGGGGCTTGTTGTTCAAACTTCAAAGAAATCAAGTCCACTGCTTCCCTAAAAAATTCCAACTAAATTAGATGGTTAATGTTTTCTTTCAATCAATGCAAACCAGAAAAATATCTGATAGCTGTAAATCTTTGCCTCACGGGACGTGATTATGCATCAGTTTTGTTCACTTTCAATGTTATTTTGGACTATTTATATTTTCTTATGAGCTATTTTCTGTGGTACAGGTGTTGGGAATGGTGCCTGAGAATTGTTTGATCGGATTGATTACTTTTGGGACATATGTGCATGTTCATGAACTGGGGTTTGGGCAGATTCCAAAGGTTCATGTGTTCAAGGGGACGAAGGAGATAACTAAGGATCAGCTGTTGGAGCAGATGGGCTTCTTTGCGAAAAGGCCAAGGCCAACGACAGGTGTCATAGCAGGAGCAAGAGATGGGTTGTCACAGGAGAGCATTTCGAGGTTCTTGTTGCCTGCTTCGGATTGTGAGTTCGCTCTTAATTCGGTATGGTTTTGCTGTATGATATTGCTTTATATTTATTATGTTTCCTGAAATGTCTTGTGGTAGTGGCATCAGTACTTTGTTTTCCACTCTCTTTTTCAATCTGGCGTTTCTTCTTAATATTATATTTTAATTAGTTGATCAATGATGTCTTCAACTTATGATATTCTGCTTTCCATTTTTCCCTTTGTTTAAAAGATTTTAGAGGAGCTTCAAAAAGATCCTTGGCCAGTGGCATCAGATCAAAGGTCTGCGAGGTGTACTGGTGCAGCACTGAGTCTAGCTGCTCATTTGTTGGGAGTATGCGTCCCCGGTACTGGGGCTAGAATTATGGCATTTTTAGGTGGACCCTCGACTGAAGGGCCAGGAGCAGTAAGTTGGCTTTCCTGCTCTTTAAATAGTTTCAGAATGTGGCATTGATAAGTTATGCATTTGGTCAAGTAAGGTTATATGCAGTTTAAATTGTGTTAAAAACCTCTTGCAATTTAATCTCTTTGACACATGTATTGACTATTAGAGTCTGCTGAATGTTGTCTGTACATGATGTCAACAAAGTTGTATATCTGAGAGAAGTGTTATGGAGTGTTTGCCACAATGCTACCATAGTCTAGAATGGAGTAATACATGAAAATCTTGTTAGCAGGAATCTGCTATGGGTTCATTCATAAATATTCTCACCCAAGTAGCAAAAATGTTGGCTGTGGTGCTTTTGTTCTAGCCAGCCATTTGTATCTAATTGTTAGTTGAGTCTTCTTAAAATAACGGTGAAATGCACACAACAGTGAAAGATGGCTTTTTGCCCGCAGCAACTAATACCTAAAATTGATATGTACTTCAAATTCTAGTTGGAAGCATTTTGTCACAGTTTTGTTCAATTGGATGAAGATGTTTCTGAAATAACTTTTTGTGCAGATTGTATCAAAAAATCTGTCTGAACCTATACGTTCTCATAAGGACCTGGACAAAGATTCTGCTCCTCACTACAACAAAGCTGTGAAGTTTTATGAAACACTCTCGAAACAACTTGTTCATCAGGGACATGTGCTGGATGTTTTTGCCTGTGCACTTGATCAGGTATTGACTACCTTTAGTTGTATGAGGCTAGAAACAAAAATATATGTAGTTCGTCATTTTATTATTTTCTGAATGACATTGTTTATAATTTTTTTAAAAAAGGGTTAAATTTTGGTATGCACTCATCAATTAAATAATCAAGTATGCCATTCTTCTCTAGAAGGCAATAGGCCCATTTTTCTCTTTCCTAGTAATAAGGCAAGGCCGTTCCTATCACGGAAACCGTCTTTTGGCATTCATTTGTCTGTAAAGAATATTGGGTGACGGTCCTTGACCAGTACAGTAGAGAGAAGCAATCCTTCTTCTTGATCGTCAAACACCCTAAGATTATGAATAAATTAATCCAGGGATAAAGGTTTAGTGTGCACCCATTAATTAAATATCAAGTATGCATTCTTCTCTAGAAGGTGATTTGGCCCATGTTCTCTTTCCTCGTAATGTGGCAAGGCATTTCTTGATCATGACGACTTTCCTTTCTTCAGCATTCATTCGTCTCAAAGAATATTGGGCTATGCTCCTTGCACCTACGGGTGAGAGAAGCAAGCCTTCTTGTAGTTGGTCTAAGGCCCTATGATCTATTTCTTTCATACCTAGAATCTTTTGTTATTGGTGACTAGACTAAGAAAAGGAAACTTATATGGTCTATTGGATTGCTCTAATATGTATTGCTCATTTGTGGTTATGCCTTTATGCTAATGAAATTTCTAACCATTAAGTTATGTATGATCGAGAAAGGACGGGCTACGTGTTTAAAACTTTTGGCAAGGTTAATCAAGTGCCGTTTTATGTGTTTTGCAACTAAAAATAAAATGTAATACCTTGCCCCATAACTCGTGGGTAGATGGATGTGTCATATCTTGCATTACGTGTTTTTTTGCACCACCATTATTGGGCAATCTTCTTTAATACGACTGTTGTGCCAGCTTTAGATATCAGTAAATAGAGTTTAAGCTGAAGGGGAGCACATAATTTATGTATGGAATTGGTTAGAAAATATACTCAGGTCTTTGTCATTTGCGTTACAAAGTAGGAGGTAGTATTTCTTCTTGAAAAATGTTCCTATGGAATGAGCTAATATTTTTGACAACTATATTTTTTTTCATAGAAACATTAAAAGCTCATAAGCTCCCTTGTTTAAACTCGAGCTCAAGCTTGACAGGCTTGAATATTTGCCAGCCTAGCGACCTAGATTTACTGTTCTTGCACACCTATTAAGCCTCAGTGATTGTTAATTTAAAAATTAGAGATCTGCATTCTTTATTTGACACACACACATTTATCAGGTTGGGGTGGCTGAGCTTAAAGTAGCAGTTGAGAAAACTGGAGGTTTTGTTGTCCTTGCTGAAAGTTTTGGCCATTCAGTGTTCAAGGATTCCTTAAGACGTGTTTTTCAATCAGGGGATCATGATCTGGGACTTTCATCAAAGTAAGATTTGGATGGATATGTTCTCTTCTTCTAATATCAATCTCCAGCTAAAATGGGTCATATTCTTTGCTTTGTTATACAGCTTTTGCTCTCCAGTTTGAAATTTGCACCCTTAAGCTTCTTGTATTTATATGAATTTTATCTCCAGATGAGTCTCTTGTTTTTTGTTCGGAGTATGTAGGTGGCCCAACTAAGTTATTTACTTTGTGCAGTGGTATATTTGAGATCTCCTGCTCAAAGGATCTCAAAATTCAAGGGATTATTGGCCCTTGTGCATCACTTGATAAGGTATGACCTCTTTGCCTTTGAAGGATTGTTTCCAGTCTGCATTTGTTTTTACAGTTTCTAGCTCTGTGCAGAAAGGCCCTTTGTGCTCTGAAACTGTTGTTGGCCAAGGAAACACCACTGCATGGAAGTTGTGTGGCCTTGACAAAACTACCTCCTTGTGTATAATATTTGATGTTGCCAAGAAAGAGACCCCAGATATTCTTGGTCAATCAGATAATAACCAGTTCTATTTCCAGTTTCTGACATAGTAGGCATCTAAACTTGTTATTTCTTGTTGAATATGAAAAAGAAGCAATTCTTCTCTTCCAGTAAGTGTTTCTCTAACCTTTTCAGAAATGTAATTCTCCAGTTATCAGCATAGCAGTGGTCAAATGAGACTTCGTGCAACTACTCTCTCCAGAAGATGGGTTGCTGGGCCTGGAATCAAAGAGGTAAGCATCCTTTTGGTGTCTGTTTCTTTCCATTACTGTTCAGGAACTTTAGTGCGGTGCACTGGTACCTTTAGTCATCTATTTTATGTTCCGTTTTAGAAATTTGTTTTATATGAGTAGAAGTTTGTACAACTCTTGAGTTGAAACTCACTCTTATTTTAACAAATTGGGAAGAACCAAAGCCTTTAGCATAAGAGGTTAGATGCTAACTAGGATGGGAAAATTAAGTTTCAGAAAGTTGTATTTTATCCAAGTTCTGTCAGCTGTTTATAAAATCTGTTCATTATATTATGTATGTATATGTATTATTTGTTAACTTCAATTATATTTTGCAGGACCTAATATCTGGATTTGACCAAGAAGCGGCTGCTGTAGTAATGGCACGGCAAGTTTCTTTCAAAATGGAAACTGAGGTTGTATACTTGACCTTTTTAAGGTTGAAATGCTACAAAAGCCTTTCATTTAATTTTAGAAAATATTTTCAGTTAGATTCAATCTGCAGTAGCGCAAGGCAACCTGTAATTAAGTTAGTTTTGAATTTGTTTATTAAGTCTGGCAATATATGAGTGCTAGCATTGTATTAACTTTGGTTCTCTAATCTTTATACTCATCAAAATATATTAGATCTTAAACTCATGTTACGAATTTTAAACTCCTCTTCTGTAAGTTATTCCAAAATCACTACTTATGATTGACTGTTTCTTTGAAATATATTGCTGCTCTGACTTGGATGAATATGTTAGCCTAACACCTTTTTTCTTCTAGGATCATTTTGATGTAGTTACCTTGTAACATCTTACCCCTACAGGATATGTTCAACCTCTTAGTACTCAAGAGTTGTATTGCTGATGGCTGTATTGTTGTCATAACCCATTAATTATGTTAGATGCAACTCTCTATTTTCTATTTAATTCCAACTATATAATGATAACAAGCCAATGCTTATTGCTGTCTAATTGATTTTCAATATTACTTGTTTTACTTTGTTCTCATACTATACACATTTTTTTTTTTATTTTTAAGGTTGGTGTTTTCTGCAGGCTGAATTTGACCCTATAAGATGGCTGGACAAATCATTGATACATATATGTTCGCGGTTTGGAGAGTTCCAGAAGGACAGCCCATCTTCTTTCAGTTTATCCCCTAGACTATCAATATTTCCTCAGTTCATGTTTAATTTACGGCGTTCACAATTTGTTCAGGTTACAGATGTTAAATTTCCTTAAATATATCACTATTGAGCAAAGAAAGACCTATACAGAATGTGGAAGTACTTGGAAAAATGAGATGATGTGGTAGTCTGTGTCAGTTCATGCTTGAATCTTGATCCTTATCCTCTTTAATCAGGTTTTCAACAACAGCCCGGACGAGACAGCATACTTTAGAATGATTCTCAACAGAGAAAATGTTGCTAATTCAGTTGTCATGATTCAACCTTCCTTGATTTCCTACTCATTCCATTCTGGACCCGAACCGGCTCTTCTTGATGTGGCTTCCATTGCTGCTGATAGAATCCTCCTTTTGGATTCCTATTTTACTGTTGTTGTATTTCATGGATCAACCATTGCTCAATGGCGAAAAGCTGGATATCATGAACAGCCTGAGCACCAGGTGATCCTTTGTTGCTCAATGCCTCTAGCTGCTGTTTGCTGCATGTGTTGTGAAATTTAACTAAATTGGGAACACCTATAAGTTGGTGATGATGCTTTTCTTTTGGAGTGTGTTAAATATGCCAATATTTATTTTAACTTCATTTGAATCTGTTAGAAATTCAAATTTTGATTTATAAGCAAGCATAGAAAAAAAGTGAAGTAACAGTTGCAGTTTTTAGTAGTCTTTTACAAATATTAATGAATTTTCAGAGCACAATCATTTGGGAACAATAAATAGACGTATACGAGGAACTGAGTTTAGTTCTTTCTAAGCATTTGCATAAACTGAGTTTTTATATATTAATTGTATATGTTAATGGACAAATTTTGTAAACAGTGACAAGCTCTGACACAGTTCAGACAATGGTTCAAAAATAATTTAGTAACATAGTTCACTTTGCTTGCACTGAATTAATTTTTAATATTTGCATTCTTGCGCACACACTCGCTCATGCATCTGCTTTGTGCGACTTTGGACTCGAACTTTTGATCTTAGTTAAGTTGTTGGTGCTAAAGTCTTGGCATATAATTTAGTTGCAGTTTTACTCAATTTGGTTGCTACATTCTCTAAATTTCTGATATTGTAGGCTTTCGCGCACTTGTTACAAGCGCCACGTGATGATGCAGATGCCATAGTAAAAGAGAGATTTCCTGTACCCCGCCTTGTAATATGTGATCAGCACGGCTCTCAGGTCTTTAATTATCTTTGTCATAGCTGTTGGATTCAGGAATAATCAAATCTGTATTTAGTGTGGCCCATTAAGAAGAAGAATTGAAATCTAATAATTTTTCTTGTGCTAATTATGGAAATGGTCTTCAAGATAGTTACAATAGCTGTAGATCATGCTGTAATATAATAATAAAAGCATAAAATGTGCAGGCCCGTTTCCTACTAGCCAAATTGAATCCTTCGGCAACATACAATTCAGATGTTCCAGCTGGACCTGGAGGTGACATCATCTTCACGGATGACGTAAGCTTTGAAGTCTTCTTAGATCATCTTCAGCGCTTGGCGGTTCAATAGAATTGCTCTTACAAGATTGTCAAGAGGTTAGATAGCAAATCACCCATTTTTCAGAACATATTATATAATTGTGTCTTAATAATCTATATGCTCTTAGCTTATATATTCGGAAATACTTGTTAGGTCGTCATATTGTGATCCTAATTATATAGAAACTCATGGGTTGATTTGGCTTATGTATTATTAATTATTCTTCTAATACTTGCTTTATCAAATTCCTTTTTGTTATCATTACCTGCATATTTTTACAAGTGCTTTAACTTCTTGTTATTTATATTTATTGTAAGGGTTAATTATATCCGGAGACCCTCTAAAATACTGAAACTATAGTGTGTAACCCTCTTGAATTGAAGTCTTCGAATACATAACCTGTGGGTAAAAAAAAAAAATAAATTAGTACCTGATGCAGGCTGTACCCAAATACATCTGAGTTGCCTATTTTACCCCTGTCGTGGTATCCAATTCTTTTGTTCCTTGGGTGGTCATCGTAATTTAACACTGTAGTGTGTATGTTGTAATTATTAACTCAGCTGCTGATGTTTTACCTTGCTACTCTCTTTTTCATTTCTTCTACTAAATCTCACAAGTTGCAACTCTTTCAGATTTGAATTTTTGTTGGGGATTGCACTGACGTGCCCTAAGGTTTGGCAATTACACAAACTTGCCCACAAGTTTGATACATTACATCTGAATTGATCGATTTTCACGTCGTGTCTATTTTTTTTGTAATGGATACCCTATTTCGTCCTTGACAATTATTGGTGAATATTTGTTTTGAACTTCATGATTATAATCACATGTGTTATGCCATACCCCAGGGTGTGTTGGGAAAAGCTTTTTAGTTTCAAATCATAGGGAATATTTGTGTAATTAGGTTAAATGTCAAATATGCTATTCGTTTATTTCTGTTGATATAATACTCGGTGAGTTTGTTGATCCTGGCAGTAAACAGTCAAGCGAGGTCACCGGGCACAGGCTGCTTCAAATGAGGTACCTTGGATCGGAGGGAGAGTATGATCTGGTGATATCAATGGCCAACATCTAATGTGGCATCACTGGACTCGGCCTCGGCAAATTTAGTAGAAGGGTTTAAGAAAACCTTGTATTATGATGTGTCTCATAAGATATGAAGAAAATGTAGGTTTTTGTGGTATAAACCTTTTTAGGCATTAACTATGAGGAATAAGTTTGAGTTTGGTGTCAATTTGTACGAGACATATACTGTTGAATAGTTCATTGATATATACATTAATTTGAAGTCTTAAAATTATTGGCTAGTTTTGTTGATTCGACCCAATATAGTTGCTACCATCGAGTAAAATCACACTTAAGTAGTCGACCCGACACAGCCCATGAGTAAGGATTCCATGAGATAATTGGGAGCTTGATACACAAAAATGCACAAATTCACAAATATCAACCAACAAATATATTAGTTCTGCTGTCTGATTCAGAAATCACAAATTAGAAACACTCTATCCCTAGTCTATTCCAGATAGGCTTGTTTAAATTTGGAAGACACACCTCATAATGTTTGCAAGCAGAAGCATCACATTAAATTGGCTGATACGAAGGTTCAGAGCTTCTAATCATCCTGTGAAGAATAGATGTCAAATTGAGTTGAATCGTTTCCCCGTTTTTGCATCACCTCCTTTATTTCTTGAGCTGAATTCATGGCAGATGTGCTGCAATCGACCACCTCCAACAAATTAAGAATCGAGCTATCTGCAAATACTGAAGGGATGTGCCGCAGTTTATAACAGTTCCTAATGATCAAGCTTCTCAAGGCTGGGAAGATGGACCCTGTACTGGAATCAAATGTCCAGTTCTTGAAATCCATGTCTTCTAACAGCAGGGATTCCAGCTTGGGGAATTCGTCTGTCTTCACCTCCCACTCGAGACCTTGGAAGGCATAGCTTTGCAAGTTGAAAAATTGAAGTTTTGGCAATGTAGCAATCGACTTCATATACTCCCAAGGAAATCCACACCCATTCAAAGTTAAAACGGTAAGAGTAGACGGGGAAAACTGGAATAGGAGGAGGAAGAACTTGTGACCCAATATCAGGATATATGGCTCTGCATTTGAAAAAATGAAGGTCATCTAGGATGTCAAGATAACTTAAAAAACTGAATGTTTCATCCTCCTCTTGTGGTGATTCAATTTGAACTTCCAATGTAACAAGGTTTGGGATTCTTTCAAAAATGTTTCGGGTACAGCTGCGAACGCTTGTGTCTAAAAGTTGAAAAAGTTTTTCTAGCTTAGTTCCAGGAGGTGGCTCTGGCAGGTCGCTTCCCACGACCTGTAGATGCATCAATTCTTTCAAACTCCAAATATCTACTGGTAGACAGGATGGAGCTCCAGAGCATTTTGAATTGTGATACTCTAAAACACTCAACACCTGAAGGTTTCGGAGATTGCACAATTTTGTTGGGAGTTGTCCGTTACAGCTAAAAGCAAGGTACTTCAACTGAATTAACTTGAGGATTTCAGGTGGGAAAGTGTAGAACCCGATTTTGACAGCATCAAGCACCTCGAGTAGCTTGAATTCTTCTGACCAAGCCGTGATTCGATATGGATGTTCTGGACCGGAATAAATAAGAGAACGCGCTAATGAATTAATGTTACATGTGGACAGATCTTTGACGAAATGGCGGATATTCTGTTGGATGCACAGCCGGTGTTGCTGATTATATGTGGAGTCTCCCTTTTGAAAAGCGCAACTTGCATCTTTATTTATAACAAGGAAGAACTTCTCCTCTTTAGCTTTTCTCACAAGAAAATCATGAAAGACTTCCTCAGCAATTCTCAAACTTCCATTCAAGAAGTCTCTGGACTTTACATGCATAACAAGAAAACTTCGCCTAAAAAGTTCATGCTTAGACACTATGGCTATCGGAAACATGTTGTCTAACTCTCCAACTTCTCCTACGAATCCTTCTACAATCCATTGGATCACAAGTTTCACCCAAGGAATAACATAATTGTAAGGAAAAATAGCCATGTAGAGAAGACATACTTTTAGTTGTTGAGGCAAATGGTTGTAAGTGAGAGATACTAGTGCTTCTATGAGGTCATCATAATTTTCCATGGAAACAATTGAAGACAACACTATCTCCCAATACTCTGCAATTGGGTTGGCACAGGAGAGTAGTTTTCCGATTATGACAACCGCATGAGGTAATCCTCTACAACTCAAGGCAATATCCTTTACAATAACAGCAAGATGTGCAGGGCATGGTTCACCACAAAAGACTATCTCTTCGAGCAAAGCAAAGGTGACATCGTCACTCAAACGATCCAATAGATGCGGACGTGCTGGTGCTACACCCACATCCCTAGCGGTCAGTAGGATTCGACTTCTATTATAGTAATCCGGTAACAATTCTTTCAAATCATTCCAGGACCCAATGTCTCATATATCATCCAATAAAATGATAAACCTCTTATATTTCAAAGAATTGTAGATATACTTCACCAATTGTTCGTCTGTTTTCTGACGGATTTCATCGCTCCAACTACATTCATCCTCAAGTAGGTCATGTACCTCTCCATAGATTCCAATACTTGACTTCCTCAAGGATGCCAGGATATCTAACAATTTATCACGTTTGTTGTACTTAATAGATAGCTTTACCCAACCAATAGCATCAAAGTGGTTTACAATCATTGGATCCTTGAGAAGGCAACGAGCAAGACCGGTCTTACCCATTCCAGCAACCCCAACAATCGGGACAAATTGGAGCGCATCAGATCCCATCATCAACCGATTCTTGAGCTCATTTATGTCTTCATCGCGTCCAACCACTCTATACTTCCTTCTTGCAGTGTTAACTTCATCAGATTTCCTCCATACCGAGGCGCTTACTTGTTGGGCCAAAGATGACTGAACTCCTCAGTCATCATTTCAGTAATCGAATTGATATTTTTCACAGCTCTGTCCAGCTCTCCATGTGTTATGGGTCGCACTTGGAGATAAGGTTGCGACCATTTTTGGCGGCGTTGGTTGCGGGCGATTCGGGAATATCGTCCCGCTGGTGTGGTGGAGATGAAGGCCTTAACGAAGTTGGATCGGAATACCATTTGATATGTGTGTTCCTTGATATAGGAGGATGGTCTCCACCAAGTTTGGGGGCATTCCGAGTCCGTCTGGGCTTTGGAGTTGTGGTGCGACCGGGAGGCGGTCGGTAGCGCGGGGTTGGCAAAAGTACTTTGAGCAAGCGGATCAAACGAAGGAATTTCCTTAAGATATTTTATGGGGAGCTTCCTCCATGTGTTGGGATGCTCTCTATGAAGTTTCAAGTCATTTGGACACCGTTTGAGCAATGAACAAGCCTTGACAACAATCTGCTGTCACAAAGGGGTAGTTGCGAAAATTCAGCTAATTACGAGGGCGATTCCCAAACGATGGAGTCTCGGATGGGGCTCTAAGTGTATAGTATGATTATTGAAGTCAAGGGCTTCGTTTGAGCGAAAACGGCGGGCGATTTGGAGGTCGGATGCGGGATTTATGGAAAATCCGCGCTGCTCGGCTAGCACGAGTGTCTAGTGGCGGGACAAAGGAAATTTTTTTTAAGAGTACTATAAGGGGGGCATGCATTGGTAAGCATCGGCCAGCCCTCCCCGTGTTGTGATGGCACTAAGCGAGCACCATGCCGGCAAGGGCTGCTAGCATGGGGCAGCACTAGGAACCTAAAAGAGGAACTTAGTGTTCTCGAGCGGTTTGGGAACCAAACGAGCGGCGTGGGACGGTGGGGTCCGCGTTGGGCAACAGTTAGGCCACAGAGGTTATGTATGAGTTCCCGCTAAGCGCAGCGGGCTGTTCCTTTGTTGCTAGACCCGAGAAACACCTCAAGGCCGATTGAGTGATCGGGACAAGTTCTCCAAAGTCCCGTGAACTAACTCGTGGATAAGTGCGAAGGGTTCACGCACGACACGGGGGTCCGTAGGCTTAAGATATGCGATTGTTGGGTAACAACGCATAGTGGGCATGATAGCAAGTTGCCTATGAGCTTGAAGGCAAGTCCTAAGCTTCGTGCTGGACAATTGTGGGTTGATGGCAAGTTGAATGAGCTTTGGACTTACGTATTGCCCTACTCGGGCGAGAAGCAAGCGAAGGGCGCTGAGGCGCACGTAAGACCGAAGCGTTCCGAGCGAGCGACGAGCACGAGGATTGCGTGTTGGGCGCGCTAGCGACCCTTCATGCCGAGACGGAGCAAGTATGCTCCCGTGCCATCAAGAGATGCATTGTTGGGACCCGAGATTGTGGGATGTATGACGAGCATGCTAGCTTGTAGAACATGCTAGCTCGAGGATGGAAGGCGTACCGAAGGTTTTGGAGAACTTGAGGGAGCCTCACGGGCGAAAAATTGTTCCGCTGCGCAAGTAAAAGAGTCCACCCGTGACACCATGGAACCTCTTATTGCAAACTTCAGCTTGTGATGGAGAAAGCGAGTGAGCTGACCACACGTGGGAGTCGATGATGTCTTGAGCTTCATAAATCGCATCTCTGAATTGGGTTTCAAATTCGGTTTTAACCACTCTGTTTTCCACAAGAAAATACTTCAGGATTCGACTGCCTCAAAAAGTTGTTCGATTTGTGGGTGATTAGGATTGCCCTCGAGCTTCGATAGAGTGAAAGTGCAGTACCATAAGCGGCCATATCTCTGATCTGTCTCCTCCTCACAGTCTCCCACAAACCAGAAATGAAAACCATTGTCAAATTTGGTGAATGTGAAAAGTAAACAATGGTTGGCAGCCCAACAAACTAGAGAGTTTGTCAAATTATAATGCGTATTTGTATAGTAACAATGCCATCCAAGTAAATGGCAAGAATTTCAGGTAAGCAAATTCAAACTATTGTCCACTGTGTGGATCTTTACTATCATTCTGAGTTCAATCGGACGACAGCCCAACAGCCTCTCTGTCCCAAACAGCTTCATCCTGAACCAAAATCGAATCGGAGACCGAAACCCTCTCACAGAAAAATTCAATAATTTCTTCCACTAAAAGTTAATTTCATCAAGAAACAGAAAAACCCATTCAAAGTTTCGAGACATGACGCCGAACCTATCTCCTCGCGTCGAACACCGTGTCCGACACTCTTCACGTGAAAACTTCAAGGAAAAATTCATATGGTGTCGGTTGTACTTATATCGTCATGCCCATATCCGAGTACCATAACTCTCGGACATTACATTTCATACTCAATATGGTCATGCATTGAAGTAGAGTAATAGCTTATAACAAGTATTCCAAACATGGTTTTTTTGCATTACTATCTCAACATCCATTCTCCCAATATGCAAATAAAAGTATATTTCTGCAACAATATCAATTCTTTGAGTTCATGCCCATTGTTACTACATTGTCTTACATAAAAAGGGGAAAAACTACTTTAGTACTTCCAATCCACCCTCGAATATTTCTAAAAATATATCATACAGTATGCGTTGTCGAGCTTCTTGATACATAGGCAAAAGGGTTCGGCAAAAAATTAAAAAATAATATCGATTAAATAACTTATCAAAGCGAATCAATGTAATTAAAGAAAGAAATATGAATTATAGGGCATCACATGCATATATGATATATCTACCAGTTGTGAAGAGAAAATTAATCTATCTATAATCTATAATCTATAACTATATAAAAGTGTGGATAGTGGATTCTTGCCATTGTGATTTGACCGAAATACCCTTATAAAATTTAATTTAACTATTAAATATTATTTTAAATTGTAATATATGTTGGTCATAATTAATAATTTCACTCAAAATTTAAGTACCATCTATTCCCATTCTCTACAATTAATTTATGTCGATAATAATTGTACTCAAATATATTAACTTAATTATATTTAAGGGTCAATTATTGTCATTCTCTAACTCTTCCTATTCTATTAACTTATAAATTTTTATAATCTATGCCCTTATAAACTACACTTATAAAATTTAATAATTTAACCATTAAATTATAAATTCTAATATATGGCAACAATTGATAATTTCACCCAAAATTTAAGGGCCAACTATTCCCATTCTCTACAATTTATTTATCTTGGTAATAGTTTTCTATTCCCATTCTCCACAATTAGTTTATGACGGCAATAATTGTACTCAAATATATTAACTTAATTATATTTAAGGGCCAATTATTCTCATTCTCTAATTCTTCCTATTCTATTAACTTATAAATTTTTATAATCTATACCCTTATAAACTACACTTATAAAATTTAATAATTTAACCCATTAAATTATAAATTCTAATACATGTTGTTCAACAATTAATAATTTCACCCAAAATTTAAATCAACTATTTCCATTCTCTACAATTGATTTATCTTGGTAATATTTTTCTATTCTCATTCTCTACAATTAGTTTATGCTGGTACGAATTGTAGTAAAATATATTAACTTAACCCAAAATTTAAGGGCCAACTATTTCCATTCTCTACAATTAGTTTATGTTGGTAATAATTTTAATCAAATATATTAATAATAATTTTACTTAAATATATTAACTTAATTATATATTAAGGGCCAACTATTCTCATTCTCTAGCTCTTCCTATTCTCTTTTAATATACATTAAATATCGTGTTGTTTAATTCCCTGTACTCAATGTTTGCTCTAATGTAAATTAACTTTGTAGGCTATTAACAACACAATTCAGATTCAGTACACTGAAGTTTTGTATTCATTCCCTAAACAAGAAATTTTCTATTCCCACGTGAGTTTGTAGGTTCTCCAAAGTAACACCATTTTGTCCGGCTATCTAGCTATAATCAAGAGGATTGAGGAGGAGAAGTTGAAGAACTCCCGGGCAAGATCGATAACTGGAGCTTTTCGGGAGTTTTCAACTCAAACACCATTTTGATCGTTTGAATTGATTACCGTTTTGGCATTTCATTATAGTGAGAGCGTCTATAGCATCATCTTTGGAAGTATTGACCTGGTATGGATGAATGTTGATGAGATTTTATTTATTAGATGTCCATATTAGAATTTTCAACCTGTAGATCTCAATCAAGTTCCTAATTACGAATAATTTTGGGGGGTATGGTCTGGGTATCAGCGGTGACTGTTCAGGGACTAAAATGGATGTTGTTATACTAATACAAGTTTAGTTACATTAAGTTTTCCTTTTTCTTTTTCCTTTTTTGTATTATCTAATTATATGTAATTAGTGTATCTCATTTATCTTTCAGACTTCGGTACTTGGAGGCATGGTATATGATTGTACAGAACAAGTATGATTTTGCGTGGCCTCAGCCTGCTTGTAGTCTTTTTTCCTGTCCTATATCTATGTTTTGTTTTGTTTCTGATTTTCAAATGAAATATTTAGAGATAATATAATATCAAAGAAACTATATAAATTTTGATAAAGTTATATTTAGTACAATATTATTTGAGTTTGAAATTAATTGTTTCTTTAATTGTATCAATTCTCAGGTGGTTCAACGCTCGAAAATATACTGGTCGTGACAATATCTAGGTTACGTATAATATTTCGGCAACTTCACTTGGGCGGAGCCTTCTCATCTTCACTTTACTGATTAAGCCCGCTCCTCTCCTACATAAGTTCAGAATTAAGGTACATGTTCTTACTTTTATATATGTCCGAGGCTTGGTTTCGTTATTCTTTTGAATTTTCACCTTTTTAATTTTCAAACTCGTGTTTGCCTTATTTCCTCTAATTGTGGTGCAACTTAAAAAATTGAAGAGGATAGGAGAGATGCTGCCCGAATGTGAGAGTTTTCATGCTGTATTTACATTAGTTTAAGCTTATATCTGAGGAACTGTTTGCTTAATATGACTTCAAGCGGCTTGAAATGTCACAATTAGGACATGGGCTCCCATTCAAATTTTGAGTTGAATTGGACATTGTGGAAGGCCCAAACCAAAAAAAAAGTATAAATATGATTAATAGTTGCATTGTTGCTTGGCTGAGAAATAGAATTCTTTTGAGTTTCTTATATGTCCTATCGTCTTAGGAGAAAGCTATGATGAAGTTTTGGAGTCATCATGGTTTCTTTTCGCACTATTGGGTATATATACATGATATCAGAATTTAATGTGAATGGAAGTGAATTTCTGCAATGTAACTTTAGTTTTCTTGTCTTGTGTATTCCTAATAGTACATTTCCACCACCTTTGTCAGGACGAAGTTTTAGAGAACAATTTGCCCTATTTTGGAAAGAAAAAGAGGCTGCTGGATGCCCTTCATTTTGAGAGGCAGATAGTATTTGTTTATATTAGCTAATGTTATGAGAAAATAAAATGTAAATACTTCTGCTAATATATGATTTCGACCGGGTAAAATAAGTGAACCTGAAGAGAACACCTCCATTTCGGCCTTTGAAGTTGTTAATGTTTATATGCAAGCCAATTTCATTGATAATTGAGTGACAATACTTCACTTGGGCGGAGGCTTCTCTTCTTCAATGCATTGATTAAGTCCGCTGCTATCCTTCATGAGTTTATAATCAAGGTACATGTTCTTACTGTTTTTCCAAGAAACAACTTAGTACTGGAATTTTGAATTTTGAAAAATACTAAATTTTCTAATTTTTAACACGATGATTTAAAACCCAATTAATTTGGGGCTATATATAGTTTTAATCACTATATTGTTTTACTTATACTTGAGGTTAATAATATTTCTCTGTTGCCTATTTAGAGATATTTTTAGATTAATTGAAGCCAGATTTTAGGGATAGTATTAAAAAGGCAAAGACACCATGCCTAGAAAAGCCTCTTCATCTACGAAAAGGTAATATTTTGAGGTTCAAATTATTATTTTTTAAAATTTAATATTCATTTTAAAATATGGAGATATTCTCATTTATGTAATCTGATTTTTACAGAATGTTATTTTGTCAAAGCATCGGCTCAATCTCAAATAGGAGCGAAAATGAAAATTCTGATGAAGGTAAAATATCTTCAAAGAAGTTTGAAATAATACACTTCATTGAATTATAATTTATTTTTTCTATTTTTATTTTGAAGATGAATCCAGGAAGAAAAGACTAAAGCAGATTTGCAGAGACCCTTGGTTGTTAAAAGCTTTACTGTGTCCCCAAGAATGTGAAGGTGATTATTTTGGATAAAAATCATTGAATTATTTAATACAAGTTTTATTGTCCTTTGATGTAATCTTCTATTGGTCATTTTGTTTATGGGTAAGCTCATATATAATCCTATATGCTTTGAGTTATATGAGCTTCCACCCATACTTTCTTGCTGATATTTTTTTGCTCAAAAATTCCGAAATGAACCTCCAACGTTCTGTTGCGATAATGGGATTTATCATAATATTAATATGTCTTTAAAAAAAGTCGAGTAAATAACATACGACTCGAGCAAGGCCACTTGCCAAGTTTGATTGAATGTTCCCGTGAAATAAATAGAAAATGACAATAGAGAAAAATGGCAGAGTCTAAAACTGATTATTCAATACAAAGGGGTGATATCATACAAGTTTATAACTCCATTTTCTAAATAATTTTTATCATTTACATTCTAGCCCTCAATAGGATATAAGAGTGGACTATAATATCAATTCTCCTCGTTTGTTTTGGATTGGTCACCACGTTAGTTGTTCACCTGGTAGGCCATATAACTTAAAATTTTATAATATTTGAAATTAAATATGTGAAATTACAATAAAATGTATTAACAGAAAATTTTGTGTAATGACACTAGAATGGTTTGTAGAGGATTTGATGCTATGTTGCATGGACACGGACACGGCGACACGGACACGACACGACACGGACACGGCGACACGAATTTTAAAAAAATTTTAGGACACTACACGGTTTCGACACGGCTATATTTTATATTAAATAAATATATTTTATATATAAATAAAAATATTTTATATAAAAATAAAAAAAACTTATAAATATAATCTATGAAAAATAAAATATTTATAGAAGTATGTAATATTATAACCTCAAATAAGTCTTGTTATTTCAGTTTTCTCCCCAAAAATTTCTAAAAATATTAAAAAACGCATAAAAAAAAATTTATAATTATAAAATATGCCCCGCCGTGTCCGAGCCGTGTCGGACACTTCACCTAGCCGTGTCCGACACCGTATCCCTTTTCTTTTTTTTTTTCAGGACACGCCTTCAGCCGTGTCCACGTGTCGGACACTGCACGGGCCCAAATTGGGCCGTGTCTGCGCATTAGTGATTAGATGATAACATAATTCATGCAGAAATCACATTTGACCATCATGCAAGAAAACAAGTTCTCATTCGAAGAATACCCTTGCCTCCTCCAGAAAATGAAGGATACTCATTTCAATTCAGAAGAAAACAATTTCCAATTGATACGTTGAATATTCATTGAAATATTGGGCTTAGAATTGGTTATATTTTCCTCCACTATTTGAATTGATTGTGGATAATTGGTTGGATTTGATGTTTTCTTGTAGGAACTTATATTTTACAAGAATTGAAGAATAATTGGAGGAAGATGTGTTTGAAAAGCCCTAGTGTTGAAAAAGGCCCACTATGTTCCAATTTCAAAGGCCGCGGAAGTGCTCCATTCTTGTCACCTAATTAATGGCCCATTAAAGTCCAATTTCTTGGGGTTTTGTTTGAACGTGTCCAAGCCCTACTCTTGCACATGAAAGAAGAATTCAATGTTAGTGTCATGAGGGGGGTTACAAACGTTAAAGCAAAGGAATGTGGGATTAGTGGCCCTTTATGATGAAATCATGGAGAGAACGTGGGAGAAATAGTGGAGACACTTGCATGAGGTCACGGTCAGGAACCCTGACCCGTTTTTTGGGCAGCAACTTGGGTGCACTTGTTAAGAATGTGGAAGTTATTGCTCATGAATTCCGGAAGAACGTGGAAGGAGGAGTGGGGGAAGAATTCAAGCCTTGGCACTACATAAAAGGAGAAGAACTGAGATTGAAGAGGACACACTTTTCACGCGAGAGAGCAAGAGAAGGAGTCCATCCCTTTCCTATTAGTTTTACTCTTTTAATTTTATTTTAGATTTGTTAATTTCCTTTGTTGGTGAAATTCTAGTTTCATTTTAGTAGGGATTTTCCTAGTATGCATTAGGGTTGTGTGAGACAAATTTATTGGTGATTTTATCAAGTTATCCGTTTTATCTCTATTTTTACGACATTGTGTTTGTTCTTATTCTTTGATTATATTAAGAGCTCAAATCTTAGAATAGGCAATTCACATATAGCTAGTTAACTTATTTGGTGGAGTCTAGCCGGATAATTAACGAAGTAGCAAACAATCACTAGGCCGTTAAGTTCGACTGATTTCGTGTTGTGGGATAGACGGTCTAACTAGGCGAAGTAGGAGTTTCTACCTAGTCGGTTAGGGTTAGTGTTTCTTTATGGTGTAATGCAATTGCCCAATTGAATCTTAAAAGGAGTTTCTGCTAAGGTTATTGGTTAATTAGAAAACGATTATTAGGAGTTTCTTTTAGTCGTTATAAACAGTAAGAAGAAACGAGGGAGCCTAAGGTAACTGGTAACTATAGCTAGCCTAACTATAGCTAGCCTAACGAGGAATTAATCACCCTGTCTGTGATCATAGCCTGATGCATGCGTAGGAAAATCCCAGCTACTTGTTATTTACTGAATTAATTTAAGTGTCAACTAAGTTTAGTTGTTAATTATTTGTTTATTTAGTCTCGTTTTGTTTATTTCATTATTAGTTTAATCAAATATCTCAAACCCCCCTATTTTTAATCGTTTGTTTCGTTTCCTTAGCATATTAAAAGATTTCAAACTCAACCAATCCCCGTGGATCGATACCCGTTGCCACTGTTCTACCATTTAATCGAGCACAATATTTGGGATTTATTATTGGTGGTCTCGACACCCATCACCAATCCGTCTTTGTTTTGCTATGACAATCAATAAAGCCCAAGGACAAACAATTCCATTTGTTGGTGTGTACTTGCCACAACCAGTGTTCTCACACTGCCAACTTTACGTTGCACTATCTAGAGGAACTTCCATGGACAACACTAAGGTTCTGATTAAGCCAAGCCTAATTGGTGATATTGGAAGGACGAGGACCAAAAATGTGGTCTATCGAGAAGTGCTTAGTAGAGGTACCACAACTTTATTCATTTAATTTTAATGGTTATGGGACCAAAAGGTATTTAATGATTACTTCTTCATTTTAATGGGACCCAGTATTACTAATTTACATATATAACTTATAAATGTAACTCACTATAGTTGAAAACCCTTTCAGGAGGAAATGACAGTAGTTGTAGGAGACCACCAATTACGATTTCTTCCAGGAATATAGGTAAGAAACCAATAATAATTTTGGTTATTAGATAATACATTTTATTCCATTTGGGCATATTTATTTTAAAATATCATGACATTTTAAGTTAGATAACATAACAGGTGAACAAGAAAGTGGCACCAGATCAAAGATAAAAGCAAAGAATTGGAAGTAGCCTACACTTCGTACCAAGTGATGGCTAAATAACAATGAAAATTGTTAAGAGAATTTAGTTTGAGAACTTGTACTGGATATGTCATCCGTTTTTATTTTAAACTCAATTTCAGATTAACAACAATTAGTAAACTTTCAAAACAAACGCAATTCCATGAACATGAAGCACACATCTCTGAATAATGAAATGAAATGAAAAGAAAAGATAATTTTATTTAAAAAACACATCTAAAATAAATAATAAGAAAATAACAATCTACGACAATAACAAATACAACCCGGCATACACGTGCAACGCACGTGCACCTTGCTAGTTACACATAAATTTAGTGACAATTCTGATATGTCACAATTATTGTTTCTTTTATAAATCATAACGCATGTTATGATAATAATTAAAAGGGATAATATATTTTACATTGCACTCAAATAATATATATTACATGCATATATAATAAGGACGAATTACATTTAAATTTGCTGCTTCTAAGTTCAGGTGAATTACAATCAAATCCCCTTGTTTGAAAACTACTGTATTTGAATAAATTTGTAAAATTTTCTAAATACACCTTTGAAAAATAACCCTGTTGAAACTCTAAGAGTGGAATTTTTTGTTACAATTTTAAACATGTATCGCAAATGTCAGGAAATATGTTCAAAGTTTTCAAATAAGAGAAATTATTTTGTGAATTCGTGTATATAACTTCCACTACAAAAATTTTGTCCAAAACCTACCCAAAAAAACAATCATATAACTTTGATTTTTCTTTGGTTTTCGGTTGTTTTCTTGTAGTGTTCGGGAATAGTAAGTATAATCGATCATATATAGATATTACCTGAATCTTGCGAAAGCAAATCTAGTTTTTCTTTCTTAAAGAAATAGGGAAAATCAAAGTTGTTATCATATTATAAGAAACACTTCATTTCATCTAAGTGAGAATTTTTCCACCCAAAAAAAAAAAAAAAATTCTAAGTGAGAATTTATAATCCTATGTTGTTAATACAAACTCATAGACCTAGTAAAACCAGCCCCATGCTACTAAAAAGCTTCTTTTTTTCTCTTCAGTTTTGGGCTTGTGCAGGAAGGTAAGAATACTGCATGTACTTGTGCATGCCCATATTGAGAAAAATATGTCCTAAAGTTCGGTTTCTTACTCTTTCTGTGAAACTGCTCCTTAATATTCATCTTACTTTTGTCTTTACCAATTTTTGTCTGAATCTGTGAATCAGACAAACCAGTTTTGATATATAAAATGTAATAATTAACCTACAATTCAAGATATGACCTTTTTTCCATAATTTTCCGATGTTCTTCGATATCCGATAGGACCCAATACGACAAAATAATTTTTTAGGAAGTGTTCGTGCATCATAAATTAAAAAAAAATTCTTATCTAATCATTAGTTTTGCAGTATATTTAAGCTAAGAGGAATATATTCAAATTGAATTTTAGGGGTTTTTGTACATAATAATTCCCAGCGGTCAGTAGGATTTGACTTCTATTATAGTAACCTGGGAACAATTCTTTCAAATCATTCCAGGACGCACTGTCTCGTATATCAAGGGGTTCGTTTATTTTTCATGTAGTAATAATGCATGTAAAGATATCAAATGTTTGTGATAGTAGACATACTCACATTTACTAATCATGTCAATATATGTCATCAATTCATGTTTAAGTTTAATTTGTTGTTTACTTTTATGGGTAGTTAACGCATGATATAATTAAATTACTTATTTACCCTTAATTTATTTTAATTATTTTTTATTTTTAACTTTTACAAAAATAGAATTTTATAGTCACAAAATGGAGATCTCCCTTTTCATTTTGATTTGAGAATTCATTGCACCGTCTCAAATATTTTAATATCATAATCTCTTTGCAGCTTGATTAAATCCTTAAAAAATGCATTATATTAAGTGAGAGGGTGTAAAGTGAAAAAAAAAAAAAAAATAGGATACGGTATTATTTATTTATTTTTTTTTTTTGAGGAGTTTAGTCTCAATTTTTAAAATTATTTTTTGGTTCATCATGTTTTAACTTTTTAATAATTCACGTTCCTATTTAAAATTTTCTATAATTATAAAATAAAAATAAAAGAACTTGATCAATTTGGAGAGAAGAAAATAAAATCTTTTGTAAAATAAAAATAAAATCTTTTGTAAAATCTTGAGAAGAAAATAGATGAATATAAAATCTATTATAAAATCTTGAGATGAAAATAGAATCTTTTGTAAAATCTTGAGAAGAAAATAGATGAAAGAGAAATTTCTCCAAAAAAATATTTCAGAAGGTGGGAGGAAAAATAGATATAAGTGACAAATCTTTTGTAAATTCTGTGAAAAGATAGATATATTGGTAATTTTGTGTAGTGTATCATAATTCTCGTGATCTATCACATGCCTTTTAGGCGTGTGATCTATATCTCAATAAAACACGCAAATCTCATAAGTCAGAGTCTATCCTACAGGCTTTCACACATGCAATGTAAATGCACGTAGATATCGATTATATATCACAAATATCCATTATCTATAAAAATAAACACGCTCTTATATTTCAAAAAATTGTAGATATGTTTCCCCAATTGTTAGTCTTCTGACGGATTTCATCGCTCCAACTATATTGATCCTCAAGTAGGTCATGTGCCTATGAGATATAGTTGCACCAATTTAATTAAAATAATAATAATTTACTTGATTCATACGTATTATAATGTAAAAAATTTGATTTTTTAAGACATTGAAAATTAATCGTTCAAGAGATTAAGTTATCGACTTATCGTTTAACAATTTTAAGTAAAATACCAAAAAAATCACTTAACCGATTTTTCAATCGTTTGAAGTTATAATTGTGAAAATATTATTTTTTACTATAAATTTAGCACTACTCATGTGTTATATTTCATTTAATTTAATTTAGTACATGAGAGGGGCATGCTGGATTAACAATTATTTTGAACTTTAGTACAAGATAGGGGCATGCTGGGATTCGTACTTGTGTTCCAAGAACAAGAAATTGATGTGCAAACCAACTTGGACACCTCAATGGTTGTTATATAAAATTTAAAATTTTCAGATTATCTAAGACTTATTACTTTTCCATTGAGAAAAAAATTAGTTCTTTTTAACGGATAATTTGTTGAAAAAATTCCCGTAAAAATAAACTCATCAATTTTATAAATTACAATTAAAAAGTAAAAATTAAAAAAATACTAATATTATAATATATTATAAGATTCAATTTAAATATAAATAAAATAATACGTAGTATTTTTTATAATATATATCAATAAAATATAAATGTACATGTGATATTTTTTATTTTTATCCACGATAAAAATATGATATTTGTTAAATAAATATTTTATCTATATTATTAATTTGTTAGATATTGATTATTTTTCTACATGTTTATAGATTTATAATATAAAATTTTATTATTAAAAATGTGAATTAAAAACTAATAAATACTTGGGAGTAATTTAAAATTATATCTAATTGTCTATATTATTTAACTTATTTGATTATTTTTAATTAATATTTATAATATTATATAATTATGACATCATACCGAACGATCGAACCAATAAAACCAGTAACCAGTTAGAGGTTTCGGTTCGACGTCTGGTCTGAGTTTCAAAACATAGGGTAACGCTGATAAGACCCCAATGTGTCATCATGTGAAGGCTCCAGAACAAGCTTGGTTGGCGGTCCTTGTCCACTCCCCCATCTCAGCCCAAGTCATCTCCTCCATCGTGCCAGCACATGCGCCAATAGTTAGGAACCCTTGTCTCCTCGTTACCCGTACCTGGCCTACAACCACCCCAAGGTCATGGGCGGAGCCAACCCTAAATTCTTATATATATATATATATAATATTTATAATTTTCGCCCCCCTTTATTTTTGATATTTTAATTTTTACCCCCCTTTATATCAAATCCTGCCTCCGTCTCTACCCAAGGTAGCAGATACAAGGAGCCTTATAGGAGAGTACCATGGCCATGCTGGGCCATGCTTGACCGTGATTGCTATTCCACACCTTTGACTATGTGTACTTTCACGCAAAAGGTTTTCAATCATAAATACCCCCTCATTTATTACTAAGGTACATTACTATTCCAGCATTAACTGCACTTTCAACTGCCTCTCGTTTTTGACCCAGTCTCAACCCAATTGTTTGACTTGAGTGTCGAAGCATCAAAACGGGTACAAGCACCATATTTCCCATTTTGGCATTTGAGTTTATGTTTGCTGCTCTTTTCAGCTTCAGAGTCTAGAGTCTTTTTCCACATCAACAAATATTTTGAATGATTGGGAGTCCACGTTTATTGTTCCTCACATAGCCAATTTGGACACCATCAGTACACAAAACTTGTTTTACAACCCTTTGTTGATTTAATGTTTTGTGAAACAAATATAATAAAACATATATGGTTAATTGCACCAATTTAACTAAAAATTAATAATTAACTTGATTCGTACGTTTTATAACTTAAAAGCATTAATTTTCTAAGATTTTGAGTTTAATAATAATTTAAATTATTTAAGTAAAATACAAAGAATCGTTTAAACAATGTTTAATTGTGAAAATATGGTTCATAGGTATTATAACCTCTTGGATTCCAATCCCAACAACTATCTTTTTCCATCCATTTGCGGTGTACTACACTTATAACAAATTCTTGCATGCTTGTAATCAATTTAACATGTACCCGCATTATAAGAAAGAGAAATTAATTCTTAAATTGTATGAATAAAAAAATAATTTTTCGCAAATAATCGATCGCTTATTGATTTTCAATCGCTTAAGCGATTTTATTCCAGCAAGTGATCACTTATTATTTCGAAATCGCTTATAAAGCAATGTCAGCCAAATAAGCGATCCCTTGACGCGAAATCGTTCATTGATCTTCAATAAATATGTGAAAACATTTTCAAATACCAAAGATCCATCTTCCCAACTAAACATATGCGGATAATAATACAATTTTGCGTCTTAAATAAAAGAGAGTTTGGATAAAATGCAAATGAAAGAAAAAAAAAAAAAAATTCAAAACCCTAGAGAAATGGTGGGAGAATATCAATCCGGAAGAAGAATAAATGAGTTTATGATTTGAGAGAGACATTTTGGATTTTATTTATAATATATTTAAGTTTGGGGGCAAAATGGAATATTTAAAAATAAGTCAAATTTAATTTTAATTTTATTTAACTGTTAATGGTTAAAAGGATTATCCATTAAGTATTAACTAGTTTAAACTTTGAGGGTCGTTTAATTTTAAAAAAAAAATTCTAGCCCTTACAATGAAAAGTCCCATTTATTACAAGATTGTGTGTTGGGCCTGGTGCATACACCTTTTTCCTTTAAATTCAAAAATTACTTTTCTTTTAATTTTTAATTTTTTTCTTCTTTTTATTTAAAATTTTAAAGTTTATAGAAAAGAAAAAAGAAATTAGGAATTGAAAAACAAAAGGTAATTTTTGAATCAAAAATAGGAAGGCGGAGATGGTTGTCTCCCACATCAACCATTGATTCGAAAAAAAAAGTACTCCCAAGTCCCACATGCAATTCATAATGAGAAATTTTATAACTTGTTACAAAAAATTCTATTTTTTAATAGTCATATTTACATCAGATTATCCTATATTTAAATCTAATTATAATGCAGTTAATTATTATCGAAAAATTATATTTTAGTCCCTATAAATCTTATTTGATCCGAGGTCCCTCAATAAAAATTTATAAAAGTACACTTATGCTCCTGATGATTTTATGAGCGTTACATTGAATATATAATCAAAATTATAAAATCATCCCTAAAGTTTACAAATATAAACAAAATAATCACTAAAAATTATGAATTTAACAGTAAATTAAGGATATTTTTGGAATGACATAATGAAACCTTAGATCGTAAACGATTATCAAAATTAGGAACTAAAATATAATTACGATATATAAAATTTTCCCTTTTTAATATACAAAAACGCGTTATAATTTGACAAACTTTCTACTTTGCTGGGCGCACACATAAGACAGCCCGCCATTGTTTACTTTTCAACATTCACCAAATTTTACAATATTTTCATTTCTCGTTTGTAGTTCTGTGCAGTGTGCAGTACCTCTGAAACTGAGTGATTTTGTGGGAGGAGAAGAGACTAGAGAGATCAGAGGTATGGCCGCCTATGGTGCCGTAGAGTCACTATTGACTAATCTATGGAACCTCCAAGGCTATCCTGATCAGCTACAAATCAGAGCCTTCTTTAAAGAAGGACTCGAGAGTATCTATACCAAATTCCAAGTCGAAGCGCTCTCTAAGGCAGTCTATCACTTGAAATGTTTTCTTGAGGAAAACAGAGAGGTTAAAGCAGATTTCGAAACCCAAATCCGAGATGCCATTTATGAAGCTCAAGACATCTTCGACACCCACATCTGGTCAACTCACTTCCTTTCTCCTTCAGAAGCTGAAATTAGCAGCCACAGCTTCCATGAAAACCTGGAGAGTGTGAAACAAAAGATTAATTTGATGGTTCTAATGACGAGGGAGCAGTTCAATCATCTCACTTTGGACAGGAAAATAAGCAACTCGGTATGGAGAAATTATGATGAAACTAAATGGTTAAAAATGGATTATCCAGTGGTTGGGCGTGATGATGACATATATGAACTCAAGGATCGGCTGATGAAGGGATCTGATGCGCTCCAAGTTGTCCCCATTGTTGGCGTTGCTGGAATGGGTAAGACTGCTCTTGCTTATAGTCTTCTCAAGGATCATATGATTGTAAGTCACTTTGATACTATTGGTTGGGTAAAGTTATCTGTCAAGTACAACAAACGCGATAAATTGTTAGATATCATAGCATCCTTGAGGAAGTTGAGTACTGGACTTCGTGTAAATTACCGATTTGAGGATGTCGATTATTGGACCGACGAAATCCAGCAGAAAACAGACGAAAAATTGGTGAAACATATCCACAATTCTCTAAAATATAAGAGGTACATCATTCTACTCGATGATGTAAGAGACGCTGCATCCTGGAACGATTTGAAAGAATTGTTCCCGGATTATTATAATGGAAGTCGAATCTTGCTAACAACTAGGGATGTGGAAGTCGCACCTGCCCGTCCTCACCTATTGGATCGTTTAAGTGATGAAATTACCTTGGCTTTGCTTGAAAACATAGTCTTTGATATTGAACCATGCCCTGCACATCTTGCTATTATTGCAAAGGATATTGCCGGGAGTTGCAGAGGATTACCTCACGCGGTTGTCATAGTCGGAAAACTACTCTCCTGTGCCAACCCAACTGTGGAGTATTGGGAGATAGTTTTGTCTTCAATTATTTTAATGGAGAACTATGTTGACCTCATAGAGGCATTGCTATCTCTCACTTACAACCACTTGCCTCAACAGCTGAAAGTATGTCTTCTCTACATGGCAATTTTTCCTTACAACTATGCCACCCCTTGGTTGAAGCTTGTGATCCAATGGATTGTAGAAGGGTTTGTTGCAGAAGTTGGAGAGTTAAATAACGTGCTAGAGATAGCCGGAATGTCTGAGGAAGAACTTTCCAAACGAGGTTTTATTGTTACGCTTTTAAAGTCCAAAGACCACTACAATTCAAGTATAAGAATTGCTGAGGAAGTTTTTCATGATTTTCTTGTGAGAAAGGCTAAAGAGGAGTTGTTCTTCCTTGTAATAAATAACGATGCAAGTTACACTTTGCGACAGGGAGACACCACATGTAATCAGCAACGCCGGCTGTGCGTCCAACAGAATATCCACCATTTCATCAAAGATCTGGCCACGTGTAACATGAATTCGTTAGCGCGTAGTCTTATTTATTCAGGCCCAGAACATCAATATCGAATTGGGGCATGGTCAAAAGAATTCAAGCTGCTCGAGGTACTTGATGCTGTCAAAATCGGCTTCTACACTATCCCACCTGAAATCCTCAATTTAATTCAATTGAAGTACCTTGCTTTCAGCTATAATGGACAACTCCCTGTAGCGTTGTGCAATCTTCAAAAACTTCAGGTTTTGATTGTTTCACAGTATCTCAATATGAAATGCTCTGGAGTTCCATCTTATCTGCCTGACGAGATTTGGAATTTGAAAGAGTTGCATCATCTACAGGTCGTGGGAAGTGACCTGCCTGAGCCTCCTCCTGGCACTAAGCTGGAAGGACTTATTCAACTTTTAGACATAAGTGCTCGCAGCTGTACCCGAACCATTTTTGAAGGAATCCCAAATATTATTATATTGGAAGTTCGAATTGAATCATCACAAGAGGATGAAACATTGAGTTTTTTTAGTTATCTTGACATCCTTGATCACCTTGTTTCCTTTAAATGCATTGTTATTTATCCTGATATTGGGTCACAAGTTGTTCCTTGTTCCATTCCTGTTTTTCCATCTTCTCTTATGACCTTAACTTTGAATGGGTGTGGATTTCCTTGGGGGTATATGAGCTCGATTGCTGCATTGCCACGGCTTAAATTGCTTTACTTGCATAACTATGCCTTCCAAGGCCCCAAGTGGGAAGTGAAAACAGATGAATTCCCCGTACTAGAAGTCCTGCTGTTAGAAGATAAGGATTTGGAGAACTGGACATTTGATTCCAGTACAGGTTCCATCTTCCCGATCTTGAGTAGCTTGTTCATTAGGAACTGTTATAAACTGCGACACATCCCTGCAATATTTGCAGATAGCTCAACTATTGAATGGTTGGAGGTGGTCGATTGCAGTACATCCTTTATGAATTCAGCTCTGGAAATAAAGGAGGTGATGCGAAAACGGGGAAATCATTCCTCTAAATTTGACATCTATTCTTCACGGGATGATTAGAAGCTCTGAACCTGTGTATCAACCAATTTAATGTGATGCTTCTGCTTGCAAACATTAAGAGGTATGTGTTCCATATTTAAACAAGCCTATCTGGAATAGACTATGGTAAGAGTGTCTCTAATTTGTGATTTCTGAATCAGCAGACTAGTGCATTTGCTTGTTGCTATTTGTGAATTATTTTAGGGATAATTATGAATACTTCCGAAGTTTAATTCAATTACGAAAATGCCCTCATATTTGAGATATTACGAAAAAAACTCTAGTTTTGAACATGGGTTACGAAAAATACCTTGAGAAAATAACAGGGTGTTTTTTAAAATTTTACATCTATTAGAGTTTTTTCCGTAATCATGTTAAAACTTGGGGATATTCGTAATTATTCCTTATTTTTTTACTGAATATTAGATGTATGCAAACCTCAAAATTCTGCTTCATGTTTTCGTGATGACTTGTTCCCTGTCATGCAAAATTCGTAGTCTCATTGGATTTGGATATTTATAGCTTCTGACTTATTTTGGGCAGGCGTAGCAAAACAGTAACATTTCATTTTTGTTTTGAGTTATACTTCTAAGTTCTATGGATACAGTAAAGTCGTAATTATACCTAGACTTGATATGTTTTTTTTTTTCATGGCTTCATAGCTGCCCATTTATTCCTCATCTTCATATAATTATAAAGCATAATTGCAGTAATATGAGCCCGTAGGACAGCCTCTCCATAGATTCCAATACTTGACTTCCTCAAGGATGTCAGGATATCTAACATGTATCACGTTTGTTGTACTTAATAGACACCTTTACCCAACCAATAGCATCAAAGTGGTTTACAATCATAGGATCCTTGAGAAGGCAATGAGCAAGAGCGGTCTTACCCATTCCAGCAACGCCGACAATGGGGACAACTTGGAGCCCATCAGATCCCATCATCAACCGATCCTTGAGCTCATTTATGTCTTCATTGCGTCCAACCACTCTATACTTCCTTCTCGCAGTGTTAATTTCGTCAGATTTTTTCCATACCGTGGCGCTTATTTGCTGGGCCAAAGTCAGATGACTGAACTCCTCAGTCGTCATTTCAGCAATCGAATTAATATTTTTCACAACTCTGTCCAGCTCTCCATGGAACCTCTTGTTGCAAACTTCAGCTTGTGATGGAGAAAGGGAGTGAGTTGACCACATGTGGGAGTCGATGATGTCTTGAATCTCTGATTTGGGTTTCAAATTCGGTTTTAACCACTCTGTTTTCCACAAGAAAACACTTCAAAGATTCGACTGCTTCAAAAATTTTTTCGATTTGTGGGTGATTAGGATTGCCCTCGAGCTTCGATAGTCTTCAAAAGCGAAATTGCAGTACCATAGGCGGCCATATCTCTGATCTCTCTCCTCCTCACAGTCTCACCCAAACCAGAAATGAAAACATTGTCAAATTTGGTGAATGTGAAAAGTAAACAATGGTGGGCAGCCTGTTGTGTGCTCCCAACAAACTAGAGAGTTTGTCAAATTATAATGCGTATTTGTATAGTAACAATGCCATCCAAATAAATGGCAAGAATTTCAGGTAAGCAAATTCAAACGATTGTCCACTGTGTGGATGTTTACTATCATTCTGAGTCCAATCGGACGACTGCCCAACAGCCTCTCTGTTCCAAGCAGCTTCATCCTGAACCAAAATCGAATCGGAGACCAAAACCCTCTCACAGAAAAATTCAATAATTTCTTTCCCTAAAAGTTAATTTCATCAAGAAAAAGAAAAACTTGTTCAAAATTTCGACTTGATGCCAACCTATCTCCTCGTGTAGAACACCATGGTCAACACTATTCATGTGAAAATTTTAAGAAAAAATTCATATTATGCCGTGTCGGATCCGTATAGACATGTCTGTATCCGTATACCATAGCTCTCAGACATTACATTTCATGCGCAATATGGTCATGCATTGAAGTAGAGAAATAGCTTATAACAAGTATTCCAAACATGGTTTTTTTTGCATTATATTACTATCTCAACATCCATTCTCCCAATATGCAAATAAAAGTATATCTGGCAACAATATCAATTCTTTGAGTTCTTAACTATTGTTATTACATAGTCTTACATAAAAAGGGAAAAACTACTTTAGTACTTCAATCCACCCTCGAATACTTCTAAAAATATTATACCGTATATGTTGTTGAGCTTCTTGATACGTAGGCAAAAGAGTTCTGCAAAACATTGAAAATAATATCGATTCAATAACTAATCAAAGTGGATCAATTAAATTAAAGAAAGAAATATGAATTATAGGGCATCATATATCTACCAGTTGTTAGAACCAAATATATATATACACCAGTTGTGAAGACACAATTACACATATAAATTCGACCAAAAAAAAATAAAAATTACACATATAAATTTAGTGACAATTCTGATATTGTCACAAATATTGTTTCTTTTATAATGCATGTTATGATAATAAAAGGGGTAATATATTTTGCATGCATATATAATAAGGGCGAATTACATTTAAATTTGCTGCCTCTAACTTCAGGTGAAATTACAATCTAATTAATCCCTCTTGTTTGAAAATTATGGTATAATTGCTGATATTTGAATAAATTTGTAAATTTTTCTAAACATACCCTTGGAAAATACATGTGGAATTTTTGTACAGTTTTATATGTATGTCAGGAAATATACTGAAAGTTTCCAAATAAGAGAAATTAATTTGTAATTTTATATATATAACTTCAGGGATAGTAAATGAAATCGATCATATATAGATAGATATTACCTGAATTTAGTAAAACAAATTTAGTCTTTCTTTCTTTTAAGAAATATGGAAAATCAAAGTTGTTATCATATTATAAGAAACATTTCAATTCATCTAAGTGAGAATTTATAATTCTATGTTGTTATTACAGGCTCATAGACCTAGTACAACCAGCCCCATATATGGAACTAAAAGCTTCTTTTTTTTTTTTCTTCAGTTTTAGGCTTGTGCAGGAAGGCAAGAATACTGCATGTACTTTGTGTATGCCCATATTGAGAAATATATGTCCTAAAGTTTGACTCAGTTTCTTACTCTTTCTATGAAACTGCTATTTACTATTCATCTTACTTTTGTCTTTACCAATTTTTGTCTGAATGAGAAGCAAACAAGTTTTGATATATAGAATGTAATAATTAACCAACAATTCAAGTTATGACCTTTTTTCCTGAATATTTCGATCTTCTTCGGTATCCGATACGACCCAACATGACAAAATAAATTTTTAAGAAGTGTTCGTCCATCATAGATGAAAAAAATTCTTATCTAACCATTAGTTTTGCAGTATATTTAAGCTAAGAGGAATATATTCAAATTGAATTTTAGGGGGTTTTGTACATACCTAATAGCTGTTAGTTGGTGGGATGGCTGCATATTGCTTATCCACAGCTTCAATCAGCTTGTTGGCCACTGCACTTGCATACACGATCGAACCTTCACAAATCTGCTACATACATAGTAAAATATTAATACACAAATTAATTACATCATTATTTTGAAGCCAATTGCAAGAATATCTCAAACAAGTGCAAGCATTCACCCATAAATTAACAAAATTTGGCAACAAGCAAATGTTCATTTTCATTGGGACAAATTACATTTAACTACCCCTAAGATTTGAAGTACTTACAAAAAAGTGTGTCTCGGGTATTAGAAATTACAACCCAACCCCCTGAATATTGTTTTAGGTGCAAAAAGATCCATTGGGGTGGGAGTGTTATTGAATTATGAGGATTGAGGGCATATATATATATATATATATATATAGATGATCACCTTGGAGTTGAAGAGGAAACTATAATAATCTCCAATGAGTCCTCCAGCAACATGGTGGAGATCAAGCTGAAGTTCATCAAGAACTTTTGATACGAAGAGCAAGCAATTGATTCTCTTTTGTTGAACAAGCTTCACTGTAACTTCATCATCAATGATTCTTACATCAACCTCTGTGTTCTTCGATTTCCGATGAAGCCATGAGCTCCTCATCGGCGAATCGTTGAAAGGATTATCCGTGTGATCGACAAGAGACTTTGATTCATCATTTTCGGTCTTGGGCCTTTTAAGCCTTTCCTTAGCGCATCTCTTCTTCTCAACAAGAACTTTCAACTCTGCCACTGTCCTCTTCAGTTCGTTGATGTAGTTAATTGCATCTCCCACCACTGAGGCTCTATCATTCTAATGATGACATTTGAAAAAGTATAAACCATTATGAAATTTAAACAGAAAAATCGTATGTACAATATGATCAAAATTCCAACAAGAACTGAATTAATTATGTTATAAAGTTTAAAAACATGAAAATTTCTGGGAAAATTGCAAATTTAGAGTTTTTGTACACAGCTAATTTCAAGATTCTGATGCAGTACTGTAATTTTTCATATTCAACAATTAAGGCTATTTCTTTTATGGAAATTTTCTAATTTTGCAGGAAAAAGTGATATGAGCAGCAGGTAATGTATTTTCAGGTCCACAATATGATCAATAGTAAACAACAACATAATAGCGGACAGAAACATGAAAATTTATGAAGATGATAACCTTAGAAATTAACAGAAGTACAAGAATGTCATAGGCTTGAGATGATCACCTTAGTGGGACTTGGAACCAATTTCCTCAAAGCCTGATACTTATCATTCAAGAGAACTCTTCTATGCCTCTCAGTAGCAAAATGCTTAGTATCTTTCCCTTCTCTGTTTTTAGCAACACAATCCATTTCTCCAGCAGTAAACTCAAAAACCCCATTATCATAAGAACTCCCACCCCCATTCTGATACAAACTCTCCCTCTCATCAAACAAAGACCCATTCCTCGACCCAAGCGTATAACCCCCATGGGGCAAAGAATGAAAAAGCTCCCTCAACAGCGGCGGCTGCGGCGGAAGATTCAGAGGCAGCAAAGGGTCGTAAACGGCACCACCGCCGTCAGACGCCGCTGGAGGATTCAGATCCCCCAAAAGCCCAAGAGAAGCCAAGAAACCAGGAGTTGATTTGTGGGGAACTGTGCTGGAAAATGTAATGTTTGGGGAATATTTAGGCAAAGGAAACATGTTTAACAAATCTGGGGTCGGGGGATATGGGATCTGATCAAGAATCGTACTGTTTTGAATGTTATAATCCTGAGAAGGATGATTATTTTGGTGGTGATGGTGGTTATAGTTATGGTTATGATTATTCTCAGCGTTATCGAAACTACCCATTTCGTGCCAGTTTGAATCATGCACGATTTCCTGAATTTCTCCGCCATTGTTGTTGCTGTAACACTGCTCCATTTCCAGGTTTAGCTGCTGTTGGAGCTCGATTTCTTGCTGGGATATCGAGATTTGAGGGTTATAAGAATTCTCATCCATTGAATAATTACTCTGATTATTATTATTCGCACCATCTTCTCCATGCAAATTAATGCTCGGATCAAAACCAGCACTTTCTTCATACATCTTCTCTATCTGGAAAATTCAACTGTTGCTTTGTCTCCTATATTTTAGGCCCTTCTGTCCTGATTTCAGTACCTGCAAGAAAGAAACAAAAAACAATAACTGTGAAAAAGATAGAGCAAGTACAAGACTTCATAATTGCAAAAACAACACTCTGAAAACCCTAACCTTTTCCTGAAACGATTTGATTCTCTTTTCCACTTTATGAGTTCGGCTCAACAAACTTTGATCGTCATGCAAAACCCTAAAAAGATTCCCAAAAAGATATATATGAAACAGTGATTTTGATCAGGGGTTGTCTTCCATGGCTGAAGAGCTCAAAGATTGGAACTTTTTTGAGCTGCAGAAAGACTAGTGGGCTTGAGAGGGAAGAGAAATAGAAGAAAATGGAGGGTTTGTTGGTTGGTTATGGTGTGGGTTAGGAGGGGACTAAAGACTGGATATATACATTTATTTTCTTACAGTGGAATTTTATTTTTTATTTATTTATTTTACTTTTTATTAATTTTATCTTAGTTATGTTGCTTTTTGTTTCCCATTAGGGAAATTTTGTTATGCTGAGAATCTCATGCCATAGGGCCCACTGATGATCTTCTGTTTTTCTCTTTCTTTCCCTTTTCTGAATGATTTGCTTTGCCAAATTATTCTGTTGATCATTCTTTCCCTTCTTCTATTTCATGCCTTTCATTTGTGTTATTAGTTTCACAAAATGGTAATAGCCTCTTTTTGGGGTTGATACTGGGTATTCATAACGTGAAAAATTAACATCCTCGTAATCGTATCATATCATATTCGTATCGCCGTATTTGTATGCGTAAATTATAGGATAGTAGAGTTAAGCTTTCGAAGAAGTTTGAATTGATCTCTTATGTTAAAATGTTTTGAGAAGATATTTCAATAATGAAGTTGTATATTGTTTTTAATTAATAGGGCTGGGCTTTAATTTATTTTGAATTCGATTATAAATATGGAATCCCAAATAAATATTGGGATCGGATCTTTTATTCAATTGAATTGATTTATATCTCATCTCGATTCAGTTATCATATTTTTTATGAAATTCAGAATTTTTTTTATCCTTCCAATTCAAAAAGAGTTTGATTTTTAAATAAAGTTTCCCGTTAGTATTATTAATTTCTGCTCAACAACTCATAGCAAAATCGCTAGATGTGAGAAATGATGAAACCGCGTGAATTTCATAAGTGCAGAATTTTTTAAAATTATATGTGCTTCATATAAAGCTTATAATATATGTAATGCAAGCTTAATTGTATTGCAAAATAGTAGGATATTTTTAGGGTAATATTATTAAATATAATTCTATGGTGACGTTTGAATTCTTTTTCCCCTTAAAAGTATATCGTCCTTCTACTGTTGTCACTAGTTTCGTACAGCATTTTCCCCCTAATTGTTACTAATACCTGTGATTCAAAATTAAACCGAGAATTTTTTTATTTAAATTCGTTTTAATCAAATCCGATTAAATATAATAATATTAATTATAATTGTCATTTTTTAATATTTTTATAATAAATGTAAAATACCCGTATTACTCATTATATGATTTGATGGAATCAGACTATTAGAATTACTCATAAATCCATGAAAGTGAGTGACCCAACATTAAAAATATAAAACTGAGCCCTACAATCTACATATCTTAACGTGAGTTCTTCATTCTTATAATTATACTAGTAATACCGCACACCCTATGCGTGTGCAAAGAAAAATTACTATTATTTAAATATATATAATTAATTATTTGTCTTAATGTGAATTAAATAATTATGTTTTAATAGAAAATAGTTAAAATATAAACTGCAAAAAATAATAACATATAAAAATGAGAATAAAAGTGGGGTGAGAGAAAAGTAGAAATAATAGATCAATAAACACGTTCGACATATGATAGAGAAAAATAAATAAATTACATAAAAGAGAATTAGAGACCAAGTCCAAAAGACCATCTTTACCTCTGGCGCTTAATAATAGAACTAGCAACTCTGCACACTCTAATGCCTATGCAGATAAAAAATTAAGATGGTAATTAAACAAATAAAAATTAAGATTTAGTATTTTATATGTTTGAAATCAATTAATTTTGTACTTTGATATTTTTTTAAAAATAATTAAAATAAAACTAAAATGAAATCTAGAGTCCAAGAAAATAATTTGAAAACGGATGGTGTTGTATGTGAGGTGGTTTCTTTTCTAAAATTAAAAAAAAAAAAAGAAAAGAAATGAAGAGTCCATGATCTACATGGGGTGGTTTCTTTTCTAAAATAAAAATAAAAAAAAAAAAGAAATGGAGAGTCCAAGAGACCAAACTTGGCCCTCTCGCTTAATAATATAGTATAGATATAGATATAGATAACTAATTTTGTTATACAATAAAAAATTTAATTAATCTCTTTATAAACCCAAAAAAGAAATTGAAATTATATTGTGGGAGTGGGCCCCACAAACAAAGCAGTAATTCCCTCCATGCAATTCGGGCCTCCTAACTAACTCAAGTTCTATAACAACCATCGCCCTATACATATATTTAATAATAATTAATATAATTATTTAATTGTCTACTTAATAATTAAGAAGACTAAATTAATGAAACTAACAATTATAGAATTAATTCATGTAAAGCTGGTGAGGAGATCAAGAAGCATCATCCCTAAGTTGTAGCCAATTTTTACTAGAGCCTTACTACTTATGATGTACGAATGCATACTCGTGACAAGATACGGATATAGTGATACACATTTCTTTTTTAAATTTTTTATTTGAGAAATATTGATATTGTGTTCGACATAATATGATAATATATTCTTATCCGTGAAGAAGAGAAGAGCTCTCGTTTTGTAAAGCTTTGAGTTTTAGGAGGCGAAAAAATGCCTATTTGGCACCAACTATTAATTCTAATACACATATATATCTAAAAATATCATGCTTTGTTATGTTGGATATTCGAATACTTTACGACACTTCTTATGTAGTAAATTTAAGAAAAAAATATGTTCGTAATGGTAAAATAATATTTTTAGAAGTGTTACTATATTACATCTTACTATATATCTTAATCAAAATCACAATTTTTTTTTAGATAAAATTTATATTTATATGTATAAATTGAATTTAATATTTACATATAGTTAAACAGAATTAGTTAAAAATTAAACATATTGCAAATAAATATAACTTTAATCTAATTGTTTATCGAAATTGACATTAAATTAAAAAGCATTCTATAACTAATTTCGAAGAATTTAAGTATTTAACCCAAGTGAAAGGTTGCTCGGACAAAATTATGAATTAAGACAAAATTATAATCACAAATCGAACATGTGATCAATTTGATTAACATATATCATATATAATTCGAGAATTATTTCGTTATAAGTTTTCATTTTTATTTTTATTTTTATTTTGAAGTAACAATTTTGTTGTAGAGGTTGAGAAATGCTGAACATGCTTCCTATGATCCAATGGTTTGTTGACTCGACTAAGTGAGAATCTTGTAGCCAAAGATTATTCTTCATATTTAATACACAAATATTTCTAAAAAAATATTATTTCATTATATCATATAATATCGGACACTTCTCATGTAAAAATTTGAAAAGAAAAATTCATTATCGTATTTGTATCGTGTCCTTATGCCCTATATCCGTGTATCACTTATGAAGTTAATTTAAATAAAAGAACGAATTAGATTACCACCTTCGGCTAAATCTAGTTCGGATATATTTCTAAACAATTTATATATTTATTGTACAAGCTTTTACTGTAGTTTCTTTAAATCAGATGAATTGATATGCAATTTATGACAGTACGGAAATTAAAACCTATTACTAACGAAAATTTTAGTCCAAGTTCGAAAAGTCTGCTGCAATATATTTTTTACAAAAACCATGCATATAGTATTTATTTGATAGGGGATACTCAACAAATACCAAATAATTGAATCTATATAAGTTTTTCTCCAATATATTCACCATCATTAATTTGCAGTTGGGAGGTTGAGCAAGCAAGACAAGGCAAGCAACCTCAAAATATGGATAAATAGTTCGTTTAAAACAAACACTAGATCATTGCGTATATCAAATATTTATGGACATGATTTTATCCAAAAAACTTATTTTATTTTCTTTCATCTTGACATCATTTGATTATGAACTGTTAAATTTAAGTTTTTCGTTTTTCATTTTCTCAAATGTTTTAATAGTTACACCAAATAATTAATAGGGCTGGTTGTGCTTAATATTGCTCTGAGTTAGGTGATTTTTATGAATTTGTTCATCTAGTTAATTTCCGAATTAATAACTTTATAGTCTTGTGTTTTGCCACAAACGTGTAGGAATTTGAAAAATACCTAACAATTAATACGTTTATTGAAAATGTTAGTGGTGGTGACGTGACACAATTTCGTCATACTACTTGTGCTCACCACTTGCAAAAATGGTCCAACTGACTTAGGCCCCCATCCCCCCGGCCCCTAACAATCTCAAAGGGAAGCCTCGAACTGGAAAACTTGTCCTAAAGAACAACAAAGGAGGTTCAACACACTCGGACCATTCCTCTCAAGGAGCTAAAACCCGCCAGAGGTCTTCCATTGTTGTAACTTGTAACGAGGAACTCGCCTCGCCAAAGGAGTTCTGTCGAGGCCCTAATTATAGCCCTCGAGATCGAGGGGCTTGAAGGCTACGAACTCTCGATACCTTGAGAACCACTCTCAAGTGCTCCATTATGTACCACTCTAAAGAGGATGCCGTACCTTTCTGACAACCCTACGAGGTTTGTACATTATGTACCTATAAGGAAAACCTGTTCAGAGATTACCTGATTATTATTCATTTAAGAATTACCTCAGGTAATACCTCTTAAGACAAGTGACGTTTGTACAACCGATGCACGCGAGAAGTGGCCCAGTACCTTTGAGGAGGGGTCATAGGTTTATAAACTCAACCTTTTTAATACACTATAAGCAATCCTTATTTTACTCTTTGCATTTACGTCCTTATTTTCTACATGTTTTCCGATGATGTTTGTCTCTCTTAAGTATTGGAGCGTCAATGCCAAAAAACCCTAAGTTGGCCATTTAACCTCTCTTCTTTGTCTGAAAAGACACTCACCTCACCTTCAACCACCATAGAAATATCGGCTTAGCAACAAATTTCCGTGCTCAATAGATGGCATTTTCGGAACTTCAATACGCATTAATCGCAAAATTCATGAAATATACCGTAATAATGTTTCAAGTAAAGATTTTAATCTATAAACTCACTTAATCTCAATAGTTGTAGTCTTGTAGATAACACTTGCCCCCATTAATCACTACAAGAAAAACTGTTTTTTACTACGGACGAATGTTTGTAGTAAAAGGCCCAAATTCGTAGCAAAAACCCTTTTGCTACGCATTTACTACGAATTTCTGATCGTAGTTGATGTGGCCGTAACAAATATTTTACTACGATCAAATGATCGTAGTAAATACTTTTTACTACGAAAACTTTGGCGTTTACTACGAACAATAATTCGTAACAAATATGAGACAAATAGTTCTAGGTTTTGCTACGACTACTTAATTCGTAGTAAAAAATCAACATTAGCTACGATCAAAACCTTGTAGCAAAAAACTTCCAAGTTTTAAAACTATATTCACTACGATCAATTACTCATAGTAAAAAGTTTTAACTTCTTTTTATTATAATAATTATTATTTAATTTTTATTAAATTGTAAATTTTTTAATATTTTTCTGAAATAGATTAATAACTATATTATCATCCAACCTAAAACACAATTCAAAGAGACATCAAATTATATACTCATAACAATAATTTTCAATATCCTTATCAGCCTAATAATTTACAACCAAAACGATAACTCTGTATGAATAAAATTTACAAAACATGTACAATTGTTTCCTCAAATCTTCAACTAAATTATTAAAAAAATGAAAGTATTGTTTATTGAGGAAAATGAATTCTCTTGATCTTACTTAGAAATTTGGCATAACATATCTTGATCCAGGCCTTGAAAACCTGTAGTAAGAAACAAAAAAAACTAATAAGTGAAAAGAATTTCGAGTCTAACAATCAACCATGTTCAAACACACAAAAGATCACACCATAATATGCATGTCCAAAAAATACAAAAGGACATGTATATTAGCCAGCTATGCTGCTCATCGAAGCAAAATAAAACATTTGAGTATCTGATGCATAAAACCATAAAAACATCTCAAAACAAACTATTCTAAACACCTAAATATCTACGATCAATTCAAGTCCATTTAGAAATCTGGTAGCAGTAGAATTCTTGTACCTCAAAGAATATAAATGAAGTAGATGGTGATTGACAAGTTAATCTGCTTTGACAAAGGTCCTGCATGGTAAAATATGCCCAAGAGAATGAGTGACTTATACAGAATAATGCACATTAGGTCTATGCATTCTCGCATGCAATATAAGAACAATTGCCAGCACTTTGCTTGGTTTGAGAAATGCGAAACACTAGTTTTTGTACTTAGCATCAAATTTGAATAGCTTTAAGAAATTTACTCTCATTTACTCTCTGGATTTGAAGCCAAAATGATATCTACATAACAAAATCACAAGGATAACAATTTACCTTCATTTGAATCTACAAATTTTTGACATGTTCAATGACATATTCGAGCAAATCTGCTTTACCTACCTGGAATGTGAACAATATGTAAGTGGGTCTAGAATCAAAAATTGCTAACTTTAATACCAATGTGCATTCATTATAACTGTGGGAGATCAGTTTCTATGAACCATAAAAATGTATACTTAGTATAGCTGTACATGAATGCAAACTCCTCTTTCCACAACAAAATTTGATAACGGCAGATCTATTAGTAAGGAAGAAATATGTCTCATTAACAGAAGAGTTTATCATTGGGCATTATCCACTCTCTGACTCTCTTACCTCTTTTAAACAAGGAACCAATTCCTGTAATACGTCTAACCCGCGTGCCATTCTCAATCTGCAACGCTACAAGTAATAAGAACAATAAGAAGATGCATATCAAATTGTTTCTATTTAAATAAATTTCTGAACAAACCAAATTAGTCCTGCAAAAAAAATTAGATAAAAGATTGTTATTTCAGTCTTAATAACTAAAGCTCGTTTAAAAAGTTCAAGGGGTTTTTTCTGCATTATGAAATTGCCAATTTATAGTTAACAAACACAATTATATAGGAATTATAAATTCTAAAGAATTAAGTACAATCCAGAAATAAAAAAGTTCCACTATCTTACATAAAATTCCAAATGGATAGAACATTAAGTCCACACAACACAATTCAGAAATACAAACAAATTCACTAGTTGTTACGTCATGTTAACATCAAGAAAAATAACAGAAATAGCTGCATTTTAAGTCCTTAATTACTTACTAATAAAAAATAACTCCAGACTAGTCACATAAAAAATTAAAATCTCCATTCGTAAGCACATGCCACACAATTTTTTGTCCATTTTTAAACGCCCTACTTATGTAATGTCAAGTAAAGAAGCAATAGAAAGTATATTCTTTTCATCAATACTTCAAATCTTACTTGTTAGATACAGAGTTCCTCTGACTGTTGCTTAAATCAAAGTAGAGAAATACTCTGCAAATGAATAAAAAAATGTTATAAGCCTCTGTCAACACCATAAATCCAAATGTTAGCAAGCAAGGAAGTCTATGAAATTGAGCCAAAGGATTAAAACCTTTATTTTCTCAATAGAAAGTTTTAGTACTCATAAACATTTTGACCTATCAGTTGGTCAAACAAGTACCTGGTGTGGTAGCAGGCAGCTTGTTAGATTGCTTGCTAACCACAAAATTCGCCCTTCGATCTGCTACTTCAAATAAATCTGGAAAAACACAAGCCCAAATCTCCAAGCTAGATGCATATTATTTTTATAGTTTCTTTGACAGCAGAACTAGTCCTCCTATTCATAATTATCTTGAAAGATTAAAAGCACAATGATCACATTCTGTTCTCCCAGAGGCAAAAGATAATTACAACACACTAAAGCTTCATCTTAAATAATCTATCATGATATATCAAGTAGCCAAGCTCATATATCTAAGACTCTAAATTACATCATTAAAAAATAAAAGCAATGTTATTGTTCACCACTCCAACTGAATGAGAAATACTAAATTCAGATCAGGCTGTAAAGTATCAGCAAATGCACAAATCATCACCAAGTGAAATATCACATTTCAAATTGGTTCAAAATCACAATTCGAGAACGAGCTAATAAGTTACCAAATAAAAAAGTTCACCCATTCACCCCCACCCAAAAAAGAAAGTACTAAAGACTAGGAAAAAGAAATAAAGAATAAAACGTTAGGATAACCTGCCTCCTTGATATTTTGTTAGCTCGTCCTTCTTTTATTAGATCAATATAAGCATCAACATCATCAAGTGATCTTCCAAGTAACACCTGCAAAGACAGATTCATTAAGCAAAGCTGCAGGGCTGAATATTACTAATGAATAATGCACACGGCCACACACACTGACACACACATTAACAAAAATACCATTATCAATGCACTGTCAAATATGCATAACATTCTAACTTGAGGCCAACCTGCAAAAGGCCAAAACTAAAATTGAAATAAGGCAACAACAGCAAAGTGTAACTTTAATGGTGGAGGCAGGAATTGGCTAGATTAAAATGCCATCCCACCTCAATTCCCAGATGCAATATTTGTCCCAAATTCACAAAATATCATGTCGATATACTTAGTCATTAATTTAGGCATTAATTTCTAATTAAAGAGCTTAAGAATATAATAATTAATTCATAATATCCCAACAAACCCTAATTAATTACAAATTCATAAATGTACCCAACCACCAAAATTTCTTGCAATAAGTTCATGGAGTCCTACTCAAGTTCATTAAACTCATATATATGTCATGAAATTTCTACAAAACCACCAAACCCTAGCTCAAAATCAAACATAAATATGAAGTTTTTATAAGTATAAATATATGAAATCAACTTACCAACAAATGAGATGAGATGAGAAAAGAGAAGAAAAGATAATATTGCAAGGTGGTGGTGATTGGTGGTGAACTGGTGGTGGCCGAAGCCAGTTCAGGCGTGGGGAACCATTCTTTTTTTTTTCTTTCAGGGTAAGGGGCCAAGAGCCAGGGGTAAATTGGGTCTATGGTTCTGGATGTAAATATATACAAAGTACATAATATATATATTCTATTTATGCGGCGTGGTGTGTGTCTTGTGTCAAGTTTAAATATATAATATACGTGTATTATTATATAAGAGATGTGGATTACAAAATGTTCAGGTGTGTGTGTGTGTGTGTTAAAGTATAAATATAAATAAAGTGATAACAAATGTTAAGGTAGGTGAGTGCGTGAGTGCTCAATATATTAAATATGTATAATATATTAAAATGGTATGAAATTACATAATATTTAAATATGAAGGGATTTAATACATGTAGATTATGAATTGAATAATTAAGCGCATGAATAAATTTAAAACATAATTAGCACATAATCACGTAATTAAGCAAATTAAATTCAAGGCCAAATAATAAAATATGAATTAAAAATATAAATAAAGAAATCAAATAATTCTAACTCTCCGAAAACTCACACGACGACGTTGTACCTGTACGATTGTAGAGACGAGCCGTCACACGTGTACATTAAAATTCAGATCTCATGATGCAAGCAGTTTTATTTACAAATAATCTAGTTATACACAGATAACAAATGGGAAAAATAATTATTTCATGGCAAGTTCTTCGTAATTTAAAAAGAGTCCTGAACCACGAACAACTTAAAACATCCTTATACTCAATTAAAATTCAAATTTCATGATGCAACCAATTTTATTTTCTATTGACATTGCACTTCTTTGTAATTAAGTGCATTCTTATACAGTTACTATGTGGATGGGATACAAATTGAGTGCAGGTTATATAATTTTCATATCCCTGGATTTCTTTTGAGAAGCACCAGAACATTACATTAACTAATAATGTATTAAATATTAGCCAAAATCATCAACGCCTGCATCTTAGTAACTCCCTTTCAGAAAAAATTTGTGAAATTAAATTAACCTCCTAAAATAGAGCTATTTCCTTTTACAAATGTAATTAAAATCGGCAATCTTTTCTAACATCACTAAGAAAATTTGGCTGTAGGAAGGCTAGATTCCGACATAAGACAAAAGGGAGACATTCTCATCAATGGCCGCAAGCAAGCTCTAGCATTTGAAACTTCTGTAAGGAAACCACCAAAACCATAAAATTCTCAATTCCCAATAGTTGAAACTTCAGCTAACCTCATTTCAACGTCATCAATAATGTGATCTAGACCTGCTCCAGAACCCTCTATCCAGAACTATACCACAGAAGAGCTAAAGAATTATATGATCATGATATGTTTGACATCCATTTAGTTTTCTAATAATTCTAAGAAAACAAGGCGAAGTACGTGCGTTGACTCCATACCTGCCAATTTGCTTGAGCATGTTAGTCTAAAAAAGGTGTTTCACGGCCTCAACAATAACTCCAGTCCCACCTTGTGGCATTGCAAAAATGTTGACCACACGCACTTTATAATCGACCACAAATTCGCCCAGCATTAGGCCAATCACTTCCAATCGGCACCCCAGCCCTACCTACAATAAAATCAATTAACACAACATCGAATCAGTAATTCCATTAATAAACATGGAAAAAAATACGAGGAAATTCGTTCTTAGAACAATATAAGGAAAATAAACCCTAGATTTACCATGCTTGAGCATCTTGAGCAAGGCAAGGGATGAGTGTGGGGGTGAGAGGGCTGAACAATGGTGGTAGAGGAGAAAGGGGAAGAGGGCGGCAGAGATCGACGGTGGCGCAGGAGGAAAGTGTGTCTAGCGAGTCGCCTGTGGCGCGTCGTCAGGTGGCGAAGAGGGGGGGTAGAGTCTGTCGGCACTGCAATGTGGGAGAGAAAGGGGGGAAAAAAGGGAAGAAAAGGGTTTGAAGGTTTTAGGCCGATCGTTTGGAAGAAAAAGGGAATCATCCCAATTTCTGAAAATTACAATTAAGCCTCTTAAATGTTCAAGTTATGCGATGTAGTCCTCCAATTTCTAAACAAGTTTAATTATAACCAATAGCAACAAAAAGAAAAAAGAAATAGCAAAAAAAAATTTCAAAACTACGTCGTTTTACATAATTTTTTACTACGAACAATAAATCGTAGTAAATGATTGTCTTTTACTACGGTATTTACTACGGCCAACAAATCGCAGTAAATGATTACCTTTTACTACGATCAAATGATCGTAGTAAAAAAATTTGTAGTAACAATTCATTTTTCTTGTAGTGAATAGGCCTAATATATAAATTATGGGTTGTGAATTGCTTGAAAAATAAAATACTAACACAAAAGTGACAAAGAATATATGAAATATAATACCAAAATGAAAGATAGGAAAATAAAATTCTTGATATATACCTAAATTGTTAGAATAACTAAAGTCGGTTGTCCAATGCCGTAGGAAATGCATACATGTACGTTAATTCTCAACTAATTATACACTTTGTAGGAGAATTAGGTTAATTAATTATGAAATTAGTGTTTGCAGTCACCAAAGTCGACTCTTTGTAGGGAACAAAATAGTTGTGTGCTTCCTTCCTTTGCTTCTGTCTTTCTCCTTCAAGATTTAAATTTCATTACGTGCAGGCAATCATTATAATTTGCTCAATATTAGGGCAGTTTCTTGCACAATTTTAGGAAACACTCGATATAAATATCCAACTTAGACCATAATTCCCAGGAATTATAAATTACCAAGACTCCTATAACTTCGGACTTCCCCAATTGTACGTCAATATTGAGAGGTTCAAATTTGAGTCTGACTTAGCCAAATCGATACAAGAAGAAGGAGGATAATAAACAATTTTAAAGTATTTCAATTAAAATCTGAAATATTAATTTTTTTATGTTATAAACTTTTTTAGGACAGCTAACCGGGGTTGATTCAAATAATCAGTGGATTCATTACTTAGGACAATATTAAGTCCTGTGACTTTTAAAAATTTATAATGTTGCTCCGATTTTCATCGAAAAATTAATTTGTTACAGGAAATGTCTACGTGTCAGTCACATCCGATATAAATTGAGGGAAAATGTGACTCAATAAATTTGAGAAAATACTAACTAAAAAAAAGAGAAGCATATCTTGTCTATTACCATTTGTAATTAAAATTTATTTACTTTTAAAATTTTGCAATGTATATATGATTTTCGCTGGATAATTAATTTATCGTAAAAAATTAATGTTTATATGGACAAATTAATTTTCCGACAACATTGCAAAATTTTAAAAGTTATAGAACTTAATTGTTAACCAAAATTTTGACACGACTAAATTGTGAAAATGGAAAAAGATTTTGCATTTTCCTAAAATGATGACTTTTGCATTACAACTTAACAAACATTCTCCAAAATATGCAAATCAAAGTATATTTCTGCAACAATATCAATTCTGTGTCCATAACCATTGTTATTACATAGTCTGATTCTTACATAAATTAAGGAGGAAACTGCTTATAATTAAGGACTTGGATATGTAGCCAAAAGGACTCCAATATTCTGCAAAACGTGGACAAAGTAATATATATTGATTCAATAACTAATCAAAGTATATAATGGGAAAAAAATTATGAATTATAAGGTATATATCTATATCTACCGTTCGTGAAATCATGAGAAACTTTGTAAATTAATACATAATTTAATTAGTGACAATTAATCTGATATTGTCACAAACTTTGTTTCAATTAGTTTTATAATCCCATTTATCATAAAAGTGAGATTACACATTACATGTTTATATAATAAATGTGTATTGGGAAAAATTATAAATTTGATATACCAACTGGATCAATTTAGTATTTTTAGTACATTTTATTTTTCGGTGATAAAACAAGATCGTATTTTAAAAATCATACAATTTTTAATGCATTTTTTTTTAACAGGAACCCAGTTCTGACAACCGGAAATCTGACCCGGTTTTAAACGTGGCAAACTAAGAGTTCGTTACATGTAAATTTCGACGGGCAAATCAATTTCCGACAAAAAATGTGCATTAAATTACTTTATTTTAAAAATACGATCCTATTTTGTTATCGGAAAATGAAATGTATCAAAAATACTGAATTGGTCGAGTTTATAAGTATATTGAATTTTTAATTTTTAATTTCCCCGTGCGATTACATTTACCTTGCCTCAAACAAAGAGTTACATTTATCCTGAGTTTTAGGTGAAATTACAATTTAATTTTTCCCATTTTTGAAAATTTCCGTTATAATATCTGACATTTGAATAAATTCGTAAAATTTTCTAGGAAATACCCTGTTGAAACCCATATAAGGGTTTTTTAGCAGTTTACACATTTATTGCAAGCAAAAATAAAAGAGTACTGAAAATTTTCAAGTTAATTTGTAATTTCAGGTAACTTCATGGGATAGTAAACGTACTCTCTCCTATATAATTATTACTAATTAAAGTGATCATATTAATGAGAACACCGAGTCGTCTAATTAAGTGATAATTAATTATAATCTATGTAGTTAATACAGGCTCATAGACTAGCTAGTAGCTAGTATAAAAAGCAGCCCCCATGCTGCTAAAAAGCTTATTTCAGGTAACTTCATGGGATAGTAAACGTACTCTCTCCTATATAATTATTACTAATTAAAGTGATCATATTAATGAGAACACCGAGTCGTCTAATTAAGTGATAATTAATTATAATCTATGTAGTTAATACAGGCTCATAGACTAGCTAGTAGCTAGTATAAAAAGCAGCCCCCATGCTGCTAAAAAGCTTCTTTTTTCTCTCCAGTTCTGGGCTTGTGCAGGAAGCCAAGAATACTGCATGTACTTGTGTATAGCCATATTCAGAAAAGTGGGTCCCAAAGTTTGACTCAGTTTCTTAGTCTTTCTGTGAAACTGTTTCTTACCATTCATCTTACTTTTGTCTTTACCAATTTTTATCTGAATCAAAAAGATATAGAATGTAATTATTAACTTCAAATTCAAGATAGGATCTTTTCTATTGAATTTCCTACATCGCAAAAGTGTCCGACACGACACGGTATAACAAAATAATTAAGCCTAAGAGGAACATACGCAAACTAAATTTTAGGGGCTTTTTCTAAAAATATTATAGTTTTCCAAAGATATTGTACATCTATTGTACTTTCTGGGGATATTTGAAAAATATTGTAAGCCGGTTCCTATGAAACCGGTTTTCGGGTTTTTTTTTTTTTTAAATATTTTATAAAGCCGGTTTCCCTGTAACCGGTTTATTTTTTATTTATTTTTTTCGCCAAATTTCCAAGACTGAAACTATAAATAATTTTTAAAAAAAAAATTATTGTAAGCCGGTTTCTATGAAACCAATTTTAGTGTTTTTTTTTTTTTTTTTTTTTTTTTTTTTTATAAAGCCGGTTTTAATGTTACCGGTTTATTTTTGATTTATTTTTTCATCATTTTCCCAAGACTGAAATTAGCAATAATTGAAAAAAAATTTAACCGGCGGTACGAGAACAACCGGTTTCATTTGAAGAAAATTATTTTTCCCGCAAACTTCCAATTCTCAAACCATGTTTATTGAAAAAATTTTCACCAAAGCAATATATAGCATTCTGTATAGCATGTTTCTATTTCCAAAATTTTATAGAGGCCGTTGTAGATGCAAAGAGTTATTATAATATTAATATTTTTTTTATATTATAACGATATCTTGTCTATTAATAATGGAAACTGTTATTCTAAACTTAATTGAAATTAATATGTACACTTAATGATGTTCTTTAAATTGAATCTCTCTAAATGCAACTAAAATTTTGAAGTTTTCAAAAATTTTGTTTTTCGCTTATTTTAATTCGAATATGGAAAGGAGATTTTTCATTTAATATGATTCCATGTCAAAATGAAATATTGCAAAAATTGAACCCAATTTATATAATATGAGGCTAGGTGTTGTAATCTCAAACATTTCTCTACGTAGGGAATCATAAAAACATGCAAATAATATAAGCTCTAAACTCTTCCAACACGAGCACCACGGGCCCTTGCCCGCGTTTGTGAACGATCCATTTCCATCTGATAGCGTGTTGTCCGATCTCGACCTGCCCGACTAGTTGCATTATTTGTTCCTCGCAATCTTCGGGGCCTTATCTCAGTGGTGTTTATCAAATTGAATAATGCTTCCGGCCAGTAATCCTCATCCCAAATCGGTGCGAATCCACCGATATATGTTTCCAAATAATGATCAATTTCGTAATACCAAGTTACGTAGTAGGATGGCATCATATCAAATGATATGGCTGCTTTCATGGCATGAGAGCAAGGTATCCCGAACCTTTTCCAAAAATCGCATGAACATGTTTGCTCGGATAAGCATACGATATTTTTCCTGGATCTCCCACCTAACTCATGATTTTGCGTAACTACTTCTGCTCGAAGATCTCGGTGATCGTACTTTGTAATAATGTGCTGACCACAACATTCAAGATTCGTTTTGAAGATGTTGTATGCGTAATCAGTCCAGGCATGACTCATGCTTTTGGTGTGCAGGCCACTCTTTTGACGGTTGACAAAGTACAGAGCTGTACGGTTTAGTGTCGTTTCAACGATTGGTACTATTGGCAGTCGACGAACATTCTTTAACACACCATTGAAACACTCAGAAATGTTGGTTGTTGTCATTCCGCAGCGCACCCCCCCATCGTGTGAAGCTGTCCACATTTCAGGTTGGAGGTTGTCAAACCACTCGATAGCCCTCATATCCAATAAAGCAATTTGTCTCATTATTTTATCGTAGGTTTTGGTCTCCATTGCATCCCCAGCTTGCCAACACAAATCCTTTAGAGTTTGTGAAGAATGAGCCTTGTAGAAGTTCGAACAAATGTTGCGCAAACAGTAACGATGGCACCCCCTTGGCTCTTGGAACTCTACGGTGCTGTTAGTGGCGGATAGAATGGCCCTATGAATATCTGAAATAAGACAAACACGTCGTGATGATGTACATAAATTTTTTGCCAGATGGTATAAAAAGAATTTCCAGGAGATTTCTGTCTCTTCATCAACTAGCGTGAAAGCCAATGGTAGTATATTTTGGTTACCATCCATGCCCACCGCGAGTAGGAGTTTGTGTTTGTATTTTGTATATAGATGTGTGCCATCGACACTGATGATAGGACGCATGTGCTGGAATGCATCAATACATGGCTTGAACGCCCAAAAGACATGCTTCACCATGTATGTGTTAGGGATGGTATATCTAAAATGGGTATTATGAAGCCATTCTACAACGGTTCCTGTAAAATATTGAATTTTTTAGTGTATATACATACTGAAAAATTATAATTCATCAAAAGTTTCTCTTACCTGGGTTCCACTTTTGTATTGCTTTCATGTACCGAGGCAGTTTTTGAATAGAACTATCCCATGTTCCAAATTCGATAGCTCGTGCCTTCTTCAATCCCTGTCATGCCTTTGAATACGAAATGTTAATACCATATATGCTGTGAACTTGTGTTTGTACGTTACTAACCTCATACCCATAGTTAGTACGTACGAACGGTAGTATTAGACTCGCTACAAAGGCGGCGTCCAAATTTGCATGATCGCATGTACGTTCATTCGGCAGGCAATGGTGACGAGGCGCCAATTTTGTTATTTTCCAGAACCCCTTGTTGTGTTTCTCGCTTGCACGCATAATCCAGGGGCAAGAACGATTTATGCAGGCGATTTTCCAAATCTTAGGGGTGCTTTCTTTGACAGTATATTCGCGCTTCGCCCATTTTATGCAATGATCCTTGACGGAGACTATGACGTGTGCTTTATCTTTGAAAGTCATTCCAACCTCTAGATCACCCTTGCTACGATCATACACCAAACTAAAACGTTTAGCAGGAACATCAATTGAATCGGGTGCCACCTCTGGAAATATACTGAGCAAAAAAGGATGGACATTACGTATATGGTTAGCTGAGTCGTCCTGAGTTGGTTGGAAGTTGCTGTACTCTCGTCCATCATCACCATCGTGATCGGTGTGATTATTTTGGCCACTAAGAGCTTCATGCATACCACGTATTGTTTCTTCTTCCTCGTTGGTTGTGATTGGATCTCTTTCCTCTGGCGTGGGCTCATCTGCATCTGATTCCTCTCCCTCTGAATTTATTAGGGGTTCTTATTGGAAACTATCAGCGACAGGATCAGGCAAACTTGTATTATGGCTTTCTTGGATAATATTTTCTTCTTGTTGTTGGTCTTCTACATCAAAATACTAGGCACATCCAGTTTCATATATACTTGGTTGGCTTGATGTTCCTACGTCAATATAATTCCAAGGTTGGTGTATAGGCGTCTGCACCGCAGGATACGGAATATTGAGATCGAACTGGAGGGTTGAGCTCGAGACACGATAGTCGTTCATACCCATCGCAGAAAACCCTTGGGTAATCTCAGCAACCCTTGGTGTTTCTTCCTGTGTTACCATAGACATTAGATTTCCCATTTCATTCCCATACTCAGATTGAATATATATGGGAACACATTCTAACCCTCTCTCGGGATGCGTGAAGTATCGCAATTCTTCATCATTGATTATTGGCACTACTTTCTCCATCGGTGGGTTTTTACAAATTAGACAAGATGCTAATATTTTAAGAGTATACAGATCTCGATGAATATGAAGATAGGAATAGATTTCATCTATAAGATCGATAAATGACGAAGATCGGTGCAAACTGATCAACCCAACAGGCCCTCGATCATATACTATGGAGTAATTTGATTCAATAATATTACCACCATAGTATACCAGAAAACCTATAGTATCCATATAGTGAGACAAAGAATTCAATTTTTTTAGGGGGAGTATAAGCCGTGTGAGTATAGGAATAGGGAGATTTTGCTGGACTCGTTTTTTTGTAGAATTGTAGTAGTTTACACCTTTCTTGGATAGACAAGGTTTATAAAGAGAGGTTTTAACAGAAGCCGGTTATAGTTTTATGAATTTGCTATTTTATTCAACAAGATTCGTTGTACATGCATGTGAAAGCTGACGTGAACAGACGAGCCCAATTTTATATAGTAGGCTTTCATGTTTTTTTCTCATCAAAAAAGCTGACGTGAACAGTGAAGCCAACTTTACTCTAGTAGGCTTTCATGTTTTTTTCATCTCAGTTCCATTTCAAATGCATGTGAAAACTGATGTGAACAGGCAATCCTAATTTCATGTAGTAGGCTTTCATGTTTTTTTCTCATTAACCGTGTATGTAAAAGCTGACGTGACTAAGGAAAACTACTTTCGCGTAGTAGGCTACCATGTTTTTTTCTCCTCCGTAACAAACTTGCGTGCATGTAAAAGCTGACGTGAACATAGAAGCCTACTTTCTCGTAGTATGTTTCCGTGTTTTTTTCTCATCAGTTACATACATGTAAAATCTGACGTGAATAGGGAAGGCTACTTTCTCGTAGTAGGCTTCCATGTATTTTTCTCCTCCATAATATTTTACGTGCATGTAAGCTGACGTGAATGGGAAAGCCTACCTTCGCGTAGTAGGCTTTCATGTTATTTTCTCGTAGGCCTGAACAATGTTTTTGTATGCTATTTATACATTCACATAGACATAGTGCAATAATCAACAAAAATTACACAGAACACTCAATTTATGGCAGACTTTGTCGCTCCACGAGGGTATTACTCGCTTGGCGATATTTTTTGAGCCATTGTGGGTACCTCCGAAACAATGAACAACCTCGGGGTTGTAGCCCTTGTTCTTCTTCTGTTCGTCGTTGTCGTTCTTCCATTTGGTCGTCCCTAGCATCAGCGGCTTGTAGTTCCTCATAAATAAATTGTGTTAGACTTTGTTGTGGACTATGTACTTCTTCATGGGCATCTTGAGTATCAGGTGCACTTTGCTCATATACTAGTGGTGTCAACTCATGCACTCCAAAAGGATGACGAGTACTGGTAGGTGATGAATAATGGCTAGCATGGTGAGGTGATACATAAGGGACCGGGGCATAACTCACTGGCATCATATTAGACAAGATTGTGTTGTCCCTGAAATCATACGAGTCCGGTGGAATGTCATGTGCTTGACTATTTTGACCATACCCATATGAATGAAACCCTTCAGGTGATTGAGCATGTGAAGGCTCTGGCTCATCTATCGTAGATGCTCTTCGACGGCTTCCGGCTCTAGGCATCTGTTCTGGTCCCATATGGTATGCTGGTCTGCGCTTTGCCTGAGTTGGCTGCGTACTCGGCTGCATAAAAGGATCCTCTAGACCTACTGACTCTAGACCTATTGATTTTCGTGCCAGTGTCTGCAACTCTTGGCTATGTTTAACCACATCTTGATGGAAAGATTGGAACATCCCAGAGTCGTTGAAGTCGGAAATGTTCATTGCTCGCGTAAACAGGTTTGCTGCGTACTCATCCTGCAAGAATATTAATAATAAGTGATGCAATTAAGCATATTAAAACAACAAGTAACGATACTATGCACATTGATGAAAATGGACATTTATAGTTCCTTACCACACTCCACACAAAGCTGACATTCGGTGGATGATAGCCCTCGTAAGAATCAAGTATTGAATTGACTTCCAAGTCTTTTATGAGGCGTGACAAACTTTCTGGTTATTCTACGGTACCAATTCCAATAGTCCTCTGAAACACCAACACCCGCGCCATTATCGAAATGTACGACTAGATTATCTATATTATCCCATAAGGAAACATAATGAGCAAATTCAGATGGCCAGTCCTTTCCGGGTCTTCCTCTTCTATCTTGCCTATGGAGATAATTAGTGGCTTCTTGATCAACTTGTGTAGGGATTCCCTGAATAAAGCCAAATTGCCGAGACACCCGATCAGGGTAATGCATCTCTACGGTAGACCAATTTATAAGGGGCACTCGGGCAGTCCACAAGTGCCGACCAACATAATCAGGTAAAAGCACATTCTCCTCAGCATTTGGGTCATAAGGCATCCAGTCAAACTACATTTCAACAATAAAATAATTTAGTATAAAATTTAAGCAAGTAAAACACAACAATCAACCACCAATATTCAGTGTTTCTAACCTCTCCTATCTTCAACCGGTCCAGAGCTTCTCTAAATATTCTCACGTTGTGAGAAACAGTTTTTACCCAAGAATTATATTGGACCCAACTACAATATAAGAAAAATACAATTCAATAAAGAGTCAATGCCAATAAGTAATATTAAACAAAAGAAAACCGTCAACCTCGCTCCATAAGGTGCAGGAGGCAAATCATAACCGTTTATAGCAGATATGCCACGATAAATTTTTGCACGCTTCGGTTCAGGAGTAATGGTTTTGATACGAATCCACGCCCATATCTTCAATGAAAATTACACAAAAATAAAAGGCAAAAAAAATAAAAATGTAGAATAACTAGTAAACAAGTTGCAATTTTAAATTAAAAAAAAAAAAAAGCAAATACCTGCAACAGTTGAAGCGCGCCACCCATCCCCCTGGCCTCACGGTCTGATGCATTGCACAACTCACGATATAAGTTAGCCAACAATGCGCTTCCCCAACTATAACTCGACGATTCTGCGAAAACCCCACTCACATCCTCCACCCATTCTATGTTCTCAGTAGGGCGGGGTCTATATCCGAGCTGCAACAAGTAAATAACGTGAACGGTGTTTCCATTTGTATCTGGCCACATCAAGCACCCCATCATCAGGAGTATGGCACATCGTGTCCACTGCATCACCTGCGTGTCTGTACTCTTACACGTAATTGGATGACGTTGCATGTGCTCTGTAAGTTGGTTTAGTTTTATCTTGGTCCCATCTAGTCGTGGCTCTCTCAACCCAAGCATTCTCTTGCAAGCGTCGACCCAATCAATGTCAGTTGGGTCTCTCGCAATAATTGCACGACCAACAATGGACAAACCCCAAATAATTGCCACATCCTGAAGCGTGACAGTAGCCTCACCGACTGGCAGATGGAAGGTATATGTTTCCGGTCTCCATCTTTCAACTAAAGCTGTAATTAGGTAATGATCGACATTCATTTCTCCAGATCGATACAGACCGTAAAAACCCATCTTGTATAGGTATTCAACTACCCGCGGATGAATGGATACATACTTCGGACTCGAGCTCTTGCCATAGAAACCAGGTTTCCCGCTTCTACATTTCAATTTAAAATCAATATCTGCATTGGTGCTGTCAAACAAATTTCGACACCTGTGTGATTTTTGTACATATAAAACGGTGTTGTCGTATGGGCCGTATATATCTTCCATAATCACCTGTTACCATAATAAAAAAAAAAATATAAAAAAAACATATCAATAATTACCATTATCACCATTACAAATCACCTATTACATTAGCATGTCATTAATATTTGTTGCGTCTAATAAACAATAATCACCTATTACCACGTCAAGAGAAAATAAATGCCAATCACCTGTTACCATTTAATAAACACAAACACACAAGTCAAGATCAAATATAATACACCTCCATTACATACCAATAGCTACATACATAGATTAATATAGTTTAATATATTAATCTCCGTTAACCTAAAATAATAAATATATAAAAGTTTCTCTTACTAGTATTACATACTAAAAAAACCTATTTACCTAATTCAAACTCTTCTCATTTGGAATCTATATACACTTGGGGAAGTTGGGTGGGGGAAGATTTATCTAGTGTTAATAAATATTTAGATAATTCTGGTCTTCATAAGAGGATTGGACACATTTTAAAATAATTCTAGTTGGTCATGCATGTGAAGATGAAATTTTCTGTAATCCCTCTTTCTAGTTGTTTAAAGTTGCAACTGCAAACAATATTTAATCCAAACAAATGACAATTAATTAAGATAACATATTTTCATTAATTAATCAATTTAGGGAAGATATTGTTTCTTAAATAAGCACTAGATACAATGTTAGCCTTTAAAGAACAAATACAAATTTACACGAATTGCACTATATATACCAAGCCTCAACAATATGATTTGAAGAAATTTACCACACATCCAAGTCATAAACATAAGGAACCCCACACACTGCGTTATTAGATTGAGGTCACCATCAACAGAAAAAATAATTTCAAAAATAAACCGCACATACCGATATTTGATAAATTAACGTTTGTGTTCAAGATTGGCCACCACTTTTTCCCCCTTCAATCCAACTTCCAAGTTTTGGCCACCACTTTTTCCCCCTTCAGACCAACTTTGCTTTCTTCAATTGGCTGATAAAATAATGTAACGGCTTTTCAACAACAAGATTTCAAAAAATTTATCCCAAATCCTAGTCATATACATAAGAAGACCCACACCTTGAATTATTGCATGGAGGTCCATATCAAAAAAAAAAAAAAAAAAAAAGGGAAAAATTCCAATAAAACCAACATACCAATAATGGATGACAAATCTAGAGCCTTCAATATTTTTTTCCCCCTCCAACATTGCTTCTTCGAAACTTGGCCCCAAATGTTTTCCTCCTGCCCCTGTTCAGTTTTGAAGCAAAGAGGCTTCCCTTGGAATGAAAAGGAAGAGTCAAAACAGTAACAAAATCCATTTACAGTAAAAAACCTAATCTATTTTCGTGGGGCACGGTTTTGTACAAGGAAACCGGTTCTTTTTCTCCCGGATAAGTTGTTCAATTTTTTTATTTTTTTTTTTACTTCAATTTCAGTCTTGGAAATTTGGCTAAAAAATAAATCAAAAATAAACAGGTTACATGGAAACCGGCTTTATAAAATAATTTAAAAAAAAAAAAATACCCGAAAACCGGTTTCATAGAAACCGGCTTACAATATTTTTGCAATATTCCCAGAAAGTACAATAGATGTGCAATATGTTTGAAAAACTATAATATTTTTAGAAAAAGCCCAAATTTTAGGGCTTTTTGTACATACCTATTAGCTATTGCTTGGTGGAATGGTTGCATATTGCTTATCCACAACTTCAATCAGCTTGTTGGCAACTGCACTTGCATACACAATTGAACCTTCACAAATCTGTAACACAGTAAAATATTAATACACAAATTAATTAGATCATTATTTTGAAGCCAAGTTCAAGAATATCCCAAACTATTCCAAGCATTCACCCATAAATTAGTAAAATCAGCTGGCCACAATAAAATAATCATTTTCATTAGGGGAAATTACACTAACTACCCCTAAGACTTGATGTACTTACAAAAATAATATCTTTTGGTATTAGAAATTATGATCCGACCCCTGTATTTTGTCTTAGGCGCAAAGATAGTCATCGGGTAGGGGTGTTATCTTAGGAGTTTTTTACTTGTATACCCCCTGTGTTATGCCTAATTAGCACTCCGAACCCTGTGATTTGAAAATTCTCAAAGAGAACCCTGTGATTATATAAAAAAGCACTGAAAACCCTGTGATTGTATTAAAGTTAGCACTCAAAACCTTACAACCATGGTTGTAGGGTTTGAAATTCTAATTGAGTGCTAATTTATTACAATCACAGGGTTCGCTTCGAGAATTTTGAAATCACAAGGTTATGAGTACTAATTAGGTATATCACAAGGTTTTTGGTACAATAAACTCGTTATCTTAGTACTGCGATTTTAGCTAAGGATGTTTCTTCACAAGAAAATATGATGTCATGGGACATCAGTGTTATTAATAACCCCGACGGATCATTTTTAATTAACCGGGATAGTAAAAGCACGTTGTCCTTGTTCCTATTTCGGGGTCAGGTATCTAAAACAGCTCTTTATAAACATAAAAGGCGATCATTTCTACCAACTACCTCACCTGATTGATCCCTTTCTATATCTCGATTAATCAATCAGACAAAATTTTCATTATAAAAAACCAAAAAAAACATAATCTTGATTCAAGAATTATTAAGACATGTATATATTTTGATGATCACCTTTGAGTTGAAGAGGAAGCTGTAATAATCTCCAATGAGTCCTCCAGCAACATGGTGGATATCAAGCTGAAGCTCATCAAGAACTTTAGATACAAAGAGCAAGTAATTGATCCTCTTCCGTTGAACAAGCTTCACTGTAACTTCACCATCAACCTCCGTGTTCTTCGATTTCTGATGAAGCCACGAGCTCCTCATCGGCGAATCGTTGAAAGGATTATCCCTATGATCCACAAGAGACTTTGATTCATCATTTTCTGTCTTGGGCATTTCTATAACACATCTCTTCTTCTCCGCAAGAACTTTCAACTCTGCCACTGTCCTCTTCAGTTCATTGATGTAGATAATTGCATCTTTAACCACTGAGGCTCTATCGGTCTGGTAATTACATTTGGAACAAGTAAGAATAGTTATGAAAGTTAAGCAGAAAAGCTGTATTCATACAATATGGTCAAAAATCCAACAAGAACATGAAATTTTCTGGGAAAATCGCAAGTTTTGAGTTCTGGTACACAGCTACTTAATTTCAAGATTGTGATGTAGTACTGCAAATTTTCATATACAACTATTAAGTGACCTGAGCAGCAGGTAATGTACTTTCAGGTCCAGATTTCTTATGTGGATGCAAGATTATTATTTTGGAATTAAATTCAATAAATCTGTAATCAATATATGATCAAAAGTTAACAAGAACATAATCACGGACTGAAATATGAAAATTTCTGAAGATGATAGCCTTAGAAATTAAACAGACGTCCAAGAATGTCATAAACTTGAAATGATTACCTTAGTGGGACTTGGAACCAATTTCCTCAAAGTTTGATACTTATTATTCAAGAGAACTTTTCTATGCCTCTCAGTAGCAAAATCCTCAGTATCTTTCTCTTCTCTATTTCTAGCAGCACAATCCATTTCCCCTTCGCTATCAGCAGCCGCCGGAGGATACCAAGAAAGAAAAAGCAACCCCTCTCTCTCTCTCTCTCTCTCCCGCTCTCTGTCTCTCTCTCTCTCTCCATCTCCTCTCTCTCACTCTCTCTAAATCTCTCTCTCTCTCTCTCTCTCTCTCTCTCTCTTTCGCTTTCTCTCTCTCTCTCTCTCTTTACTGTATCATCACGTTTAGGTTGGACACCGTTGTTAAATTTTGAAATTAATTTATGTTGTATCATATATATATCCATATAAAGACTCACGAGGAATTTTCGAAAATAATATTTAAATTAAAACGGATTCATAAAATATTACTGAAAAGAGGCGGGTTAAAATTTTGTTATAGAACGCCACATAATGTGGCTCTTGTCCTTTTTAATATTTTTTTTAACGCGGTCGCCGAATAAAATGGCGACCGAATCCACCTTTTTTTTTTAATTAATATTTTATTAATGGTCGTCGAATAATACGGCGACCTTTGAGATTTTTTTAATATAATATAATGGTTGCCAAATACATTGGCGACCTTTGGGGTGAATTATTTGGAACTGAAATTGTTTTTGCTTTGGTACGGAGAAATTTTGTTTTTTATGAAGGTCGACGGAGAAATTTTGTTTTTTATGAAGGTCGCCAAATTATTTGGCAACCATTTCAATGTTTTTTTTGTTTTTTTAACAAACAGATTGTCAAAGCATTTGGCGATCATTGCATTATTGTCCTTCCCAAATTGGACAATATGTGCATTATTGTACTATCTCTGCCAAATTTGACAATACAATTGCACTCACAATCATAATGCGTTGAAAGTATGTTCGGCAGTACATTGAAATTTTATTTAAAGGCTTGCAGATAGATGCAATCAAATGCAAAAACACCGCCACTCCTATAATTTTAGAAACTCTCTTTCAGATATCTGCATTCCAACCCTTTGTTGTTAGTTGTTGCGAAAGAATTTTTTTGTTATTTACAATGGATTCGATTGGGGTAATTGTCTACTACGGTGGAAATTATACTGAGTCAAACCACTGTATTTCTTACGATCGACCACCATTTTCCATCACTAGAATTTCACGCTCAACCTCATTTTATGATCCGTCGGAAATTGACAGTTTTCTTGTAGTGAGACATCAACGTTTTTTATTAAATTCTCCTAACCCATTAGATTTCAAATTACCAAAATTATACATTTATGTAAATGACAAATTATTTGAAAACATTAACTAATTTACATGCTAAATAACAAAACATTTACGAAAATAACAATTTCTCTAAATAACTAATTTTGGTAAATAAAACATTAACTAATTTCAGTAAACAAAACATTTCTCTAAATAACAATTTAAATGATAAATTTCTGTAAATACTAATTTACATGCTAAATTTAAACTAAACAGAATATTACATAACAATTTAAAAAAACAAAAAAAAATAACCTGAAACTTACCTTTCCTCCTCAGGCAACTGCATGACGGCGGAAGGGGGAGTGGGGAAGAATGGGGAAGAAAAAGGGGGGGACCGCTTTAGATCTGGTCAAAGGTCGCCGAAATATTTGGCGACCTTCATTAAATTATTAAAAAAAAATAGTTTTTTAATAAGGTCGCCGTTTTATTCGGCGACCTTTAATAAAATATTAATAAAGAAAAAAAGTGGATTCGGTCGCCGACTCGCCGTATTATTCGGCGACCGCGTTAAAAAAAATATTAAAAAAGTACAAGAACGCCATAAAATGTGGCGTTCTATAACAAAATTTTAACCCGCCCCTTTTCAGTAATATTTTATGAATCCGTTTTAATTTAAATATTATTTTCGAAAATTCCTCAAAGACTCACTCACATACAAATATATATATATATATAATATAAATTATAAAATTAACATGAAAAATGAAATTATAATTTGTATTTTATTTATATATGACTCTAAATACTTACTTTGATTTATAAAATCACTCATGTTTTCTTTTGATTAAGTGAGTTTTGTTTCTATTTTATTAGTTATCGGTCGTAATTTAAATAATAATTATTTTTAATAAATTTAATACTTTAAAATAAGTATATATTGTTAATAATATTTGAACTAAGTTTAAAATATGAAAACTATAGCTTGTATCAAGCAATCAAAACTACAAATTATCACCATTCAACTAAAAGATCACAAATTCACTTAAATTTACTTAAATCCAATTCAATATGCAAAATTTTACAAATTATGTATCTTTATAAAAAAAAGTTTTTTATATTTATATATATGAAATTTTCAATATATATATACTAAAAATTGAAGGTTTATAATTTCAATTTATAATTAATTGTTATTTATTAGTTATTAGAAATTGTTTTATATCTATACAAAAAATAATTTAATTTATAATTTTGAATTAATAATTTATTTCATTGATTTAAGTAAATAAAAAATTAAAAAAAATTCAATATTTGGCACATTTCGCATTTTCCCTTTTAACCTTTAAATTTGCATGACTCCTTACCTTTGTAAAATGTATCATTTTCCCCCTTTTGGACATTTTTGGTGGAATATCCTTCAAATATTTCGTTCGGACCAAAATACGATCAACTTTGACCGTCGATTTCTCCTCCGTCAATATAACCCAAGAGTTAAGATCACCACCATTGTGTTCCTCTGTGCAAGACGAACAAAACTCATACCCCATTCGATCATATTGATAGCCGGAAGCCGCCAAAATTCACCTGCAAAACTCTGTCTTCCGTGAGCCATCTTTGACTGATAATTCCTCTTTCGCCGGTTGTCTAATTTTGGTTTCAAGGCCACCATTTTGTTCCTTGCGTCGAGAATTTCGATTTGATAGATAATATTAAAATATTTGACATCTAATTCGAATAGATTTTCCCTTAGAAATTCCGCCAAAGTTTTGTTAAAAAAGTTGAACAGAATATTCCCCAAAATTCCATCCAAAATAGGGAAAGTGATACGTTTTACAAAGGTCAGGGGGGAAATCGAGTAAATTTAAAGGTTAAGGGGGAAAGTGTGAAACGTGTCGAAAGACAAATGGGGGTTGCCGCAATTTACCCATAAACTTCATAGGAACTAATATTGATCTAAATTATAAATTTGCACAAAAAATTTTTGCAGAGTCGTTTTTTTTTTTTTTTTTTGATCTCACAAAGTTTTCCCTCACTTTTTTTTTTTTTATTTTTAATCTCTCAAAGTTTTCTCCCACTCAATCGAGTGAGAGGCTAATCTATCTTTCAAAGTTTTCTCCCACCCAATTGAGTGAGAGACTAATCTCCCGAAGTATTGAAGGCGCTTTTCACAGGGACCTCTCCCAACATAATTTTTTACATCTACAAGGTTCGAATCTGAGACCTTGCTTAAGTGAACTCAAACCCTTATTCACTTGAAACAATTGCCAATTGGTGCAGAGTCTTTAGTTTAACCTAATTTTATTTTTTAATTTTTTTTTTCTTTCACCCATTTGACTTCTTCGTGCTTCTATGGTATCCCCGATATATTTTTTTTTGTATGTGTGTGTGTGTGTTTCCCTTTTTTTTTTCTTTTTTTATGTGTGTTTATTTATTGTTAACTGTACAATTTAATTTTTTTATTTTATTACTTTATCACAAGTGAAAGTTTAGCGAAAATTATATCAAAAATATTTGTTCATATTATTTTTAATTTGACTCTTAAAATATTATTCGAATTGACTTTTAATTTTTTGCATTTCTTTTAAATAATTATTCCTTATATCTTTTTATCTCTCCTTTTTATTTTTAGTTTGCATCTTTTCTTATTTATATTTCTAATGAGTATTATTTAAGATTAATTTTAGTTTTTTTTATCATTTATGTATGTAATATAAATGGTTAAAAGAGTATATTTATATAAAAAAAATTAAAGGAATGTTTAATTGAACAATATAAAAAAATAATTAAAATATATTTTGTTTTTAATGTGGACACACGTTGAATCATTTGGGATTCGTTGATTTTAAGTAACATTGGTTAAACATGTAATTTTGGTATGTGGAGTACTCTTTTGAATTAGTAACAAATTTATAAAATTTATTAAAATTTTATCTATTATAATATACCTAGTCTTTTATTTAACTACTTAAGTATGCATTTATTTTTTCATTTTAAAATTTTATCTACTTTTTTGTTTTTCATTTTTGTACTCATCTCTATTTAATAGTTTCATATATTTTCTCTTTATTATTAGTTGCACAATTAAATGATATATTTTTTATTCATCAATAAGTGATAATAAATTTTAATAGTAAAAATATACATTTATGTGAAACACCATAAATATTTATTTGAATATTATATTAATTTTATTTTTAAATGTAAAAATATCTTATAATGTAATTTATAATTAATATATTAATTTTAGAAAGAGTTCTTATTATAATGCTCTATATATTTTCTATAGATTGGATGACTCTCAATTCTAATGAGTTCTATTTTCACTCAAATAAGTATTTTTAAAAAATTTAAATATAATAGCATCTTATAATATAACTTATATTAATTAATTTTAAAAAGAGTCCGCATTACTACATATGTTATCTATCTATAGATTGAAAGAGTTTTTTTATTCTAATTTATTAAAGAGTTCTATTTTCACTTAAATAAGTATTTTTAAATTTTTTAAATACCATTAATATATAGTATGATTTACAAAATCACCCTCTAGTTTTATATTGTTGAAAGTGTTATAATGAGGATATTTTGGCCGATCACAAAGTTTTAAGAAACCAAAAACCTAACTCGTACTTTTATAATATATATAGAATAGATAAATACGGACTCGTAACATGATATGGATGTAGTGTACAAGATATTTTTCTTAAATTTTTTATATGAGAAGTGTTGACACTGTATCCTACAAAATACGATATGATGAAATTATTATTTTTGAAAGTATTAGTGCATCACAACTGATCGTATATCTTAATCAAAACCACAAATATTTTTTTTAATAAAATTTATATTAATTTATATGTATAAGTTGTATTGCTTACTATTCCTCTAGTTAGGTGAATTTTATGAATTTATTGATTTGGTTTGCCAATTAACAACTTATAGTCTTGTGTTTTTCCATGCATGTGTAGAACTTTAAAAGATACCTAACAGTTAATATTTTTATTGAAATCGTTAGTGACCTGACCCAAAAAAAAAAAAAAAAGACATCGTTAGTGGTGGTGACGTTATATAATTTCGTCGTATCAAAGGATGCCTTGAGTTAGAGAATGGGAGCTTTGAATCACTTGTTCTAAGGAATAACAAAGAAGGTCTAGGACCCTCGACAATCTCAAGGAGTCAAAACCCACCAGAGGTTGCCCTCCAATATTATTATAACGAGGAACTTGCCTCACCAAAGGAGTTCGAAATATGCTACTTGAGTACATCCTTATTATAGCCCTCAACGTCGAAAGATTTCAAGGCACTTCAGGAGGATAGTTTGTAAATATGACATAGATGAGATGGTGGTTTGCAACGAAAATAAATTTAGATGACAAAGTGTAAAAACGGGTATAGTTCGGATGACAAAAAATATTTATCCCTAAACTAATTTCGAAGAATTTAAGTATTTAACCAAAGTAAATGGTTGCTCGGACAAAATCATGTCACAAATCAAATATACGATCAATTTGATTAACATATATCATATCTAATTCGAGAATTACTTCATTGTAAGTTTTCATTTTTATTTTTATTTTTATTTGGAAGTAACAATTTTGTTGTAGAGGTTGAGAAATGCTGAACATGCTTCCTATGATCCAAAGGTTTGCTGATCGACTCGCCTAAGTGAGAATCTTGTAGCCAAAGATTATTCTTCATATTTAATCCACTAATATTTCTAAAAAAATATATTATTTTATTGTATCATATTATATTGGACATTTTTCACGTAAAAAAGTTTAAAAAAGATTTCGTATTATTATATTTGTATCATGCCGTTATGTTCGATCTATATCCGTGTATCATAATTCTTCATAAGTTTAATTTAAATAAAAGAACGAATTAGATTACCACCTTCGGCTAAATCTAGTGCGGATATTTCTAAAAATTTTATAAATTGGTACAAGCTTTTACTGTAGTTTCTTAAATCAGATGAACTGATATGTAATATATGACAGTACGTAAATTAAAACCTATTACTTTTGTCCAAGTTCGATGAAAGTCTACTGTAATATAATTTTAACGAAAACCATGCATATAGTGTTTATTCGATAGGGGTACTCAACAAATAACAAATAATTGAATCTATAGAAGTTTTTCTCCAATATATTCACCATGATTAATTTGCAGTTGGGAGGTTGAGTAGCAAGACAAGGCAAGCAACCTCAAAATATAATATGGGTACATAGTTCGTTTAAAACAAACACTAGCTAGATCATTGCGTATTAGTACGCATTATGCCTCTCAGTCCTCAACTTATTTATTTTCCTTCATTTTGATATCATATGATTGTGAACTATTAAATTTAAGTTTTCTGTTATTCATTTTCTCAAATGTAATTAATAATTACACCAAATAATTAGTAGGGCTGATTGTGTTTACTATTCCTCAAGTTAGTTGAATTTTATGAATTTATTGATTTGGTTTGCTAATTAATAAACTTATAGTCTTATGTTTTAATTTGCAATGCATGTGTAGAAGTTTAAAATTAAGATACCTAACAATTAATACTTCTATTGAAATCGTTAGTGGTGGTGACGTGGTATAGGCCGGGTGTGGGGTAGAATTTTCCCGTGGTATATCGATGGTCCTCCCTCTTGGCATTAGTCGAACTTTCATATGGAGCCAAAACCCACCGGAGGTTGTCCTCCATTATTATAACGAGGAACGAAATATGTTACTCAAGTACGTCCTTAATTATTATTAAATCTCCGTTAATAAATCTGACAAAATTTTCATTAAAAAAAAAAAACATAATCTTGATTCCAAACTTAAATAATTATAACACAATTAAACAAGAATTCTATTGGATTCCAATTACTAACAAAATTAAACAAGAGAAGTCTATTCAATTCCAATTTCTAACACTATATATATATAAACAAAATTCCTCTACATAGAACTTGTAGAAATCTTAAACTTGTCAACGTGAACATGGATGCTACCAACATGACAAACGCAGCAAACCATATGATCGTGGATGTCACCAGCATAAGAAACGCGACAGATGCGAAGATGAAGGAACTCGAACAGAGTGGATTGGTTAATCACGTTTTCAGACAGAACTATTCGATAAGGCAGGATTTGCATAATTTGGATCCGATGTTCTTCTCGGATGTCATCACCACGTTCCTCAACAACATTCTTACGGACATAAAACTTACGGAGGACGCCTTAAACCAACCAGTCGTGGATTTCAAGGTAGTGCTTTTGTATCTTACGAAGCTTAAAGGATGTTCTTCGTCTTTCGGCGCATGTCGAATCCGGGATGCATGTCGTAATTTGAACGAACATGTTGAGACAGAATCTCCGGACGGGTGTCTACGTGCATTGAAATGTGTAAGATATGAATACAACCTTCTGCATGACCCATTGATACAGTTAGCTGATTCGGTTAAAGAGGAGGAGGAAAAAGGGCTTATCGGAGGTCGCCCGATAGGTTTTAATCCGGGCGGTTGGGACGAATAGCCGTGTAGTATGAGCTGCTGCAGATGAAACGGCCAGAGATGGAAATCGCATCTAAATTTGGTGAGGAAGAGCGAGATAATTTTTTAATTTGCTCGGCTATTTCGTAGTTCTGATTGTCGGGTACATAGTATAATTTTTATATTTTGAAGGGAATGCAAAAGTATTATTTAACATTAAATATCTATCATGAATTGTTAAAATTCTAGGTAATACTTGGGGAAATTTGCAAATTTTTCACGTGACAACTTAGTCGTTGAGAAACCTATTTCTGAAAATACAAATGTTCATCCCCTACAAATAGATTATGGGTGGCTTCGAATCTCATTGAGGTTTTGTTTGTTCACAGTTCAGGGTTCAAATCTCATCGAGTATTGTTAGTTCACGAGTTCAAATCTCATTGAGATTAGTTTGAGAACCAACAAGGATTTTTTGTTTTTTAAAAGGTAACAGGTAAAATTAAAATATGATTTCTTTAACTGTAATACCGATGTTTTTCATGTCCTAAATATCAACATTAGCATTTTAAATAAATATATTTCCATGCAACAAAGAAATTGATTAATGCGTGACTTTAAGAACATAGAAATGATGACTGCGCTATCGGAAAGAGGCCAGTTTGAAAATTAGGCAATCATTAATGTCATTACTTCACCTAAACAAACATTTAACACAAGTTTAGCTGAATCCAGAGACCTTAATTTCTTCTAAAAAGGGGCATAAAATACTCTGCTCCAACAACTTAAAAGTTTCAAATCAGATCTTCCTGAGGAGAAGAAACAACCTTTGATCAACTTTAAACTTGTGCATCTTCAAGGGATTACCTTTGAGCATCAACTGAAGTCCTCCGAACGAGATATATACAGCCCTGTCGCAAACAAATTTAGATCAAAACGGATAATAACCGAGAAACCATATATTGGCATTTATGAAGATTGAGCTTAAACTTGTTTATGAACTCAGGCTGAAAAAAGGGGGCCCAAGCCCAGATCGATTTGTTTACATCCCTAAGTCGATCATTGAATAATTCAAACACATTTCATTAATCAACGAGTTTTATGTACATACACTTTAGGAACTTCATTTGAATCATCCGCAGCCATCTTATACAGAAGGCCATGCATAACATACTCAAATTTGTCTGCTAGAGATGTTTGTTTTCCCTGCAATTGGAGGACAACGATCATAAGTTGAACTAAGTCACAAGAAAAACAGTATCCGAGATTCAAATTGCTCCTAATTGGCCTCTTTTCACATAACCAATATATAAAATGTCACTATATGTAAAATCCAAGACGAGAATCAAACTAATTTTAGGGATGAAGAGTTCTTTAGACGAGAATCAAACTAATTTTAGGGATGAAGAGTTCTTTAGACGAGAATCAAACAAACTTTAGGGATAAAAAGTGAAAAAGAACTGCACCTCTGGACCCTTCACATTTAGAGAGGGGGAGATCAACATCCTATATTTTTCATTGCGAAGCATAGGATAAAGCTCAGAGTTCACATCTAATTCCAAGTAAAAATCACCGTCTTCACTCTTTGCATTAATTCTCGAAACTGAAACACCATCATTCACAGAATCCTTTCAGTAACAAGAGTAAAATTTCAAGGTAGCTAGCTGGGAGCAGCTCTAACAAGAACTGTTACAATGAAACGCCGATGATGATATCTTTTTACATTTTTACCTTTGTCGAATACGACTTGGTTATCGAAATCGACAACGTTGATTATCTCATCGAAGAACAACTCCGCCATTATCTTAAAAAGAAATATACAAGAACATAAATATCAGCAATCGATACCAGAATGTCAGTTTATTTCTAGCATTTCAAGTAAAAAACATCAAAATGCACATAAAAAAATGCAAAAAAAAAGACTGAATTACTGTTCACGGTGATGCAGTGGAACCAAGATTAAAAGTAAGAAAAACAGGGAAACCGGATTTAAAATGATAGCAAAGGGGTATGCCCAAAGCTACACAATACAAACAAAAATCGACTAAAACATCGGGAACATATTAATCAAAAAACTTGGCAATTACCCAATTCAAGAACAGTAAACCCTCGTTTCAGGAGAGGAATCACCTACGGAAAGGAAGAACAGGGGACGGAACAAGAGAAGAAAGTAGGGTTCACCTTGTTTAGTTACAGTCTACAGACTAAATTTTAACACAACCTTTCCAATTTCTTCATTTTTTCCACAAGAAATCAAGCAAAAATAAAAATCAAATTAAGGATAAATATATCTGTGCTCTGCCTCGATTACTGACCGACGTCGGGAAGGGCGAAGTAGCGGCGGCGCGACGTAACAAGTGGCGGCAACCGCGGCGTTGTGGTGGTGAGCTGGTGGCGGGGTATTCTAGGGTTTAAGTTTTTGAAAAACTTTGAAGGGTGATGTTGAGGGATACGTTTTGAAAGGAAGGGTATATTAATTAATTAGGCAAAACAATATTCCTCTTTTGTAATTAGGCAAAAATAACGGGGCCAAACTGTAATAATTCCTTCCACACACAAACCTATAGATACAGATACAGAGAGAGAAATCAAACTCGCAGTGAGAATAGAGGCGGATGAGGGTTAGCGCGAGAGCGGAGACGGGGAAGAAACTCCAATGGAAGATGAAGAAGACAGCGACTTAGAGAGAGATGGTTCGTTGATACCTTCGATCTGTACCTTTTTCTGTCTCTCCTCCCTTATCGCCGGAATCCTCCTCTTCCTCTACTACTTCTTGCCCCGCTACGCTCAGCCGTGGTTCCCCATCAGCGCCGCCATTCTCAGCGCCTCCACTCTCGTTTTCTGGATCTTAACCTGCGTATACTCCTGCATCATGGCCTGCTTCCGTCGCCGCCGCCCGCTGCGGTATCCCGAACGCCAGATCCGCCCCCGCGAGAGCGCCGCCGCGATCACCATCTCCGTCGTGCAGAACAACAGTGTCGGACAATTGCAGGGCGGGAAGCAGAAGAAAATATCCATCGCCTCCGTGGATTCGTACACGCCGTTGAGATATTCCATCTGATTTGTTTGATTGGGTAATCATTAACCATTAATTAATTTTGTTGTTGTTTGATTCATAATTGTGAATAAACGCCCAATTTTTGTGGAGGAAATAGGGATTAGAGGTAATAAGGTGGAGAAACAGGGGACATTGTTTGTAACAGGTTAAGTTCTTAACTAATAAGTGATGATTTTTTAGATTTTTTTTTTAATTTCATCTTATGGTTTTTTCTTGTTTTACTATGATCTTTGATGCTCTAAGACTAATATATTTGGCTTAAGATTGATCATTTTTGTATGTGTAAAATGTCTTAAAACATAGTTAGGTTGGCAAGATTTTGGCCTATAGATGAGTGTTTTATATTTATCTTATATCATTAGTCGAAAGATCGGGCAATTAAAACGGCCAGTGATGATAATTTGTTGGTTTCGGACTTTTGGTGGTATGTCTAGTGTAAAAGAAAGATTGAGCAATTAAATTCTCATGTGAATGGTGATTTTGAACTTTAATTGTGGATAACGTTATCAACTATGATGCCGTATTCGATACTTTTTTTTTTTTTTGGATTTCTCACGTGAGGAGTTTTAGATATGGTTCGATACAGATGTTCGATACGACACAACAAAATGATATTTTTAAAAGTATTCGTGCCTAGTAAGTTATCAATAATGTTGTGAATTGTGATCTTGAAGCGTGTGAGAGCAATGTTTTGTTACACAAAGAGAGGAAGGCGTGGAAAAAGCGGTCATGAAGGTCGAAATGTTGTGCATGACATTGTGGGTTGAAATATAAATCTACACTACTTAATACACCATTCAAGATTGATTCGTAAACATGTTAAATGTCCTGTCTTTAATCGGTAATCACTCGAGGAAATTAGTTTAATTACTTTAATTTACGATGTAATCGATCATTGTAGTTGATGGTTGACGTCTTGCACTAAAATATCGTCGTCTTGCACGAAAAAAACCCAAGTGTAAACTAGCAAACTACTCGATTAGAAACAAATTTCAGACTCAATAAATTCGAACCAAGACTAAACAGTGACTTAATGTGATTCGGCTCAACTCGTTTATGGGCGTATTCTGGTGACTTGATTCCCAAACTACTTGATATCATAGATATTGCAGTACATGAAACATACTATCTAAAACGCCCTAATTGTCCTATCAAGATTACAACGTATTCTTTCCCAACATAGTTGTGGCTTTAGGAATCAACATACATCACATCTGAGGCTGAACTGCACTATTTCTTTGTTGTAGCTGCTTCAAACTTCGTTGCATAAAACCCTTCAAAGCTGCAGAATCCAAGATCAATCAGTTAGAAAGAGGAAAATAAGGTGATGCAGTAATGCAAGTTCAACAACTGAACTGTATATTATCATGCATTTTATTTAGGCAGTGCAATACATAATGTTGACGTAGATTTGTGTAATGTTGAAGCCGCTCGTAAAATTGAATTTTTCTACGCTACGTAAGATTGTATCAAACGTGCCTTATAACTGATGTCACAAGAATCTGTTTTCCAGGAAAATATCACCCATACCAATAAATATGGAAAGTGTTTTTTTCTCTTTTTCAGTAAATGTGATGATAGCAAATTTGTTATATATAGCAATTAGAATGATCCTCCAAATCTATGACGTTCTGGGTGGCCGAAATCAAGCTTCAAGAATCATTTCTTGGCTCCAAAAGTTGAGGGAGGTGCATGAAAATATGTGCTCAACAAGGTCAAATATTTCAAAGAATTTAATCTCTTCAATCTCTAGAATGGTTCAAATTTTGCCTTTCTGTCCACAATGTAATGATCATAATCCGTCATCATCCCACATGGTCTCTAATTCAGGACATGAAATTGTAGAAATCTGTTCTTTGGTACAACTCTGATGTATTAATAATTTACCCAAAAAACCATGATGCACTAGCAGTCTGTATAAGAAATATTCCGGCAGGTATTTATAAATTATATAACTTAGATAGTTGCATCACTAAAAAGCACTTTCCCAACAGATTTTGAAGTTTAACATTTGTCCTACATATTTGCAATGCTTTCCGTGCTTAACCTACTCCACTTAGGCACATGAACATATTCAAAAATGACAACACTTAACAAGCAAGTAAAAAAATCAAGTACCTAAGATGGGGAAATCATTCTTATATAACCTTAAGAACTCCAGGGTCACCACATACCCAAAGAACACCACCAATGGATCCATCAAAACGCTGCAAGAACAAAGACAATGTCAACAAGAATGACAAAGAGCAGCAAATTGAGACGGTTTTACTACCTGGCTTACCGAACCATCTAGCCAACCTTTGTCTATCACATCTCCAACCTTCCCTTCTCTACAATATCTGCAAATCATGGCGTCGTCTCATATACTCCCCCAACTTTCCTCCGTTTTCCACTATTTACACTCTCCTTACCCCAATTTGGTCAAACCAGGCCTCACTGCAAAACCAATCATCCCACTCGGTCGGGTTCTTCTCCTTCGACCCCTTTTCATCGAAATGGATACCCCTCCCAAATCCGCCATCCAACCCGCCCCTCTCTCTCATATGCCGACACCCTTCTTTCATATCAAGAATCCTCCCTGTACAATCCATAACAGCCTCGGGCCGTTTAATTCTAATCTCTGCCAACACTCACAACTTCCTCCCAGCACTTGCCAGTCCTTTAGTATTCGACCCCTTATCCACCGAATGGAGCACCGGCCCACCGATACCCACTCCCAGGCGATGGTGCGCAACTGGATCGGTCCATGGTGCGGTTTACGTGGCTAGCGGTGTGGGCCCGCAATACCAGAGTGATGTGGCCAGATCTCTCGAGATATGGGACATGAAAAAGAAAGAAGCCGAATGGAGTTGGGAGAAGAAGGCATCGTTCAGAGATGGGAGGTTTAGTCGAGAAGCTATTGAGGCTGTTGGATATAAAGGGAAGCTTTGCATGGTGAATGTGAAGGGTAAATCGATAAAAGAAGGAGTGGTCTATGATGTTGGGAGAGATCAGTGGGACAAAATGCCTAAGGGAATGGTGGCCGGATGGAATGGGCCCGCAACTGTGGATGATGATATAATTTATGTGGTGGATCAAGAAAGTGGGTCTCTCAGCAAGTATGACGGTGACAGTGACAGATGGCAGGAGTTGATTGGGCCTTCTGAGAATCTGAGAGGGGCTGAGCATATAGCAGCAGGGAAGGGAAAAGTGTGTGTTGTTGCAGCAGGCGGTCGACAGATTGTCGTGGTGGATATTTTGGAAAGGCCGTTCAATGTGTGGACATTGGATCCTCCTCCTGGAATGGAAGTAATTGCCGTGCATGTTTTACCGAGGATGGGCTTTCTGTAATAAGAGTTGAATTGCGGTTGAAGTCTACCATTTCTGCATCAATGCTGGAGAAAATTGAATTTTTAAGAGGATAAGAACAATTTAATCTTGAATAATAGGGAAATGACTTGCATTAGTTTTTAAGTTTCCCAGTTCCATCTCAAATATTCATCTCAAATAAGGTTTCAATATCAGATGAAAGTAAAAACTGCTGTATTTGATTATATATGACATTCAATGTTGCCTGATGAGATTCTCTTGCCCATAATTTTGAACCCCAGAATGCCAGAAGATTTGACAGATATCTCAGGGATTCAGTAGAACTTGAAGAAAAACAATTTCAGTATAATTATATTCCACTGCACATATGTAAATTCGGAAGCACGAGAACGGAGTTCAACAGTAATCATCTAAAGGCACAAAATGAGATAAAACCGTCAACTAGTTTTTGTAATTTCTCAAACCTCAGGGGTAGTTTGTGTTATTAGGTCAAATCTCAGGGTATGCCAGTGTAATTATCCCTCATAATATATAATAATAAAAATTTTCATTCAGCACATCAATTTCTATAATTTGGTGAAACAACAGTTTTATGCATGGAATATGGAAGATACGTTGTATTATCATGAAGAAAATCAACTACCTTTACCACTTATTGTTTGCCAAAGAGATTCCAACTTTTTGGCAAAAAAGCAAAGTGGACCCCACTAAGAGAATTTTCTGTGTCCTGCACAACTAACCCTGCTACAAACAAAAAGAAAGATTGTTCAGAATTGAACAAAGAAATCAATGGTGTAAGAAAATGCCAAGAAACACCTTCAATATTTAGTAGCCTCTAGGAAAAGTTCCTCATCTCTTGTGAACAACTTTAGTGCAACTTTACAACCACTCAATAATCAATGATCCCTCCTCAAACTACTCCAACCTCCTTTTTGGACATTATAGTATCCCTATAATGTGATCAAAACCAAAACAAACCAAATATTTTCGTTGTCTGATCTCATTACTAATCCACTAAAGGTCTTGTGATGACTTGGAAAGTCACTGAAAAGCTGAACTAGAAAGTAGAACCCTTATACTTTTCAAGCTGCAAGATACACATCTTTTTATATAGAAAATACTATTTATGATTTTTCTTTTTCTTTTCACATTCAAGGGATAAGATGTGGCAGACTTAACGTTTTTCTAGTTATTAAGCAGTGCAATTGCAGTCATAAATTTATTCGCTTATACTACAAGGATCGAAATCTAGACACGTGCAATGCGAACTCTCCTTAGTCCCCCCCCCCCCCCCCCCCCCATTCAACCCCAACCACCACCACCACACAACAAAAAAAAAAGAAAGAAAGAAAGAAACCAGATGAATTAGATGGAAACATTGCAAAACAACTGAGCTAATTATATCCATATATCTTTTGCAGTTTGCTAACCTGAAAGTTAAAAAAGGAAAAAAAAAAAAAAAAAAAAAAAAAAAAAATTTGAAATGGTAAGCAATGACTCAAAATGTAGCTCCAGAGTAAACCACCTAAGAGACCAAAATCTTGCTCTGGCTTTGAAGAGATCACAAATTTCCATGCAAATTCTTAGCCCATTATAACTAATAGAAGACAAATGATCATATCTTATAACAATGCACCACACCTTATTAAAAACAAATCTCTGCAACTCAAAGAGACCATGGTAATTCAGCTCATGCTACTGTTCTAACTTTCTTTTCTTAGACACTTATATAATCCTCAATTATGTATAGTGATATTAAGATTATGGTAAAATGAATTATACTACACTTCTCAAACATGTCTAGCTAAAAGAGAGCACTATCCAATGCCAACTATAAGCTTCTTATCTTGCTAAATAAAAAACACACTACAGCCAGTTGAAGTCATAAACAGAAAAATGTATAAATACCTACTGGTACAAATGCATTCATAAGAAAATCAGCTTTTACCTCTTCCCTTGCCACGCAACATGTAACAACAGAAGTTCCAGCAAAGCTTAAATAAGACGTAATCTACACAAACATTTGTCATGTCCTGGAAAATACCCAGAGATGTGCCTGCTTCACCTGTCACCTTTTCATCACTAGCAGACATCACTGATTAGCAAAAACTTACCTGGCCAATATCCTAAAGGCATCAATATAGAATATGGTCTAATTCTGAAACCCCAAGATTATAGCTATAAGTATGATTTGATTGACAAATGATAAGGAGTATGAAGCTTAAATGCATTTATGCTCCAACCTCCTCAATAAGCAGAGAAAGCCCCTCTAACTCCTTGTATATGTCGTTGCTTCGAGAATGAGACTTATCATTGTATGAGAAGCAAGAAACACTCCCATTTATATCAATCCAGCTACATCCCTGTTCTTTCTTCAATTGGTTTTCCTTTAGTTTTTCCCTGATATGTGCTGCATCCTTCCACATACCACGTGCAGAATAAATTTTTGATTGAAGCACATACATCCCAACATTAGAAGGCTGACATCCTAATATTTTTTCTGCTAATAAATCACTTAATTCATAATTTTTATGTATACTACAGGCATTAAGCAATGTTTCCCAGGCATATGTAGGAAGATCCAAAGGTAATTGACTGACTAATTCAAAGGCTTCAGCAAGCAAGCCTGATCTACCAAGGAGATCAATCATGCATGCATGATGCTCAGGCTTCGGAGTGAGATTCCATCTCTCCATTAACTTCAAATATTTCAAACCTGCACTGATTAGTCCAGAATGAGCACAGGCATTCAAAAGAACTAAGAAAGTGACATGATTGGGTTGAAATCCAGCTTGAGTCATACAATGAAAAAGATCAATGGCTTCCTTGGCAGAAGAATGATGTGCTTGAGCCACCATCATGGCATTCCAGGCAGCAGTATCATGATTCTGCATTGTTTTAAATACTAGAGAAGCGTCATTCATGACCCCACACCTAGAATACATGGAAATCAGTGAACTCATTACCATGATATCATATTCATAACCCATCTTGACAACAAAAACATGCATTGCTTTTCCCCAACCCAGTATTGCAAGAGTACCACAGACAGATATTACAGTGGTTAAGGTTCCCTGGTTGGGGTTGAATCCACGAGACAACATTTGTACATATAAAACAAATGCATCTTCAGTTTGATATGCAGAAATTAGAGTGTTCCATGAGGTTTCGTCCTTGCTTGGAATCCTGTCAAAAAATTCGCGAGCAGAAGTGGAATTTTCTTGCTGAAGATATCCCAATAGAATTAGATTCCAAGAAACTACATTTCTTTGTGGCATTCTCCTAAATAGCTCAATAGCATCTTCTAGCTTTCTGTTATGAACAAGACCAGTGAGTATTGAGTTCCATGCAACAATATCCTTGTGGGGCATTTTATCAAACAGTTCACTAGCCAGTTCAACTTTTTTATGATCCAAATAACCCTTAATCATCACAGTCCAAGTCACTGCATCCTTCTCGGGCATTTCATCAAATAATCTCCTGGCAATGTCCACCTCTCCTACTCTAATATAACTCGTTATCATACAAGTCCAAGAAACCACGTCACGATTAACCATTTTCATAAACAAATCGTATGACTTATTAATCTGCCTTGTTTCACCATACCCTGCCAACATAGCATTACAAAGCAAAACACTTTTGCATGAAGCTTCATTAAACAAGCTCTCAGCTTCTTTCACTGCTCCTTGCCTAAAATATTCTTCAATCATGGTTGCCCAGGAAACATCATTCTTCACCGGCATCGCATCAAAGAGTGCTCTACCTTCCTCAGTCCTCCCGCAGCTCAAATATCCCGAAATCATAGAATTCCAGCACGCCACATTCTTCTTCTCCGCCAAATCAAACAAAACTCTTGCCTCTTCCAACCTTCCATTCTTTGCATACCCACTTAACATCGCCGTCCATGAAACGACATTCTTAATGGACATCCTATCAAAGAGTTCACGAGCCTCGCTAATCATCCCATTCTTAACGTACCCCGAAATCATGCAGTTCCATGTGACTACATTCTTCTGGGGCATTTCGTCGAACAATTTACGAGCACTTCTTACATCCCGTTTCTTGAAATAGCTGGTGATTCTTGAATTCCATTGGAATAGAGGGATTGCTTCAAGTCTTAAACGACGATGTAGGGAGAACACATTACCGAAATTATTGCCTGTAAATGGCCTGCGCGAGAATTTGATGAACATGTGCCCAGAAATTTGAATTGTAATAGATTTTGCTCAATTTTCGATGCATATGATATGAGGAACCGATATATAATTATAATATACTTAAATATGAACCCAATAGAATATAGGAATTATAATTTGGTACGATTTAATTAAATAATTATATTTACATTCTCTCATTAATTTAATAAATATTTACACATCCTCATAAATTTAAAAATATTTCAAAAAATTAATTTCTTTTGAATGTGTAATATAATTATTAAATTCATAAGTGGATCTAAATATAATTATTTGACTAAATAATATTAAATTATATTTTTTTATATTCCTTTGAAGTTTAAAATTATATTGTTAACTTGGGTCAAATGGTCGAAAAAATTTTTTCTTAAATAATAATTTTGAATTCGAATTTATTTCGTATTTAAAGTGTGTGTTAAAATAATAAAAAATCGTTCTATTATGGTCTATAGGCTAGATTCTAGATCGATTTATGAGTATTTTACCCTCAACTAATTATAAAATGAAAATAAGAAAAAAAAAATTCTTGGGAAGACTAACTTAAAAACTTTAAAATTTTAGTAATTAATCTAAACACTAACTAATAGGATTATCAACCCCGTGGGGTTGGCCAAGTGGAGCATGACAGGGTTTGATCCGAACAAGGTTGTAGTTCAAACCCCCCTTCTCTCCATGGGGTGAGGTATATGTAAGAACCTTTGTAAGTGCTCGTTGAGCCTGCCTTGGACTAGGGCACCACCCCCTCAACCTAAAATTTTGTGGTGCTCATTTTCAAAAATAAAAGGGTAAAGTCTGTAATATGTTTACTTAAACGGATATAAATTTACAAAAAATATTATATCAACTCAATATCCATATATATTGTTTACAGAGTATCTAACTATTTTGAATAAAATTGAAACACGTTACTTATCTATTTATAAATATTGTCGTATAAATGCTTACTACTAGATTATCTACTTGTGTTTTTTTTTTTTTTTTTCTTTCCCAACACGATGCGTGACGACTATTGTTAAACTTGCAGTTAGGTCCATAATATAGACTATTATATTTAAGGGCTAATTCCAAACATCCCCCTTTCTTTGGGGTTTAGTGCGCTTTGTCTCTTAACCTTTGAATCGGTGTGATGTTCTCCCTAACCTTTGAAAACTATTATACTTAACCCCTTTTAACAAACTTTGACCATCGATTTCTCCTTCGTCGTAGCGACCCAAGCTTCAAGACCACCGTCATCGTATTTGTCTCTCCAAGACGAACAAAGCTCATACCCTAGTCGACCCTATTAGTTATCGAAAGCCGCTACAATGATTCGTCCGTCGTACATCGTCTTTGACCGGTGATTTCTGTTTTGTCGGTTGTCAGATTTTGGTTTCGAGATCATTGTTGTGGTCCTTGCGTCGAGAATTTCAGTTTGATATATAGTATCAACACATTTGAAATCTACTTTGTACAAATATACTTTGATAAAAAAATTTAAGTGTGATATTTTTCAAATGTAAGAGAGGCAATCGCACCGATTTAAAGGTTAGGGGAAAAAGAGCACTAAACCCCAAAGGACAGTGGGTATCTGGGATTAGCCCTATATTTGATTACAGATTCGGTCCCCATCCATTAATATAAAGGCAAATTACGTCTAATTACTTTAAGATTAGGCCTAATTATAAGTTAATTCCTCAAATATTACCATATAGTCCTTCATTTTTTATTTGCACTTGTGATCTTTGATGGAAAATAGTAAAAGCTTAAACTACTCCTAACATTGCATATTAAATATGAGGGTTAATTATATTTAGACCCCATAGAAATATATAAAATTATAATTTGATACCTTTTTGTCAAAAAATCACACTTACATTCCCTCACGAATTTAATTATTACATATAACACATAATATTGTAAAAATATGTTAAAAATCTAACAAAATATTTTTTAAAATTGTGAAAGTCCCGTTATATCTCTGCTAAAACTAAATTAATTTTTATGATATAAAATAATCCTTATTTTGACTCACTTTAAAATAATGATGCTCCTAAGTCCTAATTACCCTTAGTCATATTACGGTCGACTATCAAGAAATTTTACCTAATTACCAATTAGTCTCTCTATTTTTGTTTTTTTACTATATAGCTCCAAATTTTTGATTTGCTCTTGTGATCCTTAACGAAAAATTATGAAAGTTTAAATCGCTCGCGACCGCGGAACGTAAAATTTAGTATTTTCTTTTCTTTTCTTAAAAAAAAAATAAAACTATGCATTTATGCTAATAATATTCTGATATGTATAGAACTAATAAATTAAAAAATTCCCCTCAAAACATAAAAATATATATTATACACAACAAGAATAAAATTTATTAATTATATGCATAAACTATAAATATTAATTTTTAGTATAACGTAAACAAGAAATGAGGTAATATGTAATACTGATAATAATCCCGAAAATTTATAAATTAAATATTAACAAAATAAAAACTTAACATGTGGCATATAACAAAATAATTCTTGGGGATATTTCCAACATTGCATAAATATTAATATATTTCAGAGGATATTTTTTAGAAAATATAAAAAACTTATAAATAAAACTCTAATGAATTAGGGGGGTCACCGACGAAAATAAAATCTCAAGAATCATATGGTAATAAATGAAATTAGAGAAATTGACTTGTAATTAAGCCTAATTTTGGAATAATCACATGTAATCCGTCCTTATTATAATTAAGTCGAGTTTTCTAGATTTCATCGAAGTATTGAGCCCCAACAATAGCATATGGTACACCTCTTTCATCTACTCATGGCTTCTATTCTATATAGTTTTCCCAATTCTAGGCTAATTCTAATACCAACTTGCATTCGATTATATTAATTATCTAATGAGGAAAAAGTATTTTGTACTTATTATATAATTAAAATAAATATTGGAAATAATAAACGTAAATATTAGTGGTGTCTCATTTCTAGCCGATTGAGTATAATTAGGACCAAATAGGTTTAACGTGCCTAACTAAAGAGACAAATCAACAAGGAGAGCTAGCGAGCTCACCCCTATGCGGGCACTAACAAATTCATGAATATTGTACATTTTAAGGACATTGGGATTCTGACGACAAATAGATAATTTAGTGATAAATCTCTACATTTGTAAATTGATAGATCATATATTGGAATTGCACATATGTATAAAAAAAAAAAGGACATCAAGACTCCAATAAGATAATTTCTTCACCGAATAAATTGAACTGAAAAAACTAAACACTCTAAATAAAGGATAGATGAAAGAAGCAGCGAGCTTGGCAAGATGCAAGGGGTTTCAAAAGGTTGTGTTCGAAAGTGATTGTCTCAATTTAATTATTAAACTTTGGTCCGCGGAAACTGATTGGCCGATTATTGGCACATTCATAAATGCTCTCGTATATTCCTATTGTTTCCTTTTCCTTTGTTCGGTGTGAAGGCAACAGGATGATACACAATTTAGTTTGTCTTGCTTTAAATTCTAGATATGGGAACGTTGAGCTCCTCGATATAATTTCTTGATATGTAACGAAAGATTTAGGTATTTGTTAGTTTTCTTCCGTCTTCACTCTCAAATAATAATAATAATAATAAAGGATTTAAGGGAGAAAACCAAAATTATCATATACGCACGAGACTGTCTTAGGCGAGACACATCAACATCAAAACTAATGTAAGTTTTAGAAATACATAATTTGCACTCTTATCAAAGATTAATTCAAACTTCTATCTTTTTTTGAGAAAATCCTATCGATGCTGGGACTCTATAAGTTTTTACAAATTTACTTTAATATCCCAGAATAATTATATAGTAAGCTGACGAGCCAAAAACTCGAGTCTTGATTCGAGCCTACTCTAACCTATTTTTTAGATTGTTAGACTCGAATTCGAATTTAAGAACATTAAATTGAACTCAAACTCAAACCTAATTTTTTTTTTTTTTTTTTAAAGGATAAAATTCAATTCGACTCGTTTATCTCCCTGACCTCCGTAGTTCATAAACAAGAAACAAGAATAGGTTACCACTTTGATCAATGTATCAATGCAAGAAATTGGATGGGGCATAGTAGGGTGCGGTTGGGATTCATTGAATGATAGCGCCATACATACATACAAACTAAATATAAATAGAAACATATCTATATTGTGAAAAAAGCTAGAGTTGTGTCCAACATGAATGTGAAAGCAACAAATTTAATGCACATACCTAACACTACAAGAAAAAACGTTTTTCACTATGTCAACTTTATCTACACTTGCAAAACCGTAAGGATTAAATTTTTCATTACGGTTTTTTATGCGTAGTTTTAACAATTTATAAAAGACTACGGTTTTTTATGCGTAGTCTTAACAATTTGTGTTTAATGTAAGTAATGATTTGAAAGTATTTATGTTGAATATTTATATTAATTTTGGATTAGATTTCTTTATTTTTAATAAAAAAAAATTAAAAGAATATTTTTTAAAAATATTTATTGCATATTTTAAAATTTTAAAATCTAGAATTATTGATTACGGATTGGAATTGTAGTTAATAATTTACAATATCGACTACAATTAGTTAAACCGTAGCCAATAATGTTATTAACTACGAGTTTACAAGTGTAAATATTGTTCGTAGAATATCCACCACGTTATAAAATAACGTAACTAATATTATACTCAAGTGTAAGGAAATCTTTGACTATGCTTTTCAAGCCGTAGCGAAGTATTAACCACGGCTGCAGCTGTTACGGTTGCCAAAGCGTAGCAAAACCGTCGCTAATAATGTATTACCTACGATTTGCACTTTTTCATTACGGTTTAGGTACCGTAGTTAAAAACTATTTTTTTTTTGTAGTGTAAGTTTAAAACTTTAATTATCATAGGACTTACATCTCACGTCCTACTTTAGTACAGACAAACCAACATATGATACATGCATTACATGTACATACAAAATCTCCTGCATATATCAATGGAGAATCAAATCAAGTTGGTCCAAATAAGGTACAATTCTATAAAGCTCTAGGTACAACAAGTGTATGTTCCTCTTATTTTATTGAAAATTGAAATAATTACATCTGATTATCTTGTATTTACGTCTAATTACGATGCAATTCTATGAATATAGTTGAGAAATTATATTTTGGTCCCTAAATTTTGAGAACCGTTTGTAGTCCCTTTCGTTAGAGTTTCGTTATGTCATTTGAAAAATACCCCTGCTTTTTTTTAATTTGATTTGTGACTGTGTTATTAAATTCATAATTTATGGGGATCCTTTTGTTTATATTTATCAACTTTAGGAATAATTTTATAATTTTAATCATACTAGCACACAAAATCGTCAACTTGAAACATAATTTGATTTGGTTTCTTATGATCGCTTTCTTCTTATTCTAACCAAATTTATACTTATCTATTCGAGTTTGTCTTGACGGTGGGATCCCATCAATTATAAGGAAAAATGAAATAAAAATATTACTCCCAAAATATGAAAATCTTCAATTTAGAAAATTCAAATCTCATTAAAATTAACATACCTCTATGAGAAATTAAAGCAAATCATGGGCTTACATACAAAGCATGTTAACAAAGACTACTATGGATGATTTTGTCTACGTGAATTAATTACCGGCAAATAATTTAGGTATTATTATAAATTACTTGATGACTTTTGGAATGCATTAGGTTGCCTAAAAATTGCTCAAGATGCATTATTCTTACTTAATATATACTTAGTAACTTTTCATTTGTGCAAATAAAAAATAATTATTGTATAAATATATTAAAATTAAAATGTTTTTATTAAATATATGCTCTATAGTTATTTTTAATATAATCACTAATTTATGATTAAAAAAAAAATAAATAGCATAAGATAATGTTATAAATATTAGTAATTGTAAAATTTTAAAATATAAGTAAAAAGCAATAAAAATTATAATAAAAAAAAAAAAAAAGAATGCAAGTGACGAGAAAAAAAAAAAGGAAAAATTAAGCAGAGAAGTGATGAGACAAAAAAGAGAAATTAAGAAAATTGGAAGAAACAAAGCCGGATGAAATCAATCAATAACTAAATAAAAAATAAATTATTTTTAAAGTTCAAGAAATCAAACGTGGATCTCTTGCTTAATAGATAGTATATATATATATATGCAATTTGTTGTATCACGTATGAAACTCGTAATTTAAAATTAAAATTTGAGAAATCGTCACTATTGTTATTTCATTCAAAGGGTTCTAGTTCAAGTCTATTTCAGTCAAATTGATATAACGAGAGGAGTGCTTTTCATATTTGGTCGATCTTAATATATTTTATAAAATATTGATCAAATTAATTCGAATTCAAAACAAAAAAAGATATTCATGGGACAAAACAGTAGAATGAACTATAGAACTAAAACTTTGCCATACTTTCTGGCACTTCTTAAATTCACAAAATACGAAAAACATAAGATACATCGACACGGGACAAACATATCCATATAAGGTCCCAATTGTACAACACTAAAAAACGTAAGGAACAAAACTGAAATTTCAAATTCTACTAGTTTAGTACAGTGACATATTGATATTAGGCAGAGTCATAGCAAACGGGAAACTGACAGATCACATCGATCCAGGGATTATCCTCCTTCGCGGGATCAATAGTCCTCAACGCCCTCCAAACTGCACTCCCGCACTTAAACCCGGACCCGAATCCGATCTGCCAAACCCGATCCCCCCTCCGAATCCTCCCCTTCGCCTCCATGTACGCGAGCTCGTACCACAGCGAGCTGCTCGAGGTGTTGCTGTACCGGTAGAACGTCATCCGCGACGGCTCCATGTGCCACTCCGTCAGGTTCAGATTCTTCTCCACGGCGTCGAGCACCGCCTTCCCGCCGGCGTGGATGCAGAAGTGCTCGAAGGCGAGCTTGAAGTCCGGCACGTACGGACTTATGTTGAGTTTCTTTTTCGCCATTTTTCTCGCAATCAGGACGGCGAGGAAGATGAGCTGCTCGGAGATCGGGAGGACGAGGGGGCCGAGGGCGGAGATGTTGGATTTTAGGGCGGTGGCGGCGACGGACATCAGGTCCTTTGAGATCGACATGCCTAGGATGCCGTCCTTGTCGGGCTGTTGGATTACGCAGTTGTAGGCGGTGTTGTCGGCACCCAGGTGGGTGCGGAGAGTGTGTTTGAGCTGGTATTTGGCGCGGCGGCGGTCGGAGGCGCGGTTGGAGAGGAGGACGGCGGCGCCGCCCATGCGGAAGAGGCAGTTGGACATGAGCTTGGATTTTTCGTCGCCGGTGTAGTAGCTTGAGGTGGGGCTTTCCACGCTCATGATTAGGGCGTAGGTGTTACGTCGAACCTACACAAACACTTGAAGATCAAACTCTAACAAAATATTGGAATATAAAATGAAATTTTCATTTTAGTTTCTTTTATTTAAATAAAATTAGATATTTTCCCCACGTTTCAGAATAGACCCTCTTTCTTATTTGTTAATTTCGATGATAAAGCTTTATTTATATATTTAAGTGATAATTAAATATATAGCAAATTCGGCCTTTAATAACATAATTATGGATTCTGTCCCGTTAAAGTATACAAGTTGAAGAATGTAGATATGGAACTTTTCATTTGTCTTGAAATTTACCTAAAGTTGCATTCATACTATTTTTTTCATATATTTATAACATTTTTTAATCAAATCTGATACTTTTCAGATAATATGGTTTAAATCTCGATAATAAATTATGAAATTTAAGAAAATAAGTAATTATATGATCATATAACATCTGCATCAAAGTTCTAATATACCAGCACTTTACTATATGGAATCATGTGGAAAACTTATCACACATAAAATCAAACAGAATTATATCGTGTTTGTATTTATATATCAATAATAATAGCAAAAAAGTAAAATCGTATTGGGTCTATATTCGTATATTAAAGCATGTTGACTATGAATAATTTCAATTACCAATTGTGATCTAGAAGTTATATGAAGTTAAGAATATGATGTTACCCAAAATATGTCACCAATTTTACGTGAAATCCAACAAAAACTAATAAAAATAGAGAAGGAGTAGTGTTGGGAACAAAACCTGCAGAAGGCGTTTGGCGAGGTCCACAGCTATGATTCCCGCACTGCACCCCATGCCGCCCAAGTGGTAGCTCAGCACGTCTTCTCTCATCTTGTAACGGTTCACGATCATCGCGGACAGCGACGGTACCGGACTAAACGTCGATATATTCACGATCACGATCCCGATCTCGCGCGGATCCACGCCCGTCTTCGCCAGTAAATCGTCCACCGCCCCCGCCACCACCGTCTCCGCCTCCTCCCGCGCGCATCCGAATGCCGACTGCGGCGGGAAGTCGTCGCACCCGTAGACGTAGACGTTCTCGCTCACGGCGGACTTCTCCATCACTTTTTTGCAGAAGGCGAGGTTCTCCGGGCTGAGGAGCGCCGACATTTTCTCGTAGATCGTCTCCCTCGGGACGAGGAAGGAGGGGTCGTGGTTGTAGCAGGCGAAGTCGAGGAGGTAGATTTTTCGGGGGCGGAGGAGTAGAGAGAGCAAGTACGCCGCCGCTGCAGTGGTGGAGATTATGGAGAGAACCGCGGCCACAGCGGGGCGGTTGTGGCGGAGGTGGTGGTTGGCGTGGTTGATTAGGGTTTCGCGGGCGGAGAGGAGGTGGATGGCGGTGGAGAGGAGGGTGGGGATGATGAAGATGTAGAATGCATGGGAGAAGAGGTAATGGTAGCATGATTTGGTGAGGATTCTGAGCTTTGGGGAGGAGAAGAAATGGGTGGGTTTTATGGTGATTTGATTAACTTCCGCCATTGTTGAAGATGAGATTTTTGTGAGGGAAAATGAAGAGAAGAAGAGTTGGTTTAAATAGGCAAAATTGGAGACGTGGGGTGAGGACGTGGGGGTGGGGGCATGCAATTTTCGTGTATTTCATGTTCTCAACTCTATTGGGGTTGTTTGTGTTGCGTAATCCAATCACAAATTTGAAATTGATATAATACATAGTATTATTATATTTATTATTTAATTTGTTGTTATCAATATTATTATATTAAACTAGAGAAATAAATAATAATTTTTTGTTCTCTCACGGCATGATTGGTATGCAGGTAGGAAAGGAATGAATTTTAGAATGGAAGGTAATCGGATGATGAGATCTTCTACTCCATTCTTATACTCCATCTCTTGCTCCATACGTTAGATATAGGACACGTGTATAGTTAACGGATAAAGCATAATGGAGCAATTTAACTTCTGTCTATCGTCTTCTTTCTCCCAGAATTCTCTCCCATAATTCTGCTTTCAGTTTTCTTTCCGAAATTCACTCAAAAGTCTTAACCCAACAATTCTTTCAGTTTCAAGGCGAAAGGTGGCGGATGATTTCAAATAAGCGGCGGTTCTTCATTCTTCTTTCAGATTCCCAAATGAAATCAACATTGATTCTCTGATGTAGTACGATGTAAAGCCCGAGCAATTTCTCCAATTTTCGTTTTTCGCAAAACTGGAGAATTGCATAAACAATTCATCTCTAATTATTTGAGTAGTCCTACATCTTTGGAGACGGTTTATTTGTTTGTATTTGTTTCTGTTATGCTTAATTTTTTGGAAAAAAAATCACCATAGCTCCACGACTCCATTTGGATATTCAGAAATCTTAGTGTTGATAGTATATTCTTGAATCATTCATGATATAATTTTTCTGTTAGTTTTTGTTTTGAGTTGTAGCAGAGTTGGTGTTTGTTATGAGACAAATAACAGAAGAGAGGTTATCAATTTAACTGAAGAATTGGATTAGGATTTTGCTGAAGATATCTTCAAGTATTCTTCAAGATATCTTCACGAAAACTTTTATTTAATTTTATCTGTTTTGGATATACATAATATTTTTTTTTGATTTCTTGGATAAAAGGTTACATTTTTTTTTCCTTCCTGACGTTAGGGTTACCAACACTCCGTTATTTTTTTTTTTTTTTTTTTCTAATAAAATCTATAAGTTTTGACACGTGTCACACATCCAACATATGGAGCACGAGATGAAGCACAAGAATGGAGCGGAAGATCCAAACCGGAATGTAATGGCTTTATTATAGCATTTCTATAATTGGTACGTGCAATAATAAAGTTAAGAATGGAATAAAAATTTTAGATTTATTTCGGTAATATTATTTGCAAATAAAAATATAAGTAATAATATTGTCAATAATGATAATTAAATACATGATTAAAATACTTTATATATTAATATAATTTTTAATTTTTTTTATTTTGATGGCAATATCATGATGTTTTCATATGTATTTTTAAATATATAATATATATAGTATATTTATATTTATATTTATATTTAGTTTTACATATTAAATGCAATTTTTTAAATTTTCAATTAGAATAAATATTGGTATAATAAAAAATAACAATATAATATACATTTAATAAATATGTGATTATTATATAAAAATTAAATCAATTTTGAAGATTAAAAATGACTATACCATGGGGTACCTAAGGAATGTAAACTCATGTTTGTATGAATGGACATTACCTCGGTAATGAGTATTCCCAATCAAATTTTGTATCAATCAAAGGTTTAAAAATAGATGGAATGTTCATTCCATCATACCAATCAAGGGTTTTGGATTCTTGGACTCTTTTTTTCGTTTTCTTTATCTATTCTTTTCATCCCTTTTGTTTTCTTATGCCATTTATATTATTTATGTATTTATTTATCATAATTTAGTAATTATATTAAATATAATTATAAAAATATATTAATATAAAAATTAATTTTAGTATATTCAAATAATAGTTTATTTGCCACGCAATGAGTTTGTCAGGTTACTAATTTTTTAATAAAATATGAATCATTCATGATAATCGTAAAACAATCGAATTGTGTCGAATATTCATATCGGATATCGTGCTTGAGTTTTGACACACTTCATATGAAAATTTAAAAATCCGATCCTCCTCATATAAAAATTTTTAAGAAAAAATTTATATTGTCATAGATTATTTCCACATGACTGTATTCATATCCCGCGTATGATAAATAATTAATAACACTTACCTAATTAAGATCATTTTAGAAAAACCAATATCTAGCCACAGCCCACAAATACTACACATAGTTCCTAGTGGGAACTGTCTATGTCATCGTGTGTCCATAAACGGTAAATAATGATAACTTAAAAAGTACTAAATCTTATTATTTTATAAATTATTGAATAACAAACTAAAATATTATTGCTTAGTACATAATTTCCAACAATATGATAAAATAAACTATATATATATATATATATATATACTACTATATTAAGTGAGAGGGTCAAGTTTGGTCTCTTGGACTCTCCATTTCTTTTCTTTTTTTTTTTAATTTATTTGATTTAAAAAAAAAAAACTCACCCACATACAATACTAACCGTTCTCAATCTCTTTTTTTGGGCTCTTTATTTCTTTTTAATTTTAAAATAAAAAACTAAAAAAACTCAACCTACTTACAAAACTAACTAATCTCAAAGACGTAAGCTAACTAATGCCAAATACATATTTTATGGGTTTTCTGCTTAAACTAATGTCAAACACATGTTTTATGAGTTTTCTACTTAAAAAAAATATGGATTTTCTGCTTAAAATTTTATATTGCACACGCATAGGGTGTGCAGAATTACTAGTATATATATATATCCTGTGATAAATTGTAGAATTACTTTAATGTTTCTCGTTCTATCACTACTAATATTTTTTTTGTTTCTATTTTTATATATTATTTATTTAGGCTCAATATCTAATCGGGTTGAATAAGTACGAAGTTCTTATTAATAATAATAATTGTATTTTTAAAATTTTCAATATAAAATCTATAATTGATCTAGCATAGCATCCAATAGTTAATTGGCGACTAATAATTAAAGCAAAAAACATGTTAAAATAGGCATTTCTAAATTTAACTAAAGAAATACTATTAAATGGTCTACAATTATGGTTGTATGGAGGGAGACGAAAATGTGATTCGAAGAGAACTTTCAAAATCCACTTTTGTCATTGTACCTACTTATACAAAACATATCATATGACAAAAAAAATTAACATACTTTTCTTTTATAAGAAAAATATTTGAGTGCAGGGATCTTCAACTGAGCTGGACATGATATTGTATATTAAAGAACAAAGAATAATTATATTAAAATTTATTTTTAAAAATATAAATATAATTATTTTAAATTTTATTAAGATATAAATATAACTAATTAATCAAATAGAAAAAGAGAAAAAACGGAACATTGAACAGAATAATTAAATAATGAAAAGAGTATAAATAAAAACTATTACTTTAAAAGTACACCAAATTGCAAAGATAACAATATAAATAATAAATTTTGAAAAAAAATTCCATCTTTTCGATTGCAAATTATTATTATTATTATTAGGGTTAATTACACGTAGTTCCTATATTAGACGGGGTGATTACAATTCACCACTATTTTTAAATTAAATTACAGACACCACCCTTCAAGAAATAAGAAATTACACTTAACCCCATTTTTGTTCAAAAATTACTGATGTCAGCAAAATTTTTAATAAAAATTCGAAAATATCCTCCGTTAACTTTGGTCAAATTTTTTATTCCCATATTGTTCTTGGGGATTAACTGTAATTAACTATACTAATATGGGGGTTAAGTGTAATATTTTTAATAAAATTTGTCAACTTTCATTTTTGGACAAAATATAACTGTTATAACGACTATATTATTCTTTCAACTACAATTGATTATACACTTCGTTTATATTTTATTTGATTGTATATATTTAGTTTGATTTGTTAAATTCGCTCATGTTTTCTTTAAATTAAATAAGTCTTATTTTTTTATTAATATGTTATCTTAATTAATTTAAATAAGTATTTTTACGGAATTTAGTACTTTATAATGGATACTTACCGGTAACGACATTTGAACTAATTCTAAAATATAAAAACTATAATTTGTATCACGTAGTCAAAGATGTAAATTGTTCTCACTAAATCAAATCTAACTAAAACGGTTCTATATTAAACGTAAGAGAATTTTTTTTCTTATATTTACATGAAAATTTTAATAAATATATTAAAATTAAAAGTTTGTAATTTCAATTTATAATTAATTATTAATAATTATTAGCAATTAATTTATATCTATATAAAAAATAATTCAACTTAACATGTTAAAATTGTTATATCTATATAAAAAATAATTCAACTTAACATGTTTTCCAGCGTGTCATATGTATTCGGGTCAAATAGTGTATGAAATTGTGTACTTTTAGAGTTATGGGTTAAATTTTCCATTGAAAAATTTTTTGTACCAAAATACGAATTAAAATGAGGCTTTTATACCAAAATTATAATTTCCTCTCAACTTTGTCAACTCGTCCGAGAGATTGAAATCCCGAGCCTTCAGAGGTTACGACCTTAGAATAAGAGAAAAAACCTGACAATTAAAATTGAAATGCTTTTCATGATTTTTTTTTTTGTTTTTGGTTTGGCTTTTCATGATTATTGGTATCTTTAAAATATCCATTTCTGTGGATATCTGGGGAAAAGATTTCTATGGAAATCTGTAATTAAATACAGGCCGACGAATAACATAATTAACTATAAGTAACTATAATTGGTTATACTAAGGGAGTGTTTGCAAATTCTAAAAATAGTATTTGGAACAAGACTTCTACTTATTCTAAGCAGAAATAAACCACAATCCAGAAGCAGTTCAGGAGCTGCTTCGAATTCTGCTTATAAATTATACGATTAATTAAAATTATATTTGACAATAATATCCTAATTAAAATATTAATATTTCTAATTTCGCCTTTTACATACGTATACAACTCTAGACTTCATATATTCCTTGCATCTTTTTTGTTTCAACTCAATAATATTATTTAATAGATACATTAATATATTAAATTATGGTTATATATAAATATAATAATTTATATTAAAATATATTATAATATAATAGGTATTTTATATTTTTATAAAATGGTCTATTTAATATGTTATTATTTATAAATGGAATATAAATATTATAAATAAAGGAATATATAAAATAATTCAATATTTGATTATATTATAAATAATTTTATATAAATTTATAATAATTTTTATATTAATATAATATTTAAATCATAATATAATATTTAAAACTAATTTAAAATACGTCAGGGTAAATTAGTAACTTAATAACAGTTAAAAGTGATTATCAACTTTTCTCTGCAAACACTCAACTGATTATTTTTCTACTGTCACTTTTTTTCCCAAACACTCATTGCTTTTACTACCGTAAATTTTTACAACTTTCAATTATGTTTCTGCTTCTACTTATGTAGTAGAGTTTGCAAACACTTCTATACTTCTATATCTATATCTATATTATAATTATAATATATAGGAACAATGTCTTTTGACCAAATTATATCAATTTTAACCAAATTCTAATTTTCTATTTTGAATTATTTTAATTAATAAAATTATTTTTATAGTATGTTATTTTGCTTATTGGAATCTTTGATTTTTCTAAATAATTGAAAATTTATATCAATTATTTCTGAAATCTTTTAAATTAACAACTTAATATGTATCTTATTTATCTTCTAAGGTTTTTTATATTTATCATAAAAGTTCTAAACACTTATCTATTATCTTCAAACGTAATAGTTTTTATTCTTATTTCATTTATTTTTTTTTATCATGTCTCCAACATTCTCTCTTCATTTTCACACCTCCGACTCCTTCTTTTGCGTCTTTCAGGTACACACAATTATTTCTCTTTATTTTTTATGTTGCAAATCTTATTCAAACAATTATAGAGATTCAAGATTTATGTATCAATACACAGAGTTTTATTTGTTGGGTTAGACGTGTGGATTGGATCTTTGTACTCTTTTGATATTTTCTTGCAATATATCATCTAGTTTCATTATCAATATCATATTTATCATTGATTTTTTATTCACCACTTAAACATAGCCAGTATGGTCATTAAAATCAATGATAAACATGATATTGATAATAGATGATAGTAATAAGTTTATATTTGAATTCAATGATAATTTTTTTTTGCAATTACCTTTTTCTTCAATATTTAGTTCTATATATATATATATATATAATTGTTTTATAAGTTATTTAATTTTCATTGTTTTTGCGCATGAATTTTTTTCTATTGACTATATTTAAACTTGAATTTTATTATTATTTTTTTGTTTCCAACTATGAAGAAGGGTAACATATTTTTATTTTCTTCATTCTTTTTTATTTCATTTAATTTGTCTATCTATCAATCTATCTATAAGTATAAAAGCATACGCATCATATATTATATAGTTTCTAATTTTCCGTGTGGAGTACAAGAAATTTTTTATTTACCCATAAATATATGTGAAATTTTAATAATTTTTCTTTTTTAAAATTCTCATATATTTATTTTATTATCTTTATTTCATTTCATTATTATGATTTATATAAATCTTATGAACTTTTTTTATTATTGATGAACAATTTTTTTTAATTTTTAATGTCATTTAATTTATTGTTTCTTTTTTAATTTACAGTTTCAATAATTACCATACTTATGTTTATTTTTTGTTAATAATTATTTTTATTTATGTTGTATTTTAATTATTTTTTTAAAAAAATTATTTTGTTTTCTTAATGATTAAGTGAATTTTTTTTTCTATTAACTAATTTGCTTTCCCCAAAATTGAATAAATATGTTATATTTTCATATAATTTTTATTTTTTAATATTTAATATTAGTTTTTAATACCATTTATTTTTAGTTTTCTTTTCTAAGAATGTTATCTATTACTTATTTATAACTTTTTAAAATATTTTAAAATTTTTTATTCGGATTGTAATTTGGTTGGGTATTTTCTTATGAAAAATTTCAAAATAATTACATTTTTTAATTAAATTTATATTATTTAAAACTTTCACTATTTTTAATAATATTTTTTGGCTTGAGGATCTTTGATGTGATGGTAAACCAATCAAATGTATTTTTTTTTTACGGCAAATTATTGAACAATCCCTGATAAGGCAACAATGTTATCCTAAACCCCCCAATTTGAAATCATACTATTTTACATCCCTAATACACAACATATTTTTTCAAAACCCCCTAAATCGCCTAAAATTACCTAAGTATCCCTGCTAAAATTGAATAATCACAATCCATACCAAGCATCCAAATCCCTCCTCCATCGGCAGGAATTTGTCATTCTTCACCATCTCCCGCCACCGCCCGCCGCTGCAGACCGCTGCACACCACCGCCGACAAGTGTAGAAGAAGTTATTGGAGACTGAACGGCCCACACACCCACGTTAGAGGCGAAACCCCTACGAGCTACCAACCACGCCCCCACGACGAACACTCTGTTTTAGGTCGTTGCTTGAAATGGTAAGGTCTGAGAGGAAGGTACGTCGCACCCAACGTGTCGAGGTTAGTTTTCTTCCATAAATGGTCAGAAATTCCATTTTTTTCCGCCATATTCCAGTTTGTATTTGGTAAATGATGATTTTAACTCAACAAGTAAGGGTTTCAGGAGTTTGTTAAATAAGGAACATTGAATCGATTTTTATTCGATAGATGGTTCGCTCAATGTCGACGACGCCGTTGATGATTGTTCCGTCCCCGGCCGAAACAAGCAGGGGAAAGAGAAAAAGATCAGAGGTAGACATCCATGAGACTGATGAGGGCACGCTTTCGAAGAAGCGGGTGTATTCGATTTTGCATCAGTGCGTGTTGAAGAGATTCAGTGAGGTTATCTATAAAATTCGTGACCAAATGTCTCCTGGTGAACTCGATGCAGTTAAGAAATCGCCGTTTGGTTGTTTTTTGGGAGCGCCTGTTCAGAAGGGGAGCATTAACAGAGTTTGGTTGTTACTCGATTACTACAACTGCAGCACAAATACATTTAAATTTGGTAGCCAAGAAGTTTTATTTTGTCAGGAGGAATTCAGCATTGTTATTGGTATGCGACATTCCGGCCATCCTGTCGTGGTTGTGGGCAAGAGTAAATCCAATACCTTGATCAAGCATTTTGGCAATAAGGGAAACAATGTCTCCCGAACTAACATCGAGAGTAAACTATACGAATTCGTCGGAAGGACTGATGACGATGGCATTGATGATTTTGTACGGATGTACATTTTATACGTTTTTAATTGTTTGTTGTTCCCACGTAGCAGTGTACGTGTGCCTGCTGCGCTTATTTGGTATGTAGATGATTTGTCCAGGATTGGACAGTACGCGTGGGGCACAGCGGCTCATATGTTTTTTATTCAAGGTATTAGGAAGCATGTTGTGGATAAACATGATTTTCTTCATGGATGTACTATGGGTTTGTTGGTAAGTCGTCGGCTTGGTTTTGTAGATTGTGTCGTTTATACCTATATATACACCTACTTAAGTTATTGTTTATGTCAAGCATGGTTTCATGAACGAATCCAGAAGTTTGGCATCTCAAGAAGGTTGGCAGCATTCCCTCGTTTGTTTAAATGGAAAGGGAGTGCACTGCCTAGTACAAAAGAGAATGCGAAGAAGGAACTGGAAAGTATTTGCCTCTCAGATGTAAGTCCGTAATCTTTGGTAATTTAAACCAATATGCATATTTTATTCAAATGTTTTGTAAGAAAGCCTGTTGATTTAAAAATACGCAGATTGTTCCCTTACAAGCGGCTAACAAAATGGAGAGAAGTCTGTCCAGAGCGGAGGAAGAAGTTTTTGTTGACGAAGGGGATCAAGTTGTTTGCGTAGCAGAAAAAGCGCAAGGTGTCGATCAAGGAGTTCATGTTAGGAATAGTGCCCTAGAAAGCCGATTGTATATCCGCTTTGTGCTTTTCCTTATTGTAATCACAGACAATCTTTGAATGAAATAACGAATTGAGGCAACATTTCTTTATATGCTCTTGTTTGGTATGCGTTTACTTTATCTGTGCATGTATGAGAACTCCCCTAATCCTGATGACTTTAGGACTCTACCATTTAGGTGAAATGGTTCATGAAACGAGCCCTATATCACATAAGTCATGATTAGTAAAATACTCCAAGCCGATGAGTCCTACAGACAGTGGGAGTGTCAACCTGACTCCTCTAAGGCTTGCTTGTGGGATCACGCCTTTAAGAAGGACCACCTTGTTTCATGGAGGTGCAAAGTGTATAGTTGATACGTGCGTGATACATGAGGGTGCTTACTTTAATAAGTAAGTTCACTGAGGTGCCCCGTGTGAGAACATTCCTAAATGGGAAAGGAAGTTTCTATTTCAGGAAATGGAAACTTCCAGATTAGGAAATATCTCACGAGTCATTGATGTGATTAATAGATCCTTAGACTTGAGGTTCCTTGTCACTTTATAAGTTAACTTTGTAGTCTTAGGTATAAGCTTTAAAGGGTGTCGCCTTAGACAACTGATTCAAGGCTTATGCTGGGGCTGCACAAGTGACTCATGAAAGTGAATGAGAATCAAGAAAGGACCTACACTTGCATTTGCAAGGTGATCTATTATTGTGTAAGTCATTCATATGCCATATGGAGTCCTTGGCCAAGGCAGTAGGTCAAGACATCAAGAAAAGGGTTTCTTGGATTGAGATCAAATGGATATGAAATGCACTTAGCTTTAAGACCGGATTATTAGGGTTCTGATTATTCCCTTGCCCTAGATCTTGGTTGAGAGATAGTAAGTAGGAGGATTGTATCTCACATGAATCAATGACTTAAAGGTTCTGTCGAATCCGAACATTCCAATTCAGCTAGGGGTTAAACACCTGTTGCTAGACTATGGTCGTTTAATCTGTGGACTGATTAATTAATTAGTGAATTAATTAATTAGGGTCACTGCTAATTGAATTGAGAACCTAGAGGGTCACACACAACAACTTGGTTACATGAGTTGAGGCTTGAAAATGATTAAACGAGTTAATCGGGCCAAGAGGGTTCCACACGTGTGAAGTCACACGTGTGGCTCACGTGAGTGACACGTGTCACACACGTGTGTATATATATATATTATATATATATTAAATAATTAATTAGTTAATTATTTAATAGACTTTGGTTTAATTTTGAATTAAAAAGAAAGTCTAATTTTGGAGAAAATAATCTAGTTAATTAATTACGAATTAATTAATTAGATAAAAATAAGTTATTTATTTTATAATAAATAAAGTATAAAATTATCCAAAAATAGTTTGAATATTTTTAGCTCTCTTAAAAGTTGACTTGAATTAGAATTCAAAGTCAAAGTTGGAAATACTTGATGATCAAGTAATAGGAGAGAGAGGGACCAAATCCTTTGTCCATTAGGACTAGGTTCGGCCGCCCCTCCCCTTTCCTACATATAGGGGAGCTCATGCTCCCCTTTAGAGCTAATAGACAATTCTTGGTTCATGTGTTGAACACCTTCCCTTCTCCAAGATTAAATTAAACCCTAGGTTAAGCCTAAACACTAACTAGAGAACTAGCATCCTTACTAGTTAGATTGTGATCAAGTTGGTGGACTTTCTCTAGAGACTTCAAGTTAGAAGTTTGAAGATTCGAGCTTTACCAAAGGAGAGGGGATCACGCCGCGAGAAGAGCGTTCTTGGGTAGCTTGAAACGCTTCAAGAAAGAACAAAAGAAAAGTACGTTTTCTGTCTTTACGAATTTGGTTACACGATTGCGAGTTCAAGGTCCTTTTGTTGGAAAATTTTTTTAAATTCCGCTGCTTTCTGATTCGTATTTTCCAACAAGTGGTATCAGAGCCACCTCGTTAATCGTGTTTCTGTTTCGTCTCAATTATTCTGAATTTGGTAGAAATTCTTAGGCTTAGATGCGAATTAGGTATTCATGAGTTCTTTTAGAAAGCCTGAAATACGAAACTGTAATTTTTCCTGAATTTCTGAAACTGTTTTCTTAAATTGTGATTTTGAAAACCGTTTTGATTGAAATATGTTTAAATCGAATTTTTTAATTTTGGATTGAATCGGGTTTTGGAGAAACCCAAAATACGAAACGGAACACGAAAAAGGACGAGCCTAGGCGTGCTAGCACGTCGCACGCCCAGGCCCGTCGCCGCCGCCCAGCCCTCCCGCCCGCGCCTAGGCGCGACCGCTCGCCTGTCCCGCAACCGCGCGGGACAGCCGCCCGCACCGTCCTGCAACAGAGCGGGACGCCCAGGCCGAGATCGCCCGCCATCGGGCGGGCACTGCTGCTCGCGACAAGCGCACGAATCGCGCGCCCAGTGCCGCCCGCTGTGCGCGCAGCGTGCGCGCGCGCGCGCGCCTGATGCCGCGCGGCAGTGCCCTCCTTTGGGCGGATGCTTTCGGGCCTAATTTCGTGTTTTCGTGTTTCGTGTTTTCGTGTTTCGTGTTTTCGGTCCGAAAAATCCCGATTTAATTTTATCTTAATTTTATCTTTTAAAATCAGTTTTGCTAAAATAAAATTATTTTAAAATTTTGATTAAATTGGGATTTTTGAGAAATTAAAGCGATTTGGATTTTGGGAAAATTATGAATTTTATTTTCTGAAAATAATGAAAGAATAAAATTATTAATTTTGGAAATTAATTGGAATTTTATTGGTTTGTTGTTTTTCGGGTTTTATTGAAAAGGCTCTTGAACAAGAATTGCATCTAAGTCGTGTTTTAAGTCATTAGGACTTGAAACGAGAATTTTAATTTATTGGCTAAATTTAAATTCTTGCAAGAGCATGTTAGGTGATCTTGGGTTTAGATCTATGTATGGTTTTAATTTATGCACATGGATGGTTTAAATTGGGGTTGGAGCCCTATAGTTGCGTTTTTCAATTGAGGTTGGAGCCTCACTTATGTGCGTACTGTTATGTGATTTATTATGTGGCTTTCCATATTACTGTTTTTGAGGCCGGGGTATGCCCCGTGTAATTGTCTAAGACCAATATGAAGATTGAGCCTTATTACTTTATGTCTTTTTCTTTTTATTGTAATTTGAGAGTAGAGATAGGTGGTGAGGTTTTATTTTCATTTTGGAGACAATGCACCCATGGAGTAAGATGGACCACATTCAAGTAACAAGGAGGCCATAAGTGAAGACCCCTCAAAATGTTAGGGAGGGAAATCTCAATTGTTAAATGTAATAGAGATAGGGCTCGTATTTTGTTACCGCTTTCCCTTATGTGATTTAAACTGTTTATGTGGCATGTATGTTAGAACTTGTGATTGTGGAGTGGCTCCCACATATCACGCATAAGATAGGTATAACCCATGATCATTACATGTTAGTATCATGCTAGGACATGTTATCTGTTTATGTGCTTGTTTGATATGCATTTAAGTGTACTTGCATTAATCAAGACTAATAAAATTGGATAACATATATGTTGGTGAGGTCGAACCGGACAACTCTCCGGTTGATTCAAAAATTCCCATTAAATATTAAGCTAATTTCGAACAAATAGGTGTTTAATTCGAGATGCAAATTTTGAATTAAATTCCTAGCATTCCATCAATAGGTTTTAAGTTTAGTAAGTAAAGCTAGTTATTGTCCGCAAGTCGTGGGATAGCTAGTGGAGCTTATTAGTTCTTAGTTACCTAATTAATCATTTTAAATGGTCAATATTTCGTGGTCAATTTTAGCAAGGGCGATGTCCGCGAGTCGTGGGTCGTTCGAACTAAGTTTTGGTCATGATCTTATGATTGATGGGTCTAGCTTAACGCCTAAGTAAATATGGATGTCGCACGAGTCGTGGGTCCATATTGAAAGATAGGTGATGCAAAAACAATTACTAAGAATTCTAAAGGTGTTAGAATTGGTAAGTTGTACCTACCTAGGGTTCTTACTTAGAATGTCCGCGAGTCGTGGGTTCAAGGTAAAATGCCTAGGATCTTAGTACCCATTGGGAAACGTGTTCCTCTTAGATCTTTGGGAATTCTAGATCTTTGAAAAACAGTGGGAGCTACATTAGATTAAAGACCTTATCTTTTGTATATCGTTATAATTTAGCATGCTCACTAGTTCTCTGTTTTACCATTTAGGTCGTAGATTCTGTGATTCTCTACGTGTTTTGAAATGGCAACCAAAAACCCTCTTGTATCGATCCTCGAGTCAAACAAGTTGACTGGTCCCAACTATTCTGATTGGCTAAGGAATCTAAAAATCATTTTAGATTCTGAGAAGAGAACTTATGTTCTCTTCGAAGGAGAGCCTAGTCCCGAAGGGGAGGCTCCCACTCGGGCCGAGCGGGACGCGATTCAGAAGTGGAAGGATGATAATCTCCAAGCCCGTTGCCTTATGTTGGCTAACATGTCTCCGGACTTGCAAAGGCAACATGAGGCCATGGAATTTGCTTGGGAGATTTACGACCACTTAGAGCAACTTTACCGCCCTCATGAACGTGTTACAAGGTATAACACTTCAAAGGAATTGTTCCACTTGAGAATGAGGGAAGGTTCAAGTGTCCATGAATATGGACTCAAGTTTCTTGCCCTTACTGAGAAACTTGCTTCCATGGACATGCCACTGAAAGATGAGCTTTCAGTGGATTTGTTGCTAGCTTCGCTCCCACCATCATTCAACCAATTTGTCCTTAACTTCAACATGAATCATGCTGGTGCTACTGTAGCTGAGCTGATTAGTCAGCTTGTGACTGCTGAAAGCACGATCAAGAAGGACAATAAGGTTTTGATGGTGAATGCTTCATCTTCCTCTTCTGGGCCTTCTAAAGGTAAGGGCAAGAAAGCCCAAAAGAAGAAGAAGAAACCCCTTAGGCCCACTGGTGGCATTTCGAAGGGGAAGGCCCAAAAGAAGAAGCGTGATCAGAAAGAGGATGTTTGCTTCCATTGTGGCAAAGCGGGACATTGGAGGAGAAACTGCCCAGAGTACAAGGCTACTCTAAAGAAAGGTATCTTTCTCGTTGAAGTAAATCTTTCTATTAATTCTAGTTCTTGGGTACTTGATACCGGTTGTGGAACTCATATCTGTAATGATGTACAGATGCTAAGTGAAGTCCAACAACTCAAAGAAGGAGAATGTGTCTTGAAGATCGGTGATGGCTCAAACGTTGAAGCTCGAGCTTTAGGCACAATTAGATTAGATTTAGGTAGTTTTGAGTTAGTATTAAATAAAGTCCTTTATGTACCGAGCATTATTCATAATATAATTTCAGTTCCAATATTAGATTGTGAAGGTTATGAAACTTATATTAAGAATGGTAAATACTTTATCAAACGGAACAACTCTTCCGTTCATATCGGTACTCTAAGTAATGGACTTTACCTAACTCAAAATATCAATATTATGAATATACAACGAGAAACAAAGCGTAAGAGAGATGACAAAGTTTCAGCTCCCTTATGGCACGCTAGATTAGGACACATTTCAAAGAACAGAATTAGCAAGATAAACACTTTAGGATCATTCTCTGAAAATGATCTCAAAGAGTTAACTTCTTGCGAATCCTGTCTCAAAGGAAAAATGTCCAAAGTCCCTTTTAAAAGAACTGTGGAACGTGCCACTAAGGTTTTGGATTTGATCCATACTGATGTTTGTGGACCGCTTAGTGTAAGCACAAGAAACAATCATCAGTATTTCTTAACCTTTACTGATGACTTTAGTCGGTATGGTTATGTATACTTAATGAAGTATAAATCTGAAGCTTTTCAGAAATTCTTAGAATTTCAAAAGGAGGTTGAGGACCAAACTGGTCACAAGATCAAAGCACTTCGATCTGATCGAGGAGGCGAGTATCTTAGTGAAGAATGCCTTGATCATCTCAAAGATAATGGGATTATCTCTCAGTGGACTCCTCCGGGAACTCCTCAGCTTAATGGAGTTTCTGAGAGAAGGAATCGAACCTTACTTGATATGGTTCGTTCCATGATGAGTTTCACTGACTTACCACCTTCTTTCTGGGGTTATGCCCTAGAAAGTGCAGCAAAGATTCTGAATCTAGTTCCCTCTAAGTCAGTCCCCAAGACGCCCTATGAAATGTGGCATGGTAAAATACCTAGTTATTCTTACTTAAGAATTTGGGGTTGTCCTGCTTATGTGAAGAGGACAGTGGGAGATAAGTTAGAATCTCGTTCTAACTTATGCTACTTTGTAGGTTATCCTAAGGAATCCATAGGATACTATTTCTATGATCAATCTGAGCAAAAGGTGTTTGTTTCCAGAAATGCCACTTTTCTTGAGGAACCGTTCCTTAAAGAAAATAAAGGCAAGATCATAGAATTAGAAGAAGTACAAAATGACCCCACGTCACCCACTGAAGAAACGTCCCACTCTAATCAACTACAACCAATCACGAATTTCGATACACATGTAAATCCTCCTCTAAGGCGTTCTGAACGCACTCCTAGACAGCCGGAGAGATGGTATGGATTCTTCCATGAAATCTCTCAAAAGGATAATGATCCTTTAACATATGAGGAGGCACTTTCAGATTCTGACTCTGAACAGTGGATAGAAGCCATGAAATCCTAAATGGATTCCATGAACTCCAACCAAGTTTGGACCTTGGTAGATTTGCCTGATGGGGTCAAACCCATAGGTTGCAAATGGATCTTTAAGAGAAAGCTTGGAGTTGATGGAAGCATTGCAGCCTACAAAGCAAGACTGGTTGCAAAAGGATTCACTCAGAGACCCGGCGTGGATTTTGATGAAACCTTTTCACCAGTTGCAATGCAAAAGTCTATTCGGATCATGCTTGCCATTGCTGCATATTATGACTATGAGATATGGCAAATGGATGTGAAAACTGCCTTTCTCAATGGTGACATTGACAAAGACATTTATATGGAGCAACCCATAGGTTTCACATTCAGTGGGAGTGAGCAAAAGGTTTGCAAACTCCAAAGATCAATCTATGGATTGAAACAGGCTTCTAGGAATTGGAACATTCGATTTGATGAATCGGTCAAAGCGTTTGGATTCATCCAAATTTCGAATGAATCATGTGTGTATAGAAAGGAATTGGAGACCTCAGTGCAATTCTTAGTACTTTATGTTGATGACATCCTTCTTATTGGGAATTCGAAGGATGACATGAAAGTGACTAAGTTATGGTTATCAAACCAATTCGAGATGAAAGATCTTGGTGATGCGTCCTATATCCTTGGAATTAAAATCTATAGAGATAGATCTAGAAGGTTGATAGGACTATCACAGTCGATGTACATTGACAAAGTATTGAAGAGATTCAATATGGAGTCAGCAAAGGTTAAGAACCTTCTTATGAGTGTAGGAACATGTCTTTCAAAGAAGATGTGTCCTAAGACTAACCTTGAGAAGGAGAGAATGACTCATACACCTTATGCGTCAGCAATAGGTAGCATAATGTATGCAATGTTATGTACTCGACCGGATGTGGCTTATGCACTTAGTGTGACAAGTCGTTTCCAATCGGACCCTGGAGATGGTCACTGGGCTGCAGTGAAGAATATTCTTAAGTACTTGAAAAGTACTAAAGATTTATTCTTAGTTTACGGAGGTCAGAAAGATCTTACTGTCGAAGGATACTGCGGTGCAAGCTTTGCATCAGACTTAGATGATTTTAAGTCAATGTCAGGATACATTTTCTGCCTAAACGGCGGAGCAGTGAGTTGGAAGAGTTCCAAGCAAACAACCACTGCAGATTCGACCACTGAGGCCGAGTACTTAGCTGCAAATGATGCAGCTAAGGAAGGTGTTTGGATTAGAAACTTCATTCATGAGTTGAATGTTGTTCCTAGCATGAAAGACCCCATTACTGTGTTTTGTGACAACACTGGGGCGGTTGCTCAAGCAAGAGAACCAAGATCTCACCAACGGACCAAGCACATTATGAGGAAGTATCACCTAATCCGTGATATTATCAAAAGAGGAGATGTACTAATCGAGAGGGTCACATCAGCAGAGAACGTGGCAGATCCACTTACTAAACCCCTTAGTCGAGAAGCTTTCCAAGGCCATCTTCAGAAGATGGGACTTAGAGTAGCTTTAGAATGGCTTTGACGGGCAAGTGGGAGATTGTTAGGAATAGTGCCCTAGAAAGCCGATTGTATATCCGCTTTGTGCTTTTCCTTATTGTAATCACAGACAATCTTTGAATGAAATAACGAATTGAGGCAACACTTCTTTATATGCTCTTGTTTGGTATGCGTTTACTTTATCTGTGCATGTATGAGAACTCCCCTAATCCTGATGACTTTAGGACTCTACCATTTAGGTGAAATGGTTCATGAAACGAGCCCTATATCACATAAGTCATGATTAGTAAAATACTCCAAGCCGATGAGTCCTACAGACAGTGGGAGTGTCAACCTGACTCCTCTAAGGCTTGCTTGTGGGATCACGCCTTTAAGAAGGACCACCTTGTTTCATGGAGGTGCAAAGTGTATAGTTGATATGTGCGTGATATGATACATGAGGGTGCTTACTTTAATAAGTAAGTTCACTGAGGTGCCCCGTGTGAGAACATTCCTAAATGGGAAAGGAAGTTTCTATTTCAGGAAATGGAAACTTCCAGATTAGGAAATATCTCACGAGTCATTGATGTGATTAATTGATCCTTAGACTTGAGGTTCCTTGTCACTTTATGAGTTAACTCCGTAGTCTTAGGTATAAGCTTTAAAGGGTGTCGCCTTAGACAACTGATTCAAGGCTTATGCTGGGGCTGCACAAGTGACTCATGAAAGTGAATGAGAATCAAGAAAGGACCTACACTTGCATTAGCAAGGTGATCTCTTATTGTGTAAGTCATTCATATGCCATATGGGGTCCTTGGCCAAGGCAGTAGATCAAGACGTCAAGAAAAGGGTTTCTTGGATTGAGATCAAATGGATATGAAATGCACTTAGCTTTAAGACCGGATTATTAGGGTTCTGATTATTCCCTTGCCCTAGATCTTGGTTGAGAGATAGTAAGTAGGAGGATTGTATCTCACATGAATCAATGACTTAAAGGTTCTGTCGAATCCGAACATTCCAATTCAGCTAGGGGTTAAACACCTGTTGCTAGACTATGGTCGTTTAATCTGTGGACTGATTAATTAATTAGTGAATTAATTAATTAGGGTCACTGCTAATTGAATTGAGAACCTAGAGGGTCACACACAACAACTTGGTTACATGAGTTGAGGCTTGAAAATGATTAAACGAGTTAATCGGGCCTAGAGGGTTCCACACGTGTGAAGTCACACGTGTGGCTCACGTGAGTGACACGTGTCACACACGTGTGTATATATATATATTAAATAATTAATTAGTTAATTATTTAATAGACTTTGGTTTAATTTTGAATTAAAAAGAAAGTCTAATTTTGGAGAAAATAATCTAGTTAATTAATTACGAATTAATTAATTAGATAAAAATAAGTTATTTATTTTATAATAAATAAAGTATAAAATTATCCAAAAATAGTTTGGATATTTTTAGCTCTCTTAAAAGTTGACTTGAATTAGAATTAAAAGTCAAAGTTGGAAATACTTGATGATCAAGTAATAGGAGAGAGAGGGACCAAATCCTTTGTCCATTAGGACTAGGTTCGGCCGCCCCTCCCCTTTCCTATATATAGGGGAGCTCATGCTCCCCTTTAGAGCTAATAGACAATTCTTGGTTCATGTGTTGAACACCTTCCCTTCTCCAAGATTAAATTAAACCCTAGGTTAAGCCTAAACACTAACTAGAGAACTAGCATCCTTACTAGTTAGATTGTGATCAAGTTGGTGGACTTTCTCTAGAGACTTCAAGTTAGAAGTTTGAAGATTCGAGCTTTACCAAAGGAGAGGGGATCAAGCCGCGAGAAGAGCGTTCTTGGGTGGCTTGAAACGCTTCAAGAAAGAACAAAAGAAAAGTAAGTTTTCTGTCTTTACGAATTTGGTTACACGATTGCGAGTTCAAGGTCCTTTTGTTGGAAAAATTTTTTAAATTCCGCTGCTTTCTGATTCGTATTTTCCAACAGTTCAAACCATTTGTGTGGAAGAGGCACCTGAATGTGTCGATGAAGGAGTTAAAACGGTTTGTGTGGAAGAGGCACCGAAATGTGTTGATGTAGGAGTTCAAGTTGATTTGATTGAGGATGGGGAAGGTGATTGTGATTCCGGACGAGCTGAGGTTAGATCGAAGAGGAAGAACGATGTGAGGGAGCGTGTGGAAGAAAATGTGAGAACATATTACATACAAGATTCAATATTACAATGTCTTTTAACTATGCGCGTGTGTTTGATTTGTCATTGGATAATTATGTATTAGGTGATTGTGTTTGATGGAGCTCAAGTGGACAGTAGGCCTAAGGAGGCCCCAGGATGTGAGGTCGTCACTGAGGGGCAACGGAATAGGGCATTTAATTTGATTATGAGCTATACGGAGGCGCAAAACTAAGTGTTCTTACTTAATTCAATGAGTTTAGTTGGCAGAATATTGTTAACTGTTTCATTATAATCTTTTGCAGCCATGATGTTGTGTATACAAGTAAGATGAGTTTTATCTTCGTGTACGATCTACGAGATCTAATTTTGGGGAAGGAGACCAATGACAATGTTATTCTGTCCTATTACGACCTGCTAACAAGTCCTGGTTACCTTGTGCCGAAATTCCACGATCTACATTTTGTTAACCCTCATGTGTCAGTTAAATTTGTGGGGAAATTGAAGAGCAGGCGCACATGAAAGACAAAGAAGAAGACTGTCCCTTACATTGTCCCATCTGCAATCAACGAGTTCATGACGCACCAGATGAAAAGTGACTACGTCATGACCTTAAACGAGGTGTCTTCAACAGTTATGTTCTCATGTCGTTATATTATTTTCCCTTTACTGACAAATTCTCACTGGCATATGTTGGTGTATGAGACCGAGCACAAACGTTTCAGTCACTATAACTCAATGCATACAGAAGAAGCTGCCACCGATGTCGAAGTATACTCAGATTTTCTCTGGAAGTTGTGGATTAAGAACAATGTTGTCAAGAGTTCCAAAGAGAGGGAATTGGGGCGGGGACGAATGAGAATTCAGGATAAGGGGTGCAATGATTGTGGTGTATTAATGTGTCTACATGGTGAGATGCTTGTTCGAGAGACTGACGAGTTCAGGACATATGCCGAGACATGCAACATCGCCGAATACCGCTTTAAGTTAGCCAATGCCTTTCTAGAAAAACAATCTGGTTCATCTATATAATTGAAATTTCAATTAGATTGTTATTTATTTTTCCAGTGAAACTGTAATAATGCGTAATTGGAAGGGTGATTTGTCCAGTGAAAATGTAGTAATGCGTAATTGGAAAGGTGATTTGTCCAGGGACACTGTAATAATGCGTAATTGAAAGGGGAATTTGTCCAGTGAAAATGTAGTAATGCATAATTGGAAGGGTGATTTGGCCAGTGAAAGTGTAGTAATGCGTAATTGGAAGGGTGATTTGTCCAGTGAAAATGTAGTAATGCGTAATTGACAGGGTGATTTGTCCAGTGAAACTGTAATAATGCGTAATTGAAATGGTGATTTGTCCAGGGACACTATAATAATGCGTAATTGAAAGGGGAATTTGTCCAGTAATAATGCGTTCCAGTGAAACTGTAATAATGCGTAATTGGAAGGGTGATTTGTCCAGTGAAAATGTAGTAATGCGTAATTGGAAGGGTGATTTGTCTTGGAAGTGTGATTTGTCCAGTGAAACTGTAGTAATGCGTAATTGGAAGGGTGATTTGTCCAGGGACACTGTAATAATGCGTAATTGGAAGGGTGATTTGTCCAGTGAAACTGTAATAATGCGTAATTGAAAGGGTGATTTGTCCAGTGAAACTGTAGTAATGCGTAATTGGAAGGGTGATTTGTCCGTGAAACTGTAATAATACGTAATTGAAAGGGTGATTTGTCCAGTGAAACTGTAATAATGCGTAATTGGAAGGGTGATTTGTCCAGTGAAACTGTAAATATAACATTGCAACATTAACAAGATTGATTCAATGATGATCACATCATTACAACAATATAGTTATGAACAAGATTCTGAATAAAACATTGCAACATTAACAAGATTGATTGAATCATGCTCACATAATTACAATTCAGAATCTTGTTCATAAGTATATTATTATAGTTATGTAGTAATGCCCGGATGAGTATGCAACTTGTTATTCTTCATAAGTATATTATTCTTCATAAGTATGATTCTGAATTCCGGATAAATATGAATCATGCTCACATCATTACAATTCAGAATCTTGTTCATAAGATTATAACAAGATTGATTGAATCATGCTCACATTATTACAATAATATACTTATGAACAAGTAGTTATAATCTTATCAGTATCATTCTTCATATATTTAAACTTTCGATTCACTGCAATGTGATAATTTTTTAAATGAACCCTACAGTCATTAGCATCCTTAAAGGCCTGTCCAACGCGACGGATGCAACGACTCCAGGATTCATTGTTGTTGGAATTATGAACGACTAGGGCTTGACTTGTCGAGGTCATTCCCTGGTCATCCCTTTTCAAATAAGACACAAGCCAAACGAATAACGCATCACATATGCATCGCAATCCCAAATCAGCCATATAACAGAGCAAATTAAAATACAGGGACTACCTTCTCCGAGATGAACTTGAAGGGGGCTGAATTGCTCTCAACTTTGCAATGTGTTGTTTTGCTAGACCATGCACTGCCACCATACTCTCAACATCTTGATCTTTCTTCAAATTAATCCATGATTCATCTTCCATATGGGCAGCCTTGTACTGCACCACATATGTATCACAATCGAACGCAGGCCAATGGGTCTCAATCTCCGAAAACACTCTTTCAAGCGTATCGCTCTCCCGAAGTTGAAAGACATGATCTTCGCCTTCAAAAAATACACTACACCAAATCGAACAAGTCACCAAGCTGCCGGAATCCATCTTCCCAGATTGGGTTTTCTTGATTTCGTATCAAACAAGTGATGTCCGCTTCGGTTATCAAATCAAAATACCAATAACAACAATTGAGGGTGCTATGATAATAGGCTTATGGCTGCGACAGCGGGGACGGGGCCGGCGGCAAACTCAGAATCAGAGGGAGTTTAGTTGCAAGGTGATGAATCAATCGTGTGTGTATCAGAGTAAAACTTGAGGGTCAAGTAGTCTTTTAAGGTGATTGGGGGGTTTAAAAAAAATATGTGCTATATTGATGATCACAAATGAAGAATTTTCAAATTAGGGAGTTTATGATAACTTTTTAACATTATTGGTCCTGTTTAATAATTCCGCCTTTTTTTTTATCTCTTCTCATTAAGTTTAGAATAAATTAATAATAATAATTATTATTTTAATGATTATAAATATTTTCAAATTTTTCATACTTTAATTTATTTGTATTATTTATTTATTCGAAGTATGAATATAATTTTTTTTAACTTTAATTATTATGAAGTATGAATATAATTTTTTTTAACTTTAATTATTATTTCTTTTCATTAAATTTAATTTACATAAACTGGTTATTTATTTATTATTCTTTTTATTACTTTACTTATTAATTTTTATATGCTTAGTTCAAATATAATATTAAGAAGAGTCCGTTTATCAATTATGTCACTTTATACTTTATAAAATAATAATAAGTTTCCTTTTTACCAAGTTTCGGTATAATGAACTATACCCAAATTAATATATACTTTAAAAATAAATATATCAAAGTAATATATATTATTTTTGATTAACTAGATACATGTTAGATGATTTTCTATTTCATATATTTTACATAAGTTAATTTTTTATTCTAAAATAAAGTACTTTTTTAATGTTATCTTAGTTTACAAAATTGACGAATAATATGTAATATTATAATTCACAAACCATAATTTTTATATAAAAATCGTGCATATAGCACGGGGTATATGCTAATTTACATTAAGCAATAATAATAATAATCACTGTCCGCATAAAACATCTCAAATATATGGTATATCATCAACAATTAATTATCACCATTATTATGGCAAAAATGCAAAATTGATCCTTCTAAATTTTTTATTTTTACAATTTGGTTCTATCAAAATCCTGTTTAGGAATTAAGTCTTATAATTTTCAAAAAATTACAATGTTGGTATGATTTTCGTAGAAAAATTAATTTGTCACAGGAAATGTTTATGTCCACGTCAACAACATGAATTGAGATAAAATGATGACTTAATAAAATGCTGACTTAAAAAAATGCAAATTCGGTCCTATAAATTTTTTATTTTGACAAATTTAATTAGGTTCATATTATCATTTTACCGTGTCATATTGTGTATCAGACACTTCTCACATGAGAAATTTTTTTAAAAAAATTTATATTATTCATATCGTGCCGTATTCGTATACCATAAATTTTACATCTAAATTCAACATGAATATGTGATGAAACCATGCCTTATTACAAATCTATGACTTTCTTTTAATGAGTTGGCTAAGACCGTCTTGATTCTCATTTGATTTCCTTTTATTTGATCTGAATGTGTTGGGGAATAACTCTGAAAAATATTTATGATAAAGTACAGAGTAATGCGAATTTTTTCTTTATGTCTAATGATACCCATTTTTTCTAAAAAAATTTATGTGAGACGTGTTGAACATAATATCCGATACGAACATTCGACACGAGAGACTATAAATTAATATTTTTACAAATATTCGTACATTAACAGCTATTCGATTGCGAATTGAATTATTGGATTTGAGTTTTGTGAAGAACGTGTTCGAGAGTCCTTGTTTGACTGAAGATTTCTCATAATTTAATATCTTGTCTGTGTGTCTTTGGCTTGTCGTAGAATATGAATGTATATCTATTTACTTAAGGCAGAATCATAGTATGATTGGTTCATACTTCATACTATAATACCCGATATTATGTGTATCTAATAAGAAACATTCTAAATTACAAATAAAAATATTATTAACAAATATCAAATTCATGGTAACTGATGGGTCGTACCCAATGAGACACGTATCTAGCTCCGCGAGAGAGACGGAAAAATAAGACGATAGCTCGCAGGATTAAGTGTGGTAGTTCAGGAGTTCGCGGCAGAGCGAGGTCCCTAAAAGCCTAGGATGGAGAAGTTTAGGGCTTGGTAGTTCGGGAGCCTGCGGCACGACGAGCTCCCTACAAACAGAGGACGGAGAAATTCAATTAATTGAAAATACTTAGTAACGAAACACGGAAGGAAGGAAATCTTGAAAATAGAATCGAAAGGAAGAGAGTTGAGGATAAAAACTTTAATTACGTGACAATATAAGAAAATTGAAGAAAGTAAAAAGAAACCCTAAGAGAGCCTTGGACCTTGAGTATATATAAGAAGGGTTTAGGTTAAAAATACGAAAAGAAAAGAGGGTTTAACTGAGAGGATATATACTTATCCAGAAGAAAACTTCGATATGTCCATGTACATCATTATTGGGTCTAAATTTCGATATTGAAGAACAGTGTTTTATTTTATGTTACATATTGGATCTTGTCTTTTCATTGTCACTGAAAGGCTTTGTCATATTTAATGTAGAATGGAAACATTAGGCTAAATTTGAGGTAGTGTGGAGGTGACAGCATTCAATGAAATGAAATAACAAACGTATACGACTTCTATTTTTTTTTTTCTTTTTTTGGATTCAGTATACGACTTCTATTGGTCACAATGCTTAGTACACTACTAATTAATAACACAGTACTGTTTCCACTTTCCACCATCTTGTATTATTAAACCAGTCGCAACCAAAAGGTTCCAAGTACGAAACTAGATAGTGGGTGGTTAAATTTTGGTAGATATAATATTAATTCAACCTTTTAACTATTTTTGGTAGTTTTAGTTTTTTAATTGCAAAATAAATTCGTATGTTTAAAAATCAAGTACTTGTATGTATATTTTTACCGAAACCTCTTTTTCCCCACTAGAAAATAGGGTGACTTTTTATTAATACATGTAAAACCGAACAGGTTTCCCAATAAGAATAAACAATTCCGACAAAAACATTCATGCAATTGTTTGATTTTTGAATATACTGACCAATTTTACAATCAGAAAATGAAAAATACCAAAAGTATTTAAAATACTGAGTTGATATGGTTAAAAAATGTAATTTTTTTCAATTTATATAAAAAAATTATTGTAGGTCATATGTAATTTATTTTTTTTTTAACTCTGGATTTGATTCATGATTTTGAGACATAAAATAATTTTTAATTTTTGACAAAAGTCTCACAGTGTGAAATGCTTTCGATTCAACGAGATGATGCTAGAATAATGGATACCTTATTTTAGAACAAAGTGATGGGAATTTTTGAATTATTTTCTTCAGAAACACCACGGGAAATCTTCCTCAAAACCATACAAAAATAAAGAAAAATTTCGACAGAATTAATGGGCAAAATATGAGCTTGAAAATAATATTACATACAATTTATTGGAATTTCCTGACAAAAATTAGGGACCCCATTTAGATTCATAATCCTTCAGTGTCTGTTCTGAATTAGTATAAACTAGATATTTATCAAAATAAATAAATAAAGAGAGATAATTAGGTACTTTCTATATAGTCAAATGAATTCAAGGCCGCAACTCTTGGCAGAAGGTCACGCATTTCGAATTTTCCATTCTATTTTATATCCTCTTCCTACTTCATTATCTTAATATAAAGTAAATAGAATGATGTGAAACCACATATGGACTTAAGGGCCAACGGGGGTTGGTCGTGGTTAAAGAGTTCTTTTCTAATGAGTCGGGTTTGAATCCCTCTGATCACTTGAATGTGCGTATGTTTAAAAAAAAAAAAGTTGGGCTTAAGGAAGTAATTGTAGACGTATGAAATGTACATATACCACATAATTCTTGTTTTGTTAACTTATTTTGCCAAAATGGCCATATTAATGTAATTGTAACATCCACAGAAACTTCAACAAACGTATAACAGGGATACAACCTAACATTTGCAGCAACAAAATGCACTGTAATTGTAGGTCAATTTCTCCAACCAAGAATCTTGCAACACAATCTCACAAGTCTTAACAGCTCTATGATCATCAGCATGCTCAAATATGATGTCCTTTTCGTTTCTGCTGCTAAGGCATAGTACAGTTTTCTAGGAAGATGTGTCACATGGTCATAAAATCGACAAACAAACATTCTTTCACCAGAAAATGAACCCTAGAATCTTCGACGAAGATGAGGAGTTGTGTAGATTAATCATACCCAGTTTCTGCACCAAAAAGAAAATGATGCCTAGTTTCTAGGAGTTCTTGAAAACATGTAGACTAATAGAGGCAACTCCAGAACCAGAACCTACAGCGTTGCATCACAAATACATTTTTCTAGATAAGTTTCTATGTATATGAGGGAGTAAGCGATATGAAAAACTTCCACCAATCAGAGAGTTCATTTGGGTGATAAGTGTACCGGGCCCACTAACCAAGCCTATGACCCCAGATAAATCATTCTCATTAGATTTGCCTATATTTGCATAACCACGTCCAAAGTAAATTCTTTTTGGGAAATTGGTGTACCTGAGGTAGAATATATGGTGACAGTGCCCAAGGAGATGACTCCATGAGAGTACGACCTTATCCACTTATGACGAAGAATGTACACATGTTGACTCCTCGAATCTAAGGCTTCCCTGCTCCAATAGATTTGCAATGCTTTGAATTACCTGGCACCGTTTTTACATTGAAGATTTCTAGGGACTGAAGAGGGGTTTTTGAGGGAAACATTTATCACATGGGGTGCATTCAGTCCGTGTAAGAGCGCTGGACGTATCAACCATGCCATTGACCTGAAATGGTGGTGTTCCAAATGATAATTTCATGAGTAATCTCCATCAGAAGGCATAAGGTGGGTTGAGCAAAATGACCTGAAAGCAAAATAATTAGCAAGATTTACTTGGAGAGCTGTATGACCTTGTTGGTACAGTCCCAGAAACTTGATGTAGAATCTGTGGATAAGGTCGGTGAACCGTAGTTTTCTGTAAAAGAAAATGTAGACAGGAAAGCAGAAAATGTTAAGATGAAGAGAATTATACACACTGAAAGGAAGGGTGCCATAGATTATATTCTCTGTTTCAATTTACAATGGAAGCAGCACCTGCAAAAGATCTAGCACTGTAGCATTTATACATATATTTACAATAATGTAGCATATATAGGTAAGTTGCAAACCAAAGTAGCTAATGAGGGTAACGCCATTGATAAAGAGGAAAAAGGGAAGAGGGAAACAAAAAGGTAACATCCTTTAAGTGTCTTACACAAAATCTGTCTCTAGTGTTAGATCCTAATGGATGACAAGAAATAAAAGGGTAATTTCAATCATTACACTAGCTTCATACAGATAGGTGCAATCAAAGCACGAAATAAGAGCTGCCTTACATAAAACCTATTTTCCTAGGTCCTCCTCCATGAGAAATATTAATTGGAGAGTTTCATTCACTGCACTAAACATTGTCAATGTATCGGCAAATTTAAATTACTGAATTGATCAACTTTGGCAATAACAGGCGTGAAAATTTCCATGAGACATCACAACACAATCATCTAAATAACCAAAGAATGAAATGCATATTAAAAAAGTTGACCCCACTCCATTATATATGAGAGGAGTTCATCTCTTCAGTTTTGAGTCTCTTAACAAAATAATTTACAAAGACGCCTCCTCGCCCTTTTCACGAGCAATAGAAGCAGAAAGAATTCCCAGATCTCTGTTCAAGAATGTCAATGCTGTTTCACACTCTGAAATAATTCTCATTACTGAAGATGGCTCGCCTGCCACTGTTTCAGAAGACCCAGCCGCTACGGCTGCATGCGAATCGCGAAGGTTCTTCAAATTTCCTAAGAACTGCCATAGTCAAAGAGAAAGACATGCCTTAAAGTACTTCATCAAACTCCTAACGTAACAAATAACACGACATAAAGAACATATGCATAAACATATTTTGTAGGATTTAAATTCCACAAAGACACAGGAAAAGAGGACGATAGAGTGAAGCAAAAGGAGATAAGTGAGTGGGTGATTGTTCAACATTCAAATAGACTTCAACAAGTAGACCCTGGATTCAAATCAATGGAATCTTCTCTCCTCTATGATATATCATAAAACAAGTGAAATCAATGAATGTCCAAACTTGGTTAGAAGTTTCATTAGCTCATAGCATTCTCAATAACAACTGTCAGATTATTTACTCAACAGAAGAGAGCCAGATTTGAGGTACCTTCAAAAGCATTTTATATGCTTCCAACAATCTGTTTGCAGCTGGTCCAAAACCATGGAGTTGTGGGACCTCCATCATATGTGTCCAGGGACGAATTTCCTGAACACAGCTAAGTAGTCAGCAAGAACACTGATGAACTGTACTAATGCTTGTGCGTGATTTAGAAAGAGTGATAGTGCAAACATCATGTATCTTCACCCAATTTTACCCATTGTCGTAACATCATGTAATACATAGTCTACTTTGACAAGAAAAAGATTCAGTGCCATCCATTATACGAGTTTTAGTAAACTGTTCTTCATATATAAATAGCACACATCACACATCAGATAGAAAGTACAAAAGAGATGTAGTTTATGCCTTTAGAACTGAGCCAAACAGCATACTATGAATAGTAGTTTAATTGATTTGATAATTTATACCAGGCCGATAGAAAGCATTTAGTTAAATACTCAAGGTCACCAAGTTTTATGTGTTTTTAATGTTTCATAATTCTTGACAAGGTTTAGCAAAGATTTTGAAGATAAACAAACAACAAAATCCTCTTAAGTTCAGTTTGTAAGCTACAAATGGAGAGCAAAATGAGCTTTATGGTGAAAGCTCAGGCTTACACTCAAACTGTTTAATTTTACTACTAAGTGCACCCAAAGAAAAGCCAGTCAACCTTATAATTTCTAAAATTATGATGAATGCATAAATTCTAAAAAGTCAGCCAATATCTGAGAGTTGTTAATCTGCAGGAAAGGATATAGACCATAGAACAGCAGCTAAACATTTTTAATGGCATTAGCATTGAGAGAAGAAATTGGAAGCAACCACTACAACATGCATATAGGAGCTAAGCTACACAATGCAAGCTGTGATCGTTAAATAAAAGCAAACCTTGGTGTATATTGTATTAAAAGATCTTGCAGTTTCAAGAAAGGATTCCAGATGTGCCCTTAGCTTGGCCTCAATCTCCATGTAATCTTCATCGGGATTATATGGATGCTACAGAAGTATGATAATCAATAGCAATGGTTCAGCATACAAAAAGATGATGTTAATGCCATGACCAGGTGATGTATATTGTAAAGGGTAGAAACTAAAGGATTGGAAAGAACCTTTGAAGCTAGATCATCAACCATTTCTTGAAGGTTGAGAAGTCTGTTTGATTGATCAGAGAGTTGTTTCTCCAAATCGGATATATCTGGCCTGCAAGTGAACTTTGATTAATGGAATTAGAAAGTCCACTATATCTGCTTAAGAAAAAAGATAATAAAAATATCTCTGCAGTCTACACAGATGCACTTTCTAATGGATTCACAAGCATGCACACATCGAACAACTCAGTGAGCCAATAAAATCATCTTTACTGTCCTACAAGATGGAATTGAGACAGTAACTACATCTCGCTCAATAATGGAAAAACCAACCAACTTAATTCGGGAGACAGAAAAACCAACCAACTTAATTCGGGAGACAAATAAGCTTATAAAGCAGCAATAATGCTGGTGGAAACAGTTTACATATTTCAAATTTTAAAAAGAAAAAAGAAGTTTCTTAAATTCCAGTTCTATGTTTCTTTAAGTTGGCACCTCAATACTTCTTGAAACAAGTGGCAGAACTACTAGAAGTCGGGCACCAAGATCAAACAGAGAAAGAAACATAAAATTCATGCTCTTTTATCTCCTACCAAGGAACACCACCTGGTATAAAAGACCAACACATAATGGCTGCAACTGCCCTATAAACTAAGTTGCATAGTTAAAGGCCTAGAACAGGTAACATTTTGTAATATTGTGCTAGTTTGAAGGATTAATGGAATTCAAAGAATACTACAGCTAGTAACGAGGACAAGACACTAAAAATGAAATTCAAAGCACTTATTGATTTGCACATAAACCAACAAATTTGAAAATGAATTATGTCTTACAGTGGATATATAGATTGGATCTGCACATCTGCAGGAAATAACTTGCATTCTTCAGAAAAAATTTGAGCTTGTTTCTCAGCTATCGCATCTATTAGTTGTATGTCTCTAGCAACTTGCTCGTCTACACTGGAAAACATAAAGATAATTAAAATTAGTTTCATTTGCAAGTTTAAGGAAGCAATACAAATAAATATAATAGTTACTGAGAATGAACAAAGAAAGATATATCCACCTCCACTCAGGATTATCAGCATAGATACTTGCCTCCACAAGATCTACAATAAGACGCAGCATTTCTGTACGATCTTCATAACTCCCCCGACCCTAAATAAAAAGTTAAAACATGCATCACCAACAAGAAATAAGTGTTGCATGCTTCATCAAACGGTATATGCATGTCACTTTTTTTAGAAAATGAGAAATCAAATGAAAGGTCTCGTGTTAGAGCTCTTGGGTATGCAAGTCCCATTTAGGAACAAATAAACTCTCTTTAAGTAGCTACTCAAGAAATATTTTTCAATGAACAGGTAAATTCAGCACCTAAACCCACTCAATGAAGCAAGATTACTAGTAAGTGTATCTTGCTAGACAATAGAAGAGAGAAGATCAAGGAACTCCCATGCTACTACAGGTCAAATACCTGAACCTCCATCCGAATGCACAAGGTTATAAACCTCTACAAGCTTTTTTTTCGAGCATATAAAGTAAAACAACTAACAATATTGTAGCCACAAAGAGCATTTGCGGTGGCAGTGGTGTATCGTGCGGGGACTGGAACAGTTCAACAGTCAACACTGTAGAGTAACTGACCATATTCACCAAAGTAAACTGGAATCCATATTCTTCCATCATAAGATTAACTGGGCATAAAAGAACAACCTCCGACATTGAACATCAACATATATCATGCAAGATTTGAGCAAGATTTACGACATATTTACCTAAAATGGAGACAACGAAGGCTGAGAAATCAAAGCAACACAAATTAAACTCACTTGGATGGCTTCAGTGTCGATCGTAGTGGTAATACCCAGAAACTTCGCAATCTCTGCCAAATCTGCAAAAATCAAGAAACAGAACAGGGAATCGTAATCAATTCAAGTATTTCTTCGGAGAAATCTAATCAAACTATCCTCCAAAGGCTGCAGTTCCCATAAAAAGTCAACTTGGCAAAGAATTTCATCAAGTCATACTCCAGGGAGGGAGGGAGAGAGAGGGGGACTCTAAATACTGATCATGACTGAATTGAACCCTATTTAATTCGAGGAAAAATCACAACACTTTTAAGAAGTTACAGAAAGGGGTTTAGAAACGACAACTACATTGTATCCTAGAGGTTTCTTCGTCTCGATCCACAGCGTCCCCTTGCAGATTCTGCTGCGAAAATGGGGATTTATCACCCAATAATCTGCAAAATCAGCAAAAACAAATACTCAAAAAAACAAATTCCAAACCATCAAAGTTGATGCAAATTGGTACGCAATTTCAATGCACATAGTTAGTTCCATACTTGAAGAAGAGCCATTCCAGAAGAGCATAGCGTTCCATGCCGGCAAAGAGGAGCGACTGCGCAGGTGCATTCGCTCTCGGGTAATTCAACACCGCCAATTTCTTCTGCACTTCTTCCATTTGCTTCGCCGCCATTCTTCACTACCCGATCCCGATTAATCCAAGAAACCCCAATTGCCGAAATTGATTGGGGCTTTGATCTTTCACAAAAGTTTGCAGGAAGGAAGTGAAGGAGTGCAATAATTTTGAAATATTTTGCTACGGCTGAATTTTGTTTATTTTAAACTTGCAGTAGTTGATAAGGGAGAAAACAGAAGGAAAAAACGTTTTTGATGTTAGTGTGAAGTCGAAACAACACTTATAAGTTTATAATAATTTTTATTTATTTTTTCTCTAAAGTCCATTTCCATGGATCGAGGCGAATGAATGACTTAGTGTATAAAGCTCCCCCTATTAATGGTTAGGGATGCAAACAAGTTGAACCCAAGCTCTTTTGAATTTTGGCTCGTGACTCACGAGTCTATATTTTTAAATAAAAATAATATTTTAATATATATACATATATATATATAAATACTTAATTAAAATATGATATTATATATATATTGACTTACATATATAAATATATTTAATTATTCTAAAAAAATATTTTTAAATTTTAAAAATTATACCTCCAATTTAGCTCGAGTCGAATCGAGGTGCTTGCAAGTCTCGGCCAATTCGAGCTCGAACAAAGAAAAATCGAGGCTCGGTTGCAAGTTGCAACCCTACTAATGATAGTTGCATTTTCAACAATTCAAACTCGAAACTTTTGGTTAAGTTAGCATAGCGTCTAATCGCTAAATTACATTACATCATTTGTTGGTTTATAATAAACTAGTAATTCTGCACACTCTATGCTTGTGCAATATAAAATTTTAAGCAGGAAATCCATATTTTTTTTAAACAGAATACCCATAAAACATGTGTTTGACATTAGTTTAAGCAGAAAACCTATAAAATATGTATTTGGCATTAGTTAGTTTACGTCTTTGAGATTAGTTAGTTTTGTATGTGGGTTGGGTTTTTTAGTATTTTTTTAAAATTAAAATAAAATTAAAAAGAAATAAAGACTGCAAAAAAATAGATTGAGAACGGTTAGTGTTGTACGTGGGTGAGTTTCTTTTTTTAAAATCAAATTAAAAAAAAAATAAAAAAAATGAAGAGTCTAAGAGACCAAACTTGGTCCTTTCACCTAATATAATAGTATAGATAGTATAGATATTATAGTATAGAGAATAATAAAGACTGCATCACTTGGTGGTTTATAATAAATATTATAGTATAGAGAATAAAACTTTTTTAATCAAAACAATATGACCAAATGTGTTAAAATTAATTTCCACAAACCCTAATCATACATTTATTATAAGCGGAAAATAAGTTACCCTCAAATTATACCCAAATTTTCAATTTCTTTATTTAAATTTTGAAATATTTTAAATTATCATTCACACTTTATTAAAATTAATAATTACGCACACTCGATGCGTATGCCTAAAAAATATATATTATTATTAAAATATATTAAAATTTAAGTTTTTATATTATAAAAAATTAAATAATTATTAAATGAGTTTAACACTAAGATATAACGGATAGTATATATAAAAATAAATTCAAAATACACAAAAAAAAAAGAAGATAATCATAATTATATTAGTCAAAATAATAATAAAAAATAAAAAATATGAGGAAAAAAGATAAAAGAAGATATAAAAGATTAAGGTGATATGAAAAAAAATAGGAGTGAAGAGATAATACATGAATAAATTAAAAGAAAATAAAAGATTTTAAAAGCTAAAGACATAAAAAAAAAAAAAAAAAAAAGAGTCTAATAGTTGAAATTTGAAAACACCAAGATGATTTCTACCTACCTCTAACACTTAATATAAATTTTAGATTGTGATCTTAAATTGCTTTGGTGTTAACATGTGACCGATTTCTGACGAAAAATTATATAAATGTAGGACCCTCTATAATGATATGAAAAAATACACTAATTTGTATTTGTACTTTGTGAGATTTGATCATTACCATTAGCACCTTTTTAAATGAAAATATTACATAATTTATCTTTTAAATTTATAAAATTCCAAATAAATTCATTCCGATAAAAATCTTGCAAAGTTATATTTAAAATGATGTTTGGACATTAATATTTATGATTACTTTATTTTTTAATTAGTGGTAAATAACTAATTATTGAAATATAATCAATTAATTTAGACATGATTTTTTTAGAATTCTACCGAAATGAGTTTATTTGTAACTTTTTAAATTTGAAAGAGTAGATTGTATAATATTTTTATCAAAAAAAATATATGATTTATAATTACTCATCTCACATGAAGCATAAAATATAATGTTGCGTCCAACCCAAAACCTCTAAAATTAATTAATCTTTTCTCAAGATCTTATCGGAGTAAGTTAGGGTATCGAATAGATTAATTAACAAATATCAAACCAAAAGCTTATATCTTCATATCTCGAGGATACTGACGGGGTCAAAATACGCTTGTCCTCATCTTGTCACGTGGCACCTTAGGATGATGACACTTATTTCTCTAAGATTGCATCAGACATATACGAGCGCTCAAACCTTCGAGCGCTGGCATCCCGCAAGGACACGCGTCAACTCTGCTATGGATACACGTGCGTCAGCACTATTGCTCTTATCGCTATTCCACAAGCGTCGTTGGTACTGCATGACTAGTACCTCAATCAATCTAAGCGAGCCTTCTTCGAGCGCTACATTCCCTCGGAGAGGCTTCCGCTTCAACCTCTTACAACAAGCTCTAGCCCTCATCCCCTAGCGGATATCTTGGCCTCCAAGGCTTCTGGTTGTCACGAGCGTGCTCTTAAGCCCTCGTTACCAACCTCCCAAACAGCTCTCTGACACACCGTACATGCCCGCGCACCTGCCCCTGTTGCCAACACTAACTCTCAGCAGCTTTTGCAGAAGATTCCTCTTAGGTTTCTCTCTCACAGCGCCACGTGTTAGGGCAACATTCGGCCAGGACCACTTGAGGCAAATGACCAAAGGGTCCTTGACCAACCCTCAACTATAAATAAACAGAGTCATCTCATTCACTGTAAGCGACCTTCATCACTGCAATTCCTACTTAGCTTACATTTCCTCTTTCAGATCATAATCTGACTTGAGCGTCGGAGAGCCAAACTGGGTATCACCCCCGGTCCTCCCAGCTTGGCCTTCTGACTTTTCAGTTTTTTTGTCCTAGCAGGTAGAACCTCATCCTCTCCGGCGAAATTCCGACGTTTTCCCCACTCAAACAAATTCTAAAGTGATCGGATTCTAATCCCCCCATTCGGAACCCATCAGATACCTTATTTATAGAATATCGGACTTAGAGCTTTCTCTAATCCTACCAAAGTTGGTTGTTGCTGTATTTCTTGTTTTCATCTTAATTCGATATATTCTTTTAATCATAGTTTTAATGTTCGTTCATCTGATGAATTAATCTGTTTGCCTGTTTGGACCATTGAGCATTTAAATTTTTTATTATGTTCTTGGGTCTAAATCGAGGGTTAGGTAGGTAAGGCCCCAATACATGAAAAACCCTATAAAATAATATTCTTTCATGTTTTAATAAAATAAACACCACATATGTATAATATATTTATATTCTTTCATGTTTTAATAAAATAAACACCACATATGTATAATATATATTCCTATTTCCTTATGTTTTGAAACCCGGACCGGACCGGCCGGTCGAACCGGTGACCAGAGGTCGGTCCGGTCCGGTTATGCCTTCAAAACCAGTTATTGGTCCAACCAGTTTGAACCGGTTAAAACCGCTCCAAAACCGGCCAAGAAACCGGACCGGATCGCTTAACAGCCCGGTGGACCGGATTTTCTCATCCAAAATCGAAAAATGGATAATTTATGTGACATACAGGGTTCGAACCTGCATCCCTTGAGATGGTGAGCTGATGTCCCAACCACTTGGGATTTGGGAAGTATCAGAATTTGTGATAAATCGTTCAAATCAAATATTAGTATGTAAAAAATCTCGTTCCAACTCATCAAATTTATAGATAATATCTAAAAGCTGAGTTTTAAAAAAATATTAATTATGACTATAAATATTATAATACATTGTAAGATTTTAATTTAAATATGGATAAAATAATGTATAGTATCTTATCTTTTATAATATGTATCTATAAAAATATATTGCATGTGATATTTTTTTTTATTTTTCCCACAATGAAAATATGATATTTATTAAATTAATCTTTTATCTATATTATTAATTTGTTAAATATTAATTATTTTACTATTTAGTTAGATAATTTATCTCTAAGTTTGTAGATTTATAATTTGAAATCTAAATTTTCATATTATTCAGCTTAATTGGTTATTTTTACTTAATATTTACGATATTATATAAATATATAAAATTAAATATAATTATTATGTAATTATTACGTCATACCGGTCCGACCGATCAAACCAATAAAACCAGTAACCAATAAGGGACCCCGGTTCGACCTCCGATCCGGGTTTCAAAACCTAGCTATTTCCTATGCAAATTCCACCTAAATCATGGGTCTTTCCACCTACCACCAAATGCAAATATTTGCTTTATTTACAAGAAATAACCCAACCATTGGGCCCGCTTATTAAGGTCACTTGTATAAAATACCCAACAACATTATAATATTATATGTCGCCGTCTGTGGGAAACCAGTTCTCAGCCTCTTTCTTCTCTTCTGCTAGTTGAAAAGCAAACACCCAAAATCATTGCAGCTATGGTCGTTACGAGATCCAGCACCGCGGGAGGAGGAGATAACACCTCCCATGACGTCAACACCATTATTCCCTCCGTCCCTAGGGGCGGAGGCCCACCTCCCACCATCGCTGAGGGTGGGGTACCCCCCACAGGAGTGACACCACAGGCAGAATCTTCATTTCCCCCACCAATACCGCAGACACCACCAGCTTCCGGCGCCGCCGGAGGAATTCCTCTCTCTGCTCTTCCACAGCCTCCCCAAACTCAATGGGTACATGCCCATGCAAACCCAGGAGGTCAGAGTTACATGATGCCCCCGTTGGGATACACGCTTACGCCCACTGTTATGGTGCCGCCGGTTCAACCGTACCTCGCCGGCCAAATCCAGCTCCCAGTGGTGATCCCCAGGGAGGTTGAAGGAGTAGAGTTACCTCCACTAACTACTCAGCAATTGAGGGCTCTTTATGCCCAGTGTGAGGTTCAGGCGGCCTAGGGGGCATGGGAAAGATTCCATTCCATGTACTTTCCCTCTGGGCAGGCCACTCAAATCGCCGCCCCTGTGGGCGGATTGCAAACTTTCCCTATTAGGGAAACTCAGGCAGTCCCGAGGGTGCTGCCACCACCACCACCGGTTATTGAGACGCCCCGCCAAGGCGAAAACGAGCGTCCCCCTGTAGACAGAAACAGGAAACCCACTGAGAGGATCAACGAGAATGAAGGGGACTCCCATGTTTCCAGGAGGGCTTCCCGTGCCGCCAGACAAGGAGACAGGGAAGGGGATGCGAATCCTAACATCCTCGCGGCTGTGCAAGACCAGCTGCAGGGTTTGAAGGACATGGTCGGACAGCTCTCTCGAGCACGGTCTCAGATCTCCCACAGTAGGGATGAACGAGCCGATGACAGAGACGCTCGTCACAAGGACCGACAGCCGCAGGTCCCTCACCGAAAGGAGCAGGAGGAGAACTTCTGCACCTACGATTACCATCCACTGGCGAGGGGGCTCCCCCCTCGTGGAAGAAGTTTTGATGGCCCAAGCAGGAATGGCCAAAATCCCCACTTCCATCAACCGCTACGACGGGACAACCGATCCAGCTGAACATTTGGATCATTTTTTGCATTTGATGCACCTCTACGAGCATTCCAGCAACTACTGGGCCAAGGTTTTTGTCACTTCCTTGGTAGGAATGGCACAAGAGTGGTACAAGTGGCTACCCTCACGCTCGATACACTCATACAAAGAGTTGGCCGACGCTTTCCTCAACCACTTCAATTCCCTGAAAGCCCCAGTCACTGCGCCCACTGCCCTTTACAACGTGGTACAAGGCAAGAATGAGTCTCTTCGCTCGTTCTTCGCCCGCTTCAACAAAGAGATTCTGCAAGTGGAGAGGCCGTCCATGGATTTCTTGATCCCGGTGCTCTTTCAGGTTGTGGATCACAAGCAATATGTGAGCAAAAAATTTGTTGTTGCTATCGTGGAGAGAAGGCCAGGGACACTCATGGCCTTAAGGGAGGTTACCGAGCCGTTTTTCGCGCTCGAAGACATGTACGGGACAAATGGGCCCAGACATCACAGCCCAACAAGAAACGAGCGCCACCCGGAACGAGGACGTGAAATCACTGTCAAGAAGGAGCGTCATCAGGAGCGCAAAAGGTCGCCATTGCCCCCTCGACGTTTCAAGCGTATCCCACTCACCCGACCGAACTCAGAGGTTTATAACCTCTCTGACAAGAAACTCTTTAAGAGACCCATCAAGATGAGAGAGACTGAGTCGCTGAAACGTTCGAACAAGTACTGTGCCTTCCACAAGCAGAAGGGGCACGACACAGATGAATGTCGCCAGCTGGAAGCTGAGATTCAAAGGCTCGTTGCAGGGGGTCATTTGAAGGAATTTGTGAAAATTCTGGAGCGCTTTGATGAGCGCTGTCGGGATCGTTCCAGGGAAAGAAGAAGGAGCCCGTCCCGGTCAAGAAGCCCACGAGGAAGAGGCCCCCCTGAGACCAGCAGCCATTGGGGCAACAAAGGAAAGGCCCCTGAGCAGGAAAATACGCCTTTTGCGGTCATCAACATGATAGCGGGAGGCTCTTCAGGGGGAGATTCCAATGCCGCTCGGCGGAGGTATGTCCGGAGTTACGACCAGCGCCCATCCGTACCCAAGTCCGTTTATGCTATACAGAAGGCCAAGGATCAGCTCTCTCGAGAAAATGATATAATAGGCTTTGATGATAGGGATTTAGGGCACATTGTAACACCCCATGGGGAAGGTGAAACTTCTGACTGTCCCATGGTGGTTAGTGTTGATGTCCAGAATCACGTTGTAAAAAGGGTGTTGGTGGATAGTGGAAGCTCTGTTAATGTTTTGCCTTACTCCACATTTTTGAAGATGAATGCTGACCTCCCACTAGAGCCTCTCAAAACGGCTCTCATTGGTTTTGGGGGATCAGAAGTTGTCCCACGAGGGCAAATACGCCTGGCCACCTCATTTGGCCGAGCCCCCCAGCGTAAGACGCTCACAGTCACATATGCCGTGGTAGAGATTGATATTCCCTATAACATCATAATTGGGCGCCCAACCCTCGTAGATTTCAAAGCCATCATCTCTACCTATCACCAGAAGATTAAGTTCCCCACCCCCGAGGGCGTTGGAGAAGTATTGTGCAATGTGCGAGAGGCTTGGGAATGTTACATGTTGTCCCTCAGAAAGCCTAAGGCGGAGAAAACCTTCCAAATCGGATCTACCAAAAATTCCGTTGACTTTCCCAACCTGGACGAGGATGGCCCAATACGCAAGAGGGCCAAGTTATACAAGAAGAAGAACAAGAAGAGGAAGGATGCTAGCACCCAGAATCCCCTCGAAAGTACCCCGCCAGGGACAGTCGAAGAATCATCCTCAGAAGGAGACGAGCGGGAGGAGGCTGAGCCCGCTCCTGGTGAGCGCTTGATCGGAAAGAAGAGGGCGCTCGAACTTCCTCACCCTGAAATAAGGATTGAGCCCTCGGAAAAATTCCTTTCTATTGAGTTGGAACCTGGAAACAAGGATAAAACTACTCAGATAGGGTCCAACCTCTCGGGGCCCTCTCAGATTATGATGATTGATTTCCTCAGAGAGAACATTGATGTATTTGCGTGGAAAGCCACTGACCTCACAGGGATTGACCCGAGCGTCATTGTCCACAGGCTTAATGTGGACCCTTCGTTCAAACCCGTCAAATAGAGGAAAAGAGACGTACACGACTTTCGAAAGAAGGTCATCGAAGAAGAGGTTAATAAACTCTTGGAGGCTCAATATATCGAGCCCATCTTATACCCAGAATGGTTGTGTAATGTGGTTTTGGTGCCCAAGAGTGCGAATAATTGGCGAATGTACAATGATTTCACTGATCTTAACAAGGCTTGCCCTAAGGATCCTTACCCACTGCCCCGGATAGACCAACTGGTGGATTTGACCGCTGGATGTGAACTTATGAGCATGATGGACGCCTTTCAAGGGTACTATCAGATCTTTATGGCTCCGGAAGACCGCCCCAAAACTTCATTTGTTGTCCATTTGGGGGTGTATTGCTTCCTAGTCATGCCTTTTAGGCTGAAGAACGCTGGAGCCACGTATCAGCGGCTCGTCAACAAGATGTTTGAAAGTGAAATTGGAGGGTCCATGGAAGTTTATGTAGACGATATGATTGTTAAAAGCGAGCGTCAGGACTCGCATCTGGAATATCTCAAGTGTACTTTTTCAATCCTGCGTCAGTATGGGATGAAATTGAACCCTTCAAAATGCACCTTTGGAGTATAAGGGGGAAATTTCTTAGGATACATGGTCAGTCAGAGGGGAATTGAAGCCAATCCTGAGAAGATCAAAGCTATCTTGGAGATCCCCTCCCCTCGAAATCTCCGAGAAGTGCAAGTATTGGTAGGAAAGATCATCTCCTTGAACAGATTCATTTCGCGCTCGGCGGACAGGAATCTTCCTTTCTTCAAGATTTTGAGGAATGCCCGGAACTTCGCTTGGATGGAGGAATGTGAAAAGGCTCTACAGGATATGAAGGCTTATCTATCGAGCGCTCCGCTACTGACTAAACCCATCGAAGGCGAAAGGCTATTTATATACCTTTCTGTTTCGGCCAAGGCTACGAGCGCTGTGTTGATAGCTATACGAGAGCGGAAACACTTGCCCGTTTATTACTTAAGCAAGACGTTGCAAGGAGCTGAGAAAAAATATTTGGAAATCGAGAAATTTGCGTTTGCCCTCATCAATGCATCAAGACGTTTAAGGCCTTACTTTCAGGCACACTCCATAACGGTACTCACTGATCAACCTTTGAAACAAGTTTTGTCCAAGCTAGACGTGTCAGGAAGACTGATAAAGTGAGCCATTGAATTGAGCCAGTTTGATTTATGCTTTGAGCCCAGAACTGCCATACAAGCTCAGGTTGTAGCTGATTTATTGGTTGAGCGCTTTGGTTTAGAGCCCGTTGTTCCTGAGAACGAAGGATTATGGGTCCTGTACACGGATGGTTCCTCAACCTCCCAAGGGGGAGGAGCAGGGGTAGCCCTCAGAGACCCCAATGCGATTGAGTTGGACTTTGCAATTAGGTTGGATTTTCAAGTCACAAATAATGAGGCAGAATATGAAGCCCTTGTACAAGGATTAGAAATTGCTTCTCAGAATGGAGCTTCTAGAATTACTGCGTATGTGGATTCACAGTTAATTGCGAGCCAAATTGAAGGAACTTATAAGGCTAGAGAAACCACCATGGTGCAGTACTTGAGCAAGGCCCGGGAAATCATTGGGAAGTTCAAAGAATTTCATCTGCTTCAAGTCCCGCGAGCCGAGAACGAGCGCGCTGATGCTCTTTCAAAATTCTCTTCGGCGTTGGAAGGCACTTCTGAGCGCTCGGTGACGTTCCTTAGAACGGAAGAGCCTCTGATTAAGGAGAAAATTGCCAAAGAGGCTGTCGCTATGATTGATCCGCTTGAACTATGTTGGCTGGATGACATCATCAGGTTCCTTAGAGATGGTATTTGTCCCACTGATAAGGTAGAGGCTCGGAAAATAAGGAGCAAGGCCCCTCGATTCTCTTTAGACTCTGGGGGAAGACTGTTCAAGAAGTCATTTCAAGGGCCTCCATTGAGGTGTTTGAGGCCCTCGCAGGTGAGAGAAACGCTTGAACTCATTCATAGTGGGAGATGCGGGAATCACTCAAGAGGGCGTATTCTAGCTAAGAAGATTCTAAGGAGTGGGTTTTATTGGCCCACGGTTCTGCATGACACCCTCGAATTTTCCAGAAAGTGCCCAAAGTGTCAATTCCATTCCAATCTCCCTCAACTGCCGACCGCTCAAATGATCCCAATAGACGTTTCCTGGCCCTTTGACCAGTAGGGAATAGACATTGTGGGCCCCTTGCCCATCGCTGTTGGGCAAAAGAAGTTTGTCATTTTGGCTGTCGATTATTTCACCAAGTGGGTCGAGGCCGAGGCCGTGGCAAAGATCACCTTCCGGGTTGTGAGGGACTTCATTTGGAAAAACATCATATGTAGATACGGCATTCCGAGGGTGCTTATTTCTGATAATGGATCCCAGTTCATAGCCGCTGACACACGAGAGTGGTGTTCGGAATTGGGGATTGAACAACGCTTTACCTCCGTAGGCCATCCCCAAGCCAATGGACAAGCAGAAGTTACCAACAGAGTCATTTTGCAGCACATGAAAACGATGCTGGAGAGTAAGAAGAGTGAGTGGGCAGAAGAGTTGCAAGGGGCACTTTGGGCTTATCGTACTACTCCACGAGCGGCCACTGGCGAGACACCTTTCGCGCTCGTGTATGGGTCAGAAGCAATGATACCAGCCGAGATTGCAAATGAATCCGTTTGTGTAGCTTATTTCGAGCCTCAACTTAATGAGAATAACAGAAGCCTGGAATTGGACTTATTGGAAGAAAAAAGAAACCAAGCTTGGGCCAAGATACACAAATATAAGGCAACTGTGGCTCAACAGTACAACAAGCGTGTGAGGGAAAGAACCTTCCAATTGGGAGATTTGGTCCTGAAGAAAGTCGAAGTATCCAAACATGTGGGGAAGTTGGACCCCAACTAGGAAGGTCCGTTCAAGGTAATACAGATCAGAGCAAACAACACCTACACCCTGGAGACACTTCAGGGCGAGCGCTTGCCTCGCCCTTGGAACGCATGTAATCTCCGGCGGTTTTATGTTTAAAAACTCTTTACCAGGTGATGGTGTAACCACCTCGTTGGTGAGCTCTATGTACTCCAAATTACAAGTAAGATATGATGCATTCCTCTCAGTATCTTTGGATTTACGCTTCTTTATTTTGCATGATCATATAAGACCCACACCCCTCGTCTTCACGAGCGTAATGGGTCACTTATATTGTACATGGGTTACGCTTGCCAGCTCTCTACTCCACCTGGGGGGACGCCCTCATAAGGATAGACTGGTAACGCTCACAACCAACTTAATAAAATAGAAGAAAATTACAATGAAAATCCCAGTAGACCTTAGTTGTCTGTCACGACGCCTTGTGCTAAAAAACGGGATCGTTCATGAGTCCAAAAATGGGACCAGTGCAAGCGTGTTCACCCGATAGCAACGTCATCAGGAAGAAATTTCACAAGTCTTGAACGAGGGCAATCACTCAGTAAGACCCTCCCAAATACTCAAGACTTAGCAAAATTTCCAGGATTAATAAGAAATTTCACAAGTCTTGAACGAGGGCAACCACTCAATAAGACCCGCGTATGTACTCAAGACTTAGCCAAATTTCTAAGAACAAAAGCAAAAATTTACACAAGTTTTGAATGGGGGTATTCTCCTCATAAAGACCCCCGTAATTACTCAAGACTTAGTTAGATTTTTCAAAATATTCGATGAAATCTTTCAAGTTCTAAAGATTTTATCCGAGTAATGCGATTTTCGCTAAGCATGTTACACACAATCTTACTACTACAAGAATTGTTCGCAACAAGCGCAATATGAAAATTCGCAATCAAGAAAGAGGTAAAAAATAGTATTCTGAAGAAAAGAAGGAGTTTCATTCACTAAAAGGCTTTTCACCTAAATTACAAAATGGAGGCTCAAAGGCCCATAAGTTTCTTGACAAGAGTTGTAGGCACTAAGATAAGGAAAAGAGAAAGTACACTGAAAAACTAGAAGGGAAAGGCTTCAGGCGGCAGGAGCAACATCTTCATCAATAACCACCAAGATGTTCTGGGCCACTGGACCATAAACTGGGCCTTCTGGCTCTTGAGGTTGGGCAGCTGGTGGCTCGGGCGCTTGTGGATCGTTGGGCTCGTTGGCATCAGGAGCAAGTGCGTTGGCACCCTCAGCAGCTGGGACGTGGGCATCCTCCCCGACAGGCACTTGAGGCTCGTTTTCAGAAGGATCATTTTGTGCAGCTTGTGGAGCATTACTCGCCGGATGGGCATCCATGTATTCGTCTTGGAGAAGCTTAACCAAGAAGTCATACTCCAATTCAGCGATGGAGTCTGCGGGGTCATCCTGGTCTTCGTCATCTTCCTCGCAGCGCTCATTGAACATGAGCCCTGTGCCCTCCGCCTCTCTCATAGCCGTGTTGGTTAGCCCCTTGTGGATGCCCTGTTCGATGGCTAGGTTGAAGGCTTTTTGAACCTCGTCCAAGCAGTGCAAGGAAGCCACAAAGTTGAAGGTCTTTGAGTGACAGAACTTGATGAGGGCCTCCTTGTTCGCTCGGTCAAGACTTCGAGGCCATTCATTTATCGTATCATTGAACTTCCTCTCAGCCTCCAGAGCCCTCGTTTTCCAGCTCTCACGCTCAGCCTCTGCCTTCTTGAAGCCCTCATCCATTTGGGCCAGCTTGCCGCTCAAGCTACTTCGAGTGCTCTCCACCGCCACAAAGTCCCCCCTTAAGCTTCTTAGGCTCCTCCTCCGTCTTTTTGTGCAAGTCCTTGAGGGACTCATACTTGGCTATTTCAGTATCCAGCTCCACTTGAATTTGAGCCGGATCGTTAGCACGTGCCATCTTCTTGTACTTGGCCTTACGATCGGCGTAGACGGATGCCCGCATTTGAATGTTCTTAAGCCTGGGGAGTACTTGCTGCGCGGGTTCGAAGGAAGGGAAGTATTAGCAAGAAAGTGTTAGAGAGATACTTACCAGAGATAGCAATGTGACAGGAGAGTAAAGACTTACGGAGATCAAGGCGTGAGCCGCGTCGTAGGCCACCGTCTCCACCGACTCGGTGAACAGATTCTTGTGGTCTGCAGTAAATTGGGCCTTGTCATAGAGGTTCTCGCTGACGGTTTGAGCGAGCGTGCCGGGCCTTAGCAGAACTGGCCCACCGTCGGAGGCGCCTAAGAAGTTCCTGTCCCCTCGTCGGGAGAACTCCCACAAGCGCTCTTCCTCTGAAGAAGATGTTTCTCCACCACTTTGGGGCCCTCAACCACTTGTTTCCCTTTGCCCTTTATTGCTACAGTGTCGGGCATCCTCTTCCTCTTACGGGAAGGTCCACTGGCGCTTGGCAGAGTCTCATTTATTGCCAAGGGAGGCCTCACTTGGTTAACGTTGTGAGGGTCGGACACCCTCGAGTCCGACGGAGGACGAGGTGGTCGCACCATCATTCTGTTTTCAGGGTTGGCTGCACGGTTTTCTTCTCGGCCACGAGGGGGTTGCACGTTCGAAGAAGAGCCCGAACCACGAGCGTCACCCCTGATACCACGGCTTCGAGGGCGTTGTTGCTCCCTCTGTTGGGCTTGGTTCCTGTTGGCATGAGCGAAACGAGCGGCGTGCCTAATTCCTCCTGCCATTTCTAAGATATTTGCTCCTACAAAAAAGACAAGTACCATAGTTAAAAATCCATAAACAAATTATTCATGGTGCAAGATTGTAAAAAGAAGAATATAGTTAGTATCCTTATCTAAAAGTTAGTGCCCTAAGAATCTAACCGTCTCTTTCCATGTCACGAGCCGGGGGGTTGTCAAGATAGTAAGGGTCGTTAGAGAGACCACACAAGAACATAAGCTCTGCGTCGTCTATCCAGTCTTTCGCTTCAATAAGGTGACCCTCGTCCCTTAGAGCCTCGGCCAAACTCTTGGCCCAATCCTTGGGAAGGGCAGGTTCCAGGCGGCTCTTTGAAACTGAACCCCAATTTGAGGGCACCCCAAAGCCTTCTTCCGTGGGAGCCTTGACAAAGATAAATTTTTCCTTCCAGTTGGGACCATAAGTAGTGGAGGGAGAATTGATTAGCTTCGTGTGAGCTTTCGCTTGGACGTAGTAGAAGCCCGCCTCAGGGGATGAGCGTGATGAGGTGACTACTTGGAAGAGTGCATTAAAGTTCCACACGAAGGGCTCGTAACCAACGCTTCTCATCAGAATCACGAAGCTTGTTAGTAGAGCCAGGCCGTTGGGCACGATTTGGGAAGGACAGAGGTTCAGGTCGTTCAGTAAATAGACCATTGAGATCGAAATTGGGAACCTCAAGCCCCCAAAGCTGACAGCATCCACGTAAACTGCCATCTCACCAGGAGGCTGATGATTGGCACGCTCGTGTTCAGCAGGGATTCTCCATGTGAAGCGCTCATCCCAGAAGATGGGTACCAACATTGTTTTCACCTCCCCTAGAGTAACCGTGCTGGGAGTTTCGTCTGGGGTGCGCTCGGTAGCCTGGTAGCCTGAGTCTTCACCCTCCTTGGATCCTTTGGACTTTTTGGTTTTTCTGGGCTTTTGAGGTTTTTTGCCCTTTCCTTTGTCCCGGGCCCTTTCGGAGGGCCCCGCTGCCTCTTCTGTCATCGGCGCTGGAGCGACCCTTGCCACCGTCACAGCATAGCGGTAGGGATGGGTAGCACTCTCAGTTATTGGAAGAGTCCCCCCATGTCTCTCTGCCTCCATTACCAGGTTCATCTCTTCAAAAATAGGTTCAACCCCTTCTGGGTCCCTTACATCTATGACTGTCATGGCCCCTTCCAACCCTTCATCCTTGGAAGAATCCGGAGGAGATGAATTTTGGGTGGCCATCTCCCTGATTCCACGGGTAAACTCCTCTACATGTCGATCGGCCATGGCGGTGTTGGAATTTGAAAGAGATTCGGGGATTTTTTCTGGGAAAGGTTGTACACCTAAAGAGATTTGAGATTTCCGGGGAGGAGAAGCCTAAGGAAATGCTGAACCCTAAATTTGTTCCTAAAATTAGCGAAGTTAGAAAGTTTCACCGAATATTACCTTATGATTTCTGGGAAGAACTTGAAGGAAGGATGGAATGCTCTGTGACTGGTATGCGGAGAAGTGTTTTGCAGAAGGGTGCTTGAAAGATATGTTCGCGTAAAAAGGTGGAATGGATACGGGATCCCTTATTTATAGGGATGGGAGTTGGTACGTTTCTGGCAAGAAATTCAAAACAAGTAATCATTTCCCGCCTAGGAAACCGTTCACTTTATGGAAACGTCGCGCATTTCCCAAGTCTCACGAGCCCCACGCGCATCAGCATTTAATGCTTATACGCTCCAAATGGGCAGAAGAAAGGACAACATTTAATGCTTGGATATAACAAGCGGTCAGACGAAAAGATCGCCTTAATGGCGCAATCAGAAGGAAAATTGCCCAACATGCCAAAAACCCTCCCAAGCATCACGCTCGGAGGATCGTACATGATGAATTCTACAGCCCTTATTACAAAGGACTACAGAATTGGGGGGGCAAAATGATGGGGTCAAAACATGCTTGTCCTCATCTTGGCACGTGGCACCTTAGGATGATGGCACTTGCTTCTCTAAGATTGCATCAGACATATACGAGCGCTCAAACCTTCGAGCGCTGGCATCCCGCAAGGATACGCGTCAACTCTGCTATGGATACACGTGCGTCAGCACTATTGCTCTTACCGCTCTTCCACAAACGTCGTTGGTACTGCATGACTAGTACCTCAATCAATCTAAGCGAGCCTTCTTCGAGCGCTACATTCCCTCGGAGAGGCTTCCGCTTCAACCTCTTACAACAAGCTCTAGCCCTCATCCCCTAGCGGATATCTTGGCCTCCAAGGCTTCTGGTTGTCACGAGCGTGCTCTTAAGCCCTCGTTACCAACCTCCCAAACAGCTCTCTGACACACCGTACATGCCCGCGCACCTGCCCCTGTTGCCAACACTAACTCTCAGCAGCTTTTGCAGAAGATTCCTCTTAGGTTTCTCTCTCACAGCGCCACGTGTTAGGGCAACATTCGGCCAGGACCACTTGAGGCAAATGACCAAAGGGTCCTTGACCAACCCTCAACTATAAATAAACAGAGTCATCTCCTTCACTGTAAGCGACCTTCATCACTGCAATTCCTACTTAGCTTACATTTCCTCTTTCAGATCATAATCTGACTTGAGCGTCGGAGAGCCAAACTGGGTATCACCCCCGGTCCTCCCAGCTTGGCCTTCTGACTTTTCAGTTTTTTTGTCCTAGCAGGTAGAACCTCATCCTCTCCGGCGAAATTCCGACGTTTTCCCCACTCAAACAAATTCTAAAGTGATCGGATTCTAATCCCCCCATTCGGAACCCATTTAGAATATCGGACTTAGAGCTTTCTCTAATCCTACCAAAGTTGGTTGTTGCTGTATTTCTTGTTTTCATCTTAATTCGATATATTCTTTTAATCATAGTTTTAATGTTCGTTCATCTGATGAATTAATCTGTTTGCCTGTTTGGACCATTGAGCATTTAAATTTTTTATTACGTTCTTGGGTCTAAATCGAGGGTTAGGTAGGTAAGGCCCCAATACATGAAAAACCCTATAAAATAATATTCTTTCATGTTTTAATAAAATAAACACCACATATATATAATATATTTATATTCTTTCATGTTTTAATAAAATAAACACCACATATGTATAATATATATTCCTATTTCCTTATGTTTTGAAACCCGGACCGGACCGGCCGGTCGAACCGGTGACCAGAGGTCGGTCCGGTCCGGTTATGCCTTCAAAACCAGTTATTGGTCCAACCAGTTTGAACCGGTTAAAACCGCTCCAAAACCGGCCAAGAAACCGGACCGGATCGCTTAACAGCCCGGTGGACCGGATTTTCTCATCCAAAATCGAAAAATGGATAATTTATGTGACATACAGGGTTCGAACCTGCATCCCTTGAGATGGTGAGCTGATGTCCCAACCACTTGGGATTTGGGAAGTATCAGAATTTGTGATAAATCGTTCAAATCAAATATTAGTATGTAAAAAATCTCGTTCCAACTCATCAAATTTATAGATAATATCTAAAAGCTGAGTTTTAAAAAAATATTAATTATGACTATAAATATTATAATACATTGTAAGATTTTAATTTAAATATGGATAAAATAATGTATAGTATCTTATCTTTTATAATATGTATCTATAAAAATATATTGCATGTGATATTTTTTTTTATTTTTCCCACAATGAAAATATGATATTTATTAAATTAATCTTTTATCTATATTATTAATTTGTTAAATATTAATTATTTTACTATTTAGTTAGATAATTTATCTCTAAGTTTGTAGATTTATAATTTGAAATCTAAATTTTCATATTATTCAGCTTAATTGGTTATTTTTACTTAATATTTACGATATTATATAAATATATAAAATTAAATATAATTATTATGTAATTATGACGTCATACCGGTCCGACCGATCAAACCAATAAAACCAGTAACCAATAAGGGACCCCGGTTCAACCTCCGATCCGGGTTTCAAAACCTAGCTATTTCCTATGCAAATTCCACCTAAATCATGGGTCTTTCCACCTATCACCAAATGCAAATATTTGCTTTATTTACAAGAAATAACCCAACCATTGGGCCCGCTTATTAAGGTCACTTGTATAAAATACCCAACAACATTATAATATTATATGATACACATTAATTAAATGGACTATATATATAATATTTTTATGATGGATTATATATATATATAATATTTTAATGATTTAGTATTAATACTATATTATTCACATAAAAATTTTACATCATATAAATTGATCAAACTCCACAATAAATATGATTTAACAAAGTATGACAAATATATGGAAGTTGTGCACACGATACAACATTAGGCGAACCTATTTTACGATAGGTCTGGATCCATTAATTAGGTGAGATACAGGTCCGTATTTTCTTTTTGTAAATTGTAACCTTTAAGTTGGGTTTGATAACAAAGTCCACATAAATTGACTCAGAAACTCGTAAATAACATATGCATTATTCAATTTCAGCTATAACTAGCTTGGACATTGCCATATAAAATCTTATGATATTTTTAAATATCTATTTTTCCAAGTTGGTTTCCAAAATTTAAATGGGTCCCGCGAACCGGATTTAATTTGACAAAAACTTAAATCTCATTTAGGTATAAATTTTTTAAACTTGAATACGATACCTCTAATTAATTAATATAGTATTAAATCGTTAAAATATATCAGTTGGTGGCCAGCCCGACTCATTGTCTATGTCTAGTTTTAACCAGAAATCATATTTTCATAAGCATATAATAAAATTTTGGAATATCAAGAATATGTGATCCCTTTTGTGTATATTCTTTTTTAAGCTGTCCTCAGCAGTGCCTTCTGGGGACACGTGTCTTGGTTGGCTTATATATAATTCAATTCAGCTCAAGATCCTTGACAAAGGGATTCAAAAAAACCTTCACTTTTTTCCAGAAAAATATAAATAAATTACATCTTCAAGAACCTAGACCTGCAGTTGAAGAGTTGGTAGCCGCATTCATCCTGATTTCTCATGTCTTTCTAGCCCAGATAGATTCACAGTTCTTGAAGAAGAAGGGTTCTGAGCTACAAAATCCCCCAATTTTCTGCTCTTTCATCAGTCGAAAAAACAAAAACAACACAAAAGATGCTATCTTTAAACCTCCTTCCATCCTCAAACATCACTTTCTCCAAATCCAGCACTAAATGCCCCATTCCGAATCCTGCAAACAGGTTCCAAAATTACAGAACCACCCCTTCCTCGTCCCTCGCATTCAGAACCCCATCATCGCCCATTTCCCAGATCTTCAAATCAAGCTTCGATCTTGGTAAGAAATGCGAAAACCCTTTCGGATTTCCTTCGAGAATTTCATCTCAGAAACTCAGGGCAGCTTCGGGGGAATCCAGCCCGGATGGCGGAGCAATCGAAGAGGAAGCCGCAAAACCCAGCAAGAACCTCAAACTAGCCGTTGTTTTCGGGCTCTGGTACTTTCAAAACATTGTTTTCAATATCTACAACAAGAAGGCTCTTAACATTTTCCCATATCCATGGTTTCTTGCATCTTTCCAATTGTTTGTTGGGTCTATCTGGATGCTTGCTCTGTGGTCGTTGAAGATTCAGCCATGTCCGAAAATAGACAAATCGTTCATAGTCGCCCTTCTTGGACCCGCGCTTTTCCACACCATAGGCCACATTTCTGCCTGTGTTTCCTTCTCTAAAGTCGCTGTTTCGTTCACACACGTTATAAAATCGGCAGAACCCGTTTTCTCAGTTGTGTTTTCATCTTTTCTTGGAGATACATATCCCCTGAAAGTGTGGCTATCAATCCTCCCAATTGTGTTTGGTTGCTCATTAGCTGCTGTTACTGAAGTTTCCTTCAACTTTGGGGGTTTGTGGGGTGCTATGATTAGTAATGTGGGGTTTGTGCTTAGGAATATTTACTCCAAGAAAAGCTTGCAGAGCTTCAAAGAAGTCAATGGGCTTAATTTATACGGTTGGATTTCGATAATTTCGCTATTCTATCTGTTTCCGGTGGCGATATTCGTGGAAGGGTCTCAATGGATCTCGGGTTATCATACAGCTATTGCCACGGTCGGAAAGCCTTCGACTTTTTATATATGGGTGATGCTATCTGGACTGTTCTATCATCTGTATAACCAATCTTCTTATGAGGCTCTTGATGATATTAGTCCTCTTACATTTTCTGTTGGGAATACAATGAAGAGGGTTGTGGTTATTATTGCTACCGTTTTGGTTTTCCGGAATCCGGTTAGGCCTTTGAACGCACTTGGTTCTGCGATTGCTATTTTTGGGACTTTCTTGTATTCGCAGGCGACGGCTAAGAAACCGAAGAAGATCGAAGGGGGTGAAAAGAAGGATTAGAATGGGTTCTTTTGTAAGTGTTCTTTTTCTGGATTCTATGCTGGTTTCGTCTCGTAGGGATTGTACTGTTTTTTGTCAATTGTTGTTTTGAGATGTTGGGGGCTTTTTGTTAGTTCTAAATGTTTCACATGTTTTGTGCATGGGACATTGGCGTTGAGATTGCCAAAGGTATGGGAATTGTGTTGCAGTATGATCCTTTTTGTATACCTTGTCATCAAACTTAGCTCGCAATGTTCAATGCTGTTACTGAAATTTCTTGAATGAATGAGGTGTTCCATCCCACATATGAACTCAGTGGTCAAATTTTTTGCCACAATTTGTATTTATGATGCATGGACACAGCAATGCCTACAAGTACAAGACAAGACACAACACAAAATTTTCTTGAATTTTCCACACGATAAGTGATTGATACGATACAACAAAATGATGCAAGTATCGATTCGGAGCGTATTTGATGGGCTATTGCTTATTATATGGGCTATTGCTTATTATGTACATTTGTTAAGTATGTGATATAACTATAGTCGATAACCTGGATTATAATATGCTTGAATGATTTAATCTACATTTCTTGTGCCTGGATATGTCTTGGTTTCCCTTTCTCAGTATGGATAATGCCAAACTGAGCTTAGAGCACTATAGGCTTCTTCATGACATATACAAACACGGTCATAATTTGTGTGTGTATATATATATATATAGGACAATTGCACCGAGATACCTGTAGAATTGATCTAATTACACAAACTTACCCCCTAACGCTTAAAAAATTACAAAAACTTCCCCTTGTCATATCCTGAGATTTGGCCTGATGCCTGTTGTTATAGTCGTAAATCTAAACTTTAATATTCATTAGTAAATGTCAAAGGCAGAGTAGGCCATTCACAAAATCAGGAATGAAGTATCGAAATTCTTCGATTTGGAATTAACTTAATACACGGACACTAACATGGGGACATGAACACTAAACGAAACGATTACAGGGACAAAGAACTCTTTTTAAATTTAGCCCTAAATAGATGTTGGAAATGGGCCGTGTATAATATAATATCATAACTCGACTCTATTTTTATAAGTGTTCGGTCATCATAACTATTTGGGTTTGCTTCATTCTTTTTTATATGACTGCGAATATAATCTGTGCATTTTCACACACACACATATATATATATGATATGGGCTATGGTTTTGGGCCTCGAAATAGCTTTAATATAGGCCTTTATTAAGGGTTACGGAATAAATAAGCCCAAGCTTAAGGAATGCATAGTTGCTGGGCGGCAATAAATAAAATGGAAAGGGCCCAGAAGAAAAGGCCCACTTGGAGCGGATGAGCCGAGATTGACACACGTGTAAGGTCGAGATTAGGCACCGTTCATTATATATAGCTGCTCTCCAAATGAGGAAAGGTAACTAAGAAAAACTTTCTATTATTGATTCCTTGCTTGAGAATTCTCTTTGGAATCTGACTTAACTCAGTGGAGGGTCTACGCCGAGATAAACTCGGCTAGCCCTTCTAACGAAGTGTTTCAGTATCTGTTATACATCTAGGAGATTGCGTATCACTGCTGGTCGAGCTACAAGTGATATAAGAGGTATGATCTAGTCGTATCATTTGGCGCCGTCTGTGGGAAACTTTTCTTTCAAGTTCCCCGTTGCGATCATTCCTAGTAGTTGTGACAGATATGACGGAAGGAGAAGCAAACCACGAAGTGAAAGAAGGTCTGTAGTCGCCGACCATGTTCGAGGAGATCAATGCATGGGTTTCCGACGAGCTAGCAACGGCTACACAAGGAACTTCGGACGATCAAGTAACACCTGAAGTGCTGAAGAAGGTCATGTCAGCCCTGAGTAAGAAAGTAATTCAACATGTCACACTGCGCAAGAAAGAGGTCACTACGACGTCCCAAGAGAAAGGGAAGGGTGTGGGACAATCCCCAGTAAGAAACGTTAACCTCTTTCAGGATCCTAACTCTGGAATTCCATACGATGCAATGCACGAAGACGAGCAGGTATTGGCACTAGAGGAACAGATACGATTACTGAAGCAGAAAAAGAATAGCATCGAGAGGAGGGTGGTGGATCCTCTGGTTCTAAGAAGTGGGTCAACATTCCATCATTCTATTGTGGAGGAAACCTTGCCCTTTGGTTTTAAGATACCGGATTTGCCCAAATACGATGGAACAACAGACCTAAAAGAGCATGTCACTTCCTTCATTAATATCATGCAGTTGCATGGGATGTCCGAAGCTATCAATAGCCGCATCTTCATAACCACCTTGACAGGCAGGGCGCAAGAGTGGTTCACGAATTTACCGGCCGGTACTATTGTGTCGTTTGACCAGCTCTGTCGGAAGTTCACGTTTCAGTATGCCAGTAAATCGAAGTCACAGAGGTCAGCAACTTACCTATTCCAGATAAAACAAGGGGAGGAAGAAAGCCTACGTGACTTTATTACGCGCTTTAATGACGAAGCCCAAGAAGTTCCTGATCTTCGCATCGATATTCTTAGTAGTATCTTAATTCAGGGATTGAAAAGAGGCTCATTAAGCAGGGCTCTAGCACATAAGACCCCCCAAGTCAATGTCTCAGCTCATGGAAATCACGGAAGAATACATCGCAGAGGAAGAAATCGATGCCATGAAGCGAAGCTGGGACACGGATGATCGCCATAGAAATCGATCTAGGGGTAGGCTGGAGGAGACAAGGAGCAGTTCCAGGAGTGGAAATGATATATACGATGCAGGAAGGAAGGGGAAATATACCAATTTATTCTCCCTTGAAGATGTCCCGGGCACAGGCGTTGATGTCCATTGACGCTAATATGCTACAATGGCCTAAACGTATAAGGCCGTCCCCAAGTAAGCGAAATTCAGGCAAATATTGCCACTTCCACAGAGAGCGTGGTCACGATACTGAGGATTCTTGGAACTTAAGAGATGAAATTGAACGTCTCATACGCCAAGGTTATCTACATGACCTAGTGAAGGACGAAAGACGTGAACGAAGCCCACGACGTTTGTATAATCAAGCATCGCCTGACAACAACTAAATTTTAGGCCGCCAACACCTCCTGCAGCTTCAAGAACGTCAAAATCTGTATCTAAAATATGTATTAGAAATTTGATTTTAATTTTTAAAGTTTTTGTTTAATTATAATTTTAATTCCAAAAATCAAGCTCTTTTCATTTTTTTTTGTTTGGTTTGAAAATATATGTCCGGATCTAGATCCGGATTCTGGACAATTAGAAGGCAGTAAAAATTATTTTGAGGTTTTTTCTTGGTGGCTCGCCGAACTCGAACCTTCCGCGAGCCGAACCCAAGCCATATTTTCTTTGGCTCGTCGGCTCACAAGCCAAACCTAAGATGATATTTTTAGGGTGGAGCCCGAGCCCAAGCCAGAAAAAAATGCCAAGGCTCGGCTCGTTTATATCCCGACCCCCCTCCAGATCCAGGATAAAGGTGCAGCCTCCCGTCTTCAACCGATTGGGGGCTAGGGTCAATCCTGAAGCCCCCAGGAGGTCTAACAGGGGGCTTGAGGTCAATCGTGACGACCTAAAAAACCGACTTCCTCGCAGGGAAAGACCACGACCTCAGCAGAGTCGGACCACCGTTGATCGTCCGCTGCCCAGGGCCCCTCGAGTCGATGACTTACCAGACGAGGAGGAATCCTATTATGATCCTCCTCCACCGAGACAAGGTCGGGAGTAACAACCTCGACAGAAACAACCCCGGGCTCTAAACCCACAAGTTCAAAGGCCCTTGCATGGCTATCAGAGTGCCCGTGAGGCCCGATCACCTTTTTCCAATAACATTATTTAGGCCATGGCTGAAGATAAGATGCCCACTAGTCTCTCCACCTACGCCGGCACCACCGATCCCAAATGACATGTTGATCGTTTTGAGATCGAGATTAGTATGTTCAATCATTCCCCAATGTGCGGGTCAAGATATTTGCTACCACCCTTATCGTGGCTACACAGGACTGGTTCTCGAGGTTGCCCTCTCGAAGCATCAGGTCATACGATAACTTGGTCGATGATTTCGTGCCCCACTTCTCATCGGTCAAGGGGGATAAGCTTCCTTCGACCTACCTATACAGTATTATCCAGGGGGAGCGGGAATCGCTTAGAGATTTCTTCACTCGATTCTCCCGCACTGCAGTCCAGGTCCAAGCACTGAGGATGGATATGCTGGTGCGAATTCTACATGGGGCACTTCGAGACAAAGGTTGCGCTGACCACATAGTCCGAAGAACCCCGAGTCCATCGCCAAGATCCTTGACATCGCTGGGGATTGGATGAGGCTCGAGGAAAACAGGATGGCCAACTAGGCCGGACCCACCGCCAAAGTGGATCATTATCCGTCCCCCCTCCCCCCGTTCCGAACCAAAGAGAAAAGGGAAGAGTCGACCTGAGAAAGGATCGAGAAGCAGGCAGAAGAAGTATTACACACCACTCAATCTACCTATCAAAGAGGTCTATAACGTCGCTCCCAAGCACCTCTTCAAGAACCCCAAGCCGATCAGAGAGACCCAGAAAAATAGAGACTCACGAAAATACTGCCACTTCCATAGGCAGTCAGGCCATAACACTTCCGAATGTTTCGCTCTCAGGGATGAGGTCGATAAATTAATTAACGGTGGCCATCTCCATGAGTTCGTACGGAAACTGGATGAGCTTGCTCTCTGAGCCGAAGAACGCATCGATCACAGCCCCCAAAGGAATAGAAAGACCAAGCAGCCAGTTGAGAGAGATCACAATCTCCCTTGCTTGGGCCGAATCGACATGATCGCAGGGGGGCCGACTGGAAGAGACACCAAGACAGCTTGGAAAAGGACAAGGAGAGAGGCCCAGAGGAACTACTACGGGCTGAGTGAAATCATGCAAGTTGAGTCGGCGGAGAGTTGGGTGGAGCAGGAGGTTACTTTTAACAATAAGGATCTTGTTAGCATGCCACCATGGGAGGGCAAAATGCCTAGTTGTCCGATGGCGATTACGCTCGACGTGGCCAATTTCTTTGTATCCAAAACTCTTGTTGATAATGGAAGCTCAGTGAATATTATCTATTTCTCGACTCTAACTCGAATGAATTTAGCTAAAAAACTCCGTCTTGAGCCTTTAAAAACCCCCCTAACTGGATTCGGGGGCTCGGAGGTCTACCCCAAGGGTCGAGTCAGCTTAATTACCTCTATGGGCACATTCCCTAAAAGGACGACGTTAGAGATCGAGTACTTAGTAGTCGATTGAACTTTGGCCTATAACATTATTTTTGGCAAACCAGGGCTTATAGATTTTCGAGCCATCATCTCAACTTATCAGCAAGTGATCAAACTCCCTTCGCCTTCAGGTATTGGGGAATTGAGATGTGATATCCCAATGACATGGTCTTATTACTCGATTTTTATAGAAAAGGTAAGGTTACCAGACCGGCGAATAGTCCCGGTGCTTAGACTACCCGAGGACGACGAAGATGAAATCGAGGACCTGGACTCCCAGGATCCTGAGGGGCGAACCAGGATCTCTAAGCGAGCAAAGAAGAAGAAAAAGCTTGCTGAAAGTCGAGTTGAGGCTTCCAGTCAAATCGCGGAGATCGAGCTCTTGCCTGGACAAGCCGAGAAAATCACACACATCGGACTAGCCAAACCAGCCAAGGCGGACGAGCAGGTACTTTTGATACAATTCCTACAAGATAATGCTGATGTCTTTGCATGGAGTGCCAATAACCTAGTGGGGGTCGACCCAACAGTGATCATGCACCATCTCAATGTCGACCCATCCTACAACCCTATCAGGCAGAAGTTATGCACTCAAAGCGTGAAAAGGAACAAGATAATCGAGGAAGAGATGAACAAGCTAGTAGATGTCGGTCACATCATCTCGGCCAAATACGTCGACTAGCTTTTCAACTTTATCTTGGTCGTGAAATCTGGGGAAAAATCGCGCATGTGTAATGATTTTATGGATTTGAATAAAGCATTCCCAAGGACCCATATCCGCTACCTTGAATCGACTAGTTAGTCGACTCGACAGTGGGCTGTGAGTTGATGAGCATGATGGACGCCTTCCAAGGTTACTATTGTTAGGAATAGTGCCCTAGAAAGCCGATTGTATATCCACTTTGTACTTTTCCTTATTGTAATAACAGACAATCTTTGAATAAAATAACGAATTAAGGCAACACTTCTTTATATGCTCTTGTTTGGTATGCGTTTACTTTAGCTGTGCATGTATGAGAACTCCCCTAATTCTGATGACTTTAGGACTCTACCATTTAGGTGAAATGATTCATAAAACGAGCCCTATATCACATAAGTCATGATTAGTAAAATACTCCAAGCCGATGAGTCCTACAGACAGTGGGAGTGTCAACCTGACTCCTCTTTGGCTTGCTTGTGGATCACGCCCTTAAGAAGGACCGCCTTGTTTCATGGAGGTGCAAAGTGTATAGTTAATACGTGCGTGATACAAGAGGGTGCTTACTTCTATAAGTAAGTTCACTGAGGTGCCCCGTGTGAGAAGATTCCTAAATGGGAAAGGAAGTTTCTATTTCAGGAAATGAAAACTTCCAGATTAGGAAATATCTCACGAGTCATTGATGTGATTAATTGATCCTTAGACTTGAGGTTCCTTCTCACTTTATGAGTTAACTCTGTAGTCTTAGGTATAAGCTTTAAAGGGTGTCGCCTTAGACAACTGATTCAAGGCTTATGTTGGGGCTGTACAAGTGATTCATGAAAGTGAATGAGAATCAAGAAAGGACCTACACTTGCATTTGCAAGGTGATCTCTTATTGCGTAAGTCATTCATATGCCATATGGAGTCCTTAGCCAAGGCAGTAGATCAAGACATCAAGAAAAGGGTTTCTTGGATTGAGATTAAATGGATATGAAATGCACTTAGCTTTAAGACCAGATTATTAGGGTTCTAATTATTCCCTTACCCTAGATCTTGGTTGAGAGATAGTAAGTAGGAGGATTGTATCTCACATGAATCAATGACTTAAAGGTTCTGTCGAATCCGAACATTCCAATTCAGCTAGGGGTTAAACACCTGTTGCTAGACTATGGTCGTTTAATCTGTGAACTGATTAATTAATTAGTGAATTAATTAATTAGGGTCACTGCTAATTGAATTGAGAACCTAGAGGGTCACACACAATAACTTGGTTACATGAGTTGAGGCTTTAAAATGATTAAACGAGTTAATCGGGCCTAGAGGGTTCCACACGTGTGAAACCACACGTGTGGGTCACGTGACTGGACACGTGTCATAGGGACACGTGTGCCACACGTGTTTATTTGATTGAATATTAAATAATTAATTTATTAATTATTTAATAGACTTTGGTTTAATTTTGAATTAAAAAGAAAGTCTTATTTTGGAGAAAAAATAATCTAGTTAATTAATTATGAATTAATTAATTAGATAAAATAAGTTATTTATTTTAAATAAATAAAGTATAAAATTATCCAAAAATAGTTTGGATATTTTAGCTCTCTTGAAAGTTGATTTGAATTTGAATTCAAAGTCAAAGTCAAAATTACTTGATGATCAAGTAATAGGAGAGAGGGACCAAATCCTTGGTTCATAAGGACTAGGATTTTCGGTCCTCCCTTCCTATATATAGGGGAGCTCGAGCTCCCCTTAGAGCTAATCGAGAATTCTTTTGGTTCATGTGTTAAACACCATCCTTTCTCCAAGATAAACGAAACCCTAGGTTAAGCCTAAACACTACCTAGAGAACTAGCATCCTTACTAGTTAGATTGTAGCCAAGTTGGTGGACTATCTCTAGAGAGCTTCAAGTTAGAAATTTTGAAGATTCGAGCTTTACCAAAAATTGAGGATCAAGCAAAACGATCAGAAGGGATGATGAAACGATTCTGAACCCAACATGAAACGAGTGAAAAAATCGAACCAAAGAAGATGGCGAAAACCGTTCGTCCATATCCGGAAGGATGAATTTTTTCACGAGGGTTTTGTGACTGACAGTTTTCTACTTTCGCAAAACTGGTTTTCGAAGGGAGTTTCAATCATGCTTTTCTCGTTTCGTGTTTCTTTCTTTATGTTATATTGTTAAGAACTTCCCTAACATGATTTGAATCTAGGTTGGTGTGGATTGTTATCCCTACAATGGATTCTGAAGTAGAAAGAGACTTTCGAGGAACGGGTTGCCATTACCGCATGAAGCGCGTTTGAGGGCGGCTCAAAACGTGTCAAGAAAGCTACTACCCAAGTGAGTTTCTTGATCTCTACGAATTTGGATACACGATTGCGAGTCCAAGATCCTTTTGTTGGAAAAATTTTAAAATTCCGTTGCTTTCTGATTCTTGTTTTCCAACATTAACTCTGTAGTCTTAGGTATAAGCTTTAAAGGGTGTCACCTTAGACAACTGATTCAAGACTTATGCTGGGGCTGCACAAGTGATTCATGAAAGTGAATGAGAATCAAGAAAGGACCTACACTTGCATTTGCAAGGTGATCTCTTATTGTGTAAGTCATTCATATGCTATATGGAGTCCTTGGCCAAGACAGTAGATCAAGACATCAAGAAAAGAGTTTCTTGGATTGAGATAAAATGGATATGAAATGCACTTAGCTTTAAGACCAGATTATTATGGTTCAGATTATTCCCTTACCCTAGATCTTAGTTGAGAGATAGTAAGTAGGAGGATTGTATCTCACATGAATCAATGACTTAAAGGTTCTGTCGAATCGAGACATTCCAATTCAGCTAGGGGTTAAACACCTTGTTAGGAATAATGCCCTAGAAAGTCGATTGTTTATCCGCTTTGTAATTTTCCTTATTGTAATCACAGATAATCTTTGAAGAAAATAACGAATTGAGGTAACACTTCTTTATATGCTCTTGTTTGGTATGTGTTTACTTTATCTGTGCATGTATGAGAACTCCCCTAATCCTGATGACTTTAGGACTCTACGATTTAGGTGAAATGGTTCATGAAACGAGCCCTATATCACATAAGTCATGATTAGTAAAATACTCCAAGCCGATGAGTCCTACAGACAGTGGGAGTATCAACCTGACTTCTCTAAGGCTTGCTAGTGGGATCACGCCGTTAAGAAGGACCACCTTGTTTCATGGAGGCGCAAAGTGTATAGTTGATACGTGCGTGATACATGAGGGTGCTTACTTCCATAAGTAAGTTCACTGAGGTGCCCCGTGTGAGAAGATTCCTAAATGGGAAAGGAAGTTTCTATTTCAGGAAATGGAAACTTCCAGATTAGGAAATATCTCACGAGTCATTGATGTGATTAATTGATCCTTAGACTTGAGGTTCCATGTCACTTTATGAGTTAACTCTGTAGTCTTAGGTATAAGCTTTAAATGGTGTCGCCTTAGACAACTGATTCAAGACTTATGCTGGGGCTGTACAAGTGATTCATGAAAGTGAATGAGAATAAAAAAAGGACCTACACTTGCATTTTCAAGGTGATCTCTTATTGTGTAAGTCATTCATATGCCATATGGAGTCCTTGGCCAATGCAGTAGATCAAGACATCAAGAAAAGGGTTTCTTAGATTGAAATCACATGGATATGAAATGCACTTAGCTTTAAGACCCGATTATTAGGGTTCTGATTATTCCCTTACCCTAGATCTTGGTTGAGAGATAGTAAGTAGGAGGATTGTATCTCACATGAATCAATGACTTAAAGGTTCTGTCGAATCGAGACATTCCAATTCAGCTAGGGGTTAAACACCTGTTGCTAAACTTTGGTCGTTTAATCTGTGGACTGATTAATTAATTAGTGAATTAATTAATTAGGGTCACTGCTAATTGAATTGAGAACCTAGAGGGTCACACACAACAATTTGGTTACGTGAGTTAAGGTTTTAAAATGATTAAATGAGTTGATCATGCTGAGAGGGTTCCACACGTGTGAATCACACGTGTGGGTCACGTGAGTGACACGTGTCCTTGGGGACACGTGTGTCACACGTGCATATATATATATTATATCTGTTAAATAATTAATGTGTTAATTATTTAATAAACTTTGGTTTAATTTTGAATTAAAATGAAAGTCTTATTTTGGAGAAATAAATCTATTTAATTAATTGTAAATTAATTAATTAGATAAATAAGTTATTTATTTATTAATAAATAAATCCAAAAGGAGTTTGGATATTTTTAGCTCTCTTAAAAGTTGATTTGAATTAGAATTCAAAGTCAAAGTTTGAAATTACTTGATGATTAAGTAATAAGAGAGAGAGGGACCAAATCCTTAGTCTATTAGGACTAAGTTTCAGCCGCCCCTCCCCTTGTTATATATAGGGGAGCTCGAGCTCCCCTTAGAGATTGATTGAATTCTTTTGGTTCATGTGTTGAACACTATCCTTTCTCCAAGATCAAATAAACCCTAGGTTAAGCCTAAACACTAACTAGAGAACTAGCAGCCTTACTAGTTAGATTGTAGTCAAGTTGGTGGACTATCTATAGAGAGCTTCAAGTTAGAAGTTTTTAAAGATTCGAGCTTTACCAAGGAGAGGGGATCAAGCCGCCAAAAGAGCGTTCTTGGGTGGCTTGAAACGCTTTAAGAAAGATTATTGAAAAGTAAGTTTCTAATCTCTACGAATTCGGATTCATGATTGCGAGTTCAAGATCCTTTTGTTGGAAAATTTTAAATTTCCGCTGCTTTCTGATTCCGTTTTTCCAACACACCTGTTGCTAGACAATGGTCGTTTAATCTATGGACTGATTAATTAATTAGTGAATTAATTAATTAGGGTCATCGCTAATTGAATTGAGAACCTAGAGGGTCACACACAACAACTTGGTTACATGAGTTAGGGCTTTAAAATGATCAAATGAGTTGATCATACCAAGAGGGTTCCACACGTGTGAAACCACATGTATGGGTCACGTGAATGAACACGTGTTCTTATGGACACGTGTTCCACACGTGTATAATTGTTTATATATTAAATAATTAATGTGTTAATTATTTAATAGACTTTGCTTTAATTTTGAATTAAAATGAAAGTCTTATTTTGGAGAAAATTAATCTAGTTAATTAATTATGAAGTAATTAATTAGACAAAATGAGTTATTTATTTATTAATAAATAAAGTATAAAATTATCCAAAAGGGGTTTGAATATTTTAGCTCTCTTAAAAGTTGATTTGAATTAGAATTCAAAAGTCAAAGTTGGGAATTACTTGATGATCAAGTAATAAGGGAGAGAGGGACCAAATCCTTAGTCCAAAAGGACTAAGATCGACCGCCCTCTCCTTCCTATATATAGGGGAGCTCGAGCTCCCCTTAGGGATAATTGAGGATTCTTTTGGTTCATGTGTTGAACACCATCCTTTCTCCAAGATAAAATAAACTCTAGGTTAAGCCTAAACACTAACTAGAGAACTAGCATCCTTACTAGTTAGATTGTAGTCAAGTTGGTGGACTATCTCTAGAGAGCTTCAAGTTAGAAGTTTTGAAGATTCGAGCTTTACCAAGGAGAGGGGATCAAGCCGCGAGAAGAGCGTTCTTGGGTGGCTTGAAACGCTTCAAGAAAGATTATCGAAAAGTAAGTTTCTAATCTCTACGAATTCGGATTCACGATTGCGAGTTTCGATCCTTTTATTGGAAATTTTTTTAAATTTTCGCTGCTTTCTGATTCCCGTTTTCCAATAAATGGTATCAGAGCCACCTCGTTAATCGTGTTTCTGATTCGTCTCATTTATTATGAATTTGGTAGAAATTTTTAGGCTTGATGCGATTGAGTATTTGTAGCTGTTTTAGAAAGCCTGAATTACGAAACTATATTTTTCCTGAAGGTTTCTGAAAACTGTTTTTGTTAAAAGTTGGTTTTGAAAACAGTTTTAGATTTGAAACTATATAAACTGTTTTTGGATTTCTTGGATTGGTTCTGCTTTTGAACGAAAACACGAAACGAAAACCCGGATTACGACGAACACTCGAAACCCCTCGCGGGAAGGGGTCGAGCACGAGGGCCTCGCGCGCCGCCGCCCGCCTGACCTATGCGTGCGCAGGGCTTTGCGCCCAGTCCCTCCCACAACCGCGCGGGAGGCCTTCCGGGCGTACCCCGGGATCGCCCGCCACTGGCCGAGAGAGGCCGCTCGCAACAGCGCGCACTCGCGCGGCCTTGGACGTGCGTTGTGCGGGCCTGCTTCGCGCGAGCGCTTGCGACGCGTGCAGTCCCTTCGCGTACGGGCCCCGTTTTTTTTCCTCGTAATCCATTTTCATATTTCGTGCAATCCAGTCCTGATTTTAATTTAATTTTTATTATTAAAAATTTTGTTTTATTAATATTTATCTTAATAGAATTTAAAATTGGGATTTTTGAGAAATAGAAACGGTTAATAATTTTGGGAAACTACATCTTTGATAAAATTATTAATTTTCAGAAATTAATTGGAATTTTATTAGTTTTAGTAATTTGGGATTTATTGAAAACTTTTATGAACAAGACTCGCATCAAGTCGTGTTTTAAGTCATTAGGACTTGAAACGGGAATTTTAATTTATTGGCTAAATTTAAATTCTCGCAAGAAGCATGTTAGGTGATCATGGGTTTAGACTTATGTATGGTTTTAATTTATGCACATGGATGGTTTAAATTGGGGTTGGAGCCCTATAGTTGCGTTTTTCAGTTGAGGTTGGAGCCTCACTTATGTGTGTACTGTTATGTGATTTATTATGTGGCTTTCCATATTACTGCTTTTGAGGTTAGGGTATGCCCCATGTATTTGTCTAAGACCAATATGAAGATTGAGCCTTATTACTTTTCAGCACTTTTTCATTTTTTTTTAGAGTAGAATAGGTGGTGAGGTTTTTATTTTCATTTTGGAGACAATGCACCCATGGAGTAAGATGGACCACATTCAAGTAACAAGGAGACCATAAATGAAGACCCCTCAAAATGTTAGGGAGGGGAACCTCAATTGAAGATGTAATAGAGATAGGGCTTGTATTTTGTTACAGCTTTCCCTTATGTGATTTAAACTGTTTATGTGACATGTATGTTAGAACTTGTGATTGTGGAGTGGCTCCCAAATATCACGCATAAGATAGGTAGAACCCATGATCATCACATGTTAGTATCATGCTAGGACATGTTATCTGCTAAGTGCTTGTGTGAAATGCATTTAAGTTGTACTTGCATTAATCAAGACTAATTAAAATTGGATAACATATATGCTGGTGATGTTGGAAAACACGAATCAGAAAGCAGCGGAATTTAAAAAATTTTCCCAACAAAAGGATCTAGGACTCGCAATCGCGTAACCAAATTCGTAGAGATAGAAAACTTACTTTTCTTTTATTCTTTCTTGAAGTGTTTCAAGCCACCCAAGAACGCTCTTCTCGCGGCTTGACAACCCGTCCCTCGAAAGTCTCTTTCTACTTCAGAATCCATTGTAGGGATAACAATCCACACCAACCTAGATTCAATTCATGTTAGGGAAGTTCTTAACAATATAACATAAAGAAAGAAACATGAAACGAGAAAAGCAGGATTGAAACTCCCTTCGAAAACCAGTTTTGCGAAAGTAGAAAACTGCCAGTCACAAAACCCTCGTGAAAAAATTCATCCTTCAGGATATGGACGAACGGTTTTCGCCATCTTCTTTGGTTCGATTTTTTCATTCGTTTCATGTCGGGTTCAGAATCGTTTCATCATCCCTTCTGATCGCTTTGCTTGATCCCCACTTTTGGTAAAGCTCGAATCTTCAAAACTTCTAACTTGAAGTTCTCTAGAGATAGTCCACCAACTTGGCTACAATCTAACTAGTAAGGATGCTAGTTCTCTAGTTAGTGTTTAGGCTTAACCTAGGGTTTCGTTTATCTTGGAGAAAGGATGGTGTTCAACACATGAACCAAAAGAATTGCCAATTCACTCTAAAGGGGAGCATGAGCTCCCCTATATATAGGAAATGGAGAGGGACGGCCGAACCTATTCCTTGTTGGACAAGGATTTGGTTCCTCTCTCTCCTATTACTTGATCATCAAGTATTTTCCAACTTTGACTTTGAATTCTAATTCAAGTCAACTTTTAATAGAGCTAAAAATATCCAAACTATTTTTGGATAATTTTATACTTTATTTATTATAAAATAAATAACTTATTTTTATCTAATTAATTAATTCGTAATTAATTAACTAGATTATTTTCTCCAAAATAAGACTTTCTTTTTAATTCAAAATTAAACCAAAGTCTATTAAATAATTAACACATTTAATTATTTAATACATATATATATATATATAATATATATATATATATTCACACGTGTGTGACACGTGTCACAGTGACACGTGTCACAGTGACACGTGTCACTCACGTGAGCCACACGTGTGATTTCACACGTGTGGAACCCTCTTGGCCCGATTAACTCGTTTAATCATTTTAAAGCCTCAACTCATGTAACCAAGTTGTTGTGTGTGACCCTCTAGGTTCTCAATTCAATTAGCAGTGACCCTAATTAATTAATTCACTAATTAATTAATCAGTCCACAGATTAAACGACCATAGTCTAGCAACAGGTGTTTAACCCCTAGCTGAATTGGAATGTTCGGATTCGACAGAACCTTTAAGTCATTGATTCATGTGAGATACAATCCTCCTACTTACTATCTCTCAACCAAGATCTAGGGCAAGGGAATAATCAGAACCCTAATAATCCGGTCTTAAAGCTAAGTGCATTTCATTTCCATTTGATCTCAATCCAAGAAACCCTTTTCTTGATGTCTTGATCTACTGCCTTGGCCAAGGACTCCATATGGCATATGAATGACTTACACAATAAGAGATCACCTTGCAAATGCAACTGTAGGTCCTTTCTTGATTCTCATTCACTTTCATGAATCACTTGTGCAGCCCCAGCATAAGCCTTGAATCAGTTGTCTAAGACAACACCCTTTAAAGCTTATACCTAAGACTACAGAGTTAACTCATAAAGTGACAAGGAACCTCAAGTCTAAGGATCACTTAATCACATCAATGACTCGTGAGATATTTCCTAATCTGGAAGTTTCCATTTCCTGAAATAGAAACTTCCTTTCCCATTTAGGAATGTTCTCACACGGGGCACCTCAGTGAAGTTACTTATTAAAGTAAGCACCCCCAGGTATCACGCACGTATCAACTATACACTTTGCACCTCCATGAAACAAGGTGGTCCTTCTTAAGGGCGTGATCCCACAAGCAAGCCTTAGAGGAGTCAGGTTGACACTCCCACTGTCTGTAGGACTCATTGGCTTGGAGTATTTTACTAATCATGACTTATGTGATATAGGGTTCGTTTCATGAACCATTTCACCTAAATGGTAGAGTCCTAAAGTCATCAGGATTAGGGGAGTTCTCATACATGCGCACATAATGTAAACATTCAAAACACGTATTGGCATATAAAGAAGTGTTTGCCTATGATCAATCGTATATTATTCAAAGATTGTCTGTGATACAAGAAAAGTCCCAAAGCAGATTACGTCGAATCGGTTTTCTAGGGCACTATTCCTAACAGGTGAGGTTGAACCGGACAACTCTCTGGTTGATTCAAAAATTCCCGTTAAATATTAAGTTAATTTTGAACAATAGGTGTTTAATTCGAGATGCAAATTTTGAATTAAAATCCTAGCATCCCATCAATAGGTTTTAAGTTTAGTAAGTGAAGCTAGTTATTGTCCGCGAGTCGTGGGATAGCTAGTGGAGCTTATTAGTTCTTAGTTACCTAATTGATCATTTTAAATGATCAATATTTCGTGGTCAATTTTGGCAAGGGCGATGTCCGCGAGTCGTGGGTCGTTCGAACTAAGTTTTGATCATGATCTTATGATTGATGGGTCTAGCTTAACGCCTAAGTAAATATGGATGCCGCACGAGTCGTGGGTCCATATTGAAAGATAGGTGATGCAAAATCAAATACTAAGAGTTCTAAAGGTGTTAGAATTGGTAAGTTGTACCTACCTAAGGTTTTACTTAGAATGTTCGCGAGTCGTGGGTTCGAGGTAAAATGCTTAGGATCTTAGTACCCATTGGGAAGCGTGTTCCTCTTAGATCTTTGGGAATTATAGATCTTCGAAAAAACGTGGGAGCTACATTAGATTAAAGACCTTATCTTTTGTATATCGTTATAATTCAGCGTGCTCACTAGTTCTCTATTTTACCATTTAGGTCGTAGATTCTGTGATTCTCTACGTCTTTTGAAATGGCAACAAAAAACCCTCTTGTATCGATCCTCGAGTCAAATAAGTTGACTGGTCCCAACTATTCTGATTGGCTGAGGAATCTGAAAATTATTTTAGATTCTGATAAGAGAACTTATGTTCTCTTCGAAGGGGAGCCTAGTCCCGATGGGGACGCTCCCACTCTGGCCGAGCGAGATGCGATCCAGAAGTGTAAGGATGATAATCTCTAAGCCCGTTGCCTTATGTTGGCTAACATGTCTCCGGACTCGCAAAGGCAACATGAGGCCATGGAATTCGCTTGGGAGATTTACGACCACTTAGAGCAACTTTACTGTTGGAAAACACGAATCAGAAAGCAGCGGAATTTAAAAAATTTTCCCATCAAAAGGACCTTGGACTCGCAATCGTGTAACCAAATTCGTTGAGACAGAAAACTTACTTTTCTTTTGTTCTTTCTTGAAGCGTTTCAAGCCACCCAAGAACGCTCTTCTCGCGGCTTGATCCCCTCTCCTTGGTAAAGCTCGAATCTTCAAACTTCTAACTTGAACTCTCTAGAGAAAGTCCACCAACTTGATCACAATCTAACTAGTAAGGATGCTAGTTCTCTAGTTAGTGTTTAGGCTTAACCTAGGGTTTATTTGATCTTGGAGAAAGGAAGGTGTTCAACACATGAACCAAAAGAATTGCCAATTATCTCTAAAGGGGAGCTCATATATAGGAAAGGGAGAGGGATGGCCGAACCTATTCCTTGTTGGGCAAGGATTTGGTTCCTCTCTCTCCTATTACTTGATCATCAAGTATTTTCCAACTTTGACTTTGAATTCTAATTCAAGTCAACTTTTAAGAGAGCTAAAAATATCCAAACTATTTTTGGATAATTTTATACTTTATTTATTTAAAATAAATAACTTATTTTATTATCTAATTAATTAATTCGTAATTAATTAGCTAGATTATTTTTCTCCAAAATAAGACTTTCTTTTTAATTCAAAATTAAACCAAAGTCTATTAAATAATTAACACATTTAATTATTTAATACATATATATATAATATATATATATATATATATATTCACACGTATGTGACACGTGTCACAGTGACACGTGTCACTCACGTGAGCCACACGTGTGATTTCACACGTGTGGAACCCTCTTGGCCCGATTAACTCGTTTAATCATTTTCAAGCCTCAACTCATGTAACCAAGTTGTTGTGTGTGACCCTCTAGGTTCTCAATTCAATTAGCAGTGACCCTAATTAATTAATTCACTAATTAATTAATCAGTCCACAGATTAAACGACCATAGTCTAGCAACAGGTGTTTAACCCCTAGCTGAATTGGAATGTTCGGATTCGACAGAACCTTTAAGTCATTGATTCATGCGAGATACAATCCTCCTACTTACTATCTCTCAACCAAGATCTAGGGTAAGGGAATAATCAGAACCCTAATAATCCGGTCTTAAAGCTAAGTGCATTTCATATCCATTTGATCTCAATCCAAGAAACCCTTTTCTTGATGTCTTGATCTACTGCCTTGGCCAAGGACTCCATATGGCATATGAATGACTTACACAATAAGAGATCACCTTGCAAATGCAAGTGTAGGTCCTTTCTTGATTCTCATTCACTTTCATGAATCACTTGTGCAGCCCCAGCATAAGCCTTGAATCAGTTGTCTAAGGCGACACCCTTTAAAGCTTATACCTAAGACTACAGAGTTAACTCATAAAGTGACAAGGAACCTCAAGTCTAAGGATCAATTAATCACATCAATGACTCGTGAGATATTTCCTAATTTGGAAGTTTCCATTTCCTGAAATAGAAACTTCCTTTCCCATTTAGGAATGTTCTCACACGGGGCACCTCAGTGAACTTACTTATTAAAGTAAGCACCCTCATGTATCACGTACGTATCAACTATACACTTTGCACCTCCATGAAACAAGGTGGTCCTTCTTAAGGGCGTGATCCCATAAGCAAGCCTTAGAGGAGTCAGGTTGACACTCCCACTGTCTGTAGGACTCATCGGCTTGGAGTATTTTACTAATCATGACTTATGTGATATAGGGCTCGTTTCATGAACCATTTCACCTAAATGGTAGAGTCCTAAAGTCATCAGGATTAGGGGAGTTCTCATACATGCACAGCTAAAGTAAACGCATACCAAACAAGAGCATATAAAGAAGTGTTGCCTCAATTCGTTATTTCATTCAAAGATTGTCTGTGAGTACAATAAGGAAAAGCACAAAGAGAATATACAATCGGCTTTTAGGGCACTATTCCTAACAATCTCCCACTTGCCCGTCAAAGCCATTCTAAAGCTACTCTAAGTCCCATCTTCTGAAGATGACCTTGGAAAGCTTCTCGACTAAGGGGTTTAGTAAGTGGATCTGCCACGTTCTCTGCTGATGTGACCCTCTCAATTTGCACATCTCCTCTTTTGATAATATCACAGATTAGGTGATACTTCCTCATAATGTGCTTGGTCCGTTGGTGAGATCTTGGTTCTCTTGCTTGAGCAACCGCCCCAGTGTTGTCACAAAACACTGTAATGGGGTCTTTCATGCTAGGAACAACATTCAACTCTTGAATGAAGTTTCTAATCCAAACACCTTCCTTAGCTGCATCATTTGCAGCTAAGTATTTGGCCTCAGTGGTCGAATCTGCAGTGGTTGTTTGCTTGGAACTCTTCCAACTCACTGCTCCGCCGTTTAGGCAGAAAATGTATCCTGACATTGACTTAAAATCATCTAAGTCTGATGAAAAGCTTGCATCGCAGTATCCTTCGACAGTAAGATCTTTCTGACCTCCGTAAACTAAGAATAATTCTTTAATACTTTTCAAGTACTTAAGGATATTCTTCACTGCAGCCTAGTGACCATCTCCAGGGTCAGATTGGAAACGACTTGTCACACTAAGTGCATAAGCCACATCCGGTCGAGTACATAACATTGCATACATTATGCTACCTATTGCTCACGCATAAGGTGTATGAGTCATTCTCTCCTTCTCAAGGTTAGTCTTAGGACACATCTTCTTTGAAAGACATGTTCCTACACTCATAGGAAGGTTCTTAACCTTTGCTGACTCCATATTGAATCTCTTCAATACTTTGTCAATGTACATCGACTGTGATAGTCCTATTAACCTTCTAGATCTATCTCTTTAGATTTTAATTCCAACGATATAGGACGCATCACCAAGATCTTTCATCTCGAATTGGTTCGATAACCATAACTTAGTCACTTTCATGTCATCCTTCGAATTCCCAATAAGAAGGATGGCATCAACATAAAGTACTAAGAATTGCACTGAGGTCTCCAATTCCTTTCTATACACACATGATTCATTCGAAATTTGCATGAAGCCAAACGCTTTGACTGATTCATCAAATCGAATGTTCCAATTCCTAGAAGCCTGTTTCAATCCATAGATTGATCTTTGGAGTTTGCAAACCTTTTGCTCACTCCCACTGAATGTGAAACCTATGGGTTGCTCCATATAAATGTCTTTGTCAATGTCACCATTGAGAAAGGCAGTTTTCACATCCATTTGCCATATCTCATAGTCATAATATGCAGCAATGGCAAGCATGATTCGAATGGACTTTTGCATTGCAACTGGTGAAAAGGTTTCGTCAAAGTCCACGCCGGGTCTTTGAGTGAATCCTTTTGCAACCAGTCTTGCTTTGTAGGCTGCAATGCTTCCATCAACTCCAAGCTTTCTCTTAAAGATCTATTTGCAACCTATGGGTTTGACCCCATCAGGCAAATCTACCAAGGTCCAAACTTGGTTGGAGTTCATGGAATCCATTTCGGATTTCATGGCTTCTATCCACTGTTCAGAGTCAGAATCTGAAAGTGCCTCCTCATATGTTGAAGGATTATTATCCTTTTGAGAGATTTCATGGAAGAATCCATACCATCTCTCCGGCTGTCTAGGAGTGCGTTCAGAACGCCTTAGAGGAGGATTTACATGTGTATCGAAATTTGTGATTGGTTGTGGTTGATCAGTAGGGAAAGTTTCTTCAGTGGGTGGCGTGGGGTTACTTTGTACTTCTTCTAATTCTATGATCTTGCCTTTCTTTTCTTTAAGGAACGGTTCCTCAAGAAAAGTGGCATTTCTGGAAACAAACACCTTTTGCTCAGATTGATCATAGAAGTAGTATCCTATGGATTCCTTAGGATAACCTACAAAGTAGCATAAGTTAGAACGAGATTCTAACTTATCTCCCACTGTCCTCTTCACGTAAGCAGGACAACCCCAAATTCTTAAGTAAGAATAACTAGGGTTTTTACCATGCCACATTTCATAGGGTGTTTTAGGGACTGACTTAGAGGGAACTAGATTCAGAATCTTTGCTGCACTTTCCAGGGCATAACCCCAGAAAGAAGGTGGTAAGTCAGTGAAACTCATCATGGAACGAACCATATCAAGTAGGGTTCGATTCCTTCTCTCAGAAACTCCATTAAGCTGAGGAGTTCCCGGAGGAGTCCACTGAGAGATAATCCCATTATCTTTGAGATGATTAAGGAATTCTTCACTGAGATATTCGCCTCCTCGATCAGATCGAAGTGCTTTTATCTTGCGACCAGTTTGGTTCTCAACCTCCTTTTGAAATTCTAAGAATTTCTAAAAAGCTTCAGATTTATACTTCATTAAGTATACATAACCATACCGACTAAAGTAATCAGTAAAGGTTATGAAATACTGATGATTGTTTCTAGTGCTTACACTAAGCGGTCCACAAACATCAGTGTGGATCAAATCCAAAACCTTAGTGGCACATTCCACAGTTCCTTTAAAAGGGACTTTGGACATGTTTCCTTTGAGACAGGATTCGCAAGAAGTTAACTCCTTAAGATCATTTTCAGAGAATGATCCTAAAGTGTTTGCCTTGCTAATTCTGTTCTTGGAAATGTGTCCTAATCTAGCGTGCCATAAGGGAGCTGAAACTTTGTCATCTCTCTTACGCTTTGTTTCTCGTTGTATATTCATAATATTGATATTTTGAGTTAGGTAAAGTCCATTACTTAGAGTACCGATGTGAACGGAAGAGTTGTTCCGTTTGATAAAATATTTACCATTCTTAATATAAGTTTCATAACCTTCACAATCTAATATTGGAACTGAAATTATATTACGAATAATGCTCGGTACATAAAGGACTTTATTTAAGACTAACTCAAAACTACCTAAATCTAATCTAATTGTGCCTAAAGCTCGAGCTTCAACGTTTGAGCCATCACCGATCTTCAAGACACATTCTCCTTCTTTGAGTTGTTGGACTTCATTTAGCATCTGTACATCATTACAGATATGAGTTCCACAACCGGTATCAAGTACCCAAGAACTAGAATTAATAGAAAGATTTATTTCAACGAGAAAGATACCTTTCTTTAGAGTAGCCTTGTACTCTGGGCAGTTTCTCCTCCAATGTCCTGCTTTGCCACAATGGAAGCAAACATCCTCTTTCTGATCACGCTTCTTCTTTTGGGCCTTTCCCTTCGAAATGCCACCAGTGGGCCTAAGGGGTTTCTTCTTCTTCTTTTGGGCTTTCTTGCCCTTACCTTTAGAAGGCCCAGAAGAGGAAGATGGAGCATTCACCATCAAAACCTTATTGTCCTTCTTGATCGTGCTTTCAACAGTCACAAGCTGACTAATCAGCTCAGCTACAGTAGCACCAGCATGATTCATGTTGAAGTTAAGGACAAATGGGTTGAATGATGGTGGGAGCGAAGCTAGCAACAAATCCACTGAAAGCTCATCTTTCAGTGGCATGTCCATGGAAGCGAGTTTCTCAGTAAGGGCAAGAAACTTGAGTCCATATTCATGGACACTTGAACCTTCCCTCATTCTCAAGTGGAACAATTCCTTTGAAGTGTTATACCTTGTAACACGTTCATGAGGGCGGTAAAGTTGCTCTAAGTGGTCGTAAATCTCCCAAGCGAATTCCATGGCCTCATGTTGCCTTTGCAAGTCCGGAGACATGTTAGCCAACATAAGGCAACGGGCTTGGAGATTATCATCCTTCCACTTCTGAATCGCATCCCGCTCGGCCCGAGTGGGAGCCTCCCCTTCGGGACTGGGCTCCCCTTCGAAGAGAACATAAGTTCTCTTCTCAGAATCTAAAATGATTTTTAGATTCCTCAGCCAATCAGAATAGCTGGGACCAGTCAACTTGTTTGACTCGAGGATCGATACAAGAGGGTTTTTGGTTGCCATTTCAAAACACGTAGAGAATCACAGAATCTACGACCTAAATGGTAAAACAGAGAACTAGTGAGCATGCTGAATTATAACGATATACAAAAGATAAGGTCTTTAATCTATTGTAGCTCCCACTGTTTTTCAAAGATCTATAATTCCCAAAGATCTAAGAGGAACACGTTTCCCAATGGGTACTAAGATCCTAGGCATTTTACCTCGAACCCACGACTCGCGGACATTCTAAGTAAGAACCCTAGGTAGGTACAACTTACCAATTCTAACACCTTTAGAACTCTTAGTAATTGTTTTTGCATCACCTATCTTTCAATATGGACCCACGACTCGTGCGACATCCATATTTACTTAGGCGTTAAGCTAGACCCATCAATCATAAGATCATGACCAAAGCTTAGTTCGAACGACCCACGACTCGCAGACATCGCCCTTGCTAAAATCGATCATGAAATATTGATCATTTAAAATGATCAATTAGGTAACTAAGAACTAATAAGGTCCACTAGCTATCCCACGACTCGCGGACAATAACTAGCTTTACTTACTAAACTTAAAACCTATTGATGGAATGCTAGGAATTTAATTCAAAATTTGCATCTCGAATTAAATACCTATTTGTTCGAAATTAGCTTAATATTTAATGGGAATTTTCGAATCAACCGGAGAGTTGTCCGGTTCGACCTCACCAACATATATGTTATCCAATTTATTAGTCTTGATTAATGCAAGTACACTTAAATGCATTTCAAACAAGCACATAAACAGATAACATGTCCTAGCATGATACTAACATATAATGATCATGGGTTCTACCTATCTTATGCGTGATATGTGGGAGCCACTCCACAATCACAAGTTCTAACATACATGCCACATAAACAGTTCAAATCACATAAGGGAAAGCGGTAACAAAATACGAGCCCTATCTCTATTACATTTAACAATTGAGATTCCGCTCCCTAACATTTTGAGGGGTCTTCCCTTATGGCCTCCTTGTTACTTGAATGTGGTCCATCTTACTCCATGGGTGCATTGTCTCCAAAATGAAAATAAAACCTCACCACCTATCTCTACTCTCAAATTACAATAAAAAGAAAAAGACATAAAGTAATAAGGCTCAATCTTCATATTGGCCTTAGACAATTACACGGGGCATACCCCGGCCTAAAAAACAGTAATATGGAAAGCCACATAATAAATCACATAACAATACGCACATAAGTGAGGCTCCAACCTCAATTGAAAAACGCACCTATAGGGCTCCAACCCCAATTTAAACCATTCATGTGCATAAATTAAAACCATACATAGATCTAAACCCATGATCACCTAACATGCTTTTGCGAGAATTTAAATTTAGCCAATAAATTAAAATTCTCATTTCAAGTCCTAATGACTTAAAACACGACTTAGATGCAATTCTTGTTCAAGAGCCTTTTCAATAAAACCCGAAAAACAATAAACCAATAAAATTCCAATTAATTTCCAAAATTAATAATTTTATTCTTTCATTATTTTCAGAAAATAAAATTCATAATTTTCCCAAAATCCAAATCGCTTTAATTTCTCAAAAATCCCAATTTAATCAAAATTTTAAAATAATTTTATTTTAGCAAAACTGATTTTAAAAGATAAAATTAAAATAAAATTAAATCGGGATTTTACGGACCGAAAAACACGAAACACGAAAACACGAAAGCACGGGCCCGGGATGACGCGGGATCGCCCGCCCGCCGCGCAGGAACGCGCGCCAGCGCTGCGCACAGCCGGCAGCGATTGCCGCCAGCATATGCGCGCCAGGCGCGCCCTTGCGCGCAGACGTGCGGCGCGGGCAGGCAGTCCCGCCCATCCCTGGCCGGGCGCTCCCGCGCGGTTGCGGGAGGAGCAGGCGGCTGTCCCGCAAGGTTACGGGACAGGCGAGCAAGACGTCTAGGCGGGTGGGAGGCCTCCCGCGCGGATGCGGGAGGCCTGGGCGACGGTGTTGGGGCTTGGGCGTGCGACGTGCTAGCACGCCCAGCCCCGTTCTTTTCATGTCCCATTTCGTATTTTTGGGTTTCTCCAAAACCCGGTTCAATCCAAAATTAAAAAATTCGATTTAAACATATTTCAATCAAAACGGTTTTCAAAATCACAATTTAAGAAAACAGTTTCAGAAATTCAGGAAAAATTACAGTTTCGTATTTCAGGCTTTCTAAAAGAACTCATGAATACCTAATTCGCATCTAAGCCTAAGAATTTCTACCAAATTCAGAATAATTGAGACGAATCAGAAACACGATTAACGAGGTGGCTCTGATACCACTTGTTGGAAAACACGAATCAGAAAGCAGCGGAATTTAAAAAATTTTCCCAACAAAAGGACCTTGGACTCGCAATCGTGTAACCAAATTCGTAAAGACAGAAAACTTACTTTTCTTTTGTTCTTTCTTGAAGCGTTTCAAGCCACCCAAGAACGCTCTTCTCGCGGCTTGATCCCCTCTCCTTGGTAAAGCTCAAATCTTCAAACTTCTAACTTGAAGTCTCTAGAGAAAGTCCACCAACTTGATCACAATCTAACTAGTAAGGATGCTAGTTCTCTAGTTAGTGTTTAGGCTTAACCTAGGGTTTATTTGATCTTGGAGAAAGGAAGGTGTTCAACACATGAACCAAAAGAATTGCCAATTAGCTCTAAAGGGGAGCATGAGCTCCCCTATATATAGGAAAGGGAGAGGGACGGCCGAACCTATTCCTTGTTGGGCAAGGATTTGGTTCCTCTCTCTCCTATTACTTGATCATCAAGTATTTTCCAACTTTGACTTTGAATTCTAATTCAAGTCAACTTTTAAGAGACCTAAAAATATCCAAACTATTTTTGGATAATTTTATACTTTATTTATTTAAAATAAATAACTTATTTTATTATCTAATTAATTAATTCGTAATTAATATTTTTCTCCAAAATAAGACTTTCTTTTTAATTCAAAATTAAACCAAAGTCTATTAAATAATTAACACATTTAATTATTTAATACATATATATATAATATATATATATATTCACACGTGTGTGACACGTGTCACAGTGACACGTGTCACTCACGTGAGCCACACGTGTGATTTCACACGTGTGGAACCCTCTTGGCCCGATTAACTCGTTTAATCATTTTCAAGCCTCAACTCATGTAACCAAGTTGTTGTGTGTGACCCTCTAGGTTCTCAATTCAATTAGCAGTGACCCTAATTAATTAATTCACTAATTAATTAATCAGTCCACAGATTAAACGACCATAGTCTAGCAACAGGTGTTTAACCCCTAGCTGAATTGGAATGTTCGGATTCGACAGAACCTTTAAGTCATTGATTCATGCGAGATACAATCCTCCTACTTACTATCTCTCAACCAAGATCTAGGGTAAGGGAATAATCAGAACCCTAATAATCCGGTCTTAAAGCTAAGTGCATTTCATATCCATTTGATCTCAATCCAAGAAACCCTTTTCTTGATGTCTTGATCTACTGCCTTGGCCAAGGACTCCATATGGCATATGAATGACTTACACAATAAGAGATCACCTTGCAAATGCAAGTGTAGGTCCTTTCTTGATTCTCATTCACTTTCATGAATCACTTGTGCAGCCCCAGCATAAGCCTTGAATCAGTTGTCTAAGGCGACACCCTTTAAAGCTTATACCTAAGACTACAGAGTTAACTCATAAAGTGACAAGGAACCTCAAGTCTAAGGATCAATTAATCACATCAATGACTTGTGAGATATTTCCTAATTTGGAAGTTTCCATTTCCTGAAATAGAAACTTCCTTTCCCATTTAGGAATGTTCTCACACGGGGCACCACAGTGAACTTACTTATTAAAGTAAGCACCCTCATGTATCACGTAAGTATCAACTATACACTTTGCACCTCCATGAAACAAGGTGGTCCTTCTTAAGGGCGTGATCCCACAAGCAAGCCTTAGAGGAGTCAGGTTGACACTCCCACTGTCTGTAGGACTCATCGGCTTGGAGTATTTTACTAATCATGACTTATGTGATATAGGGCTCGTTTCATGAACCATTTCACCTAAATGGTAGAGTCCTAAAGTCATCAGGATTAGAGGAGTTTTCATACATGCACAGCTAAAGTAAACGCATACCAAACAAGAGCATATAAAGAAGTGTTGCCTCAATTCGTTATTTCATTCAAAGATTATCTGTGATTACAATAAGGAAAAGCACAAAGCGGATATACAATCGGCTTTTAGGGCACTATTCCTAACATTTACCACCCTCGTGAACGTGTTACAAGGTATAACACTTCAAAGGAATTGTTCCACTTGAGAATGAGGGAAGGTTCAAGTGTCCATGAATATGGACTCAAGTTTCTCGCCCTTACTGAAAAACTTGCTTCCATGGACATGCCACTGAAAGATGAGCTTTCAGTGGACTTGTTGCTAGCCTCGATCCCACCATCATTCAACCCATTTGTCCTTAACTTCAATATGAATCATGTTGGTGCTACTGTATTTGAGCTGATTAGTCAGCTTGTGACTGCTGAAAGCACGATCAAGAAGGACAATAAGGTTCTGATGGTGAATGCTCCATCTTCCTCTTCTGGGCCTTCTAAAGGTAAGGGTAAGAAAACCCAAAAGAAGAAGAAGAAACCCCTTAGGCCCACGGGTGGCATTTTGAAGGGGAAGGCCCAAAAAGAAGAAGCGTGATCAGAAAGAGGATGTTTGCTTCCATTGTGGCAAAGAAGGACATTTGAGGAGAAACTACCCAGAGTACCACTACCAGAAAAACGCCCTATAGCAACGGATTTTGGCCCTATTAACAACGGATTTCGGCTTACCAACGGATTTAGCAATGAAAATTTTCCGTTGCTATAACCCTCGAGGCTAATCTGTAGCAACGAATATTAGCAACGAACTTATAGCAATGGATTTAGCAACGGATTTTCCATTGCAAACCAACCAATAATTAATTAATTTTCTGCCCTTTTGCAACGGAATTTCCGTTGCAAAAGCCGTCGCAAAAACTAATAATTAATTCCACTTATTCGCGTTAAGTAGGAATTGAACCCTAGACCTCATGTGAGGAAGGTTGAACCCCAAACCAGTTGGGCTAACTCCATTGTTGTTATTATTATGTAATTTTTTATATTTAACCACTATCAAATATTCATATACTAATTTAAATAATTAAATACTTGTTATCATATATTTTAAATAAAAATATTTTAAAATATATAATTATTTATATTATAATACATATTCCGTTAAAAATTTAAATATTTATTAATTAACTACATATCTCAAGTTTTAGTTATGAGATAAAAATATAATGTATATCAACTTAAGTATAATTTTTTATGACATACAAAAAAAAAAAAAAGGATGAAAGTTTTACATAACTAAATAATTAGATTTAATTGGTTTTTGAATAAAGAACTTTTATATTATATGAAGTATTCACTTATACATTTTTATTATTTAGCAATCGTAGTTGAATAACTTAATGAAGAATTATTTTGTTAATATGAAACATTTATATTTGAATTTGTAGAATTATATCTAAATATTGAAGAATTATTGTGTTAAATTCTATATAAACCCCAAGCATGTATATATAATAATAATAATAATAATAATAATAATAATAATAATAATAATAATAATAATAATAATAATAATAATAATAATAATAATATTGTTTATCAACTTAAGTATAAGTTTTTATGACATATAAACAAAAAATGAAAGTTTACATAATTAAATAATTAGATTTAGTTGGTAGTTGAATAAAGAACTAATTTTATGTCAATATGAAGTATTCACTTATACATCAGTAGAATAATATCTGCATTTTGAGAAACTATTGTATTATTTAGCAATCGTAGTTGAATAACTTAATGAAGAATTATTTTATTAATATGAAACATTTATATTTGAATTTGTAGAATTATATCTAAATATTGAAAAATTATTGTGTTAAATTCTATATAAACCCCAAGCATATATATATATATATATATGTATATATATAATAGTAATGTATATCAACTTAAATATTAATTTTTATGACATATAAAAAAAAAGATGAAAGTTTACATAATTAAATAATTAGATTTAGTTGGTAGTTGAATAAAGAACTAATTTTATGTCAATATGAAGTATTCACTTATACATCTGCAGAACAATATCTGCATTTTGAGGAACTATTGTATTATTTAGCAATCGTAGTTGAATAACTTAATATAAAGAATTATTTTCTTAATATGAAACATTTATATTTGAATTTATAGAATTATATTTATACATTGAGGAATTATTGTGTTTCGCAACCGTTAGATGTTAAATTAAGAAATTTTCTTTTAATATAATGAATTTATATTAAAATTTGTAGAATTAAATCTAAATATCAAGAAATTATTGTATTATGCAACCGTTACATGTTAAATGAAAAACGTTTCTCTTAATATTGAAGTATTTATATGTGAATTTCGAGCGTTATATATGTGAATTTTAAGGAATTATTGTGTTATGTACATCTTTTAATGATTTATAATGTATATTATAAACACATATTATATATATGTATATATATTATTTATAAACATATAATATTAATTATTATTTAATATTTAAGATATAAGATATATATGTTTATATTATATATATAGATATATAATATTTAATACATATATATATATATATTATAAATATTTTATATTTATACATAATATACGTATGTATATAATATTATATGTATTATAAATATTATATATTTATATATAATATACATATGTATATAATATTATATGTATTATAGATTATATAATATTATATAATATATATACGATATATATAATATCAATATATTAAATATTATATAATATTATAATAATTATAATAATAATATATAATATATAATATGTATTTTATACATGTATATATTATATACTAAATATATATATATATATATAAAAAACGAAGAGCCTGGGATTGAACCCAGGACCTCACGAAAAGAAAATGAGCATCTAACCAACTTGGATACAATCCATTGATGTTTTGTTTGAACGAAATTTTATTTGACTTTTAAATATACATAACGGTTCCGTCCAAAATTTAACGGTTGGGACAAAAAATGTAACAAAATGAAACCAACGGGACTATTTTTGTCTAATTCTAAAAGAATGGGACCAAAATTGAAAACGGCGCAATCCTATGGGACCAAAAATTTAATTTGCTCTATTTTTTATTATTCATTTATTTTTATTCCATGTAGCAACGAAAAATCCGTTACTAAATTATAAATATTTTATTAATTTTTTAATCATATGTTTATAGCAACGGATTTTCCGTTGCTAATCTTTTTTATATTTATTTATTTTTATTTCTTTTTTTTTCTTCCTTATAGCAATGAAAAATCCGTTGCTAAATAGCAACGGATTTTCCGTTGCTAATATTTTAAATATTTATTTATTTTTATTTTTTTTCTTCCATATAGCAACGAAAAATCCGTTGCTAAAATTAGCAACGGATTTTTCGTTGCTAATATTTTTTATATTTATTTATTTATATTTACTTTAATAGCAACGGATTTTCCGTTGCTAATATTTTAAATATTTGTTTATTATTTTTTTTTTCTTCCATATAGCAACGAAAAATCCGTTGCAAAATTTAGCAACGGATTTTTCGTTGCTAATATTTTTTATATTTATTTATTTTTTCTTTCATATAGCAACGGATTTTTTGTTGCAAATATTTATAAATATTATATTATTTTTTATTAGGTTTTTATTTTAATAGCAACGGAATTTCTGTCGCTATATATACCAATTTATTTATTTTTTGTATTATTTAGTTTTAGCAACGAAAAATTCGTTGCTATTTTTTTTCATATATAGCAACGGATTTAGCAACGAAAATTTCGTTGCTAAAGCATTTTGCCACGAATTTTTTTTTCGTTGCTATATCCGTTGCTAAATAGCAACGAATAATTTTCGTTGCTAAATTTCCGTTGCTATATGACAGATTTCTAGTAGTGTACAAGACTACTCTAATGAAAGGTTTGTTTCTCGTTGAAGTAAATCTTTCTATTAATTCTAGTTCTTGGGTACTTGATATCGGTTGTGGAGCTCATATCTGTAATGATGTACAGTTGCTAAGTGAAGTTCAACAACTCAGAGAAGGAGAATGTGTCTTGAAGATCGACAATGGCTCAAATATTGAAGCTCGAGCTTTAGGCACAATTAGATTAGATTTAGTTAGTTTTGAGTTAGTCTTAAATAAAGTCCTTTATGTACCTAGCATTATTCGTAATATAATTTCAGTTCCAATTTTAGATTGTGAAGGTTATGAAACTTATATTAAGAATGGTAAGTACTTTATCAAACGGAACAACTCTTCTGTTCACATCGGTACTCTAAGTAATGGACTTTATCTAACTCAGAATATCAATATTATGAATATACAACGAGAAACTAAACGTAAGAGAGATGACAAAGTTTCAGCTCCCTTATGGCATGCTAGATTAGGACACATTTCCAAGAACAAAATTAGCAAGATAAACACTTTAGGATCATTCTCTGAAAATGATCTCAAAGAGTTAACTTCTTGCAAATCCTGTCTTAAAGGAAAGATGTCCAAAGTTCCTTTTAAAGGAACTGTGGAACGTGCCACTAAGGTCTTGGATTTGATCCATTCTGATGTTTGTGGACCGCTTAGTGTAAGCACAAGAAACAATCATCAGTATTTCATAACCTTTACCGATGACTTTAGTCGGTATGGTTATGTATACTTAATGAAGTATAAATCTGAAGCTTTTGAGAAATTCCTAGAATTTCAAAAGGAGGTTGAGAACCAAATTGGTCACAAGATCAAAGCACTTTAATTTGATCGAGGAGGCGAGTATCTTAGTGAAGAATTCCTTAGTCATCTTAAAGATAATGGGATTATCTCTCAGTAGACTCCTCCGGGAACTCCTCAACTTAATGGAGTTTCTGAGATAAGGAATCGAACTCTACTTGGTATGGTTCGTTCCATGATGAGTTTCACTAAGTTACCACCTTCTTTCTGGGGTTATGCCCTAGAAAGAGCGGTAAAGATTTTGAATCTTGTTCCCTCTAAGTCAGTCCCTAAAATGCCCTATGAAATGTGGCATGGTAAAATCCCTAGTTATTCTTACTTAAGAGTTTGGGGTTGTCCTGCTTACATGAAGAGGACAGTGGGAGATAAGTTAGAATCTCGTTCTAACTTATGCTACTTTGTAGGTTATCCTAAGGAATCCATAGGATACCACTTCTATGATCAATCTGAGCAAAAGGTGTTTGTTTCCAGAAATGCCACTTTTCTGGAGGAACCGTTCCTTAAAGAAAATAAAGGCAAGATCATAGAATTAGAGGAAGTACAAAGTGACCCCACGTCACCCACTGAAGAAAAGTCCCCTTCTGATCAACCACAACCAATCACAAATTTCGATACACACGTAAATCCTCCTCTAAGGCGTTCTGAACCCACTCCTAGACAGTCGAAGAGATGGTAAGGATTCTTCCATAAGATCTCTCAAAAGGATAACGATCCTCTAACATATGAGGAGACACTTTCAGATTTTGACTCTGAACAGTGGATAGAAGCCATGAAATCCGAAATGGATTCCATGAACTCCAACCAAGTTTGGACCTTGGTAGATTTGCCTGATTGAGTCAAACCCATAGGTTGCAAATAGATCTTTAAGAGAAAGCTTGGAGTTGATGGAAGCATTGCGGCCTACAAAGCAAGGCTGGTTGCAAAAGGATTCACTCAAAGACCCGACGTGGACTTTGATGAAACCTTTTCGCCAGTTGCAATGCAAAAGTCTATTCGGATCATGCTTGCCATTGCTGCATATTATGACTATGAGATATGGCAAATGGATGTGAAAACTGCCTTTCTCGATGGTGACATTGATAAAGACATTTATATGGAGCAACCCATAGGTTTCACATTCAGTGGGAGTGAGCAAAAGGTTTGTAAACTCCAAAGATCAATCTATGGTTTGAAACAGGCTTCTAGGAATTGGAACATTCGATTTGATGAATCAGTCAAAGCGTTTGGCTTCATTCAAATTTCGAATGAATCATGTGTGTATAGAAAGGAATTGGAGACCTCAGTGCAATTCTTAGTACTTTATGTTGATGACATCCTTCTTATTGGGATTATGAAGGATGACATGAAAGTAACTAAGTTATGGTTATCGAACAAATTCGAGATGAAAGATTTTAGTGATGCAACCTATATCCTTGGAATTAAAATCTATCAAGATAGATCTAGAAGGTTAATAGGACTATCACAGTCGATGTACATTGACAAAGTATTGAAGAGATTCAATATGGAGTCAGGAACATGTCTTTCTAAGAAGATGTGTCCTAAGACTAACCTTGAGAAGGAAAGAATGAATCATACACCTTATGCATCAGCAATAGGTAGCATAATGTATGCAATGTTATATACTCGACCGGATATGGCTTATGCACTTTGTGTAACAAGTCATTTCCAATCTGACTCTGGAGATGGTCACTGGGCTGCCGTGAAGAATATTCTTAAGTACTTGAAAAGTACTAAAGATTTATTCTTAGTTTACGGAGGTTAGAAAGATCTTAATGTCGAAGGATACTGCGATGCAAGCTTTGCATCTGACTTAGATGATTTTAAGTCAATGTTAGGATACATTTTCTGCCTAAACGGCGGAGCAGTGAGTTGGAAGAGTTCCAAGCAAACGACCGCTGCAGATTCGACCACTGAGGCCGAATACTTAGATGCAAATGATGCAACTAAGAAAGGTGTTTGGATTAGAAACTTCATTCAAGAGTTGAATGTTGTTCCTAGCATGAAAGACCCCATTACTGTGTTTTGTGACAACACTGGGGCGGTTGCTCAAGCAAGAGAACCAAGATCTCACCAACGGACCAAGCACATTATAAGAAAGTATCACCTAATCCGTGATATTATCAAAAGAGGAGATGTGCAAATTGAGAGGTTCGCATCAGCAGAGAACGTGGCAGATCCACTTACTAAACCCCTTAGTCGAGAAGCTTTCCAAGGTCATCTTCAGAAGATGGGACTTAGAGTAGCTTTAGAATGGCTTTGACAGGCAAGTGGGAGATTGTTAGGAATAGTACCTGTGATGCCCCGTAAATTATCGTAATCGAATATATTATATATTTGTGTGTTTTATTAATACAATATTAATTAGGTTATTGGGCCTAGATAAATAAAATTAGAAGTTTTGGGGGTGAAAATAGAATTTAGAAAAGTTTGGGGAAAAGAAAAAAAAAGAAAAAAAGAAAACTAAATCAGACGCATAACGCCTCTGATTAAAACAGCCCCACCCCTCTTTAATTCATTTAAACCTAAACCTAACAAAACACACACACTCAACACCTTGAGAAAACACACAAACCCTCCCACCACACGGACGCCATCACTGCCAAATCCCTAACCCAACCAGTTCTCAACCAAATCTTAGGAATCTATAGAGTTTTTCGAACGTCTCAACGAGGAGAATACAAGTCCGTGGTTGTCTTCAAGTTTCGTCCAGAGATGAGAGAGAAAATTAGGTTGAAAGGTTACGACAGAGCCTTGTCGACAGAGGAGATTTGGTCGGAATTTCTACCGGCAACCATAGGGGTATTGGCGAGATTGACAAGGCGAGTCTATAGCCGAGAGTTCGGGGTTGAGAATCGCAGCGGCGGCTGTACGGTATTGTCGGATGAAACACGGTGAACAAGGGTTCGTCTTTTTCGGCGATTTTCCGACAACTTGAAGGTGGGTTTTAAAGGGATCCATTTGGGTAATATATATCTGAAATCGATATGAGTTAATTCGAGCTGAATTGCATTTAATTTGAATTTGAATTTTTAGGATTTATGGTTAGGATTGAAAAGGGAATTTTTGAATTACTCCTTAACCGGAATTAATTTGCTAAAATTGACTAAAAATTGTTAATGAGGACATGAAAACAATCGTTTCTGTTATTTTTGGGAATTTTCCGGTATGATACGGTGGCGGCCGACGGCGACAAGTGGTGGTCCGGCGGTGGTCCGGTGATGGCGACTCGCCGAATAAATATCAGAAAATAATTCTTGATCTCCTGAACCTATTCGTACGATAATATCGATAATTCGATAGACGGTTGTTATAATTGGGATTTAAATTCTGTTAAAACTGATAATAATAATAATAATAATAATAATAATAATAATAATAATAATAATAATAATAATAATAATAATAATAATAATAATAATAACAGTGACAACAAGCCACGGACTAACCTTGATAATTATAATTATGATTATAATTGTAATTATAATTATAATTATAACAAATGATAATAATATTAATAACAACATCAATTACATTAAGTTGATATTGAAATAGTGACAGTAATAATTATCATAACTAATGTCATTATTATAATGATTGCAATTAATTAATTATAAAGAATAATTAAAATCTAACATTGGGTTTGAAATCTATTTTGACCCAAAACCTTGACGTGGGTCCCACAAGATGGAATCTATTGGACAAGAAGACTATTTCAAGGACTAAGTAATATTTTATAATATTGTTTAAATATCTATTAGAACTTATCTAATTGTTAATAAATATACACGATAATTTTATATAACTGTTTATTAATTAAATTAGTATTAATTGCGTTAAGAATGAGTTAGTAATAAGCAGAATTATTATTAAACGTGTCGAGAGTAACCAATTAGTGTCGATATATTCTGAACATTACTATTTAGAAATTATTAATCACGAATAGAATATGAGCTTAGCAAATTACCTTATTCTTGTCAGGCAACTTAGAGCAGCAGTAAAGGAATTACGAGCTCAGTATCCCAGACTGACAGGTGGGAATAACCTTTTCTTGCTGGAGACAAAACACAATCCTCGTACCATGATTTCTTTCTCTTTATTTCTATTATCCTATTTGTTTCATTATTCTTGAATGATTCCTTGGCTTCACTTTTGCATTGCTCCTTAAATTGTCTAAATTACCTTTTGAGCTGTTTATTGATCTATTCTCTGAATTATCTTCTGAACTGTTTGCTAATCTGTTACTGTCTGTTGATCTATTCATTGAACTGTCGTTGTATTGTCTACTGCATGTTCACTGCCTTGTGTTCTGAGCCTCTGATTGACAGCCATTTTTGAGCTGTAAGCCTACCCTAAACCTACCTAAGCCTGATTCTGTAAACCAATGTGAAGGAGAATAATGACTGCGGGGACCCCAAAGTTCGTTAATTCCTAGGGTTGCTCCCTGGGAATGACCATGCGTGCGTCGCTGGTCTCTGTACTGTCCACTGCCACTGACTACTGCCTGGACTGATCATCTGGGAAGGCGATACAAGGCAGGACCTATAACATTTGACCCTCATTGAACATTATTTGTTTACCCTGTTCTTTATTTTGTTATCGTTACTTTTCTGATTTGCTCTGCAATCTTTCTGTTCTTGATTATTGTGATAATTCCCACTGAGTCATTTGACTCACCCTATATTTTCCTCTGTTTCATTTTGTTCTCCAGAATGTGTTATTAGAGGATGCAATGCTGGAAATGGGAATTGAGCTAAAGGTGATGTTGTGCATAGTGTACATACTGGTTTGAATAAGTAGTGACTACATCTTAGGTGTAAATATTGTTGGCTGAGATAGTCTAGTCAACCTAGGATGACAAATGATGTTACAGTACTTCTAATCTTAGACAATAAGAGTTGTAAATAAGTGCGTTGACACTGAATATCCTTAATGTAATATAGTTTTGAATTAGATATGGCTTTTGTATTAGTGTTTATACAGGTTTTGCGGAGTGACTGGTATCACCTGACGTCCGGATCCGTGGGCCTACGGAGGCCCCGGGTCGGGGCGCCACAGTATACCCTAGAAAGCCGATTGTATATCCGCTTTGTACTTTTTCTTATTGTAATCACAGACAATCTTTTAATAAAATAACGAATTAAGGAAACACTTATTTATATGCTCTTGTTTGGTATGCGTTTACTTTAGCTGTGCATGTATGAGAACTCCCCTAATCCTGATGACTTTTGGACTCTACGATTTAGGTGAAATGGTTCATGAAACGAGCCCTATATCACATAAGTCATGATTAGTAAAATACTCCAAGCCGATGAGTCCTACAAACAGTGGGAGTGTCAACCTGACTCCTCTAAGGCATGCTTGTGGGATCACGCCGTTAAGAAGGACCACCTTGTTTCATGGAGGTGCAAAGTGTATAGTTGATACGTGCGTGATACATGAGGGTGCTTACTTCTATAAGTAAGTTCACTGAGGTGCCCCGTGTGAGAAGATTCCTAAATGGGAAAGGAAGTTTCTATTTCAGGAAATGGAAACTTCCAGATTAGGAAATATCTCACGAGTCATTGATGTGATTAATTGATCCTTAGACTTGAGGTTCCATGTCACTTTATGAGTTAACTCTGTAGTCTTAGGTATAAGCTTTAAAGGGTGTCGCCTTAGACAACTGATTCAAAGCTTATATTGGGGCTGCACAAGTGATTAATGAAAGTGAATGTGAATCAAGAAAGGACCTACACTTGCATTTGCAAGGTGATTTCTTATTGTGTAAGTCATTCATATGTCATATGGAGTCCTTGGCCAAGGCAATAGATCAAGACATCAAGAAAAGGTTTTCTTGGATTGAGATCAAATGGATATGAAATGCACTTAGCTTTAAGACCAGATTATTAGGGTTCTGATTATTCCCTTACCCTAGATCTTGATTGAGAGATAGTAAGTAGGAGGATTGTATGTCACATGAATCAATGACTTAAAGGTTCTGTCGAATCGTGACACTCCAATTCAGCTAGGGGTTAAACACCTATTGCTAGACTATGGTCGTTTAATCTGTGGACTGATTAATTAATTAGTGAATTAATTAATTAGGGTCACTGCTAATTGAATTGAGAACCTAGAGGGTCACACACAACAACTTGGTTACATGAGTTAGGGCTTTAAAATGATCAAACGAGTTGATCATACCAAGAGGGTTCCACACGTGTGAAACCACACGTGTGGGTCACGTGACTGGACACGTGTTCTTATGGACACGTGTTCCACATGTGTATATTTGTTTATATATTAAATAATTAATGTGTTAATTATTTAATAGACTTTGGTTTAATTTTGAATTAAAATGAAAGTCTTATTTTGGAGAAATTTAATCTAGTTAATTAATTATGAATTAATTAATTAGACAAAATGAGTTATTTATTTGTTAATAAATAAAGTATAAAATTATCCAAAAGGGGTTTGGATATTTTAGCTCTCTTAAAAGTTGATTTGAATTAGAATTCAAAAGTCAAAGTTGGGAATTACTTGATGATCAAGTAATAAGAGAGAGAGGGACCAAATCCTTAGTCCAAAAGACTAGGATCGGCCACCCCTCTCCTTCCTATATATAGGGGAGCTCAAGCTCCCCTTAGGGCTAATCGAGGATTATTTTGGTTTATGTGTTGAATACCATCCTTTCTCCAAGATAAAATAAACCCTAGGTTAAGCCTAAACACCAACTAGAGAACGAGTATCCTTACTAGTTTGATTGTAGTCAAGTTAGTGGACTATCTCTAGAGAGCTTCAAGTTAGAAGTTTTGAAGATTCGAGCTTTACCAAGGAGAGGGGATCAAGCCACGAGAAGAGCGTTCTTGGGTGGCTTGAAACTCCTCAAGAAAGATTATTGAAAAATAAGTTTCTAATCTCTACGAATTCGGATTCACGATTGCGAGTTTCGATCCTTTTGTTGGAAAATTTTTTAAATTTTCGCTGCTTTCTGATTCCCGTTTTCAAATAACTATCAAATCTTCATGGCTCCCGAGGACGAGGATAAAACCGCCTTTGTGGTCGTGAAAGGCATCTACTACTTCCGGGTAATGCCTTTTGGGCTCAAAAATGCAAGAGACACCTACCAAAAGTTGGTCAACCGAGTTTTCAAAGATGAGATCGGTAAAACTATGGAGGTCTATATCGATGATATGATATTCCCATCGGAGAAGTCTTGTAACCATCGAATAGATCTGGGACGGGCATTCGACATCCCTAGGAAATACAACTTGAAGGTCAACCCGAATAAGTTCACATTCGGGGTGGAGGGAGGCAAGTTTTTAGGTTATATGGTGAGCCAGTGAGGAAACGAGGCCAACCCCGAAAAGAGTGAGGCCATCCGCAGCCTCTCTAACCTGAAAACTATTCGAGAAGTAAAATGTTTGGTCGATCAAATAATTTCGTTCAATTGATGCATATCCATGTCGGCCGAGAAGAGTCTTCCATTCTTCAAAATCTTAAGAAATATCAAGGAATTTGTTTGGACCAACGAGTGCGAACAGGCATTCGAGGCATTGAAGAAATACCTCGAGTCGCTTCCTTTGCTGGCCAAGGCTGAGCCCGGAGAAGGAGTGTACCTCTATCTAGCTGTGTCGGAAAAAAGGTCAACACTGTTTTGGTCACAATTCGAGATAAGAAGCATATGCCGGTTTATTATGTCAGCAAGATCTTACACAGAGTAGAGACACAGTACATGGAAATCGAGAAGTTTGCCCTCGCGCTGATCCACACCGCCCGAAAGTTGAAACCCCACTTCCAAGCTCATACAATCACCGTGCTAATCGACCAACCTCTTCGGCAAGTGCTAGAAAAGCCAGACTGCTCAGAAAAGTTAACAAAATAGGCTATCAAACTAGGCCAATTCGACATTTCCTGTCAGCCGTGGTTAGCCTACCAGCCCCAAGTTCTGGCAGATTTCTTGATCGAGAAGAATTCCCCGACAAAGAGGTCAAAGGGTTTAGGGCATTGGACGCTATCAGTCGATGGCTTGTCGACCTCATCTGGGGGAGGTGCCGGGATTGTTGGGAATAGTACCCTAAAAATTCAATTTATTGAATTAATAAAACTGAATTTGCAGCAAGTTATGAGTATTTCACATATTAATAATTAATGACGTGTGATGGTATTCTTATATGAAATGTGTTTCATAGGAAAAAACTTTGAATACCAAAATCACGTGTCATTAAAGTTCTAGTCGGTAAGAAAAGAATATGTTCTTATCAAGACTATAACGTGGTTATATAAGATGATTAGTCTTTCGTTATAGGGAATGGTAATTCCAATTATAACATGTTGATGATTTTCAATAGGATTGGAAACATCGAACTGGACCACTGAGATTATTTATTTTATACTGCTATCTAAAATGAGTAAAATCTCAGGAAGCATTGTACTCTTAATCCTGATAATATTTCGGCTTTAGGTATGTAGTGTTAGTCAATGTAACATACTCGAAGTGAGGTCTCGGTAACGGATGGCCAAAATACTTTGTATGTTCGGTGATTACATGAAATGTGCTAAAGAGTTATATTGATCGAGGAATCTGTGGCCTTGCTGGAAGGTAAAAGATATCCTTGAAATAGATTTGCAAATGTTCGAATTAAGACTTTGGCCAAAGCACTTCGTGTGATACGTCACCGAAGTTGTATGTTGAATGTGTTTCACATACAGAGAATTTGAACTTAAAGCGAATCAATAAATTTCAAATTAGAGATGAAAAATAAATGATAGTAGTTGCAATTTATTTTTCATGGATATCAACACGGAAGAGTAAAATGCAAAATTATTCTAGATCGAGAAATTCGTGAATAATTTAATTAATTTTAGAGTGCAACAATATTTATTTAGTGGAATTAAATATTGTTAAACGGTAATTAATTATTGTCATGAGATGATAATATATTAATCCGTTTGGAGCTAAAATTAATTAGTCCTGCAGGTCCCCCTGCAAGCCCCAATTGAAAACCCAAAGAGAAAATATTAAATGGAGAAAGAGAAATGAATTTTCAAAGTGTTTGAAAATGGCCAAGGATTTATTTTAAGAAAATAAATTAAAGTTCCAAATAGTTGGAAATGACCGGAAATTTTATTTTGGAGAAAATAAAATTTTAATTTTTAAAAAAAAAAATAAATCGGTGCAGACGTGGCACTGACGCGTCAGCAGAGTGGGGCCCAAGTGGCACTGACTGGGCACCACGTGGACGGCTCAGATTGAGCCGCGTCAGCGTGTACCAGCGGCCCAGATCAAGTTGACTGCATAGTCAACGGGTCGGTCAAACGGGTCGAACCCTGGCCAAAAGGGTAGGGTCGCGGATAGGGTCGGTTAGGCCGGGTCCGGTTCGGACCGACCCGGCCACGTGTCGCGATCTGATGGCGTGTGCGTGCATGAACACGCGCCAACCACTTGGCCGACTTGTGGCGGCGCGTTGGGGCGCGTGCAGCCACGTGTCGGCGCGTGGTTGGCGGCGTTGTGTCCGCGGTGGAGAGAGCTACCACGTGGCGTGATCCAATTGGCCGGCCGGTACGCGGTTGTACAAATGGCGAAAATGCCCCTCAATTTTATGCCTAAAATGACCAAAATGCCCTCCGGTTTTTGCCTATAAATAGCTGACCCCCTTGCCATATTTTCTCATTCCAATTTTCAGCCAACTTTGGCTTTAGAGAGAGCTCTCCTCTCTCAAATTAATTGATCCCTAATTAAGGGATTAATTAATATATAATTAGGTGGTTATATAATTAATATATAATCCGCTTAATTATTAGAAAATTAGGGAATTTTCTAGTCTAGAAAAATGATTTTTCTAGAAAATATTTTCTCGAGTATTTAGGGAAATACTCGCGGAGCCCACACTCCAAGGGTCGAGTCGGGGATATTGCGGGGAAGCTCTGCCGGTCTCTCGAAAGGCAAAGGAGCTGGAAAAATGCCGTTAGATAGCCATGTTTGCAGTACGGTAATATCTTTCAGTTATTTTATTTTAAACATGATAAATTATGTGCTCTTAAGTGTTAATTGCATGTTAGATATTTATCTGCTTAAGTGATTTAAAATTTATTATTAATTGCATGTATATACTTGAGTAGATCTGGCTAGTCTTCCGCTATTGTATTAAAATGTTTTAGAAATATTTTAATACTTGTATTATATTAAAAAAAATTTTAAATGTGGTCACGGACCGCTACTGTTCTGGGCCCGCCTCCCATCAACTGGTATCAGAGCCGTGCTCTAGTTATATACATGCATTGATATGATGCATGCGATGCATAATTTTAAATCTGATACTGTGCACGTAAATTCTGTCAAATGAGGTTGGTTTTTAAGTGGGACCGTTGTGACCCCTCCAGTGTTTCCTGGGAATTTACGTGGAATGGTAATTTTCTGGGAATCGATTTCAATAATCTTCCTGGTTAATTATCGAATAAGTAAACATGATTTAAATTATGAGATAATTTATTTATAACATGTTTACTTTATGCCATTTATTTTAAGCATGATAATTATGTGATAATTATACCAGCATGCTTAATTGATTTAATTTATGGCATATTTATTTTGTGTCATTTAAAATTTTAAGCATGATAATTATGTGATAATTATATGAAAGCATGCTTAATTATTTTATTTTACGGCATGATCATGATAATATGAGATATTATGTTATTTACAATTATGTATATTTTATTTAATGTGATTAAATAATATTGTTTAATAGAGATTAGACGCGATGTACAATTGGACTAAGTTTTTTGGCCTAATTAATAAATAGTTATTAAATTGCCTTAAAATATTATTGGGGTTTTAAATATGATTTGGTAATCCTAGTGGGAGCGTATTAATTAGATTAATCAGTTCCAACAATAAGACGCCAAAAGTGATTATTAAATAATCAAAAAATAATCCACACCTTTTAAAATTTCAAGTGGGAGCGAGATGAAAAGAGTTGGATTCTCACGGCCTCCATTACCGGTCTATAGTATAGTGACTATGTACTACTCCCTTCGGCGGGTATATATTCGCGGTATACAAGATTAGACTTCTACGGATAGAATGAAATACGGGAAAGTCAGCTCGACCACGTCTCCGTGGAGTGTCTTGACCTACTCGTACGGACTTCTATGTAATGGTGCACACTTGACTAAGTAATGTATTAACCTCCCTTCGGAGCTCTGTTACATTTACTTAGAGGCCAAGGGTTGACGTGGTGAATTAACATTGTTTGGTAAGAGTTACCTAGATGACATGTTAATTAAAAATAGTTCTTGCTTTTCTAAGCGGTTTTCGACCTCGCCTCCGGGGAGTCAACTGCAGTTAGTTAAATCACCATTGCGTAAACCAAAATGCTTACGTGGATTTCATTTATTGGTTGAACGCAAAAGAAAGTGAAATGCATAATCATAACTTGCATTTATTTATTTATTTTAGTTTTATAATTACGATCTCTCTTAGCCCACTCCAAATTTTTTGTCTATAAGGAAATAGGCTAGTAAGGGTTCAACTATGCTGATTAGGAAATGAATCTTGACATCGTGTTGAGACACGAAAGTTTACGTACTCACTGAACCTTATCCGAAAATTTTGGAAACTACAACCAGTCAGGATTAGAAAGACGTTTATCCCAAATGGATCAAGTGTGATGATCTGACTAGTCTTATATCCTGACATCTGTTTTAGATATTCTTGAGCATCAGATACATGAGATGCTCACTGATAAGAACATGTGTTGAAGACAGAGTCGTACGAAGGTACGAGCCAATAAGAAGGTTGTTAGTTATAAAGATGTTTGAAGGATCACTATTTCAGAATCATATTATGAATATGATAACTGATCTGAACGAGATTGAAAGCCTCTGTGCTTAAAGAGACAATCTTAACAGATAGGATACGATCCTATACTCTCTGCCTAAGTCATTTGAACGTTCATGATTATTTTAAATAATTTTTTATAAAACCAATGAACGACCTCAATATGGCTGAAAGGGTGATATAGACTAAGGGAAAAGTTCTCTTTAATCAGACATCTATATCCACGGCCTAGAAAGCCAGTAAGTGGAAGAAAGAAAAAGGAAAAGTTCCTAATCGAAGGTTCAGAAATAGAAAGTCAAATCCGACAATGGAAAAGTGTTTCTATTTCGGTAGCAACGGGTATTGGAAAGGAAATTATCCGAAATACTTAGTGTGTCCTTTTGCTACTCCGTTTTAGATAAGATATGAAGATATCTTACTCGTTGAAAATATGTTTAGTTGGAAATTCACCAGACTCCTGGTGTGTGAACTTGAGATCAACTAATCATATTTGCAATTCGTTGCGAAGATTCAAACTAACCAGGAAGTTTGAAAAATGGCTAACACACAACTACTGCTCGAGGATAATATAAGTCTAATTGTATTAGCAGTAAGGACTATAGAGTCGTATTTTGGCAATAGCGTTTTTATATTGTATGTGCCATACAAACAGAAATTTAATTTCTGTGGGTTAATTGATAACTAATAGTTTAACTGTTTGTTTTGAACAAAAGTTTACCATTAAACAAAATAAAAGGTTTATTTGCTCTGGCACAATAAAAAATGGTCTTTTATACCTCAATTAAAAACCATAATTTAAGTTTAACATTAAGAAGCTTGACTTACCATCTAAGAGGAAAAACTTCTACGTGGCATCAATGACTTGGTCACTTTTATCCGAATAAGATCCAAAGACTGATTGTCGAGTCTTTTCGACTTGACAGCTGTCAGTCTGCGAATCCTGTTTAGAAAAGTAAAATGACCAAGAAGGTTCCTTTTAAGACAAAAGGTATTAAGCCATGAACTTGCTTGAGTTAGTTCATACGGACATATGATACTATGAATGTTCAAGCAAGAGAAAGTTTTTGCGTACTTCATCATTCATTTGAATGATTACTCTAGATACATATATGTTTATTTGATGAGACTTAAGTCTGTAATTGTTGAAGAGTTCAAAGAATATAAGACTAAAGTCAAAGAGTCAAATTAGAAAACATATCTAGACACTTCGATTAGATTGAAGTAGTGATAAATATCTAAGTTCAGAGTTAAATAGAATTTCGCAAATGAGATTAGATCTCAACTATATATATAAGATCGTCTTAGCAAAGATGTATTGCAGAAAGGAGAAATAGAACTCTGATAATGATGGTAAGATTCATGAAAATTCATGCTACCCTATGAATTTCGTTTTGGGGTCTTGCACACAAAACGACAAACCTAGTTCTATCTAAGTCAGTTCCTAAAACACTGATGGATCTATAGCTAGGGTGAAAACCCTGTATCTTTTATCTTCGGATTTAAGGTAGTCTGGTCCGCGAGTTAAGGATGGATCCTGACAAGTTAGAATAAAGAACAAAGGTTTACTTGTTCTAAGGTTATCCTAAGAAGAACGAGAGGTGGTATATTTTGTAATTTGAGAAATCACAAAAGATGTTTGTGAATATTTCAAAGATAATTACATAGATAACCACAAAGGGTAGAAGCAAAGTAGTGTTAAAAGAAATAACAGTATTAGATACTGATTTCCATAAACCCGTGATAACTGAAATGTATTAGATACATGTGATGTACCAAATACAACATGTGATGTAGAGACATGTACACGAGATCATCATTGTAGTGGGAGGATTGTCAGGACACCTGACAAGATACCTAAGATTAACCCAAGAGGTTGAATCTAACGTATCTAATCCTGTCACGTGTAATGAAGCTGTGGATGATATAGACGCTGACCGTTTTGGTCAAAAGCCATGGAGTCTAAATTAGAATCTCTGTATTCTAACAAAGTCTTGAACTTGTAGAGGCGCCTGAAGGCATTAAACCCTATTAGGTACAATTGGGTTCTACAAGACGATAAAAGGACAAATGGACGAAAATGTAGAGACTTTAGAGCAAACCTATGGCAAGGGATTTTACCCAGAAAGAAGAAATCATTTATGAGGTCTTCTCGCCTATAGAAATGCTTAAGTCCATTATTCTCTCCATTTTATCTCATTATCGATTATGAGATTAGATAAATGGATGTAAAGACTATGTTCTTGAAAGGGCAATTTCAAGAAGAAGAGATACATGGTACAACCTGAAGGCTTCACAATCAGAAATCAGGTGCATATAATGCAAGCTTAATAGATCGATGATTGATCTTAAGCAAGCGTCTAGATTATGGAGCATCAGAATTATAAGGCAATTTAGATTCTTTGGATTTGTATAATTGCCTGATGAACCATGAAGTGTACAAAATGACATCATGATAGCGTTGTACCATTTTCACTGTGTACGTAATTAATATTCTGCTCATTGGGAATGATGCAAGAATTTTGTCAGTGGTCAAGATTCGAGCGTCAAATCATTTTGACAAGAAAAGACCTATGCGAGACCAATGTTATTCCAAGGATCAGAGCTTTGTCGTGATCATAGGAATAAGGAGATTGGTTTATCACAAGAAGCATATATAGATAAGATGCTGGCAAAGTATAATATGACAAATTCCAAGGAAGGTCCATTACCTTTTATATATGGAAATTATCTATCTCGGGATCAGTGTCCTGAGACAACTGAAGAGACAGAAGACATAATTAGAGTTTCGCAGCGGAAGCTTTATGTATGTCATATTATGCACAGGGCCAGATGTCTGTTATGAATTAGGTCTAAGTCAGCAGCTAATAGTCAAACCCTAGAATCTGACGCTGGGTAGTAGTGAAAGCATATATTGGAGTACTTGAGAAGGACTTGAGATTATATGCTTGTCTACCACAGTGGTGAGCTCGTTTCAATGGAATACACAGATTCGGACTTACAGTCTGATTTGTATTCTAGATGTTTGACATCAGAACACGTGTTTACTCTAGAAAGAGCAATCGTTAATTGGAGAATGTTAAGCAGACTTAGATGTATAGCCAAATTGAATTTAGGGCAAGTGGGAGATTGTTGGGAATAGTACCCTGAAAATTCAATTTATTGAATTAATAAAACTGAATTTGCAGCAAGTTATGAGTATTTCACATATTAATAATTAATGACGTGTGATGGTATTCTTATATGAAATGTGTTTCATAGGAAAAGACTTTGAATATCGAAATCACGTGTCATTAAAGTTCTAGTCGGTTAGATAAGAATATGTTCTTATCAAGACTATAACGTGGTTATATAAGATGATTAGTCTTTCGTCATAGGGAATGGTAATTCCAATTATAACAGGTTGATGATTTTCAATAGGATTGGAAACATCGAACTGGACCACTGAGATTATTTATTTTATACTGCTATCTAAAATGAGTAAAATCTCAGGAAGCATTGTACTCTTAATCCTGATAATATTTCGGCTTTAGGCATGTAGTGTTAGTCAATGTAACATACTCTAAGTGAGGTCTCGGTAACGGATGGCCAAAATACTTTGTATGTTCGATGATTACATGAAATGTGCTAAAGAGTTATATTGATCGAGGAATCTGTGGCCTTGCTGGAAGGTAAAAGATATCCTTGAAATAGATTTGCAAATGTTCGAATTAAGACTTTGGCCAAAGCACTTCGCGTGATACGTCACCGAAGTTGCATGTTGAATGTGTTTCACATACAGAGAATTTGAACTTAAAGCGAATCAATAAATTTCAAATTAGAGATGAAAAATAAATGATAGTAGTTGCAATTTATTTTTCATGGATATCAACACGGAGGAGTAAAATGCAAAATTATTCTAGATCGAGAAATTCGTGAATAATTTAATTAATTTTAGAGTGCAAAAATATTTATTTAGTGGAATTAAATATTGTTAAACGGTAATTAATTATTGTCATGAGATGATAATAAATTAATCCGTTTGGAGCTAAAATTAATTAGTCCTGCAGGTCCCCCTGCAAGCCCCAATTGAAAACCCAAAGAGAAAATATTAAAAGGAGAAAGAGAAATGAATTTTCAAAGTGTTTGAAAATGGCCAAGGATTTATTTTAAGAAAATAAATTAAAGTTCCAAATAGTTAGAAATGCCCGAAATTTTATTTTGGAGAAAATAAAATTTTAATTTAAAAAAAAAACATCGGTGCTGACGTGGCAGGTGACGTGGCACTGATGCGTCAGCAGAGTGGGGCCCAAGTGGCACTGACTGGGCACCACGTGTGTGACACGTGGACGGCTCAGATTGAGCCGTGTCAGCGTGTACCAGCGGCCCGGATCAAGTTGACTGCATAGTCAACGGGTCGAGAAACTGGCCGAACAACGGGTCGGTCAAGCGGGTCGAACCCGGGCCAAAAGGGTAGGGTCGCGGATAGGGTTGGTTAGGCCGGGTCCGGTTCGGACCGACCCGGCCAAGTGTCACGATCTGATGGCGTGTGCGTGCATGAACACGAGCCAACCACTTAGCCGACTTGTGGGGGCGCGTGCAGCCACGTGTCGGCGCGTGGTTGGCGGCGTTGTGTCCTCGGCGGAGAGAGCTACCACGTGGCGTGATCCAATTGGCCGGCCGGTACGCGGTTGTACAAATGGCGAAAATGCCCCTGAATTTTATGCCTAAAATGATCAAAATGTCCTCCGATTTTTGCCTATAAATAGCTGACCCCCTTGCCATATTTTCTCATTCCAATTTTCAGCCAACTTTGGCTTTAGAGAGAGCTCTCCTCTCTCAAATTAATTGATCCCTAATTAAGGGATTAATTAATATATAATTAGGTGGTTATATAATTAATATATAATCCGCTTAATTATTAGAAAATTAGGGAATTTTCTAGTCTAGAAAAATGATTTTTCTAGAAAATATTTTCTCGAGTATTTAGGGAAATACTCGCGGAGCCCACACTCCAAGGGTCGACTCGGGGATATTGCGGGGAAGCTCTGCCGGTCTCACGAAAGGCAAAGGAGCTGGAAAAATACCGTTAGATAGCCATGTTTGCAGTACGGTAATATCTTTCAGTTATTTTATTTTAAGCATGATAAATTATGTGCTCTTAAGTGTTAATTGCATGTTAGATATTTATCTGCTTAAGTGATTTAAAATTTATTATCAATTGCATGTATATACTTGAGTAGATCTGGATAGTCTTCCGCTATTGTATTAAAATGTTTTAGAAATATTTTAATACTTGTATTATATTAAAAAAAAATTTAAATGTGGTCACGGACAGCTACTGTTCTGGGCCCGCCTCCCAGCAGGGATATCCTTAAGAAGTACCGAGGGAGATGAGCTCAACTTTGTCATCTACCTAGGGTTCCTGGCGATAAATAACGAGACCGAGTACGAGGCCCTTATTTTTAGAATGAAGATTACAAAAGAGCAGGGAATCAAAAATCTCACGGCTCTGACCGACTCACAGTTAGTTGCTACCTACTATGCGGGGACGTACAAGGCGAGAGAGGAGTCGATGGTGAAATACCTCGAGAAGGTAAAAATGTTAGCCAGGGAGTTCAAAAATTTCAGATTCGAACAAGTCCATCGGAAGGAGAATGAAAGAGCCGATGTACTCTCCAAAGTAGACAACGGCCTTAGAGGAACAAGTGATTCGCTAACGTTCTTCACGAACGCGAATCGATCGATTGAAGAGAAGGAAAAAAACGTCTTAAATATCGACCCCGCCAAGCCGTGCTGGCAAGATAAAATAGTCCTTTATCTAAAAGATACGGTCATACCCAAGAACATGACGGAGAAATGCTAACCAATGGCTCGTTCATCGAGCTACGCACTCGATCCAGACGGACTGCTATTCGGAGATCCTACCAAGAGTCGGTCATGAGGTGCCTACGACCTTCCCAAGCCAAGGAGGTTCTCGAAGAAATACATGCCAGATCTTGTAGCAATCATGCCAGAGGAAGAATCCTGGCAAAAAAGGTTGCTCGAGCCGGGTTTTATTGGCCAACAATGATAAGAGATTCAATCAACTTTGTGAAGAGATTCAAACTAGGATCTTCATAATAAAAAGGGTCGACTTTTATAGTTGGGGTTTTAACCCTTTCGATTTTACGAATGGGAACGCTCACGGGCCACCCCGGGTTGGTTTGATACTTCTATTAAAAGAAAAAGAAAAAAAAAACACAAGACAACAAAATAAAGAAGAACAAATAGACATTCAATGACCCTACACGGGTCAAGATCTCAAGCAGTTCCAGGGCCGGATGTACCTTAAGTTGTATCCCCGATGAAGTTAGGGTCCGGAGAGAATTCGATCGGGGGCTTATCCCCAAAGAGTTCAGGAAAGATCTACGCATGGCTAATGATTTCTGGGTCAACCCCTTGGAGCATCTTGTTCGGATCTTCCTCGTTCCGATACATAAGCTTGGCCAAGTCGAAGGTGAACCCGAACTCATGTTGACCAGTCGATCAGGGGCTCTGGAGCGGGGGCATCTGCAGGTGGTGGTTGGGGGTCAGGGCATCGAATGCTAATTTTCTTAGTGTTGTAGTCGGCCGTTATGTAACCCTCTGACTTGCACTGGGCAATGCACAACTCGAACCCCTCTTTTAGGTTATCTAAACCGAACGTGGTAGTCGACCTCTTGTAGACCGGGGATTTTATGAATCGGTAGGCTCCAAATCGTTCCGATTCAACCACGATCTTGTCGAAGACTTGCTGGAACCTATCGATCGCCTGGCGAGCACCCTTCATCTCTTTAACCCTCTCTCCCTTCTGGTGCATATCCACTAATTCGTTAGCCTGGGAGTCAATCTTCGCGTGGGCATCCAGGAGCTTCTTGTTTGATTCATTGAGCCGGCGCTGGAGCTCGGAGGCCATTTGCTCTACTTTCGCCTGAGCCAATTTCGTTTCCTACAGCTTGGTGATCTTATCTTTAGCTCGATCTCTGCCTCCGTCAACTCTCTCCTCAAAGCCTCTGCCTCCGAGTTGGCGCTGGGCTCTTCCTTCCTGGGCTCTCCGACTGATGTGGAAGAGATCTTGAATAAGCTGACAATCATGGGCAGAAGGTTAGGTTTTGAAAAGGGAGATGCAAATTATGAAGCAGATCAGTTTCATGGCTTACCCCGATGGCCCTTATAGCGGCCGACATTTCCAACTCGATATCGCTCATCTCTCATCGAGTTTGATGGTAAATAGTTGCCTGGCAGCTATAGTAAAAGGCCCCGACAACCCGGTTATCTCGGGGTGCGTCCCTTGGAATCCATCAGACTTATGCCACCCGGGAGGTGGGGGTCGGAGATCTTTAGCATCTTAATAAAGGCAGAGATGTCTTCCTCGGGGACTTTAAATGCATTGCCCGTAGATCTTAGTGCCTCTTGAGAAAAAGGGGTTGGGGTTTTCGCAGTTTGAGAGAGGATCGATGGAAGAGAGCCAGTCGAAGCGGTTCCCTTCGACTGGGTGGTCCTCTTGGCCTTCTCCGCTCCCTTTCCAGTGTTCACTGGCTTTGGGGTTTTGGGTCGGGATTCCTTTTCTTTCCTCTGCTTCTTCTTCTTCTCTGTCTCTTCGGCCAATGGTTCCTTCTCTTTCCTCTTCTGCGTTGAAGGAACGGGGCGAACTATTTGCATTGGTTGGGGTACAACTGGGGCAGTCGAACCTGTGCCGTCCTGACCAGGGACTTGGCGGGGAAGAACGGCGTCCGGGGTCTTGTGCGGAGCCATAACCTCTGCAGCCCGGGCCAACTTCTCAGCCCATTCAGCCTCCTCCATGTCCACCTACATCATCGCCAGTCTGGTACTCATGATGACTTTGTCTGCAAACCAAAAATGAGGCATGTTCAAATCAGTTTTTGGGGAAGATTACGAAGAAGAAATAAAGGGAAATACTATAAAGATAGATGGTATTGATTCAACGCCGACTCGTCTTATTTGCTATACCCTGGTCGAAAGAGCGACTTGGTGCTCCAGGGGCTAACCCAAAGTTGATTAAATTCCTTTCTTGAATCAACTTCTTACAACCAAGCATTCTTATGGCGCACATATCTTGCAGGAATGTGTTTGACCACATTGGCGCCCCAGTCGGTAGTTTTGACCCGGGCGTCCAGTTCTAGAGTCGATTTATTAGATTCGACCAACCCGTTGGGCTTTTCACATACTCAAACTGCTCCTTCTATCCTTGCCCATGTGAGGACATCAGAGAGGTGATCAACTTGTAATTTCGTTACGGATGCCTTGAACAACTCGTTGCGAACTTTGTACATCGGGATGCTAAAATACCGCATCAAAACATGGATTCCGTTCATCATAGCATGCGCATTGGGCATCAGTTGGATTGGACAGATATTGAGGTGGTTCAACAGGTCGGCCACATCATCGTCAATTGGAACCCGAAAGCATGAAGTCACCATCTTTTATATCACAGATATGCAATTCGTCGGGGGGTCTGTCAACCTATCCTCCTTGCCCGGTCGAATGACACTGCACCCGTCGAATTCAGGGGCTCTGCCAAATAAGAGCTCTCGCAGACCCTCGAACATCTTGGGAGATATTTTACTTCGGGCCTGGCGAGGATTCTTTTCCACAAAATAAGTGGGAGAATGGGCCCCCTCTGGGATAAACTCTTTCTCCTCTTCATCGCTTAATTCATATCGACCTGAAGTAGAAGGACCAGCCTCTGCTACTCTACCCAACATTCTTGGGTTGATCCTCATCCCTGCTGGGGTACTTTGGAAATCAGCTCAGCAGATAAAACTGGACCCATCGAGGAAGTCGAGTGCCTATCTCAAGAGTCATCCGACACCTCCATAATTTCTACCTCTTGGTCGGACTCGAGACTGCATGGAGCCCTCTCGATGGGAGCTTGATGTACCTGAACTTGTGTTAGACTCGAGACCCGAATCCCTACCCGGCGTATCAAAACTGATACAGGTCGAAGATGATATCCCACTGCTCGAACTAATAAACTTCGACTTAGTTCCCGTTAGCTCTGCCTTCTCCTCGAAATAAGGATCAAGGTGTGGTGTCAGGGAACGAGTCAAACGTGATTCGAGATGGGGTTCTTCTCTCTCGATTACGTACACTCTAAAAAGAAAGAGAAAATCGACAAGAATCTAAAGGCAGGAATGATAAAGAGCACAAAATCAACAAAGGACTTACCGGAAAGGAAGTAACTTTTATCGCTCGAACCGAAAATTCCGCCCGCTCTACTAAAAAAGCTCTGTACTTGCTAAGAGAAGTAATTTTGCGAAAAGTGAAAAATGAAAGTGACTGGGGCATGGGGCTATTTATAGAGGTACTTTAGGCGGGAAAATTGAAAGTGAACCGTCGCCATGATTACGCCTGGACCCAATCTCGAAATTTGAAAGATCGCCGCCACGTCACCCTGATGCCAACCTTTCAGGGGGCTTGTGACGTGGGCCATAACCGTTAAGCCACGTGGAACTACATGGACTAATCTCAGCCTGACACGCGTCGCCTTTATCGGGAGCTGACTAGACAAAGTTACCACGAAGGCCAATACGGTATAGTAAGATCGCCGCCACGTCACCCTGACGCCAACCTTTCAGGGGGCTTGTGACGTGGGCCATAACCGTTAAGCCATGTGGAACTACATGGACTAATCTCAGCCTGACACGCATCGCCTGTATTGGGAGCTGACTAGACAAAGTTACCACAAAGGCCAATACGGTATTGTAGGGCAGACTTGTCATCATTTATCAGAAGCTCTGAGAGGGTAGGTTGACGTCATCTCGACCTAATGGGCACCTAGAGCCGAATCGCCCCCAACCACTTTGTATGGAGGTTGAGTATGGTCTGACCTAAGGGCACAATAGGTCGGGATCGGGTAGATCGCTCCAGTGGGCCCCTCCGTCGCCTCCAGTATTTAATACGGATTGGATGTCCGTACCATACCAGACAGGCATTAAATATGCCTGCAACAAGTACGCAGAGTCAGCATTATCCCACCAGGTATAAATACACCCTCATTTATGTCATTTACCAAGCATATTTATTGCATCTCAAGTCAACTCGAACAACTCTCAACCACTCGAAACTGACTTGAGCGTCGGAGTGCCAACATAGGATAAAACCCCACCAGTCCCTCGTCGGCCTTCAGCTTACGTTTGCTTCCATTTTGTACCTCTGCCTGACTTCGAGACACCCCATCAATACAAATTTTAAGCGGTCAGGTCAACTCATCCTCGACCTAGTTAGCCTCCCAAGTTTTGACCTGATCACATATGGAAATTAAATTCTTTGACAGGGTCTCACGGGGCACCGAGTAGGTTGCTAGGAACTGTGCACCGTGCGACTAGTAGCGGGCTTCTTCCTCGCTACGTCCGCCTAACCAACAATGTACGTACGTTGTACGTCGCACTCACGCCCAACCCAATGGAACGCTTTAGAGGGACAGCAACATTAAAGGGAAATTAACTTTCATTATATTCACCAAGAATATAGTACACTGATGCGGGCGTCCACAAAGGACCAAGAAGAATGCGCAATATTATAATAGAACGCTGCTTAACTATCTTCAAATACCTGCTCTCCCCTATAATACTTTAAGAAAAAAAATCTGTTATGACCTCACAAGCTATTACAGGGGGTTGTACATCACGAAAAACGGGACAAAAGGGTAGCAGCTTACCCACTACCAACTAGCTAACTATCTACATGTACAAAGACCCTAGCACCTAAGACTCGATAACAGCATGTCTGGTTGTTGGTGCGGTCTTGCCTGCGGGTCAAGGGGCCCTAGAGCACGGGCGATTGAGTTGTGGGTCAAGGGGCCCTAGCGTGCGGGCGACCCTTGACATCCTCCCCCACCTGAGATGCCGACATCCTCAGCGTCATTGAGGCATGGTAAGCTTCGATCAACTGGGTTCGTCACCCACTCCCTCTTCGCTGCGTCCTATCCACTTTACCAAGTACTCGTCATACGTCTTGTTCGCTGTGCGTCCAACCCGGTGTTCAAGGATAGCTTCTGCGGTACGCTTCTCTGTCTTCTTCAGCTCCAGTTGTGGACGATTCGGTAGGTTCTGGGATTCGTCGTCCATATCTGCAGAATAAGGTTTGAGCTGACTTACATGTAGAACATTGTGCATTTTCCACTAAGGGGTAGCTCTAGTTTATAGGCCACCTTCCCAATGCATTTGATCGCAGTTATAGGTCCGATGTATTTTTGCATCAAGCGAGGATCCCTCCCCCTCGTTGATTTAGAGTGCCTAGGATCAGGGACCTTAACCATGACTTTATCTCCCACTTCAAATTCCAAGAAGCGCCGGTTCATATCTGCATATTTTTTCATCCGCTTTTGAGCTTTCTCCAGGTAACTTCCAGTAATTTTCACATTCTGTTTCCATTCCTGAGAGAAACTCCGTGCGAGAGGAGATTTCACACCTTGCGGGGAGTCAACGATGTGTGGAAGTAGCGGTTGTTGCCCAGTAACAATCTCAAAAGCACTCTTATTTGTGGAAGAGCTTTTCTGAGCGTTGAAGCACAACTGAGTAACATCTAGGAGCTTCACCCAATCCTTCGTGGTACCCCGAACAAAGTGCCGAAGATACTCCTCCAACATAGAATTAAACCGCTCAGTCTGGCCATCGGATTGTGGGTGATTGCTCGAGCTCATGTTCAGTTTGGACCCGAAGAGTTTGAAAAGCTCGATCCAAAATGCGCCAGTAAATCGACAGTCCCGATCATTGACAATATCTTTCGGCAGTCCCCAGTATTCACAATATGCTTAAAGAAGAAATGAGTCATCCCTTCTGCCGCTACATGTTTGGGAGCTGGGATGAAAATAGCATACTTCGAGAAGTGATCTACCACGACAATTATGTTGCCCAAGTCCCCCACCTTAGGCAATCCAGATATGTAATCCATGGATACGCTTTCCCATGGTCTTGTGGGCACCGACAATGGTTCCATTAGTCCCGCCTTCTTTTAGTGGTCGGCCTTGTCTTGTTGACACACTAGGTAAGTGCGGACATACGCCTCGACATCATCTCTCATTTGCGGCTAGTAATAAGCCCTGTTCAGTAAGACACATGTGCGTTCCGCTCTTGGATGGCCGGCCCACAAGGTATCATGGCATTTCACGATAAGGGATTTCCTCAATTTTCCGCCCTTAGGAATGTAGATACAGTTTCCTTTCGTCCTCAACAAACCATCTTCCACCCAAAATTGTCCAGTCTTACCCTGCTCGACCAATTTCATCAGTGACTGCGCAGCATCATCGTTCGGTAACATATCTCATATCTGGTCCAATACTGAGGTAGCAACTTTACTCGAGGTAAGGGTAGCTACCGACCCCAGTTTTGCTAAATCCGCCCTCTGACTTAGGACATCCGCCACATGATTGCTGGACCCAGCACGATACTCGATCATGAAATTGAATTCCAACAGCAGCTCTTGCCAACGTACCTGCTTGCTGGTAAGCTTTGATTGTGACATGAAATGGCTTACCGCAGTGTTATCAGTCCTTACCACAAAAAAAGATCCCATGAGGTAATGAAGCAATGTCCTCAGGCAATGGACCACGGTCAACAACTCCTTCTCATGAGCTGAGTAGCGCCTCTCCACATCCTTTAACTTTCTACTCTCGAACGCCACAGGGTGCTTGTCTTGAATGAACACCCTTCCCAAAGTAAAGTCTGACGCATCTGTCTCCACCTCTAAAGGTTTCGACAGATCTGGGAGCGCCAACACCGGTTCCGACACCATAGCCCTTTTCAGTTCCTCAAATGCCTCCTGGCATTGCGGGGACCAATTCCAAGTCTCCGTTTTCTTTGTCAAGTCAGTGAAGGGGAGGGCTATTTCAGAATACCCCTTCACGAGTCTCCGATAGTAATTTGTCAGTCCAAGGAAGGACCTTGTATCGTGTACATCTTTTGAAGGTTGACAATCCTTGATGGCCATGATCTTCCTTGGATCCATCCTGATCCTCTCTCTTTCAACAATATGGCCCAAGAAATTTATCCTCTCTTGAGCAAACGAGCACTTTGACGGCTTCGCATAGAGTTCATGCTCCCGAAGCCTCATTAGGACCTTTCGCAGATGCTCCGCATTCTCTGCTAAGGTCTCGTTATACACCACAATGTCATCCAAGTACACCACCACAAACTCATCTAGAAACCCATGTAGCACTTGGTTCATCAGAGTACAAAATGTTACTGGAGCACTCGTCAAGCCGAATGGCATGACTAGGAAGTCATATGCCCCATATCTCGTAATTACGGTTGTTTTCTATTCATCCCCCTCCTTAATTCTCACTTGCCAATACCCCGATCGTAGGTCGATCTTAGAAAAGTATTGTGCTCGACTTAAATGGTCGAAGCAATCCGCCACCAGAGGAATGGGATATGAATTCTTCACTGTGATTTTATTTAAGGCCCGATAGTCACAACACATCCATAGGGATCCAACAGATTTCTTTTGGAACAATACAGGAGCTCCATACGACGACTTAGTGGGCTTGATGATCCCACATTCCAACTTTCCTTCAGCTGTTTCCTGAGCTCTTGAAGCTCAGGTTGTATCATACGGTACGGGGCCCTAGTAGGGGGTTTCGTGCTAGGCACTAGTTCGATCTCATGATCAACCGCTCTTCTGGGCGGTAACTTTCGAGGTAGTTCATCGGGCATGACATCCTCGAACTCACTTAGAATTCCCTTAATCAGATTAGAGGTCGGTCCTGATGTTTCTTCCATCTCTTCAAATTTCAGAGCGCACAGAAAGGAGGACTCATTTCTCTTGTAACCCTTCTGGAATTGCATGGCGGAGATACCCTTCTCCATTGTTTTCTCCGATAGTGCCAGCATTATGTAAGGTTTACTCTCCATCATCATCAAAGAGTCTACATGAGGCATTACCGCCGTACCTGTATCCCGCAAGAATTCAAGCCCGAGAATGAGCTTGAAATCATCCATTGTCACCACTGAGAGGTTTGTTCTTCCTTCAAATTGTCTAACCTTGATGGGTACCGATCTAGCTACACCCGCAACTGGCTGTGCGGCCGAGTTGATTGCTTTCACCCGACCAACTCCCTTTTCCAGCACTAATCCTAATCTCTCCACCTTGGTGCTTGCCAAGTAGTTGTGTGTAGCACCGGTATCAACCATCGCCCTTACGAACTTCCCATTAACCTTCACGTCAACAAGCATTAGCCCCTTCTTCTTCGTGGGCTTACCCTTTTCCTCAACTTTGTTTCCCAATAGAGCCGGTGTGTGCTTAACCGTACTCGTCGGCACTCTTCGTTGTGCTGCAATTTGATGAATTAGGGGGTTGCATCGGTGAGAAATGGCCCCCAAATTCTCTTCCACCTCATCATCGTATGCCTCACCTCCATTATCCACCATAACCTGTGGCCCATCTGCTGTCGGTTCTACCACTTTCTCGGTAAGTTTTGATAAGCTTGCTCAGGGGTTCACCAGTTGTTTATTCTAGGGGCAGTTTTGCATGTAATGTGACCCATCGCCACAAAGGAAGCATCTTCGTTGTGGGATTGTGAACGGCTTGCTCTCTGTAGGTTTGCTCTTATTAAAACTTGCATGAGAGCTTGTGGTGCTTGGGGACTATCTCTCCCCCACTGTTATACGGACCGCTTCGAAAGGGTCTCGGCCCTCCTCCGACCCCTCCTCTAGACGGTGTTCGGTTCGTTGTTGGCGACAACCACCGAGGTTCTGGGTTGAAATCCATTAGTCCCTCGGCCGCACCCGTCGTGGCACTCAGGTCTGCCACTCTTTGGCGTTGGAGTTCACTTCTCACATACGGCTTTAAGCCCTCCATGAAGGTAAAGAGCTTATCCTTCTCTGACATATCCGTGATGCTCAACTTATGCGTCGAAAAAGCTTTAACATAGTCCCTTACAGATCCCGTCTACTTCACTTTGCGCGATGCCTTCCGAGCAATATACTCCACATTCTCCATGAAGAATTGTTGTCTAATTACTTCCTGGAGGTGATCCTAAGTGTCCAAGCGCACCACCCCGCTTGGATCTCAGCATATTTTCTTCTCCACCACAATTTGGCATCACCAGCCAAGTACATCGTGGCCGTTGTCATCTTTCTTGCCTCATCGTCTATATACGCAGCAAGAAACTACTGTTCCATATTGAAGAAGAAGTTCTCAACTTTCTTCACATCTCTTGCCCCTTCATAGGCTTTCGGTTCAGGAATCCGAAGCCTTGCTATTGGATCATGGTTCACGGCCCCTCCGTTCCCCACAGCTCTTTGGAGAATCCCCAACTGAATTCTCATTTCTTCCATTTCGCTCCTCACACCACCGAGGTCACTCATTCTCAATATTTTTGCAAAACCTTGGTAGGCAGCTTCCTTGCTCTCGCCAAGTTGAACTTGGAGGTCCACGACCTCCGCTTCCAATGTTTTGACCTTTTCTTCCAGGGTCGCAACAACATATGAAAGCCTTTCATTTTCTTCCTCTAGGTATTCCAACCTTGCTTCGTAGTCTTCCTCGACGGCTCTGCAACCGCGATTTCTTCTGCCATAATTCTTGCCTCGGTCCTGTGGATCAAAAGCCGAGGCTCTGATGCCACCTCTCATGGGGCACCGAGTAGGTTGCTAGGAACTGTACACCGTGCGACTAGTAGCGGTCTTCTTGCTCGCTACGTCAGCCTAACCAACAATGTACGTACGCTGTACGTCGCACTCACGCCCAACCCAATGGAACGCTTTAGAGGGACAACAACATTGAAGGAAAATTAACTTTCATTATATTCACCAAGAATATAGTACACTGATGCGGGTGTCCACAAAGCACAAGGGAGAATGCCCGAGATTACAATAGAACGCTGCTTAACTATGCTTCGAATACCTGCTATCCCCTATAATACTTTTAAAAAAAAATTATGTTGTAACCTCACAAGCTATTACAGGGGGTTGTACATCGCAAAAAAAGGGATAAAAGGGCAGCAGCTTGCCCACTGCCAACTAGCTAACTATTTACATATATAAAGACCCTAGCACCTAAGACTCGATAACAACGCATGTCTGTTCGTTGGTGCGGTCTTGCTTGCGGGGTGGCCCGGCGGCCACGTTGAGTTGCGGGTCAAGGGGCCCTAGAGTGAGGGCGATTGAGTTGCGGGTCAAAGGGCCCTAGAGCGCGGGAGAACCTTCATACAGGGGAAGCTTTTGTAATTTTACAAGCCCTAGGGGTAGTTTATGCAATTATGCCAAACATTACAAGTCTTTTCTTCCTTTTTTTTTTTTTTGTGTATGTGTAGGGGTGGGGGGGGGGGGGGGGTTGGGGCGTTATTGTAGAAAAAATAGTAATTTCTTGTTAATTAACACTACTGTTTATTGTAGATTAATATCTAAACCAAGTTCTTAGTATCAAGAAAATGGCTTTTTTCTATCTTCTTACATTGTTGGCTTTTGAATCAACTAACCAAAGACATGTTTACTCAAACAAACATATTGCATGATGTTCAAAAACATGTAACCATAGAAGCCAAACCTGCACGATGTTGGGGTGATGCAACCTCGAATGCAACGTAATCTCGGAGTTATGCGTTCCAGTCGTTACCATTTTGATGGCAACTGCTCTCACTTTGTAAATTCCCCTGTAAATTCTACCATCGCGGCCGGATGCGAATTTGTAACCAATATATAACTCATAAAGATCAGCTGTCCATTCCTCCCGATCATCCGGTTTCTTCGAGGCGGCCATTGTATTGATCAGAAAACAAGGGATTTTCATTGAAAACTTAGCATTTTTGACAAAAGAAATCAAGTATACAATGTGTATATTTAGCGTTGGGTTAATTTGAATTTTGCTAGGACTGGAGTATTGCGGAAGCGGCGAACAAATATTTAGAACTATAATGCCTAAAATTCACAAAGGAAAAATCAGGCAAAATAAAACTAAATATAACTTAAAAAAAACTATTGAAAAGGCGTAAATAAAGAAACACCAAATTTACGAGGTTCGGCCAAAATAGCCTATGTATTCGGGCATTACTCAAAATATATTTCACTTAAGAAATAATACAAAGTTGAGAGAGACTTTGTTTCGATGCACTAAGTTAGAAGGGGGAGGAGCCTATTTATAGTGTTAGGTCCTCCCCAACCTATTATAAAAAACCAATGTGGGAATAAACAACTTTTGCCCTAAACTAGTCTTCCAATGTGGGATACAATATTATGCCACAAACCAACAAATCTCGATCTTGGCACAATTTGTGGTCCCACCAAACATAAACGAACTTTCTTTCTCTCTCCAAACAGGTAGTAGTACCTCCAAATGCGCCCACAGGCGCCAAATCAAAAGTGCAGGATATTAACCAAGTCTAAACAATGTTTAAACTTGGCCTTTGTCACCGTCTTGGTCATCATATCTGCAGGATTCTCCGTAGTCCGAATCTTCTGAAGAACAACCTGCTCTACTTCGAGAATTTCCCGCACAAAGTGATAGCGAACATCAATATGCTTCGTCCTTGCATGAAAAGTTTGGTTCTTCGCTAAATGAATAACACTCTGACTGTCACAATACAATGTGAGGTGTTTTTGACCAACTCCCAAATCTTCAAGCAGTCCTTGAAGCCAAATTGCTTCATTTACTGCTTCTGTAACGGCCATATACTCCACCTCTGTTGTAGACAATGTCACCGTTGACTGTAAGGTCGACTTCCAACTAACTGGTGCCTTTGCTAAAGTGAACAAGTAGCCAATTGTAGATCTTCGCTTATCCAAATCTCCAGCATAGTCAGAATCACAGTATCCAACTATGGTTTGACCAAGTATTTCATCCCGCTCAAACAATAAACCAACGTTTGTGGTATCTTGAATATACCGCATAATCCATTTCACTGCTTGCCAGTGAGCTTTTCCCGGATCATGCATGTATCTACTCACGACGCCAACAGCTTGTGAAATATCAGGTCTTGTACATACCATTGCATACATCAGGCTACCAACTGCATTCGCATATGGGACTTTTGCCTTGTATTCTCGTTCTTCTTCCGTCTTCGGAGATAACTGGTTGTTAAGCTTCAAATGAGGGGCAAGCGGAGTACCTACAGGTTTTGTATTTTGACATATACCAAACAGCAGTAGTACTTTGTTCAAATACTACTTCTGAGTCTGCCAAAGCTTGCCTCTATGCCGATCTCTGCTTATCTCCATCTTGTAGCCCGCGCAAATACACACCGTGATCGTATTTGCTCCTTGTGTACCTTTGGCCCAATAACTTATCAAATCGTTTGTACCATTGTCTCGGTGATTGCTTTAACCCGTACAACGATTTGTCTAGTTTTCAAACTCAATTTTCTTTACTAGAAACTTTGTATCCATCTGGCTGAGACATATAGATTTCCTCTTCCAAATCACCGTGCAGGAACGCGGTTTTCACATCGACTTGAGGAGTGTTTAACAACTGGAGAAAACACTTCATTATAATCAACTCCCTCCTTCTGAGGTAGCCTTTAGCTACCAACCTTGCCTTGTAGCAAACATCATTTTTGTTAGGAAATCCTTCTTTCTTTGTAAATACCCATTTGCAACCAATTGCTTTCTTTCCCATCGATAGTTGTGCCAACTTCCATGCCTTATTCTTCTGAAGAGATTGCATCTCTTCCTCCATTGCGTCTTTCCATCTATTGTTTTCTGAGCTCCGGACAGATTCTAAAAATGTGGATGAAACATCATCAACTGTGGGAAGTCCATAGGCTGCCATGTCAACAAAACGAGCTGGTTTCTGAATTTCTCGTCTCATCCTTCTAATTGCAATTGGCTCAAGTTACTGTTGAGGTTCTTGGGTAGTAACCTCCTCCTCATCCGACTCTTCTTCTGCCGTAGAAGAAACATTGATAGTGTCTTTTGCTGGACTCACCACTATCTTTTCAAACTCCACCTGCTTTGGTATATACTCCACTTGCTCCAGTGCACGCTCCACCTACTTCGGAGTACTATTGGTCTCTTCTTGAGTTACCTTATCCAAAATGGTAGATTCGTCGAAGGTAACATCCCTGCTTATTATCGTCTTCTTTGCTTCTAGATACCAAAGACGATATCCCTTAACCCCAACGCTGAAGCCCATAAAGAGTGTCTTCCTTGCTCGAGGATCCAACTTTGATTCATTCACATGATAGTATGCGGTAGAACCCAACACACGCAAAGAGTCATAATCTGTTGCAGGCTTCCCAGACCAAACCTCCAAAGGAGTCTTCTCACCTATTGCAGATGATGGCAAACGATTGACAAGATGTTGAGCGTATGTCACTGCCTCAGCCCAATACTTCCTTTTTAATCCAGCATTAGACAACATACAACGAACTTTCTCCACTAATGTCCTGTTCATACGCTCTGACACCCCATTCTGTTGTGGTGTTTCTCTTACTGTGAAGTGACGAACTATGCCATATGCTTGGCATACCTTCTGGAATGGATCGCTCTTGTATTCTCCACTGTTGTCTGATCAGAGAACTTTGATATTTCTTCCAGTCTGGTTCTCAACTTGAGTTTTCCACTTCAGAAAAACTCTAAGCACTTCACCTTTGTGCTTCATAGGAAACACCCAAACTCTACTGGAAAAATCATCGATAAAGGTGACAAAGTAGTGTCTGCCTCCAAATGACGCCGTCTTTGAAGGTTCCCACACATCAGAGTGTACATAGTCCAAAAGACCCTCGGTATTGTGAATAGTTATGCCGAATTTCACCCTTCTTTGCTTTCCCAGAACACAATGCTCGCAAAACTCCAATTTGCAAGTCTTTGTACCTTTCAACAAACCTTGTTTGGCAAGAATTTGCAAGGATTTTTCTCCAGCGTAACCCAAACGCATATGCCACAGCTTTGTTGCCTCAGCATCCTTCTTGCTGCTAGAAGTAGTTGCTACTGCTACTGTCCCAACAATTGCATTACCTTGGTAGAAATACAAGTTGTTGTTTTTCCTTTCACCTTTCAACATCACGAGTGCCCCCGAAGTTGCTTTAAGAATTCCATCTCGCATCGTCACAACTAGACCTTTTGACTCCAAGGCCCCCAGTGAGATGAGATTCTTCTTCAAACTTAGCACTAGTCGAACATCTTTCAGAATTCTGGTGGATTCATCGTGATTCCGTAGCTTGATTGAACCTATCCCAGCTATTGTACATGTCTGATCGTTGCCCATGTAAACAGCTCCTCCATCAAATTCTTCAAGATCGAAGAACCACTCCCGGTTGGGAGACATATGATAGGTGCAACCCGAATCCAATATCCACTCGTCTGAACTTAGCGTTGAAGGTATAGCTACTAAGGAAACATCTGACTCTGTGTCGCTTTTGCATTCGGCTACATTGGCGTCTTGGTGAGTCTTTCCTTTCTTCAACTTTGGACAGTCTTTCTTCCAGTGTCCTTTGTCGTGACAAAAGGCACACTCATCTTTGGTAACTCTGTTCTTCGACTTTGATCTCCCTCTTCTCCCCTTTGACTGGCTTTGCTGACGACTTCTCACAACTAGGGCTTCTGTTGTTCTACTTGTGCTTCTTTTCTTATCCTTCCTCCTCAGTTCATAACTGTATAAAACTGTACACACTTCCCCGAGTGAAACATCAACCTTCCCATGGAGTAAGCACTACTAGAAAAACGGGTTTTAATGACGCCCTAATATGACGCTTTTGAAAAGGCGTCACAATATATTACCTGTTGTGACGTTTTATTTAGAATTGCTATTTTCGATATAATTTGTGTTATATATTAAATTACTTATTAATTTAATTGATAGTATTAAGACAGATTTAAAATTAGCGTCATAATAGGGTAGGGTTATTATCAATATCTCATATGTATCAGGACGCTTTAAACTAAAAATGTCATAATATTAGTTTACATTAAGGAAAAGTCTCGCTGTGTTGCAGACCCAAATTGGCGCGTTCAGCTAAAAAAAGGAGGGAAGTGCTGGAAGAATTCATTTTCCAATTACCATTGCTCAGACATCGAAGGTTGAGAAGCCAAGTTCAATTTTTTACCCAATTCGACTAAAGAGAAAAAATTGGAGAAGCTAACGAATCGGAACGCGATTTGGAGACCTGTCTTCGCCTCGACCACCGACCACTGTGGAGCTCCGCCACCCGTCTCCGAGCCCGACGTCTGTGTAGATCTTCGCCACCCGCCTCCACGCCGCCTGCTTCATCCTCTTGAAAGTAAGAATTGAGCACTTTTCTTCTCCTTTTCTGTGTAATTAGAAACCCCTTTGATTTTCGTTTTAGTTGAATGACTTGTTTTATGCTAGGGCAATTACAAGCTCCCCAAGCACTGCGACGACAATGAAGTTTTGAAGGCCTTTTGTGTTGAAGCTATTCGGATTGTTGAAGAAGATGGCACCACTTATCGCAAGGAATCAGCTTCGAACTTGAGTCTTCAAACATTGCCTAGAAACGCCGTAATTTCTGCTGTGAAAAGTGGGTCGTCTCCAAAGGTTTTCCTTTACTCTCCCAATTTCATATTGTATTGTGTGTAAATGTGTTTTATCTTTTGAATTTATTGTGATTTTTGTGAGGTTTGTTCTCCAGCGATTTTTGGTTGCCTAGAAAGCTGAACCCCTGTTAGCTGAGGTCCATTTGCCTTGTAATGAACTTGATTAAAGATTGTTGTGTGTGTGTTTTTTTTTTTGGGTTCATTCTCTTTGCCCCAATACGCAGCTATAATTTGGTCTTCGGATGACTGGAGTATCTTCGGTTTTAAATAAGCTATGTAGTTTGGAATTTGAATGCATGTGTTGATCTCAAACCTGGTAGTTTTGTAGAATGGAGCCTTGTGGTTGGTAAGAAGGAACTTTGATTAAAAGGTTGAATGATGGTATCAGAAGATACTTGAGATAATTGTCTGTATTATCATAAGCTTTCCTTGTGGTTTTTTGTAAATCAGAATCAGGGGGGTGTTTTGTAATTTCAGTTTTAGTTCAGGTCTGAGTTAGTTAGAATTCCCTCCAGTTGGTATGAAAGTTGTTAGATCTCTTCCAGCTGGCATGAAAGTTGTTAGATCTGTTCCAGCTGGCTTAGCATACGTGTCGATTATTTATTAGTTGTAGCTTTGTATATAAATACTAGTCTTGTACAGTAGTTCTTTTGATTGAATAGAATGAAAACTTCTGCAGATTTCTTCTAGTTTTACTTTCAATATGGTCCTTGCGATTGTTGTTACTTGTTACGGCTGAATATTAAATTATGTTGAAGGGGATTTCTAGAGGAAAAAGAAAGAAAACTACTAGCTCCTCCATACAAACGCTTATAATGAATGTACTGTTTGCTATACAGACTCTTTCATAACGTTCAGCTTGTGCAATCACCTTATAATTTAATTAGCTTGTTTTCTTGCTCGGTAGGATCGACTTATAGCTCGCCTCCAACAACCTAATTCACTGGATTGCTTTTCCATTGAAGCTGAGTTCCAGGTATAAATTTTTTTTTTATATGCTCCGTATTCTCATGTAAATACTTGTGTCACTGTGTGTATGGTTGGAGATGTTTATGATCAGTAGAAAGTCTCGAAGTCCATGGCTAGAAGTGTTTATTTGTGTGTGATGATCAAAACAATGTCTCACAGCCTCGAAAATGAATGTCGTGTGTCAAGTTGTATGATCAGTATGATTAGAAAAGAGTCTCAAAGTGAAATGATCAGTATGGTTATCCTAGAAGTCTAAAGACTCCAAATAGTAAAACCAGACATCCTCAGTCAAGTCATTGGGTTATAGAAAGGGGAATTCATATGAGATAAACAATTATGTGCAATTCTATAGTTAGTAAGTTAGGATTAAAATTCTCTAATTTAAATTGAGGTGTCCCCATTCTCAAAGCATGTTCCCAGATCCACTATTTATTTGGCTGTAGTAAAAGTAAACAAAGGACCATCAGCTAGTGGTACTGCTACCCAACTTATATGCACAAATTTATTTCTGTGGGGCATTACTGTTATTATTTCTGTTAGATGGTTGTATGGATTGTTGTGAGGGAAGCAAAGGAAGTTAGAAAAGTGTTGGAGGCATTAAGTACTAAAAACCAAATATAGATAGTGCAGAAATGGCAGAGGATGAGGGAAAATGAGGGGACTCAGCCATGTATCATTTTCTTCAAAAAGGTAAGCAAGAAGGAATCTGCCTTTCAATATGTTGCTACTTCCAGCTTTCATTCTAGTAATATACAACAACTTCAGCTCTCCGTTTGCTTCATTATATTATATATGTGCAGCTGTCCCTGCCCCAGCCCCAACTTTCCACGAAAAACCCCTCATAATTCATTTCTTTATTTGTGCTGTCAGTTGTGAGTGAACGGTCTAATCTGCACTTTCACTCTATTTACTTCTTTACTAAACACTTTTGATGAGCTCTTTGGATACCCTTAACAATGGCTATTTCTGTATGTAGTTTCAATAAATATATGAGCTCAAACAGTTCGAAAGGAAGATCTATGATAAGTCAAGTGTCATTTTGTATGTTTTAAGAGATTAGTGTCATTGTATGTGTAGCTTGAATGCTGTATGTTAAATATTAACCGTGGAAATTGGCCTGAAAAGTTTATTACTTTGACCTTGTTTATGATAAATTGATGGAATTATCAATATCTGATGTACGATGTGTCCATTAGCCCTTCTGCCCTGGATTTGGAGAACTTATTAGAATTTGAATGAAATAAATCAATAGAGGGAGGTACGTGTAATATCTTAAAATTTAGAAGGGGGATTTATGTAATATGTGCTGTACGGGAGGTTGCAGTGATTATTTTTTTCAGAAGAAATCATGCCAACAGTGGTAAGAAAAATATATATAAAACTTCTTTCTTACAGAATGCGGTGCAGATAATAGATAAGAATGTATGGTGGAGCTATCTGCAATAATATTCTGTTAACAGAAATAACAGTAGTTCAACGAAAAAGACAACTATTCGACTACATAATCTCCATTTACATGCGGTTTATCAGTTGCATAATTACATATGTTAGTGCTATCGCAATGCCAGATTCCTAATGTTCCACATACTAAATACTGAAATACAAATATAAGTAATGGTTTCTTACTTTCATCTCCCGAAATCTATACACAAAATGTAAAAAACAAACAAGAAACCTCACCTCTAGACATTTGGCTTGAATTCTGAGTATGCTTGTTCTTGGCTTTGTTTATAATTGAGAAATTATGATTCTTTGGAACATTTTCTGCTTCAACAGCTTTCCCAGTTTCACACATTTTGTAGCTGTAAAATCTTTCAATACCTCTGTAAACAGAGTCCAATAACAAATGTTAAAGTAGATATATTCTAGTTTTTGCTGATTTGATTAAGCAGCTGAGAGCTCAAATAAAATATACTTTTTCAGGTAAATAATGATGCAGTCTGCTGGATTTTGTACAGCCACATAGGGACACAGATAATCTGCTTAATGTACCTATCTATTGCTTGCATGCACTTGTATATTTTACAATCTATATCTTTTGATAAAGTCATTGAAATCTAAAGTGTACGTGGTATTTAAATACTATCAGTATGTAATATTGACGTACATATTACAAACTTATTTTAGCCTGTTTGTTGAATTCTTACACAGGTCTAATCGATACTTGTGATCAATCTCCAAGCGTGAAGTTGTTGTCACTTGGAAGGTAACTTTACTGTGTCAATAAAAGGTTATATGGATAAGTCATGGATGAACTTGCCTAGGGCTAGTAGTGAATATCGAAATGGATTGAGAGGTTTTTTAGATTTTGGCTTTGCACATTCAAAGGGAACTACAATCTTATGCCCTTGCAAGAAATGTAAAAATGTCATAAGCAAAGAAAGGACTATTGTGGAAGAACATCTTCTTTGGTATGGATTTTTAGCTGGGTACACTCGATGGGTATTACATGGTGAGTTGTCAACTAGTGGTACACCAGTAGGCCTTGAGTATGATGGTCAGAACTCAGCCAATAATAATATGCGAGATATGTTATATGATGCTTTTGGAATGCAAGACAATATGGATAATATTGAAGGAATACCAGGTGTTGAGGAAAAAGATAGACCTTGTAAAGAAGCGGAAAATTTTTACAAGCTTATGGAAGATGCAGAACAAGAGCTTTACCCGGGTTGTAAAAATTTTTCAAAACTTTATTTCATTGTTCGAATGCTCCAAATCAAGTGCCTTGGGAATTGGAGTGATAGTTCCTTCACGTTGATGCTCGACTTACTAAGAGAGTCATTTCCAGATGGTGTTCAACTCCCGAAAAACTACTATGAAACTAAGAAGATATTAAAAGATTTGGGTTTGAATTATAAGAAAATAGATGCGTGTCGGAATGATTGTATGCTCTATTGGGGTGTGAATGAAGGCAAAATAAAGTGTGATACGTGTGATGAGCCACGATGGATAATGTCTGCATCTGAAGGTAGGGCGGGTGATCAACAAGATTCATCTAAGATCACTAAAGGGAACACGAAGATTGCTGCGAAAATGGTATGGCATTTCCCGCTAAAGCCAAGGTTACAAAGACTTTTTATGAATAAGGAAACTGCATCTCTTATGACGTGGCATGAATCAGAACGCATCAAAGATGGAGTGATGAGACATCCTGCAGATTCTCCGGCTTGGAAAACTTTTGACTTCCGTCACCCAGAGTTTGCAAAAGATCCGCGCAATGTTAGGTTGGGCTTGGCTACAGATGGTTTCAATCCATTTAGAACTATGAATGTCAATCATAGTACATGGCCAGTGATCTTAATACCGTATAATTTGCCCCCTGGAGACTGTATGAAGAAGTCATACCTGATGGTGTCCTTGCTTATACCTGGGCCATCTGGACCAGGAAATAACATCGACATATTTCTACAGCCAGCTATTGCAGAAATAAAAGAAATGTGGGAAGAGGGAATAACTACTTATGATGCATCAGCCAAGGAAAACTTTCAATTGCGCGCCGCTCTATTATGGACCATCAGTGATTTTCCAGGCTATGCAGCTGTATCGGGTTGGAGCACCAAAGGAGAATTTGCATGTCCCATTTGTCATAAGTTCACAAATTCAGTATGGTTGGATAAATCTCGTAAGTTTTGTTACATGTGTCATCGTATATTCTTACCTGAGGATCATCCTTATCGGAGGGACAACAGTTTGTTTGATGGAACTGAAGAGCACCGAAAAGCAACCCCATATTTGAAAGGATCTGTAGCATTTGATGAAGTTAAGCATATTGAAAACAAATTTGGGAAAAAGGTGAGTGACCAGAAATTACCATATAATTGGAAGAAGAAGAGTATTTTCTTCGATCTTCCGTATTGGGAATCGAATCTAGTGAGGCACAATCTTGACGTTATGCACATAGAGAAGAATGTCTGTGACAAGGTCTTGTATACATTGTTGGATTCGGATAAGTCCAAAGATAATTACAATGCTCGCTTGGATTTGCAAATTATGGGGATAAGATCAAAACTTCATCCTTTCCTTGACGAGCTTGGACAAGAATGGCTACCGGCGGCATCCTTTGCACTGGACAAAACTGAGAAGGAAAGATTTTGCAGGACATTGAAGAGTGTTAAAGTTCCAGATGGCTATGCTTCAAATGTGTCAAGGTGTGTTCATATTAAACCACCCAAGATATTTGGCCTCAAGAGTCATGATAGTCACGTGTTGATGCAACAACTGTTACCGCTTGCTTTGCGTAAACTTCTTCCAAGGCCAATTCGCAAATCCTTGATTCATTTGAGTAGTTATTTTACAGAATTGTGTTCTAAGACACTTCATCCTACAGATTTATCTCGAATGGAAAAAGAGATTGCTATCATACTTTGTCAGTTGGAGAAAATCTTTCCACCTTCATTCTTTGATATCATGGTACATTTGACCGTTCACTTGGTCACTGAGGCAAAACTAGCTGGACCAGTTCAATATCGGTGGATGTACCCCATTGAAAGGTAGGCCTTAGGTTAAATATTTATACATTAGTTCTTGTTACAGTTTTACTGTCACTGTGTGTCATTTTAATCACATAATTATTCTTATTTTAACCTTTATAGGTACTTAGGTACATTAAAATCCTACGTTCGTAACAGAGGTCGTCCGGAAGGCTCGATTGCAGAAGGCTACTTGGCAGAGGAATGCCTATCCTTTTGCTCTTTATACTTTGATGAAAAAATTGAAACAAGGCGTAATCGGGCAACGCGTAATGATGATGGTGGGTGTGAGGGCAGCATGTCAAGTATTGATGTTTTCTCGAGTTCTGGAGCTTCATTGTGGAAAGGAAAGCCAATTGTTTTGAATAATGACCAACTAGCAAAAGCTCACCGGTATGTCCTATTCAATTGCGATGACATTCAACAATATAGGGTGTAAGTTTCTTGAAACTGTAATTTATCTTGTTAATATCATTTTGTGTATTTGACATTCTTCAATTATATGGTACTACAACTCATTTTTTATTTTTCCAGGGACCACGAGGCTCAAGTTAGACGAAAGAAGCATCGCTCGAGGGAGCATGAAATCAAGCGAATCCATAGTGACTCTTTTGCTACTTGGTTTAAGGGCCGAGTAAGTGATGTCTTAAATGATATACAATGACCTTCAATGATTGTAATTTCTTACATATTTTTGTAATAATTTATTTATGCAGGTTGAACAACTGAATTCCGATGAAAATGATCCAAAGTTAATTGATATCAAAAGGCTTGCAAGGGGACCGATACCTGTTGGTACACAATATAAAGGCTTTAAGGTGAATGGTTTTCGATTCCATACTAAGGAAATAGAGAGGAAAAGAAAAACACAAAATAGTGGAGTGATGGTTAACGCAAGTACAACAAGTTTTGCAAGCAAAAAGGATATGCGACCTATCCTTCAAGAGATGACGTATTATGGAACTGTAAGAGATATAATTGAGCTAGATTATACAGGTGGTAGAAAAGTTGTTTTGTTTGAGTGTGATTGGGTTTCTAAGGGAAGTAAACTCAAAGAAGATAATGATGGATTTACGTTGATTAATTTTTCAAGTATAAAGCGCCACAATGAGCCTTTTGCTCTTGCAAGTCAAGTTGAGCAAGTATTTTATGTAGACGATCCCATTGAGAAGGATTGGAAAGTTGTGGTTAAAACAAAAGCTAGGGATAGGTTTGATGATGGAGGAGACTTGACTAGTGATGGGGTTGATACCATTTTACAAAGCACAACAAGTCGCAATCTTCCAATTGATGAAGAAGAAGCAATTGATTGGATTCGTGAAGGGTCATCCCGAATTTCTATGGATGCTTTACATGGAAATGAGTTCGATGAAAATTTGGGCTGAAATTCTGTGGCAAAATTAGTACTGGTTTATTCATTTATTTAACTTGTATTCTTTTACATGTTTGTTATACTATTTTTTCTGGTTTTCCTGCATTTTCATGGCTGATTTTATGTTTGTAGATATGAGGCAATCTAAGCGTGATAGAGTCGGTCGTGACAGCTTCCGGGAATGCCAATCGCAATCAGCGAGCGTGCACCATGAACAAGACGAGAATATAGGTAATTTTCTACATATTAACTTCTGTCCAGAAAATGGAGTGATTATTATTTAAATTCTTGCATTATTATGCTGAAGGTGAGATTTTTTTAATTTTATTTTGAGGAATGAAGTTGAGTTTGGAAAATTACAAATAGACCCCTCCTAAAAACTGCAATACCACAAATTCTGTGCAGTCCCTTTCAACTGATAGAAAATAACATTTGTGGTAAAGTGGAAAGGTAGGGTAATTTACGGCAAGAAACTTTTAAGTACATGTTTGTGATGATATTTTATTATTAATATATAAGCTTATATTGTCAACAATTAATATACCTTGAGCCAGATTATCCTTTTGGGGTTTCTGAATGTTGATTAAGTATTTTGTAAAGTACTTATTTGGCTTGTATTTTCCCGGTTGATATCAATTTTGAGCTATATTTACCTTGTTAGTAAGGTCCAGTTGTGTGTTCTAGATTTATTTTTACCATGTTAATTGTGTTTGGTGGATTTCTGGGAGTCCCACAGAAAAATGTTCAGATATCAATTAATGACACTTCATGGTTTGTTCCATACTTGGCAACTTAGTGAATCTGGATAGCTGCTCCTACGTACTATGTAATGAAATCTACGTAATTATTTATTTGGGATACTCTGTCTACGAATCAGAGTTACAGCATAATAAATAAAATTGAAACATCTGTTGAAGATATCCACTACATACAAAGCTTGCTTTTACGTCTCTTATACCATAATCCAAAATTTCTTCCATATTATATAGTGTCAGATGGTGCAAGGCTCGCTAAACGTGGCAGACTTGCTACTGAAACCAATCCATCCAATCTTCATTTAAATGATGTGGATGCAGACTTGACTGACAACGGAGGTATGCTTGAAGTATAATATTTGCTTGAAGTATAATATTTTGCACATTTTATAATTGTGGTGTTTTGTATTTTAATTTTTTTAACTTATGTTGTAGGAAATATGGTTAAGGTAAAAACTCGGGGACCAACTAAAATGCCACATGTATGGGTAAGAAAAGACCAAGTTGAAGTGGAGTTTGATAGTCTTGGGAAGCCAATAGGTCCTCACAAAAGTGAATATGTTGAGTTTATTGGTACTTTGGTTAGAAATGGATCATTGATTCCATTGGACTATGAAGATTGGCATAAAGTACCTATGTCTATTAAGAAGAACTTGATCGAGCTGATAAAGGTGATAGTGTCAACCATGATGCTCATGGCAGTGTTATGTTACGTACATTATTTGTTAATTTTTGGTATTTTGGTAATAACTAAATGATTCCATATTTTAGGAGAAATTCCGTGGAGCATTTGACTTTGAAAACGTATCTTGGGATACTTTATCTAAAAGTTGGAGAACGTGGAAGAATAGAGTGAAGAGTAAATACTTTGATCCAAACTTGTCAATGGAGGAAAACTTGAGGAAGCGGCCTGATACAAATGATGAAAGAGTGCTACCCGATCAGTGGAAGAATCTTGTTATCCGTTGGAGCAGTGATAGAGCTCGAGTAAGATAGTTTGTCATGAATTTTAGTTAAGCTCCATATTTATATATAAATGAATTGTCTATCATTCTTTTGTTTGCTTTTAGAAAGTTAGTGCTCAAAACAAAGAGAACAGGGCACAAAAGACAATGATGCATATCACAGGAAAAAAGAGTTTCTCCCAAATTCGAGATGACATGAAGGTTTCTTTGTTCCATTTTTTTTGACTTTATCAAATAGATTATCTTACTTTAATTCATAACTCATTTGATATTTTTTCCCCAGAAAGAAGCAAAGGCCTTAAGAGATGCAGCTTGTGGTGATGGTGAAGGAAATGGAGACAACGAACAGACTGATGATCTTAGTAGGATCGACCTATTTGAAAAATGTTATACAAAAGATGGACAGACTTCTAATGCTACTGTAGCAAATACGTTGGTAAGGAAACATTTCTTATTATGATTTCCCTTACTTTTAATGAGTATTATCTGATTATAATGTCTTATTCTATACATCAACATTAAAAGCATGTTTATGCTGTAATTGATAGGAAAAATTACAAGAGAAAAAAAGGGAGCTTGCGCCTAATTCGAAAGATGTTGGGCCTAATGACATATTTTCTCAAGTTGTTGGAGAAGACAAATGGGGAAGAGTACGAATGTATGGCTATGGGATCTCTACTACAGATGTATATGGTGATATCCATGTTGGAGGTAGGTCTTCTCGGATGCACATGAGTTACAAGAAAGATATTGATGAATTGAAGCAAATTGTACAAGAACAAAATAGACAAATACAAGAACTGCTGAAAATGAACATGCAACGAGCAACAGACACATCTCCTTCTGAAACACCTAGAGTCCCTTCATCGTCATCGTCTCGATTTCATGAAACAACATTTCGCCCAACCACATCATCGTCAATGAACATTACATCTCTACAGGTACTGATGGGGTCAAAATACGATCGTCCCACATCAAGACACGTGGCATCACCGAGATGATGACATCTGTCTCCACAAGGCTGCACCCATCAGCGCACGAGCGCTAAGCATGCGCTAAGCCAGTCGCCACCAAGGGTGCACCCATCAGCGCACGAGCGCCAAGTCAACGAACGCAACCCTACTTCTGGAGTTAAACCCCACGAGCGCTATCACTCCCACGAGCGTCCAACAAACTAAACGGTTCGTACGTCCACGTGCCAAAAGAGCCCTCTTCGAGCGTCACATTCCCTCAGAGCGGCCTCTCCTTTGGCTCGTCATTTGAACTGGAGCCCTCATTCCCCTCAGCGGATATCTCGGCCTCCAATACTCAAGGTTGTCACGAGCGCGCTCTCAAGCCCTCGTCACCAACCGCCCAAATGGCTCTCTGACACAACGTACATGCCCGCGCACCTGCCACTGTTGCCAGCACTAACTTTCGGCCACTTTTGCAGAAGATTCCTCCTAGGTTTCTCTCTCACAGCACCACGTGTTAGGGCAACATTCGGCCAGGACCACTTGAGGCAAATGACCAAAGGGCCCTTGACCCTCAACTATAAATAGCCAAAGTCATCTTCTACACAAGTAAGCTTTCTTCACCTCTGCAACTGTGACTGAACTTACACTTCTCTTCATACACTGAACTGACTTGAGCGTCGGAGAGCCAAACTGGGTATCACCCCCAGTTCCCCCAGCTTGGCCATCTGACTTTCCTTGTGCTTGTCCCAACAGGTAGAACCCCTTTCACATTTCCGGCGAAGCTCCGGTGGTTTCCTCCACAAATACAAATTGTAAAGTGATCGGATTCGGATCCATCCATTTCCGGACCCATCATTTTTGGCGCCGTCTGTGGGAAACCAGTCTTCCATCTTCTTCCTTTCTTTTTGTTGGTAGAAAAACAAGCACACCTTACCTTTAACAGTCATGGTTGCCACGAGATCTGGAGTTGTGGGAGGAGGAGATAACGCCTCCCAAGTTGCAGATGTCATTCTTCCCTCCACCGCTACTGGTGGAGCGCCGCCACTTCCTGTCACCGCTGGTGGAGCACCTCCCGCCGCAGGTGTGACCCCACAAGCAGAATCTTCTGTACCACCACCTGCACCGCCGGCACCGCAGGTTCCCACCACCGCTGGAGGAGCCTCTCTCTCTGCTCCTCCGCCGCTAGCGCAGAACTCCTGGGTCCATCCCCAAATGAATCTAGGAGTACAGAGTTATATGATGCCTCCACCAGGATATACTCTTACTCCGGCCGTCATGATGCCGCCGGTCCAGCCATATCATGCCGGACAACTCCAGCTCCCAGTGGTGGTCCCCAGGGAGATTGAAGGAGTGGAGTTACCTCCACTGACCACCCAACAGCTGAGGGCTCTATACGCCCAGTGTGAGGTTCAGGCGGCCCAGGGGGCATGGGAAAGGTTCCATTCCATGTACTTTCCCTCTGGGCAGGCCACTCAAGTCGCAGCCCCTTTAGGAGGACAGCAAAACTTTCCCCTCAGAGAAGCCCAGGCTGTCCTGAGGGCACAACCACCACCACCACCTGCAAGAGAAGTGCCCCAACAGGAGGGCAACGAGCGCCCCTCCGTGGGCAGGAATAAAGAGCCCACGGAGCGAGTGAACGAAAATGAAGGGGACTCTCATGTCTCCAGGAGGGGCTCACGAGCCCCCAGACACGGAGACAAGCAAGTAGATGTAAATCCTGACATCCTCGCGGCTGTGCAAGACCAGCTGCAGGGTCTCAAGGATATTGTGGGACAGCTCTCACGAGGGCGTTCAACTCAGATCTCCCCTAGTCAGGATGAACGGGTTGACGCCAGAAGCACCCGCACCAAGGACCCTCCACCAAGGGTCCCCCGCCGCAAGGAGCCGGAGGAAAACTTCGGCACGTATGAATATCACCCACTGGCGAGGGGTTCACCCCTCGTAGAAGAAGTTCTGATGGCCCAAGCAGGCATGGCCAAAGTCCCCACTTCCATCAACCGATACGACGGGACAACCGATCCAGCTGAACACTTGGATCACTTTGTGCATCTTATGCACCTATACGAGCATTCCAGCCATTACTGGGCAAAAGTGTTTGTCACTTCTTTGGTAGGAATGGCTCAAGAGTGGTACAAGCGACTGCCGCCGCGCTCGATCCACTCATATGAAGAACTGGCCAATGCTTTCCTCAACCACTTCAACTCCTTGAAAGCGCCAGTCACCGCACCCACTGCCTTATACAACGTGGTGCAGGGCAAGAGCGAATCTCTGCGTTCGTTCTTTGCCCGCTTCAACAAGGAGATCCTGCAGGTGGAGAGGCCTTCAATGGATTTTTTGATCCCAGTGCTCTTTCAGGCTGTGGATCACAAACAATACGTGAGCAAAAAATTTGTTGATGCCATCGTGGAGAGAAGGCCTGGGACCCTCATGGGCCTAAGAGAAATAGCCGAGCCGTTCTTCGCGCTCGAAGATAAGTATGGGACGAATGGTCCCCGTCATCACAGCCCGGCCAGGAACGAGCGACCTCATCACGAGCGGGGGCGGGATGTGGCCGTCAAGAAGGAGCGCCCTCAAGAGCGCAGGAGGTCGCCACCACCCCCTCGTCGATTCGAGCGAATTCCGCTCACCAGGCCAAATTCAGAAGTCTATAATCTCTCTGATAAGAAGCTTTTCAAAAGACCCATCAAAATGAGAGAAACAGACTCACTCAGGCGCTCGAACAAATACTGCGCCTTCCACAAGCAGAGAGGGCACGACACGGATGAGTGCCGGCAGTTAGAAGCTGAAATCCAAAGGCTCGTTGCAGGGGGCCATCTGAAGGAGTTTGTCCGGGTGCTCGAGCGCTACGATGAACAATGCAACGAGCGCTCCGGAAGGAGAAGAAGGAGCCCTTCCCGGTCAAAGAGCCCAAGGGGTAGGGGACCCCCTGAAAGCAGCAACCACCGAGGCAATAAAGGCAAAGCCCCTGAGCAAGAAAACGAGCCCTTCGCAGTTATAAACATGATTGCAGGAGGCTCATCAGGGGGGGATTCAAACGCCTCCCGACGGAGGTATGTCAGGAGCTACAACCAACGCCCAGCAGTGCCCAAACCTATCTATGCCATCCAGAGATCAAGCGCTCAAAGGTCTCGAGAAAATGATGTAATAGGCTTTGATGATAGGGACTTAGAACATATTGTAACGCCCCATGGGGAGGGTATAACCCCAGATTGCCCCATGGTGGTTAGCCTAGATGTTCATAATCATGTTGTAAAAAGGGTATTGGTGGATAGTGGAAGCTCCGTTAATGTTTTGCCTTATTCTACATTCTTAAAAATGAAGGTTGATCTTCCGCTCGAGCCTCTCAAAACGGCCCTCATTGGCTTTGGAGGCTCGGAAGTTGTCCCCCGAGGGCAAATACGCCTAGCTACTTCGTTCGGCCGAGCCCCTCAGCGCAAGACGCTCTTGGTGACATACGCGGTGGTGGAGATTGAAATTCCATATAACATCATAATTGGGCGCCCCGCCCTCGTGGACTTCAAAGCCATCATCTCCACCTACCATCAGAAGATTAAATTCCCCACCCCCGAGGGTGTAGGAGAAGTGCTGTGCAATGTGCGAGAGGCTTGGGAGTGTTACATGCTGTCTCTCAGAAAGCCTAAGGCGGAAAAAACCTTCCAGATTGGTTCCACCAAAAAGTCAGTGGACTTCCCCAACCTTGATGAGGACAGCCCAGCCCGGAAAAGGGCGAAATTGAACAAGAAGAAGAACAAGAAGAAGAGGGGAGACAACGGGGAGGATCCCCTCGAAAATGTTCCCCCAGGGACCGTTGGGGGATCGTCCTCAGAAGGAGACGAGCCGGGGGAAAGTGAACCAGCATCAGGCGATCGTTTGACAGGAAAGAAGAGGGCGCTCGAACTTCCTCGCCCTGAGGTAAGGATCGAACCTTCGGAAAAATTCCTTACCATTGAGCTGGAACCCGGAAATAAAGATAAGATTACACAGATAGGCTCAAACCTCTCAGGGCCTTCTCAGATCATGATGATTGATTATCTAAGGGAAAACAAGGATGTATTTGCGTGGAAAGCCTCTGATCTCACAGGGATTGACCCGAGCGTCATTGTCCACAGGCTTAATGTGGATCCCTCTTTCAAACCCATCAAGCAGAAAAAGCGGGATGTACATGGCTTTCGGAAAAAGGTCATTGAAGAGGAAGTTAATAAACTCCTGGAGGCTCAATATATCGAGCCCATCTTGTATCCGGAGTGGCTGTGCAACGTCGTCTTGGTACCCAAGAGCGCGAATAAGTGGCGCATGTGCAACGATTTCACTGATCTCAACAAAGCCTGCCCTAAAGATCCTTACCCGCTGCCCCGGATTGATCAATTGGTGGATTCGACCGCTGGCTGCGAGCTTATGAGCATGATGGACGCTTTCCAGGGATATTATCAGATCTTTATGGCCCCGGAAGATCGCCCCAAAACCTCGTTCGTTGTCCATCTGGGAGTATATTGCTTCTTAGTCATGCCTTTCGGACTGAAGAACGCCGGAGCCACGTATCAGCGGCTCGTTAACAAGATGTTTGAAAAAGAAGTTGGTAAGTCCATGGAGGTTTACGTGGATGATATGATTGTCAAGAGCGAACGCCAGGATTCCCACTTGGAAGATCTCAAGCGCACTTTTTCAATCTTGCGCCAGTATGGGATGAAGTTGAACCCTTCAAAGTGCACCTTTGGAGTACAAGGGGGAAAATTCCTAGGGTACATGGTCAGTCAAAGGGGAATTGAGGCCAATCCGGAGAAGATCAAGGCTATTTTGGAGATCCCTTCCCCTCGAAATTTGCGGGAAGTGCAGGTCCTGGTGGGAAAAATCATTTCGTTGAACAGGTTTATTTCGCGCTCGGCGGACAGGAACCTTCCCTTCTTCAAAATTTTGAGGAACGCTCGTAATTTTGCTTGGACAGAAGAATGCGAAAGGGCGTTGCAGGATATGAAGGCTTACTTGTCGAGCGCACCACTGCTGACTAAGCCCGTCGAAGGTGAGAGATTATTTATGTATCTTTTCGTTTCTCCCAAAGCCACAAGCGCTGTTCTGGTAGCTGTACGAGAGCGGAAACATTTGCCTGTCTATTATCTGAGCAAAACATTGCAAGGAGCTGAAAAGAAGTATTTGGAGATTGAAAAATTCGCGTTCGCACTTATCAACGCCTCAAGAAGGCTAAGGCCTTACTTTCAAGCGCACTCCATAACGGTTCTCACCGACCAACCCTTGAAGCAAGTGTTGTCCAAGCCGGACGTATCTGGTAGATTAATCAAATGGGCCATCGAATTGAGCCAGTTTGACCTATGCTTCGAGCCTAGGACGGCGATACAGGCTCAGGTTGTAGCAGATTTGTTGGTTGAACGCTTTGGTTTCGAGCCCACCGTTGCGGAAAATGAGGGGTTATGGGTACTGCACACAGATGGTTCCTCAACCTCACAAGGGGGAGGAGTAGGAGTGGCCCTCAGAAACCCCGACGGGATTGAGCTGGACTTTGCAATCAAGCTGGATTTCCAGGTCACTAATAACGAAGCAGAATATGAAGCCCTCGTGCAAGGGTTGAATATTGCTTTTCAGAATGGAGCCTCCAGAATCACTGCTTATGTGGATTCACAGCTAATAGCTAGCCAGATTGAAGTGACTTATGAGGCTCGAGAAACCACCATGATACAGTACTTAAATAAAGCCAGAGAAATCATTGGGAAGTTCAGGGAATTCCATCTGCTTCAAGTGCCTCGAGGAGAAAACGAGCGTGCGGACGCTCTGTCAAAGTTTGCTTCAGCTTTAGAAGGCACCTCCGAGCGTTCTGTTACGTTCCTTAGAACTGAGGAACCTTTGATCAAGGAAAGGGTCGCCGCCAAGATAATCGCCATGATTGATCCAAACGAGCCCTGTTGGCTCGACGACATCGTCATTTTCCTTAGGGATGGGGTCACTCCCGCTGACAAAGTGGAAGCCAGGAAAGTCAGAAATAAAGCCCCTCGTTTCGCTCTGGATCCCGAGGGTAGATTGTTCAAAAAATCATTTCAAGGACCCCCAATGAGATGCCTAAGGCCCTCACAAGCGAAGGAGACGCTCGAGCTCATACACAATGGGAGTTGTGGGAATCATTCCGGAGGGCGTATCTTGGCGAAGAAGATTCTGAGAAGTGGGTTTTATTGGCCTACAGTTCTCCAGGATGCCATTGAATTTTCGAGGAAATGCCCCAAATGCCAATTTCATTCAAATCTCCCTCAATTGCCAGCCGCACAAATGATCCCGATAGACGTCTCTTGGCCTTTTGACCAGTGGGGAATAGACATTGTGGGCCCCTTGCCCATGGCTGCAGGACAGAGGAAGTTTGTCATTTTAGCCGTCGACTACTTCACCAAGTGGGCCGAAGCTGAAGCTGTTGCGAAAATCACTTTCAAGGTTGTGAGGGACTTCATATGGAAGAACATCATTTGCAGGTACGGCATACCGAGGGTGCTCATTTCTGACAATGGATCCCAGTTCATAGCGGCAGACACACGGGAATGGTGTTCTGAGTTGGGGATAGAACAGCGATTTACCTCTGTAGGACATCCACAATCCAATGGGCAAGCAGAAGTTACTAATAGGATCATCCTGCAACACCTGAAAACCATGCTTGAGAGCAAGAAAAGTGAATGGGCTGAGGAGCTGCAAGGAGCGCTTTGGGCTTATCGCACCACCCCACGAGCGGCCACTGGGGAAACCCCTTACGCGCTCGTTTACGGGTCAGAAGCAATGATACCAGCGGAGATAGTGAATAAATCCGCTCGTGTCGTCTATTTCGAGCCTCAGCTCAACGATGGCAACAGAAGCTGGGAGTTGGACTTGCTGGATGAAAGGAGAGACCGAGCGTGGGCTAAGATCCACCACTATAAAGCCTCTGTGGCCCAACAGTACAACAAGCGGGTGAAGGAAAGAACTTTCCAGCTGGGAGACTTGGTCTTGAAGAAAGTGGAAGTATCCAAACACGTGGGGAAATTGGACCCCAATTGGGAAGGCCCATTCAAAGTCGTACAACTCAGAGCTAACAACACTTACACCCTGGAGACACTTCAAGGTGAGCGCTTGCCTCGCCCTTGGAACGCATGTAACCTCCGGCGGTTTTATGTTTAAAAGCTCTTTGCAAACCCTGATGTAACAACCCTCTTTGACGGGTTCAATGTACTTCCAAATACAAGTAAGCGATAACATGATCTTTTTAATTTCTTTAATATTCCTGTTTCTTTGGTTGCTTGAATGAATAAGTCCCACGTCCCTCGTCTTTGCGAGCGTGGTTGGCAACTCATTCCAATATGTATGCTGTTATCTTGTATGGGTTACGCTGGCCAGCACTCTACTCCGGATAGGGGGACGCCCTCATAAGGATAGACTGGTTACGCTCACAACCAAGCAGGTGAATTGGAAGAAGGTTATGGAGAAAATCCTAGTAGGCCTTGGCTGTTTCTTACAACGCCTTGCGCTCGAAAACGGGATCTCCTACAAGAGCAAATCCTAGTAGGCCTTGGCTATTTCTTACAACGCCTTGCGCTCGAAAACGGGATCTCCTACAAGAGCAAATCCTAGTAGGCCCTGGCCGTTTCTTATAACGCCTTGCGCTCGAAAACGGGATTTCCTGCAGAACCAGAAATACGACAAGAGCCAGAGCGCTCGAACAATGGCTTCAGAACCAAGAAGGGATTGCACAAGTCTTGAACGAGGGCAATCTCACAGTAAGACCCTCGCACACGCTCTAGACTTGGCAAAATCCCCCAAGGGCGGAAGGAATGTCACAAGTCTTGAACGAGGGCAATCTCGCAGTAAGACCCTCGCACACACTCAAGACTTGGCAAAATCCCCCAAGGGCGGAAGGAATGTCGCAAGTCTTGAACGAGGGCAATCTCACAATAAGACCCTCGCACACACTCAAGACTTAGCCAAATATGACAAAAGCAGAAATTTATACAAGTCTTGAGTGGGGGGCAATCTCGCAATAAGACCCCCACGACCGCTCAAGACTTAGACAAATTTCCAAAAGCAAAAACAAAATTTATACAAGTCTGGAGTGGGGGGCAATCTCGCAATAAGACCCCCACGACCGCTCAAGACTTAGACAAATTTCCAAAAGCAAAAACAAAATTTATACAAGTCTGGAGTGGGGGGCAATCTCGCAATAAGACCCCCACGATCGCTCAAGACTTAGACAAATTTTCATTGCATTACAGAAGTAAAACATCCACAGAGTAGGCTACACGGTCTTACTATATGATTCATAAATGGACAAGAAGAATAACAAAGTCAAGGAAAGAAAGGGATATTTATTGCCAAGAAGAATTATTACAAAGCAAAGGGCTCAAAGGCCCATGAAATACTATTACAAAAGAAAGAAAGACAGGAAATTACAGAGAAATGCGATAAAGGAAGAAGCTTCAAGCGGCTGGGGCTATGTCCTCGTCCACGATCACCAGAATAGGACCATGCACTGGGCCCTCAGGCTCTTGTGGTTGATCTGGGGGACCGTTTGGCTCGTTGGCAATAGGGGCAGGAGCGTTAGCATCTTCGGCGGCGGGCGCTTGGGGCTCATCTTCTGGGTCGTCATGTTGGGCATCTTGAGCCGGATCCCCTCCCCTATGAGCATCGGTGTACTCATCCTGGATCAACTTGACCAGGAACTCATACTCCATTTCAGCAATGCCGTCTGCGGGGTCGTTGGGATCCTCATCCGCCTCCTCACAGCGCTCATTGAACATGAGCCCCGTGCCCTCAGCTCCCTTCATGGCCGGATCCGTCAGCCCTTTGTGGATGCCCTGGTCCACTGCCAAGTTGAAGGCATTTTGAGCTTCTTCCAAACAATGCAGGGAAGCAGCAAAATTAAAGGCCTTCGAATGGTAGAATTTGATTAAGGCCTCCTTATTTGCGCGCTCTAGGCTCCGAGGCCACTCGTTCATGGCATCGTTGAACTTGCGCTCGGCCTCAAGAGCCCTTGCCTTCCAGTCTTCCCTCTCCGCCTCAGCCTTTTTGCACCGCTCGTTGACCTGAGCCAGCTGGTTGCCCAGGCCAATTCGAGCGCCATCAACCGCCACAAAGTCTTCCTTGAGCTTTCCCAGCTCTTCCTCAGTTACTTCGAACAAGCCCTTGAGGGACTCGTACTTAGCAATTTCAGCATCAAGCTCCGCTTGGATTTGAGCCGGGTCATTCGAGCGGGCCATCTTCTTGTATTTAGCCTTCCGGTCGGCATAGATGGAGGCTCGCATTTGCACATTTTTGAGCCGGGGAAGAACTTGCTGCATAAACGAAAGGAAAAGTGTTAGCCAAATAAAAATGGTGATTTACAGAAAAGAAGAGAAGGAATGCAAGGAATGATTACTTACGGAAATTAGAGCGTGGGCTGCGTCGAGGGTCACTTTCTCCACAGATTCGCTGTAGAGGTGCCGGTGGTCAGCCGAGAATTGAGCCTTGCTGTACAAATTCTCGGTGACAGCCTGGGCGACCGAGCCAGGCCTCAGCAAAACCGGCCCACCGTCAGTGGCGCCTGAGAAGTCTCTATCCCCTCGACGGGGGAACTCCCACATGCGTTCTTCCTCTGAAGAGGAAGTTTCCCCCTCGCCCCGGGGGCCCTCAACTACTTGTTTGCCCTTTCCTTTGATTGCGGCGGAGTCGGGCATTCTCTTCCTCTTGCGGGAAGGCCTGTTTACGCTTGGAGAAGCTTCTGTTATCGCCAGTGTGGTTACTGGCCTTGTTTGCTCTGCAGGGATGGGGGGTTGAGCATCTCCCGCTCTTTCTGACCTCCCCCTGGTCTCCCTCGGGACCAATCTACGTTCCCCTCGGCCACGAGGAGGCTGCACCTCAGGGTTGGCGCTCGAACTGGCGCCTTGATTACGAGCATCCCCTCTATCGTTGCGGTTACGGGGGCGTTGGGGCTCGCGCTGTTGGTTCCCCGGTGGGGTTTGATTTCTGTTCGCATGGGCAAAACGAGCCGCTTGTCTGATTCCGCCAGCCATTTCAAGTATAGCGACTCCTGCAAGAATGAAATTTTCAAGGGTTAGAAATATTCAAATCATCTACTCAAGTTACAAGTTACAAGTACAGAAAGGAGTTAGTATTTATTCCTATCTAAAGTTAGTGCCCTAAGGATCTAACCATCTCTCTCTATGTCACGAGCCGGAGGGTGGTCAAGGAAATGAGGGTCGTTGGTAAGACCACACAAGAACATGAGTTCCGCATCGTCTATCCAGTCCTTTGCTTGTATAAGGTGACCCTCGTCCCTTAGGGTTGCTGCCAGGCTTTTGGCCCAATCTCTGGGGAGTGAGGGTGGCAAACGGCTCTTTGAGTACGAGCCCCATTCCGTGGTCACCCCAAAGCCCTCTTCTGCTGGAGCTTTGATAAAGATAAACTTTTCTTTCCAATCAATGCCATAAGTGCTCGAGGGTGAATTGATCAGCTTCATATGGGCCTTCGCTTGAATATAATAGAAACCGGCCTCGGGGGATGAGCGGGATGAACTGACCACCTGAAATAGGGCGTTGAAGTTCCGCAAGTAGGGCTCGTAACCCATAATCCTCATCAGAATTATGAAGCACGTCAAGAGGGCCAAGCCGTTGGGCACAATTTGGGACGGACACAGGCCCAGGTCATTCAACAAATGGGCCATTGAGATTGAGATAGGGAACCTCAAGCCTCCTGACCTCACGGTGTCCACGTACACTGCCATTTCCCCGGGAGGCGGATTATTTGCACGCTCGTGGCTTTGTGGGATTCTCCATGAATACCGCTCGTCCCAGTAAATGGGGGCCATCATCGTTTTTACATCTCCCACGGTGACAGTGCTGGGAGTTTCATCAGGCGTACGCTCGGTAGCCTGGTAGCCTGACCCTTCGCCCTCGTTGGGTCCTTTGGATTTTTGGGTTTTCTTACTTTTACCCTTGTCACGGGCCCTTTCTGAAGGCCCAGTTACGGCTTCCGCCACTGGAAGCGGGTTTGCAACCGCCACGGTCACGGTATGGCGGTGGGGATGTGTGGCACTTTGAGTTATGGGGAGAACAGTCCCTTGCCGTTCTGCCTCCATCACCAGATCCATCTCCTCAAAAAGAGGATCCACTCCGCCTGGGTTTCTATCTTCCATAGCCATCACCGCTGCCCCCAATTCTTCATCTCTGGGGGAATCATGGGAAGAAGAACTCTCAGTGGCCATCTCTTGGATTTCACGGGCAAATTCTTCAATGTGTTGGTCGGCCATGGCAGAAACGGAGGATTTGGGAGTTTTTCTTGGGAAAAGATTAAGGTTCAGAAAGGCGAAAATCTAAGGGGTTATGAAATCCTAAAGTCCAAATCTACGGTTAGCAAAGTTAGAAAGTTACAAGGGAGATTTACCTTGAAAAGTTTTGGAGAAAACTGGAGAAGAGGTTGAAGATGCGAGAGAATTCTTCTTGCAGAGGATACTTGGAAGTTTTGAATGCGTAAAGAGTGACAAGATTTCAGAATCCCGTATTTATAGGAATGGGAGTTGGTACCGTTTTCGGCAATAAATTCAAAAGGGTAATCATTTCCCGCCTAGGAAACCGCCCCCTTTATGGAACCGGTACATGCTTCCCAATGCTCACGCGCCCCACGCGCACCCGCATTTAATGCTCTGACGATTCAAGGGCTTTAGAATAGTACAAACATTTAATGCGGAAGTGTTACGAGCGGTCGGTTGAAAAGACCGCATTAATGACACCATCAGAGGAAAAATTGCTCAACACGCCAAGCTTTACACGAGCGCTATAAACGAGAGATAGAGCGTGATAAAATTCTACAGTCCTTATCACTAAGGACTAACAGAATTGGGGGGCAAAATGATGGGGTCAAAATACGATCGTCCCACATCAAGACACGTGGCATCACCGAGATGATGACATCTGTCTCCACAAGGCTGCACCCATCAGCGCACGAGCGCTAAGCATGCGCTAAGCCAGTCGCCACCAAGGGTGCACCCATCAGCGCACGAGCGCCAAGTCAACGAACGCAACCCTACTTCTGGAGTTAAGCCCCACGAGCGCTATCACTCCCACGAGCGTCCAACAAACTAAACGGTTCGTACGTCCACGTGCCAAAAGAGCCCTCTTCGAGCGTCACATTCCCTCAGAGCGGCCTCTCCTTTGGCTCGTCATTTGAACTGGAGCCCTCATTCCCCTCAGCGGATATCTCGGCCTCCAATACTCAAGGTTGTCACGAGCGCGCTCTCAAGCCCTCGTCACCAACCGCCCAAATGGCTCTCTGACACAACGTACATGCCCGCGCACCTGCCACTGTTGCCAGCACTAACTTTCGGCCACTTTTGCAGAAGATTCCTCCTAGGTTTCTCTCTCACAGCGCCACGTGTTAGGGCAACATTCGGCCAGGACCACTTGAGGCAAATGACCAAAGGGCCCTTGACCCTCAACTATAAATAGCCAAAGTCATCTTCTACACAAGTAAGCTTTCTTCACCTCTGCAACTGTGACTGAACTTACACTTCTCTTCATACACTGAACTGACTTGAGCGTCGGAGAGCCAAACTGGGTATCACCCCCAGTTCCCCCAGCTTGGCCATCTGACTTTCCTTGTGCTTGTCCCAACAGGTAGAACCCCTTTCACATTTCCGGCGAAGCTCCGGTGGTTTCCTCCACAAATACAAATTGTAAAGTGATCGGATTCGGATCCATCCATTTTCGGACCCATCAGGTACATCTTCCTTAATCTTGATCCTTTGGATTTCAGCTCCAAGTGTTGATCTTTCATAGACTTGATTACCTTCTTAATTAAGATAAACCCAATCAATGACGTCCCAAGTCAATTTGTTGGAAACCTATTTTTCCAATTCTTTTTAGGCATTGTTGGACGGTTATGTACCTTACAATACTATTGGATAACATCATGAATATATTAAAACAAATAAAACCATATATTAATTGAAAATTGAGATCATTATTTGACTTACTAAACAGGCGGCTAGAAATATGAAGTATGATACTAGAGCTACCTACTCCCGATATAGACTGAAAATGAAGTATTCCAGCACATGATATTGCAATAGTGTAGCACATTGATTAGTTATGATATATATGTATGTATGTAAAAAAAGGATCTGAACAATTAACAGTAAGTAATAAACAAATGATATAATTTAGCAGTTCGATATTATATTAATTTAATCAAAAATAGGAGACGACTCTAAAATGATTAGACTACAAAATCGAAAAGAATAACTCATAATAAAAACATACTTTATTTAAAATATTTTTTGAGTAAATTTCAGGTTAAAATCATTCTTGAATATTTTGTGGTGGTTTGTCAAGACAGTTGTTGATCCTATTGTTCTTTTTGGTCTAAATTGTGTAGGTTGGATCAAAAGTGTTATTAAAAAGTATATTTGATTCTTCTAAAACCGTGGCAATTGGTTCTCTTCAAAGTTTGGATCCATCAAAAAGAGTGGGGCAAGTATTGTTGGGAAATAATTGGTTTGAGGTGGTTATCAGTGTTGCCGTGGAAGGGGATGAAGATTTAATTCGCCCCACATCATATTTCAAAACTATTGGCGATGCAGTTGGGGAGGTTGTTGCATGGCCAAAAAATTTGGTAAGGATCATTCATTAGCTCTTGAAAATTTATTTCGTATGGATTTAATATTGACTACAATAATGATTTGTTTGTATAGGTTGTGGCTCAAGATTGACACAATTTGTGAGACTTCGTTTGTTTTATTTTAATACGCAAATGACTCTTAAGTATGTATTGCAAGTGGCCGGCATAGACACTTAACATTTTGTCATTTTTGTTGATATGGCCAATGTCATATATTAGGCACACATTATTGTAATTAATATTATTTTGGATTGGAAATTTCGTAAACATATTAATACTAAGTTACTTGATTTGGTTTTTTTAATTATGATTTTATTATTAATTGCATAATATTATTTATATATATGTTATTGTGACATTTTATTCCGTCATAATATACCTTATCATGACGCTTTTTTCTGTCATAACGTAAGTTTTAATGACATTTATTCCGGCATAATACAATTTATTATGACGCTTTATTGCGTCATATTAAGTCCTATTGTGGCGCTTTTACGGCGTCATGTTAAGACCTATTGTGACGCTTTAAGGCGTCATATTAAGCTCTATTGCGACGCTTTTAGGTGTCGTATTAGCAGGTAGTTATAGTAGTTATGTATTACATATGACGCTGAAAAGCGTCACAATAGGATTTAATGTGACGCTCTAAAGCGTCACAATATCGCTTCTTTAATGACACTGCAAACCGTCACAATATTCGCGTCACAATATTAGATCTATTGCGACGCTTTTAGGTGTCGTATTAGCAGGTAGTTATAGTAGTTATGTATTACATATGACGTTGAAAAGCGTCACAATAGGAGTTAATGTGACGCTCTAAGGCGTCACAATATCGCTTCTTTAATGACACTGCAAACCGTCACAATATTAGCGTCACAATAACCTCTTGTGACGCCTACTTACGTGACGCTTTTGGATAGCGTCACAACATCGAAAGCGTCACAAAAACCAGCCTATCATGACGCTTTCCGGCGTCATTAAAACCCGTTTTTCTAGTAGTGAAGGTTGTCTCGAGAAACTCGAACTCCTCCGGAAGCGATCCCAACAACATCAATGCGAGGTCCTCGTCTTCAAAAGTCACGTCCAAATTCAATAAATCAGCCACCAGCTGATTAAATTGAGTGATGTGCTCATTCATTGTGGTACTGGGAACATACGTGAAGCGAAACAGTCGTTTCTTCATATGTAGCTTGTTCTGACTATTTTTCTTCAAGAACTTCTCCTCCAATACCTTCCACAGGTTGCTTGCAGAAGTCTCCTTACAAAACGTATACTTATGTTCTCTAGAAAGACACGTTCTAATTGTACTACATGCCAACCAGTTGATGGTCTTCCAATCTTTGTTATCAACCTCTTCTGGTTTCTTCTCTTCAATGGCGAGCCTAAATCTTGCTGAAATAGGGCGTCTAGAACTTCGCTTTGCCACATGCCGAAATGACCGGTTCCGTCGAAGTTCTCCACCGAGATTCTCGTAGTTACCATTCCAGTCCTTGTCAAGTTGAACGAGCTGGAAGATGAGGTGGAAGCTACCTTCTCTTCTTCAGGCGTGATCTCATCCTTTGTCATTTCTGCTATTCAATAGCCACCAATGCGCGATGCCAACCGAGCCTGCCGATGCGCGATGCCAACCGAGCTTGCCAATGTGCGGTGCTGATTGAGCCTGCCGATGCGCGATGCCAACCGAGCCTGTCGATGCGCGGTGCCTGCTGAGCCCGTCGATGCAAGGTGCCTGCTGAACCTGCCGATGCACGATGCTTGCCGATGCTCGTTGTTGCGCGATGCCTGCCGATGCTTGTCGATGCGCGATGTCAGCTGAGCCTGCCTATGTGTGATGCCGACCGAGCCTGCCGATGTGCGGTGTTTGCTGAGTCTGCCGACGATGCCTGCCGATGCTCTTCAATACGCGAAGCCTGCCGATGCTCGTTGATGCGCAATGCCCACCAAGCCGTCTTCGTTCGTTTCTGATGTGGAAGTTCAGACTAAGCTGCAACCACAGAGCATACTCCGATTTGGCTCTTGATACCACTTGTTGCGGAAGCGGCGAAAAAATATTTAGAACTATAATGCCTAAAATTCACAAAGGAAAAATCAAGCAAAATAAAACTAAATATAACTAAAAAAAACTATTGAAAAGGTGTAAATAAAGAAACACCAAATTTACGAGGTTCGGCTAAAATAGCCTACGTCCTCGGGCACTACTCAAAATATATTTCACTTAAGAAATATTACAAAGTAGAGAGAAACTTTGTTTCGATACCTAAGTTAGAAGGGGGAGGAGCCTATTTATAGTGTTAGGTCTTCCCCAACCTATTACAAAAAACCAATATGGGACAAAACAACTCTTGCCCTAAACTAGTCTTTCAATGTAGAATACAATATTATGCCACAAACCAACAGAGTTCTAATCTGTGTAGAAAATAGATATTTGAAATATAAATAGTATTTGAAGTTGTAATTCGATAAAGAATGGAGTTCTAATCAAATTGGGACTTCCATGTTAGTATGAAAATTTAAGAATTAAAGAAAATTAAATAAATAGGCATGTAAAATATGAACGCTATTAGAAAAATAAACAAAGAGCGCAGGCGTATTATTATTAGAAGATCAGTTCGGCAATCTTGGATTAATTGTATTATATAATATGGTAATATACTCTAATATATATTAACTACTTTTTGGGTTTCTTTTGTCCATGCATGCATTTTACCCTCAATTATTTTCGCGCCTTTCTTTTTCTTCTTCTCTCTTCTTTATTTCTTTTAAATATTATTTTTTATATGGGAAAATCTTTGAATAATACCAAAAAATTGAAAAAATTCCTTTTAGGTCCCCAGTTTTGAAAAAGTTCTCATTCAATCCCCAATTGAAAAACAAAATTCCTTTTAGGCCCCCACAAACAGTACATGTTCGTACATTGTCTTTAGGAATTGCGTACATTTTTTAGGGAATTGCGTATAAAAACCCCGGAATCTCGTATATACTGATGGGGTCAAAATACGATCGTCCCACGTTAGGACACGTGGCATCACCGAGATGATGACATCTGTCTCCCCAAGGTTGCACCCATCAGAGCACGAGCGCTAAGCCCAACAAGCGCAATCCTTCTTCAGGAGTTAAGCCCAACGAGCGCTGTCACCCTCACGAGCGTCCTTCATACTGTATGATTGGCACGCCCACGTGCCAAGGGAGCCCTCTTCGAGCGTCACACTCCCTCAGAGTGGCCTCCCCTTCGGCTCGTCACTTGAACTGAAGCCTTCATTCCCCCCAGCGGATATCTTGGCTTCCAATACTCCAGGTTGTCACGAGCGCGCTCTTAAGCCCTCGTTACCAACCACCCAAATGGCTCTCTGACACAACGTACATGCCCGCGCACCTGCCACTGTTGCCAGCACCAACTTTTGGCCGCTTTTGCAGAAGATTCCTCCTAGGTTTCTCTCTCATGGCGCCACGTGTTAGGGCAACATTCGGCCAGGACCACTTGAGGCAAATGACCAAAGGGCCCTTGACCCTCAACTATAAATAGCTAAAGTCATCTTCTACACAAGTAAGCAATCTTCATCACTGAAACTGTGACTGAACTTACATTTCTTCATACCTTGAACTGACTTGAGCGTCGGAGAGCCAAACTGGGTATCACCCCCAGTTCCCCCAGCTTGGCCTTCTGACTTTTATTGTGCTTGTCCCAACAGGTAGAACCCCCTTTCTCATCTCCGGCGAATCTCCGGCGGTTTTCTCCACAATTACAAATCGTAAAGTGATCGGATTCGGACCTTCACATTCTGAACCCATCATTTTTGGCGTCGTCTGTGGGAAACCGTTTCTCTATCCCTTTCTTTCTTTTTGTTGGTAGAAGAGCAAGCACACTCTTATCCTTTCCAGTCATGGTCGCCACAAGGTCTGGAGCCGTGGGAGGAGGAGATAACGCCTCCCAAGATGCCAATATCGTTATTCCCTCCACCGCTACTGGTGGAGCCCCACCTCCTTCCGTCACCGTTGGTGGAGCACCTCCCTCCGCAGGAGTGATTCCGCAAGCAGAGTCTTCAGTACCTCCACCTGCACCCCCGGCACTGCCGATTCTCGCCGCCGCTGGAGGAGTCTCTCTCTCTGCTCCTCCGCAGCCTGCTCAGAACCCGTGGTTCCATCCCCAGGTGAATCCCGGATTGCAGGGTTACATGATGCCCCCACCCGGTTACACCCTCACCCCGTCTGTTATGGTGCCGCCGGTCCAGCCGTATCATGCTGGTCAGATCCAGCTCCCGGTGGTGATCTCCAGGGAGATTGAAGGAGTGGAGTTACCTCCACTAACCACCCAGCAATTGAGGGCTCTCTATGCCCAGTGTGAGGTTCAGGCGGCCCAGGGAGCATGGGAGAGGTTCCACTCCATGTACTTTCCCTCTGGGCAGGCCACTCAAGTTGCAGCCCCTTTGGGCGGACAACAAAACTTTCCCCTCAGAGAAGCCCAGGCTGTCCTGAGGGCACAACCGCCACCACCACCAGCCAGAGAAGTGCCCCAGCAGGAGGGCAACGAGCGTCCCTCCATAGGCAGGAATAAAGAGCCCACAGAACGGGTGAATGAGAATGAAGGGGACTCTCATGCCTCTAGGAGGGGGTCACGAGCCCCCAGACACGGGGACAGACAAGGAGACGTGAATCCTGACATCCTCGCGGCTGTGCAAGACCAGCTGCAGGGTCTAAAGGATATTGTGGGACAGCTCTCACGAGGGCGTTCAACTCAGATCTTCCCTAGTCAAGATGAACGGGTTGACGCCAGGAGCGCCCGCACCAAGGACCCCCCACCAAAGGTCCCCCACCGCAAGGAGCCGGAGGAAAACTTCGGCACGTATGAGTACCACCCATTGGCGAGGGGTTCACCCCTCGTGGAAGAAGTTCTGATGGCCCAAGCAGGCATGGCCAATATCCCCACTTCCATCAACCGATACGACGGGACGACTGATCCAGCTGAACATTTGGATCACTTTTTACATCTAATGCACCTCTACGAGCATTCCAGCAACTACTGGGCCAAAGTGTTTGTCACTTCCTTAGTGGGAATGGCTCAGGAGTGGTACAAGCGACTGCCGCCGCGCTCGATTCACTCATATGAAGAGCTGGCTCATGCTTTCCTCAACCACTTCAATTCTTTGAAAGCGCCAGTCACTGCACCTACCGACCTTTACAACGTGGTGCAAGGAATGAGCGAATCTCTGCGCTCGTTCTTCGCCCGCTTCAACAAGGAGATCCTACAGGTGGAGAGGCCTTCTATGGATTTCTTGATCCCAGTGCTTTTCCAGGCTGTGGATCATAAACAGTATGTGAGCAAAAAGTTTGCTGATGCCATCGTAGAAAGGAGGCCAGGGACCCTCATGGCCTTAAGAGAAGTAGCCGAGCCGTTCTTCGCACTCGAAGACATGTATGGGACGAATGGTCCCCGGCATCACAGTCCGGCCAGGAACGAGCGGCCCCATCACGAGCGGGGACGGGACGTGGCCATCAAGAAGGAGTGCCCTCTAGAGCGCAAGAGGTCGCCACCACCCCCTCGTCGATTCGAGCGGATCCCGCTCACCCGGCCGAATTCAGAAGTCTACAACCTCTTCGATAAAAAGCTCTTTAAGAGACCCATCAAAATGAGGGAAACGGACTCGCTCAGGCGCTCGAACAAATACTGCGCATTCCACAAGCAGAGGGGGCACGACACAGATGAGTGCCGCCAGTTGGAAGCTGAGATTCAGAGGCTCGTCGCAGGGGGCCACCTGAAGGAATTCGTCCGGGTGCTCGAGCGTTACGATGAACGCTGCAACGAGCGCGCCGGAGGAAGAAGGAGAAGTCCGTCCCGATCGAAGAGCCCAAGGGGTAGGGGACCCCCTGAAAGCAGCAGCCGCCGGGGCAGTAAAGGAAAAGCCCCTGTGCAGGAAAACGAACCTTTCGCAGTCATAAATATGATTGCATGAGGCTCATCAGGAGGGGATTCCAACACCTCCCGACGGAGGTATGTCCGGAGCTACAACCAACGCCCAGCAGTGCCTAAACCCATCTATGCCATCCAGAGTCCAAGCGCTCAACGGTCAAGAGAGAATGATGTAATAGGCTTCGATGATAGGGATTTAGAGCACATTGTAACACCCCGTGGGGAGGGTATAACCTCTGATTGCCCTATGGTGGTTAGTGTAGATGTTCATAATCACGTTGTAAAAAGGGTGTTGGTGGATAGTGGAAGCTCTGTTAATGTTTTGCCTTATTCTACATTTTTAAAGATGAAGGCTGACCTTCCGCTCGAGCCTCTCAAAACGGCCCTCATTGGCTTTGGGGGCTCGGAAGTTGTCCCACGAGGGCAAATTCGCTTAGCTACTTCATTTGGCTGAGCCCCTCAGCGCAAAACACTCTTTGTAACATACGCAGTGGTGGAGATAGACATTCCTTATAACATCATAATTGGGCGCCCCGCCCTCGTGGATTTCAAAGCCATCATCTCCACCTACCACCAGAAGATTAAATTCCCCACCCCCGAGGGTGTGGGAGAAGTACTGTGCAATGTGCAAGAGGCGTGGGAATGTTACGTGCTGTCCCTTAGAAAGCCTAAAGCGGAGAAAACCTTCCAAATTGGTTCCACCAAAAAGTCAGTGGATTTCCCCAATCTAGATGAGGACAGCCCAGCACGGAAAAGGGCGAAATTGAACAAGAAGAAGAACAAGAAGAAGAGGGGAGACAACGTGGAGAATCCCCTCGAAAGTGCACCACCAGGGACCGTTGGTGGATCGTCCTCAGAAGGAGACGAGCCAGGAGAGGGTGAACCAGCACCCGGTGACCGTTTGATAGGAAAGAAGAGGGCGCTCGAACTTCCTCGCCCTGAGATAAGGATCGAACCCTCGGAGAAGTTCCTTACCATTGAGCTGGAGCCCGGAAACAAGGATAAGACTACACAGATAGGATCAAACCTCTCGGGGCCTTCTCAGATTATGATGATTGACTTCCTCAGGGAAAACAGTGATGTATTTGCATGGAAAGCCTCCGACCTCACAGGGATTGACCCGAGCGTCATTGTCCATAGGCTTAATGTGGATCCCTCTTTCAAACCCGTCAAGCAGAAAAAGCGGGATGTACATGGCTTTCGGAAAAAAGTCATTGAAGAGGAAGTTAATAAACTCCTAGAGGCTCAGTATATCGAGCCCATCTTGTATCCGGAGTGGTTGTGCAACGTCGTCTTGGTGCCCAAGAGCGCGAATAAGTGGCGCATGTGCAACGATTTCACTGATCTCAACAAAGCCTGCCCTAAAGATCCTTACCCGCTGCCCCGGATTGATCAACTGGTGGATTCGACCGCTGGCTGCGAGCTCATGAGCATGATGGACGCTTTCCAGGGATACTATCAGATCTTTATGGCCCCGGAAGACCGCCCCAAAACCTCGTTTGTTGTCCATCTGGGGGTATATTGCTTCTTAGTCATGCCTTTCGGACTCAAGAACGCCGGAGCTACGTATCAGCGGCTCGTCAACAAGATGTTTGAAAGAGAAATTGGAAGGTCCATGGAGGTTTATGTGGATGATATGATTGTCAAAAGCGAGCGCCAGGACTCCCACTTGGAAGATCTCAAGCGCACTTTTTCAATCCTGCGCCAATATGGGATGAAGTTGAACCCTTCGAAGTGTACCTTTGGAGTGCAAGGAGGAAAATTCTTAGGGTACATGGTCAGTCAGAGGGGAATTGAGGCCAATCCGGAGAAGATCAAGGCCATAATGGAAATCCCCTCCCCTCGAAATTTGCGGGAAGTGCAGGTCCTGGTAGGAAAAATCATCTCGTTGTACAGGTTTATTTCACGCTCGGCGGACAGGAACCTTCCCTTCTTCAAAATTTTGAGGAACGCACGTAACTTTGCTTGGACAGAAGAATGCGAAAGGGCGCTGCAGGATATGAAGGCATATTTATCGAGCGCACCACTGCTGACTAAGCCTGTCGAAGGCGAGAGGTTATTTATGTATCTTTCCGTTTCTTCCGAGGCCACAAGCGCGGTTCTGATTGCTGTGCGGGAGCGGAAACACTTACCTATCTATTATCTGAGCAAAACATTGCAAGGGGCCGAAAAGAAGTATTTGGAGATTGAGAAATTCGCGTTCGCTCTTATTAACGCCTCAAGAAGGCTAAGGCCTTACTTTCAAGCGCACTCCATAACGGTTCTCACCGACCAACCCTTGAAGCAAGTGTTGTCCAAACCAGATGTGTCTGGAAGATTAATCAAGTGGGCCATCGAATTGAGCCAGTTCGACTTATGTTTCGAGCCCAGGACCGCGGTACAGGCTCAGGTTGTGGCTGATTTATTGGTCGAACGCTTTGGTTTAGAGCCCACCGTTGCGGAGAATGAGGGGTTATGGGTACTGCACACAGATGGTTCCTCAACCTCTCAAGGGGGAGGAGTAGGAGTGGCCCTCAGAAACCCCGATGGGATTGAGCTGGACTTTGCAATCAAGCTGGATTTCCAAGTCACTAATAACGAAGCAGAATATGAAGCCCTCGTGCAAGGATTGAATATTGCTTTTCAGAATGGAGCTTCCAGAATTACCGCTTATGTGGATTCACAGTTAATTGCGAGTCAGATTGAAGGAACTTATGAGGCTCGAGAAACCACCATGGTACAGTACTTAAGTAAAGCCAGAGAAATCATTGGGAAGTTCAAGGAATTTCATCTACTTCAAGTGCCCCGAGGAGAAAACGAGCGTGCGGACGCCCTGTCAAAGTTTGCATCAGCTTTAGAGGGCACTTCTGAACGTTCTGTTACGTTCCTCAGAACTGAGGAACCTTTGATTAAGGAAAGGGTCGCCACCGAGATAATCGCCATGATTGATCCAAACGAGCCCTGTTGGCTTGACGACATCGTCATTTTCCTTAGGGATGGAATTCCTCCCACTGACAAGGTGGAAGCTAGGAAAGTCCGAAGTAAGGCCCCTCGTTTCGCATTGGATCCCGAGGGGAGGTTATTCAAGAAATCATTCCAAGGACCCCCAATGAGATGCCTGAGGCCCTCACAAGCGAAGGAGACGCTCGAACTCATCCACAATGGAAGCTGTGGGAATCATTCCGGAGGGCGTATCTTGGCAAAAAAGGTCCTGAGAAGTGGGTTTTATTGGCCTACAGTTCTCCAAGATGCCATTGAATTTTCGAAGAAGTGCCCCAAGTGCCAATTTCATTCAAATCTCCCTCAATTGCCAGCCGCACAGATGATCCCAATAGACGTCTCTTGGCCTTTTGATCAGTGGGGAATAGACATCGTGGGCCCCTTGCCCATGGCTGTGGGACAAAAGAAGTTTGTCATTTTAGCCGTCGACTACTTCACCAAGTGGGCCGAGGCCGAAGCTGTTGCAAAAATCACTTTCAGGGTCGTGAGGGACTTCATTTGGAAAAATATCATTTGCAGGTACGGCATACCGAGGGTGCTCATTTCTGACAACGGATCCCAGTTCATAGCGGCTGACACACGAGAATGGTGTTCTGAGTTGGGGATCGAGCAGCGATTTACCTCTGTAGGACACCCTCAAGCCAATGGGCAAGCAGAAGTTACCAATAGGATCATCTTGCAACATCTGAAAACCATGCTTGAGAGCAAGAAAAGTGAATGGGCTGAGTAGCTGCAAGGAGCGCTTTGGGCTTATCGCACAACCCCACGAGCGGCCACTGGAGAAACACCGTACGCGTTCGTTTATGGGTCAGAAGCAATGATACCAGCGGAGATAGTAAATGAATCCGCTCGTGTCGGCTATTTCGAGCCTCAGCTCAACGATGGCAACAGGAGCTTGGAGTTGGACTTGCTGGATGAAAGGAGAGACAAACCATGGGCTAAGATTCACCATTATAAGGCCTCTGTGGCCCAACAGTACAACAAGCGTGTGAGGGAAAGAACTTTCCAGTTGGGAGACTTGGTTTTGAAGAAAGTGGAAGTATCCAAGCACGTGGGGAAATTGGAACCCAATTGGGAAGGTCCATTCAAGGTCGTACAACTCAGAGCTAACAACACTTACACCCTGGAGACACTTCAAGGAGAGCGCTTGCCTCGCCCTTGGAACGCATGTAACCTCCGGCGGTTTTATGTTTAAAAGTTCTTTGCAAACCCTGATGTAACAACCCTCTTTGACGGGTTCTATGTACTTCCAATCACAAGTAAGCGGTAACATAATCTTTTTAATTTCTCTAATACTCCTGTTTCTTTGGTTGCTGGAATGGATAAGTCCCACGTCCCTCGTCTTTGCGAGCGTGGTTGGCAACCCATTCCAATATGTATGTTGTTATCTCGTATGGGTTACGCTTGCCAGCACTCTACTCCACATGAGGGGACGCCCTCATAAGGATAGACTGGTTACGCTCACAACCAATTAGGCGAATTGGAAGAAGATTATGAAGAAAATCCTAGTAGGCCTTAGCCGTTTCTTACAAAGCCTTGCGCTCGAAAACGGGATCTCCTACAGAGCAAATCCTAGTAGGCCTTGGCTGTTTCTTACAACGCCTTGCGCTCGAAAACGGGATCTCCTAAAGAGCAAATCCTAGTAGGCCTTGGCTGTTTCTTACAACGCCTTGCGCTCGAAAACGGGATCTCCTACAAGAGCAAATCCTAGTAGGCCTTGGCCGTTTCTTATAACGCCTTGTGCTCGAAAATGGGATTTCCTGCAGAGCCAAAAATACGACAAGAGCCAGAGCGCTCGAACAATGGCCTCAGAATCAAGAAGGGATTGCACAAGTCTTGAACGAGGGCAACCACACAGTAAGACCCTCGCACACACTCAAGACTTAGCAAAATCCCCCAAGGGCGGAAGGAATGTCACAAGTCATGAACGAGGGCAACCACTCAGTAAGACCCTTGCAAATACTCAAGACTTAGCAAAATTCCCCCAAAGATAAGAAGAAATCGCACGAGCCTTGAACGAGGGCAGCCTCCCCTAAGACCCTCACGATCGCTCAAGACTTAGACAAATTTTCAAGGCTTATGACAAAAACAAAATTTATACAAGTCTTGAGTGGGGGGGCAATCTCACAGTAAGACCCTCACGATCGCTCAAGACTTAGACAAATTTTCAAGGCTTATGACAAAAACAAAATTTATACAAGTCTTGAGTGGGGGGCAATCTCACAGTAAGACCCTCACGATCGCTCCAGACTTAGACAAATCTTCAAGGCTTATGACAAAGGCAAAAATTTATACAAGTCTTGAGTAGGGGGGCCAATCTCACAATAAGACCCTCACGATCGCTCAAGATTTGGATAAATTTTCAAAGATTTACAGAAGTTAACAAAATTTCTCAAAGTTCTAAAGGCTTATCAGAGAAATAAAACATCCACAGAGTATGCTACACACAGTCTTATTATTACAAGATTTGTTCCAGCAAGCTCTAAGTATGAGTTCTGATTCATAAATGAACAGAAGAACAAAGTCATGAAAAATGGGATGTATATTCACTGCAAGAAACATTACAAGATAAGGGCTCAAAGGCCACTGAACATTGTTTCAAAAGAAGGGAAAAAAGGCATTAAAACAGGAAAATATAGAGAAAAGTTTCAGGCGGCTGGAGCAATGTCTTCATCGACGATCACCAGTATATTCTGGGCCACGGGGCCATGAACGGGGCCCTCAGGATCTAGCGATTGGGCTTGGGGATCGTCGGGCTCGTTGACAGCAGGAATGGGAACATTAGCACCCTCGGCGGCTGGGACAGGGGCATCCTCCATGGTGGGCGCTTGAGGCTCATCTTCAAGGTCATTATCTTGAGCGGATTGAGCAGCTTCCCCTTCCCGATGAGCGTCCGTGTACTCATCTTGGATCAGCTTAACCAAGAATTCGTACTCCATCTCAGCAATGGTGTCCGTGGGGTCGTTGGGGTCCTCATCCACTTCCTCACAACGCTCGTTGAACATGAGCCCCGTGCCTTCTGCACCCTTCATAGCCGGGTCAGTTAACCCCTTGTGGATGCCCTGCTCCACTGCCAAGTTGAAGGCATTCTGGGCCTCATCCAAGCAGTGCAACGAGGCTGCGAAGTTAAAGGCCTTTGAATGGCAGAATTTGATAAGGGTCTCCTTGTTCGCACGCTCCAGACTCCGAGGCCACTCGCTCACGGCGTCGTTGAATTTCCTCTCGGCCTCCAGAGCCCTCGTCTTCCAGCTCTCCCGCTCGGTGTCCGCCTTCTTGCAACGCTCGTTAGCTTGGGCTAACTGGTCGCTTAAGCCGCTTCGAGCGCTCTCCACCACCTGGAAATCTTCCCTCAGTTTTCCCAGCTCCTCCTCCGTTTTATTGTACAAATCCTTGAGGGATTCATACTTGGCAATTTCTACGTCCAGCTCCGATTGGATCTGAGTCGGGTCATTCGAGCGGGCCATCTTCTTGTACTTGGCCTTGCGCTCGGCATAAATGGAGGCTCGCATTTGCACATTTCGGAGCCGGGGAAGAACTTGCTGCATAAGTGGGAGGAAAGGGAAGTGTTAGCAAAAAAAAAAAAAAAAAAAAATGCTAACTTACAGAAATGAGCAAAGAAAGCAAGGAGTGAAGACTTACGGAGATTAGAGCGTGGGCCGCGTCATAAGTCACCTTCTCCACAGACTCCTTGAAGAGGTGACGGTGGTCCGCCGAGAACTGGGCCTTGTTGTATAGATTCTCGGTGACAGCTTGGGCGAGCGTGCCAGGCCTCAGCAGAACTGGCCCACCGTCGGGGGCGCTGTGTAGTCCTTGTCCCCTCGTCGGGGGAGCTCCCATATATGTTCCTCCTCTGAAGAGGAAGTTTCCCCCTCGCCCCTGGGGCCCTCGACTACTTGTTTTCCTTTGCCCTTGATTGCCACTGAATCGGGCATCCTCTTCCTCTTGCGGGAAGGCCTGCTAGCGCTCGGAGGGGCCTCGGTTATCGCCAGGGTGGTTATTGGCCTCGTTTGTTCTGCAGGCGGAGGGGGTTGAACGTCTCCCGCTCTCTCTGACCGCCCCCGGGGTACTCTGTTGGCCAGTCTATTCTCCCCCCGGCCACGAGGGGGTTGAACCTCAGGATTGGCGCTCGAACTGGCGCCCTGACTACCGCTGCCAGCGTCCCCGCGCTTGCTACGATTGCGAGGGCGCTGTTGCTCGCGCTGTTGGTCCCCTTGTTGGGCTTAGTTCCTGTTGGCATGAGCGAAGCGTGCGGCTTGTCTGATTCCTCCAGCCATCTCTAATATAGCAATTCCTGCAAGAATGGAAATTTCGAGAGTTAGAAATCCTCAAACCATCTACTCAGATTGCAAGTTACAAGTACAGAAAGGCAGTTAGTATTCATTCCTATCTAAAGTTAGTGCCCTAAGAATCTAACCATCTCTCTCTATGTCACGAGCCGGAGGGTTGTCAAGGTAATGGGGGTCGTCGGAAAGACCACACAGGAACATGAGCTCCGCATCGTCTATCCAGTCCTTCGCTTGTATAAGGTGACCCTCGTCCCTTAAGGCCTCAGCCAAAGCCTTTGCCCAACCTTTGGGGAGGGTCGGCTCCAAACGGCTCTTCGCAACCGAGCCCCAATTTGTGGACACCCCAAAGCCCTCTCCTGTGGGAGCCTTAACAAAGATGAATTTCTCCTTCCAATTGGGGCCATATGTGCTTGTGGGAGAGTTGATTAGCTTTGTACGAGCCTTCGCTTGAATGTAGTAGAAGCCCGCCTCAGGAGACGAGCGTGACGAGCTAACTACTTGGAAAAGTGCATGAAAGTTTCGCACAAAGGGCTCGTATCCAACACTCCCCATCAGAATCACGAAGCTTGTCAGTAGAGCCAAGCCGTTGGGCACTATTTGCGAAGGACAGAGGTTTAAGTCATTCAGCAGGTGGGCCATTGGGATCAAAATGGGGAACCTCAAACCCCCTGAGCTAACCGAGGCCACATACACCGCCATTTCCCCAGGAGGCGGGTTATTAGCACGCTCGTGGTTTTCTGGGATTCTCCACGTATACCGCTCGTCCCAGTAAATGGGCGCCATCATCGTTTTCACTTCTCCCACGGTAACTGTGCTGGGAGTCTCATCGGGCGTGCGCTCGGTAGCCTGGTAACCTGATCCTTCACCCTCGTTAAGCCCTTTGGATTTCTGGGATTTCTTGCTTTTTCCTTTATCACGGGCTCTTTCTGAAGGCTCGGTTATGGCTTCAGCCACTGGAAGCGGGTTCACGACGGCCACCGTCACAGTATGGCGGTGAGGGTGAGTGGCACTCTGAGTTATGGGGAGAACAACCCCTTGCCTTTCCGCCTCCATCACCAGATTCATCTCCTCAAAGAGAGGATCCACTCCGCCAGGATTCCTATCCTCCATGGCCATCACCGCCGCCCCCAACTCCTCATCTCTGGGGGAATCGGGGGAAGAGGAACTCTCAGTGGCCATTTCCTGGATTTCACGGGCGAATTCTTCAACATGTTGGTCAGCCATGGCAGAGGCTGAGATTTGGGAGAGGTTTAATCTGGGTTAGAGAATGGGAGTTTTCTGGAAAGAAATTAGGATTCCCTAAAGGAGTAAAACCTAAGAGATTACAAAGTCCTAAAGTCCGAATCTAAAGTTAGCAGAGTTAGAAAATTACGCTGGAAGTTTACCTTGTAGGTTTCTGAGAAAATCTGGGAGAAAGGTTGAAGATGCTCTAAGAACTGGTGTGCGAGAGAATTCTTTTTGCAAAGGATGCTTGGAAGTTCTGAATGCGTAAAGAGTAGCAAGATTTTAGAATCCCATACTTATAGGGATGGGAGTTGGTACCTTTTTCGGCAGTGAATTCAAAATGGTAATTATTTCCCGCCTAGGAAACCACCCACTTTATGGAACCGTCACATGCTTCCCAATGCTCACGCGCCCCACGCGCGCCCGCATTTAATGCTCTGACGTTTCGGATACTCAAGAACAGTACAACGCTCAGTGCAAAAGCATTACGAGCGGTCAATTGAAAAGACCGCATTAATGGCACAATCAGAGGAAAAATTGCTCAACACGCCAAGTCCTATACGAGCGTTACATGCGAAAGATAGAACGTGTCAAAATTCTACAGTCCTTATCACTAAGGACTACAGAATTGGGGGGCAAAATGATGGGGTCAAAATACGATCGTCCCACGTTAGGACACGTGGCATCACCGAGATGATGACATCTGTCTCCCCAAGGTTGCACCCATCAGAGCACGAGCGCTAAGCCCAACAAGCGCAATCCTTCTTCAGGAGTTAAGCCCAACGAGCGCTGTCACCCTCACGAGCGTCCTTCATACTGTATGATTGGCACGCCCACGTGCCAAGGGAGCCCTCTTCGAGCGTCACACTCCCTCAGAGTTGCCTCCCCTTCGGCTCGTCACTTGAACTGAAGCCTTCATTCCCCCCAGCGGATATCTTGGCTTCCAATACTCCAGGTTGTCACGAGCGCGCTCTTAAGCCCTCGTTACCAACCACCCAAATGGCTCTCTGACACAACGTACATGCCCGCGCACCTGCCACTGTTGCCAGCACCAACTTTTGGCCGCTTTTGCAGAAGATTCCTCCTAGGTTTCTCTCTCATGGCGCCACGTGTTAGGGCAACATTCGGCCAGGACCACTTGAGGCAAATGACCAAAGGGCCCTTGACCCTCAACTATAAATAGCTAAAGTCATCTTCTACACAAGTAAGCAATCTTCATCACTGAAACTGTGACTGAACTTACATTTCTTCATACCTTGAACTGACTTGAGCGTCGGAGAGCCAAACTGGGTATCACCCCCAGTTCCCCCAGCTTGGCCTTCTGACTTTTATTGTGCTTGTCCCAACAGGTAGAACCCCCTTTCTCATCTCCGGCGAATCTCCGGCGGTTTCCTCCACAATTACAAATCGTAAAGTGATCGGATTCGGACCTTCACATTCTGAACCCATCATATACGAGATTCCGGGGTTTTTATACGCAATTCCTTAAAAATTGTACGCAATTCCTGAATTATTATACAACCTTGGGGAGTGAAAAGAAATTTTGTTTTTTAATTGGGGAGTGAACAGGAACTTTTTCAAAATTGTGGAGTGAAAAGGAAATTCAGTTTACACTTGGGGATTTTTGAGGAATTGTCCGTTTTTATATTTTGTTTTAGTTATATTAATAAGTAAAATTTAACTTATCTTAAATTTGATATGTAAAATTACAATTATGTCATAAAAATTTAATCATATTATTAAATTAAAATATATTTATATTATGCAAACGGTGAATATGAATGCATGCATGCATGGCAAAAAGGAATTGAAAGACAAGACGCAAGTATTTAGGCGGATTCAAGTGGAGACAAAATCAAAATTTTAAATAAGGAAGACGAAAATTAAATACAACCGACGAAATATCTACTCCCAAAATATATGTATAAAAAAATAAATTTCAAATTTAAGAAGGCGGGAGCTACCCCTGCCCCCATATGTCGCTCCGGCTATGAACTCATGAATTATTTAAAATTTTTTTTTTTAGATATTCCCTCGGAATTTGGAGGATTCCTTGTAGTGTGAAGGTAAAGCGAGGAGAGCAATACACGTTTCATGAATTATTGCATACTTTCAGTTATGTTAATGTGGTATGGATAAATTATAATCATTGCCACCTTCATATTTACGAAAGTTACTGAAAGATATTCGTTTTTATGAAAGTAACATGAATTTGTCGTCTTATTATTCCTCAAGAATCGTTACATGAAGCATGAATTATACAAAATATCACTTCTGAAACTTTGAAATTAAAATTGCATCACCATTATTACAAGACAAAGGAGAATGACCCAACTCGGCAGATATAAACTTCGTATTTGTCCAGAATGGCTATGAACGATGTAGCGTGGGTGGCGGCTTCGGCGCGAAATATCTTTTCAAATCGGCACCAAATATTTTTTCCAATCCTTATTATAGAAGTTTAGGTATTTGAATTGCATTGTGTTATTGAAGGAGAAGCAGAGAATACATATACAGAGGTACAAGGGGATAATTACAGTAAAAGAATCAATTTAATCCCTATATATATGCTTTCCTAAGAGGGGCCCTGAGATGTTGCAATTTGCTGTGCGGATTTTTTTTTTTTTTTTTTTTAGGAAAACCGGTCAGGGAGACCGTGAGGTTTTTAAGGAGGTCCTCACCTCATTTATTATAACGAACACAAGCATAAGTACAAAGAGAGTAAATCCACATGTCAAGGAGACTGAAATTGGAGAAATGTCCACCCCTAATATAGATGTTACACATGGGGCAAATATGGGCATAAAATCCGCACATGTCAAGGAGATGTTAAATTTGCTGTGCGGATTCTTTGCCTTTGATTACACTCTCTTCTACACTTATGGGAGGAATTTTCGAAAATAATATTTAATTTAAAACGGATTCGTAAAATGTTATTGAAAAAGAATGGGTTAATATTTTGTTATAGATGTGGCGTTCTTGTATTTTTTTAATATTTTTTTTAACGGGGTCACCGAATAATACGACGACCCAATCCACTTTTTTTTTTTAATTAATATTTTAATTTTGGTCGCCAAATAATACGACGACCGAATTAAAAAACTATTTTTTTTTTAATAATCTAATAAAGGTCGCCGAATAATACCGCGACCTTAATAAAAAAACTATTTTTTTTAATTTTTTTTTATAATTTAATAAAGGTCACCTTATAATTTGTTTTTTCGGAGATCCAAATGATATCGAAAAAATACAAAGTTTATTTTATTAGATCCGAATCGTCGAAACGAGTTCAACGGAAAAGACGGAATTCGAACCAAAATCTCATAACTCAAGTTATAATTGAAAAATAAATCAAATAGGGTAAATGAGTCATACGGATTAAAATTTGCTTCGTCGGAGGTCCAAACGACATCAAAAAAATACGAAATTTAGTTTATTGGATCCGAGTCATCAAAACGAGTCCAACGAAAATGATGGAATTTGAATCCGAATGCCGTAACTCAAGTTATAGCTGAAAAACGAATCAAATAGAGTAAATGGGTTATACGGACTAATATTTACTTCGTCGGAGGTCCAAACGACATCGAAAAAATACGAAATTTAGTTCATTGGATCTGAATCGTCAAAATGAGTCCAACGGAAAAGACGGAATCCGAATCCAAATCCCGTAGCTCAAGTTATAGCTGAAAAACAAATCAAATAGGGCAAATGGATCATATGCACTGAAATTTATTTCGTCAGAGGTTCAAACGATATCAAAAAGATACGAGATTTATTTTATTGGATCCGAATCATCAAAATGAGTCCAACGAAAAAGACAGAATTCAAATCCGGATCCCGTATCTCAAGTTTTAGCTAAAAAACAAATCAAATAGGGTAAATGGGTCCAACAAAAATACGACCCATTTACCCTATTTGATTTGTTTTTCAGCTATAACTTGAGCTACGACATTCGGATTCAAATTTTGTCATTTTTGTTGGACTCGTTTTGATGATTTGGATCCAATAAACTAAACTTCGTATTTTTTCGATGTCGTTTGGACCTCCGACGAAGCAAATTTTAGTCCATATGACCCATTTACCCTATTTGATTTGTTTTTCAGCTATAACTTGAGTTATGGGATTTGGGTTCGAATTCCGTCTTTTTCGTTGAACTCGTTTCGACGATTCGAATCCAATGAAATAAACTTCATATTTTTTCGATATCATTTGGATCTCCGAAAAAACAAATTATTCGGCGACCTTTATTAAATTATTAAAAAAAATTAAAAAAATAGTTTTTTTATTAAGGTCACCGTATTATTCGGCGATCTTCATTAAATTATTAAAAAAAAAAATAGTTTTTTAATTCGGCGATCAAAATTAAAATATTAATTAAAAAAAAAAGTGGATTGGGTCACCGTATTATTCGGCGACCCCGTTAAAAAAAATATTAAAAAAATACAAGAACGCGTTCTATAACAAAATATTAACCCATTCTTTTTCAATAACATTTTACGGATCCGTTTTAAATTAAATATTATTTTCGAAAATTCCTGGACATAAACGACGGTGGACCCTTCCCGAACAGTAAAGTAATACCCATTATCTTTGTTAGCGATAAAATTTTCAGATCATGTAAAGTAATACCCATTAATCAGTAACCTAAGATGAACAACGTCTTCAGTCTTCCTTAAATGTTACAAAGTAAATGAGTACACTGCTTTTTAATAAGCCAACATGTTGATAGTAATACAACAGCCAAAATGGAAGGACACGAAACAACAAATGCTGATGAGCTTTTGACAAGCCAATAACAAAGTAGAGTAGCCATGAAGGAGCTCATTGATACACAGCCTTTTAAGCGTTGCATAATGGTGTTTCGTAAGCCCTGAGTGGGGAGTTAGGGGGAGTCCTTCCTTCACACATTTGTGGTATTTATTCAATGTAGAGATGATTTCGTTAAAATCAGGACGCTCTGATGGGTTTGCTTCCCAACAATGCTTTATTAGGTGGGCTAGAGCCGGATGACAGCTTGCCAGCAGAGGTGGCCGCTCATTATGCAAACATTGTCAAACAGAATATGTTCATTGAAAACATGTATGACTACACATAGTCACAGCTGAGGTCTATGTAAATGAAGCACGAAGGATGCTTCAACGTTTACATCTTTATTATTATTACAAACACCCCCCTGAGGTAACACAATTACGGATAACACCTGTCATAGTTAAGAAATTACGAAAAACACTTATTCGTAATTGGATCTTTCATCAGGGGTGATATATTTAAAAGTTGAAACTGTAATATGTAACAAATAGAAGGCAAGGCAAAAACCAAGAGTCAAAACCAAAATTCTCCTCAACTCAGTCATTTGTTCAAAAGGAAGCAAAGCTGTTGTAAGTTCCCACAGCACAATCCCAAAACTATAAACATCAACTTTCCTAGTGTAAGGTTTCCCCTCTATAATCTCCGGCGCCATCCAACGATAATTCCCCATGCGAGCTTTTTGCTGCACCAAGTTTCCAAACAAGATGCGCCAAAATCTGCCACCTTTACACACATCTCGTTTTTTAAGAGCAAGTTACTTGACTTGAGATCTCCGTGTACCACGCCTTGTGAATGAAGATACTCCATCCCACGTGATATATCGAGGGCTAACCTCATAATAGACTTAATTGAAAGGGAATATGGTTTTTTCTTGTTCAGATACATCCGAAGGTCGCCTTGTGACATGTATTTTGTGATTATGCCATATATGGGTGGCTTTTTATATGCAGCTATAAACTGTGTGAAAAATATAAAGAGGCAGTTATGTAAAAGCACAACAATTATGTCACTGTACTTTTTGAATATTACAAATTATCCCGGAGAGCATTTTTATCTCCAAAAGCCAACATAATTGATAACCTATGCTTTGGACTAATTACAAAAACTTCCCCTAAGGTTTGAGGAATTACAAAAACTTCCTGTAGTACATCTAAAATTTGGCCTTTTGTCGCTTCCTAGTTGCTATCTTAGTAAAGAATTCAAAATCAACTATTAGTCATTAATTTTCAGGGACCAAATAGGGTATGCATAGAAAATATTAGATAAAATCATCGATGTGGATGAATCCATATGCTCATGGATGTAAATTCTTTGACAGGGGAAATTTTTGTAATTTTCTAAAAACTTCAGGGGAAGTTTATGTAATTACGGCAAACCTCGCAATTCTTTCCTAATGTAGCCTTTTTCCATCTGCTCACCAACGACAGGTGAGGCATGTAAAAAGTAAAAAGGGTGGTGTTTGTAATTTCTAAAACCAAAAAGGGTTCGAGCAAATGAGTGATTTCTTGTTAATTAACACTACTGTTTATAGTAGATTAATATTCTAACCGAGTTCTTAATATCAGAAAATGGCTTTTTTCCATCTTCTTGCATTGCTGGCTTTTGAATCAACTAAACAAAGATGTACGTGTTTACTTAACTAAACATATATATTGCATGATGTTTCCATTATGTTCAAAAACATGTAAGCAAGGAAGCCAAACCTGCACGATATTGGGGTGATGCAACTGCGAATGCAACGTAATCTCCGACTTATTATTCGGAATCCTCCCCGTTTTGACAGCAACTGCTCTCTCTTTGTAAATTCCCCTGTAAATTCTACCATATGCGCCCGATGCAAATGAGTTACCAATATGTAACTCAGAAAGATCAGCTGTCCATTCCTCCCAATCGTCCAATTTCTTTTGAAATTTCTCACGGGTTACGGCCATTGTTTTTGTACCTATAGCTTTGATCAAGATCAGAAAATGTGGGAATTTGATGAATGAAAACTACTTAATATGTTTGACCAAAAAAAATTGAGTATACTATATGCATAATACCAGTGGATTAACTTGAATTTTGCTAGGAGCGAGTTCTAATCTGTGTGGAAAATGTAAAAATCGGTTATGAAATAAAATTAGTTTTTTCAATTGTAGTTCAATGAAGAATGGAGTTCTATAAAAGTTGGGACTTCGATAGTTTCATTTTAGTATGAAAATTTAAGAATCAAGAATAAATAAATAGGCATGTAAAATGCAGTTGATACAGGTTATTGAAGGTTCTTTTCTCGGTGCAATGACTCGACACAACATATTATTATTAAAAGATTATTTGATCATAGGACAATCTTAGATTAATATTAGGGTTAATCCCAAAACTCTCACGCTTTGTGATTTAGTGCGTGTTGTCCTAGAATTTTTGAATTAATGTGATTGTCACTCTAACCTTTGAAAAATATCACACTTAATTTCTTTCGGTGAAGTTTTGGAAAATGTTTCGTTCAATTCTTTTAAAAAAACTTAGACGCAATTTATAAGGATAAATCTGAAAAGATCAAATTTCAAATATTCGATATTATATGTTAAATTGAATCTTTCACCGTAAGAAAATTCAACGACCGACGAAGGAGGAATCGTCAGTCAAAGGCGACACTAGGTGGAGCTTTGCAGCGGCATGTCGTGACTTCAAATGTGGACTTTGTTCGTGTTGGAGAAAAAACTTAACACGTTTATGGTGGTCATATAATTATGTGCCATAAAAATTTGATAGTATTATTAAATTAAAAATATTTAATCATATTATTAAATTAAAATATATGTTTGTTTTGCAAACGCTGACGAATGCATTGCAAGAAGGAATTGTCCTTCTTAAGTTTTACCTTTTATGAGATAATTACATACTTGCAATTATATTCTATGTTCTTGATTAATGTGGTATGAATAACTTGTATTAATTATTGCCACGTTCATATTTATGGAAAGTACAGAAACATTTTTGTTCATGAAGTAATACGAATTTATCATCTTATTATTCCTCAATAATCGTTACATGAAGCATGAAGTACAAAATATCACTTCAAAAACTTTGAAGTATGAAATCACATCAACATTATTACGAGGCAAGGACGATGACCCAAACCGGCTGCTATCATCTTGGTACTTGTCAAGAATGGCTATGAACGATGTAGCACTGGTGGCGGCTTCGGCCCGCAATATCTTTTCCAATCGGCATCAAATATTTTCTCCGATCTTTTTCGACGTAAATGACAGTAGACCCTTTCGGAATAGAAGACTTCTTCGGGTCGTCGTCACTCTTCAAAGCTTTATATTTGCCATACTTCTTCGGGTCGCCATTCTTCAAAGCTTTACATTTACCGTACAATTTCTTGAAGAAGCGTCGGAGTTTCTCAACAAACACCGCCATTGTATCTTCACTGTAACTTTAGCTTTGATCAAGATCAGAAAATGAGGAGATTATATGAATAAGACTAAAGAAAAGAAGTGTATGATATTTATAGATAGGGGTGGAAGAATTTGAATCTTGGTAGGAGTAGGACTTCTAATCTGTATAGAAAATTACGTAGAATTTGATTATCAAACAAAGTTAGTTTTATTTCAAATGTAGTTCAATAAAGAATAGAGTTCTACTTAGGGTAGGGATTGAGACTTAAATTAAAAAATTTAAGAATCAAGAACAAATACACAGGCGCATAAAAGGTGAATGCTCTTAGGAGAACAAATAATCTTAACGACAAGAGGTCACCCGCATGTTTGTACTGATAGATCATTTGATTAGTTCGATAATTTATGATGATAAAATGTCAATTTTATTTACAAACAACTTAATTCAAATTGAATCATATCGAAATGGAATTTTTTTTTTTCCATATCGAAATGGAATTTAAAATAACGATAATACCATATTAGTACAAAAATAATAAAAATAGAAATTAGTACAAAAAAGGGGAGAAGATAAATTTAATATAAAAGAGGGAAAAAAAAAGTGAAGTGAGCTAAAAAATAATAGAGATAAACGATGAAACTAACATTGTGTTGGAATGGTTAAAAATAAATTAATAACCCTGCGTGTGTAAATACAAAAATAATTATTATTTAGATTTAAGTTGAATTAAATTATTCATGTTAATATTTATTTTTAATTATTTTTTATATAATTATAAATTCATAATAAATAAATGAATAACTATGATAGTGCAGAAACTTGGAAGGAATTTAAACACCAATCACTTTAGAATGTGTTTGTGGAAGGAAAAACCATCACAGGCGTTTAAGTCTCAGGAACTGGGTTTCCAAAGAGGGTGTGTTCTTCCAACTAGGATAACACCAAAGAAAAATGCAGTAAGAATGCAAAGGTGGTGAAGTATGCCGAGCTTGGGAAGAAGAAAACTAGAGGAAAAATGGAGGTCAGTGCCCAGTTCTTGGTGCGTCTGTATTGTTAGGAATAGTGCCCTGAAAGCCGATGTAATAGTCTGCTTTAGTACTTCCCTTTATGTAAATCACAGACAATCTTTGAATAATACGAATTGAGGCAACACTTCTTTATATGCTCTTGTTTGATTATATGATTACTTTAACTGCGCATGTATTAGAACTCCCCTAATTAATATAACTTGTAGGATTCAACCATTTAGGCGAAGTGGCTCATGAGACGAGCCCTATATCACATAAGTCATGATTAGAAATCACTCCAAGCCGATGAGTCCAAAAGACAGTGGGAGTGTCAACTTGACTCATTCGAGGCTTGCTCGTGTGATCGCACCCTGAAAAAGGACCACCTTGTTTCATGGGGCGCAAAGTGTATAGTTGATACGTGTGTGATACATGAGGGTGCTTACTTAGTCTTAGTAAGTACACTGAGGTGTCTCGTGTGAGAAGATTCCTAAATGGGAAAGGAAGTTTCTATATCTGGAAATAAAAACTTCCAAATTAGGAAATATCTCACGAGTTATTGATGTGATTAAGTGATCCTTAAACTTGAGATTCCATTGATACTTTATGAGCTAACTCTGTAGTCTTAGGTGTACATGAAAGTATATGAGAATCAATAAAGGACCTACACTTGCGTGAGCAAGATGATCTCTTATTGTGTAAGTCATTCATATGTCATCTAGGACTCCTTGGCCAAGGTAGTGGATCAAAACATCAAGAAAGGAGTTTCTTGGATTGAGATCAAATGGATATGAAATGTACTTAACATTAAGATCGAGATTATTAGGGTTCTGATTATTCCCTTACCCTAGATCTTGGTGAGATGGGATGTAGGAGGATTGTATCTCACATGAATCAATGACTTAAAGGTTCTGTCGAACCGAGACTTTCTTATTCAGCTAGGGGTCAAACACCTGTTGCTAGACTATGGTCGTTTGATCTGTGGACTGATTAATTGATTAGGGAATTAATTAATTAGGGTCACTGCTAATTGAATTAAGAACCTAGAGGGTCACACACAACAACCCGGTCACGTGGGTTAAGGCTTGAATCGATTAAACGAGTTGATCGAACCATTAAGCGAATGGTGGGGTCTACACGTGTGGAGCACGTGTATGACACGTGTCATTATTGACACATGTAGTCACGTGTGAATGTGTATGTGTTTATTAAATAATCTGTTAATTATTTAATGAACTTTGCTTTAATTTTGAATTAATATTAAAGTCCAATTTTGGAGAAATAAAATCTAATAAATAATTAATTATTGAATTAATTATATTATTAGTCTTCAAGTTATTTGTTGTAAAATAAATAAGAGCAAATTATCAAAAACGTCCCGTAAAGTGAGCCATATACGGTTTTGGTCCCAAGAGTGGTCGGTGTCTCACTTTTGGTCCCATAAAGTGGCATTTGTCTCATTTTTGGTCCCATTGACCCATTTCCGTCCAAAATAACGGTTTGATCGTTAAAAAAGTTACTTTTTACCCTATTTTCTTAAAAAATTACTTTTTACTCCGTTAAAAAAGTTAGTTTTACTATTAAAATATATATATATATATATATATATATATATATATATATTGCAATATTTTATAAATATTTTATAAAATATTTATAATATTATATATATATATATTATAAACGTATATATAATATATATATTATATTATAGTATATTATATTATACGTATTATACAGATATATATACATACTATATACTATATATTATATTATACTTATTATACATATATATATGTAATATTTGTGTATATAAAATATTTATAATATTATATATATATATATATATATATATATATATATATATATTATAAACGTATATATAATATATATATATATATATATATATATATATTATATTATACGTATTATACAGATATATATACATACTATCTTAGCCACGGATCGTGCAAGAACCCCCAAATCATGAAAGGGAGGAATTGGAGCCCGAACAGCCCGACAAAGCGAATGAACGAAGGGTGATACATACCATCGTGGGGGGTCCTACCACGGGAGACAACCGTAACGCGAGAAAGAGATACGTGAGGGTGTCAGGAATGACCCGGTACGTGGATGGAAAAGATATTATGTTGACATCTCCTAGTCCCAGAATATATTTTGATGATGCTGACCTAGAGCATGTACAGTTCCCTCACGACGATCCCTTGGTTATCACTATGGACATAGGGTCTTGTGTGGTAGAGCGGGTACTGGGGGATAGTGGAGCTTCGTCTGATATTATAACTGCTGATTGTTTGAGAGCCATGGAGCTAGATCTAGCACTTCTAATGCCTTTATCTACACCGTTGAGGGGTTTCGGGGGTTCGGAAGTAACTCCCTTGGGCATGATAAATCTCACTACAACCTTGGGGAATGAGCCACTTCGTAAGCAGGTGATGGTAAAGTACGTCGTCGTTGATTCGCCATTAGCGTACAATGTAATATTAGGACAGCCTGGGTTGAATGCTTTCAGAGTAGTGGTTTTGACTCAACATTTGAAAGTAAAATTTCCTACGAAGCGGGGTGTTGGTGAAGCACGAGGTGATCAAAGAGCAGCTAGGGAATGTTATACTGTACAGATTGATGCCCGAAAGTCAAAACCAGTGTCGAAACAGGTTGAGAAGCTAGCCTCGAATAGTAAAATGAAACCTGAGGAACCGCCCCAGAAGTTCGAAGGGAGAATAGAGCCCTCTGAATATAAAGAGATTCAGTTGAAAGATGGTGATCCGGAGAAGGTGACCAGAATTAGAACAGACATGGGTAAAGATATGGAAATCAACCTGATAAACTTATTGGTTGAATATGCAGATCTGTTCGCATGGTCGGCATCAGATTTCGAAGGCATTGAACCATCAGTAGTCGTGCATCGTCTGAACATTGATCCTGAAGCACGACCCATTAGGCAAAAAACACGAACACATTGCGCGGAAAATGAGCGGATTATTGAGCAAGAGGTTGCTAACCTGCTCGAAGCTGGGTACATTGTGGAGGTACAGTACACAGATTGGCTTTCCAATGTCGTCATCGTGCCAAAAGCTGCGGGAAAATGGAGAATGTGTACTGATTACACAAACTTAAACAAGGCGGCTAAGGATTCATATCCACTTCCTCGCATCGATACGTTGGTTGATTCCACAGTTGGTTGCACACTTCTCAGCATGATGGATGCTTATCAAGGATATCACCAGATATTCATGGCTATGGAAGATAGTATCCACACTTCGTTCGTAGTAGCGGGCGGTGTGTACTGTTATAAGGTGATGCCTTTCGGCTTGAAGAACGCAGGAGCCACCTACCAACGACTTGTTAATACGATGTTCAAAAATCAGATTGGTAACACTATGGAGGTGTACGTTGATGATATGTTAGTCAAAAGTGTGGTAGAAGCAGACCACGTGGCGCACCTCAAGGAAGCCTTCGATATCATGACACGCTATAGGATGAAGTTAAACCCAACGAAGTGCGCTTTCGGCATTCGAGGGGGGAAGTTTTTGGGCTACATGGTCACGGAAAGGGGCATAGAAGCTAATTCGGAGAAAATAAAAGCCATCCTCGACATGGAGTCGCCGAAGACCCCGCACGATGTACAGGTGCTAGCCGGGCGAATGGCATCTTTGTCACATTTCATTTCAATGTCTTCGGATAAGGCCTTGCCGTTCTTCAAAGTATTAAAAAATATTAAAAACTTTGTTTGGAATGAAGATTGTGAAGTGGCATTTCTAGATCTCAAGGTGTATTTGTCTAACCCCCCATTACTGGTAAAGCCTATCGAAAGGGAAGTGTTATGTGTGTACTTGGCAGTTTCTGAGTACGCTGTTAGTGCAGTTCTGATGAAGGTAGTTGAAAGCGAGCATCGCCCAGTCTATTACGTTAGCAAAATGCTGCAAGGCGCCGAGAAGCGATATCTGCACATCGAAAAAGTGGCATTAGCACTGGTCACTGCAGCAAGGAAACTGAAGCCATACTTTCAAGCGCATCCTATTGTAGTTCTGACCTCGGACCCATTAAGGCAGACGTTGTCCAAGCCAGAAGCCTCTGGGAGGATGGTGAAATGGGCTGTTGAGTTAGGAGAATTCGACATCGAATACCAAAGTAGAACTGCTATTAAGGCACAAGCTGTCGCTCATTTTGTTGTCGATATGACCAAGGATGCGGAGGAGGAAGCACAAATGTGGACATTGCATGTAGATGGGTCCTCCATTACGACTGGGGGAGGTGCTGGCGTCGCTGTTGGAGGCCCCAAAGGCCTGGAAGTCGACGTGGCAATAAAGTTAAGTTTCCCTATGACAAATAATGGAACTGAATACGAAGCTCTCTTACATGGCTTGGATGTGGCCTACGAAGCTGGAGCTAGGAATCTCGTTGCTTACACCGATTCTCAATTGGTTGCTAACCAATTCGACGGGTTGTACGAAGCCAAAAAGGAGTCCATGAGCGAATATTTGAAATTGTTACGAGATCAGAGCAGGCTATTCACCAGCTTCGAGTTAAAGCAGATCCCACGGGACGAGAATCGTAGAGCTGATACTCTGTCAAAGTTCGCCAGCTCAATGGTAGGCGTTAAAACTCGTCAGGTTACCTTTTTAGAAGCGTCAAAGTCAAAGATTGACGACCGCAACATTGTTAATGAAAAAGCATCATACGTTATGGACATTGTCGAGGCGGAGCCAAGCTGGAAGGATGAGCTGATCAAGTATATGTCTTCAGACGAAGTTCCAGGAGATGATGAAACAGCCAGGCGTTTGAGGCTACGGGCTGCGAGGTATGTGATTGTGGATGGAGAGTTGTACAAAAGGTCATATTATGGGCCACTGTTGCGTTGTTTGTCTCCTAATCAGGCTTCGTACGTGCTATGGAAAATACACCGAGGTAGTTGCGAGAATCATTCTGCAGGAAGATCATTGGCGCAGAAGGTTGTGCGGCAAGGATATTTTTGGCCCATTTGGTTAAGGATGCTATAGAATTCTCTAAGAAATGCAAAGAATGTCAGTTGTTTTCGAACACGATACATGTTCCAGCAATGGAGCAAACGCCTCTGGGAGCATCGTATCCCTTTGATCGATGGGGTATAGACATTGTTGGACCACTACCACAAACATCACATCAAAAGAAATTCATATTGGTGGCGGTAGAATACTTCTCTAAATGGGTTGAGGCGGAACCCGTTGGAAAAATCTCAGAGCAAACAGTGATGGATTTCATTTGGAAGAACATCGTTTGCCGCTTCGGTGTGCCGAGATACTTGGTGTCGGACAATGGAACCCATTTTTCGGGAAAGAGGGTGATGCAATGGTGTAAGGAACTCAAGATACAACAAAATTTCACTTCTATGGGGCACCCCCAGTCGAACGGGCAAACAGAAGTGACTAATCGAACTTTGCTCAATCATTTAAAGACACACTTAGCGTATTTGAAGAATGCGTTGGTAAGTTCAGGTACGGATTGGGTTGATGAGCTGCCAGGGGTGCTTTGGGCATATCGATCGACGCCGCGCACGTCCACTGGGGAATCTCCTTTTAGTCTAGTGTACGGTTCAGAAGCTGTAATTCCGGTGGAAATAGGCATGTCTAGTTTTAGAGTCAAGCACTATGACCCGTTCAAAAATGAAGAGCTTTGAAGGCTGGAACTAGACATGGCCATGGAAGTGCGAGATAAGGCACACACATGTATACTACGACACCAAAATTCTATGAAGCGAAATTTTAACAAGAAGGTGAAGCCCCGAGGTTTTCAAGTAGGGGACCTCGTTCTTAAAAAAGTAGAAGTGACGAAGCATGTTGGAAAGTTAGATGCAAATTGGAAAGGCCCATTTAAGGTGACCCGGATCTCTAGAAATGGAGCATACAAGTTGCAGAGCATAGAAGGGAAGGATCTGCCTCGTACTTGGAATGTGCAAAATCTGAGAAGGTTCTATGCATAAAAGAGAGCGTCATAGGAAGAAATGTTTTTGTTGATTCAATCAAGGCCGACAGGTCAAGTTACCTTTTTGTCATTTTGTTCCTTTAAATTATACACTTGAAAAAAAAGAAACTGAGCTCATGATTAATGTATTGTCATTAAGATGTTAACGAGCATTATTTTATCAAGATATATATGTTACGTGCATTCTGGAAAGATTGATGTCCTTCGTCTACTTCTTATTTTCTATGATAAGTCAGTGAGGGCAAATGAGGCGTACGAAGTCTCAAATCAATGCATACTACAACAACAGCTTTAAGAAATCTCAGCCAGATAAATACATAACCACGTTGTAATGAGTTATATGACTAGGGTTAAATAACCAAGGTCGCGACAAGACTTGGAGAAGCTCCAGTCATTAGAGCAATGCTATTTGCTTCTAACAACTAAGGTTAAAAACATTTCTAACCTGGTTTAGCGAAGCATACTTGAAGCAATGAAGGAAGACGATATACAAATCATGCGAATAAAGGAAAAAAAAAAAAAAAAGGGAGTAAACAAGGAGAACGATTAAACAGCGAATAAGAAAGCAAGTGACATATATTGATAAGGAAATCTTCATGCCAAAACAAGGAAGGAGGTTTCATAACCCAACGTATAACACCAAAACGAAAGGAAAGTCAGTAAAACATAGTCCAGCAGGAGTATGAGGGAAAGAAATAGCAAAACAAGCATCGTTTGATAAAAATAAAAATAAAAAAGGGGGGGGGGGGGGGGGGGGGGGGGGGGGGCTTGATCAAACTAAGAGGTATCCGGTGCAGTATGAATGTCGGAGGTGAGAACAACGTCAGATGTGTCTTGGTTTCCCAGTGGTACACCCGTTTGGGGATCCTCACCCAAAGGCTCGCATTCACTTTCTTGAACGGAGCTGGGGGAATTGCGGAGCAACTTCTGTACCACTTCGTCGTATTCATCAACAACTTCTTCCACATCGTCCTCTTCTATGTCTTCCAAAGAGTCAGTCTTTGCTGCATTGACGCGAGTGCGATCGAAGTTAGCTGGAAGGGCGTTGATATGGATAAGTTGATTCAAACAACGCGTGAAGTATCGGACAGCTTTGTCTGAAATCTTATAGGTGGTGTACATCTTGAAGCTGCCCGACGCGTAAAAGCTCTCAACTATTTCTGTACGAAGCTGTGGCATTCGCTCCTCCAACTGCTGTTGAGCATACTTCTTGCCATCTTCGAACGCTTGGTCCACACGACTTTGGACATCAGAATTAAGCTGCTCATGTTTGATCATTAATTCCTTGTGTTGTTGCTCAAAAGTGTGATACCGCTCTTCCTGTAACTTCATAAGATCAGCATGTCTCTTCGACATATCCTCAAACTCCTTCAAAATCACCTTGAGGTTGTTACCTAAGGTGTCGTACAAAGAATTCGAATCTGTGTGCCATGGCCGGAGCTTGTCGGAAGAAATAGGTTGTTTCTTTAACCATCGAAGAGCACACTTTACTGTCTCGTCTGCTACAGCTCGTTGGTTGCGCCAATATAAGTTTTGGTACATCGTAGCACGATATGTTGCAGCAATCTGAATGTGCAATAACAGAAATATATGGTAAGATAATTCTGTAGAAAGAAAGTGATTATACGAAGCATAGTAAAACCAGAAACCGCCAAGGCTGGGATTTCACCTGTGTAAAAGTTGTTGCAAAGGTGTCATCCAACGCACAAGGATCTCTTTCAATATATCGCACTAGATCTTTATCTAAGACGTTGTTCTTGAACAGTGATAAAGCGACACTGGGAGTTATCATTGAACTGTCGTACATGACTTCCCACACCGGGGTCAGCTTTTTGGACTCCTCAAAGGGAGGGACTGGTTTCCTGGAAACTACGGGATGACTTTCACGATGATCCATCTCCATTGCAAGCATATGGTTAAGTGTCTCGCTGGTTATGGGTCCATTTAATATGCGCTGATATGCTTCGTCAGTGGAGACCCAAGTAGTGCGTGGCGAAGAAATCCCAGCCGCATCGACATCCACAACGTTGGTAACAGACGGATCTGCAATTGGTACTGTAGCCCTTGGTGTGGAAGATCCGCTACGAGGCTTAGAAGGTGTGGAACCTGCCTTATCTAACGAGGCAATACCTTTCTCCACAACAACTGGCGGCATTGGAGGAACGATGGTCAAAGGTTGAGCATCTATAGCACTGGGAGTAACATCCGACGAAGTTGTGCCATGAGATGTGCTTTCAGAAGCTGAACGCGGTTTCTTTTGCTGCTTCTGTTGGCTTTTTATGAGAGCGGTAACAGACGCTCTTTTCCTTGTGCGGACTGGTGCAGGTTTATTTGAAGCCTCCTTTTGCTGTTTGGCAGAAGTGCGAGTTTGGTCCTTATCCAAAGCAGCCTGCTGCACGATGTCAGCTGAGCAAGATATGGTCTTGTTAGATGAACGATCAAATGCAAGTGTAATGCAAAAGCAAAATAATTTCCAAGAAGTATAAATAGAAGAACAATGAAGCGTTCACCCAAAGTTAGACGTCCCAAATTAAACTTGGAAGAACATAAGCCCGCTAATTGAAGGTTGCTTGGAGTAACTAGGAATTCGCTATCATAGTACCTAGTTAAGAAGCGCTCTAAAAACCTAGGCGGCCAGGTAGGCTCAAGGTCAGAAGGAATAGCGGCTTCTAAATTCCACCCAGAAGGTATATCCCAAGGTTGATCGGTTGGGGGACGAACAAAATAGTATTCTGATTTCCAACTCCCAAAGGAATTCCTAACTTTATGAAGGTATTTATGATGGGGCTTGGGGCGGAAATAATAGAAGCCCGCTTCGAATTTGCAGGAAGGCTCTAAGTCATATAGGGCGAAGAAGTTCTCAAGCGACACAGGTTGATTGAAGTGATGCATAAGTATGATGAAAGCGGTGATATGACGATGGCAATTAGGGCTGAGTTGGGTGAGGCAAAGATTGAGATTATGCAATAAGTCTCTTACGAAGGGGTGAAGCGGTAACCTAAGACCGGCCCTAAAAGCTGCAGCATGGATTGTTTGATGGCCAGGAGGGGGTAGATGCATACGATCGGCCTTTTTAGGAGCGATAAAGGTAAAAGATGAGGGGATGAAATATGATTTGTGGAGGATTTCTGCCTTGGCGAAAGTAGCTTTGCTTCGAATGGTCTTGTAATCGGTTGGTTGGGAAGAAGCATTGGAGTCGTTGGGTTCTGGATCAAAGGGACATAGAATCAACTTCAGCTGCAAAAGCCTCCACGATGTTGACAGAGGCGCCTGAAGCACCAAGCAAATCAACAATCAGGGGTGTACGATACGGAGAGAACCAAGAGTAGTGCGATAAATAAAATAAAAAAAAAAATAAAAAATAAAAGGAGATCAAAGGTGGGAGGTATATCGTCAACAGAAATGACCCAACACACGTAATATGTAACATCTATTTGGTAGAAATTGAACACAAAGTAAGGAGAATAAAAAAGGAGCTTACCGGAATGAGAAGCAGAATTAGTTGCAGGAACACGGTCATCCATAGCGGAGGAAATTTCCAGCGGCAGAAGTCAATCGGAGAAGATGGAGATGGCGGAGAAAGGATTAAGAAGAAATAGACCAAGGAAAAAAGGAAATCAAGAGAGCCGTGACGTGAAGACAGGGAAAAGTCTTTTCAAATTTCGAAATTCGAAAAAGTAGGAGCAAGTACAAGTGAGAGGAAGGGGGAGAGTCCGCCGCCTTTTCATTTCGTGCCGGATATCAAAGCATAAAAGAGAATGATTGCGTTGGGCTTTGGAAAATGGGTAATTATCATTAAGATAAAGTATACTCTTATCTAAATAATAATTAGGGGACTCATTGATATGGGCTATGGTTTTGGGTCTCGAAATAGCTTTAATATGGGCCTTTATTAAGGGTTACGGAATAAATAAGCCCAAGCTTAACAGGAATGCATAGTTGTTGGGCGGCAATAAATAAAATGGAAAGGGCCCAGAAGAAAAGGCCCACTTGAAGCGGATGAGCTGAGATTGACACACGTGTAAGGTCGAGATTAGGCACTGTTCATTAAATATAGCTAGCTGCTCTCCAAATGAGGAAAGATAACTAAGAAAAACTTTCTATTATTGATTCCTTGCTTGAGAATTCTCTTTGGAATCTGACTTAACTCAGTGGAGGGTCGACGCCGAGATAAACTCGGCTAGCCCTTCTAACGAAGTGTTTCAGTATCTGTTATACAGCTAGGAGATTGCGTATCACTGCTGGTGGAGCTACAAGTGATATAAGAGGTACAATCTAGTCGTATCAATATATAATTTGTGCATGCTCTTTTACATTTGTTGCCCTTGACTTCACTATGGAAAAACTCTCTTCTTCATAGTTCACGGTATTGCCCTGGTGCTAATAACAACAATACTCATGCGTATGTTTGGCTGAGAACCGTTCTAAAATCTAAAATAAACTTCCAAAATCCAACATAAATCATTAAGACACCATAAAACCGAAGATCCGTACTTAATTCTGAAAAACGATTTATTTATAATATAAGATAAAGTGGTATAATCTAACTGTTCTGCACTATATTAGTTTAATCAGCAGTTTCGTTTTCAAGTCTTTTCAGGGGCTAACGTCACCTTATACAACGTGGGATCAATTGCCCCCACTAAAAAAAAATTAGTTATATATTTTTTATGTGTTTTTAAATTTGTTAATTTGGAGATAGTTTTTTTTACCACACATAAAAAAAAAAAAAAAATTTATATCGACCCCATAAAATTTAAATTAGTGTGTAAAATTAAAAAAAGCCCATAACCCAAAAATCTATTTAATGATACTCTAAAATATTTTAAAAGAAAATCATAAGTTTTAGAAGATTTATCGGTAAGAAAATAATTAAAATTATTTACAAATTAATTTCAGATCTTGTTAATGATGTATTCAATACAAATTATTTTTGCTGAAAATGTTTTTACTACAAACAAAAATAGTAGAGAACAATTATGAAACAAATATTTTAAATAAATATTCTACTCTCTTAATAATATATTTTTATTTAAAATTAAATTTTTTTAACTCCACCCTCGGACAATTTTGAAGTTGTCTAAAGTCGCACCCGGTCTCTCAATGGTATGACCCAATTCACGTATTCAACATAAATGTTCAACATAACACCCCGTAAATACCAGCCAAAAATAATATTATTGAGCTTTTTCATTTTTTAACATATTTACAAAACTAGGACAAAATAAAAAATAAATATATATGATTTGACCAAGAGAATAACGACAAGAATTGAAATAAAATGATCTGCATTTTGCTGGGAACACAGACTATTATCTTCAGCAAATCTTTCCAGAAATGGCCGAAATCAATTCAAAGTACCCAAAGAGCAGAGCGTGATGAAGGACCCTGCCTTTTGATGTGATGGATCGGAGATTAGCAGCTGTAAAGAACACTAAGCTCAGGAAACTATAAATGCGTCTTCTTTGACCCTCTTCTGCTTCATTTTTTACCGGGAAAAGGCGAGGCCTATGATGCACGGACACGGATAAGGCGATACGAATACGATAAGAAACAAATACGGTGGTGGTACGAATTGTTTATTAAATTTACCACATGAGAAGTGTTGGACACAATATTGAGTGTATAACACGACACGACACGACAAAATAATATTTTTAAAACTATCTAGAAGCAAGCTCATCACAGCAGGAGTAAACATGTGGAGTCCTTCCCCAGCTGTGGAAAAGGAGGTTTGTTTGCGAAGTGTTGCATGAGAATTGAGAAATTAGAATATAATCGTTTTATTTACTTTTCGGCAGAAAGAATTACTATATGATTTGGAATTTGGTCGGGTAGATGAATTTAGTTAAAGCCCTTGAATTCGATTTGTGAATGTAGGTTTATTTGCGAAATGGGAGGATCTTTCTTTGAAGAAGCTGAAGGTGAAGCTCAAGAGGATGACGTACGTTCATCATCTTACTGCAGGGAAACCATACTTTGATGTGATTCTAGTAGAATCACATTTCAAACCTCGTTACATGATGGTAAATTGCTCTGGTTCCACTCTGTTCTGTTGTTTTATTGGCTGTAGATGTGATGCTCACAATGTGTTTGTTATATTATCTCTGAACTAAGTGAGAATGTGTTGCTTATTCGCCTCGAATACTAGTGCTTCTGCGTAATATCCGAATCATGATGTTTTGGCTGGCCTAATTCGAATATTACCAGATCTTTTAAACAATAGTATGATTTGATTTATCTTTTGGAGAAACACATGTAACGTGTTTCGTTGGATGTATTTATATGAATTACATCTGTTGATTTAATGATGGGAAACATCCTTTTGAAATAAAAACTAAGTTTAACAGCGTCATTATGTCGATATATTGATCTACCTCGCAAGAACAGTTCTAATTTACTTGTGTTTTTCATATAGTTCCATGAAGTTTTAGTTGTTCTGTTGCAACTTTTTGGTTATCTCATAATGCATTTTGTTTATAATGTGTAATAACCCATTACCTGCACCGACAGAGAAAGTACTTCAGCTGTTATCGACTTATGTTCCGTTCCGTATTAAGACGGACGGTTTACATTTGTGCACCATATGTCGATAACATGTAAACTTACTTACAAATTTCATTGTTATTGCTGACAACGACTCCATTCCAGTATTGTAAGTGTTCTTCCTGGTGCCATTGTCCCTGTGGTCCTCAGACATGGTGGCAAGAAGTGGAATCTGTCTTACTTCGGGGGCAGCAAGCGACCTCTTTTGGACTCTAATTGGAAAACATTTGTCACTGAAAATCATCTCAAGATTGGAGATGCTTGTGTATTTATTTGAAGTAATGGACTCCAACAATACGAATCTTACATTCAAAGTTCATATCCTCAGGGATGATTTGCCACCGAAATTGCTGATGGCCGTTGATTCCCGTGGTAAGACAAAAGAGATAACTCTTGACTAGATTCAGATTTTAGGGTTCAAATGTTCCAAGTTTGTGAAATGGATTTGTGTGTATGTCACAAATATCTACTGTTGTTTTTGGTGAACTGTTTAAGTCAAGTGTATTAAGCTCTTTTACGCTTTTCTTCTAGCTTGTCAAGTTGTATTTGAGAAATATTTTTGGTATTGATTCTAATGAAACTGTTCTCCCGGTGGTACTCTATCTAAGATTCTTATATGAATATGGTGTTTGGCACCACCTATGATCTTGATGTTCCAGATATATTGAATTATGTAATTTGATTTGTTTTGAGTGAATTGAAAATGTGGCAAAATTTAACTTATAAGTGAGGCTTAAACCTGATGTGCCAAGAATCACCCACAACCAGTGTTCTACTATGAGGTTGCACATAATTACACAAACTTCCCCTAAAATGTAAGAAATTACAACAATTCCCCCTAGCATATCCTGAGATTCTGCCAGATGGAAACTTACATTATAACCATGAATTTACAACCAAAATACTCACTAGTAACAAGAGAAAAATAGGGGAACTTTTTGATCCGGATGTAATGTAAGTTCTTGATAGGGGAAGTTTTTGTAATTTCTCAAACCTAAGGAGAAGTTCGTGTACTTGGATCAAAATCTCATGAGTGTAATGGTTCGTTCTGATATCGAATAAGTTGGAAATCTAAAAATCAAATAAAAATATAACCTGTGCATTCTCTTTTACATTTGTTGCCCTTGACTTCACTATGAAAAACTCTCTTCTTCATAGTTCACAGTATTATCCTGGTGCCAATAATACCAATACCCATGCATATATTAGTGGTTAATAACCATTCACCTAAAATAAATTGCATCATAATTCATTAGGGAAAATTACATCTACCTACCCTCACTTTAGGCCAAATTACAACGCAGGACCTCTTGTTTCGTTTTTTACATATTAGTCCCTATAAGACTTGTTTGGCTTGAGGTCCAAAACGGAAAATGTGAAAAGACATAAATAACCCTGACGGATTGTCTAGCTTTTTATTAAAAATAAAAAGTAATTATATGAAATATTAAAAGATATAACTATCCCTACCCTTACATCGTAAAACACACCCGGTTAATATTAGAGTTTTAATCCCCAAAAATCTTCTAACTCCAACTCATTTCCACACTTAACAAGACACTGTAAAAACCCTAGGAGAAACACTTCATCTTCCTTGATTTTGAGGAGGAAACCCGTCTTGTTCCCCTTGTTTGGCTGGTGCGAAATCGTAAATAGGAGGGAGAGTTCGTCGATTTCTGGAAGGAACTCGTGTAGGTAGGTGATTTGTACATCATGAACTCGAAACCCCCATTTTTCATTTGTTTTATGGTTGCCAGTTTTTCAAAAAAAAAATTTTTTGAGTTTTGACGTCGGAAACAATGGTTATTTGTGTATGTTGACACATTTTTGCTTGAAGATTTCATTTCTGAGAAAACCCACTTCATTACTAGTGTTCTTCTTGCATTTTTTTTGATTTTTTTTGGCTAAAAACCCTTGCATGTTAGTTTTTTTTGGCTAAAAACCCTTTTAGTTCTTCATTTAGTTTGAAATTTTTAGGTGCCATGGAAAACCCCTAATTTTACATTGTAGGGCATGTTAAATTTTCGAATGTCTGCATGTTGTGGATTATTTTACAATTTCTAATTTTTTCTTTAATGATTGAGTTTACTTAATTCATTTTTACATTTCACAGGTTTGATGGGTGACAAAACCTACACACTGGTGGTTCATTTTGAGGACCAAATTGCTAGCCTGTATGACATCGACCCAGATAAGTACAGCCTTTTCGACTTCCAATTTGACATTAAGAAGCTATTTAATCTGGGTGATGATCTGTTTAGGATTCATGTATCTACAATCGGTTGTAGGGATAAGATGTCTGTTGAGACTGATCTTGATGTCTTAAAAATGTTTGAAAAGAACTCTGGTACTGATCTGTTTGATGTATTTGTTGTGTGTGTAAGGAGAGTTGCTACTGTGAATATACAAAATATTGATGCTTCAGTTAATATAGAAAATGTGGATGCGAGGGTTCAACTACAAGGCATGTCTGGGAAAGTTGTAGTCAACAATGTAGTTGGTTCAAGCAAAAACAATGGTATTACGAATAAGGGAAAAGGTAAAGTTGTTGATGAAGGGGGTTCTGAAAAGAATGGAATGGGAAGTAGTAAAAGAACAAACAACACTGATTTGTCTGATGAGGAGGACTATAACTCAGATGATAGCTTATATGTACCTGATTTAGATGTTGAAAACATTGACAACATTCCCTTAGAAGAAGATAATGATTCTGATGAATTGTCCAACTATGGATCTGATGATTATTGTGAAGCTGAAAACATATCTGATGTGGAGTTTGATGATGATCCATTAAAGGGTAGCTTCAATTATCCTTCTTGTGATTTTGATGAGGGTAGTGGTAATGTTGAACTGAGGGTGGGTAAATACTATTTAGATGTTCATCATTTGAGGAGAAGGTTGAAGGACTATGTGATTCAGGAAGGTTTCAACATGATTAGAAGGAAGAATGATTTAAGGAGAGTAACTGTTGAATGTGCAAATGCAGGATGTTCATGGAGATTACATGCATCTGTTTTATTAGACAATGTTACTTTTCAGATTAAAACATACAATGGGCTTCATACATGTCTTAGGAGTGATTGTACAAAGGAAGCTAGTGCAAAATGGATAGCTTCCAAAGTTGTTAATATGCTGAGAAAAACTCCTGAGATAACTCCTAAAGAAATTGAGGCTAAGTTGAAAAAATACAATATAAAACCACAGTACATGCAAATCTATAGAGCAAGACTGAAGGCCAAAGAAGAAATTGAGGGTAGTCATAGGAATTCATTTGGGAGACTGCCCTATTATGCAAGGCTTGTGCCACAGTACATGGAGGGGAGCATTGTCACACTACAATCACACATTCCTCCTGGACCTAGCCTGAATTTGACACCCACTTTCTTGAGATTTTTTGTTGGTTTGCATCCTTTAAAGGAAGGTTTCTTGGCTGGTTGTCCCCCTTTCATTGGTTTTGATGGCTGCCATTTGAAGGGGGAATTTGGTGGAGTATTATTGGCTGCTATTGGACTAGATGGAAATAATGGCTTATATCCATTAGCTTATGCTGTTGTCGAAACAGAAAATAAGGAGAGTTGGACATTTTTTTTTGAGAATCTGAACAGGATGCTTGGAGGGTTTGATGTAAATAGGCCCTGGACATTTATGAGCGACAGACAAAAGGTACATTCTCTTTTTAGTTACTTACACACTGTTTAAGTTTTGTAATTCTAAGATACTTTACTGCATCTTAATTCCAAATTATTTTATTTCTGCAGGGATTGACCGAGACCATCAACCAGGTTGTACCACATGCAAATAACAGAAGATGTGCTAGACACATCTATGCCAATTTCAGACTGAAGTTTGCTGGCCATGCACTAAAGAAATATTTCTGGGAAGCTGCAAGGAGTTACAATAGGAGAGGTTACAATTTTGCAATGATGAAGGTAAAAGAGTTAAATCCCAGGGCTTATGCTTACTTGGATGCAATACCACCTTCAATGTGGAGTAGGCATGCTTTTGACCCATCAGTGAAGAATGATCATTGCACAAATAATATTGCGGAGTCATTCAATCACTGGGTAGGGAAGCTCAGAGGTAAACCAATTCTCTCTCTGTTAGATGGTCTTCGAGCTAAAATCATGAGTAGGCTTAATCAGAGAAGGGTTAGAGGATTGACTTGGAAAAATCAGATTGTCCCTACTGTTGTCAAAAAACTTAACAAGATTAGAAGTGACACTAGAAAATGTTCTATCTTGATTGCTGGGGATGACAAGTACGAAATTCAAGATGGACCTACACATTACGTTGTTGATATGTGTGGAAAGAGTTGTCAGTGTAGGGAATGGGATATTTCTGGGATTCCTTGTATGCATGCACACACTTGTATAGCTTACAGGAGGGAGAGATTAGAGGATTACACTGCTTCTGTGTACACTAAAGATAAATACATGCAATGTTATTCTCACATGATTACTCCTATCCCTGATGAGTCCTTCTGGGAAGAAATGCCTGATGTGATGCCAAGAGATTTGCTTCCACCCAACAAAAAGAGGTTGCCAGGAAGACCCAAAAAGAATCGAAGAAAAGAACCTGGTGAGGGTCAGATAATTCCTAGGGCTGCTGTGGTAAGATGCAAGCTTTGTATGGGTCTGGGGCATAATAGGAGGACATGTCCATTGAGAGTACAGGTAATTTAATGTTGTTTCAATTAATTTCTTTTGTTGTATAACAATATCAGTTATTGAATAATGATTCTGCCTTCAATTTGCTCTAGCACAATGTGGAACCAAGTGGCGCTTCAAATAGGGCAAGTCAGGAGCAAAGCAATACACCATTGATGGATCATATGGATGACTGGAATGAAAGTGAATTAGATGCACTTTATGCAAGTTTGGATCAGTATGATGCTCAAGTAGATGCTCAAGTAGATGCTCCTATCAATAGTGCTACAGTTGATGGCCCTGTTGCAACTGATGAACCTAATATTGTTTCCACACTTGACAATGACATCCCAAAGATGGCCACAAATAAGAAAAGGGCACTTTCTGATCTGAACAAAGAGGCAACGGGTATATTTAACATACTTAGATATCATGTATCTTATAGTTATTTCTAATTTAACATTTTATTACTTGTTTCTATCTTTAATTTTCAGAGCCACGTGTGAAAAAGGGAAGAAAGACAATGGAAAAGATCCGTGGCAAGACTCGATCTCCTGCCAAAGGGATTCAAATCAGAGAACCAGTGACCTCACAACACAAGAAGTCTTCAACTTCCAAAAACAAGGTCAAGGGAAAAGCTCAAGTCGCATTGTCCCAACCCGAACCTACTCTCAAGACTCAACAAATACTGTCAAAACTAAGCAGGGGAGATGGAATCAGATCCTACAGCCAACCAACAGCACACTCAATTGGGAAACAAAAGGAAAAAGTCCCCTTCTCAGCTTCTAAGGATAAAGGAAAGGAAGTGGACTTTGGACTTCAAGCTTTGAAAAGGAATTGGAGAATCTAGTTTGCCTAATGTTATCTTTTTGTCGTCTAATCTTTTTGTCTAAGTGATACAATTATGTTGGTTTGATCACTTACTGCCTACCAAACAATTGCAGAATTAGATGCATTTTGGACAGTAGCTATCATATGTATGCAATTAATAGTATGCTTCTGAACAATTACATTAGCTTTCTTATGATTCCAGTCCACTTACTAATCTTGCATTTACATTACATAATAGCTTTGAATAAGAATACAACCAAAAGCAGGGCTAATAAACACATATTGCATACCAACAACCTATATATCACATTTGAATGCATTTGAGCTTGTCCATCTTCAAATCTTCCAGCAGGTCTGCTAGTTGCTTCATCTTCCTCTCTTGATGACATGTTAAATTCCATCTCTTCTAATGGAATACACCAATGAGAAAAACCGTGGATATCACAACAATAGAATAATTTCCCACGATTATTATTGTTTTTCTCGACCACTTTGATTGTGGTCCAACAATTACAATTTCCTTGTCGACATCTCTCATTCCTATATTTTAATGAGCTGCTACGTGAATATGAGGAGCTATAAGAAGTCACCATGTTGTTTGTGTGTTAGAGGCACGAAAATGGCACCAAAAATATATATTAGAAGCAGCCCCAACGGCTATAAACGGCCATAAACGGCTATATTTTAACTTATGACTCAATATTACAAATTAATCCCTCATGATCATATTTTTTAACAAAACGATCCCTCAATTATATGGAATCAACAAATCAGTCCCTGAGGGCATTTTAGTAATTGCATAAATAAAAAAAATTAAAAAGGGTATTATAGGAATTACAGAGGTTAAATATGACGGAACACTAACGGACTCGAGGGACCTCTAACGGAATTTAACGGAGAGGGACTAATATGTAAAAAACGAAACAAGAGGTCCTGCGTTGTAATTTGGCCTAAAGTGAGGGTAGGTAGATGTAATTTTCCCTAATTCATTAAGACACCATAGACGGAAGATAATTCTGAAACACAATTTATATATAATATAAGATAAGTGGTATAACTTAACAGTTCGGCGTTATATGAGCTTAATCAGAAATTTAATTTTTTAGTTTATCCAGGGGAGACGCCACCCTCTGCAAGGTGGGGTCAATTGACAACACTAAAAAAAATAATTTTGTTATATATTTTTTGTGTGTTTTTAAATTTGTTATTTTGGAAATAGCTTTTTTGATCCCACATGAGAAAGGAAAAAATTGTATCGACCCCATAAAATTTAAATTAGTGTGTAAAATTGAAACAAATCCATAGCCCAAATAAAAGTCTGTTTAATGATACTTTAAAGTATTTTAAAAGAAAATCACAAGATGATTCATTGGTGAAGAAAATAATTAAGATTATTTGCGAATTAGTTACATATATTGAGAATGACGTATTCATTACAAATTATTTTTAATGAAAATGCATTTAGTACAAATAAATTTTTTTTGATAAAATAAATATTTTATTTTTTTAACAATATTTTTATTTATAATTAAATTTTTTTAACCGTGTCACAGTGGGTCTCTCGATGCGCGATGGTATGACTCCATTCAGAAATTCAGTACGAATGTCCAACATAACACCACACGTCAATCATATCCAAAATAATATTATTGAGCTTTCTTCACTTTTTAACATATTTACCAAAGTAAAAGGGAAAATATCATTTTTTGTTCTCTAAAAATGTTCTTTTTCGATTTTGGTCCTAATCTTTTAATTTTTCTCACATTGCATCTTTTTTTATTCGGGGTTTCTCAATTTTAGTCCTCAGAAATTTGGGGATTTTTCTTAATTTTTCCGTAAAAATCTGAGTTGGCATATGACGTGTAATATTAATGTTTAAGAAATAAAAAATAAAAAAATGTCACGTAATTACATAAACCATTCTTATTTAATAAAATACCACTCTATTATAGTTTTTTGTTATAATTTTACCCCAACTTCCATCTCCTTTCTCAATTAAAATAAAAAAATCCAACTTTTCTAATTTTACCGCCATTGTAACCTTTGCGCCGGCGCTGTTTCGTTGTCCGGATAAATTGGATGATGGAACCACACGGTTCAACTAGTCTCATCGAGACGTTCGAAACGCCTACCAATTTGACCCCATTCCATCGTCGGAAACGACTGTTTAGGGCCCTAAAAGTTGCACCACCGGCCGCCCTCCGGCGTCGTCTTCAAACGGCGATATCTTCGCCAAAATAGCACGTCAATCCTCGAGACCACTCCCAATAGATTCCTCTTGAAGCATACTACAATTCCCATGTCGTGGGTGCTCCGATTAGCCGCCGAACTCTCTAGAAACGAAGCCTGAAAGTCACGCCTGTTGCACGTGTCATTAGCGGCCACTTCGCCTGCCAATATCTCCGTCGTTTGGCCGTTTCAGGCCATGAAACCACTCCCAAGTTGTAGCTCTCGTTCAACAGATGAATTTTCATACCCGAATTCCGTCACTGGAGTTGGTCGCACGACTTGTTCAAAGTTTCAGCTGATTTAAGCCGCGATCAGCCATGTTTAACTGGTCATATCTCTTAAACCGTCAGCCGGATTTCGATTATGTCTGTGTCATCGTGTTCCTTGCGTTGCGGTGTTCGATTTACACTACTCGTTCGCAAGATTCTGTAAAAAACTAACGATTTTGGTAGTGTGTGTCATCGATACATATGTATATTGGGAAAGAAGAGAGAGAGAACAAGAGAGGAAAGAGAGGAGAGAGGTGCGCTAGGAGAAGAAATTGGGGTAAAATTAGAAAAAAAACACTATACTAGAGGGGTAATTTATTAAATAAGAATAATTATGTAATTAGCTGAATTTTTTTAATTTTTTTCTTAAACATTAATAATCCGCGTCATATGCCAACTCAAATTTTAAAGGGAGAATTGGAGGATTAAAATTGAAAAAAATCAAATAAAAAAGAATGCAATATGAGAAAAGTTAAAAGATCATAATCAAGGTCGAAAAAGGACATTTTTAGATAATTAAAAATGATAAATTTCCTTAAATAAGTGACTAATAAATCTGAAAAACAGAAAACTACAAGAATAAAATGAAAATGATATACATAGTTTCTAGGGGGGATTCGGTTAAAAGGGACGCCCAAGTCTTTTTTTAGTTATGTAACCCCTAGTTTCACAAGAATTGGTTATATAACCCTTTGCTTGATTAGCTCTTAATTAATTACTCAGCTTAATTAAATAGTTGCCACGTCAGGATTTTGCAGACTCTTTTTGGCCCCAAAATTTATACAAAATTAGAATCTAGCCCCAAATCACATTCAACCAATTCTCTCAATTTCTCTCTCCTTCCTGTATGTGCGACGAAAACCCTATTTTTCTGATATTTCTTCTCCGATCGAAGTGCTTTGCAGTGTTCGTTTGATTCTTCAAAAACCCTAAGCATCACCCACCTCTCTCTGATTACACGTACAATGGCAAACAACAACAATCAAAGGTATTGAAAGGTTTCGGTTCGTTTGAATTTTTTCTGAACCCTATTTTTTGAACTGCGTTTTCACTGAATGATTGAATTGAGTTTTTTCTGAACCCCATCTATCTGGGTTTAATGCAGCACATTCCTTAACCTGTTTTGGACGCTAATACAACGCCAATACAAAGTGATCGCGCACTCGATTTTATTAATCGCTTGCGCGATTTCTCAAAATCGATCACGCGATTAGGTAATCGATCACGCGATTCATTTGAATTTTTTCTCAAACCTATTTGTTGAACTACGTTTTCAATTAATGATTGAACTGAGTTTTTTCTGAACCCCATCTATCTGGGTTTAATGCAGTACATTCCCTAACCTGTTTTGGACGCCAATATAACAACAATACAACATGATCTTGCACTCGATTTTATTAATCGCTTGTCCGATTTCTCAAAATCGCTCACGCGATTTTATTAATCGATCACGTGATCAAATTTTTTGTTTCTCAGTTTTGTACTGCATGCATGGTTAATTTTTTTTTTTAATGTTGTAAAGGAACGACGACTGGGTTATGTCAAAATTTGTTATTGGATTTGAATTTGGAGTGTGGGAAGAAGAAATTACGTGTTTGAATTCGATTGCGGACAACAAGCAAACTTCTGCTATTCTTGTGAGCAATCAGACTACATTCCAAATGCTGATAAGTGATATTATAGAACAATCAGGACTTACTTGCTCCCATGATGATGTGCACGTGAAATATTTTCTTACAAGTGCACCTCCAACCTGTTATCCAACTGAAATAAAGTCTGATCACGACCTACAAGTTTATTTTGCCGATATCTCTCCTCAAGGTTGGAGGCCCGTTTTGAAGGTTTCCTTGGATAGGAAGGAGAGTCAAACAGAATCCGAACATGTTGGTACAACCGGGTTTACTTCTCAGGATGAAGATCAATACCAGCATCAGTATGAAGACTTCAGTCTCCCTAATATCAACGATCAAGACTTCAATCTTCCCGATAACACCCTTGCTATAAACGAAGAAATGGTAGATCGTTGTAATGAAGATCTTCAAAATCCTTCTGAAAATGTAATCGAGGAAGAAGTGCCCAATCAATGTATTAATTGTTGGGATTAGTGCCCTGAAAATCCAATTTCTTTGTAAATACTTCGTATTTTGTTGGATTAATAAAACTGAAATTATCGCAAGTTATGAATATATTAACATAATTAATAACGTGTGATGATATTCTTATATGAAATGTGTTTCATAGGAAAGGACTTTGGATATCAAAATCACGTGTTATTAAAGTTCTAGTCGATATGATAAGAATAAGTTCTTATCGAGACTATAATGTCTTATATAAGATGATTAGTCTTTCGTCATAGGGAAATGGAGTTTCCAGTTATAACACATTGATGATTTTCAATAGATTTGGAAAGAGTTAACTGCACCTAACCCCCTGTGTTAGTTTCATTTTGCAGAAAAGACCCTCAGTTATAAAAATTAATTAAAAAAACCCTGCGTTATTTTAAATTTTGCACACCGCCCCTCGAACTCATTTGGTCAAATGTAAAATGTGATAACCCTAAAATACCCTTACTTTATATATTAAAATAATATTAAAAATGTAAATATTTAATGTATAGAATAAATCATAAAATATTATAACTATATTATTTTTAAAATATACATATTTAATATATGCATATTATATTAACAAATAAAAAATATATAAATATTAAAAATAATTTTTAACAGTTTTAAATATATATTAAAATATAGATATAAATGAATAATTATTTTTAAAAATATTATTAATAAATAAAAATATACATAGATATTATTTATATATTTTCATTAAAACATATATATATATATATATATATATATTACTTATACATATATATACTAAATAAATATATACATAATACAAATATTTTATATTTATATATTATATTATATGTGTATAATGTACTTCTATTATTTAAAAATATTATTAATAAATAAAAATATACATCGGTATTATTTATATATTTTCATTAAAAAATATATTATTTATATATATATATATACAATTACTTATACATATATATACTAAATAAATATATACATAATACAATATACAATATACAATATTTTATATTTATATATTATATTATCTATTTATAATGTATTTCTAATATTTAAAAATATTATTAATAAATAAAAATATACATAGATAATTGTTTATATATTTTCATTAAAAAATATATTATTTATATATATATGTATATAAAATATTTAATATTAAAAACATTCACCACCCCCCTCCCCCCCCCCCCCCCCCTCTTCTTCTTCTTCCCCATTCACCTGCGCAGACCTACCAGCCATCTCCTTCCCCTCAGCCTCTCCCCACCCCACCACTCTCTTCCTTCCCCGCCCAACACTAAACAACCGCCGCCCTTCTCCTCCCACGAACCGCCGCCGCCGACCCCCTTCTCCTTCCCCGATTTACAGTCGCGGCCGCCGCCTCACTCTTCTCCTTCTCCTGATTCGCCGGCGGCGGCGGCCACTCACTCTTCTCCTTTCCCGACCAACAGCCGCCGCCGGCCCCTTCTCCTTCCCCGACCAACAGCCGCCGGAGCTCCCCAACACAAATGCACACACAGACATACATATATATATACATACATACGTACATATATATATATATTATATGTTATATGTGAATTCACATATAACATATAATATATATATATATATATATATATAAATATATATATTATATTTTATATATGAATCATTAAGGGCATTATAGACATTTTACCCCAAAAAAACCAATTACTACACGCAGTCAACGCGCGTGTGTCACACACAACGCGCTCAGGGTTTTTTTTGTAAACTTTTACAAAACACAGGGTTGTTTGGATGATATTCCATATGTCGGGGTTTTTTCTACTCTTTTCGCCTAACACAAGGTAGTTTTTAGCAATTTACTCGATTTGGAAACATCGAACTGGACCACTAAGATAGTTCATTTTAAACTACTATCTAAAATGAACAAATCTTATGGAGCATTGAACTCTTAATCCTGGTAGTATTTCGACTTTAGGCATGTAGTGTTAATCATTGTAACTTACTCATAAGTGAGTGTTAGGAATAGTGCCCTAAAAAGCCGATTGTATATCCGCTTTGTGCTTTTCCTTATAGTAATCACAGACAATCTTTGAATGAAATAACGAATTGAGGCAACACTTCTTTATATGCTCTTGTTTGGTATCCGTTTACTTTAGCTGTGCATGTATGAGAACTCCCCTAATCCTGATGACTTTAGGACTCTACCATTTAGGTGAAATGGTTCATGAAACGAGCCCTATATCACATGAGTCATGATTAGTAAAATACTCCAAGTCGATGAGTCCTACAGACAGTGGGAGTGTCAACCTGACTCCTCTAAGGCTTGCTTGTGTGATCACGCCCTTAAGAAGGACCACCTTGTTTCATGGAGGTGCAAAGTGTATAGTTGATACGTGCGTGATACATGAGGGTGCTTACTTTAATAAGTAAGTTCACTGAGGTGCCCCGTGTGAGAACATTCCTAAATGGGAAAGGAAGTTTCTATTTCAGGAAATAGAAACTTCCAGATTAGGAAATATCTCACGAGTCATTGATGTGATTAATCGATCCTTAGACTTGAGGTTCCTTATCACTTTATGAGTTAACTCTGTAGTCTTAGGTATAAGCTTTAAAGGGTGTCGCCTTAGACAACTGATTCAAGGCTTATGCTGGGGCTGCACAAGTGATTTATGAAAGTGAATGAGAATCAAGAAAGGACCTACTCTTGCATTTGCAAGGTGATCTCTTATTGTGTAAGTCATTCATATGCCATATGGAGTCCTTGGCCAAGGCAGTAGATCAAGACATCAAGAAAAGGGTTTCTTGGATTGAGATCAAATGGATATGAAATGCACTTAGCTTTAAGACCGGATTATTATGGTTCTGATTATTCCCTTACCCTAGATCTTGGTTGAGAGATAGTAAGTAGGAGGATTGTATCTCACATGAATCAATGACTTAAAGGTTCTGTCGAATCCGAACATTCCAATTCAGCTAGGGGTTAAACACCTGTTGCTAGACTATGGTCGTTTAATTTGTGGACTGATTAATTAATTAGTGAATTAATTAATTAGGGTCACTGCTAATTGAATTGAGAATCTAGAGGGTCACACACAACAACTTGGTTACATGAGTTGAGGCTTAAAAATGATTAAACGAGTTAATCGGGCCTAGAGGGTTCCACACGTGTGAAACCACACGTGTGGGTCACGTGAGTGACACGTGTGAATATATATATTGTATATATATATTAAATAATTGAATGTGTTAATTATTTAATAGACTTTGGTTTAATTTTGAATCAAAAAGAAAGTCTTATTTTGGAGAAAATAATCTAGTTAATTAATTATGAATTAATTAATTAGATAAAAATAAGTTATTTATTTTAAATAAATAAAGTATAAAATTATCCCAAAATAGTTAAGATATTTTTAGCTCTCTTGAAAGTTGATTTGAATTATAATTCAAAGTCAAAGTCAAAATTACTTGATGATCAAGTAATAGGAGAGAGAGAGACCAAAATCCTAGCCCATTAAGGACTAGGAATTTCAGCACTCCCCCTCTTATAAATAGGGGAGCTCGAGCTCCTCTAGGAGCTAATGGACAATTCTTTTGGTTCATGTGTTGAACACCTTCCTTTCTCCAAGATCAAATAAATCCTAGGTTAAGCCTAAACACTAACTAGAGAACTAGCATCCTTACTAGTTAGATTGTGATCAAGTTGGTGGACTATCTCTAGATAGCTTCAAGTTAGAAGTTTAAAGATTCGAGCTTTACCAAGGAAAGGGGATCAAGCCGCGAGAAGAGCGTTCTTGGGTGGCTTGAAACGCTTCAAGAAAGAATAAAAGAAAAGTAAGTTTTCTATCTCTACGAATTTGGTTACATGATTGCGAGTCCAAGATCCTTTTGTTGGGAAAATTTTTAAATTCCGCTGCTTTCTGATTCGTGTTTTCCAACAGTGAGGTCTCAATATCGAATGACCGAAACCTTTGTACGTTCAGTGATTACATGAAATGTGCTAAAGAGAAATATTGATCGAGAAATTTGTGGCTTTGCTCGAAAGTTAAAAGATATTCCTGAAATAGATTTGCAAAGTTCGAATTAAAATTTTGGCCAAAGTACTTCGTGTGATGCGTCACTGAAGTTGTATGTTGAATGTGTTTCACGTACAAGAGATTTGAACTTAAGGCGAATCAGGAAATTTCAAATTAGAAATGAAAAATAAATGATAGTAGTATTAATTTATTTTTCATGGATATCTACACGGAGGAGCAAAATGCAAAATTATTCTAGATCGAATAATTCGTGAGTAATTTAATTAATTTTAGAGTGCAACAATATTTATTTAGTGGAATTAAATATTGTTAAACGGTAATTAATTATTATCATGGGATGATAATACATTAACCCGTTTGGAGCTAAAATTAATTAGTCCTGCAGGTCCCCCTGCAAGCCCCAATCGAAAACCCGAAGATAAAACGTTAAAAGGAATGAAAGAAATAAATTTTCAAAGTGTTTGAAAATAGCCAAGAAATTTATTTTAAGAAAATAAATTGTAATTCCAAAGAGTTGGAAATGCCCGGAATTTTATTTTGGAGAAAATAAAATTTCAAAAAAAAAAAAAAAAGGTGACGTGGCACTGACGTGTCACGCCACGTCAGCAAGTGGGCCCAGGCGGCGCTGACTGGGCAGCCGCGTGGCACGCCACGCGGGCGACACGTGGACGGTCCAGATTTGATATGGAGCGGGTCGGTCAAACGGGTCAGGGCCGGGTCAACGATTCGGTTCGCGGATAGGGTCGGACCGGGTCGGACCAGACCCGGACATGTGGCAGCTCCAGAAGAGGCCACGTCACCGGAAACCCTAAACCGCAAGTGATCACACGCGCCCGCCTTGTGGCCGCACGTGTGGGCGCGTGACAGCTCAGATCGGCGAGCGGCCGGCGGCGTTGGACTCGTGGCTGAGAGATCTACGACGTGGTCACCTTGGTTTTCGTGCCCAAGTTGCACACGCAAGTGGGGGGTGAAATTACTATTTTGCCCTCGGTTTTTTCCCTGTAAATAGGGGCCTTGGCATTTCATTTTTTCCATCCAACTTTGGGAGAGGTTATGGCTGAGATCTCGGCTTTGAAACCATATCCCATTCTCCTAGTTAATTCCGATTTATTTTGGAATTAATTTTAATTAGGTATTTATATATAAACGCCTAATTTCGGGAGAATAAACCCTGAAAAGGGTTTTTAGTTTAAAGTTTTATTTTCTCTAAGTATTTAGAGAAATACTTTCGGAGCCCACATTCCGAGGGTGTCCCTGGGGTAATTGCAGGGAAGCTCTGTCGGTTTCGCGAGGAGATCGGGAATCGGGTTCTCGGGAGGCGAACTCCGGGCGCAGTAGCCATCTTCGGTGAAAGGTATTTTTATATTGTTTTTATTTAAGCATGATGAATTAGGTGCTCTTAAGTGTTAATTGCATGTTTTATTTATCTGCTTTGTGATTTAAAATTTATTATCAATTGCATGTATATACTTGAGTAGTTCCGGCTAGTCTTCCGTTGTTTGTATTTAAATATTTTAGAAATATTTTGATACTTGTATATTAAAGTAAAAGTTTAAAGTATGGTCCCGGACTGCTACTGTTCTGGGCCCACCTCCCAGCATTAATGAGGATGAAGCCATTATATGTTATGATAATCCAGAGGCCAGGATTGAAAGTCATACATGGGATGATGGCTCAGGTTTTAATGATGATGAAGAGTTTATAAACAAAGAAGATGCCATCATGAAGATCAACCTAGTTGCATGTAAGGGAAGCTTCCAATTACGAACAATAAAATCTACAAAGTCCCTTCTTGTTCTGGGATGTTATTCCCAGGATTGCAAGTGGTGGTTTCGGTGTGTTAAATATGTTAATTCTGACTGATTTATCCTCAGAAAGTATAATCGGATTCACACTTGTGGGTTGGAAGAAGCAACTACCACTCATCAATAGGCAACCGCAAAATTGATTGGGGACTTAGTGAAGCCATTGTTTTTTGACAAGAAAGGTCCCACACCAGGCGAAATTAAAAAGTATGTCGAAGCTCAATTGGGGGCCAAGGTTAGTTACTGGAAATGTTGGATGGGCAGAATACATGCAAAAAAGATTATCAGGGGATCACCTGAGCATGGATATGCAATTATAGATGCATATCGTTATATGCTAACTGTTAAGAATCAAGGAAGCATCACTGAATTGGTTCTTGACAACAAAAACAGGTTTCTTCATTTTTTTGTTGCCTTCGGCCCATGCATACGGGGTTTTACGTACATGCGCAAGGTGTTAGCCGTTGATGGTTGTTTCTTAACCGATAAATATAATGGTACTCTCCTATTGGCTACTGCACAAGATAGTGAGAACCATACCTATCCTATTGCATGGGCAGTGGTTGATTCCGAAAATAATGCATCATGGGAGTGGTTTTTTATAAATTTAAAAAGGATAGCACCGGATAGTGATGATCTCTGTATAATATCGGATAGACATGTCTCCATTAAAAATGCGGTTGCTAAGATTTATCCTAAGACTCATCATGGATTTTGTTCGAAGCACTTATCGGAGAACTTGAGACAACGTTTTAAAAAAAGTGCAATCCTTGAGCCATTTTTTAGGGCAGTTAAAGCATACACCGATGAAGATTTCATGGAGCACTACAAAGAGATCGACCGTATTCACAAACGTGCTGCAGAGTACTTGAAGGATGAGGTTGGTTTTGAGTTATGGAGCAGGGTGCATTCTAAAACAAACAGGTATGATGTTCTGACTAGCAACATCGCCAAGTCTGTTAATTCTAGGATTCGATTTGAAAGGGAGTATCCTATCCCTGCTCTGTTTGAGTCTATCATAAGAATATTGGCTGATTGGTTCCACACCCGGAGAACGGACATGATCAACTGCAGTACAGTACTGGTGCCATCAAAAGAGAAACTTCTGCGGAGTAATCTGGAGAAATCTAAAGGATGCATTGCACAACAGTTCAATGCTCATGAATTTTCTGTTCGCGGATTTGGAGCAGAGGTTATGGTTGACTTGAACAATATGACGTGCACATGTGGTGTCTTCCAGATGGATAAGATCCCCTGCCCCCATGCATTATCGGCGTTAAGGGAGCAAAACCCAATAGGGTTTGGACAAAGAATATATACCCTATGCTCCCAATTTTACACTGTTGAGTACTACATACTTGCATATTCTGAGACAATATTTCCTACACCTCCAGAGTTACAGTGGGAATTGCCTGAAGATATAGGTGTAAAACAAGTACTGCCACCTCCACTGAAGGTGCGTGTTGGAAGAAAAAGGATGACTAGATTTCGGGCACCTTCTGAGAGAAGAAAAATGTACAATACCTGTTCAAAGTGTGAAGGAAAAGGTCACAAAAAAACTACATGTTATCAGAATGTCATGTAGATAAATAAATTGTATAATACAACTTTATTTTTTAATTAATCGCGCAGACGATTTATTGAATTGCACACTCGATTTAATGAATCGCTTACGCGACCTAATTAATCGCGCAATCGATTCTTCAGCCAATTGGGCACATTTCTTTTTTTAATTAATCGTGAACAAGATTTAATGAATCGCGCACTCGACTTAATTAATCGCGCAAGCGATTCTTCAGCCAAGTGGCATATTTCTCTTTTTAATTAATCGTGCACAATATTTATTGAATCGCACACTCGATTTAATGAATCGCTTACGCGACCTAATTAATCGCCCAAGCTATTCTTCTGCCAATTGGGCACATTTCTTTTTTTAATTAATCGCGAACAATATTTAATGAATCGCGCACTCGACTTAATTAATCGCGCAAGCGATTCTTCAGCCAAGTGGCATATCTCTCTTTTTAATTAATCGCGCACAAGATTTATTGAATCGCACACTCGATTTAATGAATCGCTTACGCGACCCAATTAATCGCGCAAGCGATTCTTCAACCAATTGGGCATATTTCTTTTTTTAATTAATCGCGGCCAAGATTTACTTAATCGTTAACTCGTCTTAATTGCTTGTTTTTTGTATAATATGATCCCAGATTGTTAATTTGAATAATTTTATTAATTCCATTAATATATTATAATATAATAAAATTTGGAATTTAATTCGATTTAAGACACTTTAAAACCACTCAGCTTGGTCCATTAATTTATTTTTTAAATTATCGCGCTCATGATTTAGTGAATCGCTCACTGAATTTAATGAATCGCGCAACCGACTTAATGAATCGCGAATGCGATTCTTCAGCCAAGGGGGTTTATTAACATATAAATATTAATAGATCTATCTGTCTTCCTCCTTAATCACAAAATCTGTCGTATTTGATTGAAATGTTCATGAAAATCGTCATTTCCGTAGGACTTGTTGCCAAACAGTAACAATCAATAGATTTCTTTGTTTGATCTTGCAATAGATCATTAGACATTGTAGAAGAACTATGCAACGTGCAATACAGAAGAGAGCTTTGAGAGCTTTGTGCAGCCTGTTCATAACAATGGAAAGAAACCCTGGAAAATTCAATTGAATATTTATTATAGATTTTAAATCTGTAATAAATCTTCAATTGCATTTTCCACGGTTTCTTTCCAATTGTTATGCACAGGCCGCACAAAGCATCTCAAAACTCTCTCATGTACTGCCCATCGTATAGTTCATCTACAACGAGTAAACACTACATGGACCAAACAAAGAAACATCTATTGATTGCTACTGTATGGCGGAAATCATACAACAAACATGATAATTTTCGAGAGCAATTCAAACTAATAGGGCAGACTCTTACAGATCTGCGAAGGATTGTTCCTTTGGATTGGAGACGGCGGCGGAAATATTCAAGATAAGAGGATGGAAGAGAAAAAAATGAATTAGGGTTTCGCAAAAGTAAACAAAACAAATTTATATTTGAGTAGGAGGGGCTCGAGCGTCGATTGGAGTGCGTAAATTTGTGAGTTTGCAAAAGAGCCCCCGGAAGATGATAATATTATAAAATATTATAGCCGTTATATTATGGCAGTTATACACTGTTTATCCTAATTATAGCCGTTGGTGAGGATCACTATATAATTCTTCTGATTATCATTAAGGAATTTAAAGATCATGGCAAGTTCAAATAGCTCAACTTTTACACGTAAAAGTTCTCTTAGATATAGAAAGGAGAAATACAGGGATTGCGATCAGTGGGCTACAATCAAGGTGGTTGATAGAGCAGATAATTCCAACAGGGGAAGATTATTTTATTGTTGCAATTTGCATGGCTTTTCTCAATGGTGTAATCCAATACAAGAGCCACAAAACGATGAAGGTGAAGTCTCAAGAAGGAGGACACCACTCATTCCAGAAGAAAGAGAACAGAATATTGTGAACTAGTTGATAATAGTCAATTTGTTGTTTTTAGCATTATTTTTATTGATTTGTATCTGGAAATCCATAATGTAACTTGTCTTAATGATTTGTAATTGGAAATTTATATTGTAATCATTTAAGTTACTAAATCGCTCAACTGATTTAAGGAATCGACCAAGCGATTCCTCAGTTAAATTTGATATGAGCCCCATCGTGATTCTTCTCCGTGGGGTATGATGTATTTGTTAGGAATAGTGCCCTAGAAAGCCGATTGTATATCCGCTTTGTGTTTTTCCTTATTGTAATCACAGAAAATCTTTGAATAAAATAACGAATTGAAGCAACACTTCTTTATATGCTCTTGTTTGGTATGCGTTTACTTTATCTGTGCATGTATGAGAACTCCCCTAATCCTTATGACTTTAGGACTCTACCATTTAGGTGAAATGGTTCATGAAACGAGCCCTATATCACATAAGTCATGATTAGTAAAATACTCCAAGCCGATGAGTCCTACAGACAGTGAGAGTGTCAACCTGACTCCTTTGAGGCTTGCTTGTGGGATCACGCCCTTAAGAAGGACCACCTTGTTTCATGGAGGTGCAAAGTGTATAGTTGATACGTGTGTGATACATGAGGGTGCTTACTTTAATAAGTAAGTTCACTGAGGTGCCCCGTTTGAGAACATTCCTAAATGGGAAAGGAAGTTTCTATTTCAGGAAATGGAAACTTCCAGATTAGAAAATATCTCACGAGTCATTGATGTCATTAATTGATCCTTAGACTTGAGGTTCCTTGTCACTTTATGAGTTAACTCTGTAGTCTTAGGTATAAGCTTTAAAGGGTGTCGCCTTAGACAACTGATTCAAGGCTTATGCTGGGGCTGCACAAGTGATTCATGAAAGTGAATGAGAATCAAGAAAGGACCTACACTTGCATTTGCAAGGTGATCTCTTATTGTGTAAGTCATTCATATGCCATATGGAGTCCTTGGCCAAGGCAGTAGATCAAGACATCAAGAAAAGGGTTTCTTGGATTGAGATCAAATGGATATGAAATGCACTTAGCTTTAAGACCGGATTATTAGGGTTCTGATTATTCCCTTACCCTAGATCTTGGTTGAGAGATAGTAAGTAGGAGGATTGTATCTCACATGAATCAATGACTTAAAGGTTCTGTCGAATCCGAACATTTCAATTCAGCTAGGGGTTAAACACCTGTTGTTAGACTATGGTCGTTTAATTTGTGGACTGATTAATTAATTAGTGAATTAATTAATTAGGGTCACTGCTAATTGAATTGAGAACCTAGAGGGTCACACACAACAACTTGGTTACATGAGTTGAGGCTTAAAAATGATTAAACGAGTTAATCGGGCCTAGAGGGTTCCACACGTATGAAACCATACGTGTGGGTCACGTGAGTGACACGTGTCCTTGTGACACGTGTCCCACACGTGTGAATATATATATTGTATATATATATTGAATAATTAAATGTGTTAATTATTTAATAGACTTTGGTTTAATTTTGAATTAAAAAGAAAGTCTAATTTTGGAGAAAAATAATCTAGTTAATTAATTATGAATTAATTAATTAGATAAAATAAGTTATTTATTTTAAATAAATAAAGTATAAAATTATCCAAAAATAGTTTGGATATTTTAGCTCTCTTGAAAGTTGATTTGAATTAGAATTCAAAGTCAAAGTCAAAATTACTTGATGATCAAGTAATAGGAGAGAGAGATACCAAAATCCTAGCCCATTAAGGACTAGGAATCTCGGCACCCTCTCTCTATAAATAGGGGAGCTCGAGCTCCTCTAGGAGCGAATTGGCAATTCTTTTGGTTCATGTGTTGAACACCTTCCTTTCTCCAATATTAAATAAAACCCTAGGTTAAGCCTAAACACTAACTAGAGAACTAGCATCCTTACTAGTTAGATTGTGATCAAGTTGGTGGGCTTTCTCTAGAGACTTCAAGTTAGAAGTTTGAAGATTCGAGCTTTACCAAGGAGAGGGGATCAAGCCGCGAGAAGAGCGTTCTTGGGTGGCTTGAAATGCTTCAAGAAAGAATAAAAGAAAAGTAAGTTTTCTATCTCTACGAATTTGGTTACACGATTGCAAGTCCAAGGTCCTTTTGTTGGGAAATTTTTTAAATTCCGCTGCTTTCTGATTCGTGTTTTCCAACAGTATTGCAAACCTAAGTCATAATCCCAAACAAATCTTAACATCATCTTTGTTACCATGTAGAAAACATTGTGATTGATACATTCAAATCAAGCTTGGGCATAACCAATTATACAATGATCCCATTACAAATTTGATTCAAGTCTCCTAAGGTTGTTGGCCATTACACACATCGTGAAACTTGAATTTGGCCACAAAAATTATTAAATCGCTCACGCGATTCTTAATCTAGGTCGCACGTATTATTGTTTTATATTATTTTGTTAGTCCCCTAGCACGTTTCAGTTAAATTTGATATGAACCCCATCGTGATTCTTCTCCGTAGGGTATGATGTATTGCAAACCTAAGTCATAATCCCAAACAAATCTTAACATCATCTTTGTTACCATGTAGAAAACATTGTGATTGATACATTCAAATCAAGCTTGGGCATAACCAATTATACAATGATCCCATTACAAATTTGATTCAAGTCTCCTAAGGTTGTTGGCCATTACATTTATCGTGGAACTTGAATTTGGCCACAAAAATTATTAAATCGCTCACGCGACTTGAATTTAGTCCCCTAGCTAACAACTTTATTTAAATAATCAAATACTCGAAAATAATAATTTAAAAAAAATAAAATATCGCTCTTGTAATATACATGTCCGATAAGGCGGCAAACATTGTGTATATTATATTAAATTTCTTTTTTTTTTGTCTGACAGTTATTTATATTTAATATATATATCACCACATGAGTCAAACCAATCACATCATTAATTAATTTGATAACAGTTATAAGCAAACTTTAGCGAGAAAGAGGAAAAAGGTAAAAGGAAAGGACTGTTCTCCTTCTTCTTCTTCATCTTCCTCACAAGCAAAAGAACAAACTAGGGTTTTCATCCATTTTCTCTCCCGTATTGAGTATTATCACATTTTTCGATCAACCAAACAAGATGTCATCAGCGGGAGCAAACCAAAGCCCCGTAAGGGAAGAAGAAGGCATTATTGATCCCATGCAGATATCCCAAGAGGCCGAGTACAACGTAATGGTCCTTTGTTTTTTGTTTTCCGTTTTTGTTCTGGACTTGATACTATATACTCTTGTTTATATACTGTATTTTTGGTTGTTTATTTCGAAAGAATCTCTTAGTTGCTTAATCGATTGATTGAGTCGCGTACGCGATCAAAATGGCGCCTTTTATATATTTCAAATATTTTATATTTACAAACGGTATTTTGATACATTTCAGGAGTTTATAGATGATGAACAAACCGGAGATGAAGAATCTGCAGAAGGGACCTTCTACATACGGAAAAATAGGAGTAAGCGAAGGCATTCGAACAATATGGGTATGATGGGGTTATTTGATGATGCGGAGGATGATGACGAGGAGTTACAGGTAGGATATGAAGAAGAGGTCACCCGAAGCATTGATTTTTCAAAATTCAACATGCGCCCTTTCTGGGAAAGGTACTTCTTCTCTGCAACTGTGAGGATCACAGTCCGGTCATCATGGGAGCGCCTTTCCCTAGTAAAAGAATTCCTTGAAGAGAACGAAATAAATTTCAGAGGAGTATTTAGAAAATATACCCAAGAGTTGCCTTCTGGTTGGAAGCGGTTTTCAGGCAGCCTCCTTCATTATCTTATGATGTACTCCCTACCCACCAAGAAAGAGCATTAGCTGTGGGTCTTGATAGGAGAAAAGCCAGTTAGGTTTGGCTTAAGGGAGTTTGCTCTTGTCACTGGGCTTTATTGTGGTGCTGGTAAGATGCCCGATAGAGCTGATGAGTTGAGTGTTATAAATAATGCCGAGGATTTTCTTAAGAGGATCCTACAAAAGAAATGGAAATCCAAAGTGAAATATACTGAATTGGAAAAGTTATTATTCAATAAAAAGATTGCGGTGGAGGATCGTTTGAAGATAGCTCATGTGCTTTTTGTACAAAACATTTTGCTGGGTATTGAAAAGGGAAGAGTTGTAAATAGGGATCATATTTGTTTTGCCAGTGATTTAGATTTTTTTTATTCATATCCTTGGGGACTATTGTCATTCAATGTGACAATGGCATCAATAAAAAAAAGGGAAAAGGATATTGCTAAATGGTTGCCCCCTACAGAAGATGACTCTAAAGTGAAGACCTTTCATGTTTCAGGTTTTCCATGGGCCTTGCAGGTGATTATGATCATCATATTTCTCTGCAATTCAATTTTCTTAATCAGTTAAATCGCTCACGCGATTTGTTGAATCGCTCACTCGATTTTAATGAAACAAAATCTATAATACATCTTTTTTGCTGTTTGTTCCTTTTAAGCGTGGGCTTATAAAATGTGCCCAACGATAGCAAGTTCTTATGGGGGCGGCCTAGTCCCTAAAGATTCCCACATGTCCAAACTGCCACTCCCCAGGATGTTCAGATGGCTGCACAGTAGAGGGAACCCAATTGATATTGAAGAACTGCGGCAAAAGATAAATAACCATGGACCTGAGGTTTGAACAAAATTTATATTATTTTCTTTGGCATGGATCACTGAATATCTTTAACATCTATTATTTTTTGATGTAACAGGATCAGGTACGTCCATTTTTGTTTCCCTCCAGCAGTGAAAAGAATATGAGTTATATCAGGGACCTTCCACTCCCCAGGATGTTCAGATGGCTGCACAGTAGAGGGAACCCAATTGATATTGAAGAACTGCGGCAAAAGATAAATAACCATGGACCTGAGGTTTGAACAAAATTTATATTATTTTCTTTGGCATGGATCACTGAATATCTTTAACATCTATTATTTTTTGATGTAACATGATCAGGTACGTCCATTTTTGTTTCCCTCCAGCAGTGAAAAGAATATGAGTTATATCAGGGACCTTCATGAACAAACAAGTTTAGAAGAAGATGATGCACCCATTGATTATCTACATCAATGTTTAAAAGGGTGCACCCGTTTGATCATTGGGGATGAATTGCCCCCGAGAACAAATGCCCCTCCAGTCCAAGAAGATGATAATCTCATGAATTCTAACATGGATTGGTTGCCCTCACCATCACATCCAACTACATCACCACCTGCCGCTACAATTGATTGGGGAACCGCACCCCAACTGCCACAGCACCTGACACCCTACCCCCAAATGCCACATCACGATCACCTGCACCAGCTGCTGCATTGCAAATACCTTTTGAAATTCAACAGTTTATACAGAAAGCGTAAGCTAATTCTGAATCTTTGAATGCAACTGTTGAGAAAATATGGCTGCATTTGGAGAAGGAAAAACAAGACCAAGCTGAAGCTAATTCTGAATCTTTGAATGCAACTATTGAGAAAATATAGCTGCATTTGGAGAAGGAAAAACAAGACCAAGCTGAAGCTAATTCTAGATCTTTGAATGCAACTGTTGAGAAAATATGGCTGCATTTGGAGAAGGAAAAACAAGACCAAGCTGAAGCTAATTCTGAATCTGTGAAGGCAACTGTTGAGAAAATATGGCAGCATTTGGGGAAGGAAAAGCAAGACCAAGCAGGCCGTAGTGTAATGGTGCAGGAGGTTGAAGGGTCTAAACGTCAAAGACCAAAGAGAAATAAAAGAAGGCCCACATACCTCCTGTCGCCATATACGCAGCAACTTAAGAGGATTTGCACAGCTAGAGCCAGAGCTAGAGTCAAGGCTAAAGAAGCAACAACGGCTTTAACGGCTCAGCCCCAACTGCCTTGTCCGCAAACCGCAGAAACCATCTCTCAATCTCACAACAGATGGTTATCCAAAAATACGGACAAATCTGGTTCTAGCTACTTATACAACTGGGTTCTTAGTGCAGAGTCGGGAGACCGAATTCCTGGACAAAGTCAGGATTTCGACGCAGAATTCTTCCTAACCATCCTCAGAAATGGGAAATGGTTGATATCCGAGGTAAACTTCTTATATAGTTTATGTTAGTCAATACATGTATGATCCTTGTTTTTATTGTTTTTATTTTGGTTCACTCGTTGCAGCATTTGGAAGAGTGTTTGGCCAATATAAGGCTTAAACAAAAAAGGCTCCCAGATCAATATGCTCAGGATTGTTTGGTCCTCGATGAGACTTTCTTCCAACATCTTAAAACGAATTATTATCTATCAAGGGGGCTCATTACAGAGGAAGATTCAATTGGTATTGGTGAAGATGGCAATATCATAATTACAAATAAGCCAAATACTGTTACCAATGCTCCGAGGGGAGCCAAAGCTGGAGTTAGGGTTGCTACCAAGAGTACCAAGGGTGTGAGGTCTGTGAATGTATCCAAAGAAGACCTCCGGACTGCCTCGCATTCATTTGATGTGATGCGTAGGATCTGGAATAATCCCATCAAGTGGAAGGAGGACACTGTTCTGCCGTATACAACTGATTTTCTACCATTTTTGCATGGTCGTGCATGGGAAGGAGCTAATAAATTTTATGGCGTAGTCAACGTAGGAAATTGCCATTGGGTGGCCGTTGAGATTTTACCCCAAGAGGGAGTCATCAAAGTTTACGACAGCGGTAGTGGTTCCCTTGACCACAGGAATTACTAAATTGCTTTTAACCATCTGTGTGTTTTCTTTCCCAAATTGTTGGCCCACACAGGAAAGTTCAGGCATTTAGGTGACAGCCTCAACCACATGTGGAAGTTGCAACTTGCTCCGTGTCCAAAAAATAAACGAAGGTACATATAAAATTTACTAACTTAAAAAATTTTTATTATATTTTTATTTAATTTCTATTTTTTTTTTTTTCAGTGGCGATTGTGGACTTTATTCCTTATATTACATTGAGCTTCTCATGCGTGGGGAACCGATGGAAATTCTGGATGACGATAATACCTATTTTTTAAGGTTACGTTTAGCATCCGAAATAATTTTTGGAGTTGATAAATACAATATTTAAGTTCCACAGTATGTATTCATAATATTTATGTCCAATTCCTTAATGAATCGCGCGCGCTATTCTTCATCTACATCTAGTTATTTATTTGATTTAAATATTTATAGATTTATTTTTACCCTAAAAATTTAATTAATCGCGCAAGCGATTCATCTACATGTAGTTATTTATTTGATTTAAATATTTACCCTAAACCCTAAAAATTTGATATAGTCGAATGCATCTGCAAAGTACGAACCGAATAATATTGAATGCATGTAGCCCTAATTTTTTTCCTATAAAATGTACAATTCCCTAATAAATCGCGCAAGCGATTTAATTAATCGCGCAAGCGATTCTTCATCTACTTCTAGTTATTTATTTTATTTAAATATTAATTATTTATTTTCAGTAATTAATCGATCGCGCGAGATTGATTCTTCTTCTAAATCGAAATATTTTTTTTAATTATTTAATCGTAATAATTAAATTGCTTGAGCGATTAAATCTATCGCGTGAGAGATTTAATGAATCGCGCAAATGGGATTATTTATTTTTTTAATTTAATGCATGTAACCCTAAATTTTTCTATAAATACTCCAATTACCTGTCACACCTTCCTTCAAGTAAAACCCTAGCCGCTTTCTCTCTCCCCTTCTTTCTTCTTCTTCTTCAACAGAGGCAGACGAACGCGAAAGCAAACCACCAGTGTCGGAGTTGAGCTTGGAGATGAAATATCGAGGATTGGGCTTCATGAATGATCTTAATACAATCCTTGATATTTCAACTTCAAGCTCCACTCCTGTTCTGGCTCAAACGCTATTTCAATCAAATTCGGCCCATTAAAGATGTGCAGACGACGTAAACAAATCACCATTTTGGAGCTTGGAGTTCTAGCGTTTACTGAATGGGGTTTCATGAAGCTCAATAAGTACCTTGCTCATGAAGCCTAATCCTTAGATGCTCGACTTCAAGCCCCACTCCTGTGGTCTGGGTCAACTTCAAATACATGATGGTGATGCTGATATGGTATACTATCTAATAATCTATAGCAGCAAAAAGAAAAAAAATGTTGAAATTTGTATTTACATGTTTATTATTTTATTTAATTTACAAGAAAAAAATTAAAATGTTGAAATTTGTATTTATGTGTTTATGATTTGAATTAATTTAGAAATAATTGAATGCATATATCCCTAATTGTTCATATAAATAATTCAGTTCCCAAATAAATCGTGCACTCGATTTAATGAATCGCTCTTTGATTTTGTGCCTATATCCAATTATTTATTTTTTAAATGAATCGCTCACTCGATTTATAGAATCGCTCCCTCGATTTTTGAGCTAAATGGGATTACTTAATTTTTTAAGTGAATCACGGACTCGATTTAATGAATCGCTCATTTGATTTTGTGCCTACATCCAATTATTTATTTTTTAATTTTACCCTACACCCTAAATTTGATCTAATCGAATTCATTTTCCACTTACGAACCGAAAAATACTGAATGCATGTAGCCCTGATTTTTCCTGTAAAAAAACCCAATTCCAAATAAATCGCGCAAGCGATTCTTCAGTTATATCTTGTTATTTATTTTATTTAAATATTATTTTGATTTATCTTTACCCTAAACCCTAAATTTGATATAATCGAATTCATCATCGCGCAACCGATTTAATGAATCCCGCAAGCGATTCTTCATCTATATCGATTTTTTTTTTTTTTTTTTTTATTTCACCCTACACCCTAAATTTGATATAATCGAATTCTAATTACGAACCGAAAAATACTGAATTCATGTAGCCCTAGTTTTTCCTATAAAAAACCCAATTCCAAATAAATCGCGCAAGCGATTCTTCATTTATATATTGTTATTTATTTTATTTAAATATTATTTTGATTTATTTTTACCCTAAACCCTAAATTTCATATAATCGAATTCATCATCGCGCAAGCGATTTAATGAATCCCGCAAGCGATTCTTCATCTATATCGAGTTATTATTATTTTTTTTTTCACCCTACACCCTAAATTTGACATAGATGAAGAATCGCTTGCGCGATTTATTTCGAGTTAATTATTTGATTTATTTTTTTACTAATCGCGCAATTGATTTCATGAATTGCTAGATTGATTGCATTGCCAAACCAATCATCATAGTATTGAATGCATTGCCAACCAATCGTCAAAATAATTAATGCATTGTCAACCAAATTAATTGAATGCATGCAGCCCTAAATTAATTCTTTCTTTAAATAGTCCAATTACGAAGCTCATCCTCACAACATATCTCGTATGGTAGATTATTTTTATTGATTTATATGTGCTTTAGCTCTCACGGATCTGTGCATTCCCAATATGTCCGTTCAATGGGCAGACTTGAGACAGTCTATGAACAGGTCGGTGAGAGCTATAGCACACTTAAATGAATCTAATCACAGCGCGCGATTCATTGAATTTAGTGATAAAAAGATTTTTTCAATAACTTGAATCGCGTGCTCGATTAATGGAATCGCGCACTCGAATTTACTCAAGAAGCTGATCTACATTGTAAGTTCTATTAAATAATAGAGTACAACCTGATTTTGTCGGTTCAATTTCAATTTCTGCAACTTCCTTCCTCTATGCGTTGTTGTTGTCTTCAAACTCGAATAAATAATACAGTTGATATTGATGATTCGGTGTTATGATACAAACACCGAACCATCAATACCACCATTATTATTTAAAGTTTGGCAAGATCAATAAAAATGCTTTCCAAAGCAGCGGCGACGGCGACAAGAAGAGAGACAGATCTGGGGGATGTCGGCGAAGAAAATCGACGGGATAAGAGAGGAAGAGGAAAGGAAGGAAAAATGTTAGATTTAGGGTTTTTGATTTTGTTATAACTTATAAATTTATTTTATTTGCCAAAGGGCCCTTAAAGTTTCTTCCTTTTACAAAATTAGTTAATCGCAACTTGATTAGTATGTAAAGATGCCACGTCGGAAAATATTGGGGAAAGAAAAAGGGAAAAGAAATTGAGGGTTATATCCCTAAAAAAAGACTTGGGCGTCCCTTGGGGCCTAATTCTCTCATAGTTTCTACCCAAAACTTCTAATGCATACACACGGAAGCAGTATAAATACAAAATTTAAAAATTCAATAAATAGCTACACTACGATTAATACATGACTGACTAAAATAAAGGAAACAATCGAGCAATTTCTAATGAATTTTGTCTCGCAAAGAATTTTCTGTAGAAACGATCTTTGATGAAGAAGGGAAAATGACTAGCGGAGAAATCATATTCACAAGTGACAAGAGTCGGTACAAGTGAGCAAACCTCCCACAAGGACAAGTGAGATTCAAACCTTATTACGGAGAATGAATCTATTCCGTGTCTAATAAAACCTCACACAATTTCAGTCATACAAGCCAATTAGCCAACAATGGCAACTAAACGTGAATTAATATTTCTACTACTCTTCCCCACCCTTCTCCGAATCACCTCCGCCGGCGGAGGCCCCGTCGTCGGCGTCTACTGGGGCCAACACAAAAATGAGAGCACCCTCGCCGACTTATGCTCCACGGCTAAATATTCCTACGTCAACATCGGCTTTCTCACCACTTTCGGCGGCGGCCAAACACCGGAACTCAACCTTGCCGGCCACTGCGATCCTCGAGCTCCAAACTCCTGCCGCTCCCTCGGCCACGAAATCCAAGCCTGCCAGAATAGCAACGTAACAGTCATGCTGTACATCAAAATAGTTGAGAGATACAAAAGCTTTTTACAAATAATGTTTTGAAACCGCACGATAGTTGCAGAAACGTTAATATCAATAGATCCATGATGAGGGTCGAGAGAAATTATAAAAGTAGTCAAATTGAATTAAGTATCAGCAATTACTTGGTTAGCACCAGAATAGTATAAATACCTCATTTCCTATGAGGAATATCAATTTTTACAAAGCAACATTTGTGAGAATTTTTTAAGTGAATTGCTATTCCCTTAAAACTTAGAGGAAATTGTTATTTTGGTCCCATAAACTACCCTCTTTTTTATTTTGGTCCCAACCATTATTGATTTCTCAATTTCAATCCCATATTGTCTGATTTTTGGCAAGTTTAATCCCAACGTTAATTTACCGTCAATTACAAAGAAAAATAATTACAATTTACCCCGTTATAAAATATTTTATTTTCATTTAAGGCCCTACAAAAAAATTTAATATATTAGTTATTTTTCATTTAAAACAAAATAATATATTAATTTATATGAAAATAAAAAATCACTATATTAATATAATATGTATACAATATTTTTATTACCATTACAAAATAGTTAAATAAAATTATTAATTTATAAAAAATTACTAAAATAAGTTACATAAAAATTATATATATATATATATACACATGTGATCATATTTTTAAAAAATTATATAATAACAACTCGAAGAAAATACGTCAATATTTATGTATATACATTTACATTATTACATATAATTAAAAAGATAAAATTTAAGAAAAAAAAAAAACCAATCACCCTCTCTCTCTCTTACTATATATATATATATATATATACATAACAATTCTTAAAAATAAAATATAAAATAAAATTAAAACAAAAAAAAAAAGATAAAAGAAAACACATCAACACACACCCTCCCCCAACCCTCTACGCCCACACCAACCCCCACCCCCACCCCCACCCCACTCCCACAGGTGCAGTATTGCCGGAAAACCCAACACGCACAAAACCCCCTTCCCCCTTCTGCAAATCTGCCATGGAAAATTCGTGTGGCGGTGGATTTGGTAAGGTGGCGGTAGCAACTTGATGTGATAGTAGTGGTGGCTGTGGTGGAGATTTGTTGGGAGTGTGTTGGTATTGGTGGCGGAGCCTGCGATTTGCGAGGTAGGCGGCTTGATGTGACAGTGGCGGTAGCGGTGACTATTTGCTGTAGTGGTGGTGGCGGCGGCGATGGTATTTTTTGTTTTTGTTTTTTATTTTTTTTAATTTTTTTTTTTAAAAAAAAGTGGCCTTAATGCGTATGTATGTAATACTTTGGGGGTTTATATGGAAATAAATTATTTTGTAGAGGTCAAAATAATATTAGTTTTAACGGAATATTCTCTATGGGGTGAGATTTGCAAAAAAACGGACAATATGGGATTAAAATTGAGAAATCAGTAATGATTGGGATCAAAACTAAAATTGAGAAGTCAGTGGCGGTAATACCGACCGAACTGACCGAAACCGAAAATTCGGTACTAATTCGGTTCGGTATTCGGTATGACAATTTTAAAAATTTCGGTTTTCGGTTCGGTATCGGTAATTATGTGCGTTATACAGAACCGACCGAAATACCAAAATATATTTTTTTTAATATTTTACATATATATTTTTAGATATTATTATAATTTTTTATATACATATATAATATATTATATATTGATTCATATATAATATATTATATATCTTACTAGTAGGTGTACAATTATTTTTTTTTTAACTTTTTAACTCTTCAAAAATGTATTGAAACTTTTAATTCCGAAATCCCAATTTCTGTTCTATTAGTCATAATATGAAAATTAAGAGTTTGAGATTTGAAAGTTTAAAGTGTCAAATCTAAGAGTTCCGAGTGTTTCTGTGACATGAATTTTTTTTTCCTTTTTTTTTTAATTTTTATTTATATTTCGGTAATTCGGTATTATACCGAACCGTACCGAAATAATTTCGGTAAAAACCAAACCGAACCGATAATTTCGGTTCGGTATTCGGTACGCGAAAATGGCGTACCGAAATTTCGGTTCGGTATGTACCGAATGAACACCCCTACTTGACACATATGTTGAAGGTGTATTGTATGTGACTTTTAGGAAACCATTCATGGTAGGAGCAATAGAAATTTTAAGGACATGGATTACTCATGTCAATCCTCTGTTTTCATTATTATATTGAAGATTTTGTTTTATTATGATACGTATGTAATTACGATAGTATCGAATGAGAGACTTCGGAGTAGTCTGGGCTTAGAAATATAGGGAAGAAGGGAAGATTCCGGTAAGATCGACCGGCCGGAGAATTTGGGGAGGGAGAAAAAAGACTTGAGATATAGATTGGAAAATAGGAATTGTTATTCTGCTTTTTGATACTCGACACAAAAGCAACCCAACAATATATAAGTAAAAGTCATTAACCCTGCGGACTCCTAATTAAACATAAATCCCCTAAAGCAAACTATCTTACGCCTAAAATAACTCTTAGGCTAATTAAATAAAAGACAACCTAATTCACTAGGAGTCTTGCATCAAAAGGAAACTAACATAAATAAACCAATACTAACAACTGGCCACTAATGAACAACGTAATTAACGCATTACAAATTCTTCTTGCCACTTTGGTGCCTTAATCATCCTTCCACTTCTACGCGCCATTTCTCTGTTATCCATTTCTTCTTCTTCCACAACTGCTGCTTCAACCGTATCATATTAAATACTTTTGGAATTTCATCTATACTTGTGTTTTTCCAATTTTTCCTACCAAGAAGGATTGGCTTAACTTATTTAATTATGTTGTTGTAAACTCTCATATCTTATTTATGAGATATATGTAGATTAAACTTACAAACAAATCAAACCTTCTTATATAGCGGGTTATTTTTCTTACATTTTTTCTGGGAGTTAACTTATTCGTGATATCATTTGTTCCAGGAACAGTTACAAAGAACACATCTGCTCCTCCACTGATAGTATCCGGTAAATCATTGTAGAAAGGGCGCCTTAACTTATTTAAATATGTTTTTATAAATTTTCGTATCTTATTTAGGAGATATGTCTTGAGTATAAAAGAAGACAAGATACATTTAGTTCGGAAAACTATTTCATGTTTTAAATTTACAAGTTCGGCTAACTTATTTTTTCATTTTTCGATCAGCTAATAACTCTGCTCCGGGTCCTAGCTATCCCCCACAACCACAAACTAACGACAGCAGCAACGGTGGCGTCATTTATCCGCCGCCTGGATTTGATGGTTCACGCAGCTTTGCATTCTCTTGCAATTATCCGTTTGTATATATATATATATATTTGGGAACTAACATATTTCTCATATAATTTGTCCCAGGAACACTTCCAGAAACAGATCCAAGGAAGTCATCAGCTACAGTTGGGATTATAGTAGGTAAATCATTGTAGAAGGTGGCTATTTGGCTAAACTTATTTAAAGGTTGTTATCTATTTTGATATCTTATTTGGTTAATGAACTCTTTATTTCAAATAAGCTTAGCCAACTGCCCTTTAAATCTCTTCGAAATTAATCTATAAATTACTATTCCATTGTTGGATAACATAACCAATATGCAATCTTTATATATTCTCAGGGGTTGTACTAGGTATAGCTGGTTTGGTTATAGTATCCATTATCACGTACTGTTTGTTCAAGAGACGACTTTCGCCAAGTGGCAAGGAAACTGATCAAGGTATGGAGAACATTCTGCTTCAGCATGGATCTCTGGCTCCAAAGAGATACAAATACTCAGAAATCAAGAAAATAACAAAATCCTTTAGTGATAAGCTTGGTCAAGGAGGATTTGGTAGTGTCTACAAAGGAATGCTAAGTGATGGCACCCTCGTCGCTATCAAGGTTTTGAGTGAGACGGATAGTAATGGAGAAGAATTCATTAACGAAGTTGCCAGCATCAGTAGAACATCCCATGTCAATATTGTCAATCTCTTGGGGTTTTGCTTAGATAAAAACAAGAGGGCTTTAGTATATGAATATATGCCTAAAAAATCATTGGACAGGTTCATAAGCAGTAATGCAGGTTGTCAGCTTGATTTAAATACATTATACGAGATTGCAGTTGGAGTTGCTAAAGGACTGGAATATCTGCATTCCGGCTGCAACACTAGGATTGTGCATTTTGACATCAAGCCTCAGAACATTCTTTTAGATGAAGACTTTTGTCCCAAAATCTCGGATTTCGGGCTTGCTAAACTGTGCAAGAAAAAGCAGAGTATACTGTCGATGCTTGGGGCAAGAGGCACCATTGGCTATATGGCTCCCGAAATATTCTCGAAGAATTTCAGAGGAGCTTCTCATAAGTCTGATGTGTATAGCTTCGGAATGATGATTCTTGAAATGGCTGGAGCTAGAAAAATAGAGGAAGCTCTGACAACCAATTCGAGCAAGAACTATTTTCCGGACAAAATCTACGAGCAAATAGTAGTACAAAACGCTAGGAAGAAACTAGATTGTGCCATGGTTGAAGAGGAAGAAGGGAAAGCAAGGAAAATGTTCCTAGTAGGATTTTGGTGCATTCAGACTATTCCATCTGATAGGCCAACCATTTCTAAGGTTGTGGAAATGTTAGAAGGAAGTATTCAATCCTTGCATATTCCTCCCAAGCCAACTTTATATATTCCTAATACTCTGTCCGGACAAGAAATCTCCTCATCATTGTCGGAAGATGCAGAGACAGGCAGCTTCGCTGAAGATATTGTGGAGACATAGTTTAAATATTATTGGCTGATGTAAACTGCATTCTTCCATAAGTTCCAACTTCATATCTGAATATATGTGCACCATAGATACAACACAAAGACACCGATTTTTAATTAAATTTAATACATGATACGTGCCTGTGTCTGATACGATATTTAATATTTTACATTACCTTAATGTAATATTTTTAGAATATATTACACATAAGTTGATCGAAAAAGTTCCATACTTGATTAGGTCATTCATAATTAACGCAAGCGAAAATATCATTTTTTGTTCTCTAAAAATGCTATTTTTCGATTTTGGTCCTAAACTTTTACCTTTTTCTCACATTACATTCTTTTTTATTCGATTTTTCTCAATTTTAGTTCTCCATATCATACGTGGAAGAAATTTGCAAATTTTTCCTGATTTTCCTGAGTTGATATATGACTTGTATTATTAATGTTTAAGGAAAAAAAATTTAAAAATGCCACATAATTACATAAACTATTCTTATTTAATAAAATATCCCTCTATTATAGTTTATTTTCTAATTTTACCTCAACTTCATCTCCTTATTCAATTAAAATAAAAAACCCAACTTTTCTAATTTTACAGCCGCTGCCACATTTGAGCCGTCGTTGTTTCGTTGTTCGGATGAATTGGACAACGGGACCACCACGGTTCAATTCGTCTCGTCGAGACATTCAAAACACCTATCAAATTGACCCCATTCTATATCCGAAAACGCCCGTTCGGGGGCCTAAAAGTTGAGCTATCGCGCTCCCGCCGGTGCTGTCTTCAAACGGTGATATCTCCACCAAAACAGCACGACATTCCTTAAGACCACTCCCAATAGATTTCTCTTGAAGTGTACTACAATGCCCATGTCGTGGGTGCTCCGATTAGCCGCCGGAAACGAAGTCTAAAAGTCGTGCCTGTTGCGTGTGTCGTTGGCCGCCACTTGGTCAGCCAATATCTCTATTGTCCAGCTGTTTCAGGCCATTAAACCACTCCCAAGTTGTAGCTCTCGTCGAGTAGATGAATTTCCATAAACCATTCACCGAATTCCATCATCGGAGCTGGCCGTACGACTCGTTCAAAGTTTCAGCTGATTTGAGCCGCAATCAGCCATGTTGGGTTTTTTTATTTTAATTGAGTAAGAAGATGAAGTTGGGGTAAAATTAGAAAAAAAAAATAGGGTTAATTATATCTAGACCCCTTCCGAGTTTAGTATATTACAATTGGACCCCTGTTAGTCATTTTATTACAGTTTGACCCCTTCTAAAATTTCAAAATTACTAAACGGTGAAGAAAAGGTACGATTCCGTTAAATATTTCACATTATATTCCAAATAATTGCGTTATATTCCAAATAATTGTGAAATGACCATTATGTTTGGTTCTAAGATCATGTTTTATAAAAGTTGGAAAAAAAAATCACGTTTTTTTAGAATAAATAAACGTTTAAATAAACAATTATTTCACAATTATTTTGAATATAATGGTAATTTCACAATTATTTGGAATATTCCGTGAAATATTTAACGAAATTGTAACTTTTCTTCACCGTTTAGTAATTTCGAAATTTTAGAAGGGGTCAAACTGTAATAAAATAACTAACAGGGGTTTAATTGTAATATACTAAATTCGGAAAGGGTCTAGATGTAATTAACCCAAAAAAATATAATAGGGGAATATTTTATTAAATAAGAATAGTTTATGTAATTATGTGGTATTTTTTTTATTTTCTTCCTTAAACATGAGTAATTCACGTCATATGCCACTTAGATTTTGGAGAGAAAATTAGAAAAAATCCCCAAATTTCTGTCACGTGAATGCAAATGATTAAAATTGAGAAAAATCAAATTAAAAAGGATGGAATGATAGAAAAGGGAAAAGTTTGGTATCAAAATCGAAAAATGACATATTTGGACAACGGAAATGCCCAAAGCAAAAACTAGGAAAATAGAAAATAAATATATATGATTTGAGCAAATTACATTTTTGGTCCCATAGGATTGGACGATTTGCAATTTTGATCCCATTGTTTTAAAAACTGACAATTTTGGTCCCATTGGATTCAATTTGTGACAATTTTAGTCTCACCGTCAAATTTTGGATGGAACCGTTAAATCCATTTCGGCAGGAAAGAGTCAAATAATTTTTGTTGACATAAAAAAATGAATATATGCTGGTAGCCCAATTGGTTGATATGTGCCCTTACATACATGAGGTTTGGGGTTCGAACCCATGCCTTACAATTTTGCCTTATATTTTTTCCTTACATTTTTTTTTTTCAAATAATATTATTATGTTAAAATATAAATATATAATATATTTTAAAATAAATATATATATATTATATATTATATATTTTTTGTTCAAATAATATTACTATGTTAAAATATAAATTAGTTGTAATAATAATATAATATAAATATATAATATATAGTAAAATAAATATATTACACGTAGATATAAAATATTAATATTAAATATATATATATTATATATTATATATTATACACATTATTATAAATATATAATATGTTTAAAAATAAATACATATATAAATTATATATTATATATTTTTTGTTCAAATAATATTACTATGTTAAAATATAAATTAGTTATAATAATAATATAATATAAATATATAATATATATTATAATAAATATATATCACGTAGATATATACATATTTTGTTCAAACAATATTACTATGTTAAAATATAAATTAATTGTAACAATAATATAATATAAATATATAACATATTATAAAATAAATATATACATATATATTATATATATATATATATATATATATATATATATATATATATATATATATATATATATATTATATATTTTGTGTTCAAATAATATTACTATGTTAAAATATAAATTAATTGTAGTAATAATATAATATATGTTAAAATAAATATATTACACGTAGATAAATTATATATTAATATTAAATATATATATTATATTATACATATTATTATATTATTATTACAATAATTTATTTTAATATATATATATATATATATATATATATATATATATATATATATATATATATATTAAGTGTAATATATTTATTTTAACACATATTTTATATTATATTATTTCTATAATAACATAATAATGTGTATAATATATAATATATAATATATGTTAAAATAAATATATTACACCTAGATATATTATATATATTGATGCGTCTCAAAATTCACACCACCCTATTTGTATGAGAATTCTGAACTATAAATGTTAGAGAGAAATAAACCTGCAAAACAATGGTTAACGAAGAAAATAGTCTACGAAAATAGAGATTAATAATAGAAATTAATATGCGCGTAATGAGATAACAATATTAATAGGCAGAATAATTGACTAAATAACTCGAGAAATTAAAGATGTCGTCCCCGATGTGGATCTCCAAGGATGAGCAGATTTCTTAAATAGATTAAAGAGAAAGAAAAGAGAGAATATTGAGAGAGAGAGAGAGAGAAGAGAGAATTCTGTATATTTCGTAACGTAATTCCCCCATAATACAAATCTGAACTCCTATTTAAGGAGATCTCTAGGGTTTTACACTTTGTTAGGGTTTCCTATCTTCTAGGGAAGTTGGGTAGTTAGAGAATAAAGTGGGGTAGTTTAGTGGGTATCTACACGTTATAAGGGTGAGGTTTAATTTCTTGTGGGAAAAGACTCCTAAAAAATAGGTACAACTGATTTATTCTAATTTTAGGGTGCATCATAATTCCCCCCCACTCTCTTAGTCAAAATGAAATTTAGGCTAAGAGAGTAGAGAAGGTAGCCTCTATGTCAAATTCGCGGCTTCCTTCCTCTTTTAGGATGAATAAGAGCTTGCTAGCCTCCTTCCTCTCCAGGAACAAACAAGAGGTTCGCGGCTTCCTTCCTCCTCTGGGATGAACAAGAGCTTGTTGGCCTCCTTCCTCCTCATCCTTCCTCCTCGGGGATAAACAAGAGTTTTGCGGCTTTCTTCCTCTTCAGGGATGAACCAAAGCTTTTCGGCTTCCTTCTTCTTCAAAACTTTCGTGGCTTCCTTCCTCTTCAAGGATAATGGTACTTGTTTAAAGGGTAACCTTATCAGCTCTTTCTGGCAAAACGTCTTCGAATAGTTTCCTGAAATGTTAGACAACCATACTACCAAGGAAATCGGGATGATCAAATGTTTAGAGCTTTTAAGAATTAAAATTCTATTAACAAGATTTTACGAAGTAGAATTATTCAAAGGATTTTTTGCCTTTTATAAAGAGAAGCATACGTGAAAACATAATTCATGTGAAATATAGAGTAGGAAGAATCAATACTGATAATGTTTTAGGATAATACGGCTAACCGTGATGCCTAGGAAGGTGTTATCTAAATCCAAGCAACATCTTGACATCCTTTGTAAGGGTGATGATACCACTGAGCCTCCTGTTATCAGCGCTCCTCCTCTTGTGAGACGTTTCAAGAATAAGGCGACAGGTATAAGTAGCAACATCTTCGAGCCTTCCTGGGAAGTACAGGAAACCTTCTCCCTATTGCAAAAGAGGGACGCTGATTTGAGGCGCTTCTTCCTCCAAGAAGTCTTGTAGGGTGGTTCCATAAGATCTTTGTGCAAGGACGTTCGTCCTATAAGACTTCCATATAAGGACGTTCGTTCTTTGAATTTTTCACTAGGATGTTCGTCCCTTGAATTTTGCACTATCACGTTCGTCACTTGAGTTTTGCAATAGGGCGTTCATCCTTTGAATTTCGCACTAGGACGTTCGTCCCTCGAATTCTGAAATAGGACGTTCGTCCCTTGAATTTTGCACTAGGACGTTCGTCCCTCGAATTTTGTAATAGGACGTTCGTCCCTCGAATTTTGCACTAGGACGGTCGTCCCTTGAATTTTGTACTAGGACGTTCGTCCCTTAAATTTTGTAATAGGACGTTTGTCCCTCGAATTTTGAAATAGGACGTTCGTCCCTTGAATTTTGCACTAGGACGTTCGTCCCTTAAATTTTGTAATAGGACATTTGTCCCTTGAGGAATGAGCTCATTGAGTTTGTATGTCGTCTTTGGACGATTATGCCATCCTCCCTAAGTATGAGGAGGCACGATTTGGTCGTCTTAGACTTTTGTTGTTGTCCTTGCCAGTTTTACTTGACAGGGCGTAATGGAACCTTTTAGGAAAAGAACTTCTTCAGGTTGCTTGTATTTCTGGAATGCGATGGTTTCCTGCCTTCTATATCTGCTATTCTGCCTTACGATCTCCTGGCATCCTCACGGGGGTTGGTCTCCTCGCTGAAGTCTTCCTGTGGTCCAGGCGGCGTCCTGTCTTTCGAAGCCTTTCTCAGGATCCTAACCTATCGACTCTGTTAGGAGTCCTTCACGCACCAATCGCTCAATCTCATTCTTCAAGTGACGACACTCATCGGTGTCATGCCCGTAATTATTGTGGGATCGACAGAACTTGTTTCGATGGGGGGTTAGTAGGATCGTTGTCTACACTTCGAGGATGGTTTAAAAGTCTAGTTCCTTCTAGCTGCATGAGGATGTGAGATGGTGTTGCTTTCATTGGAGTGTGATTATCGAACCTTGTATGATGGGTAGTGCGAGTTTCCTGATGCTCCATCACCCTAGGTTTTTTAGTAGTGATCCAAGGAGTCCTGTCGTCCTTCCTTTCCCTATGTCCTCCGTGTTGCTCGCGTTCCTTTCCCCATTCGGCCTCCTCCAGGTGAATGTATTTCCCTACTCTAGCCAGGAGGTCGTCGTATCCAGTAGGGGGCTTTTTTACTAGAGACTTGAAGAAGTCTCCTCGGCGTAGTCCTTGAGTCAGGATGCTTACACGGGTCTCCTCTGAGGCTGAAGGGACCTCCAGGCTTGCAGCGACGAACCTATCTAAATAGCTTCGCAATGACTCATGTTCTTCCTGTTTCACGGTGAATAAAGCCATAGTGGACTTCAAATGTTTTTTGCTGCTTGTAAATTAGTTCAAGAACATTGATCGGAATCCTTCGAAGGAATGGATGGAGTCTGGAGGCAGTTAACTAAACCACTGTTGGGTTGCCGTTGTAAGCGTTATCAGGAACGCTCTACATTTCACTCCATCTGTGTATCCATGCAGCATTGCCATATTCTCGAATTCAGTCACGTGTTGCTCGGGGTCCCCCGTTCCATCATACTTGGATAGATCAGCCCTTCTAAAATTTATTGGGAGTTCCTCCTCCAGGATGCGTGCACTGAAGGACAATCCTCTTCTGGTGGTTGGCGGTCTTCTGGTCATCCTTTGTCTAACTTCTTGTAGTTCCTGTTGCATCCTAACGGTCCATTCAGGGGGATCCTCCGCTCTGATCCTTGCTTCCTGATGCAGATTAATATTATGGACGTTTACGTCTATGTGAGGGTTGGTTTGAGTTCCCCCTGCTTGGTCCACTCCAATTTGAGCTAGTTGAAGCGGCCTGAACCTCTCCGGTCGAATTCCAGTCCCATTGTTAGCAGGAGACCTCTCCCACGCTGGAGGTCGTAGGATGCCCTGATGAGGGATTTCCTCTTGCACGTAGGAAGGCTGGTTTCCTCGTACTCGATCATCTCCTCCTGTTTGGGTGCGTCCTGGTGCAATTACTTCTCTTACTACTTCCAAGACTTCTTCTCGCACGCAGGATCGGACCACTTCGGCTATCCTCTGATTCAGTTCATCCCAAGGCAACCGCGTTCCTCCTGTGGATGTTCGTCTGGTATTGGCGGCAGTGCTCCCAGTGGGTAGAGTGGTTTCCTGCGGGTTAGTGACTGTCCCGGGAGCGGAGAATTGAAGTCCCATGCTCGTAGTGGAAGGTGCTGAAATGGTAGGATGGCCAGCGACCGACGTTCCTGGAGGCTGAATCCCGGTAACTTTGCTTCCTGCAGGATGGATCGTCCTGACGAACTCAGTCGCTCCTGCAGTTGGTTACTCAGTGGATCTGGTTGCGGGAGTATTCTCCGGGGTAGGCGTGATTCCTGTGATTCCTACACTTGCGGAAGCTTCAGTGTTGTTTCCTCCTCCGCGTGCTTGGATGGTACTTGCAGGGATGGGGCGGAGGATCTCTCCGGTAGCAGATTCGGTGTTGCTAGATGTCGAGTTCGCCATGTAAAGTCCGGATCTAACTTTCTCACGTCTATAGCTCAATGTTCCCACAGACGGCGCCAGATGATGCGTCTTAAAATTCACACCACCCTATTTGTATGAGAAATCTGAACTATAAATGTTAGAGAGAAATAAACCTGCAAAACAATGGTTAACGAAGAAAATAGTCTACGAAAATAGAGATTAATAATAGAATTAATATGCACGTAATGAGATAACAGTATTAATAGGCAGAATAATTGACTAAATAACTCGAGAAATTAAAGATGTCGTCCCCGATGTGGATCTCCAAGGATAAGCAGATTTCTTAAACAGATTAAAGAGAAAGAAAAGAGAGAATATTGAGAGAGAGAGAGAGAAGAGATAATTCTGTATATTTCGTAACGTAATTCCCCCGTAATACAAATCTGAACTCCTATTTAAGGAGATCTCTAGGGTTTTACACTTTGTTAGGGTTTCCTATCTTCTAGGGAAGTTGGGTAGTTAGAGAATAAAGTGGGGTAGTTTAGTGGGTATCTACACGTTATAAGGATGAGGTTTAATTTCTTGTGGGAAAAGACTCCTAAAAAATAGGTACAACTGATTTATTATATTATACACATTATTATGTTATTATAGTAATAATATAATATAAATATAAAATATATGTTAAAATAAATATATTATTTGAAGAAAAATTGAAGGGAAATAAACGGGAGGCCTGGGATTCGAACCCAGACCCTCTGGTGTGTAAGGAGACCACCCAACCAACTAGGCCACCAGCATTTTCACGTTTATATATGTCAACAAACATTATTTGACTCTTTCATGTCGAAATGGATTTAACAATTCAAATCCAAAATTTAACTGTGGGACTAAAATTATCATAAATTGAATCCAATTGGATCAAAATTATCAATTTTTTAAATAATGAACCAAAATTGCAAATCGCCCTGGACAAAAAATGTAATTTGCTCTATTCGATTTATACATGAGAATAACGACAAGAATTGAAATAAAATGATCTCCATTGCGAGCTTTGCCCATTCATGGAATTGGATACATTTTTGCTGGGAACACAGACGATTTTCTCCAGAAAATCTTTCCAGAAATGGCCGAAATCAATTCAAAGGTCCCAAAGAGCAGAGCGTGATGAAAAACCCTGCCTTTTGATGTGATGGATCGGAGATTACCAGCTGTAAAGAACACTGAGCTCGGGCAACTATAAATGCGTCTTCATCGACCCTCTTCTGCTTCATTTTTGACCAGGAAAAGGCAAGCTCATCACAGCAGCTGTAAGCATGTCGAGTCCTTCCCCGGCTGTTGAAAATGAGGTTTGTTTGCGAAGTGTTGCATGAGAAATTAGAGTATAATCGTTTTAGTTGCTTTGTCGGCGGAAAGAATTACCGTATGATTTGGAATTTGGCTCAGGTAGATGGATTTAGTTGAAGCCCTTGAATTTGATTTGATTTGTGAATGAAGGGTTTATTTATTTGTTTGCAGGTTTGCGAAATGGGAGAACCTTTGGTTAATGGAGAGATTTCACAGGCTCGGATGGCTCGAGTTCTGAAGGTGGTGATGGTGAAGCTAAAGAGGATGACGTTCATCATCTTACTGCAGGGAATCCATACTTTGATGTGATTCTAGCAGCAACACATTGCAAGCCTCGTTACATGATGGTAAACTGCTCTGGCTCCACTCTGTTCTGTTGTTTCTATTGGCTGTAGATGTGATGCTCACAACGTGTTTGTTATATTGTCTCTGAACTAAGTGAGAATGTGTTGCTTATTCGCCTCGGATCCTAGTGCTTCTGCGTAATATCCGAATCATGATGTTTTGGCTGGCCTAATTCGAATATTACCAGATCTTTTATGCAGTAGTATGATTTGATTTATCTTTTGGACAAATCGTTGGGCATATTTATATGAAATACATCTGTTGATTTAATGATGGGAAACATCTTTTCGAAATAAAAACTAAGTTTAATGGCGTCATTATGTCGAGATATTGATCTAGCTTACAGGAACAGTCCTAATTTACTTGTGTTTTTCATATAGTTCCATGAAGTTTTAGTCGTTCTGTTGCAATTTTTTGGTTATCTAATAATGCATTTTGTTTATAATGCATAATAACCCATTACCTGCACCGGAAGAGAAAGTACTTCAGCTGTTATCGACTTATGTTCCGTTCCATATTAAGACGGATAGTTTACATTTGTGCACCATATGTTGATAACATGTAAACTTACTTACTGATTTCATTGTTATTGCTGACAGCAACTCCCTCCAAGTCTTGTAAGTGCTCTTCCTCGTGCCATTGTCCCTGTGGTCCTCAGACATGGTGGCAATAAGTGGAATCTGACTTACTTCGGGGGCAGCAAGCGACCTCATTTTGATGCCAACTGGAAAGCATTTGTGACTGAAAATCATCTCAAGATTGGAGATGCTTGTGTATTTGAACTAATGGACTCCAGCAGTACGAATTTTACATTCAAAGTTCATATCCTCACGGGTGATCTGCCACCGGAATTGCTGATGGCCGTTGATTCCCGTGGCAAGACAAAAGAGATAACTCTTGACTAGATTCAGCTTTTAGGGTTCAAATGTTCCAAGTTTGTGAAATGGATTTGTGTGTATGTCACAAATATCTAATGTTGTTTTTGGTGAAATGTTTAGCTCAAGTGTATTCACCTCTTTTAAGCTTTTCTTCTAGCATGCCAAGTTGTATTTGAGAAATATTTTGGCATTGATTCAGATGAAACTGTTGTCGCTATGGTACTCTATCTAAGATTCTTATATGAATAAATGCCAAAAGTTTCATCCTAATCAATGCCAAAATATTTTTCAAATACAACTTGACATGCTAGAAGAAAACCTTGAAAGCGCTAAATACACTTGAGCTAAACATTTCACCAAAAACAACGGTAGATATTTGTGACACATTCACAGATCCATTTCACAAACTTGGAACATTTGAACCCTAAAAGCCAAGATTCTTATATGAATATGGTGTTTGGCACCACCAATGAGCTTGATGTTTGAGATATATCAAATTATGTAATTTGATTTGTTTCGAGTAAATTGAAAATGTGGCAAAATTTAACTTATAAACTGTTAAATAAGTGAGGGCTAAACCTGATGTGTGCAAAGAATCACCCACTCAACCAGTATTCTACTATGAGGTTCGACATAATTAGGCAAACTTCCCCTAGCATGTAAGAAATTACAACAATTTAACCTAGCATATCCTGAGATTCAGCCAGATAGAAACTTACATTATAACCATGAATATACAACCAAAAACTGACCAGTAACAAGAGAAAAATAGGGGAACTTTTTGATCCGGATGTAATATAAGTTCTTGATAGGGGAAGTTTTTGTAATTTCCCAAACCCCAGGAGAAATTCGTGTACTTAGGTCAAAATGTCATGGGTGTGATGATCCCTTTCTTGTATGATATTTTTGAGTTGACTCATTGATCCTTTTCATAATCTCACTTTTTTCGATTACAATCTAGCAACAGCTTGTGGAAAGCACAAAAATTAACTCCCGTTAGAAGAAGAAAATGATTTCAATGAAGTACTTTGAGTTCTATGTTTTCTTTTATCCAACCGGTTGTAAGCACCCTTAGTTCTAACGAAGAGCAACGAACTAGAAGTTAAACCTATCAACGATATCCACATCCACCACACAAATGTTTCGTGGTAGCAATCCTTGCCTATGCAAACCATAGATCCATCCTTTGATACATTGTTGTTTGAGTTTCCTATGTTTGCCTCATATATTATAGCTGCAAGAAGACTGTAGAGTAGTGAGCCAATTGGGATGTTTGTAATGAGAATGTTGTGATTGACACCAGCTCTGTTGGGGCCGAATAGCTCTGATGTTATGGACACTGCTGTTGAAAATACAAATCCCGAGCTTAGTCCAATCAAGGCTGTTGCAGTTATCAAAGTTGCCTTAGCGTCTGATGATACGAGCATGAGGAACGATAATGGAGTTGGAATAAGGGCCCATGCTAGCCATCCCGTCCTTGCGTGGTATAATTTTCTGCATAGTTTGAAAAGTCATTAGGGTGTTGAAAATGGAATGATTAAGAAGCTCATAATTCGATATTCTTAAACCTTACCCTCGTAAGAATTCCGGGGCAGTAGAAAGCAAGCGACCGAAGAACGAGCATGCAGAATAAATCGAAACAAGTGAACTAACATCCGAACCATAACCTAATGATTCACAAATTTGGCCAAGATTGTTGCTATAAACCAGTCCCAAAGTCCCACCGCAGAAGTAGGCAACATAGTAAAGCCAGAAATCCAACCTGGAAACAAGCATCCTAGTCGAGTGTTCTTCTCCTAGTTTAAAATCCTCATTGTCCAAGAAATCATCAAAACTCTCTCTCTCATCTCTTTCCATGAGACCTTGATGAACCTCAAGTTCATCATATCCAAAACCCGCAACCTTTTTCCCGATTCCCAAAACAGAGACGATCCAAGGTGTTAACATCGGAATTACTAGCAAAACAATAGCTCCAAATAGCACGAAACGGGCCATATAAGCATTTGATGATATTGAGTTTAGGACAAGGAGATACAGGCCTGTAATGATGGACACTGCAGTCAGGAAGATGAAGTTGGCAGGGTTCTGATCCCGTGCGGCGTCGGATGGAGAGGAGTGGTGCTTGATTGGTGGAAATGAAATGAGTGATATGATGAGAGGGAGAAGGGCATTTAGAAGAAGGTATACTTTACTGTCAATGGGGTTGATGGAGTTGGCTATGAGGTTGTAGATTGCTGCACTGACACCGTTGAAGCTTACGCCGAGGGAAATAGCTAATGCTCTGTTTGTTGTGAAGTGTTTTATGCAGAGGACATAGCAGACTGTGTTGAACCAGCAGATGCTGCAGCCTGATAGCAGAGATAGTAGAAGTACCTGGAATTTTTTATAAAAATAAATAAATATGAGTTATTTCAGTTTGGTTCGGTCTGATATCGAATCAGTTGGAAATCTAAAAATTAAATAAAAAATATAACTAATATTTTGACATACTAAATCTTGAAAGTTGAAAGATTCATGCAAGAACTAAGCATGAAGTTGAGCTTTAAGCTGCAGAGTCCTTTGTTGCTTGAATTCAACTATTTCAATTGAAAAAGAATAAACTTGCATCAATTGATTAATATTGCAGTGCCCTCTACTCTAAGTATTGAACATGACTAGCTCAACATAAAATGTAGAATGATGTACAATGATAGAGGCAAGAGGATTGGCCCCCCTAAACTTTAATTTGCAGCCCTTCATTTCCTTTCTTGATGTATTTTTGTAGTTCTACTTATATATTATATATATAATGGCCCGTAGAAATGACTCATTCATTTATTTAGGAGCTGGAACTCTAACTCTATGTATAAACAATATTAAATTTCATGTTCATGGTTAGTTATCCCAACCTTTGAATTGCATATAATTCAACGAGAAACTAATTATTATAGTCGACGGTGAATGACCTAATTTTTTAAAAAAATTGGATATACTTAAATTCTAAAATAATTTCGGGTATCAAATCAGTATGTACCAAACTAAGATTTGAAACATACACAAAATTTGATTGGATTAAGTACAACAAACTGTGCAAATCACCAATGTTGATTGATTGAGAATGAAATGTAAAGAAATTTCTACCACTTTTGCGTCACGTTAGCGACAAAATCTTGCTATTTATTTTATTTTGCTGCAGCTACTGGACATAGTTGTTGTGTCCGCAATTATTTAACTAAACTATTTAAAACAAATAAAATAACAATGCTAGTCCTTGAAGCATAAAACAAACAACCATTATAAATAAGCTTACTTGGCGCACCTAACACTACATTAATCTCCAATATAGCGACACTTCTAAAAATATAATTTTGTTATATTGTATTTTATTGTGTCGGATATTATGTCCGGCACGAAATTAAAAAAAATCCAGAACACCCTATTGTATATCATAGACATTAACAGATGCAATAGAGATTAGAGCCTAGAGGCCAAAACCGGTTGTGAAGTTGGTACATTTTTTTTTTTTTTTTGACAACATGAAGTTGGTACATTTTGGTAGGTGGATATATGTTGGTTATTCTTATGCACTCTGATAGCTCACCTACTCCTAACGAACATTTATCATTATTCATTCAAGCATTTAATCGTCATTATTAAATATTAATAACCCAATTCTGAATTTCAAACTAAAAATTAGCATAATTCCAAATTTTCTATTGAATTTGCTATCAGTTCTAATTGACGTTTTTTGGTATAAAGCTTAAAGAAAAGGATTTTGTTAGAATATTTATTGTTAAATACGAGATTCTTTATCTTAAAAACAAATTAATAACCAAAATTTAAAATTACTTAAAATTATATATATATATATATATGACAAGAAATCTAGACACATTTCTCCGATGAAGATTGGTTTTTATAAGAAAGGCAGCCCAGAATGAATGCATCATGAAGGATGATCACATTAGAACTACGAAGAAAATCAATGGAGCCAGAACATGAAGAACATTGAAACATTTGAAAAGGTAATTAGAATTAGCGCGAGAGAGAGAGGCAAAAACATACCAGAAAATAAGGCAGAGTGATGATTTCCTGAATGAGGAGCCATTGGAGGCCATATCCAAGGAGACCCATGAAAGCAGCGACAAACATAACCCCCCATACCGGAAAATACATAAGCGAAACGCCCGAGCACCACCCGAACGCCTTCCCCATATCGGACGCCACCGAGATATAGTTCAGCTGCACCTGCGATATGCCCAGGGCAGATTTCAGATCCGTCGAGTAGGACGAGAAGTCCAAATTCGTCCCCGTAAACGCTTGAATCCATGTCGTCGCCACCAACACCATCCATTTTCTGGATTCCCACGTCATTTCGTGACCGCGCGGCGAGGAAATGGGGGTGGATTTCGAAGGGGGGTTTCTCGAAATTGGCAACAATGGCGTCTCGAGGTTTTGCTGGCGCCTGAGCTTCATGGAGGCGCTATAAAAGAGGGAGGGAAGAGGAGAATTGTTGGTTGGGGAGTTTGAACAAACACTTTGCGGGCATGCTTTGGGAAGAGGACGTTTAACGGCACCAACCAATACAATTGGTTATGTTTTGTGCTCAATTATAATTTCTTTCTTATATAATCAAGTTGAGCCCTTGGATCCATATTATATTAATTTACTCAAATTACGTATTTAAAAATTTTAATATATACTAACATTTTAATTTAAATAACTCGAATTGTAATAGGATATAAAACAATGTGTATATACATATAGATTATAGTCAATGAAAAAATTATACTTTCCTTTCTTCCTTTTTTTTTTTAGACAAAAACCCAGAAATAAATTATAGTTAATTATGTCTTTTATTTAAAGATTTTTGAAGAATTATTTGAAAGATTTAATTTATATAATTATGGGATTTTGTCATAATGTTCCACATAAATTTAATACCAAAAATTGACTATTTTGGTTAGAATTATGTGGGATATCATTTAGAGTCAGATTTAATATCAAAGATTGATAATTTCTGTTAGAATCAAGTGGAGCACCACTCTAACTCAGTCTACAAGTAAAGTTTTTTTCAAGTAGTTGTGTCGAACTTCTAACTTTTTAAAAATAAAATAAAAACTATGTTTTGAAACCGGGACCTCTAACTGGTTACTGGTTTTACTAGTTCGACCGATCGGACCATCGGTCGGACCGGTATGACGTCATAATTATGTAATATTATAAATATTAATTAAAAATAATCAAATAAGCTAAATAATATAAAAAATTAGATATAATTTTAAATTACTCCCAAGTACTTATTAATTTTTAATTCATATTTCTAATAATAAAATTTTATATTATAAATCTATAAAAAAAAATATTATATTTTTATCGTAGATAAAAAATAAAAAATATCACATGTACATTTATATTTTATTGATATATATTATAAAAAATACTACATATTATTTTATTTATATTTAAATTGAATCGTATAATATATTATAATATTTATTGTCATAATTAATATTTTTTAATTTTTAATTGTAATTTATAAAATTGATGAGTTTATTTTTATGGAAAATTTTCCAACAACTTATCCGTTAAAAAAGAACTAATTTTTTCTCAATGGAAAAGTAGTAAGTATCTCTTTACATAATCTGTACTAATATCAAAATTTAAATTTTACATAACAACAATTGAGGTATCCAAGTTGGTTTGTACATCAATATCTTGTCCTTGGAACATAGGTTCGAATCCCAGTATACTTCAACATTTTGAATTTTTACAAAAAAAAAATCCGGTCCAACTGATTTGCGAAGCGGGCCGGTCACCGGTTGAACCGGTCCAGTCCGGGTTTCAAAACACAAAATAAAATTCATCCATTGTGAGTTGAGAATTAAATTAACGGATCATTATCGGAAAATTGACTCATAAATTGTGACCAAACTCTTATAATGGTTTTAGTCTCCAAAACTCTATTTTCTATTTTACTTTTGTATTTTTTTATATCCCTTTGAAATATTTTCCAATCTTTCTTAAAAATATTATTTTTAATTTGAAAAATTTTAAATTAACAAATTATTGTATATCTGTATCCCCGTTAACAATATAAGTTCACCACATTACTATTAAAGTATTACGATTTGAAAATATTATCATTTAGACATTTCTATTTTGGTTGTCATCTACATTATGTCAAAGCTAAATAAAATACCCATAAGGAGCAAATTCCATTGAAATATTTTCATAAAAATTTAATTTGCATTGCGCTACTAGACTATTATCTCTCAATACAAACTTATTCCTCATAATCACCTATAGACAAATTTTAATTTATTCTTATAAAAATTGGCTTATACAGGTAAATTAAACTCGTAATTCAACATAGATCAATTATTGTTATTGTCATTTCAATTTCACATTCACTACCGATTATAGAAAATTGTTCATTTCATCCACCTGGAATATCCGACTTGAAATCTTCAAACATATTTTTGGGTTTTGCAAATGTAAGTACTTCAATTTTTTATTTGGTAACATTATAGGACAAAAATTACCGGAATCTCCTTTACCTTGCCGGAAATGATAACGTGTTGGTCGTAATGACACATCGACTGCCATGTGGAATTTTTTTGCACATCACAATTTTTTTAAGAAAAAAAATTGAATAAAAAAATTCAATCGTTTTATATATAATTATTAACTTTTCTTTTAAGTTTCTCGTTACACCCCTAGAAATCATTACATCCGTCGACCTCCTCCTCCTCCTCCTCCATCAAACTTGCCAGATTTTCCAGAACCAAAAAATATTCACGTCACGCAGGCACTCAGCTAACACCGTCGATGAGGGTTGGTGACGAGCACAACCCATTAGTAGCTTTCCTTCATAAAAACTTCCTCTCATGGACGAATTCAAATTGGCTTCTTTTCAGTTTTCAATACAGTTGCAGAGGTTAACAAACTCGGATTAACATATTTTCGACGAAAATTAAATATTCCAGTTTGGACAAATACCGGTCCTTGATTGTTGTTGGTAGAAGATAGAGCAAGAACAGGAAGGCAAATAGGCAATCAAGCATTAACCCCAAAGAATGCATCAAATGGATGGACAAAAAACAACCAAATTATTATTATTTTTTTATTTTGTGATGTGGAAAAAAAATTGCCACATGGTTGCCCATGTGTCATTCCGGCCGACACCTCATTATTTTTGGCGAGGTAAAAGGATTCCGATAGGCCTTTGTCTTATAATTTCACCAAATAAAAAATTAAAGTTCTACATCTGCAAAAGTCCAAATTTATGTCTGTAAATTTCAAGTTAAATATTTCGAACGGATGAAATGAACAATTTTCCACTACCAATTATTAGGCTGAAGTTATCAATAGTTTTTTCAAACAAAAAACACACCAAAATATCTCATAGTGATTTGTAACGTCTTATATAATTTAAAGGGCTAATTCCAGTCACCCCCAAACCTTGGGGGGGTGGGGGTGCACTTTACCCCCTATACTTTCAATCGGTGCACTTACCCCCCTCACCTTTGAAAAATGTTCACTTAACCCATTTCCGACGGAATATTCCGCAGGACTTTATGAATAAATTTTTACGTGATTTCTAATGGTAAATTCATATAAATCAGATGTCAAATGTATTAATATTATACATCAAATCAAAGCTCTTGACGAAAGGAATACCATGATTGTGTCAAAATCAAAATCCAACAACTAACAAAGGAGGAATCGTCAGTCAAAGACGGTACATGACGGGCGAAGCTTTGCAGGTGAATTTCGACGGCCAATAGAGTCGAATGGGGTATGAATTTTGTCCGTCATATAGAGAGGAACACGATGGTAGTGGTCTTGACTCTTAGGTCACCGTGACGGATGAGAAATCAACAGTCAAAGTTAATTTTGGACGGAATAGTTAAGGAATATTCCGCCAGAATAGTGTCAAAGGGTCAAAGTGTTAAGTTTTACAAAGGTGAAGGAGGGAAACGCACCGTTGATTTCATCCCATAAATTTTATTCTTTTTAATTTTGATCTCAACCATTAGTGATTTCTCAATTTATGTCCTATAAAGTCATTTTTTTAGTAGATATGGTCCCACCGTTAATTTTTCATCAATTTTGAATGGAAATGACATGTGCACAGCACATGATCGTTAAAAATATTGCATTTTGCCCAATTTTGTTTATTTATATTTTCAAAACTACCCAATTTTATTTAAATTATGTATTCTCACCCTAAATAAAATTAAATATATATTATGTATATTTATATATTATCTGTATGTATGTGCTTATATATTATATGGAAACCGCATATAAAATTTTTATTCTAATAAAATTTGATGTATTATACATTATCTTTTATTATATATATATTTTCTTAAACCCACACACCCCAAGTATGCAAAGGGATTCGAACCCGGGACCTTGCCTTCAAGAAAAAACCCTCACACCATTTGACCAACCCCTATTGGTTTTACATTATCTTATATGAATATATACTTACACACATTTTCGTTATATACATATTAAAATAATATATATAAAATAGAAGATAAGAAATAAAAAAAATTATAATTGAATAATTTAATAAATTTATAAAATAAAATAGAAAAATTCTGATAAATTTATATAATATCATAATAATATCAAAATTTAATTGAATAAATAAATTAGAAAAAGGCAAAATAAAAAAAGTATGTATTCTGTAAATTAAAAATTCAAAAGAAAACTAAAAAGTGGAGAAGAAAACCCCATTTAATTAGTATATATTTATATTTTGGTGTATATATGCATTCATATGTATATATATGATGATATTTGTATAATTTTTTTTTTTGGGGTTTAATAAGAATAAAATATATTGTAAGGGGGCAAAATGCAATTTTTTTAACGGTCACGTGCTGTGCACGTACCATTTCCATTCAAAATTGACGGAAAATTAACTGTGAGACTATATCTGCTAAAAAAAAAATGACTTTATGGGACATAAATTGAGAAATCACTAATAGTTGAGATCAAAATTAAAAAGAGGAAAATTTATGGGACGAAATCAGCAATTTCCTTATAATCAAATTTGTAAAGCAAATTTAGAATAGAAGTGATATTTTTTTCCCAAATATTTGCAGTTTGAAAATGGAAATTTAATTTATATATAATTTTTTTTATTATGCATTATTTACTGAAAACATGATTTTTCTCCATGACTCTACTCTGTCAACTTCACTATCCCTATTATATATACGTTATGGAAAAATAACAAAATCGTTGTAAAAATCAACCTTACATTATGAAAAATACAATGGAAACTGTTCTCACCTTAATTTGGGGTCAAAAGTATAATTTACTTAAATATGGATACCAATCTGAATTTTTTTCCTTTCAAAATGTTCCGTCCAAGCCTCCAAGGTCTCATGGAATTCTCAAAATTGAACTGAAGGGGATTGCCTCTCAGAATTCTTTGCTATTGCAAAACCCCATCGAAATCGTAATGCACTGACTATACATATACCTAGATAGATAGTGAGAGAGAGTGAAAATGGAGGTGGAGTTGGAGCCAAGGGTGAAGCCTTTGGCTTACAAAGTGAAGGCGATGTCGAGGGAATCGCCTGCACAGAAGGCGGCTCATGTGCTCGACACAGACCTCCGCAACCATTGGTCTACAGCGACGAACACCAAAGAGTGGATCTTACTCGAGCTCGAAGTACGTGATAAGTGGTTCATACTTCATACACATTGTTTGTAATGCTTTAGCCCAATTTTGTGGCTTCCAGTGGTGAATATTTGATGGGTTTTTGTTTTAATGTTCGTGGTGTGGATTAAATTGACTAGGATTAGTTTAATTGGAAATTAAATTTGTTTACCTGTGAAATATGAGCTTCGAACTGAAGTTTGGCTAAGAAGAAGAATTTAAACCGTTGCATAGTTACTGAAGAGTCGAGCTGGGAGGATGAAAACAGTTTGTTCTCAATATAGTATCTGGGATGTTGTGGATGACTGTGAGACAGATAAATCATTTGATGTGTTTGGAGTGCTTCCGGAGACAAAATATCCGTAGGATCAAGCCAAACTCAGAACAAGAAATACTTTCTAGAGAGCTAGAGCTTGGACTTAGTTGAGCTACAGTGAAGCTGTAATATTGAAAAAGAATAATGAACTTGTGGAAAAGAAGGTGGAGAATGGGGCAATGAGAAGAAACCATGTTATCGTAGATGGGTGCGTACACTAGGGTTGTACTCATCATTTACATGCGAGGTTTGAGCTTGCTAAAATGATTGTATTCACACAATGATGTAATAGTTTTCCAGGGAGGATGAAAATTGTTGACTCAGTTGACATCTGAGAATGTTGGAAGCTCTTAGCTTAGATACCATAAAAGGCACCTGGAGTGTCCTTGCGAAAAATTTCCCATGCTTAATTGAGATCGATCCCTAAAGCTTGAAGAAAAAAAAAACAATGATCTTATTAAAATAGTGTACAGTTGGAAAGTTGCCATGTTGTCTTGGTTCTTACCTCACCTTTTGTATGCTTGGTTTAAGCTTTCAGAAAGTGATTATCATCCCCTTTCCATCATTTTTTAAGAAGGGGAGTGGGCTGGAGGTTGGGATTCCAATTGGGTTTGAACAGTATACACACACACACCATTTTGTGTGTGTATACTATTTTTTTCCTCAGTAAGGTGGTGCATTTCTAGTTTTACGCTGGTGGAAAATATAGATTGCCGTTCATATGAGCTGATCATGCGTGATTTCAAAGGTTTGTGCTCTGTGGATTCTGCAAATTAATACTTGATTTACATTAGGCTTCTTGTTGTTGGAGCTTAAATGTAAAAGTTCAGTGAACTCTTAAGTGTAAAGAGTAGATTATTGTCCTGTAATGATCAATGGACTAACTTGGTGAATGTATATGCAAATTTGGATGGTTATAACTTATAACTATAACTATATATGCTAGTTCTAGGTGCAATAATACTTAGCAGGACTTCTGTCCTTCCTTGCCTCAGTTTTTTATTACCTAAATGAATGCACTCTTCTGAATTATAGTCAGTATGTGTGCTAAAACTTGTTTTATGAGACTATGGTCATATCAATGATTTCGTTTCTTAGAGAACTATGAAGTATGATGTTATGACTTTCAAGATGGATTCATTTGTAGTTGCTTTACTATGAGCAAAGCACAAGTATTTTGTAAATTTTATTTTTATCGAAGGCCATACACATTGCTAGACTGATCCCCCATAAATCTTTCAGTCATAATTGAATCTTAAGAGTGCTTTCATATTGCTGATTTGATTTTGAATATTATATATATACAGTTGTTATCTGATTTCTTGTTGTTTGTTCCATTGTAGGAACCGTGTCTTCTTTCACACATAAGGATATATAATAAATCCGTTCTGGAATGGGAAATATCAGTTGGATTACGCTATAAGGTTTGTGAAACATGAGTGTCAACAGCTACATTGAGATAAGAAGCATATATCTCTTTAAAGATTTGGTTAAGTTTATATTCTGCTATGTTGGTTGGCTGATTGCACTATAATTATAAACAGTGACTACAACAAGATCACATATCATGCATATTGTATTTTATTTTTTCGTATTATTGGTAGTCCACACTTCTATTCATTTTATCTATCATGCAGTATAAGCAAACAAGGTGATGTATGTTTTAGTTACTGGGGACTTTTGAATGATAACTCATTCATCACACCTGTTTGTGAGATATCCATAGGCAGGGTCATATTTCTCTTATTCAAAACATATACTGCAGTGCTTTAAATGTTGATTCTCACATTATTTCTGCAGTTTTTATTTTGATATTTCACTCCTGTCAAGTGACATCTTAAAATTCTTGTAATTTCTTCAGTCAGCATGTCTTTCCTCATGACTTGTGGTCAGTTTTCACTATCCTTTTGCAATTACCTAATATTGGTATCAAATGTTTTGTTTAGTTTATTGAAGTATGACAATTACATCTCAGTTTTCTGTTACTATATATTGCGTCCCCTTTACGTATTCCTCTGACAGCCAGAGACGTTTGCTAAAGTTCGTCCCCGCTGCGAGGCTCCTCGTCGTGACATGATGTACCCAATGAATTACACTCCTTGCCAGTATGTTCGGATATCTTGTATGCGTGGAAACCCAATTGCTTTATTTTTTATTCAGGTAAGAATTGCAATTCTACTGCAACTCTTGCTTCCAGTTGAGACCATCATTCTGCTGTTGATGTCTGACTTGTATTTGTAGGCTTATTTCTTCTTCTATACACACTTCTTTGTACTAGATTGCTTTTGATTTTTTAGCTTGATTTAGAGATTCTATCATGTTTTAAGTTTTTTTATAATACTTATATTACTTTGCTTGCTCCATTAGCTTATTTCCCATATTTATGGTGCACTGTTTCCAGTACATAGAAATTTCAAGTAAGGCAACTTCTATGGAATATGGGCTGCTAATGGCGCTTTCCTTGCTATCCCAATTATTTTATTCTATATTTCTTTGATGCAGCTGATCGGGATTCCAATTCCGGGTTTAGAGCCAGAGTTCCAACCTGTTGCGCATTACTTGCTACCACACATAATATCTCACAAACAAGATGCTGTGGATATGCATCTTCAGGTGAGATATCTAGCCTGTAGCAGCATTAAGTAGAGCTATTCATAATTTCGTAAAATCAGAAGTATATCTGTTTTAGCTTCTTGTGTGTACTTGTTTCTAAGTATTCTCTTGTAGTTGCTTCAAGATGTGACAAGGCGGTTGGCCCGGTTTCTTCCTCAGATTGAGGTATCAGATTTTTGGTCTACTTTATCTGAGGAAAAGAAATTATGCTTTACAATATACAAGCAACTGAAGTTTTATTGTGAATATAAACAACTGTTGGGCAGGCTGATCTTAATAGCTTTACAGAAGCTGCAGAACCAACCATGCGATTTCTGGCTATGCTTGCTGGTCCTTTTTATCCCATCCTTCAAATCGTAAGTGAAAGGTATGTCAACCCAGAATCACATTTTCATAGTTCACCATGAAGCTCTGTTTAACATGCCTTTATTTCTCTTAGTACATTTCCAATTACTGATACTAGTAAAATTTTGAGGGTGCATCACTTGTGTTTTGCCAATAGTAAGTGAATGCTATGCAGGTGTAGGTTAAAATTGGCTGAGTTTCTGTGTCCTGTATAGTTTAAGTGGTGTATTAAGAATTTAGATAGAGGTTTGAGTAGGCATGTGCTGACAAGTCTTTTAATTTAAACTTTATATGTGGATGACAAAAAGGAGTTGCGTAGAGTTTCAGATTGAGAAATAATTTAGAGTTTGATTTTGAGATTTAAATTTCCACATTTTCTTCAGCCAAAATTTATTGAAGTGGTTTAAATGTCCGGCATAGTTAGAGCATCAATTTTGTGTGAACAACTATATCAGCCCATCGGGCATCTAAGAATCTAATAGAAAATATTCCCATACAAGTGTTTTTGTGAGGTGACAGGGAAACAGCAAGGTTGGGTCTCAACATTTCTGATTATGAAGCTTCTAAAACCAGTCCATCACCGACATCTTTAATGATTTCCTCAAATTTTGAGGTATGGCATTATGTTCTTCAACAATTGAAGTTGATGTTATGGTGAACGGTATCTGAATTGGTTTGGTTCCTATTGAGCCTTATTGGTGATTTTTCAGCCCATAAGTCGGGCATCATTTCAAAAAGGTGAAAGGAGAACCTCTGCTCATTATTTTAGTTTATCGACGTGGTTCTATCCATTTCGCTCCCTTAGCATAGTTTTCTTTGCATAGTCAATGTATATGCATCATAAGTCAATCTAATTGGTATGGAAATAATTCTACTCTGATTGAATCATATTTGTCGAGCATTGTATATGTGAGAAAGGAAGATTAAACATTTTACTGCAAGTTTCTTTTCGAGTGAGTTGTTTTAAGTAGATTGTGAAAGGTTATATACTTAATCTCTTCCCTGACTCTACAGAGTACAGGCACTTCAATTTTACAATTCTGGGTCATGATTTTCTTCCATAAACTTATATAATTTATAGGTGCTAAAAATAGCAGTGAGTACTGGTTTATTTTGGTAATAGTTAATATGACCGGTTGAGGCTTTCAATCTTTGTCTCTTTATTCTGATAAATACCAATTTTTTTTGTCACATCCATCCCTTTCAACATGTCATAGTAATTTTACATACTTTTGATGTCCGATGTGCAAATTATTGATGACTTATTTTACTTTTTTCCGCATGCCAGCCAAGGAGATCGCGGAACTCATCATCCATATCCTTACCTATATCAACGAACTTGCTGTTCCGTCCTGATGCGATCTTTCTACTTCTTAGAAAGGCTTATAGAGATTCTAACCTGGGGAGTGTGTGTAGGATGGTAAGACTTACCTATGTTTTGATTTTCATACTCGTGGTTCTAAAACATATGATTGAAAATTTGCTTTTTTTGCTCTACTTTATCTGGGACTCATGATAGGTATCAAGAATTCTTATGAAGGTCATGGAGCCTGTAACAGTGCCAGAAGTTTCTTCTCTAGCTTCTGATATTACATCTTCTGTAGTCGATGAGACTCCTAAATCAGATCCCCGTGAACCTATGTCCTTACCTGATTATTCAAACTTGTTTGGAGAGGAGTTCCACATACCAGATGATTTTTGGGATCCCTCATACCTTAATGTCTTGGATTCTGCAGCTGTGGAAGAAGGAATGATGCATGTTCTTTATGGTTCTGCTTCCCAGGTTTGTTACATGCAAGCTGGGTCATTGTTGTTAAACCTGCAGTACTGATGTTTTGCGCATTACTATGTGTATTCACCACATCTCATTCTTGTTTCAGCCTTCGCACTGCAGCAAGCTGGCTGAGAACACGTCTGAGTTTTGGTTGGCATTACCATTAGTTCAAGCTTTGCTTCCAGGTTTTATTGCTATTACCACTTTGCAATTTGAACTTAGTGCCCATTTCCTTGAAAACCCAGCAAAGTTGGCTAAATGTATCAAGCTCATTGCAGTTTGACCTTATTTAAGCAATTTTATTCTGCCTCTGTTTTACTAGTAGTCTCGTGTTCTTTTTATGTATATGTTAGTTATTTGAAATGTTCTTTTTGGGGGTACAACATCTGAAATGTTGTTAACAGCATTGAACAGCATTTGAAAATCTTTCTTAAGGAGTTGGAACTGATACTTATGTATTAAAAATCTGCACTTTTTGATAATCTTTCTTAGAATCCTTTTTTTTCTCGTTAGAGAAGCTTTACCATAACTTCTGTTCTTTAAGCTGGTAACTGATCCTTATTAAGAGGGAGAGAGGTTTTCTGTTATATAAACTTATTTCCTCTTATGCAAAACACTGTTAACATCAAATCCGTTTCAGTTGAACTGGGAAGTAAAATCCAGTTTCACGCATCTGAAAATAAACCAAGCATATTTCTGACGTATTCAACTTCTAGAAATAATTCATGCAAATACATTTTCAGTATCAAAGACATAAAGGAGTCATTTTACACCTTTTCAGCACTATGTAAAAATGAATTTGAGCATAAAACAGTAATCCGTAGATACTAGCATATTTCTAGCTATTGTAGTATATTTTAGATCCATGACTTTGTTGACATCCCTGTCTCTTTTGGGCTGCTATAGCACTTCGGCCTACTGTCAGTAGTCCCTACCAAATTGATAACAACTTCTCGCTTTGGAAACAACCATTTGTACAGAATGCCCTTTCCCAGGTATTAAGGTGGACTGTGTGATCTTTTGCTACATGTTGTCTCTAATTTGATATTACTTTGACCTTGGTAATTGTAACTGCAGATTGTGGCAACTTCATCTTCAGTGATTTACCGGCCTTTACTCCGTGCTAGCGCTGGCTATTTAGCATCATTCTCACCGTCACATGTTGGTTGCTGCTGCCTCTTTTGACTCTAGAGTGATATCTTTTTTGTTTTATGCATCATACCGAGCACATTCTTTAGTCTGATTTCTCTTGTACCGTTCGTCCTCTGTCTATAAAAAGTATGGTTGTACATTAACTTAAGCAATCTTAATATACTATCTTCATGAATGAAATTGGAAGTACCTTTTTATGGTTTTAGCAAAATAGGTTGCTTAATGTGTTGTCAGGCACATGTAGAAAACCGTATTTTTCGATAGCCCGACTGTTGACTACTTGTCTAACTCCATAGCCTTTCCAAAGTGCTTTAGTTCACTTAATTCAGTTTCATCTGAATATAATAATCGTCTCATTTTTTATTTTTCTGATGATAAGGTAATGTTTACTAGGTCTTCCTGCTGTAGTGCATGATTTAGCATTGCAAAATTTACCTTCTTCTAACTTAAAATGTCATAACACCTCTAAAAAGTTGTTCCAAAACACATGGATTCTATAAAGGACTCTGTCTTTGTGTAATGATAGTGAAGGAAACTCATCCATGTCAGAAGAAGCAAAGGAGAATTGTTTTTCCTTTTTCCCCTGTAGTGCCTAACCTGTTTCTGAGTTGAGTTCTTGATGTTAAATGAACTGAATTAACCAATAATCTCTTAATCTTTACTTTGCAGGCTAAGGCAGCATGTATTCTTATTGATCTGTGCTCTGGTGTGTTATCACCATGGATGGCTCAAGTAATTGCAAAGGTTGTATGAGTTTATCATGGAAAGAATGTGCTACATAGAGTTTGGCTTCTACTCGTGTACCCCTTTTTGTGTCTTGCAATATAATCCTCTGTGTTTCAGGTGGACTTGACTGTGGAGCTATTGGAGGATCTTTTAGGTGTAATCCAGGTATGTCCTTTCACTTCCGAGAAGACTATTGGGTATAGTTTTTTCCATGGAGGTTTTCGTTTTCGTTTGTTCGGGACCTCTTATGAACCTGACTCGGTATGCGTCTGATGTTGCCTGAGACCTTCTGAAAATCTGTATTTATTTTATTTTATTTTCTATTTGTTATATATATTGGAAAACCAAATAGTTAGAGGATATATTAGAGATAGACTTTTGTGCTCTGTTCCTTTTACTATCAAACAAAACTTGAAATAGGATATTGTTCTATAAGTAATCTGTTGAATACTGACGCCAATTCATGCATCAAGTGTTCTGTGTGATTTCATACCCAATTTGCAGCTTATTGAAGTGAACTAAAGTAGTGTGCCAATTATTTTTGGTGACTGAGGGTTCTTTTGTACATAGCAATTATTATAGTCCACATTTCTAGAGATGGGCATGAAACAGTGTTATGAATCAGCTGGAAATAACTGCTTTTTTAGGATGAGCTCTTATAATTCTATTGGTGGTCTCTTTGACATGACCATGACTTGAAATTGTGGCTTGTGTTCTTTTTAATGTAAGTTGTTATGTCATATCATTTATTTGACAGGGTGCCCGCTTTTCATTCTCCCGCGCACGTGCTGCACTCAAATACATTGTCCTAGCGCTATCTGGAAACATGGATGACATAATGGCAAAATATAAGGTTGTGCAATGGGTAAAAAAGTTGAAGACAGCATATTGAGTTTACTCAGAAAGTTTTGACCTTTTAAACCCAGTTTATTCTGTATCCTAAGAAAAATTTTGGATGTCTCTCTCAACTATTTTGGTTGCTGGGTAACGTTTTTTTGATTTGTTTCAGGAAGCTAAGCACCAAATACTCTTCTTGATGGAGATGTTAGAACCTTACCTGGATCCTGCCTTAACCCCCATAAAGGGCATGATAGCCTTTGGAAATGTATCTCCTGTTTTTCTTGAAAACCAAGAACAACATTGTGCTATAGCACTCAATGTGATTCGCACTGCCCTAAGAAAGTCTACAGTGCTTCCATCATTGGAGGCTGAATGGAAGCATGGGTCCGTCGCTCCTAGGTAATAGCATATAAGAATGATATTTAAGTTCAAATTCTTACATGCGTAGGTGTTCCTTTTCAAAAGTCGATTTTGAAAAATAAAAATAAGAAATCAAAGAAGTTGTTTTCTTATTTATTTATTTATTTGTTTTATAATGGAAGTATCATTCAGTGTTCACTTCATAATTCGATTTCATTTTTTGTAACAAAAAAAAATTGATTTCATTTTAATAACATTTTGAAGTGCTGTATATGCAGTGTGCTTCTTTCTGTTTTGGATGCTCAGATGCAGTTGCCTCCTGATATTGATCAACGGAAGTTCTCTCCCGAGGCGCTGGAGCCTCAATCTTCAGCTTCTCTACCTCCATCTCGTAATGGACTAGCCTCATCCAGATCAAATAACCAAGAAACTTCTGATTTAAAGATTGATGACATTAATGGTAAAATTGATGTTTCTGACGATGCCAGTCTTCTGTTTGCTCCACCAGAACTGAACAGAGTCTCTCTTATTCATGTTCCTTCCAGCACAGCCATAAAGGTTTCAGATACAAGCTGTTTGAATGCAAATTTGGATGTTGATAATGTTACTCAGAAAAATTTAGTCAACCAACTCCCTGGTGATGTTGTATTCAATGCTGGTCAGGGTATTGAATTATGTAATTTGCTGGCGGATTATTCACAACTTATGAATTATCGTGATTGTGAGCTGAGGGCATCTGAGTTTAAGCGTTTAGCTCTGAATCTGAACTCCCAGTGTGAGAATACTCAGGAGAGTCATGATGTCGCCATAGATTCTTTGCTTCTAGCAGCAGAGTGTTATGTTAATCCCTGCTTCATGATGTCTTTGAAGAATGTGTCACCTGATGTAAGCCAAATTCACCCAAAAAGTTCCAGTAATAACTATGGACCTAAAGAAATTGAGAGTATTTTCCAACGAAAAGATAACGAATTGAAATTTGTGGCTGATATCGAAAGGAAAAGGGACAGAGTTGTTCTTGAGATCTTGATAGAGGCAGCTGAGTTGGACAGGAAATATCAGAAGGTGGCATCAGAAGAGGAGATATCCGAATTGTATGTTCAACGGGATGAGGATGTTGTAAATTTGTCTGAGCTGGATATTCTTTCCGCAGATGCCGTTACCTTGGTTAGGCAGAATCAAGCACTTCTATGCAATTTCTTGCTACATCGTTTACAAAGGGATTCTCATGTGGAACAACAACCCAGACATGAGATTCTGATGTGGGGTCTTCTGTTTCTGTTACATTCAGCGACTAAATTGTTTTGTGCCCCAGAGCATGTGGTTGATGTTATACTAAATTTTGCTGAATCCTTTAACATTCAGTTGAGATCTTTTTATTACCAACTTAAAGAAGGAAATTCACAGTTAAACTATTTAAAGCAGCATACAGTGCGACGCTGCTGGATTCTTCTCCAGAGGTTGGTCATTGCTTCAAGTGGCAGTGATGAAAGATCTGTACTTACTATCAATGTTAGGAATGGTTTCAGATTCTCAAATTTGGTCCCTCCTTCTGTCTGGCTGCAGAAAGTTCCTGCCTTTTCTTCTTCTGCTTTCCCAATGGTTAGATACTTTGGTTGGATGGCTGTTTCACGCAATGCAAAGCAATTTCTGAAAGAGCGGCTCTTCCTTGTTTCTGATTTGCCACAGTTAACATATCTGTTGTCTATATTTTCAGATGATCTTTCTCTTGTAGATAACATCATGGAGCAGAAAGATATGGTGAAGTGGATAGAAGATACGAGTGTTTCCCAGGATCTTAATAATGAGGAAGGAAGCAAAAGCCTTGGCCGTCTTGATGGATTGCAATCTTTCCATGCTTTATATCCTGATGTCAGTAAATTCTTTCCTAATTTGAGAAAAGAATTTGTAGCTTTTGGCGAAACTATATTGGAAGCAGTTGGTTTGCAATTAAAATTTCTTTCTTCTTCTATTTTGCCCGATCTGATCTGTTGGTTTTCTGATTTATGCTCATGGCCGTTTGTTCAAAGTGAGAATGCCCGAACCTTATTTGGACAAAAGTCTGATTATTTCAAAGGTTATGTAGCTAAGAATGCAAAAGCCGTCATTCTGTACATACTTGAAGCCGTTGTAGTGCAGCACATGGAAGCAATGGTTCCTGAAATACCTAAAGTGGTGCAAGTGCTTGTGTCCCTATGCCGAAGTTCATATTGTGATGTGGGATTTCTTGATTCCGTATTGCGTTTGTTAAAGCCTATCATAGCATATTCCCTGAGTAAGATGTCTGATGAAGAAAATCCATTAGCTGATGATTCTTGTAATTTTGAATCTTTATGCTTTGGCGAGCTCTTTAGTAATATTAAATATGGTGATGAAAATCAAAGCATGCCAATGGGAAAAAGGGAAGGCCAGGCACTCACTATATATGTTTTAGCTACCATTTTTGGTGACTTGTCCTTCCAAAGGAAAACAGAACTCTTGCAGTCCACCATATTATGGGCTGAGTTTGCTTCGTTTGAGGGGACAAATTCTTTTCATGATTATATATGTGCATATCAAGTTCTCATGGAAAACTGTAGGCTCCTACTAAATGCTACTTCGAGGATCTGGGGTACCATTCCACTTAAAACTTCTCCAGATTCAGATGCTAACATATGCACTATTGAAGATTTTCCAAAGTCATCCGCTTGGTTTCTCAATGATATATGCAACCCTTCCTCTCCGATTGATGTGTCGGAGAAGCATCAAGACGACAATAACCCAATTGCCCATGACAGTCAAAAGGGTTGCCAATTGAATTTGGAAGAAGTAAAGAGTTTTTCCAAAGAACTAGAGGCCCTTATTTCGAAACTCTTTCACACGTTAGAACAATGCTGGAAAGTGCATCCTAATTTATCCAAGAAACTATCACTCACATGTGCTGAATGTTTCATCTACTTGAGGTGCTTATGTTTGACTGCCGAGAAGGTTTCTGCTTCTTCAGAAGCTGATAATCTCCTTCCACGTGAATTTGTGAACGAGTTCCCAGATTTTTGGAGGAGCAGTCTTGAAGGACTTTCTGAAATGATCTTAGTGCTTCAGGAAGACCATTCATGGGAGGTTGCATCTGTATTACTTGACGCTGTTCTTGGGCTGCCTCAGTGTTTTCATCTGGATAATATAATTGGCAACATATGCTTGACACTTAAGAACTTTTCTAACAGTGCACCAAGTATCTCTTGGAGACTACAGGTTGATAAGATGATATCATTGTTACTTGCAAGAGGCATTCATAACATCTGTGAAAATGAAGATCCTTTGATCGATATGTTCTGTAACATTCTTGGGCATCCTGAACCTGAACAACGGTATATTGCTCTAAAGCACTTGGGAAGACTTGTTGGCCAAGATGTTGATGGTGGAAAGTTACTTTTATATTCAACAACTGAATCAATGATAGCTTCGTCAAATTTGATTAATTCCGCTTCTGAGGGAGTTTTATCTCCTTTGGTTTCGGCCACCTGGGATCATGTGGCCTTGATTGCTTCATCCGACACATCACTGCTCCTAAGAACACATGCAACAGCACTTCTTATCAGCTTCATACCATTTGCTGATGGGGGTAAATTGAAGTCATTTCTTGCAGCAGCTGATAGTATTCTTCAATGTTTGACGACTCTTGCACAACCAACATGTTATGGCCCACTGACCCAATTCTCTTTGGCTCTCATTGCCAGTGTTTGCCTTTATTCTTCACCCGAAGATATTTCGCTGATTCCTGAAAGTATTTGGAGAAATATTGAAACTTTTGGACTGTCTGGAAATGGTAGTTTCTGCAGTTTGCCATCAGTAAATAATTATCTGAATATCACTTGTCATGTCTCGTACTCAGAGTACTCCACTTTTCTCTTCTTTTGTTTTTTAATATATTGTTTTCACAGAAAGGTACTGCACCAGCCTTGAGAAAAAAGCTTGTGAAGCACTATGCAGACTTAAAAACGATGCAGAACAGGCTAAACAGGTACGGCAGTCAGATAGGCAGTTTCAAATCAAGCAGGCTGATAATTTGGAGATTATAGATGGAATCCAATATGCTATAGTGTTCAGTGCATTATAATATTTGGACCTCTACACTTCATTCTTTGTGTTTCTGCTGCTTGATATATCAATTTTGATTTTCCATTCTTATTTTATTTTCAATTATTTATTTGGTCTTAGATATTAAAGGAAGTACTCGCTTCAAGTTCTCCAAAGCAGGAAATCCCCGATTTTGGGACAACACGAGAATCCATTCTTCAGGTAATATCATAATTTGGAGCGGTGACCCTTTGGGTTATTTTATTGTTATTATTCTTTTTCCCCTTTTCTGAGTTCCTTGATGTTGTCTTATGCTTGGGTTGCTTTATTATTCTTTAAAGCGAACCTTGTAGCATTTTTTTGTTTCTACTTGGTGAACGTGCCAGTTTGAGAAAGCAGATACCAAAAGATCAATATTTAACTGAACACAATCATGCTGGATGTCCACTAAAGTAGGGTCCGATAACTTAGTATTGTAGCAGTATTGCTGTGAAACTTTGCTAGGCATGCATGATGTTTATTTCGCACTTGTCAAGAATGGTTGTCTTTCTCCTAATTATAGATCTTCTCTGTACTTATCTGGAACTCTTCACTATATTGTCAGAACATTTCTTTATGGTCTACTGATTTACTTCAGTGTCTCTTATTTCCAACTATCACAGAAGAGAAACAAGTGTTTTTGGTCAAAGATGATGCTGATTATTGCTAGTTATTGCCTTCAGATTGCTCCATGATGCATCCCTCATCTATTATCTATTTGTTTTCAGGTTATCGGTAATTTAACCTCTGCTAGATCATATTTTGATTTCTTCTCAAGGGACGCTGACAAAAAAATGATGGTACTTACTTTGCACTGTAAGACTGTTTAGCTTAATCTTCTCGATCAAGTAATAATTTCTTATATATCTTGCAGGAATTGGAAGAAGCTGAAATGGAAATGGAACACCTGCAGACAGAGCGTCTGCTACCAGATTCTTCTTTTGGTTTCCAAGATTGGCAGCAGTTACCATTTTTGTCCAGTAATAATTCTTCACCTCAATATGGCTTTTCTCTACAATGAAGATTACTTTTAGAAGTCAAGTAAAGATTATACATTTTGTATGACTGTACTGGACACAGGATTTTCTTCTCACATGAAAGTGTACTGCCATCTAATTTCTCTCTGTAGTCACTTGTGTTGATGACTTACAATTCTAATTATCCGTGCAGCCTATGTGAAGGATGATAATAGATTGCAGCAAATCAAAGATGGGATTAGAACCATGTAAGATATTTGCTATTCATCATAATATATATGTGTGAAAAATCATCTTTGTAAGATTTTCAATTGGTTAGGCCTCAAGATATGTATGTTGGATAAAGTTTCTGAAAGTCATCAATGTGTTTCTTATATATATGGCGCTTTTTCATCAGAGAAAAGGCTAAACTCAGGGAAGAGATAGTAACTCGCAGGCAACAAAAGCTTCTGGTGAGGCGTGCTCGCCAACAATTTTTAGAGGAGGCAGCTTTACGAGAAGCAGAACTGATTCAGAAACTTGATAGGTTTTCCCTCCCTTTTCCCTGGATCATATCTTATCCTATCTACCTAAGATGTGTATATATGTTTCTGTATGAAAGTTTTGCTTTTGATCGTTTTAGTGAGAGAGCGGATGAAGTAGAGAAGGAGCTTGAGAGACAGCAGTTACTGGAGCTTGAACGTGCGAAAACTAGAGAATTACGGCACAATCTTGATATGGAGAAAGAAAAGCAAGCCCAGGCAAGACCTATATCTAAAATGTATTGATGGTTACCTATACTCTTTCCACTGAGTTGCCGGATTTTGACAAAGTTCATTTCAAATGGAAAATCGTCCATTTAAATTCTTCGTGGGGCAGTGTGTCACTGTTGCATTTGTTTTTTTACTTTTCAATCATACTTGTAGTTCTTTTATTTCCAGACTATGTTCTTCATTTGTTTTTTTACCCTTTTTTAATCCCTCATCCAAGTGTGAACTTCATTATTATATCAAACTTCATGACTTCCATATCGAGTTGGGCTGGTGGCCAATATGTGAGAAGGATCATTCTCATGATGTGGTGGTTTTTGTAGTTTAATTTGTTGTATGCAGACTTTTAATCTGAAGATTCTGAACCATGGCAAACATGTTTAGGTTTTCTTCCTTGCAGTGAATTGATAAGCTTATATCTCCCCTGGAAAATATTTCAATGTGAATCTTTCTTCTTTTGGCTACAAAGATATGCATCGAGAATTAAACTATTTTTTGACTTCATACCCTTTCAACTAACAGAAGTGAGCTTTTTATGCAGAGAGATCTCTTGCGGGAACTTGAGCAAATGGAATCTGGGGTCCGACAATCCAGACGAGAATTTGCAACATCCAGTCATAGCAGGTAAGTCTTTATTACTATCTGAATTGCATCTTCATATTTAAACTGTGCAACTTCGTTCTAGCTGTATAAGGACTATTTTGCATTTCATGTTTTTCCAAATTAAGAGCTGTTGATCTTAGCATTATAATGAACTATTCATATCTTATTTAATTTCTAAAAGAAAAAGAAACTAAACAGCTCAATACCCAAGCTGCAGAGCAAAAGCATACACCATGCCCTCCCTGCTCCCGACCACCCTTTGCGTGCACCTTTCATGTATTCCAATTATATATATTAAGTATGGAACTTTCATAAACTTAAATGTTAAACCTGTGGAAAAGTCATTCAAAATCTATTAAGACCATAAAAGTTGAACTGTAATAAGTTTGTGGTTTTCCTGCAATAACTTTGAAATACATTCATAGTTTCGGTCATAAATGTGAATTAAGTTATGAATTAAGACACATGAAGAACTATTTCGTTGACAATCAGTGTCTAACTCAAGCTCTTATAATTCACAGTCCTTATCCTTCTGACAATTGTTTCCATCTCTTTTTACCAAACAGAGGACGAGACAGGTACCGTGAGAGAGAAACAGGGAGAGATGGCAATGAAGTCAACTTAAGAACAAGCACACGCAGTCTACCTCCCGATACTTCTGCCACAACTGGCACAGCACCTGTGGTGTTACCTAATAGAGGTTCGTTTTCAGGCCAACTTCCGACAATTCTGCAATCCCGTGAAAGATCAGATGAGTGTGGCAGCAGTTATGAAGAGAACTTTGATGGAAGCAAAGATTCTGGCGACACAGGCAGTGTTGGGGATCCAGATATGGTGTCGGCTCTTGAGGGGCAGTCTGGTAATTTTGCATCTGGTCAGAGGCACGGGTCGAGGGGCAGTAAATCTAGGCAGATTATGGAGAGGAGAGAACGGGATGGTGGCCGACGCGAAGGAAAGTGGGAGCGTAAACACTAGAGTAAGTTGTAAGTTGTAAGTTGGTAGAGTGTAGAATACACAATGTTATATACCGTTGGTGTATTACTGTGGGTTCTTGTATTTTGTCCATACTATTGTATACAATTTTTTCTTTTTCAATTTTTATAGAATGTTTATGACGGGAATGTTTTTATACGGCATTGGATGTAAAAGTGCAATGGGATTTGGTTTATTTTGATGTGGCTTGGTCTAAAGTGGAGAAGAATTTGTGCATAAGACTTGACAAGATTAAGGCGGTGGGACCCCCTTTGTATGGAAAGTGAACTTGTTAATATCCTTTACATTTTGAAATAACTTAGTATTAAATATTGATCCCATAAAATCAAAATTTGTCAATTTGTACCAGGATATAAGCTTGAAGAAAGATTACACCTAATATCAAGATAAGGCAGAGAGACCAAAGAAAGACCATGATGGGATAACACAATTATAAGCAGCCAGATAAAAGCCAACTCAAAATCGTATCTGTACAGAATGTCAATTGTTACAACAATGGCAGTAAACCTAAGATCATCACTCTTCTAACCCAAGAGACACACATCCATCACCAAGAATGCCTATTCCTCCTTCTAATCCTCCTCCTGAATGGTCTACACGCTTCGATACTCAGATCAACGGCACCCGCTAGAGCCATAAACATCGCGGCGTCCTCCACACAGGTCACGTGCCTAATCGCCAACTGCACCAGTGGCTTACTACACTTCCCTTCCCCTGCCACCCTACAGCTCATCACAAAACCCCCCAACACCGGACTCAATCCAGCAAAATCCCCACTGCTCTGTGGACTCGGCACTCCCGTGGGCCCCACCTGTCTGTCAGTATCTATGAAAAACTCACCCCCCTTCTCGGCATTTATGAGTATTTCAGACATCAGGAGCTCCCCACCTTCCTGACCCTCCGACAGGAGGTGGAACCGGCAGCATATGCTGTCACGGACCCCACCCCGTTCCCTCCATGCCTCGAGTTTCCCCCACGGCTGCCAGCTCTCAGGGCGGCAGGGGTCGGGCCGGACTATTAGCCAGGCGCCTGGGTTGGATTTAGCGACCCAATCACAGCCTGTTGAGGGGACAAAGGGGGTGGTTATAAAGGCAGCAGCAACAGCAGAACCAGAGAGGTCGTGGATCTTGACCTTCCAACCTTTCCTCTCTCGTCGTTCGGTTTCTTGGGTGGAGCTGTCGGCGCCCGTGGACCAGAAGGTAGATTCGCCTTGGGAAACCCTGTGTATGTGTACTTGATGTGAGATGTTTGTTGGAAAAAGGGGAGGGAAAAAAAGACAAGCAGCTGTGAAGAATTTGCTATAAAAAGGAAAAGGAAACAGATAAAAAGCATTTTCACTTGTTGTTGGTTGCCACCTGAAGTTAGATTTTTGTTGCAATTACATCCTAAATCAACTTATTCAACATGTAGAGTGGCTAAAATTTACCAGGTGTATTGAGTCAGGCAGCTTTTTATGCTAAAAAGTGGAATCAAGGAGGTAAATCGCAACAAAAAGCAAACTTCGGATGGCAATTGGTGACAAATGAAAGTTTAGGAGGTATGGTGTAAAAAGTATGTGCAACAAATGAATGTTTAGGAAGTATGGTGTAAAAAGTATTGGTAACAAATGAAAGTTTAGGAGGTATGGTGTAAAAAGTGTTACAGGTTAGAGCATAAACTGATGTTAGTCATAGCACCCCTTTGTGTAATTTTATGCAATTAAATAAATCTCCCATCATAGTTTCGAAGTTACACATAATCCAGTGCAACTAAATGACGGTAGCGTCATATTCGAATAAACTTCCCAACTTGATCTCACATATATGGTCTTTATCCAAGTTTCTTTTCTTTCTTTGATAAAAGTTTGTCAGGATCTATCAACAAATCTCAATTAATTTTAGATCGATAGGGGGGTAAATTTATGCAATTACACATAATTGCAGAATAGGAATGTGCAAAATGATTCCAATAATATATGAATATGTGAAATAGTGAGCAAGAGAAATTCCGCTTCACCTGTCCCGGCTAAACTTGCAGCTGAAAATAGGCTGTTTTCTCGAGCCTCGAAGCTGCACCACTTGCGGACTTAACTTAGTCTCATCTTCAAACTGAAACACAAATCTTGGATCAGGATCCAGCTTCACTCGCAAATGAAGCTCGGCCCCTGGTTTCCCACTATCCTGCCTATTTTTCCCAATTCCAATCCATCCATTGAAAAGAATAACGGGTTTTCCTTCGCCCCATTCGGGCCCTACATCCAATCTAAAGGTGCCAATTTGCTGCCTTTTGTTGCCAACACCACAGTGGGTCCCCTTTCTTCCAGTAAAAACTACTATCTCCAAACAAGAATTAGAAGCATAAAAACATCCGGGAGCCAGTAAAGATTTTAAGTGGGATTCTTCAAGATAAAAACTGGAAGCAATTGCGGGAGAATTCGGGGTTGCTTCTGATGAGGATATAAAAGGGACTGAAGTTGTCTGCATGGGGAAGCCACGAAGCCGTATTTCACACACGCACGGTGAAGAAAATGCTTGAATGTTAGATTTTTCTGGTGTGAGAGATGACCCGGGAAGTCTTAGCCCCAAAGAACCAATTGATAATCTGATAAAAGCTTGCGGATCCATTTTATTTTTTCTTTGTCAGAAGTTGTTCTCCATTTGCTGAAAGCTGGCCCCTTTTTTAACTCTTTTTTCTTTCTCTGGTTGCTTAACTCATAAGCTTAAAAATCTGCACATCAGCAACTGAATATTTGTTAAATATTAAATATCTGATGTTTCTCCTCTAAAAGCTTGCTTTCGGATGAGAATATAAATATGTTACAGTGTTAATGTTTACCGAGTCAGAGTTATGGGAATTTATTTGATTCAAATATCATGCATAGCTGGAGAAGGATACAACAGGTAAGAATCAAAGAAAAGGTAAACACAATCAAAACGCAAAACTCATTTATTTTTCCTTCATTTGACAAATTCATAATCAATTGTATAAATGTGAAAAATCACAGAGCATAATGGTTCAGTATACAAGTAAAAGTAACAAGAACCACCACTCAAAGATTTCCTTTGTAGAGGGCAACAACAGTTTTCCATGGCTACCCCAGGTTTCGTACCAACCAACCCGAGCACAGTTTACTTTCTTAACAACTGATTTTATTCAATAGATGGAGCTTCAGAAATTTCAAATAACGCACAAAACTTGAAGAAAATGAGGGTTCTTGATTTTAAAAAATGATGTAGACGTTCTTCTTATTTCAGAGAAATATGATCTTTAAATCAAGAACTGTAAGAGCAATATGATCATGTAGACCAGACATTAAGCACAGAGAAAGATAAAAACTGCATTCTTTAAAAGGAAAGTGTGCTATTAAATCCAAAATAACCTTAATAGTGCTAATCCCAGATCCATGGCTCTTCATTTTTCTTAATCAACTATGAACAGGAGTTACAGAAAAGATCAAATTACACACCAAATGCTTTTTCCCCATATCTTGGATTAAATATTTAACCAAACACGAAAAACTAAGTATTTCCATCTGCAATAGAGCATAATCAATATCTTTCAGCTCCCTGATAACCGGGGCGTACATATCCGGCATCTAATCAACATAAATAGATCTTTTGCTTTTTATTTAAAAAGTAGTTTACAATTCAAAGAAACTAAATTAAGAATTCAGAAACCACCCTTCATCGTCATTTTAATAAACAAATCATCAATTGCAGTCTTTCATCATTTTTTTTTCTGAACTTTCTTCTTTGGCTGGTTTTCTTAGAACTTCTTCCTGAATTCTAACCCCAGTTATGATGAAATAAAGACAATCCCTTCAACCATCTCAATGTTTTTCCATTAAATAAACATAATAACTTTCAAGAATTAAAACAGCCTCCATTAAAACAGCCTCCATTAAAACCAGACCAAAAGCATGCAATCCAGAAAACAAACCTCAGAACAAATATTTCTCAACAATCTTAACGCATAAAGCAAAACGCAATTCGCCCAAACCCCAGGAAACGAAACGCATTATAATTCTTCAGAATTCACCATGCATCAAGAACACAAATAAAAATAAAAATAAAAGAAAATTATAGCCAATTCAGGACCCACCTTCGCTAAATTTTGTTGTTGAAAAGCCCCCCTATAAAGCTGCAGACATCGCCGCTCAGGAATTCGTTCATGAAAATCGTGAAAATTCTCATGACTTTTCTCCTTACAAAATTATTCCTCAAAACAAAAGGTACAAGGTTGATTTTTCTCCTCCTTTTCTCTTAAAAATTCTCTTTTTTCAGCGGAATTATACGAGCCTGCAAATGGGTTCTTCCTTTTTGGCCCCCCTTTTGGCAGATCCGAGAAAGATAATGCGAATGATCACAAAAGGGGTTTTGATAAATTAATAAAGAAGGATATTAGACCAATGCTCCAAACACAACCTCCAAGAATATATCATAGACTATGCACACAGATCACGAGAAATTCTTATGCATATGAAATTCATGTATGTATGTATATATCATCAATGTATGTGTGTATATATATATATATATCTTACTCTATTATTAAGCACGAGACCCAAGTGTGGTCTCTTGGATTGGTCTCTAATTTTTTTTTTATTTAATTAATTAATTTTTTTTTTCATCTCATACGGAACGTGTTTCAAATCCACTCTTCTCTCAACTTACTTTTATTCTCTTCTTTTATATTCTTTTATTTTTTTTCAAATATTTTTTAATTTATATTTTAAATATTTTTAAGAGACTAACCACTTTGTTCTATTATATATTTTTATTTTTTCTCATATTTTCTAATTTCTATTTTGTATTAGTTTTTAAACTTTAATCATATTAAAAACAAATATAAACATAAAAATTTTAATTTAATATATATTTAAATAATTATAATTTTGTTATTTGCACACGCATAGAGTGTGCCAGAATGGCTAGTGTATATTATGAGAGAAGAGGAGAAAGAGACGTTTTATTATGCAAAAATAGATTGGCGAAGAAAGTAAAGGGATATGATAATGTTGATTTAGATGGAGTTCGCAATGGTCTCACCTATGATGTACGGACACTTTTAAAAATATCATTTTACCGTGTTGTATCGTGTCGGACATTCATGTTTGACACTCTATTCGATACTCCTTATGTGGGAAATTTAAGAAAAAATCTGTGTTGTCGTGTTCTTATCATGTCGTGTCATGTCCATATCCATGTTTCATAGATCGCCCTGACTCGACCTATGTAGATAGATTATAAAATTAAAAAAAATGTTGATTTGGAGATTATATTTACACAATTTTGTTAACATCTCACGTGAAAAAAAATCAAATCATGTGATAGTTAATAAATGGAAGGCAATTCTCACCTAATTAGCTAGATTTTGAAGTGAGTTATACAAACATAAACTTTCATATGATATAAAACCAGGTTGCATCCTGTTAAATTGAATTAAATTGGTTTTCACTCTCCAAGATAGACCCCCGATTCATCCTCCAGGGTAGACCCCCAGTTGTTTAGGTTTGGACGGATTTCACTCTCCAAGGTAAACCCCCAATTGAATCCCCGATTATTTAGGTTTGGGCGTGCGGGGTATGTTTAGATCCCACATTGGAAAAAAAATCATATTCAGCTCTGGGCATGCAGTGTGCGTCTAGTTAATAAATGCAAGGCATCTCTCATTGAAAAAAGATCAAACTATATGCTAATTAATAAAGGCAAGACAAACCTCACCTCACCAGCTAACTTTTGAAATGAGTTAAGACGAGTATAAATTTTCAAAAATTTCACCTCTTAAATATATAATTAGTTCAATTAAAAAGGTAAAAAATAAAATGTTTTGTAGAATCCATCACAAATAAACTATGATGCACGGACACTTCTAAAAATATCATTTTACCGTGTCGTGTCATGCCGTGTCGTGTCGGACACTCGTGTCGGACACCGTGTCCGACACTCCTTACGTGGGAAATTCAAGAAAAAATCCGTATCGCCGTATCCGTGTCGTGTCGTGTCCGTGTCGCCGTGTCCGTGTCCGTGGATCATAGCAAATAAATTACTATTTTTGCACCATCATCTTTGTCTTTTCTATTTTCAAGGCAACTATCTGAATTGGGATCCCTCTAACTCTTTTAGGGTGTGTATTAAAAAATTTCAAACTAAAGAAATTATGTCTATAATTTCTAAAACTAAAGAAATTTTAATTGTAAATACGTCTAATAATAACGTCGATGTATAATTTATCTTTTATTATTTAAATACATTTCTATTCTCATTAAAAAAATCTTTTATCTTTAAAATGTGAAATCATTCTTGTGAATAATTAGTTCAAAGAAGGGGCAGAATGCCTAATCCAAAGTCTCTTTCTTTCCAAGAAACAAAATCTTACGTAGCTAGGACAAATTCTACATCAATTAAATTTAAATTTGTACCATTCTTTCCAAACTTTATTTTGACTCTTTAAAATTTTCAAATCAAAGTCAAAAACAGATGTTATAACATTTATAGTTTTTTAAATAATTAATATTTCTTTCAAAAATAGTAATTTCTTTGGTTTAGAAACTATACTTTTATCCCTTCTAATTTGTATATAAGTTGTTTTAAAAAAAAAAAAATTTGTATATAAGTTAGATATACCCAACCTGTCGCCTGTCGGGTTGGGAAAATTTCAATATGTTTTCATTAAAAACAATTAGATGTAGTAATGATATTTTATCAATTGATTGATATGGAATAATTAAATTAGAATTCCTCAAATTCATACTCATCGAATTATTGGCATTATCAAATCTTTTTATAGTGACTCTTATTTAACAATCGAGTTTGTTTAACTTAATTAAAATAAACATGTAATTACAGTAAGTATCGAGAGATATGCAATATAAAATTTTTTATTTCAAAATATTACCTAATGAGATAAATAAATATATTTACAATACATTAATATATTAAAGTTCCGGCTCTACCCTACTTAATTTTACGGAAATAATAACATTTTGTTAGAAATTATATTTTCGAGAAATGTGCGAAAAATCCCCAAATGTGGACTCAATTTTTAGTTTGCTCCCCACTTTTAAAAACTTTTTTGTTCACTCCCCAGATGAGATGCATATTTTGAGTTTGCTCCCCATTTTTTGGAGCACATACAACATATTGCGATTTAGTTACGACATAATGCAATTTAGTTACGTGATTCTTGAGTTTTTATATCAGGGGAGTGAACAAAAATAATTTTGAAAATGGGAAGCAAACTAAAATTTTTTCAACTCATGGGGAGTTTTCAAAGTATACCCCTTATATCTTTACGTCTTTATGGGTAACAATAAATAAAAATTAAAAAAATATTTATAGTTTATACTTTATACTATATATAAATACATATATGCTTATGATGTAATATGCATGTATGGTATGCATGTAGATACAGATACAGGGTGGGGCCATGTAGGATGTGATACAGCTGTAACCAATGGTTTGTACTCTGTACTCTGTAGTCTTGAGGTTGAGGGAATCCTTCTCCCTCGTGAGAAATGACTTCATTGACTTCATTTTCCTCTCTCTCTCTCTCTCTCTCTATATATATATATAATTTAATAGTTTTAGTGGATAATATATTGTTCTTGGGGGCAGTCGGGAATTACTTAACTCCCTGTAAATTTATACTATATAATAAGATATAAATATTGCATTAGAACATTTTAATACTACATTATGTGAAATTTATATAATATATTTTGAGAGTTAAGAAAAATTATACAACATAATATGATATAAATACTGCATTATATCATATTTGTACTATACGTGGGGAGTTAAGTAAAAATATGATGCCCAATTGGAGAGTTAAGTAAAAATATGATGCACAATTGGGGATTTATCTCACATTGCTCGTTGTTCTTGCAATTGTCATATTTGTTTTTAGGTATTTATATATCTCATAATTAATTATAGAAAAAATTAATTTTATGTATTTAAACATAATTAGGCATATTCCAACACCAAGTGGTGTAATTTAACGGTTCGACGTTATGCTAGCTTAATCAGATGTTTCAAGTTCGAGTTTATGAGAACACAACTGTCATTAATAGGAAGAACTTTACACTTTAGGTGTTTCGTCCCGACTCGACTCATGAAAATAAGCTATAGAACATAAAATAATAATAATAATAATAATTATGCATATTCTCATTTAAATGCACGTTCAAAGTGGTTAGCGGGATTCAAACCCAAAACGAGTATCATGAATAAAGAATACTTATTCATTTAGATCAACCACTTGACCTATTTTGGTGTTAAGTTGCTTACACGGTAGTTGATTTTTCATTTTTTATCTTTGTAAATTATTGGTGGTTCTTGAACTATTTTTATAAAGAATCGATCCATAACTGATTTATTTATAAATGTAAATTTTACTATTAAACAATTTGTTTGTTTGTTGCATTAATATTATAATTTATTGGTTAGTTAGTTATAAGCATTTAGGGAGAAAAATAACAAAATTATCCATCACATGCTTTTCCCACCACCAATATTAATTTATTTCGTGTTGTTATGTGGGTTAAGGTTTTATATATTTGGAAGAAGAAGATTTTTGTCTTGATATATGAAGACAAAGATAGTTTCAATATTTTTATGAATAAATGAAAGAGCTTTTTCAAAAGTCTCAAGTTTTCTATATCTTTTGTTAGGATAAAACCATAAGTTAGTCATAAAATGTAAATTTATGAAGAGAGCCTGCTATGAAATATTAGATGATTGCTTTTCTTTTTGATATTCTATAAGTCGGTTACGATAAAGTGTAAAAAAATTTGTATCGTTTCAACGATTGTTATGTCATTAGAAATTTGATTTTTTGTAAACTAATAAATTATAAAATTACATGATTTGATGGTATCTTAATAACTTTAACTTATAATTCCTTTTCCAATTATTAATGGTTTGCCTAATGATAACAAACACTATTCCGTTTGTAAGCGTCACGATTTACCAAATTTCTTGAAATAGCATACTTATTTTGCAATTCGCATTTATTACCATATTTAAATAATTGAACATAGTGTAATTGCTCGTAAGACATGCACGGCCAATGGTTGGAAAACTCGACTGATCGAGCATTGGTCATGGTTTGAGCTATTAGGTGTCGCGTGTCAATTTCTGAATAGAGGTCACTCAATAACTTAGAATATTGTGTTTGAGTCACATTAATTATCATAAATATGAATCAAATTATCGCTTCTAAAAACCCTTAAATAATACTAAAATCATGCATTCATCTTAATTAAGAAATAAGAAAACCATGTAATAATTTGCTCAATCATAGTTATACAACTCAAACCAATTATTGCAATTAGTCAAACACCTTTATTAGATATGAAAGTGTGTCTATGCTTAACATGATAAGAGATTCTCTAATAATATATGTTTGGCAAGCGGAGTGGGGGTGAGTATATATATATATCAAGAATCTATGCTTTGAATGATTGAAAAATTGAAGATTCTTGCAACATTATAAGACAAAACTGGGGTAATTTGAACGGCCAAAGATTCATTCACATAGTTAACAAAAAGAATATTTGGTAGATCGGGACCATCTTATAAATGTCAAAAATAACAAGGAAAAAACAGTTTTTTTTTTTTTTCTTTTGAGTATATGGGGTGGGGGACGGGGTTTTTCTGGGAGTTCTGGATCGGAACATCCACCGTTGACTATAATAACTAGTTCTTTCGTTAAATTATAGACATATCAACTTGTGGGATAACGGGAAAATATCTTACCACTAAAAAGTCAAATAAAAAGTATTCATAATACCTCGTTGTTACAATTAATACGTAAAACATTTTTATTGTTTGTTTCAACTAGTTAAAAGAAAAACTTCCATCACAAACTAACTAAGACCAAGATTTTTCATTAGTGAGAAAAATAACTTCTCTATCATGAAATGAAATTTTGAACTCCGGATCAATTTAATGGAATGATGCACTAAATTTCTTAACAATTCTAACTCTAATACACTGAATTCACCAATTGGATTTAATCATTGCTCTCATACTGTGTCTTTACAGGACGACGTCCATTTGTTAGTAAAAACAAATAAAGCGAGATGAATATTTTAACTCACATCAAAATCAAATAAATATATATACCCCACCACCAACTAGTGGAAGGTGCAAAGATTTTGCTTTTTATATATATATTCACCCATTTGATTGGTTTGAAATGGCTAATAATAGATAGTTTGCTCCAAAGCACAATAAGAGAAGAAAAATGAGTGAGTGGCAATTTTTTGTTTTGTAGTAAAATGTTGAAAATGAAGACAGGTGATTGGATTTTGATGACTTATCATCAGATGAGGGAACCACATGCCCCGCTAACTTACGAAGGGCTTCAACTGGCCAATCAAATATTGTGACCCTTTTTTTAGGCTTTGCATTTTAACCTTTTGCACTTTTATGACTCACCATTTTATAGAATAGTGCATTATTATGAATCAAATATTTGACTATTTTTGGGTAATGTGAATTGGAGGCATTTGAACTTTCATTGATAGGTCTCTCACTGTTTCTGATAGTATTTTATTTATTAATCAATCATAGTTATTATTCTTATTTAGGGTTTATGATGCGTGTGAAGTTGATTAACTATAATATAGATGTAGTTAATAGATATCTCTTTTCAAGATTTTTAATTATACTCCATGAATTCAGAGACATAACTAATTCAGTCAATTTATAAATATAATAAATGACGGTTCTCAAACATAATACATTTTCGCAAATTAAATAAAACATGGTCGAACTTTATCTTGCTAAACTTTTTTTTAAATAATATTTTTAAAATCTTCATAATATACTTATAATTCATAATACAATTGCAAATAATAAAATAAAATGGAAAAATAAACACCAAACTTTGTTCCTAAATTCTTTTAAAGTATCTAATTTTTTAGTCTACCATAATTTCTTTTGTGCGAAGCCTGATATATGTCACTTTCTACTTTTATTAATTATATATATTTGTGGTATACTAGAATGTTTGTTTGGATTTTAGTGAATAAAATAGACAAGAGGATTAAAGTAAAGGATTGATGGGTTGAAATGACAGGTCATGTGCATGTGAATTAGAGGTGCTTTGGGCCCCAAATCCACGACTTTGCCCACGTGCCCGCCGCTTTAGAGTTTAGACTCGATCAACGTACCATATCAGTTGTGATTTTATCATATATAAATAGAGGATAATCTGTTTCAAAAAAAAAAAAATAAATAGAGGATAATCTACACCGATTATTCTTAATCTTCTGTATATTTAATTTTGATTTTGGTATTAAAAAAACATTTCTATTAGAGTGAAAACTCTCGTGTACGTTGTATGTTCCTATCTAACAAGTGTTTTTACGTTTGATCAGATAAAAACATAGTAAAATTGAGGTCAAATTTCAATAGAGGTGAAGTATAAAGTTTGATTGAAAATGTGGTTGTCTTACTGACCCAACCATAGGAAATGGAGTAGGCGAAGGGTGTTAGGGAGTTGAGTGCTCCGATGAGCTTGGTTTGATGTGAATGGAGTGGGTGGCTGGAAACGGTGAGAGAAGAAGAAGATGAGCTATTTATAGGTGTGTCTTAAAGAGGAAGGCGCTCTAAAGGGGAGCAACCACTTTTATCTCTTAGCGGCTAATAGTGATATTGGGAACCTCAAGGAGAGGGCCTTCGACTTCGGGTTCCCTCCTCAAGGTTTATCCTTCCTCATTAACCCTCCGTCTTAGCTTTTGAAGGGTGCAGTACGCCTAAGGGCCTTCAGCTTCGGGTTCCCTCCTCAAGAAGCAGATGCCAATAGGGGCTGGTCAAAATGATTAATAAGTTCATTCTTCAAGGTAAGGTTCCGGGTTCGAATCCCGTTTGGGTGTACGTATGTTAAAGAGAGAGAAAAAAAAGCTTGAGGGCCATCCAACTCACCCTCGAGGGTCTTCTATGGGCGACCCTTTCTCGAGAGGCGATTTTCCATGGGGGACACCCCATTGATTCTGGTTATGAATTACAAGTATTCAAGTTCCTAGGTTCTTACTCGTGCACGCATGCTCGACCCTGATTTCCACTCTCAACTTTAATGAACTAGTCGAGGGTACATCCTTGGTGGCTGGTGCCTCTTTGCTGATTTCCGTTATCATGGCGGTGCCTCGTCAATTTGTATTCTACGTAATAATCGAGCATACACGTATTAGGTTGAAATTGGGCCACTTCAACACTAAAATTGAAATTTCAGAAACCTCATTATTAATCTGGATGCCCCATGCTATGCATCGTATTAACGTAGAGGATACAACTCATGTCAATATTATAATTTAATTAAATAGATTAAAAATATATGAAAAATAAAAAATAAACAGTTTATAGAAATATTAAATAAAGTTCTCTTTTATATTTAATTTATATATAAAAACATCAATAATTAATAGAAAAAAATCTATATTCATATATGAAATAATATATGATATGAATAGAGTAAAGAATTTTTTTTAAAAAAAAAATATTATCAATTAGTAAAAAGGTAAATTACTTTCTAATAGGATAAATATAAAGAACAAATAAAAATAAAGAGATTAAAATAGAAAAAAAGATATTTTGAAAATAGTACAAACTTAAAAGAAAATAAATATTAAAAATAAATTTTATTAAAAAATGACATTAAAAGTCAAAAATATTTAAAATAAAAAATAAAACGAATAATTTACAGTCATCATATTTACCAAAAAAAAAATATTACTATTCAATAAAAAAGCCACAAAAAAAAAAAAAAAACAAAAAAGTAAAAACAAAATTTTTAACAAACTAAAAAGAATCTAAAACATAAAAAACTCCCAAATCAAACTAAATCTAAGATCGAATTAAAATTTATCTGAAATCAAATTAAACAACAAAAAACCATGCATCAAGAATTAATAAATATTTATATATATAAACAACAAAAATTAGATTAGATAATAATGAAATTGACCCAAAAAAATATATTCGAACTCAACTCGTTATCTAATAATAAAAAACAAGTATATATATTATCATAACTATACTATTAAAATTTGAAGAAAGAAGCAAGGGCGACTCCAAGTTAGGAGAAGTGGGGTCAATTAATTTAGTTATATATATTTTATGTAAGTATTAATTTGTTATTTTAAAAATAAGTATTTTGAACCTACATAAAATTTTAAAAAAATATATTGTATTTGACTCCGAAATTTTAAAGTTGTGTGTAAAATTAAAACAAGTTCATGGTCCAAAAATAAAAATAAAAACTTATTTATTGATATTCTAAATATTAAAACACTCGAAAACATATACATTTTGTAATTTTCTTCAATTTCAAAAGATGTTGTGATGGAAAAAAATATATTGTACTAATGATTAGTTTATAAATAATTGTTTAGTTGCATATATTGATAAAGATTTATTTAATACAATAAGTAATAATAAAATTATAGTACGGTTTTAAAATATAATCCATCGTCGAGGACAATTGAAGAAAAAATTCAAATAAATTATTTTATTTCTTAAAAATATATATTTTTTTTATTGGAGTGAAATTTTTTCAGTCCCACTATATAACGTTCTTGGAATCGCCCCTGGAAAGAAGAATCTAACCTGGTTAAGAAGTTGCATATATACATAGAGAAACTTAATAATGATGATTCAACAAGGAAGGAATGCAATGACATACATCCATGATCATAAAATCCCATGTATATTGTCACGTATTCTTCAAGTGAAATTGCATTTGTTTGATATTTTGCTTAAGTCATATATAACAATGGAATGTTTCGAAAAGAGAGACAATTAATGAAATTTTCTGAAATATTGAATTATGAGTAGAGATTATAGTCGGTGTATAATTTTACTAATAAAAAGAGAAAACCTAAAGAGATGCAAAGTAAGGAAAACAATTAAATTATTATGTAATAATTTCATAAATTATGGACTTAATTAAAAATAAATTTAAATTATTTAAAAATTAAATAAAGATTACATTTGTTGGGAAAGAACCTATTATTCAAATAATTTTCATAATAAAAATTTTTCATAAAAATCACAAAATTCCATTTGATAAAAATGACAAATCAAAAATCATTATCTATACTATTATATTAAGCTTTATTGGTAGATAAAAATCGTTTTGGTGTCTTCGACTATTGGATGCTTTTCTTTTCTACCCCTAAATAATTTCCTTTTCTTTTGAACTCTTTTCTATTCTTTTTATTATTTATTTATTTTACTATGCCAATGACATTTTGTTTAACACACTCTGAAGTGATCAGAGATATTTAAACCATTTCCACGACATGTTATTTTTTAATTCTTTTTTTTTTGTCACATTAAGTTATTTTTTCTGATAACAATTTTATATTTTTATTATCTTTTTTCTTTTACCAATATGATACTATCAAATTTATTTATTATAATTTAATAATCATTTTATTTTTATTAATATAAAAAATAATTTTAATATATTTTAGAAATAACATATTTTTGATGAGTATGCGTAATTACGAGTTAGTTAGTATAGATGTGTGCTTGAGTGATGATCAGGGGAGTGGCATAAACAGGAAAAATTCTTCTATGAGTCGGGGAAGCCCCCAATTCCTACGCCGGATCTCTTTTTTATTAAAAAAAAAAATGTACCGCCCTTTCTTTGCCTTTGGCCTTTGCCTTTGCCTTTTTTTTTTTTTTTGGCTTTTTCTCTTATAATCTTTTCTTTGGCATTGTGTGTCCTTTTTTTATTTTCTTTGTATTTTTTAAGTTTGATAAATCCGACAAAAGATTATAAATATAACATTTGTAGGAATTATTTTTAAATTTAATGTAGTAAAATATCTTATATTTGTTAGAGTTGTACATTAAATTTAAATTTAATAAAATATTATATATTTATGAGTGTAATCATTAAATTTAATGTAGTAAATTGTTATATATTTATAGATTTAGCAAAGTGTACTAATTTATTTATTTTTATATATTTTATTAAAGAAAATTTAATTTTTTTTGCCAAATATGTTCTATTTGTAATGTTGAGTGTCTATTTATTTAAATTTAAAAAATAAAAACGAAAAAGAAAAAAGGAACATAGTATTTATTATTAAAAGAAATACAAAAAGAATAAAAAATGACACACAAAGTCAGAAAAAAGATCATAAGAAAAAAAGAAAAAAAATGAAAATGAAAAAGCAAAGAAAGGGTGGTACTTTTTTTTTATTAAAAAAACGATTCGGGAACTGAGGCCCAAACCCGACTCATAGAAGAATAAATAGTTAGTTCGTTTTGACTCAAATATTATAAAATGAATGAATGTAGAATAATTTTAAAATTCTGGAGTACAATTAGCTTTTTGAAATGTAAATTTTCAAGGAGAAATTTACTAAATTAACAAAAATGAAAACATATAAAGGAACCAAGAAAGCAATAACATAAGTTCGAGACTACAATTATAATTAGTTAAGAAACAACTTTAAATTATACAATCACTTTTGGGAACCTATAAATATAATATACCACCTATTTTAGGAATAAAAGTTGACATCACCTTGTATATATATAAGGTTACCTCTCTGCAAAGAAAGGTCAGTGTTTAAAGCTCGTAATTAGGCATATTGACATGGAATAAAAATAGAAATGCCTGTAGATAGCAGGAGAAACATATAATATTAAGGGCAAACAAGCGATTCAACTCGCATAATTTTCATATTGGAATTCTGTAATTTCTAATATTATACTTTAGTTGTAATTTAATTGCTTAATATATATATTTTCATGAATCAGATTCAGTTGGTTAGGTAGAAGAAACTTATTCATCGTTCAAGAACACTTTGTTACGTGACAATATTAACGATTAATTTTTTCAAATCTCACAATTGAATTTGGATATTTTTAATCTTACTCCCTATGTACAAATTCTAACTCCATCCCTATACATATTAATTAACATATATTTCGTAACATATTGTATTTGATGGTGTCCACCCAATTAAACCAAGATTCAGCTTAATACATAGATAAAACCGAAAACCCGAGTTACTAAATTAGTAGTGTAAGATATATGAACAAATGAGTTCTGAATATATGAACACGTCTGATTATGGCAAACAGCTGGTGAGCTCTGGGGATCAAGCTCAACCTAATATGGCGAACAAGTGAATTCGATGGTTCAGCTCGGTGAAAAGTGAGTTGATCTAGAGTTTCAGATAGGTAAAATACTAATAAATCTGATAGAATCAAAACAAATCAGATAGAAGATCATGAATGACGATAAAGAAAGAACGTGCTCCGATAAGATAAAGGGAAGCCCTAAATTTCAAGACTCAAATTAAATACGACCTTCAAAATATGACGATTCAAATAATTGATCTAATCTCTGTTGATTGACTTATCTAAAATCTTAGTTTGCTACAATAAGATCTTTATAAAAAAGAGTTGCGCCAAACACAACAGTATCCGTATTCAGTGTCACGGGAAGTGGGATTAATAGAAATAAAAATCTTAAAATGTTAAGGGGGGCAAAATCACGATTGAGTGGGGGCAAATGGTTGCCCTATCTCCCCTTTGATTGTATTTATGAGTCAACGCATGAAACATGATTTCTGAAAACACACTCGATTTCCTTTGGACGAAAGTAGAAGCACAGTGGTGATCGATGCTCATTAAAAGAAGGCAGGTTTTGACATGAATATAGATACATATATCTAACACAATATATGTGGGGCTCATATATTACAAGCGTATATAGAGTTAGACAACCTTATTTATTAATGGATGTCTGCTCCCACACAACTTGCTTCTTAGGAAACACTAGCCTTGACTTCCCTTTTAGGCACGCAAGCCTTTGTAAAGGACCAATATTGTTGAAACAATATATCAATATTGATCTATGATTTATCAACACTTCTAAAATTTTGTAATTTCATGTGTTGCCTTCTATCGACTACTTGTTAAGCGTGGAATTTCATAAAATATAATTCATGTTGTCGTATCGTATGATATAAGTATTATCATGTTGTACCGTGTTTTTAAGAAAAGTTCTTACTATCTGGTGTTGTGTTGGATATTCATATTGATCAAATAATGTATCTGACATGGACCAATTCCGCTTTGCCACGTCGCACCCTCTCCTCGGTTGAGGGTTGACGCCACTCGACCCTCGGGTCGAGGCAAACGACCCTCCGACCTAAAACAGGACATCCATAGGCAGGCCAAGGTTTGTTCTGATGTTCGGCTAAAGACCCTCGACCCTGAACTTCTAGAGTAAGGGTCGAGTATCACGGGATAATTTGACGCAGCCTCCTATGTTCCTGACACTAAATGCGGTCATGGAGACCATCAAGCCCCCGTTAGCATTAAATGTCGGAACATTACCTCGTACGCATTAAATGCACCTTGAATTCCATGTCCAACCACTTCAACTACCAGAGTATAATTACTCTCTCATTAACGTCTTTAGGTTAGCACATTAATTACGCTTAACCAGATCGAGCTTCTCTGCTTAAATCGAAATACTGACTTGAGTGCCGGAATGCCAACCCCAGGTCCACACCCACCTTGTCCTATGTCGGCCTTCAGTTTACGTTTGTTCCATTCTCATAGCTCAGGTCAGGGACACCCTCGAATACAAATTCGAAGTGGTCGACCAAGTTCCAGCTCGAGGCACCGCATTCGGATTTTGGGCACGATCAATATCGGATATCAGCTAGGTCAGAATTTTTTTAAAAATAAAATAAAATAAAATAAATCAATGATCTACGGACAATTTTTAAATTTTAATTTTGGTTTTTTGTGTTGTAATATCACATGGAAAATTTCAATAAAAATTATTATCATCATATTCATATCCTATCTTTATTTAGATAAAAAAAGATGTCAATCTTGACATATATGTTAGGGTACCTACATTGGATACTGCATTGAATATACATAATGTCAGAAGTGACGAAAAGAATTTAGAATTATCGTACACGCATTATATGGTACTGTGTATGAATCGTGGTTATGTGAATTGTATATAATAGATATTGATGAATTTTTATTGAATGCAAACATGACCTAAATATCAGCATCAATCAAAAAAGGTAAAAACAAAATAAAAACTCAATATCTTTGAACTTCTGTTTCTTTCTTTCTTTTTCTTAAAAAAAAATAAATTTAGAACGATCACTCATATTCATACGGTGTCGAATTTGGCAACACTCATCTATATTATCCATATTATTATATTAAGTGAGAGATTTATTTATTGTTAGAATTTTTTTTTTAACATAAATTCTATTTACATATTTTAGCAATTTTCTGTTTAATCTCTTTCCGACTCTCAAATTCTTCTCTTTTTTATTACTTATTTATATTTAATTCTTTTTTTTTTTTTTTACTTCATTTCAATTTTTTAATTATAAGTTTTTTAATATTTTAATTTTTCACTTGAACTATTACTTTATACTAATTTGATATTATTTTATTTTATTTATTTATAAAAGACTATAATTATATTAAAAATAATTATATATTAAATAATAACATAAAATTTTTAATTTACTATATATTATTTTTATGCACTCACATCGTGCGTGCAAAATCTCTAGTTAAATATTATCTAATTTGTCATTCTCAAAACATATATTGTTTTTATGTGGTAATAATGACCTTTGCACAACAATTTAGGTCGTAAACAATTCCTCATTCTACTTTTTATATAATTGTCTAGGGGATATGGTGCTATTGTTTTATACTTCTATTCTATGTATATAATTTTTCTCATAAAGATAATTTTTTATGTACTAATATTTTTTAAAAAATATATTTTATGATATAGTGTCAAACATCATATTTAATACATTTCATGTGAAAAAAAAAATTATATTAAGTTGTATCCATATTATCCTATTAATATTCATGCATTATTGATAGATAACAACGAGTGTTTACAACCATGTTTCAGATTCCGTAATTAGAGGAATTTTAGTATCGCAATACATATACGTGGATACATATTTAGTCATGATACATATACAATACGATACAAATTTAATAATATGGTAATTTTTTTTTTTCATTTTAATACGTGAGAAGTGTTTAATACTGCATCTTCTAGGATGTGCTATTACAAAATTATATTTTTAAAATGATAAGATAAGTAATAATGACTATTTCAACAAAACCCATGAAGCATACAAAAACACATGCATATATCACTATAGCAACCCCATTTATTATGGCTAATGTGATCATGGACAATTTTTTATTATCTCCAAATGAAATATAATTTAAATTCCACATTTCAGACCTTTTTCTTGTTTTAAAATATCACAAAGCCGTTACGTGATAAACTGATAATTCATTATATTAGATATCAGACAAGGAGTTGGGTGCAACAACTTACAAAATATGTGGCCCAAACTTTGATACACAAATACTTAGGGGATAATATTGCTGGAAATATTTATGAAATATAAAAAATTCAAGATAAATTTTATGTTTAATAAAATTAATATGAAAAAACTCTGTATTTTATGAAAATGAACATAAAAAATTCTTACCCATTCTTTGAGCCACATGTGTTGTCTTTTTGATGAAAATAAAAGCAAAAATTAAAAAAAAATGTTTATAAATTAAAAATTACAAAGAAATATAATAGGATATGAAAGAAAATGTTGAAAAGGATGTATAAAAGAAATTAAAAAAAAATAAATACCACAAAAGTTCTTATTAGATGAAAATTAAAATATAAATTAAAAGTTGGTAGAAAAAAACATTAAATAGAAATAGATGGATAAAAAATTATATATTAAAATAAATTATTTTAGAATCTATTTGAGAAATTCTATAAATATTGAGGTAAAAATTTAAATTATAAAAATTAAGAGACCATGCATATAAATACAAAATTAATATTTTCTAAAGAAAATTTGCACAACCCGAGCATATAATGCAATTGTTGATCATAAAATTTTTTGTACAAATTTTAGAAAACACACAATTTTTCATAAAATTTTGTATAACACGGATCCTTTTATATTCATTTCGAATAACACAAGAAAATTGAATACACATAGTTCAAATACTTAGTAATGAGTAAAAATATTATTTTTTCATACTTCAAACATTCTTATTTATACCTGTCATTTTTTATATTTAAAAAATTCATATAATCATATTCACATCGTGTCGAGTATGTATCACCAAATTCTTATCCTAACATAATTTGAATCATCAACAAAGTTAAAATATTAAATATCCCAAAAGTCGCGAGCCTGACGCAGACAATTTATTTCTTGAGTCAAAATGAGCCACTCAGTATGAAAGGACATTAAAAAGGCTTAAAATTTAAAAATCCATAATTAGGGAGGAACATATTGGCCTCAACATCACAACTTGCCTAGACAATTTTCAGAAAGAATTTAGTTGGACAACATTAGCACATGGACTTTATTTTGCCAAATAATTAATTCCAAAACGGCTGCTGATAAAACATAAATACACAATATAACATAAATTATAAATACACCGATGCTGACTTTTGTCGCTGTGTAATTAGGTCCCAAAATTTGAAGGTTATTTTTAATTATTATAAAATGAATAGGAATAATTAGAAACAAACAAATGATTTTGCGCTAAATATGTGAACAGATAGATTATCCATTTAAGTTTTATTGAAAATAATTGAGGACGAAAACTAAAATATTAAATTAAAGGAACGAATTAAAATTTAAAATAAGAGAACGAAAATTAAAATATTAAAAATATAAATAATATTAAATATGTTAAGACTATAATATTATTTAAAGTGGGTGATAAAATCTCTCAACAGTAGGAGCAAATGTATGAATATCCTAAATTTTATATATAATAGAAAAAAAAATTAAAAATATACCGGCGGCCTGGCCCCCCACCAACTCTTAAACTTAAAATTAGAGGGATCACGATTACTTTTTTTGATATTTATAATTTAAGAATACAAAAGTGATACTGATATGATAATATAAATTATTTTTAAAAAAATTTAATATGAATATACAATATAATAAAATAATAATTTTCAGAATATCTTTCGTCACGGTTTAATATGCTCCGCTGCTGGCTACTCCAAAAATTGGGTGAACTAATAAAAGTATAAATGAAAATGAAGCTTATCCGAATGTGGGGTATTTATATGAGTTTCGGAAAACGTCTTACGGTTGTCTTAACTCTTAAGTCTTGAGGCCAATGATATCTAGGAAATGGGCTTATCTAGCTTTAATAAATAAAAAAGGAATAATAAGATGCTAACTTTTTAGTAGTCTTCTTCAACCTAAACCAAATTTAGTTTTGAAATTGCCATTAGTGATTTTTGTTAATTTGTATAAACGGATAACTTAGTGACAAACATCTGTACCTATTAACTGATAAAATACGACCGCAAAAAGGTTACTCATAACATAATTATTTCCATCTGCCTCATTCAATGAAACATTCAATCCGGGCTTTTATTCAAATTTCATTAAGGTGTGTGCGCGTATGTATTAAAAAAGAAAAAATTAGCGTCCAAATTCAATACATTTTACATAATATTGAACTGATTATGAAAAAAAATCTTGTTTTTCATTTAACATATTTTCTATAAATTTTAAATCATCACATATCTCACACATTATATTATACTCAATTTTTCGTATTTATTTGATGTCGACATCAGGATTATGTTTTTGTTACCAATATTCTGGTCCAAATTTTTGTTGGGTATTCATATAGACTTTACATTAGTAAGCCCAAATATTATGGAATTTTTGGCCGAAATTCATATTCTATTATTGTTTCTTAATTCTTTAATCTAATTTTCTATTGTATGTTACGCTCATCAAGCATATTGCATTGCTTTTGAAACCCTACAAGCAGAGGTAACTAAAATTCGCGGTGGAGCTACGTATAATCGAGGGGCACACATGCACGCCGCGGTAAAGCTACGTATGATCGAGGGGTACACATGCACGCCGCGGTAGAGCTACGTATAATCGAGGGGTACACGTGCACGCCTTTAAATTTTTTTGCCGTAAATGTATAGTATTCTTAATTACAGAACAGCCCCTGAATTTTCTTTGGTGCACCCCTTCACTTTTTCGGTCTTGGCTCCGCCATGACAAAAGGTCATGGAAAAAGCCCATGCTGCGGTTGAAAGATCAAAAATACATGTGATCTGAAGGTAGACATTCAGAACTTCAATAACACTACTTGCATACTAATATTGCAAAATACACCGGACCATAGTTGGCTAATCTGCAATAAACAAGAAATTGTACATCCATGATCAAAAAGATACATTGGGCGGTAGCCCAGTCGAGGGTCCATTGCGCTCGACCACAGGCAATCGCCCATTGTACCCGATGTTTGTCTTCATTTCTTGCACAAGCAACCATTTTTTCCCTTCCATGGGAAAACAGAGCACAAATTTATCCTTTATGCCAGTAACGGTTAGTGAAATCAGCAGATGGTTGCACAAATTTAGAGCCGACCGATTTCAACGGCCATGGTTAAATCAGCTGGAAAAGGGTGAGAAACCGGATTCTGGTCCAAAAGCACCAGGGACAATTCAAAATACATGAAAATGAAGCAATAGTTACAATGCCCTCCCTTAAAACTACATAAATTACACAAATATCCCTTCTAAGTCAAACTTGCACATACTTTCCTTTTCTGATTTTTAAACAGTATTATATGAAGTAATAATTCAATTTTTGTAAACTTTTCAAATCATGCAAGGATGATCCATACTATCCATGCGCATCATATATATTTTTCCAGTTTTGTTCGAATTTCCATGATTAGAAACAAGATTTGTAATTCTAAAACTAGAGAAGTTAACATCACAAACAAAGAAAGGGTATAAGTTACCATTTCCTCTCATACATCCTGCGGTATATTCTGGCACCTTCAAATTCCGCATGGATCTCTCTTTCTGTCCTTATTCCCATAGGATTATTCAACAACCACCCATCGTTGTCACAAAGCATATCAGGGTCAACACTGTCAATATGTACAAGTTTATCCAACTCAGCATCGAAGTAGTCTCTCATGTCAAGGGCCACCTCTAGGACATCAGATTGTGTGAATATCTGCCAGAACAAAGCCGTTTAGAAGTGTAAAACCAATGTAAATTTCAGAATATCCCTTGAACTTTGGCCATTTATAGAATCACCGCTTTCATCTTTCAAGAATACTTATAACCCCCTATTGAGAAGGAGTGTAACAAATTAACAGAACATGCTTAATGGAGTTTTAACCATGAATTAATGAAATAGAATGAAAGCTGAACACTGAAAAACTGTATTGACTGTTGTGTCCTCATGTACCTGTCCACCAAAAGTTAAGTGTTCTACAATTGACTCAACGAGAGGCTTCTGCACTACCCTTCTTTTGTGATGCTTTTTCTTGAAATGAGGATCTGGGCACTACAAATGAGTGAATGTTATTCGGGTCTAAGAAAATATAACCAGTTACAATAGTAAATATGTATTCTCTAACAGAAATTTAATGATAGAACTAAAACACTCACCAATATAGATACTAAGACCAACGGACCAGGATATGTGGATACAAGTTGTTTGAAGGAGACCGATGCATTTGCAAAAACAAAATGTCTGCATTTACACATGTATATATCAGCCCCAATTCCAACGCCTTCCAAAGCAAAAATTGAGTGAATTTTTCAATTCTTACATGTTCTTCAAATCCAGCTCATTTACCCAATATTGAGCACGTTTGACCAACTGCAGAAGAAAAAGAATATTTAATTGCAGAATTAAGATTAGTTTGTTAAAGGTTCAAGAAACGCAAATTCTTATATAAACCCGGTTTGCCTCATCATTACATCATTTGAAAAAGGCGTTAATATACATGATGGTTCACAAACTGAACAATTTGGTGCGTACGTGGAGCCAAGAGCCCTGTGCATATAAGCATTTTCTGATTTAAACACGAAGGAACTCATTGCATACTTTGGGACGTATCTCTAACCCCATATAATTCCTGGATTCTTGGTTTCTTTTAGCAAGCCACAAGAGAAATCTGCCACTGCCTGTAATTCATAACATTTTCAGCTGATTATAACAATGCCAGTCCGTAATCCTCGCAAATACAGCACTAACAGTGAAAATCCAAATGAGAAGTACACTGATTGAATGTAGTTACAAGCACAAACCAATCTCTATATTGCATAAGCATAAGTGTAAAGAAGCTCTTACCAGTACCAATATCCACCATCAGTGGCAGTGTAGCATCTCTGTACACAGCATTCCAATCCGGCACTTCCACAGGAACCTAAACATAAGAATGTGAAAGCTAAATCTTTTGAGCCGAAGCTTTCCCATACAAAGCATATTCACAAACACATAGTGTGCACACGATGACTCTAAATAAAAACGATCATAGACATAAAACTGCAAGCAAATAATTTACCATGAGAGTCGAACGGAGAGGATTAACATGCTGCCGTATCCTAACATGGCCCACCTCCTGCAATTACCAATTTAAATATAATAAATATCTAAGACTAATAGCAAAGCTTCGAGATTGCTTATTCACTCCAATCCAATTACAAAAGCTAAAACAGTAAAACCCAGTTGATCGAAACCTGGCAGAATTTGTCAGAGAGATTGAGTTCGGCATATTCCCGTGCAACGAGCTCTGGGCTTCTTGTTTCTTCTCTTTCCGGCGAGGATAGAGTAGGATAAACCGCCGCCGCAACTATACGGCGACGGAAAGAAGGTATAAGTAGCTTTAAGGGTGGCGGTGGAGGGATAGACGGGCGGAGAAGCCTGGGTATGGTGCAAGAAATGCACCCCATTGGTGCTCGAATTTGTCAAGCGCCGCCGGTTGCCGCCGCTGCAGTAAGGTGCGTCTGTGTGTATATGTAATTTAGCGCCCATCACCTTTACCATTTTGATACATATAACCACGACTATGAGATGTGGATTATAAAACTAAGTACTAATCACGGATTTCCCCATTCGTGGGCCCTAGTGTATTTTTTAACTCTAATATGTGAATAAAAATATCATATTTTAATTTACTTTAATAAATTTTGGGACGACCAAAAATTTAAGATCACTGCCATCATGTTCTTTTCTTCACGACGAACAAATCTTATATCCCACTCAATTTTATTGGCAGTCTCAAAGTTTCGTCCATCGTACGCTGTTTTTTACGATTATTTCTCTTTCCTTAGTTGTCAAATTTTAGTTTCGAGACCACCTTTGTATTTCTTGTATCGAGATATTTGATTTGGCATATAATATCGACACATTTAAAATCTATTTTGTATAGATCTGCTTTGCTAAAAGGATTAAATGTGATATTTTTCAAAGGTTAGGGGCAGAATCGTAATAATTCAAAAATTAGGGAGCAAAGCATACTAATTATTGTTGTTTCTCTACTCTGACCCCCCCCCCCCCCCCCTTATAAACGAAGGAAAAAAGATCCAAGCTTCAACAAGAGAGAAATTACACAAGTGCCAGCGATGAAAGTACGGCCTAAGTAAATCCGAGCAATTGTTAAAAGCGAGAAGAGTCCCATTCGAGGACAAACCGGAACCAGCCACATCCATCCATTCGGTGTAGTGTCTTACAACACATTTTGAAGCTAAATAGAATTGGACACCTTGGCAGGAGTCGATGGAAGGGAGACGAAGTCACGACAAACCTTCTAGGCATAAAACTCAATCCGCCGAGTCCGAAGGTGATCAAAACAGTGTGTTGGGGAAAACCGACAAATGGATGGATCAAATGACCTTAAACAGTTGACTTCCTACGAATCCTGTCTCAAAGGAAATATGTCCGAAACTCCTTTCAAAGGAAGTGTGGAACGAGCCACAAAGACCTTAGATTTGATCTATTCTGATGTTTGTGGACCGCTTAGTGTAAGCACTTGAAACAAACATCAGTACTTCATAACCTTTATTGATGACTTTAGTCGTTACGGTTATGTGTACTTAATGAAGTACAAATCTGAGGCTTTTGAGAAATTTTTAGAATTTCAGAAGGAGGTTGAGAACCAAACTGGTCACAAGATCAAGACACTTCGATCTGATCGAGGTGGCGAGTATCTTAGTGAAGAATTCCTTAATCATCTCAGAGATAATGGTATTATCTCTCAGTGGACTCCTCCGGGAACTCCTCAGCTTAATGGAGTTTCTGAGAGAAGGAATCGAACACTACTTGATATGGTTCGTTCCATGATGAGTTTCACTGACTTACCACTTTCTTTCTGAGGTTATGCTCTAGAAAGTGCAGCCAAGATTTTGAATCTTGTTCCTTCCAAGTCAGTCCCTAAAACGCCTTATGAAATGCGGCATGGTAAAATCCCTAGTTATTCTTACTTAAGAATTTGGGGTTGTCCTGCTTATGTGAAAAGGACAGTGGGAGATAAGTTAGAAGCTCGTTCTAACTTATGCTACTTTGTTGACTATCCTAAGGAATCCATAGGATACTACTTCTATGATCAAACTGAACAAAAGGTGTTTGTTTCAAGAAATACAACTTTTCTTGAGGAACCGTTCCTAGAAGAAAAGAAAGGCAAGATCATAGAACTCGAAGAAATTTGAGATACTCCCACGCCACATTTAGAGGACACGTCCCATTCTGACATCTCACAACCAATCAAGAACTTCGATATACGTGAAAATCCTCCTCTAAGGCATTCTGAACGCACTTCTAGACAGTCTAAGATATGGTAAGGTTTTCTCCATGAAATCTCTCAAGAGGATAATGATCCCCTGACATATGCGGAGGCACTGTCAGACTCTGATTCTATTCAGTGGAAACAAGCCATGAAATTCGAAATGGATTCCACGTACTCCAACCAAATTTGAACCTTGGTTGATTTGCCTGATGGGGTAAAACCCATAGGTTGTAAATGGATCTTTAAGAGAAAGCTCGGAGTAGATGGAAACGTTGCAGCCTATAAGGCAAAGCTCGTTGCCAAAGGCTTTTACTCAAAGGCCTGGTGTGGACTTTGACGAAACCTTCTCACCGGTTGCAATGCAAAAGTCCATTTGGATCATGCTTGCCATAGCTGCATATTATGACTATGAGATATGGCAAATGGATGTGAAAACTGTCTTTCTCAATAGAGACATTGATAAAGACATTTATATGGATCAACCCATAGGTGTCACATTCAGTGGGAGTGAGCAAAAGGTTTGCAAACTCCAAAGATCAATCTACGGATTGAAACAGGCTTCTAGGAATTGGAACATTCGTTTTGATAAAGCGGTCAAAGCGTTTGGCTTCGTTCAAAATTCGAATGAGTCCTGCATGTATAGAAAGGAATTGGAGACTTTAGTGCAATTCTTGGTGCTTTATGTTGATGACATCCTTCTAATTGGGAATTCGAAGGATGACATGAAAGTTACCAAGTCTTGGTTATCGAACCAATTCGAGATGAAAGATCTTGATGATACGTCCTATATTCTCGGTATTAAGATCTATAGGGATAGATCTAAGAGATTGATAGGACTATCATAATCGATGTACATAGACAAAGTATTGATACGGTTCAGTAAGGAGAATGCGAAGAACAAAGTTCTCCCCACGAGTGTAGGAACATCTCTTTCTAAGAAGATGTGTCCTAAGACGAACCTTGAGAATGAAAGAATGACTCATGTACCTTATGCCTCAACGATAGGTAGCATAATGTATGCAATGCTATGTACTCGATCGGATGTGGCATATGCACTTATTGTTACAAGTCGTTTCCAATCAGACCCTGGAGAAGGTCACTGGACTGCCGTGAAGAATATCCTAAAGTACTTACGAAGCACTAAGGACTTATTCTTAGTATACGGAGGACAGAAAGATCTAGTAGTCGGAGGATACTGCGATGCAAGCTTTGCATCTGACTTAGATGATTTTAAGTCAATATCAGGATACATTTTCTGCCTTAAGGCGGAACAGTGGATTGGGAAAGTTCCAAGCAAACTACCACTGCAAATTCGACCACTGAGGCCGAATACTTAGCTGCAAACGATGCAGCTAAGGAAGGTGTTTGGATTAGAAATTTCATTCAAGAATTGAATGTCGTTCCTAGCATGAAAGACTCCATTACTGTGTTTTGTGACAACACTGGGGCGGTTGCTCAAACAAGAGAACCAAGATCTCACCAAAGGACCAAGCACATTATGAGGAAGTATCACCTAATCCGTGATATCATCAAATGAGGTGATGTGCAAATAGAGAGGGTCACATCAGCAGAGAACGTGACAGACCCGCTTACTAAACCCCTTAGTCGAGAAGCTTTCGAAGGTCATCTTGCGAAGATGGGACTAAGATTAGCTCATGAATGGCTTTGACGGGCAAGTGGGAGATTGTTAGGAATAGTGCCCTGAAAACCGATGTAATAGTCTACTTTAGTACTTTCCTTTTTGTAAATCACAGACAATCTTTGAATAATACGAATTAAGGCAACACTTACATGCTCCTGTTTGATTGTGTGTTTACCTTTAACTGCGCATGTATCAGAACTCCCCTAATCAATGTAACTTATAGGACTCAACCTTTTAAGAGAAGTGGTTCATGAGACGCGCCCTATATCACATAAGTCATTATTAGAAATCACTCCAAGCCGATGAGTCCTATAGACAGTGACAGTGTCAACCTGACTCGTTCGAGGCTTGCTCGTGTGATCATGTCTTTAAGAAGAACCACCTTGTTTCATGGGGTGCAAAGTGTATTGTTGATACATGCATGATACATGGGGGGTGCTTGCTTATTCTAAGTAAGTACACTGAGGTGTCCCATGTGAGAAGATTCCTAAATGGGAAAGGAAGTTTCTATATCTGGAAATAGAAACTTCCAAATTAGGAAATATCTCACGAGTCATTGATGTGATTAAGTGATCCTTAGACTTGAGGTTCCATTGATACTTTATGAACTAACTCTGTAGTCTTAGGTGTAAGCTTTAAAGGGTTTCGCCTTAGACAACTGATTCAAGGCTTATGTTGAGGCTGCATAAGTGGCACATGAAAGAATCCTAACTTATTAGGAAAATTTTTAAATTTTCGCCGCGTTTCTGTTCCGTTTTCCCAACACGTGGATGTAGGCAAATTCAGTCGAACCACGTAAATTCTTGTATCTTACTTTTTCATTCTCTATTCTTATATTCCTACTTTTTCGGGGTGCTAGTCTAACAAACTGGTATCAGAGCACTAGTTGTTAGTATATTTTTTGGTTATTTCCTATTAAGTTAGGATGTCAACTACTAAATTTGATGTCGAGAAGTTTGACTGAAAGATCAATTTCACACTATGGCAAGTAAGGATGCGTGCAATCCTTGTACCAAATGGAGTCCAAAAGGCTTTAGGTGTAAGGCCAGAGGGTATGGCAGACACTAGATGGGAGGAGATGGACGAGAAAGCTCGCTCGGCGATTCAATTGTCTTTGGCAAATGAAGTTTTACGGGAAGTGATATTCGAAAGAACGACAAAGACACTATAGGGAGAAGTTGGAGTCTCTCTATTTGAAAAAGACTCTAACAAACAAGCTTTACAATAAAAAATGCTTGTATTCACTCCGAATGAGTGAAGGTAAGTCTCTCAATTCTCATATTGATGATTTTGAATCTATAATTATGGATTTGCAAAATCTAGATGTTACAATTAATGATGAAGATAAGACCTTGTTATTATTGTGTTCATTACCTCATTCATATAGACATTTTAGAGAAACTATGTTATATGGAAAAGATACAATTTACTTGAAAGATGTCAAATTTTCCTTGGAAACTAAAGAAAAGATTGACCATGATATCACTGGAAAAATAAGTGATAATCAGGCACAAGGTCTATATGTAAGGGGAAGACTCAAAGAAGAGGAACAAACAAAGTTAGGCCGAAATCTAGATCTAAATCTAGAAATAGAACTGTTGTGTGTTGGCACTGTAAAGAACCAGGGCAAGTTTGCAAAATTACAATAAGCTGCAGAAGAAAAAGAATGCTCCATAAGATAAAAATAATGACTCTGGTAAGACTAGTATTGCTCAAGACAGTGGTGATACTGATGTGCTTCTTGTGGCAGAGAAGCTTGCTAAATTGAATGATGAATGGATTATGGATACGGGTTGTTCGTATCATATGTGTCCTAATCGGGACTAGTTTTCATCATATGAATCTATTGATGGAGGAGTTATTTTGATGGGAAATAATGCTTCCTATAAAACAATTGGCATAGGAACAATTCGAATACTAATGCATGATGAAATTGTCAGAACATTGACTGACGTAAGACATGTTCCTGACCTAAAGAAGAACCTCATTTCATTGGGCATCCTTGATGCCAATGGGTGCACGTTTTCGACTGAAGGTGGAGTATTGAAAGTTAGCAAAGGTGCAGTGGTGGTAGTAAAGGCTATAAAAGTAGGAAGCCTATACGCGTTACAAAGCTCGACTGTGACAGGCTCAGCAGTAGTTTCTTCATCATATATGCCAGACTCTGAAATTACAAAGTTATGGCATATGAGGCTCGGGCATATGAGCGAGAAAGGATTGACCTTGTTGAGCAAACGAGGACTTTGATATGGCCAAAGTACGGGAAAGATAGATTTCTGTGAGCATTGTATATTCGGCAAATAGAAGAGGCTCAGTTTTGGCACTGGAATTCATAGAACTAAAGGACCTTTGGGCTATATTCACTCTGATTTGTGGGGACCATCACCAGTTCCATTAAAGTGAGGAGCTCGATATCTATTGATCTTTATTGATGAATTTTTAAGAAAGGTGTGGGTTTATTTTCTAAAACACAAGAATGATGTGTTTGAAACTTTTAAGAAGTGAAAAACTTTGATTGAGAAGCAAACTGGAAAGCATATTAAAAGACTTTGAACTGATAATGGCCTTGAATTCTGTGGAGGAGATTTTAATAGATTTTGCGAGGTTGAAGGAATTGTTAGACATCGCACAGTGGTTAAAACTCTGCAACATAATGACGTAGCTGAATGCATGAATAGAAACCTTTTGGAAAGGGCTTGATGTATGCTTTCCAATGCTAGATTATCCAACGATGTTTGGGTTGAAGCAGTTTCCACGGCTTGTTTTTTGGTGAATCGATCACCGTCTACAATGATTGAGTTCAAAACTCCTAAAGAGGTATGGTCCGATAAACCAGTTGATTATTCAAATTTAAGAATATTTAAAGTCCCACTTATATGCATGTTAGTGAAGGAAAATTGGAGCCTCGTGCTGGAAAATGTATTTTTCTTGGTTATGCTTCTGGGGTGAAAGGATATAGGTTGTAGCATATGCTTTATATGCTGGAGAAGAAACAGATTCTGTTGGCGAGCCATCTACATACTCTGAAGCCGTTTCTTCTATTAATTCTACCAAGTGGTCGATTTCCATGCAAGAAGAAATTGAGTCTCTTCACAAGAATAATACTTGGGTACTTGTGAACCCACAGGCTAAACAAAGGATAGTTGGCTGCAAGTGGATCTTCAAGAGAAAGGAAGGAATCCCTAGACTGGAGGAAGCAAGGTATAAGGCTCGATTAGTAGCTAAGGGCTATAGTCAGGTACGAGGTGTAGATTTTAAAGATATCTTTTCGCCTATTGTGAAGCATAGTTCTATTCATGTTTGCTTGCATTAGTTGCCATGCATGATTTGGAGTTAGAACAACTTGATGTCAAAATTGGTTTTTTACATGGTGAGCTGAAAGAAAATATCTATATGTAACAACCAGAGGGATTTGTTGTTGAAGGAAAAGAAGATCATGTTTGCCTATTAAAGAAAACGTTGTATGGTTTAAAACAGTCCCCAAGACAGTGGTACAAGCCATTTGATTACTTTATGATTAGTAGCGGATAATCAAGGAGTAGTTATGACAGTTGTGTCTATTTTAGGAGAACTCATGATAATTCATTCATCTATTTGCTTCTCTATGTTGATGACATGTTGATTGCAGCTAATAGCATGTATGATATTGATGAATTGAAGAAGCAGCTAAATAGAGCATTTGAAATAAAGGATCTGGTACCGCGAAAAAGATCCTTAGCATGGAAATCAAAAGTGATCGTAAAGGTGGAAAATTATATTTAACTCAAAAGAGTTATATTGAGAAAGTTTTTGAGAGGTTTGACATGAAAAATGCTAAACTGGTATCAACTCTGTTTGCTGCATTTCAGATTATCAGCTTCTTTATCACCAACATTAGACCAAGAAAAACAGTACATGACTAGAGTTCCTTACTCCAGTGCAGTTGGTAGCATTATGTATGCTATGGTTTATACGCGACCAAATATTTCACATGCTATGAGTGTGGTTAGCAGATATATATCCTGTCCTGGAAAATCATAGTGGTATGCAGTGAAATGGATTTTAAGATATTTGCGTGAAACTTCAGAACCAGTCTGGAGTTTGGCGGGAGTCGCATCTCTTTGGTTGGTTATGTTGACTCTGATTATGCACGTGATCTTGATAAAAAGAAGGTCATTGACGGGTTATGTATTCACTCTTCGAAGAGGTGCTGTTAGCTAGAAAATCACACTGGTATGCAGTGAAATGGATTGTAAGATATTTGCGTGAAACTTAAAAAGCTAGTATGGAGTTTGACGGGAGTAGCAACTCTTTGGTTGGTTATGTTGACTCTGATTATGCACGTGATCTGGATAAACGAAGGTCTTTGACGAGTTATGTATTCACTCTTGGAAGAGGTGTTGTTAGCTGGAAAGCCTCATTACAATCAGTGGTTTCTTTGTCCATAACAGAGGCTAAATACATTGCAATAACTGAGGTGATCAAAGAAGGAATTTAACTTAGAGGCTTACTTGGAGAACTTAGTTCTTGTTCTGATGATACCATCATCTTCTGTGATAGTCAAAGTGCTATTCATTTGACTAAAGACCAAATGTTCCATGAAAGAACTAACCATATCGATATCAAGTATCATTTTGTTCGTGAAGTTATTCGCGGGGTGATATCTCAGTGAGAAAGATTTCCACACTTGAGAATCCGATAGATATGTTAACTAAGCCTCTTCCAAAGGTCAAGTTCAAGTAATGCTTGGACTTGATTGGTGTTGCTCATAATTGAACCTTATTTCGAAGGAAGAGCGAATCTACTATGAAATTTAAGCCAGGTGGAGATTTGTTAAAAGTGTGACTTAAATTACTGTTTAGAAGTGATGAAGAAAGTTCCAAATTTATGGAGCCTAAGTGGCGCTGAGGTGGCACCGAGTTGTCAACAAGTTAGCATTGAGTTAGCTTCAAGTGGTCAACAAGTTGACAATGAGTTGTAATACAGTTGTCACTAGTTGCCATTACTATTCTTATGATGGATGGAACTTTTCTATAAATAGAGGCTACATTGTTCAGTTTTAAAGAGTTAAGAGAGAGCCCAGAGGGACAAAGCAAAAACCTAAGCTTCGTGAAAATTTATTGTAAGGCCTGTAAATTAAAGAATTAAGGAAACACTTGATAGCTAATTTTTGTGATAGAATTACGAGGTTCTGTGTGAGTGTTGAGTTAATTAGAGAATAGTTTTTTTCTCTAATTGTTGTAAACTCTCTGTTATAATAGAATCGCTCCCCTTTTTCTTAGACGTAGGCAAATTCAGCCGAGCCACGTTAATTCTTGTGTCTTACTTTTTCGTTCTCTATTCTATATCAATTATAGTGTTTAATTCAAGAAACAATATACCATCAAGATTCGGGATGCTAGTTTATCAGAAAAAAACTACTATAATTTTCTTCTACTAATAAAAAAAAAAAAAAAGCAGCACCACGCACTGTCAACTTGCAACCGTGAAGTGTAGGAAAATGCATGGAAGTTGTGAAATTCATAAGTTATTAATGCCTCATTGTTGGTAAATATCAACATACCAAAATTTGAGAGATAGAGTTAATGCTAATGCTTTTTCTACACGCCAAATTTTCTTTTTAATTTAAACTATGAACCAGGAGAAAAAAGCTATAACAAAAATAATAACAAGAAGGACAAGAAATATAATCTATTCCAAAAAGTACAAAACACGTTGCGTGTGTGTATGTACTTGTGATACTATTTATTAGGTATATTCAAATTAACTTTTATTGTTTTTTTTTTAATTTAACCCAAAGATGGTTATAAGACCAATAAAAAAATAATTATAGTTATCTTATAACATATAAAAAATGTAAATTAATAATTCAATGCTATATTCAATTAATTGAGCATAATGTATGATACACAGACACAAACACGATACCACACGAATATATCGAAACAATCTTGTTTTTAAATTTTTATATGAGAGATTTCAGACACGATACCCAATAATAAATATTCAATTCGTTACGATACGAAAAAATAATATTTTTAAAGATATTCATAGAATATATGTATGAATAGAGACAAAAGGAAAAGGAAAATAAAAAAGATCTAGATTTCCTTAAAATATAATAATTAAACAGATCTATATATTCTTTTAATAAAGAGATAATCATAAAATTAATTAAAGGTGTGTTTAAATCAGGATAAATCTTCAATTGAATATCATATTTTTACTTAATTTTAGCAAAATATCGTATAATTTTCACATAATATACCTCTCAAAATGTATAACTTTCATAAAATATAATATTAAAATATTTTAATATAATATTTATATTCTATTATATCATATAATTTTATGGGATAATAGTAAAAATATTTCAAAATAATAGGAAGATATTTAATTTCTAACTGTTCCTTTTAAATAAAAATTTAATTTAAAGTGCCCAAATTTCGAATATGTCCCTGAAAAATTGAAAAAGCCTGTAACCCTCAGTACCAGTCACCACGGTAGACTCTAGAGAGAGAAACTACCTTCTAGAGAGAGAGAGAGAGGGGAAGAATGAAAGGAGGGAAAAAGCGAAGTACCACCAACACTGAACCCGTACATCCGTCCGCACCTCCGCCTTCTTCTGACCCAACCACTGCCGTCGTCTCCGTCAATGGCGGCGGAGAAGTGGTTGCGGAAGAGGGGCGCAAAAAACTAGACGATAGTGAGAGATTCGAAGCTGCAGAAGAGGCTCTCGAGGAGGAAGAAGGGGAAGAGGAGGATTCCGAGGCGGATAAAGATTACGAGCAGCTGGAGAGCGTGCAGGTTGAAGAGGGCGAGAGGGTGAAGCTTGCTGATGGGTATTTTGAGATTGAAGCCGTACGCAGAAAGCGTGTGAGGAAGGTATTGTTGTTTTATCCTTTTTTTTTTTTTTTCTCCAACTGTTTTCTCGGAGAAATTTGTAAGGGATTTTCGCGCATTGGGGGTTTTGCTGATGTTAATTTGCCTGGATTTGTGGGTGTTTTGTTGCTTGTGGATTATTTGGAATGCGGCTGAAACAAAAGGGTCAAGTGCAGTATCTGATCAAATGGTTAGTGATCTAGACTCTGAAATGTTATGTTACAGGAATGATTGTTTATGTGTTGGAGAGGAAATATGGGAGAATTTATTTTTGAATTTGAATGAGGCGGATATGATTTTTCTGCTGATGAGTGTACTGGGTGTTTTTGGAAAGGCGAGGCTGGTCTGAGGCGGCGAACACTTGGGAGCCGGTGGAGAATCTGTTGCAATGCTCGGATATTATTGATGCGTTTGAAGAAAGGTTTCTATTTCTGCTTCTTTTGTCTGTATGTTTTAACCTTTCTAGGGGGTATGTTTTGTGAATCAAAAGGATTAGGATGATAGTTATGTCATTTATGAGTGTTGGCTCATGTTTTTTCTTTTTCTCCTTTTTTGATATTTGGATTCTTGTGGTTTGCCTGGATTTTTGAAGCATGAAAACTGGGAAAAGTAGGTCAACACGCAAAAGAAAGCGCAAGACTGGTGTGACTCATGTTCAACCCAAGAAAAAACATCATAACCATCAGCAGCAGCGATCGCCTGCAGCGGCTACTTACAATGTGCCCTCACACATGATCAGGATTGCGGACGAGCCTATATCATTTCCCAGGCTAAATGAGATGAGCTCTGCAAATGAGAGTGGGGATACTAATAATTTCAATAGCACAAACACTTCTGAATTCTCCAAAAAAGCACATGAGAATGGTTCGAGAACGGTTTCTGTTACGAGGGAAGAAGAAAAGGAGAAAAGTGAGTTGGATTTAAAGCTCTGTGAATTGAAGGGAGCAATGGTGATCAGCAACACAGAAGATTCTGAAAGGCTTATTACAGCACCACAAGAAAGCCAACTGACTGGTGGAGATTCCGCGGTAAATGGATTAAGGAAGACAGATGGAGTTGATCATGTTCAATCAGGTCGCTGTATTGGAGCTAAAAAGAGGAAATCTGGTTCTGTTAAGAGGTTTACGAAAGATCCAGCATCTTGCCCTGTGGATGATGCACCGAATGGAGTTCCACCTTGTACTTCTCTTGTACCTATCAGTGTTCAAAATCCGGATTTTCTTGGAAACAATTCGAATTGCAAGAACAAGTATGAGGATTCGAAAAGCATGTGCACAATCACCCAAATTATCAAGCCTATAAGCTATAAAGCTTCCATATCAAACAATATCCAAGAAGTCTTGGTAGCCTTTGAGGCTGTGAGGTGTGTGATCCAATATTAATGCTCTTACTCCATCTTTCCCTGGGGTGTGTGTATGTGTGTGTATTTGTCTGTATGTATATGTAATTATGTGTTGATGTCTGAACCTGAAGTTTTAACATCTGCTAGAGTTTGTTACCGGCTCATTCTTCAACAGGTCTGCGGTCCGAGCTTGGTTCCTCCCACTACTTGGGAGCTTATAGTTTCTTGCCCTCTTAATCGAATGATCTTTAAGAATAATTCATGGTTTTGTGTTTAGAAGTTATCAGATATTGTCTGGTAGGATAAATAGGCATTACCAGCTGAAACAGCCATATGGTGCTATCTTAAATTATGTATATAAGCCTGTGATCCTTTGTCTAGGTTTGCCTGTCGTATTGTCACATATACGTGGACTACCTTCTTTGTGAATTCTAAACCAAAAGGAATTGGTTCTATGGTTTGTGCATATTGTTACCTATCCCAACAACAGGGAAGATAGATTTCGGCTAGCACAGCTCTATGAGTAGTGTAGCTTTCTCCTTGGTTTACAATCCCCTTTTGGTAGCTTGTCTCATTATGATGTGTACAACATTCCTCCCTAACTTGTTTGTCCTTCCTTTCATAAATAAGCTCTTTTTTCCTATAACGTATTTTTACCCCCAATGAATTCCCTTCTAGAACAAAACTTCTACTTTTGAAGGTAATATGTAATATTGCCTCATTTTTCATCTATCCATGTTAGGAGCTGGATCGATAAAAATAGTTCTGCATGGGCTCTTCATTTTTCTTTTGTTATCGCAGGCTTATTTGTGTTCTGTTCATCTAGATATATTCCATATATGGCTTTTAGTTGTGGTCTCTTACAGGCATGCTTAATGCTTTTATACTTCTGTGTGAGTACAAATTTTCTTTTCATCAACAACATCTAGAAAAATGTAGCTCTAAGAGACACCATTCTTCTGGAAATAATCCTAAATTTCAAATCCAAGTGTAGGGTTAAAGTTTATTATTGTGTTTTGATGTTATCTGTGAAATCTTTTACACCATTAGGTTGCACTGCTGTTTTATATAGTACCCAGGCCTTGAATAGTAATTGATTCTTTACGTGCTCTCTGGACTACACAGTAGACAGCATAAACTTTTTGGTCCATTTTGAGAAAGTATTATAGATCTGATTATCAATGCACTGTTACTGGATCTAAATTAAGGCCACTCTTAATAATTTAAACCAAATAGGTAGATCAAGACACCTAAGTTTTCATTACATGGACATTCATATTAATGTTTGCAAAGCTAAGACCTTATTACTGATTTTACATCAACAAATTTTTTCTAGTATTTGGTTCTGTATTTACTGAATTTCGTCTCAAATTCCTTTTTTCAAAATTTCAATTTTGTTTTAGCATTTTCTTGAACTTTCCATGTTCATATGTTTGATGACAATTGCCTCATAAATACATCCTTTGTGGGCTGCAGGTCTGATGGAACTAAAGTTATTGTGGATAACAAATTTTTGAAAGCTAACAACCCACTTCTAGTAAGTTTTCACTCTTCCGTCCTTCATGTTCTTTTCCCCTCTTTTTCAATGCGTAACCATCGCTTACCATTATTCTGCAGCTGATAGACTTTTACGAGAAACATTTACGGTACAGTCCAACGTGACAAACTGATAGCAAGTGGCAGAAGAAGTATTTTGTGTTTGTCTATGTATAGAGTTGCAATTCCTTGTAGCAGATGCAGTCCATGTAGCAAAGTATCCATAGGAAGGGTGGTAGATCTGGGTAATGTGACCGTAGAACTAGTATGTAGTTAACTTCATATTATTGAGTTATAGCAGAATTAGTATTGGTAAGATATTCAACATATTTCGAGCAGGTTTACACCAATTTTGTAAGTTGAAGTTTGAAAGTTGGGGAGTTGAAAGGATATATACTTGGAGATTTTGGATCCATGCTTCCACATTCAGAAATATATCGTGGCAATTGTTTGTATTAATTGTTTGAGTTCTGGAGCTGATTCTTCTTTCATTTGCATGCGATTAGTATGCTGATTGTCTGAATTTTAAATCTTGATTTGCAGTCCAGACAACGAGTTTAGTAGTTCTTACTCGCATCCAGTAAAACCCATTTCGGAATTCATGTAATATTTATGTGTTACATGTGTTTATGTATATCTATGTGTATATCATGCGTATTAAACTATTAATGAGTAGCTTGAGGAAAGGAAAAGCCTTACTTTCCATAGTATGTGGCTACTTGCAATAGCTTTTGTTTTTGTCGAAGTTAAATTAGAAGTTAAAGTTGTAAAAGTAGTTGATTGTTAGCAAAAACAACTTGTGGAACTTCTTTACTATTCTCTATAAACTCCAACCTATATACGAAATTAATCTAAAAGTTAGAAGCTGAATCTGAAAGTTACAACTTACAAGTTATTGTCTGGTAATTTATGTGTTTCCAACTTCTAGCTTAGTAGTGAGCATTTGTAATTTTGAATTGATAGATCTCGAGATAGAGTTCCATTGAATAGTGTGTGCTTGAGTTAATTATTTTTAAAAGAATTCTAGCATAGTTTTATTTTATTTTTTTTGTTCTGAAGTAGGCTTGGCACCACTCGGGGTTCGGCTTGTGGAAAGGTGGCTCGAGCCTGAGCCCGAGCTCTTTTTGAGCCTGGTGAATAGGATGTGTAGACTGTAGTAACACATTATAATAGGATGTGCACGTACACATATAGAATCCATTTACACACCTCCTATTACGCATATACAATCTATTTATATGAGTCGATTCGGATCGGACCATTAAAGTGTACTTGGATAGTGTAACATTTTTTATTCCGAGGTGAATTAAGTCAGTTACCCAACATGAAGAAATTAATAGACTCTTCATCACTAAACGAGCATCTCTATTCAGAAATCAGTTTTATCCCATCAAACAACAGCCATACAAACTAATCGAATCAATGCATATGAATCAAACACCACTAATCTCAATTAATACAAATTGCACAGTATCAGTACAAACACAAGAACAAGAAGAACTACACAAGAAACTAATTTTGGGGTATATTCTTGCCGACAATCTTTGCTGGAGTAATGCGAAGAAGATTTCCGGGCTTACCGGGGAGAGCCCCTTTGATCATGACAACATTAAGTTCATTGTCAATTTTAACAATCTTGAGCTTTCTTATCTTGGTCTTTGTTCCTCCCATTCTCCCGGGCATTTTCTTGCCCTTATAGACACGACCGGGAGTAGTACCAGCTCCAATGGATCCAAGCTGCCTATGACTTTTGGAACCGTGAGTCATAAGACCTCTCTTGAAGTTGTATCTCTTAATACCACCTAGTTAAACACAGCAATGGGATTTAGTGTCCAATTCTAAGAAATAATTTTGAATGTTTCTGCTGAATTATTAAGCAATAGTTGGTGCAACTTCTTCAATAGAGAGTAGTGCAGCTAATGCAGCAATCAGCATGAACATGAGTGAACAGATAAAGAGCAGCTAATGGAACTGGAAGTGCAACTTCTTCAATAGAGAATAGTGTAGCTAATGCAGCATAAACATGAGTGAACAGTGGAACTGGAAAATACGAAGACCGACTATGAAATGATGTTACTTATTATGACGGCCATTGATGTTCTCATGAAGGGATGGAGCCACGATTCTTTTATCCACACGAGCAAGATTGAAGACCGAAGATCGAACTTTTACAAACTACAAAAAGAAATATTACTACTTTGGGGGTAACAAGTTTTGAACTTTTACAATTTCTTGTCAACCTGAATAGCAAGATTTTCAGAAATCAGAAAATGCAAAAGGGGGAGCCTAGAATCGTGGATTCTGCAGCAATCAGCCCACATTTTTCTCACACTCAACTACTCAATCACAAAAAGCAGCTCTAATGGTGAACATGCCATCTTTTTCCTAACATAGCAATTCATAAACAAAAGCATCAAGCATAGTTTCAATGCATTGCACCTCTTCAAATTCTAGCTTAATTCAAAATTCAAAACTCAATCAATGCTACTTCCAATAGCATGAACACGAAGCAACAAAATTCAATACCTTGAAACCCCTTTCCGATTGTAATTCCAGAAACGTCAACCAAATCCCCTTCCTTAAACAGCTCCTCCACAGCCAGCCGTTGATTCGGCTCAAATCCTTCCACCGACTGCAGCCTAAACTCCTGCAAATGCCGCAGGGGAATAATCCCCGACTTCTCCAAATGCCCAATCTCCGGTTTCGTCAGTTTCTTATCTCTCACTCGTCGGTAACCCACCTGAACCGCATCGTACCCGTCGGTGGACTTCGTTTTCACCTGAGTGACAATGTTGCCCTCGCGGAATCCGACTACGGTGACGGGAATGACGTCGCCGGTGGAATCGAAGTACGACATCATACCTAGTTTCGTCGCCATGACGCCGATTCCGGCCTCCAATGAAGCGGAAATGACCGGCGGTTTGGAGGAGGAGGAGGAGGAGGCATTTAGGGAAAGGGCGGAGAAACGTTTGATGGGGAGCGGGAGGAGGAAGGAGGATGAGAGGGAGGTCGAAGTGGAGGCGGCGGAGGAGGAGAAGGGTTTGGCGGCGGAGACGGTGGCGGAGACGGAGGAGATTGACATGGTGGTGGTGGTGGTGGTGGTGGAATTTGAGAGTGTGTTTGATTTTTGGTTTCTCTCTTATCTGAAGAGATGATGGAGAGAGATGTGATTCGGTGGTCACGGCGTACTGCTCCCTTAAAATTTAAATAATGCATTGGGCTTATTTGTGTAAAACTAATAAAATTGGGCTTTTATTACAAGGCCCTTTAATAACCACATAAGTCCAATTGGAATATGTCATGAACTTTATATCAACACTCTAGCTTATCATATTTTCAGCTCATTAAAGAGACTGATTTAGTTTGTCACCCTCGAGTTTATCGTTGATAATTATCATACTCTTTTTAATAAGTTTTGAAAATACCATTTCCAATACATTCATAGAGATAATAATTTTTGCGTAGACGCTTTAGTTAAAATTGACCATCAATTTCTGAATTGGATGGAATGGACTGATTCCCTTATATTGTGATTGATCGCTTGAAACTGAGTAGTAATCTAATTTTTTGGGTTCTCTTTAAAAAACGAAAACCTCTAACTTATAAGTCCTGAAACCCCCCACCCACCGCCCTTCCCCTTCTTTAATTTTTTTTCCCCGATAATGATATAAAAAAACGACATGTGTATTATTTGATTGATTATATTTTAGATAAATTTATAATAATTATAAGAATCTCCTCTCATTTTACCAAATTAAATTCGAATTAAAAATAACTGAAATCAAGTTGGAAAATGCCAATATAGTTCAATAACTCATGCTGCTTGTTGCTCATTCACAAGAAGATTAGAATTTGAATCTTCTGTCTCGTTAAGGGACTTTAGCTTCTCTTCTCCTTAAATCAACTAACATTTAGTAAGTAGTAACTATTGTACTAAAACTCCGCACCCATTTCGGCTATATTTTATTATGAACAAGAATTAGCATAATGTAATGATAGACCACTTTATAAATTGACACTTTTTTTTGGGAAAATTGTAATAATTTGGGTAACGGTGGGCTCATTTGACAACTCATGGATGCTACAAAGTCTTCAACTAAATCATGCACGCTAAAGTGTACTTTTACATGGATTGGTTCATGATTATATAACATGATATGAATACAAAAATTGAATTCTTTTTAAAATTTTTACATAAAAAGTATCTAATATGATATTTGACATAAATATTTAATACAATACGGTATGATAAAATAATATTTTTAAAACGAAAAATTCACATAAAAAATATTTGATATAATATCTGGCATAAGATTTGATATAATACGTCGTAATAAAATAATATTTTTAAAAATATTTATACATCACATGCTGTATGGCTAACAACTTGTCACTTTAAATTTTGAATTCAAATCAAAATAATTGTGGTTATGTAGCTTTTGTTAGAGACAAATTCTGTTATTAGTAGGAGTTGGCCCATTTTTCACCTTATATGTTAAGGTTTTATTTTTGACAAAATTACACATACCACCCCTAAGTTTTGAATTATTATAATTAGTTCCTTTTATTTATATGTTGTAAAAATTTCCTCAAAATTTCATTACTCGTGTTAAAATTGATGAGAAACTTTGAAAATTGTGATGGCTTTGAGACATTTGGAATGTAGAAGACGAGGGGCAATCAATTGTGTGAATAAAGTTTGAATTCGATGAAATTGACTAGAAAATGAAAAAACCTCAAGTTGATTGCACGAAATAAAATCTCGAACTGCATTGACTATTGAATAGACTAATATGTAATTATATCAAGTTAATGGAAACAAATTTAGGATACGAATATATACATCTTTTTCTTTCCCTTTTTTTTTTTCCTTATTTTATTATAAACACACCCCTAAGTGGTTAGAGGGATTCAAACTCGAAATATTGCCTTGAACAATGAAACTTTTAACCATTTGAACCAACCATGTTGACATATATACATCTTCAACAATTCATTAGTGCATTATGATGATGATCGTGATGATGATAATACTTCCCTTATGATGTATTGATATTAAAGCCAATGATTAAGTTTTATGGATGTAATTTTAAAAACTCAAATTCAAAAATTTGAGCAATATTACCAATAGATTGATTGAACCGATACTTCTAAAGTACCATTTTTTCATTTCGTATTGCGTCAAACAATCTAAAATTATATCGAACACCTCTCATGTTGTACATTTAGAAAAAAATTCATGTTGTATTTATATCTTGTCCAATCTATATCTCCATATCCGGGTATATGAATGATAGATACCACTTATTTTACTAATTAATAGTTACAAAATATTTCCATTTCTTAAAGAATAACTTATATGCAATGGCCGGTTCCACTAGGGAAAAAGGTAAGACAAGTCATTCCTCATAATTAACCAATCAAAAATTAGGCTAAAAGCCTAAGGACCACACAAACAAAGAAATCTTACTCCTGTTTTTAGTGGGGGAGCTATACTTAAATTTGGCTCCATAAGCATGTTTTGATTTCAGAATATATTTTATATCTTATATAAATGATAAAGATATATGATATTTATTTATCTACATATTATAGTATTGTATAGTTGTCATCTGCAATTTTGAGTTGACTCTAATTTCATTATTTTGTAATTCACCAACTAACTCAAATTTTGATTTCTGAAACGATTAAAACTAAAACACGAAGAGATTATATTTTAGACATAGAAGTCTGGATTCGCCAAATTTGTGATCATGTTTTTATGCCTTTTCTTAGGGTTTACCTAGATTAAGAACTAAACATCTAACCGTTTTTTACGTCAAGAAGGGGTGAATTGATATTTTTAACAAATTTTGGTTTTTGATAAAATAAAATGCCAATGCACTAAAGATGGAAATAAAATGGAATGGAAGCACGCAAGAAATTTATAAAGGTTCGATTTCCCAACGTTTTATCTTCAAGTTGTTAGCTTGAGAATTTATGAAGGTATTTTATTAAACTTCATCACGATCACAAGCAAAACTTTGGATCTCTTACAACCCAATACTTAATTGGATAAATAAGTCATACTAACTTTTTTTTTTTTTTTTCTTTTTAGGAAACAAAACCAGAAATGGTCTAGACGCGACAGCTTCCGACTGAACCAAACGAGAAATGATATCTGGCAAAAGCCGGGACCTAACACAGACCGAGGCTACAAGTCTAGCAAGGGAATGCGCAATCACAATTGCTTTTCCTACAAACATAGCAAAAGGAACAAGAAGCAAAAGAACTACTAAGCTGCCTAACCTCCAAAATGAAATTCCCAACAAGAGAGTCACCAACAACAAGGCTCTGAAATCTTGAAAATAAATTCAAATAATCACCTTCCAATATAATGTTAGTCCAGCCATGTTCAAGTGCCAAAAGAAGACCTTTAATAGCAGCCCAGGCCTCCAAGACTTTAGGAATTGGGTGGCCAGAGCGAATACCACACTTCCATCCCAAGTAGCTCCCAAGCGAGTCTCGTGCCACTGCTCCGAAGCCACCTTCATTACGATCGGGGAAGCAAGCGCCATCAACATTGATTTTAATAATACCAGAAGAGAGGGGGGGAGGGGGGGGGGGGGGGGGGGGAGGGCTTCCAAGAAGGGGGTAACACAGCACGGGGACCAATCAAAGTGGGACACTTAGCCTCACAAAAGGCCTTAAGAAAGGAGTCAACAAACAATACAACATCCAGAGGGCTCGCATCCGAATCCTCCATAGGTTTCCAGTTTTGGATCCACCAAATACCCCATAAAGTAGTGAGAAATTTCCTTGCTTCATCAACGGAGAGTTTGCGAAGTGATGAGAGTAACCAGGAGCAAGGATCGCCTTTCCAATTTGAGATAGAAAATCACCAGATAGAAGTGCAAGCCCAAACTTGACAGGTAAAGGGGCAAGAGAGGAAAGCATGCTCAATATTCTCGTTGAAGGAGCCACACCAAGGGCACACAATGTCAGAGGCACAGTGGCGAGAGCGGAGAATGGAAGCAGAAGGAATCACGGAGTTGCACACACGCCAAGCAAAAGTTTGTATCTTAGGAGCAATGTCAACATCCCACAAAAGTTTCCAAGGAGGAATGTCCTGACCTACGGAGCTTGAAGCACGGGTTCTAGCGAGAATATCCAAGTCAAGAAAATAAGCTGATTTTACGGAGAAGGAATGGTGGCACACCACACAAGTGTATCCGGCCACGACGAAGGATAGAGCGGGATAGACGCAGCAGCCTCCGCATCCTGGGAGGAGAGATGGTGTCTCAAGAGCTGAAAATTCCATTCATTGCTGTCCGGTTGGAAAAGATGGCAGACTTTAGAAATATGAGGTGGCAACGGCAGAATAATGATGGGCCGAGAGGAAGAGCGGTTTGGGATCCACCTATCCTTAGCAATGTCGACAAGAGGCCCATTGCCGATTCTCCAACGTGATCCCCCAATAATAAGATCCCGAGAGTCGAGAATACTTCTCCAAGTGAAAGACAGGTAACGGCCAAGAGAAGCTCCAAAGAAATCCGAATGGGGAAAATAGCGTGCTTTGAGAACATGGGCCAAGAGACTCTTTGGGTGTTCGATGATGCGCCATGCTTGTTTAGCCAACATAGCTCGGTTAAAGCACTTGAGATGTCGAAAACCAATTCCCCCTGAATGCTGGCTTCTGCAAAGTTTTTCCCAAGTCACCCAATGAATCTTATTATGGTCCCTATTATTCCATAAAAAATTCGAGATCATAGATTTCATACTCCATAAGAAATTGCTGGAAGACGAAAACATCCCATAGCGTAGGAAGGAATAGCAAGAAGAACAGAATTTATAAGAACTTCTTTGTCGGCCATAGACAGAAGCTTTTCGGCAAAACCCTGAATTATCCCAAAATTTGTCCCGTAAGGTAGCAAACACCGCCCTTTAGAATGACCAACAACCGAAGGAAGCCCAAGGTAGAGATCATGTTGAGTCACCTGTTTAATACCCAAAGCTCTCGCCAAATCATCCCTGGAGAAAGAATCCACATTACCACTGAAAACCACAAATGACTTATCTTTGTTAATTACCTACTCCGAGATCATCTCATATTTGGATATGATCCTGTTAATGCAAGGGATCGCCTCTGGAGAGACCTGACAACAGACCAAGGTGTCATCGGCGAACAACAAGTGAGAAATCTGGGAAGGCCCCTCTACAAATAGCAACTCATTTAATCAGGCCTTGACTCTCTTCTTTCTGAATAAAACAACTGAAAATTTCTGCGCAAAGAAGGAAGAGATAAGGAGAAAGGGGATCTCCTTGACGGATACCCCTCTCCGGAATAACATGCCCAAATTGACAGCCATTGAGAATAAAAGAATACGAAACCGAGGACACACATTTCATGATCAAACGAACTAAAGAACAAGGGAAACCCAACCGGGAAATTACACATTCCAACAAAGCCAACTCGACTCCATCATAAGCTTTACTCATATCCAGTTTATCTTACTAACACACGCTAAACCAATACTATCTCAATAAAAAACCAGCACGCACCCGTAAAGTATGAGAGAACCATGTTCTCTACTAGCACACACAAAAGACTTTCGATCTCTCACAATTAGTCTGCCGAATTCCTTGATCTTTGCAGCCATGATTTGATAAAAAATCTTCCATTCTTGCTGGGAGTGTAATCCTACCAAAGATAACTAATACAACAGGTGCAACAATTGATATTTCAGAAAACTCAATTGTAAGCAGATAATTGACAGCTCATGTGGTGCCGTTCAAGCCATGTGACATCAACAAAAGAAAAAATGTAAAATCGGGATACCAATTATATTTTACTTGCAATTTTAGGATAAATATTTTTCCGATGAAAATTTTGACACTTTATTCAGAAAATTGTTGAAATTTCAGGATTTCGATCACCGGAATCCATTTTAATAGCCGGAAAACAACGAATAAAGTTCACACGTTAAAATTCACCTATGTGTACTGCTATGTAATTTAGAATTCTCATCATTTATTCGTTATTTTCTGGCGATTAAAACAGATTCCAGTATCCAAAATTCTAAAATTGCAATGATTTTCTAGATAGAGTGTCAAAAGTTTTATCGGAAAAAAATTTGTTCCAAAATCGCAAGTAAAATATAGTTGGTATCCTGATTTTACATTTTACTTGAATATCAAAATAAACTTCACAGGGTTGAAAAAAAACTTAGGTATTTCTATTAAATATGGAGATCAAACAACTTATAAGTTCCATAAATTATTTGATGTGATAGGACATAATTAATTTAAATATTTATGGGGTATGATATGTATGTTGTGACCTGAAGAATTCTCTTCATCCACTGATTTTTGTCTAGCTTTTAGTTAATACCACAGCCTACATTTATTGTTTCTGTCTATGTATTTCTATGGTACAATGAATTTGGAGCTTTTTATGTTTGAAAAGATGGCATTTAATCTGGTTTCAGATTTGTTTTTATAACAATATATTCATGGGGCAATTTTTTATTCATGGGTATGTTATTTGGAAAATATAAATATTGTAGAGAGACCCTACTCACGTGTAAATATCTGTGTATTATTTAAAATTTTATTTCCTTATATTTGGAAAATATAATATTATTGAAAGCTAGTAGAACTGTTTTTATAATATTTAAAATATTGATTTTAAGGGGTTTTCTTGTTAATATATAAATTCAACTTTTACATTTTACGTTATTTGTTTCAATATGCATCATATTAGATTTTCAAAGATATATAGATATGGTAAACTAATTATTCATTTTTGTCTTTTTGATACTCATGAACTTACTTATTATGTAGCTTGACTTGGGTTTGGTTCTTTTAAGAAAGAGGTTTGTCAATGGTTTCCAACTATTTTGATAAATTTTGATTCTCCGATCGATCCGTTTTTAGGTAAAAATACTTATCATTCTCGATTGTTCATTTTTGTCTTTTTGATACTCATGGACTTACTTATTATGTAGCTTGACTTAGGTTTGGTTCTTTTAAGAGAGAGGGTTGTCAATGCATGGTTTCCAACTATTTTGATAAATTTTGATCCTCCGATCGATTCGTTTTTAGGTAAAAATACTTATCATCCTCGATTAATTTGTTTTCAAGTAAAAATAATTATCATTAAACTATACGATTATCCATGTATATAAAAGATCGTAATGCACTTTTGGCCTACTAATTAGGACAAGTTCGTCCAATTTTATTACCTCTACTTAATCACTCACCCACACTAATAGTCACATGACATTGAATTTCTTATTTTAATTATATATGTTTTAGTTCCTATGACACCAAGTGTTTTGATAGTTTTAGTAGAAATCAGAATTGAGAACTTTTTTATTTTTTTTAATATCATAATTGTTTTTTATGTTAATTAAGTGTGTATGTAAAATAGCAGATAATGTACAAAAGTGAAATAGGGAAGGAAACCCGGTAACTACAGCTGAAACGACAAAAAAAGCAACTATTTAACGACTACGAAAGTGGAAACAAACGACGGCCCATTGGCACGGCTCATGTTTCATGTCCTTCAAAAAGATATGGCCAACTTTTCTTGGATTTTTTCTCCTCCATTAAACTCACAAACATGCAAATTAATTATTTCCATTTACAAAAAGAGTCGCTTTTGTTTAAGCTGCAAATTGAAGTGCTTTAATTTCCACTTTCTGTCACAAATATCCATGAAAATGGCTCTCAAGATAAGCTAGTTTATTAAGGACTTTCCCAATTTAAAATTAAGATCATTCCTGATCAGATAAGCTGACAAATTCTTGGAATTAAGAAGCGCTTTTTTCACCAGCAGCTTTTGAGGATGGAGATGGTAAAAGTCGTGTTTTGCTTCATCGTTCTGTTAATGGCACCTTTACGTGGAGTGGCTCAACGAAATCGCGTCGTCGAGAAGCATTTGAGACGTTTGAACAAACCTGCTGTCAAGTCCATCAAGGTATTTATTGATGTTTCGAGGTTTTTTGGTATTGTATTTGTGTGTGAAAATCTTTTAAGTTGAATCTGTTTGATCTTTTGTGTGGAAAAAGTAGAGCCCAGATGGTGATATCATAGACTGCGTTCATATGTCTCACCAACCAGCTTTTGATCATCCTCTCCTCAAGAACCACACCATTCAGGTTAATCATACAACATATGTATATGTATATATACTTAATTACATTCAAACCCTTGCAAGATTGTCATACTATAGTTGATTCCCATTACAAACCACTCCGTAAACTTTTTTAAAATTACAGAAACCACCCTCGTAATGTTATCTTTTCAAACTTCTAGGGTGGTTCATGTAATTATTGTGAAAACTATGGAATGGTTTGTAGTTTTTCCAAACTTTACGGGTCCAACTCTAATATCGGAACATCCGAAGGGACGTATACAGAAACAACTCTTAATTATTTCACCATACTTTATTCAATAATTTACTTGATTCAATAATTTCTGCAGATGAGGCCTAGTTATCATCCAGAAGGTTTGTTTAGTGAGAGCCAAAAACTTGCCAAGAATCACGACAATGATGATGAAATGAAGCCAAAGCCAATCACTCAGATGTGGCATATGAATGGTAGGTGTCCAAAAGGGACAATTCCTATAAGAAGAACAAAGAAACAAGATTTGCTAAGAGCAAACTCTATTAACAAATATGGAAAAAAGAAGCACAAAAGTATGGCTATACCGAATTCTGCAGATCCTGAACCTAATCTTGTCATCCAAAATGGACATCAGGTACTCATTATCTACCAATCCTTTTACCATCGGTTGGTGTAATTTAGTGGTTCAATGCTATTTTAATTTAACCAGAGGTTTCGTGTTTAAGTCACTGAGAATACAATAACTGTCAGTATAAAAAGCTTTACTCCTAAGTGGTCTGACGCTACACGAACCAAAATAAATGAGATATATATAGAACCAAAAGAATATGTGTACCACCCTTTTATGTCTATGGTTGTGTTGTTTTTTGTGTCAATTGCAATTTAGCCCTTGTGAAATATGAATTTGACAAAATTACCCTCAACCGAGCATTAATATACATTTTTTCGTGTGTTTTTCTTAAATGGCAGCGCCAAAAATATTTTGTTTTTAAAAGTATAAACAGTTTCTCTCGCTCTCTTTTTCTAAATATTGTGTGTTTTACGTGGAAAAGTAAATTGCATTTAACTCGATGGTGGTTTAATTTATGATGTAAAGATACTTTTAAAAATATTTTTTTGTCATGCCGTGTCAGATACTTATATCCGACGTCTTGGCCGACACTCCTCAAGTAGAAAATTGAAAAAAACTTCGTATCGCCATATCCGTATCATATCATATCGTGTCGTATTCAATTTGTATCCCTGTGTCTACATCCATGCATCATAAGATCTAATTTTGTTGATATTTGTATATGTAGCATGCAATAGCATATGTTGATGGAGAGGAATACTATGGAGCGAAAGCAACCATAAATGTGTGGGATCCTAAAATCCAACATCCCAATGAATTTAGCCTGTCCCAGCTGTGGATACTTGGAGGATATTTTGCCTCTGATCTCAACAGCATTGAGGCTGGCTGGCAGGTATATATAATCCTTCTGTTTATTCCATATTATCCTAATTTAACTATTGACATTGAGTTTGAGTGCATGAAAATGTGATTGATCGAGAAAAAAAAAAACACTATACACGTTGGAAGTGAAATCTAGCTTCTTGGGAAATTGGTAGATATTATTTTATTTTAATGTTGATATAGAAACTATAACATTTATAATAGAGCAAAATACAGTTTTAGTTCCATACTAATGGACCATTATCACTTTTGGTCCCATAATTTTCAAAATTGGTTTTCTTAGTCCCGTAGTAATTTTTTTTGGTCACTTTGAGGACTTTCGTCAAAGAATTGACGGAAATCACTGTTCATCTGTTAATTTCAAAATTTTTTCCTTTGGTCCATATTCGTTAATTTCATATATTATATATTTATTATATATAATATATGTATTATATTTTATATAATATGTAATAAACGTATATATTATATATTTTAATGTATAATATGTATTTTGTTATATGTATTTTAATATATATATGTGTGTTGACACCGAAAATTTGGAAATAAATTATTAATTGGTGGTCCAAATAAATCGACTATTAATTATTAATTTTTATCATGAGTCCATAATAAATTTGGGCTTAAATATTTAATTCGGGATAAAAAGCTATGGACTTATATTTTTATCCTTGAATTAATTAAATGGATTAAAAAATGATCCATTAAAAAAGGTAAAGCCCACTTCTTTATTGTGTGGTCTTTAAATCCAGGCCAAAGCCCAAGAGAAGAACCGAAGGCCTATAAATAGAGCTCCAAGGTTACAAAGTGCACATAACATCAAGTCACAAATCACATTACAAGTCATAAGTCACAAATTCTCAAGAACTAAAGGCATTTAATCTCTCAAATCTTTGAGCCATTGCCATTTGCTATCTTGAAGTGCTGTCCGTGCAATGAGCCAACACTTCCAACCAAATTCAACCAAATTATCCAGTTTGATTCGAGATCAAGCATCAAGCCCTCGAGTCTGCTATTCGAGAAGAATCAGAGGATATTAAGAGATTGTAACACTTTATTCACAATTAAATTGTTAAATTCTTTGTTTTCCCTATTTTCGTATTTTGTAATCAATTATTGCAGATCCAACGAAAATTTGTGTAAACAAATTTTGGCACGCACAGTGGGACCTTCTCTGCCTCTCATCTCTTTATCCTACGGAAAATCTCAAATCCATCATAAAAAGCACTTCCATGGCGCCTAAAGAGGATCAACTCGCATTGAACAAGAAGAACGTGGCTGAAATCGTTGCCAACATTGCTCAATCCTCTACCGGGATCAAGCACGCCGGCTCAACCTCCTCCAAATCGGACAACTCCAATCCTACCACCCCGAAAGGGACTCATTCCACCACCTTCACCAACTTGTTTGCGATGACTACCAATGTGACGAACGTGGAAGAACAACTCGCTCAGATGACTCAAGCCATAGCTGATTTGCAGAAGATCGTGGAGGACAAAGATCTTCAAATTTCGCAACTAATGAACAAAGTGGAGCAACAAAATACCGAAGGGTCTAGCCACAACCGTCCTTCTCCTCCAAAACACACTCCGAATGAGAAGCTGGTTGATCAGACACTTCACAAGCCAGATTTTGCACAAAAGACCACGCGTTCAAAAAGTTCGGTAGCAACCTTGTCCATGGAAGAATGGCAGGCAATGATAGCAAACACAATCAAGGCGCACTACGGTGGGTCATCCCAAAATCGAGTCGCATACTCAAAACCATAATCAAGAAGAATTGATGATTTGAAGATGCCAGATGGATACCAGCCACCCAAGCTTCAACAGTTAGATGGAAAAGGTAATCCTAAACAGCACATCGCCCACTTCATTGAAACTTGCAACAACGCTGGAACGGATGGGGACCTTCTTGTCAAGCAGTTCGTGCGATCGCTCAAAGACAACGCCTTCGACTGGTATATTGATCTTGAGCCCGAATCCATTAATAGTTGGGACGAAATGGAGGGAGAGTTCTTGAACCGCTTCTACAGCACTCGTCGCACCGTGAACATGATCGAGCTTACAAACGCAAGACAACAGAAAGATGAACCGGTCGTTGACTACATCAATCGTTGGCAAGCACTAAGCCTATGTTGCAAAGACAAGTTGTCAGAAACCTCCGCAATAGAGATGTGCACGCAAGGGATGCATTGGGGACTTCAATACATTCTTCAAGGAATCAAACCTCGAACATTTGAGGATCTTGCTACTCGTGCCACGACATGGAATTGAGTATCGCAAATTACAGACCTTCATTTCCACTAGGAGAACAAGGAAGAGAAAGGAAAGATCATTGGAGAAACGAGAAGTTTGTCAAAGCCTCACCCGAAGATTCTATGACCATTTCGATTGCTACAAGATTGCCTCCAAATGTTGAGAAGAACGAGAACTTTGGAGTTCCACACAATTCAAATGGTGGTCATCGACCTACGCTGAGTGAAAGACAAGAAAAGGAATACCCTTTTGCTGACTCCGATGTCTCTCATGTTTTCGACGAACTCATTGAAAGAAGGTTGATCAAATTGCCTGAGTCGAAACGCCCTGAAGAAAGCTGCAAGGTGGCTGATCCCAAATACTACAAGTATCATCGAATAGTCGGTCATCCTATTGAGAAGTGCTTCGTGGTCAAGGAAAAGATAATGTCGTTGGCCAATGATGGAAAAATAATCTTCGACGATGATGATGGCATTAATGAAGATGATGATGAAGATGTTGCAGAGGTGAATCATGCTAGTGTTACCGCAACCAAGAGCATCCTTCAGAATTCTCAAAGCAAGAAGGTGATCTTTCCTCCATCTACACTCTCAGGGGCATCTACGACATTTCAATTTGGGAGTCTAGACCCGAACGTGGCAAGGATCCTACTTGTTCATCGAGGAATCGGGCCAATGATGAATCCTTCCAAGAAGACGGTTGATCGTGATAGATGGATTCTTGTGACCCGTCGAAAAAGTCCAAAACAACGTGTTGATCAAGTTCATCCACTAATATCAAGGGAAAAGCCAATGCGGTCCGAGATCCTTAGATGAAATCCACCAAGAAGTTCAAAGAATTCTCGAGCAAGTCGGAAGAAATCGGAAAGAACCTGCAAGTCAAACCATGCAACGCTCGGAGATTTCTTTCCACCTATGTTTCTTAGAGAAGCCGGTGTTGTGTTCCCAAATAACGCCAACAAATCGATGGACAAAACAAAGCTGCGCATTTACCTCCGTAAATCAAATTTCCCAAAAGGATCATCTTGAATGAAGTAGTTTGCTCCTTAACGCACGAGCCTAAACTGCGTGTCACTCTTTGTTTGCATGAGTATAAATTGCAACAGGAAAAAAAAAAAAATCTTGAACTATGTGATGACTTGATCCTCTTTTTTTGGGGTACGTAGGCAACTTGAATACTAAATTTTCAAGTCCAGTCATATCTTCAAACAAATTTGAGTTTGTTCCCAAAACTACTTAAATTAGTTGGCAGTTTTGACAAGTGCGTGAAATTCCAACTTTAGGGGCATACATTGCGGTCATTCAGAATCATTATAATTGAAGAATGGCGAACAAATGCACAAAAAGAAAGAGGCACAAAGAGATCTGAAAGAAAAATTTATTCCACAAATTGGAGTTCTTTTACATCAAAGTGACAAAAGAAATACAAAAGCATGAAAAAGTTATTACATTTTGTCTAAATTCTCCATACGGTGTTTTCATCTCTTCCAACAACTAAGTCTCTTGTCAAAATTTCCATCAAAGTCAACATCTGTTAGACGCCACAACAAATTCTCTTTTCGTGAAGTGGTGATTCGCCTTTCTTTCATGTCGGAGCCAAAAGATATCTTGAACTTCTCTTATCGGTGATCAGATGGGTCTCGATCTTCTAATGGTTTGATTCCTCAACTCGTTTTTTGTCCTTCACCAGCAAAAATGGGAGAGAAACAACAAAAAAAAAAAAAAAATATATATATATATATATATATAGAGGAGATTTCATTAGAAGAAAATGTTGCTCAACCGGCATTGACAAGCTGAGTCTTTCCGCTTCGTCATATTTCATCACGACGTTGTCTCCATAGCACAAAATCATTTGGAAATGGATGACATGTTGGGGAAATCGATGGAGTCCAGCAAGATGTGAAGTTGTTGACCACCGCTACCGCTCGAGATGCAACTCCATGATGCGAAGGATCGATGACCACCAACAATTTTCAATACTTTGGCTTGATGGAGGTTTGAAGGATATTCCACAACTCTTCCATTTGGTCGGGCGATGAAAAAGATGACTTGCAAAGCTTGAAAGGGCAGAATCGTTCGTAACTTGTGAGCATGGACCGGATGGTAAGGTAAAGTGCACGCACTCCTGCTGTCGTGGGGGCATGAAATAAGAATTGCAACAAGCAGACTCATCATTTGCGTGGAGACAGCTGGATGATGGAGTAGTGTTTTATGCTCAAAGTCTTTCACTGCAAGGAATGAGGATATCAGCAAATAGAATCTTCATTGATGTCGGATGTTCCAGTGATGCTTTACGCACCTGTCTCTAACGACTTTAGCCACAAAAAATCTCCGTTGATGCCGGAATGTTGATGCATACCAAGAAGTCATGAGGTGGTGAATGAATAACCTCCATGGTTCTGAATCGAGGTTCGAGAGAAAATCTGTCGGGATCTCATTGATGCTGCCGAGGAAGGAGAGCACCACGACAATGGTATTTCGATCGAGGGCAAGAGTCTGACACTTGTCCGCAACTGCAAGAATCTGGATAACAACGATCACAAATAAGCTATGTGGATGGTTGTTTTGTTTCTCGAGGCAAGAAACTTTGAGCAACGATCATTAATGATGATTCGGTGGACCAGAACCAAAATTCTGGCATAACCGCTTTGATGTTGAAGAAGGATGGCATAAAGACAGAGTCTTTATTGAAACTTGGACGGTGGCTCGGTGGAGGCAAAAGTCAGGTTGAAGTGTCAGCAACGGTTGACTTCATTGATACCGTACTACAGGAGCAAACAAATCTTCGAATATGCCGGCACCATGATATGGACATCCTTGATGGGTCTCATTTTTGATAAGATCGGTGTTAAGTGTGACATGAGATTTTTGGGCGCGTGTCTCCAGTCTTCATAAAGGGATCCTTGTACATGTCGATGGTATATTGGCTCGGTCAAGACAAGATCGTGCACGCATCCCTGATGTTTAATTCAAGAAGTAGCAACATCAAGGATCTTGATCGGAGTTGAGTTGGCAGTTCGGCAATGCAAATTCGTGAAGTTAGGATTCCATAACGATGGGGCAAGGTTGATTGTTGTGCATTTCAAAATTTCCTGAAAATTGGGAGAAATTTGTGGATTGGGCGGGCGCTGCAAGCGAACATGTTAGGCTGCCTCATTATTTGAAAATCTTCAATAGAAATTCGTGGATTGAGCATAGCCGTCTGTAAAGATTCAGTTCGTCCCATTGTTAATGGATCTGCAATAAGAAGTTTGGGAATTCAGCATGGCTGGAGATGAAGATTGCTTAATTATTTGTCTTCTATGATCACAGAAGCTTCGCGATTGCATTTACCGCCACCTATACAAGTAAAAAGAGGTGCAACCAAAGAAAGAAAAAAAATGAAGATAACAAACAAAGGATATCAATCTCAGGCAAGCTAGACTATCACTCTATTCCAAATCAAGTTTAATTCATGGAAAACTCTTCTTTCTCAAACACATACACACACTGATAAGATACGGCAGTGGCAATAATCAATGGCTCAGCAATCCCTTCCTCCGTGACGATAAAATCCGATCCCAGAAAAGCTTCTTTCGGGCATCCAAGAGATGCAGTTCCAGGAATGTGTCCGACGAGGTCTTCGCTGAGATCGACCTGAATAAAGGATGAGCATTTTATTCCGATCAGAGCTCCGGTGGGCGGCGGGCGTTCGTGTCACTGCAACTGACCGAGTCCTGCATCAGTGCTGACATGGAAACACTACTAGAGGAGGTGACAAAGCTTCAAATCCTGGAGGAATCCGATTGTGATGAAGTGAGAAAAAAGAATCCAAATTTATAGATGCCCATGTGGTTAAAGATGGCAAGTTCCCGACGATGGATAATCAAGAAAAGAAAATGAATTTGGAAGATAAGAAGAAGATTTGGGCGCGATTGCTGCTGCGCTGATTCTTCTCCCACAAATTGAAGTTTTTGCTGGTTTTTCTGTCACGTAATTTGGTGGCCTAATTTTGGGAATCGATATTTTGGAAGAAGTTATGTGCGAAGCCTCCGCCTAATTCTTCAATCTGTTAAAGAATGGAATTGGAAAGTGACCTCAATTGTTGTAGTGTTGTCAAGGGTCCACACGTGAGCCTTCTTTGAAGATTTATTTGGGTCATTTGGCTGCTCAATTATTGTTGCCCTAAATAAAAAAAATTAGCCCAACTCTGTTGCTGAAGGTAACAAGGAAAAATTATGGATGCAGATAGCCCAAAAGTTGTTGCCCAAAAAGAGAAAGGATGCTTGCTTGATGCTTCAACAACTACTAATGCTGGCCCACCTATTCAATCCACCAACAAAGAAAAAAAAAAAAAAAAAAGAAAAGAAGGAAAAAAATAATAATAAAGTACTTCAAGCCCGACATTGCAAATGTTCGACGCTCGTTCCGAACCTTGAAGTGGGGGCATCTGTTGACACCAAAAATTTGGAAATAAATTATTAATTGGTGACCCAAATAAATCGGCTATTAATTATTAATTTTTATCATGAGTCCATAATAAATTTGGGCTTAAATATTTAATTCGGGATAAAAAACTATGGACTTATATTTTTATCCTTGAATTAATTAAATGGATTAAAAAATGATCCATTAAAAAAGGTAAATCCCACGTCTTTATTGTGTGGTCTTTAAATCCAGACCTAAGCCCACAAAGCCCAAGAGAAGAACCGAAGGCCTATAAATAGAGCTCCAAGGTTACAAAGTGCACATAACATCAAGTCACAAATCACATTACAAGTCACAAGTCACAAATTCTCAACAACTAAAGGCATTTAAGCTCTCAAATCTTTGAGCCATTGCCACTTGCTATCTCGAAGTGCTGTCCGTGCAACGAGCCAACACTTCCAACCTGATAACGCCGAAAATTAGTCACCTTTGAAAGTGTGTAATCGGCTTCGAATCTCCGACGAATCAATTGAGTGTGGGCTCTTTCACCAATTCAGTTGTTTGAATTGAGAACAGTTGAGTAGAAATTTTGACAGAGTTTTTGTATATTTTTGTGTGCGTGTCCTGTTCTGGTGAAAGAAAACGATTTTTATACCCTAGGTTTGAGAGCGCTCTAGCTCGTTCTAACATAGTGGGCGCGAGAATTACGGACCACATACTTAGAATGCGGGGTGTTGGAGAGTGGGAGGCAACCGTCGACGTTGGGCTCGTGCTGAGTACTCGAGGGGCGAGCACTTACACGCTGAGCACTTATAAGATAAGCACTTGCCTTAGCCACTTTTAAGGGATATACCAAGCTCTTACGAGGTGGGCACTCTTACGAGGTGAGCACTCTTACGAGGTGAACACTCTTTAGAATGAAGTGGGCTCTCTTAAGAGGTGAACACTCTATAGAACGAGGACCTTAGCTAGTTTATAGAACGAGAACTTGCCTTAGTCAATTTTAGCTAGTTTATAGAACGAGGTTCATAGATAGTCTAAAATACTAATTATTTTTACCATTATCATTTGCCCCCCCGCTCCTCGAGTACGGAGTGTGCGAGGTTCTCGTGGAGCGAGAGTGTCAAGTCCTAAAACTTTGAAATTTTTGAGCACTTTTTGCGTCGTTTGTTACAGTATTATTCTGTATTTTAGGGTTTTGACTTTTCAAAAAATATTACCACGGTGAACTGAATTCATTTTTACCATGAGTGTTGAGTGCTCGGATCCATTTGAGCAGAACGAGGGGCTACTTAGATTTTCCCTAGCATTGAGGTAATCTCTGAGCTTTATCCCTGAGTTATTTTCCTTGAATTGCTTGGATTGGGTTTCTGTATGTCGAGATGCTTTCCATACCACAATCCTTATTCGTCGGGTTGGAATAGTGAAGTTGATGTGAGTCGCGAGCAGGGTGCTCGGATTGAGTGGGTTGTTGAGAGCTCGGGTGTTGGCAACGAGGCCATCGAAGAAGTAGTATAATTTAATTCCTTGTGTTTATGTTCGTCCAGTATAGCTACGTCGAACACTCATACCTGACTTATTTTCAGAATCTTATGCCGGGAATCGAGCACTCTTCTCGCCTTGCCTCCCGCTATAAGAATGGAAAAAACAAGCATAGATATTTGTATGGGCAAGCCACCTCCAATCTCGAGTCACACACTAAGGCCTTTGAAAACTTTTAAGGCGAGTTCGAGAGGCCGAAAGAAAGAGTCCAGATGAGGGAAAATCATATTCTAGCTCAATCGACCTTTGCATCCAGGAACTATGTGATGGCTCAAGCGCTTCAAGGCAAGATCTCAGCTCTTGCGGAGAGAGTCGAAAAAATGGAAGAGAGTCGATGATTCGCTGGTTGGTTTCGTCCAAGAGGAGATTCAACAAGAGCGAGAAGACACGCTCGGAACTTAGCTCGAAGCTTGAGGAAAGTGAAAAGATGCGTTCTGAGCTGAGCGCAAGGCTTAAGTAGAGCGAGATGGTGCGTCTTGAGCTGAACGCAAAGCTTGAGGAGTTCGAGTGCGCATCCACTGTTCAGACTCGTACGGACGTGATCGAGGGCGTGGAGTGCTTCATGAGGAGTCCATTATTTGACGTTGTTTGTGCTCTTAACAATATCATTGGATTCCAGACCGCATTTAAGCATGCGTACAAGCAACTTAACTACTTAGGTGTCATTCGTGAAGGTGCGAAGGTTGATGCGATTGATCTTGAAAAAGATGATAAATGAAGTCGATACTTGGTCGTGAGTATGGCCCAGGTTCGACCTTACAGGTTGTTAATGCTAATGAGCTCAGATTTGCCATTGATGAGATCAGAGCTGTAGTCGCTGAGAGGGGTGCCACTTGACCGAGGATGATGGTATTCCAATCGAATGTGAAGTTGAGAATGAGCGAGAGTTGGTCGTAACTCAAGGCGAACGTGGCAATAGGGGTGCCATGACCGGTGCGACCGAAGATTAAGCTCAGGATGAGCGAGAGTTGGTCGTAGCTTGGCACGAGCGTGACGACGAGGTTGCCGTGGTCGAGACGACCGAAGGCGTTGCTCAGGATGAGCGAGAGTTGGTCGCAGCCCGGGGCGAGCGTGGCGATGAGGGTGCTGTGGTCGAGGCGACCGAAGGCGTTGCTCAGTGAGAGTTATCGCGGCTCAGGACGAGCGTGGCGACGAGGGTGCCGTGGTTGGGACGACCGAAGGTGTTGCTCAAGAGGAGCGAGAGTTGGTAGCGGCTCGGGACGAGCGTGGCGATGAGGATGTCGTGGTCGGGGTGACCAAAGGCATTGAGGGGTGCAACATTGGTGAGCACAATGTTGACAATGAGCTCCTTAGTGATGTGAAAATTGACTAAGTGTTGTGTTTCAACTCCATGCATTGTGTGTAGTGCTCGAACCTTCTGAGCGCAGTGCTCGAATTTCGAGTGTTTGAACTTTGGAACAAAATTTTGTGTTTAGTTTTTTTTTTTTTTTTTTTTATATCGGAGGGGCTTGGCTTCCCCCCTCGAGTAGGCTTCTTGAGCCGAATTCATATTGTAAGAAAAATTGTTAAGTACCAAGCACGAGATAGAAATGAGCAAAGCTGTGAGGTCCTCGTTTTTCATTGAATAAAATCGAACCGAGCACTTGTGCAATACAAATGTCTTTGTTTCCCAACATGAGCTGGATGCAGAATTTAACTAAATGATAAAGAAAACTAAGCATGATACTTAGATAAAATGCGACAAATCTTACGAGTAGAGTTCTTCCAAGACCTAGGTGGATAAGTCAATATGCATGACTTGTTCCTTCTCCTTGGGTTGAGCCCCAACCTTAGTTGTTTTTGAACTATCACACAAGATGAGCTCGATTCCTTTGACATCTCCGGTTGGCTTTAGCCTTGTTTCTTTGTGCTCATTTTACTGAGCCTCTAACTTGTATTTATTCAGATGAGGGATTTTCTTTATATCGAACATCTTATCTTCATCCTCATGAATGGCTTCTGATGGCTTTGGAGTTTCATGAATCGGTTTAGGCTTCACAGTTGAGAGTATGTAGCACTCCCAAGCCTCTTTTAATTGATAATTTATTTCTCCGATTCCATTAGGAGTTGGAAACTTCATCTTGTGGTGGAACGCGGATGAAAGGTTTCAAATTTCGCGAGAGCAGGTCTCTTAAGGATCATGTTGTATGGGAGATTAACCTCGACCACCGTAAAGATCAATGGGACTATGACTCTCTTCGGCAGGCAGCCTAAGGAGCTCGCCAATCTTACTTGACCGAGTGGGTATAGCTCTGATCTGCCGAAGCCGAGGAGAAGAGTCTCTACGACATCCAGCGAGACATCATTTCCACATAACTTTTTGAAGGTGGAGAGTGGTAAGACGTTTACTGAGCTTCCGCTATCTACCAATACCCTTTTGACTTGGGTGTTGTAGATATCGACATCGATTACCATCGGACAGTCCGGGCACTCACCATCTTTATCAACCACGACATTATCAAAATATCGATCGGTAAAGCCTAAGCCTTCTCAACATGGAAGATGTGTTGAGCAGGAGTGTTAGGCTTGTGGCTAAATTGGCGTCCTGCTTTTTTTTGCGAGGTCTTGGTATCACCATTCGTTGCTCCTCCGGCTATCATATTAACCACTCCTTGAGTGGGCATGTTATCATCAGGTGCCTGCTTAGTGCCTTTAGATGCTCGTCCATCCCGTCGGGGGCTACGCGAGCGCGAGCATGACCGGCGAGGGCTGCGCGAGCGAGAGAAAACTCAGTCTCCTCACTTCCTATGATTTCGATCCATGGACTTAACAAATTCTGATAACTTTCCACCGACTACCAAGCACTGGATCTCCTTCTCTAAGCTGATGCACTCGTCTGTATCATGTCTGTTCTGTTGGTGGAACGCACAATACTTGTTAGAGAGAGAGTTTTTCTCGCTTTAGGGCATCGGACGAGGCTTATGGAACGTCTAAAAACCAACAATGTTCAGAATCTCGGAGTTGCATTTGGTGAGTTCAACTCGCGGCCCCCCAGGAAAGGGTTTCGCTCGTCTCTCTTTTGCCCTCCTCCCGATCGAAGCTCCTCGACAATCTATCTTAGATGCATGCTCGTTTCATGCGCGCCATGTCCTCTTGTTCCATGTACTCGCTTGCTATCTTTTGGAGTTTAATCATATATTTGGGCTTTTTACGAGCGATAACATCTCCACATTCCGTACTGATCTTGGAATTATTCAGCCCTTGGTAAACTGCCTGCCTTAGAAAATCGTCGGAAGGGGTCTCCACTTTAGTTAATTCGGCACCAAAGCGAGTGAAGTACTCCCGTAGAGTTTCATTGGGGCTAAAATGGCTATCGAACTATCTGCACAGGTCATTGAAGCTTTGAATCGAACCAGGTGAAAGCCGCTTGAACCAATCATAGGCGGTTCCCATGAGCGAAGTGACAAAAATCTTGCACCAGAAGTCCAACGGATGCTCATATAAGTGAATGAGGTGCTCGAATGCTATCACGTGTTCCTCCGAATCACCCGTACCATCATAGTGGGGCAGATTAGTGGGGACCTTAGAATTTTCCGCTCGGACCATCAGGATTTCTTTGCAAAGTAGCGAAGCTGGCTCAACCCTCGGTCCCCGAGGTCATCTACGTCTCTGACATGGGGGGAGTTCGATGGGTCTCTCCCAATCGCCTCGGGCTGGACGACGCAGAGGTTTGTCGACCACCTCTTCGTCTCGAAATCGTACGGGTCGGCGGCGAGCCTCTTCATCACGATGTCGTGCAGCTCGACGATGAGTCTCCTCCTGATCGCCAACCTGAGACCCTTCAACAATCTTGCTCAGGGCGGCACGTAGGTTCTGGTTCTCTACTTCCAACTGAGTAGGGAGGTCATGCTCTCTCTCCCTCAGTCGAATTTCATCATGTTGAGAGGGGTCGAGAGGATCCGGTTCCTCCTCATTTTCTTCCATGGGTTGCTTCTCGTCACGTCGCACAAAAGGGACCCGATCACCTTCGCCCGGAGGTTGAGGAGGGTCCTGCACTCGGCTCGGTCCCACTATCGTCGGATTCGCCACGTTGTGAACGGGTGGGGGATCCGTTCGGACGGGCGGTTCCTCTTATAGCGGCAGGTTAGCCTTGCGTTCTGCCTTGCTCGTCTGGACGGTAACGCGAGGTGGAGCGATAGTGGGTTGAACTCCTCCAACCTGGGCTTGCGCTCCACCTTGAAGCCCCCATACCGGGTTAAACAACAATAGGTTCAGTAGCAACGGGTTTATACCTGCCGGAATGTTTAAGTTTTGGTTCATTCTGGTACCGAGGGCTTCCATAGGTTGCACAGGTAGACGAAAGCCTACGGTGGCTCCAGTTCGGTTTCTCTTACGCGGGAATGCCGGTGGAAGGTGACGCAACACGTCGACATTCGCCTGAGTTACTCGTGTCGCGGATAAACGTGGTGTCAAGCTGGAACTTCGCTCACCACAGTTATGATTATCAGATCCGGTCATCTTCAAATGAAACGAAAGAAAAGTTGAGATAAGATTAGGAAATCCGGTGGTTTCCCATAGACGGCGCCAAACTGATAACGCCAGAAATTGGTCGCCTTTGAAAGTGTGTAATCGGCTTCGAATCTCCAACGAATCAATTGAGTGTGGGCTCTTTCACCAATTCGGTTGTTTGAATTGAGAATAGTTGAGTAGAAATTTCGACAGAGTTTTGGTATATTTTTGTGTGTGTGTCCTGTTCTGGTGAAAGAAAACGATTTTTATACTCTAGGTTAGAGAGCACGCGAGCTCATTCTAAGATAGTGGGTGCGAGAATTACGGACCACGTACTTAAAATGGGGGGTGTTGGAGAGTGGGAGGCAACCGTCGACGTTGGGCTCGTGCTGAGTACTCGAGGGGCGAGCACTTACACGCTGAGCACTTATAAGACAAGCACTTGCCTTAACCACTTTTAAGGGATATACCAAGCTCTTACGAGGTGGGTACTCTTACGAGGTGGGCACTCTTACGAGGTGCACTCTTACGAGGTGAACACTCTTTAGAGCAAAGTGGGCTCTCTTACGAGGTGAACACTCTATAGAACGAGGACCTTAGCTAGTTTATAGAACGAGAACTTACCTTAGTCAATTTTAGCTAGTTTATAAAACGAGGTTCATAGATAGTCTAAAATACGAGAGAGTCACTTAGTTATTTTTACCATTATCACAACCAAATTCAACCAAGTTATCCAGTTTGATTCGAGATCAAGCATCAAGCCCTCGAGTCTGCTATTCGAGAAGAATCAGAGGATATTCAGAGATTGTAACACTTTATTCACAATTAAATTGTTAAATTCTTTGTTTTCCCTATTTTCGTATTTTGCAATCAATTATTGCAGATCCAACGAAAATTTGTGTAAACAATGTGTATTATAAAATATAATATACTTATATATATATTATAAAACATAATATACATGTATAATATACGTGTATATATTATATATATACACGTAACATATATTATTGTAATACATATATTATATATAATATAAAATACACGTATATATTATACATAATGCATATATAATCGTGTTTATATTATAAAATATAGTATACGTGTATATATATCATATAATATATATGTACACACACACACACATATATATATATATATAATATATATACACATATATTATACATGTATATTATGTTTTATAATATATATGGGTATATTATATTTTATAACACACACACACTCATATATATATATATATATTTATATATAATACACGCAAATACATATATTATATATATATTACACATATTTTATTATATATAATATATATAACAAAATATATATTAATAATACAAGTGTATAATATATAATATATAATACACATATATATTAAAATACATATAACAAAATGCATATTATAAATTAAAATATATAATATATACGTGTATTACATATTATATAAAATATAATACATATATTATATATAGTAAATATATAATATATGAAATTAACGGATATGGAACAAAAAAAAGAAAAGGAAACTAACGGATAAACAGTGACTTCCTTCAATTATTTGACGGAAGTCCTCAAAGTGACAAAAAAAAAAAAAAAAATTACTCGGGACTAAAAAAATCAATTTTGAAAACCATGGGACCAAAAGTGATAATGACCCATTAGTATGAGACTAAAAATGCATTTTGCTCTTTATAATAAGTAGGTAGTAATTGTGACACTCTCGGCTTGCGTGCAAAATTTTAAAAAATAATAGACCTGTTCTCCATGAATATAGTAATAAAATATATCCAAAATAAACATGGTTGCCCAAACGGTCTCTTGGATTGATGGGACTTATAAGTTTATCTCTTCAATATTTTATGAACAAAGCATTAGAGTACAGGGATTGTAGCTTATCATACATCATCCCACTTTACTTATAGTTTTCTTATGTATAGGATGCTCAAAGAGATAAGTACATAGCATATAATTCTTGATTACTTTGGAGTATATCATAAAGAATTCCTAGGTGGATCTTAGAAGAACTAGAAGAAGATTGTTTTAGCTAGGCATGAAGGAAAAGAACACAAGGGATTTTATTCCTTGAACTCAGAATGAGAAATATATAGATAGAGATTTCCTTTTATTGAGATTTCTCAAAAATAGGGAAATCTAGATAAGTGCACACCAACCACAAAATAAAAAGGAAATCTTATCCAAAAGGATAAGATATCTAACAACCACACACAAGAGTTTTTCATATCTTTATAGATAAGATAAGATAACTTGATACAAATTTTATTCAAATAAATACTAGCAAAACTAAAGCAAATAGTTTTTCATTAGAAATTCCATGGGTCTTGACTGTAGCCACTGGGTGGATCAAACTTTAGATCATAAAGATATTGATCACTTGGAGCATATGCTTCTTGATCCGGACCATGAGTGATCAACATCATGAACATCTTTCCGGAGGCTTCTTCTTCCTCTTGAACTGGATCCAACATCTTTGTGTTTCCCATAGCTCTTGTTAAATGGACTAGTGGATTTAGTTCAAACAAGATGTCTAGAAATACAGTTATGGAAGTACACTCTAGTTCAACTTCAAGATGCTTGGCAGAGACATGATTTTTGGAACACAGATGGTTAAAAACTTCTTTTGTTTTTGCCTGGTTTGAACTTAGTCCCCCACTGATTGTAGAAAACACATAGCTGTAAGCACTTGGGATAAGACAATCATCCCCTTTGAAATATGGCTCGTGGGTTGCTCATATCCTTGCACCTTTTCAAGATTGATTTGAGGATTCTGATCCAGTTTTCTCTCTCCCAATAACCATAAAGGATTTTGGTTAGGTTTGGAAACATTTATCCTGATCATTCTGAGTAACCTAACTAGATCAAGTTCAACGGCGAAGTGGTTTGAAACTCCTAGAAACCAGAAATACCAATACCCATCTTCTGAAAAAGTGACATACTATGTGAGGGAGAATATTGGTAGGAAGAGGTGGTCAGGCAAAAACTTTCCATTTTCAAGAGTCAAACCAAGAGCTTGGAGAAATTTGGGCTGGTAATAGAAAAAGTGGTTTCTGGCATAACACTTGACTTGGTGTGGAGTCTTAAGAGGTATTTGGTAGGAGAAAATTCTGCTAGCACTGGTTCAAAAACTCCTTTGGCTTTTTCGGACAAGGGCTCTTCATAAAAAAGAAATTTTTTGATGTTCATAGAGGAAGAGGAAGACATAAGGATCAAGGGCACTGGTTTTGTGGATGAGAGGAGATAAATTTTTTTGGGTCTTGACAAGAGATTTGGAATGAGATTTGTGTCTCCTTTTATATGCTTTACCTCAAACTGATATTTGGAAAACCAATCTTTTAACCGTAGTAATTGGGTTTCTGGGATCCTTTATTTTTAAACTCAAGGATTTTGGGAAAGGGTTAATTTTTCTTTGCACCCCAACCTTTGAGCCTTGTTGCACTTTGATACCCAACCTTTGAATTTTGACAAATCAGTACCCAACCTTTAAAATTTGTTTAATTTCAGTACCTTGGTCAACATTCCGGTGTATTTTTCCGGTCAAAGCAAAACATGTGACTTTCACGTGATTTTTTAAGGGTGTTTTTGTCATTTGCATTTTTTGCACATTAAATAATAAAAAATGGAAAAAAAAATGGGAAAAAATGAAAAGGAAGAACCCAGGTCTCCATCTCTCTTCCCCAAACTGGATAACCTCTGCCTCTTTCACAAAGCAATGGCCATGGACTCCATCAATTTCATGCGCCGACAACCACGACGCAACCTCATTCACTAAATCACCAATCTTCTTCTCCAATTTCCACCCCCCAAATCAAGTGACAGTACCAATCTCCAATTTCCTCCCCAAATCAATCTCCAATTTCGTTCCCAAATCACCAATTCTTCTTCTCCTTCGCCCCCAACTACCAGCATCACCACCGCCACTTCAGGAGCTTCATCACCTCCAAAAACAATCCCACTATCCCGATTATTAACAGCTCCTCCTAAAGCGAAATGCCACCAGAAAGAGATGTCATTGGAACCGAAAAAAACGCGATCGAGATAATCGCCGGAGATGGAGAAATTAGCAAAATGGGTAGGCCCAGAAACAGGGAAAGAGTTGAAAATTGCTCCGGGGAGGAAATTGGGGGACGATTTGTGATGTGAGAGTGAAGAGAATCGATATGGAGAGCAGATTTTTAGGGGTTTACGATAGGGGACGTGGAAATGGGGTTTTTTTAGTAGAAGGGCGTGGGGAAAATGGCGATTGGTGGAAATCAAAACGCAGCCGCAAGCCGCCATTGAAGGGAGCTCTGAAGAATCAATGTTGTGAGAGAGAGATATCAGAGCAAACAAGAATGTGTATTCATCTACGGTGAATAATTCGATGCTCCCAATCACACAAAAAGGGGACAAAAGCCTTTCGGCACCACCAAGCCCATCGCCGCCGCCGCAGCTGCAATGGAAACTTGATTGGAAACTCAGAAGAGCTCTGCCACAAGAGCTGCAACGGAATGAAGATGGAGACCTGGGTTCTTCCTTTTCGAATTTTTTCCCATTTTTTTCCCATTGTTTTTATTATTTAATGTGTAAAAAATGCAAATGACAAAAACACCCTTAAAAAATCAAGTGAAAGTCACATGTTTTGCTTTGACCGGAAAAATACGTCGAATGTTGACCAAGGTACTGAAATTAAACAAATTTCAAAGGTTGGGTACTGATTTGTCAAAATTCAAAGGTTGGGTATCAAAGTGCAATAAGGCTCAAAGATTGGGGTGCAAAGAAAGATTAACCCTTTGGGAAATGATGAATTGTCCATTTTAACAATGAAATGGTGTCCCACCAAATGGAATTCAAAATTTTTAATTTCATTTTTTACGGCAAAGATCTCCTTGTAGACTGTGTGATAATTCTTTTCAAATTCTTTAAATTGTCCACTAGCATGCCTATATAAATATTTTTTCCCATCAATTTCTTCAATTAAGATGGCTCCCCAAAATTCATCACTAGCGTCGGTCTTCAAAATCCTATTCCCTTTGTCAGGAATCTTTAAAGGTGGATGGCGCTGGCATAACTTTTTCAATTGCTTGACAACTGTAGTTTGTTCTCTTCCCCAAGGTGAGTGTGACTTTGTCAGCATTTTTGAAAGATGGCTTCTATATCTGGAGTTGTGGGGAAGAAAATCTTTAAGATAATTTACATTAATCCCAAGAAATTATTATGTTTCTTTGGTATTTAAATTTTCAGTAGGAAAAATTTGCAACTCATGGGCAATGTGGGGCCCCGGATGGTATTTTTCTTTTGAAAATTTCATTCCAAAAATTCAATTTCCAATTGTCCAATATATATATTTTTTTCTCTAAGAGCATGATTCGTTTTTCTTGGACAATTTCTAGAAATTTGTTTAGTAGGGCATTGTGGGAATGCAAATCTTTTGAGAAAGAGAAGGATATCATTAATGTAGATTAGTGCACTGTGGAGAATGAGCTCAAATATATGGGTCATAACATTCTGAAACAGAGAAGGAGCAACTTTCAGTCCAAAAGGCATGACAGTCCGTTTGTATTGGGCTGTAGGTATGCAGAATGTAGTTTTTTTACCTATCTTTGGTCTCAATACCCAATTGCCAAAAATCCAGCTTTAAGATCAAACTTTGAGAAAAAAGGCTAATTGTGAAAACATCATTTAGGTTCTAAGAAGTGGGAATTTATCACCTACAAGGAAATGGTTTAAAGGTTTGTAATCAATGACAAGTCTTTTCTTTCCTCTTACTTGTTCATCCCTTTTGTTAACATAAAATGCTTGACAAGCTAACCTAACCAAATTCATTTATGGTTATTGGGAGAGAGAAGACTTGATCAGAATCCTCAAATCAATGGTGAAAAGGTGCAAGGACATGAGCGACCCACAAACCATTTTGATCATGCATAGGCCATATTTCAAAGGGGATGACTGTCTTATCCTAAGTGCTTATAGCTACGTGTTTTCTACAATCAATAGAGGACTGAGTTCAAACTAAGCAGGAGCAAAGAAAATTTTTGAGCATTTGTGTTCCAAAAATCATGTCTCTGCCAAGCTTCCTGAAGTTGAACTATAGTGTACTTCCATAACCGCATTTCCAAACATCTTGTTTGAACTAAATCCACTAGCCTATGTAACAAGAGTTATGGGAAACACAGAGATATCCTATTCAGTTCAAGAAGAAGAAGAAGAAAGCTTCTGAGAAGGTGCTCATGATGTTGATCACTCACTCTCGGATGAAACGGGTTACAATGGGCCAGGTCCAGAAGCATGTGCTCGAAGTGATCAATATCTTTTTGTTCTGAGGTTTGATCCACCCAGTGGGATTTCTAATGCAAAACTGTTTGCTTTAGTTTTGCCAGTATTTGTCCGAATAAAATATGTATCAGATTGTCTTATCTCATCTATAAAGATAAGAAAATCTCTTGTGTATGGTTGTTAGATATCTTATCCTTTTGGATAAGATTTCCTTTTTATTTTGTGGTTGGTGTGCACTTATCTAGATTTTCCTTTTTTGAGAAATCTTTATAAAAGGAAATCTCTAACTATGTATTTCTCATTCCGAGTTCAAGGAATAAAATTCCTTGTGTTCTTTTCCTTCATGTCTAGCTAAAACAACCTTCTTCTAGCTTTTCTAAGCTCCCCCTAGGAATTCTTTATGATATACTCCAAACTTATTAAGAAGTATACTCTGTACTTGCCTCTTTGAGGATCCTGTATATCAGAAAACTAATAATTAAAGTAGAATGATCTATGTTAAGTTACAATCCCTGTACTCTAATACTTAGTTTATAAAATATTGAAGAGATAAATTTATAAGTCCCATCGAGGCAAGAGGCCATTTGGGCAACCATGTTTATCTTGGATATATTTTATAACTATATTCATGGAGAACAGGGCTCTCGACTATCATGGTATAATCTGATATAGATTTTATTCAGACAAATACTGACAAAACTAAAGAAAATAGTTTTTCATTAGAAATCCCACGGGTCTTAAATGTAGTCAATGGGTGGATCAAACCTCAGATCATAAAGATACTGATCACTTGGAGCACATGCTTTTGGACCCAAACAATTATAACCCGTTTCATCCCAGAGGGAGTGATCAACATCATGAACATCTTACTAGAAGCTTTCTTCTTCTTCTTGAACTGGATCAGATATCTCTGTATTTTCCGTAGCTCTTGTTACATGGACTAGTGGATAAGAATAAAGAAACATGAAGAGACATATAAGAGAGAAATTAGTTACTAAATAAAGAAAATATGAAATAGCCGGAGATAAGAGACCAAACAAATAAATAATTTATAGCTAGTATTATGGGGGTGTTCACAAACTCTACTCTATAAGTAAAAGTTAAAGTTTGTAAAAAAATTACAGTAATAAAAGCAGTGAGTGTTTGGGAAAAAAAAAGTTATAAGTACAAAAATAATTGGTCGAGTGTTTGCAGAGAAAAATTGATAATCACTTTTAATTATATGAAATCACTAATTTATCCTAAAATACTTTGAAATATTTTTGGGTATTATAATATGATTTAAGTATTATATATTAATATAAAAACTATTATAAATTATTAAAATTTTGTATATGATTATTTATAATTAGTCAAACAAAGAATTATTATATATGTACTTTATCTATAAACTTGTAAAAATTAAGAAAAGAGAAAAGATTTACCTCCTAATGGTAGACTTTCTAGCTATGATACTTTTTGAAATTACGAATTCAGATTGGAGGAAAACAAAGGAAAGAAATAAGGAGTCGAATAAGAAAAGATATAATGAACATGTAAATCTTAGAGTTATAATTGTAGGTAAAAGGTTAATTAGGAATATTAATGTTTTAATAAGTATATTATTTCAAAACAAAATTTTAAATAAATTCAGAAAATCATATAATCTATAAGCAGAATCCAAAAGTATATCATGAGCTATTTCTGGATTCTAGCTTATTTCTGCTTAAATTAAAAAACAAAAGTCGTTTTTCCAAACACTCCAAAACTGCTGAAAATAAACACTTATCCCATAAGTGTTTATTTTTAGAGTTTGCAAACATTCCTTATATTTCGTCTCTATATATTTATTTTTGTATGACAATTCTTCAAAAAGTAATAGAAAAAACCCCACTGTGTGACACTTACTTTTTTTTTTCTTGGGGGTTGGAGGTGGTGGTGGTGGTTCAAGGGATTCCTATGTTGTACGGATATGGGCATTGCAATATAGATACGATGCGACATGGACACGGCGTTACGAATTTTTTAAAAATTTTAGAATATGACACGACTCCGATACGACTATATTCTATATAAATAAATATATTTTATATTTAAATAAAAATATTTTATAAGTATAATATATTGAACATAAGATATTTATAAAAGCATGTAATATTCAAAATTCAAATAAATTTTGTTATTTCTGTTCCTCCCCAAAAAATCCTAAAAAGATTAAAAAAGGTATAAAAAACTTTGTATAATTATAAAATTTGTCCCGCCATGTCTAGTCCGTGTCGGACATTATACCCCGCCGTATTTGACACCATGTCCTAATTTTTAATTTTTTTTTTAAATTTTGGACACGTTTTAGCTGTGTCCGACACGTGTCGAAACCGAGTCTGAGGCGTGTCCATATCCGATACTTGCGGACACTGCACAAACCGATTTTTGGCCGTGCCCGTGCCTTCCAGAGGGAGTGTGACACTTACTAAATAGTATAACATTTGATATTTCAAAATATTTTTTAGAAATAATTACATCTAATTACCCCGCATTAGACCTAATTATAATGCAATCCATTTAGATCGAGAAATTATATTTTACTCCCTAACTTTTGAAAACTGTTTGTTATTCATGACGTCCGTTAGGGTTACATTATTTCATTCTAAAAATACCCCAATTTTTTTAAAATTGATTTGTGACTCTAGGGATCGTGTTATTAAATTCATAATTTGTAGGGATCATTTTGTTTATATTTGTATATTTTAGAAATGATTTTGTAATTTTGGTCATACATCAATGTAAACCCTTACAAACCGTTAGAGGCATAAGCGTACTTTTATAAATTCCGTTAGGGACCTCAGACCAAATAAAATTTATAGGGATTAAATATAAATTTTCGATTTAAATGGATTGTATTGTAATTAAACATATATGGAAGGGTAATCAGATACAAATCACCCATTTTAATTTTTTTTTACAATTATAGTTTCTCCAATCTTGTTGCTTAATTCAACTCCTAATCCGCTGTTAATTTGGTGACCAAAAACAAACGCAGGTTAGCCCTGATTTATATGGAGATCACAACGCAAGATTGTTTACATATTGGACTGTAAGTTCCTCCTCTCCAATATATATATATATATATATAAATTTTCCTCTAATATTCCATATTATTAGAATATAAAATTCTTGGAAAATTTGGGATATTATATTCATAATAAAAATGGCAGAGTGATGCATATCAAGAAACGGGCTGCTACAACATGTTGTGCTCGGGTTTTGTTCAAATCAGCAATGAAATAGCGATGGGGGCGAGTATCTACCCAGTTTCTCGCTATCGCAGTCCTCAATATGATATCAGCATACTAATATGGAAGGTAATTTCGCACTTCATCATTTCATAAATATTTTGAATTATTATGATATAATGTGGCTTTAATTTTGGTGGTGTTATTGGAGAAATGTTTTCTTCCAGATAATTTCAATGTTCCCCCCTAAGGTTTACTATAAGTACATCTAGATCCCTCGTCAATTTTTTAAGATTCATTTAACCCCCATTGAATACATGGATCAGTTAAGAACACCATCATGTTACGTTGCTACATTAGCTTTTGGGTTAAATGCATATAGGCAACCAGCTTTTTATTTGCATTTTAGTGCTCAATCTTTTTTATGGCTGGCCTCCCTCGCAGTACTTATACAATCTAAGTTGTGCCCCGAAAGTGATTAATTTTCATTTTCCAAAATAGTTACGATGAACATCGTGTTGTAAGACTAACCCGTTATGAGCCAGGCCGTGCCACTTGACTATTCGTCAATAATCTATTGGAAGGACAAAAAGCACACCACCAGCCATCAGACTACTCGTCAATATTCTATTGGAAAATGAAAAATTATACTATTAGAACCCCAATTTAGACCGTTATCGTATACAAAATTACAAATACACTGTCGTAAAAAACTTGGTACCAAAATACAAATAGGGCCCAACGTTAAGCGATTATACGCCTTTTTTTCAACTTTTTTCCCTTAATTTCTTCTAACACTCTGTTTGAAAACTATTGAGACATCAATTATAAATATAGTAATCTTGATTCTTGAGCATACAATATATATACATAGGACCCCAAAGAAGGGAATTGGTGGATGCAATTTGGGAACAACCACGTAGTGGGATATTGGCCAGCATTTCTATTCTCCTACTTATCAGAGAGTGCTTCCATGATCGAATGGGGAGGAGAAGTTGTCAATTCTGAGGCAAATGGTCAGCACACAACCACACAAATGGGGAGTGGACATTTCCCTAAAGAGGGATTCAGAAAGTCGAGTTACATAAGAAATATTCAAATTGTTGATGGAGGTAACAGCTTGAGACCTCCCACAAATATTGCCACTTTTACTGAACAGTCCAACTGCTATGATGTTAAGGTTGGCAGGAGTCATGAATGGGGTGACTATTTCTACTTTGGTGGACCTGGTAGAAACCATAAATGCCCTTAAATTTAATTATATACATATATAGATATGTATGTATGTATTCTTGGTCTTCATAGGCACTTACAAATGTGGACTTATTTGGTGTGGTTTTTTCCTCTTGTAAAACCCTTTATATATAGCTATTAGGGTTTGGGAGAAGTCCCTTTTGGAAATGAATCTTAGGACTATTCTTTTGTCATGTCTTTATGATTATGTAAAATTGTTGTAAGGTTCTTATAAGTAGCAAGGATTGCCTTTTTCTTTTTTAAGTTTTTGGTCGTGATTTAAATAAACATATGATGGTGCTTGGATACCTCTAAAGTACAAATACTTTTGAAAATATCATTTTGTCGTTTTATGTTGTACGTGTCGCATGTCCAATACTTTTCATGTAAAAAATTTAAGAAAAAATTTATATCGCCGTATCTATATCGTGTCGTGTCCATATTGCTGTTTTCGTATTTATGTAGCATAGTTGGATACACAAAATAGAGCTTATAAGTTTCGTTGATGAAGATGCTTTTAGAGATTATCTTATCGAGAAAATTGTAAATTTGGGATAGTAACATACCTCAATTTGCATTTTTGGACTTTAATTTGACATTTCGAATTTTAGGGACAGTAACTAAAAATTTCGCAACTTAAGTCAATCTCAACCGGAAACCTAACTCTGCACCGGAAAACCGCACGTGATCGCCTGAAACCGGTTGAAGTCATGCGTGTCAAAACAGCCTATCGGGAAAATTGCAAATTTGGGATAGTAACATACCCCAATTTGCATTTTTGGACTTTAAATAATTTGACATTTCCGATTTCAGGGACATTAATTCTAAATTGAAAACGCAAAAATGACAAAATAAAAAAAGGGTTTTGTTCTTTCCCCTATTTATTTAAAAATTGTCTCTGTCATTTTATGTGACGCCCCGAGCGTGGAGCTATCACATCCCCCGCACTAGAACCCAACACGTATATGAAATGGAGAGTCCATATACGTGCTAAGAACTAGCGAATGGAAGACACTCAAGACCACTTCTAGCTAGGCGGAGCTAAAGAGACGGTTAACAACAATTAAACGCATAGCGGAAGGAACTCATCAAGTAAACAAGAATTTAAGACTTAGCATTTACTAGTTTACATAAATTGTATTCACTACTAACATAACAAAAGTATTGTGGCAGATAATTCAGTATTACATCCCATGACAATATCATTTCTATTAAAACCATACATGAAAGCATCAAGACCAAGACTCGACTAAAAAGAAAGCTAGACAACTCGCTGCCTAGTTGACTCCAACCTGCAGCCAACAAGGTAACAAGAAACAGAACAAGAGAGGGTCAGTCAAGCGACTGGTGAGGCGGAAGGAATATAATAGATATATACACAATGCAATAGGTAGAGATATGCAATGCAATAACAAGCTGCCTCGATCCGATATAGCCTCAATTTTCAATAATAAAGCCATCAATTACTTTAGTCCCAATTTCAAGAACAAGACAATCATTTATTTTCAAGAACGATGACATATACCGGATTAAGGGTTTCAAGCAATCAGTGGGTACCGAGTTATACCCTTTCTCCAACCTTTAATCAACAAGACAAGAACAAGAACAATAACAAGAAACCATCCTTCTGCCTCCAGGTGACGGAAGAGGTAGCGAACCCCTAACCATCCAAGAACACTCGAGTCATAGCCCATTTCGGTACTATGCTCCTTCGGCATCCATTGCCGGTCACAGGCGACATGTGGTATCAACTACCTCCGATGATAACACAGTCCCCCGTAGAGGTCGCGAGATAGATTTACCGTCAGCCCATGCTTTCCCGGCTCCTCTTCCCACGTTGCCTCGGGCCCTTACCCCACTCAAATAGTAGGGCCCCATCGAAACACGCGAATGGGGATTTTCAAGAACAAGCACTCGTTTATGTAATGCATGCAAGAATCTTTCCATTTTCACAATTAAAGTCATGAACACACGCACAAGAATCTATATGTATAACCCATTTGTTACTTGAAATCCACTTTCAATAAAATCGAGAATATAGGAGTCAATCACACATTTATTAGATAGGTATACATATATGTATAATATTTCACATGCGGGGAAACAATTTCAATTCGTGTAGGCTATACAAGTATAGGTTGTTGGCTACAGAAAGAAGATAAACCTCACCTTGACCACCTCGACAAAATGGGACTAAAACAAGGTACAATCTAAACCATCGGGTCCTTGGGAGGATCACCTGAACAAAAGACACGAGTACGGTTGACATTAGACTCAAACGGACCAACTAAAGACGCTCGGCAATTCAAAACAATGCCATGAAATGCTATAAGTATAGATTCATATGCAATGAGACTATAATTATGTAAGAAATGGACAAATATGAGCAATCATGGCATTTCAAGAATTACCTTTCTTATTGAAGATAATTTAGGGCAAGTTTAGGCATTTTTCGTGCAACTTTAGTAGAACAATAAACTTATATAAGAGCATTTACACTTGAAGTAAAGAGTATATAACACATATGAGGTTCAACAAATGGAAATAAACGAGGAGAAAGGCAAGAAATGAGCATTTAGGCAAAACTTGACAAAACTGACAGTTTCCTCCATACGCGCAAGCTGTAAAGAATTGAGTATATATTAAGTTTCCGAAGTCGGAATTACGTTTCGTTTATTGGAAATGAAAGTAGACAAATAGGTCTTTCTAACCATATATGGTCCAAATTTTAGTTCAAAGTGGATTAAAAATGACATAGGTGCAAAGTTGGTTGAATGCAGATTTCCGGCAGATTGGTGACACCTAAAATAATTGATTATAACTCACAAATGACAAAAGATATTGAGATGATTCAAATTGAAGGTTGTTCTAGACTTCAAGAGGTTTCCAAAAAGTTAAAAATCAGGTCAATCCGAGTTCATTTGAGGGGGTAACCGTCCAGGTAAAGTCTAAGATAAAAATTCCACGGTCGGGGAAAAACAGTCCAGAAAATCGTCTGGACAAGGCTAGCCGCCCGGGTAAATTTTCTTCATGAATTTACCCGCCCGGGTAGTGTATTTTCAGCTGAAAACCGATAAGAAACAGAGGAAAACAGGGGAGGAAAGGAAAAGGGAGCAAAGCCACAACAAAACTCACCCAAAACACTCCAAAACAATCATATAACATGCATATAACTCATATATATCAATTAGGCATCATATAATCCATGGAAACATGCTTTGAGTCATAAAATTTCATCCAACAAACCCATATATGATCATGATCCTTCTCACTCAAACTCAAGAATTCTGCATGAAATTCAAGTTGCTAGCTCATGATCATGCTTCTACTAGCTCAAATCCAAGTTATCAATGAAAAATCATAACCCTAGCTCCACTTATGAAATTCAAGAATCAATCATAATCTAATCTATACCTTGAATGCAAGAAAGGAAAGATGAAATGATGTTGGGATGATGATGCTTCCAAGATATGCAATTTTCCTTCTTGAATTGAAGCTTGAAATGATGAAATTTCCTCCTTCTCTTCTTGGTGTTTGGATCGTGATTTAGTGTGTGTGAGTGTGTGAGATTCTTTGGATGAAATTGGAATGGAATGGAATGGAAGAGATAAAATGAGATACAAAAGTCTTCCACTATAATGCATGACTCATCATAGTTTTCATTTAAGTCCCTCAATTATTTGAAGTCATGTAATCAAGTTTCATCTCATGGCAAATGATCATTTAACTCCATTCATATTAATGCAATTAAGTCCATACATTTAAGGAATGATCAAGCAAGGACACATATTTGAATTTAGTCACATTGGCAATTAATTCACTTAACTTTTCACGTTAACGATAATTTAATATAAGTTCATGGAAATAGAATACATCTAATGTTATGAAATTTATAGAATATCACATAATGCTTAAATCGAAAACCGGGGCGTTACATTTTATGAGTCTCTTCCTTTTTGTGTATGGTATTGCCACTCCCCTTGGTAGCATCCACCAATTCGAAACTTAATTTGAAAGTCATATTTCGACCTGGACGTTTTCAGGATGCCACTAATAACCAATGAATGGCAAGTGCTTTTCCCTGTATGGATCTTATTTCAATGGGAACTTGATGAGTCGATCCACTTACACGTCTTGCTTTTACTGCTATATCGGGAGTTACTCCACGTGTTGCTTGATGTAAAACAGATAGTGGATTTATTTCTGTCTTTTGTTAAATTTTTTTCATGGGTCGATGGAGAATTTGATAAGCCAATGATTTTTTTTTTTTTTTTTGTGCTAAATTTAAATAAATAGGGGAAAGAACAAGACCCTTTTTTCTTTTTGTAAGCTTTTCGTTTTTAATTTAAAGTACTTATGCCACATGTGACATTATGTTTTAATTGACATAGCTTTCTTTTGCTTATATGGCCCAGACTATTTTGCCATGCATGACTCCAATCGATTTCCGGCGATCACGTGCGGTTTTCCGATGCAAAATTAGGTTTCCGATTGAGATTTGACTGAAATTGCTAAATTTTTAGAGTTACTGTCCCTGAAATCGAAAATGTCAAATTAAAGTCCAAAAATGCAAATTGGGGTACGTTACTATCCCAAATTTGCAATTTTCCCGATAGGTTGTTTTGCCACGTATGATTTCAACCGGTTTCAGGCGATCACGTGCAGTTTTCCGGTGCAAAATTAGGTTTCCGGTTGAGATTTGACTGAAATTGCAAAATTTTTAGAGTTACTGTCCTTAAAATCGGAAATACCAAATTAAAGTCCAAAAATGCAAATTGGGGTATGTTATTATCCCAAATTTGCAATTTTCCCTTATCTTATTATCAAAAACTTTTTGAGTAGCTCATAAATTATACCCTTTGATGCACAAATACTTCTAAAGTATCATTTTATCATATCGTGTCATATCGTATCGGATATCATATTCGATACTCCTCACGTGAAATTTTTTTTTTCCATATTGTTGTACCTTGTCCTGCCGTATCTGTGTCGCCGTATCCATAACCGTGTATCGTAAATCATATCCCAACAAAATTATGTAAATCCGATTAGGGTTTTTATCCTCCCATAAATTCCTTAATTTGTGGGAGAGGCTCTAATATGATTTGCAAATTATATTCATAATCATTTTTAAGCTCTCGTGCCACGTTAGTTGATTATATCTAATCATCTTTAATTTGACACTCATTTCAGACACACATTACGTAATAAATTTATGAAAAGATTCATCATATTATTGTTTTGTATCTCCATATCTACCGTACGTCTGTATCCACCCATTATAGTTTTCAACATGAGTTTCTCAGTTATGGTCTGTTAACAATGTACTATATATACATCTACAACCCCTCCCTTTAACTCTTCATTTCTTCACAAAACTATTATTACTTTTGAGATTAAATAAATACGTATTAATACAACACCGACATTACACAAATATTTCTGGCAGAATTACAATATTATGTACTTTCTCCGCATAAGAGAAGGTACAATTTTATTCAACACAAAAATACAAGAAGGAGAACTCGAGATGAAATGAAGATTAAATTTAAAACTACACACTCAGGACAGGAAAATATCCCACCTTAATTATTTTACTATTTCCTGCAATTTGTCCATCCACTGCACAAAATGCAACCACATCCATGGTTTCTATCAGTTTAATTGATCCTGCAAAAAATAGAATTAAAAAATTGTTATTATTTTTCAGAAATTAAAAAAATAATATAAGTAATATGCAAAGTCGACTATGCCCTCATATGCTCTATAACTCACGTTCTACTTCTTGAATAACCAACCCGATTCAATCCCCAACTCATAAATAAAGACCTAATTATACCTGAATTACCCGAATATACATATGATGATAACAATTCAAAAAGGTTTTAAAAAAATTATTTGCAATCATTCACTCGTTCTTTATAAAGTAACTAAAATATGCATTATTTAAATAACGTGTATTATATTCACTACGTAATTGATACTGATTTGACTAAACTTGATTTGAATTAAACTTCCCAACAAACAATACTTTTTAACTTAAAATCAGGTATTTTAAATATTTTTTTCCAACTTCTATCTTTTTATTTCATTTTAAAAGGTGATTATGCACTTTTTATTTGTCCAAAGCTACCGACACTTTTTATATAGAAAATTTAAAAAAATAAATAAAATTGTGTGTCTGTATTCATGTCCATATCGCTATATCCGTATCCGTGCATCATAGCTACCGTCACCCAAATATTCCCAACTAGGTAAAATAATTTCTACAAGAATAAAAAATTAAAAAAAAAAACTTCAAAGCATGGAATAATATTATGTAAAATATGTGTTATCATTACTTGGAGCAATCAACATTGGGCGAAACTGCAATCGGCAGTGAAATCCCACAGTTCCCAGGCAGAGATTTAGCATTCTCCGGCTTAGCATTGATATTCTTCCAGGCATTCTTCAGGCAGCCGCAGACGGTCTGCTTGTCCGCCGTGGTTGTGGCGGCAGCCGCCAGACTTTTCGCTCCGTCACAACACGGCTGCGGCGGCTTACCACTCCCATTTTTGAGATAATCGAGGCAGGGTCTCAAGCCCTTTAGCACGTCGCTGCATGTAATTGCGGCAGCTGGAGAAATCACGAGAAAGATGACAATGGCTACTGCTAGAAAGCGAATTGGTGGGCTTGGAGAAGATGATGATGAAGCCATTGATGAAATGTTTGGAGGAGTTTGAAGAAATTAAGGAGAATGATTATTCTGAGATGGGGTGATGAAATAGAGCTGATTTCGAGGGTTTATATATAGGTTGAAGTGGTTTGTTTGAAAAGTTAAGTTATTTGATTGAGTGCAAGAAAGATATGAATTTTGTGTTTGGAAATGTTTGGGAGGATTTGTTTAAAATGTCATAATAATTTACTAACACATAAACCAAAAAAGGTCAATTTTTCTTTTGTAATATTTGATAAAAGTTATATGTAGGAATACTATGAGAAGAGACATGAAATATAATCTAGAAACTTAAACGTATTATGGCGCTTGTAGCTGGTCTCACGATATATAATTTTTCTTGATACTTTCTTGTGTTTGAAACTCAGTATTTAATAGTGGCACCAAAAATAATATTCATCATACTAGAATATAAATTAGTGCAGCAAGTTTTTTTTTAACTAATTTCTTTCTCATAATAGTGAAATACTCAACGACTGATAGAATTCTACTCGCTTTGGATTCACAGAGGTTCTTGTTCTTTTTCATATCATAATTATTTCTTTTTTCTAATCTCGATTGTCTATTAATACACGTAGCGTATGCATATAAATGAAATAAAAGATAAAATACAAAATTAAACAGAAAATCCAAACCCAATTCCCCTACCATATGTCTCATATTCAATATATGGCTTCTATAATTGAGAACACTAATCAATGTGGTGGATAGCCGATATATGCCCTGATTCCATGCACTTTAGCTTTTGTGGTGCCTAAGGTTAATTGAGGATATTAATTATTATAGTTAACCTTGGATACCCTAACTCCACCTATTGCCGTGCCTGCAATTAACTAGAACACTAATTAATATAGTTTACGGTGGATGTCGTGCCACTACCTACTCTCTGCCTTCCCGACTGTGTAGGATTCGGGTACAGGCCATAGAGAAAATACGTAATGTTTGGGTTCCCTCGCAGCTCACTTACTTGAGGGGATAAAGGAGGAGGTGCCTACAATTAAAAGAAAACACTAATTAATGTAGTCGACGACAGATATTCCGAGTGAAACAAAAGATTACAGTAAAATGATACGAAAGTCAATTTGAGTGCTTTCCTTAAGTTGACAGAGATGAAGGTCAGAGCGTTAAGCTAATGCAGCTATGGAGGTTAACTTGCAGCAATGAACATAAACCTACTCCACAATCCACAAGCCAACCCTAATTTTTCGCTGTCTTGAATGATTAATAATATTCTTTCTTGTGATGAATCAACCCCTAGTTTATTAATTTGTATTATATAGTTTTGTCCATTCGGCTGTAATTCGAGAAAAATCATGAAGTAGTCAGGCTTAGGCCTACACTTAAGTTGAAAATGGATATGTTACCTAAATCCACTAAAATGATGATTTATTGAGTAAGAAATCCAGCGAGTATTACATAATTATTCCATAAAGTGCCCAGCTGTTGCATAGAGATAGTTTGAAGAAAGTCAGTTTCTTGCCACTTTTGACAAACTAGCTAGAATAATGGAGTCTTGCATGGTTAAACCTAAGATGAAACATATATATAATTAAATTAGAAAATTCAAACCGTTGTAATCCTGGTCGAATCCCTTTGGTTCGGTTCGGTTCGGTTCGGGTTCAATTTTGTTTTTCTGATGCGTTTCCAAAATTAGATTGTTTTTAATAGTGACTCGTCCCTTTTTCGGGCGTTCTTTCTCCACTCTTTTTGTATCCCTGCCCCTTCTCTCCTCTTTCTATACTTAATAATTTCTTGGTGCAAATTATTTTTAATTTGACATAAATCTTTTAGATACCTTAAATAATCAAATATAATATAAAAATATATTAAAACTTTTTCTAGTCTAGTTAGGTTGGCAACGCGGGTCAGATTCGGAGCGGATTAGGAAAATACGAATGTGGATCCGATCAGCAAATTCGATAATTGGATTCAAATTTGAATACAATAAAATTCAAATTCATCAATACTGAATTTGGTCATTTAGTCCTAAATTTTATTTATCTTTTAAATAATATATATTAATATAAAACTTTTATTTAAAAAACCTTATTTAATGAATTATTGTTATTTTTACTTATATATTTTTAAAAAATATGCTAATTTAAAATTTATTAACAAAACAGAACTATATTTTGTTGAAAAAATAGTGAAATATTTCTTATCAAATATCATTACATATAATAATTAATTTAATAAATATAATAAAAAATTAAATTTGCATTTTTAATTAATCGGATTTAGTAATTTCATATTTAATCCATTTATTTTAAATAATGGATATTCTCAATCGAATATGATTCATCGAATATTTTATCCATTGAATATACTAAATTTCGGATCAAATATAGATCGGATTCAAATTAAAATACAACCCGCGGTGTTTAAGTGTAAGAATTGGTGAGGTTCCATTTTCCTTTGGGGCAGGGGTCTGATACGGGCTTAAGCTAAGTTGCTCCTCGTGCTATTTTAGTGAAATATTCAGCCCGTATGTTAGGTTTAAATCTTAGATTGCAAATGGCCTTTTTTTTCGTTTTCAAGGGAACACTTATGTTGCTTTTTAGTTGTTCTATGAAATGGTTTTGTGTGGATTTACACCGATACGTCTCTCGAGTTGTTTACAAGTAGGCCTATAAATGGGTTGGTATTACTCAAATTCAAATCCAATAAAATCATAAAATATCTAGTCTCATACTTAAATATTTTATCCAAATTCAAACCCAGATCTAAATTCGATTTAGTTTTTTAATGGGTATAGATCTATACCCAAATCCAAATTATATCCAATACTCGTTTACCCAAAATTCACCAGTCCTAACATTGGACCTGTTCGACCTATTTTGGACTCATTTAACCCGTTTAATTCATTTTTAGCATATTTTGGACCCGTTTCAACAGTTTTGGACCTATTTTATACATTATGGACTCGTTTCAATGGTTTTTGACTCGTTTGACCTATTTTAAACCCATTTAAATCGTTTTCGACTTGTTCAATATATTTTGGACCAATTTCACCAGTTTTTTGACATGTTCGAACCATTTTAGACCTGTTACACCTATTTTGGACCAATTTCACCGATTTTAGACCCATTTCACCTCTTTTTCAATCTGTTTGCCATATTTTGGACTCATTTGGCTTGTTTTAGACCCGTTATACCCATTTTGGACACGTTACACCAATTTTCAACTTGATCGATCTATTTAAGATTTTTTTAACGAATTTTGGATCCATTTAATCCATTTTGGACCGTTACACTCGTTTTGGACCATTTCATCTATTTTCCAATCTGGTCAACATATTTTCGACCAGATTAACCCATGGTGGACCAATTTCACCCAATTTAGAACTGTTTAATGAGTAGAAATAAGTCAAAAATGGGTTCAGCATGGATCAAATGGGTCAAAAAAGTCAAAAATTAATCAAATGGGTCAAAAATGGATCAAACGAATCCAAACGTGTTAAATGGGTCTAAATTGGATTAAACGGACCCAAAATGAGTCAAATAGATCCAAAATGGGTTAAATGTATCTAAATGAGTCAAACCGATTGAAAACGGGTCAAATGAATCCAACACGAGTCACATGAATTCAAAACGGGTCAAATGGATTCAAAACGGATCAATTGAATCTAAATGGATCAAATAGATCCAGAATAGGTTAAATGCATTCAAATAGATCATACAGATTCAAAATGGGTTAAATGCAACCAATTGAGTCAAACAGATCCAAATAAGTCAAATGGATGTAAAATAGGTGAAGTGAATCAAAAAATGTCAAATTGGTTAAACAGGTCTAAATAGGTTAAATGGGTCATAGACAGGCCAAATGAATGCAAAATGGGTGAAAGAGATCCCAAAATGGGTCAAACGACTCCAACATTTGTTGGACATGTAAAAAAAAAAAAGGATGAAACAAGCCCAAAACAGAACGAATGAATCCAAAATAGGTCGAACGAGTCAAAATTAAGGGATGAAACGGACCCAAAACAGGTTAAATGAGTCCAGAGTAGGTTGAACCGGTCAAAAAACGGGTGAAATTGGCCTAAAACGAGTCGAACAAATTGGTCAAACCGATCACAAAACGAGTGAAACGGGATCAAAATTGAATGAACAAGTCTAAATTAGGTTGAACGAATTGATAACAGGCCCAAAACGAATCAAATGAGTCCAAAACAAATCGAACTAGTAAACAAAGGGTGAAACGGGCCCAAAAGGACCGAACAAGTCCAAAATAGATCAAACGAGTCGAAAAATGGGTAAAACGGGTCCAAAACGAGTTAAATGAGTTTAAAATAAGTCAAACGGGCCGAAAAACTAGTGAAACGAGTTCAAAATGGGTCGAACAAGTTCGAAATAGGTCACGCGGATAAAAAATGAGTGAAGCGGGATCAAAACTGGTCAAACGAGTCCAAAAATAAATAAAACGGATCTAAAATGGATCGAATAAGTCGAAAAAGGGGTGAAACGAACCAAAAAAGGATGATGTTTAAAGATAATTAATTTTCCTTTCTATTTAATATATATTTTTAAAAAATATATATAAAAATAATAATAATAATAATAAAAAAAAAAAAAGATTGGGTCGGACTAAGATCCAGACCTAAATAGAATGGGTATACTTTTTACCAATTTACCCAGACCCATTTAGCTTATAATGGGTACGGGTAGGATTTGAACCCAACCTTAAATAATGGATAAACATTGGATCTTATCTTGGGTTTGAATAGTACCCGTCCATTTACAAGCCTATTTACAAGAATGATTGAGAAGGGATTGTTAACCCAATCTCGCACGATCAAATCAACGCTCACTCATGATTTTGAATTGATTAACAAAACGGTGTTGCATGAGTTTTGCCGTTGGAATATTATTGGAATAAATCATTCCCTTTGCATCTTTAGTCACCCTACGTATACTTACACGAATTTCAATAAGTTCATTGTTATTATCTTTACTAAAATTAAATTTGTAAAGTCTTTTTTAGCCGGAGTCTCTTAATAAGAATTAGATAAAAACTTGACCTCCTTACTCCTCCTCTCTCTAGTATCTTATCTCAAAAAGGGTGTTTATGTACGGTGTACCTGCTCGGCTGCAACTTCTGGGGAAAGCAATCCATTTGAAATTCAAAATGGAGTAACGGCTATCTTGGAGCTTCTTTTTTAAGAGTTCAAGCTTCAACATTAAGGCCTCGTTTACTTTTTTGATTTAGGCATGTTAGTGATCTATTTCCTGCCAAAACATGTGTTTACTTTTCTTGCTTACTGACCCGGATTTAAGGCCTTGACCCGTGTGATTTGTGGGATAAAGAGGGATTTCCAAACACGCAATTTTGGCGTGTTTAATAATCATGGCCACTATCATGAGGTACAAAATTACCTATATACTCAACACTTGCCTTTATTTACAAACAAATGCCACTGAAAGGTTTTCCATCTTTAGAGCGTTTATTTCATTCCTCTTCTTCTTGCGCGGAAGAAAATGGCACACAGGGAATTGCAGTCTCCCAGAGAATATTATCCATGGGTGAGTGAATGTCATATAAATTACTTCGGACCTGCGATATGGTTGAATTCGTCTGGGTATTATAAATCGAAGAGGTTTTTGTCGTCGCCTGGGTGGTGTTTAATTGTTCGACGGTGCCCTTACCGTGAAACCGTCAGCGAAATTCAAGGTAAGCTAGTGGGCATACGATATGTATTGGTTTTCTTGGATGCAGTTGTTGGTTTCCCTGGTGCGAGATGAAATAATATGGTTGAATATCACATTTGCAAATTAAGATCCAGATGCGTTGATTTTGTTGGGATATGTCGAGGGTTATGGGGATTGCTAGTTAAGAAAATTCCAATTGATTGCGTATGGACAATGAAAGCTATTTGCTCAAACTGGTAGTTAGAAGAAACGAGAACTATTGAGAAATCAATTTTGTAGCCTGAGTCTCTTCGTTTTTCTGGTTAATTTTCTCAATATCTACATGATAGCTGCAAATATTTGGAAAAGGTAATTGAATAGTTGTATGATTACCTTATAGGTGATAATTACTGAACTTTGAATGACTTTGATGGAGTTTAGAAGCAGTATATCCCTACTCTATTTTCGTGGATAGTTAGAGAATAATAGATAGTTCTACGAGTCTTGGAATAAGGTTGCTGCACTTTGTTTGTCCCAGGGAAGTGGTTGACATTAGAATGAACATTCTAAATTTACTGTGATTCAAATGATCCACAAAGTTTTCTGCATAATAACAAATATATATACTTTTTTGATTATGTGGTTGATAAACTTAAGATTCATCTTTTCTATCAAACATATGGATTTTGAATTTGATGTGGCAGATTGATTTCCTGACCTTGTTTTTAACTTCTGATTGATAGACTTAGTTATTTATACACAGTTTCTACAAGAAATTGATATTACTTTTTGGAATAATTGCATGCAAAGGACTAATTTAACTACATAAGCTTCATAAAAAAGCAGAATTAATGGAGTGGCACTTATGGAACTTTGTCCCCAGCTTTGAAATGTTTAACAAGGTTAGATAAGCGGCAATTGTCAAACATCAGATTCTAACTCTGGAGATGTACACCATTGATGTGCAGGGGGTCATTTACAGGTTGTTCCCCTTATTAAAATTGTCCCTGTCCCTGTTCTTATATTTGCATTACACTTGATTATCATTATGGACATGTGCGAAAGGTTGTCTGGAGACATTTGCGGGGTATTTGGGCGACCTGGCTATAGTGAGTTTTTCAATAATTGGAGGTAATTATGCAAAAATACAACTGGATAAGTTTCTCAATTGGAGCTGTAATCATAGTCGTAAGAATTTTAATTCCAAAGATTGTAGTTGCTGCAAGATGATAATATGATTTTCTTTTCCATTTTGAATCAGTGGAAGGTTTGTATGTGGATGCAGGAAGGTAAAATGTGGAAACACTGAACTATGAGGGACAACAGTTCCTGCTATGACCTGCCAGTTTTTCCACTATGAGGATATTGACAGTTGTTACCTTGTACATGTTGTCCGGATACATTAAAGAACTATCTGCTACCTTGTCATTATGGTAGCTTATGTTAAAGATATTGAGGATCCAACTGCTTTGAATGAGATCATTCGTTGTGGAGCTTGGAGAGATGCGTGCGGTGTGTAATAGAGATCATTGTATAAGTTATGCCTTGGTATCTTTTGATCGTTGTCGTATCTTCCTTTGGCATCAATTGTAATAGTCTCTTTGATAGGTGAATCGTGGCTCATTGCCTGTAGACTTTGGGGTTTAATAATATGAGGAAGGTCCTTGTTAATAATAACCCTACAGTCCTTCGACTGTTTTTTTTTCCAGAAAAAAAAAAAAAGAGAGATTACTGGATTGTAGGTTGCATCTAATTTTATTTCCTTCTCTTTTCTTTCTTTTTGTTCCTTTTCTTTTTCTCTATGGGAGTTCATAATATGAATTTTGATGCACAGGGAGTGTTAGTTTTAAAATAATGGGGTTGATTTTATAAAAATTAGAAGAGGGGTTATCTTAGTAAATTCACATAAACATGCAATTCTGACACATAATGTAAACAGAGAAGAGTAAATTAACATGGATGTTAAATTCATCCCAACATGTGTCGTAAACGTATGTTAGTGAACTATCACTAACCCCCCCTAACACGTCATGCATAATCACATCTAAGAATGTAAACGAGGCCTAAGAAGTGATTTTATTCAAACTTTTGATTGCAGCTATTTTGTGTATACACCTTATAAAGATAGTGTGTATTTTTTTTGTGGGTAACCGTGTAAGTAAGATTCAAATCTTAGAGTTGGTTTGATTTGTACCAACGCGTGGTCACAGTTGTACCAGACCGCTTCACTGTATTATAACTTGTATCTCTTTCACATTTTAATAAAGGCTCAATTCGAAATCCTAAGCATAACAATTTAGGTAGTAAATTAATTCTCTTTAACTCGTGTTTTCACAATCATTAGAGTCAAATTACTATAAATTTATATTCTTATGTTGCGGTGATTTTGTAAAAATAGTGCCCTTTTGCTCCTCTATTGCAAGTCTGGTGTACTTTTTCAGACTATTGCAATTTTGGTGTTTTACGCCCTTGAGGAGAGCGGAACTGAGAAATATATATATTTTTTTATTAAATTTGCAATGTTCCGCTCTTCTTAAGAGCGTAATCACTGTTGAGTATCCATTGACCAGCCCCGCCATGTGGATGCCTTGACTGCCATGTTGGCGACATGTAACAGTAGTTTCGCTCTCAAAGAGAGCGTAATTTGCGAGATTCTCACCATTCAAAAATGCGCGAGTTATTCCCCAAACCCGGCTGTATTTCGCGAGCGGCCCCCCCTTGCCCCTTTCTTCGTCCACTAGATATCGAATAAGTTAATTGTTTTGTTGGTGTACAGTAATTCCGCCGTCTGTAATGGCGGAAAAGCAGATTTAATTTTTTGTTTTTTTGTTTTGAAAGGGCGATGAATAATTTAGCGCTCTCCTTGAAGGTGGAACATGGAAAAACACAAATGGGCTCGTGCAATCCTATCGCAGCGGAATTTTTTTTTTTAAGAAAAGGGTAATGAATAGTTTTCTGCTCTCCTTGAAGGTGGAACATGGAAAAATTCGAATGGGCTTGTGTATTCATTTGCACCATCAAGGTTAAAGTTTTTTAAGCCTTAACAACTAGGTTGAAAATAATTAGGTTGATTGTATTACAAGGGAAGCCGTGACAAAATAACATTGAATATGGAATGAGAGAAATATGGATATATTATTTCTGATTGACGCAATGAATCTATGTTATGATATAGTTGTATAATAGGCGCAAGATGATGAAAACTAAATGCAATTTCAAATTAAAAAAGGAGCATGTTAATCGCAAACGTTTTAAACAAAAAATAGTAGAAATGAGATAAAATACAGACTTACAGATAATTAAAGAGAAAACTCATTATTCATTACATTTTTTAGAGTTAGCAAACACGTACAGAAACTTTTACATTCATGGTAAATAGGCTTTACGTAAAATATATCGGACATATTATCTGCCCCGCCTTCTTGCTGCTCTTGCCCTCTCTCGAGTCTGCGATCGATCCATTTCCATCGGAAATCTTGTGGTACGGTCTCTACCTGTGTTTCCCTTTCTTGTCCCCGATCTTCTTGGTCGTTCCTCGTTAGTGTTTATCAAATTAAACGATGCCTCTGGCCAATATTCTTCATCCCAAATTGGAAAGAACCCGCCTTCGTAAGTAGCTAAGTAGTGATCAAGCTCGTAGTACCAGGCCACGTAATCGGAGATAGAAATTCGAAATGACCTTGACGTCTTCATGACATGGGAACACGGGATTCCATGTCGTTGCCAAAATCCACAACTACAAGTTTTATCGTTTAAGCAAACAACATGTTTCCGTGAACGCACCCTCGACCCAGGATTTTGTGTAAGAATTTCCGCTCGATAATCTCTATGGTCGAACAACCAAGCTGTATGAAGACCGCAGTTTTTGAGATTGGTGTCCAATATTTTCCATGCGTAATCCGTCCAATGGTGGGAGAGTGTTTTTGAGTGTAGCCCACTTTTTTGGCGGTCTACGAAATATTGGGTCGTTCGGTTCAACATAGCCTCCACGATCGGTATAATTGGTAGACGACGGACGTTTCTCAGCACCCCATTGAAGCATTCAGAAATGTTTGTAGTGGTCATCCCGCACCGTATCCCGTCGTCATGTGATACCGTCCACATTTCAGGCTCCAAATTGTCAAACCACTTGATTGCTTCCTGGTCTTGAACAACAATTTGCCTCATTATTCGATTAAATGTTGATTTGTCTGTCGCATCGCCCGCTTGCCAGCATAAATCCTTCAAACTTTGATTATGAGCGGCCTTGTAAAAATTGGAGCAAATGTGTCCTTTATAATTGATTAGTAATTTCCATGTAATTACTGTAACATACTTCCGGTTGACAGATACACCCCCTAAGAACTAAGAAATTACAGCAACTTCCCCTAGGCTGTCATTTGTATTGTGCAAACCTGCGTATCACCCGCTATTATGCATGTATAATTATCAGCTCATCTTGGTAACACTTACAACTGTCAATTATAATTGGAAGTGATCTAAGTCTGTCAAGCTATCACTAAATGTTGACGAGTGTAATTGTAAATGGAAAACTATGGTATTACAGAACCAATCAGACCTTAATTTATTAGAGATATTCTAACCTATTTTAAACACAATATAGTTCAGGCTATCACATACTTCACCTCAAAGATTACAAAATAAACAAACTTCCCCTGGTCATGGCATTGTCTACATAGCAACCGCTGTTACAATTCACAAATTAGCATCACTCTTTAACATAGGTACATAATATTCACTGGACGAAATGCAAGAATACACAAGAACTATTGTATGATTGAATACAAGCTTTTATTTCTTCATTCAAGAACTCCGAAATATGAACTTACTGTGCTCCGTACGGTGCAGGGTGCAGATCTACCCCAAGTACATGCATCGGCCCAACATCAATTTTATCAAACACCCAAGCCGGAGCAAGTGGCGTAATCCTCGACAAGGCCCACACCTACAGGTCAACATGTTACAATTTGTAATAAAACATCAAAAGCATCCTTTAAGATAACTAAATTTATTTGGACAGACCTGAAGAAGTTGTAGGGCGCCACCAATGTTGGTACTGGATCTTCTTGCAGCATAGCACAACTCCCGATACAACTGAGCTAGTAGTGCGCTCCCCCATCTATAACTTGCCACCTCCTCGACGACAGTCTGAACATCCTCAACCCATTCTATATGCTCAGCAGGTGGAGGTCTATAACCGAGATTCATAAGGTAGATCAAAGAGATTAAGTTTCCACTACTGTCAGGCCACATTATACATCCCATCAACAACAGAATTGCACAACGGGCCCAAATGAGTACTTCCTGATCGGAACTCCCATCGCCAATTGGATTGTTCACCATATAACTTCGGATATCACTTATCTTTACAGCCCATCCCTTCATATTAGTTGGTTTGAAACCTAACAGCCGCTCACAAGCCTCCACATAGTCAATTGTATCTAAGTCCGCACCACTAACTGCACGCCCACGTATTGGCAGACCCCACAGAATGGCCACATCTTCGAGCGTTATCGTAGCCTCACCCACCGAAAAATGGAATGTGTGAGTCTCCGGCCTCCACCTATCAACCAACGCGGTTATCAAGTGACGATCGACATCCATTTCGACTGCTCTATACATTCCGTAGAAACCCATATCGTAGGGAAACATAATGACTCGGGGATGTATTTCCATATGAAAATGACTTGAATCTTGTGCATAAAATCCTGTTCGGTGGTGGCGGCAAACCAAAGTACCATCAATCCCACTATACTTGCCATCAATAACGTTTCTGCTCCTATGATTTTGTTGCTGATATAGGACACTTAGGTCTAAGGGACCGTATGTATCTTCCATTGCAAATCCGTACATACCCACAACAATACTGGATATGTCATACAAATATTATGTAATTCCCGTTTCACTTCAGGTATATGGCATTGATAAATTAGTACAGTGAGTTTTACTCATTCTCAAATACAAAGCTATCTACATTGAGGTATTGACAGATGCAGTCACACAGCTTTTATTGAAATACTGATTCAATTCAGGTATATGTCATACAAACAAAATGTAATTCCTTTATGAATATACTCAGTTTTTACGGAAAATGGGAGGTTGGTGTAATTATTTGGTCACCAAAGGCCTAGCTTCACCTGAAGATTTCATTTGCTATGGAATAGGGGGTGTATGTGTAATTATGCAGTGCAGATTATTTAGAGATTTAAAAGTGAACTAGTTCTACTATGACACAGATAATGTGGATAAATTTTCTAGGCAATTTTTGAATTGTAAGTATGTATAGTTGACATATGATTATGCTATATTCGACAACACCTGCGGAAGCTCGTTTACAGATGAAATCACACGGTTTGAATGCTATTTCAGGGCTCAAAAAAGGTGATACCAGGGGGTTTATCCGTAATTAAACAGAGCAAAGTATTCAAATATTGAAAACTGCACTAGGTGTATTATACCTCAGATAGAACAACTAAATTTTCTATATATATGGGACTGTAAGTATGCATGTTTGACTTGTGATTATACTACACTTGACAATTCCCGGAGCAGATCGTTTAAAGCTAAAAACAAACATTTTCAATGCAGTTTCAAGGCTAAAAGGAGGGGATCCAAGGGGGTTTAAGTGTAATTATGCATGGCAAATTATTCAGATATAGAAACTGAATTAGTCATAATATATCATAGATACTACAGCTAAATTTACTTTTGATATGGGACTGCCAATAAGCATGCGCGGGTATGTGATTATGCTATATTTCACACAGCCTGGACAAGATTGTTCATATGTAGACACAAACATTTACAATGCAATCTCCGGGCTAATATGAGGGGTTCATATGGGGTTTATGTGGACATTATGCAGAGCAATTTATCAAGATATTGAGACTGACCTAGTTGCAACATAACAAAAATTCTCCATCTAAAGATTTCTTTTTGCAAGGAACTGTAAGTATGCATATTTGACATGTGTTCATGCTATATTTGACAACTCCGGGAATGAAACCTGACATATACAATCAGACAGTTCTAATACTATTTCAAGCCTACAATTAGAGCATAGAAGTGGCACTAAGCAGATCATGTTCATGTTCAACAAACTGGCATCTCCTAAATGAAGAAAGAAGACAGTCATTCAACCTAGACAAGGTATCTCACTGGCTTCTAATCATATTTCCAATTTCAGACATGTAAATATTGAACATTTTCATTCATGAATAAAAAAAAAAAAAAAGAATTAGAAGATTTACCTCTCATACAATGCACTGCCAACTGCACAAACCAACATGCAGGACCATAAAGCAATCTAATACATAATGAGCTAGAACATAAAACAAGATTAATTGATGTAAATCCACAGACACAGAAAGATCAAAGACCACACATATCTGATCCCCTATGAATTTTTTTGCATTAAAACAATTGAAACACCCTACTTATTGCAAAACAATACTTAATCATTGCTACATCCAAAAACAATACCCAATGCTGTTCTAAAACAATATAATTATTGTCACAATACTCTAAAAGGGTTAGTTTTTCAGTGTTCTATAAGGGTACAATTATAATTACTTATTCGGTAAAATCCTAATCTGACTGTTACACTATTGCAACAGGGGTGAGATTTTCAAATATAAAAAACAATCAGCCACAGAATTTGCACCTTATACCTACTAAGCTGTTCTTCCAATGTAAATTTATACATAAACTGGTTACCTCTAAGTACAACCCGTCAACCATACATAAAAGTAATTGGACAAGTTTATTATGTGTGCGATGTTAAATCATCCTTGAATAAAAGTCGACGAGTATATCGTTAGACGGATCATAGATTAATCAATCTAAAATTGGCTAACTTGTTTCTCCCTATTGGTCAACCAAAGTTTCAATTCAAAACTATAAACTAAAATAACCTATTCTCTAAAAGTCTTCATTCGGCCTTCACCTAAATAAATTATTACCTAAAATGAGCTCATAGTTTCTCTCTATTGGTCAAACAAAGTTTTGATTGAAAATGGTGGGCCTAAATTTATAATTCTAACACATACCAATTAGGGGTATCAAACGGTGGGAATCCTGTGCAAATATGTGCCCACACTGACATGGCAAAGTTACAATAAAGAATGGATGGGCTAACTTCGTTTCCTATGCATTTCGAGATACTGGGGACCATGAAAGGTACTTTTCCCATAACAAGCAAAGCGACAGCGAATTTTGGGTGCAACCGATTTGGGAAACAACAAATTGACAAGCAAAGTCCTAAATGTATTGCACAAATATACAAACATTATCACTGCCACATACATATATCGACATTGTTTACACAAATTTCATCCAAACTACAACCCTTACACAAATTTCAACCAAACTACAACCCTAACCAGTAACCGCAGTTAATCAAACCAAAATTGAACCCTACTCACAATTTCAGGCCATCAACTGGAGCTATAGAGGAAAAAAAAATACCTCGAGCTACTAATCAACAACAGAACATCAGCTATTAGATCTAACAGTTGAGTCTTCTACCGGAAACCGATAGCAACTCCTGCAATGCTTTGCTTCAGCGAGTACCAACCGGTGAGTATTCACCCCATAACACCGATCTGCCGGTGACCTGGTAATATTCGGCACTGACGGGCGGCAATTGCCTGTTCTTCAACCTTCCGTCAGTAAAAACAAAAGCGGAGTAAATGGTGAAAATAAGGAAGTAAATGGAATACAGGGGTTGAATATTAACAAGTTACGCTGTTCCAAGAGGCGTAACGACTGTGTAAACATAAAAATAAATAAATAAACACTAATATATTAAAAGGTGGGGGTGGGGGTTGGGGAGGGGGGGCCGCTCGCGAAATACAGCCGGGTTTGGGGAATAACTCGCGCATTTTTGGATGGTGAGAATCTCGCAAATTACGCTCTCTTTTAGAGCGGAACTACTGTTACATGTCGCCAGCATGGCAGTCAAGGCATCCACATGGCGGGGCTGGTCAATGGATACTCAACGGTGATTACGCTCTTAAGAAGAGCGGAACATTGCAAATTTAATAAAAAAAAAAATATATTTCTCAGTTCCGCTCTCCTCAAGGGCGTAAAACACCAAAATTGCAATAGTCTGAAAAAGTACACCAGACTTGCAATAGAGGAGCAAAAGGACACTATTTTTACAAAATCACCTGATGTTGCTATATTTGATTTACTTTGTTTGAAGACTTGTGCTTGAAAGCCGAATTCTTGATTTGGTTAGAAGGTGTGCAATTTATTTCATAAGTTTGTTAGCGCAAATTTGAATATTGAATTGGATAAACATTACGTAAATAAATATTTAAAGAGATCAATTCATCCCCTCTTAATCCACAAGAATATGCCTAATGAGATTATGTATACCGTATACGTACTTAGTTGAAGGGATTATTTATGAACAAGATAAGGATCTAGCATCTGCACTGTTGAAGGAGCTCCAAGGTAGGCTAGTCGTGAGCTTCTAGAAATACCGTGGAAAGACTCACGAGTCACGATGCAGCATGATCATGAGTTGACAAAAACAAGGAGATGAGGAGTATTGTAAGTTTGGAAGATTCTTCAAGACTGATGTGATAAGTCTTAATAAGATTCAATTTTACTGTGTTAAAAGAGGGTATAATTCAAAATCGTGCTCGTGGTCTTCTCCATTTTGAGCATTGGATGTGAATAACCTCTGTTTGTGGGCATTGTTCTATTCCTTCATTTTTTGTCCGGATTCGGTTGTTGACTTTTTTTTTTTTCTTTTTTTCTGGTTGTTTCAAACAGTAGCTTGTAATGTAGTGAGACATAGTATTATGTCAAAAATAACTAGTATTACTATCTTGCGAAAGGATATAAATATGAAGAATATCTAGAATTAGAATTTACGCTATTGTAATAGTTGTTTCTTCCATTGTAAATTGACATAATTATCTATTATCCAACTTAACTACAATATTTATTTAAATCAAAAATTAATAATCAATAAATTTATAGTTCAATTTAATTAATAATCAATAAATTAATAAACAATCTTCATATTTAACTATAATGTTAATTACTATTCATTTTCAATATTTTATGAAATAATATTTTAATATTTCATGCATGGCATGAACTTTATGCAACTATTATATATACAAAGTGTGGTGGATTATAGTTTTATGAATAGTGATATACACTAGGGAAAAAAAAATTTGTCATCCGAACTTTGCCTCTTTTTGTAATTTACCATTTCCGCAAATTTTCATTGTAAACCACCATCCAAAATTTGCATTTGTAACATACCAATATCCAAACTTTTTTTTAATGTTTTTTGTGAAAATACAAATGACGTGTATATTTTATAAACATGCCACAAGTCACGTTTTTTAGCCAAAATCACCAAAAAAAAAAGTTTAGATGACCGTCTATTACAAATGCAAACTTTGGATGACGATTTGCAACGAAAGTTTATTGGGATCATAAATTGTAAAAAAGCTCAAAGTTCGGATGACAAAAAATCTTTTTCCCAATACATTACACTTAGGACCAATATATATATAGAGAGAGAAAATTATTATTTTCGTCCCATAATATAACCCCATTTTAATTTTGGTCCCAACAGTTGTCATACTCTCACTTTACGTCCCATAAAGTCACTTTTCTCTTAAATTTAGTCCCACCGACCAATTTCCGTCAAAAATAAACGTTTGACCATTATAAAAAACGCTTGACCGTTCAAACAATTAGTTTTCATCCCTTGTTGTTTACTTATATTTTCAAATCTACTCCAAACTATTTAAATTCTATATTTTAACCCTAAATTATTTAAATTATATATATTAATTAGCAGATTGATGTGAGCCCTTTGTTGAGATTTAATTAAGTCAAGGATATTAGAGAAATTGCATTAGTTGGAGAGAAAGAGGAAGTTGAGAAAGTGGGGGAAGAAAAAGTCATCAAGGAGATCGCGTAGAAGTTTTGAATTTTGAAGTGGCCACGTGCCTAGGATTTAGGGGAATATTCTACAACTAATTGGGGGAAGAATAAAAGCAGAAGAGGGGAGAGGAAGAAAGACATGTTATCATTTCAGAATCCACAAAATATTAGTTTTCAGAGTTCATAAGAGAGATAGTTTGAGATAACTGCAGTCACTTTTTCTTGTTATTATTTTCAATAGAGTTATAGAATTTCAAGGGTTTTTCTTGTACGTTGGAAGCAGATTTCAGAAGACTAGAAGATTACCACTGTTGCATATTTTATCATTATCCTAATTTCTCATTCCAATTCCTTATTATTTAATCCAGTATCAATTTTCTGATTTATTTCGTTTTACAGCTTGGTATAATCCCATTCCCAAAACAAATAAATTATTTTGGTGTTGGTCAATTTTTCGGCTAATATCACACACACACACACACACACACACACACATATATATATATATATATATATATATATATATATATATATATATATTGTAATAATTGACACGTGGCACCATTGCCACTAGACGCGTGGCACTCTCTGTAGCTCTCATACGAGCGTCACTCCTACTTCAATGGATATCCCAATTCCCCCTGGGAATGATTCCCGAGCGCATTTTACCCTCGGTTGACGTGTTGTCATGCTAACGGACAAGCTAATGGACAGAATGGAAAAGCTCCCCTCCTCTCACAGCCTTGGCCCCCCAAATCCACCCTCGGACCAGCAAGGCCATCAGGCTCATGGTAAACACGAGCGTGCATCTGACCCTCGTTACCATCCCAAAATGGCTCTCTGACACCACGTATACACCCGCGCACTTGCCACTGTTGCCCGCACCACCTTTTTGCCAGCTTTTGCAGGGGATTCCTCCTAGGGTTCTCCTCATTACGCCACGTGTTAGGGAAACATTAGGGCAGGACCACAAGGGTCAAATTACTAAAGGGTCCCTGACCCTCAACTATAAATAGGAGACTACATCTTCTCCACTGGAGGCAACTCCTCATTACTGAAACTCTGCAATTTCTTAAGTTTCATCTTCTCATCATCATCATCTGACTTGAGCGTCGGAGAGCCAAACTGAAAATCACCCCCAGTCTCCCCAGCTTGGCCGAAAAATTGCAAAAATGGTATACCATCTGCACCCGTTCAGCAAGATTGGTACACCAACTATTCCGGTGGCAAATCGACCCCATAGCTCCCAAAATCGCGCAAAATGATGCAAATTTTCGCCAAAAAACCTAAAACCCGGCCCGTTATCCTACGTGACCCCATTGTCTGTTATGTGGCAATACCGCCATTGCCATATCATAAACCACTGATGACGTGTAAGATTTAATTGTATAAAACAAAAAATAAATGCCACAAAATGCAAAAGGGGGGAAGGGGAATTATACATGATATTTAAAATACACTCACGAATTTACAACAACATCCCTTCACACCATTTTCTTTCATAACCCAAATATCCAGATTCCAAACTCAATTCTAGACAATTACAAAAAACACAAAGGCATCCATCAATCACTCCCAGTGACAACCAATGAGCACCTTCACTGAAGTTGGGCAGTTACAAAGTTCCAAATACATAGCTTTTCTCGGAATTTACAAGTCGAACGAAACAATCCTCCATTGGGAATTTACCCAGACTCCATGAACCCAATGAAGCTTTCCACCTGCAAACCTACCAGCTCCACCAAACCGAGAACTTCTTGTCCTCAACAGTTTCCCATGAATCATTCTTCATACTATAAACTTTTCTTTTACCAAACACACTAGGAATAAGGAACAAAGACAAAAACGCAAGCACCTTGTAATCATTATCTTCAGCAACAAAACCGAACCCATATTTCCTAACGCGACCGAGTTTAACCATGGGATCTAAATCAGGCAATTTCTTTCCATGGGATCTAAATCAGGCAATTTCTTTGAAACCCTGTGGATGGGTTCCGAATGAAGAAATCTCTCCTATCTATGAGGATGCAAACAAGCCCATTACAGCAACCCACGACATAAATCAAAACAGATGAAGTAAACATAGGATTATCGAAATCAAATGCATTGGTAGTCCGATTATTCAAAAGGGAGTACAAAGAACAGTGCTTTAGTGTGCTCTCTCTGAGGTGGGAAAAGAACCCCAGATGACCCTGTGGTTGGTGAAATTCCTGTTCTTTGTTGAAGAATCCATGGCTGTTGGAAATAGCAGAACACTCAACCTTTTTCTTTCTGAAGATCTGCTGAAGATCCATGGTACCACCACCATTGGCCACTTTCGATGGCCATCCAGCAGATCCGCCACCACTAAAATAGCACACCACCAAATCCGACGACACCACCACCACCCATATCCACCCCTTCTACTCATAAATTCTTTCAAGTTGCAAGAGAGAGCAAAGAGGGAGAGAAAATTGGTGGGACAGGAAATAAAAACGAGAGAGAATAGATTGGAGAGAGATAGGTGGAGAAACACCATTCACCACCAATCTCGCCACTCACTGCCACCAATTCATAAGCAGATCTGATGGGGCGGATTCCGATCTGATGAAGCAAAGGCTGGATCTGGATATAACTCGCACCTTCAAGATCTTTTCCCATGGAAAGCAACGAAATTTAATTTAATCCATAACCAAAGTCTGATTATTTTTCTGAGGATTAGATGAGGATGAAGAACCCCAAAATCTAAGTTTTTTTCTTTTTTTTTTTTTTGATTTTTTTTAGTTTTCATTTTAATTTAAAATTTCATGAATAATATATTATGTATTTAATTAAATTCAATACTAAAATATATAAATATATATGCATGTGAAAATAATCAAATATTATAAAATATATTATTTTAAGTTTTTTATTTTATGTATTTTTTATGATAAATGTAATATTATATATATATAAAATTATTTTTTATTTTATCAAATTTATTTTAAATATTAATTAAGTAAAAAATATTAATTAGTTTTGTGTGGGTTAAATACATGTCAACCAAGTCAGCTGCTAGGTGGTAAAAAGAAAATTTACGTGGCACCCATGTAACGTCCACGCGGGAGTAATAGCCACGTCATACGTGGTTTCCGGCGGTTTTAGGTTTTCCAGCAAAAATTTGCATCTTTTTGCGCGGTTTTGGGAGCTATGGGGTCGATTTGCCACCGTAATAGTTGGTGTACCAATCTTGCTGAATGGGTGCAGATGGTATACCATTTTTGCAATTTTTCCCCAGTTTGGCCTTCTAACTTTTCTTTCTGTGGTGTTTGTCCTAGCAGGTTGAACCCCCAACTTTTCCAGCGAAGCTTACTCTGTTTCCCCACATCAAACAAATCTTAAAGTGATCGGATTCTGATCTCCTCATATTTAGACCCATCAACAGTAAAACGGACTCTTTTCAAAATTAATTAATATAAATTATATTATAAGATTCTATTATATTTAAAAAATTTAAAAGTACTTATTTAAGTGAAAACATAATTCATTAGAATTAAAAGTCATCTATAGAAAATATATAGAGCATCATAATAAGAACTCTTTTTAAAATTAATATATTAATTATAAGTTACATTATAAGATATTTGTACATTTAAAAAAATAATAATAATATAAAAATAAATATTTACCTCGTTTCACATAAATATATATTTTTACTATTAAAATTTATTATTACTTATTGATAAAATAAAGAAGATATCATTTAATTGTACAACTACAAAGAGAAAATTTATGAAAATATTAAAGAGTGTGAAAAAAAATTGAGAGATAGAGACAAGTACAAAAATTAAAAATAAAAAAATTTTGAAATGGAAAAAGAAATACATACTTTAATAGTTAAATAAGTGATTAGATGTATAATAATATACAAAAGTTTAATAAATTTTAATTAAAAGTTTGTTACTAATTCTAAAGAATATTCAACGTACTAAAATTACATATATAACCAAAGTTACTTAAAATTAAGGAATCTCAAAAGATCTGAAGCGTGTGCATATAACAACAAGATATATTTTAATTTTATAATTATTTTTTTATATTATTCAATTAAACATTCCTTTAACTTTTTATACAAATATACTCTTTTAACCATTTATACTACATACGTAAATGATAAAAAAAACTAAAATTAATCTTAAATAATACTCATTAAAAATATAAATAAAGAAAAAAAAATGTAAGATAAAAATAAAAGCGAGAAATAAAAAAAATATAAGGAATAATTATTTAAAAGAAATACAAAATTAAAAGTCAATTCAAATAATTAGTGTGAGTCAAAGCACTATTAAAAATAATATAGGTAAATATTTATGATATAATTTCTGCTAAAATTTCAACTTGTGATAAGTAATATAAAATAAAAAATTAAATTGTGCAGTTGAAAATAAATAAACACACACAAATAAATACTGAATACCATAGATATATGGAGAAGTCAAATTGGTGGGGAAAAAAAAAATTAAGCAAAAAATTTTGGTGAAAATTTACAATTTTGACTCTATATTCATATTTTTATTGTATTTATTTATTAAAATTAATGTATAAGATAATATAAGAAATAATATTTTATTTTATGTGAAGATGTATTTGTGTTACTTTAATATAATATTATGCATTTGATTGAAAAAATCACATAAATTAAATTATATTAAATAAAAATAGAAAATATAGAAAATAAATTTACCAAAAAAGAGTAAGTGTATAATGTAGGGAGGAATAGAGATGCCAGAAAATATGCATATTTGTAACATGGCATAATTTAATTGGACCATATAGCGCGTGTTAGTGGGAATCATGTGGGCCCTAAGTCCACCATGGGTGAGTCATGAAGGATCTCGTAGACACCTCCCAGGGGTGCGAGCCACGTGGACTTCAACCTTTGAGGTCAAACTCCATGACAAAGTCATACTGGCTAAGAAGCGACCCACACATGAGATTGTTGAGTCGACGAGTTGAAACAAATGGGCTAAATAGTCAAAGTCTGCCTAAACAACCTCCAGATCGACCAATGTACGAAAAATCATGAGGTCGATCGGGTAGCTAAGCGGGCTAATTGGCTAAAGCCTAAAGGCCAAAAGGCAAAATGGTGAGGCCCCATTCACTACAAGAAAACAACCGAAAACCTGTTGGGATTAATGCCCTGAAAATCCAATTATATTGTAAATATTTTGGATTAATAAAACTGAAATTATCGCAAGTTATGAGTATTTTACAAATTTAATAATTAATGACGTGTGATGGTATTTTTATATGAAATGTGTTTCATAGGAAAAGACTTTAAATACCAGAAGTCACGTGTCATTAAAGTTCTAGTCAGTATGATAAGAAATTGTTCTTATCAAGACTATAATGTGTTATATAAGATGATTAGTCTTTCGTCATAGGAAAATGGAGTTTCCAATTATAACACGTTGATGATTTTTCAATGAGATTGGAAACATCAAACTGGACCACTGAGATCGTTCATTTTATACTGCTATCTAAAATGAATAAAATCTCGGAAGCATTAGACTCTTAATCCTGGCTGTGTTTCTACTTTAGGCATGTAGTGTTAATCACTGTGATGTACTCAGAAGTGAGGTCTCGGTAACGGGTGGCCAAAATACTTTGTACGTTCGGTGATTGCATGAAATGTGCTAGAGAGAAATATTGATCAAGGAATCTGTAGCCTTGCTGGAAGGTTTAAAGATATCCCTGAAATAGATTTGCAAAAAGTTCAAATTAAAACTTTGGCCAAAGTACTTCGTGTGAGAGTCACCGAAGTTGTATGTTGAATGTGTTTCACATACAGGGAATTTGGACTTAAGGCGAATCAAGAAATTTCAGATTGGAAGTGAAAAATAAATGATAGTAGTATTAATTTATTTTTCATGGATATCTGTACAGAGGAGTAAAATGCAAAATTATTCTAGATCGAGAAATTCGTGAATAATTTAATTAATTTTAGAGTTCAACAATATTTATTTAGTGGAATTAAATATTGTTAAACGGTAATCAATTATTGTCATGGGATGATAATAGATTGACCCGTTTGGAGCTAAGATTAATTAGTCCTGCAGGTCCCCCCGCAAGCCCCAACGAAGATCAAGAAGAAAATATTAAAACGAGAGAGAGAAATGATTTTTCAAAGTGTTTGAAAATAGCCAAGGAATTTATTTTGAGAAAATAAATTAAATTCCAAAGAGTTGGAAATGCCCGAAATTTTATTTTGGAGAAAATAAAATTTTTCCGAAAAAAAAAAAAAGTTTTTTGCTAACGTGGCAGGTGACGTGACACGCCACGTCAGCGAATCAGCGCCAAGTGGCGCTGACTGGGCGCCATTTGGCATGCCGCGTGGACGGCCAGGATCGCGCCAAGTCGCGCGAGTCAACGGTCCGGATCAAGCTTTGGAACGGATCGGGCCGGAGCACTGGTCCGGATATGGGTCGGTTAGGGTCGGTCAAAGTCTGACCGACCCGGACACCTGGACCAATGGAGATTCGCCATGTGGCAGCCGGCCAAACACACAGCCGCCACATGGGCGGCGCTTGTGGGACCCGTTCGGCACGTGCTTGACGCCGCCGTGCTCGTGGCCGCGTGTTCTTCCACGTGGCATTCTTGGATTTGGCGGCCGCTCTTGGAGTGCACGGCAAAATTCCAATTTTGGACGAAAATGCCCTCAATTTAAGCCTATAAATAGGCTGTGCATTCTTTTCTTCTTCAGAACAATTTTTGGCTTTCGAAATTCAGCTTCCGACTCTCTCTCCATAATATTAATTAATCCTTAATTAAGGATTAATTAATTACTTAATTAGGTGGTTATATAATTAATATATAATCCACTTAATTATTAGAAAATAGGGATTTTCAGGTTTTAGAAAAAAGGGTTTTTCTGAAAAATATTTTCTCAAAGTATTTGGCGAAATACTGCCGGAGCCCACACTCCAATTTCTTAATCGGGGATATTGCGGGGAAGTTCTGCCGGTTTCACGAGAAAATCGAGGTGCTGGAAAAGTACCGTTGATAGCCAATATTGCAGTACGGTAATACCGTTGTGCTGCCCAAATTATTATTTGCATATTGTGATCATCTGCTAGATGATTTAAAATTATGTTATCTATGCCTGTATATATTAGAGTTATGCTGCCCGATTTATTCCGCTGCTTTATTAAAATATTTTGGAAATATTTTGATAACGAAGTTATGGCGAAATTTTTTGAAATATTCCGCTGTACCGACACTCTGATTCGGACCCGCCATAATCCAACGAAACCAACGGAAAAAAACCCTTCATCGAGAGGTCGATAAGATATTACGAGCCAAAATACTACCAACGACCTGACGACCTGAGCATAAAAATATGTCAACTTCTAAGTTATGTGTCAGGCTGTCAGAAGAAATTTAATATCAAAGATACTAGATGCGGCTAACAGATGAAAAGTCAAAGTATCCATTCAGTCAGGTCGAAAGTATACTTAGTAACAGATTATGAGGTACACATTTAATAAAATAATTTGAGCATGTGATTTGTGTGTGTTTTAGATTGCACTGTATCCTATTGGATTAAATTTGTAATGTTTTCATATAAATTTAATGAGATTGTACTAGAGTGAAAAATATAAATATTAAAAAATAAAATTTCTATTATCAAACGAAGCAAAATGTCATTATTTCTACAACACAAATAATCATGTTTAAAAAATGAATTAACGATCGACAAGGAGACAATAACAAGAGTTGGTCGAAAGAGTAAAAAACAAAGACGATTAGACGAAGTGCTACTGTGTTGGTAGTTAAGAGAGAGAAATAGAGAGAGATACCAAAGAAGAATCGTGGTATTTAGGAGAGAACTTATATATATATATATATTACATAAAAGATAATTAGTGCATATTATCGATACAAATTTTATATTATAATCAGTAAATCAATAAAAATAAATAGTTTTTTGTTAATACATTTTGCTAATACGAATTACATCTTTGTTTTATTATTAATGTTATGATATAGATCAGTCAGAGTTAATTAATGATGATTGGAAATTAAACAGAAATACAATTAATTCTTGGGTAAGTGTATTATTGAATTCTTTTAATTTTTTATTTACTTAAATCAATAAAATAAATTATAATTCAAAATTATAAATTAAATTATTTTTTGTATACATATAAAATAATTGCTAATAACTATTTAAATAACAATTAATTATAAATTAAAATTATAAACCTTCAGTTTTTAATATATATATATGTATGTATACATGGTGATTTTTTTTTTTAAATAAAGATATATAATTAGTAAAAAATTTTATATTAAACCATTCCAATTGGATTCAAGTGAATTTAAGTGAATTTGTGATCTTTTAATTCAATGGGGACAATTTTTAGTTTTGACAGTTTGATAAAAACTGTAATTTTCATATTTGAAACTTAGTCCAAATATTATTAATTAACACTATATACTTATTATAAAGTATTTTTTTTTTTTTTGAAAACATAAAGTATTAAATTTATTAAAAATACTTATTATGTAAATTACAATCGATAACTAATAAAATAGAAACAAAACACAATTAATCAAACGAAAACATGAACGATTTTATAATCAAACTAAGTATTTTGAGCCATAGAAAAGCAAAATACAAATTATATAGTTTAATTTTTCATGTTAATCTTATAATGGGCTAATCCCGGTTACCCACTGTCCTTTGGGAGGTGTTGCACTTTACCCCCTATGCTTTGATTTTTAGCATTTACCCCCCTAACCTTTGAAAAATATTATACTTAACCCTTTATAACAAATTTTAACAAAGCAAATCTGTACAAAGCTGATCTCAAATGTGTTGATATTATATATCAAATTGAAGCTCTCGACATAGGAAACAAAACAATGGTCTCGAAATTAAAATTCGACAACCGACGAAGTAGAAATCATCGGTTAAAGACGATGCACGACGAGCGAAGCTTTTGGACGGTAATAGGGTGGGCTGGGGTATGGACTTTGTTCTCCTTGGAGAGACGAACACGATGACGGTGGTCTTGAACAATTATGTTAACCCTTATATATATATATATATATATATATATATATATATATATATATAGATATACTTTTTGGTATATGAGTGAATGTTTATGATGCATGGATACAAATATGATGCAACATAAATTAATTTTAAAATTTAACAAATGAAAGACATTTGTCAGGGTGTCCAACATGACATGACATGATATAATAATATTTAGAATTGTTTGAGCATCATAAGAGTATTAATTTAAACTTATAAACTTTTTATTTTTGTATGTGAGAGTGTCTATTAAAAAATTAAATTTCAATTGCGGCCTCATCACTATATTTAAAATTAAAAAATTGATATTTTAACTATTTTAATTTTAGTCATTCAATTATTTAAAATAGTTAAAAAAATTGTATATTTAATGTGCAACGCACGTTGTTTTTACTAGTTTTACCAAAAATAACACACACACACACACACACATATACATATATATATATATACATATATATATAATTTGGGGTAAAAATATAGAATTTGAATAGTTTGAGGTGGGCCTGGAAATATAAACAAATAAAAAGGGGCTTAAAAGTATTTTTTTGAACGGCCAAACTTTTATTTTAACGTTCAAGTATTTATCTTGGAAGGAAATTGGTCAATGCTTCAATGGCTCCAAATTTAAGAAAAAAGTAACTTTATGGGACGTAAAGTAAGAACATGGCAATTGATGAGGCCAAAATTAAAATGGGTTACGGTATGGGATGAAAATAATAATTTTCTCTATATATAGACATTAAACTACAAGGAGATAAAATTCATCAATATAAGAGGTAATTAATTGGAATTGGGTCTATTTTAAATTTCTTCATTATCTATTTGAGGATTAATATTATTAAATTATTGACTTATAATGCTTTAATGTTTATTATATAAATAAATTATTTTCATATCGCGCAAATTATAAAATATTTTAGAAAACTTTAAAATAATATAAAAGAACATGCTTAAAACCTAGAATAATCATTATTTGTAAAATATAGGAGAAATTTTTTAAATTATAATAAATTTACTAAAAAAGAATATACGTAATAATATTTTTAATGTTTTAAAAAATTATTTTTAACTATTCGATATTTTCAATCTCCACCAACAATTTAAATTTTGAAATGTATAAATAGGTGATTCTTTGTATTCTATCTTATTAAAAATTATTTTTAAAAACAATCCTGTAATCCACGTACATGAGTTCACTTTATTGATTAAGTAAACACCACAGGAAAAATAGTACTAAACGCATGATAGTTTCTTATCTCAATATTCTTTTTTAGTGATAGTTTCTAATCTCAATATTCTTTTTTAGTGATTTTCAGTTGATATTGGTAGGCTTCCTAGTAATCTTTGTAAGCTCGGTACCTTGAAAAGCCATTGAACTACTTGAGACAATTGTTCTCGGAGTAAATTGCCGAAAACTACGTCGTGTTAGGCGAAAAGAACAAAAAAAACCCCGTCATATGGAATATCATCCAAAGAACCCTGTGTTTTCTAAAATTTTGCAAAAAAAACCCTGAGCGTGTTATGTGGCCCTCACGCGCGTTTATTGCGTGTAGGAATGTGTTTTTTTGGGATAAAATGTCTATAATGCCCTTAATGAGTTAACTGCATAAAACCCCCTGTGTTTGTCCCAATTTGCAAAAAAAAACCCTATGTTACAAAAATTAATTCAAAAAACCTTATGTTATTTAATTTTTTGCACATCACCCCCTCATTTCTTTGGTCAACTGTTAAAAAAACCTTATGGAGTAAGGGTATTTTAGGGTTAAAAGATTTAATAGTTGACCAAATGGAATAAGGGGGCCGTGTGCAAAAAATAAAATAACATAAGGTTTTTTGAACTAATTTTTGTAACAGAGGGTTTTTTCTGCAAATTGGAAAAAACACAGGGGGTTTGGTGCAGTTAACTCATTGTTCTCGTCATAAACTCTGATGAAACTGCTCTCAAAAGCTGTTTTGTAAATGGGCAGACACTCCAATGGAACCCAAAACTAATCAGTTTTTGCGAGAAAAAATTGTTTTGTAGATGGACAAACACTCCACTGGAGGCCAAAACTAGTTATTCCTTTATATATAATAAGGGTTGATAATGTAATTTAATTAAAAAATAATTACCTCTTTAGTGGAAGCAAATGGAATTGAAATGAGTGAACATCCAATCTAATTGGCGCACATTAAAAGAGGTGTTTGCGAAGGGAGATGATATGTTGTTAGTTGCCCAAATTTTAGAGGGCAGAACAGTGGCACATGCTACATTGACTCAATGCCTAAAATCGAAAGTTTTTATGGGGTGAAAGATAATTATTCTCCAAGTAAACATTGTACCAATTAATTATACCACAATTTTAAAAATTTGTGAAAAATCGAGAGAAAATATCCTTGAGTAACAGCTTCCAAAAACAAATCTATACTGTACAAAAAAGAGAAAAGAATTTTCTCCCAAAAGACGGGTTGTGAATGGCAATACCAATTTTTTGATTTGTCAAATATACCCCACAACATTAATTCAAAAAACGGTTGGGAATTGGAAAAGGAATTAATCGGAAGAGTGAAGGATACACGTTTTCTACCCCACAAATCGACGTCTTCTACTTTTCTATTCCAAAAATTATAATAACTGCAACTTCCGTCTACTAACAACAAAAGAATTAATAATACTATAGTTGTTGTTAGGGCTGTAAATGGATATTCGAAAATTCGATATCCGTCCGCATCCGAATTCGTTTACAGAGGATATTATCCGAATCCGTCTCAAGAGGATATTTCCGTATTCGATTATAGACATCCGAATTATAAACGGATAAGGATATGGTAATAAGGTATTCGATCCGTTTAACATCCGATCCGTTTCATTATCCATTAGATATATCCGTTATCCGATTTATCCGTAATCCGTATCCGATAAATAATGTATTATATTAAAATACATACACAAAACTGTGTATGTATGATAGATTATTAGTATTAAGTAAATTTTTTAGCGCATTTATTAAAGAAAAACCTTAGGTTTTATTAGTAACTATATGTTCACGTCAATATTCATATAGAGATAATATAATTAACATATATTATGTTATTAATAAAAGTATTATATTTCAAATTAATTATATGATAAAATTTATAATTTCACCACATTTATACATTCGCTAAAACATAAAAATGATCTATATAGATATACTTATTATTTCTCTATTCGTCTAAAATATATATATTCAAAGTTATATAATTATTAAATAATTTATCTATAAATGAATAGTTGATAATTTGATTAAAAGTTCGAAGTTATATAAATAAATAATTTATGTCAAATTTTGAATAGTTGAAAATCCGATTAAAATCCGAATCCGTCCGAATCCGCCTTGTATCCGTATAAAAAGGATATTATCCGAATTCGATTTAAAAGGATATTATCCGTATCCGTCCGAATCATAAACGGATAAGGATATGGTAATCATACATCCGATCCGTTTATTATCCGTTTACACCCCTAGTTGTTGTACACAAAATATAAATTTAATATAAATTATATAAAATTTATTTATGAACTGCCTGCACCATTATAAAAAGTAGTAAGGCGCCGCCAAAAGCATTAAAAACATGGGAAAAGATGATACATATTGATATAGTCTATGACTAGAACCCCGTCGGAGCAACGGCCGATTGTGCTACCGAAAGAGGTTTGACCGTAAAGAAGTCAGACATACGGGGTAGTTGGAAATGGAGTCTACCAATTGATAAGTTCGGTCGATGTTGCAGATCTTCAAAGGATGAGAACTGTAGGGATGGAAAACAGAAACACGCATGTGAAAGTAGCGCCATTAGTGAAGAATTAAACAGCAGAAAATACCATAAGAAATGGAATTGCTTTGCTAATAAAGACTAAAGAGAATGCATGCAGTTGTTTGTATAAAAGAACAAGCCATTTCCTTTTGTATTATGATTAGGATTCACAAACTACCATACAACTACGTACTAATTATTCTCCTCTTTTATTTAGGAAACTCTATTTTTATTTTTATTTTTATGTTTATGTGATCGCAAAAGTATCGATATTATTCTTACTTAATAACACAAGAAAATCTTACTAGTCAAAACCTCCCCTCTAAAACACTCTAAACAAGTATTTGAACCCTCACGGCATTCGGATTTCGTAACTAAGGAAAAAAATAACAATAATTAATATAAATTAAAATAATAATAAATTAGGCAGTTGAGGGCTATTGCCTATTTGGTCAGTCTCATCATTCTCCCCTTCAATAATATTATTGAATATTTGTTTTGGGACATGATTCTAGGGCTTCTAGTTGAACCCGTGTTTACTTCTTGTTTATGATTTGTGATTATGCTATGGTTTGTAAATGTATGATCGTCTTGCTTCCACAATCCTATTTTGTTAAGTTGTTGATACAGGGTTTAGTCACGCCTAGCACGGGGTTACTTTTTGTGTTGTCACCCATTCGCCTTTGTAGCGCTCGGAGCGGTGGCCACCACATCCCCCATACCTAGACCTGAACCCACATATGAAATCGAAGTCCATACATGAGCCCAAGTCTAAGTGAACGGGGACCTACACACACCACTAGGCTAAGCGGGGCTAAGACACAGACAGAGTGCGCAAAACACGAAACAAAATGCGAAAGCAACATACAGGATCCAAAAGAGCTCATCAAACATACATTAACATATATACATGGCCACACGGCCCAAAAATATATCGAGTATTCATAATTATCCCAAAAATATCCAAGTCGAATTCATATATATAATTAAGAGTAACCAAAATGCAACATATAATATGCAGACTCGACCTATCCAAGCTAGTGTGACACCAGGACACACTTCCCCGCCTAGCTCGAGTCACCTGCAACTAAGGTTAAGGAGAGGGTCAGTCTAACTCGACTGAGTGAGGGGGCTAACGCCCACCCACACATATATACATATAGAGCATAGCAAATACAAAAGGGATGGTCTGAACTAAGCTAAGGTTTTTCTTACCAAATCATTTTTAAAACTTAACATATAATACATAAAAGAAATCCTAACTCGATTCATAATCCACCAATACATAACATAAACATACGTCCGGCGAGTATGGACTTCCACCAACTCATCATAACATATCATAAGTACGGAAATCATAAATACCAATCCACCCGTACAACCTTGGTGTTTCGAGAGTCAAACCCTCTCCACCTACAATTCAAATACATATAGGGTATAGCTAACCCACAATATGCCATCCCCGGTTATTCACCGAGGGCTCAAAGTACTGTGCCTTCTCAACCTCCAAGAGTCGCACGCGAATACTTCAAATGGGAATCATGCACAGGCTTAACCCGACGGCCCTTGTCGTTCCGAACATCTTTACCCATAATTTCCGGGGCCCAACATACCAAATCTTACCATATTCCCATATTTCAGGGCTTACCTCGCTCATACCATAACATAAACGTACAAAAGAGCTCAAAACGCAAGCTTACGTATGCTCATACTTATACTATTTTCATAAATCCGAAACATATTCATACGATCATAATCATAGCTTAAACACACATATTTAACTATATAATAAGTATATAGTCACATGTGGGGTGAGAAAACAACATTTAAGAGGCCATAGGTCGTTTAACTAAAAGAAGAATCCTAAACCTCACGCTATAGCCAAAAGGAGTAGAGTACGGAGGCCAAAACGAGCAAACGAACACCTAAACGTCGGGTCCGACAACGTCTGAAAGTGACTTTGTAACAAAAGAACACAATATCCAAGACTTAGACTCTATTATTAACCAATTAGACGCCCGACAATACTCATGAATGCAATGTATACATATGAAGTGCAAGAAGGTACCACTTAAAACGTTTAAGTTCATATAACGTAAAACTCGTTTCAAATAAATCCATAAAATTAATTCAAGACATTTAACAAATAATATAACATGTATAATTGCATGGAAAGCGATAAAGGAAGAAAGGAATTCATTCACGTAGCTTCTCCAGTCCGCGCGGCCGGGCTTAAAAACCTCCGGCACCATACACGACCTTGCGTAGCGATTTAATTCCAAAAAAAAAAATACATTCCAAAAGTTTAGCACGGCCTTGCATGTTTTCAGTTTATAAACCGCACGACAGTGTAGCTAATTTTCCAAATTACCGAAAGTTATGCATGGCCTCGCGCCATGAACGCCTATTTGGTGTGCGGCCGTGCATGCCTTTCTTCTTCAAATTTAAAAGTCCAGCAACAGGTCAGTTTTGAAGCAGCACACACAGGGCAAGGTAGAGTATAATGAAGCAGCAGCTAAGGTATGAATTAATGCAAGGAAACAACAACAAAATGTCTCCAAATTCACATACAAGCAACTGACAATCACAAGGTGCAAAGAGGAGGTGCAAAAGCTCAACAAAATCTAAGTTTCTTGAAATGAAAACTCAAGCACATTAATGGCATCTCTTACATACTCAACTACCAACTAATAGGACCCTATATATGCAATAAATGAGCATCAAGGAACACCATTCAAGTCTTAAAACTCAAAGATATGCAAGAGAGAGCAAGTTCTCCACATTTTCATATAAACCCTAACTATTCATCACATACACCATATCCATAGCTTCTCAACCTTAAAACATGATTCTCATGGATCAATATACGCACAAGAATATGGAGAACAAGATTTCTCACTTACCTTGAAGCTTGGAGAAGGAGATGAAGTCTTATGAGTTCAAAGGTGTGAAAATGGAAAATGTCTGTTGTTGCTTCTTTCCTTGTTTTGGTTTTGGATTATCTCTTGAATGGGGGTTAAGGAAGAGACAAGAGAGTAATAAGGCTGAAAATGGTTCAAAAATTGGGTCAAGAACCGGGTCTTTTGGCTCAAAAACGGGTTAAAGGGGCTAAACGGATCATAGTGACTGAAATTTGCTTCGTCGGGGGTCAAAACGGCATCAAAAAATTATGAGGCTTATTCCATTGGATCCGAATTGTCGAGCTGAGTCCAACGCCGAAGATGGTACTCGAATCCGAGTGCCGTAGCTCAAGATATCCATAAAAATGCATACAAGTGTACTAAAATGGCCTATTTGAACTTTCAAAAAGTTTCAAATAGGTCCAAGCTCACATTTCAATTAAGTCCACATCAAAATAAAATCATACAATTAAGTCCTTAAATCACGTAAATCACATAATTCACGAAATTAGCATGCTCGGGAATTAAACTTGCTTATCCTAAATTCATAGATCGTAAGAATTCATATCATAAAATCACTTGTAGTATATTCTCGATATTTAAATAGAATATTTCAGATAATTTCAAATAAAACATATAAGAAATAGAATAAAATAATAAAATTCAAATAAGTGCATCAATTAAATATGAAATTAAATACAAATACGGAAATTAAACTCACACGTGGCACAAACCTGTACGTGCGAGCAGACGGGGTGTCACAGCCTTGATCAGATTCGTGTACAAATTGTCATTTCGTATACGGGTCGGGTCCAGGTGCGAAGGATGTGGTTGCCTATCGTTTCGATTGCTACATTTTTCATGTATGAATTTTTTTTTAAAATTATACATATTTTAATTAATACCAGTGAAATCGATGTTCTTTGCATGTTTATCATTTAATTTTAAATAAATATTACTATTATGTTTTTTTAATAAATTTAAATATTAATAATATCTGATTTAATTAAATAAACATAATAATTTTTTTTGAAATTTTGAAAAATTGCACGTATAAAATATTTATTTCAAATTATGAACAATAATAACATCTAATAAACTGCAAACCACACAAGCAACACATGCCACGAATACTTGAAGTTATCATGTAAATTAAATTTATTAAAGTGAAACACATAGTTATAATGCATGTAGATGCAACATAGTTACTCAAGAAACACAAGTCTCATTGACAAATCTAATTTATTTAAACTTGTGTTCAAATAGTTTACATTGTCTTAAACCTCTTTTATCTAAGTGTTCATCTGGTTGACTTTTCACACTATTATTTTTTAAAATTCAATTGATGTCTCTTTGAGATGTCTTCTACCTTTACTATATTAAATTTTCTCTTATTTTTGTTTGATAATATCATTTTTAATTTTTGATGCATTGTTGATATTGATACTTTCATTTGATTTTTACCCCAATAAATTACTCCAATTGTATGATTTATCAATTTTTTAAATTTTCTTCTCATGCATATCATCCCTATCACCTGGTGCTTACCATGAAAATTTTTTTTTTTTTTTGTAGCAACCGAACAGGACAACGCGCTGCCAAAACGAAACACTCAAGCCGGAATACCTTCCGGTATGTAATCCCAAACTAAGCTATCTTCAACCATCGAATGGCCCCGTTCAACCATGAACTTTATGGTTATTTTTATCTCTTGTGATGTTTCATGTGATCTATTAATCACTGTTCGGGTTGATTGCTCTTCTATATTTTTTTCAAATTTAACTAGTAAGCTCATGTCACCTTATTTGATTATCGATAGAAACTGGTATCTTTAGGAATTTTGACCTCTCTCTCTCTCTCTCTCTCAACAACAACGGCAAGGTTTCAAGTTTCCCTAGTCCAAACTCAAAATTCATCTTTTCAACAACAAAGGCAAGGATCAAATTTCCCTAGTTCAAACCCAAACATTCATCTTTCTACAGCCTTTAATCCTTCAAAATATGAAATATGTTCTTCTCCTCTTTATTTTGAGTTGTTTTATGTGGTTTAAACGTGTATATGATTTATGTGTATATGAGCTGGCATGTCTGAAGTTATAGGAAAATGGTATTTAGGTTAAAATAAATAGCATTAGATGTCTCTTATGTATACAATTTGAAGCTTATTGCATGAATTTTAAGTTTGAGAAGTTGGGTGGTAGGAGTTTTTAAAACTTTCAGTAATGGAGATTAAAATTTTTTTGGTGGTTTTGGGGTTGAACCCCCTATTTTCTAAAGCTTCTAGAACGTCCCACGGGTCGAAGAACTTTTGAATTATTTTTTCTCATGGTTGTGGGACATAAAGGGGAGACACTCTGTTCTGGCCCCCATGGCCAGAGAATTTCTCAATTAATTTGATCTCGCCTGGGGACTTTGGGGAAGACTTTCTATCAACAGTTCGCCTTTATTTTTCTTCCCAAGTTGTGACCCGACTTTCCTTCATACCTCATTTTTGTGTTTTCTTCTCGTATGTTCCTAATGTGTCATACTATGTTTCTATATATATGAATGATCTTGTATGCTACCGTGTGATTCCAATTGCATATTAAAAGTGCTTGACTCTAATGCACGGACACTCCGGTTTTTCATCTTGTGCATTGTCGGATATGGACATGGCTCAAATACGACACCGACACGTCAAAAAGTGTCCAAAATTAAAAAGAAAAACCAATACGGCTGGGACACATGTCAGACATGGCGGGGACACGGGAATGTCAAAAAAATTATTTTTTTTTAATTTTTTTATTAAAATTTTAGGATTATATTTTTTCAAAAAAAAAAAAATTGTATAAATTTACTAAAAATATATTATATTGATTTAAATTTCTTATTTTCATTTTATTTTGGATTTTTCTCATAATATCGTAACACGTGCAAAAATGAATAATATTATTTATAATCACTTTAAATATTGAATTTGATAATAATGCATTTTATTTAAATTTGTAATATTGATTATTCTTATAAATAACTTATTTTAAATTAATTAATAAATATAAATATATTTATTTATATATAATATAGCAGTGTCGGAGCCGTGTCGTGTCTTAATTTTTTTAAAAAAATTCATGTTATCGTGTCCGTGTCGTGTCCATGTCCATGCATCATAGGTGCTCAAATGTTCTTATATATCATTATATTTTTATGAATATCGTAAATTACGATCATTGCACGTATACATGCATTTAAGGTATTCATAAGTATCGCCATTACCTTTTGGTTTATATTTAAGTCTAAGTCATATGTCTTGTGTTCTTTTTTTTTTTTTGGTTTGGTATATGTCTTGTGTTTGTTTTGTACAGAGTCATTCCAAAATTTCATCTATTTTTTTGTATTTCATTTTTATACTCGTATCTATCTATTAAATTTATTTTTCTCTTTTTTACACTCTTTAATATATAATTTCATATATTTTCTCTTTATCTTTAGTTGTACAATTAAGTGATATCATTTTTATTTATCAATAAGTAATAATAAATTTTAATAGTAAAAATATATATTTATGTGGAAGATGGTAAATATTTGTTCTTATATGATTAATTTTATTTTTAAATATACAAATATCTTATAATATAACCTATAATTGATATTGATGGAGCATAAATATAACGAGGCCACGTCAGGACACGTGGGCCCTCGTGGATTGCCACTTATATCTTCGGGCCAACTTAGCCGCCCTCATAAACTACTTGGAAATGGCTAAAGCCTGGCAATTGGCAAAACTACAAGTCTCCCCTCGGGCCCTCATAGGATCCCTCGAGCCCCTCGTCCTCTCATTGGTCCCCGAGCCCTCATTGGACTCTCGCATCCCTCGGGCCCTCATTGGTCCCTAGGCCCTCAAAGGACCCTCGCATCCCTCAGGCCCTCATTGGACCCTCGCGTCCCTCATTGGACCCTCGGGCCCTCATTGGTCCCTGGGCCCTCATTTGAACCTCGGGCCCTGAATGGTCCCCGAGCCCTCATTATCCCCTGGGCTCTCATTTGACCCTCGGGCCCTCATTGGAATACATAAAGTTGGGACCCCTCAAGGTCCTCTATCCTAAAGGTGCCTCAAGCATACACACCAAGTGCGTCAACCCCTCGATAACAACCATGTAGTGCTTTCTGACACTCCGTACTTGGCAGTGCACCTGCCACCATTGCTTTACAGCCACCTTTATGGCAGGCCTACAGATGCTTTCCCACAGATCTCTCACATTGGGTCACGTGTCTAGGGCAACACTGGGTTTGTGACCACTTGATCAGATTACCCAAAACACCCTTGCCCTCAACTTATAAATAAGGGATTCTTCTCACAGGAAGGGATCTTCTTCCCAAGACACTGCATACCCTGAACTGGGCATTCTCCTCCATTTTTCTTCTTCCTCTTCTTCAAGCTCTGCATTTCACACACACCATTGCTGCATCCATACTGCGTTCTGACCCTTGGTGTTATCCTAGTTGCAAGAACCCACGCTTCATAGGAAACCCAATTCCTGAGGCTCAACGCCTGTGATGGTCTTCCCCTCATAAACAAATCTTAAAGTGTTGGTGTATTAATACACTTCCAGTTTCTGCACCATCAGATATATTAATTTTAGAAAGAATCCTTATTATATTCTATATGTTTTTTATAAATCAGAGGAGTTTTACTTCTAATTTATTAGGAATATTATTTTTACTTAAATAAATATTTTTAAAAATTTAAATATAATAATATTTAATATAAATTAACCAAATCATCCCCAAATTTAATATTGTTAAAAGTATTATCGTGAGGAAATACAATTTGCATGTGTATTTCTTGTATTTTCGAGAATTGATAATACGACAATACTTTTGAATGAATTGTACACGGCTTTCTTTCTCTTAAACATACGAGACTTGATTTTATTTCATGGTCAAAAATTGAGAATTTACTAGTTTAGTCGAGATAGGAATAATATTAAGATTAATATATTCAAAAACTTATAGGATTATCATTATATAGTGTTTTATAATTAAAGAAAGACTTATATTTCGATTAGAATTAGATAGAGATAATTGAGGATTTGATTAGAATGAAATATTCTGAAAGAATGTTTATGTATCATATTTGTAATTTACAAAATTACCCTTAGCTGTATTTTATTTAAAAAGTTTTACAATGAGGGTATTTCGGACGATCACAAAGTTTCAAGAAACTAAAAACTTAACTCGCACTTTTATAAGATATATAGATAAATAAATTTAGTGATTGGATTATTACGAATAAGTTTATAAGCGTTGCACCCATAACTAATGAGATTTAAGTTAAGAAAGATTGAATTGATAACTTTTATATATTACGACATCCACGCTAATCATGAGTGATATTAATTAATACTATTATTAATTAGGGTGAAAGAGATTGATAAAGAAAAAACTAAAACAAACTTTTTAAAATATTAAATTGTAATTCAATTTTTTGATAAGAGTGTTGAAGTTTGAAATCTTTCACGAAACTGAAGAAGTTTAAAAGATTTTCGAGATTTCTGACTCAATCTCTTAAGGTATGAGTTGTTTTTGTCTTTATAAATTATCGTATTTGAGATTTTAAAAATATGGGCATGCAATAATCCAATTAATTCAAAGTTGAATTACATTAAGAGATAAAAATTTTGAACATCCTATACTATCGCGATTTTTAGAATTTTCATTTTGGCATCCCCAACTATTGTTTTTTAACAAATTGCAACCTGATTTTAATGGATGTGTAGCACGTACACGAAATTTCTTCCACGTAGGGAGAGGACACCAAAATTGCAACTTGATTCCAATGGATCTCGACAGGACTGATGTCCGTAACTAAAATGATGCAAAAGTCAATTTGTGTGTTGTCCTTAAAAGGACAGAGATGAAGGTCAGAGCCTTAAGCTAATGCAGCTATGGAGGTTAACTTGCAGCAATGAACATAAACCTACTCTACAATCTACATTTCATTACTCTTTTTTGTTGTAATGAAATCATCTCTTATTTATTTTATACAGTTTTGTCCTTTTGGATGTAATTCATGAAGTAGTTAGGCTTAGGCCTACACTTAAATTAAACTTGAAAATGGATATGTTACCTACAACCACTAAAATGATGATTTATTGAGTAAGAAACCCATCGAGTATTACATAATTATATGCGTAAACTGTCCAGCTGATGCATGCATTGAGATAGATTCAAGAAAGTCAGTTTGTTGCCACTTTTTGACAAACTAGCTAGAATAATGGAGTACAGTTGCATTGCTAAACAGATCGAAAAAAATCTGGTTTATTCTCCTTGTAATTCCGTCGGTTCACTATTTTTCGAACCCATCATTTCACTGCTTTTCTATCGAGTTTTCGAAATTAGAAAAAGAAAATTATAGTGAGTACTCTTCCTTTCTTCGTGTATTCTTTCTCCGCTATTTTCATCTCTCTCACTCTTCTATTCTCTTTTTAAATTTAATAATTTATTGTTGTAAATTATTTTTAATTGGATTAATTACATTTAGCACTTTTAGAGTTTCGAATATTACAATTGGACATCTATTAGTCATTTTATTATATTTTGTTCCCTTTTAAAAATTATAAATTATTTCAGATTAGTTTTTCATTAAATTGAGGGTCACGTTATAAATTTGGGACTTGAATTTTCCGTTTTACCCCTGTCTTAATAGGTAATTGTTTAAGACATAAGACTGGGGTAAAACGGGAAATTCAAATTCAAAAGTCTATGACGTCGCCCTGAATTTAACGAAAAACTGATTTAATGTAATTTATAATTTTAAAAATGAGCCAAAATACAATAAAATAACTAATAAAGATTCAATTGTAATATCTGAAACTCTAATGATGCCTAAATGTGATTAATCTTTTTTTAGTTTGTCATAAATTTGATAAATATCTGTAATAATTAAAATCTAGAAAGCACGGACACGGCAAAAAAAGTGTCCGTGCAGTGTCCGACACGGACACGGCTCGGACACGTGTCGCACACGGCTGAAACGTGTCCGAAATAAAAAAAATTAAAAAAAAAAATAGGACACAGTGTCGGACACGGCGGGACAAATTTTCTAATTAAATAAAGCTTTTTATGCATTTTTTAAAATTTTTAGAATTTTTTTGGGTGAAAACTAAAATAACAAACTTATTCTAGTTTTTAATTATACATATTTTTTTAAAATATTTTATTTTATCTAGATTATACTTATAAACTATTTTTATTTTTATATAAAATATTTTAATTTATATATAAAATATATTTATTTATATAAAATATAGCCGTGTCGTGTCCTAAAATTTTTAAAAAATCCGTATCGCCGTATCCGTGTCGTGTCGTGTCCGTGTCCGTGCAACATAGACTAAAATATAATAGAAAAATATATTAAATCTTTTGATGTAACTATACTTTTTATTTTAATTTAGCTCACATATGAAGCGGGGGGACTTACTGGTAGCCTATGATGCACGGACACGAACACGGCGATACGGACACTACACGACACGGATACGGCGATACAGATTTTTTTTTGAATTTCCCACGTAAGGAGTGTCGGACACGTGTCCGACACTACACGACACGATAAAATGATATTTTTAGAAGTGTCCGTGCATCATAGCTGGTAGCATTTAAGTGCAGGAATTGGTGAGGTTTCAATCGTGGGGCAGACATCTGATGGGCGTGAGCTAAATTGGTGCATGGGCTATTTTAGTTAAATACCCTTTTCTTAATCAAAACTTGGGCTCACTATTAACTTTGTTTGTCCCCAGCCCATATGTTAGGATTAAATCTTAGAATGCAAATGGCATCTTTACCTTTTTAGTCGGATTCGAATCGTACCAGAAAATTTTAGATCCGACAAGAATACCCGACAATAAATTTCAAATTCAAATCCTATTAGATTCAGATTTATTAATATCAAATCCAAGTTATCAACAAGGTTAGTTCAAATGATTAATAGATTCATTTCACAGGAAAAGGTATCGAGTTCGAATTCCACTTGGGTATGTGTGAGTTTAAAAAAAAAAAACATATATATATATAATCAAATCGGAATTATTTCGAATGGAGTAACCTGATAATAAAATTCAATTTGAAAAATGTCCACACAGAATAACTAATAGAAATAGTTGAATTATATATTTATTTAAGACCGAATATATTTACCTTTCCTTATAGTAATTTGAAATAAGTTAATTCACAATTCAGTTGAAGATATTAGAGTCAATAGACGACACCCTGAAATGTCCCCTTGGACGAATGAACGGTATTACACATACCCGGATTCCTCACACACCACAACGGCTGTATAGGTTCAGCCCCAATGCCCCTTCTCACCATCCTATGCCTCCACTCACTCAACCTATCGGTCGCCTCGCCGCATCTCTTTCTCCCCATTTCGTCCCGATTCCCCGACCACAACACCTCAGCCATAGCCGAAGCCCGAGGCCAAATCCGAGAGTCCATCACCGTCCCGTCGGCTTGCTCCGACCACAATGCCACCTCACCACCCAAAACCATCTTAGCTTCATCCTCACTCAACCCATACGTCAAATCATAGTTATAAATAGTTTGCCAGGTCTTGAAAGGCGCGCACCACGAGCCACCCTTGCCCTGATCAAAACCGGGCTCGAAATCATACTGACAGTCATTCCCCACGAATCCACCGTGTCCACAATCCAAGTAATAGTAATCTGCAGACGAAACAATCACGCGGTAACCCAACTCGACAATCTTTTTAATATTCTCCGGTCCGTTGTTCCAAGATTGGAGGACGACTGCCTCCGTAGGAAGTGAAGAGGGAGAAGCTCTGATATCATCATCTAACAGAATATCTTCCCAATAAATAACCGTGCGGTTGTGGGATAAAATGTGGGGTAAAGTGTAATTTACAAATATTTCAAGGAGATGACTTAGAGTTCTGTTGTTGGAGAGGAATTGCTGGATAGAAGAGTCGATTTTCCAGCAGTTTGGGGTGATTTCATCTGCTCCTGCATGGTAGAATTGATCAGGAAACAAGGTGACAACATCTTGGATGATGTTTTTGACCACTAGATAGGTTTTCGGGTTTAAGGGGTTTAGTTGGCCGGTTCCGGGCTCGGCTGCTAACCGGTCGGCCCACTCGGATTCTGCAGGCCACCAAAACTTGTTGGCACAGGTGACGATTTCGGGGTATGCTTCAGCCCATGAACCTGCATGCGCTGCAAATGTGGGAATATAGCGAATTAATTGCTGCAACTTCTGGTTTTCTTGAAAGGATACAAGCAACAAGGATAGTAGCTCAAGAAATTTATATGTTAGCCCTTAATTCTTCTATACAAATTAACATAATTAGCAGTTTAATCGTACAGATAAAAAAATTTCTTCATAGCTTATCTGACTATATGTGTAACCACTAATCGATCCAAATGAGTAATTCTAACCCCAAACTAGTTCGGCTAAACCAATGGAATGAGTCTGACCGACAAAATGACCATTTTTATGGCTTTGCCATAAGAATTCTTAATCAATTCTGGAAAAAGTTTTCATCCATCCAAGATGATCCTTATAATAATGAAAAGCAAATAATTGTCTTTCACCTAAAAAGAGTACAATAAATAATTCACCAATTTCCATCAACCATTGACAGAATCAAGACTACAAACCACCCAGACTGACCTTTCTTGGTTCACCACAAGCACTTACCGAGTCAAAGCATTATATATATGCACATATATCTTCAATTGGTTCAATACAGATGGTAGATGGTACCTTTCATATCCATGACTGTATGCTCTGTTTTCTTCGAAATCTGACATATGGTTTTCACATCTAATGGCGACAAAACAAAAGCAGAGTCACGAGATGTACGTACTCACCAGGCATATCAATTTCCGGCACGACTCTGACGCCGTGCTCCATTGCATACTCCACCAGCCTCTCCACATCCGCCGCCGTGTAAACCATCTCCTCCCCGTATGCCCCTTTCGCCGCCAGCTCCGGCTCCGCCGGCACCACCAGAGGAAACGATTGCGAATCCGTTATGTGCCAGTGGAACACGTTCAGTTTATTCATACTCATCGCCCTAATCAGCCTCATCAGATCCTCCACCTCGTAATAGTTCCTCGACGTGTCCAGCATGACCCCGCGGTGAGCAAACAGCGGCGCGTCGTAAATGTACAGCCCACGCGCCACCCGCGGCGGCGCCGAGTAAACCAGCTGCGAGAACGTCTCTAACCCTCGCATCGCTCCCCATGCCGTCTCGGCGCTCAGAACCGCGGCGTCTCCGGTTGAAGGGACGGCGAGGGTGTACGACTCGTCGACGCCGTGAGCGAGGGGCGCGGCGGCGTCTGCGATGGTGATTGTTAGGTTTCTGAGCGGAGAACATGCCGTGAGGTTGAGTGTTGGGGGATTGAGTGGGCGGTGGTGCTCGGTGAGGATCTGGTGGAGGTAGCGGCTGACGGCGCGGCGGAGGAGACGGTGGCAGGGACTGGAGATGGTGAATTTAGGAGAGAGAAGGGTTGCCTGCGGCCGCGGCCAGTGGAAGACGGTGGGCTTAGGCCATACGTCGACGGGATGGGAATGGGATCGTGTGGCTGAGAATTGAGTAAAGGTGGAAATGAAGATGACTGTGACAATGATGATGATGTCAGAAAATAAACCCATTTCGTGTTTTCAACAAGACAACAACTATCATGGTTTGTCAATATAATGTTGGAATTTTGCACGTTGGGACATGGTTTCATTTTGGATCATTTGTTTCAATTTTATATTTTGTATTTGATTTGATTTATATATATATATATATATATTATGTGTATAAATGGTAGTTGTTTTCCCAAAGATCAAATGACTTGGTTTTTGATATTTTGTTTTAATTTTATATTTTGCATTTGATTTTATTTTTAAATATATACTAGTAATTCAAACACTCTATGCGTGTGCAAATAATAAAATTATTATCATTTAAATATGTATTAAATTAAAATTTTTATATTAATATCTATTTTATATTATTTTTAATATAATTAAAATTTTCAAAGACAATAAAAAATTGAAATTAGAAAAAATGAAAAAAGAAAGAAAGATATATAATAAAAAAAATGGAATAAGGTGAGAGAAAAAAGAAAAGGTTAAGAGACAATAACACGTCAAGAAGATGATAAAAAAAATAGAAAAAGAAAATAATTTTAGAGTCCAAGAGACCAAAACGGTTACTGTCTCTCACTTAATATAATAGTATAGATTATGTGTATAAATGGTAATTGCAAGAATTCGAACTCGAACTCGATATCTCTGATTATGCTATAATTAATGTTTTTTAAAATCGGATCGGTTTTACCACTAACCGGCACAAGGTCCAATCTGAATGATCCTATAGAATCGGCAGTGTTGGATCGGTACAGGATCAGAAAAACCAGCCAGTTAGCCGGCAGATTTGGCCCTGAAAACTGGACCGGGCCGGACCGTCCGTTTGTTAATTTATATGATTTTTTTGAATTTTTTATTTTTTTTTATTTTTTACTTTTCTTTTATATTTTGCATTTTGTCGGTTCGTTAATTTACATGATTTTTTTTAATATATTTTTTTTTGCTTTTCTTTTGATTGGATCGTTAAATCAACATACCAATAAAATCTTCATCATCCTCCCACACTTTGCAGCCAGCTTCGTTTTCAACATCTCTTGCGATAAAAAAAAAAAAAAAAAAGATAAAATATGGTAGAGTTTTCAAATATAAATTGGGTATTTAACATGCTTTTGGTTTTTGTTCAAACAGTTGGTGACGGTGAGAAATATCGTGAGAGAAGAGTACGTCAGAAATTGAGTGGAGGAAAAAGATAGAAGGAGTATAAATTATAAAAAACATAATAATACTAGCTTAGACCAAGAAAATAAATATTACTAACCAATATTTATAGAAAATAGTCAAAATTTATAGATACATATCCCTTAATTTTAGAAATTAAATCCTTAATTAAGAGTTTTACTTATTTAAATCTCCAATTATTTTGCAATTATGTTCTTTCCAAATTAAATTATTCTTTTATTTTTTAATTTAAGTGTATTTTTAAATATAATTTTAAATTATAGAATTTTATTTGAAAATATTATTTTTCTTCAAATATTTAAATTTTAAATCTATTTTATAGTTTTATAAGATTATATAAATATACATATATTTAATAAAAAATAATTATCTATTTATTACGTCATACCGATTCAACCAGAAACCAGTAAGGCCATCGGTCCATTTTTGAAAACATTGGCTAGCATAGTACCAAACTGTTAAGTTACACCACTTGGTGGGTAGGGAGGTAATTTTGAGTCTTTTATTTTAATTTTATGTTTCATCTGCTATTTTATTTACACTAGATGTATAAATAGGCTATTAAAATTAAAAGAGAAAAATAATTATAATATAAAAAAACATTAAAAAATTTCTTTTAACCTCAGTTGTCTATTTATGCATGTGGCGTATGTATAAAAGTAAAATAAAAGATTGAAATGTAAAATTAAAAATGTTGTTCCAAAGCCGACTTCGAGGGATACCTGTGATCAGGGCTCATGTTATATGAGTGTGATAAATTAAAAAAAAAATAAAATAAAATTATATTATCATATTTGTATCTAATTAAATTCATATTCTTACATCTGTTTTATACATCATAAAGATGCATATATCATATAACCCAGTTGATGGGACCAAAACACCCAAGGCCCACGTTTTGACACATGACCCCGCCAATTATAGGCACGTGGCCACTTGGTCCTAGCCAAGCCACCCTCGATTGCCCCCGCCCTCGTGCCACGTTTTGACATGTGGCACCGCAACACTGGACTCGAGTCACTCTTTGTAGCTCACGCACGAGCGTCGCCCTTGTTTCAGGGGTGGCCTAATTCCCCCATTGGAATAACTCCCGAGCGCATAACACCCTCGGAGAAGGCATCGTCATGCTAGCGAACCAAGGGACCAAGCTCCCTCTCATCATATAGCCTTGATGAGGATCCCCACGTAGATCCACAAACGCATCAGGTTTATGGTTGACACGAGCGTACCCCTGGTCCTCGTTACCAACCCCCCAAAACGTCTCTCTGACATCCCGTACGTGTCCGCACACCTGCCACTGTTGCCTGTACCACCTTTTTCACCAGCTTTTGCAGGAGATTCCTCCTAGGTTTCTCCTCATGGCACCACGTGTTAGGGTGACATCAGGGCAGGACCACAAGGGGTAAATTACCAAAGGGTCCCTGACCCTCAACTATAAATAAGAGTTTTCGTCTCCATCTCTGTAAGCAATCTCCATTACTGCAACTTTGCAATTACTTAACTTCATCTTCTCAGATCATCATCTGACTTGAGCGTCGGAGAGCCAAACTGGGTATCACCCCCAATTCCCTCAGCTTGGCCATCTGACCTCTCTTTCTTTGGTGTTTGCCCCAGCAGGTTGAACCCCACATTTTTCGACGATTATCATTTGGCTTCCTCACATCAAACAAATTCTAAAGTGATCAGACTCTGTTTCTTATATTCAGACCCATCACCAGTAATTATTTTTCTATATTTTCCAACCTAATTGTTAATTTTAATATGTCGTGGGTCTTTCTCGCTCTGCTACGTGGCAGCTCCATAGAAGTCAAGAAGTAGAAGCAACTCGACCTTCAGATCGAGTCCGACTCACCTCCGACTAGCTCTTAGAAGGGTAAAGGTATAGTAAATGAAAATTACATATTCGACCTTCTCTTTCGGGGAAGAGGTCGATGACCCGCGTCCACCTATATTCGACACAACCATCTCTATTTCTAACAATCAAGTATGTTTGTGGGTTCTATTGAGCCGCCGTTAGTATTAAATGACTGAACAGTACTTCGTGCAGTACTTAATTTGCATTAAATGCACCTAGGAATCTGAGTCCAACCACTTCAAAACACCAAGGTATAAGTACTCCTCATTAACTCCGTTAGATAAGCACAATTATTACAAAAAAACTAACTCGAATATTTCTCATTTCTAGATCGAATGCTAACTTGAAGCGTCGAAGTACCATCCTTGGGTCCAATCCAATACTGTCCCAAATCGGCTTTCAGTTCACGTTTGCCTTCATTCTCACAATTCTATTCCCATGTTGAGGACTTCCCCTCAAACAAATTCTAAGTGGTCGATCAGTTTCAACTCGAGTACAAATCAACCGGTAATTTGGCTCGATCACATTATATCTGAATTCTATATTTAAAAGTTTGAATATTTTCTCTTGTTTGATAAATTTAAATTTAATTTGAAATATAAATTATCGACCATATCAAAATTCATTTTCGTTCTTGATTTTACAAACTTGGGACTAACTTTGTGATACTCCAAACCGACCCCATGGAATTACTGCCCTTTAAACTTATGTGTACTTTCATTCGACTTAGGATAAACCCCATCGTGCCCCAATCGACAAATAAAAGTTATTGTTACTTAAACCAAAATTTCTAATATAGATTCAGTTTTGGTCAAATTCTAAAAAATTATATGATAAGTGTATCTATTTGTTATTTAAATGCTCATTATCCTTAAATTTTTTATCTATTATATAATCGGGAAATATGGGTTAAATCCCCAGAGAGGGACTCAATTTTTACTTACCTCCCCACTCCGAAAATTGTCCATACTAACTCCCTAGATGAGTTTCCTAATTTTACTTCACTACCCATTTTGTGCGAATTTACTAAATTGTCCCTACACATAATATTTTTTTTCCTCTCTTGTCCTAACCATTTCATTTTTCTGAAATAAAAAAGCTACCGATGAGTTTGTAGAGAGAAAGGTGTGGGTTTTCCCAATAAAAATCGAAACACATCACGGCGAGACGATGAGTGGGTGCCAGAAAAGTGGATTTTCGACGCTGAAGACTGACGATTAGGAGAGATTTCCGTCGTTGAGAGAGTTTTTGGCGATTAGGGTTTTCGCCGCTCAAGGGTTTCCTCTGATTAGGTGTTTTTGCCGGTTAGGGATTTCCGTCGTCGATGAGGACGACGAAGAGGACGCCGATTCAGGTATTTTCCCTAAATTTTTTGCCTTTTTCCCCCTCTTTATTCCAATAAGAAATATCAAGTCGTAGCTATGCTATTACCCATTTTTTTACACAAAATTTGTTGGGTGTTGATTGAATTTAAATGCCCTGCTTTGGTTGGGTGTTGATTGAAATCCCCAAATTTGTGTGTAGGTTGTTTGAATCTAAAAGCCCTAGCCTTTTTTTCCCATATTCTGCTTGAATACGATATTTCAGTTTTTAGATACATCATTACACCATTTTTGTACACGAAATTGTCATTTAGTTGATTGAATTGAAATGCCCTGACTTCTTTGGATGTTCCTTGAATAGAAATAACCTTATTTGTTTGTGGGTTGTTTGAATTTAAAAGCCCTAGCATTTTTTTTCCATCTTCTGCTCAAATACGATATTTCTGTGTTTAGATACGCTATTTCTTCTTTTTTGTACACGAAATTGTTATTAATCTTGTGATGTTATCTTTGGCAGAAATGGCTGAGCCTGCGTTTTTGTCACCACTTCAGGTAATTTTTGCTCACTTAATTGTTGAGTTTTGTGGAGAATTGGGTTTTGGAATTATATTCATGGAGTTTAGGGGATTATAGATCATGAGATCGGGAAAAGATGAAATCTTTATGAAATTGAATCGATTATTCGACTCTATTTTGTTTTGCTTTATTAATCAGAGATGTGGGCTTTATGGAATTGGAGGAATCCCCAAATTTTAATTTTAAGAAATTGAGGACTTGGGATTGGAACAAGAAAGAATCCCATTAGGATTCAGTGTCCTAATTCAATTTCTAAGCAAAAATTAATGAGCTGTTGTAGAACTTTTTGGGCTATTTTCTATGTGTAAAAGCACTTTTGGAAGCTTAGTGATTGAAAGAATTTGAAAGTTTGTTAAATTACATGCAGAGGCCTTTTTAGGATGTTCCATCAGCAAGCGCTGGCTCATGTTACAGCTCAAGCTGTGTTTTCCCAGTCTTTCATGCAAATGCAAGCAGAGTTTCAGAATCCTTCATCTATTGATGCAGCGAAATATGTAGTCTTCTAATATTTCACAATCTGATAAAAAGGACACCCATGATGGAGATAAGCCGAAAAATGATGGCTATAAATGGAGGAAAAGTAGGATCATTACGGCGAGACGGTAGATATATTGGTTGGGTATTTGGTCTGTTATTGGTAAGTGGATATTTGGTCTGTTTTTGATCTGTTGTTGTAAAGGGTTGTATTTTGTTATTTGCCCTTGAACATTATGGTATTGATATCACATTTTGTAGTACTACAATGTAATATTGTGGTATTGATATCACATTACTGATATTAAGGTGAATGGTTAGATATGTAAGTTTAAATTTTTTGCAGTAGTTATTGATAGTATGGATATGGCTGGATATTGTGGTTGCATTTATATCCCATAATGAGATACTAGTTCTTGGAAATCTACTATGTTGATAACAATATTGTAATTTTGAACTCACGTAATGTAGTATAAAATCATTGTAATACTGTATTTATATCCCAGTATGATTTAATGATTCATGGAAATCTGGCATGTAGGAACAATAATTTAGTATGTTGATAACACTGTTGTTGTAGCACCCCGCACGTGAGGCACCACATCCCCCGCACTATGGCTCAACACGAGTAACGAAACAGTAAATCCGCACCCGTATCAAACCATAGCGAACGGGAGACCAACATAAAAAAAAACCTTCCTAAGCCAGGCGGAGCTAGACCCTGCAATGATAACCAATCAACAAAGTATAATGCATCGCAAAGCTAAAGTTCAACATACAAACCATAACCAGAATTGGGCTCTTCAGGCCTCTTTTAATTTAAAGCAAAACCCAGTAAAAGCAATTCAATAACAATTACATAAATATTCGAGTTCATGATACTATAGAAACGAATCAGACATAATTCCAATACATAAGTGAGTGCAGAGACTCTCCTAACCTAACTTGACCAACTTAAAGACTCCAAACACCTCCGCCTAGCTCGAAACTCCAAAGCCAAACCTGCACACTAAAAGTTGGGGAGGGAGAGGGTCAGTCTCTAGAAGACTGAGTGAGCAGGAGCGATATACATATATAAAAACATGCACATGCAAGTCTTAAATTCCGAACAAGGTTTTGTTTGAAATTAGTTCCCAAAAGGGCAAGAGAATGTTAATCAATGCTCGGATTTTATGACTAATCATATTAATTCATTACATTCATAAATCATACATAAACATAAGGCTCGGCGAGTGAGCGTGCACAATCTCCAACCAAACTCCAACCGTGTACGACAAATATCATTAATATGTTGATTAGGCGATCATGCAATAAATCATAATACACATAGACCATATCATATCATAAAACATATTCGTTTGGGCAATCCGTGTCCCGGCCTTCCCGCACGGTGCATAATCATATCATAACATAACATAATCATAAATCATAAATCAGTTCCAACCTTCTTCCTCCGGGTGGTGGACGGGTTTGCAAGGCCCGACCACCCAATCATATCAATGCGGCTATGAGGTTCATGAGGCCTCAAAGCCCGGTTAGCGTTTCCCCGTCAAAAACTCCTTGACGAAGTCCGTTTCACCGTAATTGGTTGGGACTAGTATATGGGATCCCCGTCAGCCCTTGCTTCCTCGGTTAGCCACATATACTAAGTCCCGGGGCCCGTACAATCATAAATCATAAATGTGTCTCGCCAAACATATCAATTCATAAGAACATTACAAATTTCATAAGTCATTTGAAAAGGGTTTACTCGATCAAAAGTTACTCGATGACTTTACTTTAAAAGTAACATATATATATATAATCATAAAGTTTTGGCCAAAGCTTTTCACATAAGGGTTGTAGGGTTGCTACATAGCTAAAACAAAAACACCCTCACCTGGTACAAGACGAAACAAGGATACGAGTTACCGAGTGCCCGAAGGATCAACATCTCTCCACCCTGGAGATAAACTGTACAAAAGACAACATGACGTGTTTGTGAGACTCGAGTCTCTAAATGAACCATATATGACGCACGACAATGCTCAAGCATGATATGAATGCATAAGGATGATATTATGTCATGAAAATGTTCATGTGTATTAAAGGCATTTAAATCGTATAACCAAGTCATTCACTCATTCATTTCTTTTCATTCAAATTCATCAATTCATATCTCCAGTCGAATTAATTCAAGAATTCAAATAGGAGCATAGTACATATTCAAGCTTTCCCAAAACGCTACTACATACCTCATATTACATAAGATAGTATATTTCCAAGGTTTGACAACAAGAAGGAATCATATGATATAGAAAATGAGTTACACGATTCATAAACGATATATAAACACACATAAACGGCATTAAGCAAAAGCATGCCTACAACTCATCCAAATGCCATGAAATTAAACCACAATACTCCTAACACATAGTAAAACAAGTTCATAGTTCAACACAAAAGGAGATAAAGTCATTAAGGAGGTGAAATAAATCAAAAACCGAAAAGGAAGCAACAAGGACTGCGCAGGGGAAGGGACACTGGGGTGTCACCCTCCTTAGCTAAACTGAGCCACGACCGTGGCTCAGTACAGACCTGCCCAGAAGGTGTGACACGCCCGTGTCTCACACTTTAGTGTAAATGAGAAACGGGGGTGTCACGGTACAAAACAAAAACGTTCACAAGGCTTTACTGGCAAAACTGACTCTACAAAACCTCAGTCCAAAAACATACCAAATCAACTCCAAATGATATGAAACTTAATATACAACATATTTAGAATGTAAGGAACATATTTCATTTAGAGTACAAAGGCTAAATCACACATTATGAGCATCTAAATCATGCAGCAAAACCGGGTCGCCAAAATCGCACATATGAGCCCTATTGATTCAATCAAGCTGTGATCAAGTACTTAGGAGCTGAATTTGGAACTAAAACCTTGGGGAATGCATGATAACATACTAAACAACTAATATAATTCATATATATGCAAAATGGCACAAATTAAAGCACATTAGAATGACCAACAAGTCACACAATTGCAACAGCAGCAAGTCTGTCATGAAGCATGCATAAAAACAGGCCATGTCTTTCGGTTTTGAGGCTTAAAATGGATCCAAATAGTTGAAACATGAATGTTAACATATAGAGAAATGAGTGTACATAATATCCATGCAAATTCACACGAAAAGAAGATTATTTGATCAAGCAACAAAGCAAAATGAGCAGCAGCAGTTCGAAAAACAGGGGAAGCAGTTTGATCATCAAGTTTGGAGCTCCATATCTCATAATTTCATAAAAGGGTCAAGAGATAAAATCCTCCTAACACCATATACTATCAGTTAGGAAAGAAATAGGCCAAGAAACAAGCTCATATACTCATGTATAAGCAAGAAAATCAGCCACACAAACAAATAGGTCTCAAGAACAAAATCCCTAAAAGTTCATACCAAACTCAACACTCAAACCCTAATCAAATCTGATCCAAATCAAGTTGTAAGTAGAAGAAATCAAGCATAATAGAGTATAGAAGACATAAATATTCATACCTTGAAGATTGGAAGAAGAAGGGAGGTGATTTGGGCTCAAAATCACAAGAATGGCCAAGGGTTTTTCTTCCTTTTCTTCTCTTCCTCTCTCTCGATCAGTTGTAGCAGCAATGAGGGAGGTTGGGTTCGGTTTTTGCTGCTAAAAGGGGGAAGAAAGGGTTAAATCAAGGTACAAAAGTCATGGTTAAGCTTTGGTTAGGTTAGGTTGAGTAAAAAGGGTCCCACCATGAAGACTAGTCAACAAAAGGAGCTCTTCTTGCACGAGTTGTCCGTTACGATTAGATTTCGAAGGTCTTAATGATTTCAAAAAGGTATGAGGCTTGTTCCATTGTCTCCGAATCGTCGATACGAAGGCAACGGAGGTGACGGAATTCGAATCCGAATTCCCGAGCTCAAGATATCACGTACGGAACCAAGGGTGCGCTAATTGCTCATTAGCCCCCGACTTGGTTCCACAAATCAAATTAAATTCGTTAACACGTCAAATGAATCCGAAAACATAAACCGAGCATATAGGCATGTTCATAACACACACATTCACGACATACTAAATTTCCATACCATTCCGATATCATTACATATAGGAACGAAGCCCAAATAGAACACTCATGCGCAATAATGAATTCATAACGTTATAATTTAATTATTAAAACTTAAATTCCATATTAATTAAATTAAAACCAACTAATAACATGTTGAAATTAATTAACGAAATTACCGAAATAGTTAAGGTAACATGAAACATTAATTAAGAAGTTAAACACTAGATATCAAATTAAAATAAAATGAATTACATTAAGACAACAACAATCTATAGTTTAAGACAAATATAAACATTTACATACAATTAATCATATAATTAAATAATTGAATAGCGCAATTTATAAACAAAGCGACACATTAGTTAAAATGAAAAACCGGGGCGTTACAGTTGTAGTATTGAACTCACGTAATATAGTATAAAAACGTTGTAATACCGTAGCAGCCGTGACGAGAGCACCACATCCCCCGCACTTTGAGTTCGGTCCACATATGAAATGAATTAATCCATACGTGAACTAAACACACAACGAACGGAAGATAATGAAAAGACAGCCCTAATCTGTCCCGAATCAATTCAATACAATAATATAAAACGGGTTCAACTAAAGTCCTAGAAACCTATCCCGAATTCGATTTCATTCAATAAATAAATCGAGAGATAAATCAATTCAATAAGCAAATACAATATGCAGTGAGTATACAAGTACAGGACTCGAACAAAGACAAATGACTCAATCCCGCCTAGCAACCACCTGTAAAGGACCTGGAAGAAAAGGGAAAAGAGGGATCAGTCTCTAGAAGACTGAGTGAGCAGGAGGTATACATATATATAGAAACATGCACATGGAAATTGTAAATCCCGAGCAACGTTTTAGTTAAAGTAGTTCCCGTGAGGGCAAGAAATCACTTAGGCTTTGCTCGGATTTTACAACTATCAATTTAGACACTTAGTTACAATTTCAGGCTATCAGTGGCTCGGCGAGTGAGCGTGCACAATCTCCAACCAATCGTCGACAGTGTACAACAATAGGTTTCAATGTTTAAAGGTGATCATGCAATTTAATCGTTGCTATACAGTACAATAATGCGATAGTGTTCACACTCAATACAGTCAATCACTGCAATCAATCACGATAATAATCCCTGGGTAACCCGTGGTGCCGGATTACCCCAAGATCTCCTTCTCCCTCCATGATGGTTCGGGTAGCTAGCCCTCGCCATCTAGTCAGTGTGCATCAGGAACATGACTCCTATGCCCGGAACTCCTTCCTTCACTGATCTCCTAGTGGATTCAGGGGTCATCCCAACAGTATGAGACTGTGCAAGAGGTCACCGTCGGCCCGATACCTCCCCGGCTCGCTCAATACACAAGTTTCAGAGCCCTCAATCAGTGTGCAGTACAATCCTCGCCAAAACAGGAGTGGTCAGTGAGTAACAATAATAATAAGTTCAGTTTCGATAAAAATTTATTCGATTGTAACTTTGGAAATAATATAGATATAAGTATGATTTTAGGCCAAATTCATTCATGTAGGTTTTAGGGTTTAATACGTATCTAGAACAAAATACCCTCACCTGGAATACCACGAGACAAGAACAAGAACAAGAACAAGAACAAGAGCAAGATAGGTACTTATTCGATCCAGAAGTCTCCACCCTGGAGAAGAACTGTACAATAAAGGAAACAATGTTTACCCATGAGAGGAGACTCAATATGAACCAAATAGGACGCACGACAATGTTCACAAAATGGTATCAATATGTTATGCAATGATTCAATATATAATAATTTATAAAAGTCATGAAATGTTCAGGTGTGCATTTAAGGTTCCAAGTAACAATTAAACATACAATTGAAGCTACACGTATGATTCATGAACGCTAAGTTCGTATTTTAAATCAAATAAGCACGTGGAATAATTATGCGAACTCAAATATATTCAAACAATTCACAATTAAATCAATTAAGGCAAGTAATCGACACGAAACGAGGCCTATAAAATTAACAAATTAAGAATTTATATTTTCATGTATCATATCGATTCATACAATTCATAATTATCACGCGTTCATGATCGAATCTGTAATTTACAACAATTTACGTATAAAAAACAATAACTTCAGAAATTCGTATAAAATCAACCAGGCATCCGATTGACGAACAGAACGCGGTGATAGACTCACCACGACGAAAGGAACACGCTGACCGAAAGGCGTCAAAACGCGGCCTCCGGAGCCTGCCGAACCGCCACTGACAACCATCGAACCACCACCTCCGGTGGCCGAAAAATTCCCCATGAACAGCAATACGATCCTCTCAACAAACACAACAAAAGCCCTCGATCAACTACTTCTGGAATTACGCAACCCACCGGATTTAATTAAAGAAAAACGAACACGAAATAAGGAGCTAAGAATCGAAATTAAATGCAAACCGTTCAACGAAAATGAAATCCAAGCATACCACTGGAAAGCCCGTGACGAGACCTTCGAATCCCATACTTCAATTGCCGGAAAACATGGCCAGAAAGTTGATCGGCGTTGACCCACCGGTTCGCCATCGGTTCGCCACTAATAGCCGGTTCTTGAACCACCACCAACGCGAAAAGCTTGGCCTCGTCGAGCAGAGGAATTCTTGTGAAGGGCCAGTCACCAAAAACCCACCGAAAAAGGCCGAACCGCCGCCTCTAAGCTCCGTCGCTGGTTCTCAACGGATACCCCCATTTCTGGCCACTTTCTCGCCAATCCAATGCCGGAAATGAACTCAGGAGGTCGAAAAGGATAGGGAAGCGTCAAGGGCCACCGCTGCATGAAGTTCAGGCGTCGCGTATGGTGCCGTCGCGGCCCCGGTGGCCGCGCCGCCAACAAGAAAAGTTATACCGGGAAGTCTTCTTTCCACCCATGGGGTGCGTGTCACGAAAAGCCCATCGGAGACGATCGAAATCAACCGACGAAGTCGCGGCCTGTCACCACTCGCCTGGCGCGATTGAAAATCGGAAATATCTCCTCCGTCGGTCGTTGTCGGACCAAGATCTTGGTACAGTTGTGATTGCGTCATCGAGCTCTTCGAAAAGCACTATTGGTTCGTCAAAATCCATCGAGAAAGGAGCCAGTTTGAATTGTGTGTGTGTGTCGTGTGTGTGGGGTGCATGTTTCACCGGGAAGGAAGAAGAGAAGAAGGATGGCGAGTCTGACTTGCCAAAAACGGGTCCGGGTGTTTTATCCCGGGTCTTAACGTCCGAAAACGATCGGTAGGGAGGGCAAACGAAGTCAGAATTGGGCAAACTCAGAGTCTACGGACTCGTTTGGATGCCCCGGACGCATTAAAGGGACCAAAGAGGTCAAAATCTCGATCGGGTGAGAAATGACCGAAAAACCCCCTAAAAGGAGAAAATTACAAACAAGCCCCTAAACTCAGAAGGAGCTGCAAATAAGGCCACATAAAACACATAATCATATAATTAACGCACAAAAAGGTCGATACGTAGCGAAATCTTGGATGCCGAAAAAGCGGGGCGTTACAACCTCTCCCCCTTAAGAGGATTTGGTCCCCAGATCCAAACGCTGAGTGAAAAGCCTCGAGTTGTAGTACTTCAATAACATTTCCCGAAGTCATGTGGAGTCATCGTCCTCGTCGTGTAGTTTACTCATATTGTGTGCATCAATTCTCTTTGTGGCGTCTTGGTCTTGCTGAGGTTCATCTGAACACTTGGCCGCTGATTGCCTAACTCGTGCGATCGCTACCAGGATACGAATGGTTGTCCTTGTTCCCAAAGCTCGATCCCGTTGCATACTCATCACTTAAAAGTCGTTGTTAGGTCCAGCATAAAGCAACTAAGACAAACAAGAGAGAATCCCATCTCTCAACACGTAAGCGAGAGAACCCCGTCCCTCGGCATACAGAAAGGAGAGAACCCCGTCTCTCGAGCACACAGAAAGGAGAGAACCCCGTCTCTCGAGCACATAATTGAAGGAACCCCGTCTCTCAACCTAAGTCTGACAGATCCCAAAATCTCCCAAACATCCTAGTTTGAGAAAATCCAACATTTCTCAAACCCCTAAATTCGAGAGAATCCAGCATCTCTCAAATACCTAAATACAAGAGAATCCAACATCTCTCGTGCACAAAACTTAGAAAGAATCCAGTATCTTTCTATCATAGAATTAGAGAGAATCCTGCATCCCCCTTGCACAAAATACCACTTATTACAACAGTCACACAGACATCCACCAGAATAACTCGGTTAAGAAATTACATCAATCATCACATATTACAGTTTAGCAGATATATCAAATAGTAGAAAGAATTAATTAAATAAACGTTGCATGTATGCTTATGCCGTGAATGATTAGTGTATCGTTCACCGTGGTAAGGGAAATGATGTTGTGACTTTGTTCCATGGTTTGGATAATTTGATCTCTAGCTGGCTTGATTCCCAACTTGTCCTTCATATCTTTAGTATGTACTCGACTGAGAAAGTCAGACTCTTGGTTAATCCTAACCTTGATTCCACTCGGATTCTTATTCACAGTTACCTTATTCAATTAACCTGAGCACTAATCTATCCTGCATACCTTCATAACATTCATCCTTGTACCAGATTCACTCTATTATCTCTGACCATACAAGAGTATACCACCTACACAGCACTGGGGTTATTTAATGATATTTCAAAAGTTTAGTGGAAAGTATACTTTTCTTTTCCTGGAGAGTTGGGAAAATCCGATATCGACCCAATCTTCAATTTCTAATCCAACTCCATTCGTTGTCTCCAACTGGTTTAATTCTTGTTGAGGACTTGATTAACTAGGATTCGTTGACACCGTCTTCAAAGAGGTTAGCTTGATTGAAATTTCTCTTACCAAAGCTAACGTAGGCATCCATCAAAAGTTCCCTAATAATACCATCATCTTTGATGTCTGAATCACGTACTTATGAATTTCCAAACGAACCACTCTCTTCGATGCCTGGTGGATATTTTCAACCCGGGTGTAGTAAGTTGACTTCCACTTTAAAGGTTTAAACTGGCAAAGCCGTCTCATTCTTTTCCTGTCACTATCTTTAGGTCTTTCATGTCCGTCATGGCTTGTATTTCCATTGTTACCACAAGAAGTAACTTCCTCGAACACTACTGTAAATTTAAGTTTATGAGTAGTCGCACTCTCCCCTTTAAGAATTTTCTATCCTAATTCCTTGAATTTATTACACCGCATCGCGGATCACAGATCCTCAATTTCATCATTTTTGCATCCTTGGTTTAAATGATTCTAGTTGTTCCACGTACCCCGTGGTCTCACTCACAATTGCCTTGAAATGATAGGTAGAGATAGCCACTTACGTCGCTCGTTCCACTTTTCAATTCTCGGTATTTTCTTTTTCCTTTTTGATTCATGATTTGCAACCCAAATATTTCTTCTCTTCTTGATTCAAATGAGACTTGGTCAGAGTAATGCTTGAGGGGGAAGCAAAGATGATTCCTATCAAGTAAACACTAGATAATACATGCCAGTTAAGAATGCTAATGCACGTAGCATGTTTTCAAATAAATAATAATGCAACACGTTTAAGCAAGTATGTCAATTGAAGAAGCGTATATAAATAGAAAATTTTAAATAATGTAAAGCGGTGGATGATGCACGTGCTTATGAATGCATTGAACCTGTCACCGTAGTAATGGGAAGTTTTATCTCGGCACCTCATTCCTTGTTTGTTGAATTATAAACTTGTCTCGAACTGTCGATCATTTCTTGTTTTTCCCACGGTCTTCTAATCTTCAGAATAATCTAGGATCAACTTGGACATTTCCACGGCTTGGAATTACGATTTCTTGAACCCGAAGCCTTCTACGCTTATGGAATTAACATCTTGCCTTTTCTATAATAATCACTCTTCAATTGTTGCCCGAATCTTCTTCATGGTTGTCACCTTGATCAAAACTTCCTTGGTTTACTCTTTAGGAGTTCAAATAATTAAATGAACTCCCCTTCCAATTGTTTATACTTGATCGCCCAAAATCCACCCAGAAATTCTTTGCCTTTCTTTATCGTTCCCATTTATTGCTTCATGTCTTTTAACGTGACCCCGCAACACGACAATTCGACTTGGATCTGGAAAATACCCCAACTAGATAAAACCTTTAGCATGATTATCTCCCAAAATTTTTTTATCCACCAGATTGCTTGACTTCCTTTATTTCTTCCGTGATCAAAATCCCGAGCCATACTATTTTCCATATTTTCTTCACTTCTTTCTTGAATGAATGCTCTTATGGAATCCAGTTGAGGAATCTTCGCAGTGTAGATATACGGGTTGAACTCGTGAATCAGAATCATCATTACACGCCCCAAATCCCATCTCATCAAGGGTTCTTATCATCCGAACCAAAGACCACTAAAAGATCCCAACTTTTGAAAATTTTATATAAAATCCCTGATGCATTCCTTATAACCTCCAAGCTAAAGAAAAGAGCTTGCGATAGATTGTGGTCGTCCCAGAAATTGGCCGTGGTTTAATATTATCTTCGTAACCTATAAATCAGAACTCATTTCAAAATAGATGCATGCGATTAGTGCATGCTCATGTCACATAATTAACATAAAAAACATGAATTCAATGCAAAATGCAACATATAAATCAATAAAGTCTAAGTTAAACACATCTAACTATATATTTTTCATGTCAAGTTTCAATAATAATGTTCAGGATCAATGCAGTGTATATGTTGTCACGTTGTTCCTAAGCCGCACGACCTAAACTTGACACGACACGACACTAGAACTCCGGTTTTGTAACCTGGAGCTCTGATACCACTTAAAAATGTAGCACCCGTGGCAAGAGCACCACATCCCCCGCACTATGAGTTCGGTCCACATATGAAACGAATTAATCCATACATGAACTAAACTCATAGCGAACGGAAGACAATGAAAAGACTGTTCTAACCTGTCCCGAATCAATTTAATAAAATAATATAAAACGGGTTCAACTAAAGTCCTAGAAACCTGTCCCGAATTCAATTTCATTCAATAAATAAATCGAGAGATAAATCAATTCAATAAGTAAATACAATATGCAGTGAGTATACATGTACAGGACTCGAACAAAGACAAATGACTCAATCCCGCTTAGCAACCACCTGTAAAGGACCTGGAAGAAAAGGGAAAAGAGGGATCAGTCTCTAAAAGACTGAGTGAGCAGGAGGTATACATATATATAGAAACATGCACATGAAAATTGTAAATCCCGAGCAACGTTTTAGTTAAAGTAGTTCCCGTGAGGGCAAGAAATCACTTAGGCTATGCTCGGACTTTACAACTATCAATTTAGACAGTTAGTTACAATTTCAGGCTATCAGTGGCTCGGCGAGGGAGCGTGCACAATCTCCAATCAATCTCCGACCGTGTACAATAATAGGTTTCAATTTTTAAAGGTGATCATGCAATTCAATCGTTATTATACAGTGCAATAGTGCAATAGTGTTCACACTCAATACAGTCAATCAGTGCAATCAATCATGATAATAATCCCTGGGTAACCCATGGTGCCGGATTCCCCCAAGATCTCATTCTCCCTCCATGATGGTTCGGGTAGCTAGCCCTCTTCATCCAGTCAGTGTGAGCATCAGGAACATGACTCCTATGCCCGGAACTCCTTCCTCCACTAATCTCCTAGTGGATTCAGGGGTCATCCCAACAATATGAGACGGTGCAAGAGGTCACCGTCGGCCCGATACCTCCCCGGCTCGCTCAATACACAAGTCTCAGGGCCCTCAATCAGTGTGCAGTACAATCCTCGCCAAAACAGGAATGGTCAGTGAGTAACAATAACAATAAGTTCAGTTTCAATAAACATTTACTCGATTGCAACTTTGGAAACAATATAGTTATAAGTATGATTTTAGGCAAAATTCATTCACGCAGGTTTTAGGGTTTAATATGTATCTAGAACACAACACCCTCACCTGGAATACCACGAGACAAGAACAAGAACAAGAACATGAGCAATATGGGAGCCTATTTGATCCAGAAGTCTCCACCCTGGAGAAGAACTGTACAATAAAGGAAACAATGTTTACCCGTGAGAGGAGACTCAATATGAACCAAATAGGACGCACGATAATGTTCACGAAATGGTATCAATATGTTATGCAATGATTCAATATATAATAATTTATAAAAGTCAAGAAATGTTCAGGTGTGCATTTAAGGTTCCAAGTAAAAATTAAACATACAATTGAAGCTACACGTATGATTCATGAACGCTAAGTTAGTATTTTAAATCAAATAAGCACGTAGAATAATTATGCGAACTCAAATATATTCAAACAATTCACAATTAAATCAATTAAGGCAAGTAATAGATACGAAACGAGGCCTATAAAATTAACAAATTAAGAATTTATATTTTCATGTATCATAACGATTCATACAATTCATAATTATCACGCGTTCATGATCGAATCTGTAATTTACAACAATTTACGTATAAAATACAATAACTTTAGAAATTCGTATAAAATCAACCGAGCATCCGATTGACGAACGAAAAGCGGTGATAGACTCACCACAACGAAAGGAACACGCTGACCGAAAGGCGTCGGAACGCTGCCGCCGGAGCCTACCGGACCGCCACTGCCAACCATCGAACCACCACCTCCGGTGGCCGGAAAATTCCCTGTAAACAGCGATACGATCCTCTCAACAAGTACAACAAAAGCCCTCGATCAACTTCTGGAATTACGCAACCCACCGGATTTAATTAAAGAAAAATGAACACGAAATAAGAAGCTAAGAATCGAAATTAAATACAAACCGTTCAACGAAAATGAAATCCAAGCATACCACTGGAAAGCCCGTGACGAGGCCTTCGAAACCCATACTTCAATTGCCGGAAAACATGACCGGAAAGTTGACCAGTGTTGACCCGCCGGTTCACCACCAACGGTCGGTTCTTAAACCGCCACCAACGCGAAAAGCTTGGCCTCGTCGAGTAGAGTAATTCTTGTGAAGGGCCCGCCACCAAAAACCCGCCGAAAAGGCCGAATCGCTGCCTCTAAGCTCCGCCGCTGCTTTCGCCGGATACCCCCATTTCCGGCCACTTCTCGCCAATGCAATGCCGGAAATGAACTCAGAAGGTCGAAAAGGGGTAGGGAAGCGTCAAGGGTCGCCAGAATGACGAGTTCGCCGTTACTACATTGACGCGCCGCCGCTGCTTGAAGTTCAGGCGGCACGTGTGGTGCCGTCGCAGCCCCGATGACCACGCCACCAACGAGGAAAGTTGCGCCGGGAAGTCTTGTTTGTACCCATGGAGCGCGTGTCACAAAAAGCCCACCGGAGACGGTCGAAATCTGCCGGCGAAGTCGCGGCTTGCCACCACCCGCCTGGCACGGCTGAAAATCGGAAATATCTCCTCCGTCGGTCATTGTTCGGCCAAGATCTTGGTACGGTTGTGATCGCGTCGTCGAGCTCTTTGAAAAGCACTATTGGTTCGTCAAAATCCATCGAGAAACGAGTAAGTTTGAATTGTGTGTGTGTGTCATGTGTGTGGGGTGCATGTTTCACCGGGAAGGAAGGAGAGAAGAAGGCTGGCGGGTCTGACTTGCCAAAAACGGATCCGGGTGTTTTATCCCGGGTCCTAGCGTATGAGAACGATCAGTAGGGAGGGCAAACGATGTCAGAATTGGGCAAACTCAGAGTCTACGGACTCGTTTGGATGCCCCGGAAGCGTTAAAGGGATCAAAGAGGTCAAAATCTCGATCGGGTGAGAAATGACTGAAACCCCTAAAAGGAGAAAATTACAAACAAGCCCCTAAACTCAGAAGGAGCTGCAAATAAGGCCACATAAAACACGTAATCATATAATTAACACACAAAAAGGTCAACACGTGGTGAAATCTTGGATACCAAAAAAGCGGGACGTTACAAATATCGTATTTATATCCCAGTATAAATTTGGCGATATGTAGTATAAGAAAACGGAGATCGGGTATTTAATTGTCCATATGTCGTATAAAATCCTAAAAAGTATGCATTCGCTTTTTTCACCCCCATGAGTTGGAATTACATAACTTTCTTCATGTAGTATAAATTTGACGATATGTAGTATAAGAAATCAAAAATGATGTATCTAATTGCCCATATGTCGTAGAAAATCCTGAAAAGTATCAGGTTCACTTTTATCACCCCCATGAGTTGGAATTACACAACTTTCTTCATACAGTATAAATTTGGCGATATGTAGTATAAGAAAACGAAAATCAGGTATTTAATTGTCCATATGTCGTATAAAATCCTGAAAAGTATGGATTCTTTTTTTTCACCCCCATGAGTTGGAATTACATAACTTTCTTCATGTAGTATAAATTTGACGATATGTAGTATAAGAAATCGAAAATGATGTATCTAATTTCCCATATGACGTAGAAAATCCTGAAAAGTATCAGGTTCACTTTTATCACCCTATGAGTTGGAATTACACAACTTTCTTTAGAGAGTATAAATTTGGCGATAAGTAGTATAAGAAAACGAAAATCAGGTATTTAATTCTCCATATGTCGTATAAAATCCTGATAAATATGGATTCACTTTTTTCACCCCCATGAGTTGGAATTACATAACTTTCTTCATGTAGTATAAATTTGACGATATGTAGTATAAAATATCAAAAATGATGTATCTAATTGCCCATATGTCGTAGAAAATCCTGAAAAGTATCAATTATATGGATCATTATCATTTACTATATTAGTCATTTGTATCAATTAGTATATTTTCACACAACATATCATTTGTATCAATTAGTATATTTGATCATTTAGTATATTGTCACACAATCTTATAATGATCATTATCATTTACTATATTGATGATTTGTATCAATTAGTATATTGCCACACAATATACCATTTGTATCAATTAGTATATTTGTTCATTTAGTATGTATCACTTAATATATTATCACACAATCTTATATTGATCATTTGTATCAATTAATATATTGTCACACAACATATCATTTGTATTAATTAGTATTTTTGTTCATTTAATATGTATCATTTAGCATTTGATCACATAATCTTATATTAATCATTCTCATTTACTATATTGATCACTTGTATCAATTAGTGTGTTTGATCATTTAGTATGTATGCATTGTTGACGTAGTATAAATTTGGTGAAATGTTGTATAAAAACGCTAGAATCACGTACTTAATTGTCCATATGTAGTATAAATTCGTAAAAAGTAAGTAGGAGATGGAATTACACATCATTGTTAACGTAGTATAAATTTGGTGAAATGTTGTATAAAAATGCTAGAATCACGTACTTAACTGTCCATATGTAGTATAAATTCGTGAAAAGTAAGTAGGAGATGGAATTACAAATCATTATTGACGTAGTATAAATTTGGTGAAATTTTGTATAAAAATGCTAGAATCACGTACTTAACTGTCCATATGTAGTATAAATTCGTGAAAAGTAAGTGGGAGATGGAATTACAAATCATTATTGATGTAGTATAAATTTGGTGAAATTTTGTATAAAAATGCTAGAATCACGTACTTAACTGTCCATATATAGTATAAATTCGTGAAAAGTAAGTAGGAGATGGAATTACACATCATTGTTGACGTAGTATAAATTTGGTGAAATGTTGTATAAAAATGATGGAATCACGTACTTAATTGTCCATATGTAGTATAAATTCATGAAAAGTAAGTAGGAGATGGAATTACACATCATTGTTGACGTAGTATAAATTTGGTGAAATGTTGTATAAAAATGTTGGTATCACGTACTTAATTGTCCATATGTAGTATAAATTCATGAAAAGTAAGTAGGAGATGGAATTACACATCATTGTTGATGTAATATAAATTTGGTGAAATATTGTATAAAAATACTGGAATCACGTACTTAATTGTCCATATGTAGTATAAAAATGGTAGAATCAGGTATTTAATCAAGTATAACCAGTACCAATCCATTCCAACAAATACCAGACAACACAAATGAAGAAAAAATTACGATTGTACATAAACACTAGGCAACAAGTACGCAATAGATATAACAAGGTTCATTCAAGTCCAACAAACTAAACTACACAGATTGTTCATAAAGTGTACAAACTAATACAAATTGCAGAACATGGAAAATTAAGATTAAAGGGGCTGTTTTGTAGATCATGGAACATTATGATTCAAATGGCTGTTTGCAGCCACGTAGATTGTGACTCTTTTGCTTGCACTGTGAACATGTAAGATCCCATAGGAATCACGAAGAATAACTCCAATTAGCGAAGGTGTCAATCCCTTTTTCGTGAACTTGCAGATGTTCTCTTCAACTTGAAAAGGGAGTAAATACATAAAAATCAAGAAAGTAAAAAAATAAAATTCGATCCAAATAAAGAGCAATACAAAAAGAGGCATCAAATACAATTACAACAGTTTGATATATGATAAACTAAGTGCATTCCAAATCTCCAACATTAATTTAGTTGTTTCTCGGGGCATCTTAATCCATTAATACCATCATATTGAATCAAATAATGAAGCAAACTCGTCCTCAATCTCCCAACCTATAAGCCATCATCAAGTTAAGCAAATAAACTCAGATCGTGAAAAAGAAATGAAAAATAAACATCATAGTTACACAAAGCCAGAACACGATGAAATCCAACCAGGAAAACAGGAGCAATAAGAAATTCATCACAGTAACTAGTTACAACTGGATTAACAGGTGATCTTAGCAAACGTATTCCATTAACCCAACAACAAAATAGACAATCAACACATTGATTAAAGAAATTGACATATCAAACGTAAGCTGCATGTGCATAGCAAGCGACTCGTGAAAACCTCATTCACCACTCATTTAATTAAGGTAACAATGCAATTGTAATTCTTAAATTCTGCAATCAAACGTACTTCCTGAGAAGAGATCTTAAGCCAGCTGGGTGGAGTCCTCTTGTATGGAAGCACAAAAGCTAAAATACCCTTTCTGCATCATCCAAAACATTTGATTCTTTCTGGGCAATTATGTTTTCCACACCCAATTCCACTTGGTACTCTCTGATGGAAGTGAAGAATCCTGAATAAGCAGTTTATAGGCTGAGCTATAAAACCAAATTGCACGAGAAAGAACAAAGAACAACAAAAACCTATTTTAGAAATATCATTCAACATGCACAATCAAGCAAAAACAAAACTGAAATAAAAAAAGATTAAATCTTTCTTTACCTCTTGGCGAATTTTGAGATCCGAGAAAGACGGGCTTGCAATTGGCACAAGACCAGATCCTTGAGAGAACTACGAAATTTAGAATCAACCCTAAGCAATAGAGAAAAAGAATGAAGTTGCTTGAGGTTAGAGACCATCGGAGTGAAAACTCAGTTCTGGAGTTCGTCAGAGAGAGATTTCGACGCCCGATTTTTGCTGTCAATTTCTGCCGCCGATTCACTTGAACAACTAACAACAATCCCTATCGAGATGTATATGATAGAGGGAAGAAGAATGTTATTTCTTGAGGAAATATCCCACCGTTGTTGGCTATGAGTTGTCGTCGACGGATTAGGACGGTGCCATGGCCGTGATGGGGTCAAAATACGATCGTCCCACGTTAGGACACGTGGCATCACCAAGATGATGACATCTGTCTCTCCAAAGCTGCACCCATCAGCGTGACGAGCGCTAAGTGCAACGAGCGCAATCCTTCTTCAGGAGTTAAGCCCAACGAACGCTGTCACTCCACGAGCGTCCTACATGCTAAATGATGGGCACGTCCACATGCCAAAGGAGCCCTCTTCGAGCGTCACACTCCCTCAGAGTGGCCTCCCCTTTGGCTCGTCACTTGAACTGGAGCCTTCATCCCCCTCAGCGGATATCTTGGCCTCCAATACTCCAGGTTGTCACGAGCGCGCTCTTAAGCCCTCGTCACCAACCACCCAAATGGCTCTCTGACACAACGTACATGCCCGCGCACCTGCCACTGTTGCCAACACCAACTTTTAGCCGCTTTTGCAGAAGATTCCTCCTAGGTTTCTCTCTCATGGCGCCACGTGTTAGGGCAACATTCGGCCAGGACCACTTGAGGCAAATGACCAAAGGGCCCTTGACCCTCAACTATAAATAGCTAAAGTCATCTTCTACATTGGTGAGCATTCTTCATCACTGCAACTGTGACTGAACTTACATTTCTTCATACCTTGAACTGACTTGAGCGTCGGAGAGCCAAACTGGGTATCACCCCCAGTTCCCCCAGTTTGGCCTTCTGACTTTTCTTGTGCTTGTCCCAACAGGTAGAACCCCATTCTCATTTCCGGCGAAGCTCCGGTGGTTTCCTCCACAAAATACAAATCGTAAAGTGATCGGATTCGGACCTTCACCTTTCTGAACCCCATCATTTTTGGCGCCGTCTGTGGGAAACCAGTCCTCCATCTTCTTCCTTTCTTTTTGTTGGTAGAAAAGCAAGCACACCCTTACCTTCAACAGTCATGGTTGCTACGAGATCTGGAGCTGTGGGAGGAGGAGATAACGCCTCCCAGGATGCAAATATCATTATTCCCTCCACCGCTACTGGTGGAGCCCTGCCTCCATCCGCCGCCGCTGGTGGAGCACCTCCCGCAGCAGGAGTGATTCCGCAAGCAGAGTCTTCCGTACCTCCACCTGCACCGCCGGTATTACCGACTCCTGCTGCCGCCGGAGGAGTCTCTATCTCTGCTCCTCCGCAACATGCTCAGAACCCCTGGGTCCATCCCCAGGTGATTCCCGGAATACAGGGCTACATGATGCCCCCACCTGGATACACCCTCACTCCGTCTGTTATGATACCGCCGGTCCAGCCGTATCATGTAGGCCAGATCCAGCTCCCGGTGGTGGTCCCCAGGGAGATCGAAGGAGTGGAGTTACCTCCACTGACCACCCAACAGTTGAGGGCTCTCTATGCCCAGTGTGAGGTTCAGGCGGCTCAGGGGGCATGGGAAAGGTTCCATTCCATGTACTTTCCCTCTGGGCAGGCCACTCAAATCGCAGCCCCTTTGGGCGGACAACAGAACTTTCCCCTCAGAGAAGCCCAGGCTGTCCTGAGGGCACAACCACCACCACCACCAGCCAGAGAAGTGCCCCAGCAGGAGGGCAACGAGCGTCCCTCCGTAGGTAGGAACAAAGAGCCCACAGAACGGGTAAATGATAATGAAGGGGACTCTCATGTCTCCAGGAGGAGCTCACGAGCCCCCAGGCACGGAGACAAGCAAGTAGACGTAAATCCTGACATCCTCGCGGCTGTGCAAGACCAGCTGCAGGGTCTAAAGGATATTGTGGGGCAGCTCTCACGAGGGCGCTCAACTCAGATCTCCCCTAGTCGGGATGAACGGGTTGACGCCAGAAGCACCCGTACCAAGGACCCACTACCAAAGGTCCCCCGCCGCAAGGAGCCGGAGGAAAACTTCAGCACGTATGAGTACCACCCACTGGCGAGGGGTTCACCCCTCGTGGAAGAAGTCCTGATGGCCCAAGCAGGCATGGCCAAAATCCCCACTTCCATCAACCGTTACGACGGGACAACTGATCCAGCTGAACACTTGGATCACTTTTTGCATCTTATGCACCTTTACGAGCATTCCAGCAACTATTGGGCGAAAGTCTTCGTCACTTCCTTGGTAGGAATGGCTCAAGAGTGGTACAAGCGACTGCCGCCGCGCTCGATTCACTCATATGAAGAGCTGGCTAATGCTTTCCTCAACCACTTCAATTCCTTGAAAGCGCCAGTCACCGCACCTACTGCCTTGTACAACGTGGTGCAAGGCAAGAGCGAATCTCTGCGCTCGTTCTTTGCCCGCTTCAACAAGGAGATCCTACAGGTGGAGAGGCCTTCCATGGATTTCTTGATCCCAGTGCTCTTTCAGGCTGTGGATCATAAGCAATATGTGAGCAAGAAATTTGCTGATGCCATTGTGGAAAGGAGGCCAGGGACCCTCATGGCCTTGAGAGAGGTTGCCGAGCCGTTCTTCGTGCTCAAAGACATGTATGGGACGAATGGTCCCCGGAATCACAGCCCGGCCAGGAACGAGCGACCTCATCACGAGCGGGGACGGGACGTGGCCATCAAGAAGGAGCGCCCTCAAGAGCGCAGGAGGTCGCCACCACCCCCTCGTCGATTCGAGCGAATTCCGCTCACCAGGCCAAATTCAGAAGTCTACAACCTCTCAGATAAAAAGCTCTTTAAGAGACCTATCAAAATGAGAGAAACAGACTCGCTCAGGCGCTCGAACAAATACTGCGCTTTCCACAAGCAGAGGGGGCACGACACAGATGAGTGCAGACAGTTGGAAGCTGAAATTCAGAGGCTCGTCGCAGGGGGCCACCTGAAGGAGTTTGTCCGGGTGCTTGAGCGTTACGATGAACGCTGCAACGAGCGTGCTGGGGGAAGAAGGAGAAGTCCGTCCCGTTCAAAGAGCCCAAGGGGTAGGGGACCCCCTGAAAGCAGCAGCAGCCGCCGGGGCAATAAAGGAAAGGCCCCTGAGCAAGAAAACGAACCTTTCGCAGTCATAAATATGATTGCAGGGGGCTCGTCAGGAGGGGATTCAAACGCCTCCCGACGGAGGTTCGTCCGGAGCTACAACCAACGCCCAGCAGTACCCAAACCTATCTATGCCATCCAGAGATCAAGCGCTCAAAGGTCACGAGAAAATGATGTAATAGGCTTTGATGATAGGGATTTAGAACATATTGTAACGCCCCATGGGGAGGGTATAACCTCAGATTGCCCCATGGTGGTTAGTTTAGATGTTCATAATCATGTTGTAAAAAGGGTATTGGTGGATAGTGGAAGCTCCGTTAATGTTTTGCCTTATTCTACATTCTTAAAGATGAAGGTTGATCTTCCGCTCGAGCCTCTCAAAACGGCCCTTATTGGCTTTGGAGGCTCGGAAGTTGTCCCACGAGGGCAAATACGCCTAGCTACTTCGTTCGGCCGAGCCCCTCAGCGCAAAACACTCTTGGTAACGTACGCGGTGGTGGAGATTGACATTCCATATAACATCATAGTTGGGCGCCCTGCCCTCGTGGATTTCAAAGCCATCATCTCCACCTACCACCAGAAGATTAAATTCCCTACTTCCGAGGGCGTGGGAGAAGTACTGTGCAATGTGCGAGAGGCTTGGGAATGTTACATGCTGTCCCTCAGAAAGCCAAAAGCGGAGAAAACCTTCCAAATGGGTTCCACCAAAAAATCAGTGGACTTCCCCAACCTAGATGAGGACAACCCAGCACGGAAGAGGGCGAAATTAAACAAGAAGAAGAACAAAAAGAAGAGGGGAAACAACGAGGAGAATCCCCTCGAAAGTGTACCGCCAGGAACCGTTGGGGGATCATCCTCAGAAAGAGACGAGCCGGGAAAGGGTGAACCAGCACCCGGGGACCGTTTGACAGGAAAGAAGAGGGTGCTCGAACTTCCTCGCCCTGAGGTAAGGATCGAACCCTCAGAAAAGTTCCTTACCATTGAGCTGGAACCCGGAAACAAGGATAAGACTACACAGATAGGTTCAAACCTCTCAGGGCCTTCTCAGATCATGATGATTGATTTTCTAAGGGAAAACAAGGATGTATTTGCGTGGAAAGCCTCTGACCTCACAGGGATTGACCCGAGCGTCATTGTCCATAGGCTTAATGTGGATCCCTCTTTCAAACCCATCAAGCAGAAAAAGCGGGATGTACATGGCTTTCGGAAAAAGGTCATTGAAGAGGAAGTTAATAAACTCCTGGAGGCTCAATATATCGAGCCCATCTTGTATCCGGAGTGGCTGTGCAACGTCGTCTTGGTGCCCAAGAGCGCGAATAAGTGGCGCATGTGCAACGATTTCACTGATCTCAACAAAGCCTGCCCTAAAGATCCTTACCCGCTGCCCCGGATTGATCAATTGGTGGATTCGGCCGCTGGCTGCGAGCTCATGAGCATGATGGACGCTTTCCAGGGATATTATCAGATCTTTATGGCCCCGGAAGATCGCCCCAAAACCTCGTTCGTTGTCCATCTGGGGGTATATTGCTTCTTAGTCATGCCTTTCGGACTGAAGAACGCCGGAGCTACGTATCAGCGGCTCGTTAACAAGATGTTTGAAAAGGAAATTGGTAAGTCCATGGAGGTTTACGTGGATGATATGATTGTCAAAAGCGAGCGCCAGGATTCCCACTTGGAAGATCTCAAGCGCACTTTTTCAATCTTGCGTCAGTATGGGATGAAGTTGAACCCTTCAAAGTGCACCTTTGGAGTACAAGGGGGAAAGTTCCTAGGGTACATGGTCAGTCAGAGGGGAATTGAGGCCAATCCGGAGAAGATCAAGGCTATTTTGGAGATCCCTTCCCCTCGAAATCTGCGGGAAGTGCAAGTCCTAGTAGGCAAAATCATCTCGTTGAACAGATTTACTTCGCGCTCGGCGGACAGGAACCTTCCCTTCTTCAAAATTTTGAGGAACGCACGTAACTTTGCTTGGACAGAGGAATGCGAAAGGGCGCTGCAGGATATGAAGGCTTACTTATCGAGCGCACCACTGCTGACTAAGCCCGTCGAAGGTGAGAGCTTATTTATGTATCTTTCTGTTTCTTCCGAAGCCACAAGCGCTGTTCTGGTCGCTGTACGGGAGCGGAAACATTTGCCTGTCTATTATCTGAGCAAAACGTTGCAAGGAGCTGAAAAGAAGTATTTGGAGATTGAAAAATTCGCGTTGGCTCTTGTCAACGCCTCAAGAAGGCTAAGGCCTTACTTTCAAGCGCACTCCATAACGGTTCTCACCGACCAACCCTTGAGGCAAGTATTGTCCAAGCCCGATGTGTCTGGGAGATTAATCAAGTGGGCCATCGAATTGAGCCAGTTCGACTTATGTTTCGAGCCCAGGACCGCGGTACAGGCACAGGTTGTAGCTGATTTATTGGCCGAACGCTATGGTTTAGAGCCCGCCGTTGCGGATAATGAGGGGTTATGGGTCCTGCACACAGATGGTTCCTCAACCTCTCAAGGGGGAGGAGTAGGAGTGGCCCTCAGAAACCCCGATGGGATTGAGCTGGACTTTGCAATCAAGCTGGATTTCCAAGTCACTAATAATGAAGCAGAATATGAAGCCCTCGTGCAAGGATTGAATATTGCTTTTCAGAATGGAGCTTCCAGAATCACCGCTTATGTGGATTCACAGTTAATAGCGAGCCAGATTGAAGGAACTTATGAGGCTCGAGAAACCACCATGGTACAGTACCTATGTAAAGCCAGAGAAATCATTGGGAAGTTCAAGGAATTTCATCTACTTCAAGTGCCGCGAGGAGAAAACGAGCGTGCGGACGCTCTGTCAAAGTTTGCTTCAGCTTTAGAGGGCACTTCCGAACGTTCTGTTACGTTCCTTAGAACTGAGGAACCTTTGATCAAGGAAAAGGTCGCCACCAAGATGATCGCCATGATTGATCCAAACGAGCCCTGTTGGCTTGACGACGTCGTCATTTTCCTTAGGGATGGAATCACTCCCACTGACAAGGTGGAAGCTAGGAAAGTCCAAAGTAAGGCCCCTCGTTTCGCTTTGGATCCCGAGGGGAGGTTGTTCAAGAAATCATTTCAAGGACCCCCAATGAGATGCCTGAGGCCCTCACAAGCGAAGGAGACGCTCGAACTCATCCACAATGGAAGCTGTGGGAATCATTCCGGAGGGCGTATCCTGGCAAAGAAGGTTCTGAGAAGTGGGTTTTATTGGCCTACAGTTCTCCAAGATGCCATCGAATTTTCGAGGAAGTGTCCCAAATGCCAATTCCATTCAAATCTCCCTCAATTGCCAGCAGCACAGATGATCCCAATAGACGTCTCTTGGCCTTTTGACCAGTGGGGAATAGACATCGTGGGCCCCTTGCCCATGGCTGCGGGACAAAAGAAGTTTGTCATTTTAGCCGTCGACTACTTCACCAAGTGGGCCGAGGCCGAAGCTGTTGCAAAAATCACTTTCAGGGTTGTGAGGGACTTCATTTGGAAGAACATCATTTGCAGGTACGGCATACCGAGGGTGCTCATTTCTGACAACGAATCCCAGTTCATAGCTGCTGACACACGAGAATGGTGTTCTGAGTTGGGGATCGAGCAGCGATTTACCTCTGTAGGACATCCTCAAGCCAATGGGCAAGCAGAAGTTACAAATAGGATCATCTTGCAACATCTGAAAACCATGCTTGAGAGCAAGAAAAGTGAATGGGCTGAGGAGCTGCAAGGAGCGCTTTGGGCTTATCGCACCACCCCACGAACGGCCACTGGAGAAACTCCTTACGCGCTCGTTTATGGATCAGAAGCAATGATACCCGCGGAGATATTAAATGAATCCGCTCGTGTCGGCTATTTCGAGCCTCAGCTCAACGATGGCAACAGAAGCTTGGAGTTGGATTTGCTGGATGAAAGGAGAGACAAAGCGTGGGCTAAGATCCACCACTATAAAGCCTCTGTAGCCCAACAATACAACAAGCGTGTGAAGGAAAGAACTTTCCAGTTGGGAGACTTGGTCTTAAAGAAAGTGGAAGTATCCAGGCACGTGGGCAAATTGGACCCCAATTGGGAAGGCCCATTCAAGGTCGTACAACTCAGAGCTAACAACACTTACATCCTGGAGACACTTCAAGGTGAGCGCTTGCCTCGCCCTTGGAACGCATGTAACCTCCGGCGGTTTTATGTTTAAAGGCTCTTTGCAAACCCTGATGTAACAACCCTCTTTGACGGGTTCTATGTACTTCCAAACACAAGTAAGCGGTAACATAATCTTTTTAATTTCTTTAATATTCCTGTTTCTTTGGTTGCTTGAATGAATAAGTCCCACGTCCCTCGTCTTTGCGAGCGTGGTTGGCAACTCATTCCAATATGTATGCTGTTATCTCGTATGGGTTACGCTTGCCAGCACTCTACTCCGGATGGGGGGACGCCCTCATAAGGATAGACTGGTTACGCTCACAACCAATTAGGCAAGTTGGAAGAAGATTATGAAGAAAATCCTAGTAGGCCTTGGCTGTTTCTTAAAACGCCTTGCGCTCGAAAACGGGACCTCCTACAAGAGCGAATCCTAGTAGGCCTTAGCTGTTTCTTAAAATGCCTTGCGCTCGAAAACGGGATCTCCTACAGAGAAAGTCCTAGTAGGCCTTGGCCGTTTCTTAAAACGCCTTGCGCTCGAAAACGGGATCTCCTACAGAGAAAGTCCTAGTAGGCCTTGGCCGTTTCTTAAAACGCCTTGCGCTCGAAAATGGGATTTCCTGCAGAGCCAGAAATACGACAAGAGCCAGAGCGCTCGAACGATGGCTTCAGAATCAAGAAGGAATTGCACAAGTCTTGAACGAGGGCCACCACTCAGTAAGACCCTCGCACACACTCAAGACTTAGCAAAATCCCCCAAGGGCGGAAGGAATGTCATAAGTCTTGAACGAGGGCCATCCCACAGTAAGACCCTCGCACACACTCAAGACTTAGCCAAATTTACAAAGGCAGAAATTTATACAAGTCTTGAGTGGGGGGGCAATCTCACAATAAGACCCTCACGACCGCTCAAGACTTAGACAAATTTTCAAAAGCAAAAACAAAATTTATACAAGTCTTGAGTGGGGGGCAATCTCACAATAAGACCCTCACGACCGCTCAAGACTTAGACAAATTTTCATTGCATCAGAGAAATAAAACATTCACGGAGTATGCTACACAGTCTTGTTATATGATTCATAAATGAACAGAAGAACAAAGTCATGAAAAAAGGGATATTTATTCATTGCAAAGGAAAATCTTACAAGATAAGGGCTCAAAGGCCCAGGAAATACTGTTACAAAAGAAAGAAAAGCTGGAAAATACACAAGAGAATTGATAAAGGGAAAAGCTTCAAGCGGCTGGGGCGATGTCTTCATCAACGATCACCAGAATGTTCTGAGCCACGGGGCCATGAACTGGGCCCTCAGGCTCTTGCGGTTGATCTTGGGGATCGTTGGGCTCATTGGCACCTGGAACAGGGGCGTTGGCACCTTCATCAACTGGGATCAGGGCATCTTCCGCGACGGGCGCTTGTGGCTCATCTTCGGGATCGTCATTTTGGGCAGTTTGATCCGCATCCCCTCCCCGATGAGCGTCCGTGTACTCATCTTGGATCAGCTTGACCAAGAAGTCGTACTCCAGTTCAGCGATGGCGTCCGCGGGATCGTTGGGATCCTCATCCACTTCTTCACAGCGCTCGTTGAACATGAGCCCCGTGCCTTCAGCTCCCTTCATTGCTGGGTCAGTCAGCCCCTTATGGATGCCCTGATCAACCGCTAAGTTGAAGGCGTTTTGGGCCCCATCCAAGCAGTGTAACGAGGCTGCGAAATTGAAGGCTTTGGAGTGGCAGAATTTGATAAGCGCCTCCTTATTCGCACGCTCTAGGCTTCGAGGCCACTCGTTGACGGCGTCATTGAATTTCCGCTCGGCCTCTAGAGCCCTCGCCTTCCAACTTTCCCGCTCCGCCTCAGCCTTCTGGCACCGCTCGTTAGCCTGGGCCAGCTGGTTGCCCAAGCCGATTCGAGCGCCGTCTACCGCCACAAAATCTTCCTTCAGTTTCCCCAGCTCCTCCTCTGTTTTGTTGTACAAATCTTTGAGGGATTCATACTTTGCAGTCTCAGCGTCCAGCTCCGCTTGAATCTGAGCCGGATCGTTGGAACGAGCCATCTTCTTATATTTGGCCTTTCGGTCAGCGTAGATGGAGGCTCGCATTTGCACATTCCGGAGCCGGGGAAGAACTTGCTGCATAAGTGGGAAGAAAAGGAAGTGTTAGCCAAAAAAGGTGATAACTTACAGAAATTAGCAAAGAGAGCCAGGAGTGAGGACTTACGGAAATTAGAGCGTGGGCCGCGTCGAGGGTCACTTTCTCCACAGATTCATTGTAGAGATGCCGGTGGTCCGCCGAGAACTGGGCCTTGTTGTAAAGGTTCTCGGTGACAGCCTGAGCGAGCGTGCCAGGCCTCAACAGAACCGGCCCGCCGTCGGGGGCACCTGTGTAATCCCTGTCCCCTCGTCGGGGGAACTCCCACGCGTGTTCCTCCTCTGAAGAGGAAGTTTCTCCCTCGCCTCTCGGGCCCTCAACTACTTGCTTCCCTTTGCCTTGGATTGCCACTGATTCGGGCATCCTCTTCCTTTTGCGGGAAGGCCTACTTGCGCTCGGGAGAGCCTCAGTTATCGCCAGAGTGGTTACTGGCCTCGCTTGTTCTGCAGCCATGGGGGGTTGAACATCGCTCGCTCTTTCTGAAGAAGACCGCCCCCTGGTCTCCCTGCTGACCACTCTACGCTCCCCTCGGCCACGAGGGGGTTGGACCTCAGGATTGGCGCTCGAACTGGCGCCGCTACGACCGTCCCCGCGGTTGGTACGGTTACGAGGGCGCTGTTGCTCGCGCTGTTGGTCCCCCTGTGGGGTTTGGTTCCTGTTAGCATGGGCGAAACGAGCGGCTTGTCGGATCCCTCCTGCCATCTCTAATATAGCGGCTCCTGCAAAATTGGAAAGTACAAGGGTTATAAATCCTTAGACAAGAATTGTTAAGCGTGCAAGTTACAAGTACAGAGAAGCAGTTAGTATTCATTCCTATCTAAAGTTAGTGCCCTAAGAATCTAACCATCTCTCTCTATGTCACGAGCCGGAGGGTTGTCAAGGTAATGAGGGTCATTGGAAAGACCACACAGGAACATGAGCTCCGCATCGTCTATCCAATCTTTCGCTTGAATGAGGTGACCCTCGTCCCTCAGGGTTGCTGCCAGGCTCTTGGCCCAATCTTTGGGGAGTGCGGGTGGCAGGCGGCTCTTGGCAAACGAGCCCCATTGCATAGGCACCCCAAAGCCCTCTTCTGTTGGAGCCTTGACGAAGATGAACTTCTCCTTCCAATCAGGGCCATAAGTGCTCGAGGGCGAGTTGATCAGCTTCATATGGGCCTTCGCTTGAACATAATAAAAACCCGCCTCAGGAGAAGAACGAGAGGAGCTAACCACTTGAAATAGGGCGTTGAAGTTCCGCAAGAAGGGCTCGTAACCCATACTCCTCATCAGAATTATAAAGCACGTTAAGAGGGCCAAGCCGTTGGGCACAATTTGGGATGGACACAGGCCCAGGTCATTCAACAAATGAGCCATTGAGACCGAGATAGGGAACCTCAAGCCTCCTGAACTCACTGTGTCCACATATACGGCCATTTCCCCGGGAGGCGGATTATTCGCACGCTCGTGGCTTTCTGGGATTCTCCATGTATACCGCTCGTCCCAGTAAATGGGTGCCATCATCGTTTTCACATCTCCCACGGTGACTGTGCTGGGAGTCTCATCAGGCGTGCGCTCGGTAGCCTGGTAGCCTGACCCTTCACCCTCGTTGGGACCTTTGGATTTTTGGGATCTCTTGCTTTTTCCCTTATCACGGGCTCTTCCTGAAGGCCCGGTTATGGCCTCAGCCACTGGAAGCGGGTTCGCAACGGCCACAGTCATGGTATGGCGGTGGGGATGTGTGGCGCTCTGAGTTATGGGGAGAGTGACCCCTTGCCTCTCTGCCTCCATGACCAGATCCATCTCCTCAAAGAGAGGATCCATTCCGCCTGGATTCCTATCCTCCATGGCCATCACTGCCGCCCCGAAATCCTCATCTCTAGGGGAATCGGGAGAAGAAGAACTATCAGTGGCCATTTCGTTAATTTCACGGGCAAATTCCTCAACTTGTTGGTCGGCCATGGCAGAAACTGGGATTTGGGGTTTTCTTGGAAAAAGATTAGGGTTTCCTCAAGGAGAAAAATCTAAGGGGTTATGAAATCCTAAAGTCTGAATCTAAAGTTAGCAACGTTAGAAAATCACGCTGGAAGTTTACCTCGAGAGTTTTCTGGGAAAGATTGGGAGAAAGGTTGAAGATGATGCTCTAAGAACTGGAGTGCGAGAGAATTCTTTTTGCAAAGGATGCTTGAAAGTTCTGAATGCGTAAAGAGTATGGAGATTTCAGAATCCCGTATTTATAGGGATGGGAGTTGGTACCCTTTTCGGCAATGAATTCAAAGTGGTAATCATTTCCCGCCTAGGAAACCGCCCACTTTATGGAACCGTCACATGCTTCCCCATGCTCACGCGCCCCACGCGCACCCGCATTTAATGCTCTGACGTCTCGAGTGCTTCAGAATAGTACAACATTTAATGCGGAAGTGCTACGAGCGGTCAGTTGAAAAGACCGCATTTATAGCGCAATCGGAAGAAAAATTGCTCAACACGCCAAGCCTTATACGAGCGCTATGTGCAAGAGACTGAACGTGGCAAAATTCTACAGTCCTTATCACTAAGGACTACAGAATTGGGGGGCAAAATGATGGGGTCAAAATACGATCGTCCCACGTTAGGACACGTGGCATCACCAAGATGATGACATCTGTCTCTCCAAAGCTGCACCCATCAGCGTGACGAGCGCTAAGTGCAACGAGCGCAATCCTTCTTCAGGAGTTAAGCCCAACGAGCGCTGTCACTCCACGAGCGTCCTACATGCTAAATGATGGGCACGTCCACATGCCAAAGGAGCCCTCTTCGAGCGTCACACTCCCTCAGAGTGGCCTCCCCTTTGGCTCGTCACTTGAACTGGAGCTTTCATCCCCCTCAGCGGATATCTTGGCCTCCAATACTCCAGGTTGTCACGAGCGCGCTCTTAAGCCCTCGTCACCAACCACCCAAATGGCTCTCTGACACAACGTACATGCCCGCGCACCTGCCACTGTTGCCAGCACCAACTTTTAGCCGCTTTTGCAGAAGATTCCTCCTAGGTTTCTCTCTCATGGCGCCACGTGTTAGGGCAACATTCGGCCAGGACCACTTGAGGCAAATGACCAAAGGGCCCTTGACCCTCAACTATAAATAGCTAAAGTCATCTTCTACATTGGTGAGCATTCTTCATCACTGCAACTGTGACTGAACTTACATTTCTTCATACCTTGAACTGACTTGAGCGTCGGAGAGCCAAACTGGGTATCACCCCCAGTTCCCCCAGTTTGGCCTTCTGACTTTTCTTGTGCTTGTCCCAACAGGTAGAACCCCATTCTCATTTCCGGCGAAGCTCCGGTGGTTTCCTCCACAAAATACAAATCGTAAAGTGATCGGATTCGGACCTTCACCTTTCTGAACCCCATCAGGCCGAATTGAAAAGAATTTATTGGAAGAAGAAGAACCCTAACTTGTCTCAGTTGTCATCGACGGATTAGGACGGTGCCATGGCCGAATTGAAAAGAATTTATTGGAAGAAGAAGAACCCTAACTTGTCTCAGATTTGGTAAGTAAATGGAGACTTTTTAAGTGGGTAAGGAGTAAAGGAAAATTATGAAAGTGAATTAGGTATTTCGTAGACACACTTTTTAAAATGGGGACCAATGTAAAATTTTTGCAAGTCAAAGGGATTTATTAAAAGCCGCCCCTTATATAATAAATATAAAATATTTTTTTTCCCATTACACTTAGTCTTATCCAAGTAAGTTGGAGTTAGAACCTGCATACTTAAATTAAACTTATGTTTGCTTTCATTTGGAGTTGAGGGGTTGTCTTTGATAATGAAATAATCCTTACAAATACATATAGTCATATAGGCCAAGTTGATATCAATAATCAAATAACCCTTACAAAGACATATAGCCATATAGGCTAATTAAGTTGACATGGGAACAGATGATTCGAAATTTAAGAGAAGAGATAATTTCATATTATATTCAATATACTTATCAAATATAGGATACATTATAAGATCAATAATTTTAAACCTGTTTGTTATATAATTCTTTCAGAACAGGTCAATAAAATTATTATTATTATAAATTAATTATATTACACGCTATATTGTTAAGTTTTTGTTACGCAATTTTTCACTTATTTATTATAAACTTGTCGGCTATCTTAAGTCGATATATATCATTCATCTTCTATTTTTTCTTTTAACGGCATGACAAATATGGATATATCTTTTCTTTTTTTCCCTATTGCGATTTATATGCGTTGAATATTGTATGTCTTTAATATCTTAACTTAGTATTTGAACTATCATTGAAAATATGAAAGACATATAATGTGGTGTTTGACAAAATTGAGACTTTGAAAGTCCTACATTGAAGAAATACTAAAGTACGGACAACTTTATAAGTTAAGATGTTGCATACAACATTAAATTTGTAGAATTCAAGAGTGGACTGGTGGACTTATGTAAAGAGATATGCACCACACCGCGCACGCGCTGGGGTTGAGGGTATCGTCGCTAGGAGCTTGGAGCCTCACCTACTTTTTCTTCATGATGATGAGCGGTGTGCCGCCGCCGGCGGTTTGGCTGCCTCTCGCGGCGTCATCCTCCGCTTATCATCCTCCACCATCGGCAGCCTTTCCTCCTCCGTCATCGTCGACTGCCCAATTTTCTCTCTCCCACGCCGCGGTGCAACCTACACCACCATCTTACGCCATAACGTTACACTTGCCACCACCAGCGGCGACGTCGACCCCTCCGCCCTCCACCGCGAAACCACTACCCACGAAACGTGGGCGCATCTATCTCTTCCCTCGGGACTCGAATCGTAAGCCCCGTGGAATTGTTTCAGAGAGAAACGAAATCACATATATTTCTTGCTCAGATGCAGAAATCGCAGAGCTATCATGACCTTTTAGATTTGCATTGGTTGGGAAATTCTCGCAGTGTTATCCGACGATGGATCGATTACATGAGCTTATAATGGGAATGGATCTCTCAGGTGAGTTTAAAATTGTCTTATTGAATATCAAGCATGTTTTAATTCGACTAAGTTGTCATGAGGATTTTACGAAACTCTGGATATAAAAGATAATTGTTTTAGACAGGTTTCCGATGAGGTTATTCAAGTGGACTCCTACCTTTAGCACGAAGGTGGAATCACTTGTAGCTCCGGTTTGGGTTAGATTTCCAAATTTTCTAAGTCAATTTTTTAAATCAGAGTCTTTTTTTGAAGTTGCGAAACAAATTGGAGAGCCTTTGTGTTTTGACGAAGGCACTTTTGATGTGAAAAGACCATCAGTGGCACGGGCTTATATTGAAGTTGATTTGCTACAATCATTAAAGAAGCGTTTAAGTCTTATGTACCATGAAATGACCTGGATCCAACCGATTGTATACAACTCCCTCCGTATTGCAAAAAATGTGCGTATTTGGGCATGAGGACAAAGATTGATATAGTGGATCGGAAGAAGTCTCGGATTTACGTACGAAAATTAATGGAATATGTGCAGGAACGCGCCGTGAAGGTGGAGATAATGACGGTGCACCACCGGGGGGGGAGGGGGGGGCGGGGGCGGCCGGAAGAGGCGCGAATGACAACGTCAACAAGGCTAAAATTGGGGACATCACGACGAACGATGGTGCTAAGGTTGGAGACGTAAATTCTAACCTTAATGCAGTTGGGGGCCAACAGTTAGTTTGGCTTCCAAAAAACAATCAGGCTAGTCAACTACAGCCCGAGATTCCTCTACCCAATCCGGAAGAGCATGCTTCTTTGGACCCTTTGAAAACGGATTTGGGCTACAAGAAACTCGCGAGTATTGTTCAGGAAATTGTCAGTCAGGAAAGTCCGCAATCCTTAGCTCATGCCCAAGGACTATTAAACAAATCAAAAAAGCTGTCTTCAAAGATGGGCCAAATTGAGTCCTCTTCATCGACCCAAGAAGATGACCCTGATCCATTTAATCTTGAGCCCTTACTGAACAAGCCGACCCCTCAACGACAAGAGTCCGCCATGGGATCGGGAGGAAGAGCAGAGAAGACAAGAGAACCTAAGGATGGAGGAGCAGCTTTTATCCGAAAATAAATCTAGTCATATTGTAGACGAAGAGTCCTTAAATGAGGATGAGGTTCATAACCTGGAACAGGAAGACTCGATTGTGGACAGAATCATTGAGCCGAATTTTCCTGTAAACCAGAAAAAGAAAAAGACAGAAATCGTACAAAGTTGGACAAAAAACAGAAATATGAGAAAAAGTTCAAGTCTCAAGATGACCATTCTATTATTAGAGAGCTTTTCGAAACAGTCCTGAAATAGACGTCGCATCAACCTGAGTTCGTCATAGATTTGACAATTTGTGCTGAAAATAAGTCGGGAAAAATAGATTTTCAGTATTCAGCTGACACTACTAGTCATAAGAACTACATCTATCCAGAAAGATACAAGAAGAACGAGTTCATAGAGGATGATCTAGAAACATTCAAACAAATGACTCTCTTTAGACGCTCAAATTCGTTTAATAGAAATATGGAGAAAATATTGTTTTTTCAAGATCTTAGTGAAAGTTCTAGAGTTTTGAACAAATCCTTATCTGAAGAAGCTCGTTTCGATTGGCCGGTAACTCATAAAGATGGAGATAGCGAAGGAATTGATGAAGATACCTTTGGTCTAGATGCTTTATTTTACAGAAAGTAGTACTTCCTTTTACTTGTTTTTTTTTTTTTTTTTTACCTTTAGTTGTGTTTGCTTTTTCTGATTGTTATTTTGAGGTGGGGTCTCTATAAAATCCCTTTTATTTAAAAAAAAAAGAAAAAAAAAGTTTGGTGCCTCACCTTCGAGTCTAGAGTCTATTTTTTTTTGCTAGATTCAGTAATTGAAAATGCCTGTTGAGTGGACTGACTGTAACTGCAGAGTTAAAAGACAATAAGCCACAAATTAATTCAGGAGCCACTAACACCCATTGATGCTGAATTAGTTTTTCACCCACTAACAACAACCATAATACCAATTGAGCCGTTTTTAACACTTGAACTCAATATATACAATCTTCTGGGCCGAAAAAGAAGACAACAAATATTCACCAGATTTCTTGTGCAGTGCTATCACATAAAATCGAACTCTCACAAATTAAAAGTTTCACATATATTAGTGTATTGTCTGCAACTTCTAGCACACTTCCTAGTAAGTAAGGAGAGATAGAAACTTTAAGAATAAGAAATACCCGTGTCTAGCTATCTCCATACCTCATTTCTTTAACAATCTTAAAGTTTCTATTTGTTGAGATGGAGTCAGAGTCCTTCAAAATCATAAACCAGGATTTGTCAAACTGGATCAGTTTGATGGCAATAATCTTAGTTGTTCGCAAGACAAAATGAAATTTCTGCTTATTGTCCTCTGGATTACTTATGTTTTGGATCACAATCTCCCACCAATTCCAGAAGATCCACCAGAATGTAGATCTGGATCCACCAACAAAGTAACATGTGGTGCACCTCATGCAAACCCCACTATAGCAGGTGGTACCATCCCTCTTATCAATCCCCCTCCTGCTGATCCTTCAACAGTAGGTTCATCAAAGAATGCATTGCAAATCCACGAAGAGATAGTACAAACCCTTCAGCAATATATAGAGAATGAAGAGGACAGAAGACGAAGAACTGACTTGAGGAATGAGGACACATTCTTAACATTATGAACACATTGTTTGACCGTCTGTACGATCTGTACACTAACGTGCATTCTCCTAGAGGGCTTTGGGAGGTTATGGAATACAAATACAAGGTGGAAAAGGAAGGTACAAATAAATATTTCTTTTCTAAATATTTGAATTTTAAGATGGTGGATAATAAACCAATCTTAGAGTAAGTGCATGAGCTCGAGGTGATTGTAATCAAAGTGAGGATGGTGAATATTGTTCTTCGAGGAACCTTCCAAGTTGGAGCAATAATTTCAAAACTCCCTCAAACCTGGAAGGATTATGTCAAACGTTTAATGGACAAATTTGAGGACTTGTCCTTGAAATAAATTTAGAAACATCTGCATATAAAAAAGGAGACTTGAAAACACGATGTTAAGAATTTGGTTCAAGAACAGTCGAGTGTGAATTACGTTGAGACTGGAAATTCTAAGAAAAAGAGATTTGGTGTTAAGAAGAACGCCAGACAGTTTGAGAGATCCGATCAGAAATCTACACGTATTAATTTTGCTAAAAAAGAAAAGGTAAGTGTCATATTTGTGGAGAAAAAAGACATTATTAAGTGAGAGGATGCTAAAAAAAGAAAGATTGGATCCGGTGTTGCAAATATGGTTGAGGAGAACTAGCTCATTGCTATTGTTTCAGATTTTATCCTCGATATGGCTATAATTTCTGAAATCAATATAGCAAGTGAACTTTTAGGATATTGGTTGGATTCTATAGCAACCGTTCACATTTACAACGATCGAAGACTTTTCAAGACCTTTGAAAAAGTTGTTGGTTAAGATTTTCAGATGGGAAACAACTCAAAGACCAGTATTGGAGGCAAAGGATTTGTTGAACTCAACTTTACCTCCGGGAATAAATTAACTTTGATCAATGTTCTGTATGTAGCACATGTTATGAAAAGTTTAATTTCTGTCGATTTTTTAGATAAGAAAGGGTTTAATATTTTTGTCGAGTTTGGAAACGTTATCATTATGAAAAATACTAGTGATTTTGTAGGAAAATACTATGCATGTAATAGGATGTGCAAGATGTCAATTAATAATACGAATTCAATTTCTGTATACATGCTTTCTTCAATTTCCTAATGACACGGTCGATTAGGACATGCTAGTACAAATAATTTGAAAAATATGCATTCAATTGGATTAATTGATATTGGTAAAAACGAATTTGATAAGTGTGAAATCAGTGCAAAATCAAAAGTTATAAGAAAACCTTTTTTAAGTGTTAAAAGAGAATCACAAGTATTAAATCTAATTCATACTAATATTTGTGAGCTAACGGGATTTAACTAGAGATGGAAAAAGGTATTTTATTACTTTTATTGATAATGCTAGTTGTTTTTGCTATGTATATTTGTTACGAACTAAAGACAAAGCTCTTAGTTCATTTGTGAAATATAAATTATAAGTAAAATTCCAACTTGAGAAGAAAATTAAAGTTCTACGTTTTGATCGAGGCATGAAATACTGTTTGAATGCTTTTGATACACTTTGCGAAGAAAGTGGTATCATACATCAAACAACCGTCGATTATACACACCAGCAAAAGGGTGTAGTTGAAAGGTAAAATCATACATTTTTGGATATGGTAAATTGCATGTTAAATCATGTTAACTTACCTCATAACTTGTGGAGTAAAGTCCTTCTGTTTGCGTGCCATATTCTGAATAGGATGCCTAGTTCTGTTGTAAAAACTAGTCCCAATAAATATGGAAAGGCAGAAAACCCAACATAAGTTATTTCAAAATGTGGGGTGTGTGGCTTAAAAGTGTATTTGTTGAATATGTCCTTAATAGCAATGCCTATAAAGTTTTTGATTTGGAGTTTAACATGATAAATGAGTTCATGGATTTTGAGTTCTTCAAAAGTACATTTTCAAATATGTTGAAAATGAAACCATTCTACCCCAGGTTGAGCCTAGAAGTCCTATAAGGCCTGTTGTGGAAAACAATATTCCAATTGAAGCAACTGAGCTTAAAATGAGTACTAGAGTTAGAAAAGATAAAAGTTTGGAAAACTTTACTATTCTTGGAGGAGGAGGGTCAGAATAATAAAGTGGTAAGTGAAATATCCTATGTATTTACAATTGAGACCGATCCTAAAACATTCACAAAAGCTATGGCTCCTCGAGATGCTCATTTATGGAAGGAAATTATAAATGATGAAATGGGTTCGATTCTAAACCTATAGGGTGGAAAATGGGTATTTAGAATAAAGTGTAACATTGATGGAGCAATTTTAGCTTTTAAAGCTAGATTAGTTGTCAAAGGGTTCAGACAAGTAGAAGAAATTTACTACTTTGTAACTTACGCACCGATGGCTCGAGTTGCTTCCATTAGAATCCTTCTTGAGTTAGGCTCTCTTTATGATCTATTTGTTCATCAAATAAGTGTAAAGGCGACATTTTCAAATGGTAATTGAAAAGAAAAAATTTATATGGAACAACCTGAGGGTTTTGTAGCTCTGGGAACTAAAAATAAAGTGTGTAAGTTAGTTGAATTTCTGTATGGTTTGAAACAAACACCAAAATAGTGGCACCAGAAGTTCAACACTGCTATCTTGAGCTTTGGGTTCAAGTATAATAGTGCTGACATGAGCATTTCGTCCGAAAGTATAGCTAACTATATGGTGATTGTCAGCTTATACGTCGATGATATGTTGATCATCAATACAAATATGATTGGAGTAAATGAGAAGAAAAAGTATTTATCCTCGATTTTTAAGATGAAAGATTAAGGTAAAGTAGATACTATCTTAGGCATTAAAGTTAAAAGAGATAGTGAGCGTTTTTCACTAAACCAATCTCACCATATTGAGAAAGTGTTGACTAAGTTTAAACACCTCAAGATCAAGGAGGTGAATACTTTGTTTGATAACGGACTGGAACTAAAAGAAAACATTAGCAGAACTATTGCACAGCTTGAGTATGCAAGTGCTATTGGTAGTCTTATGTACACAATTTATTACACTAGATCAAATATTTCCTTTGCAGATTCAAAACTTGGTAGATACACGAGCACTCCCAATGCTGATAAGTGGAAAACTATTAATAGGGTAATCAGTTACCTTAAGGGAACTATTAGTTTTGGTTATTTTATAACAAATTCCCTAGTATATTGGAAGGATACTCAGACTAGAATTGGATAATTAGTGTGGGATATAACAAATCCACAAGTGGGTGGATTTTCACTCTTGTCGGTGGGGCTGTTTCTTGGGCAAGTAAGATACAGACAATTATCTCTCATCCCACCATGGAATCTGAATTCATAGCTTTAGCACAAACCGAACAAGACGCTTATTGGATTAGAACTATGTTATTAGACATAGATTTTTTGCCAAATCCAATGCCTCCAATTTCACTGTATTGTGACAGCGAAGCTACGCTTACAAAAATGTACAGTGGTACCTATAATGGTAAGTCTAAACACATTGGTCTAAGACATAAATTTTTTAGATAGTTAACTTAAGATGATATTACAACAATTGTCTATGTGACGTCAAATAAGAATTTGACTAATCCATTTACTAAGCCTCTGGCAAGAAACTCAGTAACTTCAACTACAAGAGATATGAGACTTAAACCACCTGAACCAAAGTGATGGTGACCCTACCTATAATTTAAGTTACCCCTAATTATAGATTCAAAGAAAAAAACAAGTCACTGTTTGATTAGAACTATCGCATGGTCCCATATGTAGTAAAACATTGTTAAGTGGGTTGCACAGTGATAAGGTTGAGCTATGCTTTTAACAAAATGTTGCGGTCTTCGCAACAGAGTGCTTGAGAAACATTTTGCCTATGTGAACTAGAAGTGGAGCCGCTTTTTATATAGAGTTGTGGCTTACTCTCTTAGAGATTCATGAAACGGGATATGTCATATGGATTGATAAGCGCCAAGCAGCGGAGTGCTTATTGTGCAAGAAAGAACAAGTAAGTGAGATAACTCTGATTGTGTCGCAAAGGAGTTGAGGTTCAATCTGTGGACACCGTTATATTCGGTGTAGTCTTGAGTTATTTACACCAAGGGAAGGTTCAATGTTCGTCGCTCCTTTTTTTAAGCATTTGATTTTTAACAACACTTGATTAGAAACTTGTTGGGCAAAAAAGCAGTTTTTCCAAACAAGTGGGGATTTGTTGAATATTCTATGTTTTAATATCCCATATTGGTATTTAAAATATTCTTGGAAATATCGAAGACATATAATGTGGTGTTTGAAAATACTGAGACTCTTATAGTCCCAGATTGGAGAAATACTAAAGCACGGATAGTTTTATGAGCTAAGGTACTGCATACAGTATTAAATTTGTGGAACTTAAGAGTGGATGATGAACTCATGCACCGCACACTCCCGCACACGGGGCCGAGGGTATTGTCGCTAAGAGCTTGGAGTCTCGTCTCCGAGCGTAGAGCCTATCTTTTTGGGCCAGATTCGACCCAAATCAGTCGAGTAATTATTAATGACCGTTGAGTGGACTGATTATAACTACAGAGTCAATGACATTAAGCCACAAATTAATTTAGGGGCACTAACAGCTTGTTGATGTTGAATTAATTTTCACCCACTAACAAAAGCCATAACACCAATTGATCCGTTTTTAATACCTGGACTCAATATATACAATCTTCTGAGTTGAAAAAGAACACAACAAACATTCATCAGATTATTTGTGCTATGCTATCACACGAAATCAAACTCTCCCAAATTAAAAGCTTGACATATATCCTACAAGTATATTGACTGCAAACTCTAACACACTTCCTAATAAGTTAGGAACGATAAAAACTTTAAGAACAAAAAATACTCATGTCTAGCTGTCTCCATACCTCATCTCCGTAACAATATGGGTCAAGTCGGGTTGGACTAAAAATTATAAAACTTTCCGTATCAATGATTGTTGTAGATTCAAAAACTCGAAAACAAAACATTTGATGAAGTTAATATAGTAACGAATTGCTAATTACACCACTTAGTATTAGTACTATGCAAATATGTTTTTAGGCTGGATGGATTTAGGAATGTCTCCATACCTCATTTCTGTAACAATATGGCTCAAGTCATTGGGCTAAAAACTGTAAAACTTTCCGTATCAATGATCGTTGCAGATTAAAAAACTCGAACATGAAACATTTGATAAAGTTAGTATAGTAGCAAATTGCTAAATTATATCACTTAGAAAATGTTTACTTTCTTGGTTTATTATATAGTTAGATTTAATATGACCATATTTAAATTTTGTTAAATACTCAATTCAATTTGTTTATTACAATAGATTGTCCTAGTTAATTAACAACTCCTTTTTGGAGTTGTTAAATAGTATAGTTTATTCTTATATTTTCTTAAATTTTGTCAATAGCATAGAGTTTTTATTTTAATAAATATAGAAATCAGTGAGTGAAATAAACATGATGTAATGAATAATATTATTATATAATTGGTATGATAGAGAAAGAAATGAGTTAAAAGTTTTTCTGGTTTTAATTTATTCGCATATATCTCTAATAAATAATAATAAAGATAAAAGTAAATTATGTTGATTTCATGACGAAAAGTATTTCATATTTATATCTTAAATTATTATTATTATTATTATTATTATTATTATTATTATTATATACATATATATATATATATGTATATATATATATATATATATTGTTGTCGAATATTTAAATTGGGCCAATATCGAAGCCCTCTTACTCGGGCAGCGGATATATATATATATTTATTGTTGTCGAATATTTAAATTGGGCCAATATCGAAGCCCTCTTACTCGGGCAGCGGCCCAAGATTTTTGAGGTTATCGGTTTATAATTCCTTTATGGGCTCCCTATTTTATATTTTGTGAAGGAATTTTGAGGTTCCATAATTTATTTATATGTTTGTTATAACATGTTGGATTTTAATTCGAATCAAATTTAAAATATTAATATTTGATCAATTAAAAAATTCGATGCATCATATTTGATTATCCATTGTCTAAAATAAGTGAATCAATAGTAATGACTCGTATCCAACTTCATATTTATAGTTTATTAAATTTATTATCTTATAAATAAAAATACTAAGGAAAACGTACAAGATTAATATATATATACAATATATACTTTTTATTTTTAAAAAATATATCATCTTTTATTAATAGTTTAAAATTAACATATCTATACTATATAACAAGGATGTACTTTGATAAAATTTTCTGTTTCGGTTCGAATCGAACCGGTTGACAGCCATAATCTATGTCCTCAGCTATCGATTAAAATAATAATAATTTTTAGATAAATATTACACTGTTTTTCAATGATCACTATTATTCAAGTCTTCTTGGATATATATATATATATATATATATATATATATATATATGACAAGTGACAAAAACTATATATGATGCAGACCAAAAATATTTTCCTTTTATCATCTGAACCATATGCGATATACTTATTTCTTTTTTTAAAATTTAGAACATGAATACACTATCATGTTCCAACAAACAATTTGGATTGAATACTAATTAACTTATACACTATTTGATTTCGCAATCGTCGTTACTCTTCTTAAGTTATTGGACTTTGAGGAACCTCGTTTTGGCATCATTATTAGAGATTGCCTAAAGTTTATTAATAAGTCGTGGGCAGGGACGGAACCAGGATTTAATTTGCGTTGAGGGGGCGAATGTAGCACCCGAATATAGGGACCACATCCCCCGCACTAAAACCCAAACCCAGTTACGAAATGGGAAGTCCGTACGCGAATTCAAATCCTAATGAACGGGAGACCAACTCACTCACTAAGTCAGGCGGAGCTAACAAACACAAACTCAGAGTGCGCAGAAGCAATATATAAAACCACAACAATTAAAGCGTAAGCAACACACATATATACATATCACCACCAAATATATACAACATGTACACCGGCCCACACGACCTCATCAACACAAAATAACCATAACTCCAAGTATCCAAGCCATATATATACAAAATAAATATAAAGTGCATGTAGATACGCATCCTAACGAGATCTAGACCAACAAGTGTTGTAACATCCCGATTCTCCGACATATGAGGTACGCCACGTTTCTGTTGGAAAACACGAATCAGAAAGCAGCGGAATTTAAAAATTTTTCCAACAAAAGGATCTTGAACTCGCAATCGTGTATCCAAATTCGTAAAGATAGAAAACTTACTTTTCTTTTATTCTTTCTTGAAGCGTTTCAAGCCACCCAAGAACGCTCTTCTCGCGGCTTGACAACCCGTCCCTCGAAAGTCTCTTTCTACTTCAGAATCCATTGTCGGGATAGCAATCCACACCAACCTAGATTCAATTCATGTTAGAGATGTTCTTAACAATATAACATAAAGAAAGAAACATGAAACGAGAAAAGCAGGATTGAAACTCCCTTCGAAAACCAGTTTTGCGAAAGCAGAAAACTGCCAGTCACAAAACCCTCGTGAAAAAATTCATCCTTCAGGATATGGACGAACGGTTTTCGCCATCTTCTTTGGTTCGATTTTTTCATTCGCTTCATGTCGGGTTCAGAATCGTTTCATCATCCCTTCTGATCGTTTTGCTTAATCCCCACGTTTGGTAAAGCTCGAATCTTCAAAACTTCTAACTTGAAGTCTCTAGAGATAGTCCACCAACTTGGCTACAATCTAACTAGTAAGGATGCTAGTTCTCTAGTTAGTGTTTAGGCTTAACCTAGGGTTTCGTTTATCTTGGAGAAAGGATGGTGTTCAACACATGAACCAAAAGAATTTTATTAGCTCTAAAGGGGAGCATGAGCTCCCCTATATATAAGAAATGGGAGGGACGAAATTCCTAGTCCTTAATGGGCTAGGATTTTGGTCTCTCTCTCTCCTATTACTTGATCATCAAGTAATTTTGACTTTGACTTTGAATTCTAATTCAAATCAACTTTCAAGAGAGCTAAAGATATCCAAACTATTTTTGGATAATTTTATACTTTATTTATTTAAAATAAATAACTTATTTTATCTAATTAATTAATTCATAATTAATTAACTAGATTATTTTTCTCCAAAATAAGACTTTCTTTTTAATTCAAAATTAAACCAGAGTCTATTAAATAATTAATCACATTAATTATTTAATACATAAATAAATATACACATATATTTATACACGTGTGTGACACGTGTCACAATGACACGTGTCACTCACGTGAGCCACACGTGTGGTTTCACACGTGTGGAACCCTCTTGGCTTGATTAACTCGTTTAATCATTTTAAAGCCTCAACTCATGTAACCAAGTTGTTGTTTGTGACCCTCTAGGTTCTCAATTCAATTAGCAGTGACCCTAATTAATTAATTCACTAATTAATTAATCAGTCCACAGATTAAACAACCATAGTCTAGCAACAGGTGTTTAACCCCTAGCTGAATTGGAATGTTCGGATTCGACAGAACCTTTAAGTCATTGATTCATGTGAGATACAATCCTCCTACTTACTATCTCTCAACCAAGATCTAGGGCAAGGGAATAATCAGAACCCTAATAATCCGGTCTTAAAGCTAAGTGCATTTTATATCCATTTGATCTCAATCCAAGAAGCCCTTTTCTTGATGTCTTGATCTACTGCCTTGGCCAAGGACTCCATATGGCATATGAATGACTTACACAATAAGAGATCACCTTGCATATGCAAGTGTAGGTCCTTTCTTGATTCTCATTCACTTTCATGAATCACTTGTGCAGCCCCAGCATAAGCCTCGAATCAGTTGTCTAAGGCGACACCCTTTAAAGCTTATACCAAAGACTACAGAGTTAATTTATAAAGTGACAAGGAACCTCAAGTCTAAGGATCAATTAATCACATCAATGACTCGTGAGATATTTCCTAATCTGGAAGTTTCCATTTCCTGAAATAGAAACTTCCTTTCCCATTTAGGAATGTTCTCACACGGGGCACCTCAGTGAACTTACTTATTAAAGTAAGCACCCTCATGTATCACGCACGTATCAACTATACACTTTGCACCTCCATGAAACAAGGTGGTTCTTCTTAATGGCGTGATCCCACAAGCAAGCCTTAGAGGAGTCAGGTTGACACTCCCACTGTCTGTAGGACTCATCGGCTTGGAGTATTTTACTAATCATGACTTATGTGATATAGGGCTCATTTCATGAACCATTTCACCTAAATGGTAGAGTCCTAAAGTCATCAGGATTAGGGGAGTTCTCATACATGCGCACGTAATGGAAACACACAAAACACGTATTGGCATATAAAGAAGTGTTTGCCTATAATCAATCGTATATTATTCAAAGATTGTCTGTGATACAAGAAAAGTCCCAAAGCAGATTACGTCGAATCGGCTTTCTAGGGCACTATTCCTAACAATCTCCCACTTGCCCGTAAAAGCCTTTTAGGTATTCTAAGTCCCATCTTCTCAAGATGCACTTTGAGAGCCTATTGACTTTGGGCGTTTCCAAAGTGGATCTGCTATATTCTCTGCTGATGTGACCCTCTTGTTTACACATCTCTTAGGAAACACCTTTTCCTTATAAAGTGATTCATAATCACGTGTTCAGTCTCTTGGTGAGGTCTTGGTTCTCTTACTTGAGCAACCATCCTTTTTATCATACAATATGATCAAGGAGTTGTTTCATGCTAGGAACTTCATCTAACCAGTTAGATGGAGTTTCTTACCCAAACACTTAACTTAGCGTTATATAATACGACTAAGTTCTCAACTACGACAGTCGAGTTTTGCAATGTCCGTCCTTGGAACCCTTTCCAACACATTGCATTACCATTCTGGTAGGAGTTATACCCTTTCAATGATTTCATAATCATCTATGTTTGATGCAACAATTACATCAAAATATCCTTTCAACGATAAGATCTTTTGGGCTCTGTAAACTAATACATATCCTCATTTCTTCTCAAGTACTCTGAGGACATCCTTTACAGAGATCTAATGACCTTCTCTGAGGTCATATTAGATTCGGCCTACTACGCTTAGTGTTGCGCCATATCTAATTTAGTACATAACTTTTCATACATTATGCACCCTTTCACTTAAAGGGATTTTGGACATTCTAACTTTCTCAAAGTTATCTTAGGACACATACTCTTCAAAAGAGATGTTCCATTGTCCATACTAAACTCCTTTTAGTACCGTGGTTATGTACTCGTTTTGTGATAATCCATCTATTCTCTTAGATCTATCTTCTATAGATCTTAATGTCGAGAATTTAGGATAATCACTAAGACCTTTCATGCCAAATTGTTTCTTAAACAAGAATTGGTAACCTTCACGTCATCCTTGACATTCCTAATGAGAAGGATATCGTCTTCTAAAGAACCAAAATTGACTCTTACATCACTAACTATCATATGTACACTTTTGAGACTTATTCGACTTCTATCTGTGTCAAACGATTTGACTGTGGAATCGAATTGTCTAACTCCTAGAAGCCTTTATCAATCCACAGATTGACTTAGGGATTTGCATACCTTATGCATACTCCCACTGAATATGAGATTTATAGAAATACCTTATTTCAGTCTCTTTCAATCTCATATTGAACAAGATAGTTCTCATATTCATTTATCATATCTCATAGTCAGAATATGAGGATGCGGTAAACACAATCCAAATGGACTTTTGCATTTCAACCGTCAAGAAGGTTGTAATGCTTTCTATTTACTCGAAGCTCCACGAGCTTGATCCTATCAGGTGGATCAACCAAGGTCAAAACTTGGTTTGAGTATATGGAATCCATATTGGATTTGCTTACACTACTCAGATTCCAAATCTGACAGTGTCTCCTCTTGGCTATCTAGGAATGCGTTCTAAACACATCTTAAGAGAATGGTTTCATACGTGTACATACTCTAAAATTTGGCTAAGTTTTATCAGATGGGCTCGTTTCTTCTATATGTGGCATGGATATTTTTTCTCAAATTTCTTTGAGGTCTGTTTGCTTGCCTTTCTTCTTCTATAGGAATGATTCCTTAAGAAAGGTACATTCCTTTGAGACAAACAACCTTTGTGCAAGGGAATCACAAAACTGATATCCAATATCGTTGTACAAACTGGAACTCGTTTCAAGCTTGTCTCCCACTATCCTCTTCACTTAAATTCTTGGACAAGAATAATTAGGGAATTTAATATGCCACATTGCATAGTGCAACTAAAGGACTGATTTTGGAAGGTGCAAAATTCAAAAATCTCTAACTGCATATTCTGGGAGTTTATTCCTAGAATGATTATAAGTCAGTAAAGCTTGCTATGGAATGGACCATATCCTATAAGGTTTCATTCTCTCATTCGGAAACACTAAGGTGTTCTCGAATTAGTTTACTGAGAGATAATCCTATTATCTCTAAGATGAGTAAGGAATTAGTTGCTAAGATATTGGCTATCTCGATCATATCCATTTACCTATAACTTATGACTACTTCGGTTCCTAACCTCCTTTCGAAATTCTAAGAATTTCATATAAGTTTTGAATTTGTACTTTAACAAGTGCATTCATTCATAATGATTAAACTGACGATTGTATCTAGTGCTTACATTAAGCATCTTACACTCATCAGCATGGATCGAAATCCACTATAATTTTGGAACGTTCCATGTTTCTTATAAACGGGATTCAGGAACGCTTCCCTCATGACGGGATTCACAGGAAGTCAACACTATAGGTTCATTTTCATAGAATGATCTTAAGGTGTCCGACTTGCTAATCCTTTTATATCTCAACGTTCCAAAGTAATTCGAAGCTTTGTCATCTCACTTACTTTTGTTATCTCGTTGCATGTTCAGAACATTAGTACCTTGAGTCTTTGCACAACGGATTATGCAGAATTGACTCAAGACTACTGAATTCTATTCCTAGTAGAATTGCTAAACGAGGTAACATTTCAGAGTACTCATACTCTTTGCAATTCCCTTTCAAAGTCCTTATTTGCTACCATAGAATCAAATGTCCAATTTGATCTCTAGTGTCTTTTGGGCGTACCCCTTACATGCCCCTCCATTGGGCTCTTAAGGGTTTCTTCTTCTTTAGGCCTTCAGGCCTTTAACTCAGTGAGTTTAGAAGAAGAATTAACCATCACAACCTTTTGTTCCTTCTTAAGGATGCTCTCAACCATTATCAACTTAAATGATTAACTATGCTACATTAGCATCATTCTAGTTGAGCATAAAGGGTTTGAATGATGGTGGAAGCAATGTAAGCAATCAGTGCATAGAGAACTCTTTTCTCGGTTGATGATCGAGACCATAAGATCTTCAAGTAAGATCTTTAGACCTTGTTCGTGTGCACTTGTTTCCTCATTTGGAATATTGAATAATTCCATAATGTTATACATTGTAACATTTTATGAGGTGGTTCAATTGCTCTTAAGTGGTTTGGAAAAATCCCATCACCTCAGGTTGCTTCTCTTTTGGCCCGGGTCGAATTTTCACAATTGAAAAACTTCGCCTTTTAGAGAACGCCTTTCTCTAGTTGGATTCTAAAATGAATTTTAGGATCCGAAGCCATTTAGAGTTAGTCAGTACTTAGTCAACTTATTTGACTTAAGGATGGATACGAATGGGTTTGCATTTCGTATTGTAGAGAATCACAGAACTACAACCTAAATGCTAAGCAGAGAATTAGGTGAGCATGCTGAATATTAACGATATACATAAGATAAGGTCTTTAATCTAATGTAGCTCCCACTGTTTTTCAAAGATCTATAATTCCCAAAGATCTAAGAGGAACATGTTTCCCAACGGGTACTAAGATCCTAAGCATTTTACCTCGAACCCACGACTCGCGGACATTCTAAGTAAAATCCTAGGTAGGTACAACTTACCAATTCTAACACCTTTAGAACTCTTAGTAATTGTTTTTGCATCACCCATCTTTCAATATGGACCCACGACTCGTGCGACATCCATATTTACTTAGGCGTTAAGCTAGACCCATCAATCATAAGATCATGATCAAAACTTAGTTCGAACGACTCACGACTCGCGGACATTGCCCTTGCCAAAATTAACCACGAAATATTGATCATTTAAAATGATCAATTAGGTAACTAAGAACTAATAAGCTCCACTAGCTATCCCACGACTCGCGGATAATAACTAGCTTTACTTACTAAACTTAAAACCTATTGATGGAATGCTAGGAATTTAATTCAAAATTTGCATCTCGAATTAAATACCTATTATTCGAAATGAGCTTAATATTTAATGGGAATTTTCGAATCAACCGAAGAGTTGTTCGGTTCGACCTCACCAACATATATGTTATCCAATTTAATTAGTCTTGATTAATGCAAGTACAACTTAAATGCATTTCAAACAAGCACATAAACAGATAACATGTCCTAGCATGATACTAACATGTAATGATCATGGGTTCTACCTATCTTATGCGTGATATGTGGGAGCCACTCCACAATCACAAGTTCTAACATACATGCCACATAAACAGTTTAAATCACATAAGGGAAAGCGGTAACAAAATACGAGCCCTATCTCTATTACATTTAACAATTGAGATTCCCCTCCTTAACATTTTGAGGGGTCTTCACTTATGGCCTCCTTGTTACTTGAATGTGGTCCATCTTACTCCATGGGTGCATTGTCTCCAAAATGAAACTAAAACCTCACCACCTATCTCTACTCTCAAATTACAATAAAAAGAAAAAAACATAAAGTAATAAGGCTCAATCTTCATATTGGTCTTAGACAATTACACGGGGCATACCCCGGCCTCAAAAACAGTAATATGGAAAGCCACATAATAAATCACATAACAGTACGCACATAAGTGAGGCTCCAACCTCAATTGAAAAATGCAACTATAGGGCTCCAACCCCAATTTAAACCATCCATGTGCATAAATTAAAACCATACATAGATCTAAACCCATGATCACCTAACATGCTTAAATTGCAAGAATTTAATTTACCAATAAATTTAAAATTCCTTTAACTTTAAGTCCGACTAACTCAAAGTAATCTGAAAAACAGTTCCTTGTTCAAGAATAATTTCAAAATCAAAAGCTAGAATCTGATAAAATTCAAGTTAATTCAAAAATTAACAATTTTATTAAAATCATTATTTCAAAAAATAATAATTATACTTTTCCCGAAAAATTAAAATTGACTTTGATTCCCGAAATTCCCAAATTATAATTTTATTTCAAAATTAAAAATATTTTCAGTAAAAAAGATTTTTAAAATAATTTTAAAATAAAATTTGGGCCAAAAACATGAAAAATCGCATCGCGTCACATCCGCCCGAAAGCGTGCGGGCGATCCCGCACAGCCCCGCGCAGACGCGTGCGGGCAGTCCCGCACAGGGGTGTGCGGGCGATCCCGCACAGGGCTGGGCGGACGCGTGCCGGCAGTCCCGCACAGGGGTGTGCGGGCGATCCCGCACAGGCTGTTCTGGACGCGTGCGGGCAGTCCCGCACAGGAGTGTGCGGGCGATCCCGCACAGGGCTGGGCGGACGCGTGCGGGAGTCCCGCACATGGGTGTGCGGGCGATCCCGCACAGGCTGTTCCGGCTTCGTCCGGACCCGTCCGCGTGTGGCGACGACGAGCGACAAACTCGCTTGGTCCTCGTCGTCCCACACCGTTTTCCGTACAAAAGTTTTCAGAAAAATTTTCGTCTCGATTCGGGAATCAAAATCGCGATTTTAATAAATCTAAAATAAAACCCTTTTTTCAGAAAACGATTTTCTCAATTTATCAGGAAACCTCTCAGATTCAAAAGCTCAGATTACGATACAAATTCAAGAATACCTAACTGTAATTCAGATTCAAGAATTTCTCAAAATTCAGTTTAATTGAGACGAATCAGAAACACGATTAACGAGGTGGCTCTGATACCACTTGTTGGAAAACACGAATCAGAAAGCAGCGGAATTTAAAAAATTTTCCAACAAAAGGATCTTGAACTCGCAATCGTGTATCCAAATTCATAAAGATAGAAAACTTACTTTTCTTTTATTCTTTCTTGAAGCGTTTCAAGCCACCCAAGAACGCTCTTCTCGCGGCTTGACAACCCGTCCCTCGAAAGTCTCTTTCTACTTCAGAATCCATTGTCGGGATAGCAATCCACACCAACCTAGATTCAATTCATGTTAGAGATGTTCTTAACAATATAACATAAAGAAAGAAACATGAAACGAGAAAAACAGGATTGAAACTCCCTTCGAAAACCAGTTTTGCGAAAGTAGAAAACTGCCAGTCACAAAACCCTCGAGAAAAAATTCATCCTTCAGGATATGGACGAACGGTTTTCGCCATCTTCTTTGGTTCGATTTTTTCATTCGCTTCACGTCGGGTTCAGAATCGTTTCATCATCCCTTCTGATCGTTTTGCTTAATCCCCACTTTTGGTAAAGCTCGAATCTTCAAAACTTCTAACTTGAAGTCTCTAGAGATAGTCCACCAACTTGGCTACAATCTAACTAGTAAGGATGCTAGTTCTCTAGTTAGTGTTTAGGCTTAACCTAGGGTTTCGTTTATCTTGGAGAAAGGATAGTGTTCAACACATGAACCAAAAGAATTTTATTAGCTCTAAAAGGGAGCATGAGCTCCCCTATATATAAGAAAGGGGAGGGACGAAATTCCTAGTCCTTAATGGGCTAGGATTTTGGTCTCTCTCTCTCCTATTACTTGATCATCAAGTAATTTTGACTTTGACTTTGAATTCTAATTCAAATCAACTTTCAAGAGAGCTAAAAATATCCAAACTATTTTTGGATAATTTTATACTTTATTTATTTAAAATAAATAACTTATTTTATCTAATTAATTAATTCATAATTAATTAACTAGATTATTTTTCTCCAAAATAAGACTTTCTTTTTAATTCAAAATTAAACCAGAGTCTATTAAATAATTAATCACATTAATTATTTAATACATAAATAAATATACACATATATTTATACACGTGTGTGACACGTGTCACAATGACACGTGTCACTCACGTGAGCCATACGTGTGGTTTCACACGTGTGGAAACCTCTTGGCTTGATTAACTCGTTTAATCATTTTAAAGCCTCAACTCATGTAACCAAGTTGTTGTGTGTGACCCTCTAGGTTCTCAATTCAATTAGCAGTGACCCTAATTAATTAATTCACTAATTAATTAATCAGTCCACAGATTAAACAACCATAGTCTAGCAACAGGTGTTTAACCCCTAGCTGAATTGGAATGTTCGGATTCGACAGAACCTTTAAGTCATTGATTCATGTAAGATACAATCCTCCTACTTACTATCTCTCAACCAAGATCTAGGGCAAGGGAATAATCAGAACCCTAATAATCCGGTCTTAAAGCTAAGTGCATTTCATATCCATTTGATCTCAATCCAAGAAGCCCTTTTCTTGATGTCTTGATCTACTGCCTTGGCCAAGGACTCCATATGGCATATGAATGACTTACACAATAAGAGATCACCTTGCATATGTAAGTGTAGGTCCTTTCTTGATTCTCATTCACTTTCATGAATCACTTGTGCAGCCCCAGCATAAGCTTTGAATCAGTTGTCTAAGGCGACACCCTTTAAAGCTTATACCAAAGACTACAGAGTTAATTCATAAAGTGACAAGGAACCTCAAGTCTAAGGATCAATTAATCACATCAATGACTCGTGAGATATTTCCTAATCTGGAAGTTTCCATTTCCTGAAATAGAAACTTCCTTTCCCATTTAGGAATGTTCTCACACGGGGCACCTCAGTGAACTTACTTATTAAAGTAAGCACCCTCATGTATCACGCACGTATCAACTATACACTTTGCACCTCCATGAAACAAGGTGGTCCTTCTTAAGGGTGTGATCCCACAAGCAAGCCTTAGAGGAGTCAGGTTGACACTCCCACTGTCTGTAGGACTCATCGGCTTGGAGTATTTTACTAATCATGACTTATGTGATATAGGGCTCGTTTCATAAACCATTTCACCTAAATGGTAGAGTCCTAAAGTCATCAGGATTAGGGGAGTTCTCATACATGCACAACTAAAGTAAACGCATACCAAACAAGAGCATATAAAGAAGTGTTGCCTCAATTCGTTATTTTATTCAAAAATTATCTGTGATTACAATAAGAAAAAGTACAAAGCGGATATACAATCGACTTTTAGGGCACTATTCCTAACAATAATTACCCATCTCGGGTCTCCCTTACCCACATCACGATGATCATGCACAGGAGTAATACTCGGCATCCCCTAACAATAATCGACTTGAATTAATATGCTAATCTTGACTAAGTAAAATTTAATTAGTATGTCTTGGATGATTTAATTTGAAAATTTACAATTTAGGTTTAATTATTAGTTTAATATGAATCTATTATGCGATATATGAATTGTATGAAACTTATATGATAAAATTAGAAACTTCTGCACGTAAGAAATAATTTATTCGTACCAATACGAATTGTTTATTTGATATATGAATTGATATGAAATAAGGTGACTTGCATTGCCTTTCCATCTTGTTTATTTGAATTAATTGTGCATAAGAACATATCCTGATGTGTTTTTATGAATATGTTAAACTATTTGATATTTTATTTGGCACGTAATTAATATGAATTTGAGCCATGTTGATGTGATTGTGTTTTTAAGTGCTTGAGCATTGTCGTGCGTCTTTGTGTGGTTGTTTGAGTCTGAGCTGAGCCCTGTGTTGTGTTTTGTGTGCTCAGTTGGTACAGATGCACTCGGGGTGGTGACAAGTGGGTCGTACAGGTTCCGGGGTGGACCGTTTGCTTTGGGTTTGGCTTTGTTTGGTGCCAAGTGAGGTTAGGTTATAGTTAAACCCTAATGAAACCTGACTAATATGTAGGCATGTGAATATAAACTCTATGAATGCGTGTGATTATGTTATACGCTATAGGTTTTGAATATGCCTGATATGATTTATGTTATAGAGTCTGATTATGTTAGGATTATGATTATGCTATGGTTAGAAATATGCTATGAATATGTTCGCTTATGATATGGCTTGCACTTGATACGCTTGGGGCCCGATGATTATGGGTAAGAAGCCTCGGGGTACTGAGTATTACTCCTGTGCATGGTAATCGGGATGTAGGTAAGGAGCCTCGGGGCACCGAGTATTACTCCTTTGCACATTTTGTCTCTTGTTTGAAGGTTAGACTCTGTTCTGCTTAGGGCTCGGTGGTTATGGGTAAGGAGCCTCGGGATGCCGAGTATTACTCCTGTGCATGATCATCGTGATGTGGGTAAGGGAGACCCGAGATGGGTAATTATTGTTAGGAATAGTGCCCTAAAAGTCGATTGTATATCCGCTTTGTACTTTTCCTTATTGTAATCACAGACAATTTTTGAATAAAATAACGAATTGAGGCAACACTTCTTTATATGCTCTTGTTTGGTATGTGTTTACTTTAGTTGTACATGTATGAGAACTCCCCTAATCCTGATGACTTTAGGACTCTACCATTTAGGTGAAATGGTTCATGAAACGAGCCCTATATCACATATGTCATGATTAGTAAAATACTCCAAGCCGATGAGTCCTACAGACAGTGGAAGTGTCAACCTGACTAATTTTAAGGCTTGCTTGTAGGATCACGCCCTTAAGAAGGACCACCTTGTTTCATGGAGGTACAAAGTGTGTAGTTGATACGTGCGTGATACATGAGGGTGCTTACTTCCATAAGTAAGTTCACTGAGGTGCCCCGTGTGAGAAGATTCCTAAATGGGAAAGGAAGTTTCTATTTCAGGAAATGGAAACTTCCAGATTAGGAAATATCTCACGAGTCATTGATGTGATTAATTGATCCTTAGACTTGAGGTTCCATGTCGCTTTATGAGTTAACTCTGTAGTCTTAGGTATAAGCTTTAAAGGGTGTCGCCTTAGACAACTGATTCAAGGCTTATGCTGGGGCTACACAAATGACTCATGAAAGTGAATGAGAATCAAGAAAGGACCTACACTTGCATTTGCAAGGTGATCTCTTATTGTGTAAGTTATTCATATGCCATATGGAGTCCTTGACCAAGACAGCAGATCAAGACATCAAGAAAAGGGTTTCTTGGATTGAGATCAAATGGATATGAAATGCACTTAGCTTTAAGACCAGATTATTAGGGTTCTGATTATTCCCTTACCCTAGATCTTGTTTGAGAGATACTAAGTAGGAGGATTGTATCTCACATGAATCAATGACTTAAAGGTTCTGTCGAATTGAGACATTCCCATTCAGCTAGGGGTTAAACACCTGTTGCTAGACTATGGTTGTTTAATCTGTGGACTGATTAATTAATTATTGAATTAATTAATTGGGGTCACTGCTAATTGAATTGAGAACCTAGAGGGTCACACACAACAACTTGGTTGCATGAGTTAAGGCTTTAAAATTATTAAACGAGTTGATCATGCCGAGAGGGTTCCACACGTGTGAATCACACGTGTGGGTCACGTGAGTGGCACGTGTCCTTGGGACATGTGTCTCACACATGTATATATATATTGTATGTATTAAATAATTAATGTGTTAATTATTTAATAGACTTTGGTTTAATTTTGAATTAAAAAGAAAGTCTTGTTTTGGAGAAATTAATCTATTTAATTAAGTAGATAAATAAGTTATTTATTTATTAATAAATAAAGTATAATATTATCCAAAAGGAGTTTGGATATTTTTTTAGCTCTCTTAAAAGTTGATTTGAATTAGAATTCAAAAGTTAAAGTTTGGAATTACTTGATGATCAAGTAATAATAGAGAGGGACCAAAATCCTTAGTCCAATAGGACTAAGTTTCGACCGCCCCTCCCTTGGCTATATATAGGGGAGCTCGAGAGAGGAATTGTGAATTCTTTTGGTTCATGTGTTGAACACCATCCTTTCTCCAAGATAAAATAAACCCTAGGTTAAGCCTAAACACTAACTAGAGAACTAGCATCATTACTAGTTAGATTGTAGTCAAGTTGGTGGACAATCTCCAGAGAGCTTCAAGTTAGAAGTTTTTAAAGATTCGAGCTTTACCAAAGAGAGGGGATCAAACCGCGAGAAGAGCGTTATTGGGTGGCTTGAAATGCTTCAAGAAAGATTATTGAAAAGTAAGTTTCTAATCTCTACGAATTCGGATTCACGATTGTGAGTTTCAATCCTTTTTGTTGGAAAATTTTAAATTTCCTCTGCTTTCTGATTCCTGTTTTCCAACAATTATCCCTGTGCACATTTCCCCTTGTTGTTTGATGGTTTTCTTTATGTGTTTGTTTTCGTTAAGTTAGTTTGTTAGGAAACTGTTCGGGAAACAGGAGCGGATTTCTAGTTAATAAAATTGGGATTGTTTTGGCCTTTGGCCTAACTCTTTTACTTCCCTATATCTAGTATCACGTGTGAAAATGTTTTAGAATGCAAAAAAACCACGCCACGGTTCATGAACTCCCTTCTATGATATGTGATGTGCTCCGCATACGTATGTACGCGTGGGTGTGTAGCCCCTCACTCAGTCAGTGCGACTAATCCCTCCCTCTTTATGTTTTTAGTTTGCAGGTTTAGGTTCTTGGAGTTCGAGCTAGGCGGCTTTGTGTCGTGTCTGTCGAGTCTGTGTCTATTTGATTAAGTTTTGAATCTCTGATCTTCATATGTTTGTAATTTTGTAAATATTATGGTATAATTTGCACAGGTTTCTGCCCTATGAATGAATGATATTTCGGGACAGGTTAGGACAGGTGCTTGGATTAGTTGAACCCGTTTTGATATGTGTTATCCGGGATAAGTTAGGACAGATTCTTGATTTAGTTGAACCCGTGTAGTTGATTTATTATATGGATGGTTTTATTATGCATGATATGTAAAGTTTTTGAAAGTTCATGTTTGCATCGCTTCCGCATTCAAGTTTTGCATATTTTCCATTTGTACAGGGTTTAGGTACCGCCTAGCTTAGGTTGAATTTTTGTTTGTCACCCGTTCGCTGTAACTTGGGGCGTGTGCGGACTTTCCATTTCGTATAGGTGTCGGGCCATAATGCGGGGGTGTGGTGCCCCATCGCTTGGGGTGCTACATCTTAAATGGTGTCAGAGTTATCAGGTTCAGAACCGGTGCTCTTCGTGTCAGTCTAAGTCGTACAACATAGGAATATATGCGCATTGCATCCATTTGGCATGAAATTTTGCTTCCTCAATATGAATTGTACCGAGTTATGTGACTATGTGCGCGCTATGACTATGATTGTGTAACACTTTATCATGTGCTTTCAATTACATTTAATTGTTGCACTTACGTGACTTAAGTGCCACATTTCATTTGCACATCTAACCCTCATGCACCAACTTTAGTGTTTTAATTACAGGGTTGCAATACCAACAATTTAACCAGCTTCCATGACGTCATCGCAACTTTATGGTCAAGATTTCAAACACCACGGTGAACGGTACACTAAGCATTCATGGCACGAGCATACATGCATCCTTCATTTGATTAATTCTCGTTATAATGTGATATAATTGTCAAGTGTGATATGCGATGATTGTTGTGATTTTTTATTCTGCTTTTGTGCTTGAGTGAAAGGGAGATTTAATTCTCTCTGTTTACGTGCTAGGGAGAGGTTGACTCTTCCTATTTGTGTGATAGTGAGATGTTGGATTCTCTCTAATTATGTGATAGAAAGATGCTGGATTCTTTCTGATTTTTGTGCACGAGAGATGTTGGATTCTCTTGTACTTAGGTATTCGAGGGATGTTGGATTCTCTTGAATTTAGAGGTTTGAGAAATGCCGGATTTTCTCAAACTAGAATGTCTGGGAGATGTGGAATCTGTCAGATTTAGGCTGAGAGACGGGATTCTCTCAATTCTGTGTTTGAGAGACGAGGCTCTCTCAATTCTGTGCCTGAGAGATGGGGTTCTCTCTTTTGTATGTGCTGAGGGACGGGGTTCCCTCGCCTGCGTGTTGAGAGATGGGATTCTCCCTTGTTTGTCACAGTTGCGTTATGTCTGGCCAGATAACGGTTTGCAAGCGACGAGGATACGATGATATCAAACTTTGGGTGCAGAGAGACAGCCATCCATATCCTAGTGGTGATCAAACGAGTTTGAAGCGACCAACGATCAAGTGTTCTGACAGACCTCAGCGACAATGAGACACCATGAAAGGAGTTGATATAAACAAGGGGAGTGAACTTCACAATTGGGACTATGACTCTACACGATTCCGGGAGATGGATTGAAGTATTACAACCTGAAGCTTTTCGACTCAACAATAGGTGTTAGGAATAGTGCCCTAGAAAGCCGATTGTATATCCGCTTTGTGCTTTTCCTTATTGTAATCACAGACAATCTTTGAATGAAATAACGAATTGAGGCAACACTTCTTTATATGCTCTTGTTTGGTATGCGTTTACTTTAGCTGTGCATGTATGAGAACTCCCCTAATCCTGATGACTTTAGGACTCTACCATTTAGGTGAAATGGTTCATGAAACGAGCCCTATATCACATAAGTCATGATTAGTAAAATACTCCAAGCCGATGAGTCCTACAGACAGTGGAAGTGTCAACCTGACTAATTTTAAGGCTTGCTTGTAGGATCACGCCCTTAAGAAGGACCACCTTGTTTCATGGAGGTACAAAGTGTATAGTTGATACGTGTGTGATACATGAGGGTGCTTACTTTAATAAGTAAGTTCACTGAGGTGCCCCGTGTGAGAACATTCCTAAATGGGAAAGGAAGTTTCTATTTCAGGAAATGGAAACTTCCAGATTAGGAAATATCTCACGAGTCATTGATGTGATTAATTGATCCTTAGACTTGAGGTTCCTTATCACTTTATGAGTTAACTCTGTAGTCTTAGGTATAAGCTTTAAAGGGTGTCGCCTTAGACAACTGATTCAAGGCTTATGCTGGGGCTGCACAAGTGACTCATGAAAGTGAATGAGAATCAAGAAAGGACCTACACTTGCATTTGCAAGGTGATCTCTTATTGTGTAAGTCATTCATATGCCATATGGAGTCCTTGGCCAAGGCAGTAGATCAAGACATCAAGAAAAGGGTTTCTTGGATTGAGATCAAATGGATATGAAATGCACTTAGCTTTAAGACCGGATTATTAGGGTTCTGATTATTCTCTTGCCCTAGATCTTGGTTGAGAGATAGTAAGTAGGAGGATTGTATCTCACATGAATCAATGACTTAAAGGTTCTGTCGAATCCGAACATTCCAATTCAGCTAGGGGTTAAACACCTGTTGCTAGACTTTGGTCGTTTAATCTGTGGACTGATTAATTAATTAGTAAATTAATTAATTGGGGTCACTGCTAATTGAATTGAGAACCTAGAGGGTCACACACAATAACTTGGTTAGATGAGTTGAGGCTTGAAAATGATTAAACGAGTTAATCGGGCCAAGAGGGTTCCACACGTGTGAAGTCACACGTGTGGCTCACGTGAGTGACACGTGTCACACACGTGTGTATATATATATATATTATATATATATTAAATAATTAATTAGTTAATTATTTAATAGACTTTGGTTTAATTTTGAATTAAAAAGAAAGTCTAATTTTGGAGAAAATAATCTAGTTAATTAATTACGAATTAATTAATTAGATAAAAATAAGTTATTTATTTTATAATAAATAAAGTATAAAATTATCCAAAAATAGTTTGGATATTTTTAGCTCTCTCAAAAGTTGACTTGAATTAAAATTCAAAGTCAAAGTTGGAAAATACTTGATGATCAAGTAATAGGAGAGAGAGGGACCAAATCCTTTGTCCATTAGGACTAGGTTCGGCCGCCCCTCCCCTTTCCTATATATAGGGGAGCTCACGCTCCCCTTTAGAGCTAATAGACAATTCTTGGTTCATATGTTGAACACCTTCCTTTCTCCAAGATTAAATTAAACCCTAGGTTAAGCCTAAACACTAACTAGAGAACTAGCATCCTTACTAGTTAGATTGTGATCAAGTTGGTGGACTTTCTCTAGAGACTTCAAGTTAGAAGTTTGAAGATTCGAGCTTTACCAAGGAGAGGGGATCAAGCCGCGAGAAGAGCGTTCTTGGGTGGCTTGAAACGCTTCAAGAAAGAATAAAAGAAAAGTAAGTTTTCTATCTTTACGAATTTGGTTACACGATTGCGAGTTCAAGGTCCTTTTGTTGGGAAAATTTTTTAAATTCCGCTGCTTTCTGATTCGTGTTTTCCAACAAGTGGTATCAGAGCCACCTCGTTAATCGTGTTTCTGATTCGTCTCAATTATTCTGAATTTGGTAGAAATTCTTAGGCTTAGATGCGAATTAGGTATTCATGAGTTCTTTTAGAAAGCCTGAATTACGAAACTGTAATTTTTCCTGAATTTCTGAAACTGTTTTCTTAAATTGTGTTTTTGAAAACCGTTTTGATTGAAATATGTTTAAATCGAATTTTTTAATTTTGGAGTGAATTGGTTTTGAGAAACCTGGACACGAAACGGAACACGAAAAGGACGAGCCTAGGCGTGCTAGCACGTCGCACGCCCAGGCCCGCCGCTGCCGCCCAGCTCCTCCCGCAACCGCGCGGGAGCCGTCCCGGCGCGCCCGCCCAGCCCGCCCCGCAACCGTGCGGGACGCCTGCCCAGCCCGCCTAGTCGCGGCGCGCGCATGATGCGCGGCCGGCGCGCGAACGCGAGCGGCAACTGCCGCGCGCTGCTGCGCAAAAGTGCCTCGCGCGGCTAGGCCCCTTTTCGGGCCCGTTTTCGTGTTTCGTGTTTTTCGTGTTTTTCGGTCCTTAAAATCCCGATTTAATTTTATTTTAATTTTATCTTTTAAAATCAGTTTTGCTAAAATAAAATTATTTTAAAATTTTGATTAAATTGGGATTTTTTGAGAAATTAAAGCGATTTGGATTTTGGGAAAATTATGAATTTTATTTTCTGAAAATAATGAAAGAATAAAATTATTAATTTTGGAAATTAATTGGAATTTTATTGGTTTATTGTTTTTGGGGTTTTATTGAAAAGGCTCTTGAACAAGAATTGCATCTAAGTCGTGTTTTAAGTCATTAGGACTTGAAACGAGAATTTTAATTTATTGGTTAAATTTAAATTCTCGCAAAAGCATGTTAGGTGATCATGGGTTTAGATCTATGTATGGTTTTAATTTATGCACATGGATGGTTTAAATTGGGGTTGGAGCCCTATAGTTGCGTTTTTCAATTGAGGTTGGAGCCTCACTTATGTGCGTACTGTTATGTGATTTATTATGTGGCTTTCCATATTACTGTTTTTTAGGCCGGGGTATGCCCCGTGTAATTGTCTAAGGCCAATATGAAGATTGAGCCTTATTACTTTATGTCTTTTTCTTTTTTTTTATTGTAATTTGAGAGTAGAGATAGGTGGTGAGGTTTTATTTTCATTTTGGAGACAATGCACCCATGGAGTAAGATGGACCACATTCAAGTAACAAGGAGGCCATAAGTGAAGACCCCTCAAAATGTTAGGGAGGGGAATCTCAATTGTTAAATGTAATAGAGATAGGGCTCGTATTTTGTTACCGCTTTCCCTTATGTGATTTAAACTGTTTATGTGGCATGTATGTTAGAACTTGTGATTGTGGAGTGGCTCCCACATATCACGCATAAGATAGGTAGAACCCATGATCATTACATGTTAGTATCATGCTAGGACATGTTATCTGTTTATGTGCTTGTTTGATATGCATTTAAGTGTACTTGCATTAATCAAGACTAATAAAATTGGATAACATATATGTTGGTGAGGTCGAACCGGACAACTCTCCGGTTGATTCGAAAATTCCCATTAAATATTAAGCTAATTTCGAGCAAATAGGTGTTTAATTCGAGATGCAAATTTTGAATTAAATTCCTAGCATTCCATCAATAGGTTTTAAGTTTAGAAAGTAAAGCTAGTTATTGTCCACGAGTCGTGGGATAGCTAATGGAGCTTATTAGTTCTTAGTTACCTAATTAATCATTTTAAATGGTCAATATTTCGTGGTCAATTTTAGTAAGGGCGATGTCCGCGAGTCGTGGGTCGTTCGAACTAAGTTTTGGTCATGATCTTATGATTGATGGGTCTAGCTTAACACCTAAGTAAATATGGATGTCGCACGAGTCGTGGGTCCATATTGAAAGATAGGTGATGCAAAAACAATTACTAAGAGTTCTAAAGGTGTTAGAATTGGTAAGTTGTACCTACCTAGGGTTCTTACTTAGAATGTCCGCGAGTCGTGGGTTCGAGGTAAAATGCCTAGGATCTTAGTACCCATTGGGAAACGTGTTCCTCTTAGATCTTTGGGAATTCTAGATCTTTGAAAAACAGTGGGAGCTACATTAGATTAAAGACCTTATCTTTTGTATATCGTTATAATTCAGCATGCTCACTAGTTCTCTGTTTTTACCATTTAGGTCGTAGATTCTGTGATTCTCTACGTGTTTTGAAATGGCAACCAAAAACCCTCTTGTATCGATCCTCGAGTCAAACAAGTTGACTGGTCCCAACTATTCTGATTGGCTGAGGAATCTAAAAATCATTTTAGATTCTGAGAAGAGAACTTATGTTCTCTTCGAAGGGGAGCCTAGTCCCGAAGGGGAGGCTCCCACTCGGGCCGAGCGGGACGCGATTCAGAAGTGGAAGGAGGATAATCTCCAAGCCCGTTGCCTTATGTTGGCTAACATGTCTCCGGACTTGCAAAGGCAACATGAGGCCATTGAATTTGCTTGGGAGATTTACGACCACTTAGAGCAACTTTACCGCCCTCATGAACGTGTTACAAGGTATAACACTTCAAAGGAATTGTTCCACTTGAGAATGAGGGAAGGTTCAAGTGTCCATGAATTTGGACTCAAGTTTCTTGCCCTTACTGAGAAACTTGCTTCCATGGACATGCCACTGAAAGATGAGCTTTCAGTGGATTTGTTGCTAGCTTCGCTCCCACCATCATTCAACCCATTTGTCCTTAACTTCAACATGAATCATGCTGGTGCTACTGTAGCTGAGCTGATTAGTCAGCTTGTGACTGCTGAAAGCACGATCAAGAAGGACAATAAGGTTTTGATGGTGAATGCTCCATCTTCCTCTTCTGGACCTTCTAAAGGTAAGGGCAAGAAAGCCCAAAAGAAGAAGAAGAAACCCTTTAGGCCCACTGGTGGCATTCCGAAGGGGAAGGCCCAAAAGAAGAAGCGTGATCAGAAAGAGGATGTTTGCTTCCATTGTGGCAAAGCGGGACATTGGAGGAGAAACTGCCCAGAGTACAAGGCTACTCTAAAGAAAGGTATCTTTCTCGTTGAAGTAAATCTTTCTATTAATTCTAGTTCTTGGGTACTTGATACCGGTTGTGGAACTCATATCTGTAATGATGTACAGATGCTAAGTGAAGTCCAACAACTCAAAGAGGGAGAATGTGTCTTGAAGATCGGTGATGGCTCAAACGTTGAAGCTCGAGCTTTAGGCACAATTAGATTAGATTTAGGTAGTTTTGAGTTAGTATTAAATAAAGTCCTTTATGTACCGAGTATTATTCGTAATATAATTTCAGTTCCAATATTAGATTGTGAAGGTTATGAAACTTATATTAAGAATGGTAAATATTTTGTCAAACGGAACAACTCTTCCGTTCATATCGGTGCTCTAAGTAATGGACTTTACCTAACTCAGAATATCAATATTATGAATATACAACGAGAAACAAAGCGTAAGAGAGATGACAAAGTTTCAGCTCCCTTATGGCACGCTAGATTAGGACACATTTCCAAGAACAGAATTAGCAAGATAAACACTTTAGGATCATTCTCTGAAAATGATCTCAAAGAGTTGACTTCTTGCGAATCCTGTCTCAAAGGAAAGATGTCCAAAGTTCCTTTTAAAGGAACTGTGGAACGTGCCACTAAGGTTTTGGATTTGATCCATACTGATGTTTGTGGACCGCTTAGTGTAAGCACTAGAAGCAATCATCAGTATTTCATAACCTTTAGTGATGACTTTAGTCGGTATGGTTATGTATACTTAATGAAGTATAAATCTGAAACTTTTGAGAAATTCTTAGAATTTCAAAAGGAGGTTGAGAACCAAACTGGTCACAAGATCAAAGCACTTCGATCTGATCGAGGAGGCGAGTATCTTAGTGAAGAATTCCTTAATCATCTCAAGGATAATGGGATTATCTCTCAGTGGATTCCTCCGGGAACTCCTAAGCTTAATGGAGTTTCTGAGAGAAGGAATCGAACCCTACTTGATATGGTTCGTTCCATGATGAGTATCACTGACTTACCACCTTCTTTCTGGGGTTATGCCCTAGAAAGTGCAGCAAAGATTCTGAATCTAGTTCCCTCTAAATCAGTCCCCAAAACGCCCTATGAAATGTGGCATGGTAAAATCCCTAGTTATTCTTACTTAAGAATTTGGGGTTGTCCTGCTTACGTGAAGAGGACAGTGGGAGATAAGTTAGAATCTCGTTCTAACTTATGCTACTTTGTAGGTTATCCTAAGGAATCCATAGGATACTACTTCTATGATCAATTTGAGCAAAAGGTGTTTGTTTCCAGAAATGCTACTTTTCTGGAGGAACCGTTCCTTAATGAAAAGAAAGGCAAGATCATAGAATTAGAAGAAGTACAAAGTGACCCCATACCACCCACTGAAGAAACGTCCCACTCTGATCAACCACAACCAATCACGAATTTCGATACACACGAAAACCCTCCTCTAAGGCGTTCTGAACGCACTCCTAGACAGCCGGAGAGATGGTATGGATTCTTCCATGAAATCTCTCAAAAGGATAATGATCCTTTAACATATGAGGAGGCACTTTCAGATTCTGACTCTGAACAGTGGATAGAAGCCATGAAATCCGAAATGGACTCCATGAACTCCAACCAAGTTTGGACCTTGGTAGATTTGCCTGATGGGGTCAAACCTATAGGTTGCAAATGGATCTTTAAGAGAAAGCTTGGAGTTGATGGAAGCATTGCAGCCTACAAAGCAAGACTGGTTGCAAAATGATTCACTCAGAGACCCGGCGTGGATTTTGATGAAACCTTTTCACCAGTTGCAATGCAAAAGTCTATTCGGATCATGCTTGCCATTGCTGCATATTATGACTATGAGATATGGCAAATGGATGTGAAAACTGCCTTTCTCAATGGTGACATTGACAAAGACATTTATATGGAGCAACCCATAGGTTTCACATTCAGTGGGAGTGAGCAAAAGGTTTGCAAACTCCAAAGATCAATCTATGGATTGAAACAGGCTTCTAGGAATTGGAACATTCGATTTGATGAATCGGTCAAAGCGTTTGGCTTCATCCAAATTTCGAATGAATCATGTGTGTATAGAAAGGAATTGGAGACCTCAGTGCAATTCTTAGTACTTTATGTTGATGACATCCTTCTTATTGGGAATTCGAAGGATGACATGAAAGTGACTAAGTTATGGTTATCGAACCAATTCGAGATGAAAGATCTTGGTGATGCGTCCTATATCCTTGGAATCAAAATCTATAGAGATAGATCTAGAAGGTTAATAGGACTATCACAATCGATGTACATTGACAAAGTATTGAAAAGATTCAATATGGAGTCAGCAAAGGTTAAGAACCTTCCTATGAGTGTAGGAACATGTCTTTCAAAGAAGATGTGTCCTAAGACTAACCTTGAGAAGGAAAGAATGACTCATACACCTTATGCATCAGCAATAGGTAGCATAATGTATGCAATGTTATGTACTCGACCGGATGTGGCTTATGCACTTAGTGTAACGAGTCGTTTCCAATCTGACCCTGGAGATGGTCACTGGGCTGCCGTGAAGAATATTCTTAAGTACTTGAAAAGTACTAAAGATTTATTCTTAGTTTACGGAGGTCAGAAAGATCTTACTGTCGGAGGATACTGTGATGCAAGCTTTGCATCTGACTTAGATGATTTTAAGTCAATGTCAGAATACATTTTCTGCCTAAACGGCGGAGTAGTGAGTTGGAAGAGTTCCAAGCAAACTACCACTGCAGATTCGACCACTGAGGCCGAATACTTAGCTGCAAATGATGCAGCTAAGGAAGGTGTTTGGATTAGAAACTTCATTCAAGAGTTGAATGTTGTTCCTAGCATGAAAGACCCCATTACTGTGTTTTGTGACAACACTGGGGCGGTTGCTCAAGCAAGAGCACCAAGATCTCACCAACGGACCAATCACATTATGAGGAAGTATCACCTAATCCGTGATATTATCAAAAGAGGAGATGTGCTAATTGAGAGGGTCACATCAGCAGAGAACGTGGCAGATCCGCTTACTAAACCCCTTAGTCGAGAAGCTTTCCAAGGTCATCTTCAGAAGATGGGACTTAGAGTAGCTTTAGAATGGCTTTGACGGGCAAGTGGGAGATTGTTAGGAATAGTGCCCTAGAAAGCCGATTGTATATCCGCTTTGTGCTTTTCCTTATTGTAATCACAGACAATCTTTGAATGAAATAACGAATTGAGGCAACACTTCTTTATATGCTCTTGTTTGGTATGCATTTACTTTAGTTGTGCATGTATGAGAACTCCCCTAATCCTGATGACTTTAGGACTCTACCATTTAGGTGAAATGGTTCATGAAACGAGCCCTATATCACATAAGTCATGATTAGTAAAATACTCCAAGCCGATGAGTCCTACAGACAGTGGGAGTGTCAACCTGACTCCTCTAAGGCTTGCTTGTGGGATCACGCCCTTAAGAAGGACCACCTTGTTTCATGGAGGTGCAAAGTGTATAGTTGATACGTGCGTGATACATGAGGGTGCTTACTTTAATAAGTAAGTTCACTGAGGTGCCCCGTGTGAGAACATTCCTAAATGGGAAAGGAAGTTTCTATTTCAGGAAATGAAAACTTCCAGATTAGGAAATATCTCACGAGTCATTGATGTAATTAATTGATCCTTAGACTTGAGGTTCCTTGTCACTTTATGAGTTAACTCTGTAGTCTTAGGTATAAGCTTTAAAGGGTGTCGCCTTAGACAACTGATTCAAAGCTTATGCTGGGGCTGCACAAGTGACTCATGAAAGTGAATGAGAATCAAGAAAGGACCTACACTTGCATTTGCAAGGTGATCTCTTATTGTGTAAGTCATTCATATGCCATATGGAGTCCTTGGCCAAGGCAGTAGATCAAGACATCAAGAAAAGGGTTTCTTGGATTGAGATCAAATGGATATGAAATGCACTTAGCTTTAAGACCGGATTATTAGGGTTCTGATTATTCCCTTGCCCTAGATCTTGGTTGAGAGATAGTAAGTAGGAGGATTGTATCTCACATGAATCAATGACTTAAAGGTTCTGTCGAATCCGAACATTCCAATTCAGCTAGGGGTTAAACACCTGTTGCTAGACTATGGTCGTTTAATCTGTGGACTGATTAATTAATTAGTGAATTAATTAATTGGGGTCACTGCTAATTGAATTGAGAACCTAGAGGGTTACACACAACAACTTGGTTACATGAGTTGAGGCTTCAAAATGATTAAACGAGTTAATCGGGCCAAGAGGGTTCCACACGTGTGAAGTCACACGTGTGGCTCACGTGAGTGACACGTGTCACACACGTGTGTATATATATATATTATATATATATTAAATAATTAATTAGTTAATTATTTAATAGACTTTGGTTTAATTTTGAATTAAAAAGAAAGTCTAATTTTGGAGAAAATAATCTAATTAATTAATTACGAATTAATTAATTAGATAAAAATAAGTTATTTATTTTATAATAAATAAAGTATAAAATTATCCAAAAATAGTTTGGATATTTTTAGCTCTCTCAAAAGTTGACTTGAATTAAAATTCAAAGTCAAAGTTGGAAAATACTTGATGATCAAGTAATAGGAGAGAGAGGGACCAAATCCTTTGTCCATTAGGACTAGGTTCGGCCGCCCCTCCCCTTTCCTATATATAGGGGAGCTCATGCTCCCCTTTAGAGCTAATAGACAATTCTTGGTTCATGTGTTGAACACCTTCCTTTCTCCAAGATTAAATTAAACCCTAGGTTAAGCCTAAACACTAACTAGAGAACTAGCATCCTTACTAGTTAGATTGTGATCAAGTTGGTGGACTTTCTCTAGAGACTTCAAGTTAGAAGTTTGAAGATTCGAGCTTTACCAAGGAGAGGGGATCAAGCCGCGAGAAGAGCGTTCTTGGGTGGCTTGAAACGCTTCAAGAAAGAATAAAAGAAAAGTAAGTTTTCTATCTTTACGAATTTGGTTACACGATTGCGAGTTCAAGGTCCTTTTGTTGGGAAAATTTTTTAAATTCCGCTGCTTTCTGATTCGTGTTTTCCAACAATAGGATCTGGGGACCAGATCCCTGTAGGGGGGGGGGGGGGGGGGAGAGAGAGGTTGTAACATCCCCGATTCTTAGACATATGAGGTACACCACGTTTCAACCTTTTTATTTGTTTAATTATGTGATTTTGTGTTTTACGTGGCCCTATTTTGAACTCTTTTAGAGTTTAGGGACCTTTTTACAATTTTTTTTCTTTTTAGGGGTTTTTGGTCATTCCTTGTTCGATCGAGATTTCGACCTCTTAGACCCCTTCAAAGCGTTCGGGGCTTCGAAACAAGTCCGTAGACTCTAAGTTTGTCCAATTCTGACGTCGTTAACCCCTTCTTCCATTCGTTTCACATACGAGGACCCGGGATAAAACAATCGGACCCTCGTTATTCGAGCAAAACGCATCATCCTTCTCTCTCTCTAATGTTCCCTATCTCTCTCTAACGACAACACACACCCAAGGTGTGATTTCACACATAACTCCAAATCCGATCAATACTCGACGGAATTCGATGAATCCATAGTGCATTTCGAAGAGCTTGATGATGCGATCACAATCGTACCAAGATCTCGACCTAACGACGAGCGGTGGCGGATTTATCCACGATTTTCAGTTGCGACTGAGAGGGAGTGGTGAAGTCGCCACTTCGTCGGCGGTTTTCGCCATCTCCAGTGACCTCCCTGATGCACGTGCCCTAAGAACGGCTAGAGGACTTCCCGGGGTAACTTTCTCTGTAGGTGGCGCCGCCATCGGGGCGGCGAGGAAGGTGCACACGCCATCCAAACCGGACGGCGGGCGGCGGAGTTACTGTAGCGGCGCAATTCCACCGCCTCTGTCGGTCTTTTCCGCCGACCCTCGATGATTCCCTAGGTTTTTCAGGCCCCTGGTTCCATTTCCGACCTCCTTTTTGTCAGATTCGTGGCGGAGATAGGGTTTTCCGGCATGGCAGTCGCGAGGTTGAAGGCGGCGGCGGTTCGGCCTTTTCCAACGGGTTTTTTACTTCGGACCCTTTACAAGAATTACTCAGCACGATGAGGCCGAGCTTTTCGCGTTGGTGGTGGCTCAAGAACCGATCAGTGGTGGTGGACCGTGGCGGCGAACCGGCGGTTCAATACCGACCGTTTTTCCGACGACTTTTTCGGCAAGTGAGATATGGGTTTCGAAGGCCTCGTTACGGGCTTTCCAACGGTATGTTCGGATTTTGTTTTCGTTTTACGATTTGAGTTTAATTTCAATTTTCGTTCTAGGGATTTAGTTCGGTTTTTCGCCAACGAAATCTGGTGTGTTTGGTATTTTCTGAAATTATTTGAGGGCTTTTGTCGAGCAGGCCGAGACGCACGTTTCTGTGCTTCCGAGGATTTTTCCGAACATCGGAGACGGTGTTCCGGTGGCTATTCGGCCGGCTACGGTGGCGGCATTCTGGTGACTTTCGGACAGTAGGTCCGTTTCGTTGTGGTGAGTCCAACACCACTTTCCGTTCGTCAATCGGATATCTGGTTGATTTGTTGTGATTTATTTTGTGTAATTTGAATAATTGAAATTAATTGTTTTAATTGCAATAAATTGTGTTTTGCTGTAATTGTCAATCAATATGTACTCCTATGTATATGAAATAATACATGGAATGAAAAGTGATATGTATGGATGTTTTAATTCGCAAATTGAATCCCGTTATGTCGAAATTGTGCTATTTGCTTAAGTTAGAAAGGATGTATGTGTAATTTCCCTAAACATGTAAATTGTATGACTTGAATTATGCAATCCTTGTTATTTTAAAAAACGAATATGCTAATCTTGACTAAGTAAAATTGAATTAGTATGTTTTGGATGATTTAATTTGAAACTTTACAATTTAATTAGGTTTAATTACTTAGTTTAATATGAATCTATTATGCGATATATGAATTGTATGAAACTTATATGATAATATTAGAAACTTTTGTACGTAAGAAATAATTTATTCGTACGAATATGAATTGGTTATTTGATATGAAATAAGGTGACTTGCATTGCCTTTCCATCTTGTTTGTTTGAAATAATTGTGCATAAGAACATATCCTGATGTGTTTTATGAATATGTTAAACTATGTGATATTTTATTTTGCATGTAATTAATATGAATTTGAGCCATGCTTATGTGATTGCGTTTTTAAGTGCTTGAGCATTGTCGTACGTCTTTGTGTGGTTGTCTGAGTCTGAGTCTGAGCCCTGTGTTGTGTTTTGTGTGCTCAATTGGTACAGGTACACCCGGGGTGGTGACAAGTGGGTCGTACAGGTTTCGGGGTGGACCGTTTCCTTTGGGTTTGGCTTTGTTTGGTGCCAGGTGAGGTTAGGTTATAGTTAAACCCTAATGAAACGTGACTAATATGTACACATGTGAATATAAACCCTATGAATGCGTGTGATTATGTTATACGCTATAGGTTATGAATACGCCTGATATGATTTACGTTCTAGAGTCTGATTATGCTACGATTATGATTATGCTATGGTTAGAAATATGCTATGAATATGTTAGCTTATGATATGACTTGCACTTGATACGCTTGGGGCCCGATGATCATGGGTAAGGAGTCTTGGGGCACCGAGTATTACTCCTATGCATGGTCATCGGGATGTGGGTAAGTAGTCTCGGGGCACCGAGTATTACTCCTGTGAACATTTTGCCTCTTGTTTGAAGGTTGGACTCTGTTCTGCTTAGAGCTCGATGGTTATGGGTAAGGAGCCTCGGGACGCCGAGTATTACTCCTGTGCATGATCATCATGATGTGGGTAAGGGAGACCCGAGATGGGTAATTATCCCTGTGCACATTTTCCCTTTTTGTTTGACGGTTTGCTTTATGTGTCTGTTTTCGTTAAGTTAGTTTGTTAGGAAATTGTTCGGGAAACGGCAGTGAATTTCTAGTTAATAAAATTATGATTTTTTTGGCCTTTGGCCTAACTCTTTTACTTCCCTATATCTAGTATCACATGTGAAAATGTTTTAGAATGCAAAAAAACCACGCCCCGGTTCATGAACTCCTTTCTATGATATGTGTTGTGCTCCGTATACGTATGTACGCGTGCGTGTGTGGCCCCTCACTCACTCAGTGTGATTGTTCCCTCCCTCTTTATGTTTTTAGTTTGCAGGTTCAGGTTCTTGGAGTTCGAGCTAGGCAGCTTTGTATCTTGTTTGTCGAGTCTGTGTCTATTTGATTAAGTTTTGAATCTCTGATCTGCATATGTTTTTAATTATATAAATATTATGGTATAATCTGCACAGGTTTCTGCCCTAAAAATGAATGATATTTCGGGACAGGTTAGGATAGGTGCTTAGATTAGTTGAACCCGTTTTGATATGTGTTATCCGGGACATGTTAGGACAGATTCTTGATTTAGTTGGATCCATGTAGTTGATTTATTATATGGATGGTTTTATTATGCATGATATGTAAAGTTTTTGAAAGTTCATGTTTGCATCGCTTCCGCATTCAAGTTTTGCGTATTTTCCATTTGTACAGGGTTTAGGTACCGCCTAGCTTAGGTTGAATTTTTGTTTGTCACCCGTTCTATGTGACTTGGGGTGTGTGCGGACTTTCCATTTCGTGCACGTGTCGGGTCATAGTACGGGGGTGTGGTGCCCCACCGCTTGGGGTGCTACAAGTGCGACTAGGAAGACACACTTCTCCGCCTAGCTCAAGTCCAGAACATGCAACTAAAAGATAAAATGATGGGGTCAGTCAACTGACTGAGTGAGGGGTTTAACGCACACCCACACACTATACATATAAAGCAAAGCACATAACAAAAGTGGACTTATGAATCGGGAGTAGGTTTTACATTCCAAAGCATTTCTAACAAATGAAAACTCTTTTCCGATCTATAATTCCCATATCATAACAGATCAATCACATGCTCGGCGGGTACGACCTTCCAACCTTTACTCCTCATATCATATTAAAACATAAATCATAAACATATCCAACCACCACACCTAGGAGGGAAGAGCCACTCGCGTGGCCCTAACCATCCATATCTTTGACAAACTCACCGGGTAGCTAGCCCACAACGTGCCCTCCACGGCGTTCACACCGAAGGCATCAAAATATCATGCCTTCCCTAGCTCCCGAGGTCGCACGTGATACCTTGGATGGAAAGTAAGCACAGGCCAAGCCCCAACGGCCCAATACCGTCCCGGGGATTCCTTACCCATAGCTCCTAGGGCCCACATTCACAATTACATTCACAAAACCAATCTTTCATGGCAAACCTTGCTACAGAACTTGAACATAAACAATTTTTCCAAAATAGCTTACATATGCTTTCATACTTTAACCATCCAAAATCAAACTTATTTCATAAGGTCATAAACATATCGTATTCAACACTTATTTAATTATATATATAATATATAATCACATGCGATGCTCGAAAACGTCACATAAAGGCTTTAGGCCAATAACTATACAAAATCCTAAACCTCACCTTGTGCTTCTAAGAGAAAGGAGTGAGAGTGAACAAAGCTACGCCGGGCTCGTTACTGGCAACATCATCTGAAACAAAGATACAAAAGCCCAAGACTTAGACTCTATATGAACCAAATACGACGCACGAAAAATGTAAATATGCATGAGATATGATGCAAGTCACATATTATTCCAAATGCACTCATTTAGTCAATTAAACATGCAGTATTTAAAACTCCTGCAAAAACAAGTCATACTGTAAGTTACGAGCTAAAAAGTATCAAATTAACATGCGTATAAGTCATACAAAAGCAATTAAGAAGCAAAGGAATCAAACCGAAAAAGTTGAAAAACACAAAAAGTACAGTGGCCTCCGAAACAGCCATTTCCGACCTTAGTTCAAAGTCCAAACGGCCGTTTCAGTTGCTACTGACTCTCCCCGAAGCCCAAAACGGTCGTTTCCGTTTGCAGTACAAAGTCCAAAACGGTCGTTTCCAAGACTCAAACTTAAACTTCCCGCTAAGCCAAAATGGCAGTTCGGACAATCTAAAGGGGCTCGAAACGGCCGTTTGGCCTATGACTGAGTTGCAGGTCTGTTCGCGAAAAACTGGGGAAGGAAGAAAACTTGGCCAAGAATGGCCAAAACTCAACCAAATAACTTGAAATTCAAGCATAACAACGAACAGCATGCAAGAATCACATATGCATACATAAAACATGAGAAAAACAGGAATCAAAGCTATAACCATCAAAACCCATTTTGAAAAAAATTGAACTCAACAATGGCAACAAGTATTTAATCCATTTACCAACCAACTTCTTGCAATTAATACAACATATTCGACAAGGAAAACTCATATACGAAGTAAAATTCCAAGAAAAATCAATACATAGCACAAAATCTTAAATTTTAGCCAAACTCTTACTATTTAGAAGCTAAGGTTGATCATATGCATTCATACACTCCATCACAACTCAAGTTTCTAGCATAGAAATGAAGAGCACATCGCGGGGAATCCGTAGCTTATCTTGGCTCTCGAAAAGATGGAGTATCGAGAGAGATATGAGCTCTTGAAGTTGGATGAAGGCTTAAGGGTTTATGGCTTTCTTCCTTGGCTTGTTGCTGCTGATCACGTATAAAATGGGAGAGAACGGTAAGGGGTTCAGCCTTTATAGCTGAATTGGTTGGTTTAAGGAGCAACGGTTCGGTACAAGGATTTTTCGGTCCGGTTGGACCGTTTTTAAAAGGTACAAGGTCCAAACGGCTCCCCGAAAAATATGAAATCAATTCCATTGAATCCGATTCGTCGAATCGAGTCTAATGGCGGGGTCAGAGTTTGAATCCGAATTCCCGAGCTCATTCTAGTTCAAATGAACCCAAAACCACTTAATTGCAATTAGGTCCAAAACTAACAACAAATTACAAATAGGAGCAAGTCCTATTTCAATTAAATTCCAACACTTAAAATAAATTCAGTTAAGTCCATAAATCATATTAATTCATATAAGTCAAGAATAAATAGAATTAGAGCACAAAATAAGAATTAAATCACATAATTACGTAAAGAAACACACAAGTGACGTCATACTTGTACCGACTGCAGAATGGGGCATCATGACGAAAATTCATAATATCAAAAATATAAATAATATCATTTTCAAAAGTGGTGAAACCTTAATTTATTTTAAAATAAAAGAGGTGAAATCCATAATTAGGGAGGCGAAAATTCAAAATAAAGGGAGCAAAAATATTTTTTTTTTTAAAATATATAAGTAGTAAACAAAAAATCAGGGGGACGAAAATCCAAAATAAGGAGGAGATGGGGGTAAAAATAATATTTTTCTAAAATATTTTTCTAATATTCAACCCCTCCTCCTCTTGGTTCCGTCTCTGATCGTGGACGTTGAGGTTGTCCACCGGTGGTTCCGTCTCTAATCGTGGATGTTGAGGTTGTCCACATTAAAAGTACTAACAATACACGTGCTGAAGTTGATGGGTCTGAGTATGGGGTACAAAGTCCAATCACTTTAGAATTTGTTTAGGTAAGAAAACCAGTTGATGATCGTCGGAAAAGATGGGGGGTTCTACCTGCTAGGACAAACACCAAAGCAAAGTCAGAAGGCCAAGCTGGGGGAACTGGAGGTGATTCCCAGTTTGGCTCTCCGACGCTCAAGTCAGATAATGATCTGAAAGAGAAAGTAAAGAAGTTACAAAAGTGCAGTAATGGAGGTTGCTTACCGAGATGGAGATGAAGACTCCTATTTATAGTTGTGGGTCAGGGTCCCTTTGGTAATTTACCCCTTTGTGGTCCTGGCCGAATGTTGCCCTAACACGTAGCGTTATGGGAGAAACCTAGGAGGAATCTTCCTGCAAAAGCTGGTGGAAGTTAGTGCTGACAACAATGGCAGGTGCACGGGCATGTACGGGGTGTCAGAGAGCCGTTTTTAGGGGTTGGTGACGAGGGCTTAAGAGCATGCTCGTGTCAACAGTGGACCTTGGGACCAGAGAATCTGCTAAGGGATGAAGGTCAAGGTTTATGCAACGAGGGGGAGCGGAAACTTCCCTGAGGGAGAGTAGCGCTCGAAGAGAGCCTCCTTGAGTGAGTGGAGCTTAATCGTGTATCATGAAGTGCGCTCGTCGGATCACGCGTGTGCGTAGCAGAGATAGCACGTGTTTTTGAGGAATATTGACGTTTGGGGGTTGGAGCGCTCGTGTATAATTACCTTAATCACAAGAGGACAGGTGTCGTTATCTAGAGTCGCCACGTGTCCAAACGTGGGACGAGCGTATTTTGACCCCATCATTTTGCCCCCCAATTCTGTAGTCCTTAAATAGTAAGGACTGTAGAATTCTGTCTATCACTTCTTCGAGCGTTGAGCTTGGGGATGGCGTAGCGTGTTTGGTAATAATCCTTCTAACTTTGCCATAAATGCGGTCCCTTCACCTGACCGCTTGAAACGCTTATGCATTTAATGCTGATGCGCGTGAGGTGCGTGACTCTTGGGATACTCACGGCGGTTCAATAAAGTGAACGGTTTCCTAGGCAGGAAATGATTACATTTTCAAATTACCCTGTCAGAAACGTACCAACTTCCATGCCTATAAATAAGGGATTCCGTATCCTTTTCCTCCTTTACGCGAACAAATCTTCAGAGCACAACTTTGCGAAAAACTCTTGGCAAAACAAATCTCAGAGCATTCCCAACTCTTCTTCCAAGCTTTTCCAGAAAAATCAAGGTAATCCTTCTGGTGGAATCTTCTAACTTTGTTAACCTTAGAATTAGATTAGGATATAGTTCTCCGTACATCTCCCTTACTTTCCAAAGTTCCTGAATCCCGCATCTCCTCCCAACTCCAAAGAAACCTTTTCAATCCTTGAAAAACCCTTCTCGAACATGTCTGGAGATCACGTCGAAGAATTTGCCCGGGAAGTGGAGGATATGGCAAGCCAAAATTCATCTCCTAGAGATGAAGAATTGCACGCTGCCGTTTTTGCCATGGAGGAGAGGAACCCAGGTGGGGTTGAGCATATTTCTGAAGAGATGAACATGGTGATGGAAGCGGAGAGGCGAGGGGTGACTCTCCCGATAACAGAGAGAGCAACTCATCCACATCACCACACCGTGACCGTGGCCGTTGCTGCCCCGGTTCCAGATTTCGAGGGGGAAGCGGGGCCTTCTGAAAGAACCCATGCCAAGGGCAAAGGCAAGAAACCCCAGAGGCCCAGAAAAGCTAAGAGGGCCAAAGGGCCAAACGAGGGTGAAGGCTTAGGTATGCAAGCAACCGAGCGCACCCCAAATGAGACTCCCAGTACAATCACTTTGGGAGAGGTGAAGACCATGTTAGTGTCGATATTCTGGGATGAGTGCTTCTCCTGGCGGATCCCTGCTTCTCACGAGCGTGCCAACCACCCACCCCTCGGAGAGTGGCGGTTTACAAAGATGCAATCAGCTCTTGGGGATTGAGGTTTCCTATCCCGGTCCCGATGGCCAGTATTTTGAACAACTTGAACCTATGTCCCTCGCAGATCGTGCCCAACAGACTCGCCCTCATAACCTGCTTCGTGATCCTTATGGAGTGTACCGGATATGAGCCCTCAATGTCAAATTTCAACGCCCTGCTGCAAGTTGTTAGTTCCCCGCGCTCGTCGCCCGAGGCGGGTTTCTTCTATTATGTCCAAGCAAAGGCGCATCTGAAACTGATCAACTCTCCGTCTACCACGTATGGCCCCGATTGGAAGGAGAAGTTCATTTTTATCAAAGCCCCAGTGGATGATGATTTCGGGGTATCACGAGAGTGGATTTCGCACGGGAAAGGCTCTCTTGTGAAGAATCGCCTGGACCCCACTTTCCCTGAGAACTGGGGTAAAGAACTAGCTAGGGCGTTGAGGGACGAGGGCTGGCTGATACAGGCCAAAGATTTGATAGATGACGCGGAACTCATGTTCCTTTGCGTACTTACCAACGACCCCCACTATCTCAGTAACCCTCCCGCTCGGGATTTGGAGAGAGACGGTTAGATTTTAGGGCACTAACTTGTAGATAGGGATGCTAACTGTTTACTTGCATTTGTAATTTGCATTTTATGAAGTTTGTTTAAGGGTTTCTGACCCTCGTTGTTTTTTCTTGCCCCAGGAGTTAACATCATTATGGCTGCAGGAATCCGTCATGCCGTCCGATTCGCCAATGCTAACAGGCGCCAAGCCAATCAAGGTAATCAGCAGAACCAATCACCCCGAGGTACAGATCGCGGCAACGAGCGTGGCGGAAGACAGGCCGCTGGCTCGAGCGCCAGCCAGGGTCGCGGCAATAACCAAGCACCCAATCCTGATACAAGGGTGATTCCAAGGGCCCTGGCCGCTTCTCAAACAAGTGGGGCCCTTATTCCCATTCCGATTCCGCCGCCGATGCCTCAAACGAGCGGCAATGCCAGAGATACCCAAGGAGCAAGCTCCTCAGCCTATAGAAAGAGGAAAAGGATGTCGGATTCCTTCACCATATCCGGCAAAGGCAAATAGGTTGTTGAGGGCCCCAAGGGCGATGGAGACACTTCCTCCTCAGAGGAAGAACATTTGTGGAATTTCGACCGTCGAGGGGACAGGGGCTACAAGGGTTCCGCAGATGGAGGTGCCATATTATTAAGGCATGGAACGGTCGCCCAAACCATCAGCGAGGGCTTATATGAGAGGGTCCAATTTACAGCGGACCATAAGCACTTGTACTCCGAAACTGTTGAAAAGGTGACCAGCGACATGGTGCACGCCCTGACTTCGGTAAGTCCCCCTTTCTCCTTGCAAATTTATCATTTTTCAAAAATGTGGTTCTTCAAGATTTTATTAACAATCCTGCCCTTTCGAGCCCGTGCAGCAAGTGCTCCCGAAGGCGAAAAACATTCAAACGCGTGCCACGGTTTATGCTGATCGGAAGGCAAAATACAAGAAAATGGCGCGCTAGAATGATCCTGCTCAAATCCAAGAAGAGTTGGATACGGAGAAGGCCATGTACCTTTCTCTTAAGGAATAGCACCAAAAGATGGAAGCTGAGATGAAAAAGCTGCAGGATGACTTCACGAACGTTGAGAACGCTCGGAGGAGTTGCCACCAATAATACAATAACCTCAATGAGAACCATCAAAAACTCAGGGCCGACCGCAACGACTGGAAGACGAGGGCTATTGAGGCGGAGAAAAAATACGCGGACGTCATGGGCCAACTTTCTCACCGTGTTGAGCAATCAGTCAAGGAGGCGCTCATCAAGTTTTGCCATTCAAAGGCATTCAACTTTGCAGCCTCTTTGCACTGTCTTGACGAGGCTCAGAAGGCTTTCAACTTGGCTATTGAGCAGGGCATCCACCAGGGCCTAACAGATCCATCCATTCGCGAGGCGCAGGGCATGGGGCTCATGTTCAACGAGTACTGCGTTGAGGAGGACGACGACCGCGAAGATCCTGAGTCCAATATCTCCGAGCCTGTGTACAATTTCCTGGTCACGCTCATCCAGGATGAATACATGGCGGCTCATCCTCCGGAAGAAGCCTCTCAGGTAGAACAAAGTGAGGGGACCAACAATGTCAGCGCCGTTCCAGCAAATCTTCCAACTGGCAGCGCTCAAGATCCAGCAAACCAGGATGCTCCCACTGGGGGTGATGAGCCTATAATCCCCCCAGCGCCAGGAAATAACGAGCCTGCTCCTCCGCCAGCTGCCCAGAACCAGGATGAACAAGCCCCTTAAGCACCAGAGCCGGCGGCCCTTGTTGATGGTCCCGTGGCCCAAAACGTCCTTGTGGTCTTGGATGAAGATATTGCTCCAGCTGCTTGATGATTCCCTTCCTTCATATGCTTATGCTGAAATTCTCCTTCCTTCAACTTAAGTCTTCATTTTGTAAGAGTGTTAGGGGCCCACGTGCCCTTGTCTTGTAATTTTGGCGAAAGCCCAAATCAATGAAATTCTTCTTTTTCCATAATAATGTCTCTCTTTATTTTCTTGATTGTGAAATTTTTACCTTGTGCCTGTTGTAATAGAATCTCGTAATGCTAAGATTATGTGTAACATGCTTGGTAAAATATGCGTTGTTTTAGCTAAATCTTGAGTAAGCACGAGGGTCTTACTGGAAGATTGCCCTCTTTCAAGATTTGTGAAAATTTTTGCTTTTACATTTAGAAAATTTTACTAAGTCTTGAGTGATTACGAGGGTCTTACTGAGAGGCTGCCCCCGTTTAAGACTTGTGGAAATTTTGCTTTTACACTTAGAAAATTTTACTAAGTCTTGAGTTATTACGAGGGTCTTACTGAGAGGCTGCCCTCGTTCAAGACTTGTGAAAATTTTCGCCCATAAATTCATTCAGACCTTCAAGTAAGCGTGTGAGTTTCTTTCTCAGAGAATTTTTAGCTTGTACTTAACAAGAATTTTGTAAAAATCGGCTGCCTTTGAACGAGCGCGGGGATCACCTGTTAACTAAGGAAGATTAGGGTTAATCTCGTATTTGTAGTAGGATTAGTTTCTTTCCTTTCCTAGCTAAGTGATGTATTATAAGTGTAAGACATGTATAGTGTAATTTATTCACTTTCAATAATATACAGAAAATATTCCCCAATACTATGGCTTTCATAACAGTTAACATGGTATCAAAGCAGGTTAATCGTTCATAGTTTCTTGACGATTTTCCGGGCTCATCATCTACCGTCATGACCAAGCAGCACGACGGCGGTAGCACCAGTAGCGCCGCCATAGCCGTCGTCACAGAAACACCAGAAAACAGACAATGGTTCGCGTTTTTTCGAACAAACCCGAAGACAACAGAGATACAACGGTAGTGGTGGCAGTCCAGGAAACGCCACCATCGCGACCCTCAACAGCGCAGAAGAAAAACGAGGAGGAGACCTCGGACTTACCTGCACTATAATCCGGAGAGGGCCGCCGACGGCGAGACCAGCGCCGCCGGGATTTAGAGTTGATAGAAGCAGAACAGCGGTGACAGGCTTACAGCAAAAGCCGCCACCAGCGAAATCACTCCAGCAGCGTCAGCCCGTGGCACTTCAATCGAGGACAGCAGCGGCCAATTTTTGGGAGAAGCAGGCAGTGTTAGAACCCCAACAGCGGTCGTTGGCGGCGAATCAAGCGCCACCAGTCACGGGAAGAGAAGGGGGAAACCGAGAAGGGTTATCGGCTAGAGAAAGCTATGTTTCTCTTCCATCCGTTAGAAACGAGACGGTTGTTTTTCGGAAGGAGCAGCGGCCGCCGGCACCGGTCATCGGAAGTTCAGGTGGAAGCCAAGATGTGGTGACGGCTAGAGGAAAATTGTTTTCTCCTTCACCCGTTGAAATGAAGGAGGCGGCAGATATGAGGGGTATTAGGGTTGGGGATTTGCAACCCCAACCCTCTTTTAATGAGGTTTTTCAGTTTGGTCCCCCAATTCCTGACATCAGTCAATTTGGTCCCAATATTAATAATAATTTGCAGATCAGCCCCCCAGTTTCGAATTTTTTACAGAATAACCCCCCCAAGTTTGGTGGAAACTTAGAATAATTCCCCAAAATGCGGAAGTGCCTATATAACCCAAGGACCCAAGCCAGTCGAGTGGATCCTTGATTGTGGGGCAACGGATACAATGACCTATGACCCAAGTGACTTGATCAGCATGACAAACTCAAAAAGACCAGGCATCCACACAGCCAACGGGGAACTTTTACCGGTTCAGGGCACCGGAATCGTTGCTATCTCCCCATCTATAACTCTGAGAAACTGTCTCTATGTTCCTAATTTATCCTGCAAACTGCTATCTGTTAGTCATATCACTAAGGAATTAAATTGTGCAGTGGTGATTTACTCTGGTTTTTACCTCTTGCAGGATATTCAGTCGGGGAAAGTGATTGGGTGTGGCACTGAACGTGGGGGGGGCTTTACTACTTGGATGATGTGATTCAAAACGGGACTGCAGCGCTGGCTCACGGGACCGTTGAGAAGCAACAGTGGCTTTGGCATCGTCGGTTAGGTCACCCATCAGCTCAATATCTTCATTTGCTTTTTCCCAGTATTTTTACCTCTAATAGTCAGTTATCTTGTGAAACGTGCATTCTGGCCAAAAGTCATAGACAGTCATATCAGTATTCTGGAACTCGTGCTAATAAAGTTTTCTCCCTAGTTCACTCTGATGTTTGGGGTCCTACACCGTGTACAGGATCATCTTCTGGTTTTCGTTTCTTTGTTCTCTTTATTGATGATTGCTCACGCATGACTTGGCTGTATTTTTTGAAACAAAAATCAGATGTTGTGTCAAAATTTATCGAGTTCTATAATATGGTACAAACCCAGTTCAACACAAAAATTCAAGTACTTCGGTCAGATAATGGGGGGGAATACATTAACCACACCTTCAAGCAGTTCACTACAGCCAATGGTATAGTCCACCAAACCACTTGTGCCCATACTCCTGAACAGAATGGGGTTGCTGAGCGAAAAAACAGAATTATCCTTGAGATCACCAGGGCACTTATGTTTGATTCACATGTCCCTAAGTCATTCTGGCCAGAAGCCATAGCCACCTCAGTGTATCTTCTCAATAGGCTACCCACAAAAATACTTAACCTTCGGACACCCCTTTCTGAACTTTCCCAACATGTGTCAGTACCTACCACGTTAACCCTTCAGCCTCGTGTGTTTGGGTGCTCTGTGTTTGTACATATCCCCAAATAAGAGCGCACCAAGTTAGATCCCTGTTCAATTAAGTGTGTTTTTGTTGGGTATGGAGTCCATCAGAAGGGGTATCGGTGTTACCATCCTTCTACTAGACGTATATACACCACCATGAATTGTAATTTTCTTGAGTCCGAATTCTTTTACGCTTCCCAACTTAGTGGTCAGGGGGAGCAGTCTGTGGATCCCCTAAGTTGGATGCCTCACTCAGTCACTTTGCCAGATCCGGACCCAAAAGAGTCAGTAGGCGGGCCCACCGAGTCAACATCTCCTGAAGTCCAGTCCGTCACTACGAAGTCCACCCCAGGATCTCACTCACTGAATACTCCTGAGGTAATACTTGATAGTCCCGTTTCTGTTCATGACGATGTTATTGGTACTACTGACAGTGTACAGGGTGAGGAAGCGGTACAGGAACAGGGTTTGCAGGAACAGGTGGAGAGTTCTACCTCAGATACTTCTTCTCCTATTCCGTACAATCCTAACAGTACAGAAAACAGTGAGGAACAGGGGGAAACAGGAAAATATGTGTTGCCACCAAGGAGTAACAGAGGTGTTCCCCCTAAGAGGTATGAACCAGAGCATACTGGCAGGATCCCGAGATATCCTGTAGCTAATATCTCTATCGGGAACCTGGCAACCCCAGCGCGGGCCTATACAGCATCCATTTATTTAGCCAAAGTTCCGAACAAAGTAGAAGAGACGCTCATGGAGGACAAGTGGGTTCAGGCTATGGAAACAGAAATGCAAGCTCTAGAAAAGAATGAAACATGGGAAAAGTGCATACTTCCCCAAGGAAAGAAGGTGGTAGGGTGTCGATGGGTATTCACAGTTAAACATCGTGCTGATGGAAGTGTTGAAAGGTATAAGGCAAGGCTAGTAGCGAAAGGATATACTCAGACTTATGGTATTGACTATTCAGAGACCTTCTCTCCAGTGGCTAAGATCGACACCATCAGAGTTTTATTCTCGGTTGCAGCCAATCGAGATTGGCCACTACACCAGTTTGATGTAAAAAATGCATTCCTGCATGGAGACCTTCAGGAAGAGGTATATATGGAACCCCCTCCGGGTTTTACACAGGGTTTTGGAGACAAGGAAGTATGTAGACTTAAGAAGGCCCTATATGGGCTAAAGCAGTCTCCTCGGGCATGGTTTGGGAGGTTCTCAGCAGCGATGAAAAAGTATGGGTACCACCAAAGTAACTCAGATCACACACTCTTTGTCAAGAGAAGGGACGGACTAGTGACGTGTCTGATCATCTATGTTGATGATATGATAATAACAGGGGATGACATAGAAGAGATTGGTCAGCTAAGAAAGAACTTGTTCACAGAATTCGAGATGAAGGATCTAGGACAGCTGAAGTACTTTCTCGGGATAGAGGTGCTACGGTCAAAGAAGGGTATCTATATCTCACAGCGGAAGTTTGTTCTGGATTTACTAGCAGAAACGGGGTTGTTAGAGTGTCGACCAGCAGACACTCCTATGATAGTGAATCACGGGTTGAGAATTGTTGAGGGAGCAGAAGAAACTGAGAAGTCACAGTATCAACACCTGGTGGGGAAGTTGATATACTTGTCTCACACGAGGCCTGACATAGCATATGCAGTTGGAGTGCTGAGCCAGTTCATGCACCAACCCCAGAAGGAGCACATGGACGCAGCAATCAGAGTATGTCGCTACCTGAAGGGGTGCCCGGGCCGAGGTGTTCTTTTCCAGAAACATGGCCACTTAAAGGTTGAGGCATATACTGATGCAGATTGGGCTGGGAGCCCAGGAGATCGAAGGTCAACATCAGGCTACTTCACACTAGTGGGAGGAAATGTGGTAACATGGAGGAGTAAGAAGCAAAAAGTGGTGGCTCTCTCGAGTGCAGAAGCAGAATTCAGGGGTATTGCTCGAGGTGTAGCTGAGATCTTGTGGTTAAGAAAGTTGCTCGCAGAAATAGGCTTATTATGTGTAGGAGCTTGCAACTTGATGTGTGATAATCGGGCAGCGATCAGTATATCCGAGAATCCAGTACAACATGATCGGACCAAGCACGTGGAGGTTGACAGACATTTCATTAAAGAGAAACTTGAAGAAGGGATCATCAAGCTGCCATTTGTGAGGTCAGAAGACCAACTTGCAGACATTCTTACAAAGGCTGTAAACGGCAGGATTTTTGGGGAAGTTTTGGACAAGTTGCACATTAGAGACCCTACTGTACAACTTGAGGGGGAGTGTTAACTAAGGAAGATTAGGGTTAATCCCGTATTTGTAGTAGGATTAGTTTCTTTCCTTTCCTAGCTAAGTGATGTATTATAAGTGTAAGACATGTATAGTGTAATTTATTCACTTTCAGTAATATACAGAAAATATTCCCCAATACTATGGCTTTCATAACAGTTAACATCACCCCCTTGAGAACACCCTGGTGTTCAAGGTTTGAGCAAATTCATTCCAAATAACATTACCGTTGAACGAGCGCGATTGTACCCGTTGATTTTTTGGACTTGCAAGCGATCCCGTTTTCGAGCGCAAGGCGTTGTGACAAACAACCAAGGCCTACTAGGGTTTTCCTTGTGTTTTTCTTCGATTCATCATGTTGGCTGTGAGCGTTACCAGGCTATCCTTATGAGGGCGTCCCCCCACATGGAGTAGAGCGCTGGCAAGCGTAACCCATGTGCGATAACATCGTGCGTATTGAAATTGATTGCCAACCACGCTCGTAGAAACGAGGGACGTGGGTCTTATCCACTTGCGTAATTTAAAAGTAGTAGTATAGAAATATTCAGGAGAATGTATTGTAACTTACTTGAGATTTGAAGTAGTACATAGAGCCCATTAGTGGGATTGTTACATCATCATTTTTAGAGAACTTTTAAACATAGAACCGCCGGAGGTTACATGCATTCCAAGGGCGAGGCAAGCGCTCGCCTTGCAGTGCCTCCAGGGTGTAACTGTTGTTAGCTCTGATTTGTATGACTTTGAACGGATCTTCCCAGTTGGGGTCCAATTTTCCCACATGCCTGGATACTTCTACTTTCTTCAAGACTAAGTCTCCCAGTTGGAAAGTTCTTTCTTTTACACGCTTGTTGTATTTTCGTGCCACAACTGCCTTATATCTGTGCATCTTTGCCCACGCATTGTCCCTTCTTTCCTCCAGCAGGTCTAACACCAGGCTCCTGTTGACTTCATTATCTTGGGGCTCGAAATAGGCTACCCGAGCGGATTCGTGTACCATTTCCACTGGTATCATGGCTTCAGATCCATACATGAGGGCAAATAGCGTTTCTCCGGTTGACGCTCTTGGAGTTGTACGATACGCCCATAGGGCTCCTTGTAGCTCTTCGGCCCACTCACTTTTCTTGCTTTCTAGCATAGTTTTCAGATGCTGCAAAATGATCCTGTTGGTGACTTCTGCCTGTCCGTTGGCTTGGGGATGACCTACGGAAGTAAAACGTTGCTCAATACCCAACTCTGAACATTATTCTCGCGTGTCAGCTGCTATGAACTGGGACCCATTGTCTGAAATGAGCACCCTTGGTATGCCATATCTGCAGATAATGTTTTTCCAAATGAAGTCCCTCATGACCCTGAATGTAATCTTTGCAACGGCCTCAGCCTCGACCCATTTGGTAAAATAGTCGATGGCTAAAATGACAAACTTCTTTTGTCCGACCGCGATGGACAAGGGGCCCACAATGTCAATCCCCCACTGGTCAAAGGGCCATGAGACATCTATAGGGACCATCTGAGCTGCTGGCAGTTGAGGGAGGTTAGAGTGAAACTGGCACTTGGGGCATTTCTTGGCATACTCAATGGCATCTTGGAGAACCGTGGGCCCATAAAACCCACTCCTCAGAATTTTCTTAGCTAGGATACACCCTCCTGAATGGTTTCCACAGCTTCCATTGTGAATAAGCTCGAGCGTTTCTTTAGCTTGCGAGGGCCTTAGGCACCTCATCGGGGGTTCTTGAAATGACTTCTTGAATAATCTCCCCTCAGAGTCTAAAGAAAACCGAGGGGCCTTGCTTCTGACTTTTCGGGCCTCCACCTTGTCAGTGGGACAAACGCCATCTCTAAGAAATTTTATAATATCATCAAGCCAGCACGGCTCGTGCAGATCAATCACGGCCACCACTCTCTTGGTGCCCTGCTCTCTTATCAGAGGCTCTTCAGTTCTAAGAAACGTAACGGAGCGCTCACTGATACCTTCCAAGGCTGAGGTAAATTTTGATGGAGCGTCAGCGAGCTCGTTTTCTGCCTGTGGGACCTAGAGTAAATGGAATTCTTTGAACTTCCCGATAATTTCCTTGGCTTTGCTCAAATACTGCACCATGGTGGTTTCTCCAGCCTCATAAGTTCCTTCAATCTGGCTCGCAATTAATTGGGAATCCACATAGGCGGTAATTCTGGAGGCACCATTTTGAAAAGCAATTTTCAATCCTTGAATGAGGGCCTCATATTCTGCCTCGTTATTGGTGACCTGGAAATCCAACCTGATTGCAAAGTCTAACTCAATTCCGTTGGGGTCTCTAAGGGTTACCCCTGCTCCTCCCCCTTGAGAGGTTGAGGAACAATCAGTGTGCAGGACCCATAGACCATCGTTCTTTAGAACAGTAGGCTCTAAACCGAAGCGTTCAACCAGCAAATCCGCTACAACCTGCGCTTGTATTGCAGTTCTGGGCTCGAAACTTAAGTCAAACTGGCTCAACTCAATGGCCCATTTTATCAGTCTTCTTGATACATCTGGTTTGGACAACACTTGCTTCAGAGGCTGATCAGTGAGGACATTTATTGAGTGTGCCTGGAAGTAAGGCCTCAACCGTCGTGATGCATTGCGAATTTCTCAATTTTCAGATACTTCCTCTCGGCCCCTTGTAATGTTTTGCTCAAATAATAAACAGGACAGTGCTTACGTTCCCGCACAGCTATCAGTAATACGCTCGTTGCATCGGTTGAAATGGAGAGGTACATAAACAGCTTCTCGCCCTCAACCGGTTTGGTTAAGAGCGGAGCACTCGAAAGGTAAGCCTTCATGTCCTGCAAAGCCTTCTCACACTCCTCAGTCCAAGCAAAATTTCGAGCGTTGCGTAGAATTTTGAAGAAAGGGAGGTTTCTGTCCGCCGAGCGCGAGATAAATCTGTTTAAAGAAATGATTTTTCCTACCAGCACCTATATTTCCCGGAGATTACGAGGGGAAGGGATGTCCAAAATAGCCTTGATTTTTTCCGGATTGGCCTCAATTCCCCTCTGGCTGACCATGTAGCCCAAGAATTTTCCTCCTCGCACTCTAAAAGTACACTTTGAAGGATTTAATTTCATCCCATACTGGCTCAAAATGGCGAAAGTGCGCTTGAGATCTTCTAGGTGCGAGCCTTAACGCTCGCTCTTAACAATCATATCATCGACGTACACTTCCACGGATCCCCCAATTTCTTTCTCAAACATCTTGTTAACAAGGCGTTGATAAGTGGCTCCAGCGTTCTTGAGCCCGAAAGGCATGACCAAGAAGCAATATACACCCAGATGGACAACGAATGAAGTTTTGGGACGGTCTTCCGGGGCCATAAAGATTTGATAGTACCCTTGAAAGGCATCCATCATACTCATGAGTTCACATCCCGCAGTTGAGTCCACTAGCTGATCTATGCGGGGTAATAGGTAAGGATCTTTAGGACAAGCCTTGTTAAGGTCCGTAAAGTCATTGCACATGTGCCACTTGTTTGTACTCTTGGGCACCAGTACCACGTTACACAACCATTCTGGATACAGTATGGGCTCGATATACTGGGCCTCAAGGAGCTTGTTAACTTCTTTCTCAATAACTTTCTTCCGAAAACCGTGCACATCTCTCTTCTTCTGCTTAATTGGCTTAAAGGATGGGTCCACATTGAGCCTGTGGACCATGACGCTTGGGTTAATCCCAGTAAGATCCGAGGCTTTCCAAGCAAAGACATCAATATTTTCTCTGAGGAAGTCAATCATCACGATCTGCGAGGGCCTAGAGAGGTTGGATCCAATCTGAGTAGTTTTATCCTTGTTCCCTGGTTCTAGTTCAATAGTAAGGAATTTGTCTGAGGGCTCAATCCTTATTTCTGGACGGGGGAGCTCAAGCGCCCTTTTCTTTCCTGTCAGATGACCATCATCCATGGGCTCCCCTTGACCACGCTTGTTTTCCTCATAAAAAGACTCTCCTACCGTTACGGGCGGGGTAGCCTCGGGGATATCTTTGTTGTGGGGGTCTTTCTTTTTGTTCTTCTTCTTATTCATCTTGGCCCTTTTGCGTACGGGGCCATCCTCGTCCAGATTGGGAAAATCAACAGATTTCTTGGTGGACCCAATTTGAAATGTTTTTTCTGTTTTAGGTTTTCTAAGGGAGAGCATGTAGCATTCCCAAGCTTCTCGTACGTTGCACAAGACTTCTCTGACGCTCTCGGGGGTGGGGAACTTGATTTTCTAGTGGTAAGTGGAGATAATCGCTTTGAAATCTACAAGAGCCGATCGCCCGATTAGCGTTTTGCGCTGTGGGGCTCGGCCGAATGAAGTGGCCAAGCGAATTTACCCTCGTGGAACAACCTCAGAACCCCCAAAGCCAATGAGAGCTGTTTTGAGTGGTTCGAGCGTGGTGTTGGTAACGTTCATCTTTTGGAACGTGGTGTAGGGCAAAACGTTAACAGAGCTTCCACTATCCACTAACACCCTCTTTACAATGTGATTGTGGACATCCAAGCTAACCACCATGGGGCAGTCAGAGGTTTCACTGACCCCATGGGGTGTTACAATATATTCCAAATCACTATCAGTAAATCCTATTACATCATTTTCTTTCGAGCGCTGATTTCTTGCCTTTTGAATGGCGTAAACTGATTTGGGCACCGAGGGGCGCTGATCGTAACTACGGATATATCGGCATCGGGAAGCATTGGAATCCTCTCCTGATGAACCTTCTGCTATCATGTTGATGACCGCAAAAGAGGTATTCTCTTGTTCGGGGGCCTTTCCTTTGCCTCGATGGCTACTCTCTGGGGGGCCTCGCCCCCACGGGCTTCTTGAACGCGAGGGGCTCCTCCTTCTCTCTCTTGAGCGCTCGTTGTAACGTTCATCATAACGCTCCAACATCTTGACAAACTCCTTAAAGTGGCCCCCAGCGATGAGCCTTTGAATTTCAACCTCCAGCTGGTGGCATTCATCCGTATCATGCCCCCTTTGCTTATGGAAAGCACAGTACTTATTTGAGCGTCTCAAGGCCTCAGTCTCCTTCATTTTTGTGGGCCTTTTGAAAAGTTTCTTGTCGGACAAGGTGTAAACTTCCGAGATAGGCCTGTTAAAAGGGACACGTTCTAGCCTCCGTGGAGGCGAAGGAGACTTGCGGTGCTCCCTGTGGGGAGGCTCCTCTCGCCCTCGTTCGCTTTTGGAGGGTCCGAAATGCCTCAGAGCATTGGACCCGTACATGTCTTCGAGCACGAAGTAGGTCTCGGCTATCTCCCTCATCGCCATGAGAGTTGTGGGGCGTTTCTTCACGATGGAATCAACAAATTTCTTACTCACGTATTGCTTATGATTGCAGGCCTTGAAAAGGACGAGGATCAGGAAATCCATGGATGGTCTTTCCACAAGCAGCACCTCTTTGTTGAAACGAGCGAAGAATGACCGGAGGGATTCGTGCTCGCCTTGAATTAGGTTGTACAGGGCAGTGGGTGCGGTGACGGGAGCCTTTAAGGAATTAAAGTGGTTCAGGAAGGCATCGGTGAGCTCACCATAGGAGTGGATCGAACCGGGCGGCAGACGCTTGTACCACTCTTGGGTCATTCCCACGAGGGAGGTAACAAATATTTTTGCCCAGTAATGGCTAGAGTGCTCGTACAAGTGCATCAAATGCAAAAAATGGTCCAGATGCTCTGCGGGGTTGGTGGTCCCGTCGTAGCTGTTAACGGATGTCGGGACCTCGCCCATGCCAGCTTGGGCTACCAAGACTTCTTCCACAAGGGGAGACACTTTTGCGAGCGGATGGTGGTTGTAACATCTAAAATTTTCTTCCTGCTCCACATGGTGGGGAGCGTGCTGTTGGCGGACATTGCGTCGAGCGTCTTTGGCTTTTTCACGCTCGTCCCCAGCGTGGGGGACTTGGGATCACGCTCCTGAGAGCTATCCCACCATATCCTGCAACTCCTGCAGCTGGTCTTGCACAGCTGCGAGGACGTCGAGATTTCCCTTCTTCACCTGGATCCCACGTTGGGAGGCTTGTGGCCTTCGTTTTGAGGCACGAGAATGAACCTCCTCATCATCGTTGATTCTTTCCGTGGGCTCTCTGCCCCTGTCCGCATGGGCGTCTCTTTGGCGGGCGGGGGTGGTGGTTGAGCCCTTAGGACGGCCTGAGCCTCCCTAAGCGGATATGTCTGCAATCCACCCAAAGGAGGGGCAGCTTGAGTGGCCTGCCCAGAGGGAAAATACATGGAATGAAATCTCTCCCATGCACCCTGGACCGCCAGAACCTCACACTGGGCGTAAAGAGCCCTCAGCTGTTGAGGGGTCAAATGGGGCAACTCCACCCCTTCAATCTCCCTCGGAATCACCACCGGGAGCTAGATTTGCCCGGCATGGTATGGTTGAATCGCCGGCATCATGACGGAGGGGGTGAGCATATATCCTGGAGGCGGCATCATATAGGGTTGCCCTCCTGGATTCGCATGAGAATGAACCCACTGATTTTGGGGGGGTTGTGGAAGAGAGGGGAGCTGTGCACCTCCGGCGGCGCTGGGAACGGGCTGTACCGGCGGCGGAACCGTTGATTCTGTAAGTGGAGGCACACCTCCGGCGGGTGGTGCTCCACCAGTGACCGCAGATGGGACGGTGGCAATATTAGCATCATGGGGAGGATCCTCTCCTCCTCCCACAGCTCCGGACCTTGTAGTTACCATGGTTATGAAGGTGCTGGGTGTTTGTTTCTCGACTAGCAAAAAGAGAGATAAAGATGAACTGTGAACGGGTTTCCCACAGACGGTGCCAAAAATGATGGGTCTGGGTATGGGATACAGAGTCCAATCACTTTAGAATTTGTTTAGGTAAGAAAACCAGTTGATGATCGTCGGAAAAGATGGGGGGTTCTACCTGCTAGGACAAACACCAAAGTAAAGTCAGAAGGCCAAGGTGGGGGAACTGGAGGTGATTCCCAGTTTGGCTCTCCGACGCTCAAGTCAGATGATGATCTGAAAGAGAAAGTAAAGAAGTTGCAAAAGTGCAGTAATGGAGGTTGCTTACCGAGATGGAGATGAAGACTCCTATTTATAGTTGTGGATCAGGGACCATTTGGTAATTTACCCCTTTGTGGTCCTGGCCGAATGTTGCCCTAACACACGGCGTTATGGGAGAAACCTAGGAGGAATCTTCCTGCAAAAGCTGGTGGAAGTTAGTGCTGACAACAATGGCAGGTGCACGGGCATGTACGGGGTGTCAGAGAGCCGTTTTTAGGGGTTGGTGACGAGGGCTTAAGAGCATGCTCGTGTCAACAGTGGACCTTGGGACCAGAGAATCCGCTAAGGGATGAAGGTCAAGGTTTATGCAACGAGGGGGAGCGGAAACTTCCCTGAGGGAGAGTAGCGCTCGAAGAGAGCCTCCTTGAGTGAGTGGAGCTTAATCCTGTATCATGAAGTGCGCTCGTCGGAGAGCGGCGTTATTGATCACGCGTGTGCGTAGCAGAGATAGCGCGTGTTTTTGAGGAATACTGACGCTTGGGGGTTGGAGCGCTCGTGTATAATTACCTTAATCACAAGAGGACAGGTATCGTTATCTAGAGTCCCCACGTGTCCAAACGTGGGACGAGCATATTTTGACCCCATCAAAAGTAATGCCCTATTGAGGACACATAATTAAGGGTACTGTGATTTTTTGTTTGCCAAACAGTAATCTAAATATGTTGCATGGTGAAAATCTAGACATTTTGAATTAATATGTTGTAATTTTTTGTAAAAAAATAAATAAACAAATAATTATTATTTAAAAATTATAAGCTAAATTAATATAAATGAATTGAGGATTTTTCGTAGACCCCAAAGAACAGCTCATGAACTCGGGGCGTTTCTTTTCTCTTCTTTTCATTTTCGTTTTAATCCACTTTCATCTACCTATTATGATTTATAAATATTTTTAAAATATCATTTTATCGTAGTTCGACATGACAGATATTTTTATCACATGTTACATCTAACACATGTAAAAATTTGTATCAATGTCCATTCGTCATGCCGGTCCATCATAACAGTTATTCACTATATTTTTTAATGTGCGGACACTTTTAAAAATATCATTTTACCGCGTTGGTTGTGTTGAACACTTCTTACGTAAAATTAAAAAATATATATATGTCACCTTATCCGTATCGTATCGTGTTTATATCGCCGTATCCGTATCCGTACATCATATAATACAATACTCTTACCTGTAATTTTTCAAATAAAAATTAGGTCAATACAAGACCCTAAACTTTTTTAAATGTTAAGAATATACAATTAATTAATACATACTAAATGAATAAGATGAATTTCCGTATCTTCTCAAATAATGGCCGATCAACTTCCCACTACTCAATTATTCATTCCCTGTTGTAGCTGTTAGCCTGTTACTATGTTATTGTCAAACCATTTTATTAATCTAATAAAGTATAAAGGATTAATTGTATAACCAAACCAATTAATTAGGTCTTATATATAATAGAGCCAAAATTATTGTTAAGGTAGATGGAATATCTTCATCCATCCCATTTTCTTGCCCACATTTCCTAAATAAACAACAACAATGTGGATTTGTTGGATTTTATATATATGACCCGTATTTTGTATGTACTATATATATTTATATTTTGACGTATAAATTTATGTGTATATATATATGTTTGTATATATGTTTATGTGGGTGTAAGTGGATGAAGATATAGAGCTGAGGAAGAGGATACACGAGGAGGAGAAACAGAACTCAGAAGTAAGAATGTTCTCAGTTCTTACAGTTGATTTTTTTTGCAGGGATAATTGTGAATATCTTCTACTTTTAATCCAATTACGAAAAAGAACCTCACAGTTGTGAAATTACGGAAAAAAGAACACTTGGTATTTTTTATATATAATTCATGTCGTCTGAATCTCAGGATGTTTTCCGTAATTTCTTAACTGTGAGGATTTCTTCTCTCGTAATTGGATTTAACCTCACGGGATGTTCATGAGTTACCCCATTTCATGTATATATAAAACTATAAATCTGTAATAAAATTGTTAACTGTTTCGCTTTGAGACTGATTACATTCTCGTTTTTGTATTTTTCACATGACTAGAACAACTAGGGACGACGTCTTCGAGAGAGAATCAAGAATATTGATGCTTTATACAGTTAATATAGTTATACAGCCCTTTGGGAAGATCAAATTCCTGTATTTTCCGCCTATAAATTTGAAAATTCAACGTTATATGATATATACTGCACAAGAGAATTGAAGAGTATAAATTAATTACATTTTTCTTTAGTTTTGACCGTGGAGTTAGGCAATGGAAGACGGGGGTTTCCAGCACCAACGCATGGTTAAAAGGTTAGACAATCTACTACTTGACTTCTTAGGGCTTTCTTGTGTAGGATTGCAATTGAGTTTTAACTTGAAATTTGTCTTGAGCTGGAGCTCGGATTAGATATCCTGTCCCAAATTTCGGTTATATTTTATATTTCAATTATGTATACGCAATACATGTATTGATAATCAGTTGATCATACAAAAAAAAAAAAAAAATGAATTGTAGTAATTTTAACCGCCCAATAGTATGTTTGGCTGAATGAAACAAGAAATATTGAAATAGAAAATAGGACTGTAACATGATACAGGGAAATCATAGTCTTAGAAATATTTGTGTATTAAAAATCCTAGCATGTTTTAGATCAACTAAATCTATATATTTTTTTAAATAAACCGATTATATCAATTAAATATAATTCGATAGTAATATATATATATATATATATATATATATATATATATATATATATATTTTTTTTTTTTTTTTTTTTTTTTTTCTTTCGGTGATGATTATTTGTGGATAATGCAATTTAACTTTTTTGGACGCGTTACATTTACTAAAAAAATGGTAAATTTGGACAAAATTTTAAGTACTAAAATTGCAAGCAACCTATTAAATTGCATGCCCTAAATGGGGAGGGACAAAATTAAAACGGCTTATAAAAAATGACAAGAGATTTTGTGGCTATTCTTTTTCCACAACGAATCAAATTAAAATTTCCAACAACAGAAAAGAGTAAAGTGTAATTAACCCTGACTTTAAATATATGCTTTCAATGAAAATTTTTGAAGACCAATTTAATTAACTAATTTTCCCTGGAAATAATTTCAGTATTTTTTCAAATAGTTTTCTTTTTTCCCAAAATCTTTTCCTCAAAATAGAAATTAAATACTTTGTTCGTTCGATAATTACTCGTTTGAGTAGAAGACTAATGGAGGCGCAATGTGGTGCAGATTGCAGAAGCTAGGCGACTTCGTGTAGTCTATTTTCTTAGTAGAACAGGCTATAACGAACACCCCCATCTCATTCGAGTTCATCATCTCTCAAGAAGCGGTGTTCGATTGCGAGGTTTGCATATCGGCAATTTCTTTTTTTCATAACATATAAAGTTGTAAAAAATTATAATTTTCCACGAAAGTTTCATTTAATTTACTCAAAGATACATTTTCTTGCAGTGTGTATATATATTCGCACGCGTATTTTTTTTTTTTATATTACAGGTTTGGAATTTAATATAATTATGCAGATGTTAAGAGGTGGTTAGGAGAATTGCGAGGAAAAGACATGCCGGAATCATTTGCTTGGTCATACAAGATGTATGTACATTAATATTAGGGAAATAATATATAGTTTAATTGAGAATGATTATAATTTAAATTAAATTAATTTGCTTTATTTATTTGTGCAGGAGATATAGGACAGGTTACGTTTGGCAAGACTTGGTAGATGATGATCTCATTACTCCAATCTCGGACAATGAATATGTCCTCAAAGGATCACAGATTTCATCCACAATCATTAAAAACATAGGTAATAATATCAAACTTATGTACATCACTTTATGACATCTTATCTTTGTTTTTTTAAATAAAAACCGGTCAGAGAGATCGTGAAGAATTTAACATGACCCTTCATTTATTCAAAACTTAAAGAATATGACATCTTATTTTTATTAAAAGTATAAAACTAGAATAATTACACTTACATCCATTGAGGTTTTCACGCTTGATATGGTTACAACAATTCATTTCAAGTTTGTGAAATTTAAAAAAGAAAAACTTTATTTGTTAAAGAATTTAACAGTTCGATCCATTCATTTTGATGAGTTTATATATAGGGTCAATAATCAATTATATTAATTTGTTCCCAATTTAAATGGATCATTACAAGTGATATTTCATATTTAAATATAATTATAATTATATTTTATTAAAAAAATTTTGATTACGCATAACTCCACGAACAATACATTGATTATAATTACATGTATTTCCCATATAAAATATATTAATTACATAAAAATAGAGTATATTTACAAAATAATATATATATATATATAGAGAGAGAGAGAGAGAGAGATTTATATATTTATCTATTATTTTACACAAAATTATAATTTTCCTATAATTAATGTTATTTATATTTTTTATAGTTAATTTATTTTAAATTCTGACTCGATCCCTGCTTAAAACTTATTGATCAATATTTTTACTTTAGATTTATAACTACAGTCTACAGTAGCATATAATAGATGTCGGACCAAATATTCAAATCCGACATGAGAAGTTTTAGTAATTTCTCGGAAAATTATTTGTAATTAGACCAAAATTTGAAATAAAATCTTCGATAACATCCACAAATTGCATTATATTCTTCACATTATAAGTTATACTTCTCCCTTTTATATCATTTATAATTTTATTATTCAATTTTCATTTTATTTTTTTTGGAAATTTAGCAGAATTTTCATACTCTAAAGTGGAAAAAAATCCCATGCAAAAGGATCAAACATCTCCCCATGAAACTTCACCCAAAGTATTACAAAATCACAGCCCTTCGGAATCATCCACACTCTTCGGCTCAGAAACCTCAACATTGAGCGATGACATGAATTCAAGAGACGATGAAGAAGTTTGCATCAAGAATTCAGACAAAACACTCAACCAAGAAAAGTACTCACCCCCCTTCCGTCCCACACCGAACTCAAACAAGAGGACGACGACAAAGAAGAAGAAGAAACGGGTCAAGATTAACGAAGAAAAGATCATTATAACGGCATCGGCTCCATCGAACAGCACGAGCTCAATATCAGATCATTACAAAACTAGTGAATTCACGAAGAGCAAGAACTGTGCAAATGGCGCATTGTTTAAGAATTTGATCACTTGCGGCGGTGTGGATACGAATGATTCAGCTGTGGTGATGACTGATAGAAAGAAGAATAGAGCTTTCTTGGATATTTGTTCGAATCATGAGAAAAATGTTCATGCAGCTGCAGCCATGCGCAAAAGGGAGATCAAACCTCAGAGTATGATCGTGGGTGCTCCTAATCGGACTCCAAATCAATGGAGTAACAGGTAATTTAATTCATCACCCTCTTCGAAAATAGGCTATGTCATATTATATAAAAGATTTATTCTATTTTAGGTGCATAATTTAGTTGATCACATTCTGATACACGGAAATTTTTAAAAATATCATTTTGTCGTACTGTCGTAACGGACACTGTATCCGGCACTCCTCACGTAAGAATACAAAATTTCAAATAATTGTATTTAAAAATAAAGAGCTTAATAAAATAAAATTAAGTATGGAATTAATGATCCAAAAATTGTTGAATTTTGGCAGCAAAAGTAGTGATGGGGTGAAGAATTCAAGAAACAAAAAGGGGCAGTTCAGAGAGCAAAGGACGCCTTCTGGAGTTAAGAAGCCACTCAGCAGGCCCAACTGCTCGTAAGTGTGTGTGTGTGTGTGTGTGTTTTTTTTTTTTTTTTATAACACGTATACCCCTAAGTGGCCAAAACGGGATTCTAATCCGGTTAACCCTTCAACCACTTGGACCAACTACTGGCTCAATTGCTCGTAAGTTGATTGCCGACAAATTATTTCCTTTTATTTTATCAACCACTCAGTAGAGATTAGTGAAGTATATTTGATGTATCGATGGCAGGCAATGTGGGAAGCCATTCAAGCCAGAGAGACTTCATGCACATATGCAATCATGCAAGGGAATGAGAACTGCTTCGAATCCTAAAACTTCTGCAACTGCAGATAAAGCATCACATGTTTCCACAGAAAACAGACATCAGAACAACTCGGTTTCTGCCTATTTCTTAACTCAATGATCCTCGTATGTAGCCTTTGTCGTGTCCGTATTTGTTCATTAAGTTCATCGACGAAGAAGCCTAAGAGGGCACATTGTAAACATAGATGCAAATAGAACACAATCATTTTTATGACTTTAATTCGATGTGTATAATTAAATGAAATAAGAGATGAAACGCAAAAAGAGATCCAGCCCCAGATGGAGCCGTATTTCATTTTGACACATGTTTTTCCGTTTGGGATTTGACAGAAGACCGCTATCGGACCGAAATCCCCAAAATAATAATAATGATAGTATACACGACTATATAAGAGAATCCAGTAAGCCTTAACCCCATGAGTTGAAAATGAGTACTTTTACTGGACCAAATTGTAATTTTCTCTTTACTATGAGTTTGCTTAATCAATAGCAGCATCTTATTCTAATCAATAGAAGCCTTCTCTTTTCTGAAATTCCTTTCCTTTTTCTTGAATCCCTCTTTTAGTTAAACGAGTCAAAATAAATTAGCACATTTGTCCAAGAATTAAAACCTTCACATATTGCAGCTCTAACTAAAAACTAATTTAGTTTTACCAACAGATTAAGCCTACATTGCCTGTGATTACCTCTAAATATCAATCACCAAAACTCTTACCTCTGAGAAACAGCAGAATCGACATGATCCAGCAAAAACCGGTACAACGTCTTTCGCAATCTCTCTATCCTCTCATCGACTTCATCTCCTTCAAAAGCATCATCCAACCAATGATTCACCCTTTTTAGCTGCCCAAGAAGAACAGCAACCTGGGAACCATCACCCTTCCCCAATCCAAATCCATTCTTCAAAGAATCTTCCAGATAATCCAAAAACCAAGCCCGCGAAAAAGATAGCAACTTTCTAGCTAAGTTAGCCACACTCTTCAATGTTGAACCAACACTCGATTCTTTCGTGGTGGAAAGATAGTTTTTTGAGCGGGATTTGGCGCTTTTCGAGCTAGTGGGGTTCTTTTGCCTGCTTTTAGGAGAATGGTTTTCTATGTTGGTTTTTTCTGGAGTGTTTTCTAACAAGATGTAGTGGGATTTTCCGCCGTTTGTAGGGCCCTTTTGAGCTCCTTTTGTGTACAGGGAGAATTTGGAGAAGTCTGTTTGGATTGCGGCTTGAACCCATAATGAAGCATTCTTGTTAGTTGTGGGAGTAATGGAAATTTCTGATTCCAATCCTTGAGAACTGCAGTTGTCAGTATCTGAAGCTGCAGTGTTTATCAGGGTGATTATGGCTTTTGAGGCTTTCTTGATTCTCTCGTGAATGTTCAGAAATTGTTCTACTAATGGACCGGAAGTTTCTTTTCGGGATAACTCGCATAGTTCTGTGAACATGCTGCATAAATTTTCAAATGTAAGCACAAAAAAAATACTTCTTGCACTTGATTCTTTTCATATTCTTTATATGTGTGTGTGTATGGTGGGGACGGGATTTGGCAATGTATATGTTTGAAGTTATACGAAATTGAGTAGTAAAAAGCTTGGAGTGTTTGAAGAACAACGTATAAAAATCACTTGAAATAGGGATAAATAAACTAACAGACCACACTAACATACCCTATTTACACAAACTTCACCTAAGGTTTGAGAAAATTACAAAAGCTTCCCTTGAGAAAAAAAAATAATTTTAATTACATATCTAAATCATGAATTTTGATGATATCTTTTCTAGTCTTTTGTAAATATCCTATTTTTGTCATTTTTTATTAATACCCTATTTTTTCACTGAAACTATCATTTACTATTCAATATTTGAATTTAAATTTATCATGATAACAGCATGCCAAACCGCTTATTTTAAGCTAAAGAAAACACACCATTCAGCTATTTTAAAAGCTAAAAGGAAAAGGTTCCACTTTTCTTTTTCAGAGTTTGCAAACAATCACTCGACATCTATCCTCTCTGACAGCTTAAACTTGTAAATGAGACATGCTACGGTCATTCCATAGAAACAACTAAAACTCTTTTTTAGACAGCAAGGGGAAAGGAAACTATGTACCTCATGCAACGGACGACATCTTCACATATAGAAGCTTCTTCTAATGCACGGACTGCAGAGGCAAATGTAACATCTCTATAGCTCTGAACATCCTAATTTAGAAACCATACAATTACAAAATGGAAATCTTTAACATCATTATCACAATTTATTAAAATTGGGTGGGGGTGGGGGTGGGGGTGTGGGTGTGGGTGTGGGTGGGATCTATACCTTTCCAAGGTCGCATACAGTGGAAGGAAGGGCATTCCACGAGATTTTTAGTTGATGAGGCCCATTTTGGGAACTCAAAATGGACACTTTCTTGAAATCACTAGGGAGAATATCATCTTCGGATGATTTAATACTTTTTACGGGTTTCATTAGAAGTTTTGGCGAGACCATAACGTTCTTGCTCTGAAGAGGTGATGATGAAATGCTTGAACTCTTTGGTGAATCCATTGGGATGACCTTTTTAATAAGAGCCTGCATATGGTGGCAAAGTGAAAGATGTTAGTAGACAAATAGAAAGAGCACAAGAGATTTTGCCATCAAGATAAACAATAATCTATCAATAATTACAGAATCCTCCCATGAGATTCATATGAGATTTCACAACCCCCCTTCTACATTTCAAAATTACACATATCTCCATTATAATTTATCTGTATCATACAGTCACCCTTACGGCAGGTCTCTATCTAACTAGAGACTAAATATACAAAATTTGCAATGAGAGAAAACGATGAAACTAAAGATTTGCAAAATACACATTTAGAATATAAATTTGCATAAACATAATTAGAATACAAACTCACAGAATCTGATCTAGGAGTACTGTCTCCCAATTTAGACTTTGATGCACCTTTAGCACTACTTTTACTAAGGGCGCTCGAATCCCATCCTTTTCGGGCCGAATCCAAGCTCAACCGTCTTCCATCTGACCCACCCCCAACTTTTCCATTACTAAATGACAACCGTCGGATATTGCCCTCTTCATTTCTAACCTTTCCCTTTGATTTCACCTTTGCTTCAACTTTCTTGACATTTAAAAAATCACTTGAAATCAAATCCTTTGGATCTCCCACACATGGCCGTCTCTTGGGGATCGGTTTTATGCCTCGAAGCACTGGAACAGGGGAGCCCGAGTCGAGCCGAGTCACGTGGATGAACTGACCGAGTTGGACCTTGTCACTAAGTATCAACTCCACATCTTCATCTGACACTGATACATAAGCCGAGTGAAGCGAATCTGAAACTCTTAGAAAATAACCCCTGCTTTTCCATGGATCGTCTTCTAGAGAAGGTACAATACTAATAACCTAAAGATTAAAACCAACATAACTAACACTAAATTAATATTAATGAATGACAAATTTGCTGGAAATGATATGAAGATGGTTAAAGAATGGTTTTTTTCTTAATATCTCAGAAGCCCAGATTATATAACAGTATATTGCAACATTTAGGATACAGATTTTCTTAATAGAGCAGTAAAAGTGCCTCTTGATATTGAAAAAAACAAAAAAGATAAAACTTTTTAGTTTCAAATTTGAAAAGAAAAACACAAATAAATAACATTAACCTGAAGTCCAAACACAAGATTATCATCCTCATAATGAAAAACAACTACCAAATGCTAAAATTGCAAGAAAATGCTAACGAGAGCTAAAAGAGCACAAAGAAATTACATTTCCATATGTAAACACAACATCAATACTCTTATAATTGTTTAAAGAACGAATTTTTCCCCTAAAATCTCCGAGCCCAGAAACTAAGAATTAAGAAAGAAAAAAGGAAACAACAAAAAATGCTGCAAATACTCCCAATATATGCACATATACATAACGTGAGAGTGAAAAATACATGCCTGAAGAAGAGCAGTGCGGTGTTCGCCGGCGACCTTGAAATCCTTATTACCAGCATTTTGCAGGAGTTTTTGGAGAATCCCAGGTGTGAGAGAAGCCATTATTTTTCAAACCAGAGACATCAGAAATAAATGTTTGGTAATAAGAACAATAAATGAATCCACATTCTATTTTTCTGCAAGAAATTCATTTCAACGCCGAATCAAAGAGAGAAGAAAGCCATGTCTGCAAAAACTGAAAAGGGCAGTAGCTCAACAGCAGTGGGGTAAGGGGGGGGGGGGGGGGGGGGGGGGGGGGGCATGGGGGCCGAATCTCAAAAAGGGCATTGGGACACATGTCGAGATGGGATGTGGTTTCGAGGGGGTTGCAGGCTACGACAATGGACGCAGGTGACGAGGTTTATCCACCGAGTAAGACAACATATGCGGACAAGATTTTCAAGGAAATATACATTTATACTTGTGTACAACTCCTGGTCTATATATACTCTATAGCTGCAAAAAGCTTCACAATTATCTTTGTGGTGTGCCAATATTGCCCCTATTATGTATAGTGCTTATGAAATTGTTGGAAGTTTTTATTTAAAAGTAGGAAAAATTACATTCAAGTACCTTTAAATTTGATCTAATTACAACTTAATTTCTATTTTTTTTTTATATTTATCATGTAGTCCTGAAATTTTGCATTCCGTTTGAGGTGTCTGATTTCCGTTAGGGTTTCATTAAATTGATCAGTTGTCCTTCCAAAATTCCAAAAAGAATAGGGATCGTTTTGTTATTAAAAAGAAACTATAGGGATGTGTTTGTAATAAATTCAGAGGCAGACTAACCAACCTAACGGAATCCTAACGGACGACAGGGGCCTCAAATGGAATGTAAAGTTTAGGGATTACATAGTAAATATGCAAAGAATAGGGACTGAATTGTAATTAGGTCAAACCTGAGGGTAGTTGAATGTAATTATCCCTTAAAAGTAATATTGAATTAAATATATATTTATTCGAAATAAGAGTTCTAACTCTCCATCATGAAAATGAATATATATATACATACACATTTTTAAATATACACACCCCAAATAAACAGAGAAATTCAAACATGAATCATTATTTTGGAGAAGAATCCTTCAATCATTTGAACCAATCCCTGATAGCTATCATGAAAATGAAAATTTTATGCATGATTATCATGAAACTGAATATGTTATGTATTAGTTCTAATATTTTGATGGTACAACAATCGACTTAAAGAATTTAGTATTTTCAATGATGAAATAGAGAAATCTCATAGCTACTCACGGTGAATTTATTAATTAAAGGTGAAACAAAAATAATGTGAAATATGATATAATTATCGGGTAATCTGGAATAAATCTCCAATTGGGCATCATATTTTTACTTTACTTTTTATTTTGGCAAAATGTCGTATAATTTTAACATAATGTAGTACTTAAAATACCTCTCAAAATATGTTGTATAATTTTTACAAAATGTAGTGCTAAAATGTTCTAATGTAGTATTTATATCTCATTATGTTGTATAATTCTATGGGGAGTAAAGTAAAAATATTCCAAACTGATGGGGAGGTATTTCAAACTGCCCCTATAATTACATATTCAAAAGAAATACAGTATAACTTCGATAAATTAATACTGTTGGGACCGTCAAATTTTATTAATTTAGCGATGTATTAATTAATCGTATAAATTAATAATTAATAATTTATAAATTATATACTTTTTGGGTCCATATTATGAATGTACCTAGGTGTACGTGAAAACTAATTTGTACATTGACTATTAATTATGCATACTTAACCAAATTCATGTATTTTTGTTGATACAATTTCAATATTCTATGTATATCTTAATAAAATATATAAATCTACTTAGTTATTAATGTAGTTACATGTACCTACATTCATTAAAATGTATAAATCTACTCAATTATTAATGTAGTTACACGTACATACATTAACTAAGTTACCATATAAATAGATATATTATGCAAGTCTTCAAATCAAAAAACAAAAAAAATGGCTTCTCATCTCAAAGGTGTTAAAAAATCAACCATGACTGATGGTATGCGTAGAGAACTGTGTGAGTATAAATCACCTGATATTCTTAATGCAATAAGAAGGGTTAGAGATGAGATTCAAGGTGATATTGATTTCAAGAAGAAACAAACAACATTAGATTCATATTTTCAGAAACCTGTTTAGTTTACTTATGTATTATGTATGAAATATTTTGATACAGATGAATTATTAATTTATATATCAAATGGGACCTATATGAATTTTTTTTTTTTTTTTTTTTGTATTATCTTATAAATTTAGCGAATTATTAATTTACCACGTTGATCCCGACTCGGGACCGAAGAAAATTATTATTTTAGCGAGGTTATTAATTTATCGAGAATTAATTTATCGAGGTTATACTGTATATATAAAAGAGAATGTAATAAAAGTACAAAACATGGGGAGACAAAGGAGATATAAATAATGATAGATATAACAGATCTAGAGAAGTGGGGTGGGGGGAGAGAGAGAGAGTCGGAGAGATCTAGCAAGAAGTAATTAAGTATTCAAATCATTTACATCGAGGCTGTTGTTTTAATAATCTCTTTAATAAGAAAAATATGGATATAAATAATTAAATATAGACACACGTAATGATCTCATGAGGTGGCTCGAATTTCTTAATCAATCATTTAAGAATTTATATTATGAGAAAGCTTACGACCTAGAAATAGATAAAATGCAGAGAGCAAATGTGAGCTCAAACAAAGTTGAGAGATTGGGGATATTACCCAATTTTAATTATTTGACGTTCAAGTTATTATATTGTTTGAGAAAGTATAAGAGTGGGCTTGATATTTATGGGAACAAATGCATAGATGATAGAATATTTATAATATAGTCTGTTGTGTGCAAGTACGCCTTTACGAATTGTATTTAATGTCCGATATAATTAGTTCTAGAAGCAGAAAATGCATCAAGGTTTAATGACGAGACCTACAACTTTGGTGGCCGGATAATGGACAAATCATAGTAGGAATTAATTGACATTGTCTTATCTATTAAATGTAGATTTGTCGTCATTCGAGGACATTGGTCGACCTCAAGTATCGATTGCATACTTGGCCAATCTAAGTATCCCTTGTGGGGGCGAAATCCAAGCTCAACCTCAGTGGTCGACTTGCAAGTCGACACGGCGAGCTACGATTGGTTGGTGGTAACGTCACATGTGCAGTAAAAACCATGCCACGTCACGTAAAATAATTTATAATTCCATATTTGGAAGTGAATAATTATAATTTTTGAATCTTGTTCGTTTAAATTGACATAATGAAAAATAATATCACATCAGTCGTTTAATTGGAACAAATTCAAAAAAAAAATAAAAATAAATATAATTATAATATATTTGCCATTTGAATATATAATTAGTTTAACCCGATCAATTCAAATATAATCTATTCCGTAGGAGGGACAGAACACAATTTCCAATAAGGTGAATGCATTCTGCTTTTGACGAAGCAATGTCTAATAGTATAGAATGCGTTCCTTTTTGGACAGATTAGTTAACCAATAATCAATTATCATCAGTAACTATAATATGGTCAATTAATATTATAAAAAAGAATCGATAAATATCCACATTTTTATATCAAGTAAAACTAAAGCTTCAATCTGTGATGCGTATGTATATGGACACAATACTACATTTATGGTAATAAAAAAATTTTAAAATTTTCTTACCATGGTTGTGAGACATGATGTCTGATATGAATGTGTGATACAATACGATATAAAATGATAAAATTATATTTTTAGAAGTATTCGTGCATAATAGGTTTAGAAATGCTTAATCAATTAAAAGTTTGCTTATGCAGTTTTACTACTAATCCCAGACAATTCTTAATTGATTTAGGTGCACCTAATTCCTTTACTATGCACACAATAATGATATTAATTGCTTAATTATTAATTATGTGACATAAGCATCATACTTGATTGTTCTAATAATATGAACAAATTCAGTGTAGTTTTAACCATACTCAACTAATTGACATAAAGTAAAGTAATTGACTTGAACCAACTAACAATCTGGCACTTTGTCAAACTAGCATTATGTAAAGAAGACAACCAATGGTTAGGAAAATTTTTACATATATTACGATTCCAGTCTATCTGAACTCATAATAAATGAAATAGTACTAAGAGCATAATTATATAATGATCTATATATACAAAATTACAAAATTGAAATAGTTCAAAATCGTTCTAAAGATTGAAACCATGGTTCGTCGGAACGGTCGCGGGGAACGGAACGGAGGCCACCGTTCCAGTTCCGTTGCAATGACGCGGAACGGTCGCGGCAAAAACGCGGCCACTTTGTTAAAAGATGTATAAAATCCCAAAAAATTGTTTTAAAACTCATTTTAATTTGTAATTTTATATTAAAATCAATTAGTATTATAAGATTTGTTATATATATTTACTCAAATAAGAGATTGCACACATTCTTATAATCACTACGGAACCATACAATAAACATAATTGTGTCAATGTTTACTACAAAAGAAAAATTGTTTAACATACTACACCATGAATGATGAAATAAAAAGATATGTGAGCAAATTAAAAGATAAGCAATAAATAAAAACAATTTACATTCAAAAATAAAATAAAAATGAATTTAAAATAGAAAATATAGCCACTCACTTGAAATTTTTAATCAACCGATGAATGTGGGAGAGATGGGGATCGGGTTCTTCTGCTCAAAGAATTTTCACCGTAACTAGTCTAAAAGCTTTACACGCCACTTCTTCTTTCTCTCACAAAGTAAATTTGTGACTTCTTTTTTATCTTGCAAAATAATTTCTTCTCTCTTGCAGATCTGGGTTGAGAGTTGGAACTTTTTTTCCTCTCCCCAAAATCAGATCTGATTTCTTTCTCGTTCAAACTCAGAGTTGGGATTTCTTTCTTGCCAAAATCAGATCTGGGAGTTAGGATCGTGTCTGAAGACAGAGTGAGGGTTAAGAGTTGGGACTTCTTTTTTCTCTTCCCAAAATCAGATCTGATTTCTTTCTCGTTCAAAGTCAGAGTTGGGATTTCTTTCTTGTCAAAATCAGATCTGGGAGTTGGGATCGGATCTGAATGAGGCAGGTAAAAGACATTTTCTTCTCTTTTTTGCCCGTTCCGTTCCGTTCCTTCGTTATAACGCCACGGAACGGCGTTCCAATGCAAAAAATCACCGTTCCAGAACGATTTCCGTTCCATACCGGAACAGCGGAACGGAGCCTGCCGCTCCCGTTTCGGAACGGCCGTTCCACCCGTTCCGGCGAACCATGATTGAAACTTGAAAACAAAAAATGTGTTCGGATTCTTAATCCACTGAAATCATTCTTGATTCATACAAATAAGACGGGTTTCTCTGAATATCTCCTGTAATATTCGGGCTAAACATAATGGAGGACTTTTGATGATTAATCATTTGTCCAAAAACTTTTTTATATTTTTGGAGTGGGTCTCCAATCCCTTCTGCAGAAGCATCATTAGTACTAGCAAAAATCATGGTGTCGTCAAAAAAATGGAGGTGAGAAATTTTGGGAGCACGCCGACAAATAGAAACACCTCCAATCCTACATCCTGATCAATTAGCCTGCTAAAAACTTCAACACAAAAAATAAATAAATAAGGGAAAAAGGGGATCTCCTTGACGGAGACCTATCTTAGGGATAATATGTCCAAAAAGGGAGCCATTAAGTACCAAAGAATAAATAATATAGGGGGCACTCAATATGATAATCTTAACGAAAGAAGCATCAAAACCTAATCTTAGGAGAACTCGCTCCAAGAAGTTCCATTAATTTCATCCGATCATACGCCCTACTTATGTCCAACGTGAGGGTCAAATGACCCTCTTTCTCACTCTTCCCGTGTTTGATAAAATGATTTAACTCAAAGGCGAGAAGGACATTGTTGACGTGGCTCCAAAAGTCCACAAATCTTAGGTAACTTTGATAGAGGTAGTTTTATAGTCAGTTTTTTAGCCCACTTAGGACACATCTTATTTAATGGGTAGTTTCTGATAGTTTTTAGCAAAAGAAAAATTGAGATTTTCTCTGTTAGTTTCTTAGAATTCAGTGAGCACCTTTGTGACTCCGTTTGTAACTCCCTCAAGATAATTAATCTCTCTCTTTCTCGCCCGTGGACGTAGCCAAATTGGTGAACCACGTAAATTCTTGTGTCGATTTGTTTTTTGCTTTTATTTGTTCGTGTTAATTACATAACAAACTGGTATCATAGCCAGATTAGTTCTGATATTTGTTCTGTTTTTCTGGGATGGCTTCCGTTAAACACAAAATCAAAAAGCTTGATCGCAAGACCCGTTTTTTGTTATGGAAAACGAGGATGTTGGCGATTTTGACACAAATGGATCTCGAAGATGCCTGCAAATTGGTCTGATGACAAGAAAAATAAAACTATCAGAAAAGCTGTAGCGCAAATTCAATTGCACCTGTCTAATGAAATGCTACAAGACGTGATGAAAGAAAAGGATGCTGCAAAATTGTGGCAGAAATTGGAGGAGATTTGCATGAAAAAGAATTTGCAAATAAGTTGTGTTTAAAACAACTTCTTTATTTCTGCAAGATGGTTGAAGGTAACTCAATTTAGTCTCATATTGATAACTTCAAAATTATCGGTACTGATTTGGAGAATTTAGAAGTAAAATATGATGATGAAGATTTGGCTTTACTGTTGTTATGTTCTTTACTTTCCGTTTATTCGAACTTTTGAGATACTATTTTGTATGGTAGAGATACGATTACTTTGAAAGATGTCCAGGAAGCTCTTTTAAGTAAATACTATATTGATGGAGAGATTACATCTAGTATCTCTGAAAATCAAGGTGAAGGTCTTTTTGTGCGTGGAAGAAATAAGGAGAGAAATTATGACAGCAACAAACAAAGAGGTAGATCACAGTCTAGTAAGCTAATTAAGTGTCACTATTGTAAGAAAAAGGGACACTCAAAAGCAAAATGTTAAACTGAAAAGAAAATTAGAAGGTGAAAAAGAAAGAACCAGTGATGCTAGTGTTGCTGAGACAGACAGTGAAGGTGGTGTTCTTTTAGTCAGTTCAGATAATTCAAGATCAGACGATGTCTGGATCATGGATTCTACATGTTCCTTCCATATGTGTCCTAATCAGGATTGGTTCTCCACATATGAAAAGTTGGATAGAGTCATTCTTATGGGCAATGATGTTGCGTGCAAAGTAGTTGGGAAAGGAACACTAAAGATTCGGATGTATGACAGCGTGATCAGAACTTTAACAAATGTTAGACACGTACCTGATTTAAAGAAAAATCTTATATCCTTGGGCACTCTTGACACTTTTGGACATAAGTACACTGGCTCAGATGGTGTTTTGAAGGTTTCCACAGGAGCGCTTGTTGTTATGAAAGGTGTCAAAGTAAGTGACAGTTTGTATGTTTTGTAGGGAACTACTGTTTCAGGTGGAGATGCAGTTTCTTCATCTTGTATCATAGATTCACAGGTTACTAAACTGTGGCATATGCGACTGGGATATATGAGTGAACGAGGACTCACTATTTTGAGCAAGTGGGGCTTGCTTTGTGGTCAAAGCACTTTAGTATTTGACTTTTGTGAACACTCCATTTTTGGGAAACATAAAAGTGTTGGGAATAGTGCCCTAGAAAGCTTGTATGCTTTGGGACTTCCCCTATATCACAGATAATATTTGAATAATATACAAATGATAATAATCACAGGCGAACATTTCTTATGTGCCAATACATGTTTTGTGTGTTTCCATTACGTGTACATTTCTACAACTCCCCTAATCCGATGAGGCCGTTAAGAACTTTGTCATTATGGGAATGACACATGAAACAAGTTCTTAACTCCATAGGCGAGGATTAGAAACTTCTCCAAGTTAATGAGGCTAACAGATAGTGGGAGTGTCGACTTTGCCTCTGTTGAGAATTGCTTGTGTAGTTGTGTCCTTAAGAAGGAGCATCCTGTTTCATGGGGTGTAAAGTGCATAAGTTGATGCGTACACAATACACAAGGGTGTTTGTTGTAAGAACAAGTTCACTAAGAGTGCCCTACGTGAGAAGATTCCTAAATGGGAAAGGACGTTACTAGAACTTCCAAATTAGGAAATATCTCACATGTCAATGACGTGAGGAATTAATCCTTAGACTTGAGATTCCACATTGTCTCATATGAGCAAACTCTGTAATCTTTGATATAGGCTCAAAAGGGTGTCGCCATATAGACACTTGAACCACGACCTATGTTGGGATTACACTAGTGGCATATGAGAATTGTTGGAATCAATAAAGGACCTACACTTGCTGTAGGCAAGATGATCTCTTATTGCACAAGTCATTCATGTTCCATCCAAAAATCCTTGCGCAAGGTGGTTAGATCAAGACATCAAGAAAATGGGGTTTTCTTAGATTGAGATCAAATGAAATATGAAGAGAACTTTGTTTTAAGATTAAGATTAGTAGGGCTCTTTATATTCCCATGCCCTAGATCTTAATCGAGAGATAGGATGGTAGGAGGATCGTATCCCACATGATGTCATTGACTGAAAGGTTCTTTCGAATATACATTCACATTTCGGGTAGGGCTCACACACCTGTTGCTAGACTATGGTCGTGTGATTTGTGAGGTAATTAATTAATAAAGTATATTAATTAATTAGGCTCACTGCTAACTGAAATTGAACCTAGAAGGTCACACACAAATACCGGGTTCAAAGGGTATTGTTAGAAAGATCAAATAATTGATCGAAACGAGACCACACCTGTATAGTACACGTGTGGGAGTCAAGAGCGTGTTTGGACACGTGACTCCAATTATAGAATTGGGTCATGTGTTAATTAATTGTAGAATTAATTATTAAGTCCAAATATAACTAATTGGAGAATTAATTATAAATCCCTAAATATAATTAATTGGAAAATTAATTATATAGCCAAATAAAAATTAATTGGAGAATTAATTTTAGCCCGTTAGAATTAATTAGTGAATTAATTCTAAATCCCTCATGGGATTAATTGGAGAATTAATTATAAGTATTTAATTATTTAGTTATTCTAATTTGATTAGAATAAATAAATAAATAAATATCTTCTATTTTATTCTAATAAAGTATTAATTCTAATATGATTAGAATAAATATTATTGGGATGAGATATTTAATTATTACTAGAATAATTAAGTATTCCTAAATGAGTTAGGAGCTCTTTCTCTAGAAAATAAATATCTTATTTTAGATAAGACATTATTTACTTGGAAAGAAAGAAAGAATAGAAGACAAAGTCAAAGTAGGAGACCATCTCCTACAAGCAAGTAGGGTTTCGAACCCTAGCCTATAAAAGGACTAAGGGGTTCGAAAATTTGGGGCTTACACGTGATTTGGAGATCAGTCCAACATTCATGGAATTTTGGGGATAATTCTCTTGCTCTCTTTTCTCGTTTCATGTTTCTTTAATACACATGTTATAGTACTAGCATACTCACTAACATGATTTGAATCTAGGTTGGTGTGGATTAATACTCTAAAGGATTTATACTTTGGAATCTTGAAGAAAGAATCGTTCAAGACACGAGGATCCATGCCGCTTGAAGAACGTTTGAGGGCGGCTCAAAACGTTTCAAGAAAGCTTCAATTATTGTAAGTTTCTTGAAATCCCACAAGTTTTGAAACGAACATTGCAAGATCACGATCCTTTTCGGAAAATTTTTGAACTTTCGCTGCTTTAACTCTACTGGTTTCCAACAAAAAGAGCCAGTTTCAGCAAAGGTCTTCATCGAACCTAAGAAATTCTTGATTATGTGCATTCAGATCTTTGGGGTCTGTCTTGGGTGCCCTCGAAGGGCGGTGCTAGATATATACTAACCTTCATTGATGACTATTCTAGGAAGGTTTGGGCATTCTTTTTTAAGTAGAAAAGTGATGTCTTTGTTACATTCAAGCATCCAAAAACTATGATTGAAAAATAGATAGAAAAAGGTCATAAAACATCTTCACACTGACAATGGCTTGGAGTTTTGTTCCGGTGATTTAATTTGAGAATTATTGTAAAGAGGCAAGAATTGTGAGGCATCATACAGTTGTTGGGACGCCACAACAAAATGGCGTAGTTGAATGGATGAATCGAACATTAATTGAGAGAACCCGTTGTATGCTCTCCAATTCTAGATTGCCTAGAGAATTTTGGCAGCATCTACAGCCTGTTATTTGGTGAATCGATCTCCATCCACATTCATTGAATTGAAAAATCCTGAGGAGGTATGGTCTGGTAATGCACCTGATTATTCTAATCTTAAAGTATTTGGTTGTAGTGCTTACACACATGTTAATGAGGGAAAACTTGAACCTAGATCTAGAAAATGTATTTTTCTTGGTTATACACATCGTGTGAAAGGTTTTAGAGCTTTGTATCCTAAAACATGTAAAGTTACTACCAGTAAAAATGTTATATTTGATGAATTTGCAATGATTAATCCAAGTGAGGAAAGCATTGTTGAGTTTGATGCAGGTGCTCATACATCACCCGATCAGGTGGAGTTAGAAGTACATGTTCCTACACATGAGACCACTTCGGATGATTTAGTTCAAAATGAGCCACCTCATACATCTGTTGAGACTAGTTCGATTGCAAGAGATAGACCAATGAGGCAGATTAAACCTCCTCAAAGATTTGCTGAAGCTGATATGGTGGTATATGCTCTTACTATTGCTGAGGATACAGTTTCTGATGAACCCATTTCATTCTCAGATGCTAAGTCCTGCAATGAGTCTGCACAGTGGATTGGTGCTATGGCAGAAGAAATTGAGTCTTTGAATAAAAATAAGACTTGGATTTCGGTGATGTGAGATTCAAAGCTAGATTGGTTGCAAAGGGCTACACACAGAAGTATGGAGTCGACTTCAATAAAATATTCTCACATGTGGTAACATAGTTCCATACGTTTGTTACTTCCAGAACAGTCTAAATACCTCCATTTCCCAAGAACAGTCTAAATATCTCTATTTCCCAAGAGAAACATCATTCTTTACAAAGCAACATTCTTGAGAGTTCTTTAAGTGAATTGCTATCACTTAGAACTTATTTTTCCTTTGAGGCTTGACATATATCCTGGAGGTGTATTGCCTGGAACCTTTAGCAAACCATTTATGATAGGGGCAATAGAATGTGTATGGAAATGGATCTTATGAAGCCATTGAAGGAACAAATAAGTTTGACATATCATGGTGTGACTTGGATCTACAAAATTATCTATGAGTGTGTTCCTCCTTACTACTGAAAATGTGCATGTATTAGCCATCGCGAGAAAGACTGTTATGGGGGAGTTGAGAGTGGTAAACATTGTAACGCCCCGACTTTTCAAGTCGTTCAGGTATGAATTATGTGATAATTACGTGCGCATTTAATTTATTTTAATTATGTTATTAATTATTTATTTTATATTATATGAAATTATGAAATAATTGAATTATTTGAAAATGTTTGAATTTGAATTTATATGAATTTTGAACGATTTGCTCTTGTATGAATTGTTTGCTTACCGTTTCTACATGAAATGAATTCGGAATTTTTGTGAAAATTTAATATGTTGGACTTACATGTGTTATGAATATGGATATATGTTCGTCTCATGTTTTCGGGTTCATTTTCATGAGTTATGAATTTATTTTGATTTTGGAATCCAAAACGGGGGCTAACGAGCAATTAGCGCACCATTGGTTCCTTATTTGATATCTTGAGCTAGGAAACTCGGATTCGAGTTTCGTCAACTTTGTTGAACTCGTATCGAAAATTTGAGTTTAATGAACTTAGCCTTATACTTTTCCAAAATTATTTGAACCTCTGAAATTCAACCGAAACACGCAACGGACGCCTAAACTGCCACGTTTTACTAAATAAGCCATAACTTATTCAAACCTTGACCAAATTAACCATGGTTTGATTCCTTGGAACCCTAACTCAACCCTCTAACCAGCCTTAACCACCCCAAACCGAGATAACCCCTTCACTTGGAGAAAATCAGCCAAACTTCCCCTGCTTTCCAGTTTTCCCGTAGCTCAAGCCAATCCTTGGAGATTCAAGCTCAAATCTCTTCCAAACCTCCATTAATCCACAAGGTAAGCTTAGGATTGTTATATACATTCATTATGAGTCATTTTGATCCATTCTTCCCCAATTTTGAGCATGTTTTCATGGAGTTTGGAGAAGATGTTGAATAGTTAGGTTATATGTCAATTTGTTGAACTCTTTCATTCCTTGGTTGTTTTGGTTGATTCCAAGCTTGAATATGGTTGCCATGACACCTTCCTTGCATGTATGGTGAAGTATTAGATGGTAGTTGAAGCATTCATGAGTTACCATTAATGTATATTTGAAGTTTTTACATGAAATGATCATCCTTACCTCCTTAGCATGTTTCAACACTTTGGGAGCATATTTGTGTGTTGTTGTGGAGTGGTTTTCTTGCATTTTGATGATCTTAACTTACCTAAGTATGTTGGTTAGAGTTGGCATGGTGTTGCTCTGTTTTTCTGCAACGTTCTTTATTTTTTTTGGCTTCAGACTCAAATCCACGGGGGTGGATTTTTCCCTTTGGAAAAATCCGCGGGGGTGGATTTGAGTCAGTAGGTCTGGACCAAATCCATGGGGGTGGATTTTTCCCTTTGGAAAAATCCATGGGGGTGGATTTTGTCCAGTTTTGTTTTATTGCTCCGGTTTCGTTTTTTCTTGTTTTTCTTCGCTTGTTTTATATTCCTCCACCTCTTTTATGACTTTTATGCTATGCTAACATGTATTATCTTGAGCGTTATGAAATTTTATGATTTTTCGTGGAATATTTTCCGAGATATGCTTCAACGTGTCTTCTTTTCTCCTAATGTGTGCATGCATGGACTTTGCTCTTAAGTTTGAACCCTAATTGCTATTTATTCATTATTTAATGACTTGTATGATATGTATACATGTTATACTACGTGTTATGATCATTATTTGAATTTCTTGGACTAATTTAGTATGATTTATGGAGATGTTGAACTTTAACAAATTTGAACGCTTCATGGAAGAATGGAATGAATGTTTATATGTCTTTTAAGACATTAATAGTGCACATGAACATTTCCATAACATAATTTAATCTCTTATATATTCATATCATGATCATTGCATTGCCGAGCGTCTTATTTGGTCATATTGAGTCTCACTTCACTTTTCTTGCACAGATTTTGATCACGTTGGAGACGAGGCCGGTCAGTGAGGCTCGTGCTTTCTTCTTTTGACGGTTTAAGGTGGGTTTTTCTTCTATGTAGATACAAGACCCTATATATACCTTCAATGTGAAAGCTTTCGACCAAAATTATATATATATAAAGAGTCGTTTTAAAGAGTAAATGTTTTTAACGTAAAGCCTTATTTTATCGATCCTACCTAATGTTTTGGCGAGAAATGATCGAATGCAAGAATGGGGCCCAGGGACTTAGTGTGAGTGGCTATCCGGGGAGGCACGGGCCGACGGTGATCCCTCACACTAGTTCCACCAATTAACGGCGTAACCGGACCTCGTTAGGAGTTAGCGAGGAATGGACGCTGAGCGCCATCTGGGGAGTCATGTAACCCCTTTTGGTCAATGAATGGGTGGTCGGGCCTTGCAAACCCACCACCAACCCGGAGGAAGAAGGAGTAAATGTTAATGAATGTGCACAAAAGATTAATTGCATGAAAAGAATAAATGAATGAATGTTTAAATGGTTTACACAAGGTGTTGGTTGGAGATAATGCACGCCCACTCGCCGGGCCAATAATGACCTAATGTTAATGATTCGTTATAATCCCTTTTGATGATTCTTTTCACCCCCTTGGGGAAATCTTTAAAAACCTCACTTGGGATTATAGCTTGCATGTGATTGCTTAATTACCGTCATATATTATATCTATGCCCTGTTTTATACCCACCAGTCCCTTTTGGACTGAACCCGTTTGGTTTTCAGTTATTTTGTGCAGGTGTTGAGGGAGCTAGGCGGGAATACGAGTCATAGGTCTTGCATTCGTCTCTAGCTCTGTATTTTGAGTCTTACACTTGCATATTACACTTTTGGATTATTGTATATGAATATCGATGTGGAGAGTATTTATTTTTGGGCCGTGATGGCAATTGTTAATGTATATGAATGATTTTTGGAGCTTGGATGCTCACGGTATATATATATATGGTATATGTTCATTCACTGCTTCCGCTTTAATGTTTTATGTTGTTATATGGTTTTAAGGGTTAGCCCGCCTAGCTTAGAGTGTGTGTTTGTCCCCGTTCGCCGTGATTTGGCTCGGGTAGGGATCGTCCATTTCATATTCGGGTCGGGTCTCGGTGCGGGGGATGTGGCACCTTGCGCTCGGGTGTTACATCCTTAAGTGGTATCAGAGCTTCGGGTTGCAAAACCCGGGCTTTCGTGTCGTGTGAGTAAGTTTAGGTCGTTCGGCTTAGGAACTAATTGACAATGTGTTACATATGCATCTCTTTTGTGCTAATTGAATTAAATTTCGAATTTTGATTGAATTGATTGCATTATCATGCATAAACTAAAAATAGCACGCATTTTCAGTGTTTATTTCAGCATGCCACGTGGGAGGCCTCGTAGAGAGCATTCTCCGGGAGACAGGCATCACCATCATGAGCATGTTCCTCCACCTCCACAACCACCGCCGGCAGAGGCCTTTGTTAACTCAGTTATCAATATTATAGATCAAAGGCTACGAGATTATGTACCACCGGCACCTCCAGCACCACCTGCACCTATTGTACAGCCCGAGGCACAGCTTTCTATTATACTTAGGGAGTTTCAGAATCAAAGACCTCCCAAGTTCTTCAAGGGAAATGACATACAGGCAGAAATGTGGCTGAAAGAGGTAGAGAGGATATGGGAGCTCATTCCATGTGAGTCCCGAGAGAAGGCTCGATGCACTATCACTTTAATACAAGGGGAAGCCTACTCTTGGTGGGAAAGCACGCGGATTGTATTGGAGGCTACTAGAGAGGAGATCAATTGGGAAGTATTTACAAGGGAATTTAAGAACAAGTTCATCCCTCCCTCATCACGTACTCGAAGGTTGAGAGAATTTACCGAATTGAAGCAAGGATCGAGGTCTGTGGCCGAGTATGTTTCGGAGTATGAGAGGTTATCCCGCTATGCACCAAATATAGCAGGCGATGACTTCCATAAGGCTATGCAGTTTGTTCAAGGGCTTCGACCGGATATCCAGACCGCTTTAGAGGCAGTTAATACGAGCACTTGGGCAAAGGCTACTTCAAAAGCCTTAAAGGTTGAAGATTCGGTGAATGCGAGGAGGCCAGCTTATCGCCAAGGACAAGGATCAGGATTCGGCTCGGGATTTAACAAGGGAAAGAGGCCGATGAATGTACCAGCTCCACCACAAAAAGGGCCTTTCAAGAAGCCGAGAATCGGAGGTCAGATTGCACCCGTTCTACGACTGCCTCAGGCTCCACCGGCCCCTAAGGGATCTCGTAACGATCAGCCACCGTGTACTTATTGTGGATGGCCAACCCATTCTTATAACAATTGCCGAAAGAGGTTAAAGTTGTGTTTGATTTGCGGGAAAGGAGATCATATGGCTTTTGCATGCCCGGATAAGATTCCAGGATATCAAGCTGGGGCTCAGAGACCGATGGTCCAGGCACGAGCTTATACCCTTGAGGGCGAGGAGCAGAATGTCGAGGTTGATCCAAACGCCGTAGTGGAAGGTACCGTTTGCATTCATAACACGAGCATTCATGCATTGTTCGATCCGGGTGCCACGCATACTTTTATATCTTCTGATCTATGTGCTTCTCTGTGCCTACCTGTTATTTGCTCAAATTCCTGTTATTTTGTGAGTTCGCCTCTTGGAGGTAGTTTGCAGACAGATCGGGTTGTCAGGGGTTGTTCAGTTTTGATAGAGGGGAAAGATTATCCGGCAGATTTCATTATTATGCCTATGAAGAAGTATGGGGTAATCTTCGGGATGGATTGGTTGTATCGGCACCGGGCCGAAGTTGATTGTTTTAAGAAGAGGATAAAGTTGGGTCAAGAGTTGATTGGAGAAGTGGGGTCGAAGAGTGTGCCACTCTTATCGTTTATGGAAGCTCGCAAGTTGGTGAAGGATGGAGCCATGGGATTTATCGCTTATCTCCTTAATAAACCAAAGGATAAATCAAGTTTTGAGGAGACGGCCGTGGTAAAGGAATATCCCGACGTATTTCCAGAAAATTTGGGTTCTCTACCACCGGATCGGGAGATCGAATTTGTTATTGATTTATATCCGGGATCAGAACCTTACTCCAAGACTCCTTATAGAATGGCTCCGGCAGAGTTGAAAGAGTTGAAAATTCAACTCGAGGAATTACTCAAGATTGGATATATTCGACCGAGTTCATCTCCGTGGGGTGCTCCGGTTCTCTTTGTTAAGAAGAAAGATGGAACGTTGAGAATGTGTATAGATTACCGGGAGCTTAATCGGATGACTATCAAGAATAAGTACCCGTTGCCCCACATCGAGGATCTATTTGATATGTTGCAAGGTTCAAAGGTTTATTCGAAATTGGATTTAAGGCAGGGCTACTACCAGTTGAAAATCCGGGAAGAGGATATACCAAAGACAGGATTTAATACCCGGTATGGGCATTATGAGTTCGTAGTGATGCCTTTTGGTTTAACAAATGCCCCTGCAGCATTTATGGACATGATGCATCGGATTTTTCGGCCTTATTTGGATAAATTCGTCGTAATCTTCATTGATGACATTCTTGTTTATTCGAAGACTCCGGAAGATCATGCTAGGCATCTCAACTTGGTATTGGAGACGTTGAGAGAGCACCGGTTGTATGCGAAATTTAGTAAGTGTGAGTTTTGGATCGACCGGGTTGCTTTTCTAGGCCATATTATTTCAAGTAAGGGTTTGGAAGTTGATCCTTCAAAGATCGAGACGGTTATTCAGTGGCAGAGTCCGAAAAATGCTTCCGAGGTTAGAAGTTTCTTGGGATTGGCTGGTTATTATCGAAGGTTTGTAAAGGATTTTTCAAAGATAGCCGGTCCTTTAACTCGATTAACTAAGAAGGAAGCTAAATTTGAGTGGGACGAGGCATGCGAAGCAAGTTTCCAACTCTTGAAGGAAAAATTGACAACTGCACCGGTGTTAGCACTTCCCGAGGGAACTGAAGGATACATGGTTTATACGGATGCCTCGAAAGAAGGGTTGGGATGTGTTTTGATGCAGAATGGTAAGGTGATAGCTTATGCCTCGAGGAAATTGAAGGATCATGAACAGAATTACCCCACTCACGATCTCGAACTAGCAGCAGTGATCTTTGCTTTGGGAAAGTGGAGACACTACTTATATGGAATTTCTTTTGAGATCTTTTCCGACCACAAGAGCCTCCAGTATTTGTTTTCTCAGAAGGAGTTGAACAAGAGACAGAGGCGTTGGATGGAGACTTTGGCAGATTATGAGTGTACGATTCGATATCATCCCGGAAAGGCCAACGTGGTCGTGGATGCGCTTAGTAGGAAAGCTAGCGTGTCCAGTGTTAAGGTGGAAACTATGGATGAATCTGAGTCCTTCAAGCTAAGAGCTAGTATTCGGAATATTACCGTTCAACCGGACCTTCGGCAGAGATTGTTTGAAGCTCAGAAAGTGGATTCCGAAGTTCAGAGGTTGGTGCAGAAAGCTAGAAATGATTCAGAAAGTCCGTTCGGATTTGATGACACCGGACTTCTAAGGTTTAAGAATAGAGTGGTGGTTCCGGAATAGTTGAAACGGTTGATATTGGAAGAAGCTCATCGATCAGGGTATTCGATACATCCCGGGGGAAATAAGATGTATAAGGACTTAAGGAAATTTTATTGGTGGAATGGACTTAAGCGGGATGTGATCGACTTCGTGAGACATTGCTTGACTTGCCAAGTGGTGAAAGCAGAGCATCAGAAGCCATCGGGGCTATTGCAACCGTTACCGATTCCAGAATGGAAATGGCAGCAAGTGGCGATGGATTTCGTTTCGGGTCTTCCACGAGTGAAAGGTGGTTTAGATGGAATTTGGGTGATAGTGGATCGATTGACGAAATCGGCACATTTTCTTGCTATTCGGATGTCGGATAAGGTACCTAAATTGGCTAAGAAGTATGTGGATGAAATTGTCCGACTTCATGGAGTACCGGTTAGCATTGTATCAGATCGGGATCCGAGGTTTACTTCTAGATTTTGGCAAGAATTGCAAAGGAATCTGGGCACAAGGCTTCAATTCAGCACAGCTTTCCATCCTCAGACAGACGGGCAATCAGAGAGATTAATTAAATATTTGGAGGATATGTTGAGAGCATGTGCATTGGATTTTTCGAGTTCGTGGAACGAGCAATTACCTTTGATTGAATTCGCCTATAATAAAAGCTTTCAAGCATCGATAGAAATGGCTCCATATGAGGCTCTCTACGGACGGAAATGCAGGTCACCGTTGTTCTTTGATTTGGAAGAATGGAATTGGACCAAGCAAGAAGGTGTGAAACGAGGGGAGAATAAGGAAAACCCCTCTAAGGCCGTGCAAGAGGCAATTGATAAGGTCCAAATAATTAGACAACGGATGAAAGCAGCCCAGGATAGACAGAAAAGCTATGCCGATCACCGAAGGAAAGATCTTCAGTTTGAGGTTGGTGATAGGGTATTCTTGAAAGCCTCACCTCGTAAGGGATTTTCGAGGATTGGAAAAGGAGGGAAATTGAATCCTCGGTTTCTAGGACCGTATGAGATTTTGGAGAAAATTGGAGATACGGCCTATCGTTTGGACCTACCCCCGAGTTTGACCGGAATTCATAATGTATTTCATGTATCTCAGCTTCGGAAATATTATCCGGATAAGTCGGAAGTCATACCGGTCGAGGAAGTGGAGTTAGAACCGAATCTCACCTTCGTTCAGAAGCCAATTAACATTTTGGATCGTAAATTTCAAGAACTTCGAAATCGGCAGATCCCACTAGTTAAAGTCTTATGGAGAAGTGATAAAACGGAAGAGGCGACGTGGGAGACGGAGGATAAGATGAAAAGATTCCATCCTGAGTTGTTTCCGGACAATCAGTGAATCCGAGGACGGATTCTCCTAAGGGGGGGAGATTGTAACGCCCCGACTTTTCAAGTCGTTCAGGTATGAATTATGTGATAATTACGTGCGCATTTAATTTATTTTAATTATGTTATTAATTATTTATTTTATATTATATGAAATTATGAAATAATTGAATTATTTGAAAATGTTTGAATTTGAATTTATATGAATTTTGAACGATTTGCTCTTGTATGAATTGTTTGCTTACCGTTTCTACATGAAATGAATTCGGAATTTTTGTGAAAATTTAATATGTTGGACTTACATGTGTTATGAATATGGATATATGTTCGTCTCATGTTTTCGGGTTCATTTTCATGAGTTATGAATTTATTTTGATTTTGGAATCCAAAACGGGGGCTAACGAGCAATTAGCACACCATTGGTTCCTTATTTGATATCTTGAGCTAGGAAACTCGGATTCGAGTTTCGTCAACTTTGTTGAACTCGTATCGAAAATTTGAGTTTAATGAACTTAGCCTTATACTTTTCCAAAATTATTTGAACCTCTGAAATTCAACCGAAACACGCAACGGACGCCTAAACTGCCACGTTTTACTAAATAAGCCATAACTTATTCAAACCTTGACCAAATTAACCATGGTTTGATTCCTTGGAACCCTAACTCAACCCTCTAACCAGCCTTAACCACCCCAAACCGAGATAACCCCTTCACTTGGAGAAAATCAGCCAAACTTCCCCTGCTTTCCAGTTTTCCCGTAGCTCAAGCCAATCCTTGGAGATTCAAGCTCAAATCTCTTCCAAACCTCCATTAATCCACAAGGTAAGCTTAGGATTGTTATATACATTCATTATGAGTCATTTTGATCCATTCTTCCCCAATTTTGAGCATGTTTTCATGGAGTTTGGAGAAGATGTTGAATAGTTAGGTTATATGTCAATTTGTTGAACTCTTTCATTCCTTGGTTGTTTTGGTTGATTCCAAGCTTGAATATGGTTGCCATGACACCTTCCTTGCATGTATGGTGAAGTATTAGATGGTAGTTGAAGCATTCATGAGTTACCATTAATGTATATTTGAAGTTTTTACATGAAATGATCATCCTTACCTCCTTAGCATGTTTCAACACTTTGGGAGCATATTTGTGTGTTGTTGTGGAGTGGTTTTCTTGCATTTTGATGATCTTAACTTACCTAAGTATGTTGGTTAGAGTTGGCATGGTGTTGCTCTGTTTTTCTGCAACGTTCTTTATTTTTTTTGGCTTCAGACTCAAATCCACGGGGGTGGATTTTTCCCTTTGGAAAAATCCGCGGGGGTGGATTTGAGTCAGTAGGTCTGGACCAAATCCATGGGGGTGGATTTTTCCCTTTGGAAAAATCCATGGGGGTGGATTTTGTCCAGTTTTGTTTTATTGCTCCGGTTTCGTTTTTTCTTGTTTTTCTTCGCTTGTTTTATATTCCTCCACCTCTTTTATGACTTTTATGCTATGCTAACATGTATTATCTTGAGCGTTATGAAATTTTATGATTTTTCGTGGAATATTTTCCGAGATATGCTTCAACGTGTCTTCTTTTCTCCTAATGTGTGCATGCATGGACTTTGCTCTTAAGTTTGAACCCTAATTGCTATTTATTCATTATTTAATGACTTGTATGATATGTATACATGTTATACTACGTGTTATGATCATTATTTGAATTTCTTGGACTAATTTAGTATGATTTATGGAGATGTTGAACTTTAACAAATTTGAACGCTTCATGGAAGAATGGAATGAATGTTTATATGTCTTTTAAGACATTAATAGTGCACATGAACATTTCCATAACATAATTTAATCTCTTATATATTCATATCATGATCATTGCATTGCCGAGCGTCTTATTTGGTCATATTGAGTCTCACTTCACTTTTCTTGCACAGATTTTGATCACGTTGGAGACGAGGCCGGTCAGTGAGGCTCGTGCTTTCTTCTTTTGACGGTTTAAGGTGGGTTTTTCTTCTATGTAGATACAAGACCCTATATATACCTTCAATGTGAAAGCTTTCGACCAAAATTATATATATATAAAGAGTCGTTTTAAAGAGTAAATGTTTTTAACGTAAAGCCTTATTTTATCGATCCTACCTAATGTTTTGGCGAGAAATGATCGAATGCAAGAATGGGGCCCAGGGACTTAGTGTGAGTGGCTATCCGGGGAGGCACGGGCCGACGGTGATCCCTCACACTAGTTCCACCAATTAACGGCGTAACCGGACCTCGTTAGGAGTTAGCGAGGAATGGACGCTGAGCGCCATCTGGGGAGTCATGTAACCCCTTTTGGTCAATGAATGGGTGGTCGGGCCTTGCAAACCCACCACCAACCCGGAGGAAGAAGGAGTAAATGTTAATGAATGTGCACAAAAGATTAATTGCATGAAAAGAATAAATGAATGAATGTTTAAATGGTTTACACAAGGTGTTGGTTGGAGATAATGCACGCCCACTCGCCGGGCCAATAATGACCTAATGTTAATGATTCGTTATAATCCCTTTTGATGATTCTTTTCACCCCCTTGGGGAAATCTTTAAAAACCTCACTTGGGATTATAGCTTGCATGTGATTGCTTAATTACCGTCATATATTATATCTATGCCCTGTTTTATACCCACCAGTCCCTTTTGGACTGAACCCGTTTGGTTTTCAGTTATTTTGTGCAGGTGTTGAGGGAGCTAGGCGGGAATACGAGTCATAGGTCTTGCATTCGTCTCTAGCTCTGTATTTTGAGTCTTACACTTGCATATTACACTTTTGGATTATTGTATATGAATATCGATGTGGAGAGTATTTATTTTTGGGCCGTGATGGCAATTGTTAATGTATATGAATGATTTTTGGAGCTTGGATGCTCACGGTATATATATATATGGTATATGTTCGTTCACTGCTTCCGCTTTAATGTTTTATGTTGTTATATGGTTTTAAGGGTTAGCCCGCCTAGCTTAGAGTGTGTGTTTGTCCCCGTTCGCCGTGATTTGGCTCGGGTAGGGATCGTCCATTTCATATTCGGGTCGGGTCTCGGTGCGGGGGATGTGGCACCTTGCGCTCGGGTGTTACATCCTTAAGTGGTATCAGAGCTTCGGGTTGCAAAACCCGGGCTTTCGTGTCGTGTGAGTAAGTTTAGGTCGTTCGGCTTAGGAACTAATTGACAATGTGTTACATATGCATCTCTTTTGTGCTAATTGAATTAAATTTCGAATTTTGATTGAATTGATTGCATTATCATGCATAAACTAAAAATAGCACGCATTTTCAGTGTTTATTTCAGCATGCCACGTGGGAGGCCTCGTAGAGAGCATTCTCCGGGAGACAGGCATCACCATCATGAGCATGTTCCTCCACCTCCACAACCACCGCCGGCAGAGGCCTTTGTTAACTCAGTTATCAATATTATAGATCAAAGGCTACGAGATTATGTACCACCGGCACCTCCAGCACCACCTGCACCTATTGTACAGCCCGAGGCACCGCTTTCTATTATACTTAGGGAGTTTCAGAATCAAAGACCTCCCAAGTTCTTCAAGGGAAATGACATACAGGCAGAAATGTGGCTGAAAGAGGTAGAGAGGATATGGGAGCTCATTCCATGTGAGTCCCGAGAGAAGGCTCGATGCACTATCACTTTAATACAAGGGGAAGCCTACTCTTGGTGGGAAAGCACGCGGATTGTATTGGAGGCTACTGGAGAGGAGATCAATTGGGAAGTATTTACAAGGGAATTTAAGAACAAGTTCATCCCTCCCTCATCACGTACTCGAAGGTTGAGAGAATTTACCGAATTGAAGCAAGGATCGAGGTCTGTGGCCGAGTATGTTTCGGAGTATGAGAGGTTATCCCGCTATGCACCAAATATAGCAGGCGATGACTTCCATAAGGCTATGCAGTTTGTTCAAGGGCTTCGACCGGATATCCAGACCGCTTTAGAGGCAGTTAATACGAGCACTTGGGCAAAGGCTACTTCAAAAGCCTTAAAGGTTGAAGATTCGGTGAATGCGAGGAGGCCAGCTTATCGCCAAGGACAAGGATCAGGATTCGGCTCGGGATTTAACAAGGGAAAGAGGCCGATGAATGTACCAGCTCCACCACAAAAAGGGCCTTTCAAGAAGCCGAGAATCGGAGGTCAGATTGCACCCGTTCTACGACTGCCTCAGGCTCCACCGACCCCTAAGGGATCTCGTAACGATCAGCCACCGTGTACTTATTGTGGATGGCCAACCCATTCTTATAACAATTGCCGAAAGAGGTTAAAGTTGTGTTTGATTTGCGGGAAAGGAGATCATATGGCTTTTGCATGCCCGGATAAGATTCCAGGATATCAAGCTGGGGCTCAGAGACCGATGGTCCAGGCACGAGCTTATACCCTTGAGGGCGAGGAGCAGAATGTCGAGGTTGATCCAAACGCCGTAGTGGAAGGTACCGTTTGCATTCATAACACGAGCATTCATGCATTGTTCGATCCGGGTGCCACGCATACTTTTATATCTTCTGATCTATGTGCTTCTCTGTGCCTACCTGTTATTTGCTCAAATTCCTGTTATTTTGTGAGTTCGCCTCTTGGAGGTAGTTTGCAGACAGATCGGGTTGTCAGGGGTTGTTCAGTTTTGATAGAGGGGAAAGATTATCCGGCAGATTTCATTATTATGCCTATGAAGAAGTATGGGGTAATCTTCGGGATGGATTGGTTGTATCGGCACCGGGCCGAAGTTGATTGTTTTAAGAAGAGGATAAAGTTGGGTCAAGAGTTGATTGGAGAAGTGGGGTCGAAGAGTGTGCCACTCTTATCGTTTATGGAAGCTCGCAAGTTGGTGAAGGATGGAGCCATGGGATTTATCGCTTATCTCCTTAATAAACCAAAGGATAAATCAAGTTTTGAGGAGACGGCCGTGGTAAAGGAATATCCCGACATATTTCCAGAAAATTTGGGTTCTCTACCACCGGATCGGGAGATCGAATTTGTTATTGATTTATATCCGGGATCAGAACCTTACTCCAAGACTCCTTATAGAATGGCTCCGGCAGAGTTGAAAGAGTTGAAAATTCAACTCGAGGAATTACTCAAGATTGGATATATTCGACCGAGTTCATCTCCGTGGGGTGCTCCGGTTCTCTTTGTTAAGAAGAAAGATGGAACGTTGAGAATGTGTATAGATTACCGGGAGCTTAATCGGATGACTATCAAGAATAAGTACCCGTTGCCCCACATCGAGGATCTATTTGATATGTTGCAAGGTTCAAAGGTTTATTCGAAATTGGATTTAAGGCAGGGCTACTACCAGTTGAAAATCCGGGAAGAGGATATACCAAAGACAGGATTTAATACCCGGTATGGGCATTATGAGTTCGTAGTGATGCCTTTTGGTTTAACAAATGCCCCTGCAGCATTTATGGACATGATGCATCGGATTTTTCGGCCTTATTTGGATAAATTCGTCGTAATCTTCATTGATGACATTCTTGTTTATTCGAAGACTCCGGAAGATCATGCTAGGCATCTCAACTTGGTATTGGAGACGTTGAGAGAGCACCGGTTGTATGCGAAATTTAGTAAGTGTGAGTTTTGGATCGACCGGGTTGCTTTTCTAGGCCATATTATTTCAAGTAAGGGTTTGGAAGTTGATCCTTCAAAGATCGAGACGGTTATTCAGTGGCAGAGTCCGAAAAATGCTTCCGAGGTTAGAAGTTTCTTGGGATTGGCTGGTTATTATCAAAGGTTTGTAAAGGATTTTTCAAAGATAGCCGGTCCTTTAACTCGATTAACTAAGAAGGAAGCTAAATTTGAGTGGGACGAGGCATGCGAAGCAAGTTTCCAACTCTTGAAGGAAAAATTGACAACTGCACCGGTGTTAGCACTTCCCGAGGGAACTGAAGGATACATGGTTTATACGGATGCCTCGAAAGAAGGGTTGGGATGTGTTTTGATGCAGAATGGTAAGGTGATAGCTTATGCCTCGAGGAAATTGAAGGATCATGAACAGAATTACCCCACTCACGATCTCGAACTAGCAGCAGTGATCTTTGCTTTGGGAAAGTGGAGACACTACTTATATGGAATTTCTTTTGAGATCTTTTCCGACCACAAGAGCCTCCAGTATTTGTTTTCTCAGAAGGAGTTGAACAAGAGACAGAGGCGTTGGATGGAGACTTTGGCAGATTATGAGTGTACGATTCGATATCATCCCGGAAAGGCCAACGTGGTCGTGGATGCGCTTAGTAGGAAAGCTAGCGTGTCCAGTGTTAAGGTGGAAACTATGGATGAATCTGAGTCCTTCAAGCTAAGAGCTAGTATTCGGAATATTACCGTTCAACCGGACCTTCGGCAGAGATTGTTTGAAGCTCAGAAAGTGGATTCCGAAGTTCAGAGGTTGGTGCAGAAAGCTAGAAATGATTCAGAAAGTCCGTTCGGATTTGATGACACCGGACTTCTAAGGTTTAAGAATAGAGTGGTGGTTCCGGAATAGTTGAAACGGTTGATATTGGAAGAAGCTCATCGATCAGGGTATTCGATACATCCCGGGGGAAATAAGATGTATAAGGACTTAAGGAAATTTTATTGGTGGAATGGACTTAAGCGGGATGTGATCGACTTCGTGAGACATTGCTTGACTTGCCAAGTGGTGAAAGCAGAGCATCAGAAGCCATCGGGGCTATTGCAACCGTTACCGATTCCAGAATGGAAATGGCAGCAAGTGGCGATGGATTTCGTTTCGGGTCTTCCACGAGTGAAAGGTGGTTTAGATGGAATTTGGGTGATAGTGGATCGATTGACGAAATCGGCACATTTTCTTGCTATTCGGATGTCGGATAAGGTACCTAAATTGGCTAAGAAGTATGTGGATGAAATTGTCCGACTTCATGGAGTACCGGTTAGCATTGTATCAGATCGGGATCCGAGGTTTACTTCTAGATTTTGGCAAGAATTGCAAAGGAATCTGGGCACAAGGCTTCAATTCAGCACAGCTTTCCATCCTCAGACAGACGGGCAATCAGAGAGATTAATTAAATATTTGGAGGATATGTTGAGAGCATGTGCATTGGATTTTTCGAGTTCGTGGAACGAGCAATTACCTTTGATTGAATTCGCCTATAATAAAAGCTTTCAAGCATCGATAGAAATGGCTCCATATGAGGCTCTCTACGGACGGAAATGCAGGTCACCGTTGTTCTTTGATTTGGAAGAATGGAATTGGACCAAGCAAGAAGGTGTGAAACGAGGGGAGAATAAGGAAAACCCCTCTAAGGCCGTGCAAGAGGCAATTGATAAGGTCCAAATAATTAGACAACGGATGAAAGCAGCCCAGGATAGACAGAAAAGCTATGCCGATCACCGAAGGAAAGATCTTCAGTTTGAGGTTGGTGATAGGGTATTCTTGAAAGCCTCACCTCGTAAGGGATTTTCGAGGATTGGAAAAGGAGGGAAATTGAATCCTCGGTTTCTAGGACCGTATGAGATTTTGGAGAAAATTGGAGATACGGCCTATCGTTTGGACCTACCCCCGAGTTTGACCGGAATTCATAATGTATTTCATGTATCTCAGCTTCGGAAATATTATCCGGATAAGTCGGAAGTCATACCGGTCGAGGAAGTGGAGTTAGAACCGAATCTCACCTTCGTTCAGAAGCCAATTAACATTTTGGATCGTAAATTTCAAGAACTTCGAAATCGGCAGATCCCACTAGTTAAAGTCTTATGGAGAAGTGATAAAACGGAAGAGGCGACGTGGGAGACGGAGGATAAGATGAAAAGATTCCATCCTGAGTTGTTTCCGGACAATCAGTGAATCCGAGGACGGATTCTCCTAAGGGGGGGAGATTGTAACGCCCCGACTTTTCAAGTCGTTCAGGTATGAATTATGTGATAATTACGTGCGCATTTAATTTATTTTAATTATGTTATTAATTATTTATTTTATATTATATGAAATTATGAAATAATTGAATTATTTGAAAATGTTTGAATTTGAATTTATATGAATTTTGAACGATTTGCTCTTGTATGAATTGTTTGCTTACCGTTTCTACATGAAATGAATTCGGAATTTTTGTGAAAATTTAATATGTTGGACTTACATGTGTTATGAATATGGATATATGTTCGTCTCATGTTTTCGGGTTCATTTTCATGAGTTATGAATTTATTTTGATTTTGGAATCCAAAACGGGGGCTAACGAGCAATTAGCGCACCATTGGTTCCTTATTTGATATCTTGAGCTAGGAAACTCGGATTCGAGTTTCGTCAACTTTGTTGAACTCGTATCGAAAATTTGAGTTTAATGAACTTAGCCTTATACTTTTCCAAAATTATTTGAACCTCTGAAATTCAACCGAAACACGCAACGGACGCCTAAACTGCCACGTTTTACTAAATAAGCCATAACTTATTCAAACCTTGACCAAATTAACCATGGTTTGATTCCTTGGAACCCTAACTCAACCCTCTAACCAGCCTTAACCACCCCAAACCGAGATAACCCCTTCACTTGGAGAAAATCAGCCAAACTTCCCCTGCTTTCCAGTTTTCCCGTAGCTCAAGCCAATCCTTGGAGATTCAAGCTCAAATCTCTTCCAAACCTCCATTAATCCACAAGGTAAGCTTAGGATTGTTATATACATTCATTATGAGTCATTTTGATCCATTCTTCCCCAATTTTGAGCATGTTTTCATGGAGTTTGGAGAAGATGTTGAATAGTTAGGTTATATGTCAATTTGTTGAACTCTTTCATTCCTTGGTTGTTTTGGTTGATTCCAAGCTTGAATATGGTTGCCATGACACCTTCCTTGCATGTATGGTGAAGTATTAGATGGTAGTTGAAGCATTCATGAGTTACCATTAATGTATATTTGAAGTTTTTACATGAAATGATCATCCTTACCTCCTTAGCATGTTTCAACACTTTGGGAGCATATTTGTGTGTTGTTGTGGAGTGGTTTTCTTGCATTTTGATGATCTTAACTTACCTAAGTATGTTGGTTAGAGTTGGCATGGTGTTGCTCTGTTTTTCTGCAACGTTCTTTATTTTTTTTGGCTTCAGACTCAAATCCACGGGGGTGGATTTTTCCCTTTGGAAAAATCCGCGGGGGTGGATTTGAGTCAGTAGGTCTGGACCAAATCCATGGGGGTGGATTTTTCCCTTTGGAAAAATCCATGGGGGTGGATTTTGTCCAGTTTTGTTTTATTGCTCCGGTTTCGTTTTTTCTTGTTTTTCTTCGCTTGTTTTATATTCCTCCACCTCTTTTATGACTTTTATGCTATGCTAACATGTATTATCTTGAGCGTTATGAAATTTTATGATTTTTCGTGGAATATTTTCCGAGATATGCTTCAACGTGTCTTCTTTTCTCCTAATGTGTGCATGCATGGACTTTGCTCTTAAGTTTGAACCCTAATTGCTATTTATTCATTATTTAATGACTTGTATGATATGTATACATGTTATACTACGTGTTATGATCATTATTTGAATTTCTTGGACTAATTTAGTATGATTTATGGAGATGTTGAACTTTAACAAATTTGAACGCTTCATGGAAGAATGGAATGAATGTTTATATGTCTTTTAAGACATTAATAGTGCACATGAACATTTCCATAACATAATTTAATCTCTTATATATTCATATCATGATCATTGCATTGCCGAGCGTCTTATTTGGTCATATTGAGTCTCACTTCACTTTTCTTGCACAGATTTTGATCACGTTGGAGACGAGGCCGGTCAGTGAGGCTCGTGCTTTCTTCTTTTGACGGTTTAAGGTGGGTTTTTCTTCTATGTAGATACAAGACCCTATATATACCTTCAATGTGAAAGCTTTCGACCAAAATTATATATATATAAAGAGTCGTTTTAAAGAGTAAATGTTTTTAACGTAAAGCCTTATTTTATCGATCCTACCTAATGTTTTGGCGAGAAATGATCGAATGCAAGAATGGGGCCCAGGGACTTAGTGTGAGTGGCTATCCGGGGAGGCACGGGCCGACGGTGATCCCTCACACTAGTTCCACCAATTAACGGCGTAACCGGACCTCGTTAGGAGTTAGCGAGGAATGGACGCTGAGCGCCATCTGGGGAGTCATGTAACCCCTTTTGGTCAATGAATGGGTGGTCGGGCCTTGCAAACCCACCACCAACCCGGAGGAAGAAGGAGTAAATGTTAATGAATGTGCACAAAAAATTAATTGCATGAAAAGAATAAATGAATGAATGTTTAAATGGTTTACACAAGGTGTTGGTTGGAGATAATGCACGCCCACTCGCCGGGCCAATAATGACCTAATGTTAATGATTCGTTATAATCCCTTTTGATGATTCTTTTCACCCCCTTGGGGAAATCTTTAAAAACCTCACTTGGGATTATAGCTTGCATGTGATTGCTTAATTACCGTCATATATTATATCTATGCCCTGTTTTATACCCACCAGTCCCTTTTGGACTGAACCCGTTTGGTTTTCAGTTATTTTGTGCAGGTGTTGAGGGAGCTAGGCGGGAATACGAGTCATAGGTCTTGCATTCGTCTCTAGCTCTGTATTTTGAGTCTTACACTTGCATATTACACTTTTGGATTATTGTATATGAATATCGATGTGGAGAGTATTTATTTTTGGGCCGTGATGGCAATTGTTAATGTATATGAATGATTTTTGGAGCTTGGATGCTCACGGTATATATATATATGGTATATGTTCGTTCACTGCTTCCGCTTTAATGTTTTATGTTGTTATATGGTTTTAAGGGTTAGCCCGCCTAGCTTAGAGTGTGTGTTTGTCCCCGTTCGCCGTGATTTGGCTCGGGTAGGGATCGTCCATTTCATATTCGGGTCGGGTCTCGGTGCGGGGGATGTGGCACCTTGCGCTCGGGTGTTACAAACATCGTAGCATCGGAAACCCGCCGACGATAGGGCTGGATGCGTGGACAACGAGGATGTTTGTGCTGATGCTAGGGTTTTCAGCTGCAAACCTTGGCCATGCAACCAGAGACGGAGCTAGGGGGGGCATGTGGGGTCGGTGGCCCCCCCCCCTTCCCCCCAAAATTTTTTAAAAAATTTATTATTATATATAAATTTTAAAATTTTTATTATTTCGCCCCCCCTTAATTTATAAATTTGCCCCCCCCCCCCCCCCTTTCCCCAATAAAATTACAATTTACAACTCACCAATAATGATAGTTAAAATTTATTTTTAGATTAATTTAATTTTTAGTATTAGTTTAGTGTAATACGAATTCTTTTCTCAATCCCAATAAAAATGTTTTGAACTTCTTTTGAAAATCTCTAATTAATTTTCTTTTTCTCTCTCTTACCAATGACTACGTCTTTTGATCTTCTTTTGGAAATCTCAAATCAATTTTCTTTTTCTCTCTCTTTATCTAAATTACGTGTCTTCCTCAGTTTTTTATTCCTCTCTTTCTCTTAGTAAGACTAGGTTGGTTTTTTTTTTGAAATCTCAAATCAATTTTCTTTTTTCTCTCTCTTTATCTAAACTACATCTTCTTCCTCAGTTTTTTATTTGTCTGTTTCTCTTGAGTCTTCTCATCAGCTTAGAACTCATATTTTTCTAATCTTCAAAATTATGGAAAAAAGAAGTTAATTGATCTGGTCTCAACTTATCCAAAAAGGTACTATTAACTTATATTTAATTTTGGTTTTTCTTTATAGTTTATTAGTTTTATTATGAATAAATTATTTAGATAAAGTTTATGATTAATTTGTTAATTGTAAGTTAGTTCAATATTTTGAAAAAAGATTGTATCTCTTGAGAATAGATTAAAGATAATAGAAAACTCTGTGTTTAATTTTCAATAATTTAGTATTGGTACAGAGTTCTATGTTTTGAGAAAATATTATATTTTTAACTGACAATATAAAGATAACCGATTTTAGATAATATATGTGTTTTAGTGTTGATATGAGTTTTGCATATTAAAAAATATATGGTTTCTTTATAACTATGTTAATTTTAGTCTTTATTATGCATAGATTATTTAGCTAAAAGATTGTATCTAAATAAAAATTTTAGTTTGTCTTTTATTATGAATATAACCGTATTAATTTTGTTAAAAGATTGTATCTAAATAGTAATTTTAGTTTGTCTTTTATTATGAACATAACCGTGTTAATTTTAGTTTTTCCTTTATAATGGATAAATTATTTAGTTAAAAAATTGTATCTTAAATAGTAATTTTAAATTTTCTTTTATTATGGATAATATTTATAATAAATTTGTTAATTGTAGTTCAGTATGTTTATTTTAAATAAATATCGTATTTTTATGTGACTAAAGATAAATGACATTTTATTTCTTTATGTTGTTTTGTTATTTGATTTTATTATTTTGTTTTAAATCATGTTAAATTGAGATTAATCCATATATTTTTTTTATTTATATAGTCACTATGAGTAAAAAGAATTTAGAGTTTTAAGTTATATTTATTTTATTTATATATATCGAATAAAATAATATATTTTTTAATAAAATAATATTTTTATTTTTAATAAAATAATATTTATTTTTAAAAAAATTATATATTTTTTAAATTTTCGCCCCCCTACCTGAAATCCAGCTCCGTCCCTGCATGCAACTAACATGATGCAGCAACCCTTCACCGAGAATGAAGTGGGTTGAGCTCTTGCTTGGGTCCCAAAAAATCCCAAGGTCGATTTGCTTCAATCCAATGAGAAGTCATCGAGCCAGAAGAGTAGCCCATCAACTATCCGTTAAATACAGATATTGTGAGACCCCATAATTTTATGATACTAGTGAAACGAACGTGCTTTGCACGTTTAATCTTTAGTTTATTTAAATAAAGTTGGTTATTATATTTATTAAATAAATTAAGGTACTAAAAGTATGCACATTATGTTTTTTTTTTCTCCCGATACGTGTTTAATCCAAGTTTTCCAAAATTCGTGGAGTATATTTCACTAATAAAAAATTAAATTTTTCATGGGTGCTTTTCAATATCCTCCGTCATCCATTTCACCACCATGTTCGAATCAATCTCCACATTATTCTTTGAGAAATGCCCTCTTCCAAGCTAATGTCAAATCCTTCATGTAAACCCAATAACTCTGCCACATTTATTGAATCTTTACGAAGATTCATAGTGTATCCTAGCACTCATCTTTCGTTGTCATCTTGAATGACCTCCCTAACTGAATCCCTTATCAAATTTATTCCACGACTACTCAACGAATATTTTATTTTGCTTGTGTCTTTTGTCCTCACTGATTAGTATTGAGGTATCAGATAACTCTTTTATGTGGCAAAAAATGACGCTCTTAGACTTCACAATATTCTGATAGCTCCACCAGTTTCGTGCTTTCTAAAAATTTCAAAGCGTCAAAATTAAGACAATTCACTCTAAACATTCTGGTAATACACCGCTTTGAATTTTGCTATTAAAGCTCTCTTTGAGCTCGTTCGACCCTCACAATCCACGAAGATCAGTCTATGCATTAACAATCTTTTCCCACACCCAGAGTGCCAACAGATGACTTCTCAACACGCGGTCCAGATCTTCACATCCTGTGCAACATGTACATACATTACATCCCCCAAAATTCCAGTCATACTTCAGTACATTTATGAGCAAGTTATTATGTTGACAAAGCCACAAGAAAATTTTGAACTTCTGGGCCAAGGTGATTTTCAAGTCCATCTCCGATTTTCACATATGCCTCATCCTCCATAAACAGACTATAGACCGTTTTATAGGAAAATTTATTGTTAACCGATCCAATATAGAGTTTCTAATCTCCATTATCATGCAGCGCAATTGGGACGCTAAGAATCTTATCATCTCTTTCTTGGGAAGTACTATTTTCAGCTTATTAAAGTTCTAGTTTTTATCCTTGCCAATGAAATTACATACCATAATTAAGTTCTTTATCCTTCTCATTAACGTTATCTGCAATGATTTTGGTGAGTTTTCCTTGTGATAATCATCTATCATTCCATAAAGACACCTATTACATAAATGGTTCCACCATCTGAGTGTTTCTATCAATCCCCTTCCATGTTCGAGAAGCTATAAGTTGAGGCTCGTGTCCAATGACACATAAGGTGCGAACAATACATGTGATTTGCTGAAGTTCAATTTGAGGCTTGATGTCTTGCAAAACACCTCAACCACACAACGGATGCACATCGCTCCATCCATAGTAGATTTGCAAATCAAGTGAGAGATGTGAGGGTCTTTCTGACATACCATAATTGACTTTCAATGTCCGATTGAAATAGTCTTCCCAATCATATATGAAATGCCCCAACCACACTTTAAATACATTTTGTTCTATCTACAGTAGTTTTATTTCCTAATATTATATTGTTCGTAAAAAGCAAGTGTGAGATGTGATCTCTGACATACCTTAATTAGCTTCTAGTGTCCGGCTAAAATATCCTCCTAAATCATATACGTAATTTGTTCCATGTAGAGTACAAATAAATAAGGCGAGAGTGATTACCTTATCTATTACCACACATCCATAGATCCTCGGTCGGTTTACTATTCTACAAAATCTCCGGTTGTATCCCCTCCATTTTGCTCTACTGATATTGATGATTTTTGTATGGAATTTGACGAAAGTTAGATTTTCTTTAGAACATTTCACTGAGCTTTGTCATATCCTTTTCAAGATTAAATTTCAGCCCTATCCCCTTTTTTTCTTTCTTTGAAGTGATGTATCATTCATAACACTTTTTGAAGCATCAAGATATTGTAATGGGTGTCTCGATCGAGAAAGACACTATTCTGGTTTGGGCTCACAATTTCTTTGATATACGGCTTAAACGGGGTATAACCATATTCGTGATCATTTTGAGCAATACGTTACACAACGTAATGGGCCGAATCTCGTATAAATTTTTGGAGAATTAACTTTCAAAATTAGATAAATAAATGTCTGATAAACCTTCTTGGGAATTGATATCTCTCTATGCAATTATTGATGAATTTCACCACCGCGTCTCTTACTATATCCTAATAGGTTTGAAAAAAGTAGGCTCAAAATAATAGGTGATGTGGGGATTATAATGGATAGCGCTTTGTACAGGTGCATGCCACCTTATCGTTGGTGCAAGCTAATACCAACACTCATCACCTTTTCGGTAGTATATCCACTGAATAGTTTGGTGTAGTACTCCCAAATGTGTGCATTAGTTGGTCATTATTGGTTACTCATTCATCTTCTCGTTATGGTTGAGTGAAGCCTTTTTCTTCTCGTTATGGTTGAGAGACGAAAGAAACGTTTATATTTATCCCTAAATTGGAGTCAATTAATTCTCAAGTCTTAAAACTAAATAATCTCTTCTTCTTGTAATAGTTAGTTATATTCTGTCATCAATTATTTCTCCAAATCTTTTGAATATTTACATTAATTTCTCATACATAATGCTCTAGAAATTTTTTATAAATTTTTTTTTTTCGCTTTTTCGCACACGTTGAAAACTATTCAATGATCATTGTTCTAGAGCAATGACCCAAAGTCCTATATTTAACACTTTGTCATGTCCTTTATAAATATATTTGCAAATTTCACAATTGTCACTCTAAGAAAATCCCGATGTTAATGTGAGAATTATAACTTAATAAGAGATATGGATTATAAGGTACTACAAATTGGTTATAAAGTTGTTTATTGCGATCTTGGACCATCAGTGCGATTCTTCTTTTTCCACAGATCGGATATCAATCTTTACCTTGCGTTCTATTTTCTTAATATGAACATGAGTAACGATATTTACATTCTCCATTATCCATCATACAAAAATTATTTAAGTTATTTCATCTACATGATTTATGCACCATGTGTTTTATAACTCACTCATAAAGTTGGGGATTCTTTTCCTAATAAAAAAATTTTACACAAAAAATTGATTAAGTTGATTCTGTGCTATAATTTTATATTTTAACCCAAAAACTATCAAAATATGAGCATATGACAACCATTTCTTTTGAAACTTGATTGTATGAATATGTCCAACCACATTTTCAGAAATCTCCTTACTGAATAAGTGATATTTTAAATTTTGTAACTTTTCTCAAAAAATTTGTGACGTCTTTCAAATCATGATTACTAAATGATACAATTAACAACTGATCATTGAGTGACATCATTATTGAATCAAAATATTATTTGGGTTTGTCCTTAATTTGGTATATTTGTCAATATACATCAAAATCAACTATTCTTTCTTTTAACTAACTATTTTTTTTTATCTCTTTTTAATTCTCTATTTGCTATGGATCTTGCATTCCATTTTTTTATTTATATTTCTCTAACGAACATTATTTAAGATTTATATTAATATTTTACCATTTATTTTATATATATAGTAGAAATAATTAAAAGAGTAAATTAATATAAAAAACTCAAGGAATGTTTAATTGAACACCATAAAAATAATTTATAAAATTAAATTATATCTTATTTTTACATGCACACATATTAAGTTTTCTTAGAATTTTTAATTTAAATTAATTTTGGTTTGACGATCTGCAATTCTAAATTGTGGTATATATTAAATGTAAAAAATCAGAAACCCTATTTATACTATTTAATATATATATACTATGTTAATTATCCTATCTAAATAACATTTGCACATTTAATTTATATTTTATTATATAAACTAATGAAATATTATATTGTTAATTATAATATGATTATAATTAAAGAAAGTTTATGAATTTAGATAATTAGAATTATGGAGTTATATAATTAGAATTACATTAGAATTGATTTATTGAAACTTATCTTATTTAACTCATTCAGTTTAGATCATATTTTATTTTAATTAATTATCAAATTTTATTAAAATTATAAAGTGAATTAATTTAATGTTTTCCAATTCGTTAGATATATCTTATTATAACATTTTAAATTTTAAAGTTTTAAATTAAAAAATAGACACCTTATATTATAAGTTTTGAATACAATTAACTAATATATTAATAGGGTTAATTACAAATACCTCCCACGGGAGTATTAGAAACTATAACTTGTGACCCTCTTAGTCAAACAATTACACATACACCCATTAAGGAGTTTGAAAATTACACAAAACACCCATGAATTAAGGTTCTTTTAAATATTTTATGACATCATCAAAATTTTAACTTGATTTCCCTATTTTGACCCTTCATTTAGTATATATTTGAATTAGTATTGAAAATTTAAATTTAATAAATTAAATCATTAATTAATATAAAATAATATGATTTTGTTATTTTAAATATTAAATTATATATATAGAAAATCAAAATTTATTGGGTTAAATATAATATTAGAAAACGTAATATATATATATAAATATATATATATATATAATAATGTAATATTTATATATGTTATATATCATACATATTACATATCAGTGTGTATGAATATATATGTATATTGGCGTGTTATATATATACGTATGAATGAATATATGTATTGCTGTGCGGCGGTGGTGTAATTAATATATATATATATATACATAAATATTACTTTATTATATATTATAACTCTATATAACATCATTTTCTAAATATTATATTTAACCCATTAAATTCATATTTATTATATAAGATTTAATATTTGATCATCTCATATTAATTAATGATTTAATTTATTAAATTTAGATTTTTAATACCAATCTAGATATAGTTAGGAATAATTATTAAAATAAAAATTGTTATACTAAATGAATTGGTAAAATAGGAAAATCAAGTAAAAGTTTGATGATGTCATCAAAAATTTAAAAGAACCCTAATTTATGGGTGTTTTGTGTAACTTTCAAACTCTTCAATGGGTGTATATGTAATTGTTTGACTAACAGGGTCACAAGTTGTAATTTCTAATATTCCCATGGGGTGTATATGTAATTAACCCTATATTAATATTAAAACAGTCCTTGTTAAACTATATATATATTTTTTTTAGAGATAAAGATTTTTGCCCATCCGAACTATGGCCCTTTTGGCATTTCACCATCCCAACTATTTTTCACCCGAAACCGCCATCTAAAGTTTTAGTTTATAACAAACCACCATCCCAACCCTTTTTTGAGCGGTTTAACCCCAAAACCTACACACGCGCGCCTCACACGTGAAAATGGGATGGGTATTTTTGACATTTCATCAAATATTAATATATTGCCGGTGAATTGGGAAGATGAACAAACAAACATCAGGCTTCACTTCTCCCCAAACACAAAACATCTTGAAAGTAACCCTAGCGTAGATTTGGAAGAAATTCACAGAAATTGGAAGCTTGAACTGAAGTTTTTTCGTGCGCAATGGTGTGGACTTTGAGGGACGATGAAAAAGCCCAGATTCCAATCGGGAGATTCACGCCTCATTACGGTGAGTTTTGGATTTTTGTAACAGAAAGTGAAAATGGTCCCATGTGCTTTGTCTCTTTGTCGTCGTTTTCCCCTTTCTTTTTTATACACGGTTATGGTCCCATAGTGTTGGGGTATGTTTCCATAAGTAGCAGTGGTCCACCATGTTCCCCCAACTAGAAGCCATTGTTGCTTTAAAGAATTTTGTCCAGAGCTAATGTCCCACATGTTCCCTTTTTTGGGTTGTTTTTCGTTTTTTATTAATTTTATCTAGGGCTCATGTTATGTACTATCGTGTTAACTTGCAGGAAAAGATTCTGGTGATTTCACCATTAGAATGCATTATGGGGGAAGGATCTTGCGGAATTTGGGAAGCCCTAGGTATTTTGGTGGAGAGGTAAGACATGTTGACTTCTGTAATGGTGATGAGTTGTCAATGTTGGAGATTAGGCGCATGGCGAAGGAAATAGGTGTAACTGATGTAGACCAGTGTGTTTATCATTTTAGCACAGTTGGTGTGAACTGCTTTGATGCCTTATCTTTGTTGCAAAATGACTTAGATACATGTACTTTAGGTCAGTATGCTGATGCGAATAGGATGGTAGCTGTATTTGTTGAACATCCTGAAGAAGAAGATGATGAATCTGATATTGGTCAATCATTAAACTGTGGGTTAAAATTTGTACGTGATAATGAAGATTCTGAAAGTATGGATAATGAAACTGTTAATGATCCTTTTGTTGAGAGCCAAGCTGAAAATGAACAAGTTCATAATGTATATGAGAATTATGCTGCATATAGGATGGCCTTTGACATAAGAGATACAACACAGAATTCAGACAGTGATGATGATGTATCTGTGGGAAGTGATTCAGATAATTCAGTGTACCTGTTTGATAGTGAATATGATGTGTCTGACGATGATGTTTTATTTGAAGAGGTTGTTGATCCTGAAGCTGAGTGGGGTTCTAAGATAGGCAGCAATGAAGCAGTGGTTTGTGAGGGTACTAGTAAGGAAAGATTAATAAAGAATGTTTCAAACTTACATAGAGGATATCCTGTAGTTAGCCACAAAGAAACTGAGTTGGATCCTAGATTTGAGCTAACTAAACAGTATCCTGATGGAGATAGTTTAAGGAGAGCTATTAGACAACATGCCATCAGCAGTGGTAGGGATATAAGATGGCCATTGAATGATAAGAAAAAAATTCAGGCTAAGTGTAAACACAAGACATGTCCATGGGTGATTTATGCATCTAGGGTGCCTGGAGAGGAAACTATGCAAGTGAAAACATACATGCCCAAACACAACTGTCCTAGAAAGCAGAAATTGAAATGTGCTAATGCTGAGTGGATAGCCAAGAGATATCAGGCTAAAATATGGTCAGATCCTTCTTGGCCTGTAGAGTCTATGATGTATGTTTTACAACATGATGTTAAGTTGCAGTTTCAACCCCATCACTGTTACAGGGCAAAAAAATTGGTGATTGCTATGGGTAATATTACTGAAAAAGAGGAATATGCATTGCTCTGGTCTTATGCTGCAGAGATTAAAAAGAGTGATCCTGATAACACTGTGAAGATCAAGTGCAAGCTAATGAATGGTGTGCCTAGTTTCAAGAGAATGTACATCTGCTGGAGTGCTTTGAGGAAAGGGTTCTTAGAAGGTTGTAGGCCAGTGATTTTCCTTGATGGATGCCATTTGAAAACACAGGCAGGTGGCATTCTACTTACGGCAGTTGGAATGGATGGTAACAATGGGATTTTTCCATTTGCATATGCTATTGTGGAGAAAGAGAAATTCAAATCATGGGCATGGTTCATCAGCTTGTTAGTGCAGGATCTGAATATTCAAAATGGGGGGAGATGGACAATAGTCTCAGACAAACAGAAGGGTTTGATAGAGGCAATAGAGAAAATCATTCCAGAATGTGAGCATAGATTTTGTGTGCTTCACATGTACAAGAACTTCAAAGTTCAACACAAGGGGTTGCAGTTAAAGGATCTACTTTGGAAAGCTGCAAGAGCAACTAGGGTGGTTGATTTTGAGAAACACATGAAGGAACTCAGAGAAAAAGACCAAGCTGCTTTTGAGTGGTTGGCTGCCAAACCTCCACATCACTGGTCAAGATCCCATTTCAGCACATTCCTAAGACAGATGTCCTGCTGAATAACATGTCCGAGAGTTTTAATGCTTTAATTTTAAAAGCCAGGAACAGGCCTATTATCAGCATGCTGGAGGTGATTAGAAACACTTTAATGAAAAGAGTCCATGTTAGGAGAGACAAAATGAAGTCTTTCACAGGAGGTGATTTGTGTCCTAAGGTCTGCAAGTTGCTAGAGGAGTTGAAGAGAAAAAGCATGGAGTACATTGCCCACTGGAATGGTTTAGACCAGTTTGAAATTGAGAGTTCTTATGGAACAAGGTTTAAAGTCAGTGTTAAGGAGAAGACATGTAGCTGCAGAAGATGGGAGCTCACTGGCATTCCATGCCCTCATGCAATATCTGGACTTTGGTATTTGGGGATGCAACCAGAGGAGTATGTTGATCAATACTACAGTAGAGAGACATTCATGAAGGCCTACTCTTATGTTATGCCTACACTGGATGGCCAAGACATGTGGCCAAAGACCCCTCACACAAAGTTGCAGCCACCTATCCCAACAAAGCTCCCTGGAAGACCCAAAAAATATAATAGAAGAAAAGAGGTGGATGAAGTGTCCAAGGGAAAGAAAAAGACTGAAATTCCAATGAAAATGAGCAAAAAGGGGGTGATTATGACATGTACAGCATGTGGGGACAAGGGACATAACACAAGGACTTGTCCCCAAGTACCAAGGCCATCAGTTTCAGAGTTGGAAAGAGAGATCCCACCTCCAACCAATCCACCAAGGGGAAAACAGTCAAAGGTACTTTCTTTAAATGTCATAACTGATTTTTTGTATTGTGCCTAACTGTGCCTAATTGTATTTTTGGCAGATGAAAAAACCTGCTGCAAAAAATGATGCACAAAAAAGCAAAACCACAAAATCTACTGCTAAGGTTTGAAAGATGTTTTATTGTGTATTTAGAGAGCCATTTTAAGAGACATATGCTTAACTCTTGCAATGATTTTGGTGTTGTGTGTAGGATAAAGGTAAACAGGTTCAAGGAAGTCCTTCAAGAGTCACGCGATCTTCATTTTTACCAACAGAACAAAGTCCAAGAAGGTTCACACGATCTTCACTTCAGAGCCAAAGTGCAGCTGAAAATGTGGTTCCTACTGCTGCTTCAACAAAGAAGACATTAGGGGTGAAAAGAAAGTTCCCAGTTCACAGGCAAGTCATGCAAAAAGTGCGTACAAGGCAAACTGGTGTCCACACAAACAGTGAATCTGGAATATCTACACAACAATCATCATTTCTATCCAAGCCTACATGGAAACCTACCCGAAGCTCTATCACACAAGGAGTGAGGTTCTCCACTGGAAAGAAGGGACAAGATCCAAAGAATGTCAAATTTGTGAAAGAGTAGTTCTGTTGCAATCAGTTTGCCTGTTAGGTTTATGATGTTTTTGTCTGAAACTTGTCTGAAACTTGTGTTAGGTTTATGATGTTTGTGTCTGAAAATTTTGTTTTTGGAACTTGGTTATGGCACTAAACATTTATGTTTATGGTCTGCTATTCAATGGTATTTTATCTATTCATGTCCAGCAATTCAGCAGTTTATAGCTTTTCACTCGTCCAGGAATTCTGTCCATTTTCTTCTTGGAATATAACATCAAGAAAAACAAGACACTAATATGCAACATAACTTCATTGCTTACTCATGAACTACAAAGTACACCATGTTGCAGCAAAGCACATTTCTCTTACATTTGAAAATGAGAATCAGTGCTCATCCCAGAAAAAAAAAATTTTACAACAAGCACACTACTTCCACAAATACATAAACGCCCAAGAACAGATCAGCATTAACCACATCCATCTGAGTTGCCTAGTCTTCGACTTCAAAGCAGCTTCTTGCCTATCAGATTTCATGCCCAACTCAATGATGACTTGACGAGCCCTGAGAGACATTGGTGGATCAATCCATACAAAGTACGAGCACCCGTTCAACATCTGACCCAAAAATCTTGCAAGTCAGACAAACCCCCCAAAAATTAGGGTTTAAAAGAGATTAAAAAGGGAGACAATACCTTGTAATTTTTGCAAATTGAGAAACGGCGACCAGGGTTGTCGTTCTTCCACGATATCCGATGGTCTGCACTCTTCCCACAATGACAAAAATCATCAACCAGAAATTCAGATGTCTCCCTCCACATATTGCTCGCACACAATTCGCCTATCTTACTGAATTTGTGATGGATTAGGGTTCAAGGGAGGGGTACAATGTTTTAAAACGATACTCAGATATTAATATTTGATGAAATGTCAAAAATACCCATCCCATTTTCACGTGTGAGGCGCGCGTGTGTAGGTTTTGGGGTTAAACCGCTCAAAAAAGGGTTGGGATGGTGGTTTGTTATAAACTAAAACTTTAGATGGCGGTTTCGGGTGAAAAATAGTTGGGATGGTGAAATGCCAAAAGGGCCATAGTTCGGATGGGCAAAAATCTTTATCTCTTTTTTTTAAGTTAAAAAAGTTTTAATTCTACCAAGAGTCCTATTATAAGTTAATAAGTACTTTTTAAATATATTTAAATTAATAATTTATAATATGTAATTACATAGTTATCCCTAACTAATAGTTATTCATATAATTATTATGAGGGTATTTTAAGCGATCCGTATTTTGTAAGAAACAACTCACACTTTTATAATATACATAGAAGATAGATAGATAGATAGATAGTTATAGTAGATATATACACAGTACTATGATACTCATATTCTTTATTTATTTAACTATTATTTATTTTACTCTTTAAAAGTAAAAGATATTAGATAAGATTATCATTAACCGTATTTAGAGAATTATGGGGAGAGTGGGAGCAAGAATTTCGTTAGGTTGAAAAATCTGATCTGTTTCACTTAACGAGAAGTATATATTCATTAGATTAAGAATTCTGGGTAGAATATTACATTGGAGAGAAACTACGGCTGGAGGCTTGAGATAGAGGGAAAGGAGGATTTATAAAATCTTTCGTGAGCAACATAAGGAGATCGACAGATTGGCCGGAAAAGAAAAAGGAAAACAAGGTCCGAGTTTTGTCAAACTGAACTGGTAACAGTAGCCATGATATTCATATATATATTAGTTATACATATGTCAGTATAGTAAAAGAATCTGGATGCATACTTCGAAAGTTTTCCTAAAATATTTGGCTCGTCGATCGCCATCATTATTTTACGATTCAAGAACAATAAAAGTGTTTTTACATGCATCAACCCTTGCACCTCGTCCAATTATAAATTGTTAGATTTATAGTAATCATTACGCCTATCCTAATGCACTAGTTTTTGAAGATCAAAACATTTCTTTTTTTGAAACCCATGAATAACGTCCTATTTGAATAGGGATTTGAAAAGGGCTGTAATTATTGTTGATATTCTAGGCTCAAGTGCATAAATACTTTTGTTAAGGTAAATACATTTTACTAATATATTCAGCACATCGGACAGCTATGTTTTTTATATTCATGTGCACTCACATATAGTTACTGTATATATAGATACACGTATGAGTACTACATATAGATAGATAGATAGATAATATTAGGTGCTCTTATACTAAGTATACAAGAATAACTATGGGGAGTTTAAATTATCATGGATAAGTGCGTTCTTGTAACTTCTAAGTATTTTGTGGTTAGAGTCGATCGAGGGATTAGAGCTTTAACTCGCGAGACTTTTAGGATATCGGCGGATTTAAGGTAAGTGGTTTCTTCCTTCTATGTTTTCCTAAACTTGTTTTATAAAAATTGTATGTCTTATTGTAAAAATGTAATTTCATTATATAAAATTAGGATTTGAGCATGGTATGTGTGACTGCGTTATGTGAACTAAATATGAAGTCGTTTGTAAGCTTATGGTATGAATGCATGATTTATGTGGTTATTTTTCTATACTAAGTAGGTCTTATGCTCTGAACTATTGGAAACCGAATTGGTAGGGGCTAGTTCCGAATTATTACTGACCCGGCCACGGGTGTTACAGTGACATTATTGTACTGACCCGACTACGGGAGTGACAGTAACAATTCTGAACCCACCTAACGGGGTCGTAGTTAGGACTTGATCAAGTTAAGCCAATTTAAAACCGAAAGTTCACGAGCATAAACTTAAGTGTCTTTATATGTTCAGTTTACTGTTCACGTACTGAAATGTCTGAAAAGCTGTTTGAAAAGTATGATATTTCTTGAATGTGCTTGTGCCGAAGTATATATATATTGTAACGTGCTCAAATCCGATAGAGGGTCAGGAGACTGCTTACTGAGCAAGTGTTGCTCATACCACTCTAACAATTTTGCAGAGTATCACTTAGAAGACTTTGGAGGAGCAGTTTTGTGCTGGTGATAGTCAACTCTTCAAGTAGATTAGGGATTTCAATTTATGTTCTTAGACCTTTTAGTAAATAGTTAGAACTATGTTATGTTGGACACATGATTTAAAAAGTGTAATAGTTAGGATTTCTCTGCTGCACTATTTTGAGGAATTGATTTATGTATTTTAGTTTGAACTTAGTCGCTCTGTTTATCGAAGCTTAGCTTAGTGTCCTTGAGTTTTTCGGGCTTGAGGGCATTGCCGTGTTACAACCCGGAAAATGGGGCGTGACAGATATGAACTATAAAAAATTACCGGTCACTTTCCAAACCAACAAACTTTCGGCCCAGCAACCTTTGCTAAAAATGGTGGGCTCTATTTAATAAGAATAAGCCCAAACACCTACTAGACTAATTAAATAAAGACAGAGAATTAGATAGTGTGGTACAGGTATTAGATACGATGAAGACTTGGAGTCGATGACAAATAGTCGGGCATAAAGGCGATTTTTAATGCCTCCCAATTTCTCATTGAGCACAGCCAAAGAAACCTTCAAGCTATTAATGTTCGCTAAGAGGCTAGCAGAGGTCACGAGAGTCTGTTTGGATGTTGTGTAGACAACATCAGAGTGAGGGGTAGTTGTATAGTTTCCAGGGCAAATTACATCCAACTACCCTGAGGTTTGCCCTAATTACGAATCAGTCCCTCTTTTTTCATTTATTACATATCAATCCCTAAAAACACTGTTTCAATTACAAATCAGTCCCTCTTTAGGGGTTAAAATGTAATTGAAACAGTATTTTTAGGGGTTAATATGTAATAAACGAAAAAAGAGGGACTGATTCGTAATTAGGGCAAACCTCAGGGTAGTTAGATGTAATTTTCCCTAGTTTCCAATGAAATATTTGGTCCCTTATGCCAAATACAGGACTTTGAGACATGGATCTGCATTTAGCCAGGCTCTTGAGATTAATTACCTTTTGGGATTTGTCATCGTCCACAAAGTCAGGACACAATGTTACACTTTCAAGGCTAGGAAATGGGAAAGAATCATGACATATGGCACGTTGGATTGGCGATGAGTGAAACAATAAGTCATGTATTTCAAAATTTAAAAGCAACATTTAAAGATTCATATTTGTGAGCTTTATAAAGCAGGTAAGCTGAGAGATAAGAAATGTTGATCGAAGGACTTTCCTTAGAATGAGAGAGAAAGGTCATCTTGAAGATTTTGTGAAGAAAAAACAAGTCAAAAGATTATAGGGGATTTAGCCCATCACCTTCTCTCAACTCGTATTCTGCACTATGTCATAAGATATTTTTGACTTCCTCTCATTTTTGTGGTCCACCCATTTTCCGAAACAGAAGAAATGTTCACCTTGAGAGCAAAACTGTAAAAGAGAATTAATTGAGTTTATCCAATGAAATCTCAATCAAATCCTTTGTGCTAGGGCTCATGTTGAGTTTTATGTGGACAAAATCAATTCTCTTTTACAACTTTCCTCTGATTGTGAAAATCTCTTCTGCTTCGGAAAATCGTGGACTATGCAAACTGGAAGGAAGCCAAAAATATCTTCTGAAATAGTGCGGAATACGAGTTGTGCAAAGGTGATGGGTTAAATGCCCTATAGTTCGTTGACTTGTTTTTCCTACCCAAATTCCTTAATATGACCCTTCTCTCTGATTCTACTTAAATGTGAGAATCATTCAATCAACATGTCTTATCACTCAACTTGCATGCTTTATAAAACACACAAATGTAAACTTCTGAATGTTGGCTTACTGATATTGAAACATATGGTTCACTATTCGCAAATCCTACCTGTTATATGCTATGATTCTTTCCCATCCCTTGGCCCTTGAAGGTGTAACCTCTGTCCTCACTTTGTGAAAGATGAGGAATTTCAAAAGGTAATTAATGTCGAGAGCCTCACTAAAATATTGCACAAAAGTTCTGCCGTAACATGCACAAGAATCCTTGTGACATGATAGTAAAAGACATACACGAGACAAAGTTTCATTTCAATAAATAACATTTTTATAAATTATCTCAAATTTTGATTTTTCATTAAGTTTTAGGATCTCATCCTCAAACCTGAACTGCAAACGGAAGCAGTGTTCGTAAACATCGGACTGCTTAACTTTTTCGAAAGTTTCTTTGACCAATATGAAATCCAAAAACTTTTTGCAAAAGTTGTGATATTTCCTTAGAAATGTTTTGTGTGTACCACGATGTATTTATTTCTGCATGCATGAGATGAACATAAGAACTTATATCTAAACAAAATATGCAGGAAAAAAAAAAAAAAAAAAAGATGAAGATTTTGGAGAATAAGAACGGGTTTTTTTCAGCGAGACCCCTTGTGGTTTGGTGAATGTTCAAATAAAACCCTATAGTATAAAATATATGTTAAAAATCCCTAAGGTTTCAAAAACTGTACACTCAGAACCTTGAACCCCTTGAGTGTACTGCACGCGCCTTTATTGCGGTTGGGATTTCATTTTTAACCCATGATTGACACTAAAATGTCCTTTTTACCACTGTACGACACCTTAAGTCTATTGTCATCAAATAATATTATTTATATTGTCCAGAAAACCTTCTGTTTTAAATATGTTGCCCAGAAAACCTCCTCTCTGAAATCTTCAACCACACACTTCAATGGCCTTGTCCAGTTTGAGATTAATGCAGGCAATGGAACGATTTTCACATATTCCACCACCACACCCCCAAGACCAGCGGCACAAATATAAAACACACTCACACCCACACGCACAAAAACAAAATCACACACACAAAACACACGCACAAACACAAAATCACACACAGAGAGAAGCCAATAACACATACACGTACACTCTCAGATCAAGATCTGAATCTATATCTAAAAAGGAGATAGGGGCCAACGAATTTGAGAGATGAGGTCGGCGGCGGCGGCATGGTGCTGCTTCACGGGTGTGGCTGCTTGGTTGTGGTGACGGCAGAAACGGAGGCGCTAGAGGTGGTGGTCGGCGGTGTCGTGCACTATGGTGGCTGTCGGCGGGACAATGGAAAGCAAGTTGAAGATAGTGAAGTTTATATGATTGTGATGATGATGATATAATATTACAAAATATTTATGTTTTAATTTTTTATTAAATTATAAAATATAAAATAAATGAAAAAGGAAAATAAAAGGAAATAATAATGAGTAAAAAGTTGTTTTATGTGATGATTATGAAATAATATTAAAAAATATTTATGTTTTAGTTTTTTATTAAATTATAAAATATAAAATAAATGAAAAAGGAAATAAAAGGAAATGATAATGTGTAAAAAATAGTTGTATAATTATGGTATTTCACCTCCAAAACGTGTCAGATTCATATCGGGGGGCAGTGAGCAGAAGTTTGAAACCATGAGGTTTTATATATGATTTTCCAAAACTCAGGGTTTTTTCCGTCGCTTATGAAAACCACAGGGTTTTTTGTGCATATAGCTCGAATAAGAACTATGATTAGGAAAGATGTGATATTTTTCGATTAAATGAACCTTATTTACACATTGAGGTAAAATATGTCTTGATTCAAGTTCGAGATGATGGCAGTATAATTAACTTAACCCGATTACGTCATCTTGAATCAAGTAATTATGTTTTCCTTTCCAACACGAGACATATTGAGTTGTTTAATAATCTTCAAAATTTATGCCGTTATCTTTCTGAAAGATAATGACACAAATTGTAAAGGTGATTACAAGTAGAGAAAAATATCGACACAAATTCTCAATATAGTGAAAGCATTATTTGATTCAAAAAGACGAGATCAAACTAAGTTGTTTATATATACTGCATTCATATCAAAGTTGAATCAAGACAAATTTTACGTCCACCTGTAAATAAACTCCATTTAATAGAACAATATCACCTCTTTCCCAATCATAATTATTATTATCCAAATTTTTAGTTTTTTCTTTTTCTTTTCCTACATATTTTGCGTAAATATTAGTTCCTATATTCATCTCATACAGGTAGATAAAATGCATCACGGAACACACAAACCATTTCAAAAGAAAGATCACACTTTTGCGAAAAGCTTTTGGATTCTGTATTATTTGATGAAACTTACAAAGAAGCTAAAGAGTTTCATGATCACAAACACTGCATGCCTTTATTTGAAGTTTAGGTTCACGAATGAGGTCTTAAAACCTCTTAAAATTAGAATTTGAGATAATGTGTGATATATTATTTGTTGAAATAGAATTTTGTATCACGTATGTTAATATGGACTTTTCTAAATTAGTAAGAGGAAAAGGAGTTGGGGAAAGAGATCGATCTTTGAATACATCACAAATTTATCGAGTGGAGTTTCCTAGTTCTTCGACTAGACAATTACATAATGATTCCCCACACAATGAGTAACTTGTTAATATATATGTGTTCAATAATTGACGAACAAGATTTGCGTACAACAATATAACTAAATAAGTTTTTCTACTAAGATCCTAATTACCATAAGTAAATAGATCAGACGAACTTTTCTGTCTATGATTATAAGAAACTGTGAAAGAAACTACAAAGATTGAACGAAAACTTTGAGTGAGAAATTTGTACAAATGCCTTATGGGCACACTTAGTTGGGAAATTCTTCTATGGAGGGTGTCGGCCCCAATTCCTACACTCGGCTCTTTTCTTTCAAATAAAAATGTACCATTAATTCCACCCAACTCTTTCCTTGCCCTTTTGTTTTCTTTGTTTTTTTCTTTTTTCCTTAAAACCTTTTCTTTCGTTTTGTGTATCTTTTTTTATTTTATCTTTTCGTATTTTTGTAGGTTTGATAAACCCCACCAAAAATTATAAATATAATATTTGTGGTAAAAAAATAAAATTTTAACAATATTTTCTATTCTTATTTTTTAATTTAATGTAGTAAAATATTATATATTTATAAGAGTTATAGATTAAATATAATTTCTTGAAGTGTTACATATTTATGAGTGTTATCACTAAATTTTAATTTAGTAAATTGTGGTATTTTTACCATAGATTTAGTAAAGTGTACTAATTTGTTTATTTTTTTGTCATTATAGAAAATTTATAATTTTTTTATCAAATATGTTCTATTTATAATGTTGTGTGTCTATTTATCAAACTTGAAAATTTACAAAAAGAAAATATATTATTATAGAAAATTTATAATTTTTTATCAAATATGTTCTATTTTTAAAAATAGAAAATATTATTAAAATCTCATATTTTTTTTTGCTTATATTTATAATGTTTTATGTATTTATTAAATTTTAAAAATACAAAAAAAATGAAAAAAGGAAAAAAAAGTCAAAGAAAAAGGTTATAAGAAAAAAATATATAAAAAAACCGAAAAGAAAAGATAGAGCTGGCTTTGAAATAACATTGGGTGTATGTACATCTTCTTTAATAAAAAAAGAGCGGGATATTGGAATTGGGTGACACTACGCGCTCATTGAAGAATTTCCCCCACTTAGTGAGAGTTGGTAGAGAAATTTATACAATTGCCTTATGGACACACTTTGTTAGTGAAAATTGGTAGAAAAAGTGCATGATAGGTGACCAAAATTCCACTAAGAAACAACAATACCAACACGCACACCTATATCGACGAGCTTCACCTACCGTCTCATATTGTGTGATCCAAGTCGATCAATATACCTATGGATCAACATGCAAATTGTTGGATTATTGTTTTCTTATTGGATTTTGCTCTAACTCTCACACAATTTTTCCTCAGACTCACTTTCAATGTGTATCCATAATGTTTTTGTAAAAAATTTCACTAAAGTTTTTCGTCCCATCTTTTCAATTTCCCACATGAATTCCTATAATTAGAGACAACCATCTGATCAATCTACTCATGATAATTAGAATCCTAGTGAAGAATCTCATTTCATTAAACTACTTTAGCAAATTATGCTAGTCAAGTATTGAAAACTTATCAACAAATTATTAATTCAGTGAAGTTCCTTATGGAAAGACACATGGACTTGAAGATGATAAATTTTCTATGTAATACGGACACTATTTCCAGCAGAAGTACGTTAACTACCACGAAACAACAAACAAAATAGCGGCCTTATTTTACTTCGATCCTACAAAAGGATTAGTACTAAATAATCATTTTATTATGTAAAAACTGTTTAAAGACTAATATACATGTTTAGCATTACAATGGTCTTATCGTCTTATCAATACTCAGATTTTGCTGATTAACCTTTTTCGCCAATTAACTATATTTTAAAATGGGAATATTATATTTTTGGTCATCCAACTATACGACTAATTCGTTTTTCAACTATCATAATTTTTCTAAAATTGGTAATTCTGTCAGTTTGGCCGTTAAATCCAGTAGGAACCCTAATTTCAGTGCTATTTTGGCGCCATTTTTTTTTTCTTTTCCCCCATTTTAACTGCTTGTTGCAACTGTGTGTGTTTCCCAGTAGTCATGCTTCTCCTCGCAAGAATGGGTGTCCTCTTCATCCCCTTCCTTATTTAGAATGTGCGGGAACTAATCAGTATTCATTACACAGCTCGGTTTCAAAGCTTGGTCAAGTTCAAATCCATTTACGATCGATCCTGAGTTCCCAAACACTGCACACTTCCCCTCGGGTTGAGGCTCGTATGTTCAAGTAGCTGCGAAATCATTCAAAACACGATCTTTTTATAGCTTTTTCATTTAAATCCTCAACAACTATAATAAAATACGCAAAGTAATTCAATTTGTAGTAAGATAATAAATCATCTACTTGGAGAAAATGGATTAAATTTACTTGCGTGAATTCGCCTTGGAACGCCGTTTCTCATCTCCAACTCAATAATTACCTAAATGAAGCAAAATAAACACGTAAACGCATCAAACGGCACACAATTATAGTTTAATCAATGCTAATCTTCATGCGAATTTCACACTCAACAAATGATGGGTGCCGAAACCACCAATAATAAAGTCCCGAATCTTGCACACAAATGAATTGTAAAACAGCGGTAACGGGTGTCGAACCACGAGGATTGGATGAATTTATAACTTTTTATATACCAAGGAAACAATTAAAATAGGGGGGGTTGAGATATATGACTAACTACTAATGCAATGAACAAAATGAGACTAAATAAACAAATAATTAACAACTAAACTCAGCTGATACTTAAATTAATTCAGTAAATAACAAGTAGCTGGGATTTTCCTACGCATGCATCAGGCTATGATCACAGACTGGGTGATTAATTCCTCGTTAGGCTAGCTATAGTTACCAGTTACCTTAGGCTCCCTCGTTTTTTCTTACTTTTTATAACGACTAAAAGAAACTCCTAATAATCGTTTTCTAATTAACCAATAACCTTAGCAGAAACTCCTTTTAAGATTCAATTGGGCAATTGCATTACACCCTAAAGAAACACTAACCCTAACCGACTAGGTAGAAACTCCTACTTCGCATAGTTAGACTGTCTATCCCACAACACGAAATCAGTCGAACTTAACGGCCTAGTGATTGTTTGCCACTTCGTTAATTATCCGGCTAGACTCCACCAAATAATTTAACTAGCTATATGTGAATTACCTATTCTAAGATTTGAGCTCTTAATATAACCAAAGAATAAGAACAAACACAATGTCGTAAAAATAGAGATAAAACGGATAACTTGATAAAATCACCAATAAAATTATCTCACACAATCCTAAGCATGCTAGGAAAATCCCCACTAAAACGAAACTAGAAATTCACCAACAAATTACAAAATCTAAAAATAAAGAAAAGGAAGAAAGGAAGCTCCCGTGTTGCTACGTCTTTCTCCCCCCTCAAGCTCTCGGTTGTCTCCTCGTATTTGTAGTGCAAAAGGTGTTGACATCTCCTCCACTTCCTTCCCACGTTCGTCCGTCATGAAGGCCACTATCTCCATCATTTGCTTCAACATTTGTAACCCCTATGTTCTGTAGAGTAATTGCCCCATTCTCCAAAAGAAACGTAACTCCACTATCTTTATGTTGGAAAACACGAATCAGAAAGCAGCGGAATTTAAAAATTTTCCCAACAAAAGGACCTTGGACTCGCAATTGTGTAACCAAATTCGTAGAGATAGAAAACTTACTTTTCTTTTATTCTTTCTTGAAGCGTTTCAAGCCACCCAAAAACGCTCTTCTCGCGGCTTGATCCCCTCTCCTTGGTAAAGCTCGAATCTTCAAACTTCTAACTTGAAGTCTCTAGAGAAAGTCCACCAACTTGATCACAATCTAACTAGTAAGGATGCTAGTTCTCTAGTTAGTGTTTAGGCTTAACCTAGGGTTTATTTGATCTTGGAGAAAGGAAGGTGTTCAACACATGAACCAAAAGAATTGCCAATTAGCTCTAAAGGGGAGCATGAGCTCCCCTATATATAGGAAAGGGAGTGCCGAAAATCCTAGTCCTTAATGGGCTAGGATTTTGGTCTCTCTCTCTCCTATTACTTGATCATCAAGTAATTTTGACTTTGACTTTGAATTCTAATTCAAATCAACTTTCAAGAGAGTTAAAAATATCCAAACTATTTTTGGATAATTTTATACTTTATTTATTTAAAATAAATAACTTATTTTATCTAATTAATTAATTCGTAATTAATTAACTAGATTATTTTCTCAAAAATAAGACTTTCTTTTTAATTCAAAATTAAACCAAAGTCTATTAAATAATTAACACATTTAATTATTTAATACATATATATACAATATATATATATTCACACGTGTGTGACAAGTGTCACTCACGTGAGCCACACGTGTGATTTCACACGTGTGGAACCCTCTTGGTCCGATTAACTCGTTTAATCATTTTTAAGCCTCAACTCATGTAACCAAGTTGTTGTGTGTGACCCTCTAGGTTCTCAATTCAATTAGCAGTGACCCTAATTAATTAATTCACTAATTAATTAATCAGTCCACAGATTAAACGACCATAGTCTAGCAACAGGTGTTTAACCCCTAGCTGAATTGGAATGTTTGGATTCGACAGAACCTTTAAGTCATTGATTCATGTGAGATACAATCCTCCTACTTACTATCTCTCAACCAAGATCTAGGGTAAGGGAATAATCAGAACCCTAATAATCCGGTCTTAAAGCTAAGTGCATTTCATATCCATTTGATCTCAATCCAAGAAACCCTTTTCTTGATGTCTTGATCTACTGCCTTGGCCAAGGACTCCATATGGCATATGAATGACTTATACAATAAGAGATCACCTTGCAAATGCAAGTGTAGGTCCTTTCTTGATTCTCATTCACTTTCATGAATCACTTGTGCAGCCCCAGCATAAGCCTTGAATCAGTTGTCTAAGGCGACACCCTTTAAAGCTTATACCTAAGACTACAAAGTTAACTCATAAAGTGACAAGGAACCTCAAGTCTAAGGATCAATTAATCACATCAATGACTCGTGAGATATTTCCTAATCTGGAAGTTTCCATTTCCTGAAATAGAAACTTCATTTCCCATTTAGGAATGTTCTCACACGGGGCACCTCAGTGAACTTACTTATTAAAGTAAGCACCCTCATGTATCACGCACGTATCAACTATACATTTTGCACCTCCATGAAACAAGGTGGTCCTTCTTAAGGGCGTGATTCCACAAGCAAGCCTTAGAGGAGTCAAGTTGACACTCCCACTGTCTGTAGGACTCATCGGCTTGGAGTATTTTACTAATCATGACTTATGTGATATAGGGCTCGTTTCATGAACCATTTCACCTAAATGGTAGAATCCTAAAGTCATCAGGATTAGGGGAGTTCTCATACATGCACAACTAAAGTAAACGCATACCAAACAAGAGCATATAAAGAAGTGTTGCCTCAATTCGTTATTTCATTCAAAGATTGTCTGTGATTACAATAAGGAAAAGCACAAAGCGGATATACAATCGGCTTTTTAGGGCACTATTCCTAACAATCTCCCACTTGCCCGTCAAAGCTATTCTAAAGCTACTCTAAGTCCCATCTTCTGAAGATGACCTTGGAAAGCTTCTCGACTAAGGGGTTTAGTAAGTGGATCTGCCACGTTCTCTGCTGATGTGACCTTCTCAATTAGCACATCTCCTCTTTTGATAATATCACGGATCAGGTGATACTTCCTCATAATGTGCTTGGTCCGTTGGTGAGATCTTGGTTCTCTTGCTTGAGCAACCGCCCCAGTGTTGTCACAAAACACAGTAATGGGGTCTTTCATGCTAGGAACAACATTCAACTCTTGAATGAAGTTTCTAATCCAAACACCTTCCTTAGCTGCATCATTTGCAGCTAAGTATTCGGCCTCAGTGGTCGAATCAGCAGTGGTAGTTTGCTTGGAACTCTTCCAACTCACTGCTCCGCCGTTTAGGCAGAAAATGTATCCTGACATTGACTTAAAATCATCTAAGTCAGATGCAAAGCTTGCATCGCAGTATCCTTCGACATTAAGATCTTTCTGACCTCCGTAAACTAAGAATAAATCTTTAGTACTTTTCAAGTACTTAAGAATATTCTTCACGGCAGCCCATTGACCATCTCCAGGGTCAGATTGGAAACGACTTGTTACACTAAGTGCATAAGCCACATCCGGTCGAGTACATAACATTGCATACATTATGCTACCTATTGCTGATGCATAAGGTGTATGAGTCATTCTTTCCTTCTCAAGGTCAGTCTTAGGACACATCTTCTTTGAAAGACATGTTCCTACACTCATAGGAAGGTTCTTAACCTTTGCTGACTCCATATTGAATCTCTTCAATACTTTGTCAATGTACATCGACTGTGATAGTCCTATTAACCTTCTAGATCTATCTCTATAGATTTTAATTCCAAGGATATAGGACGCATCACCAAGATCTTTCATCTCGAATTGGTTCGATAACCATAACTTAGTCACTTTCATGTCATCCTTCGAATTCCCAATAAGAAGGATGTCATCAACATAAAGTACTAAGAATTGCACTGAGGTCTCCAATTCTTTTCTATACACACATGATTCATTCGAAATTTGGATGAAGCCAAACGCTTTGACCGATTCGTCAAATCGAATGTTCCAATTCCTAGAAGCCTGTTTCAATCCATGGATTGATCTTTGGAGTTTGCAAACCTTTTGCTCACTCCCACTGAATGTGAAACCTATGGGTTGCTCCATATAAATGTCTTTGTCAATGTCACCATTGAGAAAGGCAGTTTTCAAATCCATTTGCCATATCTCATAGTCATAATATGCAGCAATGGCAAGCATGATCCGAATAGACTTTTGCATTGCAACTGGCGAAAAAGTTTCATCAAAGTCCACGCCGGGTCTTTGAGTGAATCCTTTTGCAACCAGTCTTGCTTTGTAGGCTGCAATGCTTCCATCAACTCCAAGCTTTCTCTTAAAGATCCATTTGCAACCTATGGGTTTGACCCCATCAGGCAAATCTACCAAGGTCCAAACTTGGTTGGAGTTCATGGAGTCCATTCCGGATTTCATGGCTTCTATCCACTGTTCAGAGTCAGAATCTGAAAGTGCCTCCTCATATGTTAAAGGATCATTATCCTTTTGAGAGATTTCATGGAAGAATCCATACCATCTCTCCGGCTGTCTAGGAGTGCGTTCAGAATGCCTTAGAGGAGGATTTACATATGTATCGAAATTCGTGATTGGTTGTGGTTGATCAAAGTGGGACGTTTCTTCAGTGGGTGGTGTGGGGTCACTTTGTACTTCTTCTAATTCTATGATCTTGCCTTTCTTTTCTTTAAGGAACGGTTCCTCCAGAAAAGTAGCATTTCTGGAAACAAACACCTTTTGCTCAGATTGATCATAGAAATAGTATCCTATGGATTCCTTAGGATAACCTACAAAGTAGCATAAGTTAGAACGAGATTCTAACTTATCTCCCACTGTCCTCTTCACGTAAGCAGGACAACCCCAAATTCTTAAGTAAGAATAGCTAGGGATTTTACCATGCCACATTTCATAGGGCGTTTTAGGGACTGACTTAGAGGGAACTACTTTCTAGGGCATAACCCCAGAAAGAAGGTGGTAAGTCAGTGAAACTCATCATGGAACGAACCATATCAAGTAAAGTTCGATTCCTTCTCTCAGAAACTCCATTAAGCTGAGGAGTTCCCGGAGGAGTCCACTGAGAGATAATCCCATTATCTTTTAGATGATTAAGATATTCGCCTCCTCGATCAGATCGAAGTGCTTTGATCTTGTGACCAGTTTGGTTCTCAACCTCCTTTTGAAATTCTAAGAATTTCTCAAAAGCTTCAGATTTATACTTCATTAAGTATACATAACCATACCGACTAAAGTCATCAGTAAAGGTTATGAAATACTGATGATTGCTTCTAGTGCTTACACTAAGCGGTCCACAAACATCAGTATGGATCAAATCCAAAACCTTAGTGGCACGTTCCACAGTTCCTTTAAAAGGAACTTTGGACATCTTTCCTTTGAGACAGGATTCGCAAGAAGTCAACTCTTTGAGATCATTTTCAGAGAATGATCCTAAAGTGTTTATCTTGCTAATTCTGTTCTTGGAAATGTGTCATAATCTAGCGTGCCATAAGGGAGCTGAAACTTTGTCATCTCTCTTACGCTTCGTTTCTCGTTGTATATTCATAATATTGATATTTTGAGTTAGGTAAAGTCCATTACTTAGAGTACCGATGTGAACGGAAGAGTTGTTCCGTTTGATAAAGTATTTACCATTCTTAATATAAGTTTCATAACCTTCACAATCTAATATTGGAACTGAAATTATATTACGAATAATGCTCGGTACATAAAGGACTTTATTCAAGACTAACTCAAAACTACCTAAATCTAATCTAATTGTGCCTAAAGCTCGAGCTTCAACGTTTGAGCCATCACCGATCTTCAAGACACATTCTCCTTCTTTGAGTTGTTGGACTTCACTTAGCATCTGTACATCATTACAGATATGAGTTCCACAACCGGTATCAAGTAACCAAGAACTAGAATTAATAGAAAGATTTATTTCAACGAGAAAGATACGTTTCTTTAGAGTAGCCTTGTACTCTGGGCAGTTTCTCCTCCAATGTCCCACTTGCCACAATGAAAGCAAACATCCTCTTTCTGATCACGCTTCTTCTTTTGGGCCTTCCCCTTTGAAACGCCACCAGTGGGCCTAAGGGGTTTCTTCTTCTTCCTTTGGGCTTTCTTGCCCTTACCTTTAGAAGGCCCAGAAGAGGAAGATGGAGCATTCACCATCAAAACCTTATTGTCCTTCTTGATCGTGCTTTCAGCAGTCACAAGCTGACTAATCAGCTCAGCTACAGTAGCACCAGCATGATTCATATTGAAGTTAAGGACAAATAGGTTGAATGATGGAGGGAGCGAAGCTAGCAACAAATCCACTGAAAGCTCATCTTTTAGTGGCATGTCCATGGAGGCAAGTTTCTCAGTAAGGGCGAGAAACTTGAGTCCATATTCATGGATACTTGTACCTTCCCTCATTCTCAAGTGGAATAATTCCTTTGAAGTGTTATACCTTGTAACACGTTCATGAGGGCGGTAAAGTTGCTCTAAGTGGTCGTAAATCTCCCAAGCGAATTCCATGGCCTCATGTTGCCTTTGCAAGTCCAGGCAACGGGCTTGGAGATTATCATCCTTCCACTTCTGAATCGCATCCCGCTCGGCCCGAGTGGGAGCCTCCCCTTCGGGACTAGGCTCCCCTTCGAAGAGAACATAAGTTCTCTTCTCAGAATCTAAAATGATTTTTAGATTCCTCAGCCAATCAGAATAGTTGGGACCAGTCAACTTGTTTGACTCGAGGACCGATACAAGAGGGTTTTTGGTTGCCATTTCAAAACACGTAGAGAATCACAGAATCTACGACCTAAATGGTAAAACAGAGAACTAGTGAGCATGCTGAATTATAACGATATACAAAAGATAAGGTCTTTAATCTAATGTAGCTCCCACTGTTTTTCAAAGATCTATAATTCCCAAAGATCTAAGAGGAACACGTTTCCCAATGGGTACTAAGATCCTAGGCATTTTACCTCGAACCCACGACTCGCGGACATTCTAAGTAAGAACCCTAGGTAGGTACAACTTACCAATTCTAACACCTTTAGAACTCTTAGTAATTGTTTTTGCATCACCTATCTTTCAATATGGACCCACGACTCGTGCGACATCCATATTTACTTAGGCGTTAAGCTAGACCCATCAATCATAAGATCATGATCAAAACTTAGTTCGAACGACCCACGACTCGCGGACATCGCCCTTACTAAAATTGACCACGAAATATTGATCATTTAAAAGGATCAATTAGGTAACTAAGAACTAATAAGCTCCACTAGCTATCCCACGACTCGCGGACAATAACTAGCTTCACTTACTAAACTTAAAACCTATTGATGGAATGCTAGGAATTTAATTCAAAATTTGCATCTCGAATTAAACACCTATTTGTTCGAAATTAGCTTAATATTTAATGGGAATTTTCGAATCAACCGGAGAGTTGTCCGGTTCGACCTCACCAACATATATGTTATCCAATTTTATTAGTCTTGATTAATGCAAGTACACTTAAATGCATTTCAAACAAGCACATAAACAGATAACATGTCCTAGCATGATACTAACATGTAATGATCATGGGTTCTACCTATCTTATGCGTGATATGTGGGAGCCACTCCACAATCACAAGTTCTAACATACATGCCACATAAACAGTTTAAATCACATAAGGGAAAGCGGTAACAAAATACGAGCCCTATCTCTATTACATTTAACAATTGAGATTCCCTCCCTAACATTTTGAGGGGTCTTCACTTATGGCCTCCTTGTTACTTGAATGTGGTCCATCTTACTCCATGGGTGCATTGTCTCCAAAATGAAAATAAAACCTCACCACCTATCTCTACTTTCAAATTACAATAAAAAGAAAAAGACATAAAGTAATAAGGCTCAATCTTCATATTGGCCTTAGACAATTACACGGGGCATACCCCGGCCTCAAAAACAGTAATATGGAAAGCCATATAATAAATCACATAACAGTACGCACATAAGTGAGGCTCCAACCTCAATTGAAAAACGCAACTATAGGCTCCAACCCCAATTTAAACCATTCATGTGCATAAATTAAAACCATACATAGATCTAAACCCATGATCACCTAACATGCTTTTGCAAGAATTTAAATTTAACCAATTAATTAAAATTCTCGCTTTAAGCTCTAATAGCTTAAAACACGACTTAGATGCAATTCTTGTTCAAGAGCCTTTTCAACAAAACCCGAAAAACATTAAACTAATAAAATTCCAATTAATTTCTGAAAATTAATAATTTTATTCTTTCAATATTTTCAGAAAACAAAGATTGTAATTTTTTCAAAATTTAAATCGCTTAATTTTCACAAATCCCAATTTAAACAATTATTTCAAAATAATTCAATTTTTAATAAATAAAAATTTTCAGAAAATTAAATCGGGATCGGATTGGACTAAACACGAAATTCAAGATCGCGAAATGAAGGCTCGGACTCGCCCGCACGCCAGCCCAGGCCGAGAGCACGCATCGCGCTCGAGCGTGCGAGCACCGCGTCGCGCACGCCAGCAGCAAGGCTGCCGGCACGCAGGCGCAGCGCGTACGCCTTCTCGCGCGCAAGGCGCGCGCTGCGCCTAGGCGGGAGGCAGGCGGGCGAGCGAAAGGCTCCCGCACGGTAGCGGGAGGTGCAGGCGTGGGCGCCTAGGCGCTGGCGGGCGGCAGCGGCGGGCAGTCCCCCGCGGTTGCGGGACTGCTGGGCGGTAGCGGCCGGCAGTCCCGCGCGGTTGCGGGACTGCTGGGCGGGCGGGTACGCGGGCCTGGCGTGCTACGCCTTAGCACGTCCAGGCTCGCGTTTTCGTAACGCGATTTCGTGTTTCATACTTTTAGTTCAAAAACCAAAACAATCCAAATTCAAAAAACACGATTTAAATTAATTTCTATCAAAACGGTTTTTCCAAAAATACAATTTAAGAAAACAGTTTCACAAATTCAAGAAAAATTACAGTTTCGTATTTCAGGCTTTCTAAAAGAACTCATGAATACCTAATTCGCATCTAAGCCTAAGAATTTCTACCAAATTCAGATTAATTGAGACGAATCAGAAACACGATTAACGAGGTGGCTCTGATACCACTTGTTGGAAAACACGAATCAGAAAGCAGCGGAATTTAAAAATTTTCCCAACAAAAGGACCTTGGACTCGCAATCGTGTAACCAAATTCGTAGAGATAGAACACTTACTTTTCTTTAATTCTTTCTTGAAGTATTTCAAGCCACCCAAGAACGCTCTTCTCGCGGCTTGATCCCCTCTCCTTGGTAAAGCTCGAATCGTCAAACTTCTAACTTGAAGTCTCTAGAGAAAGTCCACCAACTTGATCACAATCTAACTAGTAAGGATGCTAGTTCTCTAGTTAGTGTTTAGGCTTAACCTAGGGTTTATTTGATCTTGGAAAAAGGAAGGTGTTCAACACATGAACCAAAAGATTTGCCAATTAGCTCTAAAGGGGAGCATGAGCTCCCCTATATATAGGAAAGGGAGTGCCGAAAATCCTAGTCCTTAATGGGCTAGGATTTTGGTCTCTCTCTCTCCTATTACTTGATCATCAAGTAATTTTGACTTTGACTTTGAATTCTAATTCAAATCAACTTTTAAGAGAGCTAAAAATATCCAAACTATTTTTGAATAATTTTATACTTTATTTATTTAAAATAAATAACTTATTTTATCTAATTAATTAATTCGCAATTAATTAACTAGATTATTTTCTCCAAAATAAGACTTTCTTTTTAATTCAAAATTAAACCAAAGTCTATTAAATAATTAACACATTTAATTATTTAATACATATATATACAATATATATATATTCACACGTGTGTGACACGTGTCACTCACGTGAGCCACACGTGTCACTCACGTGAGCCACACGTGTGATTTCACACGTGTGGAACCCTCTTGGTCCGATTAACTCGTTTAATCATTTTTAAGCCTCAACTCATGTAACCAAGTTGTTGTGTGTGACCCTCTAGGTTCTCAATTCAATTAGCAGTGACCCTAATTAATTAATTCACTAATTAATTAATCAGTCCACAGATTAAACGACCATAGTTCTAGCAACAGGTGTTTAACCCCTAGCTGAATTGGAATGTTTGGATTCGACAGAACCTTTAAGTCATTGATTCATGTGAGATACAATCCTCCTACTTACTATCTCTCAACCAAGATCTAGGGTAAGAGAATAATCAGAACCCTAATAATCCAGTCTTAAAGCTAAGTGCATTTCATATCCATTTGATCTCAATCCAAGAAACCCTTTTCTTGATGTCTTGATCTACTGCCTTGGCCAAGGACTCCATATGGCATATGAATGACTTATACAATAAGAGAGCACCTTGCAAATGCAAGTGTAGGTTCTTTCTTGATTCTCATTCACTTTCATAAATCACTTGTGCAGCCCCAGCATAAGCCTTGAATCAGTTGTCTAAGGCGACACCCTTTAAAGCTTATACCTAAGACTACAAAGTTAACTCATAAAGTGACAAGGAACCTCAAGTCTAAGTATCAATTAATCACATCAATGACTGGTGAGATATTTCCTAATCTGGAAGTTTCCATTTCCTGAAATAGAAACTTCCTTTCCCATTTAGGAATGTTCTCACACGGGGCACCTCAGTGAACTTACTTATTAAAGTAAGCACCCTCATGTATCACGCACGTATCAACTATACACTTTGCACTTCCATGAAACAAGGTGGTCCTTCTTAAGGGCGTGATCCCACAAGCAAGCCTTAGAGGAGTCAAGTTGACACTCCCACTGTCTGTAGGACTCATCGGCTTGGAGTATTTTACTAATCATGACTTATGTGATATAGGGCTCGTTTCATGAACCATTTCACCTAAATGGTAGAGTCCTAAAGTCATCAGGATTAGGGGAGTTCTCATACATGCACAACTAAAGTAAACGCATACCAAACAAGAGCATATAAAGAAGTGTTGCCTCAATTCGTTATTTCATTCAAAGATTGTCTGTGATTACAATAAGGGAAAGCACAAAGCGGATATACAATCGGCTTTTTAGGGCACTATTCCTAACACTTTAAGCCCATTAATTCCCTCAATTCATGAATTACCCCATGTTCTGCGTGGAATCATAGAATGAATGGGCCAATACTTGTTAAAGCTTCCATCCCAACACACTGTCTTTGTGCAAAACGGAATTCCAAAAGGGGTTTGGACAAATGGGCCTAGTGCATGCATGTCTCACATTAACTATCCAATTAAACCATATCCTAATCTTGAACCAAAGTAGTGTACGAGGATCACGTTCTCTTGTAAATTCCCACAAATTATGTTTTCCTACATGAAAGTATTAAATTTGATTAATCACCTATAATAAAACCAAATTGTGGAGTAAAATGTAACAACTCGCGCTTAACAATTAGATAATTATATGACATATCAACAAACTACCCTACACTTGCCTATTGCTCGTCCCTGAGTAATACGAAAATAAAGAAAACACATCCTCATCAAACCATCTCCTCAAAGCAATCATCGAGCCATCACCTAAACAAGTCTAGCTAATCAAATCAAGTAATCATAAACATAAGATCATCAAAACTTAGTATGAAAAGTATACCCTTGTGTAGTGTGTGATTCGAACAAAACAATGTACAACGACTAGAATAACAAATTCACAATTTCCTCCTAAGTTCTAATCATCAACTTCGAAATACACTCTTCGCACCTATCAGTCTTTCGAGCTTGTAATGTAGGCTTAGGTTAAGGTTATGAAATTTTGGATCAAGTGACTACTCACCAAGCTTACATCATTCAATCTTTAAACTCACGACACTTCAATTTCGCCATTAAACACGAAAAACCCCCCAAATTATTGGACAATTGTATCCCACACTCTCAATTTCACACTTGCATAATTTTTCTTTTCTTTTGCTCTTTCTTCTCTTTTTCATATATTTTCTTTTTCACACTTTTTCTCCTTCTTTTTCTTTCTTTACAATAATCTCTCAAATTCAAATATAAGAAGAATCAAAAGGTGGTCAAAAGATAGACAATTATCATAAAAATCAAACGAGCAAGCCTTGGTGAAAAATTAGCAAGGTAGGTATACTTATGTTGTGAATATGGCTTATAATGGGCTACAAAAATTGTGCACAACAATTAGGCTCAGCGGGTCAATAAGATTACGTTATTTAGTGAAACACAGCTAAAAATTTAAAGGCTTAATATCCTCCGACAACAAATGCCTACTTCACTTTCTTAATCTTTCATTAACTCAAAATTTCATCTCAATAGGACTAAAATGCATCCTAATCAAAGCTTAGACTTATCGGAAATCATCAATTCATCTTTCTAAGCAAAGTACATTATCTCCTTCAAAAGTGCTCAAAATATAAGGGCATACTTACACACTAAATCATCAAATCTCATGCAAATTTTCTTCAATTCAAATAGCCTAACTAATTCTAGCAAAAGCTCAACAATCAAACTTGAAAGAAAAAGTTCAAAACGAGGGAAAATTTTCAAAATTTTTCAAAATTACTCAATTCTTAGCAACTCACAATTGTAACAAACATCTAATAATGCAAATATTCAACTAAACTCTGTTCTGCTCCCCCACACTTAAACTTTGCAGTGTCCTCATGCAAGTGAAAGAATTAAAGCTCAAGAAAACTCCCTGATCACATGAAGAACCGGCAACGTGCTAGCAAAGCTTCCAAAACCTGAATAAGTGACTAGAAAACACGGATCAAGTGCAAGGCAATTGACAATCAACATGCATTCAACAATCAACACACAAGTCACAAATTCACGTAAAGAAGGGCATAATTGCATAAACAAAAGTCACGGAGTTCAAATATATGCAAAGATCTAAGTGTAGCAAAAATATTCAAGCATATCAACGAATATGCCTAGAAAGAATGTCTAGAAATCAGGGGAGAAAAATAAAATAACAGAATCAGGATGATGGGGGTCCTCCAAAATACTGATCAACACGAGCACAGAACCCTTCAAACTTAGCCTCCAACCGAGCCTTCCACGCATCAAATCGCTCATCCACATAATGTGCTAGATCCTTGACTCTCGCGATCACGGTGGTCAAATCAGCCATTAATCCTGCCAACTCTGTACGCAGTCCTCTTATAGTAACCGGGTTTTCATCATCAGCCTCATCAACAACCGGCGCGGCACTGCAAAGAATCCTAAATTCGTCATCTGGCCTATCAGGAATCCGAGCTAAAAGCTCCTTCTATATCTCTGAAAGCTCATCAAAACGGGCCTTACCCCAGCTATACATCTGCCAGAGCCGATCTCTATCCCGAATTGGCCACCATGGAAAAATAAACTCCTTGAGTTATCCACTCTTCCAAGCAATAGCCAAGCCTACATTCTCCAAGTACTGTGGACCAATATCATAGCCAAAGTCAACGGGCAACAATCCCCTAGGCCGCCAATGCATCTCTCGAGCAAACATAGTGACAAACGCGCCATGGGCTATCGTACCAATAACACTCCCAACAATCTCCTGAAGCTTCCATAAAAACTCAATTGTACCATCAAACTTGATGCCTTCATTCATCATGTACATTATTCCCAGCTCAGTCTCATTAATGTGGTTATCACTTCCATATCGAGCACAAAATCCCGTGGCTAAAATCCAATGGACTAGCACCCAAGCCAATGAGTCAAGATTTCTATCCTGTGTATTCCGGGGGGAATAATTAGGAATACCTTCTCGGAACGGGAAGGATCTCCATACCGCCTCTCTCTGAGCATCACTCCATTTAGGTAGAGAAGTAGTGGCATTAGCTGGAAAACGAAGAATCTCCCTTATCCGGACCGCATGCCATACTCGAGTTTCCATGTCATCTAGAGTAAAAGTTAAGGTATTGTCCACCGGATTGAAGTTCATTGTGGTGAAAAAAGCAGCCGTCATCTCGACATACGTCAAATCCCTCTTAGTAAGGAACGGTAACCAACCTATGTTGTCAAACAATCTTTTCACCTCTTCCCAAGCCTCAAACTTCTCCATCCACATGTCCTTGAAGAACCTAGTAGATACAATGTTCCTTGTCAAATTCCTTTGAAAAAGATTACCCATAGCATTCACCGTTATATTGACCGATTCCAATGGTTGATGATCCAACCGGGATAAATTAGCGAAGGGCTCAGGAACTCTAGAGCGCTTAGTGCGACCTATAGTACCTGAATCAAACAAAAATAGCCAAGCAAAACACACAAAAATCAATCACTATTCACTTAGACAATTTATCAAACACCTTGTGTGCATAGGCCTAGGATGTGAGTTCTAACTTAAAGTTCTTCAATCTACCCAACTCAAATTCACACTTACTTATAATCTACAATTTAAGCTCAAATTCTCTACCTTCAACTTCACAACTTGGACTCAAAACTAATTAGAGGTTAGGATTCTTAAAAAATTCAACCCAATTCAAGTTAAATTCTCATCCAATTCATTAATCCTAATTCTAGCATGCATAATCTCTCAAAATTTATCAATTCAATCTCAAAGTGTCTCCTAACATGCAAATTCAATCCTAGGTTTCAATCTTAGATTGGAAAAATTAATTCTAACAATTCACACTAAGAAAGGGGATATTGACTTACCTTGATTCAAAAAGAAAGAGAGAGAGTGTAAACTTGGTGGTGATGCTTCTTGGTTGCAAATTGGTAATGGTTGGCCAAGGGGAACTATTGAATCTCTCCTAAGGAAGAATGAGTGTGTGCAAGTGTATTTATAGGTTTGGGGGAGAAAAATATGAAATTGGGTAGGAAAAGAATTAATTTAACCCTAAAAAGGTGCTTCCTAAACCAGGATTTCGTGTAACCGACTTGGTAACGGGCGTTACTGGTTTTCCTCTTGCACGGGGTAACGGTCGTTACCCCTAATGCCTTGGATGTCAGACTCTGTTAACGGGCGTTACTGAAAAACGCTCACCAGAAGGTAACGCCCGTTACTAATGATGTCTGAGACGCCTGACCTCCTTAACGGGCCTTACCAAAAGATAACTACAAGGGTGTAACGCCCGTTACTGCAAGCTCCGCCCAAACACAAATACAATCCGGATGTTGCTTACTCGCGTTAATTAACCGAAATTAACTCATAAAATTCAATCAAACCGTAGTGCACAATTCTCGAAACACATAAACATCACTCAACAAATAAATCCATACATTGCAACAATTCATTATTCTCACAAAAGAAATCAATCTCATGCACACGCATACGAACAAAGTAAATGGACCTCAGTATTGACATTAAAGCTCAAATCACGGGCCTTGCACTATCTAGACTTTGGCTTCCTAGCAAAACATCAAGTGACCTACAAACTGAGAGAGAGAACTCAATTAACGTGAGAAAAACGAGGACGAAAGAAACGAAAACAACGAAAACAAAAACAAAAGGAAAAGGGAAAGAAAATTTAGTTCTAAGTTATAGTCGTTAGCTTGACTTTGGAAACCAGATTAGGGATTAACAATCCCCAAGCGACGAGTCATATGGAGTGACCTCGTTCTTGTTACTCACAACACTGGAGCTTGAAATCTAAGTGTTTAATTTCAAAACATCATCTCCTCTTGAGTCTCGGAACTTCGGTTCTCCTTCCCAATCAACTGCATCTCTTTTCTCCAAAAATAAAACCACTCCGTTCGGGGTCTCACTTATCACCTTAATCATGCAACACTTATCCAGAGTCGCCGGTGGTGGTATGGAACCAAAATTCCTAAACCTCATTCTTTCATCTCCTATTTTGAACGTGAGACGTCCATTCTGAACATCAATATCAGCTCCAACCGTGGCTACAAACAGTCTTCCAAGGATCAATGGTATCCTATCATCGCTCTCAACATCAAGAACTACAAAATCAGTAGGAATGTGGAATTTTTCAACTTTTACCAACACATCTTCAAGAATTCCTATTGGGTATTTCACCGATTTGTCAGCTAGTTGGAGTGTCATAGTGGTTGGTTTAAGCTCTTTCACTCTTAATTTCCTGTAAGTAGATAAAGGGATTATACTCACACTAGCTCCTAAATCACATAGAACATTATGAAATTGCAAAGAACCAATAGTAAGAGGAATTGAAAAACTCCCTGGATCTTTAAGTTTCAGGGGAAACTTATGCTGAATAATGGCACTGCATTCCTCTGTAAGTGTGACGGTGGTGAAGTCTTTAGACTTTCCTTTACTCGAAACCAATCCTATTTCTAAGTTCTGCTTCTGAAATAGTTGGGAAGAAGAAATCGGTGGCACATACGAATCAGTTACCACATTCACCTTTGGCTCTGAAGGAAAATCTTCCTTCTGCTCTTCTATATTCACCCCTTTAAAAGCATCTACCTTTTCAACTTTTCACAAATAAATTTCTCCACATCTGAACCTGTAAGTAATTTCGGACATTCATTCTCTCTATCGTCTCGTACAAATATGGCCTGACAATGCTCCTTAGGATTATTTTCGGTTTGACTTGGTAGCATTCCTGGGCCTCTCATATTCAAAGATTGGGCAATCTGACCAATCTGAGTTTCCAAAGTTCTGGTCTGATTTACCACTTGATCCAATTGAGCTTCCAACTTCTGATGTCGACCCGTAGCCACGGTTATGAATTTCTCAAGTGCAACCTCCCAACCCTGCTTCTGCTCCTGTTGAGGGGGCGCAACATTGGGCTGGTGGTCGTGGTTGAAATTGCTGCCTAACTGAAACTGAGGCCTAGGTTGAGGCGGTTGCTGAGCATTCTGATTATTATGCCAAGAAAAGTGAGGGTGGTTCTTCTATCCTGGATTATATGTGTTTAAGTAGGGGTCATTTGCTGGTTTAGAGTTGTTTGCATAATTCACCTGCTCTTGCACCTGTTCTCCTGCATTGGTATGAGAACATATATTAAACGCATGTGGACCACTACAGATTTCTCAAGTTACCTGAACTGGTTGGGATGGTATCCCAACTACATTGACAGAAAGTTGATCCAATTTCTTGTTAAAGGCCTCAAATTTAGCATTAATGGCGATGGCGGCCATCTAACTCCATGACTCCTGCTTGCACCATCGTTGGTTGCGAATGGCTCCTCTGATGCACAAAAACATCGTTTTGTGACATATTATCTAACAACTCAGTAGCAACTGCTTCAGATTTTGACAAGAAAGCTCCGCCAGCTGCAATATCCATCGCTCCTCTAAAAGTAGAGGACATCCCATTATAAAAAGTCTGAATCAATAACCAACCGGGAATCCCATGATGTGGACACTTCTTCTGTAAATCTTTAAATCTCTCCCAAGCTTCATAGAAAGACTCTCCATCTAACTGTCTGAGCCCTTGAATATCATTCCTGTACTTCGTGGTTTTGCTAAGTGGAAAGAACTTGGCTAAGAATGTCTGAGATAGTGCTGCCCAAGTCTGAAAGGATTCATTTGGGACAGTACTCAACCATGTTTTAGCTCATTCCCTTAATGAAAAGGGAAAAAGCCTAACTCGGATAGCATCAGTAGTGACATTGTGAATCTTGAAGGTATCACACACCTCAAGAAAATACTCAAGATGTGATGTCGGATCCTCCAGTGGTAATCCTGAAAACGGATTGTTCTGCAGCAGATTGATGATAGATGGTTTGATCTCAAAATTGTTTGCTGCGATTGGGGGACGGGCTGCAGTCTGAATTGCTCCAGCCTACGACACGTTATAATCTCTTATGACCGGTGGTGGTGGATCTTGAGGTGGATCGGCCATCGGTATGATAGTAGGTTTCTTATCCTTTTTACGCTTCCTCCTAATAGCACTCAGTGTTCTCTCGATCTCCGGATCATATGGTACCAATTCCGGATCATGAGATCTTCGCATGCACCGAAAACCTGCACAAAGGAAAAAGAAATCCTCAGTCCAATTCCACAGTGATCAAAGATAATGAACACGAAGTAAAGTAATAGTCTAAAGCACTAGATCAAAATATTTAAGTAATATTGATTTAAAACGTCTTCCCCGACAACAGCGCCAAAAACTTGTTGTTGTGTTCTACTTAAGTTAAAACCTATCATCCAAGTGTACACTAACATACGCGTAGCACAATAGGATCGTACCCACAGGGAAGGGAAGTCAATCACTACTCTGTATTCTTCTCCAATCTAAAGACCGAACGAAAAACAATTGTTGTTGTCTATTAATCTACTAAAGACAGAATTAACCGAATAACTAGGAATAAATGCAAGTAATAACTAAACACACAGATTAGAAATCAGTAAACTAAGCAGGCAGGGGAAAGTAATGAATCATACAATCAAGAGTCAATATAATACTCATCTGACAAGTGTAATTCTACAACCTAGTCACTTATATTTGTATTACCCTCTCTCAAGGTGTAACCAAGTGCTTAATTAGTGTTCAATGTTGCTCTTGCAATCACCAATAGTTAATTAAACCATATGAACAATACTAGTGCAATTCAATATTCTAGTGGCTCAGCATGGAATAAGATTACTGTTGTATAAGCTAGAACCAAATCTCTTTGTATTCTACAACTTACAAGTTATGAAAACAATCTAAATTATCATCAATCTCTCGATCTATAGTCAATTATAAAACAGGCTAAGGGTGATCAGGCCATCGCAAGTCAATTCAAACCTGTTTCCAAACTAAATATTAACACAAGTTATTCAAGCATCATATCGAACACTTATCATGCATTCATCATCACTCCCCTAGCCCTAGAGAATTAGCTACTCATAATTCAAGAAAAACTCATAAAACTAAAGGAAATTGTATTAAAGAAATTCACGTTCATCAAATCTAAACAAAGTCTCAAAAGCAAACTCATAAACATTCAGTAATATCTAAAAACGAATCTAGCATAATACTAACTAAAGCCAAACTGAAAGGAATTAGTTTGATAATTAAAGCAGTAAATAAACAGAAAAATCAAAATTGCTAAAGAACTCGATCCTTTCGTCTTCTCGAATTTCTATAAACAACTCTTCAAAACTCCAGAACTTCTCTCTTCAGGTTAGGTCACGAACGGAATAAAAACTCTCTTAAAAAGACTCCAAAACGCACTTAAATAGCAACCCTAAATTCTATCTCACCGCCCTAGGTAACGGGGGCTACCTTTCCATGTGTTTTTCTCGTTAACGCCCGTTACGGCAGAAATCGCAATAACGCTTTTATAAGTGGTAACGGGCGTTACCACTTTCCTTCTATCCAGGGGGTAACGGGCATTACCCCTCTTCTCTCGCCAAAAGCTTTGCTCCTGTGTCTGTTAACGGGGGTTACTCTCTTTGTTCTTCCAAGGGGTAACGAGGGTTACTCATTTTTCCTCCAAAAATGCGTGAATTCGCCTTGGAACACCGTTTCTCATCTCCAACTCAATAATTACCTAAATGGAGTAAAATAAACACATAAACGCATCAAACGACACACAATTATAGTCTAATCAATGCTAATCTTCATGCGAATTTCATAATAATATATGATTTACCAATGTATATAGTTTAACAAGATAATATCAATCATGTATTATATGTGTCCCTTAATAATACATGAGCTAACAATGTATTTGATTTAATAATTAAACTAATATTTATTTATAACTTATACATCTTAATAGTTTAAATCAATATTAAATATGTATACATGTGGTTTTGATATTTCATGTATTTTATATGTTTATAACTTTGTGTCTCAAATGCTTAATTACATATATAATTTACTAACATGTATGGTACTAATAATTATATATATTCTTATATATTTATATTTTTGTGTGATAAAATCTTAATAAATGTTATTTAACAATATAATATTAATATATATGATTAATTAATTTAATTTAATTAATATAATTCTAATATATATATATATATATATTACTGATTTTATTAAAAATAAAAGGAATTGTTAGGGAAAAAAAAAACTTCAAGCCTTACCGAGCCGAGTCGATCCCACCCGAGCTAGGGGCGAGCGAGTTCAAGTCGTAAAATGCCAAGCTTGACAAGCTCGATTTCGAGCTCGAGTCAGGGCCAAAAATATCAAGCTCAAGCTCAAGCCTGTTATTTAATGCCAAACTCGGCTCGGCTCGTTTGCAGCCCTATCCCCTGATCCAAGACCTGATCCGTATATGAAATGAAGAGTCCATACACGTACCAAATCCAGGTGAACGGGGACACAACACACTCACTATGCTAGACGGGAGCTAACCCTTAAACCGTTCAAATTCCAAAATGCAATAACAACAGAGTAAGCAATAAAACCGGAAGCTATATAAATACCATAACATGTACAACGAGCTATTAAGCTCCAAAAATAAGCATGTTTACAAGTATCCAAAATGCCATCACGGCTTCTGCTATCAAGTACGACCAAAGTGTTCAAGATCATAATACAATTCAATACAGGAGTGCATATGCATGTAAAGAAACAAAAGAATTCTAGACCCCGAATACAAGACACCCAAAATATTCGAATTCCCTCCTAGCACTCCCTCTTGCAAGTAGAAAACTGAAAACAAAACGGGTTCAGTCTAAAGGTGACTGGTGGGTATGAAACAAGACATAATATATAATTATTGCAAAATTTAAACATCCTATTGAAGAGAATGACGATAAGCAGATGATGGAGGCAAGCCATAATCCCGTGTAAAGTTTTGTAACTTTTTCCATGCGGGTAAAACAAAGGAAAACATCAACGAGATTATAACAATCATATTCATTCCATAGGTTATTCGTGAGCCCGGTGAGAGGGCTAAATCTCCAACCTTCTCCTTGTGTAAATATTAACATTATTCATTAGGTTATCACACACATAATCTTTCGTCCATAATCATTCGATCGTTCATAATCATTCATATACATCTTTTTCCTCCGGGTGGTGGACGGGGTTTGCAAGACCCGGTTACCTCAATCATTATGGATAGTGGGATACATGAATCCCCAAGAGCCCGGTTCCCATTCCTCGCTAACCTCCGAGCGAGGGCCGGTATCGCCGTAGTTTTGGTGGAACTAGTATACGGGATTTACCGTCAGCCCATGCTTCCCCGGTTAGCCACGTACACTAAGTCCCAGGGTCCCCCATTCAGTGCATTCATTCAATCTCGCCAAAACATTCGGTAGGGTATTCATTAAGGAAAGGGCTTTACGATAAAAAAAAATTTACTCTTCAAAAGACTTGATATATATAAGTATAATAATTTGGCTCAAAGCTTTGCACATTGGGTATATATCGGGTCATTTAACTAATAGAAGAGAAACTCACCTTAAAAGTAGAAAAAACGGCACAAGAACCTCAAGGATCGGCCTCGTCTCAGTTCGGACCCAAATCTATGCAAAAGAGGTGAAGTGAGACTCAAAATGACCAAATACGACGCACAGCGATGCAATCATAGGGATATGAAGTGCATATGAATCAATAATATATTATGACGATGTTCATGTGCACAATTAATCCCTTAAAGTCACATAAACGAGCAAAGTTATTCATTCACGTTCATTGTTTTCATAATCATTATCAATTCAATTTATATTCATAAATAACAATCATAATACATAATTCAACAAGTTCACATTGCATATAAGTACTCATAATTGAGATGGAAAAAGATAACGAGAAGCAACGAAACAAGACCTCGAAGCTGCCAACTAGTGTGATAAGGTCGTGTTACATTTTCAAAAGGATTGGACACGGCCGTGTCTGATTTTTAGAAAATAAAATCCCAAGTCTGAAAGATGAACACGGCTGTGTCAGGTTTCTTTTTGTAAATGGACACGACGGTGTCTGATTTTTGAAAAATAAAAGTTGAGTTCCGAGAAATCAACACGGCCTTGTCCATTTTCAAGCCAATCATGACACGACCTTGTCAAGCTTCGTGCTCGAAATCCTGGAGCAGAGCATAACTTTGTTTTCACGAGAAAAAATCTTAGAAAACAGGGCAACTTCAAAGTCATCCTTAGCCTACACTTCAAGGCATGAAAATGATCATAAAACATGGAAAATTCATCACTCAATCAATGCATATACCCGACCAAGAAAGGAAAGCAAGAGATGATCATTCAATCAACTTCAAGCTGAAGCAAATTCAAATTTCATTAATGGTAAGTCATTAATACCTTAACTACCATGAAAAATGAGTTCATAAATGCATTAAGGATGCAAGAGTGAACAATATTCATGCTTTAAACCAACAAAAAGCTCAAGGAATGCATGTGATCAAGAATTTCATTCAAAACCCTAACTATTCATCCAATTCATCCAAGCATGCTCAAACTCCATGAAAACTAGCAAACTATAGCTTCAAATGACCACATGGAAGTGGAGATCACAAATATATGCTTACCTTCCGGATTGGATGAGATTTGAAGAAGTTATGTGCTCAACTTTGGAGATGGTGAATAGTGAAAAAATGGAAGGTTTGTTCTTGCTTGGCTGAGCTTTTCCTTTCTCTTGGTGTATGGAACAAAATGGAGAGATTAGACATCAGATAGGGGGTTTAATTGGTGTCATGTGGGGCTAAACCTTGATTAATTTGGTTAAGTATTGAGTGAGTTATGTTTAAAATGGCTAAGGGTGGCAATTCTACCGACAAAGCTTGTTTCGGTTGAATTTTGGAGGTCTAAACGGGTTTAAAAAAATATAAGGCTTGTTCCATTGAACCCGAATCTTCGATACGAGTCAGGTGGTAGTGACAGAATTCCAATCCGAATTCCCGAGCTCATGTTATGATGCCCAGAACCAAAGGTGCGCTAAATGCTCTTTAGCTCCTTTTTGGTTCTGTTACTCAAAATAAATCCGAAACCAAGTCAAACAAGTTTGAAATCAAGTAACGAGCATCAAAACATGTTCATAATACATAATATCTCCAGTATACCAAGTTCACGAAAATCAAAAATCAAATCGGATACAAACGACACTCATTCATAATCATTTAGGTTCATACGTTCAAGAATTCAAATAATTCAAAGAATTTCAATGAACATATAAATTAAACATGTAATAACATAATTAAATAATTAAAATGTGCAAATACGTAAACACATACGTCATACCTGTACTGCCGAAAAGTCGGGACGTTACACGTACTCAGCTACAACAAGTAGTAAAAATGGGGGAAAAGGAAAAAAAAAAAAAAGGGCGCCAAAATAGCATTGAAATTAGGGTTCCGTCTGGATTTAATGGTCAAACTAATGGAAGGATCTATTCTGTAAGAATTATGATAATTGGGTGACCATCTTTGTTAAATTAAAAGGTGAGGGACGTAAAACGAATAGATCGTATAGTTAGATGACCAAAGATATAATATTCCCTTTTAAAATTATTAACCAGATTACAAAATCAATATAGTATGTAAATGTTTTTTGAAGTTAGTTATTATTGTGCTTAGTATGGTACAATATATTATGTCAAAGTTTCCTTTCTAATATTACCGATTGCAATAACCGAGCCTGAGATGAGTCGAGCCGAATCATGGAAAAACTGACCGAGGTGGACCATGTCACTGAATATCAACTCGACAACTTCATCTGACACTGATACATAGGCTGAGTGAAGCGAATCCGAAACTATTAAAAAATAACCCCTGCTTTTCCATGGATTCTCGAGAGTAGTTGGGCCTAAGGGACGCCGAAGTCTTTTTAGGAAAAGGAAAATTCTTTTCTAACAATTCGTAAGAAACAGATTGTCATACAGACAAATTATTAGCTTATCTACCACGTATTCTGTTTACAGTTTTTCTTTTTCCTTTTCTTTTTTCTATTTTTTTTTACTTAATTTATTTATAGTTGGTTCTCAAATTCTTAAAAATTATGTTTTTGCTACTTAATCTTTTGAATCTATTTTTGTCGCCCATTAAAAAAATAATTATAATAATTACTAATTAGATACAATATAATGCAACACCTAAATACACACACATAAAAAAAATATTTTTGAATCAGAGGAAAAATATTAAGTTCAATATCATAAAAATATTAAAAAAAGATATCATGTCGGAATATTATAAAGTAATAGCTTTAGACTTTGTATTCTGCAATATAAATAGTTTCTATAATATTGAAACTCTTCCTCATTATAACTCGTTCATCTTCTTAAACTATTTTTAGAGTCTTATACTCAATAATATAATTCTTAATGTCTTTTTTATCAAAATCTAAAATTTAAATAATAACTCCTTTAGCTATATATCCATTTACCAAGATTATCCAACTTGATCTTACCTGGACAATAAATTCTTTTTTCGGATTTAGGATCAACCACCTTATTTTCTTCTTTCCTTAATGGGCACTACAACAAAGTACATCATCTTTTTCACCGTTTTTTATTCTTTTACAAAAAAAAAAAAAAAAGTGCTTTAATTACGAAAATCAATTTTTTTGCATAAATGTTATAAAAATCATAAGTATCACTATACCATTCAAATACCAAACCTATACAAGGTAGAATTTATATCTCCATTATTGGTGTACGTAAATTATCATATCAAATCTCGATGGTTTTACTAGGTAAATCTTATATCTAAAAATTTTAACTAAAGAAAATCAAAATTTTCAAATAGTATAAATACATGTGAATGAGAAAATATAAATAATGAAAAAATATGAATATATTATGATATAAAGTTATTTTATAATATAAAATTTAGTGTTCTAAGTAATACATTTCACACATAAATATATTATGATATGAAATTATTTTATAATATAAAACTTAGTGTTGCAAATAATACATGTTTACACAATAAGTTCATTTTAGGTATGAACCTTTCCAAAGAGAAAAAGAAAAGAAAAAGGAAAAGAATAGAAAACGATACTGTGAACTTTTTATTTACTTTGGATTTTTTCACAAGAAAATTAATGATTATATTTTTCATTTACGATTTGTTTCAACAAGTTTGGTAAGTTTTCTAAGAATTCTAATCATATAGATTAGTCTTGGTCTTATATCTTTAAATTTTTAAATTTGTTGGGGTTTTTATGATAATATTAATATTTAAAGTTCTACTTTACATAAATCACTATCTAAGAAAGAGAAGATAATTAATTATTGATGGAAAAATAGAAAATAATTACTTGTCTGTGAAAAAAAAAAATCTCACAGAAGTCTGTGAGATGAGCAGCACGCTTAGGAAAATAACCCTCAATTTCTTTCTCCTATATTATATGATGTGGCATGTTTAAACCATAAACCAAATGTAATTAGCTCGGTTTGTAAAAGAAAAAAACCTTAGGGATCGTTTGCAAAATCTATTAATTTAATGTAATAAATTCCAAAAGTTAACAAGCAAAACCCTAGTTATTCTTTCTTCATCCTTTTTTGATATCCATACTTTTCGAAAAGTCGGGGCGTTACACGTACTCAACTGCTTTCTCGTCCACCAATCTGTGATCGCCTCGCCTCATCTGCTTATCATCATCCTCTTTAATATGTGGTACACATCGGGGATGTTCAATAGGGTGCGATGTAAGCCTGGAAAAATGGAAATGACCTCGAGGATGAAGATGGTTTGTTGTGTTGTGTAAACATAAAATCATCTTCATCCGCGAGATTATTTAATCGAGTTTGAAGACATCAAGAGCCAGAGTCAGATTGAGTGAGTCATGGGTTTGAATTCCATCAAAGAGGAACAATTGCAAAGGATCGACGTTTTCGATTAATCAGAAAACGCAACAAATTGCAACAAATATTTAAACGTAAAATATTCAAAATTCAAATCAAAAAACGCAACAAACTACACTAGATCGACATTTAGATCATGTAGTCGAGAGGATATCGAGAAGTCGATACCCAGGATCGAATACTTGATAATTGAACTGAAAAGTCAAAACCCGGGATCGAACACTCGATAATTGAATCGGAGAGTCAATACCCATGATCGATTACTCGATTATTGTATCGATGAATTGATCGAGTAATCGATACCATTGATCGAGTAATCGAAAAATATCATGGATTACATGTTGGCCACGTGTTCAAATTTCCTTACCCGAAAACGGTAAAGATTAATTGCATGTATGCCACATGTAATGTCATTTACTGTAGCCCTAATTGGTTTTTACTATAAATTGGAGTTCATCCTCTCAGATATTATTCTCAACAATCAACCCTAGCCACCGTTTCTCTCTCTATATTCTTTTTCTCCTCTTCTCGACGCCTCATCAGCCGCACCTCCCAATCGCCTCTTCACTTCCAATGGATTGACTTGTCGGAAATATGTAGAGCAATCTGCCCTATTAGATTGAATTGCTCTTGAAAATTATCATGTTTACTGTATGATTTTTCGTCAAATAGTAACAATTAATAGATATTTTTTTTGTCTAGTCCATATACTCGTTAGCCTAACGAATTCAACACGGTTGTGTTCTCATTACCCACGGTTGTTGAACTGGATGTAGAGTTGGAAAGGAGATTAGGCTCGATGCATGCAGAGTGGACCTCTCCTTAACAAACGATTTGGTCATTTCTTAAACTGCACTTATATATTTCTGTAGATTTTTGTACTGTTCTCGAGATAATAACTTGTTATTTCGTAATTTTTTCATACAATTGCACGCATGTTCCTTTAATATTTCTTCAACCACGCATGTTCCTTTAATATTTTTTCAACCACGCATGTTCCTTTAATATTTCTTCAACCACGCAGTTTAAGAAATGTCCAAATTGTTGTCATGGAGAGATTCAACTCTGCATTCATTGAGCTTAATCCCCTTTCCAACTCAACTTTCAGTTCAACCGGTGGGTAGGCCAACGATTGCATGGGTTTTACAAAAAAATATTCAGAAGCATTTCAATAAAATAAGGCAGATTAAAGTTGAAGATGAACTGCAGATATGGTGTCCGAAGCCATCAATCTTGGCGCTCAAGGATCGATCCGTCGACTGGATTGATAGTTTGAACATAAAAGCATAGTTGATGTAATTGAATATTGTGACTTCATTACTGAATATTTCTGTGTAGTCTAATGTTACAGAGACGTAGGAATAAATAAGAGAAATCCCTATAATATGTCAACTTATTTCCTAATTACAAGGGATTCTAATATTTTCCATTCTTATCTATGCCAACACTCCCCCTCAAGTTAGGTCGGGGGAACATCCAACGCCTAACTTGCGCAGAACACCATGAAACATCTTGTTGGTAGTAGCTTTTGTGAGAATGTCAGCAAGTTGGTCCTCCGATCGCACAAATGGTAAAGAGATAATCCCGCCATCTAATTTCTCTTTGATGAAGTGCCGGTCGATTTCCACATGTTTTGTTCGATCATGTTGTACAGGGTTCTCAGATATCTGTATTGCAGCCTTGTTGTCACATCTCAAAGTAAATGCCCCGACTGGCGGGAACCTAAGTTCTGTCATTAACTTTCTCAGCCATAACACTTCTGATACCCCCTTTGCAATCCCTCTGAGCTCCGTCTCAGCACTTGAAAGTGCTATAACCTTTTGTTTTTTGCTTCTCCAAGTGACAAGATTTCCCCCAACAAATGTAAAGTACCCTGAGGTTGATCTCCGGTCTATGGAATTTCCCGCCCAATCTGCATCTGTGTACGCCTCAATTTTCAGATGATCATTCCTTTTGTACAGAATTCCTGTACCTGTTGAACCCTTTAGGTACCTCAAGATTCTCATGGCTGTCTCCATGTGATCTTTTTGTGGTTTATGCATGAACTGACTAACCTCTCCCACTGCATACCCAATATCAGGTCGGGTATGTGACAGATAAATGAGTTTTCCTACCAAATGTTGGTATCTCCTTTGATCTGCTTCCTCGGCTCCTTCTACAATTCTCAACCCATGATTGGTGATCATAGGCGTATCAGCTGGTTTACAGTCCAACATGCCAGTCTCTTCCAGAAGGTCCAGAACATACTTCCTTTGTGAGATGTAAATCCCCTGGTTTGACCTCATCACCTCAATCCCAAGAAAGTATTTCAGGTGTCCCAAATCCTTCATTTCAAATTCTTCAAACAAATTCTTTCGAAGATCTCTCATTTCCTCAACATCATCTCCAGTGATAACTATGTCATCCACGTATATGATGAGGCAAGTGATCCTTCCTCCTCTTCTTTTCAAAAACAAAGTATGATCCGAATTACTCAGTCCGTAACCGTGCCATTTCATCGCAACCATGAACCTTCCAAACCATGCTCTTGGAGATTATTTTAACCCATATAGTGCCTTTTTTCAAACGACACACCTCTTGGGTTCCAACCTCGTGAGAGAACCCTGGTGGACATTCCATATACACCTCTTCTGTCAGATCACTGTGAAGGAAGGCATTCTTGACATCAAACTGATGAAGTGGTCAACCCAAATTTGCTGCAACTGAGAATAAGACTCGTATTGTGTCAATCTTGGCAACCGGGGAGAAAGTTTCTGCATAATCAATTCCATAGGTTTGAGTGTACCCTTTTGCTACTAATCGAGCCTTGTACCGACAGGCCTCTTATTGGACGGAAGTAGACACTTCTCCCAAGTTCCATTCTTTTTAAGGGCACTCATTTCAGTGTTCATTGCTTCTATCCATTCTGGTATTTGCATTACTTCTTCCACATTACGTGGCACGGTATCTGTATAAATGGCTGCTGCAAAGGCTCTGGCAGGGTTAGTCAGATTAGTCAGACTCCCCTTAACTAGATTAATCACTGGACATCTTTGTGATTTTGTCTCTCTTTCCGGACTATACTGCCTCGGAGGAATACCACGAGTGCGTCGTGGTGGAAGTACATACCTCTGCTCTTGAGTTTCACCTGTACCCTCAATATCACCTGTACTATCATTATTAACAGCAGTAGTACTCATAACAGGCAAATCAACAGTACTAACCTCTGGGATACCTACCGAGGAAGATATACTTGGGTCGTGCACTTCTGGATGGCTTGAGGTAGGTAGAGGGGGCGGACCATGTGGCTCAGTCAAAGGTAAGACACATAACCATTCTAGTGGATCCCTTTGTGTCTCTCTCTCCCCCGGAACAATAGAATGGGTAGGTGCAAGATAATAGTACTCAGTTTCAACAAAGTCACAATCAGCTGTGACAAACATGCGTTTGGTTTTAGGATTATAGCAGCGGTACCCTTTTTGGTGGACCCCGTATCCCACAAAGACACACTTTTCAGCACAAGGATCAAGTTTAGTGCGATTTGGTTTTGGGATGTGAACAAACACTGAACATCCAAAGATGCGTGGTGTAAGTGCTAAGGCAGGGGGAATCTTAGTATAATCACTCAAGGTTTGGAGTGGAGTACGGAAGCTTAGAATTTTAGTGGGTAGGCAGTTGGTAAGATAGGTGGCAGTGGTAATAGCTTCGGGCCAAAAGGAAGACGGGACAGAAGATTCCAACATGAGTGCCCGGGTGATTTCTAAGAGAGTTCGATTTTTTCTTTCAGTGACCCCGTTTTGTTGAGGTGTATGGGGACAAGTGGTTTGATAAATAAGCCCATGTTCAGAAAAGAAAGACTCCCATTTCTTAGAAAGAAATTCCCCCCCCCCCAATTATCGGACCGAAGGATCTTAACTTGGGTGTCAAATTGGGTTTTAATCATGTGATAGAAGTGGACAAATTTATCAAACACTTCTGACTTGTGTTTTAAAAGATAAATCCAACTCATGCGTGTGCAATCATCAATAAAAAGCATAAAATACTGAAAACCCCCTCCCCCAACAACCGGGGCGGGACCCCAAACATCAGAGTGAATTAATGAAAAAGGGGTGTCAACCCGAGTATTATTCAGAAAAAATGATTGTCTGTGGCTCTTAGCTAAAATACAAGTATCACAAGATAAATTATTACTAGAAAACTGAGGAAAAAGCTTTTTGAGATAACCCTCAGAAGGATGGCCCAAGCGAGGATGCCACAACCAACTCTGTTTGTCATCAACCCCTCTTGCCATCAAGGTCCGCCCCTCTGTGATCACCTCATTAACATAGTATAGGCCATCTCTTTCAGTGCCACGCCCAATTATCTCCCTCGAACGGATATCCTGCAATATACAAAAAGTGGGATACATTACAACTTTACAATTGAGTTCCTTTGTTACATGATTAATGGACAATAATTTATTAGACAGCGAAGGAATAACAAGGCAATTGGACAGTTTAAGATTTGGGGTAACTGCAATGACTCCCCCCCCCCCCCCCCCCTACACCAACTTCTTGACCACTAGCAGTTTGTAAGCTGTGCTTCTGAGTGTTTTGCACAGAAATTATATCATTCGGGTCATAAGTGACTGTATCTGTAGCACCACAGTCAAAAATCCATATGGAATTTTTTGTACAATTATCCATAACATTTAAAGAGGCATTCACTGGGCACTGATTGGGAGACGTATTAACAGGAGTATTAACATAAGAAATGGAGGCATCATGATTGGGGGGGCAAGAGAGTAATTTAACTCTCCCTTGCCCTATACCTGGATTCCACTTCTCATTTTGGTGCGCAGCCGGGTCATTTGTTTGGGTCTGATTTCGGGTTGCCTTTTCTGCATCTCTCTCGACACCGACCATCATGGCCGTCGTTGCCGTCCGCCGTTCATCTTCTTTGGCGGGGCTAGCGACGGCAGCTGCGACGCCCCTATTCCGTCCCTTCTCCGGTTCTTTTCGTCGACCAAAATCCCACCACTCCGGATAACCGACGATTTCGAAACAATCTTTCTCAAGGTGGCCCTTTTTTCCACAGTAGTCACACTCGGCATCGGTCTTTAGCCGGATCTTGACCGGTTCTGTCCGTCGCGGTGGTCTACGATTCGATCCCTGAGTTTTGGTCCCTTGTATCGCCAACCCAGCCCCTATACCCGATGATGGGTCTGTGCCTGTGGAGGCTGCCGGTGGTCCAAGAATGACATTCCGGCTTCCTGACGGACTGTGGCGTAGGCCGCGTCAACTGAGGGTGCGGGTGTCTCTCGGAGTATTTCCCTTACAATCGAGTCATACTCGGAGTTCAATCCAGAAAGAAACTTAAAGAGGCGGTGTTCTTCTTGAATCTGGGTAAACTTGAGGATATCGTACGGTGATTTCATCGGATTCGGTCTCCGGCGATCGATTTCTGCCCAGATGCTCTTGCTAATGCTATAATATTCTTCCAAGGTATGTGACTCTTGATTGATTCTGTCCGCCCGAGTCATTAAATCGAAGATTTGCAAGCTATCTTCGCCGGATTGGTAAGTGACCGATAGCCCTTTCCAGAGATCCTTTGATGTTGGGTAGTGTATGAATTGGGTAATAATTGATGGTTCGATTGCTTGAGTAATCCAAGCAAAGACCTGGAGATCTCGTTGCTTCCAGGACTGGTATGATTCGTCTGTTTCCGTCGGTTGTGCTGGATGCCCGGTTAGATAGCTGAGGCGTCCTCGCGCACCGATGGCAATTTCGAGCATTCTTGCCCATAGAACGTAGTTGTTGTTGTTTAGTTTTAGATCGATAATCACTTGACCATCGGAATTTGATTAGGGTTGGTTTTTGTGTTGTTGTAGGATTTTTGCAATCTGCTAGGATAGAACAGTTGCCGCCTCGGACAGTGCCGGTGACGAAACCTCCTCGTCGCTCATGATGTCCGGTTAGTTGTACGGCAGACGATGATGCCACTCACCGATCCTCAAGATCGTGTGGCTCTGATGCCATGATAGTTTGAACATAAAAGCATAGTTAATGTAATTGAATATTGTGACTTCATTACTGAATATTTCTCTGTAGTCTAATGTTACAGAGACGTAGGAATAAATAAGAGAAATCCCTATAATATCGGCTAAGATTGGTATGTCAACTTATTTCCTAATTACAAGGGATTCTAATATTTTCCATTCTTATCTATGCCAACATGGATGATTCGAGGACTCGATCGCCCAAAGGGCAGAAGGACCGAACTTTCGATGGGGCTAGTCGAGTACTCGACTCTGTAATATTTCTTGTAAAATTATGATAGAAAATTATTAGTAATTATTAAAGAAGGATGAAAATCGAGGAAAATTTGTAATTTTGTGTTTATCAGTACAATAATAAAAATTGTTACATAAATCAATCAAATGTTTGCCCCATCGATGGCATATATCGATTATTCGATTGCATAGAAAATAGAAAGATCGAATTGTCGATTGTGGTGTTCGAGTACTCAACTTCATTTTATTTCTTGTAAAATTCTGCCAATAAATTATTAGTAATTATTAAAAAATGATGAAAATCTAGAAAATTTGTATTTTTTTGTTTATCAGTACAATAATAATAATTAATATATAAATAATTTCCTATTTTATATACCCTTATTCCATTTCCTAAATTATTTGTTTTTGGATACGAACAGTTGTCTGATAAAACAAAATATGTATACAAAAAAGAGACTACTTTTGTTTTGTTAAATTTTGAGAGAAAAGTATTTAAAAATTTAAACTGCAAAAAATATTATAAGTACAACAAACTAAATAAATTATATAATAAAGTTCTCTAGATATTAAATTTATTAATTCCAAAAAAAATCTCGGATGCTAAACGTAATTTGAAAAAAGAGGTTCTTTCGTCGTCCAAAATATTCAGTGGTTACCCACGGATGAGAAGCTCAACGTAATACAACGAATATATTTCATAATCGTCACTGCAAATTAAGAACGGAAATTAAGTCAATATGAAACAAAATAGATAAATTAAAAAAATAATAAAATTATATTGAGTTTGTGTATGTACCTTCGTTTATTTTTTGGACATGGATTCGCAACTTTCAATTTCAACATGAGGTTGAGTTTGTTACCATAATGCTTGAACATTCCTGTATTGACTAATAGTTTGGAAAAGTACACACACAGATGATTCAAAGTAATTTGGTAATTCCTTGATAAAACAGATCCCTCGTTGTTGTCATATACTCGGATGACTTTATCGTTAACCAAAACCTCAATGGCCACCCAATGGGAATTTCCTACATTTACTACACCATAAAATCACCTTTTGTATATAACAAAACATTATTCTGCCACTTGATGGGGTCATCCCAGATCATTCTCATCGTCTCCATTGAATGATCGACAGAATCGAGGTCAATGGAATCTTGTTTATTCTACACCGTCTTCCTACCCCTGCTACCCTTGCCACCAAACTTCCCGCCGCCTTTGCCACCCCTCCCACAATTGCCACCAGAATCAACATTGATAACTTTGATATCGTCATCCGCACCCATCGCCACAGAATCCTCCTCACTAATGAGCCCCCGCGCCAGGTAGTAATTCAATTTAAGATATTGGAAGAAAGACTCGTCAAGGATCACACAATCCTGAGCATAATGATTTGGGTGTGTCTTTTGTTAATCAAACACTCTTGCAAATGCTACAATCAAGTGAATCAAATTAAATTATCAATGTATTGAACTGAAGTAAATTTGTGACACTTCATTGGCGGGAATAAAATAAGGATCGCATAGTCGAATGTTTCAATCGAGAACTCGATAGCATTGGTGGGAATATACTAAGGATTGAATAATCGATCGAGTGAATCGAGAACTCGATCCTTCTAGGAAAATATAATCTATTAGTCGATTTAATCATTTGAGCAGTCAATCATACCGAAAAAGTTGTGTTTGTATTAACTAACTAACTAACTTACTTCGGATTGTAACCACATCCCATTTTGGAGGAGGATTTCGAAAAATTTCTTGTCAAACTCGAGTGTGTGTCCAAAAACTCGATCTTCCGCCTTAGCATTCAACACCCAGTTGTATAAGCTATCACTTGAATTCTCTCCTTTTTTGATTAACCATTTGTTGACAGAGAGAGATGTTGTTTGAAGTTTTTCGATTTTTTGAGAAGGCGGTTGCGGCTGAGCCGTCAACGAGATTGGTACTTCTTTAGCTTTGGCACTTGTTGTTGTGCAAATCCTTTTAAGTTGTTGAGTAAATGGCGACAGGAGGTATGGGGGCCTTCTTTTATTTCTCTTTGGTCTTTTATCCAAGTCGACTTCTTTGTGTCCCTCAACCTCCCGCACCAATACTTCACCTCCTGTATGGTCTTCTTTTTCCTTCTCTTGTTGCAGTAATATTTTGTCAACAGTTACCTTCAACGATTCATAATTATATTCCATTTTGAGTAAAAACTGTGGAAGTTCATCAGGTAGTTGAAATGCAGCAGCTGGTGCGGGTGTTGTGGCTTGTGCGGGTGTTGTTGTTGGTATGGTTGTTGTTGGAGGCGACGCTGAGAGAAACCAATCAAGGTCGGCATTGTACAGGGACAATTCATCACCAACCAGATGATAATCTCAAGGATGCTGACCTTGATTGGTTTCCCTCAGCGTCACCTCCAACAACCACCATACCAACACCACCCGCACAAGCCACAACACCTGCACCAGCTGCTGCATTTCAACTACCTGATGAACTTCAACAATTTCTACTCAAAATGGAAGATAATTATGAATCTTTGAAGTTAACCGTTGACAAAATATTACTGCAGCAAGAGAATGAAAAAGAAGACCATGCAGGCGGTGAAGTATTGGTGCGGGAGGTTGAGGGAAACAAAGAAGTGGATTTGGAAAAGAGACCAAAGAGAAATAAACGAAGGGCCCCATACCTCCTGTCGCCATATACTCAACAACTTAAAAGGATTTGTACAACAGCTAGAGCCAAAGCTAAAGAAGCACCACCTCGTTGAGGGCTCAACCGCAACCGCCTTGTCCAAAAATCGAAGAAACTTCAAATAACATCTCTCTCTCTGCCAACAAATGGTTTACCAAAAAATGAGAGAATTCAAGTGATAGCTTATACAACCAGGCGTTGAATGCTAAGACGGAAGATCTCATTTCTGGACACACACTCGAGTTTGACGAGAAATTTTTCGAAATCCTCCTCCAAAATGGGATGTGGTGACAATCCGAGGTAAGTTAGTTAGTTAATTAATACCAACGCAACTTTTTCGGTATGATTGACTGCTCGAATGATTAAATCGATTAATAGATTATATTTCCTGGAAGGATCGAGTTCTCGATTCACTCGATCGATTATTCAATCCTTAGTATATTCCCACCAATGCGATCGAGTTCTCGATTGAAACATTCGACTATTCGATCCTTATTTTATTCCCACCAATGCGGTGTTACAAATTTACTTCAATTCAATACATTGATAATTTAATTTGGTTCACTTTATTGAAGCATTTGCAAGAGTGTTTGATTAATCTAAGGCTCAAACAAAAGACACACCCAAATCATTATGCTCAGGATTATGTGATCCTTGACGAATCTTTCTTCGAATATCTTAAATTGAATTATTACCTGGTGCAAGGGCTCATTAGTGAGGAGGATTTTGTCACGATGGGTGCGGATGGCGATATCAAAATTGTCAATGTTGATTCTGATGGTAATGGTGGGAGGGGTGGCAAAGGCGGCGGGAAGTTTGGTGGCAAGGGTAGCAGGGGTGGGAAGACGGTGAAGAATAAGCAAGCTTACATTGACCTCGATTCTGTCGATCATTCAATGGAGACGATAAGAATGATATGGGATGACCCCATCAAGTGGCAGAATAATGTTTTTTTATATACAAAATGTGATCTTCCATATTTGTATCTACGGCCATTGAATGACGCAAATAGATTTTACGTGTAATAAATGTAGGAAATTCCCATTGGGTGGCCGTTGAGGTTTTGGTTAACAAGAAAATCATCCGAACCAAATTGCTTTGAATCATCTGTGTGTGTATTTTTTCAAACTATTAGCCAATACAGGAATGTTCAAGAATTTAGGTAACAAACTCAGCCTCATGTACAAGTTGAAAGTTGCGAATCCATGTCCAAAAAATAAACGACGGTACATATACAAACTCAATATAATTTTATTATTTTTTTAATTTATCTATTTTGTTTCATGTTGACTTAATTTCCTTTCCTAATTTCCAATGACGATTGTGGAATCTATTCGTTGTATTACGTTGAGCTTCTCATCCGTGGGGAACCATTGGACATTTTGGACGACGAAAGAACCTCTTTTTTCAAATTACGTTTAGCATCCGAAATTTTTTTTGGAATTAATAAATTTAACATCTAGAGAACTTAATTATATAATTAGTTATTGTTGTACTTATAATTTTTTTTGCAATTTAAATTTTTAAATACTTTTCCTTCAAAATTTAACAAAACAAAAGTACTGAGTCGAGAACTCGAACACCACCATCAACAATTCGATATTTCATTTTCTGTGCAATAGGGTAATCGATACATCAATCGACGGGTCGAACCTTTGATTGATTGTTCTTTTAGAGATAGACAAATAAGACTGAATCAAGTACTCTCTTTTTTGTATACATATTTTGTTTTATCTGATAACTGTTCATATCCAAAAAACAAATAATTTAGGAAATGGATTAAGGATATATAAAATAGAAAATATTTATTTATTAATTTTTATTATTGTACGGATAAACAAAAAAGTACAAATTTTCTAGATCGACTGCTCGATTCAATAAATCAACTAATCGATTATTTTTTCCTCAAAGAACCAATTATCCAATAAAAAGGAGGTTGAAGAAATATTAGAGGAACGTGCATGCAATTGTTTGCAAAAATTACAAAGCAACAAGTTATTATCTCAAGAAAAATACAAAAATCTACCAAAATATACAAGTGCAGTTTAAGAGATGACCAAATCGTTTGTTATGGAGAGGTCCACTCTGCATTCATCGAGCCCAATCCCCTTTCCAACTCTATATTTAGTTCAACAACGGTGGGTAATGGGAACATAACTGTGTTGAATTCAAGGGACTAACGAGTACATGGACTAGACAAGAAAATATCTATTAATTGCTACTATTTGGCGAAAAATCATACAGTAAACATGATAATTTTCAAGAGCAATTCAATCTAATAGGACAGATTGCTCTTACATATTTTTGATAAGTCAATCTGTTGGAAGTGAAGAGGCGATTGAGAAGTGTGGCTGATGAGGCGACGAGAAGAGGAGAAAAAGAATATAAAGAGAGAAACGACGGCTAGGGTTGATTGTTGAGAATAATATATGAGAGGATGAACTCCAATTTATGGTAAAAACCAGTTAGGGCTACAGTAAATGACATTACATGTGGCATACATGCAATCAATGTTTACCGTTTTCGGGTAAGAAAATTTGAACACGTGGCCAACATGTAATGCATGATATTTATCGAATTACTCGATCAATGGTATCAATTCGTCGATACAGTAATCGAGCAGTTGATCATGGGTATCGACTCTCCAATTCAATTATCGAGTGTTTGATCCTAGTTTTCGACTTTTCAGTTCAATTATCGAGTATTCGATCGTGGGTATCGACTTCTCGATATCCTCTCGACTACATGATCTAAATGTCAATCTAGCGCAGTTTGTTGCGTTTTCTAATTTGAATTTTGAATATTTTACGTTTAAATATTTGTTGCGATTTGTTGTGTTTTCTAATTAATCGACAACGTCGATCCTTTGTAATTGTTCCTCTTTGATGGAATTCAAACCCGTGACTCACTTAATCTGACTCTGGCTCTTGATGTCTTCAAACTCGATTAAATAATCCCGCGGATGAAGATGATTTTATGTTTGTACACAACAAACCATCTTCGTCCTCGAGGTTATTTCCATTTTGCCAGGCTTCCATCGCAGCCTATTAAACATCCCCGGCGTGTACTACGTATTGAAGAGAATGACGATAAGCAGATGAGGCGAGGCGAGGCAATCGCAGATTGGTGGACGAGAAAGCAGCGACTCGACGGGAAAAGTATGGAGATCGAAAAGGATGAAGAAAGAATAGCTAAGGTTTTGCTTGTTAACTTTTGGAATTTATTACATTAAATTAAAAGATTTTGCAAAACGATCCCTAAGGTTTTTTTTTCCTTTTACAAACCAAGCTAATTACATTTGGCTTATGGTTTAAACATGCCAGGTTATATAATATGGGAGAAAGAAAAAACCAAAAGAAATTGAGGGTTATTTTCCTAAAAAAAGACTTCGGCGTACCTTGGGCCCAAATACTCTCTGGATTCTCTCCATGAGAAGCTACAATACTAATAACTAAACAACAAAACCAACAAGAATAATATTGATCTATATATATTATAAAAGCGCGAGTTGGGGTTTTTGGTTTCTTGAAATTTTTAAATTGCCCGTAATACCCTCATGATAATTATATTAATAATTTTAATTAAGGATAATTATGTAAATACATATTATAAGTTATTAACTTAAAAATATTAAAAAAATACTTATTGATTTAATACAGGACTCTTCATAGAGGAGAATTAAGATTTCTTTAATTAATTAAAAACATGTATAATTCAATAAGGATTCTTTTAATATTAATATATTAATTAATTGTATTCAAATTTAATAATATAAGATGCCAAATTTATCGTCAATTTGAAGTGTTTATTATAATACGATATGTCTAATGAATTGAAAGGCAATAAATAAATTTACATTATAAATTTTGGCAAATGGAATGTTTTCAATTACATGCATATTGCTAAAGCATGTGAAACTAGCATGTCAAAAAATTTCAACTTTAAGACCTACAATTTAAAATGTTTATTATAATAAGAGATGTTACTTTGAAGTATTGAAAAAACAACAAAATAATACATATTATAAATTTGGGCAAAGGAGTGTTTTCAATTGAGCATTGCTAAAGCATATATCTCTCATTTTATAAAAATCTCATATATGAGTTATATAATAATATATTTTAGGATAGAAGAATTCTTGTAACAATATAAATTTTTTTAAAAATACAAATGTATTACCATATGGCATAAAATTGCAGTAGGTTGATTATTTTTATTTAATTTGTATTCTCAACTTATTAATAAAGTTAAAATTTAAGTTCTACTATTAACTTTTTGAACAGAAAAGATATGAACGCTTTATATGCACCATTAGTGGAATTTACTAATTGTATTTTAGGAGGAATGTTATTAATTCCAAATATATTTATTGAAAAAATCTTGGATGGACTTCTAATTTGACTAATGTACAAATAATTTAATTCCTATATGACTAGAATTGGTAGCACATCACTAAACACACAAGTGGCGTGAGAGCTATACTAACGACCCACGTGAAGTGCACAAAACTTCTTCATCAACGTAATTAACATACTATGGGACAAAAAAGGTTTTATGTAAATTATGGTGCACATGACCCAATGATTTATACCCTATAATATTAAAATTATACCGTTTCAATATAAATTTAATAAAATTGGACTAGAGCGAACGAATATAAATAATAAAGAATAAAATTTCTACTATCAAGTGAAATATATTGTCTTTGTAAATGCAGAAATGATCATATTTAAGAAAAATTAATTGTTAATAGATTATGGATATAATGAAACATAGTGATGGTGACATTAATATTGAGTGAATCATCAAAAAAAGTTGAGAAAAAGATTTGATCGAGAGGATCAAAGTGAGATTGGGTCTAGAAAAATTGATGTTGAGATATTAACGCGGTGGTGGTTTGGAGGGGAGGGGGGGGGGGGGGGGGGGGGGGGGGGAGACAAGAAAGAGATGTGATAGAGTTAGAGGGTTTAGAGGTGATTTATAATATAACATGGAAGATAATTAGTACACATTACTCTTACTAATTTTTTGTTATAATTAATTAATAGATAATATGACTAATATTTTCTCAATACAATTTGCTAACATAAAAAAAATAAAAAATTATTGTATTATAATTCATGTTATAGTATACGATCATGTCAGAATTTGGGGGCTAATGAAGTTGTTGAATTGACCGCTTGATTACTTAAGAATTTATTTGAAAGAAAGTCTTCTCGACCTGAAAATGGGACAAAAAAAAAAAATGTAAACTAGGTCGGGTGACCATGACATAGACCTACTGATGCCTAAATCAGCAATTAGCTCGAGAAGCTTAAGAGTAAATTAAAGGACTCAAAAAGTTCAATTATATGCTTACCAACTGACATGAATTCTAGGAGTGTTATGGTGATGGGCCTTTATACGTGCTTAAGTACACATACTTAATGTGCGCTAAATGCATCTATAGAGTTAATGGTTGTAGGTATGATGCACTTGAGTGAAATAGGTCAGGAGATTATGTGCCTTTAATGCACATCTTGCATGATCCTTGACTTGCATCTCAACTAGGGAGGTCGAGGGACCTGGTCACCTGATCGTTTCCTCACGCATAAATTGACCCCTCTGTCTTAGGTCGGGAGGAAGGTCGAGCATGCAACTAATTATAACTGACGCGTCGTGCCTTGTGTTAATCCAGGTCGTGCTATGTATCTTCATGATATTATGCCACGTCATAAGCCCCCAAAAATTATCAGGTAAGATTGATGTGACTGATGGTCTTTCGACTTATAGAGGTGCCATTCACACTCAGATCAACTTGCCAGACAGTAATCATGACAATGTTATGTTTTTCTCATTCCCTACAAATAGGGCTTTTCAATCATTTTTAAAAGTCATTTTTACTGAAAAACATATCGAGTGAATCATAGCAAGTATCGTTCGAAAAAGTTGTCTTAATCTGAATTTCGAAAGAAAAGTTCAAGAAAAGTTGGTCGAAATACCTTCTTACATTCAACTTAGGTATTATCTCGACACAACTCTGTACATGTTTCAATTTTTTTTTTCTACCCATTTTTATCTATTTTTAATATGGCATCGAGAAAAAGAATTTCAATACCTACCCATAAGATAATCCTTCCTTAGTTTTAAAGGCATCTAATCCTCGAGTTATAGCTTCGGGATGAGACCAAATTGGAGGAAAAACAATCAGAGACTATAAGCATTTGTTTGAATGTGCCTTCCTTATCTTACTTTATATAAAAGAATTTTAAGTTGGATTCGAGATGATTTGAACGATATTATAATTTCTTAACTTGGTGGGGACAAATGTTATTAATATTAAATATCTCTTATAAAGTATTACATTCCTTAAAAATACTTATTTAAGTAAATTAGGATAACTCAGAAATTATAATAAAACTCATTTAATCTAAAGAGATGATGAACGGATTTTACAAATCAAACTAAATATATAGAATCAAATAAAAAATAAATACAAATTATTATTAATTTTGAGGAAATTGCTGTTTTCGTCCCGTAAATTACCCTCTTTTTAATTTTGGTCCCAACCATGAAGTTTTTTGCAATTTTAGTCCCATAAAATCGGTTTTTTTGCAAAAATCGTCCCACCGTCAATTATCCGTTAGTTACAGACGGAAATAGCACGTGCAACGCATGTGACAGTTAAAAAAATTGCATTTTGGCCCATATTATTTATTTACTTTTCCAAAACTACCCCAAATTATTTAAATTATATTTTTTTTACCCTAAACAAAGTTAGATGAATTTATAAAACCACTTTTACATATAATAAAGTAACTAATTTTTTAATTGGCATATATTCATTATCTTATTAATATAATACCCCCTATATTTTTTTCTTTTTCCTTTTTAATCACCTTATATATTATATGGAATTGCATATATCTTTTTTATTTTAATAAAATGTGATGTAAATTGAAAATGTATACCTATACTATAATAAAATTAGCAATTTCCTCATGCTAATTTTATAATATACCTTACAATTTTTGGTTTATGAGATGATGTCTATTATGCATGAACACAAATACGATACAATACAAATTGATTTTTAAGTTTGACAGGTGGGGGATATCTAACACAGTATCTGACACAAACGCATTATAAAATAATATTTTGATTAATTACAGAACACACAGCCCCCCACGCGCGCCTGCCTCGCTAACCTTTCAAAATTGTTGCACTTAACCCCTTTCCGTTGGAGTCTTAGGGAATATTACGTTCATTCTTTTTTGGCGTGATTTATAAGGCTAAATTTGTACAAATCATATCTCAAACATGTTGATATTATATATCAAATCGAAGGTCTCGGCATAAAGAACAAAATGGTGGTCTCAAAATCAAAATCCCACAACCAACAAATAAGGAATCATTGGTCAAAGATGACGAACAGGCGGGGAAGTTTTGCATGCAAATTCCAACGCTTCCGATGGTCAATAGGATCGAATGGGATATGGATTTTGTTTTTCTTGGGAAGAGGAACACGATGGTAGTGGTCTTGACTATTGGGTCGGCCTGACAGAGGAGATATCGACGGTCAAAATTCAACTTGATCGGAATATTCCCGAAATATTCCACCGAAAATGTTGAAAAGGGGTTAATTGCAACAATTTTGAAAGGTTAGGAGACAAATCGCCCAAAATAAAAGGATAGGGGGCAACCCGCCCCTAAGGCCCAAAAGACGGAGGGTTTGTGTAATTAACCCTAATATTTTTAAACGTGTTTGTGCATTATATGAGTGTTAATTTGAAACTATAACTTTTTATTTTTATAGTTGAGAGTTATATTAAAAAATTAAATTTCAATTGAGACCTAATTATTTTCAAAAGTTGATATTTTAAATAATTTAATTTAATAATTTAATAATTAAAAATAATTAAATAAATTGTGTATTTAATGTGCAACGCACATTGTTTTTACTAGTGAACTATAAAAATGCTGGAAATGGTAAGGAGATGAAAAAAGAAACAAAAAGATAGAGTTGGCTTTGAAATACAAAATTATTAGATTTAAAAAATACGAAAAAGATGAAAAAAGAAACAAAAAGTCAAAGAAAAAGGTTATAAGAAAAAAATATTTGAAAACCGAAAAGGAAAAGATAGAGTTGATTAATAAATAATTAAATACTTATCTTAATAAATAGTTACTAGAACAATATTTTAAAATTATTATTTAAACCAAAAATTTAGATAAATTAGAAATTTATCCTAAATCATTAAACCAAAAGCTTTTGATCGTGTTTTGAGAAATCATTGTGCTAAACTCTATAATATCAGTGATGAGGTTTGGCTTGGTACAGCGTGGAAAATGAACCTCAGTAATGAACTTGTTCCTGGTCTTGATTGGAACTTAGTCTTTGTCACGGGCCTTTGGAGTTTATGGAAAAGCAGGAACAGGTTTGTTTATCAGGACAAACGGGAACCGCTCAACCTCACGCTTCAAGGCATGAAAACGTTACTCCTTGATCTTTCAAGCTTACATCAAAAGAGCTATCATGGGAAAACGGTTAAGCAACCAGTTACCTGGACTCAACCTCCCTAGGGTTGGGTTAAATTGAACACGGACGGGAGCTATGTGGAGGCTACCGGCAAGGCTGCTGTGGGGGGTGTGATTCTGGACGCAAATGGAGAGTGGATTTTGGGCTTTGCGAGGAAGCTTGAGGCTGCTAACATCCTCACTACTGAGCTCCTTGGATTAAGGGAAGGGCTCAGAAGTGTGTGGGATCGGAGGTTCGAACGCATCGTGGTGGAGAGCGATTGCCTTATGGCGGTTATTCTGATCAATGAAGGGCTCTTGATGAACATCCCTTGGGCCATATAGCAGCAGATTGCCGTATGCTCATGCATAAACCTTGGGACTGTGTGCTTCAACATGTGAAGCGGGAAGGAAACACTGTTGCTGATGGCCTGGCGAAGCACGGGCAGCTTATGGAGGATGATATGAAGAGTTGGCTCCACTGGCCGGAGGAGCTTGAGTTTGGGATGAAGTAGTTTCTTTCTCCGGCCTCTGCAGCACCAAAAAAAAAATTTGTGCATTACATTTCTGTTGGGAAGCAAACGCATCCCACATCGGAAGATTGACGGAAGTTTGTCCAATATATAAGTGTTCACCTAACTCCATTAGTATGAGACATTTTGGGAGATGCCCAAAAACAAATCCGTGCGGGCTTGGCCCAAAGCGGACAATATCATACTAATGCGACCTTACGGTGAAGGTGCGCGCGGTCCCAACAAGTGGTGTCAGAGCCAGGTTCGGGCTTATCGGAGTGGTGGACTGCGTTTTATGAGGAATTCCTTGTGTAACAAGACCAGAGACCTGCAGGGATACCTTGTGTCGAAAGTCTTCCTGACAAGTGTTGGTCAGGCAGCGGGTCCCGTTTGGTGTGACGGCGGTACAAGATGTTTGGCAGGTGAAGTGACCTATGTTTGGCAGGTCAGGTAATGTGACCGCGGTTGATGCCTTGTGTCGAAAGTCCCCTTGATGTTAAGGAGGTCAGGCGGCAAATGGATTGACCCTGAAGGAGAGGTCACGAGTGGTGTGCTCTTGGTTTGAGGGGAGGATTGTTGGGAAGCAAACCCATCCCACATCGGAAGATTGGCGGAAGTTTGTCCAATATATAAGTGTTCACCTAACTCCATTAGTATGAGGCCTTTTGGGAGATGCCCAAAAACAAATCCGTGCGGGCTTGGCCCAAAGAGAACAATATCATACTAATGCGAAGTTAGGGTGAAGGTGCGCGTGATCCCAACAATTTCACTAAAAACTCATTTTAAATCATTGTGCATTACATTTCACTAAAACCTCATTTTCTTTTCTTCGTCTTCATTGATTCATCTTCGTTTCTTAAACAAGTAACCTTCTCAACAAGGTTCTTCTGAAAAAGATGATAATGTCAAACAACAACAATCAAAGGTAAGAACCATGTTTAATCATCTGAGTTTTCTGCTTTTCATTTTCACGCTTAGAACGATTTTGGATCATTTGAGTTCCAAGCAAGCTTTTCATGGAAAAGATGACCATGGTGCAGTTTTCTGGGTTCCATTCATTACGTTCCATAAAATGATTTCGTCATCATTCTCATGTATCAATGCCTCATTAATGAAATCGATTTGTTGATCGCAATGAATTTTCTTTGTGATTTTGATTTTCATTTCTATCAATACGTACACTTTTACTTACTGAAAAACTTCACCATGGAAATTTTTGGGTTCCATGCATAACTTTCGATAATACGATTCATTTATATTTTGATCGATCGATATAGAAATCGACGTGTCGAAAATAGTATCGAATCATCGATCCTTTATATATGCATGAACAACGCGTCGAAAATAGTATGGAATTTTCGATCCTTTATATATGAACGATCGACACACCGAAAACAGTATCGAATCATAGATCTTTTATTTAAGAATGATCGACGCGCCAATCATTCTTATCGATATGTCAATTATTGAGAAATTATAAAAATGATCACTTAATCGATCAGTCAATTATTTTTTCAGTGCAAAATTAATGCGTCCATTTCATTTATCGACTGTGCTTTTGATAAATTTGCACTCTTTTTTTAATTTTTCTCTACCGTATGAACAATTATTATTTGCTTCCGACTGTGTGTAGGAAGATTGTGTTATGCTAAAATTTGTTATAAAAGTTGAATATGGAGTGTGGGAAGCAATATATCGGACGTGGGTTGGGAAGAACAAGAAAACTACCCAATGACGATGTAAACCTTGACATAAAATTTTCGAATGATAACAATCAACGAGAATCGCAAGATTACGAGTATGGTAGTGAAAAGCTACTCATTGGTGATAAATGAAATGAGGAAGAGATTGATAACAATGTTAATGTTATCGGAGAGACCATTGAAATAATATACCGATTAAGCCATCATATCTTGTGATAATCCAGAAGAGAGGATTAAAAGTCATTTGTGAGATAACGGTTCACATTTCTATAAAGATTATGAGTTTTAAGACAAGGAAAATGCAATGATAAAACTCAAAATAATTGCTACCAAGGCAAACTTCGACTTCCAAACTAAAAAATCAAAAAAGTCCTTATCGTTCTTGCATATTTTTACAAAAATTACAAGTGTTGGGTTCGATGTGTTAAATACCCTAAATCCGGGAAATTCATTCTCAAAATGTATAATCAGATGCACAATTGTGGGTTGGAACAAATGTATCCTCATCATCGACAGACATTCGCGAAAGTTGTTAGGGAAGTGGTGAAACCATTGTTTGTAGAAGGGAAAGGTCTCGCACCCCATGAAATAAACAATTACGTCCAAATTCAATTGGAGTGCAAAGTTAATTATTGAAATTGTTGGAGAGGAAGGCAATATGCAAAGGATTTTGTTTAGGGTTCACATGAGCTGAATATGAATCTTCATATGCATATCTTTATATTCTTACACAGGAAAATGAAGGAAGCAGCACTGAATTGGTGTTTGACAACCAAAACAGATTCCTTGCATTTGAACCTTGCATACGGGGATTTCCGTTCATGTGGAAGGTGTTAGCTATTGACAGTTACTTTTTAACCGGTAAATATGATGGTAATCTCCTTGTGGCCACTACACAAAATAGCAAGAATCATACGTATCCTATTACAGAGGTAGTGGTCGACTATGGTGATAAATAATTACAAAATAGCAAGAATCATACGTATCCCACTTCGTCTATGGTGGAACAGGGTATATTGTCACGGAATAAGCATGTATGTAATAATCAACAATGTGTGCCTTAGAGCATAATATATATATCCTTCGTTCAAACCCGTCTAAGTTTTGCTACCTTCAATTCGCGAAAGCATGAGAATTGGGGATTTTCGCCGTTTATAAGACTCAACAAGTGCATGACTTATTATTTAGCTTAACCGTAACTTCTGGACCAAACCCGCGAACTGCAAATTCATACAGATATATTAAATTGTTGTGCAAAACAAAATTTAGATTCGGCCGAGTTACTGCAAAGTGCTCTCTCCTTTGGTGGCACCAGAATTGTATTGCAGTTGACCATCTCCATTCGATGGTTGGGAAACCATTGCAAAACTTGGATGATGGAGTCAAAGAGCGCAACGATAGGGTACTCTATTTCAAAGTGAATTCTCGAATTAATGCACACGGTAATGTTTCTTGTCATAACATCATACCTGTTTCCAATAAAATGAGTTTACTCCATAGCTCAAAACCAACATCATTCTTGAGTTTTCCACTAAATGCATGAGAATTCTTAGACAGTGTAAATTTTGATTGCTCGATGATTGCACCTTTTTTGAAATGTTGTCTCAAGTTTTCCCTAAGGTGACCCATACAAAATTCATGATGCGCTTTAGGAACCTTAGCAAAGACAATTAGAATAGAAATACGTCTATCGGATATTATACAGAAATTGTCACTATTATATATTATCCGTTTTAAATGGTTGAAAAATTATTCCCATGATACATTATTTTCATAGTCGACCACTGCCCATGCAATAGGAGCTATCTTGTGTAGAGGCCACTAGGAGAATACCATTATATTTATCGGGCAAAAAGCAACCATCAAGGGCTAACACATTCCGCGTTAATGCAAAGCTTGGTATGCAAGGGGCAAATGCGACAAAAAAATTAAAGATATGTGTTATAAGTTGTCAACACCATATCAGTGATGCTTCGTTCATTTTTTGGTGTTAGTATATAACAATAAGATTCTAGACCTTCACATCCAAGCTCATTTGAACCCCTATCAAAATCGTTTACATGTTTTCTCTCCTTTTTCAACATTTCCAATAACTAACAATACACCACAATTGTATTTTGATGTAATTGTTTATTTCACGGGAAGCGAGGCTTTTCCCTTCTATAAACAAAGGTTTCAAAACTTCTCCAACAACTTTGACGGACGCCTGTCGATCATAAGTTGAAAACATCGGTTTTAACTCAATAATTATAAGATAAGTTAAAGATAATAATAGAATATGGGAATTCCTAATGAGTACCTTAATATATATGTATTGAATGTGCGTTTATAATTATAATCTTCCTGCGGATTTCCTAAAATCTTGGAACAAGAAATTCCGATTAATTTAACCTTGTGGTAATTAATAAATTAAAAAAAAAATTATATTATTTTATTATTGTGTCGTGATTGCATTTCTATATTTATATTTGTGTATCACAATGGAAATAAAATTATTTACAAAGTGGACCATTAGAAAAGGAATATCTGATATTAATGATAAACGGAATTAACTTATAATGAGAAAAGTTATAATTTATGAACTTTGACTATTTAATGCATATAATTAGCAAAATTTTTGAAATGATCAATTGTGGTGTTCCCACAATTAATTCTTTCACTGATTTTATCCGAGGTTTAATTCAATCCTTTTTTTTTTTTAATGTGTAAATGCTCACAATTCTCGGAAAAATGTTTCCAACTTCCTGTGTTCACTAATTGCTTTGAATCAAATTGTTTTTGGTATCTACTGATCTCAATTTTTTTTAACGCACATTTCCTGTTATCAGTGGCATTTGAATCTGATATCAATATCATTATCCTAGAGGAAAAAAAATTTAATCATCGGATCAACCACTACTAGCTACTAACCCTCAATTTATGTGAAACTTACCTACCACCAAGAGGTAGGTAAATTTTGCAATTCTCCACAACATCAATGGTAGATTAAAATTAAAGAACAAATTCAAATTAATTAAGACTATCGGTTCACAAACATTTCAATAAATATTATTTTGTAGTTTTCGATATTTATATTGAATACTGTATCAAATATTTATCACATAATAAATTTTTAAGAAAAAATATCTTATTGTCGTATGGTGTCTGTATTTACGTACAAATTCATTATAGGTTTATACTAATCCATATTTGGGAAGAACATAGCCATGCACAGTAAAAATATATCCTAAAAACTTACGGAAACATATTAATTGATTACCTATAAAGGAGTTGGTTTATCAATTTTGTTTTCCTTAGATTGGAATAGACCAACCAAATTAAAACGACATTTCACCTCATAATTAAATCAATTAAAGAAATCTCTAAAAGAACATGTTATCATATGCTTAACCCTCAATACTCCAACCTTCATTTGTTAATTAATCTTTTTATACATCAATGTACACCCTTTACCTCTTCAAATGCAATCACCAAGAACATAGTAATCCCAACACTACTAGAAAATTGCCAAATTCCGACAGGATTTGGTGTCCATCGGAAGAATATGGGAAGCGAAGGAAAAACGAATGCTCATTACAACATCTCCATGTCGCGAAGAACACGAAAGCCCGGAAACCCTAAAAAAGATGATCAAGAAGCTTGTTTCGAGACTAAAGATGGGTTCATCAGCAATGAAAAGGGAGTGCAGTTGAAGCAGCTTATTGAAGGAAGATGTTCATTAGCACAGCACTTTAGAGGAGAAGAACAAGAAGAAGAAAAGCAGCAAGATATGGTAGTTAGGGCCCCTGATCAAGAGGGGAATGATGGGGTGAAGTTGAAAAAAATGGTGAGAAATTATGCAAGAATTTTGAGCCATATGATCAAGGTAAAGCAAGAATCCTATGTTCTTGGATCATGGAGGAAACGTGCACCATCTTTCAAACTTATTAGGCACAAGTGAAACAAATGACAAGTTCATGTGTTACATGTGAGATTTATACATTGTTTGGGGGCTGGAATGCAATTTTCTGAAGAGAAGGGTCTATTTTTATGTGAAAATTAAGATGCATGCATGTGATTTTAAATGGATAATGGCACAATGATGGAGTTTTAGTGAAAATTGTGTCAAATATTGAAAGTTTTATGTAACAAAGAATTTACGTATGTATATATATATCCCTCTATAGTAATAAAGTTTGCTCAAAAATTATATTTCTCATCTCATGTATGTACATGAGCTGGTGAGAAATGGGCAGTTGGGCACCCTTTATTATAGATTTTAGTCCTTTTTTTTTTCCAAAGTGAGAAATGTTTTTGGGCTTTCGACATTTTCATATATTTAAAACGTATTTATTAGTTAAAATTTGGTAAGTGAACTAATATAATAATTTCATGTTATTTTGGATACGGTAGCTCCTAGTCTTGAGGTAGTTAATCATCAAGTCATTTCACACTTCTTTGATCTATCTTCCCAGAGTTCGGTTAACGAGTAGAACTGTCCCAAAGTCAGGTTAACGAGCCGAGCTAAGTCAGACTACTAAAATGTTTAAGAATTGAAGTTTTTATTTTTTTTTTCTTTTTTTCTTTTTTTCTTTTTTTTTTTGAAGAACAAAGACCCAGGAGGGTCACTTCATTGCATCTCCAAATCAACAAAGTTCGGAAACATAAGAAGGAACATCCGGAGAACCAACGCAGGCCGAGACCGTATTTCTAGCTAATTAGTGGGCAATTCTATTTGCATCACATCTAGTAGAACAAAAACGAACATTAGCAAAACAATAACACACATTTGATCTCTCTAATAACATTGCCAACTAAGACTAAGCTTTTCGAATCTTGGTTGAGGTAATTGATCAGATTGATGTTATTGCCCTCCAAGATAACCTTTTTCCCACCAAAATCACGTCGTAAGCGTGCCGCCGAAAGTGCAGCAAATGACTCTGCTATCAGGGGGTCCGAGATGTGCAACTTCTTATCCGTTTCCCATCCGATGCACCGCCTATCCGAATCGCGTGCTACCACTCCAATTCCAATAGAGTTCTCCTCCCTGAAAACCGCCCCATCGAAATTGATTTTAATCCACCCAACATTTGTTTTCTCCAGTGGTTCGAAGGAGCTACTGGATTGGGCAGATTTGACTCAAGCTCCAACCTATGTTCTGCTGCTAATTGATTAGAAGCAACGGAGATGACATCAGCAGGCTCCTTCACCAACCCTTCCATAATTCTCTTGTTTCTATTCCCCCAAATTCCCCAAGTGATCACAGCAACCTTACTAATATCCTCCCTTTCCAGTTGATCAAAGAGCAGTAGTAGTCCATCCACAAAATTAGTTGCTATGTTCTGAATAAATTTCCATGGAATGTGCGAAAGAGCCCACACTTGCCTTGCTAACGGACAAAGGAATAAGGCATGAGGTAGGTCCTCGTCCAGTTTTCCACAGAATACACAACCTTCCATTAAAGTGCAGCGGCGACGTCTAAGGTTAGTACCGTCTTACCGGTGGGGAGAATATCCTGGCAGCATCTCCATAGGAAATTTTTAATTTTCGGTTGCATGTCCAAACGCCATATTTTGCTCCGTACCCTGTGATTTTCCACTCTAGCCAAAACACCGAAATTCTCCTTAGCTCGCTCCAAGGCTAAATTATACGCACTTCTAACGGAGAATTGCCCATTTCTTGAGTTGTGCCATACGATAGTGTCGGGAAGTTGTGAACAACCCAACGGAATTCCAAGAATGAGCCTTGCATCTCTTTCATAGAAAACATTTCGTACTAGTTCCTCATTCCACTTTCCAGTACCCCTATGAAACAATTCCGAAACCCATTCCGGGGTGAGTAGAGTCCCCGGTTTGAACTTAGGCCTGAAATCAGGTCCTTCCAGGAGCCAACGGTGTCACGTCATATATGAACCCTAGTACCATCTCCAATACGCCATCTAGATCCCGCGGCCAATAGATATCTCGCCTCATGAAGACTTCGCCAAGTAAAGGACGGTGATCTACCAAGAGGGGCGTCCCACACTTCCGAGATTGGAAACTACCGAGCTTTGAGTATCCGACTAATGAGGCTTTCCGGCTGCCGGACGACACGCCATAATTGTTTAGCAAGCATTGCTAAGTTAAATAATTTTATAGCCCTGAAACCTAAGCCTCCAACATCTTTCCTCTCACAAAGTTTATGCCAAGCAATCCAATGCGTCTTATTTTATCCCTATCATTCCACCAAAATCGAGAAATAATCGATTCAATTTCTTGGATAAGAGAGCTCGGGACAGAATTCATAGAATAAGAGGGAATGGATTGAAGCATTGCCTTAATCAAGATCTCTTTTCCGACCTTCGATAAAAAAAATTCTGAATAACCTTGTATCCTTTTCCTTATTTTGTCCAGGATACTGGAGAAAACTCCTTTTTTTGAACGTCCAACAACCGAAGGCAACCCAAGATAGAGGTCAAGCTCTCTACCCGTCGAACCCCAAGAAAATCCGACATCGCCCTTTGATCCTGAATGTTTACATTTTTGCTAAACACCATAGAGGACTTTTGCCCATTCATGACTTGACCAGAAACTTTACCATATCTCTCCAAGACTTCCTTTATCCCCCTCATAGCCTCCATTGATGCCGTTCCACATATCATCGTGTCATCTGCAAACAATAAATGTGACACCCTAGGAGCACCCTTAAACACAGCAATCCCCTTGATATTTCCTCGATATTTCTGATCCTGTAACAAAGTTGAGAGAACTTCTGCACATAGGAGAAATAGATAAGGGGAGAGGGGATGCCCTTGTCGAATGCCCTCTCCGGCACCAAATACCTAAATTCACATCCCTCCAAAAGAAAAGAATATGAGACCGTTGAAACACACAACATTCTACGATCAATAATAAGTTAATAACCGAGGGAAAGCCTAACCTGGCCATCATCCGTTCGAGAAACCGTCATTCAACGCGATCATAAGCTTTAAATTGAAAACACCTTCCTTTCCTGTGCTCTTACGCTTAATAACTGGATTTGAATCGGACCATAAGTAAAGTTCTCCTCAAGAAATTTTTTTTAACGAGTAAATTTAGAATCCCTAATCTCTTACAAAATGAGATAAAGTTTGTTGCTGGTAATCTAGTCCATCACCGCTAAAACAATAACTATCAGATGAAGTCTTTAATCAAATTAACAAAGAATGGCACTACTAAACTAGATTTGCTAATTTGTTTTTGTCCAAATATTTAATGATTGTCGTAGCACTTTCTTTTGATTCCGTCTGTTTCCTCCCACTATTCCTCATCAAAACCCATGTTCCAAACATAGCACAAAAGCACGTTCACTTCCTTGTAGTAAGATATGAACAATTACCAACCCCCAGAATTCTAGCGTTTACTCCAAAGTTAGTAAGCCCACAGCCCACTACAAAACTTTAGTGTATTTCTATTGTACTAGTGAGGTGAACGTGCGTTGCACGTTTATCATTTAATTTTTTAAAATAAATTTAGCTATTATATTTATTGAACAAATTAAGATATTAAAAATATTTATTTTGATTAAATAATTATACACATACAAAAATATTTATATGAAATTTATCTTTCAAATCATCTACGATAAGTAGAAATTCGAAGTAGAGAACATCCAAATAAATAAGCAATAAAAATATTTGAAATTTTGTTATTATATAAAAACATATATATTTAAGTGTATAGTAATTTGGCCAAATAATTCTAGCTTTTAAGCATAAGTAATAGTTTATAACTTTCAAATGTATTTAATAAAATGAAGAGACATGTAAAAATTATAGAACAAAACCTAAAAGATCACCCAATTTTGCCGGTGGAGCATCCTAAATGTAGTAATCATCTTGAAACTTATGACCTATTCTCATCAGTTTATCGGTCATCATGTTTCTTTTTCTAGAGATTTATTTAATTCAACTTTGGTATGGCCTTTGGAGTAAACTTTATCAATTAAATTACATTTCTCATTTGTTCCATTTCAATATCCTTCATTGTTATCCATTTCATGACCATCTTCGAATCAATGCCCACTTTAGTCATCGAAAAGTGTCTTTCCCAAGTTAGTATTTATACTCCGCGTAAGCTCAATAACTCCACTATATTATTTAAACTCTACTAAGATCCATAGCATATCCTAACACCCATATTCAGCTGTCATCTAGAATGACGCCCCTGTCATCTCAAATGATTCCCCTGGTTATAAAAGCTCACCTCAGAGTTTAGTTTCACCAATCCTTTCTCGGGTTTATTCCACGATAACTCAGTGTATATTTTTCTTTTATCTGTATTTTTTGTCCACACTGATTAGTGTTGAGGTTTCATTAACTCTTTTATGTGACGAAGAGTGGAACTTCTAAGTTTCATAACATTTTGATAGCTCCATTGGTTCCATATTTTTCAAAGATTTTAAAGCGTCAAGATCAAGACAATCCACGCATGATAATCAGATAACATATTACTCTGAATTTTGTTATAAAAGCTCTCTTTGAGACCGTTCAACACTCGCATGCTATGGAAATTTCGTTCAGTTTGTGCATCAATAATCTTGTCTGACACCCGGAGTGCGAATGGACAACTTCTGAGCATGTGGTCCACATATTCATGTCCTATATAGCAGTGTGTACATACATCACTTTTTCTAAATTTTTTGTCATATTTCAGTACATTCATGAGCAAGCTATCATGTTAGCAAGCCACAAGAAAATCTTAAACTTTTGGGGACAAAGTAATTTTCAAATTCATTTCCAATTTTTCTTCCATGTCTCATCCGACACCATAAGTAGACTATAACCGATTTATAGGACAATTTGTCGTTAGTTTACTCAATCAAAACTCTCTTATCTCCGTTATCATGCAATGCAATTAGGACATTAAGTATCTCATCCACCACCTCCTTAGGCAATAACGTTTTCAACTTATGTAAGTTTCAGTTTTTATTTGTGCAATGGATTACATACCATCAGATTTTATCCTTCTCATGAATCTTGTCTCCAAAGATGTCCGCTAGTTTGCTTGTGATAACCATCTATCATTCCATAGAGACGTCCATTCAACTGGTTCTAACTATCCCCTTGCATGCTCGGGAAGTCATAAGTAGAAGCTTATGTTCAAGAATGAGAACATCCTAGCAGCAATAACCATCTTGAACCTTATGACCTATCCTCGCCAATTTATCCATCATCATGTTTCTTTCTCTCGAGATTTATTTAATCAAAGTTTCTCAAAATCTTTGGAGTAACCTTCGCCAATCAAATATTACATTTCTCATTAGTTGTTTTTGAGTATCCTTCATTGTTATTCATTTAACGACCGTCTCCAAATCAATCTCCACATTAATTTTTGAAAAGTATCTCTCCAAAGTTAGTTTTAATCCTTTACGTAAGTTCAATAACTTTGCTACATTATTGAAACTATACCAAGATTTATAACATATATATCCTAGCATTCATCTCCAATTGCCATCTCGAATGACGCCCCTGTTGGTGTAGTTATAAAAGTTTCAATCCGATTTTAGTTTTACCCATCACTTCTCGAATTTATTTCACGATAACTAAGTGCAGATTTTCTTTTGCCTGTGTTTTGTGTCCTTATTGATTATTACTAAGGTCGTAGATAACTTTTTTATGTGGCGAATAACAACATTTCTAAGCTTCATAACATTTTGATAGCTCCATCGGTTCCATGTTTTCCAAAAATTTTAGAGCATCAAGATCAACACAACCCACCCAGGATATTTTAGGAACATATTACTCAGTATTTTGCTACTAAAGCTCTCTTTGAGCCCATCTAGCACTCGCAAGTTTTCCCTAAATTTTCTATCATACTCCAATACATTTGTAAGCAAGCTATCATATTGGCAAAGCCACAGGAAAATCTTGAATTTTTGGGGTAAGGTAATTTTCAAATTCATTTAAAGTTTTTTCTTGCATGTCTCATCCAATGCCATAAGTAGAGTATAGTCATTTTATAGGAGAATTTATTTTTAGTTGACACAATTCATTCTCTATTATCTCCATTATCATGCAACGCGTTAGGACACTAAGTACCTCATTCACCACCTCTTTGGACGGTGATGTTTTCAACTTATTTAGGTTTCAATTTTTATCTTTTCCAATGAGATTACATTCCATAAGATCTTTATCCTCCTCATGAATGTTATCTCCAAAGATGTCCGTCAGTTTGCCTTGTGATAACCATCTATCATTTCATAAAGATGTCCCTTCACCGTTCCCAATCCTCCATTTTCAAAATGGTTCCACCATCCAAGTGTTTTTAACTATCCCCTTCCATGCTCGGGAAACCCATAAGTCGCGGCTTATATTCGATCAAGAATGTTATTCCTTTTTAAATATTTTTTTGATTTATAACGCCATCTCCTTGTTAAGCATTCTTCATCCCGTTTTAGCTAGCATTACTATATTTTCTTTTGATGGGCTTCTCTAAAACCCAATCCACATTCTTACTTCTTTGCAGTCACCTTCTTTCACTCTACAAGATGGGTTCATTCCTTGTTATATTAATCGCCTAAAGAAAGTTGTGCTTGAGTGGATCAAGTTTATCGTACATCTGATTAGGGAGCCACTTTGTATGCATGTGGTTGATGGAGATCGAGATCGTGATGGACTTAATAAGTGTCATTCATCAATAAATATTTGTCATTTTGGCTTTCTATCCCAAGAGATGCTTTTCGACTCTATTAATCACAATCGGGAAATGCTCATTATAATTACAACTAAAGTTCATTTGCACCCCCCAAATAGTTCCTTAAGTTGTCTGTATTTTCCATGCCCAAAATTCTACTAACCTACTGTTTTAAATCATTTGTCGCATAAGGTGCAAACAACACATGTGATTTGCATAAGTTTAATTTGAGGCCCAACTCCTTGCAAAACGTCTAAACCACATTTTTAATGCACTTTGCTCCATCCACGATAGGTTTGACTCCCAATATTAAGTCGTCCGCAAAAGGCAAGTGTGAGATCATGTAAGAGCTTCTCTAATATACCATAATTGGCTTCCAGGTCCGGCCGAAATGGTCTTTTCAATTATATATGTAAGTTGTTCCATACATATTACAAACAAATAAAACGAACGTGATTACCTTATCTAATGCCACACATCCATACAACCTCCGTTGGTTCACCATTCAATAGAATCTCCGATTGTATCCGCTACATTCTGCTCATAATGATATTGATGATTTTCGTCGGGAATTTGAAGAAAGTTAAAAGTCTTTTTAGAAATTCCACTGGGTTTTTTCGTACGCTGTTTCAATATTCAATTTCAGCACCATGCCCCTTTTTTATCGTTGGAGTGATGTAGCTTTCGTAACACTTATTCAGGCATCAAAATATTATAATAGGTGCCTTGGTCGGGAATGAAGCTATTCTAGTTCGATCCCGCAATTTTTTTAATATACGGTTTAAACGAAGTATAATCATCTTGGTGATTATTTTGAGCAATATGTTGCACAACGTAATTGGATAAAACTCGTTTATTTTTGTCGAGCATTAATTTTTGAAATTAGACAAATAAACACCCGAGAATCTATGTTGGTTGCTCATTCATTGTCTATTTTCAGAGCATTCATCTGATTCCTTCTTCTTCTCATTATGGCTGACAGATGAAAGAAACTTGTTTGTTTATCCCTAAATTTGAGCCAATTAATTCTCAACTCTTAAACCAAATAATCTCTTTTTGTTGCAATAGTTTATTATATTCTGCCCTCAATTCTTCCTCCAAATCATTTGAATATTTACCTTGTGTGTATCATGTATAATGCTTTAGAAATTCTTTGTATTTTTGTTTTTTGTTTTTTGTTTTTTGTTTTTTTTTTTGCTTTTCGAGCACATTGAAAACTATTCAAGAACCATTGTTTCTAGGCAATGATCCCAAGTCAAAATGTCCTTCAAATTTTGATTCGGTCAATAAGTTGTATATTGCTACTTTGGAGAATGTAAAAATAAATTAATAACTATTGGATCAATCTCATTTATATTAAATTAAAAAAAAATTCATATCGTTTCTTGAACTCACTCCAAATCTAACATATTGAATTTTTTAATCTAATCTTCAAAATTTTGTTGCCATTACGCTTTATTAATTCTCACATATATTTCTAAAGATATTTCACAGTCGTTCTTAATTTTGGTATGCATATGCATATACATTAAAATCAAGTAATCCTTTTTTTTTAACCAACTATTCTTTATCTCTTTTTTATTTAATTTATCTCTTTTTTATTTTCTCTTTGTCATTTGATCTTGCATTCTATTTTTTTATTTGTATTCTTCTAGTGAGTATTAATTTGAGCAATATGTTGCACAACGTAATGGGCTAAAACTCTTTTTTTTTTTTTTTGTAAAGTGTTAATTTTTGAAATTAGACAAATACACACCTGATAATCTTTGTTGGTTGCTTATTCATTGTCTATTTTCAGAGCATTCATCTGATTCCTTCTTCTTCTCATTATAGCTGACAGATAAAAGAAACTTGTTTGTTTATCCCTAAATTTGAGCTAATTAATTCTCAACTCTTAAAGCCAAATAATCTCTTTTTGTTGCCATAGTTTGTTATATTCTGCCCTCAATTCTTCCTCCAAATCATTTGAATATTTACCTTGTTTGTCTCATGCATAATGCTTTAGAAATTCTTTGTATTTTTGTTTTATTTTTTTGCTTTTCGAGCATATTGAAAACTGTTCAAGAACCATTGTTTTTGAGCAATGATCCCAATTCAAAATGTCCTTCAAGTTTAGATTCGGCCAATAAGTTGTATATTGCTACTTTGGAGAATGTAAAAATAAATTGATAACTATTGGATCAATCTCATTTAGTTTAAATTAAAAAAAATTCCATATCTTTCTTGAACTGACAACCAATCTAACATCTTGAAATTTTTAATCTAATCTTCGAAATTTTGTTACCATTACGCTATATTAATTCTCGCATATATTTGTGAAGATATTTGAAGTCGTTCTTAATTTTGGTATGCATGTGCATATACATTAAAATCAAGTAATTCTTTTTTTTAAACCAACTATTCTTTATTTCTTTTTTATTTAATTTATCTCTTTTTTATATTCTCTTTGTCATTTGATCTTGCATTCTATTTTTTTATTTGTAATCTTCTAGTGAGTATTATTTCAGATTTATGTTTATTTTTTTTATAATTGATTTTATATATATAGTAGAAATAATTAAAAGAGTATGTTTATATAAATATTTAATCGAATATTGTAAAAATTATGTATAAAATTAGTTTATATCTTATTTTTATATGCACACATATTGAGTTTTCTTAGTATTCTTAATTTAAAGTAACTTTGGTCTAAGAACCTACAATTCTAAATTGTAGAATTAAGAAACCAAAAACGCTATTCGTGTTTTGAAGTATTTAGTTTATATTTTATCATATAAACTAAAGGAAGATTATATGGTTAGTTGGATTTAGATAATTAATATTATATTAGTATTAGTTATAAAAATTATTACATTAGGATTAATTAATTTATTGAAAAATATTTTATGTAAATCATAAATTATATTATTTTGTTAATTAGATAAGTTTATAGAATTATAATATGATTATAATTTAAGATATGGATTTAGATAATTAGAACTATGGACTTATATAATTAGACTTACATTATGATTGATTTATTGTAAGTTATTCTATGTAACTTATTTAAATAATATTTTATTTTACATAATTACAAAATTTTATAAAGTGAATCAATTTGTTGTTTTTCAATTCATTAGATATATCTTATTATAAAATTTTAAATTATAGGCCTCAAAATTAAAAAACAGGCAACTTATATTATAAAATTTGAATACAATTAATTAAAATTATAGAATTAAGAAACCAAAAACGCTATTCGTGCTTTGAAGTATTTAGTTTATATTTTATCATATAAACTAAAGGAAGATTATATGGTTAATTAAATTTAAATAATTAAAATTATATTAGTATTAGTTAATTAAAAATATTACATTAGGATTAATTAATTTATTGAAAAATATTTTATATAAATCATTAAATTATATTATTTTGTTAATTAGATAAATTTATAGAATTATAATATGATTATATTTTAAGAAAGTTTATTGATTTAGATAAATAGAACTATGGACTTATATAATTAGACTTACATTATGCTTGATTTATTGAAAACTTTCTTAAAATATAATCAATTTATTAAAATAAAGTGAATCAATTTGTTGTTTTTCAATTCATTAGATATATCTTATTATAACATTTTAAATTATAGGCCTTAAAATTAAAAAAATAGACAACTTATAATATAAAATTTGAATACAATTAATTAATATAGTAATATTAAAACAATCCTTGTTGAACTATATATCTTTTCTAGGTAAGTTGGAGAAATTTTACTTCTACAAAGAGTCATATTTTATGTTAATATGTGCTTTTTAAATATAATTAATTAATAATCTATAACATGTATTTACATCATTATCCTTGACTAATAATTATTGAAGTAATTGTTGTGAGGATATTTTAGGCGATCCGTATTTTGTAAGAAACTATTCGTGCTTTTATAAGATATATAAATATAATATAATATAATATAATATATATATATATATATATATATATATTATAATAAATATAATATATATATATAGATAAGGGCTTGCTAATCCTTAGAAACCTTTGTTTAGTCAAATTATATATAGAAATAGTCATATAATACAATACATTTAGATCAAAAAATTATATTTTAATCCATATTTTTTTAGAATTATTTGTGATCTCTAATATTGGTTGGGGTTCTGTTATGTCATTTTAAAAATAATCCCAATTTTTTAAATTTAATTTGTAATTTCAGGAACTGTGTTGTTAAATTTATAATTTATATGAATCGTTTTGTATATATTTCTAAACTTTGGAAATAATTTTGTGATCATATATTTAATGTAATACTCATACAAAATGTTAGGTGTATAAATATATTTTACAAATTTCATTAAGAACCTCAAACCAAACAAGATTTATATAATTAAAACTCTAGCCTCAAATAAAAACCCTATCGTTCCCAAAACCCTCCATCCAAATCCTTCACCGTCGCTGCGCAAACCCTCCACCCAAAATTTCACAGCCACCCCTTTGGCCACGGCTAGAACTTAGCCACCATCACTTTTGCATCTCCACCTGCAACGCTATCGCTGAGTCGTGACACAGAAAACCATGCTTACAAACCCAATAAGGGAAAGCTGAAACTAAGATTTATATTCTAAAACTAAAAATGCCGTAAATCAGAATGATTGCACATTGTCCATGGCAAAACTTTTGAAGGAAAGAAACTAAAATCTATCAATTTATTTTGATCGTTTTTATTTATTTCTGAGTTTGAACTCGAGATAGAACCAAACCCGATTCAACTTGAACTTGAACCAACATATGAGCCTAGCTCAATCTGAAAAGGGGGTTCTTGACAAGCTTGAACACAAACCCAAATTGGGAGCCCAAAAGAAAAGAAAAAATTAGGAAGGAGGGAAAGAAAAGGAAGTTCAACTTGACTTGACTCGTATACAACCCTAGACCACTACACATTTCGTGTATGAAGTTACTCAGATTGAATTTCTTATTCTAGTTTGGTGTTTCATCTTCCCCTAAACCACTACACATTTCGTGTATGAAGTTACTCAGATTGAATCTCTTATTCTAGTTTGGTGTTTCATCTTCCCCTAAACCACTACACATTTCGTGTATGAAGTTACTCAGATTGAATCTCTTATTCTAGTTTGGTGTTTCACCTTCCATTTCACTGATATATTCTAGTTTGGTGTTTCACCTTCCATTTCACTGATGTATACCCATCACAATATCACATACATCGATTGTTAAGAAGAGAGAAGCATTTATAACGTGAAAAGAATCAAAGGTTTCTCTCACACCTATCAATATAATTAGCTAGCATGTGTGAGCAAAACACTTAGCGTATATGGGCGAGTGAAATACAAATTGAAGCCCAAAAAATTTGTTACAAATTTAACAAACACAGCTGTTTGGGTCTCATCGTAATGCAGCCATCTTCTCACCTTTTTTTATGTATAAAACTGGGAATGTTTTGCAATTTATGAGACAATGCCAACAAAATTGAAAGGACTAAAATTAACCGATTTCCACTTCTGGAAAGAAACGAAACACAAATATAACCACATTTACCCAAAAATAAGGCCACCCCAACAACAGTGCCATCAAGGAAAGACATCATATTATCACATTTAGATTGAGAAGACTAAAATACGATCAAGAAACTGACGAAAAGAATTCATTACTTCTACAGAAAAACTGTCCACCAAAATGGCGGCGATCGAGAGGAAAAGAAACATGAAGAAAAAAAAATCAATTGCTAAAACGGAAGGCGGAAAAAAGAAGAAAAAGAAAAACATAATATCGAAAAACTATAGGACATGATACACAGAAGCATCACAAACCCAACTTCCCACTTCCCTAAAATAGGTTAGAATATAGTGTAGCCAATTGGACCTTATCTATTTAACATGCTTTCTGTTGCACTTGCAATCTTCAAATGGGCCTAGAAACTTGAAGCAGCTCAAATCTGAAGAAAGGGTGTGAAAACCTGAAACTGAACATCATGCAGACAACAGCAGTTTGGCTCTACAAGAAATAATCCGGCGTTCTTCTGGTCACATCAGGCTCTCCTCTCCTTGGAGCTGGCTCGAACTGCATGTGTATAAAATCACAAGATATACCATCAATTAACAGCCAGACGCACCAAGAGAAAATGGTTACCAAAAAGGTCAGAATGGCAAAGAGGAGAGAGAAAAAGAGAGAGATGGGACATGCACGTAAGAGAAGAGGAGGTGATACACACAAATAGAGAAGATATATATATATGTGTGTGTGTGTGTTTGCGTATAATTATGTGTATATATGTATTTAGAGAGAGAGAGAGAGAACCTGGATAAATGTGTGCTCTCTGCAATCATCAACTTCCAAAATAGAAGCCATATTTCCGCAGCGATAACAATAATTTGGAGCGCTAAATATAGTGACAACCTTTTGTTCCTGTTGATAAGAGGTTAAAGAATCAAATACAAACTCATTTCCACCAACAGTCGCACAAAAAACGCATTGTCTAAAAGTTATAGATAATGTTATTTACATGGGCCCAGTTATATCCCTCCATAACCAGCTGATGAGCTCTAGCAATTAGCTTTAAACTGTTTGTGTGATTGAATTGCTCCGAAATGTCCTGTGGGATAAGTGAGAGTTAATTGTAAAATTAATCAGCTGAAAAAGAGGGGAGAGGAACAAAATGCTCAGCAAACGAAAAAAGTACCTGACCAAAAGTGTAACCAGCACCACGAGGAGATATGCCCCAACCACAACGATCATCCGGGTCAGACCACAACAGATCACACATTGGACCCTCATGTGGAACTTCTTGGACACGGTCAAAATTTCTTATATTATCAAGGGTTTCAATTGATGGGGACAATCCACCATGCAGACAAAAGATTTCTGATTCGACCTAATCCAAGATAAATATATAATAAAAGAATTGGATGTCAACAATCATGGTATGAGTCCAAAAATAGAGGCTCCAGAAACAAACATGTAGCTTGCCACAGTAACTATTTTAAAGAATTGCTCAATTGATCATACATGCATGTAGATCAAATATGTAGGAGGACCACTTATGGTGAATAAAAGATTGGTTTGTTCAATAGAATGGTGAATGATATGATAAAGAGGAAAAAACAGACAGTAATAGAAATTAACTTTCAACCCAGACCATAGTGAGAAATTACATCTAGACACCCTCTGGTTAGGCATATTTACGCATGAACCTCTTTTACTTTCAATTCACACTTTCATCCCTAATGGTTTACTAATGGATTACAAACACCCCCCTCTGTTAAGACTCTGTTAGGGGTTTTGTTGCTTTTTTGTTACAATTTTGATATAGTACTTAAACTCACGTAAAATGATTATTATGGAACCATCAACATCATTAACACTTTTCAAATTAATCCTTACCGAACCACCAATGCCACCAGAACATTTTAAAATCACCCGTTAATCTTATTAAAATTGGTATGGAGTCACTAACACCACCGGAAGGGGTGAAACTCACAGGCTAATGGTGAGACGGCTCCGGCCCTGCTTATAAAAATCTTAATTTTAAACATTTTAATTCCTAACAAAGCCTTACGAAAGGGGTATTTCTAATCCATTAGCGAATCATAAAAGGTGAGAGTAATTTTTGAAACAAAGAGTGGTGAATGTGTAAATAAACCTAATTACAGGGGGTCCAGCTGCCCTATATTTTATAGTAAATGTCATTAAGGAACTATGTGAGAACAGTAGTGCAAAAATAAAGTTTCAACTAACCAAAGCAGTAAGAGGGAAATAGTCAAAGAGATCGGTGAATATCTTCCAAACATTAGCATTTCCATACCTACAATCAGATTGGGAGTTCCAAAGTATTAGCATTTAGAAAACAGCAAAATATGTAGAGTTTTTGGAAAATATGAAGATAAACATTATCAGAAAATATCTAGTTAAAAGTATTTTCAGATAACATATCTTGCAGAAAATTAGTACTAGTAATGGACACACTTAGAATAATAAGACCATACGTATGAGAAGACGACTTAAATCACTTTCAAACTATTATGCAAGCAGAAAATAATAAACCAGATTAAAATTTGAATAACTTGAGATTACTTGTTTCTCTAACATGAAATGTTCCCGTTCAGCTTAAAAACAACTTAAATGCAGAATAACAAAATCATCTGACGATTTCAATTCATAATGTGCTTCCGCTAATATGAAGCCTATACATCTGAATCCTTGACTAGTACAGGATTATTTAAGTCGTGTTACGAAATCCAAAACTATAAGAACAGTGAGTTGGATTTTTTCCACCAGCCAATTTATTCCACATTTTTGGATAAGAGACTGAAAGAAAATGATGAAAAATGCTACACCTGACTGGAAAAAGGACAGATATGGGAAACTTACTTCCGCAGGCATTCATCATAAAATCCATAGACTTGTGTGATCTGCAAGCATAAACAATGTTGTTCAGTAACCTCAATAAAAGGGATTAGCGAAGAAGAATAATCGATGGACGAGTCGCAGGAGCAGATCTCTATTTTTGGGTGTGTTAAATTTTTTTCAGAGAATTATATATGCCCCAATGGTTGATTTTACAGATGATATAATGTTACAAGTGAATTTGTTTTCTGATGCAACAGAACTAAGAATTTTGCCAAATGAATTTAAATAAAAACCCAGGGTAAACTGAAGACTAAAGTAGATTAATACCTGTCTACTTTCATGATTTCCTCTAAGAATTGTGATGCGTTGAGGATAGCGCACTTTCAGGGCTACTAAAAGCTGCAGGAAATAAATCCATAAGCAACTATAAACGACAGCTGTTTCAATGACATAAATCAAGGAAACTAGAAAAGCCAATAAAATCATATTCTGAAAGATATTTAATGAGACATTAACTTTTTGTGCACCCCTGCCCCAAGAGAACGCAAAAGCCATAAAATGTGGGCATGTCCAATAGCATGTGAACATGGAACAGGCGAGTGCACGTATACCAAAGACATGATCGGATTTAAACGAGAAAGACTTGGGAGTGTTCCCACTCCTAAAAAAAGCACTAGTGCACTTTTTGCCTTTTTTTAGCAATTCAGGAGTGTCCGGAAAATCAACTGCAGCTAACTTCAAGCAGAAATAAGCTAAAAGTTAGAAGCATCTATGACCAACTTCTAGCTTCTAGGTTATTTCCGTAAATAAATGGAAGTTTCTTTAGTCTAATAGAAGTGTTTTTTCAACTTTTTTTCCCCCAAACACTCACCACTTTCACAACTCCAATTTTTTACAACTTTAGCTACAACTCAAACTTCTCCAAAATGTAAATACCCCCATTGATAATTTCAAACTTGGTAATGTGTATTTCAACTTACAGTAACAGTTTCAACTGAATAATAACCACGATCCACATAATCTCCCATGAAGAGATAGTTTGTGTCTGGACACTGCCAACAAGAAAAAGGAGCAACATTAGATACTAGAAAAACAGAAGAAAACTTCAAATTACACAGCTATTTAGTAACATTTTCATGTCCTGGGAACCACACATAAATGGTATCAGTCTATGCAACTAAAGTAGATAAAACATAACTGGTAGAAGAACATCTTAAAAGAGGAAACAAGCAGGATACAGGGAAGCAATGTTATTAGCTAAGAGCCAACTATTGGCATATAAACTGCTACTCATTTTAACCTGTTATGTTATGATAAAACAAGTCTCATCCTCGACAGCTCTCAAAGATTCACTACTACTAGTTTAAAACAAAAAGAAATACAAGCCCATGGGTGTCATAGTCGGTCATAATACCTTCCCTCCGATGCGGAAAAGTTCAGCAAGGTCATGAAATTGGCCATGAATATCCCCACAGATCGTCACAGGACTGTTTACAGGCTGCATTTAGTAACATAGAAGTCAATCTAGGATCTAACAAAATAAAATACTCAGCTATATTATTACCCTAAAAAGAAAATAAATGTATTAGAATTTAGAACTCAAATTAACGAATGCAAAACTAAATCACCTGAACAAGCACGAAACAAAGGGGAGTGGATAATATTTCTCTGTAACCGAACAAAAGTTTTCCAATGTAACACTCTCAAAATAATGGTTTTTTGATGTTTGCAAGTAACCCAACTTAAATATTGGGAATTATGAAAAAAATAAATCTAGCTAACTGGTAACTTCTCCAGAGAGAATTTTGAAGCATGGGCTAAAAGGTTTAAGGCTATTAAAAACAAAAGCGAAAAAACAAGATAATGGTGGCAGTCAGCTGTATTTTTATGTTCCACCAGACTTTTATATGGAGAAAGTGGGTCAAAAGAAGTAGACATGTGGCTCTATGTAAGAATCCACATGCACCCATAATGTCTTCTAAGTTCTAACCCAATTCTGTTCAAAAAATTGGGTTGCAACTTGTGAAGCATCGTTCCGGATGTAGTAAGCACATTAAACTATGGCACATTTCAACGTGCTCACTAGATTTTCCACCATAAATGCAACAATATAGCGACGAAACTGAAGTACAAAAAACATATCCTGAGCTAATTAATCATAACTAACCCTGCCAATAAATGACAAAAGCCTCAGCACAAATATGACAAACTTGTGGACAAAGTAGGGCAGAAAAAACATATTTTACATCTATCCAATGGTTGATGATGTAAGAATACCCAGATAGTGCAGATAGTTTTCTCGAAGGCAAGTAAGTTTAAATATACTAAAGAGAGTGTAAATAATTCAGTTTCTACCTATCTTCCATACATTATAAGAAACCAAATTACTAAAACTGAACAGAAAGATACTATCAATAATACCTGGACATTGCTTTCCTGCATTAGAATCTCCTTGGCCTTGTCACATAATGCTCTAACCTACATTTGCAAAATAACCAGAACTCTCAATCTAAATAAGCCATTTGATTCCAAAGAAACATTACGTAAATAAGATGCTAATGTTTTAAAGGGGGGAAAGGAAAATACATATTAAACTCCAATTAGAATCCATCTGTTGAAGTTACCATACCACCTTTGAACTAAATTAAGCTACAATTAACTAGAAGTAGCAACCAGAGAAATTTCTTTGTAATGAAGTTTCAGTAAGTTTGGCTTTTAAAACTAATTCAATTCCAGGCAGATTAAACAGGCAACGCCAGCAGCTTCTTAATAAGCTAGTTGCATTCCTCTAAAAAATGTTACTCAAAACATAAAATAAGTGTCTACAACATCAGCACAAATGATAAAGAAAATCAACCAACAAATAGCTCCAAATCTATCCCATATCTAAACAATCAGGAAGCAGTCTTGTTGGGTCCAGCTCATTTCTAAGTCCAGAAGACATAATTAGATGAACATTTAACGAACCACACAGATGTCAAAGTCCCATGCACCGAACTCCAATTCCAATCTAGTAACAGAAAAGTTCAAATGATATCAGAAAGGTTAACTAATTACTCGCATATCCAATTTTGATTTTCAGAATTATTCCTCGATTTTGAGGATCCATGTTTGAATGGTTCACTTTTGAGAAGAACAATTAGCTCCAGAGACATGTTTTTCAAAGGAAAATGCGATCTGATGGCATCTTATGATGGTTTTATTTTCAACACTTTGATTACCTAGAGTGCACGCGACTTATATCTTAGGGATTGAATTATTAATACATAGCAAACCATTTAATAATATTCTATACCAAATCATGTACATATATAAATATATACATATGTACCAATTGTGTCAAAAAGATGAATGGACCAATTCCAAAAATTTACGAGATGGTTTCACTCTAGACGGAAAACTTATCAATAAATAAAATTTTCAGGAGGGTGCTTCACAGCCACAGGCAATCAACAACTTTGCAGTAAAAAGCAGGAACAAATAGCTATAGAAAACAATATCAGATCTTAAATCAATGAAGCCTTAATGCTTCAAAAGTACCAAATGCAACAGAATCTCTTTGAGAATGTATAAGCATATGACTTATTTCAAAAACTGTATTTTCAATCCCTCCCTCTTCTTCTCTTTCTATTATAGAATTTTCTAGCAACTTCCAAGATTCTCTATTTAGCATCAATCAATAAGCATATATACCATATCCCAACATTTTACTCCTATACTCGTGGCCAAACCTTACTTTGTGCACCACTAAATTGCATAACGAAAATTATGAAGAAACATCTTCCAATTCCCGCCTCCTCTAATAAACGAAATACTTTGATACATTTTTTCTCTCAAGCTCCCAAAATTCGGCAAGATTTTCATAACTCCGATAAGAAACGGTAAAATCATTCCGCAAGAAAGAGGAAAAGAGTGAAAAAGAAAACCAGCAATGATCCACCAAATCCTAGATGTGAGCAGCCAATCTAAAGGGAAAGGGGAAAAATTGCAGGATATGAAGAATAACAAGGAAACTACCAAAAATGTACAGGATATAGACAACAAGAATATACCATAACTAACAGATCTGCAGAAATACAAATACAGATTTCACCAAAACTCAAAAACAAAAATACGAAAAAGGAAAGGAACAAACCTCGGGCTCAGACAAGGGTTTGCACTGCATGAGCTGAGCAATCTGCTCGTCCAGATTCCCATGTGTGGTCGTAGCTAACAGATCCGCGCTCATCTTGATTCAATTTCTGGAATCTCTCAGATCCGCAATTCCTCAATACGCCAACAGCTCCAAGAATCGTGACTCGAAATGAAAATCGCTAACTCCACGACAGGATTGAGGGGCACCGAGAATGGTCGTATGATAATACTACAGAAAATTGAAATGCAAATGTAGAGAGAGAAAATGATGGAGAGAGAGAGAGAGAGAGAGAGAGGGAGAGAGAGAGCTCGCGAAAACTGAGAGGAGATGGTGGAACCGAGGAAGAAGGGAGAGAGACGATCAAAATTTGTCGATCTGCTATTTTTATTTCATTTCTGTCCAGATGTCGTTACAAATAATATTTCCCCTTTTTCTCAAAAAAAAATAATAATATTTCCCTTTTATCAAAATTTGAGGGGAAAAAAAAACAAATACATGTATTTTGCTTTTATCCCTTTTTTTTTTTTTTTTCGAGTTTAAATATTTAATTAATGATTAAAAATCCAAAAATTATTTTCCAAATTTTAACTCATTTAATTGGTAAATAAATGTATTCTTAGCTTTTGTTAATATGATAAGATCTAATAATCTACTTATTATTCTTTGTTTTATGATGTTGGCTCTTATCATATCAGTATCAGACCGTTATGTACACTTTAAAAATATTATTTTGTTATGTAATATTGTATCGAATACTTTTCATAACAAAATTTTAAGAAAATAAAATATGGCGATCGTATCCGTATCGTATTAAATTCATATTATTATATTTATATTTGTACATTATAAGATGAATCGTAAAAAGATCAACACCGTCGTATTTATGTTGTGTAGTGTTCCTATCGATGCATCGCACTATATGTTTTATAGAGGGAATTATCTTTTTAACTAATATATTTATCCTATATTTCTATACATTATGAAACACAAACATGATTATCAAGAAATATAATACAAATTTGCATGCAAGTGTAAACTTTCTTTTTAAATAAAGGTGACCATTTGCGTGAAAATTACAAATCAATACATAAATTAGAATATAAGAATTGAAATGTGATTTTTTATGCTTCGAAAGACGTTTAATCAAAACTTTTCAGTCTGAGTTACGTGTGTAATTAGTGTAGCACTACTATATTAGTCTAACTGAAAATTTTTTAAATTTCAAATAATTTGACACACAATTATTATTACATATAGAAAGAGTCTTGCATCTTAAACTCAATTGAAAATACATATAATTCAAAGCTCAATAAATAGATACAGTCATTTAAACAAATCATGGGGAAAAACTCGTTCAATTGGGAGCCAATCGTTTCTATTTTGAATTGCCAAAGAAAAAAAAAAAGTAAAAACTCACATGTCTCAATAGTTGAATTTCCCTCCCCTATATCCTATTATAAATTTGAGTTGAGTTAAATAATTAATATAACTATCTCCGTTAATAATAGTTGCAACTTTGAGAATTTCTTGGATAGAGTTCTCTTGATGTTTGGTTTTTCTAAGCGTTTTATCAATCTTATTATGTTGTTTGTTACCTTAGTCGTCCCATAATCTTTCATGTTAAATAGTCCTTGTTTTGGGCATATTACACCTGAGAGAGGTCTCCATCAAGGAGATTCTCTCTCGCCTTACCTTTTCTTTCTTTGCGCAAAAGTCTTCAGTTGTTTGCTTAAGGATGAGGAACATATCAAAGGCGTTGCTATCTATAGACAAGCTCCCCGAGTTTTCCATCTTTTATTTGTTGATGATACCATAATAGTTTCTAGAGCCAATGATGAGGCAACAGAGGGTATTCGGGATGTGCTTTATAAGTACGAGAGAGTGTCGGGCAGACAGTGAACTACCAAAAATCCTCCATTATCTTCAGTCCAAATGTCAGGACAAAAGATAGAGTTATTCAAATTTTGGGTGTTAATTTGGTGCATAAGCATGATAAGTATCTCGGTTTACCTACCGTTATGGGAACGAAAAGGGAGAAAGTATTTCAGAATATCTGGGGAAAAAATTAGGGTAAAATTCAGGGTTGGTACGGAAATAATTTTTCACAAGCAGGTAAAGAGATTTTAATTAAAGCTGTCCTTTAAGCTATTCCTTCTTATTCTATGAGTTGTTTCAAGATTCTTGAAATTTTAATCAAGGATATTGAGTCGATGAGAGGGCCTTCGGTGTAACAATGGTTAAAAATTCATTGGGCCAGTTGAGATTCTATGTGCAAGTTTAAGAGAGAAGGGGACTTGGTTTTCGGGATCTTAGAGCTTTCAACCTTGCCTAGTTGGTAAAACAATGTTGTAGAATTATCAACAACCATTCGTGTCTTTTGACTCAGATTCTCAAAGCACGCTATTTTGCTTGAGTGGATTTTAGAGATACAAAAGCTGGGTATAATCTGTCTTCTTACAGCTCAGAGCCTCGTTATTGTAGGCTCTAGATGGCACATGGGAAACGGAGAAAAAATAAATATATGGCATGATCAATTGCTTCCACTGCCCCATTCTTTCAAGTCAATCACTTCCTCTCTACGATTCTAGTCTTTTGTTTGTCAAGGACTTAGACCCTTAAAATTCAGAGTTAATCCATCATACTTTTCTCCCTTCGGGTGTAGAGCTTATTCTTGCACAACCTTTGGGAACACACTCTAATCATGATAAATCGATTTGACATTTTAACAAATTTGGGATTTTCTCGATTCGCAGAGCATATCGCGTTGCGTGATCTCACCTCACCCTTTCTTCCTCGAAAGCAGGCCCTTCTCACTCTTTTGACTGGAACTTTATCTGGAATTTTTGTGTTACGCCAAAGATTAGAATTTTTATTTGGCGCCTCTGCAAAAATTCCATCACTACTTCTGTAAATTTATACCATGAAAAGTATGATGTTAAGACTATTTGTCAACTTTGTGATCTCTTAGTTTGAGGAGGACATTATCCACTTATTTCTTAGATATGATTTTGCTATGTTGGAGTTGTGTTTTTGTATTTTTCCTTTTTAGTCGTGTTTAATACTCGTGATTATTGTACTTACTTCTCACGCTCCATTTATGACCGTTAGACGAGTGCCTATTTATTGGGACTTTTGTATTCTTTTCTTCAGATTTTGCATAATAATATTCTTACCTTAGAAACCTTAAATTCTTCTTCTCTCCCCTTCCGCTGTGTATCATCTCTGATTTTTTTCCTTTCTACATGGTATCGGGATCGATCCTTCAAATCCGGCCTCTACTAGCTTTGTTCCTGCTTCGATTTCATTTTTCCTTCCTTCGCACCGAAGGATTTCTGCTATAATCGATTCTGCGCCTTCGTATCTTGAACAATGGAAGATCCAAACCTTCCAGTGACGACTGACGGTGATAAGAAGAAATCGATCTCTTGTCTTCTCAAGAAGATGAGTCTCTCAACATCTCAAACAATAACTCTTCGCTGCTCTCTGTGGTTACCATCACTATGGACGGTAAAAACTACTTACCCTGGAGAAGAACAATGAAAATAACACTAGAATCCAAGATGAAGCTTGGATTCATGGACGAAACTATAGATCTGCCGCCAATCAATGATCCTAATTATAACTCCTGAAAGAGAGTGGACAGTACGGTTAAGGTTTGGATTCTAAATTCACTGGATCCGGAGATCCATCAGAGTTTCTTATACGTGAGCACTGCCAAAGAACTTTGGGAAGATCTTGATCAAAGGTACAGTCAGTGCAATGGACTGTTTTTATATCAACTAAAACATGATCTCTGTTCCATTGCCCAAGGTAACCTCTTTCTGCCTGCATACTTTAATCGCCTAAAAATCCTATGGGATGAATTTACCAACTTGAGCAATCCTCCTGTGTGTATTTCTGGTACTTCTTGCACTGTTTTATGCTATATTCACGATTGTCGGTCTTCTGATATGCTCATACAGTTTCTGATGGGTTTACATGATTCCTACAATGCTGTTAGAAATCAAATACTGGCAATGAATTCTCTTCCCATTGTTAGCAAAACTTACTCTATTATCTCTAGGGTTGAGTCTCAAAGGGAAGTTCACGTTGCTTTTAGTGATGTAACTGATAATTCTGTTATGCTTACTAAGAATGTTAACACTAATAGAGGGGCTGGAATGGGTAGAGGTATGAATAAGAAGAAACATAAGGCTGATACGCATTGTGAGATCGATAAGAGTAACACGCACGACACTGATGCCTGTTTTAATATCACTAGGATACCGGATTAGTACAAAATCTGGAAGGAAAGCAGATCCAGTGGAGCTAGTACTTTAAGAAAATCTTTTAAAAACATGGCCAATGTGATGGCAGATTCTCCACTGGATGCTCTTCATGATCCTGCACACTCTTTATCTAATCAATCTGGTGCAAATATCTCTGATTTGATTAGATAGGAGTTGATAAAGTTCTTCAAAGAAAATAACTCAGGGACATCTGAACAGCTGCACTTTACATCTGATTTCTCAGGTATGTCCTGGAATTCAGTACTTGCTTGTTCTAATAAACTCACTGCTTGTCACTGGATTATAAACTCAGGAGCTACTAGTCATACATGATCTAAACTAGACATGTTCACTAATTATGACATACTAATAATGCAATACCTGTTTTCTTGAATGATGGATCTTTACATCATGTTAAGTTCATTGGTTCTGTTAGATTATCTGAGAATTATATTAGAGAATGTTGATATTCATATCTTTAAGTCCAATCTTATATCAGTTAGTAAGATAACCAATGCCACTAAAAGTGAACTTGTCTTTTCTAAAAATTATTGTGCATTGCAGGACCTGAAAACTAAAGAAATCCTTGCTTCAGGATAGACTTATAATTCTCTTTACATTCTTGATGCACAAAACATTACCACTTATCATTCTGCTATTGTTTCTGATACTTTGCAACTCAGTGATACTCACTGTAATTCCTTTGAAAAGGAGTGTTTTGATCGTTTTTCTATTACTTATAATAGAGACATTAAATGTATTTCTGTGAAAACTCATAACTACCACTTATGGCATCAAAGATTAGGGCATGCTTATGCATCTACTTTGAAACATATTAATATTGTAAGTTTTGATTCTAGTGATGATGTGTGTGATTTTTGTAAAAAATCTAAGCAACATAGATTACCCTTTCTTGTCAGTACTATTACCTCAAAAGAACCTTTTGAAATCATACATTTGGATCTTTGGGGGCCTTATAAAAAACATACACATTATGGTTGTCGCTATTTCCTTACCATTGTTGATGATTTTTCAGGTGTGTTTGAACCTACTTAATGCCCTTACAAAGATCATACTTACTCTACTCTTAAGAATTTTTTGGATAACATTTTTATTTTTATTTTTGGTAATTATTTTTTTGGCTTTCATTAAGAACTAGTACAATGGTAATGTTATGTGATTAGTAGTGATAATGGTAGAGAGTTTGTTAATCAAGCTGCAAAATTCTTTTTCAGGAAAAAGACATTCTGCATCAGACTACTTATGCTTATACTCCACAACAAAATGGAGTTGTGGAGATAAAACACAAGCATCTGTTGCAAATTGCAAGATCTTTGATGTGTCAGGCTAATATGCCTATTCATTTTTGGGGAGATGCTATTTTTAATGCTATCTATATCATAAATAGGTTACCTAGTAGGGTTCTTAGTTGGGATACTCCTTATTATAGATTTTTCCATATAAAACCCTCATATGATCATATTAAAACTTTTGGATGTCTATGTTATGCAGTTGACAATGGTCCTAACAAAAGTAAATTTTCTCCAAGAGCCTCTAAGTGTCTTATGTTAGGATGTATTAGTGGAAAGAAAGGTTATAAGGTGTATAACCTTGACTCTAAATCTGGTTTGATATCAAGAGATGTCAAATTTTTTAGGATATTTTTCCTTACAAAACTAGTGCTAACCCTATTGTTTCTGCACCTTTGATTTACACACATGATTCTGCTTCTATAACTGATTCATCTAGTCTGGAAAACTATCAGAAGTCACTGAAATCACCCCTGATCAAGTGGATAATTTACCTCCAACTGATCACAATATCAGTGATTCCAGTAAGACTTTTTATCTTAGACCAGCCTCAAAGAAATTAGAGGGTGAGGTCCTCTCCTGTTTGGATAAAGGATTACATGTTTGGATAAAGGATTATGTGTATAATGTCAGTTATGTTATGCCTTTTGATGATTCCAAATCCCTTTATATGATTAATGATGGTGATTTTCCTTATGCTCCTAGCTATCTCACTTTTATAAGCAATATTGCCCCTGTTCCAAAGTCTGCCACTTACAAATAGGTTGCTAAATATCTTGATGGGTGCAGGTTATGGAAAAGGAGCTTCAAGCTCTTGAGATAATGAAACTTGGGACTTAACTAATCAACCTATTGGAAAAAAGGCCATTGGGTCTAAATGGGTTTACAAAATTAAATTTAATCCTGATGGGTTAGTTGAAACATAAAGCTCGTCTTGTTGCTAAGGGTTTTAATTAAATCTTAGGAATAGATTATTATGATAATTTTTCTCCTGTAGCTAAGTTAGTGATAGTCAGAGTGTTCTTAGCTATTATTACTGCTAAATGTTGGGGTTTGTATCAACTTGATATAAATAATATCTTTTTGCTTGGACATCTTGATGAAGATGTTTACTTGTTTCCTCCTGAAGGATATATTAATGCTCAAATTGGACTTGTTTGTGAACTTAAGAAATCATTGTATAGGCTTAAGCAAGCTTCAAGACAAAGGAATCTTGAGTTTACTAATAAATTACTTATGGTTTTGTCCAGTCACAAAATGATCATTGTTTGTTTACTTTTACTAAAGATTCTTGCTTCATTATGCTTCTAGTATATGTTGATGATGCCCTCAAATAAGGATCTGATGATGCTGTCATACTTGACATTAAGAATTACGTAAATGATGCTTTTACTATCAAAGATCTGCGCAATGCAAAATATTTTTTAGGCCTTGAGATCTTTAAATGTTCTAATGGAATGGTTATTACACAAAAGAAATATGTACAGGATTTACTTATTGACACTAGCTTTGTTAACTGCTGTAGCACCCGCACGATGGGTCACCATATCCCCCGCACCAAAGTCCGATCCACGTACGAAATGGAGGGTCCGTGCATGAACCAAACAGTGGCGAACGGAAGACTGACAGACTCACACATAATCTAGGCGGAACTTAGACCCTGAACAACCAAAATAAAAATGCAAAAGTGAGAAAGTAAGCCATGCAAAACTCAAACATATATACAAACAGGTGACGGGTTCAACTAGCATAAATACCTAATCCCGAATCAAACAATAAACATAAATTCAACGAGTTCAACTAACCCAAGCCCTGTCCCGAAAATTCATATATCAATTCATATTAAAACTTCAAACATAGTATTCATACATATCTTATATATAAGGCGAAAAAGTAGTAAATGCAAATACAAAACAACCTACTAAACAAAAGACTCGAGAAATAGACTCCAAAGGACAGACACACTCCGCCTAGCACGAACACCAAGTACTAAACAAAACAACCTACTAAACAAAACACTCGTGCTCGTTCCAATTCCTCGATCAAATTCTGGAAAATCCAAGCCAATCTCTTCCAATTTCAGATCTAATAACACGAAACCCTAAAATCTTCAAAATCCAATTACTTCCAAACCGGTGAACGAAAATGGAATCCGTAAGAGGCATTGGCTTACCCGTAACGAGGCCTTCGAAACCCCTATAGTGGTCGCCGAAAAATATCCCCGGAACTGACGTCCACCGTGAGCCACTGTGATCCACCGCCAAAAGGCCAAATCTGGAGTTGCATGAACAATGGATGATAGTTCTCGTCGTTCCGAACAACTTTCGTGAAGGGTTCGTTGACAAAAGATCACCGGAAAAGGCCGTCGTTGTCCTCCGAAAAATCTGTCGCCCTCGTATTGCCGGAACCACCACCTACGGCCAAAATTCACTCAAATTGACGCCGGAAACGAACTTAGGGGGTCGGAAAACCTTGGAAAACATCAAGCTTCGTCGGAAAACACCGCCGAGAGGCGGCGAAACTCGCCGCTACACAGTAACTCGCACCGCCGCCGTGAGCTTCAGGCGGCGTGCAGCGCCATCGTGGCCCGGATGGCCACGCCACCAACATGCAACTGAACGCTGGGAAGTCTTCTTGTCGGGCTTGAGGCGCGTGTCGACAAAAGGTGGCCGAAAACCTCCACGAAAGGCCGGCGAAATGGCGGCTCTGCCACCCCCTCCAGGCGTGACTGAAATCCGGTGATATCTCTGCCGTCGGTCGTCATCGGGCCGAGATCTTGGTACGGTTGTGACCGCGTCATCGAGCTCTTCGAAATGGACTACTCATTCGTCGAAATCCGTCGAGAAACGGCCAAGTTTGAGTTAGTGTGTGTTTGTGCATGTGAATAGTGGCGGGGAACGGATTGATCGCTGGAGAAGAGAGAGAGAGCTGATACTGGAATTATGGCACAAATTACGAGGGTCCGGGTATTATATCTCGGGTTCTCGTACGCAAAAACGATCGGAAGAAGGGGTTAACGACGCTATAATTGGACAAACTCAGAGTCTACGGACTCGTCTCGATGCCCCGAACGCGTTGAAGGGGTCCAAGAGGTTGAAATCTCGATCAAACGAGGAATGACCGAAAAACCCCTAAAAAGAGAAAATTACAAAAAGGCCCCTAAACTCTAAAGGAGTTCAAAATAGGGCTGCGAAAAACACAAAATTAAACACATAAAAGGTTGAAACGTGGCGTACCTTATACGTCGAACGAACGGGATGTTACAACTGCAGGACTGCATTCACTCCTTTGCCTACTGGTCATAAGTTTTATAATCAGTTTGATGTACCTTTTGCAGACCAGGCTAAGTACAAAATGTTGGTTAGCCGTTTACTTTACTTAAATTTGTCACGTCCTAATATTAGTTTTGCAGTACAACAGTTGAGCGATATGTGGGTCATGGAGTTCACTGGGAAGCAGCCACACATGTGTTGAGATACCTTTCACAAACACAGACAACTGTCCTTTTCTTTCCAGTTGATAACTCATTTCCTCTTACCTCGTATAGTGACGCGGACTGGGCAACTTGTGCCTTAACTAGACGTTCTCTAATAGTTTTTGTGCTTTGTTAGGTGGCTCGCTTATCTCTTGGAAGACGAAACAACAAACAGTGAGCAAGTCATCCTACCAAGTTGAGTACCAGAGCTTAGGAGCTACCGTATGTGAGTTACAGTAGCTAAGCTATCTTCTTAAAGAACTTTGCTTACCTATTCGGTTACCTATCAACTTGTGGTGCGATAACAAATCCGCCTTAAATATAACGGAGAACCCTATGATCCATGAGTGGACCAAACACCTTGAGATTGATTGCTATATTATGCGCAATCAGTACAAAATGGGGTTTGTATCACCTCAGCATGTGCCATCTGCGGGCCAGCTTGCGAATGTTTTCACCAAGGCATTAGGAGGTCCTGTGTTTCGACGCATTTTGGGCAAGTTAGGCTTCTTGTTCAACGAAGCACCAACTTGAGAAAGGCTGTTGGAGTTGCATTTTTGTATTTTTCCTTTTTAATAGTGTTTTTAATACTCGTGATTATTGTAGCTTACTTTTCACTCTCCATTTATAACCATTAGACGCGTGTCTATTTATTAGGACTTTTGTATTCTTTTCTTCAGATTTTGCGTAATAATATTCTCACCTTAGAAACCCTAAATTCTTCTTCTCTCTCCTTTCCCTGTGTATCATGTCTAAGTTTTTTTCCTTTCTACATGCTACACAACTGTAAGCCCTCTCCAACCTCCAATGGAAGTGCATCAACTTTGTTGGGAATTCTGCAACTTTTTGGATTCGTTATGCTCTCGAATAGCTTGATGTTGATGATGACCTTTTCTTTCTCACAACTCTGTAGACGCTTTGGTGACATCGAAACAAGCTTGTTATGGAGGGTGAATCTTCTTTGTCGGATGATGTGGTAAGCTTTGCTAAGAACATTCCTTATGCTTTGTTGAATGGAGTTCGCACAAAGCTAGCTCGTTTCCCTCTCCTTCCCCTTCGTCTTGGTTCCCTCCTAGAGCTAATTTTTTGAATGTTAATTTTGATGGTGTGGTGTTTAATGATCAAAGTGAGATTAGATGTGGTGGTGTTGTTGCAAAAAATCTTTTTGGTGTGTGCGTGGGCTGGATGTCTTGTCGACATGGTGATTTGTTTGCTCCTGAAATTGCTGAGACCTATGCAGCATCAGAGGCAGTTAAACTTTGTGTACTTCGAAATTGGTCTAAAATTATTATTGAAGGTAATTGCAAGAATTTGATTGTCGAAGTTAAATCTGATAATATGGACTATTTCTAGACGTGTAACATTGTGTAAGACATTCGTAGAGTTTTTTCATTTATTCCGGCATTTTCCTGGTCACATGTTAAACGACAAGTAAATGGTGGTGCTCATATCTTAGCTAAGAGAGCAGTTGTTTTCATTGAAAGAAAGCTGATATCCCCTCTTTTGCTGTTTTTTCTCTGGTATACTATATGATTTAGGATAATATAAATTGAATCTTTATGATATTTTAATTTTGATGGATTTTCACTTAAACCATATCCAACTATCTGCAGCAACTATTTTTAATTAAGTAAATTACATGTTTGATGAATCCCACTATGTTGAGCGGCGACTCCAAACAAATTACTTTATTATCGTCAACTAAAATTAGTATTAAAAAAAAAAAAATCAATTACGGGTCAGGAATGTCATAATTATATATAAGCATAAAATATTCAAAACAATATATTTCAGAACACATAACATAACAAAATCATATTCCAACAAAGTTTCCACTCAATTTCAATACATTATAAAAGCCCACAAAATGACTAATCCACCCCTCATAATCCCCAGCCCGTCTTTGCCGAAACCACCATTGCTTTGCTGTGAAGCGGTTCCAACAGTATTAGCTCCGGCAGGGGCACTTTTGGTATTTGGATCCCCTGTTTCAGATTTATTAATTATTGGTGTTAAATGGTTATTATTTCACGAGCAAATTACATTTTTGGTCCCATAGGATTGGGCGATTTGCAATTTTGGTCCCACTGTTTTAAAAAGTGACAATTTTGGTCCCATAAGTTCCAATTTGTGACAATTTTGGTCCCAACCGTTAAATGGCGGACGGAAACCGTTAAATGTGAGAAAAGTCAAAACAATATTTGACGATAAAAAAACATAAAGGCTGCCGTGGCCTAGTGGACGCATGCCTCCCTTTTATGTGCGAGGTCCAGGGTTCAAATTCCAATCAACACATTTTTTGTTCAAATAATTATTTTGTTAAAATATAAATAAATTTTAATAATAATATAACATAAATATATTATTATGTTAAAATAAAGATATAATATATTATTATGTCAAAATATTTTATATATTTAAGTATATAATATTTAATATTTATAGTGTATAAATATTTTTTTTTTATAAATACATACTATAAATTTTATACGTGTATATATATATATATATATATATATATATATATATATATATATTATACATATATTACTATTAAATATATATATTTTTAGTTTCAAATATTATATTTTTATTTTAACATAATAATATATTTATATTATATTATTATTAGAATTTATTTATATTTTAACATAATAATTACACGTATATAATTTATAAATACATAATATTTAAAATATATTATATAAATATTATTTTTTATAAATACATAATATACATTTATACATATATATATATTATATATATTATATATATTAATGTATATAATATATAGTACATATAATATGCAAATATATATTATAGCTTAAAAAATATTTTAACATAATAATACATCATATTTTTATTTTAACATAATAATATATTTATATTATATTATTATTAGAATTTATTTATATTTTAACATAATAATTACAAATATATAATTTATAAATACATAATATTTAATATATATATTATATAAATATTATTTTTCATAAATATATAATATACATTTTATACATATATATATTATAAATATTAATGTATATAATATATAATACATATAATATGCAAATATATATTATAGCTTAAAAAATATTTTAACATAATAATACACCATATTTTTATTTTAACATAATAATATATTTATATTATATTATTATTAGAATTTATTTATATTTTAACAATATAATTACACATATATAATATATAAATACACAATAGACATTTTATACGTTTATATATTATATATTATATATATTAATATTAAATATATATATATATATACATACCTATATATATATACACGTGTTATAGCTTAAAACAGATTTTAATATAATAATATATTTATATTATATTATTATTAAATTTTATTTATATTTTAACATAATAATTATAGGTATATAATATATAAGTATATAATATTTAATATTTCTAGTGTATAAATATATATTTTTTTTAAATACATACTATAAATTATATATATATATATATATATATATATATATATATATATATTATATATTATATATTATACATATATTAATATTAAATATATATATTTTTAGTTTCAAATATTATATTTTTATTTTAACATAATAATATATTTATATTATATTATTATTAGAATTTATTTATATTTTAACATAATAATTACACGTATATAATATATAAATACATAATATTTAATACATATGTTATATAAATATTATTTCTTGTAAATACATAATATACATTTTATACATATATATTATATATATTAACGTATACAATATATGGTACATATAATATGCAAATATATATATTATAGCTTAAAAAATATTTTAACATAATAATTACACATATATAATATATAAATACATAATATATATTATATACTTATATATATATAATATTTTGACATAATAATATATTATATCTTTATTTTAACATAATAATATATTTATATTATATTATTATTAAAATTTATTTATATTTTAACAAAATAATTATTTGAACAAAAAAGGTGTTGAATGGAATTTAAACCCTAGACCTCGTGCATAAGAGGGAGGCTCCCGTCCACTGGGCTACGGCTGCGTTTGTGTTTTAGTTTTGTCAAACATTGTATTTGACTTTTTTCACATTTAACGGTTTCCGTCCGCCATTTAACGGTTGGGACCAAAATTGTCACAAATTGAAACCTACGGGACCAAAATTGTCACTTTTTAAAACAGTGGGACCAAAATTGTAAATCGCCCAATCCTATGGGACCAAAAATGTAATTTGCTCTTATTTCACTAAAAATGGATTATGCATATTAATTAAGAAAAATATATTCAAATTTAATTTGTGAAAAGGACACGTGTCTACATACCATCGGCGGTTGGGCCTCCTGCAATGGGGCTGGTGGCACCACTATTGGTTGTATTCTTCCCAATTTGATAGAAAACCTGAGCATCCGGTGAATTGGGAGGCAAGTTCAGGAGAGCTGCAATAATAATACAAAATTAATTAATTAATCATCAGTAAAAATACAATCCTTTGAATTAAATCAATGATAAATTAATTCCCCAAATTTGAAAATTTACAATATCATCCCTCACATTTGAATCAAATATATAAATTTTTGCAAAAAAATCTCACTAGAGTATTTCCAAAATTCTACACATTTTCATACTTTAATTTCTCGGACGATCTATTTCATGTGTACTTACCGGGGCACTGGGAAATATTAGCCGGTGCGTTACAGACATTGGGAAGTCCCAGAGCGAGCGTGACGTTAATATTCAATCCTAAATCGGGATCGTTTCTATCTTTTATAATAACGCATAGACACTTCTTCTTCGTCTTCAATACTTGTTTGAGCCCGGTGCAACAATCGGGCGTGGGAGCTTTTGCAGACCCGCTAACATAAGGCAAGCACGTTGCTAATCCCACCAACGACTCCGTGCATTCTTCTTTCTCCTTGGAGTTATCAGACCTCGAAGAACCAAACAGGATTAGCACGGATAGCAACAAGATTGAAACTTTCAAGTTCTTGGTTGTGTAAAAACCCATTGGTTTGTTGATCTAAGAAGGGTTTTTGGAAGTTTAGAACTTGGATTAATTGTGGGTGGGGTTTATAAAAAGAGAGTGTAGTGGGAAAAGGGGAGAAATTTATTCAAACTAGGTCTTGATCAATCATTGCTGTCATGACCATATTTAGTGGGGCGTCCACTATGTGGTCTATTTTGTTGGTAGACTCCTTTTTTTACTTGGATAATTGAAGAGGGTTGTGATTATTAATTCGAATGATAGAAAGTGTGATCATAATTTTGAATGTGTAGTAGTTTTAAATTATGTGATCAATTGTTTTGATATTTAGTTATGAAAGTGGTTATAGTAGTCAATTGTGAATGCCATGAAACTAATGAGAGAAAGAGGAGAAGTGCAACTGTCAAATTCAATCAGAATGAGTTTTTTTTCGGTTTTTATACTGTTCTTATTCTGTCAAAAATTTTAACTTGTCTATACATAGTTTGATATTCTATTACATAGTCTTTTGCTTACCAAAAATATTTTTATTAATTTTGGCAACTGTAGGACTCAAACTCACAATCCATATATCTATTTGTTTTTTTTTTTACCTGCAAACAGGTTTTGAAACAAATTTTCAAACATGAAAGTTCATTGCACATATTTTTCAATCTAAAAAGTGTGACAATTACCTGTTACCTTTTAAAAAGATGACTTGATGAGTTGATTCTTGAATAATACGTTTACTTTATGTCCTTTAAATTAATTTGAACCAATGTTAGTTCTAATAAATTAAAAGGCTGAAATATATATAGATATGCAAACCTTACTCTAACTGATGATTTGAAATAAAAAGAATTTCCATTAATTAATTAATAATACTTAACAAAAGGAGAAGTTCAAGAAATTTAGTGACAATCTTGTTCTAACAAATGATGTTCTGTATTCAAGTATTTGAGGATATAATTATTATTAAAATAAAATATTAAAACTTTACACTTTAAGACAGGTGAAAAAACACATACAGATGAAAGAAACCTTGAATTGCCAAGGTTGGTGTCATATGATGTAGTCTATACATGTGGCAATTAAAGGAAGCCCTTATTTTTGAGGTTAGGGTTTAAAAAAGTGGCTAAGGTACAAAATTGCACCAACCCACTATAGCTGGTGGATCTTGCAATGGTATGTATTAATTATGTGAAAGTTTTATATTTCTACTTTGTATTGTGACATCAATTAGCAAGCATAGTGACATCACAAGCTTTGCACACCCCGTAAAACTCAAAGAGGGTGGTTGGGATGTTTTTATATTATTTAAAAAGATTGCAAGACATTAAATAATTGTTTTTGTTAGTCTCTAGTAGCCTAATTAATTAAATTCATTACCACATAAAATATACGACGATACGGTATCCTAAACTTTACTTATAATTTGTAAGAACCCCATATTATATTTTTGATCATATAAATTAAATGAAATATTTTGAGGAAACTTATTTAACCAAATGGTTTTTTCACAACTTACAAGTTGAAGTCTTTGAGGGACAAAGCCTCTCCTCTTAGCCCATATAGAAATGGGCTCATTTTTGGCCCGATTTATGGTACAAAACATGCAAATATTAATATGATTTTCGGCCCCATTTTTTAATCAAGACGTGTGTGTTTATAATATTAATACTAGTATGTTACCCGGAAAAAAAAAAAAAAAAAAAAAAAGGTAACCCGACACACTCATTGTGTGTGCTAAAAAAAAAAATACTATTATTTAAATATATTAAAATTAATATTCAAATATATTAAAATCTACTTGAAAATTTTGTAATGGTAGATTAATTTTCTCTATCGATTTTCTTTGGATTTATTTGCTTCAAAATTTTCAATTGGTGTATATACATATGTGCATGTTTAGAAAATACTCACGAGACGGTGAAATATTGGATGTGGCGACGTGGATAGAATTTGAAACGCATTTGGTATATTGTGAGAGAGTGTTTTACAGGGAGTAACATATTCAACTCAAATAATATATAATTTAAAAAAAAAATTGAGATCAAGTTTAAGAGACCATAAATGGATTCGCCGGTGCGAGGGAAGATGGCGTGGCAAGCTCCGGCCTCAGTATGGGTTAAGCTAAATGCGGATGACAGCTTTTTCGAGAGTAAGCAACATGCAGCCGTGGGGGGATAGATCAGGAATTCGGACGATGAGTGGGTTATTGACTATGCTCTGAAGTTTGGCCATATCTCGATTAATATGGCGGAATTGCTTGGTCTTTGCAAGGGGCTAAAGACAGCTTGGGAGAGAAGATTTAACAGGATTGAAGTTGAAGTTGAGTCGGCTACAGTGCTGAATTGGGTGACTATAGACGAGATTGAAGATCATCCATGGAGGAACTTTATCGCAAATTGTCGTCGGCTCATTCACATGCCTTGGGATATCAAGATTCACCATATCTATAAGGAGAAGAATGAGAGTGCCGACCGGTTCGCTAAGATGGGTCACACTATTGAGAACGATAGCATGATTTGGGACGCTCATCATTTCTATTATTTGAATTGAAACAAATTAGAGTTCTCAACTTTCTACGATGTCTAAACGATAAAATCGTTTCAGGAACAACCAAATCAAAAGGATGTCTAAACGATTTTATCGTTTCAGGAACAAACAATTCCAAAGTTCTTCTTAGATGTATTGAAAACATCTTCTTAAAAACATATCTTCGAATCATGTTATCGAATAGGTCCTGATCGAATTGCCTTCGGTGCCCTTTCACTGAGGAGTCTATTCAATTTATTTTTTTCTTTGTTTGCATTTTTCTATTTCCTGCCCATTTAAGGGCTCTGTCTGACAAAAAAAAAAAAAAAAAAAAAGGATCCACCCTTAATAAAAGAATATAGATTAAAAAAAAAAAAAAAATTCCCACTAAGGATCCCATACTTTTTAGGGGACCTTGGTATTTCTTGAAGTATGGATTTACACTTTAAAAACACCACTTATTTACCGATAAAATACCCAAAAACGATTAGTCCACAAAGGGAATCCAAAGCTATAATTTTCTTGGCCTTTGTATCTTCCTTCTCCATAATTCATAAAAGCAAGAAAATTCCCGTACAAACTCGGCTAAAACCCGAACATTTATATGACAAGTATGTTCCCACCCCCCAAAAAAAAATGATAATTATTTTTTCTGGAATTTCCTATATGAGAAGTGTCTGACACGAATATCTGACACAACATGATACAATACGATACGATACGACACTACATGATCAGACAAAATAATATTTTAAAAATTAATATTTTTAAGAAACTAAAGAGTTAATTAAGTTGCATAAGATAATTTATAACTGAAATATAATATTTAGCACCATGATTAAGTCAAGAATTTTTAACTTAACATGCAATTAATTAATTTTACATTTTAATCAATTAAAAAGTTACACAGATCTCAACAATTAATTAAAAAGTTAGATGAAGGAATTGATGAAATATTGGAATAAATTCTGTTATATAATAGACATTTGCTTCTTGGGGACATTTTGCCCTATTTGATTTGATCTAATCTGTCATATCAGCATAACAAGAAAGTAAGAGACCGTTTGGTACGCTTGTGAAGTTAATTTCATTTAATATAGTTCGGGCTTATTAAGTAAAATTAGGTCACTATAGTAGCACCTAATTTTGTGTTTGGTATGTTTTGATATTTGGAAATGAGAGTTTGTGTTATCTAATTTCGTGTTTGGTATATGCTCAATTAACTAGTACTATATTTGTATTTTCCTAAACTGCCCTTATGGGGATTCAGAGTTTTGGTATTGTTGTAATCGTCTGGTGTGGCTCTACTTGTCGAGTGGTTTGAGGGCTAGAGGGGAATCGAACACGGGTCTCCAAGGAAGAATGGCTCGATTCAAATGCGAAATATATGCAGTCCGAAATTCAACAAAAGAATATAGTAAAATAGACAATAGAATAGCGGTCTAACAATAACGTTTCTTTTTTTTTTTTCATCAGCTAACAATGGAGAAATTAGATAGCCATTCATAAGAATACCTCAACCTCTGCAAGGGAAAACAGAATTCTGGAATGGCAACCTAAGCAACAAAATTACAAGAGGTGATGGAACAACTTTTGTCTTTAACAAAGCCCCATCATTACATCCTCAAATATTTACATTTTCCCTTCTATCAGTTTCTTCAACAAAGTCTCAAGAAAAGAAGCTTCTTCAACAAACGAACTACAGTACAGTCCACCATTGATTGTGAAAGAGATCATCATAACAATTATATGTGCTCTCTTCACACTCTCCTCCACCCAAAATCCGCCTTATCATGGGAGACACATACGAAGTGTTGATAGTGATCGGGACATCCATCATGCGGACGAAGATTCCCTCTATCAAAAGGAAACAAGAAACTCATGTTATCTTACAAGAAGAAACGTTACTAGCATATATTTGAAAACCAAAATAAAAGTTATAAGTTCGAATGAACCAACATGAAAGTTGTATACTCACTTCGTATGGAGTCATACTGTGAGCCACGAGAGGAGATCCAACGTACTCCGGCGAAGGTGACCTCTACCTCTGCCGGATGCGCCTGAGATATTATGGTTAACATGCAATGATTGGAATACCTGGTGGTGGTTCTTTTCCTCAAAGTAGGCATTTAACCTAACTTTCTTGAAGAACCAGGTCCTCATCAGCATCCTTCGGCCAAGCCACTGCTGAGTTCTGAGGATCAAATTTCTCAGCTTCCATGATAAAAGTTTCCGCCTCCTTCGTATTGCCAAAAGAAGCTGAAAAAGAGCATATCAAACTCTCTAGAGAAGGAAGTGTTTGAAAATATGCTATAAAGATGAAAAATACCTTAATCTCCAAAACTCCCGTCGTCTCATGTCCATAAGAAGATCCAGTGTCCTTCTCCATGCTTATTCCTCTCCCCATTGGTGGGCTGTCGATCTTCTTGTCCAGCAGTGGAGATGATTTCTTAATTATGCGCCATATATGCAGTAGATTCACCACCCCTTGTCCAAAGTATGTTCCCATTTCTCCAAGCATAGAGACTTGACACTCTGAAAAAACAAGAAAGCCAATTAACATTAGTGATGAATAATTAACATTGCTTAAAACCTCACATTAGTAGATACAGACTGAGAACAAATAGTTACAGACCTATAAAATCTCTCAACAGACACGGTCATCGACTTTTGAACAAAATGTGCAATGCTACAAGAAAACACTTAAACCGGAACAAAAGAAAACTCTCTTTGCTTCAAGGAGAAGATGCATATTACCATAAGAGAACTTTCAACGTATTAAATTTTTTTGGTCTTAATACATACTTCATCAATCATTATCCTCAAGAGCCAAAGCTCCACTTGATTAAACAACAAATTACTCAGCCTTTCACTTATAAGCTAATCTGCAAAAGCAAATCATCTAAAATTATAATGAAGATGAACTCAAGAAACATCTTTTCTTTTTTTTCTCCAAAATTACATAGTGCAAAGTGTTGACCATTTCCAAGTCTATTTAGAGTAGGCAGAGATCACCATATCATGTTATTTATATTAATGTTCTGCATAAAGTAAAAGTTGGAGTGCAAAAAATCAGCATTCTCATCATAGTAAGGTTCTCTTCATTTATGCACATTGTAGATTCACAACACAGAGTTATCAGAGATGGTCATGAAAAAAACAAAATCTTCGTTCCCATAACGCACACAAGTAAAATTTATAAAGCGTTTTGGGTAAAAAAGTATCTATGAAATGTAATGAATTCATATCAATGTAGATCATGGAAAAGGCAAAATTTTCAGCATATCAAGAGTAATGAATTCACCAACAAATGGTATAACTTAGCCGTCAGCGCCACTTGGGTACATAAGCACTTATCAGGTAGTTTAAACAGTTGGCTATGCAAGTACTATTGTCATGTAGTTTAAACAAGAGTCTGGTATTCAAATCTCTAGTTAATATGTTGTCATAACCATTGATAGTTTTACACTTCAGTCATCCGATTAGTTTGAAACCATATAAAGTAGGATTAAGCACCAAAAAGAATAGTAATGAATTCAAAAATTCATTGCTCACACATGTATTTCATCACCTTCAGGATTCACCACCTCTTTTGCACATATCGCTATCATCATTTACGAACTCAAGGCCAGTTTGAGATACACTCATCGTGGAGATCCCATTCACAGACTGATTCCCTATTTCCCCATCACAATCTGATGCTAAATCTCATAAAGAATAAAGAATTGAACTTTCCTCGAAACATTTGAGCTAGAATAAGAGTTCTGCGAATTCAATATCAGCCAGGTCCTACTTTGGGCATGTCATAGTGCTTGGTTAGATTAGCCAAAGACTGGTTGAACTCTTGAATTCGATCGCGGTGAGATTTCTTTGCAATCTTCTCCAGCCTCCGGAGCTCAATTTTCTGACACGCCACTCAGCTGGAGTCAAATGCTCGTCTTCACCAACTTTACCTTCGTTGTGAATTCCAGTCCCATTTTCATCAGAATAAGCAAGATCCAATACCGACGCATTGTTTCCATCTATCAACCAAAATTGATGTAAGAACACGATATAAGCAGCAAAGTAAAATCAAACAAAGTGAAAGTTGTTCTGTATGAATAATGTGCTTCAAACCTGTCGACTTGAACTACAACTTGAACTGCGCAATAAAGAGGAACGACCCGCAGACCCCTTCGCTCTAACTCAATCGCCTTGTTGATTCGCAGGTGCGGCTGCCGCTGAAAGAAATCGCCCTCAAATTCCCAAACCTAGAATAGTATTAGATTGAAGAGTAGAAGAGAACGAGGGTAATTATTGGAAATGGAAAATTCTACAGTGCATAAGCAACTGTCCTCCCACAACAACGGGACTTAATATCGTCAAAAATGGGAGATGAGCAACGAGACTTATTCAGTGAACAGTTGCGGGCTCTTCCGGGCCAGATACTAAGTGGGGCGGGCTCATACGAGTTAATATTTGGTACCAAACAGGAAATTAAGCCTCCTACCTTATATCTAGGGCACCTAGTAACCATACCAAACACTTTCTAAATGTATTATACTTATAGCGTAATTTAATTATTGAAATGTTATAAAAAATCATCTACTTAATCAATTCAACGTTTTTTTTATATTTTATTTTTTAGTGATAAAATAGAACCGTTTCTTTAAAATCAATCAGTTTAATGTATATTTTTTGTCAAAAACTTATTTACTTACCAGAATTTACACGTGACGAATTAGGAGTTCGTGTAAAATTGGATTGGATTTCTGGCGGCGAAACTGAGTTCCGATTAAAAAGTGCATTAAGTTGCATGATTTTTAAAATACGGACCTATTTTTATTTCAAAAAATAAAATATACTAAAAACGTTAAATTAGTCAAATAGATATACCAAATTTTTAATTTTTTCTAATAACAAGTGTTACATACTTTTGTCATATAAGGCCTCGTTTACTTTTTTGATTTAGGCATGTTAGTGATCTATTTCCTGCCAAAACATGTGTTTACTTTTCTTGCTTACTGACCCGGATTTAAGGCCTTGACCCGTGCAATTTTGGCGTGTTTAATAATCATGGCCACTATCATGAGGTACAAAATTACCTATATACTCAACACTTGCCTTTATTTACAAACAAATGCCACTGAAAGGTTTTCCATCTTTAGAGCGTTTATTTCATTCCTCTTCTTCTTGCGCAGAAGAAAATGGCACACAGGCAATTGCAGTCTCCCAGAGAATATTATCCATGGGTGAGTGAATGTCATATAAATTACTTCGGACCTGCGATATGGTTGAATTCGTCTGGGTGTTATAAATCGAAGAGGTTTTTGTCGTCGCCTGGGGGGTGTTTAATTGTTCGACGGTGCCCTTACCGTGAAACCGTCAGCGAAATTCAAGGTAAGCTAGTGGGCATACGATATGTATTGGTTTTCTTGGATGCAGTTGTTGGTTTCCCTGGTGCGAGATGAAATAATATGGTTGAATATCACATTTGCAAATTAAGATCCAGATGCGTTGATTTTGTTGGGATATGTCGAGGGTTATGGGGATTGCTAGTTAAGAAAATTCCAATTGATTGCGTATGGACAATGAAAGCTATTTGCTCAAACTGGTAGTTAGAAGAAACGAGAACTATTGAGAAATCAATTTTGTAGCCTGAGTCTCTTCGTTTTTCTGGTTAATTTTCTCAATATCTACATGATAGCTGCAAATATTTGGAAAAGGTAATTGAATAGTTGTATGATTACCTTATAGGTGATAATTACTGAACTTTGAATGACTTTGATGGAGTTTAGAAGCAGTATATCCCTAATCTATTTTCGTGGATAGTTAGAGAATAATAGATAGTTCTACGAGTCTTGGAATAAGGTTGCTGCACTTTGTTTGTCCCAAGGAAGTGGTTGACATTAGAATGAACATTCTAAATTTACTGTGATTCAAATGATCCACAAAGTTTTCTGCATAATAACAAATATATATACTTTTTTGATTATGTGGTTGATAAACTTAAGATTCATCTTTTCTATCAAACATATGGATTTTGAATTTGATGTGGCAGATTGATTTCCTGACCTTGTTTTTAACTTCTGATTGATAGACTTAGTTATTTATACACAGTTTCTAAAAGAAATTGATATTACTTTTTGGAATAATTGCATGCAAAGGACTAATTTAACTACATAAGCATCATAAAAGCAGAATTAATGGAGCGGCACTGATGGAACTTTGTCCCCAACTTTGAAATGTTTAACAAGGTTAGATAAGCGGCAATTGTCAAACATCAGATTCTAACTCTGGAGATGTACACCATTGATGTGCAGGGGGTCATTTACAGGTTGTTCCCCTTATTAAAATTGTCCCTGTCCCTGTTCTTATATTTGCATTACACTTGATTATCATTATGGACATGTGCGAAAGGTTGTCTGGAGACATTTGCGGGGTATTTGGGCGACCTGGCTATAATGAGTTTTTCAATAATTGGAGGTAATTATGCAAAAATACAACTGGATAAGTTTCTCAATTGGAGCTGTAATCATAGTCGTAAGAATTTTAATTCCAAAGATTGTAGTTGCTGCAAGATGATAATATGATTTTCTTTTCCATTTTGAATCAGTGGAAGGTTTGTATGTAGATGCAGGAAGGTAAAATGTGGAAACACTGAACTATGAGGGACAACAGTTCCTGCTATGACCTGCCAGTTTTTCCACTATGAGGATATTGACAGTTGTTACCTTGTACATGTTGTCCGGATACATTAAAGAACTATCTGCTACCTTGTCATTATGGTAGCTTATGTTAAAGATCCTGAGGATCCAACTGCTTTGAATGAGATCATTCGTTGTGGAGCTTGGAGAGATGCGTGCGGTGTGTAATAGAGATCATTGTATAAGTTATGCCTTGGTGTCTTTTGATCGTTGTCGTATCTTCCTTTGGCATCAATTGTAATAGTCTCTTTGTTAGGTGAATCGTGGCTCATTGCCTGTAGACTTTGGGGTTTAATAATATGAGGAAGGTCCTTGTTAATAATAACCCTACAGTCCTTCGACTGTTTTTTTTTCCAGAAAAAAAAAAGAGAGATTACTGGATTGTAGGTTGCATCTGATTTTATTTCCTTCTCTTTTCTTTCTTTTTGTTCCTTTTCTTTTTCTCTATGGGAGTTCATAATATGAATTTTGATGCACAGGGAGTGTTAGTTTTAAAATAATGGGGTTGATTTTATAAAAATTAGAAGAGGGGTTATCTTAGTAAATTCACATAAACATGCAATTCTGACACATAATGTAAACAGAGAAGAGTAAATTAACATGGATGTTAAATTCATCCCAACATGTGTCGTAAACGTATGTTAGTGAACTATCACTAACCCCCCCTAACACGTCATGCATAATCACATCTAAGAATGTAAACGAGGCCTAATGCTTAAGTTCGATTGAAACGGGTTTAGAACTGAGATAAGGTGTACCTCTTTTGACAAATAAATTTTAATGTATGACAGTTTTAATAAAAATTTATTTATAAGGGCATCATTTATTGAAATGCATCACATATACTATGGTTTTAGTATATCGATCCCGTGCAATTCTCTCATTTTAGAATAATTACAATAACTAAAGAATCCGTTAGAGTAGATGATGCTGGTTGATTTTTCAGTTGGTTCGGCAGTCCAATGATTGGACTGAGATCTATAACGTATGAATACTTTTAAAAATATTATTTTGTCTGATCATGTAGTGTCGTATCGTATCGTATCAGATATTCGTGTCCGACACTTCACACATAGGAAATTCAAGAAAAAATAATTATCATTATTTTTTGGGGGTGGGAACATACTTATCATATAAATGTTCGGGTTTTAGCCGAGTTTGTACGGGAATTTTCTTGCTTTTATGAATTATGGAGAAGGAAGATACAAAGGCCAAGAAAATTATAGCTTTGGATTCCCTTTGTGGACTTAATCGTTTTTGGGTATTTTATCGGTATATAAGTGGTGTTTTTAAAGTGTAAAACCATACTTCAAGAAATACCAAGGCCCCCTAAAAAGTATGTGATTCTCAGTGGGATTTTTTATTTTTTATTTTATCTATATTCTCTTATTAAGGGCGGATCTTTTTTTTTTTTTTTTTTTGTCGGACAGAGGCCTTAAATGGGCAGGAAATAGAAAAATGCAAACAAAGAAAAAAATTAATTGGACAGACTCCTCAGTTAAAGGGCACCGAAGGCAATTCGATCAGGACCTATTCAATAACATGATTCAAACCTTTTACTTGGTCACTCTCTTCATACCTTTTACTTGATTTTCAAACTCCCATAAAAAATGGTGCTTTTACGAAAATGGTGTCCTAAACGGCTGTAGCTTTTGACTCAAAGCCACTCTTATTTTCTTTTCTCTAAATGTCATTTACAATTAAAACTAAGAATTTTTTTTTGAAAGGGGACGTGATAAAACTAAAAGTAAACATTTTCCAACGAGAATAACTTAAAGGGAGAAAATTGGCCATGCATATAAATAGGAAAAAATCCACCTTTTTTAATAAAGTAATGGACTAGCAAAGAATGAGAACAATTACAAAGATAAAAGATGCGCCACTAATTGTTCAAAATTGACTTTTTGTCCCTCTGTTAGAGGTGTTCGTGCTACCCACAACTTTATTGGGGTTAACGTATTTTTTAACTTTTCAAGTTAAGGAAAGGGTATTTCTGAAAATTAAAAATAAAAGAATAGGAAATTTTAAGTTTAGTAGTAATGATGTACTGATAATTTATCAAATAGGTCAATGTGGAATTATGGATGCTAGAGCTTCTCAAAAATTGTACTTATAAATGTTCATAGTCGCAAGGCACATATATATACTAGTCATTGCTGCAGGCCGCGCGTGCGGAAAAAAGAAATAATTTAATTAATTATTCTATATATATTATAAAAGCGCCAGTTGGGGTTTTTGGTTTCTTGAAACTTTTAAATTGCCCGTAATACCCTCATGATAATTATATTAATAATTTTAATTAAGGATAATTATGTAAATACATATTATAAGTTATTAACTTAAAAATATTAAAAAAATACTTATTGATTTAATACAGGACTCTTCATAGAGGAGAATTAAGATTTCTTTAATTAATTAAAAACATGTATAATTCAATAAGGATTCTTTTAATATTAATATATTAATTAATTGTATTCAAATTTAATAATATAAGATGCCAAATTTATCGTCAATTTGAAGTGTTTATTATAATACGATATGTCTAATGAATTGAAAGGCAATAAATAAATTTACATTATAAATTTTGGCAAATGGAATGTTTTCAATTACATGCATATTGCTAAAGCATGTGAAACTAGCATGTCAAAAAATTTCAACTTTAAGACCTACAATTTAAAATGTTTATTATAATAAGAGATGTTACTTTGAAGTATTGAAAAAACAACAAAATAATACATATTATAAATTTGGGCAAAGGAGTGTTTTCAATTGAGCATTGCTAAAGCATATATCTCTCATTTTATAAAAATCTCATATATAAGTTATATAATAATATATTTTAGGATAGAAGAATTCTTGTAACAATATAAATTTTTTTAAAAATACAAATGTATTACCATATGGCATAAAATTGCAGTAGGTTGATTATTTTTATTTAATTTGTATTCTCAACTTATTAATAAAGTTAAAATTTAAGTTCTACTATTAACTTTTTGAACAGAAAAGATATGAACGCTTTATATGCACCATTAGTGGAATTTATTAATTGTATTTTAGGAGGAATGTTATTAATTCCAAATATATTTATTGAAAAAATCTTGGATGGACTTCTAATTTGACTAATGTACAAATAATTTAATTCCTATATGACTAGAATTGGTAGCACATCACTAAACACACAAGTGGCGTGAGAGCTATACTAACGACCCACGTGAAGTGCACAAAACTTCTTCATCAACGTAATTAACATACTATGGGACAAAAAAGGTTTTATGTAAATTATGGTGCACATGACCCAATGATTTATACCCTATAATATTAAAATTATACCGTTTCAATATAAATTTAATAAAATTGTACTAGAGCGAACGAATATAAATAATAAAGAATAAAATTTCTACTATCAAGTGAAATATATTGTCTTTGTAAATGCAGAAATGATCATATTTAAGAAAAATTAATTGTTAATAGATTATGGATATAATGAAACATAGTGATGGTGACATTAATATTGAGTGAATCATCAAAAAAAGTTGAGAAAAAGATTTGATCGAGAGGATCAAAGTGAGATTGGGTCTAGAAAAATTGATGTTGAGATATTAACGCGGTGGTGGTTTGGAGGGGGGGGGGGGGGGGGAGACAAGAAAGAGATGTGATAGAGTTAGAGGGTTTAGAGGTGATTTATAATATAACATGGAAGATAATTAGTACACATTACTCTTACTAATTTTTTGTTATAATTAATTAATAGATAATATGACTAATATTTTCTCAATACAATTTGCTAACATAAAAAAAATAAAAAATTATTGTATTATAATTCATGTTATAGTATACGATCATGTCAGAATTTGGGGGCTAATGAAGTTGTTGAATTGACCGCTTGATTACTTAAGAATTTATTTGAAAGAAAGTCTTCTCGACCTGAAAATGGTACAAAAAAAAAAAAATGTAAACTAGGTCGGGTGACCATGACATAGACCTACTGATGCCTAAATCAGCAATTAGCTCGAGAAGCTTAAGAGTAAATTAAAGGACTCAAAAAGTTCAATTATATGCTTACCAACTGACATGAATTATAGGAGTGTTATGGTGATGGGCCTTTATACGTGCTTAAGTACACATACTTAATGTGCGCTAAATGCATCTATAGAGTTAATGGTTGTAGGTATGATGCACTTGAGTGAAATAGGTCAGGAGATTATGTGCCTTTAATGCACATCTTGCATGATCCTTGACTTGCATCTCAACTAGGGAGGTCGAGGGACCTGGTCACCTGATCGTTTCCTCATGCATAAATTGACCCCTCTGTCTTAGGTCGGGAGGAAGGTCGAGCATGCAACTAATTATGACTGACGCGTCGTGCCTTGTGTTAATCCAGGTCGTGCTATGTATCTTCATGATATTATGCCACGTCATAAGCCCCCAAAAATTATCAGGTAAGGTTGATGTGACTGATGGTCTTTCGACTTATAGAGGTGCCATTCACACTCAGATCAACTTGCCAGACAGTAACCATGACAATGTTATGTTTTTCTCATTCCCTACAAATAGGGCTTTTCAATCATTTTTAAAAGTCATTTTTACTGAAAAACATATCGAGTGAATCATAGCAAGTATCGTTCGAAAAAGTTGTCTTAATCTGAATTTCGAAAGAAAAGTTCAAGAAAAGTTGGTCGAAATACCTTCTTACATTCAACTTAGGTATTATCTCGACACAGCTCTGTACATGTTTCAATTTTTTTTTTCTACCCATTTTTATCTATTTTTAAGATGGCATCGAGAAAAAGAATTTCAATACCTACCCATAAGATAATCCTTCCTTAGTTTTAAAGGCATCTAATCCTCGAGTTATAGCTTCGGGATGAGACCAAATTGGAGGAAAAACAGTCAGAGACTATAAGCATTTGTTTGAATCTGCCTTCCTTATCTTACTTTATATAAAAGAATTTTAAGTTGGATTCGAGATGATTTGAACGATATTATAATTTCTTAACTTGGTGGGGACAAATGTTATTAATATTAAATATCTCTTATAAAGTATTACATTCCTTAAAAATACTTATTTAAGTAAATTAGGATAACTCAGAAATTATAATAAAACTCATTTAATCTAAAGAGATGATGAACGGATTTTACAAATCAAACTAAATATATAGAATCAAATAAAAAATAAATACAAATTATTATTAATTTTTCATGCTAATTTTATAATATACCTTACAATTTTTGGTTTATGAGATGATGTCTATTATGCATGAACACAAATACGATACAATACAAATTGATTTTTAAGTTTGACAGGTGGGGGATATCTAACACAGTATCTGACACAAACGCATTATAAAATAATATTTGGATTAATTACAGAACACACAGCCCCCCTCGCGCGCCTGCCTCGCTAACCTTTCAAAATTGTTGCACTTAACCCCTTTCCGTTGGAGTCTTAGGGAATATTACGTTCATTCTTTTTGGGCGTGATTTATAAGGCTAAATTTGTACAAATCATATCTCAAACATGTTGATATTATATATCAAATCGAAGGTCTCGGCATAAAGAACAAAATGGTGGTCTCAAAATCAAAATCCCACAACCAACAAATAAGGAATCATTGGTCAAAGATGACGAACAGGCGGGGAAGTTTTGCATGCAAATTCCAACGCTTCTGATGGTCAATAGGATCGAATGGGATATGGATTTTGTTTTTCTTGGGAAGAGGAACACGATGGTAGTGGTCTTGACTATTGGGTCGGCCTGACAGAGGAGATATCGACGGTCAAAATTCAACTTGATCGGAATATTCCCGAAATATTCCACCGAAAACGTTGAAAAGGGGGTTAATTGCAACAATTTTGAAAGGTTAGGAGACAAATCGCCCAAAATAAAAGGATAGGGGGCAACCCGCCCCTAAGGCCCAAAAGACGGAGGGTTTGTGTAATTAACCCTAATATTTTTAAACGTGTTTGTGCATTATATGAGTGTTAATTTGAAACTATAACTTTTTATTTTTATAGTTGAGAGTTATATTAAAAAATTAAATTTCAATTGAGACCTAATTATTTTCAAAAGTTGATATTTTAAATAATTTAATTTAATAATTTAATAATTAAAAATAATTAAATAAATTGTGTATTTAATGTGCAACGCACATTGTTTTTACTAGTTATAATAAATAAGCAAGTTATGATTTAAATGAAAAAAAAAAAACAAAAACATGCATATAAGTTATGAGCTAACTACCCCAAAAACCCTGTGTTATTCGAAATTAGCACAAAAAACCCTATGAAAAATAAAATGACACAAAAAACCCTGTGTTTTATAAAATAAACTTACAGCCCCCTATCCCCATCTGGTCAACGAGAGAAGATGAAAACCCTATAATGCCCTTACCTCATAACCCATACAATTCATTGCAATTTCATTTCAAAAACGCCATTTCATATTATATATATATATATTTGATATATTTTATATATATTTGATAAGTTTTAAATACATATTTTATATATATTTTATATATATTTGTGCGCCTCCCCTTTGGCTCGTTACTTGAACCGGAGCCTTCATTCCCCTCAGCGGATATCTTGGCCTCCTATACTCTTGGTTGTCACGAGCGGGCTCATAAGCCCTCGTTACCAACCACCCAAATGGCTCTCTGACACATCGTACATGCCCGCGCACCTGCCACTGTTGCCAGCACCAACTTTTGGCCGCTTTTGCAGAAGATTCCTCCTAGGTTTCTCTCTCATGGCGCCACGTGTTAGGGCAACATTCGGCCAGGACCACTTGAGGCAAATGACCAAAGGGCCCTTGACCCTCAACTATAAATAGCTAAAGTCATCTTCTACACAGGTAAGCATTCTTCATCACTGAAACTGTGACTGAACTTACATTTCTTCATACCTTGAACTGACTTGAGCGTCGGAGAGCCAAACTGGGTATCACCCCCAGTTCCCCCAGCTTGGCCTTCTGACTTTTCTTGTGCTTGTCCCAACAGGTAGAACCCCCCTTTCTCATCTCCGGCGAATCTCCGGCGGTTTCCTCCACCAATACAAATCGTAAAGTGATCGGATTCGGATCCTCACATTTCTGAACCCATCATTTTTGGCGCCGTGCCCTCGTGGATTTCAAAGCCATCATCTCCACCTACCACTAGAAGATTAAATTCCCCACCCCCGAGGGTGTGGGAGAAGTACTGTGCAATGTGCAAGAGGCTTGGGAATGTTACATGCTGTCCCTCAGAAAGCCTAAAGCGGAGAAAACCTTCCAAATAGGGTCCACCAAAAAGTCAGTGGACTTCCCCAACCTAGATGAGGACAGCCCGGCACGGAAAAGGGCGAAATTGAACAAGAAGAAGAACAAAAAGAAGAAGGGAGACAATGTGGAGAATCCCCTCGAAAGTGCACCACCAGGAACCGTTGGTCGATTGTCCTCAGAAGGAGACGAGCCGGGAGAGGGTGAATCAGCACCTGGTGACCGTTTGACAGGAAAGAAGAGGGCGCTCAAACTTCCTCGCTCTGAGATAAGGATCGAGCCCTCAGAGAAGTTCCTTACCATTGAGCTGGAGCCCGGAAACAAGGATAAGACTACACAGATAGGATCAAACCTCTCAGGGCCTTCTCAGATTATGATGATTGACTTCCTCAGGGAAAATAGTGATGTATTTGCATGGAAAGCCTCCGACCTCACAGGGATTGACCCGAGCGTCATTGTCCATAGGCTTAATGTGGATCCCTCTTTCAAACACGTCAAGCAGAAAAAGCGGGATGTACATGGCTTTCGGAAAAAAGTCATTGAAGAGGAAGTTAATAAACTCCTAGAGGCTCAGTATATCGAGCCCATCTTGTATCCGGAGTGGTTGTGCAACGTCGTCTTGGTGCCCAAGAGCGCGAATAAGTGGCGCATGTGCAACGATTTCACTGATCTCAACAAAGCCTGCCCTAAAGATCCTTACCCGCTGCCCCGGATTGATCAGTTGGTGGATTCGACCGCTGGCTGCGAGCTCATGAGCATGATGGACGCTTTCCAGGGATACTATCAGATCTTTATCGCCCCAGAAGACCGCCCCAAAACCTCGTTCGTTGTCCATCTGGGGGTATATTGCTTCTTAGTCATGCCCTTCGGACTCAAGAACGCCGGAGCTACGTATCAACGGCTCGTCAACAAGATGTTTGAAAGAGAAATTGGAAGGTCCATGGAGGTTTATGTGGATGATATGATTGTCAAAAGCGAGCGCCAGGACTCCCACTTGGAAGATCTCAAGCGCACTTTTTCAATCCTGCGTCAGTATGGGATGAAGTTGAACCCTTCGAAGTGCACCTTTGGAGTGCAAGGGGGAAAGTTCTTGGGGTACATGGTCAGTCAGAGGGGAATTGAGGCCAATCCGGAGAAGATCAAAGCCATTTTGGAAATTCCCTCCCCTCGAAATTTGCGGGAAGTACAGGTCCTAGTAGGAAAAATCATCTCGTTGAACAGGTTTATCTCGCGCTCGGCGGACAGGAACCTTCCCTTCTTCAAAATTTTGAGGAACGCACGTAACTTTGCTTGGACAGAAGAATGCGAAAGGGCGCTGCAGGATATGAAGGCTTACTTATCGAGCGCACCACTGCTGACTAAGCCCGTCGAAGGTGAGAGATTATTTATGTATCTTTCCGTTTCTTCCGAGGCCACGAGCGCGGTTCTGATCGCTATACGGGAGCGGAAACACTTACCTGTCTATTATCTGAGCCAAACATTGCAAGGAGCCGAAAAGAAGTATTTGGAGATTGAGAAATTCGCGTTCGCTCTTATTAACGCCTCAAGAAGGCTAAGGCCCTACTTTCAAGCGCACTCCGTAACGGTTCTCACCGACCAACCCTTGAAGCAAGTGTTGTCCAAACCAGATGTGTCTGGAAGGTTAATCAAGTGGGCCATCGAATTGAGCCAGTTCGACTTATGCTTCGAGCCCAGGACCGCGGTACAGGCTCAGGTTGTAGCTGATTTATTGGTCGAACGCTTTGGTTTAGAGCCCACCGTTGCGGAGAATGAGGGGTTATGGGTACTGCACACAGATGGTTCCTCAACCTCTCAAGGGGGAGGAGTAGGAGTGGCCCTCAGAAACCCCGATGGGATTGAGCTAGACTTTGCAATCAAGCTGGATTTCCAAGTCACTAATAACGAAGCAGAATATGAAGCCCTCGTGCAAGGATTGAATATTGCTTTTCAAAATGGAGCCTCCAGAATCACTGCTTATGTGGATTCATAGTTAATAGCGAGCCAGATTGAAGGAACTTACGAGGCTCGAGAAACCACCATGGTAAAGTACTTAAATAAAGCCAGAGAAATCATTGGGAAGTTCAAGGAATTTCATCTACTTCAAGTGCCCCGAGGAGAAAACGAGCGTGCGGACGCTCTGTCAAAGTTTGCATCAGCTTTAGAGGGCACTTCCGAACGTTCTGTTACGTTCCTCAGAACTGAGGAACCTTTGATCAAGGAAAGGGTCGCCACCAAGATAATCGCCATGATTGATCCAAACGAGCCCTGTTGGCTTGACGACATCGTCATTTTCCTTAGGGATGGGATTCCTCCCACTGACAAGGTGGAAGCTAGGAAAGTCCGAAGTAAGGCCCCTCGTTTCGCTTTGGATCCCGAGGGGAGGTTATTCAAGAAATCATTTCAAGGACCCCCAATGAGATGCCTGAGGCCCTCACAAGCGAAGGAGACGCTGGAACTCATCCACAATGGAAGCTGTGGGAATCATTCCGGAGGGCGTATCTTGGCAAAAAAGGTTCTGAGAAGTGGGTTTTATTGGCCTACAGTTCTCCAAGATGCCATCGAATTTTCGAGGAAATGCCCCAAATGCCAATTTCATTCGAATCTCCCTCAATTGCCAGCCGCACAGATGATCCCAATAGACGTCTCTTGGCCTTTTGACCAGTGGGGAATAGACATCGTGGGCCCCTTGCCCATGGCTGCGGGACAAAAGAAGTTTGTCATTTTAGCCGTCGACTACTTCACCAAGTGGGCCGAGGCCGAAGCTGTTGCAAAAATCACTTTCAGGATTGTGAGGGACTTCATTTGGAAAAACATCATTTGCAGGTACGGCATACCGAGGGTGCTCATTTCTGACAACGGATCCCAGTTCATAGCTGCTGATACACGAGAATGGTGTTCTGAGTTGGGGATCGAGCAGCGATTTACCTCTGTAGGACACCCTCTGTAGCACCCCAAGTGGTGGGGCACCACACCCCCGCACTATGACCCGACACGTGGTACGAAATGGAAAGTCCGCACACGCACCAAGTCACAGCGAACGGGTGACAAACGAAAAACCAACCAAAGCTAGGCGGTAACTAAACCCTGTACAAGTAAAATAAGCAAAACCCGAATGCGGAAGCGATGCAAAATATGAACTAACAAAAAACTTTAATCAACGAACATAAATAAACGAGTTCAACTAATCCACACCCTGTCCTAACCTGTCCCGAAAATTCATATGATCAAAGCATAAACGTCAACTTGTACAGAACATACTATATACATAATTTTCATACATAAATCGGAACAAAGTAATTAACAAAATCAAACGGACAGACACAGACTCGACAGACCCGACTCAAAGCCGCCTAGCTCGAACTCCAACAACTTGCACCTGCAAACTAAAAACATAGGTGGGGCGAGGGTCAGTCCACTGACTGAGCGAGGGGGCTGAACTCACACACACTATACATAATAAGGAGCAGAGCACGTATCAAAAGAAAGATTATGAACCGGGAGTAGGGTTTTGCATACCAAAACCATTTTCAAATCGAACTTATACATATCATATCAAATCAAACTTATACATATCATATCAAATCAAACTTATACATATCTTATCTTATTCATAACTTAACAAACTGAGCATACTCATATTTTATTAAGAGAGAAAGCTCCTATCCCGTTTCATAATCAACATAACATATCATAATCATATACCCGGCGAGTACGGGTCTCCCACCTTACTTCCATATCGAATCATACGTATCATATCAGAAATCAACAAATATCATAAACAATCCAACCCCAACACCATGTAGTTCGGGGAGCAAACCCTCACTACTCATACAGATACAAACACACACGGGGTAGCGAACCCACACTGTGCCTTCCCCGGTTATCCACCGAGGGCTCAAGATACCACCCCTTCCCAACCTCCCTAGGTCGCACGTGAATATCTCAAATGAGAACGTGCACAGGGGTCATAACCGGCGGCCCCATGGTCGTCCCGGGTCCCCCTTACCCACGTCTCGGGGCCCAACATATCAAAACAGAGCATATCAGACAGATCATATCATAACTCGCTACAAATCAAACTTATCATATCGAATCAAAATCATACTTACGTACCTTATCGGAGCATACCATACCTTGCAACTTAGCATATGCTATAAACGTACCTCTCCGTGTCATCCTAATCCGCAGCCGGTATGAAGACACACTGTTTGGAGCATAGCCTCGTTGCAAAACATTTCAAGCTTACATATGCTCGTACATATACAGTTCGAAAACCTTTAATCGTATGACAAATTCATAAACATACCATATAAACACGTATCTATTATATAAATATAATAGAATAATCGCATGCAGGCTTGAAAACGAGCACAGAATGTTGTAGGTCGCTGTAACTAAAACAAAAATCCTAAAACCTCACCTTTCACCGACGAAACGGAAAACCTGAGCCAAGAAGTCCCACTGGAACCCAAACAGCTGACAGACACTCCCTGGAAAACCCCTGAACAACTGAACACAAGACTCAGACTCCAAACACAACCACAAAGACGCACGGCCATGCTCACGAATACAAATGATGCAACGTATAATCCATATCTATTCAATCAAGTCATTCAGAGCATATTATAATTCATATTCCAAATCAAAAGATGCATAACTTATAAAATTCATAACATTAATTACATAAAATAAAGTAGGACATTAAGAATTCAAATCATATCATGCACCAAGACTCACGAAATTAACATGAATTACATAACAATAAATATATAAATTACACATTGGCATATTTCACGATATAATAACAATTGGCATACTTGATCAATTTATTCAAATTAAATACAACATATCTTTTCATAATTCATTCGAGTTAAAGTACAACGTATCCGTTCATGATTCGTTTCCTATGTTTCATACAACTTCATAATCAATTAGTTTCTAAAATTACACTAACATCCCTTTAAATAATAATTATTCTCAAGTAGATAGGCATAATACGAGGCAAATAATTTCCATAAATCACGAATCAAGCTTTCATACAACATAACATATTTTCAAGTATCATACAATTCATAATTTTAATTTATAGCACATACAGGATCGAATTGCACAATTAAAATCAATTAACGAATAAAATACAATAACTTCAAAAATTCATATAAAATCAACCGGACATCCGATTGACGAACGGGAAGTGGCGTTGGACTCACCACAACGAAACGGACCTACTGTCCGAAAGTCGCCGAAATGCCGCCACCGCGGCCGGCCGAACAGCCACCGGCCGCCACCGGAACACCGCCTCCGGTGGTCGGAAAAATCCCCGGAAGGACAGAAACAAGCGCCTCGGCCTACTAGACAATAGCCCTCAATCAATTTCAGAAAATACCAAACACACGGGACTTCGTTGAAGAAAAACCGAACCAAATCCCAACGACGGAAACTGAAATTAACTTCAAACCGCAAAACGAAAATGAAATCCGAGCATACCGTTGGAAAGCTTGTAACGAGCCCTTCAAAAGCCCCTAGCTAAATCAGTGGAAAAACCGCCGGAAAAAGCCCGCCGGTTTACAGCCGGTTCGCCACCGGTTCACCACCGGTTCGCCGCCAAAGGCCGGTTCTTGAGTCGGGGCCAACACTACCAGCTACGTCGCAACATTCCAAGCAACTTTCGTGAAGGAGAAACCACCAAAAACCCACCGGAAAAGCTTCAAACCGTCGCCCAAAAACCCGCCGCCGCGCCACTCGCCGGTTCAGCCATCTCCGGCCACCGTTTGCTCAAATTGACCCCGGAATCGGACTCAGGAGGCCAAATTACGTCGGAAACCACCAAAGGCCGGTCGCGAATCTCGCCGGAACGCGGCGGAGCGAGGTGCTACAGTGCACGCGCCACCGCCGTCGGTCTTCAGTCAGCGCGTGCGCCGCCGTCCGGCCACCGTTGGCCACGCCGTTTGAACTAGAGTTGCGCCGGGAGGTCCTTGTTCTGGGTCCGTGGCGCGTGTCTCGAAATCATCGCCGGAAACCGCCGCGAATAGGCGGCGAAGTGGCGGCTCTCCGTTCCGCCACCGCTGTTGTGCCGTAGCGCCACCACCGTTGAGTTTTAGACTCCGATTCTTGTACCATCGTGACGGGCTCGTCGAGCTGATAAATTTCCACTATTGATTCGTCGAATTCCGTCGAGAAACGAGCGAGAACGGACATGTGTGTGTAAACACACCTCGAGTGCGTGTGAACAGTGCCATTCGCTGGAGAAAACGCTGAGGCTGAGATCTGATCTTCTGGCACGCAAAACGAGGATCCGGGGTATATATCTCGGGTCCTCGTACGCAAAAACGATCAAACGAACGAGCTAACGACATCCGAATTGGGCAAACTTAGAGTCTACGGACTCGTTTCGCCGCCCCGGACGCGTTGAAGGGGTCAAAAAAGTCGAACTCTCGACCGAACGAGAAATGACCAGAAAACCCCTTAAAAGAGAAAATTATAAAGGGGCCCTTAAACTCTAAAAGAGTTCAAAATAGGGCCACGAAAAATATAAAATCACACAATTAAACACATTAAAAGGTTAAAACGTGGCGTACCTTACACGTCGGACGAGCGGGATGTCACACCCTCAAGCCAATGGGCAAGCAGAAGTTACCAATAGGATCATCTTGCAACATCTGAAAACCATGCTTGAGAGCAAGAAAAGTGAATGGGCTGAAGAGCTGCAAGGAGCGCTTTGGGCTTATCGTACCACCCCACGAGCGGCCACTGGAGAAACTCCTTACGCGCTCGTTTATGGGTCAGAAGCAATGATACCAGCGGAGATAGTAAATGAATCCGCTCATGTCGGCTATTTCGAGCCTCAGCTCAACGATGGCAACAGGAGCTTGGAGTTGGACTTGCTGGATGAAAGGAGAGACAAAGCATGGGCTAAGATCCACCACTATAAAGCCTCTGTGGCCCAACAATACAACAAGCGTGTGAGGGAAAGAACTTTCCAGTTGGGAGACTTGGTTTTGAAGAAAGTGGAAGTATCCAAGCACGTGGGGAAATTGGACCCCAATTGGGAAGGTCCATTCAAGGTCGTACAACTCAGAGCTAACAACACTTACACCCTGGAGACACTTCAAGGCGAGCGCTTGCCTCGCCCTTGGAACGCATGTAACCTCCGGCGATTTTATGTTTGAAAGCTCTTTGCAAACCCTGATGTAACAACCCTCTTTGACGGGTTCTATGTGCTTCCAATCACAAGTAAGCGGTAACATAATCTTTTTAATTTCTCTAATACTCCTGTTTCTTTGGTTGCTTGAATGACTAAGTCCCACGTCCCTCGTCTTTGCGAGCGTGGTTGGCAACCCATTCCAATATGAATGCTGTTATCTCGTATGGGTTACGCTTGCCAGCACTCTACTCCACATGGGGGGACGCCCTCATAAGGATAGACTGGTTACGCTCACAACCAATTAGGTGTATTGGAAGAGGATTATGAAGAAAATCCTATTAGGCCTTGGCTGTTTCTCAAAACGCCTTGCGCTCGAAAACGGGATCTCCTACAGAAAAAATCCTAGTAGGCCTTGGCTGTTTCTTAAAACGCCTTGCGCTCGAAAACGGGATCTCCTACAGAGAAAGTCCTAGTAGGCCTTGGCTGTTTCTTACAACGCCTTGCGCTCGAAAACGGGATCTCCTACAAGAGCAAATCCTAGTAGGCCTTGGCCGTTTCTTATAACGCCTTGCGCTCGAAAACGGGATTTCCTACAGAGCCAGAAAATACGACAAGAGCCAGAGCGCTCGAACAATGGCCTCAGAATCCAGAAGGTATTGCACAAGTCTTGAACAAGGGCAACCACTCAGTAAGACCCTCGCACACACTCAAGACTTAGCAAAATCCCCCAAGGGCGGAAGGAATGCCACAAGTCATGAACGAGGGCAACCACTCAGTAAGACCCTTGCAAATACTCAGGACTTAGCAAAATTCCCCCAAAGTTAAGAAGAAATTGCACGAGCCTTGAACGAGGGCAGCCTCTCCATAAGACCCTCGTATATACTCAAGACTCAGCCCAATTTTTAAGAGCAAAAACAAAATTTATACAAGTCTTGAGTGGGGGGCAATCTCACAGTAAGACCCTCACGATCGCTCAAGACTTAGACAAATTTTCAAGATTTATGACATAGGTAAAAATTTATACAAGTCTTGAGTGGGGGGGCAATCTCACAATAAGACCCTCACGATCGCTCAAGACTTAGGCAAATTTTCAAGAAGGCTTATGACAAGGGCAAAAATTTATACAAGTCTTGAGTGGGGGGCAATCTCACAATAAGACCCTCACGATCGCTCAAGACTTAGACAAATTTTCAAAGATTTACAGAAGTTAACAAAATTTCTCAAAGTCATAAAGGCTCATCAGAGAAATAAAACGTCCACAGAGTATGCTACACACAGTCTTATTATTACAAGATTTGCTCCAGCAAGATCTAAGTATTAGCTCTGATTCATAAGTAAGCAAAGGAGCAAAGTCATGAAAAATGGGATATATATTCATTGCACAAAAATATTACAAGGAAAGGGGCTCAAAGGCCCATGAACATTGTTTCAAAAGAAAGAAAAAAAAAAAAAAAAAAGAGACAGTAAAACAGGAAAGTACAGAGAAAACGTTCTAAGAGAGAAGCTTTAGGCGGCTGGGGCGATGTCTTCGTCAACGATCACCAGTATGTTTTGGGCCACGGGGCCATGAACTGGGCCCTCAGGCTCTTGCTGTTGAGCTTGGGGATCGTTGGGCTCATTTGCACCAGGATCGGGAACGTTGGCACCTTCAGCAACTAGGACCGGGGCTTCCTCCATGACGGGCGCTTGAGGCTCATCTTCAGGGTCATCATTTTGAGCCGCACCTCCTTCCCGATGAGCGTCGGTGTACTCATCTTGGATCAGCTTAACCAAGAATTCGTACTCCAACTCCGCAATGGCGTCCGCGGGGTCGTTGGGGTCCTCGTCCACTTCCTCACAGCGCTCGTTGAACATGAGCCCAGTGCCTTCTGCTCCCTTCATTGCCGGGTCAGTCAGCCCCTTGTGGATGCCCTGATCAACGGCTAAGTTGAAGGTATTTTGGGCCTCATCCAAGCAGTGTAACGAGGCTGCGAAATTAAAGGCTTTGGAGTGGCAGAACTTGATAAGAGCCTCCTTGTTCGCACGCTCCAGACTCCGAGGCCACTCGCTCACGGCATCGTTGAATTTCCTCTCGGCCTCCAGGGCCCTCGCCTTCCAGCTTTCCCGCTCGGTTTCTGCCTTATTGCAGAGCTCGTTAGCCTGGGCCAACTGGTTGCTCAAGCCGCTGCGAGCGCTCTCCACCACCTGGAAATCCTCCCTCAGCTTTCCCAGCTCTTCCTCCGTTTTGTTGTACAAATCCTTGAGGGATTCATACTTTGCAATCTCAGCGTCCAACTCCGCTTGAATCTGAGCCGGATCGTTGGAACGAGCCATCTTCTTATATTTGGCCTTGCGGTCAGCGTAGATGGAGGCTCGCATTTGCACGTTTCGGAGCCGGGGAAGAACTTGCTGCATAAGTTAGAAGAAAAAGAAATGTTAGCCAGAGAATGATAACTTACAGAAGTTAGCAAAGAAAGCCAGGAGTGAAGACTTACGGAGATTAGAGCGTGGGCCGCATCAAGGGTCACCTTCTCCATAGACTCACTGTAGAGATGCCGGTGGTCCGCCGAGAACTGGGCCTTGTTGTAAAGGTTCTCGGTGACAGCTTGGGCGAGCGTGCCAGGCCTCAACAGAACCGGCCCGCCGTCGGGGGCACCTGTGTAATCCCTGTCCCCTCGTCGGGGGAACTCCCATATGTGTTCCTCCTCTGAAGAGGAAGTTTCCCCCTCGCCCCTGGGGCCCTCAACTACTTGCTTCCCTTTGCCCTTGATTGCCACTGAATCGGGCATCCTCTTCCTTTTACGGGAAGGCCTACTTGCGCTCGGGAGAGCCTCGGTTATCGCCAGGGTGGTTACTGGCCTCGCTTGTTCTGCAGGCGTAGGGGGTTGGACATCTCCCGCTCTCTCTGAAGAAGACCGCCCTCTGGTCTCTCTGTTGACCAATCTACGCTCCCCTCGGCCACGAGGGGGTTGGACCTCAGGATTGGCGCTCGAACTGGCGCCGCTACGAGCGTTCCCTCGATTGTTACGGTTACGAGGGCGCTGTTGCTCACGCTGTTGATCCCCTGGCTGGGCTTGATTCCTGTTGGCGTGGGCGAAACGAGCGGCTTGTCTGATCCCTCCTGCCATCTCTAATATAGCAACTCCTGCAAGAATGGAAATTTCGAGGGTTAGAAATCCTCAAACCATCTACTCAGATTGCAAGTTACAAGTACAGAAAAGCAGTTAGTATTCATTCCTATCTAAAGTTAGTGCCCTAAGAATCTAACCATCTCTCTCTATGTCACGAGCCGGAGGGTTGTCAAGGAAATAGGGATCGTCAGAGAGGCCACACAGGAACATGAGTTCCTCGTCATCTATCCAATCTTTCGCCTGAATAAGATGGCCCTCGTCCCTCAGAGTGGCTGCCAGGCTCTTGGCCCAATCTTTAGGGAGTGCGGGTTGCAGCCGGCTCTTTGCAAACGAGCCCCATTGCGTGGGTACCCCAAAACCCTCTTCTGTTGGGGCCTTAACGAAGATAAACTTCTCCTTCCAATTGGGGCCATAGGTGCTTGAGGGCGAGTTGATCAGTTTCATATGGGCCTTCGCCTGAACATAGTAGAAACCGGCCTCGGGAGATGAACGAGAGGAGCTGACCACTTGAAAGAGAGCGTTGAAGTTCCGCGATAAGGGCTCGTAACCCATGCTTCTCATCAGAATCACGAAGCAAGTTAAGAGAGCCAAGCCGTTGGGCACGATTTGTGACGGACAGAGGCCCAGATCATTCAACAAGTGAGCCAACGAGATCGAGATAGGGAATCTCAAGCCTCCTGAACTCACTGTGGCCACGTACACTGCCATCTCCCCAGGAGGCGGGTTATTAGCACGCTCGTGGTTTTCCGGGATCCTCCACGTATACCGCTCGTCCCAGTAAATGGGCGCCATCATCGTCTTCACTTCTCCCACGGTAACTGTGTTGGGAGTCTCATCAGGCGTGCGCTCGGTAGCCTGGTAGCCTGGTAGCCTGATCCTTCACCCTCGTTAGGCCCTTTGGATTTCTGGGATTTCTTGCTTTTTCCTTTGTCACGGGCTCTTTCTGAAGGCCCGGTTATGGCTTCAACCACTGGAAGCGGATTCGCGACGGCCACCGTCACGGTATGGCGGTGGGGATGAGTGGCACTCTGAGTTATGGGGAGAGTGACCCCTTGCCTCTCTGCCTCCATTACCAGATTCATCTCCTCAAAGAGAGGATCCACTCCGCCAGGATTCCTATCCTCCATGGCCATCACTGCCGCCCCCAACTCCTCATCTCTAGGGGAATCGGGGGAAGAGGAACTTTCAGTGGCCATTTCATTGATTTCACGGGCAAATTCCTCAACATGTTGGTCAGCCATGGCAGAAGCTGAGATTTGGGAGAAATTCAGTCTCGGTTAGACAATGGGGTTTTCTTGGAAAGAGATTAGGGTTTCCTCAAGGAGAAAAATCTAAGGGTTTATGAAATCCTAAAGTCTGAATCTAAAGTTAGCAGGGTTAGAAAATTACGCTGGGAGTTTACCTTGAAGGTTTCTGAGAAAGTCTGGGAGAAAGGTTGAAGATGCTCTAAGAACTGGAGTGCGAGAGAATTCTTTTTGCAAAGAATGCTTGGAAGTTCTGAATGCGTAAAGAGTATCAAGATTTCAGAATCCCGTACTTATAGGGATGGGAGTTGGTACCTTTTTCGGCAATGAATTCAAAATGGTAATCATTTCCCGCCTAGGAAACCGCCCACTTTATGGAACCGTCACATGCTTCCCAATGCTCACGCGCCCCACGCGCACCCGCATTTAATGCTCTGACGTTTCGGGTGCTTCAGAATAGTACAACATTTAATGCGGAAGTGTTACGACGGTCAGTTGAAAAGACCGCATTTATAGCGCAACCAGAAGAAAAATTGCTCAACACGCCAAACCTTATACGAGCGCTACGTGCAAGAGATAGAACGCGTCGAAATTCTACAGTCCTTATCACTAAGGGCTACAGAATTGGGGGGCAAAATGATGGGGTCAAAATACGATCGTCCCACGTTAGGACACGTGGCATCACCGAGATGATAACATCTGTCTCCCCAAGGCTGCGCCCATCAGCGCACGAGCGCTAAGCTCAACAAGCGCAATCCTTCTTCAGGAGTTAAGCCCAACGAGCGCTGTCACTCCCACGAGCGTCCTACATACTAAATGATTGGCACGTCCACATGCCAAGGGAGCCCTCTTCGAGCGTCACACTCCCTCAGAGTGGCCTCCCCTTTGGCTCGTTACTTGAACCGGAGCCTTCATTCCCCTCAGCGGATATCTTGGCCTCCTATACTCTTGGTTGTCACGAGCGGGCTCATAAGCCCTCGTTACCAACCACCCAAATGGCTCTCTGACACATCGTACATGCCCGCGCACCTGCCACTGTTGCCAGCACCAACTTTTGGCCGCTTTTGCAGAAGATTCCTCCTAGGTTTCTCTCTCATGGCGCCACGTGTTAGGGCAACATTCGGCCAGGACCACTTGAGGCAAATGACCAAAGGGCCCTTGACCCTTAACTATAAATAGCTAAAGTCATCTTCTACACAGGTAAGCATTCTTCATCACTGAAACTGTGACTGAACTTACATTTCTTCATACCTTGAACTGACTTGAGCGTCGGAGAGCCAAACTGGGTATCACCCCCAGTTCCCCCAGCTTGGCCTTCTGACTTTTCTTGTGCTTGTCCCAACAGGTAGAACCCCCCTTTCTCATCTCCGGCGAATCTCCGGCGGTTTCCTCCACCAATACAAATCGTAAAGTGATCGGATTCGGATCCTCACATTTCTGAACCCATCAAATATTAATAAATTAACAAACTTATATAAATTATATACGTATAAATAAACATAATTCATATTAATATATATATATATATATATATATATATATATATATATATATATAAAATATAGAAATATATATACATATATACCATGTCTTCTTCAGTCTTCACCTGGAGTTGCAGACCCGCCGCCTCCACCTCCACCTCCAGTAGCCAACGCCGCCGCTTCTGCCACAGTCCAATGCCGCCGCCACCGCCACTCTTTCTCTCTACCTCCACCGCCGATCAACACCACCGCCGCCACTGTTACTCTTTCTCTCTACCTCCACCGCCGATCAACACCACCGCCGCTGCCTCTTCTTCTCCACATCTACACCGCCCAACAACGCCGACGCCGCTGCCTCTCCTTCTCCCCACCTCCACCGCCCAACAGATCCGCCGTCGCCTCTCTTCTCTCCTTCTCCACCGCCCCAGATCTCCTCCAACGCCGCCGCCTTCGGATCTTCTCTCCACCTGCACCGCCTCACACAATCGCCCCAGATCTCCTCCTCCCCGCCGTCGGAACTTATGGCCAGAATTTTTGTTTGGGTTGGGGAGATAATGATGGAGGCCGCCGGCGATGCTGGTGGCATCAACGGAGAAGACGACCTCCATACCACTGGGAAGAAGATGATCTTCTTCCTTTTTTTAATTTTCTTTCTTTTTTTTATATTTTAAATTAATACATGGGCAAAATAGTCATTTTAGGTGAAAAAGTGATAAAAAACTCAATCATACTTGCAGTCAACGCGCGTGTAATGCACGTTCTGGTCGCAGAGTTTTTTGTACAAATTTTTTAAAACATAGGGTTTTTTATGATATTTTTTTTTTACAAGGTTTTTAGTGATATTTTCATATAACACAGGGTATCTAAATTACCCTATAAGTTATTTGAATTTTACTTATTTTGAAACCTCATTATTTGAATTTTATCTACTATCAAATCCCTTGGCTACCGTATCGATCGAAGACTGATTGGATTTGTTGAACATTGACAGAATGTGGTCCAGCACGGATTAAATTGGCTTAACGGTGGTTTAGAAGTAGAGCACACTTCAACGTTTTCGAAAGTGGTTTGCTAAATGTTGAGAAAAGTTGGTTTGGGAGGAGAGTAAACTTCAATGTTCTTGAAAAACATTGAAAGGAAAACATACTTTAATGTTTTCGATCAGATCCTCGTTAGCCTCTACAATGTATTTCAATTTCTTCTTAGGAAGATGTTTTCTCGTTAGCCACTACCGATGTATTTCGATTTCTTCCGATATAATCAAGATATTGTATTTTGGTGTGTTGTTTGTGTTTTGTGGGAGTTATTTGCAAGCCACATATGCTTGAGTCGTTTGAAACAAATCCTTTGGAAAATCATCATTTATGAGTACGAACAGTCGAATACTTTTAAAAAGAGCTATATGCCCCCACAATCCTGTGTTTTTCAAAAAGAGCTAAAAAAACCCTGTAAAAACAAAATTAGTAAAATAAACCCTGTATTTTTTATTTTTTGCAAACCGCCCCTTTACACCATTTAGTCAAAGAACCGACGTGTTTTGTCAAAATTACCCTTCTTTCATTACAATACATTCTTAAAGAACTATATGCACCCACAACCCTGTGTTTTATGGAATGAGCAAAAAAAACCCTGTAAAAAATTAAATAGTCCAAAAATTATAATATATATATATATATATATTAATTGTATATAAATATAATTATAATTAGTGTACAATACATATATATTTTCATTATAATATTATATATATATTTTTTATAAGATTTTTAATAAATATATATTATAATTTATATATTTATATACATTATATATATACATATTAGATATTATTTATATGTATTGTAAAATAATTATAATTATATATATATATGTAAATTAAATAAATTTATAAATAATATTTAATACGTATAGTACATTAGTAATTTTATATATATAAATGTATATATATAATATATTATATAATACATACATATATATACATATAAAAGAAATTTCAAAAGAAAAAAAAGACATTACGTATATACATATTAAATATTATTTATATGTATAGTACAATAATTATAATTATATTTATATATATATATATATATATATATATATATAATTAAATAAATTTGTGTATATTCAATAAATTTATAAATTCTACCAAAAAACAAATTTATTTAATTATATATATATATATATATATATATATATATATATATATATATATATATATATATATATATATATATATATATATATGTATATTCAATAAATTTATAAATTCTACCAAAAAACAAATAAATAAATTTATAAATAATATTTAATATATATATATATGTATATTCAATAAATTTACAAATTCTACCAAAAAATAAATAAATAAATTTATAAATAATATTTAATATATATATATATATATATATATATATATATATATATATATATATGTATATTCAATAAATTTACAAATTCTACCAAAAAATAAATAAATAAATTTATAAATAATATTTAATATATATATATATATATATATATATATATATATATATATATATATATATTCAATAAATTTACAAATTCTACCAAAAATAAATAAATAAATTTATAAATAATATTTAATACATATAGTAGATTAGTAATTTTATACATATACATGTATATATATAATATATTATATAATACATACATATATATACATGTAAAAGAAATTTCAAAAAAAAAAAAAAAAAAAAGTTGATAGGATTTCTTCCGCCGGCGAAATTTCAAAATCGCGCCTCAAGGTTTTTTTTGCAAAAATTTGAAAACATAAGGTTTTATATGATAATTTTTTTTTTCACGTGGTCTTTTTTTATTATTTCACATGACACAAGAGGTTTCCTTGCAAAAAACCCAAATATAATGTTGGGGAAAATTTGTCATTTTACGCGACAAAGTAAAGAAAAATCCAATATCACACGCAGTAAACGCGCGTGTGATTCAAAAACGCGTCTCAGGGTTTTTTCTGCAAAAATTTGAAAACATAGGGTTTTATATGAGAATTTATTTTTTACGAGGTCTTTTTTTATTATTTCACATGACAGAAGGGGTTTCCTTGCAAAAAACCCCTTTTAAAAATATTATTTTATCTTATCGTATCATATCATGTAAGTTTAACACTCCTCACGTGAGAAGTTCAACAAAAAAATTCGAATTATCATATCATATCGTATCCGTATTCGTAAATAATAAAAAACATGTATATCATTAGAAATTCTAACAGTTATAATGTTAATCAATATTTAGTGCAATATACTGCCAAAAATTAAGACAAATAATGAAACATCTTTAATTAGAAACAAAATAGAAAAAAAAAAAAAAACTTTAATTAGAAACATGAGTGCGACAAAATTGTCAGGATAATCTCATGATGAGGCATTGATGGCCAAATTATACTACTAAAGAACATTCTGTTGCATCAAAAGCCCCAAAACATGAAGAGCTAAAGATAAAGATGGGAACAAACTAAAGTACAAATCATAAAAATGGCTCTTTGAAAAGCAAATTAAAGGCTCCATTCATACACCATGTATGTGTGTTTAAGTTGTGGGAGTGCGTGGAGAATTCTTCTTTAATCAAATCATAATTTTAATTAATTGTTGAGATCTGTGTAACTTTTTAATTGATTAAAATGTAAAATTAATTAATTGCATGTTAAGTTAAAAATTCTTTGACTTAATCATGGTGCTAAATATTATATTTCAGTTATAAATTATCTAATGCAACTTAATTAACTCTTTAGTTTCTTAAAAATATTAATATTAAAATTTTTTGTGATGCTATATGATATATAAATGATATATATATAACTAATTATTAAGAAAATTATATATAATTTTTTGGTGAAAAGAAAAATTATATGATGACATGCATAAGGAATAACTAAAATATGGGCAATCCCAATTAGTTTGAATTGGACTCCGTCAACTTAGTGTAAATAATGAGTATATATAATATATGAGTGATGGCCAGTCAAATTTCTTCTACTCTTTTATTCTCCGTGTGTGACTTGATCTTTGTACGGTCCTAACACCTCTTTCTCTTATATAGAGAAGATTATTATTTCATGTGTGACTTGATTTTTGTACCATCCCTAAGACCTCGTTCTCTTATATAGAGAAAGAGTTCTATACTAGGATATTTAAGTCTCGCGATTGATCTTCCCATGGTTGAATTCACAGTTCCTTCAAATTTTGGGAGACGCCTCGCCATCCAAACTCTCCTCCTAAATTCACCCTACGGCGAGTACCCAAACTATTTTATTCCTAACTCGTCGTGGAGCACGTCACTCGTTGCTAGCCAACGATGTGTAAATACAGGATTATGACTCCATCAGTATAATTACTTAAATAATTAGTTGGGTTCGATTATCTATCCTTGCATTAATTATATATATGCAGACCAATATGATCAAAGTGAGATGATAAAAAGCAAAAGCAAGAGCTCAAAATCATCGTTTGCTTTATCTTTACAGCAATCCTTTCCTCATCCCCTCAAACAGTCTCTTTTTACCCTTAATTTATCACAAATTACATCAAGAATCAGTCCCCACATAATCCATTTCAACTCATATATAAAACCAGACCCATACAAAGACAAATCAATCTTTAAAAACATATCAAATAGAGACGGATATAGTGACCTAACTTCATCAATAATGGAAATCTTGTCTCAAATGTGGTCACTTTTAGGCCTTCTAACAGTCCTGCAAAATATTCTTCCCACACAGCTTCTTCAATGGCTGCACTCTTTCTCAGAATCCCTTCAAGATTTTTTCAGCCCATTTGCGTATTTTGAAATCCCAGAATTTAACGGCTACTGCGGTGTCGACGTCAACGATCTCTACCGCCACGTCGGCCTATACATCAACTCCCTCAATCCCTCCGCCACCTGCCGCCGCCTCACCCTCTCCCGCTCTAAATCCTCCTCAGCGATATCCTACTCCGTTGCACCCAACTACACCGTTGCAGACAACTTCGGAGGCCGGCGCCTCTCGTGGACCCACAACGTCGAAACCGCTGGCCAGGACTCTCTTGAGGAGAGGCGGAGCTTCACTCTGAAAATCCCAAAGCGCCGCGGCAGCCCGGTGGAGCTCCTATCATCTTACCTCGAACATGTGACGGCCCGCGCGGAGGAGTTCGAGCGCGTGTCGCGCGAACGCCGCCTGTTCACCAACAACGGCGGCGGATCGTACGAGTCGCGGTGGTCCTTCGTGCCGTTCCGCCACCCTTCGACGTTCGAAACGCTCGCGCTGGAGCCGGATCTTAAAAACCAGCTAGTGGAAGATCTGACGGCGTTCGCCGCCGGCAGGGAGTTCTACCACAAAATCGGCCGCGCTTGGAAGAGGGGGTATTTGCTGTACGGACCGCCGGGATCGGGAAAATCGAGCCTCATCGCCGCCGTGGCCAATTTCCTCTGCTACGACGTGTATGATCTCGAGCTGAGCAAGGTGACAGATAATTCCGAGCTGAGAGCTCTGTTGATCCAAACCACCAATCGATCGATCATCGTGATTGAGGACATAGATTGCTCCATAGACCTAACAGGCGACAGATCGCAAAAGCCGAGGCGGATATCATCCATGAAGGCGAAAAAATCCCGCCGCGGCAGCGACGGCGATGAGAATAACGGGCGGGTGACGCTATCCGGACTCTTAAACTTCACCGACGGCCTCTGGTCGTGCTGCGGCGACGAGAGGATCATCATTTTCACCACGAACCACCGTGACGCCGTCGATCCGGCGCTGCTCCGATGCGGGCGAATGGACGTTCACGTTAGCCTCGGCACGTGCGGCATGCATGCGTTCAAGGCGTTGGTGAAGAACTACTTGGAGATTGAGACCCACGCGCTTTTCGATGTGGTGGAGAGCTGCCTGAGGTCCGGTGGGGCTCTGACGCCGGCGCAGATCGGAGAGATTTTACTGAGGAATAGAAAAGATCCTGACTTGGCGGTGAAGGTGGTGGTTTCGGCCATGCAGGCGAAAATTTTGGGCGGCGATGTGGAGGGAGACGGCGGGAGGGAGCTGTATGAGGAGGCGGTGAGGTCGCCGGAGAGGGCGGTGGGGTCGCCGGAGAATTGGGAGGGGCCGCCGGAGAAGAAGAGGAATGGGAGGTCTTGTAGTGGTAATTGGGAGAATAAGGTTAAGTTTCTGGTGAGGCTCAAGTCTTTGAGTAAATCTGAATCGGGAAGAAGAGGTGTTTGAACGTTTTTGGTAATTATGTTTGTGTTAATTGTTGAGTTAATGGTTAATTAGTGTGTTAATTTAGCTAATACTTGATGATTTGCGACTAGTTCTTCTTTATTAGAGTAATTTTCTTATTGGCAATTGCCTTGGGAGAACGAACTCAATCAATTATCTCCTTAAAACATAATGATAAATATTTATAGTTTAGGTTCGATTTCATCGAACCAACTCATTATAATGAATTAATGACAAGTTATTTAGTCAATTATATATATTTTAAACAATTATAATGACAAGTAATTTTTAGTTCACACCAACTCAACTATTATATTGATAATTATTTTGTTATACCAATTTCACTGAATACTCAAAAGTGACTCAACAAATTACAATAACAAGTATCTTATTGCATTAATTTAATCGAACCAAACTCAACCAATTATAATAGAAAGCGTATGTTTGCACAAATTACAAATATGGTTGAGCCACACACAAAATAAAACGCGTTCTCTCTATAGGGCTTTTTGATGAACCATGATAAATTCTAACCTGAGTCTGACTCGGCTAAATTATTATAACATGAGGGTGAGTATTTCACACTTGACCTTTTAATTGGTCGAGTTCTGACCTACCCGAACTTAGACTAGAATTTTTCATTAAACAAATCCAATTCATGTCCCGAAACATCATCTTCATGCTCCAACTCTTCTTTTTCTTATTCTTCCTTCCACTATAGAAATGGAATAATGAGAGGTTTGGTAACATTTTTAAGAAAAAACTTGGGGCGAATTTTAGGACTGAAAAAGAAAATCCGATTTACTGAATCTAATTTTCTTAGTAACCTTGAATAGGAGATGAAAGTCATTGTCCTAAGAGGGAAAGTCAAGGCACATGTTTTCTCTGTCTTGTATGACAAAGCTATTTTGATTATTTTCACCCAAATAAGGTATTGATTTCTTTCTCCTTTCAGTATTTGAGTTTACAAGCATTGATCTTACAATTGTTTGCCATCCAGTTGAAGTTGGAATAGCAGTTCAAGCAATTGGAATTGTGTAGTTTACACCTTCCCGTGGGGATTGATCTGAAAGTGTAAGTTTACACCTTGAAATCTAATTATGGTTGTATTGCTTTGGGATATCCGTAGTTCCAGCAAGTTTTGGAATAAATAAGAAAGTCCCAGTCGCACTTAAAAGTACTTGGCTAACGGGCAAGAAGAAGAGAAAGGAAACGCCAGTCGCCTTCTTCTTCTCTTACTAGTACGAATAAGCCATATTTCCTTTTGAACCTAACCTGCCACTAACACTCCTATTCGATCGGACTGTTATAGCAAGATGTGTTAGGACGGATAGGGAATTCCATATGCCAGTTAAAAATGGTACTTTTAAGTAGAGTTATTGTTGAGTTCTAACTTTAAATTATATTATTAAATTCTAAAACACTCAATATCAATTGAATTAGGATCAGAAGAAACTTACGGATTTGATTATAATTAGATATGAGAATAAGATATGAGATGATGGTGGTGAGCGAATTTCTTGTTCTCTTCAAATTTGGGGTAGAAGAGAATAGGTGATTTCTATTAAGGGCGACATATATAAAGAAGAAACTAAATTAGGATCATCATCTTGGATTTCTACTATAGATCAATATGGCCTTCGACCGCAAGTGGCCACATTACATTTCAAAGGGGACGAGGACAAGGACTAGATGGTCAGAGTTTTGTTTATGATTGTTATTGTGATGACAAAGATTTGAGTTACAATTTGGGGACTAATGCTATTTGGTGGAGTTATCATCTTTTTTACCCAATAAAAGAGACTATTGGTGGATACATTATTGAGTATTGGTTGTTATTTCAACTCATTTATTTTTTAAAGTGAAACAAGTATCAAACAATTATCACAATTTATTTTATAAGATGATTATGTCGAGAGAAAAACAAATGGCTTTACGCGAGAGTGTTGTTTTTCTCTTTTTTGTTGTCGGGTTACACCGATAGAAAAATAGTACCAAAAGTGATCCCTGTGGAGAAATAGTTTCACTTATTGTTTTGCATTATACGCCTTACACTTATGAATACTTGGGATGATGAAAAATAATAAAGTCCACTAATGATTCTTTAGTTTGACGAATACTCTAGTGTAACAACTAAAAAACATCTTCTTTTTTTTAATATTATTATTACTATAGAAAAGATATATATTGATCGAGCCAAAATATCGATATGAAGTCATATCTGGAATCTCGGATCGATCACTTGAATTTGTAGATGGGGAATGGCAACTATAGCTCGAGATCTGAAATGGAAGAAAGGATGGGATGAGCTCGAGGCCAACTCGAGGAAATTGGACCCGCGTTGGCACTCTGACACTCAAATCAGTTATCGAATGATAATGATCAAGTTAAAGTGCAGTAAATGTGGCAGGTGAAGTAGTTGTTACCTGGGGTATAAATACAGGTATTTATATAGGGTAAGAGTAATGATGACCTTGGTCAACGTGTTAATGTCTCAAGCTGACAGGTATCCCACTAAAAGAGTGCATCAAATGCTTAGTTGGCCACTCCTCGCTAGGCCAGTTAGTGGCCACGCCAACTTATGGTTGGGAGTGTCGAAGCATAAAGGTCGAGAGCTGAGTCGGCCACGTACGGTCGAAATCATAATTGTAAAAGTGGACGAGGTGAATGAAGGTTCAAGAAGTGGCTCGACAGGGTCAAGAAACTACATGGCGAATAATTATTGGTCCACGTGAGAAGATGGGTCCATGCCACGTCATATATTATTAAATGTGATCAAAGTTCAACTTACTGAATACATGGATTGAGAAATACGAATCAAATGTCATATATTAACGAATCAAAACACCAAGAAAAAAAAAACAAGTATTCATGTCAGTATATTACAAGAAAACTGTAAAAAAAAAAATTGATCATAAAAAAACTGTCAAAAAACAACAAATCGAGATACATACTCTCTCAACTCTCAATTAAAAAAGAGAAAGAAAAAGATTCCAGTATGAACAAGCTAGAACCAAGAATCAAGATAAAGCGGCAGCAGGAACCTTGGAAGCCTCGAAATCAACAGCCTGTTTGAGAAAGCTAATGCCATCATCATCCTCAAGCGCCATCTGAATGGGGCAGAATCCCAGTCCATCCGCAATGGCCAGCAATATATTCTTCATCTCATTCGCGAACTCCTCCCCATCCACACTCCCGTTCTTATCGCTGTCAAACTTGTCGAATATCGAGTCGTGCAACGCTGCCACCTCCTTCGCTGGCGTCACCACATCTACCCCGAAGTCCGTCTCCGTCAGCCGCATCGTCTCCATCCCGCGGCGGAGCTCCGCCCTCGAAAGAACGCCGTCTTTGTTGACGTCCAGCGCCGCGAACGCCACGTTCATGCTTTTCTGGAAGCGGGCCTCGTCGTTCACGAACGAAGAGATCGTGGCGCCATCGATGATCACAACAACACCCATAAAGATGATCGAATTAATACTGAGATGCTCTCTGATTATTGATGTTCAAGATTCAAGAATAGTTTGAAAGCGGAGAGTTGGGGTTTATGAAGGACATATTTATTATTTATAGGCGGAAGATTGAAGTGGCGTGTTGGTGAAGGTTTCGGAGACTTTTGGAAATTCCACTTTGAGGAGGACACTGTTATGGTCCTATGGATTGTTAATGGGATTTCGACTTTAAGTGGGAATAGGAATAGCTAGTTCCCAAATTTCATTTTTAATTTATTATATTCCACGTTATATTCCTGGCAAGCATATTTTCTTATTATATAGTAAATTTTTTCGCAAAATAAGATTTAATATAAGATTCTCTAAATTTGAATAGATTCTCTGGTTATTGCTAAAAAAATAAAATAAAATAAAAAATCCTCTAGTTATATATATTACGAGTCTGGACCAAAAAATACAATTTGGCTCTATTACTCTATATTAGATAATTATCTTATAGTAAAATTAAAAAGAATGATATCAACTATTAATACATAATATAGTATTGTGTTCATATCTCATATAGCAGCATGAAATTACTATGAACCAACTATTATTCACCGACAAGCTGTTTATTTAAGAAGCCCATCGGATATGACTGAGAAGGGAAATAAAAAAAAGTAGTTTTTATGTTTGAGTCAACTCGGTTTGAATTGTTGCCTCTTGTATTCCATTGGTCAAATTCATGTGATTAATTGGTGGAATTCATTTCCGTTGAAGATGACAACTTTTTCCGAGCCAATCGAATTCTATATAGTTTGATTTGAATTCTATATAGTTTCATTTATCAAACAATTATTATATTTTCCTATTCTATTTATAAACTTTATTATTTAAGTTTTTTTTGTTCAATTAAATTTTATTATTTAATATAATGTGTCAAGTATATGCATCATGCTACAACACATCACTAAAGTATACTTAGTGGGAAAATTGTAAAACCGGAGCACTAAGTACCTCAATTTTTAGCATTTTTAATTTATTTTTTCATCTCAACTCTGCTTTGTAATTCTAAGAATTGGTAATTTTGGAATAAATTTCGCCGAAACTATTACTAGAGGCTGAAAGTATACCTCATTGGATAAGTCATATACCGCTATCCATGTGTACGTACAGCGTACTTAATATATTTTTTTCCCCATATTTTGTTCATTTCACTATTATTACTATTGTATATATATACCTTGATAGATATTTAATAATTAAATAATTAATTGTTGGAGAATTAATTATTGGGGATATCAAATGCACAAAGGCATATGAAAAATTGTTTGGAAACTGCGCATTGGTTGTCACACATTGGAAGAATAATATACAGTAGACAGTTTGATATATTAAAATGTTGTATATGTTATTAAATTGTGGAACTCAAGAGTGGACAGATGGGCTCACACGCAATGCACCCGCACCGCCCGCTCCCGCGCACGGGCTTCGAGCACGGGCGCGGGCCAGGGCCTTGCGACGGGCTTGGGTGATTGTGGCGTTTGATGGCGCACTTTGCACTTACACCTGAAATTAATCGATTCAAATTTCCATTTTAATTTTTGCCAACACCTGATAGCTAATAACCTCTCCCAAACCAGAAAATACACAGCAAAACTCACCTGAATTTTTGGCATATTACTATTGTCTGGAATTCATTTTTCCAGCTTGACATATATACTAAAAGTAAATTGTCTGCAACCTTTAGCAAAACTCAGAGAAGTTAGGGGTGATTAACCTTTTAAGGACAGGGATCAACCTTGTCATTCTGAATCCATTCCCACATTTCTCAACAATCTTATAGTGTTAAACCATTTGACATGGAATCAGAATCTTTTCGCATCATGAATCAGCAGAAACTGGACCGCTTCGATGGCAACAACTTCAGCCGCTGGCAGGACAAAATGAAATTCCTACTCACTGTCTTCAAGCTGACCTACGTTTTGGATCCCAGCCTGCCACCAATTCCAGAAGATCCCCCAGCTCCTGCTCGCCTCAGCAGCCTGTAGATCTTGATCCACCAACAGCAGCAGGTGGAGTACCTCTTGCAAATCCTACTACAGCAGGTGGTAACAACACTCCTGCCAATCCTCCTGCCAACACTACAGGAACAGGTCCTTCCCGAAATGCTTTGCAGATCCACCAGGAGATAGTGGAGACCCTTTAGCAACAAAGGAGGAAGAGAGCAGAAGATGAAGAACTGACTCGAGGACATATTCTGAATACCTTGTCCGAAAGGTTGTACGAACAGTACACGAATGTGCAGTCTCGTAGAGAGCTTTGGGAGGCCTTAGAATACAAATACAAGGGTGAGGAAAATATTTGGATTTGAAAATGGTTGTAACGCCCCGACCCCGAATCGCTGATTCGGAACCCGATTTGTTACTTGAGTAGAGCAAGTATCAGAGACGAAGAAATAAAAGATAATTTATATAGTCAACCATGTTTGAAACATTACATGAGTTGAACCGCTAGATAACTAAATCATTTACTCAAATACGGACTTAACCAAAATATAAACGAAACGTAATTAAAGTGCAACATATTTATAACTTCTTCATAGCTGGTACCGATTCCTTTCCCAAAACGGTTACTTCCTTCAAAATTATTTACCTGTAGTATCTGAAGAGCAAAGAAAAGGAAATAGAGGGATGAGTAAAAAATGACCCAGTGAGGTGAGCATGGTTTGGTTTTAGAAAAGAATTCAAGTCACGAGAATCAGATGATTATTAACTCAAGATACAAGATCAAGTAGGGTGCAAGAACACAAAAATCTCATAGCAAAGTCGGGTCCATCCTTTTATTGCCTTTTTCCGGATTGACCAAACACAGACACTCAGACAATGTGACTAGCGGGAGCCCCCGCATAGCCGTTCCAAGGGAACCCCCAGGGAACAATACGAACTATAGGATCACCTATAGCCGCCAGTACAGTACAGTAATTCTCCTTCGGATGGGTAACAGAACAATCAAGAATATCTCAACAATTAAGAGGTAATTCAGGTATAATAATAAACAAGAATAACTCAATCAAGCAATACGAGTTCATGATCAATTCAATTACGAGAAATTATATCGAAGATGAAGCAGAATTTGTTCTCCAACAAAAAGGGTACGGTAAAACTCACAAATAAGAAGGTTCAAGAAACCTCACCTGAAATTCTTACTTGCTCGTCGAACCTTTAAAAGTTTATTCGGTTCCTCGCACGTTACCTATTAATTAGTAATCATACCAAGATTATTTATTGCTTACATACTACCATTTCTAAAAAAATATTTACTAACCACTTTCCGTTGTTGCTGCTAAGTTAATATGCTACAAATAAATTACTATTTTAATTAATGTAACTAATAAAATTCTCAACCCTTACTTCTTGTGTCATGACTTAGCAGCTTTGGTTTTAAAACAATTAATAGCTATACTGTTCATAATGGTTTAAATAATAACAACTATTTTATTACAACATTACCTACTGTGCGTCAAGGGTGCAGAGATTAGACCAACAAAATAATTCATTAACTAATTTTCGTACCTATTAGCTAATCAATTTCTAAATTACTACTAAATTCGTTATTATTATATTTTAGCTAATATACCAATTCAACAACAGAACTCTACTTTCTTAATGTTCGTGTTCAGTGACTACTTATCATTTACAAGTATCAAATAATAATAATAACCTTAACTATTATAGGCCTATATAGTGCTTAAATCCAACATTAGTTAATTATTATATTACAACTCAATTATATGTCATTGTTTTGAATTAATAAAACTTACTCCTAAATCCATCCTGAGCCTTTTCTTCCACCTCTCCTCTCTCCGATCCTCGATCAAACTTGCGTTCTAACAAAAGTTTCAAATCTTAAACTCTTAGTACAGTGATTTAACAACTTCTATTTCTAAACAATTCAATTATCGTACAATATTTATAATTTTCATATTAATTATCATTAATATTATGGATCATAACTCAAGATGAATTCACATGGTACTGTAGCACTTCCAGTTTTAAAGAAATTTTAGAATCTTAGTTAATCAATTTCTAATTATTGAGATGTCGAATGAAACTATAGATTACAATTTTAAAATCAGAAGGTTAAGACCGATTTCCTATATTTCGAAGTTATTGGACCGACGCCGGGAAGTCATCGGAATTCCAGCCACCGTCGTCGGACCATCGTCAGAGTTTTGCCAAAAATTTCAAACAACATTCAACTAGATTCGTCTCGACAAGCCCATGACTAATTTCCAATTAATTTTACAAGACTATCGGCCATTGGAGTTTAATTCCTAAAAACCCATCTACCAAAATTCTAAAATCCTACAGTTGCTTAGATCTAAATATTAAGTCTGATTTATTCCATATTGCTTAGAACTAATTGCAAAAACATACTATCTAGGTTGAAACATACCTTAGTTGCTAAAGTTTTTGACCTAAATTTCACCGAGAACCACCTCCACCTTGAGCTGCTGTTAGTTGGCCGTCTTCGCAGCTTCGCCGGAGTTTATTTTCTGACCAAACAGAGACACTACAAGCCTTGCTTCTCCAAGACCATCCCAACTGTCTAAAGCTCAGTCGAAATTTGCCAGAAAATTCGCCGGGAAGAGTATCGGAGGGCGCAGCAGCTTTACGGCCTTCAAAGTTTGCTCTCGATTCGCCGAAACTAGAAATCGTCTACTCTATCGCGATCTTCTCGTCGAAACGATGAAGATGGTATATGAGTTTATAGGATTTGGTTAAGGAACGAGGAAGATTGGCTCGATCGAAGAAGAGACTATGAAATCTTATTTACATATATTTAGACGTGTATGTAGGAACTTAAAATCAGCCATGGTGTTAAGCGTTGAAGAGGATGGTGAAGATTTCTCATTCCTAACCTATTTATAGAAAATTTCCACCAATCACATGCAATCTCTAGCCCATTGTTTAAAGAAAAACCAACAACAATCCTTGGTTTTGGGCTAGTGGTTTTAAAAAAAAAAACAACAACTAAACCGTGGTTTCAAGACAATGGTTTTGAGAAAACTATCAACTAAACCGTTATTTTTTTTTCTCATAGATTAGTGGGTTTGATGGTTTTGAGCCCCAACAAATCCTAATATCATAAAAGATATTTATCCATAGTTTTAATCTTTTAAAATATTAACTTATTATTATATGTATTTATTCTTATTTATAATATAAATATTAGAATTATTTAAGAGAATAAATATAGGGGTGTTACAATGGTTGACAAAAAACCGATCCTAGAGCAAGTGCATGAGCTCAAAGTGAATTTAAACAAGTTCAGAATGGTTAAAATTGTACTTCCAAAAACATTCCAAGTTGGAGCTATAATTTCAAAGCTTCCTCCAGCCTGGAAAGAGTATGCAAAGAGATTGATGTATAAATGTGAGGACTCGCCTTGGAATAAATTCAAAAATATCTGCGTATGAAGAGGAGGCTTGGAAACGCGATGGAAAGAATTTGGTTCAAGGACAGTCCAGTGTGAATTATGTTGAGGTTGAAAATCCCAAGAACAAGGGTTTCAGTGTCAAAAAGAATTCCGGACAATTTTAGAAAATCGGACAGAAATCTAAACCTGTAAATGCTTCTAACAAAAGAAAAGTCAAGTGTCATGTTTGTGGAGAAACATGACATTATGCAAGAGAAATGCCCAAAACGGAAGAGTGGATCCGGTGTTACAAATATGGTTGAGGAGAACCTGGTTGCCATGGTTACGGATCTTAGCCTCAATGTGGCTATGATTTCTGAAATCAATACGGCAAGTGAACTTTCAGGCTGATGGTTGGATTTTGGAGCAACTGTTCATATTTGAAACGATCGAAGGTTTTTCAAGACATTTGAAGATACTGTTGGGCAAGAGGTTCAAATGGGTAGTAACTCTAAAGCCAGCATTGGAGGCAAAAGATCTGTTGACCTCAACTTTACCTTCGGGAAGAAATTGACTTTGATTAATGTCTTGTTTGTACCCGAGGTTAGGAAAAGTTTAATTTATGTTGATTTGTTAAAGGTTTTAAAATTTCTGTTGAGTCTGGAAAAGTTATCATCATGAAAAATGATGACTTTGTAGGAAAAGCCTATGTTTATAACGGGATGTACAAGATCTCGATTAATAATATGAATTCAATTTCTGCTTACATGCTTTCTTCAATTTCTTTATGGCATAGTCGATTAGGGCATGTTAGTGCAAAGAATTTGAAAGGTATGCATGCAATAGGATTAATCGATATTGGTAAAAATGAACTTGATAAATATGAAATATGTGCAAAATAAAAAATTGTAAGAAAACCTTTTCCTGGTGTTAAAAGAGAATCATAAAGATTAGATTTAATTCATACTGATGATATTTGTGAGGTAAATGGAATTTTAATTAGAGGTGGAAAAAAGTATTTTATTACTTTTATTGATGATGCAAGTCGTTTTTTGCTATATATATCTGTTACGAACTAACGATGAAGCTCTTAGTTCATTTGTGAAATATAAGTTAGAAGTAGAAACCCAACTTGAGAAGAAGATTAAGGTTCTACGTTCTTGAAAGTATAAATTGTTTCCTTCATTTAATAATATCAGAGTACGGAGGAATATATAGAATACAAGAAAACCTTATAACCTATACAAAATATTCTAGAGGATTCTATTAGATAATTACAATTAATTATATCCTAAATATAATACAAAAGAATATCCTAAAGATAATGCAGAATAACAAATCTTTAAAGGATTTCTAGAAGATATACAAAATATTTACTATAACGTAATATTAGAATATTGCGTTAACCCCCCCCCCCCCCCCCACCCCGCCCCGCCCCGCCCCGCGCAAGTTGTAGTCGCGTAGAAGACATAGAGCTTGATCTCGTGCAATGTAGAGAGAATTCCAGCAAGTTGACTAAGTACCAGTCCAACCCGTGGAACTTCCAGAGGGCACATATGTTTCAGACGAGATCTTGGTGGAACTACCAGAAAAGGTTCCAGATGAACTTCCGGAGAGTTCCAGAGAAATACCAGAGAGCGATCCAATGCTGTTGGTGAAGGGCGTACCGAAGTTCAAAACCAAGCAACAATATGTCAATTTGACAGTCAGGCCGCATACCTAACAGAGCGTCAAAAGATGACGGAAGTGACGGTCAACAGAGTATCATAAAAGGTGATGGTCGACAAAGCGTCACAAATCCCAACAGAGGTGACGGTCGACAGAGCATCACAATGGTCGATAGAGCGTCAATGACGGTCGACAGAGCATCACAAGAAAATCCCAATTTCAGAAGACGAAACTTGGGAGAAAGAAAAACCTAAGCTCTGATACCATGAAAGTGTAAATTGTTTTCTCCATTTAATAATATCAAAGTACAGCGGAATATATAGAGTACAAGAAAACCTAACAACCTATACAAAATATTCTAAAGGATTCTATTAGATAATTACAATTAATTATATCCTAAATATAATACAAAAGAATATCCTAAAGATAATACAGAACAAAAAATCTCTAAAGGATATCTAGAAGATATACAAAATATTTACTATAATGTAATATTAGAATATTACGTTCACAGTTTTGACCGAGACATGTAATATTATTTGAATACTTTTGATAAACTTTGCATGCTAAATCATGCTAACTTACCTCATAACTTGTGGGGTGAAGCCCTTCTATCTACGTGCTATATTCTAAATAGGATATCTAGTCCTATTGTGGAGACTAGTCCCTATGAAATATGGAAATTAAGACGAGTAGTTGAACATACTGATCTATCAGTCACACTTAATATAATGATATAGATAATAGAGTCTATTCTAAACTCCATCCTAATAAATGACACCATACAAAAATTAAAGGTTGACTAAAAAGAAAAGAAATCGTTCTACCAATTATATCTCGTAGGATGAGTTTGACCAATTGGGACATAAGCAGCACCATTTCAAGCTGAGTCGGTATTTCTATTTTTTTATCAATAAATTTTTAGGTTGAGGGGATGATACCTCAATCTAATGCAGGGAATATCTTCAGACTTAGCAAGCATATACAAAGGATTTACCTCACCCCATAAAGACAAGAAGAGTTTAGACCTATAACCTTATCAAGATCAAACCCGATCATGCTCTACTTGACCAATCCCTTGGAGTTGAGTAAATTATACCTGACTATCCTTAAAACTACAACATAGACCTGTACTTTTAGAAATTAGATTTTGGTTCCTATCTGTTATATTTCATTTGAGATCCCCCTATTCTGTTACGATTTCATCAGGTCTAACCAAACCTGACCACTGTACTTCCCAAAATACCCTTTGTATTTTTTGGGAAAATATCATTTCTGATCCCACAGATTAACCTATTTTTACTTTTGGTCCCATTGATTACAGGATTTTCACTTTTGGTCCCGTACATTTCAAAAAATCTCAAAATTGGTCCCCCATTAAGCATTCCATCATTTGACTAACGGTTGACCCACATGTCCGTTTAAAACCATGGGGAAAATCTCATTTTTGGTCCCATACATTTCAAAAAATCTCAAAATTGGTCCCCTGTTTAAACGGACATGTGGGTCAACCGTTAGTCAAATGACGGAATGGTTAACGGGGGACCAATTTTGAGATTTTTTGAAATGTACGAGACCAAAAGTGAGAATCCTGTAATCAATGAGACCAAAAGTAAAAATGGGTTAATCTGTGGGACCAAAAATGAGATTTTCCCTATTTTTTTATATTTATGAAATTACCAAAATTCCCTTGAGGATTGTTTTGTAATATACATAAAAGTGAGAGTTCGTTTTATTAGAAATTATAATTGGCAAGGTTGTTCTTGTAATATTGTAGCATACTTTTAAAATTATATAACTGTTTATAACCATTGTTCAGTTTCTATATATAGCTTTGTTGGTTTTTTCATGCATTTAACACAAAAATAACAATGATCACTTCTTACAACTCTTCAAACTAGTTTGATTTCGATATCAATTTTGATCAAGTAGTTCTCATCTGTCAAATTCGGAGACAATCATATTTACGTGTCTGGAAATAAGTTTCACGCCCTCGGATGCGAAACTGAAGAGAAGAATCGGAAGAATATATACTTTGATAGGATTTATTCCTTTAAAATTGTTATTTCTTTGTTCATATTATTTTCTGTCTTGTAATTTATTTTACTGATAATAAAATTCGTGTGAACAGATTTTGGCACGCCCGGTGGGACAGATCATACCTCTCATCTCTTCTTTTCCATATCAAATTTGTACTTCTACGAATTTTCAATGGCTCCCAAGTGTTGAAAAATAAAGAAATCGATCACACTTGGCGATCTTCTATAAATGGTGATCTCAATGACTCAGAAATTATCCAACAGTTCAATTCCTACAAGTCCTAATAAACGGCGTCCAAAGGAGCTAACAACCCCAAAAACCCTGTATTATTCGAAATCATCACAAAAAACCCTGTGAAAAAAAAAAAAAGATCTAAAAAACCCTGTATTTTATTAAATAAACTCACCGCCCCCTACTCCCATTTGGTCAACGAAAAAGGTTGAAAAGTCCATTATACCCTTGTACATTATATCAATATATTAACAAATTTATTGCATATATATATATATATATAATATACATAATACATATTATCCATATTACTAATATATATATATATATATAATATACATAATACATATTATGCATATTAATAAAATATATGTACAATACACATACACTTACATATTATTATATATATATATATATATATATATATATATATATATTATACAATAAATTTATAAAATTTAAATTATATTATTATATCTATTAAATAGTGTTATAAATATAATATATATATATACATATATATTATATATTAATTATAATAACTAATTTAATATATAATGAATTTATAAAAAATATTTAAAATATATTTATAGTTAATCTTTCAAAAAAAAATATAAAAAAAAATCAAATTAAAATTTTATAATATGCAAATTACATTTTTAAATTATAATCTCATATTTACTAAAAATATTAATAAATTATCATGAAAATTAAAATATGTATATATTATACACTATATTAATAATTAATATATATATATATATGCACACACATATCTATATATATATATATATATATATACATCGTCTTCCTCAGGAAGTCTTCCCCACCTTCGCCGCCGAACACCACTGCAGCCTCTCGATCTCCGCCGTCGAACGTCGCAGCTACTTTCTCTCCACCACCACTGCCTCACACATCGCCGAAGATCTCCCCGCCGCCTCTCGATCTCCGCCACCGCCGCGGCTCTCTTCTCTCCATCTCCAGGCGGCAGCCGCTCTCTTCTTCCCGCCGCGGCTCTCTTCTCTCCAGGCGGTGAGGGGCGCCGGCGATAATGGTGATGGTTGTACAGGGGGAAGAAGACGACGTCTTCCCCCTTCTTTCGTTTTCTTTCTTTTTTTTTTATTTAAATTAATACATGGGCAAAATAGAGGGACGATGGTTGATGGTTGATGGTTGTGGTTTGGCCGGTGGTGATGGTGCGCCGGCGATGATGGTGATGCTTGTACGGGGGAAGAGGACCTCCATACAGAAGACGAAGTCTTCCCCCATTTTTTCCTTTTCTTTCTTCTTCTTTTTTTTTTTTATTTTTTATTTTTCTATTAAATTAATACATGGGCAAAATAGTCATTTTAGGTGACAAAGTGATAAAAAACTCAATCATACTTGCAGTCAACGAGCGTGTAACGCATGTTCTCGTTGTAGGGTTTTTTGTACACATTTTTAAAAATATAGGGTTTTTTATGGTATTTTTTTTTTGACAGGGTTTTTAGTAATAATTTCGTATAACACAGGGTATCTGGATGTAAATTACCCGCGTCCAAAGTGATTCTTTCAATTGAAATAAATACATTGTCAATGAAAGCTATTATTATGGAAGAACAATTTGTTCAAATAACTCAAGCAACATCAAATCTGCAAAAAGTTAGAATTACCACCTTAAAGAAACTGCAAAGCTGCTACTCTCTCTTATCCCTCAAGAAAATGCCAAGTTTATTGAAAAAGCCAAATACGCAGCGGCAAAGGTATGTTTCGAATGATATTATCTAGGAAATACTTTACAGATTACCTGTTTAAAACAGTCTCTTGATATTAATTTACTTGCATCTCGAAATCATGGCCTGAAATCTTGGATCAAAAGCTTGAGTTTCATATATGGGGCTCCCACTATGAAATAAATAAGAAATATCATGTTTCGATATTGCACCTTTATACCCGACATTAGCGATGGGGTGTTGACACAAACATCTTTTCCACCATTATCGAATTATGCGGAGATAGTTGGTTCTTCTGAGGGTTTAGTCTCCTTGAGAACAGGACCCATTATTAGGGGTGTGCAGAGTTCGGTATTACCGATCGAACCGACCGATACCGAAAATTCGAACCGAAAATTCGGTTCGGTATTCGGTATAAAGGTTTTCAAAAATTCGGTATTCGGTTCGGTATCGGTATACATGTGCGGTATACCGAACCGACCGAAATACCGAATTAGATATTATATATATTTTTTAATATATATTTTTATTATATTATATATATTATATTCCTAAACAAAGCATATAAAATTCTTTATTGGTTTATATATATATATATTCCTACACACCCACAACATATATAGCTAAATATATTTATGATATTATCTACATTATATTCCTACACAAAGCATATGAAATTCTTTTTTGGTTTATATATATATATATATATATATATATATATATATTCCTACACACCATCAACATTTTTAATATATTTAGCTATTCTTGTTTCAAAGTCTAATTAACACTTTTATGCAAAACAAAAGGAATACTTTTATATTCCTGTCTTGAATCTTATTATTTGTTTTTTTTTATTTTTAGACTTGGAGAAACTTTAATTAAAAATATGTAGTTCTTTCATTTTTCTTTTTTTTTTTTTTTAACAAAATTCGGTAATTCGGTTATATACCGAATCGTACCGAATTTTTTTCGGTAAAAACCGTACCGAACCGAAAATTTCGGTTCGGTATTCGGTACGCCATTTCGGCGTACCGAAATTTCGGTTCGGTCGGTTCGGTATATACCGAATGCACACCCCTACCCATTATATAGGTATGGAACCCTTCTATTAGAATCATCTTACTCTATTATTAAGCGTCAGACCCAAGTGTGGTCTCTTGAACTTGGTCTCTTTTTTTCTTTTTCTTTTTCTTTAATTTATTTATTTTACTCACTTAACCATACAGGACGTGTTTTAGTCCGTTAACCTCAATCTTCTCTCATTTCATTTCAATTCTTTTTCTGTTCTTTTTGATAATTTTTATTTTCTAAAATAGTGTTTTTTTGGTATTTTATTCTCTATTTATTTATATTAATTTAATAATTATATTAAAAATAGTAATAAAAAAATATTAATATTAAAATTAATTTAAATATATTTTAAACAATATAATTTTTTAATTTGCACACGCAACGAGTGTGCCAAAGTTACTAGTACGGAATTAAGGGTATGGGGTGGCTCTCGCCCCCAAATTTTGAAACATTTTTATTTATATATATATTTTTTGAAAATTTTATATTTTATGTTTCATGAGTTCCTCCAAAGGTTATATCTATTGGTTGACACTGTGAGGAGAGTATATATTTTAAGATTTGATTTGATTTTGAATTATACACCGTCCACTCATTCTAATACTCTAGTGTGACAACAACTAAAGAACATCTTTTTTTTTTTTAATAATATTATTATTATTATGGAAAAGATATATATTATCAAATGTGATCAAAGTTCAACTTACTGAATACATGGATTGAGAAATACGAATCAAATGTCATTATTAACAAATGCCATTCACAATCAAAACACCAAGAAAAAAAAAACAAGAATTCATGTCAGTATATTACAAGAAAACTGTCAAAAATTCGATCATAATAAAACATTCAAAAACCAACAAAACCGAGGTACATACTCTCAACTCTCGAGAAAATAAGAAAATGAAAAAGATTAAAGTAAGAAGAAAAACAAATAATCAAGTTCAAGCGGCAGCAGAAACCCTGGAAGCCTCGAAATCAACAGCCTGTATGAGAAAGCTAACGCCATCATCATCCTCAAGCGCCATCTGAATGGGGCAGAATCCCAATCCATCCGCAATGGCCAGCAGTATATTCCTCATCTCATTAGTGAACTCATCCGGATCCACACTCCCGTTCTTATCGCTGTCGAACTTGTCGAATATCGAGTCGTGCAGCGCGGCCACCTCCTCCACCGGCGTCGCCACGTCCACACCGAAGTCCATCTCCATCAGCCGCATCGTCTCCATACCACGGCGGAGCTCCGCCCTCGACAGGACCCCGTCCTTGTCGATGTCCAGCGACGCGAATGCCACGTTCATGCTTTTCTGGAAGCGGGCCTCGTCGTTCACGAACGACAGGATCGTGGCGCCGTCAATGATCACAACAACACCCATAATGATGATTAGCGAATTAATACAGAAATGCCCTCTGATTATTGGTATTCAAGATTCAAGAATAGTTTGAAAGTGGAGAGTTAAGGGATTATGAGGGGTATATTTATAGGTGGCAGATTGAAGTGGCGTGTTGGTGAAGGTTTTGGAGACTTATGCAAATTCCAAATTTGAGGACACTGTTATCGATTATTAATGGGATTTTCCTTTGCTTCTTTTAAAGTGGGAATAGGAATAGGAATAGTTCGCATATTTTATTTTTAATTTATTATTCCACGTTATATTGGTGGCATATTTTCTTATATATTTGTACTTCAAAAGATGATCAATCAAATTAACTGAAAAACGTTTTAGATCTCGGGTTACACTTAAATTTATGGTTTAATAAGAAGAAAGTTAAAAATACATTAAGAGTCCGAAGCAGGGGCGCAGGATTTTTGAACAGTTGGGGCTGAAAATTTTTGGATCTCAATTTTATACTTAAAATTAAATTTCGAATTTATAATATTTTATTTAGATAATATATGCTGGAAATTGAAATATTTTGTTATATATTAATTCGACAGAGATAGGTTTTGATTAGACTTAACCACTCTAGCATTATATGATACGTTATCTATATAATAAGATACATCACACCTGAAGTGTTCAGTGCAAGTGCACATTTTTAATTATTTTTATATTTAAACCAGTTATATCTAATATAATATATAAAACATATAACATTTATTACAGATAATAGTTAGTAGATTTTAGACTTTTAAAAGGTGTTAATTAATCTATCAATAATAATATGTATTTGTATTCTGATAATCAATTTTAGAGGGTTTGTTCTTGAGTGGCTCCGCACTTGATCTGAATCAAAAGATACAATTTCCACATATTGTGTTGTATTTAACACCTACAATCCTAATAAAATTAAAATACAATTAATATCAATACGATTTTATTATATTGTGTATGTATCTTATTCTGCGCTCCAATAGAAACGAGCTATTATTTACCACACTCCCTTCATCAAGTAAGAAAAAGCACATTTTTAAAAAAAAAGAAGCCCATGGAATATGACTAAGGGAAAGAAAAAACAGAGAGTCAAATTCATGTGACTAATTGGTGGAATTCATCATTCCACTTCTTTTCATTTTCAGCCAGCCGATTTCCACTTAGTTTTTTCAATTATTCGGTTGGTATCAAGAATTTATTTTATTTTCCTATTTAGAAACTTTGCTATTTAATAGCATGCTTTAAGTATACGCATCATAGCGCAACACATCACCAAAAGTATACTTGGTGGGGAAAATTGTAAAATTGAAACGCCAAGTATCTTTATTTGTATTTCTAAAATTGTAAATATTGTGCCTATACTTAACGAACAATATTTAATGTAATAAAGTCTATTAACAATTTAACAGTTTACAGAATAAAGGAATTAAATAAATATTTGATTGCATCCCAGTAAATTATACTATACAGAGATTATCGGTTGGCTGAAAAGAAAAGCTTTTCTTCCAATTATACCTCTTAGCACGAGTTTGAGCAATTGGGGCACTACTTCAAAGTTTTTTTTTTTTTTTTTTTTTTTTTTTCCTGAGGCACACTTAAACGGGATTCGAACTCAGGACCTTGCATTGAAGAATGAACCTATTAACCACTTGAACCAACCATTGTTGACTAACGACACTACTTCAAAGTTAAATTGTGTTGACTCTAATATAAAAACTTCGGTTTTTTTTTTTCTTTTCCTTCTCAGTCTCATTCGATGTGCCCTTTTTACTTTTCAAAGAAGTATGGTAAATAAATAAATAATAATCCCCTTCTACTAGAGTATATGAACACGGCCACATTGACGTCAATGAATTTTAGTTTTATACTACATGAATGCATGATAGATGTTCGAAACTCTTGGTTCGTGCCGCTTGTGGCATCTATTGGCAAATTAAAAAAAAAAAAAAGGATGTCCAAATCTCTTCAGACGAATGATACCGTCAATAACTAGTGTAATATAAATTTTGTGCTAATTAAATAATCGAACACAAAAAATTATTACAAATGAATTTTATTGACTAGTGAATTACAATTTATATTGATTGGTGGGTTACAATCTCTACTTTCTCCTTTGAAGGATTGAAATGCCTTGAGTTTTGACTTATCTTTTTGGAAATTTTAATTTGCAGGTCTTTCGACTTAGTTAAAAATTAAACGTTTCAATTTTTCATTGATCGTCAATGAACACGTCGCGAACTTAGTTACGATTTAAATGTCGAAGAACACGTCGCGAACGTTGAATTGGCTTGACGTTGACTTGAAGATAATGCTGTAAATGTTTTGATTTCGATGAACATCGAAGAACACATCGTGAACACCTTGAATTTGGCTTGATGTTTACTTGAAGATATATAACGCCGCATTTTGAACGCCACGTGTAACGCCCCGACAAGGGCAATCACATCCTACCCTGCACTACATGTAACGCCCCGCGTTTTCGTACGTGCAGGTAAGTGACACGTGTGTTTATTTTATATTTTATATGATTTTATTTTCGTTTATACAATTTGAAATAATTGTCTAAATTGCGTTTGAATTCCAATTTGAAATGTGAATATATGCTCGGATTTGCAAAATTATGAAATGCATGAATCTTATGTCAATTTTATGAAATTGTATGATTTATGTATGCCGAGGGTGTAATTGCAACTTATTTGAAAGTTATGGACTTGATTGAAAGTAAGCATTGGGCTTAATTGTTACTTTTCAAAAGTTTAGGGACCTATTTGAATAATAGGCCACCCTGAACGATTTTGCGAATATCTTGAGCTCGGGGCCTTGGGTTGGAGTAGGGATGTAAACGAGCCGAGCCTTGCCATTTTTTCATGATTCGGGCTCGGGCTCGGGCTTAAAAAAAAAGGCTTGGGTTCGGCTTGCGAGCCGACGAACCTTAGTTGGGGTGGCTCGGGCTTGGCTCGCAGTGAAGTTCGGGCGAGTCGAGCCGAGCCCCCGAGCCCTGAAGAAAACCCTAAAAAAAAAAAAACTGAATTTTTGGCCAGATCTGAATCTTCCCCTTTACCTGCGAACCTAAATCTCTTTCCATACATCCAATTCAAAAGAACAAACAACCTAAATCTTTCCCTTGACCTACGAACCTAGATCTCTTTCCTTACATCCAATTTAAAAGAACAAACAACCTAGATTTAGTATAGACACGTTAGTTCTTCTATATTGTGTCAAAAGTATGAAATCTGAGATTCACGGAAATAAATCAAAAAAAAATAAAAAATAAAAAAAGAGAAAGAGGAGGAGGTGGTGGCTCTGCTGCGCTGCGGCTGAGAAAGGAGGAGGTGGTGGTGTGGTTAGCGGTGGCGCTAGACGACGGATTCGCAGGAGAAAGGATTTCCTTGATGGGCGCTGCTTACGGGAGATTGGAGATGCTGTGTGGACGGTGCACGAGATGGCGAGACAAGGTAGATGGTGGTATCGTGGTGGTTCCGATGTGGTGGCGTGGTGGTTCCGACGTGGTGGCGTGGTGGTTGGGAATTGGGATATCTGCGCAGCTGCGGCTTTCTTGCGTGAAAGAAGAGAATAAATGAGGGCTAGGTTTTGCTTGGAGTGTATATATATATATATTTTTTTTTATTTTTTTTTTTAATAATTAGCACTTGGCTTGCGAGCCAGCTCGCGAGCCGCAAGCCAAGAAATACATGGCTCGGGCTTGGGTTCGAAACTTCACAAGCCTCGGCTCGGCTCGGCTCGGCTCGCCAACTTCGAACTCAAGCCCGAATTTTCTTGGAACCGGCTTGTTAAGCTCGCGAGCTGGCTTGTCTCGTTTACATCCCTAGGTTCGAGATCCGTCTTTGGCATTGGGTTGGTTTCGACGATTCAGACTCAATGAACTTGACCTCATACCTTTTTGATGTTTGAATCTCCGACGAAGCAAATTTCAGCCAATATGACCCTTATGACATAACTTAACTATCCTAATCAATTCTGGACTCGGTTTGACCCGTTTTTCACCCTTAAGAGCTAAATTATTCTTCTTTTCCCTTCCATACATCTCGATCAGTAGCAGCTCCAAGAGAAGGAAGAAAAGAAACCAAGAAACCCCATTTTGATCATCCAACCTTTAAGCTCAAGATTAACCATCCTCCATTCTTTTTTCAAGGTAAAGATTGAATTGAATTCTCCTCATCTTCATACATATTTTCATCCATAAAAACCATAGTTTAAGTTAGAGATTCATGGAGTTAGAAGAGGAACATGAATAGTGAACTGGAAGCTTGATTCTTGTCTCCCAATCATCCATGGTTTATCTTGTGTTTTTATGCATGAAACATGATCATCTTAACTTCCTTCCCACTTCTACAAGCATGGATCAAGTGTTGGTTGCATAATACATAAGTTGCCATTAAAGGAGCGTGAGCTCCATGCATGAAATATGAAGCTTTGGTGGGAAATTTCAACATATATGCATAAATTCTTGATTAGGAGGTTAAAGTGTATGTTTTTCCTACATTTTGTGATGAATTTTATGTCTTTGCCATGCCAAGAGGTTGTGGTTATGGTTGTTGGTTCAAAACAGGGGAAGCCAAGTGTGTATGTGTGTGTTTTTGCAGCTGATTCTCGAAGATGATGGTGACTGGTGCGAGACACGGGCTTGTCGGCCCCAAAGCGTGAAATGAAACACGCCCGAGTCACCAACCAATTCGTGAAGGAAACTTTCTGTACCGAGACACGGGCGTGTCTCACTTATAACTATGTTTAAGACACCCCCGTGTCAGAATAGGGAACTAGGCTTCTGACCCAAGTCACGCCCGTGTCCCCATTTGTGCTATGAGAGAGACACGCCCGTGTCTCCCCTGTTTTTATGAATGTATATGGTTTTGTTTATGTATTGAATTGCATGCCTATTTTTCCGTATTTTATGAGCTTCAATTATGAATATTGAATCTTATATGAATCCTTATGCTATGATATGAAATTGATTCTTGGATTATATGATATGAATACGTGAAGCTTAATTATGAATCAACGTGTGATTGAATCGGAAATGGAATAAATGAATGAACATGAATAAATACCAATTCTTCAAGTATTGAATAAATAACTCGTTTGCTTGTCTAAATGGCATTAATTGTGCACATGAACATCTATATAACATGATTATCTTGTTCATGCACTTCATATCACGTTTATTGCATTGTCGTGCGTCGTTATGGTCATATTGACTCTCACACTACTTCTGTTACACAGATCTTGGTCCAGTAGGAAACGAGACCGAGCAGTGAGGTCCTCGTGTCTTTCTTTTGCAACCTAATATTTTGGCGAGAATTGATTGATCCCAATGAATGGGGGTCCTGGGACTTAGTGTACGTGGCTAACTGGGGAAACAAGGGCTGACGGGGATCCCGTGCACTAGTTCCACCAAATCACGATGTTATCGGCCCTCGCTAGGAGATTAGCGGGGAATGGGAATTGGGATTTTGGGGATTCATGTACCCCACTAGCCATAATGAATGGGTGGTCGGGCTTTGCAAACCCGTCCACTAACCGGAGGGAAAAGGTGTATATTAATAATTGAATGAACGATCGAATAAATGAGCACAAAAGATTATGTGTATGATCACTAATGAATGAATGATAATGATACACGAGGTGAAGGTTGGAGACGTAGCCACTCGCCGACTCACAAATGACCTAATCATTGAAATTGGTTGTTATAATCCCGTCCGTTGTCTTTCTTGGTTTTCCCACTTCAGTATTATTCTTAAAACCTCGTTCAGGATTATAGCTTGCATGTATATTTAAATTCAGCAATATTATTGATGATGCTAAAAATTGGTTCGCCGGAACTTGAACGGGACCAGCTCCAAATCTCCAGCAAATCAGCAAATCAGCCAAAGGTGGAGCGCAAAGGTGGAGCGCTTAGGTTGAGTGCTAAGGTGGAGCGCGAAGGTGGAGCACGAAGGTGGAGCGCGAAAGTGGAACGCACTTGAGGTTGAACGCGAAGTGGGGGAACGCACTTGCGGTGGAACGCTTGAGGTGGAACGTGAAGGAACGGACCTTGAAAGGAGCGGACCTCGAAAGGGTGGAGCTCAACACTTAGAAATATTTTTGGCACTATCATTTGCCCCCCACTCTTCGAATGTCGAATAATTGAGGCGCTCTTAGAGTAACCCTGAAACGGTCTCCTTTCGATTGGAATATTCCCGTTCACCCTTTCAATCTGAACTCGCGCTCAACCTCTTATCGCTAAGGCAAACGGGGCCCTTGTTTACAGAGAAGGGAAGGATAGTTACAAGCGCCAGTATAGAGTGTTGTTGCTGACCTCGAAAGGAGAGTTCAGGATCTTGAGAGGGAGCTCAAAAAGGCCAACGTAGAGATTAACAGGAAGGAAAAAGAGGTTCGCATTCAGGCGACCCTTGTCTTTGGCTATAATGAGCATATTGAAATCCTCGAAGGTGAGAAGAAAGTCCTTCAGGACGACCTTGAAAAGGTTAATGAGAAGATGACCGATGTCAACAGAGAGCTGAAGAGGTGCAAGTTGAAGCTTGTGGAAAAGGGAGAGTTGCTCAAGGAGAGTGAGCAGGCTCGGGCTGAGCTGAGCTGAGCTGAGCGCGAAGCTCGAAGAGTCTAAACGTGATACGACAGTCTGGACGCATGCTGAATTGATGGAAGGGATTAAGCGCTTTATGAGAAGCCCCGTGTTCGAGCTTGTAAGCGACCTCAGTAGTTATACGCAGATTCAAAAGGCATTTGAACGAGCTCATCACCAACTCATTCACATAGGGGCCATTCACGGGGATGCAAATATGGATGACATTGGTCTCGACAAGGATAGCGGGATGAGGCCCATCCTCGGCCAAGAGGGTGTAACGGGACCCGGCACCAATGATCTTAGTAACCATGAGTTCGGGTTTGCCTTGGATGAGTTTAACATTATACTTGCTGCCAAAGGAGCCGCTCACGCAGCGGGTGAAGACGTTCCTCTTGGAAGGAAGACTCAAGGCGAGCGTGTTAGGGATGAGGAAGCTCAAGGTGAGCGCAATAGGGACGAGGAGGCTCGCGAGGAGCGCGCCATCAATGATGAGGTCGTTGCTGATGCGACTGGAGAAGCGGGTGTTGTTCCGGAGCGCTTCGAGGGGAACGATGGTGATGCCGAATCTGTAATACGTAAAACTTTTTCAAGTTGTTTGCGTTCCATGGTTTAGGGAGCAACGTATTATTGGTGTCCGCCAAGTGATAAGCATGTCTTGTTACTTCCCTTTGATTTGAACGCCAACCTTAGTTTTTTTCGAGCTATCACCAGGGATGAGCTCAGTCCCTGTAAAGTCTCCGGTTGGCTTCAACCTTGTTTCTTTGTGCTCACTTTGTTTGGCTTCCAACTTGCGTTTTTGGGGATGAGTGATCCCTTCCGTATCAAGCATCTCGTCATCTTCCTCATGAGCAGCTTCTAACGGCTTTGGGGTTTCTTGAATAGGCTTAGGCTTCACAGTTAAGAGCATGTAGCACTCCCAAGCCTCTTTCAACTGACAATTTGCTTCTCCTATTCCGTTGGGAGTTGGGAACTTCGTTTTGCGATGGAACGCTGAATGAATGGCTTTTAACTTTGCAAGAGCGGGTCTCCCAAGAATCACGTTGTATGGGAGGTTGACCTCGACGACCGTGTATATCAATGGGACCGTGGCTCTTTTCGGAGTGCAACCTAAGGAGCTCGCCAATTTTACTTGGCCAATTGCGTACAGTTCTAATCCGCCGAACCCAAGGAGAGGGGTTCCTCTTGTAGTGGCTAGTTCGCCGTGCGTTCCGTCCCACTCGTCAAGATGGTAGTGCGAGGTGGAGCAATGGTGGCTTGGACTCCTCCAATCTGTGCTTGTGTTCATCCTTGGAGTCCCCAGAGCGGATTGAACAACAACGGGTTTAGTAGCAAAGGGTTTAAACGTGCTGGAATGTTGAATGAATTTGGGCCTATTCCTGTACCGAGAGTTTGCATGGTTTGCACGGGCAGATTGAAACCCACGGTAGCTCCGGTGTGGTTTCTCTTATGTGGGAACACCGGCGACAGGCGGCGTAACACGTCGATATTCGCTTGACTCACGTTGATGTTTGCTTGACTTACTCAGGTTGGGGATAGTCGTGGAGGCAAGCTAGAGATTTGCTCGCCACGGCTAGTGTTATCAGCTCCGGTCATCTTCCAAATGAAACAAAAAGAATAACTTTGAGAAAAGGTTGGGAAATCCGATGGCTTTCCCACAGACAACGCCAAACTGATGATGCTAAAAATTGGTTCGCCGGAACTTGAACGGAACCGGCTCCAAATCTCCAGCAAATTGGCCAAATGGTGGGTTCTTGAACCTGCTAAGATCAGCAAAAGCGTGAGAATACCAGGCGGGAGGTGTTTCCCGGGTAGGTACTCCGACGCTCAAGGCAGTGAGATTGTCTCAGGTGTGAAAGAATAGACCGAAAATTTAGGCAGAGGTTTGGTATGTAAAAGAGAGTCTCCCTCAGTTCTGAAGAAAAAGGGGTATTTATACCTTAAGCTGAGCCAGGGTCACGTTTGAGCGGTGTAGTGGGTGCGAATATTGGGGGTTCGTGCGCCAAGTGTTGGAGTGGCGTGTGAACGTGGGCAACCGCCACGCTTGGGGCGGAACGCGCTTGGGGTTGAGCGCGAAGGTGGAGCGCGAGGGTTGAGCTCGAAGGTGGAGCGCTAAGGTTGAGCGCGAAGATTGAGCGCAAAGGTGGAGCGCGAAGGTGGATGGAGAAGGTGGAGCGCTAAGGTTGAGCACTTAGGTTGAGCGCGAAGGTTGAGCGCAAAGGTGGAGCGCTAAGATTAAGGTCGAAGGTGGAGCGCTAAGGTTGAGCTCTAAGGTTGAGCGCTTAGGTTGAGCGCGTTGAGCGCAAAGGTGGAGCGCTTAGGTTGAGCGCGAAGGTGGAGCGCGAAGGTGGAGCGCGAAGGTGGAGCGCGAAGATTGAGCGCAAAGGTGGAGCGCTAAGGTTGAGCACGAAGGTGGAGCGCGAAGGTTGAGCGCGAAGGTTGAGCACGAAGGTGGAGGGCGAAGGTGGAGCGCTAAGGTTGAGCACTTAGGTTGAGCGCGAAGGTTGAGCGCAAAGGTTGAGCGCGAAGATGGGGCGCGAAGGTTGAGCGCTAAGGTGGAGCGCGAAGGTGGAGCGCTAAGATTGAGCGCTAAGGTGGAGCGCGAAGGTTGAGCGCAAAGGTGGAGCGCTTAGGTTGAGCGCAAAGGTGGAGCGCTAAGGTTGAGCGCTAAGGTGGAGAGCTAAGATTGAGCGCTCAGGTGGAGCGCGAAAGTGGAGCGCTAAGGTTGAGCGCTTAGGTTGAGCGCGAAAGTGGAACGCACTTGAGGTTGAACGCGAAGTGGTGGAACGCACTTGCGGTGGAACGCTTGAGGTGGAACGTGAAGGTGGAATGCGAAGGAACGGACCTTGAAAGGAGCGGACCTCGAAAGGGTGGAGCTCAACACTTAGAAATATTTTTGGCACTATCAATTATTATATTATGCATGTTTCATATCCACCAGTCTCTTTAAGACTGAACCAGGCGTTGTTATCAGTTAGTTTTGCAGGTGGAAATGCTAGGTGGGAATACGAGTCTTTCGAAGTCTCGGATTAGTGTCTAGCATTTCTTTTGTGTACTCATTCACACTTTTGCTTATTATGATCTTATGAATGTATGGAGCGTACTTGAATTGTATTTGGCCGTGTGGGCCTTCACTTTGATACTTGTATTCATTTTGAGGATTTGGAGCTTTGATGGTTCAATGTATATCTTATGTTATATGCTTCCGCTCTTATGCTGCTCTGTTATCATAATTGTCGTTGATTTGGTTTAAGGGTTAGTCCCACATAACGTAGTGAGTGAGTTGTGTGTCCCCGTTCGCCTTGATTTGGCATGTGTATGGATTGTCCATTTCATATACGGGTCGGGTCATGGTGCGGGGGATATGACGTCTCGCGCTCGGGTATTACACTACAAGTACGGCTCGTATATGAAATGAGCATCCATACATGTGCCAAACTTGAAGCAAGCAGTGACGGACGAACTTCCTAGCTAGGCGGATCTAGACTCGCACGAACAGGAATTAAAACAACTCAATCACGAAAGCAAAAATATTATATTAAATTATAAATTTCCAAATTAAAAAATACAGATTTAACTAACATTACAAATATATCATTATAACTTCAGTATTTATTACAATAAATCCCCTAAGAGTACAATTGAAATTTTTTAAAATAATTTTGGCTGATGTCATCAAAATTTAATACCGTAAATTAACGGTTGGGCCAATTTGTGAGAGAGTGTGTAAATCTTAAGGACGTGTTCATAATTTCTCAAACTTCAGGGGGAACTCATATTTTCGTCATATCTCAGGTGGTTGTTCATAATTATCCCAAATATAAATATTAGATTAAACTATAAATTTTTAAATTAAAAAATACAAATTAATTTAACCAATATTACAAATATATCATTACACTTTTTAAAATTAATATTGTTAACCTCGTCAAAACTTAACACGATCATTAAAGGATGGAAGAATTTGTGAGAGAGAATATATATAAACCTCGCGGTTTATTCATAATTTTTCAAACTTCAAGAGATAATATGTATTTTGCTATTCGGTGGGGGAGTTTGTAATTATCCCAATTAATTTATTAGTTCTCCAACAGTAAATTTGTGCCTCAATATTATGCATTCCAAACTCTATTTAAATGAGTTATAAAAGCAATGTTTTCATGCCTATGACGCAGATATTTTGAAAATTTTCATTTTATTGTGTCATGTCGGATATTATGTTTGATATTTCTCATGCGAAAAATATAATAAATTAAATTATGTGTCGTTGTATAGGTATCATGTTGTGTTCGTATTCATGCATCATAGTTTTTTGTGCTACATTATCTAGTTAGGAAGAAAGAAATTGCATTTTTGGTATACGAACTCACCCTAATTTCCAATTTTGTTACAAATAATTTTCCGGTGAAAAACTAACCCATAACTCTAAAAGTGCACAATTTCATGCACTATTTGATTCAAATAAATATGACCCGCCGGAAAATCCACCCGGAATAATATTATTTTGATCCGAATAGATATAATCCGAATATTATTTTTAGTAATGGTGTTCAATACCACATATGAGGAAAAAATGATATTTTTAGTAAAATATTCAAATAAATATGATCCGAATAGATATGACACGGAATAATATTTACTAAATTTTAATTTTTTTTTTTCATGCATTGGGTATACTAATCTAATTTTAACGAATTCTAACTTTTTTACTTTTTCATCCATTGGGCATATGCGTGATGTCGAATCAGCAATGCTATAAACTTAGGCCATTAGGATAATTACATCCAATTATCCTTAAGTTTGATCTAATTACATTTTAGTCCCCATTCTTTCCATATTTACTATGTAGTTCCTAAACTTTACATTCCATTCGAGGTCCCTGATGTCCGTTAGGGTTCCATTAGGTTGGTTAGTTGTCCTTCCTAAATTGGCTCTGAATTTATTACAAATACATCCCTATAGTTTCTCTTTAATAGCACAACGATCCCTATTCTTTTTGAAATTTCGAAAAGATAACTGATCAATTTAACGGAACCCTAATGGACGTCAGGGATCTCAAACAAAATGTAAAGTTCAGGGACTACATTATAAATACGCAAAGAATAGGGATTAGACTGTAATTAGACCAAACCTGAAAGTAGTTGGATGCAATATTCCCTTAATTTTATGATAACAGGGGGATAGCCCCCTTCACTCCCTATTTCTTTTGTTTACCTTCGTACTTTTAAAAACATGTAGTATTGGTCCAAGTCTGGGTTATTCATTGAAAAAATACAGGGTCGCCCCTTCACATACAATTTTGCCATGTATAACATGAGGTGGGAAATTACATGTGGTCCCACAAGTTAAATTAAATTACCTCAAAAGAAAGGGCTTCATATTTTAAAATGAGAAGGTAAAAAAGTAAAATCAATCAAAAAATATAAAAACATGGACATAAAAATAAATAAACTTTCTCAAACAGTTGGTTTCCCTATTACAAAATAATAAAGTAAACATGAGAATAGGATTAATTGTTTAGCTTCATTAACATGTCAAAATATATCCTCCCATATCCTTTATCCCAAAGTAAATAAGATTTTTGATGTATAGGGTTTTTGCATGGATTTGTAGGGCAATTTGAGTTAGAATTATGTCGTTTTAAGAGCTTATAATGCGATTTATGCTCCCTTTTAGGGACATTTTACCTTGGAGTCGAAGAAACGAAAGTAGAAGCAAAACCATGCAAAAACGGGCGAAGAACGAGAAATTCTAGGTGACACGCCCGTGCCCCCTGGAAGAGTAAACTGAGACACCCCCGTATCTCAGTACAGAAGTGACCCACAGAATTCAGAAGGTGACACGCCCGTGTCACCAATATAGAGCAAACCGAGACACCCCCGTGTCTCGGTACAGAGAGGACCAGACAGTTTTGCACCCCCGTGTCATGCTGAAGAAGAAAGGTTGACACCCCCGTGTCAAGAAGAAAGCGCGAATACGATTTTTATAGTTGACACGGGCGTGTCATATTTTGTACATGGGCACTGCACGCCCGTGTCACGTTGCGGAGCTGGGTTAGGAATTCTATTTAAGCACGGTTTTGAGGCGGATTTTGGGAGCTTTTGGACAGATACCCTCCCAGAAGTTCAAGAGGACGTAGGCGGAAGAAACACGAAGACCTAGAGTTGAAGATTCAATCCAATCACAAGACTTTATCAATTTGGTTTTATTTATTGCTTTTCTATTCAAACTAATTCCTCAATCCTTAGTTTTTGTTAATTGAGAGTTAACTTAGTTAGTTTAATTGTTCTAGATTCGTTTGGATAATTAGGTTAGAATTTCCAGAAGTATTAATTTCGTTTTGATATTTATGTTAGACATGAATGTTTTGAGTGCAATTCCTTTGATTTTAATGAGTTTTGAGTCTATTATGAGGAACTAATCCCCTAGGGTTAGGGGGTAAGGATTATGCATCTAACGTGTTTGAGTAAATGCTTGAGTTAAATTGTATGATTCTTTGTTAGGAAAACAGATTTGAATAGAATGTGTGTGGACTGACCATCCATTAACATATCATAAATTATCCGATAATCGAGAGATTGAGGATAATTGAGATCGTTTTCCAAAACTTAGACTTTTTGGCTTAAAGAAATTTAACCCTAATTTCTACAACGCGTATTTAGAATTCCATGCCAAGCCGCTAGGTTTTAAATACACTAATCTTGTTTTAATCGATTAATCCGGTTACTAAGTGATTGTGAGAACAACACTTGGCTTGATTAATTAGACATCTAGGCTTTGAAAGAAGCTAGGTATAAATTTGTGATTAGGTTGAAGAATCATACATACTTACATGAGCATTGATTTAAGCACTGAAGGGCATATGAGTTACTCCCTGACCTACTTTAGCTAAGTGATTTATTCTTGTTTTTATTCGTTAGTTCGTGTGGTTAATTAGTAATTACTTAGTTTAATTTTGTCATAGTAGTATAGTACAAGTCTGTCGATCTTTGTTCGGTCTCTAGATTAGAAGTAGTCATAAAAGTGGTTGTTGATTTCCCTTCCCTGTAGATACGATACCTCAAGTGTTGCAATCGAATTTAGAACTTACACTTGGGTTCAAGATTTGTCTATCAATTTTATTTGCTCAAAGTTTACTACCAATAAGCATTACTAAAAATATTATTTTATCCTCATACGGGGACATCATATCAAATAATAATCAAGTGATAAATTTTGAAAAAGAGTTTGTCAAATTTAGAAAAAGAGTATGTCATCAACGTTGTATCTTCCGACCAGTGCATCCTAACTGTAACGCCCCAGTTTTCCAGCCGCTCAGGTACGCGCAGCACGCATGTGAGTTTTCGAGAGATAGTATTTATTTGATTAATTTATTTCTTAAGTTGCGCATTTTATGATATTTTTTGCACTTTATTACTAAATGATTATGTGATATTATGTGAATTTACGATCAACTTGTGAATTATTACATTGCTCGTATCTAATTGACACTACTTAGTTGATCACTTTCATAATTTGAGAACTTAATTGAATGGGACTAAAGTAACCACATTTCACAAGTTTAGGACTTAATTGCATAACTTTAATTATGGGAGGACTAAATTGCAATTTTCCCTTTTCTTCCCCTCTTCATACACGATATAACATATATACACATATACATACATATTCTTCATTCTTCACTCCAAGAAAAAAAGCAAGAACACTCATTCTCTTCTTCCTCTTGAATCTCGATCCACCAAGGAGATAGAAAGCCAAGTTTTCTTCCATTTTCTTCAAGTATTTAAGCTCCAAGACTTCATCTCTCTCTCTTTCCCCTTCATCTCCTCCATCTTCAAGGTGGGATCATGCATATATCTTTGATGATTCATGAATCAAGGTTAGGGTTTATTGATTCTTTTGCCTTCTTGAGCTAATATGAAGAGTATGTGATGATTATGGTTTGAGATGTCTCTACATAACATGACTTTTATGGAACTAGGAGCATATGTGATGACATGACAATTTTGGGGTTTCTTGAGTGAATTCTTATGAATCTAAGCATGTTATATTGATCTATATGAAGTCTAAATGGTATATATGAGTTATATGCATGATATATGATGGTTTTGAAGTGTTTTAATTGCCTTGGTTTGGTGTGAGAATGGCTTGGGAGTTCCCGTCATCTTCTGTTTTCCCACTGGTGGCTGTTGTAGGATCCCGGCCGGGATGCATGTTACCGAGGAATCGCTGCACCAAGATCCTAACCGGGACTGTTTTTAATCCAGGTCGGGACGAACCTCCCCTGATCCAATTGCTCTGAAACTTTTCCAGATTCAAGTGCTTGAAGTTTAGAGCATTTTCTTTTTACGACTCGTCAATATCAGTTCCGAAGAGTGAGATATGACCGTTTTAATTTGGTGCCGCCAAATTGTGGCGAATCTGCGTTAACTCAACTTCGGATCTAAGCCATTTTCATTCTGTTTTGTACTAGAACTCGAGCCATATATGTTTGGAAAGATCTATTTGTCTAGTTTCATACCGAACAAATAAAATCTAATTCCAACTTTTAGAACTCAAGATATTCCCATTTTTCTACAGCTTGCGCTTTTCCGAAAACTGTCAACTTTTACCAAGACTTGCCCAAATTCCTCTTCTTGTGTTCCTTTCACTCCATTGACTCCCTTATGTGATTTATATGAATTTTATACGTGGTTTATTGATAATTATGTTATTATTTGTCACTTTATGTTTTTTAATTACTTAAACTTGATTGTTAACTCCGTGCCTTATATGAAATGAATTCGTATGATTAAATGACATGAATTCGTGACCTCCTTAAGTTTATTGCATGATTGAATTATTGTAGGACTTGATACACCACTTCATGAACATTGTCGTGTGTCCTACTTGGTATCATTATTGAGGTTCCTCTCACGAGTACACATCGTTTCCTTTCTTGTCCAGTTCTTCTCCAGGGCGGAGACCATCGATCGAATAGGCACTATCTTGTACTTGTCTTGTCCCGTCGCTTGTCAGGTGAGCGTGTTTTCGGTCTAGTTACATACATAAACCCTAAAACCTGCATGAATGAGTTTTGGCCTAAAAACCATACTTATATTTATATTGTTTTAGAGACTGTAATCGAGTAAATGTTTATTAAATTGAACCTACTGTTATTGTTATTTACTGACCCTTCCTGTTTTGGCGAGTGTATTGAGTAATCCGGGGAGGTATCGGGCCGACGGTGACCTCTTGCACTCCACACATTGTTGAGATGAACCCGGAATCCACTAAGAGATTAGTGGAGGATGGAGTCTCGGTCCTTGGGGATTCATGCACCCATTGACCAAATTGACTGGATGGCGAGGGCTAGCTACATGAACCATCACTCGGAGGAAGAAGAATGGAACTGATTGTGCACTGTTACTGAACTGATTGTATTGTAATGATCGAAACCTAATAATTGCATGATCGCCTTTAAAACTGAAACCTAATCATTGTACATTGTCGGAGTTTGGTTGGAGATTTTGCACGCTCACTCGCCGAGCCACTGATAGCCTAAAATTATAATTAATGGTAACATTGATAGTTGTAAAATCCGAGCATAGAGTAATTGATTTCTTGCCTTAACGGGAACTACTTCACCTAAAAATTTGCTCGGGATTTATAACTTGCACGCGCATGTTTTTATATATAGGTATACCTCCTGCTCACTCAGTCTTCTAGAGACTGATCCCTCTTTTCCTTTCTTCCAGTTCTTTTGCAGGTTGTTGCTAGACGGGAGTCACGTCATAGAGTCATTGATTGAGTCTTGCACCTTGTACACTCACTGTATATTACTGCTTATTGTATCGCATTGATTTAATTATTAGGCCTGTGAGCCATTTATTGATTGAATTGTGTTGAATCGGGATAGTTAAACCCCATTGTTAGGTTGTATATGGATTAATCAATGGAATATCCTTGTTATTGTTGCTATATTTTTACTATTGCTTCCGCACCGCATACTTTTGTCTTCTTTGATTGATTGGTACAGTGTCAGTTTTCGCCTAGCCAGGTCTGTCTTTTCATTGTCTTTCGTTTGCTGTGAGTTTGGTTTATGTATGGATTATTCCTTTGTGTATGTGGACCGAACTCACATCTTAAAGTGGTATCAGAGCTCCAGGTTGTAAAATCGGAGTTCTAGTGTCGTGTAGTATCAAATCTAGGTCGTACGGCTTAGGAACTACCTGTCAACGTGTGCATTGCATCGTTCTTGAGCACTGAATTGTGATTCTTTCAAACTTTGTTGAATTATTTGTTGCATTTTGCATCAAATTTGTGGCTATGGTGTTAATTATGTGGCATGAGCATGCACTAACCGCATGCATTTATTTTCAAAATGAGTTGTGATTCATAAGATGCGAAGATAATATCAAACCACGACCAATTTCTACAACTACAACAATTTATCACGAGTTCTACCTTCAAGCCGAATGATTCAAAGAAGGCATCGGGAATTATATACAAGGATTTAAGATTCATGGCCTTCCCTAATTGGGGTTATGGTTCGAGGGTTAGAATCTGGAATAGGAGGCTGATTTATGAGGAAAAGTTTGCAATTCCTATTGGAGATGGTGAATCCTTGATGAGATAGAGTTGGGGTGTCTGGTAATTACGACTCACAAGGTTAATATTCATGCTTACTCTACAAAATTATCCAACCGGGTTCCATAGGAACACCTAAATTCAAGAACGGAGTGAAGAAATCTTGAAGGTAGTTAAATTCACGGTTCAAACTAATAAATAGGCGATAACCTTCAAGAAAACTCAAGGTAAAATAGGTTCGGTGGGGGATGAGCAACAAAGATCATCAAAGAAGGTTTAAATAGAATAGGTTCGGTGGATGATGGGCAATACAGGCCATCAAGGAAGAACTTCCAAGTAAATCAATCCACTAGAAGTCAAGTTTGGGCAAGAAGAAGAAGAAGAAGAGGTAAGTTGAGACACTTCGGATTTTGGGAAAAGAAAGAAGTCGAATTGGAGGAAGTTAAAGAAAACCGATGGTTTCAAGTTCATGGAAAGCCAAGATGCTAAAAGTTCTATCTTCGGAATGGTTGGAGTTTATTTTTCAGATCCAAGCTGAATTGTCGTATTGTGAAGTCGAATTAGGAGATATGGAGCAAAAAAATGGAAACAATAAAGAAAGACAAAGAGCTTTTGGAGAGAAGTTATGTGCTCAAGTGTAACTTGTAAGCACCTAGAGGGTGAGTTCATTTAATTATTCGAACTCATAAAGAATAAACCGACGAAGCTTTGATCAAAGTGACAATCATGGAGAAGATTCAAACAATAATTGGAGATCCATTCTCGGGAAGGGATCAACATATCCAATTCCATGAGTGTAGAAGACTTTGGGTTCAAGAAGCCGCGATATGGAGCCATGAAAATGTACAAGTTGACGCTAGAGGATTTTGAGGATTTGGAAGACCGTGGGTAAACCAGAAATAACCAACAAATTTGAGACAAGCTGTAATTAAAGAAATGAGGGACAAGTTATCGAGTAAAGCTTACCCCTACGGTGATAGGTGTATTGCATCTATAGCACGTGCATCATACATCGCTTTAAATTATTTAAACTTCTCTATTTATATGCGCATCTTTAATTGATATAATTGCTCCAACGTGTTGCATCTCTAATTGTTTACAAGTGTGACACATGCATTGACATCTTAACCCGACATGCATTACTTAGTGTTTATTTGTTAGGATGCGCTCTCCATCTTATGTTTCCATGATCGTCTCAATTCGGGTCCTATTGAATTGAGGGGAAAAAGAATACTTCTTTGTCGTCAATCAGCACCTTTTTGCAATTGGGTCATCCAATTCTACTCGAAGTCCAATGATATTATGAGAATCCGTGATTACTTGTTGATCCATGATTTTGGTCTATCTTGGAGTTTGCGTAGGTGTTGGAGGAATTCGCCATTAATGTGTGCCATGCTTCCCTCAGGCAAAGCGGGGAAATCTTTGAACAATTGGACAGCCAAATCTGGATTTCAAAAGGATTAAGAAAGAGAATCTTTGATCCGAGAAGTGGTACAACAAGTTCAAAGAAGTAAGATATAAATTCTTAAGGGGGAAAGTCGACCGGAAGATGAATTGAACTCACGGTTTGCTCAAACGGGTCACTTCTAGCGGTCATTTCTAGTAGGAACAACGGAAATCCAAGAATCGGCAAGTAACGGGATTTTACAAAAGTGGCGAGGGATGAATTAGAAGATTCTGACACTCGATGACTTGTAAGATCGAGATGAGAAAATTTTGAGAATAATATCGGAAGAGGTAAGTGCTTCAAGAGTTAAAGAAGGGTATTCAAGAAGTGTTTTGGGAATTAAAATGACAAGACAAGATAAAAGATAATTGATGACAACTTAGGTTGCAGAATTAACACCGTTGGTCTCTTATTACCGGGCACACATGAACTCAAATCTTCCAAGGTTGAACGGATTGAATTCTATATATAACATGTTTCCTATCTTGGAAATGATGGGGCCGTGAGAGAACTTCGAGGAAAAATTTGGTAAGGAAGGTATCGGATAGGAGAAGCCGATCAAATTATCACATTTCGTGATGGACAAAGTGAGAGTAATTCAACCGAACGTTGGAAGTGGAAGATCTAGAAGACAATACATACATGAACAAGACATGTTATAGGCTCGTCAGTTGTTTTCGTGAAGAACCGAGAATACTTTTGGGATTAGAGATTAAAATTCAAGCTACTAAAGACTAACTCGGGTATTCGAAAAGGCCGAGTATAATTCATGGTGAAGAATGGGTGAATTGAGTTAATATCAAGTGTACACTCAAGTTTGGGAACTTTGGACCGTGGTGCTAGTTAGGATAAGTGAATCGATCATGGAGGCAGAATTGAATTGTCATTTAAGTATTGGATATCAAGGATTTCAATGTTCGACGCTTTGGGTAGAGGAATCTCCTACATCGAATCAAATGTTGAAACAGATCACTACCATGGAAGATTCCCGAACAACGGTGAACGATACATCAAGCATACATGGCATATGCATACACGTAACTTAAATTCAAATAATTTCATTATACTAAATGCTTTGATCGCTATTTGTATTAATTGCTTTTGTCTGAATGATAATTGATGTATTTGATATTTTCTACCTGTTCTTTGTATGGTTGTTGTGTGAGTGTTTATTTAATTGTTCTCTTGGACTGTTGTGTTTGTTTGTGTGAGAGACGGGGTTCTCTCCTTGTTTGTTTGAGAGACGGGGTTCTCTCGTTGCTTGTTTGAAAGATAGGATTAATTCTCTCGTTGTTTGCTTGAGAGACGGGGCTCTCTCGTTGTTGCTTGCTTTCTGGTTAGCTTGCCGCTAGCAACAAAATAGAATTTTGAGTGTTTAGGCTCGGTGAGTTAAGGGTCGTGACTTAACAGCAATGTTGAAGACCCCTTGTTACTTGAAAACCTTTTCCGGACTAATTCCTAACGGGGAGTTGCTAACCCGCGTGGGATGAACATGGGAGAGTCTGCTTAAGAGTCCAGAACTCGAGGTAGTGGACCTGGGGACCAGATTCTCTTAAGGGGAAGAGATTGTAACGGCCCAATTTTCCAACCGCTCAGGTACGCACGATACGCATGTTAGTTTTCAGAGATAGGATTTATTAGATTCGTTTATTTCTTGAGTTGAGTATTTTATGATGTTTTGTGCACTTTATTACTAAATGATTATGTGATATTATGTGAATTTATGATAAACTTGTGAATTATTACATTGCTCGTATCTTATTGACACGTGAATTAATTGTCGAGCATGTCGTATTTTACTAATTGTACTTAGTTGATCACTTTCATAATTTGAGGACTTAATTGAATGGGACTAAAGTTACCACATTTCACAAGTTTAGGACTTAATTGATAACTTTAATTATAGGAGGACTAAATTGCAATTTTCTCTTTTCTTCCCCTCTTCATACACGATATAACATATATACACATATACATAAATATTCTTCATTCTTCACTCCAAGAAACAAAGCAAGAACACTCCTTCTCTTCTTCCTCTTGAATCTTAATCCACCAAGGAGATAGAAAGCCAAGTTTTCTTACATTTTCTTCAAGTGAGCTCCAAGACTTCATCTCTCTCTTTCCCCTTCATCTCCTCCATCTTCAAGGTGAGATCATGCATATATCTTTGATGATTCATGAATCAAGGTTAGGTTTATTGATTCTTTTTCCTTCTTGAGCTAATATGAAGAGTATGTGATGATTATGGTTTGAGATGTCTCTATATAACATGACTTTTATGGAACTTGGAGCATATGTGATGACATGACAATTTTGGGGTTTCTTGAGTGAATTCTTATGAATCTAAGCATGTTATATTGATCTATATGAAGTCTAAATGGTATATATGAGTTATATGCATGATATATGTTGGTTTTGGAGTGTTTTAATTGCCTTAGTTTGGTGTGAGAATGGCTTGGGAGTCAATTCCCGTCATCCCCTGTTTTCCAGCTGCTGGCTGTTATAGGATCCCAGTCGGGGTCCATTTTAGTGTAAATTCAATCCCGGCCGGGATGCATGTTACCGAGGAATCGCTGCACCAGGATCCTAATCAGGGACTGTTTTTAATCCCTACCGGGACGACCCTACCCTGCTCCAATTGCTCTGAAACTTTCCCAGATTCAAGTAATTGAAGTTTAGAGCATTCTCCTTTTTACGGCTCATCAATATCAGTTCCGACGAGTGAGATATGGCCGTTTCAATTTGGTTTCGCCAAACTGTTGTGAATCTGCGTTAACCCAACTTCGGACCTAAGCCATTTTCATTCCGTTTTGTACTAGAACTCGATCCATATATGTTTGGAAAGATCTATTTGTCTAGTTTCATATCCAGCAAACAAAACACAATTTCAACTTCTAGAACTCAAGATATTCCCGTTTTTCTACAGCTTGCGCGTTTTCGAAAACTGTCAACTTTTACCAAAACTTGCCCAAATTCCTCTTCTTGTGTTCCTTTTACTCTCTTGACTCGCTTATGTGATTTATATGAATTGTATACTTGGTTTATTGATAATTATGTTATTTTTTGAAACTTTATGTTCTTTAACTACTTAAACTTGATTGTTAACTCCGTGCCTTACATGAAATGAATTCGTATGATTAAATGGCATGAATTCATGATCTCCTTGAGTTTATTGCATGATTGAATTATTGTAGGACTTGATACACCACTTCATGAACATTTCCGTTCGTCCTACTTGGTATCATTATTGAGGTTCCTCTCACGAGTACACATTGTTTCCTTTCTTGTCCAGTTCTTCTCCAGGACGGTGACCATCGATCAAATAGACACTATCTTGCACTTGTCTTGTCCCGTCGCTTGTCAGGTGAGGGTGTTTTCGTTCTAGTTACATACATAAACCCTAAAACCTGCATGAATGAGTTTTGGCATAAAAACCATACTTATATTTATATTGTTTTAAAGACTGTAATCGAGTAAATGTTTATTAAATTGAACCTACTGTTATTGTTATTTACTAACCCTTCCAGTTTTGGCGAGATATTGTCCTGCACATCGATTGGGGCCCAGGATTGAGTGTATTGAGTAATCCGGGGAGGTATTGCTGGGAGGTGGGCCCACAACAGTAGCGGTCCAGGACCAAATTTTAAATTTTTTTATTATAATACAAGTATTAAAATATTTCTAAAATATTTTAATACAATATCGGAAGACTAGCCGGATCTACTCAAGTATATACATGCAATTGATAATAAATTTTAAATCACTTAAGCAGATAAATATCTAACATGCAATTAACACTTAAGAGCATATAATTTATCATGCTTAAAATAATACAACTGTAAAATATTACCGTACTCGAAATATGGCTATCTAACGATATTTTTCCAGCTCCCGAATTCACCTCGCGAGAATCCGATCTCCACGTGAAACCGGCAGAGCTTCCCTGCAATAACCCCAGAGAAAACCTCGGAGTGTGGGCTCCAAAAGTATTTCTCTAAATACTTAGAGAAAATAAACTTTAAACTAGAAAACCCTTTCAGGGTTTAATCTCCCAAAATTAGGCGTTTTATATAAACAACTAATTAAAATTAATTCCAAAATAAATCGGAATTAACTAGGAGAAAAGGGATGTGGTTTCAAAGCTAAGAACTAGCCAAAACCTCTCCCAAAGTTATGAGAAAAATTATGCCAAGGATCAGCCTATTTATAGGCAAAAGTTCAGGGGTAAAAAGGTCATTTCGGGCATAAATACAAGGGTAATATAGTCATTTTGCACTCCCAGTTGTTCAACTTGCAAAATTGACGGAATATGAGGGCACCACGTTGAAGGTCTCGTCGCCACGAGTCCAGCGCCACCAGCCACGCGCCGATCGGAGCAGTCACGCACTGTCAAGCGCTACCTAAAGGCGGAGCGTGTCATGTACTCACGGCTAGGGCTTCAAACCCTTGAACCGGCCGGACTGAACCCCATTCTGTCCGGATCGACACGTGGCCTATCCCCGTATTACCACGTGTCCGGGTCGGACTGACCTTATCCGTTGACCCGTATCCGTGACCCGTTGACCGGCCCGATCCAGATCCAATCTGGACCGTCCGCGTGTAATGGCGTGGCGCAATCTGCGCCGTACACGTGACACGCCACTTGGCGCCCAGTCAGCACCACCTCATGCCTATCTGCTGACGTGGCATGCCACGTGGGCTGCCACGTCAGCAATAAATTTTTTTTTTTAAAATAAAAAATAATTAAAATTTTATTTTCTCCAAAATAAAATTTCGGGCATTTCCAACTCTTTGGAACTTGATTTATTTTCTTAAAATAAATCCCTTGGCTATTTTCAAACACTTTGAAAAATTCATTTCTCTTTCTCCCTTTAATATTTTCTCTTCGGGTTTTTCAATTTGGGGCTTGCAGGGGGACCTGCAGGACTAATTAATTTTAGCTCCAAACGGGTTAATATATTATCATCCCATAATAATAATTAATTACCGTTTAACAATATTTAATTCCACTAAATAAATATTGTTGCACTTTAAAATTAATTAAATTATTCACGAATTTCTCGATCTAGAATAATTTCGTATTTTACTCCTCCGTGTAGATATCCATGAAAAATAAATTGCAACTACTATCATTTATTTTTCATTTCTAATTTTGAAATTTATTGATTCGTCTTAAGTTCAAATTCTCTGTATGTGAAACACATTCAGCATACAACTTCGGTGACGTATCACGCGAAGTGCTTTGGCCAAAGTCTTAATTCAAACTTTTTCAAATCTATTTCAAGGATATCTCTTACCTTCCAGCAAGACCACAGATTCCTCGATCAATGTAACTCTTTAGTGCATTTCATGTAATCACCGAACATACAAAGTATTTTGGCCACCCGTTACCGAGACCTCACATCGAGTATGTTACAGTGACTAACACTACATGCCTAAAGCCGAAATATTATCAGGATTAAGAGTAAAATGCTTCCTGAGATTTTATTCATTTTAGATAGCAGTATAAAATAAATAATCTCAGTGGTCCAGTTCGATGTTTCCATTCCTATTGAAAATCATCAACGTGTTATAATTGGAATCACCATTCCCTATGACGAAAGACTAGTCATCATATATAAAGATGTTATAGTCTTGATAAGAACATATTCTTATCTTACCGACTAGAACTTTAATGACACGTGATTTCGGTATTCAAAGTCTTTTCCTATGAAACACATTTCATATAAGAATACCATCACATGCCATTAATTATCAATATGTGAAATACTCACAACTTGCTGCAAATTCAGTTTTATTAATTCAATAAATTGAATTTTCAGGGCACCATTCCCAACAATCTCCCACTTGCCTTAAATTCAATTTGGCCATACATCTAAGTGTTATTCCTTCCACATGAGTGTTAAAACTCGTTTTGCACTCTTTTGCGCCAATACTTTAGTGAAGGAATCTATTAGATATTTCTCTGAGCCAACAACTAGGAAATCATGAATCCAATACATTTAACTGGCTGCTTCTCAAGCTACCATGTATTTAACTTCTATAGTGAAGTAAGAAATATAAATCTTGCTTAAAATTACCCAATTAACGGTTGCTCTTTCTAGAGTAAACACGTATCCTTATGTCAAACATCTAGAATACAAATCAGATTGTAAATCCAAATCTGTGCACTCTATTGAAATGAGGTCATCACTATGGCAGACAAGCATATAATCTCAAGTCCTTCTCAAGTACTCCAATATATGCTTTGACTACTACCTAGTGTCAGATTCTAGGGTTTGACTAATATTTGCTGACTTAGACCTATTTCATAATAGACAGCTGGCCCTGTACATAATATGACATACATAAAGCTTCTGCTATGGAACTCTAATCATGTCTTCTATCTCTTCTGTTGCCTTTAGGACACTGATCCCGAGATAGATAAATTTCATATCTAAAAGGTAGTGAACCTTTCTTGGAATTCGTCATATTATACCTTACCAGCATCTTATCTATATATGCTTCTTGTAATAAACCAATCCTTTTTTTCTCATGATCACGACAAAAGTTTGATCCTTAGAATATTATTAGTCTCACTAAGGTCTTATGTGTCAAACTGATTTGACATCCAAATCTTGACTACTAACAAAATTCTTGCATCATTCCCAATGAGCAGAATATTGTTTACGTACAAAATGAAAATGTTACAATATTATCTTGATGTCATTTGTACACACATGGTTCATCAGGCAATTGCACAAATTCAAAAAATTTAAATTGCCTCTTTAATTCTGATGTTCCATGATGTAGACGCTTGCTTAAGATCATAAATCGATCTATTAAACTTGCATCATATGCACCTGATTTCTGGCTATAAAGCCTTTCAGATTGTGCCATGTATCTCTTTTTCTTAAAGTTGCCCGTTCAAGAACATAGTCTTTATATCCATTTATTTAATCTCATAAACGATAATGAGATAAAATGGAGAGGAGAGTTCTTATGGACTTAAGCCCTGCTATAGGCAAGAAGATCTCATAAATGATTTCTTCTTTTTGGGTAAAACCCTTTGCCATAAGCTTTGCTCTAAAGTCTCTACTTTTTGTCCATTTCTCCTTCTATTTTCTTGTAGAACCCAATTGCATCTAATGGGTTTATTGCCTTCAGGCACCTCCACAAGTTCAAGACTTTGTTAGAATACTAAGATTCTAACTATGATTTAATGGCTTTTGACCAAACGGTCAGCGTTTATATCATCTACAGCTTCATTACACGTGACAGGATCAGATACGTTAGATTCAACCTCTTGGGTTAATCTTAAGTATCTTGTCAGGTGTCCTAACAATCCTCCCACTACAATGATGCTCTCGTGTACACATCACTACATCAAATGTTGTATTTGGTACATCACATGTATCTAATACATTTTCAGTGATCACGGGTTTATGGAAATTAGTATCAAATACTTGTTAGGAATAGTGCCCTAGAAAGCCGATTGTATATCCGCTTTGTGTTTTTCCTTATTATAATCACAGACAATCTTTGAATGAAATAACGAATTGAGGCAACACTTCTTTATATGCTCTTGTTTGGCATGCGTTTACTTTAGCTGTGCATGTATGAGAACTCCCCTAATCCTGATGACTTTAGGACTCTACCATTTAGGTGAAATGGTTCATGAAACGAGCCCTATATCACATAAGTCATGATTAGTAAAATACTCCAAGCCGATGAGTCCTACCGACAGTGGGAGTGTCAACCAGACTCCTCTTGTAATGCCCCGGTTTCCGGATGATCAGGTAAGCACGCCACGTGTGCGTTTTGAGCGTAGGTTTATTTTATTTCTTTTAATTTCATAATATATTACGTGGCATTTCATATTTTATAAAATTCATGAAACATTATCTATATCAATTCTTTAAATTCATATCATTGAAAATATAATTTCATGACACGAAAAATATTTCTTGCATGAAATCAATTACCGAGAGTGATAAAATTCCCAAATTGTCCCTAGTTAAATACTTTCTAAAATTTTAGGGACTTGATTGCATAAACTTTTAGGGACATGATTGATCATTCTCAAAACTTTATATACCGTATTGCATAACTTAAAGACTTCAAGGATTGATTAGCAATTTGGCAAATTTCACAAAAATCAAGATGATATATCACATAATATCATCTCAAGCTCTTCCTTGATCATTTCTATCCAAAATTGCCAAACATATTCATCTCTCTCTCGGTTCAAAGAAAGGAAAAAGGGAAGAAGATAATTTTCATCTCAATCATCAAGATTTCAAGAAGTTTTCCAAGAAATTGAGAGTTCATCATCATCATCATCATATTTCTTCATTTCTTCTATTTTCAAGGTTGGTGTGAGCTTGAATGGATGAGTTGATCATATTTGTATATGCTAGGGTTTAGGAATTTCATGATATATGAGTTATGTGTTGTGCAAAGCATGATTGAATGATCATAGCATGAATTATAGCATGATTATTTCATGGATTTATGGGGAAATTGAACTTGATTGCTCAAGTTGGCCATGAACATGATACCTTGAAACTTTGATGATATTGCATGTTTTATAGGTTTAAATGTTATATTATCATTTATGGAAGTGGTTTGCATCATATTTCCAGAAATCATAGTATTTGGGGTTCAAAAATGAAATTTGGTTGCTTTGTTGCTTTCTTCCCGAGAGCATGCTCTGTTCTGCTCTGTTTTGCCCAGTTGCAGAACTGGGAACGGCCGTTCCCAGCCTCAAGGCTTTATGGGAACGGGCGTTCCCATTCCTTTTCAAAATAAGGGCGGCCGAGCATGGGAACGGCCGTTCCCATTTTGGCCTTGCGCCGGAAGGGCCGTTCCCAGCTCAAAGGCGCGCTTTAAAAGGGAAAAATCGCTGGCACGTTTGGGCATTTCATGGGAACGACCGTTCCCATTTTACAAAGGGACCGGAACGGCCGTTCCCACCTGTTATGCAGAACAAAAGTTTCTGCATAAATTTACGAAAATAGCCCCTCGACCCAACGACTTCTTTGACCCCGAATTGCTATAATATGTGTTAATATGATGTGAAACGAAATGTTATGATACCACATTGCATTTTCATGGTCGTCTCGACACGTTTTCGCCGTTCGTCCTATTTTGGTCATTTTAGGTCATGTCTCACGATTGTACATCGTATTTGCACAGGTCACGAGGGCGTGGACGGGGAGCAAGCTCCTTAGAACGCTTCTTTATTTTATTTTGCAAGAAAGGTGAGGTTTTGTTTTGGTAAAATGAACCTTATAACCCTTACGTGCTAGTTTTCGGCCAAAATCTATTATAATTATAAACGTTTTCAAAAGCTATTAATATTTCAAGCAAGAAAGTATCGATTGTCATGATTTCCAAGCATGTTTGGCGAGTACATGATTGCACGTGGGCCCGAGGGTAATTCTTGAGCCAACCGGGAAAGCAAGGGCTGACGGGTAACTCCTGAATTATCCTCACATTGTTGGGATCACCCCCGAAGCCACTAGGAGATTAGTGGTGGAAGGAGTTCCATGTCTAGAGGGTCATGTCCTCTACACACACCATGTCGTGGATAGTCGAGCCTTGCAAACTCGCTATCACCCGGAGGAAGAAGGAGACTGGGGATTAATCCGGCATGTCGGGTTATCCTCGGGTTATTGCATGATTTCAAGCATGAACTTGTTTATGTGAGCACTAAATAAATTGCATGATCACGTATTTATCAAGCAAGCAAGCATGATCACGTATTGTTCACGATTGGGAGTTCGGTTGGAGATTGCCCCTACTCGCCGGGGCCACATGTTCATGATATTGACAAGCATGATTAAGTAAACGTGTTAAAATGGATAGTTGTAATCTCGGGCAAAAGATGAGATTTCTTGAACTATATAACTATTGTTTTCTAAAAGTCTTTACCCGAGGCTACAACTTGCATGTGACGTGTGTTATATTTAATTATTGCCCCTCACTCAGTCTTCGGTAGACTGATACTCCACTTTTCAGGTACCTTTTGAGCGTGGTCGTGCTAGGCGGGCGTTGTTCGAGTCTTTTGCATTTTCATGAGTCACGCACCGTACCTTCATGTATAGTACTTTTGAGACATTTCATCTTATTGATCGTAGTAGTATTTTGGAATACTTGGTTATGCATATTATTACGAGATGATAATGTATTGATAGTTAATTGGTACCTATATGTATCTATGTAATAAATATGGTACCTATATATACGTATGATTGAATTTATTGCTTCCGCTTTCTTTATCATGTTTGCTTTGGTGTTGTTGGGGAGAGTGTCCCGCCTAGAGCGTCATTTTGTTGTCACCTGTTCGCTGTGGTCTTGGTTTATGTATGAACTGTCCATTTCATACGTGGATCGAGGCTACAGTGCGGGGGATGTGGCGCCTTGGGGTCTAGGGTGCTACATCTTCAGGTGGTATCAGAGCCCGGTTGCAAAACCGAGGTTCTCGAGTCGTGTCGAGTCAGTCTAGGTCGCACGGCATAGGATTATGTGGTAATGGGGAGTCTGCATTTGGTTGACTTGCCTGGTTTACTTATTTCTTTGCATTTATTGAGCTAATTGATCTTCCTTGAACCTGTGTTACTTGATATTATGGAGATTGTGTGCACGCATTTGCATTTGTTGATCAAGCCACGCATGTTTAGTGATCTACTTTCAGGATGGAGCGTGATAGACATTCCCGTGACCGATCCCCGAGGCACAGGCATCATCATCGCCGCCACCATCATCGCCGTGAGAGGTCACCGCCTCCTCCACCTGCTCAGGCATAGCCCCAGGATTTTATGAATGCAGTAGTGGGGCTAATTGACCAGAGGTTACAGGAACGGGTTCCTCCACCACCTCTAGCGCAGGTAGCACCTCCAGAGAATCCCATTTCTGCTATTTTACGGGAGTTTCAGAATCAGCGTCCCCCGAAGTTCTATAAGGGAGACGACATACAGGCAGAGATGTGGTTGAAGGAGATTGAGAGGATTTGGCAGCTTATCCCTTGTGATAGTCAGGAGAAGGCTCGTTGCACCCTCACTCTTATTCAGGGCGAGGCTTACTCCTGGTGGGAGAGCACACAGATTGTCTTGGAGGCAGCCGGGACCGAGATTACCTGGGAGGTCTTCGTACGGGAGTTCAGAAACAAGTTCATTCCTCCAGCTTCCCGTACCCGCAGATTGAGGGAGTTTACAGAATTAAAGCAGGGAAGCAGGTCCGTCGGCCAGTATATCGCCGAGTTCGAGAGGCTTTCTCGCTATGCACCTAACATAGCGAACGATGACTTTCACAAGGCGATGCAGTTCGTTCAGGGGTTGAGGCCAGATATCCAGGATGCACTGAAAGCAGCCAATACCAGTACTTGGGCAAAAGCTACAGCAAAAGCCCTAAAAGTTGAAGACTCTGATAGTGTAAGGAGGGCTACTCAGCGAGCAGGACAGGCGTCAGGCTCGAGATCAGGCCAGGGTTCGAGTTCAGGAAAAAGGCCGATGATTTACCCTACACCTCCAGCTAAGAGGGATACCGGGAAGAAACCTAAGTATACCGGGCCATCACAGAAGGGTGCAGGGCCGTTACTGAAAGGTCCAAGAGCTCCAGCACCACCCCAGCCACCTCAGAGACCGAGATGTACATGGTGTGGACATCCTACGCACACCTATGATAACTGCAGACACCGGTTGGGCTTATGTTTGATCTGTGGGAGTAACGAGCACCTGGTTGACGGTTGTCCGGATCGTCAGGATCCACCACCTGCAGGACCGAGGCCACTGGTGAGAGCTCGGGCCTATGCACTTGCTGGAGAGGAGCAGGAGGCTGATATTGACCCCGCTGCAGTAGTTGAAGGTATTATTTGCATTCATGGCACGAACATCCATACATTATTTGATCCAGGAGCTACACACTCCTTTCTTGCGCATTCTATTGCTATTACCTTGTCTTTGCCTGCTATGTGTACTTCTGTGCGCTATATAGTTAGTACTCCTTTCGGTAGTAGGCGAGAGACGGATCAGGTTTACAAGGATGTTCCAGTTGTGATTGAAGGCCGGGAATTTCTGACAGACTTCATTGTGATGCCGATGGAGAGATACGGGGCTATTCTGGGGATGGAATGGTTATATAGGCATTGTGCTACAGTAGATTGCCGGGCTAAAAAGGTTCAGTTGGGTTCAGAGGTTGTTACGGGCTGCACTTCGAAAACCGTACCCCTACTCTTGTTTTCAGAGGCTCAGAAGTTAGTCAGAGACGGGGCTACAGGGTTCATTGCCTATGTTCTGAACAAGCCAAAGGATCAGGTAAAGTTAGAGGACACCGAGGTAGTAAAGGAATTTCCCGAGGTATTTCCAGAGAAGCTGGATTCTTTGCCTCCTGAGCGGGAGATTGAATTTGTGATTGATCTAGTCCCGAATGCTGAGCCGTATTCGAAGACTCCTTACCGGATGGCTCCAGCTGAATTAAAAGAGTTAAAAGTTCAGCTTGAGGCTTTATTGGAAGTTGGGTACATTCGGCCAAGTTCTTCGCCGTGGGGAGCACCGGTATTGTTTGTTAAGAAAAAGGACGGGACTTTAAGAATGTGCATCGATTACAGAGAGTTGAACCGGATGACTATTAAGAACAAGTATCCCCTTCCACATATCGAGGAGTTGTTTGATATACTCCAGGGTTCCAAGGTGTATTCGAAATTGGATTTAAGACAGGGATACTATCAGCTGCGAATCCGAGCAGAGGATATTCCAAAGACGGGATTCAATACTCGGTACGGGCACTACGAGTTCGTGGTTATGCCGTTTGGATTAACTAACGCCCCTGCAGCTTTTATGGATATGATGCACCGGATATTCAGGCCTTTCCTTGACAAGTTTGTGGTGATTTTTATTGATGATATTCTGGTTTTCTCGAAATCAGCCGAGGAGCACTCAAGACATCTCAGGCTCGTTCTTCAGACACTAAAAGAGCATCAGTTATTTGCTAAGTTTAGCAAGTGTGAATTTTGGATCGATCGGGTTTCCTTCTTGGGGCACGTGATTTCAGGAAAAGGGTTGGAAGTCGATCCCTCGAAAATTGAGGCCGTGCTTAAGTGGGAGAAACCAAAGAATGCCTCAGAGATTAGAAGCTTCTTGGGATTGGCCGGTTATTACAGGAGGTTCGTTCAGGATTTCTCCAAGATTGCTGCACCGTTAACCCGGTTGACAAAGAAGGATGTTAAATTTGTCTGGGACGAGAAGTGTGATCAAAGTTTTAACTTTTTGAAAGAAAAGTTAGTCTCAGCTCCGGTATTAACCTTACCCGAAGGTTCAGAAGAGTATGCAGTGTATACAGATGCTTCTAAGGAAGGCTTAGGTTGTGTCTTGACTCAGAAAGGAAAAGTGATTGCCTATGCTTCCCGAAAGCTAAAGGAATATGAAAGGAATTATCCGACACACGACCTAGAGCTTGCAGCCGTGATCTTTGCGCTCGGGAAATGGAGACATTATCTTTACGGGACTTCCTTTGAGATATTTACCGATCACAAGAGCCTCCAGTATTTATTCACACAGAAGGATTTGAATATGAGGCAACGGCGTTGGATGGAAAAGCTAGAAGATTATGATTGTACAATTAAATACCATCCCGGGAAAACCAATGTGGTCGCCGATGCACTTAGCAGGAAGGCGAGTGTATCGAGTTTGGAAATAAAGGAAAGTGAAGAAGTTGCCCCGATTGTGTTAAAGGCTCGGGTTTCTAATATCACAGTTCAGCCGGAATTGAAGTATCAGTTATTCGAGGCCCAGAATAGGGATCCGGAAGTACAGAAGCTTGTAGGTAAGGCTAAGGATGACCCGGAGAGTCCGTTTGGGTTTGATGAGACCGGGTTGCTTCGGTTTAAAAACAGAGTAGTAGTACCTGAAGAATTGAGACGGGTCCTATTCGAGGAAGCTCACAAGTCAGCCTACTCGATCCACCCAGGAGGAAATAAGATGTATAAGGATTTGAAGCAATATTATTGGTGGAACGGGATGAAGAGAGACGTGGCAGAATATGTGAAACATTGCTTGACTTGTCAGAAAGTGAAAGCTGAGCATCAAAAACCCGCGGGACTTCTACAACCGTTACCTATTCCCGAGTGGAAGTGGGAACAAGTAACGATGGACTTTGTTTTCGGATTACCGAAGGTGAAAGGCGGGTTTGATGGAATTTGGGTAATCGTGGATAGATTTACGAAGTCTGCTCACTTTCTACCGGTCCGGATGTCCTATAAGATTCCGAAGTTGGCTGAGATCTATAACAGAGAGATTATTCGACTTCATGGTATTCCGGTGAGCATAGTTTCAGATCGAGACCCGAGGTTCACTTCTAAGTTGTGGCAGGAATTGCAGGCCGTTTTGGGAACGAAACTTAAGTTCAGTACAGCATTCCACCCGCAAACAGACGGTCAAACTGAAAGGTTGATCCGGTATTTGGAAGATCTTCTTCGAGCTTGCGCGATGGATTTTCAGAACTCGTGGTCAGAACAGCTTCCCTTGATCGAGTTTGCTTATAATAACAGCTTTCAGGCTTCGATCGGGATGGCTCCTTACGAGTTGCTATATGGAAGAAAGTGCCGATCTCCGTTGTTCTTCGACTTGGAAGAGTGGAAGTGGTCGAAGCAGGAAGGAGTAAAGAGAGGTGAAAGATTCGAAAGGCCTTCCAGAGTCGTCCAAGCTATGATTGAAAAGGTTCAAACAATTCAACAACGGATGAAAGCCGCGCAAGATAGACAGAAGAGCTATGCTGATAAGCGCCGAAGAGATCTAGAGTTTGAAGTGGGTGACCGGGTATTCTTGAAGGTGTCACCAAGGAAAGGTTTCACCCGGATCGGGAAAGGAGGAAAGCTCAATCCTCGCTACTTAGGTCCGTTTGAGATTCTGGAAAGAATAGGCGAGGTAGCCTATCGACTGGACCTACCACCGAGTCTTACGGGGATTCATAACGTGTTTCACGTTTCGCAACTAAGGAAGTATTACCCCGATGAGACTACGATTCTCCCCGTGGAAGAAGTTAAGCTGGAACCGAATTTGACATTTGTTCAGAGGCCGGTTAGAATCATGGATCGGAAATTTCAAGAATTGAGGAACCGGAGAATTCCCATGGTTAAAGTGTTGTGGAGAAGCGACAAAACCGAGGAAGCCACTTGGGAAACGGAGGATAAGATGAAACGGTTCCACCCGGAGTTGTTCGAGCAAGACTAGAGAATCTGGGGACCAGATTCTTCTAAGGGGGGGAGAGTTGTAACGCCCCGGTTTCCGGATGATCAGGTAAGCACGCCACGTGTGCGTTTTGAGCGTAGGTTTATTTTATTTCTTTTAATTTCATAATATATTACGTGGCATTTCATATTTTATAAAATTCATGAAACATTATCTATATCAATTCTTTAAATTCATATCATTGAAAATATAATTTCATGACACGAAAAATATTTCTTGCATGAAATCAATTACCGAGAGTGATAAAATTCCCAAATTGTCCCTAGTTAAATACTTTCTAAAATTTTAGGGACTTGATTGCATAAACTTTTAGGGACATGATTGATCATTCTCAAAACTTTATATACCGTATTGCATAACTTAAAGACTTCAAGGATTGATTAGCAATTTGGCAAATTTCACAAAAATCAAGATGATATATCACATAATATCATCTCAAGCTCTTCCTTGATCATTTCTATCCAAAATTGCCAAACATATTCATCTCTCTCTCGGTTCAAAGAAAGGAAAAAGGGAAGAAGATAATTTTCATTTCAATCATCAAGATTTCAAGAAGTTTTCCAAGAAATTGAGAGTTCATCATCATCATCATCATATTTCTTCATTTCTTCTATTTTCAAGGTTGGTGTGAGCTTGAATGGATGAGTTGATCATATTTGTATATGCTAGGGTTTAGGAATTTCATGATATATGAGTTATGTGTTGTGCAAAGCATGATTGAATGATCATAGCATGAATTATAGCATGATTATTTCATGGATTTATGGGGAAATTGAACTTGATTGCTCAAGTTGGCCATGAACATGATACCTTGAAACTTTGATGATATTGCATGTTTTATAGGTTTAAATGTTATATTATCATTTATGGAAGTGGTTTGCATCATATTTCCAGAAATCATAGTATTTGGGGTTCAAAAATGAAATTTGGTTGCTTTGTTGCTTTCTTCCCGAGAGCATGCTCTGTTCTGCTCTGTTTTGCCCAGTTGCAGAACTGGGAACGGCCGTTCCCAGCCTCAAGGCTTTATGGGAACGGGCGTTCCCATTCCTTTTCAAAATAAGGGCGGCCGAGCATGGGAACGGCCGTTCCCATTTTGGCCTTGCGCCGGAAGGGCCGTTCCCAGCTCAAAGGCGCGCTTTAAAAGGGAAAAATCGCTGGCACGTTTGGGCATTTCATGGGAACGACCGTTCCCATTTTACAAAGGGACCGGAACGGCCGTTCCCACCTGTTATGCAGAACAAAAGTTTCTGCATAAATTTACGAAAATAGCCCCTCGACCCAACGACTTCTTTGACCCCGAATTGCTATAATATGTGTTAATATGATGTGAAACGAAATGTTATGATACCACATTGCATTTTCATGGTCGTCTCGACACGTTTTCGCCGTTCGTCCTATTTTGGTCATTTTAGGTCATGTCTCACGATTGTACATCGTATTTGCACAGGTCACGAGGGCGTGGACGGGGAGCAAGCTCCTTAGAACGCTTCTTTATTTTATTTTGCAAGAAAGGTGAGGTTTTGTTTTGGTAAAATGAACCTTATAACCCTTACGTGCTAGTTTTCGGCCAAAATCTATTATAATTATAAACGTTTTCAAAAGCTATTAATATTTCAAGCAAGAAAGTATCGATTGTCATGATTTCCAAGCATGTTTGGCGAGTACATGATTGCACGTGGGCCCGAGGGTAATTCTTGAGCCAACCGGGAAAGCAAGGGCTGACGGGTAACTCCTGAATTATCCTCACATTGTTGGGATCACCCCCGAAGCCACTAGGAGATTAGTGGTGGAAGGAGTTCCATGTCTAGAGGGTCATGTCCTCTACACACACCATGTCGTGGATAGTCGAGCCTTGCAAACTCGCTATCACCCGGAGGAAGAAGGAGACTGGGGATTAATCCGGCATGTCGGGTTATCCTCGGGTTATTGCATGATTTCAAGCATGAACTTGTTTATGTGAGCACTAAATAAATTGCATGATCACGTATTTATCAAGCAAGCAAGCATGATCACGTATTGTTCACGATTGGGAGTTCGGTTGGAGATTGCCCCTACTCGCCGGGGCCACATGTTCATGATATTGACAAGCATGATTAAGTAAACGTGTTAAAATGGATAGTTGTAATCTCGGGCAAAAGATGAGATTTCTTGAACTATATAACTATTGTTTTCTAAAAGTCTTTACCCGAGGCTACAACTTGCATGTGACGTGTGTTATATTTAATTATTGCCCCTCACTCAGTCTTCGGTAGACTGATACTCCACTTTTCAGGTACCTTTTGAGCGTGGTCGTGCTAGGCGGGCGTTGTTCGAGTCTTTTGCATTTTCATGAGTCACGCACCGTACCTTCATGTATAGTACTTTTGAGACATTTCATCTTATTGATCGTAGTAGTATTTTGGAATACTTGGTTATGCATATTATTACGAGATGATAATGTATTGATAGTTAATTGGTACCTATATGTATCTATGTAATAAATATGGTACCTATATATACGTATGATTGAATTTATTGCTTCCGCTTTCTTTATCATGTTTGCTTTGGTGTTGTTGGGGAGAGTGTCCCGCCTAGAGCGTCATTTTGTTGTCACCCGTTCGCTGTGGTCTTGGTTTATGTATGAACTGTCCATTTCATACGTGGATCGAGGCTACAGTGCGGGGGATGTGGCGCCTTGGGGTCTAGGGTGCTACACCTCTAAGGCTTGCTTGTGGGATCACGCCCTTAAGAAGGACCACCTTGTTTCATGGAAGTGCAAAGTGTATAGTTGATACGTGCGTGATACATGACGGTGCTTACTTCAATAAGTAAGTTCACTGAGGTGCCCCGTGTGAGAACATTCCTAAATGGGAAAGGAAGTTTCTATTTCAGGAAATGGAAACTTCCAGATTAGGAAATATCTCACGAGTCATTGATGTGATTAATTGATCCTTAGACTTGAGGTTCCTTGTCACTTTATGAGTTAACTCTGTAGTCTTAGGTATAAGCTTTAAAGGGTGTCGCCTTAGATAACTGATTCAAGGCTTATGCTGGGGCTGCACAAGTGATTCATGAAAGTGAATGAGAATCAAGAAAGGACCTACACTTGCATTTGCAAGGTGATCTCTTATTGTGTAAGTCATTCATATGTCATATGGAGTCCTTGGCCAAGGCAGTAGATCAAGACATCAAGAAAAAGGTTTCTTGGATTGAGATCAAATGGATATGAAATGCACTTAGCTTTAAGACCGGATTATTAGGGTTCTGATTATTCCCTTACCCTAGATCTTGGTTGAGAGATAGTAAGTAGGAGGATTGTATCTCACATGAATCAATGACTTAAAGGTTCTGTCGAATCTGAACATTCCAATTCAGCTAGGGGTTAAACACCTGTTGCTAGACTATGGTCGTTTAATCTGTAGACCGATTAATTAATTAGTGAATTAATTAATTGGGGTCACTGCTAATTGAATTGAGAACCTAGAGGGTCACACACAACAACTTGGTTACATGAGTTGAGGCTTTAAAATGATTAAACGAGTTAATCGGGCCAAAGGGTTCCACACGTGTGAAACCACACGTGTGGATCACGTGCGTGACACGTGTCCTTCATGGACACGTGTGCATGTGCGTGAATATTTATTTGGTGATTAAATAATTAATGTGTTAATTATTTAATAGACTTTGATTTAATTTTGAATTAAAAAGAAAGTCTTATTTTGGAGAAAAATAATCTAGTTAATTAATTACGAATTAATTAATTAGATAAAATAAGTTATTTATTTTAAATAAATAAAGTATAAAATTATCCAAAAATAGTTTGGATATTTTTAGCTCTCTTGAAAGTTGATTTGAATTTGAATTCAAAGTCAAAGTCAAAATTACTTGATGATCAAGCAATAGGAGAGAGGGACCAAAATCCTTAGCCCATAAGGACTAGGATTTTTGGTCCTCCCCTTCCTATATATAGGGGAGCTCGAGCTCCCCTTAGAGCTAATCGAGAATTTTTGGTTCATGTGTTGAACACCATCCTTTCTCCAAGATAAACAAAACCCTAGGTTAAGCCTAAACACTAACTAGAAAACTAGCATCCTTACTAGTTAGATTGTAGTCAAGTTGGTGGACTATCTCTAGAGAGCTTCAAGTTAGAAGTTTGAAGATTCGAGCTTTACCAAGGAGAGGGGATCAAGCCGCGAGAAGAGCTTTCTTGGGTGGCTTGAAACGCTTCATGAAAGACAATTAAGAAAGTAAGTTTCTAATCCCTACGAATTTGGTTACACGATTGCGAGTCCTAGATCCTTTTGTTGGAAAAATTTTAAATTTCCGCTGCTTTCTGATTCGTGTTTTCCAACAATACTGTTATTTTATTTTAACACTACTTTGCTTCTACCCTTTATGGTTATCTATGTAATCATCTTTGAAATATTCACAAACATCTTTTGTGATTTCTCAAATTACAAAAAATTACCACCTCTTGTTCTTCTAGGATAACCTCAGAACAAGTAAACCTTTGTTCTTTATTCTAACTCGTCAGGATCCATCCTTAACTCGTGGACCAGGCTACCTCAAATCCAAAGATAAGAGATACAGGGTTTTCACCCCATCTATAGATCCATCAGTGTTTTAGGAACTGACTTAGATATAACTAGGTACAGTGTATTTGTTGTTTTGAGCATAAGACTCCAAAACAAACTTTGTAGGGTAGCATGACTCTTCAAGAATCTTACCATCATTATCAGAGTTCTATTCCTCCTTTTCTGCAATACATCCTTGCTAAGACGTATCTCGTACAGATAGTTGAGATCTAATCTCATTTGAAAAATTCTATTTAACTCTGAACATAGATACTTATCACTACTTCGATATAATCGAAGTCCCTTGATATGTTTTCTAATTTGACTCTTTGACTTCAATCTTATATTCCTTGAACTCTTCAAAATACAGACTTAAGTCTCATCAAATAAACATATCTGTATCTAGAGTAATCATCCAAATAAATGATGAAGTACCCAAAACTTTCTCTTGCTTGAACACTCATAATATCATATGTCCGTATGAACTAACTCAAGCAAGTTCATGGCTTAATAGCTTTTGTCTCAAAAAGGCTTCTTGGTCATTTTAACTTTCTAAATAGGATTCGTAGATTGATACTGTTTTCAAGTCAATAGGACTCAACATTCAGTCTTTGGATCCTATTCAAATTCAATTGACCAATAGATAGGTACCACGTTAAAGTTTTTCCTCTCAGATGGTAAGTCAAGCTTTTTAATGTTAAACTTAAATTAGGGTTTTCTTTGAGGTATAAAAGACCATCTTTTATTGTGCCAGAGCAAATAAACCTTTTATTTTGCTTAGCGGTAAACTTTTGTTCAAAACAAACAGTTAAACCATTAGTTATCAAATAACTCATAGAAATTAAATTTCTGTTTATACGACACGTGTAATATAAAATCCTATTGCCAAAATACAATACTACAGTTCCTACTGCTAATACAATTACACTTGTATTATCCTTGAGCAGTAGTTGCATGTTAGCCGTTTTTCAAACCTTCTGGTTGGTTTTAATCTTTGCAGTAAATTGCAAATATGATTAGTTGATCTCAAGTTCACACACCAGGATTCTGGTTAATTTTCAACTAAACATAATTTCAACAAGTAAGATATCTTCATATCTTATCCAAACGGCGCAACAAACAGACAAACTAAGTATTTTGGACAATTTCTTTTCCAATACTCGTTACCACTGAAATAAAAACACTTTTCCATTGTCGGATTTGACTTTCTATTTCTGAACCTTAGATTAGGAACTTTTCCTTTTTCTTTCTTCCACTTACTGGCTTTCCAGGCCGTGGATATTGATGTATGATTAAAGAGAACTTTTCCCTTAGTCTATATTACCCTTTCTGCCATATTGAGGTAGTTCATTGGTTTTAAAAAAAATTTATTTAAAATAATCTTGAACGTTCAAATGACTTAGGCAGAGAGTATAGGATCGTATCCTATCTGTTAAGATTGTCTCTTTAAGCACAGAGGCTTTCAATCTCGTTTAGATCAGTTATCATATTCATAATATGATTCTGAAACAGTGATCCTTCAAACATCTCTAACTAACAACCTTTTTCATGGCTCGTACCTTCTTACGATTCTGTCTTCAAAACATGTTCGTATCAGTGGACATCTCATGCATTTGATACTTAAGAACATTGGAGACAGATGTCAGAATCTAAGAGTAGCCAGATCATTACACTTGATCTACTTGGCATAAGTGTCTTTCTGATTTTGATTGATTGTAGTTTTCGAAATTTTCAGATAAGGTTCAGTGAGTACGTAAACTTTCGTGTCTCAACACGATGTCAAGATTCATTTCCTAGTCAACATAGTTGAACCCTTACTAGCCTATTTTCTTATAGACAAATAGTTGGGAGTGGGCTAAGAGAGATCGTAATTATTATAAAACTGAAATAAATAAAATTATGCAAGTTATGATTATGTATTTCACTTTCTTCTGCATCTAACCACTAAATGAAATCCATGTAAGCATTTTGATTTACGCAATGGTGACTTAACTAACTGCAGTTGACTCCCCAGAGGCGAGGTAGAAACCCGCTTAGAAAAGCAAGAACTATTCTTAACTAACATGTCATCTAGGTAACTCTTACCAAACAATGTCAATCCACCACGTCAACCCTTGGCCTCTAAGTAAATGTAATAGAGCTCTGAAGGGAGGTTAATACATTACTTAGTTAAGTGTGCACCATTACCTAGAAGTCTGTACGAGTAGGTCAAGACACTCCACAGAGGCGTGGTCGAGCTGACTTTCCCGTATTTTATTCTATCCGTAGAAGTCTAATCTTGTATACCGCGAATACATACCCGCCGAAGGGAGTAGTATATATCCACTATACTATAGACCGATAATGGAGGCCGTGAGAATCCAACTCTTTTCATCTCGCTCCCACTTGAATTTTTAAAAGGTGTGGATTATCTGTTGATTATTTAATAATCGCTTTTGCCGTCTTATTGTTGGAAGTGATTAATCTAATTAATACCCTCCCACTTGGATTACTAAATCACATTTATAATCCTAATAATATTTTAAGGCTTTAATAACAATTTATTAATTAGGCCGAAAAATATTAGTCCAATTATGCATGGCGTCTAATCTCTATTAAACAATATCATTTAATCTCATTAAATAAAATATACATAATTGTAAATAACATAATATTTCATATTATCATGACTATGCCATAAAACAATTAAGCATGCTTTTATATAATTATCACATAATTATCATGCTTAAAATAAATGACATAAAGTAAACATGTTATAAATAAATTATCACATAATTTAAATCATGTTTACTGATTCGGTAATTAACCAGGAAGATTATTGAAATCGATTCCCAGAAAATTACCATTCCACGCAAATTCCCAGGAAACACTAGAGGGGTCACAACGGTCTCACTTAAAACCCAGCCTTCTTTGACAGAATTTACGTGCACAGTATCATATTTAAAATTATGCATCGCATGCATCATATCAATGCATGTATATATTTAGAGCACGACTCTGATACCAGTTGCTGGGAGATGGGCCCAGAACAGTAGCGGTCCGGGACCACATTTTAAATTTTTTTATTATAATACAAGTATTAAAATATTTCTAAAACATTTTAATACAATAGCGGAAGACTAGCCGGATCTACTCAAGCATATACATGCAATTGATAATAAATTTTAAATCACTTAAGCAGATAAATATATAACATGCAATTAACACATAAGAGCATATAATTTATCATGCTTAAAATAATACAACTGTAAAATATTACCGTACTCCAAATAAGGCTATCTAACGACATTTTTCCAGCTCCCGAATTCACTTCGCGAGAATCCGATTTTCTCGTGAAACCGGCAGAGCTTCCCTGCAATAATCCCAGAGAAAACCTCGGAGTGTGGGCTCTGAAAGTATTTCTCTAACTACTTAGAGAAAATAAGCTTTAAACTAAAAAACCCTTTCAGGGTTTAATCTCCCAAAATTAGGCGTTTTATATAAACATCTAATCAAAATTAATTCCAAAATAAATCGTAATTAACTAGGAGAAAAGGGATGTGGTTTCAAAGCTAAGAACTAGCCAAAACCTCTCCCAAAGTTATGAGAAAAATTATGCCAAGGATCAGCCTATTTATAGGTAAAAGTTCAGGGGTAAAAAGGTCATTTCGGGCATAAATACAAGGGTAATATAGTCATTTTGCACTCCCACTTGTTCAACTTGCAAAATTGACGGAATATGAGGGTACCACGTTGAAGGCTCGTCGCCACGAGTCCAGCGCCACCAGCCACGCGTCGCCTAAAGGCGGCGCGTGTCATGCACTCACGGCTAGGGCTTCAAACCCTTGAACCGGCCGGACCGAACTCGGTTCGACACATGGCCTATCCCCGTATTGCCACGTTTCCGGGTCAGACTGACCCTATCCGTTGACCCGTTGACCGGCCTGGTCCAGATCCAATCTGGACCATCCGCGTGCGATGACGTGGCGTAATCTGCGCCGTACACGTGACACGCCACTTGACGCCCAGTCAGCGCCACCTCATGCCTGTTTGCTGACGTGGCAAAAAATATGTTTTTTTAAATAAAAAAAAATTAAAATTTTATTTTCTCCAAAATAAAATTTCGGGCATTTCCAACTCTTTGGAACTTGATTTATTTTCTTAAAATAAATCCCTTGGCTATTTTCAAACACTTTGAAAAATTCATTGCTCTTTCTCCCTTTAATATTTTCTCTTCGGGGTTTTCAATTTGGGGCTTGCAGGGGGACTTGCAGGACTAATTAATTTTAGGTCCAAACGGGTTAATATATTATCATCCCATAATAATAATTAATTACCGTTTAACAATATTTAATTCCACTAAATAAATATTGTTGCACTCTAAAATTAATTAAATTATTCACGAATTTCTCGATCTATAATAATTTCGCATTTCACTCCTCCGTGTAGATATCCATGAAAAATAAATTGCAACTACTATCATTTATTTTTCATTTCCAATTTTGAAATTTATTGATTCGTCTTAAGTTCAAATTCTCTGTATGTGAAACACATTCAACATATAACTTCGATGACGTATCACGCGAAGTGCTTTGGCCAAAGTCTTAATTCAAACTTTTTCAAATCTATGTCAAGGATATCTCTTACCTTCCAGCAAGGCCACAGATTCCTCGATCAATATAACTCTTTAGCGCATTTCATGTAATCACCGAACATACAAGTATTTTGGCCACCCATTACCGAGACCTCACATCGAGTATATTACAGTGACTAACACTACATGTCTAAAGTCAAAATATTATCAGGATTAAGAGTACAATGCTTCCTGAAATTTTATTCATTTTAGATAGCAGTATAAAATAAATAATCTCTGTGGTCCAGTACGATGTTTCCAATCCTATTGAAAATCATCAACGTGTTATAATTGGAATCACCATTCCCTATGGCGAAAGACTAGTCATCATATATAACCACGTTATAGTCTTGATAAGAACATATTCTTATCTTACCGACTAGAGCTTTAATGACACGTGATTTCGGTATTCAAAGTCTTTTCCTATGAAACACATTTCATATTAGAATATCATCACACGCCATTAATTATCAATATGTGAAATATTCACAACTTGCTGCAAATTCAGTTTTATTAATTCAATAAATTGAATTTTCAGGGCACCATTCCCAATAGGTATCGGACTGACGGTGACCTCTTGCACTCCCCATATTGTTGAGATGAACCCGGAATCCACTAGGAGATTAGTGGAGGATGGAGTCTCGGTCCTTGGGGATTCATGCACCCATTGACCACAATGACTGGATGGTGAGGGCTAGCTACCCGAACTATCACTTTGAGGAAGAAGGATGGAACCGATTATGCACTGTTACTGAACTTATTGTATTGTAATGATCGAAACCTAATAATTGCATGATCATCTTTAAAACTGAAACCTAATCATTGTAGACTGTCGAAGTTTGGTTGGAGATTTTGCACGCTCACTCGCCGAGCCACTGATAGCCTAAAATTGGTATTAATGGTAACATTGATAGTTGTAAAGTCTGAGCATAGAGTAATTGATTTCTTGCCTTAACGGGAACTACTTCACCTAAAACTTTGCTCGGGATTTATAACTTGCACGTGCATGTTTTTATATATAGGTATACCTCCTGCTCATTCAGTCTTCTAGAGACTGGTCCCTCTTTTCCTTTCTTCCAGTTCTTTTGCAGGTTGTTGCTAGGCGGGAGTCGCGTCATAGTGTCATTGATCGAGTCTTGCACCTTGTACATTCACTGCATATTACTGTTTGTTGTATCGCATTGATTTAATTATTGGGCCTGTGAGCCATTTATTGATTGAATTGTATTGAATCGGGACAGGTTGTGTGCTTTGTGGAACCCGTTGTTAGATTGCATGTGGATTAATGAATGGAATATCCTTGTTATTGGTGCTATATTTTTACTATTGCTTCCGCACCGCATACTCTTGTCTGCTCTGATTGATTGGTACAGGGTTAGTTTCCGCCTAGTCAGGTCTGTCTTTTCATTGTCTTTCGTTCGCTGTGAGTTTTGTTTATGTATGGATTACTCCATTATATATGTGGATCAAACTCATAGTGCGGGGGATGTGGTGCTCTCATCTGGGGTGCTACAGTAACTGAGTTAACTTTTCTCAATAAGATGGTAGAAGTCATGAGGTGAAAGAATTTAAAATGAATTGTGTAGTAATAAGGAATGAAATCGTAATTTTAATTAGGTGGTCCATGTATAAATTAAGTAGGTGTAGATGTAATTTACCCTATAATAAATTTGTAAAATTACCACTTCTCACAATTTCCCCCAAACTACAAATACCTTAAGGTTAAAATGTAAAGAATACATCAAGGCAACACAATTCATTAATTCAGCAGATATTATCCAAATAAATATTTCTTTTAAATGTAACCAAGCATCACACCATCACTATTCCACCCTTTTGTGGAACTACAATTTCAAGAGAAAACGCTAGCTAAATATCCATTCTATAAAGCTTATCCCAACTGGTGGAACTGTTAGGAAAGGGAAATCAAACAAAGCGAATACACACAGTGGAAATCAAGATTCTCCCCTCCAAATACCCAGTAAAAAATCAACCAAGTAATTTACCAAATGTGCTGACGGATATAAAATAATCAAATCAACCAACAACAATAGAGACACGCGATTTTAACATGCAAAACCCCTTCAAATCGAAGAGTAAAACCACGGGGCCTACGAGACCCAAAATAAATCTCCACTATAAATACGAGGCACAAATTACAATAATTCCAACACCAACAAAAGCTATTCTAAATCCGAACAAACCGATTCTCCAAATATATCAAACAAGAATCACAAAGATCAAGGAAGCAGAAAATAAGCCAAAATTCATAGCTATTGTTCACAAGCCAAACAATTGACTTACAGTGCTCCAAATCCAATCTCCACCGTTCAGATTGAAGATTGACGTGTTGGGAACGTGCTGTCAAAATTTCATCAAAATCGAACGACAAATGACCTCCCGATAATGTGCTTGATGAAGTTGCCGCCGCTAAAAAACTGCTAAAATTTTTTGGGATGCTATGTTTTGTTTGCCTGCAAAAAATGTTGTTGCTGCTGATCCCATATTCTTCTCGATCAGCCCAGAATTTAAAAGGGTCATAAGTTGCCACCCCTATTACATTTCTTAAGAAAATGGCTGATGGGCTTTGACTTTATTTAGACAAATAATTGCTTGGGCTTTGATTTTAACTTGGGCCAACAAATTATTGGCCTGGACCCAACAAATCTCCCCTTCCAGCCCATGTGACGAGGGAGACACAACACAATATAATCACTTAAATATGAGGCCGGCCAACCCGGCACAAAACTCAAGTTTCTCACGACTCACCAACTTTGTCATCATATCAGCACCATTGTAATCAGTATGAATCTTTTCAAGTTCAATCAACTTGGAATTCAAGACATCTCGAATCCAATGATATCTCACATCAATATGCTTCGATTTACCATGAAAACTCAAATTCTTACTAAGATGGTTTGCACTCTGATTATCACAAAACAACACATACCTCGGTTGAGAAAACCCAAGTTCATGAACAAACTTCTTCATCCAAATTAGTTCTTTGCATGCTTCAGTGGCTGCAATAAACTCGGCTTCCGTAGTAGACAAAGCAACACATTTTTGCAGTGCTCCCCTTGTAAATGTAATCAAATAACCAGAAGTGGATTTTCTCGAATCCAAATCTCCAGCCAAATTTGAATTTGTATAGCTAACCAACATAGATTTTTCATATCCAAAACAAAGCTTCAAATTTGTAGTGCCACGGAGATATCTCATAATCCATTTTACAGCATTCCAATGCTCTCTACTTGGATTTTAGAGAAATCTGCTAACTTTGCTAACTGCATAAGCCAAATCTGGTCTCGTACAAACCATAACGTGCATCAAACTTCCAACGGTTGATGCATAAGGGACACTTTCCATATCCTTCTTATCTTCCTTAGTAGAAGGAGATTGTGCATTACTCAGCTTAAAATGTCCATCAAGACTTACAGCTTTAGCTTTATCCATGTGAAATCTTTGAATCACCTTCTCAATATACTTCTCCTGAGACAACCATAACTTCTTAGCATTTCTATCATGCGAAATTCTCATGCCAAGAATGTGCTTCGCTGGTCCCAAATCCTTCATGGCAAAAGACTTGCTCAACTATTTCTTCAACCTGCCAATTCTAGCAGCACTATGACCAATAATAAGCATATCATCAACATAAAGCAATAAAATGACAAAATCAACATCAGAGAATTTTTGAACAAATACGCAGTGGTCAGTAGTAGTCTTCATATAACCCTGTTGAAGCATAACTGACTCAAACTTCTTATACCATTGCCTAGGAGCTTGTTTCAGACCGTATAAGTTGTTTCTCAGTCTACATACAAAATTCTCTTTTTCTTTGACAACGAAACCCTCTGGCTGCTCTATATAAATCTCTTCCTCCAAATCACCTTGGAGAAAAGCAGTCTTCACATCCATCTATTCAACTTCTCAGTCAAGACTAGCTGTTAAGCCCAAAATAAGACGGATTGATGACATTTTCACAACAGGTGAGAAAATCTATTCAAAATCAATCCCTTTCTTTTGACTGAAGCCTTTAACAACTATTCTAGCTTTGTATCGTGGTTGTGAAGTATTCTCTTCTTGTTTCACCCGATAAATCTATCGGTTCTTCAGAGCCCTTTTGCCTTCAGGTAATTTAACAAGGCAAAAGTGTGATTGTCATATAAGGATTTTATTTCCTCTTTCATTGCTTCAAACCATTTTTCCTTGAGTTCACTATCCATGGTCTCCTCATAACAATGAGGGTCTCCTCCATCTGTCAAAAGAACATACTCAATAGATGGTTATTTAACAGACTGCACTCTATTTCTGGTAGATCTTCTTAGGTGGATTGCAGGTTGCTCAATAGTTGGAGTATCTTCTCCATATTCAATTTCATGATCTTCCTCAACATGATCATGATCAACCCCCTATCTCCACATTATTCTGATTGTTGAAATCAACTGCCTCAAGGGAATTTACAATAGGTTTCGGATCCAAATCAATCAAGTCATCACCACTTGAAGACTTCAAATTACTTGATTTACCAATGTCTTCAATGGTTTGGACTGCATCACGACTTCTGACAAGTTTCTTTTCAACTGGATCATAGAACCTGTAACCAAATTCATCCTGACCATACCCAAGGAATATACATTCCCTCGCTTTGGTGTCTAACTTAGAACGGTCATCCTTAGGTATATGCACAAAAGCTTTACAACCAAACACGCGTAAATGATCATAGGAGACATCTTTTCTGTACCATACCCTATTAGGGACATCAGTTTGCAACGCAACAGAAGGAGACAAATTAATTACATAGGCAGCAGTATGTAAAGCCTCACCGCAAAACGATTTAGGTAGCTTTGCTTCTGAAAGCAAACATCTGGCCCTCTCCACTAGGGTCCTATTCATTCATTCTGCCAAGCCATTTAATTGAGGGGTCTTAGGAGGCGTCTTCTGATGCCGAATACCCTGTTCTCTACAATATAAGTCAAATGGGCCATAATACTCGCCAACATTATCAGTAGGAATACATTTCAACTTCTTACCAGTTTCTCTCTCAACTGATGCCTGAAAAACTTTAAACACGTCAAGTACCTGATCTTTGGTTTTCAAGACATAAACCCATAGCTTTCTTGAACAATCATCAATAAAGGTGACAAAATAAAGTGCACCACGATGAGTTCTTACTTTCATTGGTCCACAAACATCTGAGTGTACCAGTTCAAGCAGCTGTGTCTTTCTTGAAGGGGGATGACTCTTAAATGAAACTCGTTTTTGCTTCCCAGCCAAACAGTGAACACATCTTTTCAGCTTTGTAGCTTTCAACCTTGACAACAAATTCTTCTTGGCCAAACAATCGAGTCCTTTTTCACTAATATGACTAAGTCTCTTGTGCCATAACTCTGAAAGGTTGTCATTCTCTACTGCATTAACTGAGCTCACACAAACGAAAGCATTCATCTTAAATAAATTATGAAATTTATCACCTCGGGCCACAATCAGATTCCCTTTTGTGAGTTTCCACTGGCCATTACCAAAAAAGTTACAATAGCCATCATCATCAAGCCTCCCTGCTGAGATCAAATGCCAATGAACACTAGGTGCATGCTTGACATCATGAAGCACCAAATTTGTTCCACAATTGGTTTTGAAACGAATAGTTTCAGTGCCTAGTACAGGTACCACCGTATCATTTCCCATCTTCAAAACTCCAAAATCACCAGAAGTATAAGAAGTGAAGAAATCTTTCCTCGATGTCACATGAAATGAGGCACCACTATCGACAACCCAACCGGAATCATCATTGACAACAACAATGACATTATCATCATAAGCACGAATAAGATCATCCTTGAAAGTTGTAGTAGCAACATGATCATTATTTTCCTGGTTTTTCTTGTCGTGCCCATAACGATTAGCTTTGCGCTCTCTCTTCAATATGAAACAATATTTCTTAATATGACCAGGTCCACCACAATGATCACACTTAAATTTTTTCATCCTGATCTTGACTTGCTTCGACTTTTGCTTCTATCTTTATCATATCTACATTAGTTTCTCCCCCTATTCTCTGAAACCAACAACTCGGGCTGAGAGGAATGCTGAGTTTTTCGTCTCATCTCTTCATTCAAGACACTACTCTTCACAAGCTCAACGGTTACACCACCATCAGATGAAGAGTTAACAAGAGAAGCACGAAAGGTTTCCCAAGAATTAGGCAAAGTGGCAAGAATCCAAAGTCCGACAATTTCATCGTCAAATTTAATGTCCATACCTGTCAACTAATCAATAACACCTTGAAACTCATTCAATTGATCAGCAATAGAAGTTCCTTCTTTGTATTTCAGTCGCATCATCTTCTTAAGCAAAAATAGCTTATTATTTCCAGTCTTAGATGCATACAAAATCTGTAGCTTTTCCCACAGAGATCGCGCATGTGTCTCATGTTGAATATGGTTGTAAACATTCTCCTCAACAAACTGTCTAATAAATCCACAAACTTGTCTGTGCTCAAAATCCCATTCCTCATCAGTTTTAGATTCGAGGTTTTGAGTCGCAAAAACAGGCAAGTGTAAAGCTTTCACAACTAGGAGATCTTTCATCTTATTACTCCATAGATGATAATTTAATCCATTCAAAGTAATCATCCTATTTGTATTTATATCCATGGTCACACCGGTAACAGAACCAATATGGCTCTGATACCACTCTGTTAGGAAAGGGAAATCAAACAAAACGAATACACGCAGCGGAAATCAAGATTCTCCTCTCCAAATACCCAACAAAAACTCAATCAAGTAATTTACCAAATGTGCCGACAAATATAAAATAATCAAATCAACCAACAACAATAGAGACACGCCATTTTAACGTGAAAAACCCCTTCAAATCAAAGAGTAAAACCACGGGGCCTATGAGACCCAAAATAAATCTCCACTATAAATACGAGGCACAAATTACAATAATTTCAACACCAACAAAAACTATTCTAAATCCGAACAAACCGATTCTCCAAATATGTCAAACAAGAATCATAAAGATCAAAGAAGCAGAAAATAAGCCAAAATTCGTAGCTACTGTTCACAAGCCTAACAACTGACTTACAGTGCTCCAAATCCGATCTCCACCGTTCATCAGAATGAAGACTGACGTGTTGGGAACGTGCTGTCCAAATTTCAGCAAAATTGGACGACAAATGACCTCCCGATTGTGTGCTTGATGAAGCTGTCGCCGTTCACAAACTGCTGAAATTTTTGGGGATGCTATGTTTTGTTTGCATGCAAAAAATGTTGTTGCTGCTGCGCCCATATTCTTCTCGATCAGCCCAGAATTTGAAAGGGTCATAAGTTGCCAACCCTGTTACGTTTCTTAAGAAAATGGCTAATGGGATTTGACTTTATTTGGACAAATAATTGCTTGGGCTTTGATTTTAACTTGGGCCAACAAATTATTGGGCTGGACCCAACAGGAACCACCCCACCCCTCACATATTTCATCACCCTGTATGCAAGTATAAATCACAGATGAGAAAGCAAAGAAACTACCTCAACGCTAACATTAAAATTGAGAGAAACACCCAAAAGTGAGAGCGTCGAGCATTTCAATCATCAGAAAGCATGGTTCCGCCTGAGAATACGAATCTATCTGTTACTTCAAACAAATTTGCTTAATTGCAAGATTACTTTTTGCTAGTGAGATCTCATGCACTACAAGAAACATGGTTTGTTACTATAAACTTTTTTATTACGATGATTTGATCGTAGTAAAAGATGATTATTTACTACAATTTATTATCCATAGCAAAAGATTGAGGAATATTTTGAACAAAAAAAGATTGAGGAATATGAAACATATTTGCTACGAAACTAACGCCGTAGTAAAATACTACTGCGAAACAACTTCATTTTGCATCTATTTGTTACAACCATTTATTAAATTCTTATGTATTGCTCTATAAAAATTTGACGCTGGTAATTCGGAAAAATTAGCTACGACCATTTATTAAATTTTATGATATGTTCAAGTCATTGGTTGTTCGGAAATGTGAAATGCAGCATCAACGCCAACTACATGGTAAACACTAGATGAGATACTTCCTCAATTGACTAAAGTGGATGAAACCATCGACACAAGATAATTTAGGTTGCAAATATTTAAAGCTATTTCCATTTCTGTTGAACTGCAACAATTAGAAAACCCAACTACATATGCCACCAAATTTGCACCCAACATTTAATTGCATGCATGACGAGTGTAAATAAATAAACCCCACTCCTACCCCTCCCTAACTTGTTTTGCTATCCAAGAATACGAAAGCATGCAGTACTAAGAAAAAAACAATAAAATCATGAGATCTCACCCACGATCTATTTTACACAAGTGTACTCCTTAAGGGCCCACTTAGACATGGTTCGCGGTCAAGGTCGTGGGAACAGAACGAGGGGCTCCGTTTCAGTTCTAGCATCATTACCGTGGAACAGTCACGACACTTCGTGAAACGGAAGATATTTTTATGATAAATATAATTAATTAATGTATCGATACAAATAAAAGTTCTTTCACTATTATACAACACCATAAATATTATAATAAATAAATTATAATATATTATTTACTTATAATAAGTGAAATGATTAATATCACGTGGGTTGCCATCTACTAAAATTAATAAAAGCCAAATGTATAATTGAGATCATGGGAAGCATTTAAACTATAATTAACTACACTCATTAAAGTAATTAAGCAAAGTTTCAATTAAGCAGCATGAAACACCAAGAATAACTAAAAATAGAAAGAAAAATCATTAGCAAAGAGCAGCACGCACCGAACGAGATCACGTAGCACCAAGAATAACAAGAACTAGAAAAATATAAGTATGAGGTGTAAAATCACGAAAGTCACCAAAAAGGTTGTATATTCATTGATTCAAAGGTTACAAGATACAATATAATATCTATGTAAGAGGACTAGGGCAACAAGTATAATAAAAGAATAGATCCATTTACAAGGGAGATTGGAATCAATCAAAATCTTTCCTAAATTATTTGATCTTATCCCTTAACATCCCACGCAAGCTAAAGACGGGCCAATATGAGTCGGAGCTTGGCAAGATGAAAGTCATGTAACCATTGTCCAAGAGGTTGAGTGAGGATATCCGTCAATTGATCATCTGTAGACAGGAAGTTGATTTGTAATGTACCTCAACCCATTGCTCACGAATGAAGTGGTAATCCAACTTAATGTGCTTGGTTCGAGCATGGAACACTAGGGTTGGAACTTAGGTCTATGGCACCTACCACACCTCAACACAGAAGGTTCGAAGATGGGAAAGCCAAGCTCCGTAAGTAATGCTCAAATCCATAAGACTTCAACTACAGCATTGGCCAGGGCCTTGTATTCACTTTCGGTGGATGATCCAAATATTGTGGGTTATTTCTTCGATTGCCAAGATACCAGGTTGGTACCAAGGTAGACAATATATCCGCCAATGGAACGTTGATCATTAGGGCAACCACCCCAATCACTATCCGAGAAAACTTGCAAGTTGAGAGCACTAGCGCGAGCAATAAGTAACCCGAGAATGCATGTGCCTTTAAGATACCGCATGAGGTGCTTGGCAGCTTTCCAATGTTCATCAGTTGGGTTGTGCATGAATTGAGAAAGTTTATTGACGGGGAATGCGATATCCGAGTGAGTGAGACTGACACACTGCAATGCACCTACCAATTGTTTGTATTGTTGAGGCTGATCAAGTGATTGGCCCAAGGATTTGGATAGAGTGGGGCTTGTCCCCATCGGAGTAGTGTAGGGCCTAGAATCAGCAAGATGAAACTAGTACAAGAGATCATTGACATACTTTTTCTAACAGACAAGTAAACCACTGGGGGACTGAATAGCCTCAATTCCTAAGAAGTGTGTTCGGGGACCAAGATCCCGTACCAAAAAAACCGCCTTCAATGCTGTCAAAAACCAGTACAATTTGGTCGTGCTATAAGCTGTGACAATAATGTCATCAACATAGACTAGTATATAAAATACTAGTGTACCTTGGCGGAGAATGAATAGGGACTAACCAATCTAAGACGAGATGAATCCGATTGATGGAGAAAGGTGAAATAGTGATGGAACTAGGTCGAGGGAGCTTGTTTAAGACCATAGAGTGAATTTTGTGGTTTACAAACGTAATCAGGATAATGGTGATGAATGAACCCTCTATGGTTGTTCCAAGAAGATATTGGTGTCTAGAAGTTCATGGAGAAAAACATTTGATATTTCTAGTTGGCGAGTTTGCCATGAGTGAGAGACTGTCAAGAAGAGAACCGTCCGAATAGTGGTCATTTTGACCACAGGACTGAATGTTTCATGACAATCAATGGCCAATTCTTGGAAAAACCCTTTTGCCACTAAACGGGCTTCATACCGATCAATTATCCCATCTGATTTTCTCATAATGCAAAAATAACCACTTGCATCCAAAAATATATTTGGTACCAGGGTGAGGTACCAGTGACTAGGTTTTTTAGAAATAAGGGCATCATACTCAGATTGCATAGTCTATCGCCATTCATAATGTGAATAGGCCTGTTCCAACATTTTAGGTTCATGGAGAAGATAATGTGTGTTTGTTGTAGCAACATGGGCTTCATGACGATAGAGGGTAGATGGGCGTAGGTTCATATGGTGTGTGTGGGTAGTTGTAGGTTGTTGTGTCTCGGTGGTGAGGTTGAGGTAGTGGGATAAATTAACAACATTGAAATTATCAAATTGTTGAGGACCGGTGTGTCTGGTATTGATGGACTTGGCGTTGGAACTTGGGGAGTTAGTGTTATTTCTGGTAGCAGTGGGATATGCACTGACATTTGTAGGAGGAGGTGTACGATAAGAATGAGTCATACCTGAAAATGTGCAATGGAGGTTAGACTAAAAATATCAGAGTAAATTATATCAAAGAGAACAATGCTCTCATGTTTAACAGAAGCTAAAGGAATCCGACTCATTTTATCAAGTACGAACAAGGTTTTAAACTGTTGCTAGACGATTCAAAACTGAAACTTCGGATAACAGATCTCAAAACCCTCGAATTTGGGTAACCTAACTGAGCATACCAATCATACATGCTAAGGACTTCAGCAACCATTGCTAGCTTCTTCGACGGGGACAACATGTACACTCCTTGCTCACTAGGGCCTCGAAGAAACACCTTCTTAGTTACCTGGCCCTTGATTAGAAAATTAGTAGGCCAAAATTCAAAGAACACACCATTATCAGATGTAAATTTTTGAACAGATAATAAGTACTTCTTAGTGAGAGACGACACTCATAGTGTGTTATTTTATGAAAGGACTCCTTTAGATAAAAAAAAATACCAGCTTTACCTGTATGTGTAATAGGTAGCCCTTTACCATAACCAACATGATCGTTGCTGCGGTTGTTGCTATGAGTGAAGTTGGTAGGCGGAGGGGCCATGATGTTGGAAATAGTGCCCTAGAAAGCTGGTATGATTTGGGACTTTCCTTATATCACAGACAATCGTTGAATAATATATGGATGATTGTAATCACAGGCGAATACTTCTTTATGTTTCATGATGTGTTTTGTTTGTTTCCATTACGTGCATATGTATTAGAGCTCCCCTAAGTTGATGAGACCATTAAAAACTTTGTCCTTAAGAGAACGACACATAAAACAAGTTCTTAACTCCATAGGCGAGGATTAGAAACTTCTCCAAGTCGATGAGTCTGACAGACAGTAGGAGTGTCGACCTTGACTCCCTTGAGACTTGCTTGTGTAGTTGAGTGCTTAAGAAGGGTCATCTAGTTTCATGGGGTGTAAAGTGCATAATTTGACGCGTACACAATACACAAGGGTGCTTGTTGTAGGAACAAGTTCACTGAGTTGTCCGGCGCGAGAAAATTCCTAAATGGGAAAGGTTATTACTAGAACATCCAGATTAGGAAATATCTCACATGTCAATGACGTGAGTAATTAATCCTTAGACTTGAGATTCCACATTGTCTCATCTGAGCTAACTCTGTAATCTTTGATATAGGCTCAAAAGGGCATCGCCTTATAGACACCTGAATTCCGGCCTATGTTGGGATTACACAAGTGGCATATGAGAATTTTTAGAATCAATAAAGGACCTATACTTGTTGTAAGCAAGATGATCTCTTATTACACAAGTCATTCATGTTCCATCCCAAAATCCTTGCTCAAGGTGGTTAGATCAAAACATCAAGAAAATGGGGTTTTCTTGGATTGAGATCAAATGGAATATAAAGTGCACTTTGTTTTAAGATTAAGATTAGTAGGGCTCTCTATATTCCTATGCCCTAGATCTTAATCGAGAGTTAGGATGGTAGGAGGATTGTATCCATATGATATCATTGACTGAAAGGTTCTTTCGAATATATATTCATATTTTGGGTAGGGGTCACACATCTATTGCTAGACTATGGTCGTGTGATCTGTGAGATAATTAATTGATAAAGTGTATTAATTAATTAGGCTCACTGCTAACAGAAATTGAACCTAGAAGGTCACACACAAATATCGGGTTAGGTATTATTGAAAGATCAAATAATTGATCAAAACGAGACCATGCGTGTAAAGTACACGTGTGGGTTCGAGAGTAATTGTTTGGGACGTGTGAATCCAATTGAGAAATTGGATCATGTGTTAATTAATTGGAGAATTAATTATTAGCCCAAATATAATTAATTGGAGAATCAATTATAAAGCGACAATATAGTTAATTAGAGAATTAATTATATAGCCCAAAAAAAATTAATTAGAAATTAATATTATCCCGTTAGAATTAATTAGTGAATTAGTTCTAAAGCCCTTCTTGGAATTAATTGAAGAATTAATTCAAGATATTTAATTATTTAATTGTTCTAATTTGTTTAGAATAAATAAATAAGTTAAATATAAAATATCTTCTATTTAAAATTATTCTAATTTGATTAGAAAGATTTTTTCAATGACATAATCAGATTGAAAAAAATATAATTTTCTTGGGAATATTGGGTCCGTTCGTGAAGATGGCGTCCCGACGAGCTTTTTCACAAAGGCTACGCGTGGCAGTTCAATCTTCGTCAAACAGGCATTTTGAAGGGAGATGTCATCATGCTCTTAATTATTATCTCGTTTCTTGTTTCTTTAATAAACATATTACAGTACTAGTATACTCACTGATATGATTTGAATCTAGGACTGGTGTGGATACTTCTAGAGGATTTCTGCTTTGGAATATCAAAGAAAGAATCGTTCAAGAAACGGGGATATTCATGCCGCATGAAGAACATTTGAGCGCGGCTCAATACGTTTCAAGAAAGCTTCGATTCTTGTAAGTTTCTTGAATCCCTAAAAGTTTTGAAACCAACATTGCAAGATCAAGATTCACTTTTGGAAAAAATTTTAAACTTCCGCTGCTTTTACTCTGTGTTTTTCAACATAAAGTACACGTGTAGGTTCGAGAGCAATTGTTTGGGACGCATGGGTCCAATTAAGAAATTGGACCATGTGTTAATTAATTGGAGAATTAATTATTGAGCCCAAATATAATTAATTAGAGAATTAATTATAAAGCCACAATATAATTAATTAGAGAATTAATTATATAGCCCAAAATAAAAATTAATAAGGAATTAATTTTATCCCATTAGAATTAATTAGTGAATTAATTCTAAAGCCCATCATGAAATTAATTGGAAAATTAATTCAAGATATTTAATTATTTAATTGCTCTAATTTGATTAGAATAAATAAATAAGTTAAATATAAAATATCTTCTACTTAATATTATTCTAATTTGATAAGAGTAAAATATTATGAGGATAAGATATTTAATTATTATTGGAATAATTAAATATTTCTAATTTGATTAGGAAGTTCTTTTTCGAGAAGATAATATCTTATTTAGATAAGATGTTATTACTTCGAGAGAAAGAAAAATAGAAGAAAAGTCAAAAATAGAAATCATGTTCCTACACGGACTTAGGATTTAAGAAATCCCATATATATATCAAAGGCTGGTGGAAAGATTTTTTCAAGGATAGAATTCGATTGAAAAAATAAGAGTTTCTTGGAAAAATAAGGTTCTTTCGTGCAGATGAAGACCTGACGAGTTTTTCCGCGATAGTTATGGCGTGGCATTTCAATCTTTGTCAAACAGGGGTTTTGAAGGGAGACTTAACCATGCCCTTATTTTATCTCGTTTTTTGTTTCTTTTATACACATATTACAGTACTAGCATACTCAGTGATATGATTTGAATCTAGGACTGGTGGGGATACTTCTAGAGGATTTCTGTTTTGGAATCTCGAAGAAAGAATCGTTTAAGAAACGGGGATGTTCATTACCGCATGAAGAACGTTTGAGGGCGGCTCAATACATTTCAAGAAAGCTTCAATTCTTGTAAGTTTCGAGAATCCCTAAAAGTTTTGAAACGAACATTGCAAGATCACGACCCCCTTTTGGAAAATTTTTTAAACTTTCGCTGCTTTTACTCTGAGTTTTCCACCACATGAATGAACTGTGGTCTGGAATTTGTCACATGAGAGGCATTGGCGAACTCCCAAAAAGCCTTTCATGGGCAACCAGTTGACCGTGCAGCTCATGGAACGAAACTGGTTCTGGTTTCAAGGTTAGCACGGTGCTGATGATGTGATATTCAGTACCAATGTTCCAGTAGATGATACCATTGAATTCGGCTGCAGAGAAAGTGCGCCTGACAACAGAGAGTTCATCGGACAAAGCTTTCTCTTTTTGCAGAAACTACGACACCATCATATCATTGTATTTGAGTTCTGAAGTTCAATATGTAGTTGAAGCTGACGGTTCTGAGAAATGAACCCAAAGGCGTTGGTGAGGGCATGCGAAACCTCATAGACTGAAGATAGCCCAATGACATAAGGGAAAATTTCTTCAGATAAAGATGAGAGGAGCGAGGAATGGAGCAGCTGGTCCTTTTTGTACTAATTTTCAAACGCCGCATTGACAATTTAAGTCTATGGATCAAGGGGATCGCGAATGGTGATGGGTGGGGCTGGGCCGCTACCATAAATAAAAATGTTTAAGCTTTGATAATTGAGGAGATAAAGTAATTGTGTCTTCCAAGCTAGATAATTCTTAGTGTTTACTAAAACTATGAGTGACAGAAAATATGGTGTTTGAAGGTGGAGAAAGGTTGTGAGGGCGGTGGTGGACATGACCGAAGAAATCTTGTAGAGAAAAAAAAAAAATTCAGTATGACTTTGGCATTATGTAAAGTCACAAGAGACTCCGACAAAATTGTGTATTCATCTATGTTGCACAGGCACGGACACGGCGACACGAACACGACACGACACGGACACGACGACACATATTTTTTCAAAATTTTAGGACACGACACGGCTATATTTTATATAAATAAAAATATTTTATATAAAAATAAAAATATTTTATAAGTATAATCTATGTAACATAAAATATTTATAAAAATATATAATATTAAAAACTAAAATAAGTTTTGTTATTTCAATTTTCTCTCCAAAAAATTCAAAAAATATTAAAACAAGCATAAAAAAATGATCAAATTTGCCCCGCCGGTCGGACACTCCACCTCGCCGTGTCCGACACCGTGTCCCAATTTTATTATTTTTTTTTTTCGAACACTCCTTCAGCCGTTGCCGTCTCCGACACGTGTCGGACACTGCAAGGGCCATTTTTTAGGCATGTCCGTGCTTTAGAGGTATTCATTGATTCAAAGATCTAATGCACCGACACTTCTAAAAATATCAATTTGTCGTGTCGGACACTCGTGTTCGACACCGTGTCCGACACTTATCACGTGGAAAATTCTCAAAAAAATCCGTGTCGCCGTATCCGTGTCGTGTCGTGTCGTGTCCGTGTCGCCATGTCCGTATCCGTGCAACATAGATTCAAAGACTAGGAGATACTAGGGGTGTTCATTCGGTAAAACCGAACCGAACCAAACCAAAATTTCGGTACATCATTTTGAAAAGCTGAATACCGAACCGAATTTCACTGTTCGGTTCGGTAAAAACCGAAATTATTTCGGTTTGATTCGGTAAAAAAGCGTTTTACCGAAATCATATTAAAAAAAAAAACTAGAAAAAAACCCAAAATATATATATTATATTATATATTAAAAGAATTATATATATATCATCTATTAATAATAATCTGACTCTATTATGCATAAATATAACATATATTAATAATATTATATATATATTTATATATTATATATAGTTTTTTAAAATATATTATATAATTTTGGTATTCGGTACGGTTCGGTATACCATATCGGAATACCGATACCGAATCGAAATTTCGGTTTCGGTCGGTTTTACCGAATTGTGCACACCCCTAAGAGATACAACACAATATATATCTAGGGCAATTTACATTTAGGTACCCTGAGGTTTGCCCTAATTACAAATCAGCCCCTATTGTTTCGAAAATTACATACAGGTCCCTAAAAACACTGTTTCATTTGAGGTCCCTGGACGCCGTTAGGTTTCCGTTAATTTTGACAGGACTACATTGTTGATGTGATTTAGTTAAGAGGTCGTTTTGTAAGAAAATTCGTAGTTCAGGGATTTTTTTGTAATATTTTTTGAAAATTCAAATGTCAAAATTAACGGAACCCTAACGGCGTCCAGGGACCTCAAATGAAACAGTGTTTTTAGGGACCTGTATGTAATTTTCGAAACAAGAGGGATTGGTTTGTAATTAGGGCAAACCTCAGGGTACTAAAATATAATTTGCCCTATATATGTAAGAGGATTAGGCCAACAAGTACAATAAAGGAATAAACTTATCTACAAGGAAATAATGAAGAATGAGAAGATTTGAAGGAAGATTGGAATCAATCAAAATCTTTTTAAAATTATTTAATCTTATCTCTTAACACGAGGGAGGTGCAGCCCATCTTACATCATTGAAATTGAAGTAAATAATTGAAGTGAAATAATTAACTTTTTGATAAAAAAAAAAAGTTGCATGTTTTTGAAAAGAAACAAAAAGCATAATAAAACGAAAAGGAATCCAATTAAGGTTGCCCTCATGTAATACCCTTAATGGGTTGGATTTTAATTTGATTTCGATTTGAATTTTAGTATATGTGTTCGATAAAAATATCTGATGGATCATACCAAACTATAAGTATTTGTTATCCAAAATAAATAGTGCGAATATGGAATTAAGGAATACGATCCATTAAAAATTCCAATCCGATTTTGTATATAATATTTAATTAAATAAATTATTTACTAATAAAAAATATTAAGTAAAATGATTAAAATTAAAATTTTCATATATTTATCACTTTAAATAATAATAAAATTTGAACTATTTACTCTAAAAATATTTATATTTTCCTTTATTAATAAGTTGAAATTAACCTATTTTAGATAAATATAAACAAAACCATCAAATAATCCATTAAACAATATTATTTTTTAAATATTGTGTAATTATCTATTTTTTCATATTTATATTTTATCAAAAAAATATTGTTTTTGTTAATCGGATCGAATATTTTATCGGATCGGATCCGATCCGAATATGTATGTATTCAAAATTAATGATTGAAATCTTATAAGATTCGGATTTGGATTCAAATCCGATTATTGGATTTTTTAATCGGATTCAGACCCGGAATCTCTTGACCTGGTCCGAATTCAACCCGTTGACGGCCCTACCTTCAAGCAAAACAAAGACTTTGTACAAGTCATTCTGTTCTGGCCGTTCAGCACCGATATAACGTTGTTCCACTCTACTTTCTACCGAGAAAATGGGGTGGAAAGCTAGGCAATTTCATCGTGTTTCACCCCACTTCAAGACGCCAACATTCCAATCCCATCAAAGTAGTAGGACCACCGTCAATCCGATTTCTGAGTGTCATTTCCGAGCGTTATCGCAGCCTTCTGGCAAACCATGAACACAATATAGTATTATTGCCGATTGGCAAGTGTGTGTGGCCTTTCCTTGCGGAGTTGGCTGTCTTTCCTTGTAAGCAAAAGCTTCTTTTACAACATCAAAACCACCAAGGTCTTCAATCGGGATAATTACCAACGCTCCCCTGAGGTTTGGTGTTATTACAGAATACTCCCTGAGGTTTCGGAAATTACGAACTCCCCCTTGGGCCGTTATTTCCTCCGTCAAATTTAACAGATTGTGTGAAATTTACTATTTTACCCCTATTATATTAAAACTCAGGGGGGTATATGTAATAAAGAGACAAAGGTAAGGAGGCTAATGCAAGGACTAAAATTATTAGGGGGGTTTGATGTAAGTAATTGAGTTTTGTGTCTACCTAGAATTTTTTTTTAATAAAATGCTACTTAATGTTATTTTAATATTTTTATGATAGACTAATTTCATACCTACAATTTATGGATGTTTAATATTTTCTGTAGATATTGACCATACATTTTCAATGTTTGAAATAATTGTTTAAATTAAAAGGCTGGCGGATATTTTTGTGAATTTACTAATGTATTTGTTGATATTAGTGTATTTGTTATGATTTTCAATTTTGAGGAAAAAAATTGATAATGCACTAGTTGATCTTTGTGTGAGTTTTTTTATATGAATTTTTATTTTGAGGGAAATTTTGTTATAATTGCAAATAAATTATTTTAAATTAACTTTAAATGGACTTGTACAAAATATATTTAAAACTAAGAAATAAATATGAAAGGAAATTTATAACTTATCATATTTTATAGAAGTAAATATGCATAGAATATCTAATTTAATTTATATTTATAGATAAAATATAAAATATTAAATTAAGTAACAACTTTTTAAATACAAAAAATCCAAAATTAACTAATATTACAATTATATCATTAAACTCTAAGTAAAATTACAATATACCCCCTAAGGGTGTTTTTGGAATTTAAATTTGAATTTAACGGTGTAATTAACGGCCGGTGCTATTTGTAAGCGAGGGTGTACTATTCAGGGGGGAGTTCGTAATTTTCGAAACCTTAGGGGGTATTCTGTATTAACGCCAAACCTCAGGGGACGTTGGTAATTATCCCTCAATCAAAAATATCGAAAACACCACCAACAATTCTTGTTCTTAATGTGCCTACTCCCGACAACTAAAGCAATGAGCCACATGTTGTCAGCAGAGGCGGAGCTAGGGGGGGGGGGGGGGGGATTTGTCCCCCCTCTCCCCAATTACGACTCACTAATCCAAATAATTATGTTTTATTTTTAGATTAATTTGAATTTTAGTATTAGTTTACTTTAATTATGATTCTTTTTCTCAATCCAAATGCACTTTTTACACTTCCCAATAGAAGTCTTTTGATATTCTTTTCTTCTTTCACATATTAAAAAATCTCCAATTAATCTTTCTTCTTTCTTTACCGTCTTTTTCTCTTTTATTTTTCTATTCTTCTTTTATTTTTTTTTCTTCTACTCAACTTAAAACTCTTATTTTTCTCCCAAGTTATCCAATAAAACCAAAAGATAATATTAACTTATATTTAATTTTAATTTTTCTATTTTTCTCTTATAGTTTTAGTATGAATAAATTCTATAGATAAAATTTATAATTAATTTGTTAATTGTAAATTAGTTCAATATTTTGAGAAAAGATTGTATCTATGAAAATAGGTTAAGTAAATAATTGTGTTTAATTTTGGATAAATTAGTATCAGTATGACAATAGAATAAAGATAACTATGTTTAATTTTAAATAATATATTGTGTTTAATTTTAGATAATTTAATGTTGATATGAGTTCTGTGTATTAAGAAAATATTGTTTCTTATTTATATAACTGTGCTATTTTTCTTCTTTTATTATGGATAATTATTTAGTTAAAATATTGTATCTAAATAGTAATTTTAGTTTGTGTTTTATTATGAAATAAATGTGTTAATCTTAGTATTTCTTTTATTACAAATAAATTATTTAGCTAATAGATTGTATCTTAAATAATAATTTTAGTTTTCTTTTATAATAGATAACATTTATAATTAATTTCTTAACTGTATCTTTTATCTCTATGACTATCAGAATAGAATACGTCAAATAATAAATAAAATATTATTATTAATTTTTTTTTTTTTGTTGAATGGAAATATTATAGTTATAATATGTAAAATTTTGAGACACTTTTTAGTGCATTTTTAATCAAATTAAAGTTTTAAGTTATACATGTTTTATTTATATATATAGAATAAAATAATATTTTTATTTTTAATAAAATAATATTTATTTTTTAAAAAATATTATTATATTTTAAATTTTCGCCCCCTAACCTGAAATCCTGGCTCCGTCCATGGTTGTCAGTCCCATCTCTGCTTATGGCCACAACCCACAAGTAATCGTCCACCAAAGATTGTCTTGAAAATGTTCATCTAGTTCAATAACATCTTCAGAACTTCAGACAAATTTACATCTTTTCATATGCAGTGGGATTAAGCTTATAATCTTTCTTCAATAAAAGTGTGCCTTTTGAATTACTTACTGTAACAGTTTTCCAATAACCTCACAAAAGTCGAGGGAATTACAATTTTTGTATACCAACACACCCTAATTCGTAATTTTTGTATAAAAAATTTTTCGGTGAAAAAACTAATCTATAACTTTAAAAGTTCGCAATTTCATGCATTATTTGACCCAAATACGTATAACCCGTCGGAAAACCCACTCGAAGCTCGCAAAACCCACTTCGTGACAAATTCTCTAACGGACACGTGGAGATTCAAGTGGATTTTTCGACAGGTCATATCTATGAGGGTCAAATAATGCATGAAATTGCAAACTTTTAGAGTTATAAGCTAATTTTTTATCGAAAAATTTTTTGTACAAAAATTATGAATTAGGATGAGATGGTATAGCAAAAATGTAATTTCCTCCCCAAAAGCCTATATTTAATTTGGACACTATTTACTCCATTGATTTTGTCTAGAGCTGCTTTCCGTAACTTGGACACCTTGTTCTTACTAACTTATAAATTGCATTTTCTCCTCGCAGTGTCCTTCAAAGTGATACTTTAGGGAGAATTTTTGGTTCGATCATCCCCTATAATATACCTAACTAGTACTCCTAACATTGTGATATGAAATGTTTCAAAGTGACCTTGTGATTGTATTAAATTAATACTAAATGTCCTTCAAAGTGATACTTTAGGGAGAGTTTTTTGCTGGGTCATCCCCTGTAATATACCTAACTATTACTCCAAACTCTGTGATTTGAAATGTTTCAAAGCGAACCATGTGATTGTATTAAATTAACATTAAATTAAAACTCAAAACCTTACGGTCGTGACAACAATCACTTCTGTAGAGTACTTTTGAGTGCTAATTTAATATAATCACGAGGTTCTCTTTAAAACATTTCAAATCACATAGTTCGAAATGCTAATTAACTAATATTACTTAACAAATAATATATTTATTTATATAGCAAATTAAAATAGAATTCAAATGACACTATCCACATGTGCCCTTGTACGGATAGTCTCTGAATTATTATATATAAATAGGTCCGGTGCGCGTGATGTACTCCAAAATAGATTGAAATAGATTTCCAACTCTACCCATAAAACCTTTTTTTGCCCCAAAAATTTACCATCGTATTTCAAATACAATAACTAATTAATTCCTATAAGTTGTTAGGTTTTATAAGACTTTTCTAAATAATTTTAGCCAAACTTCCTCTTTGTCAATTAACTATGCCGTCGTCCTGCTCCTATATATACATGTACAGTATGCTGCTTATATTGTCCATCTATATTAAGCCTTTTATTTTCCAAAAAGATGGCATTGCCCAGCGGAACACAGTCCACTCAAGAGCTTCTTGATGCTCAAGCTCATGTTTGGAATCACATTTTCAACTTCATAAATTCCATGTCTCTAAAATGTGCGGTTCAACTTGGCATTCCCGATATCATCCACAAGCACGGCAAACCAATGACTCTGTCAGAATTAACCAATGCCCTCCCAATTAACAAAGCCAAATCTCTTGGTGTCGAGCGTTTAATGCACATATTACTCCATTCCGAGTTCTTTATCAAGGACGAGAACGATGGTTATTGGCTCACACCAGCCTCTCGTCTCCTCTTGCGAGAAGAGGCCTTTAGTGTGAGACCATTTGCACTAAACATGCTCGATCCAATTTTAACCGATCCATGGCATAATGTAAGCAGATGGTTTCAAAATGACGATTCCACACCATTCGTGACCAGTCATGGGAGGTCATTCTTTGAGCTGGCAAGCCAAAATCCAAGTCTCAATCAGTTCTTTAATGAGGGCATGGCAAGCGATGCACAACTGGTGGCAAGTGTAATTATTAAAGATTGTAGACATGTTTTTCTTGGATTAGGGTCAATGGTGGATGTTGGGGGCGGCACAGGAACTCTAGCGAAGGCGATTGCTGATGAATTTCAGGACTTGAAATGTAGTGTGCTCGACCTTCCACATGTTGTTGCTGGCTTAGAAGGGACGAAGAACCTGACCTATGTTGCTGGAGACATGTTTCACTCCATTCCTCGTGCTGATGCAGTGTTAATGAAGGTAATTTTATCAATTTAATTGATTGGTTTAGAGTTGGAGAGAATGAATATTAGAAAATGATTAAAAATACAAGAAGGGGTAAGTCAAGGAAAAAGAGAAACAATTACCAAACTAATTTTACTAAGCTAGTCTGCGCCCAACCCAACGCTTGTCTTGTTCATGCAGTTTTTCTATGCATTTTTTGAAAATGGGTACCGCTTATAATTATCTCGTCTTATTTGGGGACTATACATGTAACTAACCCGTTATTTTACTTTTGATATTTAATCATTGATTCTTGGTCTATATATATCGCGAACTATATGGATTGGTGACGAGCAGTGGATACTGCACGATTGGTCAGACGAAGAGTGCATCAGAATATTGAAGAAATGTAAAGAGGCAATCCCCACAAAAAAAAATGGAGGGAAAGTGATTATTATTGACATGGTTGTGGATATCCAAAAGGACTCTAAGACAGTGGAAACTCATCTCGTCTTTGATATGCTGATGATGATTTTAACCTCCGGAAGAGAGAGAACTGAGAAAGACTGGGGAAAGCTTTTCTTCGCTGCTGGATTCACAAGCTACAAGATTTCACCTGCGTTTGGACTTAGGTCTCTCATTGAGGTTTTCCCATGATCACCAACAAAACATTAAGATCATGATGACTTATTTGATTATGTAATATGATTTCAAATGTTTTAATATTATCGACTACACAAATAATTTGAATTAATATTTCATTTGCAATAGGAAGTAGTTGAAATATGTGGGTTGTGCGAAATAATTTTAATCAATGAGATTATATGATTTTCATGTGTACGTGCTAAGTCTGAATTACATTTACAAATGTAATAACATCGACACAAGTAGAAATTGAGTTTAATGTACGGAAAAATCCGTATTATTCATAGTTGACAAGTTGAACCCCGCGTTTAAAAAAATTAGCATAAGAGACTCTATAATTTCTAAAACATGGACTAGAAACCCTGAGCACGCTGAGTGTTTTACATGCGCCAAAATTTCCTTATTTAAACTAAAACTTAGTACAAAAACCCCTATGTTTATAAAAACATGCATAAAAAACCTGACAACTTAAATGAGTTTATATTTACCAAATAAATGAGTTTAACACAAGAAAATGCAAAGATATGTAGAAGCATTATCTACACAAATGGGGTGCTCCCGCAAAAAACGCATATAAAGAGTATCTATGATTCCAAATGTCTGAAAATGTCTGGAGGACTGTTAGTTTAGTTCGCAGAATCTCAAGGCGTTTAACTATTTAATTTGTAAGGTTATTGTTTTTTCTTTTTCGTTTTATAGTCCTTAACGCATCAGGATCTTTTAAACTATGCTATAAGAAATACGAGCAAATCAAACACCAGAAGAGCTTTTGTAGAAAACGAAACAAAAGGAATAATAATTTGTAATTATTTCAAGACTGTAGCTTTGAAATCCACACCTGCAGCAAAAACAGTCCCCATTCTTTCTCGGTTTGCGATCCGCTCTCGATTTTAAAATGCCAAAAGTCCCTCAACTAATTTTTCTACTCTAAATCAAATTCATACCTTCATGAGAACTGCATCAGCTCCAGGAATGGACTCAAACATGTCTCCCCTAACAAAAGTGAGTCGGTACTCCCTTTCAAGCCGGCAACAACATGTGGGAGATCAAGCAATCCTGGAAATTTATGGGAAATAGCCTTGGCTAGAGTTCATGTGCCGCCTGCAACATCAACGATCGATCAAAAACCTGAAATACATGTCTGCAATCTTCCAACTTATAACACAAACACATTTTTGTAGTGTGCATTTACTGTCAGAGATTCCATGTATTATAGGAAAGATTTTGATTGATTGCCTTTCCTTATAGGCTTAACGTGTAATTAGCCTTAGATGAGGGTTGCCCTCTTATTTATCCCTGTATCTTTGTACACTTTGTACTGAAGAGAAAATGAATACACAAAACAGTTCTTCCCCCATGGCTTCCATTAATCTTAACATGGTATCAGAGCGGGTCTCGATCCAATAAGGATTCGAGTACCTTGCTTCATCACCTACCTTTCAATGGAATCACCAAAAACCACCGATCTTGCCACTGTGCCGACAGATTTCCTCACACAAATGGCGGAACTCCTTCGGCACAAACAACCCGAAACCACCAACACAACAACCATCAACGTAAAACTAAACGACAACAATTATGCTCTCTGGTCGAGAACCGTACAGTTGGTGTTACTCGGCCGAGGAAGAATGGGATACATCACCGGAAAGACGGTGTCCCCTGACCCAGAAGATGCTGGATACGAAGCTTGGGAACAGACGGACGGATCTGTTCGTAGCCTGATACTAAATTCAATGGAGCCCGAAATCGCCGCACAATTCATTCTTTGCCCAAATGCAAAAGAATTGTGGGACGAGATCGAAGCAACTTACCACGACGGAGGAGATAAACTGAAATTATATGAATTGAAACAGCGTGCCTATCAGACAAATCAGGCCGGAATGACCGTGGACCAGTACTATCGGACGATACAGGGAATTTGGCGAGAAATTGATTTCCGACAGCCACAACCAATGAAATGCGCCGATGATCGGAAAACCTATAATTTGGAAAAACAAGAAGACAGGGTCTTCGCTTTTTTGTGGGGCTTAGACGGGAAATTTGACCCAGTAAAAAGAGATCTACTCAAAGCACAACAGCTACCCACTTTGGAGGAGGCCTACAACGCAATCCGACGGGAGGACCGGCGGCTCACCGCCATGACAGATTCCCTCCCCGGTGGTGTCGGAGTTGTGGCCAAGATGCGGTCAGAGATGAGCTCATCATCCCGCGAGAACAAAAACCCAAAGAAAACCAACTATGGCCCGAAGCAAAAGTGTTCAGTATGCGGAGGGACGAAGCACACAAAGGAAACATGCTTTGAAGTGGTGGGCTACCCGGAGTGGTGGTCTGAGTATCAGGCGAAGAAGAAGGCGTCGGGGACCTCGGGAGGCGGTGGCGCCACCGGACAACACCAAACCGGCGGTGGCAGCGCCTATCCCACCGGAGAAACTGGACAATCGACGGGACGAGTAGCGGTTGCGCGAGGAGCATCCGTTGGGCTCTTCCCGAACAAAAGCAGCGGCGACAACATCGGTCACCCAACCGGCCGCAGCGACGATAACGCCGGCCACTCCACCGGTAACAACGATAACTTTGGTAAGACAGAACTTACTCAAATTCTTGGAGGCTGCTGGAATAAAAGACGAGATATTGGGGATAAGGGTTTGGGAGTTAGTGGGTTTGGAAATAATAATTTGGAAATTAATGATGTCAGTGGGCTACAAAATCATAACTTGGGAATTAATAAAGTTAGTGGGCTTGGCAATTTGGGAATTTATGGATCAGATTATAAAAAGGGCAGTGGGCTTATTCTTGGAGAAATAGATGAGAATAGGCATGCCGAAGTGCATACTACTATAGCCCAAGTTTATTCTTACAATATTTCCCAAGTTAATTGTGAATGGCTACTTGATTCAGGAGCCACGGACCACATGACAAATAACACCCAAGATATCCAACTCCCTACCACTCCTCGAAAAAATGGTGTGATAAATGCAAATGGTCAATCTTATCCGGTCACGGGGGCGGGAAATATTAGCGTGACAAAAAGTTTGAATTTATCTCACTGCCTTGTAGTCCCCTCTCTCACTACGAAAATACTCTCTGTTAGCCAAATCACTAAAGAACTAAATTGTGTTGTGCTGTGCTGATGTTTCCTTCTTTTTGCCTCTTACAGGATATTCGTACCGGGGCGATCATTGGGCGTGGTACTGAGAGAGATGGATTATACTATATCAGAGATATTTCACAAATGGGATCAAGCTTCCTAGCACACGGCAGTAGTGACAGACAGTTATGGCTATGGCATCGACGACTTGGGCATCCTTCCCTTCAATATATGAAACAACTGTTTCCAAAGCTATTTTCTGCATCAAGTAATTTGAATTGCGAAACTTGTGTACTTGCTAAAAGCCACCGAACTTCATTTCCGAGTTCGATGAATAAAGCAAAATTACCCTTTGAGTTAGTACATTCTGATGTGTGGGGACCGGTTCCGAGCCATATTGAGTCCAAGTATCGATGGTTTATTATATTTGTTGACGATTGCACCAGATTCACTTGGATTTATTTCTTGAATCATAAATCTGATACTCCAGGCATAATCAAGAACTTCTTTCGGATGATCCAAACTCAGTTCTCCACCCTGATTAAAATCCTACGCACTGATAACGGAGGAGAATTCATCAATCTGAACCTTCGAGACTTCTTCTCTCAGAACGGGATCATCCACGAAACTTCTTGCCCACACACCCCTCAACAAAATGGGGTGGCGGAACGGAAAAATCGATATATTCTGGAGAGTGCCAGAGCCTTTCTGTTTGAGGCTCACGTACCAACCACCCACTGGGCTGAGGCCGTAGCTACAGCTGTGTATGTTATGAATCGCTTGCCCACACAAGCCCTACATTTGGAGACCCCGTTGGACACACTCAGGCAATTCCACTCCATCCCCTCAGTGCTTCTGCTCACACCTCGGGTCTTTGGTTGTGTTGCATTCGTACACACTCCAAAGCACCTACGGACCAAACTCGATCCATGTGCTACCCGTTGTGTCTTCCTTGGCTTTAACCCTACCCAGAAGGGTTACCATTGCTATGATCCGCTCCAGAACCGGCACTATATTACCATGGATGTTGATTTTGTGGAAACAGAGTACTACTTTCAGTCGGAATCCAATACATCCCTTCAGGGGGAGAATGATACAAGTGAAGGAATGAACTGGATGTGTGATTGGCTAGAACCACTACAGGAGTATATCCCACAGAACACCCAGACTCAAGTTCAAGATCCATCTCTCTCACCCACCTCAGAGGAACAAACACCCCCGGCTGCGAGTATCCCCGAGGTTAGTAACTCCAACTCTCCTGTTTTCATACATGGTACATATACTTTACCTCCCAGGAGAAATAGGGGCGTCCCGCCAAACAGGTACAGTCCTGAGATCAAGGGCAGATCCGGATACCCCATGGTAAATCAAGTGATCTCAAATCCTTCACCCCAGCTTCGAGCCTACATCCATGCTCTTTACTCCCAAGAGATCCCCAGGACCAGCAAGGAAGCAACTGAAAACCCGTTGTGGAAACAAGCAATGGAAGAAGAGATCAAAGCCCTAGAGAAAAACGATACATGGGAAGTGTGTCTCCTTCCAGCAGGGAAGAAATCAATAGGTTGTAAGTGGGTCTACAGTATCAAACACCGGATGGATGGTACGATCGAGAGATACAAAGCCCGGCTAGTGGCTAAAGGATACTCTCAAACCTATGGGATCGACTATACTGAGACATTCTCCCCAGTGGCGAAGCTTGATACTATCAGGGTACTACTATCTATAGCAGCTAACTTTGAGTGGCCCCTACATCAGTTTGATGTAAAAAATGCCTTCCTGCACGGGGACCTTGAGGAGGAGGTATACATGGACCTCCCACCTGGATTCAAAGAACGGGAGGAACGAGACACTGTGTGCAGGTTGAAAAGATCTCTCTACGGACTCAAACAATCGCCTCGAGCGTGGTTTGGAAGGTTTACCCTAGCCATGACCAAGTATGGGTACTCACAAAGTAACTCCGATCACTCGTTATTCATAAAAAAGAAGAACGATCTCGTCACTCTACTGATCATTTATGTAGATGATATGGTGATAACGGTAAACGATGAGGAAGAGATAGTCACACTTCAGAAGAACTTAACACAAGAATTTGAGATGAAAAATCTGGGCAACCTACGATACTTTCTCGGCATTGAGGTAATGAGATCTGATCAGGGTATTCTTATCTCACAACGGAAGTATATCTTAGATCTTCTAGTAGAAGTTGGACTGGTAGATTGTAAACCAGTAGACACTCCGATGGCGCAGAACCTCCGCTTGGGAATTTCTTCGGATCAGGCACCTACCGATAAAGAACGGTACCAGAGATTAGTGGGCAAACTAATTTATTTAGCTCATACCAGACCGGATATTGCATACGCCGTAAGTATTGTGAGTCAATTCATGCACAACCCCGGCAAGGAGCACATGGAAGCGGTAATGAGGATCCTGAGGTACTTGAAAGGTTCACCGGGACGGGGGTTACTATTCGCTAAGAACGGTCATTCTCGGATCTCTGCCTACACAGATGCTGACTGGGCAGGAAGCATCATAGATAGACGATCCACATCTGGATACTTCACATTTGTAGGAGGAAACCTGGTCACCTGGCGCAGCAAGAAACAAAAGGTAGTAGCTCTTTCCAGTGCTGAGGCAGAATTCAGGGGCATAGCTCGGGGCATCGCAGAAGTGTTATGGATCCGGAAGCTACTTGCTGAGATTGGCTTCCCTACAGAAGAACCAATTGAATTGTGTTGTGACAATAAAGCAGCCATAAGCATCTCCCACAATCCGGTTCAACATGACCGAACAAAACACGTGGAGGTTGATCGACACTTCATTAAGGAGAAAATCGAGGCTGGGATAATCAAACTCCCGTTTGTCAAGTCAGAAGACCAGCTGGCAAATATCTTAACCAAAGCTGTGAGCAGTCAAGCCTTCCATAGACTTTTATCCAAGTTGAACATGCTCGATCCCCATGATCCAACTTGAGGGGGAGTGTCAGAGATTCCATGTATTATAGGAAAGATTTTGATTGATTGCCTTTCCTTATAGGCTTAACGTGTAATTAGCCTTAGATGAGGGTTGCCCTCTTATTTATCCCTGTATCTTTGTACACTTTGTACTGAAGAGAAAATGAATACACAAAACAGTTCTTCCCCCATGGCTTCCATTAATCTTAACATTTACCATCCATTTTCCAAAAATACGGATTTATGACCATGCTTCACCGTCAAGGTCATGGGGAAGTGGGGAACAGAGGCCACCATTTTAGTTCCATTGCAAAAGTTGCGAATTGGTCGCCTTAAAATTGAGGCCTCCTAAAATATTTACACTATTATTTATCATGTAATGTTAATATTGCATATACATTTAGTTTCTGTTTACATCTATACATTAGATTGCGAATATTTTATTTGACAAAATTGAAAAAATCGTCCTATAATTTTGTCCCTTGAGTGCTCTTCAATTTTGTGTTTTTCCACCTCTCTTTCTAGCTTGACTCGAGTAATAAACCGGGTGCTGAAACAGCACGTCCAGGGTCATGGCGTTATAGAGTGGTATCAGAGTTTAGGTCGCTAGGATGGGTATTAGGTAAAAAAATCTATTCATTCAAGTATTCTTCTGAATCTCGATTTAAATCTTTTAGTAAAATTCTAATTAATTCAAAAATTAATAATTTTATCAAATATTATTTTTAAAAATAATATTATTATTTTTCTTGAAAATCAATTCATTTTTAATTCCCGAATATCCCAAATATAAATTTTATTTTAAAAATAAAATTATTTTAGATGAAGTACTCACATTTTAAAATTGGAATAAAATATTGATTGGTTAAATAAATCATAAAGAAGGCCACGTTTTGTCCACGTGAGAGGTGGTTTTTGACGTGACAAGGCTGGTTTGGTCACGTTTGATTAAAAAACACGGTTGGCGGTTTTGGATTGACACGTGTAAAACGGGTCTGATCTCCAACGGATTTAAGTTTATTTGGGTAAAATTGGATTTAAATTACATTATTTTGGAATCTATATTTTTGCTATTCCGTGGAGGAGTTCGTAATTATCTCAATTAATTTATCACTTCTCCAACAGTAAAATTTGTGCCTCAATATTACGCATTCCAAGCTCTATTAAAATGAGTTATTAAAAGCAATGTTTTCCTGCTTATGATGCAAACATTTCTAAAAATCTCATTTTGTTGTGTCGTGTCGGATATTGTGTCCGGTATTTCTCATGTGGAAAGTTTAGTAATCGTTGTATACATGTCGTGTCGTGTTGTGTCTGTATTCATGCATCATAGTTTTTTGTGCTCCATTATCTGGTCAGGAAGGAAGAAATTATATTTTTGGTATACCAACTCACCCTAATTTGTAATTTTGATACAAAAAAATTTCCGGTGAAAAAAACTAGCACATAGCTCTAAAAGTTCACAATTTAATTCACTATTTGATCCGAATAGATATTGTTAGTAGATGATGCTGGAATTCGTGTTTCCTAATGCAGCAACACTTTAAGATTTATATGAAAAGGGAAAAGACCATCACAGGCGGGGAAGCCTCAGGAACTGGGTTTCCTGTGGAGCGTGGGTTCTTCCAGCTAGGATAACACCGAGAATGCAAGATATAATGCAACTGTTATGAAGCTTGGGAAGATGCAGAGGAATGGAGATATGAACCCAGAACAATGTATGCAGTATGTGTCGTGGAGATGACTTGGGGGAGAAAGCATGTGTTCTCCCCTATTTATATGTTAGGGGTAAGGGTAAATGGGTAAATTGACCGTGTGGTCACAAACCTGTGTTGCCCTAACACGTGGCAGCCCTTGAGGGCGTGAGAATGACGTTTCTGAAAAGGAGGCGGTGTGTCAGGTACAGGGTGCGCACTACCTTTGTGTCAGAGGTTGTTGGTGAGGGTCGCGTGAGTGGGGGGTCCCGGATCCGTCTTATGAGGGTCCAGATCCACCACGGCGATGGGGGATCATCCTCGAGCCGAAGTAACGCTCGAAGAATGCTCGGACGGGTTCCTCACGGCTCATGATCTTTGAGCGCCAAAACCCGAGCGACAAAGATATGGCCCTCGTGCGGGTGATTCCTTGAAAAAGGTAACCCTGAGGGCGTAGGTGTGAGCGCCAAACCTACCAGCTCTGGCCCATTTACCAGAATAGTTGGCCGAGGCCCGATGGCCTGTATTAGTTGGCAAGCGAGTGGGTTGGGTTGGCCCACGAACCCATCAATACGAGCGTATAGTCTTCAAGTCAATCGATGGCGACACGTGGACGGCTCTGATACGTGCGCATTTTTGAGTATCATCATTTTGCCCCCCAAATTCTGTAGTAACGCTCGAGGGTACTGTAGAATTTAATAAGAACGGGGCCTTGAATTTTTGAATATGCGAGGGTCAAGCCATTGCTAGAGAAGTGAGCATTTGCCTTCTGTAACGGACACAGTCTGACATCGCATTAATTGATGTCATGTTCGTATTTAATGCGGAGTGGGAACGTGGGCGCGTGTACTCCGGGAGACGTGAGGCGGTTAGCAAAAGTGGGGGGATTTCCTAGGCGGGAAATGATTGCGTTTTGAATTTTCAGCCCTAATCCATGTAAATTCTTCCCTATAAATAGGGGTTTGCAGGGCTTTGGGACCCTTTTCACGCATTCAAACTCTTTCCAGCACATACGCAGCAAGAAATCTTTGTCAGTTCCACAGATTCCGACGAACTTCTTCTCTTCAAATTTTAGGTAAAAATTCCCTACCCTTCTTCTTATTTTCCCCGTGCTAACATTAGTTTTAGGTTGTGTGAGTGAAACCCTTGAGTGAAGAGCCACTGTCTACCATTGAACTTGTTTCAGAAATCTTCTCTCTCCTTGAGTTCTCTGTTAGAAATCATGTTTTCAAAAGTTGAAAAGTGAACATGGCCGAAAATCAAGCTGACGATTACGTAAGGGAGATTGAGGAGATGTCGGCGGGGAGCTCTTCCCCTCACGGCGATGTCCCCACAGCTGTTCCCCTGGCTAGGGCGTCCCCAGGTGAGGGGATACCCATAGCGATCTCGGTGGCCCAGGCTCCGGCCGATGCCGGGAAAGAAGAGGTGGATGCTGCCGTTCAAGGGATGAACGAGCGTGCTCCTGGAGGGGTGAACGACCTCTTTGAAGAGATGCATAACGTGATGGAAATGCAAAGGCAGGGGGAGAGAGTATTCCCATTGTTGAATAGCGCTGTGAGACCCCAAGATCACAGGATCACAGTGGCGGTGATGGCTCCCGAGGGCGGAGCAGGGCCATCCGGACGTCAATTTGAGGATGAACCATCCAAAAGGTGCCATAGGAGAGGCAAGGAGCCTGTCACTCGAGTGAGGCAAGATAACCGTCATCAAACTGACAGATCTCCGGATGAGATTGAGAGTATTCTGACGCTTGACGATTTAGAGGATTTGAGGGCGAAGGCTTATTGGGATGAAGCAGTATTTCCCATGCGACTTCCTGAGGAGGGGGAGAGGGCCAACCGACCGCCTGGGATGATGACGGTCTATTGGGATGCAGTCCTGGCTGGGGGTTTGAGGTTCCCCATCTCGCCCGTCACTACCAACATCTATCACCACCTGAGGCTTTGCCCTTCACAAATTCTACCGAACGGCATAGCTCTAATCAACACTTTCGTGATTATGATGGTTGCGCTAGGTCGCGAACCCTCGATCGTCAATTTTGATAGCTTGATACAGGTGGCTCGCTCGCCGCGCTCATCACCTACGGACGGGTTTTATTATGCCCAGGCCAAGTCGGGTTTTAAGATGATAGATTCCCCATCCACTTCATATGGCGAGCATTGGAAGGAGAAGTATTTTTTCGTGGGGGCTCCAGGGGGGATTTTTAGGGTTCATCGCCAGTGGTTGATACATGGCGAGGGTCCTTTGATTAGGGAAAGGACGAGGAATAAAGCTTTTGAGGATTGGGCACAGGGGTTAGCCTTCGAGATGAGGAGTGAGAAAAAGTGGATTAAGGCTGAAACTCTGGTGAAGAACGAGGGAGTACTGTTTCGTTATGGCTTGTCCTGCCCCCCAGACATGATACTCAATCCTCCAGCTGACATCATGGCCCTCGATGGTTAGCTTCTAGGAACTGACTGCTCTAACTCTTAGAATAGTCTTCTAACTTAGAGTGAAAGTTGTGTCCTTGCATCTGCGATTTGAGCAGCCAACTCCTGACGCTCGTTTTTTCTCGTTTGCAGGTGTTCAAATACTATCTCAAGGCATGAATGCTGAAGCTCTTTCCCGTATGTTGGGTGTCCAAGGACCTGCCGCCGACCCTCAGCCTCCGCAGCAACAGCAAAACCGCCCTCCGAGGGGAAGGGGCACCAGGCGAGGAGCCAGCCGAGGACATAACAGTGCTCGCGGGGGAGCAGGGAATGAGGCTCCCCCCAGAGGCCCTATTGAGGATCTGACAGTGGAGGGTACCCACGAGGCTACTCCTCCGCCGGCGGCCCCCGTAGGCCCAATTTCATTGAGTTCGAGCGGGTCAAGGAACCGCTCGGGCGAGCACATCCGCATACATGAAACCCTTCGGGCCGACCGCCAAGGGAAGAGAAAGAGGCTTCCGGATTCAATTCCCATTTCTGGCAAGGGGAAGGAGGTGGTGGTAGGGCACAGAGGCGAGGGTAGCGACACTTCTTCATCAGAGGATGAAGATTTCTGGAAAATAGGCTGCAAGGGCGACTCTCGCTACAAGCGCCAGCGGACCGAGGGTCCGGTGCTTCTGAAAAAGAACGCCTACTCCGTGAACCTCGTTTCTGACATCGTCGGGAAACTCCAATTTTTCGGCGATCACGATAAGCTGAACGAGCATGACGCCGCTCGTGTCGCTGACGACGCTTGTCATGTCCTTCTGACAGTAAGTCCTTAGTATCCTCTGAAGGTTTTCAACTTCCATTGTTCCCATTCTAACGCTAATCTTTGTGTCTGACTTTCCAGGAGGTAATCCCTAGGTTAAAGAATTTGCAGGGGCGAGCGCAGGCCTACTCCAAGCATAAGGCCAAGTACAAGAAATTGTTGCGGATTTCTGACCCCGTCCAGTTGCAAGAGGATTACAACAACCTCCACGCCCAACTGACCACCGCCAATATTGATAAGGACAGGCTGAGGGAGAATCTACAGAAGTCGGACGAGGCCTACCTTACTCTTGACGAGCGTCATAGGGAGTTGAAGGTGGAGCGCGACCGGCTGAGGCAACAGAACCAGGAGCTGGGTGAGCAGTTGGCGGAGAGCACTCGCCGAAACGAGGAAGCAAACAAGGCCCTTGCTGACTTGCAGGGCAAAGTACAGGGCTTGGAGGCGAGGGTATCCTGGGAGGCAGTGAAGAAGTTCTTACGACCCAAAGCTTTCGTGTTCGCGGCCAACATCCATTGCTTCGACAATGCACGGTGTTTCTTCCATAAAGCCATCGGGCAAATGGTGAAGCTTGGCTTGGCACCCGAAAGCGCTCGGACTGACGCGCGCTTACGCATGGATCTAGACGAAAACTGCGAGCCCATGGTCCAAGATGGGGATCCTTCCGAGAGCTTGGCGGAGCCAGAATACCAGGAGTTGGTGGAAACGCTCCAGCGGGAGTTCATAACTGCCAATACTGTAGGTCCCGAGCCTATCCAGATAGAAGATGAAGGCACCCTCATGGACACCGTGGATGTCGAGGAACCTGGTGAGGCTCACACTTCTGACGCCAACGTGTTGGCCCCAGTTCCTCTTTCGACTAGCCCACCGGAACCCAATTCTCAAGCCTAGTGAAGATCCCTGGTTGCTGACCCCCTGTCTTGTTGGTTGAAATTTCTTGTCTTAATTATGAACAATTTATGCTTGTACTTAATCTTCCAGTTATTCCCTGAACATTTTGAGTTTCTCTTCATACTTTAGCACTCTTTCTCTACTGCTTTGATGTCTGAATGCTTTTTCCTTTACTCTTGGATGGTGAATGATGTTAATTCGTTGAGCTTTGCCACTTTTACATTGTCTCTCTCATTTGGACGTTTGCGATGAGCGTGTTTTTGCACGAGGGCGCTTCTTGCGAGGGTGCCCTGGCATTCATCACAATGCGCCATTAGTTCAAGAATTGGCAGCGTCCGTCGATTCGAGGGGCGTAAATACGGGCGCGAGGGTGTTTCCCATGGATGTCCCCGGGCCGTATTCGCAATGAGGCTCGAATTTGAACTTAGGAAATTTTTAGGGATTTGCCTAAGTATTGGCCCAATAATGCGCACCCTCGTTCCGGACGCCCCAATGAGTTATACGCACTTTAGAAATCAACAGTAGGATTTGCTAAGTGTGGGAAAGAATAGAGCGTAATCGTGGGGTTAGCAACGTATCGAGGGACCAATGCAAGAATTGGTCTAGGATCCAATATTTTATGAGTGTGATTTTACTCAATAAGTTGAGGGTCATTGGGGTTCTTATGAGCACGAGCTGGAGTGGCGAACACTCAGCTGGCGTAAATTAAGCATTGCGCTCCCCGCTGTTCGACACGCTCGTTTTTAGGACTTTATTTACTTACCAATCGTTCAAATTGTTCCGGGTGGATGGTTATCAACACCTGGACAGTATGGCTTTGAAACGATTGATGTATCGCGTAGGCCGTTCGACGTGGAGGATGCTCGACACGGAGTAGGCCTCTCGTCGTTCGGATCATTAGATCAAATGAGAAAGCAAGCAAATAATCAAAAACAGAGAATTAAATACTTACTGTTATATATATGCATTTTTGAAAATGATTACAACACGCTTTCCGTCAAAGGAAAGCATTCCATGCCGCAGACGGGCAATTATAAAAGAGCTGATGTCTACACGTAGAACCTTCTAAGGTTACATGCATTCCATGCCCTAGGGAGCCGCTCGCCTTGCAAAGTTTCCAACAGGTAGGTATTGTTTGCTCGCACCTGGATGACTTTGAAGGGGCCTTCCCAATTGGGGTCCAACTTACCCACATATTTGGAGACTTCAACTTTCTTGAGGACCAAGTCCCCCAGCTGGAAAGTCCTTTCTTTAACACGTTTGTTGAATTGGTGAGCCACGGTTGCTTTGTATTTGTGGATACGTGCCCAGACAGCATTTCTCTTCTCATCCAACAAATCTAACTCGAGCGCCCGGTTGGCTTCATTGGCCGCAGGTTCGAAATAGGCAACGCGTGTGGATTCTTGAGCAATTTCCACAGGTATGATAGCCTTGGAGCCGTACACGAGGAAGTAAGGAGTTTCCCCCTTTGCCGCTCGCGGAGTAGTACGGTACGCCCACAGGGCTCCCTGAAGTTCTTCAGCCCATTCTCCCTTCTTACTCTCGAGCATCGTTTTCAGATGCTGGAGTATGGTTCGATTGGTTACTTCAGCTTGACCATTGGCTTGAGGATGGCCCACGGAAGTGAATCGTTGCTCGATCCCTAGTTCATAGAACCAATCCCGTGTGTCAGTAGCGATAAACTGTGAACCATTATCTGAGATGAGCACCCTCGGGATGCCATATCTGCAGATGATATTTTTCCAAATGAAGTCCCTCACAATCTTGAACGTTATCTTAGCGACCGCTTCGGCCTCAGCCCACTTAGTGAAATAATCCACAGCAAGTATTACGAATTTCTTTTGCCCAACCGCCATTGGGAGGGGTCCCACGATATCAATGCCCCACTGATCAAAAGGCCATGAAACATCAATAGGAATCATTTGAGTGGCCGGCAACTGAGGGGTGTTAGAATGAACATGGCACTTAGGGCATTTCTTGGAGTAACTAATGGCATCCTGTAAGAACGATGGCCAGTAAAACCCGCTCCTTAAGATTTTCTTTGCCAAGATTCGACCGCCAGAGTGGTTCCCGCAGCTTCCATTGTGCACATGTTCTAAAACTTCCTTGGCCTGCGAGGGTCTCAAGCATCTCAACGGTGGACCCTGGAAGGATCGCTTGAATAATCGACCCTCGGCATCCAATGAGAAACGAGGGGCCTTGTTCCTGATCCTCCTAGCCTCAACTTTGTCGCTTGGGCTGGTTCCATCCTGGAGGAATCTGACAATTTCGTCGAGCCAACAAGGCTTAGAGGGGTCAATCATTTGTACCTCTTTCGAAGGTTCGCCTCTACTTATCAGCGGCTCTTCAGTCCTAAGAAATGTAACAGCACGCTCGCTAGAGCCTTCCAGAGCAGATGCAAACTTGGAGAGAGCGTCAGCACGTTCGTTCTCAGCCCTCGGGACCTGCAAGAGGTGGAATTCCCTGAACTTGGCTATTACCTCCTTTGCGCTCGCCAGATACTGCACCATGGTGGCTTCTCGAGCCTCATAAGAACCGTCGATTTGACTCGCGATCAACTGCGAATCCACATATGCAGTGACCCGAGTGGCGCCATTTTGGAGCGCGATTCTGAGCCCCTGGATGAGGGCTTCATATTCAGCTTCGTTGTTGGTGACTTAGAACGCCAGCTTGATGGCATAGTCAACTTCAGCTCCAAGAGGGTCTCTGAGGGTCACCCCGGCTCCCCCCCCTTGTGAGGTCGAGGAGCCATCAGTGTGCAGTAGCCATAGACCATCCTCTGCTGAGGGCTCAGTATCTAAGTTGAAACGTTCCACCAATAGGTCGGCCATGGCCTGAGCTTGTAACGCCGTGCGAGGCTCAAAGGTGATGTCGAATTGACTGAGTTCAATTGACCATTTAATTAATCTCCCTGAGACATCCGGCTTTGCGAGCACTTGTTTGAGGGGCTGATCTGTGAGCACCACGATAGAATGCGCTTGGAAATAAGGCCTTAGCCTCCGGGAGGCATTGACGAGCGCAAGAGCGAACTTCTCTATTTCCATGTATCTTTTCTCCGCTCGCTGTAGAGTCTTGCTCAAATAATACACCGGCATATGTTTGCGCTCGCGAATGGCCACGAGGACGGCGCTCGTGGCTTCCAAAGAGACTGAAAGATATACAAACAAGTTCTCTCCAGGATTAGGCTTGGTCAACAAAGGTGCGCCTGAGAGATACTGTTTCATATCCTGCAGAGCCTTCTCGCAGTCCTTGCTCCAGGCAAAGTTGCGAGCGTTACGCAAAATTTTGAAGAAGGGCAGATTCCTGTCTGCTGAGCGGGAGATGAACCTGTTTAGCGAAATGATCTTCCCCACAAGCACTTGGACCTCTCTCAGATTGCGAGGGGAGGGTATGTCCAAGATTGCTTTAATCTTCTCGGGATTCGCCTCTATGCCTCGCTGGCTGACCATGTATCCCAAAATTTTACCCCCCCGCACTCCAAATGTACACTTGGAAGGATTCAATTTCATACCATAGAGACGTAGGATGCCGAACGCTCGTTTGAGGTCTTCCAGATGAGAATATTTGCGTTCGCTCTTGACGATCTTGTCGTCGACATATACTTCCATGGATTTCCCGATTTCACCCTCGAACATTCTGTTGACGAGGCGTTGATATGTCGCTCCTGCATTTTTGAGCCCGAAAGGCATAACCTTGAAGTAATAAACGCCCATGTGAACCACGAACGCAGTTTTGGGACGATCCTCAGGAGCCATAAATATCTGATAATATCCTTGGAAGGCGTCCATCATGCTCATGAGTTCACACCCAGCGGTCGAATCCACCAATTGATCAATTCTAGGCAGGGGGTATGGATCCTTGGGGCACGCTTTGTTGAGGTCCGTGAAGTCATTGCACATACGCCACTTGTTGGCGCTCTTCGGAACGAGCACCACATTGCATAGCCACTCGGGATATAGAATTTCTTCTATGTACTGAGCGTCCAGCAGTTTATTGACCTCATCTTCTATGACCTGCCTTCGGAACCCATGAACGTCTCTCTTCTTTTGCTTTATAGGTTTGAAGGCCGGATCCACGTTCAGCCTGTGGACAATAACGCTCGGGTCTATGCCAGTGAGGTCGGAAACCTTCCAGGCAAAGACATCAATATTTTCCCGTAAGAACTCAATCATCATAATCTGAGAGGGACCGTCGAGACTGGAACCTATTTGCGTGGTCTTCTCTCGATTCCCGGGCTCCAATTCGATGGTCAGAAAGTTCTCCGTAGGTTCCACCCGCACTTCAGGCCTCGGTAGTTCGAGCGCTCGCTTCTTGCCTGTGATTCTTCCGCTGGTGTCCTCCGAGGGTACTTGATCCTCGTCTTCCGAGGAGGAAACCCCAACCTCTCCGAGGGGCGAATTCCTAACATCAACCGGTTTGTCTGTGTCCCTCTTCTTGTTCTTCTTCTTATAAAGCTTGGCCCTTTTGCGCTCGGGGCCATCTTCATCTAGCTTGGGGAAGTCAACAGACTTTTTGGTGGAGCCTGCTTGGATAGGTTGTTTGGGCTTGTGGTATCGGAAGGAGAGTACGTAGCACTCCCAAGCTTCCTTAACATTACACAGTACTTCTCTGGTACCCTCGGAGGTGGGAAACTTGACTTTTTGATGATAGGTGGAAATTATAGCTTTGAAGTCGACGAGGGCTGGGCGCCCAATGATGATATTGTATGGAAGGTCCACTTCGACCACCACATAGAGAACATTCAAAGTTTTTCGCTGTGGGGCGCGACCGAAAGAGGTGGCCAAGCGAATTTATCCGCGAGGGACAATCTCGGAACCTCCAAAGCCGACGAGGGCTGTTCTGAGGGGTTCGAGCGGGATGTTGGTGATGTTCATTTTCTGGAACGTGGAATAAGGTAAAACATTCACGGAGCTTCCACTATCAATCAAGACCCTCTTTACAACATGATTGTGAACGTCTAAGCTAACCACCATGGGGCAGTCAGAGGTTTCACCGACCCCATGGGGTGTTACAATGTGCTCTAAGTCTTTCTCTGTAAAACCTACGTTCTCGTCCTTCTCCGAGCGTGATGATTGATCAATAGAGAGCACCGGCTTGGGCTGGGAAGATCTTTGGTCATAGCTCCGAATGTAGCGACGTCGGGAAGAGTTAGAGTCACCCCCCGAGGGTCCTCCGGCGATCATGTGGATGACCGCGAATGGTTGATTTTCCATGTCTGAAGCTTTCCCTTTCCCCCCTGTCGCTGGGCTCGGTGTGACGGTGACGCGGGCTCCGAGAGCGAGAACGGCTTCTCGCCCGCACATGCGTTCGCTCCGCACAATGCTCGTCATACCTCTCCAACACCTTTACGAACTCCTTAAGGTGCCCCCCAGCGATCAGCCTCTGAATCTCTCTTTCTAGCTGATGACATTCACTGGTGTCATGCCCTTTCTATTTGTGGAAAGCGCAGTATTTTCCTGAGCGTTTCTGAGCCTCGGTTTCTCTCAACTTAGACGGCCTCTTAAACAGCTTTTTATCCGCCATGGTGTAAACTTCTGCAATTGGGCGGTTGAGAGGAATGCGCTCGAACTTCCGAGGGGGTGGAGAGTTTCGTCGTGTGGAGACTGGGCTGCGGCGGCGACCCCTGTTAGAATCTGTCCGGTCCTCGGGTACTTTGCTGGGACGAGGGGCGTTCGCCATTTTCTGATCCCTTGCGATGTACATATCCTCGAGAGTAAAGAAAGAGTCCGCAATTTCCCTAATCTCCATCAGCGAGCGTGGCTTTTTCTTGGCCACCTCTTCCACAAATTCCTTGCTGACGTAATGCTTCATGTTGATAGCTCCAAACAGAACATGCCTCAAGAAATCCATAGAGGGCTTTTCTACCAACAAGATCTCCTTGTTGAATCTTCCCATAAAAGACCGTAAAGTTTCATTCGGCCCTTGGACCAAACTGTAAAGAGCGGTCGCGGCTGGGGCCAGTGCCTTCAAAGAGTTAAAGTGGCTGATGAAAGCGTCCGTCAAGTCATAATACCCCCGAATTGAGCGTGGGGGAAGCTTTTTGTACCAGTCTTGGGCCATTCCCGTGAGAGAGGTGACAAACACCTTGGCCCAATAATTGCTTGGGTGATCATACAAGTGCATAAGATGTATAAAATGATCCAGATGCTCGGGTGGATCTGTGGTTCCATCATACCTGTTGACAGCCGTGGGGATTTTGCCTTTCCCCCCACGGGTTATTAGTACCTCCTCAACGAGGGGGTAATCGCCCGTCATGATTCTGTAATCCCTGTCCTCGGGATCTTCGTAGATGGCTTCTCTCCTGCGGCGTGAAATTGGGCTACGGGGTCGGCGAGCGTCTCTGGCCTTGGACCTCTCGTCCCCATCACGGGGGGCGTGAGACCTTGCTCGAGAGAGCTGCTCTACCACATTCTGGAGCCCTCTAATTTGGTCTTGTACCGCGGCCAGCTGAGGGTCACTAACATTTCTGCGGTTTTCCCTTCCTGTGGCCCTCTATTGGACCTCTTCATTATCTTCGGCCGCCTCATTTCGAGGGGCCCTTTCATCTCCTACAGGTGGTTGTTCTTGCTGGACCCTCGGTGGGGCCTCATTTTCTTGATTCGACGGTGGTGGAGGCTGTTGGGCCCTTAGCGCGTTTTGGGCCATCGTCAAGGGGTGCGCTGGGAGGCCTCCAAGAGGTGGGGCCATTCGAGCGCCAGCGTGCGAAGGGAAATACGCTGCAGTAAAATGTTCCCAAGCGTTTTGGACTGCCTGGCCCTCGCACTGCGCATACAACGCCTGAAGCTGCTGGGTGGTGATTTGGGGCATTTCTACCCCTTGTATCTCTCTTGGCAATGATATGGGGAGATTCAGTGTCCCCACTTGGTAAGGTTGGATCATCGGCCCCATCCCGGGCATCATTCCGGGTTGCAAAATGGTGTATCCCGGTGGAGGCATGGCTATGGGATACGTACCTGAGTAAGGGAAGGAAGCGTTGGCGGTGTGAGTTGTAGGCGAAACAACAGAACTGGGCCCTCCCATAGCGTTCCCTCCCGGTGGGGGAGTTGCAGCCGCCGCATCCTATTCCCCGCAGCTGGTGGGTTCACGCCTCCGGCGGGAATATTGCTCTCTGCGTTCTCCCCATTGACTGGAGGAGGAGCGTTTTTGTTTCCCACGGCCCCTGATCTTGTTGCAGTTACCATTTTCAAAGTTAGGAGGTGTTATATCTCAACTAGCCTTCAGAGGAAGAATCTGGTTGTGGTAGTGACGGATTTCCCACAGACGGCGCCAAAAATGATGATGCTGGAATTCGTGTTTCCTAATGCAACAACACTTTAAGATTTATATGAAAAGGGAAAAGACCATCACAGGCGGGGAAGCCTCAGGAACTGGGTTTCCTATGGAGCGTGGGTTCTTCCAGCTAGGATAACACCGAGAATGCAAGATATAATGCAACTGTTATGAAGCTTGGGAAGATGCAGAGGAATGTAGATATGAACCCAGAACAATGTATGCAGTATGTGTCGTGGAGATGACTTGGGGGAGAAAGCATGTGTTCTCCCCTATTTATATGTTAGGGGTAAGGGTAAATGGGTAAATTGACCGTGTGGTCCCAAACCTGTGTTGCCCTAACACGTGGCAGCCCTTGAGGGCGTGAGAATGACGTTTCTGAAAAGGAGGCGGTGTGTCAGGTACAGGGTGCGCACTACCTTTGTGTCAGAGGTTGTTGGTGAGGGTCGCGTGAGTGGGGGGTCCCGGATCCATCTTATGAGGGTCCAGATCCACCACGGCGATAGGGGATCATCCTCGAGCCGAAGTGACGCTCGAAGAATGCTCGGATGGGTTCCTCACGACTCATGATCTTTGAGCGCCAAAACCCGAGCGACAAAGATATGGCCCTCGTGCGGGTGATTCCTTGAAAAAGGTAACCCTGAGGGCGTAGGTGTGAGCGCCAAACCTACCAGCTCTGGCCCATTTACCAGAATAGTTGGCCGAGGCCCGATGGCCTGTATTAGTTGGCAAGCAAGTGGGTTGGGTTGGCCCGCGAACCCATCAATGCGAGCGTATAGTCTTCAAGTCAATCGATGGCGACACGTGGACGGCTCTGATACGTGCGCATTTTTTAGTATCATCAGATACGTTTAATTTATGAGGATATGTAATTACCTAAATTAGCGTATAATCAATCCCTGACTTATAGGGATTAGTTGCTATTTATCTTAGGGTATCTCCATACTCTGTAATAATCTTTTTCACGATGAATAACACAAGAATTCTTTCTCCTCTATTACTCTATACTTTAACATGGTATCAGAGTTATATCGATACCCCTGGGACTCAGTTTTAAATCATCATCGCCCCGAACCCTCACAAACAACCCAACCATGTCAGAAAATGTTGAAACCAAAACCACCCCACAAGAACTCATCGTAAATTCGATGAGCAACAACTCAAACATATCCAATTCAGAAAACCTGTCAATTGGATTCAAACTCAGCAACGACAATTACCCGATATGGGCGAGATTGATGCGAATGGCAATTGGAGGCAGAGGGTGCCGTTCCCACCTTACCGGAACCCCACCCGCTCCAGACAACACAGATCCAAAATACGATCAATGGGAACAAAGAAATCAGTTAGTATTCACATGGATAGTCCAAAATATTGAAATCAACCTGGTTAATAATGTCTTACAGTATCCCACGACGAAATCCCTATGGGATGGTCTCGCGACCACCTACGGCACAGGCTCCGATCCGCTCCAACTCTTCGATCTTCACCGAAGAGCAAACACCCAAAACAGGGGCGGGAAATACTGGAGGAGTTCTAGAATACCCTCCAAGGAATATGGATGTCAATTGATTGCCGACAACCCAACCCCATGAAGTGCCTGGAAGACATCACTTCCTTCAACAAGATCATACAAGAACAAAGACTCTACCAGTTTCTCACCGGCATCGACGAGAAATATGACCACATCCGTAGAGATCTGCTAAAACTTGAGCACCTACCCTCAGTCGAATCGGCCTATGCCACTATCCGGAGGGAGGCTGCTCGAATCCAAATCCTGAATCCGGCAGTCGGTGGCAGAGATGATGGATCATCACTGGGAACCGGAGCTGGGTTGGTGGCGAGAAGAGAGAATGGAGGCCGGTTCAAATTGGACGACGGAACCCGCTCAGACAGCGGCGGTGGCCAACGGTCATCCTCGCAGGAAGACAAATCGGAATTGGAATGCTCCCACACCAAGGAAGGGCGCTTCAAACTCATTGGGTATCCAGAATGGTGGGAGGGGAATCGGAAGCCCAAGCAAACCAGTATAACGGCGGGAGGCGGAGGAAACCGCCGCGTGAACGTGGTGGTCGCGGAATCCCAGGCTGGGGCCGTGGGCGACGCAAAACGGGAAGGCCCCGCCACTGACATCACCAGCACGTCGGCGACCGAGGCTGGAAGTAGGCCGAGAGGATATGCAGCCGCCGTAGCCTCTGTCGAGAAGATGGCAGAAATGGATGGAGGTAAAGGGTTTGGAGATAATGACCCAAACCCTAATTATTCTTACACTTTATTCCCCAATAAATGTCATTTTGCAAATTGCCCCCCACAGTTTGAGCATTCTGTGTTTAAACCCCTTGGAATTAATGACTCACCCAATACAACCCCTAAATTGACACAATGGATTTTCGATTGTGGGGCGACTGACACAATGACATTTGATGCCTCTGATATAATTAATTCCACCACTCCGGGGACATGTCATATCCAAACTGCAAATGGGGACTGGGTAGAAGTTAAACAAGAGGGATCAATTGCTATATCTCCGAAGCTAAAACTGAGAAATTATCTCTATATTCCTTCATTGTCTTGTAAACTTTTGTCTTTAAGTTATGTGACGAAGGAATTAAACTGTGTGGTTCTGATATACCCTCACTTTTGTCTGATACAGGACATTCATACGAAAGAGATCATTGGGCGTGGTACTGAGCGGGATAGTCTCTACTATGTGGAAGAAATGGAATCTCCTTCTAAAGTTTTTCTGTCCAAAGGAACCACCGAGAAATAAATTTGGCTCTGGCACAGGCGTCTTGGACACCCGTCTGTGGAGTATCTTAAGTGGTTATTTCCTACCTTGTTTCAAAACAATCCAAATTTGAGTTTTGCTTGTGAGACATGTTCAATTGCAAAAACCCATAGAACTTCGTTTAAACCCACCAACACTCGGGTTGAGTCTAGTTTTGGTCTTGTTCATTCAGATGTTTGGGGCCCAGCCCCGGTTACGAATCAAAGTGGTTTTCGGTATTTTGTGATATTCATTGATGATTTTTCCCGTGTGACTTGGATTTATTTTCTGCGGCAAAAATCTGAAGTCTTTGATACGTTTGTGGCATTTTTTGATATGGTTCACACTCAGTTTAATAAGAAAATCAGGGTTCTATGCTCGGACAATGGGTGAGAATATGTTAACCAACAAATGGCAGCATTCACAAAGAAACATGGCCTTATCCACCAAACAACCTGTCCTAATACACCCCAACAGAATGGCGTGGCCGAACGGAAAAACCGAACCTTACTAGAGATGACCCGTGCCCTCTTGACAGAGTCTCATGTGCCGAACCATTTCTGGCCTGAGGCAGTCACCACCGCAACCTACCTTACAAACAGACTAACTACAAAAATCCTTGACCTCCAAACACCACTTTCGGTCTTCCAAACACAATCCCCTGTTCCACAGCCTCTCACTCTGCCCTCACGAATCTTTGGATGCTCAGTCTTCGTTCACATTCCGAAAACGGAACGCACAAAATTGGATCCTTGTGCAATGAAGTGTGTGTTTGTTGGCTATGCACCTCATCAAAAAGGCTATCGGTGTTATAACCCCGTCACATGATAGATCCACATCACTATGGACTGTGAGTTTGTGGAAACCGAGTATTTCTTTCAGCACCAACATAGTGCTCAGGGGGAGACTCTTAGTGACTCCCTATGCTGGCTCAGTGATCTCGACACCGGTCTTCCCTCTGATTCTGGTCAAAGCAGTGAAGAGCTCAGTACCACCACCAATCATCCTCCTCCGCATGATGTCCAAGATGAGGTAATTGAACCTGTAAGCCCTTTTTCCTCTCTTACTCTGGTTCATATTGAAGTTATACCTGCAGTTACTGTTAATCCTACTTTAGATGATGCAGTAAGCAACAGGTACAACTTGCCACCAAGAGTCAATAGGGAGGTCCCCCCAGCCCGATTCTCTCCTGACCAGACATCTCGCTCTAACAGATATCCAGTGGGGAATATGGTCAAGGGGAGTATGTCTAAACCAGTGAAGGAGTTTTTGGGCAATCTCTATAAAGAGGAGGTCCCGAATACAGTACAGGAGGCCATTAAAAGTGAAGAGTGGTGGAAAGCTATGAAAATAGAGATGGATGCCTTGGAAAAGAATGAAACTTGGGAAAAGTATAGATTACCTCAAGGAAAGAAACCAGTAGGCTGCAAGTGGGTGTTTACCATCAAACACAAAGCAGACGGAACAATCGAGCGGTACAAAGCTCGACTAGTGGCAAAAGGGTACACTCAAACATATAGAATTGACTATTCCGAGACCTTCTCTCCAGTGGCAAAAATAGACACAGTTCGTGTTTTACTCTCAGTGGCAGCAAACAGAGATTGGCCTCTCCATCAGTTTGATGTGAAAAATGTCTTCTTACATAGGGATTTGGTAGAGGAAGTATATCTGGAAGCTCCACCGGGATTCGTAGATCACTTCAGAGGGAATGAGGTGTGCAGACTTCGGAAAGCCCTGTACGGGCTCAAGCAGTCCCCACGAGCGTGGTTTGGGAGGTTCACATTGGCTATGCAAAGGTATGGGTATAAACAGAGCAACTCTGATCACACTCTGTTCCTAAAACCCAGAGGAGGCCTTATCACTTGCCTGATTATATACGTTAATGACATGATCATTACTGGAAATGACAAAGAAGAAATTGAGAGACTCAGGAAGAATCTGTTCAAAGAATTCGAGATGAAGGACTTGGGAGGACTAAAATATTTCTTAGGGATTGAAGTGCTGCGATCCAAACAGGGGATCTTCATCTCTCAGAAAAAATATATCCTTGACCTTCTAGCAGAAACAGGAATGGTGGATTGCAAACCAGCAGATACTCCAATTCAAGTTAATCACAGACTCAGAGTAGAAGAGAATGCAGAACCCACAGAGAAGGACAGATATCAGAGACAGTTGGGGAAACTGATTTATCTATCTAACATTAGGCCCGACATTGCTTATGCTGTGGGAGTCGTCAGCCAATTCATGCACCAGCCTCAGAAGGATCATATGGAGGCTGTGATGAGAATAATACGATTCCTGAAGCTCTCGGTAGGGAATGGAATCATGTTTGGAAGGCATGACCACTTGGATATTGAGGCATACACAGATGCAGACTGGGCTGGGAACCCAAATAACACGAGGTCCACCTCTGAATTCTTTACTCTGATTGGTGGAAACGTTGTAACGTGGAGGAGTAAGAAACAGAAAGTGGTAGCCCTGTCCAGTGCAGAAGTGGAGTTTAGGGGAATCGCGAAGGTGGTAACCGAGGTCATATGGCTGCGAAAATTGATGACTGAGATTGGCATGGCTCCAGGGGGACCGGGTCAGATAAAATGTGACAACAAAACTGCGATTAGTATCTCAGAGAACCCTGTGCAACACGATAGAACCAAACATGTGGAGGTTGACAGGCATTTCATAAAGAAAAAGCTGGAGAGTGGTGCCAATGAGCTTCCCTTCGTCAGATCAGAAAACCAGGTTGCTGACATTTTGACTAAAGCAGTGTCCCAAAAATTCTTCGAAGAAACATTGGACAAGTTAAGCATTGGCGACTCCATTACTTAACTTGAGGGGGAGTGTTAATAGATAAGTTTAATTTAGGAGGATATGTAATTACCTAAATTAGCGTATAATCAATCCCTGACTTATAGGGATTAGATGCTATTTATCTTAGGGTATCTCCATACTCTGTAATAATCTTTTTCACGATTAATAACACAAGAATTCTTTCTCCTCTATTCCTCTATACTTTAACAGATATGATCCACTGGAAAATCCACCTGGATCTCCACGTGGCCGTTGGAGAATTTTCCACGAAGCGGGTATTGCGAGCTACGGATGAGTTATCCGGCGGGTCATATCTATTCTAGTTAAATAGTGAATTAAATTGCAAACTTTAGAGTTATGGGTTAGTTTTTTCAGCGAAAAATTTTATATACCAAAATTGCAAATTAGATTGAGTTGGTATGCCAAAATTGCAATTTCCTCGCTTAGGAAGCTAATCTACGCTACTGCAAAATTCCAATTGTAAATTTCTTCACCATTGCTTAATAATTAGCATCACCATAGCTAGGGTTCATATGCATATTCGGGCTGCTAGTTTTGTCTGCAATAACTTGGGTTCATTTTCTTTTTTCTTTTTTTTTTTTTTTGAGGGGTTTCTTTTCTAATATTTCTATTAAATACTTAAAGTGATTGATTTTAATCATTTTATATACCATGCTCTTGAAGGTTTAATAATTAGTGGTGTTAAGTTGTTTGTAAAATTTAGTTGTTGGAGTTTGTTCATTTCCCAAGATGGACATTTGACATCACAATCCATATTGAGTTACTGGGAAATGTATTGGACTACCCATGCATTGGGTTTTTCTCATGCCATTGTCACTAATCCTATGTCTTTTTATAAACTTTTGGGGTAAAACCTTTATAGTGGTACGATTTGGTGCGTTGCTATGCATTCCACTGCAAGCAACATTTATGGCTTTAGTTCACAAGTGATCATGGCTAATGAGTTTTTTTTTTCCCGCAACCACATATTCTTGATCATATTGAAATTTGATGAGAATTTCCATTGTGTCTGTTAGACAAGAGGGGGGGTGAATTGAAAATTTTTAGACAAATAACCCCAAGAATCAGATCCTCCAAACTCAGATAGTAGTGAAGATGACAAGACTGGAACCAAGGTGAAATTAGTACCAATCGAGAACACAGAAAGTAAGAACAATAAGAACACAAGGAATTTATAGTATTTGGCTTACCACAACTGTGAAAAGCACGAGTTGGATAAGTTAGTCCACTACCTAAGTTTGTTATGCTTAGGATTTTAAAGAGGAGTATATAAAGATGTATGAGTACAAGATACAATCAACTGGAAACAATCTGCGAAACCAAATAGTAATATAAGACTGTGGAACCAGACCTTCCAGGACCCAAGCTATCTGACAAGCTTAAGAACACTATGAGAACTATCAATCTCTATATGTATAGAATCTTATGAATTTGAGCAGCTTAGAAGGTGTTGACTTCTGATCCACCATTGAGTCAGGAATGCCTTGTACCAGTTGCCGTTCTAGTACCAGATGAACTTTTCCTTCTGACCCTTATTTTTCTTCATCCTTGGACATTCTTTGGACATCCTTTGCTTCTGACAATATTGGACACTCTTGGACTGCTACGATCTGTACATTCTTTGTTTCTGACCTTCTGACTTTTACTGAATACTTCTTTGATTTAAAGAGATGGAACTGACTGTGAAGCTGGTTGTTTTGGTACCAGACAAATTGGTCCTTTTGATCATCTTTTTCTTTAACTTGTCTTGATTGTGAACCAACTTGTTCTCTGACAATTTTGACAGCTTCTTTTCTTCCTTCATTCTTCAAGATGCTTTTGACCACGCTTCCTTTTGGTTCTTGGAGAAATTGAGCTGAGTGTTCAAACAATTGTTTTAGTACCAGATGGTACCAAATAAGTTGCTTCCTTTGATCAGCTTCATTCTCAACTAATCTTTTTGTGATTCCTTCTCTTTGGCTTTGACCTGAGTTTCCCTTTTTGATTTTGGTCTTCAAGCTAGGTTGTCTTTGGTTTTTTTTATCTGCAAGAAGAACTTTGGACAATGAGAAATTTTAAGGAAGATCACAACTTGTTAATCATCAAAATTAAAACAAAGTAATTTAACCAACATCCCCAACAACTCTCTAATCTCTCATTGCCTCCGCTCTCGCAAGTGGTCATGGTATGGTGGAAAACCCCAGAAACAGTGGATGAAGAGAAAAGAGAATTTTGAATCTGAATGAAACATAAAAGGTGTGGTTGTAACCAAAAGCATAAGGCTAAATCAGACTTTTAAGGTCTTTCGGGGTTTAAAATAAATTTTCAAGATAGATGATCCTTATAATAAGTTTCACATAAATTTAATACTTAAAAATATTTTGATAAACTACGTAAGGTGTGGTTGTAACCAAAATCATCAAAATTAAAACAAAGTAATTTAACCGACATCCCCAACGACTCTCTAATCCCTCATTGCCTCCGCTCTCGCACGTCGTCATGGTATGGTGGAAAACCCCAGTAACAGTGGATGAAGAGAAAAGAGAATTTTGAATCTGAACGAAACATAAAAGGTGTGGTTGTAACCAAAAGCATAAGGTTAAATCAGACTTTTAAGGTCTTTCGAGGTTTAAAATAAATTTTCAAGATAGATGATCCTTATAATAAGTTTCACATAAATTTAATACTTAAAAATATTTTGATAAACTACGTAATTCACACGTGAGGCATATTGTTTTTACCACTCAATTAGGTTTGATCTAGTGATGAATGGGTAAATTGCAAGAAATGAATTTTACCTAATTTTCTAAGAAGTTAAGGACTTTTCGAGAGGGCAACAATCAAGGGTTCTTGGGGAAAGCAACAATCAGGGGTTTTGGGAAGAGTTTTATATATCGCCCAACAAAAAAATATAATGTTTTTACAGGTAAATTACCAAAAATATGGGTTCTAGGATGGGAAAAATATAATGTTTTTGCAAGGCAAATTCTCGCAAAAAATCATAGTCCTTCATGGTAGCAATTGGTGGTCTAAGCTGGGAAACGCGAACTGGGAACATAAGCTTGAGTCAGATTGGCCTTGGTGGGCGGTTGCCTTGGCTACCATCTGGAATGTCTGGAAAGCCAGAAATAAGTTTGCTTACCAACAAGTGAGGGAACCGAGAACTGTACCTTTGCACAATATTAGGAAACTTGTGGCGGACATGGTGCTGTGACATGGGTTGGGTTAAATTAAACTCCAATGGGAGTTATTACGAGCATACGAAGATGGCAGCTGCGGGGGGTCTTTTGCGGGACTCTATGGGATTTTGGTTGTTTGGTTATGCTATGCGACTTGGGAAGGTTTCCATTAACTCTGTAGAGCTGTTTTGCCTTCGATAAGGTTTATTGCTTGCTTGGGAGAAACGTTTTCCCAATATCAAGATCGAGGTCGACTCTGAGAATGTGGTGAAATGGGTTATGGGTGGCGATATTGAAGATCATCCCTTAAAGAACATAATTTTGGACTGCCGGCGTCTTCTCCATAAGCCTTGGGATGCTAAACTCCAACACATTTATAGAGAACGGAACGAGAGCGCTAACCGGTTGGCGCGTATAGGCCATGATATTAAAGTGGATTGCATGATTTGGGACACTCCCCCGGACGAGTTTTGAGTGGTTGGTTGCTGCTGATGTCTTTCTTTCTTTTGCCCGGTTTCTGGGTGTCTACGTGACTAAAAAAAATAAGGCAAATTCTCGAAAAAAACAACCTAATGAATAATAATTTTTCCCCCAAATTGCACTTAATGTCAAAAAAAATACATTTTTTATCGATTATTTGACAAGTTAGACTAAAACTGCAACATTTTGAAAAATAACGGAATAAAATGTATCTAATTTTAAAGATATAGGACTAAAATTGCAAAATACCTAATCCTATGGGACCAAAAATATAATTTGCTACCGTAATACTAATTTTTTTTTTTATTTTTTTTACGGGAACTGATCAACGAGACCGTGGGGTTAGTCAGCGAGCCCCCCCTCCCTCATATATTGCACCGCGAGAAACCAAGTATACAGGCAATGAGCCATAATCCAAACATCAAGTAAAGAAAAACAATTGAAATGCCTCATACTAATACAAAAGAACATCATCTTGTGGAGGACTTTAAATTTGCGATCCCTAATACACACTACCCTATTAGGAACAACCGCTGGCTCTGGAGTGGAGCGCCCAGCCATCCGGGCTTTCATAAGGCAACGGATGTACGCATCATTGTTAGTGGCGTCCTGAGGATCTTTAGCATGAGTTTTGAGCCTAGTGGTGCGGCTATGAATTTTCATAGTATTGCAGGTGATAAGAACAAAAAATCCGTCAATTTCTTTCACGTTGCAGACTAGCAGCCTAGCAAAGGCTACATTAGAATTGCTATCATGCTTCCAAGTGTTAGCCTGCAAACACAAACCATCTTCCCAGGTTTCTTGACAAAGATCAGTAGTCCAGGTTTTAAATAATTCAGAGCAACTATAAATATTGTGAGACCAACTATTTAACTTAATAATTTGGATTGAAGGCAGCAAATAAGAGGTTCCAAACTGATAAATGACAAGGGGATCCATGAAGTACCTCATATACCAAACATCTTATCTGTAGCCGTGAGACCTTGCCTAATGTGCAAAATTGTCCCAACCACTAGAAATGACCCTAACGGAATTAGGGAAAGTCACCCACTATCCATGGTTAGTGGTATAACCCAACATATTCACAACAATCAAAGAATATCAATTAGTGTAAAGATCCTTATAGAGCCAACAAATATTCAAAAAACTAAAGTAAGGACAATTTCTCAAACAGAAAGTCTTAACCTCAGAAGGAATAAAATCCATCAAAACCTGATATTTCAGCAAATCCATGAAAACAAATTTTCTCATTCTCAGATTAGGCAAGCCCCATTTGTCCACTGCTATCAGCCTTTTAATTTCAGACATCAAGTGATCCTCTGGAAAGCGCCATGAAACCTGTCGATTTGCTCCTATTTTGGCAAGGCGGTCTGCAAGCCCGTTGCCTTCTCTATATGTATGTGTGAGTTTCACCTTCATTGTTCTTGCTATTCGATAGAATTCCGTGATGTTATGTTGGATGTCAATATCTCCCGATTTGCGTCGGCTGACAATCTTTAGGATCACTTGAGCATCCACCTCTATCCATAACCATTCACATGCCATTTCCGAGGCTGCCATAATACCCTTAACCATTGTCGTAATCAGCCACGGTATTGGTGGCCACCAGAATTCCCGCACTAAACGCCCAGATAATTGAACCGCTGTTATCCTGGATGACTCCACCTACTCCAGGAGGCCCGGGATTCCCTTTTGCTACCCCATCCGTGATGAGTTTTAGGATTCCAATTCAAGGCCGAATCCATCTGACAAACTTATAGACTCTTTTCTTTGGCCTCTGAAGTTTGATAAAGAATTCCTTCGCTAATCTGATGTCGCCTTTCCAAGCCCGTCTACACATACGACTTGTCATTCCCCATCTAAACAACTTTTTGGAATTAATGCAATTTCCAAACTTCTTATTTCTTTATCTTTCAATATTCTTAGGTTCCTTGAATATGTTTAGATTCCTAGATTAAATTCATATTGATACCTTGCATATTCATTGAAATATTGGGCTTAGAATTATTTATATTTGACCCACTATTTAATTTGATTGTGGATAATTGATTAAAGTCTATATTTTATGTAGAAAAACACATGGATGAGAGAGCTTGAAGAAAAATTGGCCCAAGCATATGTCGTTGGAGAATTACTTGCTGAAGAAGCCCACTACAAGGCCTTTTGGATTAATATGGCCCGTACAACGTTAAGAATTAAAGTCACCTAATTAGAGCAGGTGCATAATAAGAATTCAGCCCATGCATTATTGTTGGCCACGTTCCTAAGCCCAAGCTATGAGCCTGACAGGAGTTACATATGTTAATTGGGGGCAGCACGTTTCATGGGATTAATGGCATTATATGAAAGAGTTAGTGGGCGTTTATTGAGGAGAGAATGTGGAAAAATAGTGAAAAAGCTTACCTGAGGTCACGGTCAGAAGAGTTAGTAGGCGTTTATTGGGCGCACTCATTGAGAACGTGGGAGTTAGTGGTCATCAATTCCGGCAGAACGTGGAATGAGGAGTGGGAGAGGAATTCATGCCTTTTTCACTACAAATACATTAAGAACCGAGAGATTAGAGGGAAGCTAACACGAGAAATGCAGCACCACTTCCGACGGGATTAGGGAGTTTATTCTAGTTTCTTATTTTCTTTATTTTAGATTATGAGTTTGAACCTTGTTTTGTTTGGTTTCGATTGATTAGCTAGTTTCGTTTTTAGTTGGGAATTTCCAAATATTATGCTAGACTTGTGAGACCGAATCGTTTTGATTAGTTGGTTTATGATATTCGTATTGTTTCCATTTTACTGTCATTGTTTGTTAATTGATTCTTTGATTAGGGCCCGATCTTAGAATTAGTTAATTTGCATATCGTCAACTAACTTATTTGGTGGTGTTAACTGGATAGTTAGTATTTGTGATAATCGACACTAGGACATTAAGTTTGTCTGATTTCGTGTTGAGAAACTTGCGATCTAATCGAGTGAAGCAGGAGTCTATGCATAACCGGTTAGGATTAGTATTTCTTTGGTGTTTATTGCTGCTAAGTAATTGAATCCCTGAGAGAGTCTCGAAGGGGTTATTAATTAGTTAGGTGACGATAATTAGGAGTTTCTTTTAATCGTTCTAAAAATAAGAAGAAACTAGGGAGCCAGAGGTACTTGGTGACTATAGCTAATCTATCATTAAACCAGTGAAAATCTTTGAGTCAATGATCATAGTCTATGCATGATTAGGAAATTCCCGACTAATTTGTTGTCCATTCATTTTGAGTTATCAATTCTTGAGTATTTGTTAATCTAGCTAGTTTTTATTATTTGTTTAGTTTAATTGTTAGTAGTTTAGTTACAAATCTCAAAACCCCTCCTTTTAATCATTTGCTTTCGTTCCTTGGCATATTAAGAGGTACAATCTCACCCAATCTTCGAGGATCGATACCCTTTTACCACTATTTACAAGTTATTTATCTTCGGTACTTGGGATTTTATTTTTGGTGGTCTCCACACCCATCAAACTTTGATAATCCCCCCACACTTAGACAATGCTTGCCCTCAAGCATAAACTAAGATCAAAGATAAGAGAGAAATTCGACTCTATTCAATGAAAACACGAAATGGGCAATGTAAACTAGGAATGAAAGTATAATTTTCGCCCTACACTACCAAATATTGAACCAAATGCACCGAGAGTCTCACATAAGAAAATACAACCCGGTTACAACTTTAAGAGCATGCAAGATTTACCAAAGTTGAATTATAAACCATTTAATCCTAGAAATCATATTCAACTTATTAAATGGCTGGTATGCATAAAGAATTTCTAAGTGAAGTGATAGTTATGATGTAACACCCAGAACGCCGAGATGCCACACCCCCGCACTATAGCTCAGTCCACATACGAAATGGATGATCCGTACATGAACTAAAACTATATCGAACGGGTGACAATAAAAACTCAAAAGCTAGGCGGGTACCCTCAATTAATACCAATAAACAATTCGGAGCAATAAAAGTGGAAGCAATAACATTCAATACTTATAGGTACCATATTTACATATTTACTTATAGATACCAACAATTCATACCAATACAATATCATCTCTAACATGAATTAAAGCATACTACAAAATATATCAAGTATCTGTACATGAACAAAATATGAAGGTGCAGTGCTAGACCCGAATAAAAGACAAGCTAGACTCTAATTCCCGCCTAGCACGAACCTGCAAAAACTGAAAAGTTGAGGTATCAGTCCAACACGGACTGAGCGAGGGGTATAATTAAATTTATGCGCACATACATGCAAGTTATAATCTCGGGTAATAATTTTTGGAAAATAACGATACGATTTAGTAAAATAAGAGATACTATCGCCCGAGGTTACAACTAATTCAATTCACCAATTTAATCAATCCAATACAATCAATTTGTGGCCTGGCGAGTGAGGGCAATTCTCCAACCTTACTCCGACTGTGTACAATCAATCAATTATTAGGTGATTAGGTGATCAAGCAATTAATTATTGTGCACACTTAGCAGTTTCAGTAACTCCTTCTTCCTCCGGGTGATGGTGGGATTGCAAGGCCCCACCATCCAATCAGTCTGGGCAGAGGGTACATGAATCCCTAAGCCCGGAACTCCTTCCTCCCCTAATCTCCTAGGGGGTTCAGGGGTCATCCCAGTTTGGTGAGGATAGCACTCGAGTTACCCGTCAGCCCATGCTTTCCCGGTTGGCTCGAGCCACTATCCTCGGGCCCACAGTGCAATTCAATGACTTGCCAAAACAATCAATCCATCAATCAATCAATCAATCAATTGGTTTAGTGAACATTGAAAATCATAAAGTTTGAAAGTTATAGATATATAGGTACATTTTGGCCGAAATAGTCACATAGGGGTTGTAAGGGTTCTATTTATCTAGAATATAAAGCTCACCTGACGAGCGACGGGACAAGATAAGACTACAAGACAATGCCCACACGATCCATGATCTCCGCCCTAGAAAAAAACTGGACAAGAAAGGGAATGTGGGAACCCGTGAGACATGACTCAATATGAGACCAATTAGGACGCACGGCAATGCTCATGTAAATAAATAAAACCAAGCAATCAATTAAAACTAGGCATGTATAAACACCAATTAACACCTAAGAGTTGAAATTACTAACAAGAAATCATGTATTCATATTATTCAATTATTTCAAGTTCAATTCATATAAGGCATGAAGTCCCACAATAACGTTTGAGCAATTAAGTACCAAGAAGTGTCAATTAGGAGCATACTTTTCAATTAAACAAGTATATTTATCATATAAGTCACATATGGGAGCCAAGAGAGTGAAAGGAATGCAATAAAGAAGGTTTTGGTGAAGTAAGACAAAAACGGGCAATTTTCAGAAATGCACACGCTGTAGGAAAACTGGAATATCTTGAGATATAGAAGTTGGAATAAATTTTTGCTTATTGGAAATGAAACTAGACACATAGGGATTTCCGAGCATATATGGCTCGTTTTCTATTTCAAAGCGAGGAGAAAATGGCGTAACCTTGAAGTTGGGTGAATGCAGTTTGTCAGTAAAGCAGCGACACCAAAAATAATTGATAATATCTCACAAACTAGAAAATATATTGAGGTGATTCCAATTGGAGGTTGTTCTAGACTTCAAGAGGTTTTCAACGGTTCAAAAATCAGGTCTTTTGGAGTTTGGATGAGGGAGTAACTGGCCGGGAAAAATTCAAGGGAAAAGTTCCCCGACCGAGTAAAGCTGTCCAGAAGCTCTACGGGACAAAAGTACCCGCCCGGGTACTTTTTATGCACAAAAAGTACCCGCTCGGGTACCCTTCCAGAGCTAGAAAAAGGGGCAAAACAGGGGTTTCTTCGGAGGAGAAAGAAAAGGGATCAAAACCTAAAGCAAACTCAACCAAAAAGCTCCAAAACAACCATATATCATACATATAACTTGGAGACATCATTAAGTTAACATTTAATCCAAGGAAACATGCTTAGACCATCCAAAATTCATCATTCAAACCCATATAATTTCATGCTTCCAACTTCAACATAACTTCATGTTTTCATGCAAGCTTTGGAACATAAGGCCCTAAACATGCTTCTAACCAAGAATGAACAAGCAAATCATCTATTTTTACCTTGAAATGAAAGAAGAAGGAATGGAATGATGAGATGATGAAGATGCTTCCACTTATACAATTTCTCCTTGAATTCTAGCTTGAAAATGAGATGAAATCCCCTTCCTTCCTCTTGGTGTAAAAATCATGTATTAGTGTGTGTGGGTGTGGTTTTTGATGAAATGAAATGAAAGAGATATGAATGTATATGATATATTATGTATGTAATGCATTGATATACACAAAAGTCTTCCACTAACTCATATGACTCATCACATTTTGCAAATAAGTCCCTCCATTATATGAATGCATGCAATTAAGTTTTAATCCATGGAAAGTGAGTATCTCACTCCATTTAAGTCATGCAATTAAATCCACACATTTACATATATGAGCATTTAAGGTCATATAAGAGCATTTAGTCACATTAACAATTAATTCGAAAAAGCTCATGGAAATATTATGCATCTAATGTTATGAAAAAATATATAAAGTATCACATAATATCAATTAAGCACATTATCAATTATTTCATGTAAATTTCACGTTAAGGATAATTCACATAAATGCATAGAAATATAATACATATAATATTATGAAATGTAGATAAATTATCACATAATGCATAAATTGAAAACGGGGCATTACATATGGGGAAGTCGGGTTATTCTCAATTAATAAAATTAAAGGACCTTAGCTAGAAATTGCTTGAATTGTCATTAGCCTTTTTACGCGAACGCAAACATTTGTGATGAATGTCATCCGGTTACTTAGCCAATCACAACACCAACTGGCTTAGCCTTCCTCATAATTACTCGTATTATTGTGATAAATCACTTATTTGGTTGGGTAATCAGCGGAGTATTCAAGAATTGCCTCACTCGTCGAGATTATTTGGAACCATTTTACGCGAGCACAAACATTTGTGATGAATGTCACCCGGTTACTAAGCCCCATTTAATATTTTCGATGGAATTTTGGCGCTGCACACAATAGATCATAGCCTGTAATATTCAAGTTTAAATTAAATCCCTAGCTCCACCACAATTTCCCAAAAACAAGTGAAAATTCAAAGTGCATACCACATACAACTTCTAAGCTTTATAAGTTTCTATTCAAGAAATGGTGTCATTTTAATCACACAATTTTAACATTCTAGCCATTTAAAACCGGTCACGCTATTTCCAAAATGTGAGAATATCATCAACAATTAGCCAATATCAAATAGTAAAAAACTCAACCATACTTCATATCCTTTTAAATGAATCCATCATTGCCTAAATCATAAAAATTCATCAAATAGGAATCAAATTAGGCCATATCTTATCTCCTAATCATGCTTACGAGGAGCACAGAACTATTCACACAACTCAAACACACATCAAAATATACAGAAAGTCATCTAAATCCAGAATATAACAGCAGCAACACTTTTTCAAAATGATCAGCCCGCAATATCTTCACAAGTACCCCAAAATCATGCAAAATTTGAAAAAAATTTCTCATATAGCCCTAAGACATCTAATCCCCCCACACTTAAAGCATATGTTGTCCTCAACATAAAAATAAAGATTAAAGGTAAACTGAGGACTTCTCTGAACCCGGTGGTATGTGATGGGCTAGAGTCAGACTGGAGGAATCGTGTCTATGATCATGGTTAGTCTTCCTGTCAGTAGCATTTTGGTTTGAGGTGCAGTGCACGTTCAGGCCAAGTGCGGTGATGATTTCAGGCACAAGGCGGACTGAGTTCACGATGTTGTCGTGGCTGAAGGTGGCCTATTCAGAAGCGGCTGCGGTTGGGCTGTGGAAGGGAAGTTGGTGGCGGCGTCTGCCTTGCTGCCGTCAATGATGAGCAGCGGATTGTTTGGTCGGTGGATCATCCCCGTTACCCATGGTGATGTTAGGGTTTGGGGCTCTTGCAATTTGGGGATTTTGAGTGAATTGGAGAAATTGATTTGTGAAGTGAGCGGCTGATGTGAGTGATGTTAGGGTTATTTACGCGGCGGGTTGGGTCGTGGCTTGCGGTTCGGTTGGCAGGTTATTGTGGTATGTGGGTAAGGCTCCGTTTGGCAAAAATGGGTCAAGAACCCTGTCTGTGACCTTAGGCAAGTGTGTTCACAGTAGCAAAATTCCATCTACAGTGGTTCTTGCTCATTATCAACGATGGATCTGAATTTTACCTCCCCCACACTTATCCAAATATCTCTGCTGCACAACCACCTACAAAGCACAACAGGGAAAAATATTACGAAGGGACGAGGAAATCGAGCAAGGAAGGAAAACGAAAAACAAAGAAACAAAAGCAAGGGAAAGAAATATGGGTTGCCTCCCATTAGAGCCCTTGTTTAACGTCATGGACTCGACGTATCATTGTTGTGCACTTAAGCTTCTAGAGAAGGGTCCTCTAGATTAATCCCTTCAACCGTGTACGATTTAAATCCTTCATGAAAAGGATTCAGTCCATGCCCCTTCAACTCACTGTCCGAATTTTCAATTAAGTGGCTGTTGTGCCTCAGTGGGTCGGGCAAGGTCCCGAAGTGTTCTATTCTGAGCTATAACCTGACTGTGATCACTGTCAGGTTCACTGACAGTCTGCTCTTCAATTTCTAACTGTTGATCAGTTTCACTGCCAAAATCCAGCTCAAACAAGTTCGAACGTTCACCAACTGCTGTTTACTCACGAAGGTTCCTAGGCATAAGAAAAGGAAACAAAATCAATTAATAACCAATCCCCGCCAACGGCGCCACATATGAATCTTGAAATCCTATGTAATCCCCTGTTCTATTTAAGAGGCACAATTATATGAATAAAATCAAGAATTCTTGCAGCAAAAAACTTAAGAATTTATTCTCTATTTTTGAGCTCTGCTGAAGCAACTCACCTTCAAACTGGTATCAAGAGCAGGTTTCGATCAAAAATAAAATGACACAATCTGCAGCAACTTCAACATCTCATATGACTCCATTCTTTGATGGAGAAGATCATGAATACTGGAAAATCAAAATGAGAACATACCTAAAAGCTGAAGGTTTATGGTCATCAATTTAAAAGAGTTTGTTGAACCTAGCAATGAAGATCAACTTTCAAAGGCACAAAAAAAAGCAACTTGAAGCGGCAAGTCGTCTCGATGCAAGTGCTCTCACCAAAATTCACATGAGTGTTGCAAAATCCATATTTTTGAAAATATCAGGAGCAAACACAACAAAAGAAGCATGGGATACACTAGAACAAGAGTTTCATGGTGATGAGAAGGTAAGAACAATAAACCTTCAAACTCTTAGAAGGGAATTTCAGAATTTGAAAATGAAAGATTCTGAAAATGTGCAAGCTTATCACATAAGAGTAATGGAAGTTGTTAATCAAATAAGAATGTATGGTGAGAATTTTTCTGATCAGCATGTTGTGGAGAAAATTTTGATAAGTTTGACAGATAATTATGAGTACGTAGTTGCAGCGGTTGAACAATCTAAAGATCTTGTAACGTTATCGGTTCAAGAACTCATCGGATCTCTTCAAGCACATGAGATGAGAAGATTATCCAGAGAAGAGAAAACAAATGAAAATGCTTTTCAAACAAAGTTGCAATAGAGATAGAACTCCAACAACTCTTATAGAAAAGCAAATTGGAGAAACAAAAAGGACAATAATGGGAAGAGAGAATTCAAGAAGCATGATAAAGGTATACAATCCAGAAACTTCAAAAAGGAATGCAAATTTTATCACAAAACCAATCACACCACTGATCAATGTTGGCATAAAGACAAACACAAATGTTCTAAATGTTACAAATTCAATCATACAGAAAAAGATTACAGATCTAAGGCAAAAGAACAAGCAAATTTTCTAGAAAAACAAGATGATGAGCAAACCTTGTTCTATGCTTCCAAAATTGTTTCTCACAAAATTGATGATGTTTTGTATCTTAATAGTGGTTGTAGTAGCCAATGTCCGGAAATTAGTTTCTTTTTCAAAATTTGGATACTACAGTCACATCAAAAGTAAAGTTAGGAGATGGTGCAGTGGTGGAAGCAAATGGAAAACGTAGTGTGGCTATTAATACAAAAAGGGGTGTTTTTTCCATACAAAATGTTCTCTCTGTACCTGATTTGACACACAATCTGTTGAGTGTTGGGCAGCTTGTCGAGAATGGCTGTTGTCTCATTTTTAAGGATAACAGTTGCAGAATCTTTGACAATAAAGATCACAATAAACTCATTGCAGAAGTGAAAATGGAAAGTAACAAAAACTTTCCAATTCGGCTCCACAATAATGCCTTGAAGGCTGAAGTCGTTGGCGATAATTGGCTTTGGCACAAAAGATATTGTCACTTGAACTTCAATGGGTTGAAGTTTCTCAAGCAAAAACGCATGGTGGTCAGAATACCAGAGATTCAAACTAATATGAATCCATGTGAAAGTTGTATGTTGGGGAGGCAACACCGAACATCATTTCCTAAAGGTAAATCATGGAGAGCAAGTGCACCTTTAGAGCTCATCCATTCAGACATTTGTGGAGCAATGAAAACTCCATCTCTTGGAAAACAAAGGTATTTTTTAACATTCATTGATGATTATTCAAGAATAACGTGAGTTTTATTCTTGAAAGAAAAATCAGAAACTTTTACAATTTTCAAGCGATTCAAAGCTTTGGTTGAAAAACAAAAAGGTTGTAGCATCAAGACTATTCGGAGTGATAGAGGAGGTGAATATACCTCGCAAGAATTTGAATCCTATTGCAAAGATGAGGGAATTTGGAAGCAACTTACCACAGCTTGTTCTCCACAACAAAATGAAGTGGCCGAGAGGAAAAACAGGACCATTTGTGAGATGGCAAGGCAAATGATTAATAAAAAAGGTCTTCCAAAAATTTTGTGGGCTGAAGCTGTAAACACAGCTGTTTATGTTCTAAATAGAACTCCGACAAAAGCTCTTACAGAAAAAACCCCTTTTGAAGCTTGGACAGGATTAAAACCCAATGTAAGTCATTTTATGATTTTTGCTTGCATATGTTATGCACACATTCCTTCTAACAAAAAGGACAAAGTTTGATGAGAAAAGTGAAAAATGCATTTTCGTTGGTTACTCTACCGAAAGTAAAGCTTATCGACTTTATAATGTGAACACTAGTTGATTGTCAGTAGAGATGTGATTTTCTGTGAAAATGAAGCATGGGATTGGAAAGAAAAGAATGTACAAGATGTTTCTCTCAACAAAGCACCAGTTATTGTGCATGAAATGGATGGTGAACAAGACTTGTCATTGCCTTCAACTTCTACTCCAGAAACTTCAAATGGAAATGGTGATGTCTATCCACCAGAATCTCCTCCAAGAAATATGAGAAGTTTGGCTGAAGTTTATGAAAATTGTAATTTCATCACAACAGAACCTGAAACCCACGAGGAAGCTGCAAAGAGTTGAGTTTGGGAGCAAGCGATGAAGAAAGAAATGCACATGATTGAGAAAAATAATACATGGGAATTGGTTAACAAGCCCGATCATAGAGAAATTGTTAGCTTGAAGTAGATCTACAAAATTAAAGTCAAACAAGAAGGAGATATACAGAAGTATAAAGCATGGCTTGTTGCGAGAGACTTTACTCAAAAACCCGGGGTTGATTTCTTTGAGACATTTTCTCTTGTTGCAAGGATGGAAACAATTCGAATTGTGATTGCTTTTGCAACTTAAAGAAAATGGAAAGTTTTTCAACTTGATGCCAAATTAGCATTTCTCAACGGAAAGCTTGATGAAGAATTATATGTTGAAGAACCTAAGGGATTCTTGGTGAAAGGGGGAGAAGATAAATTTTACAAGTTAAAAAAAACTCTTTATGGGCTTAAACAAGCTCCAAGAGCATGGTACAATGAGATTGATACTTACTTTATTCGAAATGGTTTCAAAAGAAGTAAAAGTGAAGCAACTTTATATGTGAAGAAAGAACATGGCTACATTCTAATTGCTTGTATTTATGTGGATGATCTCATTTTTACAGGTGATAATGAGCAAATGTTGCAAAAATTCAAGAAAGAAATGATGGAATCTTACGAAATGACTGACCTTGGTCTACTTCACTATTTCTTGGGCATTGAAGTCACTCAAATGGATGATGGCATTTTTCTTTCCCAAAATAAATATGCTAAAGGCATTTTGAAAAAGTTTAACATCAAAAGTTGCAGGCCTATAGACAGTCCAATAGCTGCAAATGAAAAATTGAGGAAAGATGATGGTGCCAAGAAAGTGAGCAGCTCAATCTATAGAAGCTTAATTGGGAGTCTTTTGTACTTGACAACCACAAGACCGGACATCATGTTTGGTTCAAGTTTGCTCTCTAGATTTATGCAAGAACCAAGTCAATTTCATTTAGGAGCTGCCAAAAGGATCTTAAGGTATTTGCAAGGCACGCTTGACTTTGGAATCATGTATAAAGCATCAAAATCTTCCGATTTGATTGGTTATTGTGATAATCCATGAAAAAGATGAGATTCGGAGTACTTGAAAATGATCAATTATTTGAGTATCATTATAATTAGAGCAATGAAATCAACCAGATGGCTGATGAAAATTGGTGAAGCATATCTACAATTTCTTGAAACATAAGAGATTTGCAAGAATTGTTTCTGGATTACCACAATAGAAGTCGAATCCTGCTGACAACCAGGGACGTGGATGTTGTACCTGCCCGTCCTCATCTGTTGGATCGTCTGAGTGATGAGGATACCTTGCTTCTGCTCGAGGAGAATCAGGAGATAGTCTTTTGTGGCGAACAATTCCCTGCACATCTTGCTGGCATTGCAAAGGATATTGCTCATCTGAGCTGCAGAGGATTTCTCATTCCGTTGTTATTGCTGGAAAACTGCTCTCTTGTGCTAAGCCAATGGCAGAGTATTGGGAGATAGTATTGTCTTTCATTAATACGCACAGCAACTATGTCGAACTCATGGAAGCACTAGTATCTCTCACTTACAACCACTTGCCTGGACAATTAAAGGTATACCTTCTCTATATGGCAATCTTTTCATATAAGTACATCATCCCTATGATGAAGTTAGTGGACCTAGTGTCCATAGAAGGATCTATAGAAGAGGTAACTGCCTCACAAGACATCAATCGCATAGCGACACGTTGTTGTATGGATCTTTTGAAGAGAGGTCTCCTTGTTCGAAGTGTGAATATTGGGGATCACTTGTCTGTGGGCTTAAGAATTGCTGAGGAGGTCTTCCACAATTTTCTTGTGAGTAAAGCTGAAGAGGAGAAGTTCATCCTTGTTATAAGTAAAGATAGAAGTTACACTTCCCGGCGTCGAGAGACTACATATAATCAACACCGTCAACTGGGGATCCAACAGAACATCGTCCATTTCATCAAAGATCTGTCGCGATGCAACTTGAAATCGTATGTCCGTACTCTTAACTATTCCGGTCCAGAACATCAATGTCGACTCAGGGTCAAAAATTTTCGAGCTGCTCGAGGTGTTGGATGCTCTCAAAATCAGGTTCTACACTTTCCCACCTGAAATCCTCAAGTTACTACAGTTGAAGTACCTTGCCTTAAGCTACAATGGACTACTACCAATAGCTATGTGCAGTCTCCGAAATCTTCAAGTCTTGATTGTTTCACAGCATCTCAATTTGAAATGCTCTGGAGTTCATCCTATCTACCCGTAGAGATTTGGAACTTGAAAGATTTGATGCATCTGCAGGTTGTCGGATGCGACCTCCCGGAGCCACCTCAATATTTTCAAAAGAACTGCAAACCTCAATATATTAGAAGTTAGAATAGAATCATCATCACCAGAGGTTGAAACATTGAATTTTTACAGATATCTCGACGTTCTACGTGAGCTTCGTATCTTTAAGTTCCAGGTTATGTATCCTGGTATTGGATCACAAGCTCCTCCTCCTCCCATTCCAGCTTTTCCTTCTACACTTGGATCCATAACTTTGAGCGGGTGTGGATTTCCTTGGGAGTATATGAGGGCCATTGTTGCATTGCCAAACCTGGAATTTCTCAAACTGCAAAGCTATGCTTTCTAGGGCCCCAAGTGGGAAATGAAGGGAAATGAATTCCCCTGCCTATCCTACCTATTCTTGGAAGACATGGATTTGGAGAACTGGACATTCAGCTCCAGTACAAGATCCAGTTTCCAAGATTTGAAGTTTCTAATTATCGGGCATTGTTACAAACTCCGTCAATTTCCTTCACTATTTGCAGATCGCCGGTCTCTTAGATTGTTAGAGGTGGTCGATTGCAGCACATCCGCCATGAATTCAGCTCTTGAAACTAAGGCGGGGATACTAAAACAGGGAAATCATTCAACTCAATTCGACATTTTTTCTTCAGAGGATTATTAGAAGTTCAGAACCTTTTGATGCATAATCAAGACATTGAAAAGCAATTGCATTTGGAAATCTATCGTATCAAATTTGGAAGTGATCACAAAATACTTCAAGCTGAAACTTCAGACTGGATATTGAAATGGCTTTTTCTCGACCTAGAGAAAAACGTGCACAATTTAATCGGAAATCGGGTTTCTCTACCAACCCGTACAATTTTATTTTATTTTTTTTTCGGTTGCAAACTATTGATTTGATATCCTTAATGCGCCCAGTCATGTTACAGGCTCACATCACCTAGCCCGACCCATGTACAAATGCTATACTTGGATTTCCTTTCTTGAAATTTGAGTATACTATAAGTTATGAATTATGATCATTTTGTTATTTGCTATGTTACACACGAGTGAAAATATGCCACATCAATATCGTACTTCGTTTGATATAAAATAGAAAGATACAAGTACTGTGTAGACTATTTTGCACAATCTTAATTACATTGGTATTGACATAAAGTATTAAAGTAAATTGTAAAATAGTCATTGTAATTAAAGTATCAATATATATATATACTTAAATTTATTACTATTTAAATGACATTAACTTGTTTTTGATAGAATTAAACAATATTTTTCTGCAGTTTGTCATATGGGCGTCCGGATAGTCTAAGCTGAGTAGCTTGGAGTTCCGCACGACCAATTTACAAAAGAAAGCCCAACCTTTGATAGGATCATAAGACTGTAAAGTTAGCAACCACATAATCAACAACTACTAGCACATAATTATAAGCTATACATTAAAAGAGAGTTATTTTTTTGACATCCCAATTATTTGACTCGCGAATCACTATCCAATGTCTGCATTTATGATATACCATGTGTTGGTTTTAGATAAAACACAAGACACATGGCATATCAATAGTGGCTACACGTACAGTTCTTTTTTAGTCTTAACCATTAAAAAAACATAAAAAATTAAATAGTGGTATATCACAAATACAAACATTGGAATTTGGATGATTGTTTGCAAGTCGGAATAATTTGTATTATGAACTGTAAAAAGCTCTGTAGTTCGAAAATCAAAAAATCACTATCTCTACCCAAAAATAGTATTCAAGATTTCAAAGAAAGTACAGGCCTCAAGAACACAATTTTTCAACAGAATCATAACATGAATGGCACGTCCTGATGATAGTATTCAAGATACACGATCTTTAGAGGCAACTCAAATGGACTCAAGAACATTACAGGGAAACTACTAAAGAGTTCATTGAACCAATTTAGACGTCACAATTACATTAAACTGAGTACTTTAGAAACAAACAACAGATTGCTGAATGCAAGAATAGAAAATAATCTACCACAAACAGACCAACATATATAGAACTATAGAAGAGAACCGGCTAAACCTCGATGGCTCCATAAGAGAGGCAGGGAATGGTTATAGGCCAATGTGGAATCACAAAGGGTATCCCCCAAAGCAGCCTTCTCCCGAGAACATGTTCATTATGCCTTAAGAACTCATTTTCGACTCGTAATTTTCCTGTCTTCATGTTGTATGATACACAGCAGCCATCAAATCTCAAATACACGATGTCCGAATCAAATGGATGGAAACACATAGGTTCGATATAAAAACTTCTGCTAGGAAAATTTGCAACATATTCAACATTTACACGAGTTATGTTATGCTGCAAACACCAATCTCCAGAACTATAGTCATTGAGAACCAAACTTTGAAGCTTGGGAATGCAACTCCAGAAATAGTAACGCCGCCTTCAAAATATCTCAATTTTCCTCTATATTCAACAGACACATAACTAAACCCCATTTCTCCACCAACATCATTTGGAAAGGCAATAATGCGCATGCTTTCCGGGTTTTGATAGGGATCATATGCAATTATACCATGTCCCTCAGTTATCTAATGAATAATCCTGTTAAGCACAGCAACATTCTTCTTTATGTAAAGTGGATATAAGTTGCAAGGAACTGTAAAGTCCTTCCATTCACCAATTTCCGAAACATAAACTCGAAATTTTAGGCTATTACTTCCTCGAAATGGTGGTTCAACTAGTACCACTCTGTAACTTTTGAGTAAGCCATCTTCAACATGAGTATGGAACCCCCAACCACACATATTCACCTTACAATTGAGTGAGGGAAGGGCAATACAATGCCTAGTAAGAGGATTGCAAATGTAATAATTGCGTTCAGCAGGTACCCTTTGTAAACCCGAAAAATCACACCGCCCGTACAATACTAGACATTGCTAACTCCAATGATCACATACTTTTCCTTTTTCTCTTCTTGTGACCGATGGATGGATGGGACACCAACTACACAAAGACTTGGTTTCACATATAAATCGTTCAACAACTCATAATCTAGATGTGAAATTTGAGAATCTTTATGGCACATATAAGAGGTAATAATAGTCCAAGACTGCTGCGGTGACAACAATGAGGCTCGAGAGACATAGACATGCACAAGATAAGGATCTGAAATTATAGACAACCAATATCTGCAAACAAGTTTACACCTGAAAACAGACTTCACCGGTAGTCTAACGAGCACCTCCACTAACAGCCACTCAGGAATATTACCATGCTCCATCCCACTCGCACATGAAAATCTCAAAATGTTGGGACTAACAAGTTTCACCTCATTTCCTTTGCACTTCCTTGAACCTGCCTCAGATCTTTCCATTTTCTTTTGTAGTATTTTAGCACTACCAGCTAAAATAAATATTTCACAAATTTCTCTTGGGAAAATACACAAACTGATGATGGGTGTAAAAACTTTATATGTATTGCACACCTCAGACAGCACCGAGCAATCTCACTTTAAGCTATCCCCAAAAGCTTGGATCAAATGTTGGGCTTCCAACACAGGTGTGTATTTTGAGGTTTGAATAAATGCAGGTACCAACCACTCTTTGGGGATTGAAGTTCGACAACTTTGTTGGGTTGGGTTTCCTCAAGATCTTTCTGTCAACAACCGAATCTCTAATCACTCTTTAATCAAGAGAAAGTAGCCATTCCTGCCCAAGGAAAAGAGTAGCATTCAATTGCTTTTGCTTCTAGGAACCCGAAAAGTCCATCTCACTGATCATACCAGTGTCGTCTTATCATAACAATTTGGTATAGTGTTTGGTATTTGATCATTCTCAATTTAAATCCTTGAATAATTAATCATGTTCAAATTGAGTATAACAGTAACAGAAGCATTACAATAATAGAATTTGGCCAGGGTGTCATCGAATTGGTCCGCCCCAAATGAGGAAACACACTGTTTCATATCGCCTGTTCCAAGTGCTATCAAGCAGCAATCAGTTTGTGTTGTTGTTGGGTGACAAGTGACAACTGTTTAAACTTACAAAAATCACTAAGGGTTGTAGTATGTAATTTTTCCAAATACTCAGGGGTGGTTTGTGTAATTTTAAAAAACTTTAGAGAGTACCAACTATAATTTTGCTTGATACATATAACATAGAAAGAATCCAGAAAAGCAAATACTGCTATTAGTTATATATACACACAACACAATAATACTGTGATACTATTCGAAAAAAAGGGTACTTACATAAACATATGATACAAAAAGAGGCTATAGTCCAATATCTTCCCAAATAAGAATCAGCAAGAAAAGCACCAATCAATGGAGTGATAAAGCAAGTTCCGGACCAATTGGTGACATTGTTTGATGCAACAGTTCTCCCATTGCAGCTACTTGAGGTTCCTAGCTCACCCAATTAACTCCTGTAATGTTAGATAGATATCATATAAATGAATTAAATTGCGGGTGAATTAAATAATATATAATCATGTACAATATATGCAGAATTACAAGTTGGCCGGTGATTCATGAAACCAGCAAATTAGCAAGCAATTAGAAGCTTATAAATGATTAATTTTTTCACCAAACAATGAAGATATTACACTTATACACACACATTTGAGTGTTAATCCCATAATCAATACAAGAAATCAGCCGAAAATAGATAGAAAATTCATAAATACTTAATGAGTTTTCTGTTGGAAAAATAGATGTCTGAATGGAAACCAACAACAACAGAGAACAAATTTCCAGTGGAAACCAATGACCTCAGACCCGTAGCAGGGGAGGCACTCATAAGACGAGAATGTAATAACGAATCCCAGACTCAACATTTTTAAAATCAGGTCACAAATCCATAGCAATCACTGAAGTCTCTAACGATTAAAACCACTAAATCAGAAAGAAAATTCCCACTCCGAACACATCATCTAAAATTCCCATCACCCTTAAGCAATACCACTGAAATACCTAAATAAACATAAACCCACAAAGAATACGAAGAGAAAATCAAATTTCTACACCACGAACCACATAAATTAGAAACCAGAACACATGCATACGATAATCGCGACAAAAACACCATCTTTTCACGAGAAATAACAACCCACAAAACCCAAAAAATACCAAAATTCTGCCAAAAACCAATTATCGGACACTAAAACAACAAAATAGAACAAAGAATAACCCAGCAGCTACAAATTCATAATTTTTTTTAAGCTGAAAATTTGCAATAATAAAACCTCGGCACCAGATGATGTCTAGTAACAACAACAGTACTATCACGAAGCTGAGAACGAACCCCTTCTGACCAAAATTTTCAAAAATATTGAAAAATCTTCCTGTCATGGCTTGAAACGAACAAACCCACAGATTCTTCTGGTAAAAGGAACGCTTCGAGCTGCACGAAATCGCACAAAACTCACTTGATCGATTTTTTGGAAGATTTTGGCGTGAAGGGTTTAGGGTTTTCTAACAGACCTCTCTCTCATTCTGCAGTTGGCGCGAGTAAAGAGATGAAACTATGCTAATTGTTCATATTCACTATTCAGGTACAAGTTGTGGCATTTCAATTTTTATTTCAATTTCATTCAATTTTGCTTAATCATATTTTTCTTTTTTCTTCTCCATATTTTTCAATTTTTACTTTAATTATTATTTTTTGCCAATTTGATACTATATTATTTTATTATTTATTTATTTATCATAAATTTATAATTTATACTAAAGATAACTATAAATTAAATTTTAATTTATTATATACTTAAATAATAATAATTCTTTATTTATGTACACTTGGAGTGTACATAGTTATTAGTTTAACTATAAGGAAAAAGTGCAAATTCATTTCTCAAACTTTGGGGCAAGATTTCAGATACCATTTAACGGAAAAGGTGGTGGTAAATTTGGTTTAAATCGAACCTTAAAGATTTGAGGATTAAGAAAATTTTAAGAATGTAAGTGTAATTATATTTTTAATTTGAGGACTCCATGTAACTAATCCTATAAATTATAATTGATGAGTTCTGAAAGGTCGAGGAGGAAGATGAGTAGATGACTTTATTTTTTCAAAGAATTCGCAACAAGGAAAAAGTCCGAATGATCCCCGACGTTGATTATCTACGTCAAAGAATTATCATTGATAAAAACTTTGTTCAGGAATTGTTCAAACTCCATAGAAAAAGGCAATATATAGTCCTGAGAATGCTCGATAAAACTATTGGTACCACTCTGCTATCGGCTAGAATTAACGTCCCATGAAGACTCCAAGGGTAAACACAAGTTGATTGACTAGTTGATAGGAAACAGACGGAGCATAACGATCCTTTGGAAGACCAACTTCTAATCTTGTGCGACACTTTGTTTTAGATATGACAAAAACTGTTGGGAAAATCCCTAAATCGTAACAAATATCGAAATCATCTGAGAACATACAAGTGGAAGCATACCTTTAAAAAAATACAAGCGGAAACGTACCTATGATTCATCCATAGTGATCCAAAGTTGTGATCTTCTAATCCTCGGTTAATTCAATTCTCTTTGGGATGGGACAAAAAAAGAAGACAAATCACGAATCTGACTTAATTTAGGGACACAACCCTAATTTATAACCAAAAAAGTAGGGCAACTGGCTATGGCCCATCAATCATAATTAAGTGTTCACGGGTTTCTACACATTCATACTCAAAATAAATATTTCTATAAGTCCATATAATTATATATATTTTAAATAGATCACTCAATCGAGCTTGTATGATGAGATAACTCATGTACAATTTATTAAATATCATGTGAGACTGCTAAGTAGGAAATCCAACAAGAACTTCTTTTTATAAAAAAAATAAATAATTAGACGAAAGTTAAGAACATTGCGAGACACAAACTAATATATCCATCAAAGTGCACATATAATTCCAACTATAAACTATAATGAAATTCATTTCCAAAAATACTCTGATGATATTTATCTCCTGTAATAAAACTAGAAGATAATTAATATTAATGTAATCCTATTTCATATGCACGACTACTAAAAAAAATTAATAACAATATATACTTGGTATATAATATATATCAAGTATACAGTTAATTAAATCTTATTTTGTAAAATTTTTAACTATGCACGACTACTACTATATATAATATAAGATCCTAAAAGTTTTTCAGCTAATTAATTTGATGGATTATATATATTTTTTATTTTTTTTATTTTTTTTTTTAAAGTGATGGATTATATATTTAAGTGCTAAAATAATTCAACCCCCCAAAAGTTTTGATATTATGCGTAATGCACAAATATATAAGTAACATGCCATGAATATAACATGGAATAACAAATTAAAAATAAAATATAGAAACTATTCCTATTCCCACTTTTTTGAAAAAAATAAACAGAGTAAAATCCCATTAATAATCGGAAAACAATTTCCACCTCAAACTCGAAATCCAAAGACCCGAAACCTTGAGAAGCACGTCACTTCGATAATCTTCCGCCTATAAATATATCCCTCATAAGCCCTAACTCTCCACTTTCAAACTATTCTTGAATCTTGAATATCAATAATCAGAGCGCATCTCAGTATTAATTCGATCATCATCATGGGTGTTGTGATCATCGATGGCGCCACGATCCTTTCGTTCGTGAACGACGAGGCTTTCTTCCTGAAGAGCATGAACGAGGCGTTCGCGTCGCTGGACGTCGACAAAGACGGCGTCCTGTCGAGGGCGGAGCTCCGCCGCAGGATGGAGACGCTGCGGCTGATGGAGACGGACTTCGGGGTGGACGTGGCGACGCCGGCGGAGGAGGTGGCGGCACTGCACGACTCGATATTCGACAAATTCGACAGCGATAAGAACGGGAGTGTGGATCGGGAGGAGTTTAGGAATGAGATGAGGAACATACTGCTGGCGATTGCGGATGGATTGGGATTCTGCCCCATTCAGATGGCGCTGGAGGATGATGATGGGATTAGCTTTCTCAAACAGGCTGTTGATTTCGAGGCTTCCAAGGTTCCTGCTGCTGCTTGATCTTGATCGATTCTTTGTTTTCCGTCCTTCTTTTCGTGATAGTTGAGAGTATGTTGAGTAATGTTGCTGTATTGAAATTTCTATACCCTAGACTGGGGTGTGCCCTCTCGTATTCTTGATTTCTTGTCAATTTTCTTTAGTATGTGAACATATAATGACCATTATTATACTTTTTTGTGGCATAGTTCTTGAATTCTTGTTTTGCATGGTGTTTTGATTTGTCAATAATGGCATTCATAATTCGTAGATTTCACAGAAATTAGGAATTATCAGCATAAGAGTACTTTGCACTTGTTCTTTCTCTCGTCCAATATTTTCCGCCTAATTCAATGGGATATCTATTATAAATTGCCAAGATAAATCGATTATTGGACAGTATTTCTGACTACCTGTGCATTCAAAAAAAATTCTTGAGAATTCTTTCCAGTCCAACCACTATGGATCTCCATCTCCTTGTTCTTCTTTCAAACAAAATTCATGTTTTTTTTCCCATTAAATTCAGATGATTTTAATAATTCAAACAAAATTCATGTTTTTTTTCCCATTAAATTCAGGTGATTTTAATAATAATTAAAAGTTAAATAATTCAAGTTCTCTAATTCTGCTGATTCGCTCTTGGTTTTGCTGCACAATAAAAAGAAAAAGAAAATATTGAAATAAAAAAATAAAACGTCGCCTGAGAGATTCGAACTCTCGCGGGGAAACCCCATGTACTTAGCAGGCACACGCCTTAACCACTCGGCCAAAGCGACCTTGTTGGGACAGGGCCTCCGAAAAGGTTCATACCTTATTCGTAAAAATTTTGATTATTAATGTAGACATTTGTATTTGTGTGAAAATTTTAAAAACAATTATGAAGCATATTTCTCTTAAGACATAAAACAAGTTATGCAGTGTGTTGCCACTAGCCCCAGTATCGGGGAGGAAATTACAATTTTTGTATAACATCTCACTCCGAGGAAATTGTAATTTTAGTATACCAACTCACCCTGATTCGTAATTTTGGTATTAATTTATTTTTGTTTTTATTTTTTAAAAACTAACCCATAATTCTAAAAGTTTATAATTTCATGCATTATTTGACCCGAATAGATATAACTCGCTGGAAAAGCCACTCGAAACTCGCAAAACCAACTTCGTGGCAAATTCTCCAATGGATACGTGGTCATATCTATTCGGGTTAAATTGCAATTTTTTAAAGTTATGAAGTAATTTTTTCATCAGAAACTTCTATACCAAACACTACAAGAAATTCGCCGAAATCCGACCGAAAATTCCGAGGGAAACAGGCCGTCGGAATTCCAAAATATGATGAATTGATATACCAAAATTACAATTCCCTTCGATATCAATAAACAAAGTAATTTAATTAATGTTCAACAAGGGATTTTATCCCGAGGAAAAATAAGAAACAAACATCTAATTGGGATTCTTATCTAATTCTCTATCCTAAAGACAACCATAAAAACGTGGGGTAAATGAGTTAAATTAAAGAACAAAGACTATAATTATATATGGACTTCAACCAAATTAGAGACCTTATAATTTAGTTACCGCTTATTCAAATAATTACATTTACATCCCCTCATAAATTTAATAATTACATTCAAACACCTTCAAAATTTTAATAATTAATTTACATCCCCTCATAAATTCAATAATATCCCAAAAAATTAATTTTTGTGTTTAATGTAATTATTAAATTTGTGAGTGGGTGTGATAACACGCCAAACTTCTTGTTTTTCATATATTGGTGAACGCGTTTTTAGAGCTTAAATTGTGGTGCTTTGATCACGTTTTTGTTCAAGTGTGCAGGATGAGTTTTATTACTTAATTGGGAATTTTCTAGGCCAAAGTAAGAGATTTCAAGAGCTGGGTGGTGCGTTTGAATTATTTGGGCAGATGCTATGAGCCTATGTCTCGGTGGTAGAACTGTTTGTTTTTGGGCATGCAAAAAGGGTTGCACGTGTGAGTAAGAATTTGGGAGTTATAGAATTAAGACAACTCAGGCCCAATTGTGGAGGACTTCGCGCTTGGAGCTAAGCTGTTGCTGTTCGGCCGAAAAGTGGAGAGTTGGGGAATTATTTGGGAGGCTCAATTTGGTAAGTCTTGAGCAGCAAGTTTAGATAGCAAGATTGAGTCCAATTTGGATTAGAATTTGGTGATCTTGGAGGCTATATAATCACGTCCTGGGGTGCAGATTTTAGACAGAACCTTTCATACTCACTTTCACGTTGCAGCAGTTGGGCGAGATTGAAGGTGAGAGAAGCTCGAAGATTCATCCGAGAGACAATCTTTCCTCCCTCTTTAGTTAGCATATGTTTTTTATTTTATTTCCTGCTTTCGAACACCATGAATATGAGTAACTAATTTCATAGTACTTAGCTAGGAATTTATAATTTAGTTTTGACATCGTGAGACCTAATTGGTTTTTATAATTCAATTTTATTTCAAGTATTTATTAACTCTCCGTGTGTCTTGTTATTGTGATTTATTTACTTAGTTGATTATGGCCCAATTTTCTAAGTAAGTGATTGCATATCGCCATTCTTGATTGCATGAAGTATACGTAATGCATGATAGATAATTAGCGGTACATTAACGAGAAGGATTGGTTGCAGTTCTCAACTTGTTAAGGGAGTTAATAATCGAATTTAAATCTTGTACGTGTCGTGACTAGGTTAATTCGGATTAGTGTTTTCTTGATTCTTAATGTTGTTGATTCATTAAATTTTGTCAAGTGTCCCTAGGGGTTGTGAATTGATTAGGGAATAATTGTCGAGTGTCTCTAGATTATTCTATGATTTAAGAGAAAACGAGTCGGAGTCGAGTGTCTCTATCTGCTATAGCTAATCTACTTGAATACTTGAATTTATTCTTGCGTTCATGATCGATGTCTAAACTGAATTGTAATTCCTAGCTAGGTATCGTTTTCCCACTGATTTATCAAAACCCGACTTTCAAGTGATTTATTGTTTTCCCTCTAGTTTGTTTGATTGTTAGTTAGTTAGTTAGTTAGTTTGATTAATTTTTAAAACCCCCGATTTTACTTGTTAATTTTAGTAAATTTTCCTGTGATTAAGTTGGAATTAATTTCATCTAATCTCTGTGGGAGATTAGATTCGACCCGTTTGCACTATACTTAATTCTAGTCGTAAACCGGATTACAATTTATTTTGACAATTTCGACACCTGTCAGGTTGTAAATATATTATTTGATTAAGTGGTACCAAATTGTAATTTTTTTATGTTACTTTGGGGTCTATATGTAAACTGCCCACAAAGCTAAAGACAAATATCTGATCATAACAGGATTGTTTAATAAATACTAATTAAATGTAAGTCTTTTATAAGTGCTCGTTGAGCCAGAATATTCCCTACTTTGGATTAGGGCGTTATTCCCTCAGCTTAAAATTTTGATGACCTAAAAAACAAGAAAGAAATTAGGATTATTGAAAAAAGTACTCACCCAAACTAAAAGGTGGAAACCAGAACGAGATTGCTAAGAACAAATAAAAAGAGTAGGAGATAATAATCATAAACTGAGAGTTCTGAGTTCTGACCTCTGAGCATGACACTAGCTCCAATTCCAATCTTTATATAACTCCAATATCAATCGAATTCTAATTTTACCCACTAACTCCGATCTAAAACTCTGATTTCAGTTTTAAACATCAACTCGGATCTCAAACTAATTCAATACTTAGTTTTTTATTGCGTTTTTCTTGAATGAATCACAATCCTAATATTATTTATAGCTGACCAATGTTTTTATTTCACTTTTCGTTGCAATTATAAGATCAGTGAACAAAGGGATTTCCTTAGCAAAGAGTGTTTTATGTGCTAGGCTTGGTTTCATTATCTTCAAGATATATATTTTGGGCTTATAATAGGTTGGTCAACAGAGTACGTGTGCGCCAGTCTTTAAACTTTGGGCCTTGGTTGGGCTTAATCTGGCCCAACTCAGATGACTAAACCCATTTTTAATTGAAAAAAATAACAATAAGATGGATTAAACCAACAAGTATCTCTTTTTCTGCAGATTTTGAAGATTGTTGAGTGCAAGAAAACATTTTTGCTGTTTTTTTTTTTTTTTTGTTTCTTTCTATTTTTAAAAGAAAGCAACGAGGCATGTTCAAACAACTTTTTTGAAATTTGAATCTCTTTTTTCATTTTATGTAGAATCACTAAAATATAAAATTTTTGTTATTAACAATATGTTGCATACTTAAAAATTGAGCATGATACATATGATTAAACTAATGTATAATACCGAAAATACTAAAAATAGTATTTTTCTCATTCTAAGCAGGTAAAAAAAAATTCCCCTTTTTAATTCGTCTCTTAATTAAGAAATTTTGGTTCTGGTTCCGTCCCCACATAACACCCTAATAAGAAAGATAACTGGAGCCAAAATCGTAACTTAGGTGGTGAAGGTATATAATTTCCAATTCAAATAGAAGCTTATGAAATTCTAGACATCATTATCTTTGTAACAGTACTTTCGAGGTAATTGAGGTAGAGGAATAGAGATGATTATCCAATAATCCTTGTCAATCTTAACGACTAATCATGGTCATAGTTTTTGACTTTTTGTCCCTTAAAAATGATTATTATACACACTTTGTTGGTCCAACTTGTTTTATGTGTACACGTATGGCTGCTTTGGACATAAGGCGGATGCTATATCCAATAAACCTAATTTCATTGCCGAGAGAAGCTTCTTTGTTATGTCGCATTTTGCCTTTTCTTTTTTTTTTTTCGGTTGAAAACAACAGAAAGTTACTCGACTTTTCCTTATCTTATCTCTACATCTGGAATATTTAAAGAAAGAAAAATTACATCGGACTATCCATTAGATAGGATCATTACAATGTAATCCATTTTTATTTGAAAATTAAAATTTAATCCCTGAATGTTATGGATTGTTTGTGATCCCTCCATTTCGTTAAGGTTCCGTTAGTATTGGGTCTATCCTTTCATGAATTTAATCAATAAAATAACAAATTCATTCCTGCAATATACATATTCCAACAAAACGATCCCTAGGTATTTACACATATAACTATGCAATCTTTGGGGACAGAGTCCAACCCTAACGAAATAGAGGGATCACAAACGGTTCATAATTTTAGGAATTAAATTGTAATTTTCGGATAAAGATGAACTGCATTGTAATTAACCTATCCAGCAGGGTAGTTAGATGTAATTTTCCCTGTAATTAATTCAAATTTTAGTCAATAACTAATAAATAAAATAAAATAAAATCGTATATATGGCTTATGATATGATTGAAGTATTTGTTTATTTGTGCCCATTTGTGACAAATTCTCTCTCAAGTATAGTCATTATCTTTTGTTTATCAACATTTGGACTGCGTGCATCCATAAACAGTTTTCTAATAGGTATTGGTAGAGTTATATATAAATTAGGGTTGTTTTAATTTTAAATTATTCATTCAAGGAGACAAAGAGGGCCTTTGACAATAGTGATTCTCTGAGTTTTAAAATTACCACCTATTTAATTTTAACGGTAAGAAACGACCACTGATATCGGACTTCTGACTCTACTAACGGGGCTAATTCCAAGGCCTAAGCTAAATCAATGATTTAATATTAAATTTCTCATATAAAGAAGAGGAATTAAAATAAAAAAAGATCAAATCTATGAAAAAAATTTAATTCAAATCCGATTCATTCGAATCAAAATTATATTTATTATTTAATTAATTTTTTAAAATTTATAACAGTAAAACGCATCAGTATTATTATATGGATATGACCAACCTAAGATAGTATTACAATTATCCAAAAAATATTACGGGAGTAAAAAGGGAAATCACGTGTTTGTAGACGAAGTCACGACTCTTACTTTTATCATGTAGTCTACGAGAAGCCAAGTCAAAGGAACCGTGCTCGAAACTCCAATCACCTCTCTTTCTATTGACTATATTATATATATACGACATTAATCAGCTCAAACTTCAGACAACATCCGATCATTTCTCAACTCACTAAACCCACATAAGAATTCCCAGATTTCATCTCAAATTAGTTATATTTCTTCAAGTTCTTAGTTTCTGTGCAAGCTAATGGCCATGGAGTTCGATTCAAGCTTAGAAGGCGTGCTTTTGAAGGTGGTTCTCTTCGTTCTGGTTCAGGGCCTGGTATACTTGATCCTTTCCCAATCTTCAAACGTTTTCTCCAAAACTCCCAGATCCAACAGCTTCAAGACGGCGCGTACCGTCAGCATCCGCCGCTGGGCCGCCGCGCTTGCGGATATTCCGGCTGGAGGAGAAGCGTCGCCGTCGTCGTCTATGGGCTTTTTCCGGTCACTCAGTCGGAGAGATTCGTTCCAGTGGCAGTGATTAACCTTGTTCGTCTTAGCTAGTTATGCTAATTTTATTTATTTACTCATTTTGGTGATGTATTATTGGTAATGTGTATTTTTGTATTTGTAAACTGATTCTTTTGTTCTTTTATTGTTTGAGGAGAAGAAATAAAATTAAGACGCTTCTTTTTGTTTAATTTATTTTTGGTTTTGTTACTACATAGGGAAGAAAGGTTTTTTATTATATTTATTGTTGTTAATTGCATAAGAGTATAAGAGAATGCCTAGTTAAATAGCTAGAAATCAGGGATTAGCATAATCCGTTAAATAGGGAAATTACATCCTTTCATAAATAATTGTATGTCTTAACACTCTCCCCAGTGGCGGAGTCAGAAATTTTATTTAGGGGGTCGACCAAAGCATAATACTAAATAGGGTCAATAATTTATTATATTGATCCTCGCTAGTATTAATTTTAACTTTGATGAGGGGGGTCAATAATTAAAAAACCCCATAAAATTACATATACAAACATGAATATATCTACATAATAATTATAAAAATAAAAAAAAAAATTGAGGGGGTTCAATTGTACCCCCCTCAAACAAAGGTGGCTCCGCCATTGACTTTCCCTCAAGTTAAGTAATGAGATCACCAATACTTAACTTGTCTAATGCCGTCTGAAATAGTGCCAACTTTCTATTTCTCTTTTATGAAATATCGGTCAACTTCAACATCGCACCTTAAACGGCCCGATCCTCTTGGGGCCATACCAATCTCGATCATAAGTTTCCTCAACCAGATGATCTTTGTCACCGTCTTGGCGATGCCTCTAAATTCCACCTTTGTGCTGGAGAGAGCTATTACTTTCTATTTCTTACTCCTCCATGTCACCACATTCCCTCCGATCAAAGTAAAGAATTCCGGGGTGGATCTCCTATCGTTTGGATTCCCGACCCAATCTGCGTCCATGTAAGTCTCAACATGATGTGATCCCTTTGAAGTTGGTGAATAAATTAACCGATTATCCCCACAGTATAGGCAATGTTGGCCTAAGTGTGATAGAAATAGATCAATTTCCCAACAAGTCGTTGATATCGCTCTTTCTCTGTTGGTCTCCCGTCTTCCTCCATCTTGAGTTTGTGTCATGTTAAAGAATGTAACAAATGTATCATATACTTTCGATTTGTGTCGAAGGAAATAAATCCAAGTCATACAGGAAAAATCATCAATAAACAACACAAAATATTGAAACCGACTCTAATTAATAATTGGGGTAGGTCCCTAAACATCTGAATGTACTAATGAAAAAGCAGACTGAACCCGAGTATTTGTGGGTATAAAAGAAGTTCTATGATTTTTTGCAACTGAACACTTTTGGCAAGACAAATTCAAATGTTGATTATTCTGAAAAAAGGTAGGAAATAACAACCGTGGATACCTAAACGAAGCATGTCCAAAGCGCCAGTGCCAAAGTCAAATTTGTGTGCTCGTAGTGCCTTTTGACAATAGAACTCTGGAGGGTGATTCCATTTATCCACATAATAGAGTCCGACCTGCTCAGTACCACACCTAATGATCTCCTTCGTATGAATATCCTATATAAGGAAAAAATGAGGATATATCAGAATCACACAATTTAATTCGCTTATCACATGATTTAATGACAGCAGCTTCAAGCTAATGAGGGAACATATAGGCAACTTCTCAATTTTATATTCAAGAGCTGGAAGTTAGTTGAAAAGAGGAAGCAAATGTAACTTCAAAACCGGCCTAGAATAAGATGGGGTTGGACCCAAGGTCAGCACTCCGACGCTCAAGTTAATATCTCGAATGTTTGAAAGTATATGATTGAGGTGAACGATGTAGTGAATGACTTAACTACCATAGTAAATGAGGGGGTATTTATACCTTTGTGTAGGTTATGGTGGCTCACAACGTGCACAATGTACGAGGAGCATTTAATGCTACTTAGTACACAATTCCTGCGCGTTTAATGCCCCGTGGTGACAGTGGACCCCATGTTGTGCATGTTGATAGAAACCAACTGTGGGCCACTTAGCTACTTGTTGCGAGGGTCTGACGCTCGATCTAGCCATTTCGAAGTGTCTGGCTAACGTTGACCTGGTGCTTGGGCGAGCGAGGCTCGAACTAAAACTCGAGCAACGATTTTCAATTGTGTGGGGAGTTGTTTCAAGCTGTTGAGGGATTACCCTCTTCGATTTGTAGATTGAGCGACATTGTCTGGATTGAATTAGGGACTACCACATGATTAAGTGGGACACGACCGCATCAGATTGGGATCATATTCTAATTAAAAATTTTCCCATTAACGGACGTAGATTAAACTAACAATTTTTTATTTTTTTTTTTAGATTTTTAAGATTGTTGAGTATACGAAAACAAATTTGTTTTTTGTTTCCTTTTCCTATTTTAAAGAAAGCAATGATGCATTGCTTGTTAACTAGGGATGGTAACGAGGCATGTTCAAATAAGAATTTTGAAATTCGAAACTCCTCCCATTAATAGTTCGTTGGATTTTAGATTTGTTGCGAATTCGTAAATGATTGATTATAATTGATCGAGCCAAAATTTCGATGATTGGTCGATCTGGAACTCTGAGCTTGAGGCCAACTCGGGTAAGATGAGGGTGAGACCCGGTTAGCATTTCGATGCTCAAGTCAATAACGAGTTGAGATGATCGAGTTTAGATTGCAGTAAATGCGGTAGGTGAAGAATTACCTGTGGTATAAATGCAAGCCTTTATATAGGGTGAAGAGAGAGGTTAAGATCCATCGACATGCCGGTGTCTCAAGCTGACAGGTCTCCCATTATCACCAAGCATTTAATGCTTAGTCGACCACTCTCTTGGGGGACCGGTAGTGGGTTTTCCAGTTACGCGCTTGGAGTGCGATCGAGAGACCTGGGTTGGAGGCTTGGAGCCTTCCACAGTCGAGTTGTAGAATGGTAAAAGTTAGGGGAGGTTAATTGTTAGCTCGGTACCCTTGATGGGAGGTATCGACCTTGTCGAGGTGCCAGATGGCGCTTTATGATTGGTCCAAGTGGGATAGTGGGTCCATGCCACGTCATGAGCCCCCCAAAACGTTGTCTATTAGGGCTGACGTGGAGGCGACGTTTCAACTCCCGAGGTGGGACCCACTGCAATCATTGCGACTTTTTATCTTCTCGATTCTTGCTAATTTCACCCTTATAAATAGGGTCTCTCTGTAAATTCATTTTACCATTTCTAAAGAACTTGAAGAGAGACCTCCGAGCTGTTTCAAGCGAGTTTAGTGTTTTTGTGCATCAACTGATTGTTTGTTCCGAGGAAAGAAGCTTTCGCCCTTTTCCAGACAAAAAGGTACTTTCTCAACTTCGATCTAAGTTTTATTCTTCTTCTCTTTTCGATTGCTTCGAGGGAGAGGTTCACCGCTTCCTTCTCTGAGAGCTCTCTCTCTCGATTTGCTCGAATCCTTTTCAGCAAACATATCTCGTGAGTTATTTTTTGATAACTGTAGAATGTCGGCAAATCAAGGAGAGAGTGAGCCCGTAGGGATGGAAGTAGGGACCATATCAGTTGGATCGAGCTCTAGCTCTTACTTGAGCTCAGATTCGACTGACTCGAGACTTTTCATGGAGACGAGGTCGACAAATCCCCAGGGTGTGACACCCCGACCTACAGTCGGTACAGGTAGATTATGTGATTTAATATTAAGTGCGTTTTAATTATTTGTATTTGTATTATGTGTATTTATTTGGACTTGATTGAATTAAGTGATTATGTGATCTTGGTGCTTGAGCTTGTTGAACCATAACCTCTTTTAACCAAATTAAACCGAATCGAAAACTTTGAACCAAACCCGTGAACCGAACCCGGATAAGCCTTAAGGATGAACCATTTTCTCATTTCTTTCCTTTTCACGTAATAGCAGCAGCTCTTGGCCAAGAAAAAAAAAAAAGAACAAACCCTCTCATTGGTGATTCAAGCTTCTATCCACCATATCTTCCCCGTTTCTTGACCAATCTTCGAGCTTAAGTAAGTTTCGGAAACCCCTCAACGTGCTCGTCATTTTTATGGTTTAAATTCTTCTCTTGGAACCTTGGTTGGTTTCTTTTGATCTTGATGTGAATAGTAAGGGTTTAGCTTAAATTTTGAATATGGGTTCTATACTTGTTATATTTTGAATCCTAGCTTTATATATGAGTTATACATGTTGTATATGTTGCATTTATAGCTTGAAAGCATTGTTAGTTGAGCATTTATTGAGATTATGGGTTTGAGCTTGATTTGTTTCATTCCTGGATCATTGATGTTTAATCTCGTTTTTCTTGAGTTTTATGAGTGGTTTATGTCAAGCATGTTTTATATGAGTTGTTTGTGCATTTTGGTAAGTTGTAGCAGCCTTAGGTCTTGGATTTTTGCCATTTTTGGCCATTTTGAAGCTTCCCCTGTTCTGATTTTTGCTTCTGTAACTCGAACCAGGCCGGAACGGCCGTTCCCGTCCCGGTTATAAACTGGGAACGGCCCTTCCGGGCCTTTTTAATGTTTCCTACCGAGAGTGGGAACGGCCGTTCCCAGTTTGAACTGGGAATGGGAAGGGCCATTCCCATGATAAAAAATTTTAGTTCAAGTTACAGACGCGCGGGGAGAAGTTCGGGTAGTTGGGAACGACCCTTCCCGTCCCCAGTACAAACTGGGAACGGCCGTTCCCATCCTCCAGAAACTTTTAGCGAGGCCAGGAACGGCCGTTCCCTACAGTGAAAGGGCCGTTCCCAGCCCAGCCGAATCCTGGGAGCTACTACTGCTTTCCATTTTCCATTTTGTTCATACTTAAGCATTTCTTTGCTTTTCTTATGCTTGTTTAAGGTTGTGACTTAATCTTAATTGCTTGATAAATTATGAATGATTGTTATATGCTTTATTTTGTGATTTATATGATTTGATTCACCATTGTTTCACATCCAAGCATGAGTCAAGCATATGCCGAGCGTCTTAATTGGTTCATTTAGTGTCTAAGTCGTGGGCTTTTGTGTTTCTTTTCAGAAGGTGCGGCCGGGGGCGAGCCCGAGGCTTAGTGTGATCACTCTCTTTCCTTTCTTTGCACAAGGTGAGGTTTAGGAGGTTTTATAGCTATTCGACCTATAACCTTTATGTGTTGTTTTCTTGCCCCGCATGTGGAGAAATTATATGTATATGTAAATACATGTTATATAATATATGTTTATGATCTTGTGAACCCTCCTTGGTTTTGAAAAGTAGTATGAAGGTATATGTGAGCCATTGAGAAAATGTTTAATTTCTGTATGTTAGCGAGTGGAACCATGAAAGACTAGTTATATGTTGTGCTTTGTGTTTATGAGCTCGAGGAGCTATGGGTAAGGAGCCTTCGGGACGGTATTGGGCCGTCGAGGTTAAACCTGTGCATAGTCTCCACCCGGAATATCACGTACGACCTTGGGAGCTAGGGAATGCGTGATATTCCGATGCCTTCGGTTTTCCGGGGAGGACCCATTGTAGGTTAGCTACCTCTCGGGGGTTTGTTATGATATGGGTGGTTAGGGCCAACGCGTGGCTCTTCCATCATTGGAGGAGAGGATGTTTGTTATGATTTATGTTTTATGGTATGAGGAGTAAAGGTTGGAAGCTCGTTCTCGCCGAGCATATGTTATGTTATGTTTGGGAAATATGAATCGGGATAGAGTTGTGAAATGATTTCAAGTATATTTTATTGTTTTGAAAGTTTGGTTTGCAAAACCTATTCCGGTTCATAGGTCCACCTTTTGTTAAGTGCTATACTTTATAATTATATAGGGTGTGGGTGTGCGTTAGCCCCCTCACTCAGTCAGTTGACTGACCCCTCGTTTGTTCTTTTAGTTGCAGGTTCTTTTGGGGCTTGAGCTAGGCGGAGAAGTGTGTCTTTCTTACACTTGTCGGTCTAGGTTTTGCTAGTAGCATTTACTCTCCTGCACATTTTATCATCTTGTATAGGTCTATTTTGGATACTTATATGTTGCTTGAGCCGTGACGGCGTTTGTACAGGAATTAAGTGTTGGTACCTATATGTAAATAATATGGATATATACGTGATGGTACCTATAAGTATCTATGTGATGATCTTTTGTTCTTGTTTTTATTTATTCGCTTCCGCGTACTCTGGTTTGGTGTGTTTAGCTCCGCCTAGCCTAGAGTGTGTGTTGGTCTCCCGTTCGCTATGATTTAGATTAGGGTACGGACATTCCATTTCGTATTCGGATTTGGATTATAGTGTGGGGGATGTGGCCCTACGTGTGGGTGCTACATCCTTAAGTGGTATCAGAGCGCGGTTGCAAAACCGGGCTCTAGTGTCGTGTGAGTTTGTCTAGGTCGTACGGCTTAGGATAATATGATTATGTGATTATATGACTATATGATTTGAATATGTAATTCCTTGATCACTTGTTTAATTTCTTACTTGTATCCATGGTCATATACTAATCCCCACGCATCCATTTTATTTGAATTGTGAATTTCAGGATGCCTCCAAGGAGACAAAATAACCGCGAACGTACTCCCGATCTTAATGAACCGGCTCCACAAAATGCTCCTCCGCCACCACCTATGAATGCGGAGAACATTGTTCAAGCTCTCCTTAATCAACTTCAACAAAACCAAAGGAATCAAAACCCCGGTGAAGGCCAAGATATTTCCGGGGTATATAGGGATTTCCCTAGCAACAATCCTCCAAAGTGGTATGGGGGAGATGATATCAATGCGGAGGAATGACTATCCGAGATTCGAGGAATTTGGGAAATATGCCCGGGGAGCTCCCAAGATAAAGCGGTTTGTACGGGACGTATTATTCAAGGACAAGCGGCCGTTTGGCTTAGGAGTGTACGGTCCAAGTTGGAAAGGAATGGAATAGAATTCAATTGGGAAACTTTTGTACGAGAGTTTTATGAGAAGTATGTACCTCATAGTGCTCAAGAACGTCGGTTGCAAGAGTTTACGGATTTGAGGCAAGGTACTCGGACGGTGGAGGAATATATTCTGGAATTTGAGAGACTCGCACCTTATGCTACTCACATCACCGATCATGATGATCACAAAGCCCGTAAATTTCTCCATGGACTTCGTCGGGACATTCAAGAGTTGCTCAAAGCCGCCAATGTGAGCACTTGGGCTAAGGTCACCAAGCGGGCCTTACAAGTTGAAGCCCAAAATATAAGGTTGAAGTCTCCACCTTTCTCTTCTTCTCAGAGTTCGGGATCCGGCTCTGGATTGGGTAAAAGACCCGTTTCTTATGCTCCGAGAGCTTCTGTTTCACCGGCTTTTCGTCCCCAGGGTTTCGGGAACAAAAAGGCCAGATTTACCGATCCCGCAGCTGTTGGAAAACACGAATCAGAAAGCAGCGGAATTTAAAAAATTTTTCCAACAAAAGGACCTTGAACTCGCAATCGTGTAACCAAATTCGTAGGGATAGAAAACTTACTTTTCTTTTGTTCTTTCTTGAAGCGTTTCAAGCCACCCAAGAACGCTCTTCTCGCGGCTTGATCCCCTCTCCTTGGTAAAGCTCGAATCTTCAAACTTCTAACTTGAAGTCTCTAGAGAAAGTCCACCAACTTGATCACAATCTAACTAGTAAGGATGCTAGTTCTCTAGTTAGTGTTTAGGCTTAACCTAGGGTTTAATATAATCTTGGAGAAAGGAAGGTGTTCAACACATGAACCAAGAATTGTCAATTAGCTCTAAAGGGGAGCATGAGCTCCCCTATATATAGGAAAGGGGAGGGACGGCCGAAACTAGTCCATATTGGACTAGGATTTGGTTCCTCTCTCTCCTATTACTTGATCATCAAGTATTTTCCAACTTTGACTTTGAATTCTATTTCTAGTCAACTTTTAAGAGAGCTCAAAAATATCCAAACTATTTTTGGATAATTTTATACTTTATTTATTATAAAATAAATAACTTATTTTTATCTAATTAATTAATTCGTAATTAATTAACTAGATCATTTTCTCCAAAATTAGACTTTCCTTTTAATTCAAAATTAAACCAAAGTCTATTAAATAATTAACTAATTAATTATTTAACACATATATATATTATCACACGTGTGTGACACGTGTCACAGTGACACGTGTCACTCACGCGAGCCACACGTGTGAATTCACACGTGTGGAACCCTCTTGGTCCGATTAACTCGTTTAATCATTTTCAAGCCTCAACTCATGTAACCAAGTTGTTGTGTGTGACCCTCTAGGTTCTCAATTCAATTAGCAGTGACCCTAATTAATTAATTCACTAATTAATTAATCAGTCCACAGATTAAACGACCATAGTCTAGCAACAGGTGTTTAACCCCTAGCTGAATTGGAATGTTCGGATTCGACAGAACCTTTCAGTCATTGATTCATGTGAGATACAATCCTCCTACTTACTATCTCTCAACCAAGATCTAGGGCAAGGGAATAATCAGAACCCTAATAATCCGGTCTTAAAGCTAAGTGCATTTCATATCCATTTGATCTCAATCCAAGAAACCCTTTTCTTGATGTCTTGATCTACTGCCTTGGCCAAGGACTCCATATGGCATATGAATGACTTACACAATAAGAGATCACCTTGCAAATGCAAGTGTAGGTCCTTTCTTGATTCTCATTCACTTTCATGAATCACTTGTGCAGCCCCAGCATAAGCCTTGAATCAGTTGTCTAAGGCGACACCCTTTAAAGCTTATACCTAAGACTACAGAGTTAACTCATAAAGTAACATGGAACCTCAAGTCTAAGGATCAATTAATCACATCAATGACTCGTGAGATATTTCCTAATCTGGAAGTTTCCATTTCCTGAAATAGAAACTTCATTTCCCATTTAGGAATGTTCTCACACGGGGCACCTCAGTGAACTTACTTATTAAAGTAAGCACCCTCATGTATCACGCACGTATCAACTATACACTTTACACCTCCATGAAACAAGGTGGTCCTTCTTAAGGGCGTGATCCCATAAGCAAGCCTTAGAGGAGTCAGGTTGACACTCCCACTGTCTGTAGGACTCATCGGCTTGGAGTATTTTACTAATCATGACTTATGTGATATAGGGCTCGTTTCATGAACCATTTCACCTAAATGGTAGAGTCCTAAAGTCATCAGGATTAGGGGAGTTCTCATACATGCACAGCTAAAGTAAACGCATACCAAACAAGAGCATATAAAGAAGTGTTGCCTCAATTCGTTATTTTATTCAAAGATTGTCTGTGATTACAATAAGGAAAAGCACAAAGCGGATATACAATCGGCTTTCTAGGGCACTATTCCTAACAATCTCCCACTTGCCCGTCAAAGCCATTCTAAAGCTATTCTAAGTCCCATCTTCTGAAGATGACCTTGGAAAGCTTCTCGACTAAGGGGTTTAGTAAGTGGATCTGCCACGTTCTCTGCTGATGTGACCCTCTCAATTTGCACATCTCCTCTCTTGATAATATCACGGATTAGGTGATACTTCCTCATTATGTGCTTGGTCCGTTGGTGAGATCTTGGTTCTCTTGCTTGAGCAACCGCCCCAGTGTTGTCACAAAACACAGTAATGGGGTCTATCATGCTAGGAACAACATTCAACTCTTGAATGAAGTTTCTAATCCAAACACCTTCCTTAGCTGCATCATTTGCAGCTAAGTATTCGGCCTCAGTGGTCGAATCTGCAGTGGTTGTTTGCTTGGAACTCTTCCAACTCACTGCTCCGCCGTTCAGGCAGAAAATGTATCCTGACATTGACTTAAAATCATCTAAGTCAGATGCAAAGCTTGCATCGCAGTATCCTTCGACAGTAAGATCTTTCTGACCTCCGTAAACTAAGAATAAATCTTTAGTACTTTTCAAGTATTTAAGAATATTCTTCACGGCAGCCCAGTGACCATCTCCAGGGTCAGATTGGAAACGACTTGTTACACTAAGTGCATAAGCCACATCCGGTCGAGTACATAACATTGCATACATTATGCTACCTATTGCTGATGCATAAGGTGTATGAGTCATTCTTTCCTTCTCAAGGTTAGTCTTAGGACACATCTTCTTTGAAAGACATGTTCCTACACTCATAGGAAGGTTCTTAACCTTTGCTGACTCCATATTGAATCTCTTCAATACTTTGTCAATGTACATCGACTGTGATAGTCCTATTAACCTTCTAGATCTATCTCTATAGATTTTAATTCCAAGGATATAGGACGCATCACCAAGATCTTTCATCTCGAATTGGTTCGATAACCATAACTTAGTCACTTTCATGTCATCTTTCGAATTCCCAATAAGAAGGATGTCATCAACATAAAGCACTAAGAATTGCACTGAGGTCTCCAATTCCTTTCTATACACACATGATTCATTCGAAATTTGGATGAAGCCAAACGCTTTGACTGATTCATCAAATCGAATGTTCCAATTCCTAGAAGCCTGTTTCAATCCATAGATTGATCTCTGGAGTTTGCAAACCTTTTGCTCACTCCCACTGAATGTGAAACCTATGGGTTGCTCCATATAAATGTCTTTGTCAATGTCACCATTGAGAAAGGCAGTTTTCACATCCATTTGCCATATCTCATAGTCATAATATGCAGCAATGGCAAGCATGATCCGAATAGACTTTTGCATTGCAACTGGTGAAAAGGTTTCATCAAAATCCACGCCGGGTCTGAGTGAATCCTTTTGCAACCAGTCTTGCTTTGTAGGCTGCAATGCTTCCATCAACTCCAAGCTTTCTCTTAAAGATCCATTCGCAACCTATGGGTTTGACCCCATCAGGCAAATCTACCAAGGTCCAAACTTGGTTGGAGTTCATGGAGTCCATTTCGGATTTCATGGCTTCTATCCACTGTTCAGAGTCAGAATCTGAAAGTGCCTCCTCATATGTTGAAGGATCATTATCCTTTTGAGAGATTTCATGGAAGAATCCATACCATCTCTCCGGCTGTCTAGGATTGCGTTCAGAACGCCTTAGAGGAGGATTTTCATGTGTATCGAAATTCATGATTGGTTGTGGTTGATCAGAGTGGGACGTTTCTTCAGTGGGTGATGTGGGGTCATTTTGTACTTCTTCTAATTCTATGATCTTGCCTTTCTTTTCTTTAAGGAACGGTTCCTCCAGAAAAGTAGCATTTCTGGAAACAAACACCTTTTGTTCAGATTGATCATAGAAGTAGTATCCTATGGATTCCTTAGGATAACCTACAAAGTAGCATAAGTTAGAACGAGATTCTAACTTATCTCCCACTGTCCTCTTCACGTAAGCAGGACAACCCCAAATTCTTAAGTAAGAATAACTAGGGATTTTACCATGCCACATTTCATAGGGCGTCTTGGGGACTGACTTAGAGGGAACAAGATTCAAAATCTTTGCTGCACTTTCTAGGGCATAACCCCAGAAAGAAGGTGGTAAGTCAGTGAAACTCATCATGGAACGAACCATATCAAGTAGGGTTCGATTCCTTCTCTCAGAAACTCCATTAAGCTGAGGAGTTCCCGGAGGAGTCCACTGAGAGATAATCCCATTATCCTTGAGATGATTAAGGAATTCTTCACTAAGATATTCGCCTCCTCGATCAGATCGAAGTGCTTTGATCTTGTGACCAGTTTGGTTCTCAACCTCCTTTTGAAATTCTAAGAATTTCTCAAAAGCTTCAGATTTATACTTCATTAAGTATACATAACCATACCGACTAAAGTCGTCAGTGAAGGTTATGAAATACTGATGATTGTTTCTTGTGCTTACACTAAGCGGTCCACAAACATCAGTATGGATCAAATCCAGAACCTTAGTGGCACGTTCCACGGTTCCTTTAAAAGGAACTTTGGACATTTTTCCTTTGAGACAGGATTCGCAAGAAGTTAACTCTTTGAGATCATTTTCAGAGAATGATCCTAAAGTGTTTATCTTGCTAATTCTGTTCTTGGAAATGTGTCCTAATCTAGCGTGCCATAAGGGAGCTGAAACTTTGTCATCTCTCTTACGCTTTGTTTCTCGTTGTATATTCATAATATTGATATTTTGAGTTAGGTAAAGTCCATTACTTAGAGTACCGATATGAACGGAAGAGTTGTTCCGTTTGACAAAGTATTTACCATTCTTAATATAAGTTTCATAACCTTCACAATCTAATATTGGAATTGAAATTATATTACGAATAATGTTCGGTACATAAAGGACTTTGTTTAATACTAACTCAAAACTACCTAAATCTAATCTAATTGTGCCTAAAGCTCGAGCTTCAACGTTTGAGCCATCGCCGATCTTCAAGACACATTCTCCTTCTTTGAGTTGTTGGACTTCACTTAGCATCTGTACATCATTACAGATATGAGTTCCACAACCGGTATCAAGTACCCAAGAACTAGAATTAATAGAAAGATTTACTTCAACGAGAAAGATACCTTTCTTTAGAGTAGCCTTGTACTCTGGGCAGTTTCTCCTCCAATGTCCCGCTTTGCCACAATGGAAGCAAACATCCTCTTTCTGATCACGCTTCTTCTTTTGGACCTTCCCCTTCGAAATGCCACCAGTGGGCCTAAGGGGTTTCTTCTTCTTCTTTTGGGCTTTCTTGCCCTTACCTTTAGAAGGCCCAGAAGAGGAAGATGGAGCATTCACCATCAAAACCTTATTGTCCTTCTTGATCGTGCTTTCAGCAGTCACAAGCTGACTAATCAGCTCAGCTACAGTAGCACCAGCATGATTCACGTTGAAGTTAAGGACAAATGGGTTGAATGATGGTGGGAGCGAAGCTAGCAACAAATCCACTGAAAGCTCATCTTTCAGTGGCATGTCCATGGAAGCAAGTTTCTCAGTAAGGGCAAGAAACTTGAGTCCATATTCATGGACACTTGTACCTTCCCTCATTCTCAAGTGGAATAATTCCTTTGAAGTGTTATACCTTGTAACACGTTCATGAGGGCGGTAAAGTTGCTCTAAGTGGTCGTAAATCTCCCAAGCAAATTCCATGGCCTCATGTTGTCTTTGCAAGTCCGGAGACATGTTAGCCAACATAAGGCAACGGGCTTGGAGATTATCATCCTTCCACTTCTGAATCGCATCCCGCTCGGCCCGAGTGGGAGCCTCCCCTTCAGGAGTAGGCTCCCCTTCGAAGAGAACATAAGTTCTCTTCTCAGAATCTAAAATGATTTTTAGATTCCTCAGCCAATCAGAATAGTTGGGACCAGTCAACTTGTTTGACTCGAGGATCGATACAAGAGGGTTTTTGGTTGCCATTTCAAAACACGTAGAGAATCACAGAATCTACGACCTAAATGGTAAAACAGAGAACTAGTGAGCATGCTGAATTATAACGATATACAAAAGATAAGGTCTTTAATCTAATGTAGCTCCCACTGTTTTTCAAAGATCTATAATTCCCAAAGATCTAAGAGGAACACGTTTCCCAATGGGTACTAAGATCCTAGGCATTTTACCTCGAACCCACGACTCGCGGACATTCTTAGTAAGAACCCTAGGTAGGTACAACTTACCAATTCTAACACCTTTAGAACTCTTAGTAATTGTTTTTGCATCACCTATCTTTCAATGTGGACCCACGACTCGTGCGACATCCATATTTACTTAGGCGTTAAGCTAGACCCATCAATCATAAGATCATGACCAAAACTTAGTTCGAACGACCCACGACTCGCGGACATCGCCCTTGCTAAAATTGACCACGAAATATTGATCATTTAAAATGATTAATTAGGTAACTAAGAACTAATAAGCTCCACTAGCTATCCCACGACTCGCGGACAATAACTAGCTTTACCTACTAAACTTAAAACCTATTGATGGAATGCTAGGAATTTAATTCAAAACTTGCATCTCGAATTAAACACCTATTTGTTCGAAATTAGCTTAATATTTAATGGGAATTTTCGAATCAACCGGAGAGTTGTCCGGTTCGACCTCACCAACATATATGTTATCCAATTTTATTAGTCTTGATTAATGCAAGTACACTTAAATGCATTTCAAACAAGCACATAAACAGATAACATGTCCTATCATGATACTAACATGTAATGATCATGGGTTCTACCTATCTTATGCGTGATATGTGGGAGCCACTCCACAATCACAAGTTCTAACATACATGCCACATAAACAGTTCAAATCACATAAGGGAAAGCAGTAACAAAATACGAGCCCTATCTCTATTACATTTAACAATTGAGATTCCCCTCCCTAACATTTTGAGGGGTCTTCACTTATGGCCTCCTTGTTACTTGAATGTGGTCCATCTTACTCCATGGGTGCATTGTCTCCAAAATGAAAATAAAACCTCACCACCTATCTCTACTCTCAAATTACAAAAAAAAGAAAAAGACATAAAGTAATAAGGCTCAATCTTCATATTGGCCTTAGACAATTACACGGGGCATACCCCGGCCTCAAAAACAGTAATATGGAAAGCCACATAATAAATCACATAACAGTACGCACATAAGTGAGGCTCCAACCTCAATTGAAAAAACGCAACTATAGGGCTCCAACCCCAATTTAAACCATCCATGTGCATAAATTAAAACCATACAAAGATCTAAACCCATGATCACCTAACATGCTTTTGCAAGAATTTAAATTTAACCAATAAATTAAAATTCTCGCTTTAAGCTCTCATAGCTTAAAACACGACTTGATGCGAGTCTTATTTATAAAAGTTTTCAACAAATCCCAAATTACCAAAACAAATAAAATTCCAATTAATTTCTGAAAATTAATAATTTTATCAAGATGTACTTTCCCAAAATATAAACCGTTTCAATTTCTCAAAAAATCCCAATTTTAAGTTTTATTCAAAATTAAAATAAATATTCAAAAAATAGAATTTTAAAATTAAAATAAAATTGGGACTGGATTGCACGAAACACGAAAAGGCCGGATCACGAAAACGGGGCCCGTGCGCGAAACGGGGCACAGCGTCGCAAGCGCGCGCGGACGCGCACGGCAGGCGCGCACAGCGCCCGGCCAAGGCCAGGCGAGTGCGCGCACTGCGCGCGCGTGCCCTGCTGGGCGGTGGGCGGCCAGTCTCGGCCGCCCTGGGCGGGCGCGCCTAGGCGCGCCCGGGACGCTCCCGCACAGGCGTGCGGGAGGAGCTGGGAGGCTGGCCGGTCTGTCCCGGCCAGGCCTGGGCGGCGACGGGCGGACGGCGTGCGGGAGGGCCTCCCGCGCGGTTGCGGGAGGGTGGCGCGCGAAGCCCGCGCGCGCGACTCCTTCGCGCGCGGGGTTTCGCGTGTTCATCGTGTTCCGGGCTTTCGTTTCGTGTTTTCGTTCAAAAGCAAAACCAATCCAAGAAATCCAAAAACAGTTTATACAGTTTCAAATCTAAAATTGTTTTTCAAAATCAAATTTTATAAAAACCAATTTTCAGAAACTTTCAGGAAAAAATACAGTTTCGTAATTCAGGCTTTCTAAAACAATTACAAATACTCAATCGCATCAAGCCTAAGAATTTCTACCAAATTCAGTATAATTGAGACGAATTAGAAACACGATTAACGAGGTGGCTCTGATACCACTTGTTGGAAAACACGAATCAGAAAGCAGCGGAATTTAAAAAAATTTTCCAACAAAAGGACCTTGAACTCGCAATCGTGTAACCAAATTCGTAGGGATAGAAAACTTACTTTTCTTTTGTTCTTTCTTGAAGCGTTTCAAGCCACCCAAGAACGCTCTTCTCGCGGCTTGATCCCCTCTCCTTGGTAAAGCTCGAATCTTCAAACTTCTAACTTGAAGTCTCTAGAGAAAGTCCACCAACTTGATCACAATCTAACTAGTAAGGATGCTAGTTCTCTAGTTAGTGTTTAGGCTTAACCTAGGGTTTAATATAATCTTGGAGAAAGGAAGGTGCTTAACACATGAACCAAGAATTGTCAATTAGCTCTAAAGGGGAGCATGAGCTCCCCTATATATAGGAAAGGGGAGGGACGGCCGAAACTAGTCCATATTGGACTAGGATTTGGTTCCTCTCTCTCCTATTACTTGATCATCAAGTATTTTCCAACTTTGACTTTGAATTCTATTTCTAGTCAACTTTTAAGAGAGCTCAAAAATATCCAAACTATTTTTGGATAATTTTATACTTTATTTATTATAAAATAAATAACTTATTTTTATCTAATTAATTAATTCGTAATTAATTAACTAGATCATTTTCTCCAAAATTAGACTTTCCTTTTAATTCAAAATTAAACCAAAGTCTATTAAATAATTAACTAATTAATTATTTAACACATATATATATTATCACACGTGTGTGACACGTGTCACAGTGACACGTGTCACTCACGCGAGCCACACGTGTGAATTCACACGTGTGGAACCCTCTTGGTCCGATTAACTCGTTTAATCATTTTCAAGCCTCAACTCATGTAACCAAGTTGTTGTGTGTGACCCTCTAGGTTCTCAATTCAATTAGCAGTGACCCTAATTAATTAATTCACTAATTAATTAATCAGTCCACAGATTAAACGACCATAGTCTAGCAACAGGTGTTTAACCCCTAGCTGAATTGGAATGTTCGGATTCGACAGAACCTTTAAGTCATTGATTCATGTGAGATACAATCCTCCTACTTACTATCTCTCAACCAAGATCTAGGGCAAGGGAATAATCAGAACCCTAATAATCCGGTCTTAAAGCTAAGTGCATTTCATATCCATTTGATCTCAATCCAAGAAACCCTTTTCTTGATGTCTTGATCTACTGCCTTGGCCAAGGACTCCATATGGCATATGAATGACTTACACAATAAGAGATCACCTTGCAAATGCAAGTGTAGGTCCTTTCTTGATTCTCATTCACTTTCATGAATCACTTGTGCGGCCCCAGCATAAGCCTTGAATCAGTTGTCTAAGGCGACACCCTTTAAAGCTTATACCTAAGACTACAGAGTTAACTCATAAAGTAACATGGAACCTCAAGTCTAAGGATCAATTAATCACATCAATGACTCGTGAGATATTTCCTAATCTGGAAGTTTCCATTTCCTGAAATAGAAACTTCCTTTCCCATTTAGGAATGTTCTCACACGGGGCACCTCAGTGAACTTACTTATTAAAGTAAGCACCCTCATGTATCACGCACGTATCAACTATACACTTTACACCTCCATGAAACAAGGTGGTCCTTCTTAAGGGCGTGATCCCATAAGCAAGCCTTAGAGGAGTCAGGTTGACACTCCCACTGTCTGTAGGACTCATCGGCTTGGAGTATTTTACTAATCATGACTTATGTGATATAGGGCTCGTTTCATGAACCATTTCACCTAAATGGTAGAGTCCTAAAGTCATCAGGATTAGGGGAGTTCTCATACATGCACAGCTAAAGTAAACGCATACCAAACAAGAGCATATAAAGAAGTGTTGCCTCAATTCGTTATTTTATTCAAAGATTGTCTGTGATTACAATAAGGAAAAGCACAAAGCGGATATACAATCGGCTTTCTAGGGCACTATTCCTAACAGCAGCACCTCCTGCAGTCCCTGCTTTACCGGCTCCGGGTCGGACTCCGCCTCTTTGTGCTTATTGTCAGGGAAAGCATCTAGTTGAGCGTTGTTGGAGACTTTTGGGCAAGTGCTATGTATGTGGGTCTTCCGAGCACAAGGTGGATACTTGTCCAAATAAGAGGCCAGTGGTTCCGACACGGGTTTATGCTCTAGAAGGAGAAGAGGAAGCAGCCGATGTGGATCCTAACGCCGTAATTGAATGTACTATAAACATTCATGGCATATCATTTCATGCATTATTTGATCCCGGGGCTACGCATTCATTTATTTCCCGGGATCTTGTTGCTTCTTTGCCTTTGCATGAGGAATTATCTGCGCATGTGTATGTGGTGAGTACCCCATTGGGAGGTTCTTTGGAGGTCGACAGAGTGTTCAGAGAGTGTCCGGTGAATTTCGAAGGCAGAGTTTTCCCCGCAGATTTGATTATTATGCCGATGAAGAAGTATGGGGTTATCTTTGGTATGGATTTTCTCTTCCGAAATCGAGCTCAGTTGGATTGTTACGCTAAGAAGATTTCTTTGGATACTGTGGTGTTTACGGGTGAAAGATTGAAATCTAGCCCATTTGTATCTTTTATGGAAGCTAATAAACTCCTCCGGGAAGGTGCAACAGGGTTCGTGGCTTATCTTCTTAACAAGCCGAAGGACCAGGCTAAGCTTGAGGAGACTGAAGTTGTAAGAGATTTCCTGGATGTATTTCCCGAGAATTTGGGTTCCTTACCACCCGATAGGGATATTGAATTTGTGATTGATCTCTATCCTGGAGATGAACCGTTTTCTAAAACCCCGTACCGAATGCCTCCTACAGAGTTGAAGGAATTGAAGAATCAACTTGATGAGCTGTTAGCTTGTGGATATATTCGTCCGAGTATTTCACCTTGGGGTGCTCCGGTTTTATTTGTGAAAAAGAAGGATGGATCTCTAAGGATGTGCATTGACTACCGTGAATTAAACCGGATGACAGTGATGAATAAGTACCCACTACCTCGGATTGAAGAATTGTTCGATATTTTGCAAGGGTCCCAAGTGTATTCCAAGTTAGATTTAAGACAAGGTTATTACCAAATCCGTATTCAGGATGAAGACATTTCTAAGACAGCTTTCAACACCCGGTATGGACACTTTGAGTTCGTGGTGATGCCTTTTGGGTTGACTAATGCTCCAGCCGTGTTTATGGATATGATGCACCGAGTATTCAGGCCGTATCTCGACAAGTTTGTGGTTATCTTTATAGATGATATCTTGGTATACTCGAAAACTGTAGAAGAACATGCTTATCACTTGAGACTTGTCTTGGAAACTCTAAGGGAACACAAGCTTTATGCTAAGTTCAGTAAATGTGAGTTCTGGATTGATCGAGTCACCTTCCTTGGCCACATCATTTCGGGTAAAGGAATTGAGGTCGACCCCTCCAAGATTGAAACCGTGGCCCAGTGGGAAAGACCGAAGAATGTTTCCGAAGTGAGAAGTTTCCTTGGGTTGGCGGGTTACTATATAGGAGATTCGTGAAGGATTTTTCCAAGATCGCGTGCCCGTTGACTCGGTTAACCAAGAAAGAGGTAAAGTACGAGTGGGATGATGAGTGCAAGAGAAGTTTTCAAGCCTTGAAGGAAAGGTTAACTTCAGCACCAATTCTTACCCTACCCGAGGGATCCGAGGGTTATTCAGTGTATACAGATGCATCAAAGGAAGGCCTCGGATGTGTGTTAATGCAAGATGGCCGGGTGGTAGCCTACGCTTCTAGGAAGTTGAAGGATCACGAGAGAAACTACCCCACTCATGATCTTGAACTTGCAGCGGTTGTTTTTGCTTTGTTAAAATGGCGCCACTACCTCTACGGGACGACATTTGAGATTTTTACGGATCATAAGAGTCTGAAATATCTTTTCACTCAGAAGGATCTTAATAATAGACAAAGGCGCTGGATGGAGTTCTTGGAAGATTATGACTGCACAATTCAGTATCATCCGGGTAAGGCCAATGTGGTGGCCGATGCTTTGAGCAGAAAAGCGAGTGTTTCGGGGTTGAAAGTAGAGGTTTCAGAACAGAGTTCGGCGATTGTGGTTTCAGTGGCTCGATTAGCTAGTATTTCGGTTCAGCCTGATTTGAAACAGAGAGTAATTGAGGCTCAGGCTACGGATGCAGAGATTCAGAAATTGGTACTTCGTTCTAGAGTGGATCCAGAGACAAAGTTTGGGTTTGATGATTCCGGGGTATTCAGGTTCAATACAAGAGTTTGTGTTCCGGAAGAACTTAAGAAGCTAGTACTTGAAGAAAGGCACCGTTCTGGTTATTCCATTCATCCCGGTGGTACTAAAATGTATCGAGATTTAAAAGAGTTCTTTTGGTGGAATGGTATGAAAAGAGATATTGCTAACTTTGTAAGGCGATGTCTCACGTGCCAGGTTGTGAAGGCCGAACACCAGAAACAGGGAGGAGTTCTCCAACCACTTCCAATACCTGAATGGAAATGGGAACAAGTAACTATGGATTTCGTGTCAGGTTTACCGAGATCGAGAGGGGGATTTGATGGAATTTGGGTGATAGTTGATCGTCTAACCAAGTCAGCTCACTTCTTTAAGGTTAAGATGTCCTATAAAACTCCAAAGTTGGCTGAAATTTATTGTAATGAAGTGGTGAGATTGCATGGGGTACCTGCTAGTATTGTTTCAGATCGTGATCCGAGATTTACAGCTAAGTTCTGGCAGGATTTACAGAAACGGTTGGGTACCAAACTTAATTTTAGCACTGCTTTTCACCCTCAAACGGACGGATAATCCGAAAGATTCATTAAGTATTTGGAGGACTTATTAAGGGCGTGTGCTTTGGATTTCAAGGACAAATGGGATAAACATCTAGCTCTGGTCGAGTTTGCTTATAACAACAGTTTTCAGGCTTCAATTGGTATGGCTCCGTACGAAGCGCTTTATGGAAGGAAATGTAGATCGCCTCTCTTTTGGGATCTTGAGGATTGGCGATGGACTGAGGAGAATAAACTTGAGAGAGCCACACCTCGGGAGAGGTTGGATAAAACTACTGCTAAAGTTAAACTTATTCAACAGAGAATGAAAGCAGCTCAGGACCATCAGAAGAGCTATGCGGATAAGAGAAGGAGACCCCTTGAATTTGAAGTAGGAGATCGAGTTTTCTTGAAAGTATCTCCTAGAAAGGTTTCTCACGAATAGGTCGAGGTGGGAAGCTTAACCCGAGATACCTTGGACCTTTTTGAATTCTTGAGAAGATTGGAGAAGTGGCTTACCGGTTGGATTTACCACCAAATTTGACCGGGATACACAATGTATTTCATGTCTCTCAGCTCAGAAAGTTCTATCCCGAAGAAGCAACCATACTCCCTGTTGAAGAAGTGCAATTAGAACCGGATTTGACAATAGTAAGGTACCCGGTTGAGATTCAAGACCGAAAGTTACAGGTGTTGAGGAGTAAACAGATTCCCTTGGTCCGTGTACTGTGGAGAGATCAGAAATCAGAAGAATCTACTTGGGAAACTGAGGAGAAAATGAGACAGTTATATCCGGAATTGTTCTCAGGTCAGGAGGGGAACCTGGGGACCAGGTTTTCCGAAGGGGGGAGGTTGTGACACCCCGACCTACAGTCGGTACAGGTAGATTATGTGATTTAATATTAAGTGCGTTTTAATTAATTGTATTTGTATTATGTGTATTTATTTGGACTTGGTTGAATTAAGTGATTATGTGATCTTGGTGCTTGAGCTTGTTGAACCATAACCTCTTTTAACCAAATTAAAACCGAACCGGAAACTTTGAACCAAACCCGTGAACCGAACCCGGATAAGCCTTAAGGATGAACCATTTTCTCCTTTCTTTCCTTTTCACGTAATAGCAGCAGCTCTTGGCCAAGAAAAAAAAAAAAGAACAAACCCTCTCATTGGTGATTCAAGCTTCTATCCACCATATCTTCCCCGTTTCTTGACCAATCTTCGAGCTTAAGTAAGTTTCGGAAACCTCTCAACGTGCTCGTCATTTTTAGGTTTAAATTCTTCTCTTGGAACCTTGGTTGGTTTCTTTTGATCTTGATGTGAATAATAAGGGTTTAGCTTAAATTTTGAATATGGGTTCTATACTTGTTATATTTTGAATCCTAGCTTTATATATGAGTTATACATGTTGTATATGTAACATTTATTGCTTGAAAGCATTGTTAGTTGAGCATTTATTGAGATTATGGGTTTGAGCTTGATTTGTTTCATTCTTGGATCATTGATGTTTAATCTCGTTTTTCTTGAGTTTTATGAGTGGTTTATGTCAAGCATGTTTTATATGAGTTGTTTGTGCATTTTGGTAAGTTGTAGCAGCCTTAGGTCTTGGATTTTTGTCATTTTTGGCCATTTTGAAGCTTCCCCTGTTCTGATTTTTGCTTCTGTAACTTGAACCAGGCCGGAACGGTCGTTCCCGTCCCGGTTATAAACTGGGAACGGCCCTTCCGGGCCTTTTTAATGTTTCCTACCGAGAGTGGGAACGGCTGTTCCCAGTTTGAACTGGGAATGGGAAGGGCCGTTCCCATGATCAAAAATTTTAGTTCAAGTTACAGACGCGCGGGGAGAAGTTCGGGTAGTTGGGAACGGCCCTTCCCGTCCCCAGTACAAACTGGGAACGGCCGTTCCCATCCTCCAGAAACTTTTAGCGAGGCCAGGAACGACCGTTCCCTACAGTGAAAGGGCCGTTCCCAGCCCAACCGAATCCTGGGAGCTGCTACTGCTTTCCATTTTCCATTTTGTTCATACTTAAGCATTTCTTTGCTTTTCTTATGCTTGTTTAAGGTTGTGACTTAATCTTAATTGCTTGATAAATTATGAATGATTGTTATATGCTTTATTTTGTGATTTATATGATTTGATTCACCGTTGTTTCACATCCAAGCATGAGTCAAGCATATGCCGAGCGTCTTAATTGGTTCATTTAGTGTCTAAGTCGTGGGCTTTTGTGTTTCTTTTCAGAAGGTGCGGCCGGGGGCGAGCCCGAGGCTTAGTGTGATCACTCACTTTCCTTTCTTTGCACAAGGTGAGGTTTAGTAGGTTTTATCGCTATTCGACCTATAACCTTTATGTGTTGTTTTCTTGCCCCGCATGTGGAAAAATTATATGTATATGTAAATACATGTTATATAATATATGTTTATGATCTTGTGAACCCTCCTTGGTTTTGAAAAGTAGTATGAAGGTATATGTGAGCCATTGAGAAAATGTTTAATTTCTGTATGTTAGCGAGTGGAACCATGAAAGACTGGTTATATGTTGTGCTTTGTGTTTATGAGCTCGAGGAGCTATGGGTAAGGAGCCCTCGGGACGGCATTGGGCCGTCGAGGTTAAACCTGTGCATAGTCTCCACCCGGAATATCACGTGCGACCTCGGGAGCTAGGGAATGCGTGATATTCCGATGCCTTCGGTTTTCCGGGGAGGACCCGTTGTAGGTTAGCTACCTCTCGGGGGTTTGTTATGATATGGGTGGTTAGGGCCAACGCGTGGCTCTTCCATCATTGGAGGAGAGGATGTTTGTTATGATTTATGTTTTATGGTATGAGGAGTAAAGGTTGGAAGCTCGTTCTCGCCGAGCATATGTTATGTTATGTTTGGGAAATATGAATCGGGATAGAGTTGTGAAATGATTTCAAGTATATTTTATTGTTTTGAAAGTTTGGTTTGCAAAACCTATTCCGGTTCATAGGTCCACCTTTTGTTAAGTGCTATGCTTTATAATTATATAGGGTGTGGGTGTACGTTAGCCCCCTCACTCAGTCAGTTGACTGACCCCTCGTTTATTCTTTTAGTTGCAGGTTCTTTTGGGGCTTGAGCTAGGCGGAAAAGTGTGTCTTTCTTACACTTGTCGGTCTAGGTTTTGCTAGTAGCATTTACTCTCCTGCACATTTTATCATCTTGTATAGGTCTATTTTGGATACTTATATGTTGCTTGAGCCGTGACGGCGTTTGTACAGGAATTAAGTGTTGGTACCTATATGTAAATAATATGGATATATACGTGATGGTACCTATAAGTATCTATGTGATGATCTTTTGTTCTTGTTTTTATTTATTCGCTTCCGCGTACTCTGGTTTGGTGTGTTTAGCTCCGCCTAGCCTAGAGTGTGTGTTGGTCTCCCGTTCGCTAGGATTTAGATTCGGGTACGGACATTCCATTTCGTATTCGGATTTGGATTATAGTGCGGGGGATGTGGCCCTACGTGTGGGTGCTACACAGGGGGTCGTTGAGGAGGTTGATATAATGGAAGTTTCAAACCCGACTCCTGAGACGGAATTGGAAGAGGTTGTCGTAGCTCGGGTCGAAGGTGAGGAGGTGTCGATATCTGGTCAGAGAGGAGAGCAAGAGGAGGATGAAAATATCGAGCCGGAAGGTCAGCTCGTGAAGGATCCCCGAGCGATTCCCGTTAATGTCTCGTGGGAGAAAGTAAAGGACATTCAAGATATGTTTTTTGGAGGGGTCCCAGAGTTTGGTGGCTACTTGATAATAAAGCCCAAGGCTGGAGATAGAATGACCAACCCGCCCGAGAACTGTATAGTGATCAATTTCTTGGCAGTCGAGAATGGTTTCCAGGTGCCTATTCCTGAGAAAATGCTCGAGTTCTTCAATATTTTGAGGATCAGCCCTTTAGAATTGATGTCAAATTCTTACTCGATGGTAAAAGGGTTGAGGGCTTTGCTGAAATACCTCGGAGTGACCCCCAACATCTACTGCATGTCGGAAGTTTTCCAAGCATCGGTGACGTCTGAGACCTCGGCGCCAAGGTCGGGATATGTGCAATTATAGTCAAAGACTAACTTTTGACTTGTGAGATCTCCAAACACGTTGAACGGCAAACTGTGGAGGCAGAGGTTCGTTTTTATCCGGTACGAGAAGGGTTGGCCCGGATTGAAATTCCCGAATTAGAGTTGGATTCCTCGAGCCAATCTTTCGAGAGGGAATCCGGGTTGGCCTAACACTTTGATGGCCAGCTTAAGAAATATAGGTAGTGTAGAGTTGAGGGATATGATCAACCCTTAGATGCTGATCGAGCTGGGGATATCCCCTGGGTTGCGGAGATATTTCGATCCCGGTATTTCGAGCGGAGTCCCTCGAAGCATTAATTGTTTTTATCTTCATCCTTATAATTTCACAAGAGTCTGATCGATTTTCCTTGATTTTGGTGCAGAATCATACATCATGTCGGCATCTTTGGCAGCTCGGAGGAAAGAGATGGAGGAGCTCAAGAAAGCCTCCGAAAAGAAGAATTTGCCTCCTTCAACCGAGGCGGAGGTCGAGGCAGCGAATCGAGCCACCGTGGAGGCTATCCCAAAAGTCCTTGAGAAGAGGACGCCCAAGGCCCCAGGAAAAAGAGGGTCAACTCCAAGAGTGGGGGCTGATTTGGAAGCCCCCCAATCGAAGGAGCAGAAGAAAGATCACCACGGCCGCCACCACTCCAAGTCCCAGGTCAAAGGGGACAGATCGAAGAGCAAAAGCCAAGAGAAAACTCCGACCACTCTACTCCCCCAGTCGATGAGGCCTGTTCTGGATGTGCAGGTGGGGGAGCATTCTCAACCACCGATTCCCGCTCGAGGGAAAATTGTGCCGAGAAATGTGGCGACCGTGCTCGCGGGGGTCCATATGCCTCCACCTGCTCAAAGACCGGCCGAGGCGGTCCCTTGGAAGGCGAATAAAGTGGACGTTAAGGCCTTCTTCGAGTATCCCTTGATCGAGAAACCCTACTTCCCCTGTGGAATGAGAAGCTTTAATGAAGAAGGGGAACCTCAGAGGATCGGTATAGCTCCTCGAGACTATCTGGCAATCGGAGCCTTGTACAGCTCGATCCAGACTAGGGATGTAAACAAGCCAAGCCGGCTCGTGAGCTTGACGAGCCAAGCTCGAACCCAAGCCCTTTTGTTTCAGGCTCGTAGCTCGCGAGCCTATATATTTAATTAAAAAATAAAAATATATTAATTTTTATATATATAAATACTTAATTTATATATAATATTATATATATGTACTAATTTATATATATACATATATATAATTATTAAAAATAATTAATTTTTAATCCAAAATATACATTTTTGTCCAGCTCGAGCCGAGACACTCGTGAGCCTTGACCGAGCCGAGCTCGAGCCCTAATCCAGACTGAAGTCGATCATCGACACCGTTGGAGGTCTTCTAACGATGAGATCGAGGCTCAAGGAGCGCAAAAGTTTATGTCTGTAAGTAAACTCGAGCAATAGTGTTCGTATTTTAAATTTTCATTCTCGATGTTTTAATATTCGATCAATTTTCTTTCAGCTGAGCCAAGATTACTTCCACATAGCTCGAAGGAGATTTGTACATTGTCAGGCCAGGATCCAAGCCGAGAAGGCGGTTGAGAGGCTGAGGATCGAGCTGTCCGAGAGAGACAAAAAGTTGGCGGCAGTGGAGAAAGATAAGGCTGGCCTCGACAAAAATCTTCTGAATGCTATTGAGAAGCTGTCCAAGGCCAAGAAAGATCTAAAGATAGCGGAGGCCAGGGTCGTGAAGTCGATTGAAGAGAAAGTCGAAGCCAAACGCCGGGTCAAGTCAAAGGCGAGCGGAAGGGGCGGATCTGGCCATCAGTAGATGCAGGAATGGCCTCGAGCAGGTTGCGCAAATGTCAGGGAGGAACGGTGCTTACAAATTTACGAAGTTAAAAGCCTTCCAAAAAGCCTGCTCAATCATGAGTTTTAAAGATGAGGAGGGCTTCAATCTGTGCCTGACTCAAGTGTAAGTTGCCGGGTATCTCCCTGAGGAATATGAACAAACAAAGATTGGAGTCTTCCAAGATGATCCTCGACCCGCTGATCCTGCTGCCTGACCGACCTCTTCTGATCCTGACTGGACAAAGGATGAAATTGGGTTCGCCTGTACTTAGCTAGATCCATGTACTCGGGGACCCCAGAGGAAAGGGAGAGAATGTCGGCCGACTTCGACCTCGAAGCCTCCCTCGACCGCAAGGAGGTTTGTCCAGAGTATTTTGGTGATGCCGCCGTAGTACCGATCGAAGAGGGAACAGCCTCGGGCCCGACCGAGGACTAAGCCAGAGATAACATGTTAGCCCTATCTCTGTGCTTCTAGAATTTGCTGATTGTAAACCCATCCTTTAGGGACTCGATTGTTGGGATCGAGGTCCTTTGCATTTTTTTAAGTGTCCGACTGTTAGGGTGGACTCCACTTTAGTTGTTGGCTTGAAATCTGTTGTAAATAGGAAGGGATTCGGGCGTATTAAACTCCTGAGCGAAAAATCCAAAATCTGTTCAAGTTTTCGATCGAAATGTAGCCTTGTCGGGCTGTTGGTTCAATTTTAATCATGTAATCTTTTTCAATTTCGTTAATGAAATGTTTTTAAGTTTTCTCTTGATGTGTTATTTGAATGCTTTCATTAGTCAATGTTATCAGCGTTCTCGAGAAGATATCAGGGCATTTAACCCTTATCTTTCGAGTTTATGAAGTCGTTATGGACGAGTAACATAGTATAAGACATTTTATGAAGTACAGAATCGAGTAAAAGCATTGCATCAAGAAGAATAAACTTGTTATTTCATTGAACTAAAAAATATATGTATAAGATTTCCTACATATAATACTTCTTCAAGTTATGGGCATTCCACGATCGAGGTAATGATTTCCCGTCGAGATCTTCAAGTTGATACGATCGATTCTTGCCTATTCTAGGGACTCGATACGTACCTTCCCAATTTCCATCGAGCTTGCCTACATGCTTTGTGACTTCAACCTTCTTGAGTACCAAGTCCCCAATCTGGAAGAGGCATGGTCGAATATTCTTGTTGTAGGCTCGAGATGTTGTAGCTCGATACTGTTGCATTCTTTGATATCCCTTCTCCCTGGTTTCTTCTATGGTGTCGAGGTCGAAGGCCCGTTGCTCAGTATTTCTTTCGAGCTGGAAGTGGGTGACTCGTGGGGAATCATGGAGGATTTCAGCTGGTATCATGGCTTCTGACCCATACACCATGGCGAAGAGGGTTAGACTTATCGGAATGCAAGGAGTGGTTTGATAAGCCCACAAGACTTCTTCCGGTTCATCGACCCAGAGTTCTTTCTTGGCTTCAAGTCGAGTGCAGAGGTTTTGTATGATGGTTCGATTGGTGACTTCGACCTGTCAGTTAGCTTGTGGATGTCCGACAGAGGTGAATCTCTGGATAATCTTGAAGTCGGAGCAGTAAGCTTGCAATTGAGAGCTGCGGAACTGAGGTCCATTATCACAAACAAGGACCTTTGGAACCCCAAATCGAGTTATTATGTGCTTCCACAGGAAATCTCGAATGACATGAAACGTAATCTTTGGAACAACAAGAGCTTCAACCCATTTAGAGAAGTAATCGATGGCAACAATGATGAACTGTCTCTGTCGAGTGGCTATTGGGAATGGACGGATGATATCAATCTTCCATTGCTCGAATGGCTAGGCCAAGTCGATCGAAATCAATTCTATAGGGTGCTGATGTGATAGATTGGCATGCTTTTGGTATCGGTCACATCTTTTAACGAATTCGAACGCATCCTTGAGGAGAGTAGACCAATAGAATCCAGCTCGAGATGTTTTCTGAGCTAGGGATCGACCGCCAACATGATTTTCGCAAGTCCCCTCATGGATTTCCGAACATGCTGAGTTGCATCTCAAGTCTGGATACATGCTTCTCTGGATCAGTCGAGCCATTATATGTGGGCAATCCTGTGGGGATTTTTTCCTCTGTCGTGGTCTCGATGATTTCATCACTAAACGGGGATTGGGCTTCCCGATCACTGCGGTATCGCCAAGGTTGATCTTGATGCTGCCCCGACTATGTGTGTCGAGGGGAACGAGATCGGATGTGAGAACCTTGGCCTTCATCAAACCTAGGGGAATCTTGTCGAGGATTCCCCAGGGAAAGTTGATTTTTGAGGTCATTCGATCCTACAATACGGCTCCGATTGGATCTCCATATCTGGTTGGGTCGACAATTTGGGCCCAGTCGATCAAACACTCCACTAGATCCTCTACGAGAGACGTCGCTACAACGACTCCTCTGTTCCCTTTGAGTGTCAAACCGTCGAGGGTTGTTATTCCTCCTTCAAGAGTTGGAGTGGAAGTTTCTTTGTCTAGAATCTTCTGGATCCTCAAGGCTATCCACATTACGCTTGTTGGTATTTGAAGGGGCCCAAGAGTCAGCTTCGTCGTCCGCTCGAACGGAGAGCCGCTCGCGAGCAGGTCTCCGAGCGTCCTTCCCAACCGGAGGTGGTGGTGGGAAATATTGAGAGGGGTGATATGAGGGATGATCGACCCCCGCCCAATAGCCGACTAGATGGTGATAGGGTACTTGTTGGACGAAAGCGGGATAATAGGCTGCAGGTTGTATGACCTCGACTGGTCGAGTGGGAGGGCACTCGGGCATTCGAGGCTCTCTTCCTTCAGCAGCAGCAGCTACGGCCTCGTCACGGCAGGCCCTTAAATAGTTATCTAACTCAGGCGTCGAGTAGACAAGTTGAGGGGCCATAGGTGCAGTCGGGATGCGAGCAGGCACCGGGGGGAGGATTTCTTGGCCATTTTCATCGAATATGCGAGTGCTTCCTAGATTTCGAGCGGCCATGGAGAATAATTTTTTGTAGCGTTCCCACATACGGCGCCAAAATGATCGAGCCAAATTTTCGATGATGGGTCGATCTGGAACTCTGATTCGAGCACTTAAATTTGTTGATTTAGAGAAGCGCGGCTCTCGCTTGAAACCTGGGGAAGAAGAAAGGAGGGGTGAGCTTGAGGCCAACTCGAGGAAGTTGGGGGTGAGACCCGGGTTGGCACTCCGATGCTCAACTCAATAACGAGTTGAGATGATCGAGTTTAGAGTGCAGTAAATGCAGTAGGTGAAGAATTACCTGTGGTATAAATGCAAGCCTTTATATAGGGTGAAGAGAGAGGTTAAGCTCCATCGACGTGCCGGTGTCTCAAGCTGACAAATGTCTCATTATCACCAAGCATTTAATGCTTGGTCGGCCACTCTCTTAGGGGATGGGTAGTGGGTTTGCCAACTACGTAGTCGAGTTGTAGAATATTAAAAGTTGGGGGAGGTTAATTGCTGGCTCGGTACCCTCGACGGAGGTCGGTGCCAGATGGCGCGTTATGATTGGTCCAAGTGGGATTGCGGGTACGTGCCACGTCAATAATGGTTGGACCTATATATATATATATATATATATTTGTATAGCTCATTTCCATGGATCGAGCCAGGACGGACTACTTAGGGTGTAAAATTCTCTATATCAGTGGTAGTTGCGTTTTCAATAACTCGAATTCGAAACTTCTGATTAAACTAGCATAACACCAAATCACTAAATTACACCACTTGCTGATTTATTTTTCCAATATCACGTTATAAGTTTGAATGTAATCAAATTATTAATATGTAAAATTCTATTCAAATATTCTTTTTTACCAAGAATAAATTATATATTCAAAAATTTAAACACAATATCACTAATTAAGTAAACGGGGAATTCCCGAAAACTCCCCAAATGATAAGCCCAATTCCTTTTAGCTCCCCATTTTCAAAAATGATGTATTAAAACTCAAGAATCGCGTATCTAAAACCTCAAATGATGTATTTGAAATACAAGGAAAAAATCATGTATCTAAATCCCAGAATCATGTATCCAAATCCCAGAATTGCGTATCTAAATCCTAGAATCTCGTATCTAAAACCCCAAATGATGTATTTGAAAATGGGGAGCTAAAAGGAAGTTTTCAAACCCATGGGGAGTTTTAAGGAATTGCCCCTTAAGTAAATATAACATTGAAGTGTTAAAATTACATGACCTTTATAACTATTTTATACAATAAAAGTATTTTAAATGTACTAATTGGAAAATACAATGGCAGTATACTTTTATCAGGAATAATAAAGATAATAGTATATAAAAACTCTAATTACTATAAACACTACACTTTTTAAGTTTTGAGAAGATTAAGCTCTTAAATAAAGTGCTTCTTTATATAGGGAGCATAAATTGTTTATTAATGTAATACTATCTATTAAACATATATATGGAGAATTTCCAACGCCCGTTATTTTTTATTTATAAATGAGTCCTCATTAATTATGGAAATTACACTTACACGTTTTATAATTTACTAATAAACTAATTACCTATCCTAAATAATTTACAAATGTACTCTAAGAGTAGGGAAGAAATGACATGCGGGCATCTCAAAAAAAAAAAAAAAATGACATGCGGGGTTGGTGGGGGGCCTTCAACCCCTCCTTTTAGTGTAACGTGGCATGAATCCATTGATTCACGTGTCAACAGTTCATTAAGCTACCTGGCCCCTTTATCATCGACCCCCGAACCTAAATTTGGTTTCATAGTCGATTGAAGCCGCCCACGGCTAAGATTAGGCCCATTGTACCTGTCATCTGGCCTTGAACTCGAACATTGCGATTGATGGATTCACCCGAATTGTAGCTCGAATATCAGTTGGCTCGGTAAGTAGCCACGTGATCCTCTAATCTTCTACGGAATAAATAGCGGACCAATATCACAATAGCATTAAATGGACCAGGGGAACTCTGAGAGATAAAAAAAATAATAATTAAATGGACCGGAATAGTGCACCAGGTGTCAATCAGGGCGCTTCACACGACGCCCTCCACCACTCCGTGGCTGAGGGTATAAATACCCCTTTATTTATTCCGGCAAGTAAGCTTATAGCCTAATATGCAGCCCAATCTCGACCTCAAGTACTTGTCCTATACTGGTTAGAATTTTAGGTCTAATTCCAACTTGTCTCGGGTCAGCATTGAGCTCACATTCACTCATTTTTTCAGATACTCCCAGCTCGAACGTATTCCCTAAATACACATCTTTGAGTGGTGGACTCGTTCCAAGCTTGAGCGTTGTTCTAGGAATTTGTTTCGATTATTTAGGATAATTCTTTTTTTCCCTTTCCAATTTCGTTTCTATTTTCGAAATTTTGGTTTCACCCGCATAATAATAAGAAAGTTAATCCGATCGAGTCTTAAAATGTAACTTAGGTGGTGAAGCTATATAATTTTCAATTCAAATCCTTGCGATTACCAAAATATAAAAAAATGTCAAGAAATTCTAGACCTTATTGGCTTATTTTCTTGCATGTTCCGGGTAATTGAACGTAGATTAAAAGATATATATGATTATCCAATTATCTTTGTCATATTACTCATGGTCATAGTTTTTGTTCCTTGACAATTATTATTTTACACACTTGCAGTCCAACTTATTTTATGTGTACACGTAAGGATGCTTTGGACCTAAGGCGGATGCTATCCAAAATATTTTTTGAAAAAGGTAAAAGAAGCTTCTTTGCTCTATAGCAGCTGCCATTTTTTAATTCCTTTTGAAAACAACAGAAAGTTATTCGACTTTTCCTTATCTTATCTCAATATCTGGAATATTATAAGCAATCCAAAAATAAAATGATGCCTTCTGATATAATTAAATTTCGTGTTTATTTGACTCCATTTATGACAAATTTTCACAAATCCACAGTTAGCTTAAATAGAAAAGAATTTGAGTTCATTAAAATAAAGTATCGGGTTTAAACCTTATGAATGTAAAAAAAAATCACACGTTTAATATTTTATGAAATTGAACCTTATAAATGTAAAACTTTATTAGTAATTCCAGGTTCACGCTTTTAATATTTTGTGAAATTGGTCCTTCACTCGATTAGATCAGATCGAGTGACACATTCTTGTTTTTTATTATAACGGCTTGCCCGAGATGGTTTCTTATTAGACTATCCAACAAAAATTAAGGGACTATAAGGAAAATCACGTGTTTGTCCGTTTTGTAGACGAAGTCACGTCTCTTACTTTATCATGCAGTCTACGAGAAGCCAAGTCAAAGGGAAAGGAGCCGTGCTCGAAACTCCAATCTCCATGGCTGTATATATAGACGACATTAATAATCTCAAACTTCAGACAACATTCGATTCATTTCTCAGCTCACTAAGCCCGCACAAGAATTCCCAGATTTCATCTCCAAATAGTTACATTTCCTCAAGTTCTTAGTTTCTGTGCAAGTTAGTTAATGGCCATGGAGTTTGATTCAAGCTTAGAAGGCGTGCTGTTGAAGGTGGTTCTCTTCGTTCTGGTTCAGGGCCTGGTGTACTTGATCCTTTCCCAATCTTCAAACGTTTTCTCCAAAACGCCCAGATCCAACAGCTTCAAGACGGCGCGCACCCTCAGCATCCGCCGCTGGGCCGCCGCGCTTGCGGATATGCCGGCCGGAGGAGAAGCGTCTCCGTCATCGTCTATGGGCTTTTTCCGGTCACTTAGTCGGAGAGATTCGTTCCAGCGGCAGTGATTAATCGTGTTCGTCTTAGTTGTGCTAATTTCTGTGATGCATGTATTATTTGTAATGTGTATTTATGTAATTCAGTAGTTGTAAACAGATTCTTTTGTTCTTTTATTGTTTCATTTGTGGAGAAGAAATAAAATTAAGACCCTTCTTTTGTTTAGTTTACTTTTGAAATGCTTTTCTCTTATTATAGTTTTTTTTTTTTTTTTTTTTACACACGCCTCCAAATCGGATTCGAACCTAGTTCATTATTCGGGCGAAAATCACTTAAACTAATAGGACCGTAGAAAATCAATTCCACCTACCCCTGTTAGCCTCTCTTGTATTATAGTTGAAATTAAAGTAAGTTAAATAGAAGTCTTTATGTTATGTTAGCTGCCAGGGTCTTATAATTAGTTAATAGGTTTATTCTTCAAGGCAAGGTCTTGAGTTCGAATCCCACTTGAACATGCATGTATTAAAAAATAAAATATTTATTTTATGTTAGCCGTGAATTCTATTAAACCATCTTGAGGAACCGCAACTAAATTTCTCTTCAATGGTTCTTCTTAAAAAATCACATAAAATCTATCTTTTATGATGTATCAATCACTACCCAATCTTACATCCATTAAGTCAATTCAATTAAACCATTAATAAAGTATTAGACTTATAAATCTAATACCCAATTCCAATTGGGGTGGTTGGTTTTGGCAAAATTTCTCTTCTTTCTTCTTTATTTTGTGGTCCAACTAAGAAAGGCATGGGAGACTTTGGACATTGCGAATTTAGACATACATCCCCCTTCAGAAGCCTCGAATGCAAGCCAAGCTGTTCGGACCTTTGTACATATCTTTATTGAATCTTTGTTGCCCGATTCTTCGAGGGTGGGTCAACACCTCAAGAATACGAGGGGGCCAATCCCTATTTTCATGTTCGAATCCTCTTTTTGGTTCATCCGACAATGCTAGAACGGGTTCAATGGCCTGCTTGACCTCAGATTATGTCTTTTGCAACGCCTGTTTTGTGAGATTGGATTAGGTATAATGAACTTTTGTAATTTATTTGGCTAAATTTATTATTATTTTTTTTTTGACACATGGCTAAATTTATTTAAGAAGCTTCTAAGTTGTCATGCTATTGGAATGGAGGGCTGATAGTTACCAAAGCACGATATTGGGCTCCAAGAAAATGTCTCCAAAGCCCAATTGAAAAAATAAAAGGAGAAGAAGTCGTTAATGGATTAGGTCAACAGTAAATAAGAATAAAGTGTTCAGATTGGCCCACCCGATTAGGGCCGTCGACGAATCGGATTCAAAAATACGGGTTTAAATTAGATAAGAATATCCAAAAATAAAAAATAAAAAATGGATAAGATCTAAAAGATACGATTCAACTAATAATAAATATATAATATTTATTAAAACATTACTATCTAAATGAAAATTTATCATTATGTAGACTGAGGTGATAATTTAAGATTTTTAATAAAGTTTGATGGCAACTTAAAATATTTTAAAAATAAAAAAATAATTGGGGCAACTTATATTTTTCCTCAATAAAATATGATAAAGTCGATTCTGATCCTTTTACGGGACGCATTTCTTATTTTCATATTAATTTATTTATTTTAGATGACAAATATTTATAATCGAATATAATCTATAAATTTTTTTATTAACCAAATATATTAAAAAAAATCCAATCAATTAACAATCCGATTTATGAAAGCTGATAGTATCCATTCTTGGGTTTTGAACTCACATCTCATTATAGATAAAGAATGCTCAAATCAGTTAAACTACCTTAATTGTTTTTTTTTTTTTTTTTTTTGAAAACTACCTTAATTGTTAAATAGGAACCATTCTCACTCATAGCACAGAATGTGCTCGTGTGATTTTCAATAGTATAGTCTAGATATAGTTAAACCAAATGTCAAATGTAATTAAATCCTAATTTTTACCACAAATTACGGACACATCTCTTCATTTTTGAATGATTTTGATGTGCATCACTTTTCAAAATGTTATTTTGTTATAATATTGTAATTCTATCAAACACTCATGTCAGAAATACATCACTTGAAACAATTTTTGTATGGTTTTTCGGTATGATCACTCTATCTCGCATCTACATTCATATCCATGCATTATATCCAAATAAAAATGAAGAAATTGAACGTCATCTTATGGATTTTTGGTTAAGAACTAAATTGATGGCACAACTACTCGTTCAAGGGTAGCTTTTGAAAATTTGATGGCCCACCAACTGATTTAGGACAATTAGTCATTTCACTATTGTTTCTTTTTTGGACAAAAAAAAAGTTTTTTTCTTATCAAACTGCAATTAGTTGGAAGCTCGTGGCAATAATTTTGTTAAAAAAAATGCATTGAAAATTTATAACTATATTTGGGATTGTCAAATTGCTCTAGAAATGGCATCACAAAAGTGATAATTTGCCACTAGTCATTTCATTTCCTTCGAATTTGATCAACATTTGCATATCTTAGCATTTAGCTAGTTTGTATTTTTCACCAGTTACAATTGAAAATTTGTTGACAAGTGTCGAAATTGCCAAAATAAATAATTATCCGATTCACAACTCAAACTAAGTATAGTGTAAACGGGTCGAATCCACAAAGACTGGTTTGAAATAATTCTTCTTACTTGCAAAAAAAACGTGTGATAAACTAGCCGACTAAATTAGGGAGGGGGGTTTTGGATTAAATTCTACTAACTACTAAGAAAACAATTAAATAAAACTTAAGAGAAATAATTAACACGTTGGAGGAAAGGTTAACAATCAGGTAGGAAACAATACCTAGCTAGGAATTATAATTCAGTTCAGACATCAATCACGGACTCAAAAATAAATTCAACTAATTCAAATAGATTAGCTATAGCAGATAGAGACACTCGACTCCGCCTCGTTTTCTCTTAAATTGTAGAATAACCTAGAGACACTCGACAGTTATTCCCTAACCAATTCACAACCCCTAGAGACACTCGACAGGATTTAATGAATCAACAGCATTAAGATTTAAGAAAACACTAACCCTAATCAACCTAGTCACGACACGTGCTAAATTTAAATTAGATTATTAATCCCCTTAATAAGTTGAGAACTGCAACCAATCCTTCTTATTAACGCACCACTAATTATCTATCAAGCATTACGTAAACTTCATGCAATCAAGATTGGCAATACGCAACAAACCTACTTAGCAAATCGGGCCCTAATTAACCAAGTAAATAACTCGCGATAAACACTGCACGCGGAGGATTGATAAATACTTGAAATTAAATTGAATTATGAAAAACACTTAGGTCTCATGATGTCAAAAACTAAACCATAATATCCTAGCTAAGTATTAAGAAAATTAGCTACTCATATCCATAATATTCGAAAGCAATAAAAACATGAATCTAACTAAGGAGAAATTGAAGAGGAAGGATTTTCTCGAATGGATCTTCAAGCTCTCGCCTCCAAGGTCTTCTCGCCAATTGCTGCTCAAAAGGAATTATGATCTTTCTCCCCTCAATCTGCTCTCAATCGTTGCAAATATATAGCCTCCTAAACCAGCTCCCCACAAATCCTAGTCCAAAAAGGACTATTCTCCTCCTAATACTTGATGCCCAAGACTTGCCTTCCAAGCTGGACTCTCACTCAATACGCACGCATGGGCCATAAGCTTTAAAGCCCACTTCCAAATATAAACACTTCTGCCACTAAAATCCATCCCACGTATGCACTTGGTTTCTTCCCAGTTGACTTGGTCCAAAGCAATCATTAATTCCAACCCATTCCAATTGTAGACGATTCGGCCAATTCAATTAATTGCTCCAAATTCTCATGCACACGTGCACTTGCTTGACTCCAAATTCTCCAATTCTAACAATCTCAGCCCAATCAGTATTAATTAGCTCAAAATTATATCCAAAGCTCACTGCACTTGGTAAACACCAAACTCATCAAATGCATCAATATATACGCAAATTAAACTCCAAAATGCATTCACGAACATATGAAAAATACTAAGTTTAAGCACGTTATCAAATTCCCCCACACTTGTCCATTCACTCGTCCGCGAGGGAAATAAAAATCGAATGAAACATCACCCCCATCAAACATATTCACTCAAGCGAACTTCAACTTTTCGCCTAAACAAATCTAGCAAACTAAACACATTACTCAACCATATGAAATTCAACCAACTAGTACCAAAAATCATACCCTCGTGTGTAGTGTGAAATTGAACAAAGAATGTACAAAGATTAGGTCAATAAGTTAACATTTTTGTTTCATGAAAACCAATCATTAACTTCGAATGCACCGTCACCCCAATCTCCACTAATTTGACTAACTAGTAATCCGGAATCGATAGGTCTTTTCGAGATTGTAACGTAGGCTTAGGTTAGGGTAGGAAAAAAGTAAATCAATGGCTCAAACACCAAGCTTACACATTAAAGACCAATTCCCAAGTGTTTCCCTTTATTTCGTCCCAAAGACTCCACCTTCTTCATAATTAATTTCTAACCCTTTATTGAATTTGCAACAAGGCTTATACTCTCTTTTGTTTCTTTTGTTTCACTCTTGCTTTTTTTTTTTTTTTCAGCTCTATTTTTTTCTTCTTCTCACATTTTCTTTTCTTCTTGACTTCTTTTTTTTTTTTTTTTTTTTTTTTTTTCTCTTGTTTCATCAATCTCATAATTTTTTTCTATTCAACACAATGAAACTTCCACACTTCAAACCAATTCCAAAAGGAGTCTAGACATCATTAATGCAATCCTAAAAAGAAAATGAGTAAGCAAGGCGTAAATAAAAATAAGGGTTGGAAATTGTATTGTGCAATAGGCTTTGTAACGTGGCTAAGAAAGAAATATTTGCACAATAATAAGGCTCAGCGGGGTCAATCGGACTATGTTATTTAGTGAAAATGAAAGGCCAAAAACACCGACATGAATGCCTATGTCTTTTTCCAAATCACTAGTCAATCAATCCATTTCGCCTCGAAGGGAGTTAAGCGCACTCTAATCAATTTTCGGAGCTCATTTGAAAAATATAACCAACTCATCTAAGCAATGTACATAACTTGTTCAGGAAAAAAGTGCGCAAACAATAAGGGCATGAAGTTATACTAATTAATAAAATTCCCACAATCTTTCATGTATCCAATAGCCTAATATGTTCTTAGCAAAAATTCAAAGCTCTAGCTTAAGCAAACGTGTTCAAAATGGGAATAACTTATTCATGATTTCCAACCCCCTCAAAGTCAAGCAAATGGCATACAAAACAGTTAAAACTAGAAAATTTACCCAAAAATTTTACCCTGAAGATCCCAAGCAGCCTTAAAATCCAAGAATATTAGTTGTACACAAAGCCTAAAATGACAGCCCCTTATCACGCAAAACCACAAACCGCAAAACAACCTCAACAATTACGACAAGCCTACAAAGTGAGCTCGGCTCGTCTAATCCCCCTCCCCCCCCACACACTTATTCATGCATAGTCCCGAAGGCATGGAAAGAAAGATAAAGAACAAGGACTTCCCTGAAAAAGCGCGGGGCGCTAAGGCGTCAAGGCGCGGGCTGTGTGTGACCGACCGCAGCGAGGAGTATATCCAACTTCTTGTTCGTGGACTCCCGGAGCTCAACAAGTTCTTGCTCAACGAGTGCTAATCGTGTACGCACATCGTCATCAGCCTCATCGGGCTGCTGCTCAACGGGCGGTCCATCCTTTCTCGGAAAAACTCGCTTGACTCGCTTGGGCCGGAGACCTGCACGAGAGAGAGAATACCCTTCACCGGTTTTGACTAACATACCCGTATTATCCAAACTATATAAATCAAGACTAGTCATCCGGCATGCAATAGTCAAAGCAGGGGTGTCGGGGCCTAATAATTCATTGCATCGTGCAAAGTAGGTGATAACGTGTCTTAAACTCAAGTCACGACAGCCACGCTTCACATCTCTAAAAGCAATTGCTAACCAAAAACCCAAATTAATTTTTCGCTTTTGTATCATACCCCACAAAAAGAACAATTCGGTTTTTGTAACGACCCCAAGACCACGTGTACGGCTAGAGAATGTAGAGGATAAAAACCGGTGCAAATAACACAACGTAGGGTCCACTAAAGCAAAATCCTTAGAAGTATGAGAATCATAAGCACGAGCACCAAAAACAGCCAAATCCCTAAACACGTCCTTATCAACAAAATCAGCCACATTTTTAAAATCACACAACATGCTCATATACTCGTCACTAACCAACTCATCCTCTGGCACAAACCGAATGTCAACATTGAACTCATTAATTGACAAGCTAAAAGATGTGCCCAGAAGTGAGAAATTAATAATTCCAGGTGTATCCAAACAGAAATCTCTAGGTGCAGTAAAGCGGTAGGTAAGATAAAACTCACGCACAAGTTCAGAGTAGATAGGATCATCCAGTACAAAAAAATCATACCATCCAATCGATTTCATATAGTCACACGCATCATCATACAAGCCAAGGGTACGAAGAGTGTGAAAATCCGGGAGCTTACCTGGCACAATCGGCTGAGTACGAGCATCAAACTTCCGACGCTTGGGGGCTGTTTTCTGCTCTAGATCGGAATCGGAGGCTAAATCCTCGGGAGGGAGGTGAATAGGCTGCTGGAAGTTTCCGCCCAACCGCGAACGAGTCACCATACGGCGGGCCTGTGGTGGCTCGGATTCCTCGCCGGTGAACACGAAATCCACATCATTGGCGGACCCATCCGCTGTACCACTATCGGAGCTGGAAGAAGGAGATGGAAGGTGGGAAGGTCCAGCCTCATCAGTCGCCGTAAAAGGGATAGATCCGGCATCTGCTTCAATGGAATCTTCGGGGATCTTAGAGAAAGAGGGAAGGAGACCTTCCGGAGGCGGTGAGATGACAGGTGGTGCAGGATGTACGGCCAGCGGCGAAGAAGGATTTACCGGACGTCGTCGGGGCCTCTTAGGTGGCAATTGGCTCAGATCTATGAGCATTGGGGCTTGTGGTAGCGCTTGATGGACGGCGGCATCTCGAATCCTGGAGGAGCGCCGTACCTCGCATTCCGGCGGTTGAAATTTCGGAGGAATGGGAATCGGGATGGCAGAGGAGGCGGCGACGACATTCAGCTACCGACGCTTAGATTTAGGGTTAGTGGGGCTCGGAACTGTGGTGGCGGGCGGTATAGGCGGAGGGGGGTGACTCGGCTGGTATGGCGGCGTTTTGAACGGCCTTGAAATTGGCCTCTAAGAACGCGTAAACCTCCGCAGCCGTGCGGGGTCGCTGGATGGGGGTTGAGACGGCGGAAGGAGTGGTTGCGGAAGAGGGTGGTTCTTTCGCCAGAGATGGCGGAGGGGAATTCCGCTTCCTTTTCTGGCCCATGGCTTCGAGATGGTGGTGGGGGACGCTAATGGGACGGTGATATGTAGTGGTAGACGGCGGAATCTGGGTGGCGGAGTGGTGGTTCTTGGACGCAGTAAAAAGGGTGGAGGTGACGGTAATGGTGAAGGGGGTAGGGGCGGCTGGTAAATGAGGAGGTTAATTGTGTATAAGGGTTGGGTAGGGTTGAATTAGGATTAGGGTTTGGTATTGGGCTGCGGGCCGAGACGGGTTATGGTTTGAGGCGGAGGGTCGGTTAGATCCGCGGGTAGGGATGCGGGTAGGTTAATGTTAAGTGGGTCATTTATTTTAAGGCTCAGGTATTATTTTCCCACTAAAATAAATATAGTATGAGTTATGGGTACGGTCATACCCCCACACTGCATGATTGAAATAGTCCAGAACCTGTGTATGTGTCGGGATCCTGCAGAAAACGAGAGCTCAAATTAACACGAGAAGCGAACAAAGAAGAAAAAGAAAAATAAAATAAAAGCAGAACGGGACTACGGTGGCGCCTGAATCGCCACAACTTGGGTTGGCTCCCAAGAGTGCCCTTGTTTATTGTCTCGGACTCGACGAGGTATTTGGGAAGTGATCAAACGGATGGAGGCGGAGCCTCCAATCGAATCTCCTCAATCTCGGACGGTTGTGAAAACTCGTAGAAAGGTTTCAACCGATGCCCGTTTACTTTCAAGATATTTCCACTCTTCATTTCCTTGATTTCAATCGCTCCATGTACAGCCATGTTCGTGACCACGAAGGAACCTGTCCATCGCGACTTCAGCTTACCTGGAAAGAGACGCAAACGAGAATTATAAAGTAAGACCTTCTGCCCCACTAAGAAATTTTTTCTAGAAATCATCATATCATGGAATTTCTTAGTCTTAGATTTATAGATCATTGAATTCTCATATGCATCGTTCCGGATTTCTTCTAATTCTTGAAGCTGAAGTTTTCGTGTTGCTCCTGCTGCATCCATTTGCATATTGCATGTCTTGATCGCCCAAAAGGCCTTATGCTCAAGTTCCACGGGAAGATGGCAAGCTTTGCCATAAACCACTCGAAATGGGGACATCCCCAAAGGTGTTTTAAACGCTGTTCTATATGCCCATAGAGCGTCATTTAGCCTCTGACTCCAGTCCTTCCGATTAGGATTCACCGTCTTCTCTAAAATAGATTTAATCTCCCTGTTAGATATCTCCGCTTGTCCATTTGTCTGAGGGTGGTAAGCTGTAGACGTCCGGTGTGTGACATTATACTTAGCCAGAAGTGATTCTACCAACCGATTACAAAAGTGCGTGCCTCGATAACTGATGATAGCACGAGGTGTTCCAAACCTAGTGAAAATATGAGTCCTGACAAAATCTACAACTACCTTTGAATCGTTAGTTCGGGTGGCCTTGGCCTCCACCCACTTAGAAACATAATCAACGGCCAAAAGTATATAAGTATTGCCAAAAGAGGAGGGAAACGGGCCCATAAAATCAATGCCCCAAACATAAAAAATTTCGCAAGGTTGAATAGGGTTCAGTGGCATTTGATTTTTAGGGCCTATGTTACCCGTTTTCTGGCAATTTTCACAACTTTTGCAGAACGACTAAGCATCTCGAAACAAGCTAGGCCAAAAGAAACCACATTCAAACACTTTTAAGGCTGTACGTTTTGACCCAAAATGACCCCCACATGCAAAAGAGTGACTGAATTTCAAAATTGACTCGAACTCACTCTCAGGAACACAACGCCTAATGATTTGATCCGAACAATTTTTCCACAAAAAGGGGTAATCCCAAATAAAATATTCCGCATCGCTTTTTACCTTATCCTTCTCAGAACGAGACAAAGTATTAGGTAGAATACCTGATGCTAGGTAATTAGCGATGTCTGCAAACCAGGGTGTGGTTTTAAGATACGGTCGTATCTTACGGTCAAATACTTCAAAAAGCTGCTCGTCCGGAAACTCGTCACGAATCATTCCAGAGTCTGTATTTTCAACTGGAATTCTGCTCAAATGGTCGGCTACGAGATTTTCGGAGCCTTTCTTGTCGCGAATTTCGAGATCGAACTCTTGAAGGAGTAAGATCCAGCGGATCAGCCTTGGCTTCGCGTCCTTTTTCGTCAAGAGGTACTTCAATGTTGCATGATCAGAGAAAACAACCACTTTAGTACCCAAAAGATATGATCTAAACTTATCTAAAGCAAAAAGAACTGCTAAAAGTTCCTTTTCCGTAGTGGTGTAGTTGATCTGCGCGTTGTCAAGCATCTTGGAAGCATAATAAATGACATACGGGTTTCTGTCAATTCGTTGGCCTAAAACAGCTCCAACCGCATAGTCACTCGCGTTACACATGATTTCGAAGGGATGATTCCAATCCGGAGGTTGCATGATGGGAGTTGAGATTAGTTTATCCTTCAGTAAATCGAAAGCTTGTTTGCACTGTGCATCGAAGTCAAACTCCACATCTTTTTACAAAAGTTGGCAAAGAGGCTTCGTGATCTTTGAGAAATCCTGTATAAAACGCCTATAGAAACCTGCGTGGCCAAGAAAAGATTGAATCTCCCGCACACTTACGGGGTAAGGCAAGGATTTCACAACATCAATTTTCGACTTATCTACCTCTATTCCCTTGTGAGAAACCACATGACCAAGAACAATCCCTTTATCCACCATAAAGTGGCATTTTTCAAAGTTTAAAACCAAGTCATTTTCAGAACATCTTTTCAAAACCTTAGCCAAATTTGCAAGACATTCATCAAAAGAATTACCGTAAACCGTAAAGTCGTCCATAAACACCTCAATTATTTGCTCCACAAAATCAGAGAATATGCTCACCATACATCGCTGAAAAGTTGCCGGGGCATTACAGAGTCCGAACGGCATCCTTCTGAATGCGAAAGTTCCAAACTGGCAAGTGAAAGTGGTTTTACTTTGATCCTCGGGTGCTACGGGAATTTGGTAGAAACCTGAATAGCCATCAAGACAACAATAATGAGATTTACCCGCTAAACGTTCTAACATCTGATCAATGAAGGGGAGGGGAAAGTGATCTTTTCTAGTTAAAGAGTTTAAGCCTCTATACTCCATACAAACCCTCCACCCGTTTTGGACACGGGTGGGTACCATGTCACCTTCATCGTTTTCTACTACCGTGATGCATATCTTCTTCGGGACCACCTGTACTGGGCTTACCCACTCACTGTCTGCAACTGGAAATATCACTCCTGCATCTAAAAGTTTTAAAATCTCTTTTTTGACTACTTCCATCATGGGTGGGTTAAGTCGGCGTTGAGCTTATCGTTTTGGCTTGGCATCCTCGGTGAGAATTATTTTGTGCATGCAGGTTGATGGACTTATCCCTTTAATATCGGCTATGGTCCAACCGATGGCTTCCTTGAATTCTCTAAGCACTCTAAGCAATTTCTCTTCTTCTAAACGGCTTAGGGTGTTGGAAATTATCACAGGCAAGGTCTCATTTTCGCCAAGAAAGGCGTACTTGAGATGCTCGGGCAACTTCTTTAATTCCAATTCGGGGGCCTGCACAATTGAATGAAGCAGTTTAGTTCGGGAAATAGGTAAATCCAGTTTAGACACATTACCCACAACCGGTTTTGCAGTTTCCAACTTAAACACCATATCAAGAATTTCTTCAGGCAAGTTAAACAATTTCTCAAGTTCCGTTACGTTATTAGTGTGCAAATTATTACAAAGTGTATAATGCAAGGCTTCTAAATTAGTCAACTCAAAAACCCTTTTAGTCAATTCATGTACAACATCAATGTTAAACACGCTAGAAAGTTCATCGGGCCTTTTCATCGCATCATACACATTAAATTTAACCACATCACCATCGAATTCAAGAGTAAGTAAACCATCATGAACATCTATCTTGGCTCTGGCGGTACTCAAAAATGGGCGACCCAAAAGGATATCAGACTATTTTTCAGAATTATTGTCCTCCATGTCTAATACGAAGAAGTCAGCTGGAAAGGCCAGCTCATTTATTTGGACAAGGACATCTTCTAGAACACCCTCCGGGTACACAATAGAACGATCCGCTAGTTGAATGATTACACCTGTACCTTTCAGGGGGCCAAGATTAAGTGCATTATAAACAGAAAGCGGCATAACATTAATACTTGCACCTAAATCACACATTGCCTTTTTAATTCCCAAATTTCCAATCTTGCACGGAATGGAAAACATACCTTGATCGCGGCATTTTGGGGGGAGTTTCTTTTGTAGAACTACAGACACGTTCTCCCCCACGCTTACCTTTTCATTGCCTAATAGTTTTCTCTTGTTCGTGCAGAGCTCCTTGAGGAATTTCACATACCTGGGAATCTGTTGGATTGCATCCAACAATGGAATATTTACCTCAACCTTACGAAACGTGTCGAGAATACTCTTCTCTTCTTTCTGTTTCTTCGTCTCTGCTAATCGTTGAGGGAATGGAGGCGGGACCACCAGGGGCTTAGGTTTCACGGCAAGTTCCGTCTCTTTTTCGCGGTTTGAGTTTTGAGTATGGTCATAGTCAGAAGTCGCACCTCCTGTCCGATTGTCCTTGGAGCCAGATTTTCGTCCTTTATCTTTCTCCACTGGTGGAGACAGTTCCTTGCCACTTCGAAGCATGATGGCGCTGACATTCTTCCTAGGGTCTTCCGTTTGCGAGGGTAATTTCCCTTGATTCTCAATCCTGCTCAAAACCATTGCAATCTGTCCCAATTGAGTTTCCAAATTCTTGACTTGATTTTCCAAGTTATTGAATCGGATGTCTTGGGGGTTGGGTTTGATTGGGTTGTTGGTTTTGTTGGGATTGTGGGGGTCTGGGTATGAAATTCTGAAAATTGGGTGGCTTCGGTTTCTGGGCATAGCTAAGGCTAGGGTGGTTTTTCTATCCGGGGTTATACGTGTTAGAGTAAGGGTTGTTATTCTGTGGATGGAAACCTGCAGCGTTCGCGTCTTCGAGTGTGCCCTCTTGTAGGGAGGGGCATGCATCGGTCGGGTGAGAAGGGCTAGCACATAATTGGCAAACTGTTGCCGCTTATGATGTTCCTGCATTCATGTTAGATACCAAAACAGATAACATATTCTTGATTTCATCAAACTGGGAAGAGCTTACCTCTTTTACCTGTCTCGTCATGTCGGACTTGGCGTAGTATTTTTGGGAAGCCCTAGAAATTCTACTAATTAGTTCTGTCAGTTCTGCAGGTGTTTTGATCATAATGGAGCCACCACTCGAAGCATCCAACTGCCTTTTGTCGGCAGGCATCAGGCCTCTGTAAAAGTTATGAACAATTGAATTCTCTGGCAAGTTGTGATGTGGGCACATTGCAAGCAAATTCCGGTATCGCTCCCAATATTCATGCAAGACTTCATGATCCTTTTGCTTAATGGTGATTATCTCCTGAAGGAGATCCAGGTATCGCTCAGCTGGAAAGAACCTATCCAAGAATTTGTCGTGCATCTGCTGCCAAGTAGTAATGGTTGCGGAAGGCAGAGAATACAACCATTTTTCTGCGGCATCTTGTAAAGAGAACGGGAAGGCACGGAGTTTGATTTGGTCTTCGGTAACTCCATGAGGCTTCGTTGAGCAGCAGACCGTGTGGAACTTGCTCAGATGTTGGTGTGGGTTTTCGTTTTCTAGACCGCGAAAGATGGGGAGTAAGTGAATTGTTCCCGTCTTTAGCTCGAAGCTAGCTCCCACTAGCTCCCACCTCTGGAAAAGTAATACAGAGGGGCTGTTGGGCGTTGTCAGGGCGTACAAGATCCTCCGTGGTACGACGTTCTTGTACTGCCATCGTTAAGGTACGGTCAAACTCTACGGTCAAACCTTTCTGTTCGTTTTCTGTATGATCCGACTCAGTGCTGGACTCTTCAGATTGGTTCAGACTGGATTTTGCCGCGAGCTTCTTATGTGTTTTGGTTTGTTTCCTTAACGATTTTGCGGTTCTTTCGATCTCGGGATCGAAAATCGGCTCGTTAATTCCACGAATGCTCCTGTTCATAAAAAGAATTAGATTCGATTAGCACCAGTCCCCGGCAACGGCGCCAAAATTTGACAAGTGTCGAAATTGCCAAAATAAATAATTATCCGATTCACAACTCAAACTAAGTATAGTGTAAACGGGTCGAATCCACAGAGACTGGTTTGAAAATAATTCTTCTTACTTGCAAGAAAAACGTGTGATAAACTAGCCGACTAAATTAGGGAGGGGGGTTTTGGATTAAATTCTACTAACTACTAAGAAAACAATTAAATAAAACTTAAGAGAAATAATTAACACGTTGGAGGAAAGGTTAACAATCAGGTAGGAAATAATACCTAGCTAGGAATTATAATTCAGTTCAGACATCAATCACGGACTCAAAAATAAATTCAACTAATTCAAATAGATTAGCTATAGCAGATAGAGACACTCGACTCCGCCTCGTTTTCTCTTAAATTGTAGAATAACCTAGAGACACTCGACAGTTATTCCCTAACCAATTCACAACCCCTAGAGACACTCGACAGGATTTAATGAATCAACAGCATTAAGATTTAAGAAAACACTAACCCTAATCAACCTAGTCACGACACGTGCTAAATTTAAATTAGATTATTAATCCCCTTAATAAGTTGAGAACTGCAACCAATCCTTCTTATTAACGCACCACTAATTATCTATCAAGCATTACGTAAACTTCATGCAATCAAGATTGGCAATACGCAACAAACCTACTTAGCAAATCGGGCCCTAATTAACCAAGTAAATAACTCGCGATAAACACTGCACGCGGAGGATTGATAAATACTTGAAATTAAATTGAATTATGAAAAACACTTAGGTCTCATGATGTCAAAAACTAAACCATAATATCCTAGCTAAGTATTAAGAAAATTAGCTACTCATATCCATAATATTCGAAAGCAATAAAAACATGAATCTAACTAAGGAGAAATTGAAGAGGAAGGATTTTCTCGAATGGATCTTCAAGCTCTCACCTCCAAGGTCTTCTCGCCAATTGCTGCTCAAAAGGAATTATGATCTTTCTCCTCTCAATCTGCTCTCAATCGTTGCAAATATATAGCCTCCTAAACCAGCTCCCCACAAATCCTAGTCCAAAAAGGACTATTCTCCTCCTAATACTTGATGCCCAAGACTTGCCTTCCAAGCTGGACTCTCACTCAATACGCACGCATGGGCCATAAGCTTTAAAGCCCACTTCCAAATATAAACACTTCTGCCACTAAAATCCATCCCACGTATGCACTTGGTTTCTTCCCAGTTGACTTGGTCCAAAGCAATCATTAATTCCAACCCATTCCAATTGTAGACGATTCGGCCAATTCAATTAATTGCTCCAAATTCTCATGCACACGTGCACTTGCTTGACTCCAAATTCTCCAATTCTAACAATCTCAGCCCAATCAGTATTAATTAGCTCAAAATTATATCCAAAGCTCACTGCACTTGGTAAACACCAAACTCATCAAATGCATCAATATATACGCAAATTAAACTCCAAAATGCATTCACGAACATATGAAAAATACTAAGTTTAAGCACGTTATCATTTGTGCTACAAACCCCAACATATATTATCAAAATTTCAAAATGTGAAAATAAATAAGATATCTAACATTTACAAAAGCGTTATAGACAACATAACAACGGCTAGAAGCCAGAGTCGAGACAATTCCATCACATTTGATCTCTCATGTATAAAACATCTAAACATCTCATTAGAGACTACATTAGAGACCTACATTAGAAACTACATTAGAGACCTATCACGTAAATTATTTTTTTTAAATTCGCATTATTGTGTTTGTCTCATGTTGCATTCACATTATTGTGTTTGTTTCGTGTTGCATCGATTTCAGGATGTTCGTGTAATATTTACAACGAAGCCATACATGAAGATTCTGATTCTCAGCTTTCTATATTATACCAAAAGAACAAGCGGAATGCATTTCAAAGGCATCTTTAATCACAATAAGATGCAAACCACACTACCACAGACATTTCAATTTTCAAGTAAATAAACATATTCCCAAGTTTCTGCAAGGAGAACATGGTGTCCCACTTCAATTACATATTACTCTTATAAGCTACGAGATTTCCCAAAGGCAATGCACAATCCAGCTATCAGCAAGTGTTGCATTTACAAACATGTATAGCACACTGAGTCCACACACTAGATGCATCTAATCAATAGAATATAAATACACTTGTACTAAACTATAAACCGTATGGTTTAGTACTTTCCCACCCTTAAAGATGATTTCATTTCTTTTCTCAAGCCAATTGAAAATTGATGGTTGATAGACAAAAAAGATTTCAACACGCCGTAATAATTCTGCAAATGTCAAACTCAAAACACAAAAACCATACGAAACAAGAAACGTGTAAACCAAGAAATTTTGGTTCCAAACAACACATCTTTGATTTATTTAACCCCAAAATCCTGAATAATTTATAGTAAAGTCAATGATCAAACTACCATCATAAACTTCAAAGGTAGATAGAGAATATCCGTATAGAGTGACAGCCTCGATCACACAAATCTCACAAGTTGTTTACACTTTAAAATCATTGACTTTTTTGTCATGGAGCAGATCAAGGGAGATTACATGTCTGTGAGGAGCTATGGGGAAAGTCAGCTGAGAGAAACTAATCTAAGTTCATACACAAATTTCCTCAAACTATTGCACTTATGAGCAAGGGACAACAGGAGGGAATTTTCGCCTAAGTTAAATGCGAAGAGATGAAAGTTTTCGTGCCCCTAAATTCGTCCCACATTCGGAAAATATAGGATGTAAAGTTTGTAATGAATCAAAGAGCTCAAGTGCAACCGCGGTTGATGGCTCATTTCGAGCTACCGACTTCAAAGCTACTCTAGCGTCCAACGGGCTTAGAGGTTCGGGACGGGGCGTTAAATATTTAATAAATGCAAGAAGTCTAAACGATGCAAGAAACACCTCATGAACTTGAGTTGATCTAAAAGCTTAAGGTATTAGTGAACATATAATACTAAATATTTAATATTTTCAATGAGTGCAACTGAAGATGAGAATGAACATAGCATACAGGCGAAGGAAAAAACATTCTGATAAGTGTTGACTAATTATTATTATTATTCCAAAAAGTAAACTGCTAGGCATTATATCATTATCATTATTGGTTTTTATAATCCAAGTGTGGGTTTGAAGTCGGCTTTTTTAAATAAATTATTACCAAAATTCATAGAATATAAATAAAATAAATATATAAAAACCATTTTTTCAGAGCTCCTGAAATGGAGACGTCTGCCAGACAAGGTTCCATCTGATAATCCCTTCCAAAAGGCAAAGTTTTCTCTCATATTTCCAGACTCCATTGCTCTAACTAGTCAGGTTTAGTTGTTTCAAGATTCTACCATATAAGTGTAGCACGCAATCTTCAGAAAACACAGCAACAACAGACTCAATCTCTCTCTCTCTCTCTCTGTGTCAAACACACACACACACAAAAGGAGAACATGAAGGCGCCATCGAAGTTGTTCATTCACAAAGAGTCTCACACAATTTCCAAACAGAAACCAAAGATACGAATAATTCACATAGTTGCACCGGAAATCATAAAGACAGATGTGGACCATTTCAGGGAGCTAGTGCAGAGACTAACAGGCAAACCTTTAGAAACGAGAGGAAGCATGAAGAAGCAGCAGCAGCCAAAGACAAAAGATTCCAACATGAGGAAGAACATACAATCTGCAGCGGTGAACAGACAGCGAATGAAGAGAACGAGCGAGGAAGGAGAGAATCAAAATTCGTTCTTGAATTATCTGGGAGATGTAGATGGATTCATATGTGATATGAATGAATTCCCTCTACTTTCATTCAGATCTTCTCAGACAACTACATTTGGTGAACTATGCTAGGTTAGACTTATTGTGTACAGAAAAGGAGGGATTTTCCTTTTTATTTCTATTCTTTATGTTTTAATATTTTGTAAAAGCTTATGTTCTCCACAGCAGGTGTGGAGGGTATTTGGGATTCTGACAAGGGTCAGAGTCAGATATTGGTGACTGGTTTTCCTTTCTCCTTTCAGAGAACTAGAGAGAGACATATGCTATGTTTGGTCCTTGGATTTATAGCACTACGGAAAAAGAAAGGAAATTTTCGTCTCATATCATATGATATGATTTGCCTTTCATTTCCTTCTGACTTTTTTCCTTGTCAAAATCCAAAGTCCAAACACAGCATTAACATTCTTCAGCTTCTCTACTTCAAGAGTTGACCTAATTTGGATTCAAAGAAAAGTTTCTGCTGTTTGGTGTGGCCTATAACTTTGAGAAGAACTTCCTCAATGTATAGTTTTCAGTAGGACTGATGGGTTTGCGAAGATATAATTTCTAGATATGTACCGTTATGTTTGATAACCCTTTAGTCAGCAACTTCCATGACTGGATAAATTGTTGGCTATGGAAAGAAGATCCACAAGTTTCAGGACTTGTATGCCTACTATTAGTTATTGTGCTTTTGAAAAAATTTTAATATTTGTATCAAAAGTAAACAAGGATGTTTTTTTTTGTTTCTTTTTTCCTTTCATCTGCACAATGGCGAATTCCTCATATCTGATTTCGATATCCAGAAAGGTACATTTCATCCAAGAAATATAAATGATTAACTTTAAAAGGGTATATGTATACATATTTGATTTTGTTAAATTTCTTCTGGAGGCTTTATCTGTAAATTCTGTAGATTACTAATGAATCAGAAAGCGTAGCAGGCTTTATATTCAGACTTCAAGGTTAAGATATGGGGATAAAAACACTGTAAAGGTATTATCTATAATTTAATTTTTATCACCTAGTTTCAACAAATGGTGAAACATCCTTATAGCTATGAATCAAGTTACTGAGGCACTGGCGAAGAGCTATGACACAACCAAACTTTGTTCTGAATATAGCTTCATCAACTTTTCTAAACAATAACACATTAATGAAAGTATAGAATGAATGGAGGAGATTAGATCCATCTGTACTGACTGAGGCAAGAATTATCCTCCATAGGCAGTTCAGTGTACACTATGCATGATGCCTGCAGTTACATCCATCAGGAGCCAAAATAGTCCATGCTACCAATTTCTAGGCTTCACTTTTCCTTGTACCTGGACTAAAATGTAAGAAAGAAATTAACATTCATCATTTATATAAAATGCAAATTTCATTGCATGCTGAGTATCTCAATGGGTTTAATGTGGACTGGAGAGAGTTAAAGAAGTTGAAATTTGTGATTAGAGAAGGAACTTTGATGTCTGACGTATAGTCGTACTTCATTAATACATGAAAAGGATACAAATATAGCTCCATTGACATGATAACAATACATATGTTTCTCTCTCTCTCTCTCTCTCTTCCTACATTCTAACTTCTGGTACAAGCAACAGTATCACCTCATATAGAAGGCAATCAAAACCATGTATAAAAGATACAAAAGAAGACTTTGAAGTCGTTCAAAATAAAAGAAGCAGGTAGATTCAGCACTACATTCAGTATTATTATGTAAAACTTGCAGAGGAACACAAGTTCTCCTTCAGAGTTTTCCCTTTCACCCTTTTCTTGTTTGACTTGCGATCAGTTACGTGGAAGAATTGAAGACACCGACTTAAACATGACAAAGATGCAGCACCTGAAAGTGAACGGACTAACAAACTTTGTGAGACAAAAAAACAAGCAAGGAATAAATAACAAGCACAGAGAGAGAGAGAGAGAGGGAGAGAGACGAGAAGAGGCCAAGAGAAAGCATGATGAAAAAAGACAGTAGTGTTTCAGAGGCAAGCTACGTGACCAGTGAAAAGAAAATAAAACCTTAAAGAAACAGATAAAGATAATTTTGAAGCTTTTCACAATAAACTGTGTCAATATTTTTGTTCCCCAGATATGTAGATCAAATTAATAAGTTGCACCAATATGATTTGAGGAGATTCCAAATATTATGGAGTGTGGCACAAGTGAGCAGTTTTCCATTAAAGACATGTAGGTGGGCCCATCATGAAAGTTGCACACAGAACTGTAACATTAAATGTTGAAAGTGAAATTCTTCTGTGCGAAAAATGAACATGCTAATTCCTACTTCAAGGGTAAAGCAAGGACAGAAAGTACCTAAAAGGTAATTCAGATCAGATGAAATATGTAGAAAAATGTATGCAGACTGGAATCCTAGCCGCCAATATGTATCATCGGTCTGTTTGGGGTTTTTGCAAGGTCAAACATCCCAGCATGAGCTGCTTTCTTCCTTTTGACCTGACGTTGGCAACAATTTGCTACTTGTTAGAACTAAAAGATTAGAACGGAAATATAAAAAAGTCCAAGCGGTTCAGTCTGAGTCTCCTCCACCACCCAATCCATCCAAAATGAGCCCGGGAGTAAGGTGGGGTAGGTGGTTTGGGGTTTTTTCTTTTGGGGGGTTGGGGAGGGCCAGGTGCAAATAAGTTCCAAAGAGAAGTGGTCTTCATAACATATAGCAAGATATTAATAGCACCATACCGCTGCTCCAATGATCTCCTTAAGTTCATCATCTTCCACACCACTACGTAGAGGATCTCTCAAGCTAACCTAAGAGAAAAAAAATTACCTCGTCAGACTCTAACTGAAAGTAATTTTAAACTTAAAGATAGATTATCCGATAACAAAAGTGCACAAGATGAAGTGAATAAGGGTACACTAAAGTGTTCAAACGACATTCTCCAATGTGAGATAGTTCAGGATAAAAGCATTTTACAAGGGAAGTAAACTATCATCCCTATGAATCACTAGGTGGTGAGCAAAAGTTCGGAGAGGACAACAAGTAAATTAGTCTGCTCCATTGCAAAAACAGATACATATTTTGATTTCAAATTTTATGAGAAAATGTATCCAGAAAATTTCCCACCACTAGCCGATGGAGCAAAATTTTCTAGCAAAGAATGCCAGAACAGCTTGTCAACAAGCAGTTGTCCAAGAGAGCATTTCCCTCAGAAATCCTTTGGAAACAGCAACAAATCCTAAATTCTCGAGGGAAATTCTGCCATGACCCAGCTGTTTTTCATAGTGTGGAGGACAAAAATCCAGAGAGCCAAATCAATGTATTAAGGGATAATTACGAATGCCCCCCTGAGGTTTGGTGAAATTACAAACCCCCCCTGATGTTTGAGAAATTACAAATTCCCCCCTAGCTCATTATCTCCTCCGTTAAATTTAACAAAATTTGTGATTTTACTATTTTACCCCTCAGATCCTAAACTCAGGGGGGTATATGTAATAAAAGTTCAAAAGCAAGGAGGTTAATGTAAGTATTGAAATTCTTGGGGGTTTGATGTAAGTACTTGAATTTTGTTTTTACCTAGCATTTTTTTTTTTTTTTTTTTTGGGTTTAGCAAAGAATTCTACTTAATGATATTTTGACATTTCAATAATGAAATAATTTCATTTCTAAATTTTACGGATACCAAATATTTTCTTGAAAAAAAAAAATTGGGCATGCATGTTTATATTGGAATGTTATTCGTATTTAAAGTACATGCATTACAAATCATCAACGTTTGAAATATTTGTTTAAATAATTTTGATAGATATTTACGCGAATTTAACATGTTTGTTATAATTTTCTGTTTCATTAAAAAAATTTATTATTCTAAACGAACAAAGTTTAAATAAATTATGCATAATATTCATAAAACTAAGACATAAACATAAAGTGGAATGTGTAAATTTTTATCATACTTTATTGGAATAAATATGCATGAAATTTTTATTCAGATTTATACTTATAAATAAAATATAAATATTAATTAAATTATAAATTTTCAAATTGAATATTACACCTCCAATATTATTACAATATACACCCTAAGAGTATGATTAGAATTTTTAAAAATAATATTGCCGACATCAGCAAAAATGAACACCATTATTAACGGTTGGGGCAATCTGTGAGAGAGAATGTAAACCTCAAGGGGGTGCTCATAATTTCTCAAACCTCAGGGGGAATCTGTATTTTCGCCAAATCTCATGGGGGCGTTCGTAATTATCCCATGTATTAATATTATCAAAATAGAGAATGACTACAAACAATGTCACTATAAGAACACACAAATCATTTTCATTTGCCATGCTCATTCAAAATACAAATTGGAAAAAATGTATTGATCATTGATAACAAGTGAGACAACGGTTTACCTCTGAAGGACCAAATAGGCAAACTTTGAAGTTTCCATCAGCTAGAAGTCTCAATCTATTACAACCAGCACAAAAATGCTCTGTCATCGATGTGATGAAAGAAACAGTACCCTGATGCCCATCTATCTTGAAGTTCTTGGCAGTCTCGGTGGGGTGATCCCTAACCCTTTGAAGGCTTGGATATCGTTTAACCTGTTCATTTGATAATTAAGCCACTCAGGAGATTTACAAGGAAATTCAGAAGCCAAAATAAGGGGACCTGTAGAAATCTACCTTACCACAATATCCAACATCTCAGCATAAGGTACCAGTTTCTTCACATTCCAGACATTCCCATCAAAGGGCATGAACTCAATAAACCGGACATTGATTGGCTTCTCACGTGTCAGCTCAACGAAATCACAGATTTCATCATCATTGAATCCACGCATTACAACACAATTTACCTGAATAAGGCAGACCCACAAAATAAAATTGGCATTCAGAAATACTAGTGGTGGAAACATGCAGTCACCTAATCTAATACTAAATTTAATTATCAGGGCATATTTACGTTTTGAGTTGGCCCTGTGAATGGCTTAGTGCGAGTGGTCTCATTGATGGTCTAAATTGATTATTGATGATTTTACAGGCTGGTTACCGATTTTTAGTGAAGAATGGTTTGAGCCATCAAAAATTCTGTGTGTGGGTTAGTTTATATCTTCAAAGCAAGTCTGTTGAGGCTTGAAGACAAATTTCTACTTTAACAAATCAAATCAAAATCTGCTTTTTTATATGTATTATCAGGGGGGTTCTGAACATTTTACTTTTATCAATTGAATGACTAGTTTATTTTGAAGGTTTCTGCAACCAGCCTGGACCAACCAACCATCAACACGGGCTTGGCCCCTAACAGGGGACTTATTAAGTATAACTGTAAACAGGAATTAAAAGACAAGCAAAACTGCAAAAATAATACTTACTTTGACAGGCTTATATCCCAACTCTACAGCAGCATCGATAGACTTCATCACTCTTTCATGTCCCTTCCGCCTAGTCATGAATTCAAACTTTTTTGGAACCAGTGTGTCTAAACTTATGTTCAGTAAACTAAGCCCACATTCTTTCAATCTAGGAAGCTTATTCGCTAATACAATTCCATTAGTGGTCATAGCAAGTGCCTTTAATCCACTTAGATTTGACAGTTTCAAGCAAATTTCATCAATATCCTTCCTTACAGTTGGCTCCCCACCAGTCAGACGTATTTTGGTAACACCCGAACTGACAAACAGGCTTGCTAAACGAATAATTTCATTCTGCGAGAGAAGTTCAGGTTTAGGAGTAAGTTCAACACCTTCAGCAGGCATACAATAATGACAACGCAAATTACAGCGTTCTGTTAAGGAGATTCTCAAATAAGTGTGTAGCCTCCCAAACGAATCTACCAACATATCAGAAATGGGATTCTCTTTAGGTGCATCTTCTGGCAATGTTTCACATGAAGTAGCATATGACCTTGACATTGATCCATCCATATTGTCCTTTCTCAAACCTGGACCGGCATTGGCCCCACGTGCAAGTGACATGATTGTACAATTTTCCTGTTAATGAAATGTTAGAATGGCAATGCTATTGCAAAACATGAAAAGGAAATTCTAAGGATCCAATAAACATATCGAGATCTATCAAGAGATATATAGAGATCCATCATTCAACAAAAATCTATTTCCTGTCAAATGAATTACAGTCTATGTGGTCTTTGGTAATGTATTGAATATGGTCCTTTAACGCAACGATCATAACTAAGTCGTACCAAAGTTTGATAGGGTGGTAGGGATTCACAGAAGAAGAAAAATAACAGGACTAATAGATCCATATAACCATCCTATTTGATCCTGGTAAATAATCTTTGCCTTTTGAACTTTAGAATCTAATATTGAAGTACATAAGGGAAATAACTGTGCTAAACAGGAAAACAGAGTTCTCATGAGGCAAAATAAGAGAAAAGAGGCTAAGCTGATTACTGAAGGAACTGACTGATGTTGATAAGGGCTTAAACTGCTTGTTGTGGATGTAATTTAAAGTGATCAAAGTTTGTCCAAACAGGGCAGAAATAAAATAAAATAATAACTCTGAGACATAACAGTGACCCAAAACAAAGGGCATTAAGCCGACAAGAAAATCACAGACATGCATGCAAATGCCAAGTATAATTAACAGAAATCAGCTTCTTGATGAACTAAAATTTAGTTGCTTTTCTAGCAAATCAATGGACCCTGTTTCTTTGTAGTCCCACATAAGATAAAACCAAAATCAAGTCAACAAACCCCTTAATCATAGCCTCTCAACTTTCATCATTACTTTCTCGAGAAACAGCATAACGCAACACACGGATGTTTTGTGGGGCTCGACTATCATTCGCAAGTCGCTCTTAATTAAAATTTAAAAGCCACTGAAAAGGCTTCCAGTATGTAGCCGAACTCCAGCACGACGAGAGATCGACAATCCAACAGTAATCTAACAAGTAACAAGCCAGTTCTCTGATTGTCCACCATATTCAAGATGAATGTTTAACAATTAGAAGAAATTTGCTCCTCACACACAAAAGAAACAGTAAATATGTTGTTCCTCCTCACCACTAACTCCTTACGATGGTTAGAAGCTTACATAAATAGCTACACCTAAAACACTACTTTCATTTACCAATCAATTCATCTTGAACCTTTTTCTCTCAAATTCCCAACATGACAATTAATCAAACCAACAACCAGAAGGAAATTGAAGGCAATTAGAACCATTCCCATAAAAACACAATAATTGAGAAAGAGAAAGAAACAAAAAGAGTCCAAATTAAAATCAACCAAGCTCAAGCTCAAGCCCAAAGGAATCACATACCGAGCTGATGCTACTACTCAAACATCGACGCCATTTCATAATCTTGGGAACGCAGGGCCACATGCTGGAAGCGAAGTAACGAACACCTTTCCTATCCCTGCTCTGAAGATGTTATGAAGAGGATTGATTTTGGTTGGAGTGTGGTTATCGGCGTGATGAGAGAAAAGGATAAAGAGGAATTGGAATTGGAATTGGAATTGGAATCTTGTTTTAGATGAAATGAAATATGGCAGAATTGCTGACCCAAAAGCCACGCACAGGGACAGGTGTAAAAACGAGTCCCGACAGCGACGGCCATGGAATTTATGGCGGCGAATTCACAGTTCCTTGGGGGCGGCGGCCCCCCACCCAAAGGTCATCACACGTTTTCTTCACTTCTGTTTCTCAAAACTTAATAATACTTAATGCGTTTAATTAAATTATATAATAAATAAATATGGTAATATTATATTATAAAAATAATATTTAAATATAGATTATAAATATAAAGAAAAAGGATAAAATAATATAAATGATTATCTGGAAAAAGAATTAAGGTGAAATAAAATGGAAGAAGAGTTAGCACGTTTTTTTAATATAAATTAATCGACTTTTATGGTAACAGTGAAAATAAATAAACAAATAAGAAAAAAAAAAAAAAGAGATCAAGAATAGAGAAAAATAAATAAATAAGAAAAATAATGAAGAGAACAAGATTACCAGAGACAAATTTGTTAATATAAATAGTATAGATACTGTTAAATGAAAGGTATGATATTCGGGAGCTCGTGATGGTGCAAGCTCCCTAGAATATGGAGATGAAGGAACTTTAGTTGATGGAGGACATTTAAGGTGACGTGACACAAAATTAAAGGAGTATTAGAGCAGTTAGGATAAAAGATAAAATTAGGTAAAAGATAATCGGAAATATAGAGTGTGATTTAAACAGAATGGAAATGTTGGAATATTACTCAAAACTTGAAGTAATCTCCTTGAAAGTATTTAATTTAAATATTTCTGAAAATAATTGTGACAAGGGTTGTGATTTTATATAATAATGTAAATAAACTAACCAAATTACTATCTATATTCTATAATAAATAACTATAGGGAAAATTATATCCTACTACCCTTAGTTTAGACCTAATTATAACGTGGTTCCTATTCTTTACGAATTTATCTTTTAGTCCCCAAGGTTTGATTCCGTTAGAAGTCCAATTTTACCGTTAGGGTTCCGTTACATTTCTAACCTGTCCTACCAAAATTACCCCTGATTATTTTATTATTATTTATAAAATGACTAAAATACCCCAGGGACTATTATGTTAATTCCATGAAAGACAAGGGTCGTTTTGTTATAAAATGACCCAAATGCCCCAAAATTCCCGATGACAATGAATACTAATCTTACTAATATTATATAAATATTATCAATTAAGTATTAAATATAAATTATTAAATAAATAAATAAATATAATGTTGGTAGATCTATTCACTTCAAAATAAATATAATTTTTTAATATAATTTAAACAAAAATATTCATAATAGGCCATGTTGTTTGCTTTTTATAACAAAATGATCCCCAATTTTTATGGAACCAAGAGAATAGTCCGGGGGCATTTTAGTCATTTTACAAATAATATTAAAATATTCAAGGGTAATTTTGGAAGGACAAGTTAAAAAATTGACTGAACCCTAATGGTAAAATTGGACCTCTAACGGAACCAAACCTTAGGGACTAAATGGTAATATCCAAAAAAAAATGGATCGGATTGTAATTAAGCCTAAACTGAGGGTAGTTGGATGTAATTTTTTCATAACTATAAATGGAGATATGATAATAATGATTAAAATGTAAATCCAATACCTCAATTTGTTTTTTTGTTTTCTCAGTTCTTTTTTCTATCATATCATGTCATGTTCTTTTTAATATATTATTCTCTTAGCATTTGTATTTTCCTTATTTATTTTTCATTCTTTTGAACTATCTTTATAAACTCGTTTAAAGAAATAAAGAATCAATCCTCCCTATTCAATTATTTCATTTTGTATGATTAGAATTTAACTCTTAAACTTTATTGGGGATGTCTAACAAAAGTTCAATCTGTACTGACCTTACGTGAGGTCGGTCTGTACTAGATTGTACTATAATATTTTTTTTATAAATTTTAAATATTGTGCAATTTTAAATTATATATATATATGCAATCACTCAACTTCTCTTTAATATTTTATTTTAAAAAAATTACATATATTTTTAATGGACATTTTTAATAAATTTAGTAAGTTTTTTAACATAAAAAAATATTTTGTTTAATTTGAGTAAATGTAAGCTATAATACGACATCCATTTTAAATATTTTTTTATTATTCTTTGTATTTTTTAAATATTTTTTATTTCATTTTTCAAATACACTACAAATACACATATATGTTAAAAAAGTAGATAAATAAAGTTAAAATAGAATAATAATTAATAGTTTTATTTTAAAATAATAATAAAATATTTTTTTCACACCCACCTTATGTGCATAATATACTAAAATAATTAATAATCAATTTTTATTTTATTATTTATATATTTTCATATAATGATTTTTGTATGAAAACAGATATTAAATTATTTATACAACATTTGATAATTTTGTGTATCTTATTTCATTTAAAATATATAATTATTTTTTAATCATTTCAATTGTATACTTTTGAAATCATATTCATCTAAATTTTTTCTCTCTTAAATTCCGTTTTTTTACAACCCGTTCGTTTATTTTTTTTATTTTTAATTAATTTTTTTCTCTCTCTTAAATCAATTTTCTCTCTCTCAAATCTTGTTCATCTAAATTTTTTTCTCTCTTAAATTTCGTCCTTTTAGAACATGTTCGTTTATTATTATTATTTTTTAATTAATTTTTTTCTCTCTCTCAAATCTTGTTCATCTAAATTTTTTCTCTCTTAAATCACGTTCGTTTTTTTTTTTATTTAATTAGTTTTTTTCTCTCTCTTAGATCAATTTTTTCTCTCTCAAATCTTGTTCATCTAAATTTATTCTCGCTTAAATCCCATCTTTTTAGAACACGTTCATTCATTTTTTTTATTTTTAATTAATTTTTTTCTCTCTCTTAAATCAATTTTTTCTCTCTCAAATCTTGTTTATCTAATTTTTTCTCACTCTTAAATTTCTTCTTTATTTCGTTAAAAAAATTTCATCTTTAACGTTTATTTATTTTCTTTATTTTAAATTAAAATTTTCTCACTTTATCAGTTTTCTTTTTCCCTTCGCAAACCCAACTTCCAAAGAAAACGACTTCCTCTTTTTCTACTGAAGTGCTCGACTATTTCCGGTATTCCTCTTCTTCATCGGCCTGCTCTTCCTTTGTTGCACCAGCCTATCAGCGGTAGAGAAATCCTTGGCGGGAGGCATTGAGACCACTCTCCACCACAACCCCATTCTTTCGCCTAACTGAAGTTGGACAACTTCAACTGTTGCAATTCTTGCTCGACGGGCTGCATTAATTCCGACAATAATGATATCCATGTCTTTTTCCTTCCGTATTTTGCTTTACAAGTCTCCTTTCTCTAATTTTTGTGAATTTTGTTTTTGTTTTTTTTGTTTTTTTTTTTTTGTGAATTATGTAGTTAGAGTTATGCTTTGATATGATCGGAAATGCCAAATAAGGTGCAGTCCAGTTATTTAGCCTAATTTTCTCTAAATTTGTTCGGTTTTATTGTGAATCAATTTTATCATGATGGTGTATCTTGGCTGAAAACAATTATTTCTAAGGCCTTTGAAGTGTGAATAGGGGTTATTACTCTGATAATGGATAGCATAAGTCCACTCAATCAATTTGTTTTGTTTCTCAATTTGTATTTGATCTTGTTGGATTTGAAAGTGAAATTCGATATTCTGCCCACACGATCAATACCCGCTCGAAGATTTGCTTTCAACCCGCAATATCCCTTTGGTTTGTGAGTACTTTTTTCCTGCAATTGTTGACATCTTTCGGTTGTTTTCTGCTTTCTGTCCATTGGTTTGCACACTATCAAGAGAAATATATGTAATTTGAGTGTTCTTTTGGAATTTGTCAGTTTCAAATTATTACATTTACGTTTCACATTAACGGAATTTGACTGAAATTGAACTCTTCTCAAACTCAAATTCAAAAAAAAAAAAAAAAAAAAATCTGTCAATGTTTTAATATTATTACAATTAACACCCACAATCAATATCTTAATCATAACACGATTTTTTAGTTGGAAAATGATAAAAACAAAGTCATATTTGATTGAAAATAAAAGACATTAAATCTTCAATTATAATAGTTGCATATTTAATTTCATTTGACAAAAATAAAAATTATTAAACTACGTTGGAATAAAATAGATATTTACATATATTTACTCAGAAACCTTAAAATTATCCAATTTAAATATCATATTAATTGGCTTATATATATCCGCTAGTTATGCTTTAATATGTCACATACAACATTATTATATATTTAGTGTAAATTTAAAACAACATCGAATTAAAATTATATTTATTTATTCATTTTTATTCCTGCTTTAAAGAGTTAAGTATATATATATATATATATATATATATATATATATATATATATATAATAGGTACATTTATGTATTTAGTATGAGATACTCAATAAAAGTTATAATATTTTAATATTTTATATATTAAATTTCAAATTCTTAATTATAATGGTTGCAAATTTAATACATAGTTTAAAAAAAATAAATTATTGAATTAAGTTAAAATAAAATAGATATTTACATATAATAATTCAAAAACCATAAAATTATCCACCTAAATATAATCTTTGAGTTACATGAGTAATTTAGTTATGCTCTATTTTGCTATTATAAAGTTATTATATATTTGATTTAAATTTTAAGAGAAATTAAAATGGAAGTTAGGTTTATTTATTTATTCATTTTGATCGTGCTAAAATTGGGTCGAGTTGAGTGTCCTTCTTAATCCAGCTTGTCAAGAATTTATAACGTGAGTTCTCTTGACCTGCAAACACTTAACACTTAACAGGTAAGATAATTGGGGTTTTAGCTTGCGAAGACCCTCCGACGCTTAAGTTAGTATTGGATTCTTAGAGAGAAAATTTAATGAATTCGAATGCTTTAAATGCGTTTATCAAATATTGTTCATTCGGATTATTTAACATACAAAGCATCAATATAATTGTGGCTGGTATATATATATATATATATATATATATATATATATATAGCTGTGACAAATTTAATGTATAGGTAGAACACATTTAAATTAATTTGAATTACTAAACTAACTAGAATGAAATGAATATAATAATTTAAAAACCTTAAAATTGTTCTAACATGGATAATAATTTTTTTTTCTATATCTTAAATACCCTTTTTATTTTGACTTGTTTTTCATTAAATAAACTAGTGTTCCACAAATTATTATTGGAAAATCATGTGCATTGAATATTTCATATATATTTTTCTTTTGGAATGGTAAGAACTTAAATGAATGATATTCAAATTGATAATTTCTTTTTCAGCTAAAAATGATAAAGTGTACAATACTGTTTTGCTCTATTATACTATATATACATGATTTTTGGGTAGTGTATTAATAATTTTAAAAGAGTTTCATATTATTATTATTATTAAAATGAACGTATATTTTGTAGTTTTCTAATCGTTATATAATGCCATTTATTTCATATATATATATATATATATATATATATATATAATGTTATTTATATTATTTTGCGTTATTAAAACTACATCATTTATTTATTAAACTATATTTGAACTAGAAATATTATGTCTTTCAAATAATAATAGTGACGTATATAACTAATATGACTCACTGTTTAAATTATCACCATACTATCTTTTTTCAGCGCTCGAACCTAACCCCCTAATATACAAAATTTGAGTGATTAAACCTTGACATCTGATCAAACATCATCACTCGAGTATTGTACATTAGTCATCCCCAAGTCATCCTTATTTATTGAAGTCAAAATTATTTTTCTCTTGTTTCGTATTTAATTTCTCTTTAGTTTTGTTTTCGTGCTTAATAGTGTAATGTCTTACTAAATTATTATCTGGTCTATCGATTAGAGAGCAATACGAAGTGGTACTTGATTTTTCTTCCTTGTTGATTCGATACTTATAATGTTGCACGTACATTTTAGTGTACACTTGCACAATTAGATATTTTAAATATTTATATAACTCAAGGTTCTTTTCAAATTTCAAACCTACCTAGGCTTGTAAAGCCCAAAAGAGGTGTAACGAAAACTTGAGGTCTCGCCAGCCAGAACCGAAGGTTGTCTTGTGATTAAAAACAAAACAATATTTATTAAATAATATTTAATTTAGAAACATTATATCTCTCAAATAATAACAATGAATTAATTAATATGATTCACTTTTTAAATTTACATGATCCTGTATTTTTTCATCGAGACAATTAAAAGATTATATGTATATTGATCAGTTTAAAATTAAAATAAATTATCATATACGTTGTACACTTATTCGATGGTAAAATCTAATAAAAATTTAATTTTTTTTTTTGGTAAATAAATTGATTGTATTAATAAAAATAAAGATTAATTTCATAAATTTAATCCAGTCAATCTTATTTAACTCTATACTAAACTTAATAATTATCTATATTTGTTTAATTACTAAAGCTACAAAATTGTATTTTAAATTTATAAAAAAATACGATTCATTAGAAATTTAGTATTTAATTACATGATAATAAATTCACAAACAACATGATTTGCATACGCAAATTTAATTAATTTTTAATATTAAAATATATAGAATTTTAAAATAAAAAATATTTTCTTAGTTGGAGAAAAAGTAGGAGCTTAAACATTGAGAAAAATGATTATTGATTTTAGGATATTTTTTTTTTATAAGTTGTAGTAGATAAAGTAGGTGAATTATAATGATTATTCATTGAAAAATAAATATATTAAATTAAACTTGGTAGTAAAAGGAAAAGTAGGAGTTTCAACATAATTTTTGATTTAAAAATATTTATTTTTAAAATAAATTAAGCAATTTGATAGTTAGAGAAAAAGTATGAGTAATTTAATAGTTAGAGAAAAAGTAGGAGTTTCAACGTGATTTGTAGTTTAAGAATATGTATTTTTAAATAAATAAAATTAGTACAAAGCAGTACAAACCTACCTAACATAAGGTCAGTACAAAGCCAACCTCACAATAGACAACCCCAACTTTATTTAAGGAATCTAATTGAAATTTGATCACCTTTCTAACGTCTTCTCATTTATTTATTTATTTTAATAATATCTTAATAACTCATGCCGTATTTTTAAAGGTACTTGCAAACTATTTTAAGTTAGTTAGATCTTACTTTTAACTTCCTAGCTAATTTCTATTCAGTAAGTTGAACTTGTTTTAAAAAGTACTTAGATCATTTTTAAGAGTATTTAGACACGTACTTTTCAAGTGACTAGAGAAATTCAAAATCGGATTATAGCCTTCGAGAAAAAATTGGGAGAAATTCATATTCATCCCTATGTTTTTAATGCAAATTCAAAATAGTCCTTATGTTTTTAATTTACTAATTTAAATTCATCCTTTAAGCTATTTTTTTACCTTTATTTCAGGCCAAAATTTATAAATAGACTGAAACACCCTTAAACCAATTTAAAGATAAAGATAATAACTAACTTACAAATCAAACCATCTTACATTTTTTTCAAATCGTAAAAGAAATAAATATATAGATTATTAAGTTTAATCGTTAATAACTCCATCAAGTTCCAAATTAAAATGAATGATTACAATTTGATGCGTTCAATTCATGCATGTATATATGTTATTAATGAGATATTTAAAATTAATAGCAAAAATAATTTGATGTACTAAATAAATAATGTGTAATTACAAAAACACATCAAACTCATAAACAATAAAAAGGATCAAAAAATTAATCAAATATTAAAATGAAATCAACTAAAATGAGCAAAATGAAATTAATTTCTAAATATAATGCATGACCACGTTGCTTATTTGAATTTCACAAAAAAAAAATATATATATTTTATAAAATAGATCAAAAAATCAACAGGGCTTAGTTCAAGTTGTTAATTAGTTCATTCTTCAAGGCAATGTCCAGAGTTTGAATCCCGCTTGAATGCATGTGTGTTAAATTCCATAACGAATATGAATATTTGAGAATTTAAACTTAACATAACAAATATGTCTACCTAAGATAATGAGTTGTAACAACCCGTATCTTCATGACAGGTTTGGTATGACGTCACGAGTGAGCTTAGACTCAGTGTTGTGTGTTTAATTATATTTAAAGTGCTTAATTATATTTAATTATGTGAATGATGTACCTCGATTGTGTTTTACGCATTAATTTTTATATGTAACCCCTCTTTAATTTCATAAATTAATTATAATTATGAGACAAACATATTTAAATTTATTTAATTGCCCTTAAATGTCGATACATGCAACTTGTGGACTTAATTGAATTAGGTTTAGGACCTAATTGCACTTCATTTATAATTATGTGGGTTAATTTGTAGCTTTATAAAGTTAAGGACTTGATTGAACTTTGTCTAATTGTTTGGGACTCTCTTTCTAATTTATTAATCTCGAATTTGGGCTTAATTGGACCTTATTTTTAATTCTGGAGGTGCTTTTATAATTATCGAATCTTTACTTGGGATTGATTTAAATCTTACTTAAATCTGGGGACTTAATCGCTTGATCTGAACTTTCGAGGGACTTATGTGCAATTTTGGATAAATGGGTCTTTTATACGCTAAAAACCCTAGTAGCCCATTTTCATTTCTTCTTCTCCCTTAGAACTTCAGCAGCTGCGCAAGCTTTTCTTCCCCCCGATCCCCTTTCGGTTTCAACAAGCAGCAGCAGCGGCGCCAGCTTCTCCACCTGCGAAGCCGCCCCAACCACCATTTTCGCCGGAGAGATACGGCCAGCTACACCAGCCCTTCTCTCGTTCACCTCGCACCACGCCACGCGCCCCCTCCCACCGCCACAGCACCACCCTATTTCTTCTTTCCCCTTTGGCTTCGATAAGCTTCAGCAGCGGTGCAGCAATTTGTTCTTCCGAGATCCCCTCGCCATGGCGGCGATTCAGCCCTACCTCCGCCGCTCCAGCCAGTCACCTCCACCATTCGTCAGCCATAGCTTCATCATCTCGCCACCTGCTGTAAGAAAGAAGGTCAGCCTTGTAGCACCCACACGTGGGGCCACATCCCCCGCACCATAATTCAAACCCGAATACGAAATGGGATGTCCGTACCCGAATCCGAATCACAGCGAACGGGAGACCAAACACACACTCTAGGCTAGGCGGAGCTAAACAACCCGAATCAGAGTGCGCGGAAGCAATAAAATAAACAACAAGTAGAAAACCATCACATAGATATGTATAGGTACCAACACATACTTATCCATATAGTATTTACATATAGGTACCAACATGTAATCCTGTACAAAGGCCATCACGGCACGGGCAAAAGGTAAAGAAGTATCTACAATCCATATCTATACAAGTACAAAACAATAAAGTGCAAGTATGTAAATGCACCTAACGAGACCTAGACCGACAAGTGCATAAAGAAGACACACTTCTCCGCCTAGCTCACGCTCCAAAACCTGCAACTAAAAGAGTAAACGAGGAGTCAGTCAACTGACTGAGTGAGGGGGACTAACGCACACCCACACCCTATATATATAAAGCAGAGCACATAGCAAAGGGTGGAATTATGAACCGGAATAGGTTTTACAAACTAAAGCTTTCAAAACAAATACATATACTTTAAAACCTTTTCACAAACACTATCCCGATTCATACTTCCCAAACATAACATATCACAATGCTCGGCGAGAACGAGCTTCCAACCTTTACTCCTCAGAACAAACAAAACATAAATCATACACATCAACCTCTACACCAATGATGGAAGAGCCACCGGCGGCCCTAACCATCCATACATATACAAACTCACGAGGGGTAGCGAACCCACATCGTGCCCTCCCCGGTTTTTACGCCGAAGGCATCGAAATACCACACCTTCCCTAACTCCCGGGGGTCGCGTGTGATATATCGGATCAAGACTACGCACAGGCTTAACCTCGACGGCTCAAACCATCCTGAGGGCTTCTTACCCATAGCTCCTTGGATCCACAAATACAAATCATATCATATGCCAAATCTTTCATAGCCATCTCGCTAACGGAAAGATAAAGACTTTTCCAAAACTTAGCTGATATATGCTTACTTAGTATCTTTCCCAAAACAAAGTTGTTCACAAGGTCATGAATATATTCTAATCAACACATACATATCTATATATGTAATATATAGTCACATACACGGCTTGAAAACATCACATAAGGCTTTCGGTCACTTAACTAATAAAAGTCCTAAACCTCACCTTGTACGTGACAAAAAGCGAGCAGACGTGAACAACCTACGGCTCGGGCTTGTCAACTGGAACCTCCTCTGAAAAGAAAACACGAAAGCCCAAGACTTAGACTCTACATGAACCAAATAGGATGCCCGGCAAAATGCATGATTCATGATCACATACAAAATATTACACTTAGGTCATATAATCCACAAATTATAGCACAACATAATTATTTACAATTATTAAGCAACAAAAATCAAGTTATAACAATTAACATGCAAAAGAATAGCAATTAAAGTCATACAAATGCATAATTAACATAAAAAGAAGCAGTGGCAGCTCCCAGGTCTCGGGAAGGGGTGGGAACGACCCTTTCACTGTAGGGAACGGTCGTTCCTGCCCTCGCTAAAAGTTTCTGGAGGATGGGAACGACCGTTCCCAAAAAATCCCGAACTCTCTCCGCGCTTCTGTAATGTTGAACTAAAAACAAAGGTTTGGCCATGGGAACGGCCGTTCCCAATCTCGGCAATGAACAGTGAAATGGCCCGGAAGGGCCGTTCCGGCCTGGTTCGAAAAGTTGGAGCAGAATCAGCCATTACAGAAGCAGGGGAGCTTCATTTTTTAGCCAAAATGGCCAAAATCAAATACCAAAAAGTTGCCACAACTTCTCAAATTGCACAAACAATTCACATAAATCATGCGTGACATATTGACACCCAAATAACTCAAGAAAAACAGAATTAGAAGGCAAGATCAAATGATGCAAGAATCAAGAAAAAATTATGATCATCAATAAATGCTCAACTACCAAAGGATTAAATGCAATAAATGTAACACATACAACATATACAACTCATTTATGAAGCTAAAGATCAAGAATAACAAGCAAAGAGCACATATTCAAGTTTTTAACCAAACCCTTACTATTCACGTAGGGAAGCCAATGCACATAAAACTCACTCCAAACTCAGAAATTAAACCATAGAAATGACGAGCACGACGAGGGGAAACCGAAACATACTTGAGTTCGAGAAAAGATGAAGAAACGAGAGAGATCTTAGCTTGAGAAGGTTGGAGATAAACTTGGGGTTTTGGCTCCTTGGACAAGAGCTGCTGCTGCTTCATGTAATGAAGGAAAGGGAAAAATGGTTCAGCCTTTAAGGCTAGACCGGTTCGGTTCACGGGTTCGGTTCAAGGTGTTCTGGTTCAAGTTGGTTTGGTTCAACAATTACGGGTCCAAATAAGGCCAACTCACATAAAACGAGTAATTTACATACAACATTAATTCAAATAAATTCATATAAGTTCAAATAATTCATATAAGTCATATACAATTAATTTAAAACGCAAATAATATTAAATCACGTAATTTACCTGTACCGACTGTGAGTCGGGGTGTCACAACCTCCCCCCCTTCGGAGAACCTGGTCCCCAGGTTCACTATCTGACCTGAGAACAACTCCGGGTACAACTGTCTCATCTTCTCCTCGGTCTCCCAAGTAGACTCTTCGGATTTCTGATCTCTCCACAGAACTCGGACCAAGGGAATCTGTTTATTCCTCAACAATTGCATCTTCCGGTCTTGAATCTCAACCGGGTGCCTTACTATCGTCAAATCTGTCTCAAGTTGTACCCCTTCAACAGGGAGAATAGTTGATTCTTCAGGATAATATTTCCTGAGCTGCGAAACATGAAACACATTATGTATCCCGGTCAATCTAGGCGGTAGGTCCAACCTATACGCCACTTCTCCAATTCTCTCAAGGATTTCAAAAGGTCCAAGGTATCTCGGGTTAAGCTTCCCACCTCGACCTATTCGAGAAAATCCCTTTCTCGGAGATGCTTTCAAGAAAACCTTATCTCCGACTTCAAACTCGAGGGGTCTTCTCCTCTTATCTGCATAGCTCTTCTGACGGTCCTGAGCTGCCTTCATTCTCTGCTGAATCAACTTAACCTTGGCAGTGGTCTTATCCAGTCTCTCTCGAGGTGTTGCTCTTTCGAGTTTATTCTCCTCCGTCCACCGCCAATCTTCCATGTCCCAAAAGAGAGGTGATCTACACTTCCTTCCATAGAGTGCCTCGTAGGGAGCCATACCAATAGAGGTCTAATAACTGTTATTATAGGCAAACTCAACCAGAGCTAAATGCTTGTCCCACTTTTCCTTGAAATCCAAAGCACACGCTTGTAACAAATCCTCCAAATACTTAATCAATCTCTCTGACTGTCCATCCGTCTGAGGATGAAAAGCGGTGCTGAAATTAAGCCTGGTACCCAATCTACTCTGAAGATCCTGCCAGAACTTGGTTGTAAACCTCGGATCACGATCTGAAACAATACTAGCAGGTGCTCCATGAAGTCTCACAATACAATTCTGCCAACTTCGGGGTCTTGTAGGACATTTTCACCTTGAGAAAATGAGCAGACTTGGTCAATCGGTCGACTATCACCCAAATTCCATCATAACCTCCTCTCGATCTCGGCAAGCCGGACACGAAGTCCATAGTCACTTGCTCCCACTTCCATTCAGGAATCGGAAGTGGTTTGAGGGTTCCTCCCGGTTTCTGGTGTTCCGCCTTCACCACTTGGCACGTGAGACATCGCTTCACAAAGTTCGCGACATCTCTCTTCATGCCATTCCACCAGAAGCATTCCTTCAAATCTCGGTACATCTTAGTACCACCGGGGTAAATGGAATATCCAGAACGGTGTCCTTCCTTAAGTATTAACCTCTTGAGGTCTTCTGGGACACAAACTCTGGTCTTGAACCTGAACAAACCGGAGTCATCAAACCCAAACTTCGTCTCAGGGTCTATCCTAGACCGAACCACTAATCTCTGAATCTCTGTATCCGAAGCCTGAGAATCCAATAACCTCTGTTTCAAATCCGACTGAACTGTGATGTTAGCTAACCGAGCTACTGAAACCAAAACTGTCGAATCCGGTCCTAAAGACTCGGCACTCAAACCTGAAACACTTGCTTTTCTGCTCAAAGCATCTGCTACGACATTAGCCTTGCCCGGATGATACTGAATCGTGCAGTCATAATCCTCTAAGAATTCCATCCAACGCCTCTGTCTATTATTGAGCTCCTTCTGAGTGAAAAGATACTTGAGGCTCTTATGATCTGTGAATATCTCAAAAGTCGTCCCATAGAGGTAATGACGCCACTTCCTCAAAGCAAACACAACCGCTGCAAGCTCAAGATCATGAGTGGGGTAGTTCTTCTCGTGTTCCTTCAACTTTCTAGAAGCATAGGCCACCACTCGGCCATTTTGCATCAGCACACATCCGAGTCCTTCCTTAGAAGCATCTGCAAACACTGAATAACCCTCGGATCCCTCAGGTAGGGTAAGAACTGGTGCCGAAGTTAGTCTTTCCTTCAAGACTTGGAAACTTCTCTCACACTCATCATCCCACTCATACTTCACCTCCTTCTTGGTTAACCTAGTCAACGGGCAGGCAATCTTGGAGAAATCCTTCACAAATCTCCTATAGTAACCCGCTAACCCAAGAAAACTTCTTACCTCGGAAGCGTTCTTCGATCGTTCCCACTGAGCCACGGTTTCAATCTTGGAGGGATCAACTTCAATTCCCTCACCTGAAATTATGTGACCCAGAAAAGCCACTCTGTCGAACCAGAACTCACACTTGCTAAACTTGGCATAAAGCTTGTGCTCTCTAAGTGTCTCCAAGACAATCCTGAGATGCGTTGCGTGCTCTTCTATAGACTTAGAATACAGCAAAATGTCGTCTATAAAAATGACCACAAACTTGTCAAGAAACTGTCTAAACACTCGGTGCATCATATCCATGAACACGGCTGGGGCGTTAGTCAACCCAAACGGCATCACCACAAACTCGAAGTGTCCATAGCGGGTGTTGAATGCAGTCTTAGAGATATCTTCCTCCCGGAAACGAAGTTGGTAATATCCCTGCCTCAAATCTAACTTAGAGTATACATGCGACCCTTACAAGATATCAAACAACTCTTCGATGTGAGGTAGAGGATACTTATTATTCATTGTCATCCGGTTTAACTCACGGTAATCTATACACATCCTCAAAGTCCCGTCCTTCTTCTTCATAAATAACACGGGAGCACCCCACGGGGATGTACTCGGATGGATGTAACCGCAAGTCAAAAGCTCATCCAGCTGAGTTTTCAACTCCTTCAACTCAGCAGGAGCCATCCGATACGGTGACTTAGAGAAAGGCTCAACTCCAGGATAAAGGTCGACCACAAATTCGATGTCCCTATCAGGTGGTAAAGAACCCAAATTCTCAGGGAATACATCGGGAAACTCACTCACGACCTCCGTCTCCTCAAGTATGGCCTGATCCTTCGGTTTATTTAGAAGGTAAGCCACAAAACCTGTCGCGCCGTCCCGGAGGAGCTTACTTGCTTCCATAAAAGACACAAACGGGCTGGACTTCAACCTCTCACTCATAAAAACCACAGACCCCAACGAAACTTTCTTCTCATGACAATCCAACTGAGCTCGGTATCTGAAGAGAAAATCCATGCCAAGGATAACCTCATACTTCTTCAACGGTAGAACTATCAAATCTGCAGGAAAAACTCAGCCCTCAAACAACACCGGACACTCCCGAAACACCCTGTCAGCTTCCAAAGATCCTCCAAAAGGAGTATTCACCACATACACATGCGCAACTAATTCAACAAGTAAAGGCAAAGAAGCAACAATATCCCGGGAAATAAATGAATGCGTAGCCCCGGGATCAAACAATGCATGTAGTGATATGCCATGAATGTTTATTGTACCTTCTATCACGGCATTCGGGTCGACATCAGCAGCTTCCTCCTCCCCCTCCAGAGCATACACACGAGCCTGCACAACTGGCCTCCTGTTCGGGCAAGCATCAATCAAGTGATCAGAAGACCCGCACGCATAGCATTTACCCAGAAGCTTCCAACACATCTCCACCGGATGTCTTCCCTGGCAATGAGCACAAACAGGTGGTCCCTGAGCCGGAGCCGGTCGAGCTGGAACAACAGGAGGTGCCACGGGTCCGATAATATGGGGTTTTTTGTTCCCTAAGCCCTGGGGACGAAAAGCCGGTGGAATAGGAGCTCGTGGAGCATAAGAAACGGGCCTCTTACCCGATCCAGATCTGGATCCCGATCCTCGAGTCGAAGAGAAATGTGGAGGCTTCAACCGAGCCATTTGGACCTCAACTTGAATTGCCCTCTTTGTAACTTTGGCCCAAGTACTCACATTGGCGGCCTGTAGAGCTTCTTGAATATCCCGGCGAAGTCCATGAAGAAACTTTCGGGCTTTGTGATCATCATGGTCGGTGATGTGAGTAGCATAAGGTGATAACCTCTCAAACTCCAATAAATAATCCTCCACCGTCCGGTTGCCTTGCCTCAAATTGGAGAACTCTTGGAGGCGACGCTCTTGTGCACTATGAGGAATATATTTCTCATGGAATTCCTGCACAAAAGTCTCCCAATTGAACTCCATACCCGTTCTCTCAAGCCTGGATCTCACACTTCTAAGCCAAATAGCTGCTGGTCCTTGGATAATAAGCCCTGTGCAAACGGCCTTGTCTTGGGAACTCCCCTGACATATCTCCCATATTCCTCGAATCTCGGACAACCACTCTTCAGCCTTAATATCATCACCTCCATACCACTTTGGAGGGTTGTTGTTCCGGAAGTCCTTATACACGGCGGATATATCTTATCCTTCACCCGGATTTGCATTGCCCCTTTGATTTTGTTGGAGCTGATTGAGTAGGGCTTGGACAATATTCTCCGCATTCATAGGCGGTGGCGGAGGTGCATTCGGTACAGCCGGCTCATTCAAATCAGGGGTTCGTTCACGGTTATTATGTCTCCTTGGAGGCATCCTGAAATTCACAATTTCAAGCAATATGGATGCATGTAAATTAGTGTATGAATATGTATATAATTAAGAAAATAGTCAAGTAATCAATTAGTCAAGTAATCACATATTCAAATCATGTAGGCACACTTACACATAATCACACAATCACATTGTCCTAAGCCGTACAACCTAGACAGACCCACACGACACTAGAGCCCGGTTTTGCAACCGCGCTCTGATACCACTTAAGGATGTAACACCCACACGTGGGGCCACATCCCCCGCACCATAATTCAAACCCGAATACGAAATGAGATGTCCGTACCCGAATCCGAATCACAGCGAACGGGAGACCAAACACATACTCTAGTCTAGGCGGAGCTAAACAACCCGAATCAGAGTGCGGGGAAGCAATAAAATAAACAACAAGTAGAAAACCATCACATAGATATGTATAGGTACCAACACATACTTATCCATATAGTATTTACATATAGGTACCAACATGTAATCCTGTACAAAGGCCATCACGGCACGGGCAAAAGGTAAAGAAGTATCTACAATCCATATCTATACAAGTACAAAACAATAAAGTGCAAGTATGTAGTGGGAACGGGAAGCAGTGGCAGCTCCCAGGTCTCGGGAAGGGGTGGGAATGGCCCTTTCACTGTAGGGGAACGACCCAAGTAAAGTCATACAAATGCATAATTAACATAAAAAGTTTCTGGAGGATGGGAACGATCGTTCCCAGTTTGTACTGGGGACGGGAAGGGCCGTTCCCAAAAAATCCCGAACTCTCCCCGCGCTTCTGTAATGTTGAACTAAAAACAAAGGTTTGGCCATGGGAACGACCCTTCCCATTCCCAATACAAACTGGGAACGGCCGTTCCCAATCTCGGCAATGAACAGTGACATGGCTCGGAAGGGTCGTTCCCAGTTTATAACTGGAACCGGAACGGTCGTTCCGGCCTGGTTCGAAAAGCTGGAGCAGAATCAGCCATTACAGAAGCAGGGGAGCTTTATTTTTGAGCCAAAATGGCCAAAATCAAATACCAAAAAGTTGCCACAACTTCTCAAATTGCACAAACAATTCACATAAATCATGCGTGACATATTGACACCCAAATAACTCAAGAAAAACAGAATTAGAAGGCAAGATCAAAGGATGCAAGAATCAAGCAAAAATCATGATCATCAATAAATGCTCAACTACCAAAGGATTAAATGCAATAAATGTAACACATACAACATATACAACTCATTTATGAAGCTAAAGATCAAGAATAACAAGCAAAGAGCACATATTCAAGTTTTTAACCAAACCCTTACTATTCACGTAGGGAAGCCAATGCACATAAAACTCACTCCAAACTCAGAAATTAAACCATAGAAATGACGAGCATGACGAGGGGAAACCGAAACATACTTGAGTTCGAGAAAAGATGAAGAAACGAGGGAGATCTTGGCTTGAGAAGGTTGGAGATAAACTTGGGGTTTTGGCTCATTGGACAAGAGCTGCTGCTGCTGCTTCACGTAATGTAGGAAAGGGAAAAATGGTTCAGCCTTTAAGGCTGGACCGGTTTGGTTCACGGGTTCGGTTCAAGGTGTTCTGGTTCAAGTTGGTTTGGTTAAACAATTACGGGTCCAAATAAGGCCAACTCACATAAAACGAGTAATTTACATACAACATTAATTCAAATAAATTCATATAAGTTCAAATAATTCATATAAGTCATATACAATTAATTTAAAACGCAAATAATATTAAATCACATAATTTACCTGTACCGACTGTGAGTTGGGGTGTCACAAGCCCTCCGCCACTACGAGCCACCCTTAATCTTCTCATCTCCCTCGCTTCTGCCTCAACTGAAAGAGAAGCCATAGAGCACAGCAACTCTAGTAGCCCGTTTCTTCTTCCTCTTTCTTCACCCAGATCTGAGCAGAACCGAAAATCCCCCTTCCGTCGCCAATAGCCACCATCAGTCGGTGAGAGATGCAGCAGTCGATGAGCGCCACTTCATCACCGCAGGTCTTCGATAAACACCGTCTAGCTCAGCCATCCGACGAACTATCTTCTGATGTTGAGATAACTCTTTCTCCGAAACCCCATTCTCCCCATTAATGTGAGCCTAACTAATTTTATTTGTTTCTTGGATTAATTGTAATTTATCTTCAAGCTATATACTGTATTTATGTAATTCAGTTTTGTTAAGCAATTTTAGTGGTTGTTTTATATAATTATGAATCGCGTTTCATGTTAAATGTTTGAGCATCGAACCGACAAGTATTTTGTGGTATCTATAGTTATGCAGATTTAATCTTCTAAATAATGGATTGTGGGTAAATACGATTCAGTGACTTCGGTAATTAAGGTGTATTTGTACTGATCTTTAATAACTGTAAAGTTTGGGATGAATTGGAGATTTGCTATTGTGATTTAAGTGAGATGGTTTAATTAGAAATTGTATTGTACACTTTGTGTATGTGTGTATGAAACTACATGTGGTGTTTGGGATAATTGGTTCGGTCTTTTAATTGGTATTAGTATGAATGTTATCCAGTGAAATGTACATTCAATAATTGATTATTTGGACTTGTAATTCTACGTATAATTTAGGCTGATTTGGTAATAAGGAAACTGATGGTATATTTGCTAAACCAATTGTGTCCCTAGTGATATATAAGAGTAATTGGTATGTAATCTAAGTTGGATTTGAATAAAAGAAATTTGATTCATAATTTTAAAGTGTAACATGTGATCAGTTTAGTGTATTAGAATGTACAAATTATAGAATCTAATTTATGATAATAAGTTCTGGAATCTTGTTAATGCGAAATTGTTAGGGTGTGGAATCGCATCATGATACTATAAGTGGTTTAAGTTTATGGAACCCTTGAATTATATAAATAAGTGTAGTTATAATTGATGCGATATTTGAGCATGAACTTATTTGGTATGATATGACTTTGATTCATTCTAGGAGCATTGAATGTTGTACAATATTCGAATTCATCTTACACCTATATTTAGACTTGTACTTGTAAATATGACATTGCTACGCATTGATATGCCCTAATTGATCACGACACCACGTTAGAAGCACAACATGGACACCTATGCATACCACCATCATGTTGAGCATTGTCGTGCATCTCTGTGGTTCATGTACGAGTCTTTTCTCATGAGTACTTCGTGTTTCCCCTTCTGTCAGTGATCTCCAGGGTGAGGACTGTAACGCCCCGATTTCTCGGACGTAAAGGTAGAACCTATGTGTTTACCTATTTGCGCGAATTAATTGTTTTTACGTGTTTTATATTTAATTTTATTATAAATTGTTATTATTTTATTATATTATGTTATATTATTTTATTTTAATATTATTAATTATATATATATTTCGTATTATATATATACATATATGTTTAATTATTATTATTAATTTAATGATTATACTAATTATATGTTAATCATGTTTTAATTAATTAATTGATTATTCATATATATATATATATTTATACGTACAATATATAAATATTGCATGAAGATTTTATTTATGCATGGGAATTAATTTATATTGCATGAATTGCATGGGATTTATGTTGAGTTGCTTGGATTGATCATACCACTAATTTTGTGCTTCGTTCTCTTATGAAATGATATTGAAATGCCACGAATTTGTAATATGTCGTACATATATGTGTTATGGACATGATTCTATGCTCAATTTATGTTTTCGAATTCATGTGATATGTTAATGGATTTAATTTGTTTCGAGGAACCAAAACGGGGGCTAACGAGCACTTAGCGTACCCTTGGTTCCGAATTTAATATCTTGAGCTCGGGAACTCGGATTCGAGTTCCGTCAACTCCGCTGAACTCGTAACGAAAATTTGAATTTAGTAAACTTAGCCTTATAATTTTCCTAATTCATTTGAAACTCCGAAATCCAACCGAAAAACGAAACGGAGACCAACTTGACCTTGTTGCACTAAATCAGCCATATCTTGCTCAAACCATAACCAAACTAACCATGGTTTGATTCCTTTTAACCCTAACTCAACCATCTATCAGTACATATCAAGCCCTAACCAAGATAACCCTCACACAATCCCCAAACATCAGCCAAAGCTACTGTCCTGCATTCCAGACCCGTAACCCTTCAAGCCTTGGAGATTTTGGAGCTCAAATCTCATCCAAACTTCAACCAATCATCAAGGTAAGCTTAGGGTTGTATTATATGTTTAATTCTGATCATTTTCATCTTTCCATTCATGATTTTGAGCATGGTTCTTCATTTCTGAACTGTTTTTCCGAAATAAAGGATTTTGGGCAAATTCTTGATCTCCTTTGATTCTCAATGATTTTGATTGATTCCAAGCCTGAGATTAATTGTTTTAACATCCTCACATCAATTATGATCATTGCTTTCGTGTTTGTTGAGATATATATGAGATATCATTTATGAAATTTTCAGAAAATTCCACATGAAGGTCACGTATGCTTCCATGCCTTGATTGATCACTTTTGGAACTGAATTACTTGTTGAAATTATGATGTTTTGCTGCGTATTTGATGACCTTTTGGACCTGATCTGAGTCGTATGAGCTGAGAGCAAGCATGCTCTGTTTTCCTCCAGTTTTGGCCCTGTTTTTCTCACGCTGGTTTGCTGTCGAACTGCTGTCATTTCCTTCCTTCTTTTGCTGTCAGTTTCATGGCTTTGTGGTGTGTGTTTTACCTGAGTTCTTGCAACTCTTTTGTACCTTGTTTAGCCTCCTTTGTTGCCTGGTTTTCCTGCGTTTTAGCTGCTCTGTTTCTGCGTTTTGCTGTTCGAAACAGAGGCTGCTGTTGCTGCGTCACGGGCGTGCCGTTTCTGCCCGTTCCAGCGAGGAACGGGGGTGCTGTGTGGGCTGATCTTTCTGTACCGAGACACGGGGGTGTCTCGGTCCAGGCTGGAAGGGTGACACGGGGGTGTCACCCCGTTTTTCTGAATTCTTTGGCCTGCATTTTCTTCTTCTTCCTTGCGTGAATTGGTTGCTGCTGCTTTTACTGAGTGTGCATGTGTATACATGGTTGTATATATATATGTATATGTACTGTGTATGTGTGTGATTGTGTGTATGAATGCTTGCATGGCTGTGTACGTGTGAGTGTGTATAAATATATATACATATATTTAGTATTTGTGTGTGTAATTGCATGCATGATTGTGTATAATATATTGTAGTATATATTTCATGCATGGGTTATAATTATATATATGTAATATATAGTATATATGCATGCATGTGTGTGTGAGTGTGTACGTGATTATATATATATATATATGTAATGTGTATATATGTTATTATATTATATATTATATATGTTTATTATATATTATATATTTTGAATATTAATTGATTTAATTTAATTATTGAAATTAATTGATTTCCGTTTCGCGTATTTATTCTACTGACTATTGTTTGAACGTTTCCAATTATTTATTTTATTCCTCAATGTGAATTTGAATAATATGTGTTATGCTTCTTAAATGAATTTTAGATTAATTGATATGCATTATGAATTTATGAATTTATGAATATTATGAATATTGTAGATTTATGAAATTTATATGAATTTATGAAATTATGAATTTATGAATTTATGAAATTGAATGAAATATATGAACGAATGATTTGATTATATGATTTAAATTCTTTAATCGTGCACATGAACATTTTAATGATATAACATGATCATTTATGCATTCATGTCATATTCACCTCATTGCCGAGCGTCATATGTGGTCATTGCGTCTCATACCTTTTCTTTTGCACAGATTCGGGTTTGGTCGGAGACAAGGGCGAGCATTGAGACGCTTGTGCCTTTATTTTGCTTTGGTAAAGGTGGGTTTTTCTTCTATTAGTTAAAACAACCCTATAAATCCCTTATGTGCAAAGTTTTAAGCCAAAATTATATATTTATATAAATCGAGTCATTCTGGGTAAATGATTTCAAACGTATGACCCCTTTTTTTTATGAAACCCTACCTTATGTTTTGGCGAGATTGCATGTATGTTATGTTCACGGGCCCCGGGACTTAGTATATGTGGCTAACCGAGGAAGTAAGGGCTGACGGGGATCCCATATACTAGTTCCAACCAAACTTACGACGATACGGACCTCGTTAGGAGTTTTGACGAGGAAACGCAGGTCGGGCTTTTGAGGATTCATGTACCTCACTAGCCATTATGTATGAACCGGTGGTCAGGTCTAGCTAACTTGTCCACCACCCGGAGGAAGAAGGTGTATATGTATGATTATGATCATTTATGTATGTGCACGAAAGATATGTATGATAACCAATAATTATGATATGATTACACGAGGAGAAGGTTGGAGATTGTGCACGCTCACTCGCCGAGCTTAAAACCCTTATGAACAATTGTGAATGAATATGAACGTCGTAATCCCGTTGATGTTTTCTATTGTTTTAACCACTTGGTAAATTCTTATCAAACTTCACACGGGATTAGGGCTTGCATGTATGTGTTTAAATTTATGCGATATTATATATCTTATGCCCCGTTTTTATACCCACCAGTCTCTTTTAGACTGAACCCGGTTGTTTTCAGCTGTTTTGTGCAGGTGTAGGAGTGCTAGGCGGGAATACAAGTCGTCTAGGTCTTGCATTTATGTTTAGCACTTCTTTTCAGTCTCATATTCATACTCTTGTTGCTACTTTTGTATATGATCATAGTTTATGCTTGGAGCGTTATGATTTTTGTAGGCCATGAGCGCCGTTGATTATGGAATACTTTTGTATATCTATTTTGGAGCTTGGTGGCTCATGGTATATGTTACGTTATTCTTGCTTCCGCGAATTTTATTTAACTTTGATTTTATGATTCTTGCACTGATTGGTTTAAGGGTTAGTCCCGCCTAGCATAGCGTGTGTGTTGTGTCCCCGTTCGCCGTGGATTTGGCACGTGTATGGACTTCCATTTCATATACGGGTCGGGTCTCGGTGCGGGGGATGTGGTACCTTACGCTCGGGTGCTACAAGGACAACGTGATCGAGTAGGCATCCGTCTTCTCAGTTCCTGTCTTGTCGCTTCTCAGGTGAGGTTTAGGATTTTGTATAGTTATTGACCTATGGCCTTAATGTGATGATTTCAATCCCCACATGCGAGTATATCTTATACTTATGATCTAGTATGTGTTGGATATGATATGGGTATGATCTTATGGACCACCTTTAGTTTTGGAAAACTATTATGAAGGTATATGTAAGCCTTTTGGGAAAATCTGATTATGTTCTGATTTTGTAGCGAGATTGCCATGAAAGATTGGCGTATGTTCTGTTCTGTTCTGTTTTGGGGGCCCAGGAGCTATGGGTAAGGAGCCCCCGGGACGGTATCGGGCCGTCGGGGTTAAACCTGTGCGTAGTCTCCATCTGTATGAAGAGGATGTACTGGGACCCACTAGGAGGTTTGGTTGGGAAACGGAGTCCTGGGGGTTTGAGTAGCATTAACACTCCCCTCGTCTGTCTGGATGGTTAGGGTCGCGCAACCCTACCATCACCCGGAGTTGAGGTTGGTATGTTATTTCTGTTTTGTTATGATATGAGGAGTTGAGGTTGGAAGCTCGTACTTGTCGAGCATATGTTATGATCTGTTATGGGAATTATGAATCGGGATAGAGTCTTTCTGAAAATGCTTTCTAAACTTATATCTATTTGGGTTGTTTTGAAATGTTTTGGTGTGCAACACCTATTCCCGGTTCATGAGTCCACCCCTTTTTATATGTGCTGTACTCTATATATATATTGTGGGTGTGCGTTAGCCCCTCACTCAGTCAGTTGACTGACCCCCTCATTTTATCTTTTAGTTTGCAGGATTTGCTTTGGAGTTCGAGCTAGGCGGCGTGAGTCGGTCTTTGTGTCAGTTGTCGTGTCGAGTCTGTTGTCTTCGTTTAAGGTTGTCTTGCATTACATTCGGATTTGTACAAGTTATGAATGAATGTTTAATTCTGAATCATATCATTTATTAATATGGACTTTTCGGGACAGACTTCTAGGGATAGTTGAACCCGTCACCTGCTTTGCATGTTTTGTTTTAAATGATTCCGCTATCTGTTGTTGTTGGTTTTATTTGCTTCCGCGCTCTGAGTTTGTTGAGTTAGCTCCGTCTAGCCTAGTGTGTGAGTTGGTCTCCCGTTCGCTATGATTCGTATTCGGGCATGGACTTCCCATTTCATGACCGGGTCTGGATTATAGTGCGGGGGATGTGGTATCCTCCGTCTGGGGTGCTACATGAGTAGTCAAGTAATTCATTTAAATAAGTATGTGGTCATATATTACCTTCAGAAATCAATTTCGTTTTATTCATTTTAGTTGATTTTATTCTAATAGTTAATTAATTTCTTTAATTTTATTTTTATCGGTTATGAAAAACGTGCTTTTGTAATCACACTCAATTTATGTAATGCATTAAACTATTTTTTATATTAATTTAAAATATCCCCGTTAATATATACATGCATGAGTGGAATATATACACCACACATTAACCATTTATTTTAATTTGGTGAATATATGTTTGGATAATTGTTTTTATATTAATTTAAAATATCCCCATTAATATATACATGCATGAATGGAATATATACACCACACATTAACAATTTACTTTAATTTGATAAATATACATTTGGATAATTGTGGATGATTTGATTTTTATATTAGTATTTTTATTACTTCGGGATTTAATAAATTTAATAACAATTAAATCAAATAATTTATAGTTTTTTATTTCTTTCATGGTTTGAAAAAAATGCAAAATCATTTGATCATCTTTATACTAAAATAAATAAAATTTAGTTTGAAGGTGTTTTAGTCTATTTATAAATTTTGACCTAAAATAAAAGTAAAAAATAAATTTAAAGGATGAATTTAAAATAAATTAAAAACATAATGACTATTTTAAATTTAAATTAAAAAAAGAAATGAATATAAATTTTTTCAGAAAAACTTTCAAATCACTTAAACCAAACCCCACAAATGGACAAAAATATTTGAACCCAAATCATTATTTTATAAAAAACCCTCTGAAATAGTTTACTTGGGAATTAAAAGATGGTTTGGGTTTGGTATCTGCATGTAAATAGCGTTTACTTGGCAGGGGATAAGGCCCGCATCAAAACCAGGCCCCTTCTTGTATTGATGGGTAGACCGCTCTTACATAACAACTCCCAAATTGAGTTGTTAGATAAGCCATGTGCGTTGGTTAAAGCAAAATATCTCTTTTGCCCTTTTTTCCTGACCAAATTCTGTGATCTTTCTCGCAATTCTCTTCTGCTTCACTTTTCTGTTCCCAAATTCATCCCTTCAAAATTTTTGCTTGCTTTGTGCTATAACCAAATTCAGTGAAATATGAAAGTTTCCCCAAAATTTTTCCGATTCTTTTCTCTATGTAAGGAGCACACTTTTCCGCATGAAAATGGGGGTAATCGGAAGGGGCAAGCAGGGGCTGTGAGAACAGGAGCGTTGACGTCGGTGGTGGCAGAACAAGAAAAGGGCCACCATCAGAACACCGCTCGCCTCCACCCTCAAGCGCGACCGCCTCATTCCGACACCACCACCCTCACACAGGCCATGGTAAGCACAACCTCAAAGTCACGCCATAACCAAATATAAGCAACACAACCATACTATATGAAATTGTTATAGACCAAACAGGAGAGCCCATCCCAAAAGACTAGTCTGAAGGGAGAGAGAGCCCATTTGGCCTATAAACCCCACATCAATTGCCCATACAACCGATGTGGGACAAGTCCCATACCTTGCAATTGGTCCAGGGTCATGACAATCGACCCCCCTTAAGGGCCAACGTCCTCGTTGGTCACGGCTACGTTGGTCACGGCCACGTTGGTCACGGCTAGCTCCTCTAGGCCACCACTCCGTGGGCCACCACTCCGTAGGCCACCACTCCGAGCCGGCTCTGATACCAATTGTTATAGACCAAACAGGAGAGCCCATCCCAAAAGACTAGTCTGAAGGGAGAGAGAGCCCATTTGGCCTATAAACCCCACATCAATTGCCCATACAACCGATGTGGGACAAGTCCCATACCTTGCAATTGGTCCAGGGTCATGACAGAAATCCAGCAATTAAGAAATATACCAAATTGGGTGTTGCCAATAACGTTCCCTTCACGGAAAAAAGGCTCTTCAATTTCCTCTTCTCAATTACTTCACGCCGATGTAATTGCCGTTGTAGCTCTGCAATAATGGGTGCAAAAGGGTTTCGACAAACCGCCTAAGGGGTATTTATGGTAATTCGGGTAATAACCGATGGGCTTCACATACCCAAGTAAACAAGCTGAATTTTAATGCTAGATAACTGGGCAAAGAGTCAGCCCAAGTAAATACTGGGTTGTGTAATTAAATGATAGTCCATCCATCGATAGCCCAACATGAATGGATTAGACTCTTACCAAGTAAACTGGTTCTCTAGGTTTTAACCACTTGGCCTATGATTTCCCGGTTACCAGAAAGCCAAATATTACACGTGAACAGCATTGGAATCTTCTCGTTGAAAGCCACCAGCCTTTGATCTAACCACAGAATACTTCATTCACAGCGCATGCGATCTACGCGGGTAAGCATTTTCTCTTCATCTCTCAACTTCTCCATATTTTTCCATTCAGTTTCGTGATCCAAGCTTCTCTCGCTGCGCTGGTAAACTTTTGTCAGTGTTTGTTGAAGTTTATGTAATTACGTGTGTAATTAGAGCTAATGATGCTTGACGTCATTGATTTTTTTTTGCTGTTACGAACTGTTTGATTTTAGGGTTATCCTCGTTGAATTCGTCTGTTGATTTCAGGATTATTCTTTTTTTTTTTTTCCTGAACTTTGCATTAATGCTCCTTTGTTTGAATTAATTATGTGTCGCAGAGAAATTTTTGATTCCGTGAGCAATGGTGTTCCATAGGGGGGTTTCTCTGTTGTCCAAGCTTCGGTCGAGCTCTGTGAGTATTTTCTGAAATTCGCTGTTTTGTGATTTTCTGGTGTTCCTCAATTGGAGGAAATGTAGAAAACGATGGGGAATCAGTTTCGTGTGAGTTTCTTATTCCGTTTACTTTTTTGAACATTGAAATCTATTGTTATGATAGGTTCAACGACCTGGTTTCTGGAGTTCTGTCCGCTGGCTTCAAGTGCAGACCTCCTCTGATGTTGTAAGAATTCTATGTTGTGATTTTTAGTTCCCTATTAGGGAAATTTGAAAGCATTGATTCTTCATGCTGAATATTTTGTTGGGTGTGATGTCTTATTTTTGCATCTGTGTTACTAGCTTTGAGAACTTTAATGGCTTCATTCTCTGCATTTACTTAAGAAGGGAGGAGAAGACGAATTGGAGATTGAAATTTGAAACATCATAGAAGTATATTTCCTTATTTATTGTGGTCAGTTATTCCCTGGCTTAATTAAATAACATTAAGAGAAGGAAAATGAACTTAAAGAAACTGTAGATCTTCTTCTTCTTCAGTTCTTCTAATAATAGCAGAAAAATGAGCTGGGAAGGGAACGTGATATATGAATGTGAGTTTGAACTTGTCATAGCTTTTTATTTGCTAGTCTCACCTTAAGAGAGCTAAAAGCTGTTAGATTATTGATCCTTTCTTCTTCCACTGCTCTTTACTTTCTTTTTCCTTCTTGAAATCAGTCAACTAAATAATTTAGGAGGGATTTCAGTTTCATGTCAGCTAAAAGCAAATTTTAGGTGTAACTTAATATATGGAGTTGAAAGTCTTGCATAATACGTCATACATGAGAACCATCCAAAGTGACCTTCGTCAGAAATCATTACTTTGATCTTCCTCGCGGGGAAGACTTAATAGTTATTTCTGTGTAGCCCTGAAAGAAATCATGCTTACAGAGGGTTGGGATTGCAAATACTGATCTCTCTTCTTTCTAAATTAGTACTTCAAAGCCAATAGTAATGATTCTTGCTTGTTGACTTCTCCTTGTTCTTGAGCAGTTTAATTAATATTTGCTGATGTTATTTTATTATCGACTCATCTGTAGGACCTTCATTCTCAGCTGAAGGAATTGATTCCAGAGCAGCAGGTAAGTTTTAACCGGCCAATTTTATGCTTGTCTGAATGTTTCCAGTGTTTAAGTGAGACCAAGTGATCATTTTTTGACATCAGAGAGGTTCTTGGCTATGTTGATGTTAACGCCACAGTCCATATTTACTCGTTGCAGGAGCGCCTAAAGAAACTTAAGTCAGAACATGGAAAAGTTCAGCTGGGAAACATCACCATTGATATGGTATGCATTTGCTTGTTTTTATTCTTCCAATTCCTTTTTGTATTTCTGTTAATTATAATGCAATCGATGACTCAAGTACTAATTTATTTGCTTAAACAATTTCTATTTTTAACAGGTACTTGGGGGAATGAGAGGAATGACAGGATTATTATGGGAAACCTCATTGCTTGATCCCGAAGAGGTACATACCCTTCTTGAATCACTTAAAGATTGTAATACTTTTTGGCAGTACTCTGGATACAGATGTTATTGCAAAAACTTCCGTTCCATGTAAGAAATTTATTGGATTGTTACTTACCTATTCACTTTTTGTTTCTTAGGGAATTCGTTTTCGGGGTTTGTCAATTCCTGAATGTCAAAAGTTGTTGCCAGCAGCGAAGCCTGGTGGAGAACCATGCCTGAGGGCCTCCTCTGGCTTCTCTTAACAGGAAAGGTAGTTTACTTGCTTTCTCATTCATCCTTCCAACTTTATATTTAGCTCGGACATTTATGTCTGCTATACTCGATAACAATTGTTATGTAAACCTCCATGAAATTCACTTCTAATATTAAGTGTACTTATCATTTATCCTTCTCTTAACTGTTAATTTCAAGGCCCTCTTATCTTTTTATTGATTTTTAAAGGTTAACCTTCTTAATTTGCTCACTTCATCTAGGTGCCAACAAAAGAGCAGGTGGATGCACTATCAAAGGAATTGAGAAACCGTGCTACTGTGCCAGGTTATCAACCTCTCATACTTTTAGTTGCTTATATATGATTCGCTGAAGATAATCCAGTATTTCAATTCTGTAATTGTGCATTATGTAAACTAAACTTGGATATACCCGAAACATTTCTGCATCTATTTTCAATTTCTTTCCTTTACATTAGTTCATCTACAATGTGGAGAAGCATTTTTGCTTCAATGTTATCATTTTCATTTCTCATGCATTTAGTCGTTTACATTTTTTTCTTTCTATTTTTGGACTGTAATTTTCTGCCATTACTCAGCCTGTAGAATGTTATGGTTAAAGCAGAAGTTTCTAGCCTTTTTCAGCTACACAACTCTATATCAATTGTCTCATTCTTTGGTTTTCATTTGGGATTGCAGATCATGTATATAAAACCATCGATGCGTTACCTGTCACTGCTCATCCAATGACTCAGTTTGCAAGTGGCATCATGGCTCTTCAGGTTACTACCTGGTCTTGATGCATGTAGTTAGTTATCCCAATTACCCCTAAGTTTGCCCTATCGATTGCATATCTTTTATACGACCTAGTTTTTATGCATGTGATCATCCTGAATGTTTGTTAACTGATCATGCTTATTTTTCACCCCTTTACTGCTGTATTCTTCTGCCCAGTTCCCGCTTCTATGTAATTTTTATATTCATAGTCATATTGCCCAGGGATTCAACATTTTTTTTATGACATATTTGTGGTTGAGTCCCTAGCTAGCCAACAAGTTACTAAGTAGCCATGACGGTTCTTGTCTGGAACTTTAAGCCCTATAGCTGACTTTGCAGAATGATTGCCCATGTAATGAACTCGCATATTTGTACCCCTTTATTTCCAGTCTTTTACTCTTGCCACTTGCGGTTTATATTTGATTGATATATTTTTTGAGATGAAGCCATTTGAATGCCACATACTCCTTTTCATTTCCTAAACACTAATATCAAATTGTAGAATGTGATTGCCGTTTTTGATTGGATTTGACTTTCTCATATCGCATCAAGGTTCAAAGTGAATTTCAGAAGGCTTACGAAAAAGGAATCCACAAATCCAAGTGAGTTTATCACTTGAAATCCATGAAAAATACCTTCCTTTCTATCTCTGTCTCGTTTCTTTTCTATATTCACATTCTTATGATTTGTCCTTTTTAGGTATTGGGAACCAACATATGAAGACTCCCTTAGTTTGATTGCTCAAGTTCCAATTGTAGCTTCTTATGTCTACCGCAGGTTGGTTGATGCCTTATGGCTTATATATATTTTTGAATAGTAAAATTCATACTTACTCTATGCATTTCTTTTATGTGAACGCCATTTTGGTAATTTGTTGCTTATTGTCTATTATTTTCAATTAAAATTTCATTGCATTTGGTGAAGGATGTACAAGAATGCACAAGTCGTACCAATGGATGACTCCCTTGATTATGGTGGTAATTTCGCACACATGCTAGGGTTTGATAGTCCTGCCATGCAAGAGCTTATGAGGCTTTACCTCACCATCCACAGGTGTGACTGTGTGTTCTAATTATTAATTGAACAACAATCTCTAACTATTTACTGAGGAAACCTCAGTTTATTCCAATTAAAATCCTGAATCAGCCTAGCCATTTAAAGTTTTATGCTAAATCTTGCAGTGACCATGAAGGCGGGAATGTCAGTGCACATACTGGTCATCTAGTAAGTGATCTTACATGTCTATGATTCTCTTGTGAGGCCTAGGATACCAATCACATGCTATTCTTGAATTGGTTCAAGTTCCCATTAGCGTCAGTTAAGTTACATTTGAGATCATTTAGATTCTCATGCAAATAAAATACCTGCAGAAGTATTCTAATATTGCTATATCTGATTTACTTTCTCAGGTTGGCAGTGCACTGTCGGATCCCTATCTCTCATTTGCTGCTGCATTAAATGGTTTAGCCGGCCCACTCCATGGCCTGGCCAATCAGGTGCTAATTCTGTTTTTAGTTTTTAATTATTTTTATATTCCAAAATGCAGCGCTGGTTACTCTTGTTTACTTAACCTTACGTTTGGTGTTATTACAGGAAGTTTTAGTATGGATTAAATCTGTGGTAGAAGAATGTGGGGAGAATGTCAGCAAAGAACATTTGAAAGACTATGTCTGGAAGACATTAAACAGTGGCAAGGTAGTATACTGAAAATTTGAAACTTGCAGACATGCTTAATGTGTGTTTTGCCACATTTGCCTCTTGTTTAGTGGCGAGTATTTGAACGAAAGCCTCTTTTAGAATCAAAACGTCTCAAAATTCTTAGTAGTCATTGCTGGGTAATTGCAATTATGTGTTGCCTAAATTTGCTGTTTAGATGGTTTGAGTGTGGCCATCAAGGATATAATGAATCTCTACCGGCTTTCCTCTTGGATCTAGATATCTTCTATTAGGCTTGCTATAGCCTACATCGTTCAATTTAAACAAAAGCTAAGCCATTACCTTCCTAGATATAATTTATACCATCCCAACATTTTCTTTAGCCTAAAAGGATCTGTTGCTATATCAATTAGATTGTACATTAGAAATGACATAGCAGTATAAATATTGAAATGGAAGTCTTTGAGAAAGATTATGGTGAAATTTCTTCATTTTTTGTTTTTACTCTTTAATGCGAAGAAAAATTGGTGGTGCAGGTTGTTCCAGGATTTGGACATGGTGTTCTGCGCAAGACAGATCCGAGATACACATGCCAGAGAGAATTCGCACTGAAACACATGCCAGATGATCCACTATTTAAACTGGTTATTCCACCATCCTAAAAGCATGATATAGTTGTGCCTTCAGACATGATAACCTTGTTAGTAGTGTTTCTAATTATTATCCTCCCCTTTTGACTATTATCGACACAGGTCTCCAATCTTTATGAAGTAGTGCCCCCTATACTCTTGGAACTAGGAAAGGTAAGTAGTGGTTGTCATAACTTGTGACGTTTCTCCAAGTTTGTATGTGCATTCTAGGCCATGATTTCAAATTTTTGTACACTTCAGTTAGAACTATAAATTAGTTATGGATGGTGATATAGTGATATTTAATTTGAACATAACTATACTGATTATAAAGAACCGGGTCCGGTTTTCATAGGTGAAAAACCCTTGGCCCAATGTAGATGCCCACAGCGGAGTGTTGCTCAATCATTATGGCTTAACTGAAGCAAGGTATAAAGTCTCTACTATTTCTAATAATGTATTACAACAAAAATGAAGAAAATAGATACTAAGTGTGAATTTTCTGTCTTTTGTTGACAGATATTACACTGTTCTCTTTGGTGTTTCAAGGTCTATTGGCATCTGCTCTCAGGTTTGATTCCGTATCACTCCTCTTCTTTCTCACATTTCTTGTTCTCTACACGTTCTCACTGAACTCCGCCTTCTTTTTCTCTCGTTTCTCTTTGTGTAGCTTATATGGGACCGAGCTCTAGGATTGCCACTCGAGAGGCCAAAGAGCGTCACAATGGAATGGCTCGAAAACTTCTGCAAGAAATCATCTTAACCTTGAAATTTGGCTGGAGAAATGCAAGGCAATGTAATGATTCTTAGTGATACTTGCCCTATACGAGGAACTTTTTTGTCGGTAAAGTGAGTTATGGCTTATGCCACACCGAATTTGATCTGTGTAACTATATTTACCTTCTTTTATTCCTGAAGTTTGGGACGCAAAGAAAGAGAAAACAAGGAAGAAAAAGAACGAGAAGCTGTGATCTATTTCATTTTAGGGATAATTATGAACGCCCCATGAGGTTTGATGAAATTGCAGATGCCCCTTAAGGTTTGAGAAATTATAAATTTTTCCTCGGATCGTTATTTCCTTCATTAAATTTAACAGAATTTGTGATTTTATTATTTACTCGTCAGATATTAAAACTCAGGGGTATATGTAATAAAAGTCCAAAAGTAATAAAGTTAATGTAAGTATTGAAATTCTTGGAGGGTTTGATGTAAGTGTTTGAAGTTTTTGTTATTATTATTATTATTTTTCGGTTTAGTAAAGAATGCTGCTTAAGGATATTTTGATATTTTAATAATGAATTAATTTCTAAATTTTATGGATATCAATATTTTCTTGAAAAATAAATAAATTGGACATGTATGTTTATATTGAAATGTTATACGTATTTAAAGAACATGTATTAGAAATCATTAATTTTCGAAATATTTGTTTAAATAATTCTGATAGATATTTATGTGAATTTAACATATTTGTTATGATTTTCTATTTCATTAAAAAAAATTGTTATTCTAAACGGATAAAATTTAAATAAATTTATGCAAAATATGCATAAAATTAAGATATAAATATAAAGTGGAATCTGTATTTTTTTATCATACTTTATTGGAATAAATATGCATGAAATATTTATTTTGATTTATACTATAGATAAAATAAAAATATTAATTAAATTACAAAATTTTAAATTAAAAAATACAAATTTAACCAACAATACAAATATATCATTACACTTTCAATATTATTATAATATACCCCTAAGAGTATGGTTAGAATTTTTAAAAATAATATTGCTGATATCAACAAAAGTTAATATCATTATTAATAGTTGGGGCAATTTGTGATAGAGAATCTGAGGAGGGTGTTGGTAATTTCTCAAATCTCATGGGGAATAAAATTTAATATAAAAAGCCGGTCTTAACTAAGGATCAGTTTCCCCCTGATGAGAAGGACCAGCTTCATCAGTTCCCCTGCTGGCCGATGCATCCGGCCCCGGAAATGACCAGAAACTCCCTCCGACATCAGATGGATCTTCAGGTGGTGGTGGAGGAGGAAGGTAATAGTGGCTAGGCCCAGCTTCATCACCACCAAATGGAATTTGACCCTGTTGCCGAAAATCACTATACTGCCCGAAATAATTACCAGAACTCCCACCAGGAGCAAATGGAATTTGACCCTGTTGCCGAAAATCACTATACTGCCCGAAATAATTACCAGAACTCCCACCAGGAGCAAATGGATCCTGAGGCGGAGGAGAGGCAGATAATATTGGGTATGATCAACACTAGGTGGATGCTGATCCTGTGAAGGAACGTAGTTCTGGGCAAGAGCGTTGGGATCGTCGACCCCTGCATTTTTCAGTTCCTCGATTCGGCTCTTTACCCGGCTACTGAAGTCTTGAAAGAATGTCAGCCATTCCTTCACTTGCTCCTTGTTCAAATTCTCAATGGGCTCTTCCCACCACCCTTTCGGCCGGTTTTTGGCCTTCTCATCCAGCTGCTTTTCGCGCGCTTTAACTGCCTCCTTTTGGGCCAGAATCTCGTCCAGCCTCGCGTTGAGGCTTTAGTGTGCGCCTCCTTGAGTCTCGACCCACTGGGTTGGTGCTGGTCCGGGTTCCTGTACCTCTGGATCACGGATTCCATCGACGGATGGAAAAAGGAGAAGGGGTTGTCTTTGGGGGAGAAGAGGATTATGCCTACGTCTGTCCCGCAAAGTGTGCTGAGTTCGCTAGCCTTCTTGTAGAGGCCAAGGTGACGTTTGGAGAACGTCGCATACATGTCGTCCTGGTTCTTGATCCACCGGATCGGGATCTTTTGACGACCTTGTGTTTGCCTGCCAGCCATTGGTGGGAGTGAACGAGTGAAAGAAAAAAAAAAATTTGATACTGAAGAATGTGAGTTGATGAGTTTGTATGGGAAGATGATGTGCATGAAAGTGACTGTGGATGAATGATCTTATAGTAAATTTAGGGGAATTATATATAGTCAAATTCTAAGGGCGATCCGATTCATGCTTATTTAGTATTTGGAGAAAGTTATGGAACAGGTATGCATGAATGGAATGAGGTAGGAAAGGAATTAATTTTGGAATGGAATGGTCAATGGAATGGAATGACTTTATTATAGTATTCCTATGATTGGTACGTTCAGTAATAAAGTTAGGAATGAAATAAAAAATTTAGATTTATTTCGGTCATATTATTTATAAATATAAATATAAATAATAATATTGTTAATAATGATGATGAAATATGATTAAAATACTTTAATATAATTTTTAAATTTTTTTTATTTTGAGCAATATTATGTTTTCATATGTAATATAGCGTAACTATTTTATATCAAATGTGTTATATATATGACATTTATTATATATATATATATATGTGTGTGTGTGTGTGTGTGTGTGAGAGAGAGAGAGAGAGAGAGAGAGAGAGATTTATATATATATGTATAAATATTATAAAGGTATTAATACTTTCATATTTATACGTAGATTATATAATTTTATTATATTTAATATAATATATGATATTTAAAACTAAATTTAATATAAGTGTTAAATTTTGTATTTAATGAATATTTTAATCTATTATGTATATTTATGAATTTATATATAAATATAATAATATATTGAACATGTATTTTAAAATATATAATATATATAGTATATTTATATTTATATTTATTTTTACATATATTAAATGTAATTTATTAAATTTTCAATGAGAATAGATATTCATAATAATAAAAAATAATAATATAATATACATTTAATAAATATGTGGTCATCATATAAAAAGTTAATAAATTTTGAAGATTGGGAATGGCTAATACCATGGGGTACCTAAGGAATGGATAAACCCATATTCGTAGGAATGGGCATTACCTCGGTAATGAGCATTCCCAATCACATTTTATACCAATCAAGGGTTTAGGAATTGGTGTGGGAATGCTCATTCCATTCCCATCCCATTCCATCATACCAATCATGCCGTTAAGGTATCAATATTTGCAAGAATCTGGTTGGGATTGATGAAAGTTTGTAATCTCTATTTGACATCTTGTTTATGAAAAATGAATTTGAGTGGAGATTCTTGAATATTTTTGAGGATTCACTCAATGTGGATTATGAAGCTTTGGAACTAATTCATAGGTCAAATTCATGATTTTCTTATATATGCTAAAAATATATAACAAACCATATTACTACAATTATGTGTAATTAAGCTAATTATAATACATCATTTGGTAACTATAATTATATAGTGTGTGTGGTCGTATTATTATTTGGTCAAATTACTCAAATACATAGTTTTTTTAAAAAAAAATCCAAAGTTGGCAGAAAAGATTGCTAGAATTATTCATAATATATAATGGCAGATTATTGAATTGAATATAACACATACAGATATAATCATAATGTCATTAGCCAAATATAGATTAAATTTTTTAGTAACTTTACTATCAAAGATTATTTGAATATATATTGATGTTACGGAAAATAACAAGAGTTGTGTCTAATTGTTGGAAAATTCTAGCCCAAACCAGGCTCGGCCGAACCCCAACCAATTAAAGAGCAAGTGTGTTATACTTGCCATTTGATTGGTCACTTTCCCTAAATTTTCCACCAACCACAGGGCAAGTGTAAAACACTCGCCCCCTCATTACACCAGTTTGGCCGAGCCAGGCTCGGGCTTGTTCATTTGAGTTATAATCCTCACATTATCAAACGAAATATCAAGTGTGACAACATATATTACTTAAAAAACGTGACATTTATTTATTTTTATAAATTTAACAAATACGCAATATGCAAAAGTTATGTTTTTGCAAATTATATCTATATTTATATTCATAAAAGAAAAACACTTTTTAGCCTAATTATCATGATAATTAAAGAAGTATTAATTTTGCCAATATTTACAACTATAGTTTTTTTTTCAAACACAGGCACGCTCCCAAGTGGTCAGAGAGATTCGAACCCCGATCATTACTCTGAAAAAAGAATCCTTTAATCACGAATCAACCTTTACGACTATAATTGAACTACCACTAAATGTTTTTTTTCTACCATATTTTTTTTCAAGTTCAAATACTTTACTGACTCAATATAAAGGTGGCTCCATATTTAAAAAAATGTTTATGGGAAACACTGTATTACACCCTAAACAATTAAACATAAGGTAACAAATATAAACTATCATTAATTTCATTTATCTATACATACATGTTATTATTATAACTTTCACCATTAAAGTTCTCTTCAATTACCATCACGATTAAAATTAAACATATAAATTTGCGATAGCGAACGACATATATGTGTAAGAAAGAATGCAAACTCACTGATTATTGAGCCACTGCAGTATAATCGCCAACACGTAACGATATAAGCTACTTTGAACATCTCTCATGATATGATCTACTGAAGAAGCCTCTATCACTGTATTTGCAGTGATTATAAAGCACATCTTCATCCTGTAGCAAATTTTGTAGTTTAGTGGTTCGACGCTATGCTAGTTTAATTAGATATTTCGTATTCCAACCCATGAGAACGACAAAAGAAATAAGAAAAAAGAATGACATCGATATTGTGGTATTGTTGTTTCAATATCACGGACGAATATCTCATTTATATAGACCGCATTTCATCTATGCAGGTAATTGCACGACGTGTTTATTTTTATATATGGATATTGAAATAATTGTAATTACCATAAAAAAAACTACCTAACGTATTTATTTTCATATATGGATAATGAAATGATTGTGATTACCATCGAATACACACAATAAGATTTTATCCGATATATATGGATAATGAAATGATTGTGATTACCATCAAATACACGTACAATAAGATTTTAATAATTCGATAATACAAATAGCGTAGAATGTATTTTTAAAAAATGTAATAATAATAATAATATGTTGACTATAATATTTGGAAAGTCATATACGTTATTTAAGTATTTTTGTAGTTGTTGAAAAGAGATCTAATAAATGAAAAAGAAGTTTTCAAAAATAAATAAATAAATGAAAAAGAAACTAATCTTTATAATGTACCTATAATTTTTTTGTATTTTGCTTGTTTTATCACCTATACTATATAGAAATAACTACATCTAACTACCCTACATTTAGGTCTAACTACAATGCAGTCTATTTAAATATAAAAATTATATTTTAATCTCTAATTTTGAAAACCGTCTGTGGTCCCTAACTTAATTATATCTCTATTTTTTTTTTTTCAAAAGTATACATATAAATATATTGATTGATTTCCAAATAGAGTGACAACTAGCTAGGAACCTACAGAAAAATCGTGGTGGTGGTCATGATCTTATTAATTTAGGTGCATGCAATTAGGAAGTAATTGGTTCAATCATGCCTATCATTTTCATATATGATAAAAGAATACTTTTAGCAAAAGGTTGAATTTCCTATTTTAAGGCCCCCCTACATCCCAACCCGACAAAACAAGTGGAAGAAGATAAACCAAGTACTCTAATAAGTATAGATTTCGCGTCCGTATGAGCCGTTTATTGTCTAATTTCTTTGTTGTTTAATGTGCTTATATATCTATAATTGCTCCTTTTCAGGTGTTACACTTGCGGGAGTCGAGAACGACAAGAACGGAGCAAAATCGGTTGAAAATTGAGAAGTTTGAAGGCCAGAGTGTGTGAAACGGCCGTTTGATAAATGTACTGAAATATCAAACGGCCATGTTAAACCTATTGACGTGGGCAGACAACTTTAAACAGGCATGTGGTCTTTGAACTGGGAATGAAACGGCCGTTTAGATGGCTGAAATCGCAATAACGTTTTTACAAGTGAAACGACCGTTTGGTTTTTGAACTATGTTACCAAACGGCCGTGTGCATCTCACGGAAATCAATTTTGGTGCCTAATTTCAGCCTATATTCAAGAGTTTGCTTAGGAGACACACACACACACACACACTTTACCCTTATTAGATAGATCAGTCCTTAAGAGGCTTAGAGAGGACCCATCCATGCCATAGCTTGGAGATGAAGTTTGGAGCTTAATTTGAAGACTTTAGTATCAATTTCTCATTCTTAACTTCTAGTTAATTTCCTTGTCTTTAGTAGTTAATTTCATTCCTTGTTGAAAACAATGTATCTTTTCTTTTTTTTGGTGCATCAGCAAGGGCGCCCAACCATGCCTACTCTAACTCAGGAGGATGATTCCAAACATATCTATCCTCCCGCATGTGCTGCCCCATTTTAGCCAATTTATCAGCAAGTGTATTGCCTTCTCTTCGAACGTGCTTCAACTTACAGCCTTATGGCTTGTATATAAACTCCCTGCAATCCTCAATCAGTAGCCGCAAAGGATGTTCTTCAACGTTCGCCTTGCTAATCAAGTCCACCACCACCTTGGAGTCATATTCAATTTTAATTTTCGCAAAGCGTCTCTCCCGCACCATTTTTAAACCATACGCAGGCCTTCTAACTCAGCCAAGACAATGTCCGGTGTTTTAACCTTCATAGCAAAACTGATAAAGCCACTTCCCTTCTTCGTCACGAACCACCCCTGCGACTGCCTCCGATTTCTGGCTGCCAAATAAGCTGCCATCTGTGTTAAGTTTCACCCACCCGTGTGGTGGTTTTTTCCATTCATCCCCTCTATCTGAACTTTAAGTGATTTCCCATATTCATGCATCAGCTCCATATTTGAGAACAAAGTATCATGCCTTGGGAATCAACTTTGTTTAGACTTGATTATATGAGAATTCATTTCAATTTAATGATTATGAATGCATTTTGTATGAATCCCTTTGAGTCCATGGTTAATTTCATTGGTATGAGTGGCTAATTTCTTAGGTAAAGGGGGGTGATGATTTATGTTGGATAAGTGTTTGATGAAATGGCTAGGTGAGACTACTTGATCTTATGCTTATGAAATTGATTTGTATGCATATTTGAGCTTGATCACCTTACATATGAACCTAAATTTGCATATTAATTGAAAAATTATATGTGAATTGGATGTGATTTCACAACACTTAGTGCTCGTTTACTTTGAAAGTCATGTCTCTGCATGTCATGTTTGGCCAAGTTTGTGATGCATAACAGACATGTGTTTACATACCAATTTTTTTACTCTTAATATGAATTGTTGTCTTCTGTACATACGTTTACATAATGTGTTCCAATTTTATGGTGTGGTTGTAATTACCAAAACACCCTCTCATTAAATGGACTCCTTTTAGTACTGATACTGTTAGGAATAGTGCCCTAGAAAGCCGATTGTATATCCGCTTTGTGCTTTTCCTTATTGTAATCACAGACAATCTTTGAATAAAATAACGAATTGAGGCAACACTTCTTTATATGCTCTTGTTTGGTATGCGTTTACTTTAGCTGTGCATGTATGAGAACTCCCCTAATCCTGATGACTTTAGGACTCTACCATTTAGGTGAAATGGTTCATGAAACGAGCCCTATATCACATAAGTTATGATTAGTAAAATACTCCAAGCCGATGAGTCCTACAGACAGTGGGAGTGTCAACTTGACTCCTCTAAGGCTTGCTTGTGGGATCACGCCCTTAAGAAGGACCACCTTGTTTCATGGAGGTGCAAAGTGTATAGTTGATACGTGCGTGATACATGAGGGTGCTTACTTTAATAAGTAAGTTCACTGAGGTGCCCCGTGTGAGAACATTCCTAAATGGGAAAGGAAGTTTCTATTTTAGGAAATGGAAACTTCCAGATTAGGAAATATCTCACGAGTCATTGATGTGATTAATTGATCCTTAGACTTGAGGTTCCTTCTCACTTTATGAGTTAACTCTGTAGTCTTAGGTATAAGCTTTAAAGGGTGTCGCCTTAGACAACTGATTCAAGGCTTATGCTGGGGCTGCACAAGTGATTCATGAAAGTGAATGAGAATCAAGAAAGGACCTACACTTGCATTTGCAAGGTGATCTCTTATTGTGTAAGTCATTCATATGCCATATGGAGTCCTTGGCCAAGGCAGTAGATCAAGACATCAAGAAAAGGGTTTCTTGGATTGAGATCAAATGGATATGAAATGCACTTAGCTTTAAGACCGGATTAATAGGGTTCTGATTATTCCCTTGCCCTAGATCTTGGTTGAGAGATAGTAAGTAGGAGGATTGTATCTCACATGAATCAATGACTTAAAGGTTCTGTCGAATCCGAACATTCCAATTCAGCTAGGGGTTAAACACCTGTTGCTAGACTATGGTCGTTTAATCTGTGGACTGATTAATTAATTAGTGAATTAATTAATTGGGGTCACTGCTAATTGAATTGAGAACCTAGAGGGTCACACACAACAACTTGGTTACATGAGTTGAGGCTTAAAAATGATTAAACGAGTTAATCGAGCCTAAGGGGTTCCACACGTGTGAAATCACACGTGTGGCTCACGTGATTGGACACGTGTCATTAAGACACGTGTGCCACACGTGATTATGTGATGTTAAATAATTAATGTGTTAATTATTTAATAGACTTTGGTTTAATTTTGAATTAAAAAGAAAGTCTAATTTTGGAGAAAATAATCTAGTTAATTAATTATGAATTAATTAATTGGATAAAAATAAGTTATTTATTTTATAATAAATAAAGTATAAAATTATCCAAAAATAGTTTGGATATTTTTAGCTCTCTTAGAAGTTGACTTGAATTAGAATTCAAAGTCAAAGTTGGAAAATACTTGATGATCAAGTAATAGGAGAGAGAGGAACCAAATCCTTTCCCAACAAGGATTTGGATCGGCACCCTCTCCCTATAAATAGGGGAGCTCGAGCTCCTTATGGAGCTAATGGACAATTCTTGGTTCATGTGTTGAACACCTTCCTTTCTCCAAGATTAAATTAAGCCCTAGGTTAAGCCTAAACACTAACTAGAGAACTAGCATCCCTACTAGTTAGATTGTGATCAAGTTGGTGGACTTTCTCTAGAGACTTCAAGTTAGAAGTTTGAAGATTCGAGCTTTACCAAGGAGAGGGGATCAAGCCGCGAGAAGAGCGTTCTTGGGTGGCTTGAAACGCTTCAAGAAAGAATAAAAGAAAAGTAAGTTTTCTATCTTTACGAATTTGGTTACACGATTGCGAGTTCAAGGTCCTTTGTTGGGAAATTTTTTTTAATTTCCGCTGCTTTCTGATTCGTGTTTTCCAACAAGTGGTATCAGAGCCACCTCGTTAATCGTGTTTCTGATTCGTCTCAATTATACTGAATTTGGTAGAAATTCTTAGGCTTGATGCGATTGAGTATTTGTAATTGTTTTAGAAAGCCTGAATTACGAAACTGTATTTTTTCCTGAAAGTTTCTGAAAATTGGTTTTTATAAAATTTAATTTTGAAAATCAATTTTAGATTTGAAACTGTATAAACTGTTTTTGGATTTCTTGGATTGGTTTTGTTTTTGAACGAAAACACGAAACGAAAGCCCGGATCGCGATGAACACGCGAAACCCCGCGCGCGAAGGAGTCGCGCGCGAAGGAGTCGCGCGCCACCCTCCCGTAACCGCGCGGGAGGCCCTCTAGGCGCGCCCGCCCATAATCGCCTAGGGCTGGCCAGGACAGACCGGCCAGTCGCCCGCACGCCGTCCGCCCGTCGCTGCCCAGGCCTGGCCGGGACAGACCGGCCAGTCGCCCAGCACCTCCCGTACGCCTGTGCGGGAGCCTTCCGGGCGCGCCGCCCAGGGCGGCCGAGACTGGCCGCCCAATGCCCGGCAGGAGCTGCGCGCTCCAGCGGCGTTGTGCGCGCATGTTGTGCGCGCACGCCGCACTTGGGGCGGGCAACCCCGTTTTCGTGATCCGGCCTTTTCGTGTTTCGTGCAATCCAGTCCCATTTTTTTTTATTTTAATTTTAAAATTTTATTTTTGAATATTTATTTTAATTTTGAATAAAACTTAAAATTGGGATTTTTTGAGAAATTGAAACGGTTTATATTTTGGGAAAATACATCTTGATAAAATTATTAATTTTCAGAAATTAATTGGAATTTTATTTGTTTTGGTAATTTGGGATTTGTTGAAAACTTTTATAAATAAGACTCGCATCAAGTCGTGTTTTAAGCTATTAGAGCTTAAAGCGAGAATTTTAATTTATTGGTTAAATTTAAATTCTTGCGAAAGCATGTTAGGTGATCATGGGTTTAGATCTATGTATGGTTTTAATTTATGCACATGGATGGTTTAAATTGGGGTTGGAGCCCTATAGTTGCGTTTTTCAATTGAGGTTGGAGCCTCACTTATGTGCGTACTGTTATGTGATTTATTATGTGGCTTTCCATATTACTGTTTTTGAGGCCGGGGTATGCCCCGTGTAATTGTCTAAGGCCAATATGAAGATTGAGCCTTATTACTTTATGTCTTTTTCTTTTTATTGTAATTTGAGAGTAGAGATAGGTGGTGAGGTTTTATTTTCATTTTGGAGACAATGCACCCATAGAGTAAGATGGACCACATTCAAGTAACAAGGAGGCCATAAGTGAAGACCCCTCAAAATGTTAGGGAGGGGAATCTCAATTGTTAAATGTAATAGAGATAGGGCTCGTATTTTGTTACCGCTTTCCCTTATGTGATTTGAACTGTTTATGTGGCATGTATGTTAGAACTTGTGATTGTGGAGTGGCTCCCACATATCACGCATAAGATAGGTAGAACCCATGATCATTACATGTTAGTATCATGCTAGGACATGTTATCTGTTTATGTGCTTGTTTGAAATGCATTTAAGTGTACTTGCATTAATCAAGACTAATAAAATTGGATAACATATATGTTGGTGAGGTCGAACCGGACAACTCTCCGGTTGATTCGAAAATTCCCATTAAATATTAAGCTAATTTCGAACAAATAGGTGTTTAATTCGAGGTGCAAATTTTGAATTAAATTCCTAGCATTCCATCAATAGGTTTTAAGTTTAGTAAGTAAAGCTAGTTATTGTCCGCGAGTCGTGGGATAGCTAGTGGAGCTTATTAGTTCTTAGTTACCTAATTGATCATTTTAAAATGATCAATATTTCATGGTCAATTTTAGCAAGGGCGATGTCCGCGAGTCGTGGGTCGTTCGAACTAAGTTTTGATCATGATCTTATGATTGATGGGTCTAGCTTAACGCCTAAGTAAATATGGATGTCGCACGAGTCGTGGGTCCATATTGAAAGATAGGTGATGCAAAAACAATTACTAAGAGTTCTAAAGGTGTTAGAATTGGTAAGTTGTACCTACCTAGGGTTCTTACTTAGAATGTCCGCGAGTCGTGGGTTCGAGGTAAAATGCCTAGGATCTTAGTACCCATTGGGAAACGTGTTCCTCTTAGATCTTTGGGAATTATAGATCTTTGAAAACAGTGGGAGCTACAATAGATTAAAGACCTTATCTTTTGTATATCGTTATAATTCAGCATGCTCACTAGTTCTCTGTATTACCATTTAGGTCGTAGATTCTGTGATTCTCTACGTGTTTTGAAATGGCAACCAAAAACCCTCTTGTATCGATCCTCGAGTCAAACAAGTTGACTGGTCCCAACTATTCTGATTGGCTGAGGAATCTAAAAATCATTTTAGATTCTGAGAAGAGAACTTATGTTCTCTTCGAAGGGGAGCCTAGTCCCGAAGGGGAGGCTCCCACTCGGGCCGAGCGGGATGCGATTCAGAAGTGGAAGGATGATAATCTCCAAGCCCGTTGCCTTATGTTGGCTAACATGTCTCCAGACTTGCAAAGGCAACATGAGGCCATGGAATTTGCTTGGGAGATTTACGACCACTTAGAGTAACTTTACCGCCCTCATGAACGTGTTACAAGGTATAACACTTCAAAGGAATTGTTCCACTTAAGAATGAGGGAAGGTTCAAGTGTCCATGAATATGGACTCAAGTTTCTTGCCCTTACTGAGAAACTTGCTTCCATGGACATGCCACTGAAAGATGAGGTTTCAGTGGATTTGTTGCTAGCTTCGCTCCCACCATCATTCAACCCATTTGTCCTTAACTTCAACATGAATCATGCTGGTGCTACCGTAGCTGAGCTGATTAGTCAGCTTGTGACTGCTGAAAGCACGATGAAGAAGGACAATAAGGTTTTGATGGTGAATGCTCCATCTTCCTCTTCTGGGCCTTCTAGAGGTAAGGGCAAGAAAGCCCAAAAGAAGAAGAAGAAACCCCTTAGGCCCACTGGTGGCATTTCGAAGGGGAAGGCCCAAAAGAAGAAGCGTGATCAGAAAGAGGATGTTTGCTTCCATTGTGGCAAAGCGGGACATTGGAGGAGAAACTGCCCAGAGTACAAGGCTACTCTAAAGAAAGGTATCTTTCTCGTTGAAGTAAATCTTTCTATTAATTCTAGTTCTTGGGTACTTGATACCGGTTGTGGAACTCATATCTGTAATGATGTACAGATGCTAAGTGAGGTCCAACAACTCAAAGAAGGAGAATGTGTCTTGAAGATCGGCGATGGCTCAAACGTTGAAGCTCGAGCTTTAGGCACAATTAGATTAGATTTAGGTAGTTTTGAGTTAGTATTAAATAAAGTCCTTTATGTACCGAGCATTATTCGTAATATAATTTCAGTTCCAATATTAGATTGTGAAGGTTATGAAACTTATATTAAGAATGGTAAATATTTTATCAAACGGAACAACTCTTCCGTTCACATCGGTACTCTAAATAATGGACTTTACCTAACTCAAAATATCAATATTATGAATATACAACGAGAAACGAAGCGTAAGAGAGATGACAAAGTTTCAGCTCCCTTATGGCACGCTAGATTAGGACACATTTCCAAGAACAGAATTAGCAAAATAAACACTTTAGGATCATTCTCTGAAAATGATCTCAAAGAAGTTAACTTCTTGCGAATCCTGTCTCAAAGGAAAAATGTCCAAAGTTCCTTTTAAAGGAACTGTGGAACGTGCCACTAAGGTTTTGGATTTGATCCATACTGATGTTTGTGGACCGCTTAGTGTAAGCACTAGAAGCAATCATCAGTATTTCATAACCTTTACTGATGACTTTAGTCGGTATGGTTATGTATACTTAATGAAGTATAAATCTGAAGCTTTTGAGAAATTCTTAGAATTTCAAAAGGAGGTTGAGAACCAAACTGGTCACAAGATCAAAGCACTTCGATCTGATCGAGGAGGCGAATATCTTAGTGAAGAATTCCTTAATCATCTCAAGGATAATGGGATTATCTCTCAGTGGACTCCTCCGGGAACTCCTCAGCTTAATGGAGTTTCTGAGAGAAGGAATCGAACCCTACTTGATATGGTTCGTTCCATGATGAGTTTCACTGACTTACCACCTTCTTTCTGGGGTTATGCCCTAGAAAGTGCAGCGAAGATTCTGAATCTAGTTCCCTCTAAGTCAGTCCCCAAGACGCCCTATGAAATGTGGCATGGTAAAATTCCTAGTTATTCTTACTTAAGAATTTGGGGTTGTCCTGCTTACGTGAAGAGGACAGTGGGAGATAAGTTAGAATCCCGTTCTAACTTATGCTACTTTGTAGGTTATCCTAAGGAATCCATAGGATACTACTTCTATGATCAATCTGAACAAAAGGTGTTTGTTTCCAGAAATGCTACTTTTCTGGAGGAACCGTTCCTTAAAGAAAAGCAAGGCAAGATCATAGAATTAGAAGAAGTACAAAGTGACCCCATACCACCCACTGGAGAAACGTCCCACTCTGATCAACCACAACCAATCACGAATTTCGATACACATGTAAATCCTCCTCTGAGGCGTTCTGAACGCACTCCTAGACAGCCGGAGAGATGGTATGGATTCTTCCATGAAATCTCTCAAAAGGATAATGATCCTTCAACATATGAGGAGGCACTTTTAGATTCTGACTCTGAACAGTGGATAGAAGCCATGAAATCCGAAATGGATTCCATCAACTCCAACCAAGTTTGGACCTTGGTAGATTTGCCTGATGGGGCCAAACCCATAGGTTGCAAATGGATCTTTAAGAGAAAGCTTGGAGTTGATGGAAGCATTGCAGCCTACAAAGCAAGACTGGTTGCAAAAGGATTCACTCAAAGACCCGGCGTGGACTTTGACGAAACCTTTTCACCAGTTGCAATGCAAAAGTCCATTCGAATCATGCTTGCCATTGCTGCATATTATGACTATGAGATATGGCAAATGGATGTGAAAACTGCCTTTCTCAATGGTGACATTGATAAAGACATTTATATGGAGCAACCCATAGGTTTCACATTCAGTGGGAGTGAGCAAAAGGTTTGCAAACTCCAAAGATCAATCTATGGATTGAAACAGGCTTCTAGGAATTGGAACATTCGATTTGATGAATCGGTCAAAGCGTTTGGCTTCATCCAAATTTCGAATGAATCATGTGTGTATAGAAAGGAATTGGAGACCTCGGTGCAATTCTTAGTACTTTATGTTGATGACATCCTTCTTATTGGGAATTCGAAGGATGACATGAAAGTGACTAAGTTATGGTTATCGAACCAATTCGAGATGAAAGATCTTGGTGATGCGTCCTATATCCTTGGAATTAAAATCTATAGAGATAGATCTAGAAGGTTAATAGGACTATCACAGTCGATGTACATTGACAAAGTATTGAAGAGATTCAATATGGAGTCAGCAAAGGTTAAGAACCTTCCTATGAGTGTAGGAACATGTCTTTCAAAGAAGATGTGTCCTAAGACTAACCTTGAGAAGGAAAGAATGACTCATACACCTTATGCATCAGCAATAGGTAGCATAATGTATGCAATGTTATGTACTCGACCGGATGTAGCTTATGCACTTAGTGTAACGAGTCGTTTCCAATCTGACCCTGGAGATGGTCACTGGGCTGCCGTGAAGAATATTCTTAAGTACTTGAAAAGTACTAAAGATTTATTCTTAGTTTACGGAGGTCAGAAAGATCTTACTGTCGAAGGATACTGCGATGCAAGCTTTGCATCTGACTTAGATGATTTTAAGTCAATGTCAGGATACATATTCTGCTTAAACGGCGGAGCAGTGAGTTGGAAGAGTTCCAAGCAAACAACCACTGCAGATTCGACCACTGAGGCCGAATACTTAGCTGCAAATGATGCAGCTAAGGAAGGTGTTTGGATAAGAAACTTCATTCAAGAGTTGAATGTTGTTCCTAGCATGAAAGACCCCATTACTGTGTTTTGTGACAACACTGGGGCGGTTGCTCAAGCAAGAGAACCAAGATCTCACCAACGGACCAAGCACATTATGAGGAAGTATCACCTAATCCGTGATATTATCAAAAGAGGAGATGTGCAAATTGAGAGGGTCACATCAGCAGAGAACGTGGTAGATCCACTTACTAAACCCCTTAGTCGAGAAGCTTTCCAAGGTCATCTTCAGAAGATGGGACTTAGAGTAGCTTTAGAATGGCTTTGACGGGCAAGTGGGAGATTGTTAGGAATAGTGCCCTAGAAAGCCGATTGTATATCCGCTTTGTGCTTTTCCTTATTGTAATCACAGACAATCTTTGAATAAAATAATGAATTGAGGCAACACTTCTTTATATGCTCTTGTTTGGTATGCGTTTACTTTAGCTGTGCATGTATGAGAACTCCCCTAATCCTGATGACTTTAGGACTCTACCATTTAGGTGAAATAGTTCATGAAACGAGCCCTATATCACATAAGTCATGATTAGTAAAATACTCCAAGCCGATGAGTCCTACAGACAGTGGGAGTGTCAACTTGACTCCTCTAAGGCTTGCTTGTGGGATCACGCCCTTAAGAAGGACCACCTTGTTTCATGGAGGTGCAAAGTGTATAGTTGATACGTGCGTGATACATGAGGGTGCTTACTTTAATAAGTAAGTTCACTGAGGTGCCCCGTGTGAGAACATTCCTAAATGGGAAAGGAAGTTTCTATTTTAGGAAATGGAAACTTCCAGATTAGGAAATATCTCACGAGTCATTGATGTGATTAATTGATCCTTAGACTTGAGGTTCCTTCTCACTTTATGAGTTAACTCTGTAGTCTTAGGTATAAGCTTTAAAGGGTGTCGCCTTAGACAACTGATTCAAGGCTTATGCTGGGGCTGCACAAGTGATTCATGAAAGTGAATGAGAATCAAGAAAGGACCTACACTTGCATTTGCAAGGTGATCTCTTATTGTGTAAGTCATTCATATGCCATATGGAGTCCTTGGCCAAGGCAGTAGATCAAGACATCAAGAAAAGGGTTTCTTGGATTGAGATCAAATGGATATGAAATGCACTTAGCTTTAAGACCGGATTAATAGGGTTCTGATTATTCCCTTGCCCTAGATCTTGGTTGAGAGATAGTAAGTAGGAGGATTGTATCTCACATGAATCAATGACTTAAAGGTTCTGTCGAATCCGAACATTCCAATTCAGCTAGGGGTTAAACACCTGTTGCTAGACTATGGTCGTTTAATCTGTGGACTGATTAATTAATTAGTGAATTAATTAATTGGGGTCACTGCTAATTGAATTGAGAACCTAGAGGGTCACACACAACAACTTGGTTACATGAGTTGAGGCTTAAAAATGATTAAACGAGTTAATCGAGCCTAAGGGGTTCCACACGTGTGAAATCACACGTGTGGCTCACGTGATTGGACACGTGTCATTAAGACACGTGTGCCACACGTGATTATGTGATGTTAAATAATTAATGTGTTAATTATTTAATAGACTTTGGTTTAATTTTGAATTAAAAAGAAAGTCTAATTTTGGAGAAAATAATCTAGTTAATTAATTATGAATTAATTAATTGGATAAAAATAAGTTATTTATTTTATAATAAATAAAGTATAAAATTATCCAAAAATAGTTTGGATATTTTTAGCTCTCTTAGAAGTTGACTTGAATTAGAATTCAAAGTCAAAGTTGGAAAATACTTGATGATCAAGTAATAGGAGAGAGAGGAACCAAATCCTTTCCCAACAAGGATTTGGATCGGCACCCTCTCCCTATAAATAGGGGAGCTCGAGCTCCTTATGGAGCTAATGGACAATTCTTGGTTCATGTGTTGAACACATTCCTTTCTCCAAGATTAAATTAAGCCCTAGGTTAAGCCTAAACACTAACTAGAGAACTAGCATCCCTACTAGTTAGATTGTGATCAAGTTGGTGGACTTCCTCTAGAGACTTCAAGTTAGAAGTTTGAAGATTCGAGCTTTACCAAGGAGAGGGGATCAAGCCGCGAGAAGAGCGTTCTTGGGTGGCTTGAAACGCTTCAAGAAAGAATAAAAGAAAAGTAAGTTTTCTATCTTTACGAATTTGGTTACACGATTGCGAGTTCAAGGTCCTTTGTTGGGAAAATTTTTTTAATTTCCGCTGCTTTCTGATTCGTGTTTTCCAACAGATACATCATCCCTGATATTTTTCATTGTGGGAAAACCTTCCCTTCCATCCGCCCACTATCCGACTCAATCTCCGTTAGTACGGAGTTAAATATGTGGTTTTCAGATCGTCTTCGTCTTCTTCAATAGATTTAGCTATGAAATTAATTATTGTTTCGGAATCCAAGTGTATTATACTCGTATGCTGTTCGGAAGGCGAAATCCATTTGTCTACTACATCCGTAGCATAATTTTCAATGGAGTCTTCGGTTTGGGACACAATTGTGTGTGTTGGTTGCGGACGTTTGTGGTGGTATGTTGACTAATTTAATTCAATTTATTCTTCTTTTTTTTCCGTTGAATTTCGTATGACCTGAAACTTGACGAAATCAATCTGAATATGGTTATAGTTTTTGCTTTGATAAATGATCATAGGCCAATTACCTGTACCTTGGTTTGTAATTCTTACTGCCCCCATTTTGTTATGGAGTTCAGAGATTTTTGTTCATTGCATTAGAATTGAGGTTTTTTATGTTGAATCCCTTGTGGCTCTGAGAATAATTAATAATGGTATATAGTTGTGATATAACCAAATTGTAAATCTTTTTCAACTAAGGTCGTCCACAATTTCATTGGCTAACTCCATTAATATACAACCACGTCGCCAAAAAGCGTAGTTTCCGTTTCATACAAATGGTACTTATTGCATACTAGCCTGTTAAAAGCCACCATAAGAGGCGCAAAGATTAACGACCTAGTTAAAACATACGAGTATGTAGAATATCGATTCGGTCACTACATCACATACTGGATAAATTTAGTTGACTTGAACTTTAGAAAACGTTTTGCCCTAGAGCTTGTTTCGGCTTCCTCTGTTTCAGCCACTATACTCTATTCTATGTTGTTTGCAGGTGCATTTTCATAGTGGAGAGAAAGGTTGACAATACGACCACACCCTTTTGTGCTACTTTCTCGATCGGTCTAAATGGTCTTTACAGTAGGTGATGCTTTATCAAGCCCCATCTCCGTCCTCCATTTTGCATGCTGTCTTTCAGCATCTTCTGTTTATGCCACCATCAAATTCCATCGTGAGTCAGCTTGCTTAGTACTTTATTTTTAAATATGCTACACATATCAGAAAAATTTTGGTCAATGATATCGAATATGTTTTGCTTACCATAGTCTTTCAGAATTTCGTCGATTGTGGGTAATGGTTTCACCCGTGGTGGGGGGTCGATCACAATTTGAAAGTACCTTCTCGGTTTAGCGGGACGAGTAGTAATCCAAGTCGCCTTTCGTGTTGAATCGGGTCTAAATATGGAGTTCAGTTCGTATCACATTCGCTCCATTGGGTACATTTGGTAAGCAACTCTGAGCTCCATAGTCTAACAACCAAATAAGGTATTTGTTAATCAAAATGTATACCTTATTCTTATGTTTAAAATTGATGCATAAATTAGGTTTCATGACTACCAACCACTCAGATATGGTAACTTTATAGCAGCATTAAACAACACTTATACCTGTCGAATGTTGGTCCAAGTAGCTTCCGAAGCAAAAATGCTCAACGTCTCCTCATCGTAGTACATATCCAGGCGCCCTATTAGCATTGTCCAAGTGTGGTACCTTAGCTCCGACAGTTCGAATCGTTGACATATGTCGGACAGCTTCAGGTCAGGTGCGATCGCAGTTATGTAATCCCATATTGGGGGAAGTATGTAAACGTCGTCTTTTGTCACGACTTTCTTGGGGAAGAGAGCCTCAGTTTGCAATTCCACATGGAATTTTTCGTCCGGCTCTTCTGTCCATGCTGAGTCGAAGAAAATCCCATGCCTGGAGAGAAACTTTGCCATTTACAGGTTGATATTTCCTATTTCATAAACACTTTATGTTTGAACAAAACATATTATTGTTGAGGCCCTTTTGTAGGTGTTGGAGGAGTATGTTGTATACAATTATGGAGCGGTTGAATTTTGTTTGAGATCATCTGAGCATATCTAATGCCAGTATTATTTTCCATAGTAAGCATATTTTGCACTCGAGGTATTTCCAGTCGAAATTCGAACCAAGTTTCTCATGTAGTACCATGGCTGCTTCTTTCATCACACACTCTCTTGGGTAACCCGCAATACAGACGCTATCCTTCCGGTTCTTCTATAGTACTGATATGAATTGGTTCTCCATCTCTCTCGTCCAACCACCGGAATAAATTTTTTTTTCTTGGGGCACCCATTTAGCTCGCTCTGATATTATCGAGTAAGCCGTTTTCCCTTGAGTTGTAGTTGTTCTCTTAGTTCTTTAGTTCGCAACAACATGTACATTGACATATTTATGCATATATATCTACATACAGGGTGTTTTTTTTATGCATATAATTTAGTTGACAAATAGATATATTTGGATTCATGTAAAATTGAGGAAACCTAGTCGCTGGAGCTATGATTGTGAGGTATGAAAATTTATGCAAAATTGGTATGATGCAAAGTACCGTATATGGACTGGTGTTTTCGGAAGGAGTGGGAGATTATATTCCTGACTATGTAGATATGATGTTTCAATTTTCCCTTCAACCTATGATGTACACTTTGACGAACATAAGCTAATTTCAAGATTTTATGTACTTTTATAACTTTTTGATGGGACAAATCAATGGTAAAGAAACTTGAATATTTATAATAATTCTATATATTTTTTTATTATCTTTTTGAATACTAGCAATTTCCATGCATATTAAAGTTACTTTTTATGTACATCTGGTGTCTGGCAGTGACATGAAGCATGCTTTAAAGATTCTCAAGTAGAGTATTATTATGGACAAAAGATAATACATGATTCGCATTTAGGATTGTCGGGTGAGACGTTTGACTCATTGCTAACACACTAATACAAACTCATCTCCCACTATAAATGCATGCAGTCCTGAACATACAAAGATTACACAAGCATTGTGGGGTGAACATTCCAAATCCCATCCATCTGAATAAAATTCAAAATAATTAATCATGGAAGGAGTTCAGCATTGTGGTCATCCTCAAAAGATTACCACACAATAAAATTTATTCTACACCCCAGAATAGACAGCCGATCATGATGTCAAGTGTATTGAGCACTTATTCAACATTACGCGCGAGGAGAGAAACAAAAGAAACCTCTTCAGACAACAAGTGATTAAATCAGTTACAGATAAGATTAACAATGATTTTGCCGGTTCTTTCGACTATGATTTTATCCGTCGTAAAATAAAGTTCTATCGTCGTCGTGCTTTTACTTCGACAATCTCCTAAGCAAAAGCGGTGTCCACTACGATCCAAAAGCGAAGACCGTTGATGCTCCTCAAGATGTGTGGGATGATTTATGGAAGGTCAGTGCCACGACCATCAGTTAGAAAAAGGGTTGGTATTACTTTCAAATTATTTGTTAGAAATGGATTTAATACATTATTAATTGTGTCATAGGTGGATAAGCTCGCGCATGCGTACTTGGAGAAGTCCGACCCAAAATGGGAATACTTGAAGGGGATTTTCAGCAATGATCTATATCCGTGTTAGATTTTGCAAATGACGAGAAGGAGAAATGTTTTTTATTGTTGCTCTCTGTGTTGCTCTTCAACCCTCCCATAATTTCCTTGTTAATTTCACATTCAAGTAATGTAATCCACGTTATTAATTAGCTCTCCATGTGTACAACTGACGTTCATTGCGTGCTATATTATGCCTACATATGTATTATGTGATAAGTTGAACAAACTTTTGAACCATTTATTATGTTATGGATTTTTGGTCTGCTTAATTGCATGATGTATATTTACATATTCTTTAAATCCGAACCCGAGGACATCAATGAAAATATCTCGGGCATATATTTCATTGCAATACATTTAACATACAAACCCAAATATAATACACAACACACATACAACACATGATAGGCTTGCAGACCATACTTACGAATAATACCATGCACCATTAACAAAAAGTGAAAGACCAACACTAATAATAGGTGGCAAGTATACGATAGCAAACGGGTGTAAGTTACTGGGGTAATTCCTCCGGAATGATGTTAGGGTCAACGTAGTTCCGAGGGGGCTCTCCGGGTAACATAGCAGCATGCTGCTCGCGGAAAATGCTGTGCAATCTGACGAAGTGTGGGAAACCTTGTGTACGAAATGTCCGCTCTTCGGGAGTTTCCTGTAATAGCAATAATCCCAAATAAGTTTGTTATTAATGTTAGATTCTCAACACACAACTTATATACCATTGTTGACATACATAGTCATATATTACTCGTGGAATGAGTGCACTCACCAGTGTCTCGTGTAACGTGATGTATTGACACCTTACAAGCACCATATTTGTCGAAACATGGTATTGTATTCCAGGCTTGGATTCATTATTTCATTTATCACATCCTCCAGGGTAAATATGCATCGAAATTTCTCTGTCAGAAATCTTGCAGCCCCTTGGCAAATGCCCATAAACGTAGACTCAAACTGTGGTGAGATGATGTGGCAAGCAACGTGAATAAAGCGGACAAAGAAATGATATTCATGTTGTGATAAAGGAAAGCCTGGCTGTGGCAGAGTAACACGGCGCAGACGTGGAACAACACCGTTGTGGTTTTACGCCTCCGACTTCGCCTCAGCATCGGGTACTCCTCCATTAACACTTGATTCACTAGAGTTTCCATTTTCGAGATCCATTTGTAATGCTGTAAGTTCTTCTCTTACATTTGCGCCCCATTAAATAACCAGAAGGAATAACATTTATTACAGAGTAGGCGTGTAAGTGAAATGGGAGTAAATGTTGGGGTTATTAAAGCCTTCAACTGCCAACTAAATTGGTTAATTAATTTACGAAGCTAGTTTAATTAAATGATTTTTAAAGCCTTCAACTGCCAATTGAAATTTAAGGGAGTCAATAATTTTCACTAGTTTAATTATTTTGACAGTGTTTTAATAACAGCATAGACATGGAGGTAGGACTCTTTGAATGATAGAAGAAACCTTGCCATGGAGTTAGGACTCTTTGCAACACTTCTACATAAGTTATTTAGTGCTTCAGTATTATAATAAAATAATTCCAATAAAAAGAAGAATGATTTGTTACTAGTCTTTTATTTTTTACATTAGTCAGACAAAAAATTTCTTTTCTTTTCTAATTCAATGTTTATGAAGATTTATTTTGTTTTTTTTTTCGGTCATTGACCAAAAATTATTGACACTATAATTCCACATGTTAGAATTTTATAATCCTATCCATTAGAGAATCCGGCTAATTTTTGTAATTCTATATGTTAGGGAATTTGGAAAAATCTTAAAATTTTATTTAAAACACATTATTGAGACTAAAACACAATTAAATAGATTTTTTTTTTTTTCCAGTTACTATTAGGGAATGGAGTGAACCCACCAGTTGCTTTTTCAATGAAAAGGTTGTTAGGAACAGTGCCCTTAAAGCAGCATTTATGCCTTAATATTTCCTTGTAAAATCACAAACAGTGTTTGAATATTAAACGAGATGATTTTGTTCATAGGCAATCACTTCTTTATGTGATTATTTATGTCTGTTTGGGTTTGACTGTGTTTTGCATTTTTTGAACTCCCCTAATCCGATGAGGCCGTTAAGAACTTTGCCCTTATGAGAACGGCACATGAAACAAGTTCTTAACTCCATAGGCGAGGATTAGAAACTTCTCCAAGTCGATGAGTCCGACAGACAGTGGGAGTGTCGACCTTCAATCCGTTGAGACTTGCTTATGTGTTTATGTCCTTTCGAAGGATCATTCAGTTTCATGGAATGATAAGTGCATGCGATGATACGTTCATTATATATAAGGGTGATTGTTACAAGAACTTCATCACTGAGATGTCCCGCGTGAGAACATTCCTAAATGGGAAAGGAAGTCTCCTAGAAACTTCCAGATTAGGAAATATCTCAGGTCAATGACGTGATTAATAACCCTTTGACTTGAGATTCTGTAATGTCTCATATGAGCTAACTCTGTAATCTTTGATATAGGCTCAAAAGGGTGTCGCCATATAGACACTTGAACCACGACCTATGTTGGGATTACACAAGTGGCATATGTAGAATTAGTAGAAACGATAAAGGACCTACACTTGTTGAGAACAAGAATGATCTCTTACTGATTAAGTTGTTCGTAGTCCATTAAATATTAAATCCTTGGACAAGATGGATAAAAGATCAAGACATCAAGAAAATGGGGTTTTTTTGGATTGAGATCTGAATGGATATGAAACAAACTTAACTTTAAAGATCAAGAATAACAAGGATCTGGGAATATTCCCATGCCTTAGTTCTTGATTGAGAGATGGAGTTGTAGGAGGATCGTATTTCACTGATTGTCATTGACTAAAAGGTCCTTCGATTCATTTCGTTATTCGGCTAGGGGTCACACACCCATTGTTAGATTATGGTAGTGTGATATGTGAAGTGATTAATTAATTAAGGGAATTAATTAATTATTGTCACTGCTAATCAAATAATGAACCTAAAGGGTCACACATAAATGTCAGTATACGAGGGTTATGGTAGGATGTTAATTGGATTAACGAAGGATCAAATTATTGATTGAAATGGAGCATCACACGTGGACTGCTGCCACGTGTCAAGCACAAGTGACTGCCATGTGTCACGCGGCCTGCGTGGCTGCCACGTGTCACGCACGCATGGCTCCAACGTGTAATTATTTTACACGTGAATTCTTTTCTAAAATTAATTAATTAAATTTTAATTAATTAATTTTGGTCTTTTAATTAATTATGAATTAATTGTTAAGACTATTCTCAAAATAATTAACCCAATAAATAATTAATTATGAATTAAGTTATTTATTGAATGAATTGACTTTTGACTTTAATTAGTAAAGGTTGAAAAGTCAAACTTCCTATTGTAGGAGAGAGAAGACATCTCTTGCTAGACTTGGAGAATAAGTTAAGAACTTATTATTCAATTAAAATTAATAATTAAATGAGTTAATTAGTGAGCAAGAAAACAAAGTCCACTAGGTTTGGGAACCCTAGGGATTTCGAACCACCTTATATAAATACAAGGGGTTGTGCTTCTCTTATTTCTTAGACCAACACTCAAGAAGTGTTAATTGTTTTTGAGAAAAATAAAAGAAAAGTTTTCAAAGTAAAATATCCTAGTCAAACACAAGCCATAGAACTAGCATTCTCACTAGCTTGATCGTGTTCTAAGACTAGTGTGGATACGCTTTGGAGGATTGCCTACTTTGGGATCTAATCGAAGGACGTTCGAGGGACATTCCGCTTGAAAGGTGTGACACCCCGATTTCTCGACCGTACAGGTACGCGCGTCATGCGAGTGAGTTTTGGGATTTAGGATTTATTTAACTCGAATTCTTGTGAATTATATGATTTATAAATCCTTCTTTCGTATGTTTGATTATGTGAGTTGTGTATTTATTTTTCCCGAACATGATTTATGTGTCTAATTATTTCTCATTTTGAGAATTACATATTTAATTGTCCTTAATTGCAACTTTGTGTAATTCTTGAACTTAATTGGTAAGGATTAAATTGCCACATTCGTATCTTTTATACTTGATTGCATTCATTTAAATTATCAAGGACCAAGTTTCAATTTCCCCTTTTCCTCCTCTCCTCATTCACGATATATCACATATACATATACATACATACACTTCTTCTTCATCTTTCATACACAAAACAAAGCAAGAACCCTTCCTTTCTCTTCTCTCCCAATCCCGATCCACCAAGGAAGCAAGGAGGCCAATACTTTCTTCTCTTTTCAACAAGAATCAAGCTCAAGATCTTCCTACTTTCTTCCCCTTCATCTTCTCCTCCTTTGAAGGTAAGATACATGTGTATATCTTTGGTGATTCATGAAGGTTTTGTCAGGGCTTCGGATGTTTGTTGGATTCATGAACTTAAATGCCTTATTTTTGAAATTAGGGAGATAATATGTGCATATTTGATATGAGTTGCATGAATTTTAGAGCATAGATGATCATTTTCATTTTGGGGTTTCTTGAGTAAATTTTGATGGATCAAAGCTTGAATTCTTGGACTAATTGTTACCTAAATGATTAAGAGATAAGCATGTTGTTTGATGTTTTGGGTGCTTTTGGTTGAGGTTTGAGGTGATTGGGTTGTTTGGTCTTTCCCTCCCGCGAGTTTTCCCTGTTCTGCTACGTTTTTCTTGCCCAGAAGGACTACCCGGGCGGGTAGTTTTTTGTACTAAAAAGTACCCGGGCTGGTACTTTAGTACAGGAGGGTTTCTGCACTCTTTTTCCCCGGTCGGGTAGATTTTGCCTTGTATTTTTCTCGGCCGGGTACTCCCTCATCCGAACTCCGTTTGACCTGATTTTTTACCGTTGCAAACCTTTTGAAGTCTAGAACAACCTCCAATTAGAATCACCTTATTATCCTTTCTAGTTTGTGAGATATAATCAATTCTTTTTGGTGTCGGCACGTTACCGACAATCTGCTTTCGCCCAACTTCGGGTCTACGCCATTTTCACCTCACTTTGAACCACAAGTCGAGCCACATACCATTTTAAAGGCCTATGTGTCTACTTTCATATACAACAAACAAAAACTAATTGCAATTTATATAACTCAAGATATTCCCTTTTTCCTACAGCTTGTGCATCCCCGAAAACTGTTAGCTTTTCTCAAACTTCGCCAAAACCATTCTTCTTGCTTTCCTTTCACCCCTTTTGGCCCCCGTATGTTACTTATATGAATTATATGCTTACTTAATTGGTATTTATGCTCTTATGTGACACTCATTGGTCTTTACTTGCTTAAACTTGATTGTTTGAACTCGTTCTTTATGTATGAATTGAATTCATTTGAGCAATTGAGCATATGAACAGGATCACACCATTCCATGAAATTCTTATGCTTTATTTCATATTAAAACATGTCATGACAAGTTTCATCACTTCATAAACATTTTTTCCGTGCGTCCTACTTGGTTCCATTATTGAGTCGTGTCTCACAAGTACATCATGTTTCCTTTCTTGTTCAGTGTTCACCTCGGTGGAGACTTTCAAGCCTGTGGTTCTTCTCCTGCTTCTTTCTTGCACTTGGAGGTGAGGGTTTTCTTTTATAAACGACCTATAACCTTGCATGCTCTAAACAAACCAAATGATTTTCATATAAAACTTGTCATATCTTTTATACCGGCTACGTACCGAAATTGTTGGACCAACCCGGATATCTACCAGGAGGTTTGGTAGAAGATGGGATTCCGGTTTGGGGGAGTCATGAACCCGCCTTACCACTGTTACTGGATGGCTAGGGCTAGCTACCCGAACCATCACCGGAGAAGGAGGTTAAATTGTACTTGTTTTCCTGTATTGATGATTATATAATCCTGATTCCTGCCTGCCTGACTGTTTATTGTTCCTGTCATGTTAATAAGTGGAAAGTGGAGTCCAGGATGGAATAATTACCCGTTCTCGCTGGGTCCCCTAAAATGTTAAGCATAGATATCCGTAACCTCTGGTATGTCTCAGTCCCTGTTCAGCACCGGAGCTCGTGGATCGTATAGGTAAAGTGGGCATCAACAGAGGTGTACGAATATCAACACATGCATATTATATCTCGTTTACGTGACTTGCATGCCCTGACATAATTCCACCCGTACGTATTGATTTACTCCCGATTCCTGTCTCCTGTTTATTCAATACTAAAACGTATAGTGGAATTATGCCTGCCTGATTACCTGATTACATATATATGCGTGTGTACCCCCTTCGCTCAGTCAGTTGGCTGACCCCTCCCTCCCGTTGTTTTAGTTTTGTCTTGCAGGTTCAGTGGTCGTTAGGCGGGAGCCTTGTGAAGTCTTTGTTCGAGTCTTGGTCCTGCATTGTACCATTTACTTATTTCCTGCTTTGTATTCCGGCCTTGTAGGCCATCTTGTATTTATACCATTTTCTTGAATTCGGGACAGGTTAGGACAGGATCTAGAACTAGTGGAACCCGTATTTACCTTTCGTCTTGAATTGCATCTATTCTACTGAACTGAATTGAATGATTTCTTTGCTTCCGCATTCCTGTTTTATTGATTTGTTGGTACAGGGTCTAGTCCCACCTAACACAGGATGGTTTTAATTTTTTCTCCTTTCGCTGTGAGCTTGGTTCATGTATGGACTTTCCATTTCATATGTGGACCGGGCTCTCGGTGCAGGGGATGTGGGGCCCTCCGTCTAGGGTGTTACAAAAGGTGTTCGGTAGGCGGTATCAACATCACAAGAAAGCTACTATCACTACCAGAAAAACGCCCTATAGCAACGGATTTTGGCCCTATTAGCAACGGATTTCGGCTTAGCAACGGATTTAGCAACGAAACTTTTTTGTTGCTATAACCCTCGTGGCTAATCTGTACCAACGGATTTAGCAACGAATTATTAGCAACGGATATTAGCAACGGAATTAGCAACGAATTTATAGCAACGGATTTAGCAACGAATTACTACCCACGGAAATTAGCAATGGTTTTAGCAACGAATTTTTTAGCAACAGATTTAGCTACGGATTTTCCGTTGCAGACCAACTGATAATTAATTAATTTTTTGATTTTTTGCAGCGGAATTTTCGTTGCAAAATTCGTTGCAAAAGGTAAAAATTCAAATTAATAAATTAAAATTTTATTTGTGGGGCCCAAGAGCCCCCAAGCCACCCTGGTTCGATCCACCCCACCGAGCCACCGCCCCAACCCCACCAAGCCAGCCCTAGGTGCCTCATAATTAATTTGAATAATTTGTGCAAGGCAAGATTCGAACCTGGGTCTCCAGGGAAGAAGGTTGGACTCCCAACGAACTCGGCTAGCTTCATTGTTGGTATATTGAGGTTTTTTTATATATATAACAACAATAACATATTCATACCTTAATTTTAAGCACTTATTATATTAAGTTTAAATATAAGTATTTTTCAAATATAATTTTATATTAAATATAATCATATATATTCGTAAATAATTGCATTAAGCATTGTTAAAAATATACACTTCTGTATTTTAATTATAATGTATGTACTTTAAGTATAATATATCATACTACTAAACAAATATTAAATATTTTAATGATTTATATTGTATATTATACCTTATAATTAACATAAATTTTAAGAAAAGTAACAAAATCTAATAACAATTGTGATACATTTGCATTATAATTAGTCTGAGTAAGTGGAGTTGGGTCTGCACTAAAATTATAATGTATGTACTTTAAGTATAATATATCATACTACTAAACAAATATTAAATATTTTAATGATTTATATTGTATATTATACCTTATAATTAACATAAATTTTAAGAAAAGTAACAAAATCTAATAGCAATTGTGATACATTTGCATTATAATTAGTCTGAGTAAGTGGAGTTGGGTCTGCACTAAAATTTTCATATGATATTTTCATTTTATTAGGAATTTAACTTGGACTTGTAAATCTACTTAAATTAATATGACTATAATTAATAATTCAATTTTGTAGCTAGTTAATTAGTTTATAAGAGTATAATATGACAAATTAAAAATTAGAATAAAATTCAAAATAACATTTTTCTATCCAATTTTGTATCAAATAAAAATATGATAGGTTTTTTATTTTATCATATTCCACAAATATATGAAGTATTCACTTATACATTTGTATTATTTAGCAATCATACGTAGTTGAATAACTTAATGAAGCATTATTTTATTAATATGAAACATTTATATTTGAATTTGTAGAATTATAGCTAAATATTGAAGAATTATTGTGTTATGTATCTGTTAGATGTTAAATGAAGGATTTTTCTTTTAATATATAGTAGTACTTATATTTAACTTTGTAGAACTATATCTAAATATATATTAAGAAATTATTGTGTTATGCAACTGTTAGAGGTTAGATGAAAAACTTTTCTCTTAATATGAAGTATTTACATTTGAATTTCGAGCATTATATACGAATTTTAAGAAATTATTGTGCTACGCAACTGTTAGTTACGTTATTAAATAAAAAACTTTTCTTTGAATAACATTATGTAATTGTATTAAGCGTTGTTAGATATACACTTCTGTGTTTTAATTATAATGTATGTACTTTAAGTAATAAATATATCATACTACTAAATAAATATGACATATTTTAATGATTTATGTTGTAATGACATTCAAATATTCATACTAACTTGAATTACTTATTTAAGTATTTGTTATTTGTTAAAATATAAATATAATAGATAATAGAGCTCGCATATTATATAGTATTAAATTCTACATAAACCCCAAGCATGTATATATATATATATCAACTTAAGTATATTTGAATTTATTTGAATTATATCTAAAAATTAAGAAATTATTGTGTTATGCAACCGTTACATATTAAATGAAAAAAATTTCTCTTAATATTGAAGTATTTACATGCAAATTTCGAGCGTTATATATGTGAATATTAAGGAATTATTGTGTTATGCACATCTTTTAATAATTTATAATGTATATTATACCTTATAATATATAAATAATACAAATTTTCTATCAAATAAAAATATTCAAGGCTTTTATATATGAAAGGTTATTTTATACAAATATGAATTCAATATAATCCCCGAACATATGATCATATAATCTTCGAACATATGAATTCTATTAAATTTTTAATCAACTATTTATGGCAACGAATTTTTCGTTGCTAAATTATAAGTATTCTATTATTTTTTAATTAAATATTTATAGCAACGGATTTTTCGTTACTAAATAATAAATATATTATTAATTTTTTAATCATATGTTTATAGCAACGGATTTTCCGTTGCTAATCTTTTTTATATTTATTTATTTTTATTTCTTTTTTTTCTTCCTTATAGCAACGAAAAATCCGTTGCTAAATAGCCACGGATTTTCCGTTGCTAATATCTTTCATATTTATTAATTTTTATTTCTTTTTGGTCTTCCATATAGCAACGGATTTTCCGTTGCTAATATTTTTTTATATTTATTTATTTTTATTTCTTCCTTATAGCAACGAAAAATCCGTTGGTAAATAGCAACGGATTTTTCGTTGCTAATATTTGTCATATTTATTTATTTTTATTTATTTTTTGTCTTCCATATAGCAACGGTAGCAACGGATTTTCCGTTGCTAATATTTTTTATATTTCTTTATTTATATTTCTTTTTTTCCTTTCATATAGCAACGAAAAATCCGTTGCTAAATAGCAACGTATTTTCCGTTGCTAAAATAGCAACGAATTTTTCGTTGCAAATATTTATAAATATTATATTATTTTTTATTAGGTTTTTATTTTAATAGCAACGGAATTTCCGTCGCTATATATACCAATTTATTTATTTTTTGTATTATTTAATTTTAGCAACGAAAAATTCGTTGCTATTTTTTTTCATATATAGCGACGGATTTAGCAACGAAAATTCCGTTGCTAAAGCATTTTGCCACGAATTTTTTTTTTCGTTGCTATATCCGTTGCTAAATAGCAACGAATAATTTCCGTTGCTATATGACAGATTTCTAGTAGTGTATCTTCGTAAGTTTCTTGAAACACCCTATGATATGATACGAACATCGCAAGTCTTTTAGATCTACTTTTGAAAAAAAAATTTAAACTTCCACTGTGCAAACCCTGTTGTTTTCCAACGAAAGCTACTCAATATAAGTATACTAACATTAACACACTCCAAATACTTCAAAAATCTCCTTAGAACAATAAAGATTTGATAATTAACTTAATTCAAAACATAATATTTACATATACTGAAATTGTACCATTCCAAACAGAGTAACGGTACAATTCACCACATCGCTCAACATTATCCCATATATACATTGTAATAGCCCTGATCGGGGCTTGGTCGTAAATGGTAAGCTAAGGGTATAGTAAGAGCGTTTATAGACCTTGATCCATATTTAAAATACTTCATGCATTACATCTTTAAGTGAAATACGCGCTCTTTTGTGATATTATGTTATTTCGAGGGAAGTTTGACACTCAAACCCTAAAGTACTATTCATTTCCCGAGCCAGTACTGCTCCGTTTTGTCCATGGAATTTTAAGGGATCAAGACTCATGATTTTTAATCATGTAAACTTGTTTTCCAAGTTCCGAGAATCTTTCATGAATTTTTGAACCAATTTAGGATTTTCTTTTAAAGTTAGTATTCACCATCGAAATGAATTTTTGTTCGGTACACCGTTTACCCCTCAATATTATACTTAAAACGACCCTTGAATTATTTTATAAATTTTGGTATGCTTTTCAAACCCTAATTCTGACCCTAACTCAAGTAGTAAACGAAAACGTTTAACGAATAAGTTACTATTCATTTTGCCAATTAGAACTTTTAAACCGTATGCCCGATTTTGACGTATGAATAGTCGTTTCGAAGGAAATTTTATTTTCCGAACTTTGAACATTTTTTTTCCACTCTCGTAGCTGCTCGTTTGAAGGTGAAATGACCTAAATACCCTTTTTCTATCATTTTATATTTACTTTTGAAAGAAAATCTATTTATTTCTTAAAATTACACAAAGCACACACGGTGGTCCCTTAAGCAATTAATAATTTCAAATTAGGACCTACTTACATCTATAAATAACAACATTGGACAATCACTTTCCTTGTTCAATAGAAGCTTTCGAATTCCCATTCTGAAGGTAAGTTTTCTTTTTTATTATTTTTTTTTTGTTTCGTTTATTTATTTAATTTATGTTTTAGTTATATTTAGTTTATATTTTAATTTATATTTTATTTTAGATTATTATATGATTTGTTTATGCATGAATTATGTATTTAAAATTATGTTCTAAATTCATGAATTACATGATTTATGTTTAATAATTTATAGTTTATAATTAAATGTTACATGATTTAATTATGCTACAATTTAATTATGTGACAACTATTATAACATGATACATGTTACATTTAATTATAATTTGTTCCTACTTAGGTAATTAATATGATACATGATTTAATTGTATACATGTTACATGAAATATAATTTATAGCCTATAGTTTTAATTGTTTCATGTTTAATTATTTGTAACCCTAACCAATTGATATATGTTATGTTTATACGTATAATATACGTGTACGTATTTGATTCCCCTACGTATAAATACTTATATACTTTTGTATAAATACCAAATGTATTTTCATATAAATATGGTATATACTTTTGTATAAATACCAAGTGTATTTTTATACAAATACCAAGTAATTTTGTATAAATATTTCTATATAAATACCCAATGTATTTTTCGTATAAATACTATATGTATTTTTGTACAAATACCAAACGTATTTTTATAATACCGTAAGTATTTTGTATAAATACCATATGTATTTTGTATAAATACTGAATGTATTTTCATACAAATACCATATACGTACCGTATACATACAATATAAATATAGTATATGTACCTGATGGGTTCCGAATAGGAAGATCCGAATCCAACCACTTTACGATTTGTTTTTGTGGGGGAAACCGCCGGAGACTCGCCGGAGAAGATAAAGGGGGTTCTACCTGCTGGGACAAACACAAGAAAAGTCAGAAGGCCAAGCTGGGGGGAACTGGGGGTGATTCCCAGTTTGGCTCTCCGACGCTCAAGTCAGACCAAGATTAGGATAAGGATGGAATATGAGTTCAGGAGTAGTTTCAGTAATGGAGAATGATTACCATGTAGAAGATGACTTTACCTATTTATAGGTGAGGGTCAGGGACCCTTTGGTCATTTGCCTCATGTGGTCCTGGCCGAATGTTGCCCTAACACGTGGCGCCATGAGAGAGAAACCTAGGAGGAATCTTCTGCGAAAGTGGCTAAAAGTTAGTGCTGGCAACAGTGGCAGGTGCGCGGGAATGTACGATGTGCCAGAGAGCCGTTTGGGTGGTTGGTAACGAGGGCTCATGAGCCCGCTCGTGTCAACCAAGAGTATCGGAAGCCAAGATATCCGCTGAGGGGGATGAAAGCTCCAGTTCAAGTAGTGAGCCAGGAGGGGAGGCCACTCTGAGGGAGTGTGACGCTCGAAGAGGGCTCCCTTGGCTCGTGGACGTACCAATCATATAGTATGAATGGCGTTCGTGAGAGTATCAGCGCTCGTGGGGCTTAACTCTCGAAGAAGGATTGCGCTCGTTGGGCTTAGCGCTCGGGTGCTGATGGGTGCAACCTTGGGGAGACAGATGTCATCATCTCGGGGATGCCACGTGTCCTAGCGTGGGACGATCATATTTTGACCCCATCATTTTGCCCCCCAATTCTGTAGTCCTTAGTGATAAGGACTGTAGAATTTTGACGCGTTCTATCTCTTACACGTAACGCTCGCATAAGGCTTGGCGTGTTGAGCAATTTTTCTTCTGGTTGCGCCATTAATGCGGTCTTTTCAACTGACCGCTCATACCGCTTCCGCATTAAATGTTGTACTATTCTGAAGCATTCGAAACGTCAGAGCATTAAATGCGGGTGCGCGTGGGGCGCGTGAGTATTGGGAAGCATGTGACGGTTCCATAGAGTGGACGGTTTCCTAGGCGGGAAATGATTACCATTTTGAATTTCTAGCCGAAAAGGTACCAACTCTCATCCCTATAAGTAAGGGATTCTGAGATCTTTCCACTCTTTACGCATTCTTATCTTCCAAGCATCCTTTGCAAAAAGAATTCTCTTGCACATCAATTTTTAGAGCATCTTCAACCTCTTCTCCAGTTTTCTCAGAAATCTGCAAGGTAAACTTCCAGCTAATTTTTCTAACTTTGCTAACTTAAGATTCGGACTTTAGGATTTTGTAATCTCTTAGGCTTTACTCCTTTAGGAAGCCCAAATTTCTTCCAGAAAACTCTCATTCTCTAACCCAGACTAAATCTCTCCCAAATCTCAGCTTCTGCCATGGCTGACCAACATGTTGAGGGATTCGCCCGTGAAATCCACGAAATAGCCACTGAGAGTTCCTCTTCCCCCGATTCCCCCAGAGACGAGGAGTTGGGGACGGCAGTGATGGCCATGGAGGATAGGAATCCAGGTGGAGTGGAACCTCTCTTTGAAGAGATGAATCTAGTAATGGAGGCAGAAAGGCAAGGGGTTACTCTCCCCATAACTCAGAGTGCCACTCACCCTCACCGCCATGCTGTGACGGTGGCCGTCGCGACCCCGCTTCCGGTGGCTGAAGTCATAACAGGGCCTTCAGAAAGAGCCCATAATAAAGGAAAGGGCAAGAAATCCAAAGGGCCTAACGAGGGTGAAGGATCAGGCTACCAGGCCACCGAGCGCACTCCTGAGGAGACTCCCAGCACAGTTACTTTGGGAGAAGTGAAAACGATGTTGGCTCCTATCTACTGGGATCAGCGCTATACATAGAGAATTCCAGAAAGCCATGAGCGGGCCAACAATCCGCCTCCAGGCGAAATGGCGGTCTACGTGGCCACAGTGAGTTCAGGAGGCTTGAGGTTCCCTGTCTCGATCTCGATGGCCCACCTGTTGAATGATCTGGGCCTCTGTCCATCACAAATCGTGCCCAACGGCTTGGCCCTCTTAACCTGCTTTGTGATTCTGATGAGGAGCATGGGTTACGAGCCCTTCTTGCGGAACTTCAACGCCCTCTTTCAAGTAGTCAGCTCATCTCGTTCATCTCCCGAGGCTGGTTTTTACTATGTTCAGGCGAAGGCCCATATGAGGTTAATTAACTCGCCCTCGAGCACGTATGGCCCCAACTGGAAGGAGAAATTCATTTTCGTCAAGGCCCCAGCAGAAGAAGGCTTTGGGGTGTCCTCTCGATGGGGCTCGTTCACAAAGAGCCGCTTGGAGCCTGCACTTCCCAAAGGTTGGGCCAAGAATCTGGAGCCTTGAGGGACGAGGGCCACCTTATCCAGGCAAAAGATTGGATAGATGATGAGGAGCTCATGTTCCTGTGTGGCCTTTCTAACGATCCCTATTTCCTTGACAACCCTCCGGCTCGTGATATAGAGAGAGATGGTTAGATTCCTAGGGCGCTAACCTTTAGATAGGCACACTGACTGCATCTTTGTACTTGTAATTTGCATACTTAATAATTCTGTTTAAGGATTTATAACCCTTGTACTTTCCATTTTTGCAGGAGTTGCTATATTAGAGATGGCAGAAGGAATCAGTCAAGCCGCTCGCTTTACTCATGCCAACAGGAATCAAGCCCAGCAAAGGGACCAACAGCGCCCCCGAAACCGAGGCAACAGGGGGGACGCTCGTGGAGGGCAACGGGGCGCCGGTTCGAATGCAGCTTCAGAAGTTCCACCCCCACGAAACCCGGAGGGAAACAGGGCGGCCCTTCCAGAAAATAGAATAGTGGTGCGGCCCTCTTCTTCATCCGACTCGAGGGTGGCTGACCCTCGTGCAGCTGATCAGGTGAGGCCACCCCCCAATTTGGCCATGAACGAGGCCAATCCAAGCGCAAGTAGACCTTCCCATAAGAGGAAGAGGATGCCCGACACTGCTGCAATCAAGGGCAAAGGAAAACAAGTAGTCGAGGGCCCCAAGGGCGAGGGGGAAACTTCCTCTTCAGAGGAGGAATATTTATGGGAGTTCTCCCGACAAGGGGACAAAGACTTCACAGGTGCCCCCGATGGTGGGCCAGTTCTGCTAAGGCCTGGCACGCTCGCTCAAGCCGTCAGCGAGAATCTCTACAACAAGGCCCAATTCTCGGCGGACCATCGGCATCTCTTCAGTGAGTCTGTGGAGAAAGTGACCTATGATGCGGCCCACGCCCTAATCTCCGTAAGTTCCCAATCCCTTGCTTCACTGTCGTCCTTGCAGCTTTCTAACACTTTGCCGCTAATATTTTCCTTCTTTCAAACCCCCGCAGCAAGTGCTCCCTAGGCTTAAAAACATCCAAAGGCGGGCCTCCATCTACGCTGACCGCAAAGCCAAGTATAAGAAGATGGCTCGTTCCAACGATCCAGCTCAGATTCAAGCGGAGCTGGACGTTGAGATAGCTAAGTATGAATCCCTTAAGGATTTGTTCAAGAAGACGGAGGGGAGCTGGGAAAATTGAAGGAGGACTTTCAGGCGGTGGAAGGCGCTCGAAGCGGCTTGAGCGACAAGTTGGCCCAGGCTGACGAGTGCTGCAAGAAGGAGGAGACCGAGCGGGAGACCTGGAAGACGAGGGCTCTGGAGGCTGAGAGGAAATTCAACGACACCATGAACGAGTGGCCTCAGAGTCTTGCGCGAGCAAACAAGGAGGCCCTCATTAAGTTTTGTCATTCTAAGGCCTTCAACTTCACAGCCTCTCGGCACTGCCTGGATGAGGCTCAAAAGGCCTTCAACTTGGCCATTGATTAGGGAATCCACAAGGGGCTGACAGACCCAGCCATTCGAGAGGCGGAAGGGATGGGGCTCATGTTCAATGAGCAGTGCGAGGAGGATGGCGATGACGCGAATGATCCTTCAGACTCAATTTCCGAGCCCGAGTATGAGTTCCTGGTCAAACTCCTCCAGGATGAATACATGGATGCCCATCCTATAGAAAATGCTCCTCAATCCGCACAAAATGACCCGCCTGAAGATGAACCACAAGCGCCCATCGTGGAGGATGCCCCTGTCCCAGTTGCTGAGGGTGCTAACGCCCCCGTTCCTGGTGCCAATGAGCCCGACGATCCCCAAGCCCAACCGCAAGAGCCTGAGGGCCCAGTTCATGGCCCCGTGGCCCAGAATATACTGGTGATCGTTGATGAAGACGTTGCTCCAGCCGCCTGAAACTTTTCTCTTATAAATTTTCTATGTACTTTTCTTTTGAAACAATGTTCAGAGGCCTTTGAGCCCTTATTTTGTAATGTTTCTTGCAGTGAATATACATCCCATTTTTCATAACTTTGTTCTTTTGCTTATTTATGAATCAGAACTCATACTTAGAGCTTGCTGGGACAAATCTCATAATAATAAGACTGTGTGTAGCATACTCTGGATGTTTTATTTCTCTGATAAGCCTTTAGAACTTTTGAGAAATTCTGTTAATCTCCTGTAAATCTTGGAAATTTGCCTAAGTCCTGAGCGATCGTGAGGGTCTTATTGTGAGACTGCCCCCTCCTCCCTTTCAAGACTTGCATAAAATTTTGCTTCTGTTATAAGACTTGAAAATTTGTCTAAGTCTTGAGCGGTCGTGAGGGTCTTATTGTGAGATTGCCCCCCCTTTCAAGACTTGTATAAATTTTGTTTGTGTTATAAGTCTTGAGCGATCGTGAGGGTCTTATTGTGAGACTGCCCTCGTTCAAGACTTGGGGACTTTCTTCTTATTCTCGGAAATCATGCTAAGTCTTGAGTATTTACGAGGGTCTTACTTAGAGGTTGCCCTCGTTCAAGACTTGTGAATTTTCGTCTGCAAGGGATCCCACTTTCGAGCGCAAGGCGTTGTAAGATACGGCCAAGGCCTACTAGGATTTTCCCCATCTCATTTAATTGGTTATGAGCGTAACCAGTCTATCCTTATGAGGGCGTCCCCCCAAGCGGAGTAGAGTGCTGGTCAGCGTAACCCGTGCGAAATATCAGCATTCATATAGGAGGGGATTGCCAACCACGCTCGTGAAAACGAGGGACATGGGTCTCATTCATTCAAGCGATCAAAGAAACATAATGTTAGAACAATTAAGAAAAAGTTATACTGGAACTTACTCACAATTGGAAGTACAGAGGAACCCAACAAAGAGGGTTGTTACATCATGTTCCGCAAAGAGCTTTTAAACATAAAACCGCCGGAGGTTACATGCGTTCCAAGGGCGAGGCAAGCGCTCACCTTGAAGTGTCTCCAGGGTGTAAGTGTTGTTAGCTCTGAGTTGTACGACCTTGAATGGGCCTTCCCAATTGGGGTCCAATTTCCCCACGTGCCTGGACACTTCCACTTTCTTCAAAACCAAATCTCCCAACTGGAAAGTTCTTTCCCTCACACGTTTGTTGTACTGTTGGGCCACAGAGGCTTTATAATGGTGGATCTTAGCCCAGGCTTTGTCTCTCCTTTCATCCAGCAAGTCCAACTCCAAGCTCCTGTTGCCATCATTGAGTTGAGGCTCGAAATAGCCGACACGAGCGGATTCATTTACTATCTCCGCTGGTATCATCGCTTCTGATCCATAAACGAGCGCGTAAGGTGTTTCTCCAGTGGCCGCTCGTGGGGTAGTGCGATAAGCCCAAAGCGCTCCTTGCAGCTCTTCAGCCCATTCACTTTTCTTGCTCTCAAGCATGGTTTTCAGATGTTGCAAGATGATCCTATTGGTAACTTCTGCTTGCCCATTGGCTTGAGGGTGTCCTACAGAGGTAAATCGCTGCTCGATCCCCAACTCAGAACACCATTCTCGTGTGTCGGCTGCTATGAACTGGGATCCGTTGTCAGAGATAAGCACCCTCGGGATGCCGTACCTGCAAATGATGTTTTTCCAAATGAAGTCCCTCACAACCCTGAAAGTGATTTTTGCAACGGCTTCGGCCTCGGCCCACTTGGTGAAGTAGTCGACGGCTAAAATGACAAACTTCTTTTGTCCCGCAGCCATGGGCAAGGGGCCCACGATGTCTATTCCCCACTGGTCAAAAGGCCAAGAGACGTCTATTGGGATCATCTGTGTGGCTGGCAATTGAGGGAGATTTGAATGAAATTGGCACTTAGGGCACTTCCTCGAAAATTCAATGGCATCTTGGAGAACTGTAGGCCAATAAAACCCACTTCTCAGAACCTTCTTTGCCAGGATACGCCCTCCGGAATGATTCCCACAGCTTCCATTGTGGATGAGTTCAAGCGTCTCCTTCGCCTGTGAGGGCCTCAGGCATCTCATTGGGGGTCCTTGGAATGATTTCTTGAATCACCTTCCCTCGTGATCCAAAGCGAAACGAGGGGCCTTACTTCGGACTTTCCTAGCTTCCACCTTGCCAGTGGGGGGAATTCCATCCCTAAGGAAAACGACGATGTCGTCAAGCCAACAGGGCTCGTTTGGATCAATCATAGCGATTATTCCAAGGGCGACCCTTTCCCTGATCAAAGGTTCCTCAGTCTTAAGGAACGTAACAGAACGCTCGGAAGTGTCTTCCAAAGCTGATGCAAACTTTGACAGAGCGTCCGCACGCTCGTTCTCCTCTCGTGGTACTTGAAGTAGATGAAATTCCTTGAACTTCCCGATGATTTCTCTGGCCTTACTCAGGTACTGCACCATGGTGGTTTCTCGAGCCTCATAAGTTCCTTCAATCTGGCTCGCAATTAACTGTGAATCCACATAAGCGGTGATTCTGGAGGCTCCATTCTGAAAAGCAATATTCAATCCTTGCACGAGGGCTTCATACTCTGCTTCGTTATTAGTGACTTGGAAATCCAGCTTGATTGCAAAGTCCAGCTCAATCCCATCGGGGTTCCTAAGGGCCACTCCTACTCCTCCCCCTTGAGAGGTTGAGGAACCATCTGTGTGCAGGACCCATAACCCCTCACTCTCCTCAACGGCAGGTTCTAAACCAAAGCGTTCAACCAACAAATCCGCTACAACCTGAGCCTGTATCGCGGTCCTGGGCTCGAAGCATAGGTCAAACTGGCTCAATTCGATGGCCCATTTGATTAATCGTCCAGACAAGTCGGGCTTAGACAACACCTGCTTCAAGGGTTGGTCGGTGAGGACCGTTATGGAGTGCGCTTGAAAGTAAGGCCTCAGCCTTCTCGAGGCGTTGATGAGTGCTAACGCGAATTTCTCAATCTCCAGATACTTCTTCTCGGCTCCTTGCAATGTTTTGCTCAGATAATAGACAGGTAGGTGTTTCCGCTCTCTCACAGCGATCAGAACCGCGCTCGTGGCCTCGGAAGAAACAGAAAGATATATAAATAGTCTCTCTCCTTCGACGGGTTTGGTTAGCAGCGGTGCGCTCGACAAGTAAGCTTTCATGTCTTGCAGCGCCTTTTCGCATTCGTCTGTCCAAGCAAAATTACGTGCGTTCCTCAAAATTTTGAAGAAGGGAAGGTTCCTGTCCGCCGAGCGCGAAATAAACCTGTTCAACGAGATGATTTTTCCTACTAGGACCTGCACTTCCCGCAAATTTCGAGGGGAGGGGATTTCCAATATGGCCTTGATCTTCTCCGGATTGGCCTCAATTCCCCTCTGACTGACCATGTACCCCAAGAACTTTCCCCCTTGAACCCCAAAGGTGCACTTCGAAGGGTTCAACTTCATCCCATACTGGCGCAAGACTGAAAAAGTACGCTTGAGATCTTCTAAATGTGAGTCCTGACGTTCGCTTTTGACAATCATATCATCCACGTAAACTTCCATGGACCTACCAATCTCTTTTTCAAACATCCCGTTGACGAGCCGCTAGTACGTAGCTCCAGCGTTCTTGAGTCCGAAAGGCATGACTAAAAAATAGTATACCCCCAGATGGACAACGAACGAGGTTTTGAGGCAGTTTTCTGGAGCCATAAAGATCTGATAGTATCCCTGGAAAGCGTCCATCATGCTCATGAGCTCGCATCCAGCGGTCGAATCCACCAATTGGTCTATCCGAGGTAGCGGGTAAGGATCTTTAGGGCAAGCCTTGTTGAGATCAGTGAAATCGTTGCACATGCGCCATTTATTCGCGCTCTTGGGCACCAAGACGACGTTACACAACCACTCCGGATACAAGATGGGCTCGATATACTGAGCCTCTAGGAGTTTATTAACTTCCTCTTCAATGACCTTCTTTCGAAAGCCATGTACATCCCGCTTTTTCTGCTTGACGGGTTTGAAAGAGGGATCCACATTAAGCCTATGGACAATGACGTTCGGGTCAATCCCTGTGAGGTCGGAGGCTTTCCACGCGAATACATCACTGTTTTCCCTGAGGAAGTCAATCATCATAATCTGAGAAGGCCCCGAGAGGTTAGATCCTATCTGGGTAGTCTTATCCTTGTTTCCGGGTTCCAGCTCGATGGTAAGGAACTTCTCCGAGGGTTCGATCCTTATCTCAGGGCGAGGAAGTTCGAGCGCCCTCTTCATTCCCGTCAAGCGATCACCGAGTGCGGGTTCACCCTCTACTGGCTCGTCTCCTTCCGAGGACGATCCACCAACGATCCCTGGTGGAGTACTCTGGAGGGGATTCTCCACGTTGTCTCCCTTCTTCTTTTTGTTCTTCTTCTTGTTCAACTTCGCCCTTTTCCGTGCTGGGCTGTCCTCATCCAGATTGGGAAAATCCACAGATTTCTTTGTGGACCCAACTTGGAAAGTTTTCTCCGCTTTAGGCTTTCTAAGGGACAGCATGTAGCATTCCCAAGCCTCTTGTACATTACACAGTACTTCTCCCACGCCCTCGGAGGTGGGGAATTTAATCTTCTGATGGTAGGTGGAGATGATGGCTTTGAAATCAACGAGGGCAGGGCGCCCAATTATGATGTTATAAGGAATGTCGATCTCCACCACCGCATATGTGACCAAGAGCGTCTTGCGCTGAGGGGCTCGGCCAAATGAAGTAGCTAAGCGAATTTGCCCTCGGGGGACAACTTCCGAACCTCCAAAGCCAATGAGGGCTGTTTTGAGAGGCTCGAGCGGGAGGTCAGCCTTCATCTTTAAAAATGTAGAATAAGGCAAAACATTAACAGAGCTTCCACTATCCACCAACACCCTTTTTACAACGTGATTGTGATCATCTACACTAACCACCATGGGACAATCGAAGGTTACACCCTCCCCATGAGGTGTTACAATATGCCCTAAATCCCTATCATCGAAGCCTATTACATCATTCTCTCTCGACCGTTGAGCGCTCGGACTCTGGATGGCATAGACGGGTTTAGGCACTACTGGGCGTTGGTGGTAGCTCCGGACATACCTCCGCCGGGAGGCGTTGGAATCCCCTCCTGATGAGCCTCCTGCAATCATATTTATGACTGCGAAAGGTTCGTTTTCTTGCTCAGGGGCTTTTCCTTTACTGCCCCGACGACTGCTGCTTTCAGGAGGTGCCCTCCCCCTTGGGCTCTTCGATCGGGACGGACTCCTCCTTCTTCCTCCAGTGCGCTCGTTGCAGTGTTCATCATAACGCTCGAGCACCCGGATAAATTCCTTCAAGTGGCCCCCTGCAACGAGCCTCTGAATCTCAGCCTCCAATTGGCGGCACTCATCCGTGTCGTGCCCCCTCTGCTTGTGGAATGCGCAGTATTTGCTCGAGCGTCTGAGTGAGTCCGTCTCCCTCATCCTGATGGGTCTTTTAAAGAGCTTTTTATCGGAGAGGTTGTAAACTTCTGAATTCGGCCTGGTGAGCGGGACTCGCTCGAATCGACGGGGGGGTGGTGGCGACCTTCTACGCTCTTGAGGGCGCTCCTTCTTGACTACCACCTCCCATCCCCGCTCGTGATGGGGTCGCTCGTTCCTTGCTGGGCTGTGATGCCGGGGATCGTTCGTCCCATACATGTCCTCGAGCACGAAGAACGGCTCGGCTACCTCTCTTAAGGCCATGAGGGTCCCTGGCCTTCTCTCCACAATGGCATCGGCAAATTTCTTGCTCACATACTGCTTATGATCCACAGCCTGAAAGAGTACTGGGATCAAGAAATCCATGGACGGCCTCTCCATTTGCAGGATTTCCTTGTTGAAGCGGGCGAAGAACGTGCGGAGAGACTCGTTCTTGCCCTGTACCACGTTATAAAGGGCAGTAGGTGCGGTGACTGGCGCTTTCAGAGAATTAAAGTGGTTGAGGAAAGCATGAGCCAGCTCTTCATATGAGTGAATCGAGCGCGGCGGCAGTCGCTTGTACCACTCCTGAGCCATTCCCACTAAGGAAGTGACAAACACTTTGGCCCAGTAGTTGCTGGAATGCTCGTAGAGGTGCATTAGATGTAAAAAGTGATCCAGATGTTCAGCCGGATCAGTCGTCCCGTCGTAGCGGTTGATAGAAGTGGGGATTTTGGCCATTCCTGCTTGGGCCATCAAAACTTCTTCCACGAGAGGGGAGCCTCTCGCCAACGGGTGATACTCATATGTGCCGAAGTTTTCCTCCGGCTCCTTGCGGTGGTGGACCCTTGGTTGGGGGTCCTTGGTACGAGCGTTTCGGGCGTCAACCCGTTCATCCCGACTAGGGGAGATCTGAGTTGATTGCCCTCGTGAGAGCTGTCCCACAATATCCTTTAAACCCTGCAGCTGGTCTTGCACAGCCGCGAGGATGTCAGGATTCACGTCTCCTTGTCTGTCCCCTTGTCTGGGGGCTCGTGACCCCTCCTGGAGACATGAGAGTCCCCTTCATTCTCGTTAACTCGTTGTGTGGGTTCTTTATTCCTGCCCACGGAGGGACGCTCATCGCCCTCCTGCAGGGGCATTCCTCTGACTGCTGGTGGTGGTGGTTGTGCCCTCAAGACAGCCTGAGCTTCTCCGAGGGGAAAGTTTTGCTGCCCGCCCAAAGGGGCAGCCGCTCGAGTGGCCTGCCCAGAGGGAAAGTACATGGAATGGAACCTTTCCCATGCTCCCTGGGCCGCCTGAACCTCACATTGGGCATAGAGAGCCCTCAATTGCTGGGTGGTCAGTGGAGGCAACTCCACTCCTTCAATATCCCTGGGGATCACCACCGGGAGCTGGATCTGGCCGGCCTGATATGGCTGGACCGGCGGCACCAAAACAGTTGGGGTGAGTGTGTACCCAGGCGGGGGCATTACGTAGTTCTGTCCTCCGGGGTTCGCATGGGTGTGAACCCATTGACCCTGTAGAAGATGGGGAGGGGCAGAGAGAGGGATTCCTCCAGTGGCGGCGGGAGCTGGCAGTGTCGGCGGCGCCGGTGGGGGAACTGGGGCCTCTGCCTAAGGCGTTATTCCTGCAGCGGGGAGCGTCTCTCCACCAGCGGCGGTAAGCGGCGGAGCTCCACCCGCGGGGACGGAGGGAATAATAGCGTTGATATCGGGGGAAGCGTTGTTTCCTCCTCCCACTGCCCCGGATCTTGTAGCAACCATAGCTGAAAAAGCCTATAAGTGTTTGTTTTTCTACCAGCAGAAGGAAAGAAATGGATTGCAAGCTGGTTTCCCACAGACGGCGCCAAAAATGATGGGTTCCGAATAGGAAGATCCGAATCCAACCACTTTACGATTTGTTTTTGTGGGGGAAACCGCCGGAGACTCGCCGGAGAAGATAAAGGGGGTTCTACCTGCTGGGACAAACACAAGAAAAGTCAGAAGGCCAAGCTGGGGGGAACTGGGGGTGATTCCCAGTTTGGCTCTCCGACGCTCAAGTCAGACCAAGATTAGGATAAGGATGGAATATGAGTTCAGGAGTAGTTTCAGTAATGGAGAATGATTACCATGTAGAATATGACTTTACCTATTTATAGGTGAGGGTCAGGGACCCTTTGGTCATTTGCCTCATGTGGTCCTGGCCGAATGTTGCCCTAACACGTGGCGCCATGAGAGAGAAACCTAGGAGGAATCTTCTGCAAAAGTGGCTAAAAGTTAGTGCTGGCAACAGTGGCAGGTGCTCGGGCATGTACGATGTGTCAGAGAGCCGTTTGGGTGGTTGGTAACGAGGGCTCATGAGCCCGCTCGTAACAACCAAGAGTATCGGAAGCCAAGATATCCGCTGAGGGGGATGAAAGCTCCAGTTCAAGTAGTGAGCCAGGAGGGGAGGCCACTCTGAGGGAGTGTGACGCTCGAAGAGGGCTCCCTTGGCTCGTGGACGTACCAATCATACAGTATGAATGGCGTTCGTGAGAGTATCAGCGCTCGTGGGGCTTAACTCTCGAAGAAGGATTGCGCTCGTTGGGCTTAGCGCTCGCGTGCTGATGGGTGCAACCTTGGGGAGACAGACGTCATCATCTCGGGGATGCCACGTGTCCTAGCGTGGGACGATCGTATTTTGACCCCATCAGTACCGTATAAATATAGTATGCATACCGTATAAATATAGTATACCTACCGTATAAATACTGTATACCTACCGTATAAATACCGTATACTTGAATAGTAACTTTGACCATTGACTTGGACTTTATATCAACGGACTCGTTTTGACGAGACGGATTCAACGGGAAAAGTCTTTTTCGCTAATTCTCAAAATCGGGGATCAAATTAAGCTTTTCAAACCAAACTCTAACTCGATTGAAGTTGTTTCAGAATTTTAAGTCTGATATTTGATTTTACGTTATAATCTTTCGTGTAAGATTAATCTTTTACCTGAATTCTTTTTTTGATATGGGTAATTCTTCTTGAGCAATGTTCTTTTTTATCAATTATGTGATTCATTACTTGAATTCGATCATGCTTTCATGATGTATTATGCTATTAATGATTATCAGATTTTACCATGAGATCTCGTTTCATGTTATGACATGCTTCAATAAAGTTTTGTCCTGATCATATGATATCATTATGTGTTATTGAATGTTTTGAGGTGGTTTTAACGTGCTTCTGTGACTATATGGTTTGAGGATAGAAACTTATAGTTATTCACCACTTACAGGTGAAGTTTGGCTATACTGAGGCTCCGGTATTATTGCATAATACCATTTTCTGTAGGTGAGGTTTAAATCTATTTTCAATTGGAACCATGAAAATATGTATGTATGTAAAACGTTTGAAAACCATCCCTAAAGGTTTTAAAGATCCTTGTTTTCAAAGATAAACGTTTCCCTTCTTAGGGCACTGTTTCATTTTAAAGATACTCTGTTTTGTTTAAAGATAATGTTTTCTAGGATTCCATTTGTTTAAAGTTGTACCGTTTTGATTAACGGGCAATGAGTAATGTTTTAGAGTTTTGTTCTGATCAACGCTTAGTTTCTGGATTTTGTGTGCTTTACGCACTTCTGAAATTTTGGACAATGCAAGCTTTGGATACACTGTTCTGTTGGGCCCTGACGGTATGGTTAAGTAGTAGACCGGGAGGCGTGCGCCAATGGCTACTATGATACCGGCCGTCGTACAGACCTTGATGATGGTTTAATCGGAGGTTGGTTACTCCACATCGAAGGTCGGGAGAAGTGGATGTAATTCCTCCCATTTCTGTTTACGTCACCGCGGGGTAGCTCCCTGGGTGCAACAACTGGAGGAAGAAGGATGGTGCATGTGATTATGGGTATCGGGATCCTAACCGGTCTCGATACTAACTCTGTTAATGTTTTGGGAGTAAAGGTTGGAGAACGCCTAGCTTGCGGGCAAATTCTGTTTTTAAAGACTGGTTCATAATTTGAAAAATATACCCAATACCTTATTTCCATTTTGTAAAGTATATATGAACCGGAAACTCTGATGTGTGCGCTGTGTGTGCTTTCTTGGAAATCATGTTCCAAAATAATGTTTTGAAGTTCTGTTCTGAAATAAAGTGTTAAAGTAAAGTTTTGAAATTCAGTATTAAAGTACCGTTTTGAATTAAAACCTTTTCTGAAAAGACTAAAGTTTTAAGTATTTATACGATTCCAAAGTTATACCTCACTTAGTCCCTTTGACTAATACCTCTGCCCCGTTTTGTAACCTCATGGTTTCAGGTTCTGCGTTTGCTGGTTGGCTGGTACCTTGAAGCATAGGAAATCTTCTGTTGTACTCTTTTGGTCAGGTTCTTTGACCCCTTTTTGAGCTCTACTCACTCGTTGTTAGAGTCTTGTTCTGTTAGGCCACGATCAGCTTAGCCTCTTGTGTCACTTGTTAGTTGATTCCAAAAGTTTTAAATTACTCATAATTCTACTGCAATGCTTTCTTTTAATACTCTGATCTTGTAATGTATTGTCCGTTCGCCGGCGTACCTTTTGGGTGCTAGGTCTCATATCCACTTGAGAGGTATGACGGTGCGGGGTTGTGGTCCCTTCGGGGTGCTACAACTAGGGTGGTATCAGAGCCCCAGGTTGCAGAAATCTGGGGTTCATAGAGTCTCATAGGTATTCTCGTGTCTTTAGTGCTTAAATTGTGATCGATCACTGTTTGGGGCGGCTGACCAGCATGTGATTTGTTACAATTGTAGTACTGAAACCCTTCCTTAATCGAGTTAACAATCTAGTTTTGATCAACACTAATTTCGAGTTTCATAGGGTCTTTCAGTACTTTTTGAAAATTACCGATTTGTTAGTGGTTACGGTTTTGAGATTGATATCTCATTCCTTCTTCTACTCACTCTCCCTACTTTTGAAAATTCCTTACTTACTCTTCCCAGTCTGTTCATGTCTAAAGTCTTAGAGTTGCTTCAAGATACCGACAAGGCCGATATATTATGTGTTTCATATACATAATCCATTACTGATTATTGATTATTGAGTATTGTTGAACTGTTGTTCAATGTTTTGACCTATACTGGCTAATCGTTAGTTGATGATCAATGAAATACATTTGTTGCTTGAATATTGCTATACTGAATACTGATTGGTTGTGTTCCCTACATTGATAAGTACTTGTTATTTATTAATTGCTCAGTGATATGTATACTTGCTTCATGAATATCGCCTCTGTGACATTCTGTGAACCATTCTTGACCCACATGCATCACATTTTAATTGAGCTTCTTAACTTCAAAAAGTGTCTCCCTTGGAATGAAGTGGGAACTCGAATTTCATTGACATGACCAGAAGAACGGTACACGCTCTTACCACGCCAGTTAAGGTCCTATAACCCTGGCGCCATGCATTAACATTCTCAAAACTTTATGTGTGCATACTTGTTCTTGTTGAGTATTTGGTCATGCAAACATCGTGGTAAAATCTCTCTTGGGATTTGCTTTATTACGCAATTTGTATATAACGCTACCCTATAAGAGTTGGTAATCAATTTTATCCGACGGATCTTATCACACTTTTAATGACGAGAAACGGAATCATACTGGGTATAGATTGGCTCTATAAGTACCATGCTAAATTGGATTATTTCAAAAAGGAGATCAGCTTAGAAAAAGATATAAATTGGACATTATATGGAAAGGAAAAGCAATCATCAGTAGTCTTTGTAATAGAGGCGAGAAGGATGATTTGGAAGGGAACTATAGGGTTTGTTGCTTATCTCTTGAACAGACCAAAAGATCAAATCAAATTGGAAGAAGTTGAGATTGTTAATGAGTTCTTAGAGGTGTTTCCCGAACACCTGGATTCTTTACCACCAGACCGTGAATTGGAGTTCGTAATTGAAACAGTTCCGGGAGCTGAACCATTTTCTAAAACACCATATCGGATGGCACCTGCTGAACTTCAAGAGCTAAGAAAGCAACTTGATGAGTTGATAGAAGCAGGTTATATCCGCCCTAGTACATCGCCTTGGGAAACACCTATACTATTTGTCAAGAAGGACTGATCCTTACGACTTTGTATTGACTATCGGGAGCTCAATAGAATGACCGTCAAGAACAAGTATCCTCTTCCTCATATCGAGGAGTTATTCGATATACTCCATGGATCTCGAGTATACTCCAAGTTAGATTTGAGACAAGGATACTATCAGTTGAAGATGAAAGCGGAAGATATCCCCAAAACAGCTTTTAATAATCGATATAGACATTTTGAGTTATTGGTGATGCCATTTGGATTGACGAATGCCCCCGCTGCATTCATAGACATGATGCATCAGATTTTCCTACCATTCCTCGACAAGTTTGTAGTAATCTTCATAGATGATATTCTAGTCTTTTCCAAGACACCAGGGGAACATGCAGAGCATCTTCGATTGGTGCTAGGCACTTTGCTAGATCACAAGTTATATGCAAAATTCAGCAAATGTGAGTTTTGGTTGGAGAAAGTCACATTCTTGGGGCATATCATATCGGGTTCAAGGGTCGAGATTGATCCCTCGAAGATTGAAACGATTATGGATTGGAAACAACCAAGGAATCCTTCAGAAGTGAGAATCTTTTTGGGACTCCCCGGCTACTATAGGAGATTCGTGTAAGACTTTTCAAAGATAGCTGCACCACTTTCAAGATTAACTAAGAAAGAAGGGAAGTTCGAATGGACAGAGAAGTGCGAATAGAGTTTCAAGAGTTAAAGAAGAGGTTGACGACAGCAACAGTACTAGCATACATAACTACGAAGAACTAGGTCTCCTATCCACTCGAGAGGTATGACGGTGCGGGGTTGTGGTCCCTTCGGGGTGCTACATACATAACTATGAAGAACTACATTTACACACAAATCAAAAGTAGGCTTACTGATCAGAAAAAATAAAAGGCCAGACGTGATGCCAAGACAGTAATAACTTCCTACTTCGCAAAGCAAAATAAACCATGTGTCAGGAGAAGTGCGTTGGTAATACTGAACTGTCAAAGGTCATAAGTGATTCTAAAACACTAATAACTTCCTATTTCACAGAGCAAAAGAAACATTGAGTGATGTGGAACTTGGAGTGAGTTAGTAATATCCAAAATATCATGCTGCAACATACCTCCATACTAATATCATTTAATTGCAGCACCATCATCACAACATCATTTAATGAGGCCACGAATTACCTTGAAGACCATATTGATTCTTGCATCCACGGGCATCCCAAAAAATGCATCCATGGACTTTGGGTTATTTGTGAACGCATTAGTTGCATCAACGTGGTCATCAAGAGATATCACAATAGGCAGCTCCCCTATCGCTTGGTATAACTTACGCCTGGACCTCGTGGCATCAACTTTAGACCCCATACGAGACACTACATCCTTGAAAGATATTGTAGCACTAGAGCAAAACTCGGATATAGAATCAACCATTTGGTCCTCACTTTTTCTAGTCCTCTTTCGTTTCTTTGTTTTCTTCACAGATCCCTCATTTTTAGTAGGAGATTGCCTCTTATTAGTCGAATGTGCGGGAGTCTCATCATCATCCGAAAGCATCAACAGTTCACACGAATTACCCGCATTGTCCTGTAATTGCGCATCAGCTTCAACGGGAGAATGTTCGGCAGCAGTGTTGAAGTCCATAGCAGTATGGCCATTAGCACGATCCTTACCATAAATTTCTACCCATGCCTCATAGTACGGAAAAGGTTTTCCCCGTATAGCATGGTGAGTGGGGTATCTCTGCCATCGATATTAAAAAAAAAAAAAAGATAGGGTGAATTACAATGTGACACAAATTAAATAGCTACTAATAATTATTAAAGTTCACTAAAACATATAAACTAAAAGTTACCTCCAGAAAAACATCCCATTGTGCCGGCTCTGCCTCGATTGTCTGGCTGCTGGAGTTCCAACCGAAACCACTTGTCCCAAGCGCTATAGTGATTTAAAAATAGATTTTTTCCATGAGGTGTACTTGGACGCAATGTTGGGATCTCCTTTCAAGTCAGTGTTTGGTAAGTACACATGCAGTCGTCGTTCGAGCTGTGCGAGGAAACCGGTACGAAACCCATTTGGTGATTTCCATCCAGATGAAATAACATCCCGGAATGCTAAAATCAAATTCTTTTCCTCCGTGACTGTCCACGCACGAAGACTCTTTGGTAAATTCTATGATGTTGCAGTCTTTGAAATAGTCTGTTGTGTCGACATCTGCTTATTATAGATATCAATTAAACATTAAACCATATTGGAACAAACAAAAATTGGGTATCAATAGCCATGAACAGGTAGATGACATAATTATAGCTCCCCTTCTAGGTAAGAACATCAATTTATGATAAAGAGCACATAAACCATCACATAATTTAATTCACACAACTAAATTAAACCAACAAAAGTTTCAGCACTACAGAATAAAATAGTCAGAGACAATTAAAATCTGAAAATGGGGGACAAACAATTAGCAAACGTTGCATGGGATATGCTGCCATACACATTCATTCTGAACTCTTAGCCGGCTCGCTGTCTGATAGGGATGTAAACGAGCCGAGCCTTGGCATTTTTCCTTGGTTCGGGCTCGGGCTCGGCCCTAAATATATTGGCTTGGGTTCGGTTTGCGAGCCGACGAGCCACATAAAAGGTGGCTTGGGTTCGGCTCGGGGTAAAGTTCGGGCTCGCCGAGCCGAGCCTCCGAGCCAGCAAAAAAACCATTGCGACCTTTGCCTAGATTTGGATCTGGCCTTGTATATTCAACGCAGACAAAAAAAATGGACAGAAAATGAGGCGTTCTCGAACCAAAAAATTGAAACAAAATGGAGAAGAGAAGATGAGGCGTTCTTGAACCAAAAAACTTGAAAATTAAAATCTAATTTCTAAACAATTTTCCATACAATTTTTAAAATCTCTCTACATCGTGCGGGCGGTGATGGAGTTGTTGAAGCTGCAGGAGATGGTAGCGGCCTAGAATTTGGTGGTTGTCGCCGGCGGTGGTGGAGCAGAGGAAGATGGAGCGGCGGGCGGCAGAAATCTGGTGTGGAAGCAGCGGTGGCGCACGAAAATCCACGGCAGACGGTGGTGCACGGAAATCCACAAGAAGCTAGAGCGGTGGGAGGAAAAATCAAGTGTGGATGTCCTTCAGGTGGGTGGCGGAGGAAGTAATGGTGGAGGCAGAATTGTGGATGTACAGCGAAGACGAAGTATGCTGGGTCTCTGGAGGGGGAGGCGTTATTTAGGCTTTTAGGGTTTGTTTTCTTTTCTTTTCTTTATCTATATATATATATATATATATAATATGTATATATTATTTAATTTAGCATACACGTGTATACAGTATATACATATATATATATAAAATATATTTCATATATTTTTTTTTGCTTGCGAGCCGGCTCGCGAGCTTCGAACTGCCAAGAAAGAGGCTCGGGCGAGGCTCGAAAACCACACGAACCTAGCCATGGCTCGGCTCGGCTCGCTGTCTTCGAACTTGAGCGCGAGCTTTCCCCGAGCTGGCTTGCATGGCTCGCAAGCCAGCTCGGCTCAATTACATCCCTAGCTGTCTCCATTCATTATACATACTCTTGGCCAACTGATCTCACATAGCATTCCATTGGGGTGACGTCTCCAAATGGTTAACAGTGTTAAAGTTGTCACCACAATCGTTAACAAGATCATTAGACAGTTGTTGTTCTATGGGTCAACAACCATTTCATGCCTAATAAAATTATGAAGCAAACAACAAGCTAGTATGATTTTGTTTTGTGTCTGTATTTGATAAAAATTCATGCTTCGGAGAATAGCCCAATGCATCTCCAAAATACCAAAAGTACGCTCTATGCAATTTCTAGCCTTCGCGTGGCGCATGTTAAACAATTCCCTAGCATTCCTTGGCCTATTTGTCGATCGATCCCATTCATTGATGTGGTATCTTACACCTCTATAGGGGGCCAAAAATCCCTCCCCATTGGTGTACCCAGCGTCACACAAATAGTAGTTACCTACAATAAAAAGCATACACGTTACATTAGGTTGGGAAAACAAAATGACAAGACAATTTACAATCATAGCAGGATGATTTGGTTACCTTTAGGTACACGAAAACCATTTGGTCTATAAATCGCATCACGAAGAACACGATCATCTGTTGCGGATCCTTCCCACCCGGTTAATATATAGATGAAGTTAAGATTACGATCACAAACACCCAGCATGTTCACAGCACACACGGTTTTGCGAGGCCAGTATCTTGCTTGGTCCGTAGCTAGAACACATACTGGTATATATGTTCCATCTAATGCACCCAAGCATCCCTGAAAGGTGAACATAATTCTATTAGGTGTAATGATATCATAATAATTTATAAGTCTAAGACCACATAAATAAAGAGTGTACCTTGAACCATTTCCACCTTTCATTATCGCAGTCGGCTTGCACAGGTTCCGGATCAACAAGAAATAACTCATGACAATGAAGTACAGCGTTAAGGACACGGTTGAAATGAAGACTAACTGTCCGACCTCTTCGTTTGAAAGATTTCTTAATAACACGTATCTTTTGATGATGACCAAGAATACTAAAAAACATAGCGACCTGCTCATGGACTGAAACCCCCCGACTCACAATCAAACCACCACGCTCTTCCAATACATTAACATAGTTTCCTAAAAGGTCGTCGGCCTAATCTCAGTAAATCAATGCAATCTTGTTCGTCTAAGGTTATCAAACCATAGAGATAAGTAATTTGGTCAGGAATCCTAGATAGGATGTTGTAATGTCTACGAATTATTCGCCGATTACGCCGGCGTATAATTCGGCCAGAACGCAACAACCAAAAAACAATAACCAGAAAATTCAGTATTTGCATCCGGATGACTAATGCCTCGCCATCTCCACCTTCAATGTCAATCACAATGAAACTTTCCAAAACAAAATATCTGTAATAATCCAAAAAAAAAAAATGTAAAGAATTCACAGGGCAACTGATGTTAATCCATTTTCCTGAATATCACACTACATATATCAACAAAGAACAAATAAGATATATGAAAATTCTCTATCACATCGCATACGAGGACTTGGTAGAAGAAAATATATATATATATATACATACACATAATTACCTTCCAATACCCCCTTGCAACGAACAAACCTTAACTAGGACACCGCGAGAAGACCCAATTATTCTGCTTAAAGCCTCAAAATTCTTGTTCTGCTTCAGCATCGCATAGAAATATGGAAATTACAGTCCTAATATATGCACCCAATCTGCAAGAATTTTGGATTGCCAAATTTTCCTTGTGAGGCAAAATTTCCCTCGCGACAAATAGAAATTTTCCCGCAGCCAAATCACAGCTTTTTTAGTGGCATAATTTTGTAAAATAAACGCATTTCATGGGTCTAATTGTAATTTGCCTGAGCGTGTTATAGATCATCTGTAACAAACCCGCTGAATTTGTGTGACATATATGACTCGCTGCAGCACGCGTATGACATAGGCCCAGCAATTTCCTACAGGCCTACCACTTTGAAAAGTAAACGGAAGTTTATAAAGGATTTCTTTATCTAACACGCCTTTCTTATAAAAGTAAACGAGCACTTAAGGGCTAACTATAAAAAGATTTAGTTTAAACTTGAGCAATTAAGCAATTGATTAACCGGGTCAAGCCGCTAGTTAGTTTCTTGCACTAATCTTGATTAATTGTTCTAATTATTGGGCTAATGATCACGAGAGTGATGTTAATCATAATTAGGTACACGCATTCGACATCGAGAGGAGCTTTTGCATATTTTAGTGATTAAAATTGTGAGATCTTTGTTCCACCAATGCACTAATCGAACATAAACCTTGCTTGATTGTTACTTCCCCTTGCCACTTGATTATTCTTGTTACTTGATACTTTCCTCGCTTTCTAGTTCTTACTTGTTACTAGCTGGTTAATTCTAGTTTAAATTTTATTTTTCGTAATTAGATAATTCTCTCTCGATTAAGTTGGTCTATAGATTGGTGAATACATTAGGTGATTGATTGATTTACTCCTCCTTGTGGTTTCGACCCCTGTTGCTATATTGTTCATTAATGCTTATACTTGGGCTTTACTAAAACGAATTACAACATACTCAGCTGTCCGTTAAAGGGGAGGTGTGTCTCTTACAAGTTTACAAGGAGCTCACTTCAAAGCCCAACATGTTAAGGCATATTCCAACATTAGCTCCAAATGCATGGAACTAAAATAATGAGATTATGATTCAAATGCAAAAATAATTCAATTGAACTATTGAACAATTATATAGTTAAGATACTTATTCTATGTACCACTAAAGGCAACACACGTAAAATAATTTGAAATCAATAATATTCTTGATTTTAAGTTTACAATATCACCTTTCATTATTGTTGGCATATTTTTGCTGATGAGGTCTCCTCATGGTCAAACCTTCCTTTGTTGTATTTGACAGAATTGAGAGGATCAAGGAATTCCCTCTCTAAGGCAAGGAAATCACGGGAAATCATGGTGGGTACTAAATCAAAGGCCAGGCCCAACGGATACTTACTTCCTTCAGTCCAATAGCAGCGGCTATTTAAGCTGGTATCTTCAAGCTAGAAGGCAGAACATTGAGTTTTTACAGAAGTCTGCTTAAGAGTGCATTGAGTGTCTTAAGAGCTTTTTGTAAGGTTAACAGATTTGGATTCTAAGACCGTGAATTGTAAATCTCTGGAGATCAACTACAAGTGTGTTTGTAGTTGAGGAATAGAGGAAGTACTCCTCTGGTAGTTCATATATCGATATTGGTATTTGAAGTATTTTCTTAAGTACGTGAGTTGTAAGATAAAAAAACTAGAAGGGATTTATCTATCCTACCAGTATGGTGTTGAATTCACATGGTCTGTTTGTGGATTTAAAAGTTCTCAATAAATCTTCCTTTAAAAACTCTCAAGCTAACAACTTGGGAACAAGAGTAGGCTTACCGAAACTGTATAAACTAGCTACGCACTTTACTCTCTTTTTGGCTGTGTTAAATTGCTTTTTATCAATCTGTTTAAGTTCCCATTGGGATACCCAAAGTGTTTCAATTGTTCAACAACACTCCATTGAAATGGAAAAGGTAAAATTATATTTTTGGTTCTATAACTATGCGATTATAAATCCAATTTTAGTAGTTCAAATTTTGACTTAACATATTTGATCCTCTATGTTATTAATTTTTAACACATTTAGTCCCGTATTAACACATTTGCTTCTTGATTTTAACACATTTAAACTACATTATTTTTTATTTCTCTTTGTTTAACCTGGGATCTGTTTCATTTTAATAAGAATAGCATGTCGCAAAATCTAACATAACATTAACGTATTCAAATAGAAAAAGACAATCTTAAAGTTTTATTATAGTACACAACCCTTCAATAAACTAAGGATCTGTATCCCCCCGATGAGAAGGACCAGCTTCGTCAGTTCCACCGCCGGCAGACGCATTCGGACCCGGAAATGACCAGAAACTCCCTCCGACATCAGCGGGATCTTGAGGTGGTGGCAGAGGTGGAAGGTAATAGTGACTAGGCCCAGCTTCATCATTACCAAATGGAATTTGACCCTGTTGAGGAAAATCACTATATTGCCCAAAATAATTTCCAGAACTCCCACCGGGAGCAAATGGATCTTGAGGCGGAGGAGGAGGCGGAGGTGGAGGTAGATAATAACGGCTATGATCAACACCAGGTGGATGTTGATCCTGTGAAGGAACATAGTTCTGAGCAAGAGTGTTGGGATCGTCGACTCCTGCATTTTTCAGCTCCTCGATCCGACTCTTTATCCGGATACTGAAGTCCTGAAAGAATGTCAGCCATTCCTTCACTTGCTCCTTGTTCAAGTTCTCAATGGGCTCTTCCCACCACCCTTTCGGCCTGTTTTTGGCCATCTCGTCCAGCTGCTTTTCGCGCGCTTTAACCGCCTCCTTTTGGGCCAGAATCTCGTCTAGCCTCGCGTTGAGGCTCTCGATTCTAGCCCTAGTGTGCGCCTCTGCAACTCTCGACCCACTGGGTTGGTGCTGATCCGGGTTCCTATACCTCTCGATCACGGTTTCCATCGATGGATGGAAAAAGGAGTAAGGGTTGCCTTTGGGGGAGAACATGATTATGCCTATATCTGCCCGGCACAGCGTGCTGAGTTCGCTAGCCTTCTTGTAGAGGCCGAGGCGACGTTTGGAGAATGTCGCATACATGTCGTCCTGGTTCTCGATCCGCCGGATCGGGATCTTTTGACGACCTCGTGTTTGCCTGCCAGCCATTGGTGGGAGTTAAAAAGAGTGAAAAAAAATTTTTTTTTTGATACTGAAGAATGTGAGTTGATGAGTTTGTATGAGAAGAAGTTGTGCATGAAATTGACTGTGGATGAATGATTAATTGATTTTATAGTAAATTTAGGGGAATTATATATAGTCAAATTCTTAGTGTGATCTGATTCATGTTTATTTAGTATTTGGAAAATATTATGGAACATTTAAGGTAGCAATACTTGCAATGTGCAGAGTTTGGTCGGGATTGATATAAGTTTATAGCCTTTATTTGGCATCTTGTTTATGAAAAATGAATATATTTTAGGATTAACTCAATGTGGATTATGAAGCTTTGGAACTAATTAATAGGTCAAATTCATAATTTTCTTATGCTAGAAATAACAAATCATATTACAAGAATTATGTGTAAAGCAATTATATTATATTACAACTTTGAATTATATATATATATATATATATATTTATAATTGGTAACTATAATTATGTGTGTGGTGGTATTATTATTTGGTTAAAATACATAGTTTTTTGTATCTAAATTAGCAGAAAAGATTGCTAGAATTATTCATAATATATAATGGCAGATTATTGAATTGAATATAACATGTACGAGCGTGTTTACTTTTACAGATAATGGATATTTGTGATATATAATCGATATCTACGTGCATTTACATTACATGTGTCAAAGCCTGTAGGATAGACTCTGGCCTATGAGATTTGCGTGTTTTATTGAGATATAGATCACACGCCAAAAAGGCATGTGATAGATCACGAGAATTATGACACGCTACACAAAATTACCAATATATCTATCTTTTCACAGAATTTACAAAAGAACTGTCACTTATATCTATTTTTTCTCCCACGTTCTGAAAGATTTTTTTGGAGAAATTTCTCTTTCATCTATTTTCTTCTCAAGATTTTACAAAAGATTCTATTTTAATCTATTTTCATCTCAAGATTTTATAATAGATTTTATTTTCATCTATTTTCTTCTCAAGATTTTACAAAAGATTTTATTTTCTTCTCTCCAAATTGATCAATTTCTTTTATTTTTATTTTATAATTATAGAAAATTTTAAATAGGAACGTGAATTATTAAAAAGTTAAAACATGATGAACCACAAAATAATTTTAAAAATTGAGACGAAACTCCTCCAAAAAAAATAAAAAATAATACCGTCTCCTATATATATATTTTTTCACTTTACACCCTCTCACTTAATATAATGCATTTTTTAATGATTTAATCAAGTTGCAAAGAGATTATGATATTAAAATATTTGAGACGGTGCAATGAATTCTCAAATCAAAATGAAAAGGGAGATCTCCATTTTGTGACTACAAAATTCTATTTTTGTAAAAGTTAAGAATAAAAAATAATTAAAATAAATTGAGGGTAAATAAGTAATTTAATTCTATCATGCGTTAACTAACCATAAAAGTAAACAACAAATTAAACGTAAACATGAATTGATGACATATATTGACATGATTAGTAAATGTGAGTATGTCTACTATCATAAACATTTGATATCCTTACATGCATTATCACTACATGAAAGTAAACGAGCCCTACAGTGTTAATATAATCATAATGTCATTAGCCAAATACAGTTTAAATTTTTTAGTAACTTTACTGTTAAAGATTATGTGTATATATCAGTTACAGAAAATAACAAAAGTTCTGTCTAGCTAATTGCGTAAATCTTATTTCTTGAGTTATAAATCCTCACATCATCAAAGGAAATATCAAGTTTGACTACATATATAATATATTTCTAGGATAACGTGATATTTATTTATTTTTATTAAAATAAACGAATAAGCAGAGAGATTTTTCAAAATAATATTTTTTTTAATCGGATTTAATAAAGTAACACTGCTATAAAAAGGTTTAAAATTACCACAAGTCGCGGGAGATATCCGCGACTCCTATTATTTTAATATTATTTATATCGGAGTCGCGGATATCATCCACGACTTTAATTATTTATATTATTTAATTGAAGTCGTGGAGATCATCCACGACTCCATAATTTTTTTAATCATTTTAATTGGAGTCGTGGTTGAGAGCCACGACTTCAATTTTTTTTTTTTTTTTTTTTTTTTTTTTTTCCTTTTCTATATTAAATGTAAGTTTCGTTTTTTAAATTTTTTTCTTTTTTATATTATTTGTTTCGATTGAATTTCGGAGGTTCAAACAGGTTTAGAAAAATATAAGGCTTGTTCCATTGCTCCGAATCGTCGATTCGAGTCCAACTTTGGTGACGGAATTCGAATCCGAATCCCCGAGCTCGAGATACGGAGCCCGGAACCAAAGGTGCTCTAAGTGTTCTTTAGTCCCATTTTTGTCCTGTTCAAACAAAATAAATCCGAAACCTTACCAAACGACCCCGAAAACGAGCGTCGAGCATACGAGCATAATCATAACTCACATAATTCACGCATACCAAATTTTCACAAAAATCGGAATTGAATTCGAATAAGAACGGCACGCATTTCAATATGAATGAATGATTATTGAAATGCGTGCCGTTCTTATTCGAATTCAATTCCGATTTTTGTGAAAATTTGGTATGCGTGAATTATGTGAGTTATGATTATGCTCGTATGCTCGACGCTCGTTTTCGGGGTCGTTTGATAAGGTTTCGGATTTATTTTGTTTGAACGGGACAAAAATGGGACTAAAGAGCACTTAGAGCACCTTTGGTTCCGGGCGCCGTATCTCGAGCTCGGGGATTCGGATTCGAATTCCGTCACCAACGTTGGACTCGAATCGACGATTCGGAGCAATGGAACAAGCCTTATATTTTTCTAAACCCGTTTGAACCTCCGAAATTCAATCGAAACAAATAATGTAAAAAAGAAAAAAAATTTATAAAACGAAACGTACATTTAATATAGAAAAGGAAAATAAAAAATAAAAATAAAAAAACAAATTGAAGTCGTGGTTCTCAACCACGACTCCAATTAAAATGATTAAAAAAATTGTGGAGTCGTGGATGATCTCCACGACTTCAATTAAATAATATAAATAATTGAAGTCGTGGATGATATCCGCGACTCCGACATAAATAATATTAAAATAATAGAAGTCGCGGATATCTTCCGCGACTTGTGGTAAAATTTTAAAACTTTTTATAGCAGTGTTACTTTATTAAATCCGATTAAAAAAAATATTATTTTGGAAAATCTCTCCGAATAAGCAATATGCAAAAAAGTCATGCGGTTGCAACTTTTATATATATATATATATATATATATATATATATATATTCATAAAAGAAAACCCTTTTTAGCCTAATTATCATGACAATTAAAGAAGTATTAATTTTGTCAATATTTACAACTATAGTGGAACTATCACTTTTTTTTTTCCTACGATATTTTTTTCGACTTCAAATACTCTGGAAACTTTACATTAAAGGTGACCCCATCCTAAAAAACAAAATTATGGCAAACAACTGTGTTTTATGATTTTCACAAGATCGATTAAAATATATACCAAGCACTAAGACGTACCATTACTTTCATTTATTTATGCATGTTAATATAATAATCACCATTATATTTCTCTTCAATTAACATCACGATTAAAATCAAACATATGAAAATTTGCAATAGGGAACACAAATATATGTGCAATTAAATTAACTCACAGATGATGGTTGAGCCATTGTAGTATAATCGCCAACACGTAACGATATAAGCTACTTTGAACCTCTCCCATTACATGATCTATTGAAGAAGCTTTTCACTGTATTTGCAGTGATTACATAACACTTCTTTTTCGTTGTATCAAATAGTGTAATTTAGTAGTTCGATATTATACTAGTTTAATAAGATATTTTGTGTTTTAATCTAGTGTAATACTAGAACGCGAACAGAAAGAAGAAAGAAAAAAAAAAAAAATCAATGTTGTGGTACTACTGTATCAATTTCACGGCTGAACGCCTCATTTATATAGGGCGTATACTATCTACATAAGAAGACGCAATAGCGTATTTATTTTCATATATGGATAGTGAAATGATTGTATTACCCTTAGAGAACTAGCGGATGAATTTATTTTTATATATGGCTAATGAAATGAATGTAATTACTATCGGATACACGTACAATAAGATTTTATTCGATAATATGAATAGCGCATAATTCTTTAAAAAAATAAATAATAATAATAATAATAATAATACGTTGACTATAATATTTGGGAAGTCATATACTGATAGACAAGTATTTTTGTAGTGTTGAAAAGAGATCTACTAAATGTAAATATAAAAAAAAAAAACCTAATCGTTATGATTTACTTATAATTGTTTTTTGCATTTGTGTTTGTTTTATCATGGATTATAGTTCTTCAACATGACATATGGTCCACCATTTTAATTAGTTTAATACGTTTTAGATTTATGTTTGGAGAAAGCAACACTTATAGTTTGCCAAACATGCTTTATCATTATTATTATTTTTACTTTTACTTTTTTGAATTGGGTCCACATTACTAGGGTATAAAGTTTTTCTATTAATGATAGGTGCATTCCCAAAAGCTCGAACATAAAATTTTTAGTTAAGTTAGTAAAACGTCAAACCACTACATTTCACGCCAATAGAGGTTGACCAAGTGGTTTGAGGGCTCTTTCTCGAAGGCAATAACCCGGGTTCAAATTCCTCTGACCAATTGGAGTGTGTGTTAAAACAAAAAAAACCACTACATTTCACAACTTTGTGGTACCAAACATGTTTTATTGTTTGGCTATTGGTCTTCATTTTTATTCTATAAGGTTTGGATTTTATTTTAGCTTATAGACATTAGTGTTCTAACGGACAAAAATTTGTTTCTAAATTTATTACGTAATAAAGCATTTAATACGATACTCCATTCAAATATCAGGCACTACATGACATTAATTTTTTTTATATGCAATTAATTACTGTACAGTTTCTAGCCCGAATTTTGTTTGGTCCACCCTAATTAATTACAATAACCAATTTCTTTTAAAATTTATTACGTAATAAATTGTTGGTTAATTACATCTAGACCCCTTTCGAGTTTAGTATATTACAATTGGACCCCTATTAGTCATTTTCTTACAGTTTGACCCCTTCTAAAATTTCGAAATTACTAAACGGTGAAGAAAAGGTACGATTCCGTTAAATATTTCACGTTATATTCCAAATAATTGCGTTATATTCCAAATAATTGTGAAATGACCATTATGTTTGGTTCTAAAATCATGTTTTATAAAAGTAGGAAAAAAAATCACTTTTTTTTTAAAAATAAATAAGCGTTTAAACAAACAATTATTTCACAATTATTTTGAATATAATGGTTATTTCACAATTATTTGGAATATTCCGTGAAATATTTAACGAAATTGTATCTTTTCTTCATCGTTTAGTAATTTCGAAATTTTAGAAGGGGTCAAGCTATAATAAAATGACTAACAGGGGTCCAATTGTAATATACTAAACTCGGAAGGGGTCTAGATGTAATTAACCCTAAATTGTTTATGCGATACTCCACTCAAATATCAGACATAACATAATATTAATTTTTTGTATATACAATTAATTACTGCACAAATTCTAGCCCATATTTTGTCCGTTATTTAATTGATCACATTTTTTAAATTTTTTATCAATCACGTGAAAATCATAAAACACACATTCCTTCATTACACTGGCGGAGGCAGGTGGACTTGAGGGGGTGCAATTGACCCCCCTCAACATTATTTTTTTTTTGTTCATATATACATAATATAGATGTATGTAGGTAACTTAATGGGATTTTTTATTATATTGACCCCCCTCGTCAAAGTTAAAATTAATATTAGTGAGGGTCAATATAGTAAATCATTAATAATTGAGACCACATATATTTGGAGTTTTATCATTTATGAGTCCAACTCCCTTGTGTTATTTGAAATGAGTTTAAAAAACTACGTGTTATATAAAATCTCATATAAACCCTTGTGTTTTTCTTAATTTTGTACAGAAAACCTTATGACCGGCAATTACATTATATGCTTAGGTTCTGCAAATTTTCTTTACAAAAATGTTATTTTTGTATTTATATGAATGATCTCTTAATTTCTATAATTTCAATTTTACCTCAATATCCACAAAATTTCTCAAATATGTCCTAAAATAATTTATTTTAATATGTAACTTTTTATCCATTCATTTCTCTTTAATATATGTTTTCTAGCAACTTTTCATTTATGTCTTTCCTTTCATGTTTTGCTTCCCGACAAGAATTTTTGTGGTATTTATACTCTTCATTTATTTCTTGTATATATCGTTCCAATATTTTCTTTTATATTCTATTATATTTATTTGCAATTTTTTATTTGCAAATATTTTTTGTCTAATTTTTGCTTTTATTTTCATGAATAAGGGCAACAGGTATGACTCAAACTGTTTTTATGTTTATTTTTATAAAACACATGATTTTTTATACTAATTTTTGAAATATAAGATTTATCTTGCATTTTTTATATTTCACAAGCCTAATATGACCCCCCTGAATTAAATGTCTGGCTCCGCCACTGCTTCATTATATTGATTTGTCGAAACTACTCGTAACTAGAATCATGTCTTAGTGTAATTGAAAGCTAATGCAAATGCAACTTTTAATAAACAAATAAATGAAGAGAAATTTTTTTTTTTTGCAATCCGTACTTTGCCCATTTTTGTAGTGTACCATCTAGATTAATTTTCATTGCAAACTAACATATGAACTTTGCATTTTTAACAAAAAGTCATTTCCGATAAAAAATAAATGATTTCATGTATTGTTTTCAAACGACGTATACCACATGTGTGTTGTTTTCAGGCAACGAAACCACTTATTTTTTTTTTTTCACTGAAGATGACTCTTTGTTAAAAACATAAAGTTTAGATGACGATTTATAATAAAAGTTGATCGAATTGGTAAACCGTAAAAATGACGAAGTACGGATGATAAATTTTATTTACCCCATAAATGAATCTTCCGATGAAAGGGCCCTGCACATTTGGTGACATCAAATAGCCACACATTATTTATCATTTCAAATTTCTTTTTCATGTAATTAATTAATGGGGCAATTTTTGAAAACTCCCCATGGGTTTGAAAAGTTCCTTTTAACTCCCCATTTTTAAATACATCATTTGGAGTTTTAGATACGCGATTCTGGGATTTAGATACGCAATTCTGGGATTTAGATACGCGATTCTGGGATTTAGATACGCGATTTTTTCCTTGTATTTAAAATACATCATTTGGGGTTTTAGATACGCGATTCTTGAGTTTTAATACATCATTTTTGAAAATGGGGAGCTAAAAGGAATTAGACTTATCATTTGGGGAGTTTTCGGGAATTCCCCGTGTAATATTAATTTTCGATAATTCCAAGTGCTATTTATTTCCTATTAATTAATTAACTTAACTTTTCTTTCTCCTAAGTTCTAACTTCAAACTTCAGAAAGTATGGCCTCTCTGCACAGTACTGCACTCGCCTCTCACTCAATCGGAGCCCTCCGCCGTCCTTCCGCCGGACTTCATGCCACCTCCGTCATATCTATTCACCATACCCGCCGTATTGATGATCTTCATGCCCATCTTAATTTAAGGTACATTTTTACCAAATTTGAAACCTTCCAATTTCACTGTGTATTTGTAGTTTTCTGAAGCTGTCTCTTTATTGATTCGATTATAGTATGATATCGCTAATGGGTACTTGTTTTCTAAGCTTGCTTGCTTCGTATTTTAAGTGATTGTAATATAAAGTTGAAGATATAGCTTTAATTTGATTTTCGACGAATTAAGCTGAAGATACAGCTTTAAGATGCTTGTCAATGTTCAAACGAGAACTAGGGATTATTGATTCTACAGTAAAAATACGGTGAATTTCAGACTTCGTAGATTATCAGCTGATGATTTCCTTTGTTGTTTGATTCTTCAATGAACTTGCCTGTGCAATGTAGGCATTTCAAATTTCGGTTATGCAAGTGGCCTGAATATAATTAGGTAAGAATAGTCAGCAAGAAGTAGGTTAGGATGGCAGCTTGCTGATCATAGATTAATTTTCCCTGTGCTAAAGGAGGAAGTAATTACTAAGTAGTGATGCAAACGGATTGAGTTGAATGAGTTACCAGTCACACTGAGTTTGAATGTAGATTGATTATTAGACGAAAGAGTTGAGCTGGAACCGAGTTACAGATCTCATTGAACCGAAAAAAAAGCAAGAGTTCCAAGTTTGATCTTTTATGCCTAACACATTGAGTTAAAATGAGCTTTTCATGATCGATTTTTGAGCCGGGTATCATGTAGTTCGATTCTTTTCCCGATCCCATGATTCCCATCATTTTGGCTCGAAATAGGAATCTGCTATAGCAAATAATGGAAGGGAAATAACTTGGAGCAAATTTCTACTTATTATGCAACTACAAAATAAATATAAACTGTAAGTAGTATAAGGTCCTGAAAACAAGTTGGTATTTTTGAACTCGACTGTCAATCTGGATATCGTATGAGATGAAAACTGAGCTATAAGATTAGAATTAGACTGAAAAGAGCTGTGAATGCGTCCTTTCGAAAATGTAAGAAGAATTTCTTATTTGAACCTGTGATTGTTTGGTTGAGTTTGGGAAAATTGGGTGTTTCTTGTTTCTTTCTTTCTTTCTTACTACCTTAAATACGGAAGAGGTGCTCATAGAGACATCTTGGTCTTAGTTTATGGAGAATATAATGAACTGCAAAACAGCAAAAGGATCACGATGTCACCATATTTTCTCAATTTCATTCATTTTGCTCTATCCATAACAAAAATTGCTCTTGGTTTCTTCTTTCCAGGTTTCGAAAGGAAGCTAAAGTGACATTAAAGGATAGGCGGAGGCCAGTATTTGCATCCGGTAGAACTCCTTCAGAGAATTTGGATGAGACGAAACCGAGTGATTCTCCTTCGGGCCCTCCGTTCCTCACAATTTTGGCTGGTGTCATTGTTTTCCTAGGGATTTGTTGGATCATAGGATCCATATTGATGTGGCTTATTGGCTTAATTGTTCATCCTCCATTGAAATGATTCCGAGTTTGTCTTGCATTTGTACTTGTAGCTCAGGTTATCCATTCGACTAAAGGAGAAGAAAGAATCCCTATTCGTTTATCTTATTCACAGACATTTTCAACACAGATTAGCAGCGTTGGAACATTTTCTTACATCATTTATCTTTTTAACCCTTCGAGGATCGCTGAAACATGAGTTTGAATGCCAAATCTCACCAATGGAAGGGGTGTTGGCCGTTGGGTTCGGAAAAACTTATGTTTTCTGGAAAAATTGAAGTGGTAGCATAAGTGACTAATTTTTGAGTTGTAATAGTTGAGAGCTTTCGGAGAAGAAAGTAAAAAGCACTTTTCACAAAATGGGAGGTAAAAAGACTAGAAGTTGGAAGCTTTTACTTTTATGTTACACCACACAACATTAAGTCTCAGCATGTAACTTCCATAAGAGAGTGCATCATGATGAGTTGATTATTTCTATAGCACTATCACAATTTCCTCAGCAAAATATGAAATTACAGAATATACCCGCCCAAACAAAAACAACCAACCTCACCCGTTTCTCCAATGAAGTCGTGCAAAAATCCTACTCGAACATGGGTGCAATCTGCATGTCTTATAAAACCACAATGGAGGTTTTCCTATGGGGGGATTTTGTAAATTTGTATTTCTCAGGGAGTAAACTGCAATATCTATGGAGCCATCGCCTACTCGGAGCCTTTCCCTTTGTCTTGGAGGCTGTTCTCTCCAGGCGTTGAGGTGAAATTGCGTCTTTCATCAGAAGTTGCAGTAATAACCGGCATCCAAACATCGGAAGTGGCACTTAGGAGATTCTTGACCTCTGGATCAGAAGCCATTGTTGAGGATATCAACTGATCCACATTATCAAGCTTTGCAGATAATTTATCCAGCTCGTTTGCTATCTCTGTCTAATTTGGTGACAACAATTTTGTTTAATGAAAGAATTAAGAAAAAAATGTTCTCAGTATATGATTGTGAATGAATTTGAGATACCTCATTAAGATGTTGAGCTGATCTGGAAGGAACCTTTCTGACCTCTGTTCCTAAAGATTCGATCTTGGCCCGCAATTCAACCTCTTCTTGATTGCTCATTGATTCTACCTGGATAAGTTTTGTTGATAAATGTGAGAAATTATGGGAGTACAAAATTAAATTCATAAAAAATAAAAATAAGATACTCCAAAGATACACAGTTTTTTGAAAATTAGAGGACTATTTAAGTGGAAAATTGTACTGTATGAGCTACTACTCCATAAGGTGTAAATTAAGGGAGTGTTTGCAAACACTGAAAAGAAGCCCTTGTACACATTCAGCCTTTTTAAGCACTTTGAGAGTGTTTGGAAAAACTAATTTCAGCTTATTTTGAGTAGAAATAGGCTACAAGTTAGAACCATCTAAGGACCAAACTTCTAGTTTTGGCTTCTAGCTTTTAGGTTATTTTCATAAATAGATGAAAAGTTTGTTTAGGTCTAGTAAAAGTGCTTCTCAACTTCTTTTTTTTTTCTCCCCCACACACTTCTGCTTCTAATAAAAGTTCAATAAAGGATCTTTTACTTCTTCCTAAAAAGCAGAAGTGTTTGCACTCATCTCCTATGTCATTGTTGGTGCTCATAATCACTGAAAGGACCGTATTCGCATCTGCGTATAATGTTTACTGTTTCCATCCATTATCGTTTCATGTTTCTGGCCTCAAGCAAAGCTCAAAAATCTTCAACAATCAAGCACATTCTACTTCAACCCTATCGTGACAATTACAAATGAAGTTGAGATTAAGATGGCTAAAACTTTGGCCATCCATATTCGATATTCATGGAAACTGATGTTCATGTATAAACAACAGGGGAAGGTAAAACATGGGTAGATACACAAAGCAACAACGGCATGAATTATGATCCAAAGTTCCAAACATTCATGACATTCGTTCAAATAAGTAACCCTAGACATTTTTATCTCTGCCTTTTGTCTCCTGGCACTAGAAATTCGAAACTAGATCAAACATCAGCAAAACTGATTCTATTAGCTTTTAATTTCTTAATCACTGTTTGATCTATGATGTAAAAGTTACTAGCTTTTATCAACTAAGTGCTGGGATTCAACAATGTTGGATCAAGTCCTATATTTTGAACTTCATGGAAATGGAAATTAAGGGCAGAAACACACGATAATGATATACCCCAAAATTAACATAAATCAAAATCCAGAAATACATTAGGATCACAGTAACAATTGCTTGAATCTAATACTACTAATACAGCACGAAAGTGTTAAATGGTGGATATGGATTAGGCCTTTTCATTTGATTTAATTTCAGTTAATCTTACATGAATCAGGCGATATTAGGTTATTCGGGCTTGGACCACTTAATAACCATCCGCGTCAAACCCGCTAGTAACATTGATTAGCTCTATTACGAATCAAGGAAAGTGTGTGCGATTTGGTGAAATTACAATTCATTGAAGGTAAATGTAATCTAACACAGCTAATATAATATTAACTATAACTCATTGACATCTAACCTAATATTAACTATAACTTATTGGATCCTTTTTCACAAACACAAGATTGACCGTTGAATGCTTATCTATAAACGCAACTTAATTTTAGCTAATAAACTCGATGGAGATTAACCCCAAAACAACAATATTGCATATCTAACCATTCCCCAGGGTATTAAACGATCCCGCCTCTAGAGATCAAAGAAAAAATTAGGCAGTAAAAAATAAGATTTATAACCTCAATCATCTCGAAAATTTGGCAGTTAAGCGAAAAGGATGAACTATTAATTACTTCAAATAGGGAAAAAATAACATTTTGAGGTTAGATTAACCTGCTGGAGGAGATGCGAGAGCAGCCCAAAGAGCTGTGCATCCGGGGCCGCCGGCGGTGGTGCAAGTTTTCCGTCGTCCTCTCCCATTCGATTTCTTCCAATTATTATGTTTGCGTACCAAACGCGGTCTCCTAGATATGATATATATTTAAAAGCGCTTTTATCTCTGTTAAATGTTAAATGGGTTCAATAAAACTCTGGCAAACGCGGTCTCGAAAATGATATATTGTTTATTACCTTCTTAAAAAATGTTATGTATCAACATTTTTTAACGAAAATTTATATTAACATATTTCAATTGAATTCCAAAAATAGTACTTCGGATCAAATTTTCTATCGGATTTGAGTCAAACCCATTCAAATTCGTTATTAATGAATTAAGATGTTATGGAATTCAGATCCAAATTTGAATATAAAGTGATGTTATCGATATCGAAATCGAATCCAATCTAAATCCGATTCGTTTGACCCTAAAAGTGACAACTTCACGAACTTACGCCACCAAAACGCGACATGTACAGGTATACGAACAATCAATTCCAAAACACTTTCTTTTATTTTTCATAAATCAATTCCAAAGTACATCTCAGAGACTTCAAACAAAGAGATCAAAGAAGCAAACTCCATAACTATCACAGCAACTCCCACCAAAGATCCACAACTTTTGTTGGCCTTTTCATGAAGAGGGAACATAACTAGGAAAAGGGCTGCTCTGCATTGGCGGAGGATAAACATGATTTTGTATCTGAGAATTGGTGGTAATGGTATTAACACAAGTACTAGTTTGATGAGATCCATGAGGATTAGTTGCGTAGTAATTAGTCTTATGAGCACAAAGAACATGGATATCAAAGTCGCACTCCGAGCAACAATAGCAGAATCCATTTCCTTCAAGGTTGCAAGAATTGCAGAAGAACTTGGCAGATGGATAGGTGGGATAAGGCACAAGAGTGAGAGGATGAAGTGGATGGGAGGAGTGGTTGAGGGACCGTGTCGCTCGGAAACATTCTTCATGTAGGAAGTAGTTGCACTTCCAACAAGCGTATAAGGTGCCGGAGCCCGGAGATTTGCAGCCGGAGCAATGGATTTCGGATCCTTGAGGGGTTTGGTGGAGAACTAGGTTGTGGCTGTGGCTGAAATGCTTGTACTCCATTTTACTCTCTTTTCTTTTCTTTTTCTGTTTTAACTCTCAATATACATGAATGGGGTTGAAGATGACCTAATGATACATACATATATAGTGAGATTTTGCCAAAGGGGTATGACAAGTTGCAGATTAAAGATTGGGAAAATATTGCGGGGATAATTATGTTGTTATACTTTGAGGTTTAACCTAATTACACAAACTTCCCTCCAAGGTTAAAGTATGAAAGTTTACAAAAACTTCTCCCAAAATGACCCGAGCATTAGCCTAATAATATTATTATAGTTCTGAATTTCATAAAGTATTGATCGGTTATTGTGGTAGAAGAAATAGAGTATTCATCGATCAATACCGCGTAAATTTTTAATAGGGGAAGTTTTTGTAATTTCATAAACCTTAGAGAAAAATTTGTGTAAGTTGACCATCATTATTTGGGGATGCCAACTTGTGAGATTCTTGACAAGCTGGAGGTTGAATTTGTCAAATCTCTGATCATTGACTTGCAATTTATTTAGTTGACTTCACCTGTAATGACTAATGAGTGCTTAGTGGTTGAATGTGTTGACTTTTCTTTACAAATTATTTGTTTGAATGAGTTTGTCAGATTAGTGTAGAGGCATAAATTACAAGTCATTTAACCTAAACTTGAATTTATTATTTCCAAACCTTGTATTATTATTCAGAATGAACAACCATAGGTCAATAGCAATACATTCTTGAGATATTGAAAGCCATCCAAATTACAGAAACTCACATTTTTCTCTGATCAAGATCATGAATACCATGCAGGAATCCTCAAATTTTCCCTGCACAACCTCACTTCTCCCATCGGCCAAATTTCACCATAAGAAGATTATATATAGTTGTGAGTTCAATTCTATTCCTCATCGAGCTGAATATTGCTCGGTTTGAGTCCGTTACTAAAGGGGTGTAGGTGTAATTTTCCGAATATTAACTATGACTACGTTACTAAAGGGGTGTAGGTGTAATGTTCCAAATAATAACTACGATGGATCTAAATGTATTTCGCCTAGCTCATTCGTTTTGGATGTAATTCTCGCTTCCATTAGTTAGCTTTACCAAGCTATTGCATGCTACCGGTACCAGGCAGCGGGGACAACACCAGGATTTTGGGAGATGGCCGGGATTAAAAAGAGAAAAACTGTACGAAGACAACAAGATTTGCAAATTTTAAAATTTTGAAATAATTACTAGTACCTTCAAAATATAATCCAATTACAAAAAAAAAAAGAAAGTCCATACAGTTAGAAAATTACAAAATACACCTAAAGTTTGAAAAAAATATTACCAAAAAAACAAGAAAAATTACAAATAACACCCTTAGTTTTTTTTGTTTTTTTTTTCAACTATGAGATAATTTCCTTTATTGGGTTATACCTTAAGGGGATATTTGTAATTATTCTTTAAAATCTTCTACGTAAAAATAAAGGATTGAACTTCTTTTCTTGCTAAGAGCCACAAAAATTTGCTGTGTAAAACGCAAATAAGATATCAGCGATTACTAGCTTCATCATACTCATACAATGTTATTGGAAGCGATGCATCAAATAGCAAAGAATTAAGAGTTCTACATATCTGATCTCCCTGAGGATGCAGTATATCACCAGCAAGGAACTCTTCAACAATTCCATCAACTTCAATTACACTACAACCAGGTTTTTTCTTCATTTCTTTCTTCTCAATCAATCTCCTAACACACGTTGCTTCGGCATCCCACCCAGCTTCCCGGTACATATTATATGCAAGTACATGAATCCCATAATCAGCCACTCCTTTATCGATTAGCCTCCTCCACAACCTATTCCCTATTTCAACCTTCCCATAAACCCGACATGCCCCTAGCATAGCACCCCATACATTGACATCATTTTCGCCGATCCTACCAATATTGTCATCAATGAACTTCTCAGCTTCCTCTAATTTGCCGGATCTTGATAGAAGGTCAACAACACAAGCGTAATGCTCGGGTTTTGGCTCAACATTGTACATGCTTTTCATGTTTTCAAACAAAGAGAGACCTTTTTCAATCATCTTAGCATGAGTACAAGCAGAAAGGAGAGAAACAAATGTGGCTTCGGTGGGTTGGGCCCCACTCGAGACCATTTTTTGAAACAATTCAAGCGATTTCGTTGCATCCCCGCTCATTGCCACCCCCGATATGATAGCATTCCATGATTCACTATCTTTTTCACAGATTTTTTCAAAAATGGTTAGAGCCAATTCTACACAACCGCATTTCGAGTACATGTCGACCAGTGCAGTGGATAGTTTAGGATTGGAAATGTATTCACATTTCTCAGCATAGGAGTGTATCCACAGGCCTTGAGCTAATCCACCGAGATGAGCACACGCCGTGAGAACAGTCACAAGAACCGATTCGTTAGGCTTCAAACCCGTCTCCAACATTCTATTAAACAAGCATAAAACTTCTTTAAAATCACTTACACGCGAATATGCCGCCATTATCACACTCCAAGAGATCACATTTCTATCAGGCATTTCATCAAACAGCATCCTCGCCTTCCCAACCTCCCCCATTTTCCCATACCCATCAATCATAGCAGTCCACAACACCACATCTCTGTTGGGAATTTCTACAAATAACTCATCTGCTGTCCTCATATCAAGATTCAACGCGTAGAACTCAATAAAGGCGCTGACAATAAATGGGTCGCGATGAAATCCTAACTTCACAACATGGGAATGCACTGACAGACCCATATGCCTGAACTCTGCTAACACCATGGAACAAGCCTTAACTAGCGGCGTAAAAGTGTAGTTATTTCTTATAAGACCATCCTTCACCATGTCCTTGTAGCACAATATCGCTTGTAAGGGCTGATTGGACTGCACATATCCTCTGATCATCGTGTTGTACAAAAAAGTAGTACGGCGCCGGAGGTTCCCGAATATGAATCGAGCGTAGGAAGAGACGGCGGGGTTAGAGGAGGCCGCGGCGAACGAAAGCAGCGAAGAGACGGCGGGGGCGCTCTCGGATAAGGGGAGTTTGATAAGGTTGCCATGAATTTGTTTGAGCTGATTCAAACCCATCCGAAAAGCATTACATTATAATGAATATGAAAGGTATAAACTTTACCTGGATCGAACAATTTTTTCTCCACTTGAGATTTGCTGGAAGCATTCATAGACTTGGTGTTATCGAAAAGGTTGCGATTTTGGAGCGAGAGATCTTCTGACTCTGTATTCTGTACACAGCGATGAGTTTTTCCCCAAAAGAAAAAAAAAAAGGTGCTATTGTTGGGGTTGGGGTGGGGTAAATGTGAGATTTTATTTTATTAAAAATGGGCTGACCCAATCCAAGTAAACAGTAGATATTATTGGGCTAAAATAACATAATATTTATCGGTCCATGTAAACACTGGGTTATTTAGATAACTCAAAATCAATCGACTTCATAATGTTGAGAGTTCAAGAAATAAAAAGAAATTTCATGATGAGAGTATCTTTAAGAAGTTGAAGGATAAGAGATTTGCTGGCTGTATTTGGTACACGAATGGGATCAAACTTGGTGATTTGAGGTGCAAGAGGTTACCCAACCAAGCTGAGTACATTAATTTTAGTGATTTATCCAACACAATATGTGTTCGGAGTTTGCTTTTAGTGTTTTTATGGATGTACTTTGTTAACTTTCCTTTGTAGACGTTTCTTTGTTGAGGGGGTGGTCCTCGGTAAACACCTCGACGAGCTTTGCCCGTCTTCCCCAACCCCCCCCCCCCCCCCTCCAAAAAAAAAAAAAAATGAAATGAAATGATCGTTAATTTTAAATAGATATACATTTTAGACTATTAGGATATTAGCTTAACAAATATTCTTTTATTAGTTCACATAATATAATTATGTTAAATTTACGGAAAATGGGGATTTAATAATCCCCAATAACCCTTTAAATTTATTCTATAGTTGAGTAAAAAAGTTACTCCCAAACTAAATTATAAGACTTTATTTTTTTTTGTAAAGCCCTGGAAAGAATGATTTGTCCCTTACTTTTTACGAAAAAGGTTTTTTTTTTTTTTTCAAAATCGATTTCTCCTTATTCTCCAACTTAACATACTGACGGTTAGCGACGACGTAATGGCGACAAAATCGGTAGAATTAGCGGTGATGACGGCGGGAGACAAGGCGACAATGAGAATTAGTTTAGTTCTGATTGTTAATTCACTGTTAGTTTGAATTTAGTTCGATAAATCATCGTGAGTGACGTCAACAAGAATCAACGATAACAATATGTCTTCTTATCATTAATTCACTATTCATTGTTAATTCTAATTCTATATCTATTAGATGATACAATGCACTAATAATTTGTATTGAAAGAGTAGTGAGAATTAGGGGTGTTCATTCGGTACATACCGAACCGACCAAATCAAAATTTCGGTACGCCATTTTCGCACCGACCAAACCGAAATTTCGGTACGCCATTTTCGCGTATCGAATACCGAACCGAAATTATCGGTTCGGTTCGGTTTTTACTGAAATTATTTCGGTACGGTTCGGTATAATACCGAATTACTGAAATATAAATAAAAATTAAAAAAAAAAAGGAAAAAAATTCATGTCACAGAAACACTCGGAACTCTCAGATTTGACACTTTAAACTTTCAAATCTCAAACTCTTAATTTTCATATTATGACTAATAGAACAGAAATTGGGACTTGGGAATTAAAAGTTTCAATACATTTTGATATGGCATAATAGTACAGGGCCACGTGGCCGCCCCCTGTTGGCGCCATGCGGACCCTCGCGCCAACCTGGACAAACCAGGAACGACCTCTTGGACAGGTCATCAGATCGATACCAGGTCCTCAGGTCACCAGATCTGTTTGAGGACACCAGATCGATTGGTATACCATCCGATCATCAGATCAACAGATCGATCTGCTCTCTCCTATGAGGAAACCCAGCATTAAGGATCCCGGAAGGCAATATCGATCTCCAGATCGATATCATACGTCACCGGACACCCGAATACTGTAAAGCACTCCTGTCGGGACACGTGTACCCTCCCCATTCCCTGGAACAGGCGTACTACGGCTCATTAATGACCGTCAGTCCCTGCTTTTACCCAAAGGGGAAAGAAGGTACAAACGACCCGCCTCAAGCCGGTTCCATCGTCCGACATCCAGATCGACGACTGGCAACGCCATTAATGCACACCTACAGTACACACACTACTGTGTCATTTGGCCATGGCTATAAATACTCGCCCTTTGAACAGTAGTTGGTAAGCCTTTAATACGCATTCAATTGCATTTATTCTTTCTCTATAGAGCTCCATTACTGACTTGAGCGTCGGAGTGCCAAACTTGGGTAAAACCCCAAGTCCCCCAATTTGGTACTTAGCTCACGTGTGTTAGTGCTTTCAGGTCGATAAGAACCCACTCAAACAAATTCTTGACTGATTGACCCATATCTGATAGCCAGATCGACCACGTCAGATCGACCAGATTTGAGCCAGATCAGTTTGGCGCCGTCTGTAGGAAACCTCTTTTTCACATCGACCTAGATAAAAGTCTCCCACTCTTTTCAATACCATGGTTAACACAAGGAACACCAACCGTGACGAGGACATGGAGGAGGTTGCCAAAGGCAGGCATGACTACAACGCGCCGCTTGGCAACGCCTCCAACGTCCCCCCGATCGGCCCTAGCACCAATGTTCCCCAGCCTCCGCTGGAGGTTACCCCCAGGTTCACCGTCACTCAGGCGGACCTTGATAGCTTCCTCGACCAGTGGCGGGTCGAGATAGAGCGCGCACAGACTGAGGGTTGCGAGCCCCGGCGCCCCGAACTACCGAGGGCCAGCCCAACAACCACAATCCCTAGCCCCGTGGTGGGCAATGCGCTGGGCCCCGTCCAAGCATACGGGAACCCGGTTCCCTATGTCTTCCAACCGCTCGACGGCCGACCAGCCCAAATCATTTGGGGTCTCAGCCCCCAGATCGGGGCCGGACAGGTCCAAGAATTCGCGCCACCACCGCCGGCCCCTGCAGCGAGCAAAGAAATTCCCCGCGAAGGCCACGGGGATTCCGACCACCCGAGCCGCAACAACCGCGGTAAGTGCGTGGTCGACGAGGACAACGAGGAGTTCGACGACCTTCGAGCTCGAATCCCTGCTCGATCCGCCAGGGAGGAGGCCGCCCGAATCGCCGCAGCTCGCGCTGGGAAAGAGCAGGATCATTACGTGGACCCACCTCGCAAACGGGTCCAAGACCGTCTGGGTGACCGTGGCTCGCACGTCACCCAGAGGCAGGTCGATCTTCGAGACGGGCTAAACCGACGCCCTCTCCGTTACCGCAGCGACAGGGAGGAAGCTTCCCCCTTTTGTGAGGACATTCTCCGCACGACCTGTGACGGAGATCGAATTCCGACCGGCCTGCCCATGTATAACGGGACCACAGATCCCGAAAAACATGTGACGGCCTTCGAGAATCGGATGCTGCTACACTCCCACCCGCAACAGATTTGGGCCAAACTCTTCGTCACCACATTGACGGGTCCTGCGCAAGATTGGTTTATCCGCCTGCCGCCGCGGTGCATATCGACCTACAACCGATTTGTAGATCGATTCATGGCGCACTTCTCCTCGATGTCCGGGGAGAAGCTACCACCCTCCTATCTCAACAGCATCTACCAGAAGGAGGGCGAGTCTCTGCGAGATTTCATGACTCGCTTTTCGAGGGAAGTGGTTCGGGTCGAGAACCCGACGATGGACACCTTACTTTTCGTAATCCATCGAGCCCTTCGAAATCGCCTCTGGGCCGATGAGATCGTCAGGGCCGGGCCCCGTAACCTGACGGATATACAAGATATCGCCCACGGCTTCATGCGCGTTGAGGAGATCGCCCTCGCGCATGGACCTCCGCCCCGATCTGAGAGGCAGGTCATCGGGTCCAGCTCGCCCCAACACTGGAAGGGGAGCGAGCAAAAGAAGATCAAGGGGAAAGTCGACCCACCGACCCAGGTCGACCGACAAAACTATGTCCCCTTGACCAAGTCCATCGACCAGATCTACGTGGTCATGGACCAAAGCCTTCTGAAAAAACCAAAGCCCATCCGAGAGGGCCCGAAGGCTAAAAAATCGGGAAAATTCTACGGCTACCATCAGCAATGGGGCCACACCACCGCAGAATGTAACGCCCTCCGTGACGAGATCGAAAGACTCGTACAAGGAGGGCACTTGAAGGATTTTGTTCGAAAGATCGATCACTACTCAGAGAGGGCGGGACGACCCAACGACCGTAACCGCTCTAGGTCGAGGTCTCCCCCGAAACGATCTGGGAAGCAACCGCTGGAAAGAGCTGAAGACAATCCCCCTACCCATGGCAAGATTTATATGATAGCCGGGGGGCACGAGGGCGGTGACTCCAATGCAGCTCGAAAGAGGAACGTCAGGCGAGCAGCTCGAGAGTTCAATGGTCCCCACGAAGAGGTCTTCCAGATCGATCAGGGTAGAGAGTGGGAGAGGCAAGAGGTTAGCTTTAGTGAGAGTGATAGCTGCCCGGGCCCCCATCGGGAAGGTGATACGCCTAGCTGTCCGATGGTGGTGACCTTAGGCATGGCTAATTATGATGTAGCCAAATGCCTAGTTGATAATGGAAGCAGCTCCAACATTATCCCTTACTCGACTCTTGTAAAAATGAAATTGCATAACCTAAAGCTCGATCCGATCCGAACACCACTTTCCGGGTTCGATGGATCGGAAGTTATACCGTTAGGGCGCATCCGACTCCTCACCTCGATGGGAACATCCCCCAAGAGGGTGACCCAGGAGGTCGAGTATGTCATCGTCAATATGCCCCTAGCGTATAACATGATCTTTGGCCGACCTGGCCTTATTCAGTTCAAAGCAATACGTACCATCAAAAGCTGAAAATGCCCACCCCGAACGGGGTCGGAGAGGTGACTTGCGATGTCATGGACAGTTGGGCTTGTTACGCCATCGTCCTCAAGAAGCCATCCGGAAAAGAGGTAGATGAAGAACTCGACCTCCAGACCTATGCCGATGGGGAGACCGAGCTACCCACGAAGGAGAGCGTGGCGGAGAGATCCCCAGCAGCTCGAAAAAGAAAGGCCAGCGAGCGGCTCGAGCCCTCGAAAGAGCTAAAAGAAATTGCCCTGATCCCTGGAGACAGCAATAAAACCACCAAGATAGGGGCGAACATGCACCCCCAACATGAGGTCATGATGATAGAATTCCTGAGAGACAACTCGGATATTTTCGCTTGGGCAGCCAAAGATCTGATCGGGGTCGATCCGAAGGTGATCTGCCACCGGCTCGGGATCGATCCGTCGGTCATGCCCATCAAACAAAAGCTAAGACCTCAAAGCCGAGCTCGTAACGATATCATTGAGGCAGAGATCAATAAACTCCTCGACGCTGGATACGTTACTCCCGCTCAATACGTTGACTGGTTGTGCAACGTAGTCCTCGTGCAAAAAACGGGCGGGAAATGGAGAATGTGCAACGACTTCACCGACCTCAACAAGGCATGCCCGAAAGACCCGTATCCGTTGCCCCACATCGACCAGCTCGTCGACTCGACAGCTGGATGCGAGATGCTCAGCATGATGGATGCCTTCCAAGGATATTACCAGATCTGTATGGCCCCCGAAGATCGGAAGCATACAACCTTCATCGTGGTAAAGGGAATATACTGCTTCAAGGTCATGCCCTTCGGGCTAAAGAACGCGGGAGCTACGTACCAAAGGTTGGTCAACCTGATGTTTAAGGATGAGATCGGGAAGACCATGGAGGTCTACGTCGACGACATGATCGTGAAGAGCCGATGGGAGTACCATCATCTAGATCATCTGCGCAGATCGTTCGAGATCTTACGGCAATATGGGATGAAGCTCAACCCTGACAAGTGCACGTTTGGGGTCGAATGAGGGAAGTTCTTGGGGTATATGGTGAGCCAGCGGGCATCGAGGCCAATCCCACTAAGATCAAAATTCAAAGCTATCCAGATCATACCACGACCTCGGTGCATCAACCAGGTCCAATCACTCGTAGGACGGATAATCTCCCTCAATCGGTTCATATCACGATCGTCAGAACGAAACCTCCCATTTTTCAAAGTATTGCGGAATCTCAAGAAGTTCGAATGGAACGAAGAATGCGATCGAGCGTTAGATCAATTGAAAGAGTACCTGGCCTCTCTCCCCCCCCCAATTGCTGGCCAAGCCAAATGAGGGAGAGACCTTGTACCTCTACCTATCCCTTTCTAACGAGACCTTCAGCTCAGTCTTGGTCGCCATTCGAGATCGAAAACACCTACCGATCTACTACTTGAGCAAGATCCTGCACGGTGCGGAACGGACTTATCTCGAGATCGAGAAATTCGTGTTTGCCCTCACGCACGCAGCCCGGAAGCTACGTCCGTACTTCCAGGCCCACCCCATAGTTGTCCTAACAGATCAGCCGCTTAGGCAGGTGTTATCCAAACCCGATATGTCGGGTCGAATGATGAAATGGGCGGTCGAGTTGAGTCAGCATGACATCACCTACCAACCTCGAGCCGCCCAGCAAGCTCAAGTTCTGGTTGACTTTCTAGTCGAAAAGAACACCAGCTCGATGGAGATCGTCCATACCTCCCCTAGTTGGACCATGTACACGGATGGCTCATCGACCTCTCAAGGAGGGGGAGTGGGCATATCCCTTATAAATTCGGACGGACTACAGCTCGATTTCGCCATTAAACTCGATTCTAAAGCAACAAACAATGAAGCCGAGTACGAAGCACTTGTGGCGGGATTGAGGTACGCCTCGGAGAACCAGATCGACAGGTTAGCCGTTGTAACTGACTCCCAGCTCATCGCCGGCCAAGTCAACGGCACGTACGAAGCTCGGGAAGAGTCCATGGCAGCGTATCTCAAAATGGTGAAAGAGCTGACCTCGAAGCTGAAAGAGTTCAAAATTTAACAGGTCCCCCGCGAAGAGAACGGTCGAGCTGATGCCCTATCGAAGTTGGCCAACGGATTCCAGGGAACAAAGGATGCGACCATCTCGTTCATGGTCTCGGGGGGGCGTGCGATCGATGAAGGAAAGGTCGAGATCGCCACCATCGATCCGTCGGAACCTTGTTGGATGGACGATCTAATCGCTTACCTCAAAGACGGGCTTTTGCCCCAAAATCAAACTGAGGGCAGGAGAATAAAATATCGATCTCTGCTCTATATGATAGATCATGAAGGCAGGTTGTTCAAAAAATCCTTCACCGGTCCCCCGCTAAGGTGCCTACGACCTAGCCAAGCCCAAGATGTCCTAAAAGAAGTCCATGAGGGATGTTGCGGAAACCATTCCGGAGGTCGAGCTCTAGCTCGAAAGATCTTAAGGAGTGGGTATTTTTGGCCGACCATGGTGTGGGATGCGAAGATCCACTCTAGGAAATGCCCCAAGTGCCAAAAACACGGCAACCTAATCCACACTCACCCGGCGTCCATGATACCGATCGATGTGTGCTGGCCCTTCGACCAATGGGGGATCGACATCATCGGTCCCTTCCCCTTGGCACCCAGACAGAAAAAGGGCGCCATAGTATGTGTTGAGTACTTCTCAAAGTGGGTTGAGGCCGAGGCAGTCCCCAAAATTACTGATGCAGTGATAAGAAATTTCCTCTGGAAGAATATAATCTGTCGTTTTGGGGTTCCGAGGGTACTCATCTATGACAATGGCCCTCAATTTCGATCTGAGAATACCAAGATCTATTGTCGAGACCTCGGGATCGATCTCCGATTCACTACAGTTGGTCATCCGCAAGCAAATGGCCAAGCTGAAGTCACCAAGCGAATCATTATCCAAAATCTCAAGACCCGCCTTGATGCCAAACTGGGGGCATGGGCGGACGAGCTCGACGGCGTACTATGGGCATATCGAACTACCCCGCGGACAGCCACGGGACAAACACCATACTCTCTGGTTTACGGATCCGAAGCTGTCATCCCATCGGAGCTGTTACACGAAACCGCTCGTGTATCGCAATACCAACTCGACCGGAATACGGAGATCAGAGCCGAAGATCTAGATGTGATTGAAGAAAGCAGGTAACACGCCTATAAGAAGCTCAAACAGTACAAGGCAGCGGCGGCTCGATCATACAACAAACACGTGAAGCCCAGATCGTTTCAGATCGGCGACCTAGTGTTAAAAAAGGTCAAAGTCTTACAACATGTCGGAAAACTTGAGCCTAACTGGGAAGGACCCTATCGCGTCCTGGAGATCGGAAAAAACATGGCCTACCGGCTCGAAGACATGGCCGGGGAGCCATTACCCAGACCGTGGAATACGCACAACTTGAAGAAATTTTACACTTAGCTTTCAAATTATTTCAAGTTGTAACGGTTAAAGCGGTCGAATTCGCCTGAGAATCGATCTCTATTCAGTAAATTAATGTACCTGTTTGGGAACGACATCCGATTGGAGTCAATACGTAATCCTGTACCAGGTTACTATCCCCTCGGGTAAGCTTTCATTCGACCTACTGTCATGAGTCGATGAGGGAGCGTCCAATCGCTAGAGATCGAGATCCATTGAGGTCGTTTTCAGACCCAACGAGATCCTAAAAATCCTAACGTATTGGGTGATTTTAAATCATTGTTAGAGATCGAGATCCAATGAGGTCATTTTTAAGACCCAAAGAGATCCTAAAAAATCCTAAGGAACCTAAAGATCCAGAGATCCAAGGAGATCATTTTAGATCCAGAGAGGTCCAGAGATTAATGGTTTTCAAAAATTAATGATCCAGTGACCCAAGGAGATCGTTTTAGATCCCATGAGGTCCAGAGATCGATGGTTTCCAAAACCTAATGATCCAGAGATCCAAGAAGATCGTTTTAGATCCAGAGAGGTCCAGAGATTAATGGTTTTCAAAAATTAATGATCCAGTGACCCAAGGAGATCGTTTTAGATCCCATGAGGTCCAGAGATCGATGGTTTCCAAAACCTAACGATCCAGAGATCCAAGGAGATCGTTTTAGATCCAGAGGTCCAGAGATTCATGGTTTTCAAAATCTAATGATCCAGAGATCCAAGATCGTTTTAGATCCGAGGAGATCCAGAGACTAATGATCTTCGGAAAGGTGGATCCTACGATCCAATGAGATCAACTTAGATCCAAGGAGATCTAGAGATCGATGATTTTCGAAAAGTTTATTCAGAAACCCGAGGAGATCGAGTTAGATCCAAAGAGGTCCAGAGATTAGGGCGTCTCAGAGATCGCTATCGATCCGACGAGAATGCAGCGAATGGAAAAACGACTAAGGAAAAATGCGAACGCCAATAATGCTAGATCGACACCCAAAAGAGATCGAATAGCTACGTGAACCTATCGATCCGAAAGCGATAAAAATCTAAGCTAAGGGTAAGCAAAACCTAGATCGATAAACCACGCGGCATATCGAATTAATGTTCAACTTGCAAAGTAAAAGAAAACACAAGTATGAGAAACATAATTCATTCATGCAAAAATCGATCTAAAAAATTAACAAGGATCGATTATACCTAGCGCATCGAGCTCACCACGCGACGTGGCTCGATGGGCAAATGTTCAAAAACAAGCAGAAACAAACAAAGTATTCACCCAGCCACAACCCAGCTGGAAGGTGGAATTAACAAGATCGAATCAGTCGAGCTCAACAAGAGCCGATGTGGATTCCGAAGCAGATCGACGAAGGGTTCTCTCGAGTTCTCTGACTGTAGGAAGGAAGCTCTCGACCTGGATCGGCATGGGAAGCTCGCACGCAACCGGGCGCTTATCCTTCTTTGCACGAGCGATCTCAATGGCATAGCCGTATTTGTAGGTCGCCCAGTCGATCTGGACCGGCTCCTCCTCCTCTTGAACTTCGACGGCACCTGGGTCAGGGAGCATGGGGCCAATTGTCTCAAAGTTAAAGTTGGGAACGATGGCGTCCTGGGCCTTGAGCTGATTAATGGCTATCTGAAACCCCTCAGCAACGTCATTCATGCCAACGATCAGGCTCGCCTCTTCAAAGCCAGGACCCTCCATGAACTCACGAACGGCATACCGCTCGATCTCCGACATGCATTTCTTCATCTCATCGGCAGCTTTGCAGATCTTTGTCCGAGCGAGATCGAAGACTTCATTCCGTCCCACTTCCTTTGACACAGCGATGGCAACCTCGAGCTGCTTGGCATAGTCCTCCTTCATCTTGGCCAGCTCGTTCGCGTGGGCCTTCTCCGCCTCCCTAAGGGCCTCCTGTGAGCTCTTCCATTTTGTCTCCATGGTCTCTTTCTCCTCGACCCGCTGCCTCTTCTCCTCCCGGGCTGAGCTCCCGCTCGAGCTGTTCAACCCTCGGGGTTCGCGGAAACGAGCCCCGGCCCTTCATCATATGATACTTCTCCTTGTATTTTTCTTTGCCGGCTTTGATGACCTCAGCCTCGTGGATCGAGTTGATGAGTACGGGGAGGACATCCTAAGATCGATCAATCAGATCGAATTAGTCCGATCCCTGGGAGTTCAAAAAAAAAATACAAGAAAACCAAAACGAACTAAACTTACCCCAAAAAGACCTCTGGCAGCTTGATACCTCTTCTGGCTCGCCGACCTCTCGGAGAGCTTCTTCTGCTCATCAATAATGCATCCGGAGTTGAAGAGGGCAGCCAACAGTTCGGGATCAGCTTTTCCGAATGCCAGAGCTCGTTTGGTACCATCCACCTTTTCGAGCTCAAAACCGGCAGGCCATTGGGGAAGGGGGGACTTGAGAAAATTTAAAAACTGAGCCTCCTCATTGGATTCTTCGGAGTCCTGCAGTTCGTGAACAAGTTCCCTAAAAGGTCTCTTGCCTACCCCATGCCTCGCCTGAACAAACTGGAGTTGAGGATCAACATCTTCATCAAAATATAAAGGGAGATGATCGAGATTTATTACTTGTTCGACGTCCTCCCCGACCTGACCGCTCGGTTGTGCTGACGACCCGGCAAGCCCTTCAAGCTCCTGCCCGCGACGGGAATCTCCAGTTGGCTGCGTAGCGAGATCGGCATCCAAGTCGTGCAGCTCTTTCGAGCACCTCTCCTGTTGAGCTCGTTGGGCATCAGGGAGGGAGTCAATCAGGGCACGAGCGGCAGCCGCCACAGGTCTGAGCTCGTCCGGGGTGGCGTCCCTCTGATTCATCGCCCTCATCTTGGCCGCTCGAGACTGTTAGGAATAGTGCCCTAAAAGCCGATTGTATATCCGCTTTGTGCTTTTCCTTATTGTAATCACAGACAATCTTTGAATGAAATAACGAATTGAGGCAACACTTCTTTATATGCTCTTGTTTGGTATGCGTTTACTTTAGCTGTGCATGTATGAGAACTCCCCTAATCCTGATGACTTTTTAGGACTCTACCATTTAGGTGAAATGGTTCATGAAACGAGCCCTATATCACATAAGTCATGGTTAGTAAAATACTCCAAGCCGATGAGTCCTACAGACAGTGGGAGTGTCAACCTGACTCCTCTAAGGCTTGCTTGTGGGATCACGCCCTTAAGAAGGACCACCTTGTTTCATGGAGGTGGAAAGTGTATAGTTGATACGTGCGTGATACATGAGGGTGCTTGCTTTAATAAGTAAGTTCACTGAGGTGCCCCGTGTGAGAACATTCCTAAATAGGAAAGGAAGTTTCTATTTCAGGAAATGGAAACTTCCAGATTAGGAAATATCTCACGAGTCATTGATGTGATTAATTGATCCTTAGACTTGAGGTTCCATGTTACTTTATGAGTTAACTCTGTAGTCTTTGGTATAAGCTTTAAAGGGTGTCGCCTTAGACAACTGATTCAAGGCTTATGCTGGGGCTGCACAAGTGATTCATGAAAGTGAATGAAAATCAAGAAAGGACCTACACTTGCATATGCAAGGTGATCTCTTATTGTGTAAGTCATTCATATGCCATATGGAGTCCTTGGCCAAGGCAGTAGATCAAGACATCAAGAAAAGGGTTTCTTGGATTGAGATCAAATGGATATGAAATGCACTTAGCTTTAAGACCGGATTATTAGGGTTCTGATTATTCCCTTGCCCTAGATCTTGGTTGAGAGATAGTAAGTAAGAGGATTGTATCTCACATGAATCAATGACTTAAAGGTTCTGTCGAATCCGAACATTCCAATTCAGCTAGGGGTTAAACACCTGTTGCTAGACTATGGTCGTTTAATCTATGGACTGATTAATTAATTAGTGAATTAATTAATTAGGGTCACTACTAATTGAATTGAGAACCTAGAGGGTCACACACAACAACTTGGTTACATGAGTTGAGGCTTTAAAATGATTAAACGAGTTAATCGGGCCAAGAGGGTTCCACACGTGTGAAGTCACACGTGTGGCTCACGTGAGTGACACGTGTCACACACGTGTGTATATATATATATTATATATATATTAAATAATTAATTAGTTAATTATTTAATAGACTTTGGTTTAATTTTGAATTAAAAAGAAAGTCTAATTTTGGAGAAAATAATCTAGTTAATTAATTACGAATTAATTAATTAGATAAAAATAAGTTATTTATTTTATAATAAATAAAGTATAAAATTATCCAAAAATAGTTTGGATAATTTTAGCTCTCTTAGAAGTTGACTTGAATTAGAATTCAAAGTCAAAGTTGGAAAATACTTGATGATCAAGTAATAGGAGAGAGGGACCAAAATCCTAGCCCATAAAGGACTAGGAATTTCGGCACCCCCTTCCCTATAAATAGGGGAGCTCGAGCTCCTTATGGAGCTAATAGACAATTCTTGGTTCATGTGTTGAACACCTTCCTTTCTCCAAGATTAAATTAAACCCTAGGTTAAGCCTAAACACTAACTAGAGAACTAGCATCCTTACTAGTTAGATTGTGATCAAGTTGGTGGACTTTCTCTAGAGACTTCAAGTTAGAAGTTTGAAGATTCGAGCTTTACCAAGGAGAGGGGATCAAGCCGCGAGAAGAGCGTTCTTGGGTGGCTTGAAACGCTTCAAGAAATAACAAAAGAAAAGTAAGTTTTCTATCTTTACGAATTTGGTTACACGATTGCGAGTTCAAGGTCCTTTTGTTGGGAAAATTTTTTAAATTCCGCTGCTTTCTGATTCGTGTTTTCCAACAAGTGGTATTAGAGCCACCTCGTTAATCGTGTTTCTGATTCGTCTCAATTATTCTGAATTTGGTAGAAATTCTTAGGCTTAGATGCGAATTAGGTATTCATGAGTTCTTTTAGAAAGTCTGAAATACGAAACTGTAATTTTTCCTGAATTTCTGAAACTGTTTTCTTAAATTGTGATTTTGAAAACCGTTTTGATTGAAATATGTTTAAATCGAATTTTTAATTTTTGGATTGAACCGGGTTTTCGAGAAACCCAGAAATACGAAACCAACACGAAAAGCAACGAGCCTAGGCGTGCTAGCACGTCGCACGCCCAGGCCCGTCGCCGCCGCCCAGCTCCTCCCGCAACAGCGCGGGAGCCATCCCGGGCGCGCCGCCCAGTCCGTCCCGCAACCGCGCGTCCCGCCTGCTCATCCCGGCTAGTCGCGGCGGGCGCTGCTGCGCTCGGCGGGCGCATGATGCACGCCCAGCGTGCGCACGCGAGCGGCAACTGCCGCGCGCTGTGAGCGCCGCTGGCGCGCGCTGCTGCGCGGCGGTGCCTCACGCGGCTGGGCACTTTTTTTGGGCTCGTTTTTCGTGTTTCGTGTTTTTCGTGTTTTCGGTCCGTAAAATCCCGATTTAATTTTATTTTAATTTTATCTTTTAAAATCAGTTTTGTTAAAATAAAATTATTTTAAAATTTTGATTAAATTGGGATTTTTGAGAAATTGAAGCGATTTGGATTTTGGGAAAATTATGAATTTTATTTTCTGAAAATAATGAAAGAATAAAATTATTAATTTTGGAAATTAATTGGAATTTTATTGGTTTATTGTTTTTCGGGTTTTATTGAAAAGGCTCTTGAACAAGAATTGCATCTAAGTCGTGTTTTAAGTCATTAGGACTTGAAACGAGAATTTTAATTTATTGGCTAAATTTAAATTCTCGCAAAAGCATGTTAGGTGATCATGGGTTTAGATCTATGTATGGTTTTAATTTATGCACATGGATGGTTTAAATTGGGGTTGGAGCCCTATAGTTGCGTTTTTCAATTGAGGTTGGAGCCTCACTTATGTGAGTACTGTTATGTGATTTATTATGTGGCTTTCCATATTACTGTTTTTGAGGCCGGGGTATGCCCCGTGTAATTGTCTAAGGCCAATATGAAGATTGAGCCTTATTACTTTATGTCTTTTTCTTTTTATTGTAATTTGAGAGTAGAGATAGGTGGTGAGGTTTTATTTTCATTTTGGAGACAATGCACCCATGGAGTAAGATGGACCACATTCAAGTAACTAGGAGGCCATAAGTGAAGACCCCTCAAAATGTTAGGGAGGGGAATCTCAATTGTTAAATGTAATAGAGATAGGGCTCGTATTTTGTTACCGCTTTCCCTTATGTGATTTAAACTGTTTATGTGGCATGTATGTTAGAACTTGTGATTGTGGAGTGGCTCCCGCATATCACGCCTAAGATAGGTAGAACCCATGATCATTACATGTTAGTATCATGCTAGGACATGTTATCTGTTTATGTGCTTGTTTGAAATGCATTTAAGTGTACTTGCATTAATCAAGACTAATAAAATTGGATAACATATATGTTGGTGAGGTCGAACCGGACAACTCTCCGGTTGATTCGAAAATTCCCATTAAATATTAAGCTAATTTCGAACAAATAGGTGTTTAATTCGAGATGCAAATTTTGAATTAAATTCCTAGCATTCCATCAATAGGTTTTAAGTTTAGTAAGTAAAGCTAGTTATTGTCCGCGAGTCGTGGGATAGCTAGTGGAGCTTATTAGTTCTTAGTTACCTAATTAATCATTTTTAAATGGTCAATATTTCGTGGTCAATTTTAGCAAGGGCGATATCCGCGAGTCGTGGGTCGTTCGAACTAAGTTTTGGTCATGATCTTATGATTGATGGGTCTAGCTTAACGCCTAAGTAAATATGGATGTCGCACGAGTCGTGGGTCCATATTGAAAGATAGGTGATGCAAAAACAATTACTAAGAATTCTAAAGGTGTTAGAATTGGTAAGTTGTACCTACCTAGGGTTCTTACTTAGAATGTCCGCGAGTCGTGGGTTCGAGGTAAAATGCCTAGGATCTGAGTACCCATTGGGAAACGTGTTCCTCTTAGATATTTGGGAATTCTAGATCTTTGAAAAACAGTGGGAGCTACAATAGATTAAAGACCTTATCTTTTGTATATCGTTATAATTCAGCATGCTCACTAGTTCTCTGTTTTACCATTTAGGTCGTAGATTCTGTGATTCTCTACGTGTTTTGAAATGGCAACCAAAAACCCTCTTGTATCGATCCTCGAGTCAAACAAGTTGACTGGTCCCAACTATTCTCTTCGAAGGGGAGCCTAGTCCCGAAGGGGAGGCTCCCACTCGGGCCGAGCGGGACGCGATTCAGAAGTGGAAGGATGATAATCTCCAAGCCCGTTGCCTTATGTTGGCTAACATGTCTCCGGACTTGCAAAGGCAACATGAGGCCATGGAATTTGCTTGGGAGATTTACGACCACTTAGAGCAACTTTACCGCCCTCATGAACGTGTTACAAGGTATAACACTTCAAAGGAATTGTTCCACTTGAGAATGAGGGAAGGTTCAAGTGTCCATGAATATGGACTCAAGTTTCTTGCCCTTACTGAGAAACTTGCTTCCATGAACATGCCACTGAAAGATGAGCTTTCAGTGGATTTGTTGCTAGCTTCGCTCCCACCATCATTCAACCCATTTGTCCTTAACTTCAACATGAATCATGCTGGTGCTACTGTAGCTGAGCTGATTAGTCAGCTTGTGACTGCTGAAAGCACAATCAAGAAGGACAATAAGGTTTTGATGGTGAATGCTCCATGTTCCTCTTCTAGGCCTTCTAAAGGTAAGGGCAAGAAAGCCCAAAAGAAGAAGAAGAAACCCCTTAGGCCCACTGGTGGCATTTCGAAGGGGAAGACCCAAAAGAAGAAGCGTGATCAGAAAGAGGATGTTTGCTTCCATTGTGGCAAAGCGGGACATTGGAGGAGAAACTGCCTAGAGTACAAGGCTACTCTAAAGAAAAGTATCTTTCTCGTTGAAGTAAATCTTTCTATTAATTCTAGTTCTTGGGTACTTGATACCGGTTGTGGAACTCATATCTGTAATGATGTACAGATGCTAAGTGAGGTCCAACAACTCAAAGAAGGAGAATGTGTCTTGAAGATCGGCGATGGCTCAAACGTTGAAGCTCGAGCTTTAGGCACAATTAGATTAGATTTAGGTAGTTTTGAGTTAGTATTAAACAAATTCCTTTATGTACCGAACATTATTCGTAATATAATTTCAGTTCCAATATTAGATTGTGAAGGTTATGAAACTTATATTAAGAATGGTAAATATTTTATCAAACGGAACAACTCTTCCGTTCACATCGGTACTCTAAGTAATGGACTTTACCTAACTCAAAATATCAATATTATGAATATACAACGAGAAACAAAGCGTAAGAGAGATGACAAAGTTTCAGCTCCCTTATGGCACGCTAGATTAGGACACATTTCCAAGAACAGAATTAGCAAGATAAACACTTTAGGATCATTCTCTGAAAATGATCTCAAAGAGTTGACCTCTTGCGAATCCTGTCTCAAAGGAAAGATGTCCAAAGTTCCTTTTAAAGGAACTGTGGAACGTGCCACTGAGGTTTTGGATTTGATCCATACTGATGTTTGTGGACCGCTTAGTGTAAGCACTAGAAACAATCATCAGTACTTCATAACCTTTACTGATGACTTTAGTCGGTATGGTTATGTATACTTAATGAAGTATAAATCTGAAGCTTTTGAGAAATTCTTAGAATTTCAAAAGGAGGTTGAGAACCAAACTGGTCACAAGATCAAAGCACTTCGATCTGATCGAGGAGGCGAGTATCTTAGTGAAGAATTCCTTAATCATCTCAAAGATAATGGGATTATCTATCAGTGGACTCCTCCGGGAACTCCTCAGCTTAATGGAGTTTCTGAGAGAAGGAATCGAACCCTACTTGATATGGTTCGTTCCATGATGAGTTTCACTGACTTACCACCTTCTTTCTGGGGTTATGCCCTAGAAACTGCAGCAAAGATTCTGAATCTAGTTCCCTCTAAGTCAGTCCCCAAGACGCCCTATGAAATGTGGCATGGTAAAATCCCTAGTTATTCTTACTTAAGAATTTGGGGTTGTCCTGCTTACGTGAAGAGGACAGTGGGAGATAAGTTAGAATCTCGTTCTAACTTATGCTACTTTGTAGGTTATCCTAAGGAATCCATAGGATACTATTTCTATGATCAATCTGAGCAAAAGGTGTTTGTTTCCAGAAATGCCACTTTTCTTGAGGAACCGTTCCTTAAAGAAAAGAAAGGCAAGATCATAGAATTAGAAGAAGTACAAAGTGACCCCACACCACCCACTGAAGAAACGTCCCACTCTAATCAACCACAACCAATCACGAATTTCGATACACATGAAAATCCTCCTCTAAGGCGTTCTGAACGCACTCCTAGACAGCCGGAGAGATGGTATGGATTCTTCCATGAAATCTCTCAAAAGGATAATGATCCTTTAACATATGAGGAGGCACTTTCAGATTCTGACTCTGAACAGTGGATAGAAGCCATGAAATCCGAAATGGATTCCATGAACTCCAACCAAGTTTGGACCTTGGTAGATTTGCCTGATGGGGTCAAACCCATAGGTTGCAAATGGATCTTTAAGAGAAAGCTTGGAGTTGATGGAAGCATTGCAGCCTACAAGGCGAGACTGGTTGCAAAAGGATTCACTCAAGGACCCGGCGTAGACTTTGACGAAACCTTTTCACCAGTTGCAATGCAAAAGTCCATTCGAATCATGCTTGCCATTGCTGCATATTATGACTATGAGATATGGCAAATGGATGTGAAAACTGCCTTTCTCAATGGTGACATTGATAAAGACATTTATATGGAGCAACCCATAGGTTTCACATTCAGTGGGAGTGAGCAAAAGGTTTGCAAACTCCAAAGATCAATCTATGGATTGAAACAGGCTTCTAGGAATTGGAACATTCGATTTGATGAATCGGTCAAAGCGTTTGGCTTCATCCAAATTACGAATGAATCATGTGTGTATAGAAAGGAATTGGAGACCTCAGTGCAATTCTTAGTACTTTATGTTGATGACGTCCTTCTTATTGGGAATTCGAAGGATGACATGAAAGTAACTAAGTTATGGTTATCGAACCAATTCGAGATGAAAGATCTTGGTGATGCGTCCTATATCCTTGGAATTAAAATCTATAGAGATAGATCTAGAAGGTTAATAGGACTATCACAATCGATGTACATTGACAAAGTATTGAAGAGATTCAATATGGAGTCAGCAAAGGTTAAGAACCTTCCTATGAGTGTAGGAACATGTCTTTCAAAGAAGATGTGTCCTAAGACTAACCTTGAGAAGGAGAGAATGACTCATTCACCTTATGCGTCAGCAATAGGTAGCATAATGTATGCAATGTTATGTACTCGACCGGATGTGGCTTATGCACTTAGTGTAACGAGTCGTTTCCAATCTGCCCCTGGAGATGGTCACTGGGCTGCCGTGAAGAATATTCTTAAGTACTTGAAAAGTACTAAAGATTTATTCTTAGTTTACGGAGGTCAGAAAGATCTTACTGTCGAAGGATACTGCGATGCAAGCTTTGCATCTGACTTAGATGATTTTAAGTCAATGTCAGGATACATTTTCTGCCTAAACGGCGGAGCAGTGAGTTGGAAGAGTTCCAAGCAAACTACCACTGCAGATTCGACCACTGAGGCCGAATACTTAGTTGCAAATGATGCAGCTAAGGAAGGTGTTTGGATTAGAAACTTCATTCAAGAGTTGAATGTTGTTCCTAGCATGAAAGACCCCATTACTGTGTTTTGTGACAACACTGGGGCGGTTGCTCAAGCAAGAGAACCAAGATCTCACCAACGGACCAAGCACATTATGAGGAAGTATCACCTAATCCGTGATATTATCAAAAGAGGAGATGTGCTAATTGAGAGGGTCACATCAGCAGAGAACGTGGCAGATCCACTTACTAAACCCCTTAGTCGAGAAGCTTTCCAAGGTCATCTTCAGAAGATGGGACTTAGAGTAGCTTTAGAATGGCTTTGACGGGCAAGTGGGAGATTGTTAGGAATAGTGCCCTAAAAGCCGATTGTATATCCGCTTTGTGCTTTTCCTTATTGTAATCACAGACAATCTTTGAATGAAATAACGAATTGAGGCAACACTTCTTTATATGCTCTTGTTTGGTATGCGTTTACTTTAGCTGTACATGTATGAGAACTCCCCTAATCCTGATGACTTTAGGACTCTACCATTTAGGTGAAATGGTTCATGAAACGAGCCCTATATCACATAAGTCATGGTTAGTAAAATACTCCAAGCCGATGAGTCCTACAGACAGTGGGAGTGTCAACCTGACTCCTCTAAGGCTTGCTTGTGGGATCACGCCCTTAAGAAGGACCACCTTGTTTCATGGAGGTGGAAAGTGTATAGTTGATACGTGCGTGATACATGAGGGTGCTTGCTTTAATAAGTAAGTTCACTGAGGTGCCCCGTGTGAGAACATTCCTAAATAGGAAAGGAAGTTTCTATTTCAGGAAATGGAAACTTCCAGATTAGGAAATATCTCACGAGTCATTGATGTGATTAATTGATCCTTAGACTTGAGGTTCCATGTTACTTTATGAGTTAACTCTGTAGTCTTTGGTATAAGCTTTAAAGGGTGTCGCCTTAGACAACTGATTCAAGGCTTATGCTGGGGCTGCACAAGTGATTCATGAAAGTGAATGAGAATCAAGAAAGGACCTACACTTGCATATGCAAGGTGATCTCTTATTGTGTAAGTCATTCATATGCCATATGGAGTCCTTGGCCAAGGCAGTAGATCAAGACATCAAGAAAAGGGTTTCTTGGATTGAGATCAAATGGATATGAAATGCACTTAGCTTTAAGACCGGATTATTAGGGTTCTGATTATTCCCTTGCCCTAGATCTTGGTTGAGAGATAGTAAGTAGGAGGATTGTATCTCACATGAATCAATGACTTAAAGGTTCTGTCGAATCCGAACATTCCAATTCAGCTAGGGGTTAAACACCTGTTGCTAGACTATGGTCGTTTAATCTGTGGACTGATTAATTAATTAGTGAATTAATTAATTAGGGTCACTGCTAATTGAATTGAGAACCTAGAGGGTCACATACAACAACTTGGTTACATGAGTTGAGGCTTTAAAATGATTAAACGAGTTAATCGGGCCAAGAGGGTTCCACACGTGTGAAGTCACACGTGTGGCTCACGTGAGTGACACGTGTCACTGTGACACGTGTCACACACGTGTGTATATATATAAATTATATATATATTAAATAATTAATTAGTTAATTATTTAATAGACTTTGGTTTAATTTTGAATTAAAAAGAAAGTCTAATTTTGGAGAAAATAATCTAGTTAATTAATTACGAATTAATTAATTAGATAAAAATAAGTTATTTATTTTATAATAAATAAAGTATAAAATTATCCAAAAATAGTTTGGATAATTTTAGCTCTCTTAGAAGTTGACTTGAATTAGAATTCAAAGTCAAAATTGGAAAATACTTGATGATCAAGTAATAGGAGAGAGGGACCAAAATCCTAGCCCATAAAGGACTAGGAATTTCGGCACCCCCCTCCCTGTAAATAGGGGAGCTCGAGCTCCTTATGGAGCTAATAGACAATTCTTGGTTCATGTGTTGAACACCTTCCTTTCTCCAAGATTAAATTAAACCCAAGGTTAAGCCTAAACACTAACTAGAGAACTAGCATCCTTACTAGTTAGATTGTGATCAAGTTGGTGGACTTTCTCTAGAGACTTCAAGTTAGAAGTTTGAAGATTCGAGCTTTACCAAGGAGAGGGGATCAAGCCGCGAGAAGAGCGTTCTTGGGTGGCTTGAAACGCTTCAAGAAAGAACAAAAGAAAAGTAAGTTTTCTATCTTTACGAATTTGGTTACACGATTGCGAGTTCAAGGTCCTTTTGTTGGGAAAATTTTTTAAATTCCGCTGCTTTCTGATTCGTGTTTTCCAACAGAGACATGATCAGCGGTCGTAGGTCTGCAGAACGAGAAGGGTCAGATCGATAAAAAAAAAAACAAAGCAAGCAAAATAATTTTAGACCCTGAACGAGTAGGGGTCTGGTCGAAGTAAGAGCATACCAAAGCGGAAGTTCTTTCTCCGAGTCCCAAGTATAATGACCGCTTCGACCAAATTCCCCGTCCTCGTCAGGTTAGTATGATCTAAGAGCCCTAGATTGGTCAACAGCTCGAAATGGTCATGAAGCCAGTTCGACGACTTGGTCACGAGCCGCCTCGGACCACTGTCCCCCCAAGTAATCCGAAAACGGGGTACGATAGGTAGGTCGATGAAGAAGAATTTGGACTTCCAGTTGACCCCATGAGATGTAGATGGGATCGATACGATCTTCCGGTTCGGCTTCGATTGGAGGTTGAAATATCCGACCCCGGACTTGGTAGCACTATTAAGGGTGAAGAACTCCCCGAAGTCCCAGATCTCCGGCTCGAACCCGAGGCACTTCATCGTCACAATCATACAGTGCATAAGCGAGAAAGAGTTGGGGGTCAGCTGGGAAGGGCATAAGTTGTACCGAACCAAGAAATCTGCAACGACCCGGGGGAGAGGGAGCCTAAATCCATGTTTGACGGTGGCGTAATACATGCCAACCGACCTTAATCCCCTCGGCCTCTCGATAGTTTCCTCCTCCTCCGGTCTTCGAACCGTGTATTGGGGACCCAGCCCCAGCAGCCTCGTTACCTCCGCGAGCTCCTGAGAAGTTATCTTGGAAAATCTCTCAGAAACATGCGAGAGGGTCCTGTAGACATACGGAGGCCGAGCCGGGGGGTTTCCGACCTGCATCGCAGGAACCCCTGCATCGATCCGTCCTACTCCGACCCGCGCTTCTGTGTCCAGTTCCCCTTCAGACTCCCCCTCAGGTTCGTCCTGCAGCCCAATGGGCCGTTTCGACCTCGATGTCGAGGTGGGTCCCCCTCTATTGGATGTCGGAACGTTTAATCTTGCTCGCGAGGGAGAGAGCTCGAAATTCTCGGTCTGGCGAAGGAGTAAAGGCAGCCTGGTTCTGAGCCATAAAGATTAAATAAGGGGAGATGTCTTTACCTCAAAGTGTGGAGTTCGAAGGTGTCGATCCCCTGACGAGCTAGCAAAGAGCAGAGCAGTTCGAAATATCTAAGTGAAATAGCAGAGGTATGGTGACTGAGGGTGACCCCCTATATATAGGGGTTGAAAAGTAACGCCTCGAAATGCGAAAAGACGCCATAATTACCCCGCACGCGCCTATCCTATGGAAGGTCGCGTCGCATTAAATGCTTTGTCGGACCGATCTGACTCAAAAGGTCACGCCCGTAACTGAGACGACGGCTCGATTCCAACGGTCATGACGGTTCCCCTACCCATTGCCAGTTCGATGAAATTACCACTGCGAAGATTCACACTGGTAATTTGGGGGGCCTCTGATATGGTATAATAGTACAGGGCCACGTGGCCGCCCCCTGTTGGCGCCACGCGGACCCTCGCGCCAACCTGGACAAACCAGGAACGACCTCTTGGACAGGTCATCAGATCGATACCAGGTCCTCAGGTCACCAGATCTGTTTGAGGACACCAGATCGATTGGTATACCATCCGATCATCAGATCAACAGATCGATCTGCTCTCTCCTATGAGGAAACCCACAGCATTAAGGATCCCGGAAGGCAATAACGATCTCCAGATCGATATCATACGTCACCGGACACCCGAATACTGTAAAGCACTCCTGTCGGGACACGTGTACCCTCCCCATTCCCTGGAACAGGCGTACTACGGTTCATTAATGACCGTCAGTCCCTGCTTTTACCCAAAGGGGAAAGAAGGTACAAACGACCCGCCTCAAGCTGGTTCCATCGTCCGACATCCAGATCGACGACTGGCAACGCCATTAATGCACACCTACAGTACACACACTACTGTGTCATTTGGCCATGGCTATAAATACTCACCCTTTGAACAGTAGTTGGTAAGCCTTTAATACGCATTCAATTGCATTTATTCTCTCTCTATAGAGCTCCATTACTGACTTGAGCGTCGGAGTGCCAAACTTGGGTAAAACCCCAAGTCCCCCAATTTGGTACTTAGCTCACGTGTGTTAGTGCTTTCAGGTCGATAAGAACCCACTCAAACAAATTCTTGACTGATTGACCCATATCTGATAGCCAGATCGACCACGTCAGATCGACCAGATTTGAGCCAGATCACATTTTTGAAGAGTTAAAAAGTTAAAAAAAATTAATTGTGCACCCTACTAGTAAGACATATAATATATTACATATGTATAAAACAAATATAGTAATATAATTTAGGAATCAATATATAATATATTATATATGTATATAAAAAATTATAATAATATCTAAAAATATATATAAAAAATATTTTAAAAAAAATTCGGTATTTCGGTCGGTTCGGTATACCGCACATAATTACCGATACCGAACCGAAAACCGAAATTTTTAAAATTGTCATACCGAATACCGAACCGAATTATCAGTTTGGTTTGTACCGAATTTTCGGTTTCGGTCGGTTCGGTCGGTATTACCGAACTCTGCACACCCCTAGTGAGAATTGATTCTGATTGACTCTTTGAAAATGGTGACGATTTGTAATGAAGCCCAGTAAAAACAACTCCGAGGCAGTTGTTGGCTTTAACGGCAAATTCACGGTATTCCCAATTCTAGAGAGTACGTTACATTCAAAGGCATTAAACTTTCATTAAAACACAAACTCATATATACTCGTAGATATAGCCCTTCCGAAAGCCGAAACTTGATCACAAGATCATAAACATATCGTATATCACACATATTTAACTATATATAAAGTATATAGTCACATGCTGTAGCACCCGAGTGCAAGGTACCACATCCCCCGCACCGAGACCCCACCCGAATATGAAATAGATAATCCATACTCAAGCTAGATCACGGCGAACGGGGACATACACACACTCTATGCTAGGCGGGACTAACCCTTAAACCAAGAAATACAAGAATAGACAATAAAGCGGAAGTATAAATAACATATAAGTTGTACATTGAGCATCATGCTCCAAAAGAATATATCATAAGTCACATGCCTAAAAGGCCCAAAATATACAATTCCCCAAGTTATAGATAAAATACCAAGACCATAAGTATGAGTATGCAAGTGTAAACAAAATATACAAGAGCTAGAAGCAAATGCAAGACTCTAGACTCGAATTCCCGCCTAGCTCCCCTTACACCTGCACAACAAAAACTGAAAACAATCCGGGTTCAGTCCAAAGGGGACTGGTGGGTATAAAACAGGGCATAAATATAGATAAAACGATAATTAAACAAGTACATGCAAGCCATAATCCCAAATGAGGTTTTCAAAACATTTCTCAAGTGAGTGAAATAAGGAAATCATCCATCGGGATTATAACACTCAAATTCATTAGGTCTTTAGTGGCCCTGCGAGTGGGCGTGCATTATCTTCAACCAACACCTTGTGTATTTCATTAAAACACTCATTCAATCATTCTTTTCATGCATACTATTCTTTTGTGCATATACATAACATATACTCCTTCTTCCTCGGGTTGGTGGACGGGTTTGCAAGACCCGGCCACCCATGTATTGACCAAAAGGGGTTACATAACTCCCCAGATGACACTCAACGTCCATTCCTCGCTAACTCCTAACGAGGTCCGGTTACATCGTTAGATTGGTGGGACTAGTGAAAGGGATCACCGTCGCCCCATGCCTCCCCGGATAGCCTCTAGCACTAAGTCCCTGGGCCCCATTCTATGCATTCGATCATTTCTCGCCAAAACATTTAGGTAGGGTTCATAAAAGAAGGGTTTTACGTTCAAAATCATAGACTCGATAAAAAGGACTCTATATATATATATATATATATATAATTTTAGGCCGAAATCTTTACACATAAGAGGTATATAAGGTCATTTAACTAAGTAGAAGAGAAACCCACCTTCAAAGATAAAATAAAAGGAGTAGAAGCTTCAAGGATCACCTTCACCTTCAACCAGACCCGGATATGTGTGAACAAAGTGGTGTGAGACTCAAAATGACTAAATAAGACGCTCGACAATAAAATGATCATGATATGAATGCATAAAAGATGATATTATGTAATGGACACGTTCATGTGTATTAATATCTTAAAGACATATAAACATTCATTCCATTCTTTTCATGAAGCGTTCAAATTTGTTAAAGTTCAACATCTCCATAAATCATACTAAATTAGTCCACGAAATTCAAATAACGATGATAACACGTAGTATAACATGTATACGTATCATACAAGTCATTAAATAAGGAATAAATAGCAATTAGGGTTCAAACTTAAGAGCAAAGTTCATACATGCGCACATTAGGAGCAAAGAAGACACATTGAAGCATAACTCGTAAAATATTCCACGAAAAATCATAAAATTTCATAACACTCAAGATAACACATGTTGGCATAGCATAGAAGTCATAAAAGAGGTGGAGGAATATTAAACAAGCGAAGAAAAACAAGAAAAACGAAACCGGAGTAATAAAACAAAACAGGACAGAATCCACCCCCATGGATTTTTCCAAAGGGAAAAATCCACCCTCATGGATCTGGTCTAGAAGCCTACTGACTCAAATCCACCCCCGTGGATTTGAGTCTGTAGCCAAAAAAATAAAGATACGTAGCAGAAAAACAGAGCAACACCATTCAATCTCCAACCAACATACTTAGGTAAGTTAAGATCACCAATATGCAAGAAAACCACTCCACAACAACACACAAACATGCTCCCGAAGTGTTGAAACATGATATGGAGGTAAGGATGATCATTTCATGTTAAAAACTTCAAAAATGCATTAATGGTAACTCATGAATGCTTCAACTACCATCTAATACTTCACCATAAATGCAAATAAGGCGTCATGGCAACCATATTCAAGCTTGGAATCAACCAAAACAACCAAGGAAGGAAAGAGATCAACAAATTGGCATATAACCTAACTATTCATCCATATATCCAAAACCCCATCAATACATGATCAAAATTGGGGATGACAAGCTTAAAATGACCCATATTGAATGTAAAACATGATCCTAAACTCACCTTGTGGATTGAATGGAGGAAAAATGGAGATTTGAGCTTGAATCTCCAAGGAGGGCAAGGGTTACGGAATTTTCTGGAGAGCAGGGCAAGTTTGGTTGATTTTGGCTTAGTTTCTGAGGTTGGTTCGGTATGGGGGTGTATGGGGAGATAGTGGGGTTAACTAGGGTCACATAGGTTCAAACCATGGATAATTTGGTCAAGGTATGAGGGAGTTATGGCATTTTTGGCAATGTGTGGCAGATTTGGCTCCCATTGCGAGTTTCGGTTGAATTTCGGGGGTTCAAATGATATTAAAAAAATATAAGGCTAAGTTCATTGAACTTAAATTTTCGATACGAGTTCAACGAAGTTGACGAAACTCGAATCCGAGTTTCCTAGCTCAAGATATCACGTACGGAACCAAAGGTGCGCTAATTTCCCGTTAGTCCTGTTTTGGTTCCAAATGCACAAAATAAATTGAAAAGACAATCAAACAAATCCAAAAACATAAAACGAGCATATATTCATATTCAAGACACACATAAATCCAACATATTAAAATTCCAAAAAGTTTCGAATTCATTAAATACGGAAACGGCACGTAAACATTTAACGCATGCGCAAATATTCAAGAAATTCATATAATTTCAATTCAAATAGTTCAAATATTTAAAGAATTTCAAATAAGAATAAATATAAATCATATAATCAAGTAATTAAAATAATTTAAACACGCACTTAAAGAGCACACAAGTCATACCTGAAAATCCGAAATAGCGGCGCGTCACAACCTCTCCCCCTTTAAAGAATCCGTCCTCGGATTCACTGATTGTCCGGAAATAACTCGGGATGGAATTTCCCCATCTTATCCTCCGTCTCCCACGTAGCCTCTTCCGATTTATCACTTCTCCATAGGACCTTAACTAGTGGGATTAGCCGGTTTCGAAGTTCTTGAAATTTTCGATCCAAAATCTTAACCGGTTACTGAACGAAGGTAAGGTTAGGCTCAATTTCCACTTCTTCCTCGGGTAGGATCTCTAAATCATCCGAATGATATTTTCTGAGTTGGGAAACATGGAACACATTGTGAATTCCCGTCAAACTCGGAGGTAGATCTAACCGATAAGCCGTATCCCCGATTTTCTCCAAAATCTCATAGGGTCCCAAGTACCTAGGGTTCAATTTCCCTCCTTTTCCAATTCTCGTGAACCCTTTTCTCGGAGAAGCTTTTAGGAATACCCTATCACCTACTTCAAACTCAAGATTCTTCCTTCGACGGTCTGCATAACTCTTTTGTCTATCTTGAGCTGCTTTCATCCGTTGTCGAATCAATTGAATCTTATCAATCGCCTCTTGAACGGCCTTAGAAGGCTTTTCCTTCTTTTCTCCCCGTTTCACTCCTTCTTGTTTACTCCATTTCCATTCCTCTAAATCGAAAAACAAGGGAGATCTACACTTCCTTCCGTAGAGAGCTTCATAAGGTGTCATTCCTATCGAGGCTTGAAAGCTATTGTTGTAGGCAAATTCAATCAACGGCAGTTGTTCGTTCCACGAGCTCTGAAAGTCAAATGCATATGCCCTTAACATATCCTCTAAATACTTAATCAACCTTTCAGATTGTCCGTCCGTTTGAGGATGAAAAGCGGTGCTGAAATGAAGCCTTGTTCCCAAATTTCCTTGCAACTCTTGCCAAAATCCGGAGGTAAACCTTGGATCCCGATCTGACACTATACTTACGGGCACTTCATTTAACCGAACTATCTCATCCCGATATTTCTTATCCAATTTCGACACTTTATCGGACATCCGAATAGCAAGAAAATGTGCCGACTTTGTCAATCGATCCACTATCACCCAAATTCCATCGAAACCACCTTTCACTCTTGGAAGACCCGAAACAAAATCCATAGCAATTTGTTCCCATTTAGATTCGGGTATAGGTAACGGTTGCAATAATCCCGACGGCTTTTGATGCTCAGCTTTCACTAACTGACAAGTCAGGCATTGTCTCACAAAGTTCACCACATCTCTCTTCAAACCATTCCACCAATAATATTGCTTGAGATCCCGATACATCTTGTTTCCTCTCGGATGTACTGAATAAGCAGATTTATGAGCTTCATCTAAAATGAGCCTTCTCAAATCCTTAGGAATCACAATTCTGTTCTTGAACCTGAAAATTCCCGTATCATCAAATCCAAAAGGACACTCGGGATCCTCTCGAGCTTTCTCAACTAATTTCTGAACTTCGGGATCACTTCTTTGAGTCTCAAATATCCTTTCTCTTAAATCCGAGTGAATTGAAATATTAGAGATACGAGCTCTTATTCTAATAAGCTCTTCTAGATCTCTACTCGTCCCTTCCAAGTTAGATACACTAACCTTCCTGCTCAGTGCATCCGCGACCATATTAGCTTTGCTGGGATGGTATTTAATCACACAATCATAGTCTTCGAGAGATTCCATCCAACGCCTTTGTCTCATGTTTAGCTCCTTCTGAGAAAACAAGTACTGGAGACTCTTGTGGTCAGAAAAGATCTCAAATGAAACCCCGTAAAGATAATGCCTCCATTTCCCTAGGGCAAATATCACGGCTGCAAGTTCAAGATAGTGTGTGGGATAATTCTTTTCGTGTTCCTTCAGCTTCCTAGAGGCGTATGCGATCACTTTCCCATTCTGCATCAATACACAACCCAAGCCTTCCTTAGAGGCGTCCGTATAAACTGTGTAACCTTCATTACCTTCGAAAAGTGCTAACACAGGTGCAGTTGTCAACTTTTCCTTCAACACTTGAAACTCGCCTCACACGAAGAATCCCACTCAAATTTAGCCTCTTTCTTTGTCAATCGGGTCAAAGGAGCTGCAATCTTTGAGAAATCCTGTACGAATCTCCGATAATAGCCCGCTAAACCCAAGAAACTTCTTATTTCTGAGACATTTTTCGGAGTTTGCCACTGAATAACTGTCTCTATCTTTGAAGAATCTACTTCCAAACCCTTCCTTGAAACAACGTGGCCTAGAAAAGAAACCCGATCAATCCAAAATTCGCACTTGCTGAACTTAGCATACAATTGGTGTTCTCTCAACTGATCCAACACCAACTTGAGATGTCGGGCATGATCCTTTTCAGTTCTTGAATACACCAAAATATCGTCAATGAAGATCACCACAAACTTGTCGAGGTAGGGACGGAAAATCCTATGCATCATATCCATAAATGCTACAGGGGCATTAGTTAGACCAAATGGCATGACTACGAACTTGTAATGCCCATACCGGGTGTTGAATCCCGTCTTTGGAATGTCTCCTTCCCGGATTTTTAATTGATAATATCCTTGCCTCAAATCCAGTTTCGAGTATACCCCTGAACCTTGCAACATATCAAACAAATCTTCGATGTGGGGTAAAGGATACTTATTCTTGATAGTCATTTTGTTTAACTCTCGTTAATCGATGCACATCCTTAATGTTCCGTCCTTTTTCTTAACAAATAAAACCGGAGCACCCCACGGTGAAGAACTCGACCGAATAAATCCATTCTTAAGAAGTTCTTCCAATTGAATCTTTAATTCCTTCAATTCAGCCGGTGCCATTCTGTAAGGGGTCTTGGAATACGGCGTTGATCCCGGATACAAATCTATAACAATTCTATCTCTCGATCTGGTGGCAACGAATTCAAACTTTCCGGGAACACATCGGGATACTCCTTAACCACGGCCACATCTTCGAACTTAACTTGATCCTTAGGTTTATTAAGAACATAGGCAACATATCCCGTAGCTCCATCTCTAATCAATTTGTGAGCTTCGGTAAAAGATAAAAAGCGGCACTGATTTCGAACCAAACCCCACAATTACTTCTTTAACCAAATGGACCTTTTTAGCAAAGCAATCAACCACGGCCCGGTGCTTGTACAACCAATCCATGCCCAATATCACCCCGTATCTCTTCATTGGCATAACGATAAAATTAGCTGAATAAACCTTGTCTTCCATCTTCACAACACAATTCTTCACCACCCTGTCTGTCACAAGATTTCTCCTGAGAGGGGAGCTAACTAGGAAGAAAATATCCACAGAAATAACAGGTAGGCAAAGAGTAGCATATAGATCACAAGAGATAAAGGAATGCATGGCACCCAGATCGAATAATGCATGTATGTTCATGTTGTGAATGCAAACGGTACCTTGCACCACGGCATTTGGGTCGGTCTCGATATTTTGTTCCTCGCCCTCAAGGGCATAAGCTCGTGCTCGAACTAGTGGCCTTTGAGCTCCTCCCTGAAAACCTGGAATTTTGTCGGGGCAAACATTGGCTATATGATCCGCCTTTCCACAAATCAGACACAACCCGAGTCTTCTCCTACAAGTGTTATAAGAATGAGTTGGTCCTCCACAATGCATACACGGAGGATGATCTTTCCGAGGTCCTGTAGGAGATTGGGGAACTTGAGATGCCCGTGGAGCTTGCTTTGGGACAAAGGGCTTCTTGAACGGTCCTTTTTGTTGAGGAGTTGAGAAAGTCATAGGCCTCTTTCCTTGATTATACCCCGATCTGGAACCGGATCCTTGTCTCTGCCGGTAAGAAGACCTTCGGGCATTCACAGAATCTTCCACTTTTAAGGCCTTCACAGTCGCCTTCGCCCAAGTACTCGTGTTAACGGCTTCAAGAGATGTCTGAATATCAGGCCGAAGTCCTTGAACGAATTGCATGGCCTTATGAGAGTCATCACTCGCTATATTGGGGGCATAGCGGGATAACCTCTCAAACTCTGAAATGTATTCACCAACCGACCTCGATCCCTGCTTCAATTCCGTAAATTCCTTCAATCTTCGCGTGCGGGATGCGGGAGGAATAAACTTGTTCTTGAATTCTCGTGTGAAAACCTCCTAATTAACCTCTTCTCCCCTTGCAGCTAAAACAATCATAGTACTTTCCCACCATGAGTAGGCCTCACCTTGAATTAGAGTAATAGTACATCGGACCTTTTCCCGAGACTCGCATGGAATAAGTTCCCAAATCCTCTCCACTTGCTTGAGCCACATCTCCGCTTCTATATCATTTCCCTTGAAGAATTTCGGGCGATGTTGGTTTTGAAAGTCCCTAAGGATAGCAGAAAGTGGAGTCTCTTGTGGTACTGCGGGTGCAGGTGGTGCTGGAGGTACAGGTGGCACATAGTCCCGAAGCCTTTGATCAATAATATTTATGACTGAATTCACAAAAGCTTTAGCCGATTGTGGTGGTGGTGGTGGTGGAGGAGGTGTAGGAGAACGATTTCGGCGATGGCGCCGTTCCGGAGATCGATATCTTCTAGGAGGCATCCTGTTAATAAAACACGGAAAATGCATGCTATGTTTAGTTCATGCATGAAAAGAGAAGATAATTCAATCAAAATGCGATAATTAAGCACATAGGCACATTAGAGATGCAAAAGAGACACGTTGACAAGTAATTCCTATAGCCGAACGACCTAGACCAACTCACACGACACTAGGGCCCGGTTTTGCAACCCGAAGCTCTGATACCACATTAGGATATAGCACCCGAGCGCAAGGTACCACATCCCCCGCACCGAGACCCCACCCGAATATGAAATAGATAATCCATACTCAAGCTAGATCACAGCGAACGGGGACATACACACACTCTATGTTAGGCGGGACTAACCCTTAAACCAAGAAATACAAGAATAGACAATAAAGAGGAAACATAAATAACATATAAGCTGTACATTGAACATCATGCTCTAAAAGAATATATCATAAGTCACATGCCTAAAAGGCTCAAAATATACAATTCCCCAAGTCATAGATAAAATACCAAGACCATAAGTATGAGTATGCAAGTGTAAACAAAATATACAAGAGCTAGAAGCAAATGCAAGACTCTAGACTCGAATTCCCGCCTAGCTCCCCTTACACCTGCACAACAAAAACTGAAAACAATCCGGGTTCAGTCCAAAGGGGACTGGTGGGTATAAAACAGGGCATAAATATAGATAAAACGATAATTAAACAAGTACATGCAAGCCATAATCCCAAATGAGGTTTTCAAAACATTTCTCAAGTGAGTGAAATAAGAAAATCATCATTCGGGATTATAACACTCAAATTCATTAGGTCTTTAGTGGCCCGGCGAGTGGGCGTGCATTATCTCCAACCAACACCTTGTGTATTTCATTAAAACATTCATTCAATCATCCTTTTCATACATACTATTCTTTTGTGCACATACATAACTTGGGGGACGGGTTTGCAAGACCCGGCCACCCATGCATTGACCAAAAGGGGTTACATGACTCCCCAGATGGCACTCAACGTCCATTCATCGCTAACTCCTAACGAGGTCCGGTTACGCCGTTAGATTGGTGGGACTAGTGAAAGGGATCACCGTCGTCCCATGCCTCCCTGGATAGCCTCTAGCACTAAGTCCCTGGGGCCTATTCTGTGCATTCGATCATTTCTCGCCAAAACATTTAGGTAGGGTTCATAAAAGAAGGGCTTTACGTTCAAAATCATAGACTCGATAAAAAGGACTCTATATATATATATATAATTTTAGGCCGAAATCTTTACACATAAGAGGTATATAAGGTCATTTAACTAAGTAGAAGAGAAACCCACCTTCAAAGATAAAATAAAAGGAGTAGAAACTTCAAAGATCGCCTTCACCTTCAACCGGACCCGGATCTGTGCGAAGAAAGTGGTGTGAGACTCAAAATGACCAAATAAGACGCTCGGCAATAAAATGATCATGATATGAATGCATAAAAGATGATATTATGTAATGGACACGTTCATGTGCACGATTAATGTCTTAAAGACATATAAACATTCATTCCATTCTTTTCATGAAGCGTTCAAATTTGTTAAAGTTCAACATCTCCATAAATCATACTAAATTAGTCCAAGAAATTCAAATAACGATCATAACACGTAGTATAACATGTATACGTATCATACAAGTCATTAAATAAGGAATAAATAGCAATTAGGGTTCAAACTTAAGAGCAAAGTCCATGTATGCGCACATTAGGAGCAAAGAAGACACATTGAAGCATAACTCGTAAAATATTCCACGAAAAATCATAAAATTTCATAACACTCAAGATAATACATGTTAGCATAGCATAGAAGTCATAAAAGAGGTGGAGGAATATTAAACAAACGAAGAAAAATAAGAAAAATGAAATCGGAGTAATAAAAAAAAACAGGACAGAATCCACCCCCATGGATTTTTCCAAAGGGAAAAATCCACCCTCATGGATCTGGTCCAGAAGCCTACTGACTCAAATCCACCCGTAGCCAAAAAAATAAAGATACGTAGCAGAAAAACAGAGCAACACCATTAAATCTCCAACCAACATACTCAGGTAAGTTAAGATCACCAATATGCAAGAAAACCACTCCACAACAACACACAAACATGCTCCCAAAGTGTTGAAACATGATATGGAGGTAAGGATGATCATTTCATGTTAAGAACTTCAAATATACATCAATGGTAACTCATGAATGCTTCAACTACCGTCTAATACTTCACCATAAATGCAAAGAAGGCGTCATGGCAACCATATTCAAGCTTGGAATCAACCAAAACAACCAAGGAATGAAAGAGATCAACAAATTGGCATATAACCTAACTATTCAACCATATATCCAAAACCCCATCAATACATGATCAAAATTGGGGATGACAAGCTTAAAATGACCCATATTGAATGTAAAACATGATCCTAAACTCACCTTGTGGATTGAATGGAGGAAAAATGGAGATTTGAGCTTGAATCTCCAAGGAGGACAAGGGTTACGGAATTTTCTGGAGAGCAGGGCAAGTTTGGTTGATTTTGGCTTAGTTTCTGAGGTTGTTTCGGTATGGGGGTGTATGGGGAGATAGTGGGGTTAACTAGGGTCACATAGGTTCAAACCATGGATAATTTGGTCAAGGTATGAGGGAGTTATGGCATTTTTGGCAATGTGTGGCAGATTTGGCTCCCATTGCGAGTTTCGGTTGAATTTCGGGGGTTCAAATGATATTAAAAAAATATAAGGCTAAGTTCATTGAACTCAAATTTTCGATACGAGTTCAACGAAGTTGACGAAACTCGATTCCGAGTTTCCTAGCTCAAGATATCACGTACGGAACCAAAGGTGCGCTAATTTTCCGTTAGCCCTGTTTTGGTTCCAAATGCAGAAAATAAATTGAAAACACAATCAAACAAATCCGAAAACGTAAAATGAGCATATATTTATATTCAAGACACACATAAATCCAATATTAAAATTCCACAAAGTTTCGAATTCATTAAATATGGAAACGGCACGTAAACATTTAACGCATGCGCAAATATTCAAGAAATTCATATAATTTCAATTCAAATAGTTCAAATATTTAAAGAATTTCAAATAAGAATAAATACAAATCATATAATCAAGTAATTCAAATAATTTAAACACGCACTTAAAGAGCACACAAGTCATACCTAAAAATCCGAAATAGCGGTGCGTCACACATGCGGGCTAGAAAACGAGCATTTAGGAGTCGTAGGTCGCTTAACTAAAGAAAATAACCTAAACCTCACTTTGGAACAAAAGGGTGTTGTGGTGCAAGAAATCAATCCTAACAACTTCAAACGCCAGGCACGACTTCTCCTGGAAGTACCCCCGTGACAAACAAATGCAATACTTTGACTTAGACCCAAATATGTACCAAATAGACGCATGGCGATGCAAATGAATGTTATGAATGCAAGGAAATATCAAGAGCAAATTACATTTTTGGTCCCATAGGATTAGGCCGTTTGCAATTTTAGTCTCATTGCTTTGAAATTAGGCACATTTAGTCCCATTATTTTCACAAAAGTTGTAATTTTGGTCCCATCTGTGAAATAATTGACGTAAAATGCAATTTTTCTGTTAAGTGCAATTTGGATGGGAAAGTTAATGTTCATTAGGTTGTTTTGGTTTGCTTATTAATATCCCATTTTAGCATCCTAATTAAATTAACTTTGAAACATTACTCTGAATCACTCTCATTAAGTAATGTGGTGTCAAAATGAGTTATTAATAAGTAAACTCCCATAAAAAATAACTTAATGAACAATAACTTTTCCCCTAAATTGCACTTAATGGCAAAAAAATTCATTTTTCATCGATTATTTGATGGATGGGACCAAAATTGCAACTTTTTAAAAATAATGGGACTAAATGTGTCTAATTTCAAAGAAATGGGACTAAAATTGTAAAAGGCCTAATCCTATAGGACAAAAAATGTGATTTGCTCAAATATCAAATGTAGCACTTAGACGTCCAAATTTTCATTTCATGTTTATACCTTGAATATCATAGCATCAAAATTCATATTCATATCATAACATGTCATATAATAAGTATTTAACAACTTAAGACAAGGTTCGAGGTGGAAGAAATCCATTAAAACACATAAGAGACGAAACAAATGTAAGAACCAACTTAAAGTAGCATTTAGACGTCTAAGCACATTAGTCACGTTTTCACCTTATAGACCATGCAATAAAATTCGTAAATTAGCTAAAAATATCGTATAATCATCAATTAATATCATAAGATGAGATTAGAGGCAAAAGAAATCAAATAAAAGCACAAAAAAAAGCATTAAAACCACAAAAGATGCATGCTTGGCTGCATGCCAGCGAACAGGCGTTCCAAACTTTGCCTTCTCCTCCAGAACGGTCGTTCAGCACCTCAGGAGCACCCTTCCACAGCTGGGAATGGCCGTTCTCCTCCTTAATGTAATACCAGAACGGCCGTTCCGGTGTGACAGCAAACGGCCGTTCGGCCTGTTGTGCTCCCAATCGCGAACAGGGCGTTCACTCGCTTCCTGGCAGAAATGGAGCAGTTGTTCGTGCTTGTTTCCAGCAGCAAACAAAACACAATGTAGTAGCAGCAGGGGAGGTTCGAATGGAGCAGCAAAAACCAAGTTCTCATTCCAAAAAACCCACAAAATCGAGCACATATCACACCTCAAACAAGCACACACACAAGGGTTCATTTCTTGCAAGAATCCTTCAACCATATTCACTATTTCACATTTATCTCTTGAAGAGCAATAATGGTGAATCAAAGAATGGCCAACTACCATGAAATTAATGCATAAATATGTAACATTTAAGCTTCAAGGAACAATAAAACACCCACACATCTTCATATAATCCATGTTAGCACATATATTCAAGAATTTCATTTTTAACCTAACTATTCATGTCTTGAATCAGACTCATCCAATCTCATACTTATTCCAAGAAATTCATGGATGAAAATAGAGCATAGCACATGGAGATTTCATTGCTTACCTTGCCTTGAAGAGATGGTAGAAGAAGATGAAGGCTTAAGCTCTTTTAATGGAGGTTTGACACTATTCCTCTTCTTTCTTCTCTTATTTCTTGCCCTATTCTTGTGTGGGACGTGTGAGGCTGGTAAGAGAGGGAGAGGGGCTGATATTTTGGTTAAATGGGCAAGAAAAATGGGTCAAAAGGTGGTAAAACGGGTCGTGCCATGAATACGGGTCATTCGGGCAGAATTTTAGGTCGTCGGAGGTTCAAACGGCACCGAAAAAATATGAAACTTGTTCCATTGGCTCCGAATTGATGAAACGAGTCTAATGGTGGTGATAGAATTCGAATACGAATCCCCAATCTCAAGTTACACCACCTAGAATCCAAGGTGCGCTAAAAACGTTTTAATCCCCCTTTAGGTCCTTCTCAAACCAAACGCCTGAAAACCTCAACAAACGAACTCGAAAACATACAAAGAGCATATAGACATGTTCATAACTCATATAACTCATGTATAACAAGTTTTCATAAAAATCGAAATCAAATTCGGGCATAAACGAAGCAAATAACAACGAAAACGAGCATAAACATTCAAATAGAGAATTCATATCTTAACATATAGTTCATATAAATCAAGAAATACATATAAATGCATAATTAAAGAATTTAAATGCGCAAGTATCTCACCCGTGACGTCATACATGTACGGTCGAACGATCGGGGTGTCACATGCAGTATCTCACTCTCCACAAAAAAGGATGTGGGTTAGTTTGTGATGTGACAGACAGATTGTGAGCATGATCCAATTGCATCAATCTGCTAATATCAACATTCAAAAAAAGGATATGAGTTAGTTTGTGACGTGACAAACAGATTGCGAGCATGATCCAATTGCATCAGTCTGCTAATATCAACATTGTGACGATGAGAGCGATTGAGTCTCCCACCTATTTATTTGGGAAGCCAAATTTCTGTGTATAGTTAACTTAATTTTGTTTACTAATCTCATTTTGAAATTTATTTAGGCATCTAAACCAAGCATTAGCAAGACTACCGTGTGTTCTAAAGTTGAAGACTAACCTTTACTCACTACAAGAAAAACTACATATTGTGACACCGTAAAATGACACAATAACTGGATATTGTCACACTTTTATTTTTGTGACACTAGTAAATAGTGTCACGTAGGAAGGTGTCCCCAAAGGTTATTGTGACACTTTGTAATGTCTCAATAACCAAAAATATGTGTCACCATATAATGTCACAATAATATTCATGTTATGACACTTTTAAGTGTCACGTTATGCTTTTCAACCATAAAACCTACCAAGATATATGACACAAATTAGTGTCACAATAGTTGAATTTAGTGACATATTATGGTGTCATAATACCTGAATAATTAGATACTTCATGGTGTCACAATAAATACCTTTTACTGTCACAATATAATGTCTCCATAGCTCTAGATATTATGACATTATCTCATGCCATGTAATGTAAAATGTGTAAAAAGGTAAATATTTAATTTATTACATTTGTATTCAATTAACCTGCACCACAAATAATTATAATTATACAATATAATATATATTAATCATGCACTATAACATCAAAAATATGAACCACTAGCTTCATTTCTTATTAATCGTGTTCATAATAATATATCATTTACATAATGAAACTAAAATCCAAAAAGATAATTATGCCAAAATATGTACGAGGTATCAAAATATAGAAGTCTAGCTAGGAAATTAAGAGATCAAAATATAGAAGTCTAGCTAGGAAATTAAAAGATCAAAATATAGAACTCTAGATTCGCCTTGATCACCAACCATTGTAGTACCTTCAACGTAATTAGATCTTTTTCACCAATCATCTTCCAATACCACCTACAATAAACAAACACGTTAGTTAGATCCTAATATTAATTAATTAGAACAATAATAAAGTAAAAAATACAACAAAATTGATTATTATTAATTGTATACTATGAAACTAAACAAAGTAAAAACTACTAACCAAATTGATTGGCCAAGCAATAGCTTTACCCACAACTTCTCCAATAGTCGTGAATTCATAAAATGGTCGAATCAACTCTTCACCCAACTCCAATGCTACATTTACTTTCACTTCACACCAATGCTTTCCCAACTCTCTTTACCCGACTATTTTTGATGGCTCTAAACCTTCAACACGACCAATAGCTACAATTTTGCATGGATCAAGCATACTTTTTAACTTGATTGTTGCCCAAATCTACATTAATAAGTTGAACAAGAAACATAAAAAGTATTCTTAGTACAACTAAACAAAATAATACATCAAAACAGGCCTTAAAATATGCCTCCATTTCTGGTGCATAAAGATTAGGGATAATGATTCTCACCCATCCGAACTATAGGCCATTTGGCAATTCACCATCCAAACTATTTCGCCCCCGAAACCACCATCTAAACTTTCAATTCCCGACAAACCACCATCCCACAGTGGTTTTGCCCCTTTTTTGAGCGGTTTTGACTCTTTTTTCAGCGGTTTTGGATGTTTTAACACATAATCTATGGAAAAATAACAAAGAGAGACAGATTTACATGTGTTAAAACATCCAAAACCACTGAAAAAAGAGTCAAAACCGTTCAAAAAATGGTCAAAACCACTGTGTGATGGTGGTTTGTCAGGAATTGAAAGTTTAGATGGTGGTTTTGTGGACGAAATAGTTTGGATGGTGAATTGCCAAATGACCTATAGTTCGGATGGGTGAAAATCATTATCTCTAAAGATTATTATGCTGTCAAAAAAGCAAAACAGTACAGCCCCATATACACCACAAACTGATTACAAACACCACACCTCAACTCAATCATCTTCAGTTCAACCATAATCTCTCTGCATTTTATGAAAATTAAAAAATGAAAAGAGTCTGTGTAAAATAACCACACAACCAGATCCAAACATTGCCACACACTCAGGTTGAAATCATTCAATCACCAGCTCAAATATCGACACCGAACAGATATAACACAATGCATCAGCATCTATATATATACATTAACTATTATTGCAACGAAAACTAAGCAACAATCTCCTAACAATAATCAAATTCTAGAAAGAGCAGCATCGTAATTATCCCACAATCACAAAATTCAAGAAACAACCACATCATGATGTTCTTTTTCAACAACAATACATAATAACAAATTGCAATAAAGATCAGTCACATACTTATAGTAAAGTTTATAGTAATTACCTTTAGAGTCTTTTTGTTAATAATGGATGTTGATTGATAGTTGGATGTTGACAAATGTTCAAATACAGGTGAAGAACCTCGAGACACTTGTAATGGAGACTCATTGGAAGATCTTTGCATGCTCATCTTTTTCAGTTCATTGATTTCTTTGTCCTGTTCATCAGCTCTCTTAACTAACTTTTCAATCTGATTTTGGTATTCCATGTTCATTCTTTGACAGGCTGCTCGACTAGGCACGACTCCATATATATCAGATGGTGATACACCAAGTCCACACATGAGTACTCTTCCTTCTTTATCTTTTAATACTTGAGAAAATGTATCATTCACACCTTTATCTCTAGAACTTTGTGATAAGTTATTTCTCAATTCTCTCATGTGCATCTGCAAGATAGAAAACTAATATCTTGAATAATTTATCAAATAAATATCTTAAAACAAATTACAATAGTTAGGAAAATATGAATGTTTACCAATGCCTGTGAGACATGTGTGTTTGATGTACTTCCGTTTTTAGTATAACATTTTGCAAAAAGATCAACTCTAGTTGGTTCATAATCATCCTTATCATCCTGCATTATACCATCCTGTTGATCATTGCTTTCATCACAAATTTCACGTTCTCTTTCAGCGATCTTTGTGTTCTACAATAACAAATACAAAGATTGAGATCCAGAAATAACCATTAATAATTGAAATAACTTTTTAAACTTCCAACCTTCATGTCATCAGAAACTTCAGCAAAACTTCTCTTTCCAGTGTTGTGATTCAATTTCTTTTGTGCTCTATGTTCTTTATTTTCAACACTCTTTGTCTACATGAATTAAACTATTAGGAATAAGAAACTTTCAGACAACTAATTAATAATTATATTTAACTTAAAATATAATTTAAGAAAAATATTTGTTACCCGTGCTTCCATTGAACTCCACATTGTTACAAGATTTTTCCATTGATCGGGAAATATTCTTTCATCACCTGAATCAGGTCGCTTACGTATGTTTTGCTCAAATGAGGCCTTTTCGTCAAAGTATTTGCTCTTAACTCTGCTTTTCCAACTCCTCCACTTTTTTCCCAAACTTTTCAAAGTCCAGACTTCAAATCCAGGGGGAAGATCAAATTTTTCCTAGTAGGTCAGCCACAAAATATAATAAAGATTTTAAACTATAGAACTATGATAAATAAACTAAATCTATCGATATAACAAGGATAATAAATCATTATATTCAGATTATTACCTTGATCAAATCAATTGCAGCTCTTTTGAGGGCTTGTGGCACTTTATGCCAATCTTTTATATCTAAAGGGATTAGTGAGCCATTTCTCACTATCGTACCCAGAAATTCAACAAATTCACCTTTGTTAATACCGATAGGCTGCCCAAGTTTGTTGAACTGAACCTCTTTACGGGTTGCCCACACACGTGGCATGTGAGTGGCTCCTCTAGTATTTTGTTTTTCCTTAGCATTATCTGCAAATAATTAAAATCCTCCAATAAGCAACACAAAAATGTTCAAAATGAATATGGTCAAGTTCAAGTTATGTCATAGAATATCATCCAATAATGAAAGGACTTACTTTCATTTTGATGTTGTCCAGTGGCACACATCCTGATCAAGTTCAAGTCAACTGGTTGGTTGTTCCCTGACATACTATATAAAAAAATAAATAAAAAAAAAAAAGAAATTGACATATATTGTTCCAATGCAAGCAAGATATGTCTATAATTGAAACATTAAAGCAATCAAATTAGATCAAATAGAAATATAGTCTAAATATTCAGGATGTAGCTTAAGATACTTTAAATATATTAATCTAAACTATCTACTGGAATTCCGGAGGCTCCCTCTCGAACCCAAGAAATATCTTCGTCCTCGTTAATATGGTGGTAAGTTGAGGCTTCACTTTGCAAAATATTTTCAACACCATCGGTTGACAAGTCTTGGCCTTCGTAAAATTTTTCTCTCGCTTTGGTCTTAATAACGACATGCCAATCTTTGTCAAATGGATCCTCCACGTAGAAAACCTGCTGCACTTGAGATGCAAAGGAAAATGGCTCCTTTTGGCGCTTTATGTTTGCAAAATTGGTTAAATAAATCCATCATCATCTTCTTTTAGTCTCTTGCCCTTAGATACCCAATTACACTCAAACAATACAACCTTTTTCCCGTTAGTGTAATCTAACTCAATGATGTCCTTCAAGATTCCAAAATAAGCCATCTCTTCTAGGATAGGTCTCTTATCTTTTTTGCTTGCAAAACTTGTCGTAGTTGCATTAACCATTACTCCACTATTTTGGGTTTTTCTCTTTTTCTCAATTTCTGCAGTATGAAATCGAAACCCATTTACTATGTATCCTTTATATCTTATCCCAACAGGAAGCGGTCCCTTTGCAAGATATTTTATATCATCAAGCTTGTGGTTGTCTTCACTTGTATCCAAGTTTTGAATCTACAAATAAACATATACAAATATCCAAGTTTCAGTAACTATTTAAGACTGTGATATCATATGGATTAGATGGAAAAATTAACTTAGTGTAATTAACTTCAGAATGTTATTAATCAGTCTTATCAATTCTTAAGTAAATCAAGAAAGTAATTATAAAGAATAAGATCCCACTGATATGGCATAATAGTACAGGGCCACGTGATCGCCCCCCGATTGGCGTCACGTGGACTCTCACGCCAACCTGGGCAAACCAGGAACGATCTCCTGGACAGGTCATCAGATCGATACCAGGTCCTCAGGTCATCAGATCTGTTCGAGGACACCGGATCGATTGGCATACCATCCGATCATCAGATCAACAGATCGATCTACTCTCCCCCATGAGGAAACCCACAGCATTAAGGATCCCGGACGGCAATATCGACCTCTAGATCGATATCATACGTCACCGGACACCCGAATACTGTAAAGCACTCCTGTCGGGACACGCGTACCCTCCCCATTCCCTGGAACAGGCGTACTATGGCTCATTAATGACCGTCAGTCCTTGCTTCTACCCAAAGGGGAAAGAAGGTACAAACGACCCGTCTCAAGCCAGTTCCCTCGTCCGACATCCAGATCGACGACTGGCAACGCCATTAATGCACACCTACAGTACACACACTACTGTGTCGTCTGGCCATGGCTATAAATACTCGCCCTTTGAACAGTAGTTGGTAAGCCTTTAATACGCATTCAATTGCATTTATTCTCTCTCTAAAGAGCCCCATTACTGACTTGAGCGTCGGAGTGCCAACCTTGGGTCAAACCCCAAGTTCCCCAAGTTGGTTTCGAGCTCACTTTTGCTAGTGCTTTCAGGTCGATAAAGAACCCACTCAAACAAATTCTTGATTGATTGACCCATATCTGACAGCCTGATCGACACGTCAGATCGACCAGATTTGAGCCGGATCACCCACAGTACTTGTCAATAAAATGGAAAAAAGAACAATGCATCAAATACAAAACAGTTTTCTTCCTTTTTTTTCTTTAATTTCAGGATATTTTCAACTTCTGCAGTTTATATCAGATTTAATGGTTAAAATATCGGATTTAAAGCAAAAAACATGAATACCCCCCTTCGGAACAACAAAAAGTCTTTCCTTTGAGATGGGCACTTCAAATTCTCGGAACAAGAAACTAATCAGACAAGTGGGATTATGGGTTTTAGAATTTGACTCTCAAATGAGCCAATAGATTGGAGGTCTACACATCAACTGAGGTAATAATATGTTTGAAAGATTAATGATTGTAGCAGTAAATAATGTTCCCACTATGAGCAAAATAAAAGAAGGAGAGAGAAAAGCATCAAAGGCCTCCAACCAAAAAAAAAAAAAAGGAAAAAATATCAATGCTTTTGCCAACTTTCCTTGTTCACATCCACTGGACAAGTCCTACACGCCAAGAAGTTAATTTTATTGTTCTTTTTTGTATGCATCTGCCGTTGAAAGTCATAACCACCCTTGCAATGCAATCATAGAATATATCATGCATGTCTACATTATGGGATAAAAAATGCAATTAAGCCAAGCCTAAGGCTACATTATGGTATCAGAGAGGGATTGGCTACCCAGAAATTACTTCTGTAGTCATGCCATGAAATTCACTAGTAAATACATTAAAGTAATGGCAATTGCATTATAGTCAACAGTAATCTTAAAGAGAAAAAGAAATTCCACACGAGTTTTCTTTCTTCAAAGCAAACTAATAACTACAGACACAAATTAATCAGTTAGAAACTGGAATGGAAAAAATTAAATTTTCTTGCTTGTGTACATTCAAATTTTGTCAGACTTCAGCAATTGTATTATGGATGAATTACAAGCTAATATTATGAATGTAGTTGTATTTGAACTTACATGATCCATAAACCAAGAAGCAAAGTTATCACTATGATTTCGCTTAATTTCATGCTCTCTGAGACGATGCTTCTTCCTCCTAACCAATGCCTCATGTTGACTGCATCATATTAACAATTTAGTAAGTAGCAATGAACTTCTTTAAAAATAATAAATAAACATATTATAACATCTTACTCTCTATATGATGTGATCTCTTCACAGTTAAATAACACATAGCGATGAGCTTTTATCAATGCATCCCTATCCAGAACAGTTGCTTCACCCTTCCATAATGGACGACCAGACATTGAGAAAATTTCTAAACCTTGGGAACTATCTTTTGCTCCTTCATCATTTCTGCTAACGCGATTAAACCGTGTTTCAACGTGATTGTCCAAATATAGAGAACAAAATGCCAAACACTCTTCAGGTAAATATCCTTCTGCAATTGATCCTTCCGGGCGGCCCTTATTGCGGATATAGGATTTTAAAGTGCTTAAGTATCTAAATAAGCAAAAAATACTGAATATTATTAATATGTTTATATAATCAAATTTAGAGAAAAAATTTAGGAAAAGAAATTACCTTTCGATGGGGTACATCCAACGATAATGAACAGGCCTAGCTAACCTTGCCTCAGTAACCAAATGTACAGATAAATGAACCATAATATCAAAGAATGCTGGAGGAAATATTTTCTCTAATTGACAAAGGATAACTGCTATATCTCTTTCCATCCGATCCAAGTCATTATGATGAAGTGATTTAGAACACAAATCTCTATAATAACGATACAGATGAATCAAAGGAGAACGTATTGACTTGGGCAATAATTTGCGCAATGATAATGGTAGCAGCTGTTGCATTAGTATGTGACTATCATGGCTTTTAAGTCCAAAAATCTTTGGCGGTTTTGTTTGCACACACCTTGATATATTTGCTGCATAACCATCAGGAACTTTTACCTTTTTTAAAACTTTGCAGAATATTTCCTTTTCTTTTTTATCAAAAGCAAATGAAGAAGTTGGTATCCATTCCCGCCCATGTTCATCATAAAAAGGATGAAGTCCCGGTCTTATACCCATATTCTTCAAATCCAAACGGGCTTTATGGTTATCCTTAGACTTATCAGAGTCCAACAATGTATGCAAAATCTTATCACACACATTTTTCTCAATGTGCATGACATCGAGATTATGACGCACCAAATTCTTCTCCCAATATGGTAACTCAAACAAAATACTCTTCTTCTTCCAACCATATGGTAGATTAAGTTCCCCCACTTTTTTCCCAAATTTATTATTGAAGTCTTTTATTTCATCATAAATTACAGAGCCACTTAAGTAAGGAGGTGCTTTTCGATGCTCTTCACTGCCATCAAATGATCCTTTTTCTTTACGATATGGATGATCTCGAGGAAGGAAAACACGATGACACATATAACAAAACTTTCGAGAACCATCAAGCCACACTGAGTTGGTATCCTTCTGACATACCGGACAAGCATAAACTCCTTTCGTACTCCATCCAGATATGGTAGCGAGCCCAGGAAAATCACTAATAGTCCATAATAAAGCTGCACGCAGTTGGAAGTTCTGTTTACATAGAGCATCATAAGTGTTCACGCCCTCATACCATAAGTCTTTTAACTCTGCAAGTAGTGGTGGCAAGTACACATCAAAGTCATTACCTGGTTGGCTGGGGCCAGGTATGAGAATGGATAACATAAGAAATGACTTTTTCATACACTCCCCTGGTGGCAGGTTATATGGAATTAAAATGATAGGCCATGTACTGTGAGAAACATTCATCATTCTAAATGGATTAAAACCATCAGTTGCTAAACCCAACCTGACATTGCGACAATCTTGAGAAAAATCAGGATAGTGGTAGTCAAGTGTGTGCCAAGCTGGTGAGTCAGCTGGATGTCTCATGACACCATCTTTAGGGCGTTCCTCTGCATGCCATCTCATAAGAGAAGATGTTTTGGCATTCATGAATAGCCTTTGTAGCCTTGGTTTCAAAGGAAAATGCCACATAAACTTGTTTGGTATTTTTCTTCCTTTCTTCGATTTTGTATTCTTTTTAGAAGAAGAAGCTTCAAAAGAATCAACCTCAGAGTCTAGAACCTTCCATCGGGATTCGCCACAAGTATCACACTTATTTTTGTTTTCGTTCACTCCCCAATACAACATGCAGTCATTTTTACATGCATCAATTTTTTTATAATGAAGACCCAAATCTTTCATTATCTTTTTAGCTTCATAATAATTTCCAGGTAGTTGAGAACCTTCTGGAAATGATTCTTTTAACAAACTAAGCATCATGGTGAAGGAGTTATCACTCCAGTGGTCAAGACATTTGATCTGTAACATTCTAACAATGAATGAAAGTTTTGAAAAACTTTGACAACCCGGGTATAGTTCTTGATCAGCATCTTTCATGAGTCGATAAAACTTTTTGGCTTCTTCATTAGGCTCTTCTATCTCAGTCAGTAACTCACTCCCACCAAAGTTACCCTCATTTTGCATTCTAAATGTATCGTGTAGGAGGTCATGCATATTATCAGATGGGTTTAACCCTCCATATGAATACGATGGAGCAGTTCCTTTACCATACAACTCACCATGAAGAACCCACTTAGAGTATCCATCTAAAAAACCGACGAAACTACGTCCCCTTGACCAAGTCCTTAGACCAGATCTACGTGGTCATGGACCAAAGCCTTCTGAAGAAACCAAAGCCCATCCGGGAGGGCCCGAAGGCTCAGACATCAGGAAAGTACTGTGGCTACCATCAGCAATGGGGCCACACGACCGCGGAATGTAACGCCCTCCGAGATGAGATCGAAAGACTCATCCAAGGGGGGCACCTGAAGGATTTTGTTCGACGCATCGACCACTACTCTGAAAAGGCGGGGAGGTCAAGCGACCGCGACAGGTCCAGATCTAGATCTCCCCCAAAACGATCTGGGAAGCAACCGCTGGAGAGAGCAGAGGACAATCCCCCCACTCACGGCAAGATCTATATGATAGCCGGGGGGCACGAGGGCGGCGACTCAAATGCAGCTCGAAAAAGGAACATCAGGCGAGCAGCTCGAGAGTACAACGGTCCGCATGAAGAAGTCTTCCAGATCAATCATGGTAGAGAGTGGGAAAGGCAGGAGGTTAGCTTTAGTGAGAGTGATAGCCGCCCTGGCCCCCATCGGGAAGGCGACGCGCCTAGCTGTCCGATGGTGGTGACCTTGGGCGTGGCTAACTATGATGTAACCAAATGCCTAGTTGATAATGGAAGCAGCTCGAATATTATCCCTTACTCGACTCTTGTAAAAATGAAGTTGCATAACCTAAAGCTCGATCCGATCCGAACACCGCTTTCCGGGTTCGGTGGATCGGAAGTCATACCGTTAGGGCGCATCCGACTCCTCACCTCGATGGGAACATCCCCCAAGAGGGTGACCCAGGAGGTCGAGTACGTCGTCGTCAATATGCCCTTAGCGTATAACATGATCTTCGGCCGACCTGGCCTTATTCAGTTCAAAGCAATCATCTCAACGTACCATCAAAAACTGAAGATGCCCACCCCGAACGGGGTCGGAGAGGTGACTTGCGATGTTGATAGACAAATCTTGAACCCAAGTGTAAGTTCTAAATCCGATTGCAACACTTAAGGTATCGTATCCACAGGGAAGGGAATTCAACAACTACTTTTATGATTATTTCTAATCTAGAGACCGGAGAAGATTGATCAGGTTGTATTATACTACTATGACAAAATTAAACTTAACTAATACTAAATTAATCACACAAGCTACCAAATAAACACGAGAATTAACCACTTAATTAAAACAGGTCGGGGAGTAAATCATATGCTCTTTTGTGATCAAATCAATACTCAAGTACGGATGTATGATTCTTCAACCTAATCACAATGTTATACCTAGCTTCTTTCGAAGGCTAGATGTCTAATTAATTAAGCCAAGTGTTGTTCTCACAATCACTTAGTAACCAAATTAATCGAGTAAAGCAAGATTAGTGTATTTAAAATCTAGCGGCTTGGCATGGAATTCTAAATACGGGTTGTAGAAATTAGGGTTAAATTTCTTTAAGCCCAAAAGATCTAAGTTTCAGAAAACACTCTCAATTATCCTCAATCTCTCGATTATCGGATAATTTACAACATGTTCATGGATGGCCAATCCATTCCCAGCTTATTCAATACCGTTTTCCTAACAAAGAATCACACAAATTTACTCAAGCATTAATTCAAACACCTTAGATGCATAATCCTTACCCCCTAACCCTAGGAGATTAGTTCCCCATAATTGAATCAAAACTCATTAAACTCAAAAGAATCGCATTCAAAATACTCATGTCTAACATAAACATCAAAACGGAATTAATAACTTCGAGTTCTAACCTAATTATCCGAAAACGAATCTAAAACAAGAATTTAACTAAACTAGAATTGAAAACCAAAACTTGAGGAATTAGTTTGATCGGAAAGCAGTAAATAAAACCAAATTAACAAAGTCTTGTGATTGGAATGAATCTTCAACTCTCTATCTTCGTGTTTCTTCGTTCTTCAAGTGTTCTTGAACTTCTGGGAAAAGAGTAGTCCAAAAGCTCCCTTATTCCGCCTCAAATCCGCGTATATATAGAAGTTAGAATCCTAACCCGACCCGTGACACGGGCGTGCGAAACCCATGCCTAAAATCGTGACACGCCCGTGTCACACAATAAAATCGTATTTGCGCTTTTCTCCTTGACACGGGGGTGTCAATATTTGTTCTGCTTGATGACACGGGGGTGTCAAGACTTCAGGCTTCTCTGTACCATGTAACGGGCGTGCAAGAAATTACTCTACATAGGTGACACGGGCGTGTCACCTCCTGAACTCCGAGGATCACTTCTCTGTACTGAGACACGGGCGTGTCTCAGTTTGCTCTTCCATGGGGACACGGGCGTGTCCCCTAGAAATCTCTAGTTTTTCGCCCTTTATTGCATGGTTTTGCTTTTATCCGTCTTTTCAACTCCAAGGTAAAAGGTACCTAATAAGGAGCATAAATCACGTTATAAGTTCTTAAAACTGCTTGAATTTAGCTAAATTTGCCCTACAAATCCATGCAATAAACTGATACATCAAACTCCCCCAAACTTAAATATTGTTCGTCCTCGAGCAATCAAGAGAATTACGTCAAACCAACCTCAAAATCAATCTCTCAATGGAGCAATTTTCAGAATTTCACTAAAACAAGTCTAGCTCATCAAACACATTTCAATCAAGCACAAGTATCAACACAATGGTATAAGTCAAATATCCTCGTGTAGTGTGTGAATTCGAACAAGAAAATGTACAATGGTCAGAACACCAGACTAATGATTCCTTCCTAAGTACCAATGATAGACTTCGGAAAACATTCTTCGCACCTATCTCCACTAATGGAATTGACCTAGAATTAAGGATCGGAAGGTCTTTCGAGGCTTGTAATGTGGCTCGGGGTTAAGGTTATGGAATTTTTAGTATAGTAGTGACTCAACACACCTAGCTCACCCATTCAAATTTCCATGGTTGCCATCTTTGTCTTCCCCATCAAACTCCCCCAAACTTGGACCTTGTCCAAGTTTGTCACATACAGACAGTCTGAAAATTTCTTCTTTTTCACATCTTCTCAATACTCTTCTCAAATGTATAAATATTTTTTCTTCTTTTTTTTTTTTTCTTTTCTTTTCTTTTTTTTTTTTTTCTGTCTACTTATTGCTTACACCACTCGTTCGTTTACTACTTCCTTTTTAATTCTTCTTTTCTTTCAGCATCTAAGAGTATCTCTTATTTCTTCTCTTGGTTTCTCATCAGGAATTTAGCAGCATCTTCAATTGATTCAAACGAGTGAGCAAAGTGTGACTCAAGGGTAAGTTTATGGTGCTGTGCCTGTGGCTTATAATGCGGCTACAAAAATTTAATGGCACAACACTTAGGCTCAGCGGGGTCAATAGGATTTCATTCTTTAGTACTAATGGCTCAATGACGAGGCTACCTCCGACATGAATGCCTAAGTCATCTCCCTAACTCTTCGTCAATTCAAAATTTCGCTTCAATAGGACTAAAATGCCTCCTAATCCACTTCTTAGTATTATTCAAGAATTACTAATTTAGTATCCTAACCTAAGTACATGACCTTGTTCCAATGTGCACAAAAATAAGGATATTCCACCATTCCAAAGTATCAATACTCATACCTAACTTCATGCATTCAACTAGCCTAACTCACTTCGGCAAACTTCCAACAATCAACCTCATCGAAAAAAAATTAAAAATTTTGGCTTATTTTCAACAATCCTCTTTTCACGCTCAAAGATATCACAAATTCAAGTAAGTCAAGCCCCCAACGCATCTTCCTATGCAAAAATTTTAGCAATACAATCCATAACTTTTTGCCCCTCTCCCCCAAACTTAAATCATGCAATGTCCCCATGCATAAAAGAAAAAGGAAAGAAGGCAAAAAGAAAACTCCCTCAATCAGCGCGAAGAACCCGGCAACACGCCATTCATCGACCCTAACCTGCACTTAAACGACTAAAACACGGATCATAAGCAAAGCAGAGCAAATGATAATCAACATGCATTTAACAAGCAAGCCCTGTCGTCAAGTATCTCAAAGAACCATAAGAAGAATTAGCAGTGTGCAATTAGTTAGGTTAGTGTGGTGAATTATATCATCATACAGACCACGGCAGAGAAAATGAAGGACTAGAAAAGAAAGCACTCAAGGAAAAGATGGCGGGTAATGTGGCGGTTGGCTTGAGCTGCTCGCTCCGGCGCCTCCAAATTGTTTGGCGAGGTATGCGTGGAGGTTCTCGAACTGGCCGTCAATGTGGAGCTGCAAGGCATCAAGCCGGGAGTCCACATGCTCAACAAAGCTGTCCATCCTCGCATTCTGTGATGCCATATAATCCCGCATGTAAGCGGGAATTTCCTCCTCGTCGTCTTGGACCATTGGCATCTGTGCTCCTCGGCCGCCTTCTTCCCTATCCGGTATCTGAGCAAGCCTTCTCTGCTGATCAAGGGTGAGGTCATCATATTTGGCCACGCCCCACCTGTACATTCGCTCTAACCGGTTCCTTTCCCGTTCCGGATACCAGGGTAAAACCCTGTCCTTTAGGCTCCCGGCAGACCATCGGATAAATAAGTCCATTTTGATGAACGTCTGCTCCTCCACATAGGGAAAGTTGGATAAGGGCTCCATATCTTCTTCAAGCCATCCCACCTCTTTGGCGAGCTTCGTCACATAGGCCCCATGACCTATAGTTCCCGACGCCCTGCCTGCCACCTCCTTTAACTTGTACATGAATTCCGTTGTGGCATCAAACTGCATCCCCTCCTTCATGAAATACATGATGGCCAACTCAAATCCATTTATATTGCCATCACTCTCATGCCTCGCACATATGCCCATAGCTAGGAGTCGATGCACCAACCGCCAGACTAAACTATCTATCCAGGTGGCCTTGGTATTGCGGGGGTTGTACGCCGGGGCTCCAGCCTTGAGAGGGAAGGACCGCCACACCGCCTCTCTATCTGCCGTGGACCAATTGGGCAACGTTGTCATCTCGCACGTAGGGAACCCTAAGGCATCCCAAATCTCATCAAGAGTTAATGATTCGGTATCCTCTCCATCCAAAGTGAAAGCGAGCTTGGTGTCGACTTGGTCCCAAGTCATGGTCGTGAAGAAAGCGGCTGTCAATTCCGGGTATGTATTGGCCGGAACCATCATAAATCTCCTCCACCCGATATTGTTGAACAACACCTCAATCTCCTCCCAAACTCCCAATCGCCGAAGTGTGGCGAGATGTGGGAATTTTGTAGGCATGATATTACGCGTTGTATTTCGGTTGTAAGGGTTCCCAAGCCCTTCTAATGTGACATTCACCGAGTCCCTTGGTTGGCGACCGGTTGGCCCGGAAGATGAGGTGAGTTGCAGAGGTGCGGGTCTCTTATTGCGTCCCATATTTCCTACACAAATCCATAAGAAAATCAATTCAAGTTCAAAGGGGCATTTTATCGAACACCTTGTAAGCACAAGTAGAGGGCATAGTATTTCATCAATTCATGCTTAGCATTTCATCACCCAATACCTAGATTTAGCCCTCAACGCCACCTTAATCGTTTAAAACTCAGAGAGACTCAATTTCTTCACCAACGTGTACATAACCACCCATAACAATTCTCCAAAATTTTGCAAAATTCATGACAATATGTAAGAGCAAGTGCCAAATTTTCCAATACAAACCAAATACCTCACTCTAGCATGCACAAAACTCGATCAAAGAGCAAGTATTCATAAGAATTATATCCAACATGCTTAAACAAGAGATTAGGGTTCATCGGCTTAATGCCCAAAAATTGCAAAATTATGACAATTTCTAGTTCTAATCATGCTAAAACTCAAACTAGAAGCAAGAATTCCAAAGAATTCACAATACAAGCATGGTGCAAGAATTAGGGTCTAACTTTTCTCAAATCAAATACAAGAATTTAAAGTACCCAAGAGAAAAGAAGACTTACCCGATTGATTTAAGATGTAAAGTGCAATGTGGGTGTGTGTCTTGCCGGATTAAGAACCAAAGTAATGGTGGGAGTGCTTGTGCCGTGTGGGAATAGGGGAGGAAAAAAAAATGAGAGGAAAAAAGGAGAAGTTTTTGTTGTAAGTATTAGAAAAGTGTGAGGAACCCCCTTTTTATTTCAACCGATCGGACGGGACACGCCCGTGTCATCTAGTATGCTGTATGGATGACACGGGGGTGTCATCCTTATTCTGGCAATTTCTGTACCTTGACACGGGGGTGTCGATTTTTCCTTAAGGAACCTGACACGCCCGTGTCATCTTCTCGGCCGGCAACTTCTGTACCTTGACACGGGGGTGTCACAAAATGCCTAAGATTAGTGACACGCCCGTGTCACCTTCGATTCATCAAAAACTCCTCTGTACCGAGACACGGGGGTGTCTCGGCTTATGCTTTGTGGGAGTAACGCCCGTGTCTCCCCCAAACTTGGACTTTTGCTCAAAAGTCCGCACCTATTAGCTCAGTATCATCCATTCTCTACATCATCTGTCCTCTCTAATCGAACCAAAATACCTGAACACGAGCCAAAAAAATCATCAATCACAAGCTTAACTACCTAACGCGAAAGAAAAGAAAAACGACAAAAGGGAAGAAAAATAGTTCTAAGTTATAGTCGTTAGCTTGACTTTATGACTCCGGCTAAGGTGCTGGAGCTGTTAACACGCACGAGACGTGTTCACCAATTCGATCACCGGCGAGATATGGCTTGAGTCTTTGTCCATTCACCACAAAAGATGGTGAACCTTCATTTCCTATCTCCACCGCTCTATTCACTAAAACTTTTATCACTCTGAACGGCCCTGACCACCTCGATTTAAGTTTCCCGGGAAAGAGCTTTAATCTAGAGTTGTACAACAAGACCAATTGACCCTCGACAAACTCCTTAACCCGTATATGCTTATCATGCCACTTCTTTGTCCTCTCCTTATAGATCCGAGCATTTTCGTAAGCTTCTAACCTCAATTCTTCCAACTCTTGCAAGTCCAGTATCCTTTTCTCTCCGGCTCTCTTGAGGTCGAAATTTATAGCTTTGATGGCCCAGTACGACTTATACTCGATCTCGACTGGGAGGTGACATGCTTTCCCATAAACTAACCGATACGGCGAAGTTCCTATAGGTGTCTTGAATGCGGTTCTATAAGCCCATAATGCGTCATCTAACTTCGAGGACCAATCTTTCCTAGAGGGGCTCACCACTTTCTCCAAAATCCACTTCAACTCCCTATTCGTGACCTCCGCTTGCCCACTTGCTTGGGGATGATACGCAGTAGTTACCCGATGTTGGACCCCATATTTCTTCAACAAAGCTTCCAAGGGCTTGTTGCAAAAGTGCGTACCTCTATCACTGATCAATGCCCGTGGAACTCCGAACCTATTGAATATGTTCTTTTGCAAGAACCTAATCACCACCTTTGAATCATTGGTCGGAGTTGCCACTGCTTCCGCCCACTTGGATACATAATCTACCGCCACCAAGATATACTGATTCCCATTCGACGGTGGGAAGGGTCCCATGAAATCGATCCCCCAAACATCAAACAACTCAACTTCCAAGATATACTTCATGGGCATCTCATCTCTTTTACTAATGTTCCCGGATCGCTGACAAGTATCACATTCCTTGGCAAATTTGTACGCATCCTTAAACAGCGTTGGCCACCAAAACCCAGACTGCAAAACCTTAGCTGCTGTCTTTCGACCACTTGAGTGCCCTCCATATAAGCTCGCATGACATCTCTCAAGCACCTCATCAGCCTCAACCTCCGGGACACATCTCCGTACTAACCCATCCGAACAGTGCTTAAATAAATAAGGCTCTTCCCAGTAATAACGTTTCGCTTCTGACAAGAATCTTTGTTTCTGATGGAAATTCATGCCTGGTGGTAGAGCTTTGCAAGCCATATGATTCACAATATCTGCGTACCAAGGGACGATTGCATCGGCTGCAAACAACTCCTCATCTGGGAAATTCTCAGTAATCTCCTCCTCATACTCGTCCTCCTTGTCCCCAACCTCTAATCTTGACAAATGATCTGCAACTAAGTTCTCTGTCCCCATCTTGTCACGAATTTCGAGATCGAACTCCTGAAGCAATAGAATCCATCTAATCAAACGGGGCTTTGAATCCTTTTTCGAAAGGAGATACTTGATTGCTGCGTGGTCTGTGTAGACGATTGTCTTCGACCCTATCAAATAAGACCGGAACTTGTCAAAAGCATGCACAATAGCTAATAATTCTTTTTCAGTAGTAGCATAATTTAATTGTGCATCATTTAAGGTTTTGCTAGAATATGCGATAACGTGTAAACGTTTTTCTCTTCGTTGGCCAAGTACAGCTCCAATGGCCAAATCGCTCGCATCACACATTAGCTCGAACGGTATAGTCCAATCCGGTGCAACCATGATTGGTGCCGAGGTAAGCTCCTTCTTCAACCTATCAAATGCAAGTAAGCAATCATCATTAAACACGAATTCAGTATCTTTTTGCAGTAACTTGCATAAAGGTAAGGTAATTTTCGAAAAGTCCTTGATGAACCGGCGATAAAACCCGGCATGACCAAGGAAACTTCTCACTCCCTTGATATTGGTGGGTGGAGGCAATTTTGCAATCACATCAATTTTGGCCTTATCCACCTCTATGCCTCTCTCTGACACTTTGTGACCCAACACTATCCCTTCCTTCACCATGAAATGGCACTTCTCCCAATTGAGCACAAGGTTAGTTTCTTCACATCTCTGCAAAACTTGAGCAAGATTATGCAAGCAAGAATCGAAAGAAGAACCAAAAACAGAAAAATCATCCATAAAAATTTCCATTGTGCGTTCTATAAAATCAGAGAAGATGGCCATCATGTATCGCTGAAAAGTAGCCGGGGCATTACACAACCCAAAAGGCATACGCCTATACGCAAAAGTACCATAAGGGCAGGTAAACGTACATTTTTCCTGATCTTCTGGAGCTATAGCAATTTGGTTATACCCTGAATACCCATCCAGAAAACAGTAATAAGAATGTCCGGCTAATCGTTCTAACATCTGATCAATAAAGGGAAGTGGAAAGTGATCTTTACGAGTGGCATTGTTCAACTTCCTATAATCTATACAGACTCTCCAACCCGTGACTGTCCTAGTTGGTATTAACTCATTTTTCTCATTTTTAATTACAGTCATCCCCCCTTTCTTAGGTACTACCTGTACAGGGCTAACCCACTTGCTATCCGAGATAGGGTAAATTATCCCGGCATCTAACAATTTCAGTACCTCAGCCCTAACTACCTCTTTCATGTTCGGGTTCAATCTGCGCTGATGCTCTACAGAGGGTTTATGGTTATCTTCCATAAGAATTTTATGCATGCAAATAGATGGGCTAATCCCTTTGATGTCAGAAATAGTCCAACCTATCGCTCGTTTATGTTCTCGCAAAACTCTCAACAAGGCATCACGATGTGCATCAGTTAAATCAGAGGCAACAATAACAGGCAGTGTTTCAGATTCACCCAAGTAAGCATATCTCAAATGAGCGGGGAGGGGTTTCAGTTCTAACTTGGGAGCTGACTCAATAGAAGGACGAAGAGTGGGCTTACCTGTACCCAACTCTTCATATACAAACCTCTTTCGGAATGGTACGTATGGGGTGGCTTCAAGTGCCTTTGCGTAGGCAGCCAATTCTTCTAGTATGTCTTCCCCATCAATGTGGTCAGTGAGTCCTCTTAGACAGAGTTCGAGAGGGTCCTCGTTGCTTATGGACATCGGTGTCTGTGCTCTGATTTCCACCATATTGCATTGTTCTTCGATCACCGGTCCTTTCATTGCTTTGAACAGATTAAACTCCACCTGTTCATCTCCCACACGAAGAGTTAGAATGCCACTCTTCACGTCAATTAAGGCTCCTGCTGTGGCTAAGAAAGGCCTCCCTAAAATGAGCGGCATGTTTTGATCTTCTTCCATGTCCAACACTATGAAGTCAACGGGCAGGTAAAACTTCCCAACCCTGACTAACACATTTTCCAGGACTCCCGTGGGGTACTTGACTGATCGATCCGCTAGCTGTAGGGAAACGGTTGTTGGCTTTAATGAATTCAGTCCAAGTTTCCTGCAAACAGATAATGGCATTAGACTCACACTAGCACCAAGATCACATAAAGCTTTATTAAAGGACATTTGACCAATTGTGCAAGGAATTGAAAAACTCCCTGGATCCTTAAGCTTTGGTGGAAGCTTATGTTGTAGAATGGCGCTGCACTCTTCAGTAAGTGCAATCGTGGCATAATCCTCCAATTTCCTCTTGTTGGAGAGGATCTCCTTCAAGAATTTGACGTAAGTGGGCATCTGAGCTAGGGCCTCGGCAAAGGGGATGTTGATGTGTAGCTCCTTGAAGATATTCAAGAATTTCTCGAATTGTTTCTCCAACCTTTGCTTTTGAAATCTCTGCGGGAAAGGAAGTGGTGGCACAAACGGTTTAGGTGCCACTGACGTCTTTGGCTTTGAAGGGGGCTCACTTGTCAGTACTTCTTCCTCCTCCTTCGATGCCTCGACTACTTTCTCAGTTTCCACAACGGAGTCCTTTTCCTTTCTCACTTCGGTTACCCCCGGTATTGCAGGCTCCTTATAAGTCGTGCCACTTCGTAGTGTAATGGCCTTACACTGCTCTTTCGGATTCTCTACCGGTTTGCTTGGAAACATTCCTTGGGCTCTAACATTGATTGAATTAGCCAACTGGCCCACCTGTACTTCCAAATTTTTATTTTGAACCAGCACCTGTTCTACCTGAGATTCGAGTTTCTGATACCTATCATTCGAAACATTTATGAACTTCTCAAGGGCCGCCTCCCACCCCGGCTTCTGTTCTTGCGGTGGTTGTGGAGGGGGTGCGAATCTCTGCTGATTTTGATGTGGTGGATGCTGTCCCTGTTGTCTTGGTTGGAACTGTGGTCTTGGATTTGGATTTGGGTTTTGAACATTCTGATTGTTTGACCACGAGAAGTGCGGATGATTCTTCCAACCTGGGTTGTAGGTGTTTGAGTATGGGTCATTTGCTGGTCTTTGATTCTGCACGTAATTGACTTGTTCTTGACCAACAGCAACCTGTGCACCTGCATTGGTAGAAGGACAAACATCAAATGAATGGGGACCACCACAAATTTCACATAATACCTGTAGGGCGTTTGACTGTGCCACTGTGTTTCGTGCTGTAGCAATTGCAAGTCGGTCTAGCTTTTGGTTTAGTGCTTCGAACTTGGCATTTAAAGCTGTCACAGTGTCAGTGGCGAGTATGCCTGCCTCAGGTTTTGGAGGAGGATTGCTCCTCTCCTTTGTCCAACTGCTATTTGCTGCCATCTTGTTCAAAAGTTGCATTCCTTCTTCCTCAGACATTGCCATAAATGCTCCTCCCGCTGCTGCATCGACCATGATTTTCATGTTCTCTGGCATTCCGTTGTAAAAGATTTGTACCAATTGCCATCCTGGAACACGGTGATGCGGGCACTTCCTTTGCAGTTCCTTATATCTTTCCCATCCTTCGTACAATGTTTCCCCATCAAAGAGCCTGAAGCTCGTTATTTCGTCTCTGTACCTCATGGTCTTACTAGGAGGGTAGAACTTGGCTAGAAAGGCCTTAGAGAGGTCTGCCCATGTCTGAAGTGTCTCGTTTGACAAGGTCGAAATCCATGTCCGGGCTTTATCCCTTAGGGAGAAGGGGAAGAGCCTAACTCGGATCGCATCATCAGAGGCGTTGTGGATCTTAAAGGTCGAACAGACATCCAAAAAGTAGGACAAATGTGATGCGGGGTCTTCATGTGGTAAACCCCCGAACGGGTTCTGTTGTAAAAGGTTGATGAACCCGGTTTTGATTTCAAAGTTGTTCGCCTCCACGGCGGGGCGAGTCAGATTGTTCTGGATTAAGCCAATGTTAGGAATGGCATAATCTTGGAGTGTGGTTGGTTGCTCGTTTACGGGTTGTGCCATTGGGATTGGGTTTACTTTCTGCTTCTTTTCCTTTTTTCGCTTCGTTCGATTCGCCCTACAAGTCTTCTCAATTTCAGGATCGTAAGGCAAGGGTTCCAAGCCTTTCGATCGTAGCATAAACTAGGTACCTGCAATGGGGAAAACCTGTGGTCAAATTCAATGCACTTCAAAAAGAAATCAAACAGAAAGGGTGGTCTAAAGCACCAGAAAAATCACTAAAGTAATATTGAATTAAACGCCTTCCCCGGCAACGGCGCCAAAAACTTGATAGACAAATCTTGAACCCAAGTGTAAGTTCTAAATCCGATTGCAACACTTAAGGTATCGTATCCACAGGGAAGGGAATTCAACAACTACTTTTATGATTATTTCTAATCTAGAGACCGGAGAAGATTGATCAGGTTGTATTATACTACTATGACAAAATTAAACTTAACTAATACTAAATTAATCACACAAGCTACCAAATAAACACGAGAATTAACCACTTAATTAAAACAGGTCGGGGAGTAAATCATATGCTCTTTTGTGATCAAATCAATACTCAAGTACGGATGTATGATTCTTCAACCTAATCACAATGTTATACCTAGCTTCTTTCGAAGGCTAGATGTCTAATTAATTAAGCCAAGTGTTGTTCTCACAATCACTTAGTAACCAAATTAATCGAGTAAAGCAAGATTAGTGTATTTAAAATCTAGCGGCTTGGCATGGAATTCTAAATACGGGTTGTAGAAATTAGGGTTAAATTTCTTTAAGCCCAAAAGATCTAAGTTTCAGAAAACACTCTCAATTATCCTCAATCTCTCGATTATCGGATAATTTACAACATGTTCATGGATGGCCAATCCATTCCCAGCTTATTCAATACCGTTTTCCTAACAAAGAATCACACAAATTTACTCAAGCATTAATTCAAACACCTTAGATGCATAATCCTTACCCCCTAACCCTAGGAGATTAGTTCCCCATAATTGAATCAAAACTCATTAAACTCAAAAGAATCGCATTCAAAATACTCATGTCTAACATAAACATCAAAACGGAATTAATAACTTCGAGTTCTAACCTAATTATCCGAAAACGAATCTAAAACAAGAATTTAACTAAACTAGAATTGAAAACCAAAACTTGAGGAATTAGTTTGATCGGAAAGCAGTAAATAAAACCAAATTAACAAAGTCTTGTGATTGGAATGAATCTTCAACTCTCTATCTTCGTGTTTCTTCGTTCTTCAAGTGTTCTTGAACTTCTGGGAAAAGAGTAGTCCAAAAGCTCCCTTATTCCGCCTCAAATCCGCGTATATATAGAAGTTAGAATCCTAACCCGACCCGTGACACGGGCGTGCGAAACCCATGCCTAAAATCGTGACACGCCCGTGTCACACAATAAAATCGTATTTGCGCTTTTCTCCTTGACACGGGGGTGTCAATATTTGTTCTGCTTGATGACACGGGGGTGTCAAGACTTCAGGCTTCTCTGTACCATGTAACGGGCGTGCAAGAAATTACTCTACATAGGTGACACGGGCGTGTCACCTCCTGAACTCCGAGGATCACTTCTCTGTACTGAGACACGGGCGTGTCTCAGTTTGCTCTTCCATGGGGACACGGGCGTGTCCCCTAGAAATCTCTAGTTTTTCGCCCTTTATTGCATGGTTTTGCTTTTATCCGTCTTTTCAACTCCAAGGTAAAAGGTACCTAATAAGGAGCATAAATCACGTTATAAGTTCTTAAAACTGCTTGAATTTAGCTAAATTTGCCCTACAAATCCATGCAATAAACTGATACATCAAACTCCCCCAAACTTAAATATTGTTCGTCCTCGAGCAATCAAGAGAATTACGTCAAACCAACCTCAAAATCAATCTCTCAATGGAGCAATTTTCAGAATTTCACTAAAACAAGTCTAGCTCATCAAACACATTTCAATCAAGCACAAGTATCAACACAATGGTATAAGTCAAATATCCTCGTGTAGTGTGTGAATTCGAACAAGAAAATGTACAATGGTCAGAACACCAGACTAATGATTCCTTCCTAAGTACCAATGATAGACTTCGGAAAACATTCTTCGCACCTATCTCCACTAATGGAATTGACCTAGAATTAAGGATCGGAAGGTCTTTCGAGGCTTGTAATGTGGCTCGGGGTTAAGGTTATGGAATTTTTAGTATAGTAGTGACTCAACACACCTAGCTCACCCATTCAAATTTCCATGGTTGCCATCTTTGTCTTCCCCATCAAACTCCCCCAAACTTGGACCTTGTCCAAGTTTGTCACATACAGACAGTCTGAAAATTTCTTCTTTTTCACATCTTCTCAATACTCTTCTCAAATGTATAAATATTTTTTCTTCTTTTTTTTTTTTTCTTTTCTTTTCTTTTTTTTTTTTTTCTGTCTACTTATTGCTTACACCACTCGTTCGTTTACTACTTCCTTTTTAATTCTTCTTTTCTTTCAGCATCTAAGAGTATCTCTTATTTCTTCTCTTGGTTTCTCATCAGGAATTTAGCAGCATCTTCAATTGATTCAAACGAGTGAGCAAAGTGTGACTCAAGGGTAAGTTTATGGTGCTGTGCCTGTGGCTTATAATGCGGCTACAAAAATTTAATGGCACAACACTTAGGCTCAGCGGGGTCAATAGGATTTCATTCTTTAGTACTAATGGCTCAATGACGAGGCTACCTCCGACATGAATGCCTAAGTCATCTCCCTAACTCTTCGTCAATTCAAAATTTCGCTTCAATAGGACTAAAATGCCTCCTAATCCACTTCTTAGTATTATTCAAGAATTACTAATTTAGTATCCTAACCTAAGTACATGACCTTGTTCCAATGTGCACAAAAATAAGGATATTCCACCATTCCAAAGTATCAATACTCATACCTAACTTCATGCATTCAACTAGCCTAACTCACTTCGGCAAACTTCCAACAATCAACCTCATCGAAAAAAAATTAAAAATTTTGGCTTATTTTCAACAATCCTCTTTTCACGCTCAAAGATATCACAAATTCAAGTAAGTCAAGCCCCCAACGCATCTTCCTATGCAAAAATTTTAGCAATACAATCCATAACTTTTTGCCCCTCTCCCCCAAACTTAAATCATGCAATGTCCCCATGCATAAAAGAAAAAGGAAAGAAGGCAAAAAGAAAACTCCCTCAATCACCGCGAAGAACCCGGCAACACGCCATTCATCGACCCTAACCTGCACTTAAACGACTAAAACACGGATCATAAGCAAAGCAGAGCAAATGATAATCAACATGCATTTAACAAGCAAGCCCTGTCGTCAAGTATCTCAAAGAACCATAAGAAGAATTAGCAGTGTGCAATTAGTTAGGTTAGTGTGGTGAATTATATCATCATACAGACCACGGCAGAGAAAATGAAGGACTAGAAAAGAAAGCACTCAAGGAAAAGATGGCGGGTAATGTGGCGGTTGGCTTGAGCTGCTCGCTCCGGCGCCTCCAAATTGTTTGGCGAGGTATGCGTGGAGGTTCTCGAACTGGCCGTCAATGTGGAGCTGCAAGGCATCAAGCCGGGAGTCCACATGCTCAACAAAGCTGTCCATCCTCGCATTCTGTGATGCCATATAATCCCGCATGTAAGCGGGAATTTCCTCCTCGTCGTCTTGGACCATTGGCATCTGTGCTCCTCGGCCGCCTTCTTCCCTATCCGGTATCTGAGCAAGCCTTCTCTGCTGATCAAGGGTGAGGTCATCATATTTGGCCACGCCCCACCTGTACATTCGCTCTAACCGGTTCCTTTCCCGTTCCGGATACCAGGGTAAAACCCTGTCCTTTAGGCTCCCGGCAGACCATCGGATAAATAAGTCCATTTTGATGAACGTCTGCTCCTCCACATAGGGAAAGTTGGATAAGGGCTCCATATCTTCTTCAAGCCATCCCACCTCTTTGGCGAGCTTCGTCACATAGGCCCCATGACCTATAGTTCCCGACGCCCTGCCTGCCACCTCCTTTAACTTGTACATGAATTCCGTTGTGGCATCAAACTGCATCCCCTCCTTCATGAAATACATGATGGCCAACTCAAATCCATTTATATTGCCATCACTCTCATGCCTCGCACATATGCCCATAGCTAGGAGTCGATGCACCAACCGCCAGACTAAACTATCTATCCAGGTGGCCTTGGTATTGCGGGGGTTGTACGCCGGGGCTCCAGCCTTGAGAGGGAAGGACCGCCACACCGCCTCTCTATCTGCCGTGGACCAATTGGGCAACGTTGTCATCTCGCACGTAGGGAACCCTAAGGCATCCCGAATCTCATCAAGAGTTAATGATTCGGTATCCTCTCCATCCAAAGTGAAAGCGAGCTTGGTGTCGACTTGGTCCCAAGTCATGGTCGTGAAGAAAGCGGCTGTCAATTCCGGGTATGTATTGGCCGGAACCATCATAAATCTCCTCCACCCGATATTGTTGAACAACACCTCAATCTCCTCCCAAACTCCCAATCGCCGAAGTGTGGCGAGATGTGGGAATTTTGTAGGCATGATATTACGCGTTGTATTTCGGTTGTAAGGGTTCCCAAGCCCTTCTAATGTGACATTCACCGAGTCCCTTGGTTGGCGACCGGTTGGCCCGGAAGATGAGGTGAGTTGCAGAGGTGCGGGTCTCTTATTGCGTCCCATATTTCCTACACAAATCCATAAGAAAATCAATTCAAGTTCAAAGGGGCATTTTATCGAACACCTTGTAAGCACAAGTAGAGGGCATAGTATTTCATCAATTCATGCTTAGCATTTCATCACCCAATACCTAGATTTAGCCCTCAACGCCACCTTAATCGTTTAAAACTCAGAGAGACTCAATTTCTTCACCAACGTGTACATAACCACCCATAACAATTCTCCAAAATTTTGCAAAATTCATGACAATATGTAAGAGCAAGTGCCAAATTTTCCAATACAAACCAAATACCTCACTCTAGCATGCACAAAACTCGATCAAAGAGCAAGTATTCATAAGAATTATATCCAACATGCTTAAACAAGAGATTAGGGTTCATCGGCTTAATGCCCAAAAATTGCAAAATTATGACAATTTCTAGTTCTAATCATGCTAAAACTCAAACTAGAAGCAAGAATTCCAAAGAATTCACAATACAAGCATGGTGCAAGAATTAGGGTCTAACTTTTCTCAAATCAAATACAAGAATTTAAAGTACCCAAGAGAAAAGAAGACTTACCCGATTGATTTAAGATGTAAAGTGCAATGTGGGTGTGTGTCTTGCCGGATTAAGAACCAAAGTAATGGTGGGAGTGCTTGTGCCGTGTGGGAATAGGGGAGGAAAAAAAAATGAGAGGAAAAAAGGAGAAGTTTTTGTTGTAAGTATTAGAAAAGTGTGAGGAACCCCCTTTTTATTTCAACCGATCGGACGGGACACGCCCGTGTCATCTAGTATGCTGTATGGATGACACGGGGGTGTCATCCTTATTCTGGCAATTTCTGTACCTTGACACGGGGGTGTCGATTTTTCCTTAAGGAACCTGACACGCCCGTGTCATCTTCTCGGCCGGCAACTTCTGTACCTTGACACGGGGGTGTCACAAAATGCCTAAGATTAGTGACACGCCCGTGTCACCTTCGATTCATCAAAAACTCCTCTGTACCGAGACACGGGGGTGTCTCGGCTTATGCTTTGTGGGAGTAACGCCCGTGTCTCCCCCAAACTTGGACTTTTGCTCAAAAGTCCGCACCTATTAGCTCAGTATCATCCATTCTCTACATCATCTGTCCTCTCTAATCGAACCAAAATACCTGAACACGAGCCAAAAAAATCATCAATCACAAGCTTAACTACCTAACGCGAAAGAAAAGAAAAACGACAAAAGGGAAGAAAAATAGTTCTAAGTTATAGTCGTTAGCTTGACTTTATGACTCCGGCTAAGGTGCTGGAGCTGTTAACACGCACGAGACGTGTTCACCAATTCGATCACCGGCGAGATATGGCTTGAGTCTTTGTCCATTCACCACAAAAGATGGTGAACCTTCATTTCCTATCTCCACCGCTCCATTCACTAAAACTTTTATCACTCTGAACGGCCCTGACCACCTCGATTTAAGTTTCCCGGGAAAGAGCTTTAATCTAGAGTTGTACAACAAGACCAATTGACCCTCGACAAACTCCTTAACCCGTATATGCTTATCATGCCACTTCTTTGTCCTCTCCTTATAGATCCGAGCATTTTCGTAAGCTTCTAACCTCAATTCTTCCAACTCTTGCAAGTCCAGTATCCTTTTCTCTCCGACTCTCTTGAGGTCGAAATTTATAGCTTTGATGGCCCAGTACGACTTATACTCGATCTCGACTGGGAGGTGACATGCTTTCCCATAAACTAACCGATACGGCGAAGTTCCTATAGGTGTCTTGAATGCGGTTCTATAAGCCCATAATGCGTCATCTAACTTCGAGGACCAATCTTTCCTAGAGGGGCTCACCACTTTCTCCAAAATCCACTTCAACTCCCTATTCGTGACCTCCGCTTGCCCACTTGCTTGGGGATGATACGCAGTAGTTACCCGATGTTGGACCCCATATTTCTTCAACAAAGCTTCCAAGGGCTTGTTGCAAAAGTGCGTACCTCTATCACTGATCAATGCCCGTGGAACTCCGAACCTATTGAATATGTTCTTTTGCAAGAACCTAATCACCACCTTTGAATCATTGGTCGGAGTTGCCACTGCTTCCGCCCACTTGGATACATAATCTACCGCCACCAAGATATACTGATTCCCATTCGACGGTGGGAAGGGTCCCATGAAATCGATCCCCCAAACATCAAACAACTCAACTTCCAAGATATACTTCATGGGCATCTCATCTCTTTTACTAATGTTCCCGGATCGCTGACAAGTATCACATTCCTTGGCAAATTTGTACGCATCCTTAAACAGCGTTGGCCACCAAAACCCAGACTGCAAAACCTTAGCTGCTGTCTTTCGACCACTTGAGTGCCCTCCATATAAGCTCGCATGACATCTCTCAAGCACCTCATCAGCCTCAACCTCCGGGACACATCTCCGTACTAACCCATCCGAACAGTGCTTAAATAAATAAGGCTCTTCCCAGTAATAACGTTTCGCTTCTGACAAGAATCTTTGTTTCTGATGGAAATTCATGCCTGGTGGTAGAGCTTTGCAAGCCATATGATTCACAATATCTGCGTACCAAGGGACGATTGCATCGGCTGCAAACAACTCCTCATCTGGGAAATTCTCAGTAATCTCCTCCTCATACTCGTCCTCCTTGTCCCCAACCTCTAATCTTGACAAATGATCTGCAACTAAGTTCTCTGTCCCCTTCTTGTCACGAATTTCGAGATCGAACTCCTGAAGCAATAGAATCCATCTAATCAAACGGGGCTTTGAATCCTTTTTCGAAAGGAGATACTTGATTGCTGCGTGGTCTGTGTAGACGATTGTCTTCGACCCTATCAAATAAGACCGGAACTTGTCAAAAGCATGCACAATAGCTAATAATTCTTTTTCAGTAGTAGCATAATTTAATTGTGCATCATTTAAGGTTTTGCTAGAATATGCGATAACGTGTAAACGTTTTTCTCTTCGTTGGCCAAGTACAGCTCCAATGGCCAAATCGCTCGCATCACACATTAGCTCGAACGGTATAGTCCAATCCGGTGCAACCATGATTGGTGCCGAGGTAAGCTCCTTCTTCAACCTATCAAATGCAAGTAAGCAATCATCATTAAACACGAATTCAGTATCTTTTTGCAGTAACTTGCATAAAGGTAAGGTAATTTTCGAAAAGTCCTTGATGAACCGGCGATAAAACCCGGCATGACCAAGGAAACTTCTCACTCCCTTGATATTGGTGGGTGGAGGTAATTTTGCAATCACATCAATTTTGGCCTTATCCACCTCTATGCCTCTCTCTGACACTTTGTGACCCAACACTATCCCTTCCTTCACCATGAAATGGCACTTCTCCCAATTGAGCACAAGGTTAGTTTCTTCACATCTCTGCAAAACTTGAGCAAGATTATGCAAGCAAGAATCGAAAGAAGAACCAAAAACAGAAAAATCATCCATAAAAATTTCCATTGTGCGTTCTATAAAATCAGAGAAGATGGCCATCATGCATCGCTCGGGGCATTACACAACCCAAAAGGCATACGCCTATACGCAAAAGTACCATAAGGGCAGGTAAACGTACATTTTTCCTGATCTTCTGGAGCTATAGCAATTTGGTTATACCCTGAATACCCATCCAGAAAACAGTAATAAGAATGTCCGGCTAATCGTTCTAACATCTGATCAATAAAGGGAAGTGGAAAGTGATCTTTACGAGTGGCATTGTTCAACTTCCTATAATCTATACAGACTCTCCAACCCGTGACTGTCCTAGTTGGTATTAACTCATTTTTCTCATTTTTAATTACAGTCATCCCCCCTTTCTTAGGTACTACCTGTACAGGGCTAACCCACTTGCTATCCGAGATAGGGTAAATTATCCCGGCATCTAACAATTTCAGTACCTCAGCCCTAACTACCTCTTTCATGTTCGGGTTCAATCTGCGCTGATGCTCTACAGAGGGTTTATGGTTATCTTCCATAAGAATTTTATGCATGCAAATAGATGGGCTAATCCCTTTGATGTCAGAAATAGTCCAACCTATCGCTCGTTTATGTTCTCGCAAAACTCTCAACAAGGCATCACGATGTGCATCAGTTAAATCAGAGGCAACAATAACAGGCAGTGTTTCAGATTCACCCAAGTAAGCATATCTCAAATGAGCGGGGAGGGGTTTCAGTTCTAACTTGGGAGCTGACTCAATAGAAGGACGAAGAGTGGGCTTACCTGTACCCAACTCTTCATATACAAACCTCTTTCGGAATGGTACGTATGGGGTGGCTTCAAGTGCCTTTGCGTAGGCAGCCAATTCTTCTAGTATGTCTTCCCCATCAATGTGGTCAGTGAGTCCTCTTAGACAGAGTTCGAGAGGGTCCTCGTTGCTTATGGACATCGGTGTCTGTGCTCTGATTTCCACCATATTGCATTGTTCTTCGATCACCGGTCCTTTCATTGCTTTGAACAGATTAAACTCCACCTGTTCATCTCCCACACGAAGAGTTAGAATGCCACTCTTCACGTCAATTAAGGCTCCTGCTGTGGCTAAGAAAGGCCTCCCTAAAATGAGCGGCATGTTTTGATCTTCTTCCATGTCCAACACTATGAAGTCAACGGGCAGGTAAAACTTCCCAACCCTGACTAACACATTTTCCAGGACTCCCGTGGGGTACTTGACTGATCGATCCGCTAGCTGTAGGGAAACGGTTGTTGGCTTTAATGAATTCAGTCCAAGTTTCCTGCAAACAGATAATGGCATTAGACTCACACTAGCACCAAGATCACATAAAGCTTTATTAAAGGACATTTGACCAATTGTGCAAGGAATTGAAAAACTCCCTGGATCCTTAAGCTTTGGTGGAAGCTTATGTTGTAGAATGGCGCTGCACTCTTCAGTAAGTGCAATCGTGGCATAATCCTCCAATTTCCTCTTGTTGGAGAGGATCTCCTTCAAGAATTTGACGTAAGTGGGCATCTGAGCTAGGGCCTCGGCAAAGGGGATGTTGATGTGTAGCTCCTTGAAGATATTCAAGAATTTCTCGAATTGTTTCTCCAACCTTTGCTTTTGAAATCTCTGCGGGAAAGGAAGTGGTGGCACAAACGGTTTAGGTGCCACTGACGTCTTTGGCTTTGAAGGGGGCTCACTTGTCAGTACTTCTTCCTCCTCCTTCGATGCCTCGACTACTTTCTCAGTTTCCACAACGGAGTCCTTTTCCTTTCTCACTTCGGTTACCCCCGGTATTGCAGGCTCCTTATAAGTCGTGCCACTTCGTAGTGTAATGGCCTTACACTGCTCTTTCGGATTCTCTACCGGTTTGCTTGGAAACATTCCTTGGGCTCTAACATTGATTGAATTAGCCAACTGGCCCACCTGTACTTCCAAATTTTTATTTTGAACCAGCACCTGTTCTACCTGAGATTCGAGTTTCTGATACCTATCATTCGAAACATTTATGAACTTCTCAAGGGCCGCCTCCCACCCCGGCTTCTGTTCTTGCGGTGGTTGTGGAGGGGGTGCGAATCTCTGCTGATTTTGATGTGGTGGATGCTGTCCCTGTTGTCTTGGTTGGAACTGTGGTCTTGGATTTGGATTTGGGTTTTGAACATTCTGATTGTTTGACCACGAGAAGTGCGGATGATTCTTCCAACCTGGGTTGTAGGTGTTTGAGTATGGGTCATTTGCTGGTCTTTGATTCTGCACGTAATTGACTTGTTCTTGACCAACAGCAACCTGTGCACCTGCATTGGTAGAAGGACAAACATCAAATGAATGGGGACCACCACAAATTTCACATAATACCTGTAGGGCGTTTGACTGTGCCACTGTGTTTCGTGCTGTAGCAATTGCAAGTCGGTCTAGCTTTTGGTTTAGTGCTTCGAACTTGGCATTTAAAGCTGTCACAGTGTCAGTGGCGAGTATGCCTGCCTCAGGTTTTGGAGGAGGATTGCTCCTCTCCTTTGTCCAACTGCTATTTGCTGCCATCTTGTTCAAAAGTTGCATTCCTTCTTCCTCAGACATTGCCATAAATGCTCCTCCCGCTGCTGCATCGACCATGATTTTCATGTTCTCTGGCATTCCGTTGTAAAAGATTTGTACCAATTGCCATCCTGGAACACGGTGATGCGGGCACTTCCTTTGCAGTTCCTTATATCTTTCCCATCCTTCGTACAATGTTTCCCCATCAAAGAGCCTGAAGCTCGTTATTTCGTCTCTGTACCTCATGGTCTTACTAGGAGGGTAGAACTTGGCTAGAAAGGCCTTAGAGAGGTCTGCCCATGTCTGAAGTGTCTCGTTTGACAAGGTCGAAATCCATGTCCGGGCTTTATCCCTTAGGGAGAAGGGGAAGAGCCTAACTCGGATCGCATCATCAGAGGCGTTGTGGATCTTAAAGGTCGAACAGACATCCAAAAAGTAGGACAAATGTGATGCGGGGTCTTCATGTGGTAAACCCCCGAACGGGTTCTGTTGTAAAAGGTTGATGAACCCGGTTTTGATTTCAAAGTTGTTCGCCTCCACGGCGGGGCGAGTCAGATTGTTCTGGATTAAGCCAATGTTAGGAATGGCATAATCTTGGAGTGTGGTTGGTTGCTCGTTTACGGGTTGTGCCATTGGGATTGGGTTTACTTTCTGCTTCTTTTCCTTTTTTCGCTTCGTTCGATTCGCCCTACAAGTCTTCTCAATTTCAGGATCGTAAGGCAAGGGTTCCAAGCCTTTCGATCGTAGCATAAACTAGGTACCTGCAATGGGGAAAACCTGTGGTCAAATTCAATGCACTTCAAAAAGAAATCAAACAGAAAGGGTGGTCTAAAGCACCAGAAAAATCACTAAAGTAATATTGAATTAAACGCCTTCCCCGGCAACGGCGCCAAAAACTTGATAGACAAATCTTGAACCCAAGTGTAAGTTCTAAATCCGATTGCAACACTTAAGGTATCGTATCCACAGGGAAGGGAATTCAACAACTACTTTTATGATTATTTCTAATCTAGAGACCGGAGAAGATTGATCAGGTTGTATTATACTACTATGACAAAATTAAACTTAACTAATACTAAATTAATCACACAAGCTACCAAATAAACACGAGAATTAACCACTTAATTAAAACAGGTCGGGGAGTAAATCATATGCTCTTTTGTGATCAAATCAATACTCAAGTACGGATGTATGATTCTTCAACCTAATCACAATGTTATACCTAGCTTCTTTCGAAGGCTAGATGTCTAATTAATTAAGCCAAGTGTTGTTCTCACAATCACTTAGTAACCAAATTAATCGAGTAAAGCAAGATTAGTGTATTTAAAATCTAGCGGCTTGGCATGGAATTCTAAATACGGGTTGTAGAAATTAGGGTTAAATTTCTTTAAGCCCAAAAGATCTAAGTTTCAGAAAACACTCTCAATTATCCTCAATCTCTCGATTATCGGATAATTTACAACATGTTCATGGATGGCCAATCCATTCCCAGCTTATTCAATACCGTTTTCCTAACAAAGAATCACACAAATTTACTCAAGCATTAATTCAAACACCTTAGATGCATAATCCTTACCCCCTAACCCTAGGAGATTAGTTCCCCATAATTGAATCAAAACTCATTAAACTCAAAAGAATCGCATTCAAAATACTCATGTCTAACATAAACATCAAAACGGAATTAATAACTTCGAGTTCTAACCTAATTATCCGAAAACGAATCTAAAACAAGAATTTAACTAAACTAGAATTGAAAACCAAAACTTGAGGAATTAGTTTGATCGGAAAGCAGTAAATAAAACCAAATTAACAAAGTCTTGTGATTGGAATGAATCTTCAACTCTCTATCTTCGTGTTTCTTCGTTCTTCAAGTGTTCTTGAACTTCTGGGAAAAGAGTAGTCCAAAAGCTCCCTTATTCCGCCTCAAATCCGCGTATATATAGAAGTTAGAATCCTAACCCGACCCGTGACACGGGCGTGCGAAACCCATGCCTAAAATCGTGACACGCCCGTGTCACACAATAAAATCGTATTTGCGCTTTTCTCCTTGACACGGGGGTGTCAATATTTGTTCTGCTTGATGACACGGGGGTGTCAAGACTTCAGGCTTCTCTGTACCATGTAACGGGCGTGCAAGAAATTACTCTACATAGGTGACACGGGCGTGTCACCTCCTGAACTCCGAGGATCACTTCTCTGTACTGAGACACGGGCGTGTCTCAGTTTGCTCTTCCATGGGGACACGGGCGTGTCCCCTAGAAATCTCTAGTTTTTCGCCCTTTATTGCATGGTTTTGCTTTTATCCGTCTTTTCAACTCCAAGGTAAAAGGTACCTAATAAGGAGCATAAATCACGTTATAAGTTCTTAAAACTGCTTGAATTTAGCTAAATTTGCCCTACAAATCCATGCAATAAACTGATACATCAGATGTCATGGACAGTTGGGCTTGTTATGCCATCGTCCTGAAAAAGCCATCCTGGAAAGAGGTGGAGCAAGGGCTCGACCTCCAGACCTATGCCTATGGGGAGATCGAGCTTCCCACAAGGGAGTGCGAGGCGGAGAGATCCCCCGCAGCTCGGAAAAGAAAGGCCAGCGAGCGGCTCGAGCCCTCTGAAGAACTGAAAGAAATTGCCCTAGTCCCCGGAAACAGTAATAAGACCACCAAGATCGGGGCGAACATGCATCCCCAACACGAAGTCATGATGATAGAATTCTTGAGGGACAACTCTGACATCTTCGCTTGGGCTGCCAAAGATCTGATCGGAGTCGACCCGAAGGTGATCTGCCACCGGCTCGGAATCGATCCGTCGGTCAAACCCATAAAACAAAAGCTAAGACCTCAAAGTCGGGCGAGGAATGATATAATCGAGGCCGAGGTCAATAAACTCCTCGATGCAGGATACGTTACTCCAGCTCAATACGTTGACTGGTTGTGCAACGTAGTCCTCGTGCAAAAAACAGGCGGGAAATGGAGAATGTGCAACGATTTCACCGACCTCAACAAGGCATGCCCGAAAGACCCGTATCCGCTGCCTCGAATCGATCAGCTCGTCGACTCGACAGCTGGGTGTGAGATGCTCAGTATGATGGATGCATTTCAAGGCTACTACCAGATCTCTATGGCTCCCGAGGATCAAAAGCACACGGCCTTCATTGTAGTAAAGGGAATATACTGCTTCAAGGTCATGCCCTTCGGGCTAAAGAACGCGGGAGCTACGTACCAAAGATTGGTCAACCTGATGTTCAAAGATAAGATCGGAAAGACCATGGAGGTCTACGTCGACGACATGATCGTGAAGAGTCGCTGGGCGTACCATCATCTAGATCATCTGCGCAGATCGTTTGAGATCTTACGGCAATACGGTATAAAGCTCAACCCCGACAAGTGCACGTTTGGAGTCGAAGGAGGAAAGTTTCTAGGATACATGGTGAGCCAACGAGGCATCGAGGCGAATCCTACGAAGATCAAAGCAATCCAGGTCATTCCTCGACCTCGATGCATCAACCAGGTACAGTCCCTGGTGGGTCGTATAATCTCACTCAACCGGTTCATATCACGATCGTCCGAACGAAACCTCCCATTCTTCAAAGTTTTAAGGAATCTCAAAAAATTCGAGTGGAACAAAGAATGCGACCAAGCGTTAGATCAACTGAAAGAGTACCTGGCCTCCCCGCCATTGCTGGCCAAGCCGAATGAAGGAGAGACCTTATACCTCTACCTGTCCCTCTCTAATGAAACCTTCAGCTCAGTCTTGGTCGCCATTCGAGATCGAAAACACCTACCGATCTACTACCTGAGCAAGATCCTACACGGCGCGGAGCGAAATTATCTTGAGATCGAGAAGTTCGTATTCGCCCTGACTCACGCGGCTCGTAAGCTACGTCCGTATTTCCAAGCTCATCCCATAATCGTCCTAACGGATCAACCCCTTAGGCAGGTCTTATCCAAGCCCGACGTGTCGGGTCGAATGATGAAATGGGCGGTCGAGTTGGGTCAGCATGACATCACCTACCAACCCCGGGCCGCCCAACAAGCTCAAGTTCTGGCTGACTTTCTAGTCGAAAAGAACACCAGCTCGATGGAGATCGTCCGTGCCGCGCCTAGTTGGACAATGTACACAGATGGCTCATCGACCTCTCAAGGAGGGGGGGTGGGCATATCCCTTATAAACTCAGACGGACTACAGCTCAATTTCGCCATTAAGCTCGATTTTAAAGCGACAAACAACGAAGCTGAGTACGAAGCACTGGTGGCAGGGCTAAGGTACGCCACGGAGAACCAGATCGACAGGTTAGCCGTTGTAACTGACTCCCAGCTCGTTGCGGACCAAGTCAATGGCACGTACGAAGCTCGGGAAGAGTCCATGGCAGCGTATCTCAAAATGGTGAAAGAGCTGGCCTCTAAGCTGAAAGAGTTCAAAATCGAACAGGTCCCTCGCGAAGAGAACGGTCGAGCTGATGCCCTATCGAAGTTGGCCAACGGATTCCAGGGAACAAAGGATGCGACCATCTCGTTCATGGTCTCGGGGGGCCGTGCGATCGATGAAGGAAAGATTGAGATCGCGACCATCGATCCGCCGGAACCTTGCTGGATGGACGATCTAATCGCTTATCTCAAGGACGGGCTTTTGCCCCAAAATCGAACTGAGGCCAGGAGAATAAAATATCGATCTATGCTCTATATGATGGATCATGAAGGCAGGTTGTTCAAAAAATCCTTCACAGGTCCCCCTCTAAGGTGCCTGCGACCTAGCCAAGCCCAAGATGTCCTAGAAGAAGTCCATGAGGGATGCTGCGGGAACCATTCAGGAGGTCGAGCTCTAGCTCAAAAGATCTTAAGGAGTGGGTATTTTTGGCCGACTATGGTGTGGGATGCGAAGATCCACTCTAGGAAATGCCCCAAGTGCCAAAAACACGGCAACCTAATCCACACTCACCCTGCGTCCATGATACCGATCGATGTGTGCTGGCCCTTCGACCAATGGGGGATCGACATCATTGGTCCCTTCCCCTTGGCACCCAGACAGAAAAAGTTTGCCATAGTATGCGTCGAGTACTTCTCAAAGTGGGTTGAGGCCGAGGCAGTCCCCAAAATTACTGATGCAGTGATAAGAAATTTCCTCTGGAAGAGTATAATCTGCCGTTTTGGGGTTCCAAGGGTACTCATCTGTGACAATGGCCCTCAATTTCGATCTGAGAATACCAAGAGCTATTGTCGAGACCTCGGGATCGACCTCAGATTCACTACAGTAGGTCATCCGCAAGCAAATGGCCAAGCTGAAGTCACCAACCGAATCATTATCCAAAATCTTAAGACCCGCCTTGATGCCAAACTGGGCGCATGGGCGGACGAGCTCGACGGTGTGCTATGGGCTTATCGAACTACCCCGCGGACAGCCACTGGGCAAACACCATACTCTCTGGTTTACGGATCCGAAGCCGTCATCCCATCAGAGCTGTTACACGAAACCGCTCGTGTATCACAATACCAGCTCGACCGGAATACGGAGATCAGAGCCGAAGATCTAGATGTGATTGAAAAAAGTAGAGAGCGTGCCTATCAGAAGCTCAGGCAGTACAAGGCAGCAGCAGCCCGATCATACAATAAGCACGTACGACCCAGATCGTTTCAGATCGGTGACCTAGTGCTAAAAAAGGTCGAGGTCTTGCAATATGTCGGAAAACTTGAGCCTAACTGGGAAGGACCTTATCGCGTCACGGAGATCGGGAAAAACATGGCCTACCGGCTCGAAGACATGACCGGGGAACCGTTACCCAGACCGTGGAACGCGCACAACTTGAAGAAGTTTTACACTTAGCCTTCAAATTTATTTCAAAATTGTAATAGTTGAAGAGGTCGAATTCGCCTGAGAATCGATCTCTGATCAGTCAATTAATTCACGTGTTTTGGGGTATCCGATTAAAAATCCGCAATCCCATGCCAGGCCACTGTCCCCTCGATTAAGCTCTCATTCGACCTACGGTCATGAGTCGAGGAGGGAGTGAGCCACCCCGCATCCGATCGTTAGAGACCGAGATCCAATGAGGTCGTTTTTAGACCCAAGGAGATCCTAAGTCCTAACGTATTTAATGCTTTTTGAATCATCGTTAGAGACCGAGATCCAACGAGGTCGTTTTTAGACCCAAAGAGATCCTAAGTCCTAACGTGTTTAATGATTTTAAATCATTGTTAGAGATCGAGATCCAATGAGGTCGTTTTCAGACCCAACGAGATCCTAAAAATCCTAACGTATTTAATTTTAAATCATTGTTAGAGATCGAGATCCAATGAGGTCGTTTTCAGACCCAACGGGATCCTAAAAATCCTAACGTATTTAATTTTAAATCATTGTTAGAGATCAAGATCCAACGAGGTCGTTTATAGACCCAAAGAGATCCTAAAAATTCTAACGAACCTGATGACCCAGAGATCCAAGGAGATCGTTTTAGATCCGAAGTGATCCAGAGGTCAATCTCAAAAATTTCACGATCCAGAGACCCGGTGAGATCGATTTAGATCCGGAAGGGTCCAGAGATCAACGATCCAGAAATTCTTGATTCATTGCTTTAGATCCACCGAGATCGATTTAGATCCACCAAGATCCAAAGAAGCCAAACCTAAAAAGCTAGCATATCTCAGAGATCGCTATCGATCCGACGAGAATGCAGCGAATGGCAAAACGACCAAGGTAAAACGCGAACACCCAAAAAGAAGATATACATCCAAACGAGATCGAATAGCGTGACGAACCTATCGATCCAAAAGCGACTAAAATCTAAGTTGGGCAAAACCCAGGTCGACAAACCACACGCATGCCAGATCGAATTAATGTTCAACTTGCAGAAAAAAAAAAAACACAAGTATGAGAAACATAATTCATTCATGCAAAAATCGATCTCAAAATTAGAAAAGATCGATCTTAACAGTTGATCGAGCTCAGCACGCGACATGGCTCGATGGGCAAATGTTCAAAAACAAAATTAAAAACAAGTATTCACACAGCCACAACCCGGCTGGGAGGTCTAAACAGTTGGCTACAAGGGGAGAATTTAATCGATCTCGACGGGCTCGGAAGGGGATTCTTGGGCAGTTCGGCGAAGTGATCGCTCGAGCTCCCTGATGGTGGGAAGGAAGCTTTCGATGTGAACCGGCGGAGAGAGCTCGCACTCTACCCGACGTTTCTCTTTCTTGGCCTGAGCGATCTCAATGGCGTGGCCGTATTTGAAGGTTGCCCAATCGATTTGGATCGGCTCTTCTTCCTCAGGAAGGTCAGGAGCGCAAGGATCGGGAAGCAGTGGGCCGATCGAGTCAAAATTGAAGTTGGGAACGATGGCGCCCTGGGCTTTGAGCTGGTTCACGGCGATTTGGAACCCCTCCGCCAGGTCGTTCTGACCCACGATCAGGCTCGCCTCCTCGAAGCCGGGGCCTTCCATGAATTCGCGAACGGCATACCGTTCGATCTCCAGCTTGCACTTCTTCATCTCTTCCGCCGCTTTGACGATCTTCACCCGGGCCAAATTGAAGATCTCATTCCGCCCCTCCTCCTTCGAGGCAGCTCTAGCAGTCTCGAGCTCCTTGGCGAATTCCTCCTTCATCTGGGCCAGCTCGTTCGCATGAGCCTTCTCCGTTTCCTTCAGGGCCTCCTACGAGCTCGCCCACTGGGCTTCCAGAGTCTGCTTCTCCTCGACCCTCTTTCTCTTCTCCTCGCGGGCATCCCTGAGCTCCTGCTCGAGCTGTTCAACCCTCTCGGGGTTAGCCGAAACGAGCCGGCCCTTCATCAGCTGGTACTTTTCCTTGTACTTTTCCTTGCCAGCCTTGAAGACCTCAGCTTCGTGGATCGAATTGATGAGGACAGGGAGAACATCCTGAGAACGAGTGATGAGATCGAATTAGTCCGATCCCCTGGAGTTCAAAAAAAACAACAAAACAAAAACCCCCAACTTACACCGAAAAGACCTCTGGCAGCCTGATACCTCTTCTGCCTCGCCGACCTCTGAGAGAGCCTCTTCTGCTCATCGATTATGCATGCGGAGTTGAAAAGGGCAGCTAGCAGTTCGGGATCGGCCTTGCCAAACGCCAGAGCTCGTTTGGTCCCATCGGCCTTTTCGAGCTCCAGACCTGCAGGCCATTGGGGAAGGGGAGTCTTGGGAAAGTTCAAGAGCTGGGCCTCCTCATCGGACTCGTCAGAATCCTGCAGTTCATGGACCAGTTCTCTAAATGGTCTCTTGCCTACCCCATGCCTCGCCTGAACAAACTCGGGTTGAGAATCAAAATCTTCGTCAAAATATAAAGGCAGATGATCGAGATTTATTACTTGTTCGACGTCCTCCCCGACCTGACCGCTCGGCTGCGCGGACGACCCAGCTTGACCTTCGAGCTCTTGGCCACGGAGTGGCTCCCCAACTGTCTGCTCCCCCAGATCGGCATCCAGGTCGCGTAATTCCTTTGAGCACCTTTCCTGCTGAGCTCGCTTGGCCTCAGGCAGGGCATTGATGATTGCTCGAGCAGCCTCCGCCACAGGTCTCAGCTCGTCGGGTGCGGCATTCCTCTGGTTCATCGCCCTCATTCTCGCAGCTCGAGACATTATCAATGGACGTAGATCTGCGAAACGAGAGATTCAGTTCGACGAAATGGATCGAAAAAGCAAATAAAAGATTTAAGGACCCTGATCGAGTAGAGGTCCGATCGAAGTAAGAGCATACCAAAGCGAAAGTTCTTTTTATGAAGCCCGGTTATAATGCCCGCTTCGACCAGATTCCCCGTTCTCGTCAGGTTGGTATGATCTAAAAGCCCCATATTGGTCAATAGTTCGAAGTGACTGTGGAGCCAGGTCGACGACTTGGTCACGAGCTGTCGTGGGCCGTTATCCCCCCAAGTGATCCGGAAGCGGGGAACGATGGGAAGGTCGATGAAGAAGAACTTGGACTTCCAATTGATGCCATGTGAGGTAGACGGGATCGATACGATCTTCCGGTTCGGCTTAGATTGAAGATTGAAATACCCTACCCCGGATTTGGTGGCACTGTTAAGTGTGAAAAACTCCCCAAAGTCCCAGATCTCCGGCTCGAATCCCAGGCACTTCATGGTGATGATCATACAATGCATTAGAGAGAAGGAATTCGGGGTCAGCTGGGAAGGGCATAAGTTGTACCGAACCAAGAAATCTGAGATGACCCGGGGAAGGGGAAGCCTGAACCCATACTTGACCGAGGAGTAATACATGCCAACCGATCTCAGACCCCTCGGTCTCTCGACGGTCTCCCCCTCCTCCGGCCTCCGAACCGCGTACTGAGGACCTAACCCCAGTAGCCGCGTGACCCCCGCGAGCTCCTGAGAGGTTATCTTGGAGAACCTCTCAGAAACGTGTGAGAGAGTCCTGTACACATGGGGAGGTCGTGCGGGAGGGTTCCCGACCTGTGTCACGGGTTCCCCTCCATCTTGTCCCTCTCCGACTTCTTCTCCAACTTCCCCCTCCGGCTCGTCTAAAAGCCCAATGGGTCGCCGTACCCTCGATGTCGAAGCCTGACCCCCTCTGTTTGCCGTCGGAGCTCCGTCCCTTCCGAAAATCGGACCGGAGTTGAGCTCGAAATTCCCATTCGGTGAAGGTGGGGCTGGCAGGTCTTCCTCTCGTTCTGGCGACGGCGTAAACGCTACCTGATTTTGAGCCATAAAGGTGGAAAGGAAAAACTTTTTACCTCTGTAAAGGCCGAGTTCGAAGACGAAAGTTGCCGGCGAGCTGATCACAACCAGAGCAGTTCGATTCTCAGAGTATGGTAAGTAGTGAAATGAGACTGAGGCAGGATCCCTCCTATATATAGGGGTTGAAAAGTAACGTCTCGAAATACGAAACGACGCCATAATTACCCCGCATGCGCCTATCCTATGGAAGGTCGCGTCGCATTAAATGCTTTGTCGGACCGATCTGGCTCAAGAAGTCACGCCCGTAACTGAGACGATGGCTCGATTCCAACGGTCACGACGGTTCCCCTATCCATTGCCAGTTCGATGAAATTACCACTGCGAAGATTCACACCGGTAATTTGGGGGGCCTCTGATATGGCATAATAGTACAGGGCCACGTGATCGTCCCCCGATTGGCGTCACGTGGACTCTCACGCCAACCTGGGCAAACCAGGAACGATCTCCTGGACAGGTCATCAGATCGATACCAGGTCCTCAGGTCATCAGATCTGTTCGAGGACACCGGATCGATTGGCATACCATCCGATCATCAGATCGATCTACTCTCCCCCATGAGGAAACCCACAGCATTAAGGATCCCGGACGGCAATATCGACCTCTAGATCGATATCATACGTCACCGGACACCCGAATACTGTAAAGCACTCCTGTCGGGACACGCGTACCCTCCCCATTCCCTGGAACAGGCGTACTACGGCTCATTAATGACCGTCAGTCCTTGCTTCTACCCAAAGGGGAAAGAAGGTACAAACGACCCGCCTCAAGCCAGTTCCCTCGTCCGACATCCAGATCGACGACTGGCAACGCCATTAATGCACACCTACAGTACACACACTACTGTGTCGTCTGGCCATGGCTATAAATACTCGCCCTTTGAACAGTAGTTGGTAAGCCTTTAATACGCATTCAATTGCATTTATTCTCTCTCTAAAGAGCCCCATTACTGACTTGAGCGTCGGAGTGCCAACCTTGGGTCAAACCCCAAGTTCCCCAAGTTGGTTTCGAGCTCACTTTTGCTAGTGCTTTCAGGTCGATAAAGAACCCACTCAAACAAATTCTTGACTGATTGACCCATATCTGACAGCCTGATCGACACGTCAGATCGACCAGATTTGAGCCGGATCACCCACAGTACTTGTCAATAAAATGGAAAAAAGAACAATGCATCAAATACAAAACAGTTTTCTTCCTTTTTTTTCTTTAATTTCAGGATATTTTCAACTTCTGCAGTTTATATCAGATTTAAAGGTTAAAATATCGGATTTAAAGCAAAAAACATGAATACCCCCCTTCGGAACAACAAAAAGTCTTTCCTTTGAGATGGGCACTTCAAATTCTCGGAACAAGAAACTAATCAGACAAGTGGGATTATGGGTTTTAGAATTTGACTCTCAAATGAGCCAATAGATTGGAGGTCTACACATCAACTGAGGTAATAATATGTTTGAAAGATTAATGATTGTAGCAGTAAATAATGTTCCCACTATGAGCAAAATAAAAGAAGGAGAGAGAAAAGCATCAAAGGCCTCCAACCAAAAAAAAAAAAAAGGAAAAAATATCAATGCTTTTGCCAACTTTCCTTGTTCACATCCACTGGACAAGTCCTACACGCCAAGAAGTTAATTTTATTGTTCTTTTTTGTATGCATCTGCCGTTGAAAGTCATAACCACCCTTGCAATGCAATCATAGAATATATCATGCATGTCTACATTATGGGATAAAAAATGCAATTAAGCCAAGCCTAAGGCTACATTATGGTATCAGAGAGGGATTGGCTACCCAGAAATTACTTCTGTAGTCATGCCATGAAATTCACTAGTAAATACATTAAAGTAATGGCAATTGCATTATAGTCAACAGTAATCTTAAAGAGAAAAAGAAATTCCACACGAGTTTTCTTTCTTCAAAGCAAACTAACAACTACAGACACAAATTAATCAGTTAGAAACTGGAATGGAAAAAATTAAATTTTCTTGCTTGTGTACATTCAAATTTTGTCAGACTTCAGCAATTGTATTATGGATGAATTACAAGCTAATATTATGAATGTAGTTGTATTTGAACTTACATGATCCATAAACCAAGAAGCAAAGTTATCACTATGATTTCGCTTAATTTCATGCTCTCTGAGACGATGCTTCTTCCTCCTAACCAATGCCTCATGTTGACTGCATCATATTAACAATTTAGTAAGTAGCAATGAACTTCTTTAAAAATAATAAATAAACATATTATAACATCTTACTCTCTATATGATGTGATCTCTTCACAGTTAAATAACACATAGCGATGAGCTTTTATCAATGCATCCCTATCCAGAACAGTTGCTTCACCCTTCCATAATGGACGACCAGACATTGAGAAAATTTCTAAACCTTGGGAACTATCTTTTGCTCCTTCATCATTTCTGCTAACGCGATTAAACCGTGTTTCAACGTGATTGTCCAAATATAGAGAACAAAATGCCAAACACTCTTCAGCTAAATATCCTTCTGCAATTGATCCTTCCGGGCGGCCCTTATTGCGGATATAGGATTTTAAAGTGCTTAAGTATCTAAATCAGCAAAAAATACTGAATATTATTAATATGTTTATATAATCAAATTTAGAGAAAAAATTTAGGAAAAGAAATTACCTTTCGATGGGGTACATCCAACGATAATGAACAGGCCCAGCTAACCTTGCCTCAGTAACCAAATGTACAGATAAATGAACCATAATATCAAAGAATGCTGGAGGAAATATTTTCTCTAATTGACAAAGGATAACTGCTATATCTCTTTCCATCCGATCCAAGTCATTATGATGAAGTGATTTAGAACACAAATCTCTATAATAACGATACAGATGAATCAAAGGAGAACGTATTGACTTGGGCAATAATTTGCGCAATGATAATGGTAGCAGCTGTTGCATTAGTATGTGACTATCATGGCTTTTAAGTCCAAAAATCTTTGGCGGTTTTGTTTGCACACACCTTGATATATTTGCTGCATAACCATCAGGAACTTTTACCTTTTTTAAAACTTTGCAGAATATTTCCTTTTCTTTTTTATCAAAAGCAAATGAAGAAGTTGGTATCCATTCCCGCCCATGTTCATCATAAAAAGGATGAAGTCCCGGTCTTATACCCATATTCTTCAAATCCAAACGGGCTTTATGGTTATCCTTAGACTTATCAGAGTCCAACAATGTATGCAAAATCTTATCACACACATTTTTCTCAATGTGCATGACATCGAGATTATGACGCACCAAATTCTTCTCCCAATATGGTAACTCAAACAAAATACTCTTCTTCTTCCAACCATATGGTAGATTAAGTTCCCCCACTTTTTTCCCAAATTTATTATTGAAGTCTTTTATTTCATCATAAATTACAGAGCCACTTAAGTAAGGAGGTGCTTTTCGATGCTCTTCACTGCCATCAAATGATCCTTTTTCTTTACGATATGGATGATCTCGAGGAAGGAAAACACGATGACACATATAACAAAACTTTCGAGAACCATCAAGCCACACTGAGTTGGTATCCTTCTGACATACCGGACAAGCATAAACTCCTTTCGTACTCCATCCAGATATGGTAGCGAGCCCAGGAAAATCACTAATAGTCCATAATAAAGCTGCACGCAGTTGGAAGTTCTGTTTACATAGAGCATCATAAGTGTTCACGCCCTCATACCATAAGTCTTTTAACTCTGCAAGTAGTGGTGGCAAGTACACATCAAAGTCATTACCTGGTTGGCTGGGGCCAGGTATGAGAATGGATAACATAAGAAATGACTTTTTCATACACTCCCCTGGTGGCAGGTTATATGGAATTAAAATGATAGGCCATGTACTGTGAGAAACATTCATCATTCTAAATGGATTAAAACCATCAGTTGCTAAACCCAACCTGACATTGCGACAATCTTGAGAAAAATCAGGATAGTGGTAGTCAAGTGTGTGCCAAGCTGGTGAGTCAGCTGGATGTCTCATGACACCATCTTTAGGGCGTTCCTCTGCATGCCATCTCATAAGAGAAGATGTTTTGGCATTCATGAATAGCCTTTGTAGCCTTGGTTTCAAAGGAAAATGCCACATAAACTTGTTTGGTATTTTTCTTCCTTTCTTCGATTTTGTATTCTTTTTAGAAGAAGAAGCTTCAAAAGAATCAACCTCAGAGTCTAGAACCTTCCATCGGGATTCGCCACAAGTATCACACTTATTTTTGTTTTCGTTCACTCCCCAATACAACATGCAGTCATTTTTACATGCATCAATTTTTTTATAATGAAGACCCAAATCTTTCATTATCTTTTTAGCTTCATAATAATTTCCAGGTAGTTGAGAACCTTCTGGAAATGATTCTTTTAACAAACTAAGCATCATGGTGGAGGAGTTATCACTCCAGTGGCCAAGACATTTGATCTGTAACATTCTAACAATGAATGAAAGTTTTGAAAAACTTTGACAACCCGGGTATAGTTCTTGATCAGCATCTTTCATGAGTCGATAAAACTTTTTGGCTTCTTCATTAGGCTCTTCTATCTCAGTCAGTAACTCACTCCCAACAAAGTTACCCTCATTTTGCATTCTAAATGTATCGTGTAGGAGGTCATGCATATTATCAGATGGGTTTAACCCTCCATATGAATACGATGGAGCAGTTCCTTTACCATACAACTCACCATGAAGAACCCACTTAGAGTATCCATCTAAAAAACCTTCCCAAAGCAAATGCCCTTCCACAACATCAGCCTTTCTACATGTAGCATTTTTACATTTTTTACAAGGACACAAGATGAGATCATTTTCTGAATTCATAAGCGCAAATTCTAGAAAGTACTTGACTCCTTCTCTATATTCAAGACTAGACCTTGGGAGATTCATCCATAGCTTGTCCATATTGTTGTTTCGTAAAAGGTTTGTTTGCCCAATAGATCCTTAAAAGGTAGACGTATCAATTAAAAATAACTTTAACTTAGAAAAATTTAGTGGTTGTAAGAGTTCTAAAATTATCAGAAATAAATGATATAGCTTATAGGTGTAATAATATAAACTGTGTTATTTAGTTCTATCATAATCTGGACTAATTAAACATCTCAAGAGTGATAAAATGAAGTTTTTATTTGTTTATCCCTATACTCAAAACTTCTAATTTAATTTAGGGAAATATAACTAAAGTTCAGAAAAAAAATTGCATATAAGGTTCAAGATATCAGAAACAACAAGTTTGTTATGTTTTGATTAGCAAAAGTTTCAAGTTTGTATAGTAATAAATATCAAGACATTTTTGGGAAGCTAATGTGAACAGTAGCATACCTTAACAAAATATGGATCTGGATATCACTTTTTATTGGTTGCTTTGATTTGGAAGTGATATATCAATGTTACTCTAATTCCAATAGAGAATGTTCCATGATTCTGTAAATAATTGAGCTACAACGCCTGCCCTCGACCACTATATCCTGGAAATATTTAAAAGTTATCATAAGCTTCCTTTAAGCTGAAAGAAGATCCAAAGAGCCTTGGGGAAAATACTATATTTGAATAAAATGCAAACAAGAAGAAAATCAAATATGACTCTCTTACCTAGTTAACAAGAAAAACCGATCTCATCACCATTGGGAAGTGTAAGTGGACATATTAGCAACAGATCAAATCGTGAACTACCAACTGCTCATTTGGAAGATGAAAAATGATTAGAAGAAAGAGAATGTCAAAGACGATTGAAAGAAAAACGATTAAAAGAAAAAGAAAGTAAAGGATTCGTTAATAAAGAAAAGTAAAACAAGTCACTCCTCTTTCCAGACATAATGGGAATAGCGTGCCAAATTGTTTACAAGTTCAAACTCCTGATACCATTTTGATAACCCACTGTTTTAATGTTCTGTTCATTGCCTATTAACAACCAAAAACAAGAAAAAAGGATGATAGCTCCAGTAAAATAAGAGTGTTCCAAGTACAGAAATATATCATTGGCCATATCAAAGCATTCCAAAACCTTGTTCAAGAGTGAAGTTGAAAATACTACACAGCAGAAGTTACAGACAAGAAGCAAATTACACCATGATATCATTGTGCTAGTCGACAAATAACTAAGAATCCCTTGTTTGTCTTGTTGATAAGTTTTCACCTGAGAACTTATTGCCCAAACTAGAGCACAAACCAAGTCCTAATAGGCAAAAAAAACCCACACATAAGGTCATAAACTACATATAAACTTATTGGATAGGAAATTATCAGTCACAATTAAACTCGAGTTACATCTTCATAATACTCACAGAACTTTGATACTCTTGGTAGTTGATACCAATGAGATAAGAAGCTGAGTTACCACAATTATTAGCCATTCTCATATTAAATATGTAAAAGTTGTTTTAAGTAATCTTTATTTATTTATTTTACTCTTTTGCTATTGTCACATAATTTATTTTTATTGTTTAAGAAATACGCCCGTAAAGAGAGATTATTTTTTTAAGTGAATTTATGATTTGTCTAATAAATAGTGATATCATCATTTATTTAATCTAATCATCTAAAAGATGGGCACATCTTGTAAAGAATAATAATAATACTAATAATAACAACAATAATAATAATGTGGCTATCAATGTTCCCATTGAGATTGAAGCAGGTAGCAATGACTGGAAAAGAAACAAGGATCAATTTGCATGTTCGAGGACTATCGTATTCTTTCATATCTTCATTTCCTTATCTTTCTATTTCTTTTTGGCCATATTAGATTTCCTTGAACCGTCTCTAACTTCTTGCTCTATAAAATAAGAATAATCACATTGCCATATCCTCTACTAATTTCACATAATAAAACCTCTCCTACGATTTAAAAATTTACGAAATCTCCCCTGATATACCGTAAGATATATATGATAGTCATGAATTTAGAAATAAATATTAATAAGTAGTACTTTTTAAGGTTAAATTGGATATTCATAAAAAAAAAACAGAGATGCAACTTAAAATTTTTGATATGAGAAAAAGATTGGATATTATTGAATGTTTGTGTAATTAAGGGTTATTGGCCCATTAAAATGCTAGTATATAATATCTTTGAAAATTAATGGTTTAGCATGAATAAATATATCCCATATCATTAACTGAGTTGCAAACTTAAATTGATTGGTCAAACCAAAAACTGTGTGTTTGGTCTTTTATCCACTCGACTAAATAAGATTTGAGATGGCAAAGATATGCATTCAGCATATTTCATTATTTCTGCTTGTAGAATTGCCCTGTTCTGCCAAAATGAGACCTTGTTGTAATCCTGATTGATGTAAAGAGACAAACCTGATCATCTGCTTTAAATTTTTTCTCCTACTTTGTGACCTCAAAACTTAGCCTATTTCTAACATGAACTATTGTAGATAACTCCAATATCTTACAAACTTACTACTATTGTAGATAACTCCAATATCTCTAGCTCAAGCTTAATTTTAGATGCCTTCTCCAATTTTTTATTTTTTTTTACATTTCTGATTTTATGTTTAAACTCTATAATGATTAAAGTAGTAACTAAGAAGAATTCCTTTTATTTTTTAATATTTATATGAACTGTAAATTTATATTTTATCTAAAATCTTAATAAATTAAAATAATGCGAAAAACACAACTAGACTTCGACTCTAGCTTGACTATAGAGCTCATAAGCTAGAGATGAACTTAAGCTTATGCTCACACTCACGAGCTGTATTTGAGTTTGAGCTCCAGTCATGAATTTAGGCTCCTTGAGCTAAAGATCAAAATTTGAGAGCCTGTAAATTTTCCCAAACTCAACTCGCTTACACTGTTAATGCTACAGCTACCCATCGTGAAAAGCAAAAATAAGTGATTCTCAACATCATCAGATAGAAAACAAAAAATGGGCTTTCCATAAAGAAAGAAGCAGGACTAAGTAAAATACCCCAGGGGTAGAAGAAGAGAAGCAGCAATATACCTCAGGGTCATCCAGTAAGGTGTTCCAACAACTGACTGTGTATTAAGATCTGCTTCAGTAAGTTTTGTTGCAACCCCGAAATCTGCAAGTTTGACAAGACCTTGAAAGTTTATGTTAGATCAAGGAACTTCCACAAGCGTGAGCCTTCTAAGCAAAAACCGCTAAAGAGAAAAACAAATATATCCCTTATTCCCTTAGTACACAAATAGCACATGAACCAGCTTAAACAAGAATAAAGAATAACATGAACATTCAATCCAAAAGGCAAATACAATTGCAATCCCATTGCAGTCAAGCCAAACAAAAATCCCACTAATATCTGTTGACCAAATTAACACAACGCGATAGAGGAACGGCATATTAGTATCATGGAATCAAAATAACATCAGCAAAATAAGCAAGAAATCAAACAGGCGAAAATTGTGTGTACCTCTTTCGTTGTCAGGATATTAGCCCCCTTGATATCTCGATGAATTACACCTTGTTCATGCAAATACACCAAACCTTCCAACACCTAATTACAACATATTTCCATTACAACCAAATGAAATGTACAAAAACCAACTGATAATGTATGGGATCAGTTCTCATACCTGCGCTATATATTGAGCTACCAAAGATTCTGGAAAAGGCTGAAACTTATTCAGCTTAATAATGTTTGCAAAAGAACCATTCTCCACAGTTATCAGTAGAAGCCCATGTAAAATCAGCTTACCAAATCGCACAAGAAACAAAAACCAAAGCAGCAGCAGCAGTAGCAGGCGCCATAAAAACCTGGGTTCGAATTTCAGATCGGAACAGAAGCTGCCTTCTTCGTGCTTAAACCATGGCTTCGATTGACAGTGCGTCGTTTGTGAGTGAAACCGGAGGACAAGCTTCAATTTTGTCGGAGAAACTTCGATTTTGTCTGAGGAGAAAATGTAAAATGATTGTCGAAAAAAGAAGGGTTTCTGAAATGGGATTTTGGGGTTGTTGGTTTTAGCGGCAAATATGGGAAAGAAAAGTTGATTCAGCGCCAAAATGAAAATCTTAGTCCATAAAACTAATATTAAATAATATTTTCTAGTTTAGTCAATAAAACTAATATTTAATAATATTTTCTAGTGACACTAATAAACTAGTGTCCCAATAAATAGGTTATTAAGACATTTTAAAAGAGTGTCACAATATATGTGTCACATTAAATGATTTTTCTTGTAGTGACTCCTTATGCGTACTGCTTATCATATGTAAAGATGTATTCCTTATTATTAATAGGAAGTATTGAAAGATTAAAATCTATACTATAATATTAAGCAACCGATCAAAGTAATAACTATTACGTTTTCTTGGTGTCATTTTTTTTTTTCATTTTTATTTGTTTATTTTTTATCCGTATTCTTCTCTTAGGTTCTTTTTATCCTTTTTTTTATTTATTTTTGATAGGGTTGAAATACGCTCGTTCCACGTTTGGACATGTGGCACATCAAAGGTGACGACACCTGTCCTCCTGTGATACGGTAGTCATACACGAGCGCTCAAACCCCTCAAGCGCCAGTATCCTCCAAGAACACGTGTCATCTCTGATACGCATACACGTGGTCAATATCGCTGCTCCCCAACGAGCGTCATTCATGTCGCATGGTTGGAGCCCCATCTAACCAAGGGAGGCCCTCTTCGAGCGCTACACTCCCTCAGTGAGGCTTCCCCTTCAACTCCTTACACAAGCCTTGGCCCTCATCCCCTAGCGGATTTCTTGGCCTCTAAGGCTTTTGGTTGACACAAGCGCGCTCTTAAGCCCTCGTTACCAACCCCCAAAACGGCTCTCTGACACATCGTACATGCCCGAGCACCTACCACTGTTGCCCACACCACCTTTCACCAACTTTTGCAGAGAAGATTCATACTAGGTTTCTCTCGCAATGCCACGTGTTAGGGCAACATTCGGCCAGGACCACACGGTGCAAATGACCAAAAGGTCCCTGACCCTCAACTATAAATACGAGAGTTCATCTTCTCCACTGTAAGCACCTTCCATTACAGAAACTTCATACTTAGCATACTTTCTCTTTCAGATCTTCATCTGACTTGAGCTTCGGAGAGCCAAACTGGGTATCACCCCCAGTTCCCCCAACTTGGCCTTCTGACTCTGTTTGTGTGTTTGTCCTAGCAGGTAGAACCCCCATCTTTCCCGACGATCTTCCAGTGGTTTTCTCACTTAAACAAATTCTAAAGTGATTGGACTCTGTACCCCTATTTAGACCCATCAATTTTATCGTGCAAATAAATTTTTTTTAACTTATTTTTTCTTTCTCCTCACTTTAATTCTTTTTCTTTTCTTCTTTATATAATTCTTATTTTTTTTTCCTAGGGATAGTATTCTTTTCGAAATAATTTTTTTTTCCCTAGGGCTAGTATTCTTTTCGAAATAATTAAAAATTTGAGATTAACTTTTTTTTTTTGAGAAACAAACCATATTATAGATTACACTAATAAGTCATCAAGTACAAATTCCAGAACATACGAAGATCTTACGCAAGCTTCTTTACAAGGCGAATGGACTAACTGTTTAGCCTCACGTTGAATAAAAATACTAAAACTAAATGAAATAAACATTACTTCTATGCGGAAGACGAAATTAAACTCTATAAAAGAGACTAGACTTCCATATGGAAGAGATCTTAACTTTCATGTAGGAAGAGATTTAATCTTGAGGATTAGTTTCTGTCTCCCTTAAGATCTGTGACGTATGAGTTGTATCTTCTGTTTGCTATCTCAATCTCTATCTTCTCAAATATTTTTGCGGATGAGACTCTATCTTCTTCTCATAAATTTGAAATCTTCTCTCAAATTTGCAGATTTCTGAATTGCCCCAGAGAGAAGAGAGAAACCTAGATTAATTTTTTCGAATTAAGTCATTAACCATAATTCCACTAGCAATATTAATCAAATGTTGTTGACTTGTTATCGAACAATTCAGACACGGAACACGTGTAACGACGTCGTTTGAGTCAGCCAAGTCTGAATGATGCCCTTCTTCACTCCGTCTCCTCCACCACCATTTCGCGGCTCGCGCCCACACTTCTTCCCTTTCTCTCTCTCAAGAATTATCCTAATTCCAAGGTTATATTCCCTCATCTCTCTCTAGAATAGATTACATGATATGATATGATATGAGTTAGGAATCCCACACATCAAATCAGCTACCCAGATGGAGTAAAAGCAAATGGAGAATCAGTATCCAAGAGAAGAAATTTCGTCGCTCTCTGCAGGTTCGGAGCTTCCTGTTTCAATCTTCCATTCGCACTCATCCATTTGTTCATGATTAATCGGATTTATTCTTTTGATTTTGGTCTGCAAATGTTTGCTTGCATCCCTTCGCCCTTCCCTATTTATTTCCCCTTTAATTTTGGGTTTCTGAAACCCCTAATTTTGCCAGTTCTAGGTTAATCCCAGATCCTGGATTTCTATTTGGGTGTTTCCGGGTATTAATTGAAGTGGGTTTGGGGGATTTTTGAGATTTAGGAGTTATGGATGGTGATAATTTGATGGATGTGAATTTCTCGGATCTCGATTTGAACCAAGAACCAACTGACGCGCCATTGCATAGGGTTGCGAGGTATGATTCCTTGTTGAATGAATTGGACACTACGCATGATAGAATAGAGGATAGGATTCGACAGCTAGAGGCTGTTACTGCCCGGGCGAGGCAGCGGCAGAGGTGGAGACAGGCTAGAAACAATATGGAACTTAGTTATTCGCCTAGTGAAATGATGCTTGATGTTGGTGAGAGAAGCAATCCTAATGAAAACAGTAACCTACGTACGGAGAGGGGAAAAGGTTGTAAAAGGGATAGTTCCCATTTAGCAAAGGCCTTGGAGATGGATTCCGAGGCCGAGAAAGCCGATAACAAAGGTGGGAGCTTTTATGATTGTAACATATGCCTGGAAATGGCAAAAGAGCCCGTCTTGACTTGTTGTGGCCACCTTTTTTGTTGGCCATGCTTTTATCAGGTGTCGAACATTGATTCAACTTCTAAAGAATGTCCGGTTTGTAAAGGTGAGGTTTCCGATAGCACTGTAATCCCCATTTATGGAAATGGGGGCACTGAAATTGTGTGTGAGAGCGAATTGGGCTTGAAAATTCCTCCTAGGCCGAGGGCTCGAAGAGTCGAGAGCATTAGGCAACAACGTGTGTCTCAAGGTCTGTCCCATGTTCCTGTTGCAGAAGCACTGAGGAGGATTAGGATTAGTATTGGTGCAGTGGGCCACCAAACACAGGAACAGGAGGCTGGGAGTGGGGGCAGCAATTTTGATCTGGGGTCTCGGGAGAGCGGAACCCGCATGAGGATTCATCAGGTTTCGAGAGTGTTGTCTGAAAGTGCTGCTTCACTTTCTTCCCTCTCTTCTGCCCTGATTAATGCAGAAAGGCTGGTTGAAGACCTGGAAACAGTTATTAACAACCGGTTATATAGAGACGATGCTGGGAATCCTATTCCATTGAATCAGCCTTTGAATTTGACTGCTGAAGCCAATGGTTCTTCCCAGGTTCTCAGAAGAAGAAGCAATCTGTCAAGGAATTTGGACTTGCTCGGTCGGGATTCCCGGGAATCGAGAAGAAGAAGATTGAATTGACTGCCTTTTAGGGAAGAAAGTAAGTTATTATCCTGTTGGAGTAAAATTTGATTTATAATGCTCAAGTAAACTGTTGTTTCTGTTGGTGCCTGTATTAATTTCCTTTGCATTATTTTTTTGGAGAAGAAAAGTTTATGTTCTTGATGGCTGTTTTCCCTGATATATTTCTCATTTGATGCAGATATATTTGTGCTGAACTATTGAATATGTTTGGTGGCAGTCTGTGTATTGTGTATGTTTATTAGCACATGTTGTGGTTAAATTATTTAAGATGTCTTCCTTTTTGTGTTGTGTTTTTTTTTTTGCTTTTCTTCTTTTCTTTTTTGTGGATTATGCTGTTCATTTTGTTTCCAGATATATATAATTTGTATAACTGATTTACTCGCGAGCCACGAAATTAAATAAAAAGCTCAAGCTCGGATTGATTAGGACCCGAATCGAACCAGGCTCCCCTCGGGCTTGAATCATCCGAATTCAAGCTCTGAGTCTTTCGCAGCTCGGCCTGACAAGCTCGAAAGGGATCTTGGTTTTTCGCCCCTACCTAAAATCACATAGAATTACTTTTGCGGACCGCAGTGCTATTATAGGTTGAATAATTCACTGTGTATATATTGATCATTAGCTTTGTTGCTCTTTTACTTGTGTTCATGAATTGATTGCCATAGAGCGATGTGAGGGTGACTTAGCAATTAGCATAAATTAGATGTCTCGTGTTTAGATCTCTTGGAATGCAACTACTATTATTATGAAGAGTTTTACTTACGGGATTAGTCAAGCACATACATTCCAATGAGATTCGAGCCTGTGATCTATTAGGATAGAGATACTTAGTTATTTGTTTGTTCTTGATTAGTTCCAATTTGAATTCGAATAATGAGATTTAAAATAAAATTAAAGGTTTAACCTGGATAAATGAGTGATGAAACCACAGAGTATAAAATAAATAAATATGCTCAGTAAGTTTTTTTTTTTCCTTTTTAAAACACGTACACCTGAGTGATCAGAGGGATTTGAACATGGATCGAGGAAGAACCCTTTTAACTACTTGAATCAATCCGTACTCGATCCCTACTCGCACAAAAAAATCGCTTTATATTTTACATATTTTATTGCTAGTCTTGATTAATTGATTTATCTTGTAGTTCATGTTGATTTGTGGTTCTATTTTTTTTCTTCTTTTTCCCTTTTGGGTTGGTTTTGAGGTGTAAGATTTTGTGGGTTCAGGATTTGTTGGGCCTTTAGAATTTTGGGTCTGAAATGGTTATAAGACTATAAATGGATCCAAAATTGTGTAATTCAAGAGCTTCACTGAAATCTAAAAGATATCCACATCCTTATCCAAATAACAAAACTATATTGTCATTTCACTAGTTAAGTAATTTTTATTTTTAAAATATTGAAAATTATAATACTTGTTGGAAAAATAGGAAAATAATTTGTAAGGAGCTTGGGCAATGTTACTAGAAAAGACTGCAATCAATCAGCGCTACAATAATTGCACACACTAGAGGACATAATTGATATATTACAAAAATTACATATGAGAAGAAAAAGACACCAATTGGTCCCAATAATTTGTGTGTCTCTATTGTTTCCACAATTTAGCTATAAAAATTGGGAATATTTGCAACAATTTTAATGTGTCAATCAGCCAATGATTGCAATTGTTGGAGATATGTCCCCTTCAAGACGTATATATACATTTAATTACTTTAATATTGATTGAGTTGGATTTAATTATATTATATATATATATAACCTTAGCCTCCCCATTATAATTATTTTTTAAATTTTTTATCAGAAATTTCAAATACTCAAATTGTCTTTTTTTTTTTTTTTTTTTTTTGAAGAGTAAGGCAAAAAAGGTAATTAAGAACCAAGATCTTCTGCTATACAAAGAGACACGACACGTCGACATCTACGCTTTATAAAAGTTTTTAAATTATCATTTCATTTATTTAGTTGATGACATGAATGAAATTCAATTTAAAATTTTAATAATTTGATGTTTACATACATGTTATTGATTTTCATTTCTTTTACATATGAAATTTTGAATAAACTATACACAACTCCAAAATTTTGTCAAAGTAAATACCATGTCCAACTTAAACTTGTATGTACGTATATATATAGCGATAGTTTCTCTAATTTCTCTAATTTAAATATATTTTTATATATTTATTATCGGTTACGGGATTAAAAAGTACTGTTGATTACTCATGGGTAATCTCTTAACTATCAAGAACAGATCTTTCTATTCACAGAGTTCTAGCTCAACTATTGTGTACATGCATAATTTCATGAATGTACAAGAGGAAGTACGGTAAAAATCCATGTACACTTTTGATCAAATTTTAGCAAGGTTTACGTATGTAGTTATGGCATGCTATTTATTTTAGTTATCTTCCTTTCTCTTCCCACCAAAATGTATCTATCCTAGTAAAAAGTGATCAGTAAGTCGTTGAATTGTAGGCATCTCAAACGATGAGACAATTGTTCAGAATATGATTTAAAGTTACTTCATACTTAAAGACAAGATTTAAACTCTTGACATTTAGTTAAAAACGGATGAGTCTATTCTACACAACTACACCCTCCGACCGACAAATTTACATTATTGAACTACATATACATATTAAAGAGAGGCACGTGCAATGTCACATGTGTGGCAGGGTGTATGTTGATATCAAACCCTACCTTCAAATGACAAAACTCCTGAAATGAAATAATGTTCAAAGCAACAAATGTCATGCTTTTGGGACGTTTACAATAATTGAAGTCGTGCAAGTTGCAACTTTGGTATGAGGGGAGACTTGATTTGGGTATACCAGTATAATTATTGTAATTTAATTTGAATTTTTTATGTTTATTGGTTCAAAATGTATAGAAAATAACTAATAAAATAAAATAGATAATATTTATCGTATGATTGATCGAGTTTGATAAAACTAGTTTAAAGATTCATAAATTACAAATAGTTCCCTAATTTTATGGGAAGTTAGCACATCGGCCTAGAAACTTTGCATTTTTATTAATTGTTCCCAAACTATTTAAAATGTTCGTAAATGCCCCCATTTCGGTCGTTTTCACAGAGAATTCAGAAGAATGTTTAGTTAGTAGTTGAGAAACTTGACCGTTTAATTTGCATGTAAACATGAAGATATGGATTCACAAGTGATATAATTTAGCAGTTCGACATTATATTAATTAAATCAAAAGTATTGTGTTTCAGTTTCTAAAACACAACTATGTATCGGGGAAGGAAAATACATTAATTGTAATTTGATTAAAAAATAAATAAATTGCCAGTAGAAAACGAACAATTTTTCTAATTCCGGACCACTCTTAAATTGTGAGTGGATAAAAAAAGTTGAGATTTTTTTAATCTTGCGTAAGTTAATATATACGTGTATGACTACTCTATTGAACATTTTTTAACTGTAGTCATATAATATAGTATGTATGATATTATTAATCAATAACTCAAAATTAATAAGATTTTCGCCGTATCTTATAATTTCGAAAATTATAATTGATCCCGTTAACTTTTCAACCTCAAATTTTCTATAAAACTCATCGATCAACTCAACATAAGATTAGGTTATAGGTACAAAAATGAAAATTGAAATGTGACCCCTTGAAAGAAGCTTAATTACTTCTTTGCCCCACACCAACATCATTTCATATTTATAAAAAAAATTAGAAATATCAATTTATATTGTCTTGAAGTTTGGACAAGCCATTCTTCCACGCAAATGTAGACACGATCAAACTAATTAGTTTAATTAGAAAAAGTTTGTGATGGATTAGTTCACTATAGACAACGTCAATTTGCAAATATTGCATAATAAAGTACACACCTTGACCAATTGATTTGATGTCTGTGCTACATCACTAACCAAGTGTTTCATCTTAAGCCTTTTAAATTATAATAAGAAAATCACATAAAATCAAAATGGGGTATATATATCCTTTCTAAAATATCACATTCAGATTGACTGTAAGTATTAATTGGTCTGTTAATTGGGTAAGAATTTAATGGTGTTCTATATTAAAAGTCAGTGTTCAAATATATATCTATCGTTTAATAAAAAAACACATAAATCTGATCTCTTACTTTTATAAGTATTTTAATTTTCAAAGAATGAGATAGTTGGGCAAGAATTTAATGTTGTTTCATATTAAAAATCAGTATTCGAACATTTAACGTTTAATTAGAAAAGAATTTAATGTTGTTCTGATCGCGTCAAATTTCGAGTGGCTGACGTGGCTCGAAATTGTTGACTTAGACCACTTAGAATTTGTAATGGGGAAGTCCTCGACTTGATGTTGACCTGCAAGATAGGGTGGCAAACGTGAACTACGGACCGACAAAGGACTGGTGGGGGTGATCCCTTTGTCGGCACTCCGACGTCCAAGTCAGTGTCGAGTGGTTTTGAGAGCCTTTCGAGTAGTTTGGGCATAATAAATGCGCTTTAAGATGCTTAGAAATAGCATTTATAAAGGGGGTATTTATACCTGGGGAGTAATGATGACTTCCCTATACCCACTGCAGGCGCATTAAATGCGCGTCAGAAGGGGTACGGCCTGGTACGGCCTGCAATTAATGCTGCGGGCGGCGGTCGGGCCCACCAAAGGGTCGAGGTAGCTTCGACCTGCTAGGGAATGGGTCGGCTTTTTGTCGACCCTCTCTGAACTAAGTCGGGGGACCTTCGACTGGCCTGGTAGTGGTCGGGCTTCCCGATCCACTGTTTAATGGGTCGGATGTCCCGACGGATCGGTGCAGGTGTAACGTATCGGGCTGGTCAACGGGGTCAACAGGGACACGTGGTGGGGGGAGGTTGGTCCACGTTACGCCTACGTGGGCGATTCGGTTTGGCCCACGTCATGTTCCATATCAAAAGTTAGTATCCTGTTGAAGTAGGTGTTTGGCCTAACTCACCTCAAAAGTTAGCTGTTGAGGGGAGGGTTACCAAGCCATTATATATTGAACACCACATCTTTGATAATTCGATATGAGACACATAACACACCCCCGTCACACCACATCTTTGATAATTCGATATGGGACACATAACACACCCCGTCACGCACAAATTGGTGCGTGAACATTGCAGGAATGAAACATCTGCAAGCCGAGTTGAGAGACAGGCACAGGAATCGAATATCTGCAAGTCGAGTGGAGAGACAGGCACAGGAATCAAATATCTGTGAACCTGCTCTGATACCATGTTGAAGTAGGTGTTTGGCCTAACTCACCTCAAAAGCTAACTGTTGAGGGAAGGGTTGTCAAACCATTATATATTGAACACCACATCTTTGATAATTTAATGTGGGACACATAACATATCCGAATATCTGACGTTTAATCAAAAACAGATTAATCTCTTTTCTTGCTAAATTATAAACATTTCAAAAAATGAGATAGTCCGACAAGAATTTATTATTATTATTCTATACTAAAAATTAGTATTCGAATATCTGATGTTTTATTAAGAACAAATGAATCACTTCCACTAAATCGAGCTAGCTAAATTAAAATGATATATTTTGATATAAAGTGTGTAAACATCATGTATAAACAAGTGATTATACAAAGGCCACGCCTTATCGAATGCATTATTAATTATTATATATTAGTAATTGTTCTCAAGGATATTAATCCTCCACGCATATGAGGTCAAGGTCTTTGAATTGCCACTACATGTATATTTTATGCAATCTTTTTTTCTAAAATAAATTTCTCAACATAATTGTTTCTCATAATTTAGAAATATATATTTCCATTTTATATTATCCTTTAGTCCTTTACTTTTCTAAAGGTTTTTTGCAATTATTTATCGTATCAAAAACATAATTACTTTCAAAGCTACTTCTTTAAATATAATTTACAGATATTCCATAAATTTATTCCAATTATTTATCGTATTAAATATAACTAGCGTAATTCCCGTGCTATGCACGGAGGTAAGAAAATAAAACTTAATTTTTGAGACAAAAAAAAAAAAAAAAAAAAAGGTTCTGAAAAAATAAGTTGAATTTTAAATATAATATTTTAATTAATAAAATGATAATCATAATTTATAAGTTGTTATAAAATTAAATTTTCTAATTTTATATAAAATTAAAATAAATTTATAATATTGTAAGTACGTAATTAAGAATGATGTGTACAAACAAACTTATTTAATTGATATTATTTTTCAAATTAAATAAAATAAAGGTGACATGTATTATAAAAGTATAACTAAACACACACACACAGTATATATATATATATATATGCCAATAATAAAATAAATATTATATATTATAATTATCTAAGTTCGGAATATTTCAAGTATATAATACAGAGAAGTAAACAAATAATACTATAACAACTAAAAAACTAATACGAAAAAAATCAAAACAAATAAGTAAAAAACAAAATAAAAAATAAGTTAAATATAAAATGTTTATGCATTTACTTCAAAAAGAAATAAAAATTATAAAAAAATTATATACATAAAAATATAAAGTGAAATAAATTATGAGAAAATAAAACACATTAATATTTTTCATCCTCTAATATAAAAACAAAAACATATCTCAAAGAAACTTAAAAAAAGCTAAATGTGCTGACATAAATAATTAATTAAAATGTATAATATAGATTCTAAAGAGATACAAAGTGAAAATTATAATTTTCATAAATTTAAAGGGAAAAATATTATAATAATTCAGATATAATCAACATAAAAGGAAGTTTAAATATGAAAAAATAATTTAGCATAAAACATGAAAGACTATAAAACTCTAACGATTTCGTATTTTGATGAAGCGTGAATAAAGAAAAAATGAAAAAATTTTCAAATATTATTCAAATCTAACTCCACAGTATTTGTCTTGGATGGGAGAGATATCTTAAAATACATTTTTTCATTTAAAACATGTGAATTGATATATTAAAAATACAAAATAGAAAAGAAAAAACTTAATCAATTCGAAAAATGAGAAAGTATAAGATTAATAAATATTAGTTGATATATAGTTTTAAATTTTCATAAAATATAAACAAAAATAACAAACAAAGTACTAAAAGTATATAAAATCTCCCAACCGCGATTAGTCCAAGTGGTTAATGGTTCATTCTCTAGGGTAATATTTCGAGTTCGAAGTTCGTGTATTAAAAAAAAATGTATATAAAACTTAAATAATAATAATAAAATATTAAAAAATAGTCTATAAATCAATACTTTGTTTTTTAAAATAAACTAGGTCAAAAAGATCGGAGGTTATTATTGAGAACCCCACCTCATATATAGCAGGCAGACAAAAATACATGGAGTGGAAAAAAATCCACAAATCCTCAAGAGAAAAGCAACAAATCAACAATTTTTGGAGTACGCAGGGATTTGAACATGCATTCCAAGGATAAGAAATTGATGTGCAAACCTTGCAACAAATCAATAAATTCTATTAGAACAACATGACAATAAAATATAAACAAAAATGACAAACAAAATATAAAAGTGTGAAAACAACAATAATATAAAATTATTAAAAAATAGTCAACAAATCAACAATTGCAACAAAACAAATGTAAAACACTATAAACAATCCGATTTAAATAAACAAACATTAAAATATAATCAAAATAATAAATAAACATAATTTTTTAAAGAGGTTATGAACTAAAATAATAATCAACAAAGATTAAAAAAACAATAAAATTGAAAATGCGAAAAAGAAATCAAAAGAATAGAATGAAACGTGTTTACACATGCCTTTTGACTCCTTTGTTCACCCGAAAAAAATAATTTGTAGAGACGTAAAGTAGAGAGGGAGAGGATGAAAGCTAGCTAGAAAGTGGTTTTTATATACATCCAATTTATTTTGGTAGATAATATTTATTCATTAGTGAAAGATATTAAATTGATTTGCTCGAGTAATTTAAGCCACCTAATTAATACACTTTATTTTTGAAAGGTTTGACTTTAAATTTAAAATTGTAATAGTTTTGAATGAAAATTGTAGCATAATTTAAATGACGCCACTTCACATAATTTGTATTATATTTTGAAAATTAAATAAATTACTTATTTAATATTAATCTCATTTAAAATTATTATTCAATTAAAAAAAATTCTATATTATAAAAAATTAAAATTTGATCAAAATTGACGCAATCGAATCAGTGGACATCATTGTTATATTATATATAGTCTAGTATATATATATATATATCATTGTTATATATTATAGTATAGATAGATATAGATATTGTTAATTGGAAATTATATTACCTAAATTTAATAGATTAACAAAGCAATTAATGTGATTTGTTAAATAATCAACGTCCTAAAAGATTATAAATTATGTATTTAGTTGGACATTTCCTAAATTTTTATGATATTAATTAGAGTTTATTTCTAGTTAATTGCAATCAATCCATTGATTAAGAGATTTCAAAATCACGTGCAAATCAATTAATATTTTTGATATAAATAAAACATTGTTAATCGGAAATTACTAAATTTATTAGATTAACAAATCGATTAATGTGATTTGTTAAATAATCAAATTCCTAAAAGATTATAAATTATGTATTTAGGTGGACATTGCCTAAATTTATGATATTAATAAGTAAATTAATATAATTTGGTAATTAATTAAAGTTTTCAAAATATCAAATATTTTGGAAAGTTAATCGACAATTTTCAAAGAATAAAGAAATCTAAAAAAGGAGAAAAAAGTATTCAATCAAAGTTGAATCAATTTAATTAAATACACACTTCCTATATATTATAGTATAGATAGATAAATAGATAGATATATAAATCATGAATTCCAAATAAATAAATTAACAATAATTTTTTTAATTAATTAAAAGAATTTGAAATTAGATGAATTAAATTTTCAAATAAATAAATAGTATAGCATTTAGTTCGTATTCCATATTTTAATATATCAAAATTTTAATTCATTTAATTTAATTACCACAGTTTGGAATGATCTTGCATATAATTTCCTTTTTGTTTTTTCAAATGATTTAGGTAAAATTAAGGGATTAATTATATTCATAGTAATAGTGGATAATTAGGATAAATAAATATCAATTTACAACACATAAAATAATTAGTAATAAAATTATGTCAAAAAAAAAAAATATTTGATCAAAATTGCACAATTAAAGTCAAATATTGTTATCAAATATATAATAATATAGATATAGATATAAATTTATTAAGTATTAATTTTAAATTTTAAAAATTTAATTAATTTGATGGAGTAATTTAATTAATTTGTGTCAATTATATTAATTATTAATTTTAGATTTAAAAAAATTAATTAATTTGATGGAGTAAATTAAGAAACTTAATTAATTCTTTTTATTTGTAATGTTTGAATTTAAATTTAAAATTGTAGTGATTTTTTATGGAAATTATATATGTGATTCAAGTAATTAGCCATTAAAATTAATTTAATAAATATATAGAAATATCAAAGACTTGCATATAATATTAAGGGCTAATCACAGAAACCCCCCCATCCTTTGGGGGTTTTGGCACTTTGCCCCCTGTCCTTTCATTTTTGGCATTAAACCCCCTAACCTTTGAAAAATATCACACTTAACCCCTTCAAAAAATTTTGATCATCAATTTCTCCTCTGTCATAGCGACCCAAGTTTCAAGACCACCGCCATCGTGTTCGTCTCTCCAAGGAGCACAAAACCCATACCCCAGCCAACCCTATTGGCCGCCAAAAGCTTCGTTCGTCGTGCGTTGTCTTTAACAGATGATTTCTACTTCGTCGGTTGTCGGATTTTGATTTCGAGATCATTGTTGTGTTCCTTACGTCGAGAGCTTCGATTTGATATATAATATCTACACATTTGAGATCAACTTTGTATAGATTTGCTTTGTTAAAGTTTGTTACAATGGGTTAAGTGTGATATTCTTCAAAGGTTAGGGGGGTTTAATGCCAAAAATGAAAGGACAGGGGGCAAAGTGCCAAAACCCCCAAAGGATGGGGGGGTTTCTGTGATTAGCCCTAATATTAACCTTACTTAATTAGTAGAAATATCAAAATTAATTTCATTCAGTCAAACTTGCCAAATTAATTATTTTCCTTAGTTACTACTTTTTTTAACTTATTAAAAAAATAATATATAAAATAAAGATAAGCAAATCATATTTTTTCTATCTAATTAAAAAACTTCAAAAAAACCACAAAATTCCACCTCATCAAAATATACAACAAAAAGTCAAACATCGATATCAAATATATTATAGTATAGATTACTTTTAAAGTTACTTCTTCAAAGATAATTCACGGATAATCCATAAATTAATTTCAATTATCATATTAAGAATAATTACTTTTAAGCTACTTCTTTAAAGATGATTTAGAGATAATCCATAAACTAATTTCAATGAACCTTCATGAAAGCAACGTCTTTCAACTTGAGTCGTCGTCTTCTTCATTTCCTTCTTCTTAAAATAACGAGTTTATAAAATATTAAAATTTATATAAGTCCTCATATAATTTTATAAAATATTTTTGAAGCTTATGAAATATTTGGTTTAATTTTGTAATAAAGATGTCAAAGAGTTCCCATTAAAATAATACTAATTTTTTTTAATTAATATAAAATAAATAAATACGCTAAGATCTTTCAAAAAATTTAGGATTCCCCCATTTATATTAAATGCGATTCCATATAACTACTATTATCTTATTTTAAAAACTTCGCTCTTTCTTTTACAAATTAATCAACCAATTTGCAGTATTATAAGTCCAGCAAAACGCATCTAAATTATAAGCCTGGTCTACTCATCATGTTAATAAAAGACTAAAAGTTTGGCTCGAGTAGATAAGAGGTCGCTTGAGTTCGCTTAAATAAAATTTCGAGTTCGAATTTAATTTGTGGATGTAAAAAACTATATTGGAAGAGGTTCTCGTGAAAAACGTTTTTAGTGTTTCAGAATATTAGTCTCTCGCCCAATTGGGTGGAGAGATTCTAAGAGATAAAAAATATATATAATAAAAGATAAAAGTATTTTCTTACATATAAACGAATTACTATACTTCGTATGCAACATCTAGAAGGGTGATTTTCTAATTTTAGTGTCTTTTTTTTTTTTTTCCATATATTTTACTTTTTGTGTACTTTTTTTTTTTATATTGTAAATTTGGTGTAATCCTCTTTTTAAAAAAACGGATTCACTATATCAAAATTACAATATAAAAAAAAAAGTACACCAAAAATACTATATTTGAGAAAAAAGGACACAAACTTTGGAAATTCTCCAACAAGAATGAAACAATGAGTAAAGTGGAAAATTTATAACGTGCCCAATTTGATGAATTGGCTAGATGTATAAATCGAATGGTCATAACGTTGATGTAAAAGTACTTTTAAAATTACTATTTTAGATTAAATATTTATATCAGATAATATGAAAATATTCATATAGGGGTGGAATTTGTATTAAATCTTCTTATGACGCGGCAATTAGAGAGATAATGATGGCGTTTCTTGGAAAGATGAAAAGAAAAATTAGAGTAATTCCAATTTAGTAATTCCTGCAGCAAAAGGAAGGAGAGAGAGACAAGGTCAGAGGCCATTAATTATGAGTCAAAAAAAGGGCTTATCTCCTTTAAAATGATGAATAATATAATGATGATCCTTCTTCACTCATTATCATCATCATAATAATAAACCACACATTTAACTGCCCAACGGACCATTTTTCAGACTCCAAGGTTGTCCCCTCAAACCCCACTACTCATTTTGACGTCCACTCAAAGATACTCTGAAACTTGCTAATAATTATATATATATATATATATTTATTATATATATATATATATATTGTATGAAATACTTTTAAAAATATTATTTTATCATATTTTATTGTATTAATTTATTCATATTTAATATTATATTGGACACTTTTCACGTGAATTTTTTTTGAAAAAAATTATATCACCATATCCGTATCATATCGTATCTCTATCATCGTATCCATATTCGTGTATCATATATATATATATATATATATATATATGTTGTGTGTATATATTGACTCTCAGGTCTTTTGCGGCAAATTTCATTCGGGAAAATCTTTGAATAGTACCAAAAAGTTGAAAAAATTCCTTTTAGGTCCCCAATTTTGAAAAAGTTCTCATTCAATCCCCAATTGAAAAACAAAATTCCTTTTAGGTCCCCACAAATAGTACAGGTTCGTACATTGTCTTTAGGAATTGCGTACATTTTTGAGGGAATTGCGTATAAAAATCCCGGAATCTCGTATATACGAGATTCCGGGATTTTTATACGCAATTCCCTAAAAAATGTACGCAATTCCTGAATTATTATACAACCTTGGGGAGTGAAAAGAAATTTTGTTTTTCAATTGGGGAGTGAACAGGAACTTTTTCAAAATTGGGGAGTGACAAGGAAATTCAGTTTACACTTGGGGATTTTTGAGGAATTGTCCGATTTCATTATCATCCTCAATTATAATTATTTTTAATTTAGATCAGGACATCAACTGTATGCGATAATACTCTAAGAGATAAAAATTTTGATCATCCTAAACTATTGTGTTTTTTGGAGTTTGAAACTTGAATTATAAAATATCTACGTATGCAATCTCAACTATTGTTTTGTAACAAAGTGTAACCTGATTTCACTCACCATGTGATACGTGGAAGAAATTTTATGTATGTGTCACACGATGAATGAAATCAGATTGTAATTTATTTAAAAATAATAATTAAGGTTGTAAATTTAGATAATTTATAATTTGGGTTGCAAACTCAAAAAATACGTAATAGTTCAGCCTAATATGATACCCTTGTTAATTTCATGTATAAGCTATGTGGTGTCGATTGTATGAAATATATACTACATAAAAAGCAAAGTAGGTTTTTTTACATGAACGTCAGTTTACGATAATGCAATATTAATTTTTTAATTAGTCAATAAATCCGTTAACATATATTACATTTTTCACCCCACAAATTTTCAATTCTTCACTTTTTATTCCAAAAAATATAACTGCTGCAACTTTCTTCCACCAATAATATATATATATTTAAACTGTTGTACATCAAATATCAATCTAATATCGATTATATATTCAAATTTATTTATGTACACGGGACGACGTGCACCCATAATACGTATTAGGTTGATAATAAATGATGGTGATTACCGTTAAGAGAGTCCAATTTTCCACTTTGGTTGGTAAGTGTAAAGCTGCCCCTTTTATTCCTTAATAATTAGGGGCGACCATTCTCATTTGTACGTCAAAAGAACCCCTCTACACGCATTCATAAACTATTTATAAATTTTCAAAACGGTTGTTCAATCTTGAAAAAAGCATGGAAAAATATTCCAAAATATTAATTACTCTAAAGTCTTACTAAGAATTTTGACACGATTTCGTGAAAAAATTATATTCATATTCGATTTGATCGAACTCAACTAATTAAAAAGATAAGTATATTACACTTGTCATTTGATTGTGCCATTCTCTAAATTTTTCACCATTCACACGATAAGTATAAAATACTCATTATTTTATTACATTAGTTTGAACTTGTTAGACTCGAGTTAGAATTAATCGACTTGGTAGAAGTGAAAATAGAAACTAAACAATGACATTAATTCAAACCACGTAGGACGGAATAGTTAATCGTAGGCCATATATCCCTACATAATATTTTGGCTTTAATCCTTGTTAATTAATTAATTAAAAACGTTAAAGGCGTTAATTAGAGTGAGATAATGGGATTATAATTAGCTAGGTGGGCCCCCCTAAAATCTTGAAAGGGGAACATTGTCTAGGCTACATAAAATAGGGCTTTCACGTGTGCCCTTTCTTAACATGACTATGTCGGTCAAACCCACATTACGCTAATCATCACAATTAAACTTTGGGAACTTTTAATCCTTTTTTTTTTTTTTTTTAATGATTTCTCCCATTACGCAAGAAGATTGAAATTCGTGACCTACTGACGAATAGGAACAAATATTTTCCACTTAAATTATCTGTTCATGTTTTAATCCAAATTCTTTATCAAAGTAAATTATATTTCTTATTTAATTAATTATATTCTAAAACCATTTCTCTAACAAAACTTGTTTCCTCTAGATTTGACTCGATCGTCCATGTTAGAATTAGGGAAAAATTTTAAATTTGGTATATTAAGTCAACCAATTCAGTGGTTTTTTTAGTATATTTCATTTCTCACAATAAAATATAATTATATCTTAAAAATCAAGTAATTTAAAACAAGTTTTGATTGGAAAATTAATTTTTTATGCCGCAATTTGCACGTGGTGAATTAAACGATTTACAAGGGTTCGTCATGTGTAAAATCAGACTAAATAGCTTATAGGAGTTGGTCACGTGTAAAATCGAGCTCGGGTTATCGGCAGACAAAATTGATTTCCAATAAAAAATTAATTTACTTAATTTTTAAGTTATAATCCTATTTTATTTTCAGATTATAAAATATACCAAAAATATCAAAATTTTCAAAAAAAATTTTAAACGCACACCTCTAAGTGAGATTCCAACTTAAATCATTACCCAAGATTAAACTAAATTATCAAGTTGTTATACCAAAATTAAAAAAAATTCTTGGAATTAGCCATCTAATTCCTAATGCACAAAAAAGAAAAGAAAAAAAAAATAGAACTTTAAAAAGAGAATAATTAAATCCTATATTGGAAATCATTAAAAAAGAATTTAAAAAGTGGAGAGAGATGGGAAAAGGAGACTGGGTACACGTTTGGTCTACTCCTACTAGTCCTTGTCGTGTCTTTTTCTCTCTTCTTAATTAAATTAAATAATAAAAAGTTATATACAATTCAAACAATATTAATTTCCACAGTTTGTATAGAGTACTATAGAATCTCTATAAAGACTCTTTCCACTGCTTTCAACCCCTAAAATCTAAATCCCTTCTTCCTTTCATTAAATTCTTCTCCAACCCCCCGGAAATGGAGCTGGGTTTGAGCTTGGGTGATGCATCTGAGATTTTGCAGAATAAACAGCAGCAGCAGAAGAAGAAGATTGATTTGAAAAATGGTGGTTTGGATTTCTGCATGGCTTTGGGTCTCGGTTCTTATGGAGTTGGGAATCAAGGGAGGGAGAAATTAACCCAGAAATCTCAAGAACGTGATGATGTTGTTGAAGATGAGGATGATGATAATGATGGGAGCGATGATGATGAGGAGATTTCTCCTGTTCAGCTGAATCTTCTCCCTCTTGCTCCTGTTAATCCTCGCCGGATTAATTCTTCCTTGCCGTGGTCTTCTGACAATGGTATGCATGTATATATATATATTCTCTCACACACACAGAGATGTGTGTGTACTGAGCAATTTCTGCCCATCCCTCTGCGAAGTGATGATGAAGGGCATGGGCCAATTGTACTGTGAAGAATCTTGATTCTATGTTTCCAAATTCAAGAAAATTGTATTTTGATTGAAAACAATATTAATTAATAGTCTAATTTAATTTTTGTGCCCTTTTGAAGGGAGTTCAGAAAACGGTTCGTCGGGGAACACCGCCGCAGCGGCGGCGGCGAAGGGGTTCTGGCCGCCGGGCACGGCCGCTGAGGAAGTATCTTCGGCCAACAGCGTGGGCTCCCCTTTGCAGATGGATTTCACCATGTACAGAAATATTACTACAGTCAACGGAAATTCACAGTGCGGTAGCAAAAGGGACTTTGAAGCCGCGGGAAACGACGTCGTCGAGGCGGAGAGAGCTTCCTCCAGAGCCAGTGACGATGACGAAAACGCCCTCAACACCAGAAAAAAGCTCAGATTATCCAAAGAACAGTCCGCCTTCCTCGAAGAAAGCTTCAAAGAACACAATACCCTCAATCCCGTAAATAAAGATCCAATTTGTTTCTCAAATATCACGAAATTAAACGATTTAATGGTTTTCCAATAATGGGTTTTAATCTTTTTTCAAATTTATTGCAGAAACAAAAGCTAGCTCTTGCAAAACAGCTCAATCTCAGACCCAGACAGGTCGAGGTCTGGTTTCAGAACAGAAGGGCAAGGTATGTAATTTCATTTCCAAAATTTCACCCCTAATATATACATACACATCGTTGTATCTATAGGTTCACATAAAAACACACAGTGAAACGTGTATCTACATTCTACGCGCAGGACAAAGCTGAAGCAGACGGAAGTGGACTGCGAGTACTTGAAAAGATGCTGCGAAACTTTAGCGGAGGAGAATCGAAGGCTGCAGAAAGAACTGCATGAATTAAGAGCTCTGAAAGCTTCGAATCCGTTCTACATGCAGCAGCCCGCCACCACCCTCACCATGTGCCCTTCCTGCGAGCGCGTCGCCGCCGGTGGAGCTCCGCCGTCCGCCGCCGGTGGTGTAAACGGGAAAAGAGGCGGAGGTGTTGAGAACAATACCCCAAAAGGTGTTCCGTTCCCACTAGTCAGACCAAGATTTTACCCTTTCTCACAAACTCCAACCCATCACCATCAATCTGCAGCGTCATGAATAAATTAATTCAGTATGAATGATTTTGGACAAATTAGAATTTTCAGATGTCTGTGGATTGTTTGTTGTGGTCCTCCAGATTAATCATTTGTAAATATAGGAATTCTTTTTTTTTTTTTAATTTTAATTTAATATTGGATGTGCTTTGAAGATCTATGGAGGGTTTGTGGCGTGGAAAATTTAATCCCAATACACACGTCATAGAATTTAGGAGAAATTTTTTAACTTTTTCCTGTGGAGTTTTTTGGAATAATTATTTTATTACTTATTGTCCAACTATTCCGTGACTTGAATTTATAATTTTCTCCAATTGTTCTGAAATTTGAAACTACTTTAAAATTCAAACTCGTAAAGTATTCGTTCAAAGCTATGATGTATATGGGGATATGAACACCATATATACGAATATACAATACAACAAGACACAGATACGGCGACACGGATTTTTTTTAAAATTTTCCACGTGAAGAGTATCGGACACGGTATCCAACACAAATGTCTGACGTGATACAATTCTACGAAATGATATAAATGCTTAGTACTAGTCCATTTATTTGTCCCATACATATAGTAGATGTATATAATAACTAGTATCCACGAGATATTTAGAAGATATACAAATATATATAGAGTAGATATGTACAATAAGTCAATAATTAATATCTACAATATATTTACAAGATATATATATTTGAAGTATTATGGAATATTGTATATACATTTCTATTAATTCCAATAACCTACCAATATATTTAATGCGTATTGAAAAGTAAAATTAATCGGAGATGCATTATAAAACAAAATTCAAACAAAATAAAAGATGAAACATCTAAGAACATGAGAAATCTAAGAAAAGGGGAAAGGAAGATTTTGGATTATATACTCGTCACATGGTAAATTATACATGTGTAACATAATTAACATTAATTTAATTTTAATTCGATTAAATAAATTTTGAACTTGGATCAAAAATATTATTTTATCGTTTCGTACGTATCAGATATTTATATCAGATATAATATTCGACACTTCTCATGAAATTTTTTTAATATATATAATATCACCATATTTCTGTCCTACCATGACAAGCCAACATTGGATCCAATGCATGAAAATAAAATAGAAAAGCATAAAAAACAGAATAAATATTGGGGCATCAATATGGTGCATTCACGGCACAATTAAAATAGTTGGTCAATTGAAATAGTTCGTCAGATATATGATAAATGTCTATCATAATTACATAATATTAGTACCTGTATGCTATATGCGCACCTAAAGAGTAAAGAGTCAATTGTAAATATTCCTCTTTTAACTTTAAAATCTTTTATATATATAATGATGGTGGCGCATAGGAGCTAGTTATCGTCCTAGTGACACTACTAGAAAAACGACCTTTTGTGACGCCTAAAAGCGTCATGAAAAAGGGTTTTTGTGACGCTTTTGATTTTGTGACGCTGGCTAAAAGCGTCACGTAGGTAGGCGTGGCATTATCTTATTGTGACGCTGAAAAGCGTCGCAATAAACATGCTATTATGACGCTTTATAGCATCATGAAAGATATGATGTTGTGACGCTTTTTAAGGTCATATATAATGTTTTCAACTACCATAATTAACTATTAATAAGACGTTTATAAGCGTCATAACATGGTTTATTGAGACGCAAAAAGCTTCATTAAAAATTGTATTGAGACGGAATAAAGAGTCATAATAAAGTATATTATGACGAAATAAAATGTCATTTAAAATTATATTATGATGGAATAAAGCGTCATAATAACGTATATTATGACGAGGTAAAGTGTCATTTCAAATGATATTATGACAAAAGTAAAACGTCATAATAATATGGAACAAAGCATCACAAAAAAAGTACCTATGTAATTAAAATTATATTTACAGTATTTATTATAAATTTATTCCATTAATTTGGTCTCAAGAACAAATCCAAGTAACATAGTTAAAGAAACTAAACCAAAGAACATAATATTAATATGTTGACAAAATTTGCAATCCAAAATAATATTAGTTACAATTTGTACATAATATATAATACTAGTGCAACAAAAAAAATGACAAAAAGATAAGTATCACTACTACTTACAATAGTTGGTGAAATTCGACACTAAAGTAAAAACAAACCAAATGCATGTCTCGCAACTAGTAATGAAAATCCATTGTCAATCTTGAGCCACAACAACCTATATAGAAAATCCATTATTGTAGTCAACATTAAATAGGTACGAAAGAAAATTTCTTAGAGCTAACAAATGATCATTACCATATTTCTTTTGCCGTGGAAGACCTGCAGACTTTGTGGAAGACCTGCAGATTTTGGCATAAAATCGAAAAGGTGAGAAGACTTCAATTTTCAATCATGTAAAATAACAAAAACAAAAGTTCGGGGGTGGTGAATGTGCACCTCAAAATCGAATCCTAACGGACTATGATGCACAAATGACAAACCTTAGCATTGCCTTGAATCTCCCTTGCTGTCATATCCAAAGCAAGAGCATAACCTGGAGCATAATTGCATTTTCTCACCTTCAATAAGCTATGATGATAACAAGATAAACGACTGATCTTCGTTGCTAAGTAGAAAAACAGGAACGTGCAGTAAATCAATGATCCAAAACAGGCTCAACAGATAGTTTTCGTTTATTCTTTCTTCTCGGTTTAACAAGAACAGAGAGAGGAAACCCGACCCCATTTACACAGAAACTTCATCACTTAAGCATATATACGATTCAGATAGCAATAAAACAAAATTAATAGAAATTTCAAACTATTCAGCTCTCAGGTATTTATGCAATGAATATCTCTAACAGAAGATCATGGGTTGCATTGAAGCCACTATATGAACATCACTTATCCTGTCATAATATAGGAACAACCAATTATAATAGTAATTACTTTAAGTGATTTCTGTACCAAGAATGTTATATGTCATGAACATTTTCAAGAAGTAATATCTAGATTCCACATATCTTCCATTAAAGGAGAGCATGCTTATATAACATAATCCAGATACGGAAACAAGGATAAAAAATGAGACCTTTAAGCTAGTGTACATCCCTGGCCTTCCTATGAGATAAAAAACACATTTCACAATGGAGAATAAGTACCACACCCAATAAGTTTTAGCATACCACAAAACAAGAAAATCGAGCATTGTAAATCACATATCATATATCTCTTAATCATACACAATAAAAACCAGGAATTATATGCATTTAACAGCTGGCGCTATGCATAAATTTTATTGAAACTAAATTATCTTTATGGTTCTTTTGCCCTTCAAAATTATTACAGAGGGAAAAATCATGGAAGCCCATCTTTCTAATTTGGTTCTTTGAGCTGCCAAAATAAGTAGAATCCAATATAAAAAGAAAAACAAGAAAAAACTAAGAACCCATATGCAAAAGCATATTAATTTTCAAAATTTTCAAGATTTAAACATTCTAGTCTAATTGCAAAAACTACAACATGTTCTTCAGACACAAAAATCCAATATTTAGCTCCTATTCATTAAACATCAAGATGAACACCACAATAAATAAATATATATTGACTTGAGTTATATATATATGATCAGAAACAAATATATATAACATCCATCTCAACCATTGCCAACTTAAATTACATGTATTGACTCAAGTATCTACCTTTGTCACTCAAAGTAACTTTGTGTATTGTATAAAGACAACCTTAAAAGAATCTTAATTTTCCTTCCAAGAGTCCAAAATGTGTGCTCCTTTATTTATCTTTGCTAAAGTCTGGTTCACAAAATTTTTATTACATAACTAATTAGCTGGGAAACTAATTTATCAGGACACACTAATTTTAAGGGACTCAAGAATAATCTATTAAGGCTTTGTTCAGAGTTAGAACAGAATTAGGACATTAGAAGTAAGTTATAACGAGATTAGGAAATTAGGACTAACAAATAAAACTCTTATTCTGTTTAGGGGAGTAAGAATCACAGTAATCAAAACCACAAAAGTAAATCACAAAATTTCCTATAAGACAAATAATTATTACATAACAAAATTTATGAGATAAATTATAAATAACATAGGGGATATCTGAGCTTAAACTCACAAATATTGCACAAGACCATTATTTTTAGTTATTCTCTAAATCTTCTTTACTGATTTACAAAATAAACAATTGAAATTCTTAACTGATTTTACCATTTATCATCAGCATACTAACTATCGTCATCATCAGAATGGAAAAATCAAGCTCAAGAAAATGCATAGCAACGAAAATCAAGCTCAAGCAAATGCATAGCAACGAAAATCTGACAATTCAAACACCAAACCCATATTTGGGAGTCCTTTACAAACATTTAGACCTGTCAAATTCCTCTACTTCTCAAGTCCTTTAGTCCTCGTCAAGTTTGGGAGTAGTCCTAACAGAGTCAAATTCAAATGATATATTATTATTTCAATCACATTATAAAACATTAAGAATAAAAAATTTGCTTAAAAGAAGATTTACTCTACTTGAAACTCAAATCAGGTTTAGTTCTCAAGAAATAGCTGATATTTAATGTCCCACTAACTAATGATATATATTTGTCAAATAAAAGGGATATGCAGTCAATCATATCTATTATAGTTGTTGCTCCATCTTTGTTCTTTTAATGATAGAAATTATGAGGTCCAGTTTTAGTTAAAAGAAGGGGTTTGAACAACAAATAGGTGTCTTCTCTCTCTGGGGTAGGAGTTTTGATCAAATTATGCAGCAGTACTAACCATATGCAGCAATACTAACCAAACAAATTAAAAGACATCAAAATTCAGCATTCCCAGGGCTTTCCCTTTATTATTAACCGTTATGATCCATCACGAGCATATATATAAACACACGAAAATATATATATATTTATTAGATTTGGCTCTTGAATTAATAACGTGTTCAATTTTTTTCTAACAGATTTGAAACAATTTGATTGTATCTTCTGAATGACAAATATGTTGTTACTTGTCTAGGTGAAATCTGAAACAGTGCGAGATATCTGTATTAACCACGTCTAATTTCCTTTGTAAGTTTTAACAGCAATTTGGCCCTATTTACTCTATATACCCAAGATAATCACATGAACTAAATTAAAGCTACGCAACCAAGAATTAATGTAAAAATTAAAGATTTTCCAAGTTCCAAAAATTAATTAAAAAGCTCAAAGCCACAAACAAATGGAAAAGACAACCAAACAATAAAAACCTACATGCCTCATCAGATAACCATCTTACGATGCCGAAAATCAGAAGATTAAAATTAATAAAAATGCAGAAATGATACAATCAAACACAAGATAATCAAACAGAAACAAACTTACCAGCAAAAGAGGCTGAAGAGAGGTTTCGATAACACAACAACGATTTTGGGGGGAAAAAAACACGAAAAAAGAAAACGAAAATCAGAACACCAATATCGGCAGAGAGCGGCGGCGACGCCCCGAGAACTGTAGAGCAGAGCCGATAGGAGAGCTTCGGGGATTCCTTCTCTTTGAGCTCTAGCTCCAGCGGTTCCTTCAATTCGTTGATCGGAGAAGACGCCTTCAATTCCTTCAATTAGTTGAGTACAGATGTAGGGTTTCCTTCAATTCCTACTTTGAGGAGCAAGTGCAAATGTGAATGACATAATTCCCTCAATTCGGTGAATTTTAGGGCCAAAATTTTTTCCCTCCTATGTTTTGGAGTAGCGCCAAATATTTAGTATAAAAGACAAAAGTTTCTAAAAATATATTGTGACATTTTCTTTAAGTCATAATAAATATAATATATTGCAACCAAAAAATAATAATAATAAATATAATATATTATGACCCTTTATTAAAAGTGTCACAATAAATTTAATATATTGTGACGCTTCATATAAAAATGTCTCAATATTATCAATCTAGTTAGTAAATAATTTAATAAATAAAATAAATTTAATTTAATAAGACAAATTTACAAAAAGCGTCACAACAGGCAGTCTATTGTGACGCCTTTTAAAAAGCGTCATATTAGGGCGTCACAAAAGGCTGTTTTTCTAGTAGTGTGAGCTCTAAAAGGTCAAAAATAGGAGAATATGAGGGTTGAACCCATTTTAACAATCCGAGCATTCAAACCAGTTAAAATAACTGATTGAGGTCGATGTGAATAAATAGGTAAGACTGTGTTTATGAGGGTAATAATGATATATTTGGTCATAAATGAAGGGTATTTATAAATAAGAGATTGCGTGTTTGTTTATTACACACGATTAAAGGTGCATTAAATTCTGGAATGGTGTGGTAAGTTGCAGCATGGCTCCTCATAGCAGGTTGTGTCTGGGGATTTGCAGAATATTTATAGGATATAATGCACATTTAATGAACCTATAGAGAGGATGTCTTGCATTAAATGTGACTTTTGTACTCTATCTAGGTCGAATCATTCGTCCCCTAAAGAGGTTAGATGATCAGGAACCATCTACCTCAAGAGAAGTCTAATCACGCAGATAGATGAGAGAAAGTATCTCAAACTATAAATATTCAATCGGGAACAAAAACGTAATAACTTATGTTTTGAAACCCGGACCGGTGATCGGTCGCCACTTCAGTCCGGTTGACCCCTCAAAACCAGTTGTCTCACAAACCAATCTGACCCGCTAAAAACCAGTCAAAAACCGGTGTTGAAACCGACCGGACCGGTTAGCGGGCCATCTTTAATTTTTTTTCTTTCTTTTTTTTCAAAAATTAATGTTTTTTTGGTAATTGCAAGGAATCGAACCCCAAACCCTTAGGATAGAAGGAGAGCACTACAACCATGTTTGCTTCTTCGATTGTTGTTAACTTTCAAAGTAAAATATATATAATGCTTTTCATGTGCCAAATATCATATTGGGGAAAAAAATTTGAATTCATTTAACGAAACGAGAAACTAATGTTTAATATTTCTTTTGTTTTTTATAATATATATTTATATAAATATAAATTATGGGTGATATTCTTTTTTTTTATGACTCTATAATAAAAGTATGATATTGTTGAATTAATCTTTTATTTACATTATTAATTTGTTAGATGTTGATTATTTTTCTATTTAGTTAGATATTGTATTATATTTGTACATTTATAATTTGAAATATTATTATTAGAGATGTTATTTGAAAATTAATAAAAAACTGAAAGTATTTAAAATTATAATTTCTTTTATATAATTTAGTTTATTTGGTTATTTTTTATTCATATTTATAATATTATATAATATATATAATTAAATATAAATATTATTTAATTATGACTTCATATCGATCTGATCGGTGGTCGAACCGATCGAACCAGTAAAACCAGTAATCAATAAACCTTCCCGGTTTAACGTCCGATCTGGATTTCAAAACATAGGTAATAACACGTAGTGTCAGTTGACCATTTATAATATATTCCAATCATTATATATATATATATATATATATATATATATTTGATTGGAGTTTTAAAATTCTCCCCATTTGAGCATCTTGGACTTAGAAAACAAAAGTAGATAGATTGGATAATGGTGAGTAGGCATGATAGGTGGAAGTTCATAGTTATATCTCGATTCCCTATGCATGCTTAGCTAGCTTAGGGGTGTAATGTAATTGTTTTTGAATGGTTTATTGCATTGATTATAACGAAGTATTGATTGACTGAGTTGAAGGGTAGAGCAGGTAGGGCTGAGGAGGCGTGGGGAGAAGGGTATGGGGACAAGGATCGCCCTTTTTTATGAATTTGTCTGCTAAAGTCGGGTGCCCTTTAATCACCTCCAATTATTACAACAATTCATATTTCCCCTTCATTCTTTCTAATCTTTGCCTCCCACGTGAACCCAAACAAAACAACACTCGTCTCAGCTATCTCTTCGATTCCGTCTTCGGATTCCCCTTGTAACATGTACTTCTCATAGGGAAATAGTGGTTTCTGGTATTGATTTGGTATGTGACATCACCATTTTTATGAAATTAATCTTATTTTTGAGGATTTCGTCTTCAGATTCAAATTACATTGAAACGATCATAGGTTTTTAACGTGACCCTCCTCGTATATTAATCCTTTGAAAATTGGGAGATTTGTTTGTTGAAGACTTAAGTTGAGGTAGTAAGATTTTGTGAATAAATTTGGGGTTTTGGGTAAAATTTATGTTCTTTTCAATTTGTTGGTCATAATGGTGAATAGGATATCGACATTCTAAGAAATTGTTGAATGTCATGACGGGGATCACGGGGAACTAATCAAGAAAATGTTTGGATTACGTTCGAGTTTTTCATGTTCGGTTATATTTATATATAAATGTCGAATGATTTTAAAATTACACTTTGGGTTAGTTCTTTATACTATATCATAATTCGTTAAAACTTTTGTCTTTGACAGTATCAATTATGTAAACTAGTTTGAAAAGCTCTAATATTGACTTGATGTAGTCGTGTTTCCATATTGATTTGTTTTATAAGATATAGTACGTACTTTCCGAGATTCAAAACATTAAAATCCTGCAAGAAAACCTAGGAAGAGGGATAATTATATTTAAAGAAATATAAATATGAGAAAATTACTCGATAGGTCTTGATCAGGTGACAATTGATTATATCACAACAGACTAATTTTTTTTTATCTTTTAAGAGGTCAGAGATTCAAAACTTATTTATTTAGAAAAACCCTTGAAAAGAGTATTTATTTATAGCCGAATGATAGTAAATAAATGGATTTTTTTTTTTAAAGTTTTTTCCTTGCGGAATATATCCATATAGCAATGCCGATAAGCTAAGTAATAACCAAATCTTATTACGAATTTCATAAGTCTAGTTCGATGATGATCTACATAATCTAACTAAGTTAAAAAAGTTTATAACTAAAGTAAACCCGTAAAATCTTATTTTATCGATGCTTCTAAATTCTTAGACAGCTTATAAATTAATTAGTAACATTTATAAGCTCAGCCACACACCTATATATGATATATCATATTATTTTATTTTAATTCTTCACTTCGTATCTTATTTCAATTATCGGTGCATGTCACGTGTATTAGTAGTTGATTAGAATAGAATCTTTTAAAAAAATTTATTATATAATTATTTTCTTAATTTCTAATTTCAATCGATTATTAATTAATATAATTTAGGTAATAATGGAAGATAAAACAAGAAAATTATTTGATTAGTAGCTATACGAGTCATCTCTTACTTGATTTGATGTGGGTAACATCTGGAAACAAAGAGTATCGACAACTGTTGCAAAAATGATTGGTCAACATTGGTTCGTTATCTTGTCCTTTAAATGACTACACGTGTGAGCTAATCATCATTTTCGCATTATTGGATATCCACGTATATGTCGTCATTTTCATCGCCTAGTACTGTCGGACATGCTAAATGACCAAATTGAAAAAAAAGAAGAAGGGGGCGAAAAGATTAAAGTAGGAGAAAAAAAAAGTTCGATTATACCGTGTCGAATCCAATACTACTGTAAAATATTATATCAGATGATTGTTACATATTATAAAAATTCATATTATAGTGTTATACTTGTATCGTATCATGATATTATATTGGAATTGGATAATTGTTACGTATTAAAAAAACTTGTATCATGATGTTTATACTTTTATCGTAGTGATCATATTTTAATTTTCGTATTCTTTAATAATAAAGTCAATTCTTTTTCTTTCTTTTTTTTTTTTTTTTTTGTGTAAATTAAAAATATAACTGATGAGTATTCGTCATATCTATTGTTTATATCTCTTCTCTCGTATTCACTATCTTATTTTCTCTTCCTCTGAGATGAACCTAGGACGGCCTTCTTTATAAGGAGAGGATTCTCCTAGGGTTTACCTAATCTCCTCACGTGTCTTCCTTTCTCTTGGATTTATTGTGTTTATCTATTCTTGTTAACAACTTTTAAAATCCGAGATCACGAGTATTTTTACAGTTATAATATTTACGACTCTTTGGGAGCTCGTTTACCAACAAGCTTTGTACTTCTATTCATTTTATTCACGTGCGGGTTGGCTACGCGTGTTTTATAGAAGGTGGAACCCGATCAATAATAAAGTTTGATCGATTGAATGGTAATATTGAATTTGTTTTTTGGAATAATACTGAATTATTGATCATATAATTCGATGGTATATTGAATCTGATTTTTGAAATGCGTGAATATAAGGGCTAATTACAGACACCCCCTCAACCTTTGGGGGGTTGTGTGTTTTCCCCCTCAACCTTTGGATCTGTGTGTTTTACCCCCTCACCTTTGTAAAACATAACACTTCACCCCTTTGAACACACTTTGACTGTCGATTTCTCTTCCGTCACGGCGACCCAAGCTTCAAGACCACCGCCATCGTGTTCGTCTCTCCAAGGAGAACAAAATTCATACCCCGCTCAACTCTATTAGCCACTTAAAGCTTCATTCATCGTGCGTCGTCTTTAACCGATAATTTCTGCTTCGTCGGTTGTCGGATTTTGATTTCGAGACCATTGTTGTGTTCCTTGCGTCGAGAGCTTCAGTTTGATATATAATATCAACACATTTGAAATCAGATTTATACAAATTTGCTTTGTTAAAGTGTGTTCAAAGGGGTGAAGTGTTACGTTTTACAAAGGTGATGGGGTAAAACGCACCGATCCAAAGGTTGAGGGAGAAAGCGCACAACCCCCAAAGGTGGGGGGTGTGTAATTAGCCCTGAATATAATTATAATGTCATTTTTAAGCAACTATCGTATATTCATTCTTATTTATTGAGGTCACTAAAAGCATTTAACTAATTTCTATTCCATAATCAGTATGACATATAGGGGTGTAAACGGATGTTAAACGGATCGGATGTATGATTACCATATCCTTGTCCGTTTATGAATCGAACGGATTCGGATAATATCCTCTTTAAGCGGATTCGGATAATATCCTCTTTACACGGATATAAGGCGGATTCGGACGGATGTCGGATTTTAATCGGATTTTCAACTATTCATTTATAACATGAATTATTTAATAGTTATATAAGGGTAAATGTATGTATATTAGATCGAGGGAGAAATAATAACTATGTCTCTCTTCATATATATCATTTTCATTTTTCTTAGTGAATATAGAGATGCTGTGTGATCGATTATAAATTTTTTATATAATTGATTTGGAAATATAATAATTTAATCAATAATATACTATGTGTAATTTATATTATTTTGTTAAATAGAGAAAGAATAATAATATAAAATACATGTATACACATATATGTATATGTATATTAAGAAAAAACATGTGTGTTTATATATATTTTTAATATAATATATTATTTATCGGATACGGATTACGGATAAATAGGATAACAGATATTTACACGGATCGGATGTTAAACTGATCGAATGTGTGATTACCATATCCTTATCCATTTATTATTCGGATGTCTATAATCGAATACGGATAATATCCTATTTAATCGAATTCGGATAATATCCTCTGTAAACGAATTCGAATGCAGACGGATATCGGATTTCCGAATATCCATTTACAGCCCTAATGACATATCACATCCCACTTATAACTTACTATTAATTTCCATGGCCTTTATTTTTGATATAAAAATATCTGAAAACAAAATTAAAGAACTACCAAAATATCTATGCACGAATGATGGTTTTTATTTGAATACACAGGCATCGTATTGTAATTTCTAATATTTCATACTTCTATTCTATATTTCATAAAACACTCGAACCCGATCGAATTAATATGATATAAAAATTTTTATACTTATAATGATAACTATCAGTTAAAAATTTTGAATTTGGAACCTCTAACTAAACTAAACTTATAAGGATAATTATCGGTTAAAAAATTTGAATTCGAAACTTTTGAGTAAAATCTGAAGAATTGTCAGCGTAAATCATCATTGTATTATTTTTTCTAAAAAAATAATATTTTTCAAAGAATCCATGGGAATTTACTTTTATAATTGTGATCACTTTACACCCCACATTACATACATCTATCTCTAATTTAAATAATTAACCGACCATGGTCCCATCTCCTAATCCTTATTCGAAATTAATTATATGATTAAAAGGTACGTGCTGGACCTAATCACCTTAATTAATAATAAAAAAGTTCAATTGCATGCCTATTTTATTCGTCGCCCAATGATTTGTGCTGAGTTTTTATCTGTCTATCTGATTGATTGTCTATCCACATATATCTTTAATCTTTATTATAAAAGGGGGAAAAAAAAAGTGGACCTTTGATTAATAAAAGTATAGTTAGATTGAACATATATATATATATATTTATTATACGTAATCTAAATTGAAAAATTACGTTTTAATCCTTGTAAATCTTGTTTGTTTTGAGGTTCGTGATGAAATTTGTAAAAATATATTTATACCTTTACGATTTGTGTGAGTTTTGCATTGAATATGTGACAAAATTACAAAATCATCTCTAAAATTTATAAATATAAATAAAACGATCCCTATAAATTAAGAATTTAATGTTAGGAAAGCTGAAAATTAGGGATTTGTTATATTTGGTATAGTTGACCTTCTGTAATTAGTTTTGGTCTTGTACAGTATTTATGTTGTTATCCTAGCCTAATGTAAAGATATAGAATACACTCAATAAAGAATAATTCCTCCAAGATCATGTCTTTCTTCAAGCTTAACATGGTATCAGAGCAGGCGAAGATCCATTAAACGGATCCGACCCTTGCTCATCACGTACCGTTACCTCTCTCAGCCATGGCCGATCTCAGCGGCACACCCAGTTCCGACAGCACCACCAAGGAATCACAGCAGCCCGTCGATTCCTTGGCCACCCAACTAGCAAGCATCATTGAAACCAAATTCCAAACCCTACAGCAGCCACAACCAGAAGTAAATCAGTTCCAAATACCCCAATCCATAAACATAAACGTCAAACTCAACCAGTTCAATTTTTCCCTATGGTCTCGATTAATGAAGATGGCAATCGGGGGAAGGGGAAAACTCAGCCACATCACCGGAGTACCTGCACCTCCGGCGATTGATCAACCAACTTACCACAGGTGGGAGCAAACCGACTTAATTGTGTGTTCATGGATTCTCGAAAACATGGAGGCAGAACTTGTCACCCACTATGCCGAATACCCGTCTGCCAAAGCCTTATGGGACGGACTAATGGCAACGTATGGATCCGGTGGGGATAGTTTTCAGATCTTTGATCTTACCGTCCGAGCCAATAGCATGAAACAGGGCACGGACACAATTGAACAATTCTACAGCAATTTGCAGCGTATCTGGAGAGAAATTGAAGTCAGGCAACCCAACCCCATGGCCTGCGAAAGTGATATTGGAGTCTTCAACCGCCTCAGATCCGAGACCCGTTTGTTTCAGTTTCTCGCCGGGGTAAACGACCGCTACGACTCTGAACGAAGGGATCTCTTGAAAGAGGATCCCTTACCAACGGTGGAGAAGGCGTACGCCACCATCCGACGAGAATCAGCAAGACGAGAGATCTTGACGGGGACACGAAGTTCATCACCGGCGGGAGGGTCTGGAATTGGAACAGGGTTGGCGGTTCAAAGCAGAAACCAAATCAGCGAGTTTCAGACCCGTTCAGGGCAGGGACAACCGTGGAAGGGTCCAACGCCGCCACGGCGGAACAGTGCCGGCGACCGCGGCCCAGAGAAGTGCTCGAAGTGCGGCAGGCCCGGACACAAGAAGGAGACATGTTATGAGATAATCGGGTTCCCCGATGGCTGGCGTAGCCGGCGACGTGAGGCTACCACGCCAGGCCACGGCGCAGCCAAGATTGTGGCAGCGGTGACGGAAAGTTCGCCGGAGATGGAGACTACCACGGGAACAGCAGCACAGATGGTGAGGGTCAGAAATGGAGAAGAAAGAGCAGAGGCGGCACACGCAGGAAATGGGGGAGATGTCTCCAATTTAGGTATTGGGGATATGGGAGTCAAATCCCCTAATTGCCCCTCCACTTATATCTCTCATATTTTTAATGCTTCTGATACAAAAATAAACTTGGATATTTGTCAACCACATGCGCATGGAATTGTTAAGAATAAAGATGCAGGCACTTCTCTTCACACGAGTATCAAGGCTAAAGGTAGGGCTGTAAATGGATATCCGGAAATCCGATATCCGTCTGCATTCGAATTCGTTTACAGAGGATATTATCCGAATCCGACTCAAGAGGATATTATCCGTATCCGATTATAGACATCCGAATTATAAACGGATAAGGATATGGTAATAAGACATCCGATCCGTTTAACATCCGATCCGTTTCATTATCCGTTAGATTTTCCGTTATCCGATTTATCCGTAATCCGTATCCGATAAATAATATATTATATTAAAATATATACACGCAACTGTGTATGTATGATAGATTATTAGTATTAAGTAAATTTTTTTGCGCATTTATTAAAGAAAAATCTTAGGTTTTAATAGTAACCATATGTTTACTTCAACATTTATATTGAGATAATATAAGTAACATATATTATGTTATTAATAAAAGTATTATATTTCAAATTAATTATATGATAAAATTTATAATTTCCAACATATTTATACATTCACTAAAAAATAAAATTAATATATATAGATATAGTTATTATTTCTCTCTTTGTCTAATATATCTATATATATATATATATTCAAAGTCATATAATTATTAAATAATTTATTTATAAATGAGTAGTTGATAATTTGATTAAAAATTCGAAGTTATATAGTTAAATAATTTATGTCAAAATGAATAGTTGAAAATCCGATTAAAATCCGAATCCGTCCGAATCCGCCTTGTATCCGTATAAAAAGGATATTATCCGAATTCGATTTAAAAGGATATTATCCGTATCCGTCCGAATCATAAAAGGATAAGGATATGGTAATCATACATCCGATCCGTTTAATATCCGTTTACACCCCTAGCTAAAGGGAAGAATGGTCGGTGGCTGTTTGACTGTGGGGCCACCGACACAATGACCTATGACCCTACAGATTTTATTCAGAACTCTCCTGCTCCTATTACTGCAATACAGAGTGCAACGGGCAAACTTTCCTCAGTTGATGGGGCCGGAACCATAGCCTTGTCCCCTACTGTGAAATTAAATAATTGCCTTTATATACCAGATTTGTCTTGCAAATTACTGTCCATTAGTCATGTTACGAAAGAGCTTAATTGCATGGTTCTGATGTTCCCTACTTTCTGTTTGTTACAGGATATTCAGTCGGGGAGAGTGATTGGGCGTGGTACTGAGAGTGGGGGCCTGTACTACGTTGATGAGGTGGCTCAACAAGGAACTGCAGCGCTGGCTCACGGAACAGTGGACCGTCAAAGATGGATATGGCACCGAAGATTAGGACACCCGTCAGCAGGGTATCTTCAGTTATTATTTCCTCAGTTTTTTAAAGACAGCTCAGATTTTTCCTGCGAGACGTGTTTGCTCTCTAAAAGTCATAGACAACCGTTTTTTTCGTCAAATTCTCGAACTCAGAGTGTTTTTTCTATTGTTCATTCTGATGTGTGGGGGCCTGCCCCGAACAGTGGTGGTAATATGAATGGACATAATTTTCAGTATTTTTTATTGTTTGTTGATGACTTTTCCCGAATGACCTGGGTATACTTTCTTAAGCATAAATCTGATGTGTCATCCAAAATTATTGAGTTCTTTAATATGGTTCGCACTCAATTTCGATCCCATATCCAAGTCCTTAGAACAGATAATGCGGGGGAGTTTGTCAACACAACCTTGAAACAATTTTTCCAGGATAATGGGCTTATCCATCAGACCTCGTGTCCCAACACACCACAACAGAATGGAGTTGCTGAGCGAAAAAATCGTCAGATTCTTGAAATGACTAGGGCTATGATGATTGAGTCTCGCTGTCCTAAGAGTTTTTGGCCCGAAGCCGTTGCCACATCTGTGTACCTCATTAATCGACTTCCCACTCAGGCTCTTCAACTAGAAACTCCTCTTAAGTGTTTTAGCTCTCATGTCAGTGTCCCATCCACTCTCACTCTCCAGCCACGAGTCTTTGGGAGTTCTGTCTTTGTTCACATCCCTAGAGCCAACCGAACCAAGCTTGATCCTTGTTCACTAAAATGTGTCTTTGTGGGTTATGGGGTACACCAAAAGGGGTATCGGTGTTATCATCCTACTACCCGGAGGATGTATACCACCATGGATTGTACTTTTCTTGAAACCGAGTATTTCTTCCACCAAACCAGTCCTCAGGGGGAGAAACAGCAACCGGAGTCAGAGTTACTAGTTTGGATGTCATCTTGGCCAGACACAGTTCCAACAGAGCCAGTAGGCGGAACCACCGAGCCCGCCTCTCACAGTACACAGCCGCCTCCCACTCCAATCACTCCGACTGATATCCCTGAGGTAAGTAACAGTAATTCAGATTCCGACAGTACTTCTGATTCCAATAATATAAATCAGCATGAGTCTAACAGTACAGGGCGTGAAGAAGGACAGGGGGAGTGCGAAAGTCAGTCACAGGAGGAAAACAGGAGCCCTGAAACAGGTCAGGAGAACAGATATGTGTTGCCCCCACGAGCTAATAGAGGCATCCCGCCTAAGAGATACGAGCCAGAACTTGGGAGTCGAACCACAAGATATCCGGTAGTTGGGATGGCACAGGGAAACCTGGCACAACGGGCCCGAGCATATGCTGCCTCAGTTTACTCTATTGTGATCCCTAACAAAGTAGAGCAGGCACTTACAGATGTCAAGTGGGTTCAGGCAATGAAGGAAGAAATGAAAGCACTTGAAAAGAATGAAACATGGGACAAGTGCAGGTTGCCAGACAGGAAGAGAGCAGTTGGATGTCGTTGGGTGTTCACTGTCAAACATAGAGCAGATGGAAGTATAGAACGGTACAAGGCCCGGTTAGTGGCAAAAGGGTACACACAGACCTATGGTGTGGACTACTCAGAGACATTCTCTCCTGTTGCGAAGATAGATACTATCAGAGTCCTGTTCTCTATCGCAGCGAATCGAGATTGGCCACTACATCAGTTCGATGTGAAGAATGCTTTTCTGCATGGGGATCTGATAGAAGAAGTATACATGGAGCCTCCTCCAGGTTTCTCAGAAGGATATGGTGAAGGGGAAGTGTGTAGGTTGAAGAAAGCCCTGTATGGTTTGAAGCAGTCGCCACGGGCTTGGTTTGGGAGATTCACGGTTGCTATGAAAGGTTATGGGTACTACCAGAGTAACTCAGATCACACCCTATTCTTGAAGAGAAGAGATAATAAAGTCACGTGCCTGATAATATATGTGGATGATATGATCATTACAGGGGACGACTCAGAGGAGATTGGGAAGCTTCGGGAGAATCTGTTTAAGGAATTTGAAATGAAGAACTTGGGAGAATTAAAGTATTTCCTAGGGATAGAAGTGCTGAGATCTAAACAGGGCATCTTCATATCCCAACGGAAATTTGTGCTCGATCTTCTCACTGAGGTTGGACCCCTGGAGTGTAAGCCAGTTGACACTCCGATGGTGGTAAACCATGGGCTGCAGATAGTAGATGGGGGAGAGGAAGTTGACAAGGGACAGTACCAACGGTTGGTTGGAAAATTGATTTATTTGTCTCACACTCGGCCCGATGTGACATATGCAGTTGGGGTGCTCAGCCAGTTCATGCACCGGCCTCAGAAGGAACATATGGATGCTGCACTGAGGGTTTGCAGGTACTTAAAAGGCCATCCAGGGAGAGGGGTCCTGTATCAGAAGCATGGACACTTAGATATTGAAGCCTATACTGATGCAGACTGGGCTGGAAATCCAGTAGACAGAAGATCGACATCCGGGTATGTCACATTAGTTGGGGGGAATCTAGTAACTTGGAGGAGTAAGAAGCAGAAAGTAGTGGCTCTCTCTAGTGCAGAGGCAGAGTTTCGGGGAATTGCAAGAGGGGTAACCGAGGTATTGTGGCTCAGGAAGCTACTCGCAGAAATTGGATTCCCGGCCAAGGGAGCTTGTGAGTTGAAATGTGATAACCGTGCTGCTATTAGTATATCAGAGAACCCAGTACAGCATGATCGCACTAAGCACGTTGAAGTGGATCGGCATTTCATTAAAGAAAAGTTGGAGGAAGGAGTGATCAATATCTCGTTTGTGAGGTCCGAAGACCAATTGGCAGATATCTTGACCAAGGCAGTAAACGGCAGGATCTTCAGCGAGGTTCTAGGCAAGTTGAGTATCGGAGACCCAACACTCGACTTGAGGGGGAGTGTTAGGAAAGCTGAAAATTAGGGATTTGTTATATTTGGTATAGTTGACCTTCTGTAATTAGTTTTGGTCTTGTACAGTATTTATGTTGTTATCCTAGCCTAATGTAAAGATATAGAATACACTCAATAAAGAATAATTCCTCCAAGATCATGTCTTTCTTCAAGCTTAACATTTAACAACATAGTCCCTAGTATTTCTGGAATGACATAACGGGACTCTAATGAACGTCAGAGACCACAAACGGTTCTCAAAAGGCTAAATGCACGATAGTCAAATATAAATTTTTCTATATATAAATCTTTCCCTTGCTAGTTGCTAGAACAACTATTCTATCTTTTGGTTTTCACTCAATTTCTTTTCAAATTAATTCGGGTACTACAGAAATTTATGATTGGAACGACTCTCCAAATCCAATTATTTAGTCCAGAATTTGAATCATATATCTTAAAAAATCTAGTCTCATCAACAGTACCGTTTGATCTTCTATAGACCAACCATCATATTATTAATGAGAACTTCTGTAACGCCCCAATTTTCAGACAGTCAGGTATGCTCGACACGTGTGGGTTTCGAGCGTTAGGATTTTATTTTATTAATTTCGTTTAATTAATTTAAACGTGTTATATTAATTCTTATAAATTATTTTCAACATGGTTACGTGAAAATTATATGATATTCATTTCATTTTGAGAATTCTTGTATGAATGGAATTTAATTGTCACATGAATTAATTGTCCAATTTGTATAATTCGCATAATTGTCCTTAATGGTTCATTTCCTTTTATTTAAGGACTTAATTGCATGAATTTATTAAGGGACCTAATTGATCATCTCCAAACTATGATGCACGGACACGGACACGACACGACACGGACACGGCGACACGGATTTTTTAAAAATTTTAGGACACGACACGGCTCCGACACGGCTATATTTCATATATAAATAATATATTTTATAAATATTAGTTTATTTTTTTAGCTATGTGGATCATTTTACTAGCCCAAAATTTTTAAATCTTTTAATAATTATGAATTCAATAAAAAAAACAATCAGCCCAACACAAAAAACGTATGACCCATTAATTTAGTTAGAGGAGCTTAGCCCACAAAAAACAATCAGCCCAACACGGTGACCCAATCTTTTTGAAAATGGTGGGATGGCTTAGCCCATTCTCTTTTTCTTTCTTTATCCCTACTTTGGTTACAGACTTACAGCAGAGATACAGGAGCTTGCGGCGGTGGCTGCTATAAAGTCGCCTTGTTCCGATTTGAGAGAAAAGAAAGGGAAAACTCACCAGAATAGCTAAGATAGCCGACGCGGTGGCTGGACACGAGGCCCGAGAGGCGGAGCTGCTGGGTTTCCTTCTCTTGTTGGGTCCCCCCTGTTTCGGCAGAGAGAAGGCAAGGGAAAGGAAGGGGTTGTTGCTGTGTTTTCCATCGGAGAAGAGATGAGGGAGAGAAGCGGTGGCTGGTTGTAGTCTAAACCGAGGCAATATTTCTTCCCCTTTTCTTCTGGGTTGTAACCTTGTCCGTGTCTTCTTCTCCAGCCGTGTCGGACACTCGGCGGAGTGTCCGACACCGTGTCCCCTTTTTTTCTTTTTTTTTTTTTATTCAGACAAGGATCAGGTGTGTCGGACACGTGTCGGAGGCGTGTCGGAGCCGTGTCCGTGTCCGACACGTGTCCGACACTGCACGACAACATTTTTCGGCATGTCCGGACATTAGAGTCTCCAAACCTTTGATACTCAATTGCATAACTTATAGAACTTAAAGGATTTGATCATAATTATCACATCTTTCCCCTAATATATCGTTGATTGCATCTCTTCCAAAATCATCAATTTTCATTCATCAAAATCATCTTCCTCTTTGATCCTCTTTACCGAGCCAAAACCATGGAGGAGGAAATGGAGAAATCATCATCTTCAAGCTAGAACTTGCTAAAGAATTCCATGATTCAAGCTCAAGCATCCATATTCATCATCTTTTTCCATTATTTCATTCCAAGGTATATTTGATCATATATGTGATTTCTTGATAACAATTTATGAAGCTAGGGTTATGATTTCCTTGAAATAACTTGCTTATATGATGTTGGAATTATGATTATAAGCTTTAGCCTTGAATTTCATGTATGAATCTTGAAAATCATGGAATTATATGAGAATTGGAAGTATGAGCTTGAAGTGAGAATTATGATGATTAAGGCATGGATTGTGTGTTTATATTGTGCTTTATTGTACCTAAAGCATGTATACTTATTTCCTTTCATGAATAATAATGTTTGGAATTGAGTATGTGAGTTTTGTTGAGCTTTGATGGTGGTTCGTGCATCCTCTGTTCTTCTCCCCTGTTTCTGGACTGTTTGCGTAACGGGAAAGGCCCTTCCCGTTCCCTTTGTAAATGGGGAACGACCGTTCCCATTGTTTGAATGATATGCTTGGCGGCGAGGACAGGAACGACCGTTCCCATTTTGGCTTGCAAGCCGGAACGGCCGTTCCCATCTTCGGGGAGCCCAACAGGCGGGAACGGCCATTCCCATTTTCCACTAAAGCCTGGAACGGCCGTTCCCAGCCCCCTGGTAGTGCAGAACATTCTGCATAAAATTACAATTTTAGCCCCTCGATCCAATGACTTCCTTGACCCCGAATTGCTATTATATGATTAACTATGTGTCAAAACAAGATGTTATCATGCTACATTGTTTATTGCTCGATGTCTCGTATATGATCATGCCGTGCGTCTTATATGAAGTAATAGTCTTGAATTATGGTCTCATGCACGTACATTGTCCCGTTTCTTGTCCAGTTATTCTCCAGGGCGGAGATTGTGGATCATGAGCACGTTCACGTATTCACGAGTCGTGTGTCGCCTGTCAAGTGAGGTTTAATTTCTAGTTATATAGAACCTGTATAACCTTTACGTGATTTTTGGCCAAAGGTATTTATATTTATAAGTTCATGAAATCACTTGTTATTTCAAGCATGTTAGTGTTCACGAATCAAGCATGCCATGTTCATGAAAGCAAGTACGTGCGTTCTCCTGGCCAGGCTCTCCTTAGTGAGGGTGCTGGGCTGGTCTTCGGGCTGGTGGTTGTCCGTCCAACCACAGGAAGAACAATACCCTATCGTGTACGTGTGTTCTCTTGGCCAGGTCCTCTTTAGTGAAGGCGCTGGGCTGGTCTTCGGGCTGGTGGTTGTCCGTCCAACCACAAGAAGAACAAAGCCCTATCGTGTACCTGTGTTCTCCTGGTCAGGCTCTCCTTAGTGAGGGCGCTGGGCTAGTCTTAGGGCTGGTGGTTGTCCGTCCAACCACAGGAGGAACAAACCCTATCGTGTTACAAGCAAGCCATGTATTGATTGCATGATTTCCATTCCATGAATGTGCTAATTGAGTACACTATCGCACGATTGCACGGTAATTGAATTGCGTGATCACCTATTAATTTATAATCAAGCAAGCATGTTTCATGTACGTGTGGAAACCGCCCGCACTCGCCGGGGCCATGTATTGATTGCATGAAAATGAACAAGTATTTAATATTGATAGTTGTATTCTTGGGCGAAGAACATCCTCTTCTTGAACTTGTATATTTATCTTTTATAAACCTTTACCCGAGAATATGACTTGCATGTTATCTGCGCTAATATGTATATAAACCCCTCACTCGGTCTTCACAGACTGACGCCTCCACCTTTCAGGTATTGCAGGTGCACGCTAGGCGGGAAGTGAGTCGAGTCCAGTTTTGGTAGTCGAGTCGTACACGGTGCATTTATTTAATTGTTTAATTATTGTTCGAGAGAATCATGTTTCCTTCTTATATGTTATTTATTTTGGGAGATGATAATGTATTGATATGTAAGTTCGAATATATTTTATTTGATAAAGGAAAAGTGACATTACTTGATTAAACGGAAATAGCTGATAATGTCCTGTTTATGCTTCCGCTTTATTCTGTCTCATGTTCGAGTATCCCGCCTAGCTTGTCATTTTATTGCATTGTCACCCGTTCGCTATAGGTTAGTTCATGTACGAATTGACCGTTTCGTATGTGGATTGACCTATAGTGCGAGGGTGTGACACCTCCACGTGTAAGGGGTGCTACAACTTCCTATGAAATCAAAAGAGATATGTTTGAGATATAGGTCAAATTACATCTGACTATCCTTACAATAGGTGAAATTATAACGCATGACCTCTAGTTTGAAAAATTACATATTAGTCCCTAACCTTTATGTTCCGTTTGAGGTCCCTTCATTCCGTTAGAGTTCCGTCAAATTTGATCCCTGTAATGACAAAAATACCCTCGGGGATTGTTTTGTAATATACATAAAAGTGAGTGTTCGTTTTCCTAGAAAATTTGATCCCATTATATATTAAATGTTAAGGCATTGATTTGTTAATACTTATAAATTTTAAGAATTATTATGTACATTTTTTTGTGTTTAAATTATATTTTAAAAAATAATATTTATAATTTATGTATAATATAATTAATAAATTTATTGTTATTGAATTTAAGAAATCTAAAAATAAAATAAAATTCCAACAAAGAATATCATTGTCATAATATTTATCATATATAAAATAAATATGTATTTTTTTATATTCACATAAATTACACTTATTATATTTCTAAATTAATCAAATATAATATTTATAATTGTAATTATATACATAAAAATAAAATTGTGCTATTTATCATATATAATATAATATAATTTTATTTTTATTCTAATCAAATGTAATATTTTTATTTAAAAATATGTATATTTTTTATACATACTTTTATATTGCATACGTACATAAGAAAAGAAAAAAAGACAGGCTGCTTAATTAAATATAATATCAAAAAATTTATAAAAAAATCCTACCGTTTAATTTTAGAAAATAGACATTTAAAAATAATTGAAATATAATATCTTAATTAGTGTAAATTTTATATTATTAAAATTTAATTTTATTGTTAAATCTAATTAATCAAACCTTACATTTTCTAACAAAACGAACCCTCTCTTTTATGTATATTATAAACCAATCCCTGAGGGTATTTTGGTCATTACAGGGGTCAAATTTGACGGAACCCTAACGGAATGAAGGGATCTCAAACGGAATATAAAGGTTATGGACTAATATGTAATTTTTCAAACCAGAGATCCTGCATGGTAATTTCGCCTATTGTGAGGATAGTCAGATGTAATTTGCCCTTGAGATATAATATAAGAGTTCATTAGTGCTTCGTTATTATATGTTACTAAATATGAAGTAATAATTGGAAGATTGTGATAAATCATGTTGGTTGGTGGGTATTTAAAATGCTGTATTTGGAGTCGGGGTTTCTTAGCTACTAAGTGTCTCAATTAGTGGAATTTGGAATATTATTATGCATTGTAATATCAGGGTCACATTATTCCCTTAAAAAATTCGTGTACGCGTCTTTCTTTTCTTTTCATTTTTTATTTTCTTAGGTCAAACCCATGCATATGATTTATCAAAATGAAAAAAAAAAAACTTTCATCAATGGGTTGGAACGAATCCGATCACTGAAGTCTATATATAACTCTCCCATCAACTGTAATTACGTATCCAAATATTTAAATACTAAAATTTTTAATTAAATTGATATAATAAGGGATCGATACACTAATCGAATGATGTTTTAGTGCTTTAATTTCTAATATTTACCCAGAAACAGTGGTGTCCACTGAATTGTAAGTGCTTTTAGTACTGATTAATTTGTCTGAATCACTTACCTAAAGATCAGCAAACCTTTGTTTTGAATATGCCAATCAACAATCAGATTTCAATCAACCACATATTATCCACAAGAATCTTAGCTTTAGCATTATATTGTACTAAATTACTAATTATCGGTGAATCGAACAGATATGCATGCATGTATTTTGGTAGTATATATATATATAATATGCATCTCTCTCTCTATATATATTTAGTGGATGATGACTCCATTTATATCCAATTACCACTTTTTGTAGATTATGAAAAGTCGTTGACATTCATTTAGTTGAGGATAATGTGTAGTTACATCATCTGATATGTGTATATATGTGTTGTTTTATTACATCTACTGTGATTTATTCCTTATTGAATCGTAGACGAATGATCGAAACTCTTGACCAATAAATTTAAAGTTTCATCTTATTCAAAGTTAGAATTCAAACCATTGATATTTGGATAAGGATGAATGAGTCTCGTCCAAACATCCACTCATATCCTAAATCGTATGTGTGATGATTGGTTTCTTTCTCCATTAATTTACTTGCTTTTGAAATCATAAAAGGAGGATCTCATAATTTTAATGGTAGACTTGCAATTTCTACCCTAGCTTAACCACTTTGTGAGTTTTATTCCTTCAACTTATCGCACTTCAATTAAATTTTAGTCCAATTTCGTCATAAGCATAAAGATTAAATGTTAAAAATTGACTTCCAAATTCATAGAGGGATTAAAAAGTTATCTGATCAATCATCGGTAAAAGGTTCGAATCTTACTACAAGTAATTGAGGAATCAACGATAATTCTTTTAAAAAAATATTATTTAACAAAAAATGTTGTTGTTTATGTTGCCATAACATTAATTATAATGAATTAAATAAACCAAAAAATATATCATAATCTTTAATTTTATCATCACATGCAAAATCGCAACAAGCCTTTTAATTTTCGGAAAGATCGCACTAAATGCGTTAAAAGTTCAAAGTTTTTCGACTAAAAATATCAAAAGGGAGCAAGTTAAATAACAAAATAAGAACAAAAGGGAATATAATAAATTATTGAACCAAAATTACAAATTTCCCCAATTTCAATATCTTATATCGACAGTGGTTTGATCATCGTAGAATACTTGGAAGTACACAAAAATGATTGTGATTTCCTGATTAATAATAAACATATGATAATAAAAAAGGGATAAATATTTTTTGTTATTCGAATTATGTGTATTTTTATACTTTGTCATTCAAATTTATTTTTGATGGAAATCACTATCCCGTGATATTTACAAAGTCAAACCGCCATCCCCGTCTAATTTTAAGTGATTTTTCGGTGCCTAAATAATGTACACATGTTTTTAATAAAGATAAATTATTTTTTTTATTGTTTCGATCATTCTTTAAGCTTTAATATAATAGAAGATAATAGAAGAAAAAATGAAAAGAGTGAAATAAGATATGAAATCATTTTAAAATGATATGAATGTATCAAATAGTTTCAACATACAAAATGCGGATTGATCAAATAATTTAAAAAATCATAAGGATTATTGCGTTTTGAGAAAGTAAAATGAAATATTTTCAATTGAGAACCCTAATTTGTTAGACAATTATTAAGATAATAAAAAGACTAATTTACTTTTATTAAAAACACGAGCATATTACATGTGAGGTATTAAAATATTAAAAATCACTTAAAATTGGATAAGGGAGGACGGTTTATAAAAATTATGGAATGGTGGTTTGTAAAAAATAAAAATCGTAAAAATACGATGATGGTTTCATAAAATTCTGTTGATGAGATGGCTATTCCGGATGATAAATATATTGATTTCTAAATAAAGAAAATTGTATAATGTGCTGCTTTCTCAATATTATCAATAAAGAATATGTCTAATCATATTATTCTTCTTAAAAAGAATTGTGAATAGAATAAATATTGAAGATAATAAATGTACGATCCTTTGACAAATTAAAAACGCTTTTACTCTGACTATACTCGAAGGATCAAATCAATGTCTTAACTTAAAAGGAAAATAATACAAGAATCAAACACATGCGATCGATGAGGGCCTTTAATTTGGTGCCATTTTCTACACGTTAAATATGTCTGTTTTTCTTCAGCATAAACAGTCAAAACACGTTTTTGTGTGTGTTTTGGATGTACGTAGATATATGTACACACGTGTCATTGTGGGTATATATAAATCCGTGTACGTGGGAAAATTCCAACCTAAACCCGGAATTACCCATGCTATGTATGTATGCAAGAAGTAGATATATGCAGATATGTAATTAAAATTTCGAGCAAATGACCGAGTTTAAAAAGAGAATTTTCCCTTCATTCGAGAGTGAATTTACGATTATTTCAAATTTATGATGTACAAACACTTCTAAATATATTATTTTATCGTATCGTGTTGTGTCAGATACCATGACTGACACTCATCTCGTAGAAAATTCATGAAAAAATTCGTATCACCGTATCCGTGTCATGTCGTGTTCGTGTCGCTGTGTTCGTATCCATACACCATAGTTTCAAATTTCAGTAATTTTTTTAATGATTAGGAAAATAACTAAAAAGAATTTAAAAATCTAAAGACTATATATAAATATATATGTATATACGTTGAAACTTGGAAGTTGGGAAGGTTCATTAGACTTTGTAGCACATTTCAGTCTTTCATTCTCATCCTTTGAATTTATGCCTAAAGAAATGAATTTGAAAAGGAATTAGGTGCATGCATGATGGACTAATTATTAATGACGATTACTCGAACCAGATTCATAATATGTCACAACATTGGCATGCTAACGTTTTTCATACGATGTGAAAATGTGGATTTATGGGTCAAGTATTGGGAAGGATAATTAAGAGGAGAATTGACTAAAGATTTCCATGCATGGAACATTTATAAAAATGTTATCTTGTTCGTATGGTGCTGCAATTATATCGAATATTTGTGTTGACCGCCGTATCGAATACCAATCAAGTGAAAAATATTTTTTTAAAAAATTATTTATGTTTAGTTATACGTGACATTAGTGCAATTTATTATTAACTATTATATATACATACACTTATAAAATTATGGATGTCATATTTGCGTCGGACATCTCTCACATAATAAATTTAAAAAATAATTATATCATCATGTTTGTATAGTATCTGTATCCATATTTGGTACCCATATTCATATTAAACCAATTCACACGGGATAAATAATAAGGGTGCGATATAAGGGTAATAGTTCTAATTGGGCAAATGCAAAGAAATTATATGTGGGGCAACATCTCAAGAACAGTATGATTAACTTCAACAATTTCAATCTTTATTCTAGAAATATAATTTGAATTGTCTCCCTACGTCCTGCAATAACAAAGTCTTCTTCAATGGTTTATTCAACTAACTTCACCTATGATTATTGATCTATTTTATAGACCTTAAAAGCTCCAAATTCTTTAATGAATTGTTGAATGAGGAGGTCAAAAGGTTACAACCTAATCAATCCAATTTGATAATAATATATCAGCAGAAAATCTGATGAAATTTCAGCTTGGAAAACAAACTTCAACATTAGTGGTCTTCACTTACCTTCCTAGAAACTTTCTTCCTTGAAGGGTTCAATAACTATGATATTTACATGGAAATTGCACATATTATATATATATATATATATAGTGTGTGTGTGTGTGTGTGAGAGAGAGAGAGAGAGAGAGAGAGGATAAATGTGAAAAATAAATAAAATGAACAAATAAAATATGTGATGAAGTGTGAGATAGAACACCATAAGGGCAACCTCAACAGACTAACTGGGGTTAGTAACAACTAACAAGCATGTTGCTGTTCTAAATTACAATACTAGTCCTAGAATCGACGAATTTAAGGTGGCCTGAATCTGTCCGCTAAAGAAAGATGACCATTTCCTACGAATGCTTTCCAGTCTGATCACGACTAGTAATTGATAATCCATCATCCTATGTGTGCATAAATTACAAAAAACAAAGGAAAAATATGTAACTTACATGCAGTGAATCTCGGGAAATTCACAGTTCTCACGCATTTGATGATGCACCGCGTACGGGTAAATAATGTAATCGAAGAGGTTGCGCAATGGTGATTGCAAGGATCTTCAGGTTGCCGGAGATGATTCATTTTTGAAGTGTTGCTCTACCATAGGGGGCAAGAGAAGAGCAAGTCTGGTTTTGTACCTTGTAATTCGTTCAAGTCTTTGTTCTCGTAGTCTGCACATAATGCACCATATCAACATATTTTGCAGCAGAAACGACCACCACACTTAAATTTATTACAAAATAAGTGCCGAAGGGGGAAAAAATAAAAGAAATAAATAAGAAATGTAGTCAGGTTGAGAAATGAGCTCAGAAAGACACATCAATGCAAAAATAATAATCAGCAATTAACATATAATGGAATGATATTGGGATGCTTTGCAAGGTGGTGTTGGCAGACCGTGCTAAGCATCTTAACATTATTCTTCATGCAAACATTTGGTTAAAATTAGTTGCATTGGACCATTGGTTGCACTAGTTGATCTCGAAATAATAGTCGGGTATTGGGTACCCATCCTGAATTAGAAAATACCCGATTTCCCCGACCAGAACGCCCAACCCTGCTCGCATCCATTAAAAGTATTGTAGCTTGAGACTTATCTTAATAAGTTAAATAAGCATCCATAACTACTAATGCATTGGCAACCGAACCCTTCGTTAAAGAAGTATATTATGCATATGATCCCATATTCAGAAGCACAAGAAGAGTTGAAACCATGAGAAACAATTCTTGAAATGGTCACTAAGACACCAGACGCAACAAATGTTGGAAATAAAGCAATGGCATATCCAAACATGACATCCCATAAAGGAGGAAGCAGTTTACCGTGACCGAACTCTCTTGGCACGTTTGATGTGTCTTTGTAAAATCTCTTTTTCAGACAATTGCTCAATGTTATTCTTATCCTGAAATCAAGTATAGTTTAAAGTTTACATGGTCATATTCAATGAGATAAATACCCTGGTAACTAAACTAAAATAACATTCAGCTTCAAAAATCGTCCACAGGATTATAACAAGAATGCCATAAAATTCTACTTTGACTAGATGTAATTGATTTTCTCTCATTCATTGTTGTTATTTTTAAGAAAAATGAAAGTAGAAGAATTATTGACTGTTAAACTAAATTGTCATTAGTTTCTAGTACCAACCTCATCTTCCTCTTCTTTCTCTCCTACTGTCTTATCTGGTGAACCTTCAACTGGTGCAGCTACAGGTAAAGGTCTGGGTAGAGATTTGACTGCATCTACGTATTGTGGCTGCAAAAGAAGTGAAATATTAGATCAAGAATTAATCCAAAAAGGGTTTGCAAAAAACAGCCCATCCCTAGAAGACCAGTTTGAGATTTATATAAAGCTTATCAAGAGCATGAAAAATGGAATTGATATTTCCATGCAGACAAAAGGGAGTATGGAACACGCAATTTATATATACTTATCTTCTAACTGAGTGACAAATAATAAACTCTATGTAATCACCGTATGTTTAAGGATTATTATGACATGAGAGATTCACTGATTCAGGGTTGACTCCAATAATATACACCAGACCTTGACAATCATCAGTGCTGCTATTGGAAACAAGGATCCAAAACATAATTTCCGGCAAATGAGCAAAATTGACTCACATAATGTATTTTTCATTGAAGTTGACAATATGTAGAACTGATCAATGTTGTTAAAACCCAATTTCGTGTTAATGGGAACTTATTGTATGACTCGTGTTTCTTTCTATATGCATCCCAAAATAAGATTGCATTCCTAATATACCTTTTCTCACAAAACTATTCTCGCAATTAAAATGATGGTGGGACACCCAACTCCCGACTCCTACTTAGGGAAATGGTATAAAAGCACTCAATATTGAACTGTTACGACTCTTATCTAAATCCCATGTCTGATCAAACTAGGTTCATTGTTGAAGGAGTGTTAAGGAACATAATGTACAAAAATTGGTAGAACTTAGAACAAACTAGCATGCAAAGAACACCAAGCAATAGTTTAAATCTCAAAACAAAAGTAGGATGCAATAATCTAGTAAGGCATCATCATACAACAATAGATTGTATGAAGGTGATGCATCTATAAGATTTTGCTTGCCGTGTCTTTGTCAGTTTCCCACCTGAATTTACCCAACTAAACTTTAAAGCTTCTCTACCAAACCAAACAGACAATAATTTTAGATACATAAGCAAGATTGAGTAATTGCTGTCTCTTCAAAGTAGAGCATTCTATCAACCTCAAGAACTGAAACGAAGAGTCCATATAGAAAGCAATGATAATAAGTGTAATACATGGCATGCACAGAAATGAAGGTTCAAGCAGACCTGAGTTTCTTCAGGAAAACCATTCCTCAACCAAGATCGGCAGAGGGTGTAGAGAGAGGCATTGTCAGATATTCGAACCTGCAACAGGAAGACATTTTTCACAAATAAGGAACCTGAAAAATAATGGCGAAAGTGCATATCTGTCTCTTCTTTATAAAATGATTCTCATGGTGCCAGTTATTGTCTTCTGTATAAATACAAGTTGTCCGATATGAATAAAATTATCAAAAAGCTAGAACTTACCTTCCTATCTCTTATAACTGCAAAAGTATCATCTTTATTTCTATCCCTGCAAACAAAACAGAGGACATATTGAGAATTTTTAATATCGGAAACTAGCAGTTTAACAATCACAAAGTGGTCAAACCTGAAAAGAAGATATCTGAAGCAAAGTTTTACCTTAAATCTTTGTGGTTGTTATTATCAGAGAGTGAAGCTGGTGGAAGAGCAACCTAAGAGAACGCAATAAAGTTAAATAGAGAAGACAAAGGATGCAACTTCATGAAACAGTCGCTTTCATAATCATTTCATGTTTCCAAAAAATATGATGGCAGAAACAGCAACTATCTAACACATCCAACGAAAAATCTTACATGCATAGCATGTTAAAAGGAAAGTAATGCATCCATACAGGTGCAGAGGTGCTAGGTTTGTTGCCATTTAAATTCTAGGTAAGGCACACACCTTATTGAAGTGAAGCACATACATAAAAAAAGGTTGTCAACATATAACACCACATTCGTATTATAGAATCAGAACATTATAAACAAAATTTAAGAAAATAAGAACACAAGCAGTGGATTGCTCCAGTAAGTCACTTATATAGGCTCCCCGAACTCAACAACCAAATTTGGCATAGATTAACTAATGGTGCAAGCTAAACTAATATTAATACACAGTTTCCGGCTTCGCATCTTTTCAAACTCAAGCTCAACGAGCAACCAACTTATTCTGCAAATACCCGAACTCCGTGTCTTTAAACAGTTTTAAATCCTGACTATATCCAGTCCATTGAACGGGTAAACCGAGTTCAGTTCAACCAACCCCCCAGATCCCACAAGTATTTCACACCAATTGAACCCCCTGAAACCACCAAAACAAACACATAACAAGAAAAGTTCAGACCTTTTGGTGCGAGGAGGTGACAGGAATCCCTTTAACCACACCAGGCATTACCCCAGCACCAGAACCATTACCGGAAGCACTCGGTCCCGAGCCAAAAATCACATGAGGCAATTGGCTCGGCCTGATGAAACCCGGATTACCCTGACCCTGATCCATGTAAGGGAACATGAATGGCGGCCTTGGGGAAGGACGGGCAGCAGGCAGGGCTACGGGCCGGGAGAGAAAACCGCGACCGGAGGAGGCGACAGGGTAGAGAAGCTGAGAGGGATCCTGAGGGGGGCGGGCCGCTAATTGAGGGTAATTAGGGTTAGGATTTGAAGGGAGTCTAGATGGGGGCGGAGAATAAAAGGGGTGGTGATTTGCGGGACGCGGTGGGTTTTGGAAGAGCGGTCTTGTAGCTGCGGTGGTGGAAGCGGCGGGGTTAGAAGTCTCCGACGGCGGAGGAGGGGTGGAGGGAGACATGGGTGACGGTGGCAGAGCGGTGGCGCGGGGTTTTGAGTTTTTTAAAAGAGTGATGAAGTTGATTTTGAAATTTTAGCTTATGAAGTTCAATGGGTTATATGGGAACAGAGAATTTTTAATACGGCGCCGTAACGAGGAGAATGAGATGGGCTGATACGACGGCGTATTGGTGAAGCCCTATTGAATTCTGAAACATAAGGGAAGGTTTTGAATTTGTTTTTGAATTTTTTCATGGAAAAGGCATTGTCTTTTGAGATAGAGAAACTTTATTATAAATTACTTTTTCTTTAATATTTTTTGTTTAATTTGATTAATTTCTTTTTCTTTTTATGACATTATGTACTTATCATAATACTAATTACTAATTAAAAAGGTGTATATAATCTAATACTATAAATAATATATTAATTTTTATCCAATTCCTAACACTAATTTAAACCAATATTATTTTTTAGTTTGAACCGATATTATTTTTTACAGAAAATAACTTAAAAACATTCTACTTAAAATAAACAGATGATTATTATTATTATTTTTTAAATAAACAGATGAATTTTCAAATACTTCCAAATCACTTTAAAAAAGAAAAACCAAAGACCAAAAGTTAGTTCAAAGTTGCAACTTTATAATACTAAACGGTTAAGATCATACATCATTTTCCGTTGTTACAACAAGCTAAAGTTACAGCAAAATAAAGGGCAGCAAATAGAGCTTTTATCTGCAGCTTGTAAGAGCACAATCACATCTCCTGAGACAAATAAAAGCATGATCGATGGCCGTTTAGAGAAATCAGATGGTAGTATCATTGGGCAGCTCCGACTATCCAATGGGGTCGGTTTGAGAAGCTCAAGAACTTGCTACCACGTCCCAACGCCAGATTGTTCCATCTTCACAGCAGCAGAGAATGGTACTGTTGCAACATAAATCACACTTGTTATATCCGACAACGTTTTATGAACTGAGAGACAAAACAGTGATGGATTTTTATTTTTACCTTCCATCAAAGGACACGGCGGTCAACCTGATCGGAGATTTTGATTGAACATGCGATAATCTGAATATGACATCCCAATAATTAGGGAGGGGGTCGGTGTCAGAAATTTTTGTTTTGGGAGTAAGATTGAAGTTTCAGAAAAAATAAAGGGATAATTAGATTGGTATAAAATGAGGTTTGGACTTTCGCGTAATTAGATTTTAACTACACAAACATATCCTAAGGTTTGAGAAATTACAAAAACTTCCCCTAGCATAACCCAAGTTTTGGCCTAACGCATTATATACTAATGGTTCTGAAAACAATTTAGATGTACGGTAAAATCTTTGACAGGGGATGTTTTCGTTATTTCTAAATTATCAGGGGAAGTTTATGCAATTAGGTCAAACCTCAGCATATATCAACGTAATTATCCCAAATAAAAGTAGATTTTTTTCATTTTTGAACATGGGGTTGTAATTCATGACCTACCATTAAATATACATACATATATATATATATATAGAGAGAGAGAGAGAGAGAGAGCGAGAGAGACCAACCGACCGACCTTGCAACGAGAACTGGAGGGTTGGACTGCACTTCCCATACATATATCTTCCCTTCTCTATTTCCTGGATATTACCAAATTGAAAGAAAAAGAGATCATGGATCACTTGGATCTTTTTTGGTAACAAGAAAGGTAGTGCGACCTTTACCATATATCATTTTAGTATGCTGCAATAATGGCACTGATTAGAATATGCATATGGTGGAATTACCTACTGCAGCTGTCTTGTAATTAAAATCACAAGAAAACTTGATAAACCAAATATCACATTCGGGAACCGGATATTTTTGAAGGATATCTACTGTGCCCTGAAAATAAAACCATTATGTTCCTCATAAACTGTTTTTGCTTAAGACCATTTGAAATAAAATATAATAGAAAATAATTCATTCTAACCTCTCCAGGAGATTGCTCTTTCATTTTCGGTTCCCATAATACAAGTTCATTATCAACACTCTGCATATTCAACAAATTATTACTACTTCACCTTATTAGAAAGTATGAATGATGAAGCAATTTAAGCTATTTGAGTTGATTTTTCTTTTTACCTTAGACAGCAGGAAATCACCAATCCACCGGTTGCAGTCAACATAATTCGTATGCACTGATGCAATAAATGTCTGGAAAGATGATTCCAAACAGTTAGACACTAATGACGGTATGAAAGGAGAGAGAGAAATAGAGAGAGAGGAAAAAAAAAATAGCGACTAACTGGGAACTGCACATATTTTGTGGGGAACTTGGAAGGAAGATCTGTCCAGGTAAATGATTTCTCTACGTACGTCCAAAATTCTACAACAAGATCAGTACATATTAGAGCTATAAATCAGTTGGGTTTTTTGAAAATTTTTAGGCTCGTCTTAGAAAACTTGAGCTTATAAATTGTGGACTCAACCTCAGAGCTCAAGGTCAAGCTTGACACAATAATAATCAAGCCTATTAGGGCTCAAGCTTATGAGTAGAAAACACTCATGACCCACCCAAAAACTAAATTTTTCGCTGGAGTTTGGCTCATGTAAAAGCTCAAGCCTGAGTTTGAGAATTGTATAATACAAATTGTAGCCAATGGCTACATTTTCTGTTATATACCTTTCATTGACCAGATCTTCACAGTGTTGTCCATTCCACAGCTTGCAATACGGTACATGTCAGAAGGATGGAAATCCTATGTGTCCCACAATCCATAAAATGTAAGAAGAAGGAACGGCACTTTCGGAGAAAGAAAAGGGAAATATGAAAGGATTCCCAAGTGTTAACATACCACACTGAGAACTTCATTGCGATGTCCGCCAGCGCCAGCAAATATCAAAATGCATATTCCCGTGTGAATGTTCCAAAGTCGTACAGATTCATCCTGCCCCATTTTTTCCATTAAGTGAATACTAAGAATATTGAAGGGGTAATTACAATCAGTACCCCTCAAGTACGGAAAATTACACCCACACCCCCTCAAGAGTAATGGCAGTTAAGAACACACAAAAAAAAGATGATTTAGATCCTCCTATAATTCAAGACGTATTCTCATTAAACACTTACTTTGCTAGCTGACACAACAAGAGACGGTTTTAATGGCTGAGTTCGGATTTCATTTATCGAATCCCCGTGGCCAACAAAACTCTGCAGACATGAAAATTAAGAGGAAACAAAGTACAAAAATCAAATCCTTTTTCAATTCATATTCCTTCTCTGCAAAATGTACCTTGTATATCTTCTCATTTCCAGTATCAATAACTCGAATAATTCCATTTAACCCTCCGGCAACCAAGAACGGAGTTCCATCAATATTGCAAGCCCAACTGACAGTATAAAAGGATTCATCTTTCTGATCTAAACATCAAACGGCACATACCAAATACTGTATGAGAATACTAATTTACAAACGGGAAAACTTCGTACCCAACAAATTAGAAGCCAAAAAATTCCTTACATCTTCATCAATGTAGGACTGGAGCACAGCTATAACACCACCTTCTAAGCACTGGTAAACAGTCACCTAACCATCACCAAACAAAAGACACGACTTTCAGCAAAATTATCACCCAAGAGAAAAACCCACCAAAAATAAATCAAGAAAATTTGGAGGAAAGAGCGGAGGCTTACACGATTGCCGCCGGCGGTGGCGAAGGCGTTGAAGTAACGGGAGTCGATGAAGTTGAAAACGACGGCGTATATGGGGCGTTTGCCTTCTTGTAGTCTGTTGGTAACCCTATACTCCCGCTTCTTCGACGGCGTCAAAGAACCCACCACCGGCTCCGAACCCAACGGGATCTTAGCCATCACCGCTGCCCACACGGCGCAGATTAGCACCAACCGCTACTCTTCTCGCAAATTCAGCTCAGTGCTGCTACTGTGATAGGAGAATGCAAACGCCCAGAAGCAGAAGCTTTCCTGAAACAGGAAGGACTCGTTGAGGGTTCCTTTGACTAAAATCGTGTTTGTATTAAAACACGCTTTTCTCTTGATTGAAAATGGGCGAATTATGAATATACCCCTTGAGATTTGGTTGAATAACAAAAGACTCCCTATTATTTTGAAAATTACAATTAACCTCCACGGAACGTTCCCTTCTAACAAACGAGAACTTCTGTTAACAGCTCTTAGGAAGGTACTTGCATTTAGTTCTCCCACGAATTAGCCTCGAATTCCACAGGCGAATTAGTCTCAAATCCTTTAAAACGACTTAAAAAAAATCATCAGTACTCATTGAAACACTTGTTTTTTTCCCCTCCGCATTATGACTATATAATTCTAACCCGAATCTAACTCAGTCAAATCGGTACAACGAGAGGACGAGTGTGTTACATTTACCGTGTGGTTGGTGAGAAATTTAGGGAGAATGACCAATCAAATGACAAATGTTATATATTTTGCCCTTTTAATTGGTTGGATTCAATCAAACTGGGTTGGGGTAGAATTCAAAACATAGTTTTCAATTTTATGAAATCATTAAATTCGAAACCTATAGGTCTTGTTAACACTTGCCATTCCATTTTACATAACCTCTTCTGGCCAAAACCCTCACACCATCATTTTTATATCGATGCAATCTGTGGCGTTTTGCACTTTTCAAAATTTTGATATGAATCTTTTTGTTTATAAGATGAGTTGTTTGAGCACACGATGAATTCATATCGGCCATTAGAAGATCTTTTCACTATATAATTTATAAATACGTAAGATAAGATAAAATCGTGCATTGATGTATTGTTTTTGTGTCACCTCTCCATAGTTGGAGTTTTGATCGCATTTTAAGATAAGATAAAATCGTGCATTGATGTATTGTTTTAGTGTCACCGCTCCATAGTTGGAGTTTTGATGGCATTGTCTATTGCACTACAAATCGGTGTAATATTCTTCGTACATTTATCCTATGAATTCGATTCTGGTAATATTTATTGAAATATTTTGGTTACTGTTTGAAATTTTGAGCATATAGTTAACCGTACTTTAAATCAGTGCAATTTTTTCTATCGATTTGAAAAGTAATATTAATTTTAAAAATTTTTAATATATGAATACTTGAAAAATATTATTTTACTGTGTTGTGTCGTTTTGGACATTCATGTTGAACACTTTCCAAACTCAAAAAAACAAATTGTATCATCGTATCCACGTTCATAAATCATAGTTCTGAATGGGGATCTGGTGACATTTTTCTCATTTTTAAGCCATTTATTTGAAAAAATCATCTAACCAAAATAACCATTGGATTGGTTCATTCCTCAAGAATAGATGTTATGATCCCACAATAGATGAGAGATGATAAAAAGAACACGTTCATGATCAAATACAATCCATCATTTCCCTTTCAAGAATTCCAGAAATAAACACTGAAAGCTATCTCCCATCTACTCGCCACCCACACTACATACCTCCATTAAAACGCCCATTTTCGGGATCGAAAGCCACCATGAAGAAATGAAAGCTTCACTCACACTACGCGAACACCCAAAATGCCCTTCTCTCAGAGCCAAAATCCCAATAACCATCTTCGGCGTTCCATTCTGCTCCGGGATCGAAGCCGGAGACTACGACGAACTCTGCATCAGTTTCACCACCGCCTTCACCTCCGGCCCACGGCTCAGATTCTGCTACGGACCGAACGATTCATGCCGACCGTTTGGGCTGAGTTTGCGAACCGGAATCGGCCGCTTGGGGTCTCCCTCCGGCTCGCCGGTATCCATGAGCGTTGAATTCGGATTAATCGGTAATACTTCCAGGCCTGGATTTCTTCTCCACTTTAAGCCTCGATCCGGCGATTTCTCCGTTCGAAGATCTGTCGAATCTCCAACTACTCATTTTTCCTTGGCGAAATCGGAGGAGAAGTTGGGTTGGGATCGTTTGTTTTCCGGTGCATACGGGGTGTTGAGTGACGGAGAAGTGTGCGCGAGGACGGCGGTGCCGGTGAAGCTGGGGTGGAGAGTGAGGTTTGCGGCGGAGGACGGTGGTTTGGCATCGGAGAATTTGTGGAAACAATTGCCGTATTTAGTGCTTCGGAAAATAGCGTGGAACTGGTAACCGGAAATGGAGAAAAGCGTGGTTTCCCTGAGAAAGAAGGTGATGGGGTAGAGCGTTTGTTGAAGAGCGAGGAAACTTGCCCAAGAATAACATTAAGGGATAATTTATAGTGCCAATGTGCCATAATTTGAGCTTTTATCCATTATACAAATGCCTCCTAAATTTTAAGAAATTATAAAATTACAAATATATCTTCTGAGATTTTTGGCTAATAGTCTAGGGTGCGTTTCAAGGCGAGACGACTCGAGTTTGACAAAATAAGTCCAACTTGAGCTTGAGCTTGAAAATTATTTGCATGACTTGAGATTGAGATTGAGCTTGAACTTGTCAAGCTTATTTTTTGAGGGCTTGAGCTTGGCTTGCCCAAAAATCGAGCCGAGCTCGATTCGACTCGACGAGCCAATAGATTTTTATTGGATATTTTTTAACCTCTCATTCAATAATAATATTAAACAATAACAAAGATATTAAGATATATAATATACCTAGTATATTGATATTTTTAAATTTTATATCATTATTAATAAATTATAATCATTAATATACACTTGATATTTTAGGTTATGTATGAGTATTATTAATTATATTATAATAAACTATAAATTATGTAATTACACAATAAAAATTATTAACTAATATTTTATTAAAACATATACTTATGTTATTAATTAGTTACTACGGTATATGTCAATAGTTATTGTATTTAAGTTTTTTTTTTTTTTTTTTATAAAAAAGTTTAAGTATTTATTGTCAGAGCACACCCTTAGCTAATACAGTCATCACTTCAAATTTGAATTTAAGGTTTAAAAAAAAAAAAAAATTTAAGTATTTATTGTCAAGTATCAAATATAAAATAGGTCGGGACAGTCGTGTGGTCTGACTTCTTTCTTTTTTTTTTTTGAAAGTAAACCAGCACTACAGAAAGTGCACCAAGAAACAGGATCAACCAACACAAGGGAGATCCACATCAGAAACTCCTTCAACAAAAGCAGCAGCACCCTCTGGCTAAAGAATGGGCAAGACCATTACCCCTTCGACTAATGCAAGAGAGATGAATTTCTGGGATGAGAGAAAGTGCTTCTTTAATATCCCAAATGACATTCCCTGCTTCTGATAAGTCCTGTTGGTTGGCTTGGAGCTTAGCAAATAAATTTGAGCAATCACCTTTTAAGATAATTCTCTACCACTTTCTTCTCTTGATCAGCCAAGCTGCCTCTCTAGCAGCAAAAGTTTCCACGCATTCTGGAGAGAAAACACCCTTCCGTCTAGCTGAGCCCCATTAAAGTTAACTTTAATAACCCCACACTCTGGAGCCAACCATGAACTGAGGACAACTCTTGGTTTTAGAACATTTGACATGGAGTTCTTTTCAGCAAAAGTAGTGAAATAATTAAGTGCAAACTCAACTAACTCGTCTGGTTTAAGTTCTTCCCCATCACGGGCTTTCCTATTTCGATTCCACCAAAGAGCCCAAAGAGTGGTGAGAAACAAACCCGTTTTCAAAGGATCCAGAGCGCCAAAAGTCTCCCTTAACCAAGATTCAACATCATTGTACCTACAAGAGATAATACACCAAGGGAAGTGAAGAAGTGCCCACGTTTGGCGCGCAACCGAACACTCAACAAAGATATGACGAGAGTCTTCATTCATAGTCTCACAGAAAGGGCAGCCAACATCAACCACACAGTGACGCCTCTTAAGGTTTGTTGTTGTAGCCAAAGCCTCCTTACTAAGCCTCCACACGAAAACTTTGATTTTTGGAGCAACTTTACAGTTCAAAATGAAGCCCCAATCTTTTTTAAAAGACGTACTAGGCTCAGCAATTTGTGCTCGAAAATCATGAATAGCCACTTGGTATGCACTACGCACTGTAAATCTCCCATTGGTATTATAGTGCCACACTCTTCTATCCAAACAATTACCGCTTCCAAGGGGGATTTGGAGGATAGTATCCACGTCGTTCTCAACAAACAGCTCTCTAATCAATGATTCATTCCAACGGTTCTCATCTCCCATCATTAACTGTTGAACTCGAAGAGATTCATCATTTTGGGCTCGAGGGGTGATAGGCTTGAAACTAACTGGACGAGGAAGCCATTTATCTATCCACACAAAAACATTCTTCCCATTTCCAATGCGCCACCTCGTACCAAAATCAACCAACTCTTTAGCTTTCATTAGACTACGCCACGTGAGAGATGGATTGTACCCCACTTTAGCATCGAGAAAATCAACTTTTGCAAAATACCGTGCCTTGAGTACCTGGCTTAAAAGAGAATCAGGTTCGTTCATAATTCTCCACCCCTGCTTGGCAAGAAGAGCCAAGTTAAAAGCACGTAAATCCCGAAAGCCCATGCCACCCTCCTTCTTAGGTTTACACATTTTCTTCCAACCAATCCAATATATTTTTCTTTTGTCCACACTACGCCACCAAAATGAGGCAATCATGGACTCAATCTCAGTAAGAAGGGACTCCGGGAGCATGAAACAGCTCATGGCAAAAGAGGGGATGGATTGGAGAACAACTTTGATAGGGATTTCTTTCCCGGCTTGAGACAATTTCTTCTCAGACCACCCTTGAATTTTATTCCAGATTTTATCTCTGAAAGAGCCAAAGATCTCCTTTTTTGAAGCACCAACAATAGAAGGTAAACCCAAATATTTATCGTGCTTAGCCGAGATTGGGACCCCCAAAAAAGCCGCCAACTCCTCTCTAACCGTGAGAGAAACATTGGGGCTGAAAACCACAGCTGATTTTTTATAATTAATAAGCTGTCCAGAAACCTTTTCATAGGTTTGAATAACCTCCAGAATTCCCGAGACAGAGACCATGTTAGCATTACAAAAAACCATTGTATCATCGGCGAATAAAATGTGGGAGATACGTGGAGCCTTGCGACAAATAGCAGTCCCCATAATCTTTGAATTAGCCCCCAAAAGCCCACCAAAACACTCCGTGCAAAGAAGAAATAAATATAGTGAAATAGGATCCCCTTGGCGTATCACTCTCACAGGATTAATATGACCAAAAGTCACGCCATTAAGCACGAAAGAATATATCACAGCGGAGACACAACGCATGATTGTGCGGATAAAATCACTATGAAAGCCCAGTCGACTCATAACTCTCTCAAGAAAACTCCATTCAACTCTATCATAAGCCTTACTCATATCGAGTTTAAGTGTCAAGTAACCCTCTTTTCCTTTCTTCTTATGCTTGATATAATGATTAACCTCAAAAGCGACAAGTACATTATCCGTGATGAGTCGGTGAGGAACAAAAGCGGATTGGCAAGGGTCAATAATTCGTCCCAACAAAGGCTTCAACCTGTTTACAATGGTTTTAGAGGCAAGCTTGTATAAGACATTACAAAGACTAATCGGTCGCAAATCAGACATACTCTCCGGGCTTGAACATTTAGGGATTAACACAATATTCGTGTGGTGCATATTCTGATCAGAAATTCCAAGGTTCAAGAAGTTAAGCACACATACCACAACTTCATCCCTAACGGTTGGCCAAAAGAGTGGAAAGAAAAGTGGAGGCATTCCGTTTGGCCCGGGGGCTTTAAGAGAAAAGATTTGGGCAAGGCTCCGATCCATCTCTGCTGCTGTGTACTGCTTTAAGAGCTCGGAATTCATTTCAGGCGAAACTTTAGGATTAAAGCACTCGAGGGCTTAGTCTATACTCCCAATATCCGGCTCACAAGAAGAAAAGATATTCTTGAAGTAATCCTCCACCACACTTCGAATTCCATCCTCCGACTCGCACCACTGTCCGTCCTTATCTTTAATTTTATTAATTGTGTACTTCTTCTTTCGACTGTTCGCCTTAGCATGAAAGAACGTAGTGTTACGATCGCCTTCCTTAAGCCAATGGGATTTGGCTCTTTGTTGCCATTTGAGTTCTTCTCGTGCTCTCCATTCCTCAATCTCACTCCGAAGATCTCTTTCACGCTTCTTGGACTCCACAGTGATGCGACCCTGCCTAAGTTTGATCAATTGTTTCTCCAAACATTGAATTTTCTTCTTTGGGGCCCCAAACGTAATCTCGTGCCAACTCAACAAGTTCTTACGATAATTCTCAATTCTACTCCAAGCATCATTGCGGGTTGTGTCAGGGGGATTATGTTTCCAACTATTATGGACCAGCTCACGGCAATCATCATGACGAAGCCACATTGTCTCGAACCGAAACTGCCTTGGTCTTCTAACCGAATGTGGCTTAGAGGGGCTGAGCTCAATCAAGATAGGGGTATGATCTGAAAGGGCTGCCGAAAGATGACGAACTCGATTATTAGGGAACTTATTAATCCAATCTGCATTTGTGAGGCCTCTGTCTAATCTTTCATAAATTGTCGACAGGAACAGGTTGTTATTATGCCAAGTAAAATCACTTCCCTCAAAACCCAAGTCAGTTAAGCCACAAGAATCAATACACTCTTGAAAGGCACGAATCTGTCCCGGTGGACGGATCCCACCGCCCAACTTCTCCGAATTCACTAAGATTTCGTTAAAATCTCCGGTACACAACCAAGGAAGATTTGTAGCACTCGCCAGTACCTCAAGTAAGGCCCAAGTTATAAAACGTCTCGAAGGCATGGGTTCTCCATAAAAACCTATAAAACGCCAATTAGCAGAGCCATCAATCGAAGAGATCGAGACGTCAATATGATTTCTAGAAAAACTCAAGAGAGCCACATTTAGATTCTTCTTCCACAATAAAGCAAGGCCTCCACCCTTTCCAACAGAATCAACACCAAAGCCAAACATATCCAATTTATCTCGTAAGAAATTAATTTTACTGCTTTTGCATTTGGTTTCCGCCAAGAAGACCAAACCGGGGTCATGCTCGCGAATGAGCCTCTCAAGCTCCTTAACTATCCAGGGTCCCCCCAATCCCTGGCCGTTCCAGCATAACGGATTCATGGTGCTCGGCGGGACTGCTTAGCAGCCTCCGTCGGGGCATTCGTTAAGTCTCTAAAAACATGGGCCTGAGACGCAGGTCTCTTTCTCGCAGGTGAATCCAGAGAACCAGACAAATTAACAGATAGAAACGAACGTTTCTGTGCAGAAGAAAGAACATTGGCGCCACTAATTAAAACGAGAAAGTTTTTTGGCTTTCTTCTGCTTCTCTTAGGTGGGAGAGATGAGTTGGGGCTAAGTGGATGTGGTGCGTTGTGGTTAGACTGCTGTGTAGGAACATTCGAAATTAATTGATTTGGGGCAAAAGAAATAATACAGTCCATAGGTGATGGAATGGAGTGGGTAATATTTGGGTCATAAGGAACAATTTGGGTTGTGAAGTTATTTGGGCTAGTATCAAGAGATGACAAGGTGGCATGGGTAATAGGAACTTCATGGAGTGTAAGATGATGATGGATTTCGGGGTTGGGCTCAGCACCCAAATGGGCCGAAGTGTGAGAAGGTCCAACAGGGGTAAAAGGTTTACTTAGGAGTTTGGGTTGAAGAGAGTCCTGACATTTGGTGGAAGCTGGTGGAGGATCAGACGACTTTTCAGAACGAGGTAAGGGGTGTGGTCTGCTTCTGTCGTGTCAGAGGGATATTTCATTAGAATAGGAGGGGAAAGTCCACGATGTTGATTGAAGCCGAACTTTTCAGTTTGACATGATACAGTATCTCGAGAGTTGTACCCAGTTTGGGGGGAAATGAATTTTGGTTTCCCTCCATCATTACTGCTCACACCGTGAAATTTTCCTTCCACCCCGTCGGACCACTTCCGGCAGACGCTCGTAGCCAAGCACCAAACGGGAACTCAGGAGAGGGATCAACAAAGCCCTCCTCATATTGTTTTGGGCAAACTTTAGCAAGGTGATCGCATAACCCACATAAGTAGCAAAAGTTAGGTAGTTTCTCATAAGTGAAACTCACCAGAAATTCTTTGTCCCCAATAGAGTTTCTAATCTTAATGGCTCTTCTAAGAGGGTTCTCCATATTACGCCCAACTCTGATGCGAATTGTCGAATTGAAATCATATCCTTGTTTTACATGATTCTCCAGTGACCGAAACACACCTAACTTATTGCCAATGTATTGCCCCATTTCTTTGGTTTGCTTGCTTAGCGGTAAGCCATGGACAATAATATGGAGATCGCACCAGCCTAGATTTGTTGACAATGGATTATTGTCTTCAGCTTGTTCCTTCAATATCAGCAAATTTTTTTCGAACATCCATGGCCTTAGGCTGAGGACCCGTTTCCTATCAAGCTCATGGAAGAAAACGAGCAGGAAACGACCTTCTTCCAACTTTTTCACTTCCATTCCTCTTATAGGATTCATAGCATTTAACATTGTGGCCCTAAAATTTTCAAACTTGAAAGCTCTTTTTGATAGTATTCTACCAACTACCCAGAATTCTTTTTTCCTATTTTTCTCAACAAAAGCAGTATCAGGAGCTACCCATCCCTCCTCTTCCTCCTCCGTGAGGGAGAGAGCCTTGCAAGCCCGCTCTAATTCTTCTTCCATCGAAAGCAAAGAGAACCAGAACAAGAAGGGAAAACGAAATAGGGAAAGAAAGTGGAGAGGAAAGAGAAGCAAAGGAAGAGACGAAAATCACCGTAAAAAAAACACTTAGGCAAAAGGGTCTCTCATACGAGAGAAAAGGAAACTCTCATTCGAGAGCAGGTTGGTCTGACTTCTTTCTTCATAGCAGTGATTATATATTCATCAAATCGAGATTGTGCGAGAGATCTTTTGGGATATCCATGATTAGATTTTCGGTAAATGACAAATCCTGACCCTTAGCCTCGATCTTACTAATCACCGTAGCACAATCACCCTCCATCACAAGACGACCTCATCCTACGCTTAGCCATTAACGTTGCCTCAAGAGCAACGATAGTCTCAACGTGCTTTGGTTCGAGGCGCCCAAATTTCTGATGGCTCATCCAATAGGGAACCTTTCCAAGCTCATCCTTGGCTAGCACACCTACGCAAAAATTATGTTCCCACCATATCAAATTAAAATTTATCTTCAGTTGCCCTGAAAACGGCCGCTGCCAAGGTGAGGGACTCAGAGAGTTATAAGCCACCATTTCCTTCTCCTGTCCAACGTGGAAATTTGCACAATAAGTCATTGTTTGTTGCCTAAAAAGTTTAATGTTTTTAGCTTATATTTCATATGTTTTCTTATCATTTTTGTGCCTAATTGTGTTTAATTTGCTCCATTTTAGTTCATATTCCGTTTGGGAGTTAAAGACAAAAGAAATGGTGAAAAAAATGCATAAAATGGAGTGTAGAAGACGAAACGAGTTAAAACAACCGAAAAGAGAAGTTCTGTACCTCATCACGGGCATGATGAGTTGCATAGAAAATCATCACGGCTGTGATGTCCAGTCAACCACGATACTAAAATCAACAATCCATCACGGGACGTGATGGCATCACGACCTGTGGGCGTGACGGCTATCTAGAGAATTATTTTCGGGCCTAAGCTCGTTATTTCACCTTTGGACTCATCCAAGCCCATTGGGAACTCGTTTTTGGCATAATAAAAGAGCTATTCAGATGCCCTAACCCTAGCTTTTCAACGTAGAAGTCAGAAGAGGAGAAGAGAAGAGAAGAACATAGCTTTGGAGACGAACGGGATATCTAGCCGTAAGGCTAGAACTCCATCTTCAACGGAGGAATCTCATATGCCTTTGGAGAAGACATTCATAAGCCTTTTCTTACCCTTTAATTTCAGTTGTAATTAGTGTTATGTCAAGAACTATTAATTCGTGGTTTTAAATGATAGTTTATGATTCTTTAGACATGGAATTAATCAGTTTTTATTATTATTATTATTATTATTATTATTATTATTATTATTATTATTATTATTATTGTGTTTATGTGTTGCTAGTGTTATAGCCATGGGAATAATGATTGTGTAGATTATGTGTTCGATGATATGCTTGAATGATTTCTTATGGTTATTATGTGAAGGAGTTATGTTTTAATTGCATGTTAGAGAATGTACACCTTTGACATGAACTTAGAATTGGCTTTCTAATCGAGAGATTATTGGTTAATTTGGATTATTAATTCCTAAACACTTAGGGTTAAAGAGATGAAGAAATTCGGTCATTCTCTAAGTGATTGGTGATTAAACGATGCATGACAAGCCGCTGTTGTTTAATAGCACTAATCCTGTTCATATGGTTTAAACTATTTTTGTATGTCTGACCACAAGAGTGGGTTACACAAACACTTAAGCACATGTACTTGACCTCAAGAGAAGCTGGCATAAATATTCATGATTAGGATTGTGATAATCTGAGTATTTGTTTGGCATTGATTTGATCAATGAAATACTATATTGTTATTTCCCTGGGCTATTTGTTGTCTTGTTTGTTGAGTCTTTAATTGTTTTGTGTGTTCAGTGTCGTAGTAGTAGTTGACCCCTGCTTGGTCCAGTCTATTGATTGAAGAATATACGATGTGATTGCTTGGTTTTCCCTTCCCTATGGGTTCGACGCATTATGTGCTACACCTGACAACTGTACGCTTGCACACATATAGGGTTTATTCAATAAAACTCTCAACAGTTGCGCCACCCCCAAAGCATCCCTTCCGTCAAGGTCGTTTCAACGTCTATTTCACTTTCCCCAAAGTCTCCAACATACTATCAAGAATAAGTCTCCTTCCCTCTGTCCATTGTACCGATCACCCCACGTACCCACTCCTCCACCGAGTCGTTCTACCCTGATATGACGTGCCATGGAAGGTTTGAGAGGGCCCACACCTAGTGCGCTAATGGATATTCCGAAAAGGTGCACTTTGACATCTCTAAAAGGTAACAACACAATACACACGTAATATTCTGATCACATTTTCTAATGCCAAATTCGATCTAGTATCTAAGGCTTCTTTGCATAATATCTAGGAGAAAGTTTTGACTTTCGGAGCTACCTTTCTATTCCACAAGAAAACCCACTTCGAACATGAAGATTGCTGGAGAATTGACGAATTAGCCAACCAGTAATATGTGTCCATATAATATAGCTTCAGACCGTAAAGATGCCATTTGAATTGAAGTGTCAAACCAATGTAACCTCATGTGTGGTCCTCCTAAGGGATATTTTTAGTATTTCCTCTACATCAGGTGGCAGGAACATTGTCTGAACCATAGCTTCAACCCAGCCCCCATCCCCACGCAAAAGGTGGCTCATGTGTTTAAGGAAGTTCGTGGCTATAAGGGGATTGATTTGTTTGAATGAGAACTGTCGGGGAATCCAGTTATCCTAGCATATTCTAGCTTGAAACTCATTTCCAATACTCCACCTCGTCCCAAATTGGAGAAAGGGTTTTGCCTCCAAAATACTTTGCCAATAAAAGAAGGGTGATGGCTCAGGTTGGCCTCAAAGAAGGTACACGAAAGAAAATATCTCGCATTAAGTAACTTACTCAGAGTAGAGTTAGGCTCGGAGATAATTTGTCACCCCTGTTTAGCGAGAAGCGCCATGTTGAAAACTTGAAGGTTTCAGAATCCCATACCCTTTTCTCTTTTCAATAAGCAAAACGTCATCCATGATTTCTAATGAATTTTCTGGCTGCTAGAACCACTCCACTAAAAGTCACATATAGCCGATTCGATCTCGTTCAAAAGGGTAATAGGGATTATAAAGCAACCCATAGCCTACGCAGGAATAGATTGATGAACTTCCTTGATGAGCACCTCTCTTCCTGCCTGAGAAAGTGATTTCTCTTTCCTTCCTTGAATCTGGTTGCACATTTTATCTCTCAAGGTATGAGACACCTCTTTTTTGGATTTTTCCTCCAAAGCAAGGAGCCCTAGATATCTATCATGCTTATCAGAGATCGGGACTCCCAAATGTGTAGCTAAAGCCTCTCGGTTCAGATTGAGAAGATTTGGGTAAATTCCACGAAAGACATGTTAAAATTTACGATTTGCCCCGACACCTTCCCATACAACTCCAGTATACCAAGAATACCCTCCATAGGTTCCAAGGACCCTGACAATAGATCATGATATCATCTACAAAAAGAAGATGAGAAATACAGGAGACGTTCCTACATACGGTCACATCGTTGATATCCACCTGGTCCTGTATGAGACAACTCAACACCTAGACACATATCAGGATTAAATAAGATGAAAGCATGTCTCCATGATAGAGGCCACTTTTGGGACAAGTGAAACCAAATGAGGTGTCATTCAACACAAATGAGTGTGAAATAGACGAAGCACAATTCATAGTTAAACTCACAAAACTAACCAGAAAACCTAACCTGAGCATAACCCATTTGAGAAATACTCACTCGACTCTGTCATAAGCTTTGCTGATATATATCCAGCTTAAGGGCCATAAACTCTTTTTATCCATCTTTCTTATTTTTTGCGAAGTGATTGATTTCAAACATAACGAAAACGTTATTTGTGATAAGTCTACCAGGGACAAAAGTAGATTGAGTGGTAGAGATAGCATCGTTAAGGATGGATTTAATTAAATTATTTGATAATTAAAATTTTATGAAGTTTTATAAATTTTCAAACCTCAAGTAAATTTATGTAAGTAGGTAGTATATCGAATTTATTATCCATTAAAAAAAAAAAAAACTAAATCAATATCTTGAAATCAATTTTTTCTTTTTAAGCACAAAATTGACCATCACAAAGATATTGTTTAAAAGATACAACATGAAACAATGCAATAGACATAAAAATAAAAGAAAAGGTACAAATAAAACGACTAAATAGCAATATCTATATGCATGTCAAGTAATAGGGAAATTGTTGAGGGAAATGATTCCAGAATATACCAACAAAAGAAGTTGCTCTAGGAATATAACTTACCGTGGTCATCTTCATCACCATTTTGAGTTGTAAAAAAAGAGGGGGGGGGGGGGGGGGGGGTAGTTCTTATCAAGTGTAATAAAAGACGCCCTGCTGCAAGGAGGAGTTCACATTTCCAGATAATTTATTATTTTTAATAAAATAAGAAAAATGAGCAAAAACACTTTTTGCTACCTGTGACCAATGTTTTCAAAAGCGGACCGGAGGTCAAAGCGGCAGCCTTACTGGTCACCGGTCGGACCGGTTCGACCGGTTCAACCACCGGTCGAACCGGTATGACGTCATAAATAAAAATATTATTTTTAATAATATATATATATTATTAATATGCTAAAATTAAAAATATAATATATAATATAGTTCAATATTAGAATAAAAGCGTCATATTCAAGTGATTAACGTCTAATTTGAGGCATGTGATTTTAAATTTGGGATTTGGGAATTGTAAGTGTGCAAAAAACGTTTTCTAAGACTCAAAAAATGTTAAAGGACGTGAGAATTTTAAATTTACAAAAAAAAAAAAAAAAAAAAAAAAAACTGAAAATTGAGTAAACCGGCGGTCCGGTCCGGTTCACAGGACCAAAACCGCCGGTTAACCGGCCGGTTTTTCCGGTCCTGTGCCGGTCCGGTCCACACTGGTTTAGGGGGGTAGTTCGGACCGGACCAGCCACCGGTCACCGGTCGAACCGGTCGAACCGGCCGGTCCGGTCCGCTTTTGAAAACATTGCCTGTGACGGAACTCTTCAAACCTTGACTTGAACCAATTTCCAGATGATAATTGCTCTTCCAAATACTGCATTATGCCATCTCCATAAATGTGTATTCTGTCATCTCTTTCTAAGAATACATGAAGAAGTATCAAAGAACAGAACACATCAAATTCCAGTCAGTGAATGATAACTTACTTCCGTCAATGAGCTATCATGGCCATTACCCACGACTTCTAATGCTTCCAACATGGTTCCTGTTGACCTCCGACCAACAATACCTCTCTTGGATCTCATATATGTTCCAAATGGTCCAAATATGCTTCATATTTTGCATTTAAATAGTTTTGTTTCCGAATAAATAAAGCATGTGGCACAATCTACTTACATTTGACACATAGTTACACGAATCTCCCAAAAATACTTTAATATCTATACAGTAAAAGAAATTTGAATACATACTCAGGCAAAACCGCAAAACCAATATCTGCTCATTTGCACCCCCATCCTCCGGTGGCTGCCATCTGGGCCGAGGAAACTTCAAACCCCGTCTCTTAGCCGTCTCCAAAAGGTCCACATCTCCCTCGCATCCACCATCTACATTATCACCACAAACAACCACCTTCAAAACATCCCAAAAATCACCCATTGTTTCAATCTTTTCGACTTTTCCCTCTCCATAGTCTCTCTCACATTCTTCTCTTTTCCCTTCAATTTTTTCCTTAACATTGAGTCGTCGTCATCATCATCATTCTGAGAAACCCTAACCCTTTTCAATCTAAGAGGCTCCTCAATGTTTAGGTTCTCGAGGTTTAGGTCACCTGAGGACTGCACAATGTGATCTCCCGGAGGGGTGTGGAAAATGGCGTCGTCCTCCAATTGTTGTTGCTGATGAACAAAATCAGTGACACGAGCCGAAGGAGAAACCATCACGATTCTGATCAGTTGGGATGCCGAAAATGGATCTAAAATCCAATCGGAGAAACCCTTCCATTCATGATCAAAAGGGCAGTTCAATAACTTCATCTCTTGTGAAGAGGTTTCCTGACAAAGACGAACTATAAAGGTGAATGGGTCTTGTTCTTGGCCTTCTTTTATTTCATCTCGCCCTCGAAGTTTTCCAGTGTCTCTATGAGTATGTGTGTACGAAAAATGGAGAGAGACAAAGACAAACGAACAGAGAGAGAGAGAGAGAGAGAGAGAGAGAGTTTGGTACGTAACTTCATTCGATTTCCTAGCTACTTCTAAAGCCTAACACATCTTTATGAGACATCCACTTCAGGCTTTTAGGCTCATCATGAAACCAGTAATTGTTCAACAACTTCGTCACAAGAACTCGGAGTTAGGGAATCACATCTTTTACTTGTCAAACCAACAAAAATTCTTGTACAAGCTTGGTGTGGATCTCAATTATTACATCCTCTTATTTTTTATTGAGAGAAAATGGTTTTTTGCCCCGCTAGCCCCTTGTGAAATAACTAATTAGCAAAAAGAAAAAAATGTACAAAAAAATATCTCAAAAAATCTTTTTTTTTTTCTTTGCAGAAAAAATCCTACAAGTTGTGTTTGATTAACACGCACGTTGACTGCGGCTGTCTTAGCGTTATTTGTAACTTTTATGCTGAGAAATAACTTTTTTGCCCTTCACTAATGTGAGAGAACAACATAAGAGCAATGTTTTCAAAACCGGACCGGACCGGCCGGTCGGACCGGTTCAACCGGTGACCGGCAAGAGGTCCGGTCCGAGTCAGCCTCTAAAACCAGTTGGGACCGGACCGGTACACGGTCGGAAAAACCGGCCGGTTAACCGCCGGTTTCGGCCCTGATAACCGGACCGGACCGCCGGTTCAGCGAAATACCTGTGTTTTAAAAAAAAAAAAAAAAAAATCTCCTTGAACCGGCAAAACTGTCTTCTTTAACCCGCTGCGCATTCATTTACATCTTCACCATCTCGGCGTTGAGGAATTCACGAAGAAGAGGCAAAGAGAAAAATAAAAATATGACAGATTTGTTCTCTCAGAAATTCACCAAGAAAATGAAAAGGCACAAGATGAAAAGCAGATTATTTTTATTAGAGAAGTTCACCCAATAAAATGAAGATGAAAAGACGATCGAAGGATGAGAGAGAGAGGAAGAACATTAAATGAAAATTGGAAAAGGATTAACTGCAAAATTGAAAAAAAAGAGAGAGAGGAAGAACATTAAATGAAAATTGGAAAAGGATTAACTGCAAAATTGAAAAAAAACAATCGTGTCCAACATATACTTATACACGAGTTTATCGGAAAAGGAAATCGTGTATTAGTTACATAAATCTGCTAAAATTACGTTCATTCTTTTTAGAAAATAAATCAAATGTATAAATGCATATCCCTTAATTTTAGGAAGTAAATTTTTTTGTTAAGAGTTTTGGATATTTAAGTCTCCAATTATTTACCCTTCCAAATTAATTCTTTGTTTAAATTATGTATATCCTTAAAATAAAATGACAAATTTCATCAAAAAAATAATAATAAAAGGACAAATAAATTGGTTGTGCTTGTTTCCAAAAAATAAATTATGTATGTTTTTAAATATAACTTTAAATTTGTCAGATATTTCTTGACAATATTATGTGTTTTCAAATATTTGGATTTTATATCTATTTTGTAGTTTTATAATATTATATAAATATACTTATATTTAATAAAATAATTATTATTTATTTATGACATCATATCGGTTCGATCGGTGGTTGAACCGGTCGAACCGATCCGATCGGTAACCAGTAAGGCCACCGGTTCGCCCTCCGGTCCGGTTTTGAAAACATTGCATAAGAGGCTTAGTTTGTTCAAACTCTCTATTAAGTTTTTAAGTTGTAGTTTGACCCTATGTTTGTTGGATGTTGCTAAAAAAAAAAAAAAAAAAAAAAAAAAAAAAAAAACAGCCTAAAAAATGTAAAACTCAAGAATAAGGTGAAAAAAATGTCAGAAGCAATTAACAATTCAAATAAAGTCTAGTTTATAAAATAAAGCATGTTGTCTGGTCTCATTGGACCACCAAACCAAAAGACATAGTGTTAATTACAATAAAGACAGTCAATGCCAACCAACAATGGGCCACACCACCCACTAAACAAAAGTAGACATCAAATTCGTTGTTTAATGCAAAAGATGTAACAATATCATCAAAATTCATATCTAGGAGTTGGAAATGAGTCATGGCTTCTAAGAGGTTCTCATCATCTTTGACCTCCCCCTAGTATTCTCAAACGCTTGTGCCTCTATGGTTCTCTTTGTCCATGTTTTCTTTGCAAGACCTACAACTAGGGAGGTAAACAAGACGAGCCCGTTAGCGAACCTAACAAGCCTAAGTAATGAAGGTTCGGACCTGAGTTCGAAAAAACCGAACCCTGGCTCGGTTCGTGAAGGAACTCGAACCTTTCATTTCTAAAATTTGTGTTCGCGAGCCCTTATATTTTAATTAAAAAGTAATATTTTTATTATATATATATATATATATATATAATACATAATATTTATCTATTAAACAATTATATTAATATATATCTAACATATTAAACAATTTATATACGAATATATGAAATAACAAAATAAGATTAACTATTACTTTGTTTTAACAAATCGATCACTTATTAGAAAATCTAAGTAAACCTTAGATCCTATGATGCACGGACACGGACACGGCGACACGGACACGACACGACACGGATACGGCGACACGGATTTTTTCTTGAATTTCCCACGTAAGGAGTGTCGGACACGGTGTCGGACACGAGTGTCCGATATGACACGGCATGACACGACACAGCAAAATGATATTTTTAGAAGTGTCCGTGCATCATAGCTTAGATCTCAAAGTTTTCTATCACTCTCCGCCGTCCCACCCAACATTGGAAAATTTTCAACTCTCAAAGTGTCTTTGTCACCGTCGCGCCTACCACCCTTTCACCGCCCATCATCGCCACTACCGCCCAATACGTCAGTCTTTAGTACTGCTACTGCTGCAACGTCCACCACCCACCGCTGATCCCGGATATCCAACCCTCCACCACCAGCTCTCGTTGTCCAAAATATATCCTAAATTAGGTATTAATCTCAGAAATATTCTTGAAATTCAGACAGTTGAATTGAGTCGGGACTAATTTTAGATCGATTAGTGTATCATTTTTTTTCAAAGTTTCTTCTCCACAAACCAAGGAAGGTTCACGAACGCTCGAGTCAAACTCGAACCAAATCCGAGTCGAACCTGATTGGAACCCGAACTCGAACCTGATTTTATGAGGTTTGTGAGATTCGAATTTGTTAAAATAGCACTCGAACCAAACTCGAACCCCAGAAAAAGGGTAGGGTTCGGCTCCACTGATTTCGTTTACATCTCTACCTACAATTGAGACCCCAGTTGCTAGAGGAACAAATGTGTTCTTTCTTGAAGCTTGTTGACCAATGGTTGAAGGAGGATGTCTTATAACACTTCTTCTTACAGCTGGAGGACCTGTCGCAGCTAGAGTAGATGGTACAGATCTTGCTCTTGCTGCTTCAGTGGATCTAGCAACATTAAACACCCTTCTCCTCCCCCCTTGGCATGAAGACTGGGAAAAACATCGGTCAGGTATTTTACAAAGAATATTGTTATTATATACAAATAAAAACAGATTCAACTCTATCACTTACAAACAAAGGTTTTGTTGCTCCTCCAGAGTCAATTGGAACAAACCCCGCCTACAATTTAAAATTTTATAAGCGGTATGTATTTACAATGTAAAAACTTGAATTAAAGGTATAAGTACTTAAAGTATAAAATCTTGATTTTGGATTAGGTGTGTAACACCCCTCACGTGAGGCACCACATCCCCCGCACTACGACTCAACACGAGTAACGAAATAGGAAATCCGCACCCGTATCAAACCATAGCGAACGGGAGACAAACAAAATAACCCTCCTAGGCTAGGCGGAACTAAACCCTGCAATTATAACCAATCATCAAAACATAATGCATCGGAAAACTAAAATCCAAACACATGCATTGGCCACAGGCCTGCAGAAATTAAACACACGAACCACAAGCAGACTTGGGCTTCTCAGGCCTCTTTTTAATTCATAACGAAGCCCTTGCAAGGCAATTCAATAACAACTACATAAAGATTCAAATTCATAATCTTACAGAGTTGAATCATACACAATTTAAATACGGATATGAGTGCAAAGACTCTACTACTCAACTTGACCGACTCAAAGACTCAACCAAAACTCCGCCTAGCTCAAAACTCCAACGCTGGACCTGCACACTAAAAGGTTGGGGAGGGAGAGGGTCAGTCTCTAAAAGACTGAGTGAGCAGGAGCGATATACGTATATATAAAACATGCACATGCCAATCATAAATCCTGAGCAAGGTTTTACTTAAAATTAGTTCCAAAAAGGCAAGAGAATAATTAAGCAATGCTCGAACTTTACGACTAATCATATTAAATTTATTAAGTTTATAATCCATTCATAAACATAAAGGTTCGACGAGTGAGCGTGCATTATCTCCAACCAAACTCCGACCGTGTACAACAATGTCATTGATACCTTAAATAGGTGATCATACAATATGTCATAATACACACAAATCATATATCATATCCTAAACATATTCGTTTGGGCAATCCGTGTCCCGGCCTTCCCGCACGGTGCCTATCAATCATAAATATAATCATAATCATAATCATAATCATAGAATAAGTTCCAACCTTCTTCCTCCGGGTGGTGGACGGGTTAGTAAGACCCGACCACCTCATACATAGGCCAATGGGGTTTCATGACTCCCCCAAGGGCACTCAGCTCCCATTCCCCGCTAAACCTCCTAGCGAGGGCCGGTATCACTGTACATGTGGTGGGACTAGTACAAGGGATCCCGTCGGCCCTTGCCTCCCCGGATAGCCACTTGCACTAAATCCCTGGGCCCGTGCAATCATAACATACATACATAATCTCGCCAAAACATTTGATTCATAAGAAACATAACATATTTCATAATTCATTAGAAAAGGGTTTACTAGATAATAATTTACTCGATGACTCCACTTTGAAAACCAGATATATCACTACAAAAAAAAAACGGGATTAGTGACCGCCAGATCGGTCACTAATCCTAAAAAAATGGGTCACTGATTGGCATCAGTGACCGATCAGTGACCGATTCTGATCGGTTGGTAAAAACCTCGTAACTAATTTATTTAGTGACCGATCTTTATCAGTCACTAAATTAGTGACCGAAATATCGGTCACTAATGTTAAGAAGAGGGTCACTAATCAAATTATCCGTCTTTGTTAAATCGGTCACAAATCGGTCACTAATTTAGTGACCGCAAATAAATCGGTCACTAAACTCTTAGACGACCTCAGTCACTAATCGGTCACTAATTTAGTGACCGCACATAAATCGGTCACTAAACTCTTAAATGAGTTCAGTCACTAATCGGTCACAAATTAGTGACCGATACTGGCAGTCACTAATTTCAAACGAAATTGTTATGCACCATTTTGTGACCGATACAATCGGTCACTAATTTAACTGATCTCTAATTTTAATATTGATTTAAAATTGTAATTTTTTTTTTTAATTCCTATATTATTTTAATGAATCAATTAAAAACATATTTGAAATAAACACAAGTAATAATACCAAACAAAATACTTTTAACATCCTAACATAATATCATAATCATATTACAAATTATCCAATTAAAAGTATGAACCGTCTCAAACATTAACAACAAGTCAAATAAGTTTTCATCAAGCTTTCAATCACCTTCATTGTTCCATATAAAAACTCCAAAAGACTTCTACTTGTTGGATGTTTGGCCCAAATTAGCTTCTTCCAAAGTATTCAATCTGTCTAAGCACTTGGCCAAAGTCGCCGATAAAACTTCTTCTCTTTGTCTTGCCTCCTCGGCGATCTTTTTTGCTTCCTCCATGATTTTTGCTTCTCTAATTGCAGCCTCTTCTCTTTCTTTTGTTAACTTTTCTTCAATCAACCTCATTTGTTCTTCATTGATAGCAGTGTATGAAGATGATATCGAGTTTGATTGGGAAGAATTTGCTCCAACTATATCTCTATAGTGGATAGTGTTCCCAAATGAATAAACTCTTCCTTTAGATGGGCCACCACTTGCTTCAATCCACTTTACAGGATCAAATGAGCCTTCGGGAGTAGGGTTGCTATCATCCTGACTACGTGCCTCATAGTTTTCCTAAAAAATATCAGTAATACCATAAATTGTAAGTATACATAATTCACAAGTAAAAATATATAACTGCTAATTCAATTGCAAATGATTCCCAAATATAAATCAAATACACCAACAATATCAAAATCACAAATGAAATACATGTCAAGTCAATTCCTGTAACAAAATAACAAAAATAAAACATATAATCATTTGGCTATATATATATATATATATATATATATATATATATATATATAGAATTTAAAGAGACATGAATCTTTGTATAATTACCCTAATCAACAGCTGATACAATAGATGAAAAATGTTCCCCTTATATGATGAGATGTTCATTACCCCAATCAAGAGGAAAACATCATTACTCAAAGTAAAAACAATTCCTATCAAATCACCATAAACATCACTAATCAAAGTATCAACCATTCCCATCAAATAACCATAAACATCACTAATCAAAGTAACAACTTATTCAATTACCAATTATATCAACAATGCCAAAAATCTCAAATGAAAAAAAATATCAAATTCATTAAAATTACCTTAACTTTTTTAGACCTTGGATCATAATACTCTCCTTTACCCTTTTGTTTTCGGTGGGTTCGATCATGAATTTGAACAGGTGTAATTTTCACAGTTGGATTGTCTGTTGCCTACAAAAGAATAATTAAACATATTAAAGAAATAGAAGAATGACTTAAAATAATATACATAACATTAGAAGATAAATTGAAATCAGATTTAATATTAAGCACTTCAGAAATAGCAGAGAGCCGTGTATGTTTTTTACAACCATGCCACAAGGGTTCTTCTACATCTTTCAATAAATCAAATAACTTTTGGGCATCGGGATTAGGTGGTTCGTTTGTTGGATTTTCACCCCCATCAAACCCCCAATCAAAGTTTGGACCCGCTGTGTCCATAACCATGGTTCTCATTCTGGTGCTTCCATTATCTATAAGTCCCGAAGATTCTCTACTAGATTCACGCAACCAAGGTTCTCCATGTGCATCCCATCTAGTGTAACCGTGCTCAAATCCATGTTTTATAAGGTGATAGTGAACATTATCACGACTATCAAATCTCATGTTGCGATATTTTGAGCAGGGACATTTTATGTTACCACGATCAACAATTTCAGGATGAGAGTATGCAAATTTTAAAAAGTTTATAACCCCTTGATTAAACGCCTCAGTTATGTATCCTTTATCATCTAATCGTTGCCACATCCAACTTCGAGTACTAGACATATTACTGTATAGATTATTAAAGATAAAATCAATAAAATTTATGTAAAATCAAGTGACAAAACAAAATAATGCAAAGCCCAATCAAACAAGAAATGCTTGAAAATATAAAACATAAGAAACGCTTGAAAATATAAAACATACCTGCTCACAATTCCACTAATATCTTCAAGAAGTAATTCTTTGGCCAATTTTATTCCTATGCAAAAAGATAATTATTCAAATCAATATCATCAAATTAGTGCAGTTTTCTGAGGCCTTCGAACCCATATTAGTTTTGGGTCTGGCTATAACGTGAATAAAATGTTAGAAAAATATTATGTATTGCCTTATTGTGAAGACAAAACTAAGATTGTCCAGCATTAATGATTTAATATGACAAGTTCAAAGTCAATATTTCTAAGTATTTGGTTTCGAAAAAATAAATTATGGCATTGGTCATACAGAGAACAGTTTTCATATTAATTATAATTAAATGCTATCTTGATTATTGAATTTAATACCAAATGAGGTGTAGATCAATTATTAACATCTTTTCAAATTTCAACTATAATGGTCATGAAAATAATAATACACTTTCATTGTAGATAAATTATGAAAAATTCTAGCTCAAACACGACTTGATTAAATTCAACTAATTAAAAAGGATAAATATATTATATTTGTCATTTCATTGACTATTCTTTTTAAAAATCTTACCAACCACATAATAAATATAAAATATTCATCCTTTAGTTATATTAGTTTAGCCATACTAATTCGGGGTAGAGTTACTTGTAAATTACATTTTGCACACTACAAATAGGATAAATAAGTACACTCCACCTACAACACAAGAAATTAAACACTTTGCAAACTGAGATTAACATTAACTTGGTATAGAACATCCCAAAAAAGGTGAGGGGTTTTTGCAGCATATAAAATAGCAGGTTTGGAAAGCAACGAATTTTGATATCAGAAGTCAGAAAGGATACACATTTCCCATTACAAATTTCCCATTAATACTTTCATACAATTAGATAAAAAGGACATCACTAAGCAGCCCCACTTCTTAAGCCACATATGTACTTCCAAGTTCCAACAGAATAACAACACCTCTCTCCCTGTCTTTTGTTATTTGAGATGTTTTAGTATCTTCTTATAGGAAATCAGGGTGTAGGTTTACCAACATATAAATAAGTTTAACCTCATTAATACCCGAATCTTGCCCCGATTTTCCCCCACGTGTAACTTCATTTTTCTCTTTAGAACAACAGTCCCCTTTATTTCCATACAAACTGAGAAGTTTTAGTCACTTAAGAATGATTGCAAGATTGCCAAAGATAATGCAACTTTTCCAGCTCAAGCTTCTCTTCCACAACTGTTTCTGATATTTGTCTAGAAGATATTTATATATCCAAAAGCAAAGCCAACATAATATTGTGGGTCAACTCTAAGCATTTGCCTACATTTGCATTTGTCTCATTGACTTGGGAATAAAAAAGAGCATGACAAGAAAAAAAGAAATTATATGTCAAATAGTTCCAATATGGACCCTCTGACTACAATACAAGGCACCATCCCTGCTAACTCAGGTGTTAAATGCATGAAACTTGCTAACCAAAACTTCTGCAATGGTGCCATGAACAAGAAACAAGATTCATCAGCCAGTAAAAATTTATATGTTCTAATGCAACAAGATTCACATTACACCCATAAATGTGGACAAGAAACAAAGCTAAAATGCATATTTCACATGTCCAGGTACATGATTTCATCAGCCTCTCCTCCTACTCTCTCTCAAAAACCGAAAAATTAGGGGAAAAAAAACCACCTCTCCTCTCCTCCTATTCTCTCTGAAAACCGAAAAATTAGGGGAAAAATCAAACACCTCACCCCCCAACGCCACAAAAGCCTCTACACCATTGTCACTGTCATCCATTCTTTACAACCATAAAACAAAAAATTGATAGGAAATACGCATTTTGAAGTTCAACAACCAAAAATAATTCAGAAATTCTCAATTTCCAACTAGCTAGTAATCGCATTCAAAAACTGACCCCCATTTTGAAATTCTCCTAGCTAGCTCAATTCTCACACAAACACCCAACGATCGAGCAAAATTAGGGACTCACCTCAATAAAGCCAATGCGGAGATCTTCAATTCCCAATTACAGATCGTCGCGGCGGCTTGAGAGAGAAGGAGAGAGGACGGCGCGGTGGCTTCAGAGAGAACGAGAGACGGCGGCGCGGTGGCTTGAGGAGCAGCGGCGGTGGCTTAATGCGGCAGGAGCAGCGGCGGGTGGGGTGAGAGGTTCATGGCGGCGGGTGGGAAGAGAAAGAATTGAAGCGGGACTTTAATTCTTTTGCCCTAGGTTGGGATGAGAAAGAATGGTGTTGAATAGCGGGATATTGAAAGCGGGATAACCAAAACACAAAACGTGAACGCGGGACTTTTAATTTTTTTTCACCAATGATTGGTTTAATTAGTAGCATCTGTTGACTTGTATTGAAAATGTGAAAGTTTAATGAAATTCCATTTTAAGCCAAGTTCTATTTATAATGTGGGTAAATATTGTTTATCCTTGTGTTGGCTTTGGTATAATTAATCACTATTAAAATGTAAAAATAACAAATAGAATTTAGTAGACATATATTACCAAAAATACGTTAAGAAATAAAGGTATTAAATTTTATAATTTAGTTTGATAAGAAAAATAGTTAACATGTCTTTGTATAATTTAGTTTGATAAGAAAAAAAGTAGACATATATTACCAAAAATATGTGGAGAGGTAACTCATTATTACACTATTTATCTTTGCATATATGTAAATATTGTATAAAATAAAAAGGATATTCTTTAAAAATTAGTTAATTATGTATGTTCAATTTTTTTTTCTTTTAATTAATTTGGATATATACTAATTTTAAATTTATATATATGTAAATATTGTATACACAAAAGCTAGCAGTACTCTTTAAATATTAGTTAATTATATAAGTTCATTAAATAATAAAGCATATAATGTTGATACTTTAAAAGTATGCATTTTGAATCAATTTTTAGTTGGATCATTTTAATTTAATGGATACTTCAAAATATATTTAAATAGTCAATGATCAAATTTAACTTTGTTCAAAGAACAAGAAAAGTCAATGTTTGGTATAGATGTGATTAAATAATTAATGATCAAATTTATACTTTCTTCCTGGATAACATAAGTCGTTGAGTGAGGTAAGCAACCCGACACTCGATTCTCAAAGTGACAAATTAATTAATATAAGTGTGGATGCCCTAAACTAGTTATCTTAGTCCACGAACTAATTTATCTTGGTCCGTGAATTAAGAATAGGTAATGCACGGGGTTAGTGGCTTAATTATTATAAATTTTTGCTTGAAAGACTTAATTATTTTAAATTGATGTTAATTTGTGGGACTCTCTTGTCTAATGGATAGCTGATAAATTAAAATTTCATACCATGATTTAGGCACTCAAGCATTAAATTCTTTTACTAAAATAATTTCATTAAATAGTTTTTAGATATTCTAAAACTTTTTCTCTAATATTCAAAAATAAAAGTATTAATAAATTCAAATTTGACTTATTTATATTTTTATATATTTTTTTTGGAAATAACTAAAACATCATGAAAATTTCATTAGAGACCGATTAGTGACTGATTTAATTTTTAGCTATAAGATTAGTGACCGTCATATACCAAAATTAAAGAATCAGTGACCGATTTGTGACCGATCAGTGTCAGTCACAGTATCAGTGACCGATCAGTGACCGATCAGGATTTGGGTCACAAAATCACTAAAAGATTCGGGTTTGGGTCACACAATCTGTGACCGATTAGTGACCGATAAAAATGAATTACAAAATCAGTGACCGATTAGTGACCGATAGAATATCAGTCACAAAATCAGTGACCGCAATACACCATAATCGCACAATTTGTGACCGATCTATGACCGATGGTAATCAGTCACAGAATCATTGACCGATCAGTGACCGACTAAATTTGGGGTCACAAAATCAGTGACCGATTAGTGACCGATAAAATTTGGGTCATTAAATCAATGACCGATTAGTGACCGATTTGTCACTGAAATTTGTGCGGTCACTAATCGGTCACTGATTACTATATGTTTGTAACATCGGTCACTGATCGGTCACTGATCAGTGACCGATCTGTCGGTCATTGAAAATCGGTCACTAATCCCGTTTTTTTGGTAGTGTATATATATATATATAGTTTTGGCCAAAGCTTGTCACATAAGGATGTAGGGTTTAATATGTAACTAGAACGAAAACACCCTCACCTGGAACATAACGATACAAGGATACGAGTTACCGAGTGCCTATTTGATCAGGATTTCCCCACCCTGGAGATAAACTGTACAAAAGACAACATAACATGACCGTGAGACTCAAGACTCCAAATGAACCATATATGACGCACGACAATGTATGATCATGATGAGAATGCATAAGAAATGATATTATGTAATGAACATGTTCATGTGCACTATTAATGCATTTAAATCATATATACAAGCCATTCATTCGTTCAAGTAAGCGTTCATATTTATTCAAGTCATAAATTCACATTTCCAATCAAATCAATTCAAGAATTTCAAACATGATCATAGCACGTATTAAATCATATTTACAATTAGAAAATAGACAATTAAATACGTTCAAATCAAGATCGGAATTTAAATGAAACATGAAATAGGTAACAATTAAATTCTATAATTGAATTAAATCAAATAATATTTAATATTTAATAAACATATATATATATATATAATATATATATATATATATATATATATATATCTCATGCATGCATAATTATCTAAATATATATAACATACATGCACACGTACAACCACCTGCATGCAAACTAACATGTACCAATTACAATTCCCATGCAATCTAACTTATTAAAATGCATGCAATTTATTCAAACTATACAATATGCATGCAAACATTTAAAGTTATATTACATGCACACACAACAATTAAACACATCACATGCAATTAGATTAAAGAAGAAAGGAAAGAATAAAGATAGCAGCAGCAACATTCACGGTACAGATTCAATCTCCCCGCCCGAGGAGCTCAGTGCAGAAGGTTTCTGCACACAGGCTACCCGGCCGGGCCTTTTCACGGCCAAAATCTCCCCGCCCGGGGAGATCCATTCCAGAAACGATGCAGCAGCAGCACAAAGCTTTTTCCCCTGTTTTCTTGGCATGAACTACAACAGCAGCTAAGGCAACACTCAGGCAAGTTATGCAGCAACAATATGACACCAAGAACTCCTACCAAACTGATAATATCAGCAGCTAAGCAAGGGAAACACGCAGCAAGAATTGACAGCAAGTATACGCAGCAAAATGGATGAAAAACAGAGCAAAAGTAACGAAAAACAGAGCAGCAACAATTTCCATCTTTAACCAACAAGATCAGATGTTAATATACAGCAAAAGAGAAATATTTCAGTCTCCATTAAACTCCCAAATTTGCAGCCAAGGTCATCAACTTGAGCAAGAGATGTTAGAGATCATTTCATGCTATTTTTCTCAAAACTCCATTAATGATAACTCATGAATACTTCAACTACCATGTAATCAACGATCATAAATGAGAAGAAGATGTCAAAACAATCATATTCAAGCTTGGAATCACTCAAAACCAACAAGAAACGAATGAGATCAACACAATTGCTCAAAACCTATTATTTTTCAATTTCAGCCAAGAACTCATGAAACCATGATCAAAATTGGGGATGCATAGCTTAAAATGACACATATTGAATGTATATTACAACCCTAAGCTTACCTTGTGGATTGATGAAGGTTTGGAGGAGATTTGAGCTTTGAATCTCCAAGGTGCACAAGGGTTACGGGAAAAACTTGAAGTCAGGAGCTTTGGCTGAAATTTCTTGCTTGTGTGAGGGTTGGTTCGGTTAAGGAATGGTATAACAGGTTAGGTGGTTGAGTTAGAGTTGCATAGGCTCCAACTATGGTTAATTTGGTCAAGAATTGTGAGAGTTATGGTCATTTTAGTAAAACATGGCAGTTTAGGCGCCGATTCGTTTTTCGGTTGGATTTCGGAGGTTCAAATGATTTCAGAAAAATATAAGGGTAAGTTTATTAAACTCGAATCTTCGATACGAGTTCAACGAAGTTGACGGAACTCGAATCCGAGTTCCCGAGCTCAAGATATCACATATGAAACCAAGGGTGCGCTAATTGCTCGTTAGCCCCCGGTTTGGTTTCACAAATCAAATTAAATTCGTTAACACGTCAAACCAGATCAAAAACATGAAACGAGCATACGAACATGTTTATAACACAAAAATGTACAACATACTAAATTTTCACAAATTTTCGAATTCAATTCAATTAGGAACGACACTCAAACATGTCACACATGCACATATAGTTCAAGAATTCAATTAAATTCAAATAATTCAAATATTTATAAAATAAAATAAAATTAAAATAAATGAAAAGAAACTGAACGGTATATATATATAAGATATTATAATAAAATAACAATTAATCTTATAAAAATGAAAAACAACTAAATTCCATTTTCAATTAAATTAATAGTCACGATTTAGGTTAAATTTAATATTAGAAAAAAAAAATTAAAGATATAATTATTTAATATTTTCACATTTAATTATAAAATTAAATATACGAAAGACTTATAAACAATTAATCACATAATTAAATAATTTAATTGCGTAATTTACAGACAATTACGACATATTAATATAAATGAATAACCGGGGCGTTATAATCTCTCCCCCTTAAAAAGAATCCGTACTCGGATTCACAGCACGCCTAAAAACAATCAATGAGAGATTCCCCATCTCTCGCAAACAACAAGGAGAGAGCCCCGTCTCTCGAGCAACAATGAGAGAACCCTGTCTCTCCAACAACAATGAGAGAACCCCGTCTCTCGCAAGCAAAGAGAGCACCCCGTCTCTCGAACAAAAATAAGAGAATCCCCGTCTCTTACAAACAACGAGAGCACCCCGTCTCTCAATCAAAAATAAAGCAAGGAAGTCTCCAATACTCCCAAGCAACACACGCACAACCATAATTAAAATCCAATAAGACATCCAAAGCAGGTAATAGATATCATCCACGTTGATTAATCAATTACTCCAAGTAATTTGACATGATAAGGAATTAAAGCACCTAACATAAAAATTATTTAAGTTAAATTTGCATGGATGCATGTATCATGGATGTTTCATGTACCATTCTCCATAGTTGCATAATTTAGAACTGTGAGTTCGGTTGTCCAATGCATGATCTGTCCCGAAAGTGAGTTCAGTGCTCGCTTTGTCTTTAAAATCTTCAGGATACAAAGTAATTAATTGATCTTCTGAGGATTTTATTCTTTATTCCCTTCTGACTTGTATTACCTCCAGTCTTCTTCGCTCCTTCACCATTTCCCATAATCTTCTTTCATCCAACCAACTATTTTTAATTAACCAAGCTTGACCTCCCCGAATACTATCAGATCATCCATCCCCGAAATTGGATCCATAGCTATTTCCTTACCCAAATCAAAACCTAACATACCATAAAAAATAACTACTCTTGGATTCCTTAAAATTTTGTTCTTGACCCTAATATATCATCCAAATCTTTCCTTATCCTTCCATTCAAGTGACCCCTTCTTACTCTCTTTAAACCGTCAGAGCGAAATTTGGTATTGGGCTCCTACGATTCTTTAATCGGAGATAGGATGGTTCTTGATAATTCTTGAGATTTGATTTAGGTTTCCCAATGTTCCTCGTCGGTTTTGTCTCTTCTCGCATCTCTTTCCAAACTCACTGAATCAAGCTTCATTGACAGTATCCCTTCCTATGATAACTTGAATCGGTTCCCTCTTGACAACTCGACTAAGGAGTTTCCTTAACCCCCTCATAACTCCCTTATGTCCAAGTCAAGCTGACCTATATAGAAATATTTGACAACTATCTTCTCTAGACCTTATGATAATCTTCAACCCGAATTTAGTAACTCAGTCCTCACTTTAGGATTTAACCATTAAAGTCGTCTTATTTGCTCGCCACCATTAGGATTTCCAGATCTTCCTTAATTTTGCATCCCCGTTGTTCCTACTAACATATTTCCTTGAGCACCATTTCAATCTTCCAATTTATCTCTCGGTGGTGCTCTCCCCCTTAAAACTTTCTGTCTTTACATGTCGAATTCCATTAATCCTTCTTTCATTGAAATTCTTGATGAGTCACTTCCATTAGGGAGGGTTTTAATCAAAATGACGACCCAAAGGTTTCGCCTTTCAATTTCCCTTCTAATCCTCTTGAGGTGCGGGACTCCTTTCTCTATTCAAATTCCCGTTTCCATTAACCTACCCCTTACTTGAAATTCTTTGTTTCCCCGAAGTTATCTTCATTGAATTCGAAAGTGGCTCGGTTAAGTAATACTTGATAGGTGAGGCGAGAGAATTTCCTATCAAATAAACACTAGAATGCATGTCGGGTTAAAATGACGATGCACGTGGCACACTTGCGACAATTAAGTATGCAGCACATTAGAGCAACGAAATCAATAAAAATGTGCACGAACATAAGTAAAGAAAATTAAATAATTTGATGCGAAGTATGATGCACGTGCCATGAATGCTTTGGAACCTGTTACCAACATAGTAAACTGTTATCTCGGTAGCTTTTCCTCGTTCCTCCATTCACGAGGTTCCGTTGACTTGCTGATTATTCCTTGCCTTTCCCACGGTCTTCAAGATTTCCAAAAATCCTTGTGTCTCAACCTGTACCTTCCCCCGTCCGAGATTGCAATTTCTTGATCCCTAATTCGTCTACGTCCACAGGGTTATCATCCAAGCTTCTTCTCGAAAATCAACGCTTACTTCTAGTCATCACCTTGATCCAGATTCCCGTGCTTATCATTTATGAGTTTCAATTGGTGCGTTGAACTTGTTTTCCACTTACTTCTACTTGAGCGCATAATTTCCTTCCAAATAGCCTTTGTCTTTCTTTATCGTTTCCATTTGTTGCTCCATATCTTCTGCGAACACGCATTTACTACGTTGCGTGAATCTTTCCAATCTCTCATCGCCTTTCAATCTTAATTGAATTCTAGAGCTCCCGGACTCAGTTCTTCCCGGTCTTGACCTCTACAACCTCTTAAATATTGATAACTCTTCAATGATCCGAATCCAGAACCAAAATACCTTCAAGGTTTGTTCACTTCATTCCTTAGGTTGAACGATCCCGTTGAATCCAATTAAAGTACCCTATGTAGTAGATCCGCATAAATCGAACTTCTGAGTCACAACATTCCACAATCGATCCTTATTTCATCAAGTGTCCCTCTACTATTGCTTCTCCACAGTCGAACCTCCCATTCCGACTCCTAATCCTTACTCTAGCTCCATCTAGAAAGGCTTCACATTTCGAATTCTCTATATTTTTCCCCGGTGCATCCTTTCTATTTTCCACGCCTCAAAAAGGACTTGCAATAGATCGTTGTTATCGTAAAACTTGGTCGTGGTTTGATATTATCTTCATAACCTATAAATCATAGCTTACTTCAAGGATATATGCATGCGATTAGTGCATGCCCATGGCACATATTTAACACGAAAGGCATGAATTCAATATAAAATGCAACAGGTAATTCGACAAAGTTCAAAAGAAAAGACAATTTCATGCTCAAAATCAATACAATGCACATATTATCAGGTAGTTCCTAAGCTGTACGACCTAGACTGACTCAAACACGACACAAGAACACCGGTTTTGCAACCGGGCTCTGATACCAATTAAAGATGTAGCACCCCGCACGTGAGGCACCATATCCCCCGCACTATGGCTCAACACGAGTAATGAAATAGGAAGTCCGCACCCGTATCAAACCATAGCGAACGGGAGACAAACAAAATAACCCTCCTAGGCTAGGCGTAACTTAGACCCTGCAATTATAACCAATCATCAAAACATAATGCATCGGAAAACTAAAATCCAAACACATGCATTGGCCACAGGCCTGCAGAAATTAAAACACGAACCACAAGTAGACTTGGGCTTCTCAGGCCTCTTTTTCATTCATAACGAAGCCCTTGCAAGGCAATTCAATAACAACTACATAAAGATTCAAATTCATAATCTTACAGAGTTGAATCATACACAATTTAAATACGAATATGAGTGCAAAGACTCTACTACTCAACTTGACCGACTCAAAGACTCAACCAAAACTCCGCCTAGCTCAAAACTCCAACGCTGGACCTGCACACTAAAAGGTTGGGGAGTGAGAGGGTCAGTCTCTAAAAGACTGAGTGAGCAGGAGCGATATATAAAACATGCACATGCCAGTCATAAATCCCGAGCAAGGTTTTACTTAAAATTAGTTCCAAAAAGGCAAGAGAATAATTAAGCAATGCTCGAACTTTACGACTAATCATATTAAATTTATTAAGTTTATAATCCATTCATAAACATAAAGGCTCGGCGAGTGAGGGTGCATTATCTCCAACCAAACTCCGACCGTGTACGACAATATCATTGATACCTTAAATAGGTGATCATGCAATATGTCATAATACACACAAATCATATATCATATCTTGGACATATTCGTTTGGGCAATCCGTGTCCCGGCCTTCCCACACGGTGCCTATCAATCATAAATATAATCAAAATCATAATCATAATCATAGAATAAGTTCCAACCTTCTTCCTCCAGGTGGTGGACGGGTTAGCAAGACCCGACCACCTCATACATAGGCCAATGGGGTTTCATGACTCCCCCAAGGGCACTCAGCTCCCATTCCCTGCTAAACCTCCTAGCGAGGGCCGGTATCACCGTACATGTGGTGGGACTAGTACAAGAGATCACCGTCGGCCCTTGCCTCCCCGGATAACCACTTGCACTAAGTCCCTGGGCCCGTGCAATCATAACATACATACATAATCTCGCTAAAACATTTGATTCATAAGAAACATAACATATTTCATAATTCTTTAGAAAAGGGTTTACTCGATAATAATTTACTCGATGACTCAACTTTGAAAACCAGATATATATATATATATATATATATATATATATATATATAGTTTTGGCCAAAGCTTATCACATAAGGATGTAGGGTTTAATATTTAACTAGAACGAAAACACCCTCACCTGGAACATAGCGATACAAGGATACGAGTTACCGAGTGCCTATTTGATCAGGATTTCTCCACCCTGGAGATAAACTGTACAAAAGACAACATAACATGACCGTGAGACTCAAGACTCCAAATGAACCATATATGACGCACGACAATGTATGATCATGATGTGAATGTTGGAAAACACGAATCAGAAAGCAGCGGAATTTAAAAAAATTTCCCAATAAAAGGATCTTGGACTCGCAATCGTGTATCCAAATTCGTAGAGATAGAAAACTTACTTTTCTTTTATTCTTTCTTGAAGCGTTTCAAGCCACCCAAGAACGCTCTTCTCGCGGCTTGATCCCCTCTCCTTGGTAAAGCTCGAATCTTCAAACTTCTAACTTGAAGTCTCTAGAGAAAGTCCGCCAACTTGATCACAATCTAACTAGTAAGGATGCTAGTTCTCTAGTTAGTGTTTAGGCTTAACCTAGGGTTTTATTTAATCATGGAGAAAGGAAGGTGTTCAACACATGAACCAAAAGAATTGTCAATTAGCTCTAAAGGGGAGCTTATATAGGCAAGGGAGAGAGACGCCGATCCTAATCCTTGTTGGGCAAGGATTTGGTCCCTCTCTCTCCTATTACTTGATCATCAAGTATTCTCCAACTTTGACTTTGAATTCTAATTCAAATCAACTTTCAAGAGAGCTAAAAATATCCAAACTATTTTTGGATAATTTTATACTTTATTTATTATAAAATAAATAACTTATTTTTATCTAATTAATTAATTCATAATTAATTAACTAGCTTATTTTTCTCCAAAATTAGACTTTCTTTTTAATTCAAAATTAAACCAAAGTCTATTAAATAATTAACACATTAATTATTCAATTACCAAATAATTATTCACGCATATGCACACGTGTCCATGAAGGACACGTGTCATGCACGTGACCCACACGTGTGATTTCACACGTGTGGAACCCTCTAGGCTCGATTAACTCGTTTAATCATTTTAAAGCCTCAACTCACGTAACCAAGTTGTTTTGTGTGACCCTCTAGGTTCTCAATTCAATTAGCAGTGACCCTAATTAATTAATTCACTAATTAATTAATCAGTCCACAGATTAAAGACCATAGTCTAGCAACAGGTGTTTAACCCCTAACTGAATTGGAATGTTTGGATTCGACAGAACCTTTAAGTCATTGATTCATGTGAGATACAATCCTCCTACTTACTATCTCTCAACCAAGATCTAGGACAAGGGAATAATCAGAACCATAATAATCCGGTCTCAAAGCTAAGTGCATTTCATATCCATTTGATCTCAATCCAAGAAACCCTTTTCTTGATGTCTTGATCTACTGCCTTGGCCAAGGACTCCATATGACATATGAATGACTTACACAATAAGAGATCACCTTGCAAATGCAAGTGTAGGTCCTTTCTTGATTCTCATTCACTTTCATGAATCACTTGTGCAGCCCCAGCATAAGCCTTGAATCAGTTGTCTAAGGCGACACCCTTTAAAGCTTATACCTAAGACTACAGAGTTAACTCATAAAGTGACAAGGAACCTCAAGTCTAAGGATCAATTAATCACATCAATGACTCGTGAGATATTTCCTAATCTGGAAGTTTCTATTTCCTGAAATAGAAACTTCATTTCCCATTTAGGAATGTTCTCACACGGGGCACCTCAGTGAACTTACTTATTAAAGTAAGCACCCTCATGTATCATGCACGTATAAACTATACACTTTGCACCTCCATGAAACAAGGTGGTCCTTCTTAAGGGCGTGATCCCACAAGCAAGCCTTAGAGGAGTCAGGTTGACACTCCCACTGTCTGTAGGACTCATCGGCTTGGAATAATTTAGTAATCATGACTTATGTGATATAGGGCTCGTTTCATGAACCATTTCACCTAAATGGTAGAGTCCTATAGTCATCAGGATTAGGGGAGTTCTTATAAATGCACAGATAAAGTAAACGCATACCAAACAAGAGCATATAAAGAAGTGTTGCCTCAATTCGTTATTTCATTCAAAGATTGTCTGTGATTACAATAAGAAAAAGCACAAAGCGGATATACAATCGGCTTTCTAGGGGCACTATTCCTAACAATCTCCCACTTGCCCGTCAAAGCCATTCTAAAGCTACTCTAAGTCCCATCTTCTGAAGATGACCTTGGAAAGCTTTTCGACTAAGGGGTTTAGTAAGTGGATCTGCCACGTTCTCTGCTGATGTGACCCTCTCAATTAGCACATCTCCTCTTTTGATAATATCACGGATTAGGTGATACTTCCTCATAATGTGCTTGGTCCGTTGGTGAGATCTTGGTTCTCTTGCTTGAGCAACCGCCCCAGTGTTGTCACAAAACACAGTAATGGGGTCTTTCATGCTAGGAACAACATTCAACTCTTGAATGAAGTTTCTAATCCAAACACCTTCCTTAGCTGCATCATTTGCAGCTAAGTATTCGGCCTCAATGGTCGAATCTGCAGTGGTAGTTTGCTTGGAACTCTTCCAACTCACTGCTCCGCCGTTTAGGCAGAAAATGTATCCTGACATTGACTTAAAATCATCTAAGTCAGATGTAAAGCTTGCATCGCAGTATCCTTCGACATTAAGATCTTTTTGACCTCCGTAAACTAAGAATAAATCTTTAGTACTTTCCAAGTACTTAAGAATATTCTTCACGGCAGCCCAGTGACCATCTCCAAGGTCAAATTGGAAACGACTCGTCACACTAAGTGCGTAAGCCACATCCGGTCGAGTACATAACATTGCATACATTATGCTACCTATTGTTGATGCATAAGGTGTATGAGTCATTCTTTCCTTCTCAAGGTTAGTCTTAGGACACATCTTCTTTGAAAGACATGTTCCTACACTCATAGGAAGGTTCTTAACCTTTGCTGACTCCATATTGAATCTCTTCAATACTTTGTCAATGTACATCGACTGTGATAGTCCTATTAACCTTCTAGATCTATCTCTATAGATTTTAATTCCAAGGATATAGGACGCATCACCAAGATCTTTCATCTCGAATTGGTTCAATAACCATAACTTAGTCACTTTCATGTCATCCTTCGAATTCCCAATAAGAAGGATGTCATCAACATAAAGTACTAAGAATTTCACTGAGGTCTCCAATTCCTTTCTATACACACATGATTCATTCGAAATTTGGATGAAGCCAAACGCTTTGACCGATTCATCAAATCGAATGTTCCAATTCCTAGAAGCCTGTTTCAATCCATAGATTGATCTTTGGAGTTTGCAAACCTTTTGCTCACTCCCACTGAATGTGAAACCTATGGGTTGCTCCATATAAATGTCTTTATCAATGTCACCATTGAGAAAGGCAGTTTTCACATCCATTTGTCATATCTCATAGTCATAATATGCAGCAATGGCAAGCATGATCCGAATAGACTTTTGCATTGCAACTGGTGAGAAGGTTTCGTCAAAGTCCACGCCGGGTCTTTGAGTGAATCCTTTTGCAACCAGTCTTGCTTTGTAGGCTGCAATGCTTCCATCAACTCCAAGCTTTCTCTTAAAGATCCATTTGCAACCTATGGGTTTGACCCCATCAGGCAAATCTACCAAGGTCCAAACTTGGTTGGAGTTCATGGAATCCATTTCGGATTTCATGGCTTTTATCCACTGTTCAGAGTCAGAATCTGAAAGTGCCTCCTCATATGTTAAAGGATCATTATTATCCTTTTGAGAGATTTCATGGAAGAATCCATACTATCTCTCCGGCTGTCTAGGAGTGCGTTCAGAACGCCTTAGAGGAGGATTTACATGTGTATCGAAATTCGTGATTGGCTATGGTTGATCAGTAGGGGACGTTTCTTCAGTGGGTGGAGTGGGGTTACTTTGTACTTCTTCTAATTCTATGATCTTGCCTTTCTTTTCTTTAAGGAACGATTCCTCAAGAAAAGTGGCATTTCTGGAAACAAACACCTTTTGTTCAGATTGATCATAGAAGTAGTATCCTATGGATTCCTTAGGATAACCTACAAAGTAGCATAAGTTAGAACGAGATTCTAACTTATCTCCCACTGTCCTCTTCACGTAAGCAGGACAACCCCAAATTCTTAAGTAAGAATAACTAGGGACTTTACCATGCCACATTTCATAGGGCGTTTTAGGGACTGACTTAGAGGGAACTAGATTCAAAATCTTTGCTGCACTTTCTAGGGCATAACCCCAGAAAGAAGGTGGTAAGTCAGTGAAACTCATCATGGAACGAACCATATCAAGTAAGGTTCGATTCCTTCTCTCAAAAACCGCATTAAGCTGAGGAGTTCCCGGAGGAGTCCACTGAGAGATAATCCCATTATCTTTGAGATGATTAAGGAATTATTCACTAAGATACTCGCCTCCTCGATCAGATCGAAGTGCTTTGATCTTGTGACCAGTTTGGTTCTCAACCTCTTTTTGAAATTCTAAGAATTTCTCAAAAGCTTCAGATTTATACTTCATTAAGTATACATAACCATACCGACTAAAGTCATCAGTAAAGGTTATGAAATACTGATGATTGTTTCTAGTGCTTACACTAAGCGGTTCACAAACATCAGTATGGATCAAATCCAAAACCTTAGTAGCACGTTCCACAGTTCCTTTAAAATGAACTTTGGACATTTTTCCTTTGAGACAGGATTCGCAAGAAGTTAACTCCTTAAGATCATTTTCAGAGAATGATCCTAAAGTGTTTATCTTGCTAATTCTGTTCTTGGAAATGTGTCCTAATCTAGCGTGCCATAAGGGAGCTGAAACTTTGTCATCTCTCTTACGCTTCGTTTCTCGTTGTATATTCATAATATTGATATTCTGAGTTAGATAAAGTCCATTACTTAGAGTACCGATGTGAACGGAAGAGTTGTTCCGTTTGATAAAGTATTTACCATTCTTAATTTAAGTTTCATAACCTTCACAATCTAATATTGGAACTGAAATTATATTACGAATAATGCTCGGTACATAAAGGACTTTATTCAAGACTAACTCAAAACTACCTAAATCTAATCTAATTGTACCTAAAGCTCGAGCTTCAACGTTTGAGCCATCACCGATCTTCAAGACACATTCTCCTTCTTTTAGTTGTTGGACTTCACTTAGCATCTGTACATCATTACAGATATGAGTTCCACAACCGGTATCAAGTACCCAAGAACTCGAATTAATAGAAAGATTTATTTCAACGAGAAAGATACCTTTCTTTAGAGTAGCCTTGTACTCTGGGCAGTTTCTCCTCCAATGTCCCGCTTTGCCACAATGGAAGCAAACATCCTCTTTTTGATCACGCTTCTTCTTTTGGGTCTTCCCCTTCGAAACGCCACCAGTGGGCCTAACGGGTTTCTTCTTCTTCTTTTGGGCTTTCTTGCCCTTACCTATAGAAGGCCCAGAAGAGGAAGATGGAGCATTCACCATCAAAACCTTATTGTCCTTCTTGATCGTGCTTTCAGCAGTCACAAGTTGACTAATCAGCTCAGCTACAGTAACACCAGCATGATTCATGTTGAAGTTAAGGACAAATGGGTTGAATGATGGTGGGAACGAAGCTAGCAACAAATCCACTGAAAGCTCATCTTTCAGTGGCATGTCCATGGAGGCAAGTTTCTCAGTAAGGTCAAGAAACTTGAGTCAATATTCATGGACACTTGAACCTTCCCTCATTCTCAAGTGGAACAATTCCTTTGAAGTGTTATACCTTGTAACACGTTCATGAGGGCGGTAAAGTTGCTCTAAGTGGTCGTAAATCTCCCAAGCGAATTCCATGGCCTCATGTTGCCTTTGCAAGTCCGGAGACATGTTAGCCAACATAAGGCAACGGGCTTGGAGATTATCATCCTTCCACTTCTGAATCGCATCCCGCTCGGCCCGAGTGGGAGCGTCCCCTTCGGGACTAGGCTCCCCTTCGAAGAGAACATAAGTTCTCTTCTCAGAATCTAAAATGATTTTTAGATTCCTCAGCCAATCAGAATAGTTGGGACCAGTCAACTTGTTTGACTCGAGGATCGATACAAGAGGGTTTTTGGTTGCCACTTCAAAACACGTAGAGAATCACAGAATCTACGACCTAAATGGTAAAACAGAGAACTAGTGAGTATGTTGAATTATAACGATATACAAAAGATAAGGTCTTTAATCTAATGTAGCTCCCACTGTTTTTCAAAGATCTATAATTCCCAAAGATCTAAGAGGAACACGTTTCCCAATGGGTACTAAGATCCTAGGCATTTTACCTCGAACCCACGACTCGCAGACATTCTAAGTAAGAACCCTAGGTAGGTACAACTTACCAATTCTAACACCTTTAGAACTCTTAGTAGTTATTTTTGCATCACCTATCTTTCAATATGGACCCACGACTCGTGCGACATCCACATTTACTTAGGCGTTAAGCTAGACCCATCAATCATAAGACCATGATCAAAACTTAGTTCGAACGACCCACGACTCGCGGACATCGCCCTTGCTAAAATTGACCATGAAATATTGATCATTTAAAATGATCAATTAGGTAACTAAGAACTAATAAGCTCCACTAGCTATCCCACGACTCGCGGACAATAACTAGCTTCACTTACTAAACTTAAAACCTATTGATGGAATGCTAGGAATTTAATTCAAAATTTGCATCTCGAATTTAAATACCTATTTGTTCGAAATTAGCTTAATATTTAATGGGAATTTTCGAATCAACCAAAGAGTTGTTCGGTTCGACCTCACCAACATATATGTTATCCAATTTTATTAGTCTTGATTAATGCAAGTACACTTAAATGCATTTCAAACAAGCACATAAACAGATAACATGTCCTAGCATGATACTAACATGTAATGATCATGGGTTCTACCTATCTTATGCGTGATATGTGGGAGCCACTCCACAATCACAAGTTCTAACATACATGCCACATAAACAGTTTAAATCACATAAGGGAAAGCGGTAACAAAATATGAGCCCTATCTCTATTACATTTTTACAATTGAGATTCCCCTCCCTAACATTTTGAGGGGTCTTCACTTATGGCCTCCTTATTACTTGAATGTGGTCCATCTTACTCCATGGGTGCATTGTCTCCAAAATGAAAATAAAACCTCACCACCTATCTCTACTCTCAAATTACAATAAAAGGAAAAAGACATAAAGTAATAAGGCTCAATCTTCATATTGGCCTTAGACAATTACACGGGGCATACCCCGGCCTCAAAATCAGTAATATGGAAAGCCACATAATAAATCACATAACAGTACGCACATAAGTGAGGCTCCAACCTCAATTGAAAAACGCAACTATAGGGCTTCAACCCCAATTTAAACCATCCATGTGCATAAATTAAAACCGGTCAATTAGCTCTAAAGGGGAGCTTATATAGGCAAGGGAGAGAGGCGCCGATCCTAATCCTTGTTGGGTAAGGATTTGGTCCCTCTCTCTCCTATTACTTGATCATCAAGTATTCTCCAACTTTGACTTTGAATTCTAATTCAAATCAACTTTCAAGAGAGCTAAAAATATCCAAACTATTTTTGGATAATTTTATATTTTATTTATTATAAAATAAATAACTTATTTTTATCTAATTAATTAACTAGATTATTTTTCTCCAAAATTAGACTTTCTTTTTAATTCAAAATTAAACCAAAGTCTATTAAATAATTAACACATTAATTATTTAATTACCAAATAATTATTCACACATATGCACACGTGTTCATGAAGGACACGTGTCACGCACGTGACCCACACGTGTGATTTCACACGTGTGGAACCCTCTAGGCTCGATTAACTCGTTTAATCATTTTAAAGCCTCAACTCATGTAACCAAGTTGTTGTGTGTGACCCTCTAGGTTCTCAATTCAATTAGCAGTGACCCTAATTAATTAATTCACTAATTAATTAATCAGTCCACAGATTAAACGACCATAGTCTAGCAACAGGTGTTTAACCCCTAGCTGAATTGGAATGTTTGGATTCGACAGAACCTTTAAGTCATTGATTCATGTGAGATACAATCCTCCTACTTACTATCTCTCAACCAAGATCTAGGGCAGGGGAATAATCAGAACCCTAATAATCTGGTCTTAAAGCTAAGTGCATTTCATATCCATTTGATCTTAATCCAAGAAACCCTTTTCTTGATGTCTTGATCTGCTGCCTTGGCCAAGGACTCCATATGGTATATGAATGACTTACACAATAAGAGATCACCTTGCAAACGCAAGTGTAGGTCCTTTCTTGATTCTCATTCACTTTCATGAATCACTTGTGCAGCCCCAGCATAAGCCTTGAATCAGTTGTCTAAGGAGACACCCTTTAAAGCTTATACCTAAGACTACAGAGTTAACTCATAAAGTGACAAGGAACCTCAAGTCTAAGGATCAATTAATCACATCAATGACTCGTGAGATATTTCCTAATCTGGAAGTTTCTATTTCCTGAAATAGAAACTTCCTTTCCCATTTAGGAATGTTCTCACACGGGGCACCTCAGTGAACTTACTTATTAAAGTAAGCACCCTCATGTATCACGCACGTATAAACTATACACTTTGCACCTCCATTAAACAAGATGGTCATTCTTAAGGGCGTGATCCCACAAGCAAGCCTTAGAGGAGTCAGGTTGACACTCCCACTGTCTGTAGGACTCATCGGTTTGGAGTAATTTACTAATCATGACTTATGTGATATAGGGCTCGTTTCATGAACCATTTCACCTAAATGGTAGAGTCCTATAGTCATCAGGATTAGGGGAGTTCTTATACATGCACAGATAAATTTAACGCATACCAAACAAGAGCATATAAAGAAGTGTTGCCTCAATTCGTTATTTCATTCAAAGATTGTCTGTGATTACAATAAGGAAAAGCACAAAGCGGATATACAATCGGCTTTCTAGGGCACTATTCCTAACAGTGAATGCATAAGAAATGATATTATGTAATGAACATGTTCATGTGCACTATTAATATATTTAAATCATATATACAAGCCATTCATTCGTTCAAGGAAGCGTTCATATTTATTCAAGTCATAAATTCACATTTCCAATCAAATCAATTCAAGAATTTCAAACATGATCATAACACGTATTAAATCATATTTACAATTAGAAAACATGATCAACATACGTACACATATTATATATATATATATATATATATATATATATATATATATATATATATATATATATATATCTCATGCATGCATAATTATCTAAATATATATAAACATACATGCACACGTACCACCACCTGCATGCAAACTAACATGTACCAATTACAATTCCCATGCAATCTAACTTATTAAAATGCATGCAATTTATTCAAACTATACAATATGCATGCAAACATTTAAAGCTATATTACATGCACACACAACAATTAAACACATCACATGCAATTAGATTAAAGAAGAAAGAAAAGAATAAAGATAGCAGCAGCAACATTCACGGTACAGATTCAATCTCCCCACCCAGGGAGATTTATGCAACAAAAGTCCCCGCCCGGGGAGCTCAGTGCAGAAGGTTTCTGCACACAGGCTACCCGGACGGACCTTTTCACGGCCATAATCTCCCCGCCCGGGGAGATCTATTCCAGAAACGATGCAGCAGCAGCACAAAGCTTTTTCCCCTGTTTTCTTAGCATGAACTACAGCAGCAGCTAAGGCAACACTCAGGCAAGTTATGCAGCAACAATATGACACCAAGAACTCCTACCAAACTGATAATATCAACAGCTAAGCAAGGGAAACACGCAGCAGGAATTGACAGCAAGTATACACAGCAAAATGGATGAAAAACAGAGCAAAAGTAACGAAAAACAGAGCAGCAACAATTTCCATCTTTAACCAACAAGATCAGATGTTAATATGCAGCAAAAAAGAAATATTTCAGTCTCCATTAAACTCCCAAATTTGCAGCCAAGGTCATTAACGTGAGCAAGAGATGTTAGAGATCATTTCATGTTATTTTCCTCAAAACGCCATTAATGATAACTCATGAATACTTCAACTACCATGTAATCAATGATCATAAATGAGAAGAAGATGTCAAAACAATCATATTCAAGCTTGGAATCACTCAAAACCAACAAGAAACGAATGAGATCAACACAATTGCTCAAAACCTATTATTTTTCAATTTCAGCCTAGAACTCATGAAACCATGATCAAAATTGGGGATGCATAGATTAAAATGACACATATTGAATGTATATTACAACCCTAAGCTTACCTTGTGGATTGATGAAGGTTTGGAGGAGATTTGAGCTTTGAATCTCCAAGGTGCACAAGGGTTACGAAAAAAACTGGAAGTCAGGAGCTTTGACTGAAATTTCTTGCTTGTGTGAGGGTTGGTTTAGTTAAGGGATGGTATAACAGGTTAGGTGGTTGAGTTAGGGTTCCATAGGCTCCAACTATGGTTAATTTGGTCAAGAATTGTGAAAGTTATGGTCATTTTAGTAAAACATGGCAGTTTAGGCGCCGATTCGTTTTTCAGTTGGATTTCGGAGGTTCAAATGATTTCAGAAAAATATAAGGCTAAGTTTATTAAACTCGAATCTTCGATACGAGTTCAACGAAGTTGACGGAACTCGAATCCGAGCTCCCGAGCTCAAGATATCACATATGAAACCAAGGGTGCGCTAATTACTCGTTAGCCCCCGGTTTGGTTTCACAAATCAAATTAAATTCGTTAACACGTCAAACCAGATCAAAAACATGAAACGAGCATTCGGACATGTTTATAACACAAAAATGTACAACATACTAAATTTTCACAAATTTTCGAATTCAATTCAATTAGGAACGACACTCAAACATGTCACACATGCGCATATAGTTCAAGAATTCAATTAAATTCAAATAATTCAAATATTTATAAAATAAAATAAAATTAAAATTAATGAAAAGAAACTGAACGGTATATATATAAGATATTATAATAAAATAACAATTAATCTTATAAAAATGAAAAACAACTAAATTCCATTTTCAATTAAATTAATAGTCACGATTTAGGTTAAATTTAATATTAGAAAAAAAAATTAAAGATATAATTATTTAATATTTTCACATTTAATTATAAAATTAAATATACGAAAGACTTATAAACAATTAATCACATAATTAAATAATTTAATTGCGCAATTTATGGATAATTACGACATATTAATATAAATGAATAACCGAGGCGTTACAAGGTGTGTTTTTGCATGTTTTCACGTAATGCCCCAAACTAAAGCATTTGTTACAAGTATGAGTGAGACCTTTGCTGGTACTAGTGGCTACAGTTTCATTAACATTCTTTTTTTTTTTTAGTCTCTCCGTACTGACCTTGTATTCAGGCCCTTTCAGTGGTGTGTGTATGTCCTGTTTTGATATAATATTTCCTACCTGGGACAACACTTATTATGTTGTTATAAGAAAGCTTGTAGACAGGTTTTCTATAGCACTCATCAATATAATCTTCCATTGTCTCTCTCTCTCATGTTTGAGATGCAAGAGGCAGCATGGCAACATGGATACCCATTGAGCTAAACAGCCTGCAGGTACATGTCTTCCCATCCAATCTGACTACGTATTGGTCATCATTCATATGCACCTCAAACTCAGCTTCTCCAGCCCATTGTGGGTAACAATGCCTTGATAATGCTATATGTCTGTTCAATTTTTTCAACATGTTTAGGACAATCTCACCCTCATACCTACCCATACCTTGTTTTTTCATAACAATCCTATTCATAATCCTAAGTCAATCTATTCAAACATTTTTATCACTGACATATCTCTAGCAAGCAGTATCATATTATTGAAACTCTCACAAATGTTATTAACATGTACATCAGACTTGCATGTTTTTTCAGCATGGTTGGGACAATCTCACCCTCATACCTACCCATATCTTGTTTTTTCATAACAATCTTATTCATAATTCTAAGTCTAATCCATTCAAACATTTTTATCACTAACCTATCTCTAGCAAGTAGTATCATATTATTGAAACTCTCACAAATGTTATTAACAAGTACATCAGACTTACATGTATTCTTGAAGAAGGCTCTTGACCAACAGTTGGGATAAAGTGCGTTCAACAGTTCATATGCAGTCACCTGACCATTCTTAAGCATAGGACCAGCCCAACCCAATAAGTAATTTCCACCCCCACTTTTCTTCTGACAATGTTACAAAACCTAGGAATTTTCAAATCAGGATGCTCTTTAAGAAATAATTCCCCTCTTTTTGCTATGTAAGTTGTTGTTGCCATACAATTTCTTCCTTTTCTAGAACAAGTATGCTCACCTGAAAAGATATTTTAATGTTATGTTTTCAATCATCATAAAAAGATTAAAAAAAATAAACGACCTGATCAATCACCTTTTAAGGTTTTCAATTGAAATAATGGTGAGTTCTGCATAACTGAAGCATGTATCCTCCAAGTGCAACCTTCAGTTGCACACTTAGCAGTCACTCTTGTACTTTCGCTCTTAATAAAGATAAGAACAAAACACTTCAGTCAGTGAGAACTTCTTTGTATTTCTTTCCTGAAGAAAATCTCGGCCAACATGCATCTTCAATTGTTTAACACTATCTCCATCCTTGAACACAACAAATTGAGGTTCTTCATGATTAGATTCTGGAGCTAATTGGTCAAAGTTCTCATCATCAGCAACATCACTATACCATTGACCTTTTGGAACATCATCTGGTTCACCTTCCTCTAGATTATTATATATTCTCCTTTTATGTGTAAGTCTTTTCTTCCTCATTTCAGGCAACTTTTTTTTTTTTTCTAGACTACTTACTCAAGTTCCTTTAAACAAAAATGTCATCCTCTGATGACCCTTCAACATCCTCAAACTAGTCAGATAGTGCATCTAATTCAGTGCCTACATCTTTGGCATCTAATTCTGGCTCACTCTCTTCCCAGTCACCATTATCAATGTCAGGAGGGGATTACTCAGCTTCTCTTACTTGCCTAAACTCTTCCATCATTTCTTCACATGGTTCAGTATCATATGGTTCAAGATCACTTAGGTTATCATAATGTCCTGCATTTTCATTATTTGCATCATTGCCTTCAGCATTGTTAGAAACATTATCCTCTTGAATATTGACATTTTCAGTAGGAGCATGGTCTTAATTATTCTATAATTCCTCATCATGTGCATCTTGAAGATCTTCTTCCACTACTGCAGGTTCAATGTCTGATTCAAATGTGGACTCATAATCAACAAAAAGATCATCAACCTCGGGAGAAGTTTAGGTTGCATCATTCCTTGGTGAGTGATGCTCTGATGATTGCACATTCTCCTCTGGAGGCATCTCAAATTATTGTGTTATAGTTTTTTCAGGCTGACCTTCAAATACTTCAACTTCACCATTTTCTGTAAGTAACAAAACTAGGGCTCTTTGATCTGCAGCTGCCACTTTCGATGTAATGTCCTTTCCATCCTTATCAAGTGCACAAATAGGCCCATGACACTTTATAGAATTGTAACTTTTTTTTCATTTTCGTATTGGTTTTGCAAGTGTACTATTGACCATGCATCATCTATTTTCCAGGGCCCATTGTTGAGATTGAAATCGGGCTCTAGATAATAAAATTCAACACAGGTCCCAACACTACCACGTCTATCATAAAAATTCCTTAACTCAAATTCCAAAAAGTATTCCAAATTTACAGGATAACTTTTGTACCTTCTACCCCCATGTACTTCACGTCACGGTTAGGAATAGTGAGAAATTTTACCACAATCCACACAAGTTAATATAGTGCTCCACACTGTAACATAAACAAACAAACAAAAATCATGAAAACATTAAACCCTCGGTTAGGTTATGGAAACAAAAAAACATATTGTTCACCAAATAAAAAACCCAATTTTCACTAAAATATCCCGCAATGGAAAAGGAAAAAATCTAACCACAATGTCAGGAAAATCACTTAAATTTGCACTATAACTTCACCAATGGTTTTGAAAGGCACAAACAATGGAAGCAAGCTGCTAACAATGTCGTATGAACTTCAGATTTAACTCTTCAAACGCAAAGACTCATGCACACCTCAGGATTCTTGCGAAATCATCCATGGATGTTAGGGTTTTGAGACGTTTGAGAAAATGGAATTTTTTTCTCTAATTTCTTTGGCTGAAATGACGTTTCTAGTTGGGTTTTTGTATAAGAGCGTCTAAAAAGGAAAGGGTAATTTAGTCATTTCATGCCTCTCAGTTGACCGAATGATAAAAAGGGGTGGTGTGCTTAAGCTTTATTAAACAGGATCTTTTGGGTTAATTACATATACACCCCATAGGAGTATTAGAAATTACAACTTGTGATCCTCTTAGTCAAACAATTACACATACACCCATTGACGAGTTTAAAAATTACACATAACACCCAAGAATCAAGATTCCCTTAAATTTTTTATGACATCATCAAATTTTTAACTTGATTTTCCTACTTTGCCCCCTTCATTTAGTACATATAATAATTTTTATTTTAAGAATTACCCCTAATTATATTTGAATTGGTACTAAAAATTTGAATTTAATTAATTAAATTATTAACTAATATAAAATGGCATGATTTTGTCATTTCAAATATTAAATTATATATAATAACTCTTAATTTAATGTGTTCAATAAAAAATTTAAAAAACTTTATAATATATAATAAATAATATTTATATTATATATATATATATATATATATATATATATATATATATGTATAAGTGGGAGTTGGGCGGGTTGCACCGCAGATCTGGCCCTTCTCGAAGAGGACGGAGCTGAGGGCGACGGAGGTTTTTCTGTATCCGTTCTCTTCCAGCTCGCCGTAGACGTAGGCGCCACGCGGACGGCGTCGATGGGGTCAGCAGCGGCATAATAGGTGGTGCGGGTAGATTTCCAGTCGGACTGCGCGACGGCGGAGGGGGTGGAGGGCAAGTAGTGGCTGCGGACGAGGAGCGCCGACAGTGAACGTGAGGGAAAGGAGAATGAAGCACACTGCATTTCAACAGCGGCGGCAGTGGAGCATGAAGCTCACTGTTGTGTGTATACGGTAATTTATATACATACATATATATATATTGATATAATATATATATATATATAAGTATTATTTATTATATATTATAAGTACTCTCTCTCTATATATATATATATATATTAAGTTTTTTAAATATTATATTTAACACATTAAATTAAGACTTATTATATATAATTAAATATTTGAAATGACAAAATCACACCATTTTATGTTAGTTAATGATTTAATTTATTAAATTCTAATTTCGAATACCAATTCAAATATAATTATAGTTAATTCTTGAAATAAAATTATTATACTGAATGAAGGGGCAAAGTAGGAAAGTCAAGTTAAAAATTTGATGATGTCATCAAAAATTGGGAATCTAGGTTCTTGGGTGTTATATGTAATTTTTAAACTCCTCAATGGGTGTATGTGTAATTGTTTGACTAAGAGGGTCACAAGTTGTAGTTTCTAATACTCCCATGGGGTCTATATGTAATTAACCCTAAACTTTTTTTTTTTTTTTACAAAGTGTTCTTTGCTCCTTTCGAATTCCATAGGGTTGTAGGGGCAAATAGCTCTGAGAGGGGGAAAAAAACCACTAACCCCCACTCAACACTTAATCTACCAAATATTATTATTTTATTTCTCCAATATTCCATGATACATACATGACACTTCATCATCTTCTTCTCTCTCTTTTAATATAAAAAAGGAAATTTTATTGAGTATCTCTCCTCTTATTAAAAGAAGTTAATAGAAATAAATTACAAAGGCATCCGCATTAAGACTAAAAATCATTAGAATGAAAGGTTAACTTTCTTTACATTAATAACTCTAAAAAATATCATATTGATATTCATCATTGTAATCGTAGTCCCAATTATAATCATTTTCATCTCGAAAAGTTGAAAGAAGAAGAACGACATTGTCTTTTGGGAATGAAAATATCTTCAAAGTGTGATTTAACAAATTCAATCTCACCAGATAAGGAACATTTATGCACTGAAGGTTGAGCCTTAGGACATGCATGGAAGAGATATTCATTGGAGGACGATTCTGACATCTTCCAAGAGTTTGACTTGATTGAATAACTACCTTGTCGCAAAAGGTTGAATCCCCAACCCTAAGGGCCCTCCACACTCCGACCCGACGAAACACGTGGGAGGAGGTAAATCAGGTACTCAGCGGCCCGTTAAGGGGGAGGTGTATTCCTCACAAGGTCTACAAGGAACCCACCCTCAAAGTCCAAATTGGACTAAAAAATAAAACTCCCACACTGCAGCCTGTGGGAATCGAACCTTGCACCTTGTCGCAAATCTGCCCCTCCGGAACCAACTGAGCTACGCCCTGCGGGCGATTGAATTACTATCTGGAGTGGCTGGCTGAGGTAGTATATTATTTGTCGTGCTCGTGCAAAGGCCTAAGTACTCAAGTTGCTGCAAATTTCTAAAAATGGCACCTATTAATTGAGATTTCAGTTCAGGCAATGAGGTTGCCTCAATAATGAAAACAATAATTATTTTCAATTTTTATTTTTATTTTATTTTTTAGCTGTATTTAGTTTAAGAAAAATAATTTATGATGTACTTTAATAATTATTTTAATATTAAATAAAAATATTATATTTACTGTATTACCTTTAAAAGATAAGTAATTTTTGTTTATTCTACCTTAATTTTTTTTTTTTTAAAACCAGACCAAGATGATTTGTCGGGTTTTTACCGAGGCCCTGATCTCATTTTATTAAGCAAACAACCACAAATTACAAAGAAAAATTAATGAAGTACATGCACAACCAAAAAAATAAAAAAAGGTTGGAAATTAGCCATATTTTTATTGAAAATAGTTTCCAATTTTTATTATTAATTATTTTTAGATGTATTTATTTTAATTAATATAATAATAATATTTGATAGACTTGAATGTGTTTTTTTTTTTTTTTGGAACCGGCAGAGAGCTGTAGGGTTATTTCCGAGCCCCCCCCCCCCCCCCCCCCCCCCCCCCCTATATTTATAACCAGCCAAAGCAAAGAAAGCAATACAGATGTTCATGATCCAAGGATCAGAGAGACTCGGACTACAATGATGCCCTCTCGAAACAATAGACGAAACCGTAAGGGCATTGGCATCATAATGTCTAAGGCTAGTGCTACTAATATGATAAACAAACATCTTCGACACATCGTAAGTAACCAGGTTATAGCCCCTCTTGCAAAACGTGATCTTCGGATCATCCGTTAGCCTCTTCCCGAGGCGCCCAGTCTTCCGGGCAAAGAAGATGAGTGTCAGTGTGGCACTCATTTGGCAACGGTTGATCGCATACTTGTCGTTAGCGTCCACAGGGCTCCAGAAGATGTTGTTTGGCTGGTATTGGACAGAATGTACAAAATAACCGTCAATTTCATAGTTGCAGGCTGGCCATAAAGTGTTGCCCTTTGATATCCCGTGGTAACTCCAAGCTAGAAAATGCGCCTGCATGTACATCCAGTTCTCGGCCAAAAAACAGTCAAGTGTAGTGTGAATATTAAAGTATAAATTCCATCTAGAAATGTTAAACTGAGATAGTTGAAGATTATACCAACTTACCCCACATTCAAGCTCCTTCTCATACACTTGACTATGTCGGCCAGACCATGTGTCACTATATTGTTCCTGCATCATTTTACCAAAGGCAATTAAAGTCAGATTCATAGAATACATGTCCTCAAACAACAGATGCAACACGCCTGTACAATAATTAACAAAGGAATGCTCTGTCATTTATTTCGCCTTAGATTCGGGACTCCCCATTTATCCAACCGTAGAATTCCTGTAATTTCTCCAGTAAGCGGCAGCTCCGGAAAGGTCCAGTCATTCCGCTCGATCGCACCTCTAGTAGCTAGTTTGTTAGCTGCCATATTGCCTTCTCTGTACACATGCGTCATTCTAATATTCATGGATCTCACGTGATTCCTGAATTCCACAATAGCGGCCTGGATTTTGTATTCTCCTGCACATCCTCGATTAAGAATGGCGATAGCTGTCAAAGCATCACTTTCAATCCAGAGGTTATCACACTGGAATTCTGCCGCTTTGGCTACTCCGACTGCAATGGCTCTGACCTTTGCTTCAATATTAGTGTCATGGCCTATACCATGGCTATAAGCATATATCACATTGCCATTGTAGTCTCAAATCAGGCTTCCTATACCTGCAATTCCCGGGTTACCGCGAGACGCTCCGTCCGTATTGAGTTTCCACCATCCTATTTGGGGCCGAATCCATCTGACTAAAAGAATAGGCCTGTGCAGTCCTTTAGTCAGTGTAATATCAAATTTTCTGGCTGTATGAGTGTCCCCAGTCCACCATTTCTTGCACTAACGACCAAGATGGCTTAGTTGATATATATGGGACTTAACACTGCGAATAATATTAAGATAAGAGAAAAGACTCCCTTCATGTCGCGCTCTGTTTCTTTCAAGCCAGACGTACCAGCAAATCAAGATCGGGATGATAATTCTAATATGTTTTTGTGAGCTAAAAGGGGAGGAGTTAATCCAGCTCTGCACGACTAAGCTCGGTGCAGCTGCCAAATGATGAATACCAAAGCACTCTCCGAAGAAGTCCCACACTTTCTTGATTTTTGGCCCGGTAGAGAAAACGTGCTCTTTCGTATCTCTGTTAGATCAACACGCACAACGCGATGGAATCGCTATACCTTTACGTTCCAGCCTGTCGTCTGTAGGGAGCCAATCTTTGATGAGCCTCCATATGAAAATTTGGATTGTGGGCGTGAGGTTACTGCTCCATATAGCTCTCCATGAAGCTGAAGGTTCAAGCTTCTCCCGAATGACATTATAAGCTGATTTGATCGAGAATTTTCCATCCAGTTCAAGGCTCCAGAAGGCCAGGTTCGGCTGATCGTACATGATTGGAACGGTAACGATCTGATTAGCTAAGTTAGGGCCCAGGTAAGTTTGTAGTGTTTGGTGACACCATCCCTGTTCTTTCCAGAATAGATTGACCCTTAGCTCACTGTCCAAATCCTCCATCATTTCCGAAAGCTTTTTTCCGTGAAACCACCTGTTAACGGCAAAGGATATACTACCATTTCCAAGAGACCAGTTGATGAAATTTTCAGCTTTCTCCCGTGCTCGACACAGGCGACGCCAGATCAGCGAACTTCGGTTAGTAGTAGGTGCAAGATTGGGATGCCAATCCTTGCAGTACTTGCTTTTAGTATACTGTGCCTATAGAGTGTTCGAAGTTCGGAATCGCCACCAGAGTTTGTAAGAGAAAGCTTCGGTCATATCTTCCAAATTTCGCGTTCCCAGACCTCCCTCCTCTGTCGGATAACATAACCGATCCCATGCGGCCCAATGTATCCTGTTAGCTTCAGAATTACTTCCCCAGAAAAATCTATTCATAATCCGATGTAAACGCTGAATTACAGATTTAGGCGGCTCGAGGATTTGAATGGTGTACGTTGGTATAGAGTACAGTACAAATTTAATAAGCTGTAATCTTCCTCCATAACTTTTTTTTTTTTTTTTTGAAACCATCTTCCTCCATAACTTAAGTTGGCAGATTCCCTTCCTAAGAGCTTCGCCCGGATTTTAGCTACAATCCCATCAAACATGACGGTTTTCCGGCGTCCGGTATATAAAGGCGCTCCAAGATACACGATAGAAAAGACCTCTCTCTTATATCCAAAAATTCTTTTTACCTGATCGGCCGCAGAGCCATTATTGTTCCCAACGATGAAACAGCTTTTGTCAGCATTAATTTTCTGCCCCGAAATAAACTCATACTTTTCCAGGATACTTTTAGTTTGCAAAAGTGAACTAAGTTTGAGTAGGGTTAGCGGGTATTTTTTTCTCAATAAAAAATAAAAGAGTTTAGCAATTGAGGTCCATGTCACGAGCAGACGAGCACCACCAACCTCTTCCCGCTAATAATGTAATTTTTACGGTGAAAAATCGTCAATAATATCAAGAGACAAACGATACTAAGGAGAAAGCCACAAAAACTTGGGCAGACTACAAATATGATATTAAAGAAAGATTTAAATTTTAAAAACTTAGGAAAGCACGGACACGCCTAAAAATGTGCCCGTGCAGTGTCACGGACACGCCTCGGACACGTGTCGGACACGGCTGAAGGAGTGTCCGAAAAAAAAAATAAAAAATAAAAAATAAAAAAAAATTGGGACACGGTGTCGGATACGGCGAGGTGGAGTGTCCGACATGACTCGGCAAATTTGATCATTTTTTTATGCTTTTTTTAATATTTTTTGAAGATAAAATTGAAATAACAAAACTTATTTTAGTTTTTAATATTATATATTTTTATAAATATTTTATGTTACATAGATTATACTTATAAAATATTTTTATTTATATATAAAATATTTTATTTATATAAAATATAGCCATGTCGGAACCGTATCGAGTCTTAAAATTTTGAAAAAATCTGTGTCACCGCGTCCGTGTCGCCGTGTCCGTGCAACATATTATGTATTTTGAATATGTATAAAAAGAACTAAAAATATATATATATAAATATTTCAATTTTTTTTTAGAATAGAACGATTTGTATTTATACATTTATAATTTTTTTTTTGGTGTGTTACATTTATATTTTATATACGTATAAAAATTATTTTTCTTTTGAATTTTTTAATTAGTATACTTGGCATAAAATCTTAGGTGTAATCCTGCTTGGCAAAAAAATCCACACAGCATCCAGCATGTCATTCCATTGTCCACGTGAAAAAATCCAGTGAAAAAGGGGATTTTCCATGAGATTTTATCCTATAATTTCATAATTCAAAAAATGGGAGTCCTACATATGTCAATACCCAAAACTATGTCTAATAATTTCGACTGGGACATTTTGTGACGGATGAAACATACAATTTTCCCTTTCCTTATATCATTACAATACCAACATATTAAATTGAATTAATATAAATATGAAAACCATAAATAATTATATTAATTACTATAAACACCAAGACACCATGGCCAAAAGAATTCCAAAAAAGAAGATAACTACATGAACAAAAAGATTTACATGACATGCTATGTGAACTCTAATATTTTACAGAAAGCACTACAGAATCCAACTTTCCACTTGGCCTAAAGCTTAATTTACTTAAAACTATAAAACAATCAAAATGTTGGGGAATACAACCAAATTATGGCACAATACGACCGTCCTAAACCCATGTGTATTTCCCCCATATTGATGATAGTTAGATATACATACATGCACCCTATACTCCACCTCTAATTGCCAAACTATCTAATTTCTTGCCCCCCAGAATATTGTGTTTTACCTTGTTATTCCCGGTCCATTGCTTGCCCGTGTAAGAAGCGTCGACCCTCATCTGTTACGGAAAAAAAAAATGAAAAGAGAGATGTAGCATAAAGAAAGTTACCGTTTGCAACAAAATATGCTATAGGACGAGCAATTCTTTCTTAGAGAATATTAAGTTCACAGAAACCAGAATTTGCATATGAAAAATCAAAGAGAAATGAAAACTTGTAGGGCCTTAACTGGCAAAAGAGACGCAGTGGATGAGAAAGTATTTCATAAGGGGTGTTCGCGAAAAATTTTGCTTACGAGAACTAGTAGTAGAAACTAAAATTGTAAAGAGGTTGGAGTATAAAAGGGTGAGTGTTTGGGAAAGAAAGTTGAAAGACAAATAATAAGCAGGTGCGTGTGTGGGGAAAAAGAGGCTCTAAACACTTCTATTAGATTGGACAAAGTCCATCTATCGAAAATTACTTAGAAGCTAGAAGTTGATCCGTAAAAAGTAACCTAGATTGTATCTGTTTAGAATAAGCACAAATTCTTTTCTCAAGCACTACCAAACGGCTTAAAATAAGGAAAAAAAGTGCAGAAATATTTTTTCTGAGTTGCAAAAACTCCCTATGTGTCAAATTGATGGTTTTAGTCCTTTTTCCTTGTTCTATACTTAATTTCTATTCTTTCCTTGCATTTTTTCTAGTTTCCTCTTCTGTTCCTTTCTTCCAAACGAGGAATATCATTAACCAACTTAACCAAAACAAACACTACAATTACTCGTTCTTCAGTTAGATGATCAGGTAAAATACGGAATTTTAATTAGTTAGATAAAAAATGCCAATGCGAAGCATACCACTTTCACCATCAGATAAATCTGCAAGTCTTGCAATGGCATCAGTTAGTGCTAATTCATGCTCCTGTTTCCACACACAAAAAGTAAAATAAAATAAAAATTAATAGAAGAGTAAAGACAAAAACAACTATCCGACTAATAAACTGAATCTAACCTTTAGAACTTTCTTTGCCTTCTCCATCTCCACGGGATCTGGATGACTAGCACCAAAAACCCTCTCCACCTACAAAAGTTGAAGTTAGCTCAACAACAAGAATCCCACATCCAATAAATACATATAAACTACAGGACCGTTGCTTACCTCTTTAATTAGAGTATCAGTATGAAGCAACTGAAAGTCATCAGGTCCCTTCTTCCCTAAACCATTCTGTGATGGTGGAAAATCTTTCCTGGAATGTCCTTTGGGCAATCCCCTTCCTCTTCCAGAACCTGGAGGCCGGCTCATTCCATGGCCAGGTCCACCAAAACCTCCATGACGAGATATTCCGGGGTCTTCACCTTCCCATTGTATATCCTCTGGACGAATCTGAAGGAAAAAATAATGGATAGGAATCAGGGCAAGAATTGACCCTTATTGTTCTTTGATGATATATCAACATTTTGCGTCTAACAATATTGACTTCATTCTTGCTTCATGATCTGTATGGTTTTTTTTTTTGTAGTCTATGGGGCATATGCCAAAATAAAATTTATAAAGTAATTCATGAAAAGACTTCTAGCATCTGCTTCTTTCTGCTTATATTGAGAACTTACACTATGTTAGGTTCGTTCTTAAATGCTGCATCCAGAACATAAGACATAAAAAGTAGTATGCCATGAAATTAAAAGCTACACATTCTATCCTCACAATAACAATAAAGAACTAAAAAACAGATAAAACCATCCAGAAATGTCAAACTTTTAAGGTTATAAGAATGAGAATGAAGCATGTATCTACCTCAGCTAGCTTAACCCATTCATAAGTTTCATTTTCAGTGCCCACGTCATAAGTGAGAAAATGGCGACCCTGTAAATCCACCACAAAGGCAACTTAAGAACAAAATGTGTAAAACAAAAGACCTCAACTTCAAATATGAGAAGTTAAAGTTACCTCAAGTGGATTATAATCAGTTATCAAAGCATCATAAAAAGTATTATCCTCCGGCCATCTCATTCTCAGTTTTCTTCCAATCAATGGATCAAATACACCTCCTTCAGGAGGTCCATTAGGAATACGGTTACCAGCAAATTGACCTCTGCCACCTGGACCAGAGGGATACCGCATTTTTGTTGAAGATCCCGGTGGCATCTGACCATTAAAACACATTAACGAAATATTAGAATCAGCAGACATGAGATTAGAGGGGTTTGGTTGATATTGTAAGCTTTAAAACATATTATAAGATGTTACAAAGTGTTTGATAAATGTTTCATAAAAGAAGCTTATAAGCTCTTAAAATAAGATCTTAGGAGCTTATAAGCTCCTCCATAACAAGTTGGAAGTCCCAATTTATTTTCAAGATGTGAATATATTCCCAAATCTTTAATCATATTAATTACACAGTTTTCACATCATATAAGTGCCACGATCATCATACAAGCACCAAAAACAATTTACGAGATGTGAGAGCTCTTTAAAAAAAACCTTGGCCAAACACCCTCTAAGTGAAGAAATTTCTAAACTCACAGATTTGTTCTTTTTCCCTTTCGGCCCCATCATGGGCCCACGCTTTGCTGCTGACGAGGATGGCTGGTTTTTTGCAGCCATCACTTGTGGGTGGAAAGGAGAGGGGCCACCAAAGGATTGAGAAGGTAATGGCGGGGTTATTTTAGGTTTTTTACGAGAAGCTGAGATCGAAGGACTAGGAACTGCATCATGTACTGCTTGGCTGGCGCCATGAATACCGGGTTGATGGGCACCTGATTGTCTCCACTCCCTGAATTGTATTTCCCAAAAACCAAAAAAGGGGTTATTATTTCACTAAATAAAAGAACTTTGGCTGTTATTCTTCCAAAACAAAGCTTGTTTTCATGTACAAAACCTTATTTTTCTGATCGTCTCATCAGCATTGACCCTGCTGAGAAGATCCCTGTGCTCCTCGTTCGATAATTTTAACTCTTTCCTAAGTTCAGTTATTAAACTTTCCTTTTCCTGAAAGAAAGTAAAATCAATTGAGCAGACTAGCAAACATAACACAAACATTACCCAAGCAATAGCATTACCCAAGTAATAGCATCATCCTGAGCTTTAAAGGCTCGTAGAACAGAACTATATGCTTCTTGCTCAAGCTGGTGAATTTTAGCTTCCATATCAGTTTCCTCATACATCCTGGGATATGGATGGGATCGACCCATGGGGGCAGGCCTTCCATTACCTGAAATACGGCCACCTCTCGACATTCTATTTTGATGTGGTGGGGGGAAATCATCATCAGTTCCTGAACAGCATCAAATGAAAATAAGTTAGCAGATAACAATGCATCACAACCAAATGAAACCTCAATGTTTTAAACAACCCAAGGATCACTAACAAGCTAATAAGGACCTGTAAACCATGTTATTTAATCCTACATGATGAGGTAGAAAATTTATGTAAAAAATACAGATGACATAGAAACCCAAAGAAGCAAAATCACTGCACATTCAAACAATTATGATATGCATTTAATTCAAAAATTGGACGGTAGTGTTCAGAGTAATGAGGACGCTATTTCGTTACGTGTCGGTCAAACATATTGCGGTATCGCCACATAATATAATCAGATTTAGTGGTCCCACCACTTGCTTAAACGGCAATCAAGTATATCATATTTCTGTTTTCACTTTGCAGAAAAGACTAAGGTTTTACAAGATTAAATCTGTTTACCCCCCAAACATATGGCAAAAATTGGACCTTTATCAAGTAGGACGGAGTTTTCTTTTTCGTTGGCAAACAATCATGAATGAAACAAAGCAAGACTATCTGCAAGCCATTGATATGTTAATGCACAATCACAATTCTATCAGGAGAAAGTTGGGTTCTAACACACCCAACTTTGCTATAACTGTTTTACCTCTCAGACCAGCATTGTCACAAACCACTAATGCTCTTTCGGATTCTTGGTAACCTCAGTAACGCAAATTTTGGAGAAATACACACAGGTTTTATACTATAAACGGCAGAGGCTAGTACAATACCCACAAAATCATCAAATATCAAAATTAGACCCAAAAAATGAACACACATTAATAACTGAACACCCATTTCTGAGCTTCCCAGCCATATATCTCTCCCTTAAAAAAACCCAAAACACTTAAATTCCAATATCAAAATTAAGAAAACCGAGCAAGAAAATTCAGTATAATTCATTCTTCGAGGAAAAACTCAAGAATTAGAGCTCCAAAACCTAATTTCACCGCCAGAACAACTAAAAATGCCACAAAAACAACAATGCGTGCAACTCGCAAACCCTAAGCCAGCTACACCAAGGAAATCAGCACGAAACCGAAACAAAATTGGCAGGAACGAAATCCTCCAGGCTCCTCGACAGAGAATTACTCACCACTACTGTCGTACGGCTCGTATTCCATAGCCAGCTTCTTGCTGACCCCAAGATTCACAATTTTTCGCAGCTCAAAACAACGAAACCCTAAAAGCAATCCCAAATTCTTCGCAGAAAGCGGCGCCCACCCAGAAAAACCTCGCAAAGATTTCAACTTTGAGGAACTTAAAACAGCATAATCGAGCAGCAACAACGATTGAGGCGAACCGATTATTGTTTGATTTGCTTAGCGCTGTGAGAGTGTGTGTGTAGGGGTATCCGGACGTGAATTCCTTTATCGATTCGGGTTAAGAGAAAGAGGGTTTGAGTTCCGTTTGATTTCTTGTTTTTCTTGTTCGAAGGTGTTTTTGCGTCGCTTCGGAAGAGATTCCACACGTGCGGATTGGACTTGGAGACAACCATTAAAATAAATTATTTTTAAAATATTTTTGTATTTTTATAAATTCAACACCACTTAAGGAAAAAATTACAAATTAATTACAAAAAATATTAATATTCTTCAAAATAAAATATTTTGGTTATGCAAGATAATTATGAGTTATTACAATATTTGTCCTATAGTCCTAATCTAATTGGCTTAATAAATTGTGTTTGTGGCTTGGTTTCAAATTGCAATCAATGTAACAATGTAACGTTATTCAAATATCTGGACATATAATTATTATTAATATAGTGAGAGTTTTTTTGTATTATTAATATTATTAAAAAAACAATGTTTAAAGGAATTGAAATTTGTTCTCACTCAACTCGGTATAATTTTGATTCAATAGTTGAGGTTGAAGCATCGAAAAATCTCACAAATCTCCGGAATGTGTGTCTAATTAGTTATTTATGATTGTATGTTAGTTATTATTGTTGAATTGTATTTGATGAATTGATAGATTAATAAATGTAATAAATGATTATGATTAGAACAAATAAATGACCTCATTCTTATCAATATATCTAATAGATAGCCTACTCATTCATTTTCATGTATAAATGCCCTAATTTGGAGCACGAGCTTTACAGAGCAACTTAAAAGCTCAATCATTTACACCATTAATGTCAAATTTACTCTAAACTCCAGATCATGTCAAGTGACAATTTAGGGTCACACTTCCTTTTGTGCGATCAGAAGACCAATTGGCTGACATTCTCACAAAAGTCACTACAGGCCGAGTCTTTCATGAGGTTTTGAGCAAGTTAGGTGTCGGATGTCCCGTAACCTAACTTGAGGGGGAGTGTTGACTAAGAGCTAATTATAGAAGTTGTTAGGATCCCTACAAATCAGGAGTTGGATTAGTTTGATTGTATAGGGTCTCCTCTCTATATATTACGTCTCTGTAATTCTTTGGTCAATGAAAAACAAATACACAACCAAGAATAATGAATAAACTATCTTTACCTATATTCATACGTTCCTTTTATCATGGCATCAGAGCCAAACGTTCTTGAGGATCGTTGATTGGCATCATCATCTGCCGATTACCTGAATTTGACAATGGGCAACGAAGGGGACGTATCATCATCTTCGTCGCCGGCGTTGTCGGAAGCAGCCACCATATTATCCCAACAACTCGCCCAATTACTGGATCAACATAAACCACCAACCCAATCCCATTCCGATGGCCAAGTCACCATCGATTTAAAATTAAACAACAGCAACTACGTTCTCTGGGCAAGAATGTTAGAAATTGCTATTGGTGCTCGCGGACGCCTCAGCCATCTGACTGGGACACCGGCACCGCCCCAAGAAACAGAAGCATCATACCAAAACTGGAAACAACGTGATCTCCAAGTCTTCAGTTGGATCACACAGGCTATTGAACCATCCCTCGTAACGCAATTCATCCACTATCCCACTACAAGAGATCTGTGGAAGGGGTTATCAACAACTTACCAATCGGGGGAAGATAGTCTACAGATATTTGATCTAATGACAAAGGCAGACAGAATCAAACAAGATCAGTCAAGTTTGGAGGACTATTATAGTACTAGCCGGAGTATATGGGCGGAGATAGATCGTCGGCGGCCAAATCCGATGGAATCTCCAACCGACATCACAAAATACAACCAAATCCAAGACGAACATTGTCTCTTTAAGTTTTTGTCGGCCTCAACCCTGAATACGATGCTATCGTACGAGAAATTTTAAGGGAGACAACCTTACCCTCAGTCGACGCCGCATACGCGGTGGTCCGCCGGGAAGCCGCCAGGAGGGTCATCTTGGGACCGACGGTAGCCTCCTTCGACGCGCCCCCATCATCGGGTATTGGATCTGGCATGGTGATACGAGGGCAGAAGTCTTTCGGACAAAATCGGAGGAACCCTCGCCGGTCAGATCTGGCGAAAAGGTCCGCCGGATTCCTCATCCCGGCGCCGGGACGACATGGTCTGCGACCATTGCGGAAAACCAGGGCATCTCGAGAAGGATTGCTTCGAGATCGTTGGATACCCAGATTGGTGGGATCTCAAGGGACGAAAACCGCATCCGGAGAAGGGGAAGAACAAAGGTGTGGCGGCCGTCGCCGACGGAAACACCGCCGGAGAAGAAGACCAGAGAGTAGGGAAGGTGGCGGCTGGAATCTCCCACTGGCGGAACTTCACCAACAACCCGGGTCAGTTGAGAAATGACCCGGCTGCTCCAAATTTCCCCACGCAAACACCAGGTATAGGGCAAGGAGAGTTAAAATTACTCTCTTGCCCTTTGACTTATGCTTCCTCAAACTCATTTGATGCTATTTGTCCCTCATTAAATATTGTCAGTACGTCTACTGTTGAAACCAACAAGAATTCTGCCTGGATATTTGATTGTGGTGCTACGGATACTTTAACTTATGATCCTAATGATATTATTTCCCCTCAACGTCCTCGCCGAGATATAATGCAAACTGCTAGTGGTGAACATGTTTTTGTTGAGGGTGGGGGTGTTATTGAATTCAGTCCCACTTTGAAGTTATCCAACTGTCTCCTTGTTCCGTCCTTATCAAATAAGTTGTTATCTATTAGTCATGTGACTAAGGAACTCAATTGCACGGTTGTAATGTATCCCACCTTCTGTCTATTGCAGGATATCCGTTCGAGGGAGATAATTGGGCGTGGCACTGAAAAGGACGGTCTGTACTATGTTGACGAGGTGACTTCTGAGGGAGGGACTTTAATGGCGCAAGGGTCGACTGATAGACAAAGTTGGTTGTGGCATCGGCGTTTGGGGCATCCCTCTGAGGGTTATCTCAAAAAACTTTTCCCTCAGTTTTCTAGTAAACATCTTAATTGCGAGACTTGTGTTTTGGCCAAGAGTCATAGGCAATCTTTTTCTTTGAATAATACTCGTGTTGATGTCCCTTTTTCATTGATACATTCTGATGTTTGGGGCCCAGCCCCGGTTAATGGGGGTGGGGGATTTCGGTATTTCGTGCTTTTTATTGATGACTGCACTCGTATGTGTTGGATATATTTTTTGAAACACAAGTCTGAGGTTTTTGATAAATTTCTCCACTTTTATCGTATGATCAAAACCCAATTTGATGCTCAAATCAAGATTCTTAGGTCCGATAATGGGGGGGAATTTGTTACCCAAAAACTGCAAACCTTCTTTTCTGAAAATGGGCTAATTCATCAAACCACTTGCCCCCACACACCACAACAAAATGGGGTAGCTGAACGTAAGAACCGGTTTCTTTTGGAAATTACCCGAGCTTTGATGTTTGAGTCTCATGTCCCATCTTTCTTTTGGCCCGAAGCAGTTGCCACTGCCACTTATCTGGCTAATCGTTTGCCTACCAAGATCCTAAACTTCCGCACTCCTATTCAAACTCTGAGTGATTTCACCCAAGTACCGCCAGCCTTGGCTCTAGCCCCCAGAATCTTTGGGTGCTCGGTTTTTGTTCATATCCCCAAAATAAATCGTACTAAACTTGAGCCTTGTTCAGAAAAGTGTGTGTTTGTAGGGTATGGGATTCACCAAAAGGGGTACCGCTGCTATAATCCTCAAACCCGCCGAATGTTTGTCACGGTTGATTGTGACTTTGTTGAGTCTGAATACTATTACCTTGCCCCGACCCACTCTCATGTTCAGGGGGAGCCGGATAACAAGAAAGACCCACTCGAATGGTTAGGTGCAAGTCCTTTGATTTCAGATCCGCTTCCCTCAGGACACCTTGAAAACACAGTACAGGTCAATCAAAAGGAGGCCACTCCATCTCCCTCAAACGATATCCCTGAGGTTAGTGAAGTATCTCATATGAGTTCTACTACTTCTCCTGTCAGTAATAACAATGCAGATGATATTGAGAGTACAGAGGAATACAGAGAAGACAGATACACGCTCCCACCTAGGAGTACCCGCGGTATCCCCCCAAAGAGGTACTCTCCAGAGCGGGAGCCCAGATCGAAGAAATATCCTGTGGTTGATCTAGTCAGGGGGAGTCTGACAAATTCTGCTAAGGCTTTTGCAGCAGCTATTTACACAGATGATATACCTCGGAATGTGGAGGAAGCAACGGGAAACTCAGTTTGGGAACAAGCAATGAATGATGAGATGAGGGCTCTAAAGAAGAATGGGACTTGGGAAAAATGTGTGCTACCACCAGGCAAGAGACCAGTTGGGTGCCGGTGGGTGTATACAATAAAGAGGAAGGCTGATGGGTCAATCGAACGATATAAGGCTCGACTAGTGGCAAAAGGGTACACTCAGACTTATGGGGTGGATTATGGAGAGACGTTCTCACCGGTGGCAAAGATTGATACAATACGGGTTCTGTTCTCTCTCGCTGTTAATCTGGATTGGCCTCTCCACCAGTTCGATGTCAAAAATGCCTTCCTTCATGGTGATCTGACAGAGGAGGTATACATGGAGTGTCCTCCAGGGTTCTCTCATGAGTTCGGACCTCAAGGAGTGTGTAGATTGAAAAAGGCATTGTACGGGTTAAAACAATCTCCTAGGGCATGGTTTGGGAGATTTACTGCTGCGATGAAACGATACGGGTACAGACAAAGTAACTCAGATCATACTCTATTTCTAAAGAAGAATGGTGGGAAAATCACATGCCTCATCATATATGTGGATGACATGATCATCACTGGAGATGATATCAAAGAAAGAGAGAATCTTCGGGAAAGTCTGTTCAAGGAGTTTGAGATGAAGGACTTGGGACATTTGAAATACTTCCTCGGGATTGAAGTCATGAGATCAAATCAAGGGATCTACATTTCACAGCGAAAGTACATTTTGGATCTGTTAACAGAAACAGGAATGCTAGGTTGCAAGCCAGTTGACACCCCTATGGTACTCAATCATGGGTTAAAGATAGATGAGAAGGCTGAAACAGCTGATCAAGGGAGATATCAACACTTAGTTGGGAAACTCATCTATCTGTCACATACACGACCCGATATTGCGTATGCAGTAGGAGTGGTTAGCCAATTCATGCACAAGCCACAGAAAGAACACATGGAGGCAGCCCTAAGGATACTGAAATACTTAAAGGGGTCACCAGATACAAGAGTACTTTACAGAAAAAATGGTCACTTAAGAATTGAGGGGTATACGGATGCAGATTGGGCAGGTAATCCCATAGATCGAAGGTCCACTTCAGGATATTTCACCTTCATTGGAGGCAATTTGGTTACCTGGAAAAGCAAAAAACAGAAGGTTATTGCACTGTCGAGCGCTGAGGCGGAATTTAGAGGAATTGCTAAGGGGCTATCAGAAATTTTGTGGCTGAGAAAACTGATGATGGAGCTTGGATTTCCACCAAACGAAGCTTGCCCCTTAAGATGTGATAACAAAACAGCAGTACAGATCTCTGAAAACCCAGTGCAACATGATCGGACAAAGCATGTTGAAGTTGATAGGCACTTTGTCAAGGAAAAGTTAGAAGGTGAAGTTATCACACTTCCTTTTGTGCGATCAGAAGACCAATTGGCTGACATTCTCACAAAAGTCACTACAGGCCGAGTCTTTCATGAGGTTTTGAGCAAGTTAGGTGTCGGATGTCCCGTAACCTAACTTGAGGGGGAGTGTTGACTAAGAGCTAATTATAGAAGTTGTTAGGATCCCTACAAATCAGGAGTTGGATTAGTTTGATTGTATAGGGTCTCCTCTCTATATATTACGTCTCTGTAATTCTTTGGTCAATGAAAAACAAATACACAACCAAGAATAATGAATAAACTATCTTTACCTATATTCATACGTTCCTTTTATCAATTCTAAATTCTTAATATTTTCAATTAGTTTTTCTTAGTCATTTCACTTATAATTTAGGTTGATTTGAACGTCGAAAAATTTATATCAAATTATTTTTTAGCACGTTCGCTAAATTGAGTTTCAAATTGAAAGACATAATTCGACCATTTTTTTATTAATTGAACTGATCAAATCAATAACCAATAAAGACCACGCTTGTTTAATTTTTAGAACGTAGCTAATATATCAACTTACTGCGACAAAATTTAACCTTTTTAACATGACAAAATGACTAATAGTAGTAGTATTTGAACACTACCTACTCAGAAAAATCAATTGAAGTTTCAAACTTTTGATTAAAGAAGTGGCACAAGCGTTGCTCCATATTTGTCTAATTATAATTTGTTTTCGTTTGGCATTGGATCATGATCTGAAGCTTCTTTGCCTGTTCTTCAATCCTCATCTGCAGCATTCTTTGGATCTAAAATTACAAAAATGAAGTAAAAAAAAATGTCAGAAAATTGTTTCGAATGTAATATTTTAATGCAAACAATAAATAATAAATTTAAAAAAAATAAAGTAATTGAAACCTCTAATTGTTCGTAGAGTCGCCGTTGGACATCCATTTGCAGTCTTAGAGCTTCAACAATCTGCGTCCAACTGTTAGTGAAAAGTCGTGTTAGTAAAGTTTAAGTTTTAAGGTTCTGCAAAGAAAGTGGAATAATGGTAACTCACGTTTTCAAGTCCAACTTTTCTTCATTTCCTGCAGTTTGCATATCATTGAAGTTCAGTGACTATCTAAATGACTCCAAAATTAATTACATGCATATAATTTACTATCAATGAATAGGATAAGAATGCAATGACATGAATTATATTTTAAATTTTACGATACAAGATAGGATGATAATAATATCAAAGGAAACAATTAAAGGAGATGAACCCTTAGATTTTGCTTGTTGCATGGAGGGATAAGAGTTGGAAACTTTTATTTGGAGGGATCACAACCTCTAGTTTCCAATATATATATATATATATATAACCTTATTGTGTCATATTAGATATCGTGTTTGATATTTCTCACGTGAAAAAAAAAAAGTATTATTACATTCGTGTCATATCGTATCCGAGTCATTGTATTGGTATACCGTATACATGCAACATAAACTAGACAAGTGATAGATTTTGAGAATACTACTAAGTAGTGTAGCTTAGCATTTCAATGCTATGTTAACTTAACCAAAGATCTTGTTTCTCAGTTCCTAAGAAAACTACTATAATCAGAAATTTCGTGTTCAAATCGCTGAGAATGCATCTACGATAACTAGAGAACTCGTGTTGGAGTCCGTGAAAATACAACTAACTTTGGTAGGGAGAACTTTGCAACTAATTGGTCTAACTCGATCTGAACTCAGTTAAATGGAATATATATATATATATTGTATAAGATAGATTTTGAGGGTTACCCTAGCAAATTATACAAAATTTTACCGTGATTTGTGAAATTACAATAATATTTCATGACCTAATAATAGTATATTATAATCATGAATATAAAATCAAATATTAATCGTTAAGTAGGACTAAATATTTATAACAAGTTTAAACTAAGTCACCAGAAGTCATCAATTCATATATAATATATATAAATAACATGGGAGAAGTATGTATAATCAGACCACTGTGAATATAATTATTTTTATATTTATTGTAGTGAATTCCAAATATATGTATAAACCGTATCTCATATATAGTACCTTGGGTTGTTTTAGGCATTGGTTGCTCAACGCGATACTTCTGTATGTAAAGAAAGAACACAAGATTTTCAGAAAAGAAATCCATATATATATATATATATATACATTTTTGAATAATAAGTAGTAATTTTATGAAACCTGTAAATGGCTTTTAACGTGAAATATGGTCAAGCCCTCGCATTTCATTAGCTTTAGGATCCCCTTTGGTGTTGCCTCTGCACTCAATCAAGATAATAGTTATTTGTGCTTTTATATATATATATATATTTGTACTATCCTTAACTATCAACCATTTTTATTTTGCAGCCTATATTAAAAAATCTTTAAATTTATGACCTTAGCTATTATTTTTTTAATAAAATACAACCTGATTCCACTTATTGTGTGACATATACATGAAATTTCTTTTACTCATGTAAATGAAATCAGACTACTTTGTTAGAAAATAATAGTTCAGGTTACCAACTTGAACATTTTTTAGTTTAGATTGCAAAGTCAAAAAACGTTTATAATTCAAGATGATACAAGTATTTATCCTTTTATTTATAAATATATATATATATGATTATTTAAATCCGTACTTTTGGGGCCGCCAAGACGATATACACTCTCGATGAATTTCTCATGGAGATCCTCGCTCCATCGAAGTCGTGTCTTGTTCTTGGTCGCCTCTTTTTCTAAAACAACATTGCTAGAAGTGATTAATTTATTCCCACCAGAACTAATCCGTCTGGATTTCTCTTGATGAACTTGTGTGAACTCATAATTTTCAACCTGTATCGATACATGGAAAAAAATGATTGTAAAAAACTCTTAAAACAAAATTTAATTACTTAGGGATAATAATTTATTTTTTTGTCCTATGCAGTCACAAACTGTTTGTAATGTCTACTTATACTTTAGAACAAAATAAGGTTAATAGTTTGTAGATATCCATTTTCTTAAACCCCCAACTTCTGCTATACTCATCAATATGCGTTAAATTTCGGAAAATTTGAGAAAGTTTTAAGAGGAGAAAGAACAAGTATGTGCAAACACGCAGTCGATGCGAGAGGCTAACTATTTCTAATTTTCAATGGATTGAAATTCATCACTCACGTACGTCAATATCTTTTCCGAAACTTCGAAGAGGGCCGAAGCTCAAATCTCTCAAACTCTCGGATATCCGCCGGTTATGCTCGAACGGTGAGTGGATCTTGCAATATTCTTGGCCGGTCGATGCCACCGGCTTCTCTCGATTACCGCAACAACAAGATTGAACAAGCGACTGCAAAGTATCTCTCGACTGAAAATCGTTGTCGTTTTTATCTACTAAACTAGCACAATCTGCAAACATACGATCCTATTCACGTATCAAATCCAAACTTAACCCAAAATGAAAGGACATATTCTTCAACTATAGAAAACATTAAAGAATATTGTAAGTGTACCTGATATCTGAGGAAGCATATAACCTTTCTGGGGTGACAAATTCTTGGAGTAAAACCCCTTCATTTCGGAGTAAGATCTGCTAATTAATGACCCAAATCTATTCTGGAAATCAATATGTTGATTGTTCATATTTGACCTTCAAAGATTAATTACGAACTGACCAATGAGATACGAGCATACTCTTAACAAGAAATACCCACATTTTAATTTTTCCCTTTTTTATGCATTATGAGAAATGAGAAGCATAGTGTATGTAGTCCACCAAGGAGGGCAGATACAGAGAAGAAACTAACAAATGAAATTAATATATAACTATTGAGTTATTAGTATTAATAATTAACTTAAGTCTCCTAACATGTCAGCCGGCGAGGTCGACTAAGCTGAGAATAGAAATATAGAATAATTAATAATCATCAATATACATTACATAGTGCAAGCTTTTTCTTTTTTAATAACAAATAGTGCAATATTCTTCACTGGAATTAATTTTGGCGAATTAATGTCGAGGGGGTGTTGTCATTATGTTTCCATGGGTATATGTAGAAAGTACCAAAATGGCATTTTGGCCCTTGCCAATTTATGACATAATTTTACTTTTTATTAAAAAAAGAGGACACACCCGGCTATAATATATCTTCTTGCGAACAGAATGTTCACCGTTAGTTTCAAGTGGTGTAACTTAATTGTTCGACACTATACTAGCTTAACTAGAGGTATCAAGTTCGAATTCCTGAGAAAGCAACTATCATTGATAGGGAGAACTTTACAAATTACACCCTAAGTGATTCGTCTCAGCTCGATTTATGAAAATGAGCTATAGAATCCAAAAAAATAATAATAATAAATAAATAAAACAATGTGTATCGTTAACTATAATGACTAGTTCTCTTACGACATGATTGATATAATGGAATGAGGTGAGAATGGAAAGAGTATTACCGCCTCCATTCCTAAACCTTGATTGGTACACAACATGATTAGGAATATGCTCATTCCTGAGGTAATGTCCATTCCCACAAATATGAGATTACCCATTCATTTAGTCCACCATGGTATCAGTCATTCCCAATGTTTAGAATTTATTGTTATTTTTATATTGTTGTCACATCATTGTTAAATGCATATTATATTTTATTATTTTCATACATAAAAATTAAATATTTAATCCCGCTCGTCCGTTGTAACATCCCGCTCGTCCGACTTATAAGGTACGCCACGTTTTAACTTTTTTATGTGTTTAATTATGTGATTTTGTGTTTTACGTGACCCTATTTTGAACTCTTTTTGAGTTTAGGGGCCCCTTTATAATTTTCTCTTTTTAGGGGTTTTTCGGTCATTGCTTGTTCGATCGAGATTTCGACCTCTTAGACCCCTTCAACGCGTTCGGGGCATCAAAACGAGTCCGTAGACTCTAAGTTTGCCCAATTCTAACGTCCTTTGCCCCTCCTACCATTCGTTGCGCGCGAGGACCCGGGATAAAACACCCGAATCCTCGTTTTTCGTACCAAACCGATCAGCAGCTCTCTCTCTTTTCCCGCTCTTTCTCTCTCCTCTCTCACGATACACTCAAAGTGTGAGAACACACACTAACCGAAACTCGCTCGTTTCTCGACGGATTTCAGCGAATCAATAGTCAATTTCGAAGAGGTCGACGACGCGGTCACAACCGTACCAAGATCTCGACCCGACGATGACCGATGACGGAGATATCGCCGGATTTCAATCGCTCCTGGAGGGGGTGGCGGAGCCGCCACTTCGCCGGCTTTTCGCCGCGGTTTCCGGCGGACTTCCGGCGACACGCTCCCCAGACCTAGAAAGAGGACCACCAGGCGTTTCGTCTAACATCGGCGGCGCGGCCAGCCGCACGCGCCGCCTGAAGCTCACGGCAGCTGCGCACGTCACTGTAGAGGCGAGTTTCGCCGCCGATGGGGCTTGATGGTTTCCAAGGTTTTCCGACCCCCTGAGTTCATTTCCTGCATCAATTTGAGTAAATTTTGGTCGTAGGTGGTGGTTCCGGCGACTTGAGCGGCGGCAGAAACTTCAGAGGACATCGGGGTCCCTTTTCGTCGATCTTTTGGCCACGGGCTCTTCATGAAAGTTATTCGGAACGACGAGAACTTTCAATCCCCATTCACGCGACTCCAGATTTGGCCATTTGGTGGCGGATCGCGTCGACGCAGTGGCGGTTCAACGGCGGAGATAGCTCCGGGGATAATTTTCGGTGACCACTATAGGGGTTTCGAAGAGCTCGTCACGGGTAAGACAATGTCTTTTACGGATTCGATTTTTGTTCACCAGTTTGGAAGTAATTTGATTTTGAAGATTTTGGGGTTCATTATTGTAAGATCTGAAATTGGAGACGATTGGCTTGGAATTTTCAGAAATTGATCGAGGAATTGGAACGAGCTCGAGGAGTACTTGCACAGGTGATTTTTTTGGGATTTTTCTGGCACGTTCCGGTGGCGGCGTTCCGGCGGGCTTCGGACAGTTTGTCCGCCTCATCGTGGTGAGGCCAACGCCACTTTCCGTTCGTCAATTGGATGCCCGGTTGATTTGTTTTGAATTTTTGAAGTTGTTGTGAATTAATTGTTAATTGTAAATTTGTTCGTATATGCTCAACAAGTTGATGAATGCACGTTGTTTGATATTTGAAAATATGAAATGAATTATGGAATATATGAATTCATGATTTGTTGTTGATATTAGTCCCGTTTCATGTCAATTGTTGTGTATAATTTTTGTACAAGGGGTGTTCATGTAATTTTAGAAAATACAAATTTGTATAACTTGAATTAATTAAACCTTATCATTTGAAAACGATTATGCTAATTTTGATTAAGTAAAGGCTAAATTGCCAATTTAGTCCCACAGGATTGGTCTCTCATCAATTTAGTCCCGTGCTTTTGGAATAATTCAATTTAGTCTCAAATCCTAAAATTCTCAACCAATGTGGTCCCAAATGCTAACGGACGTTGGAAAACTAACGAAATTGACCATTTGACACGCTGACTGAGAGTTTGGAGAGTAAAAAACAGAACCCTAACACATCCAATTTACTCATTCATACTTCCCCCAAATATTTTACCATTTTTTTTACAAAAAACCCTAGGAGCCAAATGATCGAGCCAAATCCCTGCTTGTGGTTCGATCGAGAGATCCGACACGGTCACTCTATTTATTGAGAAGAAACTTCCGTCCGACTACTCGAAATCTGCACAGGTCGAGGCAAACGTAAGCTCCGAGGCCAACTCGGGGAAGGTGGGTGTGAGACCCGGGTTGGCACTCCGACGCTCAAGTCAGGTTCGAATAGGATGATCGAAGTGATTGAGCGGTGAAAGAGGTTAGGTGAGAAAACTTACCGTGCAATAAATGAGGGGGAGCTATATATATGGTGAAGAGAGAGAAGTTACCGTCTCGACATGTCGGCACGGGGAGCTGACAGGTGCCCCACTAAGACCAACATTAAATGCGTGGTCGGCCACTCTACTAGTGGACTAATGTGCTAGCCGGTCGAAGGGCTTGGGTCGCAAGAACCGGTCTGAAAGCCTGACCAAGGGTCGACGGCTAAAGCGGTAATTTATGTGCGGTAACTGGATGTCCGACCAGGTGATCGAGATATGATCTTCGATCATACAAGTGGAGTGAGGTGATTGGTCCAACTCGACAGCGGATACATGCTACGTCACCCGCGGCCTTCGATTTTCTTCGATTTGTGGAGAAATTTTCAAAATTTCTCCACAATAATACTCTTACATGTTTATTACTGTCCAGAAATTTGATCAATCCCGTTAGTTTTCTAACGTCCGTTAGCATTTGGGACCACATTGGTTGAGAATTTTAAAATTTAGGACTAAATTGAATTATTCCAAAAGCACGGGACTAAATTGGTGAGGGGCCAATCCTGTGGGACTAAAATGATAATTTGGCCTTAAGTAAAAGTTGAATTATTATGCCTTGGATGATTAAATTTGAGACTTTTGTAATTAAAGTTTAATTACCTCAATTGAATTTGAATCTATTATGCAACGTATGAATAGTATGAACTTTGAATGGTTAAATGGCTTAGTCGGAATTTGGTATGTAACCCCGTGGGTCTAAATGAATTCGTCACATGCTATTATATGATATGATTGGCCTTGTAATATGTGGATTTCGTATAAAATGTGAAATATGACTTGAATGGAACTTATAGGATTTAATTAGAAACTTTTGCACGTAAGAAATAATTTATTCGTACGAATATGAACTGGTTATTTGATAAATGAATTGATATGAAATTATATGATTTGCATCGCCTTTCATTTCCTTCTATTTACATTAATTGTGAACATAAACATGTCCTAATGTTTTGTTTTGCATGTAATTAATAGAAATTTGAACCCTGCTTATGTGATTGCATTTGTCGTGCGTCTCTGTGTGGTTGTTTATGTCTGAGTCTGAGTCTGAGTTCTGTGTTGTGTTTTGTGTGTTCAGTTGGTACAGGTGCACCCGGGGTGGTGACTAGTGGGTCGTGCAGGTTTCGGGGTGGACCATTTGCTGTGTCTTCAGCTTTGTCTGGTACCAGGTGAGGTTAGGATATAGTTATATCCTATCGCAATGTGCTCGTTTTCGAATGTATGCGATTTATAAGCCTTATATATACGTAAATATGTGTGAAATATGTACTTTGATGGTTTTGTCATAAGTTTGAAAGTAAGAAACGCTATGTACGAGCCTATGTATGCTTAGTTTCGATATGTTATGATTTTGAGGTTAGTCCGAGTGATATGTACGTACGATATGATAAGTATGATATGCATGTGATATGTCTGTCTGTCTGTAGCGTGATGTGGCTTGTGAGTTAAGCTTTGTGATAAGTGTGATTTTTGCGTTATGCCTGGGGCCCCGACGATAGGATCAACCCGGAACCCACCATGAGGAAAGTGGGGGATGGAGTCCTTGGGTGTGAGTGTCATGAAACTCATACCCTGACATATTAGTGAGGACGGTTAGGGTGTGTACAGCCCTTCTATCACACGGAGAGGAGGTATCTGTGTTTGCCTTATGTTTCATGATTTGCATTTTGGTTTTGAGTTTTGTTTGTCAGTCTCAAGTTCGTGAAACGGGGGTAGATTCCTAAATTAAGATAAAATTTGGTATACTTTCAATCTAATAAAATATGCTCCGGTATGTGTGCTAAGTCTGCATGAACGTGTGCTAGTCTACATGAACGTGTTGTTGGAAAACACGAATCAGAAAGCAGCGGAATTTAAAAAAATTTCCCAACAAAAGGACCTTGGACTCGCAATCGTGTAACCAAATTCGTAGAGATAGAAAACTTACTTTTCTTTTTATTCTTTCTTGAAGCGTTTCAAGCCACCCAAGAACGCTCTTCTCGCGGCTTGATCCCCTCTCCTTGGTAAAGCTCGAATCTTCAAACTTCTAACTTGAAGTCTCTAGAGAAAGTCCACCAACTTGATCACAATCTAACTAGTAAGGATGCTAGTTCTCTAGTTAGTGTTTAGGCTTAACCTAGGGTTTTATTTAATCTTGGAGAAAGGAAGGTGTTCAACACATGAACCAAAAGAATTGCCAATTAGCTCTAAAGGGGAGCATGAGCTCCCCTATATATAGGTAAGGGAGAGGGGCGCCGATCCTATTCCTTGTTGGGCAAGGATTTGGTTCCTCTCTCTCCTATTACTTGATCATCAAGTAATTTCCAACTTTGACTTTGAATTCTAATTCAAATCAACTTTCAAGAGAGCTAAAATATCCAAACTATTTTTGGATAATTTTATACTTTATTTATTTAAAATAAATAACTTATTTTATCTAATTAATTAATTCATAATTAATTAACTAGATTAATTTTCTCCAAAATTAGACTTTCTTTTTAATTCAAAATTAAACCAAAGTCTATTAAATAATTAACACATTTAATTATTTAATATATATATACAATATATATATTCACACGTGTGGGACACGTGTCACAAGGACACGTGTCACTCACGTGACCCACACGTGTGGTTTCACACGTGTGGAACCCTCTAGGCCCGATTAACTCGTTTAATCATTTTTAAGCCTCAACTCATGTAACCAAGTTGTTGTGTGTGACCCTCTAGGTTCTCAATTCAATTAGCAGTGACCCTAATTAATTAATTCACTAATTAATTAATCAGTCCACAGATTAAACGACCATAGTCTAGCAACAGGTGTTTAACCCCTAGCTGAATTGGAATGTTCGGATTCGACAGAACCTTTAAGTCATTGATTCATGTGAGATACAATCCTCCTACTTACTATCTCTCAACCAAGATCTAGGGTAAGGGAATAATCAGAACCCTAATAAAGCTAAGTGCATTTCATATCCATTTGATCTCAATCCAAGAAACCCTTTTCTTGATGTCTTGATCTACTGCCTTGGCCAAGGACTCCATATGGCATATGAATGACTTACACAATAAGAGATCACCTTGCAAATGCAAGTGTAGGTCCTTTCTTGATTCTCATTCACTTTCATGAATCACTTGTGTAGCCCCAGCATAAGCCTTGAATCAGTTGTCTAAGGCGACACCCTTTAAAGCTTATACCTAAGACTACAGAGTTAACTCATAAAGTGACAAGGAACCTCAAGTCTAAGGATCAATTAATCACATCAATGACTCGTGAGATATTTCCTAATCTGGAAGTTTCCATTTCCTGAAATAGAAACTTCCTTTCCCATTTAGGAATGTTCTCACACGGGGCACCTCAGTGAACTTACTTATTAAAGTAAGCACCCTCATGTATCACGCACGTATCAACTATACACTTTGCACCTCCATGAAACAAGGTGGTCCTTCTTAAAGGCGTGATCCCACAAGCACGCCTTAGAGGAGTCAGGTTGACACTCCCACTGTCTGTAGGACTCATCGGCTTGGAGTATTTTACTAATCATGACTTATGTGATATAGGGCTCGTTTCATGAACCATTTCACCTAAATGGTAGAGTCCTAAAGTCATCAGGATTAGGGGAGTTCTCATACATGCACAGATAAAGTAAACGCATACCAAACAAGAGCATATAAAGAAGTGTTGCCTCAATTCGTTATTTCATTCAAAGATTGTCTGTGATTACAATAAGGAAAAACATAAAGCGGATATACAATCGGCTTTCTAGGGCACTATTCCTAACACGTGTGCTAGTCTGCTTGAGTTTGATCGTATGTTTTGAGTTATGTTTAAGCTAAGTTTTGTTTGTTCTGTTTTGGATAAGTCACCCTACATATATTATCACGAGAAAGAAATGTTTTGGCGTGCAAAAACTAATCCGGGATTCACGAACATCTAATTTGTACGTGTTGTGCTCTGTATATATGTAGGTGTGTGTGGGTAACCCCTCGCGCAGTCTTTGGACTGTCCCCTTCCCCTTTTATGTTTTTAGTTTGCAGGTTTACTTTGGAAGTCTTTGGAGTTCGTGCTAGGCGGCTGTTAGTATCTGTTGAGTCTGTGTCAGTCTGTCTGAGGTTGTTAAGTGTTTTATTTCGAATTTCGTTTGTAAATTTTGTATAAGCTATGTTATGTGCAGGTTCGCATTTATGATTTGAATGTATAGAATTCGGGACAGGTTAGGACAGGTGTTCGGATTAGATGAACCCGTTGTGATTGTATGATTATTCGGGACAGGTTTCTAGGACCAGTTGAACCCGTCTTGTTGTGTAATTGTTCGGGACAGTATAGGACAGGTTCGATCGTTTAGTTGAACCTGTATAGTTGACTTTGATGTATGCTTGATGTTGTCATCCTTATTGTATGAAAAGATTTTAAAAAGTTGGCATTTCGTACTGCTTCCGCTGTCATGTTTCGCATATTCTCTTTTGTACAGGGTTAGGTACCGCCTAGCTAGTGTGTGTGTTTTCGTTTATCACCCGTTCGCTGTGACTTGGTGCGTGTGCGGACTCTCCATTTCGTACACGTGTCGGGTCATAGTGCGGGGGTGTGGTGCCCCACCGCTTGGGGCGTTACATAATCACATTGAAAATTTAATAAATTATATTAAATATATGTAAATATAAATATATTATATATTTAAAAAACATGTTCAAAATATTATTTTATTTATAAATTTTATAAATTCAAATATTTTACAAAAAACAAAATTTGACATTTATATTAAAATTTATTTTTAAATATCAAGCAATACATTAAATACAATAAATAATATATATATATATATATATATATATATATATATATATATATATATATATATCACAAATTCACTCTCACACTCACATATATATAGTACATAAAATAAATATCATATATATAACACATTCGATATTGATGAGACCTAAAATCACGCTCGAATCAGAGCCGTCCACGTGTCAGCACATCGCTGGCTAAGGCCAAGACGCTCGCATTGATGGGCTCGTGAGCCTTCCCAGCCCACTCATTTGCCAGCTAATATAAACCGTCAAGCCTCGGACGACAATTCAGGTAAAGGGCTAGAACCGACGAGTTTGACGCTCGCATCTCGGCCCTCAGGGTTACCCTTCTCAGGGAAGCACCCACATGGGGGGCCCCATTAATGACGCTCGGGATTTTGGCGGTCAAGGGTCATCTATCATGGGGAGCCCATCTGTGGATTGTTCGAGCGTCACCAACGCTCGGGAGTGACCCTACTTCTCATGCGACGGATCCTAGCCTTCACAAGCGGGTTTTGGTCCATCATCCCGCGCGACCCTCGCCAACAACCTCTGACACAAAGGTAGTGCGCACCATTGTACCTGACACGCCGCCTCCTTTGCAGAAACGTCACTCTCACACCCTCACAGGCTGCCACGTGTTAAGGCAACACAGGTTTGGGACCACACGGTCAATTTACCCATTTACCCTCGCCCCTAACATATAAATAAGGGGAGAACACATGCATTCTGCCCTAAGTCATCTTCTTCACTAAATACCACACAACCGAACTGGGCATCATCTTTCCTCTGCATCTTCATCTTCTCAAAAGTCTCATATACTCCACCATTTTCTGCACCTTTGCTGCACGATTTCTTGGTGTTATCCTAGCTGGAAGAACCCACGCTCATTGGAAACCCAGTTCCTGAGGCTCCTACGCCTGTGATGGTCTTCCCTCCTACATACAAATTCTAAAGTGATTGGTGTCTAAATCCTTCACAAGTTTCTACACCATCATTTTTTGCGCCGTCTGTGGGAAATCCATCATCACCGTCTTCATCATCATCTTTTTCTTCCCTAAAAGCTAGTTGAAAAGTGACACCAGCGACTCTCAGCATGGTGACGGCGACAAGGTCAGGAGCGGTAGGAAGTAAAGGTGCTCGTTCCCCTGTCAACGAAGAGAATACAGGGAACGACGCCGCCGCTGTCGGTACGCCGCCTCCACTCACCGGAAATACTGAGGTCGCCGCTGCAACTCTCCCCCCCAGAGGAAACGAAGCAGGAGGATCTGGCTCGAATCCTCCTCCCCCAACCTTCACCCAAAACGTTCAAACCTCTCATCACGGCATGTACTCCATGGCCATGCCCCCGCCGGGATACGTCCATATGCAACCGGGAATGATGCCCGGAATGGTGCCCATGGTCCAGCCATATCCAGTGGGTACACTAAATCTCCCACTGTCACTACCAAGAGAAATACAAGGGGTGGAAATGCCCCAGGTAACAACCCAGCAGCTCCAGGCTCTTTACGCACAGTGTGAAGGGCAGGCGGTACAGAACGCCTGGGAGCACTTCACTGCCGCCTATTTTCCCTCTTTGGCAGGAGCTCGAGCGGCTCCGCCCTTGGGCGGGCTCCCTGCACATCCCTTGACGATGGCCCAAAATGCGTTAAGGGCCCAGCAACCTCACCCTCCCCCGCTTCAAGAAAATGAGGCCGCTCCGAGGGTCCAGCAAGGGCAGCAGCCAGCGGGAAACGAGAGAGCCCCTCAAAATGAAGGGGCTGGAAACAACGACGAGGTCCAGTCGAGGGCCACAGAGAGGGCAAACCGCAGAAATGTCGGTGACCCTCAGCTTGCAGCAGTACAAGACCAAATTCGAGGGCTCCAGAACGTGGTGGAGCAGCTCTCTCGAGCACGGTCTCACGCCTCTCGCGATGGGGGCGAGAGGTCCAAGGCCAGAGACGCTCGCCGACCACGTAGCCCCATTTCCCGGCGCAGGAGGGAAGCCAGCTATGAGGATCCCGATGACCGGGATTATAGGATCATGACTGGCGACTCGCCCCTCATTGAGGAGGTACTGATGACTCGAGCAGGGAAGGGCAAAATCCCCTCGTCTGTCAATAGGTACGATGGAACCACTGATCCAGCCGAGCACCTGGATCACTTTGTACATTTGATGCATTTATATGATCACCCCAACAACTATTGGGCCAAAGTGTTCGTCACTTCCCTCACTGGAATGGCTCAAGACTGGTACAAAAAACTCCCCCCGCGCTCGATTCGGGGGTATTATGACTTAACAGATGCCTTCGTCAGCCACTTCAACTCCTTAAAAGCACCGGCCCCAGCCACAACAGCCCTGTACAGCTTGGTCCAGGGGCCGAATGAGACCCTTCGGTCTTTCATGGGAAGGTTCAACAAGGAGATCTTGTTAGTGGAGAAGCCCTCGATGGATTTCTTGAGGCATGTTCTTTTCGGAGCTATAAACATGAAGCACTACGTCAGCAAAGAATTTGTGGAAGAAGTGGCCAAGAAAAAGCCCCGCTCGTTGATGGAAATAAGGGACATCGCTGACTCATTTTTCACCCTCGAAGATATGTACCTTGCGAGGGACCAAAAAATGGCGAACGCCCCTCACACCAACAGATCCTTTGAGGACAGAGGAGATTCAACCAGAGGCCGCCGCCGCAGCCCTATCCCTGCTCGCTGGAACTCTCCCCCTCGGAAATTCGAGCGAGTCCCTCTCAACCGCCCTATAGCTGAAGTGTATGCTATGGCGGACAAAAAGCTGTTCAAAAGGCCGTCGAAGCTAAGGGAAACCGAGGCCCAGAATCATTCGGGAAAATATTGCGCTTTCCACAAGCAGAAAGGGCATGATACCAACAAGTGTCGCCAACTCGAGAGTGAGATTCAGAGGCTTATTGCCGGAGGGCACCTCAAGGAGTTCGTGAAAGTGCTAGAAAGATACGACGAACACTGTGCTGAACGAGCGCGTATTAGAGGGAGAAGTCGTTCGCGCTCACGCAGCCCCCGTCACCGTCACACCGAGCCCAGTGACCGTGGGAAAGGGAAGGCATCGGACGTGGAAAACCAGCCCTTCGCGGTTATTCACATGATTGCCGGTGGACCCTCGGGGGGTGATTCCAACGCTTCCCGACGTCGCTACATTCGGAGTTATGACCAAAGATCTTCTCAGCCCTGCCCGGTGCTCTCTGTTGATAAGTCGTCACGCTCGGAGAAGGATGAGAGCGTAGGTTTTACAAAGAAAGACTTAGAGCACATTGTAACACCCCATGGGGTCGGTGAAACCTCTGACTGCCCCATGGTGGTTAGCTTAGACGTTCACAATCATGTTGTAAAGAGGGTCTTGATTGATAGTGGAAGCTCCGTAAATGTTTTACCTTACTCCACGTTCCAGAAGATGAACATCACAAACATCCCGCTCGAACCTCTTAGAACAGCCCTTGTCGGCTTTGGGGGTTCCGAAATCGTCCCTCGCGGACAAATTCGCTTGGCCACCTCTTTCGGTCGCGCCCCACAGCGAAAGACTTTAAATGTTCTTTATGTGGTGGTCGAAGTGGACCTACCATACAACATCATCATTGGGCGCCCAGCCCTCGTCGACTTCAAAGCGGTAATTTCCACCTATCATCAAAAAGTCAAGTTTCCCACTCCCGAGGGAACTGGAGAAGTATTGTGCAATGTAAAGGAAGCTTGGGAATGCTACGTACTTTCTCTTCGAAGCCACAAGCCCAAACAACCTACCCAGGCGGGCTCCACCAAAAAGTCCGTTGACTTCCCCAAGCTGGATGAAGATGGCCCCGAGCGCAAGAGGGCCAAGCTCTATAAGAAGAAGAATAAGAAGAAAGCCACGGACAAACCCGAGGGTGCTGGAAACTCACCCCTTGGAGAGGTTGGGGCTTCCTCCTCGGAGGACGAGGACCCTACACCCTCGGGAGGTACCAACGAGAGGGTCACAGGAAAGAAACGGGCGCTCGAACTGCCGAGGCCTGAGATAAGAGTGGAACCTACAGAAAACTTCCTGACCATCGAATTGGAGCCGGGGAATCCAGATAAGACCACGCAAATAGGTTCCAGCCTCGACGGTCCCTCTCAGATTATGATGATTGAGTTCTTGCGGGAAAATATTGATATCTTTGCTTGGAAGGCTTCCGACCTCACCGGCATAGATCCGAGCGTTATTGTCCACCGGCTGAACGTGGATCTAGCCTTCAAACCTATAAAGCCGAAAAAGAGGGATGTCCACGGATTCCGAAAGCAGGTCATAGAAGAAGAAGTCAATAAACTGCTTGACGCTCAGTACATAGAAGAAATTTTATATCCCGAATGGCTTTGCAATGTGGTGCTCGTTCCGAAGAGCGCCAACAAGTGGCGTATGTGCAACGACTTCACGAACCTTAACAAGGCATGTCCCAAAGATCCGTACCCTCTGCCTAGAATCGATCAGTTGGTAGATTCAACCGTCGGATGTGAACTTATGAGCATGATGGATGCTTTCCAAGGATATTATCAGATATTTATGGCTCTTGAGGATCGTCCCAAAACTGCGTTCGTAGTCCATATGGGTGTCTATTGCTTCAAGGTCATGCCCTTTGGGCTCAAAAATGCCGGAGCGACATATCAGCGCCTCGTCAACAGAATGTTCGAGTGTGAGATCGGAAAGTCCATGGAAGTATATGTGGATGACATGATCGTCAAAAGCGAACGCCAACATTCTCATCTAGGAGACCTCAAACGAGCGTTCAATATCCTGCGGCGTTATGGTATGAAACTGAACCCTTCCAAATGTACATTTGGTGTACGAGGAGGCAAATTTTTGGGATATATGGTCAGCCAACGAGGCATAGAGGCAAATCCAGAGAAGATCAAAACGATCCTGGACATACCCTCCCCTCGCAATCTGAGAGAGGTCCAGGTGCTTGTGGGTAAAATCATTTCACTAAATAGGTTCATCTCCCGCTCAGCGGACCGAAATCTGCCCTTCTTTAAAATTTTGCGTAACGCTCGTAACTTTACTTGGAGCGCGGACTGCGAAAAGGCCCTGCAGGACATGAAGCAGTATCTTTCGAGCGCGCCTCTGTTGACCAAACCTAACCCGGTGGAGACTTTGTTTATCTATCTGTCAGTTTCCTTGGAGGCCACGAGCGTTGTCCTAGTGGCCATTCGCGAGCGTAAGCATATGCCGGTGTATTATTTAAGCAAGACTCTACAAGGAGCGGAGAAAAGATATATGGAGATAGAGAAGTTTGCATTCGCGCTTGTAAATGCCTCTCGGAGGCTAAGACCATATTTTCAAGCGCATTCCATCGTGGTTCTTACAGATTAGCCCCTCAGACAAGTGCTTGCGAAGCCAGACGTTTCAGGGAGGTTAATTAAATGGTCAATTGAACTTAGTCAGTTCGACATCGCTTTTGAGCCCCGCACGGCGATACAGGCTCAGACCGTGGCTGACCTATTGGTAGAACGTTACAACTTAGATACCGTGCCCTCAACAGAGGATGGTTTATGGCTGTTGCACACCGATGGCTCCTCGACCTCCCAAGGGGGAGAGCCGGGGTGACCCTCAGAGACCCTCTCGGAGCTGAAGTTGACTATGCGATCAAGCTGGCGTTCCAAGTCACCAACAATGAAGCTGAGTATGAGGCCCTCATCCAGGGGCTCAGGATTGCACTCCGAAATGGCGCCACTCGGGTCACTGCATATGTTGATTCGCAGTTGATCGCGAGTCAGATTGATGGTTCTTATGAGGCTCGAGAAGCCACTATGGTGCAGTATCTGGCGAGCGCTAAGGAGGTGATAGCCAAGTTCAAGGAATTCCACCTTTTACAAATCCTGAGGGCAGAAAACGAACATGCTGACGCTCTTTCGAAATTTGCGTCCGCCCTGGACGGCCACTGCGAACGCGCTGTTACATTTATGAGAACAGAGGAGCCGCTGATAAGTAAAGGCGAACCTTCGAAAGAAGTGCACATGATTGACCCCTCCGAGCCTTGTTGGCTTGACGAAATTGTCAGATTCCTCCAGGATGGAACCAGCCCGAGCGACAAAGTTGAGGCTCGGAAGATCAAGAGTAAGGCCCCTCGTTTCTCATTGGATGCCGAGGGTCGATTATTCAAGCGATCCTTCCTGGGCCCACCGCTGAGATGTTTGAGACCCTCGCAGGCTAAAGAAGTTTTAGAGCATGTGCACAGTGGAAGTTGTGGGAACCACTCAGGCGGGCGAATCTTGGCAAAGAAAATCTTAAGGAGTGGGTTCTATTGGCCCTCGGTATTGCAAGATGCCATTAGATATTCCAAGAAATGTCCCAAGTGCCAGTTCCATTCCAACACTCCTCAGTTGCCGGCAGCTCAAATGATTCCTATTAATGTTTCATGGCCTTTTGATCAGTGGGGCATTGATATCGTGGGACCTCTCCCAATGGCGGTCGGGCAGAAGAAGTTCGTAATACTTGCTGTGGATTATTTCACTAAGTGGGCTGAGGCAGAAGCGGTCGCTAAGATAACGTTCAAGGTTGTGAGGGATTTCATTTGGAAAAATATCATCTGCAGATACGGCATCCCGAGGGTGCTCATCTCAGATAACGGTTCCCAGTTTATCGCTGCTGACACACGGGATTGGTGCTATGAACTAGGGATCGAATAACGATTCACTTCCGTGGGTCATCCTCAAGCTAATGGTCAAGCTGAAGTGACCAACCGAACCATACTCCAGCATCTGAAAACGATGCTCGAGAGTAAGAAGGGAGAATGGGCTGAAGAACTTCAGGGAGCTCTGTGGGCGTACCGTACTACTCCGCGAGCGGCACCCGGGGGAACCCCTTATTCCCTCGTGTACGGCTCCGAGGCTATGATACCTACGGAAATTGCTCAAGAATCCGCACGCGTTGCCTATTTCAAGCCTACTGCCAACGAATCCAATCGAGCGTTCGAGTTAGATTTGTTGGACGAAAGAAGGAATGTTGTGTGGGCACGTATCCAAAAATACAAAGCGACCGTAGCCCGCCAATACAACAAACGTGTTAGAGAAAGGACTTTCCAACTGGGGGACTTGGTCCTCAAAAAAGTTGAAGTTTCCAAACATGTAGGTAAGTTGGACCCTAATTGGGAAGGCCCCTTCAAAGTCATCCAGGTACGAGCAAACAATACCTACCTATTGGAAACTTTGCAAGGCGAGCGGCTCCCTAGGCCATGGAATGCATGTAACCTTAGAAGGTTCTACGTATAAACATCATCTTCTTTGTAAATTGCCCTTCTGCGGCATTGAGTGCTTCCCTTCGACGGAAAGCGTGTTGTAATCATTTCCAAAAATGCATCCATATAACAGTAAGTATTTAATTCTTTGCTCTTATTATTTGCTTGCTTTCTTATTTGATCTAATGATTCGAGCGACGAGAGGCCTACTCCGTGTCGAGCATCCTCCACGTCGAACGGCCTACACGACACATCAATCGTCCCAAAGCTACACTGTCCAGGTGTTGATAATCATCCACCCGGAACAGTTTGAACGATTGGAAAGAGCAAATCCTAAAAATGAGCGTGTCGAACAGCGGGGAGCACAATGCTTAACTTACGCCAGCTGAGTGCTCGCCACTCCAGCTCGTGCTCGTAAGAACCCTAATGACCCTCAACTTATTGAGTAAAAACACACTCATAAAATAATGGATTTTAACTCAATCCCTTCATGTGCTCCTCGAAATAACGCTAACCCCACGGTTACGCTCGCTTTGATCCCATACTTAGCAAATCCTACTGATGATTTCTAAAGTATCTACAACCTAATGGAGCGTTCAAGACGAGGGTGCACATTATGGGGCCAATACTTAGGCGGATCCCCAGAGATTTCCTAAGTTCAAATTCGAGCCCCATTACAAAAATGGCCAGGGAAACATCCTCGCGTTCATGTCTACGCCCCTCAAATTGCCAGGTGCTGCCAAGCTTTAAACTGATGACGCATTGCAATGAACGTCAGGGCACCTCCTAAAGAAAACACCCTCGCGCACAAACAACACTCATTGCAAGCGTTCATACAAAAAGACCAGTTCATACAGGGAAAAACGACGAGCGCAATGGAATAACATCATTCACCATTCAAGAAGTATAAGAGAAAGCACTCGAACATCCAAGCGATAAAATAGGAGTTCCAGTATATGAAAAGGAGCATAAAGGGATCCAAAATGTTCAGAAAGTGACTGAAGGATTAAGTAAAAACAATAATTGTTCATAAATATGACAAGGAATTTAAACCGACAAGGAAAGGGATCAACATAAGTAGCTTTCACTGGGCTGGAGCATCGGGCTCAGGAGGAGCGGTTGCGAGGGGAACCGGGGCCAGCACGTTGGCATCAGAAGTTTGGGCCTCACCATGTTCCTCGGCGTCTGCGGTGTCCATGACGGTGCCCTCGTCTTCTATTTGGATGGGCTCTAGGGCTACAGTGTTGGCTGTAATGAACTCCCTTTGGAGCGTTTCCACCAACTCCTGGTACTCGGGCTCCGCTAGATTCTCAGTAGGATCATCAGGGACCATGGGCTCGCAGTTTTCGTCCAAGTCCATGCGCAACCGTGCATCAGTGCGAGCGCTATCCGGAGCCAAGCCTAGTCTGACCATTTGCCCAATGGCTTTGTGGAAGAAACGCCGAGCGTTGTCAAAGCATTGCATGTTGGCCGCAAAAACAAAGGCTTTGGAACGCACGAACTTCATCACCGCGTCCCAGGACACCCTCGCTTCCAAGCCCTGTACTTTGCCTCATAAGTCAGCAAGGGCCTTGTTGGCTACCTCGTTCTGGCGAGTGCTCTCCGCCAGCTGCTCACCCAACTCCCCATTTTGTACCCTCAACTGGTCCCGCTCATCCTTCAATTTCCTGTGACGCTTATTTAGGACCAGAAAGGCGTCATCGAACTTCTTCAGGTTTTCCTTCAGCTGAACGTTCTCAAGGTTGGCAGAATTCAGTTGAGCGCTGACATTGTTGTAATCCTCCTGCAATTAGCCCGGGTCCGTGATGCGCAGCAACTTCTTGTACTTGGCCTTATGCTCAGAAAAGGCTTGCGCTCGCCCTTGCAAATTTTTCAGCCTCGGGATTACCTCCTGGGAAGCCGTTAACGAGGGTCACTGTCAGAACATAGAAGGAAGAAGGGGGGAATTTTATAAAGAGAAGTAGAGACCTACCGTCAGAAGGGCATGGCAGGCATCGTCAGCAACACGAGCGGCATCATGCTCGTTCAGTTTGTCATGGTCGGCGGAGAACTGGAGTTTTCCGACAATGTCGGAGACCATGTTGACAGAAAAGGCGCTCTTTTTCAACAGGACAGGACCGTCCTTCCTTTGGCGCTTGTACCGAGCGTCACCCCGGCAGCCAATTCTCCAGAAATCTTCATCCTCGGAGGAGGATGTGTCGCTACCCTCACCGCGGTGGCCTACAACCACCTCCTTCCCTTTACCGGAGATTGGGATAGAGTCCGCATCCTCTTCCTTTTGCCTTGGCGCTCAGCCCTAATCCCTTATTGGATGCGGACTAACTCCCCGGATCGGTTGTGGGAAGTGCTGGAGCTAAGTGCTATAGGCCCCTCGGGAGCAACTGGAGTAGGGGTAACCTCCCGAGCGCCATCCACGGTGAGATCCTCGACAGGACCAACAACTGGAACCTCGTTTCCAGCACCTCTGCCTCCATCGCCTCGCCCTTGCCTTCGCCGAATTCCTCTGCCCCTCGACGCAGTTGGGGGTCGCTCTTGCTGCTGCTGTTGTTGTTGCTGAGGGTTAGCACCAGCTCCCTGAGCACCCAACATGCGGGAAAGGGCTTCAGCATTCATGCCTTGGGATAATATTTGGATGCCTGCAAGTAAAGAGGAACGAGCGTCAGAAGATTGATTGCTTGGATCGTATATACAAGAATACAACAATCACTGTAAGTTAGAGGACTATTCTAAAGGTTAGAGCTGTTAGTTCCTAGAATCTAACCGTCGAGGGCCATGATGTCAGCTGGAGGGTTGAGTATCATGTCTGGGGGGCAAGATAAACCATAACGGAACAACACTCCCTCATTCTTCATCAGGGTCTCAGCCTTAATCCATTTTTTCTCAGCCCTCATCTCGAAGGCTAACCCCTGTGCCCAATCCTCAAAGGCTTTATTCTTCGTTCTTTCCCTAATCAGAGGACTCTCACCATGTATCAACCACCCGCGGTGAACCCTGAAAATTCCTCCTGGAGCCCCCACGAAAAAGTACTTCTCCTTCCAATGCTCACCATAGGAAGTAGATGGGGAATCTATCATCTTAAAGCCTGATTTAGCTTGAGCGTAATAGAATCCATCAGTAGGGGATGAGCGAGTCGAGCGGGCTACCTGTATCAAGCTATCAAAGTTGATGATCGAGGGCTCGCGACCTAGAGCAACCATCATAATCACGAAGGTATTAATCAGGGCTATGCCGTTCGGCAGAATTTGTGAAGGGCAAAGCCTCAAGTGATGGTAGATGTTGGCAACGACGGGCGGAATTGGGAACCTCAAGCCCCCAGCAAGGACCGCATCCCAGTAGACCGTCATCATCCCAGGCGGCGGTCGGTTGGCTCTTTCCCCCTCCTCTGGAAGTCGCATGGGAAATACTGCCTCATCCCAATAAGCATTCGCCCTCAACTCTTCCAAATCGTCGAGCGTCAGAATGCTTGCAATCTCATCCGGAGATCTGTCAGTCTGATGACGATTATCCTGCCTCACTCGAGTGGCAGGCTCCCTTCCTCTCCTCTGACGCCTTCTGGAAGGTTCAGCCTCAAATGGACTCCCGGATGGCCCCGCTTCACCATCGGGAGCCATCATGGCCACTGTGATCCTGTGATCTTGGGGTCTCACAGCGCTGTTCAAAACTGGGAATACTCTCTCCCCCTGTCTCTGCATCTCCATCACGTTGTGCATCTCCTCAAAGAGGTCGTTCATCCCTCCGGGAGCACGCTCGTTCATCCCTTGAACGGCGGCGTCCACCTCTTCTTCCCCGGCGTCAGCCGGAGCCTGGGCCACCGAGATCGCCATGGGAATTCCTTCATCTGGGTGCGCCCTAACTAGGGGAACAACTATGGGGACATCGCCATGAGGGGAAGAGCTCCCCACCGACATCTCCTCAATCTCCCGTACATAATCATCAGCTTGGTTTCCGGCCATGTTCAGTTTTCAACTTTTGGAAACGGGATTTCTGGCAGAGAACTCAAGGAGAGAAAAGAAATTTCTGAAGCAAATGCAATGGCAGGAACTGGCTCTTCACTCAAGGGTTTCACTCACTCAACCTAAATCTAAAAGTTAGTATCAGAATATCAAGATTCGTGGAGCTTTACCTAAAGTTGGAAGAATGGAAGCTCGCCGGAGTCTGTAAAAATTGCAGAAAATTCTTTGACTGCTTAAAGGCTGGAAGATATCTGAGTGCGTGAAAGAGGTTTCAAAGCTCTATAGGACCCTATTTAAAGGGGATAATTTACATGATTTAGGGCTGGGAATTCAAAATGCAATCATTTCCCGCCTAGGGAATCCCCCCACTTTTGGTAACCGCCTCACGTCTCCCGGAGTGCACGCGCCCACGTTCCCACTCAGCATTAAATGCGGACTTGACAGCATTCAATGTGGTGTCAGTTTGTGTCCGTTACGGAAGGCCAGCGGTCACATCTCTAAGTAAAGGCCTGACCCTCGGACATTCAAAATTCAAGGCTCCTTCTTTATAAATTCTACAGTACGCTCGAAGCGATACTACAGAATTTGGGGGGCAAAATGATGAGACCTAAAATCACGCTCGAATCAGAGCCGTCCACGTGTCAGCACATCGCTGGCTAAGGCCAAGACGCTCGCATTGATGGGCTCGTGAGCCTTCCCAGCCCACTCATTTGCCAGCTAATATAAACCGTCAAGCCTCGGACGACAATTCAGGTAAAGGGCCAGAACCGACGAGTTTGACGCTCGCATCTCGGCCCTCAGGGTTACCCTTCTCAGGGAAGCACCCACATGGGGGGCCCCATTAATGACGCTCGGGATTTTGGCGCTCAAGAGTCATCTATCATGGGGAGCCCATCTGTGGATTGTTCGAGCGTCACCAACGCTCGGGAGTGACCCTACTTCTCATGCGACGGATCCTAGCCTTCACAAGTGGGTTTTGGTCCATCATCCCGCGCGACCCTCGCCAACAACCTCTGACACAAAGGTAGTGCGCACCATTGTACCTGACACGCCGCCTCCTTTGCAAAAACGTCACTCTCACACCCTCATAGGCTGCCACGTGTTAGGGCAACACAGGTTTGGGACCACACGGTCAATTTACCCATTTACCCTCGCCCCTAACATATAAATAAGGGGAGAACACATGCATTCTGCCCCAAGTCATCTTCTTCACTAAATACCACACAAACGAACTGGGCATCATCTTTCCTCTGCATCTTCATCTTCTCAAAAGTCTCATATACTCCACCATTTTCTGCACCTTTGCTGCACGATTTCTTGGTGTTATCCTAGCTGGAAGAACCCACGCTCATTGGAAACCCAGTTCCTGAGGCTCCTACGCCTGTGATGGTCTTCCCTCCTACATACAAATTCTAAAGTGATTGGTGTCTAAATCCTTCACAAGTTTCTGCACCATCAGATATAAAATAGTAATAATATATTTGTGTATGAAAATATATTATTGCTCAAAATAAAAAATTTAAAATATACATTTAATATAAAACTATTTATTATTATTATTATTATTATTATTATTATTATTATTATTTATGAATAATATTAATGAAATAAGTTTAAAATTTTTGTTTCATTCCTTGCTTTATTACTCGACGTGTTAATCATAGCAATGTCATAATAAAGTCATTTCATTCCTTTGTTCATTCCATTACAAAGTTCATTCATTTTCTACCTCATTCCATTCATGCATACCAATCATGCCGTTATATCTTAAAGCGTTGGTTGGATAGCTAACCAAGAAATTTAAAATTATTTCATATCCAAGGTTAAAATTTAAATTTTTAATATTTAATTAAGGAAGAATGATTAGATTCTTCTATTCAATCACATTCTGCATTTAAAATTAGAGTGATTTACATCTGACTACTTTTCATTTAGGCCTAATTACAACGTAATCCATTATTATCGGGAAATTACATTTTAGTCCTTATAGATCTTGTTTGGTCTGAGGTCCCTTAACGGAATTTGTAAAAGTACACTTATGCCCATAACGATTTTAAGAATGTTACATTGAATATATGACCAAAATTATAAAATCATCCCTAAAATTTACAAATGTAAACAAAACGATCCCTACAAATTATGAATTTAACAAAAAATCAGGGGTACTTTTGGAATGACATAGTGGAACTCTAGGGACCACAAACGGTTCTCAAAGTTAGGAACTAAAATGTAATTTTTCGGTAATGATGGATTGCATTGTAATTAAACCTAAATGCAGGTTAGTCAAATTGTAATTATTTCTATAAATTATATATATTTGTTGTCGAAAGACTAATTCATGATATGGTTAGAGATATTAAATATTTTTCACCGTAACCCTTAATAATAAAAACATTTTTTTAGAAAACTGATAGAAAAGAAAAGGAATAAAAAACTCTTAAATTTAACTTTTTCGTCCGAAAAATCCCATGGCTTAGTTTTCAATCTCAAGATTTCCCCGTATCTATTTTTCATTATTATTATTTTTTGGTCTATTGTTCATTTTCATAGGTAGAACTAGGTTAAATTATTAAAGAAAGTTCCTTCTACCAATGGTAGCTATTTTTTATTATGAGAATCCAACTCGTTTACTTTGATCATTTTCTTGAAAAATACTACCATAAATTTAAATTTCATAGATTATGTTTTTACATTTAATTATAAGCTAATTTTATTTACCTATGCTAATTTCTGAATAGAGAATTCTTATGAAAGTTAACTTGAAGATTTCTTATTAAAAAAAAGAACTTGAAATTTTCAATAATTTTGTTTATTTAGCTTAATTTTAAATTGTTTAATTATATATCTCATTCATATTATAAACCGAAATTCAACAAAATAGTTTCATATATATATATATATATATATATATGTACATCAATTTCATACTAACTCAAAAACTATATAAAATGATATAATAATCTGCAATGGATAATACTCACACACCTCCAACTTGTCATAAGTTTTACATTCTAAATGGTTCGTTTCCTACTCGACACATGAAAATTGATTATAGAAACAAAAAAATGAAACTTTTAAGTAAACTTAATCGTGCGTCTGCAACATAATCGTTTCATGAGCATCCCTAATTTTCCACAAACTAATGCATATGCCTTAAAGTTTAATTAAAAACCATTTTTCTGAGAAGTGTTAAAATATTAAAATCATCATTCAAACACCAAAAGACAATTTTTTTTAAAGGAAATATCATTTAAAAGTATTTTTTTTATTTTATTTTGTACTTTTGGTTTTAGATGGATACTTACATGCGGGAAAAACAAAATAATTGTCTGAGAAAACAAGATTTTGTAATTTGTTCCTACAACATTATTCATTGTTTGATAAGTTTTAAAAAATAAAATGCTTATGACGATTCTCCCCCGTACTAGTTGGCAACTATGCCAACCCTTGGGTTCCCGAAAAGACTATTTTGAATTTTTTTTTTTTAATACACGCAATCCCTAAGTGTAACCCGAAATCGGATAATAAGTGTAACCCTATTGACGACTTTTTTGAAACTCGGAAGTGTACAAATTAAGTATATGCAAAAGGCCATGCACATTTTGGTCATGATAATACGAATATGTTACCACATAAATACAGAAATATTTTTTTAAAAAATTTTATAAAAAAAATATATCTGACATTATATTCGAAACAAATGTTCAACTTGATAAAATGATATTTTTAAAAAAAATTCATCCATTCAAGATCACATGGTTAAGTTATTTAAAAAAAGAGAGAGAGAATCATAGAATTAACTTCTAATAGCTAAGAAATAATCAATATTTAGATTGGTATTCACGCAGTCTATAATGCATACATATATTTTATTGTTTGATATATGTCTTGTATATATGAATTAGATAATCTGAAAATATGTAATTTGATTGAGCCGAAATGAAGATTTTTGGAAAAGTAAACATGTTTGGATAGTACTGTTGATTTTGTATTCAGACAATTACAATATCAACGCAAGTTAAATCAATAATTTTCTTTTTATCCATTTGTTTTTCGATTATTTTAAATACTTTGAATTTTATCCGCTCATTAAGTACTAATCTCATTACGTAAAAGAACTCTGGACAGGCTGGAGTCGGAGGAGTGATATGTGATGAGCATGGACCTTAATAGCAGCCTATAGTAAGGGTATTTACACTAATTGATCCCTGATATGCAAGCTTTTGATCGTTTAGGGAAATTACAATATAGTGGAGCCTGCCATAAGTTTAATGGCTATATTACCAAGTCCTTTATGATTATATACACCGCGTGCTTATCTTTCTTGGCACGTTAATGCTAGTTCGAACCAAGTTTTAGATAGCATTAAGATTCATCATTCAGTTCGAATTGAGAATAAACCACTGCTCTGTATTAGCTTGAATCTAGTCATGTATCTGGTAGTTGACTTGATTGTCGTGGTTGGAGACTTAACTTCTAGTTTGATTGTCGTAGTTGTTTTCGGGTCTATTCTGTTCTTGAAAGGGACTTCTACGTCGTACTTTGTTTTTGCCATATGTTGCTCGAGGTAGTTCATACATCATTCTTTTCCCCAGCATTTTTTTATGTTTTCATTATTGGACATTTGAATTGGTTTTTTGTACCTTTGGCGCTCGTCTAAATTATATATATATATATGTATATATATGAGAAGGGCCTCATTAAACTCTTTACGGTTCTTGATCGGGTTTTATTTTTAAAAAAAAGAGTAATCTCATTACGAGATCTATCATAATTATAATATTTTGGGTGAAACACTATATTCTTTAAATATTATTTAAAATTTAAATAAAATGTAATGGAAGCAATTAGATATGATGGAAAGAATTCCCTAATTAATAAGATTTAAAATTTCCTTACCAGCATAGCAAAACAATCACGTCCACGGATTGCAATACACCTGAATATAAACTTGAAAACTTAATAATAGGAATTATTTGCCACATTAATTTTGAAAATATATTTGCGGGTAATGTCGGATAAATCTCAACTTGGACATCATATTTTTACTTAACTTCCTAATTGGGCATCAAATTTTTATTTTACTCCCACATGTAGTATGAATATGATATAATGCAGTATTTATATCCTATTATGTTATATAAATTTCACCACTCTCAAAATATATTATATAATTTTCACATAATATAGTACTAAAATATTCTAATGTAGTATTTATATCGTATTATGTAGTATAAATTTTCGGGAGTAAAGAGAAAATCTTTAAATTGATGGGGAGTTATTTGAAATTGTCTCAAATATTTGCAGAGAAATAATTGTAGGAAAAATAAAAAAGTAAACAAGAAACCAAATGAGGGCGTTACCCTAACTGTGAGGTAGACGCTTTTGTCTTAGAAATTCCCTTTTAGGGACTTCCACAGTATTTACGATTTCTAAGGGGCTTTCATGCAAAAACATTAGTTTTCGTGGATCTTCTAGTAATTTCCGCAAACTTCAAACTCAATTATCTATTCGTCTCTACACGTCGCCGTTTCAATCTCCCGAAACCCTAAAACCCCATTAAAACCTTCGCTTCTTCTCTCTGTAAACCTCTCTCTCTCTCTCTCAAATACGAATTGCAATGGAGGAGAGGCAAGAGCAATCATCACCTTCAAGCAACAAAAAACAAGCTGTTTTATGCGAAGAGTGCAAAGAAAACCCATCGAAGTACAAGTGCCCAGGGTGCTCTTTGCGGTCGTGCAGTCTCCCATGCGTCAATGCGCACAAGCAACGCACCGGATGCAGCGGCAAAAGAGCCAACACTAGCTTCGTGCCGATTTCGGAATTCGATGATAATCTCCTTCTTTCAGGTATTTATCGATCATTTGAGGCGAAGCCCAATTTGTCCCTCTGCTGTTTAATGCGTTCATTTTGATGTTGAGGTCTCTTTTTTCTTCTGCATGATTTGAATTTCGGGTTCCTTCAGTCGGAAGTGGAGTTTCGGAGTTGTTTTGGTGTTTAGCTTGTCATTTCTTCTGGGATTTTGATAGTGAACTGTGTGTTGGATTTGGTGATGCGTTGATGGTTTTCATATGCTATGCTCGTTTCTCGTTCTTTTGCTATCAGTAATTTGCTCGTTTCATAGCTTTTGCTCTTAGTTGCTTAACACTTTTTTGTTGATGTATTCACATCTTTTAAGGTGGCAAAAGATATGAAATGCATGTGAGGTGATCATCTTCTTCGAGCTTGTAGAGTTTCCATTTGTCGTTGTTCTTTGTGTGGTCAGTGTTGCTTGATGCAATAGTATGTATAATGGTCTTTCTATAGTAGATAGTTTTGATTGGGCCATCATTAGATTTATAGTCTATCAACGAAATATTTCTTCAAAAACTAGCTTGGCTGTCCTGAATGGTTTTGTACGTTCTTTGTATCGTTTTTGATGTCGGTGTTTGTTAATAATATCTTTTGTCAATTTGTTAGATTATAATATGCTAGAGGATGTGAAGCGGATTGCCGATTCTGCTCAGAGGACAAGACTGAAGTTATGTGGTTATTCTCACTATAGACTTCCCTTTCCCCTAAAAAATCTTCGAAATGCTGCTGCAAGTCGGAGAACAAAAATACTATTTCTTTCTAGTGGGATGGCAAAGAGACAGACCAATCGGACCTATTACAACAGCAAGTAATTTCTGACCTTATGATATTGTTAGTTGTTTACATCCTACGTAAATGGTGGATAATTGAGTGGTACTTGTGAGCTAGATTTCCTTAAATCTTTCATGGTATATTCTTTAGCTGATCGAGTTGAAGCTTGTTGATTGTGATAATTGGTTGTTTCTTTTCTGTTTTTAACCTAAGGAGTTTTAACAACTCAAGATTTTGTGATTATAATTCTTTTATTAAAGCTATATTCGCATTTGGAATTTCCTTCATGTTCGTTGCTGCTATATGAATCCCTGTCCTCTTCCAAGTGTTATTTGCTCAAACTAATTGTCCTCGACGTTCATCATTGGAAAGATGAGAATTATTTTACATACAGATTTGATTTCTGTGATTGTAGAGAGCCCAAAGTTCTCTGGTGGGAGATGTTTGGTCATAAAAGAAGATCATTATTATTATTGACCGAGTTTTCAATTACATATGGTGGTGTTGTGCATCTTTAGATTGCCTAGTCAAGAGTAAACTTGCTACTCATTGATTATGATGGGAAGAAGGATATGTAGGAACATTTCAGTTAGAAAATTGATGAACAATTAATAGTGCAACTTTTATTATTTATTTCTATAGGTTGTGGTGCCCCGCAAAACCTATCATCATAGAGTTTCTGTATTGTATATAAAGCCAGACCTAGTTTTTATATGACTGCTTAGGAGCGGAGTTTTCCTTACCGTACAATAATTGATACACTACTTCTATCATCTGTGTAAATTTGCTTCTCTCTCTTCTTTTTCCTCTTTTTGGGTGGTTTCATTTTGTTGGAATTTTACCAAAGTTAAGTCTAACATGAGCTTAATTCTCTTGACCTTTATCTCCAGGAAGAAATTTATATCGTGGACTATTGAGTGGCGTTTTCATTCAACTGACATTGTATTGTTCGATCATGGGTAAGGGTCTTTGACGAGTAACTCCACCTGTAAACTTGTGTACATGCATGCGTTTCAAATTTTACTGATAAGCTATTTTTGTTTATCACCATGTGCAGAGTACATGAGAATACAACTCTATCATCTATGATCAAAAATCATCTAAAACCTGGTCCATGGAATCACCCACTGAGACAATTCTGTGATCAGACTTTGGATTCTCTCAAGTTTTTCATCCGAAGAGATCCAAAGGTTTCTTCCCCCGATCTTTTTATGTTTCTTGATTTGATTTTGATATCCTTCTTGATTTTTAACTGGCTCGCAAATTTGCTTTCAGATCCCATAAATTATACGAAAACTTCAGAAAAGAAAGTCCGACATTGATCAACTGAATCTTTTGTTGACTATGATTCCCTTAGTTGATTCTCTTCTCTCCTTGCAGGGGGCAAAATCACCTTTCCATCAATTAAACATAAAGGCGCCAATTCGTGAGCAGTTAGCAAATATAACTATATTGGAGTACCCTGTCATCCATGTCTTTTTACCCTCACATACTTGTGATTTTGAAGCAATAAATAATGTCAACCCAATTAAAAAAGATATCAAAGAGCCTGTTCATCATGGTTGCCCAAGTCCAACAGGTGTGACATTCAAGGAGGAGGAAGTCGAAGATGGGGAATGCCGAGATCCTCATGTATCGTATCTGAAGAACCATGCCTGTGGAAATGATAAAGAATTTAAACAGGTGGTGCAGGACCCAGAAGTTGCTGCAGGGATAAACCGGGCTAGAGTATCTGACAATGACACCCCAATAGAGACGATTGAAAACGACAGTGCATGCATTCAACAGTTAGTCGATATTGGTGATGTGGATTTCGATTTTGGGCCATGTATACCGGATCTGTATTCGGATTTTGCTAACGGAACGAATGCGGACGACTTTCTTGATTTTGATGGGATATTATTACCCGAGGAAACCAAAGACTTACTAATGGAGGAAGAGCTAGAGGAAGGGGAGATTGCGCAAGTGTAAAATCTTGTCCTTGATGTTGCTTATATATGCCTAAAGCTGTAATGGGGTTCTATGTAGTCGGCTATGTAAAAGCTTATCGGCCTTTTGTTTTGATTTTGGGCCGTTTGATCGAGGTGTGACGATTCAGTAAGATTACTTGGCTTGATCATGTATGATCCAAAAGTTAAAAGACATGGTTGAGTATGTATATTAAGCTTGTTATATTTATTGATTATTTTTCCTAAATTTTAATTAATTACACAAAAGGTATAAAACATTCTCTTTAGTGTAATTTAAGTTTGAATTTGATTCAGAATGATGAGGGGAAAAGTATTTTATACTAACCATTTAATTAATGTACGTTTTAGAGAAAATGATTTGTTTGGTCTAAACAAGTTCAAACTAGAATTGTACGAATATACGGAAGTCTTTATGTTCCCCTCTTTTTGTGTGTATATTTTTATCCATTCTATGATATACACTAAATTTGTTATGCAATATTTGACCCCAAAACGTACTCGTCTAATATCAGTTAAATTCGAACACTTAAATTTTCTATTTTTTATTTTTTAAATTTGTATTTTCATATTTAACTCCGAAACGTACTTGTCTAATATTAGTTTTTTTCTTTCTTTTTTTTTTTTTTTTTTTAACACACACACCCCAAGTGGTCAGAGGGATTTGAACTCGAATCTTTGCCTTCGAGAATCAACCCTCAGACCACTTGACCAATCCCTGTTGGTTACTTGTCTAATATTAGTTAAATTCGAACACGTAAATTTTCTATTTTTTATTTTTTAAATTTGTATTTTTTGATTTTACGCAATTTCATTTTTTTTCTTTTTTGGAAATTTTACCGTGGCAGGAAATTTTAAAGCAACGGATCTCAAATAAAAATTTTAAGTCCGAATAATAGGAAAGATAGAGTCTATAAATAGAGCTATGAAGAGGGATACCTTGTATTAAAATCTGAGTCTTAGGCAAAATTATCTTTGAGTGTTCTAAGTATTGTGAGTGTTTATAGATCTAAAAAATCTTTTTTTTCAGAAATATATAATATTTGTATAAATCTCAAAGGCAATAAAATTATTCTTTTCATATACAAGAGATAAATACTTTGTTTAAGAGTTTTATTAAATCTTTTTACTCCATTTTATTCTCTCAAATCTTTTATTGAAAACTTATAAGCCTTAGTGAGGTTTTTCGTTGGGAGTCGGAGCCTATTTCCAATTGATGTCCGAAAAAGGCAAGTAGCTGTGGGGACTTTTGGAAGACGAAGGGTTGACCAAGGAGAAACAAAGATGAGTCTTAAATGATTCAATATATTAGAATCGTAAAAGAGGAATGAGAAACAAAATATATTTGATTAAAATTGGGACTTACGGTAGATTTGCATAACATATACAAATGGGAAAATTACACTTTTGGTCCCATTAGATTAACTCAATATCACATTCCATACGATTTTTTATTTAAACATTGAGTCCCATAAGAAATAATTTTGAACACATTGAGTCCCAACCATTAACTTTTAACTCTAAAAATGGGAGAAATGTTATTTTCATGTTAATTTTTGCTGAGATGGATTAGATTAATCTGACGTGGAGCTTAAGTGACGTTAGATTAAACCAAAAATGTATGAGACTATATGTGGTATCGAATCAGCCTAATGGGACCAAAAATATAATTTTCGCTGAAAAATCTGACTAAAACATACCACCTAAGGTCAGATTAATCTAGTTTCTCTCAGCAAAAATTAATATGATGATAACGTATCTCTAATTTTTAGTGTTAAAAACTAAGGTTAAGACTCAATGTGTTCAAAATTATTTTTTATGGGACTCAATGTATAAACAAAAAATTCTATGGGACCAAATATAATATTGAGTCAATCTAATATGACCAAATGTGTAATTTTTCGCAAATGTACAAATAGTATTATTTAAGTCTATTTTTGTAATAGAAATAAAATTTAATATTATTTTTATAAAAATCCCCATTTTATATAACCCTTTCTTCAATTATGTCTAATAAAATAAATATTAAATATAATTATTTTCCACGTCAACATGTCGAGTGTGGTGGTGCAGAAAACTAAAAGTGTGTTAATACACCAACACTTTGAGATTTGTTTAAAACGGAGAGACCATCATAGGTGTTTTAGCCTCAGGAACTGGGTTTCAAAAGAGCGTCTCAATGTGTTCAAAATTATTTTTTATGAGACTCAATGTATAAACAAAAAATTCTATGGGACCAAATATAATATTGAGTCAATCTAGTGTGACCAAATGTGTAATTTTTCCCAAATGTACAAATAGTATTATTTAAGTCTATTTTTGTAATAGAAATAAAATTTAATATTAGTTTTATAAAAACCCCCATTTTATATAGCCCTTTCTTCAATTATGTCTAATAAAATAAATATTAAATATAATTATTTTCCACGTCAACATGTCGAGTGTGGTGGTGCAGAAAACTGGAAGTGTGTTAATACACCAACACTTTGAGATTTGTTTAAAAGGAAGAGACCATCATATGTTTTTGAGCCTCAGGAACTGGGTTTCCAAAGGGCATGAGTTTTTCCAGCTAGAATAACACCAGGGATGAAAGTGCAGCGAGAATGCAAGAGTGGTGAAGTACGTAGAGCTTGGAGGAAAAGAAATAATGGCGGAAGGATTAATGCCAGTTCAGTGCAGATCTGTTTGTAGAAGATTACTTGGGGTTGAAGTGTGTGTATCTTCATATTTATATGTTAGGGGTCAGGGCATTTTGGGAAAACCGGCCAGGTGGTCCCAAACATTGTGCTGCCCTAAACACGTGGCACCATGGGGTGGTGTGAGAGTGACGGCCCTGAAAAGCCTGCAGAATGACAGTACGAGGTACGGTCTACTACTATGTCAGAGGTGGTTGGTGAGCAGCGAGCGTGTAGGTACCTTCATATGCCTTCCGTACCCCTGCAATGCTTTTGGGAGGGACCGACTCCCCCCTCCCCCCGTTGTAGTACCCTTAAATATTAATCCGAGCGTTGGTGATGCTCGAAGGGGCTTCCCTGCGGAAGGTCGTGAGCGGTGAGGGTTCGAGCGGTGAGCGTCGGAGGTCTGAGCGTCCGAGGGGATCCCTGGCGTAGAGGAGGAAGTCCAGATACGGAGTATCCCTTAAGACCGCAACGCGAGCGTTCAATGGGATTGTCGGAGGGATCTCACGCTCGTGATTTGGGCCGAAGCACACAAGGGTAGGTTGGATGGGCGATGAGGGAATGGGCCGGGCTGGATCCCTGAGCCTATTACCGCGAGCATTAAATCTCTGGGTCCTTCGGATCCTGACACACGTGCGGTATTGATCTGGGCGTATTTTGGCCTCATCAGAGTGATTTATTTTCTCGATTTAGAGAATTTTTTTCTCGATCGTCATGATTTTTTTTTCCTTTATTTTCTTTTATTCTTTAATTTTATATATTTTTTAATTATAGATTTTAATTTTTTTTTATTTTCTTTTATTCTTGAAGATTTTTATGATCTAGTACTAGATCATTCGATTATGTTGATCGAGTACTTGATTCAATTGGAATCTAGTACTCGATCTCGATTCTGTGAATCTTCACTTGATTCTGTTGATCGAGTACTCGACATTAAATACAAAAAAAAAAAAAAAAGAAAAAGAATAAAAGACCATAGAAGAAAATCAGATTTCTGTATTTATTCTCTATCTTCTTTTTTTGTTAATTGTGGTTGTAGAAGACGACGATAAACGCAGGCGAGAAGTCGATGCAGGCGAATGGCACGAGAACGCAGACGACGACAAGAAGATGACTGTGGAGGCGATTACGGAAGGCGAGTCGGCGGCGATAGAGGCGATTACGGAAGGCGAATCGGCGGCGATGGAGGCGATTGCAAAAACTCTGAATCGGTGGCGAGAGAAGGTGAGAAGGAGAGAAGATGAATCGGTGGCGAGAGAAGGAGAGAAGAACGAATGAGATGGGAGAATGTGAGAAGGAGAAAAGTAGATCGAGTCGAGATAATATAAGAAAAAAAAAATAAAAAAATTAAAGAGTCCACTAGAGAATAAAAAAAAAAAAAGAAAAAAGAAAAAAAAGACCTGGGCGTCCCTTGGGCTCAAATTCCCTCCACTTTCAGAGCGCGAGAGAACTGAATCTGTTTCAGAGAGAGAGAGAATGGAATCGACTGGTAACCGCTTCGGGGCGGTTGATTTATCGTTGAAATATTCAGTCGAGAGAGAGACAGAGAGAGAGTTAGAGAGAGAAGCTGGGTAAGAGCTAGAGAGAGAGACAAACAGAGAAGGGGTAAGGGCGCCTCCACTGCGCCGCCGCCACTGATGGATGAAGAATGGGCTGCCATTTCGGGGCCTGATCCGGCGGTATTTGAAGGGCTGATTTGTGAGTTAATGTCGACCTCCGACCAGAACAGAAATGATGCTGCTTCGACTTTCTACGTGCTCAAGATTGAGCATCCCATTCCAATTGCTCTGAAGTTAATCGAACTTTTTTCTTGGTCGGCGCTGCATGACGTGCGCGCCATGTCGATCATCCTTCTACGCAAGCTAATGAGTCGTGAGAACAAATTTTTCTGGGATGAATTCGATCCAAACTCAAAGTCGATAGTCAAGGGTTTTCTCCTGAAGTCAATGAAGCAAGACGAGGCTACCTCGATCATGGATTATCTATGCCAGGCAATCTCAGATCTCGCATCTTTTCTGCTCCCTCAAAATGACTGGCCTGAGATTATTCCGTTCATGCTCGAGTGCGTGAATTCCGATGGCCCAAAATTGCAGAAATGGGGTTTTTTCTTGTTCTCTGAATTAGGGCATTTTATTTGGATGAGCTGCATTACTGATTGGTATAGAGTTCTGCTAGATGGGCTAAATAGTTCAAGATTCGATGTAAAAATGGCTGCAATGAAGGCTGGTATTGGATTCATTTGGTTTTTTTGTGGTTTGAACAAAACAGAGAGATTACCTGAGATATTGCCATCTATGATGGCCATTTTGGCCCTGGCCCTAGATTCAGGGGAAGAGGCCACAGGGCAGGAGGTGTTGAAATCCTTGATTCAGTTGGCTCGGATGGAGCGAAGATTTGTAGATGACGTCAGCCTAATGTTGCAGGTATTTCTGCTATGTTTACCACTATTCACTCTGTTTCACCTCTAAGTGTTAAAGCTTCCTAATGGTAATCATATCATAGCTAATCATGCTGGAACTGTCTGTATATCTGAAGATATTGTGTTAAATAATGTGTTGTATCATATCATAGCTAATCATGCTGGAACTGTCTGTATCTCTGAAGATATTGTGTTAAATAATGTGTTGTTCATTCCTAGTTTCACATTCAATTTGTTGTCTGTTCCCCAGTTAACAAAGTCCCTTGGTTGTTGCTTTATCTTTCAACATGCTTCTTGTATTATTCAGGATCTCAGGAATTGGAAGAAGATTGGTTTAGCTAAGCTTCAAGCTGGTTTATATGTACTGCAGTCACCTACTTGTGCTCTTGCTACTCATAATCATCCTGCTGTGAATTTTTCTTGTTCTAGTGTTGTTGATTCTAGTACTTTGTGGCATTTTAGGTTGGGCCATGTATCTTCTTCCATTTTAACTATACTACAATCATTGGATACTTCAATAAAATGCAAGGCTGATTCTACTAGTTGTGATGTTTGTCATTGTGCTAAACAAAAGAAGCTTCCTTTTCCCACAAGCACATCTGTTTCCACTTTGTAGGTGACGTCGGCCTAATGTTGCAGGTGTTGTAGGTGGCTAAGGATGATGATTTGGAAGAAGATTCTCGCCATTTGATCCTTGAATTTGTGATCTCTGTGATGGAGCAGCAGCGCACTCAGCACACCATTAATGGAAGGTTCTTGCCTTTGCGTCAAACTGGGATTGAAGAAGGGATTAGCCAATTGGCTAATAAGCTTTTAGCTATGTTGAACGGACACGGACACGGCGACACGGACACGACACGACACGACACGGCGACACGGATTTTTTTAAAATTTTAGGGCACGACACGGCTATATTTTATATAAATAAATATATTTTATATATAAATTAAAATATTTTATATAAAAATAAAAATAGTTTATAAGTATAATCTAGATAAAATAAAATATTTTAAAAAAATATGTATAATTAAAAACTAGAATAAGTTTATTATTTTAGTTTTCACCCCAAAAAATTCTAAAAATATTAAAAAATGCATAAAAAACTTTATTTAATTAGAAAATTTGCCCCGCCGTGTCCGAGCCGTGTCGGACACTTCACCCCGCCGTGTCCGACAGACCGACCCCGTGTCCTATTTTTTTTTTTAATTTTTTTTATTTCGGACACGTTTCAGCCGTGTCCGACACGTGTCCGAGCCGTGTCCGTGTCCGACACGTGTCGGACACTGCACGGACACTTTTTTTGCCGTGTCCGTGCTTTCTAGGCTTTTGGCCACACTATCAGAGGCCCAAACTCCAGTTCCAGAGGTTCAATTCGATCGTTTTGCAAATTTTCCAGAGGAGGCCCGTGGGATAACGTCACAGCTGTTTTCAATTATCATAAAAATGCTGATACTGGATGATGATGATGAGGATGACACAACTGGTTTTCATGTTGGGCAGCGGTTTCTTCACAGACTCGCCACGGCTGTTGGCGGCGAGTCTATGGTTGGTGTGGCATTTGAGCATTTGCCGGTGTATATATCCTCTCCTGAGTGGCCAAAACAACACGCTGCCCTTATCGCAATTATTCAAATTGCGAAGGGTTTGAAGGTACTTTTAACTTTATTTTCTGTTGTGATTTCTTATAGCTGTTGAATTCTTTGACTCTGTTCTGTGAATTTCTTTATTTGGTTCTGTATAGCTTCTGTATAGGGGTTTATCTTTCAGCTTGTTGTGTTGGGCTTTTACGGATTGTTGACAAAATTGTGTTTGTGTATGGTGTGGAATGTACAATGAAGACTTAAGCCTATTGCTGTAATTTTTCATGGATGTTAGACTTGTGAATTCTTGACGTAATTCCTGTCCAAATAGAGGTTATGACTTATGACTGAGAATGTAGAGCATTCATGGATGTTCGACTTGTGAATTCTTGACATAATTACTGTCCATTTACAGGTTATGACCGAGCATGAAGAGCATGTAGAGCAAGTAACGAGGTTGATATTGAATTCGGTTCAACACCCTAATCCTCGTCTGAGATGGGCTGCTCTAAATGCCATTGACCGACTGTCAAAAATCATAGGCGCAGATCAGCTTATCCTGAAAGCACTCCAAACGATTGTTTCTTAGCAGCAAATGAAGGATTGTATATCCTGAAAGCACTCCAAATGATTGTTTCTTAGCACTTAGCAGTATCAAATGATTGTTTCTTAGCAGCAGATGAAGGATTTTATGGTATACTTAGGGGTGTTCAAGAAAATCGGAAACCGAAAAACCGAACCGAACCGGTCGAAAACCGAACCGAACCGAACCGACCGAAGAGTGTTCGGTTCGGTTTTCGGTTTGCCTCTTATGGATTTTCGGTTTTTCGGTTTTTTCGGTTCGGTTTCACGGTTAAACCGAACCAAACCGAAAACCGAGATGTTTCGGTTTATGGTTCGGTTAACCGAACCGAAAACCGAACCGTTGCAATTATTATTATTATTTTTTTTTATAATTCTATATGTATTGGAAAATTAGAAAACGTTATTACGTTTTTTGGGAATTAAGAGAACATATGCTGCGTGTGTTCTCCAGGAGTCCAGATCAAGTTCCATTCCAAATTTCCAATTCCAAAATAGTTGGGAATTAAGAGAACATATGCTGCGTGTGTTCTCCAGGAGTCCAGATCCAGTTCCATTCCAAATTTCCAATTCCAAAATAGATCCCCAATCTCGTTCTTGAACCCTAGTGTTCTTCACTTCTTTGCCCCAATTCGCATCTGCAGATCTGCTGACCGCTGCTCCAGCTTCTCTTCTCCGGCAAGGCGAGTCGGCGACGGCGAGGCGACAAGACAACGAAGACGACCCGACGACCAGGCGAGGCGACAGCCGACAAGTTCACTCAGTCAAGGTGAGATTTTTTCCAATTTTTTCCAGTTTTTTTTCTTTTCGTTTCGATTTTCAGCTTCTCTTTCAAGTTCTAGTTTTTTTTCCAGTTCTTTTTCTTTTCGTTTCTTTTCTTTTCGATTTTTCGCTGCTCCAGCTTCTCTTCTAAGCTCACTCAGCTTCTCTTTTTTCCAATCTGTATGTTTTAGATGGATACTATACGTGAGAATGATGAGATGGAGGTTGAGAATCCGAACAATGAGATATGCGATTCTTCGGGGTCTGATCACGGTGAGGCTTCCAGAAAAAAGAGAAAGAATGCTGATAATTGTGCAGGTTCAAAGAAAAAGAAAAAGAATTCTGATAAGTCGAAAACACGTTCTGAGGTATGGAATCACTTCTCTATCATTTATGTGGATGGGAAACGAAAGGCAAAGTGCAATTATTGTGGGAAAGATTATGCTGCCGATTCAGCAACGAATGGAACATCTAGTTTGAAAAACCACTTGAAACAATGTAAGAAAAATCCAAACAATAAGATCGATGAATCTTACACCATTGATAGTTTCACACGTCATGTGGATTTATGTGATATGTCATCTCATTATAGTGTACCAGCTAAATTTGATCAAGAAGCTACTAGGGAGGCTTTAGTGAAGATGGTAGTAATTGATGAATTGCCCTTTAGGTTTGTGGAGGGAGAAGGGTTTAGAAAATTTGTTGCTACTGCATGTCCTCAGTTTGTTGTTCCATCTAGAATCACCGTTGCTAGAGATTGCCTTAAGCTCTACTTTAAGGAAAAAGATGCACTTAAAGAATACTTCAAGAAATCAAACATGCGTGTGTCTCTTACCACTGATACGTGGACTTCGAACCAAAAGTATAATTATATGTGTTTGACTGCTCACTTCATTGATGATTCTTGGGAATTGCATAAGTATACACTTAATTTTGTTCCTATCACTAGTCACAAAGGTGAAGATCTTGGTATATTGATGGAAAAATGTCTTATGGAGTGGGGAATTGATAAGGTGTTTACTCTTACAGTTGATAATGCTTCTTCTAACGACACCACAGTTGCTTATATGAAAAAAAAGACTTGTTGCATGGAAGAAATCAATTTGTGAAGGTAAATATCTTCATATGAGATGCATTGCTCACATTATCAATCTTGTTGTGAGAGATGGTTTGTCACAAATGGGTGAAAGTGTTGAGCGTATACGTACTGTAGTGAGATACATACGCTGTTCCCCTTCTAGATTGGCAAAATTTAAAGAATATGTGGAGGAGGAAAAGATTGAGAGTAAGAAAGTGGTGAATCTTGACTGCCCTACTAGATGGAACTCCTGTTATTTCATGCTTGAAACAGCTGTCACTCTTCGTAGTGCATTTGATAGATATGAAGTTTGTGAGAAGAATTTTCGAGATGATTTTGGTCCCAACGGACCTTATGGTAGGATTGGACTCCCTACTATTGCAGATTGGGTTGTGATTGAGAGGTTTGTGAAAATCTTACAGCATTTTTATGCTTTCACTGTACAAATCTCTGCTACAAAGTTTGTGACATCGAATGTGTTCCTTGATCAAGTTAGTAACATTGATGCCTTAATTAAGAAGTGGATATTGAGTCCAGATGAGGGTTTGGCAAGAGTTGCTTTAAAAATGAAAGACAAATTTGACAAATATTGGGGTGATCCGGTGAAGATGAATATGAATTTATACCTTGTTGTTGTTCTTGATCCTCGTCACAAGATGAAGTACGTCACTTTCACCCTTAAGAGGATGTATAATGATGAGTTAGCAACGGAGATTGGGAAACGGGTGACTAAGGCCTTGGAGGAGTCTTTTGAAGATTACAAAAAACTATATGGTCCTCCTAGGCCATCTTCTCAAGAGGCAATGTCTAGCATGAGTAGTGTTCTACCAACCGATGACACTATTAGCCAAGAAATGTTGGAGGTTATGGCTGAAAAGGAACGAGAATATCGTGAACAATGTATCTTGGAGGATGGAGATTTGGATAATTCTTCGGAGCTTGACATATATTTGAGTGAGAAGAAAGAAAAGAATTTGCCCGGCTTTGACATTCTAGGATGGTGGAAAGTTAACTCTATTCGATTCCCGATTTTATCAAAGTTGGCTCGTGATTTGTTAGCTATGCCAATATCCACCGTAGCTTCGGAGTCGACTTTTAGCACATCCGGTCGTATCATTGATGACTTCCGGGCATCTTTGACACCAAGAATGGCTCAAGCCCTTGTATGTACTCAAGATTGGCTTCGAAATGGCTCTCCAAAACTACCGGTTGAAGAAGAATACGAAGTTTTAGAAAGTGTTGAAGAAGGTATTTTACTTTTGAAGTTTAATAATCGTGTTTGATATTAATATTATCATAATTCTACAATTACTTAGTTTTCATTGATTTTAATTTAGATGCAATGTCAACTGGAAGTGGAACCGGAGACTCGGTGGTTCTTAGTGCCTAAAGGGAGCATGTAATTGGTAATGTTATATTTATTAGCTAGTATTTGATCATTTGATTTATTATTATTATTATTTAATAATTATAATTTGTAGTTATTGCTAAGGAGGAAAGATGTTGAAGTCTCGAAGATTTGATTATTTGAAGCTTGAAGAGAATTTGAAGAAGTTGCATTATTGTCATTTAATTTGGTATCTTTGGCCTTTGTTATTTAGATTTCAGACAATATGTTTGTAATGTTTTCAATTTTCATGCCTAATGTTCTGTAATGTTTTTCATGCCTAAATTGGTTCTGTAATGTTCTTCTGTAATGTTGGTCTTGGAGATGAGTTCTGTAATGTTGGGAGTCTTGGAGATGATTAATGACTGACTGACTGTCTTAGGCCTTTATTTTAGTTTTTTTTTTAAATAGCATTTGGGTTCGGTTTTTCGGCCGGAAACCGAAACTGTTCGGTTAAAACCGAACCGAACCGAACACGTTTCGGTTCGGTTTCGGTTTAGGTTTCCGGAAAACCGACGGTTCGGTTAACCGAACCGAAACTTCGGTTCGGCCGAAAAACCGAACCGTGAACACCCTTGGGTATACTTGAATGGATGTATTTGGATTTTCAGATGATATACTTGAATGAAAGTAGTTGGAGCTAAATTCATGAGTTAAATTTGAATCTGTTTGGAAATTTTTTAAAGGAAAACTTTTAAATGATCGAAGGGTAATTACTTTTAGATATGTGGTGCTAAGGGGTTGATATGACTTAACAAAATGGGATTTAATGATTAGAATATTGTAAAATTATATTAAAGACAGTCCAGCTTTCATGTATTTAGTTCGTGGGATCATCTCTGCCGTAGTAAGTTTGTGGAGGGATGGGATTTCGGAGAATTAAACTTTTCAACCTTGCTATGTTGGTGAAGCAGCTTTGGCGGTTGATTCGGTATCCCGATAGTCTTATCAGCCGTATTTTGAAACCAAGGTATTTCCCTCACTCGGAAGTATGGGATGCTTCCCTCGGGTGGTCCCCATCTTATAATTGGAGAAGCCTCCATTCGGCCCGGTATCTCATTGCAGCGGAAACTAGGTGGAGGATTTGTGATGGGGCTAAAGTACACATATGGTAAGATAGGTGGCTGCTGAAGGGCCTGGAGTTCAGACCGAGATTCGTTCAAGGCGGTACGTTGTAGCCGGAATGGGTGTCGAAATTTGAAAGAGGGTCTGTCAGCGTGGGACGAGGTGAGAGTAACGGGTTGTCGACGATCTTCAATGAGGAGGACGCTAAAACCATTTTGAGCATCCCGTTGGGCGAAAGAAGAAGGGAGGATACGATGATTTGGTGGCCCAACAGCTCGGGCGTGTTCTCAGTAAAAAGCGCATACGCCCTCGCACTTAACTTAGTGGATCGGGACAGGGCATCACCCTCTCTTTCCGAGTCGCACCCAGTGTGGTAACAGCTCTGGAATTTTGATGTTCGGCCCAAGAGTCGTACATTTCTTTGGCGATGCTGTCGGAATATTCTCCCCACAGGAGCCAATCTGCGTCGGAGGCATTGTGAGGGGAAGGTGGAATGTGTTCATTGTGGGGACAGTAACGAAGATACTGCCCATGCTCTGGTCTCCTGCTCGTTCACAAGACAAGTGTGGGCTGTCTCGAACATTCCCTGGCATATTATCTCTGGCTTAGCTGCGGATTTCGTGGAGGGGCTGAGTCGGGCTCTGGACGTTCTGGATGTGGAGGGAGGAAGAAAGTTGGTGACTTTATTGTGGGCGGTGTGGGAGCATCGCAACAAAAAGAGGATGGAGGGTGAGACCAAGCTGGCTCACCAGATTGTTGATGCTGCCATGGAGTACGCCAATCCTTGCCGCACCATTGCAGATGAGAGGTGATATTATAAAAATGGTGTGTTTTGACTTTTATTTTGCAATTATAGTATATATTGTATAGAGTTTATAATTTTGGTGTAAGACGTCTTTTCCAAGGGCGTCTTCATCATTTTCCAGTTTTTGTATATTTATGATTAAGACCCATAGTTTATAAATGTTTTCAATTTGGTCCATTAATTTCTCTTTCGTGTATTTTTTCTATAAATTTATTATTTATATGATTTATTATTTTTCCTTTTTCTTTTATACCTTGTATAATTGTGTCTCTATTTAATATATCTTTATTTATTGTTCGTTCGTAATTTTTCTGATATATTTCTTTTTTCTGTAAAGATGTTTCTAAATTTTTTCCCATTTGTTTAATATTTTTAGTTTTCATGATTTCTTTTAATCGGTGTCTTTCTTCTGTTATAGTATCTAATTCTATTTTTGGTTTATAACTCAAGATTAAGCATGTGACATTTGATATGCTGTATCTCTTTTTCTTTTGGTATTGCTTAAATCTTCGTTTGCAGTTTTTATCATTATCTCTTGAATTCGTTGTGATATATTTTTATCGTGTCTTAAATTATGGTATGCCATTTTAACAAGATATTCATCTATAATAACTTGTTCTTCTAATTCTTGTATATTTCGTGTTATCCTTGTTTTGTAATTAAATCTTTCCATTATGTTATAGTTAATTGTGTAACTATTTGTTTTGATTTTTCTAAACTAATAATGTTTTTCAAATGTTGTGTCGCATCTGTTTTACGATCTTCGTTTTTAGCTTTTAAGTAAAGTTTTACTTCTCTATCATAACTTTCGTTTATTGATTTTATATTGTCTTTATAAAATTTTTGTCTATTATAATCATACATTTTTGGATTATTATTCGTGTTTTAGTATTTTAGAATCGTATACGGGCTCTGATACCAGAAAAGATCAGAGTGTTTCCTTGATAGTGGTGGTTAGTTTAGCCATTTGATCGGCTAATTGTGTAAATTCGTTTTCAGTTATTTCATTAGAAGATTCCTCTTCTTTAAAATGTTTAATAGAGGCCCGTGTACTAGTACTAGTTTCATTAGTTCTTTGGTTTGGTGGTAGGTATGTATAACATGTACTTTTACTTTTTAAAAGTTTAGGTGTTTTATTTTGAAAAACATTAGTGTTAACATATTGTATAATAGGTGTTTTTGGTATGTATTTTATACGAGAAACTTCTCGAAAAATATCTTCCATATATATTTTATCGGTGTTTTTAAATTGTATACTATGATGGCTGTTTGTTAAAGCATATCCAATAGTATATGTTATTGAAAATGGATAATCATTTGTTTCCATTAAATCTTGTCTATCAAATTTATAGGCAATATTTAAAGATTTATCTAGTTTTTCGGTTACAAGTGGTATAGCATAGTGTAAAGCTACATTAAAAAGTAGTTTAGTATAAGCAAGGTTTCCTTCAATTATTCCAAGTATTTTATCTTTTATGTTCATAATTCTGTCATCACATATAACTAGTTTTATAGGTGAGTTTATTCCTTCAGCAAATGTGCTCTTAATTAGTATCTGTATTGTAGAGATATGTATATATCCTATTTCACTAGGTGTATATTTTGCTTTTTTAATTTTCTGAATTATATCAGCTTTGTTTATCAACGAAATAGCTTGTGTCCCTTTTGTTGTAGAAATTTCAATGGGTGTTTCACATGTAAATTTTCCATATAGAATAATGTTTTTTCTGCTCAGTTTTGTTTTTAAATCTGTTTTCATATCTTGTCCATCAATTAAGTTTAATTCTTTTCTTCTAACTTTGTTTAATTTTTTGTTGTCTATTACAATATCTTGAGAAAAATATCCATATTCTTCGGTTGTTTCAAAGTTTTCTATTTGATCTATCAAACTCGTCTCCATGTATATAATCTTTAGTATACAAAAATGTAAATAACGTTTTCAGAACGAAGTTTGTATTGTTTACCTGTTTGTGTGTTCATATCTACTGTCTTCATGCACTCCATGTTACCTGTTCATCATCTCTTCAAAATATATGTTTGGTTTTTGTATGAGAATTGTTTAGTTGTGTATGGTTGTGTATGGTTCTGCTATTCAGGCGTGAGGCCAACAGAAAAGAAAAGCTGAAAGGCTTTTGAAACTCAGAGAGTTTTGATCAACACATGATCTTTTTCTCTATTCAAGTCTGAATATTACATACTTCATTGAGGCCATTATATAGGCACTCGACTCACTATTACAGACGCGTTTTTATTTACAAAAGTCAAAAAAGTAAACAAAAACAATAATGGTGCTCAACAACTGCACCTAAAAAGCAGACAGAGACATAAAGTCTGCATTATTGAAGTGTGTTCGTCATTGCTTACGTTTTCCCTTGAGTGTTTGACGTCATTGCATGCGTCAGTTTACATTATTCTTCAGTAACAGTGTCTTCCTTTATTGACTCGTTTGAATTGTGGGACCCTGTTTCTTCAGCTTTGTCTTCTGGTTTGTCTTGGCATATTGCACAGCTGTGTTCATCAATTATCTCACTGTATTCACAGAAAATGAGTTTGACTTCCATAGGAAGTGTCTTCAAGCTGTGTTCTTCAATCTTGATGAAAGTTTTCTCAAAGTTTTCCAACGTTTTTAATTGTAACGGTGGAATTGTATATCTTGAAGATCCATATATCAAATGATAATTGGATTTGTAGTTTATTTTGACATTACTGTCCTTGTTTATCTCCTGTGATGCATAAAATATTTGATTTAGTTGTTTTGCAACTATCTCATTTATGTCATCAAATGTCTTCATTGTGTCGATGCTGGGGTATTCTCCATTTGAAACTATCAGTTTGATAATTCCATAAGAGTGTACTAATACTCCTTCTTCGTTGAAGATAGGATATGAAAGTGTAGATTTGAAGACTATTTCTTTGTCCATATTTCCTCTTGAGACTCGTTTAGCATAGTCTTGAAGTGTAGACATTAGTTTTGGGCTAAATTTTCGAAAACAGTTTGGGTTTTTAAAGTATAGGGTGTCAAGAAATCCATGTATGAAGAATTGGTATATCAAGTCTGGGTCTGTTTGTTCAAATACAACGACTTTTGGGCCGTTTCTGTTTACTGGGTACCAAAATAGGTTGTTTTTGTCTTTCTCTGGGTTGTATTCAAAAATGGATTTCAAGAGGTTGTCGAATTTTTCTTTTGAAGGTTGTATTTGGGCCTCTTTTTGGGCTGGTGTTTGAACACGGTCCATTGGGTTTACTGTAGGTATGTTTCCAAGTACTCTCATTTTTTCTTTAAGACTGTTTTGGGTTTGAAGAGTGGTTTGGAGGGTGTTTTTATAGGTTTTTGTCTCTTCAAGGGCTTGTTTAGCTTCTTCGAAACTGGTATAGGATTTGTGTGTTATTCCTGAGTGTCCTAATATGTGTATACTTGCTTTAGACCAATGGTCGTAGATTCCACGGCTTGGACCATTGAATATTGTATACCATTTTTTGACCTGTTTTCTTTCATCTTCACTTTCTGCTGATGATGAAGTATTCCCTTCTGCTGCTGTTTGTGGAAATGTTTTTGATTTTGTGAATGTTTTGGGTGATGGTTCCACCACGCTTGCTGGTAACTCTGATGGTGGAAGTCCTGCTGCTTGTTGGACAGCGTGTAAGGCGGCAAGAAGTTCTTGTCGTTGTGTCATCTTGGATTCTGTGAATTTTTGTATTTTCAATTGTTTAGGTCTCGTGAATTGTTGTATCTCATGATCAATTGTTTCAATGTTTTATTTCATCAAGGCTATCGCGGCCTCCATTCTCGTGTGAGTGTGTCTGCGAGAGCGTTCTCGTCTGATTTTATGTATACGATGTGAAACTGGTATCTTCGTATCTCGAGCTGCCACCGTATCAATCTTCCTTGATTGTAGTTGTCTCGGAGTGTATACCTGTAGAAGTTTGTTAAGTATTTTGAGTCTGTTCGAAGTTCGAATTCTCGAGGTAAAAGCTCGAGTTTCCACTTCCGAAGTATCTTTAGACATACAAGTGTCTCTTTTTCATGGACTGTATAATTTTTCTGGGTTTCTGTAAATGTCCCAGATATGTATTTACAGAGTTGTGTAATTTCACGAACCTTCTTGGTTCTTGTATTCATATGACCTTCAAGGTCGTTTGTATTCATCTTTTCGGCTGGTATTGCAAGCATGCAACCAGACCATGTATCATTTGAAGTATCTGTCTCAATAATGATAAAATCATTTTCCTTTGGATTGTATAAAATAGGCAATGTTTCACAATACTGTTTTATCTTCTGTACTTGTATCAAATCATCAATTCTCCAATTCCATTGTATTTTCTCAGAAAGTTTCTTTTGTAGTTGTGTTCTTTCTTTAGCAAGGTTCTTTATGAATCCTTGATCAGAAATGTAGTTTAAACATCCAAGAAATCTTTGTAATTGTTTTCGATCAGTAATTTGATCTGGAAATTCGTTTAATTTTTTCAAAATGTTATCTTGAAGAACTATGTTTCCTTGTGAATCAAAAGTATTTCCAAGAAAATCAATTTTTTGTCTACATAAGACTGCTTTCTTTTTAGAAAGAATCAGTCCTTTATCTCTGCATCGTTTCAAAACTATTCTTAGTTTTTTCAAATGATCTTCTTTATCTTGATTACTAAAGATGATAATATCATCAATGTAAGCAAGACAAATGTCTTCTAAACCTTCAAGATTTTTATCCATAAATCTTTGGTATATTCCAGGTGCTTGTTTCAAACCAAATGGTAAAACATTCCATTGGTAGTGTTTTTGTGGAGGACATGTAAAAGCTGTTAACGGTTTTGTATTTTCATGCAACCGTAATTGCCAATATCCTGATTTAGCATCTAGTGTACTGAACCAAGTTTTTCCTTTTAATCTGTCTTTGATGTAATCAATTCTAGGAAGTTTATATGCATCTCCTATAGTTTTTTCATTTAATTGTTTATAATTAATGACCATTCGTCGTTTTCCTCGTTTTATTTCATTTTTATTTTCTACATAAAATGCAGGTGCTGCGTGTGGACTTTTGCTTTCAGAAATTAATCCTTTTTCTAAAAGTTGTTTACATTCTTCTTTAAATTCATCAATATCTCGTTTAGAATAAGGTATATTATTTTTGACATTTACTTCGTCTAAAGGATTTTTAAGTTTAATTTCAATTATCATATAATTATTATTCTTATCTTTGTCTAAGGGATCTTCACTAGTGACAGAGTCTAAAATTTCTTCTATTTCTTTTTCAAGATTTGTTTTTATGAAAAATATTAATTCATGATTAATTAAATAACTTATTTTGTCTATAAGATTACTTCTATCTTCAATTTTTGTTATAGGTATTTTAACTGTTTCGCTCCTTTGAGATAGTTTTTCATTAACATGTGATTTTAAAGTGATGTATTTTAAATCTTGACAAAAAGGTCTATATAGTTTTAAAAAGTTATTTCCTAGGATAAATGGTAATCCTGTTTCGTGTCTGTATATAGATGGTATAATAAAACAATATCCCTGTATCCAAACTTTTTCTAAATATGTCGCGTACCATATATAATAATGACTTGCATCTGCTATCATTACTTTTAATGGTTGTTTAAGTTTTTTCCATTTGAATATTGTAAGGGCTGGTGAAGCAAAGCATAAACTTGCTCCTGTGTCTATAAATGCTTTAATTGTTTTATGTTTTATTCTAACTTCTATAAATGTAGCGTTAGAGTTTTTCATTTAAAAATCTTCGTCTGAACTATAATCATTTTCTGATTCTGTAACTGTTTCTATTTCATATATGTTTTCTAGATCAGAATAGTCTTCTTCTATTGGTTCTAGATTGTATGTTTGAGCTACTTGAAGTATATATAGTTTTTTCTCAGGTTGTTTTCGTTGTTTGGGGCATTCCCTAGCATAGTGTCCTTCTTCGTGGCAAAGCCAGCATTGACATTTTCTCTTTCCGTCCGGACAGTATTTCTGTTTAGGTTTGTATTCTTTCTTTTTAAAGAAACGTCTTCTTCTTTTTTGAAATTTATGTTTATTATTGTCTATCCATCTTTTAGGTTTCTTTCTCCATCTGTATCTTTTATCTTTTCTCCTATATTTTCTTTTTTTGTTTGATCTAATTATATATGGACTTTCTCCGTATTGTTGAGGTACTAAAGGATTTCCCTCACAACATATCGTAACCTTGTTTTAACTGCATTGTGTAAGTCTCTTTCATAGCATTTGTCTCCTAAAAATTGTTCTACTACAGTTTGTGCTCCTCCTAATGTCTCAGAAGTGAATCCTTCATTTACTTGTTTCTTAAATTCCGCGTATACTATTTGTCCAATTGGATAAGGTAGTTTATTGAAGTATAAGGATAGATATTTTTCTCTGTTTTCTCTAGATAAATTATAGTAATACATATTATATTCACAATTAAAGTGTTCTATAGCACACATATCTAATATTTGTGTATTAGCAAGATGGTATGCTGCTTTATCTTGTTCTCTTTTATTAATAAAGAGTCCTGAATCTTGTATAGGTATTCCAATGAATTCTGAGTATATTTTTGCAACTATGTTCCAAAAAGTTTCTATAGCATCTCCACCTACTAAGAGTGTTTTCTGTTCTTCTGATAATGTGGCTAAATAATGTGTTACATTTCCTGTTGTTTTGTATTGAACAAAATTGAATATTGTTTTAAAATTTCCTAGTCTTAATCTATCTTCGGTTTCTATAATTAATCCTAGTTTATGTGCCCATTCAGTGATAAGTATTGATTTGTTTGTTACACAGTCTAAGTTTAATATTCCATCGACTCCTAGTATCCCCTTTGTGGGTATATATTGGTCAGGTATTTTAGACCATCTTCCTTTTTTATTTGGAATATATCCCTTTTTAAAATTGTATTGTATGCTTGAATTTTTTAGAGGATTAGTATATTTATCTTCTTGATAATATTCCCCTTTAATTTCTTCTTCTTTTGTGTTACTGCTTTCTGGAATATCTTTCTTATCTTTTTCTTGTTTCAAATTGTGTTCCATTCCTAACACATCGTCTTCTGATGACTCATATCCATATATGACCTCTTCATTTTCCACTTCTGGTTTTATAGCTTCTAATGTATGATTTTGTTTATTTTCTTCATCAACTATTTTTAATGATTCTAATAAATTGTTTATTTCTGAGATTTTTTCTTCTAAATCAAAAGTTTCCATTATATACGTGGAGCTTCTATATGAAAGGGTTTGAGATTTTTGTTTCCAAAGTATGTTTCAAGATCGGCAATAGTTATATGTCTAGAGTATTCTTTTCGTATAATGACTTCTTTGAGTTGTTTTAATAATTCCTGACAGTTTGACATAGGAAGTATTATTTGTTTTTCTTCAGATGTACCAATTTGGTTTTCCACTTGTTTTCCTCTAAGTTCTCGTAGAATTTTATCTAAAATTTCTTGTGTAAATTCTGTTTTTTATCTAAAAGAATTTGTTGTAACATATCTATAATGGTGTTTAATTGTGGGTTTGTAGTAGTGTGAAATAAATGTGGATATTCTCCCCCCTCCTGATGACAAGAGAAAATGTTTTGATCAATGTTATAGTATGTTTCAAGTTCTTGAGTTTTATTGATATTGTTTATAGTATCTTCTAATCGTGACATTTTTTCATTAGTATTTATTAATTGTTCAGTTAATGTTTGTACTGTATTATTTAAAGATTGTACTTGTTCGTTTAATGTTTCTACAAATTTTTGTAATTCTTGTGTAAAACTCATGCTGATGACAGTATATTTATTTTAGTTCTTAGTTTCTTGCACCAGTTTAATGTATTTTCAGTTTGTTCTTTAAATTCCTCCGTTTTTTCATTATGTTGTTTTAACCATGTCATGTATTTTTCTAATCTTATTAAATTAACTGGAGTGTATATTTCATTTTTCAAGAGTTGTTTTTCTCTTCGTTTCCTACTATTAAGAATTTCTTCTTGTATTTTGTAGTTTGTTGGATGAGTTATTGAGTTTAGAACTAGAGTTTCTTGTTTTATTATACTCCCAATCAGTCTTAATTCTCTTCGTTTTATCTGTTTATTAAATTGATCCATTTTTATCCATTTATTTCCCGTTGACATATTTTTTCTACAAACGTTTTATTTATTTTTTTAATTTGTTTATCATTATTTGTTATATTTTTAATTTCATTTCTTTCATTTGGACATATGAAAATCTTTTTCATGATAGACTTGTATTTTATTGCACTTTCTAGTCTTTTTCCTGATTTTGTAATATCTGTTTTTATTCTTTTTTGTTTATTCATTTTATCTTTGAAAACGTTTTTGTATTAAAATAGTTTTTTGTATCTGTTCATGATAATATTCTATCCAATCTCTATGATATCTAGCAATATACCAGTGTCCATTATTTCTTGCCATTAAATATAAGTTTTTATGGTTATTATATTCTTTGTATAAATCCGTTAAATATTCACTATAGTTTTTCATGAACCGAGCCGAGCCCCCGAGCCAAAATGAAAACCCTAAAATTTATCTGTTTTCCTTTCCTTTTCCCCCAGATCTGAATCTTTTGGCCCCAAATCTGTTCTTTCCCCTTATATATATATCCAAAACAGAAAATAAAGATCTAGATTTGTTTCTCATGTATAGAAAAAGCACAAAAAAGAGATGGCAAACCGAACCAAAACTTGGGAAAAAAATAAAATAAAAAATTTGATGAAGTTCTTCAAGGTGAAGTGGTGAGTGATGGGTGGTGATGTCGTTGGCGCCATGGCAACAGCGACCTGGAGTGTGCTGGCGGAAGAAGTGGTGCTTAGGAGTTGCAGCGGTGGTCGTAGGTGTCGCTTGGGTGGTGGAAGGCGGCGTGAGGTGGCTGGAGCCTGGAGGTGGCGTGAGAAGGTGGGTGGCGAGCTATTGCAGACTGAATTCTCCAGAATTGTGTCGTTGGGTTGGGACTTCATCTCTGGGCGGCTGAGAGTGAAAAAGGGTAATGGGGTAGGTTAGGGTTTTCTTTACCTATTAATATATCCACATTACATATATATATATATATATATATATATAAAAGACGTGTATGTGTGTGTATATAAATATATATTTGTTTTGAAAGTAATATATTACTTATAATGTGTTTCTATATATTTAACTTTTTTAATATAATATAGCCTATGTTATATATATACATTTACTTTATATATAAATATATTTCAACTATATATAAATATTTACTATATGTATAATATATATAAAGTTAAAATATAAATATATAGCTAGGAACTTTTTCAACTATGGAGTTTAATACGTGTATATATACTTTACTTTTTATATTTATATGTATAATATATATAAATATGAAAAGTATATATATATATATATATATATATATATATATATAAAAGACGTGTATGTGTGTGTATATAAATATATATTTGTTTTGAAAGTAATATATTACTTATAATGTGTTTCTATATATTTAACTTTTTTAATATAATATAGCCTATGTTATATATATACATTTACTTTATATATAAATATATTTCAACTATATATAAATATTTACTATATGTATAATATATATAAAGTTAAAATATAAATATATAGCTAAGAACTTTTTCAACTATGGAGTTTAATACGTGTATATATACTTTACTTTTTATATTTATATGTATAATATATATAAATATGAAAAGTAAATAAATGAATACCTTATATTATAGGGCAAATTACATACAACTACCCTGAGTTTAGGCCTAATTACATCCTGGTCCCTATTCTTTTCGATATTACCATTTGGTCCCCAGGTTTGGTTCCGTTTGAAGTCCACTTTTACCCGTTAGGGTTCCGTTAGCTTTTAGGGTTGTCCTTCCAAAATTACCCCTGAATATTTTATTATTATTTGTAAAATGACCCAGGGCTGTTTTGTTAGTTTCATAAAATATGAGGATCGTTTTGTTATGAAATATAAACATTAGGGACCTATATGTAACATTATTGAAGCGAAAAGTGCCAAAAAGCTAAATTGTCTTAATTGCTATATCAAACTGCTTTTAAGTTTTAAAAAAAATTACAAATTAGCCCATCTAATATTATATATTAATTATATTTGAAACCTTATTTTACTAATAATACTTGAGGAATTATTATAATTATCCATAATCTCATATATAGTATATGTAATTTTTCGGGACACCAAACAAAAAAAAAAAAAATGTAATTTTTCCATTAATATTTATTTTCTGTGAAAATAATACCAACTTTTTTCCATTTAATGATATCTAAACGCATTATTGCGTGTTTTCATTAAAACAAAACTTCATTCAAAAGGGTAATATTTCAACTTTATACCAACATGATTTAATTTTTTGATGCCCAATAAACAATTATCATATAAAATTGTAAAAATTACACAGACCATCTTGAATTTAGAGATAATTACAATTTAATTCATCTAATACTATTAACTACACTTAAAGACTCCTAAGATTTCATTTTCCGTACAAAAACATCTATGGGTAGAGAGTTTACCGTAGTCTGTAAGTTTTCAATTAAAAATACAACATTGACAACACTAATCTTATTCATAGTACCTAACAGTTATGATGTATGAATATAGATATATATGACAATATAGATACAATACGATATAAATAGGATAATACTAATTTTTTTTACCGCAACTCAATTTTGTCCGCCGAAAACTTGATCCGGTTTTGCACGTGGCGAACTAATATATAAATTTTGCCGGACAAAATCAATTTTCGGCAAAAAATGTGCGTAAATTACTTGATTTTGGAGATACAGTTCTATTTTGCCGTCGGAAAGTGAAGTGTATCAAAAATGCTTAATTTGTTGAGTTGGTATACCAAATTTACAATTTTTTTCTAATTTTTTCTTAAATTTTTTTCAAATCGTAATTCAAGATTGATGGGCTGGTCATCACCTATGATGCACGGACACTTCTAAAAATATCATTTTGCCGTGTCGTGTCATGCCGTGTCGTGTTGGACACCGTGTCCGACACTCCTTACGTGGAAAATTCAAGAAAAAATTCGTGTCGCCGTATCCGTGTCGTGTCGTGTCCGTATCACCGTGTCCGTGTCCGTGTCCGTGTCCGTGTCCATGCATCATAGGTCATCACTATCCGAACATTTTGCTATATCAAATACCGTATCACATATCTTTCACGCGATAAATTTAATAACAAATCAGTTGTGATGTATACATATTCGTGTCCCTGAAGGTTAAAAGTGTATCTAGTGCTTAATTGAGGAACAATATTTTCCTCTTCCTTAATTTACTTAATTAAAGAAATATTATCTTCCTTAATTAATTTTCATTTGTTTGAATTTGTTGACAGTTGCAAATCTCAACAACCCTAAAGAGAGATATACAGACAACTTCATCCTCCCATGACCAACCCTTACCTTCTTGGATATTATATTCAATTGTGTCCATTCGAATTATGAAAACTAAAATATTATCTAATTATTTATTATCACTTTTTTTTTTCCCTTCACAATATATATTAAGGGGATGTTTGCAAATTCTACTCCATACATAGAAGTTAAGGTTGTAAATTTTTGTACTAGTAAAAACAGTGAGTGTTTGAGAAAAAAGAACAGTAAAATAATCAGTTGGGGGTTTATAAAGAAAAGTTAAGAATCACTCTTTTAATTTTTGTTCACTCTTTCAATAATGTTACATATAGGTCCCTAATGTTTATATTTCATAACAAAACGATCCTCGTATTTTATGAAACTAACCAAACAGTCCCTGGGGCATTTGGGTTATTTTACAAATAATAATAAAATATTCAGGGGTAATTTTGGAAGGATAGCCCTAAAAGCTAACGGAACCCTAACGGTAAAAATGGACTTCAAACGGAACCAAACCTGGAGGACCAAATGGTAATATCAAAAAGAATAGGGACCGGAATGTAATTAAGCCTAAACTCAGGGTAGTTGTATGTAATTTGCCCTATATTATATATATATTTTTTTTTAAATTAAGGTGTGGCTCGCGAGCCACGAGCTGACAAGGAGGTGGCTCGGGCTTGCGTTTGAAACCCCACGAACCGAGCCCAGGCTCGGTTCGGCTCGGTTCGGCTCGCCATCCTCGAACCCAAGCGCGAGCTATTTACGAGCCAGCTCATTACGCTCGCGAACCGGCTTGTCTCGTTTACATCCCTACGTCGGACCCCTCTGTCGCTTGTGTTTTTTGGGAGATGGATAGAAAGCTCCATATCTCGGACCCCTTTATCGCGGAGACTTTGGTGGCGTTGTCGGCGGTTCGGTTGGCCAGGGACTTCGGTTGGAGACGGGTGATCTTCGAAGGTAACAATTATAATGTGACCGCTAGAATTCAAAACGGGAAAGATGATCTTTCGATAGTTGGCAATTTTTTTCCGGACATCAAAGATTTTCTCAAGTCCTTTTCGAGTGTTCAGTTCTCTTCCATTAAATGTAATACTAATTCGATAGCCCACAAGCTTGCTAGGAATGCGGTTTTGGCTTGCGTTGGTTCTTCTGATAGAAAAATCGAATTGCACAAATAAGAGGGGAAAAAAAATAAACTCAAACATAATGCAGGTTTAAATATCTATATCTATGTCTATATATTATTTTATAAAAACACTAGTTGGGTTTTTTGGTTTCTTACAAAAATACGATTCGCCTAAAATATTCTCACATAATTACGTTAATAACTATTAATCAAGGCTAACGATGTAAATACATGTTATAAATTATTAATTTAACTATATTTAAAAAACACTTATTAACTTAAAATAGGACTCTTGGTATAATTAAAATCCCTTCAACTTACCGAAAAAAGATATATAATTCAACGGGGATTGTTTTAATATTAATATTTTAAGTAATTGTATTCAAACATTATAATATAAGTTGTCTATTTTTTAATTTAAGGTCTATAATTTAAAATATTATAATAAGATATATCTAAGAAATTGGAAAACAACAAATTATTTCACTTTATAAGTTTTAATAAATTTTGGTGATCATATAAAATAAAGTATTATTTAAATTGAATGAGTTAGATAACATATCTTTTAATAAATCAATCCTAATGTAATTCTAATTATATAAGTCAATAGTTCTAATTATCTAAATTCATAAAATTTCTTAAATAATCATATTATAATTCTATAAACTTATATAATTAACAAAATAATAACTACATGATTTACATAAAATATTTTTGAATAAATTAATTATTCCTGATATAATATTTTTTAATTAACTAATACTAATACAATTGTAATTATTTAAATCTAATTAACCATATAATCTTCTTTTAATTTATTAATAAAATATAAATTAAATATGTAAAAGTATGAATAACATTTTTGATTTCTTACGACTTAATATACTACAATTTAGAATTGCTGGTCGTCAGACCAATGTTACACTAAATTAAGAATCTTAAGGGGACTCAATGTGTGCGCATATAAAAATAAGATATAATCTAATTTTATAAATAATTTTTATCGTATTCAATTAAGTCTTTTTACTTGTTAAATATATTTGAAAGTTATAAACTATTACTTATATGATTAAAAGTTAGAATTATTTGAAAAATTATTATACACTTTAAATATTTTTCTTTTATATGCTAATGTAATTTTAAATATTTTTGTTGTTTATTTATTTGGATGTTTCTCTACTTTGAATTTCTACTTATTGTATATGATTTGAAAGAGAGATTTTATATAAATATTTTTGTACGTATAGCTTTTTAAAGTTAAAATGGTTCATTAAAAATGATATTATAATTATTTAATTAAATTAAATATTTTTAATATTTTAATTTGTTCAATAAATATAATAGCTAAATTTATTTAAATAAAATTAAATGAGAAACGTGCAACGCACATTCATTTCACTAGTATTTACAAAAGCGGAAGCTAAATATAAAGATTGGTGACCTTTATACAATCATTGTTTTTGTACAAGTAGATAATTTCATACTAATGTATGAGGACTAGGGGTATACTCTGAGTCGAGCTAGTTTTTGAGTCGCACAAGCCGAGCTCAAGCTGGCTTGTCTCGAACTCGAATGATGTCAAGTTCAAGCTCAAGCCAAGCTTAATCGACATCGACTTGTTTGTCAAGCCAAGCTCAAACCTATTTCTTTGAGGTTCGAGACTTGCAAATTGGCTCGTAATCTATAATATATTATAATGTTTAATAATTTATATATATAAATATACAGTAAATTAATTTACATTTATATGATTTAGTAATACTGAATATATGATATATTATATATTTTTATCTACTTATTTTGACAATAAATATGATTTAATAATATCGCAGTTCAATAATTACAGCAACACATCATTCTATACAATACTAGTAACATATTACTATGATAATATGTAATATTTATCAAAACAATAATTTAATAAAAAATAGATTTAATCTACTATAATAAATAATTAATTATATAAGTATATATCTTAATAAAATATTATTAATTATATAAGTATATATCTTAATAAAATATTAGTTAATAATTTATTTGGTATAATTACAAGATACATAACATAATCTATTACTATATTATATATTATCTATAATATATGTATGATCCTTACTAAATTTTGTATCATAATATGTCTTAATAATATATTATTTTACAATGACACATTAGACCATATAATATTATTAATACAAAAATATATTTATAAAATATTCACTCAAATATTTAATATAATAAAATAATAAATATCATATACCGTAATAACTAATTAATAAATATATGTTTTAATAAAATATTAATTAATGATTTTTATTGTGTAATTACATAATTTATAGTTTATTATAATATAATTAATAATTCTCGTACATAATCTAAAATATCAAGTATATATTAATGATTATAATTTATTAATAATGATATAAAACTTAAAAATATTAATATACTATATATATTATATATCTTATATCTTTGTTATTGTTTAATATTATTATTGAATGAGAGTTAAAAAAATATCTAACAAAAATCTATTGACTTGTCGAGTCGAATCGAGCTCGGCTCGTTTTTTGGGCAAGCCAAGCTCAAGCCCTCAAAAAATAAGCTTGACAATCTCAAACTCAATCTCAAGCCATGCAAATAATTTTCAAGCTCAAGATCAAGCTGGATTTTTTTGCTAAACTCGACTCGTCTCGGCTCGAAACGCACTCCTAATGAGGACAAAGATTTCCTATGAACGGATTTTGAGTGCTAACAAAATCGTTCACCAAATAAACACCTAAAAGTTTAGTGGGTCGCTTAGTTAAATATTTACATATTTACGGATGCAACAGACAAGTGGTAATGTGGTATGATGTTTTTAGTCAAGACTTCCAGATTCAACTTGATTAGTATGGGATGTTTCGTAATCTTTTTTAGTGACCGAAGAGGAACATTCAAAAATAAATGGATATATTAGCCTACCTTGGGGAAAATGGGACAGAAGAAAATTCAATGCAAATAAATAGAAGTGTGCATACTTGAGCATTCTTGAACTTCACCTTGCATGGATTGTTTGTCAACCGCAACAAGCGAAGTGACAGTACATCGATATTCTGTGCCGTAGTAAGATTCCATCTTTTTTTTATTTTTTATTTAAACAATGTATTCTTTATGTTTTAGAGGTTGGTTGACACAATCAAGCCTTTTATCCTGTATCACAAAAATTATATATGTACATTATTCTAAAACTGTTGCAAGGTCGACAAATAGTATCATAGATCATTCTAATATTGTGATTACCTGTTCATCAAGTTTCATGAGTTCAACGGCAGTTAGACCAAGAACCTTTTGCTGCAAGCTGTCCAAACACGACAACATCCAATTGAGTTAACTTGTCTGAGAGTGTGATGACAAATCTAGCCCAACAAAGTTGAAGATAAGATTTTATTAAAAAAGGTTTTAAAATGTGATTAAATATAAGATGTTATAAAAAAAAAAAAAAAAAAGGAACATATAGAATAATACCTAGGTCTCACAATCGTTTCAGCCCGACAAAAGTTGCAAATGAATTTCCATTCATATTGTCCTATTGTGCCTTCCAAGCAACTATTGCAGGCCATGTACCAAACTTTGTCTTTGTCCGTGATGTTTGCCTAGACTTTTACCCAAAACTTGTCATCCTAAAGATACAGAAATATTTAAATTATATCAAGAGGAGATAAAATGTACTGAAAAATAACATATAGAGTCGTATAGAGTAGGTATGAATGTAGGTAAACAATCTGCATTTTAACCTTAACAAGAAAAAATCTTTAAATAGCTACATATGTGTTTATCTCATACAATTCAACCAATATAGTAATTCTACGTATGCGAAATCTGAAAATTGACCAAAAATTAAAACCAAGCAGGACTTTATACTTTCCAATGTTTAACTAAGCCACAAATAATGTATAATAACATAAACAACTATGGTGTTGATGTAGGAAATGACAATAAATATATCATTTTTCCTCGGCAATATCTTACAATCCAAACAGAGACAAAAAATTGAGCAACCAACTATAAACCAACAAACAAAACCAATTAAGAAGCTCTTCACTTTTCTTGTTTACCATCCATTGGTGATGGTTTAATTTTTACAAAAATTTTGGCTATTTAACCTAGTGGACTTTTTACTTTGATTGTTTATGCTCTAACTAAAAGGTCCGATAACTCTAATGTCTTTACTTTAGTAGATACTAACCCATTGGATTACTCCACAAATGACCAATTTGCCCCTGCCTTCGAAAATGGGCCTAACGGACAAATATTCCCCCCTAATTGTTCCTCCATTATTTCTAGCCCTCTCTTGTATTCATTCTTCTTCAAAATAGACGAGGATTCGAAGACTCAAATACTAGTTCTTCTCAACATCAGAGTCAGTGAAAGGTGTGAAATTATATTTCAGTTAACTTTTTATCGTATGAAACTATGAATGTTGTCTGTATGTGCAATGAAGGCACAGACGAAGGCTTACCAAGAATTGCTAATTTAATTATTGTTCAAAGCTCAACAGCCTATGTATGGTTGAGCTTTGAACAATTCCCCCGTATCCATCCTTTTCCAAACTAAATAGACCTAAATTGATTTTGGTGTGACCGTTCTTCTGTTAATGACAAAAGTGGAAATGGATGGTTTTTTAAGGGGTATCAGCCTCACCAGATGAGACTGCAATGTCCTCAGCAAGTTCTGTAGATTCAGAGACTTCTTTGATACAAACTTTTTCTGAAGGGTTTCCCTCCTTCATAGGCTCAGCGTCCTTAGAAGATCCCTGGAACAAGATATACGATAAGGAACGACACATAATAACTAAGAATACTGCCTCTCAATTAATTAAGAGTAGTAAAATATTTTCTATGAAATGGATGGATCTACCTCAAATAGTATGGGAATTTATCAAATGAAACTTCTAGGTGTCCCCCATCTAAAATTGAAGCAAGTATAAGCAAGTATATACATCTTCTCTAAATGCCGAACTTCTCGAACACATCGCTGGTAGAGATGTTGGCACTGGATCCCTAAACCAGTCTCTTTCTTCCTGTTTACAATAATTTGATCAGTCATACGTAAGAAATTAGATAAGAGTAAAATAAAAGTAAAGAATAATGTTCCAGAAGCTGTTCATGCTACTTGTCTCTACACCAGATTCTACATTGCCATCAACAGGGAGGATCTTGCTGGCAGCCCCAACATCTGCAGCTGCCTCACTCCCTAAATTTGTGGCAGAATTAACTTCTTGGCCCTCAAGTTCATCTTCATTAAGAACGGCCGAGGATGGTAAATCACTCCCTCGGTAACTTTTACCACCGGCTTGAGATGTTGGCTTAAGATGTGATAAATCTTGCCTCAGGTTAGAAAGAGATGCCAGAATAGAAGCACCAGCTACGACTGATGCATCTCCTTCTCGTCTTTCAACATGAATCAATTTTCCAATATTAGTTTGAACATTTGGTGGAGGGGTCTTTATTATACTATGATAAGTTAGCTGCCGGAAAATCTGCAAGGATTACAATCAAAGATATTTCAATATTGAGAAAAGCGAATCATAGAAACATACGTAGAAAGAGAGGTATGGAAAAACATACATATACCTGACTTCCAAGAAAGCCGAAATAAAGAGCTTCTAAGGGAAAAAACTAAACAACCAACAACAGATATAAATATCAATACCTTGCGTACTTTTATATTATGCCTTTTATGCCACCGCGTAATAATTAGCAGGAGGTAAAAAGTTACCTCCTAGTTTGGGTCTTATTTTGCACAGCCTAAAAATTTATGTCCATAAGACATAAAGGGAGAGATTTGAACTTTACCTGTAGTTTCTACAAAGATTGTTTTCTGTTTTTAAATAAACAATGCATAGTCCCAATTTAATTGTTTAGTGTAATTTATGCCACCTAATTAAAGTCTTCAGGTTGCAGCAATCTCACAAATATAACAAATGCAGTGGCTACTCCAGGGTTGTCGATAATTGGGGTCGAAAAAATTAATTTTAGGACATTACTAAATAAACGTTTATAATTTTGTGTTAAATATTTATATAAATTAAGAATATTTTTAAAATATTCAAATAAATAGGCGACTTTTTTATAATATAGGATGAGGTAGAATATATATATATATAAATTATAATGATGAAATGGGTGTTTGTAAATTATACTCCAATTAGAAGTTAAAACATAAGTTAAAGTTGTAAAATTTTGCAATAGGAAAATAAGTCGATGTTTGGAGAAAAAAAAGTGAAAATCAGAAAATTTAATCTATGGAGTGTTTGCAAAGAAAAATTGAGAATTACTTTTAATTTTTATCAAGTTACAAATTTATCACTAAATTTTTTTTAGATCATTTTGGGTAATTTAATATGATTGGAATAATATATTAATATAAAAAATAGTTTAAAATTATTTATAACAATTATGTATAATGAATGAAATGCATCTGAAACATAAATAATGAAAAATAAACTAGAATAACTTAAAAATAAATAAATTCATAAAAATTAACAAAAGAGAAAAATAAATTTACATAATAATTAGAGTTTTTGTTTGTTTGTTTGTTGGTTTGTTTGTTTTTTTTTTTTTAGATTTTCAATTGAAAGGATAAAAAATACTTATAGCCTAGAGTTCTGTTGAAATGTTAAAAGTAATTTAAGAATATTAATATTTTAATAATGATAATATTGTTTAAACTAAATTTCATTTAATTATAGAAAACAGTAGAATCTAGCGCTTATTATAAATATTTATTTTTAGAGGGTACGAACACCCTCAAAATTAATAAGTATTTATTTTAGAGTTTGCAAACACCATCTAAATTTATTTATTTATCTTAGGGTCAATTATAATTTACTTATTTTATTATGGGGTCAAATAATTATAGTTTAGTATATTAACAAAATATTATAAATCAAATATATAAATAAATAATTGGAAAAAAAAAAAATTCAATGGGATCAAGTGACCCCACTTGGCCTCATGTGGCGTCGCCATGAACAAATGCAAAGATACTATGTCACCACAGGCAAGCTCTCATCCATATCAGGATTCAGACATAAATAAGTGGACTTTCCCACATAAATCCTTCTCTTGTATCTCATAAACCCCTTTGAATAAGTATATAGTGACAGATTCATAGGGAACATGAGTACACCTATGATGATTTCTTGAGCTTTTGGATCATTTTCATAGCTCAGCTCAAGTTCTTGCACCCATGTTGGCTGTAAGATCGTAAGAGAACTACATCTAGCACCATCTTCTGCTTCCTTTCTAGATAAAGCATCTGCTGCTTTATTTTCCAAACTCTTCTTGTACTCAATGATGTAACTGAATCCCAGTAGTTTGGTGCGGTATTTATGTTGCAAGGGAGTTGAGATCTTTTGGTCTATCAAATACTTGATGCTACTCTGATCTGTCCTGATAATAAAAGTATCATAAAGTAAGTAGCTTCTCCACTTTTCCATTGCTTGAATAATAGCCAACTGTTCCTTTTCATAAACTGATAGTCCCAACATCCTTGGACATAAATCTTTGCTTAGATAAACAATAGGATGTTTGTCTTACATGAGGACAACCCCTATCCCTTTGTAACATGCATCGGTTTCCAAAATAAACCGTTTAGATAAATCAGGTGATGCTAATATAGGTGCAGTTACCATAGCATGTTTCAGCCCTTCAAAAGCAGTGTTAGCACTTTCATTCCACTGGAATTGGCCATTCTTTGTCAGATTTGTCAAGGGCTTTGCATTTATATCATAATGCCTTATAAATTTCCTGTAGTAAACATTCAATCCAAGAAACCCTCTGAGTTCTTTAACATTCTTTGGTGCAGGCCAACTGAGCATAGCTTGGATTTTGGAAGATTCAGCTAAGACTCCCTTCTTACTGATTACATGCCCCAGATACTCAATTTGTTCTTGCCCAAACATACACTTGGAGGCTTTTGCATACAACTCCTGTTTCTGAAGGATTTTAAACACAATCACCAGATGTGATTCATGCTCAGCTAAGTTGCAACTGTAGATTAGGATATCATCAAAGAATACTAAAACAAATTTCCTCAAGTATTCTTGAAATATGTGATTCATCAGAGATTGAAACGTGGCTGGTGCATTTGTGAGTCCAAATGGCATTACTTTTAACTTATAAAGGCCAGTGTTGGTTACAAAAGCCGTTTTATAGAGAATTTTTATAGATATCCTCTGACTTCATTCTGATCTGGTGGTAACCTGCTCTCAAGTCAATTTTAGAAAACACAGAAGCTCCACCCAGTTCATCTAACAGATCATCCACCAATGGTATGTATGGGGTAGCTATCCTTAACTGTAAGTGCATTCAATTTTCTATAATCAACATAGAACCTCCACCCACCATCTTTCTTCTTAACTAACAATACTGGTGATGAAAAAGGGCTATTGCTAGGTTGAATGATCCCATTAGTTAGCATTTCCTTTACTAACTTCTCTATCTCACACTTTTGTAGGTATGGGTACCTATAAGGATGCTACTTCAGTTTGTCCACTCCTGCTTTCAGTATGATTTGATGATCATGATCTCTCTGTGGAGGTAATCCCTTAGGTTTTCTGAAAATGGTCACATACTTAGCTAGCAAGGGTTGTAGCTCTGGTATGGTTTCACACTCAACCCCTTCCTAAATAGCTGTGATGATGCAAAAGCAATTGAGAGCAAACTTACCTTTTTTCTTGAGCATCTATTGTAAATTTTTTTCCTGAGATCTTACTTAATGTGACTTCCTTCTGACTTCCAAGAAGAGTGATCTTTGTCTCCTTTCTTAAACTTGAGAGTTTGGTTGTCAAAGTCGAAAGTAATAGGCCCAGGTTCCTCAAGGAATCAACTCCGATCACCATATCACAGGCCCCCAATCTCAATAGTCTAATGCTTGTCCTGAAATGATATCCCCCCATCTCCCACTTAAAATCTCTGCACTTAGAGTCACAACACATTTTTTTCCATGTTTGCTACTGTTACTAGCAATGGATTTATACACTCTATTTCGTAGTTCACTTTCTCTGCAAATTCAGGATCCAGGAAAATGTGAGTACTTCCTGAGTCCATCGAAACTGTGAAAGTTTCATTGCCTATTTTCTATGTTTTAAAATCCGGACCGGACATCGAATCGGAAGCCTTATTGGTTACTGGTTTTACTGGTTAGACCGGTTCGACCACGGTGTGACGTTATAATTATGTAATAATTATATATATTTATATAATATTATAAATATTATTTAAAAATAATAAAATAAGTTAAATAATATAGAAAAATGGATATATAAATCATTTTCAACTACTCATTAATTTTTAAATAACATATGTAATAATAAGTTTTCAAATTACAGATCTTAACAATATAAATTAAAGATTAATTTAACAAATATCATATTTTTTATGGTACGAAAAAAAATATTACACATACATTTATACTTTTATAAATATATATTATAAAAAATAAATATTTAAAATTACTTTATTCATGTTTAAATTTAATTCTTATGACATATTATAATAGTTATGGTTAATATTTTTTTAGAACTCAATTTTAATTATAATTATAGGTTTAATAAGCTTATACTTTTTAATTATTAATAGTTTGCCAATAAAATGTAAACAAGTGAAATAGATCAATTGGTGGGGGCAATTCCCTTCTACAGAAGGGGTCCTCTGTTCGATCTCAGTAAGCCTCTAATTAAGTTTATAATTTTGGAGGGGAATCAGAATTGCATTATGCCAAAACTTGGCCAACAAACCAACACAAGCAGTATATATAGTTGTGCTAACAACAAAACGAGCCATAATGGCCAATGAGCAGCCTAAACACAAAGCTTAAAGCTGATAAACAAAAATGTAATAAGTAAAAGTAATAACAACTCTTCAGGCTAATGCGATCTTCTGGAACGGCGTCATCTTCAATTGAAGAATCGTGTTAGCGCTTTTAAGAAACGTAGTCTTCCCCACTTCTTCATTCCTTTCATTTTCACCATGCTATGCAGAGTTGATTCCATCTCTCCAACCTTAAGCTGCATAACAGCAGGGTTCGTAGAATTATTACCCAGAACATTTGGAACTCTTTGGAAGACAACGAAAGAGCCTGCGTCAGACATTCTAGTTCTTGCTCCGATATCCGCCCATTCCCTTTCGAACCTGAAGACGAAGTCGCCATCAGGTGTGACGATAGAGGCGGCGAAGGGCACCGTTCCGTCCAAAGAGACCTGGAAAGACGCAAAACAGGGACAACTAAGTACTTTCAAGTATTGTTTAAGGATTTAAACAATTAAATACATAATTTTTGGCTAATAATATTTTAAAATGATTATAATTATTCCCTTTCTTTTTTTTCTTTTTGGAAACCGGTTCAAAGAACAATAAGGTTAGAGCGATGACCCCCCTCATAGATGAAGCACCAATGCAAAACGTACCAAACACGGGCACAAAACCAATCGTCGAGAAGGAAAAAACCAACAGAAATGTTCACGGAAAATTATAGGCATAAGCAACCTAAGGTGAAACCTAATCATACATCTCCACAAAGTCCCATTCGAGGACAACCGAGCTAGTAGCCAACATTCAGGCCACGACAACTGAGTCAACCACCCGTTCCAGGGAGAGATTCAGACTAACCCGGAACAATGACTTTTTTCCAATTCGAACTAGCCTGAGAGTGCTACTTAAAACCCAATGTGGACTAACCATAAGTTGATTGAAATACAACATATGATGGGGTAGACTAACAAATCTATCATTAAAAACGCTGTAAACAGCAGCAGTCGGATCATGTTTGAAAGTCTCTGTTTTCCAATCCTTCGTATATAGCTTACGATTCCCATCAGTGATACCCCTATCATCATGACGTGTGTATTTGTTCAGGCTCCAAACATCTGCAACCTGTTTCTTCGACCTGAAGCCAAGACCAAATATATCATCACTAGTAAACATAACAGGATAAAGCAAATAAAAGCTGAAGTCATTATAATTGAAAAAGGTAAAAAACTCAACATTCCCCCATTCGAAGAAACCATAATCAAACTTTGATCTTTCATTACATTCGAATTGAGGAGAGCTCCCATTTGTCGAGCCTAATTATAATTATTATTCCCTTATTTGTAGTTCTTCTAAACATTATATAAGAAATTAGACAATCTATATATATATAATTCAGAACCCTCCAGGATATCCACGTGTACACTGACGTGGATAGTCTCAATAAATTTTATTATATTAAGTAAATAAATAATAATTTTAAAATATTTAATGTTTATCTAAAACTTTTGTTTATTAGTTTTATCTAAAATTTAAAACTCCTTAAATTAGAATTATATCGTTGAAATATCAAAATTTGTTATCTTATAAATCTCAAAATCAGTTAGACAGAAATATCATAAAATTTGAATTTTATTATATTAAGTAAAAAAAAAAAAAATTTAAAATATATATATTTTTTGAAACGTTAAAATATTTAATGTTTATCGAAAATTTTTGTTTATTGAGTTTATCTAAAATTTAAAACTCCTTAAATTAGAATTATATCCTTGAAATATAAAATTTTGTTATCTTATAAATCTCAAAATCAAGAAATCTCATAGAATTTTATTGTATTACGTAAATAAATAATACTTTTAAATATTTAATAATCTAAAACTTTAAGACTCTTAAATTCAAATTATCGTAAAATCTCAAAATCTGTTGGTAATATCAAATTTTAAATTTAAATTAGTAGTTTGATAAAACATTCAAATTCAAAAATATTTTGATATCTAGAATCCATATGAAACTTTGTTAGTAATCACACCTTAAATACGTTTTCCAAAAGTTCTACATTCATTTTCTAAACGTCCCAAAATAAAAGTTCTACATCCATTTTCTAAATATCCCAAATTATTCTTCGTCCCGCGTTCCATTTGTTTATGGGTAAATTATCCATTTTATATTTTTATTCATCAAAATCTCCCTTTTGTGTTTGTTTGTATTTCAAGTATCTTCATTACATTTCAAGTATCTCAGTTATTATATTTTTGCATCATATTTATTATGTTTTTCTTATTTGATTTTTGACAACACTTTTGATATATTTTTAATGTCTTTTTTATATTTTATTTTTGGTTTACATTATATTTATATAAATATACCACTATTTTTATATATTACCCGTTCATTACGTTAATACGATTTTATACATATTTTTGAGTTTGCATATCATATATAAATTTTTCGGGATTTTTTAATATCTACAAAATTTGTTTAAGCAATCACGTTGTTTTAATTTCTTTATTTATATGATTTTTCACATTTATAATTCAATATCTTTTAAAATGATTAACATATGAATTTGTGGTATATGTGTTTTTGAGTTTTTTATTTGATTTTTACGAATGAATACATAAACACAACATTTATATGTGTTTTTAAAGATAATCTTATATGTAATTTTAATTAATTGTATCCCGTGCCTCGGCACGGGTTTGTAACTAGTTAAATATATAATTTTTGGCTAATTATATTTTAAAATAATTATAATTATTTCCATATTTGTAGCATTTTCAAGCATTATTTAAGGAATTAAACATTTTTTTTTGTTCCTAGGAATTAAACAGTTAAATGTGTAGTTTTTGGCCCATATATTTTAAGATAGGACTCTGCTAATCTCACACACGTCTGTGAGACACAGACAATTAATTATCTCGTTTATTCTCACAAATAATTAATTATCTTCTCTCGTAAATAATAATTTATACAAAGTAGAACTCTAAGTATTAATATTATTATAAAGACCCCAATAAATTAAAATTATAAAAATATAAGAAAATAACTAATCTATATGATTAGGATTCTAGTAAAACTTATTGTCAGGAAAATCCTAAAAGAAAAATATAATCACTAAAGAATCTGGTGAAATACAAAGTATCTGATGAAATACAAAGTAAATTAAGAATTTATAGCAAAATCAAAACTAAATCAATAATTCACACCAATATACATGTATAAATCTTATCATAAACTTATGTGTTTATCTTAGTTAATAGTTGCTGGTGTAGGAAATGGGTTCCTAATATTCAACCAACACTTTAAGATTTGTTTGTGGAAGGGAAGACCATCACAGGCGTTTGAGCCTCAGGAACTGAGTTTCCTTTTGAGTGTGGGTTCTTCCAACTAGGATAACACCAAGAGTGCAAAGTGCCGTTTGGGTGCAGCTGTGGTGAAGAGATTGCAGAGCTTGGGAAGATGAAGAGAAAATAGGGAAAGTGTGCCCAGTTTAAGTGTGTGTGTTTCCGTGGAGAAGATAACTTCGGGGAAGAAAACATGTGTTTCTCCCTATTTATATGTTAGGGGTGAGGGTGCTTTGGATAATTTGACCAAGTGGTCCCAAACCTGTGTTGCCCTAACACGTGGCGACCTGTGATGGTATGAAAGTGATGGCTCTGAAAGTGGGCGGCATGTCAGGTACGAGGTGCGCACTGCCACTGTGTCAGAGGTTGTTGGCGAGTGTCGAGCGTTTGGGAGAGACTCCAGATATGTCATGCAGGCGGGCGGATGCCCGTGTCCTGGTGTATACCTTACCCGAGCATTGGCGACGCTCGAAGGGACGCACGAAGGGGTTTCCTTTGGCAAATGTGCAACGAGCGTCAACGAAACGAGCGTGTGCAAATCTGGGCCCTCGCGAAGTGCTTTCCTGAGGAAAGGATGGCTTTGAGGGACTATAGCACGTGCATCGGGTTTCACAGTTAGAACCCCGCTCGAAGAGTGGGCCGAGGCTCATGGGCCTGGGTCCATAATCAACAAGTGAATGGGCCGGGATTGTCCCGCGAGCCCTGTAATGCGAGGGTCCAAGCTCTAAGCCTGTAGATTGCGACACGTGAACGGCGCTGATTCGAGCGTGATTTTGGGTCTCTTCAATAGTATTTGATTCAAGAAATTAAATTATTTTATTATGCAGAGACACAGATTTTGAGTACAAAAGATCGTTAACCAGCAACCATGATGAGGAATAGTTTCAATAGTATAGGAACTAGCAAAATCTCCATAACATATTATAATATTCAGACATGATATTTTCTTTTAATTTTTTTTTTTACGTTATTCCTTAAAACTGTTTATCTAATCTATGGTGCAACAAAAATAATTTTAAAAGAATAAGTGGCAAAAACATCATTTTTGAGAAATAAAGGATCAACTATAAACAAATTAAAAAGAGTGAGCACAACCTGGTATTAAAAAAGTGGATATGGAGAAGGCTTATGATCGTTTGGACTGGAGTTTTAAGGTAAAGGTCTTACGTTGTAAAGGATTTCCGGAGAAATGGATATGATGGGTACGGAATTATGTTGAACGCTGTTGGTTCCCGGTGATGATAAATGGAGGTTCGTCAGGAATCTTCGAATCATCACGCGACTTATGCCAAGGGGACTTGCTTTCTCCTTCCTTATTTGTGATTGTGGCGGACTATCTCTCCAACGCTATCAACAAACTGGCGGCCTGTGATGCTAATTTTCGATATGATGCAAAGTGTGACATGACTATATCTCATTTAGCTTATGCCGATGACACGGTGATCTTCACTAACACTTGTAGAGCGTCTCTTTATCGGATAAAGATCATCCTGGAGAGATACGAGACGCTTTCTGGGCAAAAAATAAATCGCAACAAGAGCGAATACTTCCTAGCAAACAACGCAGCATGTGCTGAGGATAGAGTCAAAGAAATCTTGGGCTTCAAACGTAGGAAAATGCCTATGAGATATCTTGGAGTCCCGTTGTATACTGTATAGTTACCTAATACTCTCCTTTCCCCGCGAATTGCGTACCAATACTAGCGTACCAACTCTTCATGGTACTCGAATTGGTACTCCAAACTAGACGTACCGATTTTAGTTACAACAAAACAAACTATCAGTGATTTTTAGAAAGAAATATATGTTTTTTGATTTGTTATTAGTAGTTAGGATTACTTTTACACAGAGTTTAATCGAATTCATAAGATCTTTATTGATAATTATAGTTGTATTAGTTCAAGAAAAATACTTAATAGATCTTTGTTGATAATTATAGTTGTATTAGTTCAAGAAAAATACTTAATACAGTAATTAGTAAACAAAAATGTATATATACATATATATATTTGCATATAGTCCATCATATAATTTTCATTTATATCCCTAATTTGGTGTACTTATAATAAGAGTACCGATTGATCATTATAAACGTACCGCATACCGAAATAATGTACCGACTAAGCCTACCCCCGATGTACCAATACTTTAGCACACTAGCGTATTGCGTACCCGTACCCGTTCCGCATACCGGAGAATACCACGTATTAGGTAACTAAGGGACTCTATACAGGAAGGAGAAAAGCTGCGTTATTTGATGAGAAGATTAACAAAATCCGAAATAGGCTGCAAGGATGGGAGTCCAACATCCTCTCCCATGGTGGACGCCTTCAGCTTATTAAATCGGTGATATATTCTATACAAATGCATCTCTTGAATGTGATGGAACCCCCAAAATCTGTAACGGAAACCATTAAACGTATTTGCAACCGTTTCTTCTGGGGCTCTAACTCGGAAAGCAAGCGAATACACTGGACTAAATGGGGCAATGTTTGTTACCCGACTTCAGAGGGAGGCCTTGGGGTTCGAAAAGTGGAAGATATGATTACGGCATTCGGTTGGAAGCTATGGTGGCGATTGCGCACTTAAGAAAACATCTGGTCTTCGTTCATGAGAGCTAAATACTGCAAGGGAATGCATCCCCTTATTGCAAAGTCAAGCATTATCATTCAGCATCGTGGCGCAGACTCTGTAAAATCCGGGATAGTGCAGAGGCACACGTAGCTTGGTCGCTTGGGAATGGGAATATCTCACTGGTCTATGATCAATGGATGAATGAGGGGAGGCTTGCTGATTACATTCAGGAACCGTCTGCTTTCTCCAAGGTTAATGAGCTTTGGGCCCATGGGGATTGGGATGATGTAAAGGTTAGAGACGTGTTGGGTCAGCAACTTGGCAATATGGTCACTTGCACGCCTATCACCAACCGTGAAGATAAGGCGTTTTGGCTTAAGAGTTCCACTGGAATATTCACCACCAAGTCAGCTTGGGAAGCAATATGAGAGAGGAAGGACATCATTGATATATACAAAGCAATCTGGTAACTCCGAATATCTTGATATTCGTTTGGAGATTGTTCGAGGATTGACTTCCTCTTGAAACGAGACTCTAACGAAAAGGAGTTGTCCTGGCTTCAAAGTGCAACTGCTATGGGAACTTGGAGACAAGGGATCACTTATTCCTAAATTCGACTAAAATCATCAAAGTTTGGTAATATTTGGGAAACTACTTCGGGATGGCCACTCCAGAAAATCTTGATACGAATCAATTTATCAATCTGTGGAGGTGCCCGTCCCCGTATAGTAATCAGAAACATGTCCGATTGGTGGTGCCAATATTGGTACTTTTGGTATACTTGGCTTGAAAGAAACAAGGCGAAACATGACAGTGGTCACTTTAGCCATTTAGAGGTCACTTTAGCTATTTAAATATCACCCGACGTGTGACTTGTTGGGAAGAGTGGCGCAACGGAAGTAAAAATTAAATCAAATCAACAATGCACACCAAGTGCTCAAAACCAATCAACCCAATGGATCAAATCTTCATTTGTGCAATCAACCACGAGCTAATACAAGAACAGAAATACGACAATAAAAATAACACCAAGATTTACGTGGAAAAACCCAAACCGGGGAAAAACCACGGCACAAAATCCGAGCAAACTTCCACTGTAACCAATATAATGGGTACACAAGTTTCTTCCCTATCCAACAATTTAGGGGCATCTAACAATCATCATATCATCAAGAAACACATGTTCTTGGTATACAACAATCCTCCAGCACTTAATAAGAATAGAAAAACAACAAGAAGATTGAACAAAAATTTTCTGCAAATTCAACCAAATCAGGGGATCTGTTGCGAGATGAATATCTCAAGATCTAACCGTTCAATATTCAATCCCTTCGGTGAAAAACAAGTTTTAGGTGTCTGAAATCTACCTTAAAAATTTCAAGCCGATCAGAGAAGATCTGGCTGTCCGATCGTCGACGTCTTTCGGACTGCACAGAGCAGAATTTTTTGGAACAGCAACTTGTTTCTTTGCTCTGTTTTTCTCTTCAGCCAGCTGACCCCTTTTACGCGTTTTTCAATCTCTGGAACACTCTATTTTCAGACCTCTTTTTATCTATGCAAGATTGGTAATTAATTAGTGATAAAACACACCTTTACTTAATTCTTCCACTTAAGTCAAATTAAGTGGGCATACAAAATATTTATAATATAACATAGATATAACTTCCTCCTTATAGGAGGGAACCCAACATGACTAAACATCTTTTTGATCTTCACAGGTCGAATCTTATGGAATTCTCCTGGTGGAGAGGTGACATCCATATTGCAGCATCATTTGGGATACGACTCTCAAAGCCTCAACCGCGTCGTCCCTTTACGGTTTATTGGCGGAAACCGATGACGGGATTGTTTAAATTAAACTCTGATGTTTCGGCTAAAGGAAATTCAGGCCTCGCGGGAATAGGTGGGGTGATCAGGGACGAACATGGAGAGATTATAGCAGGATATAGTAGAGGCATTGGATTCGGAACCAACATATTGGCTGAGTTAGAGGCGGTGTTGGAGGGTATGAGGCTAGCTTACGACATTGGATGTCACAATCTTAGGATTGAAGTTGATGCTGAAGTCATCCTCAATATTGTGGAAAGGGGATGCGAACATGGATATACAACATATCCTAACGAAAGTAAACCATCTAAAGGGCATTATGAATGTCAAGTTCTCACACATCTTCAGAGAAGGAAATAGTGTCGCAGATTCGCTTGCTAACAAAGGCTCCCTTCATCAAGCGAAATGGAGATTCCCGGAAAATCCACTTTTCCCGGAACTCAAAGGATATCTTAGAGTAGACAATTGGGAGCTCCCTTCATTCCGTATATGAATTGGAACAGAAATGGCATACCACTTTCTTTGGATTCCGGAAACCAGGTTAATGTGATTATATTTTCGGTTGGTTTACGGTTGCTTCTCTTTATGATTATTCCTTTCTTAACTAATGGTATAGTTAATACACTTGATAATTGCTTGGGTCAGAGATGGGACCTTTTGTTTTTACAGGGGGATAACGGCAAGTGGAGGTCCCATTTGTCTATTCAAACAATATTGGAGTGATATGGAGCTTAGCTTCGCGATTTCAGTATTAGTGTTGGTCTCTTTAGGAATTGGTTCGAGCTATATTGTATTTCTATTCAGAACTTGAATATTTGGCACCCACTTGCAGTTAGTCCGAATCTGGTTTTAAGTAGTAAGCACTCTAAGTCTCTCCGAATTGGGAATAAGCCATTGATCCCTGTTAGTCTGGATCTCTTAGCGGTTCTGATGGTTGACTCGATTGTCGAGACTTGGGGCTTTGCTGCTAGTTGGATTGTCGTAATTGCTTGGAGGATTAGATGGTCCTCGAATGGGATTTTTGCTCGTGTTGCCCTGAGGTTGTTCATGTCTCCTTATTTTCGCAGACATTTCAGTTTTTCCTCCTTGCTCGATGCTTGGATTGCTTGCTTGTACGTTCTTTCTTTGTTTCGTAATATACGAGGAGGGGGCCTCACTTAACCGCACGGTCTCTGGCCGGTTTGCATTTAAAAAAAAAAAAAAAAAACTATAAACAAATTAAATTAAAAAAAAGAAAAGAAAAAAACTGTAAATAAGCTAATCATTAATCTAATTTTTTTTTGGTCCAGAATCATTAATCTAATGGTTGTGATTTATCTGCATAAAAATCTATTTCTTACAAACTGTTGTGAAAATTTTTTCCAATAGGATAATCATGATCATTTCTTTACCTGTAGCAGTTTCCATCATCATTTAAAAAATTGTATACAATTAGATGCAATAATCTTTATTAATATTAATTGTAGATGGTATGAACCAATAAGAGATTTTTTTTAAATTAAAATTTTCAAAAAAGAAAAAAATTTTATTTGGTTAAAATTGTATAATTAAAAATCAAACATAATTATCAAATATATGATAGAATAAATAAATAGATAGATATAATAATTTGGATTCTAGGTTAACTTAGGATATACAAACAGAGTTGTTCTATAATTTAATTCCTCGGAATGATATGGCTCCTTATCCCCTTCCAAAAAAAAAAAAAAAAAAGAAAAAGAAAAATAGCAATATCTAGATTCTAGAGTCCGAACTCCGAAGTCCTCAAGACCTTCATTGATACCCGAAATTCTAACCTTCTCTCACTCAACTAGCCCATCCACATTATTCGTGAGCCAGCCAAGTGTCACCTTGGGGTTGGGATCTATCAGAACTCAATCTCCTTCGTTTGATCTCAACTCAATATATATATATAGTTTGAACCTCTCAAGTTGTATAATCGTTCTGTTATACTCAATGGCAAACTCCATTAATTCCGACCACCGCAAGTATTCTATTGAAATTTTTCTCGGAGAAGCATTGTTTCATGATAGCCCTATCGATGACGATGCACCACAAGTTCTTATCGTAACAAACACTCTTATATATGGCAAATCCGCCGATGAATCGTCGTCAAGCCCCCACGATTACGTCCTCGTCTATTCGACCAAGCAACGATTCCGCACACCGTTCAGCGATTTATTTCCCAATCAACGGCATAGTCGGGAATTCCCGATGACAATATTAGACCGGATGAACGTTCCCTTTGGTCTGGAGGACCAACAAGCCGAGTTTTCAGCCGGTATGAACGAGACTAAATCGCTGAAGAGTTTCCAGGAGGTGGTCACCGAACTGGACGCCTTTTTCAAGGGATTGTCGCCTGAATCCATGCGGAAGGACCAGTATGTTAATCTGAAAATAAAGAAAATTGTAAGTCTTCCTAAAAAGGACTTCGATGAATGGAAGTTTTACCGTGATAATCACAAGGATGTATACGATAGGGAGGTGACGACGCTGCCGGAGTTGAGGATGAATTGGAGAATTGCGGCGCTGGCCGTCCTGGATAGGCCGCGGGATGAGGAACTCCGTTGCGGTGCGGTGGCGAATGGCGGCTGTCCGATTTGTTTGGAAGTATTTCACACAGCGCCGCTGCGGCTGAGAAAGTTACCCTGCGGCCATATATACCATGAAAATTGCATTTTGAGGTGGATCCGGAATAATCGGTCATGTCCTTACTGTCGAGCTCACACACCTACAATTTTGGCTTCGGATTTCTCACGTCAAGTGTGCTTAGGCGCCTCGGATTTAGATGGAAGAATCGTTTCATTCTTTCTAAAATAATTATTATTTCTTTCTCATAATTTCTTATTGAATCTCGACTCTTTTCTAACTTTAGATTTTTTTGCGTTTCGTCACTCGGAATTTCTTCATGCTCCTCAACTCTCTTCTAACTTTAACTTTAGCTAGGGTGGTCGAAATAGTTACTGAGTTCATTCTCCAAGGCAAGATCATGGGTTCGAACCCCTGCTTCGTGTGCGTGTGGGGAATTTTTTTTTTTTTTTTTTTTTCTAACTTTAGATTTCTGTTTGTTTCATCCCTTATAAATTGACTATAATCGTATACTTTATGCTAGATTACAATTCTATACTTTATGAGGTCACACGTGTATAAATAAATCAATTATAATTTTATAATTGGGTTAATTGTTTTTTGCACCTCAACCTTCGGGGTGTGTTGCACTTTAATACCCAACATTTGAACTTTTACATTTTAGTACTCAACCTTTGAATTTTGTTGCACTTTAGTGCCCTAGAGCGACGGGTCGGTTGGGCACTAAAGTGCAACAAAATTCAAAAGTTGGGTACTAAAATGTAAAAGTTCAAAGGTTGGGGTGCAAAAAACAATCAACCCTTTATAATTTACATACATTGCATTATTAAGACAAATATTATGTTGTTATTAGAACAAATATTAAATTGATGCATAAATAAATTGATTATAATTGTATACTTTATATATGAGTTTTTTTCGTGAAACACCCCTTTATTAGGAATAATCGTATAAAAATTGGTTTGACAAACCTATGTGTTTTTCTATGTGAATTACCATTTTTACTATTCTATGTAAATTATCATTTTTACATAATAAACTTTATAGAAAATTAGTTTGTATTTTTGATTAATTTTTAATCGTCATTAATTAACTCTTACTGATACAAAGTTCGGATGGCAAGAAATCCTTTTTCCTAAATTCAAAAGTGAACTTTGGACTAATTTGCCATTTTTTAAAAGTGTGGGGGCCTAATATAATCAGGTCATTTATTGCCATTTACGGAGATGAATTTTTCGATTCCGACTTCGTCTTTGGACTCGGGACATCAAACTAGGGATGTAAACAAGTTGAGCTGAGCCGAGTCGAACCTAGTCATTTTTTTAGGTTCGAGTTCGAGATAATTTATATGAATCTGAACTCGAACTCGAGCTTAACGAACTTGAAAATTTATCGTTCGAGTTCGGTTCAAACCTGAGTTCGAGTTCAGTTTGGCTAGTGTTCATTTTGTCGGTTCGAACTTCAAAAACTAAAAGCCAAATTAAAAAAAAGAATTGAAACGAGAGGAAATCGAATCTGGAAAACCAAATCAAAATCTACATTCAAACCAAAAGAAAAATCAAATTAAATGACTTTGTTCAAATCGAGGAGACCCAGATGTAGATCTACATTTTAAACTTTTGGAACAAGCAAAAAATCAATGTAAGACCCCTCGGAAGTTGGAACAACAACAATACACCAGTAGCATCGCGGTGGGTATTGGAGAAGAAGAAGAGAGGGGCACCGCGTGGGTGGTGGCGTTGTGGCAGTGGTGGAGCCAGAAAATTTTTTTAGGGGGGTCGACCAAAGCATAATACTAAAGAAAAATCCCATAAATTTTTTTAGGTGTCTCAATTATTAATAATTTACTATATTGACCCTCACTAGTATTAATTTTAACTTTGGTGAGGGGGGTCAATAATGAAAAATCCCATAAAATTACATATACACATATCTATATACCTATATAATAAAATAATTTTTTTTTTTGGGGGGGTCAATTGTACCCCCTCATGCTAATGTGGCTCCGCCACTGCGTTGTGGTTGTGGAGGCCCGACAAAAGCTTGGGCATTGCAAGTTGCAACGATGCAGCAGATGCGGTTGTTGGTGGCTAGACGATGTTCTTGCAGCGGTGGGAGGTGCGGCTGAGAGAGGAAATTTGGAGCTAGGTTTTTCTCACAATTGCAAATGAGAGAGAGTAGAAATTGTTTAAGTGGGTTTATGCTAGATATACATAATATATTATATAAATTATAATTAAGATATAATTATATAAATTATAATTAAGATATATATAATATATATAACATAATTAATAATAACACATATATAATAAATATTTTAATATTTTAATTAAAATATTAGGGCTCGTGAACCTAAATTTCAGAAAGAATAGGTTTGAGTTCAATTCGTGAAGGCTACGAACCGAGCCTGGGTTCGATTCGGGTTCGTCTACCCCGAACTCGAGCCTGTACCTTTAGTGATTCGGTTTGTTAGGCTCGCGAACGGGCTCATCTCATTTACATCCCTACATCAAACCAAATTCGATGACTGTGACCTTGTATGTTTTCGAGCTCATTTGTTTTATTCCTACTTTAAAACCAGTTGGTGTGGACCGGTTACTACACAAAGTAGATAAGAAAATTTCTTCTTTTTTCTCCTAGTCCTTGGTCGATCACTGTGCCTCTCATACCTATTCTCAACTCCCTCCTCCCTTCTCTCTCTCTCTCTCTTTCTCCCTCTCTCTCTCAACAACAAAGACAAGCTTCAAGATTTTTCTAGTTCAAGTTCAAGTTCAAGCTCAAGCGTTCATCTTCCTACATCCTTTAATCCTTCAAGATTTGAAATATGTTCTTCTCCTTCTTCTCCTCTTTATTTTGAGGTTTTTTTCATGGGGTTTGAATATGTGTATATGATTATTTGTATATGAGTTGTCATGTTTGAGGTTTCTGGAAAATGGTATTTAGGTTAGAATAATTTTTGAACACAAGTGTGTGGTTTTATCTTTGCATTTAGGAGGTACAACCCCTAAAACCTTGTATTAATCGAAAGTTTCATAAAAAACCATATAAGAAGAAACTGATACAAAAAACCCTGTATTTTATTAAATAAACTCACCGCCCTCTAACCTCAACTGGTCAACAAAAAAAGTTTAAAACCCCATAATACCCTCTAGGTCAGATATTTCAATTGCAATTTCATTTCAAAAGAACATTTCATCTTGCCCAACTTCTTGGAGGGAAAACTCCGCACAGACGTTCCTCTCCAAAACCCTACACAATCAATTGGTGAAAAGTGCGCGACATTGAGAAATTTGTTGTTGAAGCTGTTAAAGAAAGCATCCTAGTATCGATTCGTCCATGGGTGTGGGAGTTTAGCCCATTTTATAGCGGACAATAAGGTATGTAACTGAGAAATGTGTTGGTTGAAGAGCTTTTTTTCTTTTCATTTTGTAAATGATATTCGATAATCTTAGTATTCCTTCTTTTTTGTTTTTTGTTGAGATTCCTGAATATTGGGTAGAGCCTTTTCTGAATTTTAGTGTGTTGCGTACATGTTTTGGTTGGGCTTTTTTTATTTTTACATGAGGGAACATCTTTTCCATCTGATTATGGACCTAGTGTTTTTGGAGTTGAAGCGTGGGTTGTATTGTGTAGTGAGAATTTCTGAAATGGACATTGGACATTTCTAAACTAATTTCATGTTGGGTTTTGTATTTTTCTTACAAAATGTTGCATCACATTAATTTGTGGATTGGGGGCTATTTTCTTGAGATCCCAAATCATGACAGGAGGTATGTGGGTGGAAGGAGATTTAGAAGTGCACTCATAAGCCTGGAATTTTTTTTTTCTAAGCAGAAGCTAATAGACTACTATCGGATATGTGGTCGTCATGGGATGGCTGTTGAATTCTACTACTTGTAGCTTGGTTACAACTTAAACAATGGTTTAACGCAAATTGATAGTGCATGGTCCATGGTATACATGCAAGAAGAACACGGTGAACAAAGTGAGATGACCATATATGCTATAAAAGGTCCAGAACCTTTATGTGCTCTTGACACTGAGGGAAGGGATATTACAACGACAGTATTAGCTGCATACCAAGGACAACCAATATTATTGCTCAGAGAGGACAATGAGCCTGATACAAAGGAGAATGTTGAAGAAGATATACCAGAAGAAACCATGCCTGAAGAAGGAGTTACACAAGAGGATGGGATACCTGTACAAGAAGAGATACATCCATCATGTCCTTCTTCTTCAAGACCTCAACCAACTTAAACAACCCCTGAGGTTGAGGATCCTTTTGTTGATTTTGAATTTGAAGTTGACCCTGAAGTTGCAATGTGAAGTCCGGAGCGGTGGGCCACCACATCCCCACATAATGAAATAAACTTCCATACATGAGCCCAAGTCTAAGCGAACGAGGACCTACACACACCCACTAAGCTAAGCGGGGCTAAGACTCAGACAGAGTGCGCGAAACAAATAATCAAAAGTGCGGAAGCAACAATCAGGATCCAAAAGAGCTCATATAAAATCAAACCATAACATGTATATGACCACACGACCCAAAAATATAACAAGTAATTACAAATTCTCCCAAAATATGTACATATCAAGTATCAATACATAGCCTAGAGTATCAAAAGATGCAATATGAAATGCAGACTCATCCTAAACCAATAAGTACGACTCGACCTCGACGTACTTCCCAGCCTAGCACAAACAGACCTGCAACTAAAGGTTGGAGAACAGAGGGGTCAGTCAACAACTCGACTGAGTGAAGGGGCTAATGCACACCCACACACGTATAAGTATATAACAGAGCATATAACAAAGGGATGGTCATGAATCGAGGCTAGGGTTTTGCATACCAAATCATTTCCAAAAGATAATGTATAATACATAAAAGAAATCCTATCTCGATTCATAACCCATCAATACATAACATAAACAAATGTCCGGCGAGTACGGACCTCCACTAACTCCTCATAACATATCATAAAAACTGAATTCATAAATACAAATCCAACCCCACATCCATGGTGTTTCGGGAATCAAACCCTCTCCACCTACAATACAAACATATACGGGTAGCTAACTCACGATATACCTTCCCCGGTTATCCACCGAGGACTCAAGATATCATGCCTTCCCAACCTCCAAGAGTCGCACGTGGATACCTCAGAGGGAACTATGCACAGGCCAAACCCGATAGCCCTTGCCATCCCGAGCATTCCTTACCCATAATTCCCGAGGCCCAACATACCAAATCAAACCATATTCCTATCTTTCAGGGCATAACTCTGGTATAACTCTCATACCAACATAAACGTACAAAAGGATTTAAAACTTAAGCTTACATATGCTCATACTTATACTAATTTCATAAACTTCAAACGTTTCCATAAGATCATAATCATAGCTTAAACACACATATTTAAGTATATATAAGATATATGTTCGCATACGGGATGAGAAAACATCATATAATAGGCCATAGGTCGATAACTAATACAAAAGTTCCTAAACCTCACCTTGAAGCAACAGTAGAGAAGAACCGGGGTCAAAACGAGCAAAGAAGCATCTAAACCTGGAGCTTGACAACGTCCGAAAGCGGCTCTGAAATAAAAAAGGACAATACCTAAGACTTAGACTCAATTATGAACCAAATAGATGTTGGAAAATACGAATCAGAAAGCAGCGGAATTTAAAAATTTTTTCCAACAAAAGGACCTTGAACTCGCAATCGTGTAACCAAATTCGTAAAGACAGAAAACTTACTTTTCTTTTGTTCTTTCTTGAAGCGTTTCAAGCCACCCAAGAACGCTCTTCTCGCGGCTTGATCCCCTCTCCTTGGTAAAGCTCGAATCTTCAAACTTCTAACTTGAAGTCTCTAGAGAAAGTCCACCAACTTGATCACAATCTAACTAGTAAGGATGCTAGTTCTCTAGTTAGTGTTTAGGCTTAACCTAGCGTTTAATTTAATCTTGGAGAAGGGAAGGTGTTCAACACATGAACCAAGAATTGTCTATTAGCTCCATAAGGAGCTCGAGCTCCCCTATTTATAGAGAGGGGAGTGCCGAAATTCCTAGTCCTTTATGGGCTAGGATTTTGGTCCCTCTCTCCTATTACTTGATCATCAAGTATTTTCCAACTTTGACTTTGAATTCTAATTCAAGTCAACTTTTAAGAGAGCTAAAAATATCCAAACTATTTTTGGATAATTTTATACTTTATTTATTATAAAATAAATAACTTATTTTTATCTAATTAATTAATTCGTAATTAATTAACTAGATTATTTTCTCCAAAATTAGACTTTCTTTTTAATTCAAAATTAAACCAAAGTCTATTAAATAATTAACTAATTAATTATTTAATATATATACAATATATATATATATACACACGTGTCACAGTGACACGTGTCACTCACGTGAGCCACACGTGTGACTTCACACGTGTGGAACCCTCTTGGCCCGATAACTCGTTTAATCATTTTAAAGCCTCAACTCATGTAACCAAGTTGTTGTGTGTGACCCTCTAGGTTCTCAATTCAATTAGCAGTGACCCTAATTAATTAATTCACTAATTAATTAATCAGTCCACAGATTAAACGACCATAGTCTAGCAACAGGTGTTTAACCCCTAGCTGAATTGGAATGTTCGGATTCGACAGAACGTTTAAGTCATTAATTCATGTGAGATACAATCCTCCTACTTAGTATCTCTCAACCAAGATCTAGGGCAAGGGAATAATCAGAACCCTAATAATCCGGTCTTAAAGCTAAGTGCATTTCATATCCATTTGATCTCAATCCAAGAAACCCTTTTCTTGATGTCTTGATCCACTGCCTTGGCCAAGGACTCCATATGGCATATGAATGACTTACACAATAAGAGATCACCTTGCAAATGCAAGTGTAGGTCCTTTCTTGATTCTCATTCACTTTCATGAATCACTTGTGCAGCCCCAGCATAAGCCTTGAATCAGTTATCTAAGGCGACACCCTTTAAAGCTTATACCTAAGACTACAGAGTTAACTCATAAAGTGACAAGGAACCTCAAGTCTAAGGATCAATTAATCACATCAATGACTCGTGAGATATTTCCTAATCTGGAAGTTTCCATTTCCTGAAATAGAAACTTCCTTTCCCATTTAGGAATGTTCTCACACGGGGCACCTCAGTGAACTTACTTATTAAAGTAAGCACCCTCATGTATCACGCACGTATCAACTATACACTTTGCACCTCCATGAAACAAGGTGGTCCTTCTTAAGGGCGTGATCCCACAAGCAAGCCTTAGAGGAGTCAGGTTGACACTCCCACTGTCTGTAGGACTCATCGGCTTGGAGTATTTTACTAATCATGACTTATGTGATATAGGGCTCGTTTCATGAACCATTTCACCTAAATGGTAGAGTCCTAAAGTCATCAGGATTAGGGGAGTTCTCATACATGCACAGCTAAAGTAAACGCATTCCAAACAAGAGCATATAAAGAAGTGTTGCCTCAATTCGTTATTTCATTCAAAGATTGTCTGTGATTACAATAAGGAAAAGCACAAAGCGGATATACAATCGGCTTTCTAGGGCACTATTCCTAACAATAGACGCCCAAAAATGCTCATGAATGCAATGGATGCAAATGAAATACATACACATACCATTTAAGATATATGAATTCATAACTCGGAAAACTAGTATCAAATGAAGCCATAAACTCAATACAATGCATATAACACATAATATAACAAGCTAAAAAAGTATAGAAATCACTTAGGGGTTGGATAGACCAAACGAAGCAAGAAAGAAGCAAAGAAACCACACTAGCAGAAAGAAGCCTCGAATGACCGTTCTAAAAAACAAGCACAATTTTCACGAATTTCTCGATCTAGAATAATTTTGCATTTTACTCCTCTGTACAGATATCCATGAAAAATAAATCAATACTACTATCATTTATTTTTCACTTCAAATCTGAAATTCTTGATTTGCCTTAAGTTCAAATTCCCTGTATGTGAAACACATTCAACATACAACTTCGGTGACGCACACACGAAGTACTTTGGCCAAAGTTTTATTTGAGCTTTTGCAAATCTATTTCAGGGATATCTTTAACCTTCCAGCAAGGCTACAGATTCCTCGATCAATATTTCTCTTTAGCATATTTCATGCAATCACCGAACGTACAAAGTATTTTGGCCACCTGTTATCGAGACCTCACTTCTGAGTACATCACAGTGATTAACACTACATGCCTAAAGTAAAAACACTATCAGGATTAAGAGTCTAATGCTTCCGAGATTTTGTTCATTTTAGATAGCAGTATAAAATGAACAATCTCAGTGGTCCAGTTCGATGTTTCCAATCTCATTGAAAATCATCAATATGTTATAATTGGAAACTCCATTTCCCTATGACGAAAGACTAATCATCTTATATAACACATTATAGTCTTGATAAGAACAATTTCTTATCATACTGACTAGAACTTTAATGACACGTGATTTCTGGTATTTAAAGTCTTTTCCTATGAAACACATTTCATATAAAAATACCATCACACGTCATTAATTATTAAATTTGTAAAATACTCATAACTTACAATAATTTCAGTTTTATTAATCCAAAATATTTACAATATAATTGGATTTTTAGGGCATTTATCCCAACACTTCTTCCTCTGGGTGGTGGATGGGTTAGCAAGACCCAACCACCTCAATCATTGACCAAAGGGGTGTCATGAGTTCCCCAAAGGCGCTCAACCCACTTCCCTCGCTAATCTCCTAGTAAGTTCCGGAATCTGTAATTTGGTTGGGACTAGCCCATAGGATCACCGTCAGCCCTTGCCTCTCCGGATCGCCATATGTACCAAGCCCCGGGCCCCCATATGTGCAATCAATCAATACTCGCCAAAACATTAGGTAAGGTATTCATAAAAGAAAAAGGGGTTATAACAATCAAAATAATAGACTCCTTGAAAACGACTCAATATAAATATATACTTACTTTGGCTTAAAGCATACACATTGAGGGATATTGGTCATTATTTAGCTAGTAGAAGAGAAACCCACCTGTTACACATTACCGACAATACCAAGAAGAAAAGAGGGTTGAGGAACACCTATGAACCCGGTATCTGGAGCAAACTGTTCAAAGATAACATTATGTGGTCGTGAGACTCAAGACTCCCAATGAACCATATAAGACGCACGACAATGCAATGAATGTGATATGGTATGCATAAGAGAATAAATCATGTCATGAAGATGTATTAAGGCACATAGTCAACCACTTCATTCTTTCTTGGAGCGTTCATAATCATTCAAGTTCATATCTCCCATGTATCATATCAAATCGATCCATAAATTCCGAACAATGATCATAACGCATATTTCAACAAGTACACACTTCATATGAATCATAAAATAAGGATAAAGTAGGCAATTAGGGTTCACCCTCCAAGCATCAAGGCATTCATGCGCATTAATGAGCAATAAAGGCATGTGAATTCATATCTTGCACATAACACGCCAAACGAATCCATAAATTTCAGAAAATGACCAAAACACATCATATAACATGTTAGGGTCATAATTAGGGTGGGAAATTACAAGAAAAACGGAAAAGAAGCATAGGAAGAAACTCCGAACAAGATCTTGTAAAATCTGACTGTTTTCCACAATGCGCAAGCCGCCATGAAATGAGGATATCTGAAGTTTGAGAAGTCCAAATTGGATTTTGTTTATTGGAGATGAAACTAGAAAAATAGGTCTTTAAAATGGTATGAAACCCGAATGGTGGTTCAAAGCGAGGTGAAAATGGCGTAGGTTTGAAGTTGGACAAATGCAGAAATTCGGTGAAGTGGCGACACAATTTTCAAATGATCATATCTCACAAACCACAAAGAATTTTAAGGTGATTCTAATTTTAGGATTTTCTAGACTTCAAGAGGTTTTCGTGGGTTTAAAAATCAGGTCAATTGGAGTTGTTTAGAATAGGTAAAGGGTCTCTACCAGGTAACCGGCATTACCCAGTTTGTTCAGGAAGGCAGTAACGGGCGTTAATGGCAACAACGACTTTCTTCTTCCGAAATTGGTCCTGTTCACCCCTGCATCCCTTCTCAAAACATAGCAGCAACAACTACCACACATTGAGGAAACATAAATCTTCAAACCACAGCAAATTAAGCTCAAAATGCACACCAAACCGAGCCACCAATCATGCATATGTTGAGAGGCAAAAGAATGAGATCCAACTCTTACATTCACTCAAGGTCCAACAATGGAAACTTCATGATATCTTAACCAACACTCAAAATAAGATCAAAGAATCATATATGGGTGTCTTAGGATCATATATCATTCTTCATACTAAAATAATTCTCAAGATCTCAAGCAAGAATCATCAAAATTTCACAAACCCTTACTATTCATTCAATATATCAAACCTAACTCAAATCATGGTGAAACTATACAAAATTGGACTTAAAAGAACAACAAGGAGATAAACAACATAAACATAAGCTTACCCTTCAAATTGGAGAAGAAATGGGTGTGACATGAGCTCAATCTCTCACTTGGGGAATAGTTTTCTTTTTCCTCTTCTTTTGTCTTCCCTTTCTCTTTCTTTCTTCTTCTTTTGGCTGAAAATATCTTGTTTTGGGGGGTGGGATTTCGTGTGAGGCCTGATAGGTAGAGAGAGAGAGAGAGTACAAGTGGTGTTAGGGTCAATGGGTAGGTCATAGGTGTGTTAATTTAGGTCCGTAGCTTAGGTATAGTCATGAATGGTCATTTTAGACGTGCGTTGCTCATTTCGGTTAAAATTCGGGGATCCAAATAGTCTTAGAAAAATATGAAGCTTGACCCATTGTCTCCGAATCGTTGATATGATCCCAATGGAGGTGACAGAACTCGATTCCGAGTTCCCGAGCTCAAGATATGTCGTCCGGAACACAAGGTACGCTAAATACTCTTTATCTCCCTTTTCGGTTCCGATCATACAACGAACACAAAACGGAAACATACAAGAATGAAATCATGCAACAAGTAAATAAACATGATCAAAAGGCACATAATTCACTCATGCTAATTTTCCACGAAAAATAGAAATCAAATCAAATAGAAACGATATTCAAACATAAACACACATACACAAACGTCTCAAGAATTCACAATCAAATAATAAAATTAATAAAAGAAATAATAATGAAGCATATATAATTAATTAAATTGTGCACATTAGTAAACACATACGTCATATTTAAACCCTTAAAAAATTGGGGCGTTACAACCTCACCCCCTTAAAAATAATCCGTCCTCGGATTCACTATGACTTACTGAAACAGTGAGAGAACCCCGTCCCTCGAAAGCAATAGAGAGAGAGAACCCCGTCTCTCATACAACAAGGAGAGAACCCCATCTCTCAAACAACAAAGAGAGAACCCCGTCTCTCAAACAACAAAGCAAGGGAGTCTCCAATACTCCCGAGCAACACAACCCAAACAATTACATCAAAGTGCAAACATCAAGAAGGAGGCAACAATTATCAATTATAACAGTTAACATCAAATAAGACACATAAGGCCAAGTAATATATATATAGCAAGAACATAAGTCGTCGACCATACAAAGCGATTATCACTGTAGAAAATCGAGGCGCACGTCATCAAAATTATTTGATTTAAATTGCATGTATGCATATGCCATGGATGTTTCTTATACCGTTCACCGTAGCAATGAGGTTGAAGGTTGAAAATTCATAATGCGGTTAGAGGATCTAATTTGGCTCTTGATTAATTCTTGGAGTTCCCTTTGCTCGTAGTGTTAAGCTTTGGAATCCTCGGCGTTTTGACATTGTAATAACTATCCAATCCCCATTCCATAACCAAACTTCATACACGAATTACACTTAACCCTTTCTCGGATGCTTGAATTCATTCTTCCGTTCGAATAGCATCCCCAGCTTACCATGGAAAACAATTGAAGTGGCGATAGTCCTTCTTGTTTAGATTGTAATATCTCCTAGACATTCCACTTCCACCATCTAATCGCAATAACTCTCTCTCAATCGGTCACCTATTATATTGATTGGTCCGGTTTCTCTTATTCACTACCCTTCTTATCAATTCCACCTAATCCTTCTCGAACCCCTCATCTTTAAGTTATAAAATATGGTAACCAAACATGATCCCTTCTCACCTGAGAGCTTGAATTCGTATAGTTCCAGTAGCAAAACCAGCCATAAAATTTTACATCTACCTTTAGCATCGGTCATTCTTCACCTCTTCCTATCATTTCAATTCTCGTGCATTCCTTAAACTTATGCCTCCATCTCTTGAAATACTGATTCCTTCCCATTTCATCCGTTATCCCTCATTACTTTACGATTTCCTTCAATTTAATATCCTTTGAAGCCCTCGTGAAGAAATAACTAACAACTCGGTAAGGTTTGTATGTCATGCTTTATCCGCATTCCTTCGGTACCTAGTGATGACTTTTGATATTCTCTCATAGTCACATCATCTTCAATCTCATTATATCAGATGGTTAAATATCCCATAAACCACCTTCTCATTCTTCCCGTGGTAATCCTCAATTTGAATTTTAATAACTTAACTCTCGCCACGAGGGTTTACTCCTTAAGGCCTCTTTATTCCCTTTTCGATTACCATCTTTAAGCTTCCATATCTTCCATGGCTCGTGTCTTGGTTATTCCTACTAGATTATTTCTTTACATCTGGAACTCAATCAATCCTTCTTTTATCAGAATTCTGGACAAGTAGTTTCCGGTAGGGAGGGTTTTTGATCACCAGAAAACCCAAATCCTTTGTCCTTCAACTTATTACCTAATTCTCTTGATTCCCAAAACACCATTCCTTAACCTTGTTCCATCCATACATCCCGAGGTCAACTCTAAACCCCTTTTACTTCCTAAAATTTTCATCTCTATCTCTACTTCATCATCCATAGATTCTTCTTCCATTCGGTTTGGTTAAATTCGGATTGTGATAGTAGTTGAAGCATCAAGTGAAAGAGATAACCTAACAAGTAAACACTAAAATAGTGTATGTTGGGTTATGATGCTAAGTGCATGTAGCGCATATTCTCAATAAAGGGAATGAAACATCAAATCACCAATTATAGCAACAAAACACACAATTCAACAAAGGAATATGCAACAACAATTTAACAGTTGTAATATTAAAACACATATAGTAAGAGTTTAAATAATTAATTATAATGTATGATGCACGTGCTATGAATGCATTGAACCTGTCATTGTGGTGGTAAGCTTTTAGCTTGGCAACTTATTCTTCATTTCCTTAATTACAACTTGCTTTGAACTAATTGGCCATTTCTTATTTTTCCCACGGTCTTCAAATCTCCATAATCTTCTTGTATCCACTTGTACATTCCCATGGCCCGAGATTACGATTTCTTGAACCCAAGGTTTTCTATCTCCCTAGAGTTCGGTATCTCGATTTACTCCCAAGTATCGATCTCCAAAGGTTATCTGAATCTTCACTTTGATGTTTACTCGGTTCAAAGTTCTCTTGACTTGTCCTTTATTAGTTCCAATCGGTGGACTGCGCTCGCCTTCCAATTGCTTACTCTTGGCTTCACAATCTCCCCCAAAAGCTCTTTGTCTTTCTTTATCCGTTCCATTTGTTACTCCATATCCTTTTGTGGCTTGTCTTTCTTTAACTTCTCCACATTCGACTCTTACCTTGTCCGGAATCCCTAGTATCCCAAATCACCACCTACCTTCCTTATTCCCCGGACTTAATTCCTAAGGACTTAGTTTATCCGAAAGATCTTCCTTGACAATTGGTATTACTCACCATTCATTAATCCTATCATTCTTCGAACTCGATTTCAAATGACTTGATTTACTTGGAAGCTCATCCTTGATGATCTTCGTTGCTCATTTCCCCCTAACCTATTTTACCTTAAGTCCTCTTGGGTATCATCACCCCTTCGCCGATCCAAACCTTAAAATAAAATATCGTTGAGGTTTTCCTTTGGTTCTCTCTTGAGTTAAGTAATCCTAAGGCATCCGATTAGTTAACCCCGGTAATATAGATGTAGGTGTTGCTCTTGTGAATGGTAGACATCGTTCATATAGTACTACCCCTTTGAATGCTCCTCAACCTTAGTAGGACCTATCAATTATTCGTACAACTTGGGTTTTTCCATCTCCCATTTCCACCACTCGAATCATAACCCAATTAAGGAAGCCCACGACTTCCGAATTCTTGTATAAACTCCTCGGTGCATTCCTTACATCCTCTATGCTTGAAAGTAGAGCTCATGGTGAGTTGTTGTGATCTTAAGGATTGGCTGTGCTTTCATGGTGTAACAATATCCTATAATCACAACTCGTCTCAAATATAAATACATGTTAATTAGCACGTGCATATGGCATATAATTAGCACATAAGTCAACAAAATTTAAAATTGAGTCACATGTAACAAGTAATTTTCAGCAATTTGTGACATTTAGCGAAGAAAATCAATGCAATGCACATGTTGACAAGGATGTAGCACCCCAAACGGAAGGTGCCACATCCCCTGCACTATAACCCAAACTCGGTTACGAAATGGGAAGTCCGTACCCGAATCCGAATCATAGCGAACGGGAGACCACTCACACACTATATTAGGCGGGGCTAAAACTCCGAAACCAAATAAGCAATTAACCAAAATTAAATTCCCATGCGGAAACAAATCATAAGTTCAATTACAACATAAGCAGCAAGTGACGGGTTCAACTGACATAAATACCCAGTCCCGAAATTCATACATAAATCATAAATCAAAATTTCACACGGGTTCAACTATTCCTATAAGCCTGTCCCGAATACCACAAAGTACCATTAATATTTCATACATTCAATGCATAACTCAATCAATTACAATATGCATGTAGTGTGACTCGGACTAGACCAAAAGACGTGACAGACTCAAACTCCCACCCAGCACTCTAAAACCTGCAAGAACTGAAAACAAAGTCGGGTTCAGTCTATAGGAGACTGGTAGGTATAAAACAGGGCATAATAATATAATGTTACAAGAATGTAAACACCCATGCATGCAAGCTATAATCTCGTGCGAGGTTTTTGAAATATTTTCCCAAGTTGGTGAAAATGAAATAAAAGAACACTCTGGATTACAACAATCAATATCATTCATTCATGAGCTCAATACGTGAGCCCGACGAGTGGGCGAATTCTCCAACCTCCACCTCGTGTGTGTATTTATTCATTTATTCGTTCATTAATGATCATACAATCCTTCATCCAGTCACAATCATTCGTTCATTCGTTCGTTTATTCATTCATTCATACATTCATGTATTCATGTATTCATTCAATCAATACACTTACACCTTCTTCCTCCGGGTGGTGGACGGGTTAGCAAGACCCGACCACCTCAATCATTGACCAAAGGGGTGTCATGAGTTCCCCAAAGGCGCTCAACCCCCTTCCCTCTCTAATCTCCTAGCGAGTTCCGGAATCTGTAATTTGGTTGGGACTAACACATAGGATCACCATCGACCCTTGTCTCCTCGGATCGCCATATGTACCAAGCCCCGAGCCCCCATATGTGCAATCAATCAATACTCGCCAAAACATTAGGTAAGGTATTCATAAAAGAAAAAGGGGGTTGTAACAATCAAAATCATAGACTCGAAAACGACTCAATATAAATATATACTTACTTTGGCTTAAAGCATACACATTGAGGGATATTGGTCATTATTTAGCTAGTAGAAGAGAAACCCACCTGTTACACCATACCGACAATACCAAGAAGAAAAGAGGGTTAAGGAACACCTATGAACCCGGCATATGGAGCAAACTGTTCAAAGATAACATTATGTGGTCGTGAGACTCAAGACTCCCAATGAACCATATAAGATGCACGACAATGCAATGAATGTGATATGGTATGCATAAGGGAATAAATCATGTCATGGAGATGCATTAAGGCACATAGTCAATCACTTCATTCTTTCTTGGAGTGTTCATAATCATTCAAGTTCATATCTCCCATGTATCATATCAAATCGATCCATAAATTCCGAACAATGAGCATAACGCATATTTCAACAAGTACACACTTCATATGAACTATAAAAGAAGGATAAAGTAGGCAATTAGGGTTCACCCTCAAAGCATCAAGGCATTCATGCGCATTAATGAGCAATAAAGGCATGTGAATTCATATCTTGCACATAATCCATAAATTTCACAAAATAACCAAAACACACCATATAACATGTTAGGGTCATAATTGGGGTGGGAAATTACAAGAAAAACGGAAAAGAAGCATAGGAAGAAACTCCGAACAAGATCTTGCAAAATCTGACAGTTTTCCACAATGCACAAGACGCGTGAAATGAGGATATCTGAATTTTGAGAAGTCTAAATTCGGTTTTGTTTATTGGAGATGAAACTAGACAAATAGATCTTTAAAATGGTATGAGACTTGAATCGTGGTTCAAAGCGAGGTGAAAATGGCGTAGGTTTGAAGTTGGACAAATGCAGAAATTCGGTGAAGTGGCGACACAATTTTCAAATGATCATATCTCACAAACCACAAATAATTTTAAGATGATTACAATTTTAGGATCTTCTAGACTTCAAGCGGTTTCCGTAGGTTCAAAAATCAGGCCAATCGGAGTTGTTTAGCATAGGTAAAGTGTCTCTACCAGGTAACGGCCGTTACCCAGTTTGTGCAGGAAGGCAATAACGGGCGTTAATGGCAACAACGGCCTTCTTCTTCCAAAATTGGTCCTGTTCACTCCTGCATCCCTTCTCAAAACATAGCAGCAACAACTACCACTTCAAACCACAGCAAATTAAGCTCAAAATCCACACCAAACCAAGCCACCAATCATGCATATGTTGAGAGGCAAAATAATGAGATCCAACTCTTACATTCACTCAAGGTCCAACAATGGCAACTTCATGATATCTTAACCAACACTCAAAATAAGATCAAAGAATCATATATGGGTGTCTTAGGATCATATATCATACTTCATACTAAAAGAATTCTCAAGATCTCAAGCAAGAATCATCAAAATTTCACAAACCTTACTATTCATTCAATATATCAAACCTAACTCAAATCATGGTGAAATTATACAAAAATGGACTTAAAAGAACCACAAGGAGATAAAAAACATAAAAATAAGCTTACCCTTCAAACTGGAGAAGAAATGGGTGTGACATGAGCTCAATCTCTCACTTGGGGAATAGTTTTCTTCTTCCTCTTCTTTTGTCTTCCCTTTCTCTTTCTTTCTTCTTCTTTTGGTTGAAAATATCTTGTTTTGGGGGGTGGAATTTCGTGTGAGGGCTGATAGGTAGAGAGAGAGAGAGTACAAGTGGTGTTAGGGTCAATGGGTAGGTCATAGGTGTGTTAATTTAGGTTCGTAGCTTAGGTAGAGTCATGAATGGTCATTTTAGACTCGAGTTGCTCGTTTCGGTTAAAATTCGGGGATCCAAATAGTATTAGAAAAATATGACACTTGACCCATTATCTCCGAATCATTGATATGATTCCAATGGAGGTGACAGAACTCGATTCCGAGTTCCCGAGCTCAAGATATGTCGTCCGGAACACAAGGTACGCTAAATGCTCTTTATCTCCCTTTTCGGTTTCGATCACACAACGAACACAAAACGCAAACATACAAGAAAGAAATCATGCAACAAGCAAATAAACATGATCAAAAGGCACATAATTCACTCATGCTAATTTTCCACGAAAAATAGAAATCAAATCAAATAGAAACGATATTCAAACATAAACACACATGCGCAAACGTCTCAAGAATTCACAATCAAATAATAAAATTAATAAAAGGAATAATAATGAAGCAAATATAATTAATTAAATTGTGCACATTAGTAAACACATACGTCATAGTTAAACCCTTGAAAAACTGGGGCGTTACAACCTCACCCCCCTTAAAAAGAATCCGTCCTCAGATTCACTATGACTTACTCAAACAGTGAGAGAACCCCGTCCCTCGAAAGCAACGAAGAGAGAGAACCCCGTCTCTCATACAACAAGGAGAGAACCCCATCTCTCAAACAACAAAGAGAGAGAACCCCGAACCCCATCTCTCAAACAACAAAGAAAGAACCCCGTCTCTCAAACAACAAAGCAAGGGAGTCTCCAATACTCCCGAGCAACACAACCCAAACAATTACATCAAAGTGCAAACATCAAGAAGGAGGCAATAATTATCAATTATAACAGTTAACATCAAATAAGACACATAAGGCCAAGTAATATATATATAGCAAGCACATAAGTCGTCGATCATACAAAGTGATTATCACGGTAGGAAATCGAGGCACACATCATCAAAATTATTTGAATCAAAATTGCATGTATGCATTTGCCATGGATGTTTCTTATACCGTTCACCGTAGCAATGAGGTTGAAGGTTGAAAATTCATAATGCGGTTGGAGGATCCAATTTGGCTCTTGATTAATTCTTGGAGTTCCCTTTGCTCGTAGTGTTAAGCTTTGGAATCCTCGGCGTTTTGACATTGTAATAACTATCCAATCCCCATTCCATAACCAAACTTCATCCACGAATTATACTTAACCCTTTCTCGGATGCTTGAATTCATTCTTCCGTTCGAATAGCATCCCCAGCTTAACATGGAAAACAGTTGAAGTGCCGATAGTCCATCTTGTTTAGATTGTAATATCTCCTAGATATTCCACTTCCACCATCTAATCGCAATAACTCTCTCTCAATCGGTCACCTATTATATTGATTGGTCCGATTTCTCTTATTCACTACCTTTCTTATCAATTCCACCTAATCCTTCTCGAACCCCTCATCTTTTAAGTTATAAAATATGGTAACCAAACATGATCCCTTCTCACCTGAGAGCTTGAATTCGTATAGTTCCAGTAGCAAAACCAGCCATAAAATTTTACATCTACCTTTAGCATCGGTCATTCTTCACCTCTTACTATCATTTCAATTCTCGGGCATTCCTTAAACTCATGCCTCCATCTCTTGAAATACTGATTCCTTCCCATTTCATCCGTTATCCCTCATTACTTTACGATTTCCTTCAACTTAATATCCTTTGAAGCCCTCGTGAAGAAATAACTAACAACTCGGTAAGGTTTGTATGTCATGATTTATCCGCATTCCTTCGGTACCTAGTGATGACTTTTGATATTCTCTCATAGTCACATCATCTTCAATCTCTTTATATTAGACGGTTAAATATCCGATAAACCACCTTCTCATTCTTCCCGTGGTAATCCTCAATTTGAATTTTAATAACTTAACTCTCGCCACGACGGTTTACTCCTTAAGGTCTCTTTATTCCCTTTTCGATTACCATCTTTAGGCTACCAAATCTTCCATGGCTCGTGTCTTGGTTATTCCTACTAGATTATTTCTTTACATCTGGAACTCAATCAATCCTTCTTTTATCAGAATTCCCGACAAGTAGTTTCCGGTAGGGAGGGTTTTTGATCACTAGAAAACCCAAATCCTTTGTCCTTCAACTTATTACCTAATTCTCTTGATTCCCAAAACACCATTCCTTAACCTTGTTCGATCCATACATCCCGAGGTCAACTCTAAACCCCTTTTACTTCCTAAAATTTTCATCTCTGTCTCAACTTCATCATCCATAGATTCTTCTTCCATTTGGTTTGGTTAAATTCGGATTGTGATAGTAGTTGAAGCATCAAGTGAAAGAGATAACCTAACAAGTAAACACTAAAATAGTGCATGTTGGGTTATGATGCTAAGTGCATGTAGCGCATATTCTCAATAAAGGGAATGAAACATCAAATCACCAAGTATAGCAACAAAACACATAATTCAACAAAGGAATATGCAACAACAATTTAACAGTTGTAATATTAAAACACTTATAGTAAGAGTTTAAATAATTAATTGTAATGTATGATGCACGTGCTATGAATGCATTGAACCTGTCATTGTGGTGGTAAGCTTTTAGCTTGGCAACTTGTTCTACATTTCCTTAATTACAACTTGCTTTGAACTAATTGGCCATTTCTTATTTTTCCCACGGTCTTCAAATCTCCATAATCTTCTTGTATCCACTTGCACATTCCCATGGCCCGAGATTACGATTTCTTGAACCCAAGGTTTTCTATCTCCCTAGAGTTCGGTATCTCGATTTACTCCCAAGTATCGATTTCCAAAGGTTATCTGAATCTTCATTTTGATGTTCACTCGGCTCAAAGTTCTCTTGACTTGTCCTTTATGAGTTCGAATCGGTGGACTGTGCTCGCTTTCTAATTGCTTACTCTTGGCTTCACAATCTCCCCCAAAAGCTCTTTGTCTTTCTTTATTCGTTCCATTTGTTACTCCATATCCTTTTGTGGCTTATCTTTCTTTAACTTCTCCACATTCGACTTTTACCTTGTCCGGAATCCCTAGTATCCCAAATCACCACCTACCTTCCTTATTCCCCGGACTTAATTCCTAAGGACTTAGTTTATCCGAAAGATCTTCCTTGACAATTGGTATTACTCACCATTCATTAATCCTATCATTCTTCGAACTCGATTTCAAATGACTTGATTTACTTGGAAGCTCATCCTTGACGATCTTCGTTGCTCATTTCCCCCTAACCTATTTTACCTTAAGTCCTCTTGGGTATCATCACCCCTTCACCGATCCAAACCTTAAAATAAAATATCGTTGAGGTTTTCCTTTGGCTCTTTCTTGAGTTAAGTAATCCTAAGGCATCCGATTAGTTAACCCCGGTAATGTAGATGTAGGTGTTGCTCTTGTGAATGGTAGACATCGTTCATATAGTACTACCCCTTTGAATGTTCCTCAACCTTAGTAGGACCTATCAATTATTCCTACAACTTAGGTTTTTCCATCTCTCATTTCCACCACTCGAATCATAACCCAATTAAGGAAGACCACGACTTTCGAATTCTTGAATAAACTCCTCGGTGTATTCCTTACATCCTCTATAGTTGAAAGTAGAGCTCATGGTGAGTTGTTGTGATCTTGAGGATTGACCGTGCTTTGATGGTGTAACAATATCCTATAATCACAACTCGTCTCAAATATAAATGCATGTTAATTAGCACGTGCATATGACATATAATTAGCACATAAGTCAACAAAATTTAAAATTGAGTCACACGTAACAAGTAATTTTCAGCAATTTGTGATATTTAGCGAAGAAAATCAATACAATGCACATATTGACAAGTTGTTCCTATGCCGTGCGACCTAACTGACTCAATCACGACACGAGAACCCGGGTTTTGCAACCCTAGGCTCTGAGACCACTTAAGGATGTAGCACCCCAAACGGAAGGTGCCACATCCCCTGCACTATAACCCAAACTCGGTTACGAAATGGGAAGTCCGTACCCGAATCCGAATCATCGCGAACGGGAGACCACTCACACACTATATTAGGCGGGGCTAAAACTCCGAAACCAAATAAGCAATTAACCAAAATTAAATTCCCGTGCGGAAACAAATCATAAGTTCAATTACAACATAAACAGCAAGTGACGGGTTCAACTGACATAAATACCCAGTCCCGAAATTCATACATAAATCATAAATCAAAATTTCACAATTCACGGGTTCAACTATTCCTATAAGCCTGTCCCGAATATTACAAAGTACCGTTAATATTTCATACATTCAATGCATAACTCAATCAATTACAATATGCGTGTAGTGTGACTCGGACTAGACCAAAAGACGTGACAGACTCAAACTCCCGCCCAGCACTCTAAAACCTGCAAGAACTGAAAACAAAGTCGGGTTCAGTCTATAGGAGAGTGGTGGGCATAAAACAGGGCTTAATAATATAATATTACAAGAATTTAAACACCCATGTATGCAAGCTTGATGGTTGTCGAATCCACCAAATAATAATCCTAAACTACTAAACACAATAAATTGTGTATAGTGGCGAAGGGTCGATCCCACAGAGATTGGATGGTCTCGTAAATCTCCTAATAGCCTAGCAAACAAACAACAAAAGTAAAGAGGGGGGATGGTGTTCGTGTAATTAAAACAAACTAAATTAAAGTACAAAATCAGATTTCTTCGAATAACTACGGCTGAAAATAAAGAGAGTTGTGAAGGTTGATTATGATGAGAAATGTCTTAGCTCCGTTGTTACTTCATTCCATGCCTGTATCTAATCCTTGATGCAAAGATCGAATCTAATCAAATAATAGATTAACTTACAATAGACAAGAAGCTCATCTATATCATCCTTTCTTACTTTTAACTTAATCAAGAGAAGCTCATCAATTAAATTCTTACCACATAGCAGTCCCGCGAACAAGTATCTAGGATTTAACTGTATGATAGCATTGAGCACCAAAAGGACATTAATCACGATCCAAAATCTCAAGAAGCTTGGACTTATGAAATCATATTACGCATGCCTCACCATTTTATTGAGTAAACATGGTGGTAAACTCTCAATGATGTGCGGTTCTTATATACCTTTACAAGACTATTACGTATCAAGTATTAGTATAACCTTATCAAGTAATTATCTAGGCATCGATTGATCAGAAAGATGATTCGAAAACAACTTATACAAATACGTTCAAAGCATGCATAAATACCGTAGATCAGATTCGCATTCATTCACTTAGATCTCATAAATATTGGCAAGGAATAAAGCTACAACCTAACTAAGACAGATATGTTCAGCTATTGTTCATATTTACAGAATATATAAGGCTAATAAACTGCTAAGGCACTGAATTTAAACCAACTAAATTAAGCTACAAAAGATATACTAAAGTATTTTATAATCTAAGCATGAAATTCAACTAAAAAGAGGAAAGGAAAAGGGATTTCTTGCTCTTGGCCGAAACAGGGGATCAACCCCTGTTCTTGCTCTGCTCCAGCAGCTGCTTCTGCTACGTTACTTCCTCTCTAGCCCCCAAGACTCAATTAACTAGCTTATATAAAGCTTCCTTATCTCTAGAAAATGATAATGATCAAGGGGAACAAATTAGCTTTTACAAGTCCCAATAAACATGATTAGGACTCTTCAAACTTCCAAAAATGCAGGATCAATTCTTGCATGTCAGCCATGTTAGCAAGCTGTTGCATGTGTGCCACCTGTCCCAACAAGAGGAGTCAGCCGTACTTGTTGACCGTGGTCTGCTTTACGTGAATTGGCCTTAGGGATGATCATACATTGGGGTCATGGCTCAGGCATTTTCAACACTTAGCATCTTTTTCTTCATAATTCTGCAAAATCCCTCATTTATTAACATTTTGCTGCAAAAGCCAAATAAAAGCAAATTAAGTAGAAATCTAATCCAATTCAGGGGGAAATTAAAGAGATTTTTATGTAATTTATGCACACTATCAAATCCCCCCACACTTAGACTTTTGCTTGTCCCTAAGCAACAACCTTTATTCCTAATAAACTGCAAGATGATCCCCACCAAACCACATCAGCCCCATAGTTTATCAATGAGAAAATGTGAACACTAAAATGGGTATCCTAACAAGTCTCCACAGCCTATCAAAATGGAAAAGAACAAATCTTAAGTATTTAACTTGCTAGAGAATGTCAAGGAATTTAGAATTCATTTAATCATGCACATTTACCATATAGCAATTACAACATATAATCGAAGGGTGCTCATTCTGGACTGTCTAAATTCCAAAAAAACAAAAGAAAAAGTGAGGGTACCAGCATAACACTTATACCATTTCAAAAAAGTTGTCTATTTCGGGTGTCATAATACCGCTTTGGTAATATATGACTATCCCTAGACTGCACTTAGTGCATCACTCATGGTCACCCATTTTTTCAGTTTATGATTTGTATTCAGCCTTAGGTAACCAGCGGAGTGAAACGAGCGGATTGCATCAAGCAAATGGCTGTGACAGCCTTATTCAGAGAGCAATGGCTTAAAAAGCCTTATTCAGAAACTAATGGCATTACAGCCTTATTCATAACATAATCCCTCAATTAACATTAGCATTAGCATTCAGCATCAATAACATTCCTTAGACAGTCCAAAAATTTACACACTTTTTTCACACATGAAGGTCCAATTTATTGCATGCAAATTTTAGTTTTCATCCATTAATCCAAATTCAAAAACATTCTCTATCAGAGCCAAAGAATTTATAAATTTGATCAATTCCAAGAATCAGACATGGAAATTCATGGTATTTCAACCTATTTTTCATGTTCAAAAACTCTCAAATCAAAACATGTTGCACATGGTCAGGCTCAAACTAACACAACTGCACAAAAACACCCCAAAAGGAACTAAGGACCTGAGCAAAAAGAGCTAGAAAGACTAACAACTAGGCTATCAAATTAGGCAGAAATAAAATAGGACCAATCAAACAAACATGCAAAACAATCATCCTACTTGCTTTTCATCCTCTACTAATCTAGCCAAAATATTCATAAACTACCAGAATATCTCCCCCACACTTATTCTACATTATCCTCAATGTAAAAGTAAAGAAAAGGTAAGGGCATGAAGACTTCCCTGAATTCATTTATTGAAACTGTGAGGGGTTCATGAGGCTAAGGGATGATCATCCTTTGCGGTCTGGGTCCTGGAGCCCTGTTTCTGCCATAATTTGAAAATTACACAAGAATCGGTCCTTAGTCAAGAAACACAGAGAAACACGAACTAAATAACAGCAAATCAAAAGATATTGGGTTGCCTCCCAAAAAGCGCCCTTGTTTAACGTCCTAGGCTAGACGATATGTGACATCACTTGACTTCAATTAAAATCCTTCACATCTTTCATGGGAAAACCTGCATAAAATAGCTTCAAGTAATATATGTTCAGAATTAACAGGTCTTCATCATGGCTGTTGAAATCCCCTATATGACAAAGATATATGTGAGTGCATAGAAATGCTTTCTTCCATTTAAAACTCAACTTATTAGGAAATTGACTCAATAAGGATTGATAAAACAACCACTTAGCTTCAACAAAGCAGGATTTCCTAAAAAGCAATTGAGAGTGAGAGCTAAAAACATTTTTATCATCATATCTTAGCTCAAAAGATGCATCACATGGGAGGGGACTAATGAAATCCATATCATCTAAACAAAACAACTCACTAGGAGACTTTATGGAATCAAACATAGCAAATTTAACAACATTTCCATTAAAGTCCATTGTGAGTGTGTGATCAAACTCATTGATTTTTGTTTTAGATATGTCAAGAAAAGGCTTTCCTAACAAAACATCAAATGAGTTATCAACTACCAAGAAGTCCACGGGGAAAATCATGCCATCTACTTGAATTAAAACATTTTCCAATATGCCCTTAGGATAAACAATTGTTCCATTATCCAGTTTATTGATCATACCTGTTTTTCTCATGGAATTAATATGCAAGTGTGAGCAAATAGACAAAGACATCAAATTTATAGAGGAACTATAATCACATAAAGCTATATCAATCCCAATAGTTCCTATTTTACATGGAAGAGCAAATAAACCTTTAACATTACTCACTTGAGGTATCTCTTCTTGAAGGATATCAGAGAAATGCTTTCCAATACTTACCTTCCCATAACAAGGCATGTTTTCTTTAGTTGCACACAATTCTTCAAGAGAATTCATATATTGAGGCATAGATTTAATTACATTAAGTAATGAAATGTTTACCTCAACATTGTAAAATGCCTTTAGGAACATTGATTCATCATTTAGGAACATTGATTCATCTTTTTGAAACTCAACATACCTCTGTACAGTTGGCTTTGGGCTGATCAAAGGTTGAGATTGTACAGTAGGTCTGGACTCCTCGTATGACCTTAAGCTATGGTCATGCCTTATGCTCATATCTGTTGTACAGTCCTGCTCTGTTTTAATACTAGAAATTTGTACTGCTGTATTATGCTCTGTTCCAGCCCCTGTTTTCTTAAGTGAGTGTTGTCCTTCTTCAAATTCCTGCTTACTCTTCAATTCAACTATGGAAGAAGTTAATTGGCTCAACTCGTTCTTCAAGCTTTGAACGCACGTTTGGAGTTCTTGCATATTGTTCCTTGTCTCTAGTTGATATTGTTGCATATTTGATCTTGTCTCCTGTTGAAATTGTTGTGTATTAATCATAAATGCTTTAAACGTTTCTTCAAGAGACGTACCTGAATTGGAAGATGATGGATATTGTTGTGGTGGCTGAAATGCATTTGTTGTGCGATTACAATGATGATCATTCCGTGCGGGCTGTAGTTCCTCATCAAGTAATGGACACTTATCAGTTTTGTGAGGTCCGTACACACTCCACATGGATCAGTTATAGGCTGCAAATGATAGAAAGGATCACCAGTGAGCAAAGGACATCCATTGGTTAGATGGCTTCCCATACAAATACCACAAATATCACTTTGAGAGCTTAAATCCATTGATGATAGCATGTTGATTCTTTCAACTGACTTCTCTGCACAAAAACAAACACTAAGCTATCAAAAGAAAAACAAAACCGATTAGAACCAATCCCCGGCAACGGCGCCAAAATTTGATGGTTGTCGAATCCACCAAATAATAATCCTAAACTACTAAACACAATAAATTGTGTATAGTGGCGAAGGGTCGATCCCACAGAGATTGGATGGTCTCGTAAATCTCCTAATAGCTTAGCAAACAAACAACAAAATTAAAGAGGGGGGGGTCGTGTAATTAAAACAAACTAAATTAAAGCACAAAATCAGATTTCTTCGAATAACTACGGCTGAAAATAAAGAGAGTTGTGAAGGTTGATTATGATGAGAAATGTCTTAGCTCCGTTGTTACTTCATTCCATGCCTGTATCTAATCCTTGATGCAAAGATCGAATCTAATCAAATGATAGATTAACTTACAATAGACAAGAAGCTCATCTATATCATCCTTTCTTACTTTTAACTTAATCAAGAGAAGCTCATCAATTAAATTCTTACCACATAGCAGTCCCGCGAACAAGTATCTAGGATTTAACTGTATGATAGCATTGAGCACCAAAAGGACATTAATCACGATCCAAAATCTCAAGAAGCTTGGACTTATGAAATCATATTACGCATGCCTCACCATTTTATTGAGTAAACATGGTGGTAAACTCTCAATGATGTGCGGTTCTTATATACCTTTACAAGACTATTACGTATCAAGTATTAGTATAACCTTATCAAGTTATTATCTAGGCATCGATTGATCAGAAAGATGATTCGAAAATAACTTATACAAATACGTTCAAAGCATGCATAAATACCATAGATCAGATTCGCATTCATTCACTTAGATCTCATAAATATTGGCAAGGAATAAAGCTACAACCTAACTAAGACAGATATGTTCAGCTGTTGTTCATATTTACAGAATATATAAGGCTAATGAACTGCTAAGGAACTGAATTTAAACCAACTAAATTAAGCTACAAAAGATATACTAAAGTATTTTATAATCTAAGTATGAAATTCAACTAAAAATAGGAAAGGAAAAGGGATTTCTTGCTCTTGGCCGAAACAGGGGATCAACCCCTGTTCTTGCTCTGCTCCAGCAGCTGCTTCTACTACGTTACTTCCTCTCTAGCCCCCAAGACTCAATTAACTAGCTTATATAAAGCTTCCTTATCTCTAGAAAATGATAATGATCAAGGGGAACAAATTAGCTTTTACAAGTCCCAATAAACATGATTAAGACTCTTGAAACTTCCAAAAATGCAGGATCAATTCTTGCATGTCAGCCATGTTAGCAAGCTGTTGCATGTGTGCCACCTGTCCCAACAAGAGGAGTCAGCCGTACTTGTTGACCGTGGTCTGCTTTACGTGAATTGGCCTTAGGGATGATCATGCATTGGGGTCATGGCTCAGGCATTTTCAACACTTAGCATCTTTTTCTTCATAATTCTGCAAAATCCCTCATTTATCAACATTTTGCTGCAAAAGCCAAATAAAAGCAAATTAAGTAGAAATCTAATCCAATTCAGGGGGAAATTAAAGAGATTTTTATGTAATTTATGCACACTATCAAAGCTATAATCCCGTGTGAGGTTTTTGAAATATTTTCCCAAGTAGGTGAAAATGAAATAAAACAACACTCGGGATTACAACAATCAATATCATTCATTCATTCATGAGGTCAATACGTGAGCCCGGCGAGTGGGCGAATTCTCCAATCTCCACCTCGTGTGTGCATTTATTCATTTATTCGTTCGTTAATGATAACACAATCCTTCATTCAGTCACAATCATTCGTTCATTTGTTCGTTCATTCATTCATTCATGCATTCATGTATTCATGCATTCATTCAATCAATATACTTACACCTTCTTCCTCTGGGTGGTGGATGGGTTAGCAAGACCCGACCACCTCAATCATTGACCAAAGGGGTGTCATGAGTTCCCTAAAGGCGCTCAGCCCTCTTCCCTCGCTAATCTCCTAGTGAGTTCCGGAATCTGTAATTTGGTTGGGACTAGCACATAGGATCACCGCCGGCCCTTGCCTCTCCGGATCGCCATATGTACCAAGCCCCGGGCCCCCATATGTGAAATCAATCAATAGTCGCCAAAACATTAGGTAAGTTATTCATAAAAGAAAAAGGGGGTTGTAACAATCAAAATCATAGACTCCTTGAAAACGACTCAATATAAATATATACTTACTTTGGCTTAAAGCATACACATTGACTCAAAGATAACATTATGTGGTCGTAAGACTCAAGACTCCCAATGAACCATATAAGAATGTGATATGGTATGCATAAGAGAATAAATCATGTCATGGAGATGCATTAAGGCACATAGTCAATCACTTCATTCTTTCTTGGAGAGTTCATAATCATTCAAGTTCATATCTCTCATGTATCATATCAAATCGATCCATAAATTCCGAACAATGATCGTAACGCATATTTCAACAAGTACACACTTCATATGAATCATAAAAGAAGGATAAAGTAGGCAATTAGGGTTCACCCTCCAAGCATTAAGGCATTCATGCGCATTAATGAGCAATAAAGGCATGTGAATTCATATCTTGCATCTAACACGCCTAACGAATCCATAAATTTCACAAAATGACCAAAACACACCATATAACATGTTAGGGTCATAATTGGGGTGGGAAATTACAAGAAAAACGGAAAAGAAGCATAGGAAGAAACTCCGAACAAGATCTTGAAAAATCTGACAGTTTTCCACAATGCGCAAGCCGCCGTGAAATGAGGATATCTGAAGTTTGAGGAGTCCAAATTTGGTTTTGTTTGTTGGAGATGAAACTAGATAAATAGATCTTTAAAATGGTATGAGACTCGAATCGTGGTTCAAAGCGAAGTGAAAATGGCGTAGGTTTGAAGTTGGATAAATGCAGAAATTCGGTGAAGTGGTGACACAATTTTCAAACGATCATATCTCACAAACCACAAAGAATTTTAAGGTGATTCCAATTGTAGGATCTTCTAGACTTCAATAGGTTTCCGTGGGTTTAAAAATCAGGTTAATCGGAGTTGTGTAGAATAGGTAAAGGGTCTCTACCAGGTAACCGGAATTACCCAATTTGTTCAGGAAGGCAGTAACGGGCGTTAATGGCAACAACGTTCTTCTTCTTCCGAAATTGGTCCTGTTCACCCCTGCATCCCTTCTCAAAACATAGCAGCAACAACTACCACACATTGAGGAAACATAAATCTTCAAACCACAGCAAATTAAGCTCAAAATCCACACCAAACCGAGCCACAATCATGCATATGTTGAGAGGCAAAAGAATGAGATCCAACTCTTACATTCACTCAAGGTCCAACAATGGCAACTTCATGATATCTTAACCAACACTCAAAATAAGATCAAAGAATCATATATGGGTGTCTTAGGATCATATATCATGCTTCATACTAAAAGAATTCTCAAGATCTCAAGCAAGAATCATCAAAATTTCACAAACCCTTACTATTCATTCAATATATCAAACCTAACCCAAATCTTGGTGAAATTATACAAAATTGGACTTAAAAGAACCACAAGGAGATAAACAACATGAAAATAAGCTTACACTTCAAATTGGAGAAGAAATGGGTGTGAGATGAGCTCAATTTCTCACTTGGGGAATAGTTTTCTTCTTCTTCTTCTTTTCTCTTCCCTTTCTCTTTCTTTTCTTCTTCTTTTGGCTGAAAATATCTTGTTTTGGGGGGTGGGATTTCGTGTGAGGGCTGATAGGTAGAGAGAGAGAGAGTGCAAGTGGTGTTAGGGTCAATGGGTAGGTCATAGGTGTGTTAATTTAGGTCCGTAGCTTAGGTAGAGTCATGAATGGTCATTTTAGACGCGAGTTGCTCGTTTCGGTTAAAATTTGGGGATCCAAATGGTCTTAGAAAAATATGAGGCTTGACCCATTGTCTCTGAATTGTCGATACGAATCCAATGGCAGTGACGGAACTCGATTCCGAGTGTCCGAGCTCAAGATATGCCATCCGGAACACAAGGTACGCTAAATGCTCTTTAGCTCCCTTTTCGGTTCCGATCACACAACGAACACAAAACGCAAACATAGAAGAACGAAATCATGCAACAAGGAAATAAACATGATCAAAAGGCACATAATTCACTCATTCTAAGTTTCCACGAAAAACAGAAATCAAATCAAATAGAAACGATATTCAAACATAAACACACATGCGTAAACGTCTCAAGAATTCACAATCAAATAATAAAATTAATAAAAGAAATAATAATGAAGCATATATAATTAATTAAATTGTGCACATTAGTAAACACATACGTCATATTTAAACCCTTGAAAAACTAGGGCGTTACAAAAATCAACGCCTTCGGGTGCAAAAATTCTATCTTCCAAGTTAAACATTTTTCCCATTTTGGTACAATGCTTCAGTTTAAAGTTAATGATCTCTGATATACATCCTGTACACTCCTACAATGTCTTGATTGAAGTTCCAGTTCTTGAACTTTGTGTGCTTTTGCAGTTTTGAATATTTTGGATAATGCAAGCTTTGGAAATCCTGTTCTGTTGGGCCCTGACGATATGGTTGAGTAGTAGACAGGGAGGCATGCGCTAACGACTACTATGATATCGGCCGTCCCTGTTGATCTTGATGATAGTTATAATCAGAGGTTAGTTATACCACATCATGATCGGGAGAGGTAGATGAAATTCCTCCCATCCTTGTTTACGTCACCGTGGGGTAGCTCCCTGGGCGCGACATCTGGAGGAAGAAGGATGGTGCATGTGATTATGGGTGTCAGGATCCTAACTGCTCTCGATACCAATTCTATTAATATTTTTGGAAGTAAAGATTGGACAACGCTTAGCTTGCGGACAACTTTGGTTTTAAAGTCTGGTTCATACTTTTGGAATATATCCCGTAACCTGTTCCCCGTTTATAAAGTATATATGAACCAGAACCTCTGATGTGTGTGCATGTGTGTGCTTGCTTGGAAATCTTGTTTCAAAGTAATGCTTTGAAGTACGGTTCTAAATCAAAGTTTTAAAGAAAAGTTCTGAAATTCAGTTTTAAAGTGCAATTTGAAGTAAACCTCTTCTGAAAGTCCTAAAGCTTTCAAGTACGTATATTGTTTCAAAAGTAATGCCTCACTTAGTCCTTTTGACTAATACCTCTACCCTGTTTTCTGACCTCATGGTTTCAGGTTCAGTGATCGCTGGGTGGCTGGTATCTTGAAATATAGGAAATCTTTTATTGTACTCTTATGGTCAGGTTCTTTTGAACCATCTTGGACACCACCCTCTTGATGATAATGTAGCGTTCAATTAGGTATTTATCGATCTAGCCTCCGGTGTCCTTTGTTACTTATTTTCACTAGTTATATTTTTTTTCCTTGACACTCTATCGAAATATCTCTTTCGATACTCAATTCCAGTATAATCCTTGTACTTGGTTACTAGCCTTTTGTGTCTCCTGATTTATGTTTCAAAAGTTTTAAATTTCTCATATTTCCGCTGCAATGCTCCCTTCTAGTACTTTGATCTTGTAATGCTTTGTCCGTTCGCCAGCGTGCTTCTTGGGTACTAGGCCTTCTGTCCACTTGAAAGGCACGACGGTGCGGGGTTGTGGCCCCTTTGGGGTGCTACAGTCACATATGATGAAGCTATAAAGGATATGGATGCTGACCATTGGGTCAGAGCCATGGAATCCGAATTAGATTCAATGTATTCCAATAAAGTCTGGGAACTTATAGAGGCGCCTGAGGGCATTAAACCTATTGGATGCAAATGGGTCTACAAAAGAAAAAGGGGATGCAAATGGGTCTACAAAAGAAAAATGGGTCTTCAAGAAGAGATATACATGGCTCAGCCTGAAGGCTTTATAGCCAGAAATCAGGAGCATATGGTATGCAAGCTTAATAGACCTATTTATGGTCTTAAGCAAGTGTCTAGATCATGGAACATCAGATTGAATGAAGCAATTAAATCCTTTGGATTTATACAATTTCCTGATAAACCATGTGTGTACAAGAGATATCATGATAATGTTGTAACATTTTTAGTTTTATACGTAGACGATATTCTGCGTATTGGAAATGATACGGGAATATTGTCAACAGTCAAGATTTGGTTGTCAAATCAATTTGACATGAAAAACCTAGGTAAAGCTAGTTATATTCTAGGGATCAGACTTAGTCGTGATCATAAGAATAAAATGATTGGTCTATCATAAGCAGCATATATAGATAAGATGCTAGCAAGATATAATATGGCAAATTCCAAGAAAGGTTCATTACCTTTCAGACATGGAGTTCATCTGTCTCGGGATCAGTGTCCCAAGACCCCTGAAGAGACAGAAGAGATGAAAGATATTTCGTATGTTTCGACAATCGGAAGCCTCATGTATGCCATGTTATGTACTAGGCTAGATATCTGTTATGCTGTAGGTCTAGTCAGTAGATATCAGTCAAACCCTGGACCCCAACACTGGATAGCTATAAAGCATACATTGATAACTCGTTAATTCGACGTCTTTATGATTAAATTATACCCTGAATTGTGCTTGAATTAATATTATCTAGAAAGGAATTGATATTTTGTTATTTATATTGTAGATTCGGGGCTCGAATGTGAAATTGGTGCGAACTTGGTCGTTTTACGAAGATATTCTCGTACAAGAGATGAACAGTGGCTGGACTAACCGCGGTTGAGCATGACATCGATTTGCTGCATGGAGGGTGATTACTGGAACATTTGAGAAGCAATTATGTGGTTCTGTATGTATGCATTTATACATAATATTGAGGCTGCGTGCATGTAAAAATGTGGTGTGGGGTTGACTTTAATTTTTGGAAATGGGGAATTTGGTTTTACATTGAAAGATCACCAGTGGGCTGCGTACAAGGTATTTTATAGAAGAAACCCAATTCACTTTGTTGGGCCATGGATTTTATTAATTAGAATAAGCTAATTGGGGCGGGCTGTGCTTTTATTTGGAGTTAATTAGTCTTTGGGCTATCGTGTACCTTGGCTTTTAATTGAAGATGGGCCCATTTGTGTGATTTTAGTTTTATATTTGGGTTGTGTGAGCGTAGCATTGGGAATTATTAGGTGGCCTACTTTGGCTTAATTTGGCGAGACTTTCTTATTGGAAAGGGCTGTTGTACTTGTCTTTGGAATTAATTGTGGAAGCCCAGGTTTACGTTGGGCCTGGAGGACAAGAAACCTATTCCAATTTGCATGAGGATTTGGAGACTTTCGCTCTATATTTTCGGACAGCAGCAGGGGGATAATCATGTATCTTCTGGAGTAGAGACGCGAGCAACACGAAGCGATTTCGGGAGTTTTTCTTGTTTTTAATTTCTTTCTTAGACAATTTAGTTGATTTATGTTAAAGAATTCCTTTAGTATTGTTTTTATGGATTTTAGTAGCTACGTTTTTAATTATCTAGCTAGGGATTATAGATTCGATTTGGATATTGTGAGACCTAAACGTTTTTATCAATTCATGTTTATTTCGGCATTTATCTTATCTCCGTGTTTCGTGTTTATTGTGATTAGGCAATTTCGGGATAGTGCACGATTTGAGAGGTGTCGAATCCGTCATATATTAAAGTACTTGAGAAGGACTCGGGATTATATGTTTGTCTATCGCAGTGATGAGCTCATTCCTATAAGGTACACGGATTTGGATTTTCAATCTGATTTGGATTCTAGGTATTCGATGTCTGGATATGTGTTTACTCTAGGAGGAGTGGCCGTAACTTGGAGGAGTATTAAGCAAACTTGCATTGCTGACTCCACCATGGAAGCCGAATACGTGGCAGTTTCAGAAGCAGCCAAAGAAGCGTATTGGTTTCGAAATTTCCTAATGGATCTAGAAGTCGTCAAGGATGGGCTTACACCGATCACATTGTACTGTATCCAGCTCCAAGGAACCTCGAAGTCATAAACGTGCGAAGCACATCGAGAGAAAGTTTCACATTATACATGATTATGTGGAACGTGAAGAAGTGGAAATAGTAAAATTTGACTCAGTAAATAATCTGGTTGATCCCTTCACTAAGACTTTGGCGCAAAAGAGATTTGACACTCATGTAGAAGGGATGGGCCTTAGATGTGTAGCAAATTGGATTTAGGGCAAGTGGGAGATTGTTGGGATTAATGCCCTGAAAATCCAATTATATTGTAAATATTTTGGATTAATAAAACTGAAATTAAAGCAAGTTATGAGTATTTTACAAATTTAACAATTAATGACGTGTGATGGTATTTTTATATGAAATGTGTTTCATCGGAAAATACTTTAAATACCAGAAATCACGTGTCATTAAAGTTCTAGTCGGTATGATAAGAAAATGTTCTTATCGAGACTATAATATGTTATATAAAATGATTAATCTTTCGTCATAGGGAAATGGAGTTTTCGATTATAACACATTGATGATTTTCAATGAGATTGGAAACATCGAACTGGACCTCTGAGAATATTCATTTTATACTGCTATCTAAAATGAACAAAATCTCGGAAGCATTAGACTCTCAATCCTGACAGTGTTTCTACTTTAGGCATGTAGTGTTAATCACTGTGATGTACTCAGAAGTGAGGTCTCGGTAACGTTTGGCCAAAATACTTTGTACGTTCGGTGATTGCATAAAATGTGCTAAAGAGAAATATTGATCGAGGAATTTGTAGCCTAGGTGGAAGGTTAAAAGATATCCCTGAAATAGATTTGCAAAAAGTTCGAATTAAAACTTTGGCCAAAGTACTTCGTGTGTGCTTCACCGAAGTTGTATGTTGAATGTGTTTCACATACAGAGAATTTGAACTTAAGGTGAATCAAGAATTTCAGATTGGAAGTGAAAAATAAATGATATTAGTATTGATTTATTTTTCATGGATATCTGTACAGAGGAGTAAAATGTAAAATTATTCTAGATCGAGAAATTCGTGAATAATTTAATTAATTTTAGAATGCAACAATATTTATTTAGTGAAATTAAATATTGTTAGACGGTAATCAACTATTATCACGGGATGATAATAGATTGACCCGTTTGGAGCTAAAATTAATTAGTCCTGCAGGTCCCCCCGCAAGCCCCAACGAAGATCAAAGAGAAAATATTAAAAGGAGAGAGAGCAATGAATTTTCACAGTGTTTGAATATAGCCAAGGGATTTATTTTGAGAAAATAAATTAATTCCAAATAGTTGAAAATGCCCGAAATTTTATTTTGGAGAAAATAAAATTTTTCAAAAAAAAAAAAAAGAGTTTTGATGACATAGCAGCTGAGGTGTCATACCTCGTCAGTGGGTCAGCGTCGGGTGGCGCTGACTGGACGCCACATGGTGAGACATGTGGACGGCTGAGATCGCTCCACATCAGCACAAAGGGATGGTCCAGATTGGATCTGGAACAAACCCGATCAGGGCACGGATGCGGATACGGGTCGGATAGGGTCAGTCAAGGATTGACCGACCTGGACACCTGGACTAATGGGAATTTGCCACGTGGATGTCGGGCCAGACCGCCTGAACTGACCGGTTCATGTGCGAACCGGTCTGAACCGCTGGACCACCGGTCGGACCGGTCGAACCGGACACGTGGCACCTACTTGTGCCTGCTTGAGGTTCGCACGCGCCAAGCACACAGCCGCCACATGGGCGGCACGTGTGGGCCCGTACGGGCCCCGTTCGGCGCTTGCTCGGCGCCGCTGCAATCTTTGGCCTCCAAGCTTTGATGTAGCGTGGTCGGATTGGCTGTGTGAACTTGGCTTGCATGCCAAAAATGCAAAAATTCCTCGGATGTCCTAGTTTATATATTGTTCAAATAAAATCATCAGAACTGGCATTCCATTTTCAGCTTCAAACACCTATTTCGGCTATTTCTCTCTCTAGAATTAATTAATCCTAATTTAAGGATTATATAATTAATATATAATCCACTTAATTATTAGAAAATAGGAATTTTATGAAATTAGAAAAAAGAGTTTTTCTAGAAAATATTTTCTCAAGTATTTAGCGAAATACTGCCGGAGCCCACACTCCAAAATCTTAATCGGGGATATTGCGGGGAAGCTCTGCTGGTTTCACGAGAAAATATCGAGGTGCTGGAAAAGTGCCATTGGTAGCCAATTTTGCAGTACGGTAATACTGTTATGCTGCCAAAATTATTATTTGCATATTGTGATTATATGCACTGTGATTTAAAATTATGTTATCGATGCACGTATATATTAGAGTTATTCTGCCCGATTTGTTCCGCTGCTTATTAAATTATTTTAGAAATATTTTGATAACGAGGTTATGGTAAAATTTTTAGAAATATTATGCTATACCGTCACCAGACAGATAGGACCCCTGATGAGATCGAAAGTTCCTTAACGCTCGCGGAACTAGCCACCTTGAAGACCCAGGTTTATTGGGATGAAGTCTACACAACCCGTCTTCCTGTACGGCATGAGTGAGCCAACAAATCCGTCTCCCGGAATGATGACCGTCTATCGGGATGCCGTGTTTGTTGGGGGTCTGAGGTTTCCAATTCCAACCTGAGTCGCCAACATCTTGAATTTTCTGCAATATTTGCAGATCTACAAATATTGAAACGAAACCTGTTAGGAAAAATTTTAATTTTCATTTTTACTCTATTTTTTCCGGTATATCGCTACTTGAATGTGCCCGGTTTAGAATAATTCCAATTGCCTTTGGCACTCGATCTACAACTCAGATTTTTTATGCTGGAACTTGTTTCTTTTTGGCTTACTATGAGCTTATTGTCATTGAGATAGGTTCGAACCTTGACTGACCACATGGCCTTTGTAAAAGAGTCTGGTTATTCATTGTTAGTTCGAACTAGGTTTTAAGTAGCAAGTTTTTTATGTCAGTCTGAATCGAGAATAAATCATTAATCTATGCTAGTCTGAATCTTACGGTTTATTTGGTGATTGATTGATTATCATAATTTGGAAATTAATTGCTAGTTTTGTTATTGTAACTGTGTTCGAGTTCGGACTGTCCTCGAATGGGACTAATGTTAGCTTTGCCAACTGCTCAATGTTGTTTATGCCTTACTATTTTTGTAGGCATTTCTGTAATTTTTCTTTGTTTGACGTTTGGCTTATATCTCTGTATATCTTGCTCTTGCTGCAATAAATCGTTAAACTCCCCATTATTTCACTGACCGATCGATTTGGTGTATATATATATTGATTGGGCATCTCAATTTTATAATTCATCTATTGTTTTACTTATATACATACCTCGTATATATTGATAGACAATTGAATTCAAAAAATAAATAAATAATTGTGACATAAAAAAAAATTTTGAAAAAATTCTTTTAATTTTTGGCGCCTACCAATACAATTACAATTGATGTGTTGGGTGAGTAAAATAAGAAATAAAACACCTAATTAAAATAATAAAGCTAAAACTATACAAATATTAATTATTAAGTAAATAATTCTAGGTAACATGGTTCTTTTTCAATTAAGTTTCCCATTTTAATTGAAACACACATTTTTAAATTATTATTTTTTTCTTTTCCCAGCCAAACCCTTTCATTTGAAAGATTCATATATAATCGCTTTATGTTGTTCCTTTCTAGTAAACTTGCCCAAGTTTTCAAAGTTTGTAAGTTCAAAAACTACTTTTTCTATTTTAAGTGGTGGAAATTGAGACTAGAGAAACCTTGCGTTTGAACTCAAAACAGGTCCCATGGTAAAAAAGAGGATGGTATGATTATATATCGAGAAACATAATGTTAGTGCTAATATAGTAATTGAGAATAAGAATTCTATACAATCAATTATATACATTGACAATAAAATTTATTACATCAAGGTCAATACTAACAAAAAATATTTTAAACTTGTTATAACGGCATTATTACAAATAGTCTTTCCTTGTTGGTTTATTTGGGAAAACAATTTTGTCATTCCAACTAAACAATTTTTTTTACTCAAACTAAGTTTTATTATTATATTATTAATTGTCATTTCAATTTCGTATTTTTTACAATTAACTATCTCCAACTAATTTTTAATGATTTTAATTGTCAAACTTGTCATTTAGATTTTTTTTCTTCTCCAATCTCCACAAAAATCAATCATCTTACAAATTTTCTTCTAATCCAATTTCTTCATTCAAATTTTTTTGACCAAAATTTTTCTCCAACAATTTTCTTTCCATATTTATATCTGACACTTTTTCTTAATTAAAATCTTCGGACAATATTATACACTTCTTCATTAAAATCTTCACTTACTAACACCATCTATTACTTATTATACCGAATACTCAATGAGAAATTTTACTTATTGGAAATCAAAATTCTCAAGAGCCCATTGCGAGCTCCTACCTAATTGTTTTTAGTTGATTCAGCTTTAAAGATGCTCAACAAGTTTAGATCAATTGACCAAATTAGGTTGATAATGAAAAATTGTGAGTAAGATTAGGTTTAAAATTTGGAATATTTGGAAAAATATACACCAAAATATGATCAAAATCTAAAAGGAAAAATAAAGATATAAATAATTAGAGAGTTTAAAAATAGCGACTTCTATTTGTTGTATATGGTGTGCAAAAATGGAGAATACGACAAGTTAATAGAAGAAATTTTTTTTCTTTTCCATCTCTGAAGAAAAAAAATGTGTTTGAAAAATTCTAAATTTCTTATGAATAAAAAAGACCTAAAATGACAAGTTTTTGTTCTTAGTGTACCCATGTAAGTCTCACGTATTTATTATTCAGGCTATCGAAATCACTAAAAATCCCTCGAAAATGTTTTTTTTTTTTTTTTTAAAAACGCAAAGTAAGAATGACTGTTTATAAAAAAAACAAAAAAGAGATGATGGTCTATAGTAAAACTTAGTCCAAGTAGAAAAATGTAAAAACTCCTATATTTCTGATGACAAATTGCATCACGTTTATTTTGATTCGATCGAATAAAATCACAAAAGTGTAAAATTATCGCACCAATAATAATTGTTTTTTAAGATCTCAAGTACGAGACATGTGATGAATTTAACGTTGTTCCAATTCTTAAGGTATGCTACTTTGCAACACTTAATTAATATCTTATTACAAATCGCATAAATTTTTATATCTTTTTAGTAATCTCAATTACTAAATTGCTGGCGAGTTAAATATTAATTTGTCAGAAGCTAGTATGTGCAAAACTATCAATTTTATTTTGATAATAGATTAATTTGCTAATTTAATTTAGAGATTTTCTGATCCCTTGACATATTTTAGTGTTTAATAATACTTATCGATCTCTAAACATTTAAAATTTTAAATTAAATAATTATTTAGTATGATATTAAAATTCAAGTCAAATTAAGTTTATGATCGAATATAACACCTCACCGTCATTCATTTGTTAAAAAAAGTGAGAGAAAGAGAAATTGTAGTTTTACTATAAAAAATAAAAAAAATCCGTGATGGGATGTGATGAAATATTTAAGTATGTATTTGATGATTGACTAAATTGCACTCATTACTCTTGTGTTATGACAACCTATTATAAAAAATTATGTGTTTCAAAAACTGTCGTAAAAAAATCCTGTATTATCTAAAATATGCACCAAAAATCCTGAACGCGCTTAGGCGCCAAAATTTCCTTCTTTAAACTAAAACTTAACACAAAAAACTTATGTTCATAAAAATTTGCATGAAAATCCCTGACCACTTAAATAAGTTTATATATACCAAATAAATTAGTATAACACATGGAATGCAAGCGGCAAAGGGCAGCAAGCGGCAGGCAATAGGGCCTGCAGCCGCGCGCACATGCACCTTCACGTACATGTGGGGCACCTGGGCAGGTGAGCTACTGGTAACTAAACAGGTTGGATAGTCTTCTGCTGCCTAGCGTGCGCGCTGCGCCCGGTGGCGTGCGACAACGGAGAGCCAGCGCCTTTGGCCCTCATCATCTCGTTTTGTTTTTCGACCAAATTTCAAAAAAATTTAAAATCAAATTGAAAAATTAAAAAACATAATTTAATTAAATCTGATCTAAAATTTAATTTTAAATCAGGCTTCAACATAAAACGTTTTTCTCAAATTTTCAAGAAACTCTCAGATTTCAAAACAAATTCAAAAATACTCAACTATTACTTAAATTTAAGAATTTCTACCAAAGTCAATTTATAAATTAATTTTGAAATAACCTTGCAAGCGTGACTTTGATACCACTTGTTGGAAAACACAATCGAGACATAGTGGAAATTTTCTAACAAGAGATCGTTTGTTTGTAATTTTTATTTTAAAACCTCAAAGTTAATTTAAGAAACTTATTTTGATTAGTAGCTTTCTTGAAACATTCAAACCTATTGAACATATCTTTCAAACGGATTGAATCTTAATCCCTCGAACAATTATTTCTTTCGTCTAAACTCTAATATAGAAGCCCTCTAGAACGTAGCCACACCAACCTAGGCTACGATCAAATCGGCGATGATACTAGTGCTACGGTTTGTGTTTGGACTTGGGAATTTAGAGTGTAGTATTTCTTTTCTTTTACTCGGAATAAAATTGACACTTTTTAAGCATCGATCTAAGGGACAAAGGTTCGATCCCCTCCCTTATATAGCTAAGCGGTTCGAACCCCTTGTCGTAGGAGAATAAATCTCTTTCTTGCAAAATTTCAGTTTCTTATTTGCAAAGTAATCCTATCACTTGTTGATTAAAACTTTTTTTCAATCAATTTTATCCATAAGAAACCTTATCCTAAATTGTTTAGGATTTATTTTATTTATTTATTCTAAAATAAATAAATGTTCTAATAATGTAACTAATTTCAATTAATTATTTATTGGGCTTTTATTTCGGATTGGACCAAATAATTAATTCTTAATTGATTAAAATCCTAAAATTAATTAAAATCAATTTAATTAATATATCACATACACATGTGACACATTGTGGCATGTGCCACACGTGCCACATGGACGTGTGGGTCCACCAAATTTTTTTATCCAGTTCAATTAATTTAATTAGCCTATAGTCTCGTGATCTAAAATTTGTGTGTGAACCTTTAGATTCATTATTTGATTAGCAATGATCTTAATTAATTTATACCCTTATTAATTAATTAAATAATCCATATACCATACTAACATAGTCTAGCAATAGGTGTGTGACACTTGCAAAATAACAAATTAAATTAAAAGAACCTCTCAATCAATGACAGCCTGTGAGATACGATCCTCCTACATCTCATCTTTCAATCAAGATATAGGGTAAGGGAATAATTAGATCCTTAATAATTTTAATCTTAAAGTTAAGTTCGTTTCATATTCATTTGATCTCGATCCTAGAAACTCTTTTCTTAATTTCGATGTACCGCTTTGGCCAAGAACTTCGAGATGGAATATGAACAACTCAAAAAATAAGAGATCTTATCGCCTTAAGCAAGTGTAGGTCTTTTATTATTGATTCTCACATGCCTCCATGTACCACGTTTGTAATCCTAATATAAGTTGTAATTCAGGTGTTTCGGGTGACACTATTTTGTGCCTATATCTGAGATTACCTAGTTTACTCACACAAAACATCAATGGAATCTCAAGTTTAAGCATTAATTAATCACGTCATCAACCTATGAGATATTTTTTAATCTGGAAGGTTCTGCGTCTTGAAGTCGTGATGACTTTTTCATTTAGTACTGTTCTCACATGGGAGACCTTAGTGTACTTGTTCAATGTAGTACACTATTGTGTTGTTGCGTACACATAAGCCATGCACTTTACACCGCATGAAATAGGATGATTCCTTCTTAAGAATGCAATCCCACAAGCAAGTCTCAGGCGAGCCAGGTTGATATTCTCATTGTTCATTGGGCTCATAGACTTGAAGTGTGTTGTTGAAGTTTTAATTAGTAAGCCCCATATGCGTGCAAGTGTACACAGTTAATTGTAGCACATAAGGTGTCGAATCCACAGGGATAGGAAATTAATCAATCACTCAGTATTTTCTCCAATCGATAGACCTAGATAGAAAATAGAGAGTTGACTCGACTACTAACTAGACTAGACAAGCAAATAAATACCAGAAACAATAAATAAACGGATAGTTAGGGGATCGAGTGACAATCTTATAACTCAGTGTTTGAATCAATGCTCAACAAATATTCAAGTTCTCATAATCCTAATCACGAAAATATATGCAAGCTTCTCTCAAAGTCAAGGACACGTGCTTAAGTGTTTGTGTAAGCCACTCTCGTGGTCAAACATCCAAAAACAGATCAAACCATAAGAACAAGATTAGAGTAATTAAATAGCAGCGGCAAGTCATACACTATTTAATCACAAATTGCTTAGAAAAAGACTGAATCTCTTCATCTCTTTAATTCTAAGTGTTTAGGAATTATTAATCCGAATTCACCAACAACCTTGCGATTAGAAAGTCAATTCTTAGATTCATGCTAGAGTGCGCATGCTTCAACATCCATTTAAAACATGATTCCATCACATAGAAACCAAAAATATTCATACGAGAATATCATCGAACACATACACAATGCAATTATCATCTTCTTACCCAAGAGGAGCTAACTAATTGACAAACCAACAATCAACAAGACACGGAGCAAGAAATAAACTAATTAATATCATAAACAAGGATTCACAATAATTAATTCATAAACAAAATCAATAAATTAACCATGAATTCAAAACCAATCCTTGAGACATTAGTTTGTTTCTAAAGAAAAGCATAGGAAATTAATGGTGCAAATCTGATATTTACGTGGCGTCGTCTAGCATTTGCTCGGATGTCTCCATCCTTGCAGCTCTTCGTCGCCTCTCCAACTCTCTAGACTCCAAACCCTAACTCCCCCAATGTGTAGAAGATGAATGAGAATTCCCTTGTTTTTAGGGTTGGACTGGTATTTATATTCCCCAAAAGAAATTGGGTTAAAAGGCCCTAATTCGCGTCTAAAATATCAGTCCAAAGAATGTATTTGCGATCGCTAATAATTAACTCGTGGCCGCCAACCGGACGACAGAATATTGTTAACTTCCACTTTCACGGTCGCCAATTTTTCTTCCCTAATTATTCGCGGCCGCTAATCCTATCCGTGATCATTGGCAGGCTTCCTGATTCGCGTTTCATTTTCTAAACTTGATTTTATGCATTGTTTTCACCATTTCTTTTCTTTTTGACTCCAAAGTGGAATATGAACTGAAACGGAGCAATTCAGACACAATTAGGCACAATAATGGCATGAAAACATATGAAATGTAGGCTAAAAATATCAAGTATTTTATGCCTAAGAAAGTGGCTTTTAGGGGAAAATTGCAAAAATGGTATACCAACTAGACCCATTTAGCAAAAGTGGTACAATATCTTTTCCGGTGACAAATTTACCCTGTAACTTCCAAAAAGTTGCAATTTAATGCAAAAATTCGTTGGAGACCCGAATACCGACCGAAAACCTGACCCGAAATCTGATGTGTCATCATTTTGTATTACGTGGCAATACCACCAAGGCCACATCCAATACCACTAGACATGTGTCTTTTTGACCCATTTAAAATAAATTGAAAATGCCAAAATTACAATTAATAAACTTTAGTAAATAATTAATAAACTTTATTTTTATTGTGCATAATATATTTTCTAGAGAAAATTGCATTTTTGGTCCCATAGGACATAGGTCAATTTTTTTTTGGTCCCGTAGTTTTTAAATCGTCCCGCACTTTTAGTTTTTCGACAAATGTAGTCCCAAAGTGAAAATTTTTCAATATTAGTCCCAAAAAATTTAGAAATATATATTTATAATATTTTTCCTTAATTAAAAAATACATATCAAATACTAGGAAAAATTTAAAAGAATACCAACCACAAGATATGCATTTTATTTTTATAATAAATAATAAATTATTACATTTTAAAGTATAAGTATTACTTTAAAATTATAAAATAAAAAAATAAAAACATTTACATAATAACATAATTAATAAAATAATCTTCAGTATTGTATTTAGTTAAAAATATATAAAATAAAAAATTGAAAATAATTAATATATATGGCTACTAATTGAAAATAAAAAATTGATGTTATTTTTGAATTCTCACTAAATATAATGGCTACTAATTAATTTTTAATTTTTTAATTAATATTATATTACTGAATAAAATATATATAAATTTTTTGTTATTTTCAATTTTAACTAAACCCAATGTTAATTATTTTAAATAAATACAATGTTATATATATAAGAAATATTTAAGTATTATATTAATTAATTTTAATTTTTTATTTTACATATTTTTAACTAAATGCAATATTGAAGATTATTTTATTACTTATGTTATTATGTATATATTTTTATTTTTTTATTTTATAATTTTAAAGTAATACTTATACTTTAAAATGTAATAATTTATTATAAAAATAAAATGCATATCATGTGGTTGGTATTCTTTTAATTTTTTTTTAATATTTGATATGTATTTTTTAATTAAGGAAAAATATTATAAATATATATTTCTAAATTTGTTGGGACTAATATTGAATTTTTTTCACTTTGGGACTACATTTGTCAAAAAACTAAAAGTACGAGACGATTTAAAAACTACGGGACCAAAAAAAAATTGACCTATTTTCTATGGGACCAAAAATGCAATTTTCTCTATTTTCTATTTTTGAATTGATCATCAAATACAATTTTTTTTTTTGTATAAAAATATAGAAATTACAAATCTACAAGCCAAAATTTTTGTATAATTCAATAAAATAAATTTAATAATTAAACAATATTAAAAATGAACTTTGAATGAAAAATAAATACATACATTAATATTACTAATATTATATAAATAACATGAATTGATCATAAAGTCACGGTTGAAAGAGTCCAAAAACCCTCTAAGCTTGGAATTAATTGCATAAGTTAGGGGGGGGGGGGGAGGGGGGGACCACGTTCTGAAAGTAACGCTGTGATTAAGGGTGATACTTAGTGGAGATTAAGGCTGAAGTGATTGGAAAATGTAGGGGGAAGAACTGCACCAATCGCCACTACAAATACGCAGCAGCAGTTTTAGATGAGAGAACACACACTTCTTACGCCTCACGCAGCAGCAATCCAGAGCACGAGAGAAGAATTCGAGCTTCGCACTAGTTTATTCTTCTTTCCCTTGTTTTGTTGAAACTATGTTTTATTATTCGTATTTGTGTTTGAACCTTGTTATGAATTTCTAATTCATTTATAGTTGGGATTTTCCCGAGCATGGTTTAGACTTGTGAGACAATTTTCTTTAGGTTGATTAATCGAAGTTATCCGTTTTATTCCCGATTTCATGTTATTGGGTGTTGCTTTATTCTTTGATTTAGAGCTCGAGTCTTAGAATTTTCAATACGCATATAGCTAGTTAAATTGTTTGGTGGAGTTACCCGGATAATTAGCAAAGTGGCAATCAACACTAGGACATTAAGTTTGTCTGAATTTTGTGTTGTGGAATAATTCGATCTAATTAGACGAGGTAGGAGTTCTCACTAAGTCAATTAGGGTTATTATTTCTTTAGCCCGTAAAGCAAATAAGCAATTAGCTAATTGAATCTTAGAGGGAGTTTCCGAAAAGGTTATTAGCTAGTTAGCGAATAGTCTTTAGGAGTTTCTTTAGATTATTCTGAAAATACGAAGAAATGAGGGAGCCTAAGGTAATTGGTAACTATAGCTAGCCTAACGAGGAATTAATCACCCTGTCTGTGATCATAGTCTGATGCATGCGTAGGAAAATCCCGACTATTTGATATCCACTGAATTTGTACTAGTTTTATCTTTGTCTAAATTTAGTTCAGTTAATTTGTCATTTGTTTATTTAGTTTATTTTTATCTAATCAAAATCTCAAATCCCTCCCACCCCCTATTTTAATTATTTCTTTCGTTTCTTTTGCATCAAGAAAAAGGATTACAAACTCATCCAATCCTCGTGGATCGATACCCGTTGCAGCTATTTTACAATTTAATCATGTGCAATATTTGGGATTTAATCTTGGTGGTCTCGACACCCGTCAATTTTTGGCGCCGTTGTTGGGGACTGGTTTTTAATTGAAAGTAACGTTGTGATTAAGGGTGATACTTAGTGGAGATTAAGGCTGAAGTGATTGGAAAATGTGGGGCGAAGAACTGCACCAATTGCCACTACAAATACGCAGCAGCAGTTTTAGATGAGAGAACACACACTTCTTACGCCTCACGCAGCAGCAATCCAGAGCACGAGAGAAGAATTCGAGCTTCGCACTAGTTTATTCTTCTTTCCCTTGTTTTGTTGAAACTATGTTTTATTATTCGTATTTGTGTTTGAACCTTGTTATGAATTTCTAATTCATTTATAGTTGGGATTTTCCCGAGCATGGTTTAGACTTGTGAGATAATTTTCTTTGGGTTGATTAATCGAAGTTATCCGTTTTATTCCCGATTTCATGTTATTGGGTGTTGCTTTATTCTTTGATTTAGAGCTCGAGTCTTAGAATTTTCAATACGCATATAGCTAGTTAAATTGTTTGGTGAAGTTACCCGGATAATTAGCAAAGTGGCAATCAACACTAGGACATTAAGTTTGTCTGAATTTTGTGTTGTGGAATAATTCGATCTAATTAGACGAGGTAGGAGTTCTCACTAAGTCAATTAGGGTTATTGTTTCTTTAGCCCGTAAAGCAAATAAGCAATTAGCTAATTGAATCTTAGAGGGAGTTTCCGAAAAGGTTATTAGCTAGTTAGGGAATAGTCTTTAGGAGTTTCTTTAGATTATTATGAAAATACGAAGAAATGAGGGAGCCTAAGGTAATTGGTAACTATAGCTAGCCTAACAAGGAATTAATCACCCTGTCTGCGATCATATTCTGATGCATGCGTAGGAAAACCCCGACTATTTGATATCCACTGAATTTGTACTAGTTTAATCTTTGTCTCAATTTAGTTCAGTTAATTTGTCATTTGTTTATTTAGTTTATTTTTAGTCTAATCAAAATCTCAAATCCCTCCCACCCCCTATTTTAATTATTTGTTTCGTTTCCTTTGCATCAAGAAAAAGGATTACAAACTCATCCAATCCTCGTGCATCGATACCCGTTGCAGCTATTTTACAATTTAATCATGTGCAATATTTGGGATGTAATCTTGGTGGTCTCGACACCCGTCAATTTTTGGCGTCGTTGTTGGGGACTGGTTTTTAATTGATTTTGTTTCTTTTTCTTATGCCTAGGAACCTTCGTTCGGGACAGCTTGTTGCAAACGATCCCGAGATCGAAAAGACAGCTAAGAAGATTAGAAAGTGGACAAGATAAAGGAAAGAACAAGCAGCAGTTGGTGAAAGTTCGAGTCTGTTTGAGCTGGATTCTGACATTAAAACTGAACAGAATTTAGAACTTAAAGAGCAGACTGTCAGCAAACCTGACAGTGATCATAGTCAGGATATGGCTCATAACGGGATGCTTCAGGAGCTTGCCCGACCTACTGAAGCACAACAGCCACTCTGCATAACCTTTCCAGAACTACAAGAAGGCTTCGAACTGAAGTCAGGACTCATCCATTTGTTCCAACCTTCCGTGGGTTGGAAAATGAGGATCCGAACAAGCATTTGAAGGAATTTCACCTTGTGTGCACATCCATGAAGCCACACAATGTGATAGAGGATCAAATTAAGCTAAGGGCCTTCTCATTCTCATTGCAAGATGCAGCTAAGGATTGGTTGTATTACTTACCTTCGGGTACGGTCAGTACTTGGGCTGAAATGTCGAGACAATTTCTCGAGAGATACTTTCCAACTTCTCGTGCTACAAATATCAGGCGAGAGATTTGTGGAGTTAAACAAAAAGATTCCGAGAGCCTCTATGAATATTGGGAAAGGTTCAAGAGATTGCAGGCAAGTTGCCTCTAACATGGAATTTCGGATCAATTAGTCATTCAATACTTTTACGAGGGCCTAACTCCGATGGAACGCCTAATGATGGATGCGGTGAGTGGTGGAGCTATTGTTAGCAAGGCACCTGCTGAAGCTAGAGAGCTTATTTCAACCATGACAGCAAATTCTCAACAATTTGGAGCTCGGCAGGATATACCAAGGACGGTAAATGAGGTCAAAACAAATTCACTTGATGAAATTAAGTCTTTGCTAACAACCTTGGTGCAGAAAATGAATGTAGGTACTAATCCACCCGTGAGAGTATGTGGCATTTGCACTAGCCCCGAGCACCCAAACGATGCGTGCCCAATGCTCCACGAAGAGACTTCCACAAATGTGAATGCCATAGATTTTCAGCAGCGAAAGGATCACTTACAACCCCAGATGGAAGTACCACCCACATTTAAGCTACGCTAACAATCAACCAAATAATCAGAACTTCCGTCCACCTCCACCGTAGCCAAGACCACAACACCCTCCTGTTGGAAAAAACGAATCAGAAAGCAGCAGAATTTAAAAAAATTTCCCAACAAAAGGATCTAGGACTCGCAATCGTGTATCCAAATTCATAAAGATAAGAAACTTACTTTTCTTTTATTCTTTCTTGAAGCGTTTCAAGCCACCCAAGAACGCTCTTCTCGCGGCTTGATCCCCTCTCCTTGGTAAAGCTCGAATCTTCAAACTTCTAACTTGAAGCTCTCTAGAGATAGTCCACCAACTTGATCACAATCTAACTAGTAAGGATGCTAGTTCTCTAGTTAGTGTTTAGGCTTAACCTAGGGTTTCGTTTATCTTGGAGAAAGGATGGTGTTCAACACATGAACCAAAAGAATTGCCAATTCGCTCTAAGGGGAGCTCGAGCTCCCCTATTTATATTAAGGGAGGACCGAAAATCCTAGTCCTTTATGGACTAGGGTTTTGGTCTCTCTCTCTCCTATTACTTGATCATCAAGTAATTTTGACTTTGACTTTGAATTCAAATTCAAATCAACTTTCAAGAGAGCTAAAAATATCCAAACTATTTTTGGATAATTTTATACTTTATTTATTTAAAATAAATAACTTATTTTATCTAATTAATTAATTCATAATTAATTAACTAGATTATTTTTCTCCAAAATAAGACTTTCTTTTTAATTCAAAATTAAATCAAAGTCTATTAAATAATTAACAAATTAATTATTTAATATATATATACAATATATATATATTTACACGTGTCACAAGGACACGTGTCACTCACGTGAGCCACACATGTGGTTTCACACGTGTGGAACCCTCTTGGCCCGATTAACTCGTTTAATAATTTTCAAGCCTCAACTCATGTAACCAAGTTGTTGTGTGTGACCCTCTAGGTTTTCAATTCAATTAGCAGTGACCCTAATTAATTAATTCACTAATTAATTAATCAGTCCACAGATTAAACGACCATAGTCTAGCAACAGGTGTTTAACCCCTAGCTGAATTGGAATGTTCGGATTCGACAGAACCTTTAAGTCATTGATTCATGTGAGATACAATCCTCCTACTTACTATCTCTCAACCAAGATCTAGGGCAAGGGAATAATCAGAACCCTAATAATCCGGTCTTAAAGCTAAGTGCATTTCATATCCATTTGATCTCAATCCAAGAAACCCTTTTCTTGATGTCTTGATCTACTGCCTTGGCCAAGGACTCCATATGGCATATGAATGACTTAGACAATAAGAGATCACCTTGCAAATGCAAGTGTAGGTCCTTTCTTGATTCTCATTCACTTTCATGAATCACTTGTGCAGCCCCAGCATAAGCCTTGAATCAGTTGTCTAAGGCGACACCCTTTAAAGCTTATACCTAAGACTACAGAATTAACTCATAAAGTGACAAGGAACCTCAAGTCTAAGGATCAATTAATCACATCAACGACTCGTGAGATATTTCCTAATCTGGAAGTTTCCATTTCCTGAAATAGAAACTTCCTTTCCCATTTAGGAATGTTCTCACACGGGGCACCTCAGTGAACTTACTTATTAAAGTAAGCACCCTCATGTATCACGCACGTATCAACTATACACTTTGCACCTCCATGAAACAAGGTGGTCCTTCTTAAGGGCGTGATCCCACAAGCAAGCCTTAGAGGAGTCAGGTTGACACTCCCACTGTCTGTAGGACTCATCGGCTTGGAGTATTTTACTAATCATGACTTATGTGATATAGGGCTCGTTTCATGAACCACTTCACCTAAATGGTAGAGTCCTAAAGTCATCAGGATTAGGGGAGTTCTCATACATGCACAGCTAAAGTAAACGCATACCAAACAAGAGCATATAAAGAAGTGTTGCCTCAATTCGTTATTTCATTCAAAGATTGTATGTGATTACAATAAGGAAAAGCACAAAGCGGATATACAATCGGTTTTCTAGGGCACTATTCCTAACACCTCTGGGTTCAGGTACGCCTCTTAGTGAAATTGTTCGTATGTTGGCTACTAATTCCTAGAAATATCAACAGGACATGATGAACAGGATTCAAAAGATAGAGGACACTATAAAGACCATGGAGACTCGTATGGGACAATTGCATCATCGGTTAACAAATTGGAGACCCAACGCAAGCTACCATCGTAAACACACGACCCTAGACACAATGTGAGTTCGATTGTGTTGCGAAGCGGCAAGGAAATACAACCTCCAGTGGACAGGATTTCAAAACGTGATCAGGTACAAGGATCTGATGCAGAAACTGAAAAGGAGATTGAGAAGAAGCCTGCTAGTGATCCGGACAGACCTCCAGTCAGGCTGAAAATACTCAGAAACCGAAACCTTTTCCACCACCATTTCCTCAAAGGTTAGCTCAGAGCAAAAAGGACAGAGAGGATAAGAGTATTATGGAGCCTTTCGAAAAAGTTGAGGTAAACATTCCACTTCTCGAGGCCATCAAACAGGTTCCACGTTATGCAAAGTTCCTTAAGGAATTGTGCACCAATAAGCGTAAGTTGACAGGTAATAAGAAAGTGATGTAGGAGAAAATGTTTCAGCCGTCTTACAAAGGAAATTACCACCTAAATGTCGTGATAGAGGTATGTTTTCTATCCCTTGCAAGATTGGTAATATTGGTATTGGTAAGGCTATGTGTGACTTGGGAGCTTCTATCAATGTGATGCCTGTGCCCATTTACACTTCTTTGGGTCTCGGTCCATTAGCTAGTACCGGAGTTATCATTCAATTAGCTGATTGATCACTTATTTATCCTGAGGGTGTCTTAGAAGATGTTTTGGTACAAGTGAATAAGTTGATTTTTCCCGCTGATTTCTTTATTCTTGATATGGAAAAGGATAGTTCTACTAAGTCTTCTGATATTTTGTTGGGTAGACCTTTCCTTAGCACTGCTAAGGCGAAAATTGATGTCTATAGTGGTTCTTTGACTTTAGAGTTCGATGGTGAAATGGTCAAGTTTAATATGTATGATGCTATGAAATATGTTGATGATGTGTCTTATGTTTATAATGTTGATATCATTGATAAGTTGACTAAAAAGATTTTTACTTTGAACCATGATGATGAATTGGACTATGTATTGTGCCATACTTGTCCATTGATAGAATGAGGAAATTTGATGATAAATTCAGACTTTTTGAAGATATGCTTGAGATAATTTATGCTATGGAAGCTCTCCACGTTACAAGTTCTAAATTTGTACCTATTGAGCTTAATCGGTCTGAATCTAAATTGTTACCTTTTGTTTTACAGGCCCCAAAGATGGAACTCAAGACACTACCGGAACATTTGAAGTATGCCTATCTGGATGACGAAGAGACACTGCTAGTGATCATAGCCAGTACACTCAACAGTCTAGAAGAGGAGAAATTGATCAGAGTTCTTAGGGAGTACAGACAGGCGATTGGATGGACCATTGTTGATATCAAAGGACTCAGTCTTTCCACGTGCATGCATAAAATCATTTTGGAGGAAGGTGCCAAACCACGCCGTGAAGCACAACGAAGACTCAACCCGCCATTGATGGAGGTAGTAAAACAGGATATCACCAAACTCCTTGATGCAGGCATGATCTATCCGATAGCGAATGGGTAAGTCCCGTTCAAGTTGTGCCCAAGAAAACGAGAATTACGGTTGTTGAGAACAAGGATGGTGAGTTAGTTCCTACTAGAGTTCAAAATGGTTGGAGGGTGTGTATGGACTATAGAAGTCTTAATGCTCTTACTAAAAAAGACCACTTTCCCCTCCCCTTTATTGATCAAATGCTCGAGCGATTAGCTGGGAAAACTCACTATTGTTATCTTGATGGTTATTCAGGATTCTATCAGATTCCTGTGGCACCCGAAGATCAAGGGAAGACCACTTTCACATGTGCATTTGGGACATTTGCGTTTAGGAGAATGCCTTTTAGACTTTGCAACGCGCCAGCCACCTTTCCAAGGTGCATGGTAAGTATATTTTCTGAATATGTTGAGCAAATTATTGAGGTATTCATGGACGATTTTACGGTTTATGGAAACTCTTTTGATGAATGCCTCAATAATCTTTCTACAATATTGAAACGTTGCATTGAAACAAATTTGGTCTTAAATTATGAAAAGTGTCACTTCATGGTTGATAAAGGTTTAATTTTGGGTCACATTGTTTCTGCACATAGTATTGAAGTTGATGTCATTAAAAGTCTTTGCCTTACCCCACGAGTGTGCGGGAAGTACGTTCCTTTCTTGGACATACAAGTTTTTATAGGTGATTCATTAAGGACTTCTCAAAGATCACCAAACCATTGTGCAAGTTGCTCCAAAAAGATGTGAAGTTCCAGATAGATGATGATTGCAAAGCCGCTTTTGACTTGTTGAAGGAAAAATTGGTTTCAGCCCTGATCATTCAACCACCGAATTGGGAGTATCCATTCGAGATCATGTGTGATGCGAGCGATTATGCTATGGGGGTTGTACTTAGACAAAAGATCAACAGAAACTCCCACGTGATCTATTACGCCTCGAAATTGCTAGATAATGCTCAAAGCAACTACACTACTACCGAAAAGGAGCTTTTATCAATTGTTTATGCTTTAGATAAGTTTCGTCCTTATTTACTTGGTACTAAAGTTGTTGTGTATTCTGATCATGCAGCTTTACGGTATCTTCTCACCAAAAAGGACGCGAAACCGAGGCTCATTCGATGGATCCTTCTCTTGCAAGAGTTTGACTTGGAAATAAAGGACAAGAAGGGTTGTGAGAATCTGGTAGCTGATCATCTCAGCAGGATTCCTGTACTTAAACCAGATTCTCTGCCTATCAATGATGAATTTCCAGATGAACAACTTTTTGCTGCTCGGGAATCCTTTCTGAGGTCACAGACAGGTTTCCAGACTCCCTGGTATGCTGATATTGTTAATATTTTAGCTACAGGTGCTCTGTCTGATCATTTGTCTAGGTCTGAAAAAGATAAAATCAAGTCTGATTCTAAACATTATATCTGGGATAACCCTTATTTGTGAAAAATAGGCACCGATCAGATCATTAGGCATTGTGTAGCTGAAAATGAATTCAAATCCATACTAGAGTTTTGTCATGCATATGGTGGTCACTTTGGTCCTAAACGAACAACTCATAAAGTGTTAGAGAGTGGATTTTTCTGGCCTACGCTTTTTAAAGATGCATACTTGTGTTGCAAAAGTTGTGTGAATTGTCAAAAGACGGGAAACATAGGTCCTAGGAATCAAATGCCTCTTAATCCTATACTTGTTTGTGAAATCTTTGATGTGTGGGGCATGAGTTTTATGGGTCCTTTTCCTTCATCTTATGGTAATTTATACATTATACTTGCCGTTGATTATGTATCGAAGTGGGTGGAAGCGAAAGCCACCCGGACTAATGATTCTAAAGTTGTTGTGAATTTTGTTAGGTCTCACATTTTTGTTAGGTTTGGCATTCCTCGAGCCATAATCAGCGATAGAGGAACTCACTTTTGCAACCGCACGGTTGAGGTACTTTTCAAGAAGTATCATGTGACCCATCGTACCTTCACAGCCTATCATCCACAAACAAATGGTCTCGCCGAAGTCTCAAATAGGGAGATCAAGTCTATTTTAGAGAAAACGGTTAGTCCTAACCGTAAAGATTGGAGTTTGAGACTCGATGATGCACTTTGGGCATATAGGACGGCTTACAAGACTCTGATTGGTATGTCGCCTTATAGATTAGTATTTAGGAAAGCTTGCCACCTTCCGGTAGAGCTAGAGCATCGAGCTTATTGGGCGATAAAGAAGTGTAACTTTGGAATGGAAAAAGTCGGGATGCATCGCAAGCTTCAATTGCAAGAGTTGGAAGAGATTAGAAATGATGCCTATGAAAATTCCAAAATCTACAAGTCCAAAATCTACAAGTCCAAAACTAAGGCATTTCATGATGGGATGTTGTCTAGGAAGAGTTTCGAAGTTGGACAAAAGGTGTTGCTCTATCAATCCAAATTGAGACTTTTTCCTGGAAAATTGAGATCAAGATGGGCTGGTCCGTACGATGTGACCAAAGTTTTTCCTCATGGAGCTATGGGAATTGGAGAAATTGATACGGATAAAACATTCAAGGTGAACGGTCATAGACTTAAGCCGTTCTACGAGGGATTCGAGCCACACACGGTCGACAGGATGAATCTAGAGGATCCTCCTCTAGGAGCTTGAGTGTGAAATGAAAATTCGTCGAGTCCGTGACGTTAAACAAGGGCGCTAAATGGGGGGCAACCCATATTTCCTTTCCCTTTCTTTAGTTTCTTTTATTTTCGTTTTCTTTCTTTGCTCGTTTTCCTCGTCCCGTCGTAATATTTTTCTCCTCCCATCTCTCGTAAGTGTATGTGAAGCTGATATTTTTGAACAAGTCTGGGGGCGTTCCGGATTGACTGATCAGTGAATTTAGAGGATATATAAGAGATGGTGGAATTTGGCTTAAGCCACTGTGAGGAACCCTGCCTGAGGTCACGACCAGAGGCACTGGTCCGACACACCAGCCCTGGTCCACTGACCCACCCCTTACATTCATAAACCGGCCTTGACCCGCGCTACTGTTAGGAATAGTGCGCTAGAAAGCCGATTCGACGTAATCTGCTTTGGGACTTTTCTTGTATCACAGACAATCTTTGAATAATATACGATTGATTATAGGCAAACACTTCTTTATATGCCAATACGTGTTTTGTGTGTTTCCATTACGTGCGCATGTATGAGAACTCCCCTAATCCTGATGACTTTAGGACTCTACCATTTAGGTGAAATGGTTCATGAAACGAGCCCTATATCACATAAGTCATGATTAGTAAAATACTCCAAGCCGATGAGTCCTACAGACAGTGGGAGTGTCAACCTGACTCCTCTAAGGCTTGCTTGTGGGATCACGCCCTTAAGAAGGACCACCTTGTTTCATGGAGGTGCAAAGTGTATAGTTGATACGTGCGTGATACATGAGCGTGCTTACTTTAATAAGTAAGTTCACTGAGGTGCCCCGTGTAAGAACATTCCTAAATGGGAAAGGAAGTTTCTATTTCAGGAAATGGAAACTTCCAGATTAGGAAATATCTCACGAGTCATTGATGTGATTAAGTGATCCTTAGACTTGAGGTTCCTTGTCACTTTATGAGTTAACTCTGTAGTCTTAGGTATAAGCTTTAAAGGGTGTCTCCTTAGACAACTGATTCAAGGCTTATGCTGGGGTTGCACAAGTGATTCATGAAAGTGAATGAGAATCAAGAAAGGACCTACACTTGCATTTGCAAGGTGATCTCTTATTGTGTAAGTCATTCATATGCCATATGGAGTCCTTGGCCAAGGCAGTAGATCAAGACATCAAGAAAAGGGTTTCTTGGATTGAGATCAAATGGATATGAAATACACTTAGCTTTAAGACCGGATTATTAGGGTTCTGATTATTCCCTTGCCCTAGATCTTGGTTGAGAGATAGTAAGTAGGAGGATTGTATCTCACATGAATCAATGACTTAAAGGTTATGTCGAATCCGAACATTCCAATTCAGCTAGGGGTTAAACACCTGTTGCTAGACTATGGTCGTTTAATCTGTGGACTGATTAATTAATTAGTGAATTAATTAATTAGGGTCACTGCTAATTGAATTGAGAACCTAGAGGGTCACACACAACAACTTGGTTACATGAGTTGAGGCTTGAAAATGATTAAACGAGTTAATCGGGCCTAAAGGGTTCCACACGTGTGAAATCACACGTGTGGGTCACGTGAGGAGCACGTGTCCTTGGGATACGTGCCTCACACGTGTATATGTATATATATGATATATATTAAATAATTAAATGTGTTAATTATTTAATAGACTTTGGTTTAATTTTGAATTAAAAGGAAAGTCTTATTTTGGAGAAAAATAATCTAGTTAATTAATTATGAATTAATTAATTAGATAAAATAAGTTATTTATTTTAAATAAATAAAGTATAAAATTATCCAAAAATAGTTTGGATATTTTTAGCTCTCTTGAAAGTTGATTTGAATTAGAATTCAAAGTCAAAGTCAAATTACTTGATGATCAAGTAATAGGAGAGAGAGAGACCAAAATCCTAGCCCATAAAGGACTAGGAATTTTCGGCCACTTCCCTCCTATATATAGGGGAGCTCGAGCTCCCCTTAGAGCTAATTGACAACTCTTGGTTCATGTGTTGAACACCTTTCTTTCTCCAAGATTAAATTAAACCCTAGGTTAAGCCTAAACACTAACTAGAGAACTAGCATCCTTACTAGTTAGATTGTGATCAAGTTGGTGGACTTTCTCTAGAGACTTCAAGTTAGAAGTTTGAAGATTCGAGCTTTACCAAGGAGAGGGGATCAAGCCGCGAGAAGAGCGTTCTTGGGTGGCTTGAAACGCTTCAAGAAAGAATAAAAGAAAAGTAAGTTTTCTATCTTTACGAATTTGGTTACACGATTGCGAGTTCAAGGTCCTTTTGTTGGGAAAATTTTTTAAATTCCGCTGCTTTCTGATTCGTGTTTTCCAACAAGTGGTATCAGAGCCACCTCGTTAATCGTGTTTCTGATTCGTCTCAATTATACTGAATTTGGTAGAAATTCTTAGGCTTGATGCGATTGAGTATTTGTAATTGTTTTAGAAAGCCTGAATTACGAAACTGTATTTTTTCCTGAAAGTTTCTGAAAATTGGTTTTTATAAAATTTAATTTTGAAAAACAATTTTAGATTTGAAACTGTATAAACTGTTTTTGGATTTCTTGGATTGGTTTTGTTTTGAACGAAAACACGAAACGAAAGCCCGGATCGCGATGAACACGCGAAACCCCGCGTGCGAAGGAGTCGCGCGCGCGGGCTTCGCGCGCCACCCTCCGGCAACCGCGCGGGAGGCCGCACGCCCGCCCATAATCGCCCAGGGCTGGCCGGGACAGACCGGCCAGTCGCCCGCACGCCGTCCGCCAGTCGCCGCCCAGGCCTGGCCGGGACAGACCGGCCAGTTGCCCAGCATCTCCCGCACGCCTGTGCGGGAGCCTTCCGGGAGCGCCTAGGCGCGCCCGCCCAGGGCGGCCGAGACTGGCCGCCCAATGCCCGGCAGGAGCTGCGCGCTCCAGCGCGCACTCGCGCGACCTTGGCCGCGCGCTGTGCGCGCCTGCTGTGCACACACGCCGCACTTGGGGCGGGCAACCCCGTTTTCGTGATCCGGCCTTTTCGTGTTTCGTGCAATCCAGTCCCAATTTTTATTTTAACTTTAAAAATTTTATTTTTGAATATTTATTTTTAATTTTTGAGTAAAACTTAAAATTGGGATTTTTGAGAAATTGAAACTGTTTATATTTTGGGAAAATACAATCTTTGGTAAAATTATTAATTTTCAGAAATTAATTGGAATTTTATTTGTTTTGGTAATTTGGGATTTATTGAAAACTTTTATAAATAAGACTCGCATCAAGTCGTGTTTTAAGTCATTAGGACTTGAAACGAGAATTTTAATTTATTGGCTAAATTTAAATTCTCGCTAAAGCATGTTAGGTGATCATGGGTTTAGATCTATGTATGGTTTTAATTTATGCACATGGATGGTTTAAATTGGGGTTGGAGCCCTATAGTTGCGTTTTTCAATTGAGGTTGGAGCCTCACTTATGTGCGTACTGTTATGTGATTTATTATGTGGCTTTCCATATTACTGTTTTTGAGGCCGGGGTATGCCCCGTGTAATTGTCTAAGGTCAGTATGAAGATTGAGCCTTATTACTTTATGTCTTTTTCTTTTTATTGTAATTTGAGAGTAGAGATAGGTGGTGAGGTTTTATTTTCATTTTGGAGACAATGCACCCATGGAGTAAGATGGACCACATTCAAGTAACAAGGAGGCCATGAGTGAAGACCCCTCAAAATGTTAGGGAGGGGAATCTCAATTGTTAAATGTAATAGAGATAGGGCTCGTATTTTGTTACCGCTTTCCCTTATGTGATTTAAACTGTTTATGTGGCATGTATGTTAGAACTTGTGATTATGGAGTGGCTCCCACATATCACGCATAAGATAGGTAGAACCCATGATCATTACATGTTATCTGTTTATGTGCTTGTTTGAAATGCATTTAAGTGTACTTGCATTAATCAAGACTAATTAAATTGGATAACATATATGTTGGTGAGGTCGAACCGGACAACTCTCCGGTTAATTCGAAAATTCCCATTAAATATTAAGCCAATTTCGAATAAATAGGTGTTTAATTCTAGATGCAAATTTTGAATTAAATTCCTAGCATTCCATCAATAGGTTTTAAGTTTAGTAAGTGAAGCTAGTTATTGTCCGCGAGTCGTGGGATAGCTAGTGGAGCTTATTAGTTCTTAGTTACCTAATTGATCATTTTTTAAATGATCGATATTTCATGGTCAATTTTAGCAAGGGCGATGTCCGCGAGTCGTGGGTCGTTCGAACTAAGTTTCGATCATGATCTTATGATTGATGGGTCTGGCTTAACGCCTAAGTAAATATGGATGTCACACGAGTCGTGGGTCCATATTGAAAGATAGGTGATGCAAAAATAATTACTAAGAGTTCTAAAGGTGTTAGAATTGGTAAGTTGTACCTACCTAGGGTTCTTACTTAGAATGTCCGCGAGTTGTGGGTTCGAGGTAAAATGCCTGGGATCTTAGTACCCATTGGAAAACGTGTTCCTCTTAGATCTTTGGGAATTATAGATCTTTGAAAAACAGTGGGAGCTACATTAGATTAAAGACCTTATCTTATGTATATCGTTATTATTCAGCATGCCCACATTTTCTCTACTTAGCATTTAGGTTGTAGTTCTGTGATTCTCTACAATATGAAATGCAAACCCATTTGTATCCATCCTTAAGTCAAAAGAGTTGACTAAGTCCTAACTAACTCTGATTGGCTTCGGACCCTAAAATTCGTTTTAGATTCCGAATAGAGAAAGGCGTTCTCCAAAGGGCGAAGTTTTTCAATTGTGAAAATTCGACCCGGGCCAAAAGAGAAGCAACCTGAGGTGATGGGATTTTTCCCAAACCACTTAAGAGCAATTGAACCACCTCATAAAATGTTACAATGTATAACATTATGGAATTATTCAATATTCCAAATGAGGAAACAAGTGCACACAAACAAGGTCTAAAGATCTTATTTGAAGATCTTATGGTCTCGATCATCAACTGAGAAAAGAGTTCTCAATGCACTGATTGCTTACATTGCTTCCACCATCATTCAAACCCTTTATGCTCAACTAGAATGATGCTAATGTAGCATAGTTAATCATTTAAGTTGATAATGGTTGAGAGCATCCATAAGAAGGAACAAAAGGTTGTGATGGTTAATTCTTCTTCTAAACTCACTAAGTTAAAGGCTTGAAGGCCTAAAGAAGAAGAAACCCTTAAGAGCCCAATGGAGGGGCATGTAAGGGGTGCGCCCAAAAGACACTAGAGATCAAATAGGACGTTTTCCTCTATGGTAGCAAATAAGGACTTTGAAAGGGAACTGCATAGAGTATGAGTACTCTGAAATGTTACCTCGTTTAGTAATTCTACTAGGAATAGAATTCACTAGTCTTGAGTCAATTCTGCATAATCCGTTGTGCAAAGACTCAAGGCACTAATGTTCTGAACATATAACGAGATAACAAAAGTAAGTGAGATGACAAAGCTTCGAATTACTTTGGAACGTTGAGATATAAAAGGATTAGCAAGTCAGACACCTTAGGATCATTCTATGAAAATGAACCTATAGTGTTGACTTCCTGTGAATCCTGTCATGAGGGAAGCGTTCCTGAATCCCGTTTATAAGAAACATGGAACGTTCCAAAATTATAGTGGATTTCGATCGATGCTGATGAGTGTAAAGATGCTTAATGTAAGCACTAGATACAATCGTCAGTTTAATCATTATGAATGAATGTACTTGTTGAAGTACAAATTCGAAACTTATATGAAATTCTTAGAATTTCAAAAGGGAGGTTAGGAACCGAAGTAGTCATAAGTTATAGGTAAATCGATATGATCGAAATAGCCAATATCTTAGCAACTAAATCCTTAGTCATCTTAGAGATAATAGGATTATCTCTCAGTAAACTAGTTCGAGAAAACCTTAGTGTTTCCGAATGAGGGAATGAAACCTTATAGGATATGGTCCATTCCATAGCAAGCTTTACTGACTAATAATCATTCTGGGAATAAACTCCCAGAATATGCAGTTAGAGATTTTGAATTTTGCACCTTCTAAAAATCAGTCCTTTAGATGCACTATGCAATGTGGCACACTAAATTCCCTAATTATTCTTGTCCAAGAATTTAGTGGAATCCTCTTAAGTAAAGAGGATAGTGGGAGATAGGCTTGAAATGAGTTCAAGTTTATACAAACAATAGTGGATATCATTTATGCGATTCCCTTAGACAAAGGTTGTTTGTCTCAAGGAATGTATCTTTCTTAAGGAATCGTTCCTATAGAAGAAGAAAGACAAGCAAGCAGACCTCAAAGAAATTTGAGAATAAATATCCACGCCACATATAGAAGAAACGAGCCCATCTGATAAAACTTAGCCAAATTTTGGAGCTTGTACACGTGTGAAACCCTTCTCTTAAGATTCGTTTAGAACGAGTTCCTAGATAGCCAAGGAATTACTTGAAGAGGAGACACTGTCAGATTTGGAATCTGAGTAGTGTAAGCAAGCCTTGAAGTCCAATATGGATTCCATATACTCAAACCAAGTTTTGACCTTGGTTGATCCACCTGATAGGATCAAGCTCGTGGAGCTTCGAGTAAATGGAAAGCATTACAACCTTCTTGACGATTGAAATGCAAAAGTCCATTTGGGTTGTGTTTACCATATCCTCATATTCTGACTATGAGATATGATAAATGAATATGAGAACTATCTTGTTCAATATGAGATTGAAAGAGACTGAAATAAGGTATTTCTATAAATCTCATATTCAGTGGGAGTATGCATAAGGTATGCAAATCCCTAAAGTCAATCTGTGGATTGATAAAGGCTTCTAGGATTAGACAATTCGATTCCATAGGATAGTCAAATCGTTTGACACAGATGGAAGTCGAATAAGTCTCAAAAGTGTACATAGGAAAGTTAGTGATGTAAGAGTCAATTTTTGGTTCTTTAGAAAACGACATCCTTCTCATTAGGAATGTCAAGGACGACGTGAAAGTTACCAATTCTTGTTTAAGAAACAATTTGACATGAAAGATCTTAGTGATTATCCTATATTCTCGACATTCAGATCTATAGAAGATAGATCTAAGAGAATAAAAGGATTATCACAAAATGAGTACATAACCACGGTACTAAAAGGAGTTTAGTATGGACAATGTAACATCTCTTTTGAAGAGTATGTGTCCTAAGATAACTTTGAGAAAGTTAGAATGTCCAAAATCCCTTTAAGTGAAAGGATGCATAATGTATGAAAAGTTATGTACTAAATTAGATATGGCGCAACACTAAGCGTAGTAGGCCGAATCTAATATGACCTCAGAGAAGGTCATTAGATCTCTGTAAAGGATGTCCTCAGAGTACTTGAGAAGAAATGAGGATATGTATTAGTTTACAGAGCCCAAAAGATCTTATCATTGAAAGGATATTTTGATGTAATTGTTTCATCAAACATAGATGATTATGAAATCATTGAAAGGATACAACTTCTACCAGAATGGTAATGCAATGTGTTGGAAAGGGGTTCCAAGGACGGACATTGCAGAACACGACTATCGTAGTTGAGAACTTAGTCGTATTATATAACGCTAAGTTAAGTGTTTGGGTAAGAAACTCCATCTAACTGGTTAGATGAAGTTCCTAGCATGAAACAACTCCTTTATCATATTGTATGATAAAATGGATGGTTGCTCAAGTAAGAGAACCAAGACCTCACCAAGAGACTGAACACGTGATTACGAATCACTTTATAAGGAAAAGGTGTTTCCTAAGAGATGTGTAAACAAGAGGGTCACATCAGCAGAGAATATAGCAGATCCACTTTGGAAACGCCCAAAGTCAATAGGCTCTCAAAGTGTATCTTGAGAAGATGGGACTTAGAGTACCTAAATGGCTTTTACGGGCAAGTGAGAGATTGTTAGGAATAGTGCCCTAGAAAGCCGATTCGACGTAATCTGCTTTGGGACTTTTCTTGTATCACAGACAATCTTTGAATAATATACGATTGATTATAGGCAAACATTTCTTTATATGCCAATACGTGTTTTGTGTGTTTCCATTACGTGCGCATGTATGAGAACTCCCCTAATCCTGATGACTTTAGGACTCTACCATTTAGGTGAAATGGTTCATGAAACGAGCCCTATATCACATAAGTCATGATTAGTAAAATACTCCAAGCCGATGAGTCCTACAGACAGTGGGAGTGTCAACCTGACTCCTCTAAGGCTTGCTTGTGGGATCACGCCCTTAAGAAGGACCACCTTGTTTCATGGAGGTGCAAAGTGTATAGTTGATACGTGCGTGATACATGAGGGTGCTTACTTTAATAAGTAAGTTCACTGAGGTGCCCCGTGTGAGAACATTCCTAAATGGGAAAGGAAGTTTCTATTTCAGGAAATGGAAACTTCCAGATTAGGAAATATCTCACGAGTCATTGATGTGATTAAGTGATCCTTAGACTTGAGGTTCCTTGTCACTTTATGAGTTAACTCTGTAGTCTTAGGTATAAGCTTTAAAGGGTGTCGCCTTAGACAACTGATTCAAGGCTTATGCTGGGGTTGCACAAGTGATTCATGAAAGTGAATGAGAATCAAGAAAGGACCTACACTTGCATTTGCAAGGTGATCTCTTATTGTGTAAGTCATTCATATGCCATATGGAGTCCTTGGCCAAGGCAGTAGATCAAGACATCAAGAAAAGGGTTTCTTGGATTGAGATCAAATGGATATGAAATGCACTTAGCTTTAAGACCGGATTATTAGGGTTCTGATTATTCCCTTGCCCTAGATCTTGGTTGAGAGATAGTAAGTAGGAGGATTGTATCTCACATGAATCAATGACTTAAAGGTTATGTCGAATCCGAACATTCCAATTCAGCTAGGGGTTAAACACCTGTTGCTAGACTATGGTCGTTTAATCTGTGGACTGATTAATTAATTAGTGAATTAATTAATTAGGGTCACTGCTAATTGAATTGAGAACCTAGAGGGTCACACACAACAACTTGGTTACATGAGTTGAGGCTTGAAAATGATTAAACGAGTTAATCGGGCCTAAAGGGTTCCACACGTGTGAAATCACACGTGTGGGTCACGTAAGGAGCACGTGTCCTTGGGACACGTGCCTCACACGTGTATATGTATATATATGATATATATTAAATAATTAAATGTGTTAATTATTTAATAGACTTTGGTTTAATTTTGAATTAAAAGGAAAGTCTTATTTTGGAGAAAAATAATCTAGTTAATTAATTATGAATTAATTAATTAGATAAAATAAGTTATTTATTTTAAATAAATAAAGTATAAAATTATCCAAAAATAGTTTGGATATTTTTAGCTCTCTTGAAAGTTGATTTGAATTAGAATTCAAAGTCAAAGTCAAATTACTTGATGATCAAGTAATAGGAGAGAGAGAGACCAAAATCCTAGCCCATAAAGGACTAGGAATTTTCGGCCACTTCCCTCCTATATATAGGGGAGCTCGAGCTCCCCTTAGAGCTAATTGACAACTCTTGGTTCATGTGTTAAACACCTTTCTTTCTCCAAGATTAAATTAAACCCTAGGTTAAGCCTAAACACTAACTAGAGAACTAGCATCCTTACTAGTTAGATTGTGATCAAGTTGGTGGACTTTCTCTAGAGACTTCAAGTTAGAAGTTTGAAGATTCGAGCTTTACCAAGGAGAGGGGATCAAGCCGCGAGAAGAGCGTTCTTGGGTGGCTTGAAACGCTTCAAGAAAGAATAAAAGAACAGTAAGTTTTCTATCTTTACGAATTTGGTTACACGATTGCGAGTTCAAGGTCCTTTTGTTGGGAAAATTTTTTAAATTCCGCTGCTTTCTGATTCGTGTTTTCCAACAGCTACTCCCTCACGAATCGGACCTGCCCGCTACCCTCGACCCGCTCCACCCACAATCCCGAACCGCCCCATCTCCTAACCCTAAAGGCCCACTACAGCAACCTTTCTCCCCCAATTTCCTAACTCAGATCCCAAATCATTAAATCCTTAAAGCTCCACATCCAAACTCCTTCATTCTTTCAAAATTACAAAAAACCCTAAACTCAAATTGGCCATTTTCATGGGAGGAGACGCCTCTAAGATGTCGTCGGTACGGAAGCGCTACAACACCCGTGCCTCTGCTGCGCCGTTGGTGGCGTTGCCGCCTTCAGTCCGCCCTTACAACAGCACCGCCACCACGTCGCGGCCCCCCCGCTACAAATCCCTCCGCTTCTCTACCATTTTCCAAAGTCGTACCTCTGCCCACCTCCACACACAGCGCCGGCGATCAGAGCCCAAGAGCGTCGCCACCTCACCAATTTTTAGCGCAATCTGACAGCATCACAGAAGGACAATTCTTCAACCCCTGTTCTTGTCCCGAAAACCGATTCTGGCGGTGCTTTTCAAACAATCCAGCAAGGAGATTCTTCTCCTAGCGCCAATTCTGGTTCCGAAGCCCCGGTTGAAAGCGATGAGTCCATCTCAGACTGTGACTCCATCGGCCATGAAGCCGAGCCCCAACAACAGCCTCTCGATCCCACTTTGGATCCGACTCAGCACGTTCTTCAACCCCTGTTCTTGTCACCTCAATTTTGAGAATGAAACTCATCAAGATCGCCTTCGTCGTCTCCCGAAACGAAAGGTAATTCGAGGTAAAATGCTTCATACTCCAACTTTGGAAACGTTGAATATTCATGCTAGAGTTATGGAGTTGATTGATTGGCATCGGTTGGCATTCGTATTTTATGATTGATTGCCCGATTATATATGAATTGGTGTATGAGTTTTACTGTACTTTCAAGTTTGATAAGCATACGAATCTGGATATTAATTCTCATGTACTTAGTTTTTGTATGCTTGGGAGGAATTTTGAATTTTCCATTACTGATATCAATGCTGGTTTGGGTGTCATTTCTGTTCGAGATGATCCCACGTATGTGATGAGTATCTGTGGATACCCTAATGATTTTAATGTGAAAACAGCCTGGAACTTGTTAACGGGACGCCCCGGGCATATTATTCTGATTCTAGTCACGATAGGCATATTATTGAACCGGCTTTGCAATATTTGCACAGATTTCTTGCTTACTCTTTTTTCGGTCGAACCGAAGGTGCACCCATGGTCACACAAACTGAGTTATTTTTTCTGTGGGCTATGGTGACTAAAACTAAAGTGAACTTGGGTTATTGGATTGCTACTGCTTTTACCTATGCACCTGAACCTACACGTTCACTTATTATGGGGCATGTTATAACTCGTATTACTGTTTATTCTCATGTGCTAGATCTGAATAGCCTAGGGACGCATGTTGCACGACCTTTGGCTTATCTTGATCTATTATGTCTTGATTTGATGATGCTTTTAGTGCGTGGAGATGGTATTCTGTCCATGACCCCTGCAGGTGTGAAAGCTTGGAATCGTCTCTTCCATACGGACGCTCGTCGTCGCCGCGAGCCTGCTAACGTTCCAGCTCAGACAACCGAGGAGCGTCTTGGGCGATTGGAGGAGCACATCCCTGTTATTGAGGAGCAGCTTCACACCCTTCTCACTCTCGTCCGAGAGATCCATCAGGGCCGCTGAGCGGCGCGTCACACCCCCCCGGTTCAGGGAAGTCCTTGGTTTTTCATTTCTGCTTTACTTTATGTTGAGCACAACATGCGTTTAAGTGTGGGGGGTATTAAGGGGCTGCAAATTGGCTGAAATTTTTTGACAATATGCTGTTGTCATGGTCTTTGCTTTTGGGTTGATTGTTGCATAGTTTGAGTGTATTTTTCTGGTTTTTGGGATGATTTTAAGGCTGAAAATCTGGGAATTATGCTGCCACTGTTGTACGTTGCTTTTTGGGTAATTTTTGGAGAATTTAGAGACATGAATAGGGCTGTCAGTATGGAGTTTATATGTTGCTGCTGCAAATCTGTTACTCTTGTACTCTGTTCTTGCTTGAATTTTGCTGTTGCAATCTCGTTCTAATGAAATAACATGGAATTTAGGCATGATATCCTCTCTAATGAACTTCTTACAGCTTCTTGCTTGTAGTGGAGTTGAATTTTGAAAAGGAAACTGAGTTTGAACCTTTGATTGTTTACAATTTGCCTGACATAGAGTACGGTTTGTTTGAAACTTAACAAGGTAGGGGTTGTATGAGCTTGAGCATAAAAAGTTGAACTAAATGTTGTGTGTGCTACATTGGAGCCATGCTACGAGTGAGTCTTGTCTAAAGTGAATAGTTGATTTAATATCTTTTAAATTTTACAAATATGTTGAGAAACGGTAGATTGGTGTTGAGCTAAGCTAAATTTGACTTGATAAGCACTTAGATGTGAGAGAGAGCTTGCGAGGGGCCAACTAGAGAAAAGTTGGTTAGTAGAACTCGCGCGACTACTCCTCTGGCCTTGGAAAAATTCCAAACTAATTTAGTGCCATGAGTAGGGCCGTATGTTGCTAATTCGGCCGCTCTCGAAATTGTTTTCCCAACACTTAAAGGGATAAACAACTGGAGTTTACCTTGCTTTGCGAAAAACTCAGAAAAGAAATGAGACTGGAAAAAAAAAAAAAGAAAAAAAAAAAGAAATGAATGTTATTTTGAGGCAGATGTTGTTTTTGAAAAAAAAAAAAAAATCTCTAGGGATTTTAGTGTGTTTATCTTGGAGGATGAAACTTAGCTCTTCACCGTATCTTTGGTATTCCTTAACATATGCGCAAAATTGATTGATATTCGATTGGCTAACTACTTTATACTTGTTTCCTTCGTTTGTATTGGATTAATGGAATCAAACTAAGCTATGCATGATGATAATTGACACTTGAGCTCATATGTTCTTGCTTTGGAAGGTTGATTTCAAACTTGGCTTTGTGGTTGTGTTCGTTGTAGATAGTCTTTGGTGACAGCAAAAATTTCCTAGTTTACACACCGGAATGTTGTAGTTGGGATTTAGAATGTGATAATGGCTTTGATTCTATGCTATGCTTAGGGACAAGTATTGTCTAAGTGTGGGGGATGATATGTTGCATATTTATTATAATATTGAGCTTGATATTGTGATAATTTGTCCCCATGACTTAGTTTAATTGTGGATAATTGATTGGTTTCATGGTTCTTATTAGGAAAACGTGGGTTTTAACACAACCATGCATAGTGGAGGTCCATGGATTCAAATTAAATCAAGCAGCCCGTTTCTCTTGGATTAAATACATATGGCCCATGCAACAATGAGGGGCCCAATCTCTTATTTGACAAAGTCACGGTTGAAAGAGTCCAAAAACCCTCTAAGTTTGGTTTTATTGTTGAATTTATAATTGCATAAGTTAGTGGGGGGCAACCACGTTCTGAAAGTAACACAGTGATTAAGGGTGATACTTAGTGGAGATTAAGGCTGGAGTGATTGGAAAACGTGGGGGGGGGGGGGGGGGGGGGGGGGGGGGAAGAACTGCACCAATTGCCACTACAAATACGCAGCAACAGTTTTAGATGAGAGAACACACACTTCATACGCCTCATGCAGCAGCCATCCAAAGCACGAGAGAAGAATTCGAGTTTCACACTAGTTTATTCTTCTTTCCCTTGTTTCGTTGAAACTATGTTCTATTATTCGTATTTGTGTTTGAACCTTGTTATGAATTTCTAATTCATTTTTAGTTGGGATTTTTCCGAGCATGCTTTAGACTTGTGAGACAATTTTATTTGGGTTGATTAATCGAAGTTATCCGTTTTATTCCCGATTTCATGTTATCGGGTGTTGCTTTATTCTTTGATTTAGAGCTCGAGTCTTAGAATTTTCAATACGCACATAGCTAGTTAAATTGTTTGGTGGAGTTAGCCGGAACACTAGGACATTAAGTTTGTCTGAATTTTGTGTTGTGGAATAATTCGGTCTAATTAGACGAGGTAGGAGTTCTCACTAAGTCAATTAGGGTTAGTGTTTCTTTAGCCCACAAAGCAATTAGCTAATTGAATCTTAGAGGGAGTTTCCGAAAAGGTTATTAGCTAGTTAGGGAATAGTCTTTAGGAGTTTATTTAGATTATTCTAAAAATACGAAGAAACGAGGGAGCCTAAGGTAATTGGTAACTATAGCTAGCCTAACGAGGAATTAATCACCCTGTCCGTGATCATAGTCTGATGCATGCGTAGGAAAATCCCGGCTATTTGATATCCACTGAATTTGTACTAGTTTAATCCTCGTCTCAATTGAGTTCAGTTAATTTGTCATTTGTTTATTTAGTTTATTTTTAGTCTAATCAAAATCTCAAACCCCCCCCCCCCCCCCCCTATTTTAATTATTTGTTTCGTTTCCTTTGCATCAAGAAAAAGGATTACAAACTCATCCAATCCTCGTGGATCGATACCCGTTGCCGCTATTTTACAATTTAATCGTGTGCAATATTTAAGATTTAATCTTGGTGGTCTCGACACCCATCAATTATAAATATACAAAACATATAAGAGCGTATTAAAAAAATGATTGCTTATGATAAAAATCATTTCGTTTATTGTTCCAAGATCCTCTATGATTTTACAAGGAAATAGATAAAGCGTACTATACTATATTGGCTTTTAGGGTACTATTTCTAACACCTTCATGTGTCGTCCCTCGCTAAGAACTTGTTATTTTTTCAGAAATTTACTATTGATAGTGGTGTGTTATTTGAATTTCAGGCCTACTCATTTTCTTACTAAGGACCAGGTCACTAAGACAGTGTTACTCAAAGGCCCCAGTAAGTAGGGAGTGTATGTGTTGTCTACATTTGAGAAATAGGCTATGGCTACAGAAGTGCCTACCATGAATGATTGGCATGCCTGAGCACAGTTCTATTTAATATTATTATTTGTTCTAATGTTTTGGGTCCAGTCCTATTTAGGGGTGTCAATTCGGGTGGGTCGGGTGGGTTCGGGTCGGGTTGAGGTAGGGGTATTACACGAAAATTCCCAACCCGAACCCGACCCGACCCGAATTTGAACCCGAAAATTCCAACCCGAACCCGACCTGATCGGGTTGGGGTTGGGTTCGGGTTGACCCGAACACTGTTCGGGTCACCCGATAACCCGGCCAACCCGAATAACCCGAACTCAACCCGACCCGACCCGACCCGAAACGATTTTCTTTTTCCTTTTTTTTTTTTTTTTTTTGATTTTTTTTAATTCTAATTTATGTTTAAAGTATTTTAAAACTTGATAACAATATATAAAAATATATAGTTTGTAAGGTTTGACATAATTGCAATTAATATAAGATAAAAAAAATTAATACATAAATATTATTAAGTTCTAATTCTAAGTGTAATTATAACTAAGTTCTATATCAACTCTATTTAAATTCCTATTTAAATAAATTCAATCAATAAGGTAATTATGTAAAATAAAAATTAGATACATAAACATTATTTAGATCGAATTATATATTTTCTACTAAACTAATCATAATGCAATTCAAATTCTTTAAGTCCAAATAAATACATCTATTTTTGTCCATAAACTCCATTTAATTCTAATCATATTACAGTCATATATGTCTTTCTAATGAACAAAACTATACAATTTAGACAAATTATATAATATTGAGATTATAAATCACATTTTTCTCAGATAATAATCACATGTTTATAGAAAATAATATTTTATTAGTTCTTTTTTTAATAGTCTATTATATTATATTATAAAAATACGAGTTGATTTTTGGATTTTTTTTACAATTTATTGATCGCCAAAATATCCTTACAATAATGATTGCCCACAAATTTGTTAGAATTGAAGTCTCGAGCCTGCGTTACTTTGATTGTCTCTTTGTGGGTAAAATGGATCCAAATTTGTAAAATGGATCCTACATGGGTAAAATATGGATAAAATTGATTAAAATGGGTAAAAAAGATCCAAGTAGGTAAAATGGATTCAAAATTGTATAATGTGGGTAAAATGGATCCAAGTGGGTAAAATGAACCTAAATGCACAAAATAGATCCAAATGGGTAAAATGGATCCAAAATGAGTAAAACAGATCCAAATGGGTAAATGGATCCAAAATGGGTAAAACAGATCCAAATTAGTAAAATGGATCCAAAATAGGTAAATTGGATCCAAATGGGTAAAATGGATTCAAAATGGGTAAATGTGGGTAAAATGGATCCAAGTGGGTAAAATGGATCTAAATGGATAAAATGAATCCAAAATGGATAAAATGAGTTCAAGTGGGTAAATGGATCCAAAATGAATAAATTGGATCCAAGTGGGTAAATTGCATCCAAAATGACTAAAATATGGTAAAATGGATCCAAGTGGGTAAAATGAACCTAAATGCACCAAATAGATCCAAAATGGATAAAATGGATTCAAATGAATAAAATGGATCCAAAATGGGTAAAATAGATCCAAATTGGTAAAATGGATCCAAATGGGTAAATGGATCCAAAATAGGTAAATTAGATCCAAATGAGTAAAATGGATTCAAAATGGGTAAATGTGGGTAAAATAGATTTAAGTGGGTAAAATAGATCTAAATGGATAAAATGATTCCAAAATGGGTAAAATGAGTTCAAGTGGGTAAAATTGTTAAAAAATGGGTAAATTGGATCCAAATGGGTTAAATGGATCCAAAATGGGTAAAATGAGTTCAAGTAGGTTAAAACGATCCAAAATGGCTAAAATTTGGTAAAATGGATCCAAGTGGGTAAATTGAACCTAAATGCACAAAATAGATCCAAAATGAGTAAAATGGATCCAAATAGATAAAATGAATCCAAAATGGTAAATTTGATCCAAATGGGTAAATGGATCCAAAATGGGTAAGTTGGATCCAAATGGGTGAAATGGATTCAAAATGGGTAAATATGTGTAAAATAGATCCAAATGGGTAAAATGGATCTAAATGGATAAAATGAATCCAAAATGGGTAAAATGAGTTCAAGTGGGTAAAATGGATCCAAAATAGGTAAATTGAATCCAGATGGGTAAAATTAATACAAGTGGGTTAAATGGATCTAAGTGGGTAAAATGAACCTAAATGCACAAAATAGATCCAAAATGGGTAAAATTGATTCAAATGGATAAAATGGATCCAAAATGGGTAAAACAGATCCAAACTGGTAAAATGGATCCAAATGGGTAAATGGATCCAAAATGGGTAAATTGGATCCAAATGGGTAAAATGGATTCAAAATGGGTAAATTTGGGTAAAATGGATTCAAGTAGGTAAAATGGATCTAAATTGATAAAATGAATCCAAAATGGGTAAAACGAGTTCAAGTGGGTAAAATAGATCCAATTGGGTTAAATTGATCCAAGTAAGTGGGTAAAATAGATCCAAATGTGTAAAATAGATTCAAAATGAGTAAAATGGATCCAAAATATGTAAATATATGGATAAAATTGATTAAAATGGGTAAAATGGTTCTAACTGGGTAAAATGGATCCAAGTAGGTAAAATGTGTCCAAAATGGGTAAAATGCAGGTAAAATAGATACAAGTGGATAAAATGAATCCAAAATGGGTATAATAGATCCAAATGGGTAAGATGGATCCGAATGGATAAAATGGATCCAAAATGGGTAAATTGGATTCAAATGGATAAAATGGATTTAAAATGAGTAAAATGGATATAAGTGGGTAAAGAGGTAAAAAATGAGCCTAAAACAAGTAGAACGAGTCCAAAATACGTCGAACAGGTTGAAAAACGGGTGAGATGGGGTGAGATGGATAGGAATTTGGTTACAAGTCTAATCTTAATCAAATTCTAAATCCAACTCGAATAAATTGTATTCACATTAAAAACTTGTTTATAATTTTAATTAAGATCTAATTCTAAGTGTAATTATAAGTAAGTTTTATATGAACTCTATTTAAATTCATTTATATAAATTTAATAAAATTCAATCAATATGGTAATTATGTAAAATGTAAATTAGATACATAAAATTATTTCGATCGAATAATATATTTTTTACTAAACTAATCATAATGAAATTCTAATTGTTTAACTTTAAATAAACGCATCTCTTTTTGTCCGTAAACTTTTGGTAAATTCTAATCATATTACAATCATGTATGTCTTTCTAATTAACAAAATTGTATAATTTAGACAAATTTATATAATATTAAAATTATAAATCACATTATTCTCAAATAATAATCACATGTTTATAGAAAAAAATTATTTTACTAACCATTATTTAATATTCTATTATATTATATTATAAAAATACGAGTTAATTTTTGAATTTTTTTTGTAATTTTTTGATCGCCAAAATATCCTTAAAATAATGATTTCATAATGTCTAATTAAGTTAATTATGTAAACCAATATGTATTATAAATTATTATTGAAATTTTATAAGTACTTAATTATGGATAGAAATTTGGTTACAAGTCTAATCTTAATCAAATTCTAAATCTAACTCTAATAAATTGTACCCACATTAAAAACTTGTTTATAATCTTAATTAAGATCTAATTCTAAGTGTAATTATAATTAATTGTCATATCAACTCTATTTAAATTCTTATTTATATAAATTTAATAAAATTCAATCAATAGGGCAATTATGTAAAATATAAATTAGATACATAATAATTATTTAGATCGAATAATATATTTTTTACTAAACTAATCATAATGCAATTCTAATTGTTTAAGTTTAAATAAATACATCTCCTTTTTTTCCGTGAACTCCGTTTAATTCTAATCATATTACAATCATGTATGTCTTTTTAATTAACAAAATTTTATAATTTAGACATATTATATAATATTAACATTATAATCACGTTATTCTCAAATAATAAATTAATTATTATTTTTTAAGTATATCTAATCCTAAACCAATTATCATTTCATAAATTTTTTATCTAATTATAATACACCATATAATTTAAATATATTAAATATTTTTTAAAAAAATTTCGGGTCGGGTTGGGTCGGGTGGGTTCGGGTTGTTGGGTCACCCGTCTAATTTTTCGGGTTGAATCGGGTCAACCCGAAACCCACCCGAACCCGGCTTCTCTCATTCGGGTCAATTTCGGGTCCGACCCGATTTCAACCCGACCCGAAAACATCCAAACCGAACCTGATATTTTTCGGGTTGGGTCGGGTCGGGTTGGCGGGTCGGGTCAAGAATTGACACCCCTAGTCCTATTGCTTCTAATAATGACTTTCGTTACATGTTCTTCATAGATCACTTTACCAGTTAAACTTGAATTTATTTTCTGAAAGATAAAAGTGAAGTGCAATACTTGTTCCTTAATTTTAAACAACTGGTTAATAGTTACAAATACCACACCACCTCCAAATTCGAATGAAAATTTCTCAAATGTCAAAAATGTTGATTTTTCACACAAAAAAAAAAAAAATGTCGATCCACATCAGTCTAATAATTTTAACCTTATTGTTAATCTATTAGACTACTCTAATCTCACTACCAAAACACAACAACCAGGAAGATTGTATATTCATTGATGTATGGAGGATACACGTTACAACACGGTATATATAAGGAGACTAGGACAACATTTACAAGAGAGGAAAGAGCTCTTTATTTAAGAGAGGAAAGAGCTCTCTAAAATAAAAATAAGGGAGAATTACATCTAACTACCCTCATTTTAGACGAAATTACAACGCAAGACCTCTTTTTTCATTTATTGCATATTGGTCCCTAAACTTTATGTTCCGTTTGAGATCCCTAGGATTTGTTTTTTTTTTTTTTTTTTTTTAATTTTTCAAAAATACCCCTCTAAGATATGTCAATGTTTCTACATTCGCGAAAATACCCCTAGGGACTATTTCGTTATATATTAAATGTTAAGGGGTCATTTTGTTAACATTTATAAATTTGAGGGACCATTACGTATATGTTTGTATTTAAATTATCCCTATATAAAAAATAGGGAGAATTACATACAGGTCCCTGAGGTTTGGCCTAATTACAGAATGGTCCACGTAACTTTGAAATTTACATACAGGTCCCTGATGTTTGGCCCAATTACAAGCCGATCCATTTTCTTTTAAATATTACATTGTAGTCCCTATATTTCTTGTTTTGTGTGAGGTCCATTAACGAATTTTGTAAAAGTAAACTTATGTTCATGAAGGTTTTGTGAGTGTTACATATAATGTATGACCAAAAATACAAAATCGTCCCTAAAAGTATACAAAAATTAACAAATTAACAAGGTTTAGGAACCACAATGTAATATTTAAAAGAAAATGGACCGACTTGTAATTAGGACAAACATCAGGGATCTGTATGTAAATTTCAAAGTTACGTGGACCGCTCTGTAATTAGGCCAAACCTAAGGGACCTGTATGTAATTCTCCCTAAAAAGTAATACTTATGACTTATGTATATAATTAATAAATTTTATTTTTATTTTGTATTATATATTTTGTAATTTTAGGAAAATTTAATGTATTTGTAATAATTAAATTAACACTAATATTGCATAATTATTTTGAATTTATTATTATATACAAGTTATTTTATTTAAAACGTACAATTATACACAAGCACTATCAATACTAAAATAGACTTGTATTTAATTTTATATGGAAGAACTATAAAACAATAATATTAACTACCGCCTCCCTCATTCAGCTACCTCCATCACAAAATTTGCTCACCATCACCAAACACACCCACAATCCCCATTGGTTAATTTCTGTGTCCTCCACGCTGATCCTCCACTCCCAAGTTGAGAGAGATATACAATGTGCGAGAGGGAATTGAAAAGGCATATGAGAGAGAAGCAGAGAGAGGAGTATTGGTGGGAATCAAAAAATGGAGAGAGAATTGTGGAGATGGGGGAGGATCTAAATTTTATTTTGATTATTTGATATATTTGGATATAAATTAGAAGAAGGGATATAATTATCATTCTCATTTTTCCAAGACAAAATTATTTTTTCATAAAAAATAATACATAAATCATCAGGAGTATTTAAGTCTTTTTCAATTGGCGTTAATATTTTAATTTATGGTTCTTCCACTTAAAATTAAATACAGGTCAATTTTAGTTTTTCTGTCGTGTATATTTGTACTTTTTAAATATAATCATATGTATATAATAATTAAATCAAAATAATTATGCAATATTAGTAATATTGGTGTTTATTTAACGATTACAAATACATTAGCTTTTCCTAAAAATACAAAATATATAATTGTTCAATTAAATTTTATTGTTTGCAAAATAAAATTACAATACAAGAAATAATATGAATAAGAAATATAAGAATTTAAAGGAATTAATAACTTTGAAGGAGTAAATCAATTAGCCCGCTTGAAGTTATTAATTGTTGTGGTTACTCACGGCCATCATTGTTTTTCGAGTATTAATGATTTTTGGATCATGAACAATTGTATTCTCTTCGATGTGCTGGTTGGTTTATATATGAGGTGTGGGCCTCGGTAATAACCCTACGGCTCGTTGCCGGTTTTATTCAAAAAAAAAACACACTTTGAAGGAGTAAATATTCCTATGAGTCTATTCTTTTGATTCTTCTCTTCAACTTTGCATTCGAGGGCGTGAAACTTATTCGCGAACACGTAGGCGTTATTCTTTACTGAATTTGACGGAGAAAATCACGTGATTTACTTCGATGTTGAAATCAGAAGTTGGAGTTGAAGGTTTCAATTTCTTCTAGCTTTGACGAAATTGAAGAACCTTCAAACGTTGTATATGGATTTTAATATCGTAGTCAGAGTTGCCGATTTGGTGGTAGCCGCATTTGAAGATCAAATTTGAAGACAAACTTGAAGAATACTTGAAGATGGATTTTGAAGACCTGAAGACCGATGTGAAAATTTGATGTCGAAGACTTGAAGAACGCGAGAGACTTGAAAACCGATGACGAACTTGAAGAAGATTCGAAGAAGAATTTGAAGAAGTTGTGGCGACCGAAGACGAACTTGAAGGAGACTTGAAGACGAGTTTCAAGACTTGAAGCCGAATCTTGAAGACTTGTAGACCGGCGTTCATATGTCAGGTTGAGAGTTCGAGCTTATCACAATATTATTTGATATTTATCTCTTGTATTTTTTAAGAGATAATATCAAATAAAATCAATTGGTTATTTATCTTAAAAAAGATATTTAATTTAATAATATCAAATTTAATCTTGATTTGGGAAGATAACATATTTGATATTATCATACTAAATATTTTTATTTTTTAAAAATAACCGTGCAAACAATAATATATGCAATAAAAATAAAATTTATTAATTATATACATAAATCATAAATATTAATTTTTTTCTATATAATTTAAACACAAACATACGTAATAGTCCTTAAAATTTATAAATATTAACAAAATGACCCCTTACCATTTAATATATAACAAAATAATTCATAGGGGTATTTTCGTAAATGTAGAAATATTAACGTATCTCAGAGGGCTATTTCGAAAAAATTATAAAAAAATATTAACGGAACCGTAGGAGCCTCAAAGAGAATATAACGGATAGGTACTAATTATTTGTATAATAAAAAGGATTATTAAAGGGAATTGAAATTGATCATAATCTTTTCTAAATTATTTGATTTTATCCTTTTCAGTTATAACATTGGTATAATCAGTAAGCACCGCACATAACCGATATAGCATGCAAACCATGAAATTCTCAAATCAAAGTTCAATTGGTCGAACGAGATAAGACCAAATTCCTCAAGCAAGATCGAAAATTCAATTCATGACTCGTGAGTGGAACCATTGAATCGAGAGAACTGGCTCCTTAATAAGTTTCTATAGTATCCTGATTCATTAATAAACCGACTTAGAAGGGGGGGAAAAAAAAGGAAAAGAGAAGATAAATGTACGTGAAGTTAGAATTGCTAATTTAATGAAGAGACGTCTTTCATTAATTAGAGTAGCTAATATTCAAATATAGGTGTAATTATTGTCCTAAGTATTCATCTTATTTCCTTTTGCAATAGTATCCCAATTTCCCTAGCTAAGGGTGTCTACTTAAAGAAGCATTTGTGAAATTTTCTCATCACAAAAAGTATTGAGCTTCTTTAGCTCCATAGCCATGGCTTCTGCAGTTGGCTCGTTCGTGATGGTTCTTGTTTTTGCAGCATTTGCAGGCAAAGGCAGAGGATCAACGTATGATACCTCACAGTTCAATCGTAGCAGCTTTCCATCGGGTTTTTTATTTGGAGCTGCCTCTGCTGCATATCAAGTACAATAAACACACTATTTATTTTTATATTTGTTTTCAGTTATACATATATATATATATATATATATGGATAATTACAAATACCCTACAGTTTAATTCAATTCCGAAAAAAATTCTCATATTTGAGAAATTACGAAAAATTACTCTGAGTACAAGGTAACTTCTGCAATTTCTCATGGTGTTTTTCGTAAATTTTGTTCAAACATTAACGTACTTTCCGAAATTTCCCAACTATTTTCGTGGTATTTTTTTTCATTAATTGAATTGAATCTAAATGGTTTATTCGCAATTATCCCATATATATCTCGAAAACATCTTTTCCACCCTTATTTGAGAGTTTTTCCTGGGTTAATCATTACCAGTCTGAGGGTGCTGCATTTGAAGGTGGTAAAGGACCCAGTATTTGGGATACTTTTACCCACGAATTTCCAGGTTCCTTTATTTACTTATTGTAGATGTCTTTTATTTAATATATTTGGGGAAAGACTAATAATTTATTTACTAATTTATGTTTTCTGTTTATGTTTGACATTTTAAAAGTGACAAATTTATATGTAATTTGATGAGTTCCATACCAAAAATAAAAAATAAAAAAATCCAACAATCTGGAATTCTGACATTATTAGTTTGAACTGGGGTTTTTATCGATTTATATGCATGTTTTCTTCGTACGTCACAAAAATTTAGTATAACTTAATTTTTAATCTGCTCAATGGTTGCAACTAAAAGAAAATCTGTTCAATGGTAATATGATTAGTTTGAGATAAACTAAGAGATAATAGCTGGAAAAACTGTCAAATATTAAAAATGCTAAATAAATTCCATATTTCAATTTAAAAAATAAGCATAAATCACCTTGTTTTTCGTAGAAATGAGCAACGAAAACTGTCATGCTTTAATAAAATAAAATTGTGTATTTGTTTTTATATTTTATTGCCCATTCTTAATGATATTTCACCGTAAACCATCATCTTTCTTCTTCTTTTTTTTTTATTCCCAGCAGAATATTCATTGTATTTATATCCTTCATTGATTTTTTTTATATATTATTTTCAATATTTTCTTTGATATTCCTTTAAAATTCTGTGAAAATTTTGATTTATAAATATTTGTTATCCAATTTTCACTTTTGTTTTTGTAAAAAGGGTTAAGAATATAATTTTTATATTTAAACATAAATTTCCTGACACGTGTGGCTCAAACAACGCGTGAGGATTTTTATTGTTCATGTTAATAAAATACAAAAAATTTTGTGTTAATTTTTAAAATATAGAATTTATTTCGCGTTTTCGACAATCCCAACTTGACTGACTTTGTAAAGTACTTGTGCAGCTTAGAAGATAGAAGTATTGGGAAGTTATTACGTTGTGCATTAAATAGCTAAGATACATTTATACGACTCATTAACTAGAATATGTAGGATCTACTAGGTAATTATTTATCGATTAGTGGTAGAGCCACAATAAATAAGTTAGCTGAATTACTCTTTAAATACTCATTACTTTTATTATTATATACTTTAACAATTTTAACCTATGTTGCACGGATACAGACACGGCGATACGGACACGACACGACACGAACACGGCGACACGGATTTTTTAAAAATTTTAGGACACGACACGACTTCGAGACGGCTATATTTTATATAAATAAATATATTTTATATATAAATTAAAATATTTTATATAAAAATAAAAATAGTTTATAAGTATAATCTAGATAAAATAAAATATTTTAAAAAAATATGTATAATTAAAAAATAGAATAAGTTTATTATTTTAGTTTTCATCCCAAAAAATTCTAAAATTATTAAAAAATGCATAAAAAACTTTATTTAATTAGAAAATTTGCCCCGCCGTGTCCGAGCCGTATCGGACACTTCACCCCGCCGTGTCCGGCACCGTGACCTTTTTTTTTTATTTTTTATTTTATTTCGAACACGTTTCAGCCGTGTCCGACACGTGTCCGAGCCGTGTCCATGTCCGACACGTGTCGGACACTGCACGGACACTTTTTTTGCCGTGTCCGTGCTTTCTGGATTTTAACTTTTGATTTAATTTCTCCATAAATAAAAGAGTTTGCAAACTCCTTACATATAGCGAGGGATACTTTTGAAATATGAGGGTTGCAAAATCTTTAGTTCATTCGTGACTCCGACACGACCATTATATTAATACCTAAGAATGAAAGTTATTATAAATTTTGTTTAGCATTTTTTTAAACGTAAAAATTTATCTTTATTAAACTATATATATATATATATATATATATATATATATATATTATTCAGAAATAATGACATAAAATTTATATGACAAATTTACAGGGAGAATATCAAATGCCAGCAACGGGGACGTGGCCGACGACTTCTATCATCGCTATAAGGTAGTTTCTGAAATCTGAATATATGTTTCTGTTTTTTGGTTAAACATAATGTGGAAACTAATTTTCTTTTCCGATCCTTCTGATAATTGCTTTTTATATGTAATATAAGTAGACGAACTTAGACGTTTAAAAATAAGCTTATAAGTTCGATTAGATTTTTTTTTTTTTGGTGGGACGATTAGATATAAATACGAATCGTATAAATTTGACTTTTATACTATTACCAGAAAAAAGAAAAAGAAATGTTTGTTCGAGTTAATTAATTAGGAATTATTGACTCTTTACCTTTTGAGTTATTTTTTGAGTCGTGACATTAATTCTAAGGGTATATTTAATTATCTTATATTTAAGTTTAATTACAATATAATCTATTTATATTAGAAAATTATATTTTAGTTTCTATAAGTTATATTTGGTTTGAGATCCTTAACGAAATTTATAAAAGTACACATATATCCCTGACGGTTGTATGATTATTACATTGAAAATATGATCATAATTGTAAAATTATCCCTAAAGTTTACAAATATAAACAAAATGATCCTTACAATTATGAATTTAACAATAAATTAGGGGTATTTTTAGAATGATATAACGGAATCGAAATAGGGCTTTAAGGACCACAAACAGTTCTTAAAAGTTAGGAATTAAAATATAATTTTCTCATTTAAATGGATTTTATTGTAACTGGACCTAAATACAGAATAGTCAAATATAATTATTTCTAATTAAGGATGTTTTTTATGTTGCAGGATGATGTGAAATTGATGAAATATATAGGGCTCGATGTTTTCAGGATGTCCATTTCATGGTCAAGGATATTGCCCGGTAAGACAAATTGCAGTACAATTATCATAATATAATTAGTGTCATTACAATTATCATTATATATAAAGAAAATTACATCCAACTACTCTTAGGTTTGATTTAGTTATAATCTAATTTCGATTCTTTGAGTATTTATTTTATAGTTTCTAAATTTTACATTTCATTTGAGATCTCTAACATCCATTTGAGTTCAAACAGAAGTACAAAACTAATTTTGACAAAATGGAAAATTTACGGGATCAATTTGGTTTTTTTAGTTAGCATTTTCTTCAATTTATTGAGTCAGTATTTTTCTCAATTTATATTACTGACATGGCTGTATTTTTGTCAATTTATATTACTGACGTGGCTGTCACGTAAACAATTTTTATAACTAATTAATTTTTCGGTAAAAATCGGACCAACTTTATAAATTTTTAAAAATTATATGATTTAATTACAAACTAAATTAAGGTCCAAATTATATTTTTCCCTTTTCTCGAAATATCTAACTATTCTTTCAGGTGGGAAGCTAAGCGGAGGAGTGAACAAAGAAGGGATTACGTTTTACAACAATGTCTTCAATGAGCTTCTTGCAAATGGTAGATCAGCTTAACTTCTTTATATAATTAATTTCTTAAATTTTTGTAATGTTTTTTATTTGATTTTGTATTTCACTTTAATCATTTAAAATTGTATTCCATAATTTAAATTATTGCATGCAACAAGGTAATGAAAATTTTTACATTACGTAATAATTTAACTGGTGGAACATAAAAAATATAAAACGATTCAACGTAAACTTTATTTTTTTCAGTTTTATTTTCTCAGTTTATATTCTTTACAACATTAACGCAATATAAAATACAAAATCAAAATAAAATATAAATGTATCAAAATCTTCCGTTTTTGCCTTCTAATTTCCAATTTTCTTTTTTCTAATTAATATCTTGCGACAAATTAATTTATTTCGTAAATTAAATTGGCAGGCATAGTCCCATTTGTGACTATATTTCACTGGGATGTTCCTCAAGCACTAGAGGATGAGTATAAAAGCTTTCTACATCCTCTCTTTATGTAAGTAAAAGACATGAATTTCTACTTCTAAAATAAAATAAAGTTTATTTAAGTCAAACTAAATATAAAAAACCACAACATAATTTGGTTAATTACAGAGACGATTATGGAGATTTTGCTGAGCTTTGCTTCAAGGAATTTGGTGATCGTATTAAGTATTGGGTCACATTTAATGAACCGCATATTTTTATCATGGGCGGATACGATGGCGGTGTGATTGGAATCCAGGCGCCGGGGCGGTGCTCCGACCGTGCAAATTGCAGTGAAGGGAACTCCGCCACCGAGCCTTATATTGTAGGTCACCATTTGCTACGTGCCCATGCAAAAACTGTCCAACTTTACAAGAAGAAATATCAGGTAATTAATTAATGGTTTACCCTCTATATTACAAACAATTATGTGTATAAATGAACATTAAATCAACTTATTTTAGTCAAAATCATTGCATTTTTTATCACTGAGGTTATTACAAATATAAATACTTACAATTTATTCAGATTGTCTAGTTTAGTAGACAAGGTTTCAGCTATATTATTACTTAATTTTGTTAAATTTATTAAATTTACTAGGTTAATTAACATTTAAGTTAATAAATACATGTTTTTTCTGCTTTTTTTTTTTTTAATCAATAAATGTAACAATTATTTTCATATTATTCTTCGATTAGCCGATTCAAAAGGGAGAAATAGGAATAACACTCGATTCGCAGTGGATTGAGCCCTATTCCAACAGCAGAGGTGATGTCAAAGCAGTGAACCGATCTCTCGATTTTATGTATGGATGGTAAGCCACAAATAAGTAAGATATTAATCACAAATTAAAATCTATAATACACCAATACACGCAACATAATACATTGTTTTTAAAGAAGAAATATTACTATATTACAGGTATTTGCTAATACGAGACAATATTGTATTATAATAGTTTTAAAAAAGACCGTGCACCCAAGATTGAAACCAACTCTATTACTTGTCGGATATACCAGCATAATAATTAATAGTCCTACAAAATCAATTGTACACAGACACGAGACAACGCTGCATGACGATGTTATTTCAGTGATTTCATTGGTAAAATTGTTTCTTTTGTAGGTTTCTTCATCCTGTAGTCTATGGGGATTATCCAAGAACAATGCGAGCCATTGTGGGAAATCGATTGCCCAAATTCACAAAGGAGCAAAGTGAAATGCTTAAAGGCTCATTTGATTTTTTGGGACTGAATTACTATACTTCGAGTTATGCTGCCAATGTTTTGTCTCGGAATAACAATAATGTTAGCTCCGGAACTGATAGTATGGCTCTTCTTTCCAAGAGTAAGTTTTCAATTTCAAGAAATTGAATTTCCCTTTTTAATTAATCAAAGGATGTCAACTTTAGAACGATTATTTAGTGCTACAAAAATACGAAATGTCTCTAGGAAATAAATATGTTATTAAATCTCTTAAAATCCTAACATTTTGTAAATGGACAATTGAGTTGGGAGGAGGGTTACTTTCTTGAAAAAAAAAAACTTAATACTATTAATTTTTTCATAGTAAAAAGAAAACCCTTCGTGAGGGGAAAAAAAAAACGTAATGCTAGAAAGATAAACATAACATTGTAATTTGGGATATTTCCTCCCAAGTTTTGATTTTTTTTTTTTCAATTAACAAAATAATTATTTAAATTATTAATTTTTGATTCTTTAATTGACAGCTAATATCAAGGGTGTCTTAATTGGTGATAATTCGGTAAGTTGTCCTTATCAATAAAACTCATGCCTTTGTTCAATTTAATTGGGTGATATTTTTTGTGATTAATAACTTAATTAAGCTTATAATGATTTGGGCAGGGGAGTTTCTTTCATGTATATCCAAAAGGACTTTATGATCTTCTAATTTACACCAAGGAGAAATACAACATTTCCACCATTTATATTACAGAAACCGGTATGCTTTGCTAATTTTCATTTTAATTATTTAATTTAGGGAATGAATTTTCTATTTTTAAAATTAATTTATGAATATTAATTTCTTAGGTTATGGTGACTACGATAGTGATAGCATCAAACTTGATGTTGAAGATGTAAAGAGGGTTGATTTCTACAACCGACATTTTCAAGCTGTTCGAGAAGCCATTAAGTAAGTGATTATTTTTGTCCTTTTACTAATCAATGGCAAGCATTTAAGCTGTTCCGATAGTATTAAAAATATTATTTTTACGTATTAGATCGTTGTATACTCATATTAGATATTATATTAGATACTTTTCACTTAATAAATTTAATAAGAATTATATCATATTATATCGTATCGTATTTGTATCTTTATATTTGTGTGCATGCATTACAATCGAGTTCTCCCAACTAAATTCTACTAATTATTTTCTTGACAGGAAAGGTGTGAATGTGAAGGGATTACTTGCATGGTCATTTCTGGACGATTTTGAATGGACTTCGGGTTACACGATTCGATTCGGGTTGATATATGTGGATTACAAAAATGGGCTTAAAAGAATACCCAAAAAATCAGCCATTTGGTTTAGGAATGGTCTCACTAAAAGTCGTGATTAAAGTTTAATATGTTCTTTGTCAGCTTAAGTTCATTCGAGTGAATAAATTATACATAGCATTGCTATATAGCAGAAGATGATTAGTGATCTTCGTATACACTATAGCGATTGAACTACCATGTGCATTATTTTCTCTTAAAAAAAAAAAAGGAATTAATATAATTGTTTGGACCTAAAATTTATATTATCCGAATATTGTCCAATAATTTATTTAAGTTAGGAAAATTAATTAAGCAAAATGCTTTTTAATTATTTGAATAAATTTGATAATTGATTTGTTGGCCATATATACCACACAAGAGTTCAACTAGCATTGCTATATAGCAGAAGATGATTTGTGATCTTCGTATACGCTATAGCGATTGAACTACCATGTGCATTATTTTCTCTAAAAAAAAAAAAAAAGGAATTAATATAATTGTTTGGACCTAAAATTTATATTATCCGAATATTGTCCAATAATTTATTTAAGTTAGGAAAATTAATTAAGCAAAATGCTTTTTAATTATTTGAATAAATTTGATAATTGATTTGTTGGCCATACCACACAAGAGTTCAACTAGCATTGCTATATAGCAGAAGATGATTTGTGATCTTCGTATACGCTATAGCGATTGAACTACCATGTGCATTATTTTCTCTAAAAAAAAAAAAAAAAAGGAATTAATATAATTGTTTGGACCTAAAATTTATATTATCCGAATATTGTCCAATAATTTATTTAAGTTAGGAAAATTAATTAAGCAAAATGCTTTTTAATTATTTGAATAAATTTGATAATTGATTTGTTGGCCATACCACACAAGAGTTCAACTAGGAGAAGATAAAATTACTCGAATAAAGTCTAATAATTGATTTACCAACAAATTCCACAAGATTTCAAGAACGAGAAGATAACAAAGTTTGTTGGTAACCTGGGTAAATTTTTTGAAGAAAACTCTTAACAACGTGAAAGCAAAAAAAATCTATAATAAAGAAGCATATGGTGGACACATATGTATGACCTATAAATACCAAATTTCACGTCCGAGCGGATTTGACCTACTTTTTTTTTATCCAAAAACTTTTAGGTAGAGGGAATTGTTTCCCAAAATACCTTTAAGTTTAGTGAACACTTATAAAGAACTGTTTTATAAAAAAACTTTATAAAGAATTTATAATTATATTTCATTCAATAAATCTACTATTTTTACCTATAAACATTGAATAACTTATATTATATCTCACTCGACGGACCTAAGTACTTTTACCTATAAATATCAAATTTTAAGATCATTAACGTGGATTTCACTCCATCAAACAAATCCATCAAAATTTTCTCCTTGAAGTTCTTTTAGTCTTCTCTTTGTAGTTTTAGTTTTCTCTAGTCTTTGATTTTTTTCCTAAATATTAGTTTTCTTTTTCTAGTTTTTTAATTTTTTTTCTAATTATTAGCTTTCCTTTTCTCTAGTTTTTTCGATTATTAGTTTCCGCAATAGTTTTTATTTTGTTCTTGGTTGAAACTTGAGCGTAGATGTCTTACAATAGTTTTTCCTATTTTTTAAAGTTTTTTTTTTTTGTGTGTAATTTCAATATTGTGGCACGCTCGATCACATTATGAATTACCATTAAAAATCACAAATATCATATATTTGTCCCGCATGTCTACAAAGAAAAATATAACAAACACCTTCAAAACAACATACACCAAAAAAAAAAAGAAAAAAAAAAAGAAAAAAAAAAGAAACACGATACTCAAAATTTAATACGAGAGACAAAAATAAATGATTAAAAAAAAAACAGAAAATAGAGTCTTAGATCCAGCTACCACCGACGAGCGAGGACAGGGATAAATAAATATGGGGGAATTTTTTTTTTTGCCATCCGAACTATGACCATTTTTACAATTTGCCATCCGAACTAAACTTTGTTGCAAACTATCGTCCCAAGTTTGCGTTTTTCACAAATAACCATCTCAGTTCATTTATTAGTGGTTTCAGCTGTTTAAAAACTACACACGTGAGTTGCACACATGACTTAAGTAAGGGTAGAATGGTCATTTAATTTATTTCTTTAATTACTTAAACTATTTATTTATATTATTTCAAATTCAATTCCTTTCATCTCTTTCATTTCATTAATTGAAAACTATTAGTACACTAGCAGGCCAAACTACAACTCCATATAGCAATACGTCAAAGGTCTATATGAGATCAGATTAGCAATTGACTAGACTCCTGCATAGAGCAAACATATAAAAAATTAGATTATTGCAATTATTTATTTATGCCAGTTGAAAATAGCAATTGTTTATTAGCAAGCCAAACTACAACTCCTGCATAGAGCAAACATTATCTGTATATGGACTATATCTTCATCAATACTTAGGAAATACTTAGCAAACATTAGTACAGTAGCAAAATACATTTCAAATCCTCTTCATCAATAATGTACAATAGGAAGATTTCTGAATATTCATTCCATGAATTAATAAGAACACAACTTGAACAAAGAATATAGCAAAATACAGTAACAATAACTTCACTCTCCATGTCCAAACACTAAACAACATTCACTTTTTCACTAATACAATGTCACAAAAGAAGTTTATACAACAAGAACATTAATTCTCTTTTTCAATAATAAAACATCACAAAAACTAACAGTAGTTTCAGATCATATGACAAACAACTTGAATCATCATTGATAAAAAGTTTTGAACATTCATTACGAAACATTGAAAAAGAGTGGCCACTGTTTGCCTTACAATTCATTCACAGACAAAAACTGATAATCATTCACTAGTTTTTGATGATTTATAAACATCACACACAAAAAAGAAAGAGTTCATAATCAATCTCACTATTGATTACATCCAACCACTTGCTCTCCTTCCTTGACAAATCCCTTATCTTTAGGTTGCTGTGCATTTTTTCCTGTTGAGAATCTAACATCCTGTGTGATTGAACTTCCAGTTGGCTTCCATGGTGGTTTTGAAAGCGCATTTGACTGTTGAGTAGATTGAGTTCCAGGGATTCCAGTTGTCTTCAACATTATTCCCTGTTCAGTATCTTTTTTTTGAACTTTCTCCAAAACTTTTCTATGCACTGGCAACTTTCTCTTGACACCCAATGTCTTCTTCACAACATTCACATGAGCAACACTTACATTTGTAGTATTAGCAACAACCTCTTTTGTTTTTGGAATCTGAATGAACATCATGAAGTTTCATGTTAAAACATTGCAACTATAAACTACAAATAAAAAAGCACAAGGACGTACCTTCTTTTTGGAGACACTGCCTTCAGCTTGAGAAGGAATATCTAGTCCAGCTCTATCAGACTCCACTGGTAGTTTAGTTGGACATGCTCTCTTATTGTGATTCTTCTCGCCATAAAGGCCACAAGTTATAACAATACTTTTTTTGCTCATTTTTATAGAAGCTTCACTTCCAGTCTTGGTTTTTTCCTTTTGTTTCAATTCATCTGCATCTTTTTTCCTATTGTACTTCTTAGGTCTCCCAGGAAGTCTTGTTGGCATTGGAGGTTGCAAAGAAGCATGTGGTGTCTGTGGCCACATGTCACTATCATCCAAGGTAGCCATCAAATAACTATATGTATTCATGAAAGTATTCCGAGAATATAATTCATAAACATGATCTTCTGGTTCCTGACCCAAAAACCACTTTCCAGATATAGCATGGGGACAAGGTATCCCAGTGAGCTCCCATCTCCTGCAACTACATGTTTTTTCAGTTAAGTTGAGCTTGAATCTAGAACCATAGCAGCTCTCAATCTCGAACTGATCTAATCCATTCCAGTGAGCAATGTAATCCATGGATTTTTTTTTTTTAATTCCTCAAGAATTTTGTTGATCTTGGGACACAAATTACCACCCGTGTAACTCTTCATCTTATCTCGTCTTACATGGATCCTCTTCATTAAAGTGTGTCTTATTATCTCTAGCATTGAAATTATAGGCCTGCTCCTTGCTTTCAAAATCATAGAGTTGAAGCTCTCAGACATATTATGCAATAGTACATCTGTCTTACAAAGAGTTCTAAAGTGTGATTTTGACCAATGCTGAGGAGGTTTTGCAGCCAACCATTCATATGCTCCCTGATCCCTCTCCTTCATTTCTTTTATATATTCTTCAAAATCCACAACTCTAGTAGATCTTGCATCTTTCCACAGGAGGTCCTTTAAGACTAACCCCTTGTGATTTTGTTTAAAATTTTTGTACAAATGCATTACACAGAATCTGTGCTCACATTCTAGAAGTAGCATGTCAATGGCCTCTATTAAGCCTTTCTATTTGTCAGAAACAATTGTCCATCTTCCTCCATTTTCAATATTCAAGTCTTGAATGACAAGACTCATGAACCAAGCCCATGACTTGAATTTCTCTTTCTCCACCACAGTATAGGGAAAGGGATATATTGAGTTGTTACCATCCATCTCAACTGCGGTCAAGAGTATACCACCTGATTGAGTTTTCAAATGACAGCCATTGAGAAAAATAACAGGTCTGCACCCTTCAAGGAAGCCTTTCCTCAATGCACTCCATCCAATATACATTCTCTTAAACTTGGGCAAATCACCAACCAACTTGCATTTGATCTTTACTGTATTCTCAGGATCTGCTCTTTTAATTTCAGTTGCATATGACCAAAGCTTAGCATACTCTTCTTTCTCAGTGGCATTGCCCATTGCAAACACAAATTTTTGGCTCTGTACATTGATGTGGCTGGAAATGCAATTTAACATCATGTTGAAGCACATACATCATGGAATCCACAGGCCATGATGGATCAGACCAAATTTTGTCTTTATACCTTTCAGCTATCCATTTAGCATTAACAGCACTGACCTTTTGCTTCCGTGGACACTTATGTCTAGGATTATATGTCTTTACCTGCATTGTTTCCTCACCAGGCACATTGGAGGCATATATAACCCAAGGACATGATTTGTGTTTACATTTGGCTTGAACTTTGTTCTTGTCATTCAAAGGAAACCTGATTTGTCTAGCCAAATTGATTGCATTTTGTCTCACGGCTTTTCTAAAAGATATAGCATCTGGATATTGTTTGCTAAGCTCAAACTTAGGGTTTAATTCTTTAGTCTTTTGGTTTAAAACAGGAAAACCCCTATGTAGATTTACCAATTTATTAGTAACCTTTTCACTACTAGTGCCTTCCCCAGGATTTGTAGTGATTGTACCCAAATTTGCACCCCATTCAATCTCTGGGTCAATAAACTCTTCATACATTATATCATCATCGCTTATTTCATACTCACTATCAATTAAACAATCAGAATCTTGTGAGTCACTCCCAACAGAAGCATTATCATCATTATCACTACCATTATTCATGTTATCTTTTATGCCAAATTCTATGTAAACATGTTGATCATCCACATTAACATTTTCAGCTTGACTCTCTACACAATAATCTCCTACATCATTACAAACTTGACTTACAAAGACTTCTTCTATTTCTTCTTCTAAATTGTCAGCATGCTCAACAAACACTCCAACCATTTTATTGTTGTCAACAAAATTAATGAGATTCACAACATCCAAATCAGACTCCAAGACACTTAAACAATCTGCATCATTCACCCCAACCTTACTGAAGTAAAAAGTTAAATTCCCAACATCACTCACCCCCAATTCTCTAGCCATGGACCGAATCTCAATCATAGAAATTTCATCACTATTGCAATAATCTATATAACCAAACTCACCACCATAATATATACGCTTGCCCAAGTTATGCATGAAACGGCCAGAGTAGCGCAGTTGGATAGTGAAATTCTCACGTACGTTGCCTGTCATAAGAGAGACTTAGAAGATTTATTGAAGTTGAAAAACGACATGTGAGGACCAGAATTTGTAAGTTGAAGGTACAAAACGACATCAAAATAGGTTTATTAAAGTTGAAAAACGACATGTCAAAGACTGCTTGGACCACAAAACGCTGATAACAAAACAATGGATGACCAATTTCTTGTCTAAACCAATCAAACCCTTTTAAAATTACAGAAAATCTCCCAACCGTACCGATAAAAGAAAATCGAAAAGCTCTAATTTTTGCAGTCAATAAATTTAAATAAACTCACCATAATCCGGTGTAAATTTGCCTCTAGGAATCTTGAACTTCGTTTTTGACCTTAAAACCCAAGGCATTGTATGATTTTTTTTTGAGAAGATTGCTCAACGCTTCAAGCTTAGTGACACTATGTCTGTTCTCTCCAGCACTTAGATAAAATTTGAACAAAATTAATCTAAACAAACCCTAAAACATGCGTGAATTAAAGAAATAAATTAAATGACCATTCTACCCTTACTTAAGTCATGTGCAACTCACGTGTGTGGTTTTTAAAGAGCTGAAACCACTAATAAATGAACTGAGATGGTTATTTGTGAAAAACACAGACTTAGGATGGTAGTTTGCAACAAAGTTTAGTTCAGATGGCAAATTGTAAAAATGGTCATAGTTTGGATGGTAAAATTTTTTTTCCCCATAAATATGTGAAAGAAAGTTTGGGTAACCAAAACAATATTACTTAAAAATGTAGATATCAATATAATGGACCATGGTCTAAGATAGGATTAGTAAAGACTAATTACCTCTATTAATTAGAAAATATCTTCGCAATATATGTCCTCTTAAACAAGCAAAATATTGATGGTGCAGGAAATGGGTTCCTAGTGTGCAACCAAACACTTTCAAGATTTGTTTGAAAAGGGAGAGACCATCACAGGCTTAGAGCCTCAGGAACTGGGTTTCGGATTGTGCGTGGGTTCTTCCAGCTAGGATAACACCAGGAAAGAAAGTGCGGAGAGGGTATGTCAAAGGTGAAGTATGCAAAGCTTGGATTATACAACAATGGAGAAGATGCCCAACTATGTGTTTGTGTAGAAGATGATTCAGGAATGCTTAGGGAAGGTGAGTGAAATTCCCTTATTTATACGTTGAGGGCCGGGGTATTTCAGTAATAGTAACTAAGTGGTCCCAAAATCAGTGTAGCCCTAGACACATGGTGGCCTGAGATGGCGTGAAAGTGATGGCTCTGAAAAGTCTGTAGCAGGTCAGGTACGAGGTGCGCGGCTCCCCTATGTCAGAGGTGGTTAGTGAAGGGCGAGCGTACAGGTATCTAACCATGCTTCCGGTACTCTGGAAGTGCTCCTGGAATGGACAGTCCGTGCTACGGGGACTGATCCTCGAAGAGAGACAGCTTGGAGTATCAACCCGAGCGTAGGTTAAGCTCGAGGGGTCCCTGGCGGGGAGCGGCTGGTGATGAGTGTCCGAGCGTTAGAGTCGGCGACCCATGAGCGCGAACGCTGAGGGCATCCTTGGTATGGAAGGAAGGGAACCTCGACGTAGAGCATCTCCGGGGTCGATGACGCGAGCGTTCTAGGGGACCGTTGGGGGGTCCCATGCTCGTGACTTGGGCTGAGGCACGCAAGCGTTGCTTGGAGAAGAGGTATAGGGAATGGGCCGGGTTGGACCCATGAGCCCATTACCGCGATCGTTAGACCGATGAATCCTTCAGATCGTGACACATGTATAGTGCTGATCCGAACGTATTCTGGCCTCATCATTTGCCACCCAAATTCTATAGTAACACTTAAGCATACTGTAGAATTTAAAGAGGCGGGCCTTGTCCTTTGAATATCCGAGGGTTAAACCTCAGAGAATGAAGTGATGGTCCATCTTCAATAACGGACATTTTCTGACACTGCCATAAATGAAGTCCCATCCGCATTTAATGCGGAGTGGAGACGTGGACCCGTGTAAGGCTGAGTGGGCACGTGCACTAAAAGTGGGGGGATTATCGAAGTGGAAATGATTGCATTTTGAATTCCTATCCTGATTAAACGCCCCTTTCTTTCACTATAAATAGGGATTTTGAAAGCTTTCTTACTCTTTACGCTTCAACAATCCTCCAAAGCACTTCAACTATTTTCCCTGCAAGTTCCAGCGATTTCCGGTGACTTTTTTCCTAGCAACTCCACCTTCAGCTTTAGGTAACTTTCCAAAAACTCTGATACTAACCCTAGGTTTAGGTTGGTTTAGGCGTAGTTCTGCGTGTGAGGAAAATTTTAGGTCACCAGGTCCAAACCATAATCCTTCTTCTTCATTGAATTTATGTTAAAAGCTTCATCTCCAAGAACAAGAATCAGCAATGGCGGCCAATATCGTAGATCAAACTATGGATGAGATAGAGGAGATGTCTGTGGGGAGTTCTTCTCCTCATGGTGATATTCCAACGGCTGTTCCAATAGCGAGGGCAACCCTGGAGGGTGCGATCCCAACCGTGATTCCTGTAGCCAGGGCCCCATTAGAAATTGGGGACGAAAAATTGAACGCTGCAGTTTAAGGGATGAACGAGCGTGATCCCCAGGGGTAAGTCAGCTTTTTGAGGAGATGAATCTAGTAATGGAGATGCAAAGGTAGGGGGAGAGAGTACTCCCCGTTTTTAACAGTGTTGTAAGGCCGCAGGATCACCAAATTACAGTGGCAATTGCGGCTCCTGAAGGCGGTGCAGGGCCTTCCGAGCGTTGGGCGGACGACGAACCTCCTCAGAAGCGCCAAAGGAAGGGGAAGGAGCCTGCAACGCGAGTGAGGCAAAATAATCCCCACCAGACAGATAGATCACTGGATGACATTGAGAGCATATTGACGCTCGAAGATCTGAAGGATTTGAGGACCAGAGTGTACTGGGACGAGGCTGTGTTCCCAATGCGCCTCCCTGAGGAGGGAGAGAGGGCCAACCGTCAGCCACTGGGGATGATGGCCGTCTACCAAGACTCCATCCTGGCTAGGGGTTTGAGATTCCCAATTTCAACCCCCGTCGCTGCTATCCTCAACTACCTTGTTCTCAGTCCTTCTCAAATTCTCCCCAACGGCATAGCCTTGATAAACGCGTTTGTGATCCTGGTGAGGGCCACAGGCCACGAGCCCTCAATAGATAATTTCAATAGCCTAATTCAGGTGGCCCGCTCCCCACGCTCGTCTCCAACAGATAGGTTTTACTACGCCCAAGCCAAGTCAGGGCTTAAAATGATTGACTCGTCCTCGACTTCATATGGCGAGAATTGGAAGGAGAAATATTTTTCGTGGAAGCGCCCGGGGGGATTTTTGGAGCTAACCGAGGGTGGATAGTACACGGCGAAGGGCCTTTGGTTAGGAACAGATCCGAGAATAAACTTTTTGAGCATTGGGCGAAGAGCCTGGCCCTCGTTATGAAAAACGAGAAGAGATTGATTAAAGCCAAGGACCTAATGAGAAATGAGGGGATATTATTCCGATATGGGCTCTCAAATCCCCCAGACATGATAAACAACCCTCCAGCTCAGATCATGGCCCTCGATGGTTAGATTCTAGGAACTAACTTTTCTAACACTTAGAACAACATCACTAACCTGTCACTGTTGTATTATTATGAAAAGTATTTCAACGACACCTCCCTGATGTTTGCTTTTGTTCCGTTTGCAGACGCAGAGCTACTAATGGCAAGACCCACCGTCGAAGGAATCCTCGCACTCATGCACGCTCAAAGAGCTGGGGCCAATCAGCAGCAACAACCACCACCCTAGAACCAACAGGCACCAAATGCTCTCCCAGGGCGCCGTCTCAGGCGGGGCGTGGAGCAGGCGGTCGAGGGGATGGCCACATAGAGGACTTGACCCTCGAAGATGCCCAAGTCGTCACCTCCCCCGTTGCTCCTCCAACAGCAACCGCTCGGGCTCCACAGTCTAAATTTTCGAGGCAGTGCAGGCCGAGCACTCCGGGAAGAGGAAAAAGATGCCGGACGCTATTCCTATCACTGGAAAGGGTAAAGAGGTGATGGTGGGCCAGCTTGGTGAGGGCGGTGATACCTCATCCTCTGAGGATGAGGATTTTTGGAAGGATGGCTGCAACGGTGACGCTCGGTATAAGCGCCCAAGACAAGAGGGTTCTGTGCTACTGAGGTGATGCTCGGCTACTCGTAATTTGGTTACGGGGGTTGTGACTGATTTGCAATTCTCCAGGGACCATGCCAAGTTGAACGAGCAGGAGGCTGCACAGGTGGCGGATGACACCTGCTATGCCCTTATCACAGTAAGTGTTTTAGTTTTCTAAGAGAGCTTCTATCTTCGAATCAATCTTTTTAATAACTCCAGTTTCTATTGGCTTTTAGGAGGTACTCCCCCGGTTGAAAAATCTGCACAAGCGGGCGAAGGTCTATTCCGAGCATAAGGCCAAGTACAAGAGGTTGCTGCGCGTTTCTGATCCTGGTCAGCTACAAGAAGATTACAACAGCGTTTCGGCAGAGCTCACGGCGCTCAAACTTGACCATGAGGGGGTAAAGAGGGCGCTGAAGAATCAAGAGGATGATTATCAGAAGCTGGATGACCGCCATAAAAAGTTGAAAGCAGAGCGCAACCGGCTGAGGACTGACAATAAAGAATTGAACAAGCATCTGGCCGAGCGTAACCAGCAGTTTGAGGATGCCAGAAAAGAGCTTGCTGATTTGCGTGGGCAAATGGAAGGCCTGGAATCGAGGGTCGCCTGGGATGTTGTAGTCAAGTTCGTGCGCTCTAAAGCGTTCGCTTTTGCAGTAAACTTGCACTGCATGGACAACGCTCACCGCTTCTTCTGGAAGTCCGTGGGCCAGCTGATCAAACTTGGCGTAGTGCCCCCATCCACAAGCACTGACGAACGGCTAAGGATGGATCTTGATGAGAACTTCGAGCCAGTGGCCCCTAGCGATCCAAATGATGATCTCACGGAGCCAGAGTATAATGACTTGGTCGTTATGCTCCAAAACGAGTACATGGTGGCCAACCCTATTGACCTCGAGCCTCTGGCAATTGAAGAAGAAGGCGCCACCATGGATGCTCAAGATGGCTCTGGTCCCAGCAACGCCCAAGCTTCTGACGCTAATGTCCTGGCTCCTGTTCCTCTATCAACTGCCTCTCCGGAACCCGAGAGTGAAGCTCATTGATGTCCCCTTTCTGCTTTTTCAAAATTCTGTCTGCTTATTTCCATTACCGTTATGAACATTTGGACTTGTGTATTTGGTTTTTGTATTTCTGATAATGCACTTTTGATCCCATTTTAACGAAGCTTGATCTCTTTCAATGGTGAATTTTGAGCGTTGTTTGTTTATTCCTTTTGGTATCTGAATGTTGGTGATGGGATTGCATGGGCGCGAGGGTGTTCCTTATGAGGGTACCCCGGACATATTCCAACATAAGGCCCCAAGCTTGAACTTAGGAACCCACCAAGGAATACGCTAAGTGTCGGCCTTAAACGTGGAATGTATACAACTGTTTTGAGTGGTCCAATAATCTAAAGTGGACTTAGAAATCATCCATAGAATTTGCTAAGAGTTAGACAATAGCGAGCGTAGCCGTGGTGGGAACTTTGAACGTAGGAATCCGCGAGGGGATTGGCTAGGTGTCTGTACTCCACGGGCGTACGCATTCCCCAATGAAATGAGGGTCTTTGAGGGGTTTCCGAGTGCGAACTAGAGCGATCAGCACCTAGTTGGTGTAATTAAGCATACAACAACCCCTATTAGGACTCGCCCATTTAAGGGTCGATGCGCTTACGAACGTCAAGACGTTCATCGTAGGGGGTCCACGATACCCCGAATGTTGACTTAGAGAAGGTCCGCCTGTTTATAAACTTGGACCAGGTGGCCATCAAGCCGTTCGACGTGGAGGACGCTCGACATGGAGTAGACGTTGATATAATTGATAATTCGAATCATTAATTAAAACAAGTAAATTGTGAATAAGAATTTGGAAAATACTTACTGATATGCTTGTATTTCTGTCAAAAGGAGATACAGTGTGCCCCTAGTGGGAAATTACAAGGATTGCAACTACACGTAGAATCGTCTAAGGTTACATGCATTCCATGGTCGAGGGAGACGCTCGCCTTGCAGAGTCTCTAGCAGGTAGGTATTGTTCGCACGTACCTGGATGACCTTGAAGGGGCCTTCCCAATTGGGATCCAATTTACCCACTTGTTTGGACACTTCCACTTTTTTGATGACCAGGTCCCCCAGCTGGAAGGTCCTCTCCCTCACACGTCTGTTGTACTGTCATGCGACCGTCGCTTTGTATTTATGAATACGAGCCTAAGCCGTGTTTCTTCTTTCATCAAGTACGTCTAGCTCAAACATCCGATTATCCTCGTTGATTGTAGGCTCGGAATAAGTGACGCGTGCGGATTCCTGAGCAATTTCCACAGGTATCATTGCCTCGGAGCCGTAAACGAGAGAGTAAGGGGTTTCCCCGGTCGCCGCTCGTGGGATAGTATGGTACGCCCAGAGGGCTCCTTGAAGCTCTTCTGCCCATTCGCCCTTTTTACTTTCGAGCATCGTTTTCAGATGCTGGAGTATGGTCCTGTTGGTTAACTCTGCTTGACCGTTGGCCTGCGGATGAACCACGGAAGTGAAGCGTTGTTCGATACCCAATTCGTAGAACCATTCTCGCGTGTCAGCTACAATGAACTGGGAGCCGTTGTCTGAGATGAGTACCCTCGGGATACCATATCTGCAAATGATGCTTTTCCAAATGAAGTCCCTGATAATTTTGAACGTTATTTTTGTGAACGCTTCGGCTTCAACCCACTTGGTGAAGTAATCCACAGCGAGGATCACGAACTTCTTTTGTCCGACCGCCATTGGCAGGGGTCCCACTATATCGATGCCCCACTGGTCAAAGGGCCACGATACATCAATAGGGATCATTTGAGCGGCCGGCAGTTGTGGGGTGTTGGAATGAAATTGACATTTAGGACATTTTTTAGAATAGCTGATGGCATCCTGCAACACCGAGGGCCAATAAAATCCACTCCTCAATACCTTCTTGGCCAGAATTCGACCGCCGGAATGGTTCCCACAACTTCCACTATGCACATGTTGCAACATTTCTTTGGCTTGCGAGGGTCTTAGGTACCTTAACGGCGGGCCTTGGAAAGACCTCTTGAAGAGCCTACCCTCGTTGTCTAATGAGAATCGGGGGGCTTTGCATTTGACCTTCCGCGCTTCTAATTTGTCGCTCGAGTAGGTACCGTCTTTCAGGAATCTGACGATGTCATCAAGCCAACAAGGCTCGGCCGGATCTGTCATGCTCACCTGGCACGAGGGTTTCCCATCGTTGATCAACAGTTCTTCTGTTCTAAGGAACGTGACGTGACACTTGCAAGACCCTTCCAGAGCTGATGCAAATTTGGAAAGGGCATCCGTACGCTCATTTTCTGCTCGCGGCTACAGCAGGTGGAATTCCTTAAGCTTAGGTATAACCTCATTGGCCTTTGCTAGGTATTGCACCATGGTGGCTTCTCGGGCCTCATAAGTGCCATCAATTTGACCTGCAATTAGCCGGGAGTCAACATAAGCTGTGACCCGAACGACCCCATTCTGTAGGGCGATCTTAAGCCCTTGGATGATGGCCTCATATTCTGCTTCATTGTTGGTGAACTGAAACGCTAATTTGATTGCGTAGTCCACTTCATTCCCATGAGGATCCCTGAGGGTCACCCCGACTCCCCCTCTTGTGAGGTCGAGGAGCCATCTGTGTCCAAAAGCCATATCCCATCTTCTACTGGGGGTGTGGTATCTAGGTCGAAGCGCTCAACGAGCAGATCTGCCACGGCCTGAGCCTGTATCGTTGTGCGAGGCTCAAAGCTGATGTAAAATTGGCTGAGCTCAATCGACCACTTGATTCACCTCCTTGAGACGTCCAGTTTCGAGAGTACCTGTTTGAGGGGTTGGTTTGTAAGCACCGTGATGGAGTGGGCCTGAAAATATGGCCTTAGCCTTCTGGAAGCATTAACGAGCGCAAAGGCAAATTTCTCTATCTCCATATATCTTTTCTCCGCCCCACTGCAAGGTCTTGCTTAAGTAATACACCGACAGATGCTTACGCTCGCGTATAGCTACAAGGACAACACTCGTGGCTTCTGAGGAGACTGAAAGGTAAATAAGCAAGCTCTCCCTTGGGTTAGGCTTGGTCAACAGTGGTGCGCTCGAGAGATATTGCTTCATGTCCTGCAAAGCTTTCTCACATTCCTCGCTCCAGGCGAAGTTACGAGCATTGCGAAGGATTTTGAAGAAGGGCAGGTTTCTGTTGGCCTAGCGGGAAATGAATCTGTTCAAAGAAATGATCTTGCCCACCAGCACTTGGACCTCTCTAACATTCCGAGGGGAGGGAATGTCCAAGATCGCTTTGATTTTCTCCGGATTGGCTTCAATGCCTCTTTGGCTAACAACATACCCTAGGAACTTTCCTCCCCGAACGCCAAATGTGCATTTTGAAGGATTCAACTTCATGCCATTCTGCCGTAGGATATTGAACGCCCGTTTGAGATCCTCCAGATGGGAATGTTGGCACTCGCTTTTGACGATCATGTCATCCACATATACTTCCATGGATTTTCCTATTTCGCGCTCGAACATTCTGTTGACTAGACGTTGATAAGTTGCCCCTGTATTTTTAAATCAGAACGGCATGACCTTGAAACAGTAAATTCATACATGGACTACGAAAGAAGTCTTCGGTCGGTCCTCGGACGCCATAAAGATCTGATAATACCCCTGGAATACATCCATCATACTCATGAGTTCGCACCCCGCCGTCGAATCTACTAGTTGATTAATCCTCGGTAAAGGGTATGGGTCTTTGGTGTTAGGAATAGTGCCCTAGAAAGCCGATTGTATATCCGTCTTGTGCTTTTCCTTATTGTAATCACAGACAATCTTTAAATGAAATAACGAATTGAGGCAACACTTCTTTATATGCTCTTGTTTGGTATGCGTTTACTTTAGCTGTGCATGTATGAGAACTCCCCTAATCCTGATGACTTTAGGACTCTACCATTTAGGTAAAATGGATCATGAAACGAGCCCTATATCACATAAGTCATGATTAGTAAAATACTCCAAGCCGATGAGTCCTACAGACAGTGGGAGTGTTAACCTGACTCCTCTAAGGCTTGGTTGTGGGATCACGCCCTTAAGAAGGACCACCTTGTTTCATGGAGGTGCAAAGTGTATAGTTGATACGTGCGTGATACATGAGGGTGCTTACTTTAACAAGTAAGTTCACTGAGGTGCCCCGTGTGAGAAGATTCCTAAATGGGAAAGGAAGTTTCTATTTCAGGAAATGGAAACTTCCAGATTAGGAAATATCTCACTAGTCATTGATGTGATTAATTGATCCTTAGACTTGAGGTTCCTTGTCACTTTATGAGTTAACTCTGTAGTCTTAGGTATAAGCTTTAAAGGGTGTCGCCTTAGACAACTGATTCAAGGCTTATGCTGGGGCTGCACAAGTGATTCATGAAAGTGAATGAGAATCAAGAAAGGACCTACACTTGCATTTGCAAGGTGATCTCTTATTGTGTAAGTCATTCATATGCCATATGGAGTCCTTGGCCAAAGCAGTAGATCAAGATATCAAGAAAAGGGTTTCTTGGATTGAGATCAAATGGATATGAAATGCACTTAGCTTTAAGACCGGATTATTAGGGTTCTGATTATTCCCTTACCCTAGATCTTGGTTGAGAGATAGTAAGTAGGAGGATTGTATCTCACATGAATCAATGACTTAAAGGTTCTGTCGAATCCGAACATTCCAATTCAGCTAGGGGTTAAACACCTGTTGCTAGACTATGGTCGTTTAATCTGTGGACTGATTAATTAATTAGTGAATTAATTAATTAGGGTCACTGCTAATTGAATTGAGAACCTATAGGGTCACACACAACAACTTGGTTACATGAGTTGAGGCTTAAAAAATGTCTAAACGAGTTAATCGGACCAAGAGGGTTCCACACGTGTGAAATCACACGTGTGGCTCACGTGAGTGACACGTGTCACTGTGACACGTGTCACACACGTGTGAATATATATATATATTGTATATATATGTATTAAATAATTAAATGTGTTGATTATTTAATAGACTTTGGTTTAATTTTGAATTAAAAAGAAAGTCTTATTTTGGAGAAAATAATCTAGTTAATTAATTATGAATTAATTAATTAGATAAAATAAGTTATTTATTTTAAATAAATAAAGTATAAAATAATCCAAAAATAGTTTGGATATTTTTAGCTCTCCTAAAGTTGATTTGAATTTGAATTCAAAGTCAAAGTTGGAAATTACTTGAAGATCAAGTAATAGGAGAGAGGAACCAAAACCCTTGCCTATGAGGACAAGGATTTCGGCCGCCCCTCCCCTTTCCTATATATAGGGGAGCTCATGCTCCCCTTTAGAGCTAATAGAATTCTTTTGGTTCATGTGTTGAACACCTTCCTTTCTCCAAGATCAAATAAACCCTAGGTTAAGCCTAAGCACTAACTAGAGAACTAGCATCCTTACTAGTTAGATTGTGATCAAGTTGGTGGACTTTCTCTAGAGACTTCAAGTTAGAAGTTTGAAGATTCGAGCTTTACCAAGGAGAGGGGATCAAGCCGCGAGAAGAGCGTTCTTGGGTGGCTTGAAACGCTTCAAGAAAGAACAAAAGAAAAGTAAGTTTTCTATCTTTACGAATTTGGTTACACGATTGCGAGTTCAAGATCCTTTTGTTGGGATTTTTTTTTTAAATTCCGCTGCTTTCTGATTCGTGTTTTCCAACAAGTGGTATCAGAGCCACCTCGTTAATCGTGTTTCTGATTCGTCTCAATTATTCTGAATTTGGTAGAAATTCTTAGGCTTAGATGCGAATTAGGTATTCATGAGTTCTTTTAGAAAGCCTGAAATACGAAACTATAATTTTTCCTGAATTTCTAAAACTGTTTTTGGAAATTGTTTTAGTTGAAATTTATCAAAATCGATTTTTTAATTTTGGATTGAATTGGTTTTAAGAAACCTAGACACGAAACGAGATGCGAAACAAACGCGCGGGATTGGGACGTGCCAATGTGTAGCACGCCCCAGGCCTGCGCGCGCACGCCGCCCAGCCCCTCCCGCAACCGCGCGGGAGCCATCCCGGCACGCCCACCCAGTCCGTCCCGCAACCGCGCGGGACGCCTGCACAGCCCGCCTAGTCGCGGCGGGCGCTGCTGCGCGCGGCGCGCGCATGATGCACACCCAGCTTGCGCACGCGAGCGGCAACTGCCGTGCGCTGTGCGCGCTGCTGCGCGACGGTGCCTCGCGCGGCTGGGCCGTTTTTGGGCTCGTTTTCGTGTTTCGTGTTTTCGGTCCTTAAAATCCCGATTTAATTTTAATTTAATTTTATCTTTTAAAATCAGTTTTGCTAAAATAAAATTATTTTAAAATTTTGATTAAATTGGGATTTTTGAGATATTAAAGCGATTTGGATTTTGGGAAAATTATGAATTTTATTTTCTGAAAATAATGAAAGAATAAAATTATTAATTTTGGAAATTATTTGGAATTTTATTGGTTTATTGTTTTTCAGGTTTTATTGAAAAGGCTCTTGAACAAGAATTGCATCTAAGTCGTGTTTTAAGTCATTAGGACTTGAAACGAGAGTTTTAATTTATTGGCTAAATTTAAATTCTCGCAAAAGCATGTTAGGTGATCATGGGTTTAGATCTATGTATGGTTTTAATTTATGCACATGGATGGTTTAAATTGGGGTTGGAGCCCTATAGTTGCGTTTTTCAATTGAGGTTGGAGCCTCACTTATGTGCGTACTGTTATTTGATTTATTATGTGGCTTTCCATATTACTGTTTTGAGGCCGGGGTATGCCCCGTGTAATTGTCTAAGGCCAATATGAAGATTGAGCCTTATTACTTTATGTCTTTTTCTTTTTATTGTAATTTGAGAGTAGAGATAGGTGGTGAGGTTTTATTTTCATTTTGGAGACAATGCACCCATGGAGTAAGATGGACCACATTCAAGTAACAAGGAGGCCATAAGTGAAGACCCCTCAAAATGTTAGGGAGGGGAATCTCAATTGTTAAATGTAATAGAGATAGGGCTCGTATTTTGTTACCGCTTTCCCTTATGTGATTTAAACTGTTTATGTGGCATGTATGTTAGAACTTGTGATTGTGGAGTGGCTCCCACACATCACGCATAAGATAGGTAGAACCCATGATCATTACATGTTAGAATCATGCTAGGACATGTTATCTGTTTATGTGCTTGTTTGAAATGCATTTAAGTGTACTTGCATTAATCAAGACTAATAAAATTGGATAACATATATGTTGGTGAGGTCGAACCGGACAACTCTCCGGTTGATTCGAAAATTCCCCTTAAATATTAAGCTAATTTCGAACAAATAGGTGTTTAATTCGAGATGCAAATTTTGAATTAAATTCCTAGCATTCCATCAATAGGTTTTAAGTTTAGTAAGTGAAGCTAGTTATTGTCCGCGAGTCGTGGGATGGCTAGTGGAGCTTATTAGTTCTTAGTTACCTAATTGATCATTTTAAATGATCAATATTTCATGATCAATTTTAGCAAGGGCGATGTCCGCGAGTCGTGGGTCATTCGAACTAAGTTTTGGTCATGATCTTTTGATTGATGGGTCTAGCTTAACGCCTAAGTAAATATGGATGTCGCACGAGTCGTGGGTCCATATTGAAAGATAGGTGATGCAAAAACAATTACTAAGAGTTCTAAAGGTGTTAGAATTGGTAAGTTGTACCTACCTAGGGTTCTTACTTAGAATGTCCGCGAGTCGTGGGTTCGAGGTAAAATGCCTAGGATCTTAGTACCCATTGGGAAACGTGTTCCTCTTAGATCTTTGGGAATTCTAGATCTTTGAAAAACAGTGGAAGCTATATTAGATTAAAGACCTTATCTTTTGTATATCGTTATAATTCAGCATGCTCACTAGTTCTCTGTTTTACCATTTAGGTCGTAGATTCTGTGATTCTCTACGTGTTTTGAAATGGCAACCAAAAACCCTCTTGTATCGATCCTCGAGTCAAACAAGTTGATTGGTCCCAACTATTCTGATTGGCTGAGGAATCTAAAAATCATTTTAGATTCTGAGAAGAGAACTTATGTGCTCTTCGAAGGGGAGCCTAGTCCCGAAGGGGAGGCTCCCACTCGGGCCGAGCGGGAAGCGATTCAGAAGTGGAAGGATGATAATCTCCAAGCCCGTTGCCTTATGTTGGCTAACATGTCTCCGGACTTGCAAAGACAACATGAGGCCATGGAATTTGCTTGGGAGATTTACGACCACTTAGAGCAACTTTACCGCCCTCATGAACGTGTTACAAGGTATAACACTTCAAAGGAATTGTTCCACTTGAGAATGAGGGAAGGTTCAAGTGTCCATGAATATGGACTCAAGTTTCTTGCCCTTACTGAGAAACTTGCTTCCATGGACATGCCACTGAAAGATGAGCTTTCAGTGGATTTGTTGCTAGCTTCGCTCCCACCATCATTCAACCCATTTGTCCTTAACTTCAACATGAATCATGCTGGTGCTACTGTAGCTGAGCTGATTAGTCAGCTTGTGACTGCTGAAAGCACGATCAAGAAGGACAATAAGGTTTTGATGGTGAATGCTCCATCTTCCTCTTCTGGGCCTTCTAAAGGTAAGGGCAAGAAAGCCCAAAAGAAGAAGAAGAAACCCCTTAGGCCCACTGGTGGCGTTTCGAAGGGGAAGGCCCAAAAGAAGAAGCGTGATCAGAAAGAGGATGTTTGCTTCCATTGTGGCAAAGCGGGACATTGGAGGAGAAACTGCCCAGAGTACAAGGCTACTCTAAAGAAAGGTATCTTTCTCGTTGAAGTAAATCTTTCTATTAATTCTAGTTCTTGGGTACTTGATACCGGTTGTGGAACTCATATCTGTAATGATGTACAGATGCTAAGTGAAGTCCAATAACTCAAAGAAGGAGAATGTGTCTTGAAGATCGACGATGGCTCAAACGTTGAAGCTCGAGCTTTAGGCACAATTAGATTAGATTTAGGTAGTTTTGAGTTAGTCTTAAATAAAGTCCTTTATGTACCGAGCATTATTCGTAATATAATTTCAGTTCCAATATTAGATTGTGAAGGTTATGAAACTTATATTAAGAATGGTAAATACTTTATCAAACGGAACAACTCTTCCGTTCATATCGGTACTCTAAGTAATGGACTTTACCTAACTCAAAATATCAATGTTATGAATATACAACGAGAAACAAAGCGTAAGAGAGATGACAAAGTTTCAGCTCCCTTATGGCACGCTAGATTAGGACACATTTCCAAGAACAGAATTAGCAAGATAAACACTTTAGGATCATTCTCTGAAAATGATCTCAAAGAGTTAACTTCTTGCGAATCCTGTCTCAAAGGAAAAATGTCCAAAGTTCCTTTTAAAGGAACTGTGGAACGTACCACTAAGGTTTTGGATTTGATCCATACTGATGTTTGTGGACCGCTTAGTGTAAGCACTAGAAACAATCATCAGTATTTCATAACCTTTACCGATGACTTTAGTCGATATGGTTATGTATACTTAATGAAGTATAAATCTGAAGCTTTTGAGAAATTCTTAGAATTTCAAAAGGAGGTTGAGAACCAAACTGGTCATAAGATCAAAGCACTTCGATCTGATCGAGGAGGCGAGTATCTTAGTGAAGAATTCGTTAATCATCTCAAAGATAATGGGATTATCTCTCAGTGGACTCCTCCGGGAACTCCTCAGCTTAATGGAGTTTCTGAGAGAAGGAATCGAACCCTACTTGATATGGTTCGCTCCATGATGAGTTTCACTGACTTACCACTTTCTTTTTGGGGTTATGCCCTAGAAAGTGCAGCAAAGATTTTGAATCTAGTTCCCTCTAAGTCAGTCCCTAAAACGCCCCATGAAATGTGGCATGGTAAAATCCCTAGCTATTCTTACTTAAGAATTTGGGGTTGTCCTGCTTACGTGAAGAGGACAGTGGAAGATAAGTTAGAATCTCGTTCTAACTTATGCTACTTTGTAGTTTATCCTAAGGAATCCATATGATACTACTTCTATGATCAATCTGAGCAAAAGGTGTTTGTTTCCAGAAATGCCACTTTTCTTGAGGAACCGTTCCTTAAAGAAAAGAAAGGCAAGATCATAGAATTAGAAGAAGTACAAAGTAACCCCACGCCACCCACTGAAGAAACGTCCCCTACTGATCAACCACAACCAATCACGAATTTCGATACACATGAAAATCCTCCTTTAAGGCGTTCTGAACGCACTCCTAGATAGCCGGAGAGATGGTATGGATTCTTCCATGAAATCTCTCAAAAGGATAATGATCCTTTAACATATGAGGAGGCACTTTCAGATTCTGACTCTGAACAGTGGATAGAAGCCATGAAATCCGAAATGGATTCCATGAACTCCAACCAAGTTTGGACCTTGGTAGATTTGCCTGATGGGGTCAAACCCATAGGTTGCAAATGGATCTTTAAGAGAAAGCTTGGAGTTGATGGAAGTATTACAGCCTACAAAGCAAGACTGGTTGCAAAAGGGTTCACTCAAAGACCCGGAGTGGACTTTGATGAAACCTTTTCACCAGTTGCAATGCAAAAGTCCATTCGAATCATGCCTGCCATTGCTGCATATTATGACTATGAGATATGGCAAATGGATGTGAAAACTGCCTTTCTCAATGGTGACATTGACAAAGACATTTATATGGAGCAACCCATAGGTTTCACATTCAGTGGGAGTGAGCAAAAGGTTTGCAAACTCCAAAGATCAATCTATGGATTGAAACAGGCTTCTAGGAATTGGAACATTCGATTTGATGAATCAGTCAAAGCGTTTGGCTTCATTCAAATTTCGAATGAGTCCTGTGTGTATAGAAAGGAATTGGAGACCTCAATGCAACTCTTAGTACTTTATGTTGATGACATCCTTCTTATTGGGAATTCGAAGGATGACATGAAAGTGACTAAGTTATGGTTAGCGAACCAATTCGAGATGAAAGATCTTGGTGACGCGTCCTATATCCTTGGAATTAAAATCTATAGAGATAGATCTAGAAGGCTAATAGGATTATCACAGTCGATGTACATTGACAAAGTATTGAAGAGATTCAATATGGAGTCAGCAAAGGTTAAGAACCTTCCTATGAGTGTAGGAACATGTCTTTCAAAGAAGATGTGTCCTAAGACTAACCTTGAGAAGGAGAGAATGACTCATACACCTTATGCGTCAGCAATAGGTAGCATAATGTATGCAATGTTATGTACTCGACCGGATGTGGCTTATGCACTTAGTGTGACAAGTCATTTCCAATCTGACCCTGGAGATGGTCACTGGGCTGCCGTGAAGAATATTCTTAAGTACTTGAAAAGTACTAAAGATTTATTCTTAGTTTACGGAGGTCAGAAAGATCTTACTGTCGAAGGATACTGCGATGCAAGCTTTGCATCTGACTTAGATGATTTTAAGTCAATGTCAGGATACATTTTCTGCCTGAACGGCGGAGCAGTGAGTTGGAAGAGTTCCAAGCAAACAACCACTGCAGATTCGACCACTGAGGCCAAATACTTAGCTGAAAATGATGCAGCTAACGAAGGTGTTTGGATTAGAAACTTCATTCAAGAGTTGAATGTTGTTCCTAGCATGAAAGACGCCATTACTGTGTTTTGTGACAACACTGGGGCGGTTGCTCAAGCAAGAGAACCAAGATCTCACCAACGGACCAAACACATTATGAGGAAGTATCACCTAATCCGTGATACTATCAAAAGAGGAGATGTGCAAATCGAGAGGGTCACATCAGCAGAGAACGTGGCAGATCCACTTACTAAACCCCTTAGTCAAAAAGCTTTCCAAGGTCATCTTTAGAAGATGGGACTTAGAGTAGCTTTAGAATGGCTTTGACGGGCAAGTGGGAGATTGTTAGGAATAGTGCCCTAGAAAGCCGACTGTATATCCGCTTTGTGCTTTTCCTTATTGTAATCACAAACAATCTTTGAATGAAATAACGAATTGAGGCAACACTTCCTTATATGCTCTTGTTTGGTATGCGTTTACTTTAGCTGTGCATGTATGAGAACTCCCATAATCCTGATGACTTTAGGACTCTACCATTTAGGTGAAATGGATCATGAAACGAGCCCTATATCACATAAGTCATGATTAGTAAAATACTCCAAGCCGATGAGTCCTACAGACAGTGGGAGTGTCAACCTGACTCCTCTAAGGCTTGCTTGTGGGATCACGTCCTTAAGAAGGGCCACCTTGTTTCATGGAGGTGCAAAGTGTATAGTTGATACGTGCGTGATACATGAGGGTGCTTACTTTAATAAGTAAGTTCACTGAGGTGCCCCGTGTGAGAAGATTCCTAAATGGGAAAGGAAGTTTCTATTTCAGGAAATGGAAACTTCCAGATTAGGAAATATCTCACGAGTCATTGATGTGATTAATTGATCCTTAGACTTGAGGTTCCTTGTCACTTTATGAGTTAACTATGTAGTCTTAGGTATAAGCTTTAAAGGGTGTCGCCTTAGACAACTGATTCAAGGCTTATGCTGGGGCTGCACAAGTGATTCATGAAAGTGAATGAGAATCAAGAAAGGACCTACACTTGCGTTTGCAAGGTGATCTCTTATTGTGTAAGTCATTCATATGCCATATGGAGTCCTTGGCCAAGGCAGTAGATGAAGACATCAAGAAAAGGGTTTCTTGGATTGAGATCAAATGGATATGAAATGCACTTAGCTTTAAGACCAGATTGTTAGGGTTCTGATTATTCCCTTACCCTAGATCTTGGTTGAGAGATAGTAAGTAGGAGGATTGTATCTCACATGAATCAATGACTTAAAGGTTCTGTCGAATCCGAACATTCCAATTCAGCTAGGGGTTAAACACCTGTTGCTAGACTATGGTCGTTTAATCTGTGGACTGATTAATTAATTAGTGAATTAATTAATTAGGGTCACTGCTAATTGAATTGAGAACCTATAGGGTCACACACAACAACTTGGTTACATGAGTTGAGGCTTAAAAAATGATTAAACGAGTTAATCGGACCAAGAGGGTTCCACACGTGTGAAATCACACGTGTGGCTCACGTGAGTGACACGTGTCACTGTGACACGTGTCACACACGTGTGAATATATATATATTGTATATATATGTATTAAATAATTAAATGTGTTGATTATTTAATAGACTTTGGTTTAATTTTGAATTAAAAAGAAAGTCTTATTTTGGAGAAAATAATCTAGTTAATTAATTATGAATTAATTAATTAGATAAAATAAGTTATTTATTTTAAATAAATAAAGTATAAAATAATCCAAAAATAGTTTGGATATTTTTAGCTCTCCTAAAGTTGATTTGAATTTGAATTCAAAGTCAAAGTTGGAAATTACTTGAAGATCAAGTAATAGGAGAGAGGAACCAAAACCCTTGCCTATGAGGACAAGGATTTCGGCCGCCCCTCCCCTTTCCTATATATAGGGGAGCTCATGCTCCCCTTTAGAGCTAATAGAATTCTTTTGGTTCATGTGTTGAACACCTTCCTTTCTCCAAGATCAAATAAACCCTAGGTTAAGCCTAAACACTAACTAGAGAACTAGCATCCTTACTAGTTAGATTGTGATCAAGTTGGTGGACTTTCTCTAGAGACTTCAAGTTAGAAGTTTGAAGATTCGAGCTTTACCAAGGAGAGGGGATCAAGCCGCGAGAAGAGCGTTCTTGGGTGGCTTGAAACGCTTCAAGAAAGAACAAAAGAAAAGTAAGTTTTCTATCTTTACGAATTTGGTTACACGATTGCGAGTTCAAGATCCTTTTGTTGGGAAATTTTTTTAAAATTCTGCTGCTTTCTGATTCGTGTTTTCCAACATTTGGGGCACGCCTTGTTGAGATCAGTGAAGTCATTGCACATGCGCCATTTATTTGCACTCTTGGGTACGAGGACAACGTTGGAGAGCCATTCTGGGTAAAGGATCTCCTTGATGTATTGAGCCTCAAGAAGTTTGTTCACCTCCTCTTCTATGACTTGCCTCCTGAATGCATGAACATCCCTCTTCTTTTGTTTGATAGGTTTGAAGGCTGGGTCCACGTTGAGCCTGTGAACAATGACGCTCGGATCTATCCCCGTGAGATCAGAAGCCTTCCACACAAACATATCAATGTTCTCTCGAAGAAAGTCAATCATCATGATCGTGAGGGACCGTCGAGATTGGAGCCTATTTGGGTGATCTTGTCGGGGTTTCCAGGTTCCAATTCGATGGTCAGAAAGTTTTCTGCAGGTTCAATGCGTACTTCAGGCCTTGGAAGTTCGAGCGCTGGTTTCTTGCCTATTAGTTTTTCATTGGGATTTCCCAAGGACATATGACCCTCGTCCTCCGAGGATGATTCTCCAACAGCTCCGAGGGGTGCACTCCCGGCATCCTTGGGTACGCCCTCAACCTTCCTTTTGTTCTTCTTCTTGTAAAGTTTGGCCCTCTTACGCTTGGGGACGTCTTCATCTAATTTTGGGAAGTCGACTGACTTTTTGGTGGAACCTGCTTAGATGGTTTGCTTGGGCTTGTGGCTTCGAAGGGAAAGGATGTAGCATTCCCAAGCTTCTTTAACATTGCACAGTACCTCGCCCGTTCCCTCGGGGGTAGGGAACTTGACATTTTGGTGATATATTGAGTCAACGAGAGCCGGACGTCCAATGATGATGTTGTAGGGGAGGTCCACTTCAACCACTGCATAAAGGACGCTCAAAGTCTTCCGCTGTGGGGAGCGAGCAAAAGAGGTGGCCAAGCGAATTTGTCCACGAGGGATGATCTCGGAACCCCCAAAGCCAACGAGGGCTGTTCTAAGGGGTTCGAGGAGAATGTTTGTTATATTCATTTTTTGGAATGTTGAGTAGGGGAGAACGTTTACTGAGCTTCCACTATCAATCAAAACTCTCTTTACAATGTGGTTATGAACGTCTAATCTAACCACCATGGGACAGTCAGAGGTTTCACCGGCCCCATGAGGCGTTACAATATGCTCTAAATCCTTTTCAGTAGATCCTACCACATCATCGTCCTTCGAGCACGAGGATCCTTCTAGTGAGTAGACCGGCTTTGGTCTTGAAGACTTCTGATCATAGCTGCGGACAAGACAATGGCGGGAAGCGTTAGAGTCACCACCCGAGGGCCCATCGACGATCATGTTAATGACGGCGAATGGTTGGTTTTCGATGTGGCCGCCTTCTGTTTGGCGCTCACTTTTTTCTGGGCGGTGGTGACGCGGGCTCCTGGAGCTCGAGCGATTCCTTCCTCTAACCCTCGCACACTCGGCGCAGTGTTCGTCATACCTCTCCAGCACCTTCACAAATTCTTTGAGGTGCCCCCCGGCTATGAGCCTCTGGATCTCGCTCTTGAGTTGGCGGCACTCGTTTGTATCGTGCCCCTTTTGCTTGTGGAAAGCGTAATACTTGCCCGAGCACTTTTGAGCTTCGGTTTCTCTTATTTTAGGCGGCTTTTTTAACAGCTTTTTGTCCGCCATGGAATAAACCTCAGCGATGGGACGGTTGAGGGGGATGCGCTCGTATCTACGAGGAGATGGAGAATTTCTTCGAGCAGACACTGGGCTTCGGCGATGATTCTTAAGCTCTCCCCTGTCTTCTGTGCCTCTGTTGGCTCGAGGGACATTTGTAAGCTTCTGATCCCTCGCGATGTACATATCTTCGAGGGTGAAAAAGGAATCAGCTATATCCCTGATCTCCATCAACGAGCGGGGCTTTTTCTTTGCTACCTCTTCCACAAACTCCTTGCTAACATAATTTTTCAAGTTGATTGCTCCAAAGAGTACGTGCCTCAAGAAATCCATTGAGGGCTTTTCCACCAGCAAGATCTCCTTATTGAACCTGCCCATGAAGGACCTGAGCGTCTCGTTAGGTCCTTGTACCAGGCTATAGTGGGCCGTGGCAGCGGGCGCTGGCGTTTTCAAAGAACTGAAATGGCTTATGAAAGCATTAGTCAAGTCTTCATACCCTCAGATGGAATGAGGGGGTAGCTTCTTGTACCACTCTTGTACTATTCCCACGAGGGAAGTGACAAAGATCTTTGTCCAATAATGGTCGGAGTGCTCGTAGAGGTGCATCAGATACACGAAATGTTCTAGGTGCTCGGCCGGGTCGGTGGTCCCGTCGTAGCGATTGACGGTGGTAGGGATTTTGCCCATCCCCGCTCGGGCCATCAGAACTTCATCAATGAGGGGCGAACCGCCTATCAAAGGCCTATGGTTCCCGCCCTCGCGGTCATGCTCTTCGTAGTCTTCCTCCCTCCAGCAGCGAGGGAGTTGATTGCGTGGATTGCGAGCATCTCTGGCCTTGGACCTCTCATTCCCAGCAAGGGGGACTTGAGTCCGCGCTCGAGAGAGCTGCTCCACTATCTGTTGCAATCCTTCAAGTTGGTTTTGGAGAGCAGCCAGACGAGGGTCGTCTCCTTCCCTCCTGTTCGCCCTTCCAGTGGCCCTAGACTGGACCTCTCCTTCAACATCTCCCATCGCAGGAAGAGCCTTCTCTTTCTCCCCTGGTTGTGGCTTCGGATCCGTCCTCGGGGGGGCATATTTTTCTTGCGCCGGAGGCGGTGGAGGTGGCTAGGCCCCTAAAACATTCTAAGCCATCACAAGAGGGTGGACCGGGAGACCTCCAAGCGGAGGAGCCACCCATGAGCCCCGTGCCTGGGGGAAGTAAGCGGAAGTAAAGTGAGTCTAGGAGTTTTATACGGCCTGCGCCTTGCACTGAGCGTAAAGCGCCTGGAGTTGTAACCGGGTCAATTGTGGCATCTCCACTCCTTGGATTTCCTTGGGTATGGAGACAGGAAGCTGTAATGTGCCCACTTGGTAAGGCTGGATCATGGGCATCATGCCGGGCCCCATGGTGGGTTGCACATATGTGAACCCTGGTGGCGGCATCGCCATGGAGTGAGCTGCGGGATTAGCGATAGGGGCCGCAGGAATTAGCAACGTGGGAGGAGGAACAGAACCAGACCCTCCTGCATCATTTTCTCCGGCGGGGAGAGCTCCAACTACTATTTCCTGGTCCCCGGTTCCGTTCCCGACAACAGGCAGGAGCGCTCCTCCGGCGGGTGGGTGGCTCTCCAAGTTTTCTTCATTGAGAGGTGGTAGAGCACCTCTGTTGTGTAAAACCCCAGATCTCGTTGTAGTTACCATGACTAGAGCTACTGGTGTTACTGTTCACTAGCTCAAAGAGGAAGAATCTGAAGAAGATGAAGATGCAGATGATGGTTTCCCACAGACGGCGCAAAAAATGATGGTGCAGGAAATGGGTTCCTAGTGTGCAACCAAACACTTTCAAGATTTGTTTGAAAAGGGAGAGACCATCACAGGCTTAGAGCGTCAGGAACTGGGTTTCCGATTGTACGTGGGTTCTTCCAGCTAGGATAACACCAGGAAAGAAAGTACGGAGAGGGTACGTCAAAGGTGAAGTATGCAAAGCTTGGATTATGCAGCAATGGAGAAGATGCCCTAGAAGATGATTCAGGAATGCTTAGGGAAGGTGAGTGAAATTCCCTTATTTATATGTTGAGGGTCGGGGTATTTTGGTAATAGTAACTAAGTGGTCCCAAAATCAATGTAGCCCTAGACACGTTGTGGCCTGAGATGGCGTGAAAGTGATGGCTCTGAAAAGTCTGTAGCAGGTCAAGTACGAGGTGCGCGCCTCCGCTGTGTCAGAGGTGGTTAGTGAGCGGCGAGCGTACAGGTATCTAACCATGCTTCTGGTACTCTAGAAGTGCTCCTGGAATGGACAGTCCGCGCTACGGGGACTGATCCTCGAAGAGAGACAGCTTGGAGTATCAACCCGAGCGTAGGTTACGCTCGAAGGGCCGCTGGCGATGAGTGTCCGAGCGTTAGAGTCGGCGACCCATGAGCGCGAACGCTGAGGGCATCCCTGGTATGGAAGGAAGGGAACCTTGACGTAAAACATCTCCGGGGTCGGTGACGTGAGCGTTCTAGGGGACCGTTGGGGGGTCCCATGTTTGTGACTTGGGCCGAGGCACGTAAGCATTGCTTGGAGAAGAGGTATAGGGAATGGGCTGGGTTGGACCCACGAGCCCATTACCGCGATCGTTAGACTGATGAATCCTTCAGATCGTGACACGTGTATAGTGCTGATCCGAGTGTATTCTAGCCTCATCAAATATGACACCCCTACCCAAAAATATTAAACCTAATAGTACATACTTACATCCATACTCACTATATCTTTCCTATCAAATTGTAACATGTGTCATTTTCTCATCACTTGATCTCTTCTATTCAATTTGAATTATTGTTGTCTTTCTTTTATTTTTTAATGTTCTTTTACTTTTTACGAATTAATTTTATTTTCAAAATACATGATTAAATGTCCTATTAATTTAATATTTTATATAATATAAATTAATTCTCCATATGTACCATTTGATACATATTTAAAACTCTCATAATTATTTTATATTTTAGCATTCAAATTAGTTGCATTCATGATAATCGTTTTTTTTTAATAGTTAATAACATTTCATAATTGAATATTATGTTATGAAAATAAAATTTTCATATAATCAATATATAATATTTTCAAGGAGCAGTGATTTCACAAAGTTAGGGAAAAAAAACTTAAGTAATATATTGAATTAAAAAAATAATCTAAATAATTAAATTTTATTTTATACATAAGTGGAAAATAAATTAAATTATATATTTTTAAGAACTAATAATCCAACAAAATAGAAAAAGTAAAATAAGAAAAAATAAATAAAAACAACGATAAGTGTATAAAAAATGGATAAGAAAGAGATAAGTACATAAAAATGGATAAAAGAGAGAAAATGAAATATGTTAAAATTTGAAAGGAATGACCTAGTAGGAATGACTTAGTAGGTATGAATTTAGTATATACTAAATCCCGATACAATAATAACACACTATTTCCCTGGAAACACTAAACACCATTCCAGTAATACCACCCCCAATCCCCACTATACAGAAACTCTCTACCCCCAGCACCTCCCAACACATATCCCAAAACCTGTTCATCAAAGCTCCCACCCAGCGAATAACACACCATCTCCCCGGAAACACTGAACACCATTTCAGTAACACCACCCCCAATCCCCATGAACCTATACAGAAATTCCCTACCCCTAGCACCTCCCAACCTTCCCCCCTTTGTGGAAACTCCTGCACATAGCGGGGCTTCTAAGATACACAACAGACATGAAAATGAATCCACTAGCCCCATTAAACAACGATAAAAAAGTGACCATCGATCATCAGACTTAAACCTGTACCTCCCACCACTTCTACTTACAACTGCGATGTTGAGCACCCCTCAATCCTATGAAGCAAATCCCACACTTCCCTATAATGACCTCCAACTCATAAATGTAACCCTGATACTAAATATCTCAGAGAATAGCCCTTCACCTAATGTTGTCATTCGAAAGTTCAAAAGGAAGCCAAATACCAAATTAATCATAAATCGAAACTCCAAGAACGGCCCAACCAGCTCACCATCTCAACTCTCACCGGCTCTACAAAATTCCTGTCTCTAGGATATCACGAATTTAACGGCGGAGGTTGCCTGGCAACCCCACCGAGACCAATGAGTTGCCTAAGTTGGAACTGCCAGGGAATGGGGTGACCCTAGTGAGTTTACAATCTTAAAGCCCTGATCCGAGCAAACAACCCCTTAATCATTTTCATTTCAGAAACTAGATGCAAGAAAGGTAAAGTGGAAAATCTGAAGTTAGTCTTGGACATGAATGCAGTGAATGTAGATTCAGTTGGTAAAGTTGGAGGGCTCGTGATTTTTTGGCAAAAGGATGTTGATATGAACTTACTCTGTTATTCTCTTAATCATATTGATGTTTCCGTTAAGCTTGATGACTCGATGGAATCTTGGAGATTATAGGATTCTATGGACCACCGGATATTCAGAATAAGGATCGAATTTGGAACCTACTTTGGAGACTTAGCAGACAATGGAACAAAGCGTGGTTAGTAAGCCGGGATTTGAATGAAATACTCCACAGATAAGAAAAAAATAGCGGGACGGACAGATCATTTAGAAAGATGAAAGCCTTTAGCGATGCTCTTTCTGATTTGGGTCTTTCTGATCTTGGTTTTAAGGGTTATCCGTTTACGTGGCTTAAGAATAGAGCAGCCCCAAACACTATTCGGGAAAGATTGGATCACTCTGTGGCAAATGACCTTTGGCGTGCGACATTCCCCGAGAGCTCAAGTGGTGCATCTCGGGGCCTTATGCTCCGATCACTTTCCCATCTTAGCAAAGCTCAGAGGGGATCGGTTACAGAAACGTAAGGGAGTGAGACCATCGAGATTCGAGGTGGTTTAGGTAAAATCTGAAGACTGCAAGAGAATTATTAAAACGGAGTGGCACGAAGGATTGGATCCTAGTCCGTTGGACAAAGTTATGCAAGGAACTGAACGATGTCGCGTGGGTCTCATGAGATGGCTGTCTCAATAGCAGAAGCAGGCCCAGACTTTAGAGGATCTTGAGAAATGACTCGTCACCCTAAGACAAGGGCCGATTTTGGCAGAATCTAAACAAGTGGAGGAGGAACTTAAACAGAGAATCAACTCAATTATTAGTGAGGATGAATTAAGATGGAAACAAAGGGTAAAGAAACACTGGCTCAAGGAAAGGGATCGCAACACTAAGTATTTTCATTTGAAAGCTTCACGACGTGAGAAAGCTAATCATATTTTAGAGTTAAGAAACAAAATGGGGCAGATGTGTAGTTCAGAAGATGATATAAAGAGAACTATTGAGAACTATTTTGGGGGTTCATTTACGACTAGAAGTTGCAATCCGTCGGAAGTGGAGAGTGTGCTTCAGGCTGTCCCGAGTAGAGATGATGAAGTCATATGTGCCAATTGCTTCTCCCGTTTACGCCTGAGGAGGTAACTTTAGCTCTTAAGCATATGTATCCCCTCAAATCCCCCTGTCCGGATGGGCTACCCCGTACTTTTTTCAATCTTATTGGAATATTGTTGGTAAAGATGTTATAGCTTGTGCTTTGAATTTCCATAATCACGGTCATTTTGAGAAGAAGTTAAAATATGCCTATGTGGTCCTTATTCCAAATTGCAAAACACCGAAAACTATTACACAATTCCGCCCTATAAGTCTTTGTAATGTTGTCTATAAAATAGCCTCCAAAGCTCTCACTAATCGTATCAAGCCCAACCTTGACTCCATTATTTCCCAAACCGAATTAGCTTTCGTTTCTAATCGTCTCATTAGTGATAATATCTTGGTTGCTTACGAGATTAATCACTTCATTAAATGTAAGAAAATAGGGAAAGAGGGCTTCTTTAATCTGAAGCTGGATATGAGTAAAGCCTACGACCGGGTTGAATGGTAGTTTCTCGAATAGGTTCTAGACAGGTTAGGTTTTCCACATTCTTTCGTTCATTGTATTATGACTTGTGTTTCTTCCGTCTTGTTCTCTTTCCTGTTTAATAGTTGTGAGTTTGGTTTTCTACCCCCGGAGAGGGGTATCCATCAAGAAGATCCCCTATCCCCTTATCTGTTTCTCGTATGTGCAGAATTTCTCTCAGCTTTATTACAGGAACAGGAAACACTAGGAAGGCTCAAAGGTGTGCGTGTTTGTCGGAACACCCCCTTGGTGTCCCACTTACTATTTGCAGATGACACTATGATATGTGGTGTAGCGCATCGGGAGTCAGTGGCATGTGTGAAGGAGGTTCTAGCTCAATATAGTAGGGTGTCCGAACAGATTATGAACAGTCAAAAGTCATCAATTGGTTTTAGTGGAAATGTAGACCTTGATACGTAGGTAGAGTTAGCTGAATGCCTTGGTGTTCGACGGGTGGATAATTTGGATTTATATCTCGACCTCCCATCAATTATTGGCCGGTCGAAGAAAGAAGTATTTTCTAGCTTGGTGGAGAGAATCAAGAAAACTGTTCAAGGCTATTCAGAGAGGTTTCTTTTGATAGCGGGAAAGAAGGACTTAATTAAGGACGTATTACAAGTAATTCCCACAGATGCTATGAATTGTTTTTTGCTACCAGATGGTATTATTGAGGAGATTGAAACTATAATTCAAAGTTTTTGGTGGAATAATGAAAAGGACTGTAAAATCCATTGGATTAAATGGCTGACTTTGTGCTCTAGCAAAATTAAACTTCAATCTTGCAATGTTGGCTAAACAATTATGGTGGGTCATTCAGGACCCGAATAGTATCTTAGCGCGGATCTACAAGGCAAGATACTTCCCCAACTTTAACATTTGGAATACGTATTGGGGACGTGCACCATTCTTTACGTGGAGAAGTCTCTTTAAGGCCCGATACCTACTAGCAACAGGCTCGAGATGGAGGGTTGGAACAGGGGAGAGTATTCATGTGTGGCGTGATCGGTGGCTGCCGAGGGAGCCAAACTTTAGACCAAGGTTCTGAGCGGGAACCATGATTTCCCCCGAATGGGTTTTGAAGCTCATGAAACCTAACGTGCTTAAATGGAATGAAGAGCTGATTTCATTCCTTTTACGAGGAGGACGCTTGGAGTATACTTAGCATTCAGCTGGGCTAGAGAAGACACCGGGATTCTCTAATCCGGAATTACTCTAAGGATGGACATTTTTTGGTGAGAAGTGCCTATTATCTAGCAACAAGGTTGGCTATGAGGGAGGAGGGATCTTCTTCAAACTTGAGCAATCACAAAATCTGGAGGCAAATATGGAGTTTAGAAGTTATGCCAAAAATTAGGAGCTTCATTTGGAGGGCCTGTCACGAAGCTCTACTGACGACGGAGAATTCAATCCAGAGACATTGTGAAGTGGAAGATGAGTGTACGAATTGTGGTGAGAGTGAAAATATGGCCCACGCATAGGTCCTCTGCCCAGTTGTGTGACAGGCCTAGGCACTTTCCAACGTGCCATGGATGTTGATCAGTCGATTGGCTGAGAATTTCAGAGATGCTTTGGCTGTTATTTTGGATAAGCTTGAGGTTGATGATGGTAGGAAGATGGTGACCCTTCTTTGGGCGTTGTGGTACTGTCAACAAGCATAGGCGGAAGGTGTGACTTGGCGGCCTGATAAGATAGTTGTGATGGCCTCAGTGTACCCGAGACTTGTACCTATGGCGGAGGAGACTGGTTCTTCCCTTGGCCAAGTTCAAGCTGTGCAGAAATAGGAATGTCCCAGCCCAGGTTTGGTGAAAATAAATTTTGATGGGGTGGTTTTACGGATGCTAATATGGTGGGTATCGGCATTATGGCGCAAGATGAGGATAGTAAGTGCATCGGATGGGAAACAGACAGAAAAAGTTACGTTTCGGACCCGGGAGTAGCTGAGACTTTGGTTGCTCTTTCAACAGCGCGTTTGGCCAGGATTTTGGGTGGAATAAAGTCATCATAGAAGTGGACAATTCTCAGGTTATACACCAGTTGCAAAATTCGGAAGAAGACTTATCGCCGTTGGGAAACATTATTCAGGAAATTAAGCTTATTTGTTCTTGTTTCGTTGAGTGTCGTTTTTTCTCTATTAGACGTGGTGTGAATATGATTGCCCACAGTTTAGTGTTGTGTGTAGAAATTGCATGATTTTGAGCATTAATTAGATTATATTTTGGTGCCGTTTGATGAGTTTATGTATTTATTTTGCTCCGTTCAGGTGACTTTGGAGTTGGAGTTACGAAACGGCGAAGCAAGGCGATTTCACGGATTTTTGGAGGAAAATGTGGTAACTCCCGTGACCACTTAGGAGTACAAAAGTAGTAACCCCCGTTACTGGCCACAGGAGGGGAGTTGTTGGCGAGAAAAGAGGGGTAACGCCCGTTACTCCTGTGTAGAAGGAAAGTGGTAACGCCCGTTACCACTAATAAAAACGTTATGGCGATTTCAAGCAGTAACGAGCGTTAAGAACAATTACACATGGATAGGTAACGCCCGTTACCTAGGGCAACGAGAATTATTTTTGGGCTACTATATTAGTGCGTTTTTGGAGTTTTTTAGAGAGAGCTTTTCTTCCAGGTCAAGACCTAGGGTTTGGAGAGAAGACTAAGGAGTTTCATAGATTTTTCGAGAATTCGATAAGACAAGAGGATTGAATTCCTAGAACGATCTTTGATTTTATTGTTGCTTTAATTTACAAACTAATTCCTTTGAATTTAGTTTTAGTTTCGTATGTTAGATTCGTTTTTAGATACTGCTGAATGTTTATACTTTTGTTTTGGAGACTTTGTTTAGATTTGATAACTATGATTTATTTTAATGCAATTTCCGTTAGTTTTATGAGTTTTGTTTTAATTATGAGTAGCTAATTCTCTAAGGCTAGGGGCAGTGATGATGATTGTATGATAGATGTTTGATAAGATGCTTGAATGACTTGAGTTAATTCTTAGTTTCAAAATAGGTTTGAATTGACTTGCGATGGCCTGATCACCCTTAGCATGTGTCATAATTACCTATAGATCGAAACAGTGATAGTAATTTAGATGGTTTTCATAACTTGTAAGTTGTAGGGTACAAAGAGATTTGGTCCTAGCTTATACAACAGTAATCTTATTCCATGCCGAGCCGCTAGAATACTGGATTGCACTAGTCTTGTTCCTATGGTTTAATTAACTATTGGTGATTGCGAGAGCAACATTGAACACTAATTAAGCACTTGGTTACACCTTGAGAGAGGGTAATACAAATATAAGTGACTAGGTTGTAGAATTGCACTTGTCAGACGAGTATCACATCAGCTCTTGATTGTATGATTCATTACTTTTCCCTTGCCTGTTTACTTTACTGAATTTAATTCTTGTGGTTAAGTTATTATTTTCGTTTCACTCTAGTTAATTGTTAATTTCTGTTTTAATAGATTAATAGATAAACACAACAATTGCTTTTCGTCAGGTCTTTAGATTAGAGAAGAATATAGAGCAGTGATTGATTTCCCTTCCCTGTGGGTTCGATCCTATTGTGCTATGCTTATGTTAGTGTACACTTGCATGATTGGTTTTTAACTATAGTAAAACCTTACAACAAGTTTTTGGCGCTGTTGCCGGGGAAGGCGTTTTAAGTCAATATTACTCAATTATTTTGATCTAGTGCTTTAGACTATTACTTTACTTTGTGTTCATTATCTTTGTTACTGTGGAATTGAATTGAGGATTTCTTTTCCTTCTACAGGTTTACAGTGCATGCGAAGATCTCAAGATCCCGAATTAGTTCCATACGATCCGGAACTTGAGAGAACACTGAGTGCTATTAGGAGAAGGCGTAAGAAGGAGAAGAAACCAATTACTTTACCGATGGCTGAAGCAGACCTACCACCACCACCGGCCATAAGAGATTATAACGTGCTGCAGCCTGGAGCAATTCAGACTGTAGCTCGTCCCCCGATTGCAGTAAATAACTTTGAAATTAAACCAGCTATCACAAATCTGCTGCAAAACAATCCGTTTTCATGACTACCTTTGGAGGATCCGACTTCTCATCTGGAGTATTTTTTGGAAGTGTGTGATACCTTCAAAATTCACAATGTCACTACTGATGCTATCCGAGTTAGGCTTTTTCCCTTTTCACTTAGGGAACGAGCTAAAGCATAGTTGAGCACTGTCCCAAATGAATCCTTTCAGACTTGGGCAGCATTATCTCAGGCTTTCCTAGCCAAGTTCTTTCCACTTAGCAAAACCACGAAGTACAGGAATGATATTCAAGGTTTCAGGCAGTTGGATGGAGAGTCTTTCTATGAAGCTTGTGAGAGATTTAAGGATTTGCAGAAGAAGTGTCCACATCATGGGATTCCCGGTTGGTTATTGATTCCGACTTTTTACAATGGGATGTCCCCTATTTTTAGAGAAGCGATGGATGCTGCAGCTGGCGGAGCGTTCTTAGCAAAATCTGAAGTAGTTGCTACTGAGTTGTTAGATAATATGTCACAAAATGATGTTTTTGTGCATGAGAGGAGCCATTCGCAACCAGCGAAAGTGCAAGCAGGAGTCATAGAGTTAGATGGCTTAACCGCCATCAACGCTAAATTTGAAGCCCTTAACAAGAAATTGGACCAACTTTTCGTTAATGCAGTTGGGATACAATCCCAACCAGTTTAGGTAACATGTGAAATTTGTAGTGGTCCACATGATTTTAATATGTGTCCTCATACCAATGCAGGAGAACAGGTGTAAGAGCAGGTGAATTATGCAAATAACTTCAAACTAGCAAATGATCCCTACTCAAATACCTACAACCCAGGATGGATGAACCACCCTCACTTGTCGTGGTCTAATAATCAGAATGTTCAACAACCACCTCAACCTAGGCCGCTGTTTTAGCCTAGCCAGCAATTTTAAACATGGCCACCAGCCCCATTCAATGTTGCGCCCCCTCAACAGGAGCAAAAACAGGGATGAGAGGTCGCACTTGAGAAGTTCATAACCGTGTCTACGGGTCGACATCAGAAGTTGAAAGCTCAATTAGATCAAGTGGTAAATTAGACCAGAACTTTGGAGACTCAGATTGCTCAGATTGCCCAATCTCTGAATTTGAGGCCCAGGAACGCTACCAAGCCAAACTGAAAATAATCCTAAGGAGCATTGTCAGACCATAATTGTAGGAGACAATAGAGAGAATGAAGGTCCGAAGATATTTGCAGGTTCGGATGTTGAGAAAGTTGTACTTGAGAAAGTTGAAGAGAAAGATGATCTTAAGAAGAAGAATTTAGAGAAAGAAGTGATTTCAAGCAAACAGAAGCTTGAAAGCTTCACTACTATGATACTTACTGAGGAATGCAGTGCTATTATTCGGCATAAGCTTCCCCCGAAGCTCAAAGATCCAGGGAGTTTTTCAATTCCTCTGACTATTGGTTCTTTGCAATTTCATAATGTTTTATATGATTTAGGAGCTAGTGTGAGTTTAATCCCGTTATCTACTTGTAGAAAATTAGGAGTGAAGGAGCTTACACCGACTAATATGACACTCCAACTAGCAGACAGATCGGTGAAATATATGATAGGAATTCTTGAAGATATTTTGGTAAAAGTTGGAAAATTTCACATTCCTACTGATTTTGTAGTTCTTGATATTGAGAGCGATGAGATGATGCCATTGATACTTGGAAGACCGTTTCTGGCTACGGCTGAAGCAGATATAGATGTTCAGAACGGACGGCTCACGTTCAAAATAGGAGATAAACGAATGGAGTTTAGGAATTTTGGTTCCTTGACACCACCGACGATCCCGGATAAGTGTTGCATGATTAAGGTTATAAGTGATACACCAGACGGAATGACACTGTTCGCGGAGAAAAGAGATGCAGTTGATTAGGAAGGAAAACCGAAATCTTGGAGATCGAGAATGAAGGATGTTTTGGAATTAGATACTTGGAGATCAAGCTCCGGTTTTGTGAGTAACAAGAACGAGGTCACTTCTTGTGACTCGTTGCTTGAGGATTGTTAATCCTAATTCGGTTTCCAAAGTCAAGCTAACGACTATAACTTAGAACTAATTTTTTCTTTCTTTTTCTTTTCGTTTTTGTTTTTGTTTCCATTGTTTTCGTTTCTTTCGTCCTCATTTTTCTCGCGATAATTGAGTTGTCTCTCTCGTTTGCAGGTCACTTGATGTTTTACTAGAAAACCAAGGTCTACATGGTGCAAGGACCGTGATTTGAGCGTTATTGTGAGGTCCATTTACTTTGTTCGTATGCATGTGTATGGTATTGATTTTATTTCTTGAGGAGAATGAATTGTTGATATGAATTGATATATGCGTTTATGTGTTTCGAGAACGGTGCACTGTGGTTTGATTGAATGCTACGCGTTAATTTCGGTTAATTGACGTGATTGAGCACCATTAGTTTTGTGTTTGTGTTTAATTATGTTTTGGGTGGAATAGTGAGTAACGGGCGTTACACCATTGTAGTTACCTTTTGGTAACGCCCGTTAACGAGGTCAGATGCCCCGGGTAGTATAGGTAACGGGCGTTACACCTTAGCAGTTCTTTTTAGGTAACGCCCGTTAATGGGAACAGGCGTCTTGGCCCATAGGGGTAACGCCCGTTACCCCTTCCAAGAGGAAAACCGGTAACGCCCATTATCGGTCCGACTAGCGAGAATTGGGTTTTAGGAAACACGTTTTTAGGGTTAAATTAAGTCCTGTCCTACCCAATTTCGGATTTTTCTCCCCCAAACCTATAAATACACTTGCACGATTGGTTTTTAACTGTAGTAAAACCTTACAACAAGTTTTTACCTGTGTTTGTGTTTAATTTTGGACAGAATAGTGAGTAACGGGCGTTACACCATTGCAGTTACCTTTTGGCAACGCCCGTTAACGAGGTCAGATGCCCCGGGTAGTAAAGGTAATGGGCGTTACACCTTAGCAGTTGTTTTTAGGTAACACCCGTTAATGGAAACAGGCATCTTGGCCCAGAGGGGTAACTCCCGTTACCCCTTCCAAGAGGAAAACCGGTAACTCCCGTTACCCCTTCCAAGAGGAAAACCGGTAACGCCCGTTACTTGTCCGACTGGCGAGATTTGGGTTTCATGAAACACGTTTTTAGGGTTAAATTAAGTCTTGTCCTACCCAATTTTGGATTTTTCTCCCCCAAACCTATAAATACACTTGCACCCACTTATTCTACCTTAGAAGAGATTCAATAATTCCCTTGGGCCAACCATTATCAATTTACAAGCAAGAAACTTTTCCACCAAGTTTACACATTCTCTCCTCCCTTGTGAATCAAAGTAAGTCAATATCTCCCTTTCTTAGAGTGAAATATTAGAGCTAATTTTTCCAATCTTAGAATGAAACCTAGGATTGAAGTGCATGCTAGGAATCACTTTGAGATTGAATTGATAAATTTTGAGAGATTAAGCATGCTAGAATTAGGATTGATGCCTTAAATTGAAGTTAACTTGAATTGGGTTAAATCTTTGAAGAATCCTAACTTCAAAGTAATCTTGAGTACGAATTATGGAAGTTGAAGGTAGAGAATTTTAAGTTTGAATTGTAGATTATAAGCTAGTGTGAATTTGAGTTGGGTAGTTGAAGAACTTAAGGCTTAAGCTCACAAGGTGTTTGATGAATTATCCAAGTGATTTGTGATTGATTTCTTTGTGCTTTGTCGTTCTATATTTGTTTGATTTAGGTACTATGGGCACACTAAGTGCTCTAGAGTCCCGGAGCCTTTCACTACTTCATCCCGGTTAGACCATCAACCTTTTGAATCGGTCAACATAACGGTTAATGCTTTTGGGAATCCTTTTCAAAGGAATTTGACAAGGAACATTGTGGGTACTAAATTCTTCAAGGAGATGTGGATGGAGAAGTTTGAGGTTTGGGAAGAAGTGAAGAGATTGTTCGACAACATAGGATGGTTGCCATTCCTTTCTAGGACGAATATGACCTACGGAGAGATGACGGCCGCTTTCTTCCACAAAATGAACTTTGATCCGGTGGACAACACCTTGACCTTCACTCTAGATGATATGGAAACTCGAGCATGGAACATGAGCCGGGTAAGAGAGATTATTCGTTTCCCAGCTAATGCCACTACTTCTTTGCCTAAATAGAGCGATACTCAGCGAGAGGCGGTTTGGAGATCTTTCCCTTGAGAGAGGATGTCCCTAGTTATTCCCCCCGATGCACACATGACAACTATCTTGATTCGTTGACTTGGGTACTAGTCCATAGGATTTTAGCCCTGGGATTCTGTGCTAGATATGGGAGAGATAGCCACATTACTGAGACTGAGTTGGGTATAATGTACATGATGAAGGAAGGTATTAAGTTTGATGGTACGATTGTATTTTTATGGAAGCTGCAGGAGAGTGCTGGGAGTGTTACTGGTACGATTGCTCACAGTGCTTTTGTAACGATGTTTGCTCGGGAGATGAATTGGAGACCGCGAGGAGCTTTGCCTATTGACTTTGGACATATTGGTCCAAAATACTTGGAAGCTGTGGGCTTGGCTATAGCTTGGGAGAGTGGGGAGCTGAAGAACTGCAATTTGCCATGGTGGCCCATTCGAGATAGAGATCGTCTCTGGCAGATGTACAACTGGGGTAAGGCCCGGTTTGATGAGGTGTCTGAGAGGCAGAAGGAGCTTTTAGCTCGAATACCTGACCGGCCAGATGATGAGTTTGCAATTCTTCGCAATACCACGCCTGTTGTTGCTGAGGCTAGTGATGAAGCTCCTGTGACTTTGAGAGGCGTGCGTACAGAGTTGGTAGGATTGAGGGCTGATTTGACCACCGTGATCGCGAGAGTTGAGGATTTAGCACATTATGTGGATGAGCGATTCGATGCTTGGGAGGCCAGTTTGGAGGCCAAGTTTGACGGGTTCTGTGCTCGTATTGATCAGTATTTTGGAGGACCCCCATCACCCTGATTCTGTTATTTTGTTTCTCCCCAGATTTCTAGACATTCTTGTTTCGTTTATTCATTGTTATGTTTGGATATTTGACTACACTTAAGTTTTTACATATGTTTGGATTCCTGATTTTGTTTATGCAATGGTGATTTTCTTTTCGTGAATTTGTGACTTGTGTGTTGATTGTTGGATGCATGTTGATTGTCAATTGCCTGTGCACTTGATCCGTGTTTTCTAGTCACTTGTTCAGGTTTTTGAAGCTTTGCAAGCACATTGCCGGTTCTTCATTTAACCAGGGAGTTTTCTTGAACTTTAATTCTTTCATTTGCCTGCGGACATTGCAAAGTTTAAGTGTGGGGGAGGAAATTGCATGTTTGCTATGAGTTTTATTGAATATTTGCATTTTAGATGTAGTTTCACTTGTGATTTGCTAAAATTCGAGTAATTTTGAAAATTTTTGGAAATTTTCCCTCATGTTGAACTTTTTCTTTGAAGTTTGATTGTTGAGCTTTTGCTAGAATAAGTTAGGCTTTTAGAATTGAGGAAAATTGCATGAGATTTGATGATTTAGTGTGTTAGTATGCCCTTATATTTAGAGCACTTTTGAACGAGATAATGTACTTTTCTTAGAAAGGTGAGTTGATAATTTCCGAATGAGTGTAAGATTCGATTGGGATGCATTTTAGTCCTATTGAGGCAAAATTTTGAGTTATGAAGGATTAAGGAAGTGAAGTAGGCATTCGTTTTCGGAGGATTTTAAGCTTTTCTATTTTAGCCGTTTTTCACTAAATAACGTAATCTTATTGACCCCGCTGAGCCTAATTGTTGTGCAAAGATTTTTTATAGCCGCATTATAAGCCAATGCACAACATAGAAATACCTACCTTGATAATTTTTATCCCAAGGCTTGCTCGTTTGATTTTTATGGTAATTATCTATCTTTTGACCCCTTTTTATTTTCTTGTGATTGAAATTGAGAGGTTATTGTAAAGAGAAAGAAAAAGAATGAGAAAAGTGTGAAAAAAGAAAGATATGAAGAAAAAAGAAAAGAAAGAAAGAAAGAGCAAAAGAGAAAAGAAAAGAAAACTATGCAAAGTGTGAATTTGAGAGTGTAGAATTCAAATGAAGAGTTGGGGCGATTTTCGTATTAATGGCGAATGGAAGTGTTTCGTGTTTTGAATAGATTGAATGATGTAAGCTTGGTAAGTAGTCACTTGATCCGAATTTCCATAACCTTACCCTAAGCCTACATTACAAGCCCGAAAGACCTACTGATCCTAAGTCTTGATTTAATTCCATTAGTGGAGATAGGTGTGAAGAGTGTATTCCGAAGTTGATGATTAGAGCTTAGGAGGGAATTGTGAATTTGTCATTCAAATTTTTGTACATTGTTTCGTTTGATTCACACACTACACAAGGGTATACTTTTCATACTAAGTTTTGAGGATCTTATGTTTATGAGTATTTGATTTGATTAGCTAGACTTGTTTAGGCGAAGGTTTGATGATTGCTTGAGGAGATGGTTTGATAAGGATGTGTTTTCTTGATTTCCGTATTACGCGGGGATGAGCAATATTCAAGTGTGGGGGATTTTGTTGTGTGTAGAAATTGCATGATTTTAAGCATTAATTAGATTATATTTTGGTGCCATTTGATGAGTTTATGTGTTTATTTTGCTCTATTCAGGTGACTTTGGAGTTGGAGTTACGAAACGGCGAAGCAAGGCGATTTCACGTGTTTTTGGAGGAAAATGTGGTAACTCCCGTAACCACTTAGGAGTACAAAAGTAGTAACCCCCATTACTGGCCACAAGAGGGGAGTTGTTGGCGAGAGAAGAGGGGTATCGCCCGTCACCCTTGTGCAGAAAGAAAGTGGTAACGCCCGTTACCACTAATAAAAACGTTATGGCGATTTCAAGCAGTAACAGGCATTAACAACAATTACACATGGATAGGTAACGCCCGTTACCTAGGGCGGCAAGAATTATTTTTGGGCTGCTATATTAGTGCGTTTTTGGAGTTTTTTAGAGAGAGCTTTTCTTCCAGGTCAAGACCTAGGGTTTGGAGATAAGACCAAGGAGTTTCAGAGATTTTTCAGAGAATTCAAGAAGACTAGAGGATTGAATTCCTAGAACGATCTTTGGTTTTATTGTTGCTTTAATTTACAAACTAATTCCTTTGAATTTAGTTTTAGTTCCGTATGTTAGATTTATTTTTAGATACTGCTAAATGTTTATGCTTTTGTTTTGGAGACTTTGTTTAGATTTGATAACTATGATTTATTTTAATGCAATTTCCATTAGTTTTATGAGTTTTGTTTTAATTATGAGTAGCTAATTCTCTAAGGCTAGGGGCAGTGATGATGATTGCATGATAGATGTTTGATACGATGCTTGAATGACTTGTGTTAATTCTTAGTTTCAAAACAGGTTTGAATTGACTTGCGATGGCCTGATCACCCTTAGCATGTGTCATAATTGCCTATAGATTGAAAGAGTGATGGTAATTTAGATGGTTTTCATAACTTGTAAGTTGTAGGATACAAAGAGATTTGGTCCTAGCTCATACAACAGTAATCTTATTCCATGTCGAGCCGCTAAAATACTGAATTGCACTAGTCTTGTTCCTATGGTTTAATTAACTATTGGTGATTGCGAGAGCAACATTGAACACTAATTAAGCACTTGGTTACACCTTGAGAGAGGGTAATACATATATAAGTGACTAGGTTGTAGAATTACACTTGTCAGACGAGTATCACATCAGCTCTTGATTGTATGAATCATTACTTTTCCCCAACCTGTTTAGTTTACTGAATTTAATTCGTGTGGTTAAGTTATTATTTTCGTTTAACTCTAGTTAATTGTTAATTTCTATTTTAGTAGATTAATAGATAAACATAACAATTTCTTTTCGTCAGGTCTTTAGATTAGAGAAGAATATAGAGTAGTGATTGATTTCCCTTCCCTGTGGGTTCGATCATATTGTGCTACTCGTATGTTAGTGTACACTTGCACGATTGGTTTTTAACTGTAGTAAAACCATACAACATTTAGCTCATCATGCGGTTTCGACTTGCGTTGGTGCTTTTGATATTTCATTGTACGCTGCTAACTTTGTTGATCTTGATTTGCAATGAATTGACTGTTGAAAAACATAGAGTAAAAGCAGCGGAAGTTTAAAATTTTTTCCAAAAAGGATCGTGATCTTGCAATGTTGGTTTCAAAACTTTTGGGATGCAAGAAACTCACAAGGATTGAAGCTTTCTTCAAACATATTGAGCCGCCCTCAAACGTTCTTCATGCGGCATGAAATCCCTGTTTCTTAAACGATTCTTTCTTCGAGATTCCAAAGCAGAAATCCTCTAGAAGTATCCACACCAGTCCTAGATTCAAATCATATCAGTGAGTATGATAGTACTGTAATATATGTACTAAAGAAACAAGAAACGAGATTAAATTAAAAGCATAGTTAAATCTGCCTTCAAAACCTTTGTTTGACGAAAATCGAACTGCCACGCCCTTTGCCTCGAAAACCATGTCTTCCTGTCATCATCTTCACGAACTGACTTCGTATTCCTAAGAAACTCTTATTTTTCAATCTGATTATGCGATTGAAAAAATCTTTCCATCAGCCCTTCATATATATATGGCATTTCCTAAACCGTAAGCCTGTTTTAGGAACAGGATTCCTAGATTGACTTTTTTGTATTTTTCTTTCTCTCCAAGCAATAACATCTTCTCCAAATAAAATATTATTCTTCTAGAAAGAGCTCCTAACTAATTTAGTAATATTTAATTATTCCAAAAATAATTAAATATCTTGGCTTAATAATATCTTATTCTAATCAAATTAGAATATTATTAAATAGAAGATATTTTATATTTAACTTATTTATTTATTCTAATCAAATTAGAACAATTAAATAATTAAATATCTTGAATTAATTCTCAAATTAATTCCATGGAGGGCTTTAGAATTAATTCAATAATTAATTCTAATGGGATAAAATTAACTCCTAATTAATTTCCTTTTGGGCTATATAATTAATTCTCCAATAATTATATTGTGGCTTTATAATTAATTATATTTGGGCTTACTAATTAGTTCTCCAATTAATTAGCACATGATCCAATTCTTTAATTGGATTCACACGTCCCAAACATGCTCTCGATCCACACGTGTACTTTACATTGTGGTCTCATTCCGATCAATTATTTGATCTTTCCATAATACTCTTTGAACCTGGCATTTGTGTGTGACCCTCTAGGTTCAATTTCAGTTAGCAGTGAGCCTAATTAATTAATACACTTTATTAATTAATTATCTCACAGATCACACAACCATAGTCTAGCAACAGGTGTGTGACCCCTACCCGAAATGTGAATGTATGTTCTAAAGAACCTTTCAGTCAATGACATCATGTGGGATAAGATCCTCCTACCATATCTTATCTCTTGATTAAGACATAGGGCATGGGAATATAGAGAGCCCTACTAATCTTAATCTAAAACAAAGTTCCCTTTATATTCCACTTGATCTCAATCCAAGAAAACTCCATTTTCTTGATTTGTTGATCTAACTACCTTGCGCAAGGATTTTGGGATGGAACATGAATGGCTTGTGTAATAAGAGATCATCTTGCCTACAGCAAGTGTAGGCCCTTTATTGATTCCAACAATTCTCATATGCCACATGTGTATGTTAGGAATAGTGCCCTAGAAAGCCGATTGTATATCCGCTTTGTGCTTTTCCTTATTGTAATCATAGACAATCTTTGAATGAAATAACGAATTGAGGCAACACTTCTTTATATGCTCTTGTTTGGTATGCGTTTACTTTAGCTGTGCATGTATGAGAACTCCCCTAATCCTTATGACTTTAGGACTCTACCATTTAGGTGAAATGGTTCATGAAACGAGCCCTATATCACATAAGTCATGATTAGTAAAATACTCCAAGCCGATGAGTCCTACAGACAGTGGGAGTGTCAACCTGACTCCTCTAAGGCTTCCTTGTGTGATCACGCCCTTAAGAAGGACCACCTTGTTTCATGGAGGTGCAAAGTGTATAGTTGATACGTGCGTGATACATGAGGGTGCTTACTTTAATAAGTAAGTTCACTGAGGTGCCTCGTGCGAGAAGATTCCTAAATGGGAAAGGAAGTTTCTATTTCAGGAAATGGAAACTTCCAGATTAGGAAATATCTCACGAGTCATTGATGTGATTAATTGATCCTTAAACTTGAGGTTCCTTGTCACTTTATGAGTTAACTCTGTAGTCTTAGGTATAAGCTTTAAAGGGTGTCGCCTTAGACAACTGATTCAAGGCTTATGCTAGGGCTGCACAAGTGATTCATAAAAGTGAATGAGAATCAAGAAAGGACCTACACTTGCATTTGCAAGGTGATCTCTTATTGTGAAAGTCATTCATATGCCATATGGAGTCCTTGGCCAAGGCAGAAGATCAAGACATCAAGAAAAGGGTTTCTTGGATTGAGATCAAATGGATATGAAATGCACTTAGCTTTAAGACCGGATTATTAGGGTTCTGATTATTCCCTTTCCTTAGATCTTGGTTGAGAGATAGTAAGTAGGAGGATTGTATCTCACATGAATCAATGACTTAAAGGTTCTGTCGAATCCGAACATTCCAATTCAGCTAGGGGTTAAACACCTGTTGCTAGCGTATGGTCGTTTAATCTGTGGACTGATTAATTAATTAGTGAATTAATTAATTAGGGTCACTGCTAATTGAATTGAGAACCTAGAGGATCACACACAACAACTTGGTTACATGAGTTGAGGCTTTAAAATGATTAAACGAGTTAATCGAGCCTAGAGGGTTCCACACGTGTGAAGGCACACGTGTGGGTCACGTGAGTGACACGTGTCCCACACCTGTGAATATATATATTGTATATATATATTAAATAATTAAATGTGTTAATTATTTAATAGACTTTGGTTTAATTTTGAATTGAAAAGAAAGTCTTATTTTGGAGAAAAATAATCTAGTTAATTAATTATGAATTAATTAATTAGATAAAATAAGTTATTTATTTTAAATAAATAAAGTATAAAATTATCCAAAAATAGTTTGGATATTTTAGCTCTCTTGAAAGTTGATTTGAATTAGAATTCAAAGTCAAAGTTGGAAATTACTTGATGATCAAGTAATAGGAGAGAGAGGGACCAAATCCTTGCCCAACAAGGAATAGGTTCGGCCGTCCCTCTCCCTTACCCATATATAGGGGAGCTCATGCTCCCCTTTAGAGCTAATTGGTAATTCTTTTGGTTCATGTGTTGAACACCTTCCTTTCTCCAAGATTAAATAAAACCCTAGGTTAAGCCTAAACACTAACTAGAGAACTAGCATCCTTACTAGTTAGATTGTGATCAAGTTGGTGGACTATCTCTAGAGAGCTTCAAGTTAGAAGTTTGAAGATTCAAGCTTTACCAAGGAGAGGGGATCAAGCCGCGAGAAGAGCGTTCTTGGGTGGCTTGAAACGCTTCAAGAAAGAATAAAAGAAAAGTAAGTTTTCTATCTTTACGAATTTGGTTACACGATTGCGAGTCCAAGGTCCTTTTGTTGGGAAATTTTTTAAATTCCGCTGCTTTCTGATTCGTTTTTTCCAACAAGTGGTATTAGAGCCACCTCGTTATTCGTGTTTCTGATTCGTCTCCATTATTTTGAATTTGGTAGAAACTCTTAGGCTTAGATGCGAATTAGGTATTCATGAGTTCTTTTAGAAAGCCTGAATTACGAAACTGTAATTTTTCTTGAATTTCTGAAACCGTTTTCTTGAATTGTGTTTTTGAAAACCCTTTTGATTGAAATATGTTTAAATCGAATTTTTTAATTTTGGATTGAACCGGGTTTCGGAGAAACCCAAAAAACACGAAACGGGACACGAAAAGAAAGGGCCTTGGCGTGCTAGGACGTCTGCGCGCAAGGGCACGCCTGGCGCGCGCACGCTGCCGGCAATCGCTGCCGGCTGTGCGCAGCGCTGGCGAGCGCCTAGCGCGCGTTCCTGCGCGGCAGGCGGGTGATCCCGCGTCGTCCCGGGCCCGTGTTTTCGTGTTTCTTGTGTTTCATGTTTTCGGTCCTTAAAATCCCATTTAATTTTATTTTTATTTTATCTTTTAAAATCAGTTTTACTAAAATAAAATTATTTTAAATTTTTGATTAAATTGGGATTTTTGAGAAATTAAGCGATTTAAATTTTGAAAAAAAATTACAATCTCTATTTTCTGAAAAATATTGAAAGAATAAAATTATTAATTTTCTGAAATTAATTGGAATTTTATTAGTCTATTGTTTTTCGGGTTTTATTGAAAAGGCTCTTAAACAAGAATTGCATCTAAGTCGTGTTTTAAGCTATTAGAGCTTAAAATGGGAATTTTAATTTATTGGTTAAATTTAAATTCTCGCAAAAGCATGTTAGGTGATCATGGGTTTAGATCTATGTATGGTTTTAATTTATGTACATGGATGGTTTAAATTTGGGTTGGAGCCCTATAGTTGCGTTTTTCAATTGAGGTTGGAGCCTCACTTATGTGCGTACTGTTATGTGATTTATTATGTAGCTTTCCATATTACTGTTTTTGAGGCCGGGGTATGCCCCGTGTAATTGTCTAAGGCCAATATGAAGATTGAGCCTTATTACTTTATGTCTCTTTTTATTTAATTTGAGAGTAGAGATAGGTGGTGAGGTTTTATTTTCATTTTGGAGACAATGCACCCATGGAGTAAGATGGACCACATTCAAGTAACAAGGAGGCCATAAGTGAAGACCCCTCAAAATGTTAGGGAGGGGAATCTCAATTGTAAAAATGTAATAGAGATAGGGCTCGTATTTTGTTACCGCTTTCCCTTATGTGATTTAAACTGTTTATGTGGCATGTATGTTAGAACTTGTGATTGTGGAGTGGCTCCCACTTATCACGCATAAGATAGGTAGAACCCATGATCATTAGATGTTAATATCATGCTAGGACAAGTTATCTGTTTATGTGCTTGTTTGAAATGCATTTAAGTGTACTTGCATTAATCAAAACTAATAAAATTGGATAACATATATGTTGGTGAGGTCGAACCGGACAACTCTCTGGTTGATTCAAAAATTCCCATTAAATATTAAGCTAATTTCGAACAAATAGGTGTTTAATTCGAGATGCAAATTTTGAATTAAATTCCTAGCATTCCATCAATAAGTTTTAAGTTTAGTAAGTGAAGTTATTGTCCGCGAGTCGTGGGATAGCTAGTGGACCTTATTAGTTCTTAGTTACCTAATTGATCATTTTAAATGGTCAATATTTCGTGGTCAATTTTAGCAAGGGCGATGTCCGAGAGTCGTAGGTCGTTCGAACTAAGTTTTGGTCATGATCTTATGATTGATGGGTCTAGCTTAACGCCTAAGTAAATATGGATGTCGCACGAGTTGTGGGTCCATATTGAAAGATAGATGATGCAAAAACAATTACTAAGAGTTCTAAAGGTGTTAGAATTGGTAAGTTGTACCTACCTAGGGTTCTTACTTAGAATGTCCGCGAGTCGTGGGTTCGAGGTAAAATGCCTAGGATCTTAGTACCCATTGGGAAACCTGTTCCTCTTAGATCTTTGGGAATTATAGATCTTTGAAAAACAGTGGGAGCTACATTAGATTAAAGACCTTATCTTTTGTACATCGTTATAATTCAGCATGCTCACTAGTTCTCTGTTTTACCATTTAGGTCGTAGATTCTGTGATTCTCTACGTGTTTTGAAATGGCAACTAAAAACCCTCTTGTATCGATCCTCGAGTCAAACAAGTTGACTGGTCCCAACTATTCTGATTGGCTGAGGAATCTAAAAATCATTTTAGATTCTGAGAAGAGAACTTATGTTCTCTTCGAAGGGGAGCCTAGTCCCGAAGGGGAGGCTCCCACTCGGGCCGAGCGGGACGCGATTCAGAAGTGGAAGGATGATAATCTCCAAGCCCGTTGCCTTATGTTGGCTAATATGTCTCCGGACTTGCAAAGGCAACATGAGGCCATGGAATTTGCTTGGGAGATTTACGACCACTTAGAGCAACTTTACCGCCCTAATGAACGTGTTACAAGGTATAACACTTCAAAGGAATTGTTCCACTTAAGAATGAGCGAAGGTTCAAGTGTCCATGAATATGGACTCAAGTTTCTTGCCCTTACTGAGAAACTTGCTTCCATGGACATGCCACAAAAAGATGAGCTTTCAGTGGATTTGTTGCTAGCTTCGCTCCCACCATCATTCAACCCATTTGTCCTTAACTTTAACATGAATCATGTTGGTGCTACTGTAGCTGAGCTGATTAGTCAGCTTGTGACTGCTGAAAGCACGATCAAGAAGGACAATAAGGTTTTGATGGTGAATGCTCCATCTTCCTCTTCTGGGCCTTCTAAAGGTAAGGGCAAGAAAGCCCAAAAGAAGAAGAAGAAACCCCTTAGGCCCACTGGTGGCATTTCGAATGGGAAGGCCCAAAAGAAGAAGCGTGATCAAAAAGAGGATGTTTGCTTCCATTGTGGCAAAGCGGGACATTGGAGGAGAAACTGCCCAGAGTACAAGGCTACTCTAAAGAAAGGTATCTTTCTCATTGAAGTAAATCTTTCTATTAATTCTAGTTCTTGGGTACTTGATACCGATTGTGGAACTCATATCTGTAATGATGTACAGATGCTAAGTGAAGTCCAACAACTCAAAGAAGGAGAATGTGTCTTGAAGATCGGCGATGGCTCAAACGTTGAAGCTCGAGCTTTAGGCACAATTAGATTAGATTTAGGTAGTTTTGAGTTAGTCTTAAATAAAGTCCTTTATGTACCGAGCATTATTCGTAATATAATTTCAGTTCCAATATTAGATTGTGAAGGTTATGAAACTTATATTAAGAATGATAAATACTTTATCAAACGGAACAACTCTTCCGTGCTTATCGGTACTCTAAGTAATGGACTTTATCTAACTCAGAATATCAATATTATGAATATACAACGAGAAACCAAGCGTAAGAGAGATGACAAAGTTTCATCTCCCTTATGGCACGCTAGATTAGGACACATTTCCAAGAACAGAATTAGCAAGATAAAAACTTTAGGATCATTCTCTGAAAATGATCTTAAGGAGTTAACTTCTTGCGAATCCTGTCTCAAAGGAAAAATGTCCAAAGTCCCTTTTAAAGGAACTGTGGAACGTGCCATTAAGGTTTTGGATTTGATCCATACTAATGTTTGTGGACCGCTTAGTGTAAGCACTAGAAACAATCATCAGTATTTCATAACCTTTACTGATGACTTTAGTCGGTATGGTTATGTATACTTAATGAAGTATAAATCTGAAGCTTTTGAGAAATTCTTAGAATTTCAAAAGGAGGTTGAGAACCAAACTGGTCACAAGATCAAAGCACTTCGATCTAATCGAGGAGGCGAGTATCTTAGTGAAGAATTCCTTAATCATCTCAAAGATAATGGGATTATCTCTCAGTGGACTCCTCCGGGAACTCCTCAGCTTAATGGAGTTTCTGAGAGAAGGAATCGAACCCTACTTGATATGGTTCATTCCATGATGAGTTTCACTGACTTACCACCTTCTTTCTGGGGTTATGCCGTAGAAAGTGCAGCAAAGATTTTGAATCTAGTTCCCTCTAAGTCAGTCCCTAAAACGCCCTATGAAATGTGGCATGGAAAAATCCCCAGTTGTTCTTACTTAAGAATTTGGGGTTGTCCTGCTTACGTGAAGAGGACAGTGGGAGATAAGTTAGAATCTCGTTCTAACTTATGCTACTTTGTAGGTTATCCTAAGGAATCCATAGGATACTACTTCTATGATCAATCTGAGCAAAAGGCGTTTGTTTCTAGAAATGCCACTTTTCTTGAGGAACTGTTCCTTAAAGAAAAGAAAGGCAAGATCATAGAATTAGAAGAAGTACAAAGTGACCCCACGCCACCTACTGAAGAGATGTCCCTTACTGCATATTATGACTATGAGATATGGCAAATGGATGTGAAAACTGTCTTTCTCAATGGTGACATTGACAAAGACATTTATATGGAGCAACCCATAGGTTTCATACTCAGTGGGAGTGAGCAAAAGGTTTGCAAACTCCAAAGATCAATCTATGGATTGAAACAGGCTTCTAGGAATTGGAACATTCGATTTGATGAATCAGTCAAAGCGTTTGGCTTCATTCAAATTTCGAATGAGTCCTGTGTGTATAGAAAGGAATTGAAGACCTCAGTGCAATTCTTAGTACTTTATGTTGATGACATCCTTCTTATTGGGAATTCGAAGGATGATATGAAAGTAACTAAGTTATGGTTATCGAACCAATTCGAGATGAAAGATCTTGGTGATGTGTCCTATATCCTTGGAATTAAAATCTATAGAGATAGATCTAGAAGGTTAATAGGACTATCACAGTCGATGTACATTGAGAAAGTATTGAAGAGATTCAATATGGAGCCAGCAAAGGTTAAGAACCTTCTTATGAGTGTAGGAACATGTCTTTCAAAGAAGATGTGTCCTAAGACTAACCTTGAGAAGGAAAGAATGACTCATACACCTTATGCATCAGCAATAGGTAGCATAATGTATGCAATGTTATGTACTCGGCCGGATGTGGCTTATGCACTTAGTGTAACAAGTCGTTTCCAATCTGACCCTGGAGATGGTCACTGGGCTGCCGTGAAGAATATTCTTAAGTACTTGAAAAGTACTAAAGATTTATTCTTAGTTTACGGAGGTCAGAAAGATCTTACTGTCGAAGGATACTGCGATGCAAGCTTTGCATCTGACTTAGATGATTTTAAGTCAATGTCAGGATACATTTTCTGCCTAAACGGCGGAGCAGTGAGTTGGAAGAGTTCCAAGCAAACTACCACTGCAGATTCGACCACTGAGGCCGAATACTTAGCTGTAAATGATGCAGCTAAGGAAGGTGTTTGGATTAGAAACTTCATTCAAGAGTTGAATGTTGTTCCTAGCATGAAAGACCCCATTACTGTGTTTTGTGACAACACTAGGGCGGTTGCTCAAGCAAAAGAACCAAGATCTCACCAACGGACCAAGCACATTATGAGGAAGTATCACCTAATCCGTGATATTATCAAAAGAGGAGATGTGCAAATCGAGAGGGTCACATCAGCAGAGAACGTGGCAGATCCACTTACTAAACCCCTTAGTCAAGAAGCTTTCCAAGGTCATCTTCAGAAGATGGGACTTAGAGTAGCTTTAGAATGGCTTTGACGGGCAAGTGGGAGATTGTTAGGAATAGTACCCTAGAAAGCCGATTGTATATCCGCTTTGTGCTTTTCCTTATTGTAATCACAGACAATCTTTGAATGAAATAACGAATTGAGGCAACACTTCTTTATATGCTCTTGTTTGGTATGCGTTTACTTTAGCTGTGCATGTATGAGAACTCCCCTAATCCTGATGACTTTAGGACTCTACCATTTAGGTGAAATGGTTCATGAAACGAGCCCTATATCACATAAGTCATGATTAGTAAAATACTCCAAGCCGATGAGTCCTACAGACAGTGGGAGTGTCAACCTGACTCCTCTAAGACTTGCTTGTGTGGTCACGCCCTTAAGAAGGACCACCTTGTTTCATGGAGGTGCAAAGTGTATAGTTGATACGTGCGTGATACATGAGGGTGCTTACTTTAATAAGTAAGTTCACTGAGGTGCCCCGTGTGAGAAGATTCCTTAATGGGAAAGGAAGTTTCTATTTCAGGAAATGGAAACTTCCAGATTAGGAAATATCTCACGAGTCATTGATGTGATTAATTGATCCTTAGACTTGAGGTTCCTTGTCACTTTATGAGTTAACTCTGTAGTCTTAGGTATAAGCTTTAAAGGGTGTCGCCTTAGACAACTGATTCAAGGCTTATGCTGGGGCTGCACAAGTGATTCATGAAAGTGAATGAGAATCAAGAAAGGACCTACACTTGCATTTGCAAGGTGATCTCTTATTGTGTAAGTCATTCATATGCCATATGGAGTCCTTGGTCAAGGCAGAAGATCAAGACATCAAGAAAAGGGTTTCTTGGATTGAGATCAAATGGATATGAAATGCACTTAGCTTTAAGACCGGATTATTAGGGTTCTGATTATTCCCTTGCCCTAGATCTTGGTTGAGAGATAGTAAGTAGGAGGATTGTATCTCACATGAATCAATGACTTAAAGGTTCTGTCGAATCCGACCAATTCAGCTAGGGGTTAAACACATGTTGCTAGCCTATGGTCGTTTAATCTGTGGACTGATTAATTAATTAGTGAATTAATTAATTAGGGTCACTGCTAATTGAATTGAGAACCTAGAGGGTCATACACAATAACTTGGTTACATGAGTTGAGGCTTTAAAATGATTAAACGAGTTAATCGAGCCTAGAGGGTTCCACACGTGTGAAGGCACACTTGTGGGTCACGTGAGTGACACGTGTCCTTGTGACACGTGTCCCACACGTGTGAATATATATATTGTGTATATATATTAAATAATTAAATGTGTTAATTATTTAATAGACTTTGGTTTAATTTTGAATTAAAAAGAAAGTCTTATTTTGGAGAAAAATAATCTAGTTAATTAATTATGAATTAATTAATTAGATAAAATAAGTTATTTATTTTAAATAAATAAAGTATAAAATTATCTAAAAATAGTTTGGATATTTTAGCTCTCTTGAAAGTTTATTTGAATTAGAATTCAAAGTCAACGTTGGAAATTACTTGATGATCCAGTAATAGGAGAGAGAGGGACCAAATCCTTGCCCAACAAGGAATAGGTTCGGCCGTCCCTCTCCCTTACCTATATATAGGGGAGCTCATGCTCCCCTTTAGAGCTAATTGGTAATTCTTTTGGTTCATGTGTTGAACACCTTCCTTTCTCCAAGATTAAATAAAACCCTAGGTTAAGCCTAAACACTAACTAGAGAACTAGCATCCTTACTAGTTAGATTGTGATCAAGTTGGTGGACTATCTCTAGAGAGCTTCAAGGTAGAAGTTTGAAGATTCGAGCTTTACCAAGGAGAGGGGATCAAGCCGCGAGAAGAGCGTTCTTGGGTGGCTTGAAACGCTTCAAGAAAGAATAAAAGAAAAGTAAGTTTTCTATCTTTACGAATTTGGTTACACGATTGCGAGTCCAAGGTCCTTTTGTTGGGAAATTTTTTAAATTCTGCTGCTTTCTGATTCGTGTTTTCCAACAGTGTAATCCCAACATAGGTCGTGGTTCAGGTGTCTATATGGCGACACCCTTTTGAGCCTATATCAAAGATTAAAAAGTAAGCTCATATGAGATAATTTGGAATCTCAAGTCTAAGGATTAATTCCTCATGTCATTGATATGTGCAATATTTCCTAATCTGGAAGTTCTAGTAACTTCCTTTTCCATTTAGGAATCTTCTCACGCGGGTACCTCAGTGAACTTATTCTATTAACAAGCACCCTTATGTATTATGAACGCATCTTCATATGGACTTATCACCCCATGAAACCGGGTGATCCTTTTTAAGGACATAACTACACAAGCAAGTCTCAACGGAGTCAAGGTCGACACTCCCACTATCTATCGGACTCATCGACTTGGAGAAGTTTCTAATCCTCACCTTATGGAGTTAAGAACTTGTTTTATGTGTCGTTCTCATAATGACAAAGTTCTTAACGGCCTCATTGGATTAGGGGAGCTCTAAACATGCGCACGTAATGGAAACATACAAAACATGTAATGGCACATAAAAAGTGTTCGCCTATGATTACAATCATTCGTTTATCATTGAAAGATTATCTGTGATATAAGGAAAGTCCCAAAGCATACAGCTTTCTAGGGCACTATTCCCAACAATCTCCCACTTGCCCGTAAAAGCCATTTTAGGTCTATTCTAGGTTCCATCTTCCCAAGATGTACTTTTAGAACTATATTGACTTTGGGCATTTCCAAAGTGGATTTGCAATATTCTCTGCTGATGTGAATGTTTCTAATTTACACATCATTAAGAAAACATTATTTCCTTATTCATGTGATTAATAATCAAGCGTCTGGTCCTTTGGTGAGGTCTTGGTTCTCTTACTCGAATAACCATCCATTTGATCATACAATATGACAATGGTGTTGATTCATGCTAGGAACTTCATCTATCCGTTAGATGGAGTTTCTTACCCAAACACTTAACTTAGCGGTATTCAATACGACTAAGTATTCAACCTTATAGTCGAATCTGTAGTGCCTCTCGATTGGAAATTTTTCCAAAGCACTTTTCTACCATTTACGCAAAATGCGTATCCTCTCATAGATTAATAACTATCTATGTTTTGATTCAATGATTACATCAAAATATCCTTTAATGACAAGATTTTGTTGGACTCTTAAAATATATCCTCATTTCTTCTCAAGTACTTTGAGGGTAATTTTACAGCAGCCCAGTGACCTTCTCTAAGGTTACACTTAGAATTGGTCCATCACGCTTTGTGACAAGCCAAATCTTGTCGAGTACATAACTTTGCATACATTAAACACCCTTTTGATTAAAAGGGGTTTTGAACATTTTAACTTTCTCAGAGCTATTTTAGGCGACATCCTCTTCAAAAGAGATGTTCCATTGTCCATTGGAAATTCTGTAGGAATCTTCCATACTAAACTATTTTAGTACATTGTTTATGTACCTCGACTGTGATAATCCTAATTTTCTCTTAGATCTATTTCATAGATAGTTGTCTCAAGAATGCAGAATCTATCACTAAGATCTTTCATCTCAAAACGGTTCCTAACCAAGCTTTGGTCACTTTTATGCCATCCTCCATATTCCCAATGAGAAGGATGTCATTTTTGCAAAGTGCCAAAAGTTGAACTTTTAGTCTCTAACACTTTCTTGTACACACTTACTCGAATTCAACGTATAAGGTCAAACAACTTTGACTATTTCACTTAATTCGAACACTCTAACTCCTAGAAGCCTAGTTCAATTTCGTAAATTGACTATTTGAAGTCTGCAAACCTTTTGCTTACTCCCACTGAATGTGAAATCCATGGATGTTCCATATTTATGTCCTCATCAATCTCACATTGATAAGACAAGCTTGATCCTATCAAGTAGTTCAACTAAAGTCCAAACTTAGTTTGATTATATGGAATCCCTTTCAAATTTCATGATTTGTTTTTCACTGCTCAGATTTCAAATCTGATAGCGCCTCCTGATGGGTAAATGGATCAATATCCACTTAAAAAGATTTTATGGAGAAAACCATATTGTCTAATGGGCTATCTAGGAATGCGTTCTAAACGCTTCGAGGGGGGAGAGTTCACACATGTACTATCTCTTAAATTTGGCTAAGTTTATCAGATTAGTTTGTTTCTTCCTATTTGTGGCGTGGGCTTTTGTCCTCAAACCTTTTGATGTCTATGGGCTTACCTTTCTTCTCTCTTAGGAACGATTCCTCAAGAAACGTATATTCTTTAAAACAAACAACATTTGTTCAAAAGAATCGCAAAAGTGATACTATATATTGTTCATATAAACTTGAACTTGTTTCAAGCTTATCTCCCACTGTCTTCTTCACTTAAGAAGACTCCCAATGTCCTGTTCATATAAGATGGCAATCCCAAAATTATAAGATAAATAACTAGTATGGTTTCTAACCTCCTAATTTTGAAATTCTGATCATTTTACAAAAGTTTCAAATTTCTTACTTCAATAAGTACACACATTCACAATGATTAAACTAATGATTTTGTCTCGTGCTTACATTAAGCGATCCAAAATCATGAGTATGGATCAAAATCCATATAACAAATTTTGAAATTCTGATCATTTTACAAAAGTTTCAAATTTCTTACTTCAATAAGTACACACATTCACAATGATTAAACTAATGATTTTGTCTCGTGCTTACATTAAGCGATCCAAAATCGTGAGTATGGATCAAAATCCATATAACAAATGGGACATCCACTCGTTTCATGTAAACGAGGTTTCGGGAATGTTTTCCTCAAAATAGGATTCTTAGGAAGTGAAGTCTTTGAGTTCATTTTTGTAAAATGATCCTAAGATGATTAACTTGCTAATCCTATTAACTCTAATGTTCCAAAGTTATTGGAAACTTTGTCATCTTACTTACTTATGTTATCTCGTTGTATGTTTGAAACATCAATGCTTTGAGTTTTACATAACAATTTGTACAAAATTAACTCAAGACTACAACAAGAGACTTTTGGAATATCCATATACTTTTTGCAGTTCCCTTTCCAAGCCCCTAGTTTGCCACTGTGGAAGCTAAAGTCTGATCTTTTTTTCTTTTAGGTTTTCCCTTTACTCACCCCTCCATCGGTTTTTAAGGGTCTCTTCTTCTTTGCCCTTGATGCCTTTACCTCGTTAAGTTTACAAGAAGAACTAACCATCATTACCTTTTAGTCCTTCATAAGAATGTTCTTTAAGTTATCAACTAATTTGATCAACTATGCTACAATAACATCATCTAAGATTGAGCAAAAGGGCTTAAAATGATGATAGAAGCAATTCTAGCAATCAGTGGACTAAGCATTTATTTCTTAGAGTGTCTGTGGCTGCAAGGTCCTCCTTAGTGAGGACTTTCAGTCCACGTCCATTCAAGCTTGTATTCCCACATTGGAATATGGAACAAATCCTTCAATTGTGTTATACTTTGTAACACTTCGTAAGGGAGTACGATTGCTCTTAAGTGTTCCTTTGATATATTATACTTTGTAACACATTCATGAGGGAGTACAATTTCTCTTAAGTGTTTGGAGAATTTCCTTTCACTTTTCAATTGCGTCTTTTTGGCCTAGGTCGAATTTTCACAATGGGTGAAAAATTCGCCTTATAGAGAATAATTTTCTCTTTTGGAACCTAAAACGGGTTTTAGGATTCAAAGCCAATCAGAGTAGTTAGGACTTTAGTCAACTTATTTGACTCAAGGATGGATACTAATGTGTTGCACTTCAACTTGTAGACAATCACAGAACTACAACCTAAATGCTAAGCAAAGAAAATGTGAGCATATTGAATAATAACGTAACACATAGGATCATATCTTTTATCGTATGTGGCTCCCACTATTTTTAGAAGGTCTATAAATCCCAATCGACCTTAGAAGAAACTTGTTTTCTCAGTAGGTACTAGGATCCCAAGCATTCTTAGTTTTGGACCCACGACTCGTGAGACATCCAAAGGTCTAAGAATCTTTAGGTAGGTACGAAATTGCCAATTCCATCTCCATGGAATTCCTAGTAATGTTTTTGCATCACTGATCTTTCAATCATGGACCCACGACTCGTGAGACATCCATATCTACTTCACTGTTGAGCAGAATCCATCAATCATACACTACAAGAATCATACACTACAAGAAAACAGTCAATTTCAGACGAACATTTCCGACGAACTTTTTAGGTCTGAAATATTCCGATGAATTTTCGATGAATTTTCGACGAAACGAATAACAATGTACTTTTCTTACATGATTCAACATTTTCGAGGAATTTCAGACGAATTTCCGACGAACTAAAATTTTAATTAATAAAATAAATATTTTTGGTAATTCAGACGAACTGTTTGTGACGAACTTTCGCCCCAAATTTTTTAAATTTTCAGACGAAATGTCGTCTGTAATTCGTCTGAAATGTCAGACGAAATATTTCATCTGAAATTATTTCATATTTGCGGCCAAACAGCGATGAAAGCCTCGTCTGAAAATATTTGGGGCTTTTATAGGAAAACTCAGACCAATCTTCGTCTCAACCGCGTCTGAGTAAGCCGGCGATACTGCGACGAAACCATCTGCCGGAAAACGAGCACTGAAATTGATTTTTCGGCGACGAAATGCAGACCAAAACATGTTCGTCTGAAATGTTTCGAAATTTTGTGAAAAGAAATTGAGAAGGATCTCTCAATCAGATTATCCATGCCCTAAAATCAACCCGTTCCCTTATCCCGTCTCTCCAAATCACATTTCAAGCTTTCCCTCCCATGGCTGCCGCTATCAAACTCCCTCATTGAAAAGCTTGTCGTTATTCTACAGAAAAGGTTTCAGCACTCTCAACCTTGGCCCCTTCTTTCCGCCCCGCCGAAGACCCTGTCTCCATCATCTGCGCCTCAGAACGAAGAATAGGGTCTTCTCCCTTTTACCATTTTCTTGTAACTTCTGTGAGGGTGAAGGTCACAGCTCAACTGAGCTGCCATTTTGATCGGTTCGGAGAAAACACAGCTCAAATTCGTAAGTGGTATGTCTGCTTGACTTCTCGCTTTTCATTCAGCAAAGCACCCAAAAGATTGTATGTTTGTTTGTCATTTCGTTTAAGTCTGCTCTTTTATTATCAAAATTTCGTTTTTTTCTTGGAAGATTGGATCCTTTTTGGTCGATTTTGCAATGTTGGTTATTTATGTGTGTTTATGCTCATGTGTGTCTCTGCTAAGGCTCATGGGTTGCTGGATTTGAAGTTAATTAAGATTGAAACTTAGATAAAGCTAATTTCTTTATATCTGAACTGTCGAATTAAACAGAGGGTTATTTGTGTTAAGAGATTCTTCGCATTTTTCTTTTTTTTTTTTTGTTTTAAGTTCATAGGTACTTAGATCTAACATGCTTTAGGTTGAATCTTGTGTTAAGTGGTGTTGAATCTGAGTTTTTGCATGACAAGATATGAGTATCTTGAATCTTGTGTTAAGTGGTGTTGCATCCTGAATAAGAACAGGACTATGTAAATGCTTTTCAAAGGCTTTGCTGAAAATGAAATAGAACTATAGCTTACTCCGGATTAATTAGCAATTTTAAAACTAGAAAGCTTTTGATCTTTTTGTTGTTTCTTGATATTAGGTTCTTTGTTTGAATAGAGAAGCTTACTACTTCAGTTTTTTTTACTTCATTATAGATTGAAAAGCTAACTACTTCAGACTTTGTTTCAGAATATTATGAAGCATTAAATTAAGCGTGCATCTGTCATCGGACATCAACGAGTTATACGAACTACAGATTATGTAAGTTACAGCCTTTTGATATGAAAAGCTCCTGAAATTTGATTATTTGTGTACGTTTGACATCAAATATGAAGTTACATTCTGCCACTTTTATTTGACAAATCAACAAAATATGTAGTCGCATTTAATTGATTGAAAACTGGAAGGTGTATGCCTTTTGTTTGTGAATTGCATCTGCTGAAATACATGAAGTTTGTGTGCAGTTTTGAAAGTGGAATTTTAAGCAGCAGTTTTGTTTATATAGTTGCAATTTTGTTTATATAGTTGCAATTATTTTCATGAATTAATGTTATATACTCTGGTTTGGAATTTAATGAACAATTTTGCTAGGTTGTGATGAGGTATTAAATGTCAAATCCGAAGAAGTTTACATTCTGCCACTTTTGTTTGAAGAATTAACACTTTTGCATGAAGTGTTGTTAACTAGATCATTGTGCTTTACATGATGGATATATGCTATACTAACACTGATAGTCAATTCCTGGTGGATCTAATGATTTGAGTGTTTTTTAACCAAATAGGTAGCAATATCTTGAAGAATCGGGGAGACAAGGCTTGCAGTGAGTGGTGGGCTGGCAGGTGAGATTGCTTCAGGCTGTTATAACAATTTTTTGTTCTGTTGTTGTTGATATATTTGTAACGGGCAAGGTAAACTTTGGATTGTTTGTAAAAACCTGAACATGATGTTTTGAATTATTGTTAAAAATCTAAACATGATGTTTCTTTCATAAAAAAATGGGATGTTTCTTAAGGGGAGGTTTCTGTAATTTGTAAAATTCCTAAGGGGAGGTTACTGTAATTTAGCAACAAAAATTCAATAAATGTTTCTTTTAAAAGTTACATAGCATCATCCAACTAACTATTAGATATATTAAACAGCTAAGGGGAGTTCTGCTCTTAAATGAGAAAGGGTACAAGTTATATTTTAAATTCTTTGAGAAGATTGATCTCGAATGAAAAGTTATTGGATATGCATCTTAGAGTTCACTAATGACTGGTCGTCACCTCGCAGGACTTGTAGAAACTAGAAACTGTTGGTCTTCTTTTTTAAAAGGGATTATATTCGTCTTAGAATGCATAATATTTATCAATTTTAATGTTTGGGATGAAGCGAACTGCCGGTATTCTATGCTAGGATGCACATTCTATACTTTTTATGTGCATTCCTCGCGATTTTATCTGTTAGGAGTGCTAAATGAACTTAGTCATTGATAGGAGTACTAAACAAAATTATGCTTGTCATGGTTTACCATTTTATCTGTCAGAGTATAATTTTGTTGCCAATATGCAGTATATAATTATCTGATAACCAAATCTTTTATCTGCTCCTTGTTCTTGCTAAGGCTTATCATTTTTACTTGGATTGATGGTAAACTACATGAATGTATTACGTAAAAAGCTTTCTAGATTTGTAGAAATTCAGTTTCTTTTGCTTTCATAACCAAAATCTTGTCAAAATGTAAAACAAGCAAAAAAAAAAAAAAAGAAATCTGACTTTCATTTTTATGTTGCAATCAAAAGAAAAATAACATAAATTTCAGCCCCCCTCCTCTCTAACTATTTAATTACATAAGTGTTCCAGCTAGTTTTCAAAATTAGAGTTGCCTTACTTGTCTTGTACCTTTCCATTCTTACAGTTTCCCCAGGTAATTGTTCTTAGTTAGTTGGATAATGCTATCTAATTTTTAATAAATGTTTTCCAATTGTTCTTGGTTATTTTGATCGTTTCTTAATCTCTACCAAAAAGTTCATGTTGCTGATTATTCTTAATATGTGCTGTTGAATGAGTCACAAGTTGGATGTTGTTGAACTTGATTACGAGCGTAAACTGCTGCTCAAGTTGGAGCTGCTGTAATTTCTGAGAAAGCCTACAAGATACAAGCACCGAACTCGTAAGTTCTTTCCTTTTAATAAATGTTTGACAGTTTGATTGTGCAAAAGTAAGCTTACTTGTTTCCTAGCAGGTTACTTGTTTCCTCTACAGTTATGTTTATATAGTTGCAAACATTCAAGAATTAATGTTATATGTTATGGTTTTGGAATTTAATGAATTTTGACAGCTTGTATGCAGTGAGTTCAAACGTAAATTCCGAACTCAAACGAACTCTTTTTTAAAAACTATTTTAGTGGCATGTACCCTACATACTAAGCTTTATATTTGTTAAATTTCGTGTTCATCCAAGCCCATTTGATACCCGAAAAAAATTTCGAACCTCGCTACTGTCCCTTTGTTTCTGCTTTGAATTATGTAGCTTGTATGCAGTGAGTTCACACGTAAATTCCGAACGCATACAAACTATTTTTGTAAAACTGTTTCAGTGGCATATACCCTGCATACTAAGCTTTGTCTTTGTTGAATTTGGTGTTCATCCGAGTCCATTTGATACCCGAAAAAAATTCTTGTTCTTAGCTGCTGTCACTTGTTGTCTTTAATGAATTTTGACAGCTTGTATGGGGTGAGTTCAAACGTAAATTTCGAACTCAGACGAACTCTTTTTTTAAAACTGTTGCAGTGACATATACCCTACATACTAGGCTTTATCTTTGTTAAATTTCGTGTTCATCCGAGTCCATTTGATACCCGAAAAATATTCCGAACCTCACTACTTTAATTTGTTTCAGTTCTGAATTGTGACAGCTTGTATGCAGTGATTACACACATAAATTCCGAATGCATACGAACTCTTTTTTTAAAACTGTTTCAGTGGCATATACCCTGCATACTAAGCTTTATCTTTGTTAAATTTCATGTTCGTCCGAATCCATTTGATACCCGAAAAAATTTCTTGTTCCTAGCTGCTGTCACTTGTTGTCTTTAATGAATTTTGACAGCTTGTATGCGGTGAGTTCAAGCGTAAATTCCGAACTCAAACGAACTCTTTTTTTAAAACTGTTTCAGTGGCATATAGCCTACATACTAAGCTTTATCTTTGTTAAATTTCATGTTCATCCGAGTCCATTTGATACCCAAAAAATATCCCGAACCTCGCTGCTTTAATTTGTTTTAGTTCTGAATTGTGCCAGCTTGTATGCAGTGAGTTCACACGTAAATTCCGAACGCATACGAACTCTTTTTTTAAAACTGTTTGAGTGGCACATACCCTATATACTAAGCTTTATCTTCGTTAAATTTTGTGTTCATCCGAGTCCATTTGATACCCGAAAAAAATTCTGAACCTAGCTGCTATCACTTGTTGTCTTTAATGAATTTTGACAGCTTGTATGCGGTGAGTTCAAACGTAAATTTTGAACTCAAACGAACTCTTTTTTTAAAACTGTTTCAGTGGCATATAGCCTGCATACTAAGCTTTGTCTTTGTTAAATTTCGTGTTCATCCGAGTCCATTTGATACCCGAATAAAATTCCGAACCTCGCTGCTGTCACTTGATGTCTTTAATGAATTTTGATAGCTTGTTTTCTGTTTTCTGTTCTGAATTTTGTGTTCAATTAGTAAAATAACTGATGTATGTTTCATTGAAACCAGATTTGAGAAGATTACATTTCGGAGGCCATTGGAGCTCTCAAATTTCACTTAGAGGATCAAAGGTAGGATTTTTACCACTTTTTTGCTAAATATGGTTTGTCTGAAAGCAAAATGTTGTTTTATGTTGAATATGTTTGATGTTTAAACTCATGCAGAAATATGCCAGGTCCCAGCATTATTATCATGTTGAAATTCAATCTCTTTATATCTCAAATAATTTTAGTTTAGCATATATCCATCAAAAAACACTCAAATCATATTAGTATATCAGCTTATTTATTGCTACCTATCAGCTTATTTATTGTTACCTATGGATTTGGTCTTATTTACTTCTGCGTGAAGTATATCAACTTCTTTATGGAGAAATTGGTTTTGGAGTTGGAGAAATTACTATTTATGGAGAAAACCAATTTCTGAGTTGGATGTAGTGAACATAACTATCCATTTGCTGATTATTCTTAATATCATGCTGGGCTTTTGTTTTGTATGGGTTGTATAGTGGCTGAGGGTTTTATTTACATAGTAATGATACATGAATTCACTAAGTAATTAGTCAATCAAAGTAATCTTATTTTGAACAAACATATTAAGTTCATTGAGGTGAATTTGTATGTTGCGAGAATGGGAAGACCGTAGTGTTCTTTAATTTAATTATACATAATTTCTAACCTTTGGTGTGTAGATGGATAATATTCAATTGCATAGGAGATGGATGTATAATAGGACTTACCCAAATCGTGTCGGCCTAATACCAGAATTTATGGCTGGGGTTGACTCTTTTATAGAATATGCCAAAGGGTTACGACCGTATGAAACGGACGGTGTTATACGATGTCCATGCATTAAATGCTTGAGAAAATGGGACTTTTTGTCACCTGCTACAGTTGCAAGACATTTATATTCGAACGGGTTCAAACCAAATTACTGGTATTGGACTGACCATGGGGAGGTAGCACCTCAAGCAGAGAGCTCACCATCTTTTGGTCATGCTACTCCGAGCAGTAGTCATGTCGACCATGTAGATCCTTTAAGTAGGTATGTTGAAATGTGCGTTGATGCGGCTAGACAAGATATGGAAACTGAAAATTTTGATGAAAATGAAGAACAAAACAGGGGCAGTGGTGAGGAGTTGCCTAATGCAGAAACTCAAAAGTTTTTTTATCTTTTGAGGGACTTTAACAAACCCGTGTGGTGTGGATGCGATATACATTCTTCGTTATCTGTTGCATCAAGACTGATGAGTATCCAAAATGACTACAATGTGCCACATGATGCTATTGACGAGATTTTACAGTTGATTTCAGAATTACTACCGGTTGAGCATACTGTTCCTGCCAATTTTTATGAAACATGAAAGCTTGTGAAGAAGCTTGGGTTGGTTAGTCAAAAAATTGATTGTTGTGTCAATGGTTGCATGTTGTACTACAAAAATGATGAAAACCTTACGGAGTTCAAGTTTTGTGGTGCGGCTAGATATGAAACATGTGAAGACATAGGGAGTAAAGGCAGAAGGAAACAAGTTCCTAAGAAATCTATGCACTACTTGCCTCTGATTCCCCGATTGAGGAGGCTTTATGCATCAATGAGTTCAGCCCCACATATGAGATGGCATGCTCAGAATCGCCGACCTGAAGAGGTTATGTGTCATCCTTCGGATGGAAAAGCTTGGAAACATTTTGATCAAACGTACCCCGAATTTGCCAATGAGCCTAGGAACGTAAGGCTTGCTTTGTGTACTGATGGGTTCACTCCTTACTCTCAATCAGCTGCGTCTTATTCTTGTTGGCCAGTAATTATAACGCCATACAATTTACCTCTAGAAATGTGTATGACGATGCCATATATGTTTCTAACATGTATCATTCCTGGGCCTAAAAATCCGAAGCAAAACATAGATGTATATTTGCAGCTGTTAATTGATGAGTTGAAGCTATTGTGGGAAGTTGGCGTGACAACATACGACGCATCAACGAAACAAAATTTTCTAATGAGAGCAGCATTGATGTGGACTATTAATGATTTTCCAGCTTATGGTATGCTGTCAGGATGGTGTACAGTAGGCAGACTAGCCTGTCCATATTGCATGGGTGATAGTAAGGCATTTTATTTGAAGAATGGTAGAAAACAAAGTTGGTTTGATTGTCACCGTCAGTTTTTGGATGCAAATCACCCTTACCGGAGGAATAAAAATAATTTTAAGAAGAATCGTAATGAATATGATAATCCACCACCTAAGTTGAGTGGTCATGAAATTTGGGAGCAGGTTCGTGACTTTCCAAAAGTTACAAAACAACCCGTTGAGTTGAGCATCTCAGGGAGTGGAGTGCAACACAATTGGAAGAAACAAAGTATCTTTTGGGAATTTCCATATTGGAAGGATAACTTGATCCGTCATAACTTAGATGTGATGCACATAGAGAAGAATATCTTTGATAATATCTTTAACATGGTGATGGACATTTCTGGCAAAACCAAGGATCATGTGAATGCATATTTGGATATGAAAGAGTTGTGCAGACGACCTGAGTTGGAACTGCTGCCTAAGGGCAACGGACGTTGGGGAAAACCAAAGGCTAAATATGCATTAACATTGGAGCAAAAAAGAACTATATGTGAGTGGGTAAAACAACTTCGTATGCCCGATGGTTATTCATCAAATTTATCAAGGTGTTTTGATGCACGGCAAGCTAAGGTCCACGGGATGAAGAGTCACGATTGCCACATTTTTATGGAGCAGTTGTTGCCTATTGCCTTTAGAGAGTTGCCTGATGATATATGGAAACCACTAGCAGAGTTGAGTAAATTTTTTAGAGATTTATGTTCAACTACACTCAGGCATGAAGATCTTGATCAAATGGAGAAAAACATTCCCATTATTTTGTGTAAACTTGAGAGGGTTTTCCCCCCATCATTCTTTGATGTAATGGAGCATTTGCCGGTTCATTTGATTGAAGAAGCTCGTAATGGAGGACTAGTACAATTTAGGTGGATGTACCCATTTGAAAGGTAAAAATATTTATTCCCTAACTTCTATAATAATCATTAAATTATTACTCATTTAATTTATATACCAAATTCTCTTTTAATCAAAACAGGTTTCTTGGAAAGATAAAGAAAACTGTTAAAAATAAAGCTAGAGTCGAGGGCTCTATTTGTGAGGCATACTTACGACGTGAGACAGCTCATTTTTGTTCTTTCTATTTTCAATCTCATGTCCGTTCAATGAGAACAGGGGTGGTGAGGAATGATGATGGTGGTATTGATGATTCAATTCCTCAAACGTTAGCTATTTTCAATCAACCAGGCCGTGCTTCAGGTGCATGTAGTACTCGTTTTTTGGATGATAAGGAGTACAAGTCTGCGAGAACTTACATCTTACTGAATTGCGATGAGATCCAACACTTCTTTGAGTAAGTTAGAGAATTAATCAATTTATTATATCGTAAGAATCAAGTTACAATTTTAACAAAATTTGATACTGGTGAACTTTGTAGTTTCTTTGTCGAGGAGTTTAAAATTGGCAATATTGATGGTAGTGGTCGAGTTGAAGAAGAATTTGCAGGATGGTTCAAGAATTACGTAAGTAAATTTATGAAAAATTAATATTTAATAATTTACATACATAATCTAACAACAACAAATAATTTTGTACAGGTTCAGAATCCTACCAATGGAATTAACGACCCACACTTACATCATTTGTCTTGCGGTCCTCTTCTAAAAGTTAAAATGTGGCCCAAATATTTTGTAAACGGTTTTAAGTTTCACACAAAATCTTGGAGTCGTGGAAAAAAGACTATTAATAGTGGGGTGTGGGTTAAAGGTAGCGATGATGAAGGTGGTAGTGAAGGTGACTATTATGGAATTTTGGATCAAATTATTGAATTAGAATACCCAGGAGAACCCATCAAGAAGGTTGTTCTATTTAAGTGTGAGTGGTTTGATCCAACTCCCAAACAAGGAACTCGGATTGGAGATGCAGAATGCATGACCGTAGAAGTTAGACAAAGTGGCAAATACAGAACATATGATCCCTCCATAGTTGCACATCAAGCTCGTCAAGTTTACTTTGTTCAATATCCAGGCCGTATTAGAGAAAAGCAACAATGGTTCGTTGTCATTAAAGCTAAAGCGAAAGGGAGAATAGAAATAGAAGAACCTCTTCAAATAGCTTATCAAAGTGATGGAAGAGTAATTGTAAATAATGTTGCCTCTGATGATGTCGTAGTTGAGTTGGTTAACCATAATAATACCGTTGACGATGTTGAAATTGAACAACCGAACGATAATAATAGTGAAAATGAGGATGATATGGAAGAGTTATTTGAACAATATGATGATGAAGACATAGACTCTGACCAATACGATGCTTCTGATTAAGCTGAGAGGTGAGATAATCGATTTTCCTGGGGGAAAGCACCGGCCCTAAGGAGCTGCAGCAACTGGTTAATAAGCTACTGAACAATGCAAGTATTCCTGTAGTTTTAATCTAGTTTGTTGTGTCTGAAGGTGGGATTAAAAAAGTTTTTGATTTTGTTTGCAATTCTGGTAAGTGATGAATGGAGTTGGGATCAACGTGTGGTTGCTTTTGTCTCTGTGTTGATTTTAATTCTCATACTGGAGTTTACAATATTCAACGCCTAAGACTACGCATAATTTTTACTTTTATTATTCAACACGTGAAAATGCTTTATTTTTTACTTTTTTGGTAAGTCATACATCATACATGAGTATTATTACATTATATGATCTCTCAATTTAAGAATGATAATCCAGAGTTATCTATGCCCGCCGTGAAAAAAGCTTGAATTTTTATACTTTGAATTATTAATAATCCTTATGACAAGGATATAATAATGTGTAATTAAGTTATTAATTCTCTAAGTTCATAGGTGTATATAATTTTGTATTCAATTAAAAAAGGCCTTTCTGAAATTATGCCTTGACAATTAAAATTTTCCTTTAGATAAGTTTGTCACTTGTAATATAATAAAAATAGAATACTTTATGATGATGCATGAATTGTTAGAAGCTCATTTATCCCAGAAAACGGACTAGATGGGGAGATAGGGATGAATCTCACTCCCATTTCCCACTTTCTTATGCAACTCAACACTATTGCCAAAAGCCTTTCTATGTATGTCCTCTATGCTTATTTAATTATTGTAAATGTCCTCTTTGAAAATGATATGTAATATGAATATATATACACAGGGATTATTATTTATAAATACCATATTGCAATATTTGACTAATAATGTTTTTCTTTATTTTTTTTGGTCAGATAATAATATTAGTTTCAACTCTATACATACATATGTATATAAATTAAAAAAAAAAAGGATAAATTAAAGGGTTGTCTCTGATTAAAAAAGTTTTTGATTTTGTAACAAAACAAGATATGTACTATCTTTACCCCTTAAGATTTAAACTCGCATGACTAATATAGTCAACAGAAACCATATTAGGCTCTGTCATCTCTTCTTCTGAAGAGACTAGATTACAATTAACTGTCTGAAACCTCTGTTGCTCTTCAATTGGTGTATCCATCAAGTTCCAAACCTCTGTTGCTCTTCAATTGGTGTGTCCATCAAGTTCCATTCCATTTATTATGTTTTTAATGTATCCATAGAGGCTTATGTATTTTAATGTGATTATTGTAGATGAATCGTACTCGTGGTAACATCAATAGAGGTTTACGGGGTACAACAGTCCGACATACTCGGGGCAATATGTTCGTCAACAACCCTTCAACATTTGATCCTACCTCGTCTCCTAATGCGGCTAATGAACATGGCAATGGTACATTAGTATCTTCTCCGTTAGCTCCTTCTCCACCACAGACACTGGCTGCTTCTTCACAACCATCATCTTCTGCTACACAACCATCACCATCAGGTACATTACCATCATCATCTCCTTCTCCACAAATTGGTGAATCGAATGCTGCAGAACCAACAAGTAGATCAGAATGCAATGGGCCACATGTCATTTCTGCTCCACCATCCACCAATAAAAAGAAATTAGAGCCTGCTGGAGATTTGTAAGTAGAAAACATAAAATTTAATGAGTTTTATAATATTTGTGGAGTTTATGTATCTTCTAAGAATTTTTATATCCAGGTACACAGATAATTTGGATGGGACAAGCACCCTTACTAATGTCATGAAATCAAAGTTAACTGAGCCATATAGGACATGGAAAGATATTCCCCCAAATTTTGTTAACGAGTGGTTTGAGGAATGGAAGGTATTACTTGCATATTTGGTTTAAAAAAGTATATTTAATTTGAGATTCTAGTATTAAAAAATGACCTGTTGAACTACTTTAGGTTTTTGGCCTATCATATGTTCACTCGATTTAGTTATGTTCACTTAAATGGACAGCAGAAATAGATATTAATGTCCTATTTTGTGTGTTTGAATTTTTCTTCGTAGAAGTATGTATATTGGGAACCCCAGCATGAGATGCATATGCGAAAAGCTTTTGAGATCGTTGGAGCAAAACGCATGGCTGATCATTTCAATAGGATTAGAAATAACGGTAAAAAGCCAGGATGGATGTTGCAGTTCGTTTATGATAATTTGTCTGAATGGTGGAAGACCCCGGAATTCTTAGCCAAGTTTGTGAAAAACAAGCAAAATAGGGCTTCAAGTAAAAGAGGGGTACTTCATACTGGTGGTTGCATTTCAGCTGCTACTCATCGAAAAAGATTGGTAAGTCATTAACTTGCAAATATTTTAAATTATATTTATTATTTGAATAAATATGCTACTAAGTATAAATTAATTGCAGAGTGAGAGGGAAAATAGGGACATCCCCCACGAAGAGATATATAAGATAACTCGCACCAGAAAGTCAGATAAAAAGCAAATGCCAAATGAGAATGTTGGTGATATTGGTGAAGGGGGTGAAGGAAATAATGAGCAGAGTGATGATGTTGGTGGAGATAGATGGGTTGACGAGCGTTCACGCTTGACATATGTAAGTTTAACTGTTTCAATATAGATGTGAGCAGTTAATTATTTATTTTAGTTGTTTTACAAATTCATGATTACAACTGCATGATATAATAATTTAGGAAAACTATGAGAAGTTGAAAAAGATTAGGAACCAACAAGCAGCTCAACTTAGTGACAAGGATAGAGCTAACTTGCCTACTGATGTTGAATTATGGCAACAAGCTGCTGGGGGCCCAAACAAGAAGGGTGAGGTGTACGGGATGCCCTACTTGAAGAGCAAATGCTCACGTACTACTACTGCATCCACTAGTTCTCAGTATTGTTCCACTACCTCGGTTGCATTGCCAGAACTTGATGGATTGAAAAGGTAGCAACAACAATTGATGCAACAACATGCTGCGTTACGAGACCAAATGATCGAGGAGCAAGCTGAGCTGCGACGACAACAGGAGCAGGTTGCACAGCAGCAGGGAGAGATTTTATCTGCCATAAAACAAATGGCAACTATGTTTGAGCACCAGATTAATGCAAACTCCAATGTACGAGGCCAATCAGATGACCAAGCAGGTTAGTGTGAATGACGAACTAGGTTGTTTTGTGTTTGATTCTTGTTATGCATGATGAATGATGAATTATAACAACGAGTTATGTTTGTTTTTTGGATAGTGATACAACAACAGTGACAAAAAAATTTTTTTCCATGTCGACTTGTGTTGTTTTTAGTTTGATTCTTGAATTTGAAGATTCTTGCATGAGCATTTGGAATTTCTGAAGTTTATATGTTTAGTTAGTTTATGGACTAGAGCATTTGTTGAGTTAGTTTAAATTCTTAAATTCAAGTGGAATTGGTGCTTATACGCTTGATTTTTGTTGTATTTTATGTTATGTCAGATCGATGAACAAGCAAGTGATGAAAGGGAATTTAGAAACAGCAGTGAAAAAAAGGTTTGTTTTATGATGAAAAGGAACTTGATGAATTTAGAAGAAGAAGCAAATGATGAAGAGGAACAAAACTACTATGACGTATTTGTTTTATGTTTTGAAAAAAAGGTTATCAGATTGAAACTTGCCGCACTCCTTTTATTATGTAGAAGCTCTCAGGTTGTTAGAATTTGTCAATTTTCATGTATGAATTTATCTATGTAGGATTTGGAATTATAATGTTGCTGGATGTTCTTGTACGGATTTATCGTTGAAGGATTTGCAATTATAATGTTGTCAGATTTATCTCTATTATTAAATTTCTAATCATCGGTTTTATATGGATACAATTGACAAAGAATGCTATTAAAAACAGGTTAAAAATAAAAAATTCGAAAATATATTTAAAAAAAAAATTACATTTGCGACGACAAAGTTCGTCTGGATTTATAAAAATAATAATAAAATTCTGAAAGTTCGTCTGAAAGTTGGTCTGAAGTTCGTCTGAAAAATAATATTAAAAAAATAAAATTCTACAAAGTTCATCTGAAAGTTCGTCTGGATTTACAAAAAAAATAATTAAATTATGAAAGTTCGTCTGAAAGTTAGTCTGAAGTTCGTCTGAAAAATAATATTAAAAAAATAAAATTCTAAAATGTTCGTCTGAAAGTTCGTCTGAAAAATTAGAAAAACTAATAAAATAATAGTATTTCGTCGGAAAGTTCGTCTGAATAAAACTGGTCCGAAATTTTGCAGTGGTATGTTGCGTCGGAAATTCGTCGGAAGTTTGGCCGGGAAGTTCGTTGGAAGTTCGTCAGAAAAAAAGTTCGTCGGAATTCAATGGATTTCGGACGACATAATTGTTCGTCGGAATTTGGCCGGAATGTTCGCCGAAATATATGTTCATCGGAAATTTGGTCTGAAAGTTCGTCTGAAATAGGTTCAGACGAGTGTTTTTCAGACGATGGGAAGTTGGTCGGAAATTCGCCGGAAGTTCGTCGGAAATTGAATTTTCCAGACGAAATCGTCTGAAAGTTCATTTGAAAAGTTCGTCTGGAAATGGTTGTTTTTTTGTAGTGATAAGATCTCAATCAAACTTAGTCCTGAACGACCCACGACTCGTGAGACATCGCCCATTCCAAAATGATCAAGAAATATCAATCACCTAAGGTGATCAATCAAGAAACTAAGATTTAATAGGTTACACTAATTACCCCACAACTCGTGAGACAGTAACTAGCTTACCTATTAACTCTTAAATCCTATTGATGGAATGCTAGGAATTTTATTACCATAATAGAATACCTATTTATTCGAAAGTTGCTCAATATTTTAATTAGGGATTTTCAAATTAACCGGATAGTTGTCCGGTATGACCTCACCAACATATACAGTTATCCATTTTTAATTAATCTTGTTTAATACAGTTTTACATAAAATGCATTCACACAAGCAATTAGCAGATAACATGTCCTAGCATGATACTAATATGAGATGATCATGGGTATCCTATCTCATGTGCAATTATCGGAGCCACTCCATAATTGCTAGTTCTAACGTACATGCCACATAAATAGATATTTCATATAAGGGTGTAGAATTTCATGGAAAACCTTATTCTATTACATTAATAGAAATAACCCTCCCTAACATTTTGAGGGGTCTTCAATTATGTCGTCTTTCTCCTTGATATGTGGATCCATCTTGCTCCTTGGGTGCTTGTCTCCAAAATGAAAAGAAAACCTCACTTCCTAAGTTCTACTCTCTTTACATAAAATAATATGACTCAATCTTCATATTGGTCATAGACAAATACACGGGGCATACCCCGGCCCAAAAACAATAATAATGAAAGCCACATAATAAATCAAGCAAAGCGCGCACATAAGTAGGGCTCCAACCCCAATTGAAATAATATAACTATGGGGCTCCGACACCAATTGAAATCATCCATGTGCATAAATTAAAACATCCACAAGATTAACCCATGATCACCTAAACTAGCATAATCCGCTTGAAATTCAAATTTACCAATTAAATTTAAAATTCCCTTGACTTCAAGTTCTAGTAACTTAAGTAATTTGAATATAGTTCACTATTCAAGAATTTATTCAAAATAGAATTCGGATCATGACAAAATCTCAATTAATTCAAGAATTAAATTTTTGTCAAAAATATCATTCAAAGTGATATTTAATTTTCTCGAAAATAATTAGAACTTAGCTTTAATTCATACAATCCCAATTTTATAATTATTTCAAAATAAATAATTTTAAAATAAAATCAGATTTTAAAAAGCGGGATTTTATGAAACCAAAAATACGAAACGAAAACCCGAAATGCAAACGGACCCCACTTGAAGAGCACGGTGCCGTGCGTAGGAGCGCGCACAAGGCTAGTGCCCGTCGCGCAGCTCCGCGCACATAGCCCACGTAGGTATGCGGGAGGATCCGGGTGGGAGTAGGCGATTGCCTGCGCAGCATCGCGCAGCCTACGTACAAATCATCATGCGCAGCACGCAGCAGAGCTGCTTGCACGCGTGTGCCTCGCTCGTTGGCCTGCGCATCACCGGCATGGGTGGGGTGAAGGTTGGCCATGGCGGGGCAGCAACAGGCTACCCCATGCGCGAACAGCTGCACGCGATGCCACGCGGGATGACGTGCGGCCAATCAGATTTGGTCCACGTCACCGTGTTTCGATTCGTTCTGAAATTTCAAAATTTCCAAAATCAGTTTCAAATTAAAACAGTTCAAAAAAATCTAGATTTAAACAGTTTTGAATCAGATTGATATGAAAACAGTTTTTCACAATTTTTAAGAAATAGTTTAGATCCTACATATTGGTATTTCGAACGAGAACCAAGAATACATAACTATCATCTAAATTCAAGAGTTTTCTATCAAAATTTAATTCAATAACAGTTTCAAAACTAAAGTTACAATATGGCTCTGGTATCACTTTTTGGAAAACACAGAGGAAAAGTAGCGAAAGTTTAAAATTTTTTCCAAAAAGGATCGTGATGTTGCAATGTTCGTTTCAAAACTTTTGGGATTCAAGAAACTCACAAGGATTGAAGCTTTCTTGAAACGTATTGAGTCTCCCTCAAACGTTCTTCATGCGGTGACATTCCAAAGCAGAAATCCTCTAGAAGTATCCAAACCAGTCCTAGATTCAAATCATATCAGTAAGTATGCTAGTACTGTAATATATGTATTAAAGAAACAAGAAACGAGATTAAATTAAAAGCATAGTTAAATCTCCCTTCGAAATCCCTGCTTGACGAAGATCAAACTGCCACGCCCTTTGCCTTGAAACCCGTGTCTTTGAGTCGTCATCTTTACGAACTGACTTTATATTCCCAAGAAACTCGTATTTATTCAATCTGATTATGCGATTGAAAAAATCTTTCCATCAGCCCTTCATATATATATGGGATTTCCTATACCCTAAGTCTGTTTTAGGAACAGGATTACTAGTTTGACTTTTCTTCTATTTTTCTTTCTCCCCAAGTAATAACATCTTATCCAAATAAGATATTATTCTTCTAGAAATAGCTCCTAACTAAATTAGGAATATCTAATTATTCCAATAATAATTAAATATCTTGTCTTAATAATATCTTATTCTAATCAAATTTGAATATTATTAAATAGAAGATATTTTATATTTAACTTATTTATTTATTCTAATCAAATTAGAACAATTAAATAATTAAATATCTTAAATTAATTCCATGGAGGGCTTTAGAATTAATTCACTAATTAATTCGAACGGGATAAAATTAATTCCTAATTCATTTTCTTTTGGGTTATATAATTAATTCTCCAATTAATTAACACATGATCCAATTCCTCAATTTGATTCACGCGTCCCAAACATGCTCTCGATCCACACGTGTACTTTACATTGTGGTCTCGTTTCGATCAATTATTTGATCTTTCCATAATATCCTTTGAAACTGGCATTTGTGTGTGACCCTCTAGGTTCAATTTCAGAAATGAGACTAATTAATTAATACACTTTATTAATTAATTATCTCACGGATATACAACCATAGTCCAGCAACAAATGTGTGACTCCTACCCGAAATGTGCATGTATATTCGAAAGAACCTTTCAGTCAATGATACCATGTGGGATACGATCCTCCTACCATATCCTATCTCTCGATTAAGATCTAGGGCATGGGAATATAGAGAGCCCTACTAATCTTAATCTAAAACAAGGTTCCCTTCCTATTCCATTTGATCTCAATCCAAGAAAACCCCATTTTCTTGATGTCTTGATCTAACTACCTAGGGCAAGGATTTTGGGATGGAACATGAACGACTTGTGTGATAAGAGATCATCTTGCCTAAAACAAGTGTAGGTCCTTTATTGATTCCAACAATTCTCATATGCCACTTGTGTAATCCCAACATAGGCCGTGGTTTAGGTGTCTATATGGCGATACCTTTTGAGCTTATATCAAAGATTACAGAATTAGCTCATATGAGACAATGTGGAATCTCAAGTCTAAGGATTAATTCCTCACATCATTGATATGTGAGATATTTCCTAATCTGGAAGTTCTAGTAACTTCCTTTCCTATTTAGGAATCTCCTCACGCGGGCCACCTCAGTGAACTTGTTCTATCAACAAGCACCCTTATGTATTATGAACGCATCATCATATGGACTTATCACCCCATGAAACTGGGTGATCCTTCTTAAGGACATAACTACACAAGCAAGTCTCAACAGAGTCAAGGTCGACACTCCCACTGTCTATCGAACTCATCGACTTGGAGAAGTTTCTAATCCTCACCTTATGGAGTTAAGAACTTGTTTTATATATCGTTCTCATAATGACAAATTTTTTAACGGTCTCATCGGATTAGGGGAGTTCTAAATATGCGCATGTAATGACAACATACAAAACATGTAATGACACGTAAGAAGTGTTCGCCTATAATTACAATCATTCGTATATCATTCAAAAATTGTCTGTGATATAAGAAAAGTCCCAAAGCATACAGCTTTCTAGGGCACTATTCCCAACATTGACCCCTTCAGGGCTTCCTTTTCTTCCAAAAAAAAACTTGACACAGTATCATGATTTGATAAGTATTAATAAATGCCTAAAAAAAGCTGCATTATTTAAGTCACTGTTATCACTATAAAAATGATTAATCAACCAACAATTTTCGTTCATAAAATATATTTATTCCGGTTAGATTAATAATTTATTTAAATTTATTTATTTATTTATTTTTAGATATGCATTTGTAATTGGTTAGAGAGATTTGAATTGACGTTATTATCTTAAAAAAATTATTTAACCTTTTAAATCAACTCCTATTAATAATCTTACTTAAATTTATATTTGGGCTAATTCCAGACACCCCCATGTCTTTTAGGGCTTAGTGCACTTTGCCCCTTAATCTTTGAATTGGTGCAATTGCCCCCCTAACCTTTTAAAATTATCACACTTAACCCTTTTAGCAAAGTAAATCTGTACAAAATAGATTTCAAATGTGTTGATATTATATATCAAATTGAAGCTCTTAATGTAAGGAACATAACAATAGTCTTGAAACTAAAAGTCGATAACCAACGAAGTAGAAATCATCGGTCAAATATGATGCACGATAGACGAAGCATTGTAGCGGCTTTCGGCGGGTAATAAGGTTGACTGGGGTATGAACTTTGTTCATCTTGGAGAGACGAACACGATGGAGGTGGTCTTGAAGCATGGGTCGTCGTGACACAGGAGAAATCGACGGTCAAAGTTTGTTAAAAGGGGTTAAGTGTGATACTTTTCAAAAGTTACGGGGAGAATCACACCGATTCAAAGGTTAAAGGGCAAAGTGCACTAAGCCCTAAAGGACAGGTAGATGTCTGGAATTAGCCCTTTATATTTATTAATACTTTTGTAAATTCGAGACTAATAACACATCCCAAAATCATAGTAAATAAAAAATTGACTATTCATCTTACATTCTCCGTAGAATGAATTATTTACCGCCACTCTTCTCATTACCCACCATTTCTATCTCATTCAAACCAATAAAATAAACATTCCATGAGTGAACATCTTTCATTTAATATTGGAGCCTTCATGGGGCAAAAATGTATAGCACAATAATACACTATTTGTAAGTAAACTTTTTTTGGTCATAACTGTTGAGAAATAATACTAGTGAATTTATTAATTATTTAAAATTTGTCACTAAAAATATATATGGGACACTAAATTATAAAGATCAACTATCTTAAAACTTATCCTAAACCCCCTATTTCGAATTTTACAAATTTTAAGGACCAACTATCTCTAAAACTTTTCCTAGATCCTCTAATGTCCTAAAAAGTCTATTTGGTCCTCATTTTTTCACTTGTTCCACTCCATTTTTGCTTCCTCCACACCCCTTATTCCTCATTATCTTCTTCCTCATTCATTTCGCCGGTCGTCGCTGGACCACCGTCGGAGGTGGTAAAAAAATTCCCGAAAAATCCACCCCGGACGTACTACTCGTGCTCATTCCATATCTCTGATCAGTTTCTCAAAATTCGAAGCCGTTTGTCCCCAATTTCAGATATAAAAATAGAAATCTCAATTACTCACAAACCACTCAACGAAAATCGAATTCTTAACTTGCAATAGCTTACCCGTGTCGAGAACCCCAAGATCCATATGTTGGTCGTCGAAAAATATGGCGGGAAAGCTGCCGCCAGACCATCCCACGTGGGCAATTTTCAGGCCTCGTCGCCACCACCATCGCAGTGCCTTCTCCGACCATTTTCAGGAGACGGGCTTGCTACCAATGAAGTCGCCTTGTCAAAATGAGTTAAAGCACTAAATGTATTTTATAAATTCATTATATATATATATATATATATATATATAGGAAAAAATACAAAATTAGGATACCAACTGACCCTTACTAGCGTTTTCAGGACACTATATTTTCCGACGATAAAAAATTCCACTAACTCCAAAATTGTTTCAGTTTAAGGACAAATGTGCCGAATATTGCCAAATCATCACAGGAAATAAGTTGATGTGCCCAATTTGATGACGTGTCATTACCATGTGTTAAGGGTTGAGACGCACGTCAGTGTTGGTGTGGCGGGCCCGAAGCAGAGTGATGGTATAGCGTAATATTCAAAAATTTCGCCATAACCTCGTTATCAAAATATTTCAAAAATATTTTAATAAAGTAGCGGAATAAATCGGGCAGCATAACTCTAAAATATACAGGCATCGATAACATAATTTTAAATCATCTAGCATATAATTACAATATGCAAATAATAATCTTGGCAGCATAACGGTATTACCGTACTGCAATATTGGCTATCAACGGCACTTTTCCAGCACCTCGATATTTTCTCGTGAAACCGACAGAGCTTCCCCGCAATATCCCCGATTAAGAAAGTGGAGTGTGGGCTCCGGCACTATTTCGCTAAATACTTTGAGAAAATATTTTTCAGAAAAACCCTTTTTTCTAAAACCTGAAAATCCCTATTTTCTAATAATTAAGTGGATTATATATTAATTATATAACCACCTAATTAATAATTAATTAATCCTTAATTAGGATTAATTAACCAATGAGAGAGAGAAGCTGTCGAGAGGCATTTTAGTGTGAGAGAATTGATTTCCAATTCTGATGATTAAAATGAACAGCCTCAAGCTCTATTTATAAGTCCAAACCAAGGATCCCGCAGCAATTTCTCGTAATTTGGCGTGCACGACAAGGGCCAACGGCCAATACAGAGACGCCACGTGGAAGCTTGGACTACAAGGAGTCGAACGGCACCAAGCACTCGCCGAACGGAGCTGGTACGCACCCCCACGCGCCGCCAGAAGGTCTGCATGCGCATAACGCGCGTGGGCCACACGCCTACACGTGGAGCTACCGTGTGGCGGGTCCGCACGGTCCGAACGGCGGTCCAGCGGTTTAGACCGGTTCACCCGTGAACCGGTCGGCTCAGGTGGTCTGACTCAGTTGCCACGTGGAGAATCCCTATTCGTCCACGTGTCCGGGTCGGGCAAACCGTGACCCGACCCTATTCGGCCCTGCCCGTTGACTTGGACCATCCGACCCGTTGACTGACCCGTTTCCAAAACGAATCTGGGCCGTTGACACGCGTTGACGCGGCGAAATCTGGGACATCCATGTGTCGTACATTGTGGTGCCCAGTCAGCGCCACTTGGCGTTGACCAGCTGACGTGGCGTGCCACGTCAGCTGCCACGTTAGCACTTCTGCCACGTCATCATTTTTTTATTTTTTTTTTGAAAATTTTATTTTCTCCAAAATAAAATTTCGGGCATTTCCAACTCTTTGGAATTTAGTTTATTTTCTCAAAATAGATTCCTTGGCTATTTTCAAACTCTTTGAAAATTTATTTCTCTCTCTCGTTTTAATATTTTCTCATTGATCTTCGTTGGGGCTTGCGGGGGGACCTGCAGGACTAATTAATCTTAGCTCCAAACGGGTCAATCTATTATCATCCCATGACAATAATTGATTACCGTTTAACAATATTTAATTCCACTAAATAAATATTTTTGAACTCTAAAATTAATTAAATTATTCACGAATTTCTCGATCTAGAATAATTTCGCATTTTACTCCTTTGTATAGATATCCATGAAAAATAAATCAATACTACTATCATTTATTTTTCACTTTCAATCTAAAATTTCTTGATTCGCCTTAAGTCCAAACTCCCTGTATGTGAAACACATTCAACATACAACTTCGGTGACGCACACACGAAGTACTTTGGCCAAAATTTTAATTTGAACTTTTTGCAAATCTATTTCAGGGATATCTTTAAACCTTCCAGTAAGGCTACAGATTCCTTGATCAATATTTCTCTCTAGCACATTTCATGCAATCACCGAACATACAAAGTATTTTGGCCACCCGTTACCGAGACCTCACTTCTGAGTACATCACAGTGATTAATATTACATGCCTAAAGTAGAAACACTATCAGGATTAAGGGTCTAATGCTTCCGAGATTTTATTCATTTTAGATAGTAGTATAAAATGAACAATCTCAGTGGTCCAGTTCGATGTTTCCAATCTTATTGAAAATCATCAATGTGTCAAAATCGAAAACACCATTTCCCTATGACGAAAGACTAATCATCTTATATAACACATTATAGTCTCGATAAGAACATTTTCTTATCATACTGACTAGAACTTTAATGACACGTGACTTCTGGTATTTAAAGTCTTTTCCTGTGAAACACATTTCATATAAAAATACCATCACACGTCATTAATTATTAAATTTGTAAAATACTCATAACTTGCGATAATTTCAGTTTTTATTAATCCAAAATATTTACAATATAATTGGATTTTCAGGGCATTAATCCCAACAGTCAGCGGGCTTTTTCCCAAATTTGACACAATTTTGTAGTTACTGGCCTTTTTTGTCGCTGAAAAAAAATAAGTGTCCTGAAAATGTTAGTTGGGGTCAGTTAGTATCCCGATTTTGCATTTTTCTTGAGATAATGAATTATAGGGCCAAATTAAAAACCTTATCTTTATGAATTAATGAACCTCAAAGCTTGTAATTTCTTTACATAGATTAATTATTGATATATGACATGACATAATATCGTCGGACCACGTAGCACACCCTCAGAGGACCCACGTGGACCCCGAGCCACTATGGCCAACCCAAAGACAGCCACATGTGTGCTACGTACGCTCCACATCGGTCCACGTGTGCGACACAGAGGGCCACGTGGAGGTCGAAGAAGGCCACGATGTGGACACCGGAAGCCCTGCCATGCGGCACCCTAAGCCAACTCAGATCGATAAAACGACCTCAAAGCTAGCCCCACTTGTCTAAGGCAGTAGATCGATAAGATTAGAACTAGATCGATCTGGTTCTAGCTTACCCCAGATCGAGATGATACGACCTCAATTCGATCGTCCTGGGGCATATCCGACCTCACTTGAAAATACGGACGCTGACGACAGAATATCGATCCCTCAGATCGATATCATACGTCACCAGATTTAAGTCGGATCAATATTGATCGTGCTCGAAATCGGTTTGGTACTCTGGTCAATTCCGGAACCCGAATCACTTAGAATTTATAAGGATGGGATGACTCTCGGGGGGAATGGGGGTTATATCCCAGTTTGGCACTCCGACGCTCAAGTTAGGTACTTGCTTAAAGAAGTTAGAGTAGTACTGAAGGTCGAATGAACAGTAATTGTACTTACCAATGCCATAAATGCTATGGATATTTATAGACCTAATGTGGGTGTGTGACACCTGTTTACGCACTGGAGGTACATTTATTGCTCTGGCCAATTTGCTGAGGAACAATAAGTACGGTACGATACCTTTATGTCAGACTTGGTCCCTTATTTCCCCTTACGTGTCTCGACCCCTTATCGTGCTCTTTGACAGTCGTACGGCCTTGCGCAGTCGATCAGTTCGGCGGTCGAGAAATCCTTTTGAGGTCAAGAGCCTCATGTGGTGGGGGTTGGTACCCAAATACCTTGTCCGGTCAATTGACCTCTATGGGATGCTCGTCGATCGGTTATGCTCAAGGTGTCGAGGTCGGCCGACTGGCTCTCCCAACGGAGAATTATGCTGACGTGTCAATCCACGTGGAGCATGTTGTTGAGGTGTCACTCCTTAGTCATCGGGCCACGTGGCGACACGTGACGCTCTTGGAAAGTGCCCTGTCAAATATATATTCACACTTCATTATTTAATTCCTCGATACCTTTTATCAGGATTCAATATATACCACAAAATGATATAGTTTCAATATTATTATTCAAGAAAAATGCAAAATCGAGATACTAACTGACCCCAACTTACATTTTCAGGACACTTATTTTTTCCGGCAACAAAAAAGGCCAGTAACTACAAAATTGTGTCAAATCTGGAAAAAAGCCCGCTGACGTGTTTCTCAACCCTTAACATATGGCAATGACACGTCATCAAATTGGACACGTCAACTTATTTCCCGTGATGATTTGGCAATTTCCGGCACATTTGTCCTTAAATTGAAACATTTTTTGAGTTATTGGACTTTTTTGTCGCCTGAAAATTTAGTGTCCTGAAAACGCTAGTGAAGGTCAGTTGGTATCCTGATTTTCTATTTTTCCCATATATATATATATATATATATATATATATATTATGTTATAATATTTATATATATTATATATTTATAACACTTTTTAATAGTTATAGTAAGAAAAAATTGCATTGTTAGTCCCATAGGAAATAGGTCAATTTTTTTTTGGTCCCGTAGTTTTTAAATCGTACCGCACTTTTATTTTTTCAAAAAATATGGTCCCAAAGTGCAAAAAATTCAATATTAGTCCCAACTTCATTAACTTTTTGGTTAGTCAATGTTAGCGGTTTTAGATATTAAAAAATTAATATAATAATTCTTTTTTTCTAATGTTTAGAAATTTATATTTATAATATTTTTTTCTTAAAAAATTACATATCAAATATTAAGAAAATTTTAAAAGAATACTAACCACATGATACACATTTTATTTTTATAATAAATTCTAAATTATTACATTTTAAACTATAAATATTACTTTAAAATAAAAAAATAAAAACATTATACGTAATAACATAATTAATGAAATAATCTTCAATCTTGCATTTAGTTGAAAATATGTAAAATAATAAATTGAAAATAATTAATATTTATAATATTTAAATACTTCTTGTATATATAATATTTCATTTATTTAAAATAATTAACATTACATTTATTTAAAATTGAAAATAACTGAGAATTTATATATATTTTATTCAACAATATAATATTAATTAAAAAAATTATAAATTAATTAATAACCATACTTATTTTAATGAGAATTAAAAAATAACATCAAATTTTTAAAACACGATAATGATATAACTTACCATTATACTTATACTATAATTATAATAGTTCATTAATATAATATTTAATTAGAACTAAAAGTAAGTTTTAATAATATCATATTTAATTAAAAATAAAAGTTAATATCATAATCAAAAATCATTATAATTATATTTATTTTATAATTATAATAATTTTAAATATATGTATTTAAAAGAACCTTAAGTAAAAATAAATTAGCAAAATTGGTGTCAAAAATAAATTTTTTGTACTTTGGGACTACATTTGTCAAAAAATTAAAAGTGCGGGACGATTTAAAAATTACAGGACCAAAAAAAAATCGACATATTTCTTATGGGACTAAAAATGCAATTTTCTCGATATAATAATATAGTTTAAATTTTATTTTATTTATTAATATAATATTATTAAAAATTATATGTCTGAAATAGTGTATAAGGGTATAATAGGAATTTTACTTTTGTTGTTGACCATTTTGAATGAAGGGGCGGTAAGTTTATTTTAAAAAACACAGGGTTTTTAAAATCAATTTTTTTTTTTCAGGATTTTTTATAATACTTTTGATTAACACAGTGTTTTAGGGGTTGTTAACTCTTAGGAAAAGTATGTTGTATATTGGGGATCTAAAATATGTAAAACTCAAAATGGAAATTTAGGATAAATTTCATGACATATTAGGAATCTATCATATATTATCCGCAATATATATCACTATAAAAAAATATCTAAGACCCTCAAAATTTTCAATAGGGGATATCTTCGGAATCTTTGTCAGTGAAACTGACTAAAATCCAATGGATTTCCAACCGGTTTCCCATTGGTTTTATTAAATTCACAAAATAAAAATAAAAATAAAAATAATCTGATGGAAAACCCGTCGATTTTATAAAAAAAAAATATTAAATTTTACAAAAGAAAAAATTAATAAGCAATTGGAAAGAAGAAAAATAAATATACCTACCGGTCAGTTTCCCATATGTTTTATTAAAGAAAATAACATTTAACTTTTTTATTTTATTTTATTTTTTTGAAAGGAGAAAGCCAAAGAAAAGATTACTCACTATCTAGATCTTCCGCGATACATTTAAATTTAGTACGTAAAGAAAAAATAAATAAATTTCGGTAAACATTTTAAGTGTTCTCACCTCTAATGCATGGACACTTCAAAATTTGATCCCGTACAGTGTTGGACACGTGTCGAACACGGACACGCCTGATCAGTGTCGGAATTATAAAAAAAAAAAAAAAAAAAAAAAAAAAAAAAGTGACACGGTGTGGACACGGCCTTATGGCGTGTCCGACACAGCTCCTAACTTTATTCCTGCAGGTAATCAAAAGGGGAAAGTCCTGCAAATTTAGTAAAAGCGTGCGTGTCCCATCAAAGGGGAAAAGGCTGAATTTGCAGCTCCTGACTTTATGACTCCTTCTCTCTCTGTCAAAGACTTATAATTTAATATTTATAAATATGATATCTTTTTATAAAGGATATATATGTTATTTAGAAAACTTAATTCATATTTACAAATCGTACAATCAAAGACTTAACACGCCATAAGTTGAATTATTTCTTTTATGATACGAATTAAACGTAAATATTTATCTTGTCTCTGGAATTTTTTTTATTATTATTATTTTTTAAGAATATAAATGACATGGAATGTTGAATTTGAATGACTTTGAAATATGAATGTATTTTATTTGGATTTGAAATTAAATTTGAATGACTATGAAATATGAATCTAAATTATTATATTTATGAAATATTTATTTGTATATAATATAGCTGTGTCGGAGCCGTGTCGGAGCCTAAAATTTTTGAAAAATCCGTGTAGCCGTGTCCGTGTCGTGTCCGTGTCGCCGTGTACGTGTCTGTGCATCATAGGTTCTCACTCCTTTTGCGGTTGAAATCATAAGCAGCTTGAAAAGTAAATTTCAGAAGACTTTTTATTTATGGTATACTTTTCAAATGACATTTTGAAAATGGTGCAAAACGTGTATGGAAAAAGCGTTTCTAAAAAACCATGACACAGTTGATATTTTCTTACAAATCAATATAATAACTTTTGAATATTATATTTTCAACCACAATACTTTTCATGATTTTAAAATATAATGAATATATAATACAAACATATGAAGAATATAATTATCATAAAAATTTAGCTTGAACCTATTGACAACTTAGAGTCAGCTCCGATCCAATGGAAAAAAAAACCGTTGACCCAAGAAAATAAATATATCTAGCTGCACATTAGCGAATTTGAGAAGGCCCAAAATTGAGAACAGGCCCACGATTGACTTGGGTTGTAAGATATGTACAAAGCTGTGCACACAACTGCTCCGAAATGGGTTGTAAGATATGTACAAAGCGAGTCTTGGGCTGCAAAAGGTGAATTGGGCTCAGAAGATTGGCCTGCTGCAGTGTTGTTACGTGAGCTGCTCTATATTTGGAATTTGACAAGGCAAAAGGGATTATGGGCCTGCTGTTTTGGGGAAGGCCCAGCAATAAAAGAAAAGGCAAAAAATCCAAGGTGTCTCCTGCTGAGAGCTCTTTGTAAGGATGAATTTTAATCCATTTACAAGGTGCCATGTAAATGGGATTAATTCCGGTGCATGAGGGGTGGGGTTTTTCCACTAATTCAACAAGAGTTTTACAATTACAAGTTGGATTCAAACTCCATGGAAAAGATGCTGTAAGGCCATAACAAATGCCTGCTCTCAACTAATAGGAATTAACAACCAAGATAATGCGAAATAAAGTCGAGAGGATATAAGCTGTAGAGGACCGTGAACATTAGGCGCTTGATTCTTGCAATGACATCTTTATCTCCAGTGATGGCTTGGTCAAGTATGAGCTTGTTCCTGCCTTCCCAAATTGCATAAACAGTGCTGCAAAGAGCAAGTCTCACAATTTTTGATTTTGGCCTCGCGCCTCCGTACTTGCTTCTGATGTTACGAGCAACACTTGCAAGAGTTGACATGGCGAATGGGATACGACACCAAGCTTTGATTTCTTCCCAGATGCGACGGGTGAATGTGCAATTGAAGAACAAATGTTTGGAAGATTCCTCATGCAACTTGCAAAAAGAGCAGACTGTTGGAATTTTTAAAAACTGCAGATTATCCAAAGTTGGCAGCCTTTCACGGTAGCCTAGCCATGAAATGGAGCTGATTTTAGGTGGTATGTATGACTTCCAAATCATTGCCATCCAAGGAGAAGTTCTTCCCTTGTCCCTCAGAAGATCATATAATCTGCCGGAGCTTAGTGTGTCATTTTGTAAGCAGTTTCGCAAACCATGAATAGCAGCTTCAATTGACCCGAATATATGGAGAAATTTGTCTCTGATTTGTGCAAACTTCTTGAGCAATGGTGAGTCTCTAGCCTTTTCTTGCCATTCCCAGATTGTTTCATTTTGAAGGATATTTGAGTGGATCCACTTGATCCAAAGTGTTTCTTTCTTACGGTGAATGTCCCAAATGTTACCGGCTAGGAGAGCAGGGTTCCAAGTGCTTGCATCTTTGATGTCAAGTCCACCTTCATAGCTGGGTTTGCAAATATCTTTCCAAGCTACTTTAGATTTTTGGCCACCCCAAAGAAAATTACGACAAAGTGATTCAATTTTTCCAATAATAGTTGTTGGAATTGGAAAAGCTTGAAGCCAAAAAAATTCCACTCCTTGGATCACTGACTTGATTAACTCCAATTTTCCTGCATAAGAAAGAGATGCAGCTTTCCAGGAGTTCAAATAACTTTCTATGGATGAGATGAATGGCTGATATTGAGCAACTGAAATTTTGCAAGGAGCTAAAGGTATGCCCAAATAACAAGTTGGAAAGGCTCCCTGCTTGAATGGGACAGCCTGGAGAATGGCATCTTTTTCAGCAACATCCAAGCCTGCCATGTAGATGCTTGATTTATCCGCATTCACCAAGAGACCCGAGACTGACTTGAATTCTTCAAGAGTATTCAATAGAATTTCAACCGAGAGCTTGTCTCCTCTGCTAAACAACATGATATCATCAGCAAAAGCGAGGTGTGTGATATTGAGAGTTTTGCATTTTACATGATGATTGAATCCAGTGTTGTGTGAGTTTTTATGCAACAAACGGGAAAAACACTCAATACACAATAGGAAAAGATAGGGCGAGAGCGGGTCTCCCTGTCTTAGTCCTCTTTTGCCGTCAAATTTCCCATGTAATTCTCCATGCAGTGCAACTGAGAAGGATGAAGTGGTGATGCATTCTATAATCCAGCCTCTGAATTTGGAGGGAAAGCCAAGTGCTGAAAGTAAATGATCAATAAAAACCCATGAAACTGTATCAAACGCTTTTGTGATGTCACGTTGCATCATGATACGAGGTGTGCTTCTTTTTGCATTGTACCCTCGCAGTAGTTCTTGAGCCAAGAATATGTTATCCTTCATCTTTCTCCCAGGTACAAAGGTTGCTTGTGCAGGGCTGATAAGATCATTTAGAATGGGCTTGAGTCTTGAAGTCAGGACCTTTGATATCACTTTGTAAGTGACATTGAGGCACGCAATGGGTCTGTATTCCTTGACATTGCAGGCTCCAATTTTCTTGGGTATAACCGTGACAGCCGTGTGATTGAGTTTTTTTAAGATCCGACCATTTGTGAAGAATTCCTTGATAGCAAGAGTGAAGTCTGCTCCAATAATGGCCCATGCTTTTTTGAAAAATCCAGCTGTGAAGCCATCCGGTCCCGGAGCTTTGTCATTTGGAATAGAGAAGAGAGCTTCCTTGATTTCTATGTCCGTGATGGGAGCCGTAAGTTGTGGGACATGATTTGGGGAAATTGCAGGCCCCAAGCCAATGACTTCCAGACTTAAGGGTTGTGTGTGAGAAGCAGTTCCAAATAAGGATTCTAAGTAGGATGAAAAACACACACCAACCTCTTTGATGGAGGAAGTTGGGCTGCCATCTGCTTTGAGTACATGAGTTATTGCCCCTTTAGCCTGGTTCATGGTTCGCCGGAACGGTCGCGGGGAACAGAACGGAGGCCACCGTTCCAGTTCCGTTGCAATGACGTGGAACGATCGCGGTAAAAACGCGGCCACTTACCAAAAAGATGTATAAAATCCAAAAAAAATTGTTTTAAAACTCATTTTAATTTGTAATTTATTAGAATCAATTAGTATTATATTTAGATTTGTTATATTTACTCAAATAAGAGATTGCACATATTCTTATAATGACTACCGAACCATACAATAAACATAGTTGTGTCAATGTTTACTACAAAAGAAAAGTTGTTCAACATACTACACCATGAATGTTGAAATAGATATATAATAATACATTATTTATTAATAATAAGTGGAATGACGAGGGGGTAGAACATTGGAATTGTCTTTCTCTTCTGAGGAGTTTTGAAGTTGACGCTGCATGTATTCCCTTATATTAGGATAAGATGGTTGTGCATACGGAATGTGATCACCACCATGACCATAATATCCAAATCCTCGGTACTCTATGCTGCTACCACTACTGCCTGAAGATCCATGTGGCATCCCAAAAGATCCATACGATGACCTCCCATATCCCCCACTAAATGATAATGGTTCCAAATATCGATTGTAATAGGAGAACCCTTGATCAAAGTTACGATGTGTTCTGTCATCTATACCGTACGTGGGATGAATAATTATAATGGAGTCCACTTGAACCTCCATGACTTCCACTCACACGTGCAATATGTTGTTTCAATCTTGTGATTCCTCCGGTAATAACTTTATTGCAAAATTTACATTTTACATTCTTACGACCTTCACCGATAGGTTCACAAAACTCCCAACCGATATCACGCTTCGGAGGCATCTAACTGTTAATAATATCATGTACGCAATATCATTAACTAATATAAAAAAAAAAAATCAAATAAAATTATATGGTGGAATTAGTAAAAGATATATATTCAAATTAAAATTAAATGGTAGAATTTAGTATAGACATCGGCTAACATCAAAGAATATGGTGGAATTAGTAAAAAAAAAATCAAATAAAATTATTGTTAGGAATAGTGCCCTAGAAAGCCAATTGTATATCCGCTTTGTGCTTTTCCTTATTGTAATCACAGACAATCTTTGAATGAAATAACGAATTGAGGCAACACTTCTTTATATGCTCTTGTTTGGTATGCGTTTACTTTAGTTGTGCATGTATGAGAACTCCCCTAATCCTGATGACTTTAGGACTCTACCATTTAGGTGAAATGGTTCATGAAACGAGCCCTATATCACATAAGTCATGATTAGTAAAATACTCCAAGCCGATGAGTCCTACAGACAGTGGGAGTGTCAACCTGACTCCTCTAAGGCTTGCTTGTGGGATCACGCCCTTAAGAAGGACCACCTTGTTTCATGGAGGTGCAAAGTGTATAGTTGATACGTACGTGATACATGAGGGTGCTTACTTTAATAAGTAAGTTCACTGAGGTGCCCCGTGTGAGAGCATTCCTAAATGGGAAAGGAAGTTTCTATTTCAGGAAATGGAAACTTCCAGATTAGGAAATATCTCACGAGTCATTGATGTGATTAATTGATCCTTAGACTTGAGGTTCCTTGTCACTTTATGAGTTAACTCTGTAGTCTTAGGTATAAGCTTTAAAGGGTGTCGCCTTAGACAACTGATTCAAGGCTTATGCTGGGGCTGCACAAGTGATTCATGAAAGTGAATGAGAATCAAGATAGGACCTACACTTGCATTTGCAAGGTGATCTCTTATTGTGTAAGTCATTCATATGCCATATGGAGTCCTTGGCCAAGGCAGTAGATCAAGACATCAAGAAAAGGGTTTCTTGGATTGAGATCAAATGGATATGAAATGCACTTAGCTTTAAGACCGGATTATTAGGGTTCTGATTATTCCCTTACCTAGATCTTGGTTGAGAGATAGTAAGTAGGAGGATTGTATCTCACATGAATCAATGACTTAAAGGTTCTGTCGAATCCGAACATTCCAATTCAGCTAGGGGTTAAACACCTGTTGCTAGACTATGGTCGTTTAATCTGTGGACTGATTAATTAATTAGTGAATTAATTAATTAGGGTCACTGCTAATTGAATTGAGAACCTAGAGGGTCACACACAACAACTTGGTTACATGAGTTGAGGCTTTAAAATGATTAAACGAGTTAATCGGGCCAAGAGGGTTCCACACTTGTGAAATCACACGTGTGGCTCACGTGAGTGACACGTGTCACTGTGACACGTGTCACACACGTGTGAATATATATATATATATATATATATATTATATATATGTATTAAATAATTAAATGTGTTAATTATTTAATAGACTTTGGTTTAATTTTTGAATTAAAAAGAAAGTCTTATTTTGGAGAAAATAATCTAGTTAATTAATTACGAATTAATTAATTAGACAAAATAAGTTATTTATTTTAAATAAATAAAGTATAAAATTATCCAAAAATAGTTTGGATATTTTTTTAGCTCTCTTAAAAGTTGACTTGAATTAGAATTCAAAGTCAAAGTTGGAAAATACTTGATGATCAAGTAATAGGAGAGAGAGGAACCAAATCCTTGCCCAACAAGGATTAGGATCGGCGCCCCTCTCCCTTTTCCTATATATAGGGGAGCTCATGCTCCCCTTTAGAGCTAATTGGCAATTCTTTTGGTTCATGTGTTGAACACCTTCCTTTCTCCAAGATTAAATAAAACCCTAGGTTAAGTCTAAACACTAACTAGAGAACTAGCATCCTTACTAGTTAGATTGTGATCAAGTTGGTGGACTTTCTCAAGAGACTTCAAGTGAGAAGTTTGAAGATTCGAGCTTTACCAAGGAGAGGGGATCAAGCCGCGAGAAGAGCATTCTTGGGTGGCTTGAAACGCTTCAAGAAAGAACAAAAGAAAAGTAAGTTTCTTAATTCCTTCGAATTTGGTTACACGATTGCGAGTCCAAGATCCTTTTGTTGGGAAAAATTTTTTACATTCCGCTGCTTTCTGATTCGCGTTTTCCAACAAGTGGTATCAGAGCCACCTCGTTAATCGTGTTTCTGATTCGTCTCAATTATTCTGAATTTGGTAGAAATTCTTAGGCTTAGATGCGAATTAGGTATTCATGAGTTCTTTTAGAAAACCTGAAATACGAAACTGTAATTTTTCTTGAATTTCTGAAACTGTTTTCTTAAATTGTGTTTTGGAAAACCGTTTTGATAGAAATTAATTTAATTCGTGTTTTTGAATTTTGGATTGTTTTGGTTTTTGAACTAAAAGTACGAAACACGAAATCGCGTTACGAAAACGCGAGCCTGGACGTGCTAAGGCGTAGCACGCCAGGCCCGCGCGCCCGCCCACCCAACAGTCCCGCAACCGCGTGGGACTGCCCGCCACTGCCGTCCGCCAGCGCCTAGGCGCGCGCCTAGGCATGCCCGCACATCCCTCCCGCAACCGCGCGGGAGCCTGCCGGTCACGACCGCCCGTCCCCGCCCAGCTGATGTGCGCGACCCGCGCGATGGCGCGCGCGTCCATGCGCGCAATGCTGCGCGTCTGCCGGGCTTGGTCTCGGGCGGGCGTGCAGTCCGTTCCGGGCCCTTCGTTTCGCGATCTTGATTTTCGTGTTTAGTCCAATCCAATCCCGATTTAATTTTTCTGAAAATTTTTATTTATTAAATTTGAATTATTTTTGAAATAATTGTTTAAATTGGGATTTTAGAAATTTAAGCGATTTAAACTTTGGAAAAATTACAATCTTTATTTTCTGAAAATATTGAAAGAATAAAATTATTAATTTTCAGAAATTAATTGGAATTTTATTAGTTCATTGTTTTTCGAGGTTTTATAAAAAAAGGCTCTTGAACAAGAATTGCATCTAAGTCGTGTTTTAAGCTATTAGAGCTTAAAACGAGAATTTTAATTTATTGGTTAAATTTAAATTCTTGCAAAGATCTATGTATGGTTTTAATTTATGCACATGGATGGTTTAAATTGGGGTTGGAGCCCTATAGTTGCGTTTTTCAATTGAGGTTGGAGCCTCACTTATGTGCGTACTGTTATGTGATTTATTATGTGGCTTTCCATATTACTGTTTTTGAGGCCGGGGTATGGCCCGTGTAATTGTCTAAGGCCAATATGAAGATTGAGCCTTATTACTTTATGTCTTTTTCTTTTTATTGTAATTTGATAGTAGAGATAGGTGGTGAGGTTTTATTTTCATTTTGGAGACAATGCACCCATGGAGTAAGATGGACCACATTCAAGTAACAAGGAGACCATAAGTGAAGACCCCTCAAAATGTTAGGGAGGGGAATCTTAATTGTTAAATGTAATAGAGATAGGGCTCGTATTTTGTTACCGCTTTCCCTTATGTGATTTGAACTGTTTATGTGGCATGTATGTTAGAACTTGTGATTGTGGAGTGGCTCCCACATATCACGCATAAGATAGGTAGAACTCATGATCATTACATGTTAGTATCATGCTAGGACATGTTATCTGTTTATGTGCTTGTTTGAAATGCATTTAAGTGTACTTGCATTAATCAAGACTAATTAAATTGGATAACATATATGTTGGTGAGGTCGAACCGGACAACTCTCCGGTTGATTCGAAAATTCCCATTAAATATTAAGCTAATTTCGAACAAATAGGTATTTAATTCGATATGCAAATTTTGAATTAAAATTCCTAGCATTCCATCAATAGGTTTTAAGTTTAGTAAGTGAAGCTAGTTATTGTCCGCGAGTCGTGGGATAGCTAGTGGAGCTTATTAGTTCTTAGTTACCTAATTGATCATTTTAAATGGTCAATATTTCGTGGTCAATTTTAGCAAGGGCGATGTCCGCGAGTCGTGGGTCGTTCGAACTAAGTTTTGGTCATGATCTTATGATTGATGGGTCTAGCTTAACGCCTAAGTAAATATGGATGTCGCACGAGTCGTGGGTCCATATTGAAAGATAGGTGATGCAAAAATAATTACTAAGAATTCTAAAGGTGTTAGAATTGGTAAGTTGTACCTACCTAGGGTTCTTACTTAGAATGTCCGCGAGTCGTGGGTTCGAGGTAAAATGCCTAGCATCTTAGTACCCATTGGGAAACGTGTTCCTCTTAGATCTTTGGGAATTATAGATCTTTGAAAAACAGTGGGAGCTGCATTAGATTAAAGACCTTATCTTTTGTATATCGTTATAATTCAGCATGCTCACTAGTTCTCTGTTTTACCATTTAGGTCGTAGATTCTGTGATTCTCTACGTGTTTTGAAATGACAACCAAAAACCCTCTTGTATCGATCCTCGAGTCAAACAAGTTGACTGGTCCCAACTATTCTGATTGGCTGAGGAATCTAAAAATCATTTTAGATTCTGAGAAGAGAACTTATGTTCTCTTCGAAGGGGAGCCCAGTCCCGAAGGGGAGGCTCCCACTCGGGCCGAGCGGGATGCGATTCAGAAGTGGAAGGATGATAATCTCCAAGCCCGTTGCCTTATGTTGGCTAACATGTCTCCGGACTTGCAAAGACAACATGAGGCTATGGAATTTGCTTGGGAGATTTACGACCACTTAGAGCAACTTTACCGCCCTCATGAACGTGTTACAAGGTATAACACTTCAAAGGAATTGTTCCACTTGAGAATGAGGGAAGGTTCAAGTGTCCATGAATATGGACTCAAGTTTCTTGCCCTTACTGAGAAACTTGCTTCCATGGACATGCCACTGAAAGATGAGCTTTCAGTGGATTTGTTGCTAGCTTCGCTCCCACCATCATTCAACCCATTTGTCCTTAACTTCAACATGAATCATGCTGGTGCTACTGTAGCTGAGCTGATTAGTCAGCTTGTGACTGCTGAAAGCACGATCAAGAAAGACAATAAGGTTTTGATGGTGAATGCTCCATCTTCCTCTTCTAGGCCTTCTAAAGGTAAGGGCAAGAAAGCCCAAAAGAAGAAGAAGAAACCCCTTAGGCCCACTGGTGGCATTTCGAAGGGAAAGGCCCAAAAGAAGAAGCGTGATCAGAAAGAGGATGTTTGCTTCCATTGTGGCAAAGCGGGACATTGGAGGAGAAACTGCCCAGAGTACAAGGCTACTCTAAAGAAAGGTATCTTTCTCATTGAAATAAATCTTTCTATTAATTCTAGTTCTTGGGTACTTCATACCGGTTGTGGAACTCATATCTGTAATGATGTACAGATGCTAAGTGAAGTCCAACAACTCAAAGAAGGAGAATGTGTCTTGAAGATCGGCGATGGCTCAAACGTTGAAGCTCGAGCTTTAGGCACAATTAGATTAGATTTAGGTAGTTTTGAGTTAGTCTTAAATAAAGTCCTTTATGTACCGAGCATTATTCGTAATATAATTTCAGTTCCAATATTAGATTGTGAAGGTTATGAAACTTATATTAAGAATGGTAAATATTTTATCAAACGGAACAACTCTTCCGTTCACATCGGTACTCTAAGTAATGGACTTTACCTAACTCAAAATATCAATATTATGAATATACAACGAGAAACAAAGCGTAAGAGAGATGACAAAGTTTCAGCTCCCTTATGGCACGCTAGATTAGGACACATTTCCAAGAACAGAATTAGCAAGATAAACACTTTAGGATCATTCTCTGAAAATGATCTTAAGGAGTTAACTTCTTGCGAATCCTGTCTCAAAGGAAAAATGTCCAAAGTCCCTTTTAAAGGAACTGTGGAACGTGCCACTAAGGTTTTGGATTTGATCCATACTGATGTTTGTGGACCGCTTAGTGTAAGCACTAGAAACAATCATCAGTATTTCATAACCTTTACTGATGACTTTAGTCGGTATGGTTATGTATACTTAATGAAGTATAAATCTGAAGCTTTTGAGAAATTCTTAGAATTTCAAAAGGAGGTTGAGAACCAAACTGGTCACAAGATCAAAGCACTTTGATCTGATCGAGGAGGCGAGTATCTTAGTGAAGAATTCCTTGATCATCTCAAAGATAATGGGATTATCTCTCAGTGGACTCCTCCGGGAACTCCTCAGCTTAATGGAGTTTCTGAGAGAAGGAATCGAACCCTACTTGATATGGTTCGATCCATGATGAGTTTCACTGACTTACCACCTTCTTTCTGGGGTTATGCCCTAGAAAGTGCAGCAAAGATTCTGAATCTAGTTCCCTCTAAGTCAGTCCCCAAAACGCCCTATGAAATGTGGCATGGTAAAATCCCTAGTTATTCTTACTTAAGAATTTGGGGTTGTCCTGCTTACGTGAGGACAGTGGGAGATAAGTTAGAATCTCGTTCTAACTTATGCTACTTTGTAGGTTATCCTAAGGAATCCATAGGATACTACTTCTATGATCAATCTGAGCAAAAGGTGTTTGTTTCCAGAAATGCCACTTTTCTTGAGGAACCGTTCCTTAAAGAAAAGAAAGGCAAGATCATAGAATTAGAAGAAGTACAAAGTAACCCCACGCCACCCACTGAAGAGATGTCCCCTACTGATCAACCATAACCAATCACAAATTTCGATACACATGTAAATCCTCCTCTAAGGCGTTCTGAACGCACTCCTAGACAGCCGGAGAGATGGTATGGATTCTTCCATGAAATCTCTCAAAACGATAATGATCCTTTAACATATGAGGAGGCACTTTCAGATTCTGACTCTGAACAGTGGATAGAAGCCATGAAATCCGAAATGGATTCCATGAACTCCAACCAAGTTTGGACCTTAGTAGATTTGCCTGATGGGGTCAAACCCATAGGTTACAAATGGATCTTTAAGAGAAAGCTTGGAGTTGATGGAAGCATTGCAGCCTACAAAGCAAGACTGGTTGCAAAAGGATTCACTCAAAGACCCGGCGTGGACTTTGACGAAACCTTTTCACCAATTGCAATGCAAAAGTCTATTCGAATCATGCTTGCCATTGCTGCATATTATGACTATGAGATATGGCAAATGGATGTGAAAACTGCCTTTCTCAATGGTGACATTGACAAAGACATTTATATGGAGCAACCCATAGGTTTCACATTCAGTGGGAGTGAGCAAAAGGTTTGCAAACTCCAAAGATCAATCTATGGATTGAAACAGGCTTCTAGGAATTGGAACATTCGATTTGATGAATCGGTCAAAGCGTTTGGCTTCATCCAAATTTCGAATGAATCATGTTTGTATAGAAAGGAATTGGAGACCTCAGTGCAATTCTTAGTACTTTATGTTGATGACATCCTTCTTATTGGGAATTCGAAGGATGACATGAAAGTAACTAAGTTATGGTTATCGAACCAATTCGAGATGAAAGATCTTGGTGATGCGTCCTATATCCTTGGAATTAAAATCTATAGAGATAGATCTAGAAGGTTAATAGGACTATCACAGTCGATGTACATTGACAAAGTATTGAAGAGATTCAATATGGAGTCAGCAAAGGTTAAGAACCTTCCTGTGAGTGTAGGAACATGCCATTCAAAGAAGATGTGTCCTAAGACTAACCTTGAGAAGGAGAGAATGACTCATACACCTTATGCGTCAGCAATAGGTAGCATAATGTATGCAATGTTATGTACTCGACCGGATGTGGCTTATGCACTTAGTGTGACAAGTCGTTTCCAATCTGACCCAGAAGATGGTCACTGGGCTGCCGTGAAGAATATTCTTAAGTACTTGAAAAGTACTAAAGATTTATTCTTAGTTTACGGAGGTCAGAAAGATCTTACTGTCGAAGGATACTGCGATGCAAGCTTTGCATCAGACTTAGATGATTTTAAGTCAATGTCAGGATACATTTTCTGCCTAAACGGCGGAGCAGTGAGTTGGAAGAGTTCCAAGCAAACAACCACTGCAGATTCGACCACTGAGGCCGAATACTTAGCTGCAAATGATGCAGCTAAGGAAGGTGTTTGGATTAGAAACTTCATTCAAGAGTTGAATGTTGTTCCTAGCATGAAAGACCCCATTACTGTGTTTTGTGACAACACTGGGGCGGTTGCTCAAGCAAGAGAACCAAGATCTCACCAACGGACCAAACACATTATGAGGAAGTATCACCTAATCCGTGATATTATCAAAAGAGGAGATGTGCAAATCGAGAGGGTCACATCAGCAGAGAACGTGGCAGATCCACTTACTAAACCCCTTAGTCGAGAAGCTTTCCAAGGTCATCTTCAGAAGATGGGACTTAGAGTAGCTTTAGAATGGCTTTGACGGGCAAGTGGGAGATTGTTAGGAAAAGTGCCCTAGAAAGCCGATTGTATATCCGCTTTGTGCTTTTCCTTATTGTAATCACAGACAATCTTTGAATGAAATAACGAATTGAGGCAACACTTCTTTATATGCTCTTGTTTGGTATGCGTTTACTTTAGCTGTGCATGTATGAGAACTCCCCTAATCCTGATGACTTTAGGACTCTACCATTTAGGTGAAATGGTTCATGAAACGAGCCCTATATCACATAAGTCATGATTAGTAAAATACTCCAAGCCGATGAGTCCTACAGACAGTGGGAGTGTCAACCTGACTCCTCTAAGGCTCGCTTGTAGGATCACGCCCTTAAGAAGGACCACCTTGTTTCATGGAGGTGCAAAGTGTATAGTTGATACGTACGTGATACATGAGGGTGCTTACTTTAATAAGTAAGTTCACTGAGGTGCCCCGTGTGAGAGCATTCCTAAATGGGAAAGGAAGTTTCTATTTCAGGAAATGGAAACTTCCAGATTAGGAAATATCTCACGAGTCATTGATGTGATTAATTGATCCTTAGACTTGAGGTTCCTTGTCACTTTATGAGTTAACTCTGTAGTCTTAGGTATAAGCTTTAAAGGGTGTCGCCTTAGACAACTGATTCAAGGCTTATGCTGGGGCTGCACAAGTGATTCATGAAAGTGAATGAGAATCAAGATAGGACCTACACTTGCATTTGCAAGGTGATCTCTTATTGTGTAAGTCATTCATATGCCATATGTAGTCCTTAGCCAAGGCAGTAGATCAAGACATCAAGAAAAGGGTTTCTTGGATTGAGATCAAATGGATATGAAATGCACTTAGCTTTAAGGCCGGATTATTAGGGTTCTGATTATTCCCTTACCCTAGATCTTGGTTGAGAGATAGTAAGTAGGAGGATTGTATCTCACATGAATCAATGACTTAAAGGTTCTGTCGAATCCGAACATTCCAATTCAGCTAGGGGTTAAACACCTGTTGCTAGACTATGGTCGTTTAATCTGTGGACTGATTAATTAATTAGTGAATTAATTAATTAGGGTCACTGCTAATTGAATTGAGAACCTAGAGGGTCACACAACAACTTGGTTACATGTGTTGAGGCTTTAAAATGATTAAACGAGTTAATCGGGCCAAGAGGGTTCCACACGTGTGAAATCACACGTGTGGCTCACGTGAGTGACACGTGTCACAGTGACACGTGTCACTCACGTGAGCACGTGTCACACACGTGTGAATTTATATATATATATATATTATATATATATGTATTAAATAATTAAATGTGTTAATTATTTAATAGACTTTGGTTTAATTTTTGAATTAAAAAGAAAGTCTTATTTTGGAGAAAATAATCTAGTTAATTAATTACGAATTAATTAATTAGATAAAATAAGTTATTTATTTTAAATAAATAAAGTATAAAATTATCCAAAAATAGTTTGGATATTTTTTAGCTCTCTTAAAAGTTGACTTGAATTAGAATTCAAAGTCAAAGTTGGAAAATACTTGATGATCAAGTAATAGGAGAGAGAGGAACCAAATCCTTGCCCAACAAGGATTAGGATCGGCGCCCCCTCTCCCTTTTCCTATATATAGGGGAGCTCATGCTCCCCTTTAGAGCTAATTGGCAATTCTTTTGGTTCATGTGTTGAACACCTTCCTTTCTCCAAGATTAAATAAAACCCTAGGTTAAGCCTAAACACTAACTAGAGAACTAGCATCCTTACTAGTTAGATTGTGATCAAGTTGGTGGACTTTCTCTAGAGACTTCAAGTTAGAAGTTTGAAGATTCGAGCTTTACCAAGGAGAGGGGATCAAGCCGGGAGAAGAGCGTTCTTGGGTGGCTTGAAATGCTTCAAGAAAGAACAAAAGAAAAGTAAGTTTCTTAATTCCTTCGAATTTGGTTACACGATTGTGAGTCCAAGATCCTTTTGTTGGGAAAAAATTTTTAAATTCCGCTGCTTTCTGATTCGTGTTTTCCAACAATTATATGGTGGAATTAGTAAAAGATCTTGTGGGTTTTGTTCAAATTAACACCGGCTAATTTTATTTGGAAAATTCCAAGAGAAATACAAAATAAACAACCAAAATGATATATGAGAACTAGACCATATTGAATATCAGCTGAAATGAACAACCTTAATATGCAAAAATCACGTTTTCACCCATCCCAACAGCTCCACACCCAAAAAAAAAAAAAACAAAAGCTTAGTTCAAGAAATGAAAGAGCAACATAGGAAATTGTTCATCCATCTATGAAATACCGAAACTTTCTTCAAACATATATGTACACCAGCAATCAACCATCTCATTCACATGCCCGGCCCCCACAAAATGAGCAAGAAAAAGATCAAATCTTTCGAGTAAAAACCAAATCTTTTCACCTGGATTGCAGAAAATATGAAGCTGCGAAGAAAATTCTGCTTCCTCTGCAGATGGGGGAGGTCTTGTTCATCTCACAAAGCAAGAGCAGATCTGGGTAAATGGGCGGATGAAGAGTGAAACAGAGGAAAGCAAGTTGTGAGAACAATAATTCAATTGGAATCTTATGTCATATCAGAAATTACAAAAGGAGTACACAGTTTCTTCTATTTTTTTCCGTTTCGTTCCGTTCCATTCCGTGGCGTTATAACGCAACAGAACGCCGTTCCAAAGCACACATAACGGCATTCTAGGTGAGTTCACATTCCATACCGGAACAGCGGAACGGAGGCTTCCGTTCCCGTTCCGGCGAACCATGGCCTGGTTCTTCTTGATGATAGAGTGGAAGTAGGATGTGGATCTGTCCGTTGCAAGTATGTGTTTCGCTTTAGCCCTTTGTTGAAGAAAGGATCTTTCAGCATTTTGGAGGAATAAAGCTTGCTTTCTAGCTAAATCCACTTGGTCTGCAAGTTGGGAATTTGCAGGTTGCAAAAGGAGTTGAGCATACATTTGCTGGAAATGAGTTGTGGCTGTTTTCACCCCTGAAGAGATATGGCTGAAGCTTTCTTTATTGAGGACCTTTAGTGGAGGTTTCAGGGACTGCAGTTTCTTTGTTAGGATAAACTGCTTCCTTCCATGAAATATAGTGTCCCATTGTTGCTACACAATTGGAAGGACAGAATTAAGATTAATACGGAGTATAATAAAACAAGAAACTTTAGTTTTAAACTCAATAACTAATCCAACAAACTATAAAATTCAAGAAGAAATTATTAATAGTAGGAAACGAAGAGAAAGACAACTCATAAAAAATGAAATATACACTCCAGTTAATTTAATAAAATTAGAAAAATACATTAAATGGTTAAAACAACGTAATGCAGAAATAGAAGAATCTATAAAACAAATTGAAAATACAATAAATTGGTGCAAAAAACTGAGAACTAAAATAAACATACTTTCATCAGCATGAATGAATTACAAAATTTTATAGAAACATTAAATCAACAGATACATTCTTTAAATAATACAGTAAAAACAATATCAGAACAATTAACACATACTAACGAAAAGATGTCTCAACTTGAAAATACTATTACAAACATCAATAATAATCAAGAAATAGAATCATATTATCAAATTGATCAAAACATTTTCTCTTGTCATCAGGAAGGGGGGGGGGGGGGGGGGGGGGAGAATATCCACATTTATTTCACACCACTACAAACCCACAATTAAACACCATTATAGATATGTTACAACAAATTCTTTTAGATAAAAAACAAGAAGTTATAAATGAAATAGATAATACACAAGAAATTTTAGATAAACTTCTGCGAAAACTTACAGGAAAACCAGTGGAAAACCAAATTGGTAAATCTGAAGAAAAACAAATAATACTTCCTATGTCAAACTGTCAAGAATTATTAAAACAACTCAAAGAAGTGATTATACGAAAAGAAAATTCTAGACATATAACTATTGCTGATCTAGAAACATATTTTGGAAACAGAAATGTTAAACCTTTTCAAATAGAAGCTCCACGTTTATAATGGAATCTTTTGAATTAGAAGAAAAAATTGCAGAATTAAACAATTTATTAGAATCATCAAAAATAGTTTATAAAGAAAATAAACAAAATCATATATTAGAAGCTATAAAACCGGAAGTAGAAAACGAAGAAGTAATATATGGATATGAGTCATCAGAAGACGATGTGTTGGGAATGGAACACGGATTAAAACAAAAAAAGGATAAGAAAGATATTCCAGAAGCAAGTCATAAAAATAAGGAAGAAGAATTTGAATACTATCAAGAAGATAGATATACTAATCCTCTGAAAAATACAAGTATACAATATAATTTTAGAAAAGGATATATTCCAAATAAAAAAGGAAGATGGTCTAAAATACCTGAACAATATATACCTACAAAGGGAATATTAGGAGTCGATGGAATATTAGATCTAGACTGTGTTACAAACAAATCAATACTTATTACTGAATGGGCACATAAATTAGGATTAATCCTAGAAACTGAAGATAGATTAAGACAAGGAAATTTTAAAACAATATTTAATTTTGTACATTATAAAACAATAGGAAACGTAGCACACTACTTAACTTCATTATCAGAAGAACAAAAAACACTTTTAATAGGAAAAGACTCTGTAGAAACTTATTGGAACATAGTTGATAAAATATATTCAGAATTTATTGGGATACCTATACAAAACTCAGAATTTTTTGTATCTGATAGAGAACAAGAAAGAGCAGCATTTAGCCAATACACAAATATTAGACATGTGTGCCATAGAACACTTTAACCGTGAATACAATATGTATTACTATGGATTAAACAGAGAAAACAGAGAAAAATATCTATCATTATACTTCAATAAATTACCCTATCCAGTAGGGCAAATAGTATATGCAGAATTTAAGAAACAAGTAAATGAAGGTTTTATTTCAGAAATATTAGGAGGAGCACAAATTGTAGTAGAACAATTTATAGGAGACAAATGTTATGAAAGAGAATTACACAATGCTGTTAAAAACAAAGTCACGATAAGTTGTGAAGGAAACCCTTTAATACCTCAACAATATAGAGAAAGTCCATACATAATCCGACCAAACAAAAAGAGAAAATACAGGAGAAAAGATAAAAGATACAGATGGAGAAAGAAATCTAAAAGATGGATAGACAATAATAAACATAAATTTCAAAAAAGAAGAAGACGTTTCTTTAAAAAAGAAAGAATGCAAACCTAAACAAAAATATTGCCCAGAAGAGAAGAAAAAATGCCAATGTTGGCTTTGCCACGAAGAAGGACACTACGCAAGAGAATGCCCTAAACAACAAAAACAATCTGGGAAAAGATTACATATACTTCAAGTAGCTCAAACATACGATCTAGAACCAATAGAAGAAGACTATTCTGACTTGGAAAATATATATGAAATAGAAACAGTTACAGAATCAGAAAATTGATATAGTTCAGACGAAGATTTTTAAATAAAAAACTCTAACGCTACTTTCATAAAAGTGAAAATAAAAAAATAAAACAATTAAAGCATTTATAGACACAGGAGCAAGTTTATGCTTTGCTTCGCCAGCCCTTACGATATTCAAATGGAAAAAACTTAAACAACCATTAAAAATAATGATAGCAGATGCAAGTCATTATTATATATGGTACGCTACACACTTAGAAAAAGCTTGGATACATGGATATTGTTTTACTATACCATCTATATACAGGCACGAAACAGGATTACCATTCATCCTAGGAAATAACTTTTTGAAACTATATAGACCTTTTTGTCAAGATTTTAAAATACATCACTTTAAAATCACCTGTTAATGAAAAACTATCTCAAAACAGTGGAACTATTGAAATACCTATAGTAAAGATTGAAGACAGAAGTAATCTTATAGATAAAATAGATTATTTAATCAATCATGAATTAATACTTTTCATAAAAACAAATCTTGAAAAAGAAATAGAAAAAATTTTAGACTCTGTCACTAGTGAAGATCCTTTAGACAAAGATAAGAATAATAATTATATGATAGTTGAAATCAAACTTAAAAATCCTTTAGGCGAAGTAAATGTCAAAAATAATATACCATATTCTAAAAAAGATATTGATGAATTTAAAGAAGAATGTAAACAACTTTTGAAAAAAAGATTAATTTCTGAAAGCAAAAGTCCACACGCAGCACCTGCTTTCTATGTTGAAAACAAGAATGAAATAAAACGAGGTAAACGACGGATGGTCATAAATTACAAACAATTAAATGAGAAAACTATAGGAGATGCATATAAACTTCCTAGAATTGATTATATCAAAGATAGGTTAAAAGGAAAAACATGGTTCAATACACTAGACGCTCAATCAGGATATTGCCAATTGAGATTGCATGAAAATACAAAACCACTAACAGCTTTTACATGTCCTCCACAGAAACATTACCAATGGAATGTTTTACCATTTAGTTTGAAATAAGCACCTGGAATATACCAAAGATTTATGGATAAAAACCTTGAAGGTTTGGAAAACATTTGTCTTGCTTACATTGATGATATTATCATCTTTAGTAATCAAGATAAAGAAGATCATTTGAAAAACTAAAAATAGTTTTGAAACGATGCAAAGACAAAGGACTAATTCTTTTCAAAAACAAAGCAGTCTTATGTAAACAAAAAATTGATTTTCTTGGAAATACTTTTGATTCACAGGGAAATATAGTTCTTCAAGACAATATTTTGAAAAAATTAAATGATTTTCCAGATCAAATCACTGATCGAAAACAATTACAAAGATTTCTTGGATGTTTAAACTACATTTCTGATCAAGGATTCATAAAGAACCTTGCTAAAGAAAGAACACAATTACAAAAGAAACTTTCTGAAAAAATACAGTGGAATTGGCAAGTTACTGATTCGATACAAGTACAGAAAATAAAACAGTATTGTGAAACATTACCTGTTTTATACAATCCAAAAGAAAATGATTTTAATATCATTGAGACAGATGCTTCAAACGATACATGATCTGGTTGCATGCTTGCAATACCAGTCGAAAAAATGAATACAAACGACCTCGAAGGTCATATGAATACAAGAACGAAAAAGGTTCGCTAGATTACACAACTCTGTAAATACATATCTGGGACATTTACAGAAATCCAGAAAAATTATACGGTTCATGAAAAAGAAACACTTGCATGTCTAAAGATACTTCGGAAGTGGAAACTCGAGCTTTTACCTCGAGAATTCAAACTTCGAACAGACTCAAAATACTTAACAAACTTCTACAGGTACACACTTCGAGACAACTACAATCAAGGAAGATTGATACGTTGGCAGCTCGAGATAAGAAGATACCAGTTTCACATCATATACATAAAATCAGAAGAGAACGTTCTTGTAGACACACTCACACGAGAATGGAGACCGCAATATCCTTGATGAAACAAAACATTGAAACAATTGATCGTGAGATACAACAATTCACGAAGGCTAAACATTTGGAGATACAAAGATTCACAGAATCCAAGATGACACAACGTCAAGAACTTCTTGCCGCATTACATGCTGTTCAACAAGCAGTTGGGCTTCCACCATCAGAGTTACCAGCAAGCGTGGTGGATCCATCACCATCAAACACATCAAACACAAACACACAATTAAAGGCATTCACAAAATCAAAAACATTTCCACAAACAGCAGCAGAAGGGAATACTTCATCACCAATAGCAGCTACACAAAACGATGAAGATGACAGAAAATAAATTAAACAATGATATGTTATATTCAATGGTTCAAGTCGAGGTATATATGATCAATGGTAAAAATCAAATGTTCATATACAAGGAAACCCAACAATATCATACAAAACATACAACAGTCTTTCAAAAGCCAAACAAGCCTTTGAAGAAACAAAAACCTACAAAACTCCCTTCAAACCACTCCAACACTCCAAGCCCAAAACAGTTTCAAAGAAAGGATGAGAGTCCTTGGAAATATACCCACGGTAAATCCAATGGACCGTGTTCAAACATCAGCCCAAATACAACCCTCAAAAGAAAATTTTGACAATCTTTTGAAATCCATTTTTGAATACAACCCAGAGACAGACGAAAACAACCTTTTTTGGTACCCAGTAAACAGAAACAGCCCAAAAGTCGTTATATTTGAATAAGCAGGCTGTAATAGCCCGGATCGGGGCCTGGTCGTAAACGGTAAGCTAAGGGTATCGTAAGAGCGTTTATAGACCTTGATCCATATTTAAAATATTTCATGCATGGCATCTTTAAGTGAAATACGTGTTCTTTTGTGATATTATGTTATTTCGAGGGAAATTCGGCACAAAAACCCTAAAATACTATTCATTTCCCGAGCCACTACTACTCCGTTTTGTCAATGAAATTTTAAAGGATCAAAACTCATGATTTCTAATCATTCAAACTTGTTTTCCAAGTTCCGAGAACCTTTTATGAATTTTTTAAGCAATTTAGGATTTTCTTTTAAAGTTACTATTCATCGCCGAAACGAACTTTTGATTGGTACACCGTTTACCCCTCAATATTATACTTAAAATGACCCTTGAATTATTTCATGAATTTTGGTATGCTTTTCAAACCCTAATTTTGACCCTAGCTCGAGTAGTAAACGAAAACGTTTAACGAATAAGTTACTATTCATTTCGCGAATTAAAACTTTTAAACCGTAGGTCCGATTTTGACATATGAGCAGTCGTTTCGAAGGAAATTTTATTTCCCGAACTTTGAACACTTTTTCCATTCTCGTAACTACTCGTTTGAAGGTAAAATGACCTAAATACCCTTTTTCTACTATTTTATATTTAATTTTAGAGAAAATCATAATTTTTATCAATAATTACACATAGTGCCCCGTCTGTCCCTACCACAATTATTAATTGATGATTAGCCCCTCATTACATCTATAAATAAGAACATTGGGCAATCACTTTCCTTGTTCAGCAGTAGCTTTCGAATTCCCATTCTGAAGGTGAGTTTCCTTTTCTTTTTGTTTTACTTTATTTAAATTATGTTTTATTTATGTTTTAGTTTATTTAATTTATGTTTTATTTATATTTTAGTTTTAGATTTTAATTTATGTTTTATTTTAGATTTATTTTATGCATAAATTATGTATTTAAAATTATGCTTTAAATTCATGAATTACATGATTTATGTTTTATAAATTATATTTTGTAAATTAAATGTTACATGATTTAATTAGGCTACAATTTAATTATGTGACAACTATTATAACATGTTACATGTTACATTTTATTTATAATATGATCATACTTATGCAACTTAAATTGTTACATGACTTATGGAATGTTACATGTTATTTAATTATGTTATATGATAGGAATTATGTTACATTTATAATATGTTAGATGTTTTTACTATATGAATAATTATGTTATGAATTATAATATATGATCATATGTCACATGTTTCCCTAACCAATTAATATAAGTTATAGTATACATGTATAAAATACGTATACATATTAGTTTTTCCTACGTATAAATACAGTATGTATTTTGTATAAATACCAAATGTATTTTAGTATAAATACTTAAAGTATTTTCGTATAAGTACCAAACGTATTTTCGTATAAATATTATATGTACCTTCGTACAAATAACGTATAAATACTGTATATGTGAATAGTAACTTTTACTGGAACAGTAACTTTGGCCGGAATAGTAACTTTGACTGTTGACTTTTTGGGGTTGACTTTTTCAGCTGACTTCCGAGTTGACCTTTTCAGTTGACTTTTTCAGTTGGCTTTTCGAGTTGACTTTTTGGCCAACTTTGAATTTCACCTATAAACTCATTTTGACGAGACGGATTCAACGGCGAAAGCCTTTTTCACAAATTTTCAAAATCGGGAATCAAAATTAAGCTTTTCAAACCAAACTCTTACTCAATTGAAGTTGTTTCAGAACCCTAAGCGTGATATTTGATTTTACTTTATAATCTTTCTTGTAAGATTAATCATTTGCCTGAATTCTTTTTCTGATAAGGGTGATCCTTCTTGAGCAATGTTTTTTCTTATCAATTATGTGATTTATTACTTGAACTCGATCATGCTTTCATGATGTATTATGGTATTAATGATTATCAGATTTTACCATGAGATTTCGTTACCTGTTATGACATGCTTCGATAAAGTTTTGTCTTGATCATATGATATCATTATGTGCTATTGAATGTTTTGAGGTGGTTTGAACGTGCTTCTGTGACTATATGGTTTGAGGACAGAAACTTATAGTTATTCACCACTTACAGGTGAAGTTTGGATATACTGAGGCTCCGGTATTATTGCATAATACCATTTTCTGTAGGTGAGGTTTAAATCTATTTTCAACTGGAACCATGAAAATATGTATGTATGTAAAACGTTTGAAAACCATCCGTAAAGGTTTTAAAGATCCTTGTTTTCAAAGATAAACATTTCCCTTCTTAGGGCACTGATTTATTTTAAAGATACTCTGTTTTATTTAAAGATAATGTTTTCTGATATTCCATTTGTTTAAAGTTTTACCGTTTTGATTAACGAGCAATGAGTAATGTTTTAGAGTTCTGTTCTGATCAACGTTTAGTTTCTGGATTTTGTGTGCTTTACGCACTCCTTATATTTTGGACAATGCAAGCTTTGGACATGCTGTTCTGTTGGGCCCTGACGGTATGGTTAAGTAGTAGACCGGGAGGCGTGCGTCAATGGCTACTATGATACTGGCCGTCGTACAGACCTTGATGATGGTTTAATCGGAGGTTGGTTATTCCACATCGAAGGTCGGGAGAGGTGGATGTAATTCCTCCCATTCCTGTTTACGTCACCACGGGGTAGCTCCCTGGGCGCCACAACTGGAGGAAGAAGGATGGTGCATGTGATTATGGATATCGGGATCCTAACCGGTCTCGATACCAACTCTGTTAATGTTTTTGGGAGTAAAGGTTGGAGAACGCCTAGCTTGCGGGCAAATTCTGTTTTTAAAGACTGTTTCATATTTTGAAAAATATACCCAATACCTTATTCCCGTTTTGTAAAGTATATATGAACCGAAAACTCTGATGTGGGCACATGTGTGTGCTTTCTTGGAAATCCTATTCCAAAGTAATTTTTTGAAGTTTTGTTCTGAAATAAAGTGTTAAAGTAAAGTTTTGAAATTCAGTATTAAAGTACCGTTTTGAAGTAAAACCTTTTCTGAAAAGTCTAAAGTTTTAAGTATTTATATGATTCCAAAGTTATGCGTCACTTAGTCCCTTTAACTAATACCTCTACCCCATTTTCTAACCTCATGGTTTCAGGATCTGCGTTTGCTGGTTGACTGGTACCTTGAAGCATAGGAAATCTTCTGTTGTGCTCTTTCGGTCAAGTTCTTTTAAACCATCTTAAATTCCACTCACTTGTTGTTATCGTATTGTTCTGTTAGGCTTTAATCAACTTAGTCCCTTGTATCCTTGTTATTATTTCCAAAAGTTTTAAATTGCCCATATTTCTGCTGCAATGTTTTCTTTTAGTACTCTGATCCTATAATCTATAATCCGTTCGCCGGCGTGGGCTCCTATTCACTCGAGAGGTATGACGGTGCGGGGTTGTGGTACCTTCGGGGTGCTACACAGACCCAGACTTGATATACTAATTCTTCATACATGGATTTCTTAACACCCTATACTTCAAAAACCCAAACTGTTTTCGAAAATTCAGCCCAAAACTAATGTCGACACTTCAAGACTATGCTAGACGAGTCTGAAAAGGAAACATGGATAAAGAAATAGTCTTCAAATCTACACTTTCATGCCCTATCTTCAACGAAGAAGGAGTATCAGTATACTCTCATGGAATTATCAAACTGATAGTTTCAAATGGAGAATACCCTTACATCGATACAATGAAGACACTTGATGACATAAATGAGATAGTTGCAAAACAACTAAATCAAATATTTTATGCATCACAAGAGATAAACAAGGACAGCAATGTCAAAATAAACTACAAATCCAATTATCATCTGATATATGGATCTTCGAGATACATAATTCCACCCTTACAGCTGGAAACGTTAGAAAACTTTTATCAAAATTGAAGAACACAGCCTGAAGACACTTCCTAAGGAAATCAAACTCATCTTCTGTGAATATAGTGAAATAATTGATGACTACAGCTGTGCAATGTGCCAAGACAGACCTAAAGACAAAGCTGAAGAAACAGGGTCCCATAATTCAAACGAGTCAATAAAAAAAGACACTGTTACTGAAGAGTAATGTAAACTGACGCATGCAATGACGTCAAACACTCAAGAAAATACGCAAGCAATGACGAACACACCTCAATAATGCAGACTTTATGTCCCTGTCTGCTTTTTAGGTGCAGTTGTTGAGCACCATTATTATCTTTACTTTAAGTCTTTTTTACCTTTAGACTTTTTGTAAATGAAAACACGTCTGTAACAGTGAGTCGAGTGCCTATATATTGGCCTCAATGTAGTATGTAATATTCAGACTTTAATAGAAAGAAAAAGATCATGTGTTGATCAAAAAACTCCCTGAGTTTTTAAGCCTTTGAGCTTTTCTTTTCTATTGGCCTCACCCCTGAATAGCAGAACCAAACACAACCATACACAACCAAATAATTCTCATACCAAAATCAAACATATACTTCGAAAGAAGATGAACAGGTAACATGGAGTGCATGAAGACAGTAGATAGGAATACACACACAGGTAAACAATACAAACTTTGTTCTGAAATTATTATTTATATTTTTGTATACTAGAAATTATATACATGGAAACTAGTTTAATAGATCAGATTGAACATTTTGAAACAACTGAAGAATACGGATACTTTTCTCAAGATATTGTTATAGACAACAAAAAATTAAACAAAGTTAGAAGAAAAGAGTTAAACCTAATTGATGGACAAGATATGAAAACAGATTTAAAAACAAAACTGAGTAGAAAAAACAATATATTATATGGAAAATTTACATGTGAAACACCTATTGAAATTTTTACAACAAAAGGAACACAGGTTATTTCTTTTATAAACAAAGCTGATATAATTCAAAAAATAAAAAAAGCAAAACATACACCTAGTGAAATAGTATATATACATATTTCTACAATACAGATACTAATTAAGAGTACATTTGCTGAAGGAATAAACTCACCCATAAAACTAGCTATATGTGATAACAGAATTATGAACATAAAAGATAAAATAATTGGGATAATTGAAGGAAACCTTGCTTATACTAAACTACTTTTTAATGTAGCTTTACACTACACTATACCACTTGTAACAGAAAAACTAGATAAATCTTTAAACATTGCTTATAAATTCGAAAGACAAGATTTAATGGAAACAAACGCCTATCCATTTTCAATAACATACACCATTGGATATGCTCTGACAAACAGTCATCATAGTATACAATTTAAAAATACAGATAAGATATATATGGAAGATATTTTTCGAGAAGTTTCTCGTATAAAATATATACCAAAGACACCTATTATACAATATGTTAATACTAATGTTTTTCAAAATAAAACACCTAAACTTTTAAAAAGTAAAAGCACATGTTATACATATCTACCACCAAATCAAAGAACTAATGAAACTAGTACACGGGCCTCTATTAAAAACTTTAAAGAAGAGGGATCTTCTAATGAAATAACTGAAAACGAATTCACACAATTAGCCGATCAAATGGCTAAATTAACCACAACTATAAAGGAAACACTCTGATAATCGCTCTGGTATCAGAGCCCGTATACAATTCTAAAAACTATGAGTCAACAATTAAAATACTAGTTATTTAAATCTTTAATACAAATAGAAGAGGATATGATCATAAGTAAACAAATGATTGAGATATATGAAAAAAGCGAATATTTTGAAAAAGCATGGAAAGAATACTATAACTTTTTAAAATTAAAACACATAAAAAAGATAATTTTATCTCTAATATATGCTTAAAATAATGGAAAGATTTAATTATAAAGCAAGAATAACACGAGATATACGAGAAATAGAGGAACGAGTTATCATAAACGAATATCTTATTAAAATGGCATACCATGATTTAAAATACAATAAAGATTTATCATTAAGAACTCAAGAAATAATGATAGAAATTGTAAACGTAGATTTAAAAAATATAAAAATAAAAAGAGATACAGCATATCAAATGACACACGCTTAATTATGAGTTATAAACCAAAAATAGATATAGACATTATAACAGAAGAAAAACAACAAACAAAAGAAATTCTGAATGTTAAAAATTTTGAACAAATGGGGAAAATTTTGGAAACATCTTTACAAAAAGAAGAAATATATAAGAAAAATTACGAACGAACAAGAAATAAAAATATATTAAATAGAGATACAATTATACAAGGTATAAAAGACCAAGAAAAAATAAAACATCACATAAATAATAAATTTATAGAAAAAATACATGAAAGAGAAATTAATGGACCAAATTGAAACATTTATAAACTTTGGGACTCAAATATAAAATGTACAAAAAAATAAAAACAAAAATTTTGATGAAGACGTTGAAGAGATACATGTCTTACACTAAAACTAAAAAGGAATATAAATCTACACTAATACTACAATATAAAAGTCAAATGATACTACTTTTATAATTTCACCTAAATTTCACATTATATGAAGTTAATCAATCTATTCTTTCCACAAATGCAAAAAAAAAAAAAAAAAAAAAATGATACCCAATTAAAAAGAATTTCACAATTTTGTAAAGAAACCCAACGACATTGGTATGACCACCAATCCCATCCAACCTCCAGACGTTCCCCTAGCATTATGCATAACTTTTTTTTTTTCGATCTCTCAGAGTTTTCCCCCACCCAATTGAGTGAAGGACTAATCTCCCGAGGTAGCTGAAGGCGCTTATTGCGGGGACCTCTCCCAACGTAAGCATAATGCATAACTAGTATAATGCGGTAGTTACGAAATTGAGAAATTCTACACCTTGACTACTCGGATTTGACCAAACTGATATAATGAGGGTTTTCAAATAAAAGCTAATTTAAAAGAATGAGTTGTGAGATTTTTTAAATAAAACCCAATGTTCAAACCCTAACTTTTGAAATTAAGTTATATTAATTAATTGTGAACCTATTTGTGCGGATATATTAAATTTATTTATTTATTTATTTCCTGTCCTTTTTTCCCTTTAAATTTAAAACAACCTAGAAGCACATCGAATTTGATTTTACTAATAACTTTTTCTTAACTTAACCTCCCCAAAAAAATATTTTTCCTAAATCCCCTACTCGCATGAGAGCTGTGCCAAACCCTAAACCCTAGTTTTCTGCATGCAGATCTATCCGGAGCCCGCCATGACAAGTGCTCTTCGTCGTTTGTTAGTGTTGGGGCCTTCCTCCGTTCCTTACCTCTATCGTTTTCTCTTGGTTAACCTCAGTTAGTTACATGATCTAATTGTTTAACTTATTTTCCTTTTCAGGGTTGTCTCTCTCGTTTGGGTTCAGTGGAAGCAGCTGTCGGCTATCATTTGTTGGCAATGGGTTCGTCTAGTTCCCCAGGGTAAACATCGGGGGACTTTCTCGAACAAGATCTAGTGCAACACACACGAGTTGTATCTCTCACATCAAAAGAATCGGAACACTTGCAGATCCCACTATCTTCGTGGGAGGAGGATAAAACGGATTTCTTCCTATCTTTGGTAAGAATGATGTTCATAAAAAAGTCCATCCGTTTGAATTTTTCGAATAGCTATTACCCGTTCTGTAGCACCCCGAACGGTGGGACACCGAATTCCCCGCACTAAGACTCGAACCCACATATGAAATGGAAAATTCGTACCCAAGTCAAAGTCAAAGCGAACGGGAGACCAACGCACACACTAGGATAGGAGAAGCTACAACAGAAAACTCAGAGTGCGCGGAAGCAACAACAACGTATAAGCGGAAGCAATTAAACATCATATATCAATCAAACATCAAGTGATAACATAAAAACCCTCGCGGCTCCACAAGAACGAATAACATAAGTATACAAAAGTATAATCCATAAGTACAAATCATAAAAGGAGTGTATGTAAACAAATGCAACCTAACTCGACCTATACAGACAAGTGCAATTCGAGTGACACTTTTCCCTACCTAGTTCGAACTCAAAAAACCTATAACTAAAAGGTAAAGAGAGGGGTCAGTCCACCGACTGAATGAGTGGGCTAACACATACCCTCATACTATGCATAATAGAGCAAAGCACATATTAAAGGTGGAATCATAAATGGGAAATAGGTTTTGCATATCGAATCACATTTCAAAACAAACTTATATATATAGAAAACATTTTCATAAACACTATCCCATTTCATAATTCCCAAAAGATAGCGTAATGCTCGGCGAGTACGAGTTTCCAACCTTTGCACCTCATAATTCATAAGAAAAATAAATTCATAAACATATCCATCCACTCACACCAATGATGGAAGGGCCACGCGACCCTAACCATCCATACATAACAAACCTACACAGGGTAGTGATCCCATAACCTGTCCTCACTGGTTTTTACACCGACGACTCAAGAATACTACGCCTTCCCAAGCTCCTAGAGTCGCGCGTGATGCCTCAAATGGAAACTGTGCTCCGGAGTTCCTTACCCACATCTCCGCGGCCCAACTTATCAGAACATAGCATATACCAATATTTCTTGGCGCTAACAGAAACATAACATAAACTGAAATTTCAAAAATCGAAACCTATTCATAAGGCCATAAAAATATCATACGTATCACTTATTTAACTATATATATAATATATAATTGCATGCAAGGTAGAAAAACATCACATAAGGTCATAGGTCGCGTAACAAAACAAAAATCCCAAAACTCACCTTGTGTAGAAAAGGTAGAGAGTAAGTGCAGACAACTACTAAGCCTCGGGCTCACCACCGGGGACCTCCTCTAAGAAAAACACACAAAAGCCCAAAACTTAAACTGAAAATGAACAAAATAGACACACGGCGATGCATGTGAATGCACGAGATGTAATGCATATGATGTATGTTCACAAAACGGGTCAAATAAGTTTGTATAATACATAACAAATTGAATCCATGCAATTCAAGGTAAAACGGATCATGTAAAAGCATATAGAGTTTAATTAGCATAAAAGATTAATTCATATGGTGGGAACATGCTCGAGGAGGGAAAGAATGGAAGAAACGAGCCAAACAAAGAAAACAAAAATACAAAAGTGAATTCCCGTGCAAACTGGGGTAGCGACCTCGCCTAAAAACAACATAAAACCGTCGTGGGCGCGACGCAACCCTAGGGAAAAACTCTGGAAAGTCATCATAGCCGCTACCGAAAACAGCGTGATTCCTTCATGGCCGCGAAAGACATCCAGGGCCGAAAACTGTACATTAGTCTTGTGGCCGCGAGCGTTTTACGATCAAATTGGTTGCGACCGCGACCAAGCTCCAACGAAAGTTTACAGATCAGCCATGGAGGCTGAAAGCAGGAAAGGTTTCAAAACCTTCCCAAGTCCTGTAATTCTAGCACCAAAACAACCAAAAATGAAGCACAAACAAGAACAACTCACCCACAACTCAACCCATCATCAAAACAAGCATGAAAGCAAGCATAACTCATCAACCCAATTCCAAACCTTCAACCCTCATTAATGGCATTTCTTAACTCGCACAACTACCAACTGCAATCATGCATTAAATACATCATATAGGTCACATATAACTCATATAAACTCATATAACATCATTTAATTCATCCAACAACTCATAATCTCCAAAAATCCATAAAACTCTTATTATTCACCCTCTAACTCTCATGCATACATACACCCAAAAACCAGCTACAAATCACGGATAAAAATAAAGTACACATCGAGCGAAATTCATATCTTACCTCAGATCGTGAAATGATAAAAAAACGAAGGAGATATGAGCTCGAAAGAATGAAATGGCTTAAGGTCCTTGCTTCTTCTTCTCTTCCTTTTTCCTTAGAGTGTGTGTATATTTTGTGAGGTAGAAGGGAAAGGTGTTTCAACCATAAAGGCTGAAATGGGTCTGTAGGCGCATAATGGGTCGGTTCAAAAGATCTGATCCATTCGAACAGAATTTTAAAATGGTAGGGGATTCAAACGGCTTCAGAAAAATGTCGGGCTAGCGTAATCGAACCCAAATCATCAAAACGAATCTAATGGCAAAGTTGGAGTTTGAATCTGAATTCCCGAGTTCATAGTAGTCGAAATGGTCTCAAAACAACCTAATTACAACTAGGTCCCTAAACTTTCAAAAAGTCTCAAACAGGTCCAAAACCTATTTTCAATTAAGTCTTAAACTTTCAAATAAAAGTCAATCAAGCCCAAACGAATTACATATCATACAAATCCATAAAAGTCATTTCCCGACATGCAAATTCGTAATTCAACATTCAAAATCATATGATCAAATATTCCAAACAAACATTTATATCTTAAATCACATAAACCAATTTATAAAGCCATTAAAATCACATAAAATGAATTTAAATAACACAAACACGTAATTAAACTCACATGTGACGTTACACCTATACGATCGAATGAACGAAGCGTCGCACATTCTATGAATCCGCTGAAGGGTATGAATGTTTCTAAGTTGGGTGAGGATAAATTTTTTGTTTAAGTTTAATCACAGATTGAATTTGCAAAGGGTATTGGAGAGTTCGCCTCGGAATTATGACAAATACACCCTTATTCTCAATACTATCCTGGAAGGCACTGACCTGCGCACTATTAACTTGAATTGGTGCAATTTTATTATACAATTTCATGGTTTTCCTCCGAGTTGCAGGAATAAGGACATTGTTGGTATTATGGCAAATAAAATTGGGGTATTCCGTTCTCAGCCACTATTGTCGGCTGGGGCTAACTAGGGGAATTTTCTTCGGGTTCGTGTTGGGATGCTTATGACAGAACCCTTAGTCCATTCTCTGAATCTAAAAATGTTGTCGGGGCATGATATCACAGTTCCATTCACCTATGAAAGGCTGTCAAACTTCTGTTATCTATGTGGACGTCGCAATCATGTAGACAAATTTTGTTTGTTAAGGTATAAAGACGAGTTCTCCAGACCTACCCCCCACTTCCTGTATAGATCCTGGCTCCGTGCTTCCTGTCCCGAAGCACTGCAGATTGAGAAAGGTATCATCTCCCAACCGTTTCAATTGATCCCCTCCCCTACAACCCATGCCCAGCATTCTTCACACCTCCCACAAATCCACTTATCAGTACCACTACCAGCAACGGATTTAGCAACGAAAATTTTCCGTTGCTATAACCCTCGTGGCTAATCTGTAGCAACGGATTTAGCAACGAATTATTAGCAACGGATATTAGCAACGAAGTTATAGCAACGAATTTAGCAACGAATTACTACCCACGGAAATTAGCAACGGTTTTAGCAACGATTTTTTTAGCAACAGATTTAACAACGGATTTTCCGTTGCAAACCAACCAATAATTAATTAATTTTTTGCCTTTTTGCAACGAAATTTCCGTTGCAAAATCCGTCGCAAAAACTAATAATTCAAATTAATAAATTAAAAATCCGTTGCAAAATCCGTCGCAAAAACCAACCAATAATTAATTAATTTTCTGCCTTTTTGCAACGGAATTTTCGTTGCAAAATCCGTCGCAAAACTAATAATTCAAATTAATAAATTAAAAATTCATTTGCGGGGCCCGGATCACCCCACCTAACCGAGCCGAGCCCCAACCGAGCCCACACGAGCTGAGCCCCAACCGAGCCCCACGCGAGCCAACACATTAATTCTACATATTCGTGTTGAGTAGGAATTGAATCTTGGACCTCATGTGAAGAAGTTTGAACCCCAAACCAACTGGGCTAACTCAATTGTTGTTATTGTTTTGTAATTTTTATATTTAACCATTATCAAATATTCATATACTACTTTAAATAATTAAATACTTGTTATCATATATTTTAAATAAAAATATTAATAAATATATAATTATTTATATTGTAATACATATTCCGTTAAAAATTTAAATATTTATTAATTAACTACATATCTCAAGTTTTAGTTATGAGATAAAAATATAATGTATATCAACTTAAGTATAACTTTTTATGACATACAAAAAAAAGGATGAAAGTTTTACATAACTAAATAATTAGATTTAATTGGTTGTTGAATCAAGAACTTTTATATTATATGAAGTATTCACTTATACATTTGTATTATTTAGCAATCGTAGTTGAATAACTTAATGAAGAATTATTTTGTTAATATGAAATATTTGTATTTAAATTTGTAGAATTATATCTAAATATTGAAGAATTATTGTGTTAAATTCTATATAAACCCCAAGCATGTATATATATAATAATAATACTAATACTGTATATCAACTTAAGTATAAGTTTTTATGACATATAAAAAAAAAATGAAAGTTTACATAATTAAATAATTAGATTTAGTTGGTAGTTGAATAAAGAACTAATTTTATGTCAATATGAAGTATTCACTTATACATCAGTAGAATAATATATGCATTTTGAGAAACTATTGTATTATTTAGCAATCGTAGTTGAATAACTTAATATAAAGAATTATTTTCTTAATATGAAACATTTATATTTGAATTTATATAATTATATATATACATTGAGGAATTATTGTGTTTCGCAACCGTTAGATGTTAAATTAAGAAGTTTCCTTTTAATATAATGAATTTATATTAAAATTTGTAGAATTAAATCTAAATATTAAGAAATTATTGTATTATGTAACCGGTACATGTTAAATGAAAAACTTTTCTCTTAATATTGAAGTATTTATATGTGAATTTCGAGAGTTATATATGTGAATTTTAAAGAATTATTGTGTTATGCACATCTTTTAATGATTTATAATGTATATTATAAACACATATTATATATATGTACATATATTATATATAAACATATAATATTAATTGTTATTTAATATTTAAGATATAAGATATATATATCTATATATTATATATATAGATATATAATAATTAATACATATATATGTATTATAAATATTTTATATTTATACATAATATACGTATGTATATAATATTATATGTATTATAAATATTATATATTTATATATAATATACATATGTATATAATATTATATGTATTATAGATTATATAATATATATACGATATATAAAATATCAATATATTAAATATTATATAATATTATAATAATAATAATAATAATATATAATATATAATATATATTTTATACATGTATATATTATATAATAAATATATAATATTATATGTATTATAGATTATATAATATTATATAATATATATACGATATATATAATATCAATATATTAAATATTATATAATATTATAATAATAATAATAATATATAATATATAATATGTATTTTATACATGTATATATTATATAATAAATATATATATACATATATAAAAAAGGGAGAGCTTGGGATTGAACCCAGGACCTCATGAAAAGAAAATGAGCATCCAACCAACTTGGATACAATCCATTGATGTTTTGTTTGAACGAAATTTTATTTGACTTTTAAATATACTTAACGGTTCCATCCAAAATTTAACACGGTTGGGACAAAAAATGTAACAAAATGAAACCAACGGGACTATTTTTGTCTAATTCTAAAAGAATGGGACCAAAATTGAAAACGGGGCAATCCTATGGGACCAAAAATGTAATTTTCTCTATTTTTTATTATTCATTTATTTTTATTCCATATAGCAACGAAAAATCCGTTACTAAATTATAAACATTTTATTAATTTTTTTAATCATATGTTTATAGCAACGGATTTTCCGTTGCTAATATTTTTTATATTTATTTATTTTTATTTCTTTTTTTTTCTTCCTTATAGCAACGAAAAATCCGTTGCTAAATAGCAACGGATTTTCCGTTGCTAATATTTTAAATATTTGTTTATTTTTATTTCTTTTAAAATATTAGTTTATTTTTATTTCTTTTTTTTCTTCCATATAGCAACGAAAAATCCGTTGCTAAATTAGCAACGGATTTTCCGTTGCTAATATTTTAAATATTTGTTTATTTATTTATTTTTTCCTTTCATATAGCAACGAAAAATCCGTTGCTAAATATTTATAAATATTAGCAACTGATTTTTCGTTGCTAAATTAGCAACAGATTTTTCGTTGCTAATATTTTTTATATTTATTTATTTATATATATTTTTTTTCTTTCATATAGCAACGGATTTTTCATTGCAAATATTTATAAATATTATATTATTTTTTATTAGGTTTTTATTTTAAGAGCAAAGGAATTTCCGTCGCTATGTATACCAATTTATTTATTTTTTGTATTATTTAATTTTAGCAACGAAAAATCCGTTGCTATTTTTTTTTATATATAGCAACGGATTTAGCAACGAAAATTCCGTTGCTAAAGCATTTTGCCACGAATTTTTTTTTTTTGTTGCTATATCCGTTGCTAAATAGCAACGAATAATTTCCGTTGCTATATGACAGATTTCTAGTAGTGTACTAGCCCAACCTCTAACCCCGCATGCGATAATTCCCAGCTACCCTATAAGCACTCTCCTACACAAGCAAACTCCTTTCCCATCATAACATATTAACCCACTCCATCCCATGCAACCTTACTAGATAAACCCCTTCCTAATATCACAACTGTCCCATAATAGAACACCCCCCTTCGGGGTCTGGAACCCAAATCAGCTCTCCTTTGACTATCTTTCCCAATAATTCTCAGGTGTGTAAGGCGCTCACCACCCACTATACCTCTCATTAATCTGACATTGCTAGCAAATCCCGCCACCATCGCCCACATGGCAGAGACAAAATCTCAGCCCTTCTCACCAACGCCCAAAGCCAACCGAAACACCCCACTACAACCTCATCAGCCTTCCTTGGCCCGCCGAAATGCCACTATGAGCTCCCATCATTACAGAACCAATTCTATTCTCCCATCTTATATGGAATAATAGCTGGTCGATGTTCCTCTTAAACTGAACATTCCCGACCCTACACCCTCCTCGTTAGGAAAAACACAAAAATTCTGAAGTAAAACCAGTAAAAACCAACCAAAAATCCGCTTAAATCAAAACCACACCCCTCCCACGAATTTCTAAACTCCCAATTCAATCCTTCCCTTTCTTTGTAGGATATCACCAATGTTTCAACGACGGCTAGTAGATAGCCCCACCGGGATCAATGTGTTGCATAAGTTGGAACTCCTAGGGCTCAAGGGCTCCCTGGCGTGTTCATAATCTTTGATCTCTTATTCGGGACCACAACCCCTCGATCATTTTTCCGTCGGAGACTAGATGTAAACGACAGAAGTTCGATTATTTGAAAATGCAGTTAAACTTGGATGGCTTTAATGTTGATTCGGTAGGTAAAGGTGGCGGACTTGCATTACTTTAGCGTGAGAGCTTCGGGGTCTCTTCAAAGTTATTCTCAAAACCATATAGATGTGCTTGTAGAGACAGACAAAAATACATGCGAGTGGAGATTTACAGGTTTTATGGCACGCCAGAGAGACCAAATAGATGGGTAACGTGGGAGTTACTCCAAAACTTGGGATGTCGATCTAATATTATGTGGTTGGTTAGTGGAGACATTAATGAAATCCTCTCGAATGACCAAAAGAATGGTGGGAATGATAGGTCTTGGAGTCAAATGGCTGAATTCGATGATGTGTTGTTGGTTACGAGTCTGTCAAACTTGGGGTATTCTGGATTTTCATTTACTTGGATGAGAAATAGAGCTGACCTTGATACTTTTCGTGCTCGGTTAGATAGGTCTGTTGTTTCCAATTTGTGGCATTGCATCTTTCCTGATGCCAAGGTTCGACATCTCTCAGCCTCCTGTTTGGACCACTCCCCCATCATCATGATCTTTCAGAATATTTCAACACTACTGAGACCGAAGAGTTGTCCTTTTCGTTTTGAGGCTTGTTGGGTAAAGTCCGATGAATGCAGCAAAATTATACATGAATCTTGGGAACGGACTTGACTAATAATCTGACAAGGGTTGCCCTGGAAATTAGTGAGAAATGTCGAGTTGGCTTACTTCGTTAGAGCAGGTTTGCTCGCAACCAAGATAAGAAATCTGTAGTTGAGCTTGAGAAGAGACTTCAGACCCTAAGGGAGGGAACGATTACTACTGAATCTCGTCAGGAAGAGCATTTGGTGCGGATAAAATTGGAGGAGCTACTTCTTAAAGATGAAATCACGTGGAAACAAAGAGCGAAGGCTTAATAGCTTTGGGAAGGGGATCACAATACCATATTCTTCCATATACAAGCAAAACAAAGAGAGCATACAAATCATATTGAGGATCTGGGAGACAGTGGTGGGATACCCCAAACCTCGGCAGAGGGAATTTGAAAGGTGATAGAGGAATATTTTGGGGATCTTTTCACCTCTAATGGTTGGGGCTGCTAAGATTGAGGAAGGGATTCACGACATCACAAGGAAAGTTACAAATGACATGAGCCGGCAGTTGCTATCCCCGTTTCAAACGGATGAGAAAATCTAAGCTCTTAAAAGCATGTATCCTCTTAAATCCCCTGGGCCCGACGACCTTCCCCCTTATTTTTTTCAACACTATTGGGATGTAGTTGGGCGTAATGTTATTGCTTGTGTTTTGGATTTTCAGAATTTTGGAAGGTTTGATAAAAAGTTGAATTTTAGACATGTTGTTTTGATCCCTAAATGCAAATCCCCGGAAATTATTACCCAGTTCCGCCCCAGTAGTTTGTGTAATTTAGTTAACAAAATTGCCTCTAAAGTTCTTGCTTTGCATCTTAAACCTATGTTGGATACCATTATTTCCCAGAGTCAATATGCTTTTATTCTGAATAGCCTTATATGTGATAATGTGCTAGTTGTTTTTGAGGTTAACCATTTTATTAAACGTAAAAGCTCTGGAAAGGAAGGTTTTTTATCTTGAAACTCGATATGAGTAAATCATAGGACCGCGATGAATGGCGACTTCTTGAAAGGGTAATGGTCAGGTTAGGTTTTCCTTCTTTATTTATTGACCGTATTTTGACCTGTATTTCCTCGGTGTCTTCCTCATTTTTATTGGATGGTGGTGAATTCAGTTCCTTGGTGCTGGAGAGGGGTATTCATCAAGGCGATCTTCTCTCCCCTTATCTGTTACTATTTTGTGCAGAGGTTCTTTCTTATCTTTTGTAGGATTTGGAAAATAGGGACATTCTTTTGGGGGGTTAAGGTCTGTCGCAATGATCGTCCGATTACACATCTCATCTTCACCGATGATACTATGATTTGTGGGAAGCAACAACAGAGGCGATGAAAGGTATTAAAGGGGTTTTAGAGGTTTATGGTAGGATTTCAGGACAGGTGATAAATTTGTAAAAGTCCTCCATGGTGTTCAACAACAATTGTGCGGTGCACAGACAGGAGGAGTTAGCTCGAGTTCTTAGTGTCAGAAGGGTGGAGAAACTTGATCTATACCTGGGTTTTCCTTCAGCGGTGGACCGGTCTAGAAAAGAAGTTTTTGCAGGGGTCATTAATTGGATAAAGTCTTGTGTTAGGGGCTATTCCGAGAAATTCTTATCAAAGATGAGAAAGGAGGTGTTGATTAAGTCAGTCCTTCAGGCGATTCCCTCTTACTCTTTGAACTATTTCCTAATGTCGGATAACATTGTTTGTGAGATTGACTCCATCATTTACGGATTTTGGTGGAGTAACTGTGAGAAATAGAAGATTCATTGGGTGGGGTGGGATAGGTTGTGTTGGAGTAAAGAAGCCAGTAGCTTGGGGTTTAGATCCTTTCAGGCATTCAACTTGGCGATGCTCATGAAACAGTTGTGGCATACATAAAGACAGTCGGAAAATCTCATTAGCTGTGTCCTTAAGGCTAGATATTTTTCGAATTAAGCAGTGTGGGATGTGCCGTTGGGGGGATCATCCTTCTATACTTGGCGGAGTCTCCATGAGGCAAGATTTCTTATAGCTGCCGGCTCTAGATGGGGTATTGGTGATGGTGACAAAGTTCATATATGGTGAGATAGGTGGGTTCTCTTAGGTCCAGAATTCAAGCCAAAGTTTAATTAGAATGCTTTGATCAATCCGGAGTAGGTGGAAGATTTGATGTTACCAGGACTCCTGAAGTGGAATGAAGAGCCTATCAAGAACGTGTTTCCATGATCCTGATGCAAGGGCTATCCTTGGCATCCGGCTGGGTGTTAATCGGAGAGATACTTCGTTTATATGGCACTTCAATAAGAACGGAAAGTTTACGGTGTGAAGTGGCTATTTCTTAGCTAGGGAATTGGCCAACCGGAATCGAGAGTCGTCGCCTCCTTTTGAGACTCACGGGATTTGGAAGAGGATTTGGCGTCTCGAGGTCCAACCGAAGGTCCGTAGCTTTTTGTGGCACTGCTGTCAAGATATTCTTCCGACTGGCGTGAACTTAGTCAGGCGCCACTATGGATCAGATGCGGGATGCAACCTCTGCGGAGATTTGAAAGGGGTCACCGCCCATGCTCTGTTCAGCTGCTTTTGCGCTAGATAGGTATGGGCACTGTCATCCATCCTTGGCCGATGATCGGATAACAACCAATCTGAGGGATGGTCTACTAGAGGCACTGACGATGCTGAATGGAAATGACTGTATTGAGTTAGTCCACGTCATGTGGGTGTTTTGGGCCATCAGGATAAATTCAAGGCAGAGGGATTAGGAAACAACCCCATTAGGTACTGGACTTTGCTCTTCATTGTGGCCAGTCTCTACGCTATATTGATAAGGAAGTGGCGAACCTTAACACACCGACTGACATTGTGAAGTGGATTAAAACGGATTGGAGCTGGATTAAAAGTAAATTTCGACTCCGCAATCTTAAAGGAAGCTAATGATCTGGTATTGGGGTGGTTGCTAGAGACGATGAAGGAGGCTCCGTTGGATGGGAAATAGATCGGAGGAAGCATAGTTCAGATCCGGTTGTAGCGGAGGCCCTAGCGGCTCTCTCGACCATCAGGCTTGTGAAAGATTTTGGTTGGCGAAAAGTCATCATCGAGGGAGACTGCTTGAACATTATCAAAAGCGTTCAAAGCGATGAGGAGAATTGTTCTCCTATTGGGAACATTCTAAAAGACGTGAAGGCGACTTGCTCGTTGTTTGAGGCTGTTCGGTTTTCTTTTATTTTTCATGATGCTAATATGATGACCCACACTATTGCTAGAAATGCGGCTTCGGCCTGCGTTGACTCTTCTGATATTCCTTTTGTTGCTTTGAGTTTTGTGTCATCTGACTTGAACTAGTTGGCCTTCGGGTCGCCTAGTGTAAAAAATAAATAAATAAATTCACCTCCCTAGATGGTAAATAAGAATTCCATAGTAATTAAGTTAGGGTATTACTATTACACGTACCGTACCATGCGCGAAAACAACAGATCTATCATCTATCATCTTTGACTTATATATTATTTGTTAGGGTTATAACTAGTTAATTACATTATTATGCACCTAAAGGCTAAAGAATAGATGTTTTTTATATGCAACTAGTAACCTCTGCACACACATAGTGTGCAAATAATAAAATTATGATTATTTAAATATATATTAAATTAAAATTTGTATATTAATATTTATCGGGGGTGTTCACGGTTCGGTTTTTCGGCTGAACCGAAAGTTCGGTTCGATTAACCGAATTTTCGGTTTTCGAAAAACCTAAACCGAAATCGAACTGAAAGGTGTTCGGTTCGGTTCGGTTTTAAACGAACATTTTCGGTTCGGTTTCGGTTTTCGGCCGAAAAACCGAAACTTTGATATTATTTAAAAAAAAAAAATTGGAGTTGAGATTTTGTGAAAAATGTAAAAATTGCAATCAACCTAAATGGCAAATAATTAAAATATATGGTATATATATATATATATATATATATATATATATATATATATATATATATAATTATAATATATATACATATATATTTCTGCCAAATAATTAAAATATATGTATATATTAATCAAAATATATGATATATATATATATATAAAAAAAAAATGGCATTCGGTTTTCGGTTCGGTTTAACCGTGAAACCGAAAATCCAAAAGGGGCAAACCGAAAACCGAATCGAACACTCCCCGGTCGGTTCGGTTCGGTTCAATTCGGTTTTTCGGTTTTCGATTTTTATGAACACCCCTAATATTTATTTTATAATTATTTCTAATATAATTAAAATTTTAAAATATAAAACTAAGTATAAATTAGAAAATATGAGAAACGAATAAAAATATATAACAGAAAGAATAGAAGAAAAGTAAAAGAGAGAAAAAGGTTAAGAGACAAATTATACAGGATAACACATTGAGAAAGCAATAAAAAAAAAATAGAAAAAGGAATAATTTTAGAGTTTAAGAGACTATATAGATAACATAATATTTCATAGGCCCTTTGAGGGGGGAAAAAACATAATATTTCATAGGCACCTAAGAATTAAGATAAGGACTTCTTGCACTTCGCACGTAGAAATTAGGAAGAGTATAATCTTTTTCAGACTTTACAGTATGAGATATTTACAACGTGATCGGTACATATACACTATCGCTCAAAAAAACAAAAAAAAAGGTTGAGACAAACAAAAACAATGAAAATAATTTACAGATACTAAGCCGCTACCTTGATGTCTGCAGTCACCGAGCTCGGAAATAAACCGCGAGTCCATCCGAAACCAAAGAAGAACACAGAAAAGATAGAAGCCTGAAATCTCGAACTTGGAATTGTACCCGAAGTTAGAATTGCAAAGTTAACGAGGAGACGTCTTTTCTTTAATTAAAGTAGCAAATTTCAAGCATAGGTGTAACTGCCCTAAATGTTAATATTGTTTCCATGGGCATTAATATCCCCAATTAAGGGCCTCTATTTAAAGAGGCATTTGTGACGTTTTCTAATCACAAAATTAAAGTATTGAGCTTCGTTAGCTCCACAGCCATGGCCACTTAATTTGGCTCATTTGTGATGGTTCTTGTTTTTGCAGCATTTGCAGCGGAGGCAGTTCCGGATAAGAAACATGATACCTCACACTTCAATCGTAGCAGCTTCCCAGTTGGTTTCTTATCCGGAACTGCCTTCGCTGCATATCAAGTACAATAAATACTTTATTTATTTTTACGAAAAGAGCTCTCATAGTTGAAAAATTACAAATAAAAATAAAATAAAAACTCTGAATATTTCTGTTTTTTGGTTAAACATATTGGGGAAAACTAATTTTCTTTTCCTTCTGATAATTGTGTTTTGTTTGTAATTTGACGTTTAAAATAAGCTTATAAGCTCAATTTAATATAAATATAAATTATATAAACATGAATTTTATTCTAGTATCGGAAAAAAAGGAATGTATGTTTCTACAAATAATAAGATCCCTCTAATTCAGGTTGGTTTTTGAGTTATTTTTCGAGTCATGCATCTAATTCTAATCAATTAAGGATGTTTTTAATGTTGCAGGATGATGTGAAATTGATGAAATGCATAGGACCTGATGCTTTCAGGACGTCCATTTCACGGCCAAGAATATTGCCTCGTAAGACAAATTACAGTGCAAATTTTATATTTTCTCACTACCGTGCATAGCACTGGATTTATATATATGTACACAACGGGCAACGGGAAACAATTTGTTTTTTTTTTTTTTAAAGTTATATATATGAAGGATTATCGTTGGGGCTATTATCATTATAACCCAAATGGTTATACTAAACTCTACCAAAAAAAAAAAAAATGATACTCTTCTACCAAAAAAAGGTAATATTAATAATTAATGAAATATAAAAAAAAATTAAAACATTAAACGAAAACAAGAATAAAATGTGAAAGGATGGTTTCGGTAATTAAATTGAAAAGCTAACATATTAATTAATAATTAAAAATAAAGAGTTAAATATTCTTTTGAAGTGATGCGCATAGAAGATAGAAGTCGTATAGTCATTCACAAAACTCACAAAAAATGATAAAAGTGTGTTTCACTCACTATATTTATCATGTCATGATAAGAGTTTCAATTAATTTAGTTAGTTGAAATAATTAACTAAAGTGCTCTTTTGATTATTGAAAAATTATTATCATATTGAAGATTGTTTTATTTATAATCTTGAAACACTATAAGGAACAAATAAATTCGTAAAATCAATGTTTTCAAAACCGGACCGGAGATCGAATCGGTAAGGCTACTGGTTACTGGTTCAACCGGTTCGATCTGTTCAACAACCGGTCGAACCGGTATGACGTAATAAATAATTAATTATTATTTTATTAATTAATTATATAATATTATAAATATATAAAATAAATTTAACATTCTGAATATTTACAATACAAATTAATATTTAATTTTACAATCTCTAAAACGAATATTTTATATTCAAAACACAAAATTATATTATACCTTGCTATATTAACATTTAATATTTTTCATAATGTCAATTCCACTATCCTAAAAAGCCCAAAAGGCCCACCAAATAATTATAAGAAAACCTATGAAATTCTATGAAACCTAATTCCAGCAGACCTACGTAAATCCGCAGCCGCACAAGCCAGAGTTCCTTTTTCTTCATCTGTTGTTCAGAGTTCAAACTTCCTCATGCAACAATTCATTCCATGTTTTGGTAAGATCAAAACATCATGGAACATCCATGATAGCAGTAAGGATTTGGAGGTTTATTCACCGCTGAAACTTGCTGCGTGAGATGCCGAGGAGGAGAATCAAAATGGGGAGGTTTTTCTCTTTCTTTTTCTTTTTCTTTTTTTTTTTTTTTTTCCGTAAAGAGATGTTTACCAAAAACCGGCGGTCCGGTCCGGTTCCGAAGCTCAAAACCGCCGGTTCGCCGGGCGGTTTTTTCGGTTCCGGACTGGTCCGAACGTCGCCGGTTTTAGGGGGTGTTTCGGACCGGACCTGGCACTGGTCACCGGTCGAACCGGGTGATCCGGTCCGGTTTTCAAAACACTGGTTCTTTGAATTTTTACAGTTTAGTACCCGATCTTTGAATTTTGTTGCACTTAGGTGCCCCTGACCAATAAGAAAATGACACGTATGATATTGGACACTTAAATGCAATAAAATTCAAAAGTTGAATACTAAACTTTAAAATTCAAAAGTTGGATATTAAAGTGTCAAACACTCTTCAAACAAAGATTAACCCTATGATAAAAGTATATAATTAATAGATATATTAATTATACCAACCTAGTAATTATACCAACAATTAGACAATATCTTCGCAATTTGACCGCTAAAACAAGCAAACCAGATCTGATATGATACCCCAACAGCAACATATCAAACCAAATAGTTGACCATTTAAATAAATACAATAGACCAATGTTTTGAAATCCGGACCGGACCGGCCGGGCGGATCGGTTCAACCGATGATCGGCCGCCTATCCGGTCCGGGTGACATCCCAAAACCAGTTTCCTTTCGGACCAGTTTGGCCCGTCAAAAACCGGTTGAAAACCGGTCAATAACCCGGACCGGACCGGTTTGCGGGCCGTTTGGCCCGGATTTTTTTTTCTTTTTTTTTTTACAAAATTGTAAAACCAAATCAAATGTTGCAGCAGGAGTTCGAACCCTGGACCCTCAAATTAGAGAAGGAGGCCTCAACCACTTGAGTTGCTTATTTTTTTGGTTATATGTTGGTAAATTTTAGTATAAATCGTCAAATCATAAGCTTATTATATTTTTAAGTTGAGTTTTAGAAAAACAATAATTATGACTACAACTATTATAATAAAGAATTCAATTTAATCTGGATAAAATAATGTGAAATAGTTATATTTTATAATATATAGTTACAAAAATATAAACACTTGTGTGATAACTTCTTATTTGTTTTTTTAAATAAAAAGTATGACATTTGTTTAATCAAGTTTTCTCTATATTACTAATTTGGTTGATGTTAATTATTTTGCTATTTAGTTAGATATTTGATCTATATCCTTGTAGATTTTTCATTAGATTGTTATTTAAAAATTAATGATTTGTTTAAAGTGATTTAAAATTCTATCTATTTTTGTATATTATTAAACTTAATTGATTATTTTTAATTAATATTTATAATATTGTATAATTGAATATAATATATATATATAATTAAATATAATTATTATATAATTATGATGTCATACCGGTCCGATCGGTGGTCCGACCGATCGAACCAGTAAAACCAATAACCTGTAAGGGATCCCGGTTCGACGTCCGGTCCGGGTTTCAAAACATAGCAATAGACCGACAGAGTATCAATATTTGGATTTTCCATGCCAAAAAATTCCATATAAGATGAGCATAAATCAAATCAAGAATTTGACTGCTGATTTTTTGCATTCTTGGGAGTTGGGATAGACCTGTTAACATGAATCCGGATTGAGTGTGTTTGCGGTAGGTGGCGTAAACATTTCGGAGGATGGTACAAGTTTAATACAGATGGGAGCATGTTCTCGCATAATGAATCGGCAATGTTTGGATGAGTGTTACGAATGAATTTGGAGAATGAATTGCGGGTGACACTAGCAATATTAGTCATGCTTTTATAAATGTGGCCGAGTTAATGCGATTAAAAGAGGGATTACATATTGTTTGGGACGTATTATCACTAAAATCAACATTAAAAATGATTCGGAGGTTGTGAATCGCGGTCTGGTGAGAAACTAATACTCTGGTTCATTTATTGGGGAACATTATTAAAAATGTTAGAAATCTTATTAAGAAACTATGAGACTCGCAGTCATGACACATCAGGCGTCATTGTAATAGTTGTGTGGATAATCTTGAAAAAAAAAGTAGCATGCTCGGCCTAATCTTAATTTGTACTTGGTTCGAGCAGCCGCCGCCCGAGGTGGTGAATATTATTGTGAATGAAGTTTGTGAAACGTCTTATTTGGAAAAGAGAATCAATCTCTCTCTCTCTCTCTATATATATATATATTGATGGGGACCACCCTATAGGGACACATGGCAACCCTTCGGAGATAGACAACTAGACGACTAAGGACTCTTCTTTGACTAGAAGAGGACTATAGACGAGTACAAGGACTCCACGAATAAGAATGAATCTTCGGATAGACGAGTAGAAGAATGTCTCTACGGATAAGAACGATTCTACAGATAGACGAGTAAAAGAAGGACTCTATGGATAGGAAGAAGAAGAAGAAGAAGAAGAAGAAGAAGAAGAAGAAGAAGGACTCTACGGATATAGACGATTAGTAAACCCTAACTGGACATTTTGTATTCACCTATATAAAGGAGGGGAACAGACCCAAATAGAATACAAGAAACAAAAAGAAGAAAAGCAAGAGAGAAAGAGGAGCCGCTCTTGTTGATACTCATCATTAGCGCCGTCTGTGGGAAGCGAGTAACTTTTTTTCGCTTCCGAACTAGTATTAAGAAGGCCTTCTCGATCTCTTGTTCTCTCTTAAAAAAATTAAATAACAAGATGTCTAGAGAGCATATCAACCAACTGTTGGATAGGATTGAACAGATTCTACCAGAGAATCAGGATCCGCATAAGACAAAGATGAATTACGCAACTCCCCATGTAGGGACACAGGATGGAGCAATGCGGGAAGAGGAACCGATGTCAGTCGTGTTACCAGCTAACATGACAATTGAATAACTGCGAGCCTTGGTGGAGACGATTGCCGAGGCACAGGCAAAGCGGGTAAGGCCCAGTCGAGTGCGGGAATATTGTGAGATGTCGGAAGGCGATACCTGGATGAGTGGGAAAAGAAAAAGAACTCGAATGGACCCGATCGACCTAGATGGAGAATCAGACACTAAGGATGAAAATGACCATGATAAGGAGGGTCGAACTACAGCCCCAACTGTATTCAGGACCAGAGCTCCATCGGTTAAGAAAATTAACAATTGGGAAGAGCGGATGCAAGATTTGGGAAAAGGTTTGGAAGACCTGAAGCGGAACATGCAAGGCCCCATGCAGGAAAAGAAAGGAAGACCCTTTTCAGAAGACGTGATGGAAGAGGATCTCCCATATAATTTTCAATCCATGCAAGTGGGTAATTATGACGAGACAGGGGACCCGCTGAAGCACATTAGCGAGATCGAGCATGTGGCCATGCTACACAAACTGTTCGACTAAATAAAGTGTAGAGTATTCGTCACAACCCTAAGAGGACCGGAGCAACGATGGTTTACTTTGTTACCTTCTGATGTGATATATTGTTTTGATAATTTTTGCAAACTATTCTAGAATAAGTTTGCCAGTCGCTCCATTATAGAAGAAACTCTATTAGTCTGTTCACAATAAAACAGGGGGTGGGCGAACCGTTAAGAACATATGTCCAACGATTTAGCCGCGAGGTACTAGAGGTGCCATTCGCATCCACCGAGATCAAGGCTAGTGCCTTTGCACAAGGGCTGCAAGGGGGAGATTTCTTTCAATCGTTGGCGGTAGACCCAGTGCAAGACTTCGACGAGTTGTTAAAATGAGCAGGAAAATACATCAACCTGGAAGAATCCTTAGCCACAAGAGAAGTAGTGGCAAGCACAGTAAATAAGAAAATGATAGGCCAAGAAGTATACACGACGAGAGATCGAAGCCACATTGAGGGAGTAGCTCCACGTGTTTCCGATAGGTATGACACCTATTTTGTACTTAAGGAAACACTTGAGGTAATGTTGCAAAATATCAAAAAGTTGGAAGGATTCCGATGGCCTCGGACACGAGTTGTGACTGTTGGATTTAATGGACAAAGTTTGGGAGAAATAGAACTAATTCATATTCATATTTTCTATGTTAAAAGACATACAATACAATACAGTATTAATAGGGTGAGAACCCCTAATCCTGGCCCTAATTACATCCTCTAATAAGGGAAATAGATCAATTAGAATCCCTTGCCATATTTACAAGATATTGTCGACACTCCCCCTCAAGTTGGATCGTGGGGTTCGACCATGTTCAACTTGGACAACGAACTATGAAAGTTCTGGCTGCTTACAGCTTTGGTTAGGACATCTGCGAGTTGGTCTTCTGATTTGACAAACGGAAGTTTGACTATGCCGGAGTCAAGTTTTTCCTTGATGAAGTGTCGGTCGATCTCCACATGTTTGGTGCGGTCGTGCTGTACCGGGTTGTGAGAGATGCTGATTGCGGCCTTGTTATCACAGTATAGATTCGCGCTCTCTTCCGGAGGAAGACCTATTTCTGTTAGGAGTTTTCTTATCCACAGGACTACAGTAATGCCCCGAGCTATTCCTCGGAACTCCGCCTCAGCACTTGAAAGTGCTACCACTTTCTGTTTCTTACTCCGTCAAGTTACCAAGTTACTTCCTACAAAGGTGAAATACCCGGAGGTAGATCGTCTGTCTGTGACGCTTCCAGCCCAATCAGCGTCGGTGTAGGGAGTGATACGGGTGTGCCCGTTTCGACCAAACATGAGGCCCTTCCCAGGAGAGGATTTCAAATATCTCAGGATCCGAAATACGGCCTCCATATGCTCCTTGCTGGGGTTATGCATAAACTGGCTTACTACACTGACGGCGTAGGCAATGTCTGGCCTCGTGTGGGATAAATAGATCAGTTTGCCCACAAGTCTCTGATATCGGTTTTTGTCGGCAGGTGTTTGATCTTGAAACATTCCCAACAGGTGATTCTGAGCCATGGGAGTATTTGCCGGTTTGCAGTCAAGGAGCCCAACTTCTGTTAAGAGATCGAGTATGTATTTCTTTTATGAGATGAAGATACCTCTGTCCGATCTCATTACCTCAATGCCAAGAAAATACCTCAACCTCCCTAAATCCTTCATTTTGAACTCTTGTGACAGATTCTCCTGGAGAGTGGCTATCTCCTCAGTGTCGTCTCCAGTAATCACCATATCGTCAACGTAGATAATTAAGAGGGTGACAAGTCCATTCCTTTTCTTGATGAATAAGGTATGGTCTGAATTGCTCTGGACATACCCGTATCGACTCATCACTGTGGTGAACTTTCCGAACCAGGCCCTTGGTGATTGTTTGAGTCTGTAAAGAGACCGTTTTAATCTGCATACAGTGTGCTGGCTCCCGTTTTTCTAGAATCCTGGTGGGAGTTCCATATAAACTTCCTCCTCAAGGTCCCCGTGTCAAGAAAGCATTCTTTACATCGAATTGCTGCAAGGGCCACCCATAATTAGTTGCTATGGATAACAGAACCCGAATGGTGTCCAACTTGGCTACTGGAGAAAACGTCTCCAAATAGTCTATCTCGTACGTCTGTGAGTATCCCTTGGCTACCAGCCGGGCCTTGTACCTCTCGGCGGTCCCATCAATCTTGTGTTTGATGGTGTAAACCCACTTGCACCCAACTGCTTTCTTTCCCATAGGCAACGGGCAGATTTCCCAAGTGTTGTTCTTATCCAGTGCTTCGATTTCATTATCCATTGCCTGTTTCCATAGTGGGTTCTTCAGGGCCTCCTCAACCGTTTTGGGAATCTGATGAGAGTATAGGGAGTGGATGAAACCCTGTAGTGGGGGTGAACATCCAAACAGATGATGAGTTATCGGATATCTGCTCCTGCTTATTCTCTCTGGGCTGTACCTGTTTGGTGGAATTCCCCTGTTCTGTCGAGTAGGTAGAGTATATGTATTGGGAATCGAAATAGGAGGGTTCGGAACACTTACCTCAGGGATATCCGATGGGGGATCCTCTGGTGTCGCGGTTGAGAGAGACGGAGACGGGGATGAAGCTTCTGGGTGTACAGTGGGACTGTACTCATGTACTGGTTCTAACCATTCGTACATCCAATTCGACCCTTCCTGTGTACTATTCTCCCCCTGAAGGGGTGCATTGGGTGTTGTGAAGTAGTATTCAGTTTCCGGGAAATCCACATCCATCGTGGTGTAATGTCGATTGGCTACTAGATCATAGCAACGGTAACCTTTCTGGGTTGAGTTGAATCCCAAAAAAACGCATTGGACAGCACATGGGTCTAATTTAGTCCGAAGGTGCTTGGGAGTATGTACAAAGACCACGCATCCAAAGACCCGGGGGGTAAGCTGAAGGATGGAAGGAATGGAGTGAAACTTCCTGAGAGTGTCCAGGGGAGTGCCGTACTTCAAAGCTCGTGTGGGAAGGCGGTTCATGACATATACGGATATTGAAACGGCATCAGCCCAATATGAAGTAGGAACGTGAGCCTCAAATAGCAAAGCCCGTGCACTCTCCAATATGAACCGATTTTTCCTTTCTGCCACACCATTCTGTTGCGGGGTGTGGGGACAGGTGGTTTCATGAATGACCCCATGCTGAGAAAAGAAACCTTGAAGATTCTGGTTTACAAACTCCCCCCCATAATCGGTGTGAAGCACTTTAATTGAGGCAGAAAATTGGGTTTTAATGAGTTGAAAGAAATCCTTGATTGTTTGCGGGACGTCTGATTTGTGTTTCAGGAAGTACACCCATGTGAATCTGGTGCAATCATCAATCAGAAGAAGAAACCATCGAAACTTAGAGTTAACATGACTTGGGACAGGCCCCCAAACATCCGAATGAATCAATTCAAAAGGTTGATTTGTTTTATTCCTGGAAATCGGATAAATGTTTTGATGACTTTTTGCGAGTACACAAGTATCACAATGTAACGAACTTGACTCTGAAATTAAACTTGGAAATAATTGTTTCAAATACTGAAAAGAAGGATGCCCTATTCTGCGATGCCATAACCATAACTGCTTATTACTGCTACCCTGAGCCAAATGAAGCGAGCCTGTTTCTGAGATGTCCACAATGTAGTACAACCCGTCTCTCTCAATACCACGCCCAATGATCGCCCCCGTACGAATATCCTGAAAGAGGCAAAACGATAGAAACATTAGTACCTTGCAGTTTAATTCTTTCGTGAGCTGACTAACAGAGAGAATTTTACTAGTAAGTGACGGTACTACAAGACAATTGGACAAGTTCAGTTTTTCAGATAATGTAATGTTTCCAGCCCCTGTGACCGGGTAAGAGAGACCATTTGCATTTATCACAGAATCTCGTCGTGAGACTGTAGAGGTTCGGATATCATGAGCTTCATTAGTCATATGGTCAGTGGCCCCACTGTCAATGAGCCACCCTGTTTCTGGGATTGAATTGGAAGCCTGCAAAAAATTGATCCCTTGCCCAATTTTTCCACCCAAATTTCGGCCCAGTGAGTTACTGGCCCCCAAAATTCCGTCCGGTGCCCCATTTTGTTCAAAAAGCAATTCCTTCAATTTTGGCCCATCACCACTTAATGAATTATTTAGAAGGGGCCCATTAATATTGAAACTTAGGGTTGGGAATGGGGAATGCTTACCATTCTCGTCTGGGACAGTAGCCGCTGCACCAGAAAGCTTACCATATGGAGATGCAGAGTCTCCACCACTCTTGCTGCCATCCGTGGTGGCGTCTCCGCCGTCGAGCCCAGACCGGCTGGTGGCGCCGTCGGTGGTCCGGTTCCCCTTCATTACGGCTGCCCTTCCCTGTCCGCCACTCAATCCCGGCGCGGAATTTGTTTTTTCGGCCGGTGGCCCAGTGGTGCCGCCGCCGCCGCCGCGGTTGGAGGCCTTTTTTCTCGCCATATGGTCAGACCACCAGTCTGGATATCCTATCACCTCGAAACAAGTCTCCTTGGTGTGTCTTGTTCCTCCGCATACGGAACATTTCGGAGTCCCTGTTCCTACACCGGTACCGGCTTTCCGACCCTTATCGCGGGATGATGAAGATATTTCTGACCGCAATTTTGTGACCATTCCGCTTCCACCGGGGTTTGGCTCGTTCATGGCTAAGAGGCGGCGGTCTTCCCTGCGCACGGCGTTATACGCCTCTTCCAGAGTGGGCGGGGTTGGTGCTCGGAGCAGATCTCTTTTTATTGGATCGAATTTTCTGTCCAACCCCCAAAGGAATGCGAAAACCCGATCTTCTTGTTTCTCCAGGTTGTAGGTTTTCCTGTCTTCGGTGCACTTCATCGTCTGGGGTTGGCGATAATCTATCTCTCTCCAAATTCCCTGAATAGTTCTGTAATATTGGTCAACGGTCATATCGCTTTGGTTGGTTTGATATGCTCGTTGCTTCAGTTCGTAGAGTTTCAGTTTGTCGCCCCCCCATCGTGGTAGGTGGCTTCGATCTCATCCCATAACTCCTTTGCGTTGGAGCAAAGGAAGAATTGGGCAGCAATCTCAGGTTCCATTGAATTAAGGATGAGACTCCGAACAGCTCCATCTGTCTGTTCCCAAGCCCCATAGCCAGCATCATCGGATTCAGGGGGTACAATTTTTCCGGTTATGTACCCTGTTCTTCCTCGGCCAAGTAGTACTAATTGAACAGTTCTTGACCAAACTGCATAGTTGTTGTCATTGAGTTTGACGTTAATTGTTGTTTGAGTGAGTTGTTCGGGTTGTTTGTGCCTGAGAAGTTCCGCCATTTGGGCGAGAAACTCGACCGTCAATTGACTAGATTTTGAGGGTGATTCCATTGGTAAATGATGAAGCAAGGTATTCGATTCGTTACTGAATCGAAACCCGCTCTGATACCATGTTGGATTTAATAGACAAAGTTTGGGAGAAATAGAACGAATTTATATTCGTATTTTCTATGTTAAAAGACATACAATACAATACAGTATTAATAGGGTGAGAACCCCTAATCCTGGCCCTAATTACATCCTCTAATAAGGGAAATAGATCAATTAGAATCCCTTGCCATATTTACAAGATATTGTCAACAGTGACACCACAGGGAGCCGCTTCGGATTTGTTTTGCGAATACCACAATGAAGGAAAAATTGCATAAATGGTATATCAACTCCATCGTTTCAACAAATTTGGTACAATAACTTTTCCGATGGTAAATGTAACCTACATGTGCAAAAAGGTTGCAATTTAATGCAAAATTTTGTTGGAGACCCGAAATCCAGTCGAAAACTCGACCCGAAAGCAGATGTGGCTTCTTTTTCTCTTACGTGGTAATACCACCATGGACACGTCAAATACCATTGTAAAAGTGTTATTTTTTTCCCATTAAAATAAATCCAAAATACCATAATACATAATACCTTGTGCATAATATATATTTTGGATTTTTTAGGAAAATATAATATATTTCTAATAATTTTATTCATATAAAATATATTTTATTTTATAAAATATATAACTAATGAAGTTTAAATTAAAATCAAAACTCAAAAAAAAAATCAAAAGAAAAAAAAAAGAAAAAACCCAAACCCAGAACCCCGCACCAACCCCGTCGGAGAAGATGAAAAGGACACCCACGCCAAGAATTGGGGATTTCTCCTTTTCATTCAATGCTTTCAAGAAGCTTTTCTTTCTTCATGATATCAGTTTGACTAAAATCTTCACGCTTTCCGCTTCGATACAAATTAAAGTCAAAAACAGACTTCCCACTCCTTAAAATTCATATCCTTGATTCACTACAAAAAAATTGCCGAGTTTCGACGGGCAAATTCCGACGGGATTTTCGGAAATTCCCGTCGGTTTTCTATTGGAAAAGCTGATTTCCGATGAAAAACCGACGAGATGGCGCCCGTTGGAAAATACATCGTCGGAATTGGGTCCCGACTCCCGACGGGTCCGTTCCGTTGGTTTTCCATTGGAAATATATTTCCAACGGAATTCCGACGGGATTCCGACGGGCAAATAATTTTTTCCAACAAAATAATTTCCAACAAAATTCCAACGGACAACTTCCGTCAGTTTTCCGTCGGAATTTCTTTCCAAGGGAAAACCAACGGATTTCCAAAGGAACAAAAATAATTTAATTTTTAAGTTAACCGACGGATTTCCAACGAAATTTTCTGTCGGTATGCCGTCGGAAATAGAATAAAAATAAATAAATTAAAAAAAATAAAAAAATTCATTTGTGACACCCGAACCACCTCGGGAACGAGCCACACCAACACCTCGGATGAGCCACGGGTTGAGCTCGAGCACACCGAGCCCGCCAATGCGAGAATTAATTCTCATGATAATTGCGCACGCAGGGATTCAAACTCGAGTCTCCAAGGAAGAATGATGTCTCCCTTACCAACTTGGATAACTTACTTCTTATTAATATTTTGTCTTTAAATATATTTATACACTTATTTCAATTAATTATTTAAATATTTTTTGTTGTTAATTTAAAATATAAAATTTTAAATATATCATTATTTGAATTAAATATAATCATATTTATTGAGATGTTATATAAAAATTTCTAGCTTATATACTTTTGTGTTTTAATTATAATGTATATACTTAAAATTCCATCAATTTTTTAGACTGAATTCCAAAGGAATTCCGACGGCTTTTCCGTTGGAATGCAACGGAAAACCGACGGAATTTTCCGTCGGTTTTCGGTTGTTTTCTTGTAGTGATTGATTAATCTCAACTTTTAATCAAGATCCAAATCCGAAACCCTTTAGAGAAAGAAAAAGGTTGAGTGTTCTGCCATTTCCAGCAGTCATGGATTCTTTAGCAGATCTTGAGATATGGAACAAAGCCGCCTTTGATAAAGTGGATATTTTCGAAGATTTGACTGGAAAACGGACATTCTTGGGGTTCATTGAAGACAGATTTCGCAAATCCAAAAGCAGTCATCGTGCATGAACAAGGTGGAGAAGATGAGGATGACATCGTAGATTGGAGGAGGAGAATGGAATTGTTGGGTGATGGTGGACATGCGGCGGCGGCGGCGGCGGCGATGGTGTTTTGTAGATCTGGTTTGATTCGAGGGCGGCAGCGGCGATGATAGTTTGTAGATCTGATTTGATCTGAGGAGGGCGGTGGCGGTGTTAGAGATCTAGATCCATCGGAGGAGGATGAAGTTGGTGGGTGACGGTGGCGGCGGTGATGGTGGATTTGCACCTATCGTTAGATTTGAGGAGGAAGGCGGCGGCGGTGGTGAGAATTTGGCTCGATCTGGGTGGTGGTGGGTGAAGGTGGCATTGCCGGCGGTGGTGTGGTGGCCTGGAAGATTGTGTATATATATGTCAGAGTGCATATATATATACTTTGTTATCATATATATACATATAAATTATATATAATTCTGCTAGAATATATATACATATAATATATTTATAATACTTTTTAATAAATAATTTTGCTATAATATGTATACTTATTAATATATTTATAATGTTCAAGAGTTTATGTATTTATTTTATTTAATATATTTGATCAGAGTTAAAAAATAAATATCAAATTAAATTATATATTAACAATATAACATATAATTATATTTATATTATAATTACAATAAAAATAATGTATAATATTTTTGAATTTATATATTTCTTTATTTATTAACATAATAATCAATTAGAATTTAAAAGTATTGTATGTATTCATTCAATGTGTTTGAAATATAATTATTTCAATAATTTATAAATTATTATTTTTTCTTAATTATTGTGTAATGTTAGTAAAAATATGTATACATACTATAATAATATAGCAAAAGAATATTTTTTAAATGTAAAATATTAATGATCAAAATTAAAATTATATAAAATTTCTTATTTTTTTAATTAAATTCTTTACTATAATATATAAATATATATGTGTGTGAAAATAATTAGATATTATAAAAACATATTATTTAAAGTTTTTTATTTTATGTATTTTTTTAATAAATGTAATATTATATATATAATTATTTTTACTTTGTCAAATTTATTTTAGATATTAATGAGGTTAAAAATGCTGATTATGGTCCACGTAAGCTTCAATTTGGCAAATATTTGTGATTTGGCAAGCTCATTTTGGACATATAGGAGCCAAACACACGTCAAATTGGCTTTTATGAAACTGGAGTGGTTTTCCGGGCGAATTTCGGATTTTCGACGAAATTTTGCATTAAATTGCAACTTTTTTGTACACATGGGTTACATTTGCCACCGAAAAAGTTATTGTACCAAATTTGCTGAAGGGTGGAGTTGGTATACCATTTATGCAATTTTCCCCCACAGTGAATATGGACACCGAACAACGAAGTGCAAACATCTAAAGAATGAAATAGAATGATTGGCCCGCGAAGGAAAATTACAAGATGTCGTAACATGGGGGAGTGAGACGAATAGGGAAAACAAACAACGATCTGGACAACATAAACGGGTGGAAACCGAACAGATATTAGAAAATCAGTCGATCAGGGGAACTATACATGTAGTAGGCGCGAACAGAATAAGACCAAGCTAGACAAATTACTTGTCGACTCAGTGGGATGTGGCCCGAACAAACAAAAACGAACAGGAGTGCAATTGCTAGGCGAGCTAGATTCAGAAGGCATCGAGTTACCACGAGCTAGGAATGCACAACCCTCGAAGAATTTCTACGCCTAGTAACCTTGCGATTGTACTCTTTTTCCCTCACAAGAATTATTCTCGAAAGAGATTTTTCTATTACGAGCTTTTTAACGAGGCAACATGAATGCATCTTAGATAAGTTGTTTTTCTTTCAATGCAAATAAAGACCTTTTATATGCTATGACTTTCATTTTCTTTCGAATTAATATATATTTCTTGCTCAAAATGCATTGTCAAAACCACGATATGATACATATGAAAATTCTGTCAATTGGCAAATGACCGTCAAAGTTTTGGTCGAGAAAAATTATGCAATTTTTATCGAATGGCAAACGACCATCAGAGTTTTGGTCAAGGAAAATTATGAAATTCTTGTCGAATGGCAAACGGCCATTCGAGATTTAGTCGAGAAAAGCCATGAATATCCTGCCGATTGGTAGGTGACCATTTGAGATGTGGTCGAGAAAAATAATAATAATAATATGCATAGAAGGATATCCGCAAGATGGACCACTCGCCTCGCCTCGCATCAAGTGCTCGTTCATACAAGATGGAGCACTCGCCATGCATCCAATGTTTGTTCACGTGGGTTGGAGCACTCGCCACTCATCAATTATTCATTCACGCGAACTGGGGCACTCTTTGTGTAGCAAGAGCTCGCGCACACGAGCTCACGCATGAACCACTTATTTGAGCTCAAAGTTATTGATTGTCATATATGTGTTAATTGATTTTATTAGCTAACCAAAACTTCATACTTACTTCTTTGACGATTCAAGAATACATTCCCTTTCGTTGTTGCCACGTTATCAACACCATTCCTCATCTAACGACCTGAAATGGTCTTGAGGGGGGGAGTAGTGATGGGGACCACCCTATAGGGACACGTGGCAACCCCTCGGAGATAGACGACTAGACGACTAAGGACTCTTTTTTTTACTAGAAGAGGACTCTAGACATGTAGCACTCCAACCGGAAAGGCGCCACATCCCCTGCACTATGAGCCCAATCCACACATGAAATGGAAAATCCATACATAATCCCAGCTCACAGCGAACGGGGACTCACTCACTCATAAGGCAAGGCGGGAACTAGACCTTCGCAACCAAATCATAATGAACAAAGATAAATGACAAATGCGGAAGCATAACATATAATCTAGTACCAATTCAAGCAAAATAAAGGGTTCAACTAGCACAATGACCTATTCCCGAGAATTCATACATAAACATAGTTTCATAATCATAATCATAGTCACACCATTCATCTATTCTTGTAAAATTCAATCTAGTTACAAAATGCATATGAAGTGACCCAGACTTAACTAATAAACTTGACAGACTCGACTTCCCGCCTAGCACTCCAAACCTGCAAAGAAACTGAAAACAAACGGGGTTCAGTTTTTATGAGACTGGTGGGTATAAAACAGGGCATAAGTATAATATAAGATAGTATTTAAACATTCACATGCAAGCTATAATCCCAAATGAGGTTTTTAGAACATTTCCCAAATGGGTAAAATAAAGAAATCATCAAAAGGGATTATAACAACCAATTTTCATTAGGTCTTTTGTGGCTCGATGAGTGGGTGTGCATTATCTTCAACCATCACCTTGTGTAATTCATTAAACATTCATTCTTTCTTTCTTTCATGCATTACATTCTTTCATGCACATTCATGATCATTTACACCTTCTTTCTCCGGGTTGGTGGACGGGTTAGCAAGACCCGGCCACCTCCTTCATTGACCAAAAAGGGTTACATGTGTTGGGAATAGTGCCCTGAAAATTCAATTTGTTGAATTAATTAAACTGAATTTACAGCGAGTTGTGAGTATTTCACATATTAATAATTAATGACGTGTGGTGGTATTCTCATATGAAGTGTGTTTCATAGGAAATGACTTTGAATACCGAAATCACGTGTCATTAAAGTTCAAGTCGGTAAGATAAGAATATGTTCTTATCAAGACTATAACGTGGTTATATAAGATGATTAGTCTTTCGTCATAGGGAATGGTGATTCCAATTATAACACGTTGATGATTTTCAATAGGATTGGAAACATCGAACTGGACCACTGAGATTATTCATTTTACACTGCTATCTAAAATGAATAAAATCTCAGGAAGCATTGTACTCTTAATCCTGATAATATTTCGACTTTAGGCATGTAGTGTTAGTCACTATAACATACTCGAAGTGAGGTCTCGGTAACGGGTGACCAAAATACTTTGTATGATTCGGTGACAACATGAAATGTGCTGAAGAGTTATATTGATCGAGGAATCTGTGGCCTTGCTAGAAGGTAAAAGATATCCTTAAAATAGATTTGCAAAAGTTCGAATTAAGACTTTGGCCAAAGCACTTCGCGTGATAACGTCACCGAAGTTGTATGTTGAATGTGTTTCACATACAGAGAATTTGAACTTAAGGCAAATCAATAAATTTCAAATTAGAGATGGAAAAATAAATGATAGTAGTTGCAATTTATTTTTCATGGATATCTACACGGAGAAGTAAAATGCGAAATTATTCTAGATAGAGAAATTCGTGAATAATCTAATTAATTTTAGAGTGCAACAATATTTATTTAATGGAATTAAATATTGTTAAACGGTAATTAATTATTGTCATGAGATGATAATACAATAATTCGTTTGGAGCTAAAATTAATTAGTCCTGCAGGTCCCCCTGCAAGCCCCAAATTGAAAACCCAAAGAGAAAATATTAAAAGGAGAAAGAGAAATGAATATTTCAAAGTGTTTGAAAATAGCCAAGGGATTTATTTTAAGAAAATAAATAAATTTCCAAAGAGTTGGAAATGCCCGGAATTTTATTTTGGAGAAAATAAAATTTTAAATTTAAAAAAAAAAAAAAAAAAGGCTGACGTGGCATGCCACGTCAGCAGACGGGTCCCAGGTGGCGCTGACTGGGCGGTTAGGATCGCGCCATGTCATCGCCCTTGAACGACCCAGATGAGATCGGACCGGGTCAGTCAAACGGGTCAAGGTCGGTCAACGGTTCGGGTCGGAAACCCGGGTCTGGACAGGGCCAGACCCGGACACGTGGCAGCACAGGAATCGACCACGTCGCGATTAAACCCTAGCCGCGAGTGGAACACACGCGCCGTGGCGGCGCGTGCCAACTCCGATTGGCGCGTGGCCGGCGGCGTTGGATTTGTGGTGATGGGGGCTTCAACGTGGTGCTCTTATATTCCGTCAATTTTGCAAGTGGCAGTGCGAAATGACCAATATACCCTTCCACTTATACTTAAAATGACCGTTTTGCCCTCGGGTTTTTGCCTATAAATAGGCTGATCCCCTCCCTCATTTCTCATAACATTTTTGGGATGGTTTTGGCCAATTTTGGCTTTGAAATCAAGTCCTATTTCCCTCATTTCTCATAACATTTTTGGGATGGTTTTGGCCAATTTTGGCTTTGAAATCAGGTCTCATTTTCTCCTAGTTAATTCCGATTTATTTTGGAATTAATTTTAATTAGGTGTTTGAATAAAACGCCTAATTTCGGGAGAATAAACCCTGAAAAGGGTTTTCTAGTTTAAAGTTTATTTTCTCTAAGTATTTAGAGAAATACTTTCGGAGCCCACACTCCGAGGGTGTCCCTGGGGTTATTGCAGGGAAGCTCTGCCGGTTTCACGAGGAGATCGGGTATCAGATTCTCGGGAGGTGAATTCGGAAGCTGGAAAAATGTCGTTAGATAGCCATGTTTGCAGTACGGTAATATTTTACAGTTGTTTTATTTTAAGCATGATAAATTATATGCTCTTAAGTGTTAATTGCATGTTAGATATTTATCTGCTTAAGTGATTTAAAATTTATTATCAATTGCATGTATATGCTTGAGTAGATCCGGCTAAGTCTTCCGCTATTGTATTAAAATGTTTTAGAAATATTTTAATACTTGTATTATAGTAAAATTTTAAAAATGTGGTCCCGAACTGCTACTGTTCTGGGCCCACCTCCCAGCAACATGACTCCCCAGATGGCACTCAGCATCCATTCCTCGCTAACTCCTAACGAGGTCCGGTTACGCCGTTCATTGGTTGGAACTAGTGTGAGGGATCACCGTTGGCCCATGCCTCCCTGGATAGCCACTCACATCAAGTCCCTGGGCCCCATTCTGTGCATTCATTCATTCATTCATTCTCGCCAAAACATTTGGTAGGGTTCATAAAATAAAGGCTTTACGTCGCAATCATTTACTCTCGAAACGACTCTATATACATATAATAATTTTTGGTCGAAATCTTTGCACATTGGAAGTATATAGGGTTGTTTAACTAAATAGTAGAGAAACCCACCTGTACACCTCTTACCGAACAATACCAAGAAGAAAAGAAGACTCAAAAGTGTCCTATGAACTAGGCAAGTCTCCGCCCTGGAGAAAACTGTACAAAGGACAATGTAACGTGTTCGTGAGACTCAAGACTCCAAATGAACCGTATATGACGCACGGCATGCAATGAACATGATATGAATGCATAAGAGATGATGTTATGTCATGAACATGTTCATGTGCATGATTAATGCATCTAGAGCATATAAACAAGTCATTCATTCGTTCAAGGAAGAGTTCATATTCATTAAGTTCAATCCTTACATATTTCATAACAATTCAATTCAAGAATTTCATATAAAGATCATAACACGTACTATATCATGTTTACTATCAGAGGATAAACAAATAAATACATTCAATTCAAGATCGGAAATTAGATAAGAACAAGAAATAGGTAACAATTTAATTTCATAATTCAATTAAATTAAACAATATATAATATATATAATAAACATATATATAATATACATAAATACCTTTATATATATTTACATGCACATGCATGCATGTATTAACACACTACATAATATATACTATATATATACGTGAACATATGCATGCATATTTATATAATATAACACATTCATGCATTAAAACAATATAACATACATGCACAAACTAAAATAATATACATATATAATCACGTAGCTATGCATGCAACATGCATTAATAACCTAAAACCATGCATAAATTAATTAAGTGCATGCAAACTTTAATAAATATAAAACATGCATGCACAAAATACATATTGTTGGAAAAAACGAATCAGAAAGCAGTGGAATTTAAAAAAATTTCCCAACAAAAGGACCTCGGACTCGCAATCGTGTATCCAAATTCGTAGAGATAAGAAACTTACATTTCTTTTATTCTTTCTTGAAGCGTTTCAAGCCACCCAAGAACGCTCTTCTTGCGGCTTGATCCCCTCTCCTTGGTAAAGCTCGAATCTTCAAACTTCTAACTTGAAGCTCTCTAGAGATCGTCCACCAACTTGATCACAATCTAACTAGTAAGGATGCTAGTTCTCTAGTTAGTGTTTAGGCTTAACCTAGGGTTTCGTTTATCTTGGAGAAAGGATGGTGTTCAACACATGAACCAAAAGAATTGCCAATTAGCTCTAAGGGGAGCTCGAGCTCCCCTATTTATAATAAGGGAGTGGCCGAAATTCCTAGTCCTTATGGACTAGGGTTTTGGTCTCTCTCTCTCCTATTACTTGATCATCAAGTAATTTTGACTTTGACTTTGAATTCTAATTCAAATCAACTTTCAAGAGAGCTAAAATATCCAAATTATTTTTGGATAATTTTATACTTTATTTATTTAAAATAAATAACTTATTTTATCTAATTAATTAATTCATAATTAATTAGCTAGATTATTTTCTCCAAAATTAGACTTTCTTTTTAATTCAAAATTAAACCAAAGTCTATTAAATAATTAACAAATTAATTATTTAATATATATATATACAATATATATATTTACACATGTGGGACACGTGTCACAAGGACACGTGTCACTCACGTGACCCACACGTGTGGAACCCTGTTGGCCCGATTAACTCGTTTAATCATTTTAAAGCCTCAACTCATGTAACCAAGTTGTTGTGTGTGACCCTCTAGGTTCTCCATTCAATTAGCAGTGACCCTAATTAATTAATTCACTAATTAATTAATTAGTCCACAGATTAAACGACCATAGTCTAGCAACAGGTGTTTAACCCCTAGCTGAATTGGAATGTTCGGATTCGACATAACCTTTAAGTCATTGATTCATGTGAGATACAATCCTCCTACTTACTATCTCTCAACCAAGATCTAGGGTAAGGGAATAATCAGAACCCTAATAAATTCGGTCTTAAAGCTAAGTGCATTTCATATCCATTTGATCTCAATCCAAGAAACCATTTTCTTGATGTCTTGATCTACTGCCTTGACCAAAGGACTCCATATGACATATGAATGACTTACACAATAAGAGATCATCTTGCAAATGCAAGTGTAGGTCCTTTCTTGATTCTCATTCACTTTCATGAATCACTTGTGCAGCCCCAGCATAAGCCTTGAATCAGTTGTCTATGGCGACACCCTTTAAAGCTTATACCTAAGACTACAGAGTTAACTCATAAAGTGACAAGGAACCTCAAGTCTAAGGATCAATTAATCACATCAATGACTCGTGAGATATTTCCTAATCTGGAAGTTTCTATTTCCTGAAATAGAAACTTCCTTTCCCATTTAGGAATGTTCTCACACGGGGCACCTCAGTGAACTTACTTATTAAAGTAAGCACCCTCATGTATCACGCACGTATCAACTATACACTTTGCACCTCCATGAAACAAGGTGGTCCTTCTTAAGGGCGTGATCCCACAAGCAAGCCTTAGAGGAGTCAGGTTGACACTCCCACTGTCTGTAGGACTCATCGGCTTGGAGCATTTTACTAATCATGACTTATGTGATATAAGGCTCGTTTCATGAACCATTTCACCTAAATGGTAGAGTCCTAAAGTCATCAGGATTAGGGGAGTTCTCATACATGAACAGATAAAGTAATCGCATACCAAACAAGAGCATATAAAGAAGTGTTGCCTCAATTCGTTATTTCATTCAAAGATTGTCTGTGATTACAATAAGGAAAAGCACAAAGCGAATATACAATCGGCTTTCTAGGGTACTATTCCTAACACATATAAGGTATATTATTCAATATATATATATATATATATATATATATATATATATATATATATATAAACGTACATACACAATACATGCATGTATTATTTATAGGGTTAATCTTTCTTTGCACCCCAACCTTTGGGGTGTATTGCACTTTAGTACCCAACCTTTGAAACGTTGCACTTTGGTACCCAACCTTTGAATTTTGTTGCACTTTAGTACCCAAGTGCAGACGTGTACCCCCATGGTTGGTACAGCGTGGCATTTCCTCATTGGTCGGGGTACTAAAGTGCAACAAAATTCAAAGGTTGGGTACCAAAGTGTAACGTTTCAAAGGTTGGGTGTTAAAGTGCAATACACCCCAAAGGTTGGGGTGCAAAGAAAGATTAACCCTTATTTATATATACACAAACACAACATGAAAGAAAAGGAAAGAAAAGAAGCAGCAAGCTACTGCATAGCTCCTCCCTGAACGGGCACTTTCAAGCCCAAAATCCCCCCTCCCCCCCGGGGAGATACATTATAGACGCAGGAAAGACAGCTCATTAAAAAGTTTTCCCCTGTTTTAAAGGTAAGAAAATCGCAGCAGCAGTTAGCAGCAATTAAGGCAATCATTCAGCAGGAAAATGGCACCAAAATCTCCTACCAATGACTGAAAATGAACAGCGACAAGGCAAGGAAAAGAGCAGCAGCTGACAACAGCAAACCGCAGCAAAAACAGGGCACAAACGGAAGGAAAACAGGGCAGAAACTCACACACACAATCAACCATCAATCCAGAAACAACAAGGTGAAAATAAGGCAGCAAATGACAGCAAAAAAATGGTCCCAAAACGCAGCAATAGCAGTTCAATACGTGAGGGAGAAGAATAAGATCATTTCATGCAATTTCTTAACAAGTTCATTAATGGTAACTCATTTAATAGCCAACTACCACAAAATACATGGTCATAAATGAAATAAGGGAGTTAAGATGATCACTTTCAAGCTTTAAATCAACTAAAAGCATCAAGGAATGCATGAGATCAAGAATTTATGTTAAAACCTAACTATTCACTCATGCCTTTAAATCTCCATGGATTCAAGCTCAAAATTAGGGATGTACGGTTCAAAATGATCATAAATGAATGTATATTACAACCCTAAGCTTACCTTGTGGATTGGATGAAGTTTGGAAGAGATTTGAGCCTTAAATCTCCAAGTATGGCAAGGGTTACGGGAATGGAATTGGAGCAGGGGTTTTGGCTGATCTTTTCTCTAAGTGAGGAGTGTGGTTTGGTTAGGAAAGGGCATGGGGTGATAGTGGGTTAACTGGGGTTCCATAGCCTCCAACCATGGTTAATTTGGTCAAGGTTTGAGGGAGTTATGGTCATTTTAGTAAAGGGTGGCAGTTTTTGCATCCGTTGCGGTTTTCGGTTGAATTTCGAGGTTTCAAATGGTCTTAGAAAAATATGAAGCTAATTTCATTAAACTCGAATTTTCGTTACGAGTTCAACGAAGTTGACGGAACTCGATTCCGAGTTCCCGAGCTCAAGATATCACATACGGAACCAAGGGTTCGCTAATTGCTCGTTAGCCCCCCGATTTGGATTCCAGGAAAAAAATAAATTCAAAATTCAATCAAATGAATCCGAAAACATGAAACGAACATATATTCATATCCATGACACGTATATCTCCAACATATTAAGTTTTCACAAAATTTCGATATCAAAACATATATTATAACACTCATGAGCAATGCATTTATAAATTCATAATATTCCATAATAAATACCAAAAATTAAACTCATTTATAAAATATAATTCAAGGTGCACGAATTAAATATAATTTAAATCAAAGTGCACGATATTAAATATATACATTTATTATTAATAAAATTAAGATATAAATGTCAACTAATTAACATAAATTTAATATTAAATAAACTTAAGATATAAATATTTAAAATTTAATATATAAAACTAAATATTCAAAACACTTATAAACAATTAATTCACACAATTTGGTATACACATACGTCATACTTGTACAAATGAAAAATCGGGACGTTACAAGACGAGTAGAATGACTCCGCGGATGAGAACGACTTTGTGGGTAGACGAGTAAAAGAATGACTCTACAGATAGATGAGTAGAAGAATGACTCTGTGGATAAGAACGACTCTGTGGATAGACGAGTAGAAGGACTCTACGGATAGACGAGTAGAAGAAGGACTCTACGGATAGGAAGAAGAAGACGGACTCTATGGATGTAGACGATTAGTAAACCCTAACTGGACTCTTTGTATTCGCCTATATAAAGGAGGCGAACAGACCCAAATAGAACACAAGAAACAAAGAGAACAGAAGCAAGAGAGAAAGAGGAGCGGCTCTTATCGATACTGATCATATATATATATATAACCGGTAAAAGAAAAAAGTACCTATATTTGATAAATAATAACTTAATGTTTGTATCTATATTTGGTCGGGGTTATAGGAGAATCAACGATAACTCTCTTTAAATAATAATAATAATAATAATAATAGTCTCCAAAAACATCAATATATAAGTCGATATCAAAATGATTAATCAACCAATGATTTGATTCATAATTTTAGTAGACATCATTAATTACTTTAATACTACCCTACCACCCGTGCGATGCACGAAATGATTATAATTATACTATATTTAAAACAAATAAAAATATTATATAAAATTATTATAATTATATTATATTTAAAATAATGGAAAATTATTATCAATTATATTTTTCAATAACATATAACTATATGCCCCCTGCAACCCGTGCAACACATATAATTATATTTTTTATAATATGTAATTATATGCTAGTATGTGATGCATGCGATTAGGGGTGAACAAAAAAACCGAACCGAACCGAGACTAATCGAACCGAATCGAAGAGGTTCGGTTTCGGTTTCGGTTATTGATTTTTTGAATTTTCGGTTTCGATTCGATTTCGGTAAAAACCGAACGGTTACCGAAAACTGAACCAGGGCCTTTAGGTTTTACGTTTTTTAGTTCTCTTCAGCCTTGCCCACGCCTTTATTCACAAATCAAATCTCCCACTTACGTTCAAAGTTCAGATAGACAAGAGTTAAGGTACTTGGGTTCCATTTTTCTTTTCCTCACCTCGCGGCGGCGCCTCAATTTCTAGATCAAGATGCTGCCGGCTTTGAGAACCTGCGCTGCCTTGCGCTTCCAGTAACCGTTAGCTCTCTTCCTCTACCCACCAAGCCGCCGCCGCCATCACCACCACCAATTGACTCTGCCACCTCCGCCTCTTTCCCTGATGAAGAGTTTCCTGCCACCACCGCATCTTTTCACCGATTCCTTCCGACGAAGATTCAGGCGCAAAGCTGAACGGTTCTATCATTTTCTGAAATTCTCCCCTTGCTTCCTTTCCCAATCGATTTAGTGATTTAATTCAATTTCACTTTTGGGTTGTTCTCAATTTAGTTCATGTTTTGTGGTCTTGGGGTTTTGATTTTGAAATGGGAAAAAATTTCCAATTTTTGGAGAATTGCTACGCACTTGGAATTGGAATGGTTTTTCTGTTGAGCTGTTCAACTCTGTAATACAGCGACATAAACTCTGTTTTGGGTGAAAATGTTAAAGTCTTTGAGTGTTTTTTTTGTTGTTGTTGTTTTTTATTTTTTTTTTTTTTTTTTTTTTATAATTTATTTCGGTTTTACGGTTTTTAACCGAAACCGAACCGAAAAAAATCGGTTTTTACCGAACCGAAACCGAGTCCTTTCGGTTCGGTAAACGGTTAGCAAAAAATGCTAATCGAATTTTCGGTTAACCGAACCGAAAAACCGAATTATCGGTTTTTTACCAATTGTGCACCCCTACATGCGATACACATAGTTTTATAGTTATATATATTCTAAAATAACTAAAAATTATTAAATATGAAAATAATATTACAATTATAAAATAGTTATATTATAATTATATTATATATATTTATATATAGAACATCTAACTAAAAATATGTAAAGTTATTATTATTAATAAAATTAATCAAAAAATGTATGTGAACCAAAAAACACAAAAAGATAACTAAAAACATATTACACATATTAGAATTACAATAATATGAGTATCATATTATAATAATGTTTTATTTATCTAAAATGAATATAGAACCATATGAAGTATATAAAATGAATAGAATATAACTTTAAAGTGAAATTGGTCAGATATAAAAGAAAACTCAAAATTATTAGAAATTTTAGGAATATCAATTTGATAATTCTAAAACCATATATGTAATTGTGCATAAAAAACCATATAAAGTAAAAAAAGTAAAACATGAACCGTGAAAACACATCACATTCTTAAAATACATATCAATTTTGTAATATCATTATATACTAAATAATGAAAATATTATGAATAATATGATCATTTAAAAATTAATTTATAGATTTTTACAAAATATAATATTTATTTTATAGATTTTATAAATTTGTAATAGTTGATCATTAAAGGTAATAATTTAGTAATAATAATAATAATCAATTATAATTTTTAATAAAACTTAAATAAGATCTCTTCCTCAATTAAAGAGTTAATACTTAATATACTCTCTAGTCTAACTTCTTTTTTTTTTTTTTTTTTTTTTGGTGCTACTCTATAGTCTAACGATATGATTGATATGATAAAATAACGTATGAATGGAATGAGCATTTTCACATTCATTTCTAAACTCTTGATTGGTATAAAATACAATTAAGAATGCTCATTAGTCCTTCCCGAGATAATGTTCATTCCTTTATTCATGGTATTATCCATTACCCCAACCTTGATGGTATTAATGATTCTCAATCTATTAAGAATCAACTTATATTTTACTTTTATAAAATTATCCTCATTAAATCTAATTAAATCAAATCTTATTTTTTTATGTTCTTCATTTTTTCTTCTGCTATTTTTTTACTATCGTCTTTCCCATAAAATTTAATAAAATCTGAATTAAATCTCATTAGTCAAGTGTCTTTTGGGGTTTTAAGAAAAAAATGAAAAATAGAATAAGAATGTAAAAGAATTAAGAAACTAATAATGAAAGGGGGAAAATCATAACACTATTGCATGAATAAGGATAAGAGTTCTTGAGCAAGGCCCAAAAATTAAAAAGTAAAAAATAAAGGTAAACTATTAGTTATAAATTTAATTAAGAAAAATTGCTATAAATAATTACGATGAATAAAAAACTTAAAAAAAATCATAATTAATGTTATAAAATTAAAATAAAAGAGGATTATTATTATTTTTTAAATAACACAAAGAAAGAGGATTGAAAAAGGTTTTAAATAACGTAAATAAATATTATAAATCCATAAATAGCTAGACAAAAAGTAAAGAAAAAACACTGAAAATTAAAGAAACAACAGAAATGATTCAGAAAAAAATATATTATAGAAAAGATAGATGAATTCACAAATATATTCAAATATATTAATCATATAGATGAATTCACAAACATAGCTAAATAGAAAAATAGTAAAACTAAATCTGCGATAATTTAAATAAATAGTTGATTCAAAATTACAAAGGAAGGAAGATTTGACTATTAGAAAGGTAAACATCCATAAATTTAATATAACAAATATAAATTAATAATTAAAAAAATATACATCACATCAACAAATAACAAATCTGAAAATTAAATATACACAATAATATGAAGAAACTAAAAATATTATAATTCAAGACACTAAAATTAGTAAAATAGAGGTATCTTCGGAAACATGAAACTAAAATACTAATCAATAAACAATAATAATAAAAATTTATATATAAATCTGCAACATATAGTATAAATTCACATTCTTCCTAACGAAAAAATTAAATATAATCATTGAACAAAGGACAATGAAAAGTAAAAAATTTCAATTAAAAAGAAATTCAAGAAACTCCGTTATTTTTAACTTCATCTTTATATATTATACCATTCATGAAAATACAAAGAAAAAAAATCATGAACCTTAGACATCATCAAAGGAAGAAACAAAGATCATGAACACTATATATTAACTGAACCCCCAATCAACATTACGAAATTGCGTACAAATCTCTATAATTTAAAACATCTTAGATGAATTAGAAATGAGAAAAAAAAAATGAATGATAGAAATAAATCTAAATGAATGCATTTGAAGAGAGGAGATTTGGAGATGGAGAGATTGATTATATAGGCATGACCAAATTTGAATGATATGGTATATTGAAGAAAATAAGGAAATAGTAAATAATATCCATTAAATACATTTGTAATTGCATACAAATAGAGAATTGATTCTTGAGATATTTATGAATTAGTTAAAAAATACGAAAAAGAAAAAACAACTAAAATCATTCTAATTATATTTTTAATTAAAAATAATTTGGAATTATTAAAATTCACCAATAAATAAATTTCAAATATCATGAATTCTGAGGGAGTATGGTGGCTATATTAGGTAATTCAATTTTGTTTGCTCATTTTTAGGAGATTTGATTACCAATAGCATATATTTAGTATTGATTCATGGAATAATTAATGAATTGCATATAATAAGGATTGTGTTTAATAATAATTGAAATATATTGATCCAACAACCAATTAGAAATTATTTTTTTAATAAAATATTTAAAAAAAAAAACACAAAATAATATTGAGTCAAAATAGTACATTTACGTGCAAAGATCGTCGTGCTATATATAATAGTATAGATATGTATATTTTCAAAAGAAATTCATATATGAAGAATATATTATGAATATTGCTGAAAATAATTATTTTCTTTAGTAATATTTATTTTTATAATAAAATAATATACAAAATAAATATTTTAATTTTAATTTTTCTTTATCTATGTCTTTAACCCTAATTAATGATAGCATTAAATATCACCCTAATTATGGGGCGAATGTCATGATATATAAAAATTATCAATTCTTTCTTTCTTAATTTAAATCTCATTAATTATGACCTTTATTATATTGATAAAAATATGTATAATTTAAAACAGAAATTCATACATAGAAAGTATATTATAAATATTGTCAAAGATAATTATTTCCATAGGTTACTATTTGTTTTAAAATAAATAATATGCAAAATAAAGATCAACCAATACATTTTATCTATTTAATTAAAAATCTCAAAAAACCCACAAAATTCCACATCATCAAAATACACAATAAAAAGGCAAACCTCGTTTTCAAATATATAATAGTATAGATAGGGGCCTTCACTAGGCAAAATATGTATAGCATGATAATACGGTCCCTAATCCCGTATGGGAGCCTTCTTTCTCGTAATGTGCAGATAATATTCTTGAACTACTCTTTAAATCGTAATATGCTCCAATGTAAATCAAACTAATTCTCTCATTTATGCCACTAGTTTCATGCTAGTAGCATAATCAAGAAACTCGTACAAACTTAAAAAAAAAAAAAAAAAAAAAGAGAAACTCGTACAAAGTCAGCTAGTCAAGTAAATCAAATAAGTTAATTAAAAGAGCCAATTTTAGGGTTTCATATGATCTCTATTAGTTTTTATCAATCGATAGAAAGCCCGTAGCACGAATTATTAATAGTTAATCCGTCTTAATTGGAATCGTATCTCCATAAAATGTAGGAAAAGTTTGATCAATATGAATTTGAGAATCTTGTAAGTAAGAGCTAATAAACATGAAATAATTGTATATCTTCCAATCTTAATCCGTCTTTCATTTGATACTCGGTACAAATTAAAATATCGTATGAATTTTATCCAAAAATTTTGTTATACGACTAGTCACTCGATGAATGTAGAAGTGTAACGTGGGTTGATCAATCTAAAGTATCAAATAAAGATAGCGTAAGGGCATCTTATTTATGATCAATTGAAGAAATAGGCGATATATTTTTTGTTTGGTTGAATTAAATCGTAAAAAATTAATTTATACGGGATAAACTACTCAAACACATAAATTTATATGCATCGATGGACTAATCCTATATCTCGGGACCAAACTCAGACTATAAAATTAGAAATTAATGGCAAAAAATGACTGTTCGGTTGAATATTGGAGGGTGAAAAAGCAAAGAGGTTTTAATTTTTTGTTTCACTTTTGTGTTTTATTTTTTGTTTCACTTACATACACAAGCCACATGTATTGGATGATGACTGAGATTAAGAAATAAAAATAATTTTAATATAAAAAATCAAGAAAAATTCCACAATTACTCTACCGTTGTCCATCAACATGGGGTGGGGTGGGGTGGGGTGGGGTGGGGGGGGGGGGTTGATATACCTCTGATTATACAATTTTACCTAATCTGTTTGTGGGACATTAAGTGAAACTAATGTGGATTAGAACAATTTAATTTTTGGTTTGATATGCTTTGTTTCATTATTTTGTTTCAACTAGTGGGACTTATTTTCGTGTTCATTATTAAAAATTATCCATGGGATGTCGTGCATGAGACATAGTGGAGGACAAAATTCGACTGACAGTCCTAAAAAAAATCAAAAAACCAGATAATCTAATACGTTTGGGGGCGTTGGGCGCTTGATATACCTCTGATTATACAATTTTACATAATCTGTTTGTGGGACATTAAGTGAAACTAATGTGGATTAGAACAACTTAATTTTTGGTTTGATATGCTTTGTTTCATTATTTTGTTCCAGCTAGTGGGACTTATTTCCGTGTTCATTATTAAAAATTATTCATGGGATGTCGTGCATGAGGCATAGTGGAGGACAAAATTCGACTGACAGTCCTAAAAAAAAATCAAAAAAATAGATAATCTTAGATAATCACACATGTCCCCCTAAGATGCACTTCCAAATTTAATCTATGAATAGTGATAAGATTATTGTGGGTCAAGGATTAAATCAATCGGGTCAAGCTCATTTAAATGCCAAAATAAAGTAAGCCAAAACGCAATTCAAAATAAAGGATTAAATCAATCGGGTCAAGCTACATTCAATCGGGTCAAGCTCATTTAAACATGAAATTAGTCAAGATAAAGTAAGCCAAAATGCCTTAATCATGCATATCAAACGCCCCCAAACGTATTAGATTGAATAAAACAAAAAATGCACATAACGCATAGTTGGAAAAGAAATTCCAATATGAAAATTAAACTTGTAACATTTGAAATGATATCGAAAATGAACTAGCACAAATATCTCGTGACAAAATAATATTTGTCCTTTTTAATATCACTTCATGCTTCATACCAATTATTTTTCTTTTTCATGTAACGACAATATTTGTCTATAAAAAGATTCCTTTAAAAAATTTGAAGCACTATCATTGATTTTAGACTTTAATCACATTTTCTGCGATTAATAACATAAAGTGACAAATAAAATCTAGTTTTGTTTTCAAGTATATATAAGTGTACAACATTACCAAGGGTTCTCATCATTTGATCAAATTGACAATTATTGAACTAAATATGAACCCCTTTATGTCTTGCTCATGTAAATTTTGAAACATCTTGAAATGTGATAAAATTTCCTTTTCGAAGTAAATGCAAAAAATTATCAGCAAGAGGTTAGTTGGTAAGGCTCTTGAATGTAGCATTCACTCAACATGGTGGACTGCCGAGTGCCGACGCAACGGATAACATTAATGAACCATTAATAATAACTTGGGTCGATTAGTCGATCACCGAAAAAAAAAATTAATGAACAATTAATAATACACAAATTTCTCAAATCATGTGGAGAGGATGGGTTTCTAAATAAAGGATGAAAACCGAAACTAAGTGTGTAAACGAGTCGAGCATTCTTCGCTGATTTTTGATAAAAAATAAGTTTGAGCATTAGTTTGTTGTCTATCAAATTCATAAGCTTTAGGTTAAATCTAAACTTCATATACAATCCTCGAACTTAAGATTAGGTCATTTATAGTCAAGGGTTATTGACTTAAAATGTAATATGCTTATTCAAGCTCGTGAATTGAAATTTTAGTCACCACCTCGATTTAGGAAGTTTAAATTTGATAAACTTGAATTCAGAAAAATTGAGTCGAACTCTACTCGAACGAGCTTAGCAAATTCGTGAACCGAATCTTATCCGTAGTTGGAATTATGAGGATAAGAAAGGGCCCAATTCAGATTGCTTTTGCCATCATTTTGGTAGGTAAGAGAAAATTATGACATACATGAATTTGTTTGGTGGAAAAGTGGTACATTGAAGGGAGGTGTCTATTGACTATTGAGAAAATCGTTTTTTAAATTGTAACAGTGTTCTTGTATGAAAATCAAATAGATTGTTAATCACACACACAAATATATATATATAATATGATCTTGGGAATATTATTGATGATAGTAGGCTTAGTGCTTCTTCCTTCTCTAGTTGTTGTTTCTTGTTTGTGCGTCGGGTGACCAATGTTGTAGCTCACGCCTTAGCTCGTAATGCGGCTCCGGCCTGTTTTGGTGGTACGGTGGTACCATCTTTCCTTGTTGATTTTATTGAATAATGTGCTTTGGTCTTACTCACCCCCAAAAGCTAGCTATTGAGGGGAGGTTTGTCATGTCATTAAATATTGAATACCACATCACTAATTATTCGATGTGAGACATTTAACACACTCCCTTCACGCCCAAATTGGTGCGTGAACATTGCAGGAATAAACATCTGCAAGCCGGGTGGAGAAAAGAGACAGACAGGCACAGAAATCGAACATCTGTAGGAATGAACATCTGCAAGCCGGGTGGAGAGAAGAGACAGGCACAGGAATGCAAGCTGGGTGGAGAAAAGAGACAGACAGGCACAGAAATCGAACATCTGTAGGAATGAACATCTGCAAGCCGGGTGGAGAGAAGAGATAGGCACAGGAATCGAACATCTGTGAACCCGCTCTAATACCATATTGAATAATGTGCTTTGGCCTTACTCACCCCCCAAAAGCTAGCTATTGAGGGGAGGTTTGTCATGCCATTATATTTTGAACACCACATCACTAATTATTCGATGTGGGACATTTAACAGATTTGGTTCTTAGTGACTGTAGTACCTCTTGAGGCTGCCCTCCTACGGGAGGGCCCTGTTTCAAAAAAAAAAAAAAAAAAAAAAAAACCACCTTCATTTTTAGCATTTTATTAATTATTATTTTGATTTTTGCATATAGATTATAATTGTTTTACTACATTGGTTCTTGACGCATCTCTTTTCCTATATTAAAGTAAGGATTTGCTCGGCTAATTTACACTAACACAATGCTTACCCAAACGTTTAAATTTTAGTAGTTTTATTAAAAGCTCAACCTGGAACCTTAAATTGATTTCAGCAAATTACTTTTTCTGAACTTTGAATAATTACTTATATAATTTTAATTTCAATAAATGAAGAATTTATAGACACCACAAAAAAATTACAGAAATATACCAAAATAATGAGAAATCCACATTCTTTTTCTGTAGTCCCAAAGTCCAAACAATAATGAATGTCCGTTATGGCAAATATCACTCTCAATCATTCATTTTCAATGGAGGACCAGGCCAGAAACTGATCTAGTGGTCCTTCCTCCTCAAAGATATTTTTCATAGGGTTGGGTTTAGGATTATGATTTATACCGAATTAAATTAAAGTATCACAAATTCTATCTTTACGATTGTTACAAATTATAAATTATTTTATTTCGTTAGGGTTTATGTGAAATTGTTAGTGAGCTCATCATCTTACGAGATCGTAAGAAAATTAATCTTGTTAGAAAATGAAATTTTGCAACTGATCAATTTTAGGTTCGGGCTTGGACTAATCATGCTCCATCTTATGTACACTCGATGCAATGTATCGACTAATTAGACAAACAATATATATGCAAGAATTATATCATATCGTCATCGATATATGAAAGAAAAAGAAATTCAAATTTCTAACTTATTGGATGTTTTAAAATGAGATATTTATGGGTTAAATGAATGCTTGGACATTGCTGACACCCAAATGGCCTCTGACTTGTGGGGATGCATCTGTCTGTTTGTGCTAGCATATCCACCAAAAAGATGTGCTTCAATCATATATGAATAGATATTATTGAACTTAAGAGTATATATATATTTATGTGTGTGTGTGTCATGAATAATCACATTCATATTATCTATGGAAAGTCTTTGACATATTACCTGATGTTTGGTTATTATTCCATTTAATTTGCAATTAAAATACGATTAGGGTTTCAAAGAATGTATGGCAAACATGTATAACTAAAGATGATTTGAATTAAAATTATACAATGTGATTTGATGTCCACATTAGTAAGACTGATTAAAATTGAACATGATTTATATTATTCATCTCATAGATATATAGTAAAAATTGTAAAGTGTAGTCTCAATCAAGGAGTGAACCGGAATCACCTCGCTATCACAAGGTCCACAACATCATCAAACATGTTCTCATATATTTATCAACTATTGGATCGTTAGTCGTAGTTGTTGTGCTCGTCGTTCTAAGTTCATATTTTTTTATACATATATATATATTTTAACACACGCACACCCTAGTGGGATTCGAATTCGCGACCTTGTCTTCGAGAATGAACCCATCAACAACTTTTTTTTTTTTTTTTGGGAACCGGTGACGCGCCGTGGAGTTTTTAACGAGGCCTCCCCCTCATATATAAACAACCTAAGTCAAACGGGATACAAAGATGCATGATCCTAGGATCATCCAGACTATACATGCTATGGTGCCCACGGAAATTGTTGAGAAATCTGGGCAAAAACAGAAGCTAGACAAGGGTAAATCCCTGTCCTTAAAGTTTCTATCGCCCCTAACTTTCTGGGAAGTGTGCTAAAGGTTTCAGGCGATACACTTCCAGGATATATGTCAAGCTAATTTCTGGGAATGATTTCGTGTACTATCACTGCACAAGAAATCTGATGAATGTGTTGTGTTTCTTTTCAGCTCAAGGATTGTATATATAGATATCAGGTGTTACAAAACGGATTAATTCAAATTATGACTGTTGGAGAATTAATTCAGCATCAATGGGCTGTTAGTGGGCCCCTGAATTAATTTGTGGTTTAAGTCTCCTTGACCCTTCAGTCACATTGGCCACTCAACAGTCACATTTGAATTATTGGACTGATTTAGGGTTGATTCTGAACGAATTTGGCCCAAAAAGATAGGCTCTGGGTTCGGAGGCGAGGCTTCTAGCGACGATGCGTACATGAGAAGTGCAAAGTGCGCCATCAAACGCCACATTCGCCCATGCCCGGCCCATAGCCCCGGCCCGTGCCCGTGCGCGGGCGGGGCGGTGTGTGTGAGCCCATCAGTCCCTCTTGAGTTCCACAAATTTAATACTGTATTAACCATTTTAATATATAAAGTAGTCTCCTTTTTAGTAATTCTCCAATGTGGGACTCTAAGAGTCACAGTTTTTTCAAACACCTATTTATATGTCTTTTAAATTCCCAAACACTCTTCAATTTCCAATGTGGGATATTAAAAAGACATATGATATTCAACAGAAATACATGCAACTCAAAAGAGTAGCACCACTAGAATTCCTCCAAAAGTACGAATTGTAATTAACGCCATACATCGTAGGCTCCTTATTAGAGGCAGCAGCTATGCCCCTCATGCGATATAAAAGCTTAGGGGAACTCGCTGGCCTCATGTAAAGGCACCCAGTCATCCGAGCGGCAATGATCCTTAATGTGAGGTCCATTTGGCAGCAAGGGCTCGCATCAATATCACTCGCGTCCTCGGGGCTCTACATGATCTTAGGTTGTTTTCGGACATCATGTACACAAAGACAATCAATTACATAGTTCCAGTCTAGCCCATGGAACAGGCAATGGCTTGTGCTCGTGTCCCTCTTGCCCTCCTGGCCAATAAACTTGAAGTTGCCATTGGCCTGCACAAACAACAACACACTACCTCTCTCAAAGCCCAATGACAAGATGTTATCATACCCATTTAAATACACAAAATTGGCCATAAAAAGCAAAATAATTTTAGTATCAGCATACTCAAAATAAAGGAGGTGCTCACCGAAAGTGGGAAAAATCAGCGCTCCAGTCCTCCCTTTAATGTTTTCCCGATCCTTGGCCCTGTTCCACTTATTCCTGTGAATCATCCTAATAAATAAGTGACAAACCATCATCTTTTATTCCTTCTGAAGCAAGGGAGGCCCCACTTATTGACACATATGTACCCTTTAGACTCTCACGGCATTGGGGTATTAGGAAAAGACCAAGAAGTTTGTTCTCTGGCTCCTTTACAGGCAAGGAAGTCAGCAAGTCCGTTGCCTTCCCGAAAGATATGGGTCATTTTCACCCTCATGTTTCTAACGAGCAAAATAAGCTTTTTGATCAACATATTCAATTCCACATTTCTAGCTTGTCCACGGCGTACGATCGCCATCACCACCTGAGCATCCAGTTCAATCCAAAGGTTGGAGCAGCCGATTTCCACCGCGGTATTAACCCCATGCACCAACGCCATCAACTCAGCCATGGTGTTGGTCGCGATGCCAATTCCATTCCCGAAAGCATAAATAATATCACCCTTACAATTTCTAATAACTCCACCGATACTCGCCATACCCGGATTCCCTCTTGACGCCCCGTCCGTGTCGAGTTTGACCCATCCTTGCCGGGACCGATTCCACTTAACCACAATAATTTGGTGCTCTTTCGGTTTCTGCAATCATAAACCAAAGGATCTAGCAATATGGATATCTCATTTCCATGTCCCTCGTTTCATCTTATTTTTCCGACCCCAACGCAACAAGTGTGTGTCAATCTACCTCGTAATATTAGAAGTTTTGAAAATGCCTCCGACATGTTTGACCCAGTTTCTCTCAGCCCAAATAAACCAGAAAATGATCCCAGGTAAAATAATTCTCACATGATTCTTGCCAATATGACTAGAAGATGCCAACCAACATTGCATCATTCCAATTACCGAGTTGATTCCATCGGTGTTGATTCCGAATCTTCCTGCCAGAGCCCTCCATATAGCTCTAGCTTTGTTGCTCGTAATGAAGAGATGTTTGTGGGTTTCTAAGTTTGAGCAGCATTAGCACTTAGAGAGGAAGACAATACCCTTCCGATGTATTCGCTCATCAACCGGAATCCAGTTGTTAAACAATCACCACATAAATATCATGATCGTCGGACTAAGATCGGCTCCCCAAATCTTTCTGAAGAAGGCCGAAGGCTCCTGTCTTTGACGCAGGCTGCGCCAGCATGATTTAAAAGAAACGTTTCCATTTTCACTAGCTGTCCAAGGTGGGCTATCATCCACCGCAATGTTGATAGGGATATTAGAGATCTTTGCCACACGTTCATCCCCCACAATCTCCTTGAGTCGGTGTTCATCCCATTTTCCATTGGTCCAAAGCTCACGCACTTTGACCTGAGGGTTTTTATCCACTCCCTCACTGAGTTGAATCCAATACACGTCCCATTTATCCAGCCAAAACGAGATGTCTCCATGTCCAATAGACCAGCTTATGTTTTGTTCGGTCTGCTCCCTCACCCCGCAAATACGCCTCCAAGCAGGAGAATGGTATTTAGTAACAGCAGCAAGAGTGGGTTGAGTACCATTACAATATCTATCCTCATGAACACCGCCCAGAGCTTGTTGCTAGTCCGGAGACGCCACCAGAGCTTCTGCGAGAAGGAGGAAATCAGATCCTCCACGTCTCTAACACCCAAACCACCTTCAGAAGTAGGATAACACAACTGTTTCCACGCCGCCCAATGAATTTTCCGTTTGTCCATCGTAGAACCCCAGAAAAATCTGTTAAATATCCTTTCTAACAACGAGATCACAGATTTTGGTGGATTGAGAATTTGAAAGGTATGCATGGGGATGGAGTACAGTACATATTTAATCAGTTGCAACCTTCCTCCGTGTGAGAGCCGTGTGGACTCCCATCCCTGTAAGCGTGCCCGCAGTTTGGACATGACATCATCCAGGTATATATTCTGACGCCTTCCGCGATAAAGAGGCGTACCGAGGTACTTAATCGGTAAGGACTCTCTCCTAAAACCCAAAGTTTCCCTCACCATTAAAGCCACTTCAGTTGAATTGTTGCCAACAACATAGTAACTTTTATTGTTGTTGATTTTCTGTCCAGAAACTGCTTCATACATCCGCAGCACATCCCTAATGCTGTGAAGAGATTCTCGCCTGCTATTTGTGAAAATAATAGTGTCATCGGCGTATGCAAGATGCGAGACTATGGTTGTGGCCGATGTTTTGTACCTGCAAAACGCCTTCTCGGCCCTGCATTTATCAAGTGCAATAGATAGGAAATCGGCAGCTATAACAAAAAGAGGGGGAAAGAGGATCACCTTGTCACAGACCTTTCGAGGAGGAGAAACACCCCATAGCTGAGCCGTTAACTAAGATCGAAAACTAATAATTTTGTATGCATTCCTTAACTCTTTCAACCCACACTTCAGGAAAGCCTTTTCTACGCAACACCTCGAGAAGGAAATTCCACTCGACACGATCATAGGCCTTCTCCATGTCAAGTTTCAGTAAAACGTTTTTCTTTCTCCCACGGGAATCCAAAGAATGAATCATTTCTTGGGCCAGTAAGATGTTATCGCTGATGATTCTTCCTCTAACGAATCCACTCTGATTAGAAGAGACAACTTTCGGGAGGACTAAGGTAAGCCTGTTGTTCATTATTTTTGTAATAATTTTGTTCTTAACATTGCACAAGCTAATAGGTCTGTAATCCGACCAATGTGACGGGTTTTCTTTCTTCGGGATCAACACCACAGTAGTAGCAGTATAAGACCGATGTAGCTTCCCCCCGGAGAAGAAGTCAGTCACGACATCAAGAATATCATTCCCCACAATCTTCCAAAATCTTTGATAGAAGTTCGCCCCAAACCAGTCAGGGCCAGCCACGCTATTCGGGCTAATTCCGAACACCGCTTCACGGACCTCATCTAAATCCGGTGCACGCATCAAAATGGTTGCGTCATCTTGCGTGATCACCTTCGGGATAATCTGGAGTTGATGGTCTAACTCACGATTGGTTCCTTCCGTTGTCAGCATCATTTCAAAGAACTCATTTGCTGACTGTCTTAGCTCCGCAGGGTCTGTAATTGTCACCTGCCCACTTCCAATCGACTTTATCTGAGCTTTGAACCATTTTCTCTTGACCAGAGAATGGAAATACCTTGTGTTTCTCTCACCATCCTCAATCCATCGGCAGGCTGCTTTTTGTCGCCAATAATCTTCTTCCATTGCTGTAGCTCTATTGCGTAAAGCAATCAGTAGGATTGGCGTCATAAGTTTTTTCAGCAACATCCACATCTTTTTCAGCCTCCCCCACTCTGTCAAAGACATTTCCAAACACATTCTTGTTCCATGTCTTTAGAGCATTCTTAAGCCGAGAGAGTTTAATGTGTAGGCGCCACAGACCCTTGGCATAAACATCTTGTCTCCAATTATCAGCCACAACCTGCTCTATTTTGGGATGTCTCAGCCACATATCCTGGAAGCGGAAAGTGAGAGTTGGCTTTTGCGTGCTATCCTCACAGAAGATCAGCAAAGGGCAGTGATCGGAGCCTCCACGACTAAGGTGCTTAACGTGGACCTTGGGGAATTTATTAGCCCAAAATTCGTTAAGAAAAATCCTGTCCAATCTTTGTAGCATGCCACCCTTAGCCCAAGTGAACTCAGCCCCTTCGAAGCTTGGTTCGATTAGGTTGCAATCGTGAATGAACTCATTGAACTCGCCAATTCCCTGCATATCAGGACGGTTTCCTCCTCTTCTTTCTTCCGCTCGAGTGATAATGTTGAAATCCCCCCGCCCCCCAATAACCAAGGTTCTGAGGGAGAATGATTAGAAAGCCACTCTCATATTTCCCTTCTACCCGGTGTCGAGGACTTAGCATAAACCACCGTGACATAAACCGAATTCTTCCACTCTTCTCGTCGAAGCTTTAAATGCACAAATTGTCGATTGTCCTCAATCACCTCCATTGAAGTCTCCTGATCACAAAAACACCAAATGTGATTAAAATTGTTATGGAGAGCTTTATCGAAGTTAAATTTACATTTGAATTCATGCAAATCAGATTGAACCATAGGTTCTAAAATAGCAAGAAAGTTAAGTTTGTTTTTTCTCCAGAATCTTTTAAGGATACACTGCCGGCCCTCGTTGCGTATGCCTCGTACATTCCATATCAAGCTTCGTAGAATCATGGATGACCGGTGTTAAAGCCCGATGCCCTCGTGGGCATCCTTTTAGGGGCTGCGGCATTTGGCTGTTTTGTTATCCGAGTTCTCCATTTGCTTTTCACCTGCGTGAAATCCTGTCCAATATCATCAGCTGAGTTGGAGCGAAACAAAGAATGGTTTTTCCTCATTTCAGGATCATCATCATCAACGGCCTCATCATCATTCTCTGAGTCCGAGGCCTTACCCGATCCATCTTGGTCTGATCCTTGTACCGGAGCTATAATTGGTAGAACAATTTCCAGGGAGTCAATTTGGACTGCGGTATCATCTGTTTCCCCCACTCGGGATTCAGAGTTATGGTCTTCCTCATTTTCCCGACCTTTTCCGCTGCTATCAAGAATGTTATTCTCAGGTTGAGTTGTAGCTTGCGTTGTCGGTTGCACTAAGTTGTTAGCTTTGGCAAAAGTTTTTTCTGTTGGAAAACACGAATCATAAAGCAGCGGAATTTAAAAAAATTTTCCAACAAAAGGATCTTGGACTCGCAATCGTGTATCCAAATTCGTAGAGTTAAGAAACTTACTTTTCTTTTATTCTTTCTTGAAGCGTTTCAAGCCACCCAAGAACGCTCTTCTCGCGGCTTGATCCCCTCTCCTTGGTAAAGCTCGAATCTTCAAACTTCTAACTTGAAGCTCTCTAGAGATAGTCCACCAACTTGATCACAATCTAACTAGTAAGGATGCTAGTTCTCTAGTTAGTGTTTAGGCTTAACCTAGGGTTTCGTACATCTTGGAGAAAGGATGGTGTTCAACACATGAACCAAAAGAATTGTCAAAATTAGCTCCTAGAGGAGCTCGAGCTCCCCTATTTATAAGAGGGGGAGTGCCGAAATTCCTAGTCCTTAATGGGCTAGGATTTTGGTCTCTCTCTCTCTCCTATTACTTGATCATCAAGTAATTTTGACTTTGACTTTGAATTATAATTCAAATCAACTTTCAAGAGAGCTAAAAATATCCAAACTATTTTTGGATAATTTTATACTTTATTTATTTAAAACAAATAACTTATTTTTATCTAATTAATTAATTCATAATTAATTAACTAGATTACTTTCTCCAAAATAAAACTTTCTTTTTAATTCAAAATTAAACCAAAGTCTATTAAATAATTAACAAATTAATTATTTAATATATATAATATATAATATATATATATATATATATATATATATATTCACGTGTGTGACACGTGTCACAAGGACACGTGTCACTCACGTGATCCACACGTGTGGCTTCACACGTGTGGAACCCTCTTGGCCCGATTAACTCGTTTAATCATTTTAAAGCCTCAACTCATGTAACCAAGTTGTTGTGTGTGACCCTCTAGGTTCTCAATTCAATTAGCAGTGACCCTAATTAATTAATTCACTAATTAATTAATCAGTCCACAGATTAAACGACCATAGTCTAGCAACAGGTGTTTAACCCCTAGCGGAATTGGAATGTTCGGATTCGACAGAACCTTTAAGTCATTGATTCATGTGAGATACAATCCTCCTACTTACTATCTCTCAACCAAGATCGAAGGTAAGGGAATAATCAGAACCCTAATAATCCGGTCTTAAAGCTAAGTGCATTTCATATCCATTTGATCTCAATCCAAAAAACCCTTTTCTTGATGTCTTGATCTACTGCCTTGGCCAAGGACTTCATATGGCATATGAATGACTTACACAATAAGAGATCACCTTGAAAATGCAAGTGTAGGTCCTTTCTTGATTCTCATTCACTTTCATGAATCACTTGTGCAGCCCCAGCATAAGCCTTGAATCAGTTGTCTAAGGCGACACCCTTTAAAGCTTATACCTAAGACTACAGAGTTAACTCATAAAGTGATAAGGAACCTCAAGCCTAAGGATCAATTAATCACATCAATGACTCGTGAGATATTTCCTAATCTGGAAGTTTCTATTTTCTGAAATAGAAACTTCCTTTCCCATTTAGGAATCTTCTCACACGGGGCACCTCAGTGAACTTACTTATTAAAGTAAGCACCCTCATGTATCACGCACGTATCAACTATACACTTTGCACCTCCATGAAACAAGGTGGTCCTTCTTAAGGGCGTGATCCCACAAGCAAGCCTTAGAGGAGTCAGGTTGACACTCCCACTGTCTGTAGGACTCATCGGCTTGGAGTATTTTACTAATCATGACTTATGTGATATAGGGCTCGTTTCATGAACCATTTCACCTAAATGGTACAGTCCTAAAGTCATCAGGATTAGGGGAGTTCTCATACATGCACAGCTAAAGTAAACGCATACCAAACAAGAGCATATAAAGAAGTGTTGCCTCAATTAGTTATTTCATTCAAAGATTGTCTGTGATTACAATAAGGAAAAGCACAGAGCGGATATACAATCGGCTTTCTAGGGCACTATTCCTAACAATCTCCCACTTGCCCGTCAAAGCCATTCTAAAGCTATTCTAAGTCCCATCTTCTGAAGATGACCTTGGAAAACTTCTCCACTAAGGGGTTTAGTAAGTGGATCTGCCACGTTCTCTTCTGATGTGACCTTCTCAATTTGCACATCTCCTCTTTTGATAATATCACGGATTAGGTGATACTTCCTCATAATGTGCTTGGTCTGTTGGTGAGATCTTGGTTCTCTTGCTTGAGCAACCGCCCCAGTGTTGTCACAAAACACAGTAATGGGGTCTTTCATGCTAGGAACAACATTCAACTCTTGAATGAAGTATCTAATCCAAACACCTTCCTTAGCTGCATCATTTGCAGCTAAGTATTCGGCCTCAGTGGTCGAATCTGCAGTGGTAGTTTGCTTGGAACTCTTCCAACTCACTGCTCCGCCGTTTAGGCAGAAAATGTATCCTGACATTGACTTAAAATCATCTAAGTCAGATGCAAAGCTTGCATCGCAGTATCCTTCGACAGTAAGATCTTTCTGACCTCCGTAAACTAAGAATAAATCTTTAGTACTTTTCAAGTACTTAAGAATATTCTTCACGGCAGCCCAGTGACCATCTCCAGGGTCAGATTGGAAACGACTTGTTACACTAAGTGCATAAGCCACATCCGGTCGAGTACATAACATTGCATACATTATGCTACCTATTGTTGATGCATAAGGTGTATGAGTCATTCTCTCCTTCTCAAGGTTACTCTTAGGATACATATTCTTCGAAAGACATGTTCCTACACTCATAGGAAGGTTCTTAACCTTTGCTGACTCCATATTGAATCTTTTCAATACTTTGTGAATGTACATCGACTGTAATAGTCCTATTAACCTTCTAGATCTATCTCTATAGATTTTAATTCCAAGGATATAGGACGCATCACCAAGATCTTTCATCTCGAATTGGTTCGATAACCATAACTTAGTCACTTTCATGTCATCCTTCGAATTCCCAATAAGAAGGATGTCATCAACATAAAGTACTAAGAATTGCACTGAGGTCTCCAATTCCTTTCTATACACACAGGACTCATTCGAAATTTGAATGAAGCCAAACGCTTTGACTGATTCATCAAATCGAATGTTCCAATTCCTAGAAGCCTGTTTCAATCCATAGATTGATCTTTGGAGTTTGCAAACCTTTTGCTCACGCCCAGTGAATGTGAAACCTATGGGTTGCTCCATATAAATGTCTTTATCAATGTCACCATTGAGAAAGGCAGTTTTCACATCCATTTGCCATATCTCGTAGTCATAATACGCAGCAATGGCAAGCATGATCCGAATAGACTTTTGCATTGCAACTGGTGAAAAAGTTTCATCAAAGTTCACGTCGGGTCTTTGAGTGAATCCTTTTGCAACCAGTCTTGTTTTGTAAGCTGCAATGCTTCCATCAACTCCAAGCTTTCTCTTAAAGATCCATTTGCAACCTATGGGTTTGACCCCATCAGGCAAATCTACCAAAGTCCAAACTTGGTTGGAGTTCATGGAATCCATTTTGGATTTCATAGCTTCTATCCACTGTTCAGAGTCAGAATCTGAAAGTGCCTCCTCATATGTTAAAGGATCTTTATCCTTTTGAGAGATTTCATAGAAGAATCCATACCATCTTTCCGGCTATCTAGGAGTGCGTTCAGAACGCCTCAGAGGAGGGTTTTCATGTGTATCGAAATTCGTGATTGGTTGTGGTTGATCAGTAGGGGACGTTTCTTCAGTGGGTGGCGTGGGATCACTTTGTACTTCTTCTAATTCTATGATCTTGCCTTTCTTTTCTTTAAGGAACGGTTCCTCAAGAAAAATGGCATTTCTGGAAACAAACACCTTTTGCTCAGATTGATCATAGAAGTAATATCCTATGGATTCCTTAGGACAACCTTCAAAGTAGCATAAGGTAGAACGAGATTCTAACTTATCTCCCACTGTCCTCTTCACGTAAGCAGGACAACCCCAAATTCTTAAGTAAGAATAGCTAGGGATTTTACCATGCCACATTTCATAGGGCGTTTTAGGGACTGACTTAGAGGGAACTAGATTCAAAATCTTTGCTGCTCTTTCTAGGGCATAACCCCAGAAAGAAGGTGGTAAGTCAGTGAAACTCATCATGGAACGAACCATATTAAGTAGGGTTCGATTCCTTCTCTCAGAAACTCCATTAAGCTGAGGAATTCCCAGAGGAGTCCACTGAGAGATAATCCCATTATCTTTGAGATGATTAAGGAATTCTTCACTAAGATACTCGCCTCCTCGATCAGATCGAAGTGCTTTGATCTTATGACCAGTTTGGTTCTCAACCTCCTTTTGAAATTCTAAGAATTTCTCAAAAGCTTCAGATTTATACTTCATCAAGTAGACATAACCATACCGACTGAAGTCATCAGTAAAGGTTATGAAATACTGATGATTGTTTCTAGTGCTTACACTAAGCGGTCCACAAACATCAGTATGGATCAAATCCAAAACCTTAGTGGCACGTTCCACAGTTCCTTTAAAAGGAACTTTGGACATTTTTCCTTTGAGACAGGATTCGCAAGAAGTTAACTCCTTAAGATCATTTTCAGAGAATGATCCTAAAGTGTTTATCTTGCTAATTCTGTTCTTGGAAATGTGTCCTAATCTAGCGTGCCATAAGGGAGCTGAAACTTTGTCATCTCTCTTACGCTTCGTTTCTCATTGTATATTCATGATATTGATATTCTGAGTTAGATAAAGTCCATTACTTAGAGTACCGATGTGAACGGAAGAGTTGTTCCGTTTGATAAAGTATTTACCATTCTTAATATAAGTTTTATAACCTTCACAATCTAATATTGGAACTGAAATTATATTACGAATAATGCTCGGTACATCAAGGACTTTATTTAAGACTAACTCAAAACTACCTAAATCTAATCTAATTGTGCCTAAAGCTCGAGCTTCAATGTTTGAGCCATCGCCGATCTTCAAGACACATTCTCCTTCTTTGAGTTGTTGGACTTCACTTAGCATCTGTACATCATTACAAATATGAGTTCCACAACCGGTATCAAGTACCCAAGAACTAGAATTAATAGAAAGATTTACTTCAACGAGAAAAATATCTTTCTTTAGAGTAGCCTTGTACTCTGGGCAGTTTCTCCTCCAATGTCCCGCTTTGCCACAATGGAAGCAAACATCCTCTTTCTGATCACGCTTCTTCTTTTGGGTCTTCTCCTTCGAAATGCCACCAGTGGGCCTAAGGGGTTTCTTCTTCTTCCTTTGGGCTTTCTTGCCCTTACCTTTAGAAGGCCCAGAAGAGGAAAACGGAGTATTCACCATCAAAACCTTATTGTCCTTCTTGATCGTGCTTTCAGCAGTCACAAGCTGACTAATCAGCTCAGCTACAGTAGCACCAGCATGATTCATGTTGAAATTAAGGACAAATGGGTTGAATGATGGTGGGAGCGAAGCTAGCAACAAATCCACTGAAAGCTCATCTTTCAGTGGCATGTCCATGGAAGCAAGTTTCTCAGTAAGGGCAAGAAACTTGAGTCCATATTCATGGACACTTGAACCTTCCCTTATTCTTAAGTGGAACAATTCCTTTGAAGTGTTATACCTTGTAACACGTTCATGAGGGCGGTAAAGTTGCTCTAAGTGGTCGTAAATCTCCCAAGCGAATTCCATGGCCTCATGTTGCCTTTGCAAGTCCGGAGACATGGTAGCCAACATAAGGCAACGGGCTTGGAGATTATCATCCTTCCACTTCTGAATCGCGTCCCGCTCGGCCCGAGTGGGAGCCTCCCCTTCGGGACTAGGCTCCCCTTCGAAGAGAACATAAGTTCTCTTCTCAGAATCTAAAATGATTTTTAGATTCCTCAGCCAATCAGAATAGTTGGGACCAGTCAACTTGTTTGACTCGAGGATCGATACAAGAGGGTTTTTGGTTGCCATTTCAAAACACATAGAGAATCACAGAATCTACGACCTAAATGGTAAAACAGAGAACTAGTGAGCATGCTGAATTATAACGATATACAAAAGATAAGGTCTTTAATCTAATGTAGCTCCCACTGTTTTTCAAAGATCTAGAATTCCCAAAGATCTAAGAGGAACACGTTTCCCAATGGGTACTAAGATCCTAGGCATTTTACCTCGAACCCACGACTCGCGGACATTCTAAGTAAGAACCCTAGGTAGGTACAACTTACCAATTCTAACACCTTTAGAACTCTTAGTAATTGTTTTTGCATCACCCATCTTTCAATATGGACCCACGACTCGTGCGACATCCATATTTATTTAGGCATTAAGCTAGACCTATCAATCATGAGATCATGACCAAAACTTAGTTCGAACGACCCACGACTCGCGGACATCGCCCTTGCTAAAATTGACCATGAAATATTGATCATTTAAAATGATCAATTAGGTAACTAAGAACTAATAAGCTCCACTAGCTATCCCACGACTCGTGGACAATAACTAGCTTCACTTACTAAACTTAAAACCTATTGATGGAATGCTAGGAATTTAATTTAAAATTTGCATCTCGAATTAAATACCTATTTGTTCGAAATTAGCTTAATATTTAATGGGAATTTTCGAATCAACCAGAGAGTTGTCCGGTTCGACCTCACCAACATATTTGTTATCCAATTTTATTAGTCTTGATTAATACAAGTACACTTAAATGCATTTCAAACAAGCACATAAACAGATAACATGTCCTAGCATGATACTAACATGTAATGATCATGGGTTCTACCTATCTTACGCGTGATATGTGGAAGCCACTCCACAATCACAAGTTCTAACATACATGCCACATAAACAGTTTAAATCACATAAAGGAAAGCGGTAACAAAATACGAGCCCTATCTCTATTACATTTTTACAATTGAGATTCCCCTCCCTAACATTTTGAGGGGTCTTCACTTATGGCCTCCTTGTTACTTGAATGTGGTCCATCTTACTCCATGGGTGCATTGTCTCCAAAATGAAAATAAAACCTCACCACCTATCTCTACTCTCAAATTACAATAAAAGGAAAAAGACATAAAGTAATAAGGCTCAATCTTCATATTGGCCTTAGACAATTACACGGGGCATACCCCGGTCTCAAAAACAGTAATATGGAAAGCCACATAATAAATCACATAACAGTACGCACATAAGTGAGGCTCCAACCTCAATTGACAAACGCAATTATAGGGCTCCAACCCCAATTTAAACCATCCATGTGCATAAATTAAAACCATACATAAGTCTAAACCCATGATCACCTAACATGCTTTTGCGAGAATTTAAATTTAGCCAATAAATTAAAATTCCCGTTTCAAGTCCTAATGACTTAAAACACGACTTGATGCGAGTCTTATTTATAAAAGTTTTCAATAAATCCCAAATTACCAAAACAAATAAAATTCCAATTAATTTCTGAAAATTAATAATTTTATCAAAGATTGTATTTTCCCAAAATATAAACCGTTTTAATTTCTCAAAAATCCCAATTTTAAGTTTTATTCAAAAATTAAAATAAATATTCAAAAATAAAATTTTAAAATTAAAATAAAAAATTGGGACTGGATTGCACGAAACACGAAAAGGCCGGATCACGAAAACAGGGCCCGCACACGAAAGAGCCGCACACATCGCGCGAGCGCGCCGATGCGCGCAGCCTTCTCGGCTGAGTGGCGGGCGGGGATGGGCGGCTAGTCTCGGCCGCCCTGGGCGGGCGTGCCTAGGGCCTCCCGTGCGGTTGCGGGAGGGTGCTGGGCGGCGTCGCCCATGCGCGGGCCTGGGTAGGCGCGCGACGCCTTCGCGCGCGGGGTTTCGCGTGTTCGTCGTAATCCGGGTTTTGTTTCGTGTTTTCGTTCAAAAACAAAGCCAATCCAAGAAATCGAAAAACAGTTTATACAGTTTCAAATCTAAAATTGTTTTCAAAAATTAAATTTTTGTAAAAACTAATTTTCAGAAACTTTCAGGAAAAAATACAGTAATTCAGGCTTTCTAAAACAATTACAAATACTCAATCGCATCAAGCCTAAGAATTTCTACCAAATTCAGTATAATTGAGACGAATCAGAAACACGATTAACAAGGTGGCTCTGATACCACATGTTGGAAAACACGAATCAGAAAGCAGCGGAATTTAAAAAAAAATTCCAGTAAAAGGATCTTGGACTCGCAATCGTGTATCCAAATTCGTAGAGTTAAGAAACTTACTTTTCTTTTATTCTTTCTTGAAGCGTTTCAAGCCACCCAAGAACGCTCTTCTCGCGGCTTGATCCCCTCTCCTTGGTAAAGCTCGAATCTTCAAACTTCTAACTTGAAGCTCTCTAGAGATAGTCCACCAATTTGATCACAATCTAACTAGTAAGGATGCTAGTTCTCTAGTTAGTGTTTAGGCTTAACCTAGGGTTTCGTACATCTTGGAGAAAGGATGGTGTTCAACACATGAACCAAAATAATTGTCAAAATTAGCTCCTAGAGGAGCTCGAGCTCCCCTATTTATAAGAGGGGGAGTGCCGAAATTCCTAGTTCTTAATGGGCTAGGATTTTGGTCTCTCTCTCTCTCCTATTACTTGATCATCAAGTAATTTTGACTTTGACTTTGACTTTGAATTATAATTCAAATCAACTTTCAAGAGAGCTAAAAATATCCAAACTATTTTTGGATAATTTTATACTTTATTTATTTAAAACAAATAACTTATTTTTATCTAATTAATTAATTCATAATTAATTAACTAGATTACTTTCTCCAAAATAAAACTTTCTTTTTAATTCAAAATTAAACCAAAGTCTATTAAATAATTAACAAATTAATTATTTAATATATATATAATATATATATATATATATTCATATGTGTGACACGTGTCACAAGGACACGTGTCATTCACGTGACCCACACGTGTGGCTTCACACGTGTGGAACCCTCTTGGCCCGATTAACTCGTTTAATCATTTTAAAGCCTCAACTCATGTAACCAAGTTGTTGTGTGTGACCCTCTAGGTTCTCAATTCAATTAGCAATGACCCTAATTAATTAATTCACTAATTAATTAATCAGTCCACAGATTAAACGACCATAGTCTAGCAACAGGTGTTTAACCCCTAGCTGAATTGGAATGTTCGGATTCGACAGAACCTTTAAGTCATTGATTCATGTGAGATACAATCCTCCTATTTACTATCTCTCAACCAAGATCTAGGGTAAGGGAATAATCAGAACCCTAATAATCCGGTCTTAAAGCTAAGTGCATTTCATATCCATTTGATCTCAATCCAAGAAACCCTTTTCTTGATGTCTTGATCTACTGCCTTGGCCAAGGACTCCATATGGCATATGAATGACTTACACAATAAGAGATCACCTTGCAAATGCAAGTGTAGGTCCTTTCTTGATTCTCATTCACTTTCATGAATCACTTGTGCAGCCCCAGCATAAGCCTTGAATCAGTTGTCTAAGGCGACACCCTTTAAAGCTTATACCTAAGACTACAGAGTTAACTCATAAAGTGACAAGGAACCTCAAGTCTAAGGATCAATTAATCACATCAATGACTCGTGAGATATTTCCTAATCTGGAAGTTTCTATTTCCTGAAATAGAAACTTCCTTTCCCATTTAGGAATCTTCTCACACGGGGCACCTCAGTGAACTTACTTATTAAAGTAAGCACCCTCATGTATCACACACGTATCAACTATACACTTTGCACCTCCATGAAACAAGGTGGTCCTTCTTAAGGGCGTGATCCCACAAGCAAGCCTTAGAGGAGTCAGGTTGACACTCCCACTGTCTGTAGGACTCATCGGCTTGGAGTATTTTACTAATCATGACTTATGTGATATAGGGCTCGTTTCATGAACCATTTCACCTAAATGGTAGAGTCCTAAAGTCATCAGGATTAGGGGAGTTCTCATACATGCACAGCTAAAGTAAACGCATACCAAACAAGAGCATATAAAGAAGTGTTGCCTCAATTCGTTATTTCATTCAAAGATTGTCTGTGATTACAATAAGGAAAAGCACAAAGCTGATATACAATCGACTTTCTAGGGCACTATTCCTAACATTTTCAACCCAGATTTTTGTTGTTCCCTGCGGGTGCTGATCTTTTTTCCCATTTATGTTCTCCGCTGGCACTTTTGTGAGAGACTCCTGATGTTTTTGTGTGCCTTCCTTACTTTGTTTTTTCTGTTTAGACGCTTGTTCCGTATTCGCTTGTTTTTCTATAATTACATTCCTGAGGTCTGATACAGGTTCCTTAGATGCCCTCTGTTCTACTACATAGCACTCGTTTCCTTTATGCCCCAGCCTAGAGCACTCCGTGCAGTAATCTGGTAGTCGTTCGTAGATAATTTCCTGTATTTGTATTCCGCCCTCATATCCTAAGGTAATCTGGTGTTTTAGATGCTGGAAGAGATCCAATTCAACACACACACGAGCAAACTCAGGTCGAGCAGCATCGATTATGCCGGCATCACAGCACAGCGGTTCTCCAATGACTCTAGCTACATCGTATATTGCCTCCTCATCGAAGAATTGAGTGCGTAAGCCTGGGAGGCGAATCCAAACCGGGACGACTGAGGATTCAATTTGTGGGTTGAAAGTGGTTGACCACTTGAAGATTCTCATAGGGAAGCCATCGAAAAGGATCATTTTCAAAAGCCACAATTTCGTAAAATCTTCATCGCAGTTCAGGCGAATTAGCACATGCTTTGCATTCAGAAGCCCCAATTTGAACTCTCCCGATAACTCAAGTTCCAAGAACGGTTCATGCAGACGAGCCATAGAAGGGTATCCATGGGAGAACTTACCGACGAGGGTGAACTTGTATGGCAGGGAGAGCCTTTCTATCTCACCGTCTGAAAATTGGATATGTGTGAGTCCATTCCTTTCTGAGACAGTCCCGTATTTGCGAGCAGTATCCTGACGATTGAAGACGTGTACACTGCCGCGTTGAGAGTTAGGGTTAACGCCCCTTGTGGAAGTAGGGGCGAAGGAACGTTTTCCCGCAGACAAAGCCGCCGCATAGGTTTTGCCTTGTTCAGCGAGAGGATTGTTGAGATCAGGATGCGGGGTCCCCTGTGGAGGGGCTGTTGCCACCGGTGGCGGCGGCTCCAACATGCCGCAAACCTAGGTTCGTCGAGAGGGAGAGAAATTCATCAATAAAAGATGAACCCATCAACAACTTGGACCAACCCCTATTGGCTTTCATATTTTCTTATATTTGTTTTGTCTTTTGTACGAGAATTTCAAATTGTTATTTTGCATCTTTCATTTGAGAGTCTTATTACATGTTGTGCGGGATTTTATACCAAGTTTTTTGAATTTCATTCAACACAGCATCTTGAGCATCTCCCTCTCTTTCGATGTATACAGCTTCAACTTACATATATATATTTGATTTTATTCTTATTTTTATTTAGTATTTTGTTTAGTTCTATCTCATTAATTAATAATAATATTTTTTGAGTTGGGTTCAAAACTTCATTGCCCCACAAATTTTTGGTTTAACTAACAGAAGTTAGTTAAAGTGGTTAAAAAATTATTTTTCTATGGTAATGATTTGAGTTCGAATAAGTCTAACAATTTTGGAGTGTGTGTTTAAAAAAAAAATAATCTTTTAAGTTTTAGAAGGAAATTTGAACAGAATCTTTGGTAGATAGATATAGTGTGTTATGTATGTGGGTATAGTATTATATGCACGTGAATAATGTGTATCAATGTAGAATTTCACCTTTGAATAGTGAAACTTGATGTTTTACCCTCAACTATATTACAAAAGATAATGTACAATGGGTAATATGAGATAAGTCCCTATTAGAGCATGATATTTTTACTTTAGTCCCCTATTGGGCATCAAAATTTTATTTTAGTCCCCACGTGTAGTAGGAATATGATAGAATGCAGTATTTATATCTTATTATGTTATATATGTTTTCACCACTCTCAAACATATTGTATAAATTTCACATAATATAGTATTAACATGTTCTAATACAGTATTTATATCGTATTATGTATGAATATGATAGAATGCAGTATTTATATCTTATTATGTTATATATGTTTTCACCACTCTCAAACATATTCTATAAATTTCACATAATATAGTATTAAAATGTTCTAATACAGTATTTATATCGTATTATGTTGTATAAATTTTCGGGGACTAAAGTAAAAATCTCCAAATTGGAGGGGACTTATTTGAAATTGCCCCAATGTACAATTGATAAATTTTTAAAAATGTATTTTTATTTCTTTTTCATTTGAATCAGAACATTTAATATATATTGACTATAGTGATTAGTGACTAGAGCTTTTTTTTTTTTTTTTTTAATTAAAAACGGAAACCGGCCAAACGAGACCGTGGGAAATTGTAAAACTTTATTGTGGAGCTGGGCGAATTGTTTTTTATTATTTTTTTATTTTTTAAACACACGCACACTCAAGTGGTCAGAGAGGTTTGAACTCGGGACCTTGCCTTCGAAAAACAACCCTCGAACCACTTGGACCAACCCCTGTTGGTTGATTAGTAACTAGAGCTTCTTACTGAAATTCTAAGCACTTCAAAAACATGGGGCTGTTAGAGCATACTCAAATTTAGAAATCCAACATCTTATGTTTGGTTAACCATAATTGAATATTTTCCACTCAATTAAACTCGCCGGTTAAATTTTTTTTTGTTTTTGTAATTGTTTATTAAGCTCAAATGCAATATCGGATAAATATTAAAGTTTGGAGCTATTGAAAGTTAAATTTAGTTTATAAGGTGCAAAAGAAATATATACTGTTTCTTTTGACAATATTTTAGATTATTTATGTTTTTTCCAAATTCTGTTTTAAAAACTACCTACAAGCTGCTATTTTTTGTTATCTAAAAAAAAGGAATAATAATTCGTAAGTTTAAATGAAATTCTAAGCATAATTTGGGTGAATATCAATTTCAGCCCTAATGTATAAATTTTTGTTGACTTTGATCCCAATACTTATACATTTTTGTTGACTTTGATCCCATTACTTTGTATAAATCATTTTCTTATATTCTAACATGATTTTTGGCATAAACTCGGGACTGAAGTTGGATTATGACTTATAACTTTTTTTGACCAAAAATGATATTTTTTTTTATAATTTTTTTACGCCAACGTTTTATTTATTTTTATTTATGCCCAATATAAGCTATAACCAATATCACTTCCAAGGTTTGATATAAGTAATCTTCTTTCATTAAGATTAGTTATTTGTGCATGTCATCCTTGCATGTATAAATAAATTTGATTTAATTTATATCAAATTTATATTTGGTATGTACAAATTTGGCCAAAATTGTATATATTAAACTTGCTTTTGGTGCACGACAATCATTGTATTATAATTTTTTTTTATTAATAGTACAAAAATTTACAAACAGTTATATTTTTTGTAATAGAAAAGTAAAAGACGTAGAAAAAGTTTAAGTGAAAAATATAGTATTTTTAATTCGTTCGCTATTGTATTTGTTTCTGTTATAAAAGACTATTGTTTAGGCTTGATTATGGTTTCCTTATATAACAGATTCATTAAGATCCCTGGTGTGAAGGGATTCTACCTAAGATAAATAACCCCTCATTGTATCTTTCATAGACAGAAAATCAAATAGAAAGGATGTCTTCAATAAAATCTTTTCCTCTTTTCCATGCTCTAACATGGTATCAAAGCAGGATTCATCCTAGGGACTCAGAAATTTCATCATCGTCCTAAACACCGTTTCTCAAACCTCTGTGGCATCAATCAAGATGTCTACAGAAATCACTCCAACACTTAGCACCCAACTTTCAAAACTCTCAATGACCAATTCCGAGAACCTCTCAATTGGTATTAAACTAAACCATGAAAATTACCCGATCTGGGCCCGGATTATGAAGATGGCGATCGGCGGAAGAGGCGGCCGATCACACATCACGGGAAAACCACCCGCACCAGCAGAAACAGATGAATCGTATGATGAGTGGGAACAACTAGACCAACAAGTGTTCACATGGATCATACAGAACATGGAACCGAGTTTGATAAACAACGTTCTCCAATACCCAACAACAAAGGCACTCTGGGACGGCCTCGCTACGACCTATGGCAGCGGCACAGACCCTCTGCAACTATTCGATTTACACAGAAGGGCAAACACACTCAAACAAGGGTCAGACAGCCTCGAAGAATTTTGGGGGAAATTGCAAACAATCTGGATGGCCATAGACCGAAAACAGCCAAACCCTATGAAGTGCTCAGACGACATCACAGCCTTCAATAAGATTCAACAAGAACAGAGGCTTTACCAATTACTTACCGGAATTGATGAACGGTATGACCAAATTAGGCGAGATCTATTGAAGCTTGACACGAAACCCTCAGTGGAGTCGGCCTACGCCACCATCCGGAGGGAGGCTGCCCGTCTTCAAATCTTGAAGACGGCGTCCGATGGCGAAGGAGACCCATCATCATTGGGTACTGGAGTGGGACTGATCGCGAAAGGAGGAAAGAACGGGCGCAACAGATCCGACGGGAACAGGCGCGGTGAGGGTGGTGGCCGGAAACCACCGCCACCGCGGGAGGACAAGTCTGAACTAGAATGCTCACACTGTGGAAAACCCAGGCACACCAAAGAGGGGTGCTTCGAATTGATAGGATATCCGGAATGGTGGGAAGGAAGTAAGAAAGGGAGTGGAGGATCGAATACCAGCGGCGCACGACGGCGGGCGAACGCTGTGACTGGCGAGGTGCAGGGCTGGGCAGATCCGGCGAAACACCAGGTCGCCGCTGTAAGCATCACTCACCAGGACACCGGTGCAGCGGCGGCGACACCAGAATTGACGACGGGAGGCCGGCGGGCGAATATCGCCGCCTATGCTCAAGGAGGATCTGAGGCAACTAAGCTGGGTAACGGAGGTAATGGGATTGAGTCAACCGACTCAAATCCCAGCAAACCCTTATTTCATTTCCCTAAAGTTCAGTTATTTGCAAAACAGCCCCCCATGTTTGGCCCCTCTGCATTTGTACCCCACAGCTTACATGTCACTAATGATAATACCAAAAAATCATCACAATGGATAATTGATTGTGGGGCCACCGATACAATGACATTTGATCCGTCGGATTTAATTGAACCAATTTTGAAAAGTTCTAATATTCAGACTGCTAATGGCGAGTTTGTGAAGGTTAAAGGGGAAGGAACTGTTAATATTTCACCAAGATTGAAATTGAAAAACTGCCTCTATGTCCCGTCTTTATCTTGCAAGCTGTTGTCTCTGAGTCATTTAACCAGTGAGCTGAACTGTATGGTGCTTATATACCCTCGTTTCTATGTTATCCAGGACATTCATACGAAGGAGATAGTTGGGCGTGGTACTGAGCGGGACGGACTTTACTACGTGGATGAGTTAGATAAACCTGCGAGAGCATTGTTGACAAAAGGCAACCCGGACACTCAAATCTGGCTATGGCACCGCCGTCTTGGACACCCATCTGCTGGGTATTTACGAATGTTATTTCCTACCCTTTTTCAGGATAAACAGAACTTTCAGTTGTTATGTGAAACTTGTTCTATTGCAAAAAGTCATAGGACTTCCTTTAAACCTTCAAACACTCGAGTGCAGTCAGTTTTTTCTTTAATTCATTCAGATGTGTGGGGCCCTGCCCCGGTTACAAATCACAGCCGGTTTCGTTACTTTGTGTTATTCATTGATGACTTTTCTCGTATGACGTGGGTCTATTTTTTGCGGCACAAGTCCGAAGTAACTGATACCTTCATAGCCTTCTTTAACTTGATCCAAACACAATTTGATAAGAAGATTCAAATCTTGAGAACCGACAATGGGCGTGAGTATGTCAACCAAATGATGTCCGAATTTACCACTCAACAAGGCATAATCCATCAAACCTCTTGCCCAAACACACCCCAACAAAATGGGGTGTCTGAACGGAAAAATAGAACCTTACTTGAGATGACCCGTGCCCTCCTCACCGAGTCACATACACCAACCAATCTTTGGCCAGAGGCTGTCGCCACATCTACTTATCTTACAAATAGACTTCCTACCAAAATCCTCAATCACAAGACACCTCTATCCGTGTTCCAAACCCAAGTCACTATTCCTCACTCCATGACTTTACCCCCACGGATCTTTGGTTGCTCAGTGTTTGTGCATATTCCTAAAATAGAACGGACGAAATTGGATCCTTGTGCCCTCAAATGTGCCTTTGTTGGATATGCCCCTAATCAGAAGGGCTACAGATGCTATCACCCCGCTACACGTCGGTTCTATGTTACTATGGACTGTGAGTTCTTGGAAACTGAATATTATTTTCAGACCCAGCATAGCTCTCAGGGGGAGCATTATCCGAGTGACTCACTATGCTGGCTCGACTCAGAGGTCACTGAAACATCTCAAAGGCCTTCTTCTGGCTCCGATACGCTCAGTACCACTCTCAAGCATCCTCCTCCGCATGGTGTCCACACTAAAGAAACCGAGGTAACTGATTCTGGTCTTCCCTCATCTGTTCTTCTTGATTCTACTGTTATATCAGATACAGTTAACCCTGTGGTGAGTGATACAGATAATTCCAGATATGAGTTGCCTCAGAGAAGCAACCGGGGCATACCTCCTGACCGGTACTCTCCCGATCAACGGTCTCGATCCTCTAAGTATCCAGTGGGTAATATGGCACTCAGGGGAAGTATGTCCCGCGTGGCTCAAGCCTTCTTGGGAAATCTCTATAAGGAGCAAATCCTAAAAACTGCCAAGGAGGCTATGCAGGCCAAGGAGTGGAGAGAGGCTATGATGGTTGAAATGGATGCCCTCGAAAAGAATGAAACCTGGGAAAAATGTGAATTACCCTATGACACGAAGCCAGTAGGGTGCAAATGGGTGTTCACCATCAAGTACAAGGCTGATGGGACAGTTGAGAGATACAAGGCACGACTCGTAGCAAAAGGATACACCCAGACCTATGGGATCGATTATTCTGAAACCTTCTCCCCAGTGGCAAAACTAGATACTGTACGAGTTCTTCTCTCAGTAGCCGCGAACCAGGAGTGGCCTCTTCACCAATTTGATGTTAAGAACACCTTCTTACATGGAGAGCTATCAGAAGAAGTGTACATGGAAGCACCGCCAGGTTTCTCAGATCAGTTCAGAACCCATGAAGTATGTCGTCTTAGGAAAGCTTTGTATGGGCTCAAACAATCCCCACGAGCCTGGTTTGGAAGGTTCACCAAGGCCATGCAGAAATATGGATACAGACAAAGCAATGCAGATCACACATTGTTCCTGAAAAACAGAGGGAACTTAATCACGTGTCTGATCATATATGTGGATGACATGATCATCACCGGGAGTGACAAGGAAGAGATGGAACAGCTGCGCAGAAACTTGTTCCTAGAATTTGAGATGAAAGATCTGGGAGGCTTGAAGTACTTCTTGGGAATTGAAGTAATGCGGTCTAAGCAAGGAATCTTTATTTCACAGAGGAAGTACGTTCTTGACCTCCTGGCAGAAACAGGAATGTTGGATTGCAAACCAGTGGACACACCGATTCAGGTGAACCATAGGCTGAAAATACAAGAAGATGGAAAACCGGCAGACAGAGAACGGTACCAAAGGCTTGTTGGGAAACTTATCTACTTGTCTCATACAAGACCTGACATCGCGTATGCAGTCGAGGTAGTTAGCCAATTCATGCATCAACCAGAACAGAGACATATGGAAGCAGTGACGAGGATACTGCGGCACTTAAAGGGGTCAGCAGGCAATGGGATCATGTTTAGCAAGCACGGTAACCTAGACATCGAAGCCTACACCGACGCTGACTGGGCAGGAAACCCGAATGACAGGAGGTCTACCTCGGGGTTCTTTACCTTAGTTGGAGGAAATGTGGTAACCTGGAGAAGCAAAAAACAAAAAGTGGTGGCACTTTCCAGTGCTGAAGCTGAATTTAGAGGGATTGCTAAGACTGTCACTGAGATTATCTGGGTAAGGCGACTTATGACAGAAATTGGATTAAATCCAACAGGACCCGCAGTGGTGAAGTGTGACAACAAAGCAGCAATCAGTATATCAGAAAATCCGGTTCAGCATGACAGAACAAAGCATGTGGAGGTTGACCGTCATTTCATCAAAGAAAAGTTAGAGGAAGGCACCATCCAGCTACCGTTTGTGAGATCAGAAGACCAGCTAGCTGACATCTTAACTAAGGCAGTCACTGGACAGGCGTTTAGCCTTGCATTAGTCAAGTTACGTATCGGTGATCCGATCACTTAACTTGAGGGGGAGTGTTATAAAAGACTATTGTTTAGGCTTGATTATGGTTTCCTTATATAACAGATTCATTAAGATCCCTGGTGTGAAGGGATTCTACCTAAGATAAATAACCCCTCATTGTATCTTTCATAGACAGAAAATCAAATAGAAAGGATGTCTTCAATAAAATCTTTTCCTCTTTTCCATGCTCTAACAGTTTCCATAGCTTTTTGAATTAATGTGGATCTATTATAGGCAAACTAAATAGTCCTTCACTCAATTGGGTGAGAGGAGACTCTGGGAGATCAAAAAAAAATTATAGGCAAACTAAAAATTTGGTGTTGCAGTATCACAATTTCGTTTGTAGGAGAAAATCCTCTATATTTTATAGAGTATAAATATAATTATTTTAAAATATAGATATGAAATCAATATAATTGTGTACACAATATTAATATTATCTTCGAAAAACTGAAAAAATTTGTGTTGGAGTATCACAAGTCCATTTGTGAGAGAAAAAAACCCTCCATTTTTATAGAGTATAAATATAATTCTTTTAAATATATATATATATATATATATATATATATATATATATATATATATCAAATCAACAGTCTCGTACACTACATTAACATTATCTTCCAAAAATAGTCAATTCCACCTTCATTACCCTAACTTCTTTCATAATACATCTGACATTCACATGCCAATATAATATATTTGGATTTTTATTTTTTATTTTCTTTTTCAAGAGTCCACACTCAACAATCACTGCATTCAGTGTTATTTTAATAAATTATTATAATTATTCATGTTTTAAAATTTAAAAAGAAATCCCAATAAATTCATGTCCACACAATACATGATTTAGTCGACGTTCCCAAAAAAAGAAAAAAAAAAAAAAAAAACAAATAACTATTTCGATATTGTTATGTCCTTGGAATAATTCAGCCTATTTAAAGCAGCATGAGAATGAAATGGAAGCTCACAGAGCAACAGCTAAGTTCTAACAATGGCAGCTCCAAAAGCAGAAGCTGTAAGCAGATTATCAAAAGTTGTGATATTTCTCTTACTTTCATCATTTTCAAGCACAGCTTTTGCAAAAGCTCTCGAACTATCGCATCTCAATCGCAGCAGCTTCCCACCTGGTTTCTTGTTCGGAGCTGCCTCATCTGCTTATCAAGTACTTATTTACATTGATTATTTCTATATAATTAGTTATATTATTTTCCTAAGTCGAATTTCTTTATTTTTCTTTAATTTTTTAGTGTATTTTTTTCTAATATATTCTGAATTACGTCGCTGTTGGTAGTATGAAGGAGCTGCATTTCAAGGTGGGAAAGGACCAAGTATATGGGATACTTACACACATAAATTTCCAGGTGTTTTTCTTTATTCTCTTGAAATTTACAATTAATTGATAAATATAACCAGAGGAATGTTTAGAAAATTTACAATGTTGTGTGTGTGCATGCGTACAAATAGATAATTATTGAAAATTAAATTTCAATGTTATATTGTTATTATTCACGAAACTTCTAAAAATTATCTTTTCATCGTGTTGTATCATGAAGAATATTTGAGTTGAACACCGTATCAAATACTTCTTCATATATAAAATTTTGAAAAAAATTGATACTATTATATCCATATACATTGTACCATATCCGTCGTACATCGTGAATATATCAATTGTTAATTAGGGGTAAGGGGAAAATGCAAAGTTAATTTGCCAAAATTTGACTTTCGGAACAATAATTCTGCTTGTTAATTTATATATACATATATACATATTTATGTGGACAGAATATGTTTTTATGGAAAGTAACTCCAAGAGTCCAAGGTGCAATATGTCACTTCAATAAAAAAGATATGTCTAAATGAATGTAGGCTAAAATAAATCACATTGATTCAAGAATTGTTAAAGAATATGTAAGGGCGGAGGGCCCCAAAGTTAAGGGTGTCCATAAATATCAAGAATTATTTAGGTGTAATTATAATTATGTTTCAGGACTTTTGCATTTATGCCATCTACCAAATGGCTTAATTAAAATTTTTAATCGTTTAGATGTAAATATTAAAAATTTAATTTTAAGAACTTTAAAAAATTACAAATTATTCTATTTTATTAGGCTTTAGCTGATTTTATATATGTACAAACTGACAATTTTACTTTAGATTACAAATTTTAAAAATTAAAATAAATAAATTTCTTTATTTATGAAAGACTCAAATTTGATTTAATTTTTCAATTTACTTTAACAGTGGTTTAAATTTTAAAATATTTTATTTTTTCTTCTCTAAATTTTTAGGTAAGGACAAATCAGTAGTTCACTTATTAAAGGATCTAAAATCTAAAAAAATTGTGTAATTTTCAAGTTTGTAATAATTTTATAATTTAAGTGGGTAAAACTTGTAATTATGTAATTTCGTAAGAAGTATAGATGAAAAAAAAATTTAAGTATACAATAAATTCTTTGTGCTACCTAATTATCAGTTAATTGTTTTGTAGAAAAATATGCAAAGATTTATCTAAATTTTCTATGAAAATTTAATGTGCAGAAAAAATAGCAGATCATAGCAATGGAGATGTCGCCAATGACTTCTACCATAAATACAAGGTACTTTCCCATAATTTAATTTTATTCAATTAATTTTCTTTTAAAATATATTTCTGTCACATGATCGCATTTAATGTAATAAGTTGGCTAATTCCCAAGGAGAACTCTTAGCTGCTATTTGTCAGTTAAATTTATAGTATAATTAATACAAGATAAATTATTTCACTTCTATTTCCAAAAAAAGAGCATAATGAAATACGGAATATAATTTTATCCCAACAATAAAAAAAACATTAAATGGTTGTCATGATTCGGGGAATTTTAGTACAAACTCGATTAATTTGAACTTAACTAATAAAATAGACAAATTTATTACATTTATTAATTATTTTATTGATATTTTTTCAAAAAATTTACATTAATTATATAAAAAATATAAAACATTCTCTTTAAGATAATTCTAACTCAAATTTAATTCGGTTAAATCAATGTAACTTTCAAATAACAAGTGTTTACATGCATTTATCCATATAATTTATTCTGGCTCTATAGAACTCTCTTTATAGTTCCTCTAAGTAATGTTTTAGTTTTTATCCATTCTATCATGTCCACTAAATTTTTTATGCAATGTTTTTTTTATTTTTTAAATTTGTATTTCTTCATTTTATATAATTTTTTGATTGGAAATTTCCCGTGGCAGGAGGATATAAAATTGATGAAATATTTAGGATTCAATTCATTCAGAATGTCCATTTCTTGGCCACGAGTTATACCCAGTAAGTCTATAATATTACTCAAAATATATCAAATTTTTATTTGGGAAACAGAATAAAAATAATTGTGAGTTTCCAACCGATGAGCCTTGATATAGTAGTAGTGACAGGTAAAATTATAAGAAGCAAATTTTATTTGATTCTTAAAGAAGTCAGAGACTTGAAACCTATACTTGTTAAAACTCAAAAGAGACTCTTTAGAAAAATTCTACTTTTGATACAACTCGAATTCAAATAAATATAATTTAAAAAAAAAATGGGTTTTCATATTAAATATCTAACCTTTAATTTTTATTTTTCTCAGCTGGGAAAATAAGTGGAGGAATAAACAAGGAAGGGATTGCCTTTTACAACAACGTCATAAATGAGCTCCTTGCAAATGGTGAACAAATTTTAAATTTCTTTATCAATTTAATTTTCTTATATGATATCTGAAATTTTAATTTTATTTTAATTTAGCTTTCTTTTATTTTTATATATTTTGGATAAATTAAATGGACAGGCATAACACCATCTGTGACGCTATTTCATTGGGACCTTCCCCAAGGGCTAGAGGATGAATATAGAGGCTTCTTAAGTCCTCTTATCATGTAAGTGAACTTATAAACCCTAAGTATTATTTAATTAGTCATCAATATATAAAAATACTAAACAATGTCTTCTCAATGTAACATCAATTCTTGCTCTTTTAAGGTTATTTTTATTTACGTTCTTTATGAAATTGTATAATTACACCTCATAATTATTTAGATAAACATATTATAAACGCCACCCTTAAGAATTTTAAAAAAGGGTAAATCTTTCTTTGTACCCTAACCTTTGGGGAGCGTTACACTTTGATACCCAACCTTTAATTTTTAACGAATTAGTACCCAACCTTTGCAAGTTGTCTAATTTCAGTACCTAGGTCAACATTCCGGCATAATTCTCAAGCCAAGGCACAGCGCGTGTGTTTCACGCGATTTCTTAAGGGTAATTTAGTCATTTCATTTTTTCATTAATTAAGAAATTAAAAAACACAAAAAAAAAAAAAAACAAAAACAAAAAAAGAAAAAAGAAAAAGAAAAAGAATCTACAGATCTGCAGAAGAACCTCTTCTGCAAAATCATCACAACCTCTTAGATTAACCCGTAAGGGGGATTCCAACCCGGACCTTCTGCAAATCTGCAGAAGAATCATAGCTTCAAGCCTTCAACCAACATTCCCATCTCTCTCTCTCTCTCTATATATCAATATATATGTGTATGTATGTAAATATATATATATATAGAAGAATCATAGCTTCAACCAACCCTGCTTGAGGCTCAGATCTGGGTCAATGTATATGTTTCCCGGCTTTCTTGCTTCAGAGAGGGAGAAAGAAGTGGAGGCGGGGCCTATGGTTGCGACCAAAGTGGTGAACCTAGTTCCTCCACCTTCGTTGGGTGGCAAAAATTCGCTCCCTGAAAATCTTCCATATGCCGAATAAAATAAAAAAAAAGGTCCCCAGAGCACACGCACAACCCCCTTCCCCCTCCTTGCAAATCTTCCATAGCCAAATTACAAGAAAATTATATGCATCTTCTTCTTAAGCTTCATCAGTGCTGCTTCACAGCCTAGTTGTCGGCGGTTTTGACACCACCGCGCCACCACTAAACCAGACCTCCTTGTCGGTGGTTTCGACACCACCACACCACCACCAAAATCAGACCGCCTCCCCATAGATACCCCACCACTACCACCAAATCAGGCTACCTCCTCATAGATCCATCACCACCATGCCAAATCAACTCCCTAAATTTGCCGCCGCGCTTCCACCTTTAAATTAGAAGCCCTTCCCCTTCATCTTCTCCACCATCTGAGTTCTTCCATTTTCTTCCATTTCTCCACCTTCTAAGAGACCAAACATATTTTTTTTTTTTTTTTTTTGTGTTTTTTAATTTCTTAATTAGTGAAAAAATGAAATGACTAAATTACCATTAAGAAATCGTGTGAAACACACGCGTTGTGCCTTGACCTGAGAATTATGCCGGAATGTTGACCTAGGTACTGAAATTAAACAATTTGCAAAGGTTTGGTACTGATTCGTCAAAAAGTAAAGGTTGGGTACCAAAGTGCAACGCAATCCAAAGGTTGGGGTGTAAAGAAAGATTTACCCTTTAAAAAAATAACAAATTGTTTCATTGAGTAGATTGATAATTTTAATAAAACTAAAAAAAAAAAGAAGAAATTATTTTATTTGTAAAATACTCAAATTTAATTGATTTCATATTTTACATTTTAACATTGTATTAAAATATTTAATATTTTGTTTTTTTATTTGGGCTAATTACAGACACCCCCCCCCCCCCCCCCCCAACCTTTGGGGGTTGTGCGCTTTCCCCTCTCACCTTCAAATCGGTGCGTTTTCCCCCTTACGTTTGCAAAACCTAACACTTTGCCCCTTTTTTACATTTTCGGCGGTATATTCGGGGAATATTCTGTCTGAAGCCATCCACGTGACTTATGAGTGATTTTATTGAGGGCAGTTTTGTCCATTCAGTTATAATCCCCAATCCTTGATGAAATTCATACCAGATGAACCCTAATTCCTCATTTCAGAGCAACTCGGTTTTGCAGCCATGGCGGTGTGTGTTTCTCTTGCCTGTATTTTCAGATCTGAGCCTCAAAGTCAAAACTTTAACGTTTGGCCAAGAAAATTAATTGCAATTCTACAAAGTACGAGCTTTATGAAGATAGCTGCTTTCTAGAAATCCCAAACAAATGTTTGTAACTTATAACCCAGAAACCAAGAAATATTTTTGGCATCCTGCTAGAGAATGAGGCGATGGAGAAAGGGGATTTCTTGAAGGGTGGTCGCCTCTTCTTCTCCATGCCTATGATTTCAATTTCTAAACTATAAACCAACAGTCATTCTCCTTTCACTTTCCTCACATTGAAACATAGAGAAAATCTGTTTCTACGGGACCTCCGAAGTCTTTTTTTTAAGAAAATAACCCTCAATTTCTATCCGAGGTTTCTGCATCTGTAAGGCTGTGATGATGAACTTCTATCTTTGGAGCAGGAGAATATAGCACTTGGTGATCCAACCCGTATCTTGGAGGGGCAACCCAGATTTTCTAATTTTGTTCGTTTCTTCCCCAAATGGAATTGCTACTGATTTTGCAGCCATGGCGGGGTTGGATGCATGTGCCAGTTCAAGACTGATCTGAGCCTTTAATTTGGGTTATTGCTTCGTAAAATCTACTGGTCACCCAAGAGGGGGCTGATTTTTTAGGATCAAGAATTTTACTCCAATTTACTAGAGATGAAATGAATTAGAGTGTGTTTCGGCTAAAGCTCATCTTTTATAACCTGAATGGACAAAAAGACCTTTAATAAAATCACGCATAAGTCACGTGGATGGCTTCAGACGGAATATTCCACGAATATGCCGCCGGAAATGTAAAAAAGGGGCAAAGTGTTAGGTTTTGCAAACGTAAAGGGGGAAAACGTAATGATTTGGGTGGGGGGGGGGGGGGGGGGGGGGGGGGGGAGCGCACAACCCCCAAAGGTTGAGGGGTGTCGGTAACTAGCCGTTTTTATTTTTCAGTGTATAACTTGAGAATAAAAGGATCACTCCAGTCATTCATTGTTCTAAAGAATAAATAAATACAATCATTTGTAATTTTCAGAACTCATAATAGCAAATTATGTATTGATGCAAAAAAACTGTTCTAAATATCATATAATTATTTCGAAAATGTGCATGATTTGGATTTCTGTTTTGGTCGACTAATTTAAAAGAATTGGAGGTCCAATATGTAAAATGCTATGCATATAATTAAGATTAACCCCGAAATAACCATGTGATGACGCTTAATTTGATTTTGCAGTGATGATTTTAAAGACTTTGCAAATCTTTGCTTCAAAGAATTTGGTGATCGTGTAAAGTATTGGATCACGATGAATGAGCCGTTTACGTTCGTTAACGGTGGCTATGACGGGAACTTCCTCGGAAGCCTAGCGCCAGGGCGGTGCTCCGCATGGGGCAATTGCCCCCAAGGCAACGCCGCCACCGAACCTTATATTGCTACTCATCATCTTCTTCTTTGTCATGCAGAAACAGTCAAAATCTACAACGAAAAATATAAGGTTAACTAATGATTTTTACCGATAAATACAATACAACACAATAATATATTCTTTTGAATTAATATAGTTTCAAATATGTAAATCAGAACTTATGACTACTACTCCATGCTTTTTTACTATATAAATATGAATAAAAAAACACTTCTGGGACAAATGAAAAATATTCAAACCAATATTGAAATTGGATTAAGCGTTGGTATTACCAACGTATTGTTAGCGTACATATTATTTTTAGTGACTTTGATTTTATTTACTTGTTATGTAGGCAACTCAAAAGGGAGAGATAGGCATAACATTGGTGACTCATTGGTTCATACCATACTCCAAAAGCAAACAAGACATCCAAGCCGCACATCGAGCTATCGATTTTGTTTATGGATGGTATAAATTTGACGTGTTAGATTTTATTTTTCACATTTCAACTTCACATTCCAAATAATATTCTAACCCAAAAATTAGGTCAGTTTCTTGATATAGCCAAAGTCTAGAAACTAACCTGATTTTGTAGTTAAAACGTTATTTAGAGTGTGAGATTGAAATTATTAAAATATTTTTTAGAAAATACAGGTTCCCCAACGAAAAACTAAACTTGCTACAAAATACAAATGAAAATTGATTTTCAAAAAATTCAAATACTACATATATCAAGAAACTAACCTAATTTCATGTATATATTCCTCTCTTCTAATTAATTAGGTTTATTCATCCACTGGTTTATGGGAGTTATCCAAGATCAATGATAGCTCTTGTGGGAGATAGATTGCCACAATTCACTGAGCAGCAAGCTACAATGCTTAAAGGATCCTATGATTTTCTGGGACTTAATTATTATACTGGAAACTATGCACGACATATGTTATCTTTCGGTGGAAATATTAGCAGCACAACAGATAACAGAGTTATTTATTCCAGTAAGTTTTCAAATAAAATAATTCTTGGGATTCTTATTTATTTTTTATATATTTAGAGCCATTTGACACATTTCCTATTTATTAGATTGATTATGAATTATCCGAGGTACATGAAAATTATTTATAGGCAATATATATCAAAGTTCTCTATATTTATTGAATTAATTTCTTTTGCATAAACTTATATTCGTTTTTTTTTTTTTTTTATTGCCATTTCTTTTGTAGCTGATATCAAAGGTGTTCCTATAGGCGACCCCGTAAGTTGTCCTCAATAATCCTAACAGTTATAATTTATTTTTTATAAATTATGTTAATTATTATCGAATAATCAAATTAAATAAAAATTTCAAAATATTATTTCAGACTGGAGTTCCCATCTTCTATGTCTATCCGCAAGGACTTTATGATCTTCTAGTTTACACCAAGCAGAGATACAATAATCCCGTCATTTATATCACAGAAAATGGTACTTTTTTCGTGAAAATTATATATTTAATTTAATTTTATTTTATTTATTTAATTAATGACTCATATGCTACAATTTATTTTAATTTCTTTTCGTAATAATAGGTATGGGTGAAGTAAATAATGGCACCGTTCAAAGTAGTGTCGATGATTATCAAAGAGTTGATTTCTACAATCGCCATCTTAAAGCAGTTCTACGAGCCATGAAGTAAGTATACTTTCCTAATCTTGTAGCTATTAATATTTTTATTATTTCCTTTCTTTAAATTTAAGAGAGGGAAACAATTATACTATCACCTATATTTTATTATTTCGTATTATTTTCGGGACCTTTTAAAATAAACTTAAAATTATACTTATTGTCTAACATGTATTTGATTCGATTATTTTCTCATCATGTCAAAAGAAATTCTAAAAAATTATGACATCATCGAACACGCATATAATTTGATTTTGGAAATTTTTATTAAAATGGCAACATGAAAATTATAAAAATATTTTCCACATGTCTGATATCTCATTTGTTTAGATTTGAGTCGGCGATAAAATAAAACTCTTATCAAATATCTATTTTAATAAGGGCGAATTACATTTGATTATCTTTAGGTTTGATCTAATTATAACGTAATCCCTATTCTTTCGATTATTACCATATAATCCCTGAAGTATTGTTTCCGTCTGAGGTCCCTAAATACCGTTAGGGTTCCATCTGAGGTCCCTAAACGGCTTAATTTAAATTTAGCTAGAATTACAAATGCATTTCTCATTGTTTTATTATGTTACAAAACGATCTCTATATTAAATTGAAATTACATATTGGTCCCTGAGAACCCTAACGGTGTTTAGGGACCTCAGTTTGAAATCATATATCAGGGACTATATGGTAATAATTAAAAGATTAGGGATTGCATTGTAATTAGGTCAAATCTAAGAGTACTCAGATCTAATTCGCCCATTTTAATAAATATGTTTGGAACTTCAAATCTCTTAACAGAATCAATAAAATCCACCTCATTGTACGACGATTATTGTTCCTCTTTCTATCTTGTTTCGTATTGAAATTGAGCTTTTTTAACCTGTTTAAATTTAGAATTGATCTTTGAATTCTCTTTTAATATATACTCCTATATATTTCTTTATTATCTTCGATTTTCTAACATAATAATATCTCATGCATAGTACTCGATATGGGGTATAATTAAAAATTTGCGGAATTTTCTTGTTTATTAATTGTATTAACTATTATTTTTTAGTCTTGAAAAAAATAAAATCATCTAGAATATTATTAATATATTTGTAATATTTATTTTTGACAGGGAAGGTGTGAATGTGAAGGGTTATTTTGCATGGACATATTTGGATACCTTTGAGTGGGGATCGGGTTACTCTCAACGATTTGGGCTTGTTCATGTCGACTTCATAAATGGACTTAAAAGAATTCCCAAAAAGTCTGCTCTTTGGTTAAGAAGTTGGCTCACCAACAAGAATTAAGAAAGGGCCCATTTTATGCTAACAAGCATTTTCCCAAGGAATAAAAATAATAATTGAGGGTTTTTTTTTTTAATTTTAATATGTGACCCGATTCAAATTATCCTAATAAATTCTGTTGGTTGGTCTATATTTTTACGCTAACTGGAGATGGTTAATTTTAATACTCTTACAAGTAAATATAAGTGAATAAAGGTATTATTATTATTATTTTTTTTTTTGGTGTAACAGACACCGGCTAACTAGTTGCCTATATCTTCCATCTCGACTCTGAGCTCATCCGGGTAATTGTCCCAAACAACCCTGTCTACAGTCATATGATGACCGTATTTGGCGATTTTATCAGCAAGACAGTTGGTTTCCCTTCCCACATGTTCAATCCTGAAGCTCAAAGGTCTGTGAATAAGCCTCCGCTAGTCTTCAAGAATATGACCCAAAGGATGATCAGTCGTATCCCCTTCGTTAACCATCCTAACCACATCACGAGAGTCACACTCCACTACTATTTTTTCAAACCTCCTTTCCCACGCAATCCGTAGACCTTCTCTCAGTCCCATCAACTCCGCTGTGAAAATATCATTGACTTGCAACTTGATGGGGAAGCCCGCGATCCACCTGCCTTCTTCATTTCTGATCACACCTCCAGCCGATGCTTCCCTGTTTGTCGCATAAAAGCTCCCGTCTGTTTTCAGTTTTACCCATCCTGGTGTTGGTTTACTCCACCCTAATGACTCTCTCGCCCTTTTCGATCGGTGGTTTCTTGGCCCCTTGGATAGCCATGATATCAAGGATCAGGCTCTTGGTGTTGCTAACCGTGACACTAAGAGGCTCACATACCCCCTGGTAAGGCCAATTATTTCTACTCTTCCATAACCCCCATAAACCAACAAAGAACACAAGCTTCCAATCTCCTTCATGAACAAGGTCATTCATGATCTGCATTTTCCAGGCCTCATAAAACCAATTTGTATCACCTAGGTTTCGAAATTTCTCTCAATCAACATCCTCTATAACATGTCTCCAGAGTCCAGAAAGTCTGGGCAACATTGCAGTGTTTGAAAATGTACAACATATCTTCATTATTGGCGCGGCATCGGTTATACCTCTCATCCTTTCCCAAATGACGCCGTACCATTAACGAATTACAAATCAGGCTTTGGTGGTTGATGAGCCACAAGAAGCATTTAAGCTTTGTTGGGAGTGAGTCGCTCCAAATAAGCTTCCAAGATCTGTCATCATTAGCGTCAGATGTACGAAGGGCCTCGTAAGCGGTTTTTTAAGTAAATTGTCCTGATTCGTGACCACCCCAGACTTGTAAATTTGATATATTTGGCTCAGTAGACACCGGTGTTTTGGCGGCCAGTTTTTTGATGTGTGTCGGAATCTCCGTCTGCAGCTGAGATCCCACCACCACAACCCATTATTATCTCGGATGTCACCAACAATAATGTCTTCATCATCCTCATGAACGGGTGTCCCAATCAACTGTCTCAGAATCCCAATACCCAACCAATTATCATCCTACAACTTGATATGCCTTACATTTCCTACCCGCCAAAAGATCTTATGTGACACTGCCTTCAAGCTTTTGACCAACCCTCTCCATAAACTTGAAGCCCTAGGTGTCAGAATCGCATCCAGAATGTTGGTTTCTGAAAGATATTTAGCCTTGAAAATCTTGCACCAGATGGTATCTCTATCCTTCAATATTGGCCATCCCGTTTTAGCAAGCATGCTAATGTTGCTTTTCCGGGCTTCCTTCAATCCGAGTCCCCGCTCTGATTTTTTCGAATAACTTTACTCCAACCGACTAAATAGGTTTTGTATTTCGCTGGATTTGACGACCACAAAAAATTACGGTTGATTTGATCTAGTTTATGACAATAGCTCGTAGGGAACCAACTTGTATGCATATGGTAAACGGGGATCAAAGAAGTTACCGATTAGATTAAAGTCTTGCCCTTGGCGGGATTGAGATTTTTGGCCTTCCATTGAGATAGTCTTCTTTTGACCCATTCTAAGACTTTATTATAAACTGCATTCGACCTCTTCCCATCACCCAAGTCCACTCCTAAGTACCGGCCAATAGACTGTGTTTCCCTTATCTCCAGAAACTCAACGATCTCCTTCCGTCTCTCCTGTGTCGTACCTGGGGAAAACCATATCCTTGATTTTCGAGTGCTTATACTAAGCCCCGAAGAGCTGCAGAAGGTGGTGATGACCCTATTAATCGTCATCGCGTTGGCCATCATTTCCATTGCAGTAAGCACGATATCGTCAGCGAACAAAATGTGGCTTATTTTTTTTCTGCGACGACATGTAGCAATTGGACTCCAACTCTTAGAAGACACGGCCTCCTCTATGAGATAGCTCAACCTCTCAATGCAAAGAAAGAACAGGTAGGGCGATAGAGGATCGCCCTGCCTGATGCCGTAGGTTAGGGAGATTATATCCGTAGGCTCTCCGTTCCACAACAACTTAGTTTAACTCCCGTAACACTACTCATAATGAGCGTAGAGATAACCTCTGGAAATCCGAGAAAATTCAAAGCCTCCCTTAGAAATCCCTAATTTATTTTATCATAAGCCTTTTCCAAATCAAGTTTCAAAAGTATACTACCCTTCTTACTTTTTGATTTATACATCATGTGAATAAGCTCCTTTAGGGTTAAGAGATTATCATGCTTAGTTCTTCCGGAGATAAAAAAATTCTGTAACGACCCAACAAGTTCAGAGATAAAGGGCTTTATCCTTTGGACCAAAATCTTTGTCAAGATTTTTAGAGTCACGTTAAGTAGAGCTATCGGTCGGAATTCACTCGCGGTTAAAGATATTGCCGAATATGTTGCGGTTCCATTCTATTAATTCTTCCTGGAGAGTTTCACACACTTTCTTCACATCATTATCCGTTTTCCAATGCTTCTGATGAGGTGCTTGTAGTCCAGATGGGAGGACCACGCCACTTCAAAACGAAATGGCTTCTTTCGAGTTCTTGAACCATCCTTCTCAATTTCGGTGATGATCGGATTGTGATCCGAATGGGTCTTCGAGAGTACAAGAGTAACACTGTTAGGAAATTTATGAGTCCAGATGACGTTGGCTAACGCACGATCCAATCTTTCTTTGACTCTTCTTCCCCCATTGACTATGCCTGACCAGGTGAAACGGGGGCCCTTTACCTCTAAATCCATTAAGTTACAGTTGTCCATGGCTTCAACAAATTTCGCACATTTGTTCCATGAGGCTGCCCTTCCTCCACTTTTCCCACTTGGGGCCTTAATCTAATTGAAATCTCCCGAGAGTAACCATGCTTTAGAAATATTGGAGCTAATCCGTCAAAGATCACACCACAGCTTATTCCATTTGCACGGTAAGGGGCTTGCATAGATACCTATGCAACACCAATCATTGCTCGGCCTGGGACCAATTCTAGCGTGGATTAACTGAGATGTGGTTTCTAAGATTTCCACTTGGATATTATCCGTATTCTAGAGCATCCAAATTCACCCTTCAAGCCCCTCGGTAGGGGCACGACAAACATTACTGAATCCAAGATTTCGAGAGACTTCTTTAGCTCATACCCCCAAAACCCTATGACTCTGTGATGATTGGGGTGCTAGGGTACTATATTGGGGAAGTTCTTTCCCTTATGTTTCTTATTTGTTGCGTTAGATTTTCATTCCCTAGGAAATGAGCAATAAAGTTGTTTGTGAATTAGTTAGGTATTCGGGTAATTTTGGTACGATGTTGTGCAACGCCGGATTGTGCCATTGACTAATGCGTTTGGGGCTTGATTTGAGAGAAAAGAAATATTAAGTTCAGATAAATTATTTAATATTACAAGTATATCAATCATTGAAACCGATGAAAGTGTATCATTCCGTCAAGGTTTCAAGCGATCGAAATTATATCCCATTTAAAATTTTAATTTTAAAATACATAACATGATTTCAATCTCTCGAGGTTCTTTTAATTAAAATTTTAACTAAGGGCATTGTGGACAATCTCATCATTCTCACAGGGTATTTTGCATAAATAATGTATCATGATCGAGAAAAAGAATTGATAGGGAGTGTATGTGTAATTACCCAAGTTGGATAGGAGAGGCATGCTTAATAAGCGAGTTTTTTGCTCTGTTACCTCTCGTATTATACCTAATAAACAATCTGGACCTTCTATTTTGAAATATCTTAAAGCAACCTTGTGAATTTATTAAATTAGCACGCAAAAACCTATGATGGTGATTGTTGTCTCATGTGCTAAACTTGCAGCGGAGATTTTGTATTCTTATAATAATTGGTGGTAGAAAGACCTTTTTACCCCTTTCTAAACATAATAAAATGAAATGTTGTCTTCCAAAGATTGAAACCCTAGTTGCCAAAAATTGAAGAATGTCCTCACAATCGAAGAATCGCTTCCAGAGATGAAGTAAGCAAGATCTTGCAGTTAGTTACCCAACCCCAAGTCTTTGTGTTTTTCGGTTGAAGGCATCCATCAAAGTAGTGGAATTATCCAATAAACCCACAAACAACATGTTGTATTGTTCATCCCCAAATTGAAATTGTAAGGTTTTTTCTTGGTTCGGTCTCATTTGGACATCAAGGGTTGTAAATAGGGATGTAAACGAATCGAGTTGAACCAAACCTTAGTGTTTTTTTCAGGTTTGAGTTCGAGTTCGCATATATTTTCATGAACCCAAAACCTGAACTTGAGCGTAGAGAACCTACAATTTTTGGGTTCGAGTTGGCCTAAGCTTGGGTTCAGCTTGTGTTTGGTTTGAGTTCGGTTTGAGGGTTCATGAACTATGTTCAGTTTGTGACCATTGTTAGATTTGTGGAGGCGAGTTCGGCTCGAGTTTGGACTATTTGGAATTCCTTTATCAAACTAACATATTCAGCAACACAACTATCAAACTAACATATTCAGTAGATAGTACAATCATCAAACTACAATAATCAAACTAACATATTTAGCATAATAATCGCATCCATTTCAGGTAAACATATCAGACATGTTGAAAGCTCTGATTCACGGACACTTCAAAATTTGGCCCCGTGCAGTGTCGGACACATGTCAGGCATGGACACGCCTCCGACACGCCTGATCTGTGTCTGAATTAAAGAAAAAAAAAGGAAATAGGGACACGGTGTCAGACACATCCCTATAGTTCTTTAATCTTGATTCCTATCACCTATCTATCATAAGGCCTAATTTTTATGTTTCTCATTTACATGTGTGCTGCCCTAAATTGTGCCACCCTGATTTCTCGACCGTACAAGTACGCGCGTCACGCGTGTGAGTTTTGAGATTTAGGATTTATTTAATTCTTTCCTGTTACTTTAATTGCGCAATTCAATTTATGTAATTTTAACTCTTGTGAATTATATGACTTTAAATTTCTAAATTCGTGAATTTAATTATGTGAGTTGTGTATCTAATTTTTCGAGCATGATTAAGTGTCTAATTATTTGTAATTGTGAGAATTCTATGCCTATTTGACCTTAATTGAAATTTATGGACCCAATTGATAATTTGATTAGGACTTAATTGTAACATCTTTAAATTCAGTACTTGATTGCATGATTTTAAATTTGTCAAGGAGTTGAGTGCAATTTCCTTCCCTTCTCCACCTATTATTCACGATACAAACACATACATATACACACTTGCACATTTTATCTTCTTCTCTCTCAAGAACAAGACACAATCTCTTCCATCTTCATCCCTCTCCATTCGATCCATACAAGGAAGCAAGAGCCAAGGATATTCTTCCATCTTCTCCAAGAAATCATCACAAGACTCTATCTCTTCTCCATCCCCTTCTTCTTTTCCATTAAAGGTGATTTATATGTGTTTACATATTTGATGAGTTTGAGAATTTGTTAGGGTTTTGATTTATATTGAATCCATTAACTTATAAGAAACATTTGTGATGTATATGAGTTAGTTTAAGTATTTATAGCTTGAGTTTATGGTTGTTAAATGTATTTATGATCATGGATTAAATGAGGGTTTGTTGGTTGATTATTGAATGATCCAAGCATGTTCATGTGTACTTCTTGATGCCTAGATGATATATAATGGTTGTATATTGTTTCCTTGAGGCTTAGTTGCATTTTTGTTTGGTTTTGTGTGGTTTTGCCTCCTTCTCCCGCGACCCCTATTCTGTTTGTTGAGGATCCCGACCGCGCTTCTTTTTTATCATGGCCGGGAACCAAAATAGAGGTTGTAGCTTGTTGGGCTGTCCCGGCCGGGATTCATAACAGTGTAAAAACTGTCCTGGCTGGGAATAGCCTGGAAGTAGGCTATCTGTTGCAGCCTCCCGGCTGGGATCTTGGACAGTGTAAAAACTGTCCAGGCCGGGAATGAGTTACAGCCAGCTTTCGGGGCAGTCGTCCCGGCCAGGACTAAAACCTTTGTAATGTTGGAAAATAGTAGAGTATGCACAGCAAAAGTTTAAAAATTTTCCAAAAGTAGATCTAAAAGACTTGCAATGTTCGTATCGTATCGTAGGGTGTTTCAAGAAATTTACTTTGATTGAAGCTTTCTTGTGATGTCGATACTGCCTATCGAACATCCTTCAAGTGGAATGTCCCTTGAACGTCCTTCGGTTAGATCCCAAAGTAGGCAATCCTCCAAAGTGTATCCACATGCCTCATGCCACATAATGCCACACGCCTAATTAATTAATTCTAGAAAAGAATTTTCGTGTGGAATAAACCACACGCCTAATGCCACGTAAGCAACATGTGTGCTTGACATGTGTTGGCCACGTGTTCGTGACACGTGGAAGCCATGTGTACGTGACACGTGGTAATCACGTACCCTACGTGACACGTGGCGGGGCTCTCATTTTCGAGGCCCTCTTTGATCAACATTTTGATAATTCGTTAATCATATTAACATCATACCATAACCCTCATATTCTGGCATTTATGTGTGAATCCTTAGGTTCATTATTCGATTAGCAGTGATAATAATTAATTAATCACTTCACAGATCACACTACCGTAATTTAGCAATGAGTGTGTGACCCCTAGCTAAATAATGAAATGAATCGAAGAACCTTTCAATCAATGACAATCAGTGAAATACGATCCTCCTATAACTCCATCTCTTAATCAAGAACTAAGGCATGATAATAAAACTCAGAGCCTTGTTATTCTTGATCTTTAATATTAAGTTCGTTTCATATCCATTTCGATCTCAATCCAAGAAAACCCCATTTTCTTGATGTTTGATCTTTTATCCACCTTGGCCAAGGGTTTAATATTTAATGGACTACGAACAACTTAATCAGTAAGAGATCATTCTTGTTCTTAACAAGTATAGGTCCTTTATTGATTCTACTAATTCTACATATGCCACTTGTGTAATCCCAACATAGGCAGTGGTTCAGGTGTTTATACGGCGACATCCCTTAGAGCCTATATCAAAGATTACAGAGTTAGCTAATATAAGACATTACAGAATCTCAAGTCAAAGGATTATTAATCACGTCATTGACCTATGAGATATTTACTAATCTGGAAGTTTCTAGGAGACTTCCTTTCCCATTTTGGAATGTTCTCACGCGGGGACACCTCAGTGATGAAGTTCTTGTAACAATCACCCTTATATATTATGAACGCATCATCGTACGCACTTATCATTCCATGAAACTGAATGATCCTTCAAAAGGACATAATGACATAAGCAAGTCTAAACAGAGTCAAGGTCGACACTCTCACTATCTGTCAGACTCATCGACTTGGAGAAGTTTATAATCCTCGCTTATGGAGTTAAGAACTTATTTCATATGTCGTTCCTATAAGGGTAAAGTTCTTAACGGCCTCATCGGATTAGGGGAGTTCAAAACATGCAAAACACAGTCAAACACAAACAGACATAAATAAGCACATAAAAAAGTGATTGCCTATGAACAAAATCATTTCATTTATTATTCAAAAACTATTTGTGATTTTACAAGGAAGTAGTAAAGCATAAATACTACTTTAAGGGCACTATTCCTAACATGTAAAGTCCTTTCCAGCCGGGATGCATGCCTAACCCTTGTGTTTTGTGATTCTAGTTTTATGTTAATTCTTTCTTTTCATGATTTTTTGCTCGTTTCTATATTATGTGGGACATTAATTGTGCACATGAACATGATTATAATATAATGTGATATCATTTCATTTCAAATTATACACTCTCATTGTTGTGCATCATCCTTGGTTCATATTGAGTCGAGTCTCACTCGTGTCCTATTTCTCTTATCCAGAGGGTTCTCAAGAGGGCGACGAGCCAGCCGTGTAGGGTTCAGGGAGTTTGTTTCCTTCTTTTTGGTTCGGTACAGGTAAGAAATTGATAGGTTATATAGTATTAACCCTATAACCCTCTTATGTGAAGTTTTGGCCAAAAACCTATCTTATACATATGTACCTTGATTTCAAATGTTAAAATGGATTCGAACTACAACCTTGACCTGATCTTGTCTTGTTTTAGCGAGATTCTTGCACTTCCTGGGGCCCAGGGGCTTATGTATTGAGGGAACCAGGAAAGCATGGGCTGACGGCCACCTCTTGCATAAGTCCCACCTGTTCGGACCAATCTGGACGTTCACCAGGAGGTTTGGTGAACCGATGGGATTCCGGTCAATGGGATTCATGTACCCATTGATCACCTTGTCCTGGGTGGTAAGAGCTAGCTACCCGAACTACCAACCCGGAGGAAAAAGGAGAACTTGTGCACAAGAATTTGATCCTGTAATAAGTGAAACCTAATTATTGCATGAACACCTAATAACTTTGTCCTGTACACTAACGAAGTAAGGTTGGAGATTGCTCACTCGCCGAGCCACTGATCACTTAGCCTGAATTAAACTTGATAGTTGTAATTCTATACATTGATATCTCATGTTTTACTTGTTCCTTTGAAAACCCTATATGTAATTATAGCTTGCATGAACTTTACAACTTTCTATATATTATTTATGCCATTTACTCAGTCTTGTAGAGACTAACCCCCCCTTCTTTGTCCCTCAGGTTCCCTTGCAGGCGTAGCTAGGTGGGAAATTACATTTTCCTAGTATAATTTCGAGTCTCGCTAGGGTACACTTATGCCTTGTACCACACACTTATATCTACTTTTGCTTTGTGTTATATTTGAGGCTGTGTGGGCCAAATACTCTTGCTCGTGATTTGTATGAACTTATGACTTGAGGATTTCTTTTTATGGATAACTATCTATGATTATGCTTCTGCACTCCTGTTATATTCCTGTTTCTTCCTATTAGATATTTGATTTGTTAGTACAAGGTTAGTCTCGCCTAGCCAGGGTCCGTGTTGTGTCTCCGTTCGCTATGATTGGACTCGTATGCGGCCTATATTCGCATATGGGTTTGGTCCTAGTGCGGGAGATGTGGTGACCCACGCTCGGGCGTCACATAAATTTTGTTTTATTGAGTAGTTGATACTATGCTTTGCAAATGCTTATACGTTTTATGGCTTTTTAATTTAATTGGTTTGTACGATTAATTTTGTTTCACTATTAGTGTTAATTTTGCTTAAAATGGTCTGAGATGGAAGCTGCTGCATTAGTGCTTGCCCTGCTGTGTTAGTGCTTGATTTTTCTTATAGTTATCAAGTTATATGTAGATTATAAAATGATATTACTTGTCCTGTTAGTGCCCTAAAATGATTTTGCTTGCTCTACCCTGGTGTTGCTGCTTACTATCGCTTTTTTCCTTAAGTTTTACATTTTCAATTTCATTAAGTTGTATGTTTCTATTGAATAGGTAGGAAGTTGAAAATGGATAATGCAAGTAATAGCAGTGGAACTAAAACACCTTCTCCTAATGATATTCGGTCTTATGGAGGTATGTCACAAAAAAAGAGAAAAGTAATGAAGGTGGTGGAAATGTTGCTTTTATTTGTAGTTTTTGTAAGGCAACATATAAAGGCTCATATTCAAGGGTAAAGACACATTTATTAAAAATGGTAGGATTTGAGATTAAAGTCTGTCCAAAAGTAACTGTTGGAAATAGGCCTGGCAATGGGTGGGTCACTCCATCTATCTCCTTCTTTTTTTGTTTTTTATATATTTCATCAAATAATTAAAAATAAAAATCCATACAAAAAAATATTAAAAAAAATCAATAACTTTAAATAAAGTTGTCTAAAAACAATTTTTGTTACAGAAAAATATATAAATTGATAGTTTAAGAAATTTTATAACTGAAATATAAAAATAATAAAAAGTGAATAATAAAAAAAAATTGGTGATGCGTATCTGATTTGAGGAAGTAGTTATTCTATTTTTTATTAGAAAATATATATTTTCTTAAAAAGAAGTACTTATATATGTGTATTAGTTTGATGGGTAAAGTTGAACAACCAACATAAAATACCTAGCCTTCATCTCGTCGTTGTTCGCAATGTGGGGCACATACACACCCAATCTCTCGAATTCCTCTAAGTACTCCATAACCGCTTTATCCCCTTGTCTTAACACATGGAATTCTTCAAGTCTTCGTTCTTGTAAGACGGCCGGTGCGAACCTCTTCCTAAACTCCCGAACAAACACATCCTATGTCATCTCTTTATGCGTTGCCTCTAATTGTTAGGTAACCCCTTTCCACCGTTGTCTTGCTTGTCCTTGTAGAAGTTGTATGGAAAGACGGGCCATGTCTTGAGGATTACACGACCATATCTTAAATATGCTCTCTACCTCAGAGAGTCATTCCTCGGCCTTTATATCATCTCCTTTTCGGAATTGGGGAGGATCGAATGCCTTGAATTCTTGGTACTACAGTGCCATCGATTTTATAGATGATGCTTCGGTTGAGGATTGACCTTGATTGTACGGATGTTGATGAGGAGGTTGATCGAAGTGTTGCCGAAGTGGTGGTATCCTGAAATATCAACAACTACAATAGAGATATATGCGTGTCGATTAGTAAGTGCATATATCACGTAATTAAATCAGTCAAGAGCAATTAAGAAATGCAATGCATTGTGCAATAATATAAAATTAACCAAGTATTAGAATTTTCACACGTAAAGCAAGTCAAATCGTGATGAAAACGTGCATATAACCAAATTATCCTATGCTGTACGACCTAGAGAGACACAACACGACACCGAACCCCGGATTTACAACATGGGACTCTGATACCACTTAAGATGTAGCGCCCCAAGCTGTTGGCACCACACCCCTGCACTATAGCTTGACATGTGTAACGAAACAAGGCCTCCGCACAAGTACCAAGCTATAGCGAATGGAGACAAACCAAAACCAAACCCTAAGCTAGGCGGAACGTAGACCCTGCACAAAAACTGTATATATACGGAAGCGTGATCAAGACATACAAAATTCAAAACCAAGCAAACAGGTGATGGGTTCAAAGTAGCATAATTCCTAATCCCAAAAATCAAAGCGTATCAAAATCATACATGCAAATGGGTTCATACTAGCCCTAGAAACCTGTCCCGAAATCATAACATAATTAAACAAAATCATGCTTATACAAACGTGTAATCAAATCAAACATACAAAATCCGAATACGAGATACAAGATACAAGATGCAAAAATGTAAACTAACAAAAGACACGACTCGAACGGACTCCACAAACGACTGACTCCGCCTATCTAGAACTCCAAAGCAAACCTGCAAAGCTAAAAATGTAAAGAGGGAGGGGTTAGTCACACTTGACTGAGCGAGTGGTTAACACACGTACACTATACATATATACAGAGCAAAGCAAGTCAAACGTAATTGTTCGTGAATCCAGGATTAGTTTTTGCACTCCAAAATGTTTGCCCTTGAAAATATATATAGGGTAGTTTGAAAAAACAAAGCAAAACAAGGGTTAACATTTCAAAACAAGGTTTACAATACAAGGCAAAATAAACATGGCAAAACAAACGTGGCAAACATATCAAGAACATTTTATTAGATTGTTAATATTTTAAATTTTACCTTAATTAAAGAATCTACCCCCGTCTCACGAACTCAAGACAAACGAAACAAGACTCAGCGGGTACGAGTTCAAACCTCCCAAGCTCCTCAAGATAAAACGTGCAAAACAACGAAATAAGCAAAACGAAACATACCAAGCAAACCAAGATGTGTCAAACCTCATGTCGTGGTGATGGAAAAGTTATGCGACCCTAGCCACCCGTGAACAGATGAGGGGAGTGCTCAATGTTACTCAAACCCTCAGGACTCTATTCCCCAACCAAACCTCCTGGCGGGTTTCAGTACATCCTTATCATGTACGTATGTCGGGCCCCATCAAGCAAAACAAAAGCATATACAAGGCAAGTCAAGTCCTAAGACCGCTACAAACGTGCAAAACAAAACATATCGTGCGTGTCACAAGCATACGTACCATATACACACACAAATACGTACATACCACATGCATACGTATCAAACATACAATCTCGCAAACCATCAAATGTGTATATACTATACATACATACAAGCGTGCAAAACACATACAGACGTACCAAAATCAAACGTATCAAACCCGAAACAAGCATACATAGGCTCATACATAGAGTTCATACTTTCAAGCATGTAGCAAAACAATTAAGATACGTATTTCGCATATATTTACATATGCATAGGGCTTATACGTCGCATGCATCAAAACGAGCACATTGCATTAGGGTATAACTATGTCCTAACCTCACCTCGTACAAAACGGAGCCAAAGACAAGTGCTTAATTCACCCCGGAATCAACAAGGCCAACAAAACAACACCCCGGGTGCACCTGAACAAATTGAAAGTAAAGACAAGACTTAGACTCAAAATGACCCACGTAGACGCACGAAAAATGCATGAGCATTCATAAGCCATAGCTCGTAAATACAAATTGCACGTAATCGAGGCATACTCATGCGTATCATATCAACCAACGCAATGCAATACGTAAAACAATCATAATTCAAGTCAGGAGTATGCTAGGGGCGGGAAAGAACGAACAAAGCCGAAAGAAACGAGAACAAAGCGTAAAAAATAAACGCAGCAGGGCGTCGTGGCCGCACCCAAAAGCGTCGCAGCCAGAGCCAAAACCGGAAGGGTGTCGCACCCGCGACGCATTTCCAGACAGAGCCACTGACCCTACGTCGCGGCCGTCACCCGAAATGCACACATTTCGGTCGCACCCGCGATGCCTGTTCAGAAGCCCAAAAACGCAAGGCGTCTTTCCCGCTACGCGAAATGAATGCATTTCAGTCATGGCCGCGACCGAGCTTTGGACAGAGCAGTTATGGCGGCAGGCATACAGGGAGAATTCTAATCTCTCCAAAAACGACCCGAGACCCCACGAAACGAAGAAAACTACCAAATAACAACAAATAGCATGTGTAGGTCACATAAAAGCACAAATCGGGCTCCGAAACGAGCCCGAACACTCCAAAACCCGAAACCCACACTATTCACAAAATCCCCAAATAGGCACATAAACATGAAACCACGCTACGGAAAGCATGTAGAAACGAAGCACGTAAAGAGTAGGATACAAATCTTACCTTGGATCGTTGATCAGGCAAACGGGGTCGGAGTTTCTTGAGCTCAAGAGCTTAGAGTGGCTTTCTTCTTCTTCTTGTTTCTCCTTCTTTGCTTCCTACGTGTGAGAGAGAGAGAGGTGGGAAATGAGCTGATTTTTTAGCTCATTTCAGGTTATAAACGGGTCGGTTTCAACGAAAATGGGTAGGGTCAAACGGTATACGGTCCAACCGGATCGGATTTTAAAACGGTAGGGCTATCAAATGGCTTTAGAAAAATACGAACTTAATTTCATGGAATCCAAATCGTCGAAACGAACTCAATGAAGGGGTCAGAATTTAAATTCAAACTCCCGAGCTGAAGATTGCCACGAAGGTCAAAACACCCTAATTACAATTAGGTCCCTAAACTTTCAATTATTGAACTTTCGAGTCCAAACAATTAATTAAATTCTAAAGCGCGTACAACTTAAATATATTACACGTTGACAATTAAAGTATGTGAACCACAAAAATCACGAAAATGCAGAATTAAACTTTCTCGTGACGCCGTACTTGGAATGCCGAAGACGCGGGGCATTACAAACTCTCCCCCTTGAAAAGGACCTATCCTCAGGTCCTACCGCTCTAGTTAGAACTACGAGCGTTTCTCCTGCATTCACCCAAGTTCGGGGTTCTTGACGTCCCGACGAGGTTTAGCTCGAGAAAGGTCTTCAAGCGCCAAGGGGGTTTGATTCTTCACTTCAAGCTCCACACGAACACGATCCTGACTTGGAATAACTCGAACGTTTTCGCATGATAGGAGGGTCCAAAGTGATTCAACTCCCACTATTTGAATCCATCCAAACCACCCACAACTCGGAATCACGAATGGGGTTGTTAAATTACTTTCACCACTCATTCTCCAACCCAAACGGGCCTTCTAACACCACTTCTACTCGCGGTTCGAAGTTAAGTTCTCAAGCATTAGTCTCCAAGACATGTTGTAAGGTCCCTTGCAAAGCACGACCGTCATCTAACCATGTAGCAACACACTCGAGCACTCAAAGCAACCCCGAAGGGCAACCAACAACCAACACATAAGCAAAGCTAAAAGCTGCATGATGCATGTGATATGTATGCAAGTACCTCAATTCCCCGGGTTCGTTTAGGTCTCCAATTTGAAGCCGTTGACCTCGCATCTGGTATTTGTTAGCTCTAGATTGATCACATTCGGAGACCTTGTACTCAATTGATTCGCAGGCGTAGCATCTCTTCAGTCTATCCTAACAAGTTTCGTAGATATGGTTGGTTCCTCCGCGGTGGGTGCATGGTTGAAGTTCTTTTTGTGACTTTGAAGGGTTCCCGGTCTTATGCTTCTTCCCACGAATCTTCTTGGTTTGATTCCCGGATTGGCAAGACCATCCTTCTACTTGTAGATTGGAGCATAGACCTGATTCACGTCTAAGCTCTGGTTCATCCTTTTCTTTACCTCTTGTCATAATCCACGTTTCAACCTTTAAAGCCCTTTTTGTGGTTTTATCCCACGTACTCGTATCCTTAACGATTAAAGCTTCCTTGATTTCATCCCGCAGATCTTCCATAAAATACCTAGCCTTCATCTCATCGTTGTTCGCAATGTGGGGCACATACACACCCAATCTCTCGAATTCCTCCAAGTACTCCATAACCAATTTATCCCCTTGTCTTAACGCATGCAATTCTTCAAGTCTTCATTCTTGTAAGAAGGCCAGTGCGAACCTCTTCGTAAACTCCCGAACAAACACATCCCCTGTCATCTCTTCATGTGTTGCCTCTAATTGTTGGGCAACCCCTTTCCACCTTTGTCTTGTTTGTCCTTGTAGAAGTTGTATGGCAAGACTGGCATGTCTTGAGGATTATACGGCTATATCACAAATATGCTCTCTATTTCCGAGAGCTATTCATCGACCTTTATATCATCTCCCTCTCGGAATTGGGAGGGGGGGGGGGGGGATCGAATGCCTTGAATTCTCGGTACTTCAGTGCCATCGGATCTATAGATGATGCTTTCGTTGAGGATTGACCTTGATTGTACGGATGTTGATGAGGAGGTTGATCGAAGTGTTGCCGAAGTGGTGGTATCCTGAAATATCAACAACTACAATAGAGATATATGCGTGTCGATTAGTAAGTGCGTATGTCACTTAATTAAATCAGTCAAGAACAATTAAGAAATGCAATGCATTGCGCAATAAGATAAAATTAACCAAGTATTAGAATTTTCACACGCAAAGCAAGTCCAATCGTAATGCAAACGTGCACATAACCAAATTATCCTATTGCGTACGACCTAAACAGACACAACACGACATCGAACCCCGATTTTATAACCTGGGGCACTGATACCACTTAAGATGTAGCACCCCAAGCAGTGGGCACCACACCCCTACACTATAGCCTGACACGTGTAACGAAACAAGGCCTCCGCACATGTATCAAGCCATAGCGAACGGAGACAAACCAAAACCAAACCCTAAGCTAGCGGAACGTAGACCTTGCACAAAAACTGTACATAACAAAATATGCGGAAGCGTGATCATGACATACAAAATTCAAAACCAAGCAAACAGTTGACAGGTTCAAACTAGCATAATTTCTAATCCCGTAAATCAAAGCTATCAAAATCATACATGCAAATGGGTTCATGCTAGCCCTAGAAACCTTTCCCGAAATCATAACATAATTAAACAAAATCATGCTTATACAAATGTGTAATCGAGTCAAACATACAAAATCCGAATACGAGATACAAGATACAAGATGCAAAAATACAGACTAACAAAAGACACAACTCGAACGGACTCCACAAACGACTGGCTCCGCCTAGCTTGAACTCCAAAGTAAACCTGCAAAGCAAAAAACGTAAAGAGGAAAGGGTCAGTCACACTTGACTGAGCGAGGGGTTAACACACACACACTATACATATATACAGAGTAAAAAAAGTCAAACGTAAATGTTCGTGAATCTGGTATTAGTTTTTGCACTCTAAAACGTTTGCCCGTGATAATATATAGGAATAAATATTTTTTGCCATCCAAACTACGCCTATTTTGGCGATTTACCATCCAAACAAATTTTCATTGCAATTCGCCATCCAATCTTTGCATTTGTGACAAGCGCTATCTAAACCATTTTTTTTGGGTGGTTTTGGGAAAAAAAATTGACACGTGGCATTTTCCTAAAACATACACGTCACGCCATACCACCTTCAGATGGCGTTTTGTCACAAATACAAAGTTGGATGGCGGTTTGCAATAACTGTTTGTTTGGATTGTAAATTACAAAAATGGGCATAGTTCGGATGGCAACAACCCTCATTCACTAGGACCCTGTCAATCCGTTGCAACATACCATCCCTAGCCCAAGTGAAATCCGAGCCCTCAAAGCACGACTCAATAAGGTTGCAGTCTTGTATGAAGTTCTTAAATTCAGACATCCCAAGCGCATCCGGCGGATTCCCACCGCGTCTCTCCTCAGCCTTAGTAACAATGTTAAAGTCACCCCCAATTATCCAAGGCTCCGATGCATCTCTGTATGTGCTCAAGTGATTCCAGATCTCTCTTCTCCCAGCTGTAACAGACTTCGCGTAGATTATAGTTATCCACATTGGCTTGGGCCAATTCCCATTCACAAGACGCAGGTGAAGGAATTGTCGGTTATCTGCGATCACCTCCACTGCAGTTTCCTATTCACAGAGAAACCAAATGTGATTAGAAATGTTCGATACGATAGTATGGAAATTGAATTTGCGAGTAAAGTAATTAGAGTCTAAGGGAACCATAGGTTCCAAAACCTCTATGAAATTAAGTTTATTCCTTCGCCGGTAGTCTTTGAGGATACGTTGCCGGCCATCATTGCGTATACGCCTGATATTCCATATGAGTCCTCTTAAATTCATGGTAAACCGGTTGCGATGCCCGATGACCTCGTGGTCATCCTTTTAGGGGCCGTGTCATCTGATAACTACTTCTTTGTTCTCCTTTTCCATACTACCTCCATGAAGCCTTCATTCTGCTCCATGTCATTTAAGGAATTAGATGTTCGGAATTTAGCCTGAGTTTTCTGAGTGTCCGAGTCATCATCATCAGAGTCCAGCGGTTCCTCGTCACTCTGGTTGTGCTTCATGTCTTCCTGTTTATTATGATTTCTTGGACTCTCGGTTAAATCTTCTGCACTGGAATTCACAGCATTAGGCTCGATACTCGGTAAGACAACCTGAATTGAGTCGATCTGTATGGGGCTATGTGTTTCCTCCTGTCGTGCCTGCAGGTCCGTCAAATATATTTCCTGAGATGTTGAGTTACTGCTACTTGTAGCGTTAGTAGAATGTTTCCCTTGTTGCTGAGTAATCTGATTAGTACCCGGTCCCCCCGAGCCAAGCACTGGCGGCTGCTCATCTGTTCCAGGAGGATTGTTCTTCTTTGATCCTTTTTCCACCCAAGCTTGTTGCCCTTGAGGGCCAACTTTCCTTTGTTTATTTTTTGGGTTGTTCCTAGCCTCGGTCCTAGTGTTGTTTAAACCCTCCTTGGTCGCCCTTTTCTCTTGGATGACGTTTCTCAAGTCCTGTTGTGGTTCTTTTGGGGTCAGTTGTTCTGTGTAATCATTAGCATGGCATTCATCCATCTTGTGTCCTAGACGTAAGCACTTCTTACAATAGGTCAGTAGGCGTTCGTAAATAACTTCCTGAAACTGTATCCCCCCTTCATATCCTAATGTAATTTGGTGCTTCAGTGGTTTCAATAAGTCAAGTTCGACGCAGACTCTCGCAAATTCGGGTCTGTTGGCATCATAGATACCTTCATCAAAACCCAGCGGTTCTCCAATGACCCGAGCAACGTCGTAGATGGCCTCTTCATCAAATAATTGTGTTCTCAGTCCTGGGAAGAGCACCTAGATAGGGACAATAGACGATTCGACATTTGGGTTGAACGTTGGAGTCCACTTAAAAATACGCATAGGGAAACCATCAAGCAGAATGATTTTTCTAAGCCAGAGTTTGGTGAAATCTTCCTCGTTGTTCAAACGAATCAACACATGTTTCATATTCAGAAGCCCTAGTTTCAACTCGCCGGATATTTCGAATTCCAGAAACAACTCATGCAACCTTGACATGGTGGGATATCCATGAGAGAACTTACCAACAAGGGCGTGTTTAAAAGGTTGGGATAACTTGGTTATTTCATCATCCGTGAACTGAATGTGGGTTAAACCGTTTCTGTAGCACCCTTAACGCAAGGGCACCACATCCCCCGCACTATAGTTCAATCCACATATGGAGCGAGCACCCATACATGAATCAAGCCTATAGTGAACGGGAGACAATAAAAAAAAAAACAACACTAGCTAGGCGGGCAACTCTCAATTAATACAACAACGCATAAAGAGAAGAGAGCTTAATCATTTACATATATACCAAAACAAGCTTGTTCATTGTCTCCATTACATGCATTTCAAGTTCTGAACATCAAACTATACTAAACATAAGCTTTACATATAACAAAATTATGTAAATACCCAAAATATGAATGAAATGCTAGACTTGACCAAAAGGACTCGAAACCCGCATAGCACTTCACCTGCAAAAATCTGAAAATGTGGGGTGTTAGTCTACCACAGACTGAGTGAGGGGTTTAGTTACATATAGAGCACATATCATGCAAGCCATAATCTCGGGTAAGCTTTTATAAAGAAAACACTATTTACGTTTAAGAAATATAAGGTATCCTCGCCCGAGATTACCGCTAATCCCATTTTAACAAATCAGTTATTATCCATTTAATCCGTGGCCCGACGAGTGAGGGCAATCTCCAACCTTAGTCCAATAGTGAACAATCGTGAATATTTCGGTTTATTAGGTGATCATACAAGTTATTTATGTGCAATCACGTAGTAATTTCAGGATCCCTTCTTCCTCCGGGTGATGGTGGGCTTGCAAGACCCAACCATCCAATCATGGTGTACGTCGGGAACATGACTCCCACACACGGGATTTCTTCCTCCACCAAACCTCCTGGTGGATTCCGAGGTGATCCCAAAATGGTGACATGCTTTCCCGATTGACTCAATACACTACCCTCGGGGCCCAGCGTGAACAATAGTTACTCGCCAAAGATAATCAATCAATCTTGTTCAATCCTGTTTACGAAATCATTTGAAAATCATAAGTTCGAAATCCATAGGGATGCAAATGAGACGAGCTTGCTCGCGAGCTGGCTCGATGAAAGCTCACACTCAGATTCGTATATTCTGATCCGAGCCTTGGTGACGAACCCAAGCCCGAGCCACCTTCTTACTGGCTCGTGGCTCACGAGCCATGCTGTATTAAAAAAATATTTATATATTATTAATTATATACATATATATATATATATATATATATATATATGTATATTTTTTCTAGTTATATGTATATATATGTATATTTTTGTAGTTATATGTATATATTATATGTATATATATGTATATATTTGTAGTTATATGTATATATATGTATATTTTTTCTAGTTATATAATATACATATATATATATATTATTAGTTATATGTTTATATATATTATAATATTAAATTAATGTGCATCAATCCACCACTAAAAACCCTACCCCATTCCAAAGCATTTCCCATTTCTTCACTTCCCCCCTGTGCCGCAGCCAGACTCCAAAACCTAAATCTCATATGCCAGAAAATATATTTCTTCATTAAGCCTCTCACACCGCCGCGATATCCGCCAGAGAAGAAGATATACTTCTGCCTTCAAAGGCCATAGCCGCCGCCTCGAATGCCGATGCCAAGATCCGCCGTAGCCGCCGCCTCGAATGCCGATGCCAAGATCCGCCGTAGCCGCCGCCTCTAATGCCGATGCCAAGATCCGCCATAGCCACTTCTGTTTCCGCTATATTTTTCTCTCACACGGGCCTTTGCTGCTCCACCACCGTCCAATTTTGACCGCCTCCATCTCTGCGCCTTCAAGGTGTCACTACCGACGACGATCTTGAACATGACCTTCTTCCCAACTTCTTGTTTCTTAAAACCCAGATCTGATGTTTATTTTTTCAAATTTTTTCTTCTTTCCGTTTCTCTTGCTCCTTTAGAATCTTGTTATTTAATTTACATAATGTTTGCGTGTATATTCGATTTTTTTTCGTGTAAATTCGTTGATTAATGTCCGTATAAACCTAGATCTTTCGATTTTCTCCGTGTAAATTCGTTGGATTAATGTTCTAAGCTTTCAATTTGGTAATTCAGGACCTTTCTTGTTCGATTTTTGCACCCTCAAGAAAATAGGCCGTTAGGCTCGCGAGCTGTCTCCGAGCCGCTTGGGTTCGAGACGAACCAAGCCCGAACCCTGTTTTTTATGGCTCGGTGGCTTGCGAGCCAAGCCCGAGCCATAATTTTAGAGCACGAACCCGAGCCCGAACCGCGAAAAATGCCCAAGGCTCGGCTCGGCTCGGCTCGTTTGCATGCCTCAAATCCATAGATATATAAATACTTTTGGTCGAAAATTCACATAGGGTTATAAGGGTTTTATAACTAGAAATTAAAACCTCACCTTCACCAACCAACAAAAGTGGAAAAAATCTCTAAAGAGCAGGCTCCTCGACTCCGGGACCGTGATCTGTGTAACAAGGACAAGTGTAGGTGAGACTCAACTCGTATGAACCATTTAAGACAAACGACAATGTCATGTGATGTCAATCATGTGTTTACAATCGATAAATAGTATGAATGTGTCCAAATTCCCAAATAAAGTATCAAGAAGTGTCAAATAGGAGCATAAAAGTCATATAAGTCACATACGGGAGCCAAGAAAGTGAAAGGAATGCAATAACAAAGGTTTTGGTGAAGTTTGGCAAAAATCGACAATTTATAAAAATGCACACACTGTAGAAAACCCAAAATGACTTGAGTTCTAGAAGTTAGAATTGAGTTTTGTTGATGTAAAACTAGACACAAAGACCTTTCCAACGGTATATGGCACGTTTTCTAATTCAAAGCGAGGTGAAAATGGCGTAAGTCTGAAGTTGGACAAAATGCAGATTCTGGTGGGGTCACGGGCGCGACCAAAAACCTTCACAAAATGGTCGCGCCTAATATTTTTCCGAATTTTTCATGCAATTTTCCAAAAGTCGAAAGTTAGACAAAATGGAGTCGCGGGCACGACCAATTTTACACATAAATCAGGTCGCGGGCGCGACCAAGTACGCAACAGCAGCAAAAAAGGGGGAAAACAGGGGATTTCATGCCAAAACACCACAAAACATCATCTAAAGCCAAGTCAATCCATAATAATTAATTCAACACATCAAATACACATTATACTTCAAGCATACACCAAACAAACCATGAAATATGCATCAAAGTACTAGAATCAAGCTTGAAAACCCCACATATAACTCATGCTTCAAACTTCCATGAAACTTAATATTTTCATGCCAACTTCAATTCCTTTTCACTCCTAAGCATGAATCTAGCTCCCAACATGCAAGAATTTATCAATTAATTCATAACCCTACTCAATCATATAATTCAAGAATTTCCAAATTTCCATGCTATACCTTGAATCCAAGAATTAGATGATGAGATGAAGATATGATGATGTTGATGCTCCTTACTTCACAATTCCTCAATACCTAGCTTGAATTTGAGATGAAATCTCCTTCCCTTCTTGAGGTGTAAATGTCGGTTTTTACTAGGTGTGAGTGTGTGAGATTTTTACTCTCTTGGATGAATGGAATATGTTGGAGTAATATGGAAGAATTAAGATGATATAAAATATGCCACAAAGTCATGCATGAAAGTGTGAGCTTCATCCTTATTTGCACATAAGCCCTCCATTTATTTGAATTAATGTAAGTAAGTTCTATCTCTACGCAAAAGATCACTTAACTCCAATTCATCATATGCAATCAAGTCCCTAATTTACACAAAGGAGCCAGTAGGGACGTTTAATGCAATTAGATCATATTCATCACTTAGTTCATATAGTTCACATAAATAGAAATTCATATAAATGCATAGAGATGTAAGGTATATGATATGCTAAAAGTTATAAGTAAATAAATGAAATAATTAGAATAGACCCCCAACTCCCCAAGACCCGCTCGTGGTGTGCTTACTCGAACTTCCGGAAATTGGGCCGTTACAACTCTCCCCCCCTTAGAAGAATCTGGTCCCCATATTCACTGATCGGAAATAAATAACTCCGGGTGGAACGTTTTCATTTTTCCCTTCCGGTTCCCAAGTCATTTCTTCGGTTTTATCACTCCGCCATAATATCTTGACCATAGGGATGCTTCGATTTCTCAACTCTTGATATTTTCTGTCTAAGACTTTAACCGGCTGTTGAACAAAGGATAAATTCGGTTCCAACTCCACTTCTTCAACTTGGAGAATTTCTGTTTCATCCGGATAATACTTCCGTAGTGGAGATACGTGAAAAACGTTATCAATTCCGGTAAGATTAGGAGGTAGATCCAATCTGTAAGCTACTTCCCCAATTCTCTCAAGAATCTCGAACGAACCCAAATAACTAGGGTTAAGCTTTCCTCCCTTTCCAATACTAGAAAACCCCTTTCTTGGAGACACTTTTAAGAAAACCCGATCTCCGGCTTCAAACTTAAGATCTCTCCGACGAATATCAGCGTAACTTTTCTGCCTATCTTGTGCAGCCTTCATCCGTTGTCGTATAAGCTGAACTTTCTCAATCATGGCTCCTACGGCCTTAGAAGATTTCTCAAGTTTCTCTCATTTCTTTACTCCTTGTTTCGTCCATTTGCACTCTTCTAGATCAAAAAATAACGGGGACCGACACTTCCGACCGTAAAGTAACTCATAAGGAGCCATGCCGATAGAGACTTGGTGACTATTGTTATATGCAAACTCAATTAATGGAAGTTGAACACACCACGAGTTTTGAAAATCCAAAGCACAAGACTGGAGCAAATCTTCCAAATATCATATCAGCCTTTCTGATTGACCATCTGTTTGAGGATGAAAAGTCGTGCTAAACTGCAGCTTCATTCCCAGAATACCTTGTAATTCTTGCCATAATTTAGAAGTAAAGCGAGGATCCCTATCCGAAACAATACTCATCGGAATCCCATGAAGGCGAACTATCTCTCTATTATAAATTTCAATTAATTTTTGAATCTTAAAAGACATTCGAACCGGTAAGAAATGAGCAAATTTAGTTAACCGATCAACAATCACCTAGATACCATCGTAGCCACCCTTCACTCTAGGTAGCCCGGATATAAAATCCATTGTCACCTGTTCCCACTTCCACTCGGGAATAGGCAACGGCTGTAACAGACCTTCGGGCTTTTGATGTTCAGCTTTAACTTTCTGACATGTTAAACAACATCTTACAAACTCGGCCACATCTTTCTTTAATCCACGCCTCCAATAAAATTGCTTCAAATCCTTATACATTTTGTTTCCTCCCAGATGTATCGAATATGCCGATTTGTGAGCTTCTTCCAGCAATACCTTTTTCAATTCCTCGGGCACTACCACTCGGTTTTTAAAGCGAAGGAAACCAGCTTTATCGAACCCAAATGGACTTTTCGGATCCTCTCTTGCCTTAGCTACCAACTTTTGCACTTCCGGATCTTTACCTTGAGCCTCGAACAATTTCTGTTTCAATTCCGGTTGAATCGAAATATTAAATACCCGGGCTTTTATCACAATAGGCTCGATCCTACTACCTTCTCCAACCTCTAAATTCGAAACACCAACCTTCCGGCTTAGAGCATCGGCAACTACATTAGCTTTCCCGGGATGATACTTGATCACACAATCATAATCCTCTAACCGTTCCATCCATCTTCGTTGCCTCAAATTAAGATCTTTCTGTGTAAATAAATATTGGAGACTCTTATGATCCGTGAAAATTTCAAATGTAACTCCATACAAATAATATCACCATTTTCCAAATGCAAATATTATCGCGGTAAGCTCTAAATCATGTGTCGGATAATTCCTCTCATAATCCTTCAACTTCCGGGAAGCGTAAGCAATAACTTTGCCATTTTGAGTTAAAACACACCCCAAACCTTCTCTAGATGCATCCGTATAGACTGCATATCCTTCCAAGCCCTCTGGAAGACTTAGAACCGGGGCTGAAACCAATTTCTCTTTCAAAACATTGAAACTCCTTTCACAACTTTCATTCCATTCATACTTAACATCTTTCTTTGTTAACCGAGTCAAAGGGGCGGCAATTTTACAAAAATCTTGCACGAATCGCCTATAGTAACCCGCCAATCCCAAGAAACTTTTAATTTCGGAGGCATTCTTTGGTCTCTCCCACTTCATTACCGCCTCAATTTTAGAAGGATCAACTTCTAGTCCATTCCCTGAAATAATGTGGCCCAAGAAAGAAACTCGGTCAATCCAAAACTCGCATTTACCAAATTTTGCAAACAATTGGTGTTCCTTCAATGTTTTCAACACAAGCTCGAGATGCCTTGCATGTTCCTCAACCGACTTGGAGAAAACGAAAATATCATCAATAAAGATCACAACAAACTTATCAAGAAAGGGCCGAAAAATTCTATGCATCATATCTATAAAAGCGGCAGGAGCATTTGTCAAACCAAAAGGCATAACCACGAATTCATAATGCCCATATCTCGTATTAAAACCCATCTTCGGAATATCCTCGGCTCGGATCCGTAATTGATAATATCCTTGTCTTAAGTCAAGCTTCGAATAAACTTTGGATCCTTGGAGTATATCAAACAACTATTCGATGTGTGGAAGGGGATATTTATTTTTAATTGTCATCCGATTTAGCTCCGATAATCAATACACATCCTCAAAGTACCATCTTTCTTCTTTACAAATAACACCGATGCACCCCACGGTGACGAACTTGGTCTAATGTGTCCGACTTCCAAAAGACCATCAAGTTGTACCTTTATTTCTTTCAATTCTTCCGGAGCCATCCGATATGGAGTTTTAGAATACGGCTCGGTGTTCGGAAACAAGTCAATCACAAATTCTATCTCCCTTTTCCGGTGGCAATGAATCTAAATTTTCCGAAAACACTTCGGGAAACCCCTTAACCACTTCTGTCTCTTCTAACTTCATCTGATCCTTGGGTTGATTAAGTATATAGGCTATGAATCCCGTAGCCACATCACACACTAATTTCCGAGCTTCCGAAAAAGATAATAAAGGCACGGTTTTAGAGCTTCGACCTGTTATAATTTCTGAACCCAACTGAATTCTCTTAGTCTGACAATCAACAGTCTTATAGTGCTTGTAAAGCCAATCCATTCCCAAGATAGATCCATACCTCGACATAGATAATTCAATGAAATCCGTAGAGAAAACCCGACCCTCAATACTCACCGGTACCTCTCTAAAAACCCGGTTAGTTTTTATATTACCACCAAAAGGAGTACTCACAACGTAATATATAGAAGAAAGAGTAACACATAGAGGCAATTTCATAGAAATATTATGAGAAATAAAGGAATGGGTAGCCCCCGGATCAAATAAAGTGTGTATGTTGATGCTATGAATGCAAATGGTACCTTCAACAACGGCAGCAGGATCTACATCTGCATCCAGTTCCTCGCCTTCCAAGGCATATGCACGAGCTCTAACAAGCGGCCTCTGACCCCCAGGCGGCGGATCCTTTTTATCTGGACACCCGTCTACCATGTGATCCGCACTCTCACAAATTAAACAAAGATGCAAACGACGTCGACAATTCTCATAGGTATGGGTAGGCCATCCACAATACGTACAACCCGACTTTCCGGTAGAGGGTGGTACGGAAGGAGTACCCTTGGAGCTTTCTGAACCGGCACTTGTGGCATTTGTGGCTTAACTTTCTTCATCGGGCCCTTAGCCGGTGGTGGAGTGATATCATAATTGATTGGCCTTTTTTCGGGGTTATAATTTGACCTCGATCCTGAACCGGAACCCTGAATTGCTCGATATATGGATCTCCGAGCATAAACTGAATCTTCAACCTTGAGATCTTTTATAGTAGCCTTCTTCCATGTGCTTGTATTGACAGCTTCTATTGCAGCTTGAATGTCCGGTCTCAAGCCTTGTACAAATTGCATAGCTTTGTGAAAATCGTCACTTGCAATATTAGGAGCATATTTGGATAATCTCTCAAACTCTGCTATATACTCAGAAACATATTTTCCTCCCTATTTAAGCTTCGTGAATTCCTTGAGTCTCTTCGTACGGGATGAAGGTGGAATGAATGTCTTCTTAAATTCCCTTACAAAGACTTCCCATGTAACCTCCTCTTCGACGGCATCAAGCAAGATTTTGGTACTCCCCCACCAAGCGTAAGCTTCTCCTTGAATTAAGGTGAGGGTACACCTAGCCTTCTCTCGAGTCTCGCAAGGAATAAGCTCTCAAATTCGCTCAACCTCTTTGAGCCACTGTTCAGCTTGCATATCGTTTCCTTTGAAAAATCGGGGTGGATGTTGATTTTAAAATTCCCTCAAAATAACTGAAATTGGGGACGGTGGTGCTGGTGGAGGAGCCGGTGGGACAGGAGGCACATAATCTCGCAATCTTTGGTCTATTAACTGAACCATAGGATTTAAGAAGTCCTGAGGTTGTGCTTGTAGGGGTGGAGGTGGAGTTCGGTCACGGTGGTGATGTCGATGACCGGAGGAATGCTCTCTACGAGGTCCTCCACAAGGCATCCTGAAATTAAAAACACTGTACATGCATGTTGGATTAACAAGTATGAATGAATATAATTAAATTCTCATAGGACAAATAGCTCACATAATCATATAAGCCAAGTATTTCAAAGAATTTCAAATAGGTTCAAAGAGAATACGAGACTTGCAAATAACAAATAATCCTATGCCGTACTACTTAGACTCACAAGACACGATGCTAGAACCGTGGTTTTGCAACCGGGCTCTGATACCACCTTAGGATGTAGCACCCTTAACGCAAGGGCACCACATCCCCCACACTATAGTTCAATCCACATATGGAACGAACACCCATACATGAATCAAGCCTATAGCGAACGGGAGACAATAAAAAAAACACAACACTAGCTAGGCGGGCAACTCTCAATTAATACAACAACGCATAAAGAGAAGAGAGCTTAATCATTTACATATATACCAAAAAAAGCTTGTTCATTGTCTCCATTACATGCATTTCAAGTTCTGAACATCAAACTATACTAAACATAAGCTTCACATATAACAAAATTATGTAAATACCCAAAATATGAATGAAATGCTAGACTTGACCAAAAGGACTCGAAACCCGCCTAGCACTTCACCTGCAAAAATCTGAAAATGTGGGGTGTCAGTCTACCACAGACTGAGTGAGGGGTTTAGTTACATATAGCGCACATATCATGCAAGCCATAATCTCGGGTAAGCTTTTATAAAGAAAACACTATTTACGTTTAAGAAATAGAAGGTATCCTCGCCCGAGATTACCGTTAATCCCATTTTAACAAATCAGTTATTATCCATTTAATCTGTGGCCCGACGAGTGAGGGCAATCTCCAACCTTAGTCCAATAGTGAACAATCGTGAATATTTCGGTTTATTAGGTGATCATACAAGTTATTTATGTGCAATCACGTAGCAATTTCAGGATCCCTTCTTCCTCCGGGTGATGGTGGGCTTGCAAGACCCAACCATCCAATCATGGTGTACGTCAGGAACATGACTCCCACGCATGGGATTTCTTCCTCCACCAAACCTCCTGGTGGATTCTGAGGTGATCCCAAAATGGTGAGAATAGTGCAGGAGTTACCCGTCAGCCCATGCTTTCCCGGTTGGCTCAATACACTACCCTCGGGGCCCAGCGTGAACAATAGTTACACGCCAAAGATAATCAATCAATCTTGTTCAATCCGTTTTATGAAATAATTTGAAAATCATAAGTTTGAAATCCATAGATATATAAATACTTTTGGCCGAAAACTCACATAGGGTTATAAGGGTTTTATAACTAGAAATTAAAACCTCACCTTCACCAACCAACAAAAGTGGAAAGAAACTCTAAAGAGCGGGCTCCTCGACTCCGGGACCGTGATCTGTGTAACAAGGACAACTGTAGGTGAGACTCGACTCGTATGAACCATTTAAGACGAATGGCAATGTCATGCGATGTCAATCATGTGTTTACAATCGATAAATACTATGAATGTGCCCAAATTCCCAAATAAAGTATCAAGAAGTGTCAAATATGAGCATTAAAGTCATATAAGTTACATACGGGAGCCAAGAAAGTGAAAGGAATGCAATAACAAGGGTTTTGGTGAAGTTTCGCAAAAATCGACAATTTATAAAAATGCACACACTGTAGAAAACCCAAAATAACTTGAGTTCTAGAAGTTAGAAATGAGTTTTGTTTATTGGGTGTAAAACTAGACACAAAGACCTTTCCAACGGTATATGGCACGTTTTCTAATTCAAAGCGAGGTGAAAATGACGTAAGTCCGAAGATGGATAAAATGCAGATTCTGGTGGGGTCACGGGAGCGACCAAAAACCTTCACAAAATGGTTGCGGGCGCGACCTAATATTTTTCCGAATTTTTCATGCAATTTTCCAAAAGTGGAAAGTTGGCCAAAATGAGGTCGAGGGCGCGACCAATTTTACATATAAGTCAGGTCGCGGGCGCTGATGGGTTCTGAATATGGGTTACAGAGTCCGATCACTTTAGAATTTGTTTTGAGTGAGGAAACCACTGGAAGTTCGCCGGAAAAGTTGAGGGTTCTACCTTCTAGGACAAACACAAAGGCAAAGTCAGAAGGCCGAGCTGGGGGGAACTGGGGGGCGATTCCTAGTTTGGCTCTCCGACGCTCAAGTCAGATAAGGATCTGAAAGAGAAAATGTAAGCTTAATAAGGATTTGCAGAAATAGAGGTTGCTTACCATGAAGGAGATGAAGACTTCTATTTATAGTTGAGGGTCAGGGACACTTTGGTCATTTGCCGCGGGTGGTCCTGGCCGAATGTTGCCCTAATACGTGGCGCTGTGAGAGAGAAACCTAAGAGGAATCTTCTGCAAAAGCTGTTGAAAGTTAGTGTTAGCAACAGTGGCAGGTGCGCGGGCATGTACAGTGTGTCAGAGAGCCGTTTGGGGGGTTGGTAACGAGGGCTTAAGAGCGCACTCGTGACAACCAAAAGCCTTGGGGTCAAGAAATCCACTAGGGGATGAGGGCCAAAGCTTGTGTAATGAGTTGGGGGGAAAAAACCACTCTGAGGGAAGGCAGCGCTCGAAGAGGGCTCTTTGGATAGATTGGAACACTCGCCATGTGACGTGAATAGCGCTCGTAAAAGCGGGGTAGCGATAATCACGTGTACGGGTAGCAGGGACGGCACGTGCTCTTGAAGGATATTGGCGTTTGTGAGCCTGAGCGCTCGTGTACATCGGATGCAATCTAAGAGAGTCAAGTGTCATCATCCCTGGGGTGCCACGTGTAGAAATGGGAACGAGCGTATTTCTACCTCATCATTTTGCCCCCCAATTCTGTAGTCCTTAGTGATAAGGGCTGTAGAATTCAGCGTGTTCAATCCTCCGAGTGTGGCACTCGTATGAAGTTTGGCGTGTTGAGCAATCATTCTTCTGGTTACGCCATTAAGGCGGTCTTTTCAATTGACCGCTTGTAATGCTTCAGCATTAAATGTTATACTTTCTTCTGACCACTTATAGCGTCTGAGCATTAAATGCTGATGCCCGTGGGTCTGGGGAAGTACGTGACGGTTCAGTAAAGTGAACGGTTTCCTAGGCGGGAAATGATTACAATTTTGAATTCCTTGCCAGAAAAGTACCAACTCCCATCCCTATAAATAAGGGATTCTGAAACCATTCCATCTTTTACGCGAACTTATCTCCAAAGCATCCTTTTGCAGAAAAACTCTTCGCATACCAGTTTCAGAGCATCCCAAATCTTCCTTCAAGCTTTCCCAGAAATTTCAAGGTAATTTCCGGTGAAACCTTCGAACTTCTAACCTTAGAATCATATTTAGGATTCAGCAATTCCTTAGGATTTTACTCCCCAGAAATCTCAAGTCTTTTTAGATATACAACATTTCCCAGAAAGAATCCCCAAATCTCTTTCAAATTCCAGCACCACCATGGCCGATCATCATGTAGAAGAGTTTGCCCGTGAAGTCGAAGAGATGGCCATCAAGAATTCGACTCCTTCGGATTCTTCCAGGGATGAAGGGTTGGAGGCGGCCGTGATAGTCATAGATGAAAGGGACCCAGAAGGGGTTGAACCTCTTTTTGAAGAGATGAACCTGGTAATGGAGGCGGAGAGACAGGGGGTAACTCTTCCGGTGACTGAGAGTGCGACCCAACCCCACCGTCATACCGTAACAGTGGCAATTGCGGCTCCGGTGCCGGAAGCCGAGGAAATAGCAGGGCCTTCTGAAAGAGCCCATGGTAAGGGCAAGGGTAAGAAGCCTCAAAAGCCTAAAAAGACCAAGAAATCCAAAGGGCCCAACGAGGGTGAAGGCTCAGGTCTGCAGGCTACCGAGCGTACCCCAGATGAAACTCCCAGCACAGTTACTTTGGGAGAGGTGAAGACAATGTTGGCGCCCATTTTCTGGGATGAGTGCTACACGTGGAGAATCCCTGCCAAACACGAGCGTGCCAACCATCCGCCACCCGGTGAGATGGCAGTTTACATGGACGCAGTCAGCTCTGGGGGCTTGAGGTTCCCAATTTCAGCCTCGTTGGCTCACATTCTGAACGATCTGAACCTTTGCCCTTCACAAGTTGTGCCCAACGGCCTCGCGCTCATAACATGCTTTGTGATCTTGATGAAGAGCGTTGGTTACGAGCCCTACCTACGGAACTTCAACGCTCTTTTCCAAGTTGTCAGCTCATCACGCTCATCACCTGAGGCGGGCTTCTATTATATCCAACCAAAGGCTCATACGAAGTTAATCAACTCTCCCTCCAGCACTTACGGCCCTAACTGGAAGGAAAAATTCATCTTTGTCAAGGCCCCCACGGAGGAAGGATTTGGGGTGCCATCAGGTTGGGTCTCACGTGGGAAGGGTTCCCTCGTAAAGAATCGTTTGGAACCTGCTTTCCCAAAGGATTGGGTTAAGAGTTTGGCTGAAGCTCTGAGGGACGAGGGTCACCTTATTGAAGCAAAGGACTGGATAGACAATGCGGAACTTATGTTCTTGTGCGGTCTTTCTGATGACCCCCATTATCTTGACAGCCCTCCGGCTCGGGACATGGAGAGAGATGGTTAGATCCTTAGGGAGCTAACTTGTAGATAGGAATACTAACTGCTTTTTTACATTTGCAACTTGTATCTCTAAATTTGTAACTTTTTGTTCAAGGGTTTCAGACTCTCATTTTTTTCCTCCCTGCAGGAGCTTCCATCTTAGCAATGGCAGGAGGAATTACAGACGCCGCTCGTTTTGCCCACAACAACAGGCGCCAAAACCAGCAAGAGCAACAACGCCCTCGAGGCTATGGAGTAGGCAGAGGGGACGCTCGGGGTAGGCAGCAGGGTGCCAGCTCGAGCGTAGCTTCCGGTGTTCAAACCCAAAGAGACCGAGGGGAAAACCGTGCGGCCAATACTGAGAACCGCTTGGTGGCACGACCGCCGTCCGCCGTAGATTCCAGGGTGGTCAACCCCGAGGCCGCTGACCCAACGAGGCCTACTACCAATGTGAGGTTAAACGAGGCCCCTGAGGGCTCCACTCAACCTTCCCGTAAGAGGAAGAGGATGTCAGATACCCTTGCTATAACAGGCAAAGGCAAACAAGTAGCTGAAGGTCCCAAAGGTGATGGGGAAACTTCCTCCTCAGAGGAGGAATACTTGTGGGGTTTTTCTTGCCGGGGAGATAGGTATTTTTTCGGCTCCACCGATGGGGGCGAAGTCTTACTGCAGTCCGGCACGCTCGCTCAGACCGTTAGCGAGAACTTGTACGACAGGGCCCAATTCACCGCCGACCACAAGCGCCTATTTTCAGAGTCCGTCGAACAGGTGACAAGTGATATGGTGCATGCCATTCTCTCTGTAAGTCTTCTTCTTTTTTCTATGGTGACTTTACTTTCTTAAGGAAAAGTAATTCCATTTCTTAACATATTTGCTAACATTCTTGCCATTTACGAGCGTGTGCAGCAAGTACTTCCGAGGGCCAAAAACATACAGATGCGCGCCTCGGTCTATGCCGACCGAAAGGCCAAGTACAAGAAGATGGCGCGCGCCAATGACCCGGCTCAAATGCAAGTGGAGCTGGATACTGAAAAGGCCAAGTATGAATCCCTCAAGGATTTGTACGAGAAAACCGAGGAGGAGTTGAAGAAGCTGAAGGATGATTTTACGAGCGTGGAGAGCGCTCGGAGCGGCTTGAGCAATAAGTTGGCCCAACTCAGTGAGGGCTACAAAAAAATTGAGGCCAAGCGTGAAAGCTGGAAAATGAGGGCTCAAGAGGCGGAGAGAAAATTCAACGACACCATGAACAAATGGCCTCGAAGTCTTGACCGAGCGAACAAGGAGGCTCTTATCAAATTCTGTCATTCCAAGGCCTTCAATTTCGCGGCTTCCTTGCACTGCTTGGACGAGGCCCAAAAGGCCTTCAACTTAGCAGTGGAGCAGGGCATTCACAAAGGGCTGACAGATCCGGCTATGCGAGGGGCTGAGGGCACGGGGCTCGTGTTCAATGAGCGCTGTGAGGAACATGACGAGGACCGGGATGACCCCACAGACACCATTTCTGAACAGGAATACTCCTTCCTGGTTAAGCTTATCCAGGATGAGTACATAGCAACCCATCCTGTAGATGACGCCCCCAGGCTGCTCAAAATGATCCTCCCGAAGATGAGCCCCAAGCGTTTGTTCCAGCTGGTGAGAACGTCCCTGTCCCAGCTAACGAGCCCAATGCCAACGACCAAATCAACCAACAAGCGCCTGGGGACAACAATCCTGAGCCTCCAGCAGTAGTTCCTCAAGAGCCGGAAGGTCCCGTTTACGGCCCAATTGCCCAGAACATTCTAGTGGTCATCGATGAAGATGTGGCCCCAGCAGCCTAAGGATCCTCTCCTTCAGCTTTGTTTTGTAACTTCTCCCTTCCTTAGTTTCAGTGATTTTCCTTTTGTTCCAATAACATCGTGAGCCTTTGAGTCCTTATTTTGTAACCCTTGGCAAAAGCCTTTCTATTAATGAAATATTCCCTTTCCGTAATGTTGTCTCTTTCCCTTTCTGAATGCGAATTTTCACTTGGCGCTTGTTGTAAATAAATCCTGTTAATAACAAGACTGTGTGTAACATGCTCAGTAAGGATTACATTACTTAGTGAAAATTGCATTGCCTGGGTAGGTTTTGATATTTGAAAGATTTCGTTGAATCTTGTAAACTTGGAAAATTTTACTAAGTCTTGAGTAATCACGAGGGTCTTATAGTGAGGATGCCCCCATTCAAGACTTGTGTAAATTTTTGCTTTTGTACTTAGAAAATTTTTCTAAGTTTGGAGTAGCTACGAGGGTCTTTCTTTGAGAGTGGCCCTACTCAAGACTTGTGTAATTCCTTCTTAGCTTTGGGAGATTTTGCTAAGTCTGGAGTGGTTACGAGAGTCTTACTGAGTGACTGCCCTCGTTCAAGACTTGTGAGAATTTCCTCTGGGTGGTGCTGTCATTAATCAATCGTTACCGAGCCTGTTTACCTTCTATAATGTGAAAACGATCCCGTTTTCGAGCGCAAGGCGTTGTAATAAACAGCCAAGGCCTACTAGGATTTTCTTTGTATTTTTCTCTTCTTTAACAAGCTGGTTGTGAGCGTTACCAGTCTATCCTTGTGAGGGTGTCCCCCTACGTAGAGTAGAGCGCTGGCAAGCGTAACCCAGGTGCAGTAATAATGTATGCATTTGAGTGAATTGCCAACCACGCTCGTTGAGACGAGGGACGTGGGACTCATCCATTCCTGTAATTAAAGGAACAGAAGTACATTAAAAAGAGTGTATTGCATCTTACTTGAGATTTGAATTACATAGAACCCATTAACGGGGTGGTTACATCATCGTTTGCAAAGAGCTTTTAAACATAAAACCGCCGGAGGTTACATGCGTTCCAAGGGCGAGGCAAGCGCTCCCCTTGAAGTGTCTCCAGGGTATGGGTGTTGTTAGCTCTAACTTGTATGACTTTGAACGGTCATTCCCAGTTGGGGTCAAACTTCCCCACATGTCTAGATACTCCTACTTTCTTCAGAACTAAGTCTCCCAGCTGAAAAGTTCTTTCCCTCACGCGCTTGTTGTACTGTTGAGCCACAGTGGCTTTATATCTATGAATTTTAGCCCAGGCCTTGTCTCTTCTTTCCTCCAGTAAGTCCAGCTCCAGGCTCATGTTGCCTTCATTAAGTTGAGGCTCAAAATAAGCTACATGAGCGGATTCATTTACAACCTCGGCCGGTATCATTGCTTCTGACCCATATACGAGCGCGAAAGGTGTCTCGCCAGTGGCCGCTCGTGGAGTAGTGCGATAAGCCCAAAGTGCTCCTTGTAATTCTTCTGCCCATTCACTCTTTTTACTCTCCAGCATTGTTTTCAGGTGTTGCAAGATGACTCTGTTGGCAACCTCTGCTTGTCCATTGGCTTGGGGATGGCCCACGGAAGTAAAACGCTATTCAATCCCCAATTCTGAACACCATTCCCGTGTGTCAGTGGCTATGAACTGGGATCCATTATCCGAAATAAGCACCCTCGGTATCCTATACCTATGGATAATGTTTTTCCAAATGAAATCCCACACAACCCTGAAGGTAATTTTTGCCACGGCCTCGGCCTCGGCCCATTTGGTGAAATAATCGACAGCCAAAATAACAAACTTCTTATGTCCGACCGCGATGGGCAAGGGGCCAACAATGTCTATCCCCCATTGCTCAAAGGGCCAGGAAACATCTATAGGGATCATTTGAGTGGTTGGCAGTTGAGGGAGATTTGAATGGAACTGGCACTTGGGGCACTTCCTGGAAAATTCAACGGTATCCTGGAGGACTGTGGGCCAATAGAGCCCACTCCTCAGGATCTTCTTAGCTAGGATACGCCCTCCTGAATGATTCCCACAGCTCCCACTGTGAATAAGTTCGAGTGTCTCCTTCGCTTGCGAGGGCCTTAGACATCTCATCGGAGGTCCTTGAAATGACTTTTTGAACAACCTTCCTTCAGAATCTATAGAAAACTAGGGCACCTTGTTTCTAATCTTCCGAGCCTCTATCTTGTCAGTAGGACAAACACCATCTTTAAGAAACCTGATGATGTCATCAAGTCAACACGGCTCGTATGGATCAATCATAGCGACCGTCTCTTTGGCGACTCTCTCCTTAATCAGAGGTTCTTCCGTTCTAAGGAACGTTACCGAACGCTCAGAAGTGCCCTCCAATGCCGAAGCAAATTTAGATAGGGTGTCGGCACGCTCGTGGTACTTGGAGTAGATGAAATTCCTTGAACTTCCCAATGATCTCCTTGGCTTTGCTTAAGTACTGCACCATGGTGGTTTCTCGAGCCTCATAAGTTCCTTCAATCTGGCTCGCAATTAACTGTGAATCCACATAAGCAGTAATTCTGGAAGCTCCATTCTGAAAAGCAATTTTCAACCCCTGCACCAGGGCTTCATACTCTGCCTCGTTATTGGTGACTTGAAAATCCAACCTGATTGCGAAGTCTAACTCAATCCCATTGGGGTCTCGAAGGGATACCCCTGCTCCTTCCCCTTGAGAGGTTGAGGAACCATCTGTGTGCAGAACCCATAATCCCTCGTTCTCGGGAACAGCGGGTTCTAAACCAAAGCGCTCAACCAACAAATCAGCTACAACCTGAGCTTATATTACAGTTCTGGGCTCAAAGCATAAGTCAAATTGGCTCAATTCGATGGCCCATTTTATCAATCTTCCTGACACGTCTGGTTTGGACAAAACTTGTTTCAAGGGTTGATCAGTAAGGACTGTTATTGAGTGTGCCTGAAAGTAAGGCCTCAACCACCTCGATGCGTTTATGAGAGCAAACGCAAACTTTTCAATTTCCAAATACTTATTCTCAGCTCCCTGTAACGTTTTGCTTAGATAATAAACAGGCAAGTGTTTTCGTTTCCGCATAGCTATCAACACCGCGCTCGTAGCCTCGGCTGAAACAGAAAGGTACATAAATAGCCTTTCGCCTTCGATGGGTTTGGTCAGTAGTGGAGCGCTCGACAAGTAAGCCTTCATGTCTTGCAGTGCTTTTTCACATTCATCCGTCCAAGCGAAGTTTTGTGTGTTCCTCAAAATTTTGAAGAAAGGAAGGTTTCTGTCCGCCGAGCGCGAAATGAACATGTTCAAGGAGATAACCTTTCCCACCAATACTTGCACTTCACGAAGATTTCGAGGGGAGGGGATCTCCAAGATAACTTTGATCTTTTCCGGGTTGGCTTCAATCCCCCGTTGACTGACCATGTAGCCCAAGAACTTTCCCCCTCGCACTCCAAAGGTACACTTTGAAGTATTCAACTTCATCCCATACTGGCGTAGGATTGAAAAAGTGCACTTGAGATCTTCCAGGTGCGAGCCCTGACGCTCGCTCTTGACAATCATATCGTCTACATAAACCTCCATGGATCCTTCAATTTCCTTCTCAAACATCTTGTTGACGAGCCGCTGATATGTAGCTCCAGCGTTCTTGAGTCCAAAAGGCATGACTAAGAAACAGTATACCCCCAAGTGAACAACGAATGAAGTTTTGGGGCGGTCCTCTGGAGCCATGAAGATCTGATAGTACCCTTGAAAGGCGTCCATCATGCTCATGAGTTCGCACCCTGCGGTTGAATCCACCAACTGGTCTATCCGTGGCAAAGGATAAGGATCCTTAGGGCAGGCTTTATTGAGATCAGTAAAATCATTGCACATGCGCCACTTGTTTACGCTTTTAGGCACCAAAACCACGTTGCACAACCACTCTGGGTACAAGATGGGCTCAATGTACTGAGCCTCCAGAAGCTTGTTAACTTCTTCTTCGATAACCGTCTTCCGAAAACCATGTACGTCCCGTTTCTTCTGTCTTATGGGTTTAAACAAGGGATCCACATTGAGCCTGTGGACTATGACGCTTGGGTCAATCCCTGTAAGGTCTGACGCTTTCCACTCAAAAACGTCAATGTTTTCTCTGAGGAAGTCAATCATCAGGATCTGCGAGGGTCCAGAGAGGTTGGACCCAATCTGAGTAGTTTTATCCTTGTTTACAGGCTCAAGCTCGATAGTAAGGAATTTTTCTGAGGGCTCGATTCTCACTTCTGGGCGAGGTAGTTCAAGCGCCCTCTTTTTTCCTATCAAGCGTCCATCATTATGGGGCTCATCTTCCTCACGCTCGTCTCCCTCTGAGGAAGACTCTTCGACTGTCCCTGGCGGAGCATTTTCGAGGGAGTTTTTGGCCCTGGGATCCTTCTTCTTGTTCTTTTTCTTGTGTAACTTGGCCCTTTTGCGTATTGGGCCATCCTCGTCCAGGTTGGGAAAGTCAACAGACTTCTTAGTAGATCCGATTTGGTAGGTTTTCTCTGCCTTAGGCTTTCTGAGGGACAACATGTAGCATTCCCAAGCCTCACGCACGTTGCACAGTACTTCTCCAACGCCCTCGGGGGTGGGGAACTTGATTTTCTGGTGGTAGGTGGAGATGATGGCTTTGAAATCAACGAGGGCTAGGTGCCCAACTATGATGTTATATGGAATGTCAATCTCTACCACAGCATATGTGATTACGAGCATCTTACGCTGAGGGGCTCGACCGAATGAAGTGGCTAAGCGAATTTACCCTCGTGGGACAACCTCTGATCCCCCAAAGCCAATGAGAGCTGTTTTTAGAGGTTCTAGTGGGAGGTTAGCATTCATCTTCAAGAATGTGGAGTAGGGCAAAACATTAACAGAGCTTGCACTATCCACCAACACCCTCTTTACAACGTGATTATGGATGTCCACGCTAACCACCATGGGGCAGTCAGAGGTTTCACCGTCCCCATGGGGTGTTACAATGTGCCCTAAATCCCTATCATCAAAGCCTATTACATCATTTTCTTTGGAGTGCTGATCATTCGCCTTCTGAATGGTGTAGATGGGTTTGGGCTCGGATGGGCGTTGATCATAACTCCGGACATACCGCCGCCGGGCGGCTTTGGAATCTCCCCCAGAAGAACCTCCCGCTGTCATGTTGAAAACCGCAAAAGGGGTATTTTCTTGCTCGGGAGCCTTTCCTTTATTGCGGCGGCTGCTGCTCTTAGGAGGACCTCTCCCCCGTGGACTTCTCGACCGTGATGGGCTCCTCTTCCTCTCCCTGGAACGGTCACAACAGCGCTCGTCATAGCGCTCCAAAATTTTCACAAACTCCTTCAAATTCCCCCCCGCGACGAGCCTTTGAATCTCAGCTTCTAGTTGGCGATATTCATCCGTGTCGTGCCCCTTCTGTTTGTAGAAAGCATAGTATTTGTTCGAGCGCCTCAGTGACTCCGTTTCCCTCATCTTGACGGGTCTCTTGAAGAGCTTCTTATCGGAGAGGTTATAGACTTCAGAGTTCGGCCTGGTGAGCGGGATGCTCTCGAATCGTCGAGGGGGTGGGGTGATCTCTTGCGTTCCTGGTGACGCTCCTTTTTTATAATGTAGCACCCCTTAACACGTGGAGGTACCACACCCCCGCCCTATAGGTCGATCCACATACGAAACGGCCAATCCGTACATGAACCACCCTACAGCGAACGGGTGACAATGCAATACACGACAAGCTAGGCGGGATTACCAACATATGCACTAAAACAAAGCGGAAGCATAAACTAGTTTCTATCAAATACAACCATTTAGCATTTCATGTCATTTCTCAGTTACAAAATAAAATATACTCCAACTTCATATATCAATACATTATCATCTTCAAATAAACAATAACAACAATTATAGTTTCATGATTAACAATAAATACTCCAATACACAAACCATGATTGACTCGACCACATGAACCGGACTCGACTCGACTCGACCCCCGCCTAGCATGCACCTGGTATAACCTGAAAGGTGGAGGCGTCAGTCTGTGAAGACCGAGTGAGGGGTTTAAATACATATTAGCGCAGATAACATGCAAGTTATACTCTCGGGTAAAGATTTATAAAAGATATATTCATAAGTTTAGGAACAAAGTACTCTTCGCCCGAGAATACAACTATCAATATTAAACACTTGTTCATTTTCATGCGATCAATACATGGCGAACTCCAAATGTACATGAACATGCTTGCTTGATTATTAAACAATAGGTGATCACGCAATTCAATTACCGTGCACTCGTGCAATAGTGTAATCATATAACACGTTCATGGAATGGAAATCATGAAATAACCCGAGGACAATCCGCGGTGCCGGATTCATCCTCAGTCTCTTTCGGCTCACGATAGGGTTTGTTCCTCCTGTGGTCGGACGGACAACCACTAGCTCTAAGACCAGCCCAGCGCCCTCACTAAGGAGAACCTGGCCAGGAGAACATTTGAATTTTGTTGCACTTTAGTACCCAAGTGCAGACGTGTACCCCCATGGTTGGTACAGCGTGGCATTTCCTCATTGGTCGGGGTACTAAAGTGCAACAAAATTCAAAGGTTGGGTACCAAAGTGTAACGTTTCAAAGGTTGGGTGTTAAAGTGCAATACACCCCAAAGGTTGGGGTGCAAAGAAAGATTAACCCTTATTTATATATACACAAACACAACATGAAAGAAAAGGAAAGAAAAGAAGCAACAAGCTACTGCATAGCTCCTCCCTGACCGGGCACTTTCAAGCCCAAAATCCCCCCTCCCCCCCGGGGAGATACATTATAGACGCAGGAAAGACAGCTCATTAAAAAGTTTTCCCCTGTTTTAAAGGTAAGAAAATCGCAGCAGCAGTTAGCAGCAATTAAGGCAATCATTCAGCAGGAAAATGGCACCAAAATCTCCTACCAATGACTGAAAATGAACAGCGACAAGGCAAGGAAAAGAGCAGCAGCTGACAACAGCAAACCGCAGCAAAAACAGGGCACAAACGGAAGGAAAACAGGGCAGAAACTCACACACACAATCAACCATCAATCCAGAAACAACAAGGTGAAAATAAGGCAGCAAATGACAGCAAAAAAATGGTCCCAAAACGCAGCAATAGCAGTTCAATACGTGAGGGAGAAGAATAAGATCATTTCATGCAATTTCTTAACAAGTTCATTAATGGTAACTCATTTAATAGCCAACTACCACAAAATACATGGTCATAAATGAAATAAGGGAGTTAAGATGATCACTTTCAAGCTTTAAATCAACTAAAAGCATCAAGGAATGCATGAGATCAAGAATTTATGTTAAAACCTAACTATTCACTCATGCCTTTAAATCTCCATGGATTCAAGCTCAAAATTAGGGATGTACGGTTCAAAATGATCATAAATGAATGTATATTACAACCCTAAGCTTACCTTGTGGATTGGATGAAGTTTGGAAGAGATTTGAGCCTTAAATCTCCAAGTATGGCAAGGGTTACGGGAATGGAATTGGAGCAGGGGTTTTGGCTGATCTTTTCTCTAAGTGAGGAGTGTGGTTTGGTTAGGAAAGGGCATGGGGTGATAGTGGGTTAACTGGGGTTCCATAGCCTCCAACCATGGTTAATTTGGTCAAGGTTTGAGGGAGTTATGGTCATTTTAGTAAAGGGTGGCAGTTTTTGCATCCGTTGCGGTTTTCGGTTGAATTTCGAGGTTTCAAATGGTCTTAGAAAAATATGAAGCTAATTTCATTAAACTCGAATTTTCGTTACGAGTTCAACGAAGTTGACGGAACTCGATTCCGAGTTCCCGAGCTCAAGATATCACATACGGAACCAAGGGTTCGCTAATTGCTCGTTAGCCCCCCGATTTGGATTCCAGGAAAAAAATAAATTCAAAATTCAATCAAATGAATCCGAAAACATGAAACGAACATATATTCATATCCATGACACGTATATCTCCAACATATTAAGTTTTCACAAAATTTCGATATCAAAACATATATTTTAACACTCATGAGCAATGCATTTATAAATTCATAATATTCCATAATAAATACCAAAAATTAAACTCATTTATAAAATATAATTCAAGGTGCACGAATTAAATATAATTTAAATCAAAGTGCACGATATTAAATATATACATTTATTATTAATAAAATTAAGATATAAATGTCAACTAATTAACATAAATTTAATATTAAATAAACTTAAGATATAAATATTTAAAATTTAATATATAAAACTAAATATTCAAAACACTTATAAACAATTAATTCACACAATTTGGTATACACATACGTCATACTTGTACAAATGAAAAATCGGGACGTTACAAGACGAGTAGAATGACTCCGCGGATGAGAACGACTTTGTGGGTAGACGAGTAAAAGAATGACTCTACAGATAGATGAGTAGAAGAATGACTCTGTGGATAAGAACGACTCTGTGGATAGACGAGTAGAAGGACTCTACGGATAGACGAGTAGAAGAAGGACTCTACGGATAGGAAGAAGAAGACGGACTCTATGGATGTAGACGATTAGTAAACCCTAACTGGACTCTTTGTATTCGCCTATATAAAGGAGGCGAACAGACCCAAATAGAACACAAGAAACAAAGAGAACAGAAGCAAGAGAGAAAGAGGAGCGGCTCTTATCGATACTGATCATATATATATATATAACCGGTAAAAGAAAAAAGTACCTATATTTGATAAATAATAACTTAATGTTTGTATCTATATTTGGTCGGGGTTATAGGAGAATCAACGATAACTCTCTTTAAATAATAATAATAATAATAATAATAGTCTCCAAAAACATCAATATATAAGTCGATATCAAAATGATTAATCAACCAATGATTTGATTCATAATTTTAGTAGACATCATTAATTACTTTAATACTAGCCTACCACCCGTGCGATGCACGAAATGATTATAATTATACTATATTTAAAACAAATAAAAATATTATATAAAATTATTATAATTATATTATATTTAAAATAATGGAAAATTATTATCAATTATATTTTTCAATAACATATAACTATATGCCCCCTGCAACCCGTGCAACACATATAATTATATTTTTTATAATATGTAATTATATGCTAGTATGTGATGCATGCGATTAGGGGTGAACAAAAAAACCGAACCGAACCGAGACTAATCGAACCGAATCGAAGAGGTTCGGTTTCGGTTTCGGTTATTGATTTTTTGAATTTTCGGTTTCGATTCGATTTCGGTAAAAACCGAACGGTTACCGAAAACTGAACCAGGGCCTTTAGGTTTTACGTTTTTTAGTTCTCTTCAGCCTTGCCCACGCCTTTATTCACAAATCAAATCTCCCACTTACGTTCAAAGTTCAGATAGACAAGAGTTAAGGTACTTGGGTTCCATTTTTCTTTTCCTCACCTCGCGGCGGCGCCTCAATTTCTAGATCAAGATGCTGCCGGCTTTGAGAACCTGCGCTGCCTTGCGCTTCCAGTAACCGTTAGCTCTCTTCCTCTACCCACCAAGCCGCCGCCGCCATCACCACCACCAATTGACTCTGCCACCTCCGCCTCTTTCCCTGATGAAGAGTTTCCTGCCACCACCGCATCTTTTCACCGATTCCTTCCGACGAAGATTCAGGCGCAAAGCTGAACGGTTCTATCATTTTCTGAAATTCTCCCCTTGCTTCCTTTCCCAATCGATTTAGTGATTTAATTCAATTTCACTTTTGGGTTGTTCTCAATTTAGTTCATGTTTTGTGGTCTTGGGGTTTTGATTTTGAAATGGGAAAAAATTTCCAATTTTTGGAGAATTGCTACGCACTTGGAATTGGAATGGTTTTTCTGTTGAGCTGTTCAACTCTGTAATACAGCGACATAAACTCTGTTTTGGGTGAAAATGTTAAAGTCTTTGAGTGTTTTTTTTGTTGTTGTTGTTTTTTTTTTTTTTTTTTTTTTTTTTTTTTTATAATTTATTTCGGTTTTACGGTTTTTAACCGAAACCGAACCGAAAAAAATCGGTTTTTACCGAACCGAAACCGAGTCCTTTCGGTTCGGTAAACGGTTAGCAAAAAATGCTAATCGAATTTTCGGTTAACCGAACCGAAAAACCGAATTATCGGTTTTTTACCAATTGTGCACCCCTACATGCGATACACATAGTTTTATAGTTATATATATTCTAAAGTAACTAAAAATTATTAAATATGAAAATAATATTACAATTATAAAATAGTTATATTATAATTATATTATATATATTTATATATAGAACATCTAACTAAAAATATGTAAAGTTATTATTATTAATAAAATTAATCAAAAAATGTATGTGAACCAAAAAACACAAAAAGATAACTAAAAACATATTACACATATTAGAATTACAATAATATGAGTATCATATTATAATAATGTTTTATTTATCTAAAATGAATATAGAACCATATGAAGTATATAAAATGAATAGAATATAACTTTAAAGTGAAATTGGTCAGATATAAAAGAAAACTCAAAATTATTAGAAATTTTAGGAATATCAATTTGATAATTCTAAAACCATATATGTAATTGTGCATAAAAAACCATATAAAGTAAAAAAAGTAAAACATGAACCGTGAAAACACATCACATTCTTAAAATACATATCAATTTTGTAATATCATTATATACTAAATAATGAAAATATTATGAATAATATGATCATTTAAAAATTAATTTATAGATTTTTACAAAATATAATATTTATTTTATAGATTTTATAAATTTGTAATAGTTGATCATTAAAGGTAATAATTTAGTAATAATAATAATAATCAATTATAATTTTTAATAAAACTTAAATAAGATCTCTTCCTCAATTAAAGAGTTAATACTTAATATACTCTCTAGTCTAACTTCTTTTTTTTTTTTTTTTTTTTTGGTGCTACTCTATAGTCTAACGATATGATTGATATGATAAAATAACGTATGAATGGAATGAGCATTTTCACATTCATTTCTAAACTCTTGATTGGTATAAAATACAATTAAGAATGCTCATTAGTCCTTCCCGAGATAATGTTCATTCCTTTATTCATGGTATTATCCATTACCCCAACCTTGATGGTATTAATGATTCTCAATCTATTAAGAATCAACTTATATTTTACTTTTATAAAATTATCCTCATTAAATCTAATTAAATCAAATCTTATTTTTTTATGTTCTTCATTTTTTCTTCTGCTATTTTTTTACTATCGTCTTTCCCATAAAATTTAATAAAATCTGAATTAAATCTCATTAGTCAAGTGTCTTTTGGGGTTTTAAGAAAAAAATGAAAAATAGAATAAGAATGTAAAAGAATTAAGAAACTAATAATGAAAGGGGGAAAATCATAACACTATTGCATGAATAAGGATAAGAGTTCTTGAGCAAGGCCCAAAAATTAAAAAGTAAAAAATAAAGGTAAACTATTAGTTATAAATTTAATTAAGAAAAATTGCTATAAATAATTACGATGAATAAAAAACTTAAAAAAAATCATAATTAATGTTATAAAATTAAAATAAAAGAGGATTATTATTATTTTTTAAATAACACAAAGAAAGAGGATTGAAAAAGGTTTTAAATAACGTAAATAAATATTATAAATCCATAAATAGCTAGACAAAAAGTAAAGAAAAAACACTGAAAATTAAAGAAACAACAGAAATGATTCAGAAAAAAATATATTATAGAAAAGATAGATGAATTCACAAATATATTCAAATATATTAATCATATAGATGAATTCACAAACATAGCTAAATAGAAAAATAGTAAAACTAAATCTGCGATAATTTAAATAAATAGTTGATTCAAAATTACAAAGGAAGGAAGATTTGACTATTAGAAAGGTAAACATCCATAAATTTAATATAACAAATATAAATTAATAATTAAAAAAATATACATCACATCAACAAATAACAAATCTGAAAATTAAATATACACAATAATATGAAGAAACTAAAAATATTATAATTCAAGACACTAAAATTAGTAAAATAGAGGTATCTTCGGAAACATGAAACTAAAATACTAATCAATAAACAATAATAATAAAAATTTATATATAAATCTGCAACATATAGTATAAATTCACATTCTTCCTAACGAAAAAATTAAATATAATCATTGAACAAAGGACAATGAAAAGTAAAAAATTTCAATTAAAAAGAAATTCAAGAAACTCCGTTATTTTTAACTTCATCTTTATATAGTATACCATTCATGAAAATACAAAGAAAAAAAATCATGAACCTTAGACATCATCAAAGGAAGAAACAAAGATCATGAACACTATATATTAACTGAACCCCCAATCAACATTACGAAATTGCGTACAAATCTCTATAATTTAAAACATCTTAGATGAATTAGAAATGAGAAAAAAAAAAATGAATGATAGAAATAAATCTAAATGAATGCATTTGAAGAGAGGAGATTTGGAGATGGAGAGATTGATTATATAGGCATGACCAAATTTGAATGATATGGTATATTGAAGAAAATAAGGAAATAGTAAATAATATCCATTAAATACATTTGTAATTGCATACAAATAGAGAATTGATTCTTGAGATATTTATGAATTAGTTAAAAAATACGAAAAAGAAAAAACAACTAAAATCATTCTAATTATATTTTTAATTAAAAATAATTTGGAATTATTAAAATTCACCAATAAATAAATTTCAAATATCATGAATTCTGAGGGAGTATGGTGGCTATATTAGGTAATTCAATTTTGTTTGCTCATTTTTAGGAGATTTGATTACCAATAGCATATATTTAGTATTGATTCATGGAATAATTAATGAATTGCATATAATAAGGATTGTGTTTAATAATAATTGAAATATATTGATCCAACAACCAATTAGAAATTATTTTTTTAATAAAATATTTAAAAAAAAAAACACAAAATAATATTGAGTCAAAATAGTACATTTACGTGCAAAGATCGTCGTGCTATATATAATAGTATAGATATGTATATTTTCAAAAGAAATTCATATATGAAGAATATATTATGAATATTGCTGAAAATAATTATTTTCTTTAGTAATATTTATTTTTATAATAAAATAATATACAAAATAAATATTTTAATTTTAATTTTTCTTTATCTATGTCTTTAACCCTAATTAATGATAGCATTAAATATCACCCTAATTATGGGGCGAATGTCATGATATATAAAAATTATCAATTCTTTCTTTCTTAATTTAAATCTCATTAATTATGACCTTTATTATATTGATAAAAATATGTATAATTTAAAACAGAAATTCATACATAGAAAGTATATTATAAATATTGTCAAAGATAATTATTTCCATAGGTTACTATTTGTTTTAAAATAAATAATATGCAAAATAAAGATCAACCAATACATTTTATCTATTTAATTAAAAATCTCAAAAAACCCACAAAATTCCACATCATCAAAATACACAATAAAAAGGCAAACCTCGTTTTCAAATATATAATAGTATAGATAGGGGCCTTCACTAGGCAAAATATGTATAGCATGATAATACGGTCCCTAATCCCGTATGGGAGCCTTCTTTCTCGTAATGTGCAGATAATATTCTTGAACTACTCTTTAAATCGTAATATGCTCCAATGTAAATCAAACTAATTCTCTCATTTATGCCACTAGTTTCATGCTAGTAGCATAATCAAGAAACTCGTACAAACTTTAAAAAAAAAAAAAAAAAAAAGAGAAACTCGTACAAAGTCAGCTAGTCAAGTAAATCAAATAAGTTAATTAAAAGAGCCAATTTTAGGGTTTCATATGATCTCTATTAGTTTTTATCAATCGATAGAAAGCCCGTAGCACGAATTATTAATAGTTAATCCGTCTTAATTGGAATCGTATCTCCATAAAATGTAGGAAAAGTTTGATCAATATGAATTTGAGAATCTTGTAAGTAAGAGCTAATAAACATGAAATAATTGTATATCTTCCAATCTTAATCCGTCTTTCATTTGATACTCGGTACAAATTAAAATATCGTATGAATTTTATCCAAAAATTTTGTTATACGACTAGTCACTCGATGAATGTAGAAGTGTAACGTGGGTTGATCAATCTAAAGTATCAAATAAAGATAGCGTAAGGGCATCTTATTTATGATCAATTGAAGAAATAGGCGATATATTTTTTGTTTGGTTGAATTAAATCGTAAAAAATTAATTTATACGGGATAAACTACTCAAACACATAAATTTATATGCATCGATGGACTAATCCTATATCTCGGGACCAAACTCAGACTATAAAATTAGAAATTAATGGCAAAAAATGACTGTTCGGTTGAATATTGGAGGGTGAAAAAGCAAAGAGGTTTTAATTTTTTGTTTCACTTTTGTGTTTTATTTTTTGTTTCACTTACATACACAAGCCACATGTATTGGATGATGACTGAGATTAAGAAATAAAAATAATTTTAATATAAAAAATCAAGAAAAATTCCACAATTACTCTACCGTTGTCCATCAACATGGGGTGGGGTGGGGTGGGGTGGGGTGGGGGGGGGGGGGGGTTGATATACCTCTGATTATACAATTTTACCTAATCTGTTTGTGGGACATTAAGTGAAACTAATGTGGATTAGAACAATTTAATTTTTGGTTTGATATGCTTTGTTTCATTATTTTGTTTCAACTAGTGGGACTTATTTTCGTGTTCATTATTAAAAATTATCCATGGGATGTCGTGCATGAGACATAGTGGAGGACAAAATTCGACTGACAGTCCTAAAAAAAATCAAAAAACCAGATAATCTAATACGTTTGGGGGCGTTGGGCGCTTGATATACCTCTGATTATACAATTTTACATAATCTGTTTGTGGGACATTAAGTGAAACTAATGTGGATTAGAACAACTTAATTTTTGGTTTGATATGCTTTGTTTCATTATTTTGTTCCAGCTAGTGGGACTTATTTCCGTGTTCATTATTAAAAATTATTCATGGGATGTCGTGCATGAGGCATAGTGGAGGACAAAATTCGACTGACAGTCCTAAAAAAAAATCAAAAAAATAGATAATCTTAGATAATCACACATGTCCCCCTAAGATGCACTTCCAAATTTAATCTATGAATAGTGATAAGATTATTGTGGGTCAAGGATTAAATCAATCGGGTCAAGCTCATTTAAATGCCAAAATAAAGTAAGCCAAAACGCAATTCAAAATAAAGGATTAAATCAATCGGGTCAAGCTACATTCAATCGGGTCAAGCTCATTTAAACATGAAATTAGTCAAGATAAAGTAAGCCAAAATGCCTTAATCATGCATATCAAACGCCCCCAAACGTATTAGATTGAATAAAACAAAAAATGCACATAACGCATAGTTGGAAAAGAAATTCCAATATGAAAATTAAACTTGTAACATTTGAAATGATATCGAAAATGAACTAGCACAAATATCTCGTGACAAAATAATATTTGTCCTTTTTAATATCACTTCATGCTTCATACCAATTATTTTTCTTTTTCATGTAACGACAATATTTGTCTATAAAAAGATTCCTTTAAAAAATTTGAAGCACTATCATTGATTTTAGACTTTAATCACATTTTCTGCGATTAATAACATAAAGTGACAAATAAAATCTAGTTTTGTTTTCAAGTATATATAAGTGTACAACATTACCAAGGGTTCTCATCATTTGATCAAATTGACAATTATTGAACTAAATATGAACCCCTTTATGTCTTGCTCATGTAAATTTTGAAACATCTTGAAATGTGATAAAATTTCCTTTTCGAAGTAAATGCAAAAAATTATCAGCAAGAGGTTAGTTGGTAAGGCTCTTGAATGTAGCATTCACTCAACATGGTGGACTGCCGAGTGCCGACGCAACGGATAACATTAATGAACCATTAATAATAACTTGGGTCGATTAGTCGATCACCGAAAAAAAAAATTAATGAACAATTAATAATACACAAATTTCTCAAATCATGTGGAGAGGATGGGTTTCTAAATAAAGGATGAAAACCGAAACTAAGTGTGTAAACGAGTCGAGCATTCTTCGCTGATTTTTGATAAAAAATAAGTTTGAGCATTAGTTTGTTGTCTATCAAATTCATAAGCTTTAGGTTAAATCTAAACTTCATATACAATCCTCGAACTTAAGATTAGGTCATTTATAGTCAAGGGTTATTGACTTAAAATGTAATATGCTTATTCAAGCTCGTGAATTGAAATTTTAGTCACCACCTCGATTTAGGAAGTTTAAATTTGATAAACTTGAATTCAGAAAAATTGAGTCGAACTCTACTCGAACGAGCTTAGCAAATTCGTGAACCGAATCTTATCCGTAGTTGGAATTATGAGGATAAGAAAGGGCCCAATTCAGATTGCTTTTGCCATCATTTTGGTAGGTAAGAGAAAATTATGACATACATGAATTTGTTTGGTGGAAAAGTGGTACATTGAAGGGAGGTGTCTATTGACTATTGAGAAAATCGTTTTTTAAATTGTAACAGTGTTCTTGTATGAAAATCAAATAGATTGTTAATCACACACACAAATATATATATATAATATGATCTTGGGAATATTATTGATGATAGTAGGCTTAGTGCTTCTTCCTTCTCTAGTTGTTGTTTCTTGTTTGTGCGTCGGGTGACCAATGTTGTAGCTCACGCCTTAGCTCGTAATGCGGCTCCGGCCTGTTTTGGTGGTACGGTGGTACCATCTTTCCTTGTTGATTTTATTGAATAATGTGCTTTGGTCTTACTCACCCCCAAAAGCTAGCTATTGAGGGGAGGTTTGTCATGTCATTAAATATTGAATACCACATCACTAATTATTCGATGTGAGACATTTAACACACTCCCTTCACGCCCAAATTGGTGCGTGAACATTGCAGGAATAAACATCTGCAAGCCGGGTGGAGAAAAGAGACAGACAGGCACAGAAATCGAACATCTGTAGGAATGAACATCTGCAAGCCGGGTGGAGAGAAGAGACAGGCACAGGAATGCAAGCTGGGTGGAGAAAAGAGACAGACAGGCACAGAAATCGAACATCTGTAGGAATGAACATCTGCAAGCCGGGTGGAGAGAAGAGATAGGCACAGGAATCGAACATCTGTGAACCCGCTCTAATACCATATTGAATAATGTGCTTTGGCCTTACTCACCCCCCAAAAGCTAGCTATTGAGGGGAGGTTTGTCATGCCATTATATTTTGAACACCACATCACTAATTATTCGATGTGGGACATTTAACAGATTTGGTTCTTAGTGACTGTAGTACCTCTTGAGGCTGCCCTCCTACGGGAGGGCCCTGTTTCAAAAAAAAAAAAAAAAAAAAAAAACCACCTTCATATTTAGCATTTTATTAATTATTATTTTGATTTTTGCATATAGATTATAATTGTTTTACTACATTGGTTCTTGACGCATCTCTTTTCCTATATTAAAGTAAGGATTTGCTCGGCTAATTTACACTAACACAATGCTTACCCAAACGTTTAAATTTTAGTAGTTTTATTAAAAGCTCAACCTGGAACCTTAAATTGATTTCAGCAAATTACTTTTTCTGAACTTTGAATAATTACTTATATAATTTTAATTTCAATAAATGAAGAATTTATAGACACCACAAAAAAATTACAGAAATATACCAAAATAATGAGAAATCCACATTCTTTTTCTGTAGTCCCAAAGTCCAAACAATAATGAATGTCCGTTATGGCAAATATCACTCTCAATCATTCATTTTCAATGGAGGACCAGGCCAGAAACTGATCTAGTGGTCCTTCCTCCTCAAAGATATTTTTCATAGGGTTGGGTTTAGGATTATGATTTATACCGAATTAAATTAAAGTATCACAAATTCTATCTTTACGATTGTTACAAATTATAAATTATTTTATTTCGTTAGGGTTTATGTGAAATTGTTAGTGAGCTCATCATCTTACGAGATCGTAAGAAAATTAATCTTGTTAGAAAATGAAATTTTGCAACTGATCAATTTTAGGTTCGGGCTTGGACTAATCATGCTCCATCTTATGTACACTCGATGCAATGTATCGACTAATTAGACAAACAATATATATGCAAGAATTATATCATATCGTCATCGATATATGAAAGAAAAAGAAATTCAAATTTCTAACTTATTGGATGTTTTAAAATGAGATATTTATGGGTTAAATGAATGCTTGGACATTGCTGACACCCAAATGGCCTCTGACTTGTGGGGATGCATCTGTCTGTTTGTGCTAGCATATCCACCAAAAAGATGTGCTTCAATCATATATGAATAGATATTATTGAACTTAAGAGTATATATATATTTATGTGTGTGTGTGTCATGAATAATCACATTCATATTATCTATGGAAAGTCTTTGACATATTACCTGATGTTTGGTTATTATTCCATTTAATTTGCAATTAAAATACGATTAGGGTTTCAAAGAATGTATGGCAAACATGTATAACTAAAGATGATTTGAATTAAAATTATACAATGTGATTTGATGTCCACATTAGTAAGACTGATTAAAATTGAACATGATTTATATTATTCATCTCATAGATATATAGTAAAAATTGTAAAGTGTAGTCTCAATCAAGGAGTGAACCGGAATCACCTCGCTATCACAAGGTCCACAACATCATCAAACATGTTCTCATATATTTATCAACTATTGGATCGTTAGTCGTAGTTGTTGTGCTCGTCGTTCTAAGTTCATATTTTTTTATACATATATATATATTTTAACACACGCACACCCTAGTGGGATTCGAATTCGCGACCTTGTCTTCGAGAATGAACCCATCAACAACTTTTTTTTTTTTTTTTGGGAACCGGTGACGCGCCGTGGAGTTTTTAACGAGGCCTCCCCCTCATATATAAACAACCTAAGTCAAACGGGATACAAAGATGCATGATCCTAGGATCATCCAGACTATACATGCTATGGTGCCCACGGAAATTGTTGAGAAATCTGGGCAAAAACAGAAGCTAGACAAGGGTAAATCCCTGTCCTTAAAGTTTCTATCGCCCCTAACTTTCTGGGAAGTGTGCTAAAGGTTTCAGGCGATACACTTCCAGGATATATGTCAAGCTAATTTCTGGGAATGATTTCGTGTACTATCACTGCACAAGAAATCTGATGAATGTGTTGTGTTTCTTTTCAGCTCAAGGATTGTATATATAGATATCAGGTGTTACAAAACGGATTAATTCAAATTATGACTGTTGGAGAATTAATTCAGCATCAATGGGCTGTTAGTGGGCCCCTGAATTAATTTGTGGTTTAAGTCTCCTTGACCCTTCAGTCACATTGGCCACTCAACAGTCACATTTGAATTATTGGACTGATTTAGGGTTGATTCTGAACGAATTTGGCCCAAAAAGATAGGCTCTGGGTTCGGAGGCGAGGCTTCTAGCGACGATGCGTACATGAGAAGTGCAAAGTGCGCCATCAAACGCCACATTCGCCCATGCCCGGCCCATAGCCCCGGCCCGTGCCCGTGCGCGGGCGGGGCGGTGTGTGTGAGCCCATCAGTCCCTCTTGAGTTCCACAAATTTAATACTGTATTAACCATTTTAATATATAAAGTAGTCTCCTTTTTAGTAATTCTCCAATGTGGGACTCTAAGAGTCACAGTTTTTTCAAACACCTATTTATATGTCTTTTAAATTCCCAAACACTCTTCAATTTCCAATGTGGGATATTAAAAAGACATATGATATTCAACAGAAATACATGCAACTCAAAAGAGTAGCACCACTAGAATTCCTCCAAAAGTACGAATTGTAATTAACGCCATACATCGTAGGCTCCTTATTAGAGGCAGCAGCTATGCCCCTCATGCGATATAAAAGCTTAGGGGAACTCGCTGGCCTCATGTAAAGGCACCCAGTCATCCGAGCGGCAATGATCCTTAATGTGAGGTCCATTTGGCAGCAAGGGCTCGCATCAATATCACTCGCGTCCTCGGGGCTCTACATGATCTTAGGTTGTTTTCGGACATCATGTACACAAAGACAATCAATTACATAGTTCCAGTCTAGCCCATGGAACAGGCAATGGCTTGTGCTCGTGTCCCTCTTGCCCTCCTGGCCAATAAACTTGAAGTTGCCATTGGCCTGCACAAACAACAACACACTACCTCTCTCAAAGCCCAATGACAAGATGTTATCATACCCATTTAAATACACAAAATTGGCCATAAAAAGCAAAATAATTTTAGTATCAGCATACTCAAAATAAAGGAGGTGCTCACCGAAAGTGGGAAAAATCAGCGCTCCAGTCCTCCCTTTAATGTTTTCCCGATCCTTGGCCCTGTTCCACTTATTCCTGTGAATCATCCTAATAAATAAGTGACAAACCATCATCTTTTATTCCTTCTGAAGCAAGGGAGGCCCCACTTATTGACACATATGTACCCTTTAGACTCTCACGGCATTGGGGTATTAGGAAAAGACCAAGAAGTTTGTTCTCTGGCTCCTTTACAGGCAAGGAAGTCAGCAAGTCCGTTGCCTTCCCGAAAGATATGGGTCATTTTCACCCTCATGTTTCTAACGAGCAAAATAAGCTTTTTGATCAACATATTCAATTCCACATTTCCAGCTTGTCCACGGCGTACGATCGCCATCACCACCTGAGCATCCAGTTCAATCCAAAGGTTGGAGCAGCCGATTTCCACCGCGGTATTAACCCCATGCACCAACGCCATCAACTCAGCCATGGTGTTGGTCGCGATGCCAATTCCATTCCCGAAAGCATAAATAATATCACCCTTACAATTTCTAATAACTCCACCGATACTCGCCATACCCGGATTCCCTCTTGACGCCCCGTCCGTGTCGAGTTTGACCCATCCTTGCCGGGACCGATTCCACTTAACCACAATAATTTGGTGCTCTTTCGGTTTCTGCAATCATAAACCAAAGGATCTAGCAATATGGATATCTCATTTCCATGTCCCTCGTTTCATCTTATTTTTCCGACCCCAACGCAACAAGTGTGTGTCAATCTACCTCATAATATTAGAAGTTTTGAAAATGCCTCCGACATGTTTGACCCAGTTTCTCTCAGCCCAAATAAACCAGAAAATGATCCCAGGTAAAATAATTCTCACATGATTCTTGCCAATATGACTAGAAGACGCCAACCAACATTGCATCATTCCAATTACCGAGTTGATTCCATCGGTGTTGATTCCGAATCTTCCTGCCAGAGCCCTCCATATAGCTCTAGCTTTGTTGCTCGTAATGAAGAGATGTTTGTGGGTTTCTAAGTTTGAGCAGCATTAGCACTTAGAGAGGAAGACAATACCCTTCCGATGTATTCGCTCATCAACCGGAATCCAGTTGTTAAACAATCACCACATAAATATCATGATCGTCGGACTAAGATCGGCTCCCCAAATCTTTCTGAAGAAGGCCGAAGGCTCCTGTCTTTGACGCAGGCTGCGCCAGCATGATTTAAAAGAAACGTTTCCATTTTCACTAGCTGTCCAAGGTGGGCTATCATCCACCGCAATGTTGATAGGGATATTAGAGATCTTTGCCACACGTTCATCCCCCACAATCTCCTTGAGTCGGTGTTCATCCCATTTTCCATTGGTCCAAAGCTCACGCACTTTGACCTGAGGGTTTTTATCCACTCCCTCACTGAGTTGAATCCAATACACGTCCCATTTATCCAGCCAAAACGAGATGTCTCCATGTCCAATAGACCAGCTTATGTTTTGTTCGGTCTGCTCCCTCACCCCGCAAATACGCCTCCAAGCAGGAGAATGGTATTTAGTAACAGCAGCAAGAGTGGGTTGAGTACCATTACAATATCTATCCTCATGAACACCGCCCAGAGCTTGTTGCTAGTCCGGAGACGCCACCAGAGCTTCTGCGAGAAGGAGGAAATCAGATCCTCCACGTCTCTAACACCCAAACCACCTTCAGAAGTAGGATAACACAACTGTTTCCACGCCGCCCAATGAATTTTCCGTTTGTCCATCGTAGAACCCCAGAAAAATCTGTTAAATATCCTTTCTAACAACGAGATCACAGATTTTGGTGGATTGAGAATTTGAAAGGTATGCATGGGGATGGAGTACAGTACATATTTAATCAGTTGCAACCTTCCTCCGTGTGAGAGCCGTGTGGACTCCCATCCCTGTAAGCGTGCCCGCAGTTTGGACATGACATCATCCAGGTATATATTCTGACGCCTTCCGCGATAAAGAGGCGTACCGAGGTACTTAATCGGTAAGGACTCTCTCCTAAAACCCAAAGTTTCCCTCACCATTAAAGCCACTTCAGTTGAATTGTTGCCAACAACATAGTAACTTTTATTGTTGTTGATTTTCTGTCCAGAAACTGCTTCATACATCCGCAGCACATCCCTAATGCTGTGAAGAGATTCTCGCCTGCTATTTGTGAAAATAATAGTGTCATCGGCGTATGCAAGATGCGAGACTATGGTTGTGGCCGATGTTTTGTACCTGCAAAACGCCTTCTCGGCCCTGCATTTATCAAGTGCAATAGATAGGAAATCGGCAGCTATAACAAAAAGAGGGGGAAAGAGGATCACCTTGTCACAGACCTTTCGAGGAGGAGAAACACCCCATAGCTGAGCCGTTAACTAAGATCGAAAACTAATAATTTTGTATGCATTCCTTAACTCTTTCAACCCACACTTCAGGAAAGCCTTTTCTACGCAACACCTCGAGAAGGAAATTCCACTCGACACGATCATAGGCCTTCTCCATGTCAAGTTTCAGTAAAACGTTTTTCTTTCTCCCACGGGAATCCAAAGAATGAATCATTTCTTGGGCCAGTAAGATGTTATCGCTGATGATTCTTCCTCTAACGAATCCACTCTGATTAGAAGAGACAACTTTCGGGAGGACTAAGGTAAGCCTGTTGTTCATTATTTTTGTAATAATTTTGTTCTTAACATTGCACAAGCTAATAGGTCTGTAATCCGACCAATGTGACGGGTTTTCTTTCTTCGGGATCAACACCACAGTAGTAGCAGTATAAGACCGATGTAGCTTCCCCCCGGAGAAGAAGTCAGTCACGACATCAAGAATATCATTCCCCACAATCTTCCAAAATCTTTGATAGAAGTTCGCCCCAAACCAGTCAGGGCCAGCCACGCTATTCGGGCTAATTCCGAACACCGCTTCACGGACCTCATCTAAATCCGGTGCACGCATCAAAATGGTTGCGTCATCTTGCGTGATCACCTTCGGGATAATCTGGAGTTGATGGTCTAACTCACGATTGGTTCCTTCCGTTGTCAGCATCATTTCAAAGAACTCATTTGCTGACTGTCTTAGCTCCGCAGGGTCTGTAATTGTCACCTGCCCACTTCCAATCGACTTTATCTGAGCTTTGAACCATTTTCTCTTGACCAGAGAATGGAAATACCTTGTGTTTCTCTCACCATCCTCAATCCATCGGCAGGCTGCTTTTTGTCGCCAATAATCTTCTTCCATTGCTGTAGCTCTATTGCGTAAAGCAATCAGTAGGATTGGCGTCATAAGTTTTTTCAGCAACATCCACATCTTTTTCAGCCTCCCCCACTCTGTCAAAGACATTTCCAAACACATTCTTGTTCCATGTCTTTAGAGCATTCTTAAGCCGAGAGAGTTTAATGTGTAGGCGCCACAGACCCTTGGCATAAACATCTTGTCTCCAATTATCAGCCACAACCTGCTCTATTTTGGGATGTCTCAGCCACATATCCTGGAAGCGGAAAGTGAGAGTTGGCTTTTGCGTGCTATCCTCACAGAAGATCAGCAAAGGGCAGTGATCGGAGCCTCCACGACTAAGGTGCTTAACGTGGACCTTGGGGAATTTATTAGCCCAAAATTCGTTAAGAAAAATCCTGTCCAATCTTTGTAGCATGCCACCCTTAGCCCAAGTGAACTCAGCCCCTTCGAAGCTTGGTTCGATTAGGTTGCAATCGTGAATGAACTCATTGAACTCGCCAATTCCCTGCATATCAGGACGGTTTCCTCCTCTTCTTTCTTCCGCTCGAGTGATAATGTTGAAATCCCCCCGCCCCCCAATAACCAAGGTTCTGAGGGAGAATGATTAGAAAGCCACTCTCATATTTCCCTTCTACCCGGTGTCGAGGACTTAGCATAAACCACCGTGACATAAACCGAATTCTTCCACTCTTCTCGTCGAAGCTTTAAATGCACAAATTGTCGATTGTCCTCAATCACCTCCATTGAAGTCTCCTGATCACAAAAACACCAAATGTGATTAAAAATGTTATGGAGAGCTTTATCGAAGTTAAATTTACATTTGAATTCATGCAAATCAGATTGAACCATAGGTTCTAAAATAGCAAGAAAGTTAAGTTTGTTTTTTCTCCAGAATCTTTTAAGGATACACTGCCGGCCCTCGTTGCGTATGCCTCGTACATTCCATATCAAGCTTCGTAGAATCATGGATGACCGGTGTTAAAGCCCGATGCCCTCGTGGGCATCCTTTTAGGGGCTGCGGCATTTGGCTGTTTTGTTATCCGAGTTCTCCATTTGCTTTTCACCTGCGTGAAATCCTGTCCAATATCATCAGCTGAGTTGGAGCGAAACAAAGAATGGTTTTTCCTCATTTCAGGATCATCATCATCAACGGCCTCATCATCATTCTCTGAGTCCGAGGCCTTACCCGATCCATCTTGGTCTGATCCTTGTACCGGAGCTATAATTGGTAGAACAATTTCCAGGGAGTCAATTTGGACTGCGGTATCATCTGTTTCCCCCACTCGGGATTCAGAGTTATGGTCTTCCTCATTTTCCCGACCTTTTCCGCTGCTATCAAGAATGTTATTCTCAGGTTGAGTTGTAGCTTGCGTTGTCGGTTGCACTAAGTTGTTAGCTTTGGCAAAAGTTTTTTCTGTTGGAAAACACGAATCATAAAGCAGCGGAATTTAAAAAAATTTTCCAACAAAAGGATCTTGGACTCGCAATCGTGTATCCAAATTCGTAGAGTTAAGAAACTTACTTTTCTTTTATTCTTTCTTGAAGCGTTTCAAGCCACCCAAGAACGCTCTTCTCGCGGCTTGATCCCCTCTCCTTGGTAAAGCTCGAATCTTCAAACTTCTAACTTGAAGCTCTCTAGAGATAGTCCACCAACTTGATCACAATCTAACTAGTAAGGATGCTAGTTCTCTAGTTAGTGTTTAGGCTTAACCTAGGGTTTCGTACATCTTGGAGAAAGGATGGTGTTCAACACATGAACCAAAAGAATTGTCAAAATTAGCTCCTAGAGGAGCTCGAGCTCCCCTATTTATAAGAGGGGGAGTGCCGAAATTCCTAGTCCTTAATGGGCTAGGATTTTGGTCTCTCTCTCTCTCCTATTACTTGATCATCAAGTAATTTTGACTTTGACTTTGAATTATAATTCAAATCAACTTTCAAGAGAGCTAAAAATATCCAAACTATTTTTGGATAATTTTATACTTTATTTATTTAAAACAAATAACTTATTTTTATCTAATTAATTAATTCATAATTAATTAACTAGATTACTTTCTCCAAAATAAAACTTTCTTTTTAATTCAAAATTAAACCAAAGTCTATTAAATAATTAACAAATTAATTATTTAATATATATAATATATAATATATATATATATATATATATATTCACGTGTGTGACACGTGTCACAAGGACACGTGATCCACACGTGTGGCTTCACACGTGTGGAACCCTCTTGGCCCGATTAACTCGTTTAATCATTTTAAAGCCTCAACTCATGTAACCAAGTTGTTGTGTGTGACCCTCTAGGTTCTCAATTCAATTAGCAGTGACCCTAATTAATTAATTCACTAATTAATTAATCAGTCCACAGATTAAACGACCATAGTCTAGCAACAGGTGTTTAACCCCTAGCGGAATTGGAATGTTCGGATTCGACAGAACCTTTAAGTCATTGATTCATGTGAGATACAATCCTCCTACTTACTATCTCTCAACCAAGATCGAAGGTAAGGGAATAATCAGAACCCTAATAATCCGGTCTTAAAGCTAAGTGCATTTCATATCCATTTGATCTCAATCCAAAAAACCCTTTTCTTGATGTCTTGATCTACTGCCTTGGCCAAGGACTTCATATGGCATATGAATGACTTACACAATAAGAGATCACCTTGAAAATGCAAGTGTAGGTCCTTTCTTGATTCTCATTCACTTTCATGAATCACTTGTGCAGCCCCAGCATAAGCCTTGAATCAGTTGTCTAAGGCGACACCCTTTAAAGCTTATACCTAAGACTACAGAGTTAACTCATAAAGTGATAAGGAACCTCAAGCCTAAGGATCAATTAATCACATCAATGACTCGTGAGATATTTCCTAATCTGGAAGTTTCTATTTTCTGAAATAGAAACTTCCTTTCCCATTTAGGAATCTTCTCACACGGGGCACCTCAGTGAACTTACTTATTAACGTAAGCACCCTCATGTATCACGCACGTATCAACTATACACTTTGCACCTCCATGAAACAAGGTGGTCCTTCTTAAGGGCGTGATCCCACAAGCAAGCCTTAGAGGAGTCAGGTTGACACTCCCACTGTCTGTAGGACTCATCGGCTTGGAGTATTTTACTAATCATGACTTATGTGATATAGGGCTCGTTTCATGAACCATTTCACCTAAATGGTACAGTCCTAAAGTCATCAGGATTAGGGGAGTTCTCATACATGCACAGCTAAAGTAAACGCATACCAAACAAGAGCATATAAAGAAGTGTTGCCTCAATTAGTTATTTCATTCAAAGATTGTCTGTGATTACAATAAGGAAAAGCACAGAGCGGATATACAATCGGCTTTCTAGGGCACTATTCCTAACAATCTCCCACTTGCCCGTCAAAGCCATTCTAAAGCTATTCTAAGTCCCATCTTCTGAAGATGACCTTGGAAAACTTCTCCACTAAGGGGTTTAGTAAGTGGATCTGCCACGTTCTCTTCTGATGTGACCTTCTCAATTTGCACATCTCCTCTTTTGATAATATCACGGATTAGGTGATACTTCCTCATAATGTGCTTGGTCTGTTGGTGAGATCTTGGTTCTCTTGCTTGAGCAACCGCCCCAGTGTTGTCACAAAACACAGTAATGGGGTCTTTCATGCTAGGAACAACATTCAACTCTTGAATGAAGTATCTAATCCAAACACCTTCCTTAGCTGCATCATTTGCAGCTAAGTATTCGGCCTCAGTGGTCGAATCTGCAGTGGTAGTTTGCTTGGAACTCTTCCAACTCACTGCTCCGCCGTTTAGGCAGAAAATGTATCCTGACATTGACTTAAAATCATCTAAGTCAGATGCAAAGCTTGCATCGCAGTATCCTTCGACAGTAAGATCTTTCTGACCTCCGTAAACTAAGAATAAATCTTTAGTACTTTTCAAGTACTTAAGAATATTCTTCACGGCAGCCCAGTGACCATCTCCAGGGTCAGATTGGAAACGACTTGTTACACTAAGTGCATAAGCCACATCCGGTCGAGTACATAACATTGCATACATTATGCTACCTATTGTTGATGCATAAGGTGTATGAGTCATTCTCTCCTTCTCAAGGTTACTCTTAGGACACATATTCTTCGAAAGACATGTTCCTACACTCATAGGAAGGTTCTTAACCTTTGCTGACTCCATATTGAATCTTTTCAATACTTTGTGAATGTACATCGACTGTAATAGTCCTATTAACCTTCTAGATCTATCTCTATAGATTTTAATTCCAAGGATATAGGACGCATCACCAAGATCTTTCATCTCGAATTGGTTCGATAACCATAACTTAGTCACTTTCATGTCATCCTTCGAATTCCCAATAAGAAGGATGTCATCAACATAAAGTACTAAGAATTGCACTGAGGTCTCCAATTCCTTTCTATACACACAGGACTCATTCGAAATTTGAATGAAGCCAAACGCTTTGACTGATTCATCAAATCGAATGTTCCAATTCCTAGAAGCCTGTTTCAATCCATAGATTGATCTTTGGAGTTTGCAAACCTTTTGCTCACGCCCAGTGAATGTGAAACCTATGGGTTGCTCCATATAAATGTCTTTATCAATGTCACCATTGAGAAAGGCAGTTTTCACATCCATTTGCCATATCTCGTAGTCATAATACGCAGCAATGGCAAGCATGATCCGAATAGACTTTTGCATTGCAACTGGTGAAAAAGTTTCATCAAAGTTCACGTCGGGTCTTTGAGTGAATCCTTTTGCAACCAGTCTTGTTTTGTAAGCTGCAATGCTTCCATCAACTCCAAGCTTTCTCTTAAAGATCCATTTGCAACCTATGGGTTTGACCCCATCAGGCAAATCTACCAAAGTCCAAACTTGGTTGGAGTTCATGGAATCCATTTTGGATTTCATAGCTTCTATCCACTGTTCAGAGTCAGAATCTGAAAGTGCCTCCTCATATGTTAAAGGATCTTTATCCTTTTGAGAGATTTCATAGAAGAATCCATACCATCTTTCCGGCTATCTAGGAGTGCGTTCAGAACGCCTCAGAGCAGGGTTTTCATGTGTATCGAAATTCGTGATTGGTTGTGGTTGATCAGTAGGGGACGTTTCTTCAGTGGGTGGCGTGGGATCACTTTGTACTTCTTCTAATTCTATGATCTTGCCTTTCTTTTCTTTAAGGAACGGTTCCTCAAGAAAAATGGCATTTCTGGAAACAAACACCTTTTGCTCAGATTGATCATAGAAGTAATATCCTATGGATTCCTTAGGACAACCTTCAAAGTAGCATAAGGTAGAACGAGATTCTAACTTATCTCCCACTGTCCTCTTCACGTAAGCAGGACAACCCCAAATTCTTAAGTAAGAATAGCTAGGGATTTTACCATGCCACATTTCATAGGGCGTTTTAGGGACTGACTTAGAGGGAACTAGATTCAAAATCTTTGCTGCTCTTTCTAGGGCATAACCCCAGAAAGAAGGTGGTAAGTCAGTGAAACTCATCATGGAACGAACCATATTAAGTAGGGTTCGATTCCTTCTCTCAGAAACTCCATTAAGCTGAGGAATTCCCAGAGGAGTCCACTGAGAGATAATCCCATTATCTTTGAGATGATTAAGGAATTCTTCACTAAGATACTCGCCTCCTCGATCAGATCGAAGTGCTTTGATCTTATGACCAGTTTGGTTCTCAACCTCCTTTTGAAATTCTAAGAATTTCTCAAAAGCTTCAGATTTATACTTCATCAAGTAGACATAACCATACCGACTGAAGTCATCAGTAAAGGTTATGAAATACTGATGATTGTTTCTAGTGCTTACACTAAGCGGTCCACAAACATCAGTATGGATCAAATCCAAAACCTTAGTGGCACGTTCCACAGTTCCTTTAAAAGGAACTTTGGACATTTTTCCTTTGAGACAGGATTCGCAAGAAGTTAACTCCTTAAGATCATTTTCAGAGAATGATCCTAAAGTGTTTATCTTGCTAATTCTGTTCTTGGAAATGTGTCCTAATCTAGCGTGCCATAAGGGAGCTGAAACTTTGTCATCTCTCTTACGCTTCGTTTCTCATTGTATATTCATGATATTGATATTCTGAGTTAGATAAAGTCCATTACTTAGAGTACCGATGTGAACGGAAGAGTTGTTCCGTTTGATAAAGTATTTACCATTCTTAATATAAGTTTTATAACCTTCACAATCTAATATTGGAACTGAAATTATATTACGAATAATGCTCGGTACATCAAGGACTTTATTTAAGACTAACTCAAAACTACCTAAATCTAATCTAATTGTGCCTAAAGCTCGAGCTTCAATGTTTGAGCCATCGCCGATCTTCAAGACACATTCTCCTTCTTTGAGTTGTTGGACTTCACTTAGCATCTGTACATCATTACAAATATGAGTTCCACAACCGGTATCAAGTACCCAAGAACTAGAATTAATAGAAAGATTTACTTCAACGAGAAAAATATCTTTCTTTAGAGTAGCCTTGTACTCTGGGCAGTTTCTCCTCCAATGTCCCGCTTTGCCACAATGGAAGCAAACATCCTCTTTCTGATCACGCTTCTTCTTTTGGGTCTTCTCCTTCGAAATGCCACCAGTGGGCCTAAGGGGTTTCTTCTTCTTCCTTTGGGCTTTCTTGCCCTTACCTTTAGAAGGCCCAGAAGAGGAAAACGGAGTATTCACCATCAAAACCTTATTGTCCTTCTTGATCGTGCTTTCAGCAGTCACAAGCTGACTAATCAGCTCAGCTACAGTAGCACCAGCATGATTCATGTTGAAATTAAGGACAAATGGGTTGAATGATGGTGGGAGCGAAGCTAGCAACAAATCCACTGAAAGCTCATCTTTCAGTGGCATGTCCATGGAAGCAAGTTTCTCAGTAAGGGCAAGAAACTTGAGTCCATATTCATGGACACTTGAACCTTCCCTTATTCTTAAGTGGAACAATTCCTTTGAAGTGTTATACCTTGTAACACGTTCATGAGGGCGGTAAAGTTGCTCTAAGTGGTCGTAAATCTCCCAAGCGAATTCCATGGCCTCATGTTGCCTTTGCAAGTCCGGAGACATGGTAGCCAACATAAGGCAACGGGCTTGGAGATTATCATCCTTCCACTTCTGAATCGCGTCCCGCTCGGCCCGAGTGGGAGCCTCCCCTTCGGGACTAGGCTCCCCTTCGAAGAGAACATAAGTTCTCTTCTCAGAATCTAAAATGATTTTTAGATTCCTCAGGCAATCAGAATAGTTGGGACCAGTCAACTTGTTTGACTCGAGGATCGATACAAGAGGGTTTTTGGTTGCCATTTCAAAACACATAGAGAATCACAGAATCTACGACCTAAATGGTAAAACAGAGAACTAGTGAGCATGCTGAATTATAACGATATACAAAAGATAAGGTCTTTAATCTAATGTAGCTCCCACTGTTTTTCAAAGATCTAGAATTCCCAAAGATCTAAGAGGAACACGTTTCCCAATGGGTACTAAGATCCTAGGCATTTTACCTCGAACCCACGACTCGCGGACATTCTAAGTAAGAACCCTAGGTAGGTACAACTTACCAATTCTAACACCTTTAGAACTCTTAGTAATTGTTTTTGCATCACCCATCTTTCAATATGGACCCACGACTCGTGCGACATCCATATTTATTTAGGCATTAAGCTAGACCCATCAATCATGAGATCATGACCAAAACTTAGTTCGAACGACCCACGACTCGCGGACATCGCCCTTGCTAAAATTGACCATGAAATATTGATCATTTAAAATGATCAATTAGGTAACTAAGAACTAATAAGCTCCACTAGCTATCCCACGACTCGTGGACAATAACTAGCTTCACTTACTAAACTTAAAACCTATTGATGGAATGCTAGGAATTTAATTTAAAATTTGCATCTCGAATTAAATACCTATTTGTTCGAAATTAGCTTAATATTTAATGGGAATTTTCGAATCAACCAGAGAGTTGTCCGGTTCGACCTCACCAACATATTTGTTATCCAATTTTATTAGTCTTGATTAATACAAGTACACTTAAATGCATTTCAAACAAGCACATAAACAGATAACATGTCCTAGCATGATACTAACATGTAATGATCATGGGTTCTACCTATCTTACGCGTGATATGTGGAAGCCACTCCACAATCACAAGTTCTAACATACATGCCACATAAACAGTTTAAATCACATAAAGGAAAGCGGTAACAAAATACGAGCCCTATCTCTATTACATTTTTACAATTGAGATTCCCCTCCCTAACATTTTGAGGGGTCTTCACTTATGGCCTCCTTGTTACTTGAATGTGGTCCATCTTAGTCCATGGGTGCATTGTCTCCAAAATGAAAATAAAACCTCACCACCTATCTCTACTCTCAAATTACAATAAAAGGAAAAAGACATAAAGTAATAAGGCTCAATCTTCATATTGGCCTTAGACAATTACACGGGGCATACCCCGGTCTCAAAAACAGTAATATGGAAAGCCACATAATAAATCACATAACAGTACGCACATAAGTGAGGCTCCAACCTCAATTGACAAACGCAATTATAGGGCTCCAACCCCAATTTAAACCATCCATGTGCATAAATTAAAACCATACATAAGTCTAAACCCATGATCACCTAACATGCTTTTGCGAGAATTTAAATTTAGCCAATAAATTAAAATTCCCGTTTCAAGTCCTAATGACTTAAAACACGACTTGATGCGAGTCTTATTTATAAAAGTTTTCAATAAATCCCAAATTACCAAAACAAATAAAATTCCAATTAATTTCTGAAAATTAATAATTTTATCAAAGATTGTATTTTCCCAAAATATAAACCGTTTTAATTTCTCAAAAATCCCAATTTTAAGTTTTATTCAAAAATTAAAATAAATATTCAAAAATAAAATTTTAAAATTAAAATAAAAAATTGGGACTGGATTGCACGAAACACGAAAAGGCCGGATCACGAAAACAGGGCCCGCACACGAAAGAGCCGCACACATCGCGCGAGCGCGCCGATGCGCGCAGCCTTCTCCGCTGAGTGGCGGGCGGGGATGGGCGGCTAGTCTCGGCCGCCCTGGGCGGGCGTGCCTAGGGCCTCCCGTGCGGTTGCGGGAGGGTGCTGGGCGGCGTCGCCCATGCGCGGGCCTGGGTAGGCGCGCGACGCCTTCGCGCGCGGGGTTTCGCGTGTTCGTCGTAATCCGGGTTTTGTTTCGTGTTTTCGTTAAAAAACAAAGCCAATCCAAGAAATCGAAAAACAGTTTATACAGTTTCAAATCTAAAATTGTTTTCAAAAATTAAATTTTTGTAAAAACTAATTTTCAGAAACTTTCAGGAAAAAATACAGTAATTCAGGCTTTCTAAAACAATTACAAATACTCAATCGCATCAAGCCTAAGAATTTCTACCAAATTCAGTATAATTGAAACGAATCAGAAACACGATTAACAAGGTGGCTCTGATACCACATGTTGGAAAACACGAATCAGAAAGCAGCGGAATTTAAAAAAAAATTCCAGTAAAAGGATCTTGGACTCGCAATCGTGTATCCAAATTCGTAGAGTTAAGAAACTTACTTTTCTTTTATTCTTTCTTGAAGCGTTTCAAGCCACCCAAGAACGCTCTTCTCGCGGCTTGATCCCCTCTCCTTGGTAAAGCTCGAATCTTCAAACTTCTAACTTGAAGCTCTCTAGAGATAGTCCACCAATTTGATCACAATCTAACTAGTAAGGATGCTAGTTCTCTAGTTAGTGTTTAGGCTTAACCTAGGGTTTCGTACATCTTGGAGAAAGGATGGTGTTCAACACATGAACCAAAATAATTGTCAAAATTAGCTCCTAGAGGAGCTCGAGCTCCCCTATTTATAAGAGGGGGAGTGCCGAAATTCCTAGTTCTTAATGGGCTAGGATTTTGGTCTCTCTCTCTCTCCTATTACTTGATCATCAAGTAATTTTGACTTTGACTTTGACTTTGAATTATAATTCAAATCAACTTTCAAGAGAGCTAAAAATATCCAAACTATTTTTGGATAATTTTATACTTTATTTATTTAAAACAAATAACTTATTTTTATCTAATTAATTAATTCATAATTAATTAACTAGATTACTTTCTCCAAAATAAAACTTTCTTTTTAATTCAAAATTAAACCAAAGTCTATTAAATAATTAACAAATTAATTATTTAATATATATATAATATATATATATATATATTCATATGTGTGACACGTGTCACAAGGACACGTGTCACTCACGTGACCCACACGTGTGGCTTCACACGTGTGGAACCCTCTTGGCCCGATTAACTCGTTTAATCATTTTAAAGCCTCAACTCATGTAACCAAGTTGTTGTGTGTGACCCTCTAGGTTCTCAATTCAATTAGCAATGACCCTAATTAATTAATTCACTAATTAATTAATCAGTCCACAGATTAAACGACCATAGTCTAGCAACAGGTGTTTAACCCCTAGCTGAATTGGAATGTTCGGATTCGACAGAACCTTTAAGTCATTGATTCATGTGAGATACAATCCTCCTATTTACTATCTCTCAACCAAGATCTAGGGTAAGGGAATAATCAGAACCCTAATAATCCGGTCTTAAAGCTAAGTGCATTTCATATCCATTTGATCTCAATCCAAGAAACCCTTTTCTTGATGTCTTGATCTACTGCCTTGGCCAAGGACTCCATATGGCATATGAATGACTTACACAATAAGAGATCACCTTGCAAATGCAAGTGTAGGTCCTTTCTTGATTCTCATTCACTTTCATGAATCACTTGTGCAGCCCCAGCATAAGCCTTGAATCAGTTGTCTAAGGCGACACCCTTTAAAGCTTATACCTAAGACTACAGAGTTAACTCATAAAGTGACAAGGAACCTCAAGTCTAAGGATCAATTAATCACATCAATGACTCGTGAGATATTTCCTAATCTGGAAGTTTCTATTTCCTGAAATAGAAACTTCCTTTCCCATTTAGGAATCTTCTCACACGGGGCACCTCAGTGAACTTACTTATTAAAGTAAGCACCCTCATGTATCACACACGTATCAACTATACACTTTGCACCTCCATGAAACAAGGTGGTCCTTCTTAAGGGCGTGATCCCACAAGCAAGCCTTAGAGGAGTCAGGTTGACACTCCCACTGTCTGTAGGACTCATCGGCTTGGAGTATTTTACTAATCATGACTTATGTGATATAGGGCTCGTTTCATGAACCATTTCACCTAAATGGTAGAGTCCTAAAGTCATCAGGATTAGGGGAGTTCTCATACATGCACAGCTAAAGTAAACGCATACCAAACAAGAGCATATAAAGAAGTGTTGCCTCAATTCGTTATTTCATTCAAAGATTGTCTGTGATTACAATAAGGAAAAGCACAAAGCTGATATACAATCGACTTTCTAGGGCACTATTCCTAACATTTTCAACCCAGATTTTTGTTGTTCCCTGCGGGTGCTGATCTTTTTTCCCATTTATGTTCTCCGCTGGCACTTTTGTGAGAGACTCCTGATGTTTTTGTGTGCCTTCCTTACTTTGTTTTTTCTGTTTAGACGCTTGTTCCGTATTCGCTTGTTTTTCTATAATTACATTCCTGAGGTCTGATACAGGTTCCTTAGATGCCCTCTGTTCTACTACATAGCACTCGTTTCCTTTATGCCCCAGCCTAGAGCACTCCGTGCAGTAATCTGGTAGTCGTTCGTAGATAATTTCCTGCATTTGTATTCCGCCCTCATATCCTAAGGTAATCTGGTGTTTTAGATGCTGGAAGAGATCCAATTCAACACACACACGAGCAAACTCAGGTCGAGCAGCATCGATTATGCCGGCATCACAGCACAGCGGTTCTCCAATGACTCTAGCTACATCGTATATTGCCTCCTCATCGAAGAATTGAGTGCGTAAGCCTGGGAGGCGAATCCAAACCGGGACGACTGAGGATTCAATTTGTGGGTTGAAAGTGGTTGACCACTTGAAGATTCTCATAGGGAAGCCATCGAAAAGGATCATTTTCAAAAGCCACAATTTCGTAAAATCTTCATCGCAGTTCAGGCGAATTAGCACATGCTTTGCATTCAGAAGCCCCAATTTGAACTCTCCCGATAACTCAAGTTCCAAGAACGGTTCATGCAGACGAGCCATAGAAGGGTATCCATGGGAGAACTTACCGACGAGGGTGAACTTGTATGGCAGGGAGAGCCTTTCTATCTCACCGTCTGAAAATTGGATATGTGTGAGTCCATTCCTTTCTGAGACAGTCCCGTATTTGCGAGCAGTATCCTGACGATTGAAGACGTGTACACTGCCGCGTTGAGAGTTAGGGTTAACGCCCCTTGTGGAAGTAGGGGCGAAGGAACGTTTTCCCGCAGACAAAGCCGCCGCATAGGTTTTGCCTTGTTCAGCGAGAGGATTGTTGAGATCAGGATGCGGGGTCCCCTGTGGAGGGGCTGTTGCCACCGGTGGCGGCGGCTCCAACATGCCGCAAACCTAGGTTCGTCGAGAGGGAGAGAAATTCATCAATAAAAGATGAACCCATCAACAACTTGGACCAACCCCTATTGGCTTTCATATTTTCTTATATTTGTTTTGTCTTTTGTACGAGAATTTCAAATTGTTATTTTGCATCTTTCATTTGAGAGTCTTATTACATGTTGTGCGGGATTTTATACCAAGTTTTTTGAATTTCATTCAACACAGCATCTTGAGCATCTCCCTCTCTTTCGATGTATACAGCTTCAACTTACATATATATATATTTGATTTTATTCTTATTTTTATTTAGTATTTTGTTTAGTTCTATCTCATTAATTAATAATAATATTTTTTGAGTTGGGTTCAAAACTTCATTGCCCCACAAATTTTTGGTTTAACTAACAGAAGTTAGTTAAAGTGGTTAAAAAATTATTTTTCTATGGTAATGATTTGAGTTCGAATAAGTCTAACAATTTTGGAGTGTGTGTTTAAAAAAAAAATAATCTTTTAAGTTTTAGAAGGAAATTTGAACAGAATCTTTGGTAGATAGATATAGTGTGTTATGTATGTGGGTATAGTATTATATGCACGTGAATAATGTGTATCAATGTAGAATTTCACCTTTGAATAGTGAAACTTGATGTTTTACCCTCAACTATATTACAAAAGATAATGTACAATGGGTAATATGAGATAAGTCCCTATTAGAGCATGATATTTTTACTTTAGTCCCCTATTGGGCATCAAAATTTTATTTTAGTCCCCACGTGTAGTAGGAATATGATAGAATGCAGTATTTATATCTTATTATGTTATATATGTTTTCACCACTCTCAAACATATTGTATAAATTTCACATAATATAGTATTAACATGTTCTAATACAGTATTTATATCGTATTATGTATGAATATGATAGAATGCAGTATTTATATCTTATTATGTTATATATGTTTTCACCACTCTCAAACATATTCTATAAATTTCACATAATATAGTATTAAAATGTTCTAATACAGTATTTATATCGTATTATGTTGTATAAATTTTCGGGGACTAAAGTAAAAATCTCCAAATTGGAGGGGACTTATTTGAAATTGCCCCAATGTACAATTGATAAATTTTTAAAAATGTATTTTTATTTCTTTTTCATTTGAATCAGAACATTTAATATATATTGACTATAGTGATTAGTGACTAGAGCTTTTTTTTTTTTTTTTTAATTAAAAACGGAAACCGGCCAAACGAGACCGTGGGAAATTGTAAAACTTTATTGTGGAGCTGGGCGAATTGTTTTTTATTATTTTTTTATTTTTTAAACACACGCACACTCAAGTGGTCAGAGAGGTTTGAACTCGGGACCTTGCCTTCGAAAAACAACCCTCGAACCACTTGGACCAACCCCTGTTGGTTGATTAGTAACTAGAGCTTCTTACTGAAATTCTAAGCACTTCAAAAACATGGGGCTGTTAGAGCATACTCAAATTTAGAAATCCAACATCTTATGTTTGGTTAACCATAATTGAATATTTTCCACTCAATTAAACTCGCCGGTTAAATTTTTTTTTGTTTTTGTAATTGTTTATTAAGCTCAAATGCAATATCGGATAAATATTAAAGTTTGGAGCTATTGAAAGTTAAATTTAGTTTATAAGGTGCAAAAGAAATATATACTGTTTCTTTTGACAATATTTTAGATTATTTATGTTTTTTCCAAATTCTGTTTTAAAAACTACCTACAAGCTGCTATTTTTTGTTATCTAAAAAAAAGGAATAATAATTCGTAAGTTTAAATGAAATTCTAAGCATAATTTGGGTGAATATCAATTTCAGCCCTAATGTATAAATTTTTGTTGACTTTGATCCCAATACTTATACATTTTTGTTGACTTTGATCCCATTACTTTGTATAAATCATTTTCTTATATTCTAACATGATTTTTGGCATAAACTCGGGACTGAAGTTGGATTATGACTTATAACTTTTTTTGACCAAAAATGATATTTTTTTTTATAATTTTTTTACGCCAACGTTTTATTTATTTTTATTTATGCCCAATATAAGCTATAACCAATATCACTTCCAAGGTTTGATATAAGTAATCTTCTTTCATTAAGATTAGTTATTTGTGCATGTCATCCTTGCATGTATAAATAAATTTGATTTAATTTATATCAAATTTATATTTGGTATGTACAAATTTGGCCAAAATTGTATATATTAAACTTGCTTTTGGTGCACGACAATCATTGTATTATAATTTTTTTTTATTAATAGTACAAAAATTTACAAACAGTTATATTTTTTGTAATAGAAAAGTAAAAGACGTAGAAAAAGTTTAAGTGAAAAATATAGTATTTTTAATTCGTTCGCTATTGTATTTGTTTCTGTTATAAAAGACTATTGTTTAGGCTTGATTATGGTTTCCTTATATAACAGATTCATTAAGATCCCTGGTGTGAAGGGATTCTACCTAAGATAAATAACCCCTCATTGTATCTTTCATAGACAGAAAACCAAATAGAAAGGATGTCTTCAATAAAATCTTTTCCTCTTTTCCATGCTCTAACATGGTATCAAAGCAGGATTCATCCTAGGGACTCAGAAATTTCATCATCGTCCTAAACACCGTTTCTCAAACCTCTGTGGCATCAATCAAGATGTCTACAGAAATCACTCCAACACTTAGCACCCAACTTTCAAAACTCTCAATGACCAATTCCGAGAACCTCTCAATTGGTATTAAACTAAACCATGAAAATTACCCGATCTGGGCCCGGATTATGAAGATGGCGATCGGCGGAAGAGGCGGCCGATCACACATCACGGGAAAACCACCCGCACCAGCAGAAACAGATGAATCGTATGATGAGTGGGAACAACTAGACCAACAAGTGTTCACATGGATCATACAGAACATGGAACCGAGTTTGATAAACAACGTTCTCCAATACCCAACAACAAAGGCACTCTGGGACGGCCTCGCTACGACCTATGGCAGCGGCACAGACCCTCTGCAACTATTCGATTTACACAGAAGGGCAAACACACTCAAACAAGGGTCAGACAGCCTCGAAGAATTTTGGGGGAAATTGCAAACAATCTGGATGGCCATAGACCGAAAACAGCCAAACCCTATGAAGTGCTCAGACGACATCACAGCCTTCAATAAGATTCAACAAGAACAGAGGCTTTACCAATTACTTACCGGAATTGATGAACGGTATGACCAAATTAGGCGAGATCTATTGAAGCTTGACACGAAACCCTCAGTGGAGTCGGCCTACGCCACCATCCGGAGGGAGGCTGCCCGTCTTCAAATCTTGAAGACGGCGTCCGATGGCGAAGGAGACCCATCATCATTGGGTACTGGAGTGGGACTGATCGCGAAAGGAGGAAAGAACGGGCGCAACAGATCCGACGGGAACAGGCGCGGTGAGGGTGGTGGCCGGAAACCACCGCCACCGCGGGAGGACAAGTCTGAACTAGAATGCTCACACTGTGGAAAACCCAGGCACACCAAAGAGGGGTGCTTCGAATTGATAGGATATCCGGAATGGTGGGAAGGAAGTAAGAAAGGGAGTGGAGGATCGAATACCAGCGGCGCACGACGGCGGGCGAACGCTGTGACTGGCGAGGTGCAGGGCTGGGCAGATCCGGCGAAACACCAGGTCGCCGCTGTAAGCATCACTCACCAGGACACCGGTGCAGCGGCGGCGACACCAGAATTGACGACGGGAGGCCGGCGGGCGAATATCGCCGCCTATGCTCAAGGAGGATCTGAGGCAACTAAGCTGGGTAACGGAGGTAATGGGATTGAGTCAACCGACTCAAATCCCAGCAAACCCTTATTTCATTTCCCTAAAGTTCAGTTATTTGCAAAACAGCCCCCCATGTTTGGCCCCTCTGCATTTGTACCCCACAGCTTACATGTCACTAATGATAATACCAAAAAATCATCACAATGGATAATTGATTGTGGGGCCACCGATACAATGACATTTGATCCGTCGGATTTAATTGAACCAATTTTGAAAAGTTCTAATATTCAGACTGCTAATGGCGAGTTTGTGAAGGTTAAAGGGGAAGGAACTGTTAATATTTCACCAAGATTGAAATTGAAAAACTGCCTCTATGTCCCGTCTTTATCTTGCAAGCTGTTGTCTCTGAGTCATTTAACCAGTGAGCTGAACTGTATGGTGCTTATATACCCTCGTTTCTATGTTATCCAGGACATTCATACGAAGGAGATAGTTGGGCGTGGTACTGAGCGGGACGGACTTTACTACGTGGATGAGTTAGATAAACCTGCGAGAGCATTGTTGACAAAAGGCAACCCGGACACTCAAATCTGGCTATGGCACCGCCGTCTTGGACACCCATCTGCTGGGTATTTACGAATGTTATTTCCTACCCTTTTTCAGGATAAACAGAACTTTCAGTTGTTATGTGAAACTTGTTCTATTGCAAAAAGTCATAGGACTTCCTTTAAACCTTCAAACACTCGAGTGCAGTCAGTTTTTTCTTTAATTCATTCAGATGTGTGGGGCCCTGCCCCGGTTACAAATCACAGCCGGTTTCGTTACTTTGTGTTATTCATTGATGACTTTTCTCGTATGACGTGGGTCTATTTTTTGCGGCACAAGTCCGAACTAACTGATACCTTCATAGCCTTCTTTAACTTGATCCAAACACAATTTGATAAGAAGATTCAAATCTTGAGAACCGACAATGGGCGTGAGTATGTCAACCAAATGATGTCCGAATTTACCACTCAACAAGGCATAATCCATCAAACCTCTTGCCCAAACACACCCCAACAAAATGGGGTGTCTGAACGGAAAAATAGAACCTTACTTGAGATGACCCGTGCCCTCCTCACCGAGTCACATACACCAACCAATCTTTGGCCAGAGGCTGTCGCCACATCTACTTATCTTACAAATAGACTTCCTACCAAAATCCTCAATCACAAGACACCTCTATCCGTGTTCCAAACCCAAGTCACTATTCCTCACTCCATGACTTTACCCCCACGGATCTTTGGTTGCTCAGTGTTTGTGCATATTCCTAAAATAGAACGGACGAAATTGGATCCTTGTGCCCTCAAATGTGCCTTTGTTGGATATGCCCCTAATCAGAAGGGCTACAGATGCTATCACCCCGCTACACGTCGGTTCTATGTTACTATGGACTGTGAGTTCTTGGAAACTGAATATTATTTTCAGACCCAGCATAGCTCTCAGGGGGAGCATTATCCGAGTGACTCACTATGCTGGCTCGACTCAGAGGTCACTGAAACATCTCAAAGGCCTTCTTCTGGCTCCGATACGCTCAGTACCACTCTCAAGCATCCTCCTCCGCATGGTGTCCACACTAAAGAAACCGAGGTAACTGATTCTGGTCTTCCCTCATCTGTTCTTCTTGATTCTACTGTTATATCAGATACAGTTAACCCTGTGGTGAGTGATACAGATAATTCCAGATATGAGTTGCCTCAGAGAAGCAACCGGGGCATACCTCCTGACCGGTACTCTCCCGATCAACGGTCTCGATCCTCTAAGTATCCAGTGGGTAATATGGCACTCAGGGGAAGTATGTCCCGCGTGGCTCAAGCCTTCTTGGGAAATCTCTATAAGGAGCAAATCCTAAAAACTGCCAAGGAGGCTATGCAGGCCAAGGAGTGGAGAGAGGCTATGATGGTTGAAATGGATGCCCTCGAAAAGAATGAAACCTGGGAAAAATGTGAATTACCCTATGACACGAAGCCAGTAGGGTGCAAATGGGTGTTCACCATCAAGTACAAGGCTGATGGGACAGTTGAGAGATACAAGGCACGACTCGTAGCAAAAGGATACACCCAGACCTATGGGATCGATTATTCTGAAACCTTCTCCCCAGTGGCAAAACTAGATACTGTACGAGTTCTTCTCTCAGTAGCCGCGAACCAGGAGTGGCCTCTTCACCAATTTGATGTTAAGAACACCTTCTTACATGGAGAGCTATCAGAAGAAGTGTACATGGAAGCACCGCCAGGTTTCTCAGATCAGTTCAGAACCCATGAAGTATGTCGTCTTAGGAAAGCTTTGTATGGGCTCAAACAATCCCCACGAGCCTGGTTTGGAAGGTTCACCAAGGCCATGCAGAAATATGGATACAGACAAAGCAATGCAGATCACACATTGTTCCTGAAAAACAGAGGGAACTTAATCACGTGTCTGATCATATATGTGGATGACATGATCATCACCGGGAGTGACAAGGAAGAGATGGAACAGCTGCGCAGAAACTTGTTCCTAGAATTTGAGATGAAAGATCTGGGAGGCTTGAAGTACTTCTTGGGAATTGAAGTAATGCGGTCTAAGCAAGGAATCTTTATTTCACAGAGGAAGTACGTTCTTGACCTCCTGGCAGAAACAGGAATGTTGGATTGCAAACCAGTGGACACACCGATTCAGGTGAACCATAGGCTGAAAATACAAGAAGATGGAAAACCGGCAGACAGAGAACGGTACCAAAGGCTTGTTGGGAAACTTATCTACTTGTCTCATACAAGACCTGACATCGCGTATGCAGTCGAGGTAGTTAGCCAATTCATGCATCAACCAGAACAGAGACATATGGAAGTAGTGACGAGGATACTGCGGCACTTAAAGGGGTCAGCAGGCAATGGGATCATGTTTAGCAAGCACGGTAACCTAGACATCGAAGCCTACACCGACGCTGACTGGGCAGGAAACCCGAATGACAGGAGGTCTACCTCGGGGTTCTTTACCTTAGTTGGAGGAAATGTGGTAACCTGGAGAAGCAAAAAACAAAAAGTGGTGGCACTTTCCAGTGCTGAAGCTGAATTTAGAGGGATTGCTAAGACTGTCACTGAGATTATCTGGGTAAGGCGACTTATGACAGAAATTGGATTAAATCCAACAGGACCCGCAGTGGTGAAGTGTGACAACAAAGCAGCAATCAGTATATCAGAAAATCCGGTTCAGCATGACAGAACAAAGCATGTGGAGGTTGACCGTCATTTCATCAAAGAAAAGTTAGAGGAAGGCACCATCCAGCTACCGTTTGTGAGATCAGAAGACCAGCTAGCTGACATCTTAACTAAGGCAGTCACTGGACAGGCGTTTAGCCTTGCATTAGTCAAGTTACGTATCGGTGATCCGATCACTTAACTTGAGGGGGAGTGTTATAAAAGACTATTGTTTAGGCTTGATTATGGTTTCCTTATATAACAGATTCATTAAGATCCCTGGTGTGAAGGGATTCTACCTAAGATAAATAACCCCTCATTGTATCTTTCATAGACAGAAAATCAAATAGAAAGGATGTCTTCAATAAAATCTTTTCCTCTTTTCCATGCTCTAACAGTTTCCATAGCTTTTTGAATTAATGTGGATCTATTATAGGCAAACTAAATAGTCCTTCACTCAATTGGGTGAGAGGAGACTCTGGGAGATCAAAAAAAAATTATAGGCAAACTAAAAATTTGGTGTTGCAGTATCACAATTTCGTTTGTAGGAGAAAATCCTCTATATTTTATAGAGTATAAATATAATTATTTTAAAATATAGATATGAAATCAATATAATTGTGTACACAATATTAATATTATCTTCGAAAAACTGAAAAAATTTGTGTTGGAGTATCACAAGTCCATTTGTGAGAGAAAAAAACCCTCCATTTTTATAGAGTATAAATATAATTCTTTTAAATATATATATATATATATATATATATATCAAATCAACAGTCTCGTACACTACATTAACATTATCTTCCAAAAATAGTCAATTCCACCTTCATTACCCTAACTTCTTTCATAATACATCTGACATTCACATGCCAATATAATATATTTGGATTTTTATTTTTTATTTTCTTTTTCAAGAGTCCACACTCAACAATCACTGCATTCAGTGTTATTTTAATAAATTATTATAATTATTCATGTTTTAAAATTTAAAAAGAAATCCCAATAAATTCATGTCCACACAATACATGATTTAGTCGACGTTCCCAAAAAAAGAAAAAAAAAAAAAACAAAACAAATAACTATTTCGATATTGTTATGTCCTTGGAATAATTCAGCCTATTTAAAGCAGCATGAGAATGAAATGGAAGCTCACAGAGCAACAGCTAAGTTCTAACAATGGCAGCTCCAAAAGCAGAAGCTGTAAGCAGATTATCAAAAGTTGTGATATTTCTCTTACTTTCATCATTTTCAAGCACAGCTTTTGCAAAAGCTCTCGAACTATCGCATCTCAATCGCAGCAGCTTCCCACCTGGTTTCTTGTTCGGAGCTGCCTCATCTGCTTATCAAGTACTTATTTACATTGATTATTTCTATATAATTAGTTATATTATTTTCCTAAGTCGAATTTCTTTATTTTTCTTTAATTTTTTAGTGTATTTTTTTCTAATATATTCTGAATTACGTCGCTGTTGGTAGTATGAAGGAGCTGCATTTCAAGGTGGGAAAGGACCAAGTATATGGGATACTTACACACATAAATTTCCAGGTGTTTTTCTTTATTCTCTTGAAATTTACAATTAATTGATAAATATAACCAGAGGAATGTTTAGAAAATTTACAATGTTGTGTGTGTGCATGCGTACAAATAGATAATTATTGAAAATTAAATTTCAATGTTATATTGTTATTATTCACGAAACTTCTAAAAATTATCTTTTCATCGTGTTGTATCATGAAGAATATTTGAGTTGAACACCGTATCAAATACTTCTTCATATATAAAATTTTGAAAAAAATTGATACTATTATATCCATATACATTGTACCATATCCGTCGTACATCGTGAATATATCAATTGTTAATTAGGGGTAAGGGGAAAATGCAAAGTTAATTTGCCAAAATTTGACTTTCGGAACAATAATTCTGCTTGTTAATTTATATATACATATATACATATTTATGTGGACAGAATATGTTTTTATGGAAAGTAACTCCAAGAGTCCAAGGTGCAATATGTCACTTCAATAAAAAAGATATGTCTAAATGAATGTAGGCTAAAATAAATCACATTGATTCAAGAATTGTTAAAGAATATGTAAGGGCGGAGGGCCCCAAAGTTAAGGGTGTCCATAAATATCAAGAATTATTTAGGTGTAATTATAATTATGTTTCAGGACTTTTGCATTTATGCCATCTACCAAATGGCTTAATTAAAATTTTTAATCGTTTAGATGTAAATATTAAAAATTTAATTTTAAGAACTTTAAAAAATTACAAATTATTCTATTTTATTAGGCTTTAGCTGATTTTATATATGTACAAACTGACAATTTTACTTTAGATTACAAATTTTAAAAATTAAAATAAATAAATTTCTTTATTTATGAAAGACTCAAATTTGATTTAATTTTTCAATTTACTTTAACAGTGGTTTAAATTTTAAAATATTTTATTTTTTCTTCTCTAAATTTTTAGGTAAGGACAAATCAGTAGTTCACTTATTAAAGGATCTAAAATCTAAAAAAATTGTGTAATTTTCAAGTTTGTAATAATTTTATAATTTAAGTGGGTAAAACTTGTAATTATGTAATTTCGTAAGAAGTATAGATGAAAAAAAAATTTAAGTATACATTAAATTCTTTGTGCTACCTAATTATCAGTTAATTGTTTTGTAGAAAAATATGCAAAGATTTATCTAAATTTTCTATGAAAATTTAATGTGCAGAAAAAATAGCAGATCATAGCAATGGAGATGTCGCCAATGACTTCTACCATAAATACAAGGTACTTTCCCATAATTTAATTTTATTCAATTAATTTTCTTTTAAAATATATTTCTGTCACATGATCGCATTTAATGTAATAAGTTGGCTAATTCCCAAGGAGAACTCTTAGCTGCTATTTGTCAGTTAAATTTATAGTATAATTAATACAAGATAAATTATTTCACTTCTATTTCCAAAAAAAGAGCATAATGAAATACGGAATATAATTTTATCCCAACAATAAAAAAAACATTAAATGGTTGTCATGATTCGGGGAATTTTAGTACAAACTCGATTAATTTGAACTTAACTAATAAAATAGACAAATTTATTACATTTATTAATTATTTTATTGATATTTTTTCAAAAAATTTACATTAATTATATAAAAAATATAAAACATTCTCTTTAAGATAATTCTAACTCAAATTTAATTCGGTTAAATCAATGTAACTTTCAAATAACAAGTGTTTACATGCATTTATCCATATAATTTATTCTGGCTCTATAGAACTCTCTTTATAGTTCCTCTAAGTAATGTTTTAGTTTTTATCCATTCTATCATGTCCACTAAATTTTTTATGCAATGTTTTTTTTATTTTTTAAATTTGTATTTCTTCATTTTATATAATTTTTTGATTGGAAATTTCCCGTGGCAGGAGGATATAAAATTGATGAAATATTTAGGATTCAATTCATTCAGAATGTCCATTTCTTGGCCACGAGTTATACCCAGTAAGTCTATAATATTACTCAAAATATATCAAATTTTTATTTGGGAAACAGAATAAAAATAATTGTGAGTTTCCAACCGATGAGCCTTGATATAGTAGTAGTGACAGGTAAAATTATAAGAAGCAAATTTTATTTGATTCTTAAAGAAGTCAGAGACTTGAAACCTATACTTGTTAAAACTCAAAAGAGACTCTTTAGAAAAATTCTACTTTTGATACAACTCGAATTCAAATAAATATAATTTAAAAAAAAAATGGGTTTTCATATTAAATATCTAACCTTTAATTTTTATTTTTCTCAGCTGGGAAAATAAGTGGAGGAATAAACAAGGAAGGGATTGCCTTTTACAACAACGTCATAAATGAGCTCCTTGCAAATGGTGAACAAATTTTAAATTTCTTTATCAATTTAATTTTCTTATATGATATCTGAAATTTTAATTTTATTTTAATTTAGCTTTCTTTTATTTTTATATATTTTGGATAAATTAAATGGACAGGCATAACACCATCTGTGACGCTATTTCATTGGGACCTTCCCCAAGGGCTAGAGGATGAATATAGAGGCTTCTTAAGTCCTCTTATCATGTAAGTGAACTTATAAACCCTAAGTATTATTTAATTAGTCATCAATATATAAAAATACTAAACAATGTCTTCTCAATGTAACATCAATTCTTGCTCTTTTAAGGTTATTTTTATTTACGTTCTTTATGAAATTGTATAATTACACCTCATAATTATTTAGATAAACATATTATAAACGCCACCCTTAAGAATTTTAAAAAAGGGTAAATCTTTCTTTGTACCCTAACCTTTGGGGAGCGTTACACTTTGATACCCAACCTTTAATTTTTGACGAATTAGTACCCAACCTTTGCAAGTTGTCTAATTTCAGTACCTAGGTCAACATTCCGGCATAATTCTCAAGCCAAGGCACAGCGCGTGTGTTTCACGCGATTTCTTAAGGGTAATTTAGTCATTTCATTTTTTCATTAATTAAGAAATTAAAAAACACAAAAAAAAAAAAACAAAAACAAAAAAAGAAAAAAGAAAAAGAAAAAGAATCTACAGATCTGCAGAAGAACCTCTTCTGCAAAATCATCACAACCTCTTAGATTAACCCGTAAGGGGGATTCCAACCCGGACCTTCTGCAAATCTGCAGAAGAATCATAGCTTCAAGCCTTCAACCAACATTCCCATCTCTCTCTCTCTCTCTATATATCAATATATATGTGTATGTATGTAAATATATATATATATAGAAGAATCATAGCTTCAACCAACCCTGCTTGAGGCTCAGATCTGGGTCAATGTATATGTTTCCCGGCTTTCTTGCTTCAGAGAGGGAGAAAGAAGTGGAGGCGGGGCCTATGGTTGCGACCAAAGTGGTGAACCTAGTTCCTCCACCTTCGTTGGGTGGCAAAAATTCGCTCCCTGAAAATCTTCCATATGCCGAATAAAATAAAAAAAAAGGTCCCCAGAGCACACGCACAACCCCCTTCCCCCTCCTTGCAAATCTTCCATAGCCAAATTACAAGAAAATTATATGCATCTTCTTCTTAAGCTTCATCAGTGCTGCTTCACAGCCTAGTTGTCGGCGGTTTTGACACCACCGCGCCACCACTAAACCAGACCTCCTTGTCGGTGGTTTCGACACCACCACACCACCACCAAAATCAGACCGCCTCCCCATAGATACCCCACCACTACCACCAAATCAGGCTACCTCCTCATAGATCCATCACCACCATGCCAAATCAACTCCCTAAATTTGCCGCCGCGCTTCCACCTTTAAATTAGAAGCCCTTCCCCTTCATCTTCTCCACCATCTGAGTTCTTCCATTTTCTTCCATTTCTCCACCTTCTAAGAGACCAAACATATTTTTTTTTTTTTTTTTTTGTGTTTTTTAATTTCTTAATTAGTGAAAAAATGAAATGACTAAATTACCATTAAGAAATCGTGTGAAACACACGCGTTGTGCCTTGACCTGAGAATTATGCCGGAATGTTGACCTAGGTACTGAAATTAAACAATTTGCAAAGGTTTGGTACTGATTCGTCAAAAAGTAAAGGTTGGGTACCAAAGTGCAACGCAATCCAAAGGTTGGGGTGTAAAGAAAGATTTACCCTTTAAAAAAATAACAAATTGTTTCATTGAGTAGATTGATAATTTTAATAAAACTAAAAAAAAAAAGAAGAAATTATTTTATTTGTAAAATACTCAAATTTAATTGATTTCATATTTTACATTTTAACATTGTATTAAAATATTTAATATTTTGTTTTTTTATTTGGGCTAATTACAGACACCCCCCCCCCCCCCCCCCCCCCCCCCCCAACCTTTGGGGGTTGTGCGCTTTCCCCTCTCACCTTCAAATCGGTGCGTTTTCCCCCTTACGTTTGCAAAACCTAACACTTTGCCCCTTTTTTACATTTTCGGCGGTATATTCGGGGAATATTCTGTCTGAAGCCATCCACGTGACTTATGAGTGATTTTATTGAGGGCAGTTTTGTCCATTCAGTTATAATCCCCAATCCTTGATGAAATTCATACCAGATGAACCCTAATTCCTCATTTCAGAGCAACTCGGTTTTGCAGCCATGGCGGTGTGTGTTTCTCTTGCCTGTATTTTCAGATCTGAGCCTCAAAGTCAAAACTTTAACGTTTGGCCAAGAAAATTAATTGCAATTCTACAAAGTACGAGCTTTATGAAGATAGCTGCTTTCTAGAAATCCCAAACAAATGTTTGTAACTTATAACCCAGAAACCAAGAAATATTTTTGGCATCCTGCTAGAGAATGAGGCGATGGAGAAAGGGGATTTCTTGAAGGGTGGTCGCCTCTTCTTCTCCATGCCTATGATTTCAATTTCTAAACTATAAACCAACAGTCATTCTCCTTTCACTTTCCTCACATTGAAACATAGAGAAAATCTGTTTCTACGGGACCTCCGAAGTCTTTTTTTTAAGAAAATAACCCTCAATTTCTATCCGAGGTTTCTGCATCTGTAAGGCTGTGATGATGAACTTCTATCTTTGGAGCAGGAGAATATAGCACTTGGTGATCCAACCCGTATCTTGGAGGGGCAACCCAGATTTTCTAATTTTGTTCGTTTCTTCCCCAAATGGAATTGCTACTGATTTTGCAGCCATGGCGGGGTTGGATGCATGTGCCAGTTCAAGACTGATCTGAGCCTTTAATTTGGGTTATTGCTTCGTAAAATCTACTGGTCACCCAAGAGGGGGCTGATTTTTTAGGATCAAGAATTTTACTCCAATTTACTAGAGATGAAATGAATTAGAGTGTGTTTAGGCTAAAGCTCATCTTTTATAACCTGAATGGACAAAAAGACCTTTAATAAAATCACGCATAAGTCACGTGGATGGCTTCAGACGGAATATTCCACGAATATGCCGCCGGAAATGTAAAAAAGGGGCAAAGTGTTAGGTTTTGCAAACGTAAAGGGGGAAAACGTAATGATTTGGGTGGGGGGGGGGGGGGGGGGGGGGAGCGCACAACCCCCAAAGGTTGAGGGGTGTCGGTAACTAGCCGTTTTTATTTTTCAGTGTATAACTTGAGAATAAAAGGATCACTCCAGTCATTCATTGTTCTAAAGAATAAATAAATACAATCATTTGTAATTTTCAGAACTCATAATAGCAAATTATGTATTGATGCAAAAAAACTGTTCTAAATATCATATAATTATTTCGAAAATGTGCATGATTTGGATTTCTGTTTTGGTCGACTAATTTAAAAGAATTGGAGGTCCAATATGTAAAATGCTATGCATATAATTAAGATTAACCCCGAAATAACCATGTGATGACGCATAATTTGATTTTGCAGTGATGATTTTAAAGACTTTGCAAATCTTTGCTTCAAAGAATTTGGTGATCGTGTAAAGTATTGGATCACGATGAATGAGCCGTTTACGTTCGTTAACGGTGGCTATGACGGGAACTTCCTCGGAAGCCTAGCGCCAGGGCGGTGCTCCGCATGGGGCAATTGCCCCCAAGGCAACGCCGCCACCGAACCTTATATTGCTACTCATCATCTTCTTCTTTGTCATGCAGAAACAGTCAAAATCTACAACGAAAAATATAAGGTTAACTAATGATTTTTACCGATAAATACAATACAACACAATAATATATTCTTTTGAATTAATATAGTTTCAAATATGTAAATCAGAACTTATGACTACTACTCCATGCTTTTTTACTATATAAATATGAATAAAAAAACACTTCTGGGACAAATGAAAAATATTCAAACCAATATTGAAATTGGATTAAGCGTTGGTATTACCAACGTATTGTTAGCGTACATATTATTTTTAGTGACTTTGATTTTATTTACTTGTTATGTAGGCAACTCAAAAGGGAGAGATAGGCATAACATTGGTGACTCATTGGTTCATACCATACTCCAAAAGCAAACAAGACATCCAAGCCGCACATCGAGCTATCGATTTTGTTTATGGATGGTATAAATTTGACGTGTTAGATTTTATTTTTCACATTTCAACTTCACATTCCAAATAATATTCTAACCCAAAAATTAGGTCAGTTTCTTGATATAGCCAAAGTCTAGAAACTAACCTGATTTTGTAGTTAAAACGTTATTTAGAGTGTGAGATTGAAATTATTAAAATATTTTTTAGAAAATACAGGTTCCCCAACGAAAAACTAAACTTGCTACAAAATACAAATGAAAATTGATTTTCAAAAAATTCAAATACTACATATATCAAGAAACTAACCTAATTTCATGTATATATTCCTCTCTTCTAATTAATTAGGTTTATTCATCCACTGGTTTATGGGAGTTATCCAAGATCAATGATAGCTCTTGTGGGAGATAGATTGCCACAATTCACTGAGCAGCAAGCTACAATGCTTAAAGGATCCTATGATTTTCTGGGACTTAATTATTATACTGGAAACTATGCACGACATATGTTATCTTTCGGTGGAAATATTAGCAGCACAACAGATAACAGAGTTATTTATTCCAGTAAGTTTTCAAATAAAATAATTCTTGGGATTCTTATTTATTTTTTATATATTTAGAGCCATTTGACACATTTCCTATTTATTAGATTGATTATGAATTATCCGAGGTACATGAAAATTATTTATAGGCAATATATATCAAAGTTCTCTATATTTATTGAATTAATTTCTTTTGCATAAACTTATATTCGTTTTTTTTTTTTTTTTTATTGCCATTTCTTTTGTAGCTGATATCAAAGGTGTTCCTATAGGCGACCCCGTAAGTTGTCCTCAATAATCCTAACAGTTATAATTTATTTTTTATAAATTATGTTAATTATTATCGAATAATCAAATTAAATAAAAATTTCAAAATATTATTTCAGACTGGAGTTCCCATCTTCTATGTCTATCCGCAAGGACTTTATGATCTTCTAGTTTACACCAAGCAGAGATACAATAATCCCGTCATTTATATCACAGAAAATGGTACTTTTTTCGTGAAAATTATATATTTAATTTAATTTTATTTTATTTATTTAATTAATGACTCATATGCTACAATTTATTTTAATTTCTTTTCGTAATAATAGGTATGGGTGAAGTAAATAATGGCACCGTTCAAAGTAGTGTCGATGATTATCAAAGAGTTGATTTCTACAATCGCCATCTTAAAGCAGTTCTACGAGCCATGAAGTAAGTATACTTTCCTAATCTTGTAGCTATTAATATTTTTATTATTTCCTTTCTTTAAATTTAAGAGAGGGAAACAATTATACTATCACCTATATTTTATTATTTCGTATTATTTTCGGGACCTTTTAAAATAAACTTAAAATTATACTTATTGTCTAACATGTATTTGATTCGATTATTTTCTCATCATGTCAAAAGAAATTCTAAAAAATTATGACATCATCGAACACGCATATAATTTGATTTTGGAAATTTTTATTAAAATGGCAACATGAAAATTATAAAAATATTTTCCACATGTCTGATATCTCATTTGTTTAGATTTGAGTCGGCGATAAAATAAAACTCTTATCAAATATCTATTTTAATAAGGGCGAATTACATTTGATTATCTTTAGGTTTGATCTAATTATAACGTAATCCCTATTCTTTCGATTATTACCATATAATCCCTGAAGTATTGTTTCCGTCTGAGGTCCCTAAATACCGTTAGGGTTCCATCTGAGGTCCCTAAACGGCTTAATTTAAATTTAGCTAGAATTACAAATGCATTTCTCATTGTTTTATTATGTTACAAAACGATCTCTATATTAAATTGAAATTACATATTGGTCCCTGAGAACCCTAACGGTGTTTAGGGACCTCAGTTTGAAATCATATATCAGGGACTATATGGTAATAATTAAAAGATTAGGGATTGCATTGTAATTAGGTCAAATCTAAGAGTACTCAGATCTAATTCGCCCATTTTAATAAATATGTTTGGAACTTCAAATCTCTTAACAGAATCAATAAAATCCACCTCATTGTACGACGATTATTGTTCCTCTTTCTATCTTGTTTCGTATTGAAATTGAGCTTTTTTAACCTGTTTAAATTTAGAATTGATCTTTGAATTCTCTTTTAATATATACTCCTATATATTTCTTTATTATCTTCGATTTTCTAACATAATAATATCTCATGCATAGTACTCGATATGGGGTATAATTAAAAATTTGCGGAATTTTCTTGTTTATTAATTGTATTAACTATTATTTTTTAGTCTTGAAAAAAATAAAATCATCTAGAATATTATTAATATATTTGTAATATTTATTTTTGACAGGGAAGGTGTGAATGTGAAGGGTTATTTTGCATGGACATATTTGGATACCTTTGAGTGGGGATCGGGTTACTCTCAACGATTTGGGCTTGTTCATGTCGACTTCATAAATGGACTTAAAAGAATTCCCAAAAAGTCTGCTCTTTGGTTAAGAAGTTGGCTCACCAACAAGAATTAAGAAAGGGCCCATTTTATGCTAACAAGCATTTTCCCAAGGAATAAAAATAATAATTGAGGGTTTTTTTTTTTAATTTTAATATGTGACCCGATTCAAATTATCCTAATAAATTCTGTTGGTTGGTCTATATTTTTACGCTAACTGGAGATGGTTAATTTTAATACTCTTACAAGTAAATATAAGTGAATAAAGGTATTATTATTATTATTTTTTTTTTTGGTGTAACAGACACCGGCTAACTAGTTGCCTATATCTTCCATCTCGACTCTGAGCTCATCCGGGTAATTGTCCCAAACAACCCTGTCTACAGTCATATGATGACCGTATTTGGCGATTTTATCAGCAAGACAGTTGGTTTCCCTTCCCACATGTTCAATCCTGAAGCTCAAAGGTCTGTGAATAAGCCTCCGCTAGTCTTCAAGAATATGACCCAAAGGATGATCAGTCGTATCCCCTTCGTTAACCATCCTAACCACATCACGAGAGTCACACTCCACTACTATTTTTTCAAACCTCCTTTCCCACGCAATCCGTAGACCTTCTCTCAGTCCCATCAACTCCGCTGTGAAAATATCATTGACTTGCAACTTGATGGGGAAGCCCGCGATCCACCTGCCTTCTTCATTTCTGATCACACCTCCAGCCGATGCTTCCCTGTTTGTCGCATAAAAGCTCCCGTCTGTTTTCAGTTTTACCCATCCTGGTGTTGGTTTACTCCACCCTAATGACTCTCTCGCCCTTTTCGATCGGTGGTTTCTTGGCCCCTTGGATAGCCATGATATCAAGGATCAGGCTCTTGGTGTTGCTAACCGTGACACTAAGAGGCTCACATACCCCCTGGTAAGGCCAATTATTTCTACTCTTCCATAACCCCCATAAACCAACAAAGAACACAAGCTTCCAATCTCCTTCATGAACAAGGTCATTCATGATCTGCATTTTCCAGGCCTCATAAAACCAATTTGTATCACCTAGGTTTCGAAATTTCTCTCAATCAACATCCTCTATAACATGTCTCCAGAGTCCAGAAAGTCTGGGCAACATTGCAGTGTTTGAAAATGTACAACATATCTTCATTATTGGCGCGGCATCGGTTATACCTCTCATCCTTTCCCAAATGATGCCGTACCATTAACGAATTACAAATCAGGCTTTGGTGGTTGATGAGCCACAAGAAGCATTTAAGCTTTGTTGGGAGTGAGTCGCTCCAAATAAGCTTCCAAGATCTGTCATCATTAGCGTCAGATGTACGAAGGGCCTCGTAAGCGGTTTTTTAAGTAAATTGTCCTGATTCGTGACCACCCCAGACTTGTAAATTTGATATATTTGGCTCAGTAGACACCGGTGTTTTGGCGGCCAGTTTTTTGATGTGTGTCGGAATCTCCGTCTGCAGCTGAGATCCCACCACCACAACCCATTATTATCTCGGATGTCACCAACAATAATGTCTTCATCATCCTCATGAACGGGTGTCCCAATCAACTGTCTCAGAATCCCAATACCCAACCAATTATCATCCTACAACTTGATATGCCTTACATTTCCTACCCGCCAAAAGATCTTATGTGACACTGCCTTCAAGCTTTTGACCAACCCTCTCCATAAACTTGAAGCCCTAGGTGTCAGAATCGCATCCAGAATGTTGGTTTCTGAAAGATATTTAGCCTTGAAAATCTTGCACCAGATGGTATCTCTATCCTTCAATATTGGCCATCCCGTTTTAGCAAGCATGCTAATGTTGCTTTTCCGGGCTTCCTTCAATCCGAGTCCCCGCTCTGATTTTTTCGAATAACTTTACTCCAACCGACTAAATAGGTTTTGTATTTCGCTGGATTTGACGACCACAAAAAATTACGGTTGATTTGATCTAGTTTATGACAATAGCTCGTAGGGAACCAACTTGTATGCATATGGTAAACGGGGATCAAAGAAGTTACCGATTAGATTAAAGTCTTGCCCTTGGCGGGATTGAGATTTTTGGCCTTCCATTGAGATAGTCTTCTTTTGACCCATTCTAAGACTTTATTATAAACTGCATTCGACCTCTTCCCATCACCCAAGTCCACTCCTAAGTACCGGCCAATAGACTGTGTTTCCCTTATCTCCAGAAACTCAACGATCTCCTTCCGTCTCTCCTGTGTCGTACCTGGGGAAAACCATATCCTTGATTTTCGAGTGCTTATACTAAGCCCCGAAGAGCTGCAGAAGGTGGTGATGACCCTATTAATCGTCATCGCGTTGGCCATCATTTCCATTGCAGTAAGCACGATATCGTCAGCGAACAAAATGTGGCTTATTTTTTTTCTGCGACGACATGTAGCAATTGGACTCCAACTCTTAGAAGACACGGCCTCCTCTATGAGATAGCTCAACCTCTCAATGCAAAGAAAGAACAGGTAGGGCGATAGAGGATCGCCCTGCCTGATGCCGTAGGTTAGGGAGATTATATCCGTAGGCTCTCCGTTCCACAACAACTTAGTTTAACTCCCGTAACACTACTCATAATGAGCGTAGAGATAACCTCTGGAAATCCGAGAAAATTCAAAGCCTCCCTTAGAAATCCCTAATTTATTTTATCATAAGCCTTTTCCAAATCAAGTTTCAAAAGTATACTACCCTTCTTACTTTTTGATTTATACATCATGTGAATAAGCTCCTTTAGGGTTAAGAGATTATCATGCTTAGTTCTTCCGGAGATAAAAAAATTCTGTAACGACCCAACAAGTTCAGAGATAAAGGGCTTTATCCTTTGGACCAAAATCTTTGTCAAGATTTTTAGAGTCACGTTAAGTAGAGCTATCGGTCGGAATTCACTCGCGGTTAAAGATATTGCCGAATATGTTGCGGTTCCATTCTATTAATTCTTCCTGGAGAGTTTCACACACTTTCTTCACATCATTATCCGTTTTCCAATGCTTCTGATGAGGTGCTTGTAGTCCAGATGGGAGGACCACGCCACTTCAAAACGAAATGGCTTCTTTCGAGTTCTTGAACCATCCTTCTCAATTTCGGTGATGATCGGATTGTGATCCGAATGGGTCTTCGAGAGTACAAGAGTAACACTGTTAGGAAATTTATGAGTCCAGATGACGTTGGCTAACGCACGATCCAATCTTTCTTTGACTCTTCTTCCCCCATTGACTATGCCTGACCAGGTGAAACGGGGGCCCTTTACCTCTAAATCCATTAAGTTACAGTTGTCCATGGCTTCAACAAATTTCGCACATTTGTTCCATGAGGCTGCCCTTCCTCCACTTTTCCCACTTGGGGCCTTAATCTAATTGAAATCTCCCGAGAGTAACCATGCTTTAGAAATATTGGAGCTAATCCGTCAAAGATCACACCACAGCTTATTCCATTTGCACGGTAAGGGGCTTGCATAGATACCTATGCAACACCAATCATTGCTCGGCCTGGGACCAATTCTAGCGTGGATTAACTGAGATGTGGTTTCTAAGATTTCCACTTGGATATTATCCGTATTCTAGAGCATCCAAATTCACCCTTCAAGCCCCTCGGTAGGGGCACGACAAACATTACTGAATCCAAGATTTCGAGAGACTTCTTTAGCTCATACCCCCAAAACCCTATGACTCTGTGATGATTGGGGTGCTAGGGTACTATATTGGGGAAGTTCTTTCCCTTATGTTTCTTATTTGTTGCGTTAGATTTTCATTCCCTAGGAAATGAGCAATAAAGTTGTTTGTGAATTAGTTAGGTATTCGGGTAATTTTGGTACGATGTTGTGCAACGCCGGATTGTGCCATTGACTAATGCGTTTGGGGCTTGATTTGAGAGAAAAGAAATATTAAGTTCAGATAAATTATTTAATATTACAAGTATATCAATCATTGAAACCGATGAAAGTGTATCATTCCGTCAAGGTTTCAAGCGATCGAAATTATATCCCATTTAAAATTTTAATTTTAAAATACATAACATGATTTCAATCTCTGGAGGTTCTTTTAATTAAAATTTTAACTAAGGGCATTGTGGACAATCTCATCATTCTCACAGGGTATTTTGCATAAATAATGTATCATGATCGAGAAAAAGAATTGATAGGGAGTGTATGTGTAATTACCCAAGTTGGATAGGAGAGGCATGCTTAATAAGCGAGTTTTTTGCTCTGTTACCTCTCGTATTATACCTAATAAACAATCTGGACCTTCTATTTTGAAATATCTTAAAGCAACCTTGTGAATTTATTAAATTAGCACGCAAAAACCTATGATGGTGATTGTTGTCTCATGTGCTAAACTTGCAGCGGAGATTTTGTATTCTTATAATAATTGGTGGTAGAAAGACCTTTTTACCCCTTTCTAAACATAATAAAATGAAATGTTGTCTTCCAAAGATTGAAACCCTAGTTGCCAAAAATTGAAGAATGTCCTCACAATCGAAGAATCGCTTCCAGAGATGAAGTAAGCAAGATCTTGCAGTTAGTTACCCAACCCCAAGTCTTTGTGTTTTTCGGTTGAAGGCATCCATCAAAGTAGTGGAATTATCCAATAAACCCACAAACAACATGTTGTATTGTTCATCCCCAAATTGAAATTGTAAGGTTTTTTCTTGGTTCGGTCTCATTTGGACATCAAGGGTTGTAAATAGGGATGTAAACGAATCGAGTTGAACCAAACCTTAGTGTTTTTTTCAGGTTTGAGTTCGAGTTCGCATATATTTTCATGAACCCAAAACCTGAACTTGAGCGTAGAGAACCTACAATTTTTGGGTTCGAGTTGGCCTAAGCTTGGGTTCAGCTTGTGTTTGGTTTGAGTTCGGTTTGAGGGTTCATGAACTATGTTCAGTTTGTGACCATTGTTAGATTTGTGGAGGCGAGTTCGGCTCGAGTTTGGACTATTTGGAATTCCTTTATCAAACTAACATATTCAGCAACACAACTATCAAACTAACATATTCAGTAGATAGTACAATCATCAAACTACAATAATCAAACTAACATATTTAGCATAATAATCGCATCCATTTCAGGTAAACATATCAGACATGTTGAAAGCTCTGATTCACGGACACTTCAAAATTTGGCCCCGTGCAGTGTCGGACACATGTCAGGCATGGACACGCCTCCGACACGCCTGATCTGTGTCTGAATTAAAGAAAAAAAAAGGAAATAGGGACACGGTGTCAGACACATCCCTATAGTTCTTTAATCTTGATTCCTATCACCTATCTATCATAAGCCCTAATTTTTATGTTTCTCATTTACATGTGTGCTGCCCTAAATTGTGCCACCCTGATTTCTCGACCGTACAAGTACGCGCGTCACGCGTGTGAGTTTTGAGATTTAGGATTTATTTAATTCTTTCCTGTTACTTTAATTGCGCAATTCAATTTATGTAATTTTAACTCTTGTGAATTATATGACTTTAAATTTCTAAATTCGTGAATTTAATTATGTGAGTTGTGTATCTAATTTTTCGAGCATGATTAAGTGTCTAATTATTTGTAATTGTGAGAATTCTATGCCTATTTGACCTTAATTGAAATTTATGGACCCAATTGATAATTTGATTAGGACTTAATTGTAACATCTTTAAATTCAGTACTTGATTGCATGATTTTAAATTTGTCAAGGAGTTGAGTGCAATTTCCTTCCCTTCTCCACCTATTATTCACGATACAAACACATACATATACACACTTGCACATTTTATCTTCTTCTCTCTCAAGAACAAGACACAATCTCTTCCATCTTCATCCCTCTCCATTCGATCCATACAAGGAAGCAAGAGCCAAGGATATTCTTCCATCTTCTCCAAGAAATCATCACAAGACTCTATCTCTTCTCCATCCCCTTCTTCTTTTCCATTAAAGGTGATTTATATGTGTTTACATATTTGATGAGTTTGAGAATTTGTTCGGGTTTTGATTTATATTGAATCCATTAACTTATAAGAAACATTTGTGATGTATATGAGTTAGTTTAAGTATTTATAGCTTGAGTTTATGGTTGTTAAATGTATTTATGATCATGGATTAAATGAGGGTTTGTTGGTTGATTATTGAATGATCCAAGCATGTTCATGTGTACTTCTTGATGCCTAGATGATATATAATGGTTGTATATTGTTTCCTTGAGGCTTAGTTGCATTTTTGTTTGGTTTTGTGTGGTTTTGCCTCCTTCTCCCGCGACCCCTATTCTGTTTGTTGAGGATCCCGACCGCGCTTCTTTTTTATCATGGCCGGGAACCAAAATAGAGGTTGTAGCTTGTTGGGTTGTCCCGGCCGGGATTCATAACAGTGTAAAAACTGTCCTGGCTGGGAATAGCCTGGAAGTAGGCTATCTGTTGCAGCCTCCCGGCTGGGATCTTGGACAGTGTAAAAACTGTCCAGGCCGGGAATGAGTTACAGCCAGCTTTCGGGGCAGTCGTCCCGGCCAGGACTAAAACCTTTGTAATGTTGGAAAATAGTAGAGTATGCACAGCAAAAGTTTAAAAATTTTCCAAAAGTAGATCTAAAAGACTTGCAATGTTCGTATCGTATCGTAGGGTGTTTCAAGAAATTTACTTTGATTGAAGCTTTCTTGTGATGTCGATACTGCCTATCGAACATCCTTCAAGTGGAATGTCCCTTGAACGTCCTTCGGTTAGATCCCAAAGTAGGCAATCCTCCAAAGTGTATCCACATGCCTCATGCCACATAATGCCACACGCCTAATTAATTAATTCTAGAAAAGAATTTTCGTGTGGAATAAACCACACGCCTAATGCCACGTAAGCAACATGTGTGCTTGACATGTGTTGGCCACGTGTTCGTGACACGTGGAAGCCATGTGTACGTGACACGTGGTAATCACGTACCCTACGTGACACGTGGCGGGGCTCTCATTTTCGAGGCCCTCTTTGATCAACATTTTGATAATTCGTTAATCATATTAACATCATACCATAACCCTCATATTCTGGCATTTATGTGTGAATCCTTAGGTTCATTATTCGATTAGCAGTGATAATAATTAATTAATCACTTCACAGATCACACTACCGTAATTTAGCAATGAGTGTGTGACCCCTAGCTAAATAATGAAATGAATCGAAGAACCTTTCAATCAATGACAATCAGTGAAATACGATCCTCCTATAACTCCATCTCTTAATCAAGAACTAAGGCATGATAATAAAACTCAGAGCCTTGTTATTCTTGATCTTTAATATTAAGTTCGTTTCATATCCATTTCGATCTCAATCCAAGAAAACCCCATTTTCTTGATGTTTGATCTTTTATCCACCTTGGCCAAGGGTTTAATATTTAATGGACTACGAACAACTTAATCAGTAAGAGATCATTCTTGTTCTTAACAAGTATAGGTCCTTTATTGATTCTACTAATTCTACATATGCCACTTGTGTAATCCCAACATAGGCAGTGGTTCAGGTGTTTATACGGCGACATCCCTTAGAGCCTATATCAAAGATTACAGAGTTAGCTAATATAAGACATTACAGAATCTCAAGTCAAAGGATTATTAATCACGTCATTGACCTATGAGATATTTACTAATCTGGAAGTTTCTAGGAGACTTCCTTTCCCATTTTGGAATGTTCTCACGCGGGGACACCTCAGTGATGAAGTTCTTGTAACAATCACCCTTATATATTATGAACGCATCATCGTACGCACTTATCATTCCATGAAACTGAATGATCCTTCAAAAGGACATAATGACATAAGCAAGTCTAAACAGAGTCAAGGTCGACACTCTCACTATCTGTCAGACTCATCGACTTGGAGAAGTTTATAATCCTCGCTTATGGAGTTAAGAACTTATTTCATATGTCGTTCCTATAAGGGTAAAGTTCTTAACGGCCTCATCGGATTAGGGGAGTTCAAAACATGCAAAACACAGTCAAACACAAACAGACATAAATAAGCACATAAAAAAGTGATTGCCTATGAACAAAATCATTTCATTTATTATTCAAAAACTATTTGTGATTTTACAAGGAAGTAGTAAAGCATAAATACTACTTTAAGGGCACTATTCCTAACATGTAAAGTCCTTTCCAGCCGGGATGCATGCCTAACCCTTGTGTTTTGTGATTCTAGTTTTATGTTAATTCTTTCTTTTCATGATTTTTTGCTCGTTTCTATATTATGTGGGACATTAATTGTGCACATGAACATGATTATAATATAATGTGATATCATTTCATTTCAAATTATACACTCTCATTGTTGTGCATCATCCTTGGTTCATATTGAGTCGAGTCTCACTCGTGTCCTATTTCTCTTATCCAGAGGGTTCTCAAGAGGGCGACGAGCCAGCCGTGTAGGGTTCAGGGAGTTTGTTTCCTTCTTTTTGGTTCGGTACAGGTAAGAAATTGATAGGTTATATAGTATTAACCCTATAACCCTCTTATGTGAAGTTTTGGCCAAAAACCTATCTTATACATATGTACCTTGATTTCAAATGTTAAAATGGATTCAAACTACAACCTTGACCTGATCTTGTCTTGTTTTAGCGAGATTCTTGCACTTCCTGGGGCCCAGGGGCTTATGTATTGAGGGAACCAGGAAAGCATGGGCTGACGGCCACCTCTTGCATAAGTCCCACCTGTTCGGACCAATCTGGACGTTCACCAGGAGGTTTGGTGAACCGATGGGATTCCGGTCAATGGGATTCATGTACCCATTGATCACCTTGTCCTGGGTGGTAAGAGCTAGCTACCCGAACTACCAACCCGGAGGAAAAAGGAGAACTTGTGCACAAGAATTTGATCCTGTAATAAGTGAAACCTAATTATTGCATGAACACCTAATAACTTTGTCCTGTACACTAACGAAGTAAGGTTGGAGATTGCTCACTCGCCGAGCCACTGATCACTTAGCCTGAATTAAACTTGATAGTTGTAATTCTATACATTGATATCTCATGTTTTACTTGTTCCTTTGAAAACCCTATATGTAATTATAGCTTGCATGAACTTTACAACTTTCTATATATTATTTATGCCATTTACTCAGTCTTGTAGAGACTAACCCCCCCCTTCTTTGTCCCTCAGGTTCCCTTGCAGGCGTAGCTAGGTGGGAAATTACATTTTCCTAGTATAATTTCGAGTCTCGCTAGGGTACACTTATGCCTTGTACCACACACTTATATCTACTTTTGCTTTGTGTTATATTTGAGGCTGTGTGGGCCAAATACTCTTGCTCGTGATTTGTATGAACTTATGACTTGAGGATTTCTTTTTATGGATAACTATCTATGATTATGCTTCTGCACTCCTGTTATATTCCTGTTTCTTCCTATTAGATATTTGATTTGTTAGTACAGGGTTAGTCTCGCCTAGCCAGGGTCCGTGTTGTGTCTCCGTTCGCTATGATTGGACTCGTATGCGGCCTATATTCGCATATGGGTTTGGTCCTAGTGCGGGAGATGTGGTGACCCACGCTCGGGCGTCACATAAATTTTGTTTTATTGAGTAGTTGATACTATGCTTTGCAAATGCTTATACGTTTTATGGCTTTTTAATTTAATTGGTTTGTACGATTAATTTTGTTTCACTATTAGTGTTAATTTTGCTTAAAATGGTCTGAGATGGAAGCTGCTGCATTAGTGCTTGCCCTGCTGTGTTAGTGCTTGATTTTTCTTATAGTTATCAAGTTATATGTAGATTATAAAATGATATTACTTGTCCTGTTAGTGCCCTAAAATGATTTTGCTTGCTCTACCCTGGTGTTGCTGCTTACTATCGCTTTTTTCCTTAAGTTTTACATTTTCAATTTCATTAAGTTGTATGTTTCTATTGAATAGGTAGGAAGTTGAAAATGGATAATGCAAGTAATAGCAGTGGAACTAAAACACCTTCTCCTAATGATATTCGGTCTTATGGAGGTATGTCACAAAAAAAGAGAAAAGTAATGAAGGTGGTGGAAATGTTGCTTTTATTTGTAGTTTTTGTAAGGCAACATATAAAGGCTCATATTCAAGGGTAAAGACACATTTATTAAAAATGGTAGGATTTGAGATTAAAGTCTGTCCAAAAGTAACTGTTGGAAATAGGCCTGGCAATGGGTGGGTCACTCCATCTATCTCCTTCTTTTTTTGTTTTTTATATATTTCATCAAATAATTAAAAATAAAAATCCATACAAAAAAATATTAAAAAAAATCAATAACTTTAAATAAAGTTGTCTAAAAACAATTTTTGTTACAGAAAAATATATAAATTGATAGTTTAAGAAATTTTATAACTGAAATATAAAAATAATAAAAAGTGAATAATAAAAAAAAATTGGTGATGCGTATCTGATTTGAGGAAGTAGTTATTCTATTTTTTATTAGAAAATATATATTTTCTTAAAAAGAAGTACTTATATATGTGTATTAGTTTGATGGGTAAAGTTGAACAACCAACATAAAATACCTAGCCTTCATCTCGTCGTTGTTCGCAATGTGGGGCACATACACACCCAATCTCTCGAATTCCTCTAAGTACTCCATAACCGCTTTATCCCCTTGTCTTAACACATGGAATTCTTCAAGTCTTCGTTCTTGTAAGACGGCCGGTGCGAACCTCTTCCTAAACTCCCGAACAAACACATCCTATGTCATCTCTTTATGCGTTGCCTCTAATTGTTAGGCAACCCCTTTCCACCGTTGTCTTGCTTGTCCTTGTAGAAGTTGTATGGAAAGACGGGCCATGTCTTGAGGATTACACGACCATATCTTAAATATGCTCTCTACCTCAGAGAGTCATTCCTCGGCCTTTATATCATCTCCTTTTCGGAATTGGGGAGGATCGAATGCCTTGAATTCTTGGTACTACAGTGCCATCGATTTTATAGATGATGCTTCGGTTGAGGATTGACCTTGATTGTACGGATGTTGATGAGGAGGTTGATCGAAGTGTTGCCGAAGTGGTGGTATCCTGAAATATCAACAACTACAATAGAGATATATGCGTGTCGATTAGTAAGTGCATATATCACGTAATTAAATCAGTCAAGAGCAATTAAGAAATGCAATGCATTGTGCAATAATATAAAATTAACCAAGTATTAGAATTTTCACACGTAAAGCAAGTCAAATCGTGATGAAAACGTGCATATAACCAAATTATCCTATGCTGTACGACCTAGAGAGACACAACACGACACCGAACCCCGGATTTACAACATGGGACTCTGATACCACTTAAGATGTAGCGCCCCAAGCTGTTGGCACCACACCCCTGCACTATAGCTTGACATGTGTAACGAAACAAGGCCTCCGCACAAGTACCAAGCTATAGCGAATGGAGACAAACCAAAACCAAACCCTAAGCTAGGCGGAACGTAGACCCTGCACAAAAACTGTATATATACGGAAGCGTGATCAAGACATACAAAATTCAAAACCAAGCAAACAGGTGATGGGTTCAAAGTAGCATAATTCCTAATCCCAAAAATCAAAGCGTATCAAAATCATACATGCAAATGGGTTCATACTAGCCCTAGAAACCTGTCCCGAAATCATAACATAATTAAACAAAATCATGCTTATACAAACGTGTAATCAAATCAAACATACAAAATCCGAATACGAGATACAAGATACAAGATGCAAAAATGTAAACTAACAAAAGACACGACTCGAACGGACTCCACAAACGACTGACTCCGCCTATCTAGAACTCCAAAGCAAACCTGCAAAGCTAAAAATGTAAAGAGGGAGGGGTTAGTCACACTTGACTGAGCGAGTGGTTAACACACGTACACTATACATATATACAGAGCAAAGCAAGTCAAACGTAATTGTTCGTGAATCCAGGATTAGTTTTTGCACTCCAAAATGTTTGCCCTTGAAAATATATATAGGGTAGTTTGAAAAAACAAAGCAAAACAAGGGTTAACATTTCAAAACAAGGTTTACAATACAAGGCAAAATAAACATGGCAAAACAAACGTGGCAAACATATCAAGAACATTTTATTAGATTGTTAATATTTTAAATTTTACCTTAATTAAAGAATCTACCCCCGTCTCACGAACTCAAGACAAACGAAACAAGACTCAGCGGGTACGAGTTCAAACCTCCCAAGCTCCTCAAGATAAAACGTGCAAAACAACGAAATAAGCAAAACGAAACATACCAAGCAAACCAAGATGTGTCAAACCTCATGTCGTGGTGATGGAAAAGTTGTGCGACCCTAGCCACCCGTGAACAGATGAGGGGAGTGCTCAATGTTACTCAAACCCTCAGGACTCTATTCCCCAACCAAACCTCCTGGCGGGTTTCAGTACATCCTTATCATGTACGTATGTCGGGCCCCATCAAGCAAAACAAAAGCATATACAAGGCAAGTCAAGTCCTAAGACCGCTACAAACGTGCAAAACAAAACATATCGTGCGTGTCACAAGCATACGTACCATATACACACACAAATACGTACATACCACATGCATACGTATCAAACATACAATCTCGCAAACCATCAAATGTGTATATACTATACATACATACAAGCGTGCAAAACACATACAGACGTACCAAAATCAAACGTATCAAACCCGAAACAAGCATACATAGGCTCATACATAGAGTTCATACTTTCAAGCATGTAGCAAAACAATTAAGATACGTATTTCGCATATATTTACATATGCATAGGGCTTATACGTCGCATGCATCAAAACGAGCACATTGCATTAGGGTATAACTATGTCCTAACCTCACCTCGTACAAAACGGAGCCAAAGACAAGTGCTTAATTCACCCCGGAATCAACAAGGCCAACAAAACAACACCCCGGGTGCACCTGAACAAATTGAAAGTAAAGACAAGACTTAGACTCAAAATGACCCACGTAGACGCACGAAAAATGCATGAGCATTCATAAGCCATAGCTCGTAAATACAAATTGCACGTAATCGAGGCATACTCATGCGTATCATATCAACCAACGCAATGCAATACGTAAAACAATCATAATTCAAGTCAGGAGTATGCTAGGGGCGGGAAAGAACGAACAAAGCCGAAAGAAACGAGAACAAAGCGTAAAAAATAAACGCAGCAGGGCGTCGTAGCCGCACCCAAAAGCGTCGCAGCCAGAGCCAAAACCGGAAGGGTGTCGCACCCGCGACGCATTTCCAGACAGAGCCACTGACCCTACGTCGCGGCCGTCACCCGAAATGCACACATTTTGGTCGCACCCGCGATGCCTGTTCAGAAGCCCAAAAACGCAAGGCGTCTTTCCCGCTACGCGAAATGAATGCATTTCAGTCATGGCCGCGACCGAGCTTTGGACAGAGCAGTTATGGCGGCAGGCATACAGGGAGAATTCTAATCTCTCCAAAAACGACCCGAGACCCCACGAAACGAAGAAAACTACCAAATAACAACAAATAGCATGTGTAGGTCACATAAAAGCACAAATCGGGCTCCGAAACGAGCCCGAACACTCCAAAACCCGAAACCCACACTATTCACAAAATCCCCAAATAGGCACATAAACATGAAACCACGCTACGGAAAGCATGTAGAAACGAAGCACGTAAAGAGTAGGATACAAATCTTACCTTGGATCGTTGATCAGGCAAACGGGGTCGGAGTTTCTTGAGCTCAAGAGCTTAGAGTGGCTTTCTTCTTCTTCTTGTTTCTCCTTCTTTGCTTCCTACGTGTGAGAGAGAGAGAGGTGGGAAATGAGCTGATTTTTTAGCTCATTTCAGGTTATAAACGGGTCGGTTTCAACGAAAATGGGTAGGGTCAAACGGTATACGGTCCAACCGGATCGGATTTTAAAACGGTAGGGCTATCAAATGGCTTTAGAAAAATACGAACTTAATTTCATGGAATCCAAATCGTCGAAACGAACTCAATGAAGGGGTCAGAATTTAAATTCAAACTCCCGAGCTGAAGATTGCCACGAAGGTCAAAACACCCTAATTACAATTAGGTCCCTAAACTTTCAATTATTGAACTTTCGAGTCCAAACAATTAATTAAATTCTAAAGCGCGTACAACTTAAATATATTACACGTTGACAATTAAAGTATGTGAACCACAAAAATCACGAAAATGCAGAATTAAACTTTCTCGTGACGCCGTACTTGGAATGCCGAAGACGCGGGGCATTACAAACTCTCCCCCTTGAAAAGGACCTATCCTCAGGTCCTACCGCTCTAGTTAGAACTACGAGCGTTTCTCCTGCATTCACCCAAGTTCGGGGTTCTTGACGTCCCGACGAGGTTTAGCTCGAGAAAGGTCTTCAAGCGCCAAGGGGGTTTGATTCTTCACTTCAAGCTCCACACGAACACGATCCTGACTTGGAATAACTCGAACGTTTTCGCATGATAGGAGGGTCCAAAGTGATTCAACTCCCACTATTTGAATCCATCCAAACCACCCACAACTCGGAATCACGAATGGGGTTGTTAAATTACTTTCACCACTCATTCTCCAACCCAAACGGGCCTTCTAACACCACTTCTACTCGCGGTTCGAAGTTAAGTTCTCAAGCATTAGTCTCCAAGACATGTTGTAAGGTCCCTTGCAAAGCACGACCGTCATCTAACCATGTAGCAACACACTCGAGCACTCAAAGCAACCCCGAAGGGCAACCAACAACCAACACATAAGCAAAGCTAAAAGCTGCATGATGCATGTGATATGTATGCAAGTACCTCAATTCCCCGGGTTCGTTTAGGTCTCCAATTTGAAGCCGTTGACCTCGCATCTGGTATTTGTTAGCTCTAGATTGATCACATTCGGAGACCTTGTACTCAATTGATTCGCAGGCGTAGCATCTCTTCAGTCTATCCTAACAAGTTTCGTAGATATGGTTGGTTCCTCCGCGGTGGGTGCATGGTTGAAGTTCTTTTTGTGACTTTGAAGGGTTCCCGGTCTTATGCTTCTTCCCACGAATCTTCTTGGTTTGATTCCCGGATTGGCAAGACCATCCTTCTACTTGTAGATTGGAGCATAGACCTGATTCACGTCTAAGCTCTGGTTCATCCTTTTCTTTACCTCTTGTCATAATCCACGTTTCAACCTTTAAAGCCCTTTTTGTGGTTTTATCCCACGTACTCGTATCCTTAACGATTAAAGCTTCCTTGATTTCATCCCGCAGATCTTCCATAAAATACCTAGCCTTCATCTCATCGTTGTTCGCAATGTGGGGCACATACACACCCAATCTCTCGAATTCCTCCAAGTACTCCATAACCAATTTATCCCCTTGTCTTAACGCGTGCAATTCTTCAAGTCTTCATTCTTGTAAGAAGGCCAGTGCGAACCTCTTCGTAAACTCCCGAACAAACACATCCCCTGTCATCTCTTCATGTGTTGCCTCTAATTGTTGGGCAACCCCTTTCCACCTTTGTCTTGTTTGTCCTTGTAGAAGTTGTATGGCAAGACTGGCATGTCTTGAGGATTATACGGCTATATCACAAATATGCTCTCTATTTCCGAGAGCTATTCATCGACCTTTATATCATCTCCCTCTCGGAATTGGGAGGGGGGGGAGATCGAATGCCTTGAATTCTCGGTACTTCAGTGCCATCGGATCTATAGATGATGCTTTCGTTGAGGATTGACCTTGATTGTACGGATGTTGATGAGGAGGTTGATCGAAGTGTTGCCGAAGTGGTGGTATCCTGAAATATCAACAACTACAATAGAGATATATGCGTGTCGATTAGTAAGTGCGTATGTCACTTAATTAAATCAGTCAAGAGCAATTAAGAAATGCAATGCATTGCGCAATAAGATAAAATTAACCAAGTATTAGAATTTTCACACGCAAAGCAAGTCCAATCGTAATGCAAACGTGCACATAACCAAATTATCCTATTGCGTACGACCTAAACAGACACAACACGACATCGAACCCCGATTTTATAACCTGGGGCACTGATACCACTTAAGATGTAGCACCCCAAGCAGTGGGCACCACACCCCTACACTATAGCCTGACACGTGTAACGAAACAAGGCCTCCGCACATGTATCAAGCCATAGCGAACGGAGACAAACCAAAACCAAACCCTAAGCTAGCGGAACGTAGACCTTGCACAAAAACTGTACATAACAAAATATGCGGAAGCGTGATCATGACATACAAAATTCAAAACCAAGCAAACAGTTGACAGGTTCAAACTAGCATAATTTCTAATCCCGTAAATCAAAGCTATCAAAATCATACATGCAAATGGGTTCATGCTAGCCCTAGAAACCTTTCCCGAAATCATAACATAATTAAACAAAATCATGCTTATACAAATGTGTAATCGAGTCAAACATACAAAATCCGAATACGAGATACAAGATACAAGATGCAAAAATACAGACTAACAAAAGACACAACTCGAACGGACTCCACAAACGACTGGCTCCGCCTAGCTTGAACTCCAAAGTAAACCTGCAAAGCAAAAAACGTAAAGAGGAAAGGGTCAGTCACACTTGACTGAGCGAGGGGTTAACACACACACACTATACATATATACAGAGTAAAAAAAGTCAAACGTAAATGTTCGTGAATCTGGTATTAGTTTTTGCACTCTAAAACGTTTGCCCGTGATAATATATAGGAATAAATATTTTTTGCCATCCAAACTACGCCTATTTTGGCGATTTACCATCCAAACAAATTTTCATTGCAATTCGCCATCCAATCTTTGCATTTGTGACAAGCGCTATCTAAACCATTTTTTTTGGGTGGTTTTGGGAAAAAAAATTGACACGTGGCATTTTCCTAAAACATACACGTCACGCCATACCACCTTCAGATGGCGTTTTGTCACAAATACAAAGTTGGATGGCGGTTTGCAATAACTGTTTGTTTGGATTGTAAATTACAAAAATGGGCATAGTTCGGATGGCAACAACCCTCATTCACTAGGACCCTGTCAATCCGTTGCAACATACCATCCCTAGCCCAAGTGAAATCCGAGCCCTCAAAGCACGACTCAATAAGGTTGCAGTCTTGTATGAAGTTCTTAAATTCAGACATCCCAAGCGCATCCGGCGGATTCCCACCGCGTCTCTCCTCAGCCTTAGTAACAATGTTAAAGTCACCCCCAATTATCCAAGGCTCCGATGCATCTCTGTATGTGCTCAAGTGATTCCAGATCTCTCTTCTCCCAGCTGTAACAGACTTCGCGTAGATTATAGTTATCCACATTGGCTTGGGCCAATTCCCATTCACAAGACGCAGGTGAAGGAATTGTCGGTTATCTGCGATCACCTCCACTGCAGTTTCCTATTCACAGAGAAACCAAATGTGATTAGAAATGTTCGATACGATAGTATGGAAATTGAATTTGCGAGTAAAGTAATTAGAGTCTAAGGGAACCATAGGTTCCAAAACCTCTATGAAATTAAGTTTATTCCTTCGCCGGTAGTCTTTGAGGATACGTTGCCGGCCATCATTGCGTATACGCCTGATATTCCATATGAGTCCTCTTAAATTCATGGTAAACCGGTTGCGATGCCCGATGACCTCGTGGTCATCCTTTTAGGGGCCGTGTCATCTGATAACTACTTCTTTGTTCTCCTTTTCCATACTACCTCCATGAAGCCTTCATTCTGCTCCATGTCATTTAAGGAATTAGATGTTCGGAATTTAGCCTGAGTTTTCTGAGTGTCCGAGTCATCATCATCAGAGTCCAGCGGTTCCTCGTCACTCTGGTTGTGCTTCATGTCTTCCTGTTTATTATGATTTCTTGGACTCTCGGTTAAATCTTCTGCACTGGAATTCGCAGCATTAGGCTCGATACTCGGTAAGACAACCTGAATTGAGTCGATCTGTATGGGGCTATGTGTTTCCTCCTGTCGTGCCTGCAGGTCCGTCAAATATATTTCCTGAGATGTTGAGTTACTGCTACTTGTAGCGTTAGTAGAATGTTTCCCTTGTTGCTGAGTAATCTGATTAGTACCCGGTCCCCCCGAGCCAAGCACTGGCGGCTGCTCATCTGTTCCAGGAGGATTGTTCTTCTTTGATCCTTTTTCCACCCAAGCTTGTTGCCCTTGAGGGCCAACTTTCCTTTGTTTATTTTTTGGGTTGTTCCTAGCCTCGGTCCTAGTGTTGTTTAAACCCTCCTTGGTCGCCCTTTTCTCTTGGATGACGTTTCTCAAGTCCTGTTGTGGTTCTTTTGGGGTCAGTTGTTCTGTGTAATCATTAGCATGGCATTCATCCATCTTGTGTCCTAGACGTAAGCACTTCTTACAATAGGTCAGTAGGCGTTCGTAAATAACTTCCTGAAACTGTATCCCCCCTTCATATCCTAATGTAATTTGGTGCTTCAGTGGTTTCAATAAGTCAAGTTCGACGCAGACTCTCGCAAATTCGGGTCTGTTGGCATCATAGATACCTTCATCAAAACCCAGCGGTTCTCCAATGACCCGAGCAACGTCGTAGATGGCCTCTTCATCAAATAATTGTGTTCTCAGTCCTGGGAAGAGCACCTAGATAGGGACAATAGACGATTCGACATTTGGGTTGAACGTTGGAGTCCACTTAAAAATACGCATAGGGAAACCATCAAGCAGAATGATTTTTCTAAGCCAGAGTTTGGTGAAATCTTCCTCGTTGTTCAAACGAATCAACACATGTTTCATATTCAGAAGCCCTAGTTTCAACTCGCCGGATAATTCGAATTCCAGAAACAACTCATGCAACCTTGACATGGTGGGATATCCATGAGAGAACTTACCAACAAGGGCGTGTTTAAAAGGTTGGGATAACTTGGTTATTTCATCATCCGTGAACTGAATGTGGGTTAAACCGTTTCTGTAGCACCCTTAACGCAAGGGCACCACATCCCCCGCACTATAGTTCAATCCACATATGGAGCGAGCACCCATACATGAATCAAGCCTATAGTGAACGGGAGACAATAAAAAAAAAAACAACACTAGCTAGGCGGGCAACTCTCAATTAATACAACAACGCATAAAGAGAAGAGAGCTTAATCATTTACATATATACCAAAACAAGCTTGTTCATTGTCTCCATTACATGCATTTCAAGTTCTGAACATCAAACTATACTAAACATAAGCTTTACATATAACAAAATTATGTAAATACCCAAAATATGAATGAAATGCTAGACTTGACCAAAAGGACTCGAAACCCGCATAGCACTTCACCTGCAAAAATCTGAAAATGTGGGGTGTTAGTCTACCACAGACTGAGTGAGGGGTTTAGTTACATATAGAGCACATATCATGCAAGCCATAATCTCGGGTAAGCTTTTATAAAGAAAACACTATTTACGTTTAAGAAATATAAGGTATCCTCGCCCGAGATTACCGCTAATCCCATTTTAACAAATCAGTTATTATCCATTTAATCCGTGGCCCGACGAGTGAGGGCAATCTCCAACCTTAGTCCAATAGTGAACAATCGTGAATATTTCGGTTTATTAGGTGATCATACAAGTTATTTATGTGCAATCACGTAGTAATTTCAGGATCCCTTCTTTCTCCGGGTGATGGTGGGCTTGCAAGACCCAACCATCCAATCATGGTGTACGTCGGGAACATGACTCCCACACACGGGATTTCTTCCTCCACCAAACCTCCTGGTGGATTCCGAGGTGATCCCAAAATGGTGACATGCTTTCCCGATTGACTCAATACACTACCCTCGGGGCCCAGCGTGAACAATAGTTACTCGCCAAAGATAATCAATCAATCTTGTTCAATCCTGTTTACGAAATCATTTGAAAATCATAAGTTCGAAATCCATAGGGATGCAAATGAGACGAGCTTGCTCGCGAGCTGGCTCGATGAAAGCTCACACTCAGATTCGTATATTCTGATCCGAGCCTTGGTGACGAACCCAAGCCCGAGCCACCTTCTTACTGGCTCGTGGCTCACGAGCCATGCTGTATTAAAAAAATATTTATATATTATTAATTATATACATATATATATATATATATATATATATATATATATGTATATTTTTTCTAGTTATATGTATATATATGTATATTTTTGTAGTTATATGTATATATTATATGTATATATATGTATATATTTGTAGTTATATGTATATATATGTATATTTTTTCTAGTTATATAATATACATATATATATATATTATTAGTTATATGTTTATATATATTATAATATTAAATTAATGTGCATCAATCCACCACTAAAAACCCTACCCCATTCCAAAGCATTTCCCATTTCTTCACTTCCCCCCTGTGCCGCAGCCAGACTCCAAAACCTAAATCTCATATGCCAGAAAATATATTTCTTCATTAAGCCTCTCACACCGCCGCGATATCCGCCAGAGAAGAAGATATACTTCTGCCTTCAAAGGCCATAGCCGCCGCCTCGAATGCCGATGCCAAGATCCGCCGTAGCCGTCGCCTCGAATGCCGATGCCAAGATCCGCCGTAGCCGCCGCCTCTAATGCCGATGCCAAGATCCGCCATAGCCACTTCTGTTTCCGCTATATTTTTCTCTCACACGGGCCTTTGCTGCTCCACCACCGTCCAATTTTGACCGCCTCCATCTCTGCGCCTTCAAGGTGTCACTACCGACGACGATCTTGAACATGACCTTCTTCCCAACTTCTTGTTTCTTAAAACCCAGATCTGATGTTTATTTTTTCAAATTTTTTCTTCTTTCCGTTTCTCTTGCTCCTTTAGAATCTTGTTATTTAATTTACATAATGTTTGCGTGTATATTCGATTTTTTTTCGTGTAAATTCGTTGATTAATGTCCGTATAAACCTAGATCTTTCGATTTTCTCCGTGTAAATTCGTTGGATTAATGTTCTAAGCTTTCAATTTGGTAATTCAGGACCTTTCTTGTTCGATTTTTGCACCCTCAAGAAAATAGGCCGTTAGGCTCGCGAGCTGTCTCCGAGCCGCTTGGGTTCGAGACGAACCAAGCCCGAACCCTGTTTTTTATGGCTCGGTGGCTTGCGAGCCAAGCCCGAGCCATAATTTTAGAGCACGAACCCGAGCCCGAACCGCGAAAAATGCCCAAGGCTCGGCTCGGCTCGGCTCGTTTGCATGCCTCAAATCCATAGATATATAAATACTTTTGGTCGAAAATTCACATAGGGTTATAAGGGTTTTATAACTAGAAATTAAAACCTCACCTTCACCAACCAACAAAAGTGGAAAAAATCTCTAAAGAGCAGGCTCCTCGACTCCGGGACCGTGATCTGTGTAACAAGGACAAGTGTAGGTGAGACTCAACTCGTATGAACCATTTAAGACAAACGACAATGTCATGTGATGTCAATCATGTGTTTACAATCGATAAATAGTATGAATGTGTCCAAATTCCCAAATAAAGTATCAAGAAGTGTCAAATAGGAGCATAAAAGTCATATAAGTCACATACGGGAGCCAAGAAAGTGAAAGGAATGCAATAACAAAGGTTTTGGTGAAGTTTGGCAAAAATCGACAATTTATAAAAATGCACACACTGTAGAAAACCCAAAATGACTTGAGTTCTAGAAGTTAGAATTGAGTTTTGTTGATGTAAAACTAGACACAAAGACCTTTCCAACGGTATATGGCACGTTTTCTAATTCAAAGCGAGGTGAAAATGGCGTAAGTCTGAAGTTGGACAAAATGCAGATTCTGGTGGGGTCACGGGCGCGACCAAAAACCTTCACAAAATGGTCGCGCCTAATATTTTTCCGAATTTTTCATGCAATTTTCCAAAAGTCGAAAGTTAGACAAAATGGAGTCGCGGGCACGATCAATTTTACACATAAATCAGGTCGCGGGCGCGACCAAGTACGCAACAGCAGCAAAAAAGGGGGAAAACAGGGGATTTCATGCCAAAACACCACAAAACATCATCTAAAGCCAAGTCAATCCATAATAATTAATTCAACACATCAAATACACATTATACTTCAAGCATACACCAAACAAACCATGAAATATGCATCAAAGTACTAGAATCAAGCTTGAAAACCCCACATATAACTCATGCTTCAAACTTCCATGAAACTTAATATTTTCATGCCAACTTCAATTCCTTTTCACTCCTAAGCATGAATCTAGCTCCCAACATGCAAGAATTTATCAATTAATTCATAACCCTACTCAATCATATAATTCAAGAATTTCCAAATTTCCATGCTATACCTTGAATCCAAGAATTAGATGATGAGATGAAGATATGATGATGTTGATGCTCCTTACTTCACAATTCCTCAATACCTAGCTTGAATTTGAGATGAAATCTCCTTCCCTTCTTGAGGTGTAAATGTCGGTTTTTACTAGGTGTGAGTGTGTGAGATTTTTACTCTCTTGGATGAATGGAATATGTTGGAGTAATATGGAAGAATTAAGATGATATAAAATATGCCACAAAGTCATGCATGAAAGTGTGAGCTTCATCCTTATTTGCACATAAGCCCTCCATTTATTTGAATTAATGTAAGTAAGTTCTATCTCTACGCAAAAGATCACTTAACTCCAATTCATCATATGCAATCAAGTCCCTAATTTACACAAAGGAGCCAGTAGGGACGTTTAATGCAATTAGATCATATTCATCACTTAGTTCATATAGTTCACATAAATAGAAATTCATATAAATGCATAGAGATGTAAGGTATATGATATGCTAAAAGTTATAAGTAAATAAATGAAATAATTAGAATAGACCCCCAACTCCCCAAGACCCGCTCGTGGTGTGCTTACTCGAACTTCCGGAAATTGGGCCGTTACAACTCTCCCCCCCTTAGAAGAATCTGGTCCCCATATTCACTGATCGGAAATAAATAACTCCGGGTGGAACGTTTTCATTTTTCCCTTCCGGTTCCCAAGTCATTTCTTCGGTTTTATCACTCCGCCATAATATCTTGACCATAGGGATGCTTCGATTTCTCAACTCTTGATATTTTCTGTCTAAGACTTTAACCGGCTGTTGAACAAAGGATAAATTCGGTTCCAACTCCACTTCTTCAACTTGGAGAATTTCTGTTTCATCCGGATAATACTTCCGTAGTGGAGATACGTGAAAAACGTTATCAATTCCGGTAAGATTAGGAGGTAGATCCAATCTGTAAGCTACTTCCCCAATTCTCTCAAGAATCTCGAACGAACCCAAATAACTAGGGTTAAGCTTTCCTCCCTTTCCAATACTAGAAAACCCCTTTCTTGGAGACACTTTTAAGAAAACCCGATCTCCGGCTTCAAACTTAAGATCTCTCCGACGAATATCAGCGTAACTTTTCTGCCTATCTTGTGCAGCCTTCATCCGTTGTCGTATAAGCTGAACTTTCTCAATCATGGCTCCTACGGCCTTAGAAGATTTCTCAAGTTTCTCTCATTTCTTTACTCCTTGTTTCGTCCATTTGCACTCTTCTAGATCAAAAAATAACGGGGACCGACACTTCCGACCGTAAAGTAACTCATAAGGAGCCATGCCGATAGAGACTTGCTGACTATTGTTATATGCAAACTCAATTAATGGAAGTTGAACACACCACGAGTTTTGAAAATCCAAAGCACAAGACTGGAGCAAATCTTCCAAATATCATATCACCCTTTCTGATTGACCATCTGTTTGAGGATGAAAAGTCGTGCTAAACTGCAGCTTCATTCCCAGAATACCTTGTAATTCTTGCCATAATTTAGAAGTAAAGCGAGGATCCCTATCCGAAACAATACTCATCGGAATCCCATGAAGGCGAACTATCTCTCTATTATAAATTTCAATTAATTTTTGAATCTTAAAAGACATTCGAACCGGTAAGAAATGAGCAAATTTAGTTAACCGATCAACAATCACCTAGATACCATCGTAGCCACCCTTCACTCTAGGTAGCCCGGATATAAAATCCATTGTCACCTGTTCCCACTTCCACTCGGGAATAGGCAACGGCTGTAACAGACCTTCGGGCTTTTGATGTTCAGCTTTAACTTTCTGACATGTTAAACAACATCTTACAAACTCGGCCACATCTTTCTTTAATCCACGCCTCCAATAAAATTGCTTCAAATCCTTATACATTTTGTTTCCTCCCAGATGTATCGAATATGCCGATTTGTGAGCTTCTTCCAGCAATACCTTTTTCAATTCCTCGGGCACTACCACTCGGTTTTTAAAGCGAAGGAAACCAGCTTTATCGAACCCAAATGGACTTTTCGGATCCTCTCTTGCCTTAGCTACCAACTTTTGCACTTCCGGATCTTTACCTTGAGCCTCGAACAATTTCTGTTTCAATTCCGGTTGAATCGAAATATTAAATACCCGGGCTTTTATCACAATAGGCTCGATCCTACTACCTTCTCCAACCTCTAAATTCGAAACACCAACCTTCCGGCTTAGAGCATCGGCAACTACATTAGCTTTCCCGGGATGATACTTGATCACACAATCATAATCCTCTAACCGTTCCATCCATCTTCGTTGCCTCAAATTAAGATCTTTCTGTGTAAATAAATATTGGAGACTCTTATGATCCGTGAAAATTTCAAATGTAACTCCATACAAATAATATCACCATTTTCCAAATGCAAATATTATCGCGGTAAGCTCTAAATCATGTGTCGGATAATTCCTCTCATAATCCTTCAACTTCCGGGAAGCGTAAGCAATAACTTTGCCATTTTGAGTTAAAACACACCCCAAACCTTCTCTAGATGCATCCGTATAGACTGCATATCCTTCCAAGCCCTCTGGAAGACTTAGAACCGGGGCTGAAACCAATTTCTCTTTCAAAACATTGAAACTCCTTTCACAACTTTCATTCCATTCATACTTAACATCTTTCTTTGTTAACCGAGTCAAAGGGGCGGCAATTTTACAAAAATCTTGCACGAATCGCCTATAGTAACCCGCCAATCCCAAGAAACTTTTAATTTCGGAGGCATTCTTTGGTCTCTCCCACTTCATTACCGCCTCAATTTTAGAAGGATCAACTTCTAGTCCATTCCCTGAAATAATGTGGCCCAAGAAAGAAACTCGGTCAATCCAAAACTCGCATTTACCAAATTTTGCAAACAATTGGTGTTCCTTCAATGTTTTCAACACAAGCTCGAGATGCCTTGCATGTTCCTCAACCGACTTGGAGAAAACGAAAATATCATCAATAAAGATCACAACAAACTTATCAAGAAAGGGCCGAAAAATTCTATGCATCATATCTATAAAAGCGGCAGGAGCATTTGTCAAACCAAAAGGCATAACCACGAATTCATAATGCCCATATCTCGTATTAAAACCCATCTTCGGAATATCCTCGGCTCGGATCCGTAATTGATAATATCCTTGTCTTAAGTCAAGCTTCGAATAAACTTTGGATCCTTGGAGTATATCAAACAACTATTCGATGTGTGGAAGGGGATATTTATTTTTAATTGTCATCCGATTTAGCTCCGATAATCAATACACATCCTCAAAGTACCATCTTTCTTCTTTACAAATAACACCGATGCACCCCACGGTGACGAACTTGGTCTAATGTGTCCGACTTCCAAAAGACCATCAAGTTGTACCTTTATTTCTTTCAATTCTTCCGGAGCCATCCGATATGGAGTTTTAGAATACGGCTCGGTGTTCGGAAACAAGTCAATCACAAATTCTATCTCCCTTTTCCGGTGGCAATGAATCTAAATTTTCCGAAAACACTTCGGGAAACCCCTTAACCACTTCTGTCTCTTCTAACTTCATCTGATCCTTGGGTTGATTAAGTATATAGGCTATGAATCCCGTAGCCACATCACACACTAATTTCCGAGCTTCCGAAAAAGATAATAAAGGCACGGTTTTAGAGCTTCGACCTGTTATAATTTCTGAACCCAACTGAATTCTCTTAGTCTGACAATCAACAGTCTTATAGTGCTTGTAAAGCCAATCCATTCCCAAGATAGATCCATACCTCGACATAGATAATTCAATGAAATCCGTAGAGAAAACCCGACCCTCAATACTCACCGGTACCTCTCTAAAAACCCGGTTAGTTTTTATATTACCACCAAAAGGAGTACTCACAACGTAATATATAGAAGAAAGAGTAACACATAGAGGCAATTTCATAGAAATATTATGAGAAATAAAGGAATGGGTAGCCCCCGGATCAAATAAAGTGTGTATGTTGATGCTATGAATGCAAATGGTACCTTCAACAACGGCAGCAGGATCTACATCTGCATCCAGTTCCTCGCCTTCCAAGGCATATGCACGAGCTCTAACAAGCGGCCTCTGACCCCCAGGCGGCGGATCCTTTTTATCTGGACACCCGTCTACCATGTGATCCGCACTCTCACAAATTAAACAAAGATGCAAACGACGTCGACAATTCTCATAGGTATGGGTAGGCCATCCACAATACGTACAACCCGACTTTCCGGTAGAGGGTGGTACGGAAGGAGTACCCTTGGAGCTTTCTGAACCGGCACTTGTGGCATTTGTGGCTTAACTTTCTTCATCGGGCCCTTAGCCGGTGGTGGAGTGATATCATAATTGATTGGCCTTTTTTCGGGGTTATAATTTGACCTCGATCCTGAACCGGAACCCTGAATTGCTCGATATATGGATCTCCGAGCATAAACTGAATCTTCAACCTTGAGATCTTTTATAGTAGCCTTCTTCCATGTGCTTGTATTGACAGCTTCTATTGCAGCTTGAATGTCCGGTCTCAAGCCTTGTACAAATTGCATAGCTTTGTGAAAATCGTCACTTGCAATATTAGGAGCATATTTGGATAATCTCTCAAACTCTGCTATATACTCAGAAACATATTTTCCTCCCTATTTAAGCTTCGTGAATTCCTTGAGTCTCTTCGTACGGGATGAAGGTGGAATGAATGTCTTCTTAAATTCCCTTACAAAGACTTCCCATGTAACCTCCTCTTCGACGGCATCAAGCAAGATTTTGGTACTCCCCCACCAAGCGTAAGCTTCTCCTTGAATTAAGGTGAGGGTACACCTAGCCTTCTCTCGAGTCTCGCAAGGAATAAGCTCTCAAATTCGCTCAACCTCTTTGAGCCACTGTTCAGCTTGCATATCGTTTCCTTTGAAAAATCGGGGTGGATGTTGATTTTAAAATTCCCTCAAAATAACTGAAATTGGGGACGGTGGTGCTGGTGGAGGAGCCGGTGGGACAGGAGGCACATAATCTCGCAATCTTTGGTCTATTAACTGAACCATAGGATTTAAGAAGTCCTGAGGTTGTGCTTGTAGGGGTGGAGGTGGAGTTCGGTCACGGTGGTGATGTCGATGACCGGAGGAATGCTCTCTACGAGGTCCTCCACAAGGCATCCTGAAATTAAAAACACTGTACATGCATGTTGGATTAACAAGTATGAATGAATATAATTAAATTCTCATAGGACAAATAGCTCACATAATCATATAAGCCAAGTATTTCAAAGAATTTCAAATAGGTTCAAAGAGAATACGAGACTTGCAAATAACAAATAATCCTATGCCGTACTACTTAGACTCACAAGACACGATGCTAGAACCGTGGTTTTGCAACCGGGCTCTGATACCACCTTAGGATGTAGCACCCTTAACGCAAGGGCACCACATCCCCCACACTATAGTTCAATCCACATATGGAACGAACACCCATACATGAATCAAGCCTATAGCGAACGGGAGACAATAAAAAAAACACAACACTAGCTAGGCGGGCAACTCTCAATTAATACAACAACGCATAAAGAGAAGAGAGCTTAATCATTTACATATATACCAAAAAAAGCTTGTTCATTGTCTCCATTACATGCATTTCAAGTTCTGAACATCAAACTATACTAAACATAAGCTTCACATATAACAAAATTATGTAAATACCCAAAATATGAATGAAATGCTAGACTTGACCAAAAGGACTCGAAACCCGCCTAGCACTTCACCTGCAAAAATCTGAAAATGTGGGGTGTCAGTCTACCACAGACTGAGTGAGGGGTTTAGTTACATATAGCGCACATATCATGCAAGCCATAATCTCGGGTAAGCTTTTATAAAGAAAACACTATTTACGTTTAAGAAATAGAAGGTATCCTCGCCCGAGATTACCGTTAATCCCATTTTAACAAATCAGTTATTATCCATTTAATCTGTGGCCCGACGAGTGAGGGCAATCTCCAACCTTAGTCCAATAGTGAACAATCGTGAATATTTCGGTTTATTAGGTGATCATACAAGTTATTTATGTGCAATCACGTAGCAATTTCAGGATCCCTTCTTCCTCCGGGTGATGGTGGGCTTGCAAGACCCAACCATCCAATCATGGTGTACGTCAGGAACATGACTCCCACGCATGGGATTTCTTCCTCCACCAAACCTCCTGGTGGATTCTGAGGTGATCCCAAAATGGTGAGAATAGTGCAGGAGTTACCCGTCAGCCCATGTTTTCCCGGTTGGCTCAATACACTACCCTCGGGGCCCAGCGTGAACAATAGTTACACGCCAAAGATAATCAATCAATCTTGTTCAATCCGTTTTATGAAATAATTTGAAAATCATAAGTTTGAAATCCATAGATATATAAATACTTTTGGCCAAAAACTCACATAGGGTTATAAGGGTTTTATAACTAGAAATTAAAACCTCACCTTCACCAACCAACAAAAGTGGAAAGAAACTCTAAAGAGCGGGCTCCTCGACTCCGGGACCGTGATCTGTGTAACAAGGACAACTGTAGGTGAGACTCGACTCGTATGAACCATTTAAGACGAATGGCAATGTCATGCGATGTCAATCATGTGTTTACAATCGATAAATACTATGAATGTGCCCAAATTCCCAAATAAAGTATCAAGAAGTGTCAAATATGAGCATTAAAGTCATATAAGTTACATACGGGAGCCAAGAAAGTGAAAGGAATGCAATAACAAGGGTTTTGGTGAAGTTTCGCAAAAATCGACAATTTATAAAAATGCACACACTGTAGAAAACCCAAAATAACTTGAGTTCTAGAAGTTAGAAATGAGTTTTGTTTATTGGGTGTAAAACTAGACACAAAGACCTTTCCAACGGTATATGGCACGTTTTCTAATTCAAAGCGAGGTGAAAATGACGTAAGTCCGAAGATGGATAAAATGCAGATTCTGGTGGGGTCACGGGAGCGACCAAAAACCTTCACAAAATGGTTGCGGGCGCGACCTAATATTTTTCCGAATTTTTCATGCAATTTTCCAAAAGTGGAAAGTTGGCCAAAATGAGGTCGAGGGCGCGACCAATTTTACATATAAGTCAGGTCGCGGGCGCTGATGGGTTCTGAATATGGGTTACAGAGTCCGATCACTTTAGAATTTGTTTTGAGTGAGGAAACCACTGGAAGTTCGCCGGAAAAGTTGAGGGTTCTACCTTCTAGGACAAACACAAAGGCAAAGTCAGAAGGCCGAGCTGGGGGGAACTGGGGGGCGATTCCTAGTTTGGCTCTCCGACGCTCAAGTCAGATAAGGATCTGAAAGAGAAAATGTAAGCTTAATAAGGATTTGCAGAAATAGAGGTTGCTTACCATGAAGGAGATGAAGACTTCTATTTATAGTTGAGGGTCAGGGACACTTTGGTCATTTGCCGCGGGTGGTCCTGGCCGAATGTTGCCCTAATACGTGGCGCTGTGAGAGAGAAACCTAAGAGGAATCTTCTGCAAAAGCTGTTGAAAGTTAGTGTTAGCAACAGTGGCAGGTGCGCGGGCATGTACAGTGTGTCAGAGAGCCGTTTGGGGGGTTGGTAACGAGGGCTTAAGAGCGCACTCGTGACAACCAAAAGCCTTGGGGTCAAGAAATCCACTAGGGGATGAGGGCCAAAGCTTGTGTAATGAGTTGGGGGGAAAAAACCACTCTGAGGGAAGGCAGCGCTCGAAGAGGGCTCTTTGGATAGATTGGAACACTCGCCATGTGACGTGAATAGCGCTCGTAAAAGCGGGGTAGCGATAATCACGTGTACGGGTAGCAGGGACGGCACGTGCTCTTGAAGGATATTGGCGTTTGTGAGCCTGAGCGCTCGTGTACATCGGATGCAATCTAAGAGAGTCAAGTGTCATCATCCCTGGGGTGCCACGTGTAGAAATGGGAACGAGCGTATTTCTACCTCATCATTTTGCCCCCCAATTCTGTAGTCCTTAGTGATAAGGGCTGTAGAATTCAGCGTGTTCAATCCTCCGAGTGTGGCACTCGTATGAAGTTTGGCGTGTTGAGCAATCATTCTTCTGGTTACGCCATTAAGGCGGTCTTTTCAATTGACCGCTTGTAATGCTTCAGCATTAAATGCTATACTTTCTTCTGACCACTTATAGCGTCTGAGCATTAAATGCTGATGCCCGTGGGTCTGGGGAAGTACGTGACGGTTCAGTAAAGTGAACGGTTTCCTAGGCGGGAAATGATTACAATTTTGAATTCCTTGCCAGAAAAGTACCAACTCCCATCCCTATAAATAAGGGATTCTGAAACCATTCCATCTTTTACGCGAACTTATCTCCAAAGCATCCTTTTGCAGAAAAACTCTTCGCATACCAGTTTCAGAGCATCCCAAATCTTCCTTCAAGCTTTCCCAGAAATTTCAAGGTAATTTCCGGTGAAACCTTCGAACTTCTAACCTTAGAATCATATTTAGGATTCAGCAATTCCTTAGGATTTTACTCCCCAGAAATCTCAAGTCTTTTTAGATATACAACATTTCCCAGAAAGAATCCCCAAATCTCTTTCAAATTCCAGCACCACCATGGCCGATCATCATGTAGAAGAGTTTGCCCGTGAAGTCGAAGAGATGGCCATCAAGAATTCGACTCCTTCGGATTCTTCCAGGGATGAAGGGTTGGAGGCGGCCGTGATAGTCATAGATGAAAGGGACCCAGAAGGGGTTGAACCTCTTTTTGAAGAGATGAACCTGGTAATGGAGGCGGAGAGACAGGGGGTAACTCTTCCGGTGACTGAGAGTGCGACCCAACCCCACCGTCATACCGTAACAGTGGCAATTGCGGCTCCGGTGCCGGAAGCCGAGGAAATAGCAGGGCCTTCTGAAAGAGCCCATGGTAAGGGCAAGGGTAAGAAGCCTCAAAAGCCTAAAAAGACCAAGAAATCCAAAGGGCCCAACGAGGGTGAAGGCTCAGGTCTGCAGGCTACCGAGCGTACCCCAGATGAAACTCCCAGCACAGTTACTTTGGGAGAGGTGAAGACAATGTTGGCGCCCATTTTCTGGGATGAGTGCTACACGTGGAGAATCCCTGCCAAACACGAGCGTGCCAACCATCCGCCACCCGGTGAGATGGCAGTTTACATGGACGCAGTCAGCTCTGGGGGCTTGAGGTTCCCAATTTCAGCCTCGTTGGCTCACATTCTGAACGATCTGAACCTTTGCCCTTCACAAGTTGTGCCCAACGGCCTCGCGCTCATAACATGCTTTGTGATCTTGATGAAGAGCGTTGGTTACGAGCCCTACCTACGGAACTTCAACGCTCTTTTCCAAGTTGTCAGCTCATCACGCTCATCACCTGAGGCGGGCTTCTATTATATCCAACCAAAGGCTCATACGAAGTTAATCAACTCTCCCTCCAGCACTTACGGCCCTAACTGGAAGGAAAAATTCATCTTTGTCAAGGCCCCCACGGAGGAAGGATTTGGGGTGCCATCAGGTTGGGTCTCACGTGGGAAGGGTTCCCTCGTAAAGAATCGTTTGGAACCTGCTTTCCCAAAGGATTGGGTTAAGAGTTTGGCTGAAGCTCTGAGGGACGAGGGTCACCTTATTGAAGCAAAGGACTGGATAGACAATGCGGAACTTATGTTCTTGTGCGGTCTTTCTGATGACCCCCATTATCTTGACAGCCCTCCGGCTCGGGACATGGAGAGAGATGGTTAGATCCTTAGGGAGCTAACTTGTAGATAGGAATACTAACTGCTTTTTTACATTTGCAACTTGTATCTCTAAATTTGTAACTTTTTGTTCAAGGGTTTCAGACTCTCATTTTTTTCCTCCCTGCAGGAGCTTCCATCTTAGCAATGGCAGGAGGAATTACAGACGCCGCTCGTTTTGCCCACAACAACAGGCGCCAAAACCAGCAAGAGCAACAACGCCCTCGAGGCTATGGAGTAGGCAGAGGGGACGCTCGGGGTAGGCAGCAGGGTGCCAGCTCGAGCGTAGCTTCCGGTGTTCAAACCCAAAGAGACCGAGGGGAAAACCGTGCGGCCAATACTGAGAACCGCTTGGTGGCACGACCGCCGTCCGCCGTAGATTCCAGGGTGGTCAACCCCGAGGCCGCTGACCCAACGAGGCCTACTACCAATGTGAGGTTAAACGAGGCCCCTGAGGGCTCCACTCAACCTTCCCGTAAGAGGAAGAGGATGTCAGATACCCTTGCTATAACAGGCAAAGGCAAACAAGTAGCTGAAGGTCCCAAAGGTGATGGGGAAACTTCCTCCTCAGAGGAGGAATACTTGTGGGGTTTTTCTTGCCGGGGAGATAGGTATTTTTTCGGCTCCACCGATGGGGGCGAAGTCTTACTGCAGTCCGGCACGCTCGCTCAGACCGTTAGCGAGAACTTGTACGACAGGGCCCAATTCACCGCCGACCACAAGCGCCTATTTTCAGAGTCCGTCGAACAGGTGACAAGTGATATGGTGCATGCCATTCTCTCTGTAAGTCTTCTTCTTTTTTCTATGGTGACTTTACTTTCTTAAGGAAAAGTAATTCCATTTCTTAACATATTTGCTAACATTCTTGCCATTTACGAGCGTGTGCAGCAAGTACTTCCGAGGGCCAAAAACATACAGATGCGCGCCTCGGTCTATGCCGACCGAAAGGCCAAGTACAAGAAGATGGCGCGCGCCAATGACCCGGCTCAAATGCAAGTGGAGCTGGATACTGAAAAGGCCAAGTATGAATCCCTCAAGGATTTGTACGAGAAAACCGAGGAGGAGTTGAAGAAGCTGAAGGATGATTTTACGAGCGTGGAGAGCGCTCGGAGCGGCTTGAGCAATAAGTTGGCCCAACTCAGTGAGGGCTACAAAAAAATTGAGGCCAAGCGTGAAAGCTGGAAAATGAGGGCTCAAGAGGCGGAGAGAAAATTCAACGACACCATGAACAAATGGCCTCGAAGTCTTGACCGAGCGAACAAGGAGGCTCTTATCAAATTCTGTCATTCCAAGGCCTTCAATTTCGCGGCTTCCTTGCACTGCTTGGACGAGGCCCAAAAGGCCTTCAACTTAGCAGTGGAGCAGGGCATTCACAAAGGGCTGACAGATCCGGCTATGCGAGGGGCTGAGGGCACGGGGCTCGTGTTCAATGAGCGCTGTGAGGAACATGACGAGGACCGGGATGACCCCACAGACACCATTTCTGAACAGGAATACTCCTTCCTGGTTAAGCTTATCCAGGATGAGTACATAGCAACCCATCCTGTAGATGACGCCCCCAGGCTGCTCAAAATGATCCTCCCGAAGATGAGCCCCAAGCGTTTGTTCCAGCTGGTGAGAACGTCCCTGTCCCAGCTAACGAGCCCAATGCCAACGACCAAATCAACCAACAAGCGCCTGGGGACAACAATCCTGAGCCTCCAGCAGTAGTTCCTCAATAGCCGGAAGGTCCCGTTTACGGCCCAATTGCCCAGAACATTCTAGTGGTCATCGATGAAGATGTGGCCCCAGCAGCCTAAGGATCCTCTCCTTCAGCTTTGTTTTGTAACTTCTCCCTTCCTTAGTTTCAGTGATTTTCCTTTTGTTCCAATAACATCGTGAGCCTTTGAGTCCTTATTTTGTAACCCTTGGCAAAAGCCTTTCTATTAATGAAATATTCCCTTTCCGTAATGTTGTCTCTTTCCCTTTCTGAATGCGAATTTTCACTTGGCGCTTGTTGTAAATAAATCCTGTTAATAACAAGACTGTGTGTAACATGCTCAGTAAGGATTACATTACTTAGTGAAAATTGCATTGCCTGGGTAGGTTTTGATATTTGAAAGATTTCGTTGAATCTTGTAAACTTGGAAAATTTTACTAAGTCTTGAGTAATCACGAGGGTCTTATAGTGAGGATGCCCCCATTCAAGACTTGTGTAAATTTTTGCTTTTGTACTTAGAAAATTTTTCTAAGTTTGGAGTAGCTACGAGGGTCTTTCTTTGAGAGTGGCCCTACTCAAGACTTGTGTAATTCCTTCTTAGCTTTGGGAGATTTTGCTAAGTCTGGAGTGGTTACGAGAGTCTTACTGAGTGACTGCCCTCGTTCAAGACTTGTGAGAATTTCCTCTGGGTGGTGCTGTCATTAATCAATCGTTACCGAGCCTGTTTACCTTCTATAATGTGAAAACGATCCCGTTTTCGAGCGCAAGGCGTTGTAATAAACAGCCAAGGCCTACTAGGATTTTCTTTGTATTTTTCTCTTCTTTAACAAGCTGGTTGTGAGCGTTACCAGTCTATCCTTGTGAGGGTGTCCCCCTACGTAGAGTAGAGCGCTGGCAAGCGTAACCCAGGTGCAGTAATAATGTATGCATTTGAGTGAATTGCCAACCACGCTCGTTGAGACGAGGGACGTGGGACTCATCCATTCCTGTAATTAAAGGAACAGAAGTACATTAAAAAGAGTGTATTGCATCTTACTTGAGATTTGAATTACATAGAACCCATTAACGGGGTGGTTACATCATCGTTTGCAAAGAGCTTTTAAACATAAAACCGCCGGAGGTTACATGCGTTCCAAGGGCGAGGCAAGCGCTCCCCTTGAAGTGTCTCCAGGGTATGGGTGTTGTTAGCTCTAACTTGTATGACTTTGAACGGTCATTCCCAGTTGGGGTCAAACTTCCCCACATGTCTAGATACTCCTACTTTCTTCAGAACTAAGTCTCCCAGCTGAAAAGTTCTTTCCCTCACGCGCTTGTTGTACTGTTGAGCCACAGTGGCTTTATATCTATGAATTTTAGCCCAGGCCTTGTCTCTTCTTTCCTCCAGTAAGTCCAGCTCCAGGCTCATGTTGCCTTCATTAAGTTGAGGCTCAAAATAAGCTACATGAGCGGATTCATTTACAACCTCGGCCGGTATCATTGCTTCTGACCCATATACGAGCGCGAAAGGTGTCTCGCCAGTGGCCGCTCGTGGAGTAGTGCGATAAGCCCAAAGTGCTCCTTGTAATTCTTCTGCCCATTCACTCTTTTTACTCTCCAGCATTGTTTTCAGGTGTTACAAGATGACTCTGTTGGCAACCTCTGCTTGTCCATTGGCTTGGGGATGGCCCACGGAAGTAAAACGCTATTCAATCCCCAATTCTGAACACCATTCCCGTGTGTCAGTGGCTATGAACTGGGATCCATTATCCGAAATAAGCACCCTCGGTATCCTATACCTATGGATAATGTTTTTCCAAATGAAATCCCACACAACCCTGAAGGTAATTTTTGCCACGGCCTCGGCCTCGGCCCATTTGGTGAAATAATCGACAGCCAAAATAACAAACTTCTTATGTCCGACCGCGATGGGCAAGGGGCCAACAATGTCTATCCCCCATTGCTCAAAGGGCCAGGAAACATCTATAGGGATCATTTGAGCGGTTGGCAGTTGAGGGAGATTTGAATGGAACTGGCACTTGGGGCACTTCCTGGAAAATTCAACGGCATCCTGGAGGACTGTGGGCCAATAGAGCCCACTCCTCAGGATCTTCTTAGCTAGGATACGCCCTCCTGAATGATTCCCACAGCTCCCACTGTGAATAAGTTCGAGTGTCTCCTTCGCTTGCGAGGGCCTTAGACATCTCATCGGAGGTCCTTGAAATGACTTTTTGAACAACCTTCCTTCAGAATCTATAGAAAACTGGGGCACCTTGTTTCTAATCTTCCGAGCCTCTATCTTGTCAGTAGGACAAACACCATCTTTAAGAAACCTGATGATGTCATCAAGTCAACACGGCTCGTATGGATCAATCATAGCGACCGTCTCTTTGGCGACTCTCTCCTTAATCAGAGGTTCTTCCGTTCTAAGGAACGTTACCGAACGCTCAGAAGTGCCCTCCAATGCCGAAGCAAATTTAGATAGGGTGTCGGCACGCTCGTGGTACTTGGAGTAGATGAAATTCCTTGAACTTCCCAATGATCTCCTTGGCTTTGCTTAAGTACTGCACCATGGTGGTTTCTCGAGCCTCATAAGTTCCTTCAATCTGGCTCGCAATTAACTGTGAATCCACATAAGCAGTAATTCTGGAAGCTCCATTCTGAAAAGCAATTTTCAACCCCTGCACCAGGGCTTCATACTCTGCCTCGTTATTGGTGACTTGAAAATCCAACCTGATTGCGAAGTCTAACTCAATCCCATTGGGGTCTCGAAGGGATACCCCTGCTCCTCCCCCTTGAGAGGTTGAGGAACCATCTGTGTGCAGAACCCATAATCCCTCGTTCTCGGGAACAGCGGGTTCTAAACCAAAGCGCTCAACCAACAAATCAGCTACAACCTGAGCTTATATTACAGTTCTGGGCTCAAAGCATAAGTCAAATTGGCTCAATTCGATGGCCCATTTTATCAATCTTCCTGACACGTCTGGTTTGGACAAAACTTGTTTCAAGGGTTGATCAGTAAGGACTGTTATTGAGTGTGCCTGAAAGTAAGGCCTCAACCACCTCGATGCGTTTATGAGAGCAAACGCAAACTTTTCAATTTCCAAATACTTATTCTCAGCTCCCTGTAACGTTTTGCTTAGATAATAAACAGGCAAGTGTTTTCGTTTCCGCATAGCTATCAACACCGCGCTCGTAGCCTCGGCTGAAACAGAAAGGTACATAAATAGCCTTTCGCCTTCGATGGGTTTGGTCAGTAGTGGAGCGCTCGACAAGTAAGCCTTCATGTCTTGCAGTGCTTTTTCACATTCATCCGTCCAAGCGAAGTTTTGTGTGTTCCTCAAAATTTTGAAGAAAGGAAGGTTTCTGTCCGCCGAGCGCGAAATGAACCTGTTCAAGGAGATAACCTTTCCCACCAATACTTGCACTTCACGAAGATTTCGAGGGGAGGGGATCTCCAAGATAACTTTGATCTTTTCCGGGTTGGCTTCAATCCCCCGTTGACTGACCATGTAGCCCAAGAACTTTCCCCCTCGCACTCCAAAGGTACACTTTGAAGTATTCAACTTCATCCCATACTGGCGTAGGATTGAAAAAGTGCACTTGAGATCTTCCAGGTGCGAGCCCTGACGCTCGCTCTTGACAATCATATCGTCTACATAAACCTCCATGGATCCTTCAATTTCCTTCTCAAACATCTTGTTGACGAGCCGCTGATATGTAGCTCCAGCGTTCTTGAGTCCAAAAGGCATGACTAAGAAACAGTATACCCCCAAGTGAACAACGAATGAAGTTTTGGGGCGGTCCTCTGGAGCCATGAAGATCTGATAGTACCCTTGAAAGGCGTCCATCATGCTCATGAGTTCGCACCCTGCGGTTGAATCCACCAACTGGTCTATCCGTGGCAAAGGATAAGGATCCTTAGGGCAGGCTTTATTGAGATCAGTAAAATCATTGCACATGCGCCACTTGTTTACGCTTTTAGGCACCAAAACCACGTTGCACAACCACTCTGGGTACAAGATGGGCTCAATGTACTGAGCCTCCAGAAGCTTGTTAACTTCTTCTTCGATAACCGTCTTCCGAAAACCATGTACGTCCCGTTTCTTCTGTCTTATGGGTTTAAACAAGGGATCCACATTGAGCCTGTGGACTATGACGCTTGGGTCAATCCCTGTAAGGTCTGACGCTTTCCACTCAAAAACGTCAATGTTTTCTCTGAGGAAGTCAATCATCAGGATCTGCGAGGGTCCAGAGAGGTTGGACCCAATCTGAGTAGTTTTATCCTTGTTTACAGGCTCAAGCTCGATAGTAAGGAATTTTTCTGAGGGCTCGATTCTCACTTCTGGGCGAGGTAGTTCAAGCGCCCTCTTTTTTCCTATCAAGCGTCCATCATTATGGGGCTCATCTTCCTCACGCTCGTCTCCCTCTGAGGAAGACTCTTCGACTGTCCCTGGCGGAGCATTTTCGAGGGAGTTTTTGGCCCTGGGATCCTTCTTCTTGTTCTTTTTCTTGTGTAACTTGGCCCTTTTGCGTATTGGGCCATCCTCGTCCAGGTTGGGAAAGTCAACAGACTTCTTAGTAGATCCGATTTGGTAGGTTTTCTCTGCCTTAGGCTTTCTGAGGGACAACATGTAGCATTCCCAAGCCTCACGCACGTTGCACAGTACTTCTCCAACGCCCTCGGGGGTGGGGAACTTGATTTTCTGGTGGTAGGTGGAGATGATGGCTTTGAAATCAACGAGGGCTGGGTGCCCAACTATGATGTTATATGGAATGTCAATCTCTACCACAGCATATGTGATTACGAGCATCTTACGCTGAGGGGCTCGACCGAATGAAGTGGCTAAGCGAATTTACCCTCGTGGGACAACCTCTGATCCCCCAAAGCCAATGAGAGCTGTTTTTAGAGGTTCTAGTGGGAGGTTAGCATTCATCTTCAAGAATGTGGAGTAGGGCAAAACATTAACAGAGCTTGCACTATCCACCAACACCCTCTTTACAACGTGATTATGGATGTCCACGCTAACCACCATGGGGCAGTCAGAGGTTTCACCGTCCCCATGGGGTGTTACAATGTGCCCTAAATCCCTATCATCAAAGCCTATTACATCATTTTCTTTGGAGTGCTGATCATTCGCCTTCTGAATGGTGTAGATGGGTTTGGGCTCGGATGGGCGTTGATCATAACTCCGGACATACCGCCGCCGGGCGGCTTTGGAATCTCCCCCAGAAGAACCTCCCGCTGTCATGTTGAAAACCGCAAAAGGGGTATTTTCTTGCTCGGGAGCCTTTCCTTTATTGCGGCGGCTGCTGCTCTTAGGAGGACCTCTCCCCCGTGGACTTCTCGACCGTGATGGGCTCCTCTTCCTCTCCCTGGAACGGTCACAACAGCGCTCGTCATAGCGCTCCAAAATTTTCACAAACTCCTTCAAATTCCCCCCCGCGACGAGCCTTTGAATCTCAGCTTCTAGTTGGCGATATTCATCCGTGTCGTGCCCCTTCTGTTTGTAGAAAGCATAGTATTTGTTCGAGCGCCTCAGTGACTCCGTTTCCCTCATCTTGACGGGTCTCTTGAAGAGCTTCTTATCGGAGAGGTTATAGACTTCAGAGTTCGGCCTGGTGAGCGGGATGCTCTCGAATCGTCGAGGGGGTGGGGTGATCTCTTGCGTTCCTGGTGACGCTCCTTTTTTATAATGTAGCACCCCTTAACACGTGGAGGTACCACACCCCCGCCCTATAGGTCGATCCACATACGAAACGGCCAATCCGTACATGAACCACCCTACAGCGAACGGGTGACAATGCAATACACGACAAGCTAGGCGGGATTACCAACATATGCACTAAAACAAAGCGGAAGCATAAACTAGTTTCTATCAAATACAACCATTTAGCATTTCATGTCATTTCTCAGTTACAAAATAAAATATACTCCAACTTCATATATCAATACATTATCATCTTCAAATAAACAATAACAACAATTATAGTTTCATGATTAACAATAAATACTCCAATACACAAACCATGATTGACTCGACCACATGAACCGGACTCGACTCGACTCGACCCCCGCCTAGCATGCACCTGGTATAACCTGAAAGGTGGAGGCGTCAGTCTGTGAAGACCGAGTGAGGGGTTTAAATACATATTAGCGCAGATAACATGCAAGTTATACTCTCGGGTAAAGATTTATAAAAGATATATTCATAAGTTTAGGAACAAAGTACTCTTCGCCCGAGAATACAACTATCAATATTAAACACTTGTTCATTTTCATGCGATCAATACATGGCGAACTCCAAATGTACATGAACATGCTTGCTTGATTATTAAACAATAGGTGATCACGCAATTCAATTACCGTGCACTCGTGCAATAGTGTAATCATATAACACGTTCATGGAATGGAAATCATGAAATAACCCGAGGACAATCCGCGGTGCCGGATTCATCCTCAGTCTCTTTCGGCTCACGATAGGGTTTGTTCCTCCTGTGGTCGGACGGACAACCACTAGCTCTAAGACCAGCCCAGCGCCCTCACTAAGGAGAACCTGGCCAGGAGAACACATGTACACGATAGGGCTTTGTTCTTCCTGTGATTGGACGGACAACCACCAGCCCGAAGACCAGCCCAGCACCCTCACTAGGGAGGACCTGGCCAGGAGAACACATTTACTAGATAGGGTATTGTTCTTCCTGTGATTGGACGGACAACCACTAGCCCGAAGACCAGCCCAGCGCCCTCACTAAGGAGGACTTGGCCAGGAGAACACATTTACTTGCTTTCATGAACATGGCTTGCTTGATTTATGAACACTAACCTAACTTACTTGCTTGATTCATGGACAATAACATACTTGAAATGATAAGTGATTTCATGAAATTATAAATATAAATACCTTTGGCCCAAAAATCACGTAAAGGTTATACGGGTTCTATATAACTAGAAATTAAACCTCACCTGACAGGCGACACACGACTCGTGAATGCGTGAACGTGCTCATGCTCGACAATCTCCGCCCTGGAGAATAATTGGATAAGAAACGGGACAATGTACGTGCATGAGACCTCACTTCAAGAATATTACTTCATATAAGACGCACGGCGTGATCAAGTACGAGACATCGCGCAATAAATAATGTAGCATCTAAATATCATGTTTTGGCATGTAATCAATCATATAATTCACATATGGGAGCTAAGAGAGTGAAAGGAATGCAATAATAGAGGTTTTGGTGAAGTTTGGCAAAAACGGACAATTTTAGAAAATGTACATGTTGAGGGAAAACTGGAATATCTTTAATTCTAGAAGTGGGAATTGAGTTTTGTTTTTTGGATATGAAACTAGACACAAAGACCTTTCCAACGCTATATGGCACGTTTTCTAATTCAAACCGAGGTAAAAATGGCGTTGGTTCGAAGTTGGACAAAATGCAGTTTCTGGCGGGGGTCGCGGGCGTGACCAAAATCCTTCACAAAATGGTCACGGCCCCGACCAAGTATTTTTCCGAATTTTTCATGCAATTTTCCAAAACTCGAAACTTGGCCAAAATGGGGTCGCGGGTGCGACCTTCAATTTCTGGAGAAAAAACAGAGCAGAAACAGAGTATGGTTACGGCAACAACAACAAAGTACCAAAACTCCAAGTTTGATCAATAAAAGGCAATGATTTCTGGGAATATGCATGCATATATATTCAAAAGATGATAATATACTGCTTAAACACTCAAAACATGAATTATCATCAAGAAATCCAAGCTTCATGCCCATGCTCTTAGTGATCAACCAAGCTCAAATTTCCAATAAATTCATGAGGAAATCATGCCATAATTCAACCTATGATCATATAATCATGCTTCCAACTCCAATTAATTCATCTAGCATATAATTCTCTAACCCTAGCTCAACCAAATATGATCAAGAACCATGAATCCATGCAAAGCCAACCTTGAAATGAAAGGAGTGAAGAAAATGGATGAAGATGATGATCAACTCCCAATTCTTGCAATATTTCTTGGAATTTCTTGATGCAAAGTATGAAAATCTCTTCCCTTTTCTTTCTTGAATGAACCGAGAGCAAGAAGCAATTATGGTTGGGAGATTTTTTTTGGATGATATGAGAGCAAGGAAGCTTGGAGATGCAAATAACGTACCAACCCTTTTTGAAATATGTGAAATACCCATATTTGCAATTTAATCCTTCAATTATTTAAGTTATGCAATCAAGTATGCAACGATTTGAAATATGCTCAATTAAGTCCTCGCAAAGATTACGCAATTGAGTCCCTAAAGTTTAGAAAATGATCAAGTAGGGACAATTCGGTAATTATTTCACGTAGCAATTAAATTCACTTTGTCAATAATCCCCAAGTTGGCAAGTATTTCATATAATTTCACGTAATCATGTTGAAGTACAATTTATAAAATTAATATAACACGTATAAATTGAATAAACGAAAATAATAAAATAAAGTCCTAACGCTCGAAACCCACACGTGTCGAGCGTACCTGACTGTCTGAAAATCGGGGCGTTACAGATAACAACCTCCCGGCCCCGCTCTTGGGGGCGCTCGTTTCTCGCTGGGCTGTGATGTCGGGGACCATTCGTCCCATACATATCTTCGAGCGCAAAGAAGGGCTCGGCAACTTCCCTTAAGGCCATGAGTGTTCCAGGCCTTCTCTCCACAATAGCATCAGTGAATTTCTTGCTCACATACTGTTTGTGATCCACAGCCTGAAAGAGCACTGGGATCAAGAAATCCATGGACGGCCTCTCCACCTGCAGGATCTCCTTATTAAAGCGGGCGAAGAACGAGCGAAGAGACTCATTCTTGCCTTGCACCACGTTGTAGAGGGCAGTGGGTGCAGTGACCGGGGCCTTCAAAGAATTGAAGTGGTTGAGAAAAGGGTCGGCCAACTCTTTATATGAGTGTATTGAGTGCGGCGGCAGTCGCTTGTACCACTCTTGAGCCATTCCTACCAGGGATATGACGAAGACCTTGGCCCAGTAGTTGCTTGAGTGCTCGTAGAGATGCATCAAGTACAGAAAGTGATCCAAGTGTTCAGCTGGATCAGTTGTTCCATCATAGCGATTGATGGAGGTGGGGATCTTGGTCGTTCCCGCTTGGGCCATCAAGACTTCCTCCACAAGGGGGGAGCCCCTCGCCAACGGATGATAATCATACATGCAGAAGTTCTCCTCCTGCTCTTTATGGTAGGGGACCTGTAATTGGCGGTCCTTGCGATGAGCGTCTCTGGCATCGGCTCGTTCATCCCTGCTATGGGAGATCTGAGACCGCGCTCAAGAGAGTTGTCCGACCATGTCCTTTAAACCCTACAGCTGGTCTTGCACAGCTGCGAGGATATTAGGATTCGCATCCCCGTCTCTGCCTCCTTGCTTGGCGGCACGGAAAGCCCTCCGGGAGGCATGAGAGTCCCCTTCATTCTCGTTGACTCTCTTCGTGGGCTCCCTGTTCCTGTCCACAGGGGGACGCTCGTTGTCGCCCTGTTGAGGCGTCTCTCCGGCGGGCGGTGGTGCCCTTAGGACGGCTTGGGCCTCCCTGAGCGGATATGTTTGCAGTCCTCCCAGTGGGGCGGCTGCTTGAGTGGCCTGTCCAGAGGGAAAGTACATGGAGTGAAACCTCTCCCATGCCCCCTGGGCCGCCTGAACCTCACATTGGGCATAAAGAGCCCTTAGCTGCTGAGAAGTTAGAGGGGGTAACTCCACCCCCTCAATCTCCCTTGGGATCACCACCGGGAGCTGGATCTGGCCGGCGTGATAAGGTTGAACCGGCGGCACCATGATGGTGGGAGTGAGTGTATACCCAGGTGGTGGCATCACGTAGTTTTGACCTCTTGGGTCTGGCCGGCGTGATAAGGTTGAACCGGCGGCACCATGATGGTGGGAGTGAGTGTATACCCAGGTGGTGGCATCACGTAGTTTTGCACCCATTGAGTCTGGGGAAGTGCTGAAAGAGTGGAGAGGGAAACCCCTCCGGCGGTGCCGGAAACTGGCAGCGCTGGTGGCGCTGGTGGAGGAACTGAAGACTCTGTCTGTGGTGTCACTCCTATGGCGGGGGGTGTTCCGCCAACGACGACGGAAGGAGGCGGGACTCCGTCACCAGAGGTGGAGGGAATAGTGGTATTGACATCATGAGGGGTGTTATCTCCTCCTCCTACAGCCCCGGATCTCGTAGCAACCATAGCTGTAAAGATTCTAGGTGTTTGCTTTTCTACTAGCAGAAAGGAAGAAAGAAGTTGAGAACTGGCTTCCCACAGACGGCGCAAAAAATGATGGGTTCTGAATATGGGTTACAGAGTCCGATCACTTTAGAATTTGTTTTGAGTGAGGAAACCACTGGAAGTTCGCCGAAAAAGTTGAGGGTTCTACCTGCTAGGACAAACACAAAGGCAAAGTCAGAAGGCCAAGCTGGGGGGAACTGGGGGCGATTCCCAGTTTGGCTCTCCGACGCTCAAGTCAGATAAGGATCTGAAAGAGAAAATGTAAGCTTAATAAGGATTTGCAGAAATAGAGGTTGCTTACCATGAAGGAGATGAAGACTTCTATTTATAGTTGAGGGTCAGGGACACTTTGGTCATTTGCCGCGGGTGGTCCTGGCCGAATGTTGCCCTAATACGTGGCGCTGTGAGAGAGAAACCTAAGAGGAATCTTCTGCAAAAGCTGCTGAAAGTTAGTGTTGGCAATAGTTGCAGGTGCGCGGGCATGTACGGTGAGTCAGATAGCCGTTTGGGGGGTTGGTAACGAGGGCTTAAGAGCGCGCTCGTGACAACCAAAAGCCTTGGGGGCCAAGAAATCCGCTAGGGGATGAGGGTCAAATCTTGTGTAATGAGTTGGGGGGAAAAAACCACTCTGAGGGAAGGAAGCGCTCGAAGAGGGCTCTCTAGATAGATTGGAACACTCGCCATGTGACGTGAATGGCGCTCGTAAAAGTGGGGTAGCGATAATCACGTGTACAGTAGCAGGGACGGCACGTGCTCTTGAAGGATATTGGCGTTTGTGAGCCTGAGCGCTCGTGTACATCGGATGCAATCTAAGAGAGTCAAGTATCATCATCCCTGGGGTGCCACGTGTAGAAATGGGAACGAGCGTATTTCTACCTCATCAGGCGCGACCAAGTACGCAGCAACAGCAAAACAGGGGAAAAACAGGGGATTTCATGCCAAAACACCACAAAACATCATCTAAAGCCAAGTCAATCCATAATAATTAATTCAACACATCAAATACACATTATACTTCAAGCATACACCAAACAAACCATGAAATATGCATCAAAGTACTAGAATCAAGCTTGAAAACCCCATATATAACTCATGCTTCCAACTTCCATGAAACTTAATATTTTCACGCCAACTTCAATTCCTTTTCACTCTTAAGCATGAATCTAGCTCCCAACATGCAAGAATTCATCAATTAATTCATAACCCTACTCAATCATATAATTCAAGAATTTCCAAATTTCCATGCTATACCTTGAATCCAAGAATTAGATGATGAGATGAAGATATGATGATGTTGATGCTCCTTACTTCACAATTCCTCAATACCTAGCTTGAATTTGAGATGAAATCTCCTTCCCTTCTTGAGGTGTAAATGTCGGTTTTTACTAGGTGTGAGTGTGTGAGATTTTTGCTCTCTTGGATGAATGGAATATGTTGGAATAATATGGAAGAATTAAGATGATATAAAATATGCCACAAAGTCATGCATGAAAGTGTGAGCTTCATCCTTATTTGCACATAAGCCCTCCATTTATTTGAATTAATGCAAGTCAGTTCTATCTCTATGCAAAAGATCACTTAACTCCAATTCATCATATGCAATTAAGTCCCTAATTTACACAAAGGAGCCAGTAAGGACGTTTAATGCAATTAGATCATATTCATCACTTAGTTCATATAGTTCACATAAATAGAAATTCATATAAATGCATAGAGATGTAAGGTATATGATATGCTAAAAGTTATAAGTAAATAAATGAAATAATTAGAATAGACCCCCAACTCTCGAAGATCCGCTCGTGGCGTGCTTACCCGAACTTCCGAAAATTGGGGCGTTACAGTTTCGCTCTGAGACTGTTTCAAATCTGTGTGTCTGATCTGTCCGTTTGAAGACGTGAACCCTACCACGATTAGGGTTCGTGCTCCGAGTGGGGTTGGAAGACGAGGGTTTCTTTCCCATGTTCAACATTGCCACGTATGATCTGTTGTTTGTTGGGAGGATATGTTGTGCCTCCATGGGTTGGGGGTTAGCCGGTGGCGGCAGTCTGGGGTCCGCCAAGGGTTGAACGCCGTTTTCATATTTTGAACTTAGTTCAAATATTATTAACACTATATACTTATTATAAAGTATTAAATTTATTAAAAATACTTATTATGTAAATTACGATCGATAATTAATAAAATAGAAACAAAACTCATTTAATCAAAAAAAATAATCATGAGCAATTTTATAAATCAAACTAAGTTTTTAGAGTCATATAAAATAAAAGGGATGAATATTTTGAACATCTTGTAATATCGCTATTTTTGGAGTTTTCATCGTAAATTATAAAAAGTCGACGTTCGCATCCTCAACTATTATTTTTTAACAAATTGCAACTTGATGCCACACATCGTGTGACATGTAGAAGAAATTTCGTATGCGTGTCACACATCCATTGAAATCAGGTTGCAGTTTATTAATTTAAAACTATAAAATTTTTATTTATATATTTGAGAGTGTCTATAAAAAATTTAAATTTCAATTGAGGTCTCATCACTATATTTAAAATAATTTTTTTTGATATTTTTAATAATTTTATTATTTGAATAAATCATATACTTAATGTATAACGCATGTTATTTTTACTAATATAATAAAGTTGGAACTTTTTCACAAATTGAAATACCAAATGAGAAATTGTCTCTTGAATATTTATATATAAACACAACTTCATCTTAACTAATAAATCTAATAGGGATTAACTCCAAAAAATAATATTGTATAACTAACACTTCCTTACTATTTTGCTAGTAAACGGAATTTAGGAAAGCGAAAGAATTATTATTACCTATATTTTATTATTCATATTATTATTGAAACGTTAATCAACACATATTATCTCTAACACAATCCGATTATTTTTGCATCAGGCCCCAAAAATAACTGTATTAACTATCATTTCTTAATTAAAGAAAAAATAACGGGTAATGTGGGATAAATCCCCAATTGGATATTATATTTTTACTTAACACCCTATTTTGGCAAATTTTCTATAATTTTCACATAATTTAGTACTTAAAATACCTCTCAAAATATGTTGTATATTTTTCACAAAATGTAGTACTAAAACGTTCTAATGTAATATTTATACATATTATGTTGTATAATTTTATGGGGAGTAAAGTAAAAATATTCCAAATTAATGAAAAGTTATTTTAAACTTTCCCAAATAACGGGTAATAAAGTCGTTATTAAAGCCATCATTACCGAAGAGAGGGAATATTATTAATATATTTGTAATATTTGTTTTTGACAGGGATGGTGTGAGTGTGAAGGGTTATTTTGCATGGACATATTTGGATACCTTTGAATGGGGATCGGGTTACTCTCAACGATTTGGGCTTGTTGATGTCGACTTCATAAATGGCCTTAAAAGAATTCCCAAAAAGTCTGCTCTTTGGTTAAGAAGTTGGCTCACCAACAAGATTACAAGAATTAAAAGTGGCCCAAGACTGTCAACGCGTCAAATTCGAACCGAAACTGAAATTTCCGAATCGAATCCGGTCACAAAATTGGATAACCGGATCCGAGTCGGATAGGGTCTGGATTTATTTAAACCAAATTCGATTGATAACGAGTCGAATAATCAGATAAAAAAATTCAACCCGATAAGAAGACGAAAACGGAAGAAGAGAGAGATTAAAAATATCCAAGTACGGCGACATTTGGTGGTGTTGGCCGTGGCGAATAGGCTTTGTGTAAAATTTTTTAGACATAGTAGAGTTTAGGATTAGATTAGATATACTTTTAGCTTCAGGATAAAAAAAAAAGAGGTAGATATATTTAGGGTTAATTATATTTAAATCTCTTTCGAATTTAGTATATTACAATTGAACCCCTATTAATCATTTTATTACAGTTTAACTCTTTTAAAATTTCGAAATTACATTTGATCAATTGATTATTAAAATTAGGTTTACATCATAAATTTTGTGATTTGAATTTATCATTATACCTTTGTCTTGACAAGTTTTTTTTTTTTTAATACCAAATTTACCCTTTGTAAGTTGTGTTATTTGCCTGGGTATCATTTGTTATATACTAGGTTGAGGGACACCGCGCGAGGCGCGGTGATCATGCCCGTGGCCAGATTAGTTTTTGTTAAAAGTATCAAACAAATGTAGTGTCGCACAATATAAAAGCAATGTGATCTTAGTATGGTTATCATGCTTAAAACCATTTTAAGTTTGTCAAAATGTAAATTTTGAATATCTGACGATGTACTATCTACAAGTAGCTAAAAGATATGCAATAATGTTGATTCAATTGCAGAGTAACATTAATTGGAAAGCATGGGCGAAATAAAGCTTCAATATTGTATCCTAATCAATGTAAGCAGGAAAGACCAAAAGTGCGTGTAAACAATGCGCTGGCCTTCGTGTATTTATAGTCTCTGTACAAGTAGTTAATGTTATACAAAGATATAAGGACTGGAATATCTAAGAATGTACCATCTACATGCAGCTAGGAGATATGAAATAATGTTGATTCAGCTGCAGCATATAATTGGAAAGCATAGGTGAAAAAAATGTAAGCAGGAAAGACCAAAACAGAGTTTATACAATGCTAGCTTTCATGTATCCATAGTTTCTGGAATACAAAAATTTATGGAGTGACACATAGTTTCTGGAATGTAAAACAAAAATATAAGGAGTGAACATCTCCAGATCAAAGTATATATAAGTTTAGAAAGTGACCTAAATATGTACATATTTCCTTTCTACACAAGTCTGGCTGGTGACATTATCTCAATCTTCGCATGATTTAACCTCTGTATTCTGTGATCCCACAGAACCATGTTTTACACCTGCCTGTACAAATGTAAGCAGTGAAATGTAATGTATTGTTAAAAAAGGAAAAGGCTTAAGAAATCTAATTCAGTGCATGTATAATAAAAATGCATATTTGAGCTTCCTTCGGTTTCACTTTGCATGGGTAATAGGCAAGAGCTTCACCAACACCATTTACAGCTTTGTTAAGGAAGCAAGATCATCTCCTACCTCAAAACTTTTTCCACCTACGGTAACTTTGCTCCGCGTGGATTGCAATTGGGTGTCTCAAAACATCATACGGTAAACTATGCGCCTGAAAACCAATTTCTCGCGTTTTTTTTTCTGCACAAAGGAACGAGCCCCCTTCTCTTCAAATTAAGGATCACCTTGTCCAGGTTTTCTGGAGATTTTGGAATGGAGCTTGCTGACCTGCTGGGTTTGTTCAGGCTAATCAGGAAAACAAAAGTTGCGTGCACGGTCGGTCAGACAACCGCAATAAGTATAATTTAATCATATTACAGCACAACGTAAATAAACTGGATGAAAATTGTTGGAGAAAGTATAATTTAATTAAGCTCAAAAAATTTAATTAAGTTGAAAACATAATTACATAAATAAACCTGATACAAATCGCTAGAATTTTACCTGAGAGAAAGACATATATAATGCAATTTTCATATATATATAAGTGAACAAATAAAAACTATGAAAACTATAAATACGGAGATAACAAACCTGATATACTGCCGTAGCACAAGAAAGTAGCCTTGGGAGAAATCGAAACCAAAAACTAAACTGTATAAAAGAAATGCAAACTAATATTAGAGAAAGAGAACTATGTGTTTTTTATTGATAAATGAAGGTATCAGGAAATATGATTGTGTAGTAAGAAGTAATTGCATGGTTAAGAACAAAGGTAATACAAAATTCCATATCTCAGGTCTTGTTGAAGAACTAAACAATGTTGGTCTACTTGAGCAAATTTAACAGTGAGTACATGCATGTAATTGGTATATAAAAAGATCTTCGGCGCTATGGCAAATCAAAAATACAATTGCAAGTACTCTCGGCTATATACACTTTGGCGTATTTGTCTAGTAATTCGGACACATATTTGTTGTGATTTTGTAGTTGTGTACTCGTGGAGCAAAATATGATTTTTATAGTAATGCTCTTATGTATTCATATGGTTTGTCAAATTGCAGCCCTTTTTTAATATATATATTCTTAAATGTGCCTATTCCTACCCGGCGCTGCATGCGGCAGGTAATCAAGCTACTTTAACATTGTTCTAATTACTATTATATATTTCAGTTATGTAAGGGAAACCTACAGATGGTTGGCCCCTTGTGCATTTCAAGGTGTTTTATGTGATTGTACAGCGAGCCGTTTGTTTTTCTATATAACAGATTAAACCCAGAGGAGGTCTTTACAACTATTTCTATATATAACTATACTATAACAAAATTAAGTCTGTCTTTTGCTTGATTCGAACATTTATTTACTACAAATGTGATTGCAGAGATGGAAAAATACACCAAGAACTTGGCAACATAGCAATGAGCATATGGGAAAAAGTTTGTGTAAACTATTATAGTAAAGTATGAAATTAATAAGTTGGTTTGTTTTATTTTGTTAGTACTGTTATTATTATTTATATATGAATTTTGGTGGTTATTAATATTTTTATATGAATTTTGGTTATATTTTTATAGCACGTAGTAGAAATTATTTCCACAGGGTAAAGTGCGGAAAAACGGTAGCAGTAGGGAAGCAAAGGATATGAAGTTATAGCTACTGCCATGAATTGCTCTTCTCGTGACAAGAACACAACGAGCAACCTATGTGCCAAGCACCAACTTAAAGATCCATCTCTATGTGGTTCAAAGAACGTGACCATGAACAGTGATTTTTGCCTATCATCATAGTTTGTTTTATAACCTTTATGTTGATACTATAGGCATTTACCCCATGGCCTTGCCGTTTTTATCAATGAAAAAATAAATCATAAAAATAGATTCATCTTGTAATCAAAGAAAAAAGCTGCAAATTCTAAATTTTAGAGAAAGACTCAATTTTGCAAAAGTGCTAAAGCTCAATAGTCATGAGGAGGATATTGACCCACCTGTTTTACATGATCAACTAATGCAGCCTGGGAGGTCCTACGATCAAGATACCCGCTCTTATCAATCACATTAAATGATGTAATCAGAACCTGAAAAAGGCGGAAAATAACTGAGATCCAATGCACAAACATTTAATAACATAAACACATATTATCTAGCATAAGGCAAGTTGCCTTGATTCTCTTCTCGGATCACCCCAAATAAATCCACAAATTAAAGCCCAAATAATTAATACAATTCTTAAAAAGGACAAAAAGGTAAAGGAATTGCTTCGGTAAAATAGGCCCGGCGCGTCTCCTTTCTATCTCTCTCTGTTAACCCAAAAATTATGGTTGAAAACAAAAAAGCTAACAATATACCGACCACGAGTAAAATATTGACAGCTTCTTTCCAAGATTGTAAAATCAAAGACGAATGAATTAACAACCGGCAAGCTAATAATCAAATACTATTGCCAAACATCATGAGATCCAAAATTGATTACTTCTAAAACAAAATTCTTAGTGACAAAGGTACGATCTTTGCCATTGAGATCACGAAAAATATAGTTCATCAGAAGAACCAACATAACATCAAAATGCCCATTTTCGATTGGATTTTTAGTAGCAAATTGAAGCCTAATAAAAATAGTACAAGAGAACTAAAAATGTAGAAAGCTCATACCTTGCTAATGAAACCTGGAAGCCTTCAGAATTCCTGAAACCAAACAAACAGAAACCTCAGGAAGAATATATTAAGAAGTCCCACCCATAAAACACAAATAAAAAATAATAATAATAATAATAATAAAAGACAAAATTAGAGGAGATACCATGGCAAATTATACACACATCGGAACCCCTCCAAGCGAGAATAAATTACATCCTAATCAGAGAACCTCGGAAGCAGAGGCACAGGTAGGAGCTGGTTGAGGAAGCGATCTCTCGTCCATATCAACAAAAGGGAAGTACCAACTCAGGTCTGCTAAATCCACAACACTCAAACCTACCTTCAGATGCCAAGCAAAAAAAGCAATTGAGAACGGAAGTGTACGAAGCAACAAGATGATAAAGTGAGCATCACGGTGAACTAAGCGAAACTTGTAACAATCTTTTTTTCAGAAATAGGCCGAAAATAGAAGCTATTTTTCTATCCCACACCAACAAAGATAGCAACGGTGGGAGAACGATCCAGCAAGCAGCAAAACAACTTAAAATTCTAACACAAAAACTGGGAAATTAAATGCAATATTTTCAGCAAGCCGAAGTGTCATAGAAAGCAAAAAAAACAACATTAAAAAAATATAAACATAATCCCTCAGAAACAATAAACTGTAAAGTGATAAAGTTAGTTCGCTTTGAATCACTGCAGTAGTTTAGCAAAAAGAAAAACGAAAGGCAGACAAAACATTGAACAAAAAAACAAAAGCATTGTAGTTAACATACCTCTGTTTGCATACAAACGCAAATATACATGGAAGACAGTATATAGACAATTAACAGCAAGTTTCGTAAGAAATAAAAAGGGAGCGCTGCAAACAAACTCCTATACAAACTACAAAATGAAAAGGTCACCAATTTTTAACACTTACTGACGAGTTTGTCCTACTGATACGCAAAGCTTCCACGGCCTGTCCACATTTGTAGCTTCCAAAAGCACTAACAACAAGAAGGATGTAACTCAAAGTTAGCAGAAGCTCAAATTTCTATAACAAACACAACACAAAAAGTCTGCGAGGTTGGAAAACTTGGTATAACTAAGCCTGTCATACAACTGATACGAAATACACAGGCTGTCGTACTTTCAGCAGAATAATTATTAGCTGTGATCCTTCTTTTCTTAGGATGAAACTAACAAAAAAAGACATTTTTGAGTTGAAGTTTCACATTATCTGTCACAAGAAAAACAATACACATACCGTAGAACAAAAAAAAAAAGAAGAAGAAGAATTTGCAGAGTCGGGGTTCAAGCTTGTTGCTGGATCAACGAATACTCTGATCAGATGGATGCAAACCCTCTTTTCAACCTGCCCTCACATTCATAACCTTGTGATACAAAGATTCAGTTAAAATACACACTATTTCGACCCAAAATTTCGAATATTAAAACACCCAGGGGACTGCATAATCAGACGCGGAAGAAAAAGTGAGCAGAAAAAATGCAGGGAAACCTATCGTTTCCAAGAAACCCACCAGCACAAGAAGCTGTATTCCGAAATCCTGAATAAAATCAAAGAAACACACTACTCCTCGATTATAGCCAAAAAAACAAAGAAGTAAATTTTTTGAGAGCGAGGCGCGTCGTTTACCATGTCAGTGGACTGAAGGCGCAGGCGTGTTGCACGTGGAGATTGGACGGTGAAAGGTTATCCTGGGCAAGGGAAGTCGGCCGACATGGAACATATTTGATTTCTTAATAGCATCTGGAAAGGGCAAAAATAGGTGTGAAAATTAGTGTTGCTCTTTGGCGAGAGCAGCGTTATTCCCGATATCTATTGGGGCGGTATCTCTGTTATGAAAGGAATGAAAGTTCAGGAAGACAAAGAACTGATCACAAGCATGCAAGGTGAAGGAACTTTATTCAAGAGCTGGGGAACACGTTTTGTGAAGGCCATTTCACGTTTCTTTTAAATTGAACATTACGTTTTGTCCGAAACGGTGTCGTTTTAATTAAAAGAAACGTGAAATGGCCTTCACAAAACGTGTTCCCCAGCTCTTGAATAAAGTTCCTTCACCTTGCATGCTTGTGATCAGTTCTTTGTCTTCCTGAACTTTCATTCCTTTCATAACAATCTCATGGAGACGGTAGGAAATTATCAATTATGAGCTTGGTCGTCGAAGGTAGGCGCGGAGAAATCTGGAGAGGCGGAGAGTTGAACGGACAGGAAAGACGGGGGAAGAGATGGATATACATATAATATAATAAGAGGCCGGATCATATGTGGGCGTAAGAAAAAGTTAAATTGTGAGCTTGTTTTTCAATTGAAACTTGGCTCTTATATATATGTTAAATTAACTTTAATTGGTTTGCCAACAGGGGTTGGTCAAGTGGTTTAAGGGTTCTTTCTTGAAGGCAAGGTCCCGGGTTCGAATCCATTGGGCCACTTGGGGGTGTGTGTGTTAAAATTAAAAAAAAAAAAATTTCATTGGTTTAAATTATTTACGAGAGAAAAAAAATTTTGTCATCCGTACTTTGGCCATTTTTACAATTTACCATCTCGGGCAACCTTCATTGCAAACTGTCAACTTTGCATTTGTAACAAACCGTCATTTTTTGGTGGTTTTGGCCAAAAAAACTTGACTCGAGGCCTGTTTTGAAATGCGCCACGTCAGTTGTATTTTCACCAAAACCACCAAAAATAAAGTTTAGATTTACCCGAGATGGTAAATTACAAAAACGCCCGAAATCCGAATGGCAAAAAATTTTCTTCTCTATTTGCAAATGTTGGATGGAAATATCAACACGAAAAGGAGACTCTACTGAACCCATTACTCCTACTAACATTTTTAACTATTCAGACACATTAACAACTCAACAAAATTAAAAAAATTTACTTTCAAGAAGCATAGCTGGTTCTAGACCAATGAGGTGAAAGAACCCCTAGAATTTCTCCCAAAAATTGTCGACATTGAGACGCATTAATATAATCGCTCAAAATAATCAGAAATAAATAAATAGATATCAACAAAAGTACGTCGATCACAGAAATATTTTAACAAGGAACCTCTAACCTTGAAAAAATGCAGTTCGCATAATGGGTATGGCGCGCGACCTCTCACCGCGAAGTTCCCAACTTTGATATCGACTCAAAACTTCGAATCTTGCAAAAGCTTCTTCAAATTAAGGGAAAAACTTTTTCCCTCCCCAAGGGTTTCTCTATGAGACGGGAGAAGAGGCGTATGGTTTGATAAAAGTTTCTGAATATATATAAGCAAGTAGGAGAAAATCTGAGGGTAGCTATGTCTTTTTGAATTTAAAATTATTTTGTATTTCTTTTTTTTAGAAAAAAGTATGGACATAATGGTCATTTCACAATTATTTGGAATATTCCAGGAAATATTTAACTGAACCCTACCTTTTCTTCACCATTTAGTAATTTCAAAATTTTAGAAGGGGTCAAACTGTAAAAAAATGATTATTAGGGGTCCAGTTATAATATACTAAACTTGGAAGGAGTCTAAATGTAATTAACCCTATTTATTTATAATTAGAATGTTAAAATCTGTATATCTATCTATCTATCTATATATATATATTCGATTGAATTCTTTAATTTCATATTTTCTTTATTTATTTCGAATAACAAATATTTATAATCAAATATGACCATCAAATTTTTTTATCGATCGAATATATTAAAATTTAGATCGAATTCAAATTAAAATTCGACTCTTTGACAGCCTTACAAGCATTTTCCTCGGGAATAAATTTAATAATTGAGTGCTTTTTAAAAAAATAATAATATGTGACCCGGTTCAAGTTACCCCTAATAAATTCGATCGGCTTTGGTGTCTTTGGTCTTTATTTTTATTCTAACTCCAGATAATTAACTTGGGAGGAATGTGGCAAAACTACTCAAAGCACAAGATAAATTTGATATCATTTCCCATGAAAAAAAAATATTAATACAAACTCCTCAATTCAAATTTATAATTTGATTTCACTCTCCATTTTTGACTAAAATACCAACATAGCCTTGAAGAAATATGAAATGACATAACACATCACTTTCCCCTTCCATATAAACCATTTTGTTAACATAATACCTCATAGGCACGATTGTATACTTTTATTTTATATGTAAATGTTTCAAAATATAATTTTCATACTTCATATATATGTAAAAATTAATTTAATATTATTTTTTTTTTGTTTAGGTGGATGTTGGGGTAAAAATTAATTGTTGATTTATATTTTGGAGTATTATTTAAAAACTATAAAGTATCCAAACTATAAAACAGTGTGTTGAAATTATAAAACAAAGTATTATAAAGTATCCAAATTATAAAACAGAATATCCAAATTCAAAAGTAAAATACTATTCGTAAAAGTTAAAGTACTTAGATTTAAAATCGAAGTATGAGAAGGAAAAAAGAAAAGAAAAAGAATATTTTTCGTAAAAGTTAAAGTACTTACGGTTTAAATTCGAGTATTATTTATAAAAGTTAAAGTACCAAAATTTATAATTGAAGTATTGTTCATAAACATGAAAGTATTCAAATTTAAAAATAGAGTATTATTTGTAAAAGTTAAAGTTCTCAGGTTTAAAATTGAAGTATGAAAAGAAAAAAGAAATACGTAAGGTATTATAGTCAATTTAGATGAGTAGGGAATAAAATCAAATTATAAATTTGAATTGTGGAGTTAACATAGATTTTTTTTTTTTTAATTAGATAGTAAATTAAATTATTTTCAAATGGGATAGAGTTATATCCGTTTTCACTTTGACATTTTTACAAGTAAATAACAAGTAAATAAAATTATAGATTTTTCAAAAGAACTATGACTACTATGATGATTGCGGTGGTGGGTGAAAGGGGGGTCGGGCACTTGGAATTAATTCCGCCTAGAATTCCAAACCACACCGACCTGATTTGTCCCCTTAAATCAGCCTTCTCAACTCACAAGTTCATTCATGTTTCCCATTGATTTTTCCCATAACACTCGTGTTCATGAATCAAATCTTTCGGGACAAATATTTTACTCCGAGTCAAAACACTTCTAAATCATGATATTCGACCAAACAAGCATCCTTCCTAATCTATTCGTCTAGTCAAGACCATCTCACTTTTCAAGGATGTTATAGTAGACTATTGTCTGAGATATTCTGAAAGTTATTTCTTATTTTTCTTATTTGTTGCATTAGATTTTCACCAAGATTTCAAATAATCAAAATTATCTCTCATTTTGAATTTTAATTTTAGAGCTTAAAATATATAACATGATTTCAATCCCTCGAGATTCTTTTAGTTAATTAATTTTTTAATTAAGAGCGCAATGGACAATCTTATCTTTCTCTCATGGTTTTTTGCATCATTGTTGTATCAACAAAAAAAAAGTGATAGGGGGTGTACGTATAAATATGCAATTTACCCACACTGGAGGCGGGGTGCATGCTTAATTAACCCAAACTCCATGGTATATTACTATAATTTACCTATAATTAGAGGGTTACTTTTAATTTAAGTGATTTTTTCTCATTAAAATGCCTTTTTTCCCCCTTATAAATTCAAGTTTATTTATTTCATTTACTCCCTTATTTTATATTCATTTGGCAGGACGAAATTCATATATTTACAATGGATAAAACCTTTTGGCCTTCTGAACGTATTCCCTAAGAATATTGTTGGTCACACATAATAGAGTTCTATTGTGATTTATCTCCTCACAATCCTATCGAGTTAGGATGTTTTTAGAATGCAAATTCACACATGACAGAAAAACATGGGCAAAGATAAGAGTGTCAAATATGAACCCGACCCACCATCCCGACATGATCCACCCGTCTAAATTTCAGGTTAGGGTTCAGGCATTTCAGGTTCGGGTCAAATCGGGTCGGACCCGAAATCAACCCGAAGAAGAGAGAGAAAATTGGACCGGGTTTCGGGTTGACCCGAAAAATCTCTCGGGTGACCCTGTAACCCGAAACAGACCCGATCCACCCGCTAATATGGATGCTATAAAATAAGAAAACCCTAATCCCTCATGTTATTTCTGCTTCTTGCTCCGTTTTTGGATGCTCTCACCACCACCCTTCCTTCAGCAGACCACCTCCATCTCCCAGTCCTAGCACCGCGTCGCATCAGCCCATCACTCCAGCGCCACCATTGTCTAGCCCTGATAAGCCCACGGTCTACCATCAACCAGCACTGCTCACCGCCTTGCCGTTGTGGTTCCTTCTTCTGTCGATTCAAGTAAGTAATTTCCGAAAAACCTTGTTCTTGTTTTATTATTTGACAATTTTTGCTGAAATCTTTGTAGCAACCCGCATGGTGGGTCACCACATACCCAGCACCTAAGCCCAATCCACATACGAGATAGCAAGCTTGTACATGAACCAAGCGGAGGCAAACAGGAGACAGACAAACTTACATCTAAGTTAGGTGGGACGTAGACACTGACTTCACAAAACTAATAAACAAATGCAAGTGCGGAAGCGTGAACTTGTCATACAAAAATTCAAACATAAGAAGATAACGGGTTCAACTAGCATAGATCCCTAATCCCGAAGATAACATAAATCATAAATGCAAACGAGTTCATACTAGCCCTAAAAACTTGTCCCGAAACATACCAATACATAAATCAAAAATCATACGTACATACAATCGTACAACTTATTCCAATTACAAAATGTGAAATGCTAAGGACTCAAACTTATATAAAGACTCGAAACGGACTCCAACGACTGACTCACGCCACCTAGTTCGAACTCCAAAGCCAAACGTATCAAGACTCAGCGGGGTACGAGTTCAAACTAACCTTACTCCCAAGAAATATCGTATCAAAACAAATTCAAAACAAGCCTACCTCTCCTCCGGGTGATGGAAGGGTGTATACACCCTAACCATTCAAACATGTATATGTGGGTCGTGAGTGCATGACTCTTACGCCCGAGGATTCTATCCCCCAACCAAACCTTCTGGTGGGTTCCGGATTGATCCTATCAAGTAGAGACCGTGTACAGGAGTAGACCTGACGGTCCGACACCGTCCCGGGGCTCCTTACCCACGTCTCTGGGACCCAAGCAAGTCAAGTTCATATTCAAATTCGTATTTATATTCAAGTTCAAAACCCGCTACGGACAGACATAACATAACGTGCTTATCGTGTTCAAACGTATCATACACACGTGTTGTACATACATATCATACAAGCGTATCATATAAATATATTATGCAAATGTATCATACACACGTACCATATATACGTACCATACTTTTTCATCACCATGCTTTGCTCACCTCTCCGTGTCATTTTGTAGTTCCCCTTCTCATGCAGGTCGGGCTCATGAGAGGCATACGATGTGAAGCATAAAGCTTTACTTACCTCTCCGTGTCAATCCATAGCTCACCCTCCGGATATAATGGTTGGCTCACGAGAGGCACACGGTTTGGAGCATGGTTTGGCAAGACTCAAACATATCAAATCCAAAAGCAAGCATACATAGGCTCGTACATAGCGTTTCATGCTTTCAAATCATAAGGCAAATTCATCAAAATATATATCTCGCACATACCTACTTATACATAAGGCTTAAGTAGCATGTATTAAAAAACGAGCATGTTTCATTAGGGTTTAACTATATCCTAACCTCACCTTACACCAAACGAAGCCGAAGACACATAATCGATTCACCCCGGAATCACTTGGCCAACAAAACACTAGCCCGGGTGCACTTGAGCAAACTGAACACAAAATACAAGAATTAGACTCAATACAAACCATATAGACGCTCGACAAATGCATATGAATGCAAGTGATGCAAAAGAAGCAACAAGAGGTAACATTTAGAGCATATAAGTTCATACTCGTATATATGAGTCGAAATCACAAGAACGACACATAAAACATCACATAACACGTTAGATAAACATATAATACGTCACATTGTAGCGACGTGATTCCATTAACAAAATTAGAGAGGCCTCGCAGCCGCACCAGGATTGTACATGGTGCGATCGCGGCCGTGCTCCTGCTCCATACCTGAAGAAAACGAAGCAAAACAGGGCAGTTCTTGGGGGAAGGGAAAGAGGGGCTTCAATCAACAACAAACCAACATAAAATTCATGTAAAAACATCCACAATTCAGGCCATATAACCTGGAATACACGATAACAACAAGAATATGAGCATATGGTTCATTTTACCAACTTTAAGTTCAAGAACTCTTAAGTGCATTAATGGTGATCCAAGCTACAACCAACTAATCCATGCTCATAAATGCATTAAAGGAGTTAGGATGAACATAGACCAAGCCTCAATTCAAGAAATAAAGCAAGGAAGAGCACATAGTCATCAAATTCTCCCAAACCCTTACTATTCATTCCCTAACTCATAGCATGTCTGATTCTTAGTGAAAATCTATAAACTATAGCTTAAAAGAACCATAAGAGGATGAAGAACACAAATATATTCTTACCTCTTGAATCGGATAGAGAATGGAGGTGCTATGAGCTCAAAGGTGCAAGAGAACAAATAGTATCTTCTTCCTTTCTTCTTTCTTAGGTTGTTGCTGCAATTTTTCCTTATTTCAAGTGTGAGGTCTGAAATGGCCCACTAAGGAGAGGAAGAGGGTCAAGTTTGGGTAATATGGACTCAAGAACCAGGTCATTTGGATTTCAAACGGGTCAAATACAAGCAAAAGGGGCAAGGGTGGCAAGTCATGCACAAGGGGTTCAAGTCGGTAAAGTTTCAAAGGTTCAAACGGGCTTAGAAAATTATAAGTCCTGTTCCATTCGATCCATATCATCAATACAAATCCAACGGTGGTGTCAGAATTTGAATCCGAATCCCCAAACTCAAGTTATGCCGCCCGAAACCCAGGGTGTGCTAAAAGCATTTTAGGCCCTTAAGTCCCAATTCAACACAAACAGTACAAGACCTCAACAAACGAATCCAAAAATATACAACGAGCATATAAACACATTCATAACTCATATATCTCATGCATATCAAGTTTCCACAAAAATTGAAATCAAATTCGAAAGCAAACAGATCAAGTTCGAGGTCATGCGAGCAAAACGTTCAAGTATAAGCATATATCCTTAACAATTAATTCATATAAATTCAAATTAGCATATGATCATCAAAATCAACACGTAATTGCATAATTAAATAATTTAAATGCCCAAGTAGCACTCTCATGATGTCATTGTTAGGAATAGTGCCCTAGAAAGCCGATTGTATATCCGCTTTGTGCTTTTCCTTATTATAATCACAGACAATCTTTGAATGAAATAACGAATTGAGGCAACACTTCTTTATATGCTCTTGTTTGGTATGCGTTTACTTTAGCTGTGCATGTATAAGAACTCCCCTAATCCTGATGCCTTTAGGACTCTACCATTTAGGTGAAATGGTTCATGGAACGAGCCCTATATCACATAAGTCATGATTAGTAAAATACTCCAAGCCGATGAGTCCTACCGACAGTGGGAGTGTCAACCTGACTCCTCTAAGGCTTGCTTGTGGGATCACGCCCTTAAGAAGGACCACCTTGTTTCATGGAGGTGCAAAGTGTATAGTTGATACGTGCGTGATACATGAGGGTGTTTACTTCAATAAGTAAGTTCACTGAGGTGCCCCGTGTGAGAACATTCCTAAATGGGAAAGGAAGTTTCTATTTCAGGAAATGGAAACTTTAAGATTAGGAAATATCTCACAAGTCATTGATGTGATTAATTGATCCTTAAGACTTGAGGTTCCTTGTCACTTTATGAGTTAACTCTGTAGTCTTAGGTATAAGCTTTAAAGGGTGTCACCTTAGACAACTGATTCAAGGCTTATGCTGGGGCTGCACAAGTGATTCATGAAAGTGAATGAGAATCAAGAAAGGACCTACACTTGCATATGCAAGATGATCTCTTATTGTGTAAGTCATTCATATGTCATATGGAGTCCTTGGCCAAGACAGTAGATCAAGACATAAAGAAAAGGGTTTCTTGGATTGAGATCAAATGGATATGAAATGCACTTAGCTTTAAGACCGGATTATTAGGGTTCTGATTATTCCCTTTCCCTAGATCTTGGTTGAGAGATAGTAAGTAGGAGGATTGTATCTCACATGAATCAATGACTTAAAGGTTCTGTCGAATCCGAACATTCCAATTCAGCTAGGGGTTAAACACCTGTTGCTAGACTATGGTCGTTTAATCTGTGGACTGATTAATTAATTAGTGAATTAATTAATTAGGGTCACTGCTAATTGAATTGAGAACCTAGAGGGTCACACACAACAACTTGGTTACATGAGTTGAGGCTTTAAAATGATTAAACGAGTTAACCGGGCCTAGAGGGTTCCACACGTATGAAATCACACGTGTGCGTCACGTGTCATTATGACACGTGTGCCACACGTGACTATTTAATTGGATATTAAATAATTAAGTTGTTACTTATTTAATAGACTTTGGTTTAATTTTGAATTAAAAAGAAAGTCTTATTTTGGAGAAAAATAATCTAGTTAATTAATTATGATTTAATTAATTAGATAAAATAAGTTATTTATTTTAAATAAATAAAGTATAAAATTATCCAAAAATAGTTTGGATATTTTAGCTCTCTTAAAAGTTGACTTGAAATAGAATTCAAAGTCAAAGTTGGAAAATACTTGATGATCAAGTAATAGGAGAGAGAGACCAAAACCCTAGCCCATAAGGACTAGGATTTTCGGCCAACCCTCCTTCCTATATATAGGGGAGCTCGAGCTCTCCTTGAGGCTAATTGATGATCTTCTTTTGGTTCATGTGTTGAACACCATCCTTTCTCCAAGATAAATTAAACCTTGGGTTAAGCCTAAACACTAACTAGAGAACTAGCATCCTTACTAGTTAGATTGTGATCAAGTTGGTGGACTATCTCTAGAGAGCTTCAAGTTAGAAGTTTGAAGATTCGAGCTTTACCAAGGAGAGGGGATCAAGCCGCGAGAAGAGCGTTCTTGGGTGGCTTGAAACGCTTCAAGAAAGAACAAAAGAAAAGTAAGTTTCTTAACTCTACGAATTTGGATACACGATTGCGAGTCAAAGGTCCTTTTGTTGGGAAATTTTTTTTTAAATTCCGCTGCTTTCTGATTCGTATTTTCCAACAGTCATATCTAGGTTGCCGAAGAGACGGAGCGTCACAATCTTGCTCTAATTTTAGCTGAAATCTTGTTCCGCTTTGTTTATTCTATTCTTGTAATAAAGTAATAGTGCAATTTTTAGGGGGTTTTGCTGAATGGGTTGTTGATAATTGAGTATGTTGTCCTTTAAGCAATTTATCTGAATTTTTTAAATTGGTTTTCTATAATTCTAGCATTTGCAGATTGGTGTATATCATACCTTTTTTGACAATTAAATTCTTTAAATAGCATGATTTTTCTTGAAAGATGCAAGACATAACTGAGAGGAGCTAGAGCTAGCAACGTGTATACATAAATCTTGGTACATAATATGCCTCTAATCTTTGTTGAATGTTTGAAAAATGTGTAAAAAAAATATTCTTATGAAATGAATGTTTTTTCAAGTTGGATTGTGGTCATCAGATTAATAAAGCTTGTTATTTTCATTATTCTATGTGTATTAAATTGGTACACAATGTTTTATGGTGGATTTGATTTTTGTTGTTACATAGTTGATAAAAAATATTTTATATAATTCATGTTTTTTATAGAGATAAATATTCTGAACGTCCTGTACTATCGCGGTTTTTGGACTTTGCATCCCGATCTAAAAAAAGTCTGCGTTTGCATCCTCAACTATTGTTTTGTGATAAATTGCAACCTGGTTCCACTCATCATGTGATACGTGAAAGAAATTTGGGGTAAGTGTCACACATTCATTGGAACCAGGTTGCAATTTATCACAAAACAATAGTTGATGATGTAAACATAGACTTTTTTTAGTTCGGGATGCAAAGTCCAAAAACCGCGATAGTACGGGATGTTCAGAATATTTATCCCTTTTTTATATTTAACATTTGAATATCTTACTATTTAATATGAGTGTAATCTTAATTAATTTGTCTATTAATTTTAGGTAGCATGGCTGAGGAAGAGTTTTTTTCGGAAGATGAAGATGTGGAATGAAACTACACAATGGTGTATTGATTTTTGTGTTAACTAGTTTCAAATCTATGTTTCTTAAAATCTTTAAGTTTATTGAAGTTTGAAGTCTAGTTTATGGAACTAATTGTTTAAAATTTGAAGTCTTGTTGTTGAAGTCTCTAGTTTGGAGATTAATTTGGACTATTCTATTACATTGGTTCTACTTGCATAATATGTTTTGTAATGAGCAGCTATTTGAGCTAATTGCTAGTTTTTATGTTTTATTTCATTATTTACATAATCTGTCCTGGTGTATTAGTTCTACTTGATAGGAAAAATAAAAAAAAAGGGAAAAAATTAAAAAAAAAAAAAGGAAAAATTGGGTGACTTGAAACAAAATCAGGTCAACCCGGACCTGATAGATTCAGGTTAGGGTTGGGGTTTTCGGGTTCAAAATCAGGTCGGGTTGGGTTCGGGTTGAGATTTTTCACGTTGTACCCTTATCTCAACCCGACCCGAACCCACCTGACTCACCCGAATTGAAATGTAATGGAAAGGCTTAATTTGCTTCCAAAAAGTTGAGAACATCACCTCTTTTTAGCATTTAATGGAAAGGGAATGGTTAGATATCCACTTATATAAGTCGTGTCAGTTTAAGGTAATGGAAGCATTAAATGAACTTTGTCTTGCTTTCTCTACGGATGCTATTGGTTCGCTTTCTTGGTATATTAATCAATGTAAATTTGCGTTATCTATAGTGTAATTTAGCAGTTTTAGAACTGGCATTAATTGAGCATTAATTAGAGTAGATTTTATGCCATTTCATGAGCTTATGTGTTTATTTTACTCTATTTAGGTACTCGTTGCGTTGGAGTTAAGAAACGATGGAAAATAGCGAATTCGGAGCTAAGTATTGGAAAAAGGATGACACCCCTTGTCCCCCTACATGTATAACCTGAGATACTCCCGTGTCTCAGGTCAGGAGATGGATTTTGGCGGAGAATAGGAGACATGCCCGTGTCTCCAAGGAAGAACAAGTTGGGACACTCCCGTGTCCAAGGTCAGACGCATTGAAATTCTGGAATAGAGGGAGACAGGCCCGTGTCTCCCCAAAAGAAGAAAAGTCGACACCCCTGTGTTTACTTATAGGCGGCTAAAAGTTTGAAGAAAGAAGGGAGACACGCCCATGTCTCCCACCACGAAAGAATAGTGACACGCCCGTGTCACTTATAAAGTCGCAAACATATTTTTCCTTAGACACGGGCGTGTGAGGAGTTTGTGCAGGGAGGAGATACGCCCGTGTCTCGTGTCGGCAAGAGAGTCCTTAGACAGCTATTTAAGGCGTGAAAATCATTGTTTTTGGGGTTCGCCTTTTGAGACTTTCGACCTAGCATCATGAGAGCGAGACTGAACGAAGTGAAGAGGTTTTAGAGGATTTCGAGAAGACGAAAGGATTGATTTCTTCAAAATAATTCCATTAATTTCGGTTTTTGCTTTTCGTACAGTTTGAGGGAGAATCCTTGTATGAGGCCTGGGATAGATACAAGGAACTGCAGAGGAATGCCCACATCACGGCATTCCCGGATGGCTTCTGGTACAGATATTCTACAATGGGATGTCTCAAAATATGAAGGATATGGTTGTTGCGGCAACAGGAGGAGCACTTATGACAAAATCTGAAGTTGATGCTATCGAACTTCTGGACAACATGGAAATAAACGATAGTTGGACACATGAGAGGAGCAATCCTTAACCAGTCAAAGGCTTGTCTGGAGTTCTTGACCTAGATGGATTAATGGCTATCAATGCCAACTTTGATGCACTAAGTAAGAAATTGGACCAATTGACCGTAAATGCAGTTGTCACACCTCCTCCACCAGCACCTCCCGTGCAGGTAAATTATGAAACTTGTAATGGTCTATATTCATTTAACGTATGTCCTTTTACCAGGGCAGGTGAATAGGTGGTTGTCGGACAAGAGCAGCTGAATTATGTGAGTAATAAAAAACCGGTGAATAACCCCTACTCTAACACCTACAACCCTGGTTGGAGAAACCATCCCCACTTCTCTTGGTCAAATAACCAAGGAGTTTCCCAACCCCAACAACCTCAAGATCCACCCAAACGAAATTTCCAACCGAGACCACCAGGCCAATTCCAAATACCACAACAGGTGTCATTCCCTCCTCAAAATCAACCTCCACGGGAACAAAAACAGGGATGGGAAGTAGCCCTTGACAAATTCATTGCTGTATTTACAGATAGATATCAGAAATTGGAGACTCGAGTGGAACAGGTGGTAAATCAGAATAAGAATCTGGAACTTCAAATTGGTCAGATTGCAAATTCCCTGAATATGAGAGGTCAAGGAATGTTACCGATCAAAACAGAGACTAATCCTAAAGAGCATTGCAAGACCAATACTTTGAGGAGTGGTAAGGAAAATGAGGGACCATCTATACCAAAGCAACAAGAAATTAAGCTTGGAGTTGGTACAAAATTGGGTGACGAGGAGTCGGTTGAGAAAGAAACTAAGGAAGTGGAGAATGAGGAGCTCTCTTCAAATCCAAACAAGAAGGTGGCATTGAATCCATATGTGCCACCGGTACCTTTCCCGCAGAGGTTCCAAAAATAGAAATTAGAGAAACAGTTTGAGAAATTCCTCAGTATCTTTAAGGAGCTATATATCAACATGTCGTTTGCAAAGGCATTGGCACAGATGCCTACATATGTCAAATTTCTGAAGAAAATCCTGTCTAACAGGAGAAAATTAGAAGAATATATCACCATTGCACTTACTGAGGAGTACAGGGCGATCATACAACATAAGCTTCTCCCGAAGCTTAAGGATCCAGGGAGTTTCTCCATTTATTTGTAGGAAACTTGGCTTGGATGCTCTGAAATCGACTAGTCTCTCTGCAGTTAGCTGACCGATCTGTCAAATATCCTACCGGAGTTCTGGAGAATGCGCTAGTAAGAATGGAAAAGTTCTACCTTCCGGTAGACTTTATTGTGCTTGATATGGAGGAAGACAAAGAGATGCCACTCATCCAAGGAAGACTTTTCCTAGCCACAGCGGGAGCACTGATTGATGTTAAAAATGGATTGTTTACTCTTCGAGTAGGAGAGGAACAAGTGGAATTTAATTTGTTCAAAGCTGTAAAGGGCCTGGTGTTAAAAGAAAAGTGTTTCATGGTGGATGTAAAGCAAGAACAAACATTGATATCCACACCAGAGGATGATCCTCTAGAGCTGTGTTTGAGAGGATTGGAAGATAGGAATGATGGGGAAGAATTGCTGGAAGAACTTGCAGCCTACACGAAGGTACTTGAGGCAACCCCATTCGTACCATTTCGACAGAGGTTTATGTATGAGGAGTTGGGTATAGGTAAGCCCACTGCTCCTTCTTCGATTGTGAAAGCTCCTACTCTTAAACTGAAACCCCTCCCCAATCATTTGAAGTATGCTTATTTGGGTGGATCCGATACATTACCTGTTGTTGTTGCTTCTGATTTATCTGACTCACAATTAGATGCTTTATTGAGAGTTTTGAGGGATCATAAAAGGGTAATAGGGTAGACGATTTCTGATATTAAAGGGATTAGCCCATCTATTTGCATGCATAAAATTTTGATGGAAGATGAGCATAAACCCTCTGTAGAACACCAACGCAGGTTAAATCCGAATAGGAAGGAAGTAGTTAGGGTTGAAGTTCTTAAATTGCTAGATGCTGGGATTATTTATCCCATCTCAGATACTAAGTGGGCAAGTCCTGTTCAGGTTGTGCCTAAGAAAGGGGGGATGATTGTAGTTAAAAATGAGAATAATAAACTGACTCCCACTAGGACAATCACGAGTTGAAGAGTTTGCATAGATTATAGAAAGCCGAACACGGCCACACAGGATCACTTTCCCCTTCCCTTCATTGATCAGATGTTAGAGAGATTTGTTGGGCATGCTTATTACTGTTTTCTGTATGGGTCTTCGGGTTATAATCACACAGCTATAGCTCCAGAAGACCAGGAAAAATGCACTTTCGCATGCCCTTATGGCACTTTTACATTTAGGAGGATGTTATTTGAACTTTGTAATGCCCCAGCTACTTTTCAGAGATGCATGATGGCTATTTTTTCTGATTTCATTGAGTGTACCAACGAGATATTTATGGATGATTTTCCGTATTTGGCTCTTTGTTTGATTCTTGCTTGCATAATCTAACCTAAGTTTTGTAGAGATGTGAAGAGACTAACCTGGTTTTGAATTGGGAAAATTGTCATTTCATGGTGAAAGAAGGTATTGTACTTGGTCACAGGATATCAGAAAAGGGGATTGAGGTCGACAAGGCAAAAATCGAAGTGATTGCCAAATTGCCACCACCGACAAACATCAAGGGAGTTAGGAGTTTCCTTGGTCATGTCGGATTTTATCGTCGGTTTATCAAGGATTTCTCTAAAATTACCTTACCTCTTTGCAAACTATTACAAAAAGATGTTGAATTTGTGTTTGACAATGATTGTTTGCTTGCTTTTGACAGGTTAAAGAAGGAGCTTACCTCAGCATTGATCATGGTGGCACCAGATTGGAACTTACGGTTTGAGCTAATGTGCGATGCGAGTAACTTAGCCATAGGAGTTGTATTTGGCCAAAGAAGGGAGAAACGTTTACATGTTATTGCATATTCTAGCAAAACATTTAATGATGCACAATTGAATTATGCTACCACTAAAAAAGAATTGTTAGCAATCGTGCACGCTTTGGACAAATTTCGTTCTTATTTGATAGGTTCGAAGACGATGGTATACACGGATCACGCAGCCATTAAAGACTTGCTGTCAAAGAAGGATTCCAAACCTCGACTGATTAGATGGACCTTGTTGCTTTAGGGATTCAATTTAGAGATCCGAGATAAAAAGGGGGCAGAGAATGTGGTAGCAGACCACTTGTCTCTATTGGAGTTTGAGGAGAAGGCTGAGGATCAAGAGAAACCCATTACTGAGAAATTCCCTAATGAGCAACTACTCGCGGTGGAGTGTGTAGTGCCTTGGTTCACTGACTTTGTAAACTACTTGGTCAGTGGAGTCTTACCACCTGAATTAAGTTTCCACCAAAAAAGGAAGTTCTTTGCAGATGTGAAGCATTATTTCTGGGAGGAACTGTTGCTGGTTAAACACTGTTCGGATGGCTTAGTGAGGAGATGTGTCCCTCAAGATGAGTTTGACAAGATTTTGGAACAGTGTCATTCTAGCCCATATGGAGGTCATGCTAGTGCGAATAAGACTGTTGCAAAGGTATTACAATCTGGATTTTGGTGGTCATCATTGTTTAAGGATGCGTATGAGTTTGTAGCAAAGTGCGATCGATGCCAGAGAACAGGAACTATAGGAGACAAGGATGAGATGTCATTGAGGTATATATTAGAGATTGAGCTTTTCGATATTTGGGGTATTGAGCTCATGGGACCCTTCCCATCTTCTTATGAAAATCAGTACATCTTAGTGGGTGTTGACTATGTTTCGAAGTGGGTGGAAGCCATGGCGAGTCCTACTAATGACTCCAAAGTTGTGATGAAGTGCACAAGTAGAGATTTCCGATAGGAAAATCAAGCAGATTTTGGAAAAGACTGTGAATAGCTCGAGAAAGAATTGTGCAGCTAAGTTAATTGATATGCTTTAGGCATATAGAACGATGTTCAAGACACCTATCAGGATGTCTTTTTATAGTTGGTTTATGGTAAGGCGTGCCATCTCCCGATTGAGCTCGAACACAAGGCGTATTGGGCCATTAAGGCTATTAATTTTGATCTTAAGAAGGCCGGTGAGAAGAGGATCATGTAGTTACATGAGTTGGAAGAATTCCGTTTAAATTCGTACGAGAATACCAAGGTGTATAAGGTGAGAATGAAGAAATGGCAGGATAAACACATCCAGGTAAAGGAGTTCGAAGTGGGGCAGTTGGTGTTATTGTTCAATTCTAGGCTAAAGTTGTTCCTTAGGAAATTGAAGCCCCGTTGGTCTAGCCCGTTCTGAGTGGTTAAGGTGATGCCAAGTGGGGCCATTGAAGTGGGAAATGAGACAAGGGCACGTTTGTGGTTAACGGACAGAGATTGAAGCTGTATCTTATAGGCGAGCCTATAGTAAAACACACTTCGTGTGTGTTAACGAATCCGATAAACTAAACCGGGTTCAAAAGTCGAGCTAATGACTATAACTTAGAACTATTTTCTTTCTCTTTTCGTTCTCTTTCTTTGTTTTCTTTTCTTCCATTCTCATATCCGTTAGTAATTTTATTTCCTCTCGTGGTGTAGGTTAGTTGATGCCTTGGTTGATTTTGGATAAAGATAAGGCGATCACCGCACTTTGAGCTCCCATGTCTTCGTTGAGGTCCATTTATTGTGTTTATGATTACGCGTATACAGGTGGTTTGAGATGATCTTATTTGAAGTGAACTAACATGTTGACATGCCATATGTGGATTTTTTATCTGCCTATGTGTTGTGTTTAAGTGGTGCACTATGGTTATGTTGCAAATTTTATGTTAATTGAGGAGAATTAACGAGTTTAAGCACCATAGATTTCGGGGATTGGGTGTGATGTTCGTAATTTTAGTTTAATAGAACATAGTTGACACGGGGGTGTGTCTCTTTCAGAACAAATTGAGACACCCCCGTGTAGGAGGTCAGTAGCTTTCTCAGGGTTGAGACACGGGCATGTCTCTTCCCAAGTATAAATCGAGACACTCTCTTGTCTCGAGTCAGTAGCATCAGGGTTAGGGAGGCACGGGCGTGTCTCCCAGTAAGACAATTTCGAGATACTCCCGTGTCTATGCAGATTCGTTTTATCTAATTCTGACGTGATTTCATGCCAATTTCTCATTAGTTTAAATCTAACTTACCCCCTCTCAACATATAAACACACCAACACTCCGTAAAACCTAATCCCGTGTTCCATACCCCCTCCACCTCAGAACTAGAAACAACTACCGCTCCCCTGCGCGAGCTCCGATGCAGCGGCTCAGATATTTCCAGCGTACACCAACCACACGCACACACTATCTCTCACTTCCGACAGTGGTAAGTCTCCTCTTAAGTTCCCATTCTATACAAGAGTATTTTGGGCTAAATTTTTCCTAATTCTTAAAATTCGAACCCTAGGCCTTGCATGCTGAACTTTTGGGTGAATTTTTAGTAAAACCTTGGGGAATTTCGATTGTTGAGTATGCTAGGACTAGGGTATTGGTTGAACATTGAATTTTCACTCGATTTTAGTTGCTAATTGAAAACCCTAGTTCTTGTTTCCCTATGCATATCAAACCCGAATTTTGGAGTATTGGTGGGCTATTTTGTGCGTAATTTCAGTTAATCTTGGGGTAATTTACTTGGAGTGGGTAGATTGCAACAAAACTTAGAGAATTCTAACCCCTAGAATAATGTCCACCAAGTGTTCGATGAAATGTTTATGTGAATGGTGTTTGATATTTGTGCTTACTTGCTTGTTGTTTTTTGTCTTGCAGCTCTAATGGTAAAAAATAAGCGTGTTAGAACCGAGGGGGCCTCGAGTTCGAATGCTCCCGCTTCCGGCCACTCAAGCGAAACTCGCATTGTTACCGCCGAGGATGTGGGAAACCCGTATGACCGAGTCCTCATGAGAAGCATCTTCTCCACCAAGTTCTACTCGAAGGATGTTCTTGAAAAATTGAAAGTATGGGATGATATCAAAAGGTTGTTCAATAACATTGGTTGGTTAAAATTCTTGAGCAAGGATGAGTTTGCATATTCGGAACTCATTGTAGCTTTCTTTACCATGATGAAGTGGGATGTACGTTTAAATGAGCCCTTTTCCTTTGCCGTCGTTGGCACGAGAGAGTACATGATGAGCAAGGATGCCTTACGGGATGCATTTGGCTTTCCTTCTGACACCACCTTGACACTTCCAAACTGGTCGCCTAAGACAAGGGAGGCCATATAGAGGTCCTTTCGATTGAAGGCCGATGTACCGCACTACTATGCGAAGAAAACCAAGGCTACCAACTTGACTAGTTTGGTTTGGAGGATTGTGCATAAGACATTGAGTGTGGGATTTAGAGCCCGTAATGAAAGCGAGGGCAACATCACTACTGTAGAGTTAGCCATGATGTAGATGATAAGGGTGTTAGAAATAGTACCCTAAAAGCCGATGTTGTAATCCGCGTAGTACTTTTGATCATAAGGCAATACTTCTTTATATGCTCTTGTTTGATTGTGTGTTCACTTTTACTGTGTATGTAAGAATTCCCCTAATCTATTTAACTTATAGGATTCAACCATTTATGTGAAATGGATTATGAAACGAGCCTAAACTCACATAAGTTAAGATTAGAAACTACTCCAAGTCGATGAATCCAAAAGACAGTAGGAGTGTCAAACTGACTCGATTGAGACTTGCTCGTGAGATCAAGCCCTTAAGAAGTATCACCTTGTTTCATAGGGTGAAAAGTGTATGGTTGATACGTACGTGATACATGAGGGTGCTCGCTTAAATGAACGCGTACACTGAGGTGTCCCGTTCATTTAGGAAACATCTTACAAGTCATTGATGTGATTCAGTAGTCCTTAGACTGGAGATTCCATTGATACTTTATGTGAGCTAACTCTGTAGTCTTAGAGATAAGCCTAAAAGGGTGTCGTTCGAGATAACTGAACTACGACTTATTTTGGGACTGCACAAGTGGCACATGAAAGCATATGAGAATCAATAAAGGACCTACACTTACTTTAGCAAGAAGATCTCTTATTGTGTAAGTCATTCATATGCCATCTCGGGGTCATTGGCCTACGCAGTGGATCGAGATCAAGAAAGGGGTTTCTTGGATCGAGATCAAATGGATATGAAATGTATTTAACATTGTTAGGAATAGGGCCCTTAAAGCAACATTTATGCTTTACTATTTCCTTTTAAAATCACAAAAAGTCTTTGAATAATAAACAAAATAATTTGTTCATAGGCAATCACTTCTTTATGTGCTTATTTATGTCTGTTTGGGTTTGACTGTGTTTTGCATGTTTTAAACTCCCCTAATCCGATGATGTCATTAAGAACTTTGCCCTTGTGACAACGGCAAATGAAACAAGTTCTTAACTCCATAGGCGAGGGTTAAAAACTTCTCCAAGTCGATGAGTCCAACAGACAGTGGGAGTGTCGACCTTGCTTTCGTTGAGACTTGCTTATGTGATTATGTCCTTTTGAATGAGCACTCAGTTTCAATGGAGTGATAAGTGCATATGATGATGCGTTCATAATACATAAGGTTGATTGTTACAAGAACTTCATCACTGAGATGTCCCGCGTGAGAAAATTCCTAAATGGGAAAGGAAGTCTCCTAGAAACTTCCAGATTAGGAAATATCTCACAGGTCAATGACGTGATTAATAATCCTTTGACCTGAGATTCTGTAATGTCTCATATGAGCTAACTCTATACTCTTTGATATAGGCTCAAAAGGGTGTCTCCATATAGACACCTGAACCACGGCCTATGTTGGGATTACATAAGTGGCATATGTAGAAGTAGTAGAATCGATAAAGGACCTACACTTGTTAAGAACAAGAATGATCTCTTACTGATTAAGTTGTTCGTAATCCATTAAATATTAAATCCTTGGCCAAGGTGGATAAAAGATCAAGATATCAAGAAAAAGGGGTTTTCTTGGATTGAGATCTAAATAGATATGGGGTTTTCAAGAATAACAAGGCTCTAAGTTTATTCTCATGCCTTAGTTCTTGATTGAGAGATGGAGTTGTAGGAGGATCATATCTCACTGATTGTCATTGACTGAAAGGTTCTTCGATTCATTTCGTTATTCGGCTAGGGGCTACACACCCATTGCTAGATTATGGTAGTGTGATCTGTGAACTAATTAATTGATTATGAGAATTAATTAATCAGTGTCACTGAAAGGATCATATACAAATGTCAAATCACGAGGGTTGTGGTAAGATGTTAATTGGATTAACGAAGGATCAAAACGTTTATCAAAATGGAGCATTCACACGTGGACTGCTGCCACATGTCACGCGGCCTGCGTGGCTGCCATGTGTCACGCACATGTAGCTTTACGCGTGGCTCCAAAACGTGTGATTTATTTCACACGTGAATTCTTTTCTAGAATTAATTAATTAAATTGTAATTAATTAATTTTGGTGTTCTAATTAATTATGAATTAATTGTTAATACTATTCTCAAAATAATTAACCCAATAAATAATTAATTATGAATTAAGTTATTTATTAAATAAATTGATTTTTAACTTTATATTAGATAAAGGTTGAAAAGTCAAACTTCCTATTGTAGGAGAGAGAAAAGATCTCTAACTAGACTTGGAGAATAAGTAAATAACTTATTTTCAATTAAAAGTTAATAATTAATTAGTTAATTAGTGAGCAAGAAATCAAAGCCCACTAGGTTTAAGAAACCCTAGGGGGTTCGAACCAACCTTGTATAAATACAAGGGGTGGTGTTTCTCTTACTCTTTAGACCAACGTTCTTGAAGAGTTAATTGTTTTTTAGAAAAATTAAAAGAAAAGTTTTCAAAGGAAATCCTAGCCAAACACAAGCCATAGAACTAGCATTCTCACTAGCTTGAGCTTGTTTTAGGACTGGTGTGGATACGCTTTGAAGGATTACCTACTTTGGGATCTAATCGAAGGATGTTCTAGGCACAATCCGCTTGAATGTGTGGTTGTGTTTGCATGCATGGCTATATATAATGTAATTTGTGCATGTGTGTGTCTACGTGAGTGTTTATGTATATATATATATGTAGATTATATTAAGTTGTGTTGTGTGTGATTTGTGCATGCATGTTTGTATATACATGTGTGTGTATATATATATATGTTATATTATATGTTATATGTGTAATATAATGTATGATATATTATGATTTTTAATTATGGAATTTTTTTTGTTAATTTTATATATGTTATGACTTTGAATAATTCAATCTCGAGTGCATAATTTTCGTAACTCATTTCATGATCTTTAAATGCCTTCTTTTAATTGTCTATGACTTATATGTCTTGTAAGCATGTTATATTATATGTTAAATGTCTTGAATTAATTTTATGGATTCATTTGATACGAATTTTACGTGATATGAATTTTATGCTATGATATTCAAGGGGAAAACGTGAAATGAAATTTGTAAACGTTTAAGTGCTTCATTTGATATTTCCTTACATTCATTGCATCGCCTTGCGTCTAAATGGTATATGTTTGAGTCTAAGTTTTTAGTGTTACGTTTGTTTGTCTCAGGGGTGCTTCCGGGAGGTGTCGTACCCGAAGTTTAAGTTGTTTGGGATCGTTTTCTTGCACCACGACACTCTTTTGTTCAAAGGTGAGGTTTAGGTTCTTTTCTTTTAGTTAAGCGACCTAAGACCTTTAAATGTTCGTTTTCTAGCCCGCATGCGACTATATATTATATATATAGTTAAATATGTGTAATGTACGATATGTTTATGATCTTGTCATCAAGTTTCAGCTTTTGAAAGGGCTATATCTACGAGCATATATGAGCTCATGGTTTTAATGAAAGTTTAATGCTAATGTTTGTAATGTTAATGATTTGTAATGAGCAAGAATGTAATGGTAATGTTGGGCCCCGGAGATGTGAGTAAGGGAGACCCGGGAAGGCCAACGGGTCTCCGGTTATCACCCCTGTACGCATCCTCCAACTTGAAAGGATCAACCCGGAACCCACTAGGAGGTTTGGTGGGGGATGGAATCCTCGGGCGTGAGCGTCATGAAACTCACGACCCATACTTAACGTAATGGATGGTTAGGGTTGGCCGGCCCTTCCATCACCGAAGAAGGGGATTGAGTGTGATTTCTGTTTTATAATGTAATGTAATGAGAAGTAGCGGTGGATGCTCGTACTCGTCGAGCTTAATGAAATGGTTGGATTATTGAACGGGAATAGAGTCTTTAATAATGTAATGTATACGTATATGATATGTAATGTCCTTTGGAAATGTTTTGGTATGCAAAACCTATTCCTGGTTCATAGATTTTATCTTTTATGTATGCTTTGTTTTATATGTATAGTGTGTGGGTGTGCGTTAGCCCCCTCACTCAGTCGAGATATGACTGACACCTCTCTTTTACCACTTTTAGCTTGCACGTCTTTTGAGCACAAGCTAGGAGGAGAAGTGGGTCGTTCGAGTCTCACTTTTTGGTATAGGTCGTGCTGGTGCATTGCATTTCATTTTGGACATGTATTTTAATGAATTGATCATGTTATGAATTTGTGTTTTGGAGATATGAATTGTTATGACTATGTATATTTGATCACTTGATGTATATGTTGATTTTTGGAATTTTATATTGCTAGAACTCCTTGCTTCTGCTATTTGTTTATTTGTTGCGCGCTTTGGTTTAGTTTTAGCTCCGCTTAGCCTAGTGAGTGTGTGGTCTCCCGTTCGCTTAGACTTGGGCTCATGTAAGGACTTCCCATTTCATATGCGGGTTCGGGTTTAGGTGCGGGGGATGTGGTGGTCCGCGTTCCGGGTGCTCCAAAAAATCAGTGAAACAAGTCCAAAATGGGCTAAACGGATCTAAAATAAGTCGAATAGGTCGAAAAATTGGTGAAACGCGTTCAAAATAGGTCCATCAAGTTAAAAATGAGTCAAACGGGTCTAAAATTGATCAAACGGGGTCAAAAAAATGAGTGAAAGGAGTTCAACATGAGCGAAACCGGACTAAAATAGGTCGAAAAAATCGAAAAATGAATAAAATAGGTCCAAAATGGGTCGAACATGTTAAAAAAATGGTAAAACTGGTCCAGAATGGGTCAAACTGATCTAAAACGGATGAAATAAGTCGAAAAATAAGTGAAACGGGTCCGAAGCCGAATCAATAAATCGAACAGGTGAAAAATGTCCAAAATAGATTAAACCGGTTCAAAGTAGATAAAAAAACGAATTAAATTAATCGTAAATAGAATATATAAAACATGAAATGAATATTGTCATGCCTACAATCATCCAATGGATTTGGTATGGATTTGAAAATTTTAAATAGGTTTGGATATCCAATCCATTTAAATGGGTTTAGTTAGGGTAGAAATCTGTTGGGTCTAGTTATATTGTATTTGGATTGGGTTTGAATTTTAGAATATTGGATTTTGGTATGGGTGGGGTAATATCCACGGCTGGACATCTCCGATTAGAAATCAAAAGAATGATGCGTCGCTGAAATCAGATAAAAGAATTAATGGTATTCTAATTTGTCGTTCGTCGACACTCGTGTCGCCGGGCAAGAGTTAGGAAAGAAATAGCATGGGGGAAGAAAACTGACAGTGGAATTTGAAGGGAAGAGAAAATTGAGTGAAGAGAGGATTCGGTAGGAAAGAAGCAGAAACGAAGTGGTTGTAACAAAAAGTAAGAGCAAAACAAATTTTTAATGGACTTGGAAAGTTTATAAAAAGATTGAAGTTTAAAAGAAAGTTTACAAATAATCTTGAAGAGTTCAGAATAAATTCTAAAATTATTTGGTCCTCATATTTAATGCCCCCAAGAATATATGAAGAAAGATAAAAAGCTAAAAATGATATGAAAAATGTACAACGTGACATGATATTCGTAATGGTGCGACTAATTAAAATTGAACATGAATTATATTTTTCATCTCTAAAATACTCTTTTCAATAAAATTTTTGAAGTACACATAGTCACGTTGTCACTAGGCCCACAACCAGGGAAATTCTTCCCTAAGATTCTTACACCCGGCTTAGGGAAGAATTTCCCCCCACAACCATCATCTTTCCAATAAATGTTAAACGTTTATTTATTTTAGTTAAACTTGTACCATCGTCATGTTGTATTTGGATCTCGACATCCCATACTTGTGGCCATTAGTTATTGTGGTTGTCATTGCATTGTAAGTCTTTTTCTTTGTACTATTTGCTTTGTTTCTTTATGAAAGTTTGAGTTTCTCATCTTGCATTTTTTTTTTTTTTTTTTTTAGAGCCTTATTTTTGGTCACGTGCGATGTTTTATATAGGTGTGTATGAATAATGTGTATCATTAAAGGGCACATGTATTTTACTAAGTCAATGTATGCAAAATTGACCTTAGACCAAATAGAATTTCTCATTTGAATAGTCAAACTTGGTGTTTTTACCCTTAAAGATACAGAAAAGTCAATATACAATTGATTAACTTTAAAATGTTTCAACTTTTCATTTTTTTTTATGAATTATGTGCATTTCAAAAGAATACTGGCTTATATAAGTTATTGCCTATTATATTCAAAATTAAAAATCGAACCGTGATATTTAATTAACTATAAATGAGTTTTTTTTTTCTTTTATTTTTAACTATAAATGAGTATTTTCCACTCAATTGTACCGACAGGTTAAATGTTTCTTGTTTTTGTTGTTCATCAAGCTCAAATGCAATATTCGATAAACATTAAAGCTTGGAACAATTGCAAGTTAAATTTAGTTTATAAAGTATGATAGGCAGGTTGCACAAGAAATATACACCGTTTCTTCGACACTATTTTAGATTATTTATGTGTTTTCAAATTCTCTTTTGAAAACTACCTACTACTATTTTTTATTATTTAAATAAAGTATTCATTTGTAAATTTATGTGAGCTTCTAATCATAATTTGGGAGTATATCATTTTTAGTCCTAATATGTATTAATTTTTGTCCACTTTGGTTCCAATACGAGTACATTATCCTTTATATTTTGACCAAAAATGATATTTTCCCTTATAATTTCTTTACGCCAACGTTGTACTTATGCTCAATTTATGCTGTACCTAATATCACTTCCAAGATTTATTATAAGTAATCTTTCAATAAGATTTATCTTCCAGATAATGAGAATGAAGTGAAGAGAGACGGTCCTCTTGGCCGCAGCCTTTGCTGGCCCGATCTTAAATGGTTCATTTACAACTCGTGAGCTAATTAGTTCAACCAAATTTTAAATAACAAGTTTAAAATTGCAAGCTTCAGTTAATTCAAACCGAGAATAATTCATTGATCGAAGTTAGTTTGAATCTTAATTTGTATTTAACAATTAATTCAATTATCGTAACTGAAACCTAGATGTTAGCTTAGTTGCCGTAGTGGCTGGCCCAAGCATGTCCTCGAATGAGAAGATCTTTAATAGGAATTTTAATTTTTTACATTGTCACAAAATTCTTCATGTCTCAATACTTTTACGAACACTTTCATAATTCCTCTTTATTGGATGTTTGGATTGGTATGCTCTACCTGTACTTTGATGTTTGGTTGCAGTATATATATATATATATATATATATATATATATATATGTGTGTGTGTATGTATGAAGAAATTACTGATTTCGTCCCATAAATTACCCTCTTTTTTATTTTCGTCCCAACCATTAGTGATTTCTCAATTTATGTCCGATAAAGTCATTTTTTTTAGCAGATATGGTCCCACCGTTAATTTTTCATCAAATTTGAATGGAAATGTTATGTGCACAACACATAACGGTTAAAAATATTGCATTTTGCCCCATTTTGTTCATTTATATTTTCTAAACTACCCCAAACTTATTTAAATTATGTATTTTCACCCTAAAAAAAATAATTATATATTATATGTATTTGTATATTATATATATATATATATATATATATATATATATATATATATATATATGTGTGTGTGTGTGCGCGCGCATATATATTATATGGAAACCGCATATAAATTTTTTATTCTAATAAAATTTGATGTTAATTGATAATATATATTTTATATTGTATTTTACGAATATATAATTATACACAGTTTTGTTATATAAATATTAAAATAATATATATAAAATAGAAGATAAAGAAATCACAAGATTTTTAACGGAATAATTTAATAAATTTATGAAAGAAAATACAAAAAATCTTTAAAAAACCCATCTAGCAGTACATACATATATATACATATATATATATGGTGATATTTGTATAAGTTTTTTATTTTTTGGAATTTAATGAGAATAAAATATATTTTGTATTGTGTAAATTAAAAATTCAAAAAAAATTAAAAAATGGAGAAGAAAAACCCATCTAATTATATATATATATATATATATATATATATATATATATTGGTGTATATATGGATTCATATGTATATATATGGTGATATTTGTACAAGTTTTTTTATTTTTTGGGGGGGTTTAATGAGAATAAAATATATTGTAAGGGGGCAAAATTCAATATTTTTAACATTCATGTATTGTGCACGTGCCATTTCCATTCATAATTGACGAAAAATTAACGGTGGGACGATATTAGCAAAAAATGAATAACTAAATAAATTATGGGACGTAAATTGAGAAATGACTAATGGTTGGTACCAAAATTAAAAAACGGGTAGTTTATGGGACAAAATCAACATTATCTTCCAAAAATAGTGAATTCCATCAATTTTTCACTACCCCACCTTCGGTCAACAATAATAATACACGTTTTGAAAATTACAAAAAAGTCAAATAATATTTTGGACGTTATTATGTCCTTCGAATCTATTTAAAGAAGCATGAGAATGAAACTGAAGCTCACAAAACAACAGCCAAAGTTCTAACTTCTAACAATGGCAGCTGCAAAAGCAGAAGCTGTAAGCAGATTATCAAAAGTTGTTATATTTCTCTTATTTTCATCATTTTCAAGCACTGCTTTTGCAAGAGCTCTCGAGCTATCGCATCTCAGTCGTAGCAGCTTCCCACCTGGTTTCTTGTTCGGAACTGCCTCATCTGCTTATCAAGTATTTTTATTTATGTTACTTATTTCTACATAATTAATTACATTATTTTCCTAAGTCAGATTTTTTTTTCTAATATATTCTGAATTACGTCGTGGTTGGCAGTATGAAGGAGCTGCATTTGAAGGTGGGAAAGGACCAAGTATATGGGATACTTACACACATAAATTTCCAGGTGTTTTTCTTTATTCTCTACAAGTAAATGAACGTAGAAAATTAAATTTCTGTGAAGTATCATAATGGATTAGGGCCGGGAAAATGTAAATTTGGAATAATAATTGAAGATTGACTTTTAAAAAATAATAAGTTAACTCGTTAATATATTATGTATAGATACGAATAAAGATAACAAATATCAGACACAACGTTTAAACTTTGTATTTAGCACATGAGCAATAGATGATTAAAAAGCGTCTGTAGATTGTGGTTTCTAACCAATCATAATAACTTTGAATTTTTGACAATTTTAAATGTGCAGAAAAAATAGCTGATGGTAGCAATGCGGATGTGGCCGCTGACTTCTACCATAAATACAAGGTACTTGATCAAATAGCACACTTATGCAGATAGTTGATTGATCGAGTCGGGTGTGTAATACACTTGTTCATTAAAGTCGAATTCATAATTTATTTTTATTTTTATTTTTATTTAATTTTTTCATTTTATTTATTTATTAGTTGTATTTCTTCATTTTAGTTTTTTTTTTTTTTTTTTTTAAATGTGCCGTTGCAGGAGGATATAAAATTGATGAAGTATTTAGTGTTGGAAAATACATAATCAGGAGAGGATCTTGTTACCTTATGTAATTGATTTATTGAATCCCTGACTTGTAGGGATTGGTAGCTTTATTTTTAGCTTTTTTTAGGATAGTGATTAGGGTATCTCTATTATAAATTGTAGTTCTTGTTTAGGTCATTGGACACAACACAAGAAATAAAGATGTAGCCCTTAATTTATAACATGGTATCAAAGCGGGTGACGATCTACGGATCTGAACCTTGCTCATCACTTTCCCATCGATTCCTTAGCCACAAACTTAGCCAACGTTATCATCAACCGAATACAGCAGTAGTCAATCCCAACAAGCCACACAAACACAAAATCATTAACCCTGTTAATCCACGAAAGCCATGGAATGTAATCCCCAACACCTCCAAAAACTCTCTCAACAGAGATATAAATTTCCTCCATCCTCGGTAACCTTGTCCTTACCGTTGAGCAAATTTGAAGCATCATCAACCAAATATTCCATTCCACATTCTTGAAATTATGAAGAAGGATTTCTTCATCCAGAAGATGGGCATCGGCGGCTGCGAGATCTGAATTTTCAGATCTCGAAATAAGAAATATTTTTCAGATAAGGAGGAATTCATGAAGATGCTTGAAGAACCTGAAGGACCCACATCATCAACAGCAGGAACATCTGCATCAGGGGAATCGGCCGCTTCCCCTTCGATCTCTCCAATTTCAGCTATGGAAACCCCAAATCCTTGCCCTTCAACGAGTTCCTTAGGGCTTACTACGTCTTCCTCGACCAGAAATCCGCCGTGATTTTCCAGCAGATGGTGGATGAGAAGGGAGCCGACGAAGATTCCTCGATTATGCAGGAGCTCGTCTTCCTCCAGAAATTGCAGGGGCCGGTTGATTTGGTGATGCAAATTAAGCCCCAATCGCAGGCTGCATTCGCTCCCCTAATTCTCGAGATAATGAACGCTATTATAATCGAAATTTACGATCTCTACATCAAGATCTGCAAGAGAGAAGAAGAGGCTAAGCTTCCTCCTCTTCAGGTTATTGATGGCGGAAGGAAACAAGGAAAAAAGGAAAAAGAAAAAAAAAAAGAAGAAAAAAGGGGTCAAAAGAAAAAAAAGAAGAAGGAAGAGGGTTGTCGGAAGAGAGAGAGAGAGAGAAAAGAAAGGGAGGACGAAGAGAAAGAAAAAAAAAAAAAAAGAGAGAGAAAAAAAGAAAAAGAGAAAAAAAAAATGGAAAAAAAAAAAGGGTTCACAAGTGTGGACAGATTGCAAAAAGAAATTGAACATTTGAAAAAAGAGGCGGCACGACGAGAGTCCGAAAAACGCCGCCAAGAAAAAAAAAAGGGGCACAACAGTCCCAAACAAAAGAAAGCTCCTTGATACGAGCAAAAACTATCAACAAAACCAAACCAAAACTCCTCGATACGAGCATAAACTATCCAAATCAAGAGCTCCTTGATATGAGCTTAAACTATCAAAAGAAGAAAAAAAGAGCTCCTTGATACGAGCAAAAACTGTCAACAAATTCAAATCATGGCTCCTTAATACGAGCAAAAATTGTCAAAAGAAGAAAAACAGATCCGTTCACACCAAGAATCGTGAGGACCGGGTCGCCGGTGACAAGAAAGCAGTCGCCGAAAACTTGAAGAACCGTCAACAATTATATCGGGATCTGACAGAGAAGATATCCGGTGAAATCTTGAGCAAGTTGTATATCAGGGATCCGATAATTCAACTTGAGGGGGAGTGTTGGAAAATACGAATAATCAGGAGAGGATCTTGTTACCTTATGTAATTGATTTATTGAATCCCTGACTTGTAGGGATTGGTAGCTTTATTTTTAGCTTTTTTTAGGATAGTGATTAGGGTATCTCTATTATAAATTGTAGTTCTTGTTTAGGTCATTGAACACAACACAAGAAATAAAGATGTAGCCCTTAATTTATAACATTTAGGACTCAATTCATTCAGAATGTCCATTTCTTGGCCACGAGTTATACCCAGTAAGTCTAAAGGATTACTCGGGAAAAAAATTATTTCAAAAAGGAAATAAGAATAACATTAAAAAAATTAGGAATTTCCTTATTTATATAAATATCTAACATGTAATTTTTATTTATCTCAGCCGGAAAGATAAGTGGAGGAATAAACAAAGAAGGGATTGAATTTTACAACAATGTCATAAATGAGCTCCTGGCAAATGGTGGGCAAATTTAATTAAATTTCATAAATATGATTTCTAAATTTTAAATTTATACTTAAGCTAACTTTATTTTATTTTTTTCACATTTGGATACATTAAATGGAAAGGCGTGACACCATTTGTGACATTATTTCATTGGGACCTTCCCCAAGGGCTAGAGGATGAATATAGAGGCTTCTTAAGTCCTCTTATCATGTAAGTGAACTTGTAAACACTAAAAATAAAACCATACATTCCTAAGTGTTATTAAAGTCACCGATATTAATTTGATTTTGCAGAGATGATTTTAAGGATTTTGTAAATCTTTGCTTCAAAGAATTTGGTGATCGTGTTAAGTATTGGGTCACGATGAACGAGCCGTTTACGTTCGTTAGCGGAGGCTACGACGGGAACTTCATTGGAAGCCTAGCACCCGCGCGGTGCTCCGCCTGGGGCAACTGCTCCCAAGGCAATGCCGCCACTGAACCTTATATTGTTACTCATCATCTTCTTCTTTGCCATGCAGAAACCGTCAAAATCTACAATGAAAAATATAAGGTTAACTAACGCTTTTCGCCTATAAATACAATATTTATAATAAAATGTTTGTTTGAATTAATATAGTTTCGAATTTGTCAAAATGTTACAAATCAAAACTTATGATTGCAAATCTAGGGCAAACTTTTTTACTAAATAAATATATAAAAAAAACTATGGGACAAACGAAAAATATTTGAGCCAATATTGAAATTGGATTAAGTGTCGTTACTGCAACCGTATTGTTCGCGTTTATATTATTCTGAGCGAAGTTGGTTTTATTTACTTATTATATAGGCAACTCAAAAGGGAGAGATAGGCATAACGTTGGTGACTCATTGGTTCGTACCATATTCCCAAAACAAACAAGACATCCAAGCAGCACACCGCGCCCTCGATTTTGTTTATGGATGGTAACTATAACTTTGAATTTACTTCTATATATAATCTTAAGAATTCGCCTTTATTGTATAAGTAGATGTGTTAGATTTTGTTTAAAAACTATATATCAAGAAACTAACCTAATTTCATGTATATATTCCTCTCTTTTAATTAGGTTTATTCATCCTTTGGTTTATGGGAGTTATCCAAGATCAATGATAGCTCTTGTGGGAGATAGATTGCCACAATTCACTGAGGAGCAAGTGTCAATGCTCAAAGGATCCTATGATTTTTTGGGACTTAATTATTATACTGGAAATTATGCACGACATATGTTATCTTTTAGTGGAAATATTAGCAGCACAACAGATAACAAAGTTATTTATTCCAGTAAGTTTTCAAATAAAACAATTCTTGTGATTTTTATTTTATTTTTTTATATATTTAGAGCCATTTGACACATTTCCTATTTATTATATTGATTATGAATTATCCGGGGTACACGAAAATTATTTATAGGCAATATATATCAAAGTTATCTAAACTTATATTTTCCTTGCTTGTTGCCATTTCTTTTGCAGCTGATATCAAAGGTGTGCCTATAGGCGAAGCTGTAAGTGCTATGAATATATAATCTTAACAAAAATAATTCACTTTTTACAAATTATATTTAATTATTATTGGATATTAAATCAAATGTGTAAATTATTATTTCAGACTGGAGTTCCCATCTTCTATGTCTATCCGCAAGGACTTCATGATCTTCTGGTTTACACCAAGCAGAGATACAATAATCCAGTCATTTATATCACAGAAAATGGTAACTTTTATTCAAAGTTATTTATTTAATTAGTGATTCATGTGCTATGATTTGTTTTAATTTTCTTTTCGTAATATATATTTTAGGTATGGGTGAAATAAATAATGACACACTTCAAAGCAGTGTCGATGATTATCAAAGAGTTGATTTTTACAATCGCCATCTTAAAGCAGTCCTACAAGCCATGAAGTAAGTATACTTTCCTAATCTTGTAGCTATTAATATTTTTACTATTTTGCTGGTAAACGGAATTTAGAAGAGAGAAACAGTTCTAATTAATATTACCTATATTTTATTATTCATATTATTATCGAAACGTTTAAAATGAGCTTAAAATTTTTAAACGTTAATCAACACATGTTATCTAACATATATTCGATTCGATTATATTCACATCAGGTCCAAAAAATAACTGTATTAACTGTCATTTCTTAGTTAACGAAAAAAATAAAGCCATCATTACGAAAGAGAGGGAATATTATTAATATAGTTGTAATATTTGTTTTTGACAGGGAAGGTGTGAACGTGAAGGGTTATTTTGCATGGACATTTTTGGATACCTTTGAATGGGGATCGGGTTACTCTCAACGATTTGGGCTTGTTCATGTCGACTTCATAAATGGACTTAAAAGAATTCCCAAAAAGTCTGCTCTTTGGTTAAGAAGTTGGCTCACCAACAAGATTACAAGAATTAAAAACGGCCCAAGATTGACAACTCCTCAAATTCGGACCGAATCTAAAATTTCGGAATCTAATCCGATCAGAAAATTAGATAATCGAATCCGAATTCGAATCCAATAGGGTCTGGATTCAGACCAAATTTGATTGATAACGATAAGAAAATTCGACCCTCTAAGAAGAGGAAAATGGAAGAAGAGAGAGATTAAGAAATATCTGAGTACGGCGAACTTAGATCTGTAATGACGGTGGTTGTGGCATTTGTTGGTGTTGGTGACTGCGGCAGCAGCACAAAGCAACTGTTGGTCGTTGGAGATGGGGAAGAAAAAGGGGGTGTTGGCGGACGAGAGATGGAAAAGAGGGAGATGAAAGATTGAGGTTACTGCTAGGGTTTGCGTAAAATGTTTACCACGTTTTACTTTTAGAGCTTAGGATTACTTTTAGCGTCGAAGAAAAAAAAGATTTAAATATATATTTTAATTTAGAATGTTAGAATCAGGATTTTTGTAAAATATAGTGTGAAATCATTTAAAATATTGTAATTTTAGTGTAAGACGGTTATTTATAATCGGTTTCTTTACAAAGTTTTGTTTTTATTTGTTTTTTTTTTTTTAAGTCAAGGGTTTCATATCACTTATAAAAGAGACCCTAAAACTTTTAAAATCATACAAATAGGAATGTAAAATATATTTTTATATATAAGGCAAAGAATGAACAAGTAAACATTAATATTATTCATGTTTGATGGATAAAAGTAATTTAAAATTCATCCTATAATTCACAATATACATAAAAATTTTGAAAAAGTTCTGTTACTTCTCTTTATCTCCTTTCTTTTCTACAATTCTCATTTACCGATTCCTCCAAGACTTCGCCTTTGTTACTCCTTGGTTAGCCTTTCTTCTTCCAAATGTCCACACGTCCTCCTGCCTTCTCAGACGAACTGGAATTTGGCTATGACCTCCAACAAAAAATCTCACTACGGCTTATAGGTTTCAATAAAAGATTTGATAGAATAAAATGGAGTAAAAAGATTTAATAGAACTCATAAATATGTATTTAACGTGTATATAAAAAGGAAATTTTTATTTCCTTTAAAGAGAGATTTACACAAATATTTTTTATTTCTGAAAGGAAGTTTTTCAAACATTCAAATAATAAAAAACTTAAGATAGTTTTACACAAGACTCTAGGAATTCAATGCTAGGTAGTCCCATTCTTACAAGATGGCTTTATTTATAGGCTCTATCCTCCTTAGTCCTTACTATTCAGACTTGAAAATTTTATTTGAAATCCCCTGTTTTATGCTTCAATGATCAAGATCTTGCAAACACTTTTTCTATGATTGACATGTTGTAGACACTTTTATCCGCCACTTATTAAATAGAGTCTAAAGTTATGGCACTTGTCGCTCCCTTGTTGACGTAAGTGCTTCTATCATTGATGGTTACACCGAATTAACTTGCAAGTTTTCTATCTTGTTTCTGTAGTGTAGGAAAATTCATATTTTTTGTATTTATCAATGAATTCCCTTAAGAGAGTGGAGCCTGTTTTTCCTCCTTTGGTGAGTAGGCCGATTCAATTTTCTGAACTCATTAGAGCGTCGAATTTATATTTAAAAAGATTTTCAACGACACTGTAGATGATATTTATTTCCAAAACATGCCTGTGAACAATCAATTTTTTTTATTAAAATGGATCCTCTTTAGCGGTATATTTCCTTGTTCCAGCTTTATGGACTCATTCCGTCTCCCCTGCCTCCTTCGGTTCAAGGGTGTGAGAAAATAGTTTGGAGAAAACCTCCCCGGGGATGGGTTAAGTTGAATACGGATTGTAGTTTTTATCGAGAAACGGGTTTAGCTACAGCTGGTGGTCCCGTTCGGGATGAAGAAGGAGGTTGGATTATGGGTTTCTCCATGAAGTTGGGTTCTACGACTATTACGGTTACGGAGCTCTTGGGTCTTTGTACGGGGCTTGCTATGGCTTGGGAAAGGCGCTTTAATCACATTGAAGTCTGTTAAATGTCCCACATCGAATAATTAGTGATGTGGTGTTTAATATATAATGGCATGGCAAACCTCCCCTCAATAGCTAACTTTTGAGGGTGAGTAAGGCCAAAGCTCATTATTCAATATGGTATCAGAGCAGGTCCGATTCTAGGCCTGTCTATCCACACGGCTTGCAGATGTTTCATTCCTGCGGCTTGCAGATGTTCATTCCTGCAATGTTCACGCACCAATTTGGGCGTCACGGGGGTGTGTTAAATGTCCCACATCGAATAATTAGTGATGTGGTGTTCAATATACAATGGCATGGCATCGAAATGGATTTGCTTGTTGTGTTTAATATGGCACTAAAAGGGGTTAACGTTGAGCATCCGCTTCGGGGAATCATTCTTGATGTGGAACGGTTGTTAGGAATCCGTGGGAGATTAAGCTTCTACACACTAAACGTGAAGGCAATGCCGGTGCAGATTTTTTGGCCAAGATGGGGCATACGCTTGACAGGAGCTTTGAGAGCTGGGATTGTGCGCCTCCAGGGCTCAGGATTTTGACTCATAGAGATGGATAGTGAGTTCAAACAATTTAACGGTTAATAAAAAATATATATTATTAAAAAATAAAATACTTTATTTAAAATATTTATTTTAAAATTATCTTAAAAATGTAATTACTAACAAAAATATATATTATTAAAATATATAATATTTTATTTAGAATATTTTTTTACAATTATCCTCTACGATTTTTTATTTGTACTAAATACATCCATCTCTAAACGGTGTTTACAAATACTCCATAAGTAGAGGTTAAAACAGAAGTGAGAGTAGAAGTTAAAAGAGAAGTAAAAGCCGAAAAAATTGCAGCACTAAAAGTGTGAGTGTTTAAAAAAAAAAGATAAGTAGAAAAATAATAAGTGCAAACAAAGGTGGATAACCAGTTTTAATTTTTATGTAGTTACTAATTTATCCCGAAATACTTTAAAACATTTCTGGATATTATAATATGATTTAAGTATTATATTAATATAAAATTATTATATATTATTATAATTTTGTATAAAATTATTTGTAATTAATCAAACCTAGAATTATTCTATATGTATCTTTATTTATGAATTTATAAAACTTAAGAAAAAAGAAAATTTACCTTTGAGATTTTTTAGTTATGAGCCTTTTTGAAATTTCCAATTGTGATGAGAAGAGAAAAAAATATAGATATATAAAACAGAAAAAAGAAAATTTTAATGAACAAATGATAGAGTTGTATTTGTAGATAAAAAGTTAATTTAAGAATATTAATGTTTAAATAAAGATATTATCCTCAAGATAGAATTTTAAATATATTTAGACAAAAGTGCTATTTATAAGCAAAATCTAAAAGTATATCTTGGGCTGGATTCTAGCTTATTTCTTCTACTTAATTTAAGAAAAAATTAGTTTTTCAAATACTCCAAATCTGTTGAAAATAATTACTTATCTCATAAAAATACTCCGTGTTTTGAAATTGAAGAAAACTACAAATTCTATATTATTAAGAGTTGTTTAATATTTAAAGTATTATTAAATAGACTTTTATTTTTATTTTTTTTTTGGGTCATAGGCTTTTTCTAAACTAATTTTAAATGTAAAGGGGTCGATATATTTTTTTTTTAATTTTTATATTGGTCAAAAAAATATTCTTAAAACAAAAAATATAAAAATATATAAATACATAACTAATTTTTTTTTCTTAGTGGGGTCAATTGACCCCACTTGTGTATAGGTGGAGTCGCCCTGATTAGAGATGATCAACAGTAACCATGAAAAAGGCTTCATATCATATATGTTATCGGTAGAATTTGAGAATAACTTGTCCGATAAATTTATTGATTTGTGATTTTAGGGTATCATTAAATATGGATATTTCTCTTAGGGTATATAAATGAACCCAAAAAAAGCATATTGGTTGACCTGCTTTGGAGATACATCCATTATGAAGGTCAAACTTGGATCCATATTATTGCCCTTGGCGGAGAATATAGTATCTGTATTTTCATATTATATACTTCATTGACGACAGTAAGACAAATAAGCTTGTTCCCACTCAGTGCTAGGAATATATTTTCTTTTTCAATCTTTATTGTATTCATAGAAAAATCTTGTTTCTTTTCAAATTTTATTAATTTCAATGGCCAAGGAAATTTTATTTTTGAGTAATATGCTTCCATCACCCATGTGTCAGGACAAACTAACATAAGAAATCTCATATTTCAAAAACTGTTATAAGAAATCCTGTATTTTCTAAAATGTGTACAGAAATCCTAATGCATTGAGTGTTTTGTACGTGTCAAAATTTCCACTTTAAACTAAAACTTAGCATAGAACACCCTATGTTTTACAAAACTCGCACAAAAAACCCTTATACATTGTTTGCACCCAGAAATTCATAATGTTCATGGAATATAAAAGAAAACATTAAAAATGATATATAAAATGAAATAAATATAGAATATAAATACCACCTAAAATCTTATAGGGAGGCAAAACAACAATGCTGATGATCATGATGGACTATCACCTAGCTAGATTGGGCAATATATTATCAAAAACAAATACAAAGATTTACTCTATTAACTATTGCATAGATCCTTTTACCCCATCTCTTCAAAAGTTATAAAAAATTAAAAATTAAAGGCAAAAATAATAAACAAGTATGGATAAAATACAAAAATTCGTAGAAACATTATCTATACAAATACAATTTCTAGCTAATATGATAAAACCCTAATGAACAAATACATCAATTAGAAATAATTATACTTGCTAAGATAATAGAAACTGGTCATGAACTAGAACAACAATACATATTAAATAATAAAAAGTGTGAACTTTTTATTATGATGCGCCGAACACTTCAGGAAAAAATCAATGTATTGTATTTTATACAAGGAAAAATTAGTGTAATGTATCTTACTGCAGTGGCGGAGCCAGAATTTTTTTTTAGGGGGGTCGACCAAAGCATAATATTAAAGGGTGATAAATAATTTATTATATTGGTCCTGACTAATATGAATTTTAACTTTGGTAAGGGGGATCAATAATGAAAAACCCCATAAAATTACATATACAAACATCTATATATATACATAATAATAAATAAATAAATAATTTGAGGGGGGTTAATTGTAACCCCCAAATGAAGAGTGGCTCCGCCACTGTCTTATTATATTGATAATATATCATATAATATTTGAGATATACAAGATATCATATCACGTAGGTAATTCTAATCAAAACTTAACACTGTCAAATAATTAATATCACAAAAAATTCTAATTTTCAATACATATTATTTTAATAAAATGTTGTGAATTCGAATTTTAATTTCGAATATAAAACATTTAATAGTTTTTTTTAATTATTTGTAGTATAACTTACCTATAATTTACCGAAATCATTAATTACTACACTCGATAGTGGATATTATAATCTCGAAACAAATTTTAGTTTTTTTCTTTAATAAGGAAACATTAGTTTTTCTTTTTTTTTTTTTAAATAAGGGATCATATTAGTATTTGTACGTGAACACTTTAATTTGAAAAAAAAATGGTAGGAGCAAATTGAAGAAACACGAATCGTGGAAAACATAGGAATTTCCAGCCCCCGTTGATGAGAAATCCTGGATCCGTCCCTGCTTCAAGCCCAATTTATATGCCCAATTTTCTCTTGACCAATAAAGCAACGTTTTATTTATGCCCAATTTATGCTATAACTAATATCACTTCCAAGATTTTTTATAAGTAATCTTTCAATATGATATAATTATTTTTTAAAAGAAAATTCAAATCAACGTATCGTGTACACAACATTACCTTCCACGAATAGTTAATTCCATAAACTTTTCATTACCCTTTTTAGAAACTAAAGAAAATATCCCACCAAATGCTCAAATTCATATGCCCACACATTACATGTTTAAATCGACTAATATCTAAAAGAAATCGATTATTATCCAAAAACAAAAGTAAAAAAAGTCAAATAATATTTTCGACGTTATTATGTCCTTCGAATCTATTTAAAGAAGCATGAGAATGAAACTGGAGCTCACAAAACAACAGCCAAAGTTCTAACTTCTAATTAACAATGGCAGCTGCAAAAGCAGAAGCTGTAAGCAGATTATCAAAAGTTGTTATATTTCTCTTATTTTCATCATTTTCAAGCACTGCTTTTGCAAGAGCTCTCGAGCTATCGCATCTCAATCGTAGCAGCTTCCCACCTGGTTTCTTGTTCGGAACTGCCTCATCTGCTTATCAAGTATTTATTTATGTTAATTATTTCTACATAATTACTTACATTATTTTCCTAAGTCAGATTTATTTATTTATTTTTAAGTTTTCATTGTGTGTTTTCTAAAATGTTCTGAATTATTACGTCGTTGTTGGTAGTATGAAGGAGCTGCATTTGAAGGTGGGAAAGGATCAAGTATATGGGATACTTACACACATAAATTTCCAGGTGTTTTTCTTTAATCTCTTGAAAAAAAACAGTTTTACAATTAATTGATAAATAGAACCACAGGAATGTTTAGAAAATTTACAATATTTTGTGTGTGTGTATGCGTACAAATGGATAATTTTAGAAAATTAAATTTCTATGTTATATTGTTACTATTCACGTAAACTTCTTAAAAATATAATTTGATCATATTGTATTATGAAAAATATTTGAGTTGGACACCATATCAAACACTTCCTACATATAAAATTCTGAAAAGAATTAATACCCTTATATCTGCATTGTATCATGGCGTAGATATATCAATTGTTACGCGTAAGGGGAAAATGCAAAATTTTAAAGTTAATTTGCCAAAATTTAACTTTGAACAATAATTCTGCTTGTTAATAAATGATATATGGATATAGATAAGATGATATATGATTTTATTTTTTTATTAATATATATATATATATATATATATATATATATATGAATGTAGATATTTTTTACTTTCCGGATAGATTAAAAACATATTCTGTCCCTACATTCGTATATTCGTATATATACGAATGTAGGGACAGAATATGTTTTTAATCTATCCGGAAAGTAACTCCAAGGTGCAATATGTCATTTCGATAAAAAAAAAAATAATAATAAAAATAAAAATAAAAATTATCTAAATGGATGTAGGCTAAATCACATTGGTTCAAGAATTGTGAAGGAATATGTAAGTGCCTCAAAGTTAGGGGTGTCCATAAATATCCAGGTCAATGGCTTAAATTTTAAAATATTTTATTAATTCCTTTCTAAATTTTTAGTTTAGGACAAATAAGTCACTTCACTTATTAAAGGAGCTATGACATAACGAAATTGTGTAATTTTCAAGTATTTTGTATATATAATTTCGGCAGAAGTGTAAATGAAAAACAATATTAAGTTTAGAATAAATTCTTTGTGCTACCTAATTATCCGTTAATTGTTTTGTAGAAAAATATCCAAAGAAATATCCAAAGAAAAAAAAAATTCTAAATTTTCTAAAAAATTAAATGTGCAGAAAAAATAGCAGATCACAGCAATGGGGATGTGACAGCTGACTTCTACCATAAATACAAGGTACTTGATCAGACAGCACACTTATGCACATAGCTGATTCGACCGAGTCAAATTTGTAATATACTTGTCCATTAAATTCGAATTCGTAATTTTATTTTAGGGGTTTTTTTTTAAAAGTACCTAAAAGTTAAAAAAAATTGCTTTAACTCTCCATTTTTAAAAAAATTCCTCTTTGCTCCCTAGATGACAAGCCAAATTTGCTTTAACTCCCCATTTTTTTTGAAGGTTGTATTAAAACTCAAGAATCTCGTACCCGAACCCCGAAATCACGTACTTAAATGCCCAAATGATGTATTTGCCCCCAAATACATCATTTGGGCATTTAAGTACGTGATTTCGGGGTTCGGGTACGAGATTCTTGAGTTTTAATACAACCATGTGGAGTTAAAGCAAATTTGGCCTGTCATCTAGGGAGCAAAGAGGAACTTTTTTAAAAATGGGGAGTTAAAGCAAATTTGGGTTCTCATTTGGGGATTTTTCGGGAATTTCCCGTATATTTTATATATTTTTTTTGTATTTCTTCATTTAAGTTTTTTTTTTAAATGTGCCGTTGCAGGAGGATATAAAATTGATGAAGTATTTAGGACACAGTTCATTCAGAATGTCCATTTCTTGGCCACGAGTTATACCCAGTAAGTCTAAAGTATTACTCGGGAAAAAAATTATTTCAAAAAGGAAATAAGAATAACATTAAAAAATTAGGAATTTCCTTATTTATATAAATATCTAACACGTAATTTTTATTTTTCTCAGCCGGAAAGATAAGTGGAGGAATAAACAAAGAAGGGATTGCATTTTACAACAATCTCATAAATGAGCTCCTGGCAAATGGTGGGCAAATTTAATTAAATTTCATAAATATGATTTCTAAATTTTAAATTTATACTTAAGCTAACTTTATTTTATTTTTTTCACATTTGGATACATTAAATTGGAAGGAGTGACACCATTTGTGACATTATTTCATTGGGACCTGCCCCAAGGGCTAGAGGATGAATATAGAGGCTTCTTAAGTCCTCTTATCATGTAAGTGAACTTGCAAACACTAAAAAATAAAATCATACATTCCTAAGTGTTATTTAAGTCACCGATATTAATTTGATTTTGCAGAGATGATTTTAAGGATTTTGTAAATCTTTGCTTCAAAGAATTTGGAGATCGTGTTAAGTATTGGGTCACGATGAACGAGCCGTTTACGTTCGTTAGCGGAGGCTACGATGGGAACTTCATTGGAAGCCTAGCACCCGGGCGGTGCTCCGCCTGGGGCAACTGCTCCCAAGGCAATGCCGCCACTGAACCTTATATTGTTGCTCATCATCTTCTTCTTTGCCATGCAAAAACCGTCAAAACCTACAACGAAAAATATAAGGTTAACTAACGTTTTTTGCCTATAAATACAATATATATAATAAAATGTATGTTAGAATTAATGTAGTTTCGAATATGTCAAAATGTTACAAATCAAAACTTATGATTGCAAATCTAGGGTAAGCTTTTTTACTAAATAAATATATAAAAAAAACTATGGGACAAACGAAAAATATTTGAACCAATATTGAAATTGGATTAAGTGTCGGTACTGCAACCGTATTGTTCGTGTTTATATTATTCTGAGCGAAGTTGGTTTTATTTACTTATTATGTAGGCTACTCAAAAGGGAGAGATAGGCATAACATTGGTGACTCATTGGTTCGTACCATATTCCCAAAACAAACAAGACATCCAAGCAGCACACGGCGCCCTCGATTTTGTTTATGGATGGTAACTATAACTTTGAATTTACTTAAGAATTCGCCTTTATTGTATAAGTAGATGTGTTAGATTTTGTTTAAAAACTATATATCAAGAAACTAACCTAATTCCATGTATATATTCCTCTCTTTTAATTAGGTTTATTCATCCTTTGGTTTATGGGAGTTATCCAAGATCAATGGTAGCTCTTGTGGGAGATAGATTGCCACAATTCACTGAGGAGCAAGTTCAATGCTCAAAGGATCCTATGATTTTTTGGGACTTAATTATTATACTGGAAATTATGCACGACATATGTTATCTTTTAGTGGAAATATTAGCAGCACAACAGATAACAAAGTTATTTATTCCAGTAAGTTTTCAAATAAAACAATTCTTGGGATTTTTATTTTATTTCTTTATATATTTAGAGCCATTTGACACATTTCCTATTTATTATATTGATTATGAATTATCCGGGGTACACGAAAATTATTTATAGGCAATATATATCAAAGTTATCTATATTTATTGAATTAATTTCTTTTGCATAAACTTATATTTTTTTTTTTTTTTTTATTGCCATTTCTTTTGCAGCTGATATCAAAGGTGTTCCTATAGGCGACCCCGTAAGTTGTCCTCAACAATCCTAAGAATTATAATTTATTTTTTTATAAATTATATTAATTATTATAGGATAATTAAATTAAATAAAATGTGTAAAATATTATTTCAGACTGGAGTTCCCATCTTCTATGTCTATCCCCAAGGACTTTATGATCTTCTAGTTTACACCAAGCAAAGATACAATAATCCCGTCATTTATATCACAGAAAATGGTACTTTTTTCGTTAGAATTATATATTTATTTTATTTTATTTAATTTATTTAATTAATGACTCATATGCTACGATTTATTTAATTTCTTTTCATAATAGGTATGGGTGAAATAAATTATGGCACAGTTCAAAGTAGCGTCGATGATTATCAAAGAAATGATTTCTACAATCGCCATCTTAAAGCAGTTCTACAAGCCATGAAGTAAGTACACTTTCCTAATCTTGTAGCTATTAATATTTTTAGAAAGTGTTAGTTACGGTGGGTTAGTCTTTTTATTTGATTTAATTTTATTTACTTTTATTTTGATTAAGTGATATTAGATTATTCGAGTTTAGAATAGTTGGATTTAATTCAGTTCTAAGATTGATTAATCTCTATTACGGAACACGGAGAATGGATGTGATTAGGTGAGATTATAATTGAGTGAAATTACAATTTATTGAAATTAAATATAATCTAACATATTTAACCTAATATTAATTATAACTCATTAAAATTTAACATATCTAACATAGCATTTAATCTATTTATCTATATATATTATAAAAGCACCAGTTGGGTTTTTGATTTCTTAAAACTTTTTGATCGGCCAAAATATCCTCACTATAATACTTTCAACAATATAAATTAGAGGGTGATTTGGCAAATTATACTATATATTATTGTATTTAAAAATTTTAAAAATACTTATTTGTGTGAAAATAGATCTCTTTAATAAATTAGAATCAACACTCCTTCTTCAATCTATAAACAACATATACAGTAATAAGAACTCTTTCTAAAATTAATTAATATAAATTATATTATAAGATGCAATTATATTTAAATTTCTAAAAATACTTATTTGAGTGAAAATAGAACTCATTAGAATTAAGAGTCCTCAAATCCATAGAAAATATATAGAGCATAATAATAAGAACTATTTCTAAAATTAATATATTAGTTATAAGTTACAGTATAAGAGACATTTAAAAATAAAATTAATAATATAAAAATAAATATTTACAGTGTTTCACATAGATGTATATTATTACTTATTGATAAATAAAAAAATATCATTTAATTGTACAAGTAAATTTAAGAGAAAATATATGAAACTATTAAAAAATGTGAAAAAAAAAATTATAGATAGCGACAAGTACTTTCAAAAGAATACTCCATGCACGTACCAAAATTACAGGTCTAACCAAAGTTACTTTAAATTAAGAAATATCAAAAGTTCCAATGCACACAAAAACAAGATATTTTAAATTTTAGAATTATTTTTTGATATTGTTCAATTAAGTATTCCTTTAATTTCGAATATAAATATACTCTTTTAACCATTTATAGTACATACATAAATGATAAAAAAAAAAAAAAACTAAAATTAATCTTAAATAATACTCATTAAAAAATATAAATAAGAAAAAATGAACGATAAATATAAAAGGGAGAAATTTAAAAAAATATATTAGGGATAATTATCTAAAAGTAATACAAATATTAAAAGTCAATTCAAATAATTATCATAAGAGTCAAAGCATTATTAAAAATAATATAAATAGATATTTCTGATATAAATTTCGCTAAAATTTCAACTTGTGATAAGTAATAAAATAAAAAATTAAATTGCACGGTTGAAAATAAATAAACACACACACACACAAAAAGATATTGGATACCATATAAGCACGCAGAAGTCAAATAATGTGTAAAAGAAAAGAAAATTTTAAAAAAATAAAATTAGGTTAAACTAAAGACTTGCAAAAATTTTTGGTGCAAATTTACAATTTAGACCAATATTAGTTTCTATTATGTTTATTACTTTACTAATAATATAAATACTTATTGAACTTATATTCATATTGTTTACTGTGTTTGTTTACTAAAATTAATGTATAAGATAATATAAGGAATAATATTTTATTTTATGTAAAGATGTATTTGTGCTACTTTAATATAATATTATACATTTGATACAAAAAAAACTCATAAATTAAATTATATTAAATAAAAAGGTTAATCTTTTTTTGCACCCCAATGTTTGGGGTGTTTTGCACTTTAGTACCAAACCTTTAAATTTTGTTGCACTTAAGTGCCCCCGACCAATAAGAAAATGACACGTGTACCCAACTGACTAATAAGAAAATAACACGTCTGATATTGGACTCTTAAGTGCAATAAAATTTTAAGGTTGGGTACTAAAGTGTAAAACACCCCAAACGTTGGGGTGCAAAAAAAAGATTAACCCTAAATAAAAATATAAAATGTAAACAATGAATTTACTAAAAAAGAGTAAGTGTATAAAGTAGAGAAGAATAGAGATGTCGGAAAATATGTAAATTTGTAAAAGAGTGAAATGAGATAGAAGATAACTACAAATATGTCAATACATTAATGTAATTAAAATATTTTTATAGTTCATATTATATTGATCTAAAGTTAGTTATTTGAAATATTTTGTAAGTGTATAAAATATTGAATTTTATTATATTGAACTTAAATAGTATATTTTGAAAATATTCCTATTAACGTTGACGTATATGTTTAAGTAAGCTTTCACATTTTATTTTCAATATATATATATATATATATATATATATATATATATATATATATATATATATATATATATATTTGATAACATGACATAATTCAATTTGACTATGTAATGCATCCTAATGGGAACCATTTGGACCCTAAATCCACCATAGGCGAACCATGAAGGGCCACATGGACACCTCCCAGGGGTGCCACGTGAACTTCAACCTTTGAGGTTAAACTTCATGGCAATATCATACTGGCCAAGAAGCGACTCACACATGAGGTTGTTGAGTCGACCAATTGAAGCAAATGGGACAAACAGTCAAAGTCAGCGTAGACAACCTCCAGATCGACCAATATACGAGAAGTCGTGAGGTCGATCTGGCACCTAAGTGGGCCAATTAGCTAAAGTCTAAAGGCCAAATGAGGCTCCATTGACCAAACTCTCGGTCAGAAGATATTTAATGTTAAAGATACTAGATGCGGCTAAAAGATAAAAAAATTAAAGTATCCATTCAACCATATGCTTGGTAATAGATTATGAGATACACATTTAATAAAATAATCTTAATTTGTGATTTGTGTGTGTTTTAAACTGCAGTGTGTCCTATTGGATTAAATTTATAATATTTTCATATAAATTTAATGAGATTGTACTAAAGTGAATAATATAAATGTCAAAAAAGAAAATTTTTATTATCAAAAGAAACATATTGTCATTATTTCTACACGCACAAATAATCATGTTTAAGAAAAAATAATTTATTAATAAATTATAGATTTAATCATACATAATGATATGTGATGACATTAATATTCAGTGAGTGATAACTGATAAACAAATAGGCAATAACAAGAATTGGTCAAAAGAATGAAAAACAAAAACAACTGGATAGAGTACTACTGTGTTGGTGGTTGAGAGAGAGAGAAAGAGAGAGTGGCGTCTAGGATAGGGGTGGGCGTCAGGATCGGGATTTTCGGGACCCGTGCCGTCCCGGTCGGGAATTTCCCGATCGGGACGGGAAATTCAGGAATTATTTTTTAAATTTTTAGGAAATTCGAGATCTCAAAAATCCCGATCACAAATTAATTTATATATATATATATATATATATATATATTATATATAAGATGTGCTCAGCAACTCACAATTACCCACAAGTCAAGAAATGATAAATTTATTTTAGGATTAAAATAGTTATTTATTTGTTTTATTTGTACCAAATTGATACATCTAATAAATTTTATAATTTCATTTGTTTTATTTGAATAATCACAATTAAAATAAATCAGACCTAATTATAATTATATAACAAAGAAAAAAGAAGAATTTTTTTTTGGGATATCCCAATCCCATTCCAATAATGTCGAGATCCCAAAATTCCCACTCCGATCCCAAAAATTTCGGATTCCAAAAATCCCGTCCCTCGCCCACCCTAGTCAAGGAAGAATCGTGGCATGAATTTAGAGAGTTTGGAGAGAACTTATATATAATTTAGAAGATAATTAATGCATATTATCAGTACGAATTTTATGTTATAATCAGTAAATTAATAAAAATAAATAGTTACATTTTGCTAAGATGAATTACATCTTTATTTTATTATTAATGTTATGCTATAGATCAATAAGAGTTAATTAATGACAGTTAAAAATTAATCAGAAATACAACTAATTTTCGATAAGTTTATTATTAATTTTTTTACTTAAATCAATGAAATAAATTATTAATTCAAAATTATAAATTAAATTACTTTTTGTATAAATATAAAATAATTGATAATAACAATTAATTATAAACCTTCAATTTTTAATATATATATATTAATAAAGCTTTTTTCATAAAGATACATAATTAGTAAAAAAATTCGAATTGAACTATTCCGGTTGGATCAGAGTGAATTTAAGTGAATTTGTGATCTTTTAATTCAATTAGGATTTTTTTTTTAAATGCTTATTATGTAAATTACGATCGATAATTAATAAAATAGAAACAAAACTCATTTAATCAAAAAAAAATAATCATGAGCAATTTTATAAATCAAACTAAGTTTTTAGAGTCATATAAAAATAAAAGGGATGAATATTTTGAACATCTTGTAATATCGCGATTTTTGGAGTTTTCATCGTAAATTATAAAAAGTCGACGTTCGCATCCTCAACTATTATTTTTTAACAAATTGCAATCTGATTCCACTCATCGTGTGACATGTAGAAGAAATTTCGTATGCATGTCACACTTCCATTGGAACCAGGTTGCAGTTTATTAATTTAAAACTATAAAATTTTTATTTATATATGTGAGAGTATCTATAAAAAAATTAAATTTCAATTGAGGTCTCATCACTATATTTAAAATAAAAAAATTTGATATTTTTAATAATTTTATTTTTATAATTCAATTATTTGAATAAATCATATACTTAATGTGTAACGCATGTTATTTTTACTAATATAATTAAGTTGGAACTTCCCTCACAACGGACAATTCCTCAAAAATCCCCGAGTGTAAACTAAATTTCCTTTTCACTCCCCAATTTTGAAAAAGTTCCTGTTCACTCCCCAATTGAAAAACAAAATTCTTTTTCACTCCCCAAGGTTGTATAATAATTCAGGAATTGCGTACAATTTTTAGGGAATTGCGTATAAAAATCCCGGAATCTCGTATATACGAGATTCCGGGATTTTTATACGCAATTCCCTCAAAAATGTACGCAATTCCTAAAGACAATGTACGAACATGTACTGTTTGTGGGGACCTAAAAGGAATTTTGTTTTTCAATTGGGGATTGAATGAGAACTTTTTCAAAACTGGGGACCTAAAAGGAATTTTTTCAATTTTTTGGTACTATTCAAAGATTTTCCCTCACCACAAATTGAAAGATCAAATAAGAAATTGTCTCTTGAATATTTATACATAAACACAACTTCATATTAACTAATAAATCTAATAGAGATTAACTCCAAAAAATTATATTGTATAACTAAAACTTCCTTACTATTTTGCTAGTAAACGGAATTTAGGAAAGCGAAATAATTATTATTACGGGAAAATATTTTATTATTCATATTATTATCGAAACGTTAATCAACACATATTATCTAACACAATCCGATTATTTTTGCATGAGGCCCCAAAAATAACTGTATTAACTATCATTCCTTAATTAAAGAAAAAATAACGGGTAATGTGGGATAAATCCCCAATTGGGCATTATATTTTTATTTAACTCCCCATTTTGGCAAAATATCTTATAATTTTCATATAATATAGTACTTAAAATACCTCTCAAAATATGTTGTATATTTTTTACAAAATATAGTACTAAAACGTTCTAATGCAGTATTTATATCCTATTATGTTGTATAATTTTATGGGGAGTAAAGTAAAAATATTTTAAATTGATGGGGAGTTATTTTAAAATATCCCAAATAACGGGTAATAAAGCCGTTATTAAAGCCACCATTACCGAAGAGAGGGAATATTATTAATAAATTTGTAATATTTGTTTTTGACAGGGATGGTGTGAGCGTGAAGGGTTATTTTGCATGGACATTTTTGGATACCTTTGAATGGGGATCGGGTTACTCTCAACGATTTGGGCTTGTTCATGTCGACTTCATAAATGGCCTTAAAAGAATTCCCAAAAAGTCTGCTCTTTGGTTAAGAAGTTGGCTCACCAACAAGGTTACAAGAATTAAAAGCGGCCCAAGACTGTCAACACGTCAAATTCAGACCGAAACTGAAATTTCCGAATCGAATCCGGTCACAAAATTAGATAACCAGATCCGAGTCGGATAGGGTCTGGATTTATTCAAACCAAATTCGATTGATAACGGGTTGAATAATCCGATAAAAAAATTCAACCCGATAAGAAGACGAAAACGGAAGAAGAGAGAGATTAAAAATATCCAAGTACGGCGACATTTGGTGCCTGGTGGTGTTGGCCATGGCGAATAGGGTTTGTGTAAAATTTTTAGACATAGTAGAGTTTAGGATTAGATTAGATATACTTTTAGCTTCAGGATAAAAAAAAGAGGTAGATATATTTAGGGTTAATTATATTTAAATCCCTTTCGAGTTTACTATATTATAATTGAACCCCAATTAATCATTTTATTACAGTTTAACCCTTTTAAAATTTCGAAATTACATTTGATCAATTGATTATTAAAATTAGGGTTACATCATAAATTTTGTGATTTGAATTTATCATTATACACTTGTCTTGACAAGTATTTTTTTAATGTTGGATGGAAATATCAACACGAAAAGGAGACTCTACTGAACCCATTACTCCTACTAACATTTTTAACTATTCAGACACATTAACAACTCGACAAAATTAAAAAATTTTACTTTCAAGAATCATAGCTGGTTCTAGACCAACGAGGTGAAAGAACCCCTAAAATTTTTCCCAAAAATTGTCGACTTTGAGACGCATTAATATAATCGCTCAAAATAATCGAAAATAAATAAATAGATATCAACAAAAGTACGTCGATCACAGAAATATTTTAGCAAGGAACCCCTAACCTTGAAAAAATGCAGTTCGCATAATAGGTATGGCGCGCGACGTCTCACCACGAAGTTCCCAACTTTGATATCGACTCAAAACTTTGAATCTTGCAACAGCTTGTTCAAATTAAGGGAAAAACTTTTTCCCTCCCCAAGGGTTTCTCTAGGAGACGGGAGAGGAGGCGTATGGTTTGATAACAGTTTCAGAATATATATAAACAATTAGGAGAAAATCTGAGGGTAGCTATGTCTTTTTAAATTTAAAATTATTTTGTATTTCTTTTTTTAGAAAAAAGTATGGATATAATAGTCATTTCATAATTATTTGGAATATTCCATGAAATATTTAACTGACCCCTACCTTTTCTTCACCATTTAGTAATTTCGAAATTTTAGAAGGGGTCAAACTGTAAAAAAATGATTAATAGGGGTCCAATTGTAATATACTAAACTTGGAAAGAGTCTAAATGTAATTAACCCTATTTATTTATAATTAGAATGTTAAAATCTGTATATATATATATATATATATTCGATTGAATTCTTTAATTTCATATTTTTTTTATTTATTTCGAATAACAAATATTTATAATCAAATATGACCATCAATTTTTTTTATCGGTTGAATATATTAAAATTTAGATCAAATTCAAATTAAAATTCGACTCTTTGACAGCCTTACAAGCATTTTCCTCGGGAATAAATTTAATAATTGAGTGCTTTTTAAAAAAATAATAATATGTGACCGGGTTCAAGTTATCCCTAATAAATTCGGTCGGCTTTGGTGTCTGTGGTCTTTATTTTTATTCTAACTCCATATAATTAACTTGGGAGGAATGTGGCAAAACTTCTCAAAGCACGAGATAAATTTGATATCATTTTCCATGAAAAAAATATTAATACAAACTCCTCAATTCAAATTTATAATTTGATTTCATTTCGGATTTTGGGTTACGCAATGCGGCTGGGGAAAGTGCCCATTAGTACCGCGGAGTTGCTTGGGCTCCGGCAGGGTCTAAGCCTTGCTTGGGAACGGAGAGTGCCCAAGATTGAGATCGAAGTTGATTCGGAGATTGTTGTTAATTGGGTTTCGGGTGGGGACATTGAGGATCACCCAATGAAGAACGTTGTCCTTGATTGTAGAAGACTTCTCCATGAGCCTTGGGAGGCTACGATTCAGCATATTTACCGGGAGAGAAACGGCAGCGCTAATAGATTGGCCCGGATGGGCCACGATATTAGGGAAGATTGCAGGATTTGGGATTCGCCTCCGGGCGGGTTCGGCTAGTTTTCTTTTGTTTTTTGGTTTGCCCCGGTCTGGGCGTCTGTTTGACCAAAAAAAAAAAAATTTTGATTTTATTTCCCATTTTTGACTAAAATACCAAAATAGCCTTGAAGAAAGATGAAATGACATAACACATCACTTTCCCCTCCCATATAAGCCATTTTGTTAACATAATACCTCATACGCACGATTGTATACTTTTATTTTATATGTAAATGTTTCAAAATATAATTTTCATACTTCATATATATGTAAAAATTAATTTATTATTATTATTTTTTTTTTTTTGTGTAGTTGGATGTTGGGGTAAAAATTAATTGTTGATTTATATTTTGGAGTATTATTTAGAAACTATAAAGTATCCAAACTATAAAACAGTTAATTGAAATTATAAAATAGAGTATTATAAAGTATACAAATTATAAAACAGAATATCCAAATTCAAAAGTAAAATACTATTTGTAAAAGTTAAAGTACTTAGATTTAAAATCGAAATATGAGAAGGAAAAAAGAAAAGAAAAAAGAATATTTCTTGTAAAAGTTAAAGTACGTTTGTTTTAAATTCGAGTATTATTTATAAAAGTTAAAGTAGCAAAATTTATAATTGACGTATTGTTCATAAATATTAAAGTATTCAAATTTAAAAATAGAGTATTATTTGTAAAAGTTAAAATTCTCATGTTTAAAATTGAAGTATGAAAAGAAAAAAAAAAAAAAAGTAAGGGTATTGTAATCAATTTAGATAAGTAGGGAGTAAAATCAAATTATAAATTTAAATTATGGAGTTAATATAATTTTTTTTTAAATAAATAGTAAACTAAATTATTTTCAAATGGAATAGAGTTATATCCGTTTTCACTTTGATACTTTTACAAGTAAATAATAAGTAAATAAAATTATAGATTTTTCAAAAGAACTATGACTACTATGATGATTGCGGTGGTGGATGAAAGGGGGTCGGACACTTAGAATTAATTCCACCTAGAATTCCAAACCACACCGACCTGATTTGTCCCCTTAAATCAGTCTTCTCAACTCACAAGTTCATTCGTGTTTCCCTTTGATTTTTCCCATAACACTCATGTTCACGAATCAAATCTTTCGGGACAAATATTTTACTCCGAGTCAAAACATTTACGGCATGATTGGTATGATGGAATGGGGTGGTAATGGAATGGGCATTAGTGCGTCCATTCCTAAACCCATGATTGGTACCAAAACATGATTAGGAATACTCATTGCCTCGGTAATGCCCATTCCCACAAGCATGGGATTACCCATTCCTTTGGTCCCCCATGGTATTAGTCATTCCCAATGTTTAAAATTTATTATTATTTTTATATTGTCGTCACATATTTGTCAAATGCATATTATATTTATTATTTTCATAAATAAAAATTAAATACTATTAATCACGTTGAAAATTTAATAAATTATATTAAATATATATAAATATAAATATATTATATATTTAAAAAATATGTTCAAAATATTATTTTATTTATAAAATTTTATAAATTTAAATATTTTATAAAGAACGAATTTTGATATTTATATTAAAATTTATTTTTAAATGTCAAAAAATATATTAAATATAATATATAGTACATATAGTAAATGTCATATATATAACACGTTCGATATAAAATAGTAATAATATATTTATATATGAAAATATATAGTTACTCAAAATAAAAAATTTAAAATATATATTTAATATAAAAATATTTGTAATTATATACTTTTATTATTATTATTATTATTATTATTAATGAAATAAGTTTAAAATTTTTATTTCATTCCTAACTTTATTACTTGGCGTACCAATCATAGCAATGCTATAATAAAGTCATTTCATTCCTTTGTTCATTCCATTACAAAGTTCATTCCTTTCCTACCTCATTCCATTCATGCATACCAATCATGCCGTTATAAATCAAGATATTCGACCAAAAAAGCATCCTTCCTAATCTATTCGTCTAGTCAAGACCATCTCACTTTTCAAGGGTGTTATGGTAGAGTATTGTCTGAGATATTCTGAAAGTTATTTCTTATTTTTCTTATTTGTTGCATTAGATTTTCACCAAGATTTCAAATAATCAAAATTATCTCTCATTTTGAATTTTAATTTTAGAGCTTAAAATATATAACATGATTTCAATCCCACGAGATTCTTTTAGTTAATTAATTTTTTTAATTAAGAGCGCAATGGACAATCTTATCTTTCTCTCATGGTTTTTGCATAATTGTTGTATCAACCAAAAAAAAAAAAAAAAAAGTGATAGGGGGTGTACGTATAATTACCCAATTTACCCAAACTGGAGACGGGGTGCATGCTTAATTAACCCAAACTCCATGGTATATTACTGTAATTTACCTATAATTAGAGGGTTACTTTTAATTTAAGTGATTTTTTCTCATTAAAATGCCTTTTTCCCCCTTATAAATTCAAGTTTATTTATTTCATTTACTCCCTTATTTTATATTCATTTGGCAGGACGAAATTCATATATTTACAATGGATAAAACCTTTTGGCCTTCTGAACGTATTCCCTAAGAATATTGTTGGTCACACAATAGAGTTCTATCGTGATTTATCTCCTCACAATCCTGTCGAGTTAGGATGTGGGAACGTTTGAGATATGAACGATCCCACTTTTAGAATGCAAATTCACACATGACAGAAAAACATGGGCAAAGATAGGGGTGTCAAATATGAACCCGACCCGTCATCCCGACACGACCCACCCGTCTAAATTTTAGGTTAGGGTTCAGGCATTTCAGGTTTGGGTTAAATCGGGTTGGATCCGAAATCAACCCGAAAAAGAGAGAGAAAATTGGGTCGGGTTTCGGGTTGACCCGAAAAATCTATCGAGTGAACCTGTAACCCGAAACAGACCCGATCCACCCGCTAATATGGATGCTATAAAATAAGAAAACCCTAATCCCTCATGTTATTTATGCTTCTTGCTCCGTTTTTGGACGCTCTCACCACCACCCTCCCCTCAGCAGACACCTCCATCTCCCAGTCCTAGCACCGCGTCGCATCAGCCCCACTCCAGCGCCACCATCGTCTAGCCCCGATAAGCCCATGGTCTACCATCAACCAGCGCTGCTCACCGCCTCGCCGCTGTGGTTCCTTCTTCTGTCGATTCAAGTAAGTAAGTACTTACTGTTCCCTAACAAACTGGTTAGAGCATTAAATGCACCTCTAGTGCGTCTACCTGGGGCCTATAAATATCCACAACATTTATGGCATTGGTAAGCAAGTTTTGTTCATTCAACGATCTCTACTTCCTCTACATACTTTTGAGCAAGTACCTGACTTGAATGTCGGAGTGCCAAATTTGGGATAAACCCCAATTCCCCAATTTGGCCTTTAGCTCACGTTTGTTACTCTTTTACAGATTCACTCGAGACTCTTCCCCCTCTATAAATTCTAAGTGATTTGAGCTCCCGGAATCGACTGCTGACACCTAACCGATTTCGAGCACGATCAAAGGGTATAAGTATACTTTTACAAATTCTGTTAAGGACCTCAAACTAAACAAGACTTATAGGGACTAAAATATAATTTTTTAATTTATATAGATTGCATTATAATTAGATTTAAATGAAGGGTAATCAAATATAAATGGCTCTATATCCTTAACCACGTGATTTAGTACTAGTGCTTCCCTCTTCGTAAGGGAAAACTGAATTAGTTTCAACTCTCACATAAATTCATTCATAAATGTTCAACAAAAAAAATATGCTAGAATTAACCTAAATTTGACAAAAATATTAATTATGTGATAACTAAATTCACTTTATATCGCTAATAAAGTAATAATATATCTTAGTTGAGAAATATTTCGCTACCATAAAATTATCGCTTAGCATTCACTACAAAAAAAATGGGTTTTAAATGCACTTTCAAGTGTCGGAAGATAAACATTGTTACTACACATAACTTCATACTACAGTTTTTGTAAGTGTAGGCACGATTGGTGTAGTAAGAAATGTTGCTACACTTTAAAATGAAGCAACATATATTATTTTACTTACATTCTAATGTGTAGTGATACAAAAGGCCACGCTACACTTTTAAATGCATTTACAATTTAAAAGTTTAATTTAATTTTAATATAATTTAACTCTTACTACAAATAAATGTGTAGCAAGACATTGATGTATTAAAAAATTTATTATTATTTTAAAATTATTGCATCCAAAATTTGCAACCAAATCCGTTGCCAAAAATAATTAATTTTTATATTATATTTATATTTATTTGCAAAATAATTATATTGCCAAAATTAAAATTTTGGTTGCAAAACAATATCAAATTTTCAAATGAATCTTTTCGGTTCCATTAACCAACGTTTAATATTTTAATTTTACATATTTTTTTAAAAAATATTACAGATTCAATAACCAAAATAATGCTATAATTTTTTAAAAATATCAATTTCAAAATTATGTTACCGATAAGATAAAATTATCAAACAAATATTTCAATCAATAATATTTTATAGATAAAATAATAATCTGATACAATAATTCAAAGAAAAATAAAGGCTACACTATAAGAAATTAATCCTATATAATAATCAACTATACAAAAACGATATACCAACTACATTATTAACATGTACAAAGGAGAATAACTTGTTTTCGCCTCGGCATCAATCATTTCTACATCACTATCCTTCTACAAAGAACATCGCCTTGGTATCAACCATTTCTGGACAGCTTCATCGGCCTCTTCATCCACTTGCAAAGATGACTTCTATTTTTACCTTCAAATTCATATAAAGTGCTTTAAGCTAAATATATATATGCTAAGCAACTAAAACGTGATTGTGAAAACATTATTTATGTAGTTATGAAAACTTTACCTGAGAAATCCACAAAGTTGTAGTTCATCTGCAACAAAAGACTGCATAAAATTCTCTCACATCTAGAAAATATAGCATAAGATAATTAAGATAATATAAGAAGATTTGATTAATTTAGTTTACGATAACATAAGATGATTTGACATCTAGAAGATAACATTAGAAGATTTGATTAATTTAGTTTACAAACCTTATTTCTGCTGCTCAACTGCTTCATGTTCCTCCATAGATATCTCCCACTCGCCATATCAACCAACACCCAAAATCCATTTTTCACCGTCTAGATTTTCAAATACCAAAAAAAAAAAAATTAGAAAAAAGAAAAATTACTAAAAAAAAGAAATTTTGAAAGGAAAAATCTTATAATCAATTTCTCTACGTACCTCGCAAAATTGAAACTCTCGTTTCTCTGATGCGGATCTCCTCTCCTCCGACGCATTTTCCGGCGTGCTGAAATTGGATTCATCGGCGAAGCACACCGTCTTCCAGGCGAAATATGTGGCAAACACTACTGAAAAAATCAAAAAGGGTTTTGATTTGAGCAATAAAATATGCTCCAAAATGAATTGGCTTGGGGAATGAAAAAGAAAAATTGGGTGGGAACGTGGGGATAATTTGGGGGGAAGTAAAATTTAAGGATAAAAATTGGTGGGAAGAAAGATAAATTTGGGGGGAAAAAATAAACCAATAATTTAATTATATTTGCCACTAAATTCCATTGCATTTTTGTAATTAGAAGACCAATTCATTTTGGTAATTGAAATTCATCATTTATTACACTTATAAATTATATTATATTATTAAGTAAATTTAAAGTTATATATTTTTGGTTTTTGATTTAAGATACTATAGTATTACTTTTTTTTTTGTGTGTGTGTACACTATTACCTCTTTATATTATATCTATACTATTATAAGTAAGAGATCCTTAGAGTAATTGTTGTAGTCTCTTGGACTCTAAAATGCTTTTTTTTTTTTTTTTTTTTAATTTTCTTTTATATATTTTTTATCACTCTCTCAAGTTTCAATGTGTTATTCTGTATTTATCTCTTAACTTCTCTCTTTTTTTTTTCTCTCTCACCTAACTTCAATTGATTCTGTTATATATTTTTATTCTTTATCCATATTTTCTAATTTCTATTTGGTATTATCTTTTAAATATTTAATTATATAAATAATTAATAAAATAAATATTTAAAAATTTTTAATTTAATAAATATTTAGATAATCATAATTTTATTATTTGCACACGCATAGAATATGCCGGGATTACTAGTATATATAATATGAATCACTATTTGTTCATTATCTATGTTGTCACTTGTAAAAAATTAGCTTTTAACATCAAATATAATATAGTGTGTTACGTTAATTTCTAAAATAATGTAAAAGTTATATAATATCATATTACTATACACGTATAACATCTTAATAATTTATAATTTATATATTATATATTTTGAATTATAAATTTAACTATATTATATATTTTCAATGAATACAACATTATATCCTATAATACTACTAATATACATGGTCATACAATTCAAAACGAAAATGCCAAAAATAATTTTTATAACTGAATTCAAATAAAATCTAACTAAAAGTTAAATAAAAAAATAACTATAATATTATAATGAAAACGTGAGGTCGGAGCACTTCAAGTTGACATAATATCTCTGCAATATCTTTCTCCAGTCTCACTAAATCATGAGGTCGGAGCACTTTAGAACACAAGTCTCTGAAGTATCGACACAATCGAATCAAAGGTGTGTGCATAAACTTCGACAATACTGATCTTCGTTAGGCCAACGGAAGTAATTGTTGCATTAGTACATGATTGTCATGACTTTTTAGACCAGAAATTTTAAGAGGCTTAAGTTTCACAGACGTTGATATGTTAGAAGAATATCCATCTAGAACTTTTACCCTTTTTAGAACTTTGAAAAATACTTCCTTCTCTTTTCTGTCCATAGTAAATGATGCAGCAGGCAAGATAGATTTATTACTTTGACCCTCTCTTGGGTGTAGGCTTGGCCTAATGCCCATATCTTGTTGGTCAAGACGTGCACATAAATGATCTTTTGACTTTCCTTGTACATCTAGTAATGTGGAAAGAATACTATCGCATATATTCTTCTCAATATGCATGACATCAAGGTTATTATGAACCAAATTGTCTTTCCAATACGAAAGATCAAAAAAGTTACTTTTTTTCCTCCAACCATGTGGTAACTCTGGATTATCAGTAACTTTCTTTCCAAACTTGATTAGAGGATAGTTACTAAGCTCATCAATGATCATAGTTCCTGTCAGTTGAGGAGGGGGTCCTTCGAGTTCTTGTGTACCATCAAAAGAAATCGCATCTCTTCGAAATGGATGATTCTTAGGTAAAAATCGACGGTGACCCATATAAATTTGTGAGGATACAAATTTGTGACATACAGGACATGCATAATATCCTTTGGTTTGGACTATGGAGCCCGAGCGTTTGTTGTTAGATGCATGCGAGCCCGCGGGAGATGGTGCCACGGGAGCGACCGGGGAGGCAACAGCTTGAGCATCCTCGAGGGTCAGATCTTCTATATGGCCAACGCCTTGGCCATCCCCCCCGCCGCTTGCTCCACGCTCGGACCCTCGCCTGAGACCACGCCTCCCTAGGGGAGCATTGGGGGCCTGTTGGTTTTGCGGTGGTTGTTACTGCTGCTGGTTGGCCCCGGCTCTTTGAGCGCGCATCATTGCGAGTATACCTTCAGCAGTTGGCCCGGCCATTAGTAGTTCTGCATCTGCAAACGGAAGGAAAATGAACATCAGAGAGATATAATTGCAACGTTTGTCATAAAAGTACAACAGTGACAGGTTAGTGATGCTATTCTAAGTGTTAGAGGAGTTAGTTCCTAAAATCTAACCGTCGAGGTCCATGATTTGAGTTGGAGGGTTGTTTATCATGTCCGGGGGATTCGAGAGCCCATATCGGAACAATATCCCCTCATTCCTCATTAGCTCTTTGACCTTAATCAATTTATTCTCGTTTTTCATCACGAGGACCAAGCTCTTTGCCCAATGCTCGAAAAGCTTATCACCGGATCTGTTCCTAACCAAAGGTCCCTCGCCATGTATTATCCACCCTCGGTGAGCTCCAAAAGTCCCCCCAGGCGCTCCCACGAAAAAATATTTCTCCTTTCAATTCTCGCCATATGAAGTCGATGGCGAGTCAATCATTTTAAGCCCTGACTTGGCTTGGGCGTAGTAAAACCCATCTGTTGGAGACGAGCGTGGGGAGCGGGCCACCTGAATTAAGCTGTTGAAATTGTCTATTGGCTCGTGGCCGGTAGCCCTCATCAGGATCACAAATGCGTTTATCAAGGCTATGCCGTTGGGAAGAATCTGAGAAGGACTGAGAACGAGATAGTTGCAGATATCAGCGACGGCGGGTGGAATTGGGAATCTCACACCCCCAGCCAGGACGGAGTCTTGGTAGACGGTCATCATTCCCGGTGGCGGACGGTTGGCCATATCTCCCTCCTCAGGGAGGCGCATTGGGAACACTGCCTCGTCCTAGTACACTTTGGTCTTCAAATCTTTCAGATCTTCGAGCTCAGTATGCTCTCTATGTCATCCGGTGATCTATCTGTTTGGTAAGGATTATTTTGCCTCACTCGCGTTGCAGGCTCCTTCCCCTTCCTTTGGTGCTTCCGGGGAGGCTCATCATCGGCCCGACGCTCGGATCAACACCGTACACGTGTCAGGATCTGAAGGACAGTGAATTAACGCTCGGGGTAATGGGCTCGTGGATCTAGCCCAACCCATTCTCTCATCTTCCATCCAACCTACACTTGCGTGCTTCGGCCCAACTCACGAGCGTGAGGTCCCTCCGACAATCCCCTTTAACGCTCGCGTTACTGTCTCAGGGGATGCCCCGTATCTGGATTCCCTCTACTACCGCTCAGACCTCCGACGCTCACCGCTCGGACCCTCACTGCTCACAACCTTCCGCAGGGGAGCCCCCTCGAGCGTCACCAACGCTCGGGTTAATAGTTAAGGGTACTACCCACCTCAAAGGTCAGTCCCAATAGGGGGAGGGGTCCCTTCCAAAAGCATTGCAGAGGTACGGGAAGCATATGAAGGTACCCACACGCTCGCCGCTCGCCAACCACTTCTGACACAGTGGTAGTGCTCACCTCGTACTGTCATCCTGCAGGCTTTCCAAAGCCATCCCTTTCACACCACCATAGGACGCCACGTGTCTAGGGCAGCACAAGATTTGGGACCACTTAATTAGTTGGTTTTCCCGAAACACCCCTGCCCTCAACATATAAATAGGAAAAATCAGCTCATTTCTCCCTAAGTCATCTTCCTTACTTGTATTGCACTGCACATTGAACTAGACATTTTTCCTCTGCATCTTCATCTTCCCCAAGCTCATTACATCTCATCATCCCTGGTGTTATCCTAGCTGGAAGAACCCACGCTCTTTGGAAACCCAGTTCCTGAAGCTCAAACGCCTATGATGGTCTTCCCTTCCTCAAACAAATCTTAAAGTGTTGGTGTTTTAGCATACTCTAAGTTTCTGAACCATCACAATCATACATATCAATTTGATTACTAATCTTTTTCTCTGTCTATGTCTATCATATAAAGTGAGTTTTGAAACAAATCATTAACAAAATTTATTAATTACATAAACAACAAGAATAATTTTTCAATATTCATACAAAATAAAAATAGAAAGTGATAATAACCTAATTAACTCCAAAAACATAGGATTTATGAAGAAAATGTTGAGTTCTCCGATTGATTGTCGCTTTCCTTGATTTGAGAAGAAAACACTTGAATCCTTTAGATATCCGTTGAATTTGATTTTGACATGAATCCCTTAGATATCTGTTGAATTCCATTTTGATTTTCTTGATTCTCTATCTGAATTTTTTCTCTCCGGCTCTGTACTTCACAGATAAAAAATACAATATAGGAAAATCAAAATAATATTCAGAAAGAGTAGAATTTGAATTTGAATTTAATTATCTAGTGAGTTGATAGATTCTATTAGAATTCCAAAAAACACGATTACATTGAGATTTTAGAAGATTTTTAATTTTTAATTTTTATATTTAGAGTTAATTTTTTAATATTCATATAAAATAAAAAAATGATAGTGATACTAACCAACTCCAAAAGATTTGAGAAGAGAACACGTATTCTTCCATCTCCAATTTATTCTTGCTTTCTGTGATTTGATAAAAAAAACACTCAATCGCTTCTGGAAATTGATCAGTTGAATTTGATTGAATTTGCTTTTCTTGATTTTCTATCTGTAAATTTTTTTCTCCAACTCTGTACTTTATCAATAAAGAGAATAGAATTTAAAACTATTAAGATAGACCTAATTTGAATTCGAATTTAATTATCTAGTGTGTGAGTTGATACATGTGCTATTAGGATTCCAAAAAATTTCCAACGGTAAAATTTTATCTATACAATTCTATTTAGAATCAAACTCTCTCTCTCTATATATATATATATATACTGAAATTAAGAGATTTTTTTTAAGAGAATAGAATTTAAAGAGATATCCACAATAGACAAAATTTTAATTCGAATTTAATTATCTAGTGTGACAATTGGTAGATGTGTTATTAGGATTCCCAAAAATAATTGAATTTGTTACAATGAGAATTTTCTTCTTCCCGTAAAATTTTATCTATACAGTTCTATTTACAATCAAACTCTATTATATATATATATAAATTAACTCTTCATACTCTTATTACTACACTTTGTAAAAAAGCGTAGGGATTAGTCTATTTTTTAAAAGAAAATAAATATAAAAATTAGCTATTCATACTCTTACCACACTTTGTAAAAAAGTGTAGGGAAGTACTTTTCTTCCTACACTTTTAAGAAAACGTGGGGAAGTTTGTGTAGTAAAAACTCTTTTTTCTTGTAGTGATTGATAGTTTTTGTGTTTCAATTAACAATTAATGTATAGTATGATCAAGTGATCATGTAGTCCAATACAAACTTGAAAATTTGTTTAAAACTTCCCCTTTTTTCACTCTTCTAATAATTAAGTCCCACTACTAAAAAAAAAAAATAGGATTAGTGACCGTCCGATCAGTCACTAATTTAATAAAAATCGGTCATTGATCGACATCAGTGACCAATCTCAGGCGATTGGTAAAAATTCGTAACTAATATATTCAGTGGCCAATTTTTATCTCACTAAATTAGTGACTAATTTATCGGTCACTAATATTAAAAATGCGGTCACTAACTAAATTTCTTCAAATTAGTCACAAAGCGGTCATTGAACTCAGTGACCGCATACAGTCGGTCACTAAAGTTTAAAGTGATTTCGATTATTAATCGGTCATTAATTTATTATATTTTTTTATTAATTATATTTTGCAATTTTAATTCCTAAACTATTTTCATGCATCAATTAAAAATTCAATCCAAATTAACAAAAATAATATCATCAAATTAAATATATAAATTCCAACATAATTTAATAAGCGTCATTACAATGACCAAATTTAGAGTATAAAACTTCCAAAAACCCTAAAAACCAAATCAAAAAAGTTTTTCACCAAAAGTCCCGATCAACTTCGTTTGTTGCATATAAATACTTCAAAAGTTGCTTGTTGGATCCGTGTGCCAAATTAGATGCTCGTAAAGTGTTGAATTTCTTCGAGCATTTGGCCAAAGTCACCAAGAAAGCTTGTTCTCTTTGTCTCGACTCGTCATCTATTTTCGTTACCTAAAAAATTGCAATCATGTTGACCATCATAGTTGTCCTAAAGAATGTCAATAATACAACAAATTGTAAGTATACAAAATTGAACAAGTGAAACAATGTCACTCATTTGCAAATGATTTCTACTTATAAAACAAGTATGACAATAATACCAAAATCACAAATGAAAATTACGAAATTCACCAATAATACATTAAGATCACAAATAATAAACCAAAGAAATCCCATGTTAAGTATATCCAGTTCTAAGGACACTAATTCTTTTGAAGAAACCCCTGCCTTTTATATCATTCCTCCAAAACCAATTTCTCATCATAAAAGCTCTCAAACCATTTAAAGATAAGAGTATAGAAATTTTATTTCTTCTATTTATCCATCTTTCTTCAACATCAAATTAAACAAGTTCTGTAAAAAATAAAAAAACATACACAGGCATGACGAGAGCAATGAGAACAACTGGAAAAGCAACTTAAGCGTACCAAACTAACAGAATATCGGACTTCAGACCACACCTCCAACCAAACAGTAGTAGTTTCACAACATATAAATAGGTATTGACCAATAAAATTGGTGTTACTAAAGACCGTACGTAGTCATTGAACTATGATCAAATCGAGGGATGAAGTAATTGGGACAACACATAAAATATACAAAACAGAAAAAGGATGCAAGGCAAAGACAAAGAGGGGAAGCATTTGAACCTTGGCCAATCCAGCAGAGTTGATTGGCAATTTTTCGCACGATACTAAAATTTGAACTTGAAATTGCTGGAACAACATTGAAAGGTCATGAGTCATGAGCAGCAAATAATTAAACTCGCAATTAATCAAAAATAAAAGGCATGAATCAATATACATACAACACAGAGTTTCTTAATGCTCTTAATGGCAGTCTTCAAATTTTCCAAAGTTTCCACCAAATATGTATTCTTTAATCCATCCATACAACAACTAATGACTAAAATATAATCAACTATTAAGAGAGAGAGAGAGGGGGAGAGAGAGAGAGACGTACAAGTGCATGAAATTAAAATAGATTCAAGAACATTAAACATCAGAATTAAGTCAGGAAACCTGAATTCAGGAATATCTTCTGTGTGTCTCAACCAAGCTTGTCCATAAAGGATTCAATGAGTGTCTGCCCGATGACCATTTTTGTTGTTCCTGCAATCAAGTCATAAGCCATTCCTTCCTGCTCAAACAAAAAGTTGCAACAGTCAATAGAGTAACAAATTATCAAATCAAGAGAACAAACTATTTCCAATCGAATCATATTAGAGTCAGTCAACTTGTTAGTACAGTTAGTATGGGATCCGTGTGAGATTTCTCTTTCTCTTCAGATCTTGCCACGTGTAGGTTGTAGATTCGTTTCCTAGCTAGATATTTATGGAAACTCACAGCTCATGTATATATGTACTGTAGTCAATTGTTTTACGGAAGGAATGAAGATTTTTCCAGAATTTACTTTGTAATATGGTATCAGAGCGGGTTCACAGATGTTCGATTCCTGTGCCTGTCTCTCCACCCGGCTTGCAGATGTTCCATTCCTGCGGCTTGCAGATGTTCATTCCTGCAATGTTCACGCACCAATTTGGGCGTGACGGGGGTGTGTTAAATATCCCACATCGAATAATTAGTGATGTGGTGTTCAATATATAATGGCTTGACAAACCTCCCCTCAATAGCTAGCTTTTGGGGGTGAGTAAGGCCAAAGCTCATTATTCAATAAATCAAGAATGTAACTAAGTGTACCATCTTCTTTCTCATTTTGAGGAAAAGGTGCCGAAGTTTTCTAGCATCAACCTTAAATCAATGTAAACAGTTTTCCCCAAATCACTTGTTTACAAAATTAGCAATGCCAGCAAGCGGCATATACATTTGTAAATCAAATTAGCAACATCAACAAGAAGCAGAGGATAGATGTTTGCACATAATGTAATTGATGAACGAAAACAGGGCATAACAATTAGATCCAACAGACAAAGAAAAAGACAGAACTCACAATGAAATAAAACATCACTGGGATAAGCCTTCACGAATTGCTTCGCAGCATACCTCCAATTTTGAGCACTGCACTCATGAGCAAAATTACCAATAACAAATCATTAGCATATATGAATCCAACTTCATTCTCGTAGTCAGTAAGAAATAGAAAGAAATCAAAGCGCATATTTTGTTTAATTTTTTTCTAGTTTCTTGGCTAAAATCAAGCTCATGATTTATATAAAAATGGCATTGCAATTAGTACAGAACCTTCCAACAATTCCATTGACTATAACAACCAAATGGGTCGGCGAGTGACCCCTCCCATTGCAACCGACTTCAATGTCGAAACCCTTCAGCGGCGCCGCCGACTGATCTCACACAGCCTAATTTTCGAATAAAGCAACAAATTTTCATCGAAAGTGAGAGACAAAGAAATTAGAGCTAGTAAAGTGCTCTGAACAATTCTAAAAACTCACTTCAAGCATTGCCGTAGACTCTCGCCCTTCCCCCGTCATCGTTGATAATCACGTCTCTCCGTCGCCTCCAAGTCTTCCCTAATCATTACAAAATATCAAATACCAATCATATAATACATTAAACTATAAGCACATTATTCAGTTTTCAACCATATTTGCCACTAGTTCCAGTTGAATTATTACGTAGAGACCCTAACAACTAACAAGTAACAAGTGGTGACACTACACTCTTGAATTAGTTAGGGTTTGTTGGCCATGCACATACCATTAGCCATATTCAACCTAATAAATGGAATTATAATAGGGGAAATTACATCCAGATCCCCTGAGGTTTACCATAATTACAATTTAGTCCATACTTTTTCGTTTATTACAAAAACACCCCTATGAACACTGTTCCCAGGGACTTTTTTGAAAAACACGAAAAAGTGTATGCCTGACTTTTTCACTATTCCGCCAGGGACCTCAACTGAAACAGTGTTTATGGGGTTTTTTTTGTAATAAATGAAAAAACAGGGATTAAATTGTAATTATGGCAAAACTCAGGGGACCTGGATGTAATTTGCCCATTATAATAAACTAAACTTTGGGTATGCATATATTCTTCCAGCGATATAAAGATTAAACAACTCTACATATATACCCCCAAAGAAAATTTTATTAATTAGTAACATGTGGTGGGTACAGATTTTTGAACAACCAAAAAATACATAATTATCAAAATTTCGGATGGATTACCGTCAATAGAAAAACTCGTCGGTGTTTATTTCCATCAAGCATTTGGACAGATTCTTCTCAACGGAAAGTCATTGAAAACCCCGTCAGAAAAGCTCATTTACCAACGGGATTCCGATGGTTTTCTTTTTTTCCGACTGTAGTGATTATTTCCTACACTTTACTCGATTTGATGGCGTGACATTTCAAAGCAAAATGGACATGGATATTTTGAGGTCATTATTATTATTTTTATTCTGTCAATTACATTGAATTAAAAAATGTGCAATTTTTGTTAACAAGTTTTCAACTTCTTATAGCTAAAGATATACACAAATAAACTCTATGAATTTGCGTAAAAATCTAATAATGGATATTAAAAAATTCAACGTGGGTTTTGTAATTTAGTGTTTCATTTTTTCTTTAATTCAATAAATTAATATTACGCATATATTTTTCATATAATTTACTTGTATGCTTTACCAGATGTTGAGGGAAAATAATAATAAATAAGCATAATAAATTAATCTATGATGTTCGATGTGCAATGATAAGCTTTGATATATATAGTTTCAAATTTGTGCATTATGCAATTGCATTCATTGACTTTACAATTGTCCACCCCATTCTCAAAGAATACCAGAAGAAAGAGATCTACAAAACAATTTGCTGATGATTTAAGGCTTCGGGTTTTGTTCCAGCTATTCGAAGGTTCGAATCTTCCGTCCCATCGCAGAGTTATTTTTTAGGTTATATCAAATATGGATCGAATACATCAAATTATTTAGAAATAAAATTCTCTTTACTAATAATAATAGTGTATCCAAAAATTTAAATATGAAACCTTTAACTAAGTTAGTATAATAACAAATTTACTGAAATTAAATCATTTGATGGTTTAAAATAAGTGGCTGATATACCAATAATAGCCTAATAGAATCTATATTATTTGATTTTTAATGTAAAAAACCAGAACTGTACGAGTTCATAATAATTGGAAAATCGTTAAGAGTAAATTGTAATTTATAATTAAGAAAGTGCTAGTTGCTGAAATAGGAGAAATCTCATTTCCAATCTCATAGTTCTTTCGGGGACATCCGATAAAATTGGAACGATACAGAGAAGATTAGCATGGCTCCTTCGCAAGAATGACACGCATAAATTGAGAAATCATTTCCAATCTCATACTTTAATTATATATTCCATTTAAAGTTTATTAATTATAAATATCACATCGGTTATATATATTTCGATTTTATATTAATTTAACCAAATATTTTATATTTAAATCTTGAAAACGCAACAATTATCGGTCCGACATCAACAATCAAAAATTGGTAAAGGAAAAAAGTATATTTTAAGTATGAGGGAGCGTATGTAATAAAATAATTCGAACTGCATGTGAAAAATAATTGATATTTCCCTCCCTTTTTTTTTTTTTTTTTTTTTTGTTGGTGTTGTTGATATTTCCTTTTGTGGTGTATAAAATATTAGTTATTATGTGTAAATGAATAAGATGAATAATAATTGAATGCAAGTGGAATTTTGTGTAGTATATTAGCTGTACAAAGTAAAAGGCGTGGTGCAAACGCAAAGCCAATTTTTGCTTATGATTGAGTTGTCATCGAAAGTACTGATAAAAAAAAGAATCAACCTTTTCAATGATTAATTAAAATTCTCTTTAATTAAACTTTACATTATTTTCTTATAATTTGGAGTTTGGTAAGAAATATAATGATTTTACTTATGACTTCATACGCGCTCAGGATTAAACCTTGGAAATGAAACATAATCATGTAACATTTAAATCATCATTTTTGTTGTCTTTTTAAACTAAAAGTATTTTATTATAATATGTGTTTCAATTGATTGCATGATATGGCGCGGATAAAAATATATAATAAGGTCTTGATTATGTTTTAGATGATTTTACATTACATGTAATGTTTCTAGAAATAAGTTTTTATATGAATTGAAGGGTTGAAATATAATTGATGGGATATACATTCAATTTTTAAGTTATATTTAGTAAATTCGGAAATAAGTTTTCTATATAAATTGAAGGGTTCAAATTAATGTAATTGCTGGGATTTACATTCAAATTTAAGTTATACTTAGTAAACTAGTCTACCACCCGTGCGATGCACGGAATGATTATAATTATATTATATTTAAAACAAATAAAAATATTATATAAAATTATTATAATTATATTATATTTAAAATAATAGAAAATTATTATCAATTATATTTTTCAATAACATATAACTATATGTCCACTGCAACCCGTGTAACACATATAATTATATTTTTTATAATATGTAATTATATGCTAGTATGCGATGCATGCGATTAGGGGTGAACAAAAAAATCGAACCGAACCGAACCGAATCGAGACTAATCGAATCGAACCGAAGAGGTTCGGTTTCGGTTTCGGTTATTGATTTTTTGAATTTTCGGTTTCGGTTCGATTTCGGTAAAAACCGAACGGTTACCGAAAACCGAACCAGGGCCTTTAGGTTTTACGTTTTTTAGTTCTCTTCAGCCTTGCCCACGCCTTTATTCACAAATCAAATCTCCCACTTACGTTCAAAGTTCAGATAGACAAGAGTTAAGGTACTTGGGTTCCATTTTTCTTTTCCTCACCTCGCGGCGGCGCCTCAATTTTTAGATCAAGATGCTGCCGGCTTTGAGAACCTGCGCTGCCTTGCGCTTCCAGTAACCGTTAGCTCTCTTCCTCTACCCACCAAGCCGCCGCCGCCATCACCACCACCAATTGACTCTGCCACCTCCGCCTCTTTCCCTGATGAAGAGTTTCCTGCCACCACCGCATCTTTTCACCGATTCCTTCCGACGAAGATTCAGGCGCAAAGCTGAACGGTTCTATCATTTTCTGAAATTCTCCCCTTGCTTCCTTTCCCAATCGATTTAGTGATTTAATTCAATTTCACTTTTGGGTTGTTCTCAATTTAGTTCATGTTTTGTGGTCTTGGGGTTTTGATTTTGAAATGGGAAAAAAATTCCAATTTTTGGAGAATTGCTACGCACTTGGAATTGGAATGGTTTTTCTGTTGAGCTGTTCAACTCTGTAATAATACAGCGACATAAACTCTGTTTTGGGTGAAAATGTTAAAGTCTTTGAGTTTTTTTTTTTTTTTTTTTTTAATAATTTATTTCGGTTTTACGGTTTTTAACCGAAACCGAACCGAAAAAAATCGGTTTTTACCGAATCGAAACCGAGTCCTTTCGGTTCGGTAAACGGTTAGCAAAAAATGCTAATCGAATTTTCGGTTAACCGAACCGAAAAACCGAATTATCGGTTTTTTACCGATTGTGCACCCCTACATGCGATACACATAGTTTTATAGTTATATATATTCTGAAGTAACTAAAAATTATTAAATATGAAAATAATATTACAATTATAAAATAGTTATATTATAATTATATTATATATATTTATATATAGAACATCTAACTAAAAATATGTAAAGTTATTATTATTAATAAAATTAATCAAAAAATGTATGTGAACCAAAAAACACAAAAAGATAACTAAAAACATATTACACATATTAGAATTACAATAATATGAGTATCATATTATAATAATGTTTCACTTATCTAAAATGAATATAGAACCATATGAAGTATATAAAATGAATAGAATATAACTTTAAAGTGAAATTGGTCAGATATAAAAGAAAACTCAAAATTATTAGAAATTTTAGGAATATCAATTTGATAATTCTAAAACCATATATGTAATTGTGCATAAAAAACCATATAAAGTAAAAAAAGTAAAACATGAACCGTGAAAACACATCACATTCTTAAAATACATATCAATTTTGTAATATCATTATATACTAAATAATAAAAATATTATGAATAATATGATCATTTGAAAATTAATTTATAGATTTTTACATAATATAATATTTATTTTATAGATTTTATAAATTTGTAATAGTTGATCATTAAAGGTAATAATTTAGTAATAATAATAATAATCAATTATAATTTTTAATAAAACTTAAATAAGACCTCTTCCTCAATTAAAGAGTTAATACTTAATATACTCTCTAGTCTAACTTCTTTTTTTTTTTTTTTTTTTGGTGCTACTCTATAGTCTAACGATATGATTGATATGATAAAATAACGTATGAATGGAATGAGCATTTTCACATTCATTTCTAAACCCTTGATTGGTATAAAATACAATTAAGAATGCTCATTAGTCCTTCCCGAGATAATGTTCATTTCTTTATTCATGGTATTATCCATTACCCCAACCTTGATGGTATTAATGATTCTCAATCTATTAAGAATCAACTTATATTTTACTTTTATAAAATTATCCTCATTAAATCTAATTAAATCAAATCTTATTTTTTTATGTTCTTCATTTTCTCTTCTGTTATTTTTTGACTATCGTCTTTCCCATAAAATTTAATAAAATCTGAATTAAATCTCATTAGTCAAGTGTCTTTTGGGGTTTTAAGAAAAAAATGAAAAATAGAATAAGAATGTAAAAGAATTAAGAAACTAATAATGAAAGGGGGAAAATCATAACACTATTGCATGAATAAGGATAAGAGTTCTTGAGCAAGGCCCAAAAATTAAAAAGTAAAAAATAAAGGTAAACTATTAGTTATAAATTTAATTAAGAAAAATTGCTACAAATAATTACGATGAATAAAAAACTTAAAAAAAATCATAATTAATGTTATAAAATTAAAATAAAAGAGGATTATTATTATTTTTTAAATAACACAAAGAAAGAGGATTGAAAAAGGTTTTAAATAACGTAAATAAATATTATAAATCCATAAATAACTAGACAAAAAGTAAAGAAAAAACACTGAAAATTAAAGAAACAACAGAAATGATTCAGAAAAAAATATATTATAGAAAAGATAGATGAATTCACAAATATATTCAAATATATTAATCATATAGATGAATTCACAAACATAGCTAAATACAAAAATAGTAAAACTAAATCTGCGATAATTTAAATAAATAGTTGATTCAAAATTACAAAGGAAGGAAGATTTGACTATTAGAAAGGTAAACATCCATAAATTTAATATAACAAATATAAATTAATAATTAAAAAAATATACATCACATCAACAAATAACAAATCTGAAAATTAAATATACACAATAATATGAAGAAACTAAAAATATTATAATTCAAGACACTAAAATTAGTAAAATGGAGGTATGTTCGGAAACATGAAACTAAAATACTAATCAATAAACAATAATAATAAAATTTTATATATAAATCTGCAACATATAGTATAAATTCACATTCTTCCTAACGAAAAAATTAAATATAATCATTGAACAAAGGACAATGAAAAGTAAAAAATTTCAATTAAAAAGAAATTCAAGAAACTCCGTTATTTTTAACTTCATCTTTATATATTATACCATTCATGAAAATACAAAGAAAAAAAAATCATGAACCTTAGACATCATCAAAGGAAGAAACAAAGATCATGAACACTATACATTAACTGAACCCCCAATCAACATTACGAAATTGCATACAAATCTCTATAATTTAAAACATCTTAGATGAATTAGAAATGAGAAAAAAAAAATGAATGATAGAAATAAATCTAAATGAATGCATTTGAAGAGAGGAGATTTGGAGATGGAGAGATTGATTATATAGGCATGACCAAATTTGAATGATATGGTATATTGAAGAAAATAAGGAAATAGTAAATAATATCCATTAAATACATTTGTAATTGCATACAAATAGAGAATTGATTCTTGAGATATTTATGAATTAGTTAAAAAATACGAAAAAGAAAAAACAACTAAAATCATTCTAATTATATTTTTAATTAAAAATAATTTGGAATTATTAAAATTCACCAATAAATAAATTTCAAATATCATGAATTCTGAGGGAGTATGGTGGCTATATTAGGTAATTCAATTTCGTTTGCTCATTTTTAGGAGATTTGATTACCAATAGCATATATTTAGTATTGATTCATGGAATAATTAATGAATTGCATATAATAAGGATTGTGTTTAATAATAATTGAAATATATTGATCCAACAACCAATTAGAAATTATTTTTTTAATAAAATATTTAAAAAAAAAACACAAAATAATATTGAGTCAAAATAGTACATTTACGTGCAAAGATCGTCGTGCTATATATAATAGTATAGATATGTATATTTTCAAAAGAAATTCATATATGAAGAATATATTATGAATATTGCTGAAAATAATTATTTTCTTTAGTAATATTTATTTTTATAATAAAATAATATACAAAATAAATATTTTAATTTTAATTTTTCTTTATCTATGTCTTTAACCCTAATTAATGATAGCATTAAATATCACCCTAATTATGGGGCGAATGTCATGATATATAAAAATTATCAATTCTTTCTTTCTTAATTTAAATCTCATTAATTATGACCTTTATTATATTGATAAAAATATGTATAATTTAAAACAGAAATTCATACATAGAAAGTATATTATAAATATTGTCAAAGATAATTGTTTCCATAGGTTACTATTTGTTTTAAAATAAATAATATACAAAATAAAGATCAACCAATACATTTTATCTATTTAATTAAAAATCTCAAAAAACCCACAAAATTCCACATCATCAAAATACACAATAAAAAGTCAAACCTCGTTTTCAAATATATAATAGTATAGATTGCATATAATAAGGATTGTGTTTAATAATAATTGAAATATATTGATCCAACAACCAATTAGAAATTATTTTTTTAATAAAATATTTAAAAAAAAAACACAAAATAATATTGAGTCAAAATAGTACATTTACGTGCAAAGATCGTCGTGCTATATATAATAGCATAGATATGTATATTTTCAAAAGAAATTCATACATGAGGAATATATTATGAATATTGCTGAAAATAATTATTTTCTTTAGTAATATTTATTTTTATAATAAAATAATATACGAAATAAATATTTAATTTTAATTTTTCTTTATCTATCTCTTTAACCCTAATTAATGTTAGCATTAAATATCACCCTAATTATGGGGTGAATGTCATGATATATAAAAATTATCAATTCATTCTTTCTTAATTTAAATCTTATTAATTATGACCTTTATTATATTGATAAAAATATGTATAATTTAAAACAGAAATTCATACCTAGAAAGTATATTATAAATATTGTCAAAGATAATTATTTCCATAGGTTACTATTTGTTTTAAAATAAATAATATACAAAATAAAGATCAACCGATACATTTTATCTATTTAATTAAAAATCTCAAAAAACCCACAAAATTCCACATCATCAAAATACACAATAAAAAGTCAAACCTCGTTTTCAAATATATAATAGTATAGATTGCATATAATAAGGATTGTGTTTAATAATAATTGAAATATATTGATCCAACAACCAATTAGAAATTATTTTTTTAATAAAATATTTAAAAAAAAAACACAAAATAATATTGAGTCAAAATAGTACATTTACGTGCAAAGATCGTCGTGCTATATATAATAGCATAGATATGTATATTTTCAAAAGAAATTCATACATGAGGAATATATTATGAATATTGCTGAAAATAATTATTTTCTTTAGTAATATTTATTTTTATAATAAAATAATATACGAAATAAATATTTAATTTAATTTTTCTTTATCTATCTCTTTAACCCTAATTAATGTTAGCATTAAATATCACCCTAATTATGGGGTGAATGTCATGATATATAAAAATTATCAATTCATTCTTTCTTAATTTAAATCTTATTAATTATGACCTTTATTATATTGATAAAAATATGTATAATTTAAAACAGAAATTCATACCTAGAAAGTATATTATAAATATTGTCAAAGATAATTATTTCCATAGGTTACTATTTGTTTTAAAATAAATAATATACAAAATAAAGATCAACCGATACATTTTATCTATTTAATTAAAAATCTCAAAAAACCCACAAAATTCCACATCATCAAAATACACAATAAAAAGTCAAACCTCGTTTTCAAATATATAATAGTATAGATTCGGATTATATATTGTACATGCGTTCAATGAGCTAACAGTCGGAGACGTGACATAACAATAAATTTAAAATTTTTTATAACAATGATACTTAATTTCAAACATATAATCGTATGAGCATACATAATTGTTTGGGTTAATTTCAAACCTTTGACAGTTTTAGATATTACAATTAAACTCTCGTTAGTTATTTTATTATATTTTGACTCCTTCTAAAAATTATAAATTACATCAGATTAGTTTTTCGTTAAATTTAGGGTGACGCCATAAATTTTGATACTTGTCATTTTACCTCTACTTAAGAAGTAATTTTTTTATATCAAGTTTACCCTAAAATTAAAGCATGGGGTAACATGAAAAATTCAAAAGTCTCAAAATCTATGACGTCACCCTAAATTTAAACAAAAAAATTGATCTGATATAATTTATAATTTTTAAAAGGGATCAAAATATAATAAAATGACTAACAGAGTTCAATCGTAATTTTCAAAACTTCAAATGGTGCTAAATGTAATTAATCATATTTCTTTTATTCTCTTTTTCTACGTATAATTAAAAAAACATTATGACATCATTCATCGAGTACCAATTCTATGTATAAATAGGGATTGATTCAAATGATTAAAAAATTCTTTCTCAAAATTAATGATTCGAGTTTGAATTCTTCTAGTCATTTAGAGTTTCGTGTTAAATAAAAATAATAATAATAACAACAACCACCCTATCTGAAACGGGAACGTCTCAATTATCATGTCCCAACAGAAGAAAGAAAGTGGTGTGTTTCGTGAGTGAAACGTAAAAAAAACGTTAGTGGTCCTTAACAAGTCTTCAACATTAGGCACCATTATTATTATTATTATTATTATTATTGTTTGGAAAATGTCAACACATGACCAACAACGACCCACCAAATTCCTCTATTTCCCATAATTAAAAAACAAAACAAATAAATAAAAATATCATAAAGTGACTTGTAAAACTTCATGATGCCCCTAATTCCAATTTCCAAATCACCCATGCATCCTTGCTTGGAGATGACACCAACTCAACTCAACCTAATTTGAAATAGGTATTCTTTCATTTTTTTTCTCTTTCTCTTTTTTTTTTTTTTTTCTTCAACTTTTCTCCATTTAGACGACTACTTGTATCGAACCAATTTTATCGATGGATGCTTGTGAGTTTGATGTAGGACGTTTAACGAATCCATTAACTTTGGGGGTTGCACAACATATTAATGACAACTATTCATGAAGAGACATATCTATCTAAATTAATTAGAATAATCTTTACCATGTAAAAAATTGTCAATTTTTCACTTATCTTATTGACTTTTTTTTTTTTCACCTCTTAACCCTGAGAAGAAGCTCCGGCCCCTCAAAAGAAAAGGAAAGTGCTTTCCCAGTTCCAGAAGCTGGTTAAATAGCAAATGCTTTTATTTAACGATCTTTTTTTAACTTGCTTCCTAGCTAAGCCACAACCTCGCCTCTTCGATGCGGGGTTTAGGTCCTTTAAAAGTGCCAAAATTGGTCCAATTGGATCCCAAAAGTTAGATACAAAGTCAAAAACTATCAATTCGTTATTATACATTGAACACTATTTTTTTTAATTTTCCACATAAGACACTTAAACAATTCTCAAGTTATATTTCAAGTAAAATTTAATAATCTTACTAAGAATCAATGTTCTCTCAATAAATATTTTTTGTTTAATATTTTGTTAATTTAGCTTACTTAAACGTCTAATGTAATTCTAATATGACATTGCAAGCTGAATCATGATTGGCACAATTAGTGACGGAGCCATATTACCATTTACCATGAGGGGATACAATTCACCCTCCTCAATTTTTAATTTCTTTTATTATTATATACATATATAGATATAGGGGTGTCAATTCGGGTGGGTCGGATTGAAGTATGGGTATTACACGAAAAGTATCAACCCGAATCCGACCCGACCCAAAATTGAACCCGAAAATTCCAACTCGAATACGACCCGATCAGATTCGGGTTGGGTTCGAATTGACCCAAACATTGTTCGGGTCACCCCATAACCCGACCCACCCGAATAACCCTACTCAACCCGATTGCTTTTCTTTTTCTTTTTTTTTTTCTTTTTTTTAAATTTTATTTTATGTTTAAATTATTATAAAACTTGATAACTATATATAAAAATATATAGTTAGTAAGGTTTGACATAATTACAATTAATATAAGATAAAAAAAAATTAATACATAAATATTATTAAGTTCTAATTCTAAGAGTAATTATAATTAAGTTCTATATCAACTCTATTTAAATTCCTATTTATATAAATTCAATCAATAGGGTCATTATGTAAAGTATAAATTAGATACATAAACATTATTTAGATCGAATAATATATTTTCTACTAAACTAATCATAATGCAATTCTAATTCTTTAAGTCCAAATAAATACCTTTTCTTTTTGTCCATAAACTCCGTTTAATTCTAATCATAATACAATCATATATGTCTTTCTAATTAACAAAACTATACAATTTAGACAAATTATATAATATTGACATTATAAATCACATTATTCTCATATAATAATCACATGAAAAAGATTATTTTACTTGTAACGCCCCGAATTTCAGACAGTCAGGTACGCTCGACGCATGTGAGTTTCGAGCGTTAGGATTTTATTTTATTATTTTTATTTATTCAATTTATGCGTGTTATATTAATTTTATAAATCGTATTTCAACATGTTTACGTGAAATTATATGAAATACTTGTCAATATGAGAATTATTGCGCAAATTGAATTTAATTGCTAGCTACGCGAAATAATTATCGAACATGAATTAACTGCATACTTGTCCCTAATTGATCATTTACTTAAATTAGAGAATTAAATTGCATGAAAACCTTTTGGACTAAATTGATCATTTTCAAAACCTGACATACTCAATTGCATAAGCTTATATCTTTAGGGGATTAATTGCAAAAATTATATCTCTTCAAGAGATATATCGATATATGGCTCTCTTCCATCATCTTCATTCATTTTTCATCAAAAATCATCATCCCTCTTTGCTCCTCTCTACCGAGCCAAAACCATGGAGAAGGAAGGAGAGAAATTCTTCATCTTCAAGCTATTTTTCCAAGGAAATTAGGGAATTCAAGCTCAAGCATCCATATTCATCATCTTCTTCCATTTATTTTCATTCCAAGGTATATATGAGCATATATATGATTTCTTGATTGCAATTCTTGAAGCTAGGGTTATGATTTCCATGTGATAACTTGCTTATATGATGTTAGAAGCATGATGTTAATCTTTAGACTTGAATTTCATGCATAAATATTGGGAATTATGGAGTTATATGCTAAGTTGAGATATGAGCTTGAATTGATGATTATGATGATTAAGGTGTGATATAAGTGTTTATGTTGGTTCTTTTGGTATCTTAAGCATGCAAGTATATTTCTTTTCATGAATAATAATGTTTGGAATTGATTTATGTGAGTTTTGTTGAGATTGGGGGTGTGTTCGTGCTCCCCTGTTTTCTGTATCTTCTGCGTAATGGGAACTGCCCTTCCCGTTCCCTTTGTATTTGAGGAAAGGCCGTTCCCTTTGTATTTGAGGAACGACCGTTCCCATATATTTGAAATGTGTGCTAGGCGGCGAGGACGGGAACGACCGTTCCCACTTTGTCTCACAGACGGGAACGGCCGTTCCCATCTTCGGGAGCAGCTTTGGGGAGCTGGGAACGTCCCTTCCCATTTTGAACTAAGGGCTGGAACGGCCGTTCCCAGGCCTCTGGAGAGGCAGAAACTTTCTACATAAAAATGAAATTTTGGAATCCAATTCCAATGGATTAATTGACCCCAATTTGTGATTATATGAATGATTACATGTCAAAACATGATATTTATATGCTACATTGTTTATTGCACGATGTTTCGTACTTGATCACGCCGTGCGTCTTCTATGGAGTAATATGCTTGAATTGTGGTCTCATGTACGTACATTGTCTCGTTTTTTGTTCAGTTACTCTCCAGGGAGGAGATTGTCGAGCATGAGCACATTCACGTGTCCACGAGTCGTTGTGTCGCCTGTCAGGTGAGGTTTAATTGCTAGTTATTTAGAACCTGTATATCCCTTATGTGATCTTTCGGCCAAAAAAGTATTTATATCTATAAATTTCATGAAATCACTTATCATTTCAAGTCATGATCATGAAAAGCAAGCAAGCCATGTTTCGCGCATGTTTTAGGCGAGTAGCATGACCGTTCACGTTGGGCCCGAGGGTAGTGACTAGAGCCAACCGGGAAAGCAAGGGCTGACGGGTAACTCTGGCACTATCCTCACCACATTTGGGATGACCCCTGAATCCGCTAAGAGATTAGTGGAGGAAGGAGTTCCTGGTTTAGGGATTCATGTACCCTTTGCTCAACGAGCATGGATGATGGGGCCTTGCAATCCCATCATCAACCGGAGGAAGAAGGAGACTGGGGACGGGTCCGGCACCACGGATTGTCCTCGGGTTATTGCATGATTTTCATTCCTTGAACGTGTTACGTGATTACACTATCGCACGATATTGTTTACCTATTGTTTAATAATCAAGCAAGCATGTTCATGTACATTTGGAGTACGGTTGGAGACTGCCCTCACTCGCCGGGGCCATGTATTGATTGCATGAAAATGAACAAGTATTTAATATTGATAGTTATATTCTCGGGCGAAGAGTACTTCATTCTTGAACTTATACATTGATCTTTTATAAATCTTTACCCGAGAATATAACTTGCATGTTATTTGCGCTAATATGTATTTAAACCCCTCACTCGGTCTTCACAGACTGACGCCTCCACCTTTCAGGTTATTACAGGTGCATGCTAGGCGGGAGTTGAGTCGAGTCGAGTCCAGTTCATGTAGTCGAGTCAACCATGGTTCGTGTATTTGGTTATTTATTGTTAATTATGAAATTATAGTTATTGTTATTGTTTTATTTGAAGATGGTAATGTATTGATATGTGAAGTTAGAATATATTTTATTTGGTGATTGAGAAATGTCATGACATGATAAATGGAAATATTTGAATGTGGTTAGTTTATGCTTCCGCGTTAATTGTTGCATGTGTAAGTCAATCCCGCCTAGCTTGTTGTTATTGCATTGTCACCCGTTCGCTGTAGGTTAGTTCATGTACGGATTGTCCATTTTGTATGTAGATTGACCTATAGTGCGGGGGTGTGGCACCTCCATGTGTAAAGGGTGCTACATTACTAGTCCTTTTTTTAATAGTCCATTATATTATATTATAAAAATACAAGTTGATTTTTGGATTTTTTTGAAATTTACTTATCGCCAAAATATCCTTACAATAATAATTTCACTAGTGTTTAATTAAGTTAATTATGTAAACCAATATGTATTATAAATTATTATTAAAATTTTATAAGTACTTAATTATGGATAGGAATTTGATTACAAGTCTAATCTTAATCAAATTCTAAATCTAACTCTAATAAATTGTATCCACATTAAAAACTTATTTATAATCTTAATTAAGATCTAATTCTAAGTGTAATTATAATTAAGTTTTATATCAGTTCTATTTAAATTCTTATTTATATAAATTTAATAAAATTCAATTAATAGGGCAATTATGTAAAATATAAATTAGATACATAAATTAAAATTATTTAGATTGAGTAATATATTTTCTACTAAACTAATCATAATGCAATTCTAATGGTTTAAGTTTAAATAAATACATCTCTTTTTGTTCGTAAACTTCGTTTAATTCTAATCATATTACAATCTTGTATGTCTTTAGCAAAATTGTATAATTTAGACAAATTATATAATATTAACATTATAAATCACGTTATTCTCAAATAATAAATTAATTATTATTTTTTAAGTATATTAAATCCTAAACCAACTATCATTTCATAAAATTTTAACTAATTAGAATACACATAATTAAAAAAAAATTAAATATATATTAAATATACATTTTTATAATTTTCGGGTCGGGTTGGGTCGAATGAGTTCGGGTTATTGGTCACCCGTATAATTTTACGGGTCAACCGGGGTCAACCCGAAACCCACCCGAACTTGTCCTCTCTTCTTCGGGTTCATTTCAGGTTCGAACCTATTTCAACCAGACCCGAAAACCATCAACCCGAACCTAATATTTAGACGGGTGGGACGAGATGGGTCGGATCGAGTTCACGGGTTGGGTCAAGATTTGACAACCCTACATATATATATATGTAATTTTATAAAAAAGTTTATTATTTCCCCCCACTAAAATTAAAATTAATACTAGTGAGGGTCAATATAATAAATTATTAATAATTAAAATCATACCTAGAAAAAAATTTATGAATTTTTTCTTTAGTATTATGTTTTACTCGATCTTACACTGCATGCATGTATATGTAGGGCTGTCAACGGGTCGGATTCGGACCGGATCTGAAAATTCCGGATCCGAATCCGATAAGGATATCCGATTACCGGATCCGAGTCCGAATCCTATAGGATTCGGATGCTTGAATGTTGAGTCCGCACAAAATCGGACCGGATCCGATCCGATAAAAGATCCGACCTGATTAACAATAAATTTTAAGATTTTTTAAGAAAAATTATATATATAAAAATAAATATAAACATATAATAATTATTATTTAATTAGTTAGTTATTATTTCTACATGTATTCATGTAATATTTGTTAATTTAAAATTATTAATGAAAGAATACATATTATTTTAAGATAAATATTGAAAGATATATTATTAATGCAATCATACATACATTGGAAGTTTAATTTTTAATTATTTTTATTAGTATTATTTATTAATAAAATAATTAATATAATAAAATATTATAAATAGTCGGATTCGGATCTTTAACGGATCGGATTCTTTAATTCCATATTCGCTCCATTTATTTCGAATAATGGATATTTCTAATCGGATATGATCCATCGAACTTTTTTATCGGTCGAATGTACAAATAATCGGATCGGATTCAGATCGGATTCGGATTAAAATCCGACCCATTGACAGCCCTATGTATATGTAAGAAGTTGGAATTTGGCCTACCAAAATCTGGCAGCCAAACAAAGCCTAAGGGGCTTACGCCATCGGGGGCCTGATTTTGAACATGTTTATGAGTCTATGACCAATGAGAAGGGTTATCCCATATTCCCTGTTTGGGGGTCCACATCGGATCATCGAAAGTGAAAAGCTGATAAGTCGCTTTCTGCCACCGTGGGAAAGCTGCCAGCATGTGCATTATTATTGCCAGCTGCAAATTCAAAATTTTAAAACTGGAAAAAGACGGAAGAATAAGACAATACACTACTCTAATTTAATTTTCATTATATATATATATATATTTTTTTTCCAAATTTTATTCGTCAGAATGAAAATAAGGAAAATGTTTTGCATGAACTTGCATGGATAATATATATTAGTAATGAACTTATACGTAAATATGTATTAAATAATCCAAATTATATACGTATTTTATGTTAGTGATGCCCTATGAAAATATAAAGAATTATTTTGTTATAAGTTTAAAGAGTGTGAATGTTACCCCACGGACTTTGAGTAATGTTAGATTATAGTTGGTGAATTCAAGAACTATGCGCGTGTCGAATGGCGGAGCTCAGATCAAGACGGTGTTTTTAAATAGATATATTTGTAAAAGTTGTGAGACATATAATTTTGAATTTTCATTGTTTTAGCTAGCTACTTTGTTTATACATGCATAAAAGAATTGTGGAGGACCCAAGCAAAATTTTTGTTAGGAATATAATATACATATTCATCGTTGTATATATATATATATATGCAGAAAACCTGACATTATCCCTAATTGATGGTGTTATTTTCATGGATTAAATAGTTTGTAAAATATTACCGAAAATTGAAAATCAACCCGTAGTCAAATTTCTTTAGTTATATTTGAAAATTAATTATGTTGTAACAAATTATATTTGGAATTTTATTATAATCGATGCATGCTCGTCGAATCACTCTTTTTTTTTTTTCTTCTCTCTCTTCTCTCTTTTCACTACCGGATGCTATCTTCGGATGCTTCAGTCCAGTTTCTATTTTGACTGTTGTTTAATTTGTTCATGCATTTTATGTCTCTCTGATCATTTCTATGAGTGTACGGAGTTGATCCATCATCATATTGGTCGGCAACATTGCTGGTGCTCGGACATCTCGTAGTTTTTTCACCTTAGGGGTGACAAAATCTATCTTATCCGTCTTTTCGCCTCTTTGGTTCTCTTGACATCTTCATATGAAAGGAGAGCGAAGGAGGAAAAGAGGAAAATGAGTGATTCGACAAGCACGAATCAATAATAAAATCCTAATTTCATCCTAATATTCTATCTTCATCATCCCTAGCTGGTAGCGTTATTTTCAATATTTGAGTAGTAAGGCTTATCAAAATTGAAAAGAAAATCAAAATCTAAAATCAATCTATGTCAAATTCAAAAGAGGTTGGTTAAAGTAGTATTTACAGAATTCTTTTCTAAAAGAAAGAATCGGGTTCGAATCCCTTTGATAGTTTGACTACTTGTGTGTGTGCGTGTTAAAATTAGAAGGAAAAACCTATGTCAAATATCTTTAGTTATATTTTGAATAATAATGATGATGTCCTAGCTAGCTTGTATAAGAAATTTTGACATAATACATGATATATGGGGGCTACTTTTTGTTAGCTAGTTAAATATTGAATAATGTCCACCAACTTTTGATTTTTCAAATACTCTTATAATTGCTTGTCATATTCTTTCAATTTTATAAAGTTGGACTAAAAATAAATGCTACAATCTCAATATAATTAATAATGTTCCTAAGTTAGGGAGTGGTTGGTAATTGTTTCAAGCAACATAGTGGAAACATAAAAAAAAAATATATATATATATATATATATATATATATATACTTGTACAGGCTGTCTGTCCAATGAGAGAGAGAATTAATGGAATAGTGGCAATTGCATGATAATTGATACCGTAGGAACACAGCTGGCTTCGTCGTAACAACACACGCCCATTTTATTTTTCCCCATAACTATCTCTTATTTTTCATATACTCCCCCACTATTGACCATACTTACTATCCACCCCATTTTTCACCAATTAAATACTTCATTTTCTTTAAATTTTTAAAATTATTATTTTATTATATCATGTCGAACATTGTTTCGGTGCTTCTCATATGAAAAATCTAAAAAGGAATCTGTATCCGTGCATCAATTTTATTTTATTTTTTGACTAAATAGACACGTGTTTAAACTCCAACCAATTTTTATCCTTTTTTTTTTATATATTATATTATGAATATATGATCGAATGAATGTGTAAAGCTTTCATATTATATATCATTCATATTTAATAATATATAATGGTGTAACTAAAAGTTTAAATACCAACCTTTCCTCAATTCAACATTAAACAATATAATTTTATCGCAAAAATATATTCCTTCTAGTGTGCATTTTGGTGTAAATTTTATATTAGTACTTGATGGTGTTCAAATTTGACTATGAAGGAGATGATATACGTAGACTCTCAATCACCCAAAATATTTATATTGTTGGAGAAGACTCTGGTATTCCTGTAGCTGTGAAAATGCAACAAATGTAAGTTCAAAGGCCAAAATGAGATAATATAGAATTTGAATCTGTTTTGGCACTTCGACGTTCAAGTTAGATTGCTGGATCGAACTGGATTGAAAGAGCGTAGTAGATGAGAGTGTATTAAATGTTGAATAGTAACGTACCTTAATAATAAATTGGGGGTTATTTATAGTTGGGAAACTTCCTACGTGTAAGTACACACAGTCAAAGAGGAGTATTAATAGGCATGGCGCAACATGGCCTTAGTCCTTTCCGGTATGGCTTCATGTATTTGTCCTATCAAAGTAGCTGCCAATAAAATACAAGGTATGGGGCATTTAATGCACCTGCCGGGAGGGATGTCCGCATTTAATACACTTGTACTTGCACACTCTGAGTCGATTCCACAACTCGTTTGAGAGGTTCTTGGGTCAGAGACAACGCACTCGAGACGCTCCTGGGTTGGAGGCCTTTCGCGAGTCGAGGCGTGTGGGACCGGGCAAAATGAGAAAAGGAAGCATCCCAAACTATTGATATAAAGTGTTGACCCGATAGAGTATGAGAGCTGGGTCGAAACAATGACATGAACGAGAATTGTCAGCTAAGCTTGTGGTGAAGTATCTAGTGATAACACATAGAGTCATGTCAACAAAATGGAATTTTTTCCTATCAGTATCGACTTTTATTGATCGTATCTATTTTATTTGTTTAACTTTTCATTCTAAATTATGACCAAATTTGAAGTTATGTAAAAAATAAATAAAATTATTTTTCTACGCTCAACGATTTGAATCAATTTTTGCACTTCGTTTTCAAATTTCATGATTATTTTTTACCCAGAAAATATAACGCACAATATATATATGTTATATTTAAGGATAAGTAGTTTATGTTTATTGTATAATTAATAAAAAAAATTAATAGGAGAAGTCAGTCAAATAATAAATATAATATATTTATTATTATAATTAATTGGATGAGGTTGTTGCTAGAAATTTTCATTTATGAAAGTCCTTTTCTGTTCAAACCCACAAACTTTAATATACGCGTACAATTATTGAAAAGAAATCATCAAGAAATTGACTTGAAATAGTTCTGACTTCTGAGACGATGAATTACGAAATTTTCATATAGTTATGATTAATTTATTTGATTGAATTCACAAAATCATATGAATTTTGTGCCAAAAATAATATTCCTATTGTGACGTCATATTTCTTTACACCTCAGAAGACAATCCATAATAGTATTGCATGCCTGTATCTCGCTATTTGTCCCCCCGAAAAGGAAAGAAAAATTCGAAATCACCACGTGACCCTTACAGCCTCAAATGCATTTAGCTCAAAGATGAAGGACTAAACTGCAAAAACACTGCAAACATTAAAAATGGGAACTTTGAGATCAAGATTAGCTTCATTTCAGACACCCCAACACTATAAATATCGTACATAGATTCACTCGCAAATCTCAATGCAAGAAACAGGAGAGAGAGAGAGACACACATATATATATATAGAGAAAGAGAGAGAGAGAGAAATTCAAAATAAATTCTGAAAAAAACACACCTTCTCTGACTTCTGCAATTTAAAAAAGCCAACCCAATTCCAAGAACCACTGCCAAACGCGCATACATCGGTGGTCGCGTTCCCGCCGCCCGCATTTTCTCTCTCCTCCATAAATCCTTTCCACGAAAGCTCACACAACGCGCTGTTAGAGTACACAAAAGTAACACCAGCATTTATACAGCTACTGAAGCTGAGACCCCGTTTAAAGAGGTTTCGTTTGCGTGTTTGAATGTGGGAAATGACTGTTTCGAAGAGCAACAAGCTGATGAAGAAGCATCAGAGTTACATTTCCGTCCCCGCACAGATCATTAGCTCCATCTCGCAGTCGTCGCTGGATTCTCTGTTACAATCTCCCAAGAAAAAGCAATGTTCGGCCTCGAAGATCAGGGCTTTCTGCAAGAGTTCGAGATTCTTCATTTTTCTGATTTTTCTGTTCGGTTTTCTGTGTATGTTGTTGAGGATATGGTCTTTTCCGGAGAACCCATGTTCTGTTTCGCAAGAAAATGGGTTGATGTCAACTGGGGTGTTGAGTTCTGAGGAGGAAATTGATTCTAAGGGTGAGTTTTGGAGGCAGCCTGATGGGATGGGGTATAGGCCCTGTTTGGATTTCAGCGAAAGGTATAGAAAGGAAAGTGGTGAGATTGTGAAGGATAGGACTAAGTATTTGATGGTGGTTGTTTCTGGAGGGATGAATCAACAGAGAAATCAGATTGTTGATGCTGTTGTGATTGCGAGAATACTCGGCGCGGCTCTTGTTGTGCCTATTTTGCAAGTTAATGTCATTTGGGGTGATGAAAGGTTTGATCTTTACACCAATTTTGTGTTCTTTTTCTGCTCATTTAACTGTATGAAAATCTTTTTATTATGTATTCATGTGCCTTAGTTTGACTTAAATAAGGCTCATATTGGAGGAAATTGTTATAATTTGTTGTGTGTTGCTTGTGATTTGTTGCAGTGAATTCGCTGATATATTTGATTTGGAGCATTTCAAGAATGTATTGGCTGATGATGTTAGAATAGTTAATTCTCTTCCTTCTACGCATTTGATGACAAGGCCGGTCGAGGAGAAGAGGACCCCTCTTCATGTGTCGCCGGATTGGATTCGTTCTCGGTATCATAGACGAGTAAGTAAAGAAATTGCAAGTCATGTGGTTTTGAGATTACTAGAACTTATTTTGGGACGTTTTACTTAGATTAGATGTTTTGGTTTCGTGCAGCTAAGGAGGGATGGTGTATTGCTTTTACGTGGCCTCGACTCGAGGCTTTCCAAGGACCTTCCGTCCGATCTCCAAAAGCTTCGTTGCAAGGTATATTTGATCACTTCTTTTTTAATCCCTCTCCTGTAGCTAAATAGCTTCAAATGTTTCATCTAATCGAACTTCGATTTAATTTTCAGGTGGCTTTTCATGCATTGAGGTTTTCTCCTCATATCTCGGAGCTTGGCAATAAGCTTACAGAGAGAATGAGAAGCAAAGGACCTTATCTTGCTCTTCATTTGAGAATGGAAAAGGATGTTTGGGTTAGGACAGGTTGTCTTCCTGGTTTAACTCATGTCTATGATGAAATGATAACAAACGAAAGAAAAGCTCGTCCCGAGCTTTTGACTTCTAGATCAAACATGACTTTTCATGAAAGAAAGCTTGCTGGCCTCTGTCCTCTAAATGCCTTGGAAGTAGCAAGGTGAGTTTGTGAAAATTCGAATAAACTTTAATTTAAACTTTTCCTTTTTTACGGTTGTATTGTTGTTCTTGTAATGAATTTAACATTGTTTTTGTGTATTTTAGGTTGCTTAAAGCGTTGGGAGCTCCAAAGAGTGCTAGAATTTATTGGGCCGGTGGGATACCTTTGGGGGGGAAAGAAGCTTTGCTGCCATTGACAAGAGAATTTCCTCATTTCTACAATAAAGAGGATCTGGCATTGGATGGAGAACTCGAACCATTTCAAAAGAAAGCTTCCTTAATGGCTGCTATTGATTATATTGTCTCTGAGAATAGTGATGTTTTCATGGCTTCTCATGGTGGGAATATGGGGCATGCCATTCAGGTATTACATTCATCTCCATGTTATCATTTCTTAATTTCAATAATTACAGATACCCCCTTTTATCCGTCCAATTTAATCACTTCTAGAATTTTTGTTCAAAAGCAATTTGAAAAGTTTACTAAAATTTAGAGTAGGAAATGAAGGGTAAATTGTGCGGAGGAAGCAAGTTACAACTTACAAGGGAGGTATATGTAATTTTCAAACGAAGAGGGGGTGTTTGTGTAATTCACATACAGGAGAGGACGAGTAACTCACACTTAAAGTTTAACTCACAATTTCTCGTGTCTCATGTATTTTAAGTTAACTATTTCTGTTCAAATATTTAATGTTTCTGATTTCTAACAGTCTAAGCTATTTCTTGAAACAGGGTCACAGGGCTTATGCAGGGCACAAGAAGACTATAATCCCAAACAAAAGACAAATGCTTCCTTACTTCATGGACTCGTCCCTTCCTGAAGCCGAATTCAATAAGATCGTATCAGACTTACACCGAGACTCCTTGGGGCAACCAGAGCTCAGGACAAGCAAATCCGGCCGGGATGTGACAAAGTATCCCATCCCAGAATGCATGTGCAATGGTACCACAACACGTTCCTCCATTTAAACTGCAAAATCTACCATCCATTTCACGACGTGGAGGGAAATTTCATATCCCGCTGATAAAATGGTAAAGTGAAATGCGGACATCATCATCCGATCAAACTGCCTATGGTTGAGGGTGGATGTATATCTGACCGGGCGTGTAGGTTACATTTTACATTAGGAAACCAAGATTTTGAGACTTGACGAGATTGTAAAGGCCGAACCGAGGGGCGTGAGAGCGGGGGGTGGGGAAAGAGGTAGAGAGTTATTCTTTGCTTGTTCTTTTCATTTGATTTATTCTTTATGTTGTACCTAACAGGTCACATTCTATACATGTATATACATACTGATCTATTCAAAAGATTTAATTTTTTGTTTCTATATCTCATTTATTAGTTCGACCGTAGACAACCCTAATTTGACAAGTATAAGGTAACCTAATGGTCCTATCATTAAGGGGTCGTGTACTTTTTGGGATAAGGTATGTGACGGCCCAATGACATGCGCTGGCGGTTGTTTACTACTCATGCACAGGAGCCCGTGTGATAAGGGACGGCCCATGTGATTTGGATATTAAAGCTGGTGGACTATCACATGCAAATGAGGCATGTGATAGAAATCATGAAGTTTATATCAAAACATGAAAGCAGACATGAACTGTAAACATGTTTTTGCAGCCTATCACTAACACTTATAATCCTTACATGCATAAACACAACTTGATTAGTACACAACTTGATTGCGTTCTTGATCTGCATAAACCTTGTTGTGTACCTCCATTCGAACTAGAGGTGTTTATTCGGCCAGTTTTAGTCGAACCAAACTTTTGATTTTCATTTTGAACTTTATAAAGCCTCGTTTAAATTATGTCAAACTCGGATGAAACTTGTTGGGCCACCGGAACCCATTTTAGACATTTAAAATCTTTTTAATTCTCGTTTGAAACATTTTTAATCGCACTCTAAAGTCTAAAACCTCATTGAACACTTATTTAACCAATTTGAATTTCCGTTCGTTCCATTAAAATTTTATCTTAATATTTTAGATGATATAATTAACTAAGAACCATGAATATATATTTTTTAATCGGGTAATGTGGGGCATTATATTTTTACTTAATTCCTCATTTTGACAAAACGTCGTACGATTTTCACAATGTAATACTTAAAATACCTCTCAAAATATGTTTTCACAAAATGTAGTACTAAAATGTTCTAATGCCGTATTTGTATCTTATTATGTAGTATAATTTTATGGGAAGTTAAAGTAAAAATATTCCAAATTGATGGACAGTTATTTTAAACTGTCCCTTTTTTAATACTATTATATTAAGTGTCAGCACGAATAAAATAACACTCTAGTCTCTTAAATTGTTTGACTCTTTTTATTTATTTGTTTTTTCACTGCTTGAATGTGTTGGTTTTTTCTCATTTTTTTCCTTTCCTCTCTCCTTTTCATTGCATTTTTATTCTATAATCTCTTCCGTTCCTAATTTCTGTCATATGAATTATTTTTCTAATAAAATAGTAATATTATATATGAATTAAAATTTATATATATTTACAAAAAAATTATAAAATATATATTGGTAAAACAACAACATTTTCTAAAATACTAGTTAATTTAAAAAACTCCAATATTCAAAAATTATTTCTGGTTATTGGAGGCCCATTACGGCCCATTATTTCTGACAACCTCGGTGACGATGATATATATTACCCTCAGCTGCGTAGAACCCACGACACAAAATTCGATTCTCATTGTGGAAAAGCTGAAGCGCCAAAGAATCAGAATTTGAAGGCGAGAGACGATGCCGATGAAGGTGTTGGACGCAACATTATCGACATTCGACGGTGTTTTTCAGAAGTTCAAAAGCGAAGCTGCGAATAACAGAGCAAATTTGATCCTTTTCTTGGCCGACAATGACCCTTCCACCAATCAGAGTTGGTGCCCTGGTAGTATTACACCGAAATCCTCGTCGTGATATACATATATGTATCTATCTATCTCTGTGTGTTTGTCTGCGTGATGTGATTTGTTTTTTGTGTTTTTACTGAGATTAAGATTGTGGGGTTTTAGATGGTTCGGCTTCATGATTTGTCGGTTTGGGGGTTTCCTGTGATCATGATTTCTGGGAGTGGTTGATTGTTGATTAATCTGTGTGTATGGATGAAATAAAGGTTTTCTCTTTGGTGAATTGAAATACTAATTCTTGCCTTTGTTCTGGAAGGTTTGTGGGTTTTTTTGGGTTTTCGTTTATGTGTTGTTTTAAGAGGATCGTTGTTGTTCCCGACTATTCCCCAATGGGATTCAAGCCGGTGATTTACTTGTTCGAAGGTGTAGATATTTACCATTATACTATCTGGTTGTCAGTGTTATAACTTAAAAATGGGCAATTGTATCATTGTCCGGAGTTTGCAGTATTATTACCTGTGTAAACTTTTCATACCATAATAAAGGATTGCAAAACAAACTAAATAACAAGTAATATTCCAAATATCCAGCTAAATTTCATTTTCGGTGCAAAAACATCCATCGGGTAGGATTGTTCGTTGTAAATACATCAAGTCTCGAGGGTTGTATATGTAATTTGTTTTAAAACTATAAGCAGTCTGCTCTGCCCCCGGCACTACGCGGGCACTACTACCGTGTTCTTGGAATTTTTGGTGAATTCGTTTCTCTTAGATGTTTTCTTCTTCTTCTTCTTCTTCTTCTTTTCTTCAATTCAAGTATGGGGAGTTTTCTTCATTCTTGATGATTTATGTTTTTGAACTTTAGATTGTGTGAGAGCTGAACCGGTGATATACAAGAAGCTAGAAGCATCTTCTGATAATGTGGCTCTTTTGAGAGCATACGTCGGAGACAGACCTACATGGAGGAATCCCGCGCATCCGTGGAGAGCTGCAACGAGCTTCAACCTCAAAGGAGTTCCCACGTTGATTCGATGGGAAAATGGCGAAGTAAGAGGCCGTCTCGAAGATCATGAAGCACATATCGAGAATAAAATCGAGGGCATACTATCTGGGAACTAGATAACTGTGGATGGGTGAGGAAACTTAGATAAGAAATAAATAACTTGTTCCTGTATGAGACTGGTTTTGCTTTGGAGCTGTGATCTTAAGCTCGGGTTCCTGTACTCTTAATGCAAGCTGGCATATTAAGTTATGAGACGGGTGCTTGCAAAAACTTCTACTTTTAAAGAAAATAAGAAATATAAGCTGTTGCAGAAACTTCTGCTTTTAAAGAAATATAAGCTAAAGCTGGCATGAGACGAGTGCTTGCATAAACTTCTGCTTTTAAAGAAATATAAGCTAAAGCTGGCATGAGACGAAGCTGAAGCTGCAAAATAATGTAGTAGTAAAAATTATAGTTTTTTAGCATAGACTTTGAAAAAAGAGAATAAAAAAATATTAGAAATAGTACAAATTTTATTTGTTACAAAATTAACTTAAAAGTTAAAAGAAGAAATTCGAAGCATATCATTAAATTCTTTGCATAAAATAAGCAAAAGTTAGCTTCTCAAACACACTCCTAAGTCCTAACAATGTTTTTATAAAAGCAAAAATGCACACACTAATTATAATATTTTTATAAAAGCAAAAATGCAAACACTAATTAATTTCATGATATATAATTCACGAACACTTTTAAAAATATTATTTTGCCGCACCGTGTCAAATTCAAAAAAAAAAAAAAAATCCGTATCGTCGTATCCGTATCATATCATATTTGTGTCGCCGTGTCCGTATCTGTGCATTATAAATCATGATTCGTGAACTATAGATGTTACTTTCAATATCCTTTCCCTATTTTCCCTTATGAGCACAACCTTAATCAAAAAGAATATGATAAATTACATTTTACAACCTCCCATATTTTGGCAACTTTACATATAACTCCCTTATTCCATGTCTGGTTCTTCATTAAAATCTCACAGCTAAATCCAAATACAATAGAGAAAAATGTATTAGAACTCGAAACTACTGTACATTTAAAAAAACATGCAATCTTATTGAATCCACCCCGACCTTTAGATACAAATCTAACTAGCCATAAATATAAAAAAAAACTTGGAGAGTAACTTAAACCTAGATGATTGAACTACAACTAACTATCCATCAATAATATACAGAAGCCCACCACCAATAACCTTAGCAGGGTTGAACAAGATTTATTGCGAAATCGAAAACTTAGAAAACTCTAACAGGGACAAGATAGACGGTAATTTCCTTGATTCATCACTCAAAGTGGTTGTCGTAGTCATTCCTTCAGAACAATTACTTATCTTTTCCCCCCCGAAATAGTCTTATTAACGTTTTGTTCTGTCATTTCTTCATTGGCAACATAGCTTCATTCCTGCGAAAAATCACAAACAAGTAATGTCAAGACATTTTCTTGTATTAAAGAGCTTGCGTACATAGATTAATTAGCTTCATACATACTTTTCTGAAATGAGTCGAGTCAAGTTCCTCCTTAGTTTTAAGCTTGAAAGATTTAATGGATTTGTTGCATGTCGTAGGAAGAACCGATATCATTATTAGCGAAAGCACAATTTCAGCCCTTTGGTTTTCCATACTCAAAGGTTGAAGGAATGTATAGCTCAACACATTACAGCAATGAAGTATAGACATTCTCCAAGGGAAAATGCAAATCAAATCAAGATAATGCACATGTTCCACCATTTAATAAAATTTAAATTTTTTTAAAATTCCAGGGCAATCCGATCATTTTAGATTTACCTTTTATGTTTCACTGTTATCAAACTACATAAGAACTCTAATAACAAGATATGATGGGTAAAAATAAGACATCTCTTACCTATTTGCATCCATAGGTAGAGCAAGAGTTTCAGTAGGAGATTTGTCCCTTTGAGAACTTGGGTGTCAGTTTCAGCGTGATATCATCATATGCATTGACTTGATTTACATCAAGAAGTCCACAATTTTTCAAAACCTGCAAAACAGAAACATCCCATAACAAATATCACAAACTAGAAATGACAAAACAAAACATGTAAACTTTCCTTGTGAAAATCTCCACATTCTCGACTTTAAATCCAGAAGGCACTTACCAGAGTCTCGTAAAACATACGAGCAGATACTTTTCTTGATTTTCCTTCTAGAATCTTGAACAAGCTGAGATCTCCTGGTGAATCATCTGAGTTACCAGAGGTAGGGGTTGTTGAGGACTGCCTTTTCAAGTACTGAGCCACAGCCCTGCAGATAAATCAAACAAAAGTTCAAACACACGAAAAGTATAGTGGTGTTTGCATAAACTTGTGATTTTGTAGAAGCAAAAGTTGTGTAAAAATGTAGTTAGAAAGAAAAAGTTGAGTGCTTCAATTACACCAACTTCCATTTATTTACAAAAATAATCTAGAAAGTAGATGATCGTCCTAAAATGATTCTAGCTCTAGCTTATTTCTCCGTTGGTTTTCCAAACAATACCAAAGTGCTTAGAAAAGGAAAAAAGTGTACAAGTGCTTCATTTTAGAGTCTGCAAACACTACATATGTAACAAACAAACTAGGGTTCCTTATCACCCACCAGTTAGAGAGAGGATCTACCTTGCTCTTGAAGTTAAGGCTTGTGCTTGGGGGGTTCCTTGATTCTTATGGGAAAAAACGGATCCTGGTGTATCATGGGATCCTGTTCAAAATACAGGTAAATTCATAATAATTACAAAATTTAACATTTCTAACATCTTAGAAACTTAATCTCTCTTTTTTTTTTTTGGACAATTCAAGTCTAATACCGAAAAACAAAACTTAGCAACCACCCTCTTGAGGAAGAAATAATAATAGGGTGGGTAAGATGATACGTCAGTGAGATCACCTGAAGATGCACCCATGTCTTTTCCAGAAGGGGGGGATATTCCAACCCCATCAGTTGTTTCCAGGCCTTCTGGCAGAAAACCCAAGTTGGATTTTTCAGAAGTGAAATAGCTTCCCTCATTTGGAGGAGGCATTTGCCTTTCTAGTGAAGCACCCTCGTTATTATGCATAATCTCTTGATCAAAACTTGTATCTCGATCAATTCTTTCTGTAATAACCGGTTCAAGTTTAGAAGAGACAGCATCTTCCTTGTATATATCATGCAGATCAGCACAAGTTCCTGAAGAACATAAAGACTTTGATTCAGCGAAATTGCAGAAAGGAAATTCACTAAATAAATGCAGGGAAAAGAAAAAAACTAAGCACCAGTTGTAAAGGGCTTGATGAAGATCCCATCTTTTTTCAATCTTAACCTATTTTGCAGCTTCCAGATGGCAAGACAAGAACAAGGGCAGTTCCTTTTAGCTCGGCGGATGTCCCTCATATCATTTAACATGTTTCTCATGTGCCTATATCATAATGCGTCAATTTTATTTGTGGAAATAGGCAAACAGGTGTCAAATTTAATGGGAAAAGCCATACTCATTGCTTAATGCAGTGGATTCATCAAAGGGCTGCTTTCTCTTCCTTCTAGCTCTCGCAACAGTTGGACTCCTACGGATTTCCATTTCAGGCAAACTGTGGTCTGCTAAGCAAGAAAACATATAGATGATTGATGCATGAAATATTTTGCACATTTGATTACCATAATCACAGTGTTCGAAAACTCTGCTTTTAGCTTACGAAAAGACAAAAACGAGTGTTTTAGCTTACTGTTACTGCTTCAAATAAGCTAAAATAAGCTTGAAGCACCATTGGATGCCTTTTAGATTCGAAGCTAAAACATATAAATGATCGGTGCATGAAATTTTTTACAAATTTCATTGTCATAATGGTAACGTTCCAAAACTCTGCTTTTAGCTTACAAAGAGACAAAAATAAGTATTTTAATTTACTGTTTCTGGTTCGAGTAAGTTAAACAACATCGGGGTGTTTTTAAGCTTCTAAGTTAATTTTTTCTAAGATTTAGAAGTGTTTGTCTACTTTTTTCTCTAAAATTTTTACAACTTTAGCTTCTCCAGTAGAAGGGCTTTTGTAGACATCCCAGTTATAAGGAATAAAAGAGTTGCGTGAAGAAATAAACTTAGGTGAACTCAACCGCAGAAGCTTACTCACAGGAAAAGTATTCATAAAATAATATAAGAAAAAATTGAAATGCAAGGAGGATTACCTCAATTAAGATATTTATGCGCTTAATCATGTATTTCAGCATTATTGCTGTATATAGCAAATTATTAGGAAGAAATAAGTTACCCACCAAAAGGTATTGCAGAATCCACATGCCCAAACGAAGGTTAGTTCTTCTTCATGATTTCGGGGTGAAGATGAACGGGCTCCTGGAAGAACTACTTCTTCTATAACCGGAGCAGACATTTCTTTATTAATTTGCTCCTCCATAAATTCATCTGGTTCAGCACGATTGGACAATGTTGGTGGCTCATTGGAAGGAGAATCACGCCTAGCATTACGCATTTTTTCAATACTCTCTTGTAAACTGCTACTTCTAACATTTCTATCATCCTCGCCTAATTGATTATTATTAGGATAGATATCTTCAAAACCTGCAGATGTGTCTTCTTCAACAGTGGGAGGAACACTGCACGATTTGAAGGAATAAAAGGTTCAGAATCTATCAAAGGCTGTAAATTGTAGTTACATAACATATTACAGCATACTCCTCCTCCATTGGAACAGGCCCTGTTCCAGAATTATCTTGTAGAGACGATGGAGCTCTCAAATTATGCTACAATGGAGAAAATGACTTTAATATAGCCAAAAAAAACATCAATCATCTGACAAAAAGGATGTAAGAAATTGTGTCACCTCATTGAAACTGATAACGATCAACGGATCCTGGCCAGTTGGAATTTGATCTGCCAAACATCATGTGTTGGATGACAGGAGACATTAATTTCTGGACTTTAGTTAATAGAGGGAATATATTTATTGTAGTTGACCTTCCAAAGTTATTTCACTCTTATAACGCAATGCCCCAATAGTTAATATATTTATTGTAGTTTACCTTCCAAAGTTATTTCTCTCTTCCTCTTAAGATGTGAATCCTCACCCCTGAAAATTTGAAACTTTCAATCCATAGTTGGTAAATCATATATATATATATATATAAAGAAAATAGAATAATACACACCAGTCCTTGTAATAATCAACCAATTCCAAGGAATCAAGATCAAATCTTTCTAGCGAAGTGCATGAGTGGATCGCTGTATCATCAATAGGATTGGCATTCAGAGAAGTAAAGACACGGTTTATTGTAATCGTTATTCCTTTACATTCCTCGTAAAGATAGTCAACTTTTTTTGAATATGTTGACCTCTTTGAAACTTCAATGGTAAGTTTTGATGCTTCCAAGATATTTGTGCATCTTTCCATATGTCTCTATTCTAGCATGGAAAGATTATTTGAATTGCTTAAAATCATTCCTTAAATTACCTTGATTGTCAATCACGTTTTTATGCAGCCCATAATTGATTTATTCCATACTTATATTTGCCACATGCATAGAATCCTTATTAGTATGGAAAGTATTTGACTTGATACTTTTGAATTTCTTCTGGAACTTAGCTGTAAATCTTTCCTTTGGTTCCAGAATCAATCCCAAACGGCTCCTACCTTATTTTACACTCTTTAGCCGTTGTATTACTTGTATTTAAGAGAGGAATTCGTGAGAAATAAAGAAAGGGAGAAAAGATTTCTAAACCAACATAGTGAAAACGAGAATATTGAGTTTCATATGCGGTTTGGTGTTTTCTTCTAATTCTTGTTTGCTTGTTTGTTGTCTCGAGGGACTTTGGTGGTGAAGAGATCAGATTCAAGCTCAAGAATCACTTGGAGCAAGTTGAGTTGTGCAGGGTTGCTGGGTCGTGGAAGTAGTCGGTCGATAGCTAGTTCCAGCTAGGTGTGAGTGACGTTAAGCGTACTACACTGAGGTCGTGGAAGCTGAGTAGTCGCGATACTACCGCCAGAACGAGTCACACTATCTTGTTGCCAAGATTGGTGATCGGTTATATTGTATCAACTCTCTTAGGGAGTTTTTCTAACTCTCTGGAATTTACTGTTTTACTCCTGGAACTTTATTGTACTTGTACTAATCATTTGAGTGAAACAGGTTTCAAATCCTAAGTGAAAACTTGGGGACAGGACGTAGGTCTTCGGACTGAACCTGGATAAATAGCGGTGTCATTTACTTGCTTTGCATATCGTCATTATTAAACTGTCTAGTACTTTGTTATTTCGTACCAGTAACTGTCTGGTAATTTGTTATTTCGTACCAGTAACTATTTCAAGCAAAGCACGCGCTCAACTCTGATAAACGGTTTTTCTTAAAACCTTAATAATTCCGCTGCACTTCATAAACTTTCATACAAATCTTAAAAAGGTTTTAAGGCCTAATTCAACCCCCCTTCTTAGGCAAACGCACATTCATCAATTGGTATCAAAGCCTCGTGCTCTATATATTTGGTTTAACAACCTTGAGTTAAAGATCTAATGGCTTCTTCAAGTTTTGGTGTGTTTGCAGAAGGAATGTCAAATACCAGGCCGCCACTCTTTGATGGAACCAACTATGCATCATGGAAACATCGGATGCAAAAGTTCATTATATCATTGGATTATGCTATATGGAGGATCGTGGAAGATGGACCGTTAGTTCCAATGAAAGGAGAGGGTGATAAGCAAGTACCAAAGACGAAAAATGAGTATACTGCGGAGGATATGAAATCTCTCACCATGAATGCCAAAGCAAAGAACGTGATAGCATGTGCATTGGTGAAAGAGGAATACAATCGAGTAAGTACTTGTGAATCGGCCAAAGATATGTGGGACACATTACAAGTCACCCACGAAGGTACCAGTCAGGTCCGTGAGGAAAGGATTGCTTTGTTGCTGCACCAACTCGAATTGTTCACCATGAAACCTGATGAAAATATTAGCCTAATGAATGCAAGATTCATGGAGATTGTGAACACGCTTCATGCTCTTGGGCAACCAATTTCGGAGAAAGAAAAGGTGAGGAAGATCCTTAGATCACTCCCTCAAGAATGGACACCAAAGGTGACTGCCATCCATGAAGCGAAAGATATCAACAACATGAACATGGGAGAACTCATTGGTTCTCTCACTGCCCACGAACTGGTACTTCTCAACAAACAGGTTACTTCCGGATCAAAAACCAGACAGGATATTACTTTTAGTTCTAATCAAGAAGAGGATGATGATGATCTGGATGAACAAAAGATCGATGATGAGATGGCCATGATGGTTTGTAGAATGAAAAGACTTGCTGGTTTCAAAATGAAGTTTCAGAAAAATAAAAATCAACGAAGAACCAGCCAAGAATCTGAAACAAGTAAGCCAATTGATGAATGTGCGTTTGCCTAAGAAGGGGGGTTGAATTAGGCCTTAAAACCTTTTTTAGATTTGTATGAAAGTTTATGAAGTGCAGCGGAATTATTAAGGTTTTAAGAAAAATAGTTTATCAGAGTTGAGCGCGTGCTTTGCTTGAAATAGTTACTGGTACGAAATAACAAAGTACCAGACAGTTACTGGTACGAAATAACAAAGTACTAGACAGTTTAATAATGAAGATATGCAAAGCAAGTAAATGACACGGCTATTTATCCAGGTTCAGTCCGAAGACCTACGTCCTGTCCCCAAGTTTTCACTTAGGATTTGAAACCTGTTTCACTCAAATGATTAGCACAAGTACAATAAAGTTCCAGGAGTAAAACAGTAAATTCCAGAGAGTTAGAAAAACTCCCTAAGAGAGTTGATACAATATAACCGATCACCAATCTTGGCAACAAGATAGTGTGACTCGTTCTGGCGGTAGTATCGCGACTACTCAGCTTCCACGACCTCAGTGTAGTACGCTTAACGTCACTCACACCTAGCTGGAACTAGCTATCGACCGACTACTTCCACGACCCAGCAACCCTGCACAACTCAACTGGCTCCAAGTGATTCTTGAGCTTGAATCTGATCTCTTCACCACCAAAGTCCCTCGAGACAACAAACAAGCAAACAAGAATTAGAAGAAAACACCAAACCGTATATGAAACTCAATATTCTCGTTTTTGGTGTGAGTGACGTTAAGCGTACTACACTGAGGTCGTGGAAGCTGAGTAGTCGTGATACTACCGCCAGAACGAGTCACACTATCTTGTTGCCAAGATTGGTGATCGGTTATATTATATCAACTCTCTTAGGGAGTTTTTCTAACTCTCTGGAATTTACTGTTTTACTCCTGGAACTTTATTGTACTTGTACTAATCATTTGAGTGAAACAGGTTTCAAATCCTAAGTGAAAACTTGGGGACAGGACGTAGGTCTTCGGACTGAACCTGGATAAATAGCCGTGTCATTTACTTGCTTTGCATATCTTCATTATTAAACTGTCTAGTACTTTGTTATTTCGTACCAGTAACTGTCTGGTACTTTGTTATTTCGTACCAGTAACTATTTCAAGCAAAGCACGCGCTCAACTCTGATAAACGGTTTTTCTTAAAACCTTAATAATTCCGCTGCACTTCATAAACTTTCATACAAATCTTAAAAAGGTTTTAAGGCCTAATTCAACCCCCCTTCTTAGGCAAACGCACATTCATCAGAATATATCCTCACAACTCCAAGAAGAAGATGTCCAGACATTCTAAGGGCAATAGGCACTTCCGGAAACATGATTCTTTCTGTAAATTGAGTTCCAAAATAAATAAACTTGTTACAAAAGCTTAAATAAACATGATATAGAGACAAAACATGTAGTACTCATTGAACACCAACTGCTCTGATAAAACAGAAAAACTCTCGGCATAGCTGACAGATAAATAACACAACCCCCCCAACGAAAAACAGGCACAAATCAAGAATCAGCTTCTCATAAAAATCGAGAAGTTGTAACCAAAACCCACGAGCCAAAATTCCTTTTTAACAATAAACTTCACCAGAAATAGTGTTTTTATCGATTTCTCCATGTATGGACAAGAAATCAATTAAAAATCCAAATCAAATAAAGACACTGACCGACGGTGGAGGGGACGTTGGTGTTGATATAGTGAGTCTTCTTGAGGTTATGCTGCAAATGGGCGGCGCACCAAACCGTGCCCAACTGCCCTTTCCTCGCCAAGAATGTATGCGAGTAAAACATCTTCTTCTACAAACTTCGATTTGCCTCAGTCCAATACATCAATCGGTGTAGCTTTGTGAGAGAGAGAGAGTGTTTATAGTTTATACTTTATACTCTATGGCCATGGGGGTTTTCAAGAGCGGGAACGGAACGAGGCGCGAAAATAAAAAAGCGTCCTCCCGCTATGGGTTTATGAAATAGGGCGGTTTCTTGGAGAAATTTACGAGGCTGCCACCGTAATGCGTTATTTTCGCACCCTCGACCTCGATGGACACTAATAGTGGCAATTTTGTAAACAATTAATTGCGCACTTCCAAAATTCTAAAACCAATTTAATTACATTCCATGATCACGAAATTTATCCCGGATGTATTTTTATCCAATTGTGATAATTTTGATCGAATATATTTTTTCTATTTCTTTCAATGTTTTTTATTATTTAAAACTTATTTTATTGATTAATAAATTTCGTAATATTTAATATTTTAAAGGCTTTAGTTATTTACTAAAATCAAATCAAGTAACATACAAATCTCCTCAATTTAAGAAAGTTCAACTTATAATATTCTATTTATGTCAAGTGAATATGAATATGTAAATAAATTGATTGATTCTAATTCATTGAAGATAAATTTAATATATTTTAATATTAATTAAGGGGATTAATTTTTAAGAAATATTATATCATATCATATAAGTGCACAAATATTGGAATACAAATTGACGAGGAAGACTAATTAACTTAACCTAATATTTCCTCATTGTAAATTTAAATACTTCGATTTCTTCTCTGGAATTTTTTATAGTCTGATATCAATATAAGATATCATCGGTGATAATGATTGTTAGAAATTAGGCGTGGGTTAATATTGACATCACTGATTTGTATCAATCAACAGCAAAGATAAAGAAATTAAACACAAGATAATTTAGAGTGGTTTGACTCACACAACTGTGAAACATAAATTGTATAGATTAATTCACTATATAAGGTCGTTAAGTTTAGAATTATGAAGAGCAAATCCTTTAAAGATGACAGACATGAAGGTCTGATATACAATACAAACCAACATTGGAACGCGCACGATAACAACTGTACCAAAGATCAAGCTGCAGGACTCAACACAATCCCTCCTATTCATACTTTATTATATATATCCGTTAGAGCCGTTAGAGTCTTCCGTTATATCCGCTAACGGCTATATCCGTTATATATATATATATAATACACGTAAATACATATATTATATATATGTATTACACATATTATTATATATAATATATAACAAAATATATATTATTAATACAAGTGTATATAATACATAATATATAATACGCATATATATTAAAATACATATAACAAAATGCATATTATAAATTAAAATATACAATATATACGTGTATTACGTATTATATAAAATATAATACATATATTATATACATGAAATTAACGTATATGGACCAAAAAATAAAAATAAAAATAAAAAATAAAAAAAAATTAACGGATGAATAGTGACTTCCGTCAATTATTTGGCGGAAGTCCTCAAAGTGACAAAAAAAATTTTTACTACGGCGCTAAAAAAACCAATTTTGAAAATCATGGGACCAAAAATGATAATGGTCCATTAGTATGGGACTAAAAATGCATTTTGCTCCTTAGTTTAATAATAGTATTATAGTTTTTTTCTCCAGTTTTTGCTAGAGAAATGTGTTATTTGGAGTTTTTGCTCAAGAGCCTAACTTCAAAATGTAATTTTATACATATCTTTGTGCGATGATAATTTATGTTACTATTAGCATATTTCCCTGTGCAATCACCAGAACTATATTACTAATCTTTTTTAAACAATATTTACTATAAGAGATTATTTGTAGTGTAATATTTGTTCTATAGTGGTTTAAAAATATATATTAGGATCAATAGACGCGATTTAGGAATACAAAAAAAGGGATATTCTCTTTATTTTATTGGATGAGTCCATATTCGTTCTATTAAGACTCTAATTGTCGATTAGCATCCTTCTGTTACCTTTATCAAGTTTTCTCTCAATGAGAAGTTCTCTCTTTTGTCGAGACTTTTGGTAATACTTTGATTAGTGTCTCTTTCTATGACAATCTTTACATAAAGTGTATAGGATACTTTGATTGTTTATTTAGGATGCATAGGAGTGCCATAGTTTGGTTAGTATTATGTGGGGAGACTCCATATTAGTTTCTTCATGGTAACATTCAAATATTTTAATTGGGATTTTGACACTGCACTTGACTATTTCTTGGTCGAAAAAAGGGTTATGATTTTGCAGGTCATCAACAAGAAAGACGACACTAATATGTGTTATAAAGTTTGCTTTTGGCTTCAACTTTACACCGGTAACTGGAATGATCTAGTGCATTATAATATAATAAGTTACTAGGCTACAGAGTAATTGGCAAGATCAGTCAAGTATGTCTTATGAATTTATTTACCTTAAAAGTTGTTTGGGCGAGTTTTATTGTAATTCGATCATATACAATTAGTCCAACTCAGATTTTAAGTAACAAGCTTTTCAAGTCAATTTGAATCGAGAATACGCCATCGTTCAATATCTAGTTAAGTATCTGGTGTTTGACTCGATTATGGTAGTCAAGGACTTAATTGTTAGCCTAAGTATCTTAACTGTATTGTATGTAAGCCCTCGAATGGGATGATTTTTGCCTTGAAGTTTATTGGCTCGAGGTTGTTCATGCATCACTATTTTTGTGGACAATTTTGTATGATTTCCTTGCTAGACAATTGGCTCTTTGCTCTGTACACCTTTGTGCTTTATGCAATAAATAAAGGAGGGGGACCTCGTCTAACCCCGTAGTTTTTTAATTAGTGTTTTGGAAAAATATATATATAGAAAACTTGGCTTTCTCTACTCTTTAATTTTTATCTTTTTTTAAAAAAAAAAAAGGAAAAAGGAATTACCGTGAAGAATTAAAATAATAATTTTGTCCTTAAAATTTTATTTAGTTTTAAAATTAACAAAAAAGTAAAAAATCGAAACTAATAGCATAATAAATTTTAATCTATTTCTGCTTAAGATATGCCAAAATCAGTATCTCAAAAAACACTAGAAAAAAAAACACACACTAATTAGTGTCGTGGACTATAAATGTTATTGAACTATAGCTGTTACTTTCAAATTTCAACATCATTCCCCTATTTCCCCCTTTAAGAGCACACAGCCTGAACTAAAAGTAATATGATCAATTATATTTTAGCAATTTTACAGAAATTTCCCTTATTCAATGTTTGATTCTTCACTAAAACCTCAAAATATATAAAAGTTAAATCCAAATAAAATAGAAGAAAATGTACTAGAACTCAAAACTTCTGTAAGCGTGACAAAACATGCAAATCTTACAAGCCATAAACATAAAAAATAAGAAAAATTATACAAAGACATTAGGAAGTTACTTAAACCTAAATGATAGATGAACTATAACCAACTATCCAACAATAATACACAGAAACCCACCACTAATAACCTTACCATATTCTAACAAGATTTATTGCAAAAACTACAACTTAAAGACTCTAAACAAGGACAAGACAGATAGTATTTTCCTTGATTCATCAAGCGAAGAGGTCTTACTCGTGGTCGTAGTCGTTCCTTCTCAACAAATATCTATCTTCTCCCCTCAAAATTGCCTTCTGTATCCGCCTTTTGTTCCGTCATTCTTCATTGGCAACATAGCTTTATTTCTGCAGAAAATCACAAATAAGTGATGTCCCACATTTTCTTGGATTAAAGCACATATGTTCACAAGATTAATTAGCTTCATTCATAGATTTCGGCCTTTTGGTTTTTCCATGCTCAAATGTTAAAGGAATATAAAGCTCAATACATTACAGCAACAAACCATAGTCGTTGTCAAGTGAAAATGCAAATCGAACTGAGATAATGCACATATTAAACCTAATGATACTAAATGTTAACTTGTTATCTAAAGTAAACTATTATGTACCAATGCCTCTAATTTAGTTTGGGAATGTTTATAGTTACAAATATTGCATAATGAAAGACACTACACCATGAACCATACCATTTCAGAAATTCACAAAGAGTGAGATTTTATAGAAAAGGGCATTCAATTCATCAAAATAATTAGATTAATATAACAATTATGTCCCTCGAAATTAGATTCATATTACAATTACCCCCTTGTTTTCAGCGAGAACATATTCTCTACCTGGCATTTTTGCCGTCTTAAATTTGAATCCCTCTTGAAAGTACGAACAATGACCCTATAAACATATGTTAGAAACACTACACATACATAGCTATGAACATATGAACATTACCAAGAGACAAAAGGGTAACCATTTAAAAATAACTTAAACATAAAATTCAAACGCGACCTGATCATTTTAGATTTAAATTTTATGCGTGTCACTGTTATCAAACTACATAAGAACTCTAAAGAACAAGATATGATGGGTAAAACTAAGACATCTCTTACCTATTTACATCCATAATTAGAGCAAGAGTTTCAGCAGGAGAGTTGTTCCTTCAAGAGTTTCGGTGTCACTTTCAGCGTGATATCATCATATGCATTGACTTGATTTACATCAACAAGTCCACAATTTTTCAAAACCTGCAAAACAGAAACATCCCATAACAAATATCACAAACAAGAAATGCCAAAACAAAACATGTAAACATTTCTTGTGAAAACTCAACATTCTCCACTTTAAATTCAGAATGCCCTTACCAGAGTCTCGAAAAACATACGAGCAGATACTTTTCTTGATTTTCCTTCTAGAATCTTGAACAAACTGAGATCTCCTGGTGGATCATCTGAGCTACCAGAGGTTGGGGTTGTTGAGGACTGCCTTTTCAAGTACTGAGCAACGGCCCTGCAGATAAATCAAACAAAAGTTCAAGCACAAGAAAAGTATAGGGGTGTTTGCATAAACTTTTGCTTTTGTACAAGCAAAAAATTGTGTAAAAATGTAGTTCAAACAAAAAGTTAACCACTTCAATTACACCAAATTTCATTTATTTACAAAAATAACCTAGAAAGTAGAAGATGGTCCTAAGACGCTTCTAGCTCTAGCTTATTTCTCCGTTGGTTTTCCAAACAATACCAAAGTGCTTAGAAAAGGCAAAAAGTGCACAAGTACTTCATTTTAGAGTCTGCAAACACTACCTATGTAAAAAACGAACTAGATTTCCTTATTACCCACAAGTTAGAGAGAGGATCTACCTTGCTCTTGAAGATAAGGCTTGTCCTTGGGGGGTTCCTTGATTCTTGGTGAAAAAATCAGATTCTGGTGTATCTTGGGATCCTGTCCAAAATACAGGTAAATTCATAATAATTACAGATTTACCATTTCCGAGTTCCAACATCTTAGAAACTTCAATCTCTATTTTGTGTGAACAATTTAAGTCTAATACCAAAAAAAAAAAACAAAACTGAGCAAACACCCTCTGAGTAAGAAATAACTAATAGAGAGGGTAAGATAAGCCTGAAAAATTACCTGGTGGAGAAATGTCATCTTGTTCTAGAAACCCAAGCTCCTGTCAAATAAGAACGGGGAGCAGCATGTCAAATGCATGTCCAGAATTAATGACAAATCTTTGTCAAACTCAAATGCAATAAAGAATCTCTGAAGTAATTAAAAGATGAAGAAACATGTGTCACCTTATAAGGCAAACAAAATAGTTTGGTTCACCAAAAAAATGTTCCTCATCATTTCAAACTTTTGTTATGACATCTGCTACTCTTGCAGATTAAATCAAATTTAGTTTCATTCACATATTCCCTCAAAAGGTGAACTGAACTAAAACCCCAAAGGTGATTGCATAGAGCCCTAAGAGTATGAATGCCAACCATTTCACAGTATTTAGTATCTTAATAACAAATCCCAATTCACATTCAAGGAGAAAAGAAAAGAATATTATAAAAGTGTAAGAAAATAAAGATTTGAACTTTCAAATAAATTGTGAACATACTCCTGCTGAAGCCACTGGCTCAGGAATGTTAGAAAGGGGCGTGTGATCTTCTTGAAAGAAAGTATCCGGGGTCCTAATTCCCCAATCAATATCACCAGGAGATGCACCCATGTCTTTTCCAGGAGTAGGGAATATGTCATCCACATCAGTTGTTTCCAGGCCTTCTGACTGAAAACCAAAGTGGGACTTTTCAGGAGTGAAATAGCTTCCCTCATTTTGAGAAGGCATTGCTGTGGAGAAAGGAGGCATTTGCCTTTCTGGTGAAGCACCCTCATTATTACGCATAATTTCGATCTCTTGATCAAAGCTTGCTTCTTGATCAATTCTTTCTGTAATAACCAGCTGAGGTTTAGAAGAGACAGCATCTTCCTTGTATATATCATGCAGATCAGCACAAGCTCCTGAAGAACATAAAGATTCTGATTAAGCAAAATTGCAAAAGGAAATTTGTAAAATGAATGCAGGAAAAGAAAAAACTAGGCACCAGTTGTAAATGGCTTGATGAAGATCCCATCTTTTTTCAATCTTAACCTATTTTGCAGCTTCCAGATGGCAAGAGAAGAACAAGGGCAGTTCCTTTTAGCTCGGTGAATGTCCCTCGTATCATTTAACATGTTTCTCATGTGCCTATATCATAATGCATCAATTTTATTTGTGGAAATAGAGAAAGTTTCAAAATAGGTGTCAAATATAATGTGATAAACCATACTCATTGCTTAATGCAGTGGATTTATCAAAGGGCTGTTTTCTCTTCCTTCTTCTAGCTTTCGGCTGCGCAACAGTTGGACTCCGTTGGATTTCCATTTCAGGCGAACTGTGATCTGCAAAGCAAGAAAACATGTAGATGAATGATGCATTGCTTTTAGCTTACGAAAAGACAAAAACGAGTGTTTTATTTTACTGTTTCTGCTTTGAATAAGCTAAAATAAGCTAGAAGCACCATTGTATGCTTTTTTAGCTTCGAAGTTCTTTTTTCTATGATTTAAAATTGTTTCTGTACTTTTTCTCTAAGAATTTTAGCTTCTCAAACAAAAATGGGGTTTGGCGAATAAATAAGTTATGTCAAGAAATAAACTTACGCCTAGCTCAAGCACAGATGCTTACTCAAAGAAAAGTATTCAAATAATGATATAAGAAAATTAAATACAAGGAGAAACCTCAATTAAGATATATAAGCACTTAATCATGTATTTCAGCATTATTGCTGTATATAGTATATTATAAGGAACAAATAAGCTACCCACCAAAATGCATTGGAGAATCCACACCCCCAAACGAATGCTGTTCTCCATGATTTCTGGGTGAAGATGGACCGGCTTCTGGAAGAACTTCTTCTACTATACCCGGAGGAGGCATCTCCATATCTTTATTAATTTGCTCCTCCAAGTCTTCGTCTGGATCAGCACGATCAGGCAATATTGGTGAATTGTTGTGTCTTGCATCACGCATGATTTCGATACTCCGTGAACCTTGTGGACTGCTACTTCCAACATTTCTATCATTGTCTTCTAATATGTCTTTATTAATTTGCTCCTCCAAGACTTCATCTGGATCAGCACGATTAGGCAATATTGGTGAATTGTTGCGTCTAGCATCACGCATGATTTCAGTACTCCGTAAACCTTGTGGACTGCTACTACTAACATTTCTATCACCATCTCCTAATTGATTATCATTAGGAGAGATATCTTCAAAACCTGCAGTTGGGCCATCCTCAACAGTGGGAGGAACACTGCACAATTAAAGGGAAAAAAAATCAGAATCTATCAAGAAATATTAAAAATGGTTGGCTGTAAATTGTAATTACATAAGATAAGACGACATACTCCTCCTCCATTGGCACAGGCCCTGTTCCTGAATTATCTTGTACAGGCGATGGAGCTCTCAATTCATGCTACAATGGAGATAATAACTTTAATATAGCCAAAAAAGAAAGCATCAATCATCTGACAAAAGGGATGTAAGAAAATGTGTCACCTCATCAAAACTGATAACAATAAACGGATCCTGGCCAGTTGGAATTTGATCTGTCAACCATTGCATGTTAGATGTTAGGAGACATTATTTACTTGATTTAAGCTAAGATACCTATCGTAATTACCTGCCAATGTTATTTCACTCTTGCTCTTAAGATGTGAATCCTCACCCCTGAAAATATGAAACATTCAATCCATAATTGGTACATATACAAAGAAACACAAACATATATTAGAAGCATAGTTTAAACCAAAAACCGCACCAGTCCTTATAATAATCATCCAATTTCAAGGAATCAAGATCGAATCTTTCTGGCAAAGTGACTGAATGGAACGTTGCATGAGTTGTATCATCAAGAAGATTGGCGTTCACGGAAGTGAAGACCCGGTTAATTGTAATCCTTATTACATTACAGTCCTCGTAGAGATAGTCAACTTGTTTGGAATATATCCGCACAACTCCAAGAAGAAGATGTCCAGACATTCTCAGGGCAATGGGCACTTCCGGATACATGATTCTCTCTGTAAATTGAGTTCCACAAATAAATGAATTTGTTGCAAAAGTTTAAAGTTTGACTATGTAATGATTAAAATTTCAAACAACGACAATGAAGGAACAGCAATTATAACAAAAGGAAATGGTGTCCCTGAGAAAGAATCATGAGATAGAAAGCAAAAAAGTACACCTTTCTACGAATACAGTTAATATTACACTAGGTCACTAACATTAACAATGCAAAAAATAAATCTTGAAAACACTCGTTGAACACCAACCCATCTGATAAAACAGAAAATTTTCGTTTCAAGAATGACCTTCTAGCTGCTGACAGATAAATAACACAACCCCCTCACCCCACCCCACCCCCCCGATAAAGAAAATCAGGCACAAATCAAGAATCGGCATCTCAGATAAATCGAGAAACTCTAACCAAAACCCACGAGCCAAGATTCCTTTTTGACAATAAACTTCACCAGAAATAGCGAAAAACACCGTCTTTTTACCGATTTCTTCATTAATTGACAACAAATCAATTAAAAATCCAAGTCAAATAAAGAAAACAACATGTGAATTACTGACCGACGGTGGAGGGTACGTTGGTGCTGATATAGTGAGTCTTCTTGAGCTTATGCTGCAAGTGGGCGGCGCACCAAACCGTGCCCAAAGGCCCTTTCCTGGCCAAGAATGTGTGCGAGTAAAACATCTTATTTCCCTTCTTCTTCTACAAACTTCGATTTGCCTCAGTCCAAATTATCGCAGCAATATTTGGCGATGTAACTATAGCCGGTGTAGGTCTCCCAGTATATGTGTGAGAGAGAGGAGAGAGGAGAGAGGAGAGAGAGCGAGATTGTAGGGGTTTTGAAGAGTAGAGCGGGAAAGGAAAGAGGCGCGAAAAAAGAAAAAAAAAAATTGAGTCTTCCCTCTATTGGTTTACGAAATAGGGCCGCTTCTTCAAGAAAATTACGAGACTGCCACCGCAATGCGTGGTGGCTTCCCACGTACGTTACTTCTCCCACCGTCGTGACGTGGTCACGTCCCTATTCATGAACGTGGCAATTTGGTAGATAATTAAATGGGTACTTATCTAAACAAAAAAGAAAAAGAAAATGTAACTAATAGAAAATTTTTCGTTAAACCCGACTCGACTAAATCAACTAAACTCACAAATATATTATATTTGTCATTTGATTTATTATTTTTTCTTAAAAAATTACTAATCATACAATAAGTGTAAGTAATACACTCATCCTTTTATTACATCGATTTAATTGAATCATACTCGAATTATAATTACTCAGTAACTAAATGGGGGAAAAAAAATAAATTGGGTACTAAGTTGAAGGGACAGAGAATGTTCTTGGGCTCAATAAACAGTTACAAAGTAATTACGTTGTACTTCACCAATTAAAATAAGGGGTTGAATCTGATACCTTGTCATAATCAACCTCCATTATACTCTATTTTGTTAACATCATGGGGTACTAATGAGAAAATTGTATTTATTAATTGGGTCGGTGTCGGTCCGATTCGAATGATCTCTTAAAGTTGATAGTAATCGGACTAATTTAGGATCAGCAAAAAAAGATCGATTAACCAACGATTTTGGCCCTAAAACTTAGATCGAAAACCCAATACATTATATTATATGCTTTTTATTTTTATTATGTTGTACTTTTTTGGCTGGATTTTCCTCTATGGTCTCAATTAATTTATCTATTTTAGTGATTGATTATCGATACAAATATTTAGCAACTAAATCAATTTAAATTAGGTAAAGATTGGTGTATATATATAGTTAATGATAATTGTCTAGATAAATCTTTGACTGTTCCTTAACAATTCATTCATTAGCATTTAATTAAAGTAGTTATAAAAAAAGATTATCTAATTATTTTGATACCGGAACCCTTTCAAAATAAATTTATTTTTATTTGATAAAATTATATTTATTTTTAAGTAGAATTTTAAATTTATTGAATTTTTCTATATATTTAATTTATAGAAAAAATATTAATTCTCTTCAAATATTTGAATTTTAAATCTATTTTTAGTTTTAGAATACTATATAAATATATATGTATTTAATAATCAACCATTGATTAAAATAGTCGACCGATCCAGTACGATCACCGATTCTCCCTTCGGAGCGATTTTGAGGGACAGGATATGGAGGATTTACAACATATACTTGCATTCTATCGTATGAAAAGACAAGTGTGGGTTTTATCAGCCAACTAGGGTTGGTCAAGTGGTCTGAGGGTTCTTTCCCGAAGGCAAGATCCCGGGTTCGAATCCCTTTGTCCACTTGGGGTGTATACGTTAAAAAAAAAAAAAAGGTGTCGGTTTTATCTAACCTTCCATGATAAACAATTGGAAACTATGAGGCTTGGTTTACTATGAAAGAATATGGAAGATCTAGTATTTAGTAGGCCATTATCCACCATTTACTTTGAAAGAGAGTCTATCCATTATTTTCTTGGAGCCCCATGATAGTGATGGAATGGGTAAGAGTAAATAGTAGCTCCTTGGGGGAGTTACTAAATAATCCACCACTTATGGATGAGTTGCAATTACCATCCTATCCCTCACAAACACATTTAATTATGGGCCCTTTTTGACACGTCATAACCTAAGCTGAAATGTGGATTTGCCGCCTTCTTCAGAGTTAGAAATATTTGGGAGAGATAAAATACTTCCCGCCGAGATTTGCCGCCTTCTTCGGAGTTAGAAATTTCACCTCTGCATACACCTTATTATTGTTGGGATTCCTTTGAAATAGTGCTGCCCTCTGATAGAGTTTACCTTGCTTCCGCAGCTATTTCTCCGTCAGAAGTTTCTCGGTAAGGTTTAATCTGCAAATTTATTTTTTGCCTCTACGAATTAATTTTGTTTCGGTTCTTGCTGTACTGTCCTTATCAATTTTTAATTTCAATTCCAGCTACGCATCAAACCTTGAAATCTTTCGGTTTGCGTATTTGGTGTGGCTACTGCTTTTCTTGGGAATTTTGTGTCGGAGTTGAAGGTATGTTTTCGGTGTAATTGTATTGTTTGAGTGCAATGCTTTTTTCACTGCGTATATGTTAGTTTTATCTCCAGCTTTAGATTTAATTTTTGGAATATGTTGGGTTGAACTGCTGATTGTGGGTTCATACGCCTTTGAGGTGCTAATTGATTTTAATTAAGTTGCTCGATATTTTTAAACTCCTGTCTGAGTGCGTTGTGGACCGAACAATTTATTGTTTTTTGCATTGGCCATAGTAAAAAGGAAAAAGGAATGGATCTGAGGAAGAGACTTGTCATTGTTGAATTGCTCCGTTTCTATATGGTTATTCTCTGGGTGAACATTTTAGTGTTGTCCATGGTCAGTAAGAGAAAGAGGCGTAGGATTGACAATGGTGGTAATAATCGGTATAGTATGAAAGATAAAATCCCAGAAGTAGTAAATTATATGACACGACTTACTAAGAAATCAGAACGAAAATGCATCAAACAACTCCGTATGGGAAGAGATGCATTTGGACGGTTGTGTATGATACTTCGTCAGGCGGGGGGTTTGATAGATAGCAAACACGTTACAGCGGAGGAACAAGTGTGTCTGTTTTTTAGTGTGTTATCACATCACAAAAAGAATTGTACGGTTGAATTTGACTTCCAACGATCCGGGCGTACTATATCCATTTATTTTCACAAGATCCTTAAGATGGTGTTGAAGTTATATGAGATGTTTGTTGTTAAACCCACCCCCATGGAGTCCGGAAACACAGACCCAACATGGAAATGGTTTGAGGTAAGATCTATATATTTTGTAGTCCTGATTTTTTAACCGAAAACGTTGTACTTTAATTGTAATTGTTATTCCTAAACCTGATTTTTTAATGTAGGGTTGTTTGGGTGCGTTAGATGGTACTCTAATTGACGTATCAGTCCCAGAAAGTGAAAAAGGTAGCTATCGATCACGTAAGGGCAAGTGCAGTGTCAACGTTCTTGGTGTATGTGACCGTAATTGTAATTTTGCTTATGTACTCACGGGATGGGAGGGTTCTGCAGCCGATGGTAGAGTGTTGCGTGATGCAATCCAAAGGCCGAATGGGCTAAAGGTTCCCGAGGGTATATTTTCAATTGCATTAGACAGTAGCTACTATTTTTGAAATAATTTCATTTTTTGTAGTTGTCCATGTTATATACTGAGTTACATCCTTAACAATGTACAGGGAGCTACTATTTATGTGACTCGGGGTATACAAATGGTCCGGGGTTCTTATCTCCATATCGTGGTGTTAGATACCATATTCAAGAATGGGGTAATCGCAGGCCTACAAACTACAAAGAGTTGTTCAATAGACGACACTCATCAGCTAGGACAACAGTAGAACGTACATTCGGTATTTTAAAAAAAAAGTGGGGCATATTACGTAGTGCTAGTTACTACAACATAAGGATACAAAACGAGATTATAATGGCATGTGCACTGTTACACAACTTCATACGGCATGAGATGGAAGTTGACCCGGTCGAGCAGGAAATGAACGAAGATGAACTCACAAGCAACATTGACACCACAACACCTGAATACATTCAACATATAGAACCAAGTCAAGCATGGACTAATTTCCGTGATGACCTTGCAACCGAGATGTGGAATTTATATCAAGGCCGCAGATGATTTTCCACTAGTAAAACCTTTATTTACTCATCTTGGTAGTGGCAGTTTTATGGCAGTTTTATGTTCTTGAATTCGTAGGAAAACCTATATATGGATCATAGACCATTTATTCTTGTTGTACTCTGTTTTCGTCGCTAAGAAATGCATTTATCTTTATGTTCCTATCATAGCAATGCGTATGCGGAGTTTATGTGTGGTGATGGTTGGATTGTGGCTGGATATGTGCGATTAGAATTCATAAACCTTGTTGCCTAAATTACAGATGCGTCAAAGTCAGATACTTTCCCAAAGTGGTTCATTCCGAGGTGAAGCAAGTGGTACCAAGAAAGGGCCGTCCAGACGTTCATGGTCCTCAATAGAGGAGAGAGTTCTATTGGATGCATTCAAAGACATCATTGTAGATGGCTGGAAAACTCCCAATGGCTATAGAACTGGCTATTTGCAGCAGTTAGAAGCTCGTTTGAGAGTGGCTCTTCCTGGTACGGATATTCGGGGCGAACCACATATACTTTCAAAGTACACAACTTGGAAGAAGACGTATAGGGAGGTACAAAAGGCATTGGGCAAAACAGGCATGGGATGGAATTCGACACTTAAAACAGTGACAGGAACAAGCGAGCATTGGGATAACCTTGCTTTTGTAAGTTGATTTATTTTTAAAAGATTATTACAACATTCATAGATGAAAACTATAGATTTTATAAATAAAGGTTTTAGCAGCAGGTAACTGTTCCAAAAATTAAGTTGTAAAATAGATTCTGTTTTGATCTTTTTTTTCAGCACTCACCGGACTTGGCATATATTAGAGAGAAGCTCTTTCCGTATTATGAAACATGGGTTGAGATATATGGAACGGATGGTGCTACTGGGAACAGAGCCTTCGATTTCACAGGTGCTGCAACTGATAATGACGGCCCCGGAAATGGTATTGAAGAGATTGAGGAAACCAACACTGATAGCCCATTGGGTGATGATGTTGAAAACAACACACAATCTCAAGCTTCTACGCCCGTCTCAACCAATGCTAGGGCTGACTCAAAGGGGAAGCGTAAAAGGGTTGACGGTGTTGACATGGTTGTAGAGACGATCAGTAAATTGATGGGTGATGCGACAAAGGCTTTGAATAACGTTGCTAACGCTCTGCAATCTGAAATAACTGCTCGTGTCGAAGCTCAAGCGGCTGCCAATAGGAAGAGATTGTATGAAGCAATCTCGGACTTGCCACTGACATTGACGAGGGCAGACCGTGTTAGAGCCACAAGTATCCTCGCCAAGCAACAAGATCAGCTTGACGTATTTTTTGAGCTGCCTGCTGCGGAGGGATGTGATCTTGTGTTTCTTGCCCTCGAGGGTGTTGCACTTTGATCTTCGCGAAGGGAGTCACTATTTTTTAGAACAAGACTGTACTAGGCTTCAAGTACTACAATGTCACCAAACAATCCTTCTATTTATTAACTGCTAGAACTTATGTATTATTTTTGGTATCCGCCTTATGTATCGGCGTTCTTGTTGGTGAACATTTATTCTATGTGTCGTTACATATAATTCAGCTTCTACAGACAAATGGCACTTGTTATGGACATATGATTAGCTTTTGTGGCTGAGGAACTAAAGTTTGATTGAGCTTTGAAAGAGGTTGTTGCAATTTGATTTGCAAGGTTAACGATTTAAGGAAAAGTCTGCAGTTGTAATTGATATACTACAAATGATGCTCTACTTTTTAGGTATATTATTTAGGCTAGTTAGCATCTAGAAACAGAAAATACTAACAAGGGATGCCAGTTCAGACTTTGATATGTTGATATTAAGGGTTGAGTTGTATATTACTTTATATTTATGCTTTGTAATGTATTACCCATGACATAAAAAGCTCAATTACCCGCATCCGATTGGATTATGAAAATTAATTGTGCAAAGAGGACATAATGAAAAGTTGATCAGACCTTCCTTCTTTATTAGAGGTATATTCCCAATGGAAACAATCATCATAGCTTTCTAAGACAATTAAAACTGGGTGCTTTTCACGTATCTCATTCACAGTGGTGGTTGTGTGTCAATCAGCGATTAATGAGGATGCTCGAATTATACTATTTCTTTGCATTGGTGGTTGTACTGATACGAGGATCAGTGCCTATAGCTGTGAAAAGCTCCATTTACTTTATCATCTGAAGAGATATCTAAGTGCTCTGATTTGCCATTAGAAAAGCTCCATCAATTGGAAAGAAACTAACCTGCCAAAGTGAAAGGGAATTAACTATTGAGGTTCAGATTGGTGGTTGAGATCTTCAGATTAATCATAAAGGATAATTTCTTGTTCTTTATAAGTGCAACAAGCACTCGTACATGGTTACAACTCTTGAAACAATACAAGAAGAAGCCTCAGAATGGCCACCTTCATTTGTGAAAATGGCACCTTTTTTGATGAAGTCTGGACTGAATCAGTAGATGAAAATTTCTTGGGTGCATTGGAGAGGCATGCTGTTGAGTTGGGACGTTCTCTCAACTTTAGTGATCATGCCGTTTTTGCGGCTGTGCACCGTGGCATGAAATGGTACTCGGACCACCCATTCGAGTTGGCCGATGTGCATCGGCGGTTCAAGCTAGCAAACTTACGCTACCATACTTGGACAGGCATCATGGAGACCGAAGGAGTGAAGTATGATCCAAATACGATGTCTGTCAAAGCAACTGTGTGGATTTGGATGGAAATTTATGAGGTTAGTTTAATTTTGTTGCTACTAAACGAGCAAGTCGTGGTTTTAAAAACAAAATATTTTAATTGCATGTTGTGTATTGTTGTAGACTTTCGAACTCGGTTCCGCATATCATAAAGTGATGATGGAGCGTATGTGGCCGGAGTTGAACGCGATTTTCGGGCCGAAAGAGGCTAGGTTGCCTGAAGTGAAAGCGAAATTAGCCCCGAAGCCCCCAAGGAAATTCTCTCTAATCCGTCCGAACGGAAGACCCTTGCCAACCATTGACGATCTTCTCGCCGACTGCAGTAAACATAATTTACTAACTAGTTTGTTTTCAAACATTTCGTAAAAAACTCCATTAACTAACTACGAATCTTTTTTTGTACAGTGGGTGAAGAGAAGGAGCAGTGGGACAGGGTCATGGGAAAAGGCAAAAACAAAGTCGAGGACATTGAAACATTTGTGCCGCCTGATTGTATGAGCAGTACAAAGGGAAATGGATCAGCTTTGGTGCCTCTTAGGGGAACTTCGTTGGCCTCGCCTGAGTTGAACAAACGTCGCCGCACCACGACGAACAAGAATGAAAAATCTGCAGCAAAATGCTATTTGTCGTTTTGAATCGTGCATCACCCAATATGATTTGATGCCTGGCACTTGGATAGACCCGGTTATCATTTTCTTTTTCAGCTGCGCTTTATTTTATGAATTCCTAATGAGGATGTAATTTGTATCCTTACATCCCATCTCAATGTATTGTGGTAGTATATTGCAGTTTAATGTAAGCCATTTGGGCATACGAACTGCAACAGAACTATAAGTAAGTTTTATTGTTGCATTCATATACTTAAGCTTTATACAAAACTGACAGAATGTTCACTGGATGCAATAATATATGGTGAAATCTAAAAACTACAATCTATAAAGGTTTTATGCATGCACAACAGACTAAAGACAAGCCCAACATTAGGCAAGAAATTTAATTGTAGAAATTAAACATGTGGAGGAACAGAGACTCACACATTTTCGATGTCTTCGTACAAATAATACAGACATTATCCAATCCCTATTTCATTAGGAGGCCCATACAGAACAACAAGGTGGCAATTAGCAATACAAAACATACAGTTCCAAAACAACAACAACAAAGTATGAGTGAATGATCCTGCTTTTCCGAAATGTGTTGTTTAGTGGTTGCTTTGATCCCACTGCCAACAGTTGACGTTTGGGAAGAACACTCCATATTAGTGTCTTCACGATTGCAAGTATTACACCTTCCTCGGAAGTTACTTTCGGAATGCTTGTGGCTGGGAGCGGAGCAAGGAGAAATGATTGGGTGTAATTTAGCGTGCTTTGGAGTTAGTAGTTCATCAGCCCACACGAAAGAGCAGTATCTCATATTCATTGGACAACGATAGTAAAAACGACCTGGGACTTTGCAAAGACGCCGGCCTGGAGGTAAACCTTCTCACCATGGCCACATTCACATGGAATGCGAAAACGCTGCATCTATGTCATAGAAAAAGATAAAATGCACAAATTAAAAAAAGTAAACCAAATTGTTAGCAAGCAGTGCCTGATTGAAGAGCATAAAAATGGATGGAAATCCCCAATTACCAGACAAAAGATTATTCTTCAGCGAATAAATCAACAAACAAAACAACCTAACTACGGAACTTCCACAGGAACCAAGCAACGAATACTAAACAGTAAATTGTAATGAATTGTATTGATTCCTAACCTTCTGCATCTCTTCGACTCAGGCCTGCTGAACTTCACTTCTTCAATTTGAGAACCTAGGGTTAGGAAGATTTTCTTACATTTGGGTATAAAAAGTGAATGTGCACATGGTACGCTGAGAGCCCTCTCGCCAGCTGTTTGGAATGGGTAATTCCGTCATCTCACACAATTCATGGATGATTATATCCATCAATGTAAAGCAAAGTGATGGAGTGGAAAAATTGTCCGCAAGTGGTTCCTCATAAAGTAAAGAGTAAGGTTGACTATTTAATAGAGAGTTTTACTGTTCACAATCTCTATCCAACAGATAACAGTCTATCAAAGTAAACTAAGCCTCAGTTCAATTGAAGAATGGGTACGCGGAGCCATGAAGGATCTCAAGAGAGCAGAACGAGAGTTCTTTTCAGTGATGACATGGACGAGACGATTTGGTGGAATAGGAAAGTCTTTGAAAAGAATTATAGTTCATCGGGACATCTAATCAATTTTGTGATTAGCTACTGTTAACATCTCACATTGGAAAAAGATCAAACCATGTGCTAGTTAATAAATGTAAGACAACCTCACGTCATTAGCTACCTTTTAAGGTAAGTTAGGTCGAGTATAAACTTTTACAATTACCATATTACCTATCAAAAGGCAATGTAGAGTACGGACCTATGTTTTAAAACCCGGACCGGTTGACCCCCTAAAACCAGTGCCTTCACGGACTAGTCTAACCCATTACGGACCGGTCGAAAACCAGTTAAATAACCGGACTGGACCGGACCGGTTTTCCTTAAAAAAAAATATAATAAATTCTATACTAAAAAATCAATGTTGTCTTGGGAGTTCGAACACATGACCACCCAATATGCTCAACCAGTTGATCTAATTAGCTTCTTGACAATTCTTTTTGTTTATAAATTGTTAACACTTTCGAAAATAATAAGCTCACTAAAACTTCGGTTAAATTTAAAAAGTGAATTTTAAGAAAATACTAATTACAACTACAAATATTATATTTGTAGTATGAAATAAATTTAGATATGAATAAAATAATGTGAAATATTTTATTTTTTATATAAATATCTATAAAAATATAAATGTATGTGTGATTTTTTTTCACAATGATTAGTATATTATTTGTTAATCAAAATTGCTTGTAGATTTATAATTTTAAAATTTATTATTGGAGAATATTATTGAATATTAACAAGTTGTTGTAAGTAATTTGAAATTATATCTATTTTTTTAATATTATTTAACTTGTTTTTTTATTTTTATTTTTATTAATATTTATAATATTATATAAATATATATATATATTAAATATAATTATGACGTCACACCGGTTCGACCGGTAGTTCGACCACTGGTCTAACCGGTCGAACCAGTAAAACCAGTAACCAGTAAAACTTCCGGTTCGACGTTCGATCCGGGTTTTAAAACATAGGTACGGACAGGTAGTTCTATGAGAATATGATACACTCCAACTGGAACGGGAGCCTGATGAATCAATAGAAGTTCATCCTTTTATAAGTTTCCTTAATTACAATTTGCACCTTGTAGAATGAAAAGGTGAAAAATAGGTCAAAGAACCAAACAGTTACTTCAAAATAAAATGTAAGGAAATTATTTATTTATTTTGGTCGAATACCCACAACTTTTACTATGTCAAATTTTTACTACTTTTACAGCTTTTAACTTTTAAAAACGTTAGCTTCTGCATGTGTCAGTTCCCCGGAGTAAATAATAATTCTTTATGAAGTCTCAATATCTTAACTAGTAATTGCACGCACTCTGTGCTAAAAATAATATAATTATTTAAATATATTTAAATTATTTTTTTTATATTACTATATATTTTATAATTATTTTTCATGTACTTAATAATTTTTAATAAATAAATTTGATAATGTCAATTAGTCAAAATAATAATTCAACTAGAATTTAAAAAATATGAAGGAGAAAAATAATAAGAATATAAAAACATTTATTAAAAGAAAAAAATTAAAGTGATATAAAATAAAAAGAGAGGTAAGAGAGATAATACGTTCTTGTAATGAAAAAATAAATAAATAAAAAGAAAAAAAATTAAGAGAGAAAACAATTATTCTAGTGGCAAACAAAAAAAAAATTTAATAATAAAGAATGGAAGGACAAAAAACAAAGTATAAGACACCAAACCAGATAGAAAAGAGAAGAGTTTAGACACCAATGATTTTTACCAATGTCTGAGGCTTAATATAATAGTATAAATATAACTCTCACTTAATAAAACAGTGCAATACTGATAAGATCTTACAGAGTTATATTCTCACACAAGCAGCAGTTTCTTACAGAGTTAAATTATGAAGTCATTGGTAATAAGATGACAAACAAACTCATCAAGATTTGTTCAGCCATAGCCATGGGATCAGGAGAAGCTCAGAGGTGGCTTCAAAAGCTGCAACCTGTATTATCCATTGCAAGTTTACAAGTCTTTAAGTTACAAAGCAATAAGTACAAGCTACGGAGAATCTAAACTACCCCCGGATAATTAACAAACAAAATGCCTCTTGCAAAATGGAATTTCAAATCATCAACCTCTTTAATAACTCCTCTATGCTTTATTAACGCGGATCGCCTGTCCTTCAAGCACCTGCAAAGAACACGGGAAGGAGATCGAACATAAGAATCACTTTTATTCCTCAAGGAAATAAGAGATATTTTTTTTTTTAAAGATGGAAAAGAAAGAATTGTGGAGTTCTGATGGATGTTTAGATGAATTTTGTACAATTGCGAAAAAAAGGCCAAAAACAGATACATTTTCCATAGAGGAGATTGATGTTTAGTTTGATGAGACTCTGGTAGAGATATCAAGTATTTGATACCATTTCTGCCTATTAGCTCAGATGAGAATGTTATTATAATAGTTAGGCACAAGTTGGAGCGCCAGTGATCAAATCTCACCGCGTAATTATGAAATGCCTAAGAAACCTACTGAAATAACAATTACCTACCTTTGAGGTCTGGTTCTCCCTTACAAATAGCACCAATCATTAGTAGCTCCAATTAAACACATACTGAAAAAAATCACTTCTATTCATAAAGGGTGGGGGGATAATCGTAATTTCAATAGATAGAGGCATAGAGCATATACTTGTGATTGAGGCAAACCCCCCACAGTTTTATGGTAATTATCCGTTTTCTTAACAAATTAAGCTTTTCGATGAGTCAATCATCATTTAGAGGCTGTTTGGCTAAGCTTATTTTTAAGACCTTAGAGCTCCCCAAAAAATTTCTTTTCAACAGTTTATAAGCACCTTCATAAAATATCTACCAAATCGGGATGGCAACATACCTCATTATTAAGTGATGAAATTGCAGCTTCAACGTCCTCTTCTGAAGAAAAAGAAACAAAACCATATCCACTTGATTTTGATGTCCCAGGAACTCTTGATATCTTTGCACTCAAAACATTCCCCTTCTCTGAAAAGAAGTTTTTAAGTGCATCTGTAGTTACAGTCTTCGCAAGATTTCCCACATAAACCTTGTATGGACTGTCTACAAATTCAGATTCTTCAGCTTGAAGAGAGGACAAATCCACAGAAGAAGTTGTTAGTGGTTTCTCTGTTACATTTACTTTTATTTCACGTCCGCCTATTTCCTACCGGAGAAACGAAAACAAGAAAAAAATCAACAATTAACTCGGGAAAGTAAAGAGCTGCAATAACTCAAACTTCCAGTTCAAACTCACTGTTCCGTTTAGTTTTTCAATAGCGCAATTCGCATCCTCAATGGTTTTCATTGTCACAAAGGCAAACCGCCGGCTCCTCCCCGAGTATTTGTCGTACATTACCTACGAATGGTAGCAAAGGTACACATACTTATGTCATTTTTTAAGCTTTAAGTAATCACAAAGATTCATTTAAAAAGTTAAAACTGTTGCAAAGAGATTCAGTTGAGTAGTCAATATATCTAGCACAGATGATAATTATGCAACGAATTTGTCATCGTATTCTGTGGATATAAGATGAACATGTCCTAAGTCTTTTTCACTACGATTTCCATAAACTGGTTTTTCTGTCAAACTAAGAACAGTATGTAAATAATACAAGACGGAAACACTGACATGAACAGGATCTATTGAAGAAGCATACCCACAATACCATTGAAAGTAAGAACAAAACATGTATACGATTGGCAGAGAAATTCTTGAATATGTATTCAGTTTGTTTGTGATGAGGGTGGGTCATGAGACACTAAATTTATGATTTTTAAAGCTAAATCTTTGACTGGAGATTAACAAACAACACACATTCATTCAATTACTTCCTTCATAATAAATTGGTTAATCCGTCCCTTCAAGAACCGCAAACTAACTTAAACCAAAATTCTATAATCAAACTGAAACCAAACAATAGAAACTCAATTCACAGAAACGCAATTTTCAAACACTACAACAAAAAATTAACAGTCAAAAAAAGAAAAGAAACCTCAGCCTTCTCAACAGCTCCATGCTCTTCGAAGATTTTCTGGAGTTCATCATTTTTCACGGTCCTCGGAATATTCCCGACGTACAATCTTCTCGCGGCCGGAGACGACGGGTCCGCCGTAGCTACAGAAGCGTCCTCGGCAACCGCATTGAGTCTCCTGTAGGAAAATTTCAAAGGGATATACTGTGGTTTCAAGGGCTGGAAACTGAGATTTGAGAGATGGGTTTTGAAGGGTTTCGATGGATTTTGCAAGAAATTGGGGGAAATTGGAGATGAAGAAGAAGGAAGCGTAGCCATATCTCTTCTTGGGGAGCTTTCCGAGATGGAGGTTTAGCAGTTGTGAGTGAGAATTTAGAGATAGAGAGATGTTCTCAATGGTTTATCTATCAATTTATCCGTTGTGGAATTGTTTTTTTCTTTTCCATTTTCACCCCTTATCTCTCTTAAATGGCAATTCAGTCCTTTAATTTTTACCATTTTAGTAATTCATCCCTTTTAATTTTTACCATTTTAGTAATTCATCCCTTTTAAGTTTTACCATTTTAGTAATTCATCCCTTCAAAATATTTTCAAGGCATTTTCCCACCTGATTATCTACACTGTTACATAAAGGCTAAAGCATGATACTTTATGCAAGAGTCTTGATTTTGTGACGAATTAGATTACGATAGATGGATTTTACCTAATTGATTAATTCTTTAAGAGATCAGAAATTCAAAATACTTGAGGAAATTTTTATTTATCATCCGACTTGAACTGAAAACCAAAAACCTTAGGAATCAAACCTTTAAAATACTCATTTTGATATCTTAAAATTTTGGACCACTGCATTTTTTTCCACATTTTTATGTTTACTCTTAAAAGATTGGCTTATTTGTTTTATTTATTTATCATGAATTTTAGCAATAATATATTATAATATTATAAAATATGCATCAATAGAAGAATTTAATTTTGACATGTAATTAATTGAATATTAAGGACTTTTTTTTTACCTTGCTCCAATTTCAGTCTCATTTTTGTAGGTTTTTAAGGGCCGCTTAAGATCGGGTTTGGCTAAACATATTTTAAAGAGTTTATGAATACTCCCATTATTGCACAAAAATAAATAAATAAATAAATACTCGCATTATAAAAATATAAAGTCTTTATAGAACTTATAAGATGTTGAATTTCATTTTAAAAAAAAAAAAAAAAACTCTCTAGATATTTGGATTAATAAGATCATGAGTTCATTTTTAATCTCATTTGAAATTCTCAACTTCATTGAGCATAGATAAATAATCAACTTTTACCACCAAAAATATACACACATATATAAATATATATAATCAACATATTCCTTAATTATTTTTGTAAAATTTTCATGTTTCTTTAACAAATATTATTTTCAGAAATTGTCACAAAACTTTCCCTTTTAACATGGTTTTGTGCTTAGTCCCAGCAATAGGATACAGAAATTTTACCATATTTACTCAAACACAAAGAGCAGAGCAGAGCAGCAGCACGGGCACTACTCACTACCACCAACCTCTGCAGTCCATGCAGGCGGCCATTCTGTAAATACACTGTAAATACTGAAAAAACACCCTAATACCTATTCTCAATCTCTCTCTCTCTCTCTCTCATTACCTTGCCAACTAAGAAATCAAATCCTCAGGATTACTGAAATCAGCACACACTCACTACGTGTTCCTCTGATTTTCTTCCATTCTGTAAAAAAATGGAGTTGCTTCATTAGTTCTTTCTCTGCAATTTCCAGCACTGAGGATTAAAGCAGCAGCAGCAGTTCTTGGTGATATTTCGACGTGAGTATGAATGAACTAATTGCATGGGTGTCTCTTTAATTTTCTGTTTCTGGGCTTTCCAAAAAAATTTGAAAAAAACAAACAACATGGGTTTTTCCGAAAAATCAATGTCCCCCAACCGTTACCAAAATTGTAGGAAGAAAAATCCAAGACCTTATTACTATTTTCCCCTCATGATTTCTGTAACGCTTCATATCCCCATCCCATTAATTTAGGCGGCATTTGAATTTTTTCAAAAATCAGAGGCCATATTTCAGGAATCTTGATTGATTTTCCAGAACATTAACATTTCTGTTCGGTTTCTTGAATTTTTGCTTCCTGAAAAATATTTGCAGGCTTGTTTTCCAGTTTCAGCAATGGCGAATCAAAACAGGAATAACCCGAATCAGAACCAGAACAGGGGCAATCTGAATCAGAACCCAAATCCCGGCGGAAATGATGCGAGCAACGGCGAAGATGAGTTCAGTTTGAGGGAGACGCGGCCGAGTCTGGGCGGCGGAAGGGTCTCCGGCAACGACCGTCTCTCCACTGCATTTGATTTAGTCGAACAGATGGATTATTTATACGTTCGTGTTTTCAAGGCGAGAGAGTTGCCGAAAAAGGAGAATGAAAATGGCGGTCCTCACCCATTCGTGGAGGTAAAGCTCGGTGAACTTCACTCCATCACTAAGACGGTTGAAAACACATCGAACCCTGTTTGGAATCAGGTGTTTTCAGTCTTGAGAGACAAAATCCAGGCCCCAAACATGGAAATATCAGTCAGAGACAAGAGTAAAAATGGTAACAACAATTTGATCGGAATGGTTGTGTTTGATGCTATTGATGTTCCGCGACGGGTTCCGCCCGATAGTCCGTTGGCGCCGGAATGGTACAGGTTGGAGAACAAAAATGGTGAGAGAGTGAGAGGAGAGTTGATGATGGCTGTTTGGATGGGTACGCAGGCTGATGAGGCTTTTGCAGAAGCTTGGCATTTGGATGCAGTGATTATCAATGGTAATCCCGATGGCGTCCCTAGTATTAAGTCGAAGGTGTATTTATCTCCCAGGCTATGGTATTTGAGGGTTAATGTGATTGAGGCACAAGAATTGCAGCTGGGAGACAAGAACCGGCACCAACCAGACATTTTCGCGAAGGTTTTGCATGGGAATATGATATTAAGAACCAGGATTTCTCAAAGTAAGAGCACTAACCCTGTTTGGAATGAGGATTTGATGTTTGCTGTTGCAGAGCCTTTTGAGGAGCCATTGATTCTTACCATAGAGGATAGAGTGGCGCCCAACAAGGATGAATGTTTAGGCAAATGCATGATCCCGTTACACGGGGTGGAGAAAAGGGTTGATTTCAAACCTCCAATTAGCAGATGGTATAACCTTGAAAAGCAGAATGTGAAGAATTTAAGCAGTAGGGTCCATTTGAGACTGAGTTTAGATGGTGGCTATCATGTTCTTGATGAGTTGACTCACTACAGTAGTGATTTACGGGCCACGGCCCGTCAGCTCTGGAAGCCGGCAATTGGAGTGTTGGAATTGGGAATCTTGAATGCTCAGAATCTCACTTCTATGAAGATGAAGGATGGGAGAGGATCAACGGATGCTTACTGTGTGGCTAAGTATGGACAGAAATGGATCAGGACAAGAACGATTCTCAACAACTTTAGTCCTAAGTGGAACGAGCAGTACACGTGGGAGGTTTTCGACCCTTGCACTGTAATATCGATCGGTGTGTTTGATAATTGCCAGTTTCAAAATGGGCCAAAAAAAGATTCTAGAATTGGGAAAGTGAGGATTAGATTATCCACTCTTGAAACAGACCGTGTATATACACATCTGTATCCTCTCATAGTGTTGTCCCCTAATGGAGTGAAGAAAATGGGAGAAATCCAGTTAGCTGTGAGATTTTCATGCATTTCACTAATGAATGTTTTGGTGAGTTATTCTCAGCCAATGCTTCCAACACTTCATTACACTCACCCCCTCGGATCCCACCAGATTGAAATTCTTAGACATCAAGCCACTCAGATAGTCTCAGCTCGGCTCAATCGAGCCGAGCCTCCTCTAACAAAGGAAGTTGTCGAGTACATGCTCGATGTCGGTTCTAACATGTGGAGTTTAAGACGAAGCAAAGCCAATCACTTCAGAATTGCAGGGATTCTTTCAGGATTGGTGAAATTCATCAAATGGTTTGATAACATATGTTGTTGGAAAAGGCCGTTCGTAACGGTTCTCGTCCATGTTCTTTTCCTGGCTTTCGTTTGCTTCCCTTGGATGATTCTGAGCACCTGCTTTTTATACCTTTTCTTGATCGGGACATGGAACTATCGCGGGAGGCCGAGGAATCCCTCCCACATGGATGTTAAACTGTCACAAGCTGATACTGCTCACAACGACGAGCTCGATGAGGAGTTCGACTCGTTTCCAACTTCTATCAAGCAGAACGACGTTGTGAAGATGAGGTACGACAGGTTACGAGGGATTGCTTCACGGGTTCAAACGGTTTTCGGGGATTTGGCTACTCAAGGTGAGAGGTTTTACAATCTTTTGAGCTGGAGAGATCCAAGAGCTAGTGGGGTGTTCTTGATCTTCTGTTTGGTGGCTTCTATTCTGCTTTATGTTGTGCCTCCAAAAGCTGTGGTAACTGTTATGGGCTTTTACACAATGAGGCATCCTAAGTTTAGGAACCCTGTTCCTTCTTATCCCATGAACTTCTTTAGGAGGTTGCCTGCCAAAACTGACTGCTTGTTGTGAGTGAGTAAGTTAAGGTCTTTTGTTTTTTTGTCTGAAGGAAAGAACCTGCTTTTTGTTAATGTTTATAATCTAGATTGCTGCTGTGGTTGGTCTAGAGCTTTTTGAAAAGTGCTTTTACTTTTGCGGTCAGCTTATGTGTTAAGTGGTGGTTGTTCTGTTTTTCCCAGCAGTTGGCATCTTATTTTGGACGCTTTTGTGGGGTTAATCATAATTAAATTATGTCAAGTATTTCAACTGTTTGGATTTTACTACTAATGTTGTCAATATTGGGGTGGAATGGTGCTGTTTATGGAACTTGATTTGCTCATAAAAGATTCAGCTTTTTTTAGTTCCCATTCCAAGATGGCATTGGCAGGGCTCTTTTGTTACTATATTTTTATGTCTACTATAGTTGGGAATGTTCATTCTTTAACTTTTCTCTTGAAATCTATCATTTTTTCCCTCGAGTTTAGTGTCTTCATTTCTTCCTTATGGTATCGATACCATAAAATTTTGGCAATCGAGATACAGTGTAAACTTTTTATTATGGAAAGTAGTCATAATTTCTCAAACCACCAAGAAAATGAAAACGTATGATTGGGTAATTTATGTAATTAGGTGATACGAAGGTAGGGTATATCAATGTAATTATCCTTATCCTCGTATGACATAGTAGATTAATTGTAGATCGAGTGAGAGATAGATAAGAGTATTAATAATAATCTATGAGAATGGACAAATAATTTTGTTCCCATGACAATCCATTTTATTCTTAGAAGAAGCAATAAAATGATTTTACAAAGGCAAGTAGTATCAACACAGTAATGCAAGTCATTATTTGAGAAGCTTGAAACTGGCATCAGAATCCCAGTGCTTCTGGGAAACTATTTTGTTTATGTACAACATCAATGAACTTGTCCAAGCCATAAATCGGATCTCATCTTCTATACTAAGAATACTATCCGGCCCGAAAAAATAGTACATATCCGACCCAACAAAGGGAAGATACAAAAATGATATAGGTGCCTAAATCTTTTAGCTCAAAATTGGTAGGAAAAAGATCTTCACCTGTCAAGGAATGAGGGGCCTTACTGTAATTTCTCATTATCTTTTATATCATCTTCGAACCAAAAGAATAAGATTAAGATTAGCTACCGTGTTTAACCTGATGCGCTTGCAGCAGTGGCTTTATCATCTTCGCCTTGTTCTTCTCTACCAAACTCCTCAATCAATTCGCGTTGCCTTTGGGTCAAGTTTCTGAGACACACAATGTAATTGAAAGAAATCAGTAGGAATATAACAGTGTCAAAATGAAAATTTCTAGAACTAGCATTTGGATTTTGTGTGCAAGATAACCAATTATTTAATTTAATCATATTCAAAGCGTGATTGAATAGCTTTATCCACTATTTTATCAATTTACTTAAATGAATATAAACCTCTTTTTTTTTTTTTTTTTTTTTCGCTTTCTAATATATTCATTAAATTTAAGGTGAGTGAAGAGGAAAGTAGAAGAAAAATTGTTGAATTGAAGTTATAAAGAAGGGAAACCAAGTCCAACTACGGTACTTACGTTGGAATGCTGACATTGAAGTGAACAAACTCATCTCCAAACGAAAAAGAGTTCCGTAGTTTGATCCCTGCATTAAAAAAATAAACATCAGGAATAATAATCCTAAAATAAACTAAAAATTATCAGAATCTGCTAATAATGAATTTCCAGATAATAGTTATATACGTAGCTAACTTCGTACCTTTCTTCCTCAACACAACCTTCTGGCCAGGTTGAGTGCCAGGGCGCACCTACAGGACCATAAACGAAGAAACTGAATTTCGGTGGAAGTAAACCCAGTTTAAGATTAATGCAACACTTTCCTCCCAACCAAAAATAAGAAAATGAGAAAAAAGCTACATGCAAACTTCACCAGCAGATTAAGAGAATTTCAAAGATGACAGGAGAGATGCTACTAGTTGTCATATTACTTCAGCATCACTAAGTAACAATAGACGGACCTTAACAACAACATCTCCGCTCAGGGTGGGCACCTGGATTGTTCCTCCCAAAATTGCCTGCAAAAGATTATAATAGCTGATTAACTTTTCTCATGAAGAACATTCAACCTTGCAGACAAGACATCTGGACAGATTTGTGCCACCACAGATGTAGAATAAAATAAATGAACAAACAAATAATAATAATAATAATAAATTTAAATTACACTTGAGCGCATTAAGCCAAACTAGTTATCAACAGATTATAATTCTTCTTTTCTTTTATGGGTGGAATCTTGCAAAATACTATTGCAATACCTGCGAAATGCTCAATACAGCATCTACATGAATGTCAGCCCCTTCTCTACGGAAAACTGGGTCTTCTCTGACCTGAAAATTACAAATACCAACCACAGTCAAACTTATTCCAAGCAATGAAACAGAAGCATTAGAGGCAAAAAGGAGCTAATCAAGCACCTTAATCATAACGTAGAGATCACCAGGATGATTTCCATCAGGATCTGCTCCGCCACTTCTGGGAATCTTAATAGTCTCATTATTGTCCACTCCTGCCAGTCAATAGAATAAAGTTAAGATACCATACACCTTCTTAAGGCTCCATATAAGAAAGAACAATAAATTCAAAGCCATATCACTTTCCACTTGTTGTCACAGAACGTATCAAGTAACAGAATGTCGTCAAAAACCAATCAAATTTCTCGGATAAGTGGATATGTTGCATACATGGAAGTTTCAAAGAGATGATTTTATTCAAGCAGTTCTTCCGAAAATCATCCATATTCAGGGAAACACAGGACTGATAATATCATGAAGGTAAATCATAATTTACCATTAGAGTAATGTACGATGAACTAAATTGAAGTGTTATAATAGTAAATGAAAGCTATCATCATTTCACCCAATTATTCCTATCAAATTGTGATTGTTAGATGACGTATGTCAAAGTGCCAAAAGACATCTGAAAGGAATTTAGATATAGAACTCTAACAAAGGTTACTAAAGCAAGATATGACATGCAAACACAAATTAACTTTTCTATGAGATTACCTGCCATGACATTCAGCTTGACTGTTTTAGAACCCCTCACGACCCGCTTACCCTTGCAAGTCTTGCAGAAGCTCTGTTGGAAAGTTAAATAAGTCGAATTTTTATTAATGGTGGGAACTTTATCTACAGAAAGGTTTTTAGAAATATCAGTTTCTAAAAGTGTCGCATGTAAAAAGGTGAACGTGGGGTAGGAAACAAGCAATAAATCCAAATTTATACTTGAAGATCATGAACCCAAAAAGCCTTGCATTTTTTGTGCTGTAGACCATACAATTTTCTTAAAAGAGTAGTTAAAGATAACAAGAAGGAGGTTTTAGACACAATGATATATTCCACTAGCAAGCAAAGTGAAACGCAATTGTTTAATTCTGATTGGGCCCAATAAGATTATCCACCACATAGATAAACAATATCCTCACAAATTATAAGCCCATCAAAGGCTAGTTAAAGTTCCAAATAAGGACCAAGCATATTTGAACATGTTATCAAAGCAACAATACTTAACCTGATAAGGTGAAAAATGGCACACGTGTTCTATTTAAATATGAAACTTGACATACCGATACAATCTTTCCAGCACCTCCGCAGTTTGGACAAGTAGATTGAAGCGTAAATGGACCATTTTGTGATATGGTCTGCGGTAGCAAACAATATATTAGAAGAATTTGTAAGTATGATAAGGTAATGATATGGAGGCAATAACACACTCACCATTCCAGACCCTCTACAGCGTTTACAAGTTTCAGGCCTGGTCCCAGGGGGAACTCCACTTCCACCTTGAGAAAAGGATTGATTTAGAAACACAATATGAAAAATTTTGAAAACATCTTTGAAGAATCGCTCGTAAATAAACCAAGCATTTTATCCACGTAAACAAAATCAACTAAATTAGTCAGTTTAGCAGGGGACTCAATACATTCCAATTCAAATTTTTTCATGAAATATGTTATACATACCACAAGTATCGCAAACTAAATCAGTTAGGATTGACAGTGTTTTGGCACATCCCTGGACAGCTTCCATAAAGGAAAGTTCAACTGAAACCTGTCGATGTCTAAATTTGTGAAAACACAGGAATAACCACCAAGTTTATAATATCCTCATTAAATGCAACTGCCTAACCTTGACATCTTCGCCACCCATGTCCCTGTTGAAGATGTTGAAAATCTGATAGCCACAACAGAGATGCCAAAACATAAATTAGATTCCTTGAACATACTTAGAAGTTGCAAATGAAACTAAGCGAAAAGAAATAACAAGAATATAATGCTACTTAGCAAAGTTTAACAAATGATGATTAGTAAGCCAAATCGGCTGGTACCAGCTGAATGCTATATGTATATAAATTTTATATATATAGAGAGTGAGAACCTTAAGATTATTGCATAGCCTCATTGGTATACTTCAAAAACCTTAAAAGTCTGTTACAGGTGTCACAGTTTCATTTCCCATGTTTGTGGAACACACTGATCAATTTTAAAGGACATAACCTCAACCCAAATCATGAGGGTACTGAATTAACCAATTCTATATTAAATCTCGATTATCAGCACCATCAAGGTAAGGAGTCTAAGTTGATTGAGGAAAACATGAAACCAACCATCTAATGTGTGGAACATATATAATATGAGATCATCAAAGACTTACATCAGCATTTTTGAATATGTCCTGGAAGGGATTAAAACCAGCTCCAGTAAAAGGATCAAAACCTGGACCACCACCATTGCCAGCATGTTCAAAAGCTTCATGCCCAATCTGTTTATATTGAAATTAGAGACTAGACAAAGTAATATGTGATGCATTTACAAACCAGAAGTTTAGGAAGTCAATAACCCCACAATGCATAGAGGCAATGCACATGGTAAAAAGTAGAGAAAGAAGGATAGCAACTCGCAACCCGTCAAAAATATTTTCATGCTTTGATACATTGCACGTGCATTATTACAAATTAAACAAATAGTTCCTTTTGATCAGCCAGTCATAAGTATTGTGCATGTACTATTAGAAATCAATAGCGCACCCCATACATCATTCTTGGGATTATGTTTTCAAATAATAGATGCAAACAATATATAATTAGCGTAGATATATTTCAAACCTGATCATATTGTTGGCGCTTTTCTTCATCTTTCAAAACCTGAAAAAAATTGGGTACATAAAACAAGAAACGACAGAACATATAATGACAATATCTGGGAGTAACCTTCAAAATCTACCTCATATGCCTTCTGAACTTCTTGGAATTTTTTTTCAGCTTCTGGGTCATCTTTATTTGTATCAGGATGCAATTTCTTTGCAAGCTGCAAAATCCATAAACAATATATGAAATCAAAAATTTTGGGAACAACTGGTTGTAATTGTAAGCAGTGACACACTGATGAGGCAAGAACATACCGCATAATAAGATTTCTTGATTTCTGAAGCCGTTGCATTTTTACCAACCCCAAGTACATCGTAATAATCTCTTGATAATTGTGCTAACCAGGGAAGAACAAGAAAGATGTGGAAAAGAAACAAAAAATCAATTACCTAAAGAGTAAAAGATTGTGAAATGCTCTCACTCAAAACCATACAGATGTAAAAAGAACTACCACATGTTTCCCACAATAAATAATCAATTGTTTCTAATTTTTCTCCTTATTCGTATTCCTTGATCTTAAGAGTGCACTCGAATTGTTATAAAGACTATGCCTTTTCATGATTAATCTTTACCACTGGTGTATTTTTAACAAGAAGTTCACTTCTTTTTCCCAATTAATTCAATGATAAATCTCTACACAGAAAAATGTCAAAAAGACAAAACAAGAAAACACTTCAATATGAAAATAATTACCAGTGCTATGAATGGACCGCGTTGCCGCCAAATTCTCATCGAACAATCCTAACCTCAAGGAATACTTCTTGCAACCAGCTGCATTTAATTCAAACAATGAGCTCAAACTCCACCTCAATCAACCAAATAAAAAACATAGAAAACGTTCGCAGGCATCCCACAACCCAGTTTCCATTACCGTTCCCGGAATTGGAATTAAAAAGAACCCCACATTGATTGCGCAGAGCGGTGCCGAAGCTCCTGCACCCCTCCTTCGAGGAGGAATTACATAACTGCAATCAATTACAATTATAACCGTAAGAATCCATCTTTGTTACCCACGACAAACCAAAACCAAATGCATCGCATATATAGAGGAGATTGTGCGTCAAAAATGTTTACAGATGACGGCGAATTGCGGAGGTAAAACGAGGATAGGGTTCTGCGGGCGAGTCTGAAGCCTTGGGACCTCACCATTGGATAATTGTGCAACTGTATGAACCCCGACGGTGAAAGTGGAGGTAAAACCCTAGAGAAACCCTAATTATTAGAGGTTTTGGGAGGAGGAGGACCTGTGGAGGGCGCAGTTCTCCGAAGCTTCTAAACCCGACCCTTTGTTTGTCTATATGGGTCCCGACCCGTTTACTGTTTTCTCTAACAATTCTGTTGATGGGTTCATATGTAGTGGGCTTATGACTGCAAACGAGTCGAGTTGATCCGAACTTGACCTAAAATGGATCATATTTTGAATGTCAAATTTTAGATTTGAACATAAATATTCAAACTCAAATTGGTTATATATACATTGGATACATTTAGGACTCTCAGCGGGTTGGATTTTATTCTGAATTTGATTCGAATTTTAATATATTTGTCTGATAATTTTTTTTTTTTTATAAATCATATCTAATTATAAATATACATTATTCGAAATAAATAGGTTGAATATTAAATTAATATTGGATCCGTTAAAAATTCGATTCCGATCCTTTTATGATATTTTATTAAATTTATTATTTTTTTCTTGATAATAATTAAGTTTATTTTTTTATTGGTAAAGAATATTGATAATTAAAATTAAAATTAACATTTTATCATGTGTGATGATGGGTGATATGAGTTGTCTTCACAACACCACTTAGAATTTATATTGGAAAGAGAAATCAATAGGGCCGGTCGGGACTCCCGTGAGGATGGAGGTCTTATCTCAGGAATGTTCGGGTTCTACCTGCTAGGCAAACACAAAGCAAAATGTTAGAAAGTCAATTTGGCAAATATGAGGGGTGTCCAATGTTACCTATGCGACGCTCAAGTCAATGAAATAATTATAGAGTTTCGGGTGAGTTAGAGAGAGAAGTTGCGGTAGATGTGCTTGTAATGTAAAGCTCTTAAGTCTTACCGAAGAAAATGACTCTTGAAGTATATATAGTTGAGGGGGAGGACCCTTTAGTAATTCCATGTTGCTCAGGTACAAAAGGAATTCGCCCTAGTTACGTGGCCCAATGAAGGAGGTCTAAGGGAAAAGCATTCGTAGGCCTGCCAAAAGGGTAGCCATAAAAGCAACTGTAGCGGGTGCGCTGTCTTGTATACTATGTGTCAGAGAACATTATTTGGTTGTTACCGAAAGGTTGGTGCGCTCAGTGTGTAAAGGGAACTAAAGTATCCTAAAGCAGGGGATCCCAAGCGGTGACTGTGAAGCCTTTGAGGAACCCCAGCTTCTGGTGTTTCGAGGGGGACCTTAGGGTCTGATCCGGATTCCTCTCGAGCACTTTGGCCCCGAAGGAGGCCTTGGATCGGTAGAAGGTCCGAATGCCACACTCGTTTATCGAGGGGGACTTGCAATTATTTAAGTGTTGGTGAGTCATCAACTTTGAGAAGTTCATCAAGGGAATCGAGGTGGCTTTAAGGGGCATTTGACTAGTTCCCAAGGATCCACAAACCATAACGTGATCTTGTTATAATTAAGTCCCATCAATATGTATCATTGTATTTAATAATATAATTTGAAGTATTTATTTCAAGAAAATATGTTTTCTTTTATTAATAATCTTAAATTAACAAATTTTAAATAAACATATGCAAAACAATAAATAATTAATAAATCATAATTATTTAATGAATATATCGATGATTTTCTTGTCGGATTCAAATTAAGATTTTTCTGATTTTGTCCGTGTTCTACTCATTTTACAACCCTAGAATGCACTGTGGTTTAATAGTCTCATCAACTCAAATTTAAAATGGACGTGAAATTTTAGGAATTTTACGTTTTATTAAACTATATCGACGCACGTCCAACGTGCATGGCTCGATCAATTCAACTTAAATAAATAAAATATAAAAAAAATATAAAAATCTCACACTCAATTAAATTGTATAAATTAATTAATATTAAATTCGAGAAATTATGACCAGGACAAGTTTTATTTATTAGATAAAATTAAACTTTTAGTTGAGTAATTATGTCCAAAGTTGAATTTTGGTCATATAACTGCTAGTCTAACACATTTTAATTCTGTAAATTTGTAACTTTTACCGCATTTACTCCGATTTCTTATATTTAGTCCTATTTCACGTATTTGGGCAGTGTCTTAACTTATTTGGCATGTTAAAATAGAACTAAATGTATTAAAAATTGCAAATTCCTAGGTCTGACAATGACTAAAATTGGATTGATGACATACTTATCCAACCGAAAATATAATTTTTACCAAATTATCTATAAATATTTATGGGATCAGAATAGTAATTTTCCATATATTTTTTAAAGTAAATTTAGCTCTAATCAGACAAGCTCAAGTAATTAAATTTTAATTTTGGTCATTAATAAAACATGAAACTTGATACCGCTCAAGAGAGAATTAATGACTAAAACTCGAACTCATGACCTATCTGTTGACAGATACAGATGCTTATCATTAAACTATTTGCACCAAAGCTGTTTCTTAAACTTTTTTTCCCTTTTCTTTTCAAAGTTGTTTCTTAAACTTGAGTTAAAGCATTAAATCAAAGTTAGAAGCATAATTCTTGACAATAACATCATTATTTTGTCCTACAAAAGTACTGAAAAGTGACGAAAACAGACCAAAAGGGTAAGGTATCCTAAAATAGCAGATATCTGCTGCAATATAGTAAAAGTTTGTATCAACAAAGAATGATTAATTTCTAAAAGGGATTCATCTTCATAACTTTCCCACATCGGCTGCATTGCTGCATTCAGAAGAATAGAATGTTTTTCCACAAAGTAAAGAGGACCCATAATTCATATACTCGGATAATTACGGATACTTATGTAAATTCTAATCAAATTACAGTGAAAAAATACCATAGTTGAGAATATACGAAAAACACCTTGAGGTCTGAACACCCGATATGAAAAAACATACTGAGAAATTACAAATAACACCCACCTCAGGACTCAGGAGGGTGCCCTTAGTAATATTTGAAACTTGAGAGGGTGTTCTTTGTAATTTTACCTTGTATATAGCAAGAAAAAGGAATTCTTTTTCTTTATCCTTGGCTTGCTGCAGCTCAACACAAATCATAAGTCTAAAATCCTCCTTTCCACATGTCACATGAACTGATCTCTGTGTCAGCACTTTATCACAAAAGATTTATACCTTCCCTCCATTTCCATCTCAAAACTGTCTCCCATATCGATCACTTAGAGGAGCTTCTTCAACACATCATTCTTTTCTTCTCTGCACAACTACAGAGAGAGAGAGCGAGAGTTATATCTTATGTATTATATCTTTGGCCTAAAAGCCTTTTTATAATGACATAAGCTCCTTTGCTTCAAAATGGAGTTAACACATTTCTTGGCAAAAGGATCCAAGTTATCAGAAAAAGATAAGATAACAGCATGAAGCTGATTGTAGAAGTCATAGATGCTCATGATCTCATGCCTAAAGATGGTCTTGGATCAGCAACTCCATATGTAGAGGCCGAATTCGAGGATCAGCTAATCCGAACTCGAACCATCCCGAAAAACCTCAATCCCATCTGGAACCAAACACTAGCCTTCGATTACGACACAACCAGAAACCACGTTTACAGCTACATTGAAGTTTCTGTGTACAACGAGAGGAGAGAAATACCGGGTAGAAACTTTCTTGGAAGAGCAAGGATTTCTTGCTCGAATCTTGTTAGGAAAGGAGAGGAAGTCTATCAGCGTTTCCAACTCGAAAATAAGTCCCTCTTTTCGTTTGTCAGAGGTGAAATCGGCCTTAAGGTCTACCTCTCACCCGAAAACTCCTTGCATTCGAGTACTCCAACTGAAAGTCATAGTACTCTTCCTCCTCCACAGTCACCTGTTGCTGATATTTCTACCCCGCCAGTAGAAGAAAAAGATCGGGATACCCTTGATCCCACCATTTCTCCTCCTAAACCGTGCGTTCTTGATAATTCCATACCGCTCGAACGTGACGAGACAGATTCTGGGTCCAATTCCAGCATTCCCACTGATCAAGAACCGGCCAACGTGACAGAAGACACTGCTGAAGTTGCATCGGAAACCACTCATCACATTCACAAGCAGCAGACCATGCAGCAGCGAGGCATTACTTTGCGAAAGAGAGCTGAGCGAGTCGAGTCAACATTAATGCAGCATCAGCCTAACTTACCACAACCCCATCATCAGGCTAATCTACCACCACCTCATCATCAAGCTAACTCACCACCACCTCATCATCATCACCATGGCCATGAACAAGATTTCGAGGTGAAAGAAGCTGATCTCCCCCTCGGCGAGCATTGGCCAAACAGCATGAGAGGATGGATGAGTGGCGAAAGAACGTCCAACTCATTAGACCTTGTGGAGCAAATGTCCTATCTCTATGTCCGTATAGTCAAGGCCAAAGATCTCCCACCGAGCTCCATAACCGCCACCTGTGATCCCTATGCAGAAGTCAGGCTCGGCAACTACAAGGGCAGGACTAAGCATCTTGAGAGGAGAACGAACCCCGAATGGAACCAAGTCTTTGCCTTCTCCAAAGAAAGGATCCAATCATCAGTTCTTGAAGTTCTCATCAAGGACAAAGAAATGGTGGGTCGGGACGACTATTTAGGACGTGTCGTGTTTGATCTAAATGAGGTCCCCACGCGAGTCCCGCCCGACAGCCCGTTGGCCCCCCAATGGTGCAGGCTGGAGGACAGAAGAGGAGAGGGGAAAGTGAGGGGGGAAGTAATGGTGGCTGTTTGGATGGGAACACAAGCCGACGAGGCGTTTACGGATGCATGGCATGCTGACGCGGCCTCGGTTTTTGGTGAAGGAGTACTCAACATAAGGTCGAAAGTGTATGTTTCTCCTAAACTATGGTACTTGAGGGTGAACGTTATCGAAGCTCAGGACATCATTCCGGCCGACATGGGCCGCCTTCCAGAAGTTTTCGTGAAGGTTCAGGTCGGGAATCAGGTTCTCCGGACCGGGATTTGCCCAGCTCGTACAGCGAATCCGATATGGAACGAAGATTTGATCTTCGTAGCAGCAGAGCCGTTTGAGGAGCATTTAGTGCTCACGGTGGAGGACATGGTGCATTCTTCTAAGGATGATGTGTTGGGGAGGATGAGTTTACCTCTGAGTTTTTTTGAGAAGAGGCTCGATCACAGGGCCGTGCATTCCCGTTGGTTCAATCTTGAAAAGTTCGGCTTTGGGATGGAAGGTGATAGGAGAAGGGAGGCTAGATTCTCAAGCAGGATACACTTAAGGGTGTGTCTTGAAGGTGGATATCATGTTCTTGATGAGTCGACTCTGTACATAAGCGATCAACGCCCCACGGCGAAGCAGCTATGGAAGCCTCCAGTCGGGATCCTTGAAGTCGGGATACTAGGAGCTCAGGGGCTTCTACCAATGAAGATGAAGGACGGGCGAGGGAGCACCGATGCTTACTGTGTGGCAAAATACGGGCAAAAATGGGTCCGGACGAGGACCATCCTCGACAGCTTTAGCCCCAGGTGGAACGAACAGTATACTTGGGAAGTGTATGATCCATGCACGGTCATAACACTCGGAGTGTTCGATAACTGCCACTTGGGAAATACAGAAAGGACTGGTGCCAGCTCTGCACGGGATTCAAGAATCGGGAAGGTACGCATACGCTTGTCAACCCTCGAAGCCCACCGTACTTATACGCATTCGTATCCGCTTCTCGTTTTGCACCCTTCGGGCCTGAAGAAGATGGGAGAACTCCAACTAGCTGTTAGATTCACAACACTGTCTTTAGCTCACATGATATACATCTATGGCCACCCTTTGCTTCCCAAAATGCACTACTTGCATCCTTTCACGGTCAACCAAGTTGAGAGTTTGAGGTATCAGGCTATGAATATCGTGGCTGCGAGGCTTGGTCGGGCCGAGCCCCCGCTCAGGAAAGAAGTGGTGGAGTTCATGTTGGATGTTGATTCACACATGTGGAGTATGAGGAGAAGTAAAGCTAATTTCTTTAGGATCATGTCTTTGTTATCAGGTATAATATCTATCAATCATTGGGTTGGAGATGTCTGCAACTGGAAGAATCCCGTAACCACAGTCTTGGTCCATGTCTTGTTTCTGATACTGATATGGTATCCTGAGCTGATTCTCCCAACACTCTTTCTGTATGCTTTCCTCATTGGACTGTGGAACTACAGGTACTGAATTCAACAAACCCCCACCCCCAACTTAATGAAACTTTTAGTCCCCAATGTATAGAATTGAGGGGGCCTCGATGGCGCGCACACACACACTATATACTTATGATTCGTAAGATCCTTATATGGGTTGATTGATTTCACTGAGTAAAATTTCTGGCTATGCCTCTATAAAGGTACCGCCCTAGGCACCCGCCCCACATGGACACGAGGCTATCCTGGGCCGAAGCAGTGCATCCAGACGAGCTTGATGAAGAATTCGACACGTTCCCTACATCAAAACAACAAGACGTAGTTAGAATGAGGTACGACAGGCTAAGGAGCGTTGCCGGAAGGATTCAGACGGTCGTGGGAGATATAGCAACGCAAGGGGAGAGATTCCAGTCTCTGCTGAGCTGGCGCGATCCTCGGGCGACGAGCTTGTTCATCGTGTTCTGTCTGTGTGCTGCAGTTGTGCTTTATGTGACGCCAGTCAGAGTTATGACTCTTGTTGGGGGCTTGTATGTGTTGAGGCATCCTAGGTTCAGAAGCAAGCTGCCTTCTGTTCCAAGTAATTTCTTCAGGAGGTTAACTGCTAGAACAGATAGCATGCTGTGATTTTCTTGTCATGATCTTTGCTGTCATGTTAATAATGTAATGTCATAAACAAAATAATGTGTTTCTTGGTTTCCATTTTGTGGTCTTTGTTAGTTTCTCAATCTTGTGCCCATGGAGTATTGCTTGATTTTCATAATTTCTGGAAATCAAAATGGCAAGTGGCTGTTGTATGAAGTTCAAAATCTCATTATCATCAGGGGTGTATGTGTAATAGCTAATAATCTCAAAATAATAGTAACGAAAACAGAAGACAGAAACTTAAAAAGGGGCAATAAAATGGAATTCTTCAATAGACAAAAAGAAAGGGCTCTCAAAATTATAGTTCCAGAAAAACAGTCATAACAGAAGATCTTACCTCGGTTGGCTGCTACATAAGAAGCACACTCTGTTGTTGAGCAAATTTATTCAAAATACCTCTCAATGGATAAATGCATCTTCAAACTACTAATTCTCGAACTCAAATATGCGACTCGAGTTTCAGTCAAATAGGGAAAAAAAAATCCTATACCTAACAAAAAAACAGCACAGAATCAGCTACGCCACTCTGTAATTATGGCTTCAAGATGCTGTTTTGCCTTTCGTTTTTGTTTTCGCCTTCTTGGCATCCAAAGCACCCAAGCCCGAGCCTAACCCCACTGGGGTTTGATCTTGTTGACCTTCTTTGGATCCAAGTTGTACAGGACCTTCCACTCCATTTGAATCTTGACCGTTGGATTCTTTCTTCCCTTCATCAACGGCCTCAGCTGCAGCATCAGGCGCCAATCCTGAGTTTATCATGTTGAGGAGCTGAGAGATTGGTGGATAAGCCTGCACCGGAACACCGTGAGGGCGAATCAGAAGCCCTCTTGCTGCTGCTTTTTTCCTCACTTCAGCAGCAGCTTTTGCTGCTCTTTCATCAACGCCTCTTCCTCTGGGCACGGTTTCACCAATAGTGGGGTTATTGAAAGATTTGTTTGAGGAACTACTTGAACCGCCATTTATAGCAGCAGCTTGAAATGCTTGTATCAGATCTGGATGAGCCTGGTCGGGATAAATGTTTAGCTCTAGTCAACTATATATCGAGAAAGAAATCACGTAAATAGATTACAAATTTTACTCGTTTAAAGAAAAAAGGTTTGATGATTGAAATGCTTGTGTTAGCCACTGAGGTTTTGCTCTATTGATAAGGGTACACAAACAAGTATACACTGTGATCAAATCAAAGGCCACTGGCAAGAGCCAGTTAATTGCACACAAACCCCCGAGTTATGACTAATTTGCATAAAAAACCCAGTTACAAAAAGAATATCAAAACAGCCTTTCATTTGTACCCAAAAAAATAAAAAGAAAATTTACCGTTGTATCCTTGTTCGAAGAAGAAAGATAAAATGAACAAAAATAAGATTTGAGCGCAGATAAGTTTTTACCATAAAATATGCATGTATTCATGGCTAACGCATGTGAGATAAATAAGGGGTTTCTATGTATATTTGAGCTTTCACATGGTTTTTTATGATAAAAAAATGTTTATCGAAGGGTAAATATTATGCTGATTATCTATAACGCAGGGGATGGGTGCAATGCAATTTACTCCTTTATTTTATTACCATACAGTAGTAGATGATGGGCGGTATTGTACAAAACGAAAAGAAGAAAAGGGAACAGGAAATCAGAACGGACATAGGAATACCTTTAGCAAATCAATAGCCTTTTGAGCAGAAGCAGCATTCAAAGCCTGACCTTTCTGCTTCTGTGCATTCATCTGTCAATACATATAATCGTTTATTTTCTCTCCGGGAATGTAGGAGACCAAACATAAAACAAATTCTCAAAGCAGCAAGGATAGAAATTTTACTTGCAATTCACGCATCTTAAAAGTTTTCATCCAGTTTTCAGAATCCTTTGCCCGAGAGTCGTCCTCTCCAAGTTGTTTCACAAGGATATCATATGTTTTCTTTTCATGCTGCAAGATCAAAAAGATCAAATAAAGGGTATGTTCATTGCTATGTCATTAGTTCATATGACATATATCAAGCTTTTGATACATACCTGGTGCGAAAGCTTGTAAGCTCCCATACAGTTAAATGCAATGGCCAATGCATGATAGCATACAGCAGTCTGAATATGCTCCTCTCCTAAAAGTCTTTCATTCTTCTTCAATGCTTCTTGTAAATATCTAAGGGCTGTATCCATTTTTCCAATATCTTGATACATCATTGCAACATTTATAAAAGTGGCAGCAACATCAGGGTGATCTGGGCCAGATGACAAACTTAACAAAAGTAATGCCCGTGACATGTGGCGCAATGCCAGCTCTGTCTGGTTAAGACCATGGTAGAACAGAGCCATGTTCCCATAACTGCAGGATATTTTCTCATCTTTAGAGTCAATAATATATTTAAAGGAAAAACTAAAGCGAATCAAACACACACGAGGACGATCATTTACATAAAATATCCTCAAAATAAGGTTTTACACCCAAGATATTCCTATGTTTCAATCTTAAGTTCATTCCATCAACCTTTCATTCCAAAAGCTCAACAAACTAAATAGAACTAATACTTTAGATTGAAAAAACTTAATGGATTAAAATTTCTACTTTAGTATTCTAAATTGATTTGTTTAATAATAATAATTAGTTTCTTATAAGATGGACATACGTTTTGACAATTATAAGATATCTAAATTAAATAATAAAAAATATTCTCTCAAATTTTTAAGATATGTAAAAGATAAAGAAAAGGGTTCATGCCTGTGGGCAGTGTCAGGGTGGTCCAGACCAAGGCAGCGTTCATTTATGATTAATTCTTTGTGCTGTTGCATTATTGCACCGGCCATATCTCCAGCATGGTACAAGACCATGGCCAAGTAACTGACGCCAAATATAGAAGTTAGACTAAAAATAACTTGATAACAAAAAAGTTAATGCCAGGAAGCTTAGCTTTAATACAAACATCTAGGAATATTAGAAATATAGTCATGAAAATGACATGAGCAAGTTTTATAAGAATTACCGGCAACAATTTGCAACCTCCCGATGCATTGGACCAGTGACCTGCAGTTATTATCAGAAACTGATTATTAGTCGTAGAAGGGAGCATTAAAAACTCTGGAAGCCGAGTCTTTTTCTTCAAATAAAGAAAAACAAATGAAGTTTTTGCTTTCCTGCTTCTACTTAAATAAGCTAGAAGCACCTTTACGGACTGCTTTTTTTAGCTTCTAGGTTAATTTTTCTTTTATTTAGAATAGTTTATGTTTTCTTTCATTTCTCCAAACACTTTCATCTTTTACTACTATTTAAAGCTTTACAACTAACTTCCTGAAAACCAGAAAATTTTGCAAAGAACCCCCAAAAGAAGAGAATACAAAGCTACGAAGACCAAAGTAACTGAACAGTAATAAGCAAACCTGCTGGAGAAGAGCGAATGCTTCAGAAAATAGTGTGTACGCCTCACTAAGCATTCCCTGGGAAAAGCAAACAAAAGTGTCAGAATTTTTTTAATCAAATTAAAATGAACGAAAGATCTGGCTTAGATATCTGTGTAATAGAATATGCAATGTTTACAGAGAGCATAATTTAGATGATCACCAATTTGCATTGCATGACGGCAAATAAAAAGTGAACAACCTTTATTAGCATACCTCTGCTAGTTGAACCTTTCCAGTTTCAACAAGATCTTTCGCTTCCGAACAGACTGGTATGGAGTGCTTTACTACTGGCTGGACATTTAGTATATCTGAAACTTGAAAAGGGGCCACAGCGTCGAAGTCATACTTGCGAGCAGCAATGGTAAATCCCACCTATATATGTGTACCAAATAAGAGGTGGAAGGAAATGAAAATCTCAATTGCACGGAAGAAAAACACTAAAAATTTAGAAAACCAGATTCTTTGACATAAATATATACACAAAACTGTTGGAAGTGAACTATGTAAAAGTAGCCACAGCAAACATTTCTAGGAACTGGATATGATGAAATCCAGAAGAGAACAGGTTGACAGAAGCACATTATTATTTGAGATAACAATCAAGGAGTTTCTGGAAAGTATGCGTGAAATTCACAAATATGAAAAACAAAAAAAGAAAAAGCAGAAGCTACACTCAAACTGAAATTAGTTACCTTTTGGCAAAGATTTCGTACAACTGAAATTTTCTTCACACCCTGCCTTGCATCTTCAGGCAACTCAAACTGCATAAGAGATAGTTAGCCGAAAAAAATTTAAAAAAAATAATGCAATTTTATGGAAACAGGTGGAAATAAAGTCAAATCCAAACGGAAGAGACCTGGTATTTGAGCTTGGCAAATTCCTGAATCTCAGACCACAAACTTTCAGAGGTAATACTAGAATAAGAGGAGTGCTTCTTTTTAACATTTCCTCCTTTTCTCAACTTAGCTTGTGGCCTGGAAGACTTCCCTGAAGTATGTTGTCCTGAATGAACCTATAAAATAGAAATATTGGATTTCAGGATCAAATGAAGACTATCTCAATTGTTAAAATAAAATATCAGATTGAGAAAACAAAAGGCCTTGGCAAGATATATGAACCAGTATATCTACCTTTTTTTGGTTTTTATTGTTAGCAACGCCTTTAGCAGAAACAGCATAAACTTTTCCTAGGAAACAGTTCAGAAAGAGTGAAATGGCATGCCCAAGATCATGATCCTCTGTATTTCTTAAGACATCCTGCATACCCATAATTAACCGAGAAAAAGGCCAAAATCATTTAAAGATCGAGGAACTAATGAAAATGAGGTCATAACTAGCTTTTTCTGAAACAATGATGAAATGCCTAATCAATTATCACCTTGACAACATGCTTAGCCGATCTTACAACAATCTCATTGGAACAAAGATCCCATAAATGAGGCATATGTTTTGTCCCTTCAGCTACCTGCAGCACCAATTGAAGTATATATAAGTACGTTGAATAGATGAAAAAACAAGCATGTTGATCCTCACTCAATGAAGGATCTTACTCCGTATTTTGAAGAAGAAAAACAAAAGGAGAAGAGAACAGATTTCAGATAATATAAAAAATATACTAGAACAGTAAAAATAAATTAATTAGGAACTGTTTTTCTTATGTCTTTGAAATTACTCATTTTTCTGAATTTTCAAAATACAAAAAAAAAAAAAGCAATTCTATTTATAATGAAAATAACAAACCATGAAGTGTTTGGTCTTACTTTGCCAATATAACGAACATTGATACCATGTGCATGTAGTGCTTCAGTCAAGGTTTGACCATCCATTGGTGAAACCTCAAGGGTGCTAAGGTCATGAATAAATTTAGGCAATACAACATCTTTAAGATACAGACTTGCTTTTCGCACATTTTCCTCGTCTGCAGCAATCTCCTGGAAATGGTATAACTTTTTGAACAGAAAATTCCCGAGAATATTACGCCAAATGACAAGTTTAAGTTATATCAAGCTACCTCAGGATCCCCGGAAAGCTTAAATTCAGTAAAAACATTAGGATTGAAGAGTATCTCTTTGCTTGGATCTTTATCTTTAGAGTGAGATTCACATTCGTCAATCTTCAGCTTTTCACCTTCTACAGCATTCTGTGCAAAAAAAAAAAAAAAGGCATAAATCTTATATGACTTGAAACAGATTAAATCCAACTTAGATTATCCAACAGATATATTCAGTTACACAAGTGAAATGCTGACATTTCTTCAAGAAGCAGACAGTGTATCAATATTTCTTTCTGTCACACAAATAGATCATGGCAGAGATGGATAATAGCCAAGTCAAACCTAGAATTTGTATCCTGAGGCTAGCTCCACTGTATGTTGTCAAAAAACATCGAATTGAACTTATAACAAGAGAACTTGTAATGAATTTATTCTCACTTAAGTTTCAAATGTTACATATGGATTTCTAGACTATCTAATCAAAGTCAGGTAAATGTAAATTATTATCGCATGACAACTAATTGACTGCTAGTATTTAGTCACATTTGACTTGAACATGAAAGATTCATACAAGACAATATTGACTCTTTGGCCACAAAAGCAAGTTTTCGAACAACCCCAGGTCAGATGAAATCTAAACAATCCTCTCTGACTTTACTATTAATATTTATCTCCATATCAAAGTCCTCATCTTGTAAAAGCTAAATTTCGTGTCAGAGCATTTCGAACTTATTTTCATTTATCAGAAGGATCACCATACCTGTGCATCACTAGTTGTTAATGCTGCATTTTCCTCAGCTTTCACTACTTCTTCAGCATTGTCGGTATGCAAAGTATCAGAAGCTACAGGATTCTTTTCTTCTGATTCAGGCCCAGGGTTTGACACCTTGGTCGTTTCAGCCTTTTCAAGTACAAGAAAAGAACAGTATAAGAATACAACATACAAAAATCACTGGGAAGTGATACTTAGTGAAAAGGCTGGTCCTTACATGACAAAAGGCAGTTATAAGTTCAGGCCTCAGGATACAAAATCTAGAACCTGGTCCAGTATAATTTGCATCACGAGGAGTGACTCTCATCAAATCCAAGAGATATTGCCTGGCACAAGACAATGAAAATTGCAAAAACAAGGGACCGCATTAAAGAATGAAGCCCACTAAATAGCTAGAAGTCATTTAGCAAGTTAAAAGAGACAATATATACAGCGTCTAATCTTCCAAGAACTTTTGCTGATTTCACAGTTAGCTTATAGAGGGTGAATAGAACATGGGTTGCCGGGGAAGAAGGTAATTATAATAATTTTCCTACAAAGAATGCATCCAACTAAAGATGATTGACCAAGGAAAACTGGTGGTGTTAGAAGAAAATACTTCACCTGTCATCACTGCCAACGATTCCCTTGCACTCAACTGGTGCAGCTAGCTTGAAAACATTACCAGATGCGTCAGCCACAGAATGCTCTTTCAGATGAAGACGTTTGGCAGCTTCCAACACCTAAAGGACATAAGAAGTAGGAAAACCATAAGGAATAGGCTAACTCTAAGATTTTTGACAATTAGGGAAAGCAAGAGACAAGAAGTATATGACAGTTAAGGCTAAGCAAACAAGTAACTGTATAGTTTGAAAAACAAACACTAAACCTAAGATCCTGGGAAATTAAGTAAGCTGACAAACAGTGCTAGAGCCACGTATAAGAAAATTTCTTAGAGTCAATTATTTGGAGCATGAACACCACAAAATTTCCTCCAACTTGTAGAATGAGAATTGAGAAATGTGATGTAGAGGAGAATATATGGATCACTTAGTTGTTGAAGGAAGATAAATAAATACTGAGGAAATTCTAGATGAAAATATGTAGTCATTAGTAAAAATAAAATGACTAGGCTCATATCTACCTTGGAATGAAAATCTTCGCTCCAGCAAATTTTCTTGCCATTGTCAACAGAACCATATAAAAGGGAGTCTGATTTATCACCTTGAAGGATTCCAGGCAAGACACTCTGACAGAAGGAAATAAATTATAATCAGCAAATCAGCAAACCAAATATGCCATTGTTTACCATCTTATTGCTACTAGTACATCAACAGCCACGTTAAATATAACTGAAAATGAAAGAAAATAAGGATGTTGACACAGCAACATTCCATCAGAAAGGGTTCAGAATCACAAACGAGGGGGTATCATTTAAAGGAGAATTATTTAATTTAACATTATTTCTTCTCTCCTCGATTCTCTTTCTCTCATTCTTTTCTCGTCTCTCCTCCCTTTTCTCTTTCATCTTCCTCTTTATCCCAATCTCCTCAATAGTTTTTCAAGTCCTCTTTTCATTTACTATGTTAATTATGATAATTAAAACTTATCATTAAACCAAAATATATTAAAAATAAGAAAATATATGTCATCAAAAAGTTTCAATGAGTAATTATTATTTCATGTTATTGAGATTTCAACACATTATTAAATTATATTTTACATTTAATTTGAACAGAGACGCACCTGTGCCACTACTCTATGACCTCTGTAATCAATTATGGCCATCGCAAGATTGTATAATCCAGGAACATCAGCTTCCTGGTATGCCTTTGTGCCTTTCAAGTCATTGTTAGCACTGGCATACGTGGCTTGCTCACTTTCACCCAATTGAGTCTCTGCAGCCACATCAGGGGACAATGCCTCCGTGCCATTAATATTTTCTGTATCCGAAATAGAAGCTCCATTCCCATCAGAAACTCTAGAAGCTACTTGTGGCGTATTGTTTTCTTTCTCAACTTTAGAGTGCTCTTCTGATGCCTGCTTTTGGGACAATTGCTCAAGGTCCGAATCAACAGCAAAGCTGAAGAATATATTGTTGTGGACATACCTAGACACCAAGAACACAGAAATATCTCAATAAAAGTCAGGGGAAATAAGAAATTCAAGGCTAGAGGCACGACCAATAAATATTTGCAAAAGGAATACTATGGAAATTATTGTCAGATAAAAGAGTTGATTTTTTCTCTCAGATTGGTTGAAGAAGTACAAACCACACTCATGGAATGAAGAACTTAATATAGCACAGGATTCACATATGAAACGTACAGTTCCCTTTTAATAATCAAACGGAAGTTGGTGATTGCTCCAGTTATCATCATAGTTAGGAAAAAGAGGTTCGCGGGAAGAATGGACATGAACTTCATGGATAAAATAACAAGTGGAATATCAACCACATTTGTGCATTGAAAATAATGTGCTCTTTTTTTGCTTCACTCACATATGAAAGCACTCTGGATCAGTTGGATTAATAGGAGGTATGCATCTACTAATCACTCCAATAGCACCACTAGTTGCAGCATCCACAAAATCAGAAGTCACTTTGTAAAGAGCTCTATCCCTCAAGATCCTGCAATAAAAGTGTAAGCGGTGAGTCATGATGATCTTACACAGTTTGGAGGTGTTAATTTGGCCGGAAACTGATGTTCAAAGATATTGATCAAAAGCTAACACCTTTCCTGATGTGTAGAATGTGGGAACTCCCGACAAGCCTGAAGTTCTTCATTCCAATCTCTCTGCATGCCAATCAGTTCACTTCCAAAAGAAAGTGTCAAGGAATTTTCTGCTCTGGCTGCATCACGTTTGTGATCTGGAACCACCAGCATCCATAAGGCAGTCATCAGAATACAAATGAAAGGACAAATGCAAGCCAGAAATAGTAAAGAAGAAAAATAACTGATCATAAAACAAGGCAAATAGAAAAAGAAAGGACAGCTACAAAACGACAAAGAAATGAAAACATACACCTCTCTCTCTCTCTCTCTCTCTCTCTCTTACACACACACACACAATCGCACACGCGGGGGATTGGGGGTGGGAGGGATGGAATTCTTCACTGTGTTATAAGCCTATCTACAAGTAAAGCGCCAATAAATAAATCAAACTCTCAATGGAAACTAAATTGCCTTAACATCACTTAGCTTTTTCTCAGACATTACCACAAGACTTAAGCTTACAAAATTGGTTTACATGTGTCCTTTCAAGCAGTAAATGAGGACATGATGATCAACAGAGACAAGCAAAGAGCACTAGGGCCTAATCTTCTCCAAGCACTAAGTAAGTGTTTTGATTAGTATGATTGGGGGTGACTTGCACCATCTACACAAAAAAATCATGAAAAAATAGCCAATAACTTACAAGCATCTAATAGACTGCAGAAACAACAGGACTTACCAGGAACAGGATACAAGCCAAGCCATGTATTTGGTGGTAACATAGACTGGACATTTTCAAGCGGATGTGCAGAGGCTTTCCGCTCCAAAATTTCACGAAAAGCTGAATCAGAAAGGACAAAGTAATTCATGATAATTAAGATAACTATAACATCTGAAACCAAAATTATTAGTATGTTTTACAAGTAGTCATATGTTTGTTACCTTTCTTGAATTTGGGGCTAATCTTTTGCAGAAGTCCGACAATTGTTGTAGCTTCAGAAGCAGCTTTATGTGGCCTTGGATCAAGAATATTACCTGTGCTGGAGTTAACATAAAAAGATTTTGTTGTTCCCGTCACACAATATTTATTTCCTTCCAGTGTTATTACATCCAAATAAATCAAGTCCCCAGAAAGCCTGATGCATAGAGAAACAAACTCAGTAGGTTAGCACAGATTTTTAGTTCAAATTAAACAATTAAACCGAGAGAGAGAGAGCACAAAACGAACGCAGGGAAATTAATAAATCTAGTACTTCTATCGTAATAAATGAATGTGATTTGGAGTCACCCAACCTTCTGTAGCTTGGAGGAGGGTTAAATGAAGAGAAAACAATACTTTCAACACATGTAATCTCTTTGGAGGGTGATGATAGCAAATTAGGAAGGGAAGTCGTAACGTTCTCCATAAAACCCAAATTATTGAGTTCTGGCGCTTCAGCTTTGAGGGTATCTGCAGAAATACATAGTAGAGGGTTTAACATACTAAATTGATATCTTCAGGTTATAAACAAATATAATGAGACAAAATCACTAACCCCCGGAATTAACAGGAGCATTTCGACCACTTTCATGTTGCAGGGCAAGAGTAGTGGACAAAGAGGAATGCAATGTTGAAAGAGAAAGTAACTCCCTAGTTCGGTGAACATGAGCCCTGATGGATCGATCATCATATAATGCTGCAAAGGGATAAAGTTAAATCCATAAGCAGAAGCAGGATGCTTGTATGTATGTAGTGCAGGGTTTAGTGCTCGTTGCAAAGGATGCACATGGTGTGTGCAAATGGCTTGGGAACATGATGAAATCCCAAAAAGATAATTGATAAGTAGCAATTCTTAAGCTAAATAATCTCAAATATAGTCAAGAGTCTTAAGCTTACCAGCAACCATTTCCAAAAAGCAGCTCCCAGAGGTAATATCAGCAACTTCAGATATTTCATTGTAATCTTCCAGATGATGAACAGAACCATCCTTTCCATGCAGTAACAAATCATAGCAAGTAACAAAACATGTCTCTGGGGCATCAAGAAGAAATTGTCTAACATCCATTACAGAATCCCCGGGACTCAACTGAAAAGCCAAATTATTTTAAATCCATTAAACAATCATTGAAAAGAAATTCAAATCAGGAGAAGAAGGAACCAGGCTTAGCAGATAACTGTAAATAAAATAATAACCAGTGCTGATGCAACTAAGGGAAAACACCTCAAAAAGAAGTTCTGAATTTTCAATTTTCAAATGAACAATTAATTCAGCTTACTTGCAACTCAAGCTTCTCGCCTCCTTGTATTTTTACCGAAACTGGATAAAGATGGACATCACCTGGGGAGGGAAGAGAAGGGAAGGTAAGATGCATGTATCTGCAAATTCAGATTAAAAGATGCTTGGCAGCAGTCAAAGAAATATCGGAGAGGAGAAAATTCAGCTCAATCTATGTGCACCGAATTTATACCACCTTAATGTGGAAAAGAAAATGTTAAATATCAACCACTTTGAGGAATGATGCAACTATGGATAATTGGAAAATATAAGTGCAGAGACAAGTTTGAATTATTGGCAGAAATATAATAAAAGTAAGTAATACAAAAGAGTAGGAATAAAAGAGAATGGCACTCTCTAGCTATGCATATTAGAAAGCTTAGCACACAAACTACAATGTTGCTAATTTATCGCACAATGTAACTGAACATTACAGAAAGAATTTAAGTCACTTCACCATGTCTCCAATGGAAGATTCAAAATGAATCAAAACTTCAAGAACTGGTTGCAAAAAATTTACTCATAAAGGCTTGTATATTTAATATGCTATATTAGAAACACTTTAGTATTCTACTTTTGAATAAATTAACCTCACCTTCTTTTACCGGTTGCTGCTGTGGTGCATTATCCTGCTCCTTCACTTGTGTATTTGAGTCAATTGTTTCTTTCGTGCTTATATCTCCATTAGTTTGTGAAATATCGGAACTATCATTGACTGGAACATCAGCTACTGGAGCATCAGACAAAACAGCCTGCTCTGCAGATTTCGCCACACTTGGCTGCGGCCCCTTACGATTCTTCCCCTTATTCGCCTTTCCCGCCATTTTTTACCCTTATGTCAAAAAATTAATATCTTAGAAATCTGTAAGACAAAAAAGGAACAAACAACAAAGACCCACAAAGAGTTGGTCAAATCGAACCAGCGAAATACAAAACAAAATCACAACTCAAAATTACAGGCGGCGGAAGACAAAAAAATAGGCTAAAAATTTGAAAAGAGGAAACTTTTCTCTCTCATAAACCCAAGATTCTTATTCAATATTCACCCCTTCCTCATTCCAATAAATGCACACTTCATCAACACAGCCCTTTCAGACCAAAAGCAGTACAGAAAACAATCAATCTCCTCAATCGTTTTACCACCAACAATTTCCTAATCCATAAATCCATACAAACGAACTCCCCAGCAACTGCCCCCACAAGAACCCACAAACCCGCTAACATCTACAGATTGAAAGCCAATCCTTTACCCGCCGTCCAACAATAAATCCAAATGGGCCTTGACCATGATATCAAAACACACTAAAATACACAAACTCATCAATATATCGCGCAGTAAAGCTGTTAACTTGATCGTACGGACAATCTTACCAACAGAGGAAAAGGTGGGCACCGCAGCTCAGGTGTTCGATTAAATTCCCAACCCAGAAAGAAACCTGTTAGCAGTGAAAAGGAGAGAGCTTTGGGGTTTTGGGGCTGGGGTTTTACGAATTTAGGGGAGAATGAATGAGTAGAGAGAGAGAGTGGCTGTGAAGACGGCGGATTATTGAAACCAGTTTTATACTACTGTATTTTCCTTTTTTATTTTATTTTTTTCAAAAATGGCAATCAGTGCGGGTATTGTCGTCGTATACCTGAAAATATGGACAAATTAAATACGTATAATATATTCTTCGGGAAAAAAAAAAAAAAATACACTCCCCAGATTGTCAAAAAAAAAAATTTTGACAAGCGCCTAATAGTTAAAGGAATTTAAAACCGGATAATTGTTATAAAGAAATAACTTTTAACCACTTAAATCAACTCGAATAGTATATTTTTAAAAAACTAAATAAATAAATAATAGATATATTATACGGAATTATTTTTTAAATAAATAATTGGATTGGCTTCAAAATGCCTCGAATCGGGCTAGGGGCTTTTCTCAAAGTTGGCTTTCCCTTATAAAATGGTCAGATATGTCAAGCAGATTTATAGTTTGACTATTGATAAAATATTAATATTTTTATTTTTTGAAAAAATAATTATAGCACATATTATATATATATAATGTATATTTTTCGTAATATTATATTTATTTTAAGGGGTAGTTATTAAATAGAACCAATAATATTAAAAAGTTATCCTAAATACCCTAGTTTGAAAATTTTATGTTTGAGGTCAATAATACACTATATATTTTTTCTAAACCCCCTAATCACCTAAAAAGACTGAGTTGTCTTTACGTTTTTCCTACTGTCAGTCCAAATTTGCTTTCTCCAAACCTCTGCTTTACTAAGTCTCACCAGCCCCCATCGGAGTCTTCTTTTTCAAGCTTGCTTTGCGCGATTGGTGCCGTAATTTTCATCTGGCGATGGAGAGCAGGACAGTAAAGCATATTAAGGAAGTGTATGAGACATTTTGTCGTTGTAGATTTGAATATTTGATGTTGTATTCTGTCCTGTTCTGTTTGCATTTCATTTCCATTTTGGTTTATATCTGCAATGTTTAGCTCGAAATGGTATTGATGCCAACTAACGCTTCAATGGTTGTTAATGGGCAGATTATCTTGTTAAGATGTTTAATTCAACATCGTCAGCGCAGAATGAGTCGAGGTTGTTCTGTTATGGTGGTGTCCATACCCGTGTCTTCACTTTTAAGACTTCCAGAAATCCTCATCGGAGGTTTGCTAAACGTTGCAAGGGAACTTGTCGTATGTGGGTGTGGATCGATCCAGAACCCACCCCTGAAATGAGAGCACTTTTCGTCAGTTACGATAATAAGATCGCTATCCGGGATGCTGAAATCAAACTTCTGAAGTTAAAGTTAAAATCTATGGCAGCCCTTCTTCTTGTCTAATGGATAGCCTTCCTAGTACGATGATTTATTTGATGATTCCTCTTTGTGTAAGATTATGGGTGATTCTTCATTTTTGTAGTATAGTCGCCATCGATTGTAATCCTACATTTAAACAAGCATGTAAATATTTTGTAGTGTATATTGGGTTGTTTATTTTCTGCTTTGGCGAACGGGGAAAAGTTGTGTTTGTCGAATTAAGAGATGAAAACTCGTAATTAAAAGTTGGGTTTATCGAGTTAGGCTATGAAAAAGTGTTAATTAAAAGCTGGGTTTGTAGAGTTAGGTCATGAATATTTGGAATTAAAAGTTGGGTTTGTCTAGTTTGGCTACGAGAGTCGTAATTAAAAGGTGAATTTGTAGAGTCAGGCCATGAATATTTGGAATTAAAGGCTTGGTTTGTCGAGTTAGGCTACGAGAACTAGTAATTAAAGGTAGGAAACAAAGAAAGTAGCAAATAATCAGCCAGTTTATGCAAACAATATATATTAATTCAGTCCGGCTGACTACGTTCTTCTAAGGCATTTAATCGAACAACTTGCGAGCACTTCTTACATTGCATTCCAGTCCACCCCCTATTGGTTTAGCTGTCACCGATCTATGCAAATAGCTCCCATTTTTATTTTCTCACCCATCTCAATTTGTTGCAGGGGAAAAAATGGGAGCATCCATGCATAGATCGGTGAGATCTAAATCGTACATAGATGATCTACCATTACAGATCTATAGAAGTGGGGATTTGATGTCTGGCAACCCACTGTCACCTTTAAAAGCAGTAAGTTCACCCCCTTATTGGTTTAGCTGTCACCGATTATGTATAGATGCTCTCATGTTTATTTTCTTACCCATCTGAATATGTTGTAGATGGAAAAAAAGGAGCATCTATACACAGATTGGTGAGAACTAAACCAATACATGGATGATTTAGCATAAGAGATCTGTAGAAGTGGGGATTTGGTGGTGAATATAAAGGAGACCATCTGTAATCACATCGCCTTGGATAATGGGGGAATTAAATGCCGGGAGTTGGAGAGTCACGCCTTGGAAGACTAAAAGCAGGGTTAAAAATGCGTAATTGAAGTCATGGTTTGTCCAGTGTTAGGCCATAAAAATGCGTAATTGAAGGTTGGGTTTGTCCAGTGAAAGGTTAAAAATGCGTAATTGAAGTTATGGTTTGTCCAGTGTTGAGCCATAAAAATGTGTAATTAAAAGTTGGGTTTGTCCAGTGAAAGGTTAAAAATGCGTAATTGAATGTTGGGTTTGTCCGGTGTTTGGTCATAAAAATGCGTAATTGAGGTCAGGGTTTGTCCAGTGAAAGGTTAAAAATGCGTAATTGAAAGTTGGGTTTGTCCAGTGAAAGATTTGAATCATGATCACATCATTATAACATTGCAACATTAATAAGATTGATTGAATCATGATCACATCATTACAAGATTACAACATTAACAAGATTTATTAAATCATGACCACAACATTTCAACATTAATAAGATTGATTAAATCATCACCGAAACATTACAACATTGCAACATTAATAAAATTCATTAAATCATGACCCCAACATAACAACATTGCAACATTAATAAACCATTTTATGGCCTAACACTAGACAAACCCTGACTTCAATTACTCATTTTTAACCTTTCACTCGACAAACTCTAACTTCAATTACGCATTTTTAAAGCCTAACACTGGACAAACCCAACCTTCAATTACGCATTTTTATGACCTAACACTGTACAAACCCAACCTTCAATTACGCATTTTTAACCTTTCACTGGACAAACCCAACCTTCAATTACGCACTTTTATGGCCAAACACTGGACACCCAACATTCAATTACAAATTTTTAACCTTTCACTGGACAAACCCAACTTTCAATTACGCATTTTTATGGCTTAACACTAGACAAACTCAACCTTCAATTACGCATTTTCATGGTCTAACTCTACAAACCTAGTAGTGAAACACGAGTTTTCATGTACTAAAAGAAAGTTATAAAGATATGTACAAAGAAAATTAATATACGTACAAAATTACGAAAAATTAGTATTTCTTTCATACAAGCTGTTGACAACCAAATTTTAGAAGCATGTGGGCGATGTGAACACGGTAATCAACAATGGGGACCTCTTTTACAAACTGGTTGTACTTCGCGGTGTCCTTTGCAAGCGACTCCATGAAGAGGCAAATAAACGCCCCACAGTCCAAGCTTTCTGGTGCTTGAGTACGGATGGATGTGGCTTCTGGGAACCTTTCAGCTGCAACAACTTTGGCAATGCCCTTGTATTCCCAATATGCTTTCATGAAACAACCCCATATCTTCTCCGCGTGGCGTTTTTTAGGCGAACTCATGGAGTTGTACGCCAAGAACTTATTCTCCACTGTGTTGTACACTACCAAATGCCAATGATTGGTAGTGTTCAATGGGAATATAACGTACAGGCATTGGTCAATGACACCACTGTTGAGCCTTTCCAGCTGCAGCACCGCATAATTCATCAGTTTGGGCTCTTGAAGAAATTTAACCATCATTTTCGCTGAGATATAGTGGGTTTTCATGGATCCCTTCACCAAATCTATTATATGTTGTGTGAGAAATGAAGAAGCGCAATAGATTTTGTGGGATTTTGTGGGAATGTACTCACTACCCATCAGTATATCGAAAACCCTTTTATTCATTGGCTGACCCCATATCAGTCTCAGAATATCACTCACAAACACCCGCGTTTCATCGTTACACACATATACCTCTTTATCACTGACAATAAAATAAAATAAAATAAAATTACACAATGATACAAATTTGATTTTGAAATTACTAATTACGCATTAAAAAAAACTTACTTGAACGTGTTAGAGTAGGCATCAATGATCCCATCAATCACCTTAAGGGCTTCATCGTTCAAAGATGTACGCCCGTCAAAATCCTTTCTACCTAGAAAGGACTTCAAATCATCAGCAACAAAATAAACTGGGGCACCAAATTCATCATCATCATTAACCTCCTCACTTCAAATCATCAGCAACAAAATAAACTGGGGCACCAAAATCATCATCATCATTAACCTCCTCAACAACATGAACTGCTTCATGAGGGAACTCAGCGGCACCTCGCTCAACCTCATCAGCAGCAGCCCCCTGAACTTCATCCTTAAATTTTCCCCATTCAGTTCTCAAATCACACGTGACGTCACAAACAAGAAGACCTACAAAATCACGCCTCGAAAGCTCCTGCACATCTTCAACCTTCTCCTCTACAACATTCTCCTCAGCTTCATCCTTCCCCTCACTAACATTCCCTTCAACACCTTGTACAACAGAGTTCTCAGCAGCTGCCTTCCTTCTTTTGTTAGACTTTGCACGCTTATTAGATTTTTTCCTCTTACCATCTTTCTTCTCCTCCTCCACATCATCCTCTACACCATCATCATCATTATCATCATCGTCAACCTCATTTTGAAAGACAGACTCTAGTAGATCCTCTACACAATCGAGCAACCTAAGCTCATTTTTATTAGTAGGTTTAATTTGATATAGCTGCAAGCAAACGATTAAATTGTATAATATAAACATATAGCTCATCATAATTCATGTATACGTAACGTTTTTAATCATAATGTTTACTTACGTCGGAGAAGGTCAGCTTGCTGAAACGCTTTTCGATTTCCTTCTTTTATGAAGGCAAATTACTCCTCCCCCACTTCAAAAACCGTGGGAAGGCCTGCACCAACACGACATGCCCACAGGAGGGAAAATGCTTAATGAACCAAGCCTGGATTTAAAACATACTAGGGGGATTAAAAAGACAAACACAACCGCGTAGATATAAAAAACAAGATAACAATGTATATATTCTTACCATCAGCCCCATGGTACAACCGTCAAGAAACTATTTGGAATCAACTTTGAACTTCTCAATTGACAAAACCAAAAAATTGTAAACAACAGCACCACAAGCGAATCGGTCGATATACGTTAAGTCATCTACATAGCATATCAGACCAATTGACAGCTTAAGGTTGCTACGTGGAAAAAGCAAGATAGAAAAAACAAACAATATGAACATTTTTGCAAAATCATCGATGTCTTCGGCATCACTCCTACAAGCCAAGCCCTGTAACCTGGCCAATATGTTAGCACATGTCACCCTACTGTTTTTGTTGTCAAAATACAGTTGCCGAAATCGTGATTTCACTGTAACATAAGGATCAACAGGGTTACCCTCACATTGTAGCCCCAACACAATTGAGAGCTCTGTGTCAATAAAGGGTACACTGACTTGCCCAAAGTTGAATATCCATAGATCCACGTTATAACGTTCCAGCAGCGCCCCAACGCATTTGTTTGTACCTTGAACTCCATGCATTTGAAGGAATGAGCCAAATGGAGTCGCTAATATCCTTTGCCTTTGGGCATCAGTTAGCACACCAATTTCGGCCATTTTTTTAGTAAAATATGTTGGCGAACAACGGCATTGTATTTCATCGCGTCGCGTAGTTTTATCGCTGCTTTTCTTGGTGCTGGACCTATTTGAGATTTGCTTCAATCTAGCCATCGGAACTAATTGACAACGAAAACTGCCCAATTAATTACAAGCCCTAAACGACGAATTGCAAGCCCTAAATACCGAATTAAGACCCTCAAATCCGGAATTAAAAACCTAAATTGTAGTATCAGGGTTGTTACAATTACCAGATATGGGGACGGATATATAGAGGCCGGAGTGCTCGTCGACGGCGGTCAGTATCGGATTCTCAAAGATGATTCAAGAGAAAGTTACACTGATTCTTGAATTCAACAAGGGCAAAAAGGTATTTTCACACGTTTTAGGGGGGTTTACAAAAAATATGTTGTGTATTAGGGATGTAAAATTGGTTAGTTTCAAACTGGGGTGTTTGGGATAAGTCATGTGCCTTATCAGGGATGAAACATTAATTCTCCGTTATTTTAATTATTCTTTTTAAGGTTTGTAATTATGTTATAATAATTATTTTTTTAGTAACATATGCCTCATGCTAACTAATTGTCCAATCACTTAATGTCAATAACAAGACCCTCAAGTTAATGATCCCAAAATCATCGTATTGTCACATTTGAGCTGACCAAGTTTAGTCAGGCCATCCCCAGGGCTATTTCCATACCTCTTGTATACTCCAGATTTCGATAACATGTTCAAGAGGTTAATTCGTTGTATCTTCACAATTTATCAACCTTATCATCATTTTTTAGTCACATTCCATTTTAATTTTCTCATATTTTCAGCCTCAAGCAATTTGTAATCCTTCTCCAAGCCTCAAGTTCTCCATTGTTATAATGCTGGTTTATCCTAATTTCATAACAAAATGTAATATAATAAATTTTGTTTATGTGAGTTCTGATGTTGCACAATGTCATTATGACGCTTGACGGCGTGTTATGTTACTCAACGCATGTCATTTTAGACCTAGTTAACCATGAGATCAATTCCCCCTCCCCGATTGGAAATAGAAGGGTCCATTTCATGCTTGAGGTTTTAATTGCGTGAACATGTTTTTCAATCTCTCCGTTCGAATTGCAGGTCGAAGATACATTTAATGCACTATATTGTATGACACACTGCACTCAAGTGCTTCATGTCTATAACTGCCAACTCTGCAAGTCAGCAAATATTTTAATGCACCCCGAATATGAACATCTCAGATACGCTCTAGAAGTACAGTTAGTAAATATAGTTTTTCTTCTTCTTTGTTTAAAAGAGGATTAATGTTGGTTCCCCAACTATCCACGGATAAGACTCAAACCCGTGATCTACCAATTCACAGGCACAGATGCTTACTACTTAAGCCATCTGCTCGTCTTCAGTTAGTAAGTATAGTTATTGCTATTCGAGTTATTTACTTACCTTCAGATAAATTTATTGAATACTCTTCTGATTCATGTGTTTATGTTAGTTAGTAAGCATAATTATTGTAACAACCAAAAGTGTCACGTATTTGTATTTATTTAGACACTGAAAGTGTTATAATAACCTTTTGAGGTACCTTCTTATGTAACACTGTTTGTTAGTGTCGTATTTATATTTTTTTGTGTCACTTTACTTTGTCACAATATGTATTCTTTTAGTAGTATACATCGGGATCCTTCAATCTAATTCATTGTTTCCTTTCTTTCGGTCACTTTTAAGTTGAGAACACCATTTTAAAGGTTAGGGGCAAAGTTCGAAAGATTCCCAAGGAAATGAGTTTCTGAAATTTACCCAATAAAAATACAAGACATTTACTAATTCTTTAAAACTTTATTTATATGGCGTGCCAATAAATTATTAGATTATGTTAAATGAGTTTAATGTTTATTGATAACCTCAATTTACATTGTTGACCGTGTTATAGAGATCTGCAAAAAGTATGAAACAATAAATTTCTAAATTGATTGGTTATTGATCTTCTCAATTTATATTGTTAAATATGTGGTCTTTTTCCCCCTTTTTTCCTATTTGCGTCCTCCTATAGTTTTATTTAAATCATGACTTTTCCCTATTAGTATTCTCTATTCATAGAGATTTCTGTGAGGATTTAATTTATTTATTTTTTTTAGCAGCTTTTTTTTTAGATTTTTTGGCAACTTATTTAGCCATTTCTGCTGAGAAAAAAAAAATCTATTAATAGAAGATACGTGACTATTAAATATAGGATTTATAATTAATCTAGCACGGTGCCAAGATTTGGGGGAATAGTCATATGAAATTTTAAAATTCTAGGAGATGAAAATATAAAAATTAAAAATTTTAATTTTTTAATAAAAAAGATAGAGTATATATATATATATTTTTTTTTATTTTTATTTTTTTGGTCTGTGGAGTATATATAATAATAGGGACAAGGAAGTTGAGGGGATGATCACCGCCTCATGCCCTTCCTAGACTCCTTTAAATTCTAATATTATATAACAATGTATTGTTAAATTACACCATTTGATACTATATGATCGGTGATATTAGTTCACATAAAAAAAAATTGAGTAATGTTTTTATTTTGAAAAATGAACATCATAAATCCATGTATTTCTAAATTGAAATATAAGAGACCAAAAATAATTAATTTAAATATTAGAGATCAAAATATTTTAAATTTTTTATATTCTGATTATGTAATTTATTCGTATTTCAATAAAATTTACTAAACGACTATTTGATTAATTTAGACAAACTTAATTTGATAAAAAAAGAGAACATATACTTTGAGTACTCAAATTAATTAGTTGATTAAAAATGCAACAGTTGAAAGTAAAAAACATGCGTCCGTAGTTGCTTTTGAATTTATTATTTTTATTTTAGAGTTTGTTTTCCAAAAATCTAAAATGCGAAGGACAGTAGCTATTTATTTTTTATTTTTTAACACCCCCCAAGTGGTCAAATTGATTTGAATTCGGGTCATTGCTTTCAAAAAAGAACCCTCAAACCACTTAGTCAACCACTGTTGGCGAAAGACAGTAACTATTTTCAACCTTAACTTGAAAACACACCTATTATTATTGATGGGAAATGTCACACCCCCACCCTCTTCCCTCCTTTTTTTTCCCCTCCCCCTTTTAAAAATGATCGATGATGATTCCCCAACTACCCCAATAAGACTTGAACTCATGATCTACTGTCTTACCACACCCCACCCCTAATAATAACAAAATATTGTCAATTAGGAAATTCCAGGCACCATGCATTCAATATTTTTGTCATGTATAATATATCATAAATTATATCTCTAAATTGTGTTATCAAATCATTTATTTACATGTTACTTGTTCTTATATTCTTTGATATGATTTTAATTAACTTTTGGGAGTGTGTGTAAATTTTAAAAATAAATGTTTATCAAATTATAATTTATTTCTAGTAGTTTTAGAGTATTTGAATTTTTTTTTATTTTATTTTTTTTGTCGCAACAGACTCAAGCCAAACTAGATGTCATCAATCTCCAACTCCTTAACCAAGTCTTGTGGCTAACTCTCCCAAATACATTTTTCTTCCTTCATTGCTTGACTATATTTGGCAATGGAATCAGCGAGACTATTGCCCAATCGTCTAATATGTTTCAAGGAACAATATGATGGCTTGCGAAGAAGCAGGCAAAAATCCTCAATAATGAGACTCAAAGGGTCATTCATATTGTCTGACCCTGCAATCAAATTAATCACCACTTTTGAGTCACAATCAATTTCAATTTTCGAAAATCGTTTGTTCCAAGCAATCCTTAATCCTTCTCGAAGGCCCACCATCTTTGTTGTTGTAATGGAGGTGTCTCTAAGTTTCATTGCAAATTCCTGCGACCAATTCCATTTTCATCTCTAACCACGCCTTCTGCAGAGGCTGTTTTTCATTGTTCGATAAGGCTACCATATGTGTTAAGCTTAACCCATTCGAGTTTGGCTCGAAGCCATGACGGTGAGGGTCGTTCACTATTCGTCTTCTTGCTAGTGTGCTACATCGTGTGAATATCTAGAGCAAACATTCTAATGGTGTGCAGTACAATCCAAGTGGGTTCCCTACTTCTCTCGTATACCCACTTGTTTTAGGATTTTCAGATTAGCTAAATACTTGCTAAGAAGATAAATTTTCAGTCACACTTTAGCGCCATAATGTGCCACAAGTCATGCTTCCACGCATTTCTATTCCAAAACTTATCTCAAATGTACCCCAATTTGAAATAATCTCTGGTTCTAGCACCATTTTTCAAATCATACTTGTTGCAAAGACAATACCTCAAAATATGGAGAATGTCCTCCCTGCTGGCATGGAAACGTGTGCAACCTGAGTTGTCCCTCACTTTTCTATCAAATCGGAGTGCATTGCAGATAAGACTTTTATGGTTAATGAGTCATAAGAAGCACTTGAGTTTATCTGGAATATTACTCCTCCATGTCATACACCATGTAGTTCTAATATTAACATGCATCGACCTTAAGATATTATAAGAAGATTTATAAGAATATCGTTCTGGTGACTCAACCCCCCCCCCCCCCCAATACACAAGTCACGAGTTGTGGCATTTTTCTGAAATAGGTGTTCCTTTTATTTTTCTCCTGCACCTCACTTGACACGTTTTTCACTCTTGCAATGTTTCAATTTCCCTGTCCGTCTAAAATGCTTGAAACTTTCAAACCTACATTATCCAAATGAATTTCATCTTCTACTTGGGATGGAAGTGTCACATTATCTAGCCAGACATCATTTCAGTGATCAATGTCTTCCCCATTGCCGACACACCATTTTATCCCATTCTTAACACATTGTATACTTTTGACAATGCCCTTACATACTCGTGAGGACGTTTGTTTCTGAGTGTGTTCAAGAATAGCGTCGTCTTTCAAATACTTTTCTCTAAATTTTTTTTTCTCAAGTGTTGTTTTCTCTTTCTAGAATTCTCCATCTCATTTTGGCAAGCATTGCGATATTGCTTTTGTGTGTTTCTTTGATACCCAAACCATATTCCTTCTTACTCCGGACCACCCGACCAAGTGAGCTTGTTACACTAGATATATTCTTTTTTGTGTGCCCGTAGACCACAAAAATTTCTGTTTATTTGATCAAGTTTGTTACAAACACTAAAGTAAATCCAACTACTGTGCATTTTATATATAGGAATCAACGAGGTAACGACTTGAATTAAAGTCAACCGCCCTGCCATGCTATGCGTTTTAGCCTTCCTATTAGCAAGCCTTTTCTGAAACCTCTTCATAACATTATGAAAACTGATCATTAGCATTCCTTCCACACCCTAGCCTCACTCCAAGGTATTATGAATAGTGTCCTAGAAAGCCGATTGAATATCCGCTTTGTGCTTTTCCTTATTGTAATCACAGACAATCTTTGAGTGAAATAACGAATTGAGGCAACACTTCTTTATATGCTCTTGTTTGGTATGCGTTTACTTTATCTGTGCATGTATGAGAACTCCCCTAATCATGATGACTTTAGGACTCTACCATTTAGGTGAAATGGTTCATGAAACGAGCCCTATATCACATAAGTCATGATTAGTAAAATACTCCAAGCTGATGAGTCCTACCGACAGTGGGAGTGTCAACCTGACTCCTCTAAGGCTTGCTTGTGGGATCACGCCCTTAAGAAGGATCACCTTGATTCATGGAGGTGCAAAGTGTATAGTTGATACGTGCGTGATACATGAGGGTGCTTACTTCAATAAGTAAGTTCACTGAGGTGCCCGTGTGAGAACATTCCTAAATGGGAAAGGAAGTTTATATTTTAGGAAATGGAAACTTCCAGATTAGGAAATATCTCACGAGTCATTGATGTGATTAATTGATCCTTAAGACTTGAGGTTCCTTGTCACTTTATGAGTTAACTCTGTAGTCTTAGGTATAAGCTTTAAAGGGTGTCGCCTTAGACAACTGATTCAAGGCTTATGCTGGGGCTGCACAAGTGATTCATGAAAGTGAATGAGAATCAAGAAATGACCTACACTTGCATATGCAAGGTGATCTCTTATTATGTAAGTCATTCATATGCCATATGGAGTCCTTGGCCAAGGCAGTAGATCAAGACATCAAGAAAAGGGTTTCTTGGATTGAGATCAAATGGATATGAAATGCACTTAGCTTTAAGACTAGATTATTAGGGTTCTAATTATTCCCTTACCCTAGATCTTGGTTGAGAGATAGTAAGTAGGAGGATTGTATCTCACATGAATCAATGACTTAAAGGTTCTGTCGAATCCGAACATTCCAATTCAGCTAGGGGTTAAACACCTGTTGCTAGACTATGGTCGTTTAATCTGTGGACTGATTAATTAATTAGTGAATTAATTAATTAGGGTCACTGCTAATTGAATTGAGAACCTAGAGGGTCACACACAACAACTTGGTTACATGAGTTGAGGCTTAAAAATGATTAAACGAGTTAATCGGGCCTAGAGGGTTCCACACGTGTGAAACCACACGTGTGGCTCACGTGACTGGACACATGTCATTGTGACACGTGTGCCACACGTGACTATTTAATTGAATATTAAATAATTAAGTTGTTAATTATTTAATAGACTTTGGTTCAATTTTGAATTAAAAAGAAAGTCTTATTTTGGAGAAAAATAATCTAGTTAATTAATTATGAATGAATTAATTAGATAAAATAAGTTATTTATTTTAAATAAATAAAGTATAAAATTATCCAAAAATAGTTTGGATATTTTTAGCTCTCTTGAAAGTTGATTTGAATTTGAATTCAAAGTCAAAGTCAAAATTACTTGATGATCAAGTAATAGGAGAGAGAAAGAGACCAAAACCCTAGCCCATAAGGACTAGGATTTTCGGTCCTCCCTTACTTATAAATAGGGGAGCTCGAGCTCGCCTTAGAGCTAATTGGCAATTCTTTTGGTTCATGTGTTGAGCACCATCCTTTCTCCAAGATAAACGAAGCCTTAGGTTAAACCTAAACACTAACTAGAGAACTAGCATCCTTACTAGTTAGATTGTGATCAAGTTGGTGGACTATCTCTAGAGAGCTTCAAGTTAGAAGTTTGAAGATTCGAGCTTTACCAAGGAGAGGGGATCAAGCCGCGAGAAGAGCGTTCTTAGGTGGCTTGAAACGCTTCAAGAAAGAATAAAAGAAAAGTAAGTTTCTTTTCTCTACGAATTTGGATACACGATTGCGAGTCCAAGGTCCTTTTGTTGGAAAATTTTTAAATTTCCACTGCTTTCTTATTCGTATTTTCCAACACAAGGTACCTTCCAATATCACTTGTCTTACTAATTTCTAAAATTTGAGTGATCGTATTCTGGGGTATTTGTTTGAGGAGCAAACCATACTTTAGACTTTTGAAGGTTGGCTTTCAAACCTAACGAACCACAAAAACGATTCATGATGTCCCGAATCACTGCTATATTGTCCAGAGTCGCGTTTGTCGCAAGAATAATATCATCAACGAGAAGTAAGTGACTAATAACTGCCCCTTGTTAGGTTCAATTTTCGCATCCATTTGAGCGTGATTGTTGTTAGAGAGCGTTTGGTACCATTATTAGCTATTATTAGCTTTCATAGATATGAGATACTAGCATTAATTTTGTGCTTGGTATCAAGTATTAGCTCAAATGGGCCAAGGTCACTTAATTTTTGGCCCGGTGAAGCCCGCTACTGTGCATGAATTAAGTGGTGAAATTCATCTCCAATTTCAGGTGACATTAAGTGGTGTTGTGTTTTATTCTACCGTACATATTTTCTCTTTCTATTCTATGCCCCAAGTGAAATTCACTTCTTCACTTTACCATTACACTGTATAGAGTTCTTCACTATACCCAAGGGTTTGTGAATTTGGGGGAATTCTTTTAAGCGAGAAGCCGACGAAGAGAAGAACCCTTGGGTATGCATCTCTTATGTGATTGTCCACATTTAATCTGCTGGTTTGCAACAGTCGATGTTGGGTTTCTTACCTTTGCGGCGTAAATTGTAGTATCTTTTCTTCGGAATACTCTGGAAGGGGCATCCACTAATCTGACCAGGTACTACCACGATATCTACAAAGCTTTGTGGAACCGGCAAACCGAGTCGCCTCCTTCATTTACGAGTAAGATGAAAAACTATTTCTTTCTTGGGTTTATGCCTTCTTTATCTCCATCTCTTGCAATGACCTAATTATTCGTTTCATGCCTTCTGCACACACTTGGTTAATGGTTCTGAATTCGTTGGGTTTGTTATGTGCTTTGTTTTTAGTGTTGTGAAACCTAAGTATTGGTGTGCTGCTATTTCTTAATTTTTGATTTTTGGCATGGGTAATCTGTATAATTCATCTTGATTCGATATGAACTGTGGTTGAATGAAAGTCCGCGCAATTTTGGAGTTTCTTACTTCAGAAGTGTGTCTTGTTCAGTGACTTTTCTTTTTACGATGTGTTCTATTACTCTGTATACACTTGGAGATCTGTCAGATGTGCGCTTTTAGTATAGTTGAGGCTGTAATTTTTACCTTTTTACATAGGTGTTAATTTATATTCCACAATATAACGCAGATTTCATAGCTGCTATTACATAATTACTAAAAACTATGAACGATGACATTTTAAATTTTTGACTGAAAATAAGTTGTACAAAGAAGGCATGAAACTCGTTTGTAGAAAGTCTTTTCGTTGGGTGAATCGGTGGAATCTTCTCTTAGGGACTGATAGAGCTGTTGGAGAAACTAGCCTTCAGCTTCGAGTTTAGCTTGGTTTGTTTTGAAAATTTCAGTTCTTTGTAATTTGTCTTTCTACTTTGTATGCTAATGGTAGGAAGTTTCTTTTTGATGGACTGAGACACTTGATTTCTCATGTCTTGGCCAATTTAATGTTCATCCCCTTCTTGGTTTCTATGTTTTGTTGCTACTTAGTAGTACTCTAACTTAGAGACTAACAGAATATAATGGGACTTATGTCCTGTAATATTTTGTGAACTTGCTTCGAGATTATTGCTCTAGGTATGAAGTGTAAGCTTTTGATTTCCTATATATGCTCTAGATTTAGTGGTTAATAAGAAATTTAAATAGTCATGGTTCATAGTTGGTTATCAGTTCTAAGTATCCTAAATACATATTAAAAATAGTTAATTATCTATCAAAGTCACATGGAATTGATTGGGCCTTGGAGCTTGTCAAGAAGGGGATGACCATCCGCTGAACTTATCCTTCCTAAGCACAATGTCAACAGAGGTAAGTAGCAGTTCTTAGCTGGTGAAACTACTTAGCAATTATGTATCTGTGCAAATTGCTAAATTGCAATGAATATATGTGTACTTCTATTATTTAGTTGTGTTGTTTGGTTATGAATTAGGAGTTTTATTTATTTATTTTTATTTTTGGTATTCGATTAGAATCTGAATGTTGAAGCTTGTAGCTATGTTATGAAATTAGCTCTAAATTTTAATGTGATTTTGCACCTTTCAAACACAAATAGGAACTTGCAACACCTCATGCTGCTATTACTATATTTTCGGGGCCAATGATGTTGTTTTTGCTCTAACGATACACACAATAACTATCTTAATAATATTTTGGATAGAAAATGAAAGTTACTTATGTTGGAGTTGAAGTGATAGACTTGAAGTCTGGAGACCTTCGTTGGTGCTTGGACTTCAGAGATATGGAATCTCCAGACATAATTCTTCTCACAGAAGCCTATGGGAGGAAAAATGTTGACCATGGTGGATTTGTTCTTTGTTCGTTATATGGAAGGAAATCTAAAGCTTTTCAGGCTGCTTCAGGGACATGAAATGCCGCTATTATATCAAATTTAGTATGGAATATAGTTATTTCTCTTATGATGTTGTATCTTAATAAGAAAATAAACATTTCCGTCATTTTGAAACAATCAGAATTCATGTATCTGAAAGAAGCAAAAAAAAAAAAAAAACAAAAACAAAAAAGAAAGGAAAAAGAAAACAATTTATGTACTTGCTAATGCTATGAAATACTTGTTGGCTTTGAATTGGCTTTATTAAACAGTTTCCTCTGCAAGTAATTATTGTATGCTAATGGGTTTTTTTTGTTCTAGACTAAATCTGCAAATTAAACTCGTTGGTTGGGGCGTCATTAGTTGTTGATAGTTCTCAATCTCTTACAATTGCAGAGTACATGAAGCAAAGGGGTAAAGTGTTGGGTATAAATTGCTTTTGTTGATTCTTTTTATTGTTCTGCTTTCCATTTGTATCTTGCAGGAATGGTGATGGTAAGTTCCAGTCAATCTCCAAGATTGGTGGACCAAAGGATCAAATCTTCAATCACATTATTCTAGGAGAACCTTCAGCAATCAAAGCAACAACCTACATGGCAAGAAGTAACTCCCAAACGGCTAGTATGTTCAAAATCTCATTATATAAAAGAAGACCTCAAGGCAGCAATAAAATTAAGTCTTTTGGCCCTTCTGAGCAAGACTAAAGCGTTAGTACATTCATACGAATCCGAGTGATTCAGTTGTATTTGTGTTAGAATCCGAGTGATTTAGTGTTCTTGTGAGACTTTGCTCTCTAGTTTGCACGGTTTGTATTCTCTGGAACCATCTTCTGCTAGTTCCAGAGACAAGGTATTATCTTTCTTAGTGTGTGTAGGTGAGATTGATAAGTGCGTGAGACTTATTTATCTCACCGTGTGTTGGTGTAAGAGATTACAAGGTATTTCTTGTAATCTCTAAGTACTTAATATAAATATCTTTGAAAACTCCCAAGCTCACAACTTGGGGACAGGAGTAGGCTTGCCGAACCTGTATAAATCGCACGTGTCACTTTTATTTCTGTCTTATATTCCATTCTTACAGTTGTTAAGGTTCTATTTAATCAACTGGAACTCTCGCTATTGTGTATCAATTGGTATCAAAGCAGGTTTTTTTCTCAAAAAACAAAGGTTTAATCACCTTTTCGATCCAAATCCGCTGCTAAAATGGAATATTTTGCTGAAGCCCCCTCACACACACGTGCACCACTTTTTGATGGTACTAATTACTCTACTTGGAAGAATCGCATGGAAGAATTTTTTATGGGACTTGATTTCAAACTTTGGAAGATTGTCACCAAAGGCCCAGAGATCCCAATGAAAGAAGTTAACGGACTACAGGTTCCAAAAGAGATGGATGAACTTGATGAGAAGGATGAAAAAGCTTGGTCACTAAATGCACGAGCAAAAAATGTCCTTTCAGTAGCACTAACCAAAGAGGAATACAACCGAGTCTCAACCTGCAAAACATCTAAGGAAATGTGGGATATGCTACAAATCACCCACGAAGGAACTGAACAAGTCCGAGAAGAACGAGTGGCAATTCTAACCACTCAATACGAAGCATTCCAGATGATTCCAGGAGAAACCATCAGCCAAATGCACACCCGATTCACAGCCATTGTCAATCAAATGTGTGCCTTAGGAGAACCTCTGTCTGAGGGACAACAAGTCCGGAAGATCCTACGATCCCTTCCCAAGGAATGGACACCCAAAGTCACTGCCATCACTGAAGCCAAAAAGCTAAGTACTCTTACAATTGCTGAACTCATTGGTTCCTTAATTTCTCATGAACTCACCCTCTTGAATAAGGGAGATAAAATAGATGTCCAGAAAAATATTGCCTTCTCAGCAGACAATAGCCTTAACCTTGAGGATCAAACCGATGATGAGTTGGTACTCCTATCTAGAAGAATCAGAGAAATTGCCTCAAATCGGAACAGAAACCGAAGGTTCCAGCAGCCACAAAACAGCAACTTTCAATCCAACCATTCAACTCAGCAGTTCCAGAACCACAATGCTCAGTCATCCAACTCATCTCAGCAGTTCCAGAACAACAGAGTTGTATGTCATGAATGCAGGAAACCAGGGCACATTCGACCGAACTGTCCACTACTGAAAAAGCAACAGGAAAACGAGAATAGGCAAAGCTCTTATCTTGCTAACTGGGATCTCGAAAGTGAAAGGGATCTATTTGACACGGAGGAGGATTGCATTGCTCTCATGGCAGATAATCAAGTAAGCTTCCCTTGCTCTTCTCTAAACGAAAACAATAATATTGAAGGCATAAATGTAGAAAATTTGCTTGAAACTTGTTCAAATCGGATTGAAAATCTCCTTACTAGGAATAAAAAACTTGAAGAAAACTTGTTGAATACCATTAAAGAAAAACAAGACATGGAGGGTAGATTACTTCAAGCCATTGATCAATTAAAAATAGAAAAAGAGTTTTTTGGAAAAAGAAAATGAGCACATATCCTTAGAACATTCACGTCTTAGTGAAATTATACACAAGATGGACAATGTTAAGAAAAAACAAAGGCATTTTCCTAGAAAGAGATGCTATAACTGTGGGAAACTCGGTCATATTCAATATACATGTCACAGTCCCAGAAGCACAAAAATTAAACAAATCTGGGTTCCAAAAGCTGTACAGATGGTTCCAGAAGCACTCACTGCACTACACTCTAACAAAGAAGGACCCAAAAACTATTGGGTACCTAAAACCAAATGACATTTACAGGAAATAACCTCTGGAGCATCCGGGAACAAAAAGTGGATTCTCGACAGTGGATGCTCTCGACACATGACAGGTGACAAGACCAATTTTTCTGAAATTCAGGCTTATGAAGGAGGTAATGTTGTATTTGCTGATAATACCAAGGGTAAGATAATTGGTAAAGGGGTCATTGGTACTAAAACTGGTCAATGCATTGAAAAAGTTTGGCTTGTTGAGGGTCTGGAACACAACCTTATAAGCATTAGCCAACTATGCGACAGTGGATATGAAGTTAAGTTCAGTTCATCTAAATGTTGCATTATGAAAAATGGTGAAGTAATTTTCTTTGCTAATAGGGAGAGAAACATCTATTCTTTTCTTATGCAATATTTGTCTAACCAAAAAGTTGAGTGTTTAGCCGTATCAGATGATTCAAGTTGGACTTGGCACAGAAGAATGGGTCATGTCAACATGGATCTTATCTCCCATTTAACCAAAAAGGAATTAATCAAAGGCGTTCCCCAGCTTAAATTCGTCAAAGATAAGCCCTGCACAGCATGCCAAGAAGGGAAGCAAGTTCGTTCCAGCTTCAAGATAAAGGACAATGTATCCACCAGCAGGCCTCTGGAACTACTGCATCTCGACCTTTTTGGACCAATGAGGACTCAATCCATGGGAGGTGAACGTTACGCTTTCGTTATTGTTGATGACTTCTCTAGGTATACCTGGGTACTTCTTCTTGCGCACAAAAATGAAGCTATAAACTCCTTCATACCTCTTGTCAAAAGAATTCAAAATGATAAAAATCTGAGTGTTAAACGTATTCGCAGTGACCACAGCACTGAATTTGATGAAAAGAAATTTACCAGTTTTTGTGAGGAAAATGGCTACTTTCATGAATATTCAGCTCCCAAAACCCCCCAACAAAACGGGGTTGTGGAAAGGAAAAATCGCATTTTGCAAGAAATGGCTCGCACCATGATAAATGAGTTTGATTTACCAAAATCTTTTTGGGGGGAAGCTGTTAATACTGCTTGTTAAATTTCGAATAGAGTTTTTCTCAGACCCATCATCAAGAAAACCCCTTACGAACTGTGGCATGGTAGAACACCAAACATTTCTTACTTTCACGTCTTTGGTTGCAAATGCTACATTCTTAATGACAAAGATAACTTGGGAAAGTTTGACTCTAAATCTGATGAGGGTATTTTTGTGGGTTACTCAACTCATAGCAAGGCATACCGAGTTTTTAACAAACGCAAAAGAATTGTACAGGAATCAGTGCACGTTATATTTGATGAGACTGACTCGGTAGCCAAGGACACCTTGAGCATTGAAATTTCAGGTTACCCAGCCCCCACAGAAGAAGTTCCAGACGCTCCCGTGGAAGTTCCAGAAGCAATAGAAAACAAAGATTCAGGTTCCGTAAAGGAAGAACACACAAGGAAATTCAAACACGCATCTAGCCATCCTCTCGACAATGTCATTGGGGATATCAACACTAAAATGATGACACGATCTCAACGCATGACCGAAAATAACGCTAGCAGTAGTCATCAAGCACTCATCTCCATGATTGAACCCAGGAACATCAGCGAAGCCCTTCAAGATGAATCATGGGTATCGGCAATGAAGGAAGAGCTCAGGCAATTTGACAAATGCAGGGTCTGGAATCTGGTTGAAAAACCGAAAACTCACTCAGTCATTGGAACCAGATGGGTATTTCAAAATAAGCTGGATGAAACAGGTAAAGTCACTCGAAACAAGGCCAGGCTCGTAGCCAAAGGGTACAGTCAACAAGAAGGTATCGATTTCGATGAGACCTTCGCTCCTGTAGCCAGGTTGGAATCTATTAGAATGTTACTTGCTTTTTCTTGCCTCAAGAACTTCACTCTTTACCAAATGGATGTCAAAAGCGCCTTTTTAAACAGATCCATTAGTGAAGAAGTGTATGTTCAACAACCCCCTGGGTTTGAGGATCATAATCACCCCGATCATGTTTATAAACTGAACAAGGCACTCTATGGGCTTAAACAAGCCCCCCGTGCATAGTATGATTGTCTCAAAAACTATCTCTTGCTGAATCATTTCAATATTGGAACTATTGACACAACTCTTTTTGTCAAAAATAAAGATAAGGATCTCCTTGTCGTACAAATTTATGTCGATGATATTATCTTCGGAAGCACTAACAATGTTCTCTGTCAAGAATTCTCTGATTGTATGCAACAGGAATTTGAGATGAGCCTCATGGGCGAACTAACATACTTTCTCGGGCTGCAAATCAGTCAACAAAGGAAAATGATCTTTGTGGGACAAGAAAAATACACCAAAGAGATATTAGACAAGTTCCAGATGAGTGACTGCAAACCCGCACCAACTCCTATGAGTCCTTCAACCAAACTGGAACCAGATCCTGAAGGAAAGGAAGTTCCAGAAAAACTGTATCGAGGAATGATTGGAAATCTACTGTACCTAACAACAAGCAGACCAGATATACTCTTTGCCACAACACTTTGTGCCCGCTTCCAATCCGCACCAAAAGAATCCCATCTCAAAGCAGTCAAACGCATTCTCCGGTACTTGAAAGGAACGACAGATTTTGGTCTCTGGTACCAAAAAACTGACACCATGAATCTTGTTGGGTTCTCAGACGCAGACTACGCTGGGTGTGTCATTGATAGGAAAAGTACCAGTGGGTCTTGTCAGCTTCTTAACAACTGTCTCGTCAGCTGGTCCAGCAAAAAACAAACTATTGTGGCTCTATCAACCACGGAAGCCGAATATATGGCTCTGAGTAGCTGTTGTGCACAATTACTTTGGATGAAGAGGACACTTTCGGATTTTGGTCTTCATTTTTCTAAAATTCCTCTATACTGTGACAATACCAGTGCCATCTGCATATAAAAAAACCCAGTTTTTCATGCCAAGACGAAACACATTGAAATCAAGCACCATTTCCTTCGTGACCATATCCAGAAAAATGAAGTTGAGATTTTTTATGTTAAAACTCAAGAGCAATTGGCTGATATCTTCACGAAACCTCTTCTGGAAGATCAATTTTGCAACCTTCGGTCCAAATTGGGAATTCTCTCTTCCATATCCACTGCATGATTTATTTTCAGCAAGTTCCAGTTTATCGTTTCTTTTTTCTTTCCTTTTTTTTTTTTTTTTTTTTTTTTTTGCATCAATTTCTCAGCACAACATTCATTGCATCTTGAACATATTTACTCGATTACTTTTTATGTGTCTCTTTCTCTCCAGGAAAACGAATCGACACTTCAAGGGATAAAATGTGCATCCTTCCTAAATTATTGTCTATTCACTCTCTTCCCTTAGAACTCTCATCCAAACATGACCAAGAGAAAAACCCTAGCCGTCACTCCCGCTAACCCTCGTCGTTCCCGACGAAAGGGGTCTCAAGCCACGCCGGAGATTTCGCACCTGGTCGCAGAATCTGATGAAGATCTCTCCGCTGAGATTATGACGGCGGCGGACTCTCTCCACACTCCGGCAAAAGCTCGGCCGCCTCCATCCTCCATTGATGCACTACCCAGCACCCTAAAGTTTCGGGGTGAGGCGGAAGAAACACTCTACAAAAAGTTTTTTCAGACACTGGAGGTAAATCGGGGTAGATCTGTGGATTTCAACAGTCTTCCTCCCTCGCCAGCCCTGGACAAACTCAAAGTTGTTGGGCTGGACACTGTGCTCGCGATCCATGTTCCTGCTTTTCCACCTCTGGTAAAACTCTTCTATGCTAATGCTATTTTTTCCGAGAATATTGAGACGAAGGAAATTTTTGTTGAATCTACTGTTCTGGGTCGGACTGTAAGGTTTTCTTCTGACAGTTTGAATGAGCTTTTTAAAATTCCTAGTGGTGGTGAGAAGTTTTTTGGATTTGGAAAGTGGGCTGATGTTGAAAAGTTGGAAGATTCAAGGAAAATTTTCTGGCCGGAAGGCTCTAAGGTTGATCTGGGAAAGGGTGAAAGGTTACATACTCTCAAAACTGTGGAGATGTTATTTTTACTCAAAATTATAAACATGACTCTCTTGTCTGCCCCTGTTCTTAGTGGAAATCACTCCACTGACATGTCTTATATCTCTGCTTACCTGCTTTACAAAATCTACAATTGCGAGTTGCTTGATCTCGGGTATTTCTTTCTCAAGAATATTCAGCATTACTTTATCAATCACAAAGCCAATTTGCCTTATGGTATGTTGATCTCCCATCTCCTTGGGGTTGCTGGGGTCCCACTCAGCGAAGAGTATGTGGAGAAGGATAAATGCAGCAAGGTCATCGACTTGAAAAGCTTAGCCAAGATGCAGGTTCATGTGACCGAGAATGGGGTCTGGTATAGGGGTCCTAAGCTTGCCAACTCACCTGATCCACCTTCTACGTCGTCAGGGGCTCAACAACCATCACATGAACTCCTCCTTGCAGAAATAACCTTGCTCCGCTCACAGCTGACTGCCATGGAAGCTCGCATAACATCTAAGCTCTCTACACTGCAGGATTCCCTCCAGGTCATCAGCTCCACTATGTCTTTTGTTGCTGAAGGGGGAGGAGAAGTCAAAGCAGATGCAGACACAATGACAACATCCAGCCTTAGCTTTTATTTTTCGCACTTCCCTGAACTCTTTTGTCTCTTAAAACTCTTATTTGGGTCTGTAACTCTTTAAAACCATATACTCTTGGTTCCAGTGCATTACATGTTTATACAGGCTCTTTGACAGGGGGAGTTGCTGTAACTAAGTCTTCATCTCCTATTGGCAGGGGGAGACTTGCCTACTGTGCATATTTTCTCATCAACAAAAGGGGGGAGAATGTTGGGTATAAATTGCTTTTGTTGATTCTTTTTATTGTTCTGCTTTCCATATATATCTTGCAGGAATGGTGATGGTAAGTTCCAGTCAATCTCCAAGATTGGTGGACCAAAGGATCAAATCTTCAATCACATTATTCTAGGAGAACCTTCAGCAATCAAAGCAACAACCTACATGGCAAGAAGTAACTCCCAAACGGCTAGTATGTTCAAAATCTCATTATATAAAAGAAGACCTCAAGGCAGCAATAAAATTAAGTCTTTTGGCCCTTCTGAGCAAGACTAAAGCGTTAGTACATTCATACGAATCCGAGTGATTCAGTTGTATTTGTGTTAGAATCCGAGTGATTTAGTGTTCTTGTGAGACTTTGCTCTCTAGTTTGCACGGTTTGTATTCTCTGGAACCATCTTCTGTTAGTTCCAGAGACAAGGTATTATCTTTCTTAGTGTGTGTAGGTGAGATTGATAAGTGCGTGAGACTTATTTATCTCACCGTGTGTTGGTGTAAGAGATTACAAGGTATTTCTTGTAATCTCTAAGTACTTAATATAAATATCTTTGAAAACTCCCAAGCTCACAACTTGGGGACAGGAGTAGGCTTACCGAACCTGTATAAATCGCACGTGTCACTTTTATTTCTGTCTTATATTCCATTCTTACAGTTGTTAAGGTTCTATTTAATCAACTGGAACTATCGCTACTGTGTATCATAAAGCTTTAACATCCAGGTTATACTCTGTTCACATTTAAGGTCTGGAAATTTTATTGTTAGGACGTGCTTTGCATGACTTCTCTGTTTCATCACATGTAAAATGTAGCTAAGAGTTAACAAATATGATGAAGGATAGAAAGTTTATCAACACATAATTTTAAGGGTAAAATTGTAAATTGAATTTTAGTAGAACTTAATCTCTCATACCAAACATTAAATTGTAATGACAATCTCCAATACCAAAAGCTATATTATTTTTTTTCAATACAATTTAATATCACTTAAAAAGGTCGAATAAAATTAAGTCAAATTAAGTTTAAGAATCTCATCTTAGGTACCAAATGCTCCCTTATTCTATTGTCATTTTTATATGTTAATTCTATTTTTGATCCATTATAGGTACATAACATGTTAGAGTTACAAACAACGAGATACAGAACAAAATCATGGAGTTGATACCAAATCAATGAGTAATGGTTATGATCATTTATAGCTCAAAAACAGCCACAACCATTGGGTTGGGCAAACTCATATCAAAAGAATGGGCAACTACTCATATCAAAGAAGAGCAACAACCGTTGCTCTCAGCAGGGCAGACTACGGTGAAGGGGCAATAATCGTTACCCTTCTTATTCACAAATAGAGCAACAACCGTTGCTCACATCAGAGTGACTTTCAGACATTGGGGCAACAACAATTACACCTGATAGTAAAAATTCTGGCAACGACCGTTGCCATTAGAGTCGCCCGAACGCTTTCCATTGCCTGTCCCTGTAGTGCAATTTTTTAATTTTTGAGGCTATATTCGGGAATTAATGAGAGATGTGGATCATTCTTTACCCTAATTTAATTTTAGGACATTCATGAAGGCTTTGGAAGACACAATTCATCCCTTTGGATACTTGAAGCATGATTTGAAGATCTTTCATCAATTAGTATCACATTTCTTACTTAGAACACTATCTTTCCTTATTTTTAGGTTTAATACTTAGTAATCATCCAAACTAATGTCTTTAGTTGTGAGATTTGATCATGTATTAGGGATTTATGACTTTGATGTTTGAGTGTTGTTTTAATTAGATGGAAATGAGTATTATTAGTTTATTCAATGATTGGATTGTTTGTGACCTTCTTATTTATAAAAGTTAAAAAGGTTGGAAACAGGAATGTGAAACGACGTAACAGTTATAGTAGGTCTCTCCTTCAAATATAAAACGACACTAACACGTCAACCATGATTGGTGACGTTTCGAGGGGCTAATGACGTGGTAGGAACCTACTCGTCCACCTGGTATAACGCATGTCTAACACGTGTTACCCACCATTACCTCAACCTCTAGTTGAGCTAACCTTATACTCAACGAAAGGACTTCCCCAACTTGGAGGAGCAACTTTGCCATCAACGAGTAACTCAAGACGAGACACTTGGCTAAGCTCGTCGACCACCCCTCGACCCCAAAGCACCACGTGGCCACTCAGGGTTCCCAGAGGAAGTGGTCAACCATGTATTTGATGCCAGTGAGACAGTTGTTAGCTTATGCTGCCCCTTCGTCGATCAAAGCCATTATTACGGCCTAATGTATAAATACCTCACATTTAACCCTCCAGGTATCTAACCTATCTCATGTACTGCACTTCTTTTCAACCTCTCTTTCAACAATCTTATACCGATCACTAAGTTGAGCGTCGAAATGCCAACCCAAGTACAACTTAGCGTCGGAGTGTTTTCCTCGACCTGATAATTGACTCGATCAAATAGTATAACTTAAAGTATACATAAAAAATGTTTAAAAATATTTTATAAATAAATTAATAAAAATTAAAAATAATTATTAAATTATCTCAATAAACATTTAATTAATTATTTATTTAATTATCATATTCTTTTACCAAACACTCGCTGCTTTGTTGATAAGGAGAAAATTTACAAAGACTCCTAATCACTTTTAATTAGCTTAATACACAATAACTCAAAAAATCAATAAATTTGCAAAACCATTTTAAAATAGACTAACTCAGTACAATAAAACTTAACACATATTTTTTTTAAGAGCTAACAAACTTTTTCTTTATTAAAATCGATTAATATAATTGTAGGCTGTATTTAATGAGGGCCCACCTCATAAATAAACAATGAAACACAGGAGAGAGTATAATCGTTCATGATCCAAGGATCATTCAAATTGTTCATATTCTAATGCCTACAAAAATTAACAACAAAATACATCAAGTGGACAACATTCTCCAAATTACAAAGACCTCCGGACATCTCATTGGCCAGAAAACAGAATTAAGGGCAAGCATAACATTCCAACTTCTCATACTATACGAAGCTATCGGATCCCGACTGGCCTCTCGAAGAGGCACCCAATAATCCGGGCGGTGATGATGGATATCAATGTGATGTTCATCTTTTTTTTTTTTGGGGCGAAATGTGATGTTCATCTGGCAATGGGAGAATGCATACATGCCCTTAGTGTCCGCAGGGCAATCCATGTTGTGGTATAATTCATTTTCTCGATAATAAAAAATAAATACCTTACCAAATTAATGATAAATAATAAATTGTCATTTTAATATAATCTTCCGAATTAGGCTAGAAAATAATTCAATTTTAGGAAAGATGATCGGGGAATTCCCGAAAACTCCCCAAATGATAAGCCCAATTCCTTTTAGCTCCCCATTTTCAAAAATGATGTATTAAAACTCAAGAATCGCGTATCTAAAACCTCAAATGATGTATTTGAAATACAAGGAAAAAATCATGTATCTAAATCCCAGAATCATGTATCCAAATCCCAGAATTGCGTATCTAAATCCTAGAATCGCGTATCTAAAACCCCAAATGATGTATTTGAAAATGGGGAGTTAAAAGGAAGTTTTCAAACCCATGGGGAGTTTTAAAAAATTGCCCCGATGATGATAAATATCATTAATATAAAATTTAAAAACAAATAATAATCCTCAAAATAGTCAAATTAAAAGCGTTGAGGGAAATAGGAAAAAACCGGAGCCAAAATGTCAAAAATCCGCAAATATCCTCGATCCAGCATATCCGACGTGGCAATCAATAATTGGCTAAGCAACAAAACCGCGGATCTCGGTTCTATATCTACAATCCTATCCGTTCCTTCCATCCCTAATCAACGGCCTCCCATCGCCGCCGCACGACCCCGAAATATTTTCAAACCACCCCCAAAATCCTACTTCTCCCGCTTCCACCACATCTATATATACCTCCGCCACCATCTCCGCCATCACTCAACCACCACAACACACAGTAACCTATACTTACAAAGCTTCTTGTCTCTACATTTCTTTCGATTTCCTTCCTCAGTTTCAGCAATGGCTCGTACAAAGCAGACTGCCCGCAAGTCCACCGGTGGCAAGGCCCCGAGGAAGCAGCTCGCCACCAAGGCCGCCAGGAAGTCCGCCCCCGCCACCGGCGGAGTGAAGAAGCCCCACCGTTTCCGCCCTGGAACCGTGGCGCTTCGTGAGATCCGCAAGTACCAGAAGTCTACCGAGCTTCTGATCCGCAAACTCCCCTTCCAGAGGCTGGTTAGGGAAATTGCTCAGGATTTCAAGACGGATCTGAGGTTCCAGAGCTCTGCCGTGGCGGCTCTGCAGGAGGCGGCGGAGGCGTACTTGGTTGGGCTGTTTGAGGACACTAACCTCTGCGCTATTCATGCCAAGAGGGTGACTATTATGCCTAAGGACATTCAGCTTGCTAGGAGGATCAGAGGCGAGCGTGCTTAGATTGTTTCTTGTTGTGTTTTGGCTCGGGTTCTGGTGTTTGTGTTAGCAGTTTTAGGTGTGTTGGTGTAAATTGTGCCAATTTAGGTTTATCAGCTTATGAACCTATGCTATCTTCTGTTTATGAATTTTAAATTTTAGTGAAATCTGAGTTCTATTTCTACTACTTTCTTGATGCTCTGCTTAATTTTGTCAGTTCTGGAACCTTAGTATTCGCTCAAATCTTTGATGGCGGTATATGATGTTTGTTGGAATGTCAGATTCATAAGGGTTTGTAATAATTTTGCCATGAAAAACAATTTGTCAATTAACTAACTTTTACAATTTCAACAAGTTTGAACTGGGTTTTGAATCAAGAATGTAAACAATCCCATTTCCTCTTGAACTTCATATTTTAATTTGCTCAAATTAAGTTGAAGTTTGCTAGGAATTGTAATATTAACCTGTTCTGAATCTCTGATACATGGATCTTTCATGTTATTCTAGCCTATCAAGATACAATAAAATTTTACTTAATTGATGTACATTCTTTGATTCATGAGATCTGATGTGTATATCTAATGAAATTTGTTTATCTTTTCTCAGTAATGTTAGCCTTTGGCAATTGAAATGATGGTGGGAGGTTCACAGTTGGAACTTTTGTTATCTTAAAACCAGTATAGAAGTAGATGGTCATCAATAAAGTCATCAGCCACAACTCCGGTGTGTGGGATTAAAGCTTACGAGTATCATGATTCATGAATGGTGTGTGACATGGTGGTAGGAAAGGAACACCAAAAAGCATCCTCTCCCACCCCCTATATATCCAAACTATCACAACCCTAATTTCACTGATATAATACTGCAGTAACTACACAAATACAAAAAAAATATGAAGGTTTCTGAGTCAAAAACCTTGGCTTTGGTAATGGTTGTCTTGTTCATGGCTTCTCTTGTGCAGGAAAGCAAGGGGCATCCATGTGGCAGCACGTTCTTCTCAGCCCTTGTTCAGTTGATACCTTGCAGGGCGGCTGTTTCTCCGTTTAGCCCCGTCCCTCCAACCGAGGCTTGCTGTGCTTCTATCAAAGCTCTGGGACAGCCTTGCCTTTGTGTGCTTGTCAATGGTCCTCCCATATCCGGGGTTGATCGCACCATGGCCATGCAGCTGCCAGAGAAGTGCACCGCCAACTTTGAACCATGTAAACTACCAGCATCCTTGATTCAATATCTTGCATTTTCCTTATACACATACAATGCAACTTTCAAGTGTCGATAAATTTTGTTAATTTTGGTCAAATTACACTTCTATATCAAGATATTTATTGGTGGGAACTGAGGATCGTTAATTCTACTCTTTTTTCTTGTGCAGGTGAAATTGCTAAATGAGAAGCTTTAGATGGAGGGAGAGGTGCATGAATAAGTATGTTTAGGGCCCAGGATTAGCCTGTTTAATAGTATGGTCAAATAAGTTTTAGCATAAAATTGTAGTAGTTTGCTCCATGATGTTTGGAGTTTTCCTTCTATTGTTGTCTTTTTAGTTTTTGTTATTCTTGCTGCTTCAAATTGTTCCCTCTACACCACTTAAGCTTTTAGCTGCAAACTCTTCAGGCCTTTAAATGGACGGGTATTATCCACACTTAATATTAGGCTCAGTGTTTACCCATTATTAAAAGTTGGCCTCAAATTCTACCCAGACCAATTACAGGCGCAATGGGTCTGAAAATGGGTAAAAAGCATACCCATTTTATTTTGGCTTGGATTTGGGTCTTACCCAATCATTTTTTTTCTTTATTTTTTGAATTATTATTATTATTATTATTATTTGAGAAATGTATTAAATAAAAAGAGAAATTAATTATCTTTAAACATAATCAAATTCACATATTTTTACACATATATATAAATATTCTATAAATTATTTATGTTGATTCGTTTTTGGCTCGTTTTACCCGTTTTTCAATTTGTTTGATTCATTGTAGGTCTGTTTTATTCGTTTTTGGACTCGTTTGATCAGTTTTGATATGTTTCGCTCAGTTTTGACCCACACGACCTATTTTGGACTCGTTCGACCTGTTTTGGGCTCGTTTAAAAATGCACGTGCACTTTTCTAATTATATAATATAAAAAGAGTGTTTTGATTAAATTAAGATAATTTAAAAAAAATCTAATATTATAAGTTTTTTTCACTCAAAACATTGTAAGGCTTTTGAAATTTAACCAAGTGATGAAACAATCTTAACGATTGGATGACATTAATTATGGCTTTTCTTTAAAATTAACCTTTTACACGGAAACTTTCTAATTATTCTACTCTATAAGAATCTATCTTCCAAACTTTTTGAAAAAACAAACAGCTGACCAGCAAAATCAACTCATCTCACTTACTTTTGTTTTTAAGCTAGCTAAATTAATATGAGTTAACAAAACGTTATACTTACACTTTTTTATATCGTATAACTATAAAAGTGCACGTGTATATCATATATAACTAGAAAGGTGCACGTGTATTACTTATATAACAAAAAAAGTGCATACGTGTATAGAGAACATCAAACTTCTATTATATGTACAAATAAGAGACATATACCAAAAGACATTATGACAGTATACTGGCACTGCCACAATAGATGGTAATGGTATCAACAGATATTTACAAATGTCAAGCGATGACAATGATTTCTGTTATTACATAAATTAATGACTTTTTCAGTCATATTCCATTTACATCATGTCAATAATAGGGATACTGATCTCATCACAATTCATTCATTGGGATCGAAGACGAGTACTGAGGATCGGTACAATATTATTGATGAGTGGTGTGTGTTGCATGTTGTGGTTCCCCAATGTATACATGGAGGTTATGGGCTTTCTAATTGTTGGAGTTGGAGTTGGCTTCATTTATCATGCAAGTCGGGATTAAAATTATTTTCTTATTTAATCATTATTAATTGGGTAAATGATATTTACTATCCTGGAGATTAGGTGAAATTACAAATGAGTCTATCAAGTTCGATAAGTTATGATATAATCCGAGACATTTATAATAAATGTAAAAGTTTCCAAAAGTACCATGAGTTTTTTATAAATGTCGGTGTCTATACTTAATTTATTGACCTCGATAATTCACATTTGACTGTTTTTAACTAAACACAAGTTGTAATTTTCTTATGATACAATTAATTCCAATCATATGTAAGTAGTTAATTCTAAAAGAGAATCGAATGGAGATATTTACTTTAAGTTTTTTTTATTTGTTTTTTTTATCATGTGTTTAAAGGTTTATCTCAAATTGTTTTTTCATTTGAGTCCAAACAGATATCACCATCAAAATCCTCACCATGCTACCATCTCTATTGTGTTGATACCTGTACATGCAGCTCGAATTGACCTTGTAATGGGACATCGTGGTTGGTTCGACTCACCATTTTCAAAAGAGTGCTACAATATTGGGCCGACTTACACACATTGCCTCAGTTTGTTCGTCACTTTAGTGGCAAACAACATATTTCTTCATTTATTGTGCTTGTTCAGTTAGTGGATGTTTTACCTATTTGTCGAATGAACCATTTCTATTATGGTTTTCACCTTTTTCTTCGTTCCCGAAACCACGGGTACAACACAACTTGCATTGGGGAGAAAAGTTTTGCTCATACAACAAAATCAAACCCATTTCACCTTCTTTTGTTTTTAACCTACCTAAATTAATACGAGTTAACAACACACACACTTTAGAAATACACGTGCATTTTTCTAGTTATATGATATATAAAGGGACATTTGACAATTAGATAATTTTAATCAAATCTAAGATTATAAGGCATTTGAAATTTAACTAAATGATAAAATGATTTTAATGATTGAATGAGATTAATTATGATTTTTTTAAAAAAATTAACATTTTACGCGTGCACTTTTCTAATTATTCTTCCGCATAGGAATTTACTGAATATTTTTAAAATTTCTAGGATATACAAACAAGTGCACAACAAAATCAACTCCAATTCACCTACTTCTGTCTTTAACCTACAAAAATTAATATGAGTTAACAACATATGCACTTTAGAAACACACGTGTATATTAACTAGAGTATTGCACGTGTATAACTAGAAAAGTGCACGTACAAAAATTTAATTTTTAAAAATAATATTTAGTGTCGTAGGATCATTAAACAAGTTTCATCATTTAGTAAAATTTCGAAAGTCTTATAGTCATAGATTTGGTTAATGTTATCTAATTATGTCAAAAGCTCTATTCATGTATTGTATAACAAGAAAACTGCACCTATATTGTAAGTATAACAAGAAAAATACACGTGTATAATATTAAATTTGTTGAAAATTATCTTAATTGAGTCAAAAATATTTTGTCTATATTATATGACTGGAAAAGTGCATACATGTGCTATATGTAATCATTCTCGCCTCCACACTCTTCTTTTCATGATTTGTCGAGTTATCCCCGATATTATTAAAATAAATAGCAACGTGAAACACATCACGAGCATACAAAGTGTGGCATAGAATAAAACATTTGATCTCTCAACGCACAAAGTACATGCATGAAGAGTTGATTTCCCGGGAAAGTAGCAAGAAATAATATGCTGAAATATTTAAATGGGTTTACATATTCATAACATTTTTTTAGAAACACGTGAACTTATGAACATAACATGCTATCAAACTTCTAAACTTAATTTGTACCAAAAATAAAAAAATAAAAAAATTGTAAACTTAATCAAACGACCTTATTAACTAATGCTTAGGATCTTATTATAATTGTCACTTTATATTTTGTCGTTTATTGGTTAATCCTAATATTTATAATCTTATCCGCATTGGCATTAGAATTTTGTTTCAAAGAGGGCAAATAAATCATATATTTTTATTAGTATAACTTCAACTTTACTTTAGGATCTGATAAGTTTCAATCATTTTATATTAGCTTTTTATAACCTTTTCGAAAATAACTTATAAGACCACCATAACCTCTATAAGTCAGTTAAAATTTTCAAAATTTTAAACCGTAGTCTTGTGTTGGATTCTCCAGTTAGATATGATGAGTTAAAATAAATTTGTATCGACTTATGTTCTATTGTCCAGTTAACATAAAAACCTAATTAGTAGACAGTCGAAAGATGATGAAAGAAGCCTCTATAAAGTAAAGGCAAAGCTATTTATATGACTAATATTATCATTGAAACTTAATTTATTGACTAATATTATCTCTAAAATTTGATTTATTTGATGTGTTGCAAAACTCATGAGAAATTTACTTCTATTTAATCTGCTTTGTTATTATATGAAGATGTTCATAGCAAGTCATGATCGGAAATGGTTGTCACCAAACCACTGTGACTCACATTCTCCTAAATTTTCAGGAATAAGATTTCAAACAGCGCAAAACCTCAACAGACAACGTGAATATTCAAAATGTTTTGGTGAGAAATACATATGCTGCTCTTAAATTCAATTTTTAGTATATTCAAACATAATTAAATTAATATTGCCAAATTTCCATAGGATCATTGTCAGCGTCCCACTCTTATTATTTTTTGGAGGTTGCTATTTGTTCGCTTGATTACTAGAGCAAATCTCGGCCCAGGCCTGACCCCCGCTCCCATTGGCTCATCAGGTAAATAACTATCTTTATTAAGATATTAAATTACAATATTCATATGTTAGTTTAACTATTTTGTCATGCTATAGTGATAGAGAATCAAGATTCATCGGCGCGGACGAGTTCACCACCACATAGCCAACAACCCGACGTAATCCATGAGATTGAGGAGGTGGTGGAAGCGGAAGAAGAAAGCCCTAGTGCTAACTCGTCACGTTCGGTGACATCCACAGATCCAGAAGTATCCAGGGAGTCAATCAGGCTAGGAAACCACTAATTAATAGTTTAAATGGCTAAATTGTATAAAAATAATGGATTTATTGTTATCCTTTGGAAGGTGTAGAAAAAGGAGCTGGTATTGTTGTTAATAATAGTCCGCTAAAAACATCCTCGTCCGTCCTATTCTTGGAACAAGCAATGCCCCAAATTGACATACTTATCACAGTAAGGAACGCTTTGTCCTTCATATAACTGATGGATTCGAATAAAACCGAGCCAAAAAAGATTATGAAGTCCACTCTATATGGACTCACTGAAGTGCTTACAACTATGCTACCAAAACTCATTCCCCAACCAAATATATCAATTGATTTGAATTTTTCAAGCATGCTCTGAGAGTATATAGTTGGAATCACCTATACGATAGTTACGCACATTGTGCTTGTTGAGAGAGTGAATGTTTTACCTCTCCAACGGGTGGATCATTTGCATTATGATCTTCACCTTTTTGTTTGTTTACGAAACCACAAGTATAACACAACTTGCATTTGGCAGAAGAGTTTGGCACTTACAACAAATTAAAATCAACACCATTTCACCTCCTTTTGTTTTTAACCTACCGAAATTAATAAGAATTAACTACACATGCACTTTAAAAATACACGTGCATTTTTCTAGTTATGTGATATATAAATGGACTTTTGATTTAATTAAATAATTTTAACCAAATCTAAGATTATAAGACATTTGAAATTAAATTAAGTGATGAAATGATTTTAATGATTGAATGAGATTAATTATTATTTTTTCAAAATTATTATTGTAAGCGTGCACTTTTCTAATTATTCTATCGTATAGGAATTTATTGAATACCTTAAAATTTTTCAGAAATACAAACAAGTGCACAACAAAATCAACTCTAATTCACCTAATGCTATACTTAGCCTACAAAAATTGATACGAGTTAACAACACGTGCACTTTAGAAACACACGTGTAAAAGGTTAATTTTTAACTGAGTATTGCACGTGTATAACTAGAAAAGTGCTCGTACAAAAGTTTAATTTTAAAAAAATCATATTTAGTGTCATATGATCATTAAACTAGTTTCATAATTTAGTTAAATTTCGAAAGTTTTATAATCATATATAGATTTGGTTGATGTTATCTAATTATGTCAAAAGCTCTATTCATGTATTATATAACAAGAAAACTGCACCTATATTGTAAGTATAACTATAAAAATATACGTGTATTTCTAAAGTGCACGTGTATAACATTAAATTCGGTGAAAATTATCTAAATTGAGTCAAAAATCTTTTTTCTATATTATATGACTGGAAAAGTGCACGCATGTGCTGTATGTAATCATTCTCGCCTCCACTCTCTTCTTTCCATGATTTGTTGAGTTATCCCCGATATTACTAAAATAATGGCAACGTGAATCACATCACGAGCATACAAAGTGTGGCATAGAAGAAAACATTTGATTCTCAACGCACATAGTACATGCATGAAGAGTTGATTCCCCGTGAAAGTAGCAAGAAATAATATGCTGAAATATTTAAATGGGTTTACATATTCATAACATTTTTTTTTTGAAACACATGAACTTATGAACATAAAAACTTCTAAGCTTAATTCGTACCAAAAATAAAAAATTGTAAGCTTAATCAAACGACCTTATTAACTAATGCTTAGGGTCTTATTATAATTGTCACTTTATATTTTGTTGTTTATTGGTTAATCCTAATATTTATAATCTTATCCGCATTGACATTAGAATTTTGTTTTAAAGAGGGCAAATAAATCATATATTTTTATTAGTATAACTTAACTTAACTTTTAGGATCTTATAAGTTTCAATCATTTTATGTTACCTTTTTATAACATTTTCTAAAATAACTTATAAGACCACCATAACCTTTATAAGTCTGTTAAAAATTTCAAAACTTTAAACCGTAGTCTTGTGTTGGATACTCCCGTTAGATATGATGAATTAAAATAAATTTGTATCGACTTATATTTTATTGTCCAGTTAATATAAAAACCTAATTATTAGACGGTCGAAAGATGATGAAAAAACATGTACAAAGTAAAGGCAAAGATGTTTATATGACTAATATTATCATTGAAACTTAATTTATTGACAAATATAATATTATCTCTAAAATTTGATTTATTTGATGTGTTGCAAAACTCATGAGAAACTTACTTCTATTTAATCTGCCTTGTTATTATATGAAGATGTTCATAGCAAGTCACGATCGGAAATGGTTGTCACCAAACCACTGTAACTCACATTCTTTTAAATTTTCAGGACTAAAATTTCAAACAATGCAAAAGCTCAACACACAACGTGAATATTCGTAATGTTTTGGTGAGAAATACATATGCTGCCCTTAAATGCAATTTTTAGTATCTTCAAACATAATTAAATAAATATTGCCAAATTTCCAAAGGATCATTTTCATCGTCCCACTAGTATTATTTTTATGGAGGTTGCTATTTGTTTACTTGATTACTAGAGAAAATCTCAGCCAAGCCCTGCCCCCGCTCCCATTAGCTTATCAGGTAAATAATTATCTTTATTAAGGTATTAAATCACAATATTCATATGTCAGTTTAACTATTTTTTCATGCTATACTGATAGAGAATCAAGATTCATCGGCACGGACGAGTTCACCACCACGTAGCCAATAACTCGACGTAATTCATGATTTTAATGATTGAATGAGATTAATTATTATTTTTTTCAAAATTAACATTTTACGCGTGCACTTTTCTAATTATTCTATCGTATAGGAATTTACTGAATATCTTTAATTTTTTTTCAGAAATATAAACAAGTGCACAACAAAATCAACTCCAATTCACCTACTTCTGTTTTTATCCTACAAAAATTAATACGAGTTAACAACACGTGGACTTTAGAAATACACGTGTAAAAGGTTAATTTTTAACTAGAGTATTGCACGTGTATAATTAGAAAAATGCACGTCCAAAAGTTTAATTTTTAGAAATCATATCTAGTGTCATATGATCATTAAACTAGTTTCATCATTTAGTTAATTTTCGAAAGTTTTATAATCATATATAGATTTGGTTAATGTTATCTAATTATGTCAAAAGCTCTATTCATGTATTTTATAACAAGGAAACTTCACATATATTGTAAGTATAACTAGAAAAATACACGTGTATTTCTAAAGTGCACGTGTATAATATTAAGTTTGGTGAAAATTATCTTAGTTGAGTCAAAAATCTTTTTTCTATATTATATGACTGAAAAATTGCACGCGTGTGCTATATGTAATCATTCTTGCTCCACGCTCTTCTTTCTATGATTTGTTGAGTTATCCCTAATATTACTAAAATAAATAGCAATGTGAAGCACATCATGAGCATACAAAGTGTGGCATAGAAGAAAATATTTGATCCTCAACACACAAAGTACAAGCATGAAGAGTTGATTCCCCGAGAAAGTAACAAGAAATCCCAAACTATACATGAATTGAAAATGAGAAAATATTTTTTCATTTAAATTGAAAATGATCCCAAGACATACCTGCTATTGAAATGACAAAAATAAGAAAATAGGGATCAATAAGTTTGCTATTAATATCTATGATAAGCAAAGAATGTGGACATGCGAATGGAATTATTATTGTTAAATAGGCCGCTAAAACCATCCTCCTCCGTCCTATTCTTGGAACAAGCAAAGTCCCAAATTGGCATAATTATCGGAGAACGGAACGCTTTGTCCTTCATATAACTGATGAATTCGAATAAAACCGGGCCAAAAAAGATTATGAAGTCCTCGCTCGAGAGCTTTCCGAAGAGGATCTCCATTGTTGCAATGACAAGTTTGGGACGATTTAGATGATTAATAATCTCTTTGAATACATTAGTGGATTGTTGACTTCTTATATGAGCCACCATCACTGCATACTCTCGATATCTGATGCTTATCTTACGGTTTTCAAAACTACATTCGTCTCAACAATGTCCTCTTGCTCAAAAAGAAAGTACGGGGACTTAGCCATAACAAATGAGCGAGTTAAAAGGAGTGATGTGGGAACCCCTGCTAGTACGAATGTAAACCTCCATCCCCAGACAAGGTAGCGTGATACTATATGAACTCACTGAAGTGCTTGCAACTATGCTACCAAAACTCATTCCCCAACCAAATATATTAATTGATTTGACATTTTCAAACATTGTCTAAGAGTATATAGTTGGAATCACCTACACGATAGTTATGCTCATTTGTTTGTTGAGAGAATGAATGCTTTAACTCTCTGACGGGTGGATCATTTGCATTATGATCTTGACCTTTTTGTTCGTTTACGAGACCACGAGTATAACACAACTTGCATTTGGGAAAAGAGTTTGACACTTACAAAAAATTAAAATCAACACTATTTCTCCTCCTTTTGTTTTTAACCTACTTAAATTAATACGAGTTAACTACAGGCACACTTTAGAACTACATGTGCATTTTTCTAGTTATATGATATAAAGGTGCTTTTGATTTAATTAAGATAATTTTAATCAAACCTATTATAAAGTATTTTAAATTTAACTAAATGATGAAAAAATTATAATGGTTGAATGATATTAATCATGAGTTTTTTTTTTCAAAACTAATCTGGTATACGTGCACTTTTCTAATTATTCTACCCTATAGAAATTTACTGAATATATCTTCAAAACTTTTTGAAACACGAACAATTACACAACAAAATCAATCCCATTTCACCTCTTTGTCTTTAATCTACCTAAATTATGAGTTAACAACATGTGCAATTTAGAGAAACATATGCACTTTTCTATATTATATAACTAGAAAAGTGCACGTATAGTGTACATAAATATCAAAAAGATTGAATTTTCTTTACACCAAGAAATTAAAAAAAAATGTATTAATTTTGATTCGAGAACATATACAAAGCTGATGTAGTTGCATATGAAGACTGAATCTTGGAACTATAGAACATAAAATGAAGAGTACAAACGTTGTAACGAGCACGCTTGAAATAAAAATGCACAAGTATGAGAAGTGTGATCTTTAACTAGAAAATGTTTCAATCTTTTAATAAGGAGAGATTTGATTAGAATATGAACAAATCCGTGTAAGAAAGTTTTTCTGTCTTAATGAATTTTATTTTGTGCATTTGTGAGTACGTTCGAAATAAAAATGCACGAGAGTATACGGAGCGTGATTAGTAGTTGGATTGTGAAATGTTCCAATCTTTTAACAAGGAGAGATGTGATTAGAATTCGGATAAATCCATGTAAGAAACTTTCTCTGTCTTGATGAATTTTATTTTGTGTATTCCTGTGTTATTTTCTTTGCTAATTAAAGTGAAGTAAATTTGACTGAGTATTATGGAATAGGGATTTGGATCGAATCTAAAAAGTTTGGATCCAAATACGACTAGATTATTCCATAAGTAAATCCGTTCGAATTCAATAGGTTTTAGATTCATTAATATTGAATTTGCGTAAAATCGAATCAGATTAAATCAAATTCGATAAAAGATCCAACCCAATTAATTAACAATAAAACTTAAGTTGTTTTAGAAACAAATTATTAAAAAAAAAAAACAAAACATAAACATATAATATTTAGGGCAAATTACACCAAGGTCCCCTGAGGTTTGGAATAATTACAAATTAATCCCTCCACTTCTGAAAATTACGGATTAGTCCCTATAAATACTGTTTCAATTGAGGTCCCTAGACGCCGTTAGGGTTCCGTTAATTTTGACCTTTGAATTTTCGAAAAATATTACAAAAATGTCCCTGAACTATGAATTTTCTTACAAAATGACCCCTTAACTAAATCACATCAACAATGTAGTCCTGTCAAAATTAACGGAACACTAACGGCGTCTAGGGACCTCAATTGAAACAGTATTTATAGGGACTAATCCGTAATTTCCAGAAGTGGAGGGATTAATTTGTAATTATGTCAAACCTCAGGGGACCTTGGTGTAATTTGCCCTAATATTTATGAGAAAACTATTATTTAATTAATTTTTATTATTTTTACTCATATTCATTAAGTATTTGTGATGGGTCTGAATATGGGAGGTCCAGAATCCGATCACTTTGAGATTTGTTTGAGTGCGGGGAAACGGAGTGAGTTTGCCTGAAAAAAGGGGGTTCAAACTGCTAGGACAAACACCAAGAACAAACGGCAAAAAAGCCAAGCTAGGGAAACTGGGGGTGATACCCAGTGCTCAAGTCAAATGATCTGAACTGATGAAGATGAAGTAAAGATGCAGAGTTCAAGTATCAGAGATTGCTTACAGCGGGAGAGATGAAGTCTCATATTTATAGTTGAGGGTCAGGGACCCTTTAGTAATTATCACCGTGTGGTCCTGGCCTAGTGTTTGCCCTAACACATGGCATGATAAGGAGAAACCTAAGAGGAATCTCCTGTAAAAGCTGAGGAAAAGTTGGTGGTGGGCAACAGTAGCAGGTACACGGGGTGTGTACTGCATGTCAGAGAGCCATTTTGGGTTGGTAACGAGGGTGAGGCACACGCTCGTATTCACCATGAGCCTTGGAGACTCGCAGATCCGAGGGGGACCTGGGCTAGGGCTGTGAGGTGAGGGAAGCTTTGTTTCTCTGTCCGTCTGTTCATAAGGGAATGTTCTTCCGAGGGGAGTCCACGCTCGGGGGTTAACTTCTTGAGGGATTGGGATATACTTGGGGAATGAGGGTGGCGCTCGTCTGAGAGCGACTCACGTGGACCCTAATTTCCACGTGTCACACAACAATGACGCCACATGTCAAAACGAGGGTAGAGCGTATTTCTGTCAATTTAAAATTATTAACAAAAGATTACATATTTCTTTAAGATAAATAGCGAAAGTTAATCTATTAAACGTAGTGATACATTCTTTGAAATCTTAATTATTTTTAGTAGTATGTTTTACTTATAAAATAATAAATTTAATGGAATATCATAAATAGTCGAATTTTGATCTTTACCGAATTGGATTCCGCATAATAAATATTCATAATCGAATATAATCCATCAACTCTTTTTATTGGATAAATATATTAAAATTTGAATTAAATTCTAATCGAATTCAGATTAAATCCTGACCGTTAACAACCCTGTTAGGGCATCTAGATTGTTGTATTAATTAGAATAATAGTTTACATTAATATTAGAACTCTAATATGAGTTATATTCTTCATTAGCCGAATAATCTGAGTATCTGACTAAAGGCAGCCCAACCTAGTCTCTGTTCAAACGACCCAAATCAGCTGCAAAATGGAAATGGGCCATGGGCTAAACAATGAACCTACAAAATTTGACTAAAATTATGGGAGCCCATGCAATATAAACAGGCCCACAATATTAACAATTTTACAAAAATTGAGGAAACAGGCCCAAACCCACTAAAATCACAAAGTTAAACAAATATTAACAGAATCGTGGTGGGAGTTGTATCCAGAAGTTCCTATATTTTTTGGCTGATTAGGGATAAACTGAAACCCTGTTCAAACTGCATATTTACTTTGTTATTTGTTTATCTTCATTTTCCCTCTTTTGTCATCATTATTCCACTCTGTTCCTGAAATCAATACAATTTGCAAAATTGAAGTTTCTTCAATTCAAATATTTTTTAAATATATTATTTTATCGGATTGATAATATGTGTATATATATATATAAATTAAGTTAAAAGAAAAGAAAAAGGAAAAGGTAGCCAACAGGAGTTGGTCAAGTGGTCTGAGGATTCTGTCTTGAAGGCAAGGTTCGTGTTCGAATCCCTTGGGCGGGCTACTTGGGTTGTATGTGTTAAAAAAATAAAAAGAAAAAAAGGAAAGGAAAAGGTAAAACAATACACCAAAAAACGAAAAACCCCAAAATTACAATACACCAAAAATATAGTACACCCCAAAAAACACCCCAAAATTAGAAAAAAACCCTCCTACTTTCTCTCATGTTTCAGACACTCATATCTTGCGATGAGGTTGGCTATATATCTATACTATTATATATTTGAAAACGAGGTTTGACTTTTTATTGTGTATTTTGATGATGTGGAATTTTGTGGGTTTTTTGAGATTTTTAATTAAATAGAAAAAATGTAATTGGTTGATCTTTATTTTGTATATTATTTATTTTAAAACAAATAGTAACTTATGGAAATAATTATCTTTGACAATATTTATACTATACTTTCTATGTATGAATTTCTGTTTTAAATTATACATATTTTTATCAATATAAATAAAGGTCATAATTAATGAGCTTTAAATTAAGAAAGAATGAATTGATAATTTTTATATATCATGATATTCACCCCATAATTAGGATGATATTTAATGCTATCATTAATTAGGGTTAAAGAGATAGATAAAGAAAAATTAAAATTAAAATGTTTATTTTGTATATTATTTTATTATGAAAATAAATATTACTAAAGAAAATAATTATTTTCAGCAATATTCATAATATATTTTTTATTATGAATTTCTTTTGACAATATACATATCTATACTATTATATATAGCACGACGATATTTGCACGCAATTGTACTATTTTGACTCAATATTATTTTGTGTTGTTTTCCAAAAGTATGTTATTAAAAAAATAATTTCTAATTGGTTGTTGGATCAATATATTTCAATTATTATTAAACACAAAAAAAAAATTTATATATATATATATATATATTATTATTAATAAACACAATCCTTATTATATGCAATTCATTAATTATTCCATGAGTCAATACTAAATATATGCTATTGGTAATCAAATCTCCTAAAAATGCGCAAACGGAATTGAATTCCCTAATAAAGCCACCACTCCCTCAGAATTCATGGCATCCCTCAAAATTCATGGCATTTGAAATTTATTTATTGGTGAATTTTAATAATTCCAAATTATTTTTAATTAAAAATATAATTAGAATAATTTTGGTTGTTTTTTCTTTTTCATATTTTAATTAATTCATAAAGATCTCAAGAATCAATTCTCTATTTGTATGAAATTACAAACGTATTTAATGGATATTATTTATTATTTTCTTATTTCTTTCACTTTATCATATCATTCAAATTTGGTCATGCCTATATAATCAATCTCTCCATCTCCAAATCTCCTCTCTTCAAATGCATTCATTCAAATTTATTTCTATCATTCATTTTTTTCTCATTTCTAATTCATCTAAGATGTTTTAAGTTGTAGAGATTTGTACGCAATTTCGTAATGTTGATTGGGGGTTCAGTTAATGTATAGTGTTCATAATCTTTGTCTCTTCCTTTGATGATGTCTGAGGTTCATGGTTTTTTTCTTTGTATTTTCATGAATGGTATAATATGTAAAGATGAAGTTAAAAATAAGGGAGTTTCTTGAATTTCTTTTTAATTGAATTTTTTTACTTTTCATTGCCCTTTGTTCAATGATTACATTTAATTTTTCCGCTAGGAAAAATATGAATTTATACTATACGTTGCAGATTTATATATAAATTTTTATTATTATTGTTTATTGATTAGTATTTTAGTTTCATGTTTCTGAAAATACCTCTATTTTTACTAAAATAATTGTCTTGAAGTATAATATTTTTAGTTTTTTCATATTATTATGTATCTTTAATTTTCAGATTTGTTATTTGTTGATGTGATGTATATTTTTTTTAATTATTAATTTATATTTGTTATATTAAATTTATGGATGTTTACGTTTTTAATAGTCAAATCTTCCTTTCTTTATAATTTTGAATCGGCTATTTATTTAAATTATCTCAGATTTAGTTTTACTATTTTGTATTTAGCTATGTTTGTGAATTCATCTATATGATTAATATATTTGAATATATTTGTGAATTCATCTATCTTTTCTATATTATATATTTTTTCTGAAGCATTTCTATTGTTTCTTTAATTTCCAGTGTTTTTTCTTTACTTTTTGTCTAGCTATTTATGGATTTATAATATTTCTTTACGTTATTTAAAAACTTTTTCGATTTGTGTTCTTTAAAAATAAATATCCTCATATATTTTAATTTTATAACATTAATTATGAATTTTTTAAAGTTTTTTATTCATCGTAATTATTTGTAGCAATTTTTCTTCATTAAATTTATAACTAATAGTTTACCTTTATTTTTTACTTTTTAATGTTGGCCCTTTGCTCAAGAACTCTTATCCTTATTCATGTAATAATGTTATGATTTTTCCCCTTTCATTATTAGTTTCTTAATCTTCTTAATTAACTTTTTTTTTTTTTTACATTCTTATTCTATTTTTCATTTTTTCCTTAAAACCCAAAAGACACTTGAATAATGAGATTTGATTTAGATTTTATTAAATTTTGTAGGAAAGAAGATAGTCGAAAAATAGCTGAAGAAAAAATGAAGAACATATAAGAATAAGATTTTATTTAATTAGATTTAATGAGGATAATTTTATAAAAGTAAAATATAGTTGTTTCTCAATAGATTGAGAATCATTAATACCACCAAGGTTGGGGTAATGGATAATACCATGAATAAAGGAATGAACATTATCTTGGGAAGGACTCATGAGAATATTCTTAATTGTATTTTGTACCAATCAAGGGTTTTGAAATGAATGTGAAAATGCTCATTCCATTCATACGTTATTTTATCATATCAATCATGTCGTTAGACTATAGAGTATCACAAAAAAAAAAAAGTTAGACTATAGAGTATATTAACTCTTTAATGGAGGAAGAGATCTTATTTAAGTTTTATTAAAAATTATAATTGATTATTATTATTATTACTAAATTATTACCTTTAATGATCAACTATTACAAATATATAAAATCTATAAAATAAATATTATATTATGTAAAAATCTATAAATTAATTTTTAAATGATCATATTATTCATAATATTTTCGCTATTGAGTATATAATGATATTACAAAATTGATATGTATTTTAAGAATGTGATTTGTTTTCACGGTTCATGTTTTATTTCTTTTACTTTATATGGTTTTTTAAGCAAAATTACATATATGGTTTTAGAATTATCAAATTGATATTCTTAAAATCTAATAATTTTGAGTTTTCTTTTATATCCGACCAATTTCACTTTAAAGTTATATTCTTAGTTATATTTTATTCATTTTATAAACTTCATATGGTTCTATATTCATTTTAGAAAAATGAAACATTATTATAATATGATACTCATATTATTGTAATTCTAATATGTGTAATATGTTTTTAGTTATCTTTTTGTGTTTTTTGGTTCACATACAATTTTCAATTAATTTTATCAATAATAATAACTTTACATATTTTTAGTTAGATGTTCTATATATATATATAATATAATTATAATATAACTACTTTATAATTGTAATATTATTTTAATATTTAATAATTTTTAGTTACTTTAGAATATATAACTATAAAACAACGTGTATCGCATGCATCGCATAGTAGCATATAATTATATATTATAAAAGATATAATTATATGTATTGCACGGGTTGCAGGGGCATATAGTTATATGTTACTAAAAATATAATTGATAATAATTTTTAACTATTTTAAATATAATATAATTATAATAATTCTATATAATATTTTTATTTATTTTAAATATAGTATAGCTATAATCATTCCGTGCATCGCACGGGTGGTAGGCTAGTAAAGATAATACTGTGAATGTTGATGACAATGAGAGATGAGAGAAGAAATAGAAAGTGAATCTTGTAAATTGGTAGATGAAATGTTCTGTCAAAATTAGAGAAAATTGCATTTTTGGTCCCATAGGACATAGGTCAATTGTTTTTTGGTCCCGTAGTTTTTAAATCATCCCGCACTTTTAGCTTTTCGACAAATATAGTCCCAAAGTGAAATTTTTTCAATATTAGTCCCAAAAAATTTAGAAATATATATTTATAATATTTTTTCTTAATTAAAAAATACATATCAAATATATATTAGGAAAATTTTAAAAGAATATCAACCACATGATATGCATTTTATTTTTATAATAAATAATAAATTATTACATTTTAAAGTATAAGTATTACTTTAAAATTATAAAATAAGAAAATAAAAATATATACATAATAACATAATTAATAAAATAATATTCAATATTGCATTTAGTTAAAAATATGTAAAATTAAAAAATTAAAAAACATTAATATTTATAATACTTACATATTTCTTACATATATAACATTGTATTTATTTAAAATAATTAACGCTGGGTGTAGTTAAAATTGAAAATAGCAGAAAATTTATATATATATTTTATTCAATAATATAATATTAATTAAAAAATTAAAAAGTAATTAGTAGCCATATATATTTAATGAGAATTCAAAAATAACATCAATATTTTATTTTCAATTAATAGATATATATTAATTATTTTCAATTTTTTATGTTATATATTTTTAACTAAATACAATATTGAAGATTATTTTATTAATTATGTTACTATGTATATGTTTTTATTTTTTTATTTTATAATTTTAAAGTAATACTTATACTTTAAAATGTAATAATTTATTATTTATTATAAAAATAAAATGCATATCTTGTGGTTGGTATTCTTTTAAAACTTTCCTAATATTTGATATGTATTTTTTAATTAAAAAAAAAATATTATAAATATATATTTCTAAATTTTTTGGGACTAATATTGAAAAATTTTCACTTTGGGACTATATTTGTTGAAAAACTAAAAGTGCGGGATGATTTAAAAACTACGGGACCAAAAAAAAATTAACCTATATCCTATGAGACCAAAAATGCAATTTTCTCTCAAAATTATTTGTGTAACATCCAGATAACCTTAGATACTGAATCGAGCTAAATTACAATCTATTATTACATTTAACCACCTTCTATACACAAATTATTCATAAAAACTACTGAAATAATCAACTTACATCATACACTACGACAGAATGAAGAAACTGCACAACTTATCTTGGTAAAATGTGACACAAGCAACAAACAAGGGCTCGTTTTATAAATCATGATAGAACAATCTCTTCTTCACCACTTCGTGGAGGTTTATTACTTGAACAAACGCACTTTGCCTTTGTATCCGTCAGTGTCTATACAATAAAAGGTGGAAAATATAATTAGGGAAGATGAGAAGTTTCATTTCATGTGAACCAAACCTTCTTATTGAAAGAGAAGTGTTTTTTAATTACCTTTAGCTCTTTCTGAAGGTTTTTGATGTACTCAACTGCCATGTCTAACATATCAGCTGTGTTCGTTTGCTGCCATTGAACCGGAGAAAGATATTGAAGTCACGACGTTGACTTGCGAAAGGAGAACAAATAATTAATGGGGTAGAGATGGGATTAATGGTTTTTACCTTATCCATCTCCGGGAAAAGATCTTGAAGCTTCTTCATTTTCTCACTTATACGGGTTCGTCTCATCTGCAAAATCGACAATATACACGAATTACTATTGTCAAGCTGGAATTCCTAGTGTCATAGAACCAGTAATGTAGCCAGAAACTTTGATTAGTGGGGTCAATCAAAATATATAGAGGATATGTACACAAACAAAATATATACATGCAATATAAGGGACCCTTCTCTCTATGACCACTTTATTATTTATAGAAAAATTGCAATATTTGTCTGCTATTTTAATTTTATGACCCCATTCTAGTTGAATTGGTACCATTGCCACTAGGGTCAAGAAACCAATTATTATCCCATATTTCTATACACATCCATGTAGACACACATGGAATTTTTGCAAACACAGAGGGGTCAACAGAGGACCCCTGAATTGATCATGGCTTCACCAGCGCATATATCCAACATGGAACATCTTCTTTACAAAAACTTGAATTGAAAAAGAAATGTCCTCAATCATTCAATAATGTTGTATATTTTGTAAAAGTTTAATTTTGGTCCCCTAAATTGAGATCTTGGGTTTCCTCCCTTTAATTTTATGGAACATAAATTTTCAAAATTTATTTTCATCCCCCACAGATTAAATGTTCAGGCTTTGTCCCTTGCACGAACAAATTAGAATGACAACAATGAATAAAACGCAATGGAGCCAAATAAGAAGTTGTACCCTTTCTGCAATACTTCTTGGATGAGTGGCACACCCTCTTTTGGCTCGAATTTGACAAGGAACAGTGATGGTTGGCTCCGGTTGAAATTGCAGAAAATTTTCCACAATTGCCATTTCAGCAGAAGTATTAGGCAAGCTCACATGGGAAACTAAACCAGATGACTTCTTTCTGCTTTCTCCATTCTGATTGAAAACAAAAAAACGACCACCAAAAGAACCAATGAGAAATAGGCAAACAAACATATGAAAAAACAACCATAAAAACAAAAAGGGTAATTACACTGACATGCTCCACTGTCTGACCTAACTACACAAACTTCCCCTGAAGTTTGAGAAATTACAAGACATTCCCCTGGCACACCCTAACGTTTGCTCTTATGCATGGTATTTTAGTTCATAATTTTACATTCAATTATTCTGCCAAATTTATTTTTTTTACATTCAATTATTGATCAGTAAGTTAAATGAGCAAACTAGGGTACTAATAAAAAACATTTGAGAGGATATTATCAAAAATCATGGATCTACATGTAATGAAAACCTCTTTGATGGGGAAGTTTTTGTAATTTCTCAAAACCTCAGGCTAGTCAGTGTAATTTAGAAGGAAAAAGGGTAAACACCTACCGAATTTTCCAATCCATTGAAATTGGAAAACATCTTCATATCACCATCTCGGTTTCTTTTCAAGCCGTTGAATGGCATTCCGTTCCAAGTGTCGATACTAGTGTCATTTCTCAGTTGCCCATTTTCAGGGGCAAATCTATCATTATTTTCATTTCCATTTTCCGGTATGCTAGGCATGAACCTCGAGCTAGACGACTGACCAGATGAGAAGTTCATGTGATTGGGCAAACCTCTAGATGATGAACTGACTTCCGCATGATTGTGGACTCTGTAGTTTCCTACCTCTCCCATCACACCAAATCCTAATGACCAGAAAAAAGTTAACTATTTTAGTCCATCATTTCATAGCAATATACCGAACCACAAGAACAGATTAAGAGCTAAACTAAGAACAGATTAAGGAAAGAATCCTTAAAACTAGGCATGAAACCATATTTCTGGTTCTAGCTCAAAATTCAATACTTAAAGAAATATCTATAGCATAACGTTTCTTGAACTTAACAATGTCCATAATATTGTTCTGCAAAACACCATGTAAAATGTGCACTGTGACAGAAAAATGAATGTTCATTTAGATGGTGATTGCTGGGGAAGAAGAGAAGTTTAGAAAAAGGTCATTATTCCCCTGCAAAATAAAGTACTTCTTTTCTTCTTTACATTTTCTTTCCCCTTCCCACTTTTTCAGGATCCACGAGTAAGCTCAAAGTCAACCCAATCCATACACACACATATCATACAACATCAAAATCAAAACCCATGAAAAATATCAATGAAAAATTCAAGAAAAATTTGTATACCATTGAAGAATCCAGCAGGGGAGCTGCTCTGCCTAACAAGATTAGAGCTATTTCGATTCCCATTTCCACTGCTCCCAATTCCCACAGGATAAGATCCAACAACATTATCATATCCAGATCCGTCAGCAAACCCGTTTTTACCAGGTCGGGCCACCGAGTCAACACCTTCCTCGTGCTTCATGGAATATTGCATCTGATTATCACTGTTCTTCTGATTCAGATCACGAGGCCCATCCATGAACGCAGAGAACAAAGCTTCAGATTCATCGCCGCTGCTGCTGTTATCAGTAGTCGAATCCAAAAGGGCCGCCAGAAACGAGCTCGGAGCCGATCGATACCTCGCTAATCCACTGCTCTGATGATGGTTTTGATTCTGATTTTGGAAAAATTCAGAGCCCATGAACTCTTTACTCTTTAAGAACTCCCCCTCAGCTGAAACATGCTTGAAACCGCTCTGATTACCGGGATTTGAGGGATGGAACCCTCTCGAGTTCGGTTCTGAGCTGAACATAGTTCAACAAAGATAATCACAAAAAACAAAAAAAGGCTAAAAGCTACAGGAATCCATTACTGGAAACTCCAACAATCGGGGTTTTTTGGGAAGCAAAAGAGATGGAGATCTCGAAATGTAAAGGTGTCAGGTCAAGTCCCGGAAGAACAATACCGACAAATATCAGATTTTCTTTGAAAAAATGGAACCAAAGGCTGAAATCAAGGAATGGGTTTTGCTTTTTTCTGCAAAATCCAGAGTTTGAACAAAGCCCTTTTCAATTCTTCTGAAAAGTTAGTGGTTAGAAAAGGAAAAAATCTAGAGAGTTTGATGGGCGTTCATGGCAGTGGCAGTAGTGAGTGCTCTTTAAGCAAGAAAACCAGAAATGGCAAAAATGAGATAAAAAGATGTCTGTATTTATTGACAGCAGTTTTCAAAATTCCCAACTGTGCCCCTGCCTTTTATCCAATTTCACATACATATCCATTCGCCACGTCATTTGGGCCCACACATCATCATCACTTCAGCAGTCACACCAGCTGTGGGTTGCTTTATAGTGCATCAGGTGCAATACGCCGGGTCGGTTTTCATCCAATAAATGCTAGCTGTAAAAATAATATATGTTCTCTTTTATGCTAGTAGTAAAAATAGGGAAAATTACATCTACATCCCTCGTGGTTTGGGGTAATTACAAATAAGGACCTATTGTTTCGTTTTTTACAAATACACCCCTAACATTTGTATTCCGTCTGTGATCCTTGTAATTCCGTTAGGGTTCCGTTAAATATTCCGAATATACCCCCAAGGACTGTCATGTTATATTGTTAAACCTTAGGGTTCATTTTGTAAGAAATTATATACCTCAGGGACTAAATTGTAAGAATGTCCAAAAATTTCAAACTAGCCGTTTATAGTTGTTGGGATTGGACTACTATATATATTTAGTCAGGGTTTTAGCTTTTTAAAGCCAATTTTACATGGCTACTTCAAGAAATTCATCCCATACATATTATCAGTGTTTGAAATATAGAAAAAAAAGATGTAGAGGACTTGTGGTTCATGCACAACAATTAAAGTGGTGGAGAAACACAATTTAAATAAGAGGAGGCTATTTTATTGTTGTGATTTGCATGCCTTCTCACACCGGTGCACACCAATTGAAGAAGGCAGGGTTTGAAGCTCTATACTCTAATGAAGAACAAGAAGCAAGTAGTGTTAATTTCAAGTCAATACAAGCCGGAGACCAAGAACAAGCAAAAAATAGCATATTTGTTATGAGACTTAGATATAGCCAATAAGTAGGCCTAACCGTTTATAACACGCTTAATATATTTCAATCATTCACACCCTCGCTAATTATTGATATATCACACGCAAATAAAGATTTTTTTTTTAAAATTATAACATCATTTTAATTACTTAGTTGTGGGGCACATACGCAAAATCCACAATGTTATACTTATTTTTCGATTCAGGTCGATCAAAATCTTTTTAGTTTCTGAATTGATCTTTTTTCTACGTTCACATATTAGCAAAGGACGATCCTTCTCTTCTTATCCTAAGACTAGTAATTAAAAACTATAAATAAGCATGAAAAGAAAATTCTTTTGTTTTTCTTTAAAGGATTCAACTTTCAAGTAACTTAAAAGGTTAAAGAGTGCAATTAACACTACTTGCCTTTTATTCTTCATCAGAGTGTGGACCTTCAAACCTATCTTCTTCAATTGGTGTGCACTAGTGTGAGAAGCCATGCAAATCACAACAATAAAATAGTTTCCCTTTGTTTAAATTGTTTTTCTCCACGACTGTGCATGAACCACAACTAATTACCCTACATCTTTCTTTTCTATATTTCAAATATTTCAAATATGTATGAGATGAACTTCGTGATTAGCCAAGTAAAATTGGCTTCAAAAGGCTAAAACCCTGACCAAATATATATAAAAGTCCAATCCCAGTGGCTAGTTTGAAATTTTTGAACATTCTTACAATTTAGTCCCTCAGGTATATAATTTTTTACAAAATGAGCCCTAAGGTTTAACAATATAACATGACAGTCCTTGGGGGTATATTTGGAATATTTAACGGAACCCTAACGGAATTACAAGGATCACAGACGGAATACAAACGTTAGGGGTGTATTTGTAAAAAATGAAACAATAGGTCCTTATTTGTAATTACCCCAAACCACGAGGGATGTAGATGTAATTTTCCCAGTAAAAATAATATATGTTCTGGTCTCAAAAAAAAAAAAAAAAAAAAAAATAATAATAATAATAATATATGTTCTCTTTTATTTATTTTTTTAAATTGTGTTTATAAATAAATATTGGCTCACTATGATAAATTAATTAACCTTTCTATTCAATGATAAAATAATGTGACAGCCAGAATTTATCTTAAAAAATTGTTGATTTTTTAATTTGAACATATAATTAAAATATATAATTAATTATAATTAGCACCAAAATAAATGTCAATGATATTTACTTTTTAACGAGATATTTAGCAAATTTGTCTCGAAGAGAATTCTATTATCACCTCTTTCAGTCGCCGATGTTGTAATTGGACCTTAAAACGTTATATATATAATTTTGTTTAGAAAAAAGATTGATGTCATGACCTTATTGATAGATTCTAAAATTTTAAAAATCATGTATACTTACTAATTTGGTAAACATAATTGCACTCATTTTACAGTTGAATACTATTTATTAATCATTAGTGATAGAAGTGCAATAATTTATATATAGCACATGGCATTTAATCTTCAGATAATGATGAACACTATGGTGAAAAATGCACCCGAATATAATGGAAAACTATATATTACTCCCCACGGACTTTTTATAACGATGATTTCATTTCTTTTGTTATATCAATTAAAATCGATAGCTAATACATTTAATAGACGAAGAATCCATGTATAATTCTTAAAAGTAATTATGCCCCATATTTATGTTGGAAAAGTGAAAATAAGAAGGAATTAAACAATAGTATAAAAGAAAATCTAAAATTTAGATATAATTAGCTTAAGACTATATTTTGGGACAGATCGAAATAAAAAGAGGGACTATTTTAGTTTGTAAATGTAATCGATCAAGTGGGATTGTTATTTTTAAGTTAGAAAATTGTTTGACATTGGCTTTCATTTGCTAATTAATAATCTAAGAATAGTTTAAGTTTTGATTGTTATTTTTAGTTAGAAAATTGTTTGACTTTGGCTTTTAATTGTTAATTAACGATCCAAGAATACTTTATGTTTTGAAGCAAGTCGTGGCTCAACTTTAAGTATATATGTACTTCGAGGTTATATTTATCATTTAAAACAAATCAATTTTCTATAACATACATATGCTCTCCATTACTACAAGAAAAAAAATAAAATAATAAAATATATATATATATATATATAAGATCAACGTAATTTATATATCTCAAGACCGAAAAATATAGCTAGCCAGAAGCAATTTTAAGAGATCAAGAGTTGTATTATATTTTAATTTTTCTTAATAGTGTTTCTCCTTTTATTACCTTACATATTTGAAAATAAGGATTCATTTGAATTAATCTTCCCTATATGAATCATTGAACTAGTTATGGTATTATTATTATTATTATTATGGTTAATTCCAAACACCTCATTCTTTGGTACTTAGTATACTTTGTATTAATCTTTGGATTAGTACAATAGTATCCCAACATTACAAAAATATCACACTTAATTCCTTTTAGTAGACAAATTTGTACAGAGCAGATTTACAATGTGCCGATATTATATGGCAAATAGATCGATGTAATGATCACGACATTAGTTTCGAAATCAAAATTCGACAACTTACGAAAGAGAAATTATCAGTCGAAGATGGCGAACGACGGCCAAGCTTTGCGGCGCTTCCGATGATCATTAGAGTCGAATGGGGTATAAGCATTGTTCGCCTTGGAGAGACGAATGACGATTGAATTGCCATGAAATCGAAGCTTATTAAAAGGAATTAAGTATGATATTTTTTAAAAATTAAAAAAAAAAAATTGTATAGATTTATTTTTCAGATCAATTATTCATATTCAAATTCTATTCGAAGGTGCGTGTAATACCTGAGCAACGATATCAAAATTAACCTTTAATAATAAGAATAAACAACACAAAGAGGGGACACATATATATATATATATGTGTATTATGGTTGATCCATGATTCATAAAGATCGTAATAAATGGGACAACCCCACTTGCCACAAAGTCCAAGGGACAAGAAAACTAAAACCTAGCAAAATGGACCAAAATGGGGGAAAGAATAATAATAATAATAATAGAAATTCATAAAATAAGTGTTCCCACAAGGCACAAGGACATCGTGTGTGATTCGTGGTTGGGGGCTTTGGGCTGTCTTGTCTCTATTCAAATACCATCCAATTGTCCATGGTTTCTGTTAAACGTTATCAAAACCTTCCAAGCTTTCCACACTTGGATTATGGGATAAGTCACCTTCTTCTTCCCAACTGCGAAGGGTCGGGTTAGGTACGGGCTGGAGTCTTGGAAAAGCTACTATGTATGACTTTGATCGGAAAAATTATGATTTACGAATACAAATATAACGATATCGATAATATATTACCCGAATATAATGATATGGAAAGCATGCAGCCAAGGAACATTTTTAATGACTAGTCATTGGCCAATCCTCGTGCTTAAATTCTTTAAAAAGATAGCATTAATCTTTTATTTTATGGCCGCCTTCAATGTGTAAGTATATTTTATTCCTATTGTTTATTTATATTTTATTTTGCAAACATTCAGATTCATCAAATTTGAAAGTCTCTTTAACTTTGGTTGTTGATTTTGGCAGATGCATGAATGGAGGAGGCTAGAGAGAGAGTGGCCCCTAACTTGAAAATGATGTTCATTTGTTTGTTTTCCAACATTGTTCAACCTTTTGGATTCATACTATTCAAATTGTTTTATTATTTTTAATGGGGTGTATTTCACCGTGAAATGAAGTTATAATCTTTTTAATGGTCGACATAGTTATCTTTTTATTCTGTATTCATTCATCTACGTTATATCTTCTCTCACAATTCAATTTAGCATTGTTGTACTTATACTTTGCTATTTTTGCTCATCGTAATTTGTTTATTTTTTAACACACGCATACTCAGGCAGGATTCGAACGTAAGACCTTGTCTTGAAAAATGAACCTATTAACCACTTGAACCAATACCTATTGACTGCTCATCATAAGTTGTTGCCCCCACTAGGGACGGAGCCAGGAGTTGCGATGGAGGGGGACGAAAATTCATGACATCAAAAATATAAATAATGTTATTTTCAAGAGTGGTGAAACCGTAATTTATTTTAAAATAAAAGGGGTAAAATCTATACTTAGGGGGATGAAAATTTAAAATAAGGGGGTAAAAATAAATTTTTTCTAAAATATATAATTAATAAACAAAAAATTTCAAAATTTATGGGGATGAAAATCCAAAATAAGAAGGACAAAAATAAAACTTTTCTAAATTATATAGGTGGTAACTAAAAATTTTCAAAATTTTCTGCCCACCCTTGGCTCCGTCTCTGGCCCCCCGCGATGCACTATTGTTATGAAGAGTTTGTTTGTGTGAATCTTTTATTTTGGGAGTTTGTTTTTCCTTTTAAAATTTTTACTGCAGGTCGTGTCTCCTGAAGTTCACTCGAGTTCTTTCTTTTCTTTTTTTTTTTTTTCCATGTTAATATGTGGCTCGTTCAATAGCAAGCAATGCATATAATCCGATTTTATTCTTGTTGCAAATTGATACTTTATTTTATTCAATCCCGTTGATCAATAATATTATCTATTGGAATTGAGAAAAAGAAAACACAATTGAAGTGTGAACATGCCTAAATCCGAATTCCTTAATTGAGTTTAGTAAAGGATGATGCTCAAGTCTTGAAAAAACATAAAACAAGAAATTGATTTTAAAATTTTAAAATAGTTTAAGCATCAATTTTGGATGGTAACTAGCCAACTATAGCTTTGACCGCAGCAATAAACAAAATAGGCAAATATCTATAGATATATGAAGAATCAGATTATTAATTGAATTCATGTTGTGCTTAATTATGCAAGTATATAATCCGACATTCATTTTAGTAGAAGAATTAATTTGTGCAAAAGTAATTTTCTACGTAAAATCACAAAATTCTAATAAAAAATTAAAAAATGTAATTAATTTACATTTCACGAAGAAATATTAATAAAAACTATCATTCTTTTAGGGAAAAGTATGAAAAATAAATATTATTAAATTAAATGATACATATATTGAGTTTGCAGTCTTCACCATCATTATTACTATCTTTTAAACTGTTTAATTTAGTAAAATATCACAAAAGGTTGGATTCAAATTTTTATGGGATCAAATACATTAATTCTATAACTAATCTATTTGTTTTTTATTATAAATATTTATTATCGTAAAATTTATCATCAATTCAAATAAAAATTTGACTCAGATTAAAGCAAAGACGATGTAAAAGGGGCGGAGAAGAAACAAAGAAACGTTATAATAGTGTATAAAATTTGACGACTTTGTGCAACTTATTCCCCATTTCACGAACTTGGATAAGATTTCCCCTTGAGGAAGTGGTCATTTGGGCATTATATTTATATATTAAATAAGAAAATAGCTCCAAATGTTTGGGATTTATATCACTCTTCATTGCTTAAACTTGTATCATAAGGTCAATCACAAAAAGTCAAAATATACGTTTTCTATTAGTAGTTGAAATAATAATAATAATAATAATAATAATAATAATTATTATTATTATTATCTTTTTCTATAACCCATTTTTATGAAATAATAAATTTTATTATATATTCTTTTTTATAACCTATTTTCATGAAATAATAAAATTTTACTGTCTCTCTCTTTTTTTTTCTATACTACTTATGATGTTTTTTACCTCATCAAGATTATATAAGCTATTTATATAAATCAAAGAATTTAATTATGCCTAATCAATATTCTTTTTGAATAGTACTTTAGGTCCAATTTCGAGTTACATATGTTTAGATATTGTAGTTGCGCTCAATATCCACGAGCCTGGATGTGACATGAATTTTTTTTTTTCCCTCATATCATCTCATTTGCATATACCTACCTAAATATATCATTAATGTGAAAAAACAAAAATATCTTCATTTGAAAAAAAAAAAACAAAAAACCAAAAATTCTGTCCTATTAATCTGATTTAATATATGATATAATATGCATAAAATTCCAAACTTTCATTTTAATTTCTGGATGCTTTATTCTATTACACTTCGTATCTATATTTAACTAAATTAACACGTTCTTGAAACAGATAATAAATTGTGGAATACTTAGGATTAGTTTACTCTTTTGGTTTCTAATCCAATGTAATTGATTTATAAAAATATAAAAATGGATAGAATAACCCAATCTTTAAAAATAAACTTATTTTATATTATTAATTTACATTAATCTAATAATATAAACTTGTCCTAGAAGGTAGATTATTTAACCCACCGTAACAATATAAATTAGTCCTCGCAATTTAGCACTTTCATGGTATTAGAGCTTAGGTTTTTATCCCTCCTAAAATATTCATCTTTTGAAATTGGAGATAATTCTCTTGTGATGCTATGTAGACCGTCACCAATTGATGCTCTATCGATTATCACCTCAGCCCCGTTGTTGGGATCTTGCGACGCTCTGTCGACCGTCATCTCCTATGACGCTCTATCGACCGTCACTTTTTTGAAATTGGGATCCTCTTATGACGCTCCGTCGACCGTCATCAGATCTTCCTTTTGTGATGCTCAGTCGACCGTCATCTCCTATGACACTATATCGACCGTCACATCGGATCACTCCCCGAGCAGGTATTTCATCTGAAAACTACTCTGGAAGTTCGTCTAGAACATTCTCTGGTATAGTTCCACCAAGATCTCTTCTGGAACATCTGATCATCTGAAAGTTCCACAGGTTGCACCTTCCTCAACTTGCTAAGATTCTTATGGACAACGAGTTCTTCGTACCAAGCTCTACGTCTTCTACCGACTAGAGGTTGCGGGGGTGTGAACGTAATATGAATATTACGTTATATTGAAATTTGATATCTTATAGAGATATTTGTTATTCTGTTATATTTAGAGATACTAGCCTACGACCCGTGCGATGCACGGAATGATTATAATTATACTATATTTAAAAACAAATAAAAAATATTATATAAAATTATTATAATTATATTATATTTAAAATAGTTGAAAATTATTATCAATTATTTTTTTAGTAATATATAATTATACGCCCCCTGCGACCCGTGCGATGCATATTAAATGAATAAAATATCACTAAGAATATAACTTTAAAGTGAAATTGGTTGTATATAAAGAAAACTCAAAATTATTAGAAATTTTAAGAATATCAATTTGATAATTCTAAAACCGTATATGTAATTTTGCATAAAGAACCATGTGAAGTAAAAGAAGTAAAACATGAACCGTGAAAACACATCACATTCTTAAAATACATATCAATTTTGTAATATCATTATATACTAAATAATGAAAATATTATGAATAATATGATAATTTAAAAATTAATTTATAGATTTTTACATAATATAATATTTATTTTATAGATTTTATAAATTTGTAATACTCGATCATTAAAGGTAATAATTTAGTAATAATAATAATAATCAATTATAATTTTTAATAGAACTTAAATAAGTTCACTTCCTCAACTAAAGAGGTAATATACTCTATAGTCTAATTTTTTTTTTTTTCCCGGTGTTACTCTATAGTCTAACGACATGATTGATATGATAAAATAACGTATGAATAGAATGAACATTTTCACATTCATTCCTAAAACCCTTGATTGGTATAAAATACAATTAAGAATGCTCATTAGTCTATCCCAAGGTAATATTCATTCCTTTTTTCATGGTATTATCCATTACCCCAACCTTGGTATTAACAATTCTCATTGAGAATCAACTTATACTTTACTTTTATAAAATTATCCTCATTAAATCTAATTAGATCAAATCTTATTCTTTTATGTTCTTCATTTTCTCTTCTCTATTTTTCGACTATCGTCTTTCCCACAAAATTTAATAAAATCTAAATCAAATCTCATTATTCAAGTGTCTTTTAGGGTTTTAAGAAAAAAATGAAAAATAGAATAAGAATGTTAAAAAAAAGTTAATTAAGAAGATTAAGAAACTAATAATGAAAGGGGAAAAATCATAACACTATTGCATGAATAAGGATAAGAGTTCTTGAGCAAAGGGGCAATATTAAAAAGTAAAAAATAAAGGTAAACTATTAAATATAAATTTAATTGAAAAAAATTGCAACAAATAATTACGATGAATTAAAAACTGAAAAAAAAAATAATTAATGTTATAAAATTAAAATATAAGAGGATTAAATTTTTTTTTGTAAAAATAACGTAAAGAAAGAGGATTGAAAAAGTTTTTATATAACGTAAAGAAATGCATTATATTATAAATCCATAAATACCTAGACAAAAAGTAAAGAAAAAACAGTGAAAATTAAAGAAACAACATAAATGCTTCAGAAAAAATATCTTATAGAAAAGATAGAGAATATGTCTACATAAAAATATATTCAAATATATTAATCATATTAATGAATAGACGAATTCACAAACATAGCTAAATACAAAAATGAGTAAAACTAAATATGAGATAATTTAAATAAATTGTTGATTCAAAATTATAAAGGAAGCAAGATTTGACTATTAGAAAGGTAAACATCCCTAAATTCAATATAACAAATATAAATTAATACTTAAAAAAATATACATCACATCAACAAATAACGAATCTGAAAATTAAAGATACACAATAATATGAAGAAATTAAAAAAAATTATAATTCAAAAACACTCAAATTAGTAAAAATAGAGGTATCTTCGAATGCATGAAACTAAAATACTAATCAATAAACAATAATAATAAAAATTTATATATAAATCTGCAACAACATATAGTAGATATTCACATTCTTCCTAACAGAAAAATTAAATGTAATCATTGAACAAAGGGCGATGAAAAGTAAAAAATTTCAATTAAAAAGAAATCCAAGAAACTCTCTTATTTTTAACTTCATCTTTACATATTATACCATTCATGAAAATATAAAGAAAGAAAATCATGAACCTTAGACAACATCAAAGGAAGAAACAAAGATTATGAACACTATACATTAACTGAACCCCCAATATTCAATTTAACAAATATAAATTAATACTTAAAAAAATATACATCACATCAACAAATAACGAATCTGAAAATTAAAGATACACAATAATATGAAGAAACCAAAAAAAATTATAATTCAAAAACACTCAAATTAGTAAAAATAGAGGTATCTTCGGATGCATGAAACTAAAATACTAATCAATAAACAATAATAATAAAAATTTATATATAAATCTGCAACATATAGTATATATTCACATTCTTTCTAACGGGAAAATTAAATATAATCATTGAACAAAGGGTATCTATATTATTATAAATAGCACGACGATATTTGCACGTAATTGCACTATTTTGACTTAATATTATTTTGTGTTTTTCCTAAAATATTTTATTAAAAAAATAATTTCTAATTGGTTGTTGGATCAATATATTTCAATTATTATTAAACACAATTCTTATTATATGTAATTCATTAATTATTCCATTAATCAACACTAAATATATGTTATTAGTAATCAAATCTCCTACAAATGAGCTAACGGAATTGAATTACCTAATATAGCCACCACTCCCTCATAATTCATGACATTTGAAATTTATTTATTGGTGAATTTTAATAATTCCAAATTATTTTTAATTAAAAATATAATTAGAATGATTTCAGTTGTTTTTTCTTTTTCGTATTTTTTAACTAACTCACAGAGATCTCAAGAATCAATTCTCTATTTGTATGCAATTACAAACGTATTTAATGGATATCTAATATAATTAAATACGTTTGTAATTGCATACAAATAGAGAATTGATTCTTGAGATCTATGTGAGTTAGTTAAAAAATACGAAAAAGAAAAAACAACTGAAATCATTCTAATTATATTTTTAATTAAAAATAATTTGGAATTATTAAAATTCACCAATAAATAAATTTCAAATGTCATGAATTATGAAGGAGTGGTGGCTATATTAGGTAATTCAATTCCGTTAGCTCATTTGTAGGAGATTTGATTACTAATAACATATATTTAGTGTTGATTAATGGAATAATTAATGAATTACATATAATAAGAATTGTGTTTAATAATAATTGAAATATATTGATCCAACAACCAATTAGAAATTATTTTTTTAATAAAATATTTTAGGAAAAACACAAAATAATATTAAGTCAAAATAGTGCAATTACGTGCAAATATCGTCGTGCTATTTATAATAATATTGATGGGTCCAAGAATGGATGGGTCTGAATCCGATCACTTTACGATTTGTATTTTGTGGAGGAAACCACCGGAGCTTCGCCGGAAAAAGAGAAAGGGGTTCAACCTGTTGGGACAAGCACAAGAAGAGTCAGAAGGCCAAGCTGGGGGAACTGGGGGTGATACCCAGTTTGGCTCTCCGACGCTCAAGTCAGTTCAATGTATGAAGATAAGTGTAAGCTCAGTTACAGTTGCAGTGATGAAGAAAGCTTAGAGAATGCTCCAGAAAGCTTACAGTGTAGAAGATGACTTGGGTTATTTATAGTTGAGGGTCAAGGGCCCTTTGGTCATTTGCCTCAAGTGGTCCTGGCCGAATGTTGCCCTAACACGTGGCGCTGTGAGAGAGAAACCTAGGAGGAATCTTCTGCAAAAGCGGCCCAAAAGTTAGTGCTAGCAACAGTGGCAGGTGCGCGGGCATGTACGTTGTGTCAGAGAGCCATGTGGGTGGTTGGTGACGAGGGCTCAAGAGCGCGCTCGTGACAACCTGGAGTATTGGAGGCCAAGACATCCGCTGAGGGGGATGAAGGCTCCAGTTCAAGTGACGAGCCAAAGGGGAGGCCACTCTGAGGGAGTGTGACGCTCGAAGAGTGCTCCCTTGGCACGTGGGCGTACCAATCGTTCAGTTTGTTGGACGCTCGTTGGGCTTAACTCCTTGAAGAAGGATTGCGCTTGTTGGGCTTGGCGCTCGTGCGCAGATGGATGTACCCTTGATGGCGGCTGGCTTAGCGCATGGCTTAGCGCTCGTGCGCTGATGGGTGCAGCCTTGTGGAGACAGATGTCATCAGCTCGGTGATGCCACGTGTCTTCATGTGGGTCGATCGTATTTTGACCCCATCATTTTGCCCCCCAATTCTGTAGTCCTTATTGATAAGGACTGTAGAATTTTGGCACGCTCTACCTCTCGTTTATAGCGCTCGTGTAGAGCTTGGCGTGTCGAGCAATTTTCCTCTGATGGTGTCATTAATGCGGTCTTTTCAACCGACCGCTCGTAACAGTTCCGCATTAAATGTTTGTACTATTCTGAAGCCCTTGAGACGTCAGAGCATTAAATGCGGGTGCGCGTGGGGCGCGTGAACATTGGGAAGCATGTGCCGGTTCCATAAAGTGGGCGGTTTCCTAGGCGGGAAATGATTGCCATTTTGAATTTATTGCCTAAAACGGTACCAACTCCCATCCCTATAAATAAGGGATTCTGAAATCTTGTCATTCTTTACGCATTCAAAACTTTCTAAGTCTCCTTTGCAAGAAAAATTCTCTCGCATCTCCAGCATCTTCAACCTCTTCTCCAGTTTTCTTCAGAAACTTTTCAAGGTAAAACTCCAGTGTGATTTTCTGACTTTGCTAACCGTAGATTCGGACCTTAGGATTTTGTAATCCCTCAAATTCCCGTCTTTGTGAACCTTAAACTCTCTCCCAGAAAAACCTTCAAAACCCCAATTTCTGCCATGGCTGACCAACACATTGAAGAATTTGCCCGTGAAATCCAAGAGATGGCCACGGAGAGTTCTTCTTCTCACAATTCCCCCAGAGATGAAGAGTTGGGGGCGGCAGTAATGGCTATGGAAGACCGAAACCCAGGCGGAGTGGATCCTCTCTTTGAGGAGATGGATTTGGTAATAGAGGCAGAAAGACAAGGAGTCACTCTCCCCATAACTCAAAGTGCCACGCATCCCCACCGCCATAGAGTGACAGTGGCCGTTGCAAATCCGCTTCCAGTGGCGGAAGCCGTAACCGGGCCTTCAGAAAGGGCCCGTGTTGCAAATCCGCTTCCGGTGGCGGAAGCCGTAACCGGGCCTTCAGGAAGGGCCCGTGACAAGGGCAAGAGTAAGAAAACCCAGAAATCCAAAGGACCCAACGAGGGGGAGGGCTCAGGTTATCAGGCCACCGAGCGCACGCCTGATGAAACTCCCAGCACCGTCACTGTGGGAGATGTGAAGACAATGATGGCCCCCATCTACTGGGACGAGCGATATACTTGGAGAATTCCCCAAAACCACGAGCGTGCAAATAATCCGCCTCCTGGGGAAATGGCAGTATACGTGGATTCCGTGAGCTCGGGAGGCCTGAGGTTCCCCATCTCAATCTCAATGGCCCATTTGCTGAATGACCTGGGCCTGTGTCCGTCCCAGATAGTGCCCAACGGCTTGGCCCTCCTGACCTGCTACATAATTCTGATGAGGACCATGGGTTACGAGCCCTATTTGCGGAACTTCAATGCCCTTTTCCAAGTGGTCAGCTCCTCTCGCTCTTCTCCTGAAGCGGGTTTTTATTACGTCCAAGCGAAGGCCCACATGAAGCTGATCAATTCGCCCTCGACCACTTATGGCATTGACTGGAAAGAAAAGTTTATATTTGTTAGGGCTCCAGCGGAAGAGGGCTTTGGGGTGATCACGGAATGGGGCTCGTACTCAAAGAGCCGTTTGCCACCCTCACTCCCCCGAGACTGGGCTAAAAACCTGGCCACAACCCTAAGGGACGAGGGTCACCTTATACAAGCAAAGGACTGGATAGACGATGCGGAACTCATGTTCTTGTGTGGTCTTACCAACGACCCTCATTTCCTTGACAACCCTCCGGCTCGTGACATAGAGAGAGACGGTTAGATCCTTAGGGCACTAACCTTAGATAGGAATGAATACTAACTGCTTTTATTGTACTTGTAATTTGCACTTAACAATTCTTGTCTAAGGATTTATAACCTTCATATTTTCATATTTGCAGGAGCCACTATCTTAGAAATGGCCGGTGGAATAAGACAAGCGGCTCGTTTCGCCAACGCTCAGAGGAATCAGGCTGCCCAGGGGAACCAACAGCGTGAGCCCCAACGTTCCCGTAACCGCAATGACAGAGGGGACGCTCGTGGGGGTGCCAGTTCAAGCACCAACCCTGAGGTGCAACCCCCTCGTGGCCGAGGGGAACGTAGGTTGGTCCCCAGGGAGAACAGGCGAACGGAGAGAGGAGATGATGTTCAACTCCCCGTTCCTGCAGAAACAACGAGGCGGCCAGTGACTGCCTTGACGATAAGAGAGGCTTCCCCGAGCGCGAGCGCAAATAGACCTTCCCGCAAGAGGAAGAGAATGCCTGACTCCGCCGCGATCATAGGGAAGGGCAAACGAGTGGTTGAGGGCCCCCGAGGCGAGGGGGACACTTCCTCTTCAGAGGAAGAACACATGTGGGAGTTCCCCCGCCGAGGGGACAGAGACTTTTCTGGCGCCCCCGACGGCGGGCCGGTTTTGCTGAGGCCGGGCTCGGTCGCCCAGACTATTACTGACGATTTGTTCAGCCGGGCTCAGTACTCAGCAGATCACAGGCATCTCTACAGTGAGTCTGTAGAGAAGGTGACGCTCGATGCAGCCCATGCCCTGATTTCCGTAAGTCCTCCTTCCTTGCATTCTTCTGTTCTGTAATTTACCATTCTTTTGCTAACACTTTTCCCCTCGATTACGCAGCAAGTTCTTCCTCGGCTCCGGAATGTGCAGATGCGAGCCTCCATATATGCCGAGCGCAAGGCCAAGTACAAGAAAATGGCCCGCTCGATGGACCCAGCTCACTTCCAAGCGGAATTGGCTGCTGAAACTGCCAAGTATGAGACCCTCAAGGGTCTATACAGTACGTCGGAGGAAGAGCTGTCGAAACTGAAGGAGGATTTTCTAGCGGTTGATGGCGCTCGGATCCGTTTGGGCAACGAACTGGCACAGGCCAACGAGCAGCGCCAGAAGGCTGAGGCAGAGAGGGAAAGTTGGAGAACGAGGGCTCTGGAGGCAGAGAGGAAGTTTGCCGATACCATGAATGAGTGGCCTCGGAGCATGGAGCGTGCAAACAAGGAGGCATTGATCAAATTTTGCCACTCCAAAGCCTTCAACTTTGCTGCTTCCCTGCACTGCTTGGAGGAGGCTCAGAAGGCCTTCAACCTGGCCATCGAGCAGGGCATACACAAAGGGCTAACCCATCCTGCCATGAAGGAGGCCGAGGGCACGGGGCTCATGTTCAATGAGCGGTGCGAGGAGGAAGAAGATGATCCCAACGACCCCGCAGACAGTATAGCGGAAATGGAGTATGACTTCCTGGTGAAATTGATCCAGGATGAGTACGCCGATGCCCACAGGGAAGGGGGTGTGGGTCCATCTGACGCCCATGAAGACGAGCCACAAGCACCGCTCATAGAAGAAGCCCCAGTTCAAGCCGCCGAAAATGCCAACGCTCCGGATGTCAATGAGCCTGCTCCTGCCAATGCCCCCAACGATCCGCAAGAGCCTGAAGGTCCCATTCACGGCCCAATTCTGGTGGTTGTTGATGAAGACGTCGCCCCAGCTGCCTAAGACTTTTCCTCCTTGTATTTTTCTGATTCTCTGCTTTTCCTTGTATTTAGAATTTCATGGGCCTTTGAGCCCCTTTGTTTTGTAATACTTCCATTTTGCAAATGAATAAAGATTCCGTTTTCCATACCTTTGTTCTTCATTTCCTTTATGAATCGTATAATAAGACTGTGTAGTATACTCCTGTGAACGCTTTATTCCTTTGATGCAATGAAAATTTGCCTAAGTCTTGAGCGATCGTGAGGGTCTTATTGTGAGATTGCCCCCCCGCTCAAGACTTGTATAAATTTCTGCCTTTGTAAATTTATCTTGAAATTTGTCTAAGTCTTGAGCGGTCGTGAGGGTCTTACTGTGAGATCGCCCCTACGCTCAAGATCTGCATAAACTTTTCCTTTTGAAAATTTGCCTAAGTCTTGAGCGGTCGTAAGGGTCTTACTGTGAGATTGCCCCTACGCTCAAGACTTGTATAAATTTTATTTTTGCTCTTTGAAAATTTGTCTAAGTCTTGAGCGGTCGTGAGGGTCTTATAGTGTAATTGCCCCTACGCTCAAGACTTGTATAAATTTCTTCTTTTGTAAATTTATCTTGAAAATCTGTCTAAGTCTTGAGCGATCGTGAGGGTCTTACTGTGAGATTGCCCCTACGCTCAAGACTTGTATAAACTTTTGCTCTGGGAGAATTTGGCTAAGCCTTGGGTGTGTGCGAGGGTCTTACTGTGTGGTTGCCCTCGTTCAAGACTTGCGACATTCTTTTCGCCCTTGGGGGGATTTTGCTAGGTCTTGAGTATTTGCGAGGGTCTTACTGAGTGGTTGCCCTCGTTCAAGACTTGTGCAATTCCTTTTTGATTCTGAGGCCATCGTTTGAGCGCTCTGGCTCTTGTCGTTTTCTTGGTTCTGCAGGAAATCCCATTTTCGAGCGCACGGCGTTCTAAGAAACGACCAAGGCCTACTAGGACTTTTTCTGTGATAGATCCCATTTTCGAGCGCAAGGCGTTTTAAGAAACAGCCAAGGCCTACTAGGATCCGTTCTTGTAGGAGATCCCGTTTTCGAGCGCAAGGCGTTGTAAGAAACAGCCAAGGCCTACTAGGATTTTCTCCATAACCTTCTTCCAATTCACCTGTTTGGTTGTGAGCGTAACCAGTCTATCCTTATGAGGGCGTCCCCCCATGTGGAGTAGAGCGCTGGCCAGCGTAACCCATGAGAGGTAACAGCATTCATATTGGAATGGGTTGCCAACCACGCTCGCGACGACGAGGGACGTGGGACTTATCCATTCAAGCAACCAAAGAAACAGGAATATTAAAGAAATCAAAAAGATTATGTTACCTTTTACTTTGTTTTGAAGTACATAGAACCCGTCAACGAGGGTTGTTACATCAGAGTTTGCAAAGAGCTTTTAAACATAAAACCGCCGGAGGTTACATGCGTTCCAAGGGCGAGGCAAGCGCTCACCTTGAAGTGTCTCCAGGGTGTAAGTGTTGTTAGCTCTGAGTTGTACGACCTTGAATGGGCCTTCCCAATTGGGGTCCAATTTCCCCACGTGCTTGGATACTTCCACTTTCTTCAAGACCAAATCTCCCAGCTGGAAAGTTCTTTCCTTCACACGCTTGTTGTACTGTTGGGCCACGGAGGCTTTATAGTGGTGGATCTTAGCCCACGCTCGGTCTCTCCTTTCATCCAGCAGGTCCAACTCCAAGCTCCTGTTGCCATCGTTGAGCTGAGGCTCGAAATAGCCGACACGAGCGGATTCATTTACAATCTCCGCTGGTATCATTGCTTCTGATCCATAAACGAGCGCGTAAGGTGTTTCTCCAGTTGCCGCTCGTGGGGTGGTGCGATAAGCCCAAAGTGCTCCTTGCAGCTCCTCAGCCCATTCACCTTTCTTGCTTTCCAGCATGGTTTTTAGATGCTGCAAGATGATTCTATTGGTAACTTCTGCTTGCCCATTGGATTGTGGATGTCCTACAGAGGTAAATCGCTGTTCTATCCCCAACTCAGAACACCACTCTCGTGTGTCTGCTGCTATGAACTGGGATCCATTGTCAGATATGAGCACCCTCGGTATTCCGTACCTGCAGATGATGTTCTTCCAAATAAAGTCCCTTACAACCTTGAAAGTGATTTTTGCAACAGCTTCAGCCTCGGCCCACTTGGTGAAGTAGTCGACGGCTAGAATGACAAACTTCCTTTGTCCTGCAGCTATGGGTAAGGGGCCCACAATGTCTATTCCCCACTGGTCAAAAGGCCAAGAGACGTCTATTGGGATCATTTGTGCGGCTGGCAATTGAGGGAGATTTGAATGAAATTGGCATTTGGGGCATTTCCTCGAAAATTCAATGGCGTCTTGGAGAACTGTAGGCCAATAAAACCCACTTCTCAGAACCTTTTTTGCCAAAATACGCCCCCCAGAATGATTTCCACAGCTCCCGTTATGAATGTGTTCGAGCGTCTCCTTTGCTTGTGAGGGCCTTAGGCATCTCATTGGGGGTCCTTGAAATGATTTTTTGAACAACCTCCCCTCGGGATCCAAAGCGAAACGAGGGGCCTTATTTCGGATTTTCCTAGCTTCCACCTTGTCAGTGGGAAGAATTCCATCCTTAAGGAAAATGATGACGTCATCAAGCCAGCAGGGCTCGTTTGGATCAACCATAGCAATTATCTTGGTGGCGACTCTTTCTTTGATCAAAGGTTCCTCAGTCCTAAGGAACGTAACAGAACGTTCAGAAGTACCCTCTAAAGCTGACGCAAACTTTGACAGAGCGTCCGCTCGCTCGTTTTCTCCTCGCGGCACCTGAAGTAGATGAAATTCCTTGAACTTCCCAATTATTTCTTTGGCTTTCTTTAAGTACTGTATCATGGTGGTTTCTCGAGCCTCATATGTTCCTTCAATCTGGCTCGCTATTAACTGTGAATCCACATAAGCAGTGATTCTGGAGGCTCCATTCTGAAAAGCTATGTTCAAACCTTGCACGAGAGCTTCATATTCTGCTTCATTGTTAGTGACTTGGAAATCCAGCTTGATCGCAAAGTCCAGTTCAATCCCATCGGGGTTTCTGAGGGCCACTCCTATTCCTCCCCCTTGAGAGGTTGAGGAACCGTCCGTGTGCAGTACCCATAACCCTTCATTCTCCGCAGCGGCGGGTTCGAAACCAAAACGTTCAACCAACAGATCCGCCATAACCTGAGCTTGTATCGCGGTCCTGGGCTCGAAGCATAAGTCAAACTGGCTCAATTCGATGGCCCACTTGATTAATCTGCCAGATACGTCCGGCTTGGACAATACTTGTTTCAAGGGTTGGTCGGTGAGAACTGTTATGGAATGCGCTTGAAAGTAAGGCCTTAGCCTTCTTGAGGCGTTAATAAGAGCGAACGCAAATTTCTCAATCTCCAAATATTTCTTTTCGGCTCCTTGCAAGGTTTTGCTCAGATAATAGACAGGCAAATGTTTCCGCTCCCGTACAGCGACCAGAACCGCGCTCGTGGCTTCAGGAGAGACAGAAAGATACATGAATAACCTTTCGCCTTCGACAGGCTTAGTCAGCAGTGGAGCGCTCGATAAATAAGCCTTCATATCCTGCAGCGCCCTTTCGCATTCCTCTGTCCAAGCAAAGTTACGTGCGTTCCTCAAGATTTTGAAGAAGGGAAGGTTCCTGTCTGCCGAGCGTGAAATAAACCTGTTCAACGAGATGATTTTGCCTACCAAGACCTGTACTTCCCGCAAATTTCGAGGGGAAGGAATTTCCAAGATGGCCTTGATCTTCTCCGGATTGGCCTCAATTCCCCTCTGACTGACCATGTATCCCAAGAACTTTCCCCCTTGTACACCAAAGGTGCACTTCGAGGGATTCAACTTCATCCCATATTGGCGCAAAATTGAAAACGTGCGCTTGAGATCCTCCAAATGGGAATCCTGGCGCTCGCTTTTGACAATCATATCATCCACATAGACCTCCATGGACCTCCCAATTTCACTTTCAAACATCTTATTGACAAGTCGCTGATAGGTAGCTCCGGCGTTCTTAAGTCCAAAGGGCATGACCAAGAAACAATATACCCCCATATGGACGACGAACGAAGTTTTGGGGCGGTCTTCCGGGGCCATAAAGATCTGATAGTACCCCTGGAAAGCGTCCATCATGCTCATGAGCTCGCAGCCAGCGGTCGAATCCACCAATTGATCAATCCGGGGCAGCGGGTAAGGATCTTTAGGGCAAGCCTTGTTGAGATCAGTGAAATCATTGCACATGCGCCATTTATTTGCGCTCTTGGGCACCAAGACTACGTTGCACAGCCACTCCGGATACAAGATGGGCTCGATATACTGAGCCTCCAAGAGCTTATTGACTTCCTCTTCAATGACTTTCTTTCGAAAGCCATGTACATCTCGTTTTTTCTGCTTGATAGGCTTGAAAGATGGATCCACATTAAGTCTATGGACAATGACGCTCGGGTCAATCCCTGTGAGATCAGAGGCTTTCCATGCGAATACATCCTTGTTCTCCCTTAGAAAATCAATCATCATGATCTGAGAAGGCCCTGAGAGGTTTGAGCCTATCTGTGTAGTCTTATCTTTGTTTCCAGGTTCCAGCTCAATGGTAAGGAATTTTTCCGAGGGTTCGATCCTTACCTCTGGGCGAGGAAGTTCGAGCGCCCTCTTCTTTCCTGTTAAACGATCGCCAGATGCTGGTTCACCCTCTTCCGGCTCATCTTCTCCTGAGGACGATTCACCAACGACCCCTGGGGGGACATTTTCGAGGGGATTCTCCCCGTTGTCTCCCCTCTTCTTCTTATTCTTCTTCTTGTTCAATTTCGCCCGTTTCCTTGCCGGGCTGTCCTCGTCTAAATTGGGGAAATCCACTGACTTCTTGGTGGAGCCGATATGGAAGGTTTTCTCCGCTTTAGGCTTTCTGAGGGACAGCATGTAACACTCCCAAGCCTCTCGTACATTGCAGAGCACTTCTCCAACGCCCTCGGAAGTAGGAAACTTAATCTTCTGGTGGTAGGTGGAGATGATAGCTTTAAAATCCACGAGGGCAGGGCGCCCGATTATGATGTTGTACGGGATGTCAATCTCCACCACCGCGTACGTTACCAAAAGCGTTTTGCGCTGAGGGGCTCGTCCGAATGAAGTAGCCAGGCGTATTTGCCCTCGGGGGACAACTTCTGAGCCTCCAAAGCCAATGAGGGCTGTTTTAAGAGGCTCGAGCGGGAGATCAACCTTCATTTTTAAGAATGTAGAGTAAGGCAAAACATTAACGGAGCTTCCACTATCAACCAATACTCTTTTTACAACATGGTTATGAACATCTAAACTAACCACCATGGGGCAATCTGAGGTTACACCCTCCCCATGGGGCGTTACAATATGTTCTAGATCCCTATCATCAAAGCCTATTACATCATTTTCTCTTGATTTTGGAGCGCTTGATCTCTGGATAGCGTAGATAGGCTTGGGCACTGCTGGGCGTTGGTTGTAGCTCCGTATGTGCCTCCGTCGAGAGGCGTTTGAATCCCCCCCTGATGAGCCTCCTGCAATCATATTTATGACTGCAAAGGGCTCGTTCTCTTGCTCAGGGGCTTTACCTTTGTTGCCTCGGCGACTGCTGCTTTCCGGGGGTCCCCTACCCCTTGGGCTCTTTGACCGGGAAGGACTCCTTCTTCTCCTTCCGGAGCGCTCGTTGCACTGTTCATCGTAGCGTTCGAGCACCCGGACAAATTCTTTCAGATGGCCCCCTGCAACGAGCCTTTGGATTTCAGCCTCCAACTGTCGGCACTCATCCGTGTCGTGCCCTCTCTGCTTGTGGAAGGCGCAGTATTTATTCGAGCGCCTTAGTGAGTCTGTTTCTCTCATTTTGATGGGTCTTTTGAAGAGCTTCTTATCAGAGAGATTGTAGACTTCTGAATTTGGCCGGGTGAGCGGAATGCGCTCGAATCGACGAGGGGGTGGTGGCGACCTCCTGCGCTCTTGAGGGCGCTCTTTCTTGACTGCCACATCCCGCCCCCGTTCGTGATGAGGTCGCTCGTTCCGGGCCGGGCTGTGGTGACGGGGACCATTCGTCCCATACATATCTTCGAGCGCGAAGAACGGCTCGGCTATTTCTCTTAGGCCCATGAGGGTCCCAGGCCTTCTCTCCACGATGGCGTCAGCAAATTTTTTGCTCACATACTGCTTGTGATCCACAGCCTGGAAGAGAACTGGGATCAAGAAATCCATCGAGGGCCTTTCCACCTGCAAGATCTCCTTATTAAAGCGGGCGAAGAACGAGCGTAGTGATTCGCTCTTGCCCTGCACCACGTTGTAAAGCGCTGTGGGTGCGGTGACGGGTGCCTTCAGAGAGTTGAAGTGGTTGAGGAAGGCATCGGCCAACTCTTCATACGAGTGGATCGAGCGCGGTGGCAGGCGCTTATACCATTCTTGAGCCATCCCCACCAAGGAAGTGACAAACACTTTCGCCCAGTAATGGCTGGAATGCTCGTAAAGGTGCATGAGATGCACAAAATGATCCAAGTGCTCCGCTGGATCGGTTGTCCCATCGTATCTGTTGATGGATGTGGGGACTTTGGCCATTCCGGCTTGGGCCATCAGGACTTCCTCGACGAGGGGTGAACCCCTCGCCAATGGGTGGTATTCGTACGTGCCGAAGTTTTCCTCCGGCTCCTTTCGACGGGGGACCCTTGGTGGAGGGTCCTTGGTGCGGGTACTCCTGGCGTCAACCCGTTCATCCCGACTATGGGAGATCTGAGTTGAGCGCCCTCGTGAGAGCTGTCCCACGATATCCTTGAGGCCCTGTAGCTGGTCTTGCACAGCCGCGAGGACGTCAGGATTTACTTCTACTTGCTTGTCCTTGTGGGCTCGTGAGCCCCTCCTGGAGACATGAGAGTCTCCTTCATTTTCGTTCACTCGCTCCGTGGGCTCTTTGTTCCTTCCCACGGAGGCACGCTCGTTGCCCTCCTGCTGGGGCACTTCTTTCGCCGGTGGTGGTGGTGGTTGTGCCCTTAGGACAGCCTGGGCTTCCCTGAGGGGAAAGTTCTGCTGTCCGCCTAAAGGGGCTGCAACCTGAGTGGCCTGCCCAGAGGGAAAGTACATGGAATGGAATCTTTCCCATGCCCCCTGGGCCGCCTGAACCTCACATTGGGCGTAAAGAGCCCGTAATTGTTGGGTGGTCAGTGGAGGTAATTCCACTCCTTCAATCTCCCTAGGGACCACCACTGGGAGCTGGAGTTGTCCGGCATGGTAAGGCTGGACCGGCGGCGCCATCATAGCCGGAGTAAGAGTGTAGCCAGGCGGAGGCATCATGTAACCTTGTATTCCCAGGTTCATCTGGGGATGGACCCAGGAATTCTGTGCAAGCGGCGGTGGAGCTGAGAAAGAAACTCCTCCAGTGATGGTGGGAACCTGCGGTGCCGGCGGGGCAGGTGGTGGTACGGGGGATTCTGCTTGTGGAGTCACTCCTGCGGGGGGAAGTGCTCCACCATCAGCGACGGTAGGTGGCAGTGCTCCGCCAATAGCGGTGACGGGAAGGACGATGTTTGCATCTTGGGAGGTGTTTTCTCCTCCTCCAACAGCTCCAGATCTCGTTGCAACCATGGCTGTTGAAAACGAAGATGTGCTTGTTTTTCTACCAACAAAAAGAAAGGAAGAATAAGGAAGACTGGTTTCCCACAGACGGCGCCAAAAATGATGGGTCCAAGAATGGATGGGTCTGAATCCGATCACTTTACGATTTGTATTTTGTGGAGGAAACCACCGGAGCTTCGCCGGAAAAAGAGAAAGGGGTTCAACCTGTTGGGACAAGCACAAGAAGAGTCAGAAGGCCAAGCTGGGGGAACTGGGGGTGATACCCAGTTTGGCTCTCCGACGCTCAAGTCAGTTCAATGTATGAAGATAAGTGTAAGCTCAGTTACAGTTGCAGTGATGAAGAAAGCTTAGAGAATGCTCCAGAAAGCTTACAGTGTAGAAGATGACTTGGGTTATTTATAGTTGAGGGTCAAGGGCCCTTTGGTCATTTGCCTCAAGTGGTCCTGGCCGAATGTTGCCCTAACACGTGGCGCTGTGAGAGAGAAACCTAGGAGGAATCTTCTGCAAAAGCGGCCCAAAAGTTAGTGCTAGCAACAGTGGCAGGTGCGCGGGCATGTACGTTGTGTCAGAGAGCCATGTGGGTGGTTGGTGACGAGGGCTCAAGAGCGCGCTCGTGACAACCTGGAGTATTGGAGGCCAAGACATCCGCTGAGGGGGATGAAGGCTCCAGTTCAAGTGACGAGCCAAAGGGGAGGCCACTCTGAGGGAGTGTGACGCTCGAAGAGTGCTCCCTTGGCACGTGGGCGTACCAATCGTTCAGTTTGTTGGACGCTCGTTGGGCTTAACTCCTTGAAGAAGGATTGCGCTTGTTGGGCTTGGCGCTCGTGCGCAGATGGATGTACCCTTGATGGCGGCTGGCTTAGCGCATGGCTTAGCGCTCGTGCGCTGATGGGTGCAGCCTTGTGGAGACAGATGTCATCAGCTCGGTGATGCCACGTGTCTTCATGTGGGTCGATCGTATTTTGACCCCATCAAATATAAATATGTATAATTTCAAAAGAAATTCATATATGAAAAATATATTATGTATATTGCTGAAAATAATTTATTTTCTTTAGTAATATTTACTTTCATAATAAAATAATATACAAAATAAAAATTTTAATTTTAATTTATCTTTATCTATCTTTTTAACCCTAATTAATGATAGCATTAAATATCACCCTAATTATGGGGTGAAAATCGTGATATAGAAAAATTATCATTTCATTCTTTCTTAATTTAAAGCTCATTAATAATGACATTTATTTAATTGATAAAAATATGTATAAAAACAGAAATTCATACATAGAAAGTATATTACAAATCTTGTGAAAGATAATTATTTTCATTAGTTACTATTTGTTTTAAAATAAATAATACATAAAATAAAGATAAACCAATTACATTTTACATTTTTTCTATTTAATTAAAATCCTCAAAAAAACCACAAAATTCCACATCATCAAATACACAATAAAAAGTCAAACGTCGTTTTCAAATATATAATAGTATAGACTCTTTAGGAATATTTAGGATATAATTAATTATAATTATCTTATAGAATTGTCTAGAATATCTTGTATAGATTGTTAGGTTTTCTGTACTCTATATATTCCGCTGTACTCTGATATTATTAAATGGATACACTTTCATATATATATATACACACATCGTTGTCTTAGAGTTTAATTTTTGGCTGAAACACACTTACTACCACTATTATTACGAAAATGAAGTATTAATAATCAAATTCCCGCAAAAAATAACTTAATAAACGGTGATTTTTTTTCCCCAGATTACACTTAATGATAAAAATGCATTTTCTTTCCATTATTTAACAGATGGGACTAGAAATGTGTTTAATTTAAAAAATATGGAATTAAAATTACAAAATTCCTAATCGTATGAAATCAAAAATGTAATCTGCTTAGAACTTAAACTATATACATCACTGATATAATGAAATCTTGCTTGTTTCTTCACTAAAGTATTTAATTAAATTAATTACTTCAAACCTCAAACTTAGACAAGTGCAAGTGACACAAAGTTAATTATATCCAATACACTTTAGTCGCGAAAGAATTAACCCAAAGTTTTAATTAAATAAATTCATTATTTTATTAACCCTTTTTTCATTTGACTTTCACCTACATCAGTGATTCAACTAATTAATATTAATAAGGGCAACTGGGAAGCTAGCGACTTCTATAGCCATTAATTCATATAATCTTTGATTTAATCTTAATTAATTAATTAGTTAAGTGGTCCCTAATGATGATACTAGTTGTATTAATTAGCCATAAACAGATCTAAATTTGAAAATTATTGGCGCTTTGAATGTGTAAGGATTCAAGGCAAGTGGCAAGGTCAATGCTTAATTATTTGGCAGAAATATGAGAAAATGTATGTCCTTAAAGGAAATTTGGGGCAACTTTTAAATTTTCAATATTAGTATCTTAGGCAACATGTAAGTTCCATTATTCTAAAAGTGCCCCTCAAGAGTATTAATATTCCATTACCTCTTGAGATTGAATCTCAAAAGGAACAATTACTATATTAGGCTTGTTAGCCTTTGGTTAACCCAAGTGTTGGCATGAACATGTTGCATATGTTGATCTATTATATTACCTTTGCTTGCAATTATTTTGAGCATGTAACAACTTTAATTTATTGATTACGTCTTATTATTATAGTCGAATGTGAAAATTTTGATTTAGAATAAATTTTTTTGTTTCGGTCTAAATTTGAATAAATTCTTCTTTTACGCATAGAAATGATATATTACGACCAATTTATCATAAATGTGCTAAAATTATCATTTATCATGTCATGCTACGTCAAATACTTCTCACGTGATAAATTTAAGAAAAAATCAGCATTATTATATCTATATTAATCTTGTTGTGTTCGTATCGTAGTATTCACAAATCGTAAGAACTACAACAATCATCATTATAATATATTTACATTCATGAAAATTCAAACTCAAACTCGAAGTTACGATCTCATCCATCAACAATCTCTTTTTATATTTTATATATTTGGAGGCCGCCAAATTAGCGACTATGAAAGGTTTTTGTATAAATTTTATCATCAAAGAACAATAAAAACTTAGAAATTAGTGGGGTTCAAGATACTTTGTTATATAGCCTTAATTGAGACCGAACATGCCTACAACTATGATGTACGGATACTTTTTTATAAAAATATTATTTTATCGTGTCGTATTATATTGAACACTGTGTCCGACACTTTTCACGTGAAAAATCCAAAAAAAAATCCGTGAAATCATATTTGTATCATATCATGTTCGTGTCGCGTTATTTTTATCCATACATCATAGACCTTGACGTGGCCTAATTATACCGAAAACACGTTGATGTGGGCTGATTTTGTACATTATCTTATGATTGAATTAAATATTCAATAATAGGGTTGTTGATATTATTGGAAGAAAAGAGAAAAGAATTGAGAAAATATTGGGAGAAGAAGTCAGCAGTTACTACGTGGTTTTCAGATGTGAGAACGTGCCAAGACTTTAGGAGGAGAGAGAAGAGAGGAGGACCAGATACATTGAACCTGGGAGAAACCCTAGGCTTTACATTTTTTCTCAAAAAGATTAGTCAAGAGAATCATCGTCATTCTACACAACACCCAGAAAACCTAGCAGCCCTGAACTCTGAAATACTGCAGTCATATTCTATTTGTATTTTCCTTCATCATTTTCTTCTGTAATTATTACGGCTTGTTAGAGATTGGCTGCTCCAGAATTCTATTGTACACAGAAGACTAAAAAAACAGACGATTATCAGCAACTTCAGATTTTATCTTCATTTACCGTTATTTATATTTCTCATTTACTTTTCTGCAATTTAAGTCAACACTCATTTCTTTATTTATTTCTTCTTTTTACAGCTTGGTTGAATCTATTTCCTACATAAATAAATTGATTGGTGTTTGTTGAATTTTTAACAAACATCATCTGGCACCGTCTGTGGGAAAGCGATTAAATCGAGCAAAAGGCGTGAGTTTTCGTAGTTTTTCATGGCATCCAAGATCGGATCTAGCGGTGTGTCAACTCCAATCAACCCGTCCGCTCCGGCAACGACGGGCACTGAAAAAGCTGTTGGGAGTGCTTCAAATCCGCTATTCATCGGAAGTATTCCCGTGTTGACCGACTCCACCGTCGTTACGGTTACGGGAGGCGCGCCACTAACCAAGGACTGCGCGGATCTCCCGGAATCCAGCTTGACGGGAGGTTTGAAGAATCCGCGAAGCGATAACCTCGAAGTTGAAGGTGCAGGCCGGCTGACCCCTCCAGGTGCAGGAGGCTCCTCACCTGGAAGGACGTCCCTGCCTGAAGGACTGAACCTGCCCGTGGGGGCAGACAGGCAGGCGGGCAACCAGCCGTCTACGGAAGAGCTGGAGGCATTGCTGAACCTTAACTTCAACCCCCGGCAGACTACCAGGGTGGCACATATACCTGGAGGGGTGTCGTTGGGGAGCAGCGCCGCGGCTATGCAGTCTCAGGCTAAACGAGCAGCCGACGGGGCTGGTGGATCAGGAAGTGGCTTTTTACCGCCAGACGCGCCCATTCACCTTACATCTAGAGAGTTCCAGCAGTGGATTAATGCGGCTGTAGCTGCTGCTTAGGCGCAGCGAAACCAGCCGTTAGCACAGGGGCGCGGAACAGCCCCGCCGCTGCATGAAATAGAACCGACCATGAGAAGAATGATACCCCCTTCAGCTGGAGAAGGCTTACCTCCAGTTGGGGACCCCTTGGTGCTGCCAGGAGCAAACGGGATAGGAAACGGGGCAGCAGGCAGAGCTGCATGACAGCCAATGGCGCCACCGCCACCCGTAAATTACCAGATGGGAAGAAGAGAGTCAGGCCTCCCTGAGCAGCCCAACTGGGCTGCCAGGTTATAGCAGAGGCTAGAAGAGATGGAGAGGCAAATGAGAGCAGGACCTGCTAGGGTGACCAGGAGAGGCGGACCCTTCAGCCAAAGGGTCCTGGCTGACGAACTCCTGCCAGGTTGCAAGACATCCGGGCTGCCGGAGTACAATGGTGCAACGGATCCCCAAAAGCATTTGGATCGGTTCGAGAACTTGGCCCTCCTGTACCAGTACAGTGAAGGGGTGAAATGCAGAGTATTCTTGACCACGTTTATGGACAATGCGCAAGAATGGGCTCGGCAGCTTGAGCCCGGATCTATACATTCCTTTGACCAGTTTGCTGCACTGTTTTTACATCAGTTCGCTAGCAGCAGGGGCTACCAGAAAACTCCAAATGCTCTTTTCGCGGTAAGGCAGAGAGAGGGGGAGTCTTTAAGGAGCTACATCAACAGGTTCACCAAAGCTGTGTTGGAAGTCCCTTCTGCTACTGCGGAAGTGCGAGCTAGTGCCTTCCAAGAGGGCTTGAGGAAAGGAGCGTTCTTCACCTCGCTCTCCAAGAAGCCGCCCACCAGCTGGGATGATCTCCTAACCAGGGCGGAAAAGTACATCAATTCGGAAGAAGCAGAAGCGGGGAAGGACGAAGCAATAGTAGCTGACAGGAGGAGGGAAAGAAAGGAGGACGGGCGACTGCCCGCTCCAGCTAAAAGGATCAGAATACCTGAAAGGAGAGAGCACCTTTTGAGTCTTGGGCCCCGGTATGACCGATATACCCCACTGCGTACGACACCCGCTCAAACTCTTATGCAGATCCAAGGAACGGGCCTCTTGAATTGGCCCCGGAATGCGGAAAATGGGCCCTTCAAGCCTCCCTCAGAGAGGTTTTGCCGGTTTCACAACGACTATGGACATGACACGGATGAATGTCGCCACCTGCGTGATGAAATTGAGAGATTAATTCAGGAAGGCTACTTGCAGGAACTGATATGCCGAGATCGGGCAAAAGGCTGGGAGATGTTCCCAAAGAGGAATGCAGCAGGAGGGAGCCAACCTGCAAGAAATCCACCGGTAAGGAACGGACTTGGAAGGGGTACACCAGGAAGGAGGATTCCAGGAGGGAATCCTCTCAGGCAGAACTACGGCAGAAGAGATCACCAACCAAGAGGAGGGGAGCAAAGAAGGCACCTCTCACCTCATAGGCCACTGATTGAGGCACCTCCAGCTGAAGCAGCAAGAGCAGGAAGGCGCGAGCAGGAGGAAGCCCCACAGCAGAAAGGTTTCATTCACATGATAATAGGAGGGCCGGCGGATGGGGACTCCCATCGAGCTAGAAGAGCACACACGCAGGAGGCTGCCCTTCACACGCAGGCAGGATCGTTCATCATGAAGGTCGATCAGGCAGGACCGCAGCCCACGCTTCAGTTTGGACCAGAAGACCTGGAGGGAATTCAGGCTCCTCATAATGACGCTCTGGTCATAACAGCCAGCATTGCTAGCTATGGCATGGGAAGAGTCTTTATAGACAGCGGGAGTTCAGCAGACATCCTCTACCGAGAGGCGTATGAACAGATGGACCTAGGAAAGATTGAGCTTGAACCCGTGAAGACCGCCTTGTTCGGATTTGGAGGAGAGGTGGTACGGCCTATGGGGATGATTTCCCTACCGGTTGCGTTGGGAACCAAGCCTAGGACGAGGACCCGGATGGTGAGGTTCCTAGTGGTGGACAAACCCTCAGCTTACAATGCCATACTCGGGAGACCAGCTATGAACTCTTTCCAGGCGGTTATCTCCACTTACCATATGAAGATAAAGTTCCCAACGCTGGAGGGAGTTGGAGAGGTGTCGGCGGACCAGCATTCCTCCAGGAAGTGCTATGTCAAAGCTGTCCAGCAAGCAGACAGGAAGGAAGCTAAGAAGGAGGGAGAGAAAAGAGCTCGAAGTGATAAAAAAAGAAAGCTGGAAGAAACCGAGCAGGAAGATAAGCAGGAAGGACCTCACCCTAAAATAGAGTCCGCTGAAGAGCTATTGAGCATCGAGCTGGTCCCCGGAGATCCCGAAAAGACAACAAGGATAGGATCGCAGCTGGACCCCAACTTGAAGGAGGAGCTGACAGGTTTCCTCAGGAAGAATGTGGATGTTTTCGCATGGACCGATGATCAGCTGGAGGGGATTGACCCCTCTGTGGCGGTTCATAGGCTGAATGTAGACCCAAAGATCCGCCCGGTGAAACAGAAGAAGAAGACGCACGGACCTGAAAGGGATAAGATCATACAAGACCAGGTGGACATGCTGCTAGCTGCCGGTCACATCAAGGAAATTCAGTTTCCTGAGTGGCTCTCAAATGTAGTCCTGGTCCCGAAGAAGGAGAACAAGTGGCGCATGTGCGTGGATTTCAGAAACTTGAATAACGCATGCCCCAAGGATTTTTACCCGCTGCCTAACATAGATCAGCTGGTGGATTCCACCTCCGGGTGTGAGCTCCTCAGTATGATGGACGCCTCGCAGGGCTATCATCAAATCCCTTTGGATCCGGCAGATCAGAGGAGAGTGAGCTTCATCACAGCAGGAGGAACATATTGCTACGTGGTCATGCCCTTCGGGCTGAAGAACGCAGGAGCAACCTACCAGCGCCTGGTAGATAGAATGATCAAAGATCAGATAGGGAGAAACGTGGAAGTTTACATAGATGACATGCTGGTGAAAAGCAGGAAGTCAGACACTCACCTGGCAGATTTGGAAGAGGCCTTCCAGGTCCTGCGCAAATACAACATGAAGCTGAACCCTTTAAAGTGCTCCTTTGGGGTAAAGGGAGGAAAATTCCTCGGTTACATTGTCACAGAGAGGGGATTCAAGCAAACCCTACAAAAATCCAAGCAATACGAGACATGAAGGCCCCGACAACACCGAATGAGGTGCAATGCCTGACGGGGAGGATGGCAGCTCTGAGCCGTTTCATCTCGAGGCTAGCAGAAAAAAGCCTCCCTTTCTTTGGAGTATTGAGAAAGGCGTGCAAGTTTGCATGGAGTCCGGAATGCCAGAAGGCTTTCGAAAACCTGAAGGCGTACCTGGAAGGAATACCCCTCCTGGTCAAGCCCGTACCAGGAGAGCCTCTATACGTATACCTGGCAGTATCAGGCCAGGCTGTCAGCTCCGTTCTGCTCCGGGAGGAAGGAGGAACCCAGAAGCCGGTGTATTATGTTAACAAGGTGCTCAAAGGAGCAGAACAGCGGTATCCGGATATGGAAAAGCTGGCGTTGGCACTCATGGTTACAGCGCGAAGGTTGCGACCATACTTCCTATCGCACGCAATAGTGGTCCGCACGAATTATCCCATGAGGCAAGTGCTCGGGAAGCCGGAGACATCAGGAAGGCTAATCAAATGGGCCATGGAGCTGGGGGAATTTGATATATCGTATTCCCCAAGGACAGCAATCAAAGCACAAGCCTTGGCGGACTTCATATTAGAGATGACCACGACGCCCGAGCAGGAAGGGCGCAGGTGGCTGCTACACGTTGATGGTTCATCCACCAGCTCGGGGAGCGGAGCTGGAGTGGTGATAACCAGCCCCGAAGGAGATGAATTCGAGTTTGCTATCAGATTCAACTTCAAAGCATCCAATAATGAGGCGGAATACGAGGCAGTGATCATGGGGCTGAAGCTAGCCAAAGAAGCTGGAGCGCAGCACCTGGTGGTGTATTCAGACTCCCAGCTGGTATCCTGTCAGGTGGAGGGAAAGTATGAAGCTCATGAAGAAAGGATGAAGGCCTACTTAACTAAAGTGAATGAAATGAAGATAGAATTTGTTACCTTCCAGCTGGAGCAGATACCACGAGATGAGAACAAGAAAGCAGATCGACTAGCCAAGATGGCTAGTTCGTTCGAGGGTGTCCATACCAGGAAGATTACGGTTCTGACACTCCCTGCTGGGGCGCTAGAGCAGGACGCGAATGCAGACCAGGAAGTGCTGATAGGGCAGGAAGAGCAGGACTGGAGGGAGGACATTCTTGATTACCTGCTACATGACATACTTCCAACTGACAGGAAGGAAGCGCTGAGAGTGCAACGAAAAGCTGCCCGATTTGTGGCGATGCGAGGTTTCCTATATAGAAGATCGGTGACAATGCCCTTGCTCAAATGCTTGTCGCCGGAGGAAAGCCATTATGTGCTGCGAGAGCTACACGAAGGAAGTTGTGGAAGTCATTCTGGCTGGACCTCGCTGGCGGGAAAGGTGTTGAGAGCGGGATATTTTTGGCCGACCATCAAAACGGATGCTAAGGAGTTCGTTGCAAAGTGTGAGCAATGTCAGAAATATGCTCCCCTCCTGCACCAGCCAGCTGAGCCCCTCACGGCTATGTACTCACCATGCCCCTTCGCCAAATGGGGCATCGATATAGTTGGCCCGCTTCCCCCTGGGAAAGGGCAAACACGATTCATGATCGTGGCCGTAGATTACTTCAGCAAGTGGGTGGAAGCGGAAGCTTTAGTGAAGATCACGGAGAAAGAAGTGATAAAATTCTTACAACGAAATATCGTGTGCCATTTTGGAGTCCCGAGAGAGCTGGTCTCGGATAATGGGAGACAGTTCATAGGAACGCAGCTGAAGGAATGGTGCCAGCAGCTAGGGATTCGACAATGCTTTTCAGCGGTCTATCACCCGCAGGCAAACGGACAGGTGGAGGTAATGAACCGACTCATCTTACATGGTCTCAAGACTAGAGTGGAAGGAGCTAGAGGAAAATGGGCTACCGAGCTACCCGCAGTCCTGTGGGCTCATCGAACCACTCCAAATGTGATCACGGGAGAGACACCTTTCAACCTGGTATACGGTGCCGAGGCGGTCATTCCTGCTGAGATAGGCATGCCCTCGCCACGAGTGGAAGCCTATAATGAAGAAGAGAACGAAGCGTTAATGAGGGAAAACTTGGATACTATAGAAGAGGCAAGGGATCGAGCACTTATACGAATGGCGAGGTATAAAAACCAAATGGTGGCAGCTTACAATAGGAAGGTGAAAGCGCGCGACTTCCAGGTGGGGGACTTGGTGTTTAGGAGGGCAGATGCCTTGAAACCTGTTGGCAAACTAGGCCCCAGCTGGGAAGGGCCTTACAAAGTCGTAAGGATCGTGGGTCGAGGAGCTTATGAGCTGGAGGATGCTAACGGAAAGAAGCTATCACGACCCTGGAACGTGCAAAACCTAAAAAGGTTCTTCTGCTAAGCAGGCGCGCAGCCCGCGCCTGGAAGGAGAGCAGAAGGAGGAACGTATTATCAGAACTGCCAGTTTCCAATCAAAACCTGAAGGGGTTTTTTCTGTTAAGCAGACACGCAACCTACACACCTGGAAGGAGAGCACAAGGAGGAACGGGTTATCAGAATTTCCAGGTTCCAAAGTTACTGTTTGTGCTTTTGATGGTTATTTACATAGAATTTCATGCATTTTGATTCATGCGAATGAAGAAGATTATGTCTTATGCTTATGTTTATTTGAATAACTAACTTTATGGGATTTGTGAGAATGCATGATGATGAGAAAAAGAACCAGCTCGTGCTATGCCCTCGACGCATGCGCGTTGGGAGGAAGAAAAAATGACTTATGCTGGGTTATGCTCTGAGTGCACCGTATTATTATTAATCTGACACTTGAGATAGGCACATGCAAAGCCTCCACGGCTATATTACCGAAAATCTGAATATTTTCGATGAATGATTACCCGGGACGAAGGGGGCACACAAATAAGTCCCTCTTGGGAAGACGCGTTGATTACGCATACGCCTTGGGAAGAGCTGGAAGAAAGGCTCTTGGGAGTGATTCTCCACCTGCCACCACCAGTCGGGTTGGCCACCTAGCTGGAAGGAGGCAGCTATTGCTAGGGTCGGAGAGAATACCCTCAGCACGAACGGCTCTGGCAGCCTTGTACCGTGAAAACCTGACAGGAGGGACAAATTCTCAAATGAACAGAAAAGCAGCAAGTAGAACAAGGAGAAGGCCCACACCAGAACCATATTAAAACCTTCTCCTTGGGCTGTCTGCTCCCTGCCAGTAGGTTGAAAAGAAAATGAAAGAAGAGAAAAGCTAACGCAGCCAGATGCCCATTCAATACAACAAACATGTGCCAAAACAACAAAATCAAGTGTTCAACTATATATTCCATTCAAAAAGCCCTCAAATGTTCCGGGCAACCAGGAAAGAGAAAGTTGAGGTGCATGCTCGAGGAAAATGAGCCAAAACATAGTCGTCCAAAATATGAGGCATACCAAAGAAAAATAGAATCCAATGAGTCTAAATCCCAAAAACGCTAAGCCTAGAGCCGGAAATACCAACGGCTCGCAAAAGATAAATCAATAAAGAAAGAAAGATGTCCAAAGAGAGAGTCGCAAAGAGAGCTAAGTCTGTGGCCCTGGCGGGTCTACCTGCCCAACAGTAGGGGCAGCAGCAGGAATAACGGAAGCAGCAAGGGCAGCGTCCGGAGGATAGCTGGCAGGAGGAACGTGAGCTGGCGGGACACTAGCAGGAGGCGCGGAAGTAGCAGGGCCGTGAGCAGAAGTGGAGGCCCCTCCCAGGCTAGCATGCAGATCAACAGTAACCGCTTGCTCTGGCAGGCTGGTGTGATGTCCCTCCATGAGACTAGTGTCTCTAGCTGGAGGGGGAGCAGAGAACTCACCTGCAGCGAAAACAAGAAGAGTTGATCACTAACAGAAGTTGAAGGAAAATCATGAAAAACGAGAAGAAGGAAATAATACAATGAAGTATGAAGACCAACGGGCACACGCACCTGAAGGGAAAGACTGAGCATGATGAATATCTGTGGCAGAAGGAGTTGTACCAGGAGCAAGAAGACCCAAGGATACCAGGCGGGCATAACCGGCACGAAAGCCCTGCTCGAAAGCAGAAGCAGAAGCTGCTGCAACCTTCTACATGGAGGCCTCATCAACGGCCTGCTGGAATGTGGGAGAAGTCAAGTGCTCGGCCTGACGAAGCAACAAGCGCCCATCTAAAAGAGCCCTCCCTACTGTCGTCTTCAGGAACTGATCAACTGCCTGGAGGGAAATGGGCTGCGGGGCAGCTGCTGCGAGGCGCTCCCTCCGCTCCTGGTCATAAGAGTTCTGCAAGTCCTTCAATTTCCCTTCTGCAGCATTCTTCAAAACGTGGGCCGCCACGAGCTCATGGCGGAGAGTATCTGTCTCTCGCTGAAGATTGGCCAGCTCCTCGGCAACAGAAGGAGGGACGACAACCTCCTGATCATGCCAGCAACCAAGGAGCATCCCCGCCTGCGAAAAGGGGAATAGGTGAAGGAAAAAGACAAGAACGGCATCATAGTGGAAGCAAAAAGAGGAGGTGAAAAGCTGGATCTACCTGCGCGAGGTGGAGTGCAGCTCGGGCAGGAAGGGCTTCTCGGGAGAGCCCAGCCATGAAATCCCTGTCTGTTGCTGAAGGTAGACCCTTCAAAAGCCTCAATCCCAGATCACCCTGGGAATCAAAGAAGATACAATCATCCTGATCAGGCGGGCGCTGAGAGGAAACAGTGTGACGACCAGAGGTAGGAACTGCAGATGATGTGCCAGTAGCAGGAGGGACGAATCTCTCCTTGCTCCTCCGGCCCTGGTCCTGTCGCCCGCCAGGAGGATGAAGAGGCCCTTTCCCTTTAGAGACCTGGACGGTCTGCTCATCGACGGGAGGGCTGAGGGACCTACGCACCTCTCGGTGCCTCTTACAGGGCTCGTCAGAGCGGTGAGGAGAACGTTTGCGGGATGCACGACCAGGAAGGTCAAGCTGACGGCCTGCCCGGTGAGCAGGAGGGGGAGGCCCCCAGGAGGATCTACCTCCTGCCTGCTGGTAGCCCGCAGCAGTACCAGAGCGTGGCTTGCGACGCCTGCGAGGAGGTGCGCCTGGAGAATCCTCTTCAACTTGAGCAGGAGGGGGCCGACGCTTCACACGATATTGCCTCATAATTTCGTCTGCGAAGTAAGGAGAAAGCCAAATATCAGAAAGAAAGCAGGAGGCGTAGGATGCAAGTTATCACATAAAGCAGATAAGATCATATAAAAGATAAGAATGAACAGGCTACCAATCGGCCTCTCAAGAGGCACGTGCTGGGGGATCAAACCAAAGTATGAAATGAGGGAACTGGAGCATAGCTCTACGGCGGTACATAAATATCCCTGCAATATCTTCCGACGAGCTTTGAACTCTGAAGAAATATCCGTCAACTGGGTATGGACAACAGAGGAAGGACATGACCGCCAGTCGGTATACATCTGCCTGCCCCATCCCCCGTTAGGAGGGCGCACAAAGAAATATTGGGTATCCCAATCCCGGGGGGAGTCACGAAGTCGCAGGAAGGCGGGCTTCACCCGAGGGGTGATGTAATAAAACCCATAGGTGTTCATCCGCAAAATGAAATCATCTCGAAACTCCATAGCCCCTGTCGGCACTCCTGTATAGCTCGTAAGGACGGCATAACTAAGTAGTAAAGTCATGGCATTGGGGCACAACTGGCCCAGGCTCATGCGAAAGGTGTCAGATACCTCAGCCAGGAACGAAGGGACCGGGAAGCGTAGGCCGGCATCCACCTGGGCTATGAAAAAGCAGGCCGCCCCCTCAGGTGCATGGTCGGGCCCCTCGCCTGGACCTGGAAGGAACGCCTCCCAGCCAGCAGGAAGCTCTAGCCGCCCAACAACTCTCTGTAACTGCTCCTCCGTCATGGTACAAGACTTATAATCATACCCCCCTCCATCTCCAGGGTCCGAGTCCGTCGTGTCATCAGAATCAACCTCAAGGGCCCCTGTAACGTCCGTTGGGAGACTTGCAGGAGGAGGAGGAGCAGAACGGGTAGCTGACGGATCAGCAGAGCTGCTAGTAGCAAGATCAGGAGCAGAAACGGGTAGCTGACGGATCAGCAGAGCTGCTAGTAGCAAGATCAGGAGCAGAGCGGATAGCTGACGGATCAGCAAAGCTGCTAGTAGCAAGATCAGGAACAGAGCGGATAGCTGACGGATCAGCAGGACTGCTAGTAGAGATATCAGGAACGTAATCAGAAACTGGTGGATCAGCAGGGAGACCCTGGTCCGTAATAGTGCGGGGCTCAGCAGGAGGGCCCATGAGCAGGAGAGGTGCCGGACAGGCTATAGGATACTCTTCCAGCTCTTTGTCTGGGAAATCCATACCTGGAGGTTCCTGTAATTCCCTCAGTGGCAGGGATGAAAAAGAAAAAGTGCAAGCAAGACAACAAGACAGAGGGAAAGAGCATGTTATACACGTGGCAAACAGCAATCTCCCTTAACACACGCTCAACAATAGCAAGGAAATAAGTAAATGACAAGGGGATGCAAATGTAATTTCCCAAAACAAGACAAAGAGAAGGAGACAATTTTCCCGATAATAACCCAACAGGACATGCATTATAAAAGTTGTTTCAATACACTTTTATTACAAGAATCACTTTCAGCATTCATTACAAGACAATCCATTGTCTTTATTACAACCAAGCAACAACCCAATAGATTTTCAAGGGAGAAATCACAATCTTCACCTTTAGAAAGCTGGAGCAGTACCTACGAGAAGACACCATCAATTCGGCAACAAGCACCCATCCAACATCGAGCAACATGCCAACAAAGCAACAAGAATTCACAATATCAATTATCTTTTCTCAACAAGGGATATCCTAACAATTATCAACAAATCCAATCCATCCCGAGGCACAAAAATCACGAGGTGCTTACCAAAACAGGAGATCTCTTCGATTGAAGTAATAGCGGCCCAAATAATCGATGACAGACTGATCCTTGCTTCAAACCTGCGAATAATGAGGGTTCTTTTCAGCAAAACAAAATAGGGATGCTGTCAATAAAAACAAAAAAGAGGAGAAGAGGCAATGGCGCCACCGGCGAGGCACAGTCACGACGGATGGGGCCCGCGTCGGTGATGACCAGATCCGGCCCGATTCCTAGAGAAGCCTTCGACCCCGTAGTCTGAGCAGTGTGAGGATAAAAAAAAAAAAAAAGAGAAAAAGAAAGGAGGGGTGACTTCGGATTAACAACCTCACCTTCTCAGGCGATGTCGCGGCGGTGGCAAATGGTGGCGCTACGGTGGAGGACGGCGGCGCTGCACAAAATCACGGCCAAATATTCAGATCTAGGGGATTCACGCCCCGATCTCTTGGAAAAATCAAGAAGAAGAAGAAAAAAACAAGAAAAGAGGGCGGAGACCTTACCTGCACGGCGGCGGAGCGACGGGACGGCGGCTCGCAGCGGTGAGTTGGCGGACAAGCAGAGGCAAGATGAGCTTAGATCTGCAAAGAAGAGAAGAACATCAGCTCCTCTTGTCCAAAGAAAAAAAAAAATAGAGAAAGAGGGGAGAGAAGCGCCGCCGCTGAACCACGGCGGCAGCACGTTGGTGAGGTGCTGTTGGGGCAACTCCCGGACGACGGCGAGGCAGCAGCGGCACAGGCGACGAGGCCAAGGCGGCGAGAGCCGGAGATGGGGCAAAGAGGAACAAGAGGTTCGGTTCCTCACCTGATGGGAGAAGGAGACGCCCGATGTTGCTTGTCTCGGTAGAAGAGCAGAAGAAACAATGAGGAAGTGTTTTTGAATTAAGCCAATCCAAGAGCCCTTATTTGACTAGAGTTCTTCCAATCCCGGTGACATCTCTCTTTTTCTTTAATTTATCGCTCTTTTTCATGAAGTTAGTAAATCGTTATATGATAACTTTGAATCAATTAATTGATTATATGAGACCCAGAGTTATCTTGATAAGATATCTCAATTTCGAGAAAATAAGTCTGGCCGATTTTTAATAATTATTTTTACCATGTTGATTTCTGAAAATCTGTCATGTTTGATTTATTGGTTCATCTTGGAAACTTGGAATGATCGTGTTCATGACTTAAGATATGATCATATCTTGGAAATATATCATATCTGGAGAATATGTGTTACAGGAATTCCCGCCGAATTTTGGAGAAGAAGAGGAATTGTTGGTAATTAAGCTGGCGGGAAAAAAGAGCAGAAGGGAATTGAACGGTCAGGAGGAGAAAAGGAGAAAGGAGCACGTAAAAAGCAGTTAAGCTGAAAGTCAATCAAGCTGGAAGGATCAGCAAGCTGAAGGGACAAAGACACTAAGCAGAAAGTCCAGAGGGCGCCAAAAAGCAGAATGTTGAGCCAATCGCTGAAGCAGAACCGAAAGTAAACCTTGGGTACGGGACGCAACGGTTGCACTCTTTTTACTCATGAGGGTTTTGTCCCACGTGGTTTTCCCGAGTGAGGTTTTTAACGAGGCAACCATCGTACCTAAGAAGGGAGTTCAGCTAGTTTAACACGTTCAATGGCTAGAGTTGTTCTCCAAAGTTTACTACTCTCACAGTCGTCCATACAGTTCGACTGTAAGAGTAGGGGGGAGTGATGATGTGGGCTGATTTTGTACATTATCTTATGATTGAATTAAATATTCAATAATAGGGTTGTTGATATTATTGGAAGAAAAGAGAAAAGAATTGAGAAAATATTGGGAGAAGAAGTCAGCAGTTACTACGTGGTTTTCAGATGTGAGAACGTGCCAAGACTTTAGGAGGAGAGAGAAGAGAGGAGGACCAGATACATTGAACCTGGGAGAAACCCTAGGCTTTACATTTTTTCTCAAAAAGATTAGTCAAGAGAATCATCGTCATTCTACACAACACCCAGAAAACCTAGCAGCCCTGAACTCTGAAATACTGCAGTCATATTCTATTTGTATTTTCCTTCATCATTTTCTTCTGTAATTATTACGGCTTGTTAGAGATTGGCTGCTCCAGAATTCTATTGTACACAGAAGACTAAAAAAACAGACGATTATCAGCAACTTCAGATTTTATCTTCATTTACCGTTATTTATATTTCTCATTTACTTTTCTGCAATTTAAGTCAACACTCATTTCTTTATTTATTTCTTCTTTTTACAGCTTGGTTGAATCTATTTCCTACATAAATAAATTGATTGGTGTTTGTTGAATTTTTAACAAACATCACACGTCATGACACGTGGTCCAACTCGGACTTGTCACGCGTATCTCAGAGCCTCTTCTACTGTCCTCGTGGGTTTCTCAGGAATGGCAGAGGTTACAATTACTGCGCTAACAACTCTCCCCTTGGAGACCTGAGCCCAATACTATGGTGCTCACACCCTCGAGACCGCCCTCATGATTAGAGCGCTAGAGAGGATCATGGCTCCTGAACAAAGTGCCCCTCTAGCTATCCCGTGCCCCTCGATCCCGCTCGGGGTACCCTTCTTTATGGGAATAACATTCCCCTCATATAATAGTATAGACTCGTATGCTGACCAAAGACACTTTACGGCTACCTTTTTGACAGGCCTACAGGAGCTTTTCCTCAAACCTCCTTCATTAGGACACATGTCTAGGGCAACTCTCAAGGTACCTAATCAGGGGTAAATTACCAAAGAGTCCTCATACTCACCTATAAATACTCAGAAGATCGTCTTCTTCAGTAAGCAAGCTTTCCTTCACAAGCTCTGTAGCATTTTCTCTCCAACTCACCTGAAATTGTTTCACTGACTTGAGCGTCGGAGAGCCAAACTGGTTATCACCCCTCATTCCCTCAACTTGGCCTTCTAACGTTGTTTTGTGTGTTTGCCTAGCAGGTAGAGCCCACCGCCGTTCATCTGCATTCTCTATCCTCACCGGAGTTTCAGTGTCTTAGGTTTTCCAATCCATATAAATTTTAAGTGGTATTGTGTGACATATCAGATCATACTCCATCAGACCTACAATTAGATCATCTAAGAATTTGTGAACATGATCCATAACTATAAGCACCCAAATTATGAAACCATAAATTATTGGGCCAAAAAGATAAAAGTAGAAGTCACGAACTTGGTCGTGAAAAGAATATTTTCAAATACGAAAACCCTAATATTCTACTCTAAAAAGAACAAGAGAAATAAGAGCCATGATTTAATAAAATAATTTTAAGTGCCTCTCATGAAGTTACTTTCCAATGGTGAATCAACTAAAGGGGAAGAATCTTGGACAAAAGTTACAACATTAATAGAGATTCTCTCTTCCCAGCCACTAGTTGTTAAATATTATTATGTCAATAATTTCGTATTTATTTAGAAAATAATATTTTAAGAAAGAGGAATTACGAGTGGTTGATTGATTAATTATTATCCAATTTCACCTTTATTATTTCTTTTCCTAAGGTGCTCATTAGTGATATCCAACTAATGATATGTCACTTTTCTCTTAAGCTAGCAGCATATGCATAAGGATTAAACAACATTTTCATACGTTGCTTATTCCTTTTAATTTAAGCTTCAAAGCGTAGGACGTTCCGATGCTTAAGTAGAATAAATTGAAAATTCGATTAAATGTGATTGATAGGGTTCGATTATTTATTTAAAACGACGGGAGTTGTATATCGAAAAACACTCACACTAATGTATTAGAAGCATATCTCTTTTACTTTTTCGAGACATAAATTTCAAAAATGTCAATTACACTTTGAATATATTTTGGCGTGACATTTCATTATCTTCTATTAAACTAGATTTTTTCCGACTCCACCTTGGTCATCACGGGACTCATTCACGGACGTGTTAAGTATTAGAAAATCTCACCATAATGTGACAATTTTACTTTTTCCGAAATTTGATCAAGTAATTGTTGAAATAATTGTAAGTTCTCTCCTTTGATTTGAATAGGAAAATATAAGTTAATCTTAGAACTACCAATCAAACTATTCACGTGATATTTTCTTTTGAGTAAGGTTCTTGAAAGAAAATACAAATACTATAAGATACCAATAAACTAACTTTGCAAGCCCAAGAACTTTTTGCGAGAATCTTGACGAAATTGAAAAGGAAAGATCATTTCAATGTAGCCAAGTAGTGTTTCATTTCTTAATTCTCTATTTTTGTAAAAAGTAATGCTGGATTGTTCGCTTCCTATTATGCACGGATACAGAAATGGATATAGCGATACGGACACGACACAACACGAATACGATAACATAGATTTTTTTTTTAAAAGTGCTAGACACAATATCAAACACAAATGTCCGATACTACACGATAAAACAAAATAATATTTTTAAAAATATGCACACATTATTAGTTTTTTTATGGAATGTGAAGAGCACAAAAAATGCAACACCACTAAATTTATCTAACGAGTTATTAAATAAAAGAGAAAAATCGAGAGGGACAATGAGAAAGAAAGATGTATTATTAATTATCGCAAGAGGAATACACAAAAAATATTGATAGTACAAGTGCGTATGAGCATATGATAGCAAAAGATCAATTAACCCCTTCCAAAATGATCCTCTCTTCCTTTTATAGCTATTCCCACGCCACTTCCAGCCAGACCGGTATGCAGTCCCTACTTTCCAGTTAGAGTTAGTTAGTGGGTTGAGAGAAAAATGGGGGAAGTTATTCCCACTCCTTAAATTTGAATCTCCCACTCTCTCCCCCTTAAATCTCAACCATTTCAACGTGTTTTGACCTGGTGAGAACATGTTGTACTCATTTGGACTGATACTGGATCTGACTTGACTTTATCGGACTCAATCCTTATCCTGGTAGTCCGTAGCTCTCCACCTGCAGCGTACCTTCCAACTGGAAGGTAAATTCGTCTTTCCAGTCGTTCACTATGGATCGGGTTTTCATGGATTGGACCATGATTACTTTTATGGTGGATCAGAATGTAAGAATAGTACATAAGCATATTTGTCATAGATTTGGAGAATAATACTTTGCCCTAATAATCTTTGACTGTTGGATGTGTTTAACTGACCAACTTCTTTTTTTTTTTCTTTTTTGAAAGTACCAACTTCTATTTCAACTTCCGAATTATTTTCGCGAATAAATTAATTTTTTGCTGTTAAATCTAATAGAGTTCCGTGTGGTCCCAATTCCTACACCCATCAGTGGATAATGGTTTGAATTCACTTAAATAAGGTCTCATATTCGAACTTTTTGAATGTAAAAAATTACGTTGGGAGATTAAAAAATATTAATTTATATTTTGTTCACAACTTAAAATTTTGTTTTATTTATTTTTTTGTTTAGCAAGATCTTTTATTATTTTGACGATAATAGTTAGTTTTAGTATGTGAAGGATTAATGCAATAAACTTAAATTTAGTATGTGAAGGACAAGTGGATGTATTTTAAAATTTTTATAGCTACAAACTTAAAGCTAAGATCATTATTTGCTATAATGAGAATCACTATTTTCTTAGTTTCTTAAAATAAAATAACAATATTTAAGGGTTCTTTAAAAATAACCATTATTTCTTTAGTTTCCTCAAATAAAATAATAATATTTAAGGGCTCTTTTTTCAAATAAAAAATAAACGGATGCAAAAATTAGGACCCACACCAAGCTCATACAAAATTTTCCCATAAGTAATACGTTATTTTTCTTTCCAACACACTATTTCTTTGCTTCCAGACAAACACCATTTCTACTACACTACAACATTTTAAGAATTTTTAACTCTATTTCTCCAAAAGTTGCAAACCCAATCTTTGTTGATAATACAATTAGATATATATTTAAGAAAAAATAAATATGTTCTATGATTCTTTGTGCCCAGGATGAGACTGGGTTCGAATTTCAGAAAAGGAAAGTCCATCATCACCACTCCAATAAAAATATACCCTTTTTTCACTTGAAATGTCATTTCACAGAGAAATCAAGGAGACATGTTAATATTTTAAAAAAATGCCATAAATCAATACAAAGGAAAGGAAGTTTTTATCAAGCAGTGATTCCAAAAGATGATAACATTAGCTCTCTCTTAAGAAAAAGGTAGCAGCAGCTTCAATTACAAGGATCTCCAATTATTCTTCAAAAGTTCTCAGTAATATGCTTTTCTTGGATTGTTCTGCAAAAAGTTTTCAAAGAAAAAAAAGTAAGGTGATTTGAGATTATTCCTGAGGATAAATGTGGAGTGACCAGGGAAAAATCGATGAATGATTGAAATTAATGCCAAATTTTGATGAATAGAATATGGAGAGAAAATCATACCAAAGGATTTGGTCTGTGACGATATCCGAGCATCATTCGTTTCTTATACTGCTCATAAATGTCATCGTCGGGCATAACCTCACCCGGAGCATGAGCACCAACACCCAAGTGATCCTTTTTAACATCTCCTGCTGTAATTGGAGCAGCAATTCCACTTTTAGAGCTACCCAGACCCTCACCTGCAAGTTTTTACACTTTTTAAGTTTTTGCACTTACAGACTTCAAAACCCAATCACATGCAAATACAATGAACACTGAGCCAATCACATGTAAATGTTTTTTTGAAATTTTGCACCCTCTTGTTTCAATCAAAGCAAGTAGCCATCCTCATCTTCGTAGTTATCATGTTATAAGCATCCTTTTTTCTTTTTCTTTTTTGGCTGATGCATAATAATCCATCTTAACTGTTATAGAGCCTAATCAAATAAAAAAACAAAAAGCACACAGTATCTATGTAACTTGAAGAAATACACCCACTCGATAACATAATTATCTTGTGAGGCCACAATGTAATAGAGCGTTGTGCACTCTAACAAATCAACTTTGGTGAAATCTACCAGGCATGTGATAATGGATTTTGACCTAACCAACACAAGAATGATGACCATATTTCTAGGTAATGTTCAAAATAAACTTGAGAGATCCTAAAAAATAACACTTTTTAAGAGAATCCTTAAAATGACAGAGGAAACCACGATTTCAAGAAAATATTAGAACTAAATGGAAGACTTCATTGCTAGGTAGCAATAGAGTAATCAGTTTTGCTTACCTTCCTTCCAACCCATTTTTGATAGAAGCCTGTGACCAACATTGTCAGCCTGGATCTTTGCCCTCTCTGAAGCTTCATTTGCACTTTTCTGTGCAGATACATCATTGCATGTGGCCATGAACTTGTCCAGCTCTTCCAAAGGAATATAGTCGCCCATGTGATGCCCTTTTTTCATAGAGGCTGTGCGCATTATTGAAGGAAATCATTTGTATAAATATGTGAGAAACTGATTTCTCGATGATCCAAGCACAAGGGCTCCAAATAAATGATGGTTGCTGTTGGGGTCAACCTAACTATAATCATTCAGATCAGTACCAACCTTGGAGGGAAGCAGGAGGAGGCATCTCATCCTTTGAGGCTTTGGGAGGCCTGGACTTCTCTTCTTGTGCAGCCTTCTTCATGTAATATTCCATCATGGCTATAGGGTCTGAGGCAATTGGGGCACTTGATTCACCTATCAGGATTTGGTACAAGTATAATACCAGCTATTAGTTAGAAATGAATTGACAAACGCTAGTTATTATAGCAAAATACACCATATAAAAGTGACGTGACTTTAGAAAAATATGAGAAAACGTGACACTTATATTAAAACTAGAACCAAGTGAAAGCTAATTACCAAAAATACAGGAAAAACAAAACATACCATGACTTCCGCTCGATGCATGGGAAGATCCCATATTCTCAGGGGATTCATATAAAGCAGAGGCAGGAGTTTGATATTTCATGTGCTGATTTTGCACTCTCTGAGAAGCAATTGCTGAATTAGGAGTTCTAGTGCCTACACCAACAGATTCAAGACCCATATTAAAATTTATGAATGCAAACTATCAGGAGCATGAGCAATTAGTACTGTTAACATACATCAGCACCATGGTACCTTGGTATAACATGATACCCAAAAAAAAGGCCATAAAAATGATAAAAAACACACCAAAGTATACTGGTAACGGAACTAATAAAAAGAATTCTCCTAATCCAAAATTCACAAATTTATTCAGTCATATAGATGATCGATAAAGAACTCTATACAAAATCATTACTTCTCATCTGGAAATGGGACCCATGATAAAAGCTCCAATAACTACCCTGACCAAGACCAGAAGAAATTCCTAGCACAACGGACTGAGCTTAGAGAGAAAGATGTATGTAAAAAAAGGCTTACATTCTTTACCCAGTCAGTATGTTGCATTCCATTCAAAAGACTCAATTATTCTGAAATAAAGCATTCGTTGACAATGTAATTCAAGAAATAGGAGGGGATCCTCTTTGATGGAGTATACTAGGGAAAGCAAGACTCCCATAACTGACACCAACTATGCACTCGGACAAGGCTATAATCAAGATGAATTACACAACTATTTTTAGCACCCGAATTGAAAGGATAAAGGATGTAAGACACGATTATGATTGCTGAACAGTATATTCCAAGAACTAACAAAATATCTATGAGTCCAGTGACTCAAACAAATTGCAATATACTGGGCATACGGCTAGCCAAAAGCTGTACGTAATTATCACAATATTTACACTATAGTATTTATGATTTCCCATGGATATTTCTTGAACTTCAGTGTATAATTTATAGAATATATCCTCAAGACTGCACTAACCACTCTGTGACATCTGGGAATCCTTGGTTTGGGACAGAGCTTTTTGCTCTTCACCAAGTCGATATTCATAATACTTGAAATCTGAACAACTTTCATCAAACAAAAACCTGCAGTAAAAGAAATCAATTGAAATTATGGTTTATATAATTAAAAGACATGCTTAATGAATTTTAAGAAAAAAGAGTATCAACCACCGTCAGTATATAAGTGGAAGAAACCATAAACAAGGATAAAGAACAAGATCCCAATAATCACTCTGATATAGTCAGGTCAATATGCAGTGTACAGCAACTTATAAAATAGCCACCACCATACTTGAAACCAGAATGTGTGTTGGTTGAATCATTTTGTCATCTTACGATAAAATTACCAAGAATCGAAGAATGGAATTTCAACTGTGGAAATATTTAATTGGATTACATAGCCTGACACTAAAGTTTTAAGGTAGAAATGACAAAGAAGGAAAAAGAAGAAACTGAAAAGGATAGAGCTAACTGAACTCCTTTAACAATAAGATGGACCAGAAAGACAAGTGAAGGGAATTACTGCTTAGTATTTCTACTATGAAGTCAAACTAAAAAATCATTGAGTGAGAAGCGAAACAGTATATATTTTCACAAATTGTCGATCTAATTTTACATAACCAGTTTATTATTTCATGCTAGAGGTGAAGCAGTTTCCATGCTACTTTTATGTTCTAGAAAATATATTAATTATAATATAAGATAAGTTTGCAACAGGTTTCTTCAAATGGCAACGTCAAACAACATTGGACAATACTGTTAGCATGTTGAATGTGCTGGACTTTAACCAATATAAAATGAATCAAGATAATAAGAACATTCATGTTGGGTGAGCTGCTTTCAAGAGAAATATACAACCAAAAGGGTGGCCGAAATGGACCTACAGGCAGATACTAACTTGGAGAGGTACGAAGACTAGAAAAACACAGAATAAAGGAAAGAAGTAAACAATTTCTAGATAGTAAAGAGACATCAGAAATAAAGTTTGCATACTTGAAGGGGGTATCTCCAGGGTTCTTTTGTCGTGTTACATGCTCGAACTGCCTTCCGTTCTTGGCCACAAAACTAGCTAATTTGTCAGCAACTTTCCTTACTGTAGGATCACTTGGGAAAGGCGGTGCTGCATTTACTTAAATAACTGATTAATACCAACAGCATGAACAAGTGAATGTAAATTACTCTTGCAGCAGGCCTGCCATATATTCCAAATCTCTCAGTTAACATCTCTTTCCACTAATGTCGACATACTTAACTATAAGCTGCATTAATCAGATAAAGAAATCCAAGAATGTTTTTCCCGGTAACCTGACATTAGAGGAAAAAAGTCCAAAGAGCCAATGCACTGCCTAAACTATGAGGCACATAATTTAGCCATGTGTATTTCCTTAATGACGGTCTAATTTCTAGTTTGGGCAACTCATGGTTAAATATAGCTCCAATTCAAGCAAATCATTGCTTAGACCAGTAAATCCAGAAAAACATAAGAAAGTCAAGAATTTTTTTGTTAGATGTGGACAAATCAAGAAGCACTTTGCATAGGAAAAAAAAGGAAGTGAATCCAGGAAACACAATCTAACCATGGCTGGAGAGGATGCATGAATGCTAGCATCACTAGAGCTATCAGCAAAAATCTTGTGGCGTAGGATAAGCACAATCAACACTTTTTGAATTGGCATGCCAAACTGCCAAGGACTACTAGACCAGTGCAAGACAGATAGAGGGAACAAAGACACACAAAATGCATGTTTCTCATACACAAATGGGAGAAACCCTAAACTTTGTTGGTTACCAAATATATAAAATCTAAGGTGGACAAAGCATGATATATTTAGATTATAGACCTTAGGCATAGTCCCAAACATATTAGGAGGATGATCCTAATCCCTCCCAGTGGACAAATAAAAGATTGATATATGTGATCCTGCCAGCTTAACTTCACTTGCAACTGCCAATAAGAAATAGATTAACAAAATAAGTAATTACCAACATCAACTTGTTTGGATGACTGATCAGAAGCATCGAGCTTGCCCAACTTCAGCCGCTTTGATGGCCCACCATCTGAAGAATTTTCAGCATTCCCTTCATCTTCATCCTCATCTTCACCAAATTTAACAGCGGGGGCAACAAGTTTTGACTTTTGTTTCAAGCTGAACGCAAGTTTACCCCCAGAAGGGGCTTGGACTGCTTTTCGAGAGCCATTACTTTTAAAGTCGATGGTTGTTTTACTAATGACAGTTTTGGGGGTTGAATTTGAGAACGTTTTTGATCCCGACACAGATTTCTCCAACACTTCAACCTTGTTCTCCTTCTGTTGAAGCTGCTTGAACCTCTCCATGAATGATCCATCATTCACAAATAACCCGGGATCTCTACCTTTATCCATTGCCAAATTCCAAGTATTTTCACTGCTTACAAATGTTCACTGATTGAAATACGATGTCACAAATTATCTAGCCATACAGAGGTAAAATAGATAGTTGAAACTGTAAAAAATCAGCAACTGTACATGAAGCGATTATATAGTTCCATTCTTGTCCTAAGTAAACAAAATCCTAGAATTCCAAAAAAAAACCATAAGTCCATCAAAAATAACAACTTGAAAATTGTTGACCTAGTAAAGCCTACATGCAACATGCCCTTCTCATCAGTAAATGCTGACATTTGCAATATTTATGGAGTAGACATAGTATTATGTACAAGTATGAGGCTCTTCAAATCCAAAATCTTCCAATTCAAATCACTTCCGTTTTTGATTAAGGTGAATCAATTCCACTATGGATAAATGTCAGGATTAAATTTTGAGCCAACACATTTAAAGAAAGTAAAATTTTCTTGAATAGAAGAAGGACTATCCGCTGCTCACTGGCATGGCTATTAAAGGGAACAATTCTATAAACATAGTGCAATAACTATTTCTTATATGCATAACAAATTAATAATCAAGAAATGATATAGATAAATTGCTGAAAAACAAAAAAACATGGGGATTCCATATCAAGAATCACATACAATGTGTTGACATACTTCCAGCACATGTATAAACGGGCAATCAATAAGAGATTTATTCCAAGACACATATGAGAAAAAAAATTCCCGATGGGTATCACAATACTCGAATCCGTGAAAGAGAACCAGATGATCATATTAATACTTCAATCAACCGTAAACCAGGTCAAGAACAACCTTAATCAAACCCCTTAAACAAAAGAATCGATTCAATCTAGCAAAAACAAACAATAAGACGAAAGGCGAGATCCAATCCAAATATATAAGAAACAAAGAAGGAAATGCAACTAAGATAAAGAAAGCATCATTCACCACACAACACACACTAAATAGGATTTGTCAACAGTTCTATCAAAAACAAACAAAATAGTGCGACCCAAAAGACCGAAACGGAACCCTAAATTGCAAAATCAACAAATTTCAGCATCCGATGGCAGTTGCTTACAGGATTAACAGCGAACTTAGTCGAATCAACTGTAGTGCGATCGAAAATTGGAGAAATTAATCGGAACCCTTATCGGATATCGGGTTATGAAGAACAATTGTACGTATAATTGTAAGATTTGGGGATTTTTCCGCGTTCGCAGGAGTGGGGCAAAAGCTATTCCGTGGCGTTGAGAAAATATTTGAGGAACCTCGCACATAGTGATTTTGTTTTATATAATTAGAGAAAAATACAAAAAAAATCTTAAAAATAGTTTTAATGTAGACTTAATTACATCTACCAGGATGATTTTTAAATAACAGAATATTTCCATATTTAGATATATTAACATTGGACACCCAATTAAATTTTAAAATTACGAACGATCCCCTATCTATGAAAAAAATTATTTAAAACTATTGTATTCATTTGATATCTAGATGTAAAAACTCAGTTTTAGGGATGTTATGTGTTTTAAAAACTTATTTAGATTAAAATTTTGATGAAATTATTAAAAATTCTAACGGAGAAGGGTCATTTATAATTTTAAAATTCATTTGGGTGTCTCATGTTACTTAATTTAAATATGGGGATATTTTGTTATTTAAAAACTCATTTGGCATGTACGTGTAACTCACTCTTTTAATATATATCTAATATAAAATATTAAATTTAGTTTGTTAATAAAAGAACTATTTTATTTTATTTTATATTCAGAAAAGTTAAATCACATTGACTTAGTAATTTTTCTAAACAAGATTATCACCCTCGAAATATCTTGATCAATTTCTTAATATTTAATATACACTAATTTTATTTAGGATTAATTTCTAATCTCATTTTTCATTTATACTATTATATTCAGCGAGAGATTTTTTTCGCTTTGAGTACTAACATCATTTATATTCGAACATGAAAATTTCACTTATTTAAATTTATTTTATTTATTTTGTTTGGATTAGGGTATTTACAATGGACTATAATGACTAGCTCCTTTTCTAAATTGTAAGCACCTCATAAGGCGAGACAATTAATCAGAAAATTTAAAATATTATATATAATCATTTTAATGATCCTACGACAAAAGTACTAGCATCATTTATACAAACAACTAATCAGGAAATTTAAAGATGTCCCATATGATTATTTTTGTAGCACCCGAAACGCTAGGTAGCCACATCCTCGGCACTATAATTCAATCCACATATGGAACGAATACCCATACATGAATCAAGTCTATAGCGAACGGGAGACAATAAAAAAAAAAACAACTCCCTAGTTAGGCGGGACTAACCCTCAATTAATTACAACAATGTAAAAAGAATAATGCGGAAGCATAATTATACACATTACCATTAATGATTCAATCCAGTTTCATTATTCAAATATACAATTTTCAACTTCTCCAATCACAAGTCATAATATACATAGATACCCAAATCAATTCATAAGTAATAGATATGCATCAATAAATACATGAAAGTGAGAAGGACAAGTGCTAGACCCAAAGTAAAAGACCGACTCAATCCCGCCTAGCATGCACCCTGCAAACCTGAAAATGTGATGTGTCAGTCTATGAAAGACTGAGTGAGGGGTTTAAATAAGTATAAGCGCACATATCATGCAAGTCATAATCTCGGGTAAGATTTTATAAAGAAAAAACAATAGAAGTTCAATTAAAAATAGAACTCGCCCGAAATTACAACTAAATCCATTTAACAATACAATCATTATCACTTCAATTCAATCAGTGGCCCGACGAGTGAGGGCAATTCTCCAACCTTACTCCGACAGTGAACATTACCAATATTTAGATTATCAATGGTTAAGTGAGCATGCAAGTTATTGCAGTGCACAATTAGCAGTTTCAATCCCTTCTTCCTCTGGTGATGGTGGGATTGCAAGGCCCCACCACCCAATCACACTGGGCATAGGGTTCATGAGTCCCTATGCCCGGAACTCCTTCCTCCACTAATCTCCTAGTGGATTCGGGGGTCATCCCAAGATTGGTGAGGATAGTGCAAGAGTTACCCGTCAGCCCTTGCTTCCCCAGTTGGCTCAATACACTACCCTTGGGCCCAAAGTGAACATGTTTTACTCGCCAAAACAATCAATCAATCGGTTCAATTCGGTAAATCAATTAAAAATCAATAAGGTTTTGGAAAGTATAAATATATAGATACTTTTGGCCGAAAACATCACATAGGGTTATAAGGGTTCTATATATCTAGAATTAAATCTGACCTGTGCCGACAATTAACAAGGATACAACTATGAGGCTTGCTCCTCGTCAACTGGAAGAAGATCTGTGCAATAAGGACAAGTGTTCGTGAGACACGACGCGTACGAACCATTTAAAACGCACGACAAAGTCATGATCAATATGCCATGCAATAACAATTAAGGAATGTCAAGTATGAACATAGTTATCAATTAATCAAGTATATATATCATATAATTCACATACAGGAGCCAAGGAAGTGAAAGGAATGCAATAAGAGAGGTTTTGGTGAAGTTTGGCAAAAATGGACAATTTTAGAAAATGCGCACGCTATGGAAAAACTAGAATATCTTGAGTTCTAGAAGATGGAATTGAGTTTTTCTTGTTGGGTATGAAACTAGACACAAATACCTTTCCGATTATATACGACTCGTTTTCTAGTTCAAAGTGAGGAGAAAATGACGTAAGTTTGAAGTTAGGTGAGTGCAGTTTTTCGAGAAAGTGGCGACACCTAAAAGAATTGATCATAACTCACAAATGGGAAAAGATATTGAGATGATTCCAATTGGAAATTGTTCTAGACTTCAAGAGGTTTCCAATGGTTCAAAAATTAGGTCAATTGGAGTTCGGATGAGGGAGTACCCGTCCGGGGAAAGTATAAGGAAAAATTTACCCGGCCGGGAAAAAAGAATGCAGAAAAACCCCCTGGACGGCTGGACTAAAGTACCCGCCCGGGTACTTTTTAGTTCAAAATCTACCCGCCCGGGTAGTCATTCTAGACAGCAAAAACATAGCAGAAACAGGGGTTGCTCGAAGGGGAAAGGGGAGGAAGCAAGACCCATCACAAACTCAACCAAAATGCTCCAAAACAATCATATATTATGCATATAACTTGGAGACATCATTTAGGTAACATTTAATCCATGGAAACATGTATGGATCATCAAGAATTCATCAACCAAACCCTATATAATATCATGTCTTCAAACTTCTCATTTAAACCAAGAATTCATGCAAGCTTTGAAAGGTAATGCTCCTAAACATACTTCTAATCACTTGTACACAAGAGAACACATCATAATCATCAAACCATACTTCACATAAACTCAAGAGATTCAATTAAATTCTCACTCTACCTTGAATGAAAGAAGAAAAAATGAAGATGTGATGATGATGATGAAGATGCTCCCAAATATGCAATTCCCCCTTGAATTATGGCTTGAAAATGAGTTGAAATCTCTTCCTTCCTCGTGGTGTTTTGATCGTGCTCTAGTGTGTGTGAGTGTGTGTAATTCTTGTATGAAAAGAGATGAATGAAATGAGAGATATGAAATGCATAAGATATTTTATGAAGTCTTCCACTAAAGCATATGAATCATCACTTTTTGCACTTTAATCCTTGGAATATATGAGTGTCTGCAATCAAGTTTTAATCCATGTAAAATGATCATTTAACTCCAAATCATATAATGCAATTAAGTTCACATTTTTAAGAATTAATCAAGTAAGGTCACATATGAGTAATTAGCCACGTTAACAAGTAATTCACGTAAATTCCACATTAACGTTTATTTCACATAAGTTTATGTAAACGTAATGCCAATGTTTTCAGGATCGGACCGTTAAGCGAATCGGAAAATCAACTGGGTTCAACCGTGGTCGAACCGGTGATGTCATAATTAAGTCATAAATAATATTAAATATTAAATATATAAAATAATAAATAATAAAATTTGTTTTAAAATTTATTTTTATATTTTTTTTCAATTTATATACAAATCTAATATTCAAATATAAGAATGTTATAAACAATGAATTAAAACACAAAGATTATGAACTAAAATAAAACATAAATTCATAAGTTTTGATTCGTACCAATGAAAAATACATTAGTTTTGAAAAAGTGGTGATAAAAAATATATAGAGATTATGAAGAAAAATATAAAAAATTAGAGAAATTTGAGTTTAATTTTGTCAATTTATTGTTTTTTCAAAAACAGAACGGTTCGCATGACCCCGTGAACGGTTCACCGGTTTAATAGCGGTTTTAAGCGGTTTTAAGCGGTTATGGGGTGAGAACGGTTTTGTGGTATTGGCCGGTTCGTTTGTCCGACCGGTCGACGGTCGGACCGTCCGGTCCCAAAAACACTGCGTAATACATATAATGTTATGAAATTCATATAATGTCACGTAATGCATAAATTGAAAACTGGGCGTTACAATTTTAATGATCATATCACGAAAGTACTAAAATAATTTACATTTGGGTATGAGGAACTCGCCCATTTAGATTAATTTTGGCGAATTATGTAGGTCAAAAAATTTTATATTATAAAAATCAGTTTAGGTTTTCGCGTTGCAGGAAAAAACATAGCCTATAAATTAATTAAATATATGAAAGAGAAATCTTTATTATATTAAAAGGATTAAGTTATCAAATTTGAATTAAACTGGAATTATATTTTTAAATTACAAAAATTATCATATTCTTTTTTCTTATACAAATAGCTTTAATAGTCATTTATTGAAGTAATTTGCCATTTATTCAATTTTCCTTTGCAAATTAGGGACAATCTAGGCAAATCCATTACTCATGTGCTATGTTCTATAATTATTTTTATAAATATTAAAATTAATTTTGGAATATAATGAGGTATATTTTGTTATATTTTTCAAATATTTAATTTTAGTACCTCAAATCAATAATTATTCAATGTCCCGAATAAATAATTATCAATTTATCATCTATACTATATTATTAAACGTCAGGGACAAATATGGTGTCTTGGACTCCTTCCTTTTCTGCCCCTAACTTTTTAAATTATTTATTTATTTATTAACGTATTATCCATGAATTCATGGACTCTTTTTTTTCTTTATTTTTTAGATAAAAATTCTACCCACGTATTTCAATAGTTTTTTTTGCTTAATCTCTTCCTCATTCATTCGACTCTTAAATTATTTTCTTATTTATTTATTTACGAACTCCAACACTGTCTTCATTATTTCACTTTTCTCTCGTTCTACTTCAATTTTTTTTTTTTTTTAATGTATAATTTTTATCTTTTTCTCCTTATATTTTATATTTTATATTTATCATAATTTAATAACTATATTAAAATTGATTATTGAATATATATCAATATAAAAATTAATTTTAATATATTTAATAATATTATTATTTTTATTTGCACACGCAACGAGTGTGCGGCATTAGTAGTTATCCCTTAAAATCTACAAACACTATGTCTATATATATAATTTCACAATATTACAGGGGCCACTCTGGAATTACACGAAATTATAAAATCAAGTTGAATTTAGATAAACAATAGCAGCAGCCTTTCCATTTTGGTTCGAAAAGGGATACAACGGCCCCGAACGCCATAGCCTCACCGTCGTTGGAGCTCCTCCACCGCAACTCCAGATCTCCGCCGCTGCTCCGCCGCGCGTTGTCCTCACTTCAATTCAAAGCTAATTCGTCTCATATTTATTTCTCGCTCTTCTCTCCACGCTTCTCTCAGCAGTGCTGCCCATGTAATTACTTCGAATTTGTCAGGATATTTTCATTGGGGAAAGCACTTGTTTTTGTCTGAATTGATGTTTAATCAGTAAATTTGCAGCTGAAAAATGTCGAGCTGATGCATTACCGGACAGGTTCCGTGGGGCGGTGAGGGAGGTTCCGTCGAACGAGGAATTTCTTCACGCGGTGCTAGTGTCTCCGCAGGTGCGCTGCCCTTGTTGTTGTTGTTGTTGTTGTTATTGTTTTCTGAGCTTGTGATTTGTTCTAGTTAGTTAACAGCATTGTTCCTGTTCTGGCATTTTATTTGGAATTGTTCAGTACATGTCTGAGTTTATGTTGGTTAAATGATTGTGATAAATATGTCTATCTTATGTGCAATTGTTCAGTACATGTCTAAGTTGATGTTGGTTAATTGATTGATTGTAATTTGTAAGCAAGATTATTATCTCACACTTCAAAAGGGGAAATCGAATTACTAAAGGAGAAAGAAGTGGAGAAGGAGAAGTGATCAAAGGGTGTATGCGTGCTGAACTAAATATTCGACTAGTATATTTCCTAAATGAAAAGACTAATTAAGTTCTTGAATTCTTTTAACATGATAGACGTAATATCTTGTTATTCAATGTAGGAAGCGTTGACATAGGATCATCCTGCCACCTATCCATTTCCTAGATGAAAAAATTAATTGATTTTAGTTAACAATAACACAATGTAGATGTTATGCTTTAATTCCTCTGTTTGACATTTCATAGATGATGTACCCATACAATCTTTGATTTATCAGCCTTTCTTCTTTATTTCCTTAAAATATTTCATTGCAATTGCTGATAGATTTTTATATTCTTCCGTATACTTGTTGAACTGCTTGGAAGTTCTAAAACTCAAAGTTGAGGCTTGATGTTTGCTTTAACAATAAAAAAGGTAACTTAAGTATCTCAATGATGCTTCTTGTCTGTGTCCTATCTGGACAGGTTCCTGGAAACGTCGGATCCATTGCCCGAACATGTGCTGCATCAGCTGTCAAATTACACTTAGTTGAGGTATTTATTTCTGAACTTTTATTCGTTTTCATTTATGCATGTATAGAAAAGGATGCTTTCTTTTAGCCTCTCATTTTCTGCTTGGTCTTTCTACTAAGCTTGCTCCTTTCGCATCTTTTTTCCTGCTTCAGCCATTGGGGTTTCAGGTTGATGATGCAAAGTTAAAGCGTGCTGGAATGGATTACTGGCCGTATCCTTTACTAATTTATTTTGATTTTGAACATAAATTGACCGTATGAAATAGATTTTCAGATAAGTGAATTGGGAATTATCAATAAAAAGTATATATTTACAATACAACTACGATGCTTTGATTTCCCCAAATAGAGCTTTTCATGCTTAAGATAAGATTGTTCAGCAATCAAGCTGTAACTGAATCAACATGCCTATAACACGATCAATATTTTGAAAATCCTGGAAGCCATAGTTGATGAATATATCTAATGGTTGACTCTCTACAATTAGATATGTTGTCGTAAAAGTGCATAGTTCATGGTCAGAGTTTTTGGAACACTTCAGGAAACAGGTATGTCTTTTCTGTTCCACAATAGGAATTCAATTAATATAACATGTTATTTCTCTTGTTGGATCCATAAGACCACCTTGATCGTGTAGGACGGAGAAAAGAGGCTACTAGCTTTTACAAAGAGAGGGACATGTATTCACTCAGTAAGATTTTCATATATTATTCTCAGTCAAGTGTTTGGAACTTGTAGCTGCAATTTTTGGGTTGAATTGCTTATCTAGAATGTCCATTACTTATCTTTCATTAAGTTTTTCTATTTACATTTAGTTATTAGTATCACATTTTTGTATTAATTACATTAGGTGTAAATTACAAATTACATCCCGATTCTTTGAATTGTCATTTCTGACATTAGACCTCACTGGTAAATTTTAATATTTTTCCAGATTTTAAACAAGGGCTATATAATAGTTTTACTTCCATGAGGGTGTAATGGTAATTACTTAAACTATAGGGGTCTAAATGTAATTCATCCAAAAAATGTAATAGTATAAGCTCGTGGGTTCGAGCCTTCAAGAATTGCCATATTTTAGGAATATTAAATTTTATACTTGAAATATTACATTATAGAGTTTCATGACCGTGAGTTATCAATCTTCCTTTGCAGGACTTCTCCTACACGAGGGGCGATTGGCTTGTTTTCGGACCAGAAAGTGGTGAGTTACCAGCTGAAATCCTGCTCGATTGCGAGGGCAAATCAGCTGGCGGTGGCACCATTCGAATTCCTATGGTTGAAACATATGTTAGATGTCTGAACCTAGCTGTAAGTGTTGGCATTGCTTTGTATGAGGCTTCTAGACAGCTCAACTATGAGCAGCTTCAAACTCCATCTGAACCTTGTATCAATAGTGACACACCATTTTAACCGATGACATGTTTGCTTAAACTTGTGCCAAGTTCACTAATTTCTCTCGTAATATTTCATATGTATACTCGTGAGCAAGCGCAAGCTCGAAATTGAACTCAACTTCTCTTAAATGAGCTTTAGACATGAGGCTAGGCTATTTTAAAAGCTCGACTGGAGTTTGAACCATTTATAACCCTATGGAGCTCATTCAGGGGAGAAAGTGTAAATTCCATATTGTCTGACCCAGAAAGTCTAATGAAAAATTAATTTAACAATTAAAATGTGAAAATTATTAATTTTAATGGATAAAAGTAAATAATTTTCACCTCGTGCATATAAAACCCATTTTCAGTATAATTTTTTTTGGGTAGAACCAAACATGCACAAATATTTCTAAAAATATCATTTTGTCGTGTCGTGTATTGATATCGTGTTCGATACTTTTCACGGGGAAAATTTTATAAAAAAAAAAAAGTATTGTTGCATTCGTTCTGTTTTTTGCTATTTGTGTGGGTTACCATATTCGCATCTGATGGAGCACAAATATAACGAGGCTACATCATGACACGTGGGCCCTCATGGATTCGCCACTTGTATCTTCGGGCCAACTTAACTGCACTCATAAACTACTTGGAAATGGCTAAAGTCTGGCAATTGGCAAAACTACAAGTCTCCCCCCGGGCCCTCATTGGACCCTCGCGTCCCTCAGGCCCTCATTTGGACCCTCGGGCCCTCATTGGATCCTCGCGTCTCTCAGGCCCTCATTGAACCCTCGGGTCCTCATTGGTCCCTGGATCCTCATTTGACCCTCGGGCCCTCATTGGACCCTCGAGCCCCTCGGACCCTCATTGGACTACATAAAGTTGGGACCCTCAAGGTCCTCTATCCTAAAGGTGCCTCAAGCCTACACACCGAGCGCGTCAACCCCTCGGTAACTACCATGTAGTGCTTTCTGACACTCCGTACTTGGCAGTACACCTGCCACCATTGCTTTACAACCACCTTTATAGCAGGTCTACAGATGCTTTCCCACAGATCTCCCACATTGGGCCACATGTCTAGGGCAACACTGGGTTTGGGACCACTTGATCAGATTACCCAAAACACCCTTACCCTCAACTTATAAATAAGGGATTCTTCTCACAGAAAGTGATCTTCTTCCCAAGACACTGCATACACAGAACTGGGCACATTCCACCATTTTTATTCTGGTTCCTTCTTCCCCAAGCTCCGCATATTTCACCATCTTTGCATCCTTACTGCATTTTCTCCCCTGGTGTTATCCTAGTTGGAAGAACCCACGCTCTTTGGGAAACCCAGTTCCTGAGGCTCAAACGCCTGTAATGGTCTTCCCCCAAAATAAATCTTAAAGTGTTGGTGATTTATTAGGATTCTCTTTCCTGCACCATCAGCATCTATGCATCATACTCTAAAACGTAATATAATTAATAAAGAGGGTAATGGGAAACGGGAAATTTCTAATTTTAGTGTCTTTTTGGGCACATATTTTAAATCTGGTGTACTTTGTAAAAAAAAAAAGGTAAATTTTTAATTTTAGTGTCTTTTTGAGCACATATTTTAAATCTCGTGTGCTTTGGACAAATATTTTAATTTTGGTGTTTCCTAAATTCAAGTAACGTGATTTCAATCAATTTTTGTTTTTTTTTATTTTATATTTTTATAAATGCTGCGACCTTCTGGCTATTGCTCTGTTGTCAGCGTAGCTGGTTGCTTCTCATACTCCTGTTTCTCTTGTTGTAGGTTGGGGACATATTGTTAGTTTGGATCGATTAGTTCCGAAATTATGTTCCTTGCAGATCAATTTTCCGGGGGAGATATGCGAGCTACTCGGTGTATCATCCAGCAACATTTTACAACACCGAGGACAATGGCGGAAGTCAGATAAACAATTGACCAAAAAATACAAAGCAATAGAGTAATTAAAGTGTGTTCAAAATGAAGAAAATGCGAGTTAAAATACAAAGTACCTTGAAGTGTGTCTATGGCAACATAAATGGGGATCAGAGAGTGTTCTCTTCTTTTTCCTCCCAAAGAGATGGAGAATGGGAGCGAGGGAGGGTTTTTAGCTGTGAGCCTGCAAATTTTCTTAAAAAAAGGGGTGGGTATATTGGTAAAATGACCTGTTAACCAATGAACACCAACCAAGCAAAGTAAATAGTGACCCAATTTGTGATAACTCAAAAACTTCAAAGTAAAAGGTTTGGTAGATAAATAGTCCAACTTCTTTTCCATTGCTAACCCATTCCCACCATTTTCCCACCAAGCATAGTAAACGCAGCCTTAATGGAATTGCCTTCAAGGAAAATGGTTCCACAATTTTTTGAAAATAAAAAATAATTAATAACTCTCAAGGTTAAGACACTTGTTCTATTTTTTAAAAAAATATTAATAAAAATTAGGGTATAGTCTCTAAGATAGATGTCATTGTCCTAGCGACGGTGAAAATTTTTAATGTAATCGCATTCAGATAAGACAGTTTCACTAAAAAAATTTGATTGAAATCGTGTCCGTTGAACGGAGGAAACACCAAAATTAAAATACTTTTATAAATTACACCAGATTTAAAATATGTGCCCAAAAAACACTAAAATTCCTTCAAAAAAAAAAAACACTAAAATTAAAAATCCCCAATGGAAAACCATTCCAAGAAACTAGGGCGATTAAATTGTGATTACGCAATAATACAGGGGCTCCTTTGAAATAAGATAAAATTAAAATTCAGTTTTTCAATCGGGTAAACAGTAGCGGGCTCCTTCATTGTTGGTTCGAAAATGGATGCAACGGCCATGAGAGCCCTAAACGCCATAACCTCATCATCTCTGCAGCTCCTCCACTGCCGCTGTAGCAGTGCTCCGCCGCTATTCCGCGGCGCGATGCTCCCAGTTCAATCCAGAACTAGTCCTTTCCTGTTTCCCCTTTCCCAGCCCCCTCCACGATTATCTCATTCTCAGCGATGCTCTCTGTGTAATTTTCTTATTTTTTTCATTTTGAAGAGGTTTTTGATTCGGAAAACCACTCTTTTGGGTAGTATTGAACTATTGATGTTCCATTGGTGAAATTTCAGCTGAGAGGTGCCGAGCGGATGCGTTGCCGAATGGCTTTGGTGGGGCGCTGAATGAAGTTCCATCGAACAAAGGATTTCTTCATGTGGTGCTAGTTTCTCCGCAGGTATGCTGCGTTAAAATTGCATCTATAAGGATTTATTCTAGTTACTTTACGGAATGTGTTCGTTGGAAGTGTTCTGGACATGTCTAAGTTGATAAGGTTAATTGATATGATAACTGTTATGGTAAGGAAGGGAAACATCGCTTTTGTTGTAGTTAACTTTGTTAATGAAGTTCTACATTGTCGTCGGAGCAATACTTTGTTTGAGGTTGGCAATTGGCGATTGTAGATGGCAGAAGCCAGGAATTGATACTGGACAATGTTCTAACTTGCAAAAATACATGGTCATTGTTATTCAACATAGGAGGGACTAGGGAGTGCAATGGGATCATCTGGCACTTCACTTCTTTGGGATTGGATTTGGTTAACAATAGCAATGACGTAGATGTTATGCTTTATTTCCATAATTTGAAATGAATCTTTGAAGTTGTAGTCTTCCCTCTTTTATTTCCATGTAATATGTCGTTGCAATTCCGGTTAGTGCTTCTTTATAGACAATTTAAAAATCTCAAGGATGGTGCTTCGATATATCTTGTCCTTGTCAGATTCCAGGAAACACTGGATGTATTGCCCGAACCTGTGCTGCATCAGCTGTCAAACTTCACTTAGTTGAGGTACTTATGTCTGACCTTTTATCAGTTCTCGAGTTTTCTTTCATGTTTGCCCACTTAGATACAATGATGAAAAAATACTTTTCTTTTAACCCTCTCGTTATTTCTACTAAGCTTTCCTTATTTTTACATCTTTTTCCCATTTCAGCCTTTGGGCTTCCAGGTCGATGATGCAAAGTTAAAACGTGCTGGACTTGATTACTGGCCGTATCCTTTGCTAACTCATTTTGATATTTACAATAAATTAACCACCTCAGATGATTTTTTAAGAAGATTGAATTCAGCATCACTAGTAAATGTATAGTTAAAACCATGAAGATACTGCTTTCCGTAAATATGAGTTTTTGGAAATAAGATTTCTTCATGATATCAATTTGCCGAGAACTTAATAGTTTCTGAAATGCTCATGTTTGTGGTTCATAAATATTTGAAATCATTAACTACATGCAATTAGATATGTTGTTGTAAAAATCCATAGTTCATGGTCAGAGTTTCGGGAGTACTTCAGCAAACAGGTTTGTTTGTTTCTTTTCTCAATAGGAGTTGATATGACACTTTATTTCTCTTGTTAATGCGCAACATCTTGTTGAGCCTATAGGATGGAGAAAAGAGGCTACTAGCCTTTACAAAGAGAGGGACAAGTATTCACTCCGTAAGTTTTCCATAAACTTCTCCCTTATTGTGGTTGGGGCCTTTTCTGTTGAGCATACTTGGAACTAGTAGCTGCAATCCCTTAGGTGGTGTTTTATATAGGGAAATGGGTTGGGTATCAAATTGATATCTGGGAATGCAATCACAGTGCCATTTTTAGGATAATTGATTCTCTAGAATATCCATACCCTAGAGGATCTTGATTTATGGAAAAAATGTCCTGTTGGTTGTAATTTCATTTTCACTTATTACATCACACACTCAATGTGTGTGCTAATTCAAAATAAAGAATAAAAATGTAGTTTGTTGAAATATTTAATATTAAATATCTACATTTTATATTAAATATCTAATAAGTATTTATTTATATTTTTTGTTTTTTCAATAAACTACATTTTTATTCTTTATTTTTGAGAAAAGAGAGGAGGAAAAAAATGGGCAGAAGAGATGAGAGAGGAGAGAATAAAAAGGAATTAAATTAACTGAAATTATTACACCAGAATAATTGATAGACATAATGGTAGTTATTTAAGGGTCTCTTGCTTTATAAAAGAGTATATATTATCGATTTCTATTGAAAAGAAAGTGATTTTTCTTTGTGATTGGTCTCTGTCTGAAAATGAAAATGTGAACAGGGCAGTAGGATAGAAACAATAAATTTTAAATTGCATAATTTTTTTTTGGGTACAAATTGTATAATATATTTAATTATAGTAATTTTAACTTGTGGATCCAATTGTTGCGTTCAAAATGCTATTTAAATGTGATAGTGGTGATAGTATTATTATTTGATTTATTACGGGACCCAAGAAATCGAAAAGTAAGATAGTAACAGAACCAAACAACCTTGTTAGTCATCTCATATCCTCCTAGGTTTAACAATTGCCATATTTTCAGTAATAAAATTTAATTTTAAAATATTAATAAGCTATTAACCATTTTCGGAGATATTTTACTGATTCCTGACCACGAGTTCATCACGTGCAGGAAATTTCCTACAGGAGTGGTGATTGGCTTGTATTTGGATCAGAAACTAGTGGATTGCCACCCGAAGCACTGCTTGATTGCAAGAGCGAATCACTTGGTGGTGGTACTATCCGAATTCCTATGATTGAAACTTACGTTAGATGTCTGAACCTATCTGTGAGTGTTGGCATTGCTTTATATGAAGGTTCTAGACAGCTCAACTATGAGCAGCTCCAAAATCCACCCGAACCTTGTCTGACCAATGAGACATCATTTTTAACTGAAGACATTTTTGCTTAAGTTGTGCTATATATATATTTTTTGTAACCGCAAGTTAACTGATTTGTGTTTGTCACACACCAGAATAACGTGGATAATGGTTGGGGGATGGGGTTCGGGGGTAGGGATAGAGAGAGAGCAGCCAGACCCTCACCATTGCAACAGTGAATTAAGTCCTATGTCTTATTGGAACAACCATTATGGGTCAGCTAGCCAAATTAGCTTGCAGCAAGCTCTCTCTCATGTGTGAGGTTTGAACATGGATACTAAAGTAGACCACTATGTTGGTGGTGATAGTTTGTACTCACTATTAGAACCTTTTTTTTTTTTTACATCAATTTCCCATCATCAAGCTGCTTATGTTTAGATGGATGATGTTTTTGTTATTAGAAGATACTTTACTCAGCAACTCATGGCTCACAGAATCTTGTGAGAAGTTTACTAGGGCATTTGAATGGTTGGAGGGCTATGGTGTGGCTTGACTCTCTGATTCTTTCGAAAAATGCATGGCCATCCTACCTAGGTTCTTCCTAAGACCTTTTTCCTATCTTTGCTGTGGAAATTGCTGGTCCTGTGGAGGTGTAAGTATCCGGGAACAAGTGCATTGATTTTCTTGCTAAGAAAGATCACTTCTGTCATGGGCTTATCATTTGGGACGATCCGTATGATGATTTGAGAAGTTTGTCGGAGGAGGATCACTCTCTTATTTGAGACCTTCGGTTTCCTTTTTGCACCAAAAGAAAGAAGTATACCACTAATAGCTCGATTGTTTATTTTTAACCATGGTCCACGAGTCTCATGTTTGAGTTTCTAAGTGTGCAACTATCAATTTTTTGTTTGTTCTTTTGGCATGAGATCATTCTCTTCAGCAATCATTTTTGTAATGGTTAAACGAGAACGCATTCCCTAATTTTTAGTGGTTTTGAACTTTGGCTTATAATGTTTGAAAGAGTGCGAAAGTGGCTTATAAATTCTGAAAATTTGATCTCTATCCCGCCCCCATGAGCAACATTAATATATGTGTTAAAGCCTAAAGGGGCCATGGCCAACTGGTCTCTACTCTTACCTTTTTAACTTATATCAATGGTGAAGTCACTATCTCCCTCTGTGGATTGACATGATACTCAGTACTCACATGGCATACATTACCACAACTAAAAAGCACAAGTCTTTATCATCATTGCTACACGAAATTACTAGTTGCTGTTTTTGGATTCTCTGGAGTTTGCTTGTGCTTAGTTTTGTTTTGCATACCTATTAGAAAATGGAGAAAGGGGGAAAAAAAAAAAGACCAGTATAAACGTTGGACCTTAATTATGATGTAATTTCAAGAAACTTGCCTCAAGGTTTAATAACGTTCATTTTAATTTGATTTGATTAAATTAGTATTAATTAAAATTTGAAAAAAAAAAATGTCCACATAAATTGCATTAGTTGAGTTTGCTCGGATCAGGACCGGAAAAGAATGCCAATCAACCAACGTTGGTTTTCCAGAATTTGAAACAAGATTCTGCAAAGTGCAAAAGAGTGTTGGAGAGAATATTTTCCCTAAACCATGATGAAAATACTCTAAATAGTTCATTTACTTGGTTCACTCACATCTATAATGCATGAGGATGAACGAGGGATTTAGACTCTACAAAATAGTGCAAATCATTTCTTAGAATCTATGAACCGAGAAGTGTTCGTCATGGATATCTGACATGACATAACAAAATATTATTTTGTAAAAATATTGGTGCATCACGGACACACATATATGTCATGGCCACTTTGAAGAGTATTCTATTTTATTTCAAACATATCATTTGAAATGCTCAAAGGTAATTCCCGAACTTTTTTAGCAAATTATGATGTACTGTCACGGTAATACAATTTTTTTTTTTAAATTTCCCAAGTGCAAAACGTCAAAAACAGTGTTCTACATGGTAAAATAATATTTTTAAAATTATCTTGCTTTAAAGATAGCAAACAATGCAACCGTTTATAATGAAGCTAATTTATAACTTCATCAAAATTAATATAATCTTTTGGCAAGGTGCTATGGGCCTAGATCATCAACCTTTCCATACATTTATAACATGCATTATTAAGTTATTATAATCATAGAATCTCTCTTTAAATGAAGGCCTAGCAAGATAATAGAGGTTAGGTAGAAGTATTGGAAGCATCTAATCAGGAAATTATGGCAATTTAAATATTTTTGAATCCCAATAACATGTCAAAAGTAGGTATTATTTAGGGGGAGAATGCTGAAGAAATTCAGGAGAAATACAGTGAAATCAATAACAATTAATTCAGAGACAAAGAAGGCAAAATTATTTAATGTGCTCAAAGTCTATCTTGAGACCTTCAAAATTTGCATAAGATTAGTTGTATGTATGGAACCAGAGACATAATTTTCTCAGTTAGCTAACTTAGCTTTAGCAAGAAGCAATTGATCTTAAATTATGGCTATTGTTTTGTCATTTGTCAACCTTTCCTCTTCGAAACTACACGATCATACATGGATAGGAATGGAACCAGGATTTAAAACGAGAAGACAAAAATTATAATATTAAAAATATATTGTATTATTTTTAAGAGTTGTGAAATTGTAACTTTCTTTAAATTGGAGTGGTAAAATTTCTAATTAAGGGAAGGAGCAAAAATCCTAAAAATAGAAAAAATTTCAAATATATACATAGAAAATAAAAAAAATATCAAAATCTAAGTGGGGCGAGATCAACCCTAGCTTCCTGTGCCTCTGTCCCTCTGCATTGACATAGCAATAAGGTCTCTTTTTGTAAATTCTTCAGATAACATGTACTCAAGTAGATAAAATAATATTTTTAAAAGTATTCGCGTATTGTAACTTAAATTAGAGTAGAAAATATTAAGACACAACAATAATTAAAATAACATAAGGATTTTGATTTTATACTCTTTTATCTTTTCATCTTTTGTTCGATACTCATTTTCCTTAACCATCTACAAATTTGCTCTCTTCAAAACCACTCCGAGCTATCTTAATTTGATTTAAAAATAATATATTTTTTTCTCTATTACCAATCCAAATATGGGCTCAACAATAAATTGAAAGAATTGTCATAGAAATCAAGCATTTTTAATTCTATAAATTGATGATATTCTATGTTGCCAAGTGCGTCAACACGAGTTTAAAGATTCCATCAATTTCAATTTTCAAGAGTTTGATCCAGCTTGAACGCAAAATAAACAAAATTTTGTAATACATAGACATATTCTTATTCTTTCATCAACACTTGTGAATTGTGTTGCTCCAACCCCGTAATATATAAGAAATAAGTTTATCTTTCTCATTTCAGGAGAATAGAAGAAATAAATTTTATATACAAGTTAAAGAGTTCAAGTATAACTAACCGATATCATTTTCAAATAATGATTTAGAATTAATTTTAAGTTACATTCGATGGGTTCAGAGACTGCACTCACGTCTAACGAACTCACAGATATAGAGCGTGTCATTACTTCTAAGCTCTTTCAATATTTTTGTTCAATTAACTAATATTACAGTGATATAATTCATCTAATCTAAAACTTGAAAATATATATGTAGATATATTATTATTATTTTTTTTTTTGAAGGAATATTAATTTAATTTGTATTAATATGGAGGTGTCTTGAATGTGGCTTTGGCAGTAATATACTAATATATCACTGAGCTACATAGAGTAGCCGCAGCTGCATGCGGCATAGGCTCGCCAAAATCATCACTTTTAAACGGTAAAAATTCACCGTTCCGTTATCTTTCATACAAACGGTAAAATTTCCCGTTCCGTTATTCTTTTATATAAACGATAAAACGTCATTTCTCAGTTCCCATAACGTACTGCAAACTAGTCAGTGTTTTCTGCTCTCTCCATTTCCCCATTATCATCATCACGCATAGTAACACTAACCTCTCGCTCACAGATGAAGCTCATTGCCGGAGAAATGTTCGCCGCCGCACTGACGCTATTCCTGGCCGTAGCTTTGACCGTCAATGGCTGCCCGCCGTCCGACCGGGCGGCGCTCCTCTCATTCAAAGCCGCCCTAAACGAGCCATATTTGGGGATTTTCAACTCATGGTCAGGCGACGACTGCTGCGCCGCCTGGTACGGCGTCACCTGCGACCCCGAAACCAACCGCGTCGCCGACATTATCCTCCGAGGCGAGTCGGAGGATCCGATCTTCGAGAAAGCCGGCCGGTCCGGTTACATGACCGGTTCCCTCTCCGCTTCGGTCTGCCAGCTCGACCGCCTCACCACCCTCGTCGTCGCCGACTGGAAGGCCATCTCCGGCGAAATCCCCTCCTGCATCGCCAATCTCCCCCGCCTGAGAATCCTTGACCTAATCGGGAACAAATTATCCGGCGAAATCCCCGCAGAAATCGGCAAACTGAGTCGGCTCACTGTCCTAAACCTGGCGGATAACCAACTCTCCGGCTCCGTTCCCCCTTCAATCGTCAACCTCAACAGCCTAATGCATTTAGAGCTCAGCAACAACAAGCTCTGCGGCGAAATCCCCTCAGATTTGGGGAAACTATCAATGATGAGCCGCGCCTTACTGAGTCGGAACGAACTCACCGGGTCAATCCCGAGTTCACTCGCAAAAATCAACAGACTCGCCGACCTGGATTTATCGATGAACCGGTTAACAGGTTCAATCCCTGCCAAATTCGGATCAATGCCAGTCCTCTCGACTCTAAACCTCGACAGCAACCAATTATCTGGCCCGATTCCAGGTACGCTCTTCAGCAATTCGGGGTTAAATATCTTGAATTTGAGCCGAAACTCATTGGAAGGTAACCTTCCCGATGTTTTCGGGCCGAAAACATATTTCACTGTGCTGGATTTGTCGTATAATAATCTGAGGGGTTCGATTCCGAAATCGCTGTGCTCTGCGAAATATATTGGGCATTTGGATATGAGCCACAATCATCTCTGTGGAGAAATTCCGAATGGATTTCCGTTCGATCATCTTGAGGCCGACTCCTTCGCCAGCAACGACTGTTTATGCGGCATGCCATTGCAAACTTGTTAATCTTATATCTGTTTCTTTTAATTAAGATTATGATGATTAATTGCATTAATGTTGTTGTAATTGTAGTATAATGTGTTTTTATTTGAATTATGTGATTCTAGTGTTGTACTAAGTACTTAAAAAGTTTTTCTCTTCTGCAAATGGGTAATATTAATACGAATGTTTGTGCCAAAGCAAAGGTGACGGGTCTAATGCACGAACACATTTAACAATATTATTTTGTATTATATCGTATGGGATATGTGTGTTTCACGTAGGACATTTGAGAAAAAGTTTATGTTATTATAATCGTGTCATGTTATAATCGTATTCGTATATTATAAATGAAAGGACCGTGAGAACTTATAAGTGAAATCGGGATAATTCTTAGGTTAAATTTGTACGGTAAGGAGAAATTCATGTAATTGATGTAAAATTTAAAAAAATTGATCAAATCAACGGGGAATTCCCGAAAACTCCCCAAATGATAAGTTCAATTCCTTTTAGCTCCCCATTTTAAAAAATGATGTATTAAAACTCAAGAATCGCGTATCTAAAACCCCAAATGATATATTTGAAATACAAGGAAAAAATCACGTATCTAAATACCAGAATCGCGTATCTAAAACCCCAAATGATATATTTGAAAATGGGGAGGTAAAAGGAAGTTTTCAAACCCATCGGGAGTTTTCAAACATTCCCCCTCAAATCAAATTGTACGAAATCATATATTTTGCTAATACAATTATTCCGAAACTTTTGTTCAAAATTGAGATAATATGGTGTTTGACTTATAAACTGTTTACAACTTGTTAAAAAGTTACCTCTTTTTCGGAAAAATGAAAAGGAAACCCTAAGTTGACGAAGCCTTCTTCTTCCTGTTCTCTCTCTGAGCAAGACAAAAGCTTCCCTCTCAATTCCGATCCGGCGGTGGAGAACATAGTTCCACCATTGGATCGGTCCAAATATATTCTGTTTTACTCAATTCTTTTTCGTTCATCGGAATCCGTCCATACCTGCTGCCACTCTCACGAATCTATGGTAAGCTTCATCACCAATCTTTCAAATCTACTGGCTTCCTCCCAGATCTAGCGGATTTCTCTGTTCACAGATGATTTCTTTATCTGTTTTTTTTTTTCTTTTTGGTTTGTTTTCTTTCGTTTCTTCCGTATGGAAGCTTTATCCCTTCCGTATGGAAGTTTTGTCCCTTATATATGGAAGTTTTGTCCCTTCCGTTTGGAAGTTTAGTTTTATCTTTTCCTGTGTTTATCCGGGAAATTTTCTGACCGAGTTATCTGTTGTAGGCCCAGCTATCTGTAGGGGTGAACATTCGGTTAAAAACCGAAATTTCGGTTAGCAATTTTACTAACCATTTACCGAACCGAAGTGACACGGTTTCGATTTGGTAAAAACCGAAAATTTTCGGTTTGGTTTTGGTTAATTACCATATAACCGAAATTGTATGTATAAATTAAAAAAAAAAATGGAAAAAATTAAGCAAATTAGCAACAACAGTAGCTGGACAGTCGTGCTCCCACTCTCAGTCATTAGCAAATTAGCAATAGCAAAGCAAATGTCCAAGCCCAACAAGGCAACCGATCTGCTGGAGGTGGCGCCGCTGCGGTGGTCGCCGGTGGCGAACTTGGTGGAGGCAGTAGACTAGAGGAGCTGCAGAGGCAGGTCGGTAGTCGGTTGAGGTAAGCGGCGATTTTTTAGGGTTGAAACTTGAAAGAGTGAAGACCTCTTTGATGTCTGGAAGTGTGAAGGGCTGAAGAGTGAAGGCTGACCTCTTTTCTTCCACAAAGGCAAACACGATTCGAGCTTCCCAAGGTAAAATCGTATTGTATATATCAATTATCAAATATGAAATATCAGTATAATAATTAATATATCACTAGGGTTCGGTTTTTCGGTAAAAACCGAAAAAATTTCGGTTTTTACCGAAACCGAACCGAATCAACTTCGGTTCGGTTCGGTTCGGTTACCATCGGTTCGGTTTCGGTTCGGGATGGTTTTCGGTTTAGGTTCGATTTTTGCTCACCCCTAGCTATCTGTGCTCAATTCGGAGAAAAAGCGATTGTGGAACTCCAGCCGCATCAGATCGAGATCAACTTGAGAGGACCAATCTTCAAAGAGTCCTTTTCTTTTACTAATTGTGATGCTAATATAATAGCTCACAAATCTGTCGGAATTGCGGCTCCGGCCTGTGTTAATTTTTTTGTTGTTGCTTCTTATATTCTTCTTATTGTTACTCGTGATTTGCTATAATATTCCCCTTTGAGGGTTTTGGTTGTCAAAGAAAAATGAAAAGGAAAAAAAAAAGGGACAGATTTGTTACAAAAGACGCAATTAATGGCGGAAGGCCATTGTTATGTTGAACCTACACACTTAATGTATTGTGTTTTAAATGTATAAATGCACAATAAATTCTATTGTGTAGATGTAAATTCTTCTTATAAATAGTACATAATTTCAGTACATTAAAAACACATAGATTTGAAACAAGATTTGTAATACATATTACAGAAAGTATTAAATATATCTCATACTCAGTATTAAGAATCATTCAATTACTTTTGTCCTATTTCGCGTATTTAAAATTTCAGTTTTACAACACGTTATCAGCACGACCGTTCTATTTTCTCCAACGAATCGACCAGAAGACAAGAGTAATATTTTCTATCTATTTATTTACATTCTCAGATTACATATCCATTTACAATTTCATATATAGTATTATTACGAGTGAGTATATCTCCCCATAATAATTATTTATATCTAATAAAATGTTAAATTCTCATAATATTACTTAATTATTTATATCCAATGGAAGACTAAATCTCCTAATAATATTAAATTAGGGATAAATATTTTTTCCCATCCGAACTATGCCCGTTTTTACAATTTACCATCCAAACAATTTTTCATTACAAACCGCCATCCAACCTTTGCATTTGAAACAAAACGCCATCTGAAGGTGGTTTGGTCTGACGTGTATGTTTTAGGAAAATGCCACGTGTCAATTTTTTTTTTCCCAAAACCACCAAAAAAAATTGTTTAGATGGCGTTTTGTCACAAATACAAAGGTTGGATGGCGGTTTGCAATGAAAATTTATTTGGATGGTAAATTACAAAAACGGGCATAGTTCGGATGGGAAAAAATATTTATCCCATTAAATTATTTATAATGGAAGCCCGAACCTCCTTATAATATTTATTTATCTATAATGGAAGATCATGTTTCCTTTATTCATTTATACAGTACATAATTAAATGCATTTAAATTATGTTCTAACTGTTAATATTTATACTTATGTATTAATTGTTTTGCATATGTTTTTATTAACATTAAGCATGCATAACTTATTCTCATTAATACTTACATATACGTTTAATTGCATGCATAACTTATATTTATACTTACGTATTAATTGCTTTTACATTTATTTGTGCTCTTAGTAAAATAAAATAAAATATATATGGATCATCTTCATTGTACTTTTCATGATCCCTTAATTGCTCACGGGTATAAGATTTAAACTTAGCATTTAAATTATTTTATGTGTTATTTGATAGAATAAATGTGCTAATTATTTTCTCTATCTTATATTAGTTGCAAGTATGTCAAATCTTACGAAGCTTGAGTTCACTGCTCTAGATCTCACTGGAAAAAAATATCTGTCATGGGTTCTTGATGCAAAGATCCATCTAAATGCAAGAGGTCTCGGTGAAACAACTATGAAAGAAAATGAGGCATCAAGCCAAGATAAGGCTAAGTCCATGATTTTTATCCGTCATCACCTTGATGAAGGATTAAAAACTGAGTATTTAACTGTAGAGGATCCGCTTGAATTGTGGGACAACTTAAGGGAGAGGTGTGATCATCAGAAAACTGCTATTCTCTCTAAGGCTCGTTATGGGTGGATTCATTTGAGACTACAAGATTTCAAAACTGTATCTGAGTATAACTCAATGGTTTTCAAAATCAGTTCTAAGCTGAAATTGTGTGGTGAACCCCTTACTGATAATGATTTACTTGAGAAAACCTACTCTACTTTTCATCCCTCAAATTTGCTCCTGCAGTAGCAATATCGTGAAAAGGGTTTTACAAAATATTCTCAGTTAATCTCATGTCTCTTGGTAGCCGAAATGAATAATGAGCTTTTATTGAAAAATCATTAAAACCGCCCCACTGGATATGCTCCTTTGCCAGAAGCAAATGCAGCAGTACACAACTACCCCGGAAGAGGTGGTCGTGGTCATGACCGAGGGCATGGGCGTGGACGAGGCCATAGAAACTACAGTTATCACCATCCTGGTGGTTCTTCTGGAAGCCAGAAAAATAATCACGAAAGCAAACAAAGAAAAGGAAAATTTGCCCAAAATGATCATCAGAAGGGTATAGAAAACCCATGCTTTCGATGTGGTCTAAAGGGCCACTGGATGCGTACCTGTCATACGCCTGACCATTTTGTTAAGCTATATCAAGCTTCAATCAAAGGAAAGGGAAAAAATGTTGAGGCAAATTTTGCATAATATCCCTGATTTCGATAATCCAGATAACGAGATTGAAACAAATATGGCTCTCAAGGATGATGAATTTGACAGCTTCGCCGGTATCATGCATCTCGATATGACTAATTTTCTCATGTCGAATGAACTCTAACTTACATAGTTGATTATTAGTTATATGCTATTTGAACTTTCTCTCGTATTGTATTATGTTTTATTTCCTATCATTATGTACCCCGTTTTGCTATTAGTATTATTATCCCACATGTTATTTTCATTCCCTTATTATGAATTTTTTATTTTGATTATAAAGATATGGATACATCATTGCATTCATACGAGATCGACTCAAATAAAAGGAATATATGTCTTTCAGACAGTGCCACGACGCACACAATCCTAAAGGATAGAAAATATTCTCTCATTTGATAAAAAGTGAAGCAAATGTCAATACTATATCAGACAGTGCAAAATTGATTGAAGGCTCCGGAAGAGCTATAATATTACTACCCCATGGGACAAAGTTTATAATTAATGATGCATTGTTCTGGTCTAAGTCCCAAAGAAATTTGTTGAGCTTCAAAGATATCCATCTTAATGGATATCACATTGAAATTGGAAATGAGAAGAATGTTGAATACTTGTATATAATAAGTATTGAATCTAACAAAAGGCGTGTTTTGGAAAAATTACCCGTTTTCTCGTCAGGTTTATATTATACACGCATAAGTGCAATTGAAGCACATGCCATCACAAACCAGAAGTTTGTGGATCCACAAGATTTTATTATTTGGCATAACCGATTGGGTCACCCCGGTTTAACAATGATGCGAAAGATCATTGAAAGTACACAAGGGCATCCTTTAAGGAACCAGAAGATTCATCAAATAAGAAAGGATCTGTGTACAACTTGTTCTCTTGGGAAATTAATTGTGAGACCATCACCAGTTAAAATAAAAGATGAATCACCTGCTTTTCTTGAACGTATTCAAGGTGATATATGTGGACCAATTCATCCACTATGTGGGCCATTTCAATATTTTATGGTAATGATCGATGCATTTACTAGATGGTCACATGTTTGTTTGTTATCAACTCGTAATATGGCATTTTCAAGATTGCTTGCCCAAATTATTAAATTACGAACACAATTTCCTGATAACACAATCAAGAAAATTCGATTGAATAATGCCGGTGAGTTCACATCCCAAACATTTAATGATTATTGTATAGCAACTGGAATTACTGTTGAGCATCCTATTGCTCATGTCCATACACAGAATGGTTTAGCTGAATCATTAATTAAACGTCTTCAGCTTATTGCTAGACCACTGATAATGAGAACAAAGCTTCCAATTTCAGTATGGGGACATGCGATTTTACATGCAGAGATATTAATTCGCATTAGACCAAGTGCTTAACATAAATACTCCCCGTTCCAACTTACATGTGGTCAAGAACCAAATATTTCCCATCTACGAATTTTTGGTTGTGCAGTATATGTGCTTGTAGCACCACCACAACATACTAAAATGGGGCCCCAGAGAAGATTGGGAATTTATGTTAGATATGAAAGTCCATCCATTATCATATATCTTGAACCACAAACATGTGATATGTTTAGAGCACGTTTTGTAGACTGTCATAGCACGTTTTGTAGACTGTCATTTTGATAAAAATGTTTTCCCAGCATTAGGGAGAGAAAACAAACAGTTGGAAAAGGATATTTCATAGTATTAACCATCATTATTGCATCTTGATCCACGCACAAAGCAGTGTGAGATGGAAGTACAAAAGATTGTACACTTGCAAAGTATTGCAAATCAATTACCAGATGCTTTTATAGATGCAAAATGAGTGACTAAGTCACATATACGAACTGTTAACGCTCCTGCTCGAATTAAGATTCTAAAAGGTCAATCTGAGAAAAATATTGCTCATGAATCTACGGCACGCCTGAAGCGTGGTAGACCTGCTGGATCGAATGATAAGAATCCTCGTAAAATAAAAGGAGCTAATATGAATGATGATCACAGTATAGAAAAAAGTGTCCCAGAAAAGACACTAAATGAGAAAGATATCACAAAATGAATTTTGAATAAAGAAAGTGTCCCAGAAGAGACACAAAACGAGAAAAGTGTTCGAGAGGAAACACAAAGTGAGATAAATGAAGAAATCTCAATTAATTACTTGTATTCAAGAAAAGTGTGGAATCTAAGTGATATCAACATTAATGAAATATTTTCTAATGCCGTAAACATCATTCATGAAAATTAAGATCCTGAACCAAGATCTATCATTAAATATCAAAATAGACATGATTGGAATAAATGGAAAGACACTATTCAGGCTGAATTAAATTCTTTGAATAAAAGAAGTGTGTTTGGACCTGTTGTCCCCATACCTGAAGGTGTAAAACCTGTCGGGTACAAATGGGTTTTCGTACGAAACGAAATGAGAAAAATGAAGTCACAAGATATAAAGCAAGGCTTGTTGCCCAAGGATTTTCTCAAAGACCCGGAATTGATTATGAGGAAACGTATTCTCCTGTCATGGATGCAAGTACGTTTAGATATTTAATCAACCTTACAATTTCCCAAGAATTACAAGTGTGTCTAATGGATGTTGTTACAGCTTACTTGTATGGATCACTTGATAGTGATATTTATATGAAAGTCCCTGGAGGATTTAAAATGCCTGAAGCATTAAAATCAAAACCTAAAGAGAAATGTTCGATCAAATTACAAAGATCTCTTTACGGGTTAAAGCAGTTAGGAAGCATGTGGTACAATCGCTTGGGCGAATTCCTATCAAAGAAATGATATGTGAATAATCCAATTTGTCCATGCGTATATATTAAGAGAACAGTATCCGAATACGTTATTATTGTTGTCTATGTTGATGATTTGAACATTATTGGGACTACCAAAGAAATCCATGAAACGGCAGTATATTTAAAGAATGAATTTGAAATGAAAGATCTTGGGGAAACCAAATTCTGTCTTGGTTTGCAGATTGAGTATAAATAAAATGGAATTTTTGTACATCAATTAGCTTATACCGAAAGAGTGTTGAAACGCTTTAATATGGATAAAGCAAACCCTTTAAGCACTCCAATGATTGGGAGATCGCTAAGTGTAGAAACAGATCCATTTCCCCCTCGCGAAGAAAATGAAGAAATCCTTGGATCTGAAACACCATACCTCAGTTCAATCGGGGCTCTTATGTTTCTTGCTAATTGTACTAGACCTGACATATCTTTTGCAGTTAATTTATTAGCAAGGTTCAGCTCACCCCAACTAAAAGACATTGGAATGGGATTAAACATCTATTCCGATATCTTCGAGGTACAGTTGATTTGGGATTATTTTATTCTAAAAATACAAACCATGTTTTGGTTGGTTATGCAGATGCAGGATATCTATCAGATCCACACAAAGCTAGATCCCAAACAGGTTATGTTGGAAAACAACAGAGTAAACGCAGCGGAAGTTTAAAATTTTTCCAAAAGTAGATCTAAAAAATTACAATGTTCGTATCGTAACGTTGGAACTCAAGAAACTTACACGAATTGTAGCTTTCTTGAAACGTATTGAGCCGCCCTCAAACGTTCTTTATGCGGCATGAAAATCCCCGTTTCTTAACTCTTTCTTCGAGATTCCAAAGTAGAAATCCTCTAGAGTATTAATCCACACCAACCTAGATTCAAATCATGTTAGTGAGTATGCTGGTACTATAACATGCGTATTAAAGAAACAAGAAACGAGAAATAGAGAGTAAGAGAAATCTCCCCAAATGCCATGAAGGTTGGACGTGATTCTCAAATCACGCGTAAGTAAAAAAAAAACGAACCCCTTAGTCCTTTTAAATGTGGGGTTCGAAACCCTACTAGGTCAAGTAGGAATCGGATCCCTACTTTGACTTATCTTCTATTCTTTCTTTCTCTCCAAATAAAATAATATCTTATCTAAATTAAGATATCTATTCTTCTAGAAAGAGAGTTCCTAACTAATTATGAATATTTAATTATTCTAGTAAGAATTAAATATCTCATCCTAATATTTTATTAGAGTAATAAAATAGAAGATATTTATTTATTTCTTTATTCTAATCAAATTAGAACAAGCAAATAATTAAATACTTAGAATTAATTCTCCAATTAATTCTTTCAAGGACTTTAGAATTAATTCACCAATTAATTCTTAACGGGCTAAAATTAATTCTCCAATTAATTCCATTTGGCTATAATTAATTCTCCAATTAATTATATTTAGGGATTTAATTAATTCTCCAATTAATTATTTTTGGCTTTATAATTAATTCACTAATTAATTATATTTGGGCTTAATAATTAATTCTCTAATTAATTAACACATGATCCAATTCCACAATTGGATTCACACGTCCCGAACATGCTCTCGAACCACATGTGTACTTTACACTGTGGTCTCGTTTCGATCAACTATTTGATCTTTCCATAATACCCTTTGAACCCGGTATTTGTGTGTGACCCTCTAGGTTCAATTTCAGTTAGCAGTGAGTCTAATTAATTAATACACTTATTAATTAATTACCTCATATATCACACGACCATAGTCTAGCAACCGGTGTGTGACCCCTACCTGAAATGTGAATGTATATTCGAAAGAACCTTTCAGTCAATGACATCATGTGGGATACGATCCTCCTACCCTCCTATCTCTCGATTAAGATCTAGGGCATGGGAATATAGAGAGCCCTACTAACCTTAATCTTAAAACAGAGTTCACTTCATATTCCATTTTATCTCAATCCAAGAAAACCCCATTTTCTTGATGTCTTGATCTAACCACCTTGAGCAAGGATTTTTGGGATGGAATCATGAATGACTTGTGTAATAAGAGATCATCTTGCCTACAGCAAGCGTAGGTCCTTTATTGATTCCAACAATTCTCATATGCCACTTGTGTAATCCCAACATAAGCCGTGGTTCAGGTGTCTATATGGCGACACCCTTTTGAGCCTATATCAAAGATTACAGAGTTAGCTCATATGAGACAATGTGGAATCTCAAGTCTAAGGATTAATTCCTCACGTCACTGACATGTGAGATATTTCCTAATCTGGAAGTTTCAGGAAAAACTTCCTTTCCCATTTAGGAATCTTCTCACGCGGGGCACTCTCAGTGATGAAGTTCTTATAACTATCACCCTTATGTATTATGAACGCATCAACCCATGCACTTATTACCCCATGAAACCGGGTGATCCTTCTTAAGGACATAACTACACAAGCAAGTCTCAACAGAGGTAAAGTCGACACTCACACTGTCTGTCGACCTCATTGACTTGGAGAAGTTTCTAATCCTCGCCTATAGAGTTAAGAACTTGTTTCATATGTCATTCTCATAATGACAAAGTTCTTAACGGCCTCATCGGATTAGGGGAGTTCTAGACATGCACACGTAATGGAAACATACAAAACACGTATTGGCACATAAGAAGTATTCGCCTGTGATTATAATTATTCGTATATTATTCAAAGATTGTATGTGACATAAGGAAAGTCCCGAAGCATAATAGCTTTCTAGGGCACTATTCCCAACAGGTTACGTATTTACACTTGGAGGCACTGCAATTTCTTGGAGATCGCAGAAACAAACACTTGTTGCTACTTCTTCCAACCATTCTGAAGTCATTGCACTTCATGAAGCGAGTCGAGAGTGTTTTTGTTAAGATCTATGACACAACACTTCTTGACCTCCTGCGGCGTATCAATTGATAGAAGTCACTACAACAAAAATGGCTTGTTACTACAAATTTTTTTACTATGATCATTTGATCGTAGTAAAAAGTAGTTACTTACTACGATTTATTGTGCGTAGTGAATAATTAATAAATAGGACATTTATTTACTACGAAACCACTATCGTAGTAAATAATATATCAAAACTACGTAGTTTTGATATTTTTTGCTACAAATTATAATTAAATTTTTAGATAATGTCTTATAAAGATTTGACACATTATTTTTATTTCCATAAATTATTTAGTATCAATCCAAAATATAGTACTTTCTTCAAATTCCAAAATCATATATTTTTTTTCCGAGAGGATTATTAATGTATTATTATATTTCAAATCATAATTTATTTTATTAATTAAAGGAATATATGTTCGAATTTTTTATATATCAAATTTGTTGGATATTTTGACTAAAACTAAAAAAAGGTAAAATTTTTTGAATTCCAAAACTTAAAATATATATTTGAATTAACTAAAAACTAAAACATAGGAAAATATTAAATATATATTGGATATTTTAAATTTACTGAAATAAAAAAAAAATAAAAATATTAATACTAAAATAAAAATAATCAAAAATATTAATATTGTGTCTTATGAAATATAACAAAACTTAAAAATATCTCAAAGCTTATAACTCTAACCCATTATTGTACACGGTACATTATAAAGTATTCATAAATTTTAACACACCCATTATATATAATATGTTATACACTTATATTAATATTGTATTTGTATACAACACCCACTCACGACAAAAAGCATCTCCCAAAGGCCAAAACTAATATTATATTGTATAACATTTGTTGTACCCGAAGACATAAAAAGTTTCTAACACCAGTTGTCCCCCAAAATTGAACCGCGGAAAAAACGAAAAAAATCCCACCAAAAATCCCATTTCAGCTCAAACCCTCATTCCCCGTTACAGCTGAAAATTTCTCAAATGCAATAGAAAGGAGCAGGTCTTCGACGGCGGAGCTTCAACACAGGTCTGCGATGGTGGAGCTGAAGGCGGAGGCCTTCGATGGTGTTCCCAACAAGCCCTACAAGAATTGCTTGTCTCAAGGAGAAGGAAAAGAAAATCGAGCGCGAGGAGGCAGAGAATTGGGATGTTAGTGGCTTCAACTCTTCATTCTCCATCTAGGTATGTTTGTTTTTTTACTGATTTTTTGTTGATTTTCGGTGAATTTTGAAATTACGAAGAAAAATACCCCAAAATATTTGTGAGCTTGTTTGATTGATTGCTTTTAGAAGGGGACATTGTTGCTATATTCATGTTCCATTACGTGAAATTACAAAGAAAAAGACCCAAAGTTCAAGGTTTTGAATGTATCTGGTAATTTTCTTCAATCACTATCTAGGACCTTAGAAAACTGCAGGTTTGACTTAATTTGTTTTACCCAAAATTGCATGTACTACCCCTAAAATATCGATTTTTTTTCCCGCAAGAAGCTCCCTCAGTTTTGCATACTTAAATTACATCATTTGATTTGTATTGTTTTGTTTAGAGTTTCATGGGGCAATTAGGATTTTTTCCACATTCTGCGAAGTCTTACATGCAAAAGGAAATATTATGATTGTTTTTGTAATATTCTTACCCAATCTTGAAAATTGTGAGTAATTCTAACCCGAACCTAGTAATTTGGTCCAACCCCAGTTTAATAAGAGGGTACGTAGTGTGTACTTGTCGTGTGATTATTTAAATAATTCCTGTGTTTGAAAATTGTGAGTAATTCTAACGATCAGGGGTTTTTTCAGTTTTACAAACTCAAATATGCTTCCCGAAGCTAGAAAAAAAATTGAAGCACAACCTAATAATGTCAAGCTGCTCCCTTTTTCTTGAAAGATATACAAGAAATTCTGAAAACCAAACCCCCTTGTTAAAACCAAGAATGAACACAAATAGGTATATTACATTCACACTCCTTAAGGATTAGAAAAATTACAAGAAACCCATTCGTCTCTAGTAAAGAAAACATTATTCGGATAACTTGCTCATTTAAGGCCAGAAAAAATAGAAAAATGCAACCACATAGTGGGAACATTCAAGTATATATATTCTTGTAGTGATGTAATGACCGCCTTATGTATACCGAGTGCACTATTTGATTAAATCCACCGGGAATATATGCATCATTTTGATTAGTTCCACCAAAGATGTCAAAATGTAAACTCCTAAAAGTCAAAGAGGTTGCTTGACTAATCTTGTGTATTTAAATTGATTCCAGAACTTCAGAACTTTATGTTTAAATACATATTATGTAACAATCGGTTATTAAATACTTCAGAACTTTGATTTATCAGAATTTATTATGCCTTTATTTGTTGCTGATTTGAATTTTCCTCATCTGCATGCTTGGGATTTTGTTATTGTTTGTAATATAAGGACGGTAAAAAGGTGGATACGCATGTGTTTGGTTGATTTGATTGAAGAGATTTGTTCAGTTCAGCTATTGAAAGTAATAGAGTTTAGTATTTGATGAAGAAATGTATCTTTAAGAATTGAAATGTCAATCTTTATTGGTGTTTGTACGTGTCTGTGTTTATGTTTTTGTGTGTAATGTGCATCTGTCTGATTCTTCTTCATATTCTTGGATAGAAATTATAAAGTATATTGCTGTAATGAAAAGTTAATATAAAATCATTATTTGAAGGGGAACAGAAATGTTTGGAAATGGATTTTTTAAGTATAATTTTTACTTTATTGCTAATCCCGTTTTTATTAATTTGCAGAATATTGCTTTAAAAAATGGACAAAAACTGGCTTTCTTTATCTGATCGACTATGTGATGAGTATGTTTCTGGAGTTGAAAGTTTCTTGAATTTTGCATTTTTGGAAAAACAAATTGGAGCCAGAATTTGTTGTCCCTGTGTTAAATGTAAAAACTATTTTTTCAAGTCTCGTGAAGACGTGATGCTACATTGCTTGCGGGATGGTTTTGATAATACATATAGAAACTGGACATGTCATGGTGAAATTTATATCCCACTTGAAAAAGACAAAGTTGAATCAACCTCTCATTCAAATTTGAGAGATGATATGACTGGTATGTTGTAGTACCAATGTCAAGAAGAGACAACTATGATGTGTATTCGACTGTTGAAGTAGAACCTCATAGTAGTATACAATTGGATGATAGCATTTCAAATTCATATGAGGACTCTTATTGGGTGAGAGATGGGATTGAAGGGGTTTTTGTTGATGAGGCATATACAACAATGGATGGAGTTGAAACATAGTATGAAACAACGCATATTGTCTGATATATTACATCTTTGAGAGTTATGCTTCTGTTGCTTTTTTGAGTTCTTTTTTTTTAAATGATTTATTATACTCTGCTGGTTAACATATTTGATCTTTTGCACATTTTCTATTAGGTAGTACAACTTTTCAAATGGAGACAGTCAGGTTATTTACTTCTATTGCATCTCTACTTTCTTTTGCAATTATTTATATAATTTTTTTCAGATAACCTTGTTTTTCTTTCTGGATTTTCAGCTTCCAGCTTACCTTAAACTTATTTCAGGTGTATTTACCATTGGATTTCCAGGTTTTCAGAAGTTTTCCTTTCTGGGTGCGTGTTTTATATTCGTTTCAGAAATAAATCTGTTCTTATTACCAGTTTATGAACCGTTCGAAAGAAGAACAATTGAAAACATATTTAGAATTTGTGTACACTATACCACTGGGTGTTTACTATGTTCTTGGAAGTGGTTTTTGTTGAATTAGGAATTGATTTGTTAATTTGATGGGCTTGTTCTTGAAGCTGTACTAAACTTATAAAATTCTTACTCTCAGGTCATTTGGTGTTTAACAAGTTAGTTTCAAATTTGGAAATTAAGAAATTATATGTTACAAATACCATTCAAAACAAGAAAAAGATGAAACATCTTTAGTTCAGGGTAACCTTGTTTTATTTAAGTGTATCTTGTGTAATGAAACCATGAGAATTGTGTTTATTTGTTTCTCTATCTTTTCTATTTTTGTTTTGGTAATATAAGGACTTTAAAAAATGGCCATGCAATTGTTTGGTTGACTTGATTTCATAGATGAGTTGGGTTCAGCTATTGAAATTAAAAGAATTTAGTATTTGATGAAGAAATGGTTCTTTAAGAACTGAACTGTGAATCTTAGCTTGTGTTTATGTGTGTGTATGTTATCATGTGTAAGGGGTGTTTTTCTGATTCTTCTTCATTTGTAGTGTTCTGATGATAATAGTATTGGTGTTGTTATTGCTCCAAAAGAGTATTTAGGATTTGTGATCGTAATAGATAAGATGTGAACAAGTTGATTTTAGACTCTAATGTGCAGTAATAACTGATGAGTTGTTTTTCCAAGTTTATGCTTTCATTTGAGCTTCGAGACCATGCTTTTTATAATTATTTTTTCTGTGATTTCTTGCATTTGCTTGAATTTGATATCAGGACATAATGGTGATTTTCATATGATGAAACTTTCAGAAATTGACATGTAGAGACCAGTAGCTAATTAGTTAATTAAGATGTTCTGTACTCATGTGGCATGGGAACATGGTACATACTACTTTGTATGAATTTTAAAATGACATTGTTAAATGTCAATTAGTGTTCAGCTTGAGGAAACATGAGAAATGAGAACAAAAACTTATTCTTAATTACTTGAATATGCTTCTTTTGTGATTGTTCATTCTCTTCTTCTCACAGGCAATGATTTCTCTAAAGAAAGGAGTTCAACTAGTGAAATATGGTCATGAGGTAAAGCCTAAATTTTATCCATTTAGACTCTAATGTAAGGGTAATATGGTATTGCCTAGTAATTACTTTATGCTTTTCTACTCTCTCTTTTTTCTTTGTTTAAGTTGAACATAATTTCATAATTTTTTCTTTTCAGTTTGAGATATGTGATTTTTGTGTGTTTTGTTATACAGGTGGTTGTAATGTAGATAAAGCTTGTTCTGGTTGGGATTTAAGATGGAATTCTAGCTGTCATCGGGCAAGTCTATTCTGTTTAGATTGGAAAACTAATTTAAATGTTTAAGCTAGATAGTTTCTAGTGTGGTCACTCCTTTTGTGGTGGGAAACAACGATTTCTGAATTATACGTATATGATTGTGGTAGATAGTTTCTAGTGTGCTGACTCCTTTCGTTGTGGGAAACAATGATTTTCTGTATTATATATATATGGTTGTGGTATAAATATATATATATTTGTTTCTTTGTTTACCATACTTGAGCTTATTAATTAGCACATCTATTATGGTGAATATGAAATATGCATCTTTTATTAATTAGCAAATATAAAAAGAATATTTATTACCAATATTGACTACGTTAAAACCGTTGTAGTAACAAATTAAAATCATTGATTTTATTCGTCAGAAGTTATTGCTACGAAATATTACTCGTACCAAATGGTCCCTGCAAATAATAGAAGTATTTTTACTATGCATTTAAATCGTAGTAAATGCTACTTTTTCGCTACGATAAAGTATATCGTAACAAAAAGTAACTTTATGTTGTTATTATTGGCTACAAAAATATAGCCGTAGCAAAAGGCTACAATTTCGTAGTAAAAAGTTTTTGCTACGTCAATGATCGTAGCAAAAACATTTGTTACGGCCACATCAACTACGGTGCAAAAAACGTAGCAAATGCGTAGCAAAAAGCCTTTCGCTACGAATTTTGGCTGTTTGCTACGATTATTCGACCGTAGTAACAAGCCATTTTTGTTGTAGTGAGTCCAACGACGATATATGAAGACAATGCCACATGTATTGCTCAAATGAAGGTGGGATATATTAAAACTGACAGATCCAAACATATCCTACCCAAGTGTTACCAATATACACAAGATCTCGAGAAGAATAGAGAAACCAGTTTCCAATATGTTCAATCATGTCACAACTCTGCAGATCTCTTTACAAAGGCGCTCCCACTACAATTTGCAAGAAATATGTCCATTACATTGGAATGCGTCATCTTCGAGATTTATGAAAAGATCTACCGATGTTAACAACAGGGGAAGCATACACAGTTGTACTCTTTTCCTTCTTCAGGTTTTTGTCCCACTAGGTTTTTCCTGATAAGATTTTTAATGAGGCAACACTAAAGACATATATAAGAGAGATATTTACAATGACATTCCAAGGGGGAGTGTTACAAAAGACGCAATTAATGGTGGAATGTCATTGTTATGCTGAACCTACACACTTAATGCATTGCGTTTTAAATGCACAAATGCACAATAAATTCTATTGTGTAGATGTAAATTCTTCTTATAAATAGTACATAATTTCAGTACATTAAAAACACATAGATTTGAAACAAGATTCGTAATACATATTACAGAAAGTATTAAATATATCTCATATTCAGTATTAAGAATCATTCAATTACTTTTGTCCTATTTCGCGTATTTACAATTTCAGTTTTACAACAAGATTATAATTTTTTAGGTACTGAACGTTTTGGTGAATTATGCAACGAGTTCAGTATTAGCTCATAAAATAAGATATTGAACTCCTCTAAACACGATTCTCACTGTTCTTAACGGCCTCATCGGATTAGGGTATTTGTAAGTTTTTAATTAAATTTTTGCTGATATCAGTGATTTTTAAATGAAATGGGGTTAACTGTAATTACTTATTTTTGAAGGTTGGTCTCTATGTATTAATCTGAAAAAGATAGTGAATTATAATTACCCATCTAATTTGGAGTTTAGGTACAACCTACATTTTATAAATTTATGATTTTATTTCTTTATTAAAAATATTAAAATATTTTGTTTTTAAAATAATATTTAATATCTTATAAACTTTAATTAAAAACATCTTATAGAACGTAAGAAGTTTATAAACTGTTAGAGAAATCATTAGCGTAATATTTGAGTAGATATTGTGTTCTCTATTATTACTGTTTCCTTTTTGGGAAAAGATGATAATGATGATTTCATTGAAAAAGGGAAGAAAAAAAGACGCACAAAACAAAAACAAAACCCCGACCCCATGAAAATCAAAAAGACATGATGTCGTTTTATCCACTCGTTCAGACGATATGATTGGTATGATAAAATAGAGTGGGAATGGAATGGGCATTACTGCGTCCATTCCTAAACCCATGATTGGTACCAAAACATGATTAGGAATACTCATTCCCTCGGTAATGTTCATTCCCACAAGCATGGGATTACCCATTCCTTTGGTGCCCCACGGTATTAGTCATTCCCAATGTTTAAAATTTATTATTATTTTTATATTATCGTCACATATTTGTTAAATGCATATTATATTTTATTATTTTCATAAATAAAAATTAAATACTATTAATCACGTTGAAAATTTAATAAATTATATTAAATATATTATATATTTAAAAAACATGTTCAAAATATTATTTTATATATAAAATTTTATAAATTCAAATATTTATAAAGAAAGAATTTTGATATTTATATTAAATTTGTTTTTAAATGTCAAAAAATATATTAAATATAATTAATAATTAATACATAATATATGTATGAATAAAAAAATAGTACATAATATATATATATATATACCAAACTCACTCTCGTACTCACATATATATAGTACATATAGTAAATGTCATATATATAACACGTTCGATATAAAATAGTAATAATATATTTATATATGAAAATATATAGTTACTCAAAATAAAAAATTTAAAATATATATTTAATATAAAAATATTTGTAATTATATACTTTTATTATTATTATTATTATTATTATTATTATTAATGAAATAAGTTTAAAAATTTTATTTCATTCCTAACTTTATTACTTGACATACCAATCATACCAATGTCATAATAAAGTCATTACATTCCTTTGTTCATTCCATTACGAAGTTCGTTCCTTTACTACCTCATTCCATTCATGCAATACCAATCATGCCGTAAAGGAATGCAATCTAATCCTACTCAATAACACTCTCTCTCTCTCTCTCACACACACACACATATATATATAATATTCTATTTTTTTTCTCTTAAATCCTATTTATTCTGCATTAGAGGATAGAAAATTTAAAAATGAAGTTATTTTTATTAAAAATTCAAAAGCTTTTAAAAGATTAATCGTTATTATTTCCGAACACTTTTAAAAAATATTATTTTATTTTATCATCTTGTATCAACACTCATATTAAATACCTTTCATATAAAAAATAAATTAAACGAATTAAAAATTCATTAATGTCATATTTGAATTTCATAATTGTATCAATGCGTCATACGTACATAATTAAACATCAACATTAAGCCTTATTATATATATATATATATATATATATATATATATATATATATGGATTCGAATTTAAAATTATTATTTTATATAAAAAAAAATTAACGTTGAACCAATCACTCAGCATGAATGATATAATCAATTTGTTTTATGTGGGCTGACAAAATTAAGTAGATATATGAAACATTATATTACTGATTACTCCTATTGATTATGATGAATGTGCTTTTGATCCAAGTAGTGGCAATACTATGATTAGTCCCTTTTGTAACTTAGAATTATGATCTATTTTTGGTCAAATGGGAAATGATTTTGTCCAAATTGTAGTAATTAAGAATATTGTGGATAATTATTTAAACAGTTTTTGTGAACTATGGTCAAATAAAATAATAATTATTGTCTAAATAGAAAGTACAATTATATAAATCCATATTGTGGCGGAAATATATATATGCAATTCAAAATTATCTAAAGTACTATAATATGTGTGGTATTTTCGGTATCTAGTGTAATTTTGTTAAATAACTTATGGTATGTCAACAAAGTTCAAATATTATATTTTTCACTCGTCTATATATATATATATATTTCACTCGCCGTGTCCTATATATATATATATAAGTGACGGATACGACACGATACGGATACGGCGATATGGATTTTTTAAAAAATTTAAGACACGACACGGATATATTATATATAAATAAATAAATTATATATATATACACATATATAAATTTATATAAAATAAAATATTTATAAAAAACTAAAAGTATTCAATATTATAAATTTAAAGAACATACATTATTTTCCAATTCAACATTAAAGTCATTGTAAATAGTCTTAATACATTTTTTATATAATAATATTATTGGAAAAAATAAATTTAAATTAATATTATATTTCTTTTAGCAAATTTATATAATTATTTTTTTAAAAAAATTATATCCTTAAATATTCAGGAAAAACAAATTATTATTATTATTTTTAATTTTTTGTGTCGGACACGTTTGGAGTCGTGTCGGGCACGTATCCGTGCTGTGTGTCCCCAGTGTGTCAGATTTTTTTAAAATTTTTGGACCCATTTTATCGTGTCAGACATGTGTCTGTATCCGACACTGAATGAATTTTCGGAGTGCCCGTGCATTATATATATATATATATATATATATATATATGAAAATGACTCAGAAATGAAGATCCGTACGGATAAAATACTGTGTTTTTACCCGTGTGATAATAAATGATGTAGTAAAAAGAGAGCCTTTGTGTAATCGTCATGATCAATCAAGTGGTCGTATACTGGCGGCGATATTTAATGGCCTTGGTTGGTAAATATCATCAATGGGGTAATTAAAGTATTGGATATATAGCTGTCAAATATGTGGCAGTTCTTGCCCATATATATGTATATATATATATATATATGGGTTCATCTTATTAAAATTAACCCGTATTTTATAACTATTGTGTAATTTATACAAAATTTATTAAATATCGAATGGGCTAGAATTTTCACAGCTTGTGTGTATTATGGTGTTTATCAAATTATGCTTGTGAAATATGAGGAATATTGTTAATGATGGGTCCTACACTAAGAGACACGTAAATAGATAATGAGTAATGACATTTAATAAGAGAAGTCGTGTATCAACAATAGATACTCATCAATCAAGTTTTATATATTTGGTTTAATTTATTTTAAAAATTAGTTGAATAGATGAAAGTTGTTTAAGTATTAATAGGTAATAAATAGGTCGGTAGTTATTGTTAATATATTGTTTAATAAATATAAACGTACAACCTTTGTAATTCTAATTTGTATTATGATTGATTGCAAGTGATGGTGAATTTTTCCATTTTTCTATTTTATGATAAAAGCTAGTCGAAAGACATTCAAGATTTAATCATTTAATTGTTAAACGTTTTAATTAAATATATCAACAAGTTTAATAATAAAATTTATAAATTCCTTTCCTATTTACTACACGTACTTAACGCTTCACCATAGCAGTATTTTAAATTTTTAAGAGTAAATGAAAAATACTAACCTTTTGCTAAGAGACGACGTTACTCTCAGCAAAAAGGCAATTACTGAATATATATAAGAACAAAAATGAATTGAGTAACTTAAACTATAGAATATATATAGTATTTAAAACGAATAAACTATGATATATATTTGGGGGACATCCCTTAAAACTACCTAGGGGTTGTGAAAATGTTTGTTTGCTCCCCACTTTTGAAATTGTTCCCACTAACTCCCTAATTGAGAATGAAAATGTTTGTTTGCTCCCCAATGATCTAGAATGTCTGCTTTACCCCTCATTTAACGTGATTCCACCCAAATTTTTTGCCACCATGTAAACCACCATTTATTATTGGGTTAATACAGCTAGGGGTCTTTACCAGCAACAAGAAAAAGGGTTGTCTGAACAGGAAGAAGAACATGAATAATGGCCCCCAATTAGCTCGCTGAAGCAAATCTGAAGACGTTTCCCAAGGCTGTCCCGACGACGACTCCATTACGGGAAGCGTGGCAACTCTGGTACCCTCTCTCGCCGTGTTTTGCGGGTTTTAGCTAATCTCAGCTCTCTCGCCAACGGAAAAGACAGAGCTCCCTAGAATCGGCCCCGACGACTTTCTCCGATAAACTGAAGGCCTGATTGTTGACTCCTCTCGTCGATAAGCTCAGGCAATTTCGTTCCTTTCACAATCTCTGAGCTGAATTTGTTGAATTACTTTTTGCCTCTGTTTCGGATTTAGTCATGGATAACCCATACGAAGGTGGTGAGTGTAGCACACCCGTGCGTCTCCTTGGTGGTATACGCTATAATAAAAAAATGCATGTTTTCTCAATTAGGGCTGATTTCAATTTGATGAGTCTGAAGACAATTGTTGGTGATTATTGGCCTGAGATAAATAGGGAGGAATTAATTTTGACATACAGTGCGCCTCATGCCAAGGATCATGAAGTTAGGTTATTGAATGATGAAGATGCTTCTAACATGATTGAACTGCATAAAACCTTCAATTTGACATATGTTGACATTCGGGCCACTGATAGGGATGATGTAACCGAGCATATGGGTTCGATTAGCTTCAGGTACTTGAATAATGAATTTGTGTCGTTCATATTCTGTTTCCAGTGTATTTTGCAACCATTTATTTGTTTGTCAGCCTTGTTAGGTGCAGAGCAGAGGACACCGGACTGGCACTTACTCCCCAATCTGATGCTATAAATTCAAATTCCCGAAATTCGTGGAGTATGTGCATAAACGGAGTAGGCCAAGGGTTTAGAGATGCAGCTGAGTTTCGGAGAAAACTGAAAAATTATTCCGTGTCTATCCATCGTACCTTCAAGTACATTAAAAACGATAGTTTGAAGATCATAGCGGTGTGTCTTGATAGTACTTGTAAATGGCGTATTTATGCATCATATAGTAAGAAAGATTTACAATTTGCAATAAGAAAATGTTGCTTGCAGCACACATGTCGAGAGGGTAGTCTGCGCTCGAAGGGACATCCTAGAGCTGATGCTAATTGGGTTGCAAACATTGTGAGAGAGAAGGTTAGAAGTTATCCCAAGTATTCTCCTAAAGAAATGAAAGCCGACATAGGGAGGGAATTTGCTGTTGAAGTTCCCTACAAACGGGTGTGGAATGGTAAAGAAATAGCCATGTACGATATCCATGGCTATGATGGTGCTTCGTATGATCGAGTGAGATGGTACTGTGATGCCGTTAGAAAAACAAATCCTGGCAGCTTTGTTGATTATGAGGTGGATACGGATACTCAAAAATTTACGAGGTTGTTTCTTTGCTTTCATGCATGTTTGCTTGGATTCCTCAGAGGTTGCAGGAAGTTGATTTTCCTGGATGGGACTCACATTAAGAATAACTTCAAAGGCTGTCTTTTGTCTGCCGTAACGAAGGGCGGCAACGATGGTTTGTTCACCCTCGCATATGCGGTTGTAAGTGCCGAAAATGATGCAAATTGGGAATGATTTTGTAGGAAATTGCATGAGGCATTAGCGAGTCAGACACGAGGCCTAATCAGTTTTAAATCATATACATTTTTCTCTGACAGACATTCCGGTCTACGGAAGGCTGTCCCGACGGTCTTCCCTGGAAGCAACCATGCGTATTGCCTACGGCATTTGGTTGACAATTTCCGGACTCAGGTAAGAGACATCATACTAATCTGAGTTACTGATTTGTTAAATTACTGTATCTAATTCAGAACATGACGTACTTGTTGGCCTTCATGCAGTATTTATTCTTTATGTCAGTTGTATCATATATATATATATATATATATTTTTGTGTAGATTCTCAGATTCTATCCTTACAAGAACAAAAAACATTGGGAAATGATATTTCAAAAAGCCGCATACACTACTTCATTCAATGAATATCGAAAATTTGTAGATGAGATTGTGAAAGCAATGCCGCGCGCAGAAGACTTCATTTTGCAGTCGGAGCCACAAAATTGGGCAAACTGTCTCTTTTCGGGGGAACGGTTTGGTGTCATAAATAACAATGTTGCCGAGTCTTGGAACTCTTGGGTGAATAATGCGAGGGTTCTACTTATGTTAGGTCTGGTTGATCAGATACGTGTACAAATAATGATTATGATGAAAGATAGGCGCGATCTTGGAGAAAAATACAACATTGAACTTCTGTGTCCTCACCCAGAAGAGATGTTGAGGCAGAATTATGCTGAGGGTCGCAAAATGACATTAAATTGAGCAAGCCCGTTTCTGTTTGAAGTTTTCGAGGGTAAGTCAACCTATGCTGTGAATTTGGAAACAAGAACATGTACTTGTAAGCAGTGGCAGATATTTAGAATTGCTTGTAAGCATGCTTGTGCTTGTATTGAGGACAAAGGATTGTCGTTGTATGACTTCTGTGATGAAGCGTATTCCGTTGCGATGTATAGAGACGCGTACAGGTTGCCTATCTACCCCATACCAACAGGCGAAGAGCTGGCTTTGGTGGAAAATGAAAATGATCAATTTGTTTATCCACCCGATGTGAGAGTTCAACCTGGACGTAGAAGACAAAAGAGAATACCGTCTCAAGTTGTCAAAAGAGACCTGACATGTTCACGCTGCAAGCGAAAGGGTCACAATCGACGTGGGTGCAAAGAGCCCCTTCAAGCTTAATTTTCCATGTTCTTCAATTTGTATGTGGTTGTACACTTTATGATAAACCTGTGTAGTTTAGTTTGTTGGAATTGAAGTAAGTAACCTTGGTGTCATGTTTAACCAGTTATGCACAACCTATGGACAATTACCTACGTGATAATAGCAGCTGTGTACCATATTTTCTCCACACATAGTTCAATCTCCTACGTGCTCCTTCACAAATTTATACGCAATATGGACGTTTAAGTACGTGATAATACCATTCTGATACAACATTTTCATAACACATGTACGAAGCGAGCAAGTGTTGCATACTTCAATCTCCTACGTGCTCCTTCACAAATTTATACGCAATATGGACGTTTAAGTACGTGATAATACCATTCTGATACAACATTTTCATAACACATGTACGAAGCGAGCAAGTGTTGCATAGTTCAATCTCCTACGTGCTTCTTCACAAATTTATACGCCATATGGGCGTTTAAGTACATGATAGTACCATTCTGATACAACATTTTCATAACACATGTACGAAGCGAGCAAGTGTTGCATACTTCAATCTCCTACGTGCTCCTTCACAAATTTATACGCCATATGGGCGTTTAAGTACGTGATAGTACCATTCTGATACAACATTTTCATAACACATGTACGAAGTGAGCAAGTGTTGCATACTTCAATCTCCTACGTGCTTCTTCACAAATTTATACGCCATATGGGCGTTTAAGTACATGATAGTACCATTCTGATACAACATTTTCATAACACATGTACGAAGCGAGCAAGTGTTGCATACTTCAATCTCCTACGTGCTTCTTCACAAATTTATACGCCATATGGGCGTTTAAGTACGTGATAGTACCATTCTGATACAACATTTTCATAACACATGTACGAAGCGATACTTCAATCTCCTACGTGCTTCTTCACAAATGTATACTGAAACGATAAATACCAAATTATGAAATGTAGTAATTATATGTAACCACCATCCTATATCATGTAGTATACATCATTCAACATCGTTATGTTAACATAAGTTTGTACAAACTCTATTAAGCTCTACTGTCTCAATTGGTTTAAACTCGTACAACATATGGTGGTATGAATTACTACATTTCATAATATATGTAACCACCATCCTATATCATATAGTATACATCATTCAACATCGTTATGATAACATAAGTTTGTACAAACTCTATTAAGCTCTACTGTCTCAATTGGTTTAAACTCGTACAACATATGGTGGTATGAATTACTACATTTCATAATATATGTAACCACCATCCTATATCATATAGTATACATCATTCATCATCGTTATGATAACATAAGTTTGTACAAACTCTATTAAGCTCTACTGTCTCAATTGGATTAAATTTGTGAAGAAGCACGTAGGAGATTGAAGTATGCAACACTTGCTCACTTCGTACATGTGTTATGAAAATGTTGTATCAGAATGGTACTATCACGTACTTAAACGCCCATATGGCGTATAAATTTGTGAAGAAGCACGTAGAAGATTGAAGTATGCAACACTTGCTCACTTCGTACATGTGTTATGAAAATGTTGTATCAGAATGGTACTATCACGTACTTAAACGCCCATATGGCGTATAAATTTGTGAAGAAGCACGTAGGAGATTGAAGTATGCAACACTTGCTCGCTTCGTACATGTGTTATGAAAATGTTGTATCAGAATGGTACTATCATGTACTTAAACGCCCATATGGCGTATAAATTTGTGAAGAAGCACGTAGGAGATTGAAGTATGCAACACTTGCTCACTTCGTACATGTGTTATGAAAATGTTGTATCAGAATGGTTTTATCACGTACTTAAACGTCCATATTGCGTATAAATTTGTGAAGAAGTACGTAGGAGATTGAAGTATGCAACACTTGCTCGCTTCGTACATGTGTTATGAAAATGTTGTATCAGAATGGTTTTATGACGTACTTAAACGTCCATATTGCGTATAAATTTGTGAAGGAGCACGTAGGAGATTGAAGTATGCAACACTTGCTCGCTTCGTACATGTGTTATGAAAATGTTGTATCAGAATGGTATTATCACGTACTTAAACGTCCATATTGCGTATAAATTTGTGAAGGAGCACGTAGGAGATTGAAGTATACAACGCTTGCTCGCTTCGTACATGTGTTATGAAAATGTTGTATCAGAATGGTATTATCACGTACTTAAACGTCCATATTGCGTATAAATTTGTGAAGGTGCACGTAGGAGATTGAAGTATGCAACACTTGCTCGTTTCGTACATGTGATGAAAATGTTGTATCAGAATGGTACTATCACGTACTTAAACGCCCATATGGCGTATAAATTTGTGAAGGAGCACGTAGGAGATTGAAGTATGAAACTTTCATTTCAAAATGCACATACGACATTACCACAGTTGAATACTAACAATACAGTACTACATCACTATTACTACAATCATTATCCAACGATCATAAGGTTTGAAAAGTACACAACAAAAAGTACAACCCTTCCAACCCACCAACACGCCACTACAATACCAGATATACACATCAGTTTTCAAGTATAAGTTTACAACTGTCTCCAGCGGCCAAGATCTTCACAACCAATTGAGCACGATAAGATGGCATCCTCACGTGATGAAATTCATTCCAGAAAATAGGGTCATCCCTAGCAAAACATTCAGCAAAAAGGCATAAAAAGGCACCACAATCGAGGCTATCATCACCTTGGGAGGGACATACCTGAGCATGTACGTCATCACTCGGAATCTCATACTTGTATGCATGAAAAAGGAACATCCGAATGAATTTCGCCCATAACTTCGCATGCCCAGTAGCAACGGCAGAAATCATAGAGTTCAAGCGTTTAAATACCTTGAGTTCGGTGTCGAGGACCACCATATGCCAATGGTTTTTTGTGTTCAATGGGAAGATAATGTAACGATTATCTCCCAACACATCAGGATTCAAACGCTCAAGCAATGAACGCACACTCTTCATGACATTGTCTGCCAGAAACTTGTCCATCCCTTCCAGATCTTCAGCCTTCAGTTTCTTCTTCGAACCTTTGATGAACTTTTCACGAGGCAGTTTATCCAATACACAAGTTGTTACATGGGAAGACATGGCCCAAATTCTTGTCATGTTCAGTCTACTCAAAATGTCTACGTATCCCTCAAACACAGATTGCCTCATCTCGAGTCCCCAAAGCATTCGGTAAATGTCAAAGTCGAAGATTTCAACATCATTTGCACTATAAATAATAGCTCTGGATGCCTCATTAGCCTGTCCCCGGATGAACCCATCGATTATTTCTTGGTCTTCGGATGTCAGCTCATCCCTTCCCGGATAGTCCAATCTCCCAACATAAGCAGAGCATTGATCCATCGGGGTTTTCCCAAAGTTCACCTACACAATACATGAGTTTTAAGTAACATATAACTAACATATAATTAACTATAACTAACTGAAATATGACAACTTACTTTCTTCTTCATCTTCGGGGCTGTGGATGGAGGAGGTGTAACGAAATCGGGTGCTTTTCTTTTCTTGATCCGATCATCTCTCTCTCTTACAAACAAAACAATAGAGCTAATGGTGTCATTCACTTGCTTCATTCTAATCTCATGACGCCCGCTATCAGCTGAATCATCACCACTAGCATAATCATTCATAGCCTTCTCCACATCCTCCTCTTCCACAGCCTCCTCCATATTCTTCTTCACATCCTCCTCTTCCACAACCTCCTCCATATCCTTCTTCACATCCTCCTCCACCACAGCCTTCTCTATAGCTTTATCCACAGCCTCCACTACAACATTGTCCACAGCCTCCTCCATAGCATCAACTACATCCTCCTCTACAACATTATCTTGCATATCAGTCAATATATCAGCTACATACTCCTCTCCCTTCTCCTCCATGGTTGCTTCTTTGTCACTCTCCTCCATACCATCATCCTCTTCCCCCAAAGCCTTTTCATCCTCACTTTCATCGACCTGCTCTTCGTCCTCATTTTCGTCCCCATCGCTTTCATCAACGGCCATTCCATTCTTCTCAGACACCAACTGCCCCAACAACTTCAACTCCCGCTTTTGATTAACAATAATCTCCCTCAACAGCGTTGCTAGAGTCCCTAAATAAGTCTCATCTTTTTTCACAGGAGGTTCAAACAACTGCAACTCCTTCATTTGCGTTGCAACAATCTCCACAAACTTCAAAGAATATAAGTAACATGATGTTACTGATATACAGCAGTCACAACACATACTTATATACAAAAAATAAAGGGAAAATGTAAACTGGGTTACCTGAGACCTTTGGATGGCATCCAATACCTCATTGGCTCTGTCAATGCTCAAAGGCAAATTGCTGGCTTTCGACTGCCATCTAAAGAGTCGAGGAAAGGCCCGTAACGATGTCGGGCAACCACACGTTGGAAAATGCTCATAAAACCAAGCCTGTTGCATTAGACAAACAACAAATTCAATTATTTAACAAAACTAGATACAAAAAAGTAAATCAACATCTAATAGAATTCTGAACTTATTTAAATACCATAATTCCAACCACAAAGCCGTTGACATATGATGTTTCATCCACCAAATGATGCCTCATTGATACAACCAAGAACTGATACACAGCTATCCCCCAAGAAAACTCTCCAATTGCAGACAAGTCATCTACATAACTAATTAGACCTCGAGGCACAACCATGGAGCTGACAGGGAACAATAACGTACAGAATACAAAGAGTATATACATCCTACAGAAATCATCGACATCAGATTTCTCCGTACTCTTCACTAATTCCCTGAGTTTGACTATAATGTTGTCCTTATTACATAATCCGGGCTCGCCATTAAAATGTTTTGCTAATGTGGAAGATGGCTGTTGATAGTGTAGATCAACATTCAATCCACAGTATTGCAGACCATTCACTATACAAAATTCGGACACCGTGAAGGGAACATCAATATCTTCACCCACTGCAAAGGTACAGGACTCCACATAATACCTGGATAATAGAAGCTTGATTCTACTATTGGATGAATATGCAAAGGGCATGTTTATGAAGAAATCAAATGGACACCGGGATATGGCTTCTTCATGTTCAGTATTCATTAAAAGCTTAATACTTTCCATTTCATTGCAGAATGCCACAGGAGAACATCGAGTTTGAAGGGTAGCCATTCCTGCCAAAGACAACATCACAAGGTTAATGACAATTTCGTGTACAAAAAATGAGATATAGGGTATCTAAATAAAGAAATTTCGTATTACAATAGAAAATGAGAAAAAATTGCAATGACTTTAAATTTCAAACAACCCACAAACAAATAGTGCCGTTACATATCGAAGAAGATCCGAACAACGGGAAATAGCTTATTCAAGCATACAACGGGAAAAATGTTAGTGCTAATAGGTTCAAACAACCTACTACACAAATTTGGGCATTTGGATTCAATCAACACCTAACCGAAGCAGCATTTAAATTGAAGCAAAACCCTACAAATTTTGTGTACCAAAATTGGAAAATATCGTATCTAAGGCTTCATATTTCGTATTGGAGCAAAGAGGGAAAAAAAAATTATCGAATCTTTAAGGGTGCACACCTGAATCAGTCCTCGTCGGCGGCGTAACCACTTCGGCGCCGTTAACTCCGCAGCGGAAACCCTATAGCGGTTGAAACCTAACCTCACCAGCGTAGAAATTCCCTCAACACCGGAAACCTCTCACCAGGGTGATCGTACGATTCGGAAACCGCCTTATCCGTCACCCACCACCGTCATAACCCAAGATCGCCGTAATGTGGTCGGTTTTGGTCTCACAGGCGAACCTCTCTCCCGTTTTCTTAATTTTTTTTTTTTTTGGATTTCAGCTTACCGAGAATGAGGGGGAAACGTTACAGCCATCAGGGGTAAGTTAGTAAAATTACACACTTTAGGTAGTAAAGGGGAATTAGTAAAGTGCATTGGGGAGTAATGGGGGAAATTTTTAAAAGTGGGTAGCAAAGGGAAATTTGGTCTGTGCATTGGGTAGTTTTAAGGAATTTCCCTTATATATTTAAGAGCATAGTTTTGCGTGCTACTTTCTTGGTCCAGTCTTGTTATTCCCTAACTTATTCTTCTTTTTAAGTAAATAATCATTAATTTAACAAATACAAATGTTGTTCAACATAAATAACTTTCACAACGTTCTGGCCAACCGGAATTGGTGCAGGTAATTTTTTACGGGGCAATGATATCATTTGGTGGGTGTGTTAAAAAAAAAAAATTTACAATTTTCTGTACTTTTTTGCCAATTCAATGTCAAATTTAAAATTAATTCAATTTTTTTTTTTTTCGAAATACACACACTCTTAAAGTGATTAAAAATATTTGAACCCAAAATTATTATACTAGATTAAAAAAAAAAATTCTTAACCACCTACTTTGGCTAGCTATTATTGACTAAATTATCATATCGAACTTAATCTGATCAAACTAATTTAATCATACAATTGAGTATCTAAACTTGTAATTAGGCTTAGTATATATTTTAAAAAGAATAACTAATCATACGAAAATGTAAACATAGAATTGATAAAAATATTTGGAAAAGAGAGAAGGAATGCAGAGGTTCAAAGCCTTTCATTGAGCAGACAAATGCATATTCCAAGACTATCCCATGTGAAGTGCCTGGAAATTGACATAAATTATGTGTAAGTGGGCCAAAAACCACTAAATTCCCCAACATAAGCCAGACCTCATAGTACCCATAAAATGTACCATTATTATTCAAAAATATTGCAAGACATTTATGCATGTTTAATCAATTTTGAGATGCTTAGAACTCAATTTATTGTATAAAATAAAGGAACAATTCCGAGCACCCCCATAAGATATCCCGAAAATACGGATTTTTTCATGAAATTTGAAAAATTACAACCATTAATCATAGTGTTAATTTTGATGAAGTCAACAATATTACTTGTAAAATTTAATTCTATTCCTAGGATAAATTGTAATAATATTGAAAGGGTAATGATATATTTATAATGTTGGTTAAATTGACATTTTTCAATTTGAAAATTTGTATTTTAATTTAATATTTAAATTTTACATATAAGTATAAATCAGAATAAATATTTCATGCATATTTATTTCAATAAAGTGCGACAAGAGTTACAAATTACATCTTATGATTATGTTTTAGTTTTATATATATTATAAATTTATCTAGATTTTATTCGTTTGGAATAACAAAAATTTTCACTAAAATAGAAAACCATAATATTCCAATATCAATTAATACATTAGTAAATTCACATAAATATCCATCAAAATTATTTAAACAAACATTTTCAAATGTTGGTAACCCCTAATGAATCTATTTTAGATACAATAAATAACATTCCAATATAAATATGCATACTAAATTTTTTTCTTAAAATTTTTTTGACATTCATAAACTTTATGAATGAAATTAGTTTATCATAAAAAAATTAAAATATTATTAAGTAATATTTTTTGAAAAAAAAAAATAGGTAGGTACAAAACTCAAGTACTTACATCAAATTCCTCAAGAATTTCCGTATTTGCATTAACCCTCTTATTTTGGGGCTTTTTATTATGTATATCCCCTTGAGTTTCAACATATAACGAGTAAAATAGTAAAATTACATATTTTGTTAAATTTAATGGAAGAGATAACAAGTTAAGAGGGAATTTATAATTTTTCAAAATTTAGAGGAAATTCGTATTTCGCCACAATTTAGGAGCGCTTGTTATAAAAAGATGCATAATAATTTTTAGATGATTGTTTGTTATGATACACCGATATGGATTCAAATACGACGACATGAATATTTTCTTAAATTTTTTACGTAAAAATTATTTGGTACATCACGACAAAATAATATTTTTAAAATTATTGGGACAATATAGATAGTTTGTTTTACGCATGTCTTATTCTTGAAAGTCGACAGAAAACATGAATCTTGAGGCATTATTGATTATGCTAAAGTCCCATTTATGATAGGCCACCAACTCTGCTGCTTCAAATGTCTCCTGCTTTAACAACATTGCAATTTAGTGACTCCAATATATCATAAATGTGACGAGATTCGAGTACAACATTATGTTTGGCCCTAAAAGTTTTTCAAAGAAAAGAAAATTGATTTTTAATTTTTTACCAAGGAAAAGAAAAGTTTATCATTCTAGGGTTCGAAGGTTAAACGTGTTTGTTCGTTGGAATAATTATAAATTTACAGAAGAAAAAAAATTAACTCTTTCACTTGAGGAAAATACTAAGATTTGAACAAAGATTATGAAAAAATCCACAAGAGATATTAAAGAAAAAAGCCGAAAAATTACAAATAACAACTTGATATTGTAATTTATCAATTACAAAGTTTTTCTTTTTATAGAATTGGATCAAACCTTAAGGAGGTATTCGTAAATATTTCCTTCTTTATTAGGATAACTAATTTTTTGGGTAACTTAGAGTAAACTAATTTTTTTGACAGCTCAGCCGTGACATATCGACAAATGTCATTATTGTTACGCCGACCACCAGATCGTGAGGCTTTCCCAGGAGATATTTTCTATTTACATTCCCGTCTCTTAGAAATAGTAGCTAAACGATCGGACCAGACAGGCACAGGTAGCTTGACCGCCTTACCCGTCATTGAAACACAAGTAGTGGGTGGACGGTCTATCCGCCCTTAAGTGGTATTACCAGCCATTCTGGAGGAGCAGTTGATTTAGCAATTTCTAGTCTTCATCTATCTGGTATTTCATTCATTTTAGGTTCTATCAAGAGAGACTCTCGTCCTACTGCTTCCTTTTCATTGCCTTAATGGCACACATATTCTAGTTGGCAGGGTTCGGTTTTGGGGGGGGGGGGGGGGGGGGGGGGCGCATTTGCTAATTAAATCAATGGTCTGGCACCTTAAAGAAGGACCTTGGTCGGATTCATTCGTGAAAGCTGTTCTGGGGTCAGCTGATCGTAAACCACCGTTGCTTTAGAAAGTATCACATGATGAGGTAGAGGAGTAGGACTGTAAAACGAGTGCGAGCTCGAGCTTGATCTAGGGTAGTACTGCAAAATGAATTTGCGTTTGAGCTTGAGCTAATGTACTTTTTGCCTTTATGTTTTATAATTCAAATTTCAAAATACAATATAAATAAAGTAGTAAGAAAGTGTTTGGTAACCCCAATTAGGTCCAATTGCAAATTTCTATTCCATTTTATTTCGCGTCACTGGCAACCCGTAGCTGGATTAAGTTCTGAAATGGATCTCCACATTGGACTGAGATTAAGTCGTGCAACCAAATTGCTCGATACTATTCATATTTTTCTTCCAATTCTTGCCCTTCTTTACTCTCATATATCAATCACTTCGTCCACTCAGCTCTCGGTCTACTTAATTTCTAATTCTTGTTGCGACCTCACAACCTACTTAATTTCTGATTCTTGTTGCAACACTCACAAACTCCTCCGATTGCACTCACTGACTAGGTTCTTTCGAGGGCTTCCAGTCCACCATTACAGCCGACGAAGATAATTTGTTCCGTACACTGTGTTGATGGTGTTGCATCATTATCTTGTGGCGATTTAAGGGTTTTATCCGGTGCTTGAAACGCAATGAATGTTTGTTCAGTTACAAGTATGGCTACATCTGCTGTAGTTTTATATATGCTGTGAAAAAGTTGCTGTAATATATGTGATTTGTGGATAATAACTTCAACGAATGCTTGACTATAGTCTATACCTATCTATGATGCACAGACACTCCTAAAAATATCATTTTGCCGTGTCGTGCCGTGTCCGACACTACTCACGTGGGAAATTCAAAAAAAAATCCGTGTCGCCGTATCCGTATCGTGTCGTGTCCGTGTCGGTATACGTGCATCATTGATACCTATGCACGGTATTACAAATACCTAAATTATATTGGCACAATTTATACAGTTTTGTGTATAGGTGGAACTCAAACCAGATTCAACAAACATTCTCCATATATATGAATTTATGAGGATTGAAAGCACAAAAGATGGCACTCACTTGATTAGAAACATTTTTGAAATTGGGTTAAAACATTATCAATTTAAACGAAAAATACCACTGCTATTAAGCAAAAAGTCAAAAACAGATCATAACCCACGCAGCAACTTCTCACAAACATAAGGTATAAAATTAACTGAGTCAAAGTGCGATGCGATAATACCAATCTTAAAGCAGATCAACTTCTCACAAACATAAGGTATAAAATTAAATGAGTCGAAGTGCGATAATACCAATCTTAAAGCAGATTGAATATCATCAATTTCTGCAGTATGCATTTTCCTAAAGATAAAATATCTCGAAAGGTGCAGCAAAATTGAACTTACTAAATACTTTAAACAGAAAAGGCTCATTCCTCCTCATCGATGACTTGTGTGCCCAATCCCTTCAAACCACCTTCTGGAATTTCTGCAACCGTCACCAGAGAGTAAAGTTCCTCTTTGGCATCTTCGTCATCGTTCCTCTTACGTGCAATGCGCACACGGATTCTTCTCGGTACACTTCTAATCCCGCGGCTCCAGATGTGTTTGTTCAACTTAACATCAACTCTGACATCACTAGTTCCCATTGCTTTCTGGGCAAATGTTCTTATTTCCTTGATGGCAGTAGGGGCCTTCTTCTTGAAGGTACTGCACACAAATCCAGTATCTAGTCAACTCTAAGAGTCTATTTGAAGCACAACTTATCGTATAATTGAATCTAAATGCGCAAATATGAGTACAAAACTAAGTAGGATGGACAGACCATAAATATTAACACCCGAGTTTGGTGAAATATCAGTAAGCAGATAATGAGATCTCAAAAGACGCCAACAAAGCTGATTGTGGTGGATGAAGGTAAGAATTGAATTGACCGTAATTTACTGAACCTCAATGTAGCAAATAACGGGACTTCGTAATTCAAATTCCAGCAGAACAAAATGTAGCAAAAATCGACACTTCATATTGCAAATTCTAGCAGAAGAAAGCAACACAAGACGGCACAGTATGAAGATCATATTCAGATCCAAATTCAGTGAAATACAATCTAGCAGTTGCCACATAACTGTATTAATCCAATTTCTCATAGAACTGCTAATTTCCTATCATCCCACTTTGAAAAACATAAAGATTAATCTAGGTTAACAATCAACAACAATAGATAATGAACAAATAAGATTCCTTTTCCAACCGGACTACAGAAATCGATTAGCTAATAAAAAATATACAGAACAAACACAATGAGATCATTAACACAAGACAGACAAAGCAAAGTAGCAAAATCAGGAAATTTCTGAATACAGCTTTTGAACAAGACTATTATATCCACCGCCGGATTATCGAAAATCATACTTCACAAGAAAATCGATATGCATATACATATATACACATGTATGTGTTCGCTTATCTATAAGGATTACATACATCAAATTAAATTGCATCAATTCAACTAAGACATAATAAAGAAAAGTCAGAAATGCATATATATTTACACCATTTCATAACTCAAACATACATAATTGCAGGAGTCCAACGAAGAAACTGAGAGCAAACCAATAAAGATCCAACTCAAACGCATACGATACAGAGAGAGAGAGAGAGAGAGAGAGAGAGTACCATCCATGGAGGCGCTTGTGTAGGTTGATGGTGTACTCCCTGGTGACGACCTCTTCTTTCCTGGCTTTGCTGCCCTTTTCCACCATTGTTGCTGCTGCTAGCAAATGCACCGCTCTTTCTTCCCTGGATATTTGCGGCCCCTCAGAACAGAAAAACCCTAGTTGCTTTGGAATGATGAATATATAAGCTTTGCTGCTTTTACGCGAATTGTCCTTCACTTTCGTCGGAATCACAAAACTACCCCTGCAAAACCATACCCTCTTTATAGCCCAACAAGTTCTAGCAGGCTTAATTAGGAAGGCCCAAATTATAACTTGTGAAATATTGGCTTAATTTGATTAAATTAATTTTTTTTTATAGAGCTAGTATATGTGTATTTGTAATATGATGGGATATCACTAAATATTTCGCTTTCGAATATCTGAGAATGCAACTACCTTTGATAAGAAAAATTTTACTTTTAATTAACCCGACTTTGTTCAATGCCAAATAAATAGGATATAAAAGACAAAAAAAAAAATTTAATATGATTAGATGCATTTTTATAAGATTGATATAAGCTTATGATTTTAATTTGTTATATATAATTTCATATAGAGTTATCGGTCCATAATATTAAATTATTAATCCACTTCAAGTTTGTAAAGACTATGCCATTTTTATTCAAAATTTTAATCAAATTAATCCAATGGTTATTCTTGTTTCTATTATTATTATTATTTAAAAAATTGATTGTTAGATCACTTTTTTAATACGGCCCAACCCACAGAAGGATAGCTAAAAGGCGGGAAAAAGGCAAAGACAGCAAAATTAGGGCACAATTCTCTGCTTTCCCCTCTTTGACATACTCGTAAGTTCACATTCCCTACTCCGATTTTACTCGCAAATTCTCTGCATTACTTCGTCTTCTTGAGGTTTTTTTGCACGATTCTTGGCCCACTTTTCAGCAGAAGTAAGCTGTGACGGATTTTCCCGCTTCGCGTTCGATTTGAAGCTAGAAATGGTATGCGCTGCGTTGTGTTGTTGTGTATTTTAATGTATCTGGATATGCGCTTCCTTGATTACTGGTTTAAGGGTTGACCTGGGCTGTTTTTCGTCGTTCAAATGTTTTACGTTCTGTTGATTTCTCTTTGTTATAGTCGGGCAGAAAAGAAACAGTGCTTGATTTGGCTAAATTCGTCGACAAGGGTGTCCAAGTGAAACTAACTGGTGGAAGACAAGGTTGGTGGTTTCTGATCTCTTTTTCCATTTTGATGTTTATTATTATTATTTTTTGGGTTTTTATAATTGTTCTCGCAATTTTATATCTTTACCTTCTACTTGCATGGAGTGGGATTGACTTGAGCTGAAGATAGAAAATAGTAGTTTTAAGAATTTTGCAATCTTACTTATTTTTCTTTGAAATTGTGCCAATGTTATTAGAAGAAAATGAATTTTATTATGCTGAAGTACCTTCTAGTCTCTAGACTCTAGAGTTTGCGGAACAGGTACCAGGTATTTGATGCTAGACAAGCTATTTGTTCATACATCTCCTAGGCGGACTCATTTGTGGTGCTACTTGAAACAAATTAATAGTGTGTCCTTTTAACCTGAAGACTTTTGAGGAAAATTGAGAATACGCTTCGGACGATGTTGGGATTAGAGAACTATATTTAAATGTGAAATGGAGTTTGAAATGATGAGAGTTATAATCATTTGTGTTCTATAGGTAAAGCATTGACTTTGATAATTTGGTTTGGCCTTCTGTTGGGAGGCATTTGGTGAACGATATTGATCATATTGAAACGCTGCACCTTTTAGATGAGTTATCGCCCTGATTTACTATTAAAAGAGCTTGAATGAGGACTGGTTTTGGTTTCATGATTGGTATACCAAACTTTCTCTAACATTCGATGTATTCAGGGTTTGAAGCCCTTCTAGAGTGGTTTCTCAGGCTTCTGCCTGACATTTATAAAAACACCTCCTCAAAACATCCAAAAAAACATGTTTACCACACTCTACTGAGAATTTTTCCATCAACCACTTAACCAACTCTCAATTGTGTTTGCTTTTGAATTTCCAAGGCTTGAGTTTTCCTCTTCCTGTATTATGGTTATTGCTTCTCCATAATGACAATAAACCTGTCTTTGCAACGATCAAGTTCGTGATGCTTTAGATTTTTAGTCTTGTGTTTTTACACAAGTTCTGGAAATTGAATTTATATTGGCACTCGGTGGTTGCTCTGATCTGTTAAACAGGCCCAGCTGTCCAGCATTTTCCTGTGATGTGCATTGTGGAATACACATTGGTTTCCGTCCTGGCTTTCTTCATTTTGCCCAGTGAATTGAAAGACTCTAATTATAAACCTTAAATTTTCCTGGATTCCTGGAAATATCCAAACTTAATTCCTGATGTTTGATTTTGATTATCAAATTTTTGGTTGACCTATTGTTTGTTTGTTTATTTGTTTCCTGAATCAATATCTTCTGTTTTCCTCACTTTCTGGTCTAGCCTCAGGGTTTGCCTCATTGAAATCTCTGACTCACTATGTCTTTTTGGTAACCATGTGCCTGATTCTTTATAGCTTTTTCTGTTATTTTCAGTGACTGGAACACTAAAAGGGTATGACCAATTGCTGAATCTAGTTTTGGATGAAGCAGTAGAATTTCTTAGAGGTAAGTACTGTATCATTGGTAGTCAATACTCGAATGGACAGTCATCCTCCAAATTGTATACAATTTAACTGACAAGGTCAAGCTTAATTATCAGCTTCTATGCTTTAGTACTAAAACTGGATCTTTTGCTAAATAATTTTTTCCCTGGAAGAACTCATACTTTATGTACTGATTTATGCTTATTTGCTTCTAACTAAACATCGTTTAATTTCCAGTTAAGCAGTGTTTGCTGCTGGTTTTGCAAAAGAACAGTATTTAGGTTTGCATATAGTCCCCCACGTAAAATAATCTTAATTCGGTGTTGGTAATGCTAAGTATTAATCATATTTGTCATTCACACCTTGGCAATTTTTCGCCTTTGTACCTTATGATTAGCAGGATTGTTGTTAATTTAAAGCAATCAAATATGAAAAAGCAAAATGCTTATGTTATTTTACTATGTGCAGATCCAGAAGACCCACTCAAAACCACTGATCAGACTCGTACCCTTGGTTTAATAGTATGTTTTACATCTCTGGACATCTTCTATCATTAATTAAATAGCTGAACTTAAATTAATCACTGGTACTTATTTCATTCTTTTGTACATTTTGACATCATGTGCCACCTCTTGAATCTATTGGGAAATGCTTCAATCCTCATGTAGATTAAAGGGTTGCTTGCAGGAACTTTTGTTTTTTGTAGAAATACAAGTATAAGCTGAAGTTGTAAAGGTGGCGAGTGTTTGGGAAAAAAATACAAGTTAAAAGAAAAAAAATGAAAAGTTGAATGTTTGGGAAAAATATCTTAAACGAACTTTTATTGTACTGTAGATAATCCATTTATTTACATAAATAACCCGAAAACTAGAAATTGGTCCAAGATGCTTCTAGCTTATTTCTAGAAGTTGATCTCCAAACTCTCCCTAAGTGCTTAGAAAAAATAGATAAAGTGCGAGTTCTTTTTTCTTGGAGTTTGCAAACATCACCTAATTTTTGTTTTAGAACACTAATTTCTCCAGCAATTTGACCACTAGAATCATAGCACAAAGCTCTAAGGTGCTTGCTTGGTAGAATATTTCTAACATAGTGCTTTGGGCTAGTTCATATGCCTATTGAAAAGAACCAAGCACAGTGTAGCTCAACGGAGGTCACAAAGAAAATGGGCACATAAGGCTTAAGTTTCTCAAAAGTTGGCTTCTCTTAGTTTAACATCAGGATCCAAGCTCATAAAAAAGTTATATTGCAAATTTTCCTCCATAATTTGGACCTTCCAGAAAACTTCTGTATAACAGTTTTATTTCACTTGCAAATAACGTTCTGGTGTTATTTTCGTTTCAGGTTTGCAGGGGAACGGCTGTGATGCTGGTTTCCCCAACCGACGGAACGGATGAAATTGCCAATCCGTTTGTCCAGCCTGACGGGGCATCATAGACAGCTTTCTTGAAAATTTGAAGTTATGGTCATTTCCCTCTACCTTCTGGTAATCAGTAGTTACAAGTATTGTATCTGTCATTAAACAAGTTAATTAGTTGCTATGGCAGAGATGAAAATATGTACTCAATCGTGTAACTTTCTCTATTAGATTCTACTACCAGCATGCTTAAGGAAGAACACAAGTTTTTGTTGAATGTACTTGTCCTGATTCAGTTGCCCAACAGCTTGAACTATTCTATTTTCTAAACGAGATATACATCTTGTGCATGGATAATTCGAAAATATCATTTTACCGTTTTGTATCGGATACTATCATGTTGGAAATTTAACAAAAAAGTTTGTGTTCCCCTGTGCGTATTTGTGCATTTTCGACGGGACTTCATGTTTGACCCTATTATGCATGGATAAGGATACAGCGACACGGATACCGCAACACAATTTATTTATTTTTTTCAATTTTTCACATGAGTGTCGGACACTGTGGTCGATACGAGTGTCTGATAATTTAGCCATAGGACTAATTTCTATGAGTGTCACCTTTTCCATTCTATGAGATGTTTATAATTTAGCAACGGGATTAATTTCTGTAGTCGACAGTGAATCTCCTGAACTAAATCTACTCCTTGGTCAGTTTTTACATCCTATAAGGTGTTTACAATTCAATGAGAAAATTAATTATCGTAATCGACGGTGAATACCTTAAATTAGACCAAAATAAACTCGAAGGTGAATGCCCTAAACTAGATTAAATAAACGAGATATACATCTTGTGCATGGATAATTCGAAAATATCATTTTACCGTTTTGTATCGGATACCATCATGTTGGAAATTTAACAAAAAAGTTTGTGTTCCCCTGTGCGTATTTGTGCATTTTCGACGGGACTTCATGTTTGACCCTATTATGCATGGATAAGGATACAGCGACACGACACGATAAGGATACCGCAACACAATTTATTTATTTTTTTCAATTTTTCACATGAGTGTCGGACACTGTGGTCGATACGAGTGTCTGATAATTTAGCCATAGGACTAATTTCTACGAGTGTCACCTTTTCCATTCTATGAGATGTTTATAATTTAGCAACGGGATTAATTTCTGTAGTCGAGAGTGAATCTCCTGAACTAAATCTACTCCTTGGTCAGTTTTTACATCCTATAAGGTGTTTACAATTCAATGAGAAAATTAATTATCGTAATCGACGGTGAATACCTTAAATTAGACCAAAATACACTCGAAGGTGAATGCCCTAAACTAGATTAAATAAACGACATATACATCTTGTGCATGGATAATTCGAAAATATCATTTTACCGTTTTGTATCGGATACTATCATGTTGGAAATTTAACAAAAAAGTTTGTGTTCCCCTGTGCGTATTTGTGCATTTTCGACGGGACTTCATGTTTGACCCTATTATGCATGGATAAGGATACGGCGACACGACACGATAAGGATACCGCAACACAATTTATTTATTTTTTTCAATTTTTCACATGAGTGTCGGACATTGTGGTCGATACGAGTGTCTGATAATTTAGCCATAGGACTAATTTCTATGAGTGTCACCTTTTCCATTCTATGAGATGTTTATAATTTAGCAACGGGATTAATTTCTGTAGTCGACAGTGAATCTCCTGAACTAAATCTACTCCTTGGTCAGTTTTTACATCCTATAAGGTGTTTACAATTCAATGAGAAAATTAATTATCGTAATCGACGGTGAATACCTTAAATTAGACCAAAATAAACTCGAAGGTGAATGCCCTAAACTAGATTAAATAAACGACATATACATCTTGTGCATGGATAATTCGAAAATATCATTTTACCGTTTTGTATCGGATACTATCATGTTGGAAATTTAACAAAAAAGTTTGTGTTCCCCTGTGCGTATTTGTGCATTTTCGACGGGACTTCATGTTTGACCCTATTATGCATGGATAAGGATACGGCGACACGACACGATAAGGATACCGCAACACAATTTATTTATTTTTTTCAATTTTTCACATGAGTGTCGGACACTGTGGTCGATACGAGTGTCTGATAATTTAGCCATAGGACTAATTTCTATGAGTGTGTCACCTTTTCCATTCTATGAAATGTTTATAATTTAGCAAAGGGATTAATTTCTGTAGTCGATAGTGAATCTCCTGAACTAAATCTACTCCTTGGTCAGTTTTTACATCCTATAAGGTGTTTACAATTCAATGAGAAAATTAATTATCGTAATCGACGGTGAATACCTTAAATTAGACCAAAATACACTCGAAGGTGAATGCCCTAAACTAGATTAAATAAACGAGATATACATCTTGTGCATGGATAATTCGAAAATATCATTTTACCGTTTTGTATCGGATACTATCATGTTGGAAATTTAACAAAAAAGTTTGTGTTCCCCTGTGCGTATTTGTGCATTTTCGACGGGACTTCATGTTTGACCCTATTATGCATGGATAAGGATACGGCGACACGACACGATGAGGATACCGCAACACAATTTATTTATTTTTTTCAATTTTTCACATGAGTGTCGGACACTGTGGTCGATACGAGTGTCTGATAATTTAGCCATAGGACTAATTTCTATGAGTGTCACCTTTTCCATTCTATGAGATGTTTATAATTTAGCAACGGGATTAATTTCTGTAGTCGACAGTGAATCTCCTGAACTAAATCTACTCCTTGGTCAGTTTTTACATCCTATCCTATAAGGTGTTTACAATTCAATGAGAAAATTAATTATCGTAATCGACGGTGAATACCTTAAATTAGACCAAAATAAACTCGAAGGTGAATGCCCTAAACTAGATTAATTAAACGAGATATACATCTTGTGCATGGATAATTCGAAATTATCATTTTACCGTTTTGTATCGGATACTATCATGTTGGAAATTTAACAAAAAAGTTTGTGTTCCCCTGTGCGTATTTGTGCATTTTCGACGGGACTTCATGTTTGACCCTATTATGCATGGATAAGGATACGGCGACACGACACGATAAGGATACCGCAACACAATTTATTTATTTTTTTCAATTTTTCACATGAGTGTCGGACACTGTGGTCGATACGAGTGTCTGATAATTTAGCCATAGGACTAATTTCTATGAGTGTGTCACCTTTTCCATTCTATGAGATGTTTATAATTTAGCAAAGGGATTAATTTCTGTAGTCGATAGTGAATCTCCTGAACTAAATCTACTCCTTGGTCAGTTTTTACATCCTATAAGGTGTTTACAATTCAATGAGAAAATTAATTATCGTAATCGACGGTGAATACCTTAAATTAGACCAAAATAAACTCGAAGGTGAATACCCTAAACTAGATTAAATAAACTTCGTATTAGTGAGAAGTTTTGAATTTTAATTTGATATTTTAACTAGAGGTTTCGTATTCGAGTTGTAATGTAATTTAATTTGACAATAAAATTATAATGATAATAGAATCAATTGTAAAAAAAGAAAAAAATTTATAGGACAAAAAAGGGAAATGTTATATGAGAATTTTGTGGCATATAAAAAATGAAAAATGAAGGACCAATCTAAGTAAGACCAATAAATGGTCTTTCCCTCCCATGATGGCTACACCATGTCTATCCAATACGTGGCAATATTTAACTACAAATAATAGATTTTGGAGTCACGTTAATAGACTTTCCGATTCCTCTTTATATCTGCCAATTTCTTTTCAATTTCGCAAATATGATATTCCACGACAAAATATATATTTAAATCAAAGAAATACTAATTATTACTAATTACTAATTATTTTTTACTACCTTTTCTTTCCTCGTATTCTATCATATATTTACTCTTGGTTTTGGTTGAATAGTATGGGATGGGAGTCTCGATAAATTACCCTACGTTTATTGTACTGTTTCTCCTTATATATATGCCGGTTTAATTAGTTCCCTTTATTTCAAAATTTATCCATTTATATATATTACTAGTGAAGGAAATTAGAGGTGCTCGACTGCTTGTGAAGTCCTTCCTGACTATCAAGAAGTGGCTCCAAAATTCAGAGGTCCGGTTGCTTAATTACATCATAGGTTTCAAATCTTTCAATTTAGTGTGTTTTTATTTAAGATGAACTTACTATAGGAATAATAGAATAAATATATCCGAGTTTATATTAAATTTTCAAAAGTATTTCCATCTCTTTCCATTATATCATGTGTTATCTTTTTACAATTACATTAATTTAGTTTATCTAAACTCATTTTCTTAATATGTGGGACTATTATCATCTGTGTTTTGCAACAACAAAAAAAAAGACCTTTGAGCAATCACATGGTCGTTATTTTTAATCATAGGATTAGGATAATAGAAACTGAGGGGTAAAATATAATAAATAAACAACATATAAGTTTCATTGCTTATTTTTATTATTTTTCTTAAGAATCTGAAGAAAATTCAAATTTGAGATAGGTGCGGTTCAAAATCTCTCAAAAATAAGCCCTTTACTTGATGATACTTGAGAAGTTTTATCATATATCCCGTAAGTTGTGTTTTTGTTCATGCGACGTGAAGAAACTTCTATAGTTCACTCTTTGGTTAGGTTCACACTTTTTTTTTGTGTGTGGTTAAAATAGGGCGAAGATCTTTTTCGAGGCTCGCCCCTCGTATGGTTACGCTCACACTTAATTTTTTTTTTTTTTGGTAAAATAAAAAATTAAAAAAAAAATTATAGGAACGTTAAGTTTCCTGAAATTATTATTTCTTATTTAACAGATGATGTTAATAATTTGTTATTCATTCAGTTGAGTTAAAAAGAGAAAAAATCTAAAAAGCTAGAAGCAACACCTAACTTTTATGAACTCCCGTATACTTTTTAACAAGTTGCAATTTCTTTTGTTTTGTTGTTTTTATATATCCTAAAAGGAAAATTCTAGCCCAGACCAGGCTCGGCCGAACCCCAACCAATTAAAGAGCAAGTGTGTTACACTCGCAATTTGATTGGTCACTTTCCCTAAATTTTCCACCAACCACAGGGCAAGTGTAAAACACTCGCCCCCTCATTACACCGGTTTGGCCGAGCCAGGCTCGGGCTAGAATTACCCATCCTAAAATACCCACGAGGTTCATGACATACTACTTCTTGTTGTAAAATATAATTAGATTAATCTCTTAATAACAACAAAAGCAATGGAAACAATCCTAAGGCAAACTTGTAAGATATGGTTATTGTTAAAAGAAAGTTCCATTTTTGGGAGTATCCGTATTTTCACTAATTCAATTTTAGTCCTAATTTTTTTTTTAAATAGTTTTTTTATTTTTTAAAAAAAGGTTGAACATTGTTTTTGTTTGTGTTTTGTAAGAAAAATTCTCATGTGTCCTTCGTGTACTTCGTTAGTGGGATTAATTGTCTTTAAAGCAAATTTTTTTTTTTTTTATTGTAACGATATATGACCGTAAAATAAATTATCGTTGCCTAAACCCTAACGATAAAAAAACATCAAATATGATTACAATTGTGAAAAATATCATAATGAGTTTTACTGGATGTGAAGGGCACACGAGAATTTCGTATAAAGAACTAACATTAAAAAATATTATACTATTTTTATAAGAAGTGAAAATAAGTACATTTTGTACGGGACAAAGAGAAAAATTAATAATAAGTATGTACACCTATTAATAAATTTAATCATAAATTTGAGTCTCACTAAAATTAGTTAAAAACTAAGATTAATCCTCTTTAAAAAAGAAATAATCAATTTAGTGCCATGCTATTTCAACTAAAGATGTGATACTCTATCAATTCGGCATCATGCTCATTCATTCGGTGCATTACTAATTCAACTAAAAATATCATGCTAATTCCACTAAATATCTCATTTTTGAGTTCCTAAATACACAATGAAAAATATATATTCTTCATTAGGATTAAGATATTCATTACTAATTATAATAATCAGTTCTTTCGTCGAATTACGACCACTCACGATTAAAAAATTTTAAATAAAATTTTTAAAATTACTCCATATTTAAAATTAGGGATAAATATTTTTTACCATCCAAACTATGACTATTTTTGTAATTTACCATCCAAACGCCATCTAAACCATTTTTTTTTATGATTTTGGGAAAAAAATTTGATACGTAACATTTTTTTAAAATATACACGTTACACCAAACCACCTTCAAATGGCGTTTTATCACAAATACAAAGATTGAATGGTGATTTACAATGAAAATTTACTTGGATGATAAATTACAAAAATGAAGTATATTTTCCTAAAACATACATATCACACCAAATCACCTTCAGATAAGATAACGTTTTATCACAAATACAAAGATTGGATGATAATTTACAATAAAAATTTATTTAGATGATAAATTATGAAAATGAACATAATTCAAATGATAAAAAATATTTATCCCTTAAAATTAAAATTCGATGAAAATAAATGAATGAATCCATTCTACTACGTTACATCTTTTAAGTTTTGAAAGACGTTTTATGGTCCCATAATGAGACAGCAATTTAGAGTAAAGTTGGTCGGCCCAATCCATGATGAGTTGTAGAAAACATATAAAAGAAATACCCTCCTAATTTATCACCACAACCAACAACAAGACACCTTCATACGGAAACCATGCACTTGCCTGCATTATGTCGCCATCAATATTTCGTTTTCACCCACAAAAATCAATAAAATTTCCATTACCATACATAAATATCCAGTAGAATGAGTCGAAGAAAAGGGCAATTGAGGGAGACAGTGGGGAAGCATAATCTATAGTTCATCATTCAATTGAATATGAATCGGAATTTGATTTAATGATAATAACTTCCTTCAATCCGAAAACCAAAAATCACACCAAGATAAACGAGAAATTTTACAGGTTTGTAACAATAATTATCACTTTCTTTTCTTATAAATTTAATTTAAAAAAAGGAAAAGAAAAAGGGAAATAGGAAAATAACGCATGAATATTTTCATTCCTGTCCTCCGATGTTTCTTCTCTACCTGCCTGGAGAAGAATCGTCTTCAATCTAAGAGAACTGCAGCAACCGGTATGGAGATCGAGCTATGATCTTCAAATTTCGTGTAGGCGTGGAGAATTTTCATGCGTATATGTAGATTGGAGTACGCGTTTCGTTTTTCCTTTGTCGCGTTCAAATTTTGACTATCTTCGCAGCTTTGACCACCGGATTCTCCCTCGCGATCGCCTCCCGGCCGGCGGTTTTGTAATCGTAGCTGCAGTCGTGGCGATCGGAGTACCGATGATCGGCGCAGAATAATTCCCCGCACCGGCACCGGAACCCGGTCAGACCTACCTTCCTCCGGCATCCCGAGCACCGATTCACCGCTCTCTTCACCGGCGGCGGCGCCTCCGAGGACGCGTCCTCCTTCTTCAGATCCCCGCTCGTCTCAGGCAGAACCAATCTCCTCTCCGGCGAACGCCTCGTGGACGAGGTGGATCTGAAGGATTTCGGCGAAGAAGCCGCGGCGGCGGAGGTGGAGGGCGCTACCGCTACTGCGGGGTTAGTGAAACAGTTCTGGCACAAATTGTTGGTGGTGGAATTACCGGGGACACCGCATTTGACGCAGAGCGTGATGGTCTCAGGTACGACCTTGAACTCCGTCTCTTCATTCTCGGTTCTCTGCGCCATGGGCGTGATGAAATCGTGCAAAAAGATGGATTGCCGTATCTGATTGTTGGCGGGGGGAGAGAGATTTTAGAGAGAGAAAAAAGTGGTGGTGGGTTGGAGAGATAAGGGGGAGCTGGAATTTGAAGGGCGTGAAGTCGGTCATGTTGAGAGAATATAGGGACGCGTATTAGGCAATTGGATTGTGTGAAAAGACCGAAATAGCCTTGCACAATTGCTATTTCGTCTCTGTGGCTGTGGGTGTGGGGTGCTTTCTAGACAAGTCTGATGTGGTATTACGTGGATATTCTCCCTTTTATACAATAAAGACAATTTTAAAATTTTCATTTTATTGTATCATGTCGTGTCAGATATTTGTATCGAATATCGTGTTCGATACTCTTTACGTGAAAATTCAAGAAAAAATCTTTGTTGTCGTATCCATATCGTATTTGTATCATTGTACCTATATCCGTATATCATAGAATTAAAGTTTATATATTCTGGCTGAATTGTACGTATCTATACTTGTGAATTGATAGACTACTGGTTAAAATTTTATTAAGGGTAATTGGAGAATTAATATTAATCCCTCCTTATGGGGAAAAAAAATTTCTAATTGGGGGTGGGAATTCGGGGTCCGTCCCGACTGGATCGAATATTTCCCAATCGGAACGGGAAAATTAGGATTTTAAAATTTCGGGACGGGTACCGGATCCCGACACCAAATCTCAGGATCGGGATCGGAAAGTAATTTGCTACCCAATTGAGAAATTCGGGTACCCGAATTCCCCGAAGTATTAAAATAAAATAAATCATATTATATAATATATATATTATACTTAATATTATTAGGGGGGCAATTCCTTAAAACTCCCCATGGGTTTGAAAACTTCCTTTTAGCTCCCCATTTTCAAATACATCATTTGGGGTTTTAGATACGCGATTCTAGGATTTAGATACGCAATTCTGGGATTTGGATACATGATTCTGGGATTTAGATACATGATTTTTTCCTTGTATTTCAAATACATCATTTGAGGTTTTAGATACGCGATTCTTGAGTTTTTAATACATCATTTTTGAAAATGGGGAGCTAAAAGGAATTGGGCTTATCATTTGGGGAGTTTTCTGGAATTCCCCGATTAGGGGTTGTAAATTATAAATAAGTTATTAACTTAATAAGTTATTTGACTAATGACTACAATCTTACGGTTTAAAATTTAAAAGAGCAACAAGGCTAATGACAATTTTATTCTGTAATAAACTAATGATAAATTGATGAAATTGGATGGAATTTTATTCTATAATGATAATTTTATAAATCGGTGGAAATATGGTACTGGATAATTTGCCGTAATAATGTTCGGTAAACAATTGAAAATTGTCAAAATGAACCTTTTGGATTATTTAACATTTAAATATATTTATTAAAAAATATTTTCTAAAATATATAAAGAAGAGGGAAAAAGTAAAATTTATGTCGGGCTTCCCGAGCTCGATCTCGAGCCAGGCCCGAATCCCGAGCTCCTTGACATTTTCGAGACGGGATCGGGGTACCCAAAATTTCATCCAGATCTAGATTTCCCCGAATCCCGAACTCCCCGTCCCACACTCACCCTTAATTCTAATGGAGCCAATAGAGTTTTGTTCAATTAGTTCTCTCTACGGCAGTTACCCAAATTCGAAATCCAATTTGGGGGTGTGCCATAAAAAATTTATATATATTTCTAATGGAATCGGACGCATATCATAATTAGTTTCAATCAGGCTTTAAATAGTATTTTCAAGTCGGTTCAAATTAAAAATAAGACACTATTTTGTGTTAGTTTGAATTTTGTTGTCGATCTGATAGTTGATTCGATTATCCTAACATGAGTGTAGCTGCTAGTTTGATCCTTGTGGCTGTGACCTATTCCGACTTATAGTTGATTCGATTATCCTAACATGAGTGTAGCTGCTAGTTTGATCCTTGTGGCTGTGACCTATTCCGACTTATCCTCGAACGAGACATACAATTGGTCGGTTTGATTTAAAATAAATAAATAAATAAAATGACTTCTAATGAACAAATATATTTAATATTTATTTTGCTATGTTGTATCGTATTATATCGGATATGTGTATCAAACATCAATATAGAATACATTTTACGTAAATAAAAAAGCGTTTATATTACCATATTTAAATCATATTGTTTCGTATCGGTACCGTCGTATATGTATCATGTTTCATAGAGAATAACTACGATTTGAGAAATATAAATTGTTGTTTATTTATTATAAACTTAGTTAAATGATATTTTTTTAAGAATATATTATTATCTTTTCTAAGGACAGTTATTTTTAAGTACAAGAGAAAATTTAATTTATTAAAAATTTTAGTATTAAAGAATAAATTAAATTTTCTCTCACTACTAGGTACTTAACACTCATTATCCGTTTCTAAGGATAATTCATTTCTACCATCATAATAATTATTATTATCAATTATTTTTTATTTTATTTTAATTTATAAAACTATGTATACTGAAATATTTACTTTTATTTACGATATGAAATTTTGGTTGTCCAATCTGTTTTTTCATTTTTGTTATTAGGAATTCTACTTTAGTGAAAAATTACTCTTTATATAGATATTATCAAATTATATAAACAACAAATGTCCAACAATGTCTTAAAAAATATTTTTATTTGAATTTATTAATAAAAAATATATATATATATATATATATATATCTTTGCGAGATATTTGATTCATTTGAATAAAATCACATAAAAGATCATTTATTTACTAAAATTTATATATTTATGTAAGTGGTAAAATAGATTTTAGCGATATTATTTGCATGTTCAACTAAAGATGGTTGATTTGCCAAGAGGGGTTAGTTAAGTGGTCTGAGGGTTCTTTCTCGAAGGCAAGGTCCAGGGTTCGAATTCCTTGGACCACTTGGGGTGTGTGTGTTATGTGTTAAATGATTAAAGATTCTTTTTTTCAAGATAATTAATTAAGTACGAATCCATCTAATTATTTGAGGATATCCTATTAAAAAAAACAACAACTAGACATGTTAGACTGGACCGGTAGTTTCAAGATTCTAAAGTATTATATACAGATAAATATTGACGAAGCAAAAAGAATTATTATTCAAGTTAAAAAGGGTCCGTAATGTTTTTTTTTTTTTTTTTTTTTTAATAATAATAAAATTTTTTTTTTAAATACACACCTCCCAAGTAGTCAGAAAAATTCGAGCTCGAGTCATTACCTTCGAGAAAGAAGACTCGAATCACTTGAACCAACCCCCATCGATTTTTTTAATAATAATATATAAGTATTATGTAGTTCGAATTTCAATAAAAAAAATTAGCTAGCTTGAAAAAGGCCATTTTTTTTGGTGAAATTTGTAAAAAATAATGTATTTGGACTTTCAACATGATTTTTAAAATATTATTTCATTAAAGTTCAAATGCTAAATTCAAAGTGAGAATTAATATAAAAAGTATATGTTATTTAATTAAGAGTTGGGTAAACAATTCCTAATTAATGTCAACTCATCAACAAACATGACTTCCATTAGCGGTTGAAGTGGGAAAAGCAAAAATAGTGGGAATACAATGTAATTAAATAAATAATGTTATTGTTAATAGCGTCCATCAAAGTGGTTAATAAATTCATTTTTTAGGATAATAATTCCAATTCAAATCTCATTTGGGGTGTATGGTACAAAAATAAAAAATAAATAATGTTATTGTGACAAGCAGAAAAATTAGTGATAAACATTAGTATCAGTGAATATATAGGTTACGGTACATGAGTTCGAATCTTATCGAAGTTAGTTGGAGAATCAACAATAATTTTCCTAAAAAAATAATAATATTGTTAGAAAATTATTAGAATATCTTTTTTGTCTAAGCGAATTATTGTAATTGTAGATAATTTAAAATATAGTAAGGGGCAAATGTTTGACAACCCATATGACCAAACATGGTTATGGAATATAATTAGTTTTTGTTTAAACTATAATTAGTTGATAATCTTTCTTGGTCCTGTATGAAAAGATATATACTTGTCAAATTTAAACGAGGAATGTTCGTACTTACTTCCTAACTCAAAAATTAGCTTATGTTCTCAATTTTAATTACGTCATTATGTTATGTTTTCAATTTTAATTACCTCTTGAATAATGTGTGGGCTTGGTACATTCAACCAAAATTCAGTTTGTCTTTTAAAATTCAACTCAAACGGTTGTAGAAGGGAAAATATTGAGATGGAATAGTGTTAGAAAGTTAGAAGTCGGCCTAGTTACGGATATAATATGATAGGCAAAAAAATTGAAGAAATTCTTTACGCGACCAAGAAATTTATAGAACACGCTTTTATCATTCATCGAGAGAAATAATTATTTAATTTTTGATGTATAATAATTTTATACTCCTCATGCGACTGGATATTATAATTTAGGGTACCCAGAAATAATTCTTAATTTTTAATTAATTATTTGGAGAGCTGGGGTACCCACAAAATTATCAAAATAAATTAGATAATATAATTTATAAAAAAAAGATATAAAGCTTAATTAAGATAATATTATAAAATATCGAATACGATATTAGACCCGAGTATCCACTATACGATATAATAAAATTATACTAGCTCAATCAAACTCGTTCGTATCATCCATCCGAATTGACACCCCCCATTTTGAAGGCATACCAAGACTGGTCACCTAGAAGTATGCAATGATGCACAAAATAAGAAGGGTAAAACTGAGAATTCACTGAAACCCTCGTAAGCCCACAAGTTGAAGTTGTCGTTGATGGGCAAATATCAAAGTGCAATTGCCAGCCGCCTAGCCTGACCGCCTCAAAGGCGTGTTGAAGACGCGCGCATCAAACGTGTACGATATCAACTTCACCACGTGGTGCTTGCTCATTGGATGACGCGATAAAAGTCGGCCAAGTCCTCCAAGCCTGGGCCCCCACATGTGACGCGGCGCTCGATGAGGGTAGGATGCAGGAGAGTCTCGGTGACGTCGGCTGTAGACAATTTTAGCTCGGTGGGTCAACGCTTTTTTGTCTTTTTCCTCACTTTGGCGCCGACTTCTTATTAGTTGGACTTTTTTTACTAATTATAAAGGTGAAAACGATAATTACAGAAATAAAATTAAATGTTATATATATGAAATTGATTATATTATATATATATATATATATATATTCTTTTTTTTTTTTTAATACACGTATATCCAAATGGGATTCGAACCCGAAAATTAATCTAAATAATGAATCCATTAACCATTTAGAGTAACCCCTATTGACGGCTCTCTATAATCAGTTTGTTGGATATAAAAGAATTTTGTTTAATTTATAATCTTAAAATATAGTATTAATTTTCTAAAGTTAAAAAAGTATACAAGACTATTGAATCTCATAAATTGACTTATATTATCGCAAATTTGAAATTACCAAAGCTTAAAAAAATTAAATAACTATGCGTGGTTACATTTTGCAAGAAACTCAGTGGTGATAAAAGGTCAATTATTGACTTTTAACAATATAATGAAAAACTAAGGAAATTTATTTATCTTTTAGTGAAAAATTAAATTGTATTTAAGGGCACTTAAATATCTTCGAAACCTCAATGACCCGCCTCTCATGATCAAGCCTTTAAGGCTTGATATTGGACCAAACTTATCTTATCCCCTCTCATGATCGCTTGGCATCTTTGTATCTTAAATTTAAAGGAGGTTGAGAGATGTTGGATGCATGTGCCCAAGACATTGTATCAGATAAATTTGATATTAGATCACCTATCTTATCGAGTCATAATACTTAATCTCCAAAAATATTTCTATTGATTTTGAAATGTGAGGAAAGATCAATCCAAAGACATTGTTCATTGATTTATTTGCACCCTATGTATATTTTCATTTTATGGGATGAATACGCACTTTTGACCTAATTAACTGTCTTAACATACATCAAAATTTGAACTCAGATTTTTTCCTCTCTTATGCACATCAGTGTCATGCAGAGGATGATCGAACAACCTCCACTTGCTATTTTAATATTTGTGTTATCTTAGTAGAAAATAAAACTCTTATCGTGGAGGGTTGAGGCAATTACGTTCGTAGATTCGAAATCCTTTTTCCAAGTGTCAAATAAAAGGAGATTATCAAGTAAATCCCATGAAAAATGCATGGACCATTCATATCCCTTGCTTTCCAATCAACTAAGCAACTTTGCGCTAATTAGGACGGCAGTCCGCAACTCATTGCAAATTGCAATACTTAGGAAAAGAAAAACAATTTAAATATTTGAATTAGTATTATTATATTAGAATTAAAAGGTAACAAAAATAAATAAATAAAAAGACAAGTAAGCAAATGTGAGCCGTCCATAATGGTTGGTACTGGAAATAGGCCAATGAAAAACGGTGCATATGGTCATAACTCATAACTACTCAATCAATTATCACAAAGTTTTTAATCAATATCAATGCCTCCCATCCTATCTATATGGCGATATGAATAAATCAATATATATTTTTTCTTCAATTCTTCATATGAGGAACATTGGACACAATATTCCATACGACATGATATGACAAAATAATATTTTTAAAAGTATTCGTATAGTCGAGCTCCCAACACAATCACACCTCTTAAAAATCTTCACATTTTATAAATAATACTAAATTCAACTTGCTTTTTGTCACTTGCACCGTACCTTTTTGTTGTTGATATTGCTATGATTATTGATTACGATGGGGAAGTTAACGAAATGTTACTTAAAGTATGATATACTTGATGGGTTTTGCTTGATAATTTATTTGGATGATGTTTTGATAGTCATCTTGCCATATTGCATATACATGTATAAATATTTAACTTCGAATTATCATATATGTATATTATTATATTAACTAAGCATGAGAGCAATTTTCTACTATATTGATACATAATATTTTTTTGAACCATTAGATCTACATATTATATATATTTTTTATAGCGTCCTTAAAAAATATCAATTTTTGATGTCTTGTTATAAATATTTTTGTTACAGTTTAATGTACGGATATTTAAAAAAAATTATTTTATCATATCATATAGCGTTGAACATTTCTCAAGTATCATAATAATCGCATCAATCAAGTAAAAATTCAAGAAAAACATGGAAAAAGGAAGAAAGTACCCTAGGGCTATAGATGAATGAGAGAGATACAATTGCTAAAACTAAAAGTAAAGCAGCCCATATTTTTCACAAGTGGACTCGTATGTCGTCACTCGTCATCAACATCATATTTCATTACCCCTGTCAACTGTATATATCACTCTAGCGATGTATAAAAAACATCGAAAATTCTACCCTAAAACCGATTTGATCAAACTTAATTAATTAAAAGGGCACATATTATATTTATTATTTAATTTGTCACTCTTACTAAAATTTCTACTAATCACACAACAAGTATAAAGGACTTATCTCTCATTATGGTCGAGTCAGAGATTAGAATTTTCCAAGAAAGTCTTGAGTGACCATAGATATTCAACGGAAATGGAGGACCTACTTAAGAATGCAAGAGAAAAGGGAAAGTGATTCTCAAAAAGGGTGTCATTTTCAAAGGAAAACATTAGGATCTTTCATATATCTATTGGACGTAGATAGATAGATGGAAAACCATACATCCATGTTGAAACGCCCAGATAAAGATCTTCCTTGAAAAAGCTAAAGTCTGCAATGAACAGCAGACTCTGCTAAAAATATCATAGTTTGAAACAATAATCGAATCACAATATTATAATTGTACATAAATTGTGAGTTAAGATAAGAAAGTTTTTGATCCCGCACCCGGCGGGTGCTCCCCTCCTTCCCTCATTCGCACACACAGATCGACAGAGGCATATATGCTCGTGAAAAAGAAACAGGGAGTACTTGGGCGGGATCGACCTTCATTTTAGTAAAACAGTAAGAAACAAATCTATAAACAAAAAAAAAAAAAGTTATAATATAAAAAGAAAAAGGGCAAAAAAGAAGAAGAAAAGCAAATCTAGCATGCAGATCTGCAGTATTGTCATCAAAGATAGGCATAATGGCCAATGCAATATGGTGTGGCCATCATCACTTCATTGCATTCCCAATGCAATCTCTGCACATTCACACTTACAAGCTCATCCATTTTGCTTGCGTAGGAAGATATTACAGCTTCAAACTCAACGTAAAAAGCCTATCGAGCAAAACACGGACGGACATTATTCATGTCTTGGAATTAATATCCGGCTCGTAACAAAGCTTTAGTTGAGTCAAACTCGAACTAAAATTATTCATCTTAAAACCAATACGAGCATGACTGGGACATAAAAATCGAAGACTCAAAATTTGTTAGCAAATGTTGGAATAATAAGCAAAAATTACTCTCTTACTGAGTGTCCAATTTCAAGCAAGAATTGGGCACTCAACCACCTTGTTAAGAGTCTTATGACTATTGACAAACTTTCACACAATTCAGAATTAGATTTGGGCATTTCAGTGCCATTAGCAATTGCTGATTAAGGCTTCTGGAAAAATGAAATAAGATAGGAAAACGGAATTTCCCATAAACTACAGATATTATTACTAAATCTGTCAAACACCAATACAAATCAAAGACGAAAATAAAATGACAGCATCAAACCAGACCCTTCGACCATATGACTAGACAGAGGAGGGATAACTTATAAGATCATCATATCCTTGTCTTGAACAAGAATACTCAAGTTTTCCAACCCAAACACCGAACCAGAATCTACTTCACAGCCTAAGGCCAACACCTCTGAGCAGCAGTGCAAGCCAACTTTCACACATATCCCATGGATAAGGAAAAGAGATTGAGACCGTTGCTCAAATCTTATCAAGCTTTTCAGCCTTCACAACAGGGTTGGCTTTAGCAATAGCTTCCTGCCCCGCAGTCCGGTAATCAAACGGGCACTCATGTTTGTCGGTGTAACGATGAACCGAACAGAAGATATTGCCGCACCGGCAGTTGAATCCCGTCAGACCGACCCGTTTCCTGCAAGTGCCACACCTTTTTGGGCCTTCCTTGATCTCCTCAATTTTTTCACTTTGAGGTGATGCAGAAGATGCTTGTTGTGTACCTGTAACAGTTTCTAATGGGGTTGATTGTGGTTCGGTGACGATAGGGGTGTGTGTTTCCTTTGGTTCAGCAGTGGAGCTCCCGTTCATGATGCTCTGAATGGATGAAGCAGCAAGTTTGGCTTGTTCTTGCTTCAGGAAAACATCTTTGTAGCACTTGGAGCACATGTTCATGGTTGCTGCTGTTCCAAAGAATCCACAGTTGTTGATGCAGAGGATGGGGGCTTGAGGGGTTTGGCATCCTGTCTCATTTTGTTCCATTTTCTTGAAGATTTCCTGCAAAAGTGTTTCAGAAATTAGCATGTCAAATATATTAGTACAGCATTACAAAACGACAGGCTCCACGTGCAAACAATCCATTAAGCTTTTAGAGATCCAAGATTTACACAGTTCATATCATGTGTACCAAGTCCATTTGAGAGATTGACCATTCAAGTTGCTCTCATGGACCAGACATCCATGAGGCTAACATGATTCAGATTTCTTTAGACGACAGAGGACTTGCCCACATCAATCAAGCTTTTTTTTTTAGGATCTATACATATGAACATATATCCATCTAGAATCTAGTTATTTCATTACTGCTAATAATTACAAGTTCACCAGTAGCTTGAAAATTTTGAAACACAGCCCTACAAGAAAAAAGTAGGATCTCGCTGAACTGTCGCACAATAGAAGTGATCTACCCTAGGGCATCAAACCATTTGACCATGACCAGTACCACGTGAAAGCCTTTACTTTATGGAGGTGGAAGGAACAAAAGGAAGACCAGCATCGGGGAAAAAACAGAATAACAGGAAACATAAATCTGTCGGGGAAAAACAAAGATACGCAGAGCAGTCTTGACAGGCAAACACACTTATCAGCTTCAGAGATTTCCCACAGGCAAATAAAATTTTATTTAACAGGATCAGCATTTTGCAGCCCAGCAAACAGTAACCCTCATTTAAGTTGAAAAATCAAACCCTCATACAGTAACCCTCAACGAGCCAGGCTGCAACCAATTTCTTTGAAGTGGTAAGAAGGGGCTATCAAACAACTTGAACCTCTCTTAAGATATTCATATATCAAGTCCATTCAAGTTTTACAGCAACAGCTTTATGGCACCTTTGTAGCCAAAGCAGTATCCTTAACGGCATCTGGGTGCAGAATATGCAATACTTGTCGGACACAGAACACCACATAACTAGTAAGAACAATACCTACATGCTAATATCTGGCAGTCGATTGTACCAAATTGTAATGGCCAACTTCCAAAAAACAAAACATAGTAGTTCTAAACTTCTCCTATAGTTGTCTAACCACTAGATCTGTTGTATCCTAATATTAAACATGTTAGGATCCATCCCAGAGTGACGCATATATCAAGGAACCAAATGAGAAAACCAGATAACCATGCAAGCATTGCTCACCAATCAGATGCCTCATCTTTTTCCATACAACATCTTCATAATATCGTGCTACCAACACAGACTTAGATGCCCCGGTACCTTTCTCTATGCTCCCGTCTAATAACCCCTCTACCTTATTAGCAACCTACTGCTTTACTTTCATCTTCGCCAACACCACAATTTGCCCCACATTTCAATTTATCTCATTACTTCACCTTCACCAAACTCCTACCCCAACTCCTCTTTTATGTTCCTTCTGAAGTATTTAGTTTTGACATAAAGCTCAGAGTGGAGTCATTGTCATTAAGTTTTGATGCGACAAACTATGACAAACTAGACCACTACATGGACCAACCCATCCAATATAACAAATGGAGGAATCTGCTGCTTATAGTTGTCAAATAGACAAAGATGCACTATAATTGTTCCGCTCTCCAATCCAATCATCCTATTTGCTTACCGGGTGCTGTCAAAGCCCCAACACCTCACTTTAAATCTAAGACAAGAAAAACCTTCCACAAAAGCTTCACTTGAAGCAAACTTAAGTTGAATCTCATCTCCTGCATGGCTAAACCAAATTTATCTTCAACATGTAAAAGCCTTAGGCAATATTTTTCCCAATAAAGGTTCCCTATTTAATACAATCACTTCGACCTGATTGAAGAACACCACATGAAAATCTCACCACACAATCACACCAGTTAAAACAAAATCGCAACAATCCCCGAATCACTCAAAGGAACTTTGCCCCTAACTTGACTTTAATCAACAAACCTTCGTCAATTTAAGACTGGTGGGTATTGTAATACATAACACCTCAGAACTAATACAATAAACACATGCGAATATATACACAAAGACCAAAAACAAAAAAAGTAGTCAGAAAACTGTACTGACCTGTTCGCTAAGGAGACGAAATAGAAAACCTTGTCAGAGCTTCCGCCTCTAATCCCCTGTCAATCAACGACGAAACAAACAATCAAACATAAAAAAGAAATCGATAGAACAACCCATAATCATCAACATGCTCAAGCACTAAAATATACGAATCTCAACACAAAAAACAATTGACCCATGCTCTGCGTGCGTGCGCGCATGCTTGAGATACAAAGAGAGAGACTAACCCTAGAGGCGAACAGGAAATTGAGAGAGAATAGAGAGAGAAAGGGAGAGAGAGATTTGAAAACATTGAAAGAAGATTCACAGGTATATAAAGATGGCAGGGAACGAGAGGAGTAGCTACCTATTGTCGGTCTATCGGTCTTCGGCCACGTTTCGCGTAACTATTGGGCGACAATTTCCTCCAGCCAATAGAAACTGTGGTTGCATTCAATCGTAGTGGAAAAGGAAGCAGGGGATTATTAATTATTTAATATATATATTTGAATGAATTGGCAGATTCACATGATACGTGGCATTAGTTACCTGATTTAAGTTTGTTTCAATTATTTACCGACTTAGGTATGTGGTTTTAATTATTCCTAAATTAGATTATTTTTAATATGACCAAAATATTTTAATATCTTAATTTTTCATGAATATTATATCTATCATGAATGTGTTTCGATATAATATTAGAAAATAATTTTTTGTGTACATTTAGGGGCCTAGCCCATATATCCAGTCAATTGATCCCTCGCAAAGCTATATATATAACTGATAATTCGTATATAATAATTCAGAACTCGCAAAACTATTCCGTTATAAATTACATGTGGATAGTTTTGTCAAAATTTATTTTGAACATATTTATGTTACATAATTTTATTTAAAGGAATTAAAGATTTCGTATAGATATTGATGGGGTCAAAATACGATCGTCCCACGTTAGGACACGTGGCATCACCGAGATGATGACATCTGTCTCCCCAAGGTTACACCCATCAGTGCACGAGCACTAAGCCCAACAAGCGCAATCCTTCTTCAGGAGTTAAGCCCAACGAGCGCTGTCACTATCACGAGCGTCCTTCATACTGTATGATTGGCACGCCCACGTGCCAAGGGAGCCCTCTTCGAGCGTCACACTCCCTCAGAGTGGCCTCCCCTTTGGCTCGTCACTTGAACTGAAGCCTTCATTCCCCCCAGCGAATATCTTGGCTTCCAATACTCCAGGTTGTCACGAGAGCGCTCTTAAGCCCTCATTACCAACCACCCAAATGGCTCTCTGACACAACGTACATGCCCGCGCACCTGCCACTGTTGCCAGCACCAACTTTTGGCCGCTTTTGCAGAAGATTCCTCCTAGGTTTCTCTCTCATGGCGCCACGTGTTAGGGCAACATTCGGCCAGGACCACTTGAGGCAAATGACCAAAGGGCCCTTGACCCTCAACTATAAATAGCTAAAGTCATCTTCTACACAAGTAAGCATTCTTCATCACTGAAATTGTGACTGAACTTACGTTTCTCCTTCATACCTTGAACTGACTTGAGCGTCGGAGAGCCAAACTGGGCATCACCCCCAGTTCCCCCAGCTTGGCCTTCTGACTTTTATTGTGCTTGTCCCAACAGGTAGAACCCCCTTTCTCATTTCCGGCGAATCTCCGGCGGTTTCCTCCACAACTACAAATCGTAAAGTGTTTGGATTCGGACCCTCACATTCTGAACCCATCATTTTTGGCGCCGTCTGTGGGAAACCGTTTCTCTATCCCTTTCTTTCTTTTTGTTGGTAGAAGAGCAAGCACACTCTTATCCTTTCCAGTCATGGTCGCCACAAGGTCTGGAGCCGTGGGAGGAGGAGATAACGCCTCCCAAGATGCCAATATCATTATTCCCTCCACCGCTACTGGTGGAGCCCCACCTCCTTCCGTCACCGTTGGTGGAGCACCTCCCGCCGCAGGAGTGATTCCGCAAGCAGAGTCTTCAGTACCTCCACCTACACCGCCGGCACTGCCGATTCCCGCCGCCGCTGGAGGAGTCTCTTTCTCTGCTCCTCCGCAGCCTGCTCAGAACCCGTGGTTCCATCCCCAGGTGAATCCCGGATTGCAGGGTTACATGATGCCCCCACCCGGTTATACCCTCACCCCGTCTGTTATGGTGCCGCCGGTCCAGCCGTATCATGCTGGTCAGATCCAGCTCCCGGTGGTGATCCCCAGGGAGATTGAAGGAGTGGAGTTACCTCCACTAACCACCCAACAGTTGAGGGCTCTCTATGCCCAGTGTGAGGTTCAGGCGGCCCAGGGAGCATAGGAGAGGTTCCACTCCATGTACTTTCCCTCTGGGCAGTCCACTCAAGTTGCAGCCCCTTTGGGCGGACAACAAAACTTTCCCCTCAGAGAAGCCCAGGCTGTCCTGAGGGCACAACCGCCACCACCACCAGCCAGAGAAGTGCCCCTGCAGGAGGGCAACGAGCGTCCCTCCATGGGCAGGAATAAGGAGCCCACAGAACGAGTGAACGAGAATGAAGGGGACTCTCATGCCTCCAGGAGGGGGTCACGAGCCCTCAGACAAGGGGACAGACAAGGAAACGTGAATCCTGACATCCTCGCGGCTGTGCAAGACCAGCTGTAGGGTCTAAAGGATATTGTGGGACAGCTCTCACGAGGGCGTTCAACTCAAATCTCCCCTAGTCGGGATGAACGGGTTGACGCCAGAAGCACCCGTACCAAGGACCCCCCACCAAAGGTCCCCCACCGCAAGGAGCCGGAGGAGAACTTCGGCACGTATGAGTACCACCCGTTGGCGAGGGGCTCGCCCCTCGTGGAAGAAGTTTTGATGGCCCAAGCAGGCATGGCCAAAATCCCCACTTCCATCAACCGATACGACGGGACGACTGATCCGGCTGAACATCTGGATCACTTTTTACATCTAATGCACCTCTACGAGCATTCCAGCAACTACTGGGCCAAAGTGTTTGTCACTTCCTTAGTGGGAATGGCTCAGGAGTGGTACAAGCGACTGCCGCCGCGCTCGATTCACTCATATGAAGAGCTGGCTCATGCTTTCCTCAACCACTTTAATTCTTTGAAAGCGCCAGTCACCGCACCTACTGCCCTTTACAACGTGGTGCAAGGCAGGAGCGAGTCTCTGCGCTCGTTCTTCGCCCGCTTCAACAAGGAAATCCTACAGGTGGAGAGGCCTTCTATGGATTTCTTGATCCCAGTGCTCTTTCAGGTTGTGGATCACAAGCAGTATGTGAGCAAGAAGTTTGCCGACGCCATTGTAGAAAGGAGGCCAGGGACCCTCATGGCCTTGAGAGAGGTTGCCAAGCCGTTCTTCGCGCTCGAAGACATGTATGGGACGAATGGTCCCCGGCATCACAGTCCAGCCCGGAACGAGCGACCCCATCACGAGCGGGGACGGGAGGTGGTAGTCAAGAAGGAGCGCCCTCAAGAGCGCAAAAGGTCGCCACCACCCCCTCGTCGATTCGAGCGGATCCCGCTCACCCGGCCGAATTCAGAAGTCTACAACCTGTCCGATAAAAAGCTCTTTAAGAGACCCATCAAAATGAGGGAAACGGACTCACTCAGGCGCTCGAACAAATACTGCGCATTCCACAAGCAGAGGGGGCACGACACAGATGAGTGCCGCCAGTTGGAAGCTGAGATTCAGAGGCTCGTCGCAGGGGGCCACCTGAAGGAATTCGTCCGGGTGCTCGAGCGTTACGATGAACGCTGCAACGAGCGCGCCGGAGGAAGAAGGAGAAGTCCGTCCCAATCGAAGAGCCCAAGGGGTAGGGGACCCCCTGAAAGCAGCAGTGGCCGGGGGCAGTAAAGGAAAAGCCCCTGTGCAGGAAAACGAACCTTTCGCAGTCATAAATATGATTGCAGGAGGCTCATCAGGAGGGGATTCCAACGCCTCCCGACGGAGGTATGTCCGGAGCTACAACCAACGCCCAGCAGTGCCTAAACCCATCTATGCCATCCAGAGTCCAAGCGCTCAACGGTCAAGAGAGAATGATGTAATAGGCTTCGATGATAGGGATTTAGAGCACATTGTAATACCCCGTGGGGAGGGTATAACCTCTGATTGCCCCATGGTGGTTAGTGTAGATGTTCATAATCACGTTGTAAAAAGGGTGTTGGTGGATAGTGGAAGCTCTGTTAATGTTTTGCCTTATTCTACATTTTTAAAGATGAAGGCTGACCTTCCGCTCGAGCCTCTCAAAACGGCCCTCATTGGCTTTGGAGGCTCGGAAGTTGTCCCACGAGGGCAAATTCGCTTAGCTACTTCATTCGGCCGAGCCCCTCAGCGCAAGACACTCTTGGTAACATACGCGGTGGTGGAGATTGACATCCCTTATAACATCATAATTGGGCGCCCCGCCCTCGTGGATTTCAAAGCCATCATCTCCACCTACCACCAGAAGATTAAATTCCCTACCTCCGAGGGCGTGGGAGAAGTACTATGCAATGTGCGAGAGGCTTGGGAATGTTACATGCTGTCCCTTAGAAAGCCAAAAGCGGAGAAAACCTTCCAAATTGGTTCCACCAAGAAGTCAGTGGATTTCCCCAATCTAGATGAGGACAGCCCAGCACGGAAAAGGGCGAAATTGAACAAGAAGAAGAACAAAAAAAAGAGGGGAGACAACGTGGAGAATCCCCTCGAAAGTGCACCACCAGGGACCGTTGGTGGATCGTCCTCAGAAGGAGACGAGCCAGGAGAGGGGGAACCAGCACCCGGTGACCGTTTGACAGGAAAGAAGAGGGCGCTCGAGCTTCCTCGCCCTGAGATAAGGATCGAACCCTCGAAAAAGTTCCTTACCATCGAGCTGGAACCCGGAAACAAGGATAAAACTACTCAGATAGGATCTAACCTCTCGGGGCCTTCTCAGATTTTGATGATTGACTTCCTCAGGGAAAACAGTGATGTATTTGCGTGGAAAGCCTCCGACCTCACAGGGATTGACCCGAGCGTCATTGTCCATAGGCTTAATGTGGATCCCTCTTTCAAACCTGTCAAACAGAAAAAACGGGATGTACATGGCTTTCGAAAGAAGGTCATTGAAGAAGAAGTTAATAAACTCCTAGAGGCTCAGTATATCGAGCCCATCTTGTATCCGGAGTGGTTGTGTAACGTCGTCTTGGTGCCCAAGAGCGCGAATAAATGGCGCATGTGTAACGATTTCACTGATCTCAACAAGGCTTGCCCTAAAGATCATTACCCGCTACCTCGGATAGACCAATTGGTGGATTCGACCGCTGGCTGCGAGCTCATGAGCATGATGGACGCTTTCCAGGGATACTATCAGATCTTTATGGCCCCAGAAGACCGCCCCAAAACCTCGTTTGTTGTCCATATGGGGGTATATTGCTTCTTAGTCATGCCTTTCAGACTTAAGAACGCCGGAGCTACGTATCAATAGCTCGTCAACAAGATGTTTGAAAAAGAAATTGGAAGGTCCATGGAGGTTTACGTGGATGATATGATTGTCAAAAGCGAGCGCCAAGACTCCCACTTGGAAGATCTCAAGCGCACTTTCTCAATCCTGCGTCAGTATGGTATGAAGTTGAACCCTTCGAAGTGCACCTTTGGAGTGCAAGGGGGAAAGTTTTTAGGGTACATGGTCAGTCAGAGGGGAATTGAGGCCAATCCGGAGAAGATCAAGGCCATATTGGAAATCCCCTCCCCTCGAAATTTGTGGGAAGTGCAAGTCCTAGTAGGAAAAATCATCTCGTTGAACAGGTTTATTTCGCGCTCGGCGGACAGGAATCTTCCCTTCTTCAAAATTTTGAGGAACGCACGTAACTTTGCTTGGACAGAAGAGTGCGAAAGAGCGCTGCAGGATATGAAGGTTTACTTATCGAGCGCACCACTGCTGACTAAGCCCGTCGAAGGTGAGAGATTATTTATATATCTTTCCGTTTCCTCCGAGGCCACAAGTGCGGTTCTGATCGCTGTACGGGAGCGGAAACACTTACCTGTCTATTATCTGAGCAAAACATTGCAAGGAGCCGAGAAGAAGTATCTGGAGATTGAGAAATTCGTGTTAGCACTCATCAACGCCTCGAGAAGGCTGAGGCCTTACTTTCAAGCGCACTCCATAACAGTCCTCACCGACCAACCCTTGAAGCAAGTGCTGTCCAAGCCAGATGTATCTGGTAGATTAATCAAATGGGCCATCGAATTGAGCCAGTTTGACTTGTGCTTCGAGCCCAGGACCGCGATACAGGCTCAGGTGGTAGCTGATTTGTTGGCAGAATGCTTTGGTTTAGAGCCTGCCGTTCAGGAGAATGAGGGGTTATGGGTCCTACACACGGATGGTTCCTCAACCTCTCAAGGGGGAGGAGTAGGAGTGGCCCTTAGAAACCCCGATGGGATTGAGCTGGACTTTGCAATCAAGCTGGATTTCAAAGTCACTAATAACGAAGCAGAATATGAAGCCCTCGTGCAAGGATTGAATATTGCTTTTCAGAATGGAGCTTCCAGAATTACCGCTTATGTGGATTCACAGTTAATTGCGAGCCAGATTGAAGGAACTTATGAGGCTCGAGAAACCACCATGGTGCAGTACCTGAGTAAAGCCAGGGAAATCATCGGGAAGTTCAAGGAATTTTATCTACTTCAAGTACCACGGGAGGAGAACGAGCGCGGGGACGCTCTGTCAAAGTTTGCGTCAGCTTTGGAAGGTACTTCTGAGCGTTCTGTTACGTTCCTTAAGACTGAGGAACCTTTGATCAGGGAAAGGGTCGACATTGGAATAATCGCTATGATTGATCCAAACGAGCCCTGTTGGCTTGACGACATCGTCGTTTTCCTTAGGGATGGAATTCCCCCCATTGACAAGGTGGAAGCTAGGAAAGTCCGAAGTAAGGCCCCTCGTTTCGCTTTGGATCACGAGGGGAGGTTATTCAAGAGATCATTCCAGGGACCCCCAATGAGATGCCTAAGACCCTCACAAGCAAAGGAGACGCTTGAACTCATCCACAATGGAAGCTGTGGGAATCATTCCGGAGGGCGTATCCTGGCAAAGAAGGTTCTGAGAAGTGGGTTTTATTCGCCTATAGTTCTCCAAGATGCCATTGAATTTTCGAGGAAGTGCCCTAAATGCCAATTTCATTCAAATCTCCCTCAATTGCCAGCCGCACAGATGATCCCAATAGACGTCTCTTGGCCTTTTGACCAGTGGGGAATAGACATCGTGGGCCCCTTTCCCATGGCTGCGGGACAAAAGAAGTTTGTCATTTTAGCCGTCGACTACTTCACCAAGTGGGCTGAGGCCGAAGCCGTTTCAAAAATCACTTTCAGGGTTGTGAGGGACTTCATTTGGAAAAACATCATTTGCAGGTACGGCATCCCGAGGGTGCTTATCTCTGACAACGGGTCCCAGTTCATAGCAGCCGACACCCGAGAATGGTGTTCCGAGTTGGGGATCGAGCAGCGATTTACCTCTGTAGGACACCCTCAAGCCAATGGGCAAGCAGAAGTTACCAATAGGATCATCTTGCAACACCTGAGAACCATGCTTGAGAGCAAGAAAAGTGAATGGGCTGAAGAGCTGCAAGGAGCGCTTTGGGCTTATCGCACTACCCCACGAGCGACCACTGGAGAAACACCTTACGCGCTCGTTTATGGGTCAGAAGCAATGATGCCAGCGGAGATAGTAAATGAATCCGCTCGTGTCGGCTATTTCGAGCCTCAGCTCAATGATGGCAACAGGAGCTTGGAGTTGGACTTGCTGGATGAAATGAGAGACAAAGCATGGGCTAAGATCCACCACTATAAAGCCTCTGTGGCCCAACAATACAACAAGCGTGTGAGGGAAAGAACTTTCCAGTTGGGAGACTTGGTTTTGAAGAAAGTGGAAGTATCCAAGCACGTGGGGAAATTGGACCCCAATTGGGAAGGTCCATTCAAGGTCGTACAACTCAGAGCTAACAACACTTACACCCTGGAGACACTTCAAGGAGAGCGCTTGCCTCGCCCTTGGAACGCATGTAACCTCCGGCGGTTTTATGTTTAAAAGCTCTTTGCAAACCCTGATGTAACAACCCTCTTTGACGGGTTCTATGTACTTCCAATCACAAGTAAGCGGTAACATAATCTTTTTAATTTCTCTAATACTCCTGTTTCTTTGGTTGCTGGAATGGATAAGTCCCACGTCCCTCGTCTTTGCGAGCGTGGTTGGCAACCCATTCCAATATGTATGTTGTTATCTCGTATGGGTTACGCTTGCCAGCACTCTACTCCACATGGGGGGACGCCCTCATAAGGATAGACTGGTTACGCTCACAACCAATTAGGCGAATTGGAAGAAGATTATGAAGAAAATCCTAGTAGGCCTTGGCCGTTTCTTACAACGCCTTGCGCTCGAAAACGGGATCACCTATAGAGCAAATCCTAGTAGGCCTTGGCTGTTTCTTACACCGCCTTGCGCTCGAAAACGGGATCTCCTATAGAGCAAATCCTAGTAGGCCTTGGCTGTTTCTTACAACGCCTTGCGCTCGAAAACGGGATCTCCTACAAGAGCAAATCCTAGTAGGCCTTGGCCGTTTCTTATAACGCCTTGCGATCGAAAACGGGATTTCCTGCAGAGCCAGAAATACGACAAGAGCCAGAGCGCTCGAACAATGGCTTCAGAATCAAGAAGGTATTGCACAAGTCTTGAACGAGGGCAACCACTCAGTAAGACCCTCGCACACACTCAAGACTTAGCAAAATCTCCCAAGGGCGGAAGGAATGTCACAAGTCATGAACGAGGGCAACCACTCAGTAAGACCCTTGCAAATACTCAAGACTTAGCAAAATTCCCCCAAAGTTAAGAAGAAATCGCACGAGCCTTGAACGAGGGCAGCCTCTCCATAAGACCCTCGTATATACTCAAGACTCAGCCAAATTTTTAAGAGCAAAGGCAAAAATTTATACAAGTCTTGAGTGGGGGGGCAATCTCACAATAAGACCCTCACGATCGCTCAAGACTTAGACAAATTTTCAAGGCTTACGACGAAAGCAAAAATTTATACAAGTCTTGAGTGGGGGGGGCAATCTCACAATAAGACCCTCACGATCGCTCAAGACTTAGACAAATTTTCGAGGCTTATGACAAAGGCAAAAATTTATACAAGTCTTGAGGAGGGGGGGGGGCAATCTCACAATAAGACCCTCACGATCGCTCAAGACTTAGGCGAATTTTCAAGATTTACAGAAGTTAACAAAATTTCTCGAAGTTCTAAAGGCTTAAAACATCCACAGAGTATGCTACACACAGTCTTATTATTACAAGATTTGTTCCAGCAAGCTCTAAGTATGAGTTCTGATCCATAAGTAAGCAAAAGAACAAAGTCATGAAAAATGGGATATATATTCATTGCAAAAGAGAAATCTTACAAAATAAGGGCTCAAAGGCCTTTGAACACTGTTTCGGAAGAAAGAAAAGAGACAGAAAAGCAAGAAAATACATAGAAAACATATAAGGGAAGAGTCTCAGGCGGCCGGAGCAACATCTTCATCAACGATCACCAGAATGTTCTGAGCCACGGGACCATGAACTGGGCCCTCAGGCTCTTGCGGTTGAGCTTGGGGATCGTCAGGCTCGTTGGCACCAGGAACGGGGGCGTTAGCACCCTCAGCAGCTGGGACAGGGACATCCTCCACGAGGGGCGCTTGCGGTTCATCTTCAGGCGGATCATTTTGAGCGGATGAAGCAGCATTACCCGCCGGATGAGCATCCATGTACTCATCTTGGAGAAGTTTGACTAGAAAGTCATACTCCACCTCAGCGATGGTGTTAGCGGGGTCTTCTTGGTCTTCGTCATCCTCCTCACAACGCTCATTGAACATGAGCCCTGTGCCCTCCGCCTCCCTCATCGCCGGATTGGTGAGCCCCTTGTGGATACCCTGCTCGACGGCAAGGTTGAAGGCCTTTTGAGCCTCGTCCAGGCAGTGCAGAGAGGCCACAAAGCTGAAGGCCTTTGAGTGACAAAACCTGATAAGGGCCTCCTTGTTGGCACGTTCAAGGCTCCGAGGCCACTCGTTCATGGCGTCGTTGAATTTCCTCTCAGCCTCTAGAGCCCTCGTCTTCCAGCTCTCCCGCTCGGTGTCCGCCTTCTTGCAATGCTCGTTAGCTTGGGCTAACTGGTCGCTTAAGCCGCTTCGAGCGCTCTCCACCACCTGGAAATCTTCCCTCAGTTTTCCCAGCTCCTCCTCCGTTTTATTGTACAAATCCTTGAGGGATTCATACTTGGCAATTTCTGCGTCCAGCTCCGATTGGATCTGAGCCGGGTCATTCGAGCGGGCCATCTTCTTGTACTTGGCCTTGCGCTCGGCATAAATGGAGGCTCGCATTTGCACATTTTGGAGCCGGGGAAGAACTTGCTGCATAAGTTGGAGGAAAAGGAAGTGTTAGCCAAAAAACGCTAACTTACAGAAATTAGCAAAGAAAGCAAGGAGTGAAGATTTACGGAGATTAAAGCGTGGGCCGCGTCATAAGTCACCTTCTCCACAGACTCATTGAAGAGATGACGGTGGTCCGCCGAGAACTGGGCCTTACTGTAGAGATTCTCAGTGACAGCTTGAGCGAGCGTGCCAGGCCTAAGCAGAACTGGCCCACCGTCGGGGGCACCTGTGTAGTCCTTGTCCCCTCGTCGGGGGAACTCCCATAAATGTTCCTCCTCGGAAGAGGAAGTTTCTCCCTCGCCCTTGGGGCCCTCGGCCACCTGCTTGCCCTTGCCTTTTATTGCCACTGAATGGGGCATCCTCTTCCTCTTGCGGGATGGCCTGCTGGCGCTCGGTGGGGCCTCGATTATTGACAAGGTGGTTGTTAGCCTCATTTGTTCTGCAACCAGAGGGGGTTGAACGTCTCCTGCTCTCTCTGTAGTCAACCGCCTCCTGGTCTCTCTGTTGGCCAGTCTACTCTCTCCTCGGCCACGAGGGGGTTGAACCTCTGGATTAGCGCTCGAACTGGCGCCCTGACTGCCACTACGAGCGTCCCCGCTGTTGCTACGATTGCGAGGGCGCTGTTGCTCGCGTTGTTGATCCCCTGGCTGGGCTTGATTCCTGTTGGCGTGAGCAAAACGAGCGGCTTGTCTGATCCCTCCTGCCATTTCTAATATAGCGGCTCCTGCAAAAATGGAAAGTACAAGGGTTATAAATCCTTGAACAGAATTATTAAGTGTGCAAATTACAAGTACAAAGATACAGTTAGTATTCCTATCTAAAGTTAGTGCCCTAAGAATCTAACCATCTCTCTCGATATCACGAGCCGGAGGATTGTCAAGGTAATGGGGGTCGTCCGAAAGACCACACAGGAACATGAGCTCCGCATCGTCTATCCAGTCCTTCGCTTGTATAAGGTGACCCTCGTCCCTTAAGGCCTCAGCCAAAGCCTTTGCCCAACCTTTGGGGAGGGCCGGCTCCAAACGGCTCTTCGCAACCGAGCCCCAATTTGTGGACACCCCAAAGCCCTCTCCTGTGGGAGCCTTAACAAAGATGAATTTCTCCTTCCAATTGGGGCCATATGTGCTTGTGGGAGAGTTGATTAGCTTTGTACGAGCCTTCGCTTGAATGTAGTAGAAGCCCGCCTCAGGAGACGAGCGTGACGAGCTAACTACTTGGAAAAGTGCATGAAAGTTTCGCACAAAGGGCTCGTATCCAACACTCCTCATCAGAATCACGAAGCTTGTCAGTAGAGCCAAGCCGTTGGGCACTATTTGAGAAGGACAGAGGTTTAAGTCATTCAGCAGGTGGGCCATTGGGATCGAAATGGGGAACCTCAAACCCCCTGAGCTAACCGAGGCCACATACACCGCCATTTCCCCAGGAGGCTGGTTATTAGCACGCTCGTGGTTTTCTGGGATTCTCCACGTATACCGCTCGTCCCAGTAAATGGGCGCCATCATCGTTTTCACTTCTCCCACGGTGACTGTGCTGGGAGTCTCATCGGGCGTGCGTTCGGTAGCCTGGTAGCCTGATCCTTCACCCTCGTTAGGCCCTTTGGATTTCTGGGATTTCTTGCTTTTTCCTTTATTACGGGCTCTTTCTGAAGGCCCTGTTATGGCTTCAGCCACCGGAAGCGGGTTCGCGACGGCCACCGTCACAGTATGGCGGTGAGGGTGAGTGGCACTCTGAGTTATGGGGAGAACAACCCCTTGCCTTTCCGCCTCCATCACCAGATTCATCTCCTCAAAGAGAGGATCCACTCCGCCAGGATTCCATTTCTCCATGGCCATCACTGCCGCCCCCAACTCCTCATCTCTGGGGGAATCAAGAGAAGAGGAACTCTCAGTGGCCATTTCGTGGATTTCACGGGCGAATTCCTCAACGTGTTGGTCAGCCATGGCAGAGGCTGAGATTTGGGAGAGATTTAATCTGGGTTAGAGAATGAGAGTTTTCTGGAAAGAAATTAGGATTCCCTAAAGGAGTAAAACCTAAGGGATTACAAAGTCCTAAAAGTCCGAATCTAAAGTTAGCAGAGTTAGAAAACTACGCTGGAAGTTTACCTTGCGAGTTTCTGAGAAAATCTGGGAGAGAGGTTGAAGATGCTCTAAGAACTGGTGTGCGAGAGAATTCTTTTTGCAAAGGATGCTTGGGAGTTCTGAATGCGTAAAGAGTAGCAAGATTTCAGAATCCCGTACTTATAGGGATGGGAGTTGGTGCCTTTTTCGGCAATGAATTCAAAATGGTAATCATTTCCAGCCTAGGAAACCGCCCACTTTATGGAACCGTCACATGCTTCCCAATGCTCATGAGCCCCACGCGCGCCCGCATTTAATGCTCTGACGTTTCGGATACTCAAGAACAGTACAACGCTCAGTGCAAAAGCATTACGAGCGGTCAATTGAAAAGATCGCATTAATGGCACAATCAGAGGAAAAATTGCTCAACACGCCAAGTCCTATACGAGCGTTACATGCGAAAGATAGAACGTGTCAAAATTCTACAGTCCTTATCACTAAGGACTACAGAATTGGGGGGCAAAATGATGGGGTCAAAATACGATCGTCCCACGTTAGGACACGTGGCATCACCGAGATGATGACATCTGTCTCCCCAAGGTTGCACCCATCAGTGCACGAGCGCTAAGCCCAACAAGCGCAATCCTTCTTCAGGAGTTAAGCCCAACGAGCGCTGTCACTATCACGAGCGTCCTTCATACTGTATGATTGGCACGCCCACGTGCCAAGGGAGCCCTCTTCGAGCGTCACACTCCCTCAGAGTGGCCTCCCCTTTGGCTCGTCACTTGAACTGAAACCTTCATTCCCCCCAGCGGATATCTTGGCTTCCAATACTCCAGGTTGTCACGAGCGCGCTCTTAAGCCCTCGTTACCAACCACCCAAATGGCTCTCTGACACAACGTACATGCCCGCGCACCTGCCACTGTTGCCAGCACCAACTTTTGGCCGCTTTTGCAGAAGATTCCTCCTAGGTTTCTCTCTCATGGCGCCACGTGTTAGGGCAACATTCGGCTAGGACCACTTGAGGCAAATGACCAAAGGGCCCTTGACCCTCAACTATAAATAGCTAAAGTCATCTTCTACACAAGTAAGCATTCTTCATCACTGAAACTGTGACTGAACTTACGTTTCTCCTTCATACCTTGAACTGACTTGAGCGTCGGAGAGCCAAACTGGGCATCACCCCCAGTTCCCCCGGCTTGGCCTTCTGACTTTTATTGTGCTTGTCCCAACAGGTAGAACCCCCTTTCTCATTTCCGGCGAATCTCCGGCGGTTTCCTCCACAACTACAAATCGTAAAGTGTTTGGATTCGGACCCTCACATTCTGAACCCATCAGATATACTTGTTAGAGAGCGTTTGATATATGAGATTAGGTTCATTTGGCCCACTTATAACATATTAAATCTTGTCGACCCGAAAGAGTTAATCTTCGACCCGGTGCAATCTGCCTACTTTAGAGAGATTAAGTTCTCAAATGAATCCTAGGGGAGGGGGTGTGTTTATTGGAGATTAACTCTTATCTATTATAGATAAGTTTAAAAACTTAGTTTGATTTTCTGGCTAAACATGAAAATTACTATTTATTTCACAAAAATAAAAATAAAAATTACTATTTTAAATGATATTTCAGTTTATGAGATATATCAAACACGATAATAAGTGAAATTAGATGCAACTAAATTTATCAATTGAATGTATCAAACACAAAATTAATTTCTTATACGAGTATTTAATTTCACTTAATTCTCCACAAATAGATTAAGTGAAATAGGATAATCTACATTATCAAACGCTCTCTTACTAGTTTAATTCAAATTAAAAATACATCTTACTCTATTATTAAGCGCGAGACCCAAGTGTGGTCTCTTGGACTTGGTCTCTTTTTTTCTTTTTCTTTTTTTTTAATTGATTTATTTTACTCACTTAACCACATACGACGTGTTTTAGTCCGTTACTTACGTATTAACCTCACTCTTTTCTCATTTCATTTCAATTCTTTTTCTTTTCTTTTTGATAATTTTTTTTCTAAGATATTGTTTTTTGGTATTTTATTCTCTATTTATTTATATTAATTTAATAATTATATTAAAAATAGTAATAAAATATATATTAATATAAAAAATGATTTAAATATATTTTAAACAATAGAATTTCTTAATTTGCACACGCAACGAGTGTGCCAAAGTTACTAGTATATATTATGTGGCAAGGTTAGATTTCAAATAGATAGTTGTTTTCAGATTATGCCATCTAAGATCCACCACTAGGCTGACCCTTGAGCCCAAGCTTCAAACGTGGAACACCAACAACTGTCTAAGTAGCTCAAACCTTTCTCGACCACCAAGCTCCTCGAGCTAGCGATCTAGCTCGACTAGAGCTTTATGTGCGAGAACAACATTTAATGTTTGAGATCTACTCATAAGACATTAAATGTTTAAGATTTTCCTGTACATTTTTTGACACAACAGATATGAGGTGTCATGTTGTATTCCACCTACCACATTAGATGTAGTTAATGTACCTTTGAATATATATACTGGGTACACGTAAGGCTTCACACTATAAAATACCCCTAACATTTATGTCTTCATGTAAGACATTTATTGCACATCTTTCGACCTCCCTCCTTGATAATTTACTATTTTCTTGAACACTCTAATGTTTTGAACATTAGAGAACTAAAATTGGACTAAATATCCATTCCCTCATTTTAGCCTTTGAATTCACAATTGCTTCTCTTTTCAGTTATTTCCTTGGTTAAAACACTTCCCAAATATAAATTTTTGAGTGTCCGTAATCAAGTCAACCTCTAGCTCAAAGCATTTTGGACACCATCAATATTATTAACACATGTATAAATTCACTTATATTTATATATAATTTAGTATTTAACTAGAGTAGATAAAAAATTAAGTAAAAATAAGTCATTTTTCATGAAAACAAAAGGCAGAGTTGTTGGCATAAAAGTAAAAAAAATAAAAAAAAATTCCCTTTATTTTAACTAATCGGAGGCTCTTGTTTTGTTTCTCGTTCATCTTATTAAGCTATTTTTTTTAAAATATCTTGTTTCTCTATAATTTTATTTATAAAATTCATCTTATTTTAATGTTTTATTCAAAAATATGAGAAATATATTAGTATCATATAGTTAGGGAATGTATATTTAATTCATAATAATAGTTGAATATGTTGATTTGAGGATTTTACGATGTCAAATATATTTTTAGTTTGTTTTATTTACATTTACTCTTTTGATCTGCGAATACAACATTTTGAAACCTGGATTGGGATTGCCTGTTTGATGGATGATTGGTGTTTTGCTTAATTTAAATAATTTTATAAAACAACTCGGAATCGATCTGTTGTGACCAATTAACGTTTTGAATAATTCTATAAAACTACTTAGAATTGATCTGATTTTTGAAAATCGATAATTTCAATTCTAATTCACCAACTATTTTTGATTCTTTTTGTAATTAGATATATTGGATATTGTGCTAAGATTTTTTTGAAGCTAAAAGGAACTAATATTATTAATCGCTCAAATTACATAAAAAAGACTCAGCCATAGTCGAAATGTCATCGGAACCTATGCAAGCCAAACTTGTATTTTTCGCAAGTATATGAGTTACATAATTAGTTTCACGCGTAACAAAACAAAAAGAAACAAACTCAAAATGGTGCAACAAACCCCTGAAGATCTGAAATTAGTGTGCCCCATAAGATGTGATCACCATCAATAGAATTGATCCTATTAACTATACTATGGCAATCCTCGTCCACCACAATCTTCCTCTGGCCAAAATCCCGAGCAAGAGTAACTACTGTCAATGTCCCATAAATTTTTGCCATCTCCATATTCGGAGGTCCTCTCTTCTGAATCGTCACCCACCTAATACATGCTCCCTTTGAATTTCTTTTCACTATTTCGACTCTTAGTTAGGCTATCCTGAAACACCGCCCTATCAAAATTGAACTTCACCACTCTCCTCAACAACGACCTCCATCTAACTTTGTCCGTTTTAGCTCATTGTGCCCTCTACCCAGTCATCATTATTGTAACATACTCTACTTGCATCCGAGTGATCATTGTGATTATCTCATCTGCCACCCAAAGGACCTCATTTTTCCCTGAATCGATTGTGACTCCACCAAAGGCACCAAGTTACAATTGCAAAGATAGCTCGGTTTGTCGGATTAAACCCCTCTAACATGGTCCCCACTCCTATTACAAGTCCACTCACCACAGACTGAATTAGCTTGCTTGGTAAATTCATTATAGCTTAGGATTTCTAGGTGTTAGGCGATAAATATTTGATATTTTAGGCCTATTTTCCATATGCATTATTGTGACACCCCGATTTTTCGGTCGTCCAGGTATGTCTTCACGAGTGAGCTAAGTGCGCTTTTAAATTATTTATTTATGAATTTATGTGTTTATTATAATGTTTATATGTTATATTTGATTTGTATGAATTATTCGTTAAGTGTTTTATTTGAATTTTTGAACGTTTAGCCCCGTTTGACCCCGTTTTTTTATTCGTTTGACCCTGTACTTGTTTCCAATTTTTGTAACAACTTGCAATGCATGAACTATGTGATTTATAAACTTGTTTAGATGCTCGTTTTATGTTTTAGAACTCGTTTGTTGTGGTCTTTGACCATTTATTTGTTTTGGGGACTCGAGGGCCTAACGGAGTTTTAGCGCACCTTCTGTTTCGGGGGCCGTAACTTGAGATTGGGAATTCAGATTTGAATTCCGGAAGTGGCGCTGGACTCGTAACAAAGATATAGAGCTAAGGAACCTAACTTGTATTTTTTCTAAGCCACTTGAGCCTCCGAAATTTGTCCGAACCGAGTCGCACTCGCCGATTTGCCACCTTGGAGTATTTTGGCCATAACTCTCTCATTCCTTAACCAAATGAGTTGATTCTTAAGCTCACTTAAACCTAGTTAAGCCCTCTATATCCCTCTCTAACCCTCGTTTTGAAATCAGCAAGGGAGCTGGTGAGAGAAGCTGGAAACCGAGAGAGAGAAATAAGGGATTTTTTACACTATTCACTTTACCTCTTTCAAGCTCATTACTTCATCATTTCGCCTCAAATTCCAAAGGTAAGTCCATGGTTTTATTCTCCATCTTCCCCTCTTTCTTTTAAGTGTTTGTTTGCTGAATTTCTTGGAGATTTGAGTATGCTTTGGTGAAGAACATGAATAGTTAGGTTTTTCCTCCATTCTTGAATTCATGAGATAGCTTCGGTTTTTGTGGATTTTGATGCATGAATCTTATTTCCTTAAGCACCAATAACTGAATTCGTGCTCTTATTTTCATGGATTATGAGTATGTGAAGTTTCACCATGTTTGGAGCTTGGAAACGTGACTGAAATTTTTGGAAAATGAAACATGAATGTGAACTTGTTCCGTATTACTCTTGCTGCGTGAGTTGCTGTCAGTTTTGCCTTCATTTTCTTGCTGTCTTTACTACTGTGTTGTTGCTGCTATCTTGCTCTTTTGTTGCCTGCTGATGCTGCTGCGTGAAACAGGAGGAAGAACAAGGCCGCTGCTGCTGCTGTTCGTATGCTGCTGTGTGATCTCCCCGGGCGGGGAGATTTTTATCTTAGCGGGGACACTTGTGCAGAAGCCTTCTGCTCTTCCCTTCCCCGGGCAGGGAGTTCTGTGTTAAGTTTTTCCTCGGGCGGGGAGTCCTGCTGCGTGTAGTATTTTGTGTGCATGGTTCTTGTTGTGTATGTGCATGGATGTGTGTTTTTATATGTGTGTGTGGAAACATGCTACGTTTGTGTGTGTGTTTGTATATATATATATATATATACACTCATAAATATGATACTATAGGGTATATATATGTAATATATTACATGTTATGAGTTCACGTATTGAAATTATTTGATACGAGTTTTACTCGATTTAAACTTTAACCTTATGAATGCATATGGTATGCTATTATATGATAGGATATGAGTTTATTTGATATGATATGAGCTCTATTCTTGAATTATTTGTGTGATATTTCGTTAATTGCTCCATTATGCCTAAGTATGAACTTATATGAAGTGCATTGCATCATTTTGCAACTATATGCATTAGCCGAGCGTTTCTATAGTTCATATGGAGTCTAAGCCTTGTTTCTTGTGTTTAGATTGTTCGAAGGGAGTTGCTCGTGGGGTGCTTTGGGGCTGTTCGTTCGGTTTGTTCGTCAAGGTGAGGTTTTAGATTTGTTATAGTTAATGCGACCTTCAACCCTATATGTTCGTTTTCAAGCCCGCATGCGATTATACTATTATATTTGTATAATAGATATATGTATATATGATATGTTTATGACTTTGTCATACGATTAAATGTTTTGAATTATATGTACGAGAATACGTAAGCTTGAAAACGTTTAGCAACGAGGCTATGCTCCAAATCGTATACTTTCAAGCTAGCTAAGGATTAGGATGACACGGAGAGGTACGTCTATTGCATACGCTAAGTTGCAAGGTAAGGTATGTCTGATAAGGTATGTAAGTTATGATATGTTATGTTTCGAGCGAGTTATGTTATGATATGTTCTGGTATGTTATGATTGAGTCCCGGAGATGTGGGTAAGAAAGACCCGGGACGACCATAGGGTCGCCGGTTAGGACCTCTGTGCACATTCTCCTGTTGGATAGGATCAACCCGGAACCCAGTAAGAGGTTTGGTGGGGAATGGAATCCTCGGGCGTGAGCGTCATGAATGTGACACCCCTGTCCCACATCGGGAAAGTATAAGGATTAAGTTCAGTATATAAGTTAAAGAGTCCAAGTATAATCAATGGATATCCCTTTTGGACAGTGGTTTAGGCCCAATTTCAGGTTATACTCGGTGGGCTTGGAGACTTGCACTCTCGTCCAATGGGCTCGCAGACCCGGGGCGTGACAAATGGTATCAGAGCCGCTCGTCAGCCGCAGGAGCTAAGTGCTATATGGGGCAAAGTGCTACGCACATGGGAGCCACCTCTTGAGCCTGCGGGGCAAAGTGCTACATGTGTGGGAGCCACCTCTTGAGCCCGTAGGAGCCACCACCTCTAGAGTCCCAACGGCCAACGCAGACGAGTCGGTCATGGGCTATATGTGTAACGCCCCAATTTTCGGCTTTCCAGGTACGCACGACATGTGTGAATTTTTCCAAGAGTTAGGATTATTTTTAATTCTCTCGTTTATTATATTCCTATAATTCATGATAAATCGTATAAATTATCTTTCAATGTGATTACATGAAATAAGTATCAAATTGATCATTATTTTAAATTAGTAGACTAAACTTCATGAATATATTCTTGGACTAAATTGCTCATTCTTCCTGAGTATGAACTTGATTGCATGAACTAGACAACTTGGGGACTTAATAGCAAATTATGGTGAGTCACCCCATCTCTTGGAAGCATCACGTAATATAGCATCTCTTTCATTTCTTCATTTCATATACACACAAACATATCCACCTCCATCTCTCTCTCGGTTCCTCCATCAAAGAAGAAGGGAAAATGGGAGTTCATCATCATCATCAAGCTATCTTCCATCCAATTGATTACTTGAAAGCTTGAAGCTTCTTCATCATCTCTCTTCTCTTTCTTTCAAAGATAAGACATGAATACATGAATTCTTGAATTCATTATGTGAAGCTAGGGTTATGATTCTTATGGAATAACTTGGTTATGTGGTACTAGAAGCATAATTAGGAGCTTTGGACCTGAATTTCTTGCATATACTATGAAATTATGGAGTTATATGATGATTTCTTGTTTGGGTAAAAATTGAGGATTATGATGATTAAGGCATGAACAAGTGTTTATGTTGGTTTTTATTATACTTTAAGCATGAATATATGTTATTTTCATGAATTCTTGTAATTGGAGTTGAATTATAAGTGTTTCGATGAATTTGGGGTATGGTTCGTGTATTTTCCCCTGTTTCTGCTCTGTTTTTTCTGCAGAACTTGAAGGTCGCGGCCGCGACTAAAAATATGCATAAAACTGGTCGCGCCCGCCACCCCATTTTGGCCAACTTTCGACTTTTAGGAAAATTGCATGAAAAATTCGGAAAAATGGCCGCGACCATTTTGTGAAGGATTTTGGTCGCGGGCGCGACCCCACCAGAATCTGCATTTTGCTCAACTTCGGACCTACGCCATTTTCACCTCGCTTTGAATTAGAAAACGTGCCATATAGCGTTGGAAAGGTCTTTGTGTCTAGTTTCATATCCAATAAACAAAACTCAATTCCAACTTCTAGAACTTAAGATATTCCAGTTTTCCTATTGCATGCGCATTTCCAAAAATTATCAGTTTTTACCAAACTTTGCCAAAACCCATCTTATTGCATTCTTTTCACTTTATTGGCTCTCATATGTGGCTTATATGAGTTATAAACTTGATTTAGTGATAAATATGCTCTTAAATTGACATTCCTTAACTATTAATACATGACATCTTGATTATGATTAAGCCGTGCGTCATATTTGGTATTATTATTGAGTCATCTTGACAAGTGCATCATGTCCCATTTTCTTGTCCAGTGGTTCTCCAGAGCAGCGATTGGGATCAATGAGCATGTTCACGTGAATCGTCGTGTTACCTGTCAGCAAGCAATTCGGGCTCATGCAAAGCACGTGTAGCTTGATTAATGTCATAGTCGTGCAAAGCAATGCGCGTACCGTGATTGGACCGTTCAAGTGATTGCAAGCAACTCAGGCTCATGCAAAGCAATGCGTGTAGTTTGATTAGTGTCATGTTCATGCAAAGCAATGCATACAACGTGATTAATGTCATGATCATGCAAAGTAATACATGCATCATGATTACCGTGTTACAGTGTTACCGTGAATGGTGAAGGCTCGCAACCTTCCCGTTAATGGAGTGATGGAATGATTGGAGTGTTGGAGTTTATTGGGGTGATGGTGTTTATTGGAGTGATGGGGTTTATGTGAGTGATGGAGATATTTGGGGAAATCCATATATGTACAGTGTTCTTGCAGGTACACTCTAAAAGGGAATCAAGCTGAGTCGAGTCCTTGCATTCGAGATCCGTACGGTGCATTTATTTAATTATCATTTCAAAGGAGCTGTTGTTAATGTTATTTGTTATTTATCTTAGGAGATGCTAATGTATTGATATGTAAAATTCGCATGTGAACTACTTGATAAATGAACAATGACATAGCATGCTTCCGCTTTACTTTTATACATTATGATATGTGATTTGTGAGTTAGTCCCGTTCGCTGCAGGTTGATTCATGTACGGATTATCCATTTCGTGTGTGGATCGACCTGTAGTGCGGGGATGTGACATCCTTACGTGTTGGGGTGCTACAATATGTCATGCCGCGACGAGGACGTCGCGATTCTGAAGGAGGCGTGATTGTGACACCCCTGTCCCACATCGGGAAAGTATAAGGATTAAGTTCAGTATATAAGTTAAAGAGTCCAAGTATAATAAATGGATATCCTTTTTGGGCAGTGCTTTAGGCCCAATTTCAGGTTATACTCGGTGGGCTTGGAGACTTGCACTCGCATCCAACGGGCTCGCGGACCCAGGGCGTGATAATGAAACTCACGACCCATACATAATGTAATGGATGGTTAGAGTCGCACAACCCTTCCATCACTCGGAGAAGGTTGGTATGATACGTTATGATTTATGTTTTGATATGTTATGTTATGAGGAGCCTGGGATGGGATTTCTGCTCGTACTCGCCGACCTTTTTGTACGTTATGTTGATTATGGAACGGGATAGGGCTTTTAAGTTAAGTATGTTATGATTTGATATGATGTGTATATGTTTGTTTTAAAAATGGATTTCGTTGTGCAAAAACCTATTCCCGGTTCATAGTCTTTTGTTTAATACGTTCTATGCTCTATATTATGTATCGTGTGTGTGTATTCAGCCCCCTCACTCAGTCGAGTTGTAGACTGACCCCTCTCATTTTTCTTCCTTTAGTTGCAGGTGCAGGGTTCGGTTCAAGCTAGGCGACGGTCTTCTTTTGGGTCTTTTGGGTCAAGTTGTTCGAGTCTTTTGCATTCTGCATTTTTATCCTTACGCTATGGAATTTTAAATATGTATAAGCTTATGATTATGTATTTAATGCATTTTATTGACTTAATATGATTCGGGAGAGGCTTCTAGGGACAGTATGAACCCGTTGTGCATTTATGTTTTATATTTGATTTACGGGATTAGGTACCTATGCTAGTTGAACCCGTCACATGTTTCTATTTGAGATCTTGCATGATTATGATTGTTGATCCTGTTGCTTCCGCCTTTGATTTTATTTTTGTTATACACTCTGTATTATGGTCTAGACCGCCTAGCCTAGGGGTGTGTTTTGTTTGTCTCCCGTTTGCTATGGCTTGGTGCATGTGCGGAGTTCCCATTTTGTTACACGTGTCGGGCTATGGTACGGGGGATGTGGTGCCTTCGCACGGGGTGCTACAATTATTGTCATTTATATGACATTTACAGTTTAAAATACCTTTTTTTAGGTAACTTTCGCTCGGAAGTAAAAAATGGCAAGTTTAGAGAAAAAACGATGAAACAAGCACAAAAAAGTAGCTGACCAAGGAGATTAGCACCAACCGATGACGTTAAAGTTATTAGTGGCCGCTAGGAAAGTAGAGAAAAAAGCTACTGTTCAGGCGATTAACGGTCGCCAACTTTGCAAGAAGATATTCTTAGCGGCCTCGAATGAGTGTTTAAAATGCATTAACGAATCTTTAAGAATCACGGTCATGAAGAATTATACTGGAGAAATTAGTTGCCGCGAATGATGTCTAACGGGAATAATTCGTGGATTTTGGCCCTTAACTTCTTACGGGTATTTAAAGCACGAGAAAATCATAAAGAAAAAAGGAGTCAGAAGAGAGATTGAGAATAGAGAAAAACAACTGAGTACGAGACGAAGAGAGAGGAGAAGCAATTCTGTATCTTCCCTCATCACGACAAATCTTCGATTTTTCCATGTCAATCTAGTTTGAATATTTTCTAGTTCGAAATATGCAAACTAATGTCTTTTAATTTAGTTTTATTATGAGTTTATGATTGGAATTTAATTAAACAATCATATTTATTTATGAGCATTAGTATTTTGGACTTGTTTTGTGTTTTTGTTTAGAAATGCTATAATAAAGTCATTTCATTCCTTTGTTTATTTCATTTCAAAGGTCATTCTTTTCCTACCTCATTCTATTCATATATACCAATCATGCCAGAGTTTCGAGTATGAAGATATTTAACTTGACTTTAAGCCATTAGTGATTAATTAGTGAATGTCTTAGCCGCTGCCAATTAGTTATAATCACCCTGTTTTATTGGCTGAATTAGGGAGATATTGGGTTACGAGAGTAGGCAACATGAACTGGTTAGGTACAAGTGTTTGTCCTCGAGGGAGGCTAGCATTTACATAAGTGATTATAATTGTGAAAACAAAACATTCATTGAACAATGCATTGATGTCTGATTCCATGAAGTTATTGTCCCTAACTACTCGTTATTATTGTCGAGTCTTCAATATTTTATTCATTGTTGCATGTTAGTTATAGAAATCCCCCCTGTATGATTGAGTTGGTCTATAAATTGATGAATATACGAAGCGATTGGTTGGTTTTCTCCGTCCCTGTGGGATCGACACCTATGTACTTCAAATCTCATGTGTTCACTTGCACTAATAAGGTTTTAATTAAAGCTTTCTAAAAAAAAAACGAACACTAAGTAGTCTGAAATTGTGCTAAGATTTGATTAATTTAGTTTTTTATGTTTTGAGTCTTTGTATATTGTTTGGCAAATTCCTTCATTTAAGCCCTCTGCTTAAAGTACTATTGACTTGCCCGGCGTTGCCAACCGACTCCCAGTTGTCCCTCAACTCCAAATTCCAATGCCCAAACTCTAGTATCTCACATCGGTTGGAGAAGGGAATGAAGCCTGCCTTATAAGGAGGTGGATACCTCTCCCTTGCAGAGGCCTTTTCCTGGGCTGGGCATCAGTCGGGAAGAACAAAACCGTGAGGTGGGCTGTGTAACACCAAAGAGGACAATATCTGCAGGTGGGTATTCGGGCTGTTACAAATGGTATCAGAGCCGGGGCCCGGGCCGGTGTACCAGCGAGGACGCTGGGCTCCCATGAGGGGGGAGGTGGATGTAATGTCCCACATCGGAGGAAGAGAAAAACTAAGCCTTCCTTATAAGCGGGTGAATACCTCTTCCCTATAGAGGCATTTTCCTAGGTTGGCGCCTTTGGCTTAAATTCCACCGGGAAGAACAAAACCGTGAGGCTATGCCGACGTATGGATAGCAAAGCGGACAATATCTACAGGCGGGTTTTCGGGCTGTTACACAAACATTCATGAAATGTCTCCAAACTTGGTAGAGATCATCCTCATATATCAAGGAATATGCTTGTCAATTAGTATTTCGATCCCACTTAATTAAGACCCTAGCTCTTTGGCGTAAAACGCCCACTAGCGGGATGACATTCCCTTATCACCCAACACCAACGTCTCCGAGTCGTGGCTGCAAACTTGTCCCTCAACTCCAATGCCCAAACAGATACAGAATGTCTCCAAACTTAGTGGAGATCATCCTCATACATCAAACAATATGCTTGTTAATCAGTAATTTGATCCCACTTTGTTAAGACCCTCAGCTCCTTGGCGTAAAACACCCACTGGTTGGACAACATACCCTTGTCACCCGTAACCAACACCTCCGAGTCGTGGCCGCAAACTTGTACCCAAGTGCAACCCATGACACCGGGTTCAGTCGATCGGGTGGTCAAGTAAAATTTTGCCATATCAATATATATTTTATAACTATTTTTATGGGTTGTTTACATCTGCACCCCTTGCTAAATTGAATAATTACAACTCGTACCCCCTTAGATGAAAATATTACACATCCTACCCTTTCAAGTTTGGAAAATTATAAATGAACCCATTCCGGTTGGTTTTTTTATGAAAAATCATCCTTAAATTGACTATATCTCATCATTAATTAATTCCACACAATAACTCACACATCATTCTCAGGTAATAGACACGTAATTTACGAAGTATTTTGGAGGATCAACACATGATTCGTTTGTAAATTGATATTTCATAATGACTTTTCCCCCCCTCAATCAGCGGTGAGGAACTAATTAGTGGTGAAATATAATCAATAAAAAAAAAATTCGTGAAAAATTCAATCGGGATGAGTTCATTTATAATTTTCCAAACTTAGTAGGGTAGGTTGTGTTATATTTTCATCTAAGGGGGTACGAGTTGTAATTACTCAATCTCACAAGGGGTATAGATGTAAAAATACATTTATATTTAATATATCTATTAAATTTTTAGTAAATAAATATTAATAAAAAACAACTAAATTGTAAATTAGAGAATATCAGAAAAAATAAATAAAATATTAATGAAAGAATTATATTGAAGTGAGAGAGACTGGGGTTAAAGAGATAAATAAATAAATAAGTGGGGTGAAAAAATAAACAAGAAAAATAAGAATTCAGATATCCAAAAAGTAAAACAGTTGTGCAAAAGAAACATAAAAAAATATTTAATTTTATAATGTCACAATATATTGTCTTTCAGTCACAGCATATAATATTAAATATTATTTCATATTATTTAGAATTGGTTCCGGAATTTCTCTCTCTAACGTTGTAAAATACAGTATCGTAGGGTTCCAACTCTTTAGAAGCCAGAGCTGCTCTTGCTTCAGGGAAAAGCTTCTGGGTCTGAACACCATTACAATCCAATGACGTTGGTTATCGGATGATAATTATTCCTCTGATTTTCTCCTAAACCCAAATCCCCAAATCGATTTCGTCCGTCATTTTCATCTGGGGAGATATTACTGGATGTTTTTATATTGTTTGAACTATATTTATATGTCAATCACCCGTTTTGAACGGATGCAAGCGGATTACTCTAGCGATATTTCAATTTTTGCGGTGTTTGGGATGTCCGTTGAGCACTGAAGTGGATTTGTTGAAGAATAATCGGCGGAATTGCTGTTAGGGTTTTAGGGGGGCGGAATCCCTTTTGAATTTTGTGGGAGGAGTAATGGAGGCTGATGATCAGACGTTTAGGGTTGATTTCTCAAGCGAAGGAATTTCCAGGCTCCGGGAGACTGTTAAGGAGAAACTCAAGGAGTACATGGGCGACTACACGGATGATACTCTCGTGGTATGAAATAGAAAATTTCATAAGCATTTTAGTTGATTTTATTTTGCCGAAACTGAAATTTGTGGAGAATTGTGTGTTAATTGGGGTTATCGATGCTATGTAGATTCTACGGAGGTTTTGCTGCCTGTTAGTGTGTTAAAAGTTATGTAGTTATTTGTTTCCAGAGAATGCTTGTACTTCTTTTGTGGTTACAGCCAGTGGGAGGATGTCTGTGAATTTGATTATCGAATCTTGATCGGTCTCTTGGATCGTTTAATATTGGTCATGTGCATTTCGTGGACTCACCTATTGTGCATTTGGTCTATTGGGATTTACTTTAGTTAGATTTTTCTATCAGGATCTTTTAGTTTATACTGAGATGAATGAGTTGTCAGGAATGACGGAACTTAGAATTTTAATGGAGTTTGTGACTATTTTATTCTGTTCAACTCTGGTGCAACTTAATCGGTTGTGTCAGTCTTCAATATAATAACTTCATGATCGCATATTAGCGATTAACTTTAACCTTCTGAAGTATGAATTGTTTGTTACTAACCTGATCAGTCCTAGCGCCTCCAGTATGATACCTTTAATGTCATTTTTGTTAATAATTGTGCAATTCACAAGCTCATATCTGGTTAGTGATTGTACATTGATTCCTGTTTGATTGCACCATTTGTCCCTTTTACTTGCCCTTTTTTCCTCAATTGAATGCTATTCAATACATTGAGGGTGGACATGCACTGAGGCTAATTTTGTTCCTCTTGAATGCACCTATTTAGTTCTATTGTGTTTAACTTTTATTCTGCTGTACTGAGTTCACTTTAAGGCTCCCCTGTGAGTTGGTGTATCAACAGTTACGGTAGAATAGCTGCATTCTTTCTATTCAAATTGCTGATCATTTGTGTTTTCTCTCTAGGAATATGTTATAGTCTTGTTAAAAAATGGTAGGCGTAAAGATGAAGCGAAGAGTGAGCTGAATGTCTTTTTGGGAGATGATGACAGCGACTCTTTTGTATCTTGGTGAGGCTAATTGAATTGGTACTATCACGGTATCACCACCCTGAATGTCGAGTCATGTTCTCTAACTGTTACATCTGTTTTTCATAGGCTTTGGGATCATTTGGCGTCTCATATTAACCTATACGTGCAACAACCAGAACGTCATACAGATGGTGCTCCAAAAACAAAACCTACTGCAGGAGATCAAGGTGCAAAGGGTTTGTCTAATAAGATTGAATCTGAAGCTAAGAAAGCATATTCTACTAAAACATCTGGTCACAATCGGGAACCAGAAAGAACAGGGTTAGTTAGGGATGGAGGTGAAAGTGAAGTTCCCCTTCCTCGTAACTCTCTTAAGGACAATGTGAATTCCCGCGATGTATCTCACAAGAGAACTAGTCGAACTAGGCCATCTCTTTCTCCTCGACCCAGAATTCATAAGAAAAGAAGGCATACTGAGGAGCAGCGGCCGAAAAAGGTAGAGTTTTCTCCATTACCAGTTCATTTGCTGCCACAAGCTTTACATTTTACTGTTCTTGCACACATCATTTTGTGTTTGTCTTGATATATTAGAAACTTTGTATCAGAACATGAATCTTAGACCCTGTTTACCTAAGCCAGCTTTACTAAATAAACTCATGCCCCTTTGGCAAACTGATGGAGGTGTGTTCAGGCAGCCTCTCCATAATTGTAATTGGGAGTTGCTCTGACATTTGATACTATGATATGCATTAACTACTCGGCTGAGTTTTGCGAAGTTAGGTGATTTAGGTGCAGATGGTCTGATGTGCTGATGGCTAGCACTTATTAAGGACCTGAGATGTACCTTACAAATTAGAACTATTTATAATTTTTGTTTACAATATAGCATTTATTCATGACTTTATTGCATTTAGAATCTATGTGTAGGACCCACCTCTTTGCTAAATCTTTGATGGAGAACTTTTCAAATGCCCAGTGAATTGTGTCTAAATGTAGATGGTTTTTCCTTCTCTTCATGCTATTCATTAGTTTTCTTTTAAAATGTTGATCTTATATTCTGAGCGTGAGCTCATTCTGTAATTTTGTAATATAGAAACTAGTCTTCCTTATGTTCCTTGGTTTATATTTTCCAATGAGGAAGCCCTTGAATTGATTTCTTTTCTCTGATTTATTCTATAAACTCAGCAGAGAGAAACCTCGCAGCCAACTGTCAGTGCACCAAGAAGGCTGCTGCAGTTTGCAGTACGGGATGCTGTTGGTACTTCTAAGACACCGAGTTCAATAGCTGAGCCTTCAGTCAAACGCCTGCGTTCTGTGGTTTCTACACCAACTGGAGATTTGCCCCTTGATGAACGGCCCTTGAGAATTCATCGTCCTTCCATGTCTGTTGCTATTAAAGCTGTGGCAGAAGCGGTAAAGGATGTGAGCAAAGTTAGAACCCCACGAAACGTGTTTGATAGGCTTGGTCATTCAACAGATGTTTCGAACACTACCAATCTTCAAGAATATGGAGTTGTTGATCAAGATTTGGATGGTGGAGATTTTAGTGTTGAAGTGGAAAATTTTGACTCTATTTATTATCATCCACTAGATGATAGCAGCAGACTGCAAATGGAGAGCATACCATCTTTCCATGAAACTATCATGGATGCTGATTTGGGATACAATGGTGGAAATTATGATGATTTTGATGTCAGAGGACGAGAAGCCACAGATATATCCCGGTCAGGCACATCTGTTGTAAACTGGGTAGATAACTCCCAGAGGTTCCAGTACGATACTGCTGATGATTTTGATGAAAGACTGCATAGGCCAGTTGAAGATTTTAGTCAGCCTGCAACAGTGCATAATACATCCCTTAGAATTGCTTCCACTGTGAGCATGAATTCCAGGAGAGCTTCTCAATATGCGGAGGAAAGGGAGGTGTCGGTGATGGATAATCGCATAAAAAATGCTGATGCTGTCACTACTAAATCGCAAGTGCGGTTGATGAAGGAGAACAACAATCCCACAGTAGCTTTTAATGGAAATGTAAGAAGTCCTTGTGAAATCATGCTTGGTTATGTCTCTGCTTCCTGTTTATATTTGGTAGAGATTTACTTTTTATGTATCGTCTCCCTTTTACCCATTTCTGGTGACTTACTTTATTGTAGGCAAAACCTGATTCAATTCCGCAGCAGTCAGAAAAGACTCAGACTCTAACTGGTGAGCTTTGCATTTTTCCCCATATAATTATCTCTGCTTGTTTCAAAACATGTGTAAGAGCACATTGGTGTTTTTTACACATTGATGTGAAGTTGAAATAATTTTATATGTTCCCTGGTATTATTGGCTGTAGATTTTCACCTAATTCTCTTTTCAATACTTGACCAACTTGAAAATTATTTGCATCTCCGGCTTGTCAATAATGTTGATCCTTTATCTAAATTCTTGATGCATGCAGGTCCGAATAATTCTGGCCAACCAACTGAAGATGCTGATTTGCGGACCATCTTTGTTAGCAATGTAATTGCCTGCATTTGAACCTGAACCTCCCATTGATGGATCTTTAGTACTTAAATGTCCTATCCTTTCCTTGTACCTGATATACTCTATCCCTTTTATTAGGTTCATTTTGCTGCCACCAAGGATAGCCTTTCTCGCCATTTCAACAAGTTTGGAGAAGTTCTTAAAGTGATTATTTTAACTGATCCAACCACCGGACAACCAAAGGGGTAAGTATTTAGTAGATGCTTCATATCCCTTTCACCCCTGCTAATTCCACTATCATTCTGAAATGCATCTGCTTACTCAGGTCAGCTTATATAGAATTTATGAGAAAAGAAGCAGCTGAGCTTGCTTTATCATTGGATGGAACCTCTTTTATGTCTCGCCTTCTCAAGGTATGTGATTGAAGGATGTGAAATGTGGCGGCTTTATAGATTAATGGCCTCCCTGAATGTAGTTGAATGTATGTGCCATTAAGATACAAATTGATAGTATCATATACTTTTTCGGTTGTTTCCCTGTCTTGGCCAGATTTACCTTTTTGTAGGGAAAGATTGGGTGAAGATGTTGTTCTTTGTATGAAAATCCTTCGCCATAGATTAAGTGTTGCATCATTTAGATCAGGTGAAGCTGGTGGTAGATATGTTTTTTGAAATAAATCATTTTAAATTTGCTTTACTCAAAAAGAAACAAATTTTACATAGATTTCCTTCTGTTGTTAAAAAAATGCTATGATGTTAATAATCTGAAAGTCAAAAACTGAAATTCAGAGTACAATTGCACGAGCCATAATTTACAGAAGTTACAGCAAAAGATTAATGGACTACGAAAAATGCAAATAGAGAAGCTGAATCTGTATGTTTGACCATTATGTGTTCATTTACGTAATTTTGCTTCACGTGCAGATTGTACGGAAAACCGCTGCTCAGCCCGAAGCTGCTGCATCTTCAGTAACATGGCCTCGTGTTGCAAGAGCATCTCCATTTGCAGTTCCCAGATTTAGCAGAGCCCCTTTTGCTAGGGGTGGTTTACACAGGAGCCGTGTACCTATGAAGCCCGGTTTGAGAAGTTTCCAGTGGAAGCGTGAAGCTGACTCAACTTCAACCGAGACGTCAGGTCAGGGTCCCAACACCATCATTGCACAACCACCCACCCGTAGTCTGACATACGTTCGAACTGAATCCAAGGCCAATGGAAGTTCTGGTACGGCTTAGGTGCTCAAATTAATTTAAAGGGAATTTTTGGATTTGAGGGCATAAACCCTAATTATCCGATAATTGTTTTTGCTTGGTCGGATACATGAGCCAAGCCCGGAGATACGCATGAGTTGAGGAGATAATTTCCCTTCTTTTGCTTCGATTAGTAAGAGCTTAAAGATTGGGTGGTGGAAGGGTGTCAGAGAGGGGGATTTGGTGGATGGATAGTCTTTTTTTGTGTAGAAATGGTGGAAGTACACTGCTAATATCTTGCTATTTGTGAATATTGGACTGGACTTTATATCCTTTCAGCACTTGTTTATGCTTATATGAAGAAAATGAGAGGGTAACATAAATGTCCCCTACCTATGCTCCTAATATTGTTATGCCGATTTATTATAAGTTAAATTTTTGGCCATTTTGTTTTGTCGCAGTAACTGGTTCTGAGTATTTTGTATCAATTTTCTGTTTCATTTAACTGTAATTATTGTGGATGTGGTGGTTCCAGATAGTAAATTTGTTATTGTTATATATAAACACCGGTCTAATATATTCTCAACTTTGAGTGTTTTCATAAGACACGAACGATTGTATACCCTTTTTTGTGCATTATTACTTATCAAACATAAATAAGTTGTCTTACCTTTTAGAGTTAATAATATTTTACCACCCTGTGTTATGTAAAATTAGCATAATGTCCCCTCTGAAAGATAACAATTCCCAAGAAAGCTTCTTGTGTTTTTTGAAAACAGTCTCACTGCCTCCTCCGTTAATTTTAAAATGATTTTAGCCTGAAAAAGACAATTATACCCTTCATATATTGCCCTTTAATTAATGTTTGAACAAGCTGAAACATTAATTAAAATTTTCAGAATTTTCCCTCTCAAACACAAACCCTTCTTGTTCAATGGATTCTGGGTAGATTTTGAAACATTGGCAAAACTTTTGGATTCCAACAATATCAACAACACAAGAAGCTCCTAAGGGTTGTGTCTTCACGGTATGTATAGGGTTTTGATGGGTTTGTGTTATTTTCTCCTAAGTGTTAGCATTTTGTTAATGGGTTTTTTGTTCAATAATTTGTGGCTTTATTTTGTTGAAATTTCTTGTAAATCTTGTAACGTTTCGGTGTTTATTGAGCTGATAAAGTGAAATTTTGGACTTATTCAGATGAGAAATACTTATTGTTGTTCAATGGTGGGTTCCATGGAAATATTTTGGTCCCTACAGATATGTTAAAAGGATGTGGTGTTTTTAATGTTTGTTGTCTCTTTACTGTGAGACATGGGCTTGTCCTTTTCTTATTTGTTTATCAGCTTGTGGTCCATGTTCGAAATTTGAGGGTGGTCCTTGTGTCCCTGTTCTTTTACACTTAGCCACTATGTCTCATGTGTTTTTGTTTTTTATTTTTTTGTAATTGTAGATGGTTGAGATACACATGTGGATTGGGGGCAGGCTTGAATACAGTCCATCTGTGACTTATGTTGGTGAATGATTGTTTAAAAGGTCTGATATTAATTTGGATGAGCTAAACCTTACTAAATTGTATGATGTGTATGAAGAAGGGGGTGGTGCTCGTAGCTCAGTTCACTTCTACTGGCAAATGACAAGCCACTCGTTAGAGGAGGGGTTGAGGAAGCTGGTGCACTATCACTACAAAGATTGGGGCATAATTGACACTGATAAACCCATCGTATTCTACACTCAAGTGATAGAAATCAACTGGTTTAGATTCAACACTCAAGGGGACATGATTGAAAAGGAATCACAGCCCACTGTGCAAATTGAGAAGGACAAAGACATGGAGGAAATAATCAGTAGTATAGACTTCAATGTCAGTAATTCACCTTTGGAAAGGACCACAACATAGTTGAATAAAGAATGAGAAGCAGTGCTAGGTGATGATGATTTCACAGACCACAACATTGAAACTGACCTTGCTGGTACAGATTACACTCAAGAGAAGTATGAAATAGGGGACTTTGGTAGGTTTGGCTGTGGTGTCATGCCAACAATTGTCAATGAAGATGGGCCATTGCAGAAATCAAAGAGATCAAAGTTGCCACAAAAGAGGAAGACATTGCAAAAAACAAGAAATTTGAAAGTGAATGAACAAAAGAGTCCTGTGAAGGCACAACCAACTGGAAAGAGCAACAAGAAGACACAACCAACTAGGAAAAGAAAGAGAGTTGGATGCACAAAAAGAGGAAGACATTGCAAAAAACAAGAAATTTGAAAGTGAATGAACAAAAGAGTCCTGTGAAGGCACAACCAACTGAAAAGAGCAACAAAAAGACACAACCAACTAGGAAAAGAAAGAGAGTTGGATGCACAAAAGAGGAAGACATTGCAAAAAACAAGAAATTTGAAAGTGAATGAACAAAAGAGTCCTGTGAAGGCACAACCAACTGGAAAGAGTAACAAGAAGACACAACCAACTAGGAAAAGAAAGGCACAAACGAGGAAGACATTGCAAAAAACAAGAAATTTGAAAGTGAATGAACAAAAGAGTCATGTGAAGGCATAACCAACTGGAAAGAGCAACAAGAAGACACAACCAACTAGGAAAAGAAAGAGAGTTGGATGCGGTTAAGACAGAGATCCAGATGTGTTTACAATGAAGATGATGGTCCACACCAGTTAGATGCAACAAATTCAGATGGTGAGAAAGATGACAACCTATGGTTCAGGGAAGGTAGAGATGTGTGAAGAGAATAGAGAAAGCTGATCCAAAGGTCGATGTGAGGATCAAAACTGCAGTTGAATGGCTGAGAGAAGTACCACCTTGTAGGGCCCCAAGCGGTGGGCACCACACCCCCGCACTATAACCCGACATGTGTAACGAAACGAAGACTCCGCACACGTACCAAGTCATAGCGAACGGGAAACAAAACAAAACTCCAGGCCTAAGCTAGGCGGTACCTAACCCTGTACGAATGAAAGAATGCAAAACAAGACAACGAGAGCAGAACAAAATGCCCACTTTTCAAAAACTTTTCATACTTTAAACATACAGCGCATTACAGGCATAAAATCAACTATACGGGTTCAACTAATCCAACAAACATGTCCTATCCTGTCCCGAACAATTACACAATAAAACGGGTTCAACTGGCCCTAGTAACCTGTCCCGAATAATCATACAATCAAGACGGGTTCAACTAATCCAAGCACCTGTCCTAACCTGTCCCGAAATTCCAAACATTCGAATCATAAATTGCAAACATGTACAAAATAAATCTTATACAAAATTTACGAATCATAAATCAGAACAAAATGCTTAACAAACTTAAACGAGCAGACACAGACTCAACGGACACGACACACCACCGCCTAGCACGAACTCCAACGATCAAAACCTGCAGCTAAAAACATAAAAGGGGGAGGGGTCAGTCCAAAGACTGAGCGAGGGGTTAACACACGCACGCTATAAGTATATATAGAGCACTAGGGCTGTCAATGGGTTGAATTTTAATCCGAATCCGATCCGAATCCGATCCGATTTTTGACATATCCGTCCGATAAAAAGATTCGATGGATCATATCCGATTATAAATATTCGAAATCCGAATTAAGTGGATCGGGTATGGAATCATACGGTCCGATCCGTTAAGGATCCGAATCCGATTATATATATATATATATATATATATATATATATATATATATATATTTAATAATAAATAATTTTATATAATATCAATTAGCATCTCAAATATGCATATATAATTAAGCAATATAATATGAATATAATGAATAACATTTTACTAAATTTAAAACTATGTTACATTTCTCTAATATTACTCTCAATTATTAATATTTGTGTTCATTTATGTTCCTATATATGTGTGTATTAGCGTATATCTTTAAAATATATCATAGGTTTAAGTTGGATAGAATGTTTTTTATGTTCTAAATTGTAATCCAAGATTTAATATTAGTAATATGTATATAGTTATTAGTATTAGGAAGTGTTAGTTATGTAATGTTATTTTTTGGGAGTTAATCTCTATTACATTTATTAGTTAAGATTAAGTTGTATTGTACATAAATATTCGACAAACAATCTAATATTATGATAGATATGCTAAATTACATTTCCCTTCAATGAATTATAATTTTACTTAATTGTAATATCACCTTATAACACCAACTTTTCATTTCCACTTAATTGTAAATCTCATCTAGTAGAGAGTTAATCTCACATAGCAGAGGGTTAATCTCACCCAAATAACATAATATCACTTAACTAACATAAAATTAAATAAAATTCAATCAAATAAAAATGCCTAATCCACCATGTCTAACAATTCCATAATTAATTACGGTGATGTACTACACCACTATAAATATAATGTAAACTTATTTTTATAATAAATTATATTTTATAAAAGCTAATTTCTCACTTTTAAATAGATAAAAAGAAAACAATAGTGTTAAAACTTAAATAAAGACTCTAAAAAGTAAGTAAAAATTAACGCAAACCCTAGACCAAATAAAAGTTGGCCTGGCCCTCAACTGCACATTATTCATCTTTCTATTTCATTTCTCAGCCGCCGTCACCACCATGCCCATTAGCTCCCATCTGCACATTCTTGATCTGCCTATTTCATCACTCAACCGCCGTCACCACCATACCCACTAGCCTTCCATCCACCGTAGAAACGCGACACGAACCACCGACCAAGTACTGTTTTGTGCTGCTGCTGCCGCTGAATAAATAGATACGACGTTCAGATTTGAAGACTTTTGTAATGTGGTTTTTTCTTTGTTTTCTTTATTAGATCTATACTTCTAGCTCGTGTTTTGCCGGAAAATTCTCCATCGTCTTATCTTATCTCAACTTCTTCACTGCCCTAGTCTCCCATTCCCTTCAATAGCTCTCTCCTTCATTCTTCAATCGTTATCGGACCGGTTTTTTCTATCGGATTATCCGACCCGATATCAATCGAATTTGGTTGGGACAGATCCGAGTCCTATAGGACCCGGACTCGGATTCGGTAATCTATTCTTATAATCGGACTCGGATTCGAAATAGTCGAATCCGATCCGAGTCCGACCCGTTGACAGCCCTATAGAGCACAACACAAAGTAGAAGCAATGTTCGTGAACCCGGGGTTAGTTTTTGCACGCCAAAACATTTACCCGTGATAGTATACATATAGGGAGACTTAAAACCAAATAAACAAATCTTAACTCAAACGTTTCTTAAAGGATAAACTCAGATTCATGCAGACTTAGCACACATATCGGAGCATATTTTGTTAGCTTAAAAGTATATCAAATTTTATCTTAATTTAAGAATCTACCCCCGTTTCACGAACTTATGACAGACAAACGTAAAGCTCGGCGGGAACGAGAACACATCCAACCAACTCCTTCTTATCACACATATGCATAAACAGACGAAATCAAAACAAACGTACCTCCTTCACACCGGGTGATGAGAGGGTTGTACATACCCTAACCATCCACACATATATGTCAGGGTCGTGAGTTTCATGACACTCACACCCAAGGACTCCATCCCCCACTAACCTCCTAGTGGGTTCCGGGTTGATCCTATCAAAATGGCGAAGTGCACAGGGGTTGTAACCGGCGACCCCATGGCCGTCCCGGGTCTCCCTTACCCATAACTCCGGGGCCCATCACACAGATAAACACACATATATCGGAAGCTTAACCCGCTACACACAGATAGACAGACATATCTCATGCATATCGTACTTATCATATCGTACGTACATATCATGCAGACTGACCTCGAACTCATAACAAACCGAAACTAAGCATACATAGGCTCATACATAGCGTTTCTTACTTTCAAACTTATGACAAAACCATCAAAGTACATATTTCACACATATCTACGTATATACCAGGCTTATAAATCGCACACATTCGAAAACGAGCACATTGCAATAGGGTATAACTATATCCTAACCTCACCTGGTACCAGACAAAGCTGAAGACACAGCAAATGGTCCACCCCGGAACCTGCACGACCCACTTGTCCCTACCCCGGGTGCACCTGAACTAACGGAACACACAAAACAGACCACAAAGCTCAGACCCAGACAGACAACCACACAGAGACGCACGACAATGCTCAAACACGTAAGGGATGCGATCACACAAGCAGGATTCGAGTTCATATATTGCGCATTTACAAAGTAATCGAATCAAATTAACATATCACATTTCAGAAAATCGCACGTATTACAAAGCCAAATAAATCATATACTAGCATGCTACGAATTTTATTTAAAGGTCACGAAGTTACATAGCAAATTCCAACTGAATCATAGAATGCTCAAGCGAAGAATATTAAGTTATTCCATTATCCGAGGTTTCATATAATTTTATAATGCATAACGAATTCACATTTTACATATAGATTAAATCCCAATTTATGTGATTTAAACCTTAATTCAAAGTTTCAAGGTTAGACATTAACTTCTTATAACGAAATTATAATTAACATATTTGTTTATCAATCAACAAGGATTAATTAGTTCAATCCATCCCAATTTACATATTTAGGAAAATTACACAAACATCCCCTCTAAGTTAAACAAAAAGCACAAATTTAACATACCGGGATTCAATTTATCAAATCAAAGTCTCCATATATATCATATTTCATTTCATTTCATGATTTCATACACATTGGTTTACATAATGATCGACAATTTAAGCATATCGCAATTAATTAACATTTGGAACAATTAAATCAAATAATCCCAAATACACAAATAAATTCGCAACGAATAAACCGAGCGTCCGATTAACGAACGGGAAGTGGCGTTGAACTCACCACGACGAAAGAAACTTGTTGTACGAAGGGCGTCAGAACGCCACCGCCGGAACCTGCCGGACCGCCACGTGCAGCCGCCGGACCACCACCTCCGGTGGTCGGAAAATTTCCCCGAAATCACAGAAACGTGCACCTTGGCCTGCCCGACAAAAGCCGTCAACCAATTTCAGAAAATACTAAACATGCCGGACTTCGTTGACGAAAAACCGAACTAAATCTCAACGACGAAAACTGAAATTAAACACAAACCGTAAAACAAAAACGAAATCCGAACATACCGTTGGAAAGCCCGTAATGAGCCCTTCGAAAACCCCCTAGCCAAACACCGAAAAAATAATTGGAAAAATAGGCCGCCGATTCACCACCGTTCCGCCGCCAGCGGCCGGTTCTTGGGCTGCCACCTACATGGAAAATTCGGCCTCGTCGTGCTGAGTAATTCTTGTGAAGGGTCCGATGTCAAAAACTCGCCGGAAAAGGCCGAACCCCCGCCTTATTTACCCGCGCAACCATCATGCCGGAAAACCCTATCTCCGCCGCGAATCTGACGAAAAGGAGGCCGGAAATGGAACCAGGGCCCCGAAAAACCTTGGAAACCGTCGACCCGTGCAACCACCATGCCGGAAAACCCTCCTCGCTGCCCCGATGGCGGAGCTGCATGCACAGAAAATTACGCCGGGGAGTCTTCTTCCACATCCCGGGGCGCGTGTCGAACAACCACCACCGGAAACCGCCACGAAAGGGCGGCGAAACCTCCGCCCCAAAACTGTCGCCCGCCGTGACTGAAATTCCGCCATATCTCCGCCACCGCTGGTCGATTGGTCAAGATCTTGGTACCGTTGTGACCGCATCGTCGAGCTCTCCAAAATAGACTATTGGTTCGTCGAAATCCGTCAAGAAACGAGCAAGTTATGGTCGAGTGTGTGAAAACGGTGTAGTGTGTGAGAGAGAGAGAGAGAGAGAGAAGAGAAACGGGTGAGAAGAGAGAGAAAGAGCTGATCCGTTATGCTTGAAAAACGAGGGTCTGGGTGTTTTATCCCGGTTCCTCGCGTGTGAAACGAACGGTAGAAGGGGCAAACGATGTCAGAATTAGGCAAACTACACACCTCAGCACCGGACAAGATCGCAATTTGAGACACTTTGTAAGTGTGATGTTGTTGTGAATAATTTATCTGAATCTTTCAATGCATACATACTTGTTGCTAGAAGCATGCCTATCATCTCTATGTTTGAATGAATTAGAAAAAAGATAATGATTAAGATTCAGCAGAAGAAGAGTATGAAGGAACAATTTGCCCAAATATCATGAAAAAAATCAAGTTACAATCCAAGTTTGCTAGAAATTGTTTTGCAACTTACTGTGGTGGAGCTGAGTATGAGATACATCATGTGCTAAATGTATATATAGTTGATCTTGACAAAAAGACTTGCACTTGTGGGATGTTTCAACTGTGTGGTTATCCATGTTGTCATGCACTTGCTGCAATAACTGGCAAAAGAGAGGAGGAGGAAAACTTTGTGGACCCTTACTTCACCAAAGAGCTTTATTTGAAAGTGGATGAGAATATGATACATGGAGTCCCTGGGGAAATTAAATACATTAATACTCCTTATGAGCCACTGAGAGCCCCACATATAAAGGCAAAGAGAGGCAGACCTACTAAAGCTAGAAGGAAAGCTACATATGAAGGGTGTGTTTCCACAAGAAAAGGCTTAACACACTTGTCAGAAGTGTTTCACTACTGGACATAATAGAGCTTCCTGTACTAACCCACCACATCCCAAGTCCAAGTTTTATAAGGTATGCTTTATAAAATGTTATGTTGATGTTTTAGTTGCAAAACAAGTTCTAAAGTTGTTAATTTTTTTTGACAGGATGCACAGTCTGCTGTTGAGAATGAAGACCAAGGAAGAGCTGAAAATATGAATGCTTCAACTGTGGTAAAAGATATAGCACCTTTGTTCTAGAGTATAAAATTTATACTTAATCATACTAATTGTTTGAATTTTATTAGAGTCCGGATTCACTTCCTGTAAGAGGCTCCACAGCTCCTGCAACAGGACAACCTTCAAGAGCAACACCTGCAGTACCTACAATAAGCAGCAGACTCAAGGGCAACAGGCTCAGGGCTTCTTCAAGAACCTGAAATGTGTAGTTATGTAGGCTCGGGGTTTCTTTAAGAACTATGCAAGTGTATTTATATAGGCTCAGTTATGAATTTTTGATTAATCAAGTTTAGTATGGTTAACACCTTTTGTGATGGTGTATTTTGGTGAAACTTGTACAAATCTTGCTTTTATTATTTTGGATTATATGAATGAATGCATTTCCTTTTGGTTTTTTGCCTCATCTGTTGTGCATTTAGTACCATTGCCCTCACCCTATACTCAGTGCAGTACTTATAATTAGTGCATCATTTCTACATTACTCGATGCAATACTTGTATTTAGTGTATCATTTTTAGCATTTGGTATACCAATGTTTAGTGCATCATTTTTGCAGCTATGAATAGGAATGGAAATTAGGGTTAATCTTTTTTTCACCCCAAACTTTGGGGTGTTTTACACTTTATTACCCAATCTTTGAAATTTAAGAGTTCGATACCCAACCTTTGAATTTTATTTCACTTAAGTGCCCAATTTCAAATCCATCCAATAAGTGCAAAACACGTGTCATTTTCTTAGTGGCCGAATCTGAAATTGGATACTTAATTGCAACAAAATTTAAAAGTTGCGTACTAAAGTATAAAATTTCAAAGGTTGGATACTAAAGTGCAAAACACCCCAAAGGTTGGGGTGGAAAAAAAGATTAACCCTGGAAATTATGCATCATTCACTGCATTTGGTACAAACATAACTGAATCATCCATTAAATTGATAGATTTTGTTACAAAAGGAGATTATACTAAATGCCTTACACAAATTCTCTAATATTACACTAACACCCCCTAACACTGAAAACTTATAAACATTACAACTTCAGCCAAAACATCACCATCATTGTGAACAAAACAGCAGAAAATACCCAAGAAATATGTATAAAATTGTCATTCACTTCATTCATTGAGGAACCACTAATAGTTGACACCCTTGAAACCACATCAGCAACCTCTCCACATTCAGTTTTTTCTTTAACATTTGAATGGCTACATGCCTCATTTCCTGCATCAATTTCAACTAGGCAACCTTGGGAGCCAAGAGTAGCTTTAATCGGAGTGCACCAACGAAAGAATTTACATTGTAGGTTCTTGTTAGGGCAACAGTAATAGAGGTGACCCCCTTTGAAGCTTTCTCTTGAGATTGAACAACTTTAATCTCACACTTTGATGGGCATTTGCAGTAAGGTGTTTTGTCGTATCTCAAATCGATGAAGCGGGCATTTTCAAGCCTGCGGTTGGTGGAACAAGACCCATGGAGAAAACCCTCGCCTCCCAAGCTTCAACCTGCAACAAAAAATGGCATCCAATTGAAGAGGCAAGGAAGAAGAAGGCAAAGGTATATCACAATATAACAAGGGCAATTTAGACAATTCATGTGCTTTAAATTAAAAAATCACGTATAACACTCTCAAATTTTGCGCGTGAACATCACGCTTTCCATTAAGGGGGAAACGTGCTCTTTTAAAAATAACATAAGAAGTGAATCAGACAATTTTTATCTTTCATGGGGTGAAATGGAAATTTTTTATATCACAAGGGGGGCACTGGGACATTTTCGCTATCTTTTAATATGCTTGTAGGTAGGGATGTAAACAAGCCAAGCCGGCTCGCGAGCTTGGCAAGCTGAGCTGAGCCAAGCTCGAACCCAAACACTTTTGTTTCAGGCTCGTGGCTCACGAGTCTATATATTTAATTAAAAAATAAAAATATATTAATTTATATATATAAAAATACTTAATTTACATATAATATTATATATATATATATATGTACTAATTTATATGTATAAATATTTTTAATTATTAAAAATAATTATTTTTTAATCAAAAATGTACTTTTTTGCCCATCTCAAGCCAAGCCGAGCTCGAGCCCAGGAAAAAGGCCAAGGCTCGGCTTGACTCTTTTATATCCCTACTTGTAGGTCAGCAACCGAACTAGTCATTATAGTTCACAGACTTTAGTTTAAATTATTAAAAATATAAATTAAGTTGGTGTTCAGTTTTTTTTTTATATATAAATGAAATGAGTAATAAATTATAAAAAAATATAAATTAAGTTGGTATTCAATAATTTTATATATAATGAAGTGAGTAACGAAATCTATGATAGAAAATATTATTTTATGATGTCGTGTGGTCTTGATATTCGTATTCAATTTATACCAGACTCTTTGTCATGTGATAATTTTATTTAATCCATATCGGATACTTTGTCAAGTGAGAATTTTATTGCGTCTGCGCTCATATCCAATTCGTACCGGATACTTTTTCGTGCGATAGTTTTCAGAAGAAGAATCATATGACAAACATTTCATCTCCCAAGCCCCAACAATCCAACCAACACCTTCCAATCTGGATGAATAAACCTAACATACATCATGTACAAACTGTACTAAAAGAAAAATACATGTAACTCAAAACAGATCAATTCTTGATTCATTTTCGAATTTTTTTTATCAAAATTTTTTTTAAAGTGAATATTATCATATTTCAATGACTTGTTCTGAACATCAAACACCCGATCATATACCATGAAACCAAATCAACAAACCAACCAAAACCTACTTTAACACAAGATTGCTAGAATAGCTATCCCAATCTATGCAATTTCGTCAAGAAGGCAAAGATTTACCTACGCCGAAAGGATAGCTATCCCAATCTATGCAATTTCGTCAAGCAGGCAAAGATTTGCCTTCGCCGAAAGGATGATTCATTCGGATCGACACGAGAGTCAAACTATAGGTCATTTAGCAATGCTCTTAACCCTGAATCCACTCATCCCTTTACTAAGATATGAAAACCAACACAAATTGCAAGAACACAACCAAGTCGCATTCATTCAAAAACTTCATATTCCATAACAAAATCCCAACAAAGAAAAGGTGCAGCATATCTCAATAGTTTCCAGCAATGAATACCAAAATCAGAATCATCTTGATAGTGCAACAAATATCAAACCAACAGATGCACCAGCAATACATAGATAAGAGACCCCACGAACACGCACGAAAAAGGTATTCAAATCCTTGGCAACCTGAAGAGTAAGAGTTAGAATCTGCAACCTTCCTTGCTCCTCAATTTTCTTGAGGAAGTACATTGACTTCAAAGCCCGCCGCATCATGAATGCCAACGAGAATGGCAACCCAAAAGCAAGTAAACTCTGAATTGAAACCTCAGCAACAGGGGAGCTTTGCATGCTGTATGAAATCCAAGCTCCTAAACCCAGATGTACAAGGCCTAAACCAGCCAAAACCTTGCTCAAACTGTAAACAGTCTTCATCATGTTCTCGAGAACTACTCGGTTTTCATTTGCTAAATTTGATAAATCCCGTTCCACGGTGGGGCCCGTGATTTCTTGGTGCTTGAATTCTGGATTTGGGTTATGATTCTGATTCTCAACTGGGTCTTCATTGCTTTCGTCGCTTGATGACGATTGATTTGGATTTGAGGTGGATAAGAACCTCGCGTTTCTGTAAATTGCATATGGGTTTTGGAGATCTTTAGGGTTTAGGGAAGGCTGAGGGGTTGATTTGGGGTTTAAGTTTAAGCATCGATTGACCAAACCTTGCTTATAATTGGATACTAGCTGATGGGTTTTCGGAATTTCTGGGGTTTCCTCAAGAAATTTTGGATTGGGATTTTGTGTGTAAGATCGGATCAAAATGTGGTTCAGAGATGGGGAAAATTTTTTGGGAGAGGAGAGATTGGTGGAGAAGAATAATGATGTTTCATGGAAGTCTTGGGGAGTGATGGAAAAGGGTTTTGAGGAGAGAGATTGATTGAGGAAGTTATATGAAAGCTTGCGAGAAATCCTTGAAGCCATTTTCATGGAGAGAAGATGGAGTGATAAGTCTGCTATTTGTTATTGAATTTCTCTTCTGCCATAGCTAACACACTATTTATAGCCCATTTTAAGATGAGTCAAAAAGTAGAGAGATTCTTGAAAACTTGCAGTCTTGATTTTGTAGCTGCGAAATTTTTGATCAACTATGGCGGCCCAACTAAAATAAAATGAATAATAGTATCAATCTTATTAACAAATAAGTAAAATAACTATCATTTGAGAAAATATTAACTATGGTGGTTAACTGGTTGATTCTCGAAGACAAGGTTCGAATCTCGTTTGGGTGTGCGTGTGTTAACAAAAAAAAAAGTAAAATAACTATGATTTGAGAAAATATTAGCACAGAATCACTTCCCATGTTGCACTGTCAAAAGATTTACTATTATTTGAGAGAATATTAGCACAGAATCACTTCCCATTTGAGAGAATATTAGCACAGAATCACTTCCCATTTATGTTGCCCTGTCAAAAGAGCAACTATTTTGAAGCATCCCCAGTTCGTTCTTGTTAAGTTATGGTTTATTCGGCATCAAATTTACTGATCATGTGTTGCAAATTAGAAGAGAAATAATGCCTATTACACCTCCTACGCCTATCAATACAACTCCTAATTTCAATGTCTATAAATACTTTGTTAGATTGTTTTCTAATTTCAACCGTTTACAGATACATATTCAATTATATGTTTCAGACAATTGAGAGAATCTTTAGTATAACAGCCTATCCATACACTCCTAATCTGAAACCATTAAACACAAATTGAAATAGAAAATTCAAACACCTGATGAAGAAAAAAAGCGAGAAGGAATTTTCTTGATTATCAAGTAGGGAGGCAAAAGAACAACAAAAAATCTCCAGGTGGTTACTATAGCTTAACTCAGCTCTCTTCCGATTTTGTTACTTTTTTTTTTTTTGGAGGAAAACAACCCAGCAGGAAGAAAGGTAACAGCCAAAGGCAAATAAGAACAATCAAGCAGCAGCAATAGCCTAACAGGGGAGATCAAGCGAAGACTTCCTAACCAAAGAACGGACCAAGAAAAGAAAGAGACACCTCAGGAACATAGAAAAGAGCTTCTTTAATATGCCAAAGACAAATCCTGCATCTGTGCATTGAGTTTGGAAAACAAGTTGGTGCAATCACCTTCCGTAATCACTTTGTGCCATCTTCTTTGCTTAATGTTGTCCACGCACTCCGGGGAGAAAACATCACTTCTCTGAGCCGAACTCCAACCCACACATGCCCCAGAATAATCACGTGCCACAACACCAAACCCATACTCAGCTGAATCACTAAAAACGGCACCATCAAAGTTTACCTTGATCACTCCGAGTCTGTTATCTGAAAATGTGGATCTTCTTGCAACTCGAAGAGGGACAAAACCCAAGAACAGCTTGGTTTCTACATGATATATTTAGACCTCTCCAGTGAACAATAATTTCAGCTACTTCACAAGTGCATAAACTTGTACTCATCCTGAGCTTTAAGCTAAAGCAAAAACTAGACAACAAAAAAAATATATATATAAACAAAATAACGTTAGCGCAGATTTGCCATCTTGTTCCCATCTGTCATTTGGCAAATGTGGAATGCACACTATAAAACCTGCATTACAAATTGCAGTCCCTTCGAAGAAATCTCCTCTTAAACGATTTTCAGTTTAATAGCTAAATAAATATGAACTTCACAAAACATCTCCACTTAAATTGTATGGTAATTAAGATGGGAACTCACAAGGTTCCAGAAACCTATGTTTTCACTTGATTTAGATCGACATGAGTACAGCTACACATTTACTACAAAAGACTGAAATGTAAATGTAGCAAAACAAATACAATCTCTCTCATCAAGAAAATTGGCAAGGTAGAGATAGAAGACAACTAACTTTTATCCGCCTCGTCTCATTCTTTTGATTCTCTCAAGGGCACCGACGGGGCCGTCATTCTCTTTAGTTTCTGCAACTTTGGAACCATCATCGCCCACATCTTGATCATTTTCATCTCTTTTCCTCACCAACCCTCCGAACACTGCTGAAGGGACATCTTTCTGTGCTATCTCAACTTTCTCATCATCTTCAGATTCACTTTCATCTTCAGGAAGCTCGATATCCTCCCGATTTGCAGTGGTCTCACCTCCATTCTGCTGCACACCAGCACTTACAAATCCCAATCGCCTTCCAGTATCGTTTGCTGAGGTGTCATTGGTAGCAGGTAATAACTGCCGTTCGAGAGCAGCCATTTCATCATCTGCCACACCGGCTTTCTTTAAGACATCCTTAGCTTCCTCAAGGGTCTGCATCTGATCCTTTTGCATCAAATACTCTGGTAGGATAAAGTGTGTCTGAAAGGAAAGAGTGTTACCAGGTTAGGAATTAGGGTAGATACGGATATGGAAAAAGGATAGGTATCAATCACATGAGCTACCCTCTTAGTTTTTACACATTCTCTACTTGTAATCATATAAACTACGTTCTTATAAGATCAAGAAACATTTCATCAGATGTAAGGGCTTATAAGCTCTTTAAAATAAGCTTATCGAAACACGTCTTAATCAAACTGAGAATAGTTATTTCTAGACATGAATCAGATTCAATACATGCAAGAACAATTCTAAAAGTTCACGAACATATGAATTATGATATTGTTTAACTATGTGCAATAATCAGTAAAAGGGGCAGCTAAAAGTCGGAAATAAAGCAAAAATTATGTGCAATTTTGAAACCAAAAGGCCCTGTAAACTGTAATTATTCCTAAACAACATTAATGACTGAAAGAGGATGATATAGAGTAAAATACTTACTTGGCTATAGCTAGCAGAAACACTTCTTTTCACTCTGAGCATCTCTCTGAAGGTATCTTCATTTCCATACTGCACCTCAAATTCATGCCACTTGTTCCAGAAGTCGGGATCAGATCTTGGGTCAGAAAACTGAGAGGCGTGCTTATACAATGCACGGCTTCGGTCAATTTCACCAAGGCTCTTCTCAAGCTCAGCATACCTTATACACATGATTTTAACATCTTTGTCTGGAAGGCCAGATTCAATAGCTTGCTCATAAATCTCCCTAGTCTTTGGTACACCAAATATTTCAGCTGCTCGAGCAATGTATATCTCATACATGCCTAATTTCTCATTAGCTGGGACAGCTTTTGTCGCCTGATCGTATACTCTCATTGCTCTTTTAGCCAAACCAAAATCTTCCTCTAGTTTCGCATATTGTAGATACAGAGGCTTTACAGCATCTGGAGGAGCCTAGTTAAAGGGCAAAAGAGATTGCTTATGTCAGCATCATTGAACAAAAATACAAGAAAACATAAGGGTCGTTGATTACAAACAAAAAGATGTGATGTCTAACGACGATAACCAGAGGAATTAGGATTAAGAAAACTTTTACAAGTACGCGTACCATTTCAACTGCATGCTCAAATAACTCTCGAGCTCGTTCCAGTTTTGACTTCCCATATCTCTTGACAAACTTGGAAAGATAAGTCACCCAGATATCTTTCACATGGGGGTATTTAAATATCTTCACACCTCTTTCGTAAACTTTAAATGCATCTTCAAAATACTTGTTATCCTGGACCAGATCAAGTGAGAAAAATCATTTTCAGTTTACAAAATTCAGACAAAATTTCATGAAGACAAGAGAAAAGAGTGCCAGCACATGATATGCAACTTACTTCTAACAGCATTGCGTAATTTATTACAATCTGAGGTGTGGCTATTCTCAAATCCAATATTCTTTCATAAACTGCACGAGTTGACTCCAAGCTGCCCAGGCTTTCCTCAAGATCGACATAAAATGTCCAAAGCCTGAGGGATTTATGAAGCTTTATTTGCACAGGCTCATTCCCATCAGCAGCCACTGCAGAAAAGTAAGTAAGAAACATTCATGTTATTAGTTATCAATACAACAGGCATGAGGCAACCTAGTGCTGGTTATGAGAACATACTCTTCTACATAGTGTAACTACAATGAAAGGATTAAAAAACACAATTCCATGAAATTTGACCAGGATTAGGCATTAAACTATTGTTATCTTACATGAATAAAGTTAAATTTGGGTAATGAATTTAAAGGTGTAGGTCGGGTAAACCACCCAAAGCGAGGCCTACAGTTGATGCCTGCTACATGATAAAAGTTAAATATCCTAAACTTTTTCTTTCGGTCTGTTAAATATCCTAAACTAATCACTATTGCAAAAATATTATTTATCAAAGTTACAAATGACCTACTCAGACCATGGCAGCAATGCAAGAGAATCATCCTGGATATTTCAGTATTCTGTTGAGGTCAAGTTTTTCCTAAAAATAGGGAACTTAAAACAGATAGCAGGCACATGCATTTCACCAAAATCACACCTAGCAGTTCTTCTTGGAAGTCAAATAAGAATATAACTCAACAACGTTCATTTAGTTTCAAAATCCAATCACTAGTTAGATTGATAAAAAGTAAAACATGCTCAAAACAATAGAAATAGTGAAATAGCAGGCCATGATACTAGGGGTAAAAAGAGGAAGGAAAACAAAACGGTATAGACAAATACCTCTTCTCTTGACCTCAACTGATGGCTCTGCAGTAGCACGGCGCATCAATTCCAGAGCACCCTTGAAATTTTTGTGTCTGAGTTCCATCTCTGCCCATTCACACCAAACGCTGGCTAGATGATCCACAGCCTTATAATTAACCTGCACGGCCTTATCAAAAATAACACGGGCATTTGAAACATCTTTGTGGCTCTCATATAACTTAGCAAATGTGACCCAGAGAGTATGTGGTTTCCCCACAGCTTTCATCGGGTCTACAGTCCTCACAGCTTCTGTGTAAGTCAAAATTTGCTTTGTGGGATTCCCTTCAAAAAGCTTAATTCTCCTATGCCACTGCTCTACATTATGAGGATTTTGCCTCAAAAGCACACTGTTAGCCAACTCCGGCCTCCTATCCATCAAATGCTCCAGTCTTGCCAATCTCAAATCCACATCCTTATCATCCTTCAACCAAAAATGATCAATCCGCTTTTTCAACTTCTCAATATCCAGCCTATCATCCTCCTCATCTTCATCCTCCTCTTCTCCGTTCTCCTCATTATCCTCTTCATCACTATCATCAAAAGATTCCATTTTGATGGACAACATACTCTCCTCAAACTGTGAGTATGCATCAAATATAACACTAAAGTCCCTCACTGTAATCACGGTTGTCATCCCTTCCTCAAAAATATCCCTTGCCTTCTCCAGCAAACCCCTCCTTATATAATAATCTGCCAAAGATGTCCACAATCTCCCCACCTCATCTGTGAACTTCCTAATCCCTCCTCTAATTATTGCATCCACATTCACTCCTGATATCTCACTCGCATGTTGTGTTAACAAATCACACAACTCCAACCACAACCGATGCTTAGTCTTACCCTTTATCGAGTAAAATTGGTCGTCGTTCAAAACCGCAGCTAGTCTCTCCGCTGCCTCCTGCCACAACTCTGAATTAATCAAGAACTCAATGAAATCCTCAATATGACTCGGGTCATATTTCAAATACCTTCTGTACACTCTCAAAGAGGTTTCTATAGGGACACCCTTCTGTGAAACAAAGACCAAATAATATTCCCAAATTCGATCGTGCTGCGTAACAGGGAGCGCGCACAATGCTCGGTCGAAAGTCCTCCTAGTCTTGGTAATCAATTTCTGGTGGGTCAATGACTGCAGGAACATGATCCAAATGCGCGGCATCTTGTGCATCGTCGCCAGAGCTCGTTCGAAAGTGTTGTTCAGCGTTTGGTACTGCGAGTGAGTAATTGGCAGGTTCCTCACGATCTCAAGACGCTCTCGGAGATATGCGTGCCATAGCTTGTAGCTTCCAGGCAATGCTTTGAGCGCACGCTCGTAAATAATCGCCCGTTTCTTGAAAGAAGCTTCGCTGCGGGCGACCAAGTAGCGCCACCAGAGCTTCAGATTGTTTGGGTTGCGGAGAACCTCTTCTTCATAGAGGTAGTCCTCCTCCGACGGATAGAGGTCTTGAGCGATAGACATCAAGACTGGTGCGAACGGGTTGGTTATGGGAGAAGATATTGTAGTACGAGAGCAAGTTTAGAAGCTATTTATCTTCCGCCTCTCTGATACTGGTAGTGAGATATTGGACTTCAAAAGCTAGCCGCCTGTTTCTGTCTTGATTTTGCGAAGCAATTCCCCAACTCAAGGGCAATAATGAAGAAGATGCAATTACTGCAAATAGAGGATGCCTTTTTCTGCTAATCCGCCATTGTTAATGATCAGGAAATATTCTCAAACCTATGAATCTAACTATCTAATGACAACGAAACAGAGAATTACTTAACAGCAGCTTAAGTTAACCTATGAATCTAATGTCAAGAGATATTGCGCAACCTGTGAATTGCGGCGTGGAGGGTACTCGTGCTGCCGGCGGCGAAGGTCGGACTGTCGGAGATGCAGCAACGGCTGGCGGCAGCTGTAATGGAGATGAAGGAGGGTTTGGCCGTTCGGGTTTTGGTGTGTTTGATTTTGGGAATTAGGATTGGGGATTGGGATTGGGATTGGGATTTTTCAGGGCTGAAGTTTGAAGTCGAATCTCTCTGTAAGAAGCGTGTGAGTAAGAACCTTAAGAAGCGTATTAAAAAAAAAAAGGAAACATGTTTGTTCGGTTTGGGTAACCTAAACCAAACGGGTTTGGTTCTATTAACTTCGATTCGGCTTTGATTTTCGATTTTTTCTTTAACACCCCTAAATCCTATATTTACTTTGTCTACGAATTTCTCTCAAGATATATCTTTTGGGTTGTTTATATCTGCACTCCCTACGAGATTGAATAATTATAACTTATATCCTTTTAGATAAAAATATTACACAATATACCTTTTTACGTTTTCAAAATTACAAATGAACTCATTTCGGTTGGATTTTTGGCAAAATTATTCTTAAATTGACTATATCTCACCACTAATTAGTTTTTCGCCGCTAATTGAAGAAAAAAAGACTCATCTTGAATTTCAATTTACAAACGAATTATGTGTTGATTCGCCAAAAAAATAAATTACTTGTTTGTTACTTGAAAATGATGTGTGGGTTGTTATGAGAAACTAATTAGTGATGAAATATATTCAATTCAAGAAAAATTTCGTAAAAAATCCTATCAGAATGAGTTCATTTACAATTTTTGAAATTCGAAAGGGTTGATTGTGTAATATGTTCATTTAAGGGGATACGAAATATAATTATCCAATCTCGCAGGGGTGTAAATGTCAAAATACTCTATTTTTTTTGAATAACCATAAAAACTTAAAATATCTAATTTAAGTTATTTAACATAAAAAGAGAAAAAAAGGTCCAAGGAATACACTTTTAATAATTAACATATAATAAAAATAATGGTACATTTTTTTAGTATTTTTATTTAAAATAATTGATTAATAAAATAAAATAAAAGTTAAATTTGGATTTTTTAATGGATTGAGTTCTTTAATTCCATATTCATTTTATTTATTTTGAATAATGAATATTTATGATCGGATATAATTCATCGATTATTTTTTTTTCTATCGAATATATAAAAAGATAAAATTCGTATTCAAATTAAAATTCGACTCATTGACCGCCCCAGTAATATTGGGGCACTTGATTGGTTGGTTGATTCCAGCCCCAATTTAATTCAATCAAACCAATATAACGACCACAAATATAATTGCAATTGGTTCGAACCAACCAATATAACAACTCAAAAATATAACTCAAATTGTTTGATTCGAATTTGAATCAACTTTTCCTTTTCTCTTTTCTTTTTTAAACACACACACACCCAAGTAGTCAGAGGGATTTGAACTCGAATCACTATCTTCAAGAAAGAATCCTCAAACCACTTAACCAACTATTTGAATCAACTTAATTAAACTAATGTTAGTAGCAGGCAAGATTATAAGAAAAGAATTTCAGTCAATTATTTGAAAAGTGTTGATTCAAAATCTACTTATTAAAAATTTTATTCGAGAGAACTTTATCGTTCAACTCAACCACAAATAAATATCGACTATAAATAGGTTATAAAATAAAAAATAAAGAACAATAAATATTCTTTATTTATTATTTTTTTGGTTTTATTTTTTATTTATTTTATGATTAGTGAGTGACAAATATAATTGGCCAACTCTGAATCCAATCCTCTTTGGATGGGTGACAAATTTTCTGTACTTACTATTAATGCAAAAATATATTGCAGTTAACTACATAATTAGCTTCTTCAGCCAAATTTATAATTACGGTTAATTATACAACCCTATCCTTTGGGCCTCAGAGCGGGTTACTCCTCATCCTTTCATTTTGGGCGATTTGCCTTATAACCTTTCAAAATTGTTGCACTTAACCCCTTTTCAATATTTTAGGCGGAATATTCGGAAATATTCCCCTTTTTAATTTTTTTCCATTGCATAATTATAAATATAATAATTTTAATGTTTTCCTCTTTTTGTAAAAAATGTGTTATTTTTGTAGGACGTTTTTCTCAATTAAAATTTTGATAAGAATAGTCATTTACTTTCATGTGTGCTTAATTAGAAGTCTATCAAAGTAAATAAACATGGATTTCGATCAGGCTAAATTGTCAAAATGAAAAATGTACGGAATATTTTACATTTTTACATGAATATAATATAAAAAATAGTTATAGTTATTTGCCTGAAGTCTAACATGATTACACTTTTTTTTTTCTAAATTCAGAGAAATCACAACAATATTTTGGATAAATAGTTAACGTTATATATGGATTATTTCTTTTAAATAATTTCATGTTTAATTTTATATAAATGCACAGCTTGAGTAGGTCTGTACATAGGTGGGTATTATCCAGGCCCAGGTCCAAATCCAATATTTACACATCATTTATGGTTGGGCCCAGATCCTACCCAAACCCATTATATGCCCAATGGGCCTGAATAAATGGATAAAAATACACTCACTCTATTTGGGTCTGTATCTGAGTCTACCCAATCATTTTTTTCTTTTTTGTTTTTTTAATTTATTATTATTATTATTATTATTATTATTATTGTATACATTATGTATGTTGACCCATTTTTATCTCGTTTCACCTGTTTTTTTATACGTTCAATATATTTTGGGTCTATTTTTTGACCAATTTTGATCCCATTTCACTCATTTTATCCGCTCGACCTATTTTGGACAACTTCGATCAGTTTTGGGCCCGTTTCACTCGTATTTTGGACCCGTTTTTAATCCGTTCTACCTATTTTTAGACTCATTCACCCGTTTTCGACTTGTTCGACCCATTTTGGACCCGTTTCGCATGTTTTTTGGTCGATTTGACCTATTTTGGATTTATTTGACCCGATTTTGGGCCCGTTTTACCCATTTTTCAATTTGTTTGACCTAATTTGGATTCGTTTGATCAATTTTGGGCCTGTTTCACCCATTTTTCTATATGTTTTACCCCTTTTGGTCAGTTTTACCTATTTTTAGACCCGTTTGACCTATTTTGGACTCATTTGACCCATTTTGGGCCAATTTCACCTCGTATTTTTATCAGTTCGACCTATTTTGGACTCATTTATTTCGTTTTGGACCCGTTTCATTTATTTTTTTAGTTGTTCAACTAATTTTAGACTCGTTTGACCCATTTTGGGTGTGACACCCCGACTTTCAGACCGTACAGGTATGACGTATGTGTGCATTTAAATTCATTAATTATGTATTTTCATGATTTATATAATTGTTTAATTAATATTCTTTATTATTATGAATTCTCTTACTTGAACGTTTTTGCCCTTTTGTAGGAATTTGCTTCGTTTATGTTCGATTTGCGATCGAAATTTCGTGCCTTTCTGATATGTTGGAGTTTTATGAGTTATGAACTTGAATATATGTTCGTTATGTGTTTTTAGGTTTATATGTTGGGTTTTCGGGACTCGTTTTGTTGGGTAACCTAAAGGAGGCTAATCGCACCTTGAGTTCCGGGTAGTGTAATTTGAGCTCGAAAATTCGGATTCGAATTCCGTCACTACCGCTGGACTCGTTTTGATGATTCGGGTCTAATGGACTAAGCCTTACATTTTTCTAAAATCATTTGGTACCCCGAAATCAACCCGTAACTTTGTCTCGAACTCATATGACCATCTTTCACTAATTTGCACATGAGTCCTTCATCTTTCAACCTTTTCACATGAAACCTGGACCCACATGACCATAAATCAGCCTACTATCACCCCATACCCCTTCCATCTCGTTTCATACACACCAAGCAAGGGGGAAATCTGATTTTTGGAGCAGCAATACCCCATTCCAGTCACTATTCACCCAAGGGAGATTTTGAGCTCCAATCTCCATTTTCTTCCATCTTCTTCAAGGGCTAAGCTTGTATTTGATATGTACATGCTTAAGTGATCATTTTTATCCAAGAAATTCTGAATTTGAGCCTTGTTTGATTGAGTTTTGCTTCATGACATGAATAATGAACTTTATGCCCTATTTTGAGTTATATGACTTCTCTTGGTGTTTTGCTTGAATTGGAGCTAGAATATTGATCACTTACACTTCATTTATTGTTGTATATACCTGACTTTGGAGGTAGTAGAGGCATGAGTGAGTTATCATTAATGTTCTTGAGCTTTTGTTGAGATATATGCATGACTTTGATCTCTTTTTCTTCCCTCAAAGTGCTATTCGTTTTTGATCAGTTTGGTGGGCTAATAAGACCTGATTTCCTGCCTTTTTTCTTGCCTTTACATGCCTAAATTGGTTGGTATTTGGTTTGGTTGAGATGCAGGGCTGAACAAGGGAGGAAAACTCAATTTTTCCACGCCTGGAGTGTCTCCCCGGCCTGGGAGATTGTGCCCTGGAAAGTACCTGGGCGGGTACTTTTTGGTGCAGCATCTCCCCGGGAGGGCAGATGGGGAGACGGCCATTTCATGCCTTATTTGTTTTTCCTTCCGTTTATTTGTTATTTCCTTATTTCGGGCTTGATTCTTGAGTGTTAATTGATACTTTATAGTATGGTATGGTATGAGTATGATTGAATTATATGGAGCTATAAACTGATTTGGTTGGGTAATTTGTTGAGTTCATATATGAAATTTTCGAATTATGATTCGTTATGACTTAAGTGGTATGAATATGCATCTCATTTGTATTTCAATTTGCATCATTTGCATTCATGAGCATTGCCGAGCGTCTATATGGTACATTTTTTAGTCTAAGTCTCGGGTCTTACCTTTTTTTTTTGTTTGTTTCAGAGCCTCTTCCGGATGTGTAAGAGCCCGAAGTCTAGGTGGTTATTTGCTTCTTCGACCCGATTTTCGCTTCCTTTTGCTTTAAGGTGAGGTTAGGAGTGTTTGTATTAGATAAGCGACCTATGACCTATTATGTGTTGTTTTCTTACCCGTATGCGAATATATATCTTATATATATATTAAATAGTAGTGCTTAAGCTATGTTATGATCTTTGTAAATAAGTTTTACGTTTTCGAAATTCGTATAAGTATTGGCATAAGTAAGCTATGATTTGGAATTCGTTATTCGTATACGATATGTATGAGCGAGTTGAACCCTGAAAGATGGGATTTTGGTTTGTTTTGGTATGTTGGGCCCCGGAGACGTGGGTAAGGGAGACCCAGGACGACCACGGGGTCGTCGGTTATGACCCGTGTGCACGCTCTCATTTGAGATATTCACGTACGACCTATGGAGGTTGGGAAGACGTGGTATCTTGAGCCCTCGGTGGATAACGGGGGAAGGCATATCGTGGGTTAGCTACCCCGTATGTGTTAGTAATGTAGGTGATAGGGTTTGATTCCCGATGCACCCTGGATATGGGGTTGGAATTATGTTATGAATTCGATTTTATGTTATGTTTGATAGAGTAAGGGATAGTCCGTTCTCGCCGGACTTAGGTCTTTAGATGTGTATATGAAAAATGTGTATATGATCGAGCTCTTTAGATCCTGTTTATTACTTCCGCATATTTATATGTTTGTTTTGCGCACTCTGTCCGAGTTTTAGCCCCGCTTAGCCTAGAGAGTGAGTGTAGGTTCCCGTTCGCTTAGACTTAGACTCATGTATGGAAATCCATTTCATATGTGGGTTCGAATTTAGGTGTGGGGATGTGGTGGCCCACCGCTCCGGGTGTCACATCTTAAAGTGGTATTAGAGCTCTCGGTTGCAAAGCCGGTTCTCTAGAGTCGTGTTGGGTCTGTCTAGGTCGTACGACTTAGGACAACGTGGTTATGTGCATTTATGTGATTATTTATTTATTTTCTTGTTAATCGTACACATGAACATATACTGACCCTCACGCATATGAATTGTAATTCCTCTGATTTTACAGAATGTGCCTCCACGAAGACACCACCACCGAGATAGATCTCCGGAACACCGTCACCACCGGGATAATTCTCCACAACCTGAAAATAACAATCCACCACCACCACCTCAAATGGATCTTGGCAATTTTATGGAGAGACTTGCTGTGTTTTTGGAACAATGGGCTAAGGAAAGGAATAATGCTCCTCCAGTTGGAAATCACGGAGGAAACCTTCTTACAGCTACTCTCCGGGAGTTCAAGAACCAAAATCCACCGATTTTCGTGGGTGGAAATGATGTACAAGCGGAGGAATGGTTGGTTCAGACCAATCGAATTTGGGGCCTTATACCTTGTGGAGAGATGGAGAAGTTGCAATGTACACTCACTATGATCCAAGGTTAAGCCTACAATTGGTGGTCGAGCATGCAAGGAAAGTTGGAGCCTTCAGGAGAGGAGATTACATTGGAGGTATTTGTTCGGGAATTCAAGAACAAATATATTCCCAAAGCTACAAGGAACCGGCGGTTGAGGGAGTTCATGGACCTTAAACAATGGAGCATGTCTGTCACGGATTATATCAATGAATTTGAAAGGCTCTCTCGCTATGCCCTGAACATTGCCAACGACGATGAAAGCAAGACTTCTCAATTCCTCCAAGGACTTCGGGAGGATATGAAAGATGCTTTAGAGGTTTCTAACACGAGCACTTAGGCAAAGGTCACAGATAAAGCTCTAAGGGTAGAAGAACGGGTTGTGATGAGGAGGAAGACTTCACATACTGGGTAAGGGTCTAGCTCGGGGAATTTCAACAAGTTCGGGAAGAGGCCGGCATTCCAAACTTTTTAACAAGCCAAGCCTCAAAATAAGCAACCCCGACCCGCTGGACCGAATCAACCAACTCGACCCTTGGCACTTCCGGCTCCACCTAAAGTTCAATGCTCTCATTGTCAAGGGAATCACAACATGGAAAACTATTTTAAATTACACAAGAGGTGTTATGGGTGTGGGGCACCGGGCTACATATTGAGTACTTGTCCGAAGAAGAGGCCGGGACATGCTACGGAAGGCAATCAGAGGCCTTTAATTCAAGCTAGGCTTATGCGTTAGGTGGTGAGGAAGAGCAAGCTGTGGAAATTGACCCAAATGCCGTGATCGAAGGTACCATAAGCATTCATGGCACTACATTGCATGTATTATTTGATCCCAGGGCCACTCATTCCTTTATTTCCCGGGACATTGATTCTTCTATGTGCTTGCCTGTTTCCTTGTGTGCGCATGATTATGTGGTTAGCTCTCCTCTTGGTGGTAGTTCGGTAACTTGCAGGGTTTTTTGGGGTTGTCCGGTGAGCTTCGAAAGTCGGGTTTTTTTTGCAGATTTGATTGAAATACCGATGCAGAGATATGATGTGATATTGGGTATGGATTGGTTATTTGAACACGGGGCTCAAATGGATTATCGGGAGAAGAAAATTTGTTTTGGTTTAGTGGTGTTTAAGGGCGAGAAGGTGAAGTCAAGCCCTTTTATCTCTTTCATTGAGGCTAGTAGACTGGTACGGGATGGTGCGACAAGTTTTGTGGCCTATCTTTTGAACAAACCGAAGGATCAGGCCAAACTTGAGGAGACAGAGGTCGTGCGAGAGTATACCGATGTTTTCCCTGAGACTTTGGGTTCTCTACCGCCTGATAGGGACATCGAGTTCGTAATCGACCTTTATCCCGGAGCAGAGCCTTTTTCGAAGACTCCCTACAGAATGGCTCCTGCAGAGTTAAATGAGTTAAAGACGTAGCTTGATGAACTTCTAGCTTGCGGGTACATCCGTCCGAGCACTTCTCCGTGGGATGCTCCCGTTCTATTTGTAAAGAAGAATGATGGGACGTTACGGATGTGTATAGATTACCATGAGCTGAATTGGATGACCGTGAAGAACAAGTACCTGTTGCCTCGCATCGAGGAGTTGTTCGATATTCTGCAGGGTTCTAAAGTCTACTCCAAGTTAGATTTAAGGCAGGGTTACTATCAGCTGCGAATTAGGGAGAATGCTATTCCGAAGACTGGTTTTAATACACGATATGGGCACTTTGAATTCGTTGTCATGCCGTTTGGATTAACTAATGCTCCAGTCGTATTTATGGATATGATGCACCGGGTGTTCAGGCCATTTCTTGACAAGTTCGTGGATATTTTTATAGACGACATTCTGGTGTATTCTAGGTCGGCTGAAGAGCATGCACAACATCTTCGGATCGTCTTGCAAACTTTGAAGGAACACAAGTTGTATGCGGAATTTAGTAAGTGCGAATTCTGGATCGATCGAGTTATATTTTTGGGTCATATAATTTTAGGTGATGGGATTGAAGTTGATCCATCTAAGATTGAGTTCGTGCTTCGTTGGGAAAGACCGAGAAATGCCTTTGAGATTTGAAGTTTTCTTGGGTTGGTCGGCTACTATCGAAGGTTTGTAAAGGACTTCTCTAAAATTGTCGTCCCGTCGACTCGTTTAACTAAGAAAGAAGTAAAATTCGAATGGGATGATAAGTGTGAGGCGAGTTTTCAGACGTTGAAGGTGAAATTGACTTCAGTACCGCTTCTTACCCTACCCAAGGGAACTGAGGGTTATGCAGTTTATACAGATGCTTCCAAAGAGGGTCTCGATTGTGTTTTGGTGTAGCACGGTAGAGTGGTAGCTTATGCTTCGAGGAAATTGAAGGAGCATGAGAAGAATTACTCTACCTACGATCTTGAATTAGCTGCCGTTGTGTTTGCTTTGATGAAATAGCGACACTATCTCTACGGTACCACGTTCGAGATGTTTACGGATCACCAAAGCCTCAAGTATCTCTTTTTTCAGAAGGATTTAAATGTAAGACAGAGTCGTTGGATGGAGTTGTTAGAGGATTACGATTGCACCATTCAGCACCATCCGGGTAAAGCGAATGTGGTAGCCTATACTTTGAGTAGAAAGACAAGTGTGGCTAATTTGGAAGCGGGTTCTTCAAGTTCGGGTTCAGAGATCTTGGTTTCGGGAACTTGGTTGGCTAATCTTACAGTAATACCAGATTTGAAACAACAGTTGTTAGAAGCTCAGGCTACGGATGCCGAGATTCAGAAGTTGGTAACTCGTTCTAGAGATGATCCAAATTCTAAGTTTGGGATAGATGATTCCGGGTTGTTAAGGTTCGAAGCGAGAATATGTGTTCCAGAAGAGCTTAAGAAGCTTGTACTTGAGGAGGCACATCGCTCGAGATACTCGATTCATCAGGGAGGTACTAAGATGTATCGGAACCTAAAAGAGAAATTCTGGTGGAATGGCATGAAAAGGGACGTCGCGAACTTCGTGAAGTGATGACTAACGTGTCAAAAGGTGAAGGCAGAGCATCAGAAGCCGGGAGAAACTCTCCAACCACTTCCTATTCCCGAGTGGAAGTGAGAGCAACTGACGATGGACTTCGTGTCCAGCTTACCTAGAGTTAAAGGAGGGTTTGATGGAATATGGGTAATTGTCGACAGATTGACTAAGTCTGCCCATTTCCTCAAGGTTCGGATGTCCGAGAAAGTTCCAAAGCTAGCTGAGTTATATGTTCGAGAGATTGTAAGACTACATGGAGTTCCGACTAGTATCGTTTCAGATCGGGATCCACGGTTTACTTCGATCTTCTGGCAGAATCTTCAGAAATGTTTGGGCACCCGACTCAAGTTTAGCACTTTGCACCCTCAGACGGACGGCCAGTTCAAAAGGTTAATTCAGTATTTGGAGGATATGCTTAGGTCGGGTGCTTTGGATTTCCAGGACAAGTGGGACGAGCATCTGGCTTTGGTTAAATTTGCTTATAACAACAGCTATCAGGGTTCGATTGGGATGGCACCTTATGAGGCATTATACGGGAGGAAGTGTAGATCTTCTTTGTTTGGGAATATTGAGGATTGGAGGTGGACTGAATAGAATAAGCTCGAGAGGGCAGAGCCTAAAGAAAAGATCGCTGCCACTATTGAAAAGGTTCATAAGATTCGACAAAGAATGAGAGCATCTCAGGCTCGTCAGAAAAGCTACACCAATAAGAGAAGAAGACCCTTAGAGTTTGAGGTCGGAGATAGAGTTTTCCTGAAAGCATCTCCCAGAAAAGGCTTCACTCGAATAGGTAAGGGTGGAAAACTTAGTCCACGATATCTTGGGCCATTTGAAATTTCGGAAAGAATTGGAGAAACGGCGTATAGATTGGATCTACCATCGAATTTAACCGGGATACACAACGTGTTTCATGTTTCTCAGCTCCGAAAGTATTATCCAGATGAAGCAACAATTCTCCCTGTTGAAGAAGTCCAGTTAGAGCCTGACTTGACTATAGAAAGGCATCTGGTTGCAATTTAGGACCGGAAGATACAAGAATTGAGAAACCGGCAGATTCCTTTGGTCAGGGTACTTTGGAGAGATAAAAAATCCGAGGAATCGACTTGGGAGGCGTAGGCTAAAATGAGGAGATTATATCCAGAGTTGTTTGAGAACTCGGTTCGGACATGAGGACAAGTCCTTTTTACGGGGGAAGGATTGTGACACCCCGACTTTCAGACCGTATAGGTATGACGTATGTGCTCATTTAAATTCATTTATTATATATTTTCGTGATTTATATAATTTTTTAATTAATATTCTTTATTATTATGAATTCTCTTACTTGAACGTTTTTGCCCTTTTGTTGGAATTTGCTTCGTTTATGTTCGATTTGTGATCAAAATTTCGTGCCTTTCTGATATGTTGGATTTTTATGAGTTATGAACTTGAATATATGCTCGTTATGTGTTTTCGGGTTTATATGTTGGGTTTTCAGGGCTCGTTTTGTTGGGTAACCTAAAGGAGGCTAAAATGTACTTAGCGCACCTTGGGGTTTCGGGTAGTGTAATTTGAGATCGGAAATTCGGATTCGAATTCCGTCACTTCCATTGTACTCATTTCGATGATTCGGGTCTAATGGACTAAGTCTTACATTTTTCTAAAATCATTTGGTACCCCGAAATCAGCCCGTAACTTTGTCTCGCACTCATATGACCATCTTTCACGAATTTACACATAAGTCCTTCATCTTTCAACCTTTTCGCATGAAACCTAGACCCACATGACCATAACTCAGCCTACTATCACCCCATACCCCTTCCATCTCGTTTCATACACACCAAGCAAGGGGGAAATCTGATTTTTGGAGCAGCAATACCCCATTCCCGTCACTATTCACCCAAGAGAGATTTTGAGCTCCAATATCCATTTTCTTCCATCTTCTTCAAGGGGTAAGCTTATATTTGATATGTACATGCTTAAGTGATCATTTTCATCCAAGAAATTCTGAAGTTGAGCCTTGTTTGATTGAGTTTTGCTTCATGACATGAATAATGAACTTTATGCCCTATTTTGAGTTTTATGACTTCTCTTGGTGTTTTGCTTGAATTGGAGCTAGAATATTGATAACTTACACTTCATTTATTGTTGTATATGCTTGAATTTGGAGGTAGTTAAGGCATGAGTGAGTTACCATTAATGTTCTTGAGCTTTTGTTGAGATATATGCATGAGTTTGATCTATTTTCCTTCCCTCAAAGTGCTGTTCGTTTTTGATCAGTTTGGTGGGCTAATAAGACCTGATTTACTGCCTCTTTTCTTGCCTTTACATACCTAAATTGGTTGGTATTTGGTTTGGTTGAGATGCAGGGTTGAACAGGGGAGGAAAACTCCATTTTTCTGCGCATGGAGTGTCTCTCCGGCCGGGGAGATTGTGCCTTGGAAAGTACCCAGCCGGGTACTTTCATGCATAATTTTTTTTGCATGAAAGTCCCCGGCCAGGGGACTTTTTAGTGCAGAATCTACCCCCGAGGGGAGATGGGGAGATGGCCATTTCATGCCTTATTTGTTTTTTCTTCCGTTTATTTATTATTTCCTTGTTCCGAGCTTGATTCTTGAGTGTTAATTGATGCTTTATGGTATGGTATGAGTATGATTGAATTATATGGAGCTATGAACTGATTTGGTTGGGTAATTTGTTGAGTTCATATGTGAAATTTCTGAATTATGATTCATTATGACTTAAGTGGTATGAATATGCATCTCATTTATATTTCAATTTGCATCATTTGCATTCATGAGCATTGTCGAGCATCTATATGGTACATGTTTTAGTCTAAGTCTTGGGTCTTGCCTTCCTTTTATTTCAGAGCCTCTTTCGGACGTGCAAGAGCCCGAAGTCTAGGTGGTTATTTGCTTCTTCGACCCGATTTCCGCTTCCTTTTACTTTAAGGTGAGGTTAGGAGTGTTTGTATTAGATAAGCGACCTATGACCTATTATGTGTTGTTTTCTTACCCCGTATGCGAATATATATCTTATATATATATTAAATACTAGTGCTTAAGCTATGTTAAATAAGTTTTATGTTTTCGAAATTCGTATAAGTATTGGCATAAGTAAGCTATGATTTGGAATTCGTTATTCGTATACGATATGTGTGAGCGAGTTGAACCCTGAAAGATGAGATTTTGGTTTGTTTTGGTATGTTGGGCCCCGGAGACGTGGGTAAGGGAGACCCGGGACGACCACGGGGTCGTCGGTTATGACCCCTGTGCAAGCTCTCATTTGAGATATTCACGTGCGACCGATGGAGGTTGGGAAGACGTGGTATCTTGAGCCCTCGGTGGATAACGGGGGAAGGCACATCGTGGGTTAGCTACCCCGTATGTGTTAGTAATGTAGGTGATAGGGTTTGATTCCCCGATGCACCATGGATGTGGGGTTGGAATTGTGTTATGAATTCGATTTTATGTTATGTTTGATGGAGTAAGGGATAGTCCGTTCTCGCAACTTAGGTCATATGTTTTGTCCAATGGATTATGAATCGAGTTAGGATCCCTTTATGTACTATATGTTATGTTTTAAACGTTTTGGTATGAAAAACCTTAGCTCGGTTCATGACCATCACCTTTGTTATTTTCTCTACTTTATATGTATTTAGGTGTGGGTGTGCGTTTAGCCCCCTCACTCAGTCGAATTTTGACTGGCCCTCAGTTTCCCTACCTTCAGTTGCAGGTTGTCTCGAGTTAGGCGGGGAAGTGCTTCGAGTCTTATTGTACTTCTAGTTTAGGTCGAGTTGCATTTCATATTTCCTGCCTTTTGAATACTCCCCTTATGTATTTGATTTCATAACTTGTATTTTGGAGAATTATGAACTTTTGATGTATATACTTGACCTTTTGGGCCGTGAGGCCATGTATATGATAAAATGTGTATATGATCGAGCTCTTTAAATCCTGTTTATTTCTTCCGCATATTTATATGTTTGTTTTACGCACTCTGTCCGAGTTTTAGCCCCGCTTAGTCTAGGGAGTGAGTGTGGGTTCCCGTTCGCTTAGACTTGGACTCATGTATGGAAATCCATTTCATATGTGGGTTCGGGTTTAGGTGCGGGGGATATGGTGGCCCACCGCTCTGGGCGTCACATTGGGCCCCGTTTCACACATTTGTCAATTCGTTTGACCTATTTTGGACTCGTTCAACATGTTTTTTGCTCGCTTCACACTTTTTTGACAAGTTTGACCTATTTTGGACTTATTTGACCCATTTTGTATTCGTTTGACCTATTTATAATCCATCTAACCTCTTTAGACCTGTTTAACCAATTTGGCATGTTTGGATTCGTGTGACTCATTTTAAGATCTGTTTGGATCCATTTGACCTGTTTAGATCCGTTAAACCCATTTTGGATCCGTTTTATTCATTTTGAATTCATTTGACCCATTTGGATCCGTTGAATCAATTTAATTTATTTTGGATCCATTTGACCCATTTTAAATCTATTTGACCAATTTGACCCATTACAGATCCATTTGACCTATGTTACATCCATTTGAACCGTTTGACCCATTTTAGATCCATTTGACCCATTTGGACTGTTTTACCCAATTGGATTCATTTTGATCGTTTGACCCATTTTGAATCTATTTAACCCATTTGGATTTGTTTGACCCATTTTTAATCTATTTGATCCATTTGGATTCGTTTGTCCCATTTTTAATCTATTTGACCCGTTTGACTCAAATGGATCCATTTGACCCATGTTGGATTCATTTGACTTTTTTGCCCCATTTTAGATCCATCTAACTTATTTGGACTGTTTTACCCAATTGGATCCATTTGGATCCGTTTGACCCATTTTGGATCTATTTGATCCATTTAGATTCGTTTGTCCCATTTTGAATCCATTTAACCCGTTTGACTCATTATGGATCCACTTGACCCGTTTGACTCATTTTAGATCTGTTTGATTTGGATCTTGGATCCGTTTGACCCATTTTGAATCCATTTGACTGGTTTGACTCATTATGGATCCATTTGACCCATGTTAGATCCATTTAACCTGTTTACCCCATTTGATCCGTTTGACCCATTATGAATCGACTTGACCCATTATGAATCGACTTGACCCATGTTGGATCCATTTGACCCATTTTAGATCTATTTGACCCCGTGGTCTCGGGCTGACGTCATTCAATCGCCTCACTCGAATCTCAGAATTGGTGATAGCCGTCACAATCAAGGACACGAACCCCTCCACCTTCTCTCCCAACCGATTCAAAAGTTATAGAGCAAAACAAAATAAGTTTCAAATGACAGGAGGTGTATGTAATTATTTCTATTTTTTAGACACATAGACAAATTACGTCAAATACATATATAAATGGTATTTACTAGTTAATTCTACATTTTCTACTTTTTTTAATCTAACAATTAATTGAAATGAAGAAATATATAAATTAACTTCCGAGCTATGTATCACTGTTAACGGATTGGATTCGAACTGGATCAAGAGATTTCGAATTCGAGTTCGATAAAGAAATTCGATAACCGAATCTGAATTTGAATCCTATAAGATTTGAATTGATTGTTTTTGAATCCATGCATAATCGGGTCGGATGAAATTCGATAAAATACCCGACCCGATTAGCAATAAAATCTATTTTTTAAAATAATAAATTTAATATTAAAAATAAATATAATTACATAATATTTAATAAATAATTATTATTTAATGAATTATTTGATGGTTTTGTTTATATTTATTTAAAGGGTAAATATCATTTTTGGTCCTGTGGTATAGGTCCATTTTCTATTTTGGCCCATAATTTAGTGACTCAGTCAATCATAGTCCATAAATTTGTAATTTTTTTTAATCAAAATTGGTCCATCAAACCTTTTTCGGTTAGGTTATGGATGAATTTCATTACTCAACTACTATTTCATTACGTTTCAATCCCTATATTAGTATATATTTGTAAAATTACCCAAAATCTTCCTTCTTTTCATCTACCACCATTCAATCGCCACCACCGTCATTTTCTGCAGCGACCGCCATTCCTTTTCATTTTCTATAATTTTTTTTCAAAGTTTCTATTGTCGATGGTAATATTGATATGGAAAAACGATCAATACTACAAAATTGTCACCTTAATCCACGCAACCACCAGATCGGTTTAGAAGGGATTTATGATTGGGAGGGTTTGAGGTGGAACTTTTATGTATATTATTAACATATTAATAGCTCAACGCGTCAAACAAAAAAAAAAAAAAAAAAAGTAACTGCATATTAACAAATGGACTAATTTTTTTTTTATCAATATTAACTTTAATATTATCAATACAAAAAACTTTAAAATTAGATAGTTATCAAAATAACATAATTTTCTTTTTGATTATATTAGATTTTTGTCTATTAAAAAGAGTACTTATAAATATATTATTGTGTATATATTTTTCTGAAATATTAATATAGTACTTAATTTTTAAGTTTTAATGTTTTGATTTTATTACGTCAATATTTGATATAAATTTAATTCTATTTTAGAATTTTATTTATTAAGGATTATTTAAATTATAATTTTAAAGATTAGGAAGTTTTTATAAATTTTAAATTAATATATAGCCTGAATTAATAAAATCATAGTTTATTAATATAGGCTTGAATGGTGATTGACGAAAAAAATGAAGATTTTGGATGATTTTGTCGATATGACTAACGAAATTTATTCATAACCTAACGGAAAAGGGATTGGTTGACCAATTTTGACAAAAAGTTACAAATTTTGGACCATAATTAACTGAGTAACTAAACCATTGACCAAAATCGAAAATTGACCTATACCACAGGACCAAAAATGATATTTACAGATGGAGCATAAACGAAATGGAATTTTCGTCATCAATCAACTTATACTAAAAGGGTGTTGAAATGCTTTGACATGGATAAAGCAATTCCTTTGAGCACTCCAATGATTGAGAGATCGCTCAATGTAGAAGCAGATACTTTTTGCTCTCGCAAAGAGAACGAGAAGGTTCTCGGATCTGAGACACCATACCTCAGTGCTATTGGAGCACTTATGTATCTTACTAATTGTACTTGACCTGATATATCTTTTGCAGTTAACTTATTAGTAAGGTTCAACTCATCCCCAACAAAAAGGCATTGGAATGAGATTAAACATCTATTCCGATATCTTCGAGGAACAATTAATTTGGTATTGTTTTACTCTAAAAATGGAAAATAAGTATTGGTTGGCTATGCAGATGTAGGATATTTATCAGATCCACACAAAACTAGATCTTAAACAAGTTTTGTCTTTACAATTGGGAGGCACTGCAATTTCCTGGTGATCACAGAAGGGAACTCTTGTTGCTACTTCCTCCAACCATGCTGAGATAATTGCACTTCATGAGGCAAGTCGAGAATGTATTTAGTTAAGATCAATAACACAACGCATCTTGACCTCCTGCGGCATATCAGCTGATAAAAGTCCAATGACAATATATGAAGACAATGCCACATGTATTGCTCAAATGAAGGAAGGATACATCAAAAATGATAGAACCAAACATATCCCACCATTCTTCTAGTATACACAAGTTCTTGAGAAGAATGGAGAAATCAGTGTCCAATACATCCAATCATGTGACAACTCAGCAGATCTCTTTACAAAGGCACTTCCACTACAACTTTCAAGAAACACATTCATAACATTGGAATGCATCATCTCCGAGATCTATAAAAGTATCTCACCAATGTCAACATCAGGGGGGCGTCTGCACAACTATACTCTTTTCCTTCTTCGGGTTTTTATCCCACTGGGTTTTTCTTGATAAGGTTTTTAATGAGGCAGCACCGAAGATGTTAGGAATAGTGCCCTAGAAAGCCGATTGTATATCCGCTTTGTGCTTTTCCTTATTGTAATCACAGACAATCTTTGAATGAAATAACGAATTGAGGCAACACTTCTTTATATGCTCTTGTTTGGTATGCGTTTACTTTAGTTGTGCATGTATGAGAACTCCCCTAATCCTGATGACTTTAGGACTCTACCATTTAGGTGAAATGGTTCATGAAACAAGCCCTATATCACATAAGTCATGATTAGTAAAATACTCCAAGCCGATGAGTCCTACAGACAGTGGGAGTGTCAACCTGACTCCTCTAAGGCTTGCTTGTGGGATCACGCCCTTAAGAAGGACCACCTTGTTTCATGGAGGTGCAAAGTGTATAGTTGATACGTGCGTGATACATGAGGGTGCTTACTTTAATAAGTAAGTTCACTGAGGTGCCCCGTGTGAGAACATTCCTAAATGGGAAAGGAAGTTTCTATTTCAGGAAATGGAAATTTCCAGATTAGGAAATATCTCACGAGTCATTGATGTGATTAATTGATCCTTAGACTTGAGGTTCCTTGTCACTTTATGAGTTAACTCTGTAGTCTTAGGTATAAGCTTTAAAGGGTGTCGCCTTAGACAACTGATTCAAGGCTTATGCTGGGGCTGCACAAGTGATTCATGAAAGTGAATGAGAATCAAGAAAGGACCTACACTTGCATTTGCAAGGTGATCTCTTATTGTGTAAGTCATTCATATGCCATATGGAGTCCTTGGCCAAGGCAGTAGATCAAGACATCAAGAAAAGGGTTTCTTGGATTGAGATCAAATGGATATGAAATGCACTTAGCTTTAAGACCGGATTATTAGGGTTCTGATTATTCCCTTGCCCTAGATCTTGGTTGAGAGATAGTAAGTAGGAGGATTGTATCTCACATGAATCAATGACTTAAAGGTTCTGTCGAATCCGAACATTCCAATTCAGCTAGGGGTTAAACACCTGTTGCTAGACTTTGGTCGTTTAATCTGTGGATTGATTAATTAATTAGTGAATTAATTAATTAGGGTCACTGCTAATTGAATTGAGAACCTAGAGGGTCACACACAACAACTTGGTTACATGAGTTGAGGCTTGAAAATGATTAAACGAGCTAATCGGACCAAGAGGGTTCCACACGTGTGAAATCACACGTGTGGCTCACGTGAGTGACACGTGTCACTGTGACACGTGTCACACACGTGTGAATATATATATTATATATATGTATTAAATAATTAATTTGTTAATTATTTAATAGACTTTGGTTTAATTTTGAATTAAAAAGAAAGTCTAATTTTGGAGAAAATAATCTAGTTAATTAATTATGAATTAATTAATTAGATAAAATAAGTTATTTATTTTATAATAAATAAAGTATAAAATTATCCAAAAATAGTTTGGATAATTTTAGCTCTCTTAAAAAGTTGACTTGAATTAGAATTCAAAGTCAAAGTTGGAAAATACTTGATGATCAAGTAATAGGAGAGAGAGGAACCAAATCCTTGCCCAACAAGGATTAGGATCGGCGCCCCTCTCCCTTTTCCTATATATAGGGGAGCTCATGCTCCCCTTTAGAGCTAGATTGACAATTCTTGGTTCATGTGTTGAACACCTTCCTTTCTCCAAGATTAAATTAAACCCTAGGTTAAGCCTAAACACTAACTAGAGAACTAGCATCCTTACTAGTTAGATTGTGATCAAGTTGGTGGACTTTCTCTAGAGACTTCAAGTTAGAAGTTTGAAGATTCGAGCTTTACCAAGGAGAGAGGATCAGGCCGCGAGAAGAGCGTTCTTGGGTGGCTTGAAACGCTTCAAGAAAGAATAAAAGAAAAGTAAGTTTTCTATCTTTACGAATTTGGATACACGATTGCGAGTTCAAGATCCTTTTGTTGGGAAATTTTTTTTTAAATTCCGCTGCTTTCTGATTCGTGTTTTCCAACAGAAGATGTATACAAGAGAGGTATTTTACAAACCGCATCCCAAGGGGCAGTGTTACAAATATCAAATCAAAAAAGGTGCCGCAATGTTTGAAAATAAATGGGATGTGTAGCACCCCGGAGCGAAGGGAACCACACCCCCCGTACCATAGCCCTACACGTGTAACGAAATGGGAACTCCGCACACGCACCAAGCCATGGCGAACGGGTGACAAATAAAAATACACAACCTAGTTAGGTGGTCTAGACCCTAATACAGAGCGCGCAATAAACAAATTCACGGAAGCGATAAATTTCAAATCATAGTCATGCTAGTAATTATCATATTATCTCCTTCATACGCAATTTATACAATTCGTTTGTAAAATAATTATGCAAACTTATCTTAGGCCAAAATCTAAGTATCAATTTATACATATTCCAAGATTAACAAAATGCGTAAAATAACCGAAATATAATGCATGTGACTCGAGCTATCCTTAGACAACAACACAAGGACAACCACCTAGCTCGAACCTCCAAAAGTACATGTAACTAAAACAAAAAGGGAAAAAAGAGAAACAAAAACGAGGGTCAGTCCTAAAGACTGGTGAGGGGCTAACATACGCACCCATATATACATATAGAGCATAACATTTATCAATTCGAAAGGAATCCATGAACCGGGGATGGTTTTGTTGGGAATGGTGCCCTGAAAATTCAATTTGTTGAATTAATTAAACTGAATTTACTGCGAGTTGTGAGTATTTCACATATTGATAATTAATGACGTGTGGTGGTATTCTTATATGAAATGTGTTTCATAGGAAAAGACTTTGAATACCAAAATCACGTGTCATTAAAGTTCTAGTCAGTAAGATAAGAATATATTCTTATCAAGGCTATAACGTGGTTATATAAGATGATTAGTCTTTCGTCATAGGGAATGGTGATTCCAATTATAACACGTTGATGATTTTCAATAGGATTGGAAACATCGAACTGGACCACTGAGATTATTTATTTTATACTGCTATCTAAAATAAATAAAATCTCAGGAAGCATTGTACTCTTAATCCTGATAATATTTCGGCTTTAGGCATGTAGTGTTAGTCACTGTAACATACTCGAAGTGAGGTCTCTTTAACGGGTGGCCAAAATACTTTGTATGATTCGGTGACAACATAAAATGTGCTAAAGAGTTATATTGATCGAGGAATCTGTGGCCTTGCTGGAAGGAAAAAGATATCCTTGAAATAGATTTGCAAAAGTTCGAATTAAGACTTTGGCCAAAACACTTCGCGTGATAACGTCACCGAAGTTGTATGTTGAATGTGTTTCACATACAGAGAATTTGAACTTAAGGCGAATAAATAAATTTCAAATTGGAGATGAAAAATAAATGATAGTAGTTGTAATTCATTTTTCATGGATATCTACATGGAGGAGTAAAATACAAAATTATTCTAGATCGAGAAATTCGTGAATAATTTAATTAATTTTAGAGTGCAACAATATTCATTTAGTGGAATTAAATATTATTAAACGATAATTAATTATTATCATGGGATGATAATATATTAATTCGTTTGGAGATACAATTAATTAGTCCTGCAGGTCCCCCTGCAAGCCCCAATTGAAAACCTAAAGAGAAAATATTAAAAGGAGAAAGAGAAATGAATTTTCAAAGTGTTTGAAAATAAGCCAAGGGATTTATTTTAAGAAAATAAATCAAGTTCCAAAGAGTTGGAAATGCCCGGAATTTTATTTTGGAGAAAATAAAATTTCAATTTTTTTTTTTTAAAAAAAATAAATTTGCTAACGTGGCAGGTGACGTGTCACGCCACGTCAGCAAGGTGGGCCCAGGTGGCGCTGACTGGGTAGCCGCATGGCACGCCACGTGGACGGCCCAGATCACGCCACGTCAGCGCCAATGAATGGCTCGGATTGAACGGGTCAGTCAACGGGTTCAGACCAGGTCAAACGGGCAGGGTCGGTTCATGTTTGGATAGGGTCAAGCCGGGTCCGGTCCGGGTCGGACCAGACCCGGACACGTGTCGCAAACTGGTGGGGCGTGCGTGTAATAACACGAGCCAACCACTTGGCCACCTTGTGGCGGCGCGTGGTTGGTGGCGTTGGATCCGCGGCGGAAAGTTTTACAACGTGGTGCAATCTGATTGGCCGGAGTAGACACGGTTTGTACGCGGTTGTGCAAAATGACCAAAATACCCTTCAATTTGTCCCTAAAATGACCGTTTTGCCCTCATATATTTGCCTATAAATAGGCTGATACCCACCTCATTTCTTCATAACATTTTTGGGATGATTTTGGCCAAATTTTGGCTTTGAATCAAGTCCCATTTTCTCCTAGTTAATTTCGATTTATTTTGGAATTAATTTTAATTAGGTGTTTATATAAAACGCCTAATTTCGGGAGATTAAACCCTGAAAATGGTTTTCTAGTTTAAAGTTTATTTTCTCTAAGTATTTAGAGAAATACTTTCGGAGCCCACACTCCGAGGGTTTCTCTGGGGTTATTGCAGGGAAGCTCTGCCGGTCTCACGAGTGGGATAGGAGCTGGAAAAATGCCGTTAGATAGCCATGATTGCAGTACGATAATAGTTTTCAGTTATTTTATTTTAAGCATGAAAAATTATGTGCTCTTAAGTGTTAATTGCATGTTAGATATTTATCTGCTTAAGTGATTTAAAATTTATTATCAATTGCATGTATATACTTGAGTAGATCCGGCTAGTCTTCCGCTTTTGTATTAAAATGTTTTAGAAATATTTTAATACTTGTATTATAATAAAATTTTTAAAATGTGGTCCCGGACCGCTACTGTTCTGGACCCACCTCCCAGCAACTGGTATCAGAGCCGTGCTCTAGATATATACATGCATGCATCTGATGCATAATTTTAAATCTGCTACTGTGCACGTAAATTCTGTCAAAGGAGGCTGGTTTTTAAGTGGGACCGTTGTGACCCCTCCAGTGTTTCCTGGGAATTTACGTGGAATGGTAATTTTCTGGGAATCGATTTCAATAATTTTCCTAGTTAATTACCGAATCAGTAAACATGATTTAAATTATGAGATAATTTATTTATAACATGTTTACTTTATGCCATTTATTCTAAGCATGATAATTATGTGATAATTATATGAAAGCATGCTTAATTATTTTTATTTTATGGCATGATCATGATAATATGAGATATTATGATATTTCAATTATGCATATTTTATTTAATTTGATTAAATAGTATTGTTTAATAGAGATTAGACGCGATGCATAATTGAACTAATATTTTTCGATCTAATTAATAAATAGTTATTAAATTGCCTTAAAATATTATTATTGGGATTTTAAATATGATTTAGTAATCCTAGTGGGAGGATATTAATTAGATTAATTACTTCCGAAAATAAGACGCCAAAAGTGATTATTAAATAATCAACAGATAATCCACACCTTTTAAAAAAATTCAAGTGGGAGCGAGATGAAAAGAGTTAGATTCTCACGGCCTCCAATACCCATCTATAGTGTAGTGGGTGTATACTACTCCCTTCGGTGGGTATATATTCGCGGTATACAAGATTAGACTTCTACGGATAGAATGAAATACGGAGAAGTCAGCTCGACCACGCTTCCATGGAGTGTCTTGACCTACTTGTACGGACTTCTAGGTAATGGTACACACTTGACTAAGTAATGTATTAACCTCCCTTCGGAGCTCTGTTACATTTATTTAGAGGCCAAGGGTTGACGTGGTAGATTAACATTGTTTGGTAAGAGTTACCTAGATGACATGTTAATAAAGAATAGTTCCTGCTTTTCTAAGCGGTTTTCGACCTCGCCTCCGGGGAGTCAACTGCGGTTAGTTAAGTCACCATTGCGTAAATCAAAATGCTTACATGGAGTTCATTTATTGGTTAGATGCAGAAGAAAGTGGAATACATAATCATAACTTGCATTTATTTATTTATTTCAGTTTTATAAGTACGATCTCTCTTAGCCCACTCCAAACTGTAAGTCTATAAGGAAATAGGCTAGTAAGGGTTCAACTATGCTGACTAGGAAATGAATCTTGACATCGTGTTGAGATACGAAAGTTTACGTACTCACTGAACCTTATCCGAAAATTTCGAAAACTACAACCAGTCAGGATTAGAAAGACGCTTATTCTAAATGGATCAAGTGTGATGATCTGGCTAGTCTTATATCCTGACATTTGTCTTAAAAGTTCTTGAGCATCAGACGCATGAGATGTCCACTGATAAGAACATGTTTTGAAGACAGAATCGTACGAAGGTACGAGTCACGAAAAGGTTGTTAGTTAAAGATGTTTGAAGGATCACTGTTTCAGAATCATATTATGGATATGATAACTGATCTGAACTAGATTGAAAGCCTCTGTGCTTAAAGAGACAATCTTAACAGATAGGATACAATCCTATACTCTCTGCCTAAGTCGTTTGAACGTTCAAGATTAATTTTAAATTTTTTTAAAGACCCAAGTGAACCAATGAACAGCCCCAATATGGCAGAAAAGGTGATATAAACTAAGGGAAAAGTTCTCTTTAATCAGACATCAATATCCACGGCCTAAAAAGCCAGTAAGTGGAAGAAAGAAAAAGAAAAAGTTCCCAATCTAAGGTTCAGAAATAGAAAGTCAAATCCGACAATGGAAAAGTGTTTCCATTTCGGTGGTAACGGGTATTGGAAAAGGAAATTGTCTAAAACACTTAGTCTGTATGTTTGCTACGCCGTTTAGATAAGATATGAAGATATCTTACTCGTTGAAAATATGTTTAGTTGGAAATTCACCAGAATCCTAGTGTGTGAACTTGAGATCAACTAATCATATTTGCAATTTGTTGCGAAGATTCAAACTAACCAGGAAGTTTGGAAAAACGGCTAACACACAACTACTGCTCGAGGATAATACAAGTCTAATTGTATTAGCAGTAAAGACTATAAAGTTGTATTTTTGGCAATAGGGTTTTTATATTATACGTGCCATATATACAGAAATTTGATTTTTGTAAGTTATTTGATAAGTAAAGGTTCAACTATTTGTTTTGAACAAAAGTTTACCATTAAACAAAATAAAAGGTTTATTTGCTCTGGCACAATAAAAGATGGTCTTTTATACCTCAATGAAAAACCCTAATTTAAGTTTAACATTAAGAAGCTTGACTTACCATCTCAGAGGAAAAACTTCTACGTGGCATCAATGTCTTGGTCACTTTTATCCGAATAAGATCCAAAGACTGATTGTCGAGTCTTTTCGACTTGACAGCTGTCAGTCTGCGAATCCTGTTTAGAAAAGTAAAATGACCAAGAAAGTTCCTTTTGAGACAAAAGGTATTAAGCCATGAACTTGCTTGAGTTAGTTCATATGGACATATGATATTATGAATGTTCAAGCAAGAGAAAGTTTTTGCGTACTTCATCATTCATTTGAATGATTACTCTAGATACATCTATGTTTATTTGATGAGACTTAAGTCTGTAATTGTTGAAGAGTTCAAAGAATATAAGACTAAAGTCAAAGAGTCAAATTAGAAAACATATCGAGGCACTTCGATTAGATCGAAGTAGTGATAAGCATCTAAGTTCAGAGTTAAATAGAATTTCTCAAATGAGATTAGATCTCAACTATATAGATGAGATACGTCTTAGCAAAGATGTATTGCAGAAAAGAGAAATAGAACTTTGATAATGATGGTAAGATTCATGAAGAGTCATGCTACCCTGTATCTATCTAAGTCAGTTCCTAAAACACTGATGGATCTGTAGCTGGGGTAAAAACCCTGTATCTCTTATCTTCGGATTTGAGGTAGCCTGGTCCACGAGTTAAGGATGGATCCTGACAAGTTAGAATAAAGAACAAAGGTTTACTTGTTCTAAGGTTATCCTAAGAAGAACGAGAGGTGGTATATTTTGTAATTTGAGAAATCACAAAAGATGTTTGTGAATTTTTCAAAGATAATTACATAGATAACCACAAAGGGTAGAAACAAAGTAGTGTTAAAAGAAATAACAATATTAGATACTGATTTCCATAAACCCGTGATAACTGAAAATATATTGGATACATGTGATGTACCAAATACAACATGTGATGTAGAGACGTGTACACGAGAGCATCATTGTAGTGGGAGGATTGTCAGGACACCTGACAAGATACCTAAGATTAACCCAAGTGGTTGAATCTAACATATCTGATCCTATCACGTGTAATGAAGTTGTAGAATACAAAGACGCTGACCGTTTGGTCAATATCCATGGAATCTAAGTTAGAATCTCTGTATTCTAACAAAGTCTTGAACTTGTATAGGAGCCTGAAGGCATTAAACCCTGTTAAATAAAATTGGGTTTTACAAGTGATAAAAGGAGAAATGGACAAAAGAAGAGACTTTAAAGCAAAGCTTACAGCAAGGGATTTTAACCAGAAAGAATAAATAATTTATGAGGTCTTCTCGCCTATAGCAATGCTTAAGTCCATTATTCTCTCCATTTTATCTCATTATCGATTATGAGATTAGATAAATGGATGTAAAGACTATGTTCTTGAACGGGCACCTTCAAGAAGAGGAGCTACATGGCATAACCTGAAGGCTTCACAGCCAGAAATCAGGTGCATATAATGCAAGCTTAATAGATCGATTTATGATCTTAAGCAAGCGTCTAGATTATGGAGCATCAGACTTATAAGGCAATTTAAATTCTTTGGATTTGTATAATTGCCTGATGATCCATGAAGTGTACAAAATGACATCATGATATCGTTGTAACATTTTTACCTTGTACGTAATTAATATTCTGCTCATTGGGAATGATGCAAGAATTTTATCAGTGGTCAAGATTTGGATGTCAAATCAGTTTGACACGAAAAGACCTTTGTGAGACTGATGTTATTCCAAGGATCAGACTTTTGTCGTGATCATAGGAATAAGGAGATTGGTTTATCACAAGGAGCATATATGGATAAGATACTGGTAAGGTATAATATGACAAATTCCAAGAAAGGTTCATTACCTTTTAGATATGAAATTTATCTATCTCGGGATCAGTGTCCTAAGACAACTGAAGAGATAGAAGACATGATTAGAGTTCCGCAGCGGAAGCTTTATGTATGTCATATTATGTACAAGGCCAGCTGTCTATTATGAAATAGGTCTAAGTCAGCAGATATTAGTCGAACCCTAGAATCTGACACTGGGTAGTAGTGAAAGCATATATTGGAGTACTTGAGAAGGACTTGAGATTATATGTTTGTCTACCACAGTGGTGAGCTCATTTCAATAGAGTACACAGATTCGGATATACAATCTGATTTGTATTCAGAATACGTGTTCACTCTAGAAAGAGCAACTGTTAATTGGAGAATGTTAAGCAGACTTGTATTGCTTACACCGTCATGGAAGTTAAATATATGGTAGCTTGAGAAGCAGCCAATTAGATGTATTGGATTCATGATTTCCTAGTTGTTGGCTCAGAGAAACGTCTAATAGATTCCCTCACTAAAAGTATTGGCGCGAAAGAGTGCAAAACGAGTTTTGACACTCATGTGGGAGGAATAAGACTTAGATGTGTAGCCAAATTGAATTTAGGGCAAGTGGGAGATTGTTGGGAATGGTGCCCTGAAAATTCGATTTGTTGAATTAATTAAACTGAATTTACAGCGAGTTGTGAGTATTTCACATAATGATAATTAATGACGTGTGGTGGTATTCTTATATGAAATGTGTTTCATAGGAAAAGACTTTGAATACCAAAATCACGTGTCATTAAAGTTCTAGTCAGTAAGATAAGAATATATTCTTATCAAGGCTATAACGTGGTTATATAAGATGATTAGTCTTTCGTCATAGGGAATGGTGATTCCAATTATAACACGTTGATGATTTTCAATAGGATTGGAAACATCGAACTGGACCACTGAGATTATTTATTTTATACTGCTATCTAAAATAAATAAAATCTCAGGAAGCATTGTACTCTTAATCCTGATAATATTTCGGCTTTAGGCATGTAGTGTTAGTCACTGTAACATACTCGAAGTGAGGTCTCTGTAACAGGTGGCCAAAATACTTTGTATGATTCGGTGACAACATAAAATGTGCTAAAGAGTTATATTGATCGAGGAATCTGTGGCCTTGCTGGAAGGAAAAAGATATCCTTGAAATAGATTTGCAAAAGTTCGAATTAAGACTTTGGCCAAAGCACTTCGCGTGATAACGTCACCGAAGTTGTATGTTGAATGTGTTTCACAAACAGAGAATTTGAACTTAAGGCGAATCAATAAATTTCAAATTGGAGATGAAAAATAAATGATAGTAGTTGTAATTCATTTTTCATGGATATCTACACGGAGGAGTAAAATACAAAATTATTCTAGATCGAGAAATTCGTGAATAATTTAATTAATTTTAGAGTGCAACAATATTCATTTAGTGGAATTAAATATTGTTAAACGATAATTAATTATTATCATGGGATGATAATATATTAATTCGTTTGGAGATAAAATTAATTAGTCCTGCAGGTCCCCCTGCAACCCCCAATTGAAAACCCAAAGAGAAAATATTAAAAGGAGAAAGAGAAATGAATTTTCAAAGTGATTGAAAATAAGCCAAGGGATTTATTTTAAGAAAATAAATCAAGTTCCAAAGAGTTGGAAATGTCCGGAATTTTATTTTGCAGAAAATAAATTTTCAAAATTTAAAAAAAAAAAAAAAAAAGTTGACGTGGCCGGTGACGTGGCACTGACGTGTCACGCCACGTCAGCAAGGTGGGCCCAGGTGGCGCTGACTGGGCAGCCGCGTGGCACGCTACATGGACGGCCCAGATCACGCCACATCAGCACCAATGAATGGCTCGGATTGAACGGGTCAGTCAACGGGTTCGGACCGGGTCAAACGAGCAGGGTCGGTTCATGTTTGGATAGGGTCAAGCCGGGTCCGGTCCGGGTCGGACCAGACCCGGACACGTGTCGCAAACTGGTGGGGCGTGCGTGTAATAACACTCGCCAACCACTTGGCCACCTTGTGGCGGCGCGTGGAGGCGCATGAGGCCACGTGGCGATGCGTGGTTGGTGGCGTTGGATCCGCGGCGGAAAGTTTTACAACGTGGTGCAATCTGATTGGCCGGAGTAGACACGGTTTGTACGCGGTTGTGCAAAATGACCAAAATACCCTTCAATTTGTCCCTAAAATGACCGTTTTGCCCTCATATATTTGCCTATAAATAGGCTGATACCCACCTCATTTCTTCATAACATTTTTGGGATGATTTTGGCCAAATTTTGGCTTTGAATCAAGTCCCATTTTCTCCTAGTTAATTTCGATTTATTTTGGAATTAATTTTAATTAGGTGTTTATATAAAACGCCTAATTTCGGGAGATTAAACCCTGAAAATGGTTTTCTAGTTTAAAGTTTATTTTCTCTAAGTATTTAGAGAAATACTTTCGGAGCCCACACTCCGAGGGTTTCTCTGGGGTTATTGCAGGGAAGCTCTGCCGGTCTCACGAGTGGGATAGGAGCTGGAAAAATGCCGTTAGATAGCCATGATTGCAGTACGATAATAGTTTTCAGTTATTTTATTTTAAGCATGAAAAATTATGTGCTCTTAAGTGTTAATTGCATGTTAGATATTTATCTGCTTAAGTGATTTAAAATTTATTATCAATTGCATGTATATACTTGAGTAGATCCGGCTAGTCTTCCGCTTTTGTATTAAAATGTTTTAGAAATATTTTAATACATGTATTATAATAAAAATTTTAAAATGTGGTCCCTGACAGCTACTGTTCTGGACCCACCTCCCAGCAGGTTTTTGCAAGCTAAAACATTTCCCATGATAATAAATATATAACTTAAAAGAAGGAAAGGGCCAAAGGCCAAAACAACCAATTTTAAGTAATTTAGAGTCCATTCCCGTTTTATAGATTTATACATAATCACACTAACTCGGCGAGTACGAGTTCTCCATCCAAACCCCTTCCATAATCAAAGACATAATTCATAATCAAAACATAAATCATAATCCAACCTACTCCGGGTGATAGAAGGGTAGCAAGTCCTACCTATCGATCATAAATCACACGAGACAACGCTTAATCACGTCCTTGAAACCTTCAGCGGTGGCTCCCGCCGGCTCAAGAGAAACGCCCTTCCTCAACCTCCTAAGGTCGGGTGAGACTCTCAAATGGAAAGTGTTGATGGGGTAGCTCGATGACCCCACAGTCGACCCGAGATGCCATACCACTCTCCGAGGCCCAATCATAATTCAAAAATCATAATTTTCATAAACTTCTCTTTCAAAGTTCAAAACTCGCTACACACTCACACATAATCAAGGCTTTTCGAAAAGAAGGGCAAAATATAGCTTATATACATATAAAAGCCTTTTCAAAGTCTTATACAAAATGGGACGAGCCCTCAAAGTACATATCATACACATATCTATCATATAGTATACTTAATTCGCATGCGGGCTTCAAAACACATAGGGTTGTAGGTCATATTATCTAAAAGAGGGAAAACCTCACCTTTCCAACTTAGCGGAGCAAAAGGATATAAAACGGTTGCAAACGGATGCTTACGGGACCTCCTCGTTACCAACTGGACCAAACTCTGAACAAAGGAGACAACAAAGGACAATCTTAGACTCAACATGTACCATATCGACGCTCGGCAAATGTATATGATGCATAAATGCATATGAAACGCAACACTTAAGCCACATGCGTTCATATTTCACGTATTTCATATGAAACGGTTCTATAAATGCAATACTATAAAGATAATACATAACTTAACATGTTAACATATCATATAAGTCATACAAGGAGCAAAAGATTAGTATAATAAAGGAATAAACGAAGTACAAGTTCATTCATGCATATTAGAAAGCAATTAGGTGACATAAGAGCAAGTGGGAGCATAAATCAAATATGAGCATCTAAAATCAATGATAAATTCACATTATAGAATGTACCTCATATGATATTACAACATGTTATCTACGCATGTATATAATAAAAGTAGCAAGAAGAGATCATACGAGGCAAGGAATCAAAATATAAGTTCATACATGCACATAAGAAAGCATATAATGCATATCTTGTCATATAATGCATATAAAAGCAACAAAAGCACATAATAAATTCATAATAAATCATATAACACATAATTCATCAAATAAGAGCATGAAAGAAGGATCAAATTTATATTCATGAAGATATCTCCAAGTTCTTGAAATGGAACCTCAAATTCCTAAACCATCATGCAATCTAAGTTCATAGAAGTGATAATAGATGTCTTAGGTTCATATAAGATGCATCAAATCCAAAGGAATTGCAAGAAATCATATAAATTCATCAAAAGAGTCCAAACCCTCACTATTCATCAAACTATCAATAACTCATTCAAATCTCCATGGAATTCAACAAATAAGGAGTCCAAAGAAATAGGAGAAGCTGGAGAGTACACTCATGGGCTTACCTTTCAAATATGGAGTCATTTGGTGAAGTATTGAGCTCTAAAGATGAATTTGGAATAGTGCTCTTCTGTCTTCTTTTGGGATTTCGGGTTCAGCAGCAAAACCCCTTTTTTTTTCCTTCTCTTTTCTGTGTTTTTGGACGAAATGGGATAATAATGGCTGATAGAGAATTAGTTAATGAGAATGTGGGGCCAAGAATCACTCAATTTGGTCAACAATTGCACAAGTTATGGCTAAAAGAGTACAAAGGGGTCCAAGTTGCATGCGAGGCTCGGTTCGGACGAAATTCAAGGGTTCAAACGGGCTTAGAAAATTACAAATTTGGATTCCTTGGTTTCCTTTCTTCGTTGCGAGTCCAATTCTTCTTCCGAAATTCGAATCCGAATTTTTGAGCTCAAGTTATGGCGCCCGAAACCCAAGGTGCGCTAAACTAGTTAGGCCCTCGAGTCCCTCACAAATCCCTTCTCTACAAAACGAGCCAAGAACCCAAATAAAACAAAATCTAAAACACGTAACGGGCATGCAAACACGTTCCTAACTCACATATGTCACACATACCAAGATTTCACAAAAATCGGAATTAAATCCGGACACGTAGAAAGCAAATTCTGAGGCACGTAGCCATAAACGTTAAAACTCAAGTTATAAGTTAAACAAATAATTACAATTAATTTCAAATAATCACATATTCAATAAAATAACACATATTTGCATAACTAAATAATTTAAAAGCGCAATTAACACTCTCGTTACAACGTACCTGAACGGTCGGACGAGCGGGATGTTGCAGGATGCAATTGTAAAAGTGATGGGCATTAGTTGTAACCGGTGTTCTAGGCTCATCCGCGCCTTTCATTACTGATTTGTTCACACTGTAAATTTTTCTATAAATAGGGCGCTATGTACGTTCATTTCATAAATCGATTCACAAGACAATTTCTATTGTTTTTCTCAATAAAGAGTTCTCACTTTTATATTTTTGTGTTGGTTCGCGTTATTGTGATTCTGTTTCGTAACAATTATAGTATATTAACTATTGTATATAATATGTGTCATTAACATCTTATAGTAAATAGAATGTAAAAAATAAAATGTTGAAATTTGACGTTATGGATGAATTTATTCTTGGAGGGATACCAAATTCCTTGGTAGGAATCCATAGAATAAAGTCCCTAAACTAATAATAAATAAATTGAAAGCAATAAAGATTGAAACTTTGTGGTATGTTATAAGCCACATGATATATCAAGATGTTTGTACTTTTTAGGCAATTAATTGTTGTATATTATGCTATATACTAAGGATTGCATATTGGTAAGTATAAACATGAGTTTTATTGCTGGACATTTACTTTGATATTGAAATAAAGTTGATACCAGACAGTAACAATGTTAATTGTATGTCATTAAAGGCCTTATTCGTTTGCTGGTATCTGTTACAAAAAGTTCCAGACGTTTTTGTGAGTTTATTTCTGTATTATGGTTGTATTAATTGTGAGGTTATGACCTACCATAAACAAGACAATTAATAGCCATGTATGTCATGGTTTGTGTCTTATAAATATGCAGTTCCAGACCACAGAAAATGAGAAAGAAATAGATAGACAAGTATGTAAAATGTGGTGAATTAGGAAGAGTTAGAAGTCTAGATAGATTTCTGGTTTAGTACTATGGTACGAAACACACACGCACTGGTACTTGTGAGTTTAGTCAGAAACATCCTTCCACACACATAACACATTTTCTTAAGTACCAACCAGATACCACACTCTCTCATAAGAGCCTTGGTTAGTAGTCGAAGTGAGATTCCCCTGAGATTGTGCGTATCTGTGAATTAGAAATCTCTGGACTGTCTTATCCTGGAAGAAACTTCGCAACAACCCAACGCACCGGTAGTGGGGCGAATACTTCTTTAAGGCAAGCCGACTTTTGTCGTCGATTCAGTCATATCACTCGATAAGTCTCTCAGTTTACCTCTTATAGTGTTGCTCTGATCTTCGTTGTCATGTGAATATGTTCTGGTACATTTTTAGTATTTATCTTCATATGGTTTTGCACTCTACTGGAACTTACACTGTGACAAGTATACAAGATCTATATTCTGGTTATTCCACTGATATATTGACCATATATGTTGCTGGTATTTATATCTCAATAGGTATGTTTCAGCATGTTTTTAGTACTTACGTTTGGAATCACATGTCTAGTTGTACATCATATGTATATTGCAAAATCTGATAATTTATGTTATATTTGATAATTGGGTACTACCACTAAACTGATTTCCAACTTAAAATTTATTAAATTTTTTTTTTTTTTTTCATAATGGTGGATAGTAAACTATTTAATATTTTATGTCGTTTTTAAATTCCAAGCATGTTCGATAATTCTAAAAATACAATATCATTAAATACAAACAATTAACCTAAATCAACATTTTTGCATATTTCATCTTATCTTTTAAGTGATTTTCATTAAAAAATATAACATACAAAAATCATAATAAATTTAAAAATATTACAATTAAAACTTCAACTGTTTTGAACAATATATAAAGCCATTCACGCACAAGACTTTGCCCTTAACAGAACAAAGTTTATGGACAGGTTACACCTCTTCTTGTGCTGCCTCTGCTGGCTCGTTTGCGTCCCAATTTGCAGCGTAAGACCAGTCTTTATGAGTTATGTTGAATTTTACTATAGAAATATTTAATCGACGAACTTTTGAGGTGAGTCGAACTATTAAAATATAATATTTTTTTTAAATAAAAATTTTGTTTATTCAGAGATTCAAATATAAAATTTTTGATTAGACTAACATATAACACCAAACATTTAAATTAAACCAAATAGTAATGGTGGATGTATCATAATCATTTGGATATTGATAATTTATATCGAAATTGTATGTAAATAAAATTATTGTGGAGAATAAAGTTTACAAATTTGGACTAAATATGGCATGAAATATTAAATGTACTTTGTAGGGGAGCCCATCGTGGTGTGTGGCGAGAAGCAATGTTCAAACGTTGCAGCTAAGCGATTACGTAAGATCCACTTGCAGAAAGAACCATAATAGATGTCGGATCATCCGACCCCGTGGCCTTTGATGGGTATTCGAATATGGTGATACAAACAAGATCACAAGCATCATTTCTACTCCATAAAAACTACGGTGAAACCAAAGTGTGCGACAAAAAATTGGGACAGATAATCTACCACTATCCTCGTAAGTGAAATTAAATTATTCTTCCACTTCTTTTTTTTTAATTTCTAATATCTAGTTCTATATATTTATTACGTTTAATCGGGTTGAATTTCTGACCATCTTTCTACACGCGATACACACAAGTTTTACTTAACGTTAAAAATCACGTCTTAACAAAAATAGGATAAGAGATTTATAGGGACTAAACGTATTACAGTTTAGGACCAAATATTTTAGAATAGGACTAAAGATGTGAGAAATTGAATTAATTGCGTCAAATGTATAGATTAATAGGACTGATTGTGTTGGATAAGATACTTATAGGACCAAAACGGGATCGGGAGATACTCATAGGACCAGATTGCAATTTTTACCTAAAATTATAAAATTCTGTATTTTATTATGTCTCCATAAATTCATGACTCTCTGTCTTGCCTATAGCTTATTTTGCAAATTGATTATTTTTAATTTTATTGAACGTGATATTAGAAATGGGCATTAATAATATGACAATTTCGTACCACTTTAAAGTATAGAATAAAAGTAACATAAGTTTAGGATAAAGAACTAAAATTTACTATAATCTATATAATTAAGATGCATTGAGACATAATTATTCTTTTTTTTCTAAATACTTTATAAATATTTTATTTGTAATTAATACTCCGATCTTGTGAAATAAATTCGCATATTATACGAAGTTAAAATAGGTATATATATAAGTATTTTTTGAAATATATTAAATGTTTACACTAATTATGCAATTTTTGTGCAGCTAAAACCATAATTGGACGTATATCATTCAGCTTTTTATGCTTCGCCCCAGTTCATACCAAGGGGCTTGGGCTAATTAATTTATCTTAATTACATTCAACTACTTAACTTACAGGTTTGAAATATTTATCGAGCTTAATATATATATTGGAAATGGCAAAAATTTATAAACTATGTATAAAATTTGATATGAAGGGAACCTGTAAAATATCAAATAATAAAAGTAGAATTTCATATTATGAAATACCATAAACCGTCGGAATATTTTAGTGCTTATTATTGTTTTTAAAAAAAAAATTCATTCCCGTCAGATTGTCATCGGTTTGATAAATAATGTATTTGACTTAACTCACCCCAAAAGTTTGTCGTTGAGGGAAGAATTATTAAAAAATTATATATCGAACTCTATAGCTTTGAGTATTCAATGTGAAATACTTGATAGTTTTTCGGACGGTGGAATTCCTACGAACACTTTAATTTTCCATTGAAAATTCCCGTTAGAATTTCACAGTTTTCTTTTAGTATAATATATACAATAATATTCTTTGAAAATTTTTGATATGTCTGATTAAATTCATCGATCAGCTTTAATACAAAGTTATTAGTTGCGTAAAATTAAGTTTACTATATATCAAGTCGTAACATTTAATCTTTTGGCTCGTTATACCCAATTTTGGATCACATCCCAAATGATCTGATTAAATCTCACCTTTAATGCATGGGCATTACTGAAAATATTAATAAGTTGTATTGTATTGTGTCCGATATTCCTCACATGAAAATTTTTAAAAAAAATTCGTGTTGTCATATCGTGTCCGTGCATCATAGAATCTCACCAACTCTATTAAACCTTGGACAAGGAAATATCTTTAATGCCCTCATCTTCCCTATGTAATTCAAATTTCTAAAATCTAGAAAAGAAATATTTTAATTAACGTTTGTAGCCTTAATTATTAATTTCGTTCAAATTAGTCAATTAGTTAGCCAAATTTTGGTAGAGTAAAATGATCAACTTGAACTTTGATTTAGACTTTAATCTTACAAATCTATTTTTAGTTGAATTTTCGTATTTCATTAAGTTTTTCGAAACCTCCATTCGGAGGAAAAAGAAATTCAAAAAAATAATTTCAAAATATTAAATAATAAATAAAATTGTTATATATAAACTTAAACCACAAAAACTAACTTTACTATAGCCTATATTAATATTCCTAGCCATAATTTATTATGGGTTTAATGTAACAAACTTTGGAAATTTGAACTCTATTACTAAAAAGAAAATATCTATTACTAAAAAGAAAATCAAATTAATATAGAAAACAATATTGAAAGAAAATCAAATTAAAAGAACTTAAACCCTAAGTAGTAGCTTTACAAAAGGAGGTCCTTTCAATCAATATATAAAATTATTGAACTACTTCAATCCTAAGTTATAACCATTATGTGACGATCCAGGATGAAGATGTTGGTTAATTACCTAATATGTATGAAAATGGATATAACGATATAAACACGAAACGATATAGATATGACGAATATATTTTTTTTAAAAAAATTCGCACAAGAAGTGTCGGAAATGATATCAATATCCGACATGATACGCCAAAATTATATTTCTAAAAGTATCTGTTGGGGACATACCCTAAAGCCCAAGGTTCAACCCAACACAATCAAGCCCAAGACTCAACCCATAAGGCGAGATAGAGATAAAGGAATTCTGCAGGATCGTAACAACTCTGATCGGATAACTCCAATCATGATAATCTTCATGAAACGTGAATAACTAAATGATAAGAACAACAAAGTCCGATATTCTATATAAACGACCCTTGAGATATGACGATCTAGGCTTTTGGTCTGATCTCTTGATTAGTCTCTCTGAAACCCTGGCTTACTTCGATAAGATCCTTGAGGAAAGAGGGATTAATCTCTAAGGGTTTGGGCTGGACGCATCAGTATCCATGCATTAAAACGGGTTGCAACTTGCAATAGTGGGTGTTTAAAAATTTCCCTTCTTATTTATTTAAATTAAAGTTTTAGAAAAGGAAAAAAATAGTCATTAAAATTTTCCTTTCCTAAAGGTTGCTTGCAGACAATATCTCTTGTTTGAAATACAACCCCGATCCTTATCTATGCGAGACAAAATGTAAGGCCTGTTTGGCAATGCTGGAAATATGAGATTATTAACATTACTCTAACAATCCTTTTCTTCACAAAATTCAAAGATAACTTAGATTTGCCAAACAATGCATTGAAAAAACAGTCGATATTATATAATAAATTAATTAAACTTTATACCTTTTCTTTTCTTTATTAATTATGTGACTTTATACCTTGGGCGATGCTCTTTTTTGTTTATTATCTTTAAGAAAAGCATCTGAATTAATATATCTATATATATATATATGTATGTATGTGAGGGAGACAGCCCTAAGAAAAACATTTGTAAAAGAAGTAAGTAATAATAGATCAATGGCGAGATCTGCAGGTTTCTTCTTCTGCTGCTGCCTTCTGTTGCTAACTCTTTGCGTAGACATTTCCACGGTAAGATTAATACTTTATTTATTTTATTTATTAAGGCTGAATTAAAGCGATGAAATTTGTGATTTTCGAGCTTATTTATTTTTTTGGTAAATGCAATATGTGCCAGATTTGAAAATAAATTAAGGGTCGTTTATCATCTTGATTTTATGTTGGTTTTTGTTCTGGTATGATTCTGATTTATTATTAGGAAAAAATACACTTCACCCCCTAAAAAATTTCTATTTCAGCACTAAACTCCCTAAAAAATAAGATTACATGATCCTCCCCTTTAAAAATTTAGTTTTTATTACACTTTCCCCCAATATTAATGTCATATCAAAAATAAATAGATGAACTTTTAAATTTTAATAGAAAAGATTTAATTATTTTTTTCTATTTTTCCCTCCACAGAAAATAACTTCCCATGAATTTTTTTTGAGGACAAGTATTAAAATACAATTAAATCCTTTCTATAAAAATTAAAAAGTTCATCTATTTATTTTTGATGTGATTTTGATAAGATTTTGATGAGATATTAATATTGGGGGGAAAGTGCAAAAGAAATTGAATTTTTAAGGGAAGGATCTTGTAATCTTATTTTTAGTGGGTTTAGTGTCAAAATAGAAAATTTTTAAGGGCTGATGTGCATTTTCCCTTTATTATTATTTGAGTTCTTGTTTCATATTAAAGAAGAGTTATTTTTAAAAGAACAACCTATTTACAGAAAAATTTAATAAAAAAAATTACAAATATTTCAAGGTCTTTTATACCTACATAAAATTTTAATAAGAAATTTAATATGATGTCCCTTTCAAATTTTTATTTTAGTTCTTTCAGTCCTACCTCAAATCCCTCGATCTATTCCCGATAAAGTGTTTAGTCTCACTCTTTTCTTAACAAAATTCTTGAATCCATCTTATTCATACTAAAATGACACCAAATTCATCTCATTAATATACACTGGACTCGATTAATATGTGTAGTAATTTTTGTGATATTTAAATTTTATATATTACCTTGATGGCAATTTGCAGGCGAGCCCGTCATGGTGTGTAGCGCGTAAAAACGCTGATATTTCGAAGTTGGAAAGCTTCATAAAGTTCACTTGTAGTTGGGATCCAAGAGGTTGTCGGATCATACAACCCGGCCCGATCGGGTTTTGTTACGACAAAACTTCGAACCGCACAATACAGATCCGATCACAAGCATCGTATCTCCTCAACAGATACTACGTTAATATGAACATTTGCAACATCCTTGGAGAAATAGTAGTTAACTATCCAAGTAAGTAATAAAAAATTATTATTATTATTATAAGTTAAAAATACCACATATATATATATATATAATCCTTATTTGATTTGTGTGCAGCTAAAGATACGATTGGAAACATCTCAATGGGCGATCTATGCTTCCCATCAAGAAATACAGCCATGAATGCAGACTCCGGAATTTGAGAAGAAAGTGATCATAAATCAATGGGGAGCTTGGGTCAAAACTGATGAAGTTTCTAAAGCTCAAATTACACCCCTGTATTTCATATATATATCTAAATACATATAAATAAAATTCACTTATTGTGTCTTCTATTGGGAGCAATATTTCGGTGCACTTCGATTTATAACTCATTTGGATCATCGCATTACGTAAGCGTATCGAATATAAGATATTTATTGTTCCAACGATTTTTGCTATTACTTTTAAAAAAATTTTAGAACGACAACAGTTTTTTGAGACGCTAAATTTCATCGTAAAAACAGGATTTTATCATGTAAGTGACCGTAATTATTGTGACGCTCTAAATCATCATGAAATGTATAATTTTATAACGCTTTGTGGCATCACATATTAGGTTCTCCACAACCAATGTATTGTGAAGCTTTCAGGCATCTCAAAAATCTTAATTTGTAACAATTTTATTAATTACATTAAATTTTTTTTTTCTATTGGATATATGAAAATAAGAATTGTGATCTACGATGCACGGATACGGACACATATCCCTATTCAGGCGCCGACGGTGTACGAACTCGAGGAATCCTTCGACCTATCGACCTAAGGCTCAGTGTATGGGGTCCTTTGGCCAGCGAGGCTCACTTTCATCCTGCACGCCCTACCACTCGACCTCTTGGCTTAGCCAATTGGCCGTTGCCACTAATGCACGGACACGGCTGAAGGCGTGTCCCAAAAAAAAAAAAAAAAAAAAAAAAAAAAGGGGACACGGTGTCGGACACGGCAAGGTGAAGTTTCCGACACGGCGGGGCATATTTTATAATTATAAAAAGTTTTTTATGCGTTTTTTAATATTTTTAGAATTTTTTGGGGAGAAAACTAAAATAACAACACTTATTTGAGGTTATAATATTACATACTTCTATAAATATTTTATTTTTCATAGATTATATGTATAAGTTTTTTTTATTTTTATATAAAATATTTTTATTTAATATAAAATATAGCCGTGTCGGAGCCGTGTCGTGTCTTAAAATTTTTTAAAAATCCATGTCGCCGTATCCGTGTCGTGTTGTGTCTATGTCGCCGTGTCCGTATCCGTGCAACATAGGCCATTGCTTGAAAGGATTTTTTGACCATCAACCTCCAACAGGGATCGACCTCTTGTGTGGGTCATACTTGGGTTGGTTTGAGCTATCCATAAGACTCGACTTGAGGGGTGGCGGATGCGGTTGAGTCCATGCGACACCTGTTAGAGGTGTCCACGTGGCAAAGCCTAGCTAGCTTGTGGTCTACGTGGTTTCTCTCAAAATATACTGACATGACCCATTCGAATTATGTCATGTCAATATATAAATTTAAAAAAAAAAAAAATTGCAACCTTTAATATCTTGATCCAATACTATTCACAAAATTATGCCTAATTTTAAACCACACCCAAAAGATGCGATGAAATCTCACCAAATCCATTAAATTGTCGGGCAAGAGAAATGTTCTTACTCTTTTATTTCCCTCAGCTTCCTCACTTAATTCCATCTTCCACAAATTTAAATAGAATTATTTTTTTTAAAGGCAAATAGAATTATTTTAATCAACGTTGTTCTTTATATTGCAGCCTTAGTTTTTAATACTGATATTTGCCAAAAACTGACGAAATACCAACACGATTTGTATTTGGGAAATTAGGATTTAATCAAGCTGTAAAATACAAGTAATTAGAAAGAGAACACTGAATTGCATAAAAACTGAAAATAACGATGAATAATTAAGAAATATGAAAGCTGATAATATTCTTCTGTCTTCTGAGTCTTCTGTATGCAATAAAATTCTGAATAATGTAATCTCAAGGCTAGCACAACGATGAAAATTGTAGTCAAAGAATAATGGAGAGAGGATGCTCAAAAAATGATATCTAGAGTTTTCTGTAGAAGTTGCAGAATGACGATTGATTTGCTTCACTATTCTCTCAGAGAAATATATCCAGTCTCAGCTTTCTTCCAGATTCAATGTATCTGGTCCTCCCTTCTTTTCTCTCTCCTCCTAAAGTCTTGGCACGTTCTCCAATTTGAAAACCACGTAATTGCTGACCTTTTCTCCCAATCTCTTCTCAACCTCTTCTCTTTCTTCTTCCCATAATAATAATAATCCTATTATTGAATATTTAATTCAACAATAAAATAATGTGCAAAATTGGCCCACATCATCACTCCCCCCTACTCTTACAGTCGAACAGTGTGGACGACTGTGAGAGTAGTGAAATTCGGAGAACAACTCTGGCTGTTGAATGTGTGAAACCGGTTGAACTCCCTTCCTGGGTACGGTGATTGCCTCATTAAAAACCTCACTTGGGAAAACCACGTGGGACAAAACCCTCGTGAGTAAAAAGAGTACAACCGTTCCGTCCCGTACCCAAGGTTTGCTTGAGGTTCCGCTTCTTGTAGTTGGCTCAACGTTCTGCTCCTTGAGATCTTCCTAACTTTCAGCTTAGTGTCTTTGTCCTTCTAGCTAATAGTTCATTGCTGCTTTTCTTTCCTTTCTGTTTTTCGTTCCTGCTCGTGCGTCCCCTTCTGCTTTTCTTTTCTTTCTGTTTTTCCTTCCTGCTCGTGCGTCCCCTTCTGCTTTGCTTTCTTTCTTGCTCAACTGCAAATATTTCTCTTTCTCCAGAATTTTGGCGGGAGTTCCTATAATGCACATTTTCTCCAGATGTAATATTTTTCTAAGATATGATCATATCTTAAGTCATCAACACAATTATTCCAAATTACTGAAATGAATCAATGAATCAAATAGGACAAATTCTGAGAAATTAGCATAATAAGGATGATTACTTAAAATTATCAAAATTAACTCTTGAGTTGGGATATCTTATCAGGATAGTTCTAAATCTCTTATGATCCATTTATTGATTCAAAGTGATCACATGATGGTTCAATAATTTCATAAAAAAGAGAGATAAATTAAAGAAGAAAAGAAGATGTCACCGGAATTAAAAGGATTCTCATGACATAGGTCTTCTTTTTGAAGACCCAATTATATTATATCCTAGAATATAAATGTAATTTTTCCAATCTATAACTGCATCAAGGATCACCAAATAATTATTTTATGACAAATCTTTTGCCAAAACAAGATGACTCTTCACGTTAATAAGATAATTCTCCATAAAATTTGAGAAATCACAGGGGTTAATTTTTGAAAATTTGCTCCAGATATATACTTTGGGTGCCCGGATTTATCACTTCAGGACTAAGATTATTTCACAAATAGGTAAAATAAAATAAATGAAAGAATAGAAAGTGAGGAAAGGTGTCACCAAATTTGAAGTCATAGGATTCCGCCTTCTTGCTATGAATTTCAAAGCAATTTCACTTTTGTCTTGCACATTGACCAAGGCAGACCATTCTTTCTCTGTTAGGTAGGCAGAAGTTGAAGCCATTTGGGATATTGAGTTTGTTTTGTCTTGACTTATTTCAAAAGCCAATCTCCTTTTCTTCCTTGTGATAAAGCTGCTACTTTTCTCTCTTGTTAAGAGAACGAGACAACCTCTCCTCTGTCTTTGTGAGTTTGTAGCGTCCGCCGCTACTGTGTAAGTCTGCGCCGCCGCCTTTCTGCAAGTTTCGTCGTCGGTCGCCGCCGCACAGGTGAAGTCTCGCTTCCGCTTTTCTCTCTTCTTTTCTTTTTTCTTTCTCAGTTTATCCAAGAAATCGGCGTATAAATCCCCATATTTAAATATCTTCTTGTGGTTTGATGCAGCGTCGCCACCGTCACGAAGCACCGCCACTCGCCGACCTCTGTCGCTCATCGGATTCTGCCGCAGAGGCAAGGGTTCGGCCTTCTCCTGCTTTTTCTCTTCCCTCGTTTGTCTCTGCACTGCTGGATCGGGGGATAGAAGTCCTCGTAGCGGGCCTGCTCCAAGCGGGCCATCGCCGTCGAGTGTTCTCGGTCGCCCGCTGCGGTCGCGCTTGGGCGGTGACGTTGTCGCGCGCGTGGTGGCTCTTCTCTGTCAGCCATTGCATCTTCACCCCTAAAGCTTCTCTCTTTTTTGTTTTACAGCATTCTTTATATTCGGTTTGTTGACGGGAATTTTCGTTGTTTGTAGATCTGGGGCAAGGAAAATCGACTTGCCGTTGCCTATTTCGGTCATCATCACTGCCGTTGATAAGCTCTCCTGCATCGGTAAGGCTTTTTGGGATTTTTGTGTCTTGGAAGGGGTTGAACTTGATGATAATTGTTAGGAATGTCCCTCGCTGAAAAGAAAATTGATGCACTGAATTTCTGTTGATTTGTTGGCATGTTGATATGTTATTGATGAATTGGCGCTCGGCTTGTGGATGTTTTGGTGGAATTTGTGCGCCCATGATGTATTTCCAGCTTCTTGAAGATGAAGATTGCATTTTTTTTTTTCTTCCTTTTGCATCTTCAGGCGGGTTTGTTGAATCTATTTGCTTTGTTGTACTAAAGACAGTTGATTGTCTCTATCTTGTAATGAGAATATGTTGGAGTTGGCTACTTGCAATAAGAGTGTATTGTAACAACTTTTTATTCTACATATCCTGTTGGTACTTGAATTCTCCTTTCTTTGTTTTGCTTCTTTGCTTGTGATTCTCTCTTTTTTCTTCTACTTTTCTTGATGTCTGCAATCTCTTCTTCTTCCTGCTGTGAATGTCTTTCCTGGTGCAAACCTTCCAGCTGCAATGACATCCACCAGCATCCTTCCAGATGATGCCTAGTGAAGCCTCTCAGTTGAGCTTTCGCGGTGAGCCTCCAGTAGCTTCATTTTGTGAGATCTTCATTTCTCCTTCTCTTTTCTGATTGGTCTTGCTTCCCTCCAGGTAGAGGCTTCCAAGTTTAGTAGCAAGTAGTGCCGCCAGGTAGAGCAGCGACAGGGATAAAGCTGGACAGCTGTAAGCAGACGGCTAGACTCCCACCTGCTGGTACTTTTTTAGCTAGTACTCCTTTCCGTCTCCCGAAGCAGCTAATTTTCCAGCAGAATCAGCAACATGAAGGAGGTTTAAGCTCCTTTGAACTTCCTGTACCTGCAAAAACTTTTTAAAAATTTTCTCTTGCATTTGTTTTTGAATCGGGTTTACTAGGCTGAGCTCGGTTCCTTTGAGCTGCCCGTTGAATTTTCGCTTTTCGCTCATTTCCATCGAGCGTTCATAAATACTTCAGACACTTGATTTTTCTCTTTTGGCACATGCTTGTTACATTGTGTGTGAATCTGGCTTGTGTTAGTCTTCTTCTTGTTTCATTTTCTTCCCGTTCTGCTAGCAGAAAGTAGGCAGTCGGAGGAGGTTCTGACGCGGTGCTGGTGAAGACCCTCTCCTTGCCCTGCCTGCCGCTCTCCTGCTCAGCTAGGAGCATGTCCTTCCTGTCAGGTATTTATGGTAGAAGACTGCCAGATCCACTCGCACTGAGGGTATTCTCTCCGACCCTGGCGATAGCTGCTCCCTTCCAGCTAGGTGGCCAACCCGGCTGGTGGTAGCAGGTGGAGAATCACTCCCAAGAGCCTTTCCTCCAGCTCTTCCCAAGGCGTATGCGTAATCAACGCGCCTTCCCAAGAGGGACTTATTTGTGTGCCCCCTTCATCCCGGGTAATCATTCATCGAAAATGTTCAGATTTTCGGTAATATAGCCGCGGAGGCTTTGCATGTGCCTGTCTCAAGTGTCAAATTAATAATAATACGGTGCACTCAGAGCGTATCCCAGCATAAGTCATTTTTTCCTCATTACAATGTGTATGCATCGAGGGCATAACATGAGCTGGTTCTTTTTCTCATCATAATGCATTCTCACAAATCCCATGAAGTTAGTTATTCAAATAAAACATAAACATGAAACATAATCTTCTTCATTCGCATGAATCAAAATATGGAAAATTCTATATAAGCAACTATCAAGCATGCGGAAAAGAAAACGCTGGAACCTGGACGTTCTGATCATATGTTCCTCCTTCTGCTCTCCTTCCAGGTGTGCAGGCCGTGCGTCTGCTTAGCAGAAAAACCCTTTCAGGTTTTGATTGGAACCTGGAAGTTCTGGTAATGCGTCCCTCCTTCTGCTCTCCTTCCAGGTGTGCGCGCCTACTTAGCAGAAGAACCTTTTCAGGTTTTGCACGTTCCAGGGTCGTGATAGCTTCTTTCCGTTAGCATCTTCCAGCTCATAAGCTCCTCGACCCACGATCCTTACAACTTTGTAAGGCCCTTCCCAGCTGGGGCCTAGTTTGCCAACAGGTTTCAAGGCATCTGCCCTCCTAAGCACCAAGTCCCCCACCTGGAAGTCGCGCGCTTTCACCTTCCTGTTGTAAGCTGCCACCATTTGGTTTTTATACCTCGCCATTCGTATAAGTGCTCGATCCCTTGCCTCTTCTATAGTATCCAAGTTTTCCCTCATTAACGCTTCGTTCTCTTCTTCATTATAGGCTTCCACTCGTGGCGAGGGCATGCCTATCTCAGCAGGAATGACCGCCTCGGCACCGTATACCAGGTTGAAAGGTGTCTCTCCCGTGGTCACATTTGGAGTGGTTCGGTGAGCCCACAGGACTGCGGGTAGCTCGGTAGCCCATTTTCCTCTAGCTCCTTCCACTCTAGTCTTGAGACCATGTAAGATGAGCCGGTTCATTACCTCCACCTGCCCGTTTGCCTGCGGGTGATAGACAGCTGAAAAGCATTGTCGAATCCCTAGCTGCTGGCACCATTCCTTCAGCCGCGTTCCTATGAACTGTCTCCCATTATCCGAGACCAGCTCTCTCGGGACTCCAAAACGGCACACGATATTTCGTTGTAAGAATTTTATCACTTCTTTCTCCGTGATCTTCACTAGAGCTTCCGCTTCCACCCACTTGCTGAAGTAATCCACGGCCACGATCATGAATCGTGTTTGCCCTTTCCTAGGGGGAAGCGGGCCAACTATATCGATGCCCCATTTGGCGAAGGGGCATGGTGAGTACATAGCCGTGAGGGGCTCAGCTGGCTGGTGCAGGAGGGGAGCATATTTCTGACATTGCTCACACCTTGCAACGAACTCCTTAGCATCCGTTTTGATGGTCGGCCAAAAATATCCCGCTCTCAACACCTTTCCCGCCAGCGAGGTCCAGCCAGAATGACTTCCACAACTTCCTTCGTGTATCTCTCGCAGCACATAATGGCTTTCCTCCGGTGACAAGCATTTGAGCAAGGGCATTGTCACCGATCTTCTATATAGGAAACCTCGCATCGCCACAAATCGGGCAGCTTTTCGTTGCACTCTCAGCGCTTCCTTCCTGTCAGTTGGAAGTATGTCATGTAGCAGGTAATCAAGAATCTCCTCCCTCCAGTCCTGCTCTTCCTGCCCTATCAGCACTTCCTGGTCTGCATTCGCGTCCTGCTCTAGCGCCCCAGCAGGGAGTGTCAGAACCGTAATCTTCCTGGTATGGACACCCTCGAACGAACTAGCCATCTTGGCTAGTCGATCTGCTTTCTTGTTCTCATCTCGTGGTATCTGCTCCAGCTGGAAGGTAACAAATTCTGTCTTCATTTTATTCACTTTAGTTAAGTAGGCCTTCATCCTTTCTTCATGAGCTTCATACTTTCCCTCCACCTGACAGGATACCAGCTGGGAGTCTGAATACACCACCAAGTGCTGCGCTCCAGCTTCTTTGGCTAGCTTCAGCCCCATGATCACTGCCTCGTACTCCGCCTCATTATTGGATGCTTTGAAGTTGAATCTGATAGCAAACTCGAATTCATCTCCTTCGGGGCTGGTTATCACCACTCCAGCTCCGCTCCCCGAGCTGGTGGATGAACCATCAACGTGTAGCAGCCACCTGCGCCCTTCCTGCTCGGGCATCGTGGTCATCTCTGATATGAAGTCCGCCAGGGCCTGTGCTTTGATTGCTGTCCTTGGGGAATACGATATATCAAATTCCCCCAGCTCCATGGCCCATTTGATTAGCCTTCCTGATGTTTCCGGCTTCCCGAGCACTTGCCTCATGGGATAATTCGTGCGGACCACTATTGCGTGCGATAGGAAGTATGGTCGCAACCTTCGCGCTGTAACCATAAGTGCCAACGCCAGCTTTTCCATATCTGGATACCGCTGTTCTGCTCCTTTGAGCACCTTGCTAACATAATACACCGGCTTCTGGGTTCCTCCTTCCTCCCGGAGCAGAACGGAGCTGACGGCCTGGCCTGATACTGCCAGGTATACGTATAGAGGCTCTCCTGGTACGGGCTTGACCAGGAGGGGTATTCCTTCTAGGTACGCCTTCAGGTCTTCGAAAGCCTTCTGGCATTCCGGACTCCATGCAAACTTGCACGCCTTTCTCAATACTCCAAAGAAAGGGAGGCTTTTTTCTGCCAGCCTCGAGATGAAACGGCTCAGAGCTGCCATCCTCCCCGTCAGGCATTGCACCTCATTCGGTGTTGTTGGGGCCTTCATGTCTCGTATCGCTTGGATTTTTGTAGGATTTGCTTGAATCCCCCTTTCCGTGACAATGTAACCGAGGAATTTTCCTCCCTTCACCCCAAAAGAGCACTTTAAAGGGTTCAGCTTCATGTTGTATTTGCGCAGGACCTGGAACGCTTCTTCCAAATCTGCCAGGTGAGTGTCTGACTTCCTGCTTTTCACCAACATGTCATCTACGTAAACTTCCACGTTTCTCCCTATCTGATCTTTGAACATTCTATCTACCAGACGCTGGTAGGTCGCTCCTGCGTTTTTCAGCCCGAAGGGCATGACCACGTAGCAATATGTTCCTCCAGCTGTGATGAAGCTCACTCTTCTCTGATCTGTCGGATCCAAAGGGATTTGATGATAGCCTTGCGAGGCATCCATCATTCTGAGGAGTTCACACCCGGAGGTGGAATCCACCAGCTGATCTATGTTAGGCAGTGGGTAGAAATCCTTGGGGCATGCGTTATTCAAGTTTCTGAAATCCACGCACATGCGCCACTTGTTCTCCTTCTTCGGGACCAGGACTACATTTGAGAGCCACTCAGGAAACTGAATTTCCTTGATGTGACCGGCAGCTAGCAACATGTCCACCTGGTCTTGTATGATCTTATCCCTTTCAGGTCCGTGTGTCCTCTTCTTCTGCTTCACCGGACGGATCTTTGGATCTACGTTCAGCCTGTGAACCGCCACAGAAGGGTCAATCCCCTCCAACTGATCATCTGTCCATGCGAAGACATCCACATTCTTCCTGAGGAAACCTGTTAGCTCCTCCTTCAAGTTGGGGTCCAGCTGCGATCCTATCCTTGTTGTCTTTTCGGGGTCTCCGGGGACCAGCTCGATGCTCAATAGCTCTTCAGCGGGCTCTATTTTAGGGTGAGGTCCTTCCTGCTTATCTTCCTGCTCGGTTTCTTCCAGCTTTCTTTTTTTATCACTTCGAGCTCTTTTCTCTCCCTCCTTCTTAGCTTCCTGCCTGTCTGCTTGCTGGACAGCTTTGACATAGCACTTCCTGGAGGAATGCTGGTCCGCCGACACCTCTCCAACTCCCTCCAGCGTTGGGAACTTTATCTTCATATGGTAAGTGGAGATAACCGCCTGGAAAGAGTTCATAGTGTTGGAAAACACGAATCAGAAAGCAGCGGAATTTAAAAAATTTTTCCAACAAAAGGACCTTGAACTCGCAATCGTGTAACCAAATTCGTAGGGATAGAAAACTTACTTTTCTTTTGTTCTTTCTTGAAGCGTTTCAAGCCACCCAAGAACGCTCTTCTCGCGGCTTGATCCCCTCTCCTTGGTAAAGCTCGAATCTTCAAACTTCTAACTTGAAGTCTCTAGAGAAAGTCCACCAACTTGATCACAATCTAACTAGTAAGGATGCTAGTTCTCTAGTTAGTGTTTAGGCTTAAGCTAGGGTTTAATATAATCTTGGAGAAAGGAAGGTGTTCAACACATGAACCAAGAATTGTCAATTAGCTCTAAAGGGGAGCATGAGCTCCCCTATATATAGGAAAGGGGAGGGACGGCCGAAACTAGTCCAAATTGGACTAGGATTTGGTTCCTCTCTCTCCTATTACTTGATCATCAAGTATTTTCCAACTTTGACTTTGAATTCTATTTCTAGTCAACTTTTAAGAGAGCTCAAAAATATCCAAACTATTTTTGGATAATTTTATACTTTATTTATTATAAAATAAATAACTTATTTTTATCTAATTAATTAATTCGTAATTAATTAACTAGATCATTTTCTCCAAAATTAGACTTTCTTTTTAATTCAAAATTAAACCAAAGTCTATTAAATAATTAACTAATTAATTATTTAACACATATATATATTATCACACGTGCGAGCCACACGTGTGAATTCACACGTGTGGAACCCTCTTGGTCCGATTAACTCGTTTAATCATTTTCAAGCCTCAACTCATGTAACCAAGTTGTTGTGTGTGACCCTCTAGGTTCTCAATTCAATTAGCAGTGACCCTAATTAATTAATTCACTAATTAATTAATCAGTCCACAGATTAAACGACCATAGTCTAGCAACAGGTGTTTAACCCCTAGCTGAATTGGAATGTTCGGATTCGACAGAACCTTTAAGTCATTGATTCATGTGAGATACAATCCTCCTACTTACTATCTCTCAACCAAGATCTAGGGCAAGGGAATAATCAGAACCCTAATAATCCGGTCTTAAAGCTAAGTGCATTTCATATCCATTTGATCTCAATCCAAGAAACCCTTTTCTTGATGTCTTGATCTACTGCCTTGGCCAAGGACTCCACATGGCATATGAATGACTTACACAATAAGAGATCACCTTGCAAATGCAAGTGTAGGTCCTTTCTTGATTCTCATTCACTTTCATGAATCACTTGTGCAGCCCCAGCATAAGCCTTGAATCAGTTGTCTAAGGCGACACCCTTTAAAGCTTATACCTAAGACTACAGAGTTAACTCATAAAGTAACATGGAACCTCAAGTCTAAGGATCAATTAATCACATCAATGACTCGTGAGATATTTCCTAATCTGGAAGTTTCCATTTCCTGAAATAGAAACTTCCTTTCCCATTTAGGAATGTTCTCACACGGGGCACCTCAGTGAACTTACTTATTAAAGTAAGCACCCTCATGTATCACGCACGTATCAACTATACACTTTATACCTCCATGAAACAAGGTGGTCCTTCTTAAGGGCGTGATCCCATAAGCAAGCCTTAGAGGAGTCAGGTTGACACTCCCACTGTCTGTAGGACTCATCGGCTTGGAGTATTTTACTAATCATGACTTATGTGATATAGGGCTCGTTTCATGAACCATTTCACCTAAATGGTAGAGTCCTAAAGTCATCAGGATTAGGGGAGTTCTCATACATGCACAGCTAAAGTAAACGCATACCAAACAAGAGCATATAAAGAAGTATTGCCTCAATTCGTTATTTCATTCAAAGATTGTCTGTGATTACAATAAGGAAAAGTACAAAGCGGATATACAATCGGCTTTTAGGGCACTATTCCTAACAATCTCCCACTTGCCCGTCAAAGCCATTCTAAAGCTACTCTAAGTCCCATCTTCTGAAGATGACCTTGGAAAGCTTCTCGACTAAGGGGTTTAGTAAGTGGATCTGCCACGTTCTCTGCTGATGTGACCCTCTCAATTTGCACATCTCCTCTCTTGATAATATCACGGATTAGGTGATACTTCCTCATTATGTGCTTGGTCCGTTGGTGAGATCTTGGTTCTCTTGCTTGAGCAACCGCCCCAGTGTTGTCACAAAACACAGTAATGGGGTCTTTCATGCTAGGAACAACATTCAACTCTTGAATGAAGTTTCTAATCCAAACACCTTCCTTAGCTGCATCATTTGCAGCTAAGTATTCGGCCTCAGTGGTCGAATCTGCAGTGGTTGTTTGCTTGGAACTCTTCCAACTCACTGCTCCGCCGTTTAGGCAGAAAATGTATCCTGACATTGACTTAAAATCATCTAAGTCAGATGCAAAGCTTGCATCGCAGTATCCTTCGACAGTAAGATCTTTCTGACCTCCGTAAACTAAGAACAAATCTTTAGTACTTTTCAAGTACTTAAGAATATTCTTCACGGCAGCCCAGTGACCATCTCCAGGGTCAGATTGGAAACGACTTGTTACACTAAGTGCATAAGCCACATCCGGTCGAGTACATAACATTGCATACATTATGCTACCTATTGCTGATGCATAAGGTGTATGAGTCATTCTTTCCTTCTCAAGGTTAGTCTTAGGACACATCTTCCTTGAAAGACATGTTCCTACACTCATAGGAAGGTTCTTAACCTTTGCTGACTCCATATTGAATCTCTTCAATACTTTGTCAATGTACATCGACTGTGGTAGTCCTATTAACCTTCTAGATCTATCTCTATAGATTTTAATTCCAAGGATATAGGACGCATCACCAAGATCTTTCATCTCGAATTGGTTCGATAACCATAACTTAGTCACTTTCATGTCATCTTTCGAATTCCCAATAAGAAGGATGTCATCAACATAAAGCACTAAGAATTGCACTGAGGTCTCCAATTCCTTTCTATACACACATGATTCATTCGAAATTTGGATGAAGCCAAACGCTTTGACTGATTCATCAAATCGAATGTTCCAATTCCTAGAAGCCTGTTTCAATCCATAGATTGATCTTTGGAGTTTGCAAACCTTTTGCTCACTCCCACTGAATGTGAAACCTATGGGTTGCTCCATATAAATGTCTTTGTCAATGTCACCATTGAGAAAGGCAGTTTTCACATCCATTTGCCATATCTCATAGTCATAATATGCAGCAATGGCAAGCATGATTCGAATGGACTTTTGCATTGCAACTGGTGAAAAGGTTTCGTCAAAGTCCACGCCGGGTCTTTGAGTGAATCCTTTTGCAACCAATCTTGCTTTGTAGGCTGCAATGCTTCCATCAACTCCAAGCTTTCTCTTAAAGATCCATTTGCAACCTATGGGTTTGACCCCATCAGGCAAATCTACCAAGGTCCAAACTTGGTTGGAGTTCATGGAATCCATTTCGGATTTCATGGCTTCTATCCACTGTTCAGAGTTAGAATCTGAAAGTGCCTCCTCATATGTTAAAGGATCATTATCCTTTTGAGAGATTTCATGGAGGAATCCATACCATCTCTCCGGCTGTCTAGGAGTACGTTCAGAACGCCTTAGAGGAGGATTTTCGTGTGTATCGAAATTCGTGATTGGTTGTAGTTGATCAGAGTGGGACGTTTCTTCAGTGGGTGGTGTGGGGTCACTTTGTACTTCTTCTAATTCTATGATCTTGCCCTTCTTTTCTTTAAGGAACGGTTCCTCAAGAAAAGTGGCATTTCTAGAAACAAACACCTTTTGTTCAGACTGATCATAGAAGTAGTATCCTATGGATTCCTTAGGATAACCTACAAAGTAGCACAAGTTAGAACGAGATTCTAACTTATCTCCCACTGTCCTCTTCACGTAAGCAGGACAACCCCAAATTCTTAAGTAAGAATAACTAGGGAGTTTACCATGCCACATTTCATAGGGCGTTTTAGGGACTGACTTAGAGGGAACTAGATTCAAAATCTTTGCTGCACTTTCTAGGGCATAACCCCAGAAAGAAGGTGGTAAGTCAGTGAAACTCATCATGGAACGAACCATATCAAGTAGGGTTCGATTCCTTCTCTCAGAAACTCCATTAAGCTGAGGAGTTCCCGGAGGAGTCCACTGAGAGATAATCCCATTATCCTTGAGATGATTAAGGAATTCTTCACTAAGATATTCGCCTCCTCGATCAGATCGAAGTGCTTTGATCTTGTGACCAGTTTGGTTCTCAACCTCCTTTTGAAATTCTAAGAATTTCTCAAAAGCTTCAGATTTATACTTCATTAAGTATACATAACCATACCGACTGAAGTCATCAGTAAAGGTTATGAAATACTGATGATTGTTTCTTGTGCTTACACTAAGCGGTCCACAAACATCAGTATGGATCAAATCCAGAACCTTAGTGGCACGTTCCACGGTTCCTTTAAAAGGAACTTTGGACATTTTTCCTTTGAGACAGGATTCGCAAGAAGTTAACTCTTTGAGATCATTTTCAGAGAATGATCCTAAAGTGTTTATCTTGCTAATTCTGTTCTTGGAAATGTGTCCTAATCTAGCGTGCCATAAGGGAGCTGAAACTTTGTCATCTCTCTTACGCTTTGTTTCTCGTTGTATATTCATAATATTGATATTTTGAGTTAGGTAAAGTCCATTACTTAGAGTACCGATATGAACGGAAGAGTTGTTCCGTTTGATAAAGTATTTACCATTCTTAATATAAGTTTCATAACCTTCACAATCTAATATTGGAATTGAAATTATATTACGAATAATGTTCGGTACATAAAGGACTTTGTTTAATACTAACTCAAAACTACCTAAATCTAATCTAATTGTGCCTAAAGCTCGAGCTTCAGCGTTTGAGCCATCGCCGATCTTCAAGACACATTCTCCTTCTTTGAGTTGTTGGACTTCACTTAGCATCTGTACATCATTACAGATATGAGTTCCACAACCGGTATCAAGTACCCAAGAACTAGAATTAATAGAAAGATTTACTTCAACGAGAAAGATACCTTTCTTTAGAGTAGCCTTGTACTCTGGGCAGTTTCTCCTCCAATGTCCCGCTTTGCCACAATGGAAGCAAACATCCTCTTTCTGATCACGCTTCTTCTTTTGGACCTTCCCCTTCGAAATGCCACCAGTGGGCCTAAGGGGTTTCTTCTTCTTCTTTTGGGCTTTCTTGCCCTTACCTTTAGAAGGCCCAGAAGAGGAAGATGGAGCATTCACCATCAAAACCTTATTGTCCTTCTTGATCGTGCTTTCAGCAGTCACAAGCTGACTAATCAGCTCAGCTACAGTAGCACCAGCATGATTCATGTTGAAGTTAAGGACAAATGGGTTGAATGATGGTGGGAGCGAAGCTAGCAACAAATCCACTGAAAGCTCATCTTTCAGTGGCATGTCCATGGAAGCAAGTTTCTCAGTAAGGGCAAGAAACTTGAGTCCATATTCATGGACACTTGTACCTTCCCTCATTCTCAAGTGGAATAATTCCTTTGAAGTGTTATACCTTGTAACACGTTCATGAGGGCGGTAAAGTTGCTCTAAGTGGTCGTAAATCTCCCAAGCAAATTCCATGGCCTCATGTTGTCTTTGCAAGTCCGGAGACATGTTAGCCAACATAAGGCAACGGGCTTGGAGATTATCATCCTTCCACTTCTGAATCGCATCCCGCTCGGCCCGAGTGGGAGCCTCCCCTTCAGGAGTAGGCTCCCCTTCGAAGAGAACATAAGTTCTCTTCTCAGAATCTAAAATGATTTTTAGATTCCTCAGCCAATCAGAATAGTTGGGACCAGTCAACTTGTTTGACTCGAGGATCGATACAAGAGGGTTTTTGGTTGCCATTTCAAAACACGTAGAGAATCACAGAATCTACGACCTAAATGGTAAAACAGAGAACTAGTGAGCATGCTGAATTATAACGATATACAAAAGATAAGGTCTTTAATCTAATGTAGCTCCCACTGTTTTTCAAAGATCTATAATTCCCAAAGATCTAAGAGGAACACGTTTCCCAATGGGTACTAAGATCCTAGGCATTTTACCTCGAACCCACGACTCGCGGACATTCTTAGTAAGAACCCTAGGTAGGTACAACTTACCAATTCTAACACCTTTAGAACTCTTAGTAATTGTTTTTGCATCACCTATCTTTCAATGTGGACCCACGACTCGTGCGACATCCATATTTACTTAGGCGTTAAGCTAGACCCATCAATCATAAGATCATGACCAAAACTTAGTTCGAACGACCCACGACTCGCGGACATCGCCCTTGCTAAAATTGACCACGAAATATTGATCATTTAAAATGATTAATTAGGTAACTAAGAACTAATAAGCTCCACTAGCTATCCCACGACTCGCGGACAATAACTAGCTTTACCTACTAAACTTAAAACCTATTGATGGAATGCTAGGAATTTAATTCAAAACTTGCATCTCGAATTAAACACCTATTTGTTCGAAATTAGCTTAATATTTAATGGGAATTTTCGAATCAACCGGAGAGTTGTCCGGTTCGACCTCACCAACATATATGTTATCCAATTTTATTAGTCTTGATTAATGCAAGTACACTTAAATGCATTTCAAACAAGCACATAAACAGATAACATGTCCTAGCATGATACTAACATGTAATGATCATGGGTTCTACCTATCTTATGCGTGATATGTGGGAGCCACTCCACAATCACAAGTTCTAACATACATGCCACATAATCAGTTCAAATCACATAAGGGAAAGCAGTAACAAAATACGAGCCCTATCTCTATTACATTTAACAATTGAGATTCCCCTCCCTAACATTTTGAGGGGTCTTCACTTATGGCCTCCTTGTTACTTGAATGTGGTCCATCTTACTCCATGGGTGCATTGTCTCCAAAATGAAAATAAAACCTCACCACCTATCTCTACTCTCAAATTACAAAAAAAAAGAGAAAAAGACATAAAGTAATAAGGCTCAATCTTCATATTGGCCTTAGACAATTACACGGGGCATACCCCGGCCTCAAAAACAGTAATATGGAAAGCCACATAATAAATCACATAACAGTACGCACATAAGTGAGGCTCCAACCTCAATTGAAAAAACGCAACTATAGGGCTCCAACCCCAATTTAAACCATTCATGTGCATAAATTAAAACCATACAAAGATCTAAACCCATGATCACCTAACATGCTTTTGCAAGAATTTAAATTTAACCAATAAATTAAAATTCTCGCTTTAAGCTCTAATAGCTTAAAACACGACTTGATGCGAGTCTTATTTATAAAAGTTTTCAACAAATCCCAAATTACCAAAACAAATAAAATTCCAATTAATTTCTGAAAATTAATAATTTTATCAAGATGTACTTTCCCAAAATATAAACCGTTTCAATTTCTCAAAAAATCCCAATTTTAAGTTTTATTCAAAATTAAAAATAAATATTCAAAAATAAAAATTTTTAAAATTAAAATAAAAAAATAAAAAAATCGGGACTGGATTGCACGAAACACGAAAGGGGCCGGATCACGAAAACGGGGCCCGTGCGCGAAACGGGGCATAGCGTCGCAAGCGCGCGCGGACGCGCACGGCAGGCGCGCACAGCGCCCGGCCAAGGCCAGGCGAGTGCGCGCACTGCGCGCGCATACCGCGCGCCTCGCGCGCGCGTGCCCTGCTGGGCGGTGGGCGGCCAGTCTCGGCCGCCCTGGGCGGGCGCGCCTAGGCGCGCCCGGGACGCTCCCGCACAGGCGTGCGGGAGGAGCTGGGAGGCTGGCCGGTCTGTCCCGGCCAGGCCTGGGCGGCGACGGGCGGACGGCGTGCGGGAGGGCCTCCCGCGCGGTTGCGGGAGGGTGGCGCGCGAAGCCCGCGCGCGCGACTCCTTCGCGCGCGGGGTTTCGCGTGTTCATCGTGTTCCGGGCTTTCGTTTCGTGTTTTCGTTCAAAAGCAAAACCAATCCAAGAAATCCAAAAACAGTTTATACAGTTTCAAATCTAAAATTGTTTTTCAAAATCAAATTTTATAAAAACCAATTTTCAAAAACTTTCAGGAAAAAATACAGTTTCGTAATTCAGGCTTTCTAAAACAATTACAAATACTCAATCGCATCAAGCCTAAGAATTTCTACCAAATTCAGTATAATTGAGACGAATCAGAAACACGATTGACGAGGTGGCTCTGATACCACTTGTTGGAAAACACGAATCAGAAAGCAGCGGAATTTAAAAAATTTTTCCAACAAAAGGACCTTGAACTCGCAATCGTGTAACCAAATTCGTAGGGATAGAAAACTTACTTTTCTTTTGTTCTTTCTTGAAGCGTTTCAAGCCACCCAAGAACGCTCTTCTCGCGGCTTGATCCCCTCTCCTTGGTAAAGCTCGAATCTTCAAACTTCTAACTTGAAGTCTCTAGAGAAAGTCCACCAACTTGATCACAATCTAACTAGTAAGGATGCTAGTTCTCTAGTTAGTGTTTAGGCTTAAGCTAGGGTTTAATATAATCTTGGAGAAAGGAAGGTGTTCAACACATGAACCAAGAATTGTCAATTAGCTCTAAAGGGGAGCATGAGCTCCCCTATATATAGGAAAGGGGAGGGACGGCCGAAACTAGTCCAAATTGGACTAGGATTTGGTTCCTCTCTCTCCTATTACTTGATCATCAAGTATTTTCCAACTTTGACTTTGAATTCTATTTCTAGTCAACTTTTAAGAGAGCTCAAAAATATCCAAACTATTTTTGGATAATTTTATACTTTATTTATTATAAAATAAATAACTTATTTTTATCTAATTAATTAATTCGTAATTAATTAACTAGATCATTTTCTCCAAAATTAGACTTTCTTTTTAATTCAAAATTAAACCAAAGTCTATTAAATAATTAACTAATTAATTATTTAACACATATATATATTATCACACGTGTGTGACACGTGTCACAGTGACACGTGTCACTCACGCGAGCCACACGTGTGAATTCACACGTGTGGAACCCTCTTGGTCCGATTAACTCGTTTAATCATTTTCAAGCCTCAACTCATGTAACCAAGTTGTTGTGTGTGACCCTCTAGGTTCTCAATTCAATTAGCAGTGACCCTAATTAATTAATTCACTAATTAATTAATCAGTCCACAGATTAAACGACCATAGTCTAGCAACAGGTGTTTAACCCCTAGCTGAATTGGAATGTTCGGATTCGACAGAACCTTTAAGTCATTGATTCATGTGAGATACAATCCTCCTACTTACTATCTCTCAACCAAGATCTAGGGCAAGGGAATAATCAGAACCCTAATAATCCGGTCTTAAAGCTAAGTGCATTTCATATCCATTTGATCTCAATCCAAGAAACCCTTTTCTTGATGTCTTGATCTACTGCCTTGGCCAAGGACTCCACATGGCATATGAATGACTTACACAATAAGAGATCACCTTGCAAATGCAAGTGTAGGTCCTTTCTTGATTCTCATTCACTTTCATGAATCACTTGTGCAGCCCCAGCATAAGCCTTGAATCAGTTGTCTAAGGCGACACCCTTTAAAGCTTATACCTAAGACTACAGAGTTAACTCATAAAGTAACATGGAACCTCAAGTCTAAGGATCAATTAATCACATCAATGACTCGTGAGATATTTCCTAATCTGGAAGTTTCCATTTCCTGAAATAGAAACTTCCTTTCCCATTTAGGAATGTTCTCACACGGGGCACCTCAGTGAACTTACTTATTAAAGTAAGCACCCTCATGTATCACGCACGTATCAACTATACACTTTACACCTCCATGAGACAAGGTGGTCCTTCTTAAGGGCGTGATCCCATAAGCAAGCCTTAGAGGAGTCAGGTTGACACTCCCACTGTCTGTAGGACTCATCGGCTTGGAGTATTTTACTAATCATGACTTATGTGATATAGGGCTCGTTTCATGAACCATTTCACCTAAATGGTAGAGTCCTAAAGTCATCAGGATTAGGGGAGTTCTCATACATGCACAGCTAAAGTAAACGCATACCAAACAAGAGCATATAAAGAAGTATTGCCTCAATTCGTTATTTCATTCAAAGATTGTCTGTGATTACAATAAGGAAAAGTACAAAGCGGATATACAATCGGCTTTTAGGGCACTATTCCTAACACATAGCTGGTCTCCCGAGTATGGCATTGTAAGCTGAGGGTTTGTCCACCACTAGGAACCTCACCATCCGGGTCCTCGTCCTAGGCTTGGTTCCCAACGCGATCGGTAGGGAAATCATCCCCATAGGCCGTACCACCTCTCCTCCAAATCCGAACAAGGCGGTCTTTACGGGTTCAAGCTCAATCTTTCCTAGGTCCATCTGTTCATATGCCTCTCGGTAGAGGATGTCTGCTGAACTCCCGCTGTCTATAAAGACTCTTCCCATGCCATAGCTAGCAATGCTGGCTGTTATGACCAGAGCGTCATTATGAGGAGCCTGAATTCCCTCCAGGTCTTCTGGTCCAAACTGAAGCGTGGGCTGCGGTCCTGCCTGATCGACCTTCATGATGAACGATCCTGCCTGCGTGTGAAGGGCAGCCTCCTGCGTGTGTGCTCTTCCAGCCCGATGGGAGTCCCCATCCGCCGGCCCTCCTATTATCATGTGAATGAAACCTTTCTGCTGTGGGGCTTCCTCCTGCTCGCGCCTTCCTGCCCTTGCTGCTTCAGCTGGGGGTGCCTCAATCAGTGGCCTATGAGGTGAGAGGTGCCTTCTTTGCTCCCCTCCTCTTGGTTGGTGATCTCTTCTGCCATAGTTCTGCCTGGGAGGATTCCCTCCTGGTATCCTCCTTCCTGGTGCACCCCTTCCAGGTCCGTTCCTTCCAGGTAGATTTCTTGCAGGTTGGCTCCCTCCTGCTGCATTCCTCTTTGGGAACATCTCCCAGCCTTTTGCCCGATCTCGGCATATCAGTTCCTGCAAGTAGCCTTCCTGAATTAATCTCTCAATTTCATCACGCAGGTGGCGACATTCATCCGTGTCATGTCCATAGTCGTTGTGAAACCGACAAAACCTCTCTGAGGGGGGCTTGAAGGGCCCATTTTCCGCCTTCCGGGGCCAATTCAAGAGGCCCGTTCCTTGGATCTGCATAAGAGTTTGAGCGGGTGTCGTACGCAGCGGGGTATATCGGTCATACCAGGGCCCAAGACTCAAAAGGTGTTCTCTCCTTTCAGGTATTCTGATTCTTTTAGCTGGAGCGGGCAACCGCCCGTCCTCCTTTCTTTCCCTCCTCCTGTCAGCTGCTATTGCTTCGTCCTTCCCCGCTTCTGCTTCTTCCGAATTGATGTACTTTTCCGCCCTGGTTAGGAGATCATCCCAGCTGGTGGGTGGCTTCTTGGAGAGCGAGGTGAAGAACGCTCCTTTCCTCAAGCCCTCTTGGAAGGCACTAGCGCGCACTTCCGCAGTAGCAGAAGGGACTTCCAACACAGCTTTGGTGAACCTGTTGATGTAGCTCCTTAAAGACTCCCCCTCTCTCTGCCTTACCGCGAAAAGAGCATTTGGAGTTTTCTGGTAGCCCCTGCTGCTAGCGAACTGATGTAAAAACAATGCAGCAAACTGGTCAAAGGAATGTATAGATCCGGGCTCAAGCTGCCGAGCCCATTCTTGCGCATTGTCCGTAAACGTGGTCAAGAACACTCTGCATTTCACCCCTTCACTGTACTGGTACAGGAGGGCCAAGTTCTCGAACCGATCCAAATGCTTTTGGGGATCCGTTGCACCATTGTACTCCGGCAGCCCGGATGTCTTGCAACCTGGCAGGAGTTCGTCAGCCAGGACCCTTTGGCTGAAGGGTCCGCCTCTCCTGGTCACCCTAGCGGGTCCTGCTCTCATTTGCCTCTCCATCTCTTCCAGCCTCTGCTGTAACCGGGCAGCCCAGTCGGGCTGCTCAGGGAGGCCTGGTTCTCTTCTTCCCATCTGGTAATTTATGGGTGGCGGTGGCGCCATTGGCTGCCATACAATTCCGCCTGCTGCCCCGTTTCCTATCCCGTCTGCTCCTGGCAGCACCAAGGGGTCCCCAACTGGAGGTAAGCCTTCTCCAGCTGAAGGGGGTATCATTCTTCTCATGGTCGGTTCTGTTTCATGCAGCGGCGGGGCTATTCCGCGCCCCTGGGCCAACGGCTGGTTTCGCTGCGCCGAAGCAGCAGCTACAGCTGCGTTAATCCACTGCTGGAACTCCTTAGCTGTAAGGTGAATGGGCGCGTCTGGCGGTAAGAAGCCACTTCCTGATCCACCAGCCCCGTCAGCTGCTCGTTTAGCCTGAAACTGCGTAGCAGCGGCGCTGCTTCCCAACGACACCCCTCCAGGTATATCTGTCACCCTGGTAGTCTGCCGGGGGTTGAAGTTAAGGCTCAGCAATGCCTCCAGCTCTTCCGTAGACGGCTGGTTGCCCGCCTGCCTGTCTGCCCCCACGGGCAGGTTCAGTCCTTCAGGCAGGGACGTCCTTCCAGGTGAGGAGCCTCCTGCACCTGGAGGGGTCAGCCGGCCTGCACCTCCAACTTCGAGGTTATCGCTTCGCGGATTCTTCAAACCTCCCGTCAAGCTGGATTCTGGGAGATCCGCGCAGTCCTTGGTTAGTGGCACGCCTCCCGTAACCGTAACGACGGTGGAGTCGGTCAACACGGGAATACTTCCGATGAATAGCGGATTTGAAGCACTCCCAACAGCTTTTTCAGTGCTCGTCGTTGCCGGAGCGGACGGGTTGATTGGAGTTGACACACCGCTCTTGGATGCCATGAAAAACTACGAAAACTCACGCCTTTTGCTCGATTTAATCGCTTTCCCACAGACGGCGCCAGATGATATTTGCCAAAAACTGACGAAATACCAACACGATTTGTATTTGGGAAATTAGGATTTAATCAAGCTGTAAAATACAAGTAATTAGAAAGAGAACACTGAATTGCATAAAAACTGAAAATAACGATGAATAATTAAGAAATGTGAAAGCTGATAATATTCTTCTGTCTTCTGAGTCTTCTGTATGCAATAAAATTCTGAATAATGTAATCTCAAGGCTAGCACAACGATGAAAATTGTAGTCAAAGAATAATGGAGAGAGGATGCTCAAAAAATGATATCTAGAGTTTTCTGTAGAAGTTGCAGAATGACGATTGATTTGCTTCACTATTCTCTCAGAGAAATATATCCAGTCTCAGCTTTCTTCCAGATTCAATGTATCTGGTCCTCCCCTCTTTTCTCTCTCCTCCTAAAGTCTTGGCACGTTCTCCAATTTGAAAACCACGTAATTGCTGACCTTTTCTCCCAATCTCTTCTCAACCTCTTCTCTTTCTTCTTCCCATAATAATAATAATCCTATTATTGAATATTTAATTCAACAAATTTTGTTGGGTAAAATGATTAACTTTGATTAACACTTTAGCCTATCAAATGCATTTTTAGTTGCATTTTAGGGTTTCATTATAAATTTAAGTTAATGTTTTTGTAGAAACTCTCTTCATAAAAATTTTTAGAAAAGTAATTGCATAAAGTATTAAAAAAATAAAATCATACATCTACTTAGACCATATAAACTAATTTGAAATCTCCTGTTTTATAGATTCAATATAACAAACTTTAGAAAAGAAAATCAGTATAAATTGAAAACTATATTACTGAAATAATATTAAACATTCAAGAACTTAAATCCTAAGTAGTTCCTTTTTTTGATTCCTTTTATTTCAATAGTTCCTTTTTTTGATTCCTTTTATTTCAATAAATTTATAATACATCACACATTATCTTGTGTTTATTTTTTTGGTGCACACATTATATTGTGTTGCAAAGTGTCATTATAGAAATACACTTGCTTTACGAAAAGGAGTTCTTAGCTTTTAAGTTTCAATCAACAGATGAAATTATTGAATTACTTCAACCCTAAGTAATAACCATTACGCGGTTTAACTTCCTTTTTAATATATAACAAATATAAAGTTTCAGAAATTAAAAGGAAAATAATATTTATTAATACTTTCCTAAAGGTACGTAGCTTGTAAACAATATATCCTTTTTGAAATATAATCCCTACCGTATCTGTGTATGGACAAAAATATAAGGCCTGTTTGGCAGTACTGGAAATGTAAGATCATTAATATAAATCCATTTCCTTCACAAACTCAAAGATAAGTTAGATTTGCCAAACATTGTATTGAAAAAGCAGTCCATATTATAAGACTTTATACCTTGGATGCTCGTTTTTCTTCATTATCTTTACGAAAAGCATCTGAATATTGTTGTTGAGAATATATATATATATATATATATATATTATCAGAGAGACTGAGCTTAGAGAAACATTTAGAAGGGACTAAGTAATAAAACAATGGCAAGGTCAAGTTTCTTCTTCTGCTGCTGCCTTCTGTTGCTAACTCTTTGCGTAGATATTTGCACGGTAAGATTAATATTTTCTCTATTTTATTTATTAAGGCTGAATTAAAGTGATGATATTTGTAGTTTTCTAGCTTATTTATTTTTGCTAATCTGCGTTCTTGTTTCAGAAATGATAAAATAAAAAAAAAAAAAGATCTTATTTCAACAAAATAACCTTTTTTCTTTTTTGAAGTTTTTTCAACAAAAATAACCTGTTTATAGCAAAAATATGTTAAAAAAAAAAAAAAGGATTGCTGTAAGTGTTTCTATGCATGTCTATAAAAGATTTTTGTGGATGTGTGAACTTTCTCCGGTGAAATTGGTAAATTCCGGCGAAAATATTTTGAATTCTTTTATATCTATGTAAAATTTTAGTAAGAAATTTGGTTTCCTGCCCAGGGGTATATGGAAACCAAGATAATCCGTCTAATTCGTCCGAACCGAATCAATCTGCTCAAAAACCATCTATTGAAATTTTCTAAAAAATAAAATGGTTGAAAATTATTTCATCAGTCTATTCTTTTCGAATTGGGTGGTGGATGTAATAATTCAAAACTGTTTAAACCTCAAATCTTACTTAATTCTTGTCCTGCCCGTCTCACCCCTGATTCACGACTCCGTCCCCCGTAAAGTTTTGAGTCTCGTCTCTCCCCTTTTTTGACAAAATTATTGACTCGATCTTACTTATACTAAAATGAAAAGAAATCATTTCATTAATATTGAACTCAATATTGTGATCCAGTAGTATTTATATTAACCCCATGGGATTGGTCAAGTGGAATATGACAGGGTTTTAATCCTGGCAAGGTCATAGGTTCAAAACTTCCTTGTCTCCATGGGGTGAGGTATATATAAGAACCTTAATTTGTAAGTGTTCTCTGAACCTGAAGGCATCCCCTCAACCTAAAATTTTGCGTACCAAAAAAAGGTAATATTTATATTAATTTGATGGATTTGCAGGCGACGTCGTCATGGTGTGTTGCTCGTACAACCAGTGAGGAATCGGATTTGGAAAGTTACGTAAATTCGATCTGCACAAGGGATCCACAAGGCTGTCGGATCATAAAACCCGGTCCGATCGGGTTTTGTTACGACAAAACTTCGAACCGGACAATACAGACCCGAATACAGGCATCTTATCTCTTCAACAGAGTCTATGTGGATATGGGACTTTGCCATGACCTTGCAGAGGTTTTAGTTAATCGATATCCTTGTGAGTAATCAAAATTTATTATTATTATTTTCATTATTATGATGGATTTTAATTTTAATATGCAATAAAAACAAACCCATTTTAATATATATTTTTAAAAATTATTATGCACTTTATATTATAAATTAAGTGTTATTTGATTTGTGTGCAGCTAAAGATATCATTGGAAATATCTCAATGGGCTTTCTATGCTTTCCACCAAGAGACATCTCCAGTGAGAGTCTTCAAAGTTGATCCTGAGTTTGACATGAAAGTGATGAAGAACTCACAAACTCATGCATATATATATGGAGAGCTTTGGTAAAGGTTAAATATAATGATGCATAAATATAATTATATGATAATATTGTGCAAGTCCTGCCTACAGCGAAATAGTGGAATACTTGGATGCTTAAGTTTGATAATATTGTGTATTCACGACGTATTTCGGTGTGTTTCAATGTTACAAGTTAGTTGGATTGTCGCGTTATAAAATCTATCAATTCCTGCGTATTGTATATAATAAGACATTTCTTTATCTTTTTTGAAAATCTCTCTCATCATACTTTTGAGTGCAAAACAAACTCTAAAATAACTTATTTTCGAATATGCCAATTATAATTTTATCCTTGTTTCGACTTGTCATTCTTTAAGTTTTTTTTTTCGAACACAGAAAATTCTATAAAGTGAGAGTCTAAAATATTCTTTTAGAGATGTCTTCCATCGATCATCAGTACAAATGGATCATTCAAAGTGAATTGATGTTCCAAATCGGGAAATTTACGGCTCAACATTTTCATATTTGTAATGCGTCAGAAAGAATTTCTCACTTTAATATTTTATAAGAAAGGAATTCTCACTCACAATTCTCGGCTAATTCTAATCGGAACGTGGTTTGGCAAAATCGGTGTAATAAGTGAGCAAGTATTTTATACTTATGGTATAGTTGGTAGATAATTCACTACAAAAAAAAGGCTTATTACCTACGGATATTTTCTACGGAAAATTTTCCGTAGGTAATTTCCAACAATTAGCTACAGAATTCCGACGACTTATTTACAAATAAAATCAATATTATTATCGACAAATTACTGATACGAACGATTATACGAACGTATTTCAAAGAGACTTTAGAACAGTCTCGGGCTCGTAAGAAAAGGGGATGAGAGAGAGGGATAATCCGGTAAAGACCGACCGGCCGGAGAAATTGTAAGGGGAGAAGAGAATTTGGAGATTAGGGGGGAAAGATAATCCGGTAAGACCCACCGGTGGGAGAAGTTAGAGACGAGAGAGAGAAAAAAGAATTAAGATTGAAGATTGAATTATTATTTCTGATAATAAAAACAACGTAATGCTTAATTATATATAAGTAAAAGAAACCCTAAACCTACTTACTCTTAAAAGGAAAGGATTACGTAAATATTGAATATCCTACAACTAAACAGAATATCCTATTTTTCTAATGCATATCTTAAATATTAAATTATATCAATCTATATCCTACCACTAAACAGAATCAATCTATCCAATTCCTGCCATATCTCTTAGGCTTCTTTCTTAAAACATCATATCTTCGTCCATATCACTCTCCCGCCCTTCACAATCCACCTTGTCCTCAAGGTGTAACTCGAGAACAACCCAACCAACCTCTTGTTGAAATCCCTCGAAACGCAGCTTGTTGTGGTGTTGGAATGCCCGAAAATTTGGTGTACTCTTTTGCTGAAATTGCTTAAAACTTGCCACGCTGACGAACTCAGACATCTTGCCAGAACAATGAAAGCACCAATGATACGAACGATTATACGAACGTATTTCAAAGAGACTTTAGAGCAGTTTCGGACTCGTAAGAAAAGGGGATGAGAGAGAGGGATAATCCGGTAAAGACCGACCGGCCGGAGAAATTGTAAGGGGAGAAGAGAATTTGGAGATTAGGGGGGAAAGATAATCCGGTAAGACCCACCGGCGGGAGAAGTTAGAGACGAGAGAGAGAAAAGAGAATTAGGATCGAAGATTGAATTATTATTTCTAATAATAAAAACAACGTAATGCTTAACTATATATAAGTAAAAGAAACCCTAAACCTACTTACTCTTAAAAGGAAAGGATTACGTAAATATTGAATATCCTACAACTAAACAGAATATCCTATTTTTCTAATGCATATCTTAAATATTAAATTATATCAATCTATATCCTACCACTAAACAGAATCAATTTATCCAATTCCTGCCATATCTCTTAGGCTTCTTTCTTGAAACATCATATCTTCGTCCATATCACTTACCTACAAATAGTATAGTCGATAAAATTTATCGACAGATTATTGACGGATATCTCTATCGGTAAATTATAAAAAATAAAAAATAAAAAAAAAAATACAAGAATTTCTACAGAGTAGCTACAAAATGTTCCATCGATAATTTTATTATGCATTTAACTAAAAAATTTTCTGGCAAATTACCAGTAGATATCTTTTATCGATGGGTATATTATAAGAAAATTAAAAAGATCAAAATTACATTTTTCCTAGTTTATCTATAATTCTAATTATTCATATATCTATTCTAACTCTTAACTATTCCTATATCTATTCTAACTCTAACTCTAATTCTAATATCTATAAACACCGGATTTATCCTAATACTTCAATATTATATATTGAAATACTTAATCAAAGTGTAATTATTCCTATATCTATTGTAAGTCTTAATTATTCTTATATCTATTCTAACTTCAAATCTCTTCTACTATCTATAAATATTGGATTTATCCTAATACTTCGGTATTAAATCGTAAAATACTTTCTTTCCAGGCTAATACGGATTACACGGCACGCATAAAAATTTTCAGATGAGCATATAATTTATTCTGTAACAATTTCTTTACATATTCATGCTTGATAATTTCTGGTGACTTCTTTTTAAATAAATATAATACAATTTTTAATAAATCAATTTGACTTTGTAAAACTACACATACAAAATATTTTATATAAAATCTCAAGAAAAATTAAAAAGAACAACCATGTTTCCATATTAAATACTGGAATTGAGGTCAGAAATCGACAAAAAAACAAAAAAAGGATATATTAAAAGGTCAACTAAAAAGGATATATAAAATTAAGAAAAACAACCGTGTTTCCATTTTTATTTTATTTTTTTAATTATCAAACAGAAAGCAGACTACTAAGTTAAAGACTTGGAGCAACACCCCAGTATGCATCAAAGTAGAGACAAGTTTAAATTAAAAATCTGTCTCAAACAAAAATTCCATCTCAAAAACAGAAACTAGAACAATTTATCTCAAAAGTAACTAGTTCTAGAGCTTGTCTTGCAATTGCACAAGCACTCGACTTCAAGCTTCCAAAATCAAGCATCTTTAACGGTACTTGATGAAGCCAATCTCCTTGGCGTTACTGCGGAAGCACTGCCTGCAGCACATCAGGCCATATTTGCGGATTATCCCATGAGGGTTTCCACACACGCGGCAAGTGCGTGAGCCAGGACCGTAGTTCTTGGGATGCGAGTTCCAGACATTGGAGTGACCCATCTCTCTCTCTCTCTCTCTCAGAAACCCTAATCTCTAATGCAACTGTGGAAGAGGCGCCGATTTTACAACCGTGTTTCCATTTGTTTATTTCTTTTATGTCGATAATAAAATAGTTTTATTTTGTATCCAATTTAAAACTCTATGTTATCAATAAACTTGTCATCACTAATAATAACTATTATTTAAAATACGAAACACATAAATTCTAAATAAAAAAAATTAAAATACACGCTGATAAATTTTAATAAAAAGAAAAAAGAATCACTAAATTATCCTATTAAGTAATTTTTTAGAAAAACACGTTCCACATGTATAGGATTTTGTTAGTTTAAAGATTCCTATATCTACTAAAACTCCTATGACTTATTATTATTATTATTTATTCTAACGGTCAAATTACTTTATTGGTCATGCTCTAATTTTTCAAATTAAGGAAAACTCAATTATATTGTAGACGATTTTAATTTGTTTGTCGTGTCCTTGAAACCAATCAATTGTCTTAGGTATGTTTTAGATTTTCTTCTTTTTCTGTTTTTGGATTTTCTTGAACCAATTTCAAAGATTGTGAATACATATGATTTATTGGAATAGGATTGACTCGCTCGGCTGTAGGTGATTGTCTGAGGTATGTTTTAGATTTTCTTCTTTTTCTGTTTTTGGATTTTCTTGAACCAATTTCAAAGATTGTGAATACATATCATTTATTGGAATAGGATTGACTCGATCGGCTGTTGGTGATTATCTTAGGTATGTTTTAGATTTTCTTCTTTTTCTGTTTTTTGATTTTCTTGAACCAATTTCAAATATATATTGTGAATACATATGATTTATTGGAATAGGATTGGCTCTCTCGGCTGTTGGTGTCTCTGGAATTCTCAGCAACTGAGCCGAAATAGGTGAACTAAAAGTTTGAATTGGCTGATTCCATACCGGTTTAGGGCTGTGTATTTGGGTATCGTTTTCTCGAGAATCTTTGAAGAAGAAGAGAAAAGAAAGTCACTGCTTTACTTGATAAAGACCTATAGATTGCAGGGGAAACCCTTACCTATTCATTTGAAATATCAATATGGCTTCCCGCCTTGTAAAATACTACTGCTTATGCTTACCTTGAGAGAGAATCCTTCTTTACAACTGGCGAAAAGGGCAAAGAAAGTCACTCTTACTCAACATAAACTGATCCTTTATTATTTTCATTTTTTGCAGCGAGGGAATTGAGCACTTTTGAAGCTTTGAAAGGGACTAAGGAACGACGGAGTCACTCAACTGACAAATCTTCTTAAGGTATGTGTTTGCTTCAATATATTTATTTTCTATAACTAATTTTAAAGATATCGAACAAGCATGAATTATTTAAATATAAAATATAATAATAGGACAATTGTTCAATATCTTGAATTAAATATTTATTTGCTTCGTATGGCATAAGTTTTTTGCAATTTTTTTTTTTATATAAATGACCCAAGTTTACATTTTCTTTTATATATAAATGGCATAAGTTTACATGATTACGGTGTTTGGAGAGTTTTCAGTAATATATATATTTGACTGTCGTATTAAAGTGATATTTAACAAATAAAATACTTGGAAGAAAGAGACAATCCAAAATATATGATGAGATTTTCTTTTTGACGACAATATATGATGAGATTAAATCTTGTCACGTTGAATTTAGATTTTCTGTTGATATATATATATATATGGGCAAATTACATCCAACTACCTGATGAGGTCAAAATACGATCGTCCCACGTAAGACACGTGGCATCGTCGAGATGATGACATCTGTCTCCCCAAGGCTTCACCATCAATACACGAGCGCTAAACCCAACGAGCGCCCTCCTTCTTCAGGAGTTAAGCCCAACGAGCGCTGTCACTCCCACGAGCGTCCTACAAACTAAACGATTGGTACGCCCACGTGCCAAGGGAGCCCTCTTCGAGCGTCACACTCCCTCAGAGTGGCCTCCCCTTTGGCTCGTCACTTGAACTGAAGCCTTCATTCCCCTCAGCGGATATCTTGGCTTCCAGTACTCCAGGTTGTCACGAGCGCGCTCTCAAGCCCTCGTTACCAACCGCCCAAATGGCTCTCTGACACAACGTACATGCCCGCGCACCTGCCACTGTTGCCAGCACTAACTTTTGGCCGCTTTTGCAGAAGATTCCTCCTAGGTTTCTCTCTCACAGCGCCACGTGTTAGGGCAACATTCGGCCAGGACCACTTGAGGCAAATGACCAAAGGGCCCTTGACCCTCAACTATAAATAGCCAAAGTCATCTTCTACACTGGTAAGCATTCTTCATCACTGCAACTGTGACTGAACTTACATTTCTTCATACCTTGAACTGACTTGAGCGTCGGAGAGCCAAACTGGGTATCACCCCCAGTTCCTCCAGCTTGGCCTTCTGACTTTTCTTGTGCTTGTCCCAACAGGTAGAACCCCTTTCTCATTTCCGGCGAAGCTCCGGTGGTTTCCTCCACAAATACAAATCGTAAAGTGATCGGATTCGGATCAACCCATTTCTGAACCCATCATTTTTGGCGCCGTCTGTGGGAAACCAGTCCTCTATCTTCTTCCTTTCTTTTTGTTGGTAGAAAAGCAAGCACACCCTTACCTTCAACAGTCATGGTTGCTACGAGATCTGGAGCTGTGGGAGGAGGAGATAACGCCTCCCAGGATGCAAATATCATTATTCCCTCCACCGCTACTGGTGGAGCCCCGCCTCCATCCGCCGCCGCTGGTGGAGCACCTCCCGCAGCAGGAGTGACTCCGCAAGCAGAGTCTTCCGTACCTCCACCTGCACCGCCGGCACTGCCGACCCCTGCCGCCGCCGGAGGAGTCTCTCTCTCTGCTCCTCCGCAACATGCTCAGAACCCCTGGGTCCATCCCCAGGTGATTCCCGGAATACAGGGCTACATGATGCCCCCACCTGGATACACCCTCACTCCGTCTGTTATGATGCCGCCGGTCCAGCCGTATCATGCAGGCCAGATCCAGCTCCCGGTGGTGGTCCCCAGGGAGATCGAAGGAGTGGAGTTACCTCCACTGACCACCCAACAGTTGAGGGCTCTCTATGCCCAGTGTGAGGTTCAGGCGGCTCAGGGGGCATGGGAAAGGTTCCATTCCATGTACTTTCCCTCTGGGCAGGCCACTCAAATCGCAGCCCCTTTGGGCGGACAACAGAACTTTCCCCTCAGAGAAGCCCAGGCTGTCCTGAGGGCACAACCACCACCACCACCAGCCAGAGAAGTGCCCCAGCAGGAGGGCAACGAGCGTCCCTCCGTAGGCAGGAACAAAGAGCCCACAGAACGGGTAAATGATAATGAAGGGGACTCTCATGTCTCCAGGAGGGGCTCACGAGCCCCCAGGCACGGAGACAAGCAAGTAGACGTAAATCCTGACATCCTCATGGCTGTGCAAGACCAGCTGCAGGGTCTCAAGGATATTGTGGGACAGCTCTCACGAGGGCGTTCAACTCAGATCTCCCCTAGTCGGGATGAACGGGTTGACGCCAGAAGCACCCGCACCAAGGACCCACTACCAAAGGTCCCCCGCCGCAAGGAGCCGGAAGAAAACTTCGGCACGTATGAATACCACCCATTGGCGAGGGGTTCACCCCTCGTAGAAGAAGTTCTGATGGCCCAAGCAGGCATGGACAAAGTCCCCACTTCCATCAACCGTTACGACGGGACAACTGATCCAGCTGAACACTTGGATCACTTTGTGCATCTTATGCACCTCTACGAGCATTCCAGCAATTACTGGGCAAAAGTGTTTGTCACTTCCTTGGTAGGAATGGCTCAAGAGTGGTACAAGCGACTGCCGCCGCGCTCGATCCACTCATATGAAGAACTGGCTAATGCTTTCCTCAACCACTTCAATTCTTTGAAAGTGCCAGTCACCGCACCCACTGCCCTGTACAACGTGGTGCAAGGCAAGAGCGAATCTCTGCGCTCGTTCTTCGCCCGCTTCAACAAGGAGATCCTACAGGTGGAAAGGCCTTCAATGGATTTCTTGATCCCAGTGCTCTTTCAGGCTGTGGATCACAAGCAATATGTGAGCAAAAAATTCGCTGATGCCATTGTGGAAAGGAGGCCTGGGACCCTCATGGCCTTGAGAGAAATAGCCGAGCCGTTCTTCGCGCTCGAAGACATGTATGGGACGAATGGTCCCCGGCATCACAGCCCGGCCAGGAAGGAGCGACCTCATCACGAGCGGGGACGGGACGTGGCTATCAAGAAGGAGCGCCCTCAAGAGCGCAGGAGGTCGCCACCACCCCTCGTCGATTCGAGCGAATTCCGCTCACCAGGCCAAATTCAGAAGTCTACAACCTCTCAGATAAAAAGCTCTTTAAGAGACCCATCAAAATGAGAGAAACGGAATCGCTCCGGCGCTCGAGCAAATACTGCGCATTCCACAAGCAGAGGGGGCACGACACGGATGAGTGCCGCCAGTTGGAAGCTGAGATTCAGAGGCTCGTCGCGGGGGGCCACTTGAAGGAATTTGTCCGGGTGCTCGAGCGGTATGATGAGCAATGCAACGAGCGCGCCGGAAGAAGAAGAAGGAGCCCGTCCCGATCAAGGAGCCCAAGGGGTAGGGGACCCCCTGAAAGCAGCAGCCGCCGGGGCAATAAAGGAAAAGCCCCTGAGCAAGAAAACGAGCCCTTCGCAGTTATAAATATGATTGCAGGAGGCTCATCAGGGGGGGATTCAAACGCCTCCCGACGGAGGTTCGTCCGGAGCTACAACCAACGCCCAGCAGTGCCCAAACCTATCTATGCCATCCAGAGATCAAGCGCTCAGAGGTCACGAGAAAATGATGTAATAGGCTTTGATGATAGGGATTTAGAACATATTGTAACGCCCCATGGGGAGGGTATAACCTCAGATTGCCCCATGGTGGTTAGTTTAGATGTTCATAATCATGTTGTAAAAAGGGTATTGGTGGATAGTGGAAGCTCCGTTAATGTTTTGCCTTATTCTACATTCTTAAAGATGAAGGTTGATCTTCCGCTCGAGCCTCTCAAAACGGCCCTCATTGGCTTTGGAGGCTCGGAAGTTGTCCCACGAGGGCAAATACGCCTAGCTACTTCGTTCGGCCGAGCCCCTCAGCGCAAGACACTCTTGGTAACGTACGCAGTGGTGGAGATTGACATTCCATATAACATCATAATTGGGCGCCCTGCCCTCGTGGATTTCAAAGCCATCATCTCCACCTACCACCAGAAGATTAAATTCCCTACTTCCGAGGGCGTGGGAGAAGTACTGTGCAATGTGCGAGAGGCTTGGGAATGTTACATGCTGTCCCTCAGAAAGCCAAAAGCGGAGAAAACCTTCCAAATGGGTTCCACCAAAAAATCAGTGGACTTCCCCAACCTAGATGAGGACAGCCCAGCACGGAAGAGGGCGAAATTGAACAAGAAGAAGAACAAAAAGAAGAGGGGAAACAACGAGGAGAATCCCCTCGAAAGTGTACTGCCAGGAACCGTTGGGGGATCATCCTCAGAAGGAGACTAGCCGGGAGAGGGTGAACCAGCACCCGGCGACCGTTTGACAGGAAAGAAGAGGGCGCTCGAACTTCCTCGCCCTGAGGTAAGGATCGAACCCTCGGAGAAGTTCCTCACCATTGAGCTGGAGCCCGGAAACAAGGATAAGACTACGCAGATAGGATCTAACCTCTCAGGGCCTTCTCAGATCATGATGATTGATTTTCTAAGGGAAAACAAGGATGTATTTGCGTGGAAAGCCTCTGATCTCACAGGAATTGACCCGAGCGTCATTGTCCACAGGCTTAATGTGGATCCCTCTTTCAAACCCATCAAGCAGAAAAAACGGGATGTACATGGCTTTCGGAAAAAAGTCATTGAAGAGGAAGTTAATAAACTCCTAGAGGCTCAGTATATCGAGCCCATCTTGTATCCGGAGTGGTTGTGCAACGTCGTCTTGGTGCCCAAGAGCGCGAATAAGTGGCGCATGTGCAACGATTTCACCGATCTCAACAAAGCTTGTCCTAAAGATCCTTACCCGCTGCCCCGGATTGATCAATTGGTGGATTCGACCGATGGCTACGAGCTCATGAGCATGATGGACGCTTTCCAGGGATACTATCAGATCTTTATGGCCCCGGAAGATCGCCCCAAAACCTCGTTCGTTGTCCATCTGGGGGTATATTGCTTCTTAGTCATGCCTTTCGGACTGAAGAACGCCGGAGCTACGTATCAGCGGCTCGTTAACAAGATATTTGAAAAGGAAATTGGTAAGTCCATGGAGGTTTACGTGGATGATATGATTGTCAAAAGCGAGCGCCAGGATTCCCACTTGAAAGATCTCAAGCGCACTTTTTCAATCTTGCGTCAGTATGGGATGAAGTTGAACCCTTCAAAGTGCACCTTTGGAGTACAAGGGGGAAAGTTCCTAGGGTACATGGTCAGTCAGAGGGGAATTGAGGCCAATCCGGAGAAGATCAAGGCTATTCTGGAGATCCCTTCCCCTCGAAATCTGCGGGAAGTGCAAGTCCTAGTAGGCAAAATCATCTCGTTGAACAGATTTATTTCGCGCTCGGCGGACAGGAACCTTCCCTTCTTCAAAATTTTGAGGAACGCACGTAACTTTGCTTGGACAGAGGAATGCGAAAGGGCGCTGCAGGATATGAAGGCTTACTTATCGAGCGCACCACTGCTGACTAAGCCCGTCGAAGGTGAGAGATTATTTATGTATCTTTCCGTTTCTCCCGAAGCCACGAGCGCGGTTCTGATCGCTGTGCGGGAGCGGAAACACTTACCCGTTTATTATCTGAGCAAAACATTGCAAGGAGCCGAAAAGAAGTATTTGGAGATTGAGAAATTCGCGTTCGCTCTTATTAACGCCTCAAGAAGGCTAAGGCCTTACTTTCAAGCGCACTCCATAACGGTTCTCACCGACCAACCCCTGAAGCAAGTGTTGTCCAAGCCGGACGTATCTGGTAGATTAATCAAGTGGGCCATCGAATTGAGCCAGTTTGACCTATGCTTCGAGCCCAGGACTGCGATACAGGCTCAGGTTGTGGTGGATTTTTTGGTTGAACGCTTTGGTTTCGAGCCCACCGTTGCGGAGAATGAGGGGTTATGGGTACTGCACACAGATGGTTCCTCAACCTCTCAAGGGGGAGGAGTAGGAGTGGCCCTCAGAAACCCCGATGGGATTGAGCTGGACTTTGCAATCAAGCTGGATTTCCAAGTCACTAATAACGAAGCGGAATATGAAGCCCTCGTGCAAGGGTTGAATATTGCTTTTCAGAATGGAGCCTCCAGAATCACTGCTTATGTGGATTCACAATTAATAGCGAGCCAGATTGAAGGAACTTATGAGGCTCGAGAAACCACCATGGTACAGTACTTAGATAAAGCCAGAGAAATCATTGGGAAGTTCAAGGAATTTCATCTACTTCAAGTGCCGCGAGGAGAAAACGAGCGTGCGGACGCTCTGTCAAAGTTTGCTTCAGCTTTAGAGGGCACTTCCGAACGTTCTGTTACGTTCCTTAGAACTGAGGAACCTTTGATCAAGGAAAAGGTCGCCACCAGGATGATCGCCATGATTGATCCAAACGAGCCCTGTTGGCTTGACGACGTCGTTATTTTCCTTAAGGATGGAGTCACTCCCGCTGACAAGGTGCAAGCCAGGAAAGTCAGAAGTAAGGCCCCTCGTTTCGCTTTGGATCCCGAGGGGAGGTTGTTCAAGAAATCATTTCAAGGACCCCCAATGAGATGCCTGAGGCCCTCACAAGCGAAGGAGACGCTCGAACTCATCCACAATGGAAGCTGTGGGAATCATTCCGGAGGGCGTATCCTGGCAAAGAAGGTTTTGAGAAGTGGGTTTTATTGGCCTACAGTTCTCCAAGATGCCATCGAATTTTCGAGGAAGTGTCCCAAATGCCAATTCCATTCAAATCTCCCCCAATTGCCAGCCGCACAGATGATCCCAATAGACGTCTCTTGGCCTTTTGACCAGTGGGGAATAGACATCGTGGGCCCCTTGCCCATGGCTGCGGGACAAAAGAAGTTTGTCATTTTAGCCGTCGACTACTTCACCAAGTGGGCCGAGGCCGAAGCTGTTGCAAAAATCACTTTCAGGGTTGTGAGGGACTTCATTTGGAAGAACATCATTTGCAGGTACGGCATACCGAGGGTGCTCATTTCTGACAACGGATCCCAGTTCATAGCTGCTGACACACGAGAATGGTGTTCTGAGTTGGGGATCGAGCAGCGATTTACCTCTGTAGGACATCCACAATCCAATGGGCAAGCGGAAGTTACCAATAGAATCATCTTGCAGCATCTAAAAACCATGCTTGAGAGCAAGAAAAGTGAATGGGCTGAAGAGCTACAAGGAGCGCTTTGGGCTTATCGCACCACCCCACGAGCGGCCACTGGAGAAACTCCTTACGCGCTCGTTTATGGATCAGAAGCAATGATGCCAGCGGAGATAGTAAATGAATCCGCTCGTGTAGGCTATTTCGAGCCTCAGTTCAACGATGGCAACAGGAGCTTGGAGTTGGATTTGCTGGATGAAAGGAGAGACAAGGCCTGGGCTAAGATCCACCACTATAAAGCCTCTGTAGCCCAACAATACAACAAGCGTGTGAAGGAAAGAACTTTCCAGTTGGGAGACTTGGTCTTAAAGAAAGTGGAAGTATCCAGGCACGTGGGCAAATTGGACCCCAATTGGGAAGGCCCATTCAAGGTCATACAACTCAGAGCTAACAACACTTACATCCTGGAGACACTTCAAGGTGAGCGCTTGCCTCGCCCTTGGAACGCATGTAACCTCCGGCGGTTTTATGTTTAAAAGCTCTTTGCAAACCCTGATGTAACAACCCTCTTTGACGGGTTCTATGTACTTCCAATCACAAGTAAGCGGTAACATAATCTTTTTAATTTCTTTAATATTCCTGTTTCTTTGGGTGCTTGAATGAATAAGTCCCACGTCCCTCGTCTTTGCGAGCGTGGTTGGCAACTCATTCCAATATGTATGCTGTTATCTCGAATGGGTTACGCTTGCCAGCACTCTACTCCGGATGGGGGGATGCCCTCATAAGGATAGACTGGTTACGCTCACAACCAATTAGGCAAGTTGGAAGAAGAGTATGAAGAAAATCCTAGTAGGCCTTGGCTGTTTCTTAAAACGCCTTGCGCTCGAAAACGGGACCTCCTACAAGAGCGAATCCTAGTAGGCCTCGGCTGTTTCTTAAAACGCCTTGCGCTCGAAAACGGGATCTCCTACAGAGAAAGTCCTAGTAGGCCTTGGCCGTTTCTTAAAACGCCTTGCGCTCGAAAACGGGACCTCCTACAAGAGCGAATCCTAGTAGGCCTCGGCTGTTTCTTAAAACGCCTTGCGCTCGAAAACGGGATCTCCTACAAGAGCGAATCCTAGTAGGCCTTGGCCGTTTCTTAAAACGCCTTGCGCTCGAAAGTGGGATTTCCTGCAGAGCCAGAAATACGACAAGAGCCAGAGCGCTCGAACGATGGCTTCAGAATCAAGAAGGAATTGCACAAGTCTTGAAAGAGGGCCACCACTCAGTAGGACCCTCGCACACACTCAAGACTTAGCAAAATCCCCCAAGGGCGGAAGGAATGTTACAAGTCTTGAGTGGGGGGGCAATCTCACAGTAAGACCCTCGCACACACTCAAGACTTAGCCAAATTTACAAAGGCAGAAATTTATACAAGTCTTGAGTGGGGGGGCAATCTCACAATAAGACCCTCACGACCGCTCAAGACTTAGACAAATTTTCAAAAGCAAAAGCAGAAATTTATACAAGTCTTGAGTGGGGGGCAATCTCACCATAAGACCCTCACGATCGCTCAAGACTTAGACAAATTCACAAAAGCAGAAATTTATACAAGTCTTGAGTAGGGGGCAATCTCACAGTAAGACCCTCACGACCGCTCAAGACTTAGACAAATTTCCATTGCGTCAGAGAAATAAAACATTCACGGAGTATGCTACACAGTCTTATTATATGATTCATAAGTGAACAGAAGAACAAAGTCATAAAAATGAAAATTTATTCATTGCAAAGGAGAAATCTTACAAGATAAGGGCTCAAAGGCCACTGAATATTGTTCCAAAAGAAGAAAATGACAGAAAGGCAGAAAAACAGGAAAATACAGAAGGAAATTATAAGGGAAAACTTCAGGCGGCTGGGGCGATATCCTCATCAACGATCACCAAGATGTTTTGGGCCACGGGGCCATGAACTGGGCCCTCAGGCTCTTGCGGATGGGCTTGCGGATCGTTGAGCTCATTGGCACCTGGAGCAGGGGCGTTGGCACCTTCATCAATTGGGATCGAGGCAACTTCCGCGACGGGCGCTTGTGGCTCATCTTCGGGGTCGTCATTTTGGGCAGTTTGAGCCGCATCCCCTCCCCGATGAGCGTCTGTGTACTCATCTTGGATCAGCTTGACCAAGAAGTCGTACTCCATTTTAGCGATGGCGTCCGCGGGGTCGTTGGGATCCTCATCCACCTCCTCACAGCGCTCGTTAAACATGAGCCCCGTGCCCTCAGCTCCCTTCATTGCCGGATCGGTAAGCCCCTTGTGAATGCCCTGATCCACTGCCAAGTTGAAGGCATTTTGGGCCTCATCCAAGCAGTGTAGCGAGGCTGCGAAATTGAAGGCTTTGGAGTGGCAGAACTTGATTAGAGCCTCCTTGTTCGCACGCTCTAAGCTTCGAGGCCACTCGTTGACGGCGTCATTGAATTTCCGCTCGGCCTCCAAAGCCCTCGCCTTCCAGCTTTCCCTCTCCGCCTCTGCCTTCTGGCACCGCTCGTTAGCCTGGGCCAGCTGGTTGCCCAAACCAATTCGAGCGCCGTCCACCGCCACAAAATCCTCCTTCAGCTTTCCCAGCTCCTCCTCAGTTTTGTTGAACAAATCCTTGAGGGATTCATACTTGGCAATTTCTGCATCTAGCTCCGATTGGATTTGAGCCGGGTCATTCGAGCGGGCCATCTTCTTGTACTTGGCCTTGCGCTCGGCGTAAGTGGAGGCTCGCATTTGTACGTTCCGGAGCCAGGGAAGAACTTGCTGCATAAGTGGGAGGAAAAGGAAGTGTTAGCCAAAAAAGTGATAATTTACAGAAATAAACAAAGGAAGCCAGGAGTGAAGACTTACAGAAATTAGAGCGTGGGCCGCATCAAGGGTTACTTTCTCCACAGACTCGCTGTAGAGATGCCGGTGGTCTGCCGAGAATTGAGCTTTGCTGAAAAGATTCTCGGTGACAGCCTGAGCGACCGTGCCAGGCCTCAGCAAAACTGGCCCACCATCGGTGACGCCTGTAAAGTCTCTGTCCCCTCGACGGGGGAACTCCCACAGATGTTCTTCCTCTGAAGAGGAAGTTTCCCCCTCGCCCCTGGGGCCCTCGACTACTTGTTTGCCCTTGCCCTTGATTGCAGCAGAATCGGGCATCCTCTTCCTCTTGCGGGAAGGCCTACTTGCGCTCGGGGGAACCTCAGTTATCGCCAGGGTGGTTTCTGGCCTCGTTTGTTCTGCAGGAGTGGGGGGTTGAACATCTCCCGCTCTCTCTGACCGCCCCCTGGTCTCTCTCGGGACCAATCTACGCTCCCCTCGGCCACGAGGGGGCTGGACCTCAGGATTGGCGCTCGAACTGGCGCCACTACGAGCGTCCCCTCGATTGTTACGGTTACGAGGGCGCTGTTGCTCACGCTGTTGGTCCCCCTGTGGGCTTGGTTCCGGTTAGCATGGGCGAAACGAGCTGCTTGTCTAATTCCTCCAGCCATTTCTAGTATAGCAACTCCTGCAAGAATGAAAATTTCGAGAGTTAGAAATCCTCAAACCATCTACTCAGATTGCAAGTTACAAGTACAGAGAAGCAGTTAGTATTCATTCCTATCTAAAGTTAGTGCCCTAAGAATCTAACCGTCTCTCTCTATATCACGAGCCGGAGGGTTGTCAAGGTAATAAGGGTCATTGGAAAGACCACACAAGAACATGAGTTCCGCATCGTCTATCCAGTCTTTCGCTTGAATGAGGTGGCCCTCGTCCCTCAGGTTTGCTGCCAGGCTCTTGGCCCAATCTTTGGGGAGTGCTGGTGGCAAGCGGCTCTTTGCAAATGAGCCCCATTGCGTGGGCACCCCAAAGCCCTCTTCTGCTGGAGCTTTGACAAAGATAAACTTCTCCTTCCAATCAGGGCCATAAGTGCTCGAGGGCGAGTTGATCAGCTTCATATGGGCCTTCGCTTGAACATAATAAAAACCCGCCTCAGGAGAAGAACGAGAGGAGCTAACCACTTGAAATAGGGCGTTGAAGTTCCGCAAGAAGGGCTCGTAACCCATACTCCTCATCAGAATTATGAAGCACGTTAAGAGGGCCAAGCCGTTGGGCACAATTTGGGACGGACACAGGCCCAGGTCATTCAACAAATGAGCCATTGAGACCGAGATGGGGAACCTCAAGTCTCCTGAACTCACTGTGTCCACATATACAGCCATTTCCCCGGGAGGCGGATTATTCGCACGCTCGTGGCTTTGTGGGATTCTCCATGTATACCGCTCGTCCCAGTAGATGGGTGCCATCATCGTTTTCACATCTCCCACGGTGACTGTGTTGGGAGTCTCATCAGGCGTGCGCTCGGTAGCCTGGTAGCCTGACCCTTCACCCTCGTTGGGACCTTTGGATTTTTGGGATCTCTTGCTTTTTCCCTTATCACGGGCTCTTTCTGAAGGCCCGGTTATGGCTTCAGCCACTGGAAGCGGGTTTGCGACGGCCACCGTCACAGTATGACGGTGGGGATGAGTGACACTCTGAGTTATGGGGAGAGTGACCCCTTGCCTCTCTGCCTCCATCACCAGATCCATCTCCTTAAAGAGAGGATCCATTCCGCCAGGGTTCCTATCCTCCATGGCCATCACGGCCGCCCCCAACTCCTCATCTCTAGGGGAATCGGGGGAAGAAGAACTTTCAGTGGCCATTTCTTGGATTTCACGGGCAAATTCCTCAACATGTTGGTCAGCCATGGCAGAAACTGAGATTTGGGAGAAATTCAGTCTCGGTTAGACAATGGGGTTTTTTCTGGGAAAGAGATTAGGGTTTCCTCAAGGAGAAAAATCCAAGGGGTTATGAAATCCTAAAGTCTGAATCTAAAGTTAGCAAAGTTAGAAAATTACGTTGGAAGTTTACCTTGAAGTTTTCTGAGACTGAGAAAAACTGGGAGAAAGGTTGAAGATGCTCTAAGAACTGGAGTGCGAGAGAGTTCTTTTTGCAAAGGATGCTTGGAAGTTCTGAATGCGTAAAGAGTATCAAGATTTCAGAATCCCGTACTTATAGGGATGGGAGTTGGTACCTTTTTCGGCAAAGGATTCAAAATGGTAATCATTTCCCGCCTAGGAAACCGCCCACTTTATGGAACCGTCACATGCTTCCCCATGCTCACGCGCCCCACGCGCATCCGCATTTAATGCTCTGACGTTTCGAGTGCTTCAGAATAAGTACAACATTTAATGCGGAAGTGTTACGAGCGGTCAGTTGAAAAGACCGAATTTATAGCGCAACCAGAAGAAAATTGCTCAACACGCCAAGCCTTATACGAGCGCTATGTGCAAGAGATTGAACGTGTCAAAATTCTACAGTCCTTATCACTAAGGACTACAGAATTGGGGGGCAAAATGATGAGGTCAAAATACGATCGTCCCACGTAAGACACGTGGCATCGCCGAGATGATGACATCTGTCTCCCCAAGGCTTCACCATCAATACACGAGCGCTAAACCCAACGAGCGCCCTCCTTCTTCAGGAGTTAAGCCTAACGAGCGTTGTCACTCCCACGAGCGTCCTACAAACTAAACGATTGGTACGCCCACGTGCCAAGGGAGCCCTCTTCGAGCGTCACACTCCCTCAGAGTGGCCTCCCCTTTGGCTCGTCACTTGAACTGAAGCCTTCATTCCCCTCAGCGGATATCTTGGCTTCCAGTACTCCAGGTTGTCACGAGCGCGCTCTCAAGCCCTAGTTACCAACCGCCCAAATGGCTCTCTGACACAACGTGCATGCCCGCGCACCTGCCACTGTTGCCAGCACTAACTTTTGGCCGCTTTTGCAGAAGATTCCTCCTAGGTTTCTCTCTCACAGCGCCACGTGTTAGGGCAACATTCGGCCAGGACCACTTGAGGCAAATGACCAAAGGGCCCTTGACCCTCAACTATAAATAGCCAAAGTCATCTTCTACACTGGTAAGCATTCTTCATCACTGCAACTGTGACTGAACTTACATTTCTTCATACCTTGAACTGACTTGAGCGTCGGAGAGCCAAACTGGGTATCACCCCCAGTTCCCCCAGCTTGGCCTTCTGACTTTTCTTGTGCTTGTCCCAACAGGTAGAACCCCTTTCTCATTTCTGGCGAAGCTCCGGTGGTTTCCTCCACAAATACAAATCGTAAAGTGATCGGATTCGGATCAACCCATTTCTGAACCCATCACTACCCTGAGGTTTGCCCTAATTACGAATAAGTCCTTCTTTTTTCATTTATTACATGTCAACCCCTAAAAACACTGTTTCAATTACAAATCAGTCCCTCTTTAGGGGTTAAAATGTAATTGAAACAGTATTTTTAGGGGTTAATATGTAATAAACGAAAAAATAGGGATTGATTCGTAATTAGGACACACCTCAGGGTAGTTGGATGTAATTTTCCCTATATATATATATATATATACACACAAAATATTTCTCATCTTATTTTATTAATTCGTATTAGTAATTTTGGCACACTCATCGCGTGTACAGATTAAAAAATATTATTATTTAAAATATTAAAATTAATTCTAATATTAATATATATTTTATAATTATTTTTAATGTTATTATTAAATTATATTGATTAATTAAATAAATAGCATAAAAAATAAAACCCCAAACAACACTATTTTTAGGAAAAGAAAAAAAAATCTTTTTAGAAAAAGATAAATTATACAAAAAAAAAATAAAAAATAGATATAAGATAAGTTAAAAAAAATATTGTTAGAGTAATAGAATAAATAAATAATAAAAAAAAAAGATAGAATAACGCAATAGAAAAAAACAGAAAAAAGATAAATAAATAAAAAGAAAAAGAAAAGAAAAGAAAAGAAAAAGAGGACACACCAAGAGACCAAAACGGTTACTACTTGGGTGTCTTAACTCTTACTTAACATATAGTATAGATAATCTAAAATTCTTTAAGAAAATTTTGATACTAAAATAATATATTAATTTGTTCTCTAATGGTCGACTAATAGATATTATAGATCACATATTGAAAAATAAATTTTCATGTACAATTTAAGGGAACAATAAAAGAATTACAACACCTCAAACTAATAGAATATAGTATCGTAATTTTTATTTTTTAGGTGCGTTCGAGCTTTTGTCATTGTTATTCTAAATTTATATTATTATTATTATTATTATTATTATTATTATTATTATTATTATTTTATTATTATTATTATTATTTATTCATCTGAGAAAAAGAAAACAATTAAAGGTTTTAGAGTTCCTGCTTATAATTTTATTTTATTTTTAATTTAGAATGTTACAATAATTGATCCATTATTAAAATATTTTTATAGATGGATCCTCTAGATAGATCTTGGACGTACAACATGAGGTATCCCAGTCGTCGGGGTTATAGACCAGAATTTAGAAAAGGTGTTGATGAGTTTATAAATCATGCCAAGAGTTTACCCGAATATCAGAGGGATGGAAAAATTATATGCCCTTGCAAAAATTGCAAATTAATTTATTCGCTTCCACCTGATGATGTTAAATATCATTTACTTAGAAAGGGTTTCAAAAGGAACTACTTCTGTTGGACCTATCATGGTGAGGTCGAAGCTATAAATCCTAATGAACCAATTATTGACTATGGTGGAGTTAGCACCAGTCAAGGGAATTCATTGAATGCATGTGAAGAGATGGTGCATGATGCAGCTAGGGAAGAATATGGAGTAATATTTTCTGGGTATGAGCATGAAGATGTTTTTTCTCAACAGAATAACGAAGAGGAACCTAATAAAGAAGCTAGAACTTTTTTTGATTTCTTGGATAAATACAACCAACTGTTGTGGCCAGGATGCCAAAATCACTCTCCATTGTCTATTGCGACGAGGTTGATGAGCATCAAAAGTGATTGGAATGTTCCACAAGATGCCATGGATGAGATCGTACAATTGATGTCTGAATTATGTCCATCAGAACACTCTATTCCCAAAAACTTTTATGAGGCTAAAAAGATAATGGCAACGCTTGGTTTGAAATCAACGAAAATTGACTGTTGTGTAAATGGGTGTATGCTATACTGGAAAGATGATGCAGATCAAACATAATGCAAGTTTTGTGGGAGTCCAAGATATAAATTTCCTATCCGAAAAAAACCGATTCCAGTGAGAAGAATGTATTATTTACCCTTGATTCCCAGATTGAAAAGGTTGTATGGATCAATGAGTTCAGCACCACACATGAGATGGCACGCAGAGAATTCTAGAGCAGAAGGTATCATGTCTCATCCCTCAGATGGAAATGCTTGGAAAAATTTTGATCGATTATATCCTGAATTTGCGAATGATCCTCGAAATGTGAGGCTTGGGTTATGCACCGATGGGTTTACTCCTTTTAATCAGTCAGCAACTCCATATTCTTATTGGCCAGTTATTGTGACTCCATATAATTTACCTCCTGAGATGTGCATGACTATGCCATACATGTTTTTGACATGTATTATTCCAGGTCCAAAAAATCCAAAGACAAACATTGATGTTTACTTGCAGCCTTTGATTGATGAACTGAAGTTGTTGTGGGATACCGGTGTTCCTACTTATGATGTTTCCACGAAACAGAACTTTCAACTGAAGACTACTTTAATGTGGACAATTAATGACTTTCCAGCCTATGGAATGGTATCTGGATGGATGACAGCGGGTAAATTGGCATGCCCTTATTGCATAAATCATAACAAGGCATTTACTTTGAAAAATGGAAGAAAAAATTATTGGTTTGATTGCCATAGAAATTTTTTGGAAAGACATCATCCCTATAGACGAAACACTCGACACTTCAAAAAAGGTCATAAAGAACTTGGTGATCCTCCACCAAAATTGACCGGTGCTGATGTCCGGGAAAGTGTACGTGACTTGCCTAAAATTACGGAAGAGGGTTCAGCTAGCAAGCTTAATGGCTATGGTGTTACACACAATTGGAAGAAACAAAGCATATTTTGGGAGTTGCCTTATTGGAAAGATAATTTAATTCTGCATAATTTAGGCGTGATGCATATAGAGAAAGACATCTTTGATAATATTTTTAACACAGTATTAGACATTAAAGACAAAACAAAAGACACTGTGAAGGCTCGAATGGATTTGGCAGAGTTATGTTGGCGTCCGGAGTTTGAATTAAAGTTGAAGAAAAATGGACAATGGGCGAAACCAAAAGCTAAGTACACATTAACACGTGAGCAGAGACGAACGATATGCGAGTGGGTTAAAGAACTTCGAATGCCTGATGGTTATTCATCTAATTTAGCCAGACGTGTTGACATTGAACAAGGAAAGTTTATTGGAATGAAGAGTCATGATTGTCACATTTTCATGGAACAATTGTTGCCAATTGCCTTTAGAGAGTTACCAGATGAAATATGGAAACCATTGGCTGAATTGAGTAAATATTTCCGAGACTTATGTTCCACTACTCTAAAGCTCGCTGATTTGGATGTAACGGAGAAAAATATTACCATTATCCTATGCAAATTGGAACGAATTTTTCCCCCAGGATTTTTTGATGTAATGGAACACTTGCCTATTCACTTAATAGAAGAGGCTCGAAATGGAGGTCCGGTACAATTCAGATGGATGTATATATCCATTTGAAAGGTAGATATATTTATTTATAATTTATATATGCTATACTAAATATCTTAATGTTTATGAAATAAATATTTGATATATTGAATCAACAGGTATCTTGGAAAGTTAAAAAAAACAGTGATGCAAAAGGCACGGGTTGAAGGATCAATATGTGAGGCGTATTTACGTCGGGAGACTTCTCATTTTTGTTCATATTATTTTCAAGGCCATGTGCATTCTCATAGGACAAGAGTGTGCCGGAACGATGATGGTGGCGTCGATGAGTCTGCTCCACCATTATCTATTTTTAATCAACCAGGTCGTGCTTCTGGTGCTTGTAAGACTCGATATCTAGATGGTAAAGAGCGTCGGGCTGCAACACTACATGTGTTGCTTAACTGTGAAGAGGTGCAACCCTTTATTGAGTAAGTGAGTGTAATAAAAATGATTTTTAGTACAAAATTGAGTTATGTAGCCTAACCATCTAATATATTTGATTGAAATGCAGCATCTTTATTGAGTTGTTCAAGATTGCTGAAGCAGAAATTTATGAAAGGATTAGTCGCGAATTTGTTGCAAGGTTTGAGAGTTATGTAAGTATTAATTGTTTATAAATTATAATATTTGTAATTGTATTAATATCCTTATGCATCTAATAAATTTCTTTTGACAGGTTCAAAATCCTATAAATGGAATTACAAGTCAATTTATACGTGAATTGGCATGTGGTCCAAATAATGAAGTTAAGACATGGCATGTATACTTTGTTAATGGTTTCAAGTTTCACACAAGATATTGGGGTGAGAATAAAAAAAAATGAATAGTGGAGTTTCGGTGAGGGGGAGCAATGATGGAGCAAAGGAATATGATTATTATGGTATGTTGAATGAGATTGTCGAGTTAGAGTATCCTGGGGAACTTGTAAAGAGAGTGGTTTTATTTAAATGTGATTGGTTTGATTCTACTCCTATTCGGGGAACTCGTGTAGTGCATCCTGAAAGCAATATTGTTGAAGTTAGAGAGAAGGGTAGATTAGGGGACTACGATCCTTTTATCATTGCACAACAAGCTCGACAAGTCTATTATATACCATACCCTGGAAATATCCGTGACAAGATAGGTTGGTGGGCCGTTATAACATCTAAAGCGAAGGGTCGAATAGAAATTGAGAACTCATTGGAAGTAGCTTACCAAAATGATATGTATCCCAAATAAATATAAAGAACGGCTACTACAATTTGGTTCCTTTTAATCAAATAATTACATTTACATTTCCTCTTAAATTTAATAATATCCCAAAAAATTGACATATTTTGAGTGTGCAATATAATTTTTAATTTTACAAGGAGGTGTAAATGTAATTTCGAGGCTTTGATGATAAGAATCAAACTAATACGAAATTGAATTATGGGAATCATTGAGATATCATAAGTTATTAACTTATTATTAATTTATGTTAATTAAGCTAGAACAATCCACAACCAAATAGAGTCGATAATTATTCAATCAAACCAATATTATATATATATATATATATATATATATATATAAAATGATTGATTGGGTTGGTTTCAATCGAGTTTGATATAGATACTTATATTGATACAAATCTTGTTGAGAAGATTCACAACTGTTATATTTTGAATCTCATACACTAAACCATCAATGCATCAACAGTTATATTTTGAATCTCATACACTAAACATGATATATATACATATATATGGAAAATGAAAATAAAGAATTATTTGATTCCTTTAAATCAAATAATTACGTTACACCCCCTCTTAAATTTAATAATATCCCACAAAATTAACATATTTTGAATATGTAATGTAATTTTTAATTTTAGGAGGAAGTATCAATGTAATTTGGAGGTTTTGATAAGAATCAAACTAATACGAAACTGAATTATGGGAATCACTGAGTTTATCGTAAGTTATTATTATTTTGTGTTAAGCTAGAACAATCCAAAAACAAATAGATCCGATAATTGTTCAATCAAATCAATAATATATATGCTTAATCACGTATATGAAATCATATACGCAATTTTTTTACATTATTTTTGTTTCTTACAAAACAAAAATGAAAAACGAAGGCAAAGAGAAATTGTAATTTGAATCCGCACCCATATCTCGACATATTTATTGTCTCTCCCATCTTAGTGGTTGAGGGCAAAGAACGCAACGATCGTCGCCCCGATGAACGATCCGACGGCCGGCAAAGCGGCGATGGCGCTGCTGATTGGGATTGGGGACATGGCCGGTGACAATGCCGGTCCATCTGTGCTCATGGCCGGTGCGTCGGCTGTCGTGGCTTCCACATTGGCGGCGGTGGCCACGGCGACGCTCATGGAGGCGGCGGCAATGAGGGCGGCACAAGCAATCTTCTTCATTTCCATTGTGGTGGAATTAAGAAGTGGCAAGAGTTGAGGGGGCTGAAAGCAATTATTAACTCTTGCCTGCTTGATTGCTTGTCCTTGTTTTTGTTTATGTTTTTGTTTGCCTTGAGGATTGAAGTGGATGTGAAGGCTTTTTATAGGGGTGGAAAGCCTATTTTTAGGAATTTTGGGGGCAAATGTGGATCGTTAGTTTTTTATGGGGATGCTACTTTTAGTATGTTTTTGGTCATTGGTGATCCTATAGAATCGGGAAAAAATATTTGGAGAATAAAAATGGAAGTCATAAAAATAGGAAGTATAGCTATTAAATATTAATACATATTCATATAAAATAATTAGCTAAAAATATATTCAAACACACAATATATAAAGTTAAAACAAGATATTCACAAAAATCGATAATAATCGGAGTCTCTTTGATCGGTTCAAAAAATATATATATATATACTCACAAAAATAAGTATTTATTTTTGAAAAAGTTATAGTCCTACACAATTTTAAGCATCCTCATTTGTGGCCGTAGCTGGTAGTGTCGATGGATTGGATTCGAAACGGATAAGAAAATGAATCGGATAACAAGATTATTAGTAATCTTTTGTGTAAAACAGTTAAATACAAGAGTATTATGCGGAAATATATTTTAATTTTAATAATTTGATTAGTAATTTTTATTTATATAATAATTAATTTAATAAAATAATAAAAGGCCAGTTTGAATATTTAACAGATTAAAATTTTTAATTCTGTATTCACTTTTTTTAATTAGTCAAATATATCAAAATTCAGATTGGTTGTTGAATGAAAAACTTTTAGGTTAATTTCAAGTATTCATTCGTGCATTTGTGGAATTATATTTATAAATTTTGAGGAATTATTGTGTTATTTAATAATTATTAGTTAAACGGAGAATTTTATTCTAAATATGAAATATTTACATTTGTGTTTGTATAAATATATTTAAATTTTAAAGAATCGTTGTGTTATGAGTATAAAATAACTTAATGAAGTACTTTTTCTCTTAATATGAAGTATTAATATTTGAATTTATAAAATTATATTTAAGTATGGAGGAATTATTGTATTACAACAATTAAATGTTAAATCAAGAACTTTTTATCTTAATATAAAGAATTAACTTTTGAATTTTGAGCATTATATATGAAATTTGAGAAATTATAGTGTTACGTAATAATTATTTATTAAATGAAAATATTTTCTTTAAAAATGAAGTACAAAATTATATTTTTGTAAAACTATATTTGAATTTGGGATAATTACATAAAGGTCCCTGAGGTTAGGTCTAATAACAAGTCGATCCCTATTCTTTTAAATATTACACTGTAATCCCTATATTTCTTGTTCTGTGTGAGGTCGATTAACGAATTTTGTAAAAGTACATTTACGTCCCTGAAGGTTTTGTGAGTGTTACATATAATGTATGACAAAAAATGCAAAATCGTCCCTAAAAGTATACAAAAATTAATAAATTAACAATGCTTAGGGACTATAGTGTAATATTTAAAGAATAGGGATCGACTTGTAATTAGACCTAACCTCAGGGGCCCATATGTAATTATCCCTTTGAATTGTGAGAAATTATGGTGTTATTGAACAAGGCTAATGAAGTATAACTAAGTTATTTTAGAATAATTAGAGAATAAAGAAAAAATCAAATTTTAAAGTAGGGGGTTAACTAAAAAAATTTTTGATTTGAAAAGTATACTCAAAATTCAAAGAGCATTTCGGGAGTTAACTCTAAATTTCCCTCACATATAATATATTGAAGATCACTGCATTAACATAAATTTTTTTTTTTTTTCACGAAATCATCTAATACAGTACATAACCGGGCTTCTTAATAAAATTGGACTGATTAATTGGATATAACTGGGCCGAAAAAACCTGTTTTCATGGACCACTTTAAAATGCGAAAAAAATAAAAATAAAATTGAATGTATAAATTAATAATTTAATATACATGTCCATATGTCACTGTACATGCGATTATGGCTTTCATATATAATATAATAAATCATAAAATAAAAATATTATATTATTCTAAATAAAATACTACATCAACAATTACAATTTACAATTGGAATAACATCACATGAGGAACCAAATCAATATTGAGCCAAATCTGGCCATGTGATTCTTGATTTCCTTTATTATTTTTATGTTATTCTTCTATTAATATTATTATTAAATATTAATAGCAATAATTTGATGACGAGTTAAAAGAATCCTTTTCCTATAAAAATACATCATATTATTCATATTCAAAACATAATATTGCCGCTACAAAAGTTCTTTTCCTGAAATATTAACCAATATTTTTGTCATATAAATATTATATCTATATATATATTAAATATTACGTCATCCGTTTCCTATCAATATATTGAAAAACTTTTGCTTAAATGTGAGTTTTCCCAATACGTAAAAATAAAAAATAATAATAATATAATAATTGGGTGTAGACTTATATGCGAAGAATTGGAAAAAATAAAAAAACTAAAAAGTAATTAGGTAAGCCCCCCACACCAACCAGCTATGCCATATGTCTACCACATATCGCGCCGTCCAAATCAACGGCGCCGATCATCTCATTTGCATTTTGGCATTTGCCATTACGTTTTCCTTTTCCACACTTCACCCACCTTACACGCTCCATGACTTAGCTTCCCGTCTTTTATTTTACTCATTCATAAATATACATTACATCCGTAAAATGTTATGGTATCAATTGATGTACAAATTATAGAAATTTTGGTCTCGGTCGATAAGGATCCGACTCTCCTCATGCCTCGATGATTCTAAGCTTATTTTGGATCTAATATTTTCATAATTATCCAAATTCCTAGATAAATCGCTCAAAAATAATTAGAAAAAGCTAATGTCACATAGCTGATCATAAATTACGAGTTTCTTGGCAGACCCACGAGTGATCAGATTTAAAATTAGACGAGGAATTTTTTTTATATTTTTTTTCTATTTATAATTATCTGTCTTTCATGATTTTAATTGTTATTATATATAGGTGAACTAAATAAGAAATTAAATAGAAAATTCGATGTCAATTTATTTTAAGCAAATTCATAATATTTGATTAAAAACTATAAAAGTACAATATAATGTGGTACAATTTTCTTGATAGAAAACCAACATACTTGTCCATGGGACAATGACCGACTTGGAGTTTTCAATATCCTTTTTAACTTAATTTTCCAAAACATTAATTTGGCCGTTATAGCTAATTTAATGATAATGAAATGGTCAATAGATTAATAAATGATACAGTGCAATATCATGAACCAGTCAAGCAAACAAATCAATTTGAAATTACACAAACATACCAGCTGTTCACACATTTGCTGGGCCAACACGCATTTGTATAATTACAAAAACCCCCCTTCCAAACCCTATATATATATCCCCCCATAATCACCCCTTCAATCATCACATTCTCTTCTCTGTTCTTCCTACATCTGCCCAACAGTTCACTATACAGAAATCCACAGTCAAATATATACATAAACTTCTCTTAGAATGGCAACTTTGAAGGCTTTGGTTTTGATGTTGGTGGTCATCATGGCCGTTTTCTCCGGCGTATTTGCTCAGTCTCCGGCTCCGTCACCTGATGCCGGGGCTGCCGGCGTTGCTGTGCCGGTTTCCGCCGTGGTGGTGGTTTCCTCATTGGTTCTGTCTCTCTTGGCTCTCATCAAGTACTGATTGATCAACTTTGGTGGTGTGTGATTCTTGTGGTGTATGTTATATATTGAGGTTATGTAATTAATTTATACGAGGGAAATTCTTTAATATTTTTTCTGGGTTTTTATTTTATTTTTATCATTTTATGTAATATGTTGTATTTATTGTGATTTGTCTCACTTTCCTGGGTTGTATAATTACTGAGCTACCTTTTTGTTTATTTATCATGGTATATATTTATATGAATATACAATAACTTTTAAATATTTTCCGTTGCAGTTTAATTCCTCAATCATCATAATCATAAAAAGCATACATAATATTAAACCAAGAATATATTTAAGTTGTAATTACTAGTACTAAAAATACGTTTGCAATTTAAGTAAACAACAGGCAATCCAAGCCCTTCATGTTACCTATACTGTATATTAAGTAGGAAACCAGTAATAACCACTTTGATCTATTAGTGCCTCTCTTTCTTTTCATTTTTATTTATCTATTTTTTATTTGTTTTCTGCTCTTATGTTTCTTTCTTTTCTTTTTTTTTCTTTTTATTTATTTATTCTATTCTATTTTCTTAACTTATCTTTTCTTTCGCCTCATTTCAATTTTTTTTTCTTTTCTTTTTGATATAATTGTTTTTCAAAAATAATGTTGTTTGGTATTTTATTCTTTTATGTTATTTATTTATATTAATTTGATAATTATATAAAAAATAGTGATAAAATATATATTAATATAAAATTCAATTTTAATATATTTTAAATAATACAATGTTTTAATATGCACACGCAAAGAGTGTGCCAAAATTACCAGTAGTGGAATAATCTTTTAGTATGTTTTACATTTAGAGGTAGTTTGTAATATTTGACACTTTAAGATGGAGTTGGTAATATGTTCTTCTGAACGAATATTAATTGAAATTATGTAAGTTTTTGTTAGGAAAGTAAATCCGAAAAACCCATCAATGATAGTAAATTGTGTGAATTTATTATAATACAAAACAAGTCGACAAAATAAATTTATCGACTTCGGTGGAACACTAATTCGAAATATAATAATGAATACATGGACCAAATCTTCCCTTTGTGCGATCAACAAGTGTCCAAAAATAAATAAATTAAGGGATAATTACGAATAGTCCCTAAGATTTAACGAAATTACAGATTATCCCTAAAGTTTGAGAAAATACGAACTCCCCCTGACCTTTACACTCTCTCTCACAAATTTCACCTACCGTTAATCACACTATTTAAACTCATATTTACATTCCAAAAACACCCTTAAGGGCCGGGTATATTGTAATTTTACTGACATCACAAAATTTTTTAAATTACTCGAAAGAGTGTCAAGTAGGAATAAAGTTTGCATTTCATCATCAAAGAGTATCTTCATGGAAAATAGTTGATTATAATGCCGTGGATTTCATTCATGTGATCTAAGATTGGTGTCTCATTTTCATACTTGGTGGTAATGAGATTCTTCACCAAATAGGCCTTGTTAATGCTTGTTTCTCACAGTAGAAGGTCTCTAGATTTGCCCAAACTGCATGGGCTGAATCTTTTTCAAATACACGATTGATTACATTATCATCAATCCATTGCTAATATAACCTGCAACCTTTCAGTTCAAAAGCTTCTACTCATCATCGCTCATATTCTCCAGAGTCGTTGAATTGCCTCTAGTCGAAAGGCAAATAGCGTTTGCAATATAATATATCCTCCATTTTCCGTTTCTGAATATGATAATTTTGCTCGTTCAAACAGACCATTTTACTCATATTAACCTCCATGATAACCAATGAACCTCTCAACTTGTCTCTGATACCACTTGAAGGGAAGGGTGACACAACGAAAGTAACGAGATAACGCAACAATGCACCAAATGTCGAAAGATCAATAAACTAAGTGGATCAAATCTTTCCTTTGTGAAATCAACCACAGGCTAAACAAGTAAAGATATGCAGGAACTTAAATCGACAAAAAGATTTACGTGGAAAATCCCAATATGCCAAAAAGCCATAGGATAAACTCTGAGCAAGCTTCCACTATAACAAATATAATGGGTACACAAGTTTCTTCCCTGTACATACAACAAAGCTACAGGTATCCAACAATAATAATACTATCAAGAAACACATGCTCCTAGTACACAACAATCTCCAGTACACTACTCAAATAAGAGTAAGAAACAACAAGAAGATTTGAACAAGACTCACTTCAAACTCAACCCAAAATAACGATTATATTGCGAAATGGATATCTCACGACCTAACCTTTCAATCTTCAATCCCTTTCGTTAAAATCTTTAGGTTGATCGAAGAAGATCTCACCATCCGTTCGTCAAAATTCTATCGGGCTGGGCAGGATAAATTTTTCTGTGATAATAATTTTTAAGGGAAAAATGCAAAATTGGTATACCAACTCCTACGTTTTAGCATTTTTGATACTCTAAGTTTTCCGGCGAATAAAAAAAACCCACAGCTATTTAAAAAATGCAAAAAAAAAAGCCAATTTTGCCCAGGAGAGCTCAGATCCGCCGGATATCCGACCCGGATGCCAACGTGTCTCACCTGAAGCCATGCTGTCCACAAATTCGCATACACATCACCCAAATGTCGCCAGCTATATTTACACATATGAAATTCATTTACTTACAAAAATGCCAAATAAAATGTCAAATCATAAACCCCAATTCACCCAGTAAAAATTTAATCCGAAGTCTTCCTGAAGTGGGAGAAATCTTTCATCTTCCAACAGTCCACTTTGAAGTCTGAATAACCCATTGGTATACCTGGAGAGGGGGGAAAAACGCAAGAACCCTAGGTTTCTTACTTATCACATTGCATCGACAATAGGAAGTTGAGGATTGACTGAGGAGCGGCTGAAGGCATTGCGTGATAGACAATGGTGAGGTTACGGACGAAGGGGCTTGAGAATATCCCACCATGTTATCGTAAGTGCATCTCTCTTTCTTTTCGCAGTCTTTGTAAAGTTTGTTGCTTTGGTTGAAGATATAACTTTTGTCTAGTCTTTTGTCTGAATGGGCTGTTGTTATTCCATTTGGAATGGTCCCCATTGTTTGTTCTTTAGTATAACTTGTACTTTGGTAGGTGTGCTTTAAATATTCCATCATTTTTCTTTAATTTTTTTTTTTAATTTCAGATCCACAGTCCACAAGTATGACTCTTGCAATTTATTATGGTGGTAATTTTGATGGACAAGCATACGAAGGTGGGGGGGGGGGGGGGGGGGGTAAGGAAAGTGGATTATGTCGATGTTGAAAAGTTAAGCTTTTTGACTATTGACGAGTACGTCCAAGACCTATTCCTTGAGGGTAGCAATAAGAAAATTTATACTGCTGTAAAAAAGGGATTTGCACCCATTTCCTCTGAGAATGAGTTGAAGAACTATGGTAGGAAATATCTTAAAATTTCTAGAGAGTATCCAATATTTGTCCAAAATTTGGGAACTGTAAGTGAGGAGAGGGTTATTGTGGACGAAGGGATTGGGAAAATTGAGAAGAGTTGTGATAAAGTAGATGATGGTTTGCGGAATGTTGAGGAAAGACCAGTTGATAAGAGTCCTATCAAAGAGGCTGTCGATAGGAAGACTAGAGAAAGTAGCGTGAAGTTTCTATATAGGGCAGAAGCTACAGCTGAATGGGTGGCTGAGTATAATGCTCGATACGGACCACAAACATAGGATGAAACTAAAGATGATGATTTGAATGGTTGTGGTGAACATGTAACAGAAAATGTGTCTGATGGAATTGTGAATGATAGTCTTGATGAGGATGATTCTGATTTTGATGTCAATACCGACAGCATATCTTCTGAAGATGATGTTATGTTTTTAGATTATGTGAATAGTAGTGTTGAAGTAGGAAATGAAAATGAAGAAGAGAATGATGAAAGTTCACTTTCTTTGGGGGATATTTGTGAGGATGTTGTGGGTTATGATGATGGTTACCTAAACCTGAATAGGTTGTCTGATGAAGAAGGGGAGGTTAACTCTTTCAAGCCATTCAATGAGAATACAGTTTATGATCTAGAGTTTGACATAGGTCAGACTTTTAAGAACAAAGCATTGTTTAAAAAAAGTGTAGCCTTTTATGCTATTAAAATCAGGAGGAGTCTACCATATAGAAGATCAGACAGTAAGAGAGTTTATGTTAGATGTTCTGAGGACAAAAATGGTTGCCCATTCAAAATCAATGCCATCAAGGCTGTTAACACCACACCATAGAACAAAGATGCGTTTGTGATAAGGGAGTTGTGTTTGGAGCACACATGTGAAGAGGGGTGGGATGTTACAAACTTGAAGACTCAATGGTTGGCTGAAAAGTATGTGGCTTTGTTTAAATCTGACCCAAAGAGATCAGTGATGGGTTTCAAGGAAGATGTGGAGGATGCATTACTTGTAACTGTTTCTAGAGATCAAGCTTACAGGACAAAAAAACTTGCAAATAAGATGCTTCAAGAAGATCCTGACTTGCAGTACACAAAGTTGTGGGACTATGTTAATGAATTGAGGGTAACCAACCTAAGATCAACAGTTAATTTGGGTACTGAAGATATTAAGGGACAGAAGAGGTTTTCAAAATTCTATGTTTGTTTTTCTGCAATTAAAGAGGGGTTTAGGAGCTGCAGGCCCTTCATTGGAGTTGATGGATGCCATCTTAAAGGCCCTCATGGTGGTATCCTTCTGACAGCAGTTGGGGTTGATCCAGATAACAACATATTTCCTTTGGCATACGCAGTGGTCTCCTCTGAAACAAAGGACAATTGGTCATGGTTTTTCAATGTTCTGAAGGTTGATCTTGAGCTTGGAAATGGGAAGGATTTTACCTTTATATATGCATTGCCTCAGGTGTTTCCTGCAGCAGAACAGAGGTTCTGTGTGAGACACATGATTGTAAACATGAATTCAGCAGGACATAAGGGGTTTGCTTTGAAAAATGTTATATGGAAAGCAGCAAATGCTAGCACTGTAAGTGAGTTCAAAGCTGCAATGAGGGCTGTAAGGAATAAGTTTCCAGAGGCTGCTAATTGGTTGAAAGATAAGCATCCATCAGAGTGGTCCAGGAGTCATTTCCTTGAAACATCAAAGTGTGACCAACTGCTTAACAACTCCTGCGAGTATTTCAATAGTAGTATTCTAGATACAAGAGACAAACCCATCATCACAATGCTAGAATGGATCAGGGAGTATTTAATGAAGAAGTGGCACCTAAGCAGGGAGACTGCAGAGAAATGGGAAGGTATAAAACATTTCAACTTATGACATATTGTGTGATAATAGTATTCTAAACTATGTAATTTCATTTTCAGGTACAGTCTGTCCAACAATTGCTAGAATTGTAAAGGAGACTAGTAAAAAGGTGGGAGGTTGCAGGCTAGTTAAAGCCTCCAGAATTCACTTTCAAGTACAGACTATTGATGGACAATATGCTGTTGATTTAGGCTCTAAAACTTGTAGTTGTAGGCTTTGGCAATTGACTGGCATTCCATGCTTGCATTCACTAACCGTTTTGAACCATGAAAAGATAGATGCTGTAGAATTTGTTGATAATTTTTATCATGTAAGCACTTATAATAATGCATATGCTGGAGTGATAGTACCCATTAGTGGTCAGAATGTGTGCGGAAACACATTGTCCATACCTCCACTACCCCCAAATTTTGGCAGAAAACCAGGCAGGCCATCCAAGCTGAGGAAGAGAGGCATTGATGAGCCTCAGAACAAGGGAAAGGCTAAAAAAAGAGGCCCTGTCATAAGGAAGCTAAGGAGAATCCAGAAGACCATACATTGTGGTCATTGTGGGGAACCAGGCCATAATGCCCTTTTCTGTGATGCTCTGCCTAACAGTGCCAAGGAAAGGCGGGAGAGGCTTATAAGAAGGGCATTTGAGGTCAGTTTCAATTTGGTGATTTTAATTCTTACATATTTTAGCTTCTTCATTTTTAAAGGTTGTATTTTTCCTTTTGCAGTATGTTGGTGAAAGCTCAAAAACCTAAACCGGCTTTGTCACCACTTATTGTGGACGTGACACCCACACTTATGATGGTTGTAGGAAGCGGTTGCGTCTGTGTTTCCGTTGTGGGAGTGCTGAGCATCAGATAGATACATGTCCGGAGCGACAAGAACTATCCAACGGGGGTCAACGACCATTTCACAGGCAAGAACAACGGTGAACGGTACATCTACACATGCATACCATGTGCATCATACACTTTCTTATTTTGTATGTTGCATTCTTTGTGTTTGCTATTTGTTCTTAGGTGAATAATTGAAGTGTTGACCTTTCCGTTTTCCTACCTGCTTATTATATGATGGTGTATGTAAGTGATTATTTAAGTTTGTGCGTGGTGTGTTTGTGTGAGAGACGGGGTTCTCTCTTCTGTGTGAGAGACGGGGTGCTCTCTTATTTGTTGAGAAACGGGGCTTTCTCATTAATTGTTTGGGGAGACGGGGTTCTCTCATCTTGTGTTTTAAATTGTGGTTAGAGTAGTGGACCTGGGGACCAGGTCCTTTTAAGGAGGGGTTATTGTAACGCCCCAATCTTTCAATTATGCAATATGTGATTTAATGTGAAATAATTGCCAATTATGACTTAATTGTTTAATTACTTAATTGTCCTTAATTGATCACTTTATAAGCTTAGGGACTTAATTGCATGAAATAGTCTTGGACTTAATTGATCATTTTCCATAAGATTGAACTTAATTGCATGACTTATGTTTTGGGGGGATTAAATTGCAAATTGTGTTTAGACTTATAATATCTAGCTTATATCCCTTTTATTGCATACAAACATTTGCACACTTGATCACTCCTCTCTTCCCCTTATCCCGATCCAAACCCTACCAAGAAGAGAAGGGATTTTAACCATTCAAGCAATATTTGTGAAGGAAGTTTGTATTAGGAGCATCATCATCATCATCATATCTTCATCCTTTCTTCTATTTCCTCCATTTAAGGTAACCTTGGAGATTTATATGAATTCTTGAACCTTGAGTAGTAACTAGAGATTATGGTTTAAGCTTGTTTAGTTATGTTTTACTTGGTGGAAGCATGAATACTTGGTTATAGCTTGAACTTAATGTACATATTATGAAGTTTATAAGCTTGGAGCATGAGTTCATTTATGGGTTTGATCTTGATGATTCTTGATGATTAAACATGGATTTAAGTGTTTATATGAGTTATTATTGAACTATAAGTATGTTAGCATGTTTATTTCATGATTTATATGCATTTGGAGCTTGTTATGTGATCATTTGTGGATTTGTGGTTTGGTTCGTATTTCCCCTGCATAACTGCTCCGTTTCTACTGATTCTGCTCTTTGGGAACGGCCCTTCCCGTCCCAGTTCATTCTGGGAACGGCCGCTCCCACCCCCTTGCCAGCTGTCCCGCGAGACTGGGAACGGCCGTTCCCAGCCCCAAAGTTTCCAAAATTATTACAAACGCGCGGGATTGATTCAGGGAGCCGGGAAGGGCCCTTCCCAGCTCTAGTTCAAAACTGGAACGACCGTTCCCATGCTCCAGTGGGGTTTCTGTATTTTCTGCATAAAATGTAACTTTCCAGATCAGTTTCTAAGGCCATAATTGATTGATACGTGTTATTATATGCTTGTTTTATGCTTAAATATGATCATGACATTTGATAATTGCCCATTCTCGTTATTGCACGTCATGTTACGCCGTTCGTCCTAATTGGTTCATTTGAGTTGTGTCTTATGTACACTTGTCTTTGTTGCACAGACCAGCACACCAGTGACGTGGAGTGGGCTTCTTAGGCCGTGTCTTTCTCTTTATTTTGTCGGCAGGTGAGGTTTAGTAGCTAGATATCTAGAACCATTACAACCCTATGTGATGTTTTAAGCCAAAAGGTATATATATCTATAGTTTTCCAAACTCTATTGATTTTCAACTGATTTAATTGAAGTGTACTGTATTGATTGATCTCAATAGCCATGAAATGATCATCTTAGGGTGATCCTTTTGTCGACGGATGCTCCTATTACACTCGTAGTCTCTGAAGGATGAGAACCAACTATGTAGCATCTACATCGAGAATTCAAGTATTGTATACGTCATTAGTCGTTCCAGCCAAGAAAAAAAGTGCAGCACCAATAAATCCATGAGAGATTATTTGTAAAAGGGCTCCGTTGAGCCCCATATCAGTGATAGAACCAATTCCTATAATTATGAAACCCATATGAGATACAGAGGAATAGGCTATTCTTTTTTTTAAATTCCGTTGACCGAGAGATGTTAAAGCTGCGTGTTTTGGGCGAGTATATTGTACCGTGCACTGTGGGCCCGAGAGTTAGTGTTTGAGCCAACCGGGAAAACATGGGTTGACGGGTAACTCTTACACTCCTCTCAACCGTGGGGATGAACCCTGAATCCACCAGGAGGTTTGGTGGAGGAAGGAGTCCCGTACGTGGGAGTCATGTTCCCGACGTACACCGTGTTTACCGTGGATGGTTCGGGCCTTGCAAACCCACCATCATTGGAGGAAGAAGGAGTCATTGAAACTGCTACGTGTGCATTGTAAATGATTGCATGATCACTTAATTAATTAAAAGTATCGTGATTGTACACTGTCGGAGTAAGGTTGGAGAATTGTCCTCACTCGCCGGGCCACTGATTGATTGACTGAAAATGATTAATTGTTAAATCTGATAGTCGTAATCTCGGGCAAGCTCTATGTTGTTATTGAACTTAGATTGTTTTCGGTTATAAAACCTTACCCGAGGTTAGGATTTGCATGTTATCTGCGTTTATATCTATTATGCCCCTCGCTCAGTCTGTGGTAGACTGACACCTCACTTTTCAGTTTTGCAGGTCGTGTGCTAGGCGGGATTGGTGTCGAGTCAAGTCTTTCATTTCGGGTCTAGCACGTGTCCATTCTACTTTGTTGCATATGTATTGTTATCTACGGTTTTATAAAATGCTATAGATTTCGGAAGATGATAATGTATTGATATGTAATGTTAGGTTTTGGTTTACTTGATAAATGCTCGTGAATGGCATGCTTATGTTTATTCCTTTTTGCATTGTGGTAATTGGTTTGGGGTTAGTCCCGCCTAACTAGTTAGTCTTTGTTTCTTGTCACCCGTTCGCTATGTCTTAGTTCATGTATGGATTGTCCGTTTCATATGTGGACTGAACTATAGTGCGGGTGTTACATCTACGGTGGTATCAGAGCCCGGTTGCAAAACCGGGTCTCAAGTGTCGTGTCTTGTGAGTCTAGATCGCACGGCATAGGAATTAATTGTCAACTTGAGAGTCTTGCATTATTATTTGAAGTTATTTGACCCTATTTCAAGTATTTGAAAGTCTTTGAATTATGTGATTTAATTGTAACTTGAGAGTTAATTGCAACCATTTGCATCCACTAATTCAACATGCATTCTTAGTGTCTTGAATACAGGATGCATCGAGGTCGCCATCATCGTGATCGTTCTCTGGGACATCGACATCGTCGTCATCATCATCGAGAGAGATCACCACCCCCTCCAGCTCAACCACAGGACTTCATGAATGTTGTGGTTGACCTTATAGATCAGAGGATGAGAGAGCATGTTCCTCCCGCACCGCCTGCTCCACCGGTGCAATTAGAAACACCTATCTCAACACCGCCTGCTCCACCGGTGCAATTAGAAGCACCTATCTCAACTATACTTCGGGAATTCCAGAATCAACACCCTCGTAAATTCTTCAACGGCAATGATACCGAGGCGGAGATGTGGTTAAAGGAAGTAGAGAGAATTTGGGAGCTTATACCATGTGAGTCTCGAGAGAAAGCTCGTTGCACCATTACATTGATCCAAGGAGAGGCTTACTCTTGGTGGGAAAGTACTAAGATAGTGTTGGAGGCCGCCGGGGAGGAAATTAATTGGGAGGTATTTGCTCGGGAGTTTAAGAACAAGTTCATCCCCCCATCAGCGCGTACTAGGAGATTGAAGGAGTTCACGGAATTAAAGCAAGGAAGGATGTCAGTTTCGGAGTATATAGCCGAGTATGAGAGGCTATCTCGCTACGCATCTAATATAGCGAGTGATGACTTTCATAAAGCACGTCAATACAAGCACGTGGGCCAAAGCTACTATCAAAGCTTTGAAAGTTGAGGATACCGTAAATGCTAGGAGTTCTACCTCACGAGCGGGATCGACTCAGAAGACTCCACCTAAACCGGCTTTGTCACCATCTCCAGAAAAACCTCTCTGCACTTATTGTGGACGTGACACCCACACTTATGATGGTTGTAGGAAGCGGTTACGTCTGTGTTTCCGTTGTGGGAGTGCTGAGCATCAGATAGATACATGTCCGGAGCGACAAGAACTATCCACCGAGGGTCAACGACCATTTCACAGGCAAGAACAACGGTGAACGGTACATCTACACATGCATACCACGTGCATCATACGCTTTCTTATTTTGTATATTGCATTCTTTGTGTTTGCTATTTGTTCTTAGGTGAATAATTGAAGTGTTGACCTTTCCGTTTTCCTACTTGCTCAGTATGTGATGGTGTATGTAAGTGATTATTTAAGTTTGTGCGTGGTGTGTTTGTGTGAGAGACGGGGTTCTCTCTTCTGTGTGAGAGACGGGGTGCTCTCTTGTTTGTTGAGAAATAGGGCTTTCTCATTAATTGTTTGGGGAGACGGGGTTCTCTCGTCTTGTGTTTTAAATTGTGGTTAGAGTAGTGAACCTGGGGACCAGGTCCTTTTAAGGAGGGGTGATTGTAACGCCCCAATCTTTCAATTATGCAATATGTGATTTAATGTGAAATAATTGCCAATTATGACTTAATTGTTTAATTACTTAATTGTCCTTAATTGATCACTTTATAAGCTTAGGGACTTAATTGCATGAAATAGTCTTGGACTTAATTGATCATTTTCCATAAGATTGAACTTAATTGCATGACTTATGTTTTGGGGGGATTAAATTCCAAATTGTGCTTAGACTTGTAATATCTAGCTTATATCCCTTTTATTGCATACAAACATTTGCACACTTGATCACTCCTCTCTTCCCCTTATCCCGATCCAAACCCTACCAAGAAGAGAAGGGATTTTAACCATTCAAGCAATATTTGTGAAGGAAGTTTGGATTAGGAGCATCATCATCATCATATCTTCATCCTTTCTTCTATTTCTTCCATTTAAGGTAACCTTGGAGATTTATATGAATTCTTGAACCTTGAGTAGTAACTAGAGATTATGGTTTAAGCTTGTTTAGTTATGTTTTACTTGGTGGAAGCATGAATACTTGGTTATAGCTTGAATTTAATGTACATATTATGAAGTTTATAAGCTTGGAGCATGAGTTCATTTATGGGTTTGATCTTGATGATTCTTGATGATTAAGCATGGATTTAAGTGTTTATATGAGTTATTATTGAACTATAAGTATGTTAGCATGTTTATTTCATGATTTATATGCATTTGGAGCTTGTTATGTGATCATTTGTGGATTTGTGGTTTGGTTCGTATTTCCCCTGCATAACTGCTCTGTTTCTGCTGCTTCTGCTCTTTGGGAACGACCCTTCCCGTCCCAGTCCATTCTGGGAACGGGCGTTCCCACCCCCTTGCCAGCTGTCCCGCAAGACTGGGAACGGCCCTTCCCAGTTTGGCTTGTGGCCGGAACGGCCCTTCCCAGCCCCAAAGTTTCCAAAATTATTACAGACGCGCAGGATTGATTCGGGGAGCTGGGAACGGCCCTTCCCAGCTCTAGTTCAAAACCGGAACGACCGTTCCCATGCTCCAGTGGGGTTTCTGTATTTTCTGCATAAAATGTAACTTTCCAGATCGGTTTCTAAGGCCATAATTGATTGATACGTGTTATTATATGCTTGTTTTATGCTTAAATATGATCATGACATTTGATAATTGCCCATTCTCGTTATTGCACGTCATGTTACGCCGTTCGTCCTAATTGGTTCATTTGAGTTGTGTCTTATGTACACTTGTCTTTGTTGCACAGACCAGCACACCAGTGACGTGGAGTGGGCTTCTTAGGCCGTGTCTTTCTCTTTATTTTGTCGGCAGGTGAGGTTTAGTTGCTAGATATCTAGAACCATTACAACCCTATGTGATGTTTTAAGCCAAAAGGTATATATATCTATAGTTTTCCAAACTCTATTGATTTTCAACTGATTTAATTGAAGTGTACTGTATTGATTGATCGTGTTTTGGGCGAGTATATTGTACCGTGCACTGTGGGCCCGAGAGTTAGTGTTTGAGCCAACCGGGAAAACATGGGCTGACGGGTAACTCTTACACTCCTCTCAACCGTGGGGATGAACCCTGAATCCACCAGGAGGTTTGGTGGAGGAAGGAGTCCCGTGCGTGGGAGTCATGTTCCTGACGTACACCGTGTTTACCGTGGATGGTTCGGGCCTTGCAAACCCACCATCATTGGAGGAAGCAGGAGTCATTGAAACTGCTACGTGTGCACTGTAACTGATTGCATGATCACTTAATTAATTAAAAGTATCGTGATTGTACACTGTCGGAGTAAGGTTGGAGAATTGCCCTCACTCGCCGGGCCACTGATTGATTGATTGAAAATGATTAATTGTTAAATCTGATAGTCGTAATCTCGGGAAAGCTCTATGTTATTATTGAACTTAGATTGTTTTCGGTTATAAAACCTTACCCGAGGTTAGGATTTGCATGTTATCTGCGCTTATATCTATTATGCCCCTCGCTCAGTCTGTGGTAGACTGACACCTCACTTTTCAGTTTTGTAGGTCGTATGCTAGGCGGGATTGGTGTCGAGTCAAGTCTTTCATTTCGGGTCTAGCGCGTGTCCATTCTACTTTGTTGTATATGTATTGTTATCTACGGTTTTATAAAATGCTATAGATTTCGGAAGATGATAATGTATTGATATGTAATGTTAGGTTTTGGTTTACTTGATAAATGCTCGTGAATGGCATGCTTATGTTTATTCCTTTTGGCATTGTGGTAATTGGTTTGGGGTTAGTCCCGTCTAGCTAGTTAGTCTTTGTTTCTTGTCACCCGTTCGCTATGGCTTAGTTCATGTATGGATTGTCCGTTTCATATGTGGACTGAACTATAGTGCGGGGGATGTGGCACCTTTGCGCTTCGGGTGTTACACCACCATATACCATATCTAATATGGCCACTGCACCTGGCCCTTCCATGTTCGAGAAGCTGGAAATGGGAAATAACCGAAGGCAACCGCAACATCCCAGGAGTATACTTACTGTTGAGGGTGTGCAACAAGTAGCAAAACAAGACTTGGCCACCAAAAACAAAAGAACAAGAAAGACCCTTGGAGTAAGAATGAGGGTCCCTCCTACTATGGACCAAGAACATCATATATCAACTCAGCAGAGTATGACCAATCCACTTCAAAGCAAGAAGATTGTGGTTAAGTCAGGGAAGAAGTTTCTAGAGCTATCAGTAGGCAGGGATGGGTCTTTTTCCTTTTGTGGCTTTTCTAAGATTTATTATCTCTGTCTCTGAACAATATAGCTCTTTTTTTCTTTTGTGGCTTTTGGTAATGTATTAGTTACCAGTGCTTATGATGTTCTTTTTGGTGAAACGTTATGTAAGACATTTACTTTTGTTATGGTTATGCATCATCTTGTTTGACACCAACTTATCTCATCAAATTTTTTCATATTCACTGGAGTCTGGAAACTGTAAAATACAACTACTAAGTGGAAACAAAATATACTAAATGGGATTTAATTTATAGTACCTTCACTGTACAATGTGGTACTGGGGTTGATACAATTAACCCATTACATCTTGTTAAACAGAGCAACCAACAAAATACAGACAAACATTACTACTACAAAGATCTTGACACCAAGAACATATGCTTCTCTCCACACTTTCTTTTCGAGGATAGCTGCTTCAGCCTCGAGTTTATTAATCTTCTTCAGGAGTCCAGGTATGATGACCTTAGACCTTTCACACATTGGGGGATCATGCCACCTAAACAACTTGCAAGTCTGTTTTGAAACAAGCCAAAATTGAAGAAATTAAAAAAAATTCCAACATCAGTGCTAACTTTTTAGGCAAAAATTACACAACAATTTCGAAACAAACCTGGCTCTCACACGAGTAAAAACGCCTTCCAGGGTGCTCTCCTCTCCAGGCAGTACGTATAACAACACTCTTCTCACAAAAACAATGAAAGGATGGGGGATCTTCAAGCCATGGAGATGTCGTTGAGTGGGCCGCTGAGTGCATGTTGGAGGAAAACCGCGAGTTGGCCATGGGGTTTGAATTCGGTGTAGACGGAGTAGTTGGGGGAGATAATTCTTAGGGTTCTTATTTGGTTGGGGAATTGGAAATTCCTAGCTTCTCTGTTCACTGATAGGATGGATTTAGGGGGGGAATTTTCCCCCCCATAAAATTACCTTACATGGCATTTTTGTAAGTAAATGAATTTCATATGTGTAAATACAGCTGGCGGGATTTGGGTGATGTGTACGCGAATTTGTGGATAGCATGGCTTCAGGTGAGACACGTTGGCATTCGGGTCGGATATCCGGCGGATCTGAGCTCTCATGGGCAAAATTGGTTTTTTTTTGCATTTTTTAAATAGCTGTGGTTTTTTTTTTTTTCCGCCGGAAAACTTAGAGTACCAAAAATGCTAAAACGTAGGAGTTGGTATACCAATTTTGCATTTTTCCCTAATTTTCATTTTCTTCTCTCAAATATTCTTCACTCTTTCTTCAGCACACTTGATTTTCTAGAAATCTCTTATAATCTCTTAATCCTTTTCAAGAGATATATTAATAATTAAGTGACAAATTCTCAAATAATAATAATAATAATAATTATTATTATATATATATATATATATATATATATATATATATATTAGGTAAGGCCAAATAATATAATATTGAATTCAAATCGCTCACTCATTAATTCTTCCATTTTAATTGAAAATAAATGGGGACACATAATATAATATTTATAATATAATTCTTTTAAGTAATAATACTTCTTTCTTATAGTAGGAAAAACCCCAACACTGATATGCCTAAAATGACTTACTTAAACTCAAAATTCTGAATATTATATATATATTCCTTTGAAAGACATTAAATAGACTATATGAACTCTATTTATCATCATCAAACATGAACCAATTATGAAATATTAGCTTTTTCGATTTTTTTAGTTTTATAATTTATTTCTATGGATCGAGACGGATAGACCAAGCAATTAATGTTGCAATTAAGAAAGAAAAATACAGGTTACCTTAATACGCATATAGTTGTAAATTTAAGTTTCTATTTAAATTCATCATTAATTTTCAATAATATTAAGAGAAAAATGGTACAAAGAATTTATTCTGTTATACATAGTAATCATGCCATGCCATGCCATGCCATGTGATTATTGATTCTCGATTGTTTCATTTGATATATATATATATATCGAATCTATTCGGGTACATGAACACATAATCCAACTTAATTAATCAACTTTTTAAACTAGCTAACCAATTATATATTTACAACAAAATATTGTTTATAATAAACTTTCCAACCCACAATTTACATATATCAATATTTTCCAAATATTTTATTGAATTACAAACTAATATATACCCTCGGCTAACTAAAAATATTATAATATATTCGAATCTGAATAAAACCGACGAATACCTTTGAATTTTCATTGTAACTTTTTAAAATTGTAGGTTTTCCTTTTCAAATATTCGTTAGGAGAATCTCCATCCGATGTCGAGTTATAAGATTTTGCCCCCGTGGCTACCGTACAAAAATTCTTGAGTTTGCCATCGGCTTTTGATAGTTTTCATACAATGAAAATTAAGTTTTAATTTTGTTTTTTTATTATTCGACCCATCATCTTCCTCGCACGTTCTTTAGAATTACTTTTTCGAAAATAAAAACTCACAAATTGGAAATAGTTACAACCCTAACGTGTAGAATTTGTGACTGTATTTTACATGACTTGAAATGAAAAAAGTTAGAGAAATAATTTCCTTAGAAAGGAAGAATAGGAAAAGTAATGAGCTAAACTCCCACACCAACCAGAGTCCAGCTTACCCTTACCCTTACCCCACCACCATCGGACATCGCGCCGTTCATTTCATGTGCACTCTTAAATTATATTTATTTTGTGCGGTAAATTACCTCTACATCCCTTCTATTACGTATGTTGCGAGATATATGGATATTTTTTAAAATATTATTTTGAGTTATTATATCATATTGGGTATTTTTATTAGATATTGTATCCGATACTTTTCACATGGAAATGAATGATCAGGTTGAAGTCTAAATACGCCTAATTACATCTTGTAATTTGTTCTTATGAATGTGTGACATTATCTGAAAAATAAATCTATTAACCACTTGAACCTATTTTTATCGGCAATTATATGATGATATTCATTAGCTTATATGGCCATTACAAGTTGTTTAATAGAATTAATTGAAGTCGCCGTTCAAGAAATAAACAAACTAATTGTAGCAACATTAATAATCCAAATATCTAAATAAATTCACCTCATATTGCATGCCCCAAATTTAAAAAAAAAAAAAAAAAAAACCCTATACTTCCTCACACCTAATATTTCTAAAAATATCATTTTATCATATTACGTGGTATTAAACTCTCGTATCAGACACCATATCCAACCTATTTATTCATCTACTTTTCTGGTTGGATTGTTCTTCGTCAACCTGGCATGCCCCCACCCACCGCCACCCCACCTCGTGGGTCCACACGCATTTGCATACAAACCCTATATATATATACGGTATACCTCTCCATAAATAATCACCATCTCAACCATCACATTAACTCTTCTCTACTTCCCTTATTTTTCTCAAACTGTTAAAGTATAGAGAATAAGATAGGAATTGAATGAATTCATTGTAATTGATTTTTTCTTGTATGTTACACATTACAGGAGTGCCAATATTTAACCTACTAATCCCTACAAGTCAGGGATTCATAAATCAGTTATATAAGGTAACACAATTTCCTCCTGATTTCTCGTATTTCCTAACACTCCCCCTCAAGCTAAGTAATCGGATCCCCGATTCTCAGCTTGTCCAAAGTCTTCTTGAACACTTGTCCTGTAACAGCCTTCGTCAGCATATCTGCCAGCTGATCCTCAGACCTCACGAATGGGAGTTCAATGGTGCCATCTTCCAGTTTTTCTTTGATGAAGTGCCTATCTACTTCCACATGCTTCGTCCGATCGTGCTGCACGGGATTTTCAGAAATACTGATTGCAGCCTTATTATCACACCTCAACCGCCCAGGCTCACTTGGGGTCATCCTGATTTCTGTCATTAGTCTCCGTAACCAGATGACTTCTGTTACTGCCATCGCAATCCCTCTAAATTCAGCTTCAGCACTTGAGAGGGCCACAACTCTCTGTTTTTTGCTCCTCCAAGTTACTACATTTCCTCCAACAAGGGTGAAGAACCCTGACGTGGACCTTCTGTCGTTCGGATTCCCTGCCCAATCAGCATCTGTGTATGCTTCAATGTTCAAGTGTCCATGATTCCCAAACATGATCCCACATCCGATAGAGCCTTTTAGGTACCGAATTATTCTTGTCACCGCCTCCATGTGACTTTTCTGAGGTTGGTGCATGAACTGACTTACTATCCCAACGGCATAAGCGATGTCGGGCCTAGTATGAGATAGGTATATCAGTTTTCCCACAAGCCGTTGATACCTGTCCTTATCGGTCAGCTCCTCATCTTCTTTTATCCTAAGCTTGTGGTTAACTTGGATTGGAGTGTCGACAGGCTTGCAATCTAACATCCCGGTTTCAGCCAGGAGATCAAGAACATACTTTCGCTGTGAGATGAAGATTCCCTGCTTAGATCTTATCACCTCGATCCCTAGAAAGTACTTCAAGCCTCCTAGGTCCTTCATCTCAAATTCGTTGAACAGGTTTCTCTTGAGTTGCTCTATCTCCTCTGTATCATTTCCTGTGATGATCATATCGTCAACATAGATAATTAGGCACGTGACCAGATTACCTCTATTCTTTAGAAACAGAGTATGGTCTGCATTGCTCTGCCTGTATCCATAGGTTCTCATAGCTACTGTGAACCTCCCAAACCATACTCGAGGGGACTGCTTAAGTCCATATAGCGCCTTTCGGAGTCTGCAGACCTCATTCACTCCAAAGTAATCAGAAAAGCCGGGAGGGGCTTCCATATACACCTCTTCTGATAGCTCCCCATGAAGGAAGGCATTCTTCACATCAAATTGATGCAATGGCCAATCTTGGTTGGCTGCGATGGAGAGGAGGACACGTACTGTGTCAATCTTTGCCACTGGGGAGAATGTTTCAGAGTAGTCGATCCCATATGTTTGAGTGTATCCCTTGGCTACTAGGCGAGCTTTATATCTCTCCACTGTTCCGTCTACCTTGTATTTGATGGTGAAAACCCATTTGCACCCTACTGGTCTGGTTCCTTGGGGCAATTCACATTTCTCCCAAGTATTGTTCTTTGCCAAAGCCTCCATCTCGATAAGCATGGCTTTTTTCCAATCGTCCATTTTCATGGCTTCTTGAGCTGTTCTTGGGATACGTTCTTTGTAGAGATTCCCCACAAAGGCTTTTGCCTTTTCAGACATACTGCCTTTCACCATATTTCCCACAGGGTATCTCGAAGCCCGTGAGTTCTGATCAGGTGAATACCGGTTTGGGGGAACTCCCCTGGTACTTCGTGGTGGCAATGTATACCTGCTGCTATTGGCGTCATCTGAAACAGGGTTAACTGCATCTGGAATATCCTCAAATTCAGAGATGGAATGAGAAGGGACAAGGGTAGTTACCTCGTTTTGGACATCATGCGGAGGAGTATGATTGGAGGTGGTACTGAGCTCGTTGTTGCTTTGATTGGGATTGGACTGAGGCGTGAGAATGGGATCAGTGGGATCAAGTATCGGTTCACTGAGCCAACATAGAGAGTCACCCGAATGCTCCCCCTGAGTGCTATGCTGGTTCTGAAAGAAGTATTCTGTCTCAAGGAACTGGCAATCCATAGTAACGTGTATACGGCGGGTCGCAGGGTTGTAGCATCGATATCCTTTCTGGTGAGGTGCATATCCAACAAAGACACACTTCACAGCACAAGGGTCTAGTTTAGTTCTCTCATGTTTTGGTACATGGACAAATACGGAGCAACCAAAGACCCGGGGAGGCAAAGTCAGGGCTTGAGGGACAGATACTTGGGTTTGGAACACTGAGAGGGGCGTGTGGTGGTCAAGAATCCTGGTAGGTAATCTGTTGGTGAGGTATGCTGCAGTGGCTACAGCTTCAGGCCAAAAATGATTCGGGACATGAGATTCAGTTAGGAGGGCTCGAGTCATTTCAAGGAGTGTTCTGTTTTTCCGTTCGGAAACCCCATTTTGCTGAGGTGTGTTTGGGCAGGAGGTTTGATGGATCAGGCCCTGTTGTTTGGCAAAGTTACTCATTTGTTGATTCACAAATACACGCCCATTATCGGATCTCAGTACCTTGATTTTCTGATGGTATTGAGTCTGAACCATATTAAAGAAGGTAACAAAAGTATCAAAAACATCCGATTTGTGCCGAAGGAAATAAACCCAAGTCATGCGAGAATGATCATCAATAAATAGCACGAAGTACCGAAACTGATTCTGATTACTAACCGGGGCTGGTCCCCAAACGTCTGAATGAACAAGAGAAAAAACTGAGGAAACCCGAGTGTTTGTGGGTTTAAAAGAAGTTCTATGACTCTTTGCAACTGAACAAGTTTGACATGACAAATTTAAATACTGATTATTCTGAAACAGAGTAGGGAACAACATTCTAAGATACCCAATCGAGGGATGCCCAAGACGCCGATGCCAAAGCCATACTTGTGTCTCAGTCGTGCCCTTTGATAGAAATGCCCAAGAAGGTTGATCCAGCTCATCCACATAATAGAGTCCATCCCGCTCAGTACCACGCCCAATTATCTCCTTCGTATGAATGTCCTGTAACAAGCAGAAATGAGGGTAGATAAGAACCACACAGTTCAGTTCACTTGTCACATGACTCAAAGATAGCAGTTTGCAAGAGAGAGACGGGACATAAAGATAATTTCTCAGTTTTAAACGAGGTGATATGGTGACTGTTCCCTCCCCTTTAACCTCTACAAATTCCCCATTGGCTGTTTGTATATGAGAATTTTTCATTTTCATAGGTTCAAGTATATCAGAGGGGTCAAAGGTCATTGTATCTGTCGCCCCGCAATCAAATATCCACTGTGATAATTTTTGTGGGTGTTTTTCTGAATCTTGATAAATATGGGGGTCAGAGTGCATATTGGCAGAAGTGTGGGGCTGATTGGTAAAAAGGGACAAAGTGGGGGGTGGACTTTTAATAAAACTAGGGTTTGAGTCAAAAGACTCAAACCCTTTACCTCTTTCGCCGGTATATGGGCTGCTGCTACTTTGAGGGGCACCGTTGATTTGAAGATTGGCGGTGGCAACGGCGAGATTCGCCCGTCGCCCGCCGATCGTCTGCCCCGTCACCGGTGCACTCGCACCGGAGTCCCTTAGCTGGGGGTTGGCTCCGCCCATCTCTGCTCCTCCCCCTGTTTCGGTTCGGCCACCGCGTCCCTCAGAGACGGCGGCGTTCGCGCGCCGCTTATTTCCGCCGCTGGTAGATCGCCCCTTCTCCTTCTTATTTCCGACCCACCACTCCGGATATCCTATGAGTTCAAAGCAACCCTCTTTCGTGTGCCCTTTCCTGTCACAGTAGGAGCACTCAAGCTCCGATTTATCCTCCGGTGGTGGAAACCGTTTGCCGGCGCCGTCGGTCCGTCTATAACTTTCTGATCTCCGGCCATTCTTGCCGCCTCTCACAACAAGTCCGACGCCCTGTGATGAGAACTTCCCTTCGCCATCGGTGGCCGTTTTCAGGATCTGAAGACGGGCTGCCTCCCTCCGGATAGTGGCGTAGGCGGATTCCACTGAGGGTTTGGTGTCAAGTTTCAGTAAATCCCGCCTAATCGAGTCATATTTGTCATCTATTCCGGTAAGAAGTTGATAGAGTCTCTGTTCTTGTTGGATTTTGTTAAAAGCAGCAATGTCTTCGGTGCACTTCATCGGATTCGGCTGTTTACGATCAATAGCCATCCAAATAGCTTGCAATCTTCCCCAGAATTCCTCTAGGCTGTCAGAGTTTTGTTTGAGTGTGTTTGCTCTCCGGTGTAGATCAAACAATTGAAGGGGATCAGCGCCGCTGCCGTAAGTGGTGGCAAGGCCGTCCCATAGATCTTTCGCCGTTGGGTATTGTAGAACGTTGTTTATCAGGCTTGTCTCCATGTTTTGGATTATCCATGTGAAAACCCGTTGATTGAGTTGCTCCCACTGATCATAGGAAGAGTTTGTAGTTTCTGGTGCGGGGGGATTACCGGTGATGTGTGAGCCGCCGCCTCTCCCTCCGATTGCCATCTTCATTATCCGGGCCCATACCGGATAGTTTTCATTATTTAGTTTGATGCCAATTGAGAGGTTCTCTGAATTGGTCATCGAGAAATTTGAGAATTGGGTGCTGAGTTCTTGGTTGGTTTCGGTTGACATGGTTTGATTGATGTCAACTTGGTTTTGAGAAAGGTTTTAGGACGATGATGAGAAATCTGAGTCCCTAGGATTAATCTGGCTTTGATACCATGTTAAAGTATAGAGAATAAGATAGGAATTGAATGAATTCATTGTAATTGATTTTTTCTTGTATGTTACACATTACAGGAGTGCCAATATTTAACCTACTAATCCCTACAAGTCAGGGATTCATAAATCAGTTATATAAGGTAACACAATTTCCTCCTGATTTCTCGTATTTCCTAACACAAACATTTCAATATATATACACAAATCCACTATCAAATATATATATATATATTTCTCTTGGAATGGAAACTTTGAAGGCTGTGGTTTTGATGTTTGTGGTCGTCATGACCTTTTTCTCCGCCGTATTCGCACAGGCTCCGGCGCCCTCCCCTGATGCCGGTGCCGGCGCCGCCTCCTTCCCCGTTTCCGCCGCCGTGGTGGTTTCTTCATTGGTTCTGTCTCTCTTGGCTCTCATCAGGTATTCCTTATCTGGAACATACGTGGTATAGGTGACAAGGGAAGATTTCGTATTCTTAAAAGAATCTGTAAAAGAAATAAATTTGGTTTTCTTACTATTTTAGAGCCTTTCATTAATCTTGATTCTCATTTTATGCTTCGTTCTTTACGTTTTGATTCGGTGATTTCTAATTCTTCTAACCATATTTGGTTTTTTGCTTGCGAGGGGATCGACGTGGATGTGCTGGAGAGCAACAGACAATTCCTCCACTTGAAACTCGGTTGCCGCGATTGGCCTTCGGATATTTTAGTTACCATTATCTATGCTTGTTGTCAGACTGCCGAACGGAGGGAGCTTTGGAATTTTTGTAACTCTAGACAGGAGATGGATATACCTTGGTTATTAGGCGGGGATTTTAATATCATTTCTAGCTTGGAGGAAAGAATGGGAGGAAGGGGTGCACCAGACCTTCGTGGTATGTCAGACTTCAATGACATGATTCAGGATTGTGGACTCATCGAGCCTCCTTTCCTTGGGTCGAAGTTTACGTGGACCAATAAGACTCTTTGGCAAAGACTTGATAGAGTCTTAGTTAACGGCAAATGGGGCGAGGCTTGGCAGAATACACAGGTGCGACATCTCTGCAGACATACCTCTGACCACGCACCACTTTTCATCACTTGTGATGATGGCTTCACCACAGCTCCATCCGCTTTCAGATTCCAAAACATGTGGTTACGTCATCCCGGGATTGAGGAGGTTATCAAGTCTAACTGGGAGCAACCCATTTGGGGCTTTGGACTTCGAAAACTGCACAACAAACTGTACAGATTGAAGAAATACCTCAAATCTTGGAACAAAGATACCTTCGAAAATATTTTTGATAGAGTTAAATTGGCTGAAACTGAGGTTGACATTGCTGAGAGAGCCTATGACTTAACCCCTTCGGATGCTTCTCTTGAGGAGCTTAACAGGAAATCGGCTATTCTGCACAACTCTCTTTTGATGGAGGAAGATTTTTGGAAGCAGAAATCAGCGTGCCGTTGGATGGCAGAGGGTGAGCGGAATACTAAGTACTTCCATTCTCTCGTAAAGAAGAAAAGATTCCGGTCGTCGATTCGATCCATCTTGGAAGGAGGGAAAGAACTTACCAATGGTGATCACATGAGGGCATCAGCTAATAAGTATTTCGAACAGATGACAGCGAGTCTGATATGATTGATCCTTCCATTATATCCAAAGTCGTTAACCAGGAGGACGGTGAGATGCTCTGCATTAACCCGACAGAAGAAGAAATCCGTAGAACCGTCTTTTCGATGTCGCCGGACGGGGCTGCCGGTCCCGATGGTTTTAATGCCATGTTTTACCAAACATTTTGGGAGGTTGAGAAAGAAGATGTTACTGATGCGGTCATGGATTTTTTCAATGGATCGCAGCTCCCTAAAGCTTATACGGCTACGACGATCTCTTTGATCCCTAAAAAAGAAAACCCTGCGTATTGGAGCGACTTCAGACCTATAAGCCTATGTAATGTTTCGAACAAGATCATCACTAAGCTTCTTAATAGTAGACTGGCGCATATCTTACCTAAAGTGATCTCTCAAAATCAATGCGGATTTGTGAAGGGTCGCCTGATCTCGGATAACATTCTTTTGGCTCAGGAGTTGGTTCACTCCTTAACTACCAGGCGGCGTGAGAAGAACGTTATTCTTAAGTTAGATATGGCCAAGGCTTATGACAGAGTTAAATGGTCTTTACTCATTGAGGTTCTGAGGCTCAAAGGTTTCCCGGAAAAATGGATCATGTGGATAAGACAGTGCATTGAGAACTGCTATTTTTTGGTTCTTGTTAACGGCTCCTCCTCGGGTTTTTTTCATTCTTCTAGGGGTTTGAGACAAGGGGATCCATTGTCTCCGTCTCTCTTTGTCATTGCCACCGATTATCTCTCTTGTCTGCTTAACAGGTTGATGGAAGTGGATCCTAATTGCCGGTATGATTCGAGGGCAGGGATGACTGTTTCATATCTTTTGTACGCTGACGACATGATTGTTTTCACCAACTCTAGATCGAGCTCTCTCTATCAACTCAAGGACTTGATTAACAGTTACGAGAGAGTTTCAGGACAAAAAATTAATGTGGATAAGAGCGAGTTTATTTTAGGAAGCAACGAGGATGTGATGGTGGAGAGAGTCCAGAATATCTTGGGCTTTCGCAAAGGTTCTCTGCCTATGAAGTATCTTGGTGCGCCGCTGTTCTCGGGAAGGAAAAAAAGAGCCCTGTTTGAGGAGCTGATCCTTAGAATCAAAACGAAACTGCAGGGTTGGGAATCTTTGCTATTATCCTATGGTGGCAGGATCCAATTGATCAAGTCAGTCATTTATTCCATGAACATGTACTTAATTCAAGTGATTGAACCTCTTAAGGGCGTCCTTGACGTGTTGAATAGGCTTTGTAATAAGTTTTTTTGGGGCACCGACTCTAAGGATAAGAAAATCCATTGGACTAGATGGGAGACGATTTGCTTTCCAACTGATGAGGGTGGTCTAGGGATCAGGAATATCAAGGATTTGGTGACAGCTTTCACGTGGAAACTTTGGTGGAGGTTTAGAGCGGTTGATAATATATGGTCAAATTTCATGAAGGCCAAATATTGGTTCTCGGACCATCCTTTAATAGCTGAGGCTAAAATACATCATTCACATTCTTGGAGAAGCATGTGCGGTGTGAGGAACATTGTTGACAAACACATTGGCTGGTCTTTAGGTGACGGTGACGCCTCTTTCTATCTTGATGTGTGGCTTAAGGAGGGGAGAATTGCAGATTTGATTGGTGGGAATGTTACATACTTGAAGGTTAAAGAGGTGAGACATAATGGGGAACGGAACAAGTCAGAATTGGATAGACTGGTTGGGAGCAATATAACTGATAGTATCAACGGGATTAAGTTCAATGCAGGGGCAAGGGACGTGCCGATTTGGCTCTTAGATACCTCGGGGAAGTTTACCTTACGGTCGGCCTGGGACAATCTGAGACTGAAAAAGACTTCCACCCGCTTACTGGAGGCGATATGGTCGGCTAGCCTCACCCCGTCGATACACATTTTCATGTGGAGACTTTTGAACGAATGGCTCCCGGTGGAGGATAGATTACAACGCAAAGGGATTTCTATGGCCTCTAAATGCGTGTGTTGTGCCCATAGCGAAACCCAAGCGCACGTCTTTTTGAATTCGACAAAGGTTTTAAATGTTTAGGGCCATTTCTGTGATTTGTTTAACATACCTGTGCCGAATACGTCCTCGATCCAAATGATGGTTATGGCTTGGGTGAATTCGTCGCCGTATAGCACCAAAAAACACATTCGTATCATTATCCTGATTCTAGTCATGTGGTATTCTTGGTTGGAGAGAAATAATTCTAAGCATAAGGGGCAGAATTTCAATAAGTACAATATTATTCGGCGAGTTAATAATCATATTTTTAATCTTTGCAGGTTGAAGAGATTGGATTATCAGTGGTGGAAGGGGGATGTTTTGGTGGCGCTCAAGATGGGTATCCTAGTCAAGAAACCTCCGGACAAGCTTCCGCGTCTAGTTCACTGGAGGAAGCCACCCCCGCAGTGGATAAAAATTAACACGGATTGCTCTTCCAAGGGAAACCCGGGTCCGTCTGGTATTGGTGGCATCATACGAGACAATAAGGGGCATGTTTTGGATGCTTTTAGCAGAGGCATTGGCGTTGCAACGAATACGGTGGCAGAATTAATGGCGTTGGTGGAAGGATGTCGTAGGGCTGTTAATTTAGGCTTCCAGAACCTGTGGTTTGAACTAGATTCCAAGATTATTATTGATATTTTGGCTAGGGGCGTCTATGGGGATTTGGGAGTTCAGATATTAATTGACCAGTTCAAGCAGTATGTGGTAGGTAAGCATGTTCACTTGTCTCATAATTTTCGGGAGGGAAATACTGCTGCGGACTTTCTAGCTAACAGAGCCTCAGCCACACAAAAGGATTGGTTTTTCATACAGCACGAGTTGTTCCAGGAATTGAGGGCTATCATCAATTTAGATAAATGGCAGCTACCGAATTTCCGACATTAACCATGTCTTGGTGTCTGGATGGTATGGCTCTTTGTTGTCCTTTTTCGTTTAGTTCGGATTTTGGTGTCTTTGGTTTTATTATGTGTGCCTGGGGTTGGAGAAAGGTTCATTTTTATGTGCAGGTTCACCAAGATGGGAGGAGGTGGCCATTGCATCACTGGAGTTGCTGGGATTACTATGTTATGGAGAAGTGGAAGCTGATGCAGCTCCTATGGTGGAGGTTCGGTCAGCTCTACGGGCCAGTTAGTAACTTATGTATTGACGGTACTGTACATGAAGTCCAACGCCATTTGCCCAAGCTTTTGTTTAGTCCTGTGGACGCTCGCGATAGTGCCGAGTTCAACCGCTGCGTGATTGGAGTGTACATCACAGCTCGGATGTCTGAGCACCGTCGGTTGAGGCCAGTGGTTGATCCTATGAGATCGCGTAGCATGAGGGACCTGATTTGGACTCGCTGGAATCATTTTTATGTTCCTTGGAATTGTTCCCCTTGTAATCAGCTGATTTTTTCTTTATTTCGGGGCCATTTTTGCTTGTCCAGTATTTCTGATCCGTGGATCATGAACGCTTGGTTGTATGCTTTTGTCGGCATTTGGTTATCCATGAGGGGGGTCCTCGGTAATAACCCTACGGCTCGTTGCCGGTTCCTAAAAAAAAAAAAAAAAAAAAAAAAAGTATTGATTAATTTGTTATTAATTATTTGATTCTTGTGGCGTTACATATTGAGATTATTATGTAATTAATTTGTACCGGGGAAATTCTTTATTGTTGTTTGTTATTTTTTTTTTTTTTCTCCTCATCTTTTTTGATGGGCAGAATGTGAGGGGTAATTATTGTAATAAACATAACTTATGGTTATATAATATGCTGTTTTTTATTTCTTATTTCTCGATTTCTTGCGTTATTTATCGTTCTGATTGATATATATATTTTATTAAAGGTGAAAAAATTCTAGCTTCATTTAACTAACCCAACTATTAATTATCATTTTATTTAAAATTTAGACAAATCAAATCGTAAGTATAAAAATTCTCTTTTTTGTTACCCTAACTTGACCGAACCGTAGCGAGCGCAAAGTCTGTGCTGACCAATGAGCGACCATAAATTTCATATTTAGTGAATAAGTATATATCCCAAATTATTTTGTAAAATAATCTATTAGAAAAGAAAAATAAAAAATAGTCAAATTAACATATTTGCTCTCCCATCTTTACTTACTGAGCCAATAATTATTAATGAACAGATCACAATCTTATAATAATTCATAATCTATCAATATTTATAAAAATATTATTTTTACCATAGTCATCTTTTGTCAGACGCTTTGTTAGAGGAGTCATGCATATCACATAAAAAATTAAAAGAAATTATATCATTGTATTTCATGTCATATTTGTCCGAATCCAAACCGGTGCCTATATATATATTAGTAATTCCTTATATATACTCTATGCCTGTACACAGCCATGAAGTCAGAATTTAATGTTGTGGGGGTGAAAATTTAAAATATTAAAAATGAAAGAGTAAAGAGTTAGAATATCAAAAAATTAAGGGATAAAAATATAAATATATCAAAAATATACATACAAAAAATTTAAAAAAATTTAAAATTCAAACGAATGGGCCCACCACATACTCCCTGGCTCCGTCACTGTGCATACAAATAAAAAATATTATTATCATTTAAATATATATTGAATTAAATTCTTCATGTTAATAAAATTTTTTTTTTCAAACTAAATGGGATTTCATTTTATTGAGAACATGTTAATAGTTATTTTATAGTTATCTTTATTATAATTATAAATTTCTGATAAATAAATAAATAAATAAACAAATAATATTATATTAGTAAAAACTAATATAAAATAAATATTAAAAATATGGAAAAAGAACAAAAAGAAAATTGTAAATAGAAAAGAAAATTAAATAAGGTGAGGAAATATCTATTCTAAGAATTCAAGAAATGCATTCAAAGACCATGCCATGTGAGTTGTGACCTCAATTATTTAATTTTAGTTTTCTATTATTATATATGATTAGATATGATTCCGAACCATCCTGCTCATTAACATACACTTTAATTATATGAATAAATCTCGTCAATTATATGCATTCAGAGAAAATAAATATTTTTATATTGCGATAATTTTCAGTTTGTCACCAATCAATTCGAAAATGACAAAATATAATGGTTTAAATTGTCACCGTTAACATAATTATTACCGTTAATGGTCACTTAAACATCATATCTATTTACTAATCACATGAACAATTTCTATCCTGTTACACCTATTTATTTTCCTTCTTTTGTGGTGGTTCTTATCAATAAATATCCACAAAATATTTCTAAAAATATTATTTTATCGCGACATATCGGATACGAAAATCGTACCAACTCTTTGCATAGAAAATTTAAGAAAAAGTTTACATCGCTATATTCATATCGTATCGTATTCATATTGCGATATCCGTATCTATACATCATAGGACACAACATTTTGGATATTAATGAATAGAGTTTGAACTTGAACCCGAAATTTGTGAACTTGATAAACTCGAGTTTCAGGTTCAAGCTCAAGTTTTCGCACAGGAACTCATTGAGCCAATCGAATTCAAAAACTTGCTTCCCGCCCGACTCATTTACATCTCTAATTCTAACGTTCCTTTGTAGCATTTTCCTCAACAACCTAAACTATTTTCCCCTGCGTTTTCCCATTTTTGTTTCCTTCACCAAATCCCATGAACCAAACGGTACACGAGCCAGAAAAAGACTTCTCCCCAAATTTCTCCAGATATCAACATCTCAGGTTTAATAGCCATTATTGCAGCCATGTAAATATATATACTCCAATAAATATATACTCCACTTTCAAGCACATGCTTTATTTCATAAGTACAAGCAATCAAAAGTACAAAAAGGTTCAGTGCCAAACAACAACAACAAACAGTTGGATAAATCTGGGCGCCATTTTTAATTGAAAAAAAACAAAATCACAGCCCCAGATAAGAACTTCACGCCAAATTGGTATATATATTATATGTATTCCAAAATAATGTGCCAAAAATGTTGCAAAATATAGCACAAGCCATTACAAGTTGCACAAAAAGCGTTTTGCCGAACATATTGCATCCCTCGTTTCAACTGACCTTACTATATATATCAACCGGTATATGATTTACGAGCGATGATGGGCCTTGAATCATGAATCCTGCAAGTAGGTAATTACAGCATCTAAAACCGCAACAATGGAAAAGAATGTGCAATTTTGCTATTCCTTATAGAGAGTTGGTTTTATTACTTGGAAGAGGTCTTTGATAGGGTTGCTTTTTTCTCTCCTTTTTTGAGTAATTATGACTTCTAATAAATAAAGTGAAAAGTGAAATAAAATGGAAACTTAGAAAGTATTTCTTGAAATTAACATGAGAAATAGAGCTAGTTTTTTTTCAGATTAAAACAAAACTGAGGGTGCAAAACTACTTTTAGCTGTATAATCTTACTGGGAATAGTGTTTTGGAACATCCCAAATGAAAAAGAATGCAAAAGATTCACCTCACCTTAGATATAAAAGTACTTTTTGATTCATCAATATTGAATACTTAAGCTGGATGTACGCCAATATGCTACCAAAAGCCTGCATGTATGAGTACATACATTAAGATAACGAGAGTCGGTGTTTTATATGGTAAGATATTTAAATATTTTTATTAGTTGTGAGCATAGAGAACAAAATAGAAGAAAAGAAACATATACTTGTCAAGTGGAAGAAAACTTGGCTTCAAGTTCTCATTAGCACATAGAATAAAATGAAATGATATATAAAAGCAAATCAGAGAGAATTCAATTGCTGAAATGCAAGAAAAGTAGGATTTGCACCTGAACTCTTCGTGGAGTAGCTAAAGCTTTGATCAACGTATCCGCATATTATTAAGGAAGTCAGAAAGCCTGAAAACATAACCATTGGCACAAAAAAAGAAGCACAATGAATAAGTCAAAACAGAAAAAGTTACCAAGAAAGCACAGGAAGAAAATGGCCAGTAGAAAGAAAAGAAAATAAGAATAAAAATCAGACCTAATATCTTTGGCAATGACTGTATTTCCATCTTCAGCCCCAAGATGACGAAGAACCACTTCCTCAAGACGACCATCGCGATATGCATGCTGTAAAGTGTAATTTAAAACGTAAATATTTTTTTCAATTAATTTGGTAAGTTTCCACAAGATAATTATCTCAGTATCAGATATTAGATACTCATTTTAACAGCATAAGTTTCAGAAAACAAAAAAATAGAAACCAAACATGTATGGAATGAACACCATATAGCAGACACGAAATGGTTCACACTACAATACCCTCTACTGAATATCAGGTGTAGATCACAATTTTTCCCAGATTAATAATTACAAAATTAATAACATTAACTATCTGAATCACTTGAATCAAGATCCTGCAGCATAGGCAACATTGCCAGAACCTCTGAGATTATATTCTCCAAGTCTTCATCACTATCACTATCAAGTTCTTCATTTTCTATTGGAAAGTCAGGATCATAAAATTGCTCTAATAGAACTTGTAAATCAGGCAAATCAAAGGTGTCAGATCCTGATTCAACTTGATTTATATTCTGAACTCTTGAGCTGTATAAATCAGGATTGAGTGTAGCATTCCACAAAAACGAGCCAGGCTTGACCGTATGCTGGAACAGAATAAACTAGCACAGTTAACTAGAAAAATAAGAAGTCTTCACTATTGTGTAAACTAAATGTGAAAAGCTTAGGAAAAACATAAAATATATACAGAGCACATTTCATGTAGTTTCAGGATCATAAAAACGCTTCACCCCAGAAATTTATCTCAAGCACTCACAAATATTTCGTTCCATCCATGTTTAGAAGTTCATGTGTATGAGAAATTTTGAGTCCAAAGGGAACCTAAGAAAATATGGAATTTTGATCTGATCTCAAAACAGATGCTTCATTTTTTAGGTAGAGCAATTCCAGTTTGCAATCACCTAATTTTACACAAACAAACACTTTGCATGGGTAAAAGAGCAAGAATCAGAATGATCGGGTAAAACATCCTCCATAATTTTAAATAGGAAAAGAGAAATAAGGAACAAAAGAAACGTGTACCCTGTAAAAACAACTGGTCCCAAATGGGCAGCTCCCATTCCCAAAGTCAAAGTGCTTGCAATCAATAGAGCTGAAAGAGAGTTGCTAGTTAGTGGTCTTACCAATGGACACAGACATCAGGTGGGAGGGTAGCAGAGGGAGAGGGGGAGAGAGAGAGAGAGAGAGGATTGATCAATTGTACCTCAGCTTGGCCTTGTAGCTATCAACAATCTCCTGTTTTTCTTCTTTTGAGGAATACCAAATGACACTAGGAATGACGAAATATGAAAGCTTCCGACATATAGGGCAGGATCTTAAAGCTGAGTTAGGATCCATGCCAGTTAACGGAGAACTGCTACGCCAATTCCTGATACATGAAACACAGAAAGGATGATCACATTCTGATAATATTCCAAATTTCCTCTCCGCTGCTGTAGGCTTTGACAGGATTCGTTCAAGGCAGACACTGCACTCTATTTCTTGACTACGTGTCAATGCTTCCAAGTGCTTTTGTCTTTTCTCACATGTTTTCATGTGTTCTTCTCTCTCTTGAGGCCTGAAAGGATGCAAGCAATTTTTCTTGCATGTGGGACAGAGGTCCCCATGCATGTGAGGGCAGTTTGGGCCATGAGGACATTCCCCAGCAGCAGCAAAGGAGCATATCGGTCTGTCAGCAGGATCAAAACCCGCAACACTCTCAAAATCATCACCGTTGTATAGTGTATCTTGATGACCAGAATTCTCTCCCCATGCAGATCGAAGAGGAGGACTAAATGATCCGCTAGAAGCTGAATATTCAGCTCTGAAATCAGTGGAAATACCAAAAGTTGCAGTTCCACTAGGAAGTTCTCTGGCCAAAGAAAGATCAGCTGATGAAGATAAATCCGGAGATTGTAACTTAGAAACTTTGATATGATCATATCTGCATCGACTTCCATAAACGCAATTTCCCCTCTGGTAGAAGGTACATATCTGCAAAAGATGGGGGGAGAGAGAGATCAGGTTAGAACTTTATATATATACATATATATATATATATATATATATATATATTGTAGTGAGAGAGAGAGAGAGACTTACATTATTTGGTGGGGCCTTCCAATCATGTGAATACTCACAGTGTTCCCCTTTTAGGCATGCGCCATGGGCAAAGAATTTGCAAAGAATGCTACTGGAAAGAAAACCATTTGAAACAATTTATAAAATGCTCTAACATGCTGAAAGATCAACATTTGATCTTGGAAAAACATAACAAATAAAAAAGATGGACTTAAGTAGATGAGTTCCAGGACAAGAAAAAAAACTCCTTTTAGTGTTTTTACTGTCTTTATACATTCTAGGTCAAACAGTTCCATCACAGAATGTGGCATGCATAATATTCGATAAATATTTTGGTTTTTATACATTCCTCGTCAGTAAAGCTCATCACAGAATGTGGCATACATAATGATTCGTAATGTCTTGGAGAACCAACCCTCGTTATCGAATCTTAATAAGAAGCAACATGGTACTAAAGAACCTATAAATTTCCGTTTATCAGGAGACAGCGAGAGATGTTTGAAAATGTATCAGAACAGTTGGATAGAAAGTGTAAGGTTCAAAAACTAATGATCAATTGGTAACATTATGTTTCAAAACTAAAGGTCACCTAGTAATTCAATTTAGGAGAATGGTTCTCAGTATCAAAACTGCCAAGGTTCACATCTTTTAAGAAGAGGAAAAATGAGTTACATTACTCAGCCTAGAGAAATTTTTTTTAACCATCGGTGATATAATATATCGCTCTCTTTCTCATGCTCACAAGAAGAGAAAAATATGCAAACATAACAGGTTAGACTATAAGTTTGAGTGAAATTTGAAATTGACAGTACAAATGGATACAAACATTCACGAGAAAAAGTCAAACTAGTTACGACTTGATATTCTATATGACCTAAAGATCACATAAAGTTCAGCTATTAATTTGAACAGTTGCAGTTATTAAGTTTCTCTATAAAGAAGCTTAGGATCTTCTGTCATTGCTACAACAAAAGATCCCTAAAAAGTCACTTTGAAGCCTTTTCTCAAGTCATCAATTCCCCATTGACGATAAGCATACAATACAATACTAAGTACCTACTTTACAGTATTCCTAACTAAATCAGGTTCTCCTAAACCACTTTTTCACCTGCACACCAGATCAGCATGTCCGACCATCAATTGTTGTTAGAAATTGTTGTTCAAAAGGACATGTTACATTGAAAGTCATTAGGAAATAGAATAACAATTGTCGTTAGGAACTTTTGAAAGATCAAAAGACAATACAGCAATTGAATATCCAAAACTTCCTTTCACCACATCAGACTACAAGAGGGCAATCGGATTTTCATTTCAGAACTATGTCATAAGCCTTCTAAGAATTGTCATTCTCCAGTTTTTTCAAATCTCTAATTGGAGGTTTTCTTATACAGGGGAGAATGGACACAGAAATAGAATAATAATTGTCGTCGGGAATTTTTGTTCAAAAGGACATTGCGTTGAAGGTCGGGGAGATTCCTCAATCAATCCCCAAGGAAAGACATTATCATCCAGCAGTCAAAGGTTCAACAAACACTGGCATCAGTTTCACCAAGAAGACTTGATTCAGCTAATGATATTGTTCATAGCTTCTTCTGAAACTTTGTAATAGATTTAAACTAAACGTGCCAAAAATGAAAGACTACTAATGTTTCAGAATATGGTTCACTAAAAAGGTTACTCAAGCTCAGTAGTCCATTTTGTACCAAACAAAATTGTCCAATGCTCAACTTATGAACATAGTAAGATAAGCTCAAACACCTCAAGTCAGCGGACAAATTATAAATCACCACTCGGACTTGGTAACTTAGGCTCAATAAGTGAAATATCAATCTTGAAGCTAGATGCATGGTCAGACTGATTGAAAATCGAATTGGGGACATAGGATTGCTAAATAAACAAGACAGGCTCTAGCAAAAATTGAAAAATAAAACCTGGATAATGCATTTTCTTGTTTGCTCGATTTTACAACCCCGTCGAATTGGTTATAATTTATTTTCATAAACAGAATGGGTTGATCATAAAAACCCAAAAGAAAACAAAATATTACAAGAGTCATAACCACATCAAATTTACATCTTGTTTTTTCCCTATAAAGAAGTCATCTGATTGCTTTTTCTTTCTGTTCAATGCAATCTCGGGCCATCCTGATAAGGTCTTGCACTATCATAACAACTCACAATCTTTGGCTTTACCTATTTAATTTCAATTTCTCGTACCTCAAACACAAACCCCAATTAGGGATAAACAGCAAACAAGCTCAAGAATCCAATTCAATACAAAAATTCCCAAGAAATTCCAAAATCATAAGCATCGATCGGACGCAACAACATTTCAACCAATATAAACGCAACCCAGATGACCCAACATCACAAGAATTCACAAATGATGACAGATTAAACAAAAATTACATATTCTTTTTCAAAATCAATTACCGTCTAGACATGTCGATGCGGAGAGTTTCTAAGAACAATCTCCGAACGGTTAGATGACAACGAGAAGGACTTTAGTTTCAGCTCTTTCTTCCCCCTTTTTTTTCTTTTTCCTTTTCCTCGTTTTGATTGTCCGGAGGAGGGTTTATAAATCGATCAACAAAATGCGGACATCGGAGAGTGTATTTAGGGCTTTTGGCGGTTGGGATTTTAGGTGAAATTGTTTCGGTTATGGTACTACGATTTATTCAATATTGTGGAAAGGCCCCATTATTCAGCCATTTGGGGAAAGTTTTGCAATTATGTAAAATTTGGGGCCGTTTCTTTAATTTGATGTATTTGATTGGAAAAAGTTTATAGATGTCTTACCATTACCAGAATTAACTGCAAAAATAAACCGATGTTAATTAAAATGTGATATAAAAATTGCTCTAAAAGATTTTTTTTTTCACACTATCCTTAACTCAATTTGGTCAACTTAAAAATACATTATGCTTAATTTACCCTCACCTTTTATTTATCCTTATCTTTTTTCAAAACCCTTAATTTATCAAAAAATTTAATAAATTAATAAATATATATAATATTATAATGAAAATTATATATATATATACATATATATATAATATTAATTAAAATTATACATATGTTATACACTAATTAAAACTCTTAACAAATTAATAAACATATATAATATTATATAAAAGTTATATGTATATATATATTATATACACTAATTATAATAATTAATTTACTATATATATACACACAATAAATTTATAAGTAATATTTATAATATATATATATATATATATATATATATATATATATATGTAATATTACAATGAAAATTATATATATATTATACACTAATAAAAAATCTTAACAAATTAATGAGGAAAGAGAAAAAAGGGTAATATGCCTCTCGCACAAAATGTGGAAAAATTTATCATTATGCTAACAAGTGTTGGATCAAGAAAAAGATTAATAATATTAATATTGATAATGAATTAAAGAGACTTTGAATAAATTAATCCTCAATTTTGAGTCTGAATCAGAAAATTCTTATGTTAGTTCAGGTGATTTGGATATTTTAAAAAATAAAAATTGCTCTTTTGAATATGAAGAAAAATATGAACCTTGTAAAGAAAGTTTAACTTGTACTAGCAACTTTGCACATTCTATGCATGTGCAAATAAAAATAATTATTATATAAATATATTAAAATTAAAATTTTTTATTAAATATATATTCTATAGTTTTTTTTAATATAATTATTAATTTATGATAAATAAATAAATAAGTAAGATAAGATAATGTCATATTAATAATTATAAAAATTTAAAATATAAGTGAAAAGTGATAAAAATTATAATTAAAAAAAAAAGAAAAAAAATGCAAGTGATAAGAAATAAAAGAGAAATTAAGAAGAGAAGTGATGAAACAGAAAAGAGAAATTAACAGAACGTGGAAGAGATAAAACGTGGAAGAGATAAAACCAGATAAAATCAATAAATAAATAAATAGAAAAGAAATTATTTTTAGAGTCCAAGAGACGAAACTTGGGTCTCTCGCTTAATAGATAGTATAGATAAAGCAACAAGATTCTTCAAGTTAAGAAGAAAAAGGAAATATATATCACATCATTTCCCAATTCCAAGAAATAAATATTATTAGAAATGATAATATTTTAGAACTTTTAAAAATGATAAAAGATCTTTTGATCCAATTAAGGACAAAAATTCTTTAAAAAACATAAAGAAAATTTTCACAAAACTTCGGACCCCTTATACTAGGTTAGAAGTAAAAAGGCTTTTACAAATGATAATATTTTAGAACTTTTAAAAATGATAAAAAAATCTTGAAATTCGATCAAAAATTCTTGATTAAATTAAGGACAATAATTCTTGAAAAACATAAAGAATTTTTTCACAAAACTTCGGACCCTTATATTATGATAGAAGTAGAAAGGCTTTTAAAATAAAAATAGATTGGATAATATCCAACAAATACTAATGATTTAGCTACAAATGATAATATTTTAGAACTTTTAAAAATGATAAAAAAAATCTTGAAATTCGATCAAAAATTCTTGATCAAATTAAGAACAATAATTCTTTGAAGAACATAAAGAAATTTTTCACAAAACTTCGAACCCCTGTACTATGATAGAAGTAAAAAGGCTTTTAAAATAAAAAAAGGTTGGAGAATATCCAACAAATACTAATGATTTAGCTATTGAGATTAATAATCTCAAAAATTAGATAAAGATTTTGAAATCTGATAATAAAAATCTTGAAGAAAGAATTTTTAAATTGGAGCTTTTTAATAAAGGAAAACAACCAGTTATTTATCCTGAATTAGAAACTAAATTACATTTTCAGGAAATGAGAATTTTTTATCAACCTTGGAAATGATTACTTCTCAATGGTTTATAAAAATTTCTCATCTTATTGATGGAAATTGAAAAGAACTAACAACACTGTTTTTTTTTTTTTTAGTGGTGCAAATTTAAATTGTATAAAAGAAAGTATAATTCCTATTAGGTATTTTTATAAAACTACTCATTCTTTAAGTTCTGCAAATGGTTAAAATATGGAAATTAAATATAAAATCCCTAAAGCTTATGTTTGCAAAAATAAAATTTGTATTCCTAATAGCTTTTTACTAGTCAAAAATATTATAAACCAAGTTATACTTGGAACACCATTTTTAAAGAAAATATTTCCTATAAAAAATATTGATGAAAAGGGTTTTAGTTTTTACGGTTACTTTGGAAAGAAAAGAAATATGTCTTTTCAATTTGTAACTGAACCCTTTATAAGAATTTTAAACCAAATAAAGGATTCTTTCATAAAAATTAAAGACAATCAAATAAATTTTCTTAAACAAGAAATTAATTTTATAAATACTGAAAATATTTTAGAAAATTCTAAATTTCAAGAAAAAAATCGAACTTTTTAATAATCAGTTTTCATTAAAAATATGTAATGATCATCCAAATGCCTTTTGGAATAGAAAGAAATATATTGTTTTTCTTTCATATGAAGACGATTTTGATGAAAGAAAAATTCCTATTAAGGTTAGACCTTGCCAAATGAATAAGGAATATTTAAATTTTTGTCAAAAAGAGATCAAATCTCTTCTAAATAAAGGGTTAATAAGACCGTCTAAGTTTTCATGGTCTTGTACAACTTTTTATGTTAATAAACAGGCTGAACAAGAAAGAGGTATCCACATGTTAGTTATTAATTGCAAACACTTAAATATAGCTTTGAAATGGATAAAATATCAAATTCTTAATAAAAAAAAGATCTACTGATAGATTTCATGATACTTTAATATTTTCTAATTTTGATTTAAAATCAGAGTATTGACAAATTCAAATAGAGAATATATATATATATAATATAACTACTTTTAATGTTCCTTTTGGATAATATGAGTGGAAAGTGATGCCATTTAGTTCAAAAAATGCACCTTCAAAATTTCAATATATAATGAATGATATATTTAATCCTCATAGCTCTGGGATGATCGTTAGGTATCGTCTGAAACGCTGCTGGATCGTTGGGGAAGGTGATCGCAGCTGATGAACGGGATAAGATGGTGCGGGATATTATTATGATCAGGGGGAGTGGGATTTCACTAAGATCAAGACCCCGCTGCCTAAGGAGATTATTGATGAGATCAAGGAAATGTCGATTCCGGAGACGCCGGATACGGATAAACTTATATGGATGGGCACACCAAATGGAAAATTCACAGTGAAGTCCGAATATAATGTTTTGAAGCTACCGGAGCTGGTGGGTGACAGGGGGTGGAGCAGGATCTGGAAGCTCCCATGTCCCCAAAAATTCAAGTATTTCCTTTGGCTCTACAAATATGACAGTTTAATAACTAACACGCTTCAATTTGATCGGAAGTTTGGTAGTTCTGATCAATGCAAGTGTTGCAACATTGGACGTGAAAATAGCACGCACCTGTTGTTTCAATGTCCGGCGGCCAAGAAAGTCTGGGACTTGGTAGTTAAGTCGAGAGATTGGAACTCGTTCTGCCGTTTGGTTAGGGAAAACTGGATTGAGAATATTGGTGGCGCTGGGTTGGACCATCTACTTACTCCGAATTGGCCTTGGTGGGTGGTGGCTTTAGCGACGATATGGTGTATTTGGAGGGCTAGAAATAAACAGGAGTATCAGCTACTCAAGGAACCCCGTAATATCATTTTGCAGAATATTGAGCAGTTAGCAGCGGATATGGTGATGACATTGGAGCACAAAAACAGGGGTCTGCAGTTAGGAAGGGGTAATTTGAGTTGGGAAAAACCTGCAACGGGCTAGGTTAAACTAAACTCTGATGGTAGCTTGTATCGCCACACGAGGAATGTGGTTGCGGAAGGACTGATCAGAGATAAAGCTGGGCGTTGGATCCTTGGGTATGCGATTTGGCTTGGAAAGATCTCCATTAATATGGTTGTACTGGTTGGCCTTAGAAAAAGGCTTGATTCTTGCTTGGGAGAGAAGGTTTCCGCGGATAGAGATTGAATTCGATTCGGAAATTGTTGTCAATTGGGTGAAAGATGGGGACGTTGAGGATCATCCGTTGAAAAATAAGATCATGGATTGCAGTTGTCTTCTCCATAAGCGGTGGGAAGCAAGATTAAAACATGTCTATAGTGAGAGAAATGATGTTGCTGATAGCTTGGCGAAGCTGGGGCACAAGATCACCTTTGAGTGCGTGATTTGGGACGCTCCTCCGGCGGAGTTTGATTAGTTTCGTTTGTGTTGTTTTGTCCCGGCCAGGGCTTCTTTATTGACCAAAAAAAAAAAAGAGATGATATTCTAGTATTTTCCAAAAATATAGAAACTTATTTTAAACATTTTGATATATTTGAGAAAATTGTTATTCAAAATAGTTCACTTATATCTAAATCTAAAATGTTTTTCAAATAAAAGTTAGATTTCTTGGTCATTAATGTGGCCTAAATATAACTAGGCCATGTCATCATCCCATGACCTGTGAAAACATGACATGCGGATCAGTATCTCGCGTCGAAAAACTCCAAAGCCCCATTTTTGTTAGCTGAGACCAATAAGATAACTTCAAGGCATCCCTCGGCCATAAGAGGCGTGATACAGCACCGGTATCCCTCGGACCATGAGGCCGAAGTGAGCCTGGGGTATAATACCCTTCCCTCCCCCCCCCCCCCCCCCCCCCCAAAAAAAAAAAAAAAAATTCCCCGAGGGCCAAGTCCCTTGAAAACAACCTAGTGCTCTCTAACATTCTGCATGCAACAATACACCTGCTACCATCCCCATTTGCAGGCCTACGGATGTTTTTCCTGAAACGTTCCCTCATTGGGCCACATGTTTAGGGGAACATCCCTTATACTTGCATTCAATTGAATTATTCAAAGGCGGTCTTACTCCTATATAAACTACAATGCATTCATTTATACTTTAAGTGGGTTTAATTTCATTTAATAGATCACTTCTTTAATCCATCCATAATTCTTATCTCGAATTAAATATGCTCAAATTTATTATGGACTTATGATCAAAATTAGTTATTAATAGCCGATTCATTTGGGCTACCAATTAATAAATAATTTTAGCATCGAATTTTCGGTGTCAGCAGTTACGATTAAATTGCCGACAAAGCCAACTTGTCTTAAAGAATTACTCGGTCCACTACCAGTGCGTTGGGTGCCGCAAAACTCCTTCAAGGATAAGACAGTCCATAGATTTATGAGTCACAGATATGTACGATCTCAGAAGAATCTCACTTCGATTACTAAAAAAGGCTCTTATGAGAGAGTATTGTGTCTAGTTGGTACTTCAAAACACGTGTTATATGTGTGGAAGTATGTTTCTGACTAAACTCACAAGTACTAGTATCTTTATTTCATACCAGAATATATTTTTCAGTACCAAAATAGAAATCTATCTAAATTTCTAACTCTTCCTAATTCACCACATGTTACATATTTATCTCTCTATTTCTCTCTCTTATATTCTGAGGTCTAAAACTTCGAATTTATAGGAAGGGATATGACACCAATGACTATTAATTGTCTTATTTATGGTAGACCTTAAACCTCAAAATTAAGACAACCATAATGCTGAAATAAACTTACAAAAACATCTGATATATTTTGTAACAGATACCAGCACATGGTCACGGCCTTTAATGTCATACAATTATCAAGTTAACTGGATGGTATCAGTATTAATTCAAATTCAAAACAAATATCTAGCAATAAAATTCATATTTATACTTAGCAATATGCAATTCTTAGTCTATAACCTAATACACAACCCTTAATTGCATATAAATTCAGTACAAATATCTTAATATATCATGTGAAATATAACATATCATAAAGTTACCGTCTTTATTCTTTTCAATTTATTTATTATTATTTTATAAACTTTATTTTATGAATTTCTACCAAAAAAATTGGTATTCGTCCAAAAATAAATATTAAAGGGAGCGAAAACACCAACATAACTTATATGCCCGTCTTTAGTAGGTGAATAAAATGTTCCTTTTTTTTTCTTTACAAAAGAAAAAAATATCCACTATCAATTAGCTATTAAAACGATGATCTTTTTTAATGCGGATTCCAATGATATTTTTTTTTCGGCGTGTCAAACTACACAATACCTCACACCTTGGAATTAGTTCAGAAGCTTGTATTTGCTTTATCACATAATAATGATTTGGGAAAATTACATCCAACTACCTTTAGATTTGGTCTAATTACAACTTAGTCCCTATTCTTTGCATATTTATAATGTAGTCCCTAAACTTTACATTCCGTTTAAGGTCCCTGACGTCCGTTAGGGTCCCATTAAGTTGATCACTTGTCTTTCCAAAATTTAAAAAAGAACAGGGATCATTTTGTTATTAAAAAAAAAAAAATGCAGGGATGTATTTGTAATAAACTCAGAAACAATTTAGGAAGGACAATTAACCAACCTAACGGAACCCTAACGGATTTTAGGGACCTCAAATGGAATGTAAAGTTTAGGGACTACATGGTAAATATGGAAAGAATAGGGATTAAGTTGTAATTAGGTCAAACCTGAAGGTAATTGGATCTAATTATCCCTAATGATTTTCTATTGTTGTCTGAGTGACCAATGATATCATTATTTGTAGTTTTTTGGTGGAAAAGTAGAAAATAAGAATAAGTTGAGCACACAATTTTCTTCCTCGTATTAAAGAAATTTATGTAAAAATGTCCCTAGACATACTAAGAGGCAACATATTGGTAAAGTTGTTGAATATTATGTGTCTTTAATATCCCACATTAAAAATTGAAGAGTCATTGGAAATATCAAAGACATATAATAGGTGTAATGCCCCAATTCCGAAAGTTCAGGTAAGCACGCCACGAGCGGATCTTCGGGAATTTGGGGTTTAATTTAATTATTTCATTCTTCTAATTATCACCTTTATAACATATTATGTGCATTACACATTTTTTTATGTATCTATATGAATTAGCATATATGTGAATTTGATAATGTGTCTAATTGTATTATTTGATTTTAATTGATCATTTCATAAAATTAGAGACCTAATTGCATAATATGAGTTGGGAGTTATATGATTATTTGGTTAGGAATAGAACTTGCTTGCATCCATTCAAATAATTCAAGGGCTTAAGTGCAAATATTGATAATTTTTGCATTTAGTGGGAGATATAATATATCTTATATGCATCTCTTCTCTCACATTTCATACATTACAAATTCATCAAGAAATCTCACACACATACACACACCAAACACCGATTTTTACACCAAGGAAGGGCAAGAAGATTTCATCTCAATTTCAATCTAGACTTTTGGAGGAATTGTGAAGTTAGGATCATCATCATCATCATACCTCCATTTCATCCCATCTTTCTTTCATCTTAAGGTATAAATGAGAATTTGTTGATCTCTTGAATTTGTGAAGTTGTAGGGTTTGATGATTATATGAGGTTTCCTTAGATATCCTTCGTTAGAAGCATGTTTAGGGACTTTATATTTCAAGTTTTGCATGAAAACATGAAGTTATGTGAAGGTTGGAAAGCATGTAGATTTTTGGGGTTTTGATTGATGAATTCTTGTTGATCTATGCATGTTTCCGTGGATTATATGATGTTTAATTGATATATATGATCATATACATGTTATATGATTGTTTTGGAGTGTTTTGGGTTGAGTTTTTAAGTGTTTTGGTGTTTGATTGCTTCCTCCCTCGTTATGCCCTGTTTTTCCTTCGTATATGCTGTTGGAGAGTGATCCACGGGCCTGGATTTTGACCCACGACCGTGGATTTTCGTCCGGAAACTTGGGAGTTTCGGTAAGAGAATCCACGGGCGTGGATTTTTGCACATGGAGAAATCCACGACTGTGGATCTTTCCCTGTTTTCAGCCTGAGTTTGTTTTGTTCCGTTTACCCCTCAAACGAACTCCGATTGACCTGATTTTTGAACCAACGGAAAGCTCTTGAAGTCTAAAACAACCTCCAATTAGAATCACCTCAATATATTTTTCCATTTGTAAGATATTATCAATTCTTTTTGGTGTCACTGCTTTACCGACAAACTGCAATCATCCAACTTCAAGCTTACGCCATTTTCACCTCGCTTTGAACTAGAAAACGATCCTTATATCATTTTAAATGTATACTTGTCTAGTTTCATTCCCAACAAACAAAACTCAATTCCAACTTCTAAAACTCCAGATATTTCCATTTTCCTACAGCTTGTGCGTTTCCAAAAACTGTCAGCTTTTGCCAAACTTCACCAAAACCCTTCTTATTGCATTCCTTTCACTTCCTTGGCTCCTTTGTGTGACTTATATGAGTTATATACTTGATTTATTGATAAGTATGCTCCTATTTGACACTTATTGATACTTTATTTGGGAATTTGGGCACATTCATGATATTTATTGGTTGTAAAGGCATGATTGACATCACATGACTTTGCCGTTCGTCTTAAATGGTTCATACGAGTCGAGTCTCATGTACACTTGTCCTTGTTATACAGATCACATTCCCAGTGACGAGGAACATGCTCCTTAGGGTGTTTCCTTGCTTCTTTTGCTCTGTAAAGTAAAGGTGAGGTTTAATTTCTAGATATAACACCCTTACAACCCTATGTGACTTTTCGGCTAAAAGTATTTATATATCTATAGATTTCAAACTTAAGGATTTTCAAATGATTTCATAAAATGGATTGAACAAGATTGATTAATTGATTGTCTTTAGCGAGTAACTGTTGTTCACGTTGGGCCCGAGGGTAGTGTATTGAGTCAACCGGGAAAGCAAGGGCTGACGGGTAGCTCTTACACTATCCTCACCATATGGGATCACCTCTGAATCCACCAGGACGTTTGGTGGAGGAAGAAATCCCATGTGTGGGAGTCATGTTCCCGACGTACACCATGATTGGATGGTTGGGTCTTGCAAGCTCACCATCACCCGGAGGAAGAAGGAGTTATTGAAAATGCTAGTTGTGCACTGAAATTGTCTGTGTGATCACCTAATCAATTAATAAATTGAATTATTGTACATAATCGGAGAAAGGTTGGAGATTTGCCCTCATTCGCCGGGCCACAGATTGAATTGATAATAATTGTATTGTTAAATTGGTTTTGTTGTAATTTCGGGCGAGAATTTAATTCTATTCTTGAATGTATATTGCTTTTTTATAAAACCTTACCTGAAATTATGACTTGCATGGTAATTACGCTTATAATTATAAACCCCTCACTCAGTCTGTGGTAGACTGACACCTCACATTTTCAGGTTTTGCAGGAGGAGTGCGAGGCGGGGTTTGAGTCTTTTGTTAAGTCTAGCATTTCATTCATATGTTGGTATTTGTATAATTTTGAATCATAAGAAACCTATGTATATTATGGTTTGATGTTGAAGGTTGATCATGCATGTATTTGGGAACGATGATCAAGAGTGCTACTGGAATGTATGTATATTGCTATGCTTCCGTTTTTGTTGTGTTGGTACTTCTGAGGGTTAGTCCCGCCTAGCTAGAGAGTCATTTTTTTTTATTGTCTCCCGTTCGCTATAGGCTTAGTTCAGGTATGGGTAATCTTTCCATATGTGGATTGAACTATAGTGCGGGGGATGTGGCTACCCAGCATTCCGGGTGCTACAATAAGTGTTTGGAAAAACTGTGACTCTTAGAGTCCTACATTGGAGAAATACTGAAAATGAGATAGCTTTATATATTAAAGTGGTTAATACCGTATTAAATTTGTGGAACTCAAGAGGGGACTGATGGGCTCATAAGCGCAAGGGCACGGGCTCGGGCATTGGCGAATGTGGCGTTTGATGGCGCACTTTTGGAAGGACAAACGTAACTACAAGTCAAGGAATTAATTTAGAGGCCACTAACAGCCCATTGATGCTGAAGTAATTATTTAACAGCCACATTTCAAATCAGTCAGTTTTTATAACACCTGATATCTATATATGCAGTCCTCTTGAGCTGAAAAAAAAAACACACACACACACACACACACACATAACACTCATCGGATTTCTTGTGCAGTGCTATCACACGAAATCACCCTATCTAAAAAGCTTGACCTATATCCTGAAAGTGTACCGCCTGAAACCACACACTTCCCAGAAAGTTAGGGGCGATAGAAACGTTAAGGACAGAGAATACCCGTGTCTACCTTAATCCATTACCCAGGAATTCTTAACAATCTTAAAATTTCTATTTGTTGAAGATAGAGTCTGAATCTTTCAGAATCATAAACCAGCAAAACCTAGACCGATTCGATGGCAACAACTTTAGCCACTGGCAGGACAAGATGAAGTTTCTGCTTACTGTCCTTAAGCTTGCATATATTCTGGATCTGCCACCAATTCCAGAAGATCCTCTTGTTCCACAGAAGCCCGTCAATTTGGATCCACCAACCACCGCAACAGGTGGGGCTCCTCCGACCAATCCCACTACAGCAGGTGGTCCTCCTCCTGCCAACACTGCAGCAGCAAGTCCTTTAAGGAATGCTTTGCAGATCCACCAGGAGATAGTGGAGACTCTTCAGCAACAAAGGAGAAAGAGAATAAAAGATGAACAATTGGCTCGTGGACACATCCTCAACACTTTATCTGATAGACTGTACGATCTGTAAACAAACATGCAGTCTCTGAGAGAGCTGTGGGAGGCCTTAGAATACAAATACAAGGCTGAGGAAGAAGGTACCAACAAATATTTAGTTTCTAAATATTTGGATTTCAAGATGGTTGATAATAAACCAATTTTGGAGCTAGTGCATGAGCTCCAGGTAATTGTTAACAAACTCCGAATGGTTAAAATTGTCCTACCAGAAACATTCCAGGTTGGAGCTATAATTTCAAAGCTCCTTCCAGCCTGGAAAGATTATGCAAAGAGGTTGATGCATAAATTTGAGGATTTGTCCTTGAAACAAATTCAAAAGCATCTACGTATTGAAGAGAAGGCTCGGAAACACGATGGAAAAAATTTGGTTCAAGTACAATCTAGTGTGAATTATGTTGAGGCTGGAAATTCTTCTAAAAAGAAGCCTTTTGGGGTTAAAAAGAATTCTGAACAATTTAAGAAAACCAGACAGAAACCTAAACCCACTAATGCTACTAACAAAAGAAAAGACAAGTGTCATGTTTGTGGAGAAACATGACATTATGCGAGAGAATGCTCACAATGGAAGAGTGGATCCAGAGTTGCAAATATGGTTGATGAGAACCTAGTTGCCATGGTGACTGATCTTAGCCTCGAAGTGGCTATGATTTCTGAAATAAACATGGCAAGTGAACTTTCTGGCTGGTGGTTAGATTCTGGAGCTGCCTTTCACATTTGCAACGATCGAAGGCTTTTCAAGACCTTTGAAGAAACTATTGGGCAAGAGGTTCAGATGGGCAACAACTCCAAAGCCAATGTTGGAGGCAAAAGATCTGTTGAACTCAACTTTACCTCCGGGAAGAAATTTACTTTGATTAATGTCTTGTTTGTACCTGATGTTAGGAAAATTTTAATTTCTGTTGATTTATTAGATAAAAAAGGTTTTAAGATTTCTGTTGAGTTTGGAAAAGTCATCATTATGAAAAACGGCGAATTTGCTGGCAAAGGTTATGCTTGTAATTGGATGTACAAGATTTCTATCAATAATATGAATTCTGTTTCTGCTTACATGATTTCTTCAATTTCTTTATGGCATAGTCGATTATGGCATAGTCGTTTTTGCTATATTTATCTATTATGAACGAAAGATGAAGCTCTTAATTCATTTGTGAAATACAAGTCAGAAGTAGAAACCTAACTTGAGAAGAATATTAAGGTTCTACGTTCTGATTGAGGCATGGAATATTGTTTGAATGTTTTTGATACACTTTGTGAAGAAAGTGGTATCATACATCAAACAACTACCGGTTATACACCTCAGTAGAACGGTGTAGCTGAAAGGAAAAATTGTACCTTTCTGGACATGGTAAATTGCATGCTAAATTATGCTAACTTACCTCATAATTTGTGGGGTGAAGCCCTTTTGTCTGCTTGTCATATTCTGAATAGGATACCTAGTTCTGTTGTGAAGACTAGTCCCCATAAAATATGGAAAAGCAGAAAACCCAACTTAAGCTATTTCAAAGTGTGGGGGTGTGTGGCTTATTTTCAGGTTCCTGATCCTAAACTGACTAAGTGAGGGGCCAGACCTATTAAAAGTGTATTCGTCGAATATGCTTTTAATAACAAGGCCTACAGACTTCTTGACTTGGAGTCTAATGTCATAACTGAGTCCAGGAATGTCGAGTTCTTAATTCGAAAATACATTTTCAAAAGATATTGGAAATGAAACTGAGTCACCCCAGATTGAGCCTAGAGGTCCTATAAGGCCTGTTGTGGAAAACAATATTCTTGCATAACTAACTGAGCCAAGAAGGTGTACTAGAACAAGGAAAGAGAAAAGTTTGGATAAAGACTTTATCTCTTCTGAAGCTTTATTGTTCTTAATGGAGGGGGACCGGGATAATAAAGTGGTGAGTGAAATACATTTTGTATTCACACTTGAGACGGATCCTAAGACATTTGCAGAAGTTATAGCTTTTCGGGATGCTTCTATTTGGAAAGAAGCTGTAAACGATGAAATGGATTCGATCTTAGGTAATAATACTTGGGGTACTAGTAGACTTATCTCGTGGTTCTAAACCTATTGAGTGCAAGTGGGTATTTAGAAGAAAATGAAACACCGATGGAACTATCTCAGCTTTCAAAGCTAGATTAGTTGCCAAAGGGTTAAAACAAGTAGAAGGGATTGACTACTTTGACATTTATGCATGGGTGGCTCGAGTTACTTCCATTAGAATTCTTCTTGCTTTAGCCTCTCTTTAGGATCTGTTTGTTCATCATATGGACATAAAAGACAATATTTTTAAATGAAAATTTAAAAGAAGAAATCTATATGGAACAACCTGAGGGCTTTGTAGCACCGGGAACAGAAAATAAAGTGTGTAAGTTAGTCAAATCCTTGTATAGTCTGAAACAAGCACCAAAATAGTGGCACGAGAAGTTCGACACTATTATCTTGAGCTTCAAATTCAAGTATAACAATGCTGACAGGTGGATTTACTCCAAAAGTAAAACTGACTATATGGTTATAGTCTGCTTATATGTCGATGATATGTTGATCATCGAGACTAATATGATTGGAGTAAACAAGACTAAAAAGTATCTATCCTCGGTCTTTAAGATGAAAGACTTAGGTGAAGTAGATACTATTTTAGGCATTAAAGTTTAAAAACATAGAGGGGGTTTTTCACTAAACCAATCTCACTATATTGAGAAAATTCTGACTAAGTTTAAACACCTTGAGATCAAGGAGGTGAATACTCCGTTTGACAACGGACTGAAACTTAAAGAAAATACTGGTAGAGCTATTGCACAGCTTGAGTATGCAAGTGTTGTTGACAGCCTTATGTACGCAATGCATTGCACTAGACCAGATATTTCCTTTGCAGTTTCAAAACTTAGCAGATACAGGTGCAGTCCCAATGCTAATCATTGGAAAGCTGTTAGTAGGTTACTCGGGTACCTTAAGAGGACTATTAGCTTTGGTTTGTTCTATAACAAATTCTTTAGCGTGTTGGAAGGGTACTCAGACGTGAGTTGGATAACTAGCGTGGGAGATAACAAATCCACAAGTGGGTGGATTTCCAGTCTTGCCTGTGGGGCTGTTTCTTAGGCAAGCAAGAAACAAACAATAATCTCTCACTCTGCCATGGAATCTGAGTTCATAGCTTTAGCACAAGCTGGATAAGAAGCTGATTGGATTAGACATATGTTGTTAGACATAGATCATTGTCCAAGTCCAATGCCTCCAATTTCATTGTATTGTGGCAGCGAAGCAATATGTCTAGACATATTGGTCTCAGACACACGTTTGTGAGACAATTAATACAAGATGGTATTATAACAATTGTCTATGTAAGGTCAAATAAAAATTTGGCTGATCTGTTTACTAAGCCTCTGACGAGAGACTTAGTAGCTTCAACTAAAAGTGATATGAGACTTAAACCACCCGAACCAAAGTGACAGTAACCATACCTATAATCTAGGTTACTTCTGATTAGAGGTTCAAAGGGAAAAACAAGTCACAAGTTGGTTAGAGCTATCAAGTGGTCTCATATGTAGTGGAAGATAGCTCAGTGTGTTGCAATGTGATAAGGTTTGAGCTATGCTCTTAACAAAATGCTGCACTTTTTACAACAAGTGCTCAAGAAACATTTTGCCTATACAAACTAGAAGTGAAGCCGCTTCTTATAGAGAGTTGTGGTTTACACTCTTAGAGGTTCATGAAATGGGATATGACGTATGGCTTGATAAGCGCCAAGCAGCGGAGTGCTTGTTGTGCAAGAAAGAACATGTGTGTGGTAACTCCGATCTCGCCACTAAGGAGTTGAGGTTCAATCTGCGGACACCATCAACTTCGGCGTGGTCTTGAGCTACTCACACTAAGGGAAGGTTCAATGTTCGTCACACCTTCCGTTTTGCATGTGATCTTTAAATAACACTTTATCAGACACTAGTTTGGGAAAAAAACAGTTTTTCCAAACAAGTGGGGGATTATTGAATATTATGTGTCTTTAATATCCCACATTGAAAATTGAAGAGTCATTAGGAATATCAAAGATATATAATAGGTGTTTGAAAAAACTGTGACACGCGCACGGGCACGGGACCGGGGTCGGGGTGGGGCATGGGCATGAGCATGGGCATGGGCGAATGTGGCGTTTAACACAACACTCATCAGATTTCTTGTGCAGTGCTATCACGCGAAATCATCCTCTCTAAAAAGCTTGACATATATCCTAGAAGTGTATCACCTAAAACCTTTAGCACACTTCCTAGAAAGTTAGAGACGATAGAAACTTTAAGGATAGAGAATACCCGTGTCTAGCTTTATCCATTGCCCAGAAATTCTTAACAAAAATTCTAAATAGAGGTGATAATGTTGAATCAATAGTGATTTAGAAGTTGTGATATATTACAAGTTGTAATTTGTAAAAAAAAAAAAAAAAAAGAAAAATAATCCAAATTGTAATAGAAAACCATCTTTCTATGCTTCACGTAAGTTGTTAGTACTCAATTAGAATTACATTGATGATGGTTACAGAATCCACCAAATAAAAACCTTCACTTTCTTATACAATAAATAGAGTATAGCAGCAAAGGGTCGAACGCCAAGGACTAGCAGTTTTTATACTTCACATACAACCAAGCAAACAATGCACAAGAACGGTTCACAACGAAGGGGGGTCTGAGTAATTACCAAACTACAAATTAAAGATGCTAAATCAAAGATATCAAGTAAAGAAAGCTGATATTTAGTGACTGAAATTAACAGATTTAGAGATAGGTTATCCTAGATAAGTTGTTCTTATAATTCATGCCATTGATTCGATCATGGATGCAATATTCAACTTTAATTCATTGATAGATCGGCTATAGTGGTAACAAGCTCTATACTCCTGATCCTTTCTTAATTTTACAATGATTATGAAACGTCCACTAATCATCTTCTTAGCACAAAAACAGTCTTAAAGATACGATCCTAAGATTTAACCTCGTGATAGCATTAATAATGAAAAGGATACTGATCCTAACCAACAAACTCAAGAAGCTTGGAATGTTTAAGTCATTATACATGCATCTTATCACTATCAAGCAAACATGGAGGTAAGCCTTCAATGATGTGTAACTCTTAGGCACATTTACATGACGATTACGGATCAAGTATTTGTGCAGTCAAATAGAACAAGTATCAAGATAATAGTTGATCAGAAAATCATCTCAAAAACATGTTCAAACCATACGTTCAAGATACATACATATACCAAGAGATTAAAGCTGCATAAACTCATTTAGATCTCACAAATCCAAAGCATGAATAAAAGAAACAACTTCACTAGGATAAAGTAGACTTAGCTGCTGTACATACTTGCAAAAAGATCAAATAGCAAACTGTTTCAGAACTGAATTTAAGCTAACAAAGATTGTCTACACAAGAGTGTTCATGAACTACACAAATCTAACCATAAACATTAACTAAAAAGAGAAGAAATGAGAGGAAATGTTTGCTGATCATAACAGGGGAGAAGTCCCCTGTTTTCTACTGCTTCTTCAGCTGCTACGTGACTTGCTCCTTTAAGAGAAACCTCAATCCCTTCTTCTCTTATTAACCCTTGCTTATAAGCTTGGTAATCTCAACTTTGGCACACATTTCAAGGCAAATTTTCCTTAGAATTCCTAAGTATGATGATTACACTTCTTAAGATGCAAAATGCTGTGCAAAGCTGCTGCAAGTAGCTGAAGTTGCAAAAAATAGAAAGACAGCCGCAACATTTGACTTTGGTGAGGTATCTGCTACGTCACCTTTGGCTTAAGGGATGATCATAGCTTGAAGGTCATAGCTTAGGCTTTTTTCTGCACTTATAACTTCTTTTGATCCAGATTTCCATTAATTCTCCATTTCAACATAATTAGACCCGCAAAGCCATATTTTAACAAAATTAAGTAGATATCCAGTCAAATATAGGGGAAAATTAAGGCAAATTAAGCACTAATTACACACTAACAATTGATACAAAAGGAAGGAAAAGAATGAAGGAAATATGTAAGGCAAAATACATTGATAAAAGAGGAAGCAAATATGTAAGGTAAAATAGTAATTACACATTGACCTTTGGCTGATCTAACCTAACAAACATAAAATTGGGTTTGTAAGATTTACTTTAATTCCTTTTTATAATCAATGTCAAACAAAATACTAAACAAACTTACCTTACACTTAATCTTAAAAAGTCCATCTAAGATTAACTCGTAAAAATTTATCTTGCTTATTGAATAGAATCCTTACAATACTAAAAATCGTTAAATGCATAAATAGTTTACCGCTAAACTATGTTTTAAAATCCAGAACAGACCGATCGGTCGGGCCGGTTCGACCGATGACCGTCCGTTGTCCGGTCCGAACAATCCCTTAAAACTGTTGTTCAATCTGATCATTGTGAATCGGTTGGAACCAATCAATAACCGGTAAAGGAATCGGATCGGATCGAAAAATGGACCGTTTTGCCCAGTGAACTTTGCTCTTTTTTTTTATTAATTCGAGAATAATCCGCCACTGTTAGATTGGGAGAGTTTGAGCCAACATAAATCTAAGAGAATTAGTCAATCTTCTTGCCAAATAATTACCAAAATAAGGCATGTTCATAGCTACTTATCTGTAACTCTACGGCGCAATGAAGAGACTAAGAAACCACCAAATGGTGTAACTTAACAGTTTGACGCTAGTTTAACTAGAGATTTCAAGTTCGAGTTCCTGAGAACGCAACTGCTATTGATAGGGAAAATTTTACACCCTAAGTTGCCTGTCCCGACTCGACGTATGAAAATAGGCTATAATAAAAAAAAATAATAAATAAAATGAAGAGACTAAAAACTAGATTGGACTAACTAGGGTTATATATATATATATATATATATATATATATATATATATATATATATAATTATAACGTTACACCGATTCAACTATTGATCAAACCGATCGAATCAGTAAAACCAATAACTAATAAAATTTTTGGTTGCACGGGTTTTAGTAACTTCGATGGCTACACGGCAAACATTTGACATCAACACTCCTTTCCCTTTGAGATTCCAATGCAATTATCTCTTTGCATACAAGCAGATGGAGTGTTAAAATATCAAATGTCTGATATGTTAGACAAAATTTTTCAAAAACAATATATATTTTACTAAAACGTGTGAACAAAATGGTATTCAAAACGGGAGGGCTATAAATCACGGACAATGTTTTCAAAACCGGATCGGAGGGCGAACCGGTGGGCTTACTGGTTACCGGTTCAACCGGTTTTATCGGTTCAACCACTGGTCGAACCGGTATGATGTAATAAATAATTAATTAATATTTTATTTATTAGATATATAATATTATAGATATATAAATTTGAAATTTGATATTATAAACATATAAATTTATAATTTTCAATATTATGACAAAATAATTTTATTTATTCAATATTAAAGAAATAAATCAAGATTATAAAAATAAAGTAAAAAGAAGTTAAAAACCTAAAAGCCCAGCCCAAAAACAATTAAGTTAAAAACCCTAAAATTTTTAAATTTATACGATCAGTTGGAGCCGCAGAAAACTCTTCATTCTCTTCAATCTCAGAAAACTCTTCATTGTCTTCCACCTCATCTTGTAAGTGATTTCTTATATCTCTTTTCTTCAATTTTATCTCTCTCTCTCTCCCCCTCCTCTCCCTCTCATCCGATAAAAATGGAAATGGCTCATGGTGTCGGTCGTTCTGATACTTCTTGGAACGCACGAAACTTGGGATTCAAAGTTTTCTTTGTTTGGTGGTATATTTTTTTTGTCTTGAGTTTTAAAGATTCAGAGAATGACAGCAGGATTGAGATTTTGGAACAAGAAAAATACAGATTTAACAACAAAAAAAAAAAAAAAAAAACCTGAAAATTAAGGAACCGGCGGTCCGGACCTGTTTTCAGGGCCAGAACCGCCGGTTTTTCCGGCCTTGTACCGGTCCGAACACTGCCGGTTTTAGGGAGTCATCCGGACCGGACCAGGCACCGGTCACCGGTTGAACCGGCCGGTCCGGTCCGGTTTTCAAAACACTGATCACGGACACTCCATATTTTGACCCCGTGTAGTGTCGGACACGGACAAGGCACGGACACGGCACCGATACATGTCCGACATGGCAAAATGTGTAAAAATAAAATAAAAAAAAAACCGACACAGCGGGGACATGGCTAGGACACGTGTCCAACACGGCTCGGACACTTCGATGCAAAAAATTAAATTTTATTTTCTTTTTTCTAAAAATTTGAGGATATGATATTTTAAGAAAAAAAGAATTATCATAAATGTGCTAAAAGATGTATAAAATTAATTTAGATTTAATTTTTTTATAATATCATTATATAAAAAAATATATTAATATTATTTGTAATGACTTTAAATGTTGAATTGAAAAATGGTGTATGTTATTTAAATTTGTAATATTGAATATTTTTATAAATATTTTATTTTATATAATTTTATTTAAATTTTACATTTAAAAGTATATATATAATTTTTTATTTATATATAATATAACCGTGTCGGAGGCGTGTCCTGTCCTAATTTTTTTTAAAAATCCGTATCACAATGTCCGTATCGTGTCCGTGTCTGTACATCATAGGGGGAGGGTCAATATTTTGTAATAAGTCCGGTTAAATTACTTACGACTACCCCTAACTTTTACCGAATAGTCAATATCAATATCATTAATTACTTACCACAACCCCTAACTTTTAAACTATTTATGAGAAACACCCCTCACACCTCATAAATTCCAATTCTCACCTGTTGAACGTCACTAAAACGTCAGTTCAGGCGGAAATCCAAAGATATTTTTTTTTTGGAAATAATCCAAAGATATTTTTCTCTTTAGTTGAAATGTACCTAAAGAGTCAACAAGCCATTGCTCTTGTGAACAAACTAGTACAAAATCAAAACAAGAAAAGGTAACTTAAATTCAACTCAGTTGTTAATTTTCCTCGATCCATTTCATATAATAATCAAGCATCCATTTCTGCTATAAATAACTCGTGCCAATCATGAGAGATGGCAGCAACTTTCAATATTACATTAAACTCCACCTACTTGGCTCCCACATGCATATACCTAATAAAATTCCTCGATTTTCGGAGAAAAATAGGCAAACAACTAATGCCTTCCACACACTTTTCATCATTTTATTGTGTTCTTCTTCCTGTTTTGCTAGAAAATCCCACAGCAGAAAAAATCACAATAGTTCCTGGAATTCGAAACATTCTCGTAACCAAGCTGTGCTGAATGTAGAAGATTTTGGAGCTAAAGCTGACAATATAACTGATAATTTCCAGGTACATAGACACACACACACACATATATAATAAATATACATACATAAATACATATAGTATAGTAACATCATTTTCCATTAAATACGGAAAATTGCAAAAATGGGTTGCATTTTTGGTACACTATTTTTTCTGGCAGCAAAATAATCCTGTAAGTGTAAAAAAGTAGCAATTTAAGGACAACACTTGCTGGAAAGATGACGTGTCCGCCGGAAAATCACATGTGTACACAGTGGCGGAGCCAGAAACTTAATTTAGGGGGGTCATTTTAGGCTTCATCGTGTATATATATATATATATATATATATATATATATAACCTTGTAAAATGCCGAAAATGCAAGATGAACCCTATGTTTCAAAAATTAACATAAAAAATTATGTATTTTGTAAAAATAAACATAAAACACCCTCACACGTTTAAGTCATACGTGTTGCCCTTATTCACAAAAATAAAAACAAAAATTAGACAAAAAATATTTACAAATAAAAAATTGCAAAGAAAGATAATAGAATATAAAAGAAAATATTGGAAACGATATATATAAGAAATAAACGAAGAATACAAATACCAGAAAAATTCTTATGGAGAAGCAAAACATGAAAGGAAAGACATAAATTAAAAGTTGGTAGAAAACATACATTAAAGAGAAATTAGTGGATAAAAAGTTACATATTAAAATAAATTATTTTAGGAGCTATTTGAGAAATTTTGTGAATATTGAGGCAAAATTGAAATTATAGAAATTAAGAAATCATGTATATAAATACAAAAACAACATTTTTGTAAAGAAAATTCACAGAACACGAAATATAATGCAATTACCGGCCATAAGATTTTTTGTACAAAATTAAGAAAAATACCAGGCCATTTCGAATAATACAAGAGAGTTGGGTACATATAACTCCTATTTTATTTATATAGTCTCAATTATTAATAATTTATTATATTGACCCTCACTAGTATTAATTTTAACTTTAGTGAGGGGGATCATTAATAGAAAATTCAATAAAATTTACATACATATATCTATATATCTATATAATAATAATTAAAAAAAAAAAAGGTTGAGGGGGTCGATTGCACCCCCTTGAAAGCATGTGGCTACGCCACTGTGTGTACACATCATCATTCATTGTCAAATTCCCAGAAAAGGAGGACACTTAGGTGCAGAAGGTCAAGACAGCATATGACTCGGCGAGTTCACATGTGCAAATCATCCACTAAGAAACACCAACTGTCTTGTCCCGTTCTTACCTTAATTATATGACAGGAATTAACTCAAAGAATGCAATTTCACTTTCATCCATTAATCACAAAGATCTCATTGATGCTTATAATCATCTGAATATATTCTTGATCCATGAATCATGTCTGCTGATAAGTGAAATGCATGGACATGACCATGACCAGTCTTTAAATAGCTAATTCTGAAGTAAATGTGAACTTCATAACAATGGAAATCTTTAAATAGCTAACTCTGAAATGTTAAAGTAGCTTACTTCACACATTTTACCAGTCTACATCCTTGACTAATGAATCAATCAGCTCATGGCGTTGTAGAACATCCCCGAAATTCTGCGGCATTGCAGCAGGGGCTTCGAGGCCTGTAACAAACAAGTAAGGCTAAGTTACAGTTCAATAATTTGTAATAGTTCAACCAAACTTGAATTAGCAGAGAGAGTTATCTGACCACGAAAACCGTATACTGATTATGCAATAAAACGCAGACAAATTAAGAATTGATAGAAAAAGTTAGGATACAAAATGGAGCCACTAAAACTCATGTCCACCATAGGATAAAATTAACTAATGTTGGGTGAAGAACATTTCAATGATTATGCTTCTCAAATCTCAATCTCGAAAGGACAATACCTGAAAACAGCCTTAATTAATGCAAAATGACAAACCAACTAATGCTATCTTTTGATGTGCAATTCTTGATCATCAAGTTATAAAATTTCCATAAACATTCAAAATACAATGAATATAACAGAAATTTCGGGCGACCAAAGACCAAGATCAAACTTGTTCTCCAAACAGATTTGGTATTACCTTAACTGTTTGCCAACACTCGTTTCTTGGTTTTCCCATCCTTCTTTTTACAACCCTTTCACTCGACAATCAATCTTTCTTAGCTTTCTTGTTTGATTTTGCCTTTTTCTTCATCTGCTTCTCCCCATTCAATACATCTAAAACCCCTTCCTTCAAAGCTTTCACGGCTTTACCTTTGTTCCTTCCTTTTCTTCTTACCAACATCCATGTCGCTCTCATCATCATCACTTTCCTCCATCAAATTCTCATTATCAGCACTTTTCAGTTGCTCATTCTCATCCAGATCATCATCTTCGCTCTCCATGTCTTCTCCTACATCCATATATCTAACCTCACAAATCCTCCCCTTTTTCTTTCTCTTCTTCCCACTCTTCTCATCATCCTTCACTCCAATCTCCTTACCTTCAATTTCACTATCACTAGTTTTTGCAATCTCGACTTGCTTTTCGCTCTCCTTCAAACCCTCGATTTTCAACTTCACATCCGGCAATGCCTGGTAAACGGGCAATGCTACCGAATCAGAAAACTTCAAGTGCAAACTCCTCACACCATCCCACTTCTTTGGCACCTTTTCAACAGCTCCCTTAATTGCATCAAACACATTCTCCACAATTTCATCCTTCTCCATTGCCACCTTACCCACCTTCATCACACAACAAGTCCCAGTTCTTAAATAGAAAATGGCACTCCCTAAAGCCCTCTCAACTTGCAACTTCAAATTCTTCATACTCAGATTCACCCCTAAACGCAGCTTCTTTTTCTTGAAAAATTCCTTTCCTATCAATTTAGGCAACAAACGGACCACCCTTTTGTCTACTAAGAACAAGTTATAACTATTGCATAGCTTCCTTTTCGCCTCAAAGGGCTTGTAGTTTGTTTTAAGCTTGGAAAGCTTTATCACTTTTGAAATGGGTATGTTTTGGCGGATTTGATGAGTTTCTTGATTTGGTCCGAAAGAGGGGTGGGGGATTGAGGCCTGTCATCTATGATTAAGCAAAGCTGTGAAGTAAGGTCTAAAATGGGGTGAGAGAGAGGAATTCTAAAAGGGTTTGTGCGAGGTTTAGGAGGGATTTTTTTCAGGGTAAGATTGAGGTAAATGTAGTCATCTTCAGGTAGGGGCTGCGGCTTCTCGCCGGTTGATTTGGCAGCTTTGTATTTCAAAAGGGCGTTCACTGCAGAGTCTATGGTGGATTTGCTGACCCTTGAGGCAGCTGCAGCAGCAACCATTTGTTGTGCGCTGCTCTCACTTTGAGGCCTGAGACACAATTACAACAAAGTTACAGATGGCTCAACCAAACTAGAGAAGGCGGCATACACCTCAATTTTAACCTTACTCGCATGACCACATACAATCATCAGTTCAAGTAAAGTATAACATTAAGAAAAACGCAGGATGAGTCATTCAAATCACCGGCTAAAAGTTAGTAGATAATGTCTGAAGCTAAATCAACAATCTGCCGAAGTTATGAACATACACGTTCGTGTCTACTTAAATTCTCACTTCCAGCTTTTTCTTATATTTCAGTTTTCAGATTTTGCAATGGGTGGAACTCTGTTTGTTGCTTTTAAAAGCCACAATAAAAATTTTAAAAGTTCCAAATCAAATATCTCTTGCGTGGTAACAAATCTGCAGATATAACATTCAACATAACATTCTTGAATCTTGAGTTTTCGGCGTTCTCCAGATATAACTGTCACATTCATGCTAAATGCTGCTGATATAGAGCATTTGAATGTAAGCCGTTGGATGGCGTTTTATCATGATCGTAGGATCTGTTTTAAGGGAAGGGATCAAAACGGCGTAGTTTCAACTAATGGAAGCCTAATCTCCATCGTTGATTCAGAGAAGGAAGATCCAAGGGCTGTCATCTGTTTGAGTCAAGAGGAAGATCCAGCCGTTTATTCATCTACAAATCTGACGGTCCAGGAGCTATGGGAATGATCTGTTTTGCGGGAGGGGATCAGGGCCGTTATGCTGGAGTTTTTGTGCCAAGGCTGAGCGGATATTCTCGTGATTTGTTGAGAGTGACGTGTTTGGAATGTGGTGACGTTTTGCTTGGGTTATAGTCTGGTTTTAGCTCACTTTTGGAGCAAGTCATTAGTAGTCTCTTTCTTCTTTGTTTAATTCTCTTTCTTCCCATCCCTGCTCTATTTCTTGTTGTTGAAGTGAAGATACTGTTTTATCAATATATTTCATCCATTTCCAGCTAAATACTTGTTTTAGTTTTGCGTATTATCTATTATATCACAATTTGGTATCCAGAGCCAGTCGTATCCCTACGGCCATGGCAGAAGGATTGAGATATAAGGAATTACAGGAACTGATTAAGAAGCAGGAAGGCTCACTGATTGAGGAGAGGGCGATGCGAGTAGCTGCTGAGAAAAAAATGGATGAGAGGTTTGATGATTTAACTGGGGCATTGGAGAAGTTAACCATGCAAATGGGAGCTATCGCAGATCAGGTGCAGAGCTACAATCGAAACAAGTCAGTGCTGGGAGATGGGTTATCTGCTTTAAATGGGAAAGAGAGAGGCTCTGTATCTAACAACACTGTAAATACAGAGATGCAATCCCATGCCAGTTATGGAGGTAATACCACTTCTCATAAGTATATTGATTTTCCCTGTTTTGATGGAACTAATCCGAGAGGATGGGTAAGGAAAGCACAAAGATACTTCAAACTCTTACCCACTGTGCCAGAACAAGAGAGGATTATTTTATCATCTATTTGCTTTTCGGGGGTAGCTGAAACATGGTTACAAAATTTGATTGAAACTAAGCCTAATCTAGGATGGGATCAATTGATTGATGAGGTCTTAAGGAGGTTTGATGTGGGGGATAGATAGTTGATAGTAGGTGAGTTCCATAATCTGAAGCAGATAGGTACAGTGGAGGAATATCTGGTTAAATTTGAGGAACTTAAATCTCAGCTGTTGTTGTTTTGTAAGAATTTAACTGAAGAATATTTTATTGCTGCATTTATATGTGGACTGAAAGAGGAGATTAAAGCTTCAGTGTTTGCTCATAAGCCCCAAAATCTAAGTGATGCTGTCAGTGCTGCAAAGAGTCAGGAAGCTGTTGTGGATGCTTCGCTAGCAAGAGCTTAGGGGGGATCAAAACATCACAGTAATGTTAGGCCACCAATGAAGCCCACACCATAGAATAACCCATCTAAGAATTGGAATGCTGGAGGAAAAGGAAATTACCATAACAAACCTTTTCCAACCTCAAAGAGGTATTTGACAACTTCAGAAATGAGAGCTAGGAGGGAAAAAAATATGTGTTATAACTGTGATGAGGTTTACACTGCGGGCCATAAATGCACTCAGAAACAAATGTTCATAATCATTCCTGAAGAGGATTGGGAGAGTGAAGAACCACCAGGCAACGATGAAGATGTGTCTGACCATGAGGATGTCACTATTGCTGTGCATGCCATCTCATCAAAGAAGGGGTCTCATATGTTCAAAATGGGTGGTCAAATTGAGGGAATTGAGGTAAGGATGATGATTGATTGTGGTGCAACATCCTGTTTTGTAGATGAACAACTGGCTCAGAAATTGAAGTGCAAAGAGGAATCTGCCAAACCAGTGAGAGTAAGGATGGCTAATGGAAGGAAGATGGTAAGTCACATGATAATTCCAGAATTAAAGTGGAACATGCAGGGACATGAATTCATCTTTCGTGTAAGAATCTTGGACTTGGGTGGTTATGGCATGTTACTGTGAGGAGATTGGTTAAATGACCATACACCTGTGCACCTAGATTACAAAGACAAAAGTGTTACTATATCAAAAGGAGAAGAGAGGGTTAATTTGCAATCCTTATGTGGTAAGGATGAGTTAAAGTATCTCACTGATGAGGAGCTGAGAGAGTTAGTGGAAGAAGGCAATGTGGGGATGTGTGAACAGATATTTTCACTAACCATCACAGCAGTGGAAGATGAGGTACAAGGAGAAGGGTTGAAGGACCTACTTGATCAGTATAGAGAGGTGTTTGAGGAACCTAAGTCTCTACCACCCCAGAGGGATATTGAGCATCAGATTGAATTGAAGGCAGATGCTGTACCTAAGAAACAAGTCCCTTACAGGTATTCACATACTCAGAAGAATGAAATTGAGAACTTGGTTAATGATATGTTGAAAGAAGGGATTATCCAACCTAGTCAGAGTCCTTATGCCTCTCCAGTGTTATTAGTAAAGAAGAAGGATGGTTCATGGAGAATGTGTGTTGATTACAGATATCTGAACACTCTTACAATCAAACACAACTTCCCCATACCCATTATTGATGAGTTATATGGAGCTAAGTACTTTTCCAAGATAGATCTCAGGTCTGGCTATTTCCAAATCAGAATGAGAGACACTGATATACCTAAAACCAGCTTTGTCACTCATAATGGTCACTATGAGTTCCTAGTGATGCCATTGGGACTTTGCAATGCACCTTCAACCTTCCAGTCTCTAATGAATCAGGTATTTTTTCCATTCCTCAGGAAATATATACTAGTATTCTTTCATGATATATTGGTGTATAGCAAGAGCTGGAGTGAACACATTACACATCTGAAATCAGTGTTAGAGATCCTTAAACAACATCAATTATATGCCAAGAAGAGTAAGTGCAGTTTTGGTAAAGAGAATGTTGAGTATTTAGGTCACATCATTTCTGAGAAAGGGGTATCTACTGATCCATAAAAGATCAAATGTATGGTTCATTGGTCTACTCCAAAGACAGTTAAAGAACTGAGGGGATTTCTGGGGCTTACTGGTTATTACAGGAAATTCATCCAAAATTATGGACTGATTAGCAAGCCACTGACAGATTTGCTGAGGAAGGACAGTTTCTTATGGAGTGAAAAGGCTGATCTGGCTTTTGAGAAGCTTAAGCAAGCTGTTACCACAACACCAGTGTTGGTGCTTCCAGATTTTAACAAAACTTTTGTGCTAGAAACTGATGTATGCAAAGAAGGCATTGGAGCTGTACTGATGCAACAAGGAAGGCCAATTGCTTACCTCAGTAAAGCTTTGGGGAAAAAGAATATGGGGCTGTCTGTATATGAGAAATAGTTTTTGGCCATATTGCTGGCAGTCAACAAGTGGAAACATTACTTGCAAGGCAACCACTTCATCATAAAATCTGATCAACAGAGCCTTAAGCATATGTTAGAACAGAGATTAGGGACTGTCTTGCAACAGAGATGGATTTCTAAGCTATTAGGCTTAGATTATGAGGTGCTATACAAGAAAGGTGTGGACAATGTTGTTGCTGATGTTCTATCAAGAAGACACAATACACATGAGGAGTGTACACAAATCTCAGCAGTAATTCCAGCATGGGTAACTGAGATAAGTGACTCTTTATATTCTCAGATTATTCAAGCAAAGTCTGTGCATAATCAAGTGTTTCCTGAGTTTCAGTTAAATGGGGGATTATTAAGGAAGAAGGGAAAGATCTGCATTAGGGACAGTATGGAATTGAAGTAAAGAATCATCAAGTCTCTTTATGACACTTCACTTGGTGGGCACTCAGGAATGGTGGGAACTTATCAAAGAGTGAAGTCAATGTTCACTTGGCCCAGGCTCAATAAGGATATGGAACAATGGGTAAAGGAGTGTGATATCTGTCAAAGAGCCAAGCATGAAAATGTGAAGTATCCTGGGCTCTTACAACCACTACCAATACCTGATCAAGCTTGGACTCATATTTCAATGAATTTTATTGAGGGACTGCCAAAATCAGAAGGGAAGAACACTATATTGGTGGTAGTGGACAGATTCAGTAAGTATAGTCACTTTATTGCCATATCTCATCCCTATACTGCTGAAAACATAGCAAAACTGTTCTTGGACAACATATATAAGCTCCATGGTATGCCTCATACCATTGTTTCTGACAGAGACAAAGTATTCACTGGTAACTTCTGGAAGGAATTGTTTAAGTTATTGGAGACTTCTTTAGCCATGTCATCAGCATACCGTCCTCAATCTGATGGGCAAACTGAGAGAGTAAATCAGTGCTTAGAGAGCTACCTCAGGTGCATGTGTCTTCTCAAACCAAAAATGTGGAAGAAATGGTTGTCACTAGCTGAATTCTGGTATAACACCAACTATCACTCAAGTCTCAAAATCACACCCTTCCAGGCTCTATATGGATACTCCCCAAAGAAGCACATTCTGGGGCCTTATGATGACACTTTAAGTGTGGGAGTCACTGAGTTGGTACAGGAAAGGGATAAATTCAATAAAATGTTGAAGGAATCCGTGGAAATGGCTCAAAACAGGATCAAATCTTATGCTGATAAGAATCGTAGTGAAAGGAGCTTTGAGGTAGGTGATATAGTTTACCTCAAGCTACAACCATATAGGCAAACATCTATGGAATTAAGAAGGAACATGAAGTTGGCTCCCAGGTATTTTGGCCCTTATACAGTGGAAGCAAAGGTTGGGAAAGTGGCCTACAAGCTTAAGTTACCAGCTGGAAGTTTGATACATCCAATTTTCCATATGTCCTTACTCAAAAAGAAAATTGGTATGAAAAGAGTGGTAAGTTCTGAGCTACCAGAAGTTGTTGAAAATGGGGGATTCAAAATATACCCAACCGCTGTACTTGAGAGGAGGATTGTACCTCGTAATAACAAACCCATAGCCCAACTCCTTATACAATGGGTGCATTCTGGGCCAGAGGATGCTACTTGGGAGGACTATAACACCATCAGTAAGAAGTTCCCTTCATTTGATCCTTGTGGACAAGGATCTAAAAATGGAAACGGCAACGTCACATTCATGCTAAATGCTGCTGATATAGTGCATTTGAATGTAAGCCGTTGGATGGCGTTTTATCATGACCGTAGGATCTGTTTTAAGGGAAGGGATCAAAACGGCGTAGTTTCAACTAATGGAAGCCTAATCTCCATCGTTGATTCAGAGAAGGAAGATCCAAGGGTTGTCATCTGTTTGAGTCAAGAGGAAGATCCAGCCGTTTATTCATCTACAAATCTGACGGTCCATGAGCTATGGGAATGATCTGTTTTGCAGGAGGGGATCAGGGCCGTTATGCTGGAGTTTTTGTGCCAAGGCTGAGCGGATATTCTCGTGATTTGTTGAGAGTGACGTGTTTGGAATGTGGTGACGTTTTGCTTGGGTTAGTCTGGTTTTAGCTCACTTTTGGAGCAAGTCATTAGTAGTCTCTTTCTTCTTTGTTTAATTCTCTTTCTTCCCATCCCTGCTCTGTTTCTTGTTGTTGAAGTGAAGATACTGTTTTATCAATATATTTCATCCATTTCCAGCTAAATACTTGTTTTAGTTTTGCGTATTATCTATTATATCACAATAACATTCTTGAATTTTCAACGTAAAGAAAATACCTTGCACCAAATGCGGCGACGGTGGCCGGTTGTTCCTCGTCGGAAGACCAATGCGTGAGCAAGGAAAGCCAGCGCGGCCTTTTAAGTTTTACCCTTGTCTTAATTGGACCGAGAGTTTTTCAAATAGGCCTTGGGCCTTTTTTTTTTTTTTTTTTTTTCCCCTTATCTTTAATTGATTGGAATATACAATTAACTATTTATCTATTTTATTATGCCTAGGAAGCAAATTCTTAAAGGTGATGACTCTAATGTGAAGATCTTTCCTTGTTTGGCAATATCATTGCGGACACGCGGGCTATTTGCTTGATATTTGAAGGAGTGATTTTCTCTTCTATTCGACGTGAAGTTAATTATGTGATCCGAGAAAAATGCAAAAATGGTATACCAACTAACCCCATTTCGCAATTTTGGTACTAAATTTTTTCCGGTGAAAAAATTAACCCCTAACTAACAAATTAGCATTTTCGTGCATCTTTTCACCGGAGTTACACAGCTGGCACCGGGAAATGCAACGTGGGTCCGAGTTTATGCTTAGGTGGATAGTACGTCACACGTGTGATGCCACGTTTGTTGTTCCCAGATAGGGAAAATTGCATAAATGGTATACGAACTTCACCCTTTCAGCAAATTTGGTACAATAACTTTTCCATTAACAAAATAAAGTCGGGTGCCCAAACACTTCTGTAAATTCCGCCAGAATGTCGCCATAAACCTTGGATCTCGGTCCGAAACAATACTAACCGGAACTCCGTGCAATCTTACGATCTCTCTGCAATATACGTCAGCTAGATTTTGAACCTTGTCGGACATTCGAACCTTGAGGAATGGCTGACTTGTTTAATATATCAATAACCACCCATATTTCATCGTACCCTCCTTTGGTCCTCGGCAAGCCGGACATGAAGTCCATTGTCACTTACTCCCATTTGCACTCGTGGATCATAAGTGGTTGGAGAGTTCCTCCCAGCTTTTGATGCTCTGCTTTAACTTTTTGACACTTTAGACATCGCTTCACGAAGTTAAAGACATCTCTTTTCATGCCACTCCACCAAAACTTCTCCTTCAAATCCCGATACATCTTCGTACCTCCCCGAATGTATCGAATAACATAAGCAGTGTGACTCCTCAAGTATAAGTCTCTTGAACTCTTGCGGGGACACAAACTCTTGCTTTAAACCTTAGCAAACCCAAATCATCAAATCTGAACTTGGAACTCGAATAACCTTGAGGCTCTTGTGATCGGTAAACACTTAGAACGTTGCACCATAGAGGTAGTGACGCTACTTCGCCAAAGCAAACACAACGATGGCCAACCCAAGATCGTGAGTGGAGTAGTTCTTCTCATGCTCCTTTAATTTCCTCGAAGCATAAGCTACAACTCGGCCACTTTGTATTAAAGCACAACCGAGACCTTTCTTCCAAGTATCGGTGTAAACTGTATAGCCCTTGGTACCCTCGGGCAAGGTAAGAACTAGTGCCGAAGTTAACCTCTCTTTCAAGGTTTGAAGATGGAGAAGAAGAAATAAAGTTATGAGCTCTTAAAGGTATGAATATGGAAGAAACCCTTGTTGCCTTCTTCCATTGCTTCTTTCTTGGGCCAAAACATGAATGAGAGGTTAAATGAGAGTGAGGGGGGGATTAAGGGTTGTCTTGGGTTAAAAGGGCCAAAAATTTGGGTCAAAATCGGGTCAAGAAAGCTCAAAGGTCGAAAGGGCGTAAACGGGTCATATGGGTTGAATTTTCTTGTGTCGGAGGGCCAAACGACATCGAAAAAGTCTAAGGCTTGTTCCATTGGATCCGGATCGTCGAAACGAGTCCAACGAAGGAGATGGAATTTGAATCCGAATTCTCGAACTCAAGTTATGATGAAAAATAGCTTAAGGTTTTTATCGAGAAAGATCATCTTTTATCGTACCAGAGAAAATAAACATTTTATTTTGTTTAATGGTAAACTTTATGATACCGGAGTGTGTTTCCGGTCTCTGGCAAAATTTTGCATTAAATTGTAATTTTTTGTACATAGGGGTTACATTTGCCGTCGGAAAAGTTATTGTACCAAATTTGCTGAAAGGGTGAAGTTCGTATACCATTTATGCAATTTTCCCTATCTGGGAACAACAGACGTGGCATCACACGTGTGACATACTATCCACCTAAGCACAAACTCGGACCCACGTTGCATTTCCCGGCGCCAGCTGTGTAACTCCGGTGAAAAGATGCACGAAAATGCTAACTTTGTTAGTTAGGGGTTACTTTTTTCACCGGAAAAAATTTAGTACCAAAATTGCGAAATGGGGTTAGTTGGTATACCATTTTTGCATTTTTCTCTATGTGATCCACAAATTAATTTGAAATACGAATTCAACCTATATTGGTTCGTTTGATTTTTTGTTGCTAATTTATTTTCTTCGGATTTGAGTTAGTGTTGCCCTCGGAACGATTGGTCTTAAAAAAAACAAAAACCACCACCGATTAAATTAGTGACTATCTACCTTTTCAAAATTATAAAATAATATAATAGTTATAGTGACTATCTACACTTTTCAAAAATATAAAAATAATATAATAGTTATACCACTACTGCTATTTGAACAAAATTATTTATGGTATTTGAGTAAGAAAAATTTAAATTATCAAAATTAAATTATTTTATCGAGATAAAGATTTTCGCCCATCCGAACTATGACCCTTTTGGCATTTCACCATCCCAACTATTTTTCACCCGAAACCGCCATCTAAACTTTGAATTCCTGACAAACCACCATCCCACAGCGGTTTTGACCATTTTTTGAGCGGTTTTGACTCTTTTTTCAGCGGTTTTGGATGTTTTAACACATAATCTATGGAAAAATAACAAAGAGAGAGAGACATATTTACATGTGTTAAAACATCCAAAACCGCTGAAACAAGAGTCAAAACCGCTCAAAAAAGGGTCAAAACCGCTGTGGGATGGTGGTTTGTCAGGAATTGAAAGTTTAGATGGCGGTTTCGGATGAAAAATAATTGGGATGATGAAATGCCAAAAGGGTCATAGTTCGAATGGGCGAAAATCTTTATCTCTATTTTATATTTAGTATTCAAAGGCGATTAAAGTAAATTGTTACCCATCTGCAAACTTTCTTCAATAAGCAATAATTTTTGACATGAGTAAAACTATTATTTTAAAACAACAAATTATATTTTCTCGTAAAAGCTATTCCAATCGAGTGGCTCCTAATTTATTTAATATCATTTAATCTCTTGTCTATAGTTCATTGTATCAGCATTAAATTATCACATTCATGTAAGTGATAACTGGAATAGATAAATACAGAGTTAATTGCACCAAACCCCCTATGTTTGTTGTAATTTGTAAAAAAAAATACTATGTTACAAAAATTAGTTCAAAAAACTTTATATTATTTTATTTTTTGCACGTCGTCCCTCCATTGCATTTGGTCAACTGTTAAATGTTTTAATCTTAAAATACTCTTACTTTACATATTCAAATAATATTAAGATATACATATTATATGTATTAAAAATACAAATATCATAATTACATTATTTTAAAATATATATATTTAACACATACATATTATATTAAAAAATAAAAAATGTATAAATATTAAAAATTACTTTTTATATTTTTAAATATATATTAAAATATACATATAACTGAATAATTATTATTTTATAAATATTATTATTAAATAAAAATATACATAGATATTATTTATATATTTCTAATTTGAAACATATATTATTTATATATGCATATACAATTAATTATACTTTTATATATATATATATCATCTTCTTCTCCAAACAGTAAAACACCACCGTCGCTGTTCCGAGCAGTACAACCACGCCACCGCTGCCATCCTGCCTCCGTCCCGCCACGCCACTGCCTCCCCTCTCAAGTCCGCCCCTTCCTACCTCACCAAATCTTTCGCCGTCACCGGCGCCCACCCCAAATGACCAAATTCGTGCCGCCGACCATCCCTAATCGCCGCAAGTCCGCCTCCACCGTATCCCTTCTCACCTTAGTCAACCCCTCTTCTTCTTGCCAAATCTAGATCCGAAACTGGATTTGAATGATTGTATGTGTGTATGACTGCACAGTGGTGGTTGGTGGTGGCGGTGGACTTCAATAGTGTTTGGTTGTTGGTGGTGGCACCGGTGCCGGCGTTGTACATGGGAGGGGGTGGTCGTATACGTTGGTGGCGGTGGTTGATTTCTGGAAATGTTTGGATTTGGTTGGGCATGGTAGCAAGGGTGACGCCACGCCTATCAATGTGGGGTCAGTTGACCCCACTAACTTTTTTTTTTTTTTTAATTATGTATATATATGTTTATTTATTTATATATTTCATGTGTTTTTAAATATATTGTTTTAAGAATAGGTTTTTTTGACCTCACATAAAAAATAAAATATCATATTGACCCTTTAATTTTAAAGTTGTATGTAAATTTTTTTTTAAAAAAATAAATACAAATCTAAAATAAAAGTCTATTTAATCATGTCCTAAATATTAAAACACTCTAAAAAATGATGGTGCAGGAATCTGAGCTTCCTAAAACGCAACAACACTTTCAATATTTATAGGGAAAGGGAAAGACCATCACAGGCATGAGAGCCTGAGGAACTGGGTTTCCTTTTGAGCGTGGGTTCTCCCAGCTAGGATAACACCAAGAGTGCAAAATATAGTGGTGATGCAACTGTGGTGAAGGTAATACGAAGCTTGAGAAGATGAGGAAAAATGGAAGAAAATGGCCAGAATAGTGAGTGCAGTGGAAGATGACTTGGGGGAGAATGCAAGTGTTCTCTCCTATTTATATGTTAGGGGTGAGGGTAGATTGGATAATTTGACCGTGTGGTCCCAAACCTGTGTTGCCCTAACACGTGGCGGCCTGTGATGGCCTGAGAGTGATGGCTCTGAAAAGCAGGCGGCGTGCCAGGTACGAGGTGCACACTGCCATGTTGTCAAAGGTTGTTGGCAAGGGCCGTGTGTTGGGAAGGCCCAAGGTTAGACTTACAGGAGTACGGACGCCCTACAAGGGAGAAGATCCTACGCGAGCGTTGGTGACGCTTGAAGGGCGCGCGAATGGGTCTTCCCCGGTAGAGGGTCCTTGAGCGTCAAATATACGAGCGTCAGAAAGCAGGTGCCCTCGTGTGGGTGCCTCCCTGGGAAGGGTGGCCTTGAGGACCGGGGTGTGAGCGTCAAGTCTGAGAGCCCGAGCCCTTTACCTGAACAGTTGACCGAGGCTCATGGGCCTGTATTAGCCAGCAAGTGAGTGGGCTGGGTTGATCCGCGAGCCCATCAGTGCGAGCGTCCAATCTTTAAGTCGGTTGATGGCGACACGTGGACGGCTCTGATACGAGCGTGATTTTATGTCTCATCAAATAATATATATTTTGTATTCAATTTCAAAGCTAAAAAAATATTTCACAAAAAAACCATAAAATATAGGGGATTTATTAGTCGAAAAAGTAATCAATATTATTTAAAGTAATTGAGTCATTATTATCAAAACATGAATTGAGTTTTAAAAAAAGAGAAAATTACATCTAACTATTCTCATATTTGGCCTAATTACAACTCAGTCTCTATTATTTATATATTTATTATGTAATCACTTTACATTCCGTTTGAGATCTCTAACATCCATTAGGGTTCCATTAGGTTGGTTAGTTCTCCTTCCCAAATTGCTCCTAAATTTATTACAAATACATCTCTATAGTTTCTTTTTAATAACAAAACAATCCTTGTATTTTTTAGAATTTGAGAAAAACAATTGATCAATCTAACGGAACCCTGGCTAATATCAGGGTGTCAAATGGAATATAAAGTTTGAGAACTACAAAATAAATATATAAAGAATAGGGATTGAGTTGTAATTAAGTCAAACCTAAGTGTAGTTGAATGTATAAACAAGGGTAGTTACATATATTGAGAAGAGCTTACTTATTATATAATCAGTAATGATAAAATTATGGTACAGTTTCAGAATATGTAAAATTGTAAAATAAATATTTTAAATAAAATATTTATTTTTATTAATATATTTTTTGATCGGAAGTTAAAATTTTTTGAACCTACTGCTTGAAACTTCTGGAGTCGCCCCTGCATGGTAGGTGGGGAGGGATGGTGGCGGCGACTCGTGGTGGGACTTTTGATGAGGGTGGCAATGGCGGTGGGGGCAGGGAGTTGGTGCGGGTGGGGGGAGGGGGGTGTTGGTTTTTTTTTTAAAATTATATTTATATTATATAAATAAAATTATATATATATATATATATATCAATCATTAAGGGCATTATAGATATTTCGTAAAAAGAAAAATTCATTTCTACACGCAGTCAAAGTGCCTGTAAGACCAACATTAGGCATCGAGTTTTTTGTGCAAAATTTTAAAAAATATAAGATTTTTTGAATGATATTTATATGTCAGGGTTTTTTTTACTTGTTTCACCTAACACAGGGTAGTACGATGCATTTTTCTCGATAAATGCATATATTCTCCCCTATGATCTTTGACATTAAAAGCTTATATTTTTGCTTCCTAAATGCATATTCCCTCACAAAATCCTAATACAACTTTCAAACTAAGTCTAAACTTCTGGCCCCTTATCCAATATGAATATCAACAAATGTAAGGTCTCCCATTTAAGTGTAACTTGCACATCCCCAGCCAAAAGAAGTCCTTTTTCGCTGAGTTCGTTCATAACACGGCTTTCAATTTCTTCTCGACTCCACTCTCAACTCTGTTGTTAAAGTTGCCTTCTACAACAACAATGTCAAGCTTCACAATGAAAGAAAATATGCTCGTACAAAAAAGAAATTCTTTCGTTTAATTTTCGTCGGGAAATATGTTTTCACATATTTTTCGTTTAAGGTTCCGACGGATATTTTGTTGGATAAGATATATTCGACGGAAACTCCACCGAAAATATGGTTTTCTTTTTTTTTTTTAATATTTTTCTTTTTATGTTTCGATGAAATTCCGACGGGTTTTCCTTTGGAAAATCGAAATTATTTTTCATCATTTTATCAACTTATCTACGGAATCCGGTCGGTAATCCGTCGGAAAGTTGAAATAATTTATTTTCAATTTTCAATTTTCCGACAGAATTTTTGTCTGTATTTTGTCAAAAGAGTTGAATTTATTTATTTTTTTAATTTCACTGTTTTCCGTCAGAAAACTATCGAAACACGGTTAGAAATTTTTTCCGACAATCGTTGATGGGACGGACAACTCCCATCAGAAATCCGTCGATTTTCTTTTTTTTGATGGGTTTCCAGGGGATCTTCCATCAAAAAATAGAGAATTTTTTGTAATGTCAGTTTCGTTTATTATATTTACTTTTTATTGTAACTCTTGCTGATTTAGCAGATCGTAGTTTAGAAACATGGTTAATGTTACAATGATGTTGTTATTGAAGTTTATGGGGGTTATCGTTGGGGTTGTTTATGTAATTTGTTTGGGTTTTCTATACGGAAAGTTAATTTAATTAATTTTGCTTAAGTAACGAGTAGGAGAGGTGTATATATAATATAAGCAATTTTTTCCACTGATTAAAATGGGTTTCGATGAGAAAAGTCATGAAATTGTAACATGTTTTTAAATATATAGTGCCAAAATTTGTCCCAAAATCACAAGTGAAATATAGTTGATATCCCCAATTTTGCATTTTTTTTCCAAAAAACATAAAACATGTCCTTTATTTCCCACGCACACTCTCTAAATCTATACTACAAATTACACATAATATATTTTCCTAAAACACATCTCCCCATAGTATTTCCTAGTAAATTAAATAGCCCATACCAAGTTACTCCAATCAGTAATTGTCATACAATTAAGATCATCCCACCCTAGAATATCACTCCAATCCTTACTAAATCTCATGATATTACAACAAATTCATTTTCCAACTTTTACTAATTCGTTGTGAAATAGTTGCAAAGTTTTCAAGTTGCTAATAAGTCGTTGTTTTCTATTAGCGAGGCTTCTTCCACCTCGGCTCGATCTTTAGCCCCGGTTAATTCCAACAAAACCCTTACGGGCGTGGCCATGGCCGTGGCCGAATGCCTTAATGTGGTCTTTGAGTGACCTCTTGTGCTTAAAATCAGAGCCACAAAAGCAGTACCAAATCTTGCCACAGTTCTTCTCATGTGTTCTCCAATCCCCTTTGACTGCAAAAGGCTTCAGACATTTCCTGCAGAAGAAGGGCTTGCACCCATGTTTCCTCTTGTAATGTATTTGGAGGGTTCTGAAATCTTTGAGTGGCCTTGCTCTTGGACGATCAATGTTGTGCTTGCATCCTGATGCACAGCAGTAGCACGGCAGCTTCACCGTCGTCGTGGGCTGCGTTCCCCGTAGGGATTCCGGACCCTTCCTGTATTCTGAACCGTGTCCCCACATATGCATCTGATCAAATATGTAAAGAAATTGATGATCAAGAATTGAATTATAGGGATTGAATAAAGTATGATTATGCAATTTCATTTGTATGAATGTTTGCAAATTTTATTTGTAAGTGAACTGAGTTTTGAAAACTTAACTTGACAATTTCTAAGCCTAATCTGATTCATCCCAACCCAAATCTAATCCACATGTCAAGTACAGACATATCCAAGAAAATTCTACCCCAAATACCACTGATTGTCCACTTCAGCATTATAATTTAGTGAATATTTTACGAATTCTAATCAAAATACTAACATTTAACAAATTAAGGTCAAAGTTCAATCGAGAAAATGGGCAAAAAAACCTAATGCTAGTAATTAATTTGGAGGATGAGTTTTTCTTTTTTTCCTAATTCAAACAGGGTCAAAATTCAATACAATTTTATAAAACTTTTGGTGCACTGAAAATAGTTAAGCAACGGCCCAAACAGGCCTGTGTTGAAAAAACTGAAAATTTTAGGGAAAATTGTAAATTTGGGACAATAACCAACCCTATTTCTGGACTTTAACTTGACATTTCTGATTTTAGGGACATTAACTTTCAAAATTTTGCAATTTTGGCAAAATCTCAACCGGATCCTTAATTCAGCATCGGAAAATCGCACGTGACCCCACGTGATCGCCTGAAATCGGTTGAAATCCTGCTTGGCAAAATAGCCTGGGACACATAAGCAAAAGAGTGCATCAAATCTCAGTCAGATCCCTAATTTCGCATCGGAAAACCGCACATGACCCCACGTGATCGCCGAAATCAGTTGAAATCCCACATGACAATGCATTCTTTTGCTTATGTGACCTAGGCTATATTTTTGCCACGCGGGATTTCAACCGATTTCAGGCGATCATGTGGGGTCACACGTGCGGTTTTCCGGAGCGGAATTAAAGATCCGGCTGAGATTTGACCAAAATTATAAATTTTTTAGAGTAAGGGTCCCTAAAATCAAAAATGTCAAGTTAAAGTTTAAAAATGCAAAATGGGGTTGATTATTGTCCCAAGTTTGCAATTTTCCCAAAATTTTAATATCTTTATGAATAAACCAACAGTGATATTTCATACTTCGATGCACATGGAATATGTAGTATGTACTTTATAATTAAATTCCGTAAAATTCATCCATATTCCCTATGGACATAACAACACTTAGATATTACTGTTTGTGCTGTGGATCTCCACATTTTTTGCAGTTGAATAGGGTAAAAGTTAGAACACCTGAACTATTTATTTGTAAGTTCTTTTATTGTGTATTATTATTATTATTTTCTAATTATAAGTTTGTAAAATTGCAAGTTTGTCGGTAATTATATTTCCCACCACATGCATTTTTCTGAGTTACAGTGCAGCACATACTCCAAAGATTATTTGAACTAAGCTTCCATGTACCTCAATCTCCCCAAAAACTAACAGAGTAAGAAGAAAATAATTCATATATAGGAAAGATGGATATTGTTATATAAATACTCAAACATATATTTTTATTTTTTTTTGTTTTTTGGACAGAACTCACACACATACATGCATATACATAAATCGGCTATAAACAGTTACGGAACTAGGATCCCGAAGGCTGGGGCCGATCACCAGCAGTCGAGCACCTCTCGAGCTCAGCTAGTGGTACTACTTGTACAAGAGTAATTTTAAAGTTAATGGAGTCGTGTTAGTATGAGGTTCATAAAAAGACTAACATAGTGTTGTTTTTGTAGATCTTTGCAATAACCCTAAAGCTACAAAGAGAGAACTGTACATGAGTTCAATCATTTCAGTTGTGATTGATATTGATAAGGTCGAAACATAGGAAATGATTGAGACCAAACATGTGAGAAGTGACTAGTTAGTCCACCTCCAGAAAAAACTTTGATTAATCCTAGACATGTCTCGAGCCAATGCATGATAATATTACAGTAATGTGTGCGTGTGTGTATGAGAGAGAGAGAGAGAGGGGATCCGAACTAAACAAAGAATTTTCATCACAATTTCCTGACATTTTTCACAGAACAGAAACCTGTAACTATTCAAAAATCCCATCAAATTCTTCAAAATCAAAATGAGGAGTTAACGTTAACTCAAATACCTGAAGATTGTTGTATCTGTTAAAAGTCTTGTCGCAAAGATGGCACGAGAACTGAGTTGGTCCAGCAAGAATTTGCGAGGGGGTAGGAATCCAGTACTGCTGGCCTATGCTAAGCCTCTCCAGGGGCAGACCTGAGAGTATCTCCACACCATTGTTGTCCATCATCCTTTGATGATCTCTAGCTGAAGGTACTGATGAGGGATAAGAACCAGGGCTTGGAAGCCCTATGTTTAGAGCCACGTTTAAGTTTTTATCATCATCGTCGTCGTGAGTACTGGAATTTGGTTTTGATGACAATTTGTGATCTTGTTTGGGGTTGAAATTGTTGGGATATTCCAAGAGGGGTAGGGTTTCTCTTGGAAAATTAGGGTTTGATGAAGTGGAAGATTGGGAATTGAGGGGAATGAAGTTGAAAAACTGATGTTTAGAGAAATTGTAGCAGGGTTGTGTCATGATTAATGTATATTCAGAAGAGGAAGGAGATTCTCCTAGTGGTGGTTTCAATTGTTCACTAGTTCTTTAGGTTGGCTTTAGTATAGCTAGGTATATGAATATGGAGAGAGGTGGGGTGGGGGTTGTTATAAATTAAGCATGCAATGAATAGAAAAAAGGTGGGGGAAGAGAAAGAAACAATGGATATATAAGTAGAAACAATAAGCATTTTCTTCTTTTCTTTTTTTTTCATTTTAAAGAGGATTATTTTTTATTTCTTGATTATTTCGTATCGTACGTGTCAGGCATTCGAGCTTTGAATTGGGATGAATTTCTTCGCAGCAGTGAAAATGAGTTAACAAGATTTTTTAGAGTTGGCTATTTAGTTACTAAAAGTTTTCTCTATGGTTTATACAATTTAGAAAATTTCAGCTGCTAAAAGGCTTGATTTTCATAAATTACATAAAGAATAAAAATATTCCAAAGTTTCATTTACAAATAATATTTCTCAAGAGCAACCCTTTTAGACATTTTGAGAAGGGCCTCCCCAGAAAGATTCTAAGAACAAGATTCATGAATGATCATATAAATAAATATATGTTATATATTCAGGTATATATTGCAGACATATATCCTAAAATAACAAATAATATATATATATATATATATATATATATATATATATATATATATATATATTTTAGACGGTTTTTTTCTAAGTTTTTAAATCGATGCGAATTGAAATTCAAAATCTATGTTTCCAAGATATAAAATTAATGGGAACATGCATAATGTTATCTCCTTAGTCTATCCGACATTTTCTTGGGATGTTGCATTGTGTTGACTGATTCTAGTTCAACTCAAAAAATACATTTCATTACTTGGGATGTTACATTGCAAAATTCCAAACAAATTAATTCTCGAAAAACCTGTTTCCAAAGCAGGACAAAATCTTACTTAAAATCCTTTCAATTTTCATTTTAAATTTAACCGTAAATTACATGCATATAATAGTAACTGGTCATGCAGTATATCTGCAATCGATATGTTATCCCTAGCTTTTGTTTGCCTCTTAAAATGATATTGAGAAAATTGCTCCAAATAATACACAGTACTCCATAACTAATACCTTTTAGTTTGGGCAAATTTGTATTTTTAAGTATATCAACTTAATTATATAAACGATTTTGGAATGTTTCATTTTTCAAAGATAAAATAAGTTAATATTTTTAGAAATTAAATAATTTAGTACCAAATTTGACCAAAACCGCTTTTTATCCACTAGAAACCCACCCTAATTTACAATTTTCCCATTCAAGCTACTATATATAATTTATTCCAAATTATTATATAATCATTAACTTATCTCCATGAGGTGTAACAAGTTAATTAATTGTTAAAAAACTTATGATAACTGCATCATTTACTATTTTGTCTCATGCACTTCCCTTATTTTTAGTACTTTTGTTCCTTATTTTCTTATCATCGACGGCAATGCAAATGCTGAGTCTCACCTGCTCGGAGTGATCATTGAAGATTGTCAATTTTCCTGAGAAGGTCATGATATGCCCAATTTAAACATGTTTACAGGAAGCATAAACTTTGTGATGATAATCTTGTAAAAAAAGAACACGAGATAAACGCATGGGTTCAGGTTGGGGACTTCCCTCCCTTGAAGGTGTTCCAATAATTTAATTTGAACAGAAATTAACCTTGTCTCTTTATTTTGCCAAAAAAAAAAAAAGCATAATGCAAAATGCTAATTTCTAATTCTTCTAAAAGTAATAAATTTTTACCCTAGAGTAATATTTAGAGCGTAGACTGTAGCACTACTCTTTCCTAAACGAGGATATAGATATTTTTCCTATAATAGCATGACACATAAAGGTAACATGAAAGCTACAAGGTTTTATGAGAGATCAACATTGTTAGTTTGAAATGATGAGAGCTCTCATTCCGTGACATGATTGCGCGTTAATGGTGGAACCCATATCATAAGACGCCCCAGCTTAGGAGTTAACTGTACCTAACCCCCTTAGTTTCAATTTGCAGAAAAAATCCTCAGTTATAAAAATTAGTTAAAAAAATCCTGCGTTATTTTTAATTTTGCACACCGCCCCTCGAACTCATTCGGTCAAATATAAAATGTGATAACACTAAAATACCCTTACTTTATATATCAAAATAATATTAAAAATATAAATATTTAATGTATTTAGAATAAAAATATTATAACTATATTATTTTTAAAGTATACATATTTAATATATGCATAGTATATTAAAAAATAAAAATATATAAATATGTAAAAATCATTTTTAATAATTTTAAATATATATTAAAATATAGATATAAATGAATAAAAATATAGATTATATATATATATATATATACACACACACACACAATTACTTATACATATATATACTAAATAAATATATACATAATACAAATATTTTATATTTATATATTATATTATATGTGTATAATGTACTTCTATTATTTAAAAATATTATTAATAAATAAAAATATACATCAATATTGTTTATATTTTCATTAAAAAAAATATTATATATATATATAATTACTTATACTTATATATACTAAATAAATATATTCATAATACAATATACAATATTTTATATTTATATATTATATTATATGTGTATAATGTATTTCTAATATTTCAAAATATTATTAATAAATAAAAATATACATAAATAATTATTTATATATTTTCATTATAAAATATATTATTTATATATATATATATATATATATATATATATAATATTTAATATCAAAAACCTTCCCCACCCTGCCAACCACAACCGCCGTCCTTCTCCTCCCCCGATCCACCGCCGTTGCCGCCGACCCCCTTCTCGTTACTCGATTCACCGTCGCTACTCTTGCCCCACTCTTCTTTCCCCGATTTGCCCGAGGCGGCGGCCACACACTCTTCTCCCTTCCCCGACGAACAGCTGCCAAAGCCCCGCCATGCTCACACAAACACACATAGAGACACGTATACATATACTTATACACACACACACACACACATAAGTGACTTTTCACTCCCCAAAACCCTTCCACACACGCAGTCAACGCGCGTGAAGGCCACACAACGCGCTCAGGTTTTTTTTTTTTTTTTTGCAAACTTTTAGAAAACATAGGGTTCTTTGGATGATATTCCATATGATGGGGTTTTTTCTGTTCTTTTCGCCTAACACGAGGTAGTTTTCGGCATATTTCTCCCTAGCTTAGTCGTATCATTCCAAAAACCCTAAATTCTCTGCACTGTACTTAGGTCTACATATATATATATATGTCTATGCCAGCATATTAGCATAACCAGATATTTCATTTAAGGTCTCTAAAAACTCAATTACTATTTGTAGAGAGATTTTTTTTTTTTTTTTTTTACACTTAAATAATGTAGAGAGAATTTTACACTTAAATAATCAGACTCGACTCGGCACATGAAAATGAATTATAAACTTAAAAAATATATATGTGTACATACAATTTTGAATATAACACTGAAACTTTCATAACTTACTTTTAAAGGGTAATAAATTTTTGACATCCGAACTATAGCCGTTTTTATATTTTTTCTACCCGAACTAAGTTTTGTTGTAAACCGTCATCCGTACTTTGCGTTGTTTTACAAACTATCATCCTTACTTCACATTTTTTACAAAAAACTATCTTTGAATGGTTTTTAGTGGTTTTGATAGCTTAATTACTTATAAACCATCTTCCTACCTTCACGTTTTTAAAAAGAACCATCTTCGAATGGTTTTGATAGCCTAAATACTAAACACATGAGACACACATGACTTCACTAAGGAAAAACTTGTCATTTAAGGTACTTTATTCTTGGAAAATAATCATTATTCATTGGCTGTTGCAAACTTGTTGCATTGAGTGTTGAAAATAATCGTCTTAATTTAGTTAATTGGTCCAAATCTATTGCATTTTTGACACATTTTTAAGAAAATAATTATACTTGACAAATTTTTTTGTCCTGATACTCACTTTGCAAAAGTGTAATTAGAAAACGATTTAAAATTTTTTAATTTTCAACAAATAAAAGTGTTATGGAGCATTGAAAGTAATAAGAAACAAATGATGTTGGCAAGTAAAACTTTTGAAGAAGAAGTGTAAGGTGCGGTTTCAAGATTTTGAAGAAGCGTAGGATATGAATATGAAAAAGAATTTGTTGAAAAAAATTAAATGAAAAAATTGGATTAAAAGAAAATATGGGAAATAAAGATACTAACTAATTTTGGTGAAGAATAAAGAATCTAAACAACAAGTTTGGCCATCGAAATCACTTAATTAAAGTCCGCCGAAACTACTAAAAGGCCACCGAAACTGCTAAAGATCAGTAAGAGAAGGTTAACGGTAAAAAATAGATAACAGGGATAGCAGTTTACAATAAAACTTAGTTCGAGTGGCAAAATATAAAAATGATTATAGTTTATATGACAAAATTTATTTGCCCCTATGTATTGTATTTTGTATACAGACATAAGCTAAGCTCCATAATTATGACAAAATAATGATTATCTAACTTTAAGTATTAAGATAGTTGATTATTAAATTGTAAGTTTTAATGTTTGATTAGAAACAATTTTCTAGCTCCGATTTCCAAAATAATATACAACTACTAGTAAGCTCTGAAACTTCTAATAATCAATTAGATATATTTATGCATCGTTTCAAAAAAAAAAAGATATATTTATGCATCCAAAGTTTCTAAAATTTATTTTTGTAAAAGATGATTTAAAAACTTATAAGATCCCCCCAAAAAATAAATTATAAACCATATAGGGACCAGCTAACAAGCTTTTATATATATATATATAATTTCATGACAAGAACCAAGTGTAAATTCTTGCAAAAAGCAAGTATTGACCTACTTCTTAACTATCTTAAAATACTTTAAAATGATTTAAAATAATCCTATTTTTACAGTTGACCAGGATTTATAGTTTAATCACTATAAAGTAAAATAATCACTTCTTTAAAAAAAATCAAGAACTAAAATTATGGAGAAAGAAAACTGAAAATTACAATTTGAAGATTTCATTGTAATACTCTATGAAGAGTGACAACCAAATTTTCTTAGTTAATTGCAAGTTATGATTTTTTTAATATATGGTTTTATAACTTTCTAATGACTATTTTCAATGTGATGTTAATGGTAAGTGGCTGCAATTTTAAATACTCACCAATATATATATTTTAGTGATATCCAAACTTACTAGTGATAGAATTCATCTTGTACAAATTATTACCGATTATTAATGAGACAAATATGATGGGAATAGAAAATTTGTCAACTTGTAATAAACTCTTTTTGTTTGCAGCAAATATGCGTCCGTAATTAAATATTAGCAAATATACATATCACGCAAATTTTCACTTTTGGTCCTATAAATATGTATCTAATACAATTTCGGTCCTACAAATTTAGACGGGATAAATATTCTGAACATCCTGTACTATCGTGTTTTTTGGACTTTGCATCCCGAACTAAAAAAAGTCTGAGTTTGCATCCTCAACTATTGTTTTGTGATAAATTGCAACCTCGTTCCACTCATCATGTGGCACGTGGAACCAGGTTGCAATTTATCACAAAACAATAGTTGAGGATGCAAACATAGACTTTTTTTAGTTCGGGATGCAAAGTCCAAAAACCGCGATAGTACAGGATGTTCAGAATATTTATCCCAATTTAGACAATACATATTTGGTCTCATATGTTTTTAATTTTTAACCGAATTTTCACATTCGGTACTGTGTTTTAACACGTTCAATCCTTGATTTTAACATATTTAGTCTTACATTTATATCATACTAGTGAAATGAACGTGCGTTGCACGTTTATCATTTAATTTATTTAAATAAATTTAACTATTATATTTATTGAACAAATTAGGATATTAAAAACATTTATTTTGATTAAATAAATATAACGGGTAAAAAGAAATTTGTCATCCGAACTATAACCGATTTTACACTTTATCACCCGAACTAAGTTTCATTGGAAACCAGCATCCCTACTAAAATAATGATGTATAATATTTAGTACCATTTTGTACCTATTATTAATTCAAAAATATACTTATTGATGGTTTGATACTTTTATATTATTTTGGTATAGATTTTATTTCTTCATTATTGCACTTTTAATAGGAAACACCTTTTTCAGGTATTTATATTAATATATTATATTTTTTACACGTTTCGTACCATAAGAAGGATTTGTTTCAATCCTATCAGTCTCTCTTAAAATAATAATATGTATCTTAAATAAAATATAACTAATATTATTTATTTTACAATATTTATAAGTCCAACCATATTCTTTTTTTTTTTCCTATTTTTCCTATTTCTTTTTTGTCCTAAACGAAACAATCCAACACAGGGAAAACAATCCCAAGGTAGGACTCATTTAGTTTTGTCAGCAGAGCATCCTAGAAGCAATAACCATCTTGAACCTTATGATCTATCCTTGCCAATTTATCCATTATCATGTTTCTTTCTCTCGAGATTTATTTAATCTAAGTTTCTCAAGACCCTTGGAGTAAACTTCGCCAATCAAATATTACATTTCTCATTAGTTGTTTTTCAATATTCTTCATTGTTATTCATTTCACGACCGTCTCCAAATCAATCTTCACATTAATTTTTAAAAAAACGCCTCTCCAAAATTAGTTTTAATCCTTTAGGTAAGCTCTTTACCACATTATTGAAACTATACCAAGATTCATAGCATATCCTAGCACTCATCTTCAATTGTCATCTCGAATGACGCCCCTGACCAAACATTATTGGTGTGGTTATAAAAGTTTCCATCCGAGTTTAGTTTTACCCATCGCTTCTTGGATTTATTCCATGACAACTAAGTGTAGTTTTTTTTTGCCTTGCGAAAGGCCTCAACCATTCTTTTAATGCACTTTGCTCCATCTACAATAGCTTTGGCTCTCAATATTAAATCGTACGCAAAAAGCAAGTGTGAGATCATGTGAGAGCTTCTCTAATATACCGTAATTGGCTTCCAGGTTCGGCTGAAATGGTCTCTTCAACTATATATGTAAGTTGTTCCATGCATATTACAAACAAATAAGGCAAGAGTGATTGCCTTATCTAATGCCACATATCCGTACAATCTCCATTGGTTCATTATTCTATAGAATCTCCGGTTGTATCCTCTACACTCTGCTCATAATGATAATTATGATTTTCGTCGGGAATTTGAAGAATGTTAATTTTTTTAAGAAATTCCACCGGATTTTATCGTACTCCTTTTCAACATTCAATTTCAGCATCGTGCCCTTTTTTTAATCGTTGGAGTGATGTAACATTCGTAACATTTCTTTAGGCATCAAGATATTGTAATAGGTGTCTCGGTCGGGAATGAAGCTATTCTAGTTTGATCTCACGATTTCTTTGATATACGGTTCAACGAAGTACAATCATCTTGGTGATCATTTTGAGCAATACGTTGCATAACGTAATGAGCTGAAATTCGTTTATTTTTGTGGAGCATTAATTTTTGAAATTAAACAAATAAACACCCAATAATCCTTCTTGGGAATTCATTCTCTCTCCATGCAATCATTGATAAATTTCACCATCGAGTTTCCTACTATATTCTAATTGTTTTGAAAAAAGTCAGTTTGGAAACCATCTACTCCTAGCGCTTTGTATAGGTACATGTCATTTACTACCCTAAAGATATCCTCATTTGAGATCATTCTTGCCAAATTATTTTTTCACTAATGCCTTAGGGGTCATTGGTGCAAACTAATATCAAGACTCATCCCTCTTCAATGATATCTCCACTGAATAGCTTGGTGTAGTACTCCAAAATTTGTGGCTTTAGTTGATCATTATTGGTTGTCCATTCATTGATTATTTTGAGAGCACTTATCTGATTCCTTCTTCTTTTCATTATGATTGAGAGATGAAAAAAACTTGCATGTTTATCCCTAAATTGGAGCCAATTAATTCTCGACTCTTAAAACCAAATAATCTCTTTTTGTTGTAATAGTTTGTTATATTCTACCATCAATTTTTCCTCCAAATCATTTGAATATTTACCTTGTTTGTCTCATGCATAATGCTCTGAAAATTCTTTGTATTTGTATTTTATTTTTTCTATTTGAGCACATTGAAAATTGTTTAAGAACCAATGTTTCGGAGCAATGATCCCAAGTCAAAATGTACTTCAAGTTTTGATTTGGCCAATAAGTTGTATATTGCTATTTTGGAAATGTAAATCTAAATTGATAACTATTGAATCAATTTCATTTAAATTAAATTAAAAAATTTTACATATCATTTCTTCAACTGACATCCAATCTAGCATCTTGAAATTTTTAATCTAATCTTCGAAATTTTGTTTACCATTGTAAGCTGTATTAATTCTCACTTTATCATGTCCTTTCTAAATATATTTGTAAAGATATTTTACAGTTGTCCTTAATTTTTGTATGCGTGTGTATATACATTAAAATCAAGTAATTCTTTCTTTTAACCAACTATTCTTTATCTCTTTTTTATTTATCTCTTTTTTTATATTCTCTTTGTCATTTGATCTAGCATTCTATTTTTTTATTTGTATTCCTCTAGTGAGTATTATTACAGATTTATGTTAAATTTTTTTATAATTGATTTTATATATGTAGTAAAAATAATTAAAAGAGTATATTTATATAAAAAATATTCAAGGAATATTTAATCGAATATTATAAAAATTATTTATAAAATTAGATTATAAATTAATTTTATATGCACACACATTGAGTCTTCTTAGTATTCTTAATTTAAAGTAATTTTGGTATGAGGACCTACAATTCTAAATTGTGGTATATTAAAAATTAAGAAACAAAAAATGTTATTCGTACTTTTACGCATTTAATTTATATTTTATCATATAAACTAAAGGAAGATTATATGGTTAGTTAGATTTAAATAATTAAAATTATATTAGTATTAGTTAATTGAAAAATATTATATTAGGATTAACTAATTTATTGAAAAATATTTAATTTTATGTAAATCATTCAATTATATTATTTTGTTAATTAGATAAGTTTATAGAATTATAATATGGTTATAATTTAAGAAAGTTTATGAACTTAGATAATTAGAACTTTGGACTTATATAATTAGACTTACATTAGAATTAATTTATTGAAAGTTATTTTATGTAACTCATTTAAATAATATTTTATTTTACATAATTACAAAAAATTATTAAAATTTATAAAGTTAATTATTTATTATTTTTCAATTCATCAGATATATCTTATAATAACATTTTAAATTATAAGCTTTAAAATTAAAAAAATAGACAATTTATATTACAAAATTTGAATACAATTAATTAATATAGTAATATTAAAACAATCCTTCTTGAACTATATATCTTTTTTGGGTAAGTTGGAAATTTTTTATTTCTACCAAGAGTCCTATTTTAAGTTAATAAGTGCTTTTTAAATATAATTAATTAATAATCTATAACATGTATTTACATCATTATCCTTGACTAATAGTTATTGAAATAACTATTGTGAGGATATTTTAGGCGATACGTATTTTGTAAGAAACAACTGGCTCTTTTATAATATACATAGATAGATAGATTACTCTTTTTTTTCCATCAATTTTGTCACGATTGATTACAAATAATAGTCACATGAATTCTCAAAGTTAAAATGTCAAATATTTACAACAATTTACAATTACACTTTTCTTTTCCCCAAATTTAAAAATATTAAACTTTTGTCATTCTTTCAAACTAAACACTTAATATCTTAAAAAAATAGTAGATTAGCATAAAAATTAATAGGTAGTTTCCTCATTTGTATAGTATTTATAGAATTGTACCCGCGGACAGCAAGGACGTGTGCATTGGCTATAAAATAATAATCGAACTAAATGTACTGTGTAAATAAGGCTAAATGTGTTAAAATTAAGGACCAAATATGTTAATAGAGAACTAAATGTTACAATTCACTAAATATATTAAGAATTAGAAACATAGATGATCAAATATTTTAAGCAAACATTTGAAAGACCAAAATTGAATTAAGGTCATACTTATAGGAACAAAAATATAATTTTATCTACTGCATTTGTCTTAATAGTTAACAAAATCCAAAAAAAAAAAAAAAAAAAAGAAGAAGAAGAATTAATAGTTAATAATAACACTTCAAAAAATAATTTTCATTAAATTTACAGAACATACATTGTTTTAAAATAAAATATATACTCAAATATATTGCATTATATAACTAATTAATGCTAGCTAGCTTCCTCGAGAAAATCAGTATCCAGTCTTTGACTGGGGAATTTTGTAATATTGTTGTTTCCAAGAGTGCACGAGTGTGTGTCTGCGTGTATTTCTATGTATTTTTTATCTTTGGTGATCTCAAATCTTCTATGCCTCCACATTTAGAAAATCAAGATGGACAACATCAATTCCCTTAGTTTTACTAGCTATTTAATTCAGACTAGCTTTGTCCATGCATATATGTTTTTTTCTTTAAAATAGCTAGGGAAATTGTGATATTCATTTCCTAAGTTACAATAGCAATATTGTATGAAAAAAATATAAACAAGAAAAAGGGTTAGTTTTCCCCTTTTTTTTTAAAGGTTCGTTACTGGTTTTATCTGATAAGAATCGAACATGTGATCTATCTTTTAATAAGCGTAAATACTTACAATTAAACTATTTGTAACGTAAAATATATATATATATATATATATATATATATATATATATATATATATATATTATGTAATGCAACTACATATTTTGTTCAAATTACTTCAAAAAATTTGGTTAAAAAACATGTTCATTACATTAAAAATCAAGAGAAATAAAAAGTTTTCCTTCTCCACCATCCCGTCTCTTCATTTTTGTATTTTACTCAACTATATTATTTAAATATATTTTTCACGTAATAAATACCCGACTAGAAGAAATTCACAAACTTCATAATTGACACATAGAACAGAGGACACATTTGCAAAATGATGGACATAGTGGTGTGCACCATTCCTCACACTAAACAACACATGAATAGAATACAATGCTGAGGGTCACATGAGAGGCACAATGGAATTGCCATTTTAAATATTTCGGAGTCCAAAAAGTCCATTTCTTAATCCTAACAACTCAAACTATTGGAAATCTATAATTTATGTGACAAAAAAAAAGGTGGTCATTTATTAATTTTCTTACATATCCATACGTAATTGACTTAATTTTAACACAAAGTTACATGAACTATCTCAAACGATAGTTTTCCAAAAATATGTCAAAGACTGCGTAATTAACATACTATGAATTTGAGGGGAGAAAAAAAAAAAAAAACTATGAATTTGGAAAAGTTGCAAATTGGTACATCAATTCGATCAATTTTTGGTATATTTTATTTTCTGGTGGTAAAATAAAACTGTATTTTAAAAATCATACACTTAAATGCATTTTTTTTTTACCATAACTTGGTTTTAACCGCTTAAAACCCGACTCGATTTTACATGTGATGAACTCTTAGTTCGTCATGTGTAAATTACAATAGATAAAATCAGTTTCCAATCAAAATTTTGAATCGATCAAGTTTGATATACTAAATTTATAATTTCCTCCTATGAATTTATTAGGCACACCATTAATTATTGAGGTTTTCTAGTTTATGAAGTTGTTTGCTTCATGAAATGCTAATTTCCTTGTCCATTTAGGATACCTCAATCAGAATTCTCGATATATTATAACAAGTAACAAACACTCTTTTGCTTGTACGAGTATCAAGAATAATCAAGTCCTTGATGAATTTGTTGTATTAATATAGAAAATCGGAAATTTGGTATATCAATTCTGATCGAGCTAAAATATGGGATCGAGATGCTCGATCCTCTTCCGTGTCAATCATTTAAAATTTGTAAAAGGGGAAAGCAGTTTCGAGGTCGATATCCTAAAAAGAGAAAGGAAGAGTGAGCTCAAGGCCAACTCGGGGACTGGTGGGGGTGTTATCAGGGTTGGCACTCCAACACTCAAGTCAGTGCTCGAGTTACGAGGTCGAATAAGAGTGCACCATATGAGGTAGGTAGGAATTGTTACCTATGGTATAAATGAGAGTATTTATAATGGGTAAAAGTAATGATGATCTCGAGCGACGTGTGCGTGCCTCAAGCTGACAGCAGTTCTACCAAGGCGGTTCATTTAATGCGTGGTCCGCCATTCTCTCCATGAACCGTTAGTGGCCACGTGGCTTTAAAGGTCAAGGTATGGTCGAGGTGCATAATTGAGCATTGAGTCTGACGTGTCTGGTCGAGGGAGCGAGAGGTAAAAGAGATGGGGTAGTCTGGTCGACGTGTAACTCGAGAGAAGGCCCCAAATTGAGTCAGGTGACACATGGCGGATGATTAGTGGACCACATGGTCTAGGGGGTCCATGTCACGTCATTAGCCCCCCGAAACGTCATTAGATAGGGCTGACATGGTGGCGACGTTTCATCTCCCGAGACGGGAACCACTGGAATCATTGCATCGTTTCACCTTCCTGCCTCCTGCCATTTTTCAATCTTACATATAGGCTCCTCTGTAAATTTATTTTACCGTTTCATAAAAACTTTGGAGAGCTATTCGAGCGATTCAAGGCGTCCGAGCATTGAGTTGAGAGATTGCGTGGAAGAGTGAGACTTCTCAATCCTTTGCTTGCAACTTCTCGAATACATAGGTACCATTATCGATCAGCTCCCTTGAAATTACTTCTCTTCTTTACTTTTTTTTTTTCTTTTTGGTGGCTTCGAGGGAGAGGCTTCCCACTCCGATTCGAAAGCTCTCTCTCTCAATTTGCTCGAATACTCTCTTCCCCAAAATAGATTTCTCAAAAAGGGCTAATGCCAATAACTGTAGGATGTCAACAAATCAAGAAGAGGTTGAATCGAGGAATTCGGAAGTGGCAGAGTCTACCAGAGAGGAATCGAGCTCCAATTCCTGCTCGATCACAAATTGATCGGACTACGACTCATCTTTGGACACCAGATCTACTAACCCCCAAGGATCCGATGAGCATGTCAAAATAATAGAAGTATCAGATCCGGCTCCTGAAGAGAAATTGGAAGAGGTTGTCCTGCCTCGAAATATGGGGGGAAGAACCATCGATGTCTGGTTGATTAAAAAAAGAAGAAGAGAAAGAGGAGAACATTGAGCCTGAGGGGCCACTTGTAAAGGACCCTCGAGCCATACCTTGCACCATCTCCTAGGCAAAGATGAGCGAGATTGAAGATATATTGTTTGGAGGGATCCCCGAGTTTGGGGGATATAAGGTGATTCGTCCGAGCCCAGGGGATCGGATGACCAACCCTCCAGAAAATTACATTGCCATCAACTGTTTGGCGGTTCAGAATGGGTTCTGAGTTCCCATTCTGAAGGAAATACTCGAGTTTCTGAACATTCTGAGAATAAGTCATCTGCAACTGATGCCCAACTCCTACGCCATGGTCAATGGGTTGAGAGCATCATTGAAGTGCCTTGGGATAACTCCAAACATTTACTGCTTATCCAAGGTGTTCCAAGCGCCGGTCACAACCGAGTCATCAGCTTTGGGACCTGGATATGTGTGGCTGAAATCGAAATTTAACTTTCGATTTGTGAGGTCCCCGACATTATCGAACGACAATGGATGGAAAGAAAGGTTTGTGTATGTGAGGTGTGAGAAGGGTTGGCCCGGGCTTAAATATCGAGGATGGAGTTGGAGTGTAATACCCCGATTTCCAGTTATTCAGGTACGTACGACACGTGTGATTTTCCGAGAGTTAGGATTTATTTTAATTCTTTTGTTTATTAATTTCTTATCTTTCATGAGAATTATGTGAATTATATTTCAACATACTTACGTGAAAATATGTGAACTTCGTGGCAATTCGATAATCATCGCATGACTTGGAAAATATTTGTTACTTGAAATAAATGACAAACGTGATTTAATTGCCAAATTGTTCCTATATGATCATTTATTTAAATTTAAGGACCAAATTGCATGATATATTCTTGGACTAAGGTGATTAATTAGCTAGGAATGGAACTTAATTGCATGACTTGTACTTTGGAGGGACTTAATTACAATTTGATCATTTCATCAAAATCAAGGATGATGAATCACGTAAAATGGCTTCTTCATGCTTCCAATTTCATTTTCATCCAAACATTATCACTCATTGCTTCTTGTTGCTCTCGGTTTCAACCATCAAGAAAGGAAGAGGAGATTTTATTGATTTCACTCTAATTTTCCAAGGAATTTTCATGTTTTGGAGCTTAATCATCCATTTCCACCATCTTCTTCCCTTTATTTTCATTTCAAGGTATACATGAGCTATTATATGAATTCTTGAAATTAATATTTGAAGCTAGGGTTAGGATTTATGGTTAATAACTTGATTATTTATTGTTAGAAATATAAATACATGCTTTCAACATGAATTGGTGATTGAATTCTTGGAAATTATGGAATTATATGATGAGTTTATGTTTGGGTTGAAGTTGATGATTCTTGGTGATTAAGCATGATAAAAGTGTTTATATTGGATTTTACTATACGTTAAGCATGTATATGTGTTTCCCATCATGAATTCTGCATTTGGAAGTGGTTTGGGTGATGTTTGATGCATTTTGGGTTGGTTCATGAGCTTCCCCTGTTTCATCCCCTGCTTCTGCATCTTCTGCATGGCGAGAACGGCCCTTCTCGTCCCAGCTCATTTCTGGGAACGGCCGTTCCCACCAATTTGAACACCTAGAGCGAGAATGGGAACAACCGTTCCTACTTTGGCTCACAGCCGGGAACGACCCTTCCCATTTTCGGGGAACAGCTTCGGGGAGTTGGGAACGACCCTTCCCATTTTGAACTAAGGGCCGGAATGGCCATTCCCAGGCCTCTGGAAGGCAGTAAGTTTCTGCATAAATTCCATTTTTCCAATTCCAATCCTATACCTCTAAATGACCCATGCATGTTATTATATGATCAATATTATACAACAATATGATTGTAACATGCTACATTGATCAATGCATGTCATCTCGTTACATGAATAAGCCGTGCGTCATATTTGGTATCATTATTGAGTTATTGTCTCACGAGTGCACAATGTCCCCATTTCTTGTCCAGTTCTTCTCCAGGGCGGAGATTGTGATCAACTGAGCACGGTCATGCATCCTTGAGTCGTCGTGTCGCCTGTCAGGTGAGGTTTAATTTCTAGTTACATAGAACTTATACAACCCTTACGTGAGATTTCGGCCAAAAGGTATTTATATCTATAATTTCCATGAAATTTACTCATGATTACAAGCAATCCATGTTCATGAAAAGCAAGCCATGTATCGTGCATGTTTTGGCGAGTAAGCATGATTGTTCACTTTGGGCCCGAGGGTTAGTGTATGAGCCAACCGGGAAAGCATAGGGCTGACGGGTAACTCTGCACTCCCCTCATTATGTGGGATCACCTCTGAATCCACCAGGAGATTGGTGGAGGAAGAAATCCCGCACGTGGGAGTCATGTTCCTGACGTACACCATGTCGTGGATGGTGAAGGCTCGCAACCTTCCCATCATTGGAGGGAGAAGGAGACTGGGGATGAGTCCGGCACCACGGGCTATCCTCGGGTTAATGTATTGATTGCACTCATTGATTGTATTGATTGAATACACTACCGCACTACTACACTGTAATCGAATTGCATGATCACATGTTAACCAATAAAGCAAGCATGTATTGTTCACTATTGGAGTAAGGTTGGAGAATTGCCCTCACTCGCCGGGCCACGTATTGCATGAAACTGAATTAAATGAATTGTTAAATTGGATAGTTGTATTCTCGGGCAAAGCATATTCCATTCTTGAACTTATATTATTTTCCTTTCTAAAATTTACCCGAGTTTATGACTTGCATGATAATTACGCTAATATCTATTTATGCCCCTCACTCAGTCTTTATAGACTGACGCCTCCACCTTTCAGGTTCTTGCAGGTGCATGCTAGACGGGAATCGAGTCGAGTCCGGTTTGTGTATTCGAGTCATGCACGGTTCATCTATTTATTGTTGCATATGAATTATTATTATTGTTAATTCTTATAGATTTTGGGAGATGATAATGTATTAATACATGAACATAGTTGGAGATAGCATGCTTTCGATGTTGGTATTTGATATTGAACATATTATGCTTTCGTTTTATTTTGATACATTATGAATTGATTATGTGGTTTGGTGTTAGTCCCGCCTAGCTCATTTTTTTTATTATCTCCCGTTCGCTATAGTTTAGTTCATGTATGGTCGTCCATCTCATATGTGGATTGAGCTATAGTGCGGGGATGCAGCATCTTTGCTCTTTGGGTGCTACATCTTAAGTGGTATCAGAGCCCGGGTGCAAAACCGAGGTTCTAGTATCGTGTCGTGTCAAGTCTAGGTCGTACGGCATAGGAATTAATTGTTAATTTGAGAGTCTTGCATTTATTTGAAATTCCTCGACCTACTTGAACTCTCTGAATTGCTTGGGCTGCTTAATAATTTGAGTATGGCATAGACTCTTGTCACTAATTGTTGATTAATTGACTTTATATTGCTTGTAATTTACATGCCCAATATGGTTTACTTTCAATTGTATTGATTTAGTGGTTGCTTTTGGCATCAAATTCCTGTTTTGGTGACAATTATGTGACATGAGCATGTCTTACCCACATGCATTTATTTCCAGAGGAAGTTGTGAGTTACAGGTTGTGGAGATGAGGTCAAACCATGGCCAATTCCTACAACAACAATGAACCATTTCTATTTGTACTTTCAACTGTGGAAGGCGTAAGAAATGTACCGGGACTACATAAGGGAATTAGGATCCATGATCTTTCTTGACCGGGATTATGGCTTGAATGGTGGAATTCGGGATCGATGATCAATTCATGAAGAGGGTTGCAAGTTTTGTGGAATTTGTAAGTATTTACAGAGGAGGAAGCAGAAGGCGGGATGTTCATAACAACCCTGATCAACATATGGGACTAATTTACAAAGATACGGGGTTAGGTGATAAGGAAGTGATGACTCTCAAGGGGACTCACGATAATGTAGGTTTCGGGTGATAAACAACAAAGATCCTTTAACTTGGGAAAAAAGCAAAGAATAAGATAGGAATAATGGAAGATCGGGGTTAGATGGATGAGGAATGGTAAAGAGAACCAATGATTTTTTTTCCGTTCATGGGAAGCCAAGATGCTAGGGATGCTATATTCGGGCGGAGTGAGTTTATTTTCCCAATCCAAGCTGAATCGGAAAATATGGAGCAACAAATGGAAATAATAAAAGAAGGAAAAGTGACAACTAGGGTGAATACCGGGACCACTGTTGGAGATTAATTCCTTGAGAAATATCGAGATATTAGCAGCATGAGTGAAGAAGCATTTGAATTCAAGAATTAGAATCTCGAACCATCAAGTTACACAATGTACTACAAGGAAGGTTTTAATCAAGGAATTAATCATGGTGAAGGTTCGGGAACCATCCAAACATTGATAACCGGGAAAGAGTCGGGTTCAAGAAATTTCCAAACCAAGTTATGGAAAGATCTGAGTTGAAGCCGGAGAATTTTGAAGATTTAAGAGGCCGTGGGGAAAACTAGAGAATGGTTAACAGCTCGAGACAAGCTTGTAATTTAACCAACAAGGAATGGGTGCCGGATTAAAGACTAGCATTACTACGGTGACAGGTCCAATGCATTCATAAGCATGTGCATCATATATGTATTAATTTAATTGCCTCTCGTTTATATATGTTACCATAATTTTTATTCGAGATTACATAATTGTTGTGTTAAGTATGTTGTTTAAATTATTTAAGTTATTTAAATTTCTTTACGTATACGCATATCTTCGAATTAATATAATTGTTTCAACGTGTTGCATTTTAAATTGTTTGTAAGTGTAAGCTGTGCATTAAACATTTTAACCGGCATACATTATTTAGTGTTTATTGTTGATAGGCTCTCTTCAATTTTGCTTCAACTACTGCCTCAACTAAGGTTACATTGAATCAAGATATTGGAAGAAGTTACATTTGAATGTTATTGGGGTCTCTCACTTGGAGTAAGGATCATTAAATACGTGGATTAATTAAAAATGTAGATTTCAAGAGAAGTGAGTTGAAGGAATTGAAACTTTGCTCCAAGAGAAGGGTAGAACAAGTTCAAGTATTTAGGAAATAAGTGCATCCATTTATTTTATTTTCTTAAGGGGGAGAGCCGGCTTGGAAACCATTAAAGCCGAAAATTAGATCTCACTCGGGAGAGTTGGAATTTCAATAAAACCGATTCTTTCTGGAGTCCTCTATCAGAACCATGTGGAAAAAGTCTTTAATACCTTAAATCTTTCTCTTCCTTACACAAAGAGAAAAGTCTCATCATCGACAACCCTTTTGCTTTATTACCGTTCTCAGAATGTGGGTTCTTTTGTTTTGTGATCCTCGTGTCGTCTCGGGATATCAGTTGGCTCAATAAATAGAAAATGACTCAACTTGGTTAATATTTGGGTGGTAAATCTTGAATCTTAATCCCTCTCATTAACGAAATACATGCTAGTAGGAGTCCTCCGTCAAGGCCAAGAAGCAGGAGTCAATGGGGTAAATATTATAGAAATTTCCACCTGGAACGGTAGGGGATGAAAATGGGAGAATCCTGCAAAGAAAACATTTCACTAGGACCTGCTTCCTTTGATTCTATGCGAGCGTGCTTGTTGAATTACTCTCGCGGAATGATATGGTAAAACCCATTCTTTCTATTTTTCGGATAAAGAGCTTGCTTGGAACACAAAGCCAGTCTTTCGAGCTTGGACACACAACCTCTCCCTAACGAGAAGCTCAAAGGTTACTTTCAATTCCAAAACCAGAAAGTGAATGTGTGAATCAACCTAAGAATGGTTCAACCGGCAAATCTGAGGTTGGAACTGGTATAGAAATGTGGTGAGTAATGATGATTTACGGATTAGGTTGGAAATAGCATTAGGGTTGAGGTAGCCGTCAAGAATGGAAACTTCGAGTTATGGCGTAAAAAAGGATAAAGAATTGGATCGCAGGATGAAGATCAAGTGGTTATTGAAGTATATGTAGATATTGGGCAATTAAGGATTGGCATATAGGTTAGAAGGAATTTTAATCAAAGAATCAAGCAGTCAACTGAACAACCACAACACAAGAATTTCAATCCTCGATGAACGGTACACTTAATCATGCATATCATGTGCATCATGTATTTTATAAATGTCATATATGACTCCTTGTTATTTGTGAATTGCTTTATATGAGTGATAATTGACGCGATTGATAATTGCTAATGGATTCTTACATGATAATTGTATAAATATTTATCTAAGTGACCGCTTGAATTTTATTTCGTGTGCATGAGAGACGGGGATTCTCTCAGGGTTGCCCAAGAGACGGGGTTCTCTTGTTACTCGCTTGAGAGAAGGGGTTCTCTCGTCGTTTGTTTGAGAGACGGGCACTCTCATTATTACCTGCTACTTGTCAACTTGTTCTAGTAGAAGGTTAGATTTTTCTTTCGAGTGTCTAGGTTCCGGGAAGTTGAGGGTCGTGACTTAACAGCATTGGAGGGATCTTCTTGATTGAAGACCTCTTCCGAACTAATCCCTGACGAGAAATGGCAAACCAGCGTGGGATGAACACGAGAGAGCCACTTAAATTCCAGGAAGTCAAGACAATGGATCTAGGGACCAGATCCTCTTAAGGGGGAGAGAATTGTAACACTCCGATTTTCAGTTATTCAGGTACCCACGACACGTGTGATTTTCCGAGAGTTAAGATTTATTTTAATTCTTTTGTTTATTAATTTCTTATCTTTCATGAGAATTATATGAATTATATTTCAACATGCTTACGTGAAAATATGTGAACTTCGTGGCAATTCGAGAATCATCGCATGACTTGGAAAATGTTTGTTACTTGAAATAAATGCCAAACGTGATTTAATTGCCAAATTGTTCCTATATGATCATTTATTTAAATTTAAGGACCAAATTGCATGATATATTCTTGGACTAAGGCGATTAATTAGCTAGGAATGGAACTTAATTGCATGACTTGTACTTTGGAGGGACTTAATTACAATTTGATCATTTCATCAAAATCAAGGATGATGAATCACGTAAAATGGCTTCTTCATGCTTCCATTATCATTTTCATCCAAACATCATCACTCATTGCTTCTTGTTGCTCTCGGTTTCAACCATCAAGAAAGGAAGAGGAGATTTTATTGATTTCACTCTAATTTTCCAAGGAATTTTCATGTTTTGGAGCTCAATCATCCATTTCCATCATCTTCTTCCCTCTATTTTCATTTCAAGGTATACATGAGCTATTATATGAATTCTTGAAATTAATATTTGAAGCTAGGGTTAGGATTTAAGGTTAATAACTTGATTATTTATTGTTAGAAATATAAATACATGCTTTCAACATGAATTGGTGATTGAATTCTTGGAAATTATGGAATTATATGATGAGTTTATGTTTGGGTTGAAGTTGATGATTCTTAGTGATTAAGCATGACATAAGTGTTTATATTGGGTTTTACTATACTTTAAGCATGTATATGTGTTTCCCATCATGAATTCTGCATTTGGAAGTGATTTAGGTGATGTTTGATGCATTTTGGGTTGGTTCGTGAGCTTTCCCTGTTTTATCCCCTGCTTCTGCATGGCGGGAACGACCCTTCCCGTCCCAGCTCATTTCTGGGAACGATCGTTCCCACCAATTTGAACACCTGGCGCGAGAATGGGAACGATCGTTCCCACTTTGGCTCACAGCCGGGAACGACCCTTCCCATTTTCGGGAAACAACTTCGGGGACCTGGGAATGACCCTTCCCATTTTGAACTAAGGGCCGGAACGGCCATTCCCAGGCCTCTGGAGAGGCAGTAAGTTTCTGCATAAATTCCATTTTTCCAATTCCAATCCTATACCTCTGAATGACCCATGCATGTTATTATATGATCAATATTATGCAATAATATGATTGTAACATGCTACATTGATCAATGCATGTCATCTCGTTACATGAATAAGCCGTGCGTCATATTTGGTATCATTATTGAGTTATTGTCTCACGAGTGCACAATGTCCCCGTTTCTTGTCCAGTTCTTCTCCACGGCGGAGATTGTGATCAACAGAGCACGGTCATGCATCCTTGAGTCATCGTGTCGCCTGTCAGGTGAGGTTTAATCTCTAGTTACATAGAACCTATGCAACCCTTTGTCCAGTTCTTCTCCACGGCGGAGATTGTGATCAACAGAGCACGGTCATGCATCCTTGAGTCATCGTGTCGCCTGTCAGGTGAGGTTTAATCTCTAGTTACATAGAACCTATGCAACCCTTACGTGAGATTTCGGCCAAAAGGTATTTATATCTATAATTTCCATGAAATTTACTCATGATTACAAGCAAGCCATGTTTCTTGAAAGCAAGCCATGTTCATGAAAAGCAAGCCATGTATCGTGCATGTTTTGGCGAGTAAGCATGATTGTTCACTTTGGGCCCGAGGGTTAGTGTATGAGCCAACCGAGAAAGCATAGGGCTGACGGGTAACTCTGCACTCCCCTCATCATGTGGGATCACCTCTGAATCTATCAGGAGATTGGTGGAGGAAGAAATCCCGTGCGTGGGAGTCATGTTCCTGACGTACACCATGTCGTGGATGGTGAAAACTCGCAACCTTCCCATCATTGGAGGGAGAGGAGAAGGAGATTGGGGATGAGTCCGGCACCACGGGCTATCCTCGGGTTAATGTATTGATTGCACTCATTGATTGTATTGATTGAATACACTACCGCTCTACTACACTATAATCGAATTGCATGATCATAGGTTAACTAATAAAGCAAGCATGTATTGTTCACTATTGGAGTAAGGTTGGAGAATTGCCCTCACTCGTCGGGCCACGTATTGCATGAAACTGAATTAAATGAATTGTTAAATTGGATAGTTGTATTCTCGGGCAAAGAATATTCCATTCTTGAACTTATACTATTTTCCTTTCTAAAACTTTACCCAAGTTTATAACTTGCATGATAATTTTGCTAATATCTATTTATGCCCCTCACTCAGTCTTCATAGACTGACGCCTCCGCCTTTCAGGTTCTTGCAGGTGCATGCTAGGCGGGAATCGAGTCGAGTCCGGTTTTTATATTCGAGTCATGCACGGTTCATGTATTTATTGTTGCATATGAATTATTGTTATTGTTAATTTTTATAGATTTTGGGAGATGATAATGTATTGATACATGAACATAGTTGGAGATAGCATGCTTTCGATGTTGGTATTTGATATTGAACATATTATGTTTCCGCTTTATTTTGATGCATTATGAATTGATTATGTGGTTTGGGGTTAGTCCTGCCTAACTAGTTGTCATTTTTTTATTGTCTCCCGTTCGCTATAATTTAGTTCATGTATGGGTTGTCCATCTCATATGTGGATTAAGCTATAGTACGGGGATGTGGCGTCTTTGCGCTTCGGGTGCTACATGGAGCCACAACTATCGCTTCCGAGAGGTATTTCGAGTTAGCCAAACACTCTAATGGCCAGCTTAAGGGATTTAGGGCCTATGGAGTTGAAGAATATGATCAATCCACAGATACTTGTTGAGTTGGGGATGGCCCCTGGGGTGAGGAGGAACTTAGATCCTGGTACCTCGAATGAAATCCTTCGAAGCCATGTTCATGTTTTTAATTGTGTAGCTGTCTAATTTTTCCTCACAAAGTCTCTGACCGATGTTTTTTCTTTTTGAAGAAGAACTTCTAATGGTCGTTGCATTAGCCACTCGACGCAAGGAAATGGAGGATTGAAGAAGGCCACTGAGAAAAAGAACCAGTCCAATCCGACCGAGGAGAAAATCGAGGCTTGGAGGCGGGCCATCAGGGAGGCCATCCCCATCGTCCTCGAGAAGAGGATTCCTGAAACCCCTCAGAAGAGGGGGTCGACTGACAAATCGGGGGCAGGTGGCGAAGCCCCCCAGTCGAAGAAGCAGAAGAAGGGTCATCACCATTTTTCTTCCAAGTCTGGGGTCAAAAGTTCTTCTTCGAAGCATAAGTAGCGCGAAAAAACTCCCGTTGCTAATATCCAAGTGGACAGCATGTCAAGGCCACTGACTCCGGCTCGAGGAGCCATTTTTTCTCTGAATGTCGCATGCACCCTTGCTGGAGCTCGGATACCTCCTCCCCTGAGCAAGAGACCTGTAGAGGCCGACTAATGGAAAGCTAGGGAATCTGACATCAAAGCTTTTTTTGACTATCCTCCACTAGCCGAGCCCTATTTTCCCTATGGTCTAAATAGCTTGCATGACAACAGTCAGTTGAGGAGAGCCCGCTCAGCCTCCCTCCCCCACCCTCTCCCCCACGCCCGCCCGTCGAGATTACAAGGTAATCGGGGTTTTGTATAGGTCGATGCAGGCCGTGGCCGACCGTCAAGAAAGGTGGAATTACTCTAAGGATGAAATCGAGGCTCGGGTATTCAGAAGGGCATCTCGGTAAGTGAATTTTGTGATTCGATATGTACTCTCCTCTTTCGAGTGTAAACTAATGCTTGTTCATCCTTTGTAGTGGTTCTAAAACTTCTTCCATTTGTCTAGGAGAAGCTTCGTGCATCGAACTGCGAGAACTGAACTCGAGAGGGTCGTCGAACGAATGAGGTATGAGCTTGTGGAGAAGGATAAAAATCTAAAGGAAGCGAAGAAGGAGAAGGCTGAGCTCGACAAGAATCTATTGGAGGCTATTGAGAACCTATCGAAGGTAGAGAGAAGTTTGAAGGTCACGGAGGATAGGGTGGCCAGGTCGGTTCAGGAGGAAACTGAGGCCAAACATCAAGGTCAGGTCGAAGAGGAAAGGAAGGGGGCCAGCTTCGCCATAAAGAAGTGTGTCAATGGGCTGAAACATGTGGCTAAGATGTCCGAGAGGCGAGGCGCTTACAAGTTCATGAAGTCGAAAGCCTTCCAAAAGGCGTGCTCGATTATAAGCTTCAAGGATATCGAGGAGGGGTACAACCTCTGTTTAGCCCAAGTACAAGCCGCTGGTTACCTTCCCCCCAACTATGATCTGTCGAAGGTTGGGCTCCTATAAGATGATCCTCGACCCCAGGATCCTCAAGCTCGACCTTTATATCCTGAGCCTGACTTGACCAAGGATGAGTTCGGGTTTGCAATCTATCTAGCTCGAACCATGTACTTTAGAGCTCCTGAGGAGACTGAGAGAATGCCCCTCGAGTTCAATATCGAAGGTTCCTTTGCCTCCAAAAAAGTCTTGCCCCGAGTACTTCGGAACGAAAGCATTTGTGCCCAGGAAGGGACCAGAGGAGGAGTCGAGGACTAAGGCCAGGGATAACGTGCCAGCCCTATCCCTATGCTTTTGAAAGTTGCTGAATGTGAACCATCTTTTAGGGCTCAACTGTTAGGGTCGAGTCAAAAGTGAGAACGAAAGTACAATACGGAACAAAATGCAATTTGCTCTAAATATATTTTTGGCAACTTCCAAATATGTTAAAGTTGCATTAGATCATTTTCTGTTTATAGCCGTTGATTATAGAATTCAACAAAGACTCTCTTTCTCCCCGCCATTTCTGTGTTTCACTCCCCGAGCGTTAGGGTGAAGGCACCGAGGAGGCAGAGTCTCATCACTTCTGTCGAAGTTCCGCTGCAGGTAATTTCTTTCCAGAATTTGGGTAATTTCTCTGTCAATCTGCTTATTTTCTTCAATTTATGCGTGTCTGGATGCAATTCTGCATTTCTTTTGGGAATTCTTCCTCCATTCGTAGTTTTTGCTCGGATTCTGGATCTGATGTTTATGGCGATTCACTTATGCTTGTTCCCGTCTTTGTACGCGGTTTTGTTTGTTTTTATTTCAATATGTTTTTACAGTTTTTTTTTTTGCTTCTCGTTCAATGCATTTTCTTCAGAGCTTCGAATTCTGCTCTCCTGGTGAAATTGAAATATTTTCAGTACCAAAGATTGCTTCTTCATACGTGTGAATTAGTGTGAAACTTGAAGTTAATGTTGTGTGTTTAAGATAATGTCTGATTTTAGTTGGGTTAATGTTGTAAAGGCTCAATCATTCTCTAAAATTGTCAATTAGTGGGCTTGTCTTGATTAAAATTGGTATCACTGGTAATTTGGTTGTGATAATTGGGGATTGTGGTAGCGTTCATACATTAATATCATGTGATGTTTCAATTACCAATTATTGTGTTTTGGTTCAGTTTTTTGAGAATCATGATGTTGTTTAAAGTTATCTCACCTGGTTTAATGATTTGAGTTGTTATGGACTATTCAATCTTTGTCTTTTGAGCTATAATAATGATGGATTTCATACAACACAATAATGATTGAAGCGATGCGAACTCTCTCTCTCTCTCTCTCAGTAACTTTTACTGTGCTAAAATTTGGCTATTGTACTATTTTGATAGTAATTTTCCTTTATAACCAACAGAAATGAAAAGAAAGCAAGTATATCCGAGTGTTTCAAATCCCTCCTTGTATAAATCCTTTCTTAAATCCAATTCATTTGATCTATCTATAAACCCTTTTTCCATGACTATGCTCGTACTAGGTTGGCAAATGATGTTAAGGCTGCAAAGAGGGGAGGCGAGTGGCAACTCAATTGCTTGGTTGGTAACTACAAGAAGACTTTAGCATCTGATGGAATGTTGGATTATATCATAGTTTCAGTATCTAATGGGTTGAAATGATTGTGTATTGTTGCCTCTACTTCAGAATGTATGATTCTTTGAAGCTAGTGGTTCTTATTGGGTTCTTATTGGCAAGATGCAGGTAAAACAGAACTACTGATTTTAAATTCCTACTAGTTAAAAGATACTTTTGGAAGAAAATGCTGAAACACCGGTGGCGACATTCCAAAATAAGTGGGAGCTTTTGAGTGATTATGCCAAACCTTAGGGATGTATGTGTTATTTTATCCTATTGTATTTTACTCAACCTTTTTCTAGGCTTGCTTTTGAAATCTATTATTTGTTTTTCGGGCTTTGTTAGCTTTTCCCTTGGTTGGCTTATCACGAATGGTGCTGGTCTTGCATCCTATCCAATGAATCCTGTTTGAAGGAGGATGACGATAACCTCTGGTGAAACATTAAAATAAAAAAGCTCTGTGGCTGCATTTTCTCTTATCTTAAAGAATGAAGGAGCTAAATCACTCTTCAAGGATGTTGGTGCTAACATTCTTCAGGTCATTGCTGGTGCTGGAATGCTTGCTGGCTATGATAAGCTGCAGTTAATTGTCTTTGGAAAGAAATACTCTGCTATATATTGTTGGAAGACAAACATGCAGACAGATCTTTGCTATTTTTTAATAGTTATTGATGGGGAGACGTCTCCACGACCATCTTGCTTTTGGATGGAATCTTTGGCATCATAAAAATTTCATACGGTTACACAGTAGCGGCTCTGATGAAGCTAATGATAGAGCTTCAGAGTTCATATATTGAGGTGTGTAATATATTTTGAGTCTTGTCAGCATAGATTTCTGAGAAATTATTAATTAGCAAGCAATACATTTGCACCTTGCTAATATCTTGCTTATATTATGTGAATATTTAATCTTAGAACAAGAAAACCCCATAACTAGTGTGGGTAGTTTTGAAAGAGAGATATGCTGAACAACAACAAGAAAGCCAGTGTAGAGGTGAGACAACATGAGGCGCAGTGGACACCTTATAAGAGTTTTTATGTAAATTAGAATTTTATGAGATATTTTATGTCAATTAACTTTGGTCAGGTTTTTAGTTCCACTTAGAAATAGCGTGTGGAGAGTCGGGTTTGATTACATGTGTGCTATTGATGCCTGTTGAATAAAATTTGAGTTTAATATTTAGTATGTATTAATCTTTCCGCTACACTTGAATTTGGCATTAATGTAATTGTGGAGGATTTGATTGACTAGACTAAAAGAATGCATATAAATGTAGGCTGAACAAACAATTACTCCTAAAGCATCCAATGTAGATGCTTAGGTATGAGAATGATAACAAGTGGATTTTATTTCATCATATGTGTAAAGTACAATAACATGAATCATAGTTGAAAATAGATCTAATAACATATTACACTGGAAAAGGATACAAGCCTCCAGATTTAGGAACTTTGATATATAATTAAGAAAAAGTATTGCAAACTTTACATGACCGTTTTCCCTTGGAATTTCCCTTTTTGGTTAAATATTTCATGTTTCATCTTGAAGGAGAGGGAAAAGGATTTTATTTGCATTTGGAAATCTTTAATGAAGAAAACAAAGAAGAACAAGTGCTGATTAAAATGAAATATTGATTTTGGTTCAGGACTGATGAATAATAATATTGCGGTGGAGGTTGTTTTTGCTCTAATAGTAAACAGGTGGTGGTGGTGGGGATTTGTAGACATAAGGTGGTGGCGGCGGAGACTTGTAGACATAGGGAGGCGGTGGTGGTGACTCGTATTTGTAAGGTGGGGGTGGAGGTGACTCATATTTGTAAGGAGGTGGTGGTGGGGATTTGTAGACATAAGGTGGTGGTGGCGGAGACTTGTAGACATAGGGAGGCGGTGGTGGTGACTCGTATTTGTAAGGTGGGGGTGGAGGTGACTCATATTTGTAAGGTGGTGGAGGTGGAGATTTGTAAACGTAAGGGGGTGGTGGTGGTGACTCGTATTTGTAAGGAGGTGGTGGTGGAGATTTGTAGACATAAGGAGGAGGAGGTGGAGATTTGTAGACGTATGGTGGTGGCGGTGGGGACTCATACTTGTAGGGTGGTGGGGGAGGAGATTTGTAAACGTACGGAGGTGGTGGTGGTGATTCGTATTTGTAAGGAGGTGGTGGTGGAGATTTGTAGACATAAGGAGGAGGTGGTGGAGATTTGTAGACGTATGGTGGGGGTGGTGGCGACTCATACTTGTAGGGTGGTGGTGGAGGAGATTTGTAAACATACGGAGGTGGTGGTGGTGACTCGTATTTGTAAGGAGGTGGTGGTGGAGATTTGTAGACATAAGGAGGAGGTGGTGGAGATTTGTAGACGTATGGTGGTGGTGGTGGTGACTCATATTTGTATGGTGGTGGTGGTGGGGACTCATACTTGTAGGGTGGTGGGGGAGGAGATTTGTAAACGTACGGAGGTGGTGGTGGTGATTCGTATTTGTAAGGAGGTGGTGGTGGAGATTTGTAGACATAAGGAGGAGGTGGTGGAGATTTGTAGACGTATGGTGGTGGTGGTGGCGACTCATATTTGTATGGTGGTGGTGGTGGGGACTCATACTTGTAGGGTGGTGGGGGAGGAGATTTGTAAACATACGGAGGTGGTGGTGGTGACTCGTATTTGTAAGGAGGTGGTGGTGGAGATTTGTAGACGTATGGTGGTGGTGGTGGGGACTCATACTTGTAGGGTGGTGGGGGAGGAGATTTGTAAACGTACGGAGGTGGTGGTGGTGACTCGTATTTGTAAGGAGGTGGTGGTGGGGACTCATACTTGTAGGGTGGTGGGGGAGGAGATTTGTAAACGTATGGAGGTGGTGGTGGTGACTCATACTTGTAAGGTGGTGGAGGTGGAGATTTGTAGACATAAGGAGGAGGTGGTGGAGATTTGTAGACGTATGGTGGTGGTGGTGGGGATTCATACTTGTAAGGTGGTGGGGGAGGAGATTTGTAAACATACGGAGGTGGTGGTGGTGACTCATACTTGTAAGGTGGTGGCGGTGGAGATTTGTAAACATATGGTGGCGGTGGAGGTGACTCATACTTGTAAGGTGGCGGTGGTGGAGATTTGTAGACATATGGTGGTGGTGGTGGTGACTCATATTTGTAGGGAGGAGGTGGAGGAGATTTGTAGACATAGGGCGGCGGTGGCGGCGACTCGTACTTGTAAGGCGGTGGTGGAGGCGATTCGTACTTGTAAGGTGGTGGAGGTGGAGATTTGTAGACATATGGAGGTGGTGGTGGTGACTCATACTTGTAGGGAGGTGGTGGAGGAGATTTGTAGACATATGGTGGCGGTGGTGGTGACTCGTATTTGTAGGGCGGTGGTGGAGGAGATTTGTAGACATAGGGCGGTGGCGGCGGCGACTCATACTTGTACGGCGGTGGTGGAGGAGATTCATACTTGTAAGGTGGAGGGGGTGGAGATTTGTAGACATATGGAGGTGGTGGCGGCGACTCGTACTTATAAGGAGGCGGTGGTGGTGGAGACTTGTATTCGTAAGGAGGTGGTGGTGGTGGAGAGCTGTAAACATAAGGAGGCGGCGGCGGCGACTCATACTTGTATGGAGGCGGTGGAGGTGAACTGTAAACATAAGGCTGATATGATAGAGGCGACTCGTACTTGTACGACTTCCAGAATGGGGGGTCGGCCCTCACACTCACTGCAAGACTGGATAAGAGAGCCACCAGAACCCACAGCTGGGGTTCCATGTAGCTCACCATGGCGGGTAAGCTAATATCTGATGATGATTTAAGTTGGTTTTTCCTTTGAATTGCAGTATAGAGACTTATCATTCAGTATATATAAGCATTTCCCCAAACTAATATTGAACTAGTCCTCAATTATTTTGCTAATTTCCATACATTTAATATGGTTTGGTAATTGCTTATGTGAGCTGTAGGTACGAACTAGTCAGTTTAATCAAGAAGAGTTTCTTTTCCATACTTTCAACCTCGCACATAGCTGTTTCTTGATATTATTATAACTTAAAAGGACTTGTTCTAATCTGACTAATTTTGTTAACTCTGGCTGAAACGGTTACGAAAGCGAAATTAAGGTTGTATTATATTAAACAGCTTGCAGAGGAAAGGTGAGAGATCACTTTCTCTATTATCTCTCTAATATAAAATTACTAATTTGTGCCATTAAACTTAGAGAAGACTTTGAAGTCTCTTACAAAGTCTATTATGTACTATCCTGTTGTACTAATTCTATTATGCATTATCCTGTTAATACAAAATTTAAACAAGTTTTAGCATTCCAACTTGTGTACCTTGTTTGTCTGTAGGTATAAGGATAATTGCCCAAGATTGTTCGATAGGATATTCTTACATGCATCAGGTCTGGAGTTCTGCGCGTACACTCGATGAAAATATATAAAAAGAAAAAATGCAGGTTTCAACGTGACCGTGGTATGTATGTGGAATCCTGCATTCGTTGTATAGAAGAATTTTTCGTTTTTTCGATAATTTGACTCGTTTCACTTGAAATTGTGATTCTTCTTGTCACGATCGTTCTTGCCGGATTTCACGTTTTATAGCTGTAATGAGAAAATAAGTGTCCATATACAGTTTAATGCAGTCTTGAAAAGTATTATATTGGCAAAATAATTGCTACATATTTTTAAGTTTTTTGGGAGAACTCAGCTATGGTAGTTGTTGAACTATTCTTATATTTACTAATATTTGCAGGTTTAATCATGGTCACGTTTGTTGCCCGTTCATTGTCTGAGAATGTTCAAAGTTGAAAGCTTGTAAGCACTTTTGTTTTCTTTTATTATAATTCTGTCTTGTTATTGGTGTGGCAATAATAATAATGATAACTTGTCTTTGTTGTTGTAGTAGTTAGTATTTGTTTATGGACAGAGTCAACAGAATGTATGCTGAGATTTGCTCAAATTCAGACTTTTTGATGTTGTTGATGTCACTTGAAATTTACATATATTTAAATAAGGATAAAAGATTTTACCATTCTCAATTTTTATTTTATTTTATTTTTTTTAACTTTGCAACTTAAATTAAAAAGTGTCCGAAATTGTAACTTCAACGATCGTTTTTTAATAAATTGTAATTGTGTACGTATTACATAATGAATGAAGTGAACAATTTTGGGTACGTGGTAGGTTACATTTTGTTAAAAACAAAAGTTAATTTTGCAAACCTAAGAGTTTTTTAGTGCTCGCAAAGTAAAAAAAAAAATAAGGATAGTAAAAATATTTATTTTTCAAATATTGATCAGCAAATGTTGATCGACAAAATAGAATATTAAAAAACAATTACATTTATCAAAATTCATTAATCTGAATTCCCGGATGTAATGTTAATACTTTGATATAATCAGGACAAATTTTTGAATATGTTAATGCAATTGAGAGAGTCAACACACCACTCCATTTGTGTATGTCTTTCAAACTAAATACTCTCCAGACTCCATATGTCAAACAGCAAATGAGGAGTCATGATCTAATTTTGATCATAAAGACCCTAGTTCCAGGCAACTTGCACAATAAAGTACAGATTAACAGGACAAAAAATGTTATTAATCCAATTCCGAAAAAATGTTCTTCACTTACAAAGATTAACTGAAGAAAAACTCTAAACAAAGGGATGATGATAGATGATATAATTGCTTAAACTTTAAAACTGCAAACCATGCTCCCGGGCAGCATCAGCAAGGGCCTCGATCCGCCCGTGGTAGGGGTAACCACCCCGATCGAACGCCACCTTCGTTATCCCCTTCTCAAGACAAGCTTTTGCAAGAACTTCACCAACTTTCTTGGCCACATCCTATCAATATTAAAAACTTCATAAGGTTAAATAACCCCACAAATTTCACTTTTAGTCCTACAGAAGAATGTCAAATTCATAGTTCGTTGCACAGTACCATTAATGGTAATTTTGTCGCATGGTTCATGTTTTGGCAAATTTTACTCTCGACCAACAGATGTGGGGAAGCATACACGAGCAGAAGACGGGGAAAAACTCATTATTTAGTCGCATAGGGAAAGTCGAGTTGAAAACCAGCCGGATACTTAAAATGTATTTTTGATTGCTTTCTTTTTTGCAAAATTGTTCCTAATTTAGCCTAAATTTTCTTCAAATACTCCATTACATACAGAGTACAGACAGACACCAAAAACCAGAAAAAAATAGAAGGGAAGGCAAATCCAGTCTTCATCACTAAGAAATCTTTTGGAAGAACTCTTGAATGCATAGACATTTTAGTTTATAAGAATATAGAGAGAGGTAATTCGACTTACAATAGTTGGACCAGAGCTGTAATCAAACTCCTCTGAGATGGGTTTCTGCATGGTAGAGGCTGAAGCAAGAGTATGCATCTTGGAGTCATCAATCACCTGAGCATAGATATGTTTGTTGGAACGGAAAACACATAATCTTGGCCTTTCGGATGTTCCTTCAACCTAGCAAGAGAACACGTTATCCCGCTTCAGATGTTGTCACTAAGACAATCACTGAGAAATGCAACAACGAGAAAGAAATACGGTTTAAGCAGTTTCGAACAAGCAGGGTAGTGGGAAGCAAAGCAGGTGCATAAAAACCAAACACATACACATATATATTCAACATCCTACCCCCACCTTCCCAAAACAATAAAAATGATTTCTATATTTTTTATAAGTTATATTTCAGGTCCCATATAAAGTTTGTGGCTCTGTCCCTTCATTTATGAGCAAACAATACTAGCAATCTTATATCAGATATGAGTATGAATACGGGTTGAAAATTGACAACAAATTAGTGGGAATAAGCTATACCGAGAAAAGAATGTGCTCAAGAAGAATTCATTTCTAGCTATAACCCACAATTTGGCTTCCTAAACTAATCCAATTTCCTTTTAAATTGTTACTATATCATACATTATCAAACTACTCTATAAAACATTTTATCAGCTACATGGTTCTGAAGAAGTGAATCAAACTAGTCAGCACTTCATAAACTTGACCTATAAGGCATAAGCCACTACACTCCATAACAATAACATTTTTGCTTTATCAACAACTGGTTCCTCATGAAAACAAAGAAAAACACCACACAATCATTTCCACAAACAGTTGGCGTACATCATTTCCCACACAACTTCACCACTACAAATCTTCAGTACATCATATCCAAAATATGAACACACTATAGATACCCGTATACCCTTATCCATTTTCGAATACACAATCTCCTTTAATCTCATATACCCAGAAACAGAAATACAACTCTTCAAGAGCTCAAGCGCAGAGGATTAAAACTTGCCCACAATAATTAAATACACAAAACCGAAATTAAGGACAGATACAACAATCAAGATAATCGGGAAAAGAAAAGGAAAAGCTAGAAGTTACCTTCTTACGGACACGGACATGTCGAGCACTCCTGTCCTGAGTACGGGTTCTTGTCTTGGCTTCAACGACGAGACGCTGTAGGCGGAGAGATGGCGCAGAAACTGAATTCCGGCGGCTGAAATTACAAAGCTGCCGCTGTTGGGTAGAACCCCAACTGCTCTGGAGAAACGAGAGCGAGAGAGAATTGCAAGACATTTTCTTGGGATGTTCTTATTACTTGTCTATCTCTACTGATAAAAATGTGTTCACTGTTAGGATAAGGAGGGAGGCATGGGAGGAAGATGGATAAAGAAGGGAAAATTTGCAATTACCTCCCTAAAGAATTGGAAATTCTTATTTGTGCCCCCTAAATTAGTAAATTCTAAAATAAAGAAATTGAAGCATTTTTTTTTCATTATATATTTTTCTTTTTCTTCTTTTTTTTTAAACTCAAGTTGATTGTTTCATTTGGAAAATATGCGCTGAAAATTTTGTTGCGTTGTAGAGAATAAATAAGAGGAAATAATGTAAATCAGTAGTGAGAACAACCATCAAATAGTATAGTTTAGCGGTTTGACGTTAATTTAATCAAGTCCCTGAAAACACAAGTATCATTGGTCGGGAGAACTTTGCACCCTAAGCCTTCGGTCTCGACTCGATTCATGAAAATAGACTATAGAACCAAAAAAAAAAAAAAAAATGTAAATTAGTAGAAATAAATAAGTATAATTGAGTCGAGCCAACGAGGAATTTGGTGAGTTTACTTGAGTAAAATTCGAAATCGAGCTATAACGGTATTTATATACACATCCCAAGTGGCCAAAAGGATTTGAATCTGGATCTTTGCCTTTGAGAATCAATCCTCAAACCACTTGACCAACCCCTGTTGGCTTTATTTTAATACCACTATATAACCATTAACAAGTTGAAAATTTTTGTAATGATCATGAATTTGAACCTAAAATTATAAGTTTGACAAAATGGAGTTTGAACTCAAATTTTCTTAGATCAACTTGCAATTTGAACTCAATATTTTTTTATTTTTTTATTTTTGGTCCCTATTCTAACTCAATATTTATTTGGTTAAAACTCGACCCATTTACATTCTTTCATCATGAGCATTAAGATGATACAGAACTTAATAATTGATGTTATTTAATTTACTGATAAAATTGAGAAAATTGAATGTCGAATAGTGCAGAACATTTAAATTCTACATAATTAGATGTTACTTATTAGCAACTATAAATGCAGCTAGGGTTTTTACCTAAACCAACTTTACTTGAACCATGAATATAGGAATAATTATCGGAGAAGAGAAGCGATGATCGGAGTACTATATATATATATATTAGTGGAGTCACCAGACCCATAACTACTATTGTGTAGAGTCGCCCTTATACATAATTAATACTAGTAACCCGACACACTCTACTCGTGTGCAAATTTACTATTATCTAAATATATTAAAATTAATTTTTATATTAATATATATTTTATAATTATATTTAATATAATTATAAAATTATAATAAATAAATAGCATAGGATAATGTTATATTAGTTAAGAAAAATTAAAATATGAGGAGAAAAAAAATAAAAATTATATAGAAAAAGAAAAGTAAAAAATTGAAATGAGATAATAGAAAATAGCAGTTCTTAGAAAAAAAGAGAGAGAAAAAAAAAGAGAAATTAATAGAAAGTTGTTGGAGTGGCCAAAAAAATAAATAAATGAAAAGGAAAGAGAAGAGAAAATTTTAAGAAAACAAAGCGGACAAAAAGAATAAATAAAAAAAAAGAAAAAAAGAATTTAAGAGACCAAACGGTTATTATATATTTATAATAGTGTAGATGAGTTATACATTACTAACTTATTGTTTTTTTGTGATATGATCACACAACAATAAAGATGAGATAATTGATCTCGGTTCTCAAATCTCAAAACTCAACCCTAGCAAAGAGGTTTAATTATTTTAGACTTAATTACATTTTCCCCCCTTCTAAAAGTATGAATTTTTGGATCCTTTACTACAGAATATGTCTATTAGTTTTAAGTAACTATTATGTGTCATTGTTCAAATGATCGAAAAATGAATTGAAATGACATATTACAGTAAGACTAGAAGTTTAGAGCATAATGTGTAAACTTATAAACACCACGTTTTAAAGTGTAAAAATATTTGTTACTACTTTGGATGGGAATATAATTATCACATAATTTTATTAGCATGTTTGAAGTTTATTTTAGAAATAATTAGATCTAATTATCCTGCAATTAAACCTAATTATAACGCATTCTATTTAAATTTGGAAATTACATTTTAATCCATAACTTTGAGAATCGTTTGTTGTCCCTAGCGCTCCGGTATGTCATTCCAAAATTACCCCTAATTTGTTGTTAAATTCATAATTTATAGGGATCATTTTGTTTATTTTTGTAGATTTTAACGATGATTTTATATTCTTTGTCATATATGCAATGTAACGCTTATACAACTGTTAGAGTATAAGTGTACTTTTACAAATTTCGTTAGAAACTTCACACCAAACAAGATTTATAGGGTCTAAAATATAAATTTTCAATTTAGATATACTACTGTCTACTTTATAATTAGGCCTAAATGCAGGTAGTTAGATGCAAATGACATTTTTTTATTGCATTAGCACAAAATATTGTTGTGGAAATGTTATGGGGAAATGGGAATATATTCACCGAAAATAGATACAATTTCGTAATGTGCAATAATCCCTTTATAAATTTACATATGTAAAAATTAAGAAAAGAATAGATTTTAGTTCTAAAATATTAAGGCAAAAATGTGAATTTGGTCATGTAAATTTATAATTTTAATAATTTAGTTCTGTCCGTTTTGAAATTTATAATTCAGTCCTATAAATTTGTAATTTTGATAATTTAGTTCTATCGGTTTCGAAATCTACAATTAAATTCTGTAATTTCTAAAATTTTATAATTTCTTACTGTTTCTAGAATTTTGAAATTTAGTTGTACGTACCTTTCCAATAAGAATTTATAATTTCTAAAAAACAAAAAGAATTTATAATATTTAATTTCAAGACTACATTGAAACTTTTAAATATAAAACTTTATGGTCGAAACCCAAATCTCACACAAAGCTACCAATACATTATTAGGAGAATTTTCTATAATTGTAAATTTCAGTCATATTGTATCTAGTACACTTAAGAAGTTATAATTTCTGAAAACAAGGGAACTTATAGTAGACGGATAAATAAACTTTAGATTATTAATTTAATTTGCTATTTAATATTTTGAAATTATTCTAAGTTTAATTTCAAAATTAAATAGTTAAAATTAAATTGATATTATAATGTTTATTTTATCAACAAATCAAGTGATGACACGTGCCAAAGTGACATGTTTTGACCAACCAAATCAAGTCTTGCAGTCAAAGAAAGTCAAGACAAATCATATGGCGACATGTGGCGTATTGCATCACACAGACCAATCAAATTCAAGTCTTATTTGATATTATCTCTTTAAAAAATAAAAATATAAAGAGATAATTATTAAATAAACTTTGACTTGAGCAACAAGTCTTGAATCCTATGCCTATATAAAGAGGTAATGGGTTGTTCATTCAACACACAACATGAATTCAAGAAAGGCTAAAAACCTGTCTACAAATTCAAGAAAGACTAAAAACCTTTCTACAAGTTTAAGAGGCTAAAAACCTCTCTACGAATTCAAGAAAGACTAAAAACTTTTCTACAAGTTCAAGAGGCTAAAAAAACTCTCTACAAGTGCAAGAGGTTAAAAACCTCTCTACGAATTCAAGAAAGGCTAAAAACCTTTCTGCAAGTTCAAGAAGAAGGCTAAAAACCTTTCTTCCCCGAAGTTACCAAATCAAGGCGTTTGATCCGCTATCAAGGCATTATACCGGCGAATCGGCGTTATATTCAAGCTAAATCCACGGAGTTACCAACAAGTTCGAAGGCGTTCTTGGCAGAATTCTCCAAAATCCGGCGTTTGATTCGTAAACAAGTCGAAGGATCTACGAATTAACGTTATTTCAAGTCCAATTTGAAGTTAAGGAAGATCAAACCATCAAATCCATCAAGGAGCGTTTGAAGATTCAACAACTCTAAATTTGAAGGAAGAATCAGAGGATCAAGTGAAGATTGAAGATCCACTTTTATTTGAATTCTCAAATAATTTGTATTATTTATTCGATATCGACTAAAAATCAATAAAAACGAATTTTTAGTGCAAACACTTATAATATTTAAAAACTCAAAAATCATCATTAAAACTTATAAGTATAGATAAAAATTTATAATGGAAGTTCAAATCTTAACCCAGCAATCATTGATAGAAAAAAAAAATCATAAAATTATAAATTTTAATGTCATATCAGTTATATTTCTAATACGAATTTATAACTAAAAAATATATATTTAAAGAATCGAAAATCATCATAAAAACTTATAATATAAAAATTCATGGTCGAAATCTAAATCTTACTGGGAGCTACTAAGTCGCAGAAATCATACATTTTTTTTTTATTCAAATCGATTCTAATTTTGCATTTTAAAAAGAAAATCCAACTCCAATTCATAATAAATAAATTAAAGAAAAAAAATAAAATAAAAGAAAGAGTTGCAAATCTTAAATCAGGTGCTGCAAAAACGTTATAATATAAATGCATAATCAGAAAATAAATGTGAAAATTCCCCAACGGTCGAAAAAGTAATTAATATAGTCGAAATAAAATATGAAAACACCTAACGGACCCCTCGTTAACGGTCTCCTGTCTCAACTCTCAACTCTCAACTCTCAAGTCCTTCTCCCTCTCTTCTCTCTCTCTCAACATCTAAATAAGCTCTTCGATAATCATTCCACAATCAGGGTTTTCTTTCTCACACTGCCATTGTACAGAATTCCTTCATTTTTTTTTCTCCATCTACCGAGCAAAATAGATAATTTAAGCTTCTTTGGAGAAGTACAGGGCTTAATGGAGGTGGCTGTAATCGATTGGAAAAGCATAGATTCAAGGTTTGTTAAGGACGATTTGTATGAGCATATTAATGCGCCTAAATGGGTTGATTTCTCCGCCCCAGATGACCCCGTCGATGATCAGGCCTGGTTCTGCCGTCCCAGTAAGTGAATTGATATGGTGTGTGTGTGTGTTTGGGGTTTCTGGGTTTGTTCTTGAGTGGGGTGGTTTAATTTTGTTTGTGTTTTCGTTGCAGATTGTGATCATCCGAAGACGGCTGAAGATTTCCTGAATCAGAAAGAGAGGACGCTCAATTCGAATTTCAAGGTTTATGTTACTTCCCTGCTCTTGATTTATGTACTGGACTTTATATTTTTTCAAGAAAATTTGGGGGAAATTAGAGATGATTATTGCGTGATGTTGTTGAATCGGTGAACTTACTGATTTGGGTGCATAATTTTCGTTTTTTAGCAATTTATATTTGGGTTTCAATTGCCAACATAATTTTCAAGATGACCCTTTCAAGTTTCAAGGGTTCTTGCACCTGATACAAACATTTATACATACATGTGTGTACGTGTGTAAGAGAGAGAGAAAGAGATGTTTTCAAGTTTCAAAGGGCTCTGCATCTGATACATTCACATATATGAATGTCTGCCTCTGTGTGTGTGTGTGTGTGTGTGTGAGAGAGAGAGAGAGAGAGAGAGAGAGAGAGGGAGAGAGAGAGAGAGGGAGAGAGAGAGAGAGAGATTAGGTTCCATAACCATGTTTCAAACTGAGAGAGATGTCTGATTTGTATATTTCCCCTTTCACATAGTAAATTTCAACTCATAAGATACCAGACAGGTTAATTTTCATCATACTAACTCAACTTTCCTATTTTCTTGATTTGCAGCATCAGAGATCTGCTAGTGTATCTGATATTCCTCCATTCGGTGACCGTAACAAGAGGTATTTTCACAAATTTTCCACCGATAAATCATACCCTCGAATAAACTTCCAATTCTTGACTGAAAATCATGCACAATTACATTTACAGAGACACAACACTCAAGAAGAGAGGAACAAATCAACCTTCCACAATATCAAACAAAGACAGCACCAATTATCATAGAATCAACGAAGGTGGAGAAAACCAAGACCCCAATTTCTCAACCCCTCCAATTCACAAAGCTAAAGCATTTGGAAAAGAGGCATTCAAATCCAGCACAGAGAAGAAACCCATTAAGGAACAAACACCAAAGCTTAGAAGTACTTTGTCAGCACGAAATTTGTTCTCAGGAGGTGACTTACTGAATAAAGTTGCAGAATTTTGCAACGAGTTAAAGAAGTTGGCAACTAGGCCAAGAGATAAGGAGAATGGTGTTGATTTTGAAAAGGAGGTCAAATTTTACAAGGATGAGATTTTAGGTGTTTCTAATGTTAAAGAAAAGGAACGGACACCGTTGCTGGAGGTCAGTAAGGAAAAAAGTGTAGCTGTGGAGACGAGCGGTGGTTCCAAGGGACAGCTGAGAAGGAAAAAGTAAAGTCTCCCACTCTTTTGTCATTTTGTTCTCTTTTTCGGAATGCATGTCTTTCTAAGCATCAAGTTATCCGAGTTTCTTGATAAATTTGTTTCTTTTGTTAAAATTTTGATTGACAGAAGGGGGTATTTGTAAATTTAGGTTTTTGTAATTACCTGAGGGTAGTGCAATTAACATGATAAAGATGGAAACTGCATTGTGTTGGTAGATTGCTTACTTACTTACCGAGCATTTGGAAACTTCCACCTCTTTTGATTTGATCAATGGCAGAAGGGGGGTATTTGTAGTTTATCTAAAATTGGGATATTGGTGTAATTGACCCTATAGAGATGGCAACTGCATCGTGTTCATAGTTCTTACGGTCCTCTTATGTTCCATGATGATTTTGAAGTGTCGATGATACTTTTCCCCCTCTTATTCCTTTTAACATGAATTCGTATTTATTTGTCCGTACAGAAGAAATGGTGACGATGCAGAGAACACCCCAATTAGCATTGATTTGAAGAACATGAACAAGCAAGAAACTACGAGCTTATCACAAATTCGAACTTGTCCTCCCACACCGCAATGCTTTTCAGCTACTCGTGCAACTCCCAAAGCCACAACACCTAAGCCTTTCAAACAAAGACCTATGGTACATACCAGAAAGCTTTATAATTTATGAAATTTTCCTGCATGATAGAAACCTTTATTTGTGTTTGATCTGTGATTTCTCTATTAGATTCTTGTAAAGTGGGAATAAGGTATTCGTCGAGGTTATTTAGGTGGGATTACTCCTTTTTCATTCCTGGGGGGAACAGAGCCAGAAATTTTCACTTAAAAGTAATTTTGGTCTTAAAAATATTACATAAAACACGGATCCATTAGGCTGGAGGGGAAAGATCCTTCTCTTATTCGGGATTCTTTGTTTTCATTATGAATGGCTAAAGCGTTTCTTTGTTTACTAACGTAGAACCATATCGCGATTCGCAGAATCAGGAAAGAGGAATTTTGCAGGAGCTGAAGCCGAAGAACAAGGAGGTTTTCACAAAGGAAGAGAAAACCATCAACAATGGGAGGCAAGAGATTGCAGAAAAAGAGGCAAGGTCTCTGGATGTTTTCTGGTTCCTAAAGCCGTGCACTCTTTCAAGCTAAATCTCAATTCATACAACACAAATATTCATATATATAATACTCAATTCTTTCATTCTTTATGCCTGTTATCATTTTTCATTCATTTGTTATTTAGAAGACACATTTGTTGTCAAATAAACATATTATACGAGTGATGTATTTGAACCCATTTTGAAAAATGAATAAATGAGAATGCCATTCTTTCTCATTTTTATGCTTTGTACTTTCTTTCAATTACAGGAAGCTCCAATGACATTGATACATTAGTGAGTGTTGAATTTTAAAGTTGGAATTTTGGGCGTTGAACACTATGAGATAGCTACCCATGGATGCTTCTTAGAATACAGTTTTAACTACATATTTTATCGTGTGCCATCCAATACCCTATCTAAGGTTGTAAATGAATATTCAAAAATTCGATATCCGTCTGCATTCGAATTCATCTAAAGAAGATATTAGGGGTCTTTTTTAAAAAGTACCTAAAAGTTGAAAAAATTTACTTTAACTCCCCATTTTTAAAAAAATTCCTCTTTGCTCCCTAGATGACAAGCCAAATTTGCTTTAACTCCCCATTTTTTTTGAAGGTTGTATTAAAACTCAAGAATCTCGTACCCGAACCCCGAAATCACGTACTTAAATGTCCAAATCTCGTATTTGGGGGCAAATACATCATTTGGGCATTTAAGTACGTGATTCCGGGGTTCGGGTACGAGATTCTTGAGTTTTAATACAACTATGGGGAGTTAAAGCAAATTTGGCCTGTCATCTATGGAGCAAAGAGGAACTTTTTTAAAAATAGGGAGTTAAAGCAAATTTGAGTCCTCATTTGGGGATTTTTCGAGAATTTCCCGAAGATATTATCCGAATTCACTTAAAAAAATATTATCGGTATTCGATTATAACCATCCAAATAATAAACAGATAAAGATATAATAATCGCATATCCGATCCATTTAACACCTGATCCGTATAAATATCCGTTATCCGATTTATACATAATCCATATCCAATAAATAATATATTATATCAAATATATATATAAACACTCATGCTTTTTCTTAATATATATACACATATGTGTATATACATGTACATTATATTATTATTTTTCTCTTTATTTAACAAAATAACATATAATATATTATTAATAAAATTATTATATTTTAAATCAATTATATTAAAAAATTTACATTGATCACACGATACCTTTATATTTCACTAAGAAAAATAAAAATAGATATATAGAGATATATAATTATTATTTCTCCCTCTCTCTAAAATATATACATCTAACGTTATATAACTATTAAATAATTTATACTATAAATAAATAATAAAAAATTCGATTAAAATTTGATATCTGTTCGAATCCACCTTACATCCGTATAAAAAAGGTATTACCCATGTTAGCTCCGAATCCGTCCGACTCGTAAATGGATAAAAATATAATAATCATACATTGTTCCTTTTACACCCCTAATCCTACCCTATCATAAGCTCATCAAGTATAAATAAAAAAAAAAAAACAATATTGTCATATTCATGGTCGTATTTATACCATCAAATCCATATTGCAACATGGGTAGAATCAATAGTTCCAGAAATTTCCAATTTTCAAATTGCAACATGGGTAGAAATCTAGAATCAATAGTTCCAGAAATTTCCAATTTTCCATCTTGCCCGTCAGATACTACATCACACACTTATCATCAGGATCTTCGTCGTGTCTGTTTCATGTTCGTACTGATGTATCCGTATCAATGCAACTCAGCTAGGCGGAACAGCATATGTACCATTCATTTAAAAACCATTAACACCAATTTTTTTCCGCAAATTCAGACTAAAACGAATTAACATTGAAACACAAAGTACAATTAACTTTTCTTTATTTTCATAAATTCTGCTAACTATCATGGGGCAGCAATTAGACGACCCCACAAGTAAAATGCAGCTTTCTTTTCATCAGTTAAATTCCTATTCATCTCCAAATCTGGAAATTCCCAGAAAACTCCCATTTCTAAGAATATTGCCAATAGCAGAAAGATTCTACGGGAAATTCCCGAAAAATCCCCATATGAGAACTCAAATTCCTCTTTACTCCCCACTTTCAAAAAAGTTCCTCTGAACTCCCCAGATGAAAATCGAAGTTCCTCTTTACTCCCCGTTTTTTTGAAAGGTTGTATAAAAATTCAAGAATCGCGTACCCGAACCCCGAAATCACGGGCAAATACATCATTTGGGCATTTAAGTACGTGATTTCGGGGTTCGGGTACGCAATTCTTGAATTTTTATACAACCATGGGGAGTTAAAAGGAATTTGGCCTGTCATCTAGGGAGCAAATGGGAACTTTTTTAAAAATGGGGAGTTAAAGAGAATTTTTTCAACTTTTAGATACTATTCATAGAAAACCCCAAGATTCTATATACCTTCCAAAAAATTCCAGAATTCCACCAAAACATTCCAGAAATTATTTCCTCTAAAAAAAACTTGAAACAAGCAGAAATTCTGCAAAAATAAGCCCATGAAAGGGAAAAAGAAGAACACAAAATTGGAAATTTTACTCATACACAATCAATCTATTCAAAACAGTATGAACATCTCCCTCTTCCATATATTATTCTCTCAGAATATACATCAAATCATAAAAAAAACAAAAAAAAAATCAAGAAAACCCATCTATCTACAACACCACCCAAAAAAAAAAAAAAAAAAAAAGTCCCTTCAAAACACCCAAAAAAATCCCAAAAATAAGTGGAAAACAAAAAAAAGAGATTCCTAGACAGTATTATTACATAGAATACAATTCAAGATCCTAGACCAAGCATACCTGAAGCGAGGATAAACCCTACTCGTATGAACACTGGTCTCCCTCCACATCTCCTCCATCGTCTGCACAAAGAGATTCAAGCTTCTGATTGGAGGGATATAAAGCGTCAAAGGGACCGCAGAAAACGCCACTGCGAAGTACAAGTGCAGCATCTCAAGAATTCTCGACAGACCAGAAAAGGATTAATGATCTTTCTTTGATGGGATTTTTCCGGGAAGACTTGCTTTGTGTTGACGGAGGAAAAGGGGTTTTTGGGGTTTGGAATGATCTGCGAAATTTTATTCGTTTTTTTGTCTTTAAGAAAAAGAGGAAATTTATTATATTATCAAGGGGGTTTGGTTGGGGAAGGGGATTCAAGAACTTTCATTGTTGGACAATTTAGAAGTACACAGTTGTCCACGGTCCACCTTCCATCAGCATGCCTTTTTCTTTTCTTTAATTGACAAAAGATTAATCGGGGTTTAACAATTAAAACGATAAGCATCCTCGATCAAACAAAACTTCAATCCAACGCGTATCAAAAAAGAATAACTTTTCCTCTTTGAAGCATCATCTTGACATGTAAAACTTTGTTTTTTTTTTATTTATATTTTACATATTTCACTTATGTGTTAGTCCTAATTAACACAAAAAAATTTTATAATGTGAAAATTAACATATAAAACTCTATATTTTCAAAATATTTACATAGCAAATCCCAAAATTTTCTAGTGTTCAACATATACTTTTAGGAAACAATAATTCTATCTATTTATTAGATTCGAGAGGACTAATTTACCCTTTTATTGTGATATACATCTCATATGTCTCCGTATTATTTAATACTTTTTTATATTTATTAAGACCCTCGTATAAAATAAAAATTATATGAAAAATAAAAAAAATAAAAAAATCACCAATAAATAGATAATAAACATTGAAAAATGAAACTCACAATTTACTTTTAATTTATCAGGGTAAAATAGATATATTATATTTAAATTATAATGATATCATCTAAGGGGGCAGTAAATCAATATATTTAAAATACATGATTTTTTATGTTAATTTTTATAATATAAATTTTTTTTGCCTATTTTATATAATACATGGGTATCTTGTAAATTACTGGTAAAACTTTGTTCAATATTTCATAGAAGAATAAATATGATTCATACCAAAAAATATGTGCCGCGATGCACTTGTCCATACAGGCCATGATATTTAGGGAACTATACTTTTTAATATAATCTGGCCGTCAATATTGAGTTTCTTCTCAAAGAGGTCGTATTAATATCTATTAATCCATAATTGTTAAATTTTTGTACATCTATTTTTTCCGAAACTAGTGATTTATGTGTTTGATAACATTAGTAAACATTTTTTCAGTATATTTAGCGTGCATGATTCCACGTTTTTAATAAAATTAAAAGAAAATATGTGCAATCTAGAGGAGGGCGACTATGCCAACCCGTATGAATAAAAATATAGGGGAGGGAAGCGAAAGAGTATTAGAAGGAAATATGGATAAGGAATATAAGATAATGATAAACAAGAATAATGAATCAAATAGTGGTGGAGTTAGCTATATATAACTACCAGAATTTCCAATATCAAAATTATCTTTATATAAATTGTGTTAGTGATGGAAAATTCCTGATATCGAAATTATCTATATATACATTGCGTTAGCAACGGAAATTAAGAATGTTCGATTAATTAATTGTGAAACCCTAATTATTTTCGTACTCTCCAGGGTTGTGACTGAGCCACTGGATCCAAATAGAGGGTTTAATTTTGGAACTTCATACGATTAGGTTTGATTTTGTTGTTTATAGGATCATCGTCTGGTTTGGGTAAGGAAATTTTAGTCCTTTTCTTACAAATAGATTCTCTTTAGTCTTTTGAATGGTTCTAGGCTGAGGCATACATATGGCAAAGCAAATTATTTAATAAAAGATTTCTAGGATAGTTGGCTCCTCTTTGTCACTACCACAATAATATAAAATATTATTAATAATATTATTATTCATCCATGATCAATATTAATTTAAATATATTGATAGGTTGGGTATTTCTGTTACAAACCGAAAGCTTATTAATTAACCCTTTTTCTTAAAATCAGTTTCTATTTCCTCCTTGAAATTCAATTAGAGATGAAAACAGTGTAGAAAGTAGGAATGGCAATATGGATTGAAATCCATGGATTCAATTCAATCCATTTGATTTGGATTGGAATGGATTTAATAAGTTTTAAATTGGATCAATTATGGATTGGATTATATGGGTTTGAAGATTAATGGACCACTAATGGATTGAATTGAGTTAAAAATGGATTTGAAATGGATTGTTATTGGGTTAAAGCTCATCTAATTAATTTTAATATGATATTACTATTTTACCCTTGCCATTAATTAAAAATTACAATGCTATCCTTAAAAACATATTTAAAATGTTAAAAATAAAAAGAAATAAAACTTTGAAATTAGATGTATTTATGGTATCCACAAATTAGACGTGTTAGGCTCGTAAACTCGTATACAACACTTCTCATCTAAAATAATTTGTAGCGTCGTATTAAGATTCGAATATTCGAAATTGAACTTATAACCTCTTCTAAATGACTTATAAGTTGTCCGGGACTTCCAAATATTCGAAAAATATTTGACCATTTAAAAAAAAAAAAAAGAAAAGCTTATAATAAGCTCTTTAAATGAATATCTTTATCATTTTTCAAATATTTTAACAGTTTGTTTTTAGTATATATAATGAGGTCATTTATGACTGGTTGTGGGAGGATCCAGATCAAGGAATAATTGTTGCTGGCGTTAAAACTATTAAGGTAATTCTACTTACTACAGTGCAAATTGTTTCTTAATTTCATAAATCAGTACAAGCATCATCAAATATCAAATACTTCATTTTCATAACAATACTGAAACGACCTTGAAATGGGGTGAGTATTTTTATTTCTTCATTGTCTGCCCATAATGTTTGAGAAAAAACTCCAGCCCTAAGACAGAATACATATATATATATATATATATATATATATATATATATATATATTTCAAAACATATTATAAGATGTGAGAGCTTATAATATTTTCTTCCCTTTTTTCTTTTCCTAATTAACGTAGTTCCTTGGATTCCTTGTGGATTTTTCAATTTTGGCCGAAAATGATTAAATTAATTTTCAATTGAAGTGTCAAACGAATTCAAAACGAGCCAAACAAGTCAAAAATAAGTCCAATAATATAACATATAGGTTTGAAACGGGCTGAAATAGGTCAAGTGGGCCGAAAAAGGGGTCAAATGAGTTCCAAACGAGCCAAACGAAACACAAATAAATCGAGCAAGTCAAAAAATGAGACAAACGGGTCGAAAATAAGTCGAACGGGTAAAAAACGGATCAAACGGTTCAAAAAACGGATAAAACAAGTTAAATGTGATAGTTAGGGGCATTTTGGATATTTAGACATTAAGGTCAAATATGAATCCATAAAAAATTTGGTGTTAAATCTATGAATGATCCAATAAAATCCATTACAATCGAGCAAAATCCATTATAATCCAATCCGTTAAGAATCCATTAATATTTCAATCCATTTTGAATCAAATCCATATGGACCCAATCCATTTAACCCAATCCAAATTCAATCCAATCCATCAATTTGTCACCCCTTACTAGAAAGGGACCTTACTCTTTTGAAAAGCAAATTCCATAAATTCATCTTTTATAGGTGTGCTTTGTTTTGAGAAAAAGAATATACCATTATTTAGAAATTCGTACGAGTAGATCAAGACACTTCACGGAGGTGTGGTCGAGCTGACTTTCCCCGTACTTCATTCTATACGAAGAAGTCTAATCTTGTATACCGCGAATACATACCCGTCGAAGGGAGTAGTACGTATCCACTATACTATAGACGGGTAATGGAGGCCGTGAGAATCCAACTCTTCTCATCTCGCTCCCACTTGAATTTTTTAAAAATTTGTGGATTATCTTTGATTATTAAATAATCACTTTTGCGTGTTATCGATCGTAAGTAATTAATCTAATTAATATGCTCCCACTAGGATTATAGAATAATCCTAATAATATTTTAAGGCTTTAATAAATATTTATTAATTAAACCAAAAAAAAATTAGTCCAATTATGCATCGTGTTTAATCTCTATCAAACAATATTTATCTAATAATATTAAATAAATCATGCATAATTGAAACAACATAATATGACATATTATCATGCCATATTTAAAATTAAAGCATGCTTACAAATAATTATCACATAATTATCACGCTTAGAATTTAAATGACACTAAGTAAATATGCTATAAATTATCACATAATTTAAATCATATTTTACTGATTCGGAAATTACCAGGAATACAATTAAATTGTTTCCTAGAAATCTACCATTCCACATAAACCCCTAGGAAATACTGGAGGGATCACAATTGTCCCACTTAAAACCCAGTCTCCTTAAACAAAATTTACATGCACAGTATCAGATTTAAAATTATGCATCATATGCTTTATCAATGCAAGTATATATTTAGAGCCCTGTTCTGATACCAGTTGCTGGGTGGTGGGCCAAAACAGAGTAACGCTATAAGACAGTATTTCAAAATAAATTTGTCATAACCTCGTTATCAAAATATTTCTAAAATATTTTAATAAGCAGTGGAACAATTAGGCCAGAACGACTCTAATATATACATGTATCGATAACATAATTTTAAATCATAGAGCATATACACGCAATATGCAATTAATAATTTTGGCAGCAAAACGATATTACCTTATTGCAAAATTGGCTATCAACGACATTTTTTCAGCACCTCGTTTATTTCTCGTGAAACCGGTAGAGCTTTCCTCAATTTCCCCGATTAAGATTTTGGAGTGTGGGCTCCGATAGTATTTTGCTAAATACTCGAGAAAATATTTTTCTAGAAAAACACTTTTTTTCTAATTTCAAAAAATCCCTATTTTCTAATAATTAATTGGATTATATATGAATTATATAACCACCTAATTAAATATTAATTAATCCTTAATTAAGGATTAATTAAATTATGGACAGAGAGAGAGAGACGAGAGGCTGTTAAACTGCAAAAAATTGTACAAAATCTGATGATTAAAACAATGGAATTGCATAACCTATTTATAGGGGAGAAATGGGGACATCCATGCCATTTTTACATTTTTTCCGTGCAAGACAAGTCCCGGCGGCCAATCTAAGAGCGCCACGTGGTAGCTTGGGCTGCAAGGAGTCCAATGGCGCCGACCATGCGCTGAACGGGAGTCTCCACGCGCCTCCACGTGCCGTCCATGTAGCGTCTGTGTACTTGGCGGGTGTGGCACACACGCTGCAATAGGCAACTGCCAGGTGGCCAGCCAGACCGGTCCGACCGACGGTTCAACAGTTCAGACCGGTTCGATAGTGAACCAGTCGGCTTAAGTTATCCGGGCCCATCGACTCTTGTCATCCTTTGATTGGTCCACTGGTCCGGGTCTGTTTATTATGAACAGACCCTATTCGAACTCTGCCCTACCCTGCCCGTTGACCCGGTTCATTGACCCGTTATCATGACCCGTTGACTGGTCCGCCCAGATCTAATCTAGATCGTCCGCATGTGATGATGCGGTGTGATCCTGGCCGACCATCTGGCGCACCACTTGGCGTCTAACCCGAAATTTTTTTTTTGAAAATTTTATTTTCTCCAAAATAAAACTTCAGGCATTTCCAACTATTTTGAATTTAATTTATTTTCTCAAAATAAATTCCTTGTTTATTTTCAAACACTTTGAAAATTCATCTCTCTCTCCTTTTAATATTTTCTCTTTCGTCTTCGTTGGGGCTTCCAGGGGGACCTGTAGGACCGATTAATTTTAGCTAAAAATGGTTAATCTATTATCATCTCATGACAATAATTGATTATTGTTTAACAATATTTAATTTCTCTAAATAAATATTTTTGAATTCTAAAATTAATTAAATTATTCACGAATTTCTCGATCTAGAATAATTTTGCATTTTATCCCTCCGTACATATATCTGTGAAAAAAAATAATAAAAAAATAATACTACTATCATTTATTTTTCAATTCCAATCTGAAATTTCTTGATTCGCCTTAAGTTCAAATTCCCTATATGTGAAACACATTCAACATACAACTTCGGTGACACACACACGAAGTACTTTGGCCAAAGGTTTAATTCTAACTTTTGCAAATCTATTTTAGGGGTATCTTTTAGCCTTCCATCAAGGCCACAACCTCGATCAACATTACTCTTTAGCACGTTTCATGCAATCACTAAACGTACAAAGTATTTTGACCACCCATTACCGAGACCTCACTTCTGAGTACATCATAGTGATTAACACTACATGCCTAAAGTCGAAACACTGCCAGGATTAAGAGTCCAATGCTTTCCCAAATTTTTGTTCATTTTAGATAGCAGTATAAAATGAACAATCTCAGTGGTCCAGTTCGATGTTTCCAATCTTATTGAAAATCATCAATGTGTTATAATCGAAAACTCCATTTCCCTATGACAAAAGACTAATCATCTTACATAACACATCATAGTCTCGATAAGAATATTTTTTTATCATACCGACTAGAACTTTAATGATAGGTGATTTTTAGTATTTAAAGTCTTTTCCTATGAAACACATTTCATATAAAAATACCATCACATGTTATTAATTATTAAATTTGCAAATTGTAATAATTTCAGTTTTATTAATCCAAAATATTTACAATATAATTGGATTTTCAGGGCATTAATCCCAACAATCTCCCACTTGTCTTAAATCCAATTGGCTACACATCTAAGGCCCATCCCTTCTATAGAAGTATCAAAACTCTTTTGTGCCAAAGTCTTAGTGAAATGATCTGCCAGATTATTTACAGAGCCAATTTTCACTGTTGCCACCTCTCCACGTTCCATATAATCTCGTATAATGGAAAACTTCCTCTCGATGTGCTTTGAACGTTTATGAGTTCGAGGTTCCTTAGAGTTGGCCACTACTCCAGCATTGTCACAGGATAATGTGATCAGTTTAAGTCCGTTCTTGACGACTTCTAGATCCATTATGAAATTTCAAAACCAATACGCTTTTTTGGCTGCTTCTGAAGTTGCCACGTATTCGGCTTCCATGGTGGAGTCAGCAATGCAAGCTTGCTTGATACTCCTCCAACTTACGGCTGCTTTATCTAGAGTAAACAAGTATCCAGACATCGAAGACCTAGAATCCAAATCAGATTGAAAATCTGAATCTGTGTACCCTATAGGAATGAGCTCATCACTACGATAGATAAACATATAATCCGCGTCCTACTCAAGTACTTTAATATATGCTTTATAGGTATCCAGTGTTGGGGTCCAAGGTTTGACTGATATCTGCTAACTAGATCTACAACACAACAGATATCTGGCCTAGTACATAAGATGTCATACGTAAGGCTTCCGACTGCCGAAGCATACAGAACATCTTTCATTTCTTCTGTCTCTTCTGGGGTCTTGGGACACTGATCCCGAGACAGATAAACTCCATATCTGAAAGGTAACGAACCTTTCTTGGAATTAGCCATATTATATCTTGCCAACATCTTATCCATATATACTACTTGTGATAAACCAATCATTTTATTCTTACGATCACGACAAAGTCTGATCCCTAGAATATAACTGGCTTCACCTAGGTCTTTCATGTCAAACTGATTTGACAATCAAATCTTGACTACTGACAATATTGTCGTATAATTCCCAATGAGCAGAATATCATCCACGTATAAAACTAAAAATGTTACAAAACTATCATGATGTCTCTTGTACAAAAATGGTTCATCAGGCAATTGTATAAATCTAAAGGATTTAATTGCCTCATTAAATCTGATGTTCCATGATCTAGATGCTTGCATACCATATGCTCCTGATTTCTAGCTATAAAACCTTCAGGCTGGGCCATGTATATTTCTTCTTGAAGGTGCCCGTTCAAGAAGGCAGTCTTCACATCCATTTTCCAAATCTCATAATCAAAATGAGCAACAATGGAAAGGAGAATTCTTATGGACTTAAGCATTTCTATAGGCGAAAAGGTTTAATCGTAATCGATACCTTCTTTCTGGGTGTAATCCTTTCCCACAAAACTCGCTGTAAAGGTCTCAACCTTTTCGTCCACTCTCCTTTTTCTCTTGTAGACCCATTTGCATCCAATAGGTTTAATGCCCTCAGACGCCTCTACAAGTTCCCAGACTTTATTGGAATACATTAAATCTAATTCAGATTCCATGGCTCTGACCCAACGGTCAGTGTCTATATCCTTTATAGCTTCATCATATGTGATAAGATCAGATACTTCAGATTCAACCACTTGGGTTAATCTTAGGTATCTGTCAGGTACCCTGACAATCCTCCCACTATGACGAGGCTGCTGTGTACTCATCCCTACATCATATGTTATATCTGGTACATCATATGTATCCAACATATTTTCAATTACTATGGGTTCATGAAATTTAGTATGTGAAACTGTCATTTCTTCTAACACAATTTTGCTTCTACCCTTGTGGTCATTTATGAAATCGTATTCAAGATATTTAGCATTAGTGCTCACAAACACTTTGTGATCTCTCGGACTGAAAAATATACCATCTCTTGTTCCTTTAGGACAACCTATGAACAAGAAAACCTTTGTCCTTGATTCTAACTTGTCAGGATCTTTCCTTAACATATGATCTGGGGTTCCCCATATCCGAAGATAGGAGACACTGGGCTTTCACCCTCGCCACGGTTCCATTGGTGTTTTAGGAACCGACTTAGATGGAACAAGGTTTAATATGTGTGCTGTCGTTTCAAGTGCAAAGCCCCAAAATGAACTTGGTAGGGTAGCATGACTCATCATGTATCTTACCATTTCCATCAGAGTTCTATTTCTCCTTTCTGCAACACCGTTCTATTGGAGTGTACCCGGTGTAGATAGTTGAGATCTAATCCCACTTGCAATGAGAAATTTTAGAAACTCTGTAGACAGATACTCACCACCACGATCTGATCGAAGTACTTTGATACGTTTTGCAGTTTGATTTTCAACTTCAGCCTTGAATTCTTTGAACTTTTCAGAAGATTCAAACTTATGTTTTCATCAAATAAATGTATCCGTATCTAGAGTAATCATCCGCAAAAGTGATGAAATACTCAAAATCTCCTCTTGCTTGAATACTCATAGGAGCACACACATTTGCATGAATTAACTCAAGTAATTCTGTGGCTTAATTACCTTTAGTTTTAAAAGATCTCTTGGTCATTTTACCTTCCAAACAGGATTCGTAGACTGGTAGTTCTGTTAAGTCGAAGGGACTCAACAATCCATTTGAAATTAGCCTTTGGATCCAATTTGGATTAATATGACCAACGCGTAAATGCCACATGTAAGCCTCGTTAGGCATAGGAGTTTTTCTTTTGGATGGTAAGTCAAGTTTAGTATTGTTAAGTTCGGAATTAGGGTTTTTATCGGGGTATAACAAGAAGAGACCATCTTTTACCTTGCCAGAGAAAATAAACCTTTTATTTTGCTTAATGGTAAAATTTTGTTCAAAATAAACATTGAAAACATTATTTATTAAAAACCTCACAAAACCAGATTTCTACGAACACACGATATGTACAAAGTGTCTTTCAGTATCAAAACCCTATTGCCAAAATATAAATTTACAGTCCCTACTGCTAATACAGATATACTTGTATTATCCCCGAGCAGTAGCTGCATCTCGCCATCTTCAAGCTTTCTGGATTAATTGGTTGGAACCCTGCAACAACTTACAGATATGATTAGTTGAACCCAAGTCCACACACCAGGAATCTGATGGACATCCAACTAAACATAATTCTATCAAACAAGATACCAATATACCTTGTACAGATGGCTTAGCCGGAAGACTTGCTAAGTATTTTAGGTAATTCCTCTTCCAGTGCCCATTTTCATCGCAGTGGAAACATTTTCCCTTGTTGGGTTTACCCTTCTTCTTCTGAACCTTTTTCTTGGGATTGGGAACCTTTCCCTTTCATTTTTTCCACTTGCTGCCTTTTGAGCCCGTGGAAGTCAATGCCTGTGCTAGGAGAACAATTCCCTTAGCTTTCATCACTCCTTCTGCCACTTTGAGTTCGTTCATTAATTCAGGAAGAGAAAAATCCAATTTGTTCATAGAATAATTTTGCCTGAATGTGTCGAACAACTTTGGCAGAGAGCATAGGATCATATCCTATTCACTGAGATCATTAAATTTAGCACCAAGACTCTCATTTTCATTCAGGCAAGCCATCATGTTCATAACATGATCCTGAACAGGTGATCCCTCAGACATCTTGGTAACCAATAACCTTCTCATCAATTCGAGCCTCTTGGCTCGATTTTGTCCTCCAAACTTCTGATGGAGATTATCCATCATTTTTCTAGCAGTTGGCATATCATGCATTTGATGCTTAAGAACATTAGAGACAGATGCCAGGATATAAGACCTAGCCAAATCATTGGCCTTGATCCAGTTGACATAAGCATTTCTCATATCGTGGGTGGCTGTAGTTTTCGGTACCCCCGGACAAGGTTCAGTGAACACATGTTTCAGATTCTCGTGACCAAACATGATGCCAATATTCATCTTCCAGTCAGCATAGTTAGACCCTTCAAGCCTGTTTCCCTTTAGGATTGATGAAGCGGGTTAACGGTCGTCATTGTTTTAAAACTGAAATATTTTAAAATAGTACAAGTTATGATTTTGTATTTTACTTCTTTTGCGTCTAACTAATAAATGAAATCCACGTAAGCATTTTGATTTACACAATGGTGACTTAACTAACCACAGTTGACTCCCCGGAAGTAGGGTCGAAAACCGCTTAGAAAAAAAATAACTATGCTTAATTAACATGTCATTTAGGCAACTCTTACCAAACTATGTTAATCCACCAACCTTTGGCCTCTAAGTGAATGTAACATAGCTTCGAAGGGAGGTTAATACATCACTTAGTCAAGTGTATGCCATTACCTAGAAATTCATACGAGTAGATCAAGACACTCCACGGAGGTGTGGTCGAGCTGACTTTCCCCGTACTTCATTCTATCCGAAGAAATCTAATCTTGTATACTACGAATATATACTCGCCAAAGGGAGTAGTACGTATCCACTATACTATAGATGGGTAATGAAGGCCGTGAGAATCCAACTCTTCTCATCTCACTCTCGCTTGAATTTTTTTAAAATTTATGGATTATCTTTGATTATTAAATAATCAGTTTTGGCATCTTATCGATCGGAAGTAATTAATCTAATTAATATGCTCCCACTAGGGTTATAGAATAACTATTTATTAATTAAGTCAAAAACTATTAGTCTAATTACGCATCATGTTTAATCTCAATTAAACATTATTTATCTAATCATATCAAATAAATCATGCATAATTGAAATAACATAATATCACATATTATCATGCCATATTTAAAATTAAAGCTTGCTTGCAAATAATTGTCACGCTTAAAATTTAAATGGCACTAAGTAGATATGCTATAAATTTTCATATAATTTAAATTATATTTATTGATTCGGTAATTACTAGGAATATAATTGAATTGTTTCCCAGAAAATTACCATTCCATATAAATTCCCAGGAAATACTGGAGGGGTCACAATGGTCCCACTTAAAACCCAGTCTCTTAGACAGAATTTACGTGCATAGTATCAGATATAAAATTATGCATCATATGCTTTATTAATGCAAGTGTATATTCAGAGCCCTGCTCTGATACCAGTTGCTGGGTGGCGGGCCAAAACTGAGTGACGATATAGGGCAATATTTCAAAAATAATTTGCCATAACCTTGTTATCAAAATATTTCTAAAAAAGTCACTTTGACACAAGTTTTCTCTCCCTATGAGAGGTTTGGTTTCTCACTTTGAGAGTGTGCTAGCGAGTTTCTTCCTGCTTGGTATTCATGGCTAGATCCACTCAACATCCGATGAAGTGCCGCCTTTCCAGTCTTTCATCGCCGACCCTCCACCCCTCTCCCTCTTCCTCTTCTCTTCTGGTCGTTCTCTATGCAGGTTTCTTTTAGGTACAGTGGGACGGTCCAACCGCCCCTTTTGGGTCCTCTCTCCGCCTCGCAAATGACCTCTCTCCAGTCAGAGCTGGGCTCAATGGACGACGAGATTTCTTGTGTTAAGATGGCTTTATCCTTGATGCGTGAAGAAGAGGCAGCAGTGGTTATACCTAAGAGTGCTTGGAAGGAGTCTAGTAGTACTGTCAAAATGTGTCTGGTGGGGAAAGTTTTTACAAGAAGATTGGTGAACTTTGAGGCTATGAAGCAAACTATCACGAAGGCCATGAATCCAATAAAGGGCATGAAAATCACTACAACAGGGGATAACAGATTTATTATGAATTTCAATCACGCTCTAGACCGAAGACGTGCACTGAAAGGAGCACCATGGCACTTTGATAAATCTCTCATTATCCTTAATGAGATAGGAGAAGATGAAGATCCATTAGAAGTTAACTTGGACTAGTGCCCCCTCTTCATGTATATAAATGGCCTCCCTTACAACAAACTCACTAGAAGCATGGCTGAATTTATCGGAGATAAGGTGGGATGATTTGTAGATGTGGATTTTGAAAATAGAGGGAGGAAAATGACGAATAGTCTAAGAGTCGGAGTGCAAATTTCCATGAAGAAACCTTTACCTCATTACTTCAAGATCCAGAACATGGAGGGAAAACAAAATTCTGGTAACCTTTACCTTTGAGCGTCTCCCCAACTTTTGTTATCTCCGCGACCATATAGAAAAGACGTGTGGCCTCGTTTTGAAGAGAATTTCTCGGATCCAAGCCCAAATTTCCCGTATGGAGCTTGGCACAGGGAAAACTCACCGGAATCTATGCTTACCGAAACTTCTTCTGCGGCAAGAGTGGAACCTCGGTTTCTGGGACATAATTTTTCCCAAAGTAGGTGGACAAAAGATTCGCACTCAAAATTGTGGCAGAGATCACAACCCTCAACCTTCGATATTCCCATGAAAGAGCTCATACCTACCTCTGAAAATTGTACGTTCATTGTCACAAAAAAGCCCCATTTTTCGGAAAGTTATCCTCATCAGTCAAACAAATCCAACGATCAAGAGTACACCCCACAAAATCCTTCCCGCCCAATAAGCCCCAGGAAAACCTATTTTTACCGCCCTGGGAACTCAAAAGCCCAAGGTACCTAATGATAAACCACCTTTCCCTCGTGGTCCAATTTCATCCGTAGCTCACTACTCCCCCAAGCCCACTGCTCTAGTAGCTAGGACTCCTAAACCTAATATGCAAAGCCCCACTACCAAGCTTGAGCCCAAAGCCAAAAATAAGGAGAATATTCCTCCCAAGGAATTAACCCGCGAATCCTCCTTAAAAGATCCTTTGGCCCAACCACTCAACAAACCCAACCCATGCTCCCAGGTCCTCTATCCTCAGAATTCTGCCTTTCTAGTTACTGAAATCCAGAACAGTAAACTCTCTTCTCCCCTAACTTTGTTAGAAAAATCCATCACACCAACTGTCTATCTCACACAACTGATAGCGTCTACGAAGAGGGGGGACCGGGGGGGGGGGGGGGGGGGGGGGAGGTACCTGAACCACCATCTCCGTCACCTTCTATACATCCTTTTAGGAAATTTAAAGCCAAGATATGCCCCCTAAACTACTACACTATCCCACCGATAAAACCCCCATCTAAACGTAACCTTCATCTGTCCCCTGAAACCCCCCTTCACCTATATCCCAAGCAGGTGAAAATTTCCCAACATGGGATTTCTTTATCTTCGACGGATGGTTGCTTTGTTCCGACGGGCCTGCAGAAACCATGAATCTCATCTCTTGAAACTCCCGGAGCTTGGGGGGGTCCTCGAAAATTTCAGATAATTAATTCCCTGATTAGGGAATTCAACCCCTAATTTTTGTTTATATGTGAAATGCGTTACGACAAACGAAAAATTGAGAAGATTCCCTTAACTGGTTTGGTGTGAGTGTAGATTGTGTGGGAAAGAGCGGTAGCTTGGCCCTCCTCTGGAGACAAGATGTGGATATCTGTCTTTAATCGTTCTCTAAGTACCATATTGACATATTGGTGGCTAATGTTGGCTCTAGCCCAATTTGGCGTTTTACTGGCTTCTACGACGATCCGGATAAACAATTTCACTGGCGCTCTTGGAATATGCTTGTTGGTTTGGAATGAAAGTTGAATTACCCATGGCTTGTGTGCGGGGACTTTAATGAGATTTTGAGTAATGATGAGAAAGAAGAAAACTCTTTGCGTGCGCCCGGGCTTATCACGATGTTCCATAAAACCTTGGAAGCAACAAGCCTTACTGATCTTGGCTTTGAAGGGAGAAGCTTTAATTGGAGCAATAATCAGCCTTCTCTTTTACTATCAGAGATTGAATTAATCGGGCAACGGCTACTCAGGACTGGATGTCCCTATTTTCTTTTGCCCGTGTCTCCTATGTGCCTAACTCCACTTCTGACCACCTCCCAATTCTGGTGGAGATGACCAAGGAAAAGCAGGGGCCTAAGAAAAATTTGTTTCGCCCCTTCCGGTTTGAAGTTATGTGGGCCCGAACTGAGGATTGTAAGAAAATTATTAGAAATTGTTGGTGTAATGATACCGGTGATGCTGCTATGTTCTCGGCCTTAAAGAATGCAAAAAAATTAGAGTGGGCTTTTTGAATTGATGCACAAAATATAATTTTAATCATGAGAAGGAGATCAGAAAACTTGAGACCGAGATGGATGTTTTGTAGTCGGGTATTATTTCTGAAGGTTCGAAGGCTCAAGAGACTGTGCTTCGGGATCGTATTGATGAATTGGCTAAGCAAGCTGAAATCATATGGAAGTAGCGGGCTAAGACGCTTTGGCTTTAAGAAGGGGATCGAAACACCAAGTTTTTTCATGACAAAGCTTCTACTAAGGAGAAGAATAACCGGGTTGATGGACTATTTGATGAAGGGGGTCGGTTGTGTTCGTCTAAGGAAGAGATACAGGGGATTATTGAGCGTTATTTTGGGGAGATTTTCTCGTCGTCTAGCTGCTCGGAATCAGAGTTGGAGGAGGTCATTCGCTTGGTCAAACCAAAGATCGATGACTCCATGAGGGATGCGCTGGCCCGCCCTTTCAATGTTGATGAGGTAAAGCGTGCATTGAATAGTATGTACCCCCTTAAGTCCTTGGGGCCCGATGGGCTCCCCTCTTTTTCTTTCAGAAATTCTGGGATATTGTAGGAAGTAATATCTCAGCGTGTGTCCTCAATTTTCTAAGCAAAGGTATCTTCTCTCAGGAGCTTAAGTTCACGCATATTGTACTCATTCCCAAGTGTCAGAAACCGGATATTACCACCCAATTCCGCCGATTAGTCAATGTTATGTGATTTATAAAACTACTTCGATATGCATAGCAAATCGTATCAAACCCATTCTTGATGATGTTATTTTTGTGTCACAATCTACTTTTATCCTAAACGACTCATTACAGATAATGTTTTGCTCGCTTTTAAGATCAACCACTTCTTGAAAAATAAGAGAAAGGGGAAGAAGGGTTTTTTCGCTCTTAAACTAGATATGAGCAAGGCGTATGATAGAATTAAGTGGAGGTTCTTGGCGTAAATGCTTGAGAGGTTAGGCTTCCCTCATTTCTTGTTGCTTCAAATTATGACTTGTGTTACTTCTATTTCTTTCTCGTTCATTCTTGATGGCTCTCAGTTTGGTACGGTTATCCATGAGACAGGTATTCGCCAGGGCGATCCTCTCTCGCTTTACCTTTTCCTTCTTTGTGCAGAGGCTTTTTCTCTTTGCCTTCAGGATCTGGAAAACAGGGGGATCATTAAAGGTGTGTCCATCTGCAAGAATGCTCCGAGCATCTCTCACTTGTTGTTTGTTGACGATACAACTGTGTGCGCGTGGGTGGATACTCGAGCTTTAGATGGGATTGTCGGTGTACTGGACTTGTTCTCTAGAGCCTCAGGACAAGTGGTAAATTTCCAAAAATCTTCTGTGGTCTTTAGTCGGAATGTTAGCCACTTGGATGGCTCGTTTATGGCTGATCGGTTGGGAGTTCAACACGTTGATAAATTTGACCTCTATTTGGGTTTGTCCTCGGTAGCCGGAAGTTCCAAGAGGACTTTGTTTGCCTCTCTCCATGATTGTATTTGAAAGAAAGTTAGTGGTTTTTCTGAAAAACGTTTATCCTTGGCGGGCAAAGAGATCTTAATTAAAGTAGTTGTTCAGGAGATTCCTTCGTACTCTATGAGCTGTCAAGTTGCTCGATTCTTTTATTAGAAAACTTGATTCCTTCTCGGCGAAGTTCTGGTGGAACAATAAAGATCGTAATCGCATTCATTAGCTCACGTGGGAGAAACTTTGCCTTCAGAAACAGAGTGGAGGACTGGGGTTCAGGAATTTTAAGGCATTTAATCAGGCACTCATTGCGAAACAGGCTTGGAAGATTATCAATAACCCAAACAACCTCCTCAGTCGTGTACTCAAAGCAAGATACTTCCCTTACTCGGATTTCTTTGGAGCGGGGCTTGGGCGATCGCCTTCATTTACTTAGAGAAGCATTCTTTTGGCTAAACCTATCTTGGTGGCGGGTTCTAGGTGGAGAGTTAGGTCGGGCACCTCTATTGATGTTTGGAAAGACCGGTGGATACCGAGATCGAACTCTTTCAAGCCCCTTATTCGGCAGCCTTGCTACTCGATGATTACTCGTGTGACTCAACTTTTGCTCCCTAACAATGCTGGTTGGAATCTCAAACTAATAGATGAAACTTTTTGCCCCAGTGATGCTAAACTCATTCGAAGTATCCCCTTGGGTAGGGTTGACCGTGATGATAAACTCATTTGGCACTTTGAGGGGAATGGCTTCTTTTCTGTCCGTAGTGCTCACCGTGTGGCTCTTGCTTTGGAGGGAGCAGCCCGTGCGTCCTCTTATCTTGTTGTGAACAAGCCTATTTGGAAGATGATTTGGAAACTACATGTAGCCCCGAAGGTTTGCGTGTTTATCTGGAGGGTTCTCCATGATATTCTACCAATCTCTTCGAACCTTGTCTCTCGTAGATGCCGCATCGACTTGCACTTCCCGGTTTGTGGGGTTAGTCCCGAGGACTTGAAGCATACTTTTTTTGAGTGCCCATTTGCTCGTCATGTTTGGGCCATCTCGTTCCTTCCTTAGACTACCATTTTGAAGTTTACAAGGGGAGTCCACGAGTGGATCGAGACGATTCTTTCTTCTTTCGATGTGGGTTAGTGTGCTAGATTCTCCTTGATTCTTTGGGGATTGTGGTGGTTCCATAACAAGGTGAGAACGGAGGGTTGTAGGTGGCGTCCGGATGAACTGATAAATTTTGCTCTGTCTTTGCATGATCCCCCACATGTTGTTCCTTTTTCTTCCTCTCTTGTTACTACTAGTGATAAGGTCTACTGTTGGTGTGCTCTGTGATGCCCCGTATTTTCGTCGTACAGGTACACGCGCCACACGTGTGAGTTATTGAGAGTTAGACTTATTTGCATGCTTTATTTGAATTATATGTCTATGTGAAATATGTGATTTCATTAACTCATGTGAATGCTTTAATTATAATTGCATTCAATTCATTTAATAACATATACATATTTCATAAATTCATTCATTTCATAAGCATTGCATATTTTCTAACTTATATGTTTATATACTAAAATTATTTTATAAAATAGTTACATTATACATCCTAAAGTGGTATCAGAGCCTTGGTTGCAAAACCGGGCTCTTGAGTCGTGTCTTGTCAGTCTAGGTCGTACGACTTGGAAACTACTTGTCAACTTGGGAGTCTTACATTATTATATGATCATTCTTGATTAATTAATTGGTGTACCTTAATTGATTTCATGAATATTGTCTAACCGCGGCACGCATTTCTCAATGTTTATCTGTAGATACCTAGTGGTCGACCCATACATAGAGATAAGAGATCACCATCGCCTCCTCGACACCACCACCAACAACAACAACCTCATATGAACATTGAAAATTTTATGGACCCTGTTCGCCACGTGTTTGATTCATGTTTGGACTTCTATTTAATGCATGGATTAGACTCTTGGTGGGGGGATGTGGCGCCTATCAATGCGGGTGCTACATGCTCCGTCTCTTGGGGTGATTAAGTTGAATGTGGATGGGGCGCTATTTGCGAATGTGGGCGAAGTGGGTGTGGGAGTTGTTGCACGCGACGAGCAGGGTTCTTATCTTGGCTGGATGTGCGACAGATTTGCGGGTGAGTTAGAACCTGAGACGGTGGAAGCTTCGGCTGTTACATGCACTTTAGATCTTGCTCGCGACAATGGTTAGCAGAACATTTGGGTTGAGAGTGACTACCTAAACCTTGTGAACAAAATTATGAACCCTGAGGAGGATTTCTCACCAATTGGTAACTTGGCCCATGATATTAAAGTGGATGCTGCCTCCTTTCCTTGTTGTGGCTCATACGCATGGATGATTCGATTGGTCCACCCTTTCTTGTTGATTTTCTTTGGGCGGATTGTAATGTCTGAGCTTTGCCCTCTGTTGAGGGCGTTGCTGGCAACAAAAAAAAAAAAAATATATATATATATATATATATATATTTCTAAAATATGTTAATAAGCAGTTGAACAATTAGGCCAAAACAACTCTAACAAGTACATGCATCGATAACATAATTTTAATCATAGAGCATATACACGCAATATGTAATTAATATTTTTGGCAGCATAACAGTATTACAGTACTGCAAAATTGCCTATCAACGACACTTTTCTAGCACCTCTTTTATTTCTCGTGAAACTGTCAGAGCTTCCCCGCAATTTCCCTAGTTAAGATTTTGGAGTATGGGCTCCGATAATATTTCGCTAAATACTCGAGAAAATATTTTTCTAGAAAAACGCCCTTTTTTTAATTTCAGAAAATCCCTATTTTATAATAATTAAGTGCGTTATATATTAATTATATAACCACCTAATTAAATATTAATTAATCATTAATTAAGGATTCATTAAATTATGGAGAGAGAGAGAGCCGAGAGGCTGTTAAACGGCCAAAAATTGTATAAAATCTGATGATTAAAATAATGGAATTGCACAACCTATTTATAGGAGAGAAATGGGGACATCCGTGCAATTTTTACATTTTTGTCGTACAAGACAAGTCCCGGCGGCCAATCTGAGAGTGCCACGTGATAGCTTGGGCTACAACGAGTCCAACGGTGCTGAACAAGCACCGAACGGGCGCCGCACGTACCTCCACGCTCCACCCATGTGGCGGCTATGTGCTTGGGTCGTGTGGCACGCATGCTACAACAGGTAGCTGCCACGTGGCTGGCCAAACCGGTCCGACCGGCGTTTCAGCGGTTCAGACCGGTTCGATAGTGAACCGGTTGGCTTAAGTGGTCCCGGCCCATCGACTCGTGGCAGCCTTTGATTGCTCTACGTGTTCGGGTCAGTTTATTGTGAACCGATCCTATCCAAACAATAGCCGACCCTACCCTTTGACCCGGTCCACTGACCCGTTATCATGACCCGCTGACTGGTCTGCCCAGATCCAATCTGGATTGTCCGTGTGTGATGACGCGGCATGATCCTGGCCGTCCATTTGGCAAGCCACTTAGCGCCCAGTTAGTGCCACTTGGCGTCTGACTCGTTGACGTGGCATGACACGTTAGCTGACACGTCATCACCTGATATGGTAGCAAAAAAAACTTTTTTTTTTAAAATTTTATTTTCTCCAAAATTAAATTTCGGGCATTTCCAAATCTTTGGAGTTTAATTTATTTTCTCAAAATAAATCCTTTGGCTATTTTCAAACACTTTGAAAATTCATTTCTCTCGCTACTTTTAATTTTTTTCTCTTCCGGTCTTTATCGAGGCTTGCAGGGGGACCTGCAGGACTAATTAATTTTTGATCCAAACGTGTCAATCTATTATCACCTCATAACCATAATTGATTACTGTTTAACAATATTTAATTTCCCTACATAAATATTGTTGCACTCTAAAATTAATTAAATTATTCATGAATTTCTCGATCTAGAATAATTTTGCATTTTACTATATCCATGAAAAAGAAATCAATACTACTATCATTTATTTTTCACTTCCAATCTGAAATTTCTTGATTCGCCTTAAGTCCAAATTCCCTGTATGTGAAACACATTCAACATACAACTTCGGTAAAACACACATGAAGCACTCTAGCCAAATTTTTAATTTTAACTTTTTGCAAATATATTTCAGGGATATCTTTTAACCTTCCAGCAAGGCCACAGATTCCTCGATCAGTATTACTCTTTAGCACATTTCATGCAATCACCGAATGTACATATTATTTTGGCCACCCGTTACCGAGACCTCACTTCTGAGTACATCACGGTGATTAACACTACATGCCTAAAGTATAAACACTACCAGGATTAAGAGTCCAATGCTTCCCGAGATTTTTGTTCATTTTAAATAGTAGTATAAAATGAATAATCTCAGTGGTCTAGTTCGATGGTTTCAATCTCATTGAAAATCATCAATGTGTTATACTAGGAAACTCCATTTCCCTATGACGAAAGACTAATTATCTTATGTAAAACATTATAGTCTCGATAAGAGCATTTTCTTATCACACTGACTAGAACTTTAATGACACATGATTTTTGGTATTTAAAGTCTTTTTCTATGAAACACATTTCATATAAAAATACCATCACACGTCATTAATTATTAAATTCATAAAATACTCATAACTTGCAATAGTTTCAATTTTATTAATCCAAAATATTTACAATATAACTGGATTTTCAGGGTATTAGTCCCAACATAACTACCTAAAACCTGTCCCGAGATATAAAGTACAATCAGCATCATAATGTAAAAATTGTAATCATGATCAATAATTAAATTACATAAACCATAATCATTAACATAGTAAAATATATAAATAAAATAATGTAATGCAGACCAAGACCACGACTACGAGCCAAGACCTACACGACTCCCGCCTAGCACGACACAGTAACCTGCAGTCAACACCCAGGGAGAAATCAGTCCAAGACTGGTGAGGTGAAAAGATAATACTATAAGAATATATACTTACTCGCAATAAAATGTTGCTTCTAATTACCTTCTCTCTTTACTTAAAACCCGAAAGAGGGAAAAAGGGGTAACATTTCAAGACACGATTTAGAAGGGTCCATAAGCGCACTGATACAATGCACGCACACTCAAAATCATTTCACTTGCTCGGCGAGATACGATCCGTTCTCCAACCTTTACTCCCACTCAAATACATTTATTTCAAATCATAAAACAATACACTAGAACAATCCAATCTTCTACCTCCCACACATGATGGAAGAAAGGTATACGTTTCTCTAACCATCCACTACCTCACTACACTAAGACATGGGTGTATGATTCCCAACACCCTCTTTGGGGGGATAAACCCTCCACGGCATAGAACCCAACAGTCGCACTACCTCCAGTGATTTTCTAGGATCCCATATAACTTTGGGAACCAAGTACTCGGACTCCCGTCAATCACTGTTTTCTCGATTCACCTCATACATAATTTTCGGGCCCACAATAACACTTACCTCATGAGCGTCCTCATTGAGACAATTCACTACACTTTATCTCACTAGATCACTTCATTTATTTCACTTTAACATTTCACATGCACTTTGGTAAATCACTTGGCATTTGAACTCAAGCGTGAAAACATTCAGGTAATATCCCGTACAATACACTTATCCCTGTTTGAAAACGGTTTTCAATTGGATATAGAAATCAATAACCCTTACACATATCTATATATATAATACACTCACAAGTAGGGTGAGAAAACAACATCACTCGGGGGTTAAGACCATATACGCTTTCGACGCCCGTCGCGGTGGGATTGATTGTATAAAAGATTGGTTAAAGAAACCTCACCTGTGATGATATGTACCACTTTACCTACACATAGTCCAACACAGCTTGCTTGACCAACAATGCATAAACTTGTGGCTCACTTGTACAAAGGACACGTTTAAAACATGAGATTCGACTCAATGAACTACATGGACGCAGGGCGATGCTTATGAATGCACGAGCGACATACGTGTGTGCCAAGATCATAATTCATGATGCTTAAGATAATGTCATATGTGATCAGGATATATACATAAGTATACAAACATTTTAGGGAAGAATTTGGAGCACAAGGCAACACTCACATAATCATTTAAGTCACTTAATAGCAATTAGGCATTTACAACAACTATACTTATCATATTTCGGGAAAACAAGTCATAAACATGCTAGGCATAAGCAATTAAGTAAACATATTATTGATATGATCAATTCAATTATACTAGTTGAAAAATATTACATAAACATCCCTTGTAAGGTTTTGAAAACATTACATAAACCTCCCGTAATGGAATTAAGTTCCAAACAATTGACCTATCGTTATTTAGCCAAGACATGTTTAACATTCAAAAATGTATACATACACAAGAGGCACGTAATCAATAAACATAACCGAATTTAATACGAGAACAATACAATTATCAAGCAACAAGAATCAATTAAGTATTAAAATCTTAACTCATATCATGCATCCAAATTCCCAAGTAGGTAAAGATACTTTGCACACATCAATTTTATACATAAAATGCACAATAAACAACAACAACAACAACATTTGGGCACGTTTAAGGTTCATACGATTCGAAATATAACATGTCCACTCTCCAAGATTATCATTAAAGTTCATACAACCACACACGGAATTAGTTTCTAAAATATTACACTAACACCCCTTCTAAGTTAAACAAATTGCACAAATTTAACACATTAGGTTTCAAATTACAAATTCGAATATCAATACATATCACAAATCATTCATAACATGATCTCATACACATTAAATTGCATCTTGATCGACAAATCAAGCAAATAACAACTAATTTACAATTAAAACAACTAAATCAATTAATTCCAAATACACAAATAATTCATAATAAATTAACCGGTCGTCTGATTAACGAATGGAGATCGGCGTTGAACTCACCACACCAAAATGGACCTACTGTCCAAAGGAGCCGAAACGCCATTGCCGGAGTCTCCCTAACCACCGCCGGTAGCCACCGGACCGCCACTTCCGGTGTTCAAAAAAATCCCCGTGAACGGCTAATCGTTTGTCTTAATGAGCGCGACAAAATGCCTCAAACAATTTCTAAAAGGGCGAATTACATTTAGGTCCCCCGAGGTTTGCCCTAATTACAAATCAGTCCCTCTTATTTTGAAAATTACATATTAGTCCCTAAAAACACTGTTTCAATTGAGGTCCCTAGACACCGTTAGAGTTCCGTTAATTTTGATAGGACCACATTGTTGATGTGATTTAGTTAAGGGGTCGTTTTGTAAGAAAATTCATAGTTCAGGGACTTTTTTGTAATATTTTTTAGAAATTCAAATGTCAAAATTAACGGAACCCTAACGGCGTCTAGGGACCTCAATTGAAACAATGTTTTTAGGGACTAATATGTAATTTTTGAAACAAGAGGGACTGATTTATAATTAGGGCAAACCTCAGGGGACCTCAATGTAATTCGCCCATTTCTTCTAAAAATAATCAACCCATCGGATTTAATTGAAGAAAAACTAACTGCACTATTTATCAGACCCTAGAATCTAATAATCAAAATTAAATCTAAACCATTGGGCGAAAAAAAAAAACCGAGCATACTTTTGGAAAAGTCATGTCGAGAACATTGAAATGCATATACTGGTCATTGGAAAAAGTCACCGGAATAGTGCTCCATCGGGAACCACCATCGCGTCACCTTTGCGCCGCGGCTATTTCGTCGTCTAGATGAATTGGACGACGGGACCACCACGGTTTAACGCATCTCGTCAAGATGTTCGAAACATCTTCCGATTCGACCTCATTGCATCGCCGAAAATGCCCGTTGCAAGGTCTGAAAATCGCGCCACCGCGAGTGTCCGTTGCAGCTGCCTTCAAACGAAGATTCCTCCGCCAATACTCCGTCTTAGCACCTGTTACCACAACCAAAACATCCTTCTTGAAGAGTACTACAAAGCCCACGTAGTGGTTGCTCCGATTAGCCGGCTTATTTTCCGGAATCTCACCGAAAAGTCACGGTTGTCGTGTGCACGACAACTGCCGCGAGCTTCAGGCTCCAATTTCTCCCTCACCAGGCTGTTTCAGGTCATGAGACCACTTCCAAGTTGTAGATCTCGTCGAGACGTTCGATTTGCATACTAATTTCGCTGGTTTCATTGTCAGAGGAGGCCGAACGAGGCCGTCGAAGTTGGTGTCGATTTTTAGTCCCGGTTTTTGAAACTTTGATCGGCCATATCTCCTTCGTCGTTGGTCGGAGTTTGATTCCGTCTTCGCCATCGTGATCATCGTCTCAAGATCTTTGATTTTAACTATCATTTTGTGCGATTCCATGGTTAGATGAAGAAATTACAATTTAGGGAAAAAGGGATCTCGGCCGATGGCGTCTCGGGAGAGAAATGGGAGGAGAGAGAGAAGAGGAAGATTTGACCGGTCCCAGGGAAATTCCGGATATTTTAATTCGAATCCAAACGCGTTGAAAATAACCGTCGAAGGAGCTAACAAAGTCAGAATTGGGCATACTTAGAGTCTACGGACTCGTTTCGATGCCCCGAATGCGTTTAAGAAGTCGGTTATGCTAAAACCTCGATCATGGAAGAAATGACCGAAATACCCTTACAAGAAAAAAATACAAACAAGCCCCTAAACTCTAAGGGAGCTACAAATAAGGCCACATAAGCACATAATCATATAATTCAACACTCAAGAAGGTTAACACGTGGCGTAAAATTGGACGTGGGAAAAGCGGGGCATCACAGGGTGTGGGCCTGGTCCATACACCCCTTAATATTTTATTAAAAACTACTTCTGCTTTGATTAGAATAACACAAGTTATGAGGAAGGATTAACTAGGATTAACTAAAGTTAGATAAAGAAGAACTTAATTACTTAGTAAACTTGATTCAAATAATGAAAGTCTAGGGAATGACATGAAGCATGCAATTAGAGTTTTAATAACATTCTAATAAGTGATTTTAATCCTTTAAACTTGTCATTAAGTTATACCAACAATTCTCTCGAATCTAAGGTGTGTATTAATTCCATTTCAGAAAATGTTCTCACAATTACCCAAAAATAGAATTAATCCATCAAACAGGACAAGAGGGACTTCTAAATCAGCGGCTTGGCATAATTTAAAAGCCTTCTAAGATAATTGGACAAAGATTAAATTTCTTTAACTCTTAATCTCCAATATTTCATGAAAACCACCAAGTTACAACAAATCTTTCGAAAATAAAGTAACCTTAATATATATACTTTGGATGGCCACTCCTCATATATTAAATTACTCCCGTTTTCATGAATCCAAAGACTAAATCACTCATTCGGACATTGTTTCAAACACATAGCATACACATAGTCATTCCCATGCCTAGATGAATTAAGTGCTCATACTTAAACTCAACTTCATATCATTAAAGCAAATGAACTTAGTATTCATCATGGAATTGCAATAAAAGATGTCTTGAAAGCAAATAAAGTTTAACCCTAAGGCTATGTCTAGAGAATTCAAACGATAAACTGAAATAAGAAGCATTCGTTTAACTGAAAGTAAATGACTTAAGCAGAAAAGAACTTGTAGAAGATGTCGACTTTTATTCTTCAAGAACTTCCTTCTCCTCTCTTCTTCTCCATGGATCTGCTCTCTTTTCTCTTTTTTCTTTCTTTTTTCCGAACTGCCTCTGAATGGGGAAGTTTTTCTCTATATTCCATTTGTTGACCAACAACTGCTGAGAAACTGCCAAAATCCGAAAAATCACGTCTGCACAGGGTCGCGGTCGCGACCGAAAAATGCAATTTCCGTGCTACATGCCATACTTTTGATCTATGTCATTAATTGTGTTAGTATTGTGACCATTGTTCGGTTTAGTTACAAATTGTGTAACGAAAGCTGCTTTGATCCTATAATAACATAATTGAAGGACCAGATTGTTTGGAAATATTTCAAAAGTAGAGATAGCATAAGGTAGCGCGCACTAAGGTTTTAAACCATGTACAATTATATGGAACCATATGTGGACCAAGTGGGAGATTGTTGGATTTTTTATTTAGTGGTCTCACATATTTAATAAATTGTACATAGGCTATCTTATAATACGAGCCCAATTAAGTGTTCTACTTAAGATTTATTTAATTACATTTGCTTATAGAAATATTGGTTGAAGTATGGGTCTTTTATGTGTAGAAACCCGTGAACACTTAATTATGATTGATGGTCCCATAATAAAGGTGCCCTACTTTTGGTTATATATTAGGGTTGTGGTCCCTAAGTCAGATACGTTCCATGTCTTCTTTTCAGCCCCATCCCAGAAAGAATTGAATAGACGGCATATCAAGGCTTAGAAGGTCACAACCTTGGATCACCGAATCAACTTCGAATCGCTATGGATCAAGGTATGCTTCCGCTTGTGTGTTCTCGATGATTTTGACATGTTTGTTACAGTTTAGGGATTTTCCCTACAGTATGAATATGAAGCTTATGAGAAATTCTTAGAATTTCAAAATGCGGTTGATGTTGGAAATAGTGCACTTAAAGCTGACTTGTAATGTTTGCTTTATCTACTTCCTTATAAATCACAGACAATCTTTGAATAATAGACAAAACGATTTAATTAAAGGCAATCACCTCTTTATGTGCTCTTGTATGTTGTGAGTGTTTACATTTACGTGTGCATGTATTAGAATTCTCGTAATCCATCAAGTTTTTAGGGTTTTGTCATTTAAGTTAAATGACACATAAAATAAGCTCTAATCTAATCTGGATTAGAAATTACTCCAAGTCGATGAGTCCAACAAACAATGAGAGTGTTGATTAGACTTGATTGCGTCCTTAAGAAGAAATGTTCTAGAAGTAGACACTTCATTTCCCATTTAGGAATGTTCTCACGTGGAACAACTCAGTGAACTCATTCTATCAGTGAGCACCCTCGTATGTTGCGTACGCATTTACCATGCACTTTGTCATCCAATGAAATAGGATGATTCCTTCTTAAGGACGTAATCACACAAGCAAGTCTCAACATAGTCAAATCAATACTCCCACTGTTTGTAGGACTCCTCGACTTGGAGTAAGTTCTAAACCAACTTAGATTAGGGCTTGTTTCATGTGTCATTTAACTTAAATGACAAAACCCTAAAAACTTGATGGATTACGAGAATTCTAATACATGCACACGTAAATGTAAACACCCACAACATACAAGAGCACATAAAGAAGTGATTGCCTTTGATCAAATCATTTCGTTTATTATTCAAAGATTGTCTATGATTTATAAAGAAATAGATAAAACAGAAATTACAAGTCAACTTTAAGGGCAGTATTCATAACAATCTCACACTTGTCAGTCAAAGCCACTCACGAAGTAATCGAAGACCAAGGTTTTTAACAACAAAAATTAAAAAAAAAAAAAACAAAGAAGAACAACAAAATAGGATTTCGTATTTCCAAAATATATCTCTTCCAGCAAAAATGTTTCAAAACAAATAAATAGACCTTGTTTTTGACATAAAAACTCTAGATTATTAATGAAAAATGGCTCAAAAAAGAATTAAAGTGCATGTCCAACTAAGCCCTTACCTCAACCCCTCCCTCTGAAAATCAACGCAATTAATGACCGACATTGGAACTTGCACCAACCAACAAACGGTATGTGCACTAATTTTGAGCTCAAATTCAACAAAAATGGAGTTTGAGCATTAGGGTTGTCAGCGGATTCTTCAAGAGTGGAGGGTGGTGACTTGGAATTTTTTTTTTAGATCTGATGTATGAATCACCCAACTTGAAGATACAACCCTTTTACAATGGGTGTATCCGTCTTTTACAGTTTCTAATACAATTTTTTTTGACAAAAAAGAAAAGAGAAACTGTAATGCCCGAGCACAAGATGCCACATCCCCCCACGCCATGATCCGACCCGTATATGAAATGGGGTTTCCATACACGTGCCAAATCGTGGCGAACGGGGACACAACACACTCGCTACGCTAGGCGGAAACTAACCCTTAACCAAATATACGACATCAACTCATTAGAGCAAACATCAAAATCGGAAGCATAATATCATATATATATTGAGAAATTCATTTCAGGGATACAAAATTAATCATTTACCGGCCCACACGGTCGCATATTATCCAATCACGCTCCATACATATACAATACCCAAAAGCATATAAAGTATAAGTGTAATAGAAAAGAAATGCTAGACGCAAATGCAAGACTCCACAAGACTTGTGTTCCCGCCTAGCACTTTCCACCTGCCACAGATCACTGAAAATAACACCAGGTTCAGTCTTAGATAGACTGGTGGGTATAAAATAGGCATAATACAATAATAACGTAGAATTTAATCACATACATGCAAGTTATAATCCCGTACGAGGTTTTAAAGTAGTTTTCCCAAGTGGGAGAAATCAAGAAAGAAAACGAAAAGGTTTATAATCATCATTTTCATTTGTTAGGTCATTCGTGAGACGACGAGGGGCTAAATCTCCAACCTTCACCTTGTGTATCTTTAATCATTTTATCATTTATTATCACACACATAATCTTTCATGCATAATCATTGATCGTTCATAATCATTCACATAATCCTTTTTCCTTCGGGTAGTGGACGGGTTTGCAAAGCCCGGCCACCCATTCATTGTGGCTATTAGGGTACATGAATCCCAAAAGCCCGATTCCCATCCTTCTCTAATCTCCTAGTGAAGTCCGGTATCACTATAGTTTGGTTATCACTATAGTTTGGTGGAACTAGCATACAGGGATCACAGTCAGCCCAAGCTTCTCCGGGTAACCACGTACACTAAGTCCCAGGGCCCCCATTCATTGTGATCAATCAATTCTTGCCAAAACTTTTGGTGGGGTTCATAAAATAAAAGTTTTACGTTCAAAATCATTGGCTCTTGAAAGACTCGATATAATTATAGGGATACTTTGGCCGAAATTGTACACATTAGGGTATATCGGGTCATTAGTTTAACTAATAGAAGAAAACCCACATGGTTGACCCAAGAACAAAACAAAGACCTCACTGCCCGGCCTCGTCTCCTATTGGACCAAGATCTGTGTAACAAAAGTAGGGTGAGACTCAATATGACCATATTTGACGCCCGACAATGCAACAAATGTGCTATGGAATGCATATGAAGCAATAACAGGTGATGGAGATGATCAATAATGCAATCAAGTTCACACGTAAACGGTCGAGTTATTCAAGATACGACGAGACCGTATTCATTCACGTTCATAATTTCCATAATTGTATCAATTCAATTCATGCGTTCATACAACGATCATACACATAGTTTAACAAGTTTACATTGCATGAGAGTCACAAATGGGATGGGAAAAGATAACAAAAGGCAACGAAAGAATTTCTCGAGGCTGCCATCAAGGGTAACATGGTCGTGTTACATTTTCAAAGGTTTTGGACACGGTCGTGTCCGATTTTTGGAAAATAAAATCTCAAGTTCGAAGATTCGACATGGCTGTGTCATGTTTGCATTGTAATCGGACGAGGTCGGACGCGGCCGTGTCCGAATTTTGAAAAATAAAAGAAGGGTTCCGAAAGTCCAACATGGCCGTGTCCATTTTCAAGGTAATCTCGACATTGCCGTGTCGTGCTGTTTTTTTCGAAAATCTGGAACAGAGCAGAGCTCTATTTCTACAAGAAAACATGAAAAAAAAAAAAAACAAGGGCAACCTGCAAGTCGCTCTTAGGTACGCTTAAACCATGAAATTTAACACTTAAACTCAACCAAATCGATCATGTATCTCAAACTTACACACAAGAATTCATACACAAAAGTTGAAAATTCATCACCCAAGCTTCAAAGTTTCATGCGTGGAGCTTGAAGCTCCATTAATGGCAACTTATGTATCATCATCCAACATTTAAATTCAAGCATGTAGGAGCAATAAGGAAGTCGTAAGAGTCATATTTCATGCAATAAATCTCACTCCAAACCATAGAGAATCATGGAACAAAAATTCATCTTAAACTCCACTGTTCATGTTCTTATACAAATGATATGTTTCCCAACTCCTACCAAGCTTTATATGGATGAAAAGAGGGAGGAAGATGAGGTGAATACAATCATATCTTACCGTGTGGAAGAAGATCGGATGAAAGGTGATCTTGAGCTCAAAGCTTGGTTGATCAAGGAAAGGGTTTCTTGGAGCTTCTCTTGTTTCTCTTGGCTGAGGTTGATCAATCATATGGAAGAGGAAGGAAGCAATCTCAGATATTAAGGAGGTATATGGGTAGGGTACGGGTCACTCCAAGTCCGGAAATAATGAAAACGGATCAAATCAAGTCATAAGGATCGTGTTGACTGAAATGCACGTCATCGGAGGTTCAAACGACATCGAAAAGGTACAAGGTCAATTGCATTGGATCTGAATCGTCGAAACGAGTCCAACGTAGTAGATGGATCTCGATTTCGAGATTCGGAGCTCAAGATATTGTTACATGTTATTTAAATAGGTCCCTAAACTTTCAAGTGGCAATTAAGCCCAAAGCTCAATTTCAATTGAGTCCAAAACTTTCAAATAAGTTACAATTAAGTCCTCGGCGTACGGAAATCACATGATTCCATTCAATTAACACAAAATTCATGCAATTCATAATCTTACAAGTTCATTCACGTATTCATATTCCCAATCAAAGATCAAACGAAATTTAGACAATTATTTCAAATTAAACAAATTCAAGCATATATATAAAATAAGAAGTTAAATCACATAATAAATAAAATAACCTCACATAACACTTACCTGCTCGTATGAAAACATGGGGCGTTGCAGAAACTGTCCGAGATATTTAAAACTTTTCACATTTTTTATATGGGATCTCAAGCTAAACACGTACAAAAAAGAAAAGAGAAACCGTCAGAGATATTTAAAACTTTTCACATTTTTATCTGGGATCTCAAGCTAAACACGTCTTATAGAAACTAATACGTAAAAACAAAATAAGAGGTTCTACTTTGTAATTATGCTTAAATATGAAGTTGTTTGATGTATATTTCCCCACGTACTGAATAATGTGTTTGCTCTAACTCACCCCCAAAAGTTAGCTGTTGAGGGGAGGGTTGCAAGCCATTATATATTGAACTCCACATCTTTGATTATTCGATATAGGATACTTGATATGCCCAAGGTCACGGAATGCGGGACAAACTGGGGGTTGCAAGCCATTATATATTGAACTTTATATCTTTGATTATTCGATATGGGCACTTGACAAACCCAGGGGCTTGAACATTACAGGAATTGGAACATCTGCAGAGCGGAGAGACAAGCCTAAAATAAAACTTGCTTCGATACCATGATGATTAATGTTTTTTGCCTAACTCACCCCCAAAAGTTAGCTATTAAGGGGAGGGTTGTCAAACGATTATATATTGAACTCCACTTTTTTATTATTCGATGTGGGATAGTTGACACACCCCTATCACGCCCAGGGCTACGGAATGCGATACAAATTGGAACATGAACATTGCAGGAATCGGAACATCTACAAGCTAGAAATTGAAATATCTAGCGGAGTGGAGAGACATACCTAGAATCCGATCTGCTATGATACCATGATAAATGGTGTGCTTGGCGAAGCTCTTTGATACCAAAAAAAACATGTACTTGACATAACTTACCCCAAAAGCTAATTGTTGAGGGGAAGGTTGTTTTTTATTATTCGATGTGAGATACTTGATACTGCGATTTAATCATATCAAGATTCAAATTTAAAAGTTGTCGATTTATGATATATGTACGGTTACATCAAAATAGCCAGAAACGCCGATATACAAGATAGTTGGCATGTCATTATTTGTTGGTTTTATCATAAATAGCGTAACGTAATTCATTTATTTTCTCATTTTTCAAATTTTCATTTAAACAAAAACGATACTAATAAACTATATTAGGATTCTTCTTTTCAGAAGATTAATTTTCATATATATGGGTTGTAACCATGGTTCGCCGGAACGCCGTGATAACGGCCAGAACGGGCATTCCAGAACCGGATCGGCAGTGGCCATTCCACCTTGATAGGGTTGGAACGCCGACGCCTTGGAGTGGGGGTAGAACACTGAGAAATCGGCCGGAAAGGCGTTCCACCCTATTTTTTCGAGGGAAATCGGAATGGAACCGTGCTTTCATGGCACATAACGGAATGGAACGGCTATTGAGAGGTGACTCGGTGGACAAAAACAGAGGACGCCGGCTGCTTTGGCCTTTCTGTTGCAGGAAAGGATGAAGGCGAAATGACACAGCTAAAACTAGGTTTTTACAATTAATGGGCCGGTGATAATGGGCTATAACTTTTATTATTGGGTTATTACTTTCATATAATAATTAATAGAAAGTTTAAAAATTTTGGGCTAATAAATAGGTATATCATTTTTATATAATATAATATATTTAATAAATTAAATTATATGAATAGTGAGTATATGAATATTATAATTATGAATTGTGCTTAATATTGCTTCAACTTTTCAAAATTTTCTTTAAATTAGTTTAAATTGAATGGGGATATTTTTATGAATAAATAATTTATTTTAACAATTATTATATTGTAGAATTATTTTTTATTGTTGTATTTTCTTAACTTTGTATTAAATGAATAGATTATATTTATTATCAATGTGGTTACTAAATTCATTTAGGGGAATTTACTCTTACATAATGACAACTAAGCAAAAGAGTATAAACATTTGGTGTTCTCCATATAAAATAAAAGCAGTAGTTAAGGACTTAAGGCTGTCTCAAAATTCTTTTTTTTTTTCATTGCACTTCCACTTAACGTCGCCGATAGTGGACCTTATTATCAATCTATGATTGATACTATTGCTGAAGCTAGGTCGAGAATTAAAGCTCCTTCAGGAGGATAAAATGATGGAATTTATCTGGATGAGAAAGTAGATGAGTTTAATGTTTATATAACTACTTTGAAGTCAAAATATCCAGAGTATGGGTGTACAATTATGTGTGATGGTTAGAGTTGAAACAAACATGCTATAATCAATTTCTTCCTCTTCGTCATTCCCTTTATTATTAGTAAATAATATATTTGTTTATTTATCTATTGTAATATTTGTAGTGTTATATGATCACGGATGAATTTCTATTTGTATTGGTACATTAATCAATTATGTTTACACTAAAAATACCTTCCGGTCCACAAAGTGCCGTGATCGTTCCACGACATGACGTTAGAACAGGAACGGTGCCCCATGTTTCGTTTCCCGCGACCACGACTGCGAACTATGGCTGTAACCCTCCCCCAGAAAGAAGACTTTCGTACATAGAGGAATCCGAGCTGATGGGGAAAGAACAAATAATAATATCGTTTAAGAACAAGAAAACAGCCGAAATCTCCCGTCGGTTTCTCATTGGAATTTCTGACGGAAAACCGACGGAATTCCAATGGAATTTCCATTGCCAAGCAAAAATGCATTCCAACGGAAAAGCCGTCGGAAAAATTGGAGGAATTTTTAAAAATATTGCGCCAAAAATTCCAACGGAATTCCGTCGGAAATTTTGGCGCAATTCTAAAAAAACTTGCGCCGAATATACCGACGGGATTTTCCCGTCGGTTTTGCCGTCGGAATTTCAATGAAATAAAAATTCCAACGGAAAATCGACGGGAGAATCCTGTCGGTATTTTTTTTAATGAAGAATAAAAAAAACCGATGGGAAAATCCCATCGGTTTTCCGTTGGAATTTTTTCATTAAAAAAAATACCGACGGGATTCTCCCGTTGGAATTTTTATTTCAGTGAAATTCCAACGGAAAACAGACGGGAATTCCCGTCGTTTTTTTTATTCTTCATTAAAAAAAATAGAATTTCTCGTCGGTTTTCCGTTGGAATTTCACTGAAATAAAAATTCCAACGGAAAACCAATGGGATTTTCCCGTCGGTTTTTTTATTCTTCATTAAAAAAAATACCGACGGGATTTTCCCTTCGGTTTTCCGTTGGAATTTTTATTTCATTGAAATTCCGACGGCAAAACTGACGGGAAAATCCCCGTCGGTATTCTTTCTAATGAAGAATAAAAAATTCCGACGGGATTTTCCCATCGGTTTTCCGTTGAAATTTCACTGAAATGAAAATTCCAACGAAAAACCAATGGGATTTTCCCATCGTTTTTTTTATTCTTCATTAAAAAAAATACCGACGGGATTTTCCCGTCGGTTTCCTTTGGAATTTCAATGAAATAAAAATTCCGTTGGTTTTCCGTTGGAATTTTTCAATCAAATTTAATTAAAAAAAATACAATTATAGTTAATACAAATAATTATATATTTAAAAATCACGTAATATACAAATTATTAATTATTAATATAATTGTTTGCACTAATAATTCGCGTTTATTGATTTTGTGTAAACATCGGATAAATAGTACAAATAATTTATAAATTTTGATATCAAAGTGGATCTTCAATTTTCGATCTTCTTCAACTTATTTAACTTTTATTAATTGGTTTGATCTTCTTTAACTTCAGATTTAGCTTTTAATAACATTAATTCGTAGGAACTTCGGCTTATTTACGAATCAAACGCTAGATTTTGGAGAATTTCGCCAAGAACGCCTTTGAACACTTTGGTAACTCCGTGGATTTAGCTTGAATGTAACGTCGATTTGTAGGTATAATGCGTTAATAACGGATCAAATGTCTTGATTTGATAACTTTGGGAAAGAACACCTTTATATAGGTTTAGGATTCAAGAGTTAGAGTTCAACTCAAATTTATTTAATAATTATCTCTTGTATTTTTTCTTTTCATAATGAGATATTATCAAATAAAATCACTTGAATATTGATTTCTTTAATATTTTATTATTTTTTTAAAAGAGATAATATCACATGAATATTTATCTCTTTATATTTTTATTTTTAAAGAGATAATATCATACAATACGCCACGTGTCGCTATATGATTTGTTGAGAAAATATTATAATATTAATTAATTTAACTATTTAACTTTGAAATTAAATTTATGATATTTTCAAAATAGTAAATTAAATTAATAATATAAAGTTTATGTAGCACCCCGAGCGTAGGGCACCACATTCCCTGCACTAGAGCCCAACACGTGTAGCGGAATGGAGAATCCGTACACGTATCGAACAATAGCGAACGGGAGACAAACAAAACTCACTCTCTAGCTAGGCGGCCTAACCCTCAATCAGAGCGCAAAACAGTTCATGATATAGCGGAAGCAATATAAGCAATTCATACAAAATTCCGCAAGATCACGTATATACATATCACAGTTACAAGGCCATAATATTTCCCATTACAAATTTGCAATGCCCTTCCCGGGCCAAAATATTTCAAGTATCAAAGTATTCGGAAAATAGAATTTCATAAGCATAAGACATAAACCCCTACGAATGCGAAAATAAAGACTCAAGCTAAGAACCAAGTAAGACTCGAAGACAAACTTGCCGCCTAGCTCGACTCCCACAAACCTGCAACTCAAAGAAGGGGAAAAAGAAGGAAACAACGAGGGTTACTCCTAATGACTAGTGAGGAGGCCACACACACACCCATAATACATATAGAGCAAAGCACTTAATTAAAATCATAAAAGGATCCATGAAGCAGAGGTGGTTTTTGCAAGCTAAATCATTTCCCGTGATAATAACTATATATAATTAGAAGAGGTAAGGGCCATAGGCCAAAATCATAAATTTTAAGTATTTAAGAATCCATTCCCGTTTCATAAATCATACGAATTCACACAACTCGGCGAGTACGAGTTATTCCTCCAACTCCCACAATCAAAGAACATAATCAAAGCAGAATTCATAAACCATCCCTTCTCCGGGTGATAGAAGGGTTGACGGCCCTAACTATCGGTCAAATTCACACGAAACAAGGTTAATTACTTCCTTGAAACCTTCGGCGGTTGAATCCGCCGGCTCAAGAGAAACGCCCTTCCTCAACCTCCTAAGGTTAGGCGAGACTCTCAAAGGAAAGTGTTGACGGAAGAGCCCGGTGACCCCTCGGCCGTCCCGAGATACCATACCACTCTCCGGGCCCAAATCATAATTCAAAATTCATAATTTTCATAAACTTCTCTTTCAAAGTTCAAAGCTCGCTTACACACTCACACTTAACGAAAGGATTTCAAAACAAATGTAAAATAGTTTATATACTTATACAAATCGTTTTCAAAAACTTATCACAAAGGGAACAAGTCCTCAAAGTATATACCATACATGTATTTAACATATAGTATACATAACTCGCATGCGGGATTAAAAATATTTAGGGTTTTAGGTCTTAATATCTAAAAGAATAAAACCTCACCTTCCGAACGGGTAGCGGTGACAAAAGAAAGCGAACCGGACGCCTAAGGGACAACCTCGTCGTCAACGGGAGGGTCAACTACACAAAACAAACAACAAGGGATACTCATAGACTCAATATGTACCACATAAACGCTCGGCAAATGCACATTCGTGTAAATGATGCAAATGAAATGAGATGAATTCATGTTTAGGTCATATAAGGTCACACATTACATATGAGCTCACATATCATAAACGAGGATGTTAACACACAATATAACATGTAAGAAGAAGCATGTGGATCAAATTAAGGGGTGAGAAAGCGAAACGAAACAAGAAAATCAAAGTTTGGGGCAAAGGGAGCCACTGCCCTATATCCATCCCGGTGGATTTTTTTCAAAGGGAAAATCCACCCCCATGGATTTTAGGTCAGAAAGTTCCAGGAGTGTCTGACTCAAATCCACCCCGGTGGATTTTTTCAAAAGGAAAATCCACCCCCGTGGATTTGAGTCGGAAGCCAAAAAAAAGTCGAATTTTCAGCCCCAAAACTCTACAAAACTCACTCAAATTCGTGAAAACTCAAGATAGAACATATTAGGATCATAATATGTCATATATTCACTCAATCGATGTCAAAATCCAAGCTAAACATCAAGATTCAAGTGAAGGAATGCAAGAGATATACATATCTTCAAGTTCATGCCAAAAACTTCAAAAACCCAAATTGAAACCTAAAAATTCCTAGATTCTCATGCAAAATCAGACCATACACTTATATTATAATGTCATAAGAACAATTAGGATGCAAAAACTCCAACAAAACACCAAGAGATCAAGCTATACTTTCAAAATTGGCAAAACCCTTACTATTCATAGAAATATTCATATCTTGATCAAATCACCACCAAATTGAGCAAATAAGGTATCTAAACAAAGAAGAGAAGATGGAGAAACAAATTACAATATTTCCTTTCGAAAATGGATGGATTTAATGAGGATTTGAGCTCAAAAGGTTGAAAGGTGAATAGTGTATTTTTGCTTCCTTCTTGGTCTTGGTTGTGGGCAGCTTTTTCTCTCTTTTCTTCAAGTATGGGACAAAAATAGGGGCTTAAGACTGATAGAGGAGTATGTTAGGAGTGTGTGGGGCCAAGGTTTATTTAATTTGGTCAAATATATCATAAGTTATGGTTAAAAGAGTAAGCAAAGGTTTAAAATGGGATACGAGGCTTGTTTCGGTTAAATTTCGAAGGTTTAAATGAGCTTAGAAAAATATGAGGCTAGGTTTATTGAACCCGAATCATCGATACAAGTTCAACGGAGTTGACGGAATTCGAATCCGAATTCCCGAGCTCAAGTTGTGCTTCCCGGAACCCAAGGCGCTCTAAATGCTCTTTAGCCTCCTTTAGGTTCCATCTCCAAAATAAAATCAAAACACAAACCAAACAAATTCCAAAACATAAAACGAGCATGTAGTCAAGTTCATAACTCACGTAATTCACGCATATCAAAAATTCGCAAGAAACAGAATTGAAATCGGACACCAATAGGGCAAAATTTCAAACATAGAGGGTTTAAGAGTTCAAAACAAATTCATTCTTAAACCAAATAATTATCAAATATCCACATAAGAATTAATAAATAACAAATATTCACGTAATTAATTAATTAAATCACGCACATAATAGTATACCTGAAAGTCCGATCGGTGGGGATGTTACAGTTTATTTGTTCATCTACAATAATATTTGATATAATTTTAAGTATATACATTATAATTAAAACACAAAAGTATATAAGCTAGAAATTTTTATATAATATCTCAATAAATATGATTATATTTAATTCAAATAATCATATATTTAAAATTTTATATTTTAAATTAATAAAAAAAATATTTAAATAATTAATTGAAATAAGTGTATAAATATATTTAAAGACATAATATTAATAAGAAGTAAGTTGTCCAAGTTGGTAAGGGAGTCACCATTCTTCCTTGGAAACCCGAGTTCGAATCCCAGCGTGCGCAATTATCGCGAGAATTAAATTCTCATATTGGTTGGCTCGCCGAGCTTAAGCTCGGCCCGTGGCTCGTCCGAGGTGTTGGTGTGGCTCGTTTTCGGGGTGGTTCGGGTCTCACAAATGAGTTTTTTTTATTTTTTTAATTTATTTATTTTTATTCAATTTTCGACGGAATACCGACGGAAAAATCCGTCGGAATTCCGTCGGTTAACTTAAAAATTATATTATTTTTGCTCCGTTGAAAATCTGTTGGTTTTCCGTTGGAAAAAAATTCCGACGGAAAACCGACGAAAATTGTCCATCAGTTTTCCGTTGGAAATTACTTTGTTGGAAAAAATAATTTCCTGTTGGAATTCCTTTGGAAATAGAATTCTGACAGAATTCCGACGGAACAGACCCATCAGGACCCAATTCCGACGATGTATTTTCCAACGGGCGCCATCCCGTCTGTTTTCCGTTGGAAATCAGCTTTTCCGACGGAAAACCGACGGGATTTTCGAAAATCCCGTAGGAAAATGCCCGTCGGTTTTCGGGGATTTTCTTGTAGCATGTGACGAAATATCTTATTATTCCAATGGAGTTACAAAAGGGACCAACGTCCGCGTTTAATGAATAATGGTCGCCGATTTGTAAATCGGGAAAATATTATTTTTAGTCCTCTACAAATGTCATTTTTCGGTTTTGGTCCTGAACTTTTCACTTGTCTCAAATTGCATCCTTTACGTTTCCAAAAATCTCAATTTCAGTCCTTTAGCCAACAGGCGTTAAAAATTGACGGAAAAAGGCGCGTGTCACTCATGCCTCACTCACATTTATTCAGAGCGTATGAGTGACACGTGCCTTTTTTCCGTTAAAAAATTAACGTCTGTTAACTAAGGATTGAAATTGAGATTTTTTGAAACATAGATGACGCAATGTGAGAAAGGTGAAAAGTTCAGTACCAAAACCGAAAAAGTGCATTTGTAGAGGACGAAAAATGATATTTTCCCTTATAAATCATAGAACGATAGATGCCAAAGTGTTGGGACTGTTGGTCGAACCAAATGATAGCGTGCAATAATAAACCCTTTACACATACATAAGAAAGTGTATTTAGACAAAATATAATCCGTATTTGGCTACTAAGATTCAAGAAATTAACAATATTTGCACATAATTCCATATTTGGCTACTAAATACACTCTCTCATGCCTATAAATATTCTATATGCTAAACTATATGTCACATATCTTCGTCCATGTGTACAAAAGAAATCAAAAACAAACAAAAAATGAGAAAGATTACAAGCATAAACTCAATTCTTTTCTATTTGATCTTAGCCATACTCTCTACCTGCACCATTTCTGAAACTCTCAAACAGGACGAGTCATTGTTGCAAAGCCCCCACAACAGGTTGCCAAAGATAGTCACGTTTCATGTCTATCTTCAAGATGTGCAAGAAGGCCCGAATGCAACTGTTTGGGAAGTGGCACGATCCGTAATCACATCGAACTCCTCAACGGATTTCGGGCTCGTTAGGGTTATGGATGATTTGATAACGGAAAAGCCGAATCGGCATTCGAAGAAATTGGGCCGGGCCCAAGGGCTGATAACCTACGCGGATTTGGACGAATCAGCTCTCAATATGAACGTCAATTTTTATTTTACTGATGGTACGTTTAGAGGCAGCACTTTAACGGTTCTGGGAAGAAACCCTTTATCAAGCAACCACCGCGAGTTGCCTATTGTTGGTGGAACCGGTGTTTTCCGTATGGCACGAGGGTATACGATCTCGAAGACGTATTCGTATGATACGAGCACGAATTATGGGGTTCTTGAGTATTCTTTCTACGTCGTACTCAATGATCTGGGCGAGTTAGGAATGTCCTACTCTTGAATTTCATGTTTCTATGCTTTGTTGAGTCATGTTGTCATGTGATGAAGAGTGGTTAATCTTTGTTGTCCATGTAATAAAGGCTACCTTAATTATTAGCTGTTTGGTTTGTAATTAGGAACTGCAAATTCCCTGTGGTTATTTTATGTCTAGTAATAGAATTTAATCAATAATGGAAGCAATAACTATATCCTCTATTTTGGTTCATGTTTAATCTATACTATATATTAAGTCAGAGAAACAAATATGGTGTCATGGGCTCTTGGTCTTTTATTTATTTATTTATTTATTTTTCTTCACCACACAACAATGTGTCACTTAATTCTTTTTCTCTCCTCTAACTCCTCTTTTCTCTCTTCTCAATTTAATTCTATTTTCTAATGAACTTTTTAATATTTATTCTATCTTTTTTCCTTATATTTTTTAAGTTATATTTTAATATTATTTTTATTACTATAATATTATCACATTTATTTATATAATTTAATAGTTATATTTAAAATAAAATTATATATTTAATATGAAGAATTTAATTTTAATAAAATTAAATAATAATAATAATTTTATTGCACACGCATACAGTATGCAGAAAATTACTAGTTAATTATTAACTATGAAACTCGTAACACACATGACCAAATTCCTTTTTATTTTTTATTTTTATCCTTTAGGCGAAAATATCTTTTAAAACGACATGTTCAAGTCACGTGTTTATATTCAAACAGAAAGATAGCCTGAATTTGGTGTCAAAGTCCAACACGATCAATTTTATAACTTCCACTTTTAAACATACAGTTTGGCATATCTAGGGGGGTAAACGGATAATAAACGGATCGGATGTATGATTACCATATCCTTATCCGTTTATGATTCGGACGGATACGGATAATATCCTTTTAAATCGAATTTGGATAATATCCTTTTTATACGGATACAAGGCGGATTCGGACGGATTCGGATTTAATCGGATTTTCAACTATTCAAAATTTGACATAAATTATTTATTTATATAAGTTCGAACTTTTAATCAGATTATCAACTATTCATTTATAGATAAATTATTTAATAATTATATAACTTTGAATATATATATTTTAGACGAATAGAGAAATAATAAGTATATCTATATAGATCATTTTTATGTTTTAGCGAATGTATAAATGTAGTGAAATTATAAATTTTATCATATAATTAATTTGAAATATAATACTTTTATTAATAACAGAATATATGTTAATTATATTATCTCTATATGAATATTGACGTGAACATATAGTTACTAATAAAACCTAAGGTTTTTCTTTAATAAATGCGCTAAAAAATTTACTTAATACTAATAATCTATCATACATACACAATTTTGTGTATATATTTTAATATAATACATTATTTATTGGATACGGATTACGGATAAATCGGATAACGGATATATCTAACGGATAATGAAACGGATCGGATGTTAAACGGATCGGATGCCTTATTACCATATCCTTATCCGTTTATAATTCGGATGTCTATAATCGAATACGGATAATATCCTCTTGAGACGGATTCGGATAATATCCTTTGTAAATGAATTCGGATGCAGCCGGATATCGGATTTTCGAATATCCATTTACAGCCCTAGGCATATCAAAGGCTAAAGTGATACAACATACAAAAAGTGACCAAAATAGCATTTTGGCCTAATATTTTACTTGTCGCTTATGAGTAGTGTTAATTAAAACTGATACATTTTACTAACAACCAATATTCTCATAAATCATTAATGGATTTTTTTTAATTGTAGTTAGATTGGTATCATACATGTATTCATTCATATTGCAAAAATATTAAATTTTAATGTATTATTAGTCTTCAACACAGAGGGAAAAAAGATACCTTATTCGTCTGATAATGTCAATTTGAAGGATGATTTGTCATCCAAGGATGGGTTTGTTAAACTTCAAGTATAGCGACTCCTGCAAGAATGAAATTTTCAAGGGTTAGAAATATTCAAATCATCTACTCAAGTTACAAGTTACAAGTGCAGAAAGGAGTTAGTATTTATTCCTATCTAAGGTTAGTGCCCTAAGGATCTAACCATCTCTCTCTATGTCACGAGCCGGAGGGTGGTCAAGGAAATGAGGGTCGTTGGTAAGACCACACAAGAACATGAGTTCCGCATCGTCTATCCAGTCCTTTGCTTGTATAAGGTGACCCTCGTCCCTTAGGTTTGCTGCCAGGCTTTTGGCCCAATCTCTGGGGAGTGCGGGTGGCAAACGGCTCTTTGAGTACGAGCCCCATTCTGTGGTCACCCCAAAGCCCTCTCCTGCTGGAGCTTTGACAAAGATAAACTTTTCTTTCCAATCAATGCCATAAGTGCTCGAGGGTGAATTGATCAGCTTCATATGGGCCTTCGCTTGAATATAATAGAAACCGGCCTCGGGGGATGAGCGGGATGAACTGACCACCTGAAATAGGGCGTTGAAGTTCCGAAAGTAGGGCTCGTAACCCATACTCCTCATCAGAATTATAAAGCACGTCAAGAGGGCCAAGCCGTTGGGCACAATTTGGGACGGACACAGGCCCAGGTCATTCAACAAATGGGCCATTGAGACTGAGATAGGGAACCTCAAGCCTCCTGACCTCACGGTGTCCACGTACACTGCCATTTCCCCGGGAGGCGGATTATTTTCACGCTCGTGGCTTTGGGGGATTCTCCATGTATACCGCTCGTCCCAGTAAATGGGGGCCATCATCGTTTTTACATCTCCCACGGTGGCAGTGCTGGGAGTTTCATCAGGCGTGCGCTCGGTAGCCTGGTAGCCTGACCCTTCGCCCTCGTTGGGTCCCTTGGATTTTTGGGTTTTCTTACTTTTACCCTTGTCACGGGCCCTTTCTGAAGGCCCAGTTACGGCTTCCGCCACTGGAAGCGGGTTTGCAACCGCCACGGTCACGGTATGGCGGTGGGGATGTGTGGCACTTTGAGTTATGGGGAGAACAGTCCCTTGCCGTTCTGCCTCTATCACCAGATCCATCTCCTCAAAAAGAGGATCCACTCCGCCTGGGTTTCTATCTTCCATAGCCATCACCGCTGCCCCCAATTCTTCATCTCTGGGGGAATCATGGGAAGAAGAACTCTCAGTGGCCATCTCTTGGATTTCACGGGCAAATTCTTCAATGTGTTGGTCGGCCATGGCAGAAACGGAGGATTTGGGAGTTTTTCTTGGGAAAAGATTAAGGTTCAGAAAGGCGAAAATCTAAGGGGTTATGAAATCCTAAAGTCCAAATCTACGGTTAGCAAAGTTAGAAAGATACAAGGGAGATTTACCTTGGAAAGTTTTGGAGAAAACTGGAGAAGAGGTTGAAGATGCGAGAGAATTCTTCTTGCAGAGGATACTTGGAAGTTTTGAATGCGTAAAGAGTGACAAGATCTCAGAATCCCGGATTTATAGGAATGGGAGTTGGTACCGTTTTCGGCAATAAATTCAAAATGGTAATCATTTCCCGCCTAGGAAACCGCCCACTTTATGGAACCGGCACATGCTTCCCAATGCTCACGCGCCCCACGCGCACCCGCATTTAGTGCTCTGACGATTCAAGGGCTTCAGAATAGTACAAACATTTAATGCGGAAGTGTTACGAGCGGTCGGTTGAAAAGACCGCATTAATGACTCCATCAGAGGAAAAATTGCTCAACACGCCAAGCTTTACACGAGCGCTATAAACGAGAGATAGAGCGTGATAAAATTCTACAGTCCTTATCACTAAGGACTACAGAATTGGGGGGCAAAATGATGGGGTCAAAATAAGATCGTCCCACATCAGACACGTGGCATCACCGAGATGATGACATCTGTCTCCACAAGGCTGCACCCATCAGCGCACGAGCGCTAAACCATGCGCTAAGCCAGCCGCCACCAAAGGGTGCACCCATCAGCGCACGAGCGCTAAGTCAACGAACGCAACCTTACTTCTGGAGTTAAGCCCCACGAGCGCTATCACTCCCACGAGCGTCCAACAAACTAAACGGTTGGTACGCCCACGTGCCAAAAGAGCCCTCTTCGAGCGTCACATTCCCTCAGAGCGGCCTCTCCTTTTTGGCTCGTCATTTGAACTGGAGCCCTCATTCCCCTCAGCGGATATCTTGGCCTCCAATACTCAAGGTTGTCACGAGCGCGCTCTCAAGCCCTCGTCACCAACCGCCCAAATGGCTCTCTGACACAACGTACATGCCCGCGCACCTGCCACTGTTGCCAGCACTAACTTTCGGCCACTTTTGCAGAAGATTCCTCCTAGGTTTCTCTCTCACAGCGCCACGTGTTAGGGCAACATTCGGCCAGGACCACTTGAGGCAAATGACCAAAGGGCCCTTGACCCTCAACTATAAATAGCCAAAGTCATCTTCTACACAAGTAAGCTTTCTTCACCTCTGCAACTGTGACTAAACTTACACTTCTCTTCATACACTGAACTGACTTGAGCGTCGGAGAGCCAAACTGGGTATCACCCCCAGTTCCCCCAGCTTGGCCATCTGACTTTCCTTGTGCTTGTCCCAACAGGTAGAACCCTTTTCACATTTCCGGCGAAGCTCCGGTGGTTTCCTCCACAAATACAAATTGTAAAGTGATCGGATTCGGATCCATCCATTTCCGGACCCATCAGTATTTACTAGTGAAACGAACGTGCGTTGCACGTTTATCATTTAATTTATTTAAATAAATTTAACTATTATATTTATTAAATAAATTAGGATAATAAAATTATCTGGTTTGATTAAATAAATATAATAACATTTTTAATGAATCATTTTAATTTTGAAAAGTAGCACATATGCAAAAATATTTATATAAGATCTCTCTTTCAAATCATTTATAATAAGTAAAAATTTAAAGTAGAAAAACATCTAAATAAATAAACAATAAAAATATTTGAAACTATGTTATTACATAAAACAAAATGTTTAAAGTGTATAATATTAATTTCCCAAATAATTCTAACTGATGAGGCATAAAACTACGCTCAGATCAGAGCCGTCCACGTGTCAACGCCTGACGATGAAGGAACTGGATGCTAGCATTGATGGGCCCACGGGTCATCCCAGCCTACCCCCTCGCTCACTAGAACAAGTCCATGAGCCTCGACCAACCATTCAGGTAAAGGGTTCAAGCTGATGGGCTTGACGCTCATGTCCTGACCCTCAGGGTCACCCTTCTTGGGGAAGCACCCACACGAGGGCCCCCATTCCTGACGCTCGTGATTTTGACGCTCAATGGACATCTGCCGTGAGGGGTCCATCCGTACGCTCTTCGAGCGTCACCAGCGCTCGTGCCTGATCCTACCCCCTTGCGAAGGGCCCGAACCTTAACAAAGGGGACCTTGGGCCTTCCTCTCATGCGACCCTCGTTAACAACCTCTGACACAAAGGTGGTGCGCACCTTACACCTGACACGCCTCCTCCTTTTCAGAAACGTCACTCTCACACCCTCACGGGCCGCCACGTGTTAGGGCAACACAGGTTTGGGACCACACGGTCAATTTACCCATCTACCCCCACCCCTAACATATAAAGAGGGGAGAACGCATGTTTTCTCCCCCAAGTCATTTTTCTCCACAGAAAATCACACACTGAACTGAGATATTCCTCCATTAATCTGCACCTTCCCAAGCTTCATACGACCTTCACCACAGTTGCATCACCATCGCATTTATACTCTTGGTGTTATCCTAGCTGGAAGAACCCACGCTTAGAAGGAAACCAAGTTCCTGAGGCTCCCACGCCTATGATGGTCTTTCCCTTTCCCTATAAATCTTGAAGTGTTGTTGTTTTAAGCGAAATGGTGCATAATGTATGAAATGTCATGTACTAGACTTGATATGGCGCAACACTAAGCGTAGTGGGTCGAATCTAATATGACCTCAGAGAAGGTCATTAGATTTCTGTAAAGGATGTCCTCAGAGTACTTGAGAAGAAATGAGGATATGTATTAGTTTACCGAGCCCAAAAGATCTTGTTGTTAGAAGGATATTTGATGTAACCGTTCATCAAACATAGATGATTATGAAATCATTGAAAGGATACAACTTCTACCAGAATGGTAATGCAATGTGTTGGAAAGGGGTTCCAAGGATGGACATTGCAAAACTCGACTATCGTAGTTGAGAACTTAGTCGTATTGTATAACGCTAAGTTAAGTGTTTGGGTAAGAAACTCCATCTAACTTGTTAGATGAAGTTCCTAGCATGAAACAACTCCTTTATTATATTGTATGATAAAATGGATGGTTGCTCAAGTAAGAGAACCAAGACCTCACCAAGAGACTGAACACGTGATTACGAATCACTTTATAAGGAAAAGGTGTTTCCTAAGAGATGTGTAAACAAGAGGGTCACATCAGCAAAGAATATAACAGATCCACTTTGGAAACGCCCAAAGTCAATAGGCTCTCAAAGTGCATCTTGAGAAGATGGGACTTAGAGTACCTGAATGGCTTTTACGAGCAAGTGGGAGATTGTTAGGAATAGTGCCCTAGAAAGCCGATTAGTCGTAATCCGTTTTGGGACTTTCCTAGTATCACAGACAATCTTTGAATAATATACGATTGATTGATATCATAGGCAAACACTTCTTTATATGCTCGTGTTTGGTATGCGTTTACTTTAGCTGTGCATGTATGAGAACTCCCCTAATCCTGATGACTTTAGGACTCTACCATTTAGGTGAAATGGTTCGTGAAACGAGCCCTATATCACATAAGTCATGATTAGTAAAATACTCCAAGCCGATGGGTCCTACAGACAGTGGGACTGTCAACCTGACTCCTCTAAGGCTTGCTTGTGGGATCACGCCCTTAAGAAGGACCACCTTGTTTCATGGAGGTGCAAAGTGTATAGTTGATACGTGCGTGATACATGAGGGTGCTTACTTCAATAAGTAAGTTCACGGAGGTGCCCCGTGTGAGAAAATTCCTAAATGGGAAAGGAAGTTTCTATTTCAGGAAATGGAAACTTCCAGATTAGGAAATATCTCACGAGTCATTGATGTGATTAATTGATCCTTAGACTTGAGGTTCCTTGTCACTTTATGAGTTAACTCTGTAGTCTTTGGTATAAGCTTTAAAGGGTGTCGCCTTAGACAACTGATTCAAGGCTTATGCTGGGGCTGCACAAGTGACTCATGACAGTGAATGAGAATCAAGAAAGGACCTACACTTGCATATGCAAGGTGATCTCTTATTGTGTAAGTCATTCATATGCCATATGGTGTCCTTGGCCAAGGCAGTAGATCGAGACATCAAGAAAAGGGTTTCTTGGATTGAGATCAAAGGGATATGAAATGCACTTAGCTTTAAGACCGGATTATTAGGGTTCTGATTATTCCCTTACCCTAGATCTTGGTTGAGAGATAGTAAGTAGGAGGATTGTATCTCACATGAATCAATGACTTAAAGGTTCTATCGAATCCGAACATTACAATTCAGCTAGGGGTTAAACACCTGTTGCTAGACTATGGTCGTTTAATCTGTGAACTGATTAATTAATTAGTGAATTAATTAATTGAGGTCACTGCTAATTGAATTAAGAACCTAGAGGGTCACACACAACAACTTGGTTACATGAGTTAAGGCTTTAAAATGATTAAACGAGTTAATCGGGCCAAGAGGGTTCCACACGTGTGAACCACACGTGTGGCTCACGTGAATGACACGTGTCCTTGTGACACGTGTCTCACATGTGTGTAAATATATGTGTATATTTATTTATGTGTTAAATAATTAATGTGATTAATTATTTAATAGACTTTGGTTTAATTTTGAATTAAAAAGAAAGTCTTATTTTGGAGAAAAATAATCTAGTTAATTAATTGTGAATTAATTAATTAGATAAAATAAGTTATTTATTTTAAATAAATAAAGTATAAAATTATCCAAAAATAGTTTGGATATTTAGCTCTCTTGAAAGTTGATTTGAATTTGAATTCAAAGTCAAAGTCAAAATTACTTGATGATCAAGTAATAGGAGAGAGGGACCAAATCCTTAGTCCATAAGGACTAGGATTTTCGGCCACTCCCATCCTATATATAGGGGAGCTCGAGCTCCCCTTAGAGCTAATCGAGAATTCTTTTGGTTCATGTGTTGAACACCATCCTTTCTCCAAGATAAACAAAACCCTAGGTTAAGCCTAAACACTAACTAGAGAACTAGCATCCTTACTAGTTAGATTGTAGCCAAGTTGGTGGACTATCTCTAGAGAGCTTTAAGTTAGAAGTTTTGAAGATTCGAGCTTTACCAAAAAGTGGGGATCAAGCAAAACGATCAGAAGGAATGATGAAACGATTCTGAACCCAACAGAAAACGAGTGAAAAAATCGAACCAAAGAAGATAGCGAAAACCGTTCGTCCATATCCTGAAGGATGAATTTTTTCACGAGGGTTTTATGGCTGGCAGATTTCTACTTTCGCAAAACTGGTTTTCGAAGGGAGTTTCAATCATGCCTTTCTCGTTTCATGTTTCTTTCTTTATGTTATATTGTTAAGAACTTCCCTAACATGATTTGAATCTAGGCTGGTGTGGATTGTTATCCCTACAATGAATTTTGAAGTAGAAAAAGATTTCGAGGGACGGGTTGCCATTACCGCATGAAGCGCGTTTGAGGGCGGCTCAAAACGTGTCAAGAAAGCTACTACCCAAGTGAGTTTCTTGATCTCTACGAATTCGGATACACGATTACGAGTCCAAGATCCTTTTGTTGGAAAAATTTTAAATTTAGCTGCTTTCTGATTCCTGTTTTCCAACAATTTCTTGAGGCACGTTCTCTTTGGAGCCATCAATATGAAGCACTATGTCAGTAAAGAGTTCGTGGAGGAGGTGGCCAAGAAGAAACCGCGCTCATTGATGGAGATTAGGGAGATAGCGGACTCTTTCTTCATCCTCGAGGATATGTACATTGCAAGGGACCAGAAAATGGCGAACGCCCCTCGCCCTAGCAAAGTCTCCGAGGACAGAGGGGATTCTAACGGGGGTCGCCATCGCAGCCCTATTTCCGCTCGTCGAAATTCCTCTCCCCCACGAAAGTTTGAGCGCATTCCCCTCAACCGCCCAATTGCTGAGGTATATTCCATGGCGGATAAGAAACTCTTCAAGAGACCGCCAAAATTAAGAGAAACAGAGGCCCAAAAGCGCTCGGGAAAGTACTGCGCTTTCCACAAGCAGAAAGGGTACGACACCACTGAATGTCGTCAGCTTGAGGGTGAGATTCAGAGGCTAATCGCTGGGGGGCACCTCAAGGACTTCGTGAAGGTGTTGGAGAGGTATAATGAACATTGCGCTGAGCAAGCGCGTGCCAGAGGAAGAAGTCGTTCACGCTCGCGGAGTCCATGCCACCATCACATAGAGCCAAGTGACCGTGGCAAAGGGAAAGCCTCAGACATGGAAAACCAGCCCTTCGCGGTCATCCACATGATTACTGGAGGACCCTCGGGGGGTGATTGTAATGCTTCCCGACGCCGTTACGTTCGGAGCTACGATCAAAGATCTTCTCAGCTCAGGCCAGTGCTCTCCATCGACAGCTCATCGCGCTCGGAAAAGGATGAGAGCGTAGGTTTCACAGAGAAAGATTTAGAGCACATTATAACACCCCATGGGGTCGGTGAAACCTCTGACTGCCCCATGGTGGTTAGCTTAGACGTTCATAACCACGTTGTAAAGAGGGTTCTAATTGATAGTGGAAGCTCTGTGAACGTTCTCCCTTATTCCACGTTCAAAAGATGAATATAACAAACATTCCACTCGAACCCCTCAGAACAACCCTCGTTGGCTCTGGGGGTTCCGAGATTGTCCCTCTCGGGCAAATTCGCTTGGCCACCTCATTTGGTCGTGCCCCACAGAGAAAAACTTTGAATGTTCTTTATGCAGTGGTCGAAGTCGATCTCCCATACAATATCATCATCGGACGCCCAGCGCTCGTAGACTTTAAGGCGGTAATTTCAACATATCACCAGAAGGTCAAGTTCCCTACCCCCGAGGGAACAGGCGAGGTATTGTGCAATGTCAAAGAGGCTTGAGAATGCTACATCCTTTCCCTTCGAAGCCACAAGCCCAAGCAACCCACTCAGGCAGGTTCCACCAAGAAGTCAGTGGATTTTCCCAAGTTGGATGAAGATGGCCCTGAGCGCAAGAGGGCCAAACTTTACAAAAAGAAAAATAAAAAGAAAGCCGAGACCGAGCCCAAGGACGCAGGGGGGGCACCTCTTGGTGCCGTTGGAGAATCATCCTCGGAAGACGAGGATAGCCTACCCTCGGGAGGTTCTAGTGATAAACTTACAGGCAAGAAACGAGCGCTCGAACAGCCGAGGCCTGAAGTGCGGATAGAGCCTTCAGAGAGCTTTCTTACCATCGAATTAGAGCCCGGGAACCCCGACACAACCACCCAGATAGGCTCCAATCTCGACGGCCCCTCACAGATCATGATGATCGATTTCCTTCGTGAGAACCTTGACGTATTTGCATGGAAGGCTTCCGATATCACTGGGATAGATCCGAGTGTCATAGTCCATAGGCTCAACGTGGACCCGGCCTTCAAGCCCATCAAGCAAAAGAAAAGAGATGTTCATGGATTTAGGAGGCAAGTCATTGAAGAGGAGGTAAACAAACTCCTCGAGGCTCAGTACATAGAGGAGATCCTATATCCCGAATGGCTTTGCAATGTGGTGCTCGTGCCCAAGAGCGCTAACAAATGGCGTATGTGTAATGATTTCACGGACCTCAATAAAGCGTGTCCGAAGGACTCGTACCCTCTGCCGAGAATTGATCAGTTGGTGGATTCGACCGCCGGGTGTGAACTTATGAGCATGATGGACGCTTTCCAGGGGTATTATCAAATATTTATGGCCCCGGAGGATCGCCCCAAGACTTCATTCGTAGTCCATATGGGTGTTTACTGTTTCAAGGTTATGCCATTTGGGCTCAAAAATGCAGGGGCGACGTATCAACGCCTTGTTAACAGAATGTTCGAGCATGAGATTAGAGGGTCCATGGAAGTATATGTGGATGACATGATTGTTAAGAGTGAGCGCCAACGATCCCATCTGGAGGATCTCAAGCGAACGTTCAACGTCCTGTGTCATTACGGGATGAAATTGAACCCTTCCAAATGCACATTTGGCGTTCGGGGTGGCAAATTCTTGGGTTACATGGTCAGTCAACGAGGAATAGAGGCTAACCCGGAGAAAATTAAGGCAATCCTTGATATCCCCTCCCCTCGGAATGTGAGGGAGGTTCAAGTGTTGGTGGGAAAGATTATTTCATTAAACAGATTCATCTTCCGCTCGGCAGACAGGAACCTACCCTTCTTTAAAATTTTACGCAACGCTCGCAACTTCGCCTGGAGTAAGGAATGCGAGGAGGCTTTGCAGGATATGAAGCGATACCTCGCGAGCGCGCCATTGCTGACCAAGCTTAGCCCAGGAGAAAGCTTAATTATTTACCTTTCAATCTCCGCAGAGGCTACGAGCGTTGTCTTAGTAGCTGTCCGTGATCGTAAACACTTGCCGGTCTACTATTTGAGCAAAACTTTGCAAGGGGCTGAGAAAAGATACATGGAAATAGAGAAATTCGCTTTTGTGCTCGTCAATGCTTCTCGAAGGTTAAGGCCTTATTTTCAGGCTCATTCTATCACAGTACTCACAGATCAACCTCTCAAACAGGTGCTCGCAAAGCAGATGTTTCAGGGAGATTAATTAAGTGGGCGATTGAACTTAGTCAGTTTGATATCGCTTTCGAGCCTCGCACGGTGATACAGGCTCAGGCTGTGGCTAACCTATTGGTGGAGCGCTTCAACTTAGATACTGGGCCCTCACTGCAGGAGGGACTGTGGCTTCTGCACACAGATGGCTCCTCGACCTCACAAGGGGGGGGAGCATGAGTGACCCTCAGAGATCCTCACGGTACTGAAGTTGACTACGCTATTAAACTAGCGTTTCAAGTCACCAATAACGAGGTGGAATATGAGGCTCTAATCCAAGGGCTTAGAATAGCCCTCCAGAATGGTGCCGTTCGGGTCACCGCATATGTCGACTCTCAGCTGATCACAAGTCAAATTGATGGTACTTATGAGGCTCGAGAAACCACTATGGTGCAGTACTTGGTGAGCGCTAAAGAAGTTATATCAAAGTTCAAAGAATTTCATTTGCTGCAGATCCCGAGAGCGGAAAACGAGCGGGCAGATGCTCTTTCTAAGTTTGCATCCGCCTTGGAGGGCTCCTGCGAGCGCTCTGTCACATTCCTCAGAACGGAAATGCCGCTGATTCGCGATACGGGACCCTCAGATGAAGTCAATATGCTAGATCCCTCCGGGCCTTGCTGGCTCGACGACATCATTAGATTTTTAAGGGATGGAGCCTACCCGAGCGATAAAGTGGAAGCACGGAAGATTAGAAGTAAAGCCCCTCATTTCTCTCTCGACAGCGAGGGGCGGCTATTCAAGCGATCTTTCCAGGGACCACCACTAAAGTGTCTGAGACCCTCGCAAGCCAAGGAGGTGTTGGAACATGTGCATAACGGGAGCTGTGGGAATCATTCTGGAGGTCGAATCCTGGCAAAGAAAGTCTTGAGGAGTGGGTTCTACTGGCCCTCGGTGTTGCAGGATGCCATTAGTCACTCCAAGAAATGCCCTAAGTGCCAGTTTCATTCTAACATCCCTCAATTGCCGGCGGCTCAAATGATTCCTATTGATGTTTCGTGGCCCTTTGATCAGTGGGGCATTGATATTGTGGGACCCCTCCTAATGGCGGTCGGACAAAAGAAATTCGTAATACTCGCTGTGGATTACTTCACTAAGTGGGCCGAAGCTGAAGCAGTCGCGAAAATAACGTTCAAGGTTGTAAGGGACTTCATTTGGAAGAACATCATTTGCAGATATGGCATCCCGAGGGTGCTCATCTCGGACAATGGTTCCCAGTTCATCGCCGCTGACACACGGGATTGGTGCTACGAACTTGGGATTGAGCAACGCTTCACTTCCATGGGCCATCCTCAAGCCAACGGTCAAGCTGAAGTGACTAATCTAACCATACTCCAGCATTTGAAGACGATGCTCGAAAGTAAGAAGGGGAAATGGGCTGAAGAACTTCAAGGAGCCCTGTGGGCGTACCGTACCACCCCCCGAGCGGCAACGGGAGAAACCCCTTACTCCCTCGTTTATGGCTCCGAGGCTATGATACCTGCGGAAATTGCTCAAGAATCCGCACGAGTTGCCTATTTCGAGCCTGCTGTCAACGAGGCCAATCGAGCATTCGAATTGGATTTACTGAACGAAAGGAGGAATACTGCTTGGGCTCGTATCCACAAATACAAAGCGACCGTAGCCCACCAGTATAACAAACGTGTTAAAGAGAGGACTTTCCAGCTAGGGGACTTGGTCCTAAAAAAAGTTGAAGTCTCCAAACATGTGGGTAAGTTGGACCCCAATTAGGAAGGCCCCTTCAAAGTCATTCAGGTAAGCAAACAACACCTACCTACTGGAGACTTTGCAAGGCGAGCGTCTCCCTAGACCATGGAATGCATGTAACCTTAGAAGGTTCTACGTGTAAGCGTCAGTTTTTTTGTAATTACCCGTGCGCGGCACGGGGTACTTTCTTTTGACAGAAAGCATATTGTATTCATTTTGAAAATTGCAAGTATAATAGTAAGTATTTGATTCTTTGATTATGTCATTTATTTGCTTTCCTATTGATTAATGGTTCGGGCAATAGAAGGCCTACTCCGTGTCGAGCATCCACCACGTCGAACGACCCATGTAATACCCCAATCGTTTCAAAGCAACGCTATCTGGGTGTTAAGAACCCTCCACACGGAATAGTTTGACGATTCGTAAGTGTATAAAGTCCTAAGAACAAGCGTGTCAAACGGCGGGATGCTAAACGCTTAATTTACGCCAACTGGGTGCTCGCCGCTCCAGTTCACGCTCGTAAACCCCCGATGACCCTCAACTTCTTGAGTAAGAGCACACTCGTAAAATAATGGGTCCTAAACCAATCCTTTCATGGGTCCCTCTAAATGACGCTAACCCTACGGGTACGCTCGCTTTGATCCCATAACTAGCAAATCCTAGAGTTGATTTCTAAGTATATACAACTCACTGGAGCGTTCGAGATGAAGGTGCATATTATTGGGCCAACACTTAGGCAAATCCTCAGAGGTTTCTTAAGTTCAAGTTCGAGCCTCACTACGAATACGCCAGGGAACCCTCAAAGAAAACGCCCTCGTGCGCACGCACGCCCATCGCAAACACTCAAACAAGAGAGACCAATGTAAAAACGTCGAGCGCAATGAAACAATAGCGATCACTATTTAAAAACAGAAGAAAGTGCGCAAAAACGTCCAAGCAGTAAAAGAAAAGGTCCAAGTACATGGGGAAAAGCATAAAAATTCAAATATGCCAAGAAATCCTAAGGATTGAATACAAGTATTAAATGTTCAGGAAGGGAAATCTAACAAGCATGATTAGGGAACAGCAGCAGCGGGAGGACGATCACTGGGCTTGGTTGTCAGGCTCCGGCAGGGCAGTTGCGAGCGGAACAGGGGCCAATACGTTGGCGTCAGAAGTCTGGGCCTCCCCAGGTTCCTCTTCATCCAGCGCTTCCATGACGGTACCCTCATCTTCTATTTGCAAGGGCTCGGGATTCAGGGGGTTTGCCGCCATGAACTCGCCTTGGAGCAGCGTTACGAGTTCCTGATACTCCGCCTCAGCCAATTCCTCTGAGGGATCCCGATCATGGACAATAGGCTCGCAGTTCTCGTCTAAGTCCATGCAGAGGCGGTCATCGGTGCGGGCACTCTCGGGGGCTAACCCTAGTTTGACCATCTACCCTATTGCTTTATGGAAAAAGCGTCGGGCATTGTCAAAACAGTGAAGGTTGGCGGCAAAAGCAAAGGCTTTAGAGCGTACGAACTTCATCAGCGAGTCCCATGCTACCTTCGATTCGAGGCCGGCCACCTTTTCCTGCAAATCTGCGAGGGACTTCTTGATTATTTCACTTTGGCGAGTACTCTCGGCCAATTGATGTCCCAAATCCCCATTCTGGACCCTCAACTGGTCCCGCTCCTCTTTCAGCTTATCGTGACGATGGTTGAGTGTCAGGAAAGCATTGTCCGATTTTTTCAAGGCTTCCTTCAGTCTATCCTGCTCAAGGTTGGCACCCGTCAGTTGAGCGCAAACGGAGTTGTAATCCTCTTGCAACTGACCGGGATCAGAGATGCGCAGCAACTTCTTATATTTGGCCTTGTGTTGGGAGTAGGCCTGCGCTCGACCCTGCAGGTTCTTCAGCCTCGGGATTACTTCCTGGAAAATTGTAAGCAAGGGTCTTTACCAGAGTCATAATAGGAAGAGTTGGAATTTTCCAAAAGGGAATTAGGGACTCACCGTCATGAGGGCGTGGCAAGCATCGTCCGCAACCCTCGCAGCGTCGTGCTCGTTCAACTTATCGTGATCGCCGGAAAACTGGAGTTTCCTGACAATATGAGAGACTAAGTTTACGGAGTACGCGCTCTTCTTCAGCAGTACTGGACCCTCGGCCCGTTGGCGTTTGTAACGAGCCTCCCCCCGATAACCAACCTTCCAGAAATCTTCTTTCTCCGACGATGAAGTATCGTTTCCTTCGCCCCGGTGGCCCACGACGACCTCCTTGCCTTTGCCCGAAATGGGAATCGAGTCGGGCAGCCTTTTTCTCTTCCCTTGACGGTCGGCCCTCAGGAAATCATGTATTTGGACCGCTGTCCCCGAGCGGTTGCGGGAAGTGCTTGAGCTCAGGGCAATGGGCCCTTTTGGGCCTTCTGGAGCGGCCGGAGGGGGAGTAGAACCCCGAGCGCCGTCGACGGTCAAGTCTTCAATAGGACCGACGGTCGGAGCTTCATTTCCCGCGCCCCTACCACCATCTCCTCGCACTGCCCTTCGACGGGCTCCTCTCCCCCTCGGGGCGTGGGGGACTTGTGCATGTTGCTGCGGTTGTTGAGGGTTAGCACCTCCCCTCTGGGCGTGCATCATCTCAGCAAGAAGTTCGGCATCCATCCCTGCTGTTAATACTTGGATATCTGCAAGACAAAAGATGTGAGTGTCAGAAATTGGATGTTTGGATAACAACTACAAAGCGTAATAAGTGAAGATAAGTCAGTGAAACTATTCTAGAGGTTAGAGTAGTTAGTTCCTAGAATCTAACCGTCGAGCGCCATGATTTCGGCTGGAGGATCTATTATCATGCTCGGGGGGCAGGATAGGCCATAACGGAATAGCACTCCCTCGTTCTTCATCAAGACCTCAGCCCTGATCCACTTCTTTTCACTCCTCATCTCGAGAGCCAACCCCTTTGCCCAGTCCTCAAAGGCCTTATTCCTTATCCTCTCCCTAATCAATGGCCCCTCGCCATGTGTCAACCACTGTCGGTGAACCCCAAAAATTTCCCCTGGAGACCCTACGAAAAAGTACTTCCCTTTCCAATGCTCGCCGTAGGAGGTGGATGGAGAGTCTATCATCTTAAAGCCCGATTTGGCCTGGGCATAATAAAACCCATCTGTAGGAGACGAGCGTGGCGAGCGGGCCACTTGTATTAAACTGTCAAAATTGGCAATTGAGGGTTCGTGGCCTAGGGCTCTCATCATAATTACAAAAGTGTTGATTAAGGCTATACCGTTCGGCAGAATCTGTGAAGGCCAGAGCGCAAGGTGATGACAGATGGTGGCGACGGCGGACGGAATGGGAAACCTCAGGGCCCCGGCCATGACAGCATCCCAGTAGGCCGTCAGCGTCCCGGACGGCGGTCGATTGGCCCTTTCCCCCTCCTCGGGAAGTCTCATAGGGAATACCGCTTCGTCCCAATACACTTTGGCCCTCAAATCCTCCAAATCCTCGAGTGTCAGAATGCTCTCAATCTCATCTGGAGATCTGTCGATTTGGTGGGGGTTATTTTGCCTCACTCGAGTTGCAGGCTCCTTCCCCTTTCTATGACGCTTTCTGGGGGGTTCAGCCTCAACGTAACGCCCGGACGGTCCTGTACCACCCTCAAGGGCCTCTACTGCCACTGTGCCCCTGTGATCCTGAGGCCGCACAGCACTGTTAAGCACAGGGAGCACTCTCTCCCCTTGCCTCTGCATCTCCATCACGTTGTTCATCTCTTCGAAGAGATCGTTTACCCCCTCAGGATCATTCTCGTTCATCCCTTGAGAAGCGGCATCAAGCTCATCATCCCCAGCTTCTATCGGTGCCCTTGCTAATGGGATAGCCATGGGGATTGCGCTTCCTGGGGGGGCCCTCGCCAGTGGAACGGCCACGGGAACATTATATTTATGGGAGGAACTCCCAACAGACATCTCCTCCAGTTCCCTCACATAATCCCTATCAACGTTGTCCGCCATGGCTGTTCTTCTGTTCTTGGAGGTGAAGTTTCCAGGAAAAGGATCAACGGGGAAGAAAGGCTTTAGAACCAGATTAGCAGGGGAGAAGGGTTCCTCACTTAAAGGATACACTCAATCGCAACCTAAATCTAAAAGTTAGTACAAGAAACAGGAGTTTACGAAGTTTTTACCTAAAGATTGAAAGAAAACTTGCTGGAAATCACAGAGGTTGCAGAGGATTCTGGCCGCTTTACTTGCTTGAAGAAGAAGAGTGTGTGAAAGAGGTGCAAGGCTTTGCAAATCCCTATTTATAGGGGTAAAGGCTGGCATTAATTAGGGTTGGGGATTTCAAATGGCAATCATTTCCCGCCTAGGAAATCCCCTCACTTTTGGTAACCGCCTCACGTCTCCCGGAATGCACGCGCCCACGCTCCCACTAAGCATTTAATGATGATAAGACTCCAATTATGACCATGACAGAAAATGTCAGTTGCTGAAGACAAACCGTCACTCCATTCTTGGAGCTTGACCCTCGAATATTCAAAAATACAAGGCTTGCTTCTCTGAAGATTCTACAGTACGCTCAAACCGATACTACAGAATCTGGGGGGCAAAATGATGAGGCATAAAACTACGCTCAGATCAAAGCCGTCCACGTGTCAACGCCCGACGATGAAGGAACTGGATGCTAGCATTGATGGGCCCGCGGGTCATCCCAGCCTACCCCCTCGCTTACTAGAACAAGTCCATGAGCCTCGACCAACCATTCAGGTAAAGGGTTCAAGCTGATGGGCTTGACGCTCATGTCCTGACCCTCAGGGTCACCCTTCTTGGGGAAGCACCCACACGAGGGCCCCCATTCCTGACGCTCGTGATTTTGACGCTCAATGGACATCTGCCGTGAGGGGTCCATCCGTACGCTCTTCGAGCGTCACCAGCGCTCGTGCCTGATCCTAGCCCCCTGCGAAGGGCCCGAACCTTAACAAAGGGGACCTTGGGCCTTCCTCTCATGCGACCCTCGCCAACAACCTCTGACACAAAGGTGGTGCGCACCTTACATCTGACACGCCTCCTCCTTTTCAGAAACGTCACTCTCACACCCTCACGGGCCGCCACGTGTTAGGGCAACACAGGTTTGGGACCACACGGTCAATTTACCCATCTACCCCCACCCCTAACATATAAAGAGGGGAGAACGCATGTTTTCTCCCCCAAGTCATTTTTCTCCACAGAAAATCACACACTGAACTGAGATATTCCTCCATTAATCTGCACCTTCCCAAGCTTCATACGACCTTCACCACTGATGGGGTCAAAATACGATCGTCCCATATTAGGACACGTGGCATCACCGAGATGATGACATCTGTCTCCCCAAGGTTGCACCCATCAGTGCCCGAGCGCTAAGCTCAACGAGCGCAATCCTTCTTCATGAGTTGAGCCCAACGAGCGCTGTCACTCTCACGAGCGCCATTCATACTGTATGATTGGCACGTCCACGTGCCAAGGGAGCCCTCTTCGAGCGTCACACTCCCTCAGAGTGGCATTCCCATTTGGCTCGTCACTTGAACTGGAGCCTTCATTCCCCCCAGCGGATATCTTGGCTTCCAATACTCCAGGTTGTCACGAGCGCGCTCTTAAGCCCTCGTTACCAACCACCCAAATGGCTCTCTGACACATCGTACATGCCCGCGCACCTGCCACTGTTGCCAGCACCAACTTTTGGCCGCCTTTGCAGAAGATTCCTCTTAGGTTTCTCTCTCATGGCGCCACGTGTTAGGGCAACATTCGGCCAGGACCACTTGAGGCAAATGACCAAAGGGCCCTTGACCCTCAACTATAAATAGCTAAAGTCATCTTCTACACGGGTAAGCATTCTTCATCACTGAAACTATGACTGAACTTACGTTTCTCCTTCATACCTTGAACTGACTTGAGCGTCGGAGAGCCAAACTGGGCATCACCCCCAGTTCCCCCAGCTTGGCCTTCTGACTTTTATTGTGCTTGTCCCAACAGGTAGAACCCCCTTTCTCATTTTCGACGAATCTCCGGCGGTTTCCTCCACAACTACAAATCGTAAAGTGTTTGGATTCGGACCCTCACATTCTGAACCCATCATTTTTGGCGCCGTCTGTGGGAAACCGTTTCTCCGTCCCTTTCTTTTTTTCTGTTGGTAGAAGAGCAAGCACACTCTTATCCTTTCCAGTCATAGTCGCTACAAGGTCTGGAGCCGTGGGAGGAGGAGATAACGCCTCCCAAGATGCCAATATCATTATTCCCTCCACCATTGCTGGTGGAGCCCTGCCTCCTTCCGTCACCGTTGGTGGAGCACCTCCCGCCGCAGGAGTGACTCCGCAAGCAGGGTCTTCAATAACTCCACCTACACCGCCGGCACTGCCAATTCCCACCGCCACTGGAGGAGTCTCTCTCTCTGCTCCTCCGCAGCCATCTCAGAACCCATGGGTCCCTCCCCAGGTGATTCCCGGAGTGCAGGGTTACATGATGCCCCCACCCGGATATACCCTCACCCCGGCTGTTATGGTGCCGCCGGTCCAGCCGTATCATGCTGGTCAGATCCAGCTCCCGGTGGTGATCCCCAGAGAGATTGAAGGAGTGGAGTTACCTCCACTAACCACCCAACAGTTGAGGGCTCTCTATGCCCAGTGTGAGGTTCAGGCGGCCCAGGGAGCATGGGAAAGGTTCCACTCCATGTACTTTTCCTCTGGGCAGGCCACTCAAGTTGCAGCCCCTTTGGGCGGACAACAAAATTTTCCCCTCAGAGAAGCCCAGGCTGTCCTGAGGGCACAACCGCCGCCACCACCAGCCAGAGAAGTGCCCCAGCAGGAGGGCAACGAGCGTCCCTCCATGGGCAGGAATAAAGAGCCCATAGAACGAGTGAACGAGAATGAAGGGGATTCTCATATCTCCAGGAGGGGGTCACGAGCCCCCAGACACGGGGACAGGCAAGGGGACGTGAATCCTGACATCCTCGCGGCTGTGCAAGACCAGCTGCAGGGTTTAAAGGATATTGTGGGACAGCTCTCACGAGGGCGTTCAACTCAGATCTCCCCTAGTCGGGATGAACGGGTTGACGCCAGAAGCACCCGTACCAAGGACCCCCCACCAAAGGTCCCCCACCGCAAGGAGCCGGAGGAAAACTTCGGCACGTATGAGTACCACCCGTTGGCGAGGGGCTCGCCCCTCGTGGAGGAAGTTCTGATGGCCCAAGCAGGCATGGCCAAAATCCCCACTTCCATCAACCGATACGACGGGACGACTGATCCGGCTGAACATCTGGATCACTTTTTACATCTAATGCACCTCTACGAGCATTCCAGCAACTACTGGGCCAAAGTGTTTGTCACTTCCTTAGTGGGAATGGCTCAGGAGTGGTACAAGCGACTGCCGCCGCGCTCAATTCACTCATATGAAGAGCTGGCTCATGCTTTCCTCAACCACTTTAATTCTTTGAAAGCGCCAGTCACCGCACCTACTGCCCTTTACAACGTGGTGCAAGGCAGGAACGAGTCTCTGCGCTCGTTCTTCGCCCGCTTCAACAAGGAAATCCTACAGGTGGAGAGGCCTTCTATGGATTTCTTGATCCCAGTGCTCTTTCAGGCTGTGGATCACAAGCAGTATGTGAGCAAGAAGTTTGCCGACGCCATTGTAGAAAGGAGGCCAGGGACCCTCATGGCCTTTAGAGAGGTTGCCGAGCCGTTCTTCGCGCTCGAAGACATGTATGGGACGAATGGTCCCCGGCATCACAGTCCAGCCAGGAACGAGCGACCCCATCACGAGCGGGGATGGGAGGTGGTAGTCAAGAAGGAGCGCCCTCAAGAGCGCAAAAGGTCGCCACCACCCCCTCGGCGATTCGAGCGGGTCCCGTTCACCAGGCCGAATTCAGAAGTCTACAACCTCTCCGATAAAAAGCTCTTTAAGAGACCCATCAAAATGAGAGAAATGGACTCGCTCAGGCGCTCGAACAAATACTGCGCATTCCACAAGCAGAGGGGGCACGACACGGATGAGTGCCTACAGTTGGAAGCTGAGATTCAGAGGCTCGTCGCAGGGGGCCACCTGAAGGAATTCGTCCGGGTGCTCGAGCGTTACGATGAACGCTGCAACGAGCGCGTCGGAGGAAGAAAGAGAAGTCCGTCCCGATCGAAGAGCCCAAGGGGTAGGGGACCCCCTGAAAGCAGCAGCCGCCGGGGCAGTAAAGGAAAAGCCCCTGAGCAAGAAAACGAACCTTTCGCAGTCATAAATATGATTGCAGGAGGCTCATCAGGAGGGGATTCCAACGCCTCCCGATGGAGGTATATCCGGAGCTACAACCAACGCCCAGCAGTGCCTAAACCCATCTATGTCATCCAGAGTCCAAGCGCTCAGCGGTCAAGAGAGAATGATGTAATAGGCTTCGATGATAGGGATTTAGAGCATATTATAACACCCCATGGGGAGGGTGTAACCTCCGATTGCCCCATGGTGGTTAGTGTAGATGTTCATAATCACGTTGTAAAAAGGGTGTTGGTGGATAGTGGAAGCTCTGTTAATGTTTTGCCTTATTCTACATTTTTAAAGAAGAAGGCTGACCTTCCGCTCGAGCCTCTCAAAACGGCCCTCATTGGCTTTGGAGGCTCGGAAGTTGTCCCACGAGGGCAGATACGCTTAGCTACTTCATTCGGCCGAGCCCCTCAGCGCAAGACACTCTTGGTAACATACGCGGTGGTGGAGATTGATATTCCTTATAACATCATAATGGGGCGCCCTGCCCTCGTGGATTTCAAAGCCATCATCTCCACCTACCACCAGAAGATTAAATTCCCTACTTCCGAGGGTGTGGGAGAAGTACTGTGCAATGTACAAGAGGCTTGGGAATGTTACATGTTGTCCCTTAGAAAGCCTAAAGAGGGGAAAACCTTCCAAATTGGTTCCACCAAGAAATCAGTGGATTTCCCCAATCTAGATGAGGACAGCCCAGCACAGAAAAGGGCGAAATTGAACAAGAAGAAGAACAAAAAGAAGAAGGGAGACAACGTGGAGAATCCCCTCGAAAATGCACCACCAGGGACCGTTGGTGGATCGTCCTCAGAAGGAGACGAGCCGGGAGGGGGTGAGTCAGCACCTGGTGACCGTCTGACAGGAAAGAAGAGGGCGCTCGAACTTCCCAGCCCTGAGATAAGGATCGAACCCTCGGAGAAGTTCCTGACCATTGAGTTGGAACCCGGAAACAAGGATAAGACTACTCAGATAGGATCTAACCTCTCGGGGCCCTCTCAGATTATGATGATTGACTTCCTCAGGGAGAACAGTGATGTATTTGCGTGGAAAGCCTCCGACCTCACAGGGATTGACCCAAGCGTCATTGTCCATAGGCTTAATGTGGATCCCTCTTTCAAACCCATCAAGCAGAAAAAGCGGGATGTACATGGCTTTCGAAAGAAAGTCATTGAAGAGGAAGTTAATAAACTCCTGGAGGCTCAATATATCGAGCCCATCTTGTACCCGGAATGGTTGTGTAATGTCGTCTTGGTGCCCAAGAGCGCGAATAAGTGGCGCATGTGCAATGATTTCACTGATCTCAACAAGGCCTGCCCTAAAGATCCTTACCCGCTGCCCCGAATTGACCAATTGGTGGATTCGACCGCTGGCTGCGAGCTCATGAGCATGATGGACGCTTTCCAGAGATACTATCAGATCTTTATGGCCCCAGAAGACCGCCCCAAAACCTCGTTTGTTGTCCATCTGGGGGTATATTGCTTCTTAGTCATGCCTTTCGGACTCAAGAACGCTGGAGCTACGTATCAACGGCTCGTCAACAAGATGTTTGAAAAATAAATTGGCAGGTCCATGGAGGTTTACGTGGATGATATGATTGTCAAAAGTGAGCGCCAGGACTCCCACTTGGAAGATCTCAAGCGCACTTTTTCGATCCTGCGTCAGTATGGGATGAAGTTGAACCCTTCGAAGTGCACCTTTGGAGTGCAAGGGGGAAAGTTCTTAGGGTACATGGTCAGTCAGAGGGGAATTGAGGCCAATCCGGAGAAGATCAAGGCCATATTGGAGATTCCCTCCCCTCGAAATTTGCGGGAAGTGCAAGTCCTAGTAGGAAAAATCATCTCGTTGAACAGGTTTATTTCACGCTCGGCGGACAGGAACCTTCCCTTCTTCAAAGTTTTGAGGAACGCACGCAACTTTGCTTGGACAGAAGAATGGAAAAGGGCGCTGCAAGATATGAAGGTTTACTTATCGAGCGCCCCACTGCTGACTAAGCCCGTCGAAGGTGAGAGATTATTTATGTATCTTTCCGTTTCCTCCGAGGCCACAAGCGCGGTTCTGATCGCTGTACGGGAGCGAAAACACTTACCTGTCTATTATCTGAGCAAAACATTGCAAGGAGCCGAGAAGAAGTATCTGGAGATTGAGAAATTCGCGTTAGCACTCATCAACGCCTCGAGAAGGCTGAGGCCTTACTTTCAAGCACACTCCATAACGGTCCTCACAAACCAACCCTTGAAGCAGGTGTTGTCTAAGCCAGACGTGTCTGGAAGATTAATCAAATGGGCCATCGAATTGAGCCAGTTTGACTTGTGCTTCGAGCCCAGGACCGCGATACAGGCTCAGGTGGTAGCTGATTTGTTGGCAGAACGCTTTGGTTTAGAGCCTGCCGTTCAGGAGAGTGAGGGGTTATGGGTCCTGCACACGGATGGTTCCTCAACCTCTCAAGGGGGAGGAGTAGGAGTGGCCCTTAGAAACCCCGATGGGATTGAGCTGGACTTTGCAATCAAGCTGGATTTCCAAGTCACTAATAACGAAGCAGAATATGAAGCCCTCGTGCAAGGATTGAATATTGCCTTTCAGAATGGAGCCTCCAGAATTACCGCTTACGTGGATTCACAGTTAATTGTGAGCCAGATTGATGGAACTTATGAGGCTCGAGAAACCACCATGGTGCAGTACCTGAGTAAAGCCAGAGAAATCATCGGGAAGTTCAAGGAATTTCATCTACTTCAAGTACCACGGGAGGAGAACGAGCGCGCGGACGCTCTGTCAAAGTTTGCGTCAGCTTTGGGTGGTACTTCTGAGCGTTCTGTTACGTTCCTTAAGACTGAGGAACCTTTGATCAGGGAAAGGGTCGACATTGGAATAATCGCTATGATTGATCCAAACGAGCCCTGCTGGCTTGACGACATCGTCGTTTTCCTTAGGGATGGAATTCCCCCCATTGACAAGGTGGAAGCTAGGAAAGTCCGAAGTAAGGCCCTTCGTTTCGCTTTGGATCACGAGGGGAGGTTATTCAAGAGATCATTCCAGGGACCCCCAATGAGTTGCCTAAGACCCTCACAAGCAAAGGAGACGCTTGAACTCATCCACAATGGAAGCTGTGGGAATCATTCCGGAGGGCGTATCCTGGCAAAGAAGGTTCTGAGAAGTGGGTTTTATTGGCCTACAGTTCTCCAAGATGCCATTGAATTTTCGAGGAAGTGCCCTAAATGCCAATTTCATTCAAATCTCCCTCAATTGCCAGCCGCACAGATGATCCCAATAGACGTCTCTTGGCCTTTTGACCAGTGGGGAATAGACATCGTGGGCCCTTGCCCATGGCTGCGGGACAAAAGAAGTTTGTCATTTTAGCCGTCGACTACTTCACCAAGTGGGCTGAGGCCGAAGCCGTTTCAAAAATCACTTTCAGGGTTGTGAGGGACTTCATTTGGAAAAACATCATTTGCAGGTACGGCATCCCGAGGGTGCTTATCTCTGACAACGGGTCCCAGTTCATAGCAGCCGACACCCGAGAATGGTGTTCCGAGTTGGGGATCGAGCAGCGATTTACCTCTGTAGGACACCCTCAAGCCAATGGGCAAGCAGAAGTTACCAATAGGATCATCTTGCAACACCTGAGAACCATGCTTGAGAGCAAGAAAAGTGAATGGGCTGAAGAGCTGCAAGGAGCGCTTTGGGCTTATCGCACAACCCCACGAGCGGCCACTGGAGAAACACCATACGCGCTCGTTTATGGGTCAGAAGCGATGATACCAGCAGAGATAGTAAATGAATCCGCTCGTGTTGGCTATTTCGAGCCTCAGCTCAACGATGGCAACAGGAGCTTGGAGTTGGACTTGCTGAATGAAAGGAGAAACAAAGCCTGGGCTAAGATCCACCATTATAAAGCCTCTGTGGCCCAACAGTACAACAAGCGTGTGAGGGAGAGAACTTTCCAGTTGGGAGACTTGGTTTTGAAGAAAGTGGAAGTGTCCAGGCACGTGGGGAAATTGGACCCCAACTGGGAAGGCCCATTCAAGGTCGTACAACTCAGAGCTAACAACACTTACACCCTGGAGACACTTCAAGGTGAGCGATTGCCTCGCCCTTGGAACGCATGTAACCTCCGGCGGTTTTATGTTTAAAAGCTCTTTGCAGAACATGATGTAATGACCCTCTTTGTTGGGTTCCTCTGTACTTCCAATTGTGAGTAAGTTCCAGTATAACTTTTTCTTAAATTGTTCTAACATTATGTTTCTTTGATTGCTTGAATGGATGAGACCCACGTCCCTCGTTTTCACGAGCGTGGTTGGCAATCCCTTCCTATATGAATGCTGATATTTCGCACGGGTTACGCTGGCCAGCACTCTACTCCGCTTGGGGGGACGCCCTCATAAGGATAGACTGGTTACGCTCATAACCAATTAAACAAGATGGGGAAAATCCTAATAGGCCTTGGCCGTTTCTTACAACGCCTTGCGCTCGAAAGTGGGATCCCTTGCAGACGGAACGTCACAAGTCTTGAACGAGGGCAACCTCTAAGTAAGACCCTCGTAAGTACTCAAGACTTAGCATAATTTCCGAGAATAAGAAGAAGGTCCCCAAGTCTTGAGTGGGGGGGCAATCTCACAATAAGACCCTCACGATCGCTCAAGACAGACAAATTTTCAAGGCTTATGACGAAAGCAAAAATTTATACAAGTCTTGAGTGGGGGGGCAATCTCACAATAAGACCCTCACGATCGCTCAAGACTTAGACAAATTTTCAAGGATTATGACGAAAGCAAAAATTTATACAAGTCTTGAGTGGGGGGGCAATCTCACAATAAGACCCTCACGATCGCTCAAGACTTAGACAAATTTTCAAGGCTTATGACAAAGGCAAAAATTTATACAAGTCTTGAGTAGGGGGGGGCAATCTCACAATAAGACCCTCACGATCGCTCAAGACTTAGGCGAATTTTCAAGATTTACAGAAGTCAACAAAATTTTCTAAAGGCTTAAAACATCCACAGAGTATGCTACACACAGTCTTATTATTACAAGATTTGTTCCAGCAAGCTCTAAGTATAAGTTCTGATTCATAAGTAAGCAAAAGAACAAAGTTACGATGAATAGAGTATATATTCATTGCAAAAAAAAAAAAAAAAAATCTTACAAGACAAAGGGCTCAAAGGCCTATGAAGTATTGTTTCAGAATAAAGAAGAGAGGCATTAAAACAGGAAAATACATAGAAAATTTATAAGAGGAAAGCTTCAGGCGGCTGGAGCAATGTCTTCATCAACGATCACCAGTATATTCTGGGCCACGAGGCCATGAACTGGGCCTTCAGGCTCTTGCGGTTGGGCTAGGGGATCGTCAGGCTCGTTGGCAGCACGAACGGGGGCGTTAGCACCCTCGGCAGCTGGGACAGGGGCATCCTCCACGATAGGCGCTTGGGGCTCATCTTCAGGGTCGTCATTTTGAGTGGATTGAGGGGCACCCCCTTCCCGATGAGCGTCCGTGTACTCATCTTGGATCAGCTTAACCAAGAAGTCGTACTCCATCTCAGCAATGGCGTCCGCGGGGTCGTTTGGGTCTTCATCCACTTCCTCACAACGCTCGTTGAACATGAGCCCCGTGCCCTCTGCTCCCTTCATAGCCGGGTCAGTTAGCCCTTTGTGGATGCCCTGCTCGACGGCCAAGTTGAAGGCGTTCTGGGCCTCATCCAGGCAATGCAACGAGGCTGCGAAGTTAAAGGCCTTCGAATGGCAGAATTTGATAAGAGCCTCCTTGTTCGCACGTTCAAGACTCCGAGGCCACTCGTTCATGGCGTCGTTGAATTTTCTCTCAGCCTCCAGAGCCCTCGCCTTCCAGCTCTCCCGCTCGGTCTCCGCCTTCTTGTAGCGCTCGTTAGTCTGGGCCAACTGGTCGCTCAAGCCGCTTCGAGCGCCCTCCACCACCTGGAAATCCTCCTTCAGTTTTCCCAGCTCCTCCTCCGTTTTATTGTACAAATCCTTGAGGGATTCATACTTTGCAATTTCTGCATCCAGCTCCGATTGAATCTGAGCCGGGTCGTTCGAGCGGGCCATCTTCTTGTACTTGGCCTTGCGCTCGGCATAAATGGAGGCTCGCATTTGCACATTTCGGAGCCGGGGAAGAACTTGCTGCATAAGTTGGAGGAAAGGGAGGTGTTAGCCAAAAAATGCTAACTTACAGAAATTAGCAAAGAAAGCAAGGAGTAAGGACTTACAGAGATTAAGGCGTGGGCCGCGTCATAGGTCACTTTCTCCACGGACTCACTGAAGAGATGCCGGTGGTCCGCCGAGAATTGGGCCTTGTCCTAGAGATTCTCGCTGACGGCTTGAGCGAGCGTGCCCGGCCTTAGCAGAACTGGCCCACCATCGGGGGCACCTATGTAGTCCTTGTCCCCTCGTCGGGAGAACTCCCATAAATGTTCCTCCTCTGAAGAGGAAGTTTCTCCCTCGCCCTTGGGGCCCTCGGCCACCTGCTTGCCCCTGCCTTTTATTGCCACTGAATCGGGCATCCTCTTCCTCTTGCGGGAAGGCCTACTTGCGCTTGGTGGGGCCTCGATTATTGATAGGGTGGTTGTAGGCCTCGTTTGTTCTGCAGCCAGAGGAGGTTGAGCGTCTCCCGCTCTCTCTGTAGTCAACCACCTCCTGGTCTCTCTGTTGGCCAGTCTACTCTCCCCTCGTCCACGAGGGGGTTGAACCTCTGGAATAGCGCTCGAACTGGCGCCCTGACTACCACTACGAGCGTCTCCGCGATTGCTACGATTGCGAGGGCGCTGTTGCTCGCGCTGCTGGTCCCCTTGCTGGGCTTGATTCCTGTTGGCATGAGCAAAGCGAGCGGCTTGTCTGATTCCTCCTGCCATCTCTATAATAGCAACTCCTGCAAAAATGGAAAGTACAAGGGTTATAAATCCTTAAACATAATTATTAAGTGTGCAAATTACAAGTACAAAGATGCAGTTAGTATTCCTGTCTAAAGGTTAGCGCCCTGGGAATCTAACCATCTCTCTCTATATCGCGAGCCGGAGGGTTGTCAAGGAAATAGGGATCGTTAGAAAGGTCACACAGGAACATGAGCTCCTCATCATCTATCCAATCTTTCGCTTGAATAAGGTGGCCCTCGTCCCTCAGGGTTGCTGCTAGGGTCTTGGCCCAATCTTTGGGGAGTGCGGGTTGTAAGCGGCTCTTTGCAAACGAGCCCCATTGCGTGGGCACCACAAAGCCCTCTTCGGTTGGGGCCTTGACGAAGATGAACTTCTCCTTCCAATTGGGGCCATAGGTGCTCGAGGGCGAGCTGATCAGTTTCATATGGGCCTTCGCCTGAACATAGTAAAAACCAGCCTCGGGAGATGAACGAGAAGAGCTGATTACTTGAAAGAGGGCGTTGAAGTTCCACAAGAAGGGCTCGTAACCCATGCTCCTCATCAGAATCACAAAGCAGGTTAAGAGAGCCAAGCCGTTGGGCACGATTTGTGATGGACAGAGGCCCAGATCATTCAACAAGTGAGCCATCGAGATCGAGACAGGGAACCTCAAGCCTCCTGAACTCACTGTGGCCACGTATACTGCCATTTCGCCTGGAGGCGGATTGTTGGCCCGCTCATGGCTTTCTGGAATTCTCCATGTATAGCGCTCGTCCCAGTAGATAGGAGCCAACATCGTCTTCACTTCTCCCAAAGTAACTGTGCTGGGAGTCTCCTCAGGAGTGCGCTCGGTGGCCTGGTAGCCTGATCCTTCACCCTCGTTAGGCCCTCTGGATTTCTTGGATTTCTTGCCTTTTCCTTTATTGTGGGCTCGTTCTGTAGGCCCTGTTATGACTTCGGCCATTGGTAGCGGGTTCGCGACGGCCACCGTCACGGTATGGCGGTGGGGGTGAGTGGCACTCTGAGTTATGGGGAGAGTAACCCCTTGCCTTTCTGCCTCCATTACTAGATTCATCTCTTCAAAGAGAGGTTCCACTCCACCAGGATTCCTATCCTCCATGGCCATCACTGCCGCCCCCAACTCCTCGTCTCTGGGGGAATTAGGGGAAGAGGAACTCTCAATGGCCATCTCATGGATTTCACGGGCGAATTCCTCAATATGTTGGTCAGCCATGGCAGAAGCTGAGATTTGGGAGAAATTTAGTCTAGGATTAGAGAATGGGAGCTTTCTGGAAAGAAATTAGGGTTCCCTAAAGGAGTAAAACCTAAGGGATTACAAAGTCCTAAAGTCCGAATCTAAAGTTAGCAGAGTTAGAGAATTACGTTGGAAGTTTACCTTGAAAGTTTCTGAGAAAATCTGGGAGAGAGGTTGAAGATGCTCTAAGAACTGGTGTGCGAGAGAATTCTTTTTGCAAAGAATGATTGGAAGTTCAGAATGCGTAAAGAGTAGCAAGATTTCAGAATCCCACATTTATAGGGATGGGAGTTGGTACCTTTTTCGGCAATGAATTCAAAATGGTAATCATTTCCCGCCTAGGAAACCGCCCACTTTATGGAACCGTCACATGCTTCCCAATGCTCACGCGCCCCACGCGTGCCCGCATTTAATGCTCTGACGTTTCGGATACTCAAGAATAGTACAACGCTCAGTGCAGAAGCATTGCGAGCGGTCAGTTGAAAAGACCGCATTAATGGCACAATCAGAGGAAAAATTGCTCAACACGCCAAGTCCTATACGAGCGCTACATGCAAGAGATAGAACGTGTCAAAATTCTACAGTCCTTATCACCAAGGACTACAGAATTGGGGGGCAAAATGATGGGGTCAAAATACGATCGTCCCACATTAGGACACGTGGCATCACCGAGATGATGATATCTGTCTCCCCAAGGTTGCACCCATCAGTGCCCGAGTGCTAAGCTCAACGAGCGCAATCCTTCTTCATGAGTTGAGCCCAACGAGCGCTGTCACTCTCACGAGCGCCATTCATACTGTATGATTGGCACGTCCACGTGCCAAGGGAGCCCTCTTCGAGCGTCACACTCCCTCAGAGTGGCATTCCCATTTGGCTCGTCACTTGAACTGGAGCATTCATTCCCCCCAGCGGATATCTTGGCTTCCAATACTCCAGGTTGTCACGAGCGCGCTCTTAAGCCCTCGTTACCAACCACCCAAATGGCTCTCTGACACATCGTACATGCCCGCGCACCTGCCACTGTTGCCAGCACCAACTTTTGGCCGCCTTTGCAGAAGATTCCTCCTAAGTTTCTCTCTCATGGCGCCACGTGTTAGGGCAACATTCGGCCAGGACCACTTGAGGCAAATGACCAAAAGGCCCTTGACCCTCAACTATAAATAGCTAAAGTCATCTTCTACACGGGTAAGCATTCTTCATCACTGAAACTGTGACTGAACTTACGTTTCTCCTTCATACCTTGAACTGACTTGAGCGTCGGAGAGCCAAACTGGGCATCACCCCCAGTTCCCCCAGCTTGGCCTTCTGACTTTTATTGTGCTTGTCCCAACAGGTAGAACCCCCTTTCTCATTTCCGGCGAATCTCCGGCGGTTTCCTCCACAACTACAAATCGTAAAGTGTTTGGATTCGGACCCTCACATTCTGAACCCATCAACCACAGTTGCATCACCATCGCATTTATACTCTTGGTGTTATCCTAGCTGGAAGAACCCACGCTTAGAAGGAAACCCAGTTCCTGAGGCTCCCACGCCTGTGATGGTCTTTCCCTTTCCCTATAAATCTTGAAGTGTTGTTGCATTTAGGAAACTGACATTCCTGCACCATCACTAACTTTTAAGCATAATTAATAGTTTATAACTTACAAATATATTTAATAAATAAAAAGACATATATAAAATAATATAGACAAAACCTTAAAAGTTGGTATAAAATGCCATATTAATTATATAATATTTTATTCCTTATATTGTTTATTTTTTTAATATAATTTGTGACTTACTTTTAGTTTTTTTATGAAGTTTTGAAAAATCTTTTTGTCGTCATTCAAAATCTAAAAGTTATATTCACTTTCAAAACTATAACTTTTACACCTAAATTTTTTTCTATTTCCGACCTCGATTCCATCATTTAAAATGGGAACATTGTTATTTATTTTTTCTTTTTTTATTCCATAATCTCGAGAAATTGTAGCTTTTGATATATTATTATCATCAATTTTAGTATAGTTGCATTGCACTAAATATTCATCTCTCAAAAACGTGGATTTGACATAACATCATTTTCAATATTATTCTCTTTCTCAAATCTCCATCTTCTTCTCCATAATTTTAATTTGATTTAATGAGTATTTCTATTTTGCTTTCTGTTTATACCTTTGATTTTACTTTTTTTTAATTGCATTGTAGCTACCGCATGCAATTTTCAATTGATAATTTCTATTGTGATTGCAGTGAGAAAACCAAACTTCGTGAATGCTTGTAAACTAAGTTTTCTATAATAATTTGAGTTGTTATATTCTCCTTAAACAATTAAAAGTGTTAGTAATTTAATTATATAAAATATTGATAGAGCTTTTAATAATTAATTTATTTATAAAGTATTAAAAAAATAATATTTTATGAAAATTAATTAGGCTCTCGATTGAGCAATTTATGTACTCCTCAAACAATATGATGTATAATATTTAGTATCATTTTGTACCTATTATTAATTCAAAAATATACTTATTGATGGTTTGATATTTTTATATTATTTTGGTATAAGTTTTATATTTTCATCATTGCACTTTCAATAGGAACACCATTTTCAGAGGTTTATATTGATGTATTACATTTTTTACATGTTTCGTACCATAAGAAGGATTTGTTTTAATCCTATCAGTCTCTCTTAAAACAATAATATTTATATCTTGTATAGTAAACAAAATATAACTAATATTATTTATTTTACATTATTTATACATCCAATCATATTCTTTTTTTTTTTCTATCTCCCCGATATATTTTCTTTTTGGTCCAAAATGAAGCAACCCAACACAGAAAAAACAGTCTCAAGCTACGACTCATCTAGTTTTGCCGGCAGAGCATCCTAGACGCAATAATCATCTTAAACCTTGTGACTTATCCTCGCTAATTTATCCGTCATCATGTTTCATTCTCTTGAGATTTATTTGGTCCATGTTTCTCAAAACCTATGGAGTAAACTTCGTCAATCAAATATTACATCTCATTAGCTGCTTTTCAATATCATTCGTTGTTATCCATTTCACGATCGTCTCCAAATCAATCTCCACATTAATCTTCAAAAACCGCCTCTCCCAAGCTAGTGTTAATCCTTTAGGTAAGCCCAATAACTCTGCTACATTATTGAAACTATACCAAGATTCATAGCATATCCTAGCACTCATCTTCAGTTGTCATCTCGAATCACGCCCCCTGGCCAAGCATTGTTGGTATGGTTATAAAAGCTTCCAATCGAGTTTAGTTTTACCCATCATTTCTCGGATTTATTCCACGACAACTAAATATAGATTTTCATTTTCCTGTGTTTATTGTTCTCGGTGATTAGTACTAAGACCTCAAATAACTCTTTTATGTGGAGAAGAATGACTCGTCTAAGATTCATAATATTTTGATAGCTCCATTAGTTTCATGCTTTCAAAAGATTCCAAAGTGTCAAGATCAAGACAACCCACCCAGGATATTCGAGGAGCTTATTGCTCAAAATTTTGCTATTAAACCTCTCTTTGAGCCCGTCTGACACTCGCAAGCCACGAAGATTTTACCAAGTCTGTGTATCAACAATCTTGTCCCACACCCGAAGTGCGAATGAAAAACTTCTCAGCATGTGGTCCATATATTCATATCATGTACAGCAGTGCGCACATACATCATTTTCCCCAAATTTTCTATCATACTTTAATACATTCGTGAGAAAGCTATCTTATTGTCAAAGCTACAGGAAAATCATGAACTTTTGGGGATAAGGTAATTTCCAAGTTCATTTTCAATTTTTCTCGCATGTCTCATCTGAAACCATAAGCAGAGTATAGTCATTTTATAGAAGAATTTGTCTATAGTTGATCCAGCCAGATTCTCTTATCTTCGTTTTCATGTAGCACGATTAGAATACTAAGTATCTCATTCACCACCCCCTTAGGCAGTATGTTTTCAGCTTATCCAGGTTTTAGTTTTTTTCTGTGTTAATGAGATTACATACAATAAGATCTTTATCCTCCAATGATGTTCGTTAGTTTGTCTTGTGATAACCATCTATCATTCCATAAAGATGTCCTTACAAAATGGTTCCACCATCCAAGTATTTCTAACTATCCCCTTTCATGCTCAGGAAGTCATAAGTTGGGGCTTTGTACAAGAATGTCATCCCCTTTTAAATATTTTTTCTTATGCATCTTACACAGTCGTCTCCTTGTTGAGCATTCTCCATCCCATTTAGCGAGCATCGCTATATTTCTTTTTGGGCTTCTCCAAGACCTAATTTGCCTTCTCGTTTCTTTTTAGCCACCTTCTTCCACCTTACAAAATGGTCTGTTTCCTTCTTATATAAGTCGCCTAAAAAAGTCTTATTTAAGTCGATCAAGTTTTTTTTATGTGTGATTGGTGAACCAATTTGTGTGCATGTCATAGGTGGCGATTGAGCTCGTGATGCATAGAATAAATATTATTCATCCGGCAAGGTTTGTCATTTTGGCTTTCTATCCTAGAGGCATTTTTCGACTTCTTAATCACAATCGAGAAATATTTATTAAGTTGTCTGTACTTTACATGCCCAAAATTCTACTAACCAGTTGCTTTAAATCATTTGACGTACAAGGTAAACAACACATGTGATTCACTGAAGTTTAATTGGAGGTTCAACGCCTTATTATGTTGTTCGTAGAATGTAAGTATGAGATGTGAGGGTCTCTCTGACATACCGTAATTACCATTCCATAAAGCCTCTGGTTATATCCCCTTCATTCTGTTCATACTGATGTTGATGTTTTCCATCTGGAATTTGAAGAAAGTTAGAGTTCTCTGTAAAAAGTTCCACCAGCCCTTGTCGTACGTCTTTTCAAAATTCAATTTAAGCACCATACTTTTTTTTTTGTCTTTGGAGTAATGTAGCATTCGTAACACTTCTTGAAGCACATCAAGATATTGTAACGGGTGTCTCGGCAGAGAATAAAGCTGTTCTGGTTTGAGCTCACAATTTATTTGATACACGACTTATCATCTTTGTGATCATTTTGAGCAATACGTTAGCTATTCTGATTTGGGCTTAATTTTTTTATATACGACTTAAATAAAGTATAATCATCTTGGTGATCATTTAGAGCAATACGTTCCACAACATAATAGGCCAAATCTCTTTTGTTTTTGTGTAGAATTTACTTTCGAAAACAGACAAATAAAGGTTAGACAAGCCTTCTTGGGAATTGATTCTCTCTCCATACAATCATTGATGAATTTCACTATTGCGTCTCTTACTATATCTTAATAGGTTTGAAAAAGGTAGGCTTGAAAACCATCTGCTTCCAGCGCTTTGTACGGGTGCATGCTCTTCAATACCCTCAAGATTTGCTCATTTGAGGTCGTTCTGGCCAAGTTATTTTTTTCACTGCCACCTTAGGGTTCATTGGTGCAAGCTAATACCAAGACTCATCGCCTCTTCGATAGTATCTCAACTGAATAGTATGTAATACTTCAAGTGTGTTGTTTTAGTTAATCATTATTTATTACCCATTCATCGCCTATTATGAGAGCATCTATCCGGTTCCTCTTTCTTCTCGTTATGGTTGAGAGATGAAAGGAACATTTATGTTTATCCCTGAATTGAAGCCGATTGATTCTTGACTATTAAAACTAAATAATCTGCTCTTTTTAGTAGTTTGTTATATTCTATCATCAATTCTTTCTTCAAATCTCTCGAATATTTATCTTACTTGTCTCATATATAATGCTCTAGAAATTTTTTATAAAGTTTCTTTTGTTGCTTTTTTCTCTTTTCAAGCACATTGAAGATTGTTCAATGACCATTGTTCTAGAGCAATGATCCCAAATAAAAATATCCTTCAAGTTTTGATTTGGCCAATATGTCATGTATTGCTGCTTTGGATATATATATTGATCTAAATTGATAATTGCTAGATCAATTTTATTCAAATTAAATTCAAAAGTTCTCCATATTGTTTCTTGAGTAAAACTCAATCTAGCATCTTCAAATTGTTTAATCTAATCTTCGGAATTTTGTTTACCATTGTACGCGATATTAATTCTCTCTTTGTCATATTCTTTATAAATATATTTAACTCTAAGAAAAATCCCGATGTTAATGTGGGAATTATAACTTAATAACAGATATGGATTATTAGGTACTACACATTGGTTATAAAGTTGTGTATTGCGAACTTGGACTATCACTCCGATTTTTCTCCTTCCACATATCAAATATTCATCTTTACTTTGTATTGTGTTTTCGTAATATGAACATGAATAATGATATTTACATTCTCCATCCATCATACAAAAATTATTTAAGTTCTTCCATCCACATGATTCATGTACCATGTGTTTCATAACTGACTCATATAGTTAGGGATTCATTTCTCAGTCAAAAAATTCGACACAGATAAATTGGTCAAGTTGACCATGTGTTGTAATTTTATATTTTGACCCCAAAATTATCTAAATATGAGCATGTGGCAACCATCTCTTTTGAAACTCGATTGCATGAATATGTGCAACCACCTTTCCAGAAATCTCCTTATTGAATAGTTGATATTTAAAATCTTGTAACTTTTCCCAAAAAACTCGTGATGTCTTTTAAATCATGAACAATAAATGATACAATTAAAAACTGATCACTAAGTAAAACATAACAAAATTACTAAATACTTGCATTCTTTTTCATGTGAAAGAACTTCATTTGCAGATGAAAAATTTGATAATCGAGTGACATCATTATTGAATCAAATAAAAAGTATTATTTTGATTGTTCATTAATTTTGGAATTTGTGTATATATACATTAAAATCAAGTAATTCTTTCTTTTAACTAATTATTCTTTATCTCTTTTTTATTCTCTCTTTGCCCATTTGATCTTGGATTCTATTATTTATTTATATTTTTCTAATGAACATCATTTAAGATTTTTATTATTATTTTATTATTTATTCTATTTTATGTATGTAGTAGAAATAATTAAAAGAGTATATTGATATAAAAAACTCAAGAAATGTTTAATTGTACATTATAAAAATAATTTATAAAATTAGATTATATCTTATTTTACATACTCATATATTGAGTCTCCATAGAATTCTTAATTTAACGTAACTTTGGTCTGACGACCTGCAATTCTAAATTGTGATATATTAAGTCGTAGAAAATCAAAAATCCTATTCGTACTTTTAATATATATAGATTATGTTAATCATCCTATCTAAATTATATTTAAGCATTTAATTTATATTTTATTATATAAACTAAAGAAAGATTACATGGTTAATTAGATATAGATAATTGAAAAATATTACAATAAGATACATTAGTTTATTAAAAAATATTTTATGTAAATCATTTGATTATATATAATTAGATAAGTTTATATAATTATAATATGGTTATAATTTAAGAAAAGTTAATGGACTTAGTTAATTAGAATTATGGACTTATATAATTAGAATTACTTTAGGATTGATTTATTAAAAATTATCTTATGTAACTCATTCAATTTAAATTATATTTTATTTTACATAATTACCAAAATTTATTAAAATTATAAAGTGAACTAATTTGTTGGTTTTCAATTTATTAGAAATATCTTATTATAACATTTTAAATTATAAACCTTAAAATTAAAAAATGGACAACTTATATTATAAAATTTAAATAAAATTAATTAATATATTAATATTAAAAAAATCCTTGTTGAACTATGTATCTTTTTTTGGTAAGTTGAAAAAGTTTTACCAAGAGTCCTATTATAAATTAATAAGTATTTTTAAATATAGTTAAATTAATAATTTATAATATGTATTTATATAATTATCCTTAATTAATAATTATTCATATAATTATTATGCGGTTATTTTAGGCGATCTATATTATGTAAGAAACTTTCGTGCTTTTATAAGATATATAGAGGATATTCTTATTTGTTTATATCCAAATATTAACATGTGTCATATTATATTGATATTAGCACATTCTTGATTGAACACAAGAACATAACAGTAGATAACACCAATTGTTTGGGCATGTATACTTGAAAAATGGACAATAACTGAATACAATATCATAGAGTCCTAACTCCTAAATCTTTGGATGCCTCGATACAAATATAATAGTATTAATTAAACATAGCACAATATAAAGACGAGGATACAAATTTTTTAATATCACATTAAAATTATCTAATATAGTATTCGATACAAATATTTTACAAGATATTATAACACGGCTCAAGAAAATAATACTTTCAACTAGTAACGTGCATCACCACATTTATATGTCACCTTAAATTTAATTTAATTTAATTTTTTTTAGTACACCCCCAACCCCCCCCCCCCCCCCACCCCCCCCAGTGGCCAGGGGGATTTGAACCTGAATCTTTACCTTCGAGAATCAACCCTCAAACCACTTGGTCAACCCTTTTGACAAATAGAAAGGAAAGTAGCTCATGCACTGAGCTGCCAGAAAGTTACTTCAAAGATATTGACGGTTCTCTTTATGTCAATGTTGTCTATTTCAGCACGAGAACTAACAGCTGTAGTGCTCCCCATCTTGCACTCCATATGGATCCTAAGGATGCCGCTGCTAATTTTGAGATCAGTCGTTGTGAGGTGTGGACTTCTCCGACCAAAGCCCGGAAGTCTGGTCGCCGCTATGGGCCAACGATTGCTCCACGGAACGGAGTGAGTACTAGGGATCGTCACAACAAACTGGCCAATTATGCTTTCTTTTGCGTTCTCTCCTTTTGGCTTTTTGATTGTAATTGTACTTCTGACGCCTGGATTATGGCTCAGTTTCTGTACACTTGGTTCTCATTGCTTATAATATAACTCCACAGTCCTCTTGACCGATTTCTTTTGAAAAAAAAAAAAAAAGGGTAACGTGCATCAAACCACATGGTTCATGCTGTGATATTTTGGCAAGTTGCAACTATTTCTGGCACATTAATTGCACAATCACTTTCAAGATGTAAAGTTGGTAAATCAAGTACTAATAATTTTAATGCTAATAGTTTTCTCAGTATGACTATCCCTAGCATCACTGTCACTCCTGCGAAATTGCTTGGATGCATAGTTACAGACAGAGAGTTAAATCACTTTCTTGTTTCAAAATAATCTGGTTTCATATTACATTTACTTTTGCAATTTTTATTTTATTAGTATATTTTTATTATTAACTTTTTGGATCAATCATATCTAGCCCATCTATAATTAGCCATATTAATATATGGATCTCACTTAATTTTGAAATTTACATCTTCATTTCTTATGAGTTACCAAGGGATTACAAACAACTCCTCCATTAGGCTCTTATATGAGTTTAAGTGCATTTCATTAAAAATGATAAGAATAAATATTTTTACCATTCGAACTATGCTCATTTTTACACTTTGTCATCTGAATTTATTTTTGTTGCAAACCGCTATCCCATCTACATGGTTTTTACCAAACCACCATCTCATTTATAAAATTTTTACATACTGCCATCTCATCTATATGATTTTTACAAAACCGTCATTCTCAACCAATTTTAAGTGGTTTTCAATGTCTGAATACTCCACCCGTGATATGCACGTGTTTTTAATAAGAATAAATTAGTCTTTCCATTATCTTAGTCATTATCTAACAAATTAGGGTTTTATATATAATTGGGAGATTAGAGAAAACGCAAATAATCCTTAAAATTTTTAAAATTATTTGATTCATCCACATTTTGTATGTTAAAACTATTTGATACATCCATATCTTTTTGAAACGATTGATCCATTATTATACTCTTTTCATTCTTTTTTAATTCTTCTTCATTTTTTTTCCTCAAGGCGGAGGCATTAATACATAAGAAATTATTTTATTTATTTTCTATGTTTATTAATTTATTATATCCATTATTGATTACGGAGCAACTGATGACGTGAAGGGTTATGGACCACAGTCTACACAAATGAAATAGAAAATTTTCAAACTAGAATATATCCAATAAGAAAATTTCGTTCTTAAAACTTTAACATATCCAATCAGCTAATTTGTAATTACATATATTCTTTTAACACATTATCTCATAATCAAGTGATGAGACTTGTGAAAAATGAAAAAATAAGACTTGTGACTGCTTTCTATTATATTAAAACTTTGAGCAAATTACATTTTTGGTCCCATAGGATTAGACCTTTTACAATTTTAGTCTCATTTCTTTGAAATTAGACAAATTTAGTCCCATTATTTTAAAAAAGTTACAATTTTAATCCCATTATTTTAAAAAAGTTACAATTTAGACAAATTTTCCATCGTCAAATAATCGATGGAAAATGTATTTTTTTGCCGTTAAGCTATTTTGGGAAAAATTTATTGTTCAATAGGTTTCTTTTTGTAGGAGTTTGCTTATTAATACCTCATTTTAGCACTACATTACCTTAATGAGAGTGATTTAGAGTAATACATCAAAATTGATTTAGAATGCTAAAATGGGGTATTAATAAACAAACCCCCGAATAGAACAACTTAATGAACAGTAAATTTTTTCCCCAAATTGCACTTAATGGAAAAAGTACATTTTTCGTCAATTATTTGATGGATGAGACCATAATTACAACTTTTTGAAAATAATGGGACTAACTATGATTCACAGTACTAAAAGTGTGATATTACATATTAAAACGTTGGCTCAAAAACGTTATAACCTAACAGATCTTGTGAATGGACTAGTTGTAATTATAAATTAGAAATAATTATATATAACTATCCTGTATTTATGCCTAATTACAAAGCAGTACATTATTATCGAGAAATTATATTTTAGTCCCTAACTTTGAGAACCATTTTGCTACCTAGGATTCCACATTATGTCATTCCAAAAATACCCCTTATTTGTTGTTAAATTCATAATTTATAGGTATCATTTTATTTATATTTGTAAACTTTAGGAATGATTTTGTAATTTTGATCATATATTCAATATAACACTCATAAAACCTTTAGGAGCATAAGTGTACTTTTATAAATTTCGTTAAGAAACCTTAGACCAAATAAAATTGATAAGGACTAAAATGTAATTTTCCGATAATGATGGATTGTTTCGTAATTAGGCTTAAATGCAGAGTAGTCAGATATCAATCACCCTTATAAATTATAAATTTCTTTTCCAATATTCCATTTATTATAAGTGTTCCCGCGAAGTTTCATTTCTTTATTCATGTAAATTTATAAAAATTTTGGTAAATAAATGCTTTAAGAGGCATGCATTGACAATATACTACATCGACCCTGACATTAATGATCGTGACAGAAGATAACTTCAAGTCATTATGCTGATTGAGCGAAAGATTCATAAATGTTACAAAAATCTCTGAATTATTAGATGTAATCAATTCGTTCAAACTTCAAATATTTAAATTGTACCTAATCTCATTGTATCAATTGTTACCGATATTTTACCACCAAGTAGTATAATTTAATGACTCTGTTTTATATCACCTTAAATGGAAGTCTCAAATTTTCGAGTATATGGAAATGGTTTTAATGGTCTAACCCTACTCAAACTCAAATAAATGAGATTTAAGTAGGAAAAAAAAAAAAAAAAAGAATTGTTAACATTATTTTACAGCCAAATTTGTTAAGTACTTCTCAATAAGATTTTATATGCTCCCAAGGTCTGAAACATGAGTATTATCGATATATTAAAATATAGGGATAATTACAAACAGTTTCATGAAATATGATAAAAGTATGAATTTTTTTTTTTTTTTTTAGATTTATACCCTCTCTTATAGATCGCCCAACAATTAATTATCGTGTTAAATTCTGATGACGCCAATAATATTATTTGTAAAAAGTATAATTTAACTTTTGGGGGTATATTGTAATAATATTGAAAGTATAATGATATATTTGTAATTTAAATTAAACTTATGCGTTTGAAATAACAAATTTTTTGTTTGGAAACAGAAAACTATAACAAATATACCAACACTAGTCAATGCATTATTATATTCACATAAAAATCTATCAAAGTTAGTTAAACATATATTTGAAGCGTTGGTAATCCCTAAAACATCTGTTTTACATACAAAGAATACAATCTTAATATAAACATGCATGCCCAATATAAAAATAAAAATAAAAATTAGCATTCATAAAACTCTAAGTATGAAATTAATTCATCATAAAAATATCAAAATATCATTAAGTAGTATTTTTTGAAAAAATATATATATATATTAGATATTCACAAAAGTCAAGTACCAAATCCCCCCAAAAATTTCACTACTTGCATTAACGCCTTATCTTTAGACTTTTATTACATGCACTCTCTTGAGTTTCAGCATATGAGGAGTAAAATATTAAAATTACATATTTTGTTAAATTTAATGGCAAAATAAATGGATAGAGGGAATTGATAATTTTTCAAACCTCAAGAAGAATATGCAATCTGGTCATATGTTTGGGTGTTGTTCCTATTTACCATAAACTGTATTTCTAATAAATGCCTCCGGCAGATCTAAAAAAATAATAATAATAAATGCCTCTGGTTACATTTCTTTTTCGGTTGTCCTTTCTATTAATTAACCATAGTAGTTGAGTGTCAATCAAAATATTAATTTTATAATTAATTCCAACCTTCTGTAATGAATATGATCGAGTTTTTATTATTTATGAATATGAAAAATAAAGGGTTAATCCAATATTTAAAATAAAACATTAGTATTAAGTTGTTGACTCTTTTGTTTAGGTAAATTATGGATAGTATTCTAAATAAATAGAATATTTTTCTTCTTCACTTTGTATAATAAGATATTTTTAATAAATAAGCAAGTATAAGTTCGTAAAAAATTATGTTTAGACAAAGAAATCCATGATATTTGATCGTTAAATTTTAAAACCAATTCCATATAAAAATAACTCCGGTTATTATAGATAGTTACACTAATTCTTTGTTTGAAGCAACACAAACCAAAACTACAAGTTACTAACATCCTCTAAATAAGAAACAATAAAATTAGGAAGTTCAACACCTCCATTACTAAAATTAAGTGCGGACCTAGTTAAAGAATGAGCTACAAAGTTTCCTTCACGTAACCTCGCGGATATAATCAAGTAATAAACCTATTTCTGAAAGATTTTGATCCCATGAATTGAGTTTGTTGATCAAATTCAAGCAAGTCACTCTTAATTATGATATTCTGATATCCTCTTGAAAGTGCTAATTCTGAAGTTTTTTTGACTGCTAAAACTTCAACTACCTCTGGCGAGTATATATCTTAAGGGCACCAACTAATCCAATCTATGTCGTTCCCAAAACAATCACGCACATCCATTCCTATTCCTGCGTTCAAAACTTTAAGCATATGAATATGTACTTTTTTTTGTTTAGTTTATATATCATTTAAACTTCAAATTCTTTAATATAAGTAATACGATTTTCACATAAACGATGAATAATTTCTTGAGAGCTGAAATGAAATTTGATGTATAATATATAGATACGGAATGATGATAAAAAAAATTTCTTAAATTTCTCACTTGAGTAGTATCGGATATGGTATAGAAATAAATATCCGATACAATATGACAAGACAAAATAATATTTTTAGAACTGGTCGTGCATGAGAGAATATGACTCACGCATGAAATTTGTCATAATAGAAAAGATAAAACATTATTCAAAAACATATGTATATATGCTTAATTTTATAAATTTAACTATAAGTGATAATAAGTCTAATTAATTAAATAGTACATTAATTTAGTATTTATTGCAAGCACGTTTGGTGGTTAGAAAAAATATATAGTTTCAAGCACATAGTACGTATCATATTCCTTTTATGTATCATATTAAATGGGCTGGTGCTCGAATATGACATTGCACCGACTAAGATAATTTTGGGCACATTAATCATGGCACCTGAACTGACACGCAATTTCAGTTTTTATTTTTCTGTCCCAAAGTATTTATTATTTATTATATAAAAATGAAGGAATATATCAATTTTAGAATTAATCAATACGTGACGCGGTGACAATAACATATCTTTTTGTAAAATATTGATAGTCCGAAATATCCTCTTAATAATACATTTAATAATATTAAACTAGAGGGTGATTTAATAAATACATATTAAATATTATTACCTTTAAAATTTTTAGAAATACTTATTGAAATGAAAATATAATTATTGTGACACCCTCTTTCTTCGGCAAACCAGGTATGACGTCATGAGAGGGTTTTCGACGTTTTAATTTCTCTTTTAATTTAATATATAGGTTTGAATTAATTGTTTAAGTGATCTTTATGCCCTAATTGTTTAAGTTTTACGTTTTAACTTCCGTATTTAATTTCTTCACCATGACTTTATCTCCCACTTGGAATTCACGTGACCTTCTATAGCCTGATCAACAATGTCGTTAACTCTTTCATCTATCGTTGCTCGCATATCAATTGCATCGAAGTCGTTTTAATTACTGCAGACTGGTTTCCTCCCATATACCCCCGCTGATTCGGATTTCCTGCCATTTTCTCTAACTTGTATTTAATTCTCGAACCTCGTGAATACGTGATATACTTCAATTATATGTTTTGTGAACTCGTTTACACGTTTATCTTATTCGTTTATATTTGTTCGAATAGGTCGAAGACCATTTCTTCATTTTTGGGATTTGAGGGCCAAACGAGTTTTAGCGCGCCTCGTATTCCGGAGGCCATATCTTGAGCTCGAGAATTCGGATTCGAATTCCGGAAGTGGCGTTGGACTCGTAACGAGATTTGGGAGTTAAGGAACCAAGCCTTATATTTTTCTAAGCCCGTTTGGACCCCCGTATTTTGCCCAAAAAGTGAGCCTCGTGCAGCTTTGCCACCTTTTACGGTTTTAGCCATTTCCTCTCTCTCCCACCCCTGAGTTCGAACCACAAGAGAAGAAAGGAAGAGAAAGAGAACTCCAAGCTACCTCCTCTATTGATGAACCTTTGAGCTCAAGTCCCAAGTCTTTCTTGCTCCATTTCTTCAAGGTAAGCTTAGATTTGAGGTCCCATGGTCTTGTGCATCTTATACTCCATATGAATCATGCAATATGTTAGAGATTTCATGAATTTGGTATGCTTTTTGAATAGGAAGGATTTAGGGATTTTAGTGTTCTTGATCAATCCTTGTTTTCTTGGAATTATGGAACTTGTATGTTGATCTAGGGAGCTCACTTATTTCATATTTATGACTTGATTACATGGGGGGTGAACTAGGTTTATTTCACCATTTTTGAGCTTAGGGTTTAATCAAATGAGCATATAGGGTTGTACGTCGTATTAACTAAAAAGAAACAAACCAAAACCTCACCTTTTACCAAAAGTGCTCACGAAGGAGCGTTGATGACCAAGAAGGAGCTAAATGGTGGATCCGACACCTCTCGAACTCAAATCTGAGACAAACAAACACATACTCAAGACTTAGACTCGATCATGAACCAATTAGACGCAGGGCGATGCATACGAATACAAATGGATATAATGCATATCATATAGATTCATACTTAGGCATATTAGAGCAAATAACAAGATATCACATAACGAATTCAATAATCACCTGCAGCGCCAAGCGACCACATCCCCCTCACCTAGACCCGAACCTACATATGAAATAGAAATCCATAGATGAGTTCAAGACTAAGCGAATGGGGACCTACACACACTCGCTAGGCCAGGCGGAGCTAAGACAGGACCAGAGCGGGCAAAATAAAAGAAAGCGGGAGCATACATCAAAATTAGAGAAGATCAATCCACAAAAATGGGTTCAACTAGCCCTAGAAGCCTGTCCCGAAAATATGTATAACAGGAATTCATAAGGTACATACATAACTCAATTTCAAATCCAAACAATATACAAAATGTGACCGAATGCAAATGAAAATGCAACTTGAGCTAGGAGACTAGAACTTGACCGACTCATGACTCTGCCTAGCACGAACCAACCTGTAACTGAAAAGTTGAAAGGAGAGGGTCAGTCCACCGACTAAGTGAGGGGGCTAACACACACCCACACACGTATACATATAGAGCAAAGCATATATTAAATAAAAGACTATGAACCGGGATAGGGTTTTGCATACCAAAACCATTTTCGAATCAAACTTATATATATTCATAACAAAATTGAACATAGCTTAAAAGAAAGGTCCTATCCCGTTTCATAATCAACATAACTTAACAAATTCTTATACCCGGTGAGTATGGGTCTTACTCTAACTCCCCAATTATTAACATATGTATTAAAACTGAAAACACAAATCATAAACCAATCCAACCCCAACAACATGTAGTTCGGGAAGCAAACCCTCACTACTCTTACCAATGCACAAGGGGTAGCTAACCCACATTGTGCTTGAAGCACCACGCCTCCCCAACCTCCAAGAGTCGCGCGTAAGTACTTCAAATGGGAATCGTGCACAGGCTTAACCCGATGGCCCTTACCATCCCGGGCGTCCTTACCCACAATTCCCTGGGCCCGACAAATCTGAACATAGCTTAACAGATCATAGCTCGCAACGTAACAAACTTACATACCTTAGCATACCTTACCTTGCAACTCGGCCTATGCTTTTAATGTACCTCTCCATGTCAATCCTAAATCATGGCATGTTGAAGAAGAGCAAAGCTTGCACGAAGACACATGGTTTGGAGCATAGCCTTGTTGCAAAATAATTTTAAGCTCACATATGCTTGTAAATATAGTTCAAAACTATTTAAACATATGACAAAGTTATAAACGTATCTTATAAGCACGTATCTATTATATAAATATAATAGTATAGTCACATACGGGCTTGAAAATGAGCACATAGGGTTGTAGGTCATATTAACTAAAAAGAAACAAACCTAAACCTCACCTTTCAAAAGTGCTCCCGGAAGAGCGTTAACGACCAAGAAGAAGCTAAATGGTGGATCCGACACCTCCCGAACTCAAATCTAAGACAAACAAACACATACTCAAGACTTAGACTAGATCATGAACCAATTAGATGCACGACGACTCATACGAATGCAAATGTATGCAATGCATATCATATAGATTCATACTTAGGCATATTGGAGTAAATAACGAGATATCACATAACGAATTCAAGAATTAAACTCATAATATATTAAATAAACTCATAACGTATCATATTATAGCATACCATATGCATTCATAAGCTTAAAGTGCAACAAGAAAATGAGAGATGCTAGAAAGCGTTAAACATTCATATATCGATCATGAATTTAAGTTGTAATAACACCTAACAAACGAGGCCATAAACTTCATCTAATTAATGAAACATAGCATTATACAACACTTTAACATATCAGGATCAAAATCAGGGTGGGAGAAATTAAATATAATAAAAAACGAAACAAGAAATGGGTATACGAATAACACTACCAAATGCTGTCACAAAACAACTACGTTGCCTAAAGGGGGTAACCCCCATTACTGGAGGCAGCAGCTCACATTGGAAGAGTAACGGGGGTTACTCCTCCCACTCCCAAACGCCTTAACGGGCGTTACCCGCTCCAGGCTGCTTCTTCCTCGCGAAGAGCAGCCCTGTTCTCCTTCTCTTCACCTCCATGAAGTAGTAGCAGCATAAGACAACAATGACACAACAAGAAGGCAAGGATATAGTATACAAAATACTACTCATCAACAATAAAACCACAACAAATCAAGGTCATGGAGCAAGAAGGCAAAAGTATTCAAGAATGCATCAATTCTTTCCAAAAGTCATGAAGTTCAGCTATAGATGCTCATCATTCACAAATCTTACATCAAATTCATGCTCAAATATTCATAAAAAAAGCTTGAGTGATCACATTTCATGCCTCAAAATAACTCAAAACCGAACACAAGACATGGATTTAAAATTACAGTTCAAACCTAACTATTCACTTCATATCTCAAAGCATGCTTAAAAACCTCCATGAGAAAGAACATACCATAGCTTTAAATGAACACAAGAAGGAGAGGAACAAGATCATATACTTACCTTTCAAATTGGAGAAGAAATGGAGGTGTAAGGAGCTCAAATCTTGCAAGAGGAATAGTATTTTCCCCCCTTTCTCCTTGGTTTAGTGAATCAGCAGCTCTTTCCTCCTTTTCCTTCAAGTGGACCAAAATGAGGAGTGTTCAGAGGGTTAGGGTATTAAACCATGGTTGAGTGGGTTCAAACCTGAGTTAATTTGGTCAAGAAATGAAATGTTATGGCCAAAACCATAAAAGGTGGCAAAGCTGCGCGAGGCTCACGTTTCGGGCAAAATAAGGGGGTCCAAACGGGTTTAGAAAAATACAAGATTGGGTTCTTTAGCTTGAAAATCTTGTTACAAGTCCGGTGCCACTTCCGAAATTCAAATCCGAATCCCCGAGCTCAAGATATGCCTTCCGGAGTCCGAGGCGTGCTAAAGCTAGTTAGGTCCTCGAATCCCAAAAATCAAGAAATGGTCTCCGACCAAATCGAACAAGTATAAATGAATATTATAAACACGTAAACAAGTTCATAAAACATATAATTCAAATATATCACGTATTCACAAAGTTCGAAAATTAAATTCAAGTTTTAGAATTTAAAAAAAAAAACGGAAGTTAAAACGTGAAACTTACCTAATTAGGGCACAAATGACACGTAAACAATTAATTCAACATATAAATTAAATCAAACGAGAAATTAAAACATCGAAAAACCCTCTCGTGATGCCATACCTGGTTTACCAAAGAAATGGGGTGTCACAATCCTCTCCCCTTAAGAGAACCTGGTCCCCAGGTTCACCGCTCGAGTTTTAAGATCAAGCAACTTCCCGTATTCATCCCATGTTCGAGGTTCATGATGTCCCGACAAGGATTAGCCCGGTAAGGTCTTCATGCACAAGGAGTTTGACCACTTTTTGAAATCTTGATGGAGAAATTCCTCATCGCTTGATCTGACTAGGAGCAACTGAAATGTCTCGCACGATAGGAGGGTCCAAGTTGATTCATCACCCATCGTTTGATTCAATCCATCTACTCAAAAGCTCGGGGTTATACAAATGGTGTGGTTATAGAACCTCCACCACTCGCACCTTCTACTTAAGAAGTCTTTTTGTTAGAGAGCTAAACCACCACTGCTTGCTCGTTTTGGAAGACCGTTGCAAACACGACCCTCAACTTACCGCGAGAAAACCACACACACATACATGAGCACAACACACATCAAACACACGCGCACAAGTAAAGCACACAACAATTATATACACATCAATTAAGAATGTATGATACACATGCCATGGATGATTTATGTACCGGTCACCATTTCTCATAGTCCTTCACATTATTAAGATTGGGCAATGAGTCAAGGTTGGTGCCATAGAGCTCGTGATCCTAACTCCTTAACGTCGGTGTTCTTGAACTAATCCTTAGCTTGATAATTCCATCCCCTTTTCCAAACTCCATCTCTAAATAACGATACCCACCTCCGAAAAACTTTCTTTTCTTGTCTACAATCCCCTAATTGTCATGGGGGATAGTTTCAATTCTTTTTTCTCCGGAGGATTCCGCATTCCATTTAATCTTGAAACACCCTAAACTCGGTTGACAAATACCATAACTCGACCTCTGGTTACCTTGAAACCTCATGATCTCTTCCTTCTAGGATATCCTAAAACCTCTTCTAATTCAAATCTAGGCTTCTCGGCATCTGTCTCTTGTATCTTGGTAGTCCGGTAAAGGGATGTTCTTCGGAATCATCGAGTAGTACGCCCCTGCATTCACACCTTCGCTATCTCCATCATTCCATGATTCCCTTAGAGCTCTTTTATTCCTCTTGATATCTTCATGAATTAGTTACCCCACACTCTCATGCTCGACCTTATTCCTTTTTTCTTTTCGATATTCTTAAATGTTGAGTTTGTTGGAAAACAGTAGAGTTAAAGCAGCCGAAGTTTAAAAAATTTTCCGAAAGGGATCGTGATCTTGCAATGTTCGTTTCAAAACAAAGTAGGATATTAAGAAACTTACAACAATTGAAGCTTTCTTGAAACGTTTTGAGCCGCCCTCAAATGTCCTTCAAGCGGCATGAATCCCCGTTTCTTGAACGATTCTTTCTTCGAGATTCCAAAGTAGAAATCCTCTAGAGTATTAATCCACACTAACCTAGATTCAAATCATGTTAGTGAGTATGTTAGTACTATAACATGCGTATTAAAGAAACAAAAACAAGAAAAAAAGAGCAAGAGAATTATCCCCAAAATTCCATGAAGTTGGACGTGATCTCCAAATCACGAGTAAAGCCCCAAATTCTCGAACCCCTAGTCCTTTTATAGGCTAGGGTTCGAACCTCTTTTCTTGTAGGAGAAGGTCTCCTATTTTGACTTTTCTTCTATTTTCTTTCTCTCCAAGTAATAGGATTCTTATTCAAAATAAGATATCTACTCCTTCTAGAAAGAGAGTTCCTAACTAATTAGGAATATTTAATTATTCCAATAATAATTAAATATCTTATTCTAATAATATTTATTCTAATCATATTAGAATTAATATTTTATTTAGAATAATAAAATAGAAGATATTTATTTATTTTTTTATTCTAATCAAATTAGAACAAGCAAATAATTAAATACTTAGAATTAATTTTTCAATTAATTCTTTCAAGGGCTTTAGAATAAATTCACTAATTAATTATAATGGTCTAAAATTAATTCTCCAATTAATTTTATTTTGGCTATAAAATTAATTCTCCAATTAGTTATATTTAGGGATTTATAATTAATTCTCCAATTAATTATATCTTGGTTTTATAATTAATTCTCCAATTAACTATATTTGGACTTAATAATTAATCCTAAAATTAATTAACACATGATCCAATTCTGTAATTGGAGTCACGCTTTCTTGACTCTCACACGTGTACCATATAGTTGTGGTCTCGCTTCGATCAATTATTTTTTATCTTTCTAACAATACCCTTTGAACCCGGTATTTGTGTGTGACCATCTAGGTTCAATTTCAGTTAGTAGTGAGCCTAATTAATTAATACACTTTATCATTAATTACCGCACAAATCACACGACCATAGTCTAGCAACAGGTATGTAACCCCTACCCAAAATGTGAATGTATATTCGAAAGAACCTTTCAGCCAATGACATCATGTGGGATACGATCCTCCTACAATCCTATCTCTCGATTAAGATCTAGGGCATGGAAATATGGAGAGCCCCACTGATCTTAATCTTAAAACAAAGTTCCTTTCATATTCCATTTGATCTCAATCCAAGAAAACCCAATTTTCTTGATGTCGTGATCTAACCACCTTGTGCAAGGATTTTAGCATGGAATCATAAATGACTTGTGTAATAACAGATCATGTTGCCTACAGTAAGTGTAGGTCCTTTATTGATTCCAACAATTCTCATATGCCACTTGTGTAATCCCAACATAGGTCGTGGTTCAGGTGTCTATATAGCGACACCCTTTTGAGCCTATATTAAAGATTACAGAGTTAGCTCATATGAGATAATGTGGAATCTCAATCTCAGGTCTAAGGATTAATTCCTCACGTCATTGACATGCGAGATATTTCCTAATCTGGAAGTTCTAGTAACATCTTTTCCCATTTAGGAATCTTCTTACGCGGGGCACTCTCAGTGAACTTGTTCTTACAACAAGCACCCTTGTGTATTGTGTACGCATCAACTTATGCACTTTACACCCCATGAAACAGGATGATCCTTCTTAAGGACACAACTACACAAGCAAGTCTCAACAGAGGCAAGGTCGACACTCCCACTGTCTATCGGCCTCATTGACTTGGAGAAGTTTCTAATCCTCGCCTATGGAGTTAAGAACTTATTTCATGTGTCATTCACATAATGATAAAGTTCTTAATGGCCTCATCGGATTAGGGGAGTTCTAGACATGCACACGTAATGGAAACACTCAAAACACGTAATGTCACATAAAAAGTATTCGTCTGTGATTACAATCATCCGTATATTATTCAAAGATTGTTTGTGACATAGGGAAAGTCCCAAAGCATAACGGCTTCCTAGGGCACTATTCCCAATAGAGTTGACCATCACGCTTCTCCGGTAAATTTGGACTTCCAACTTCCTAGCTCCTCTATAATTCCCACTCATTCATTTACTAATGATATCCGTGATAAGTCCCTCATTGATGAGAAATGCTCTCGTCAATATAACCCTTGGAGTTGTTAAGAAGAGAAACTTTAATTTCTCTTCAATTATTTCGTTTTAAATTTTTTCTCGACACGGCTCCCCTCTATTGAATATTTGTACACATAAGGAAGAAAGAGCTATCGATCTTTATCTAGTGCAGCACCATCTACTCGGTCTTGATATTCATGTTAAATACTGAATCAATCGTTTTACCTCCTAGGGATTGGGTTCAAATATTTGTTCCCTGTTTCACTTCTCACCTCGATACTCCCTTAATCACTCATCAAGGAAGAGACCTTCCATCTTGAAATCCAAACCAATACATCTAATATATAAAGACGAGGTTTATGTGATATGGTACCAATCTTTTTCCTTTTATTATGTCCCCCTTCGTGATGGAAAATTGGGTGAGAAGAAAGTAGTGACTCCGAGGATTTGGTTGAGGTTATAATGAGAAATAGGGGACATAATAAAAGGAAGAAGATTGGTGCCATATCATACAAACCTCGTCCTTATATATTCGATGTATCGGTTTGGATTTCATGATGGAAGGTGTCTTCCTTGATGAGTAATTAAGAGAGTATCAAAATGAGAAGTGGAACCGGGAACAATTGTCTAAACGTAATTCCTAGGAGGGAAGTGATTGATTCACTATTCAACGTGAATGTCAAGGCGAAGTAGATGATGGTGCACTAGAGAAAGAGATCGATAGTTCTTCTTTCCTTGAGTATACAAATATCCAAGAGAGGAGAACTTTATTGGAAAGCTTAACCAGAAGAATTAAAGAGAGAAATTAAAGGTTCTCTCCTTAACGAATCCAGGGTTATATCGACGAGAGCATTCCCATCAATGGGAGACTTACCATGGATATTATTAGTAAAGGAAGGGAATGGAAACTGTTGAGGAGCAATGAACTAGGAGGTCTTAAAATCTTTTCGAGAAAGCGAGATGGTGGACTCCTCACTTAAGGATATTGAAGAGAAAAGAGGAACGAGGTAGAGCATAGGAGTGCGGGGAAACTAATTCACGATGATGTCAATAGGAAATGAAAGAACTCTAAGGGATCGTGGAATGTTGAAAATTGTGAAGATGTATCCGCTAGGGCGTACTACTTGATGATTCCGAAGTGCATCTCTTTACTGAATACAAGAGAGATGCAGAGAAGCCGGGATTTAAATTTAACAAGGTTTAAAGATATCTTAGAAGGAGTGGATTGGGAAACTTCTAAACAACCGGAGATCGTGATACCATGATTGTTGACCGAGTTTAAAGTGGTTCAAGAGTAAGTGAGATATGAAAGACTTTTGAGGAAAAAGAATTGAAATAATCCCTCATGACAAGTAGGGAATTATAGAAGAGAAAAGAAATTACTCAGGGAATAAGTATCGTCAAATTAGAGATGGAGTTGGGAGAAGGTATGGGATTATCAAGCTAGGGATTCGTTCAAGAAAACCGAAGCCGAGGAATTCGGGTCATAAATTCTACGGCACCAACTTTGACTCATTGCCCAATCTCAATAATGTGAAGGACTCCGAGAAATGGTGAACGGTACACAAATCATCCATGGCTTGCACGTGCATCTTTAATTGTTATATTGTTGTTGTGTGCTTTAATTGTACGTGTGTGTGTTTGTTGTATGTTTTGCTCGAGTGTGTGGTTTTCACGGTAAGTCGAGGGTCGTATTTTCAACGGTCTTCCGAACGAGCAAGGAATGGTGGTCTGGCTCTCTAGCAAAGGGACTTCTTAAGTAGAAGGTGCGAGTGGTGGAGGTTCGGTAACCACGCTATTCGTGTTATACCAAGCTTTTGAGTACCTGGACCCTCCTATCATGCGAAACATTTTAGTTGCTCCAAGCACGAATCAAGAGGCGAGGAATTTCTCCATCAAGATTTCAAGAAGTGATCAAACCCCTTGTGCATGAAGACCTTACAGGGCTAATCCTTGTCGGGACGTTATGAACCTCGAACATGGGATGAATACAAAAGTTGCTTGAGCTTGAAACTCGAGCGTTGAACCTGGGGACCACGTTCTTTTAAGGGGGGAGGATTGTGACACCCCGTTTCTTTGGCAAGCCAGGTATGACATCACGAGAGGGGTTTTGATGTTTTAATTTCTCTTTTGATTTAATATATACATTGAATTAATTGTTTAAGTGATCTTTATGCCCTAATTGTTTAAGTTTTAAGTTTTAAGTTTTAACTTTCGTATTTAATTTCTCTAACTTGTATTTAATTCTCGAACCTCGTGAAGATATGATATACTTGAATTATATGTTTTATAAACTCGTTTACATGTTTATCTTATTCGTTTATATTTGTTCAAATTGGTCGGAGACCATTTCTTTATTTTTGGGATTTGAGGGACTAACGAGTTTTAGCGCGTCTCGGATTCCGGAGGCCATATCTTGAGCTCGGGAATTCGGATTCAAATTCCGGAAGTGGCGCCGGACTCATAATGAGATTTAAGAGCTAAAAAACCAAGCCTTATGTTTTTCTAAGCCCGTTTGGAACCCCAATATTTTGCCCGAAACGTGAGCCTTGCTCAGCTTTGCCACCTTTTATGGTTTTAGCCATAACTTTCTCCTTTCTTAACCAAATGACCCGATTCTTGAGCCTATTTAACCCTAGTTAAACCCTCTCTCTCATTATCCTAACCTCATACTCAAACTCACAAGAAAAAGGGGAGATAAGGCCTGGAATCGAGATAAGGAGAAAGGGGAAATTGGCACTATTCCTCTTGCAAGATTTGAGCTCCATACATCTTCATTTCTTCTCTAAATTGAAAGGTAAGTATATGATCTTGCTCTCCTCCTTCTTGTGGTCATTTGGAGCTATGAGTTTCATGATTTCATCCATGTTTGAGTATGCTATGAGATTTGGTGTGAATAGTTAGGGATTGTGGTTATTTGATGAATCTCTTGCTCGGTTAATCTTTGATGATTGAAGCTTGTTCTATGATGTTTCTTGGACTTTTTAATGCTTATTTTGGTGTTGTTGCCTTGCCTCCTTGTTGCTGTTGTTGTTGTGGTTTGAAGCAGGGGAGAGCAGCCATGGCTGCTCGGTTTCCTTGGGGAAGAAGGGTTGTAACGCCCGTTAAGGCGTTCCCGCTTTGAGAAGGTAACGCCCATTACCTCCTCCAGCCTTTGAGGCTTTGTGTCTACCTCCCTTAACGGGGGTTACCCCCTTTGTACATGGGAGGAGAAACCCCTGTTGCCTCTTCACTTTGGCTACGTTTTTCTAGCTGATTTTCTGATGTTTCTTGTTTTCTCGTTTTCTCGTTTCGTTTTTTATTGTATTTATTTTCTCCCACCCCGATTATGATCCTAATATGTTAATGTGTTGTAATATGTTATGTTTCATAATTATTTTAATTTTATGGTTTTGTTTGCCAAGTGTAATCGTGACTTGAATTCATAACCGTATAGGTGATACACGTAATTCTTTCTTGTATCGTTTGTCCCCTTTATGCACTTTAAGCTTATGAATGCTTATGTTATGCTATAATATGATACGTTGTGAGTTATTTAGTATGTTATGAGTTTAATTATTGAATTAATGTGATATCTTGTTATTTGCTCCAATATGGCCAAGTATGAATCTATATTATATGCATTGCATCCATTTGCATTCGTATGCATTGCCATGCGTCTAATTGGTTCATGATCGAGTCTAAGTCTTGAGTATATGTTTGTCTGTCTCAGATTTGAGTTCGAGAGGTGTCGGATCCATCATTTAGCTCCTTCTTGGTCGTCAACGCTCCTTCGTGAGCACTTTTGGTAAAAAGTGAGGTTTAGGTTTGTTTCTTTTTAGTTAATACGACCTACAACTCTACGAGCTCGTTTTCAAGCCTGCATGTGACTATACTATTATATTTTTATAATAGATACGTGCTTATAAGATACGTTTATGATCCTGTTATAAGATTAAGTGGTTTTGAACTATATGTATGAGCATATGTAAGCTTGAAAATGTTTTACAATAAGGCTATGCTCCAAATCGTGTGTCTTCGTGCAAGCTTTGCTCTTCTTCAACATGCTATGATTTAGGATGACACGGGGAGGTAATCTAAAAAGCATATGCCGAGTTGCAAGGTAAGGTATGCTAAGGTATGTTAAGTTATATTTAAGTTGTAGCTAGTTAAGAGTGGTAATTGATAATGGTAATGTTATTGGGCCCCGAAGACGTGGGTAGGATGCTCGAGGCGGTGTTGGGCAGTCGTGTTAAGCCTGTACACTGTCTCCATTTGAAGTACCTACGCGCGACTCTTGGAGGTTGAGGAGGCATGGTACTTTGAGCCCTCGGTGAATAACCGGTGAAGGTACGATGTGGACTAGCTATCCCGCGTATGTAGAGTTACACGATGTGGGCCCGTACCCCGTGTGCAGACTTCCAAGTTGTCGGGATGGATACGGGATTTGGTAATGTATATGTTTTATGCTTACTTCGATTTTTCTTATATATGATAATGATTTGGAAGTAGGTTGGAGACCCGTACTCGCCGGGTATTTGTATACGCCTTGTTATGTTGATTATGAAATGGGATAGGATCTTTCTTTTAAGCTATGTTTCATTATGATATGAATAAGTATAAGTTTGATTCGAAAATGATTTTGGTATGCAAAACCCAAGGGCAACGCCACGTTCATACAAGTGGGGTCAATTGACCCCATTAAGAAAAAAAAATAAAAATAGTTAGGTTCTTATATATATTTTATATGTTTTTATATTTTTGTTTTAAGAATAAATTTTTTGACCCCATATAAAAATATAAAAAATTGTGTTGACCCGTTAAATTTAAAATTAGTATAATTAAAAAAAGTTCATAACCTAAAAAATAAAAACAAAAATCTATTTAACAATACTCTTAATATTAAAGAACTTTAAATAATATTTATTTTGTAGAATTCTTCAATTTCAAAACACATAGTTAAGGAGTTTAGGAGTGTTTTGTAGTACTTGAAAAACTAATTTCTACTTAATTTAAGCAGAAATAAATTAGAATCCAGAAACAACCCACGACATGCTTTTAGATACAATTTTTGAATTTATTTAAAATTCTATTTGACGATAATGTCCTTATTAAAATATTAATATTTTTAAATTAACCATTTACATGCAAATAACTCTATGATTTTTATGTTCATTACATTTTTCTTTTTTTATTATTTATATGTTTTCTTTTCTTTTCTCATCAGAATTTCGTAATCTTCATAACTAAAAAACTTGCAAATTTTTCTCTTTTCTTAATTTTTATAAATTTATACTTAAAGGTATGTATAGAATAATGCTACGTTTGATTAATTACAAATAATCTTATACAAAATTATAATAATTTATATATTAATATAATACTTAAATCATATTATAATATAATGCCCAAAATATTTCAAAGTATTTTAGGTAAATTAGTAACTTCATAAAAGTAAAGTGATTATTCACTTTTGTTTGCATTTATTATTTTTTTTCTTATCACTTTTTTTTTTCCCCAAAACACTCACTAATATTGTACAGATTTATTATTTTTCGGCTTATCATTTTTTTTTCTTTCCTATGGAGTAGAGTTTGCAAATACCCCCTTAGAGATGGATGTATTTAGTACAAATAAAAAATAATGGAGGATAATTATAAAATAAATATTTTAAATAAAATAATTTATTATTTTAATAATTTATATTTTTTATTAGTAGTTAAATTTTTTAAGATACTTTTGCTAACGGGTATTGGCTCAAGTGGTTAATGGGTTCATTTTTCAGGGCAATGATCTGGTTCCAGTCTCATTTAGGAGTGTGCTAAAAAAAAAATTAAGATAATTTCTAGATAAAATATTATATTTTTTAATAATATATTTTTTACTAGTAGTTAAATTATTTTGACCCCACTCTTCGACAATCCTGGAGTCGCCCCTGGCAAAACCCTATCCCGATTCATAGTCTTTCATTTAAAACGTGCTTTGCTCTATATGTATACGTGTGTGGGTGTGCGTTAGCCCCCTCACTCAGTCGGTGGACTGATCCTCTCCTTTCAACTTTTCAGTTGTAGGTTGGTTCGTGCTAGGCGGAGTCGTGATTCGGTCAAGTTCTAGTCTCCTAGCTCGTGTTGCATTTTCATTTGCATTCGGCCACATCTTGTATATGATTCGGATTTGAAAATTGCATTATGTATGTACCTTATGAATTCCTGTTTATTTATATTTTCAGGACAAACTTCTAAGGCTAGTTAAACCCGTTTTTTTGGATTTATCTTATTGAATTGTGATGTATGCTTCCGCTTTCTTATTGTTTTGTGCGCTCTGATCCTGTCATAGCTCCGCCTGGCCTGGTGAGTGTGTGTATGTCCCCGTTCGCTTAGTATGTATGGGTTTCTATTTCATATGTGGGTTCGGGTCTAGGTGCGGGGGATGTGGTGGCTCGCGGCTCCGGGCGCTACAATTATTTAATAAATTAGGGTTAAAACTCCTGAAATCTATAGAAAACGTACCATATTAAGAAGGACTCTTATCATAATTAATATATTAATTATAAATTACATTATAAGATATTTGTACATTTGTTTGGTTGGATATAATTCAATTAGATAATTGAGTTTATTAGGTATGGAAAAATATCATCCCGCAAAATATAAAAGCATTAGGGTTAATCCCGGTCGTCCCCCCTGTCCTTTTGGGGGTTTTGCACTTTCCCCCATATGCTTTGATTTTAACATTTAACCCCCTAACCTTTGAAAAATATTTCACTTAACCGCTTTAAAAAACTTTGACCGTTGATTTCTCCTCCATCAAGGTGACCCAAATTTCAAGACTACCGTCATCGTGTTTGTCTCTCCAAAGAGAACAAAACCCATACCCCAGCTGACCCTATTAGCCGCAGAAAGTTCCGTTCATCGTGCGTCATTTTTAATCGTTGATTTCTGCTTCGTCGGTTGTCGGATTTTGATTTCGAGACCATTGTTGTGTTCTTTGTGTCGAGAGTTTCAATTTGATATATAATATCAACACATTTGAGATCAGCTTTGTATAGATTTACTTTGTTAAAGTTTGTTACAAGGGGTTAACTGTAATATTTTTCAAAGATTAGAGGGGTAAATGCTAAAAATCAAAGCATGGGGAGGAAAGTACAAAACCCCCCAAAGAACAGGAGGGTATATAGGATTAGCCCTACATAAATAGTTAATATAATGCATGTGTATTATATTCGATATTGTTTTACCACAATATAGAATATAATATATATTACATCCATTATATTAACTATATATATATTGTTTTACGAAAAATAAATTTATTTAAGAAATTAATTATAATATAGATAGTTAATTATAAATATATTATAATAACTATATATATATATATATATATATATATTTTAAGAAATTAATTATATTATATAAATATTATATAATATATATATATATAGTTATATTTATTTATTTAAGAAATTAATTATAATATTTATATTATATAATCTATACTATTATATATTTGAAAACGAGGTTTGACTTTTTATTGTGTATTTTGATGATGTGGAATTTTGTGGGTTTTTTGAGATTTTTAATTAAATAGAAAAAATGTAATTGGTTGATCTTTATTTTGTATATTATTTATTTTAAAACAAATAGTAACTTATGGAAATAATTATCTTTGACAATATTTATAATATACTTTCTATGTATGAATTTCTGTTTTAAATTATACATATTTTTATCAATATAAATAAAGGTCATAATTAATGAGCTTTAAATTAAGAAAGAATGAATTGATAATTTTTATATATCATGATATTCACCCCATAATTAGGATGATATTTAATGCTATCATTAATTAGGGTTAAAGAGATAGATAAAGAAAAATTAAAATTAAAATGTTTATTTTGTATATTATTTTATTATGAAAATAAATATTACTAAAGAAAATAATTATTTTCAGCAATATTCATAATATATTTTTCATTATGAATTTCTTTTGAAAATATACATATCTATACTATTATATATAGCACGACGATATTTGCACGCAATTGTACTATTTTGACTCAATATTATTTTGTGTTGTTTTCTAAAAATATTTTATTAAAAAAATAATTTCTAATTGGTTGTTGGATCAATATATTTCAATTATTATTAAACAAATATATATATATATATATATATATATATATATATATATATATATATATATATATATGTATATATATATATTATTAAACACAATCCTTATTATATGCAATTCATTAATTATTCCATGAGTCAATACTAAATATATGCTATTGGTAATCAAATCTCCTAAAAATGCGCAAACGGAATTGAATTCCCTAATAAAGCTACCACTCCCTCAGAATTCATGGCATCCCTCAAAATTCATGGCATTTGAAATTTATTTATTGGTGAATTTTAATAATTCCAAATTATTTTTAATTAAAAATATAATTAGAATGATTTTGGCTGTTTTTTCTTTTTCATATTTTAATTAATTCATAAAGATCTCAAGAATCAATTCTCTATTTGTATGCAATTACAAACGTATTTAATGGATATTATTTATTATTTTCTTATTTCTTTCACTTTACCATATCATTCAAATTTGGTCATGCCTATATAATCAATCTCTCCATCTCCAAATCTCCTCTCTTCATGCATTCATTCAAATTTATTTCTATCATTCATTTTTTTCTCATTTCTAATTCATCTAAGATGTTTTAAGTTGTAGAGATTTGTACGCAATTTCGTAATGTTGATCGGGGGTTCAGTTAATGTATAGTGTTCATAATCTTTGTCTCTTCCTTTGATGATGTCGGAGGTTCATGGTTTTTTTCTTTGTATTTTCATGAATGGTATAATATGTAAAGATGAAGTTAAAAATAAGGGAGTTTCTTGAATTTCTTTTTAATTGAATTTTTTTACTTTTCATTGCCCTTTGTTCAATGATTACATTTAATTTTTCCGCTAGGAAAAATATGAATTTATACTATACGTTGCAGATTTATATATAAACTTTTATTATTATTGTTTATTGATTAGTATTTTAGTTTCATGTTTCTGAAAATACCTCTATGTTTACTAAAATAATTGTCTTGAAGTATAATATTTTTAGTTTCTTCATATTATTATGTATCTTTAATTTTCAGATTTGTTATTTGTTGATGTGATGTATATTTTTTTTAATTATTAATTTATATTTGTTATATTAAATTTATGGATGTTTACGTTTTTAATAGTCAAATCTTCCTTTCTTTATAATTTTGAATCGGCTATTTATTTAAATTATCTCAGATTTAGTTTTACTATTTTTTTATTTAGCTATGTTTGTGAATTCATCTATATGATTAATATATTTGAATATATTTGTGAATTCATCTATCTTTTCTATATTATATATTTTTTCTGAAGCATTTCTATTGTTTCTTTAATTTTCAGTGTTTTTTCTTTACTTTTTGTCTAGCTATTTATGGATTTATAATATTTCTTTACGTTATTTAAAAACTTTTTCGATTTGTGTTATTTAAAAATAAATATCCTCATATATTTTAATTTTATAACATTAATTATGAATTTTTTAAAGTTTTTTATTCATCGTAATTATTTGTAGCAATTTTTCTTCATTAAATTTATAACTAATAGTTTACCTTTATTTTTTACTTTTTAATGTTGGCCCTTTGCTCAAGAACTCTTATCCTTATTCATGTAATAATGTTATGATTTTTTCCCTTTCATTATTAGTTTCTTAATCTTCTTAATTAACTTTTTCTTTTTTTTACATTCTTATTCTATTTTTCATTTTTTCCTTAAAACCCAAAAGACACTTGAATAATGAGATTTGATTTAGATTTTATTAAATTTTGTAGGAAAAAAGATAGTCGAAAAATAGCTGACGAAAAAATGAAGAACATATAAGAATAAGATTTTATTTAATTAGATTTAATGAGGATAATTTTATAAAAGTAAAATATAGTTGTTTCTCAATAGATTGAGAATCATTAATACCACCAAGGTTGGGGTAATGGATAATACCATGAATAAAAGAATGAACATTATCTTGGGAAGGACTCATGAGCATATTCTTAATTGTATTTTATACCAATCAAGGGTTTTGAAATGAATGTGAAAATGCTCATTCCATTCATACGTTATTTTATCATATCAATCATGTCGTTAGACTATAGAGTATCACAAAAAAAAAAAAAGTTAGACTATAGAGTATATTAACTCTTTAATGGAGGAAGAGATCTTATTTAAGTTTTATTAAAAATTATAATTGATTATTATTATTATTACTAAATTATTACCTTTAATGATCAACTATTACAAATATATAAAATCTATAAAATAAATATTATATTATGTAAAAATCTATAAATTAATTTTTAAATGATCATATTATTCATAATATTTTTCATGTTTTATTTCTTTTACTTTATATGGTTTTTTAAGCAAAATTACATATATGGTTTTAGAATTATCAAATTGATATTCTTAAAATCTAATAATTTTGAGTTTTCTTTTATATCCGACCAATTTCACTTTAAAGTTATATTCTTAGTTATATTTTATTCATTTTATAAACTTCATATGGTTCTATATTCATTTTAGAAAAATGAAACATTATTATAATATGATACTCATATTATTGTAATTCTAATATGTGTAATATGTTTTTAGTTATCTTTTTGTGTTTTTTGGTTCACATACAATTTTCAATTAATTTTATCAATAATAATAACTTTACATATTTTTAGTTAGATGTTCTATATATATATAATATAATTATAATATAACTACTTTATAATTGTAATATTATTTTAATATTTAATAATTTTTAGTTACTTTAGAATATATAACTATAAAACTACGTACGTGTATCGCATGCATCGCATAGTAACATATAATTATATATTATAAAAGATATAATTATATGTATTGCACGGGTTGCAGGGACATATAGTTATATGTTACTAAAAATATAATTGATAATAATTTTTAACTATTTTAAATATAATATAATTATAATAATTCTATATAATATTTTTATTTATTTTAAATATAGTATAGCTATAATCATTCCGTGCATCGCACGGGTGGTAGGCTAGTATATATATATATAGTTAATATAATGCATGTAATATATATATATATATATATATATTATAACACAACTTTTTAGAAAACAATTTAATATAACTAAATATTGAAGTGTTATATTATTGTTTACTTAAATTATTTATAGGACGAATTACATTTGAGTAACCTTAAATTAGGTCTAATTATAAATTACACTCTACTTTTTTGAAAATTACAAAAAAATTCCTAAAATGGATGTGTTGTTTGAGATCCCTCTATTTTGTTAGGGTTCCATTATTTTCTTCAAAATTGTTCCCAAAATACCACTAGGGACTATTTTGTTATATAATAAATGTTAAAGGCTCATTTTGTTACCATTTATAAATTTTAGGGACATTTATATGTATGTTTGCATTTAAGTTATATCATTTACACTCAAATTTTAAAAAATATCAAACTCTCAACACATATTAAAATATTAATTTAGAGCAAAGACCATTAAATTCCTAATTGTTTGAAAAGCCAAATTAATTAATTTCCTAATTTAAATTCAAAAATCAAATTTATATTAACTAAAAAATATTAAATTCCTAATTATGTGAGCACTACATCGCAACAAAATTGCACCAACACATCATACTAAAATCCAACCATCTCGTCTGCTTTGAACCACCAAAATCCCACCACCACACCGTACAAAAATCGAGCAAAATTCACCACCAAAATCGCCTAAAAAATCACACACGTGCAGCACACATACGCACAAAGATTCGAACAGAAAATAGCGATGATCGTGGTTGTAAGATTGTGGTGGAGGCGATGTTGGTGGTGGTCGTAGGAGCAGTGACGCAATGATGGTTGATGGGTGGTGAGGTTGAAACCGCTATTGCTCTGTCCGTGATTTGAAAAATTGAAAGAAAAATGTTGAGCGATAATTGTGGTGGAGGCGATATTTGTGGTAGCACTAGAACCAGAGGTGGAATTGTGGGGAAGAAAGAGTTTTGTTTAAACATATTTATTAATTAATATGAATCTTTTATTAAATAGTAAGATTTTTTATGCATATATCTATAACTATAATGTGTGGATAAAAATACGCATTATTAAAAGAAATGTATGGATAAAAATACACATTATTAATTAACATATCAAGTTTAATTAGAATTAAACAATAAAAGTATAAATTTGTTATTGTAAATGTATGTATAAATATTAATTCTTTTATGTAAGCTAAACGCAAACGTACACATAATAGTTCTTGAAAATTATAAATGTTAACAAAACGAGCCCTTGATATTTAATATATAGCATAAATAGTCCCAATGGGTATTTTGGGAAAGTTTTTTTAAAAAATAAAGGAACCCTAACAGAATAGAGGAATCTCAAACGACACATCCATTTTAGGAATTAATTTGTATTTCTAAAAGTATAGGATGTAATTTGTAATTAGGCCTAACGTAAGGATACCCAAATGTAATTTGCATTTATTTATAACTACATAACATATTTATTTTACATATGCAGACGTACATTATATATATCAACATGATAGGCTGACTAAATGTATGAACAAAATAAAAATAAAATTAATAATATATAAATAATTATTTAATGCATTTCACATATAAAGTTATTATTACTTATTGATAAATGAAAAGGATATCATTTAATTGTGCAATTAAAGATAAAGAAAAGGTACATGAAATTATTAAAGAGTGTAAAAAGAAAAAAATAAATTTCATAGATTGAGACAAATATAAAAATAAAAAATAAAAAAATAAATGAAAATTTGAAAAGAAATCAGAAATACATACTTAAATAGTTAAATGAGAGATTAGAGAGATTATAATAGACAAAACTTAAGCAAATGTTAGAAATCAGTTACTAATTCAAAAGAATATTTCACCGTTCAAGGTTACGAGTTCAATTAAAGTTATTTAAAATTAAGAAACTCCAGAAGGCTCAATATGTGTTTATAAAAATAAGGTATAATTTAATTTTATAATTAATTTTTTATATTGTTCAATTAAAATATTCCTTTAATTTTTTTAATATGAATATACACTTTTAACTATTTCTACACCACATGCATAAAATTAATGTTGAAAAACTAACATAAATCTTGAATAATGCTCATTGAAAAATATAAATAAGAAAAAGAATGAAAGATAAATAGTATAGAAAGAAATAAAAAAATATAAAAGATAATTAGTTTTAAAAAATATTTATTTAACTCTAATACATACGAACACATACCAAAATTAAAACATAACCCAAATAATTATCCTAAGGGTCTAAGTATCATTAAAATTATTACAGATAGTATTTTATTATAATTTTTGTTAAAGTCTCCTACTTGTGATAGATAGTAATATAAAATATGAAATTATACAGTTGAAAAAAATAAATATAAAAGAAATACTGACTATGATAGAAGTATCGAGTAGTCAAAAAGGTGAAAGGAAAAAAAAAATTTTTTTTTTGAAAAGAATGTAAGATAATAAAGGGAGAAATAAAAAAAATATATAAGGGATAATTAATTAAAAGAAATAAGTATTTAATTCTAATACACGCGCACACATACCAATATTAAAGAACAACCCAAATAATTATTTTAAAAGTCTAACCGACATTAAAAGTAGCATTGTTCGATATTTTTACGGACAATTCCTCAAAAATCCCCAAGTGTAAACTGAATTTCCTTGTCACTCCCCAATTTTGAAAAAGTTTATGTTCACTCCCCAATTAAAAAACAAAATTTCTTTTCACTCCCCAAGGTTGTATAATAATTCAGGAATTGCGTACATTTTTGAGGGAATTGCGTATAAAAATCCCAGAATCTCGTATATACGAGATTCCGGGATTTTTATAAGCAATTCCCTCAAAAATGTACGCAATTCCTAAAGACAATGTACGAACCTGTACTATTTGTGGGGACCTAAAAGGAATTTTGTTTTTCAATTGGGGATTGAATGGGAACTTTTTCAAAATTGGGGACCTAAAAGGAAGTTTTTCAACTTTTTGGTACTATTCAAATATTTTTCCTTTTTTTTATTATAGTTTTTGTTAAATTTTCCTACTTGTGACATACAGTAAAATAAAAATATTGAATTATGCAGTTGAAAATAAATAAAAGTAAAAGAAAATGTTGAATATGATAGAAGTATCGAGTAAAAGAGCAAAAGAAAAGAAAAATTAAAAGATAATATTTTGGTAAAATTAAAAAATTTAAAATTTTGTGGTACAAAATTACAAGTTAGACCAATATTAGTTCTATTAGGTTTATTACTCATTAATAATATAAATACTTATTGAACTTATATCCATATTTTTAACTGTATTTATTTATTAAAATTAATGTGTAAGTTAGGATATACGGACACTTCTAAAAATATTATTTTATCGGGTCGGGTCGGGTCGGGTCGGACACCGTGTCCGACACTGCTCACATGAAAAATTAAAAAATAAATAAATCTGTGTCATTGTATCCGTATCGCCATGTTTGTGTCCGTGTATCTTAGTGTGTGAGATAATATAAGTAGCAATATTTTATTTTAGGTGAAGATATATCTATACTACTTTAATATAACATTATACATAGGGTTAAAAACCTCCTAAATTAAATTACATTTTAAAATAAAATTGAAGAAATCGAAAAAAAATCTACTCAAAAAGAGTAAATAAAAAAATACAGAAGAAAAAAAACACTAAAACTACGTATAAAAAAATATTTGTAAAATAGTGAGATGAGACAAAAAATAATTTCAAAATATTAATGCATAAGGAATTAAAATTATTTTTACAATTCATGTTATATTAATCTAAAGTTAATTATTTACTTTAAATATTTATAATAGTATAAATAGTTAAAATTTATCATATTAAACTTAAATAATTTATCTTGGAGATGCTCTCATTAATGTTGACGTGTATGTTAAAATAAGCTTTGATGTTTTATTTTCTATATATATAAATATAAAATTTTCAATTTAACATAATCTTAAAAATAAATATTTGATGACATGAGATAATTTAATTGAGTCACGTTATGCGTCCCAAGGGGAACCACGTGAGCCTAAGTCCACCATAGGCAAGTCATAAAAGCAACATGGACACCCCTTATATCTTATCCACTAACCATGAGGTCGAACCTCATAGCCCGGTAAGAAGCGACCCACAAATGAGGTTGTTGGGTCGACAAACTATGACAAATGGGCTAAATAGTTAAAGTCGACGAGGAAACCTCTAAATCAACCAACATACAAGAGGTGGTTGTGAGGTCACTCTGACGGTTAAGCGGGTCAATTGGCCAAAGGGTAAAGGCTTTGGTTGAACACCGCTTCCGAACAAACTACAACCAAGCCCCAGGTCAAGAGGTCTATAGCTTTTACAAGCTAAATTCCTATCAACTATTGGGAATAGTACTCTAGAAAGTCGATTCATTGTAATCCGTTTTGGGATTTTCCTTATATCATAGACAATCATTAAGTAGACATACGATATTGATCATAGGCAAACACTTTTTCATGTGCAATTGCGTGTTTTGTGCGTTTCCTATTACGTGTGCATGTATTTGAACTCCTCTAATCTATTAGGCTGTTAGGGACTTTGCCATTAGATGAATGACATATGGAACAAGCCCTAACTCAAACCGGATTAGAAAATACTCCAAGTCGATGAGCCCAACGAAAAGTGGGAATGTCAATTAGGCTCGATTGAGGCATGTTTGCGATATTGTGTCCTTAAGAAGGATCACCCAGTTTCATGGGGTGTAGTGCATAAGTTGATGCATATACAATACACGAGGGTACTTATTATGAGAATGAGTACACTGAGTTATCCCACGTGATAAGACTCATAAATTGGAAAGGAAGTTTCCCCTTCTAAAAAAGGAAACTTCTAGATTAGAAAATATCTCGCATGTCAATGGCGTAAGTAATTAATCCTTTGACCTGTGAGCAAACTAAGTAATCTTAGATATAGGTCTAAAAAGGTGTCGCTCGATACACCCAAATTATGACTTATGTTGGGGTTACAAAAATGGCACATGGAGGCATGTGAGAATCAATAAAGGACCTACACTTGCTTAAGGCAAGAAGATCTCTTATTTCATAAGTCGTTCATATGCCATCCTAAAACCCTCGATCGAGATAGTGGATCAAGACATCAAGAAAAGTGTTTCTTGGATTGAGATTAAATGGATATGAAACGAACTTAACTTTAATATTATGATTAATGAGGCTCTCATTATTCCCATGCCCCAGGTCTTAATCGAGAGATGGAATGGTGTATGGGAGGATTGTATCTCATGGATGTCATTAACTGAAAGGTTATTTCGATTTATTCGTTATTCAGGTAGGGGTCACACACCTGTTGCTAGACTACGGTCGTGTAATCTATGAGCTAATTAATTAATAAGTATATTAATTAATTAGATTTACTACTAACTGAATAATGAACCTAGTGGGTCACACACAATGCTAGCTTCAAAGGGTATTGTTGGAAAGATCAAATAATTGATCAACGAGACCACACGTGTAAAGTACATGTGTGGCACGGGAGCAAGTTTGGCGCGTGGTCTAATTGAGAAATTGGACCACGTGTTAATTAATTGGAGAATTAATTATAAAGCCCCAATATAATTAATTGGAGAATTAATTACAAAACTCAAGTACAATTAATTGGAGATTTAATTGTAAAGTTCAAATATAATTAATGAGAATTAAATGGTAATTAGAGAATTAATTCTATGGCCCAATTTGGAATAAAGAAGTCCAATACATAATTCATTATGAATTAATTATTAGGGTTAATTTTTGTTTGCACCCCAACCTTTAGGGTGTTTTGCACTTTAGTACCCAACCTTTGAATTTTTACACTTTAGTACCCAATCTTTGAATTGTGTTGCACTTAAGTGTCCTCAACTAATAAGAAAATGACATGTGTACCCAGCCAACCAATAAGAAAATGACATGTCAATATTGGGCACTTAAGTGCAACAAAATTCAAAGGTTGGGTACTAAAGTGCAAAACACCCCAAAGGTTAGGGTGCAAACAAAGATTAACCCTAATTATTAAATGGAAATTGGCATTATATTATTTATTTATGAAATAAATATAACTTTATCTTACTTTATTTATTTGAAAAATAAATAAAGGATAATATCATCCTTATTTTAGAAATAAAGGAGAAGATATTATCTTACGTTATTTGAGAAATAAGTGATAATATAATATCAAGACTTATTTATTTATGAAATAAATAAGCAAAGATAATATCAAGTTATTATCATAAATATTTATTTATGAAATAAATATAAAGATAATATCATGTGGTTATTATCTTAACTATTTATTTATGAAATAATTAAAAGGATAATATCATAAAATATATATTTATGAAATAAATGATGGATAAAGTCATAAGTTATTTATTTATAAAATAAATAATTATGAGGTAATATCCTAAAGTATTTAGGATAATTCTAATAATTAATAATATGATTATTAATTAGTTATATCAATTATCTCAGTCCATAATTTAAGAAGAGATAAAAGAGAAGAGTTTTCTCTCATTCTCTTGAGACAGACATTCGTGAAGTGTCATTCTTTATTTTGGAGAAAAGAAAAGAAAAACTCTCTCAACTCTAACCTGTAGAAAAGATGAAGCTTTTTCTTTGGAGTTCAAGCGTGAATTATTTCAAACATCAATTGGATTTTGACGGGAGAAATTTATTGCTCTCTATTTCTCGTTTCCTGTTTCTTTCAATACACAGATTATAGTACTAGCATACTCACTAATCTGATTTGTGTTTAGGATTGGTGTGGATACATTTTAGAGGGCTTCTACTTGGAGTCTCGAAAGAAAGAACCGATTGTGATACGGGAAAATTCATTACTGCATGAAGAGTATTTGAGGGCGGCGCAATACACTTCAAGAAAGCTTCTAGTAAATTAAGTTGCTGAGAAACTTTCTCTTAAGTTTCAAAATAAAATTTGCTAGCCAACGATCATTATAGGAAAATTTTTTAAATTTTTGCTGCGTTACGAACCCGTTTTTCCAACAAGTGATATCAGATCCAGACTTGCAACGTTTATTTAAAAACGTTTTGAATTGAATTTATGAGAAATTCTTGAATTTGAGAAATAGATGACTATTCTTGAATCTGTTTAGAAGGCGAGTTACGAATCTGGAAAATTTCCTGAAATATTGTGAAAATTATTTTCTGATAAATCTGATTAAAATTGCTTTAAAATTGATTCAGTAAATCATAATTTTAATTCCCGAATTTGATTGTGAAAATTTCTGAAATATTTGGATGAAAAACGAAACACGGGGACAAACTAGTTAATTTTTTCCTCTCTTTCTCGTGCAGCAGTGAGCAGGTCTGCTCTGCATTCACGACCGTAAGCCTCCCCACTACTGTCGAGTCACGACCTCTAATCCGTGTCGCAAGCCTGCGAGCAGCACTCGCAAGCCTTCACATTGTTGCCGCTTCGCGGGCGTGACGCAGTCCTACGAGCAGACGCAGCATCGCGGGCGCGAGCCTACGCGCTGTACCCACTTCGCAGGCACGACGCGACACGGATTGCAGCCTATACAGTTTTATTTTTCGCAATCTATCCCAAATTTTTACTTTAATTTATTTTAATTTGAAAGATTAAAATAATAATTACATAAAATTATTAATTTTAAATTAATTGAAAATTTATCCGGATTCAAACTTTGATTTGTTGAAAGGGATTCTTGAACAAAGAATTATTTTTCAGATTACGATTTTATCTAAGATGATCATGGGTTAGTCTTGAGGATCTTTTAATTTATCGACATAAATGGATTTCAATTTGGGTCTGTGAGCCCTATTTACGCGTTTTCAATTGGGGTTGGTGCCCCATTTATATGCGTAATGTTAGTTGTTTTATTATGTGGCTTTCCTTATTATTGTTTTTGGGTCGGGGTATGCCTCGTGTAATTGTCTAAGGCCATTTTGAAGATTGAGCCTTATTATTTTAAAGTCTTTTTCTTTTTAATGTAATTTGAGAGTAGATTTTAGATGGTGAAGTTTTATTTTCATTTTGGAAGACAATGCACCCATGGAATAAGAAGGATCCGCGAAGCAAGGAGCACGGTGGCCATAAGTGATGACCCCTAAAAATGTTAGTGAGGGGATATTCTATTAATTTAATAGAATAGAACACCATTAAATGTTTATTACATTCCCTTATGTGATATATCTATTTATGTGGCATGTATGTTAGAACTAGCAATTATAGAGTGGCTCTCAGAATTGAGCATAAGATAGGGTACCCATGATCATCTCATATTAGTATCATGTTAGAACATGTTACCTGCTAATTGCTTGTATGATGCATTATATGTGAAACTGCATTAAACAAAACTAATTAAAATGAATAATTGTACATGTTGGTAAGGTCAAATTGGACAACTCTCCAATATTAAAAAATCCCAGAAAATATTAAGTAATTTCGAAACATAGGCGTTTTTAATCAACGTGAAAACCTTGATAAAAATTCCTAGCATTCCATCAATAGGTTTTGAGTTTAATAAGTTGCTAGCTCACGAGTCGTGGGATAACTTATTAGTTCTTAATTCCTGCTCAATCACTTTATTAGTAATTGATATTTCATGATTATTTTAGAAGTATGATATCTCACGAGTCGTGGGCCGTGCAACTAAGTTAATCGTGATCTTATGATTAATTGGTCCTGCTTAACACTGAAGTAGGTATAGATGTCGCACGAGTCGTCGGTCTATATCGAAAGATCAATGATGCAAAAATAATACTGAGAATTCTATAGAAGATAGAATTGGTAAGTAGTACCTACCTAAAGATTTTATTAAGGATATCTCATGAGTTGTGGGTTCGAGATAAAATGCTTAGGATCTCAGTACCCACTGAAAAAATTAGTTTCTTCTTAGATCATTGGGATTTTGAAAATCTTTTAAAAATAGCGGGATAAAAGACCTATCCCTATGTATTACGTTATTATTCAACATGCTCACACTTTCTCCGCTTAGCATTTAAGTTGCAGTTCTGTGATTCTCTACAAATTGAAATGCAACTCATTCGTATCCATCCTTGAGTCAAATGAAATGACTAAGTCCTAACTACTCTAATTGGCTTCGAATCCTAAAATCTAAGGAGAAAAGTGCTCTCTACGACATACTCTTGAACATGCAATGACAACAAGAAATAATGGGAACAACTTGAGAGATTTTGACCACTTAAAGCAATTGTATCACCTCATGAAAGTGTTATACTGTATAACACATCGAAGGAAATGTTCGTCATTTGAATGAGAAAGGATACAAATGTCCACGCATAAGCATGAACTAAAGTTCCTCACTGAGGAAGCTTGCAGTCATGAACGTGTACCAAGAAAGGAGTTCTCAGTGGACTTGTTGCTTACATCGTTTCCACCATCGGTTAGCTCTTTTATGCTCAACTTTGATGTCATTGCAGCATAGTTAATCAAATCAGTTGATAACTGTTGAGAGCATCCTTTAGAAGAACTAAAAGACAATGATGGTCCTCTCTTCTTCTGGACCCACTAAGATAAAGGCTTGAAATCCCAAAGAAGAAGAAACCCTTAAAGCCCGATGGAGGGATGAGTAAGGGACAGGCCCAAAAGAAAAGTAAGATCAGAAAAGGATGTTTGTTTCCATAATGGCAAACAAGGGCATTGGAAAGGGAACTGCAAAGAGTATAGGGTATACTCTGAAAGGTTCTCTCGTATTAGTAATTCTAATAGGATCAGAATTTACTAGTATTGAGTTAATTTTGCATAATTTATTGTGCAAAACTCAAATCACCAATGTTTTGAACATACAACGAGATAACATAAGTAAGATGACAAAATTTCAAATGAGTTTTAGCACGATAGACGTGAAAGGATCAGCCAATTAACTATCTTGGGATCATTTTATGAAAATGAACTTAAGGGTTAACTTCCTGTGAATACCGTCTTAAGGGAAATGTTCCTAGACCCTATTTAAAAGAAACATGAAAACATGCCAAAACCTCAATGGATTTTGATCCATACTAATGATTATCTATTGCTCAATTTAAGCACTACAAACAATCATCAGGTTAAATGAGTGTACTTAATGAAGTAAGAATTTGAAATTTTTGTGATTCTTATAATTTCAAAAAGAGGTTAGGAACCATGGTAGTCATAAGATATAAGTACCTCGCTTTGATCGAGATGTAAAATGTTTTAGTGACTAATTCCTTAATCATCTTAAAGATAATGTAATTATCTCTAAGTAAACTCATTCAAGGACAATTTAGTGTTTCTGAATAAAGGAATAGAACTTTATAGGATATGGTTCGTTCCATGACGAGTTTTACTGACTTACCTTTACTTTGAGGATTTTCCCAAAAAGTACAGTTAAGATTTTGAATCTTACACATTCCATATCAGTCCCTTAAATGCACTATGAATTGTGGCATTCTAAATCCCCTAGTTATTCTTTTATAAGAATTTGGGGTTGTCGTCTTACATGAAGAGGAAAGTGTGATATAAGCTTGAAGCAAGTTCAAGTTTATACAACAATATATAAAATCGTTTCTGCAATTCTCTTGAACAAAGATTATTTGTTTAAAGGAATGTATCTTTCTTGAGGAATCGTTCCTGAGAGATAAGAAAGATAAGCAAGCAAACCTCAAAGAAATTTGAGGATAACATTATGCACTAGAAATGGAAGAAGCGAACCTATCTGATAAAACTTAGCCAATTTCGAGAGATAGTACACGAGTAAAACCTCCTCCCATAAAGCATTTCATACGCATTCCAAGATAACCTAAGAGATGATTTGGATTTTCTCCATAAAACATCTCAAGTGGATATTGAACCACTCACCTATAAGGAGGCGTTGTCAGATTTGGAATCTGAGTAGCGTAAACAAGCCTTGAAATCCAAAATGGATTTCATATACTCGAACTAAGTTTAGATCTTAGTTAATAGGGTGGAAATGGATTTACAAGCGAAAGCTTGGAGTAAATGAAAATGTTACAACCATTGTAGCAAGCCAAGTTGCTAAAGGCTTCATTCAAATACTAAAGAGTAGACTTTGATAAAACCTTCTTGGTTACAATGCAAAGCCCATTCGGATTATGCTTAGCATATCTACATATTGTGACTACGAGATATAATAAATGAATGTGAAACTGTCTTTTTCAATAGGAGATTGATAAAGACATGCACATGGGACATCCCACAAATCGCACATTCAGTGGGAGTATACAAAAGGTTTGCGAACCCCTAAGGTCAATCTAGAGATTGATAAAAGCTTCTAGGATATGGAGCATTTGATTTCATTAAATAGTCAAATCGTTTGACTCATATAAAGTTCAAGTAAGTCCTAAGTGTATAAGTAAGAGTTAGAGACGTTTAGTTCAATTTTGGTACTTTAGAAAATAACATACTTATTATTGGGAATGTGAAAGATGACATAAAAGTTACCAAAGCCTGGTTGGGAACTAGCTTGTGATGAAAGATCTTGGTGTTGTATCTTATATTCTCATATAGATCAAAGAGAATAATAAAATCATCACATTCGAGGTATATATGAAATCTACTAAAAGAGTTAATATGGAACATTCTAGTAGAGGAATTCCGAAAGGGCAATGGAATATCTCTTTTGAAGAAGATGTGTCCTAAAACAACTTTGAGAAGGTTAGAATTTCCAAAACCCCTAAAACAAAAGGGGGTATAATGTATGTAGAGTTATGTTCTCGAAAGGATATGGCTTAGCAGTGGTAGCGTGGTGAGCAATTCCACTTTGACCTTAAAGAGGTTACTGGACGGGTCTAAAATACCCTCAAAGTACTTGAGACGAAATGATGATATGTTTTAAGAGGCCAACAAGATCCTGCCATTAAAGGATATTTTGATGTGACCGTTGCATAAAAAATGGATGATATCTATCTAAGGATACATTTCTGTCTAAATGACAGAGCAGTGTGTTGGAAAGAGTTTCAAGTGATAGACACTGCAGATTCGACAACTAGGTTGAATACTTAGCCGTATTGAATACCGCTAAGTTAAGTGTTTGGGTAAGAAACTCCATCTAGCAGTTAGATGAAGTTATTTGTACGAAACAACTCCATTGTCATATTGTATGACCAAATGGGAAGGTTGCTCGAATAAGTAAACCAAGACCTCAATAAGAGACCGGACACTTGATTACGAATCACATAAAAAGGAAAATGTGTTTCCTTAATTGATGTGCAAATTAAAGGGTTCACGACAGCAGAGAACATAACAGATCTACTTTGGAAATGCCCAAAGTCAATAGGATCTCAAAGTACATCTTGAGAAGATGGAACATAGATTATACCTGAATGGCTTTTACAGGCAAGTGAGAGATTGTTGGGAATAGTACCCTAGAAAGCCAATTCGTTGTAATCCATTTTGGGACTTTCCTTATATCACAGACAATGTTTGAATAATAGACGCTTGATATTGATCATAGGTAAACATTTTTATATGTGAAATTACATGTTTTGTGTGTTTTCTATTACGTGTGCATGTATTAAAAATCCTCTAATTCATCAGGTTGTTGGGGACTTTGCTATTAGGTAATGACACATGGAACAAGCCCTAATACTAGCTAAATTAGAAACCACTCCAAGTCGATGAGCCCAACGAACAGTGAAAATGTCAATTAGGCTCGATTGAGGCTTGCTTGTGGCATTATATCCTTAAGAAGGAACACCTAGTTTCGTGGGGTGTAAAGTGTATAAGTAGATGCGTACACAATACACGAGAGTGCTTGTTATGAGAACGAGTACACCGAGTTATCCCACGTGAGAAGACTCCTAAATGGGAAAGGAAGTTTCCACTTCTAGAAGAGAAAACTTTCATATTAGGAAATATCTCACATGTCAATGGCGTGAGTAATTAATCCTTTGACTTGAGATTCCATTGATGTCTTATGTGAGCAAAACTAAGTAATCTTAGATATAGATCTAAAAGGGTGTCGCTCGAGACACCTGAATTATGACTTATGTTGGGGTTACAAAAGTGGCACATGGAGGCATGTGAGAATCAATAAAGGATGTACACTTGCTTAAGGCAAGAAGATCTCTTATTGTATAAGTCGTTCATATACAATCCTAAAACCCTCGGTCGAGGTAGGGGATCAAGACATCAAGAAAAGTGTTTCTTAGATTGAGATCAAATGGATCTGAAACGAACTTAGCTTTAAGATTAAGATTAATGAGGCTCTCATTATTCTCATGCCCTAGGTCGTAATCCAGCGATGGAATGGTAGGAGGATTATATCTCATGGATGTCATTGACTGAAAGGTTCTTTCGATTTAATTCGTTGTTCGGGGTAGGGTTCATATACCTGTTGCTAGACTACGGTCGTGTGATTTGTGAGCTAATTAATTTAATAAAGGCTTACTACTAACTGAATAATGAACTTATAGGGTCACACACAAATGTCAGGTTCAAAGGGTATTGTTGAAAAGATCAAATAATTGATCGAAACGAGACCACACTTATAAAGTACACATGTGGCACGTGAGCAAGTTTGGAAGCGTGGTCTAATTGAGAAATTGGACCATGAGTTAATTAATTGGAGAATTAATTATAAAGCCCGAATATATTTAATTGGAGAATTAATTGTAACTTTCAAATATAATTAATTGGAGAATTAATTATGAAGGGTCATTAGAAATATTTAGAGAATTAATTCTAACGTCCAATCCGAAATAAAGAAGTCCAACACATAATTAATTATGAATTAATTATTAATTGAAATGACAAGATAATATCAAGACTTATTTATTTATGAAATAAATAAGTAAATATAATATCAAGTTGTTATTATCATAAATATTTATTTATGAAATAAATATAAATATAATATCATGTGATTATTATTTTAACTATTTATTTATGAAATAAATAAGAGGATAATATTATAAAATATTTATTTATGAAATAAATGATGGACAAAGTCATAAGTTATTTAATTATGAAATAAATAATTATGAGATTATATCATAAAGTAGTTAGGATAATTATAATAATTAATAATATGATTATTAATTACTTATATCTTTTATCTCATTACATAATTTAAGAAGAGATAAAAGAGAAGGGTTTTCTCTCATTCTCTTGAGACCGACATTCGTGAAGTGTCATTCTTTATTCTGGAGAAAAGAAAAGAAAAACTCTCTCAACCCTAACCTAAAAAAGATGGAGGTTTTTCTTTGGAGTTCAAGCGTGAATTATTTCACACATCAATTGGGTTTTGACAGGAGAAATTTCTTGCTCTCTATTTCTCGTTTCTTGTTTCTTTCAATACACAGATTATAGTACTAGTATAATACAAATCTGATTTGTGCCTAGGACTGGTGTGAATACATTTTAGAGGGCTTCTACTTAGATTCTCGAAAGAAAGAACCGGTCATGATACGGGAAACTTCATTAACGCATGAAGAGTGTTTGAGGGCAGCTCAATACACTTTAAGAAAGCTTCTAGTAAAGTAAGTTGCTGAGAAGTTTTCTCTTGAGTTTCAAAATAAAAATTGCAAGCCAATGATCCTTATAGGAAAAATTTTTAAATTTTCAATGCGTTTCGAACCCGTTTTTCCAACACCAATGACCAGCGACCTGAGTGAGGACTAGTGTTAGTTTCTAAGCCCATGTCTCAAATCGCCGAAAGGCATTTAATGCTAAAGATACGAATCCTACCAAAAGGAAAATGGAAAGTTAAAGCATCCCGTCAGCCAGGTCAAAAGTATGTTTATTGCTAGATTATGAGATGCGCATTTAATCCATTCTCCTTTGTGTGTGATTTGTGTGGCTTTATGTTGCACTATACCTTGTTGGACTAAATTTGTATTATTTCCATATAAATTTTACGAATAATTTTATTAGAGTGAATGATATAAATCTCAAAGAACAAAATTTCTATGATCAAACGAAACATACTGTCATTCTACATATACAAATGATTATACTTAAAAATAATAATTCATTAATAAATTATGAATATAGTCAAACATAGTCATATGCGGTGACATTCATATTGAGTGAATGATCGAACAATAGACACAATTGGGGGTTGGTCGAGAGGATCGAAACATAGGCAGTTGGACAAGGTGCTACCATGTTGGTAATTGAGAGAAACAACAGGAGAGAGACAGTGGCATGGAGAAAATCGTGGAATGGAGTTAGAGGTTCGGAGCTAACTTATGTTAACCTAGAAAATAATTACTTCGTATTATTTGATTTTATGTTACAATTAAAAAATGAATAATAATAACTAATTTTTTATCAATACATTTTATTAATATGAAATATATTTTTATTTTATTATTAATATTGTGGTATATAAAGTAAGAATTAATTAATGTCGGTTAAAAATTAATCACAAAATACGACTAATTTTTTGTGTGTTTATTTGATGAGGCCTAAAAATCATTCTCGAATCAGAGCCGTCCACGTGGCAGCACACTGCTGACTATATCCCTGACGCTCGCCTTGGTGGGCTCATGGGCCTTCCAGCCGCTCAATTGCCAGTTAATGTAATCCGTCGGTCAGCGGATGACCATTCGGATCAAGGGCCATAACCAACGGGTTTGACGCTCGCATCGCGGCCCTCATGGTTACCCTTCTCAGGGAAGCACCCACATGGGGGCCCACTAGTACGCTCGGTATTTCGACGCTCAAGGGTCATATATCGCGAGGAGGCCATCCATGCATTCTTCGAGCGTCACCAACGCTCGGGCATATCCATGCCCCGTTTCGTTGGATCCGAACCTCGGCAGAAAGAATCTTAGGCCCATCCCCCCGCGTAACCCTCGTCAACAACCTCTGACACAAAAGTACTGTGCACCGCGCACCTGACACGCCGTCTCCCTTTTCAGGGATGTCATTCTCACTCCACCGAAAGCTGACGCGTGTTAGGGCAACACAGGTTTGGGACCACATATTCAATTTACCCATCTACCCCCATCCCTAACATATAAATAGGAGAGAAACCATGCATTCTCCCCCAAGTGATCATCTGCATAAAAAACCATACACATCGTTCTGGGCATTTTCCTCTGAACTCCTCAAGCTTTTCACTCGCCACAGTAACACTACCTTGGTAGCTTGCACTCTTGGTGTTATCCTAGCTGGAAGAACCCACGCTCAAAAGGAAACCCAGATCCTGAGGCTCCCTCGCCTGTGATGGTTTTTCCCTTTTCATACAAATTCTAAAGTGTTGTTGCATTAGGAAACTCAGATTCCCGCATCCATCATTTTTGGCGCCGTCTGTGGGAAACCATCACCACCATCTTTGGTATTGCCAGTTTCTTCCTCTGAAAGCTAGTTGAAAAGTAACACCCAAATCTTGAATCATGGTAACTGCGACGAGATCTGGAAGAGTTGGAGAGAAAGGCGCTCTTCCCCCCGCTAACGAGGAGAACGCAGAAAGTAACATTCCCGCCGGAGAAGCAAACCTCCCAGTGGCCGGGAACGGGGAAGAGAACACAGGGCCGGCGGGGACAACTCTCCCGCTAGGCGGGAATGCCACGGGAGGACCTAGCACCGTCGTCCCGCCTGCAGCTCACACCGCCCACGCTTCCTATCCATACTCCGGGATGTATCCCATGGCCATGCCACCTCCAGGATACCCGTTCATGCAGCCAGGATTGATGCCCGGAATGATGCCGGCGGTCCCGCCTTACCAGGTGGGGACTCTGAATCTCCCCACGTCGTTACCCAGGGAGATACAAGGGGTGGAAATGCCCCAAGTTACAGCCCAGCAACTCCAGGCGCTGTATGCACAGTGCGAGAGCCAGGCCGTTCAGAATGCCTGGGAGCATTTCATGGCCGCGTACTTCCCCTCGCAGGCTGGCGCTCGCCTGGCCCCACCACTTGGCGGGCTCCCGGCGCATCCTTTAACGATGGCCCAAAATGCGCTGAGGGCACAGCAGCTTCCCCAACCACCCAATCAAGAGAATGAAGCCCCACCGAGGGTCCAGCAAGAACGGCCAGTTGTGGGAGATGAGAGGGCCCCTCGAAATGAGGCGGCCGTAGATAATGAAGAGGTCCAATCAAGGGCCACAAGGAGGGCAAACCGCAGAAATGTCGGTGACCCTCAGCTAGCAGCTGTACAAGACCAAATTCGAGGGCTCCAAAACGTGGTAGAGCAGCTCTCTCGAGCACGGTCTCACGCCCCCCGTGAGGGGGACGAGAGGTCCAAGGCCAGAGACGCTCGGCGACCACGCAGCCCCATTTCCCATCGAAGAAGAGAGGCTAGCTATGAAGATCCCGACGAGCGAGATTACAGGATCATGGCGGGCGATTCCCCCCTCGTCGAGGAAGTTCTGATGACCCGTGCAGGGAAGGGTAAAATTCCCTCGTCAATCAACAGGTATGATGGAACTACGGATCCAGCCGAGCATCTGGACCATTTCGTGCACCTAATGCACCTCTATGACCATCCGGACAACTACTGGGCCAAGGTGTTTGTCACTTCCCTCACTGGAATGGCCCAAGAGTGGTACAAAAAGCTCCCCCCGCGCTCAATCCGAGGGTATTATGACTTGACGGATGCTTTTGTCAGCCACTTCAATTCGCTGAAAGCACCAGCCCCGGCCGCGACCGCTCTTTATAGCCTGGTCCAAGGGCCGAACGAGACCCTCCGATCCTTCATGGGGAGGTTCAACAAAGAGATTTTGCTAGTAGAAAAGCCCTCGATGGACTTTTTGAGGCACGTGCTGTTCGGTGCCATCAACATGAAGCATTACGTCAGCAAAGAATTTGTGGAGGAAGTGGCCAAGAAGAAGCCACGTTCGTTGATGGAGATTAGAGAGATTGCAGATTCTTTCTTTACCCTCGAAGATATGTATATAGCGAGGGAGCAGAAGATGGCGAATGCCCCTCGCCCCACCAGAAACCACGAGGACAAAGTGGAGCCCCACCGAAGTCACCGCCGCAGCCCAATACCCGCTCGTCGTCATTCCTCTCCCCCGCGGAAGCTCGAGCGTGTCCCCCTCAATCGCCCAATTGCAGAAGTTTATTCCCTGGCGGACCAGAAGTTGTTCAAAAGGCCGCCCAAGCTAAGAGAGACCGAGGCTCAAAAGCGCTCGGGGAAGTATTGTGCTTTCCATAAGCAGAAGGGGCATGACACTAACGAATGCCGTCACCTGGAGAAGGAGATTCAGCGGCTGATTGCTGGGGGGCACCTCAAAGAGTTTGTAAAAGTACTGGAAGGGTACGACGAACATTGCGCAGGACGGGCGCTTGAAAGAAGAAGAAGCCGCTCACGTTCCCGTAGTCCTCGTCGCCAGCGCCCTGAAACCAGCGAGCGCAACAAAGGGAAAGGGGTAGACATGGAGAATCAGCCCTTTGCGGTCATTCACATGATTGCGGGAGGCCCCTCGGGGGGCGACTCCAATGCTTCCCGTCGCCGCCATGTACGGAGCTATAACCAAAGACCGACACTCCCCCGCTCAGTACTTTCCGTGGACAGCTCAGCGCGCTCAAAGGAGGATGATGTTATAGGATTTACCGAGAAAGATCTTGAACACATTGTAACACCCCATGGGATAGGAAAAACCTCTGACTGTCCCATGGTAGTTAGTTTAGACGTTCATAACCACACTGTAAAGAGGGTTTTATTTGATAGTGGAAGCTCTGTGAACGTTCTCCCGTACTCAACGTTTCAACAAATGAATATAACAAACATCCCCCTCGAACCTCTCAGAACTGCCCTCGTAGGGTTTGGAGGTTCCGAGATCGTCCCTCGCGGACAAATTCGCTTGGCCACCTCTTTTGGTCGCGCCCCACAGCGAAAAACTTTGAGCGTTCTCTACACCATCGTCGAGGTGGATCTTCCTTACAACATCATCGTTGGGCGCCCAGCCCTCATGGATTTCAAGGCGGTAATTTCCACCTATCATCAAAAGGTCAAGTTCCCAACCCCCGAGGGTACTGGAGAAATTCTATGCAACGTCAAAGAAGCTTGGGAATGCTACATACTTTCGCTTCGAAGCCACAAGCCCAAACATTCCATTCAACCTGGGTCTACTAAGAAATCCGTTGATTTCCCAGAATTAAACGAAGATGGCCCTGAGCGCAAAAGAGCCAAGCTGTACCGGAAGAAGAATAAAAAGAGGACCCCTGGAGACGTTCAGTGCTCGGAGAATGGGCCACCGGGGGCCGTCGAGGGTTCTTCCTCAGAAAACGAGGGAGATGAGCCCAAGAATACGCTCACTGGGAAGAAACGAGCGTTAGAAGCACCGAGGCCGGAGGTTCGGATTGAGCCCATCGAGGAGTTTTTGACCGTCGAATTGGAGCCTGGGAATCCGGATAAAACAACCCAGATTGGCTCGAGCCTAGATGGGCCCTCGCAAGTTTTGATGATCGACTTCCTAAGGGAGAATCTAGACGTTTTTGCGTGGAAAGCTTCTGATCTCACCGGGATAGATCCGAGCGTCATTGTCCACAGACTGAACGTGGATCCAACCTTCAAGCCCATCAAACAGAAGAAGAGGGACGTTCATGGCTTTAGGAAACGGGTTATCGAAGAGGAGGTTAATAAATTGCTTGGTGCTCAGTACATCGAGGAGATTTTGTACCCGGAATGGCTTTGCAATGTGGTGCTCGTTCCAAAGAGCGCTAATAAGTGGCGTATGTGCAACGACTTCACTGACCTCAACAAAGCGTGCCCCAAAGACCATTACCCCCTACCGAGGATCGATCAGTTGGTAGATTCTACAGCCGGGTGTGAACTCATGAGTATGATGGACGCCTTTCAGGGATATTATCAAATCTTTATGGCGCCCGAGGATCGCCCCAAAACTGCGTTTATTGTGCACTTGGGTGTCTACTGTTTCAAAGTCATGCCCTTCGGGCTCAAAAATGCGGGAGCAACCTATCAACGCCTTGTCAATAGAATGTTCGAGCACGAAATTGGAAAATCTATGGAGGTATACGTGGATGACATGATAGTCAAAAGTGAGCGCCAACACTCCCATCTGGAGGATCTCAAGCAGACTTTCGATATTCTTCGCCGCTACGGAATGAAGTTGAACCCTTCAAAGTGCACTTTTGGCGTTCGAGGTGGTAAGTTTCTGGGATACATGGTCAGTCAACGGGGCAAAGAGGCAAACCCCGAGAAGATCAAAGCAATCCTGGATATACCCTCCCCTCGCAATCTGAGAGAGGTCCAGGTACTCGTGGGTAAGATCATTTCGCTAAACAGGTTCATTTCCCGCTCGGCAGACCGGAATTTACCCTTCTTTAAAATTTTGCGCAACGCTCGGAACTTTACCTGGAACGAGGATTGCGAAAAGGCCCTGCAGAACATGAAACAGTACCTGTCGAGCGCGCCTTTGTTAACCAAGCCAATCCCGGGGGAGAACTTGTTTGTCTATCTATCAGTCTCTTTGGAAGCAACGAGCGCTGTCCTCGTAGCAATCCGCGAGCGTAAGCATATGCCAGTATATTACCTAAGCAAGACTCTACAGGGGGCAGAGAAAAGGTATATGGAAATTGAGAAATTTGCCTTTGCGCTCGTTAACGCATCCCGAAGGCTGAGGCCATATTTTCAGGCTCACTCCATCACAGTGCTAACAGATCAACCACTCAGGCAAGTCCTGTCCAAACCGGATGTTTCGGGTAGGTTAATTAAATGGGCAATCGAACTCAGTCAGTTTGATATCTCCTTCGAGCCTCGCACAGCCATACAGGCTCAGGCAGTGGCCGATCTGTTGGTAGAACGTTTCAATTTGGAGATTGTGCCACAGGCTGACGAGGGTTTATGGCTTTTGCACACGGATGGCTCCTCGACCTCACAAGGGGGGGGTGCCGGGGTGACCCTCAGGGATCCCCTAGGAGCAGAAGTTGACTACGCAATCAAGCTGGCGTTTCAAGTCACCAACAACGAAGCAGAATATGAGGCCCTCATCCAAGGGCTCAGGATTGCGCTCCAAAATGGGGCCGCTCGTGTCACAGCATACGTTGATTCGCAGTTGATCGCGAGTCAAATCGATGGTAGTTATGAGGCTCGAGAAGCCACCATGGCACGGTATCTATTGAGCGCCAAGGCGGAGATAGCCAAGTTCAAGGAATTCCATCTTTTGCAAGTTCCGAGGGTAGAAAACGAACGCGCTGACGCTCTTTCGAAGTTTGCGTCCGCTCTGGACGGCCACAGTGAACGCGTAGTTACATTTCTGAGAACGGAGGAACCATTGATAAGTAAAGACGAATCCTCGAAAGAAGTGCACATGATTGACCCCTCCGAGCCTTGCTGGCTTGACGAGATTGTCAGATTCCTCCGGGATGGAACATGACCGAGCGACTAAGTTGAGGCTCGGAAGATCAAAAGCAAGGCCCCTCGTTTCTCGTTGGATACCGAGGGTAGATTATTCAATCGATCCTTCCAGGGCCCACCGATGAGATGTTTGAGACCCTCGCAGGCTAAAGAAGTTTTAGAGCATGTACACGATGGAAGTTGTGGGAACCACTCGGGCGGACGAATCTTAGCAAAGAAAATCTTAAGGAGTGGGTTCTATTGGCCCTCGATATTGCAAGATGCCATTCAATATTCCAAGAAGTGTCCCAAGTGCCAGTTCCACTCCAACACTCCCCAGTTGCCAGCAGCTCAAATGATTCCTATTGATGTTTCCTGGCCTTTTGATCAATGGGGCATTGATATCGTGGGACCTCTCCCAATGGCGGTCGGGCAAAAGAAGTTCGTAATACTTGCTGTGGATTATTTCACCAAGTGGGCTGAGGCAGAAGCGGTCGCTAAGATAACGTTCAAAGTTGTGAGGGATTTCATTTGGAAAAACATCATCTGCAGATATGGCATCCCGAGGGTTCTCATCTCGGATAACGGTTCCCAGTTTATCGCTGCTGACACCCGAGATTGGTGCTATGAACTAGGGATCGAGCAACGATTCACTTCCGTGGGCCACCCTCAAGCTAACGGTCAAGCCGAAGTGACCAACCGAACCATACTCCAGCATCTGAAAACGATGCTCGAGAGTAAGAAGGGAGAATGGGCTGAAGAACTTCAGGGAGCGCTGTGGGCGTACCGTACTACCCCGCGAGCAGCAACGGGGGAAACCCCTTATTCCCTCGTGTACGGCTCCGAGGCCATGGTACCTGCGGAAATTGCTCAAGAATCCGCACGCGTTGCCTATTTCGAGCCTGCGGCCAACGAGGCCAATCGGACGCTCGAGTTAGATTTGCTGGATGAGAAGAGGAATGCTGCTTGGGCGCGTATTCACAAATACAAAGCAACCGTCGCTCGCCAGTACAATAAACGTGTTAAAGAAAGGACTTTCCAGCTAGGGGACTTGGTCCTCAAAAAAGTTGAAGTCTCCAAACACGTAGGTAAGTTGGACCCTAATTGGGAAGGCCCCTTCAAAGTCATTCAAGTACGGGCAAATAACACCTACTTGCTAGAAACTTTGCAAGGCGAGCGTCTCCCTAGGCCATGGAATGCATGTAACCTTAGAAGGTTCTATGTGTAAACTTCAACCCCTTTGTAATGGCCCGTTCGCGGCATGAAATACTTTTCTTTGATGGAAAGCGCGTTGTAATCATTTCCGAAAGTGCATCTATATAACAGTAAGTATTTAATTCTTCGTTTTTATTATTTACTTGCTTTCTTATCTGATCTAATGATTCGAGCGGCAAGAGGCTTGCTCCGTGTTGAGCATCTTCCACGTCAAAAAGCCCACGCGATACCCCAATCCTACCAAAGTTACACTGTCCAGGTGTTGATAACCGTCCACCTTTAACAGTTTGAACGATTTGTAAGAATTGGTCCTAAAAATGAGCGCGTCCGACAACGGGGAGCCCAACGCTCAACTTACGCCAGCTGAGTGTTCATCGCTCCAGCTCGTGCACGTAAGAACCCCCTGTGACCCTCATCCAATTGGGTAAGAGCACGCTCGTAAATAGTGGATGCCACTAACACTACGACTACGCTCGTTTTTACCCCTACTAAGCCAATCCTACAGGGATTTCCTAAGTTCAAATTCAAGCCTCAAGGAGAATACAGCGAGGGAATATTCATAAGGATCACCCTCGCGCCTGTGTCTCCTCAAAGGTTTTCCAAGTCCAAATACACAGTTCGTTTCTACTGTGGCCAGGGAACCCTCCTAAGGGTCACCCTCGCGCCCATACTTGCAATAAGCCAACCGCCCGACGTCGCAAGCATCTAAGCTTAATATGCATGGTGGTGAGTGTCAGAGGACCGTTGTAAAAGACGCCCTGGCCTACTTACACACTAATCGCAAACGCTCAAACAGAAGATTTCGATATGAAAGCGGCAAAGCTAAACAAGTTAACATCATTCACCATCCAAGAGCAAAGGTAAAAACATTCAAACATCAAAGCAGTGGAGAAAGAACGCTAAGGTATGAAAAGAAACTCAAAATGTTAAAGAAATAACAGGAAGGTTAAGTACAAGCATAAGTCGTTCATAGTAATGGCAAGGGGTTTAAAACAATAAGGGATCAGTATAGAGAGCTTCATTGGGCCGGAGCGTCGGGTTCAGGAGGGGCTGTTGCAAGGGGAACCGGGGCCAACACATTAGCGTCAGAGGTATGGGCCTCGCCGGGTTCATCCGCATCAGCTACGTCCATAAGGGTGCCCTCGTCTTCTATTAGGAGAGGCTCGGGATCCACCCTGTTAGCAGCAATAAACTCCCTTTGGAGTGTCTCTACCAACTCCTGATACTCAGGCTCCGCCAGATTATCCGTGGGATCCTCCTCTTGGTCCATTGGCTCGCAATTCTCATCAAGATCCATACGCAGCCGAGCGTCTGATCGAGCGCTTTCCGGGGCCAGTCCCAACTTCACCATTTGCCCGATCGCTTTATGGAAGAAGCGACGAGCGTTGTCAAAGCACTGGATATTGGCCGCAAACACAAAGGCCTTGGAGCGCACGAATTTTTTCACCGCCTCCCAGGATACCTTCGCCTCCAATCCCTGTACTTTGCTTTGCAAGTCAGCAAGGGCTTGGTTGGCCGCCTCGTTCTGGCGAGTACTTTCCGCCAGTTGCTCACCCAGCTCCCGATTCTGTTGCTTCAGCTGGCTCTCCCTCAACTTCAACTCCTTGTGACGCTCATCAAGAGTAAGATAGGCCTCGTCCGTCTTCCGAAGGTTCTCCCTCGCCTGATCCAAATCACGTTGGGCTGTAGTCAGTTGAGCGTGGAGGTTGTTGTAATCCTCTTGCAATTGGACCGGGTCAGAGACGCGCAGCAGTTTCTTGTACTTGGCCTTATGACTGGAGTATGCTTGCGCTCGACCCTGCAAATTCTTCAGTCTCGGGATTACCTCCTGGGAAACAGTAAACGAGGGTCATAATCCGAGCGTGGAAAAAGAAAGGAAAATGTGGTAATGGGGAGTACAGACTTACCGTCAGAAGCGCATGGCAGGCATCATCCGCGACCCGAGCGGCGTCATGTTCGTTCAATTTGTCATGGTCGGCAGAAAATTGAAGCTTTCCGACGATATCGGAGACCATGTTAACAGAGAAGGCGCTCTTTTTCAGTAGGACGGGACCGTCCTTCCTTTGGCGCTTGAACCGAGCGTCACCACGGCAACCAATCTTCCAAAATTCTTCATCTTCAGACGATGAAGTGTCGCTGCCCTCGCCCCGGTGGCCCACGACCACCTCTTTCCCCTTGCCGGAAATAGGGAGGGAATCCGGCATCCTTTTCCTCTTGCCCGGACGATCAGCCCGAAGGGTTTCATGGATACGGACAGGCTCCCCCGAGCGGTTCCGGGACCCGCTGGAACTAAGTGAGATTGGGCCTGCGGGGGCCGCCGGCGGAGGAGTGGCCTCGTGGGTACCTTCCAGCGTTAGATCCTCGATCGGGCCCCTTGGAGGAACCTCATTTCCTGCGCCCCCACGAGCATTGCCTTGTCCTCGGCCCGCTGCTCGGCGGTTTACCCTCGCCCTCGGAGGGCGGTTCTGCTGCGGTTGCGGCTGTTGAAGGTCAACTGCGGGCCCTTGGGCACCCAACATACGTGAAAGGGCTTCAGCATTCATGCCTTGAGAGAGTATTCGGATACCTGCAAGTAAAGGGGCACGAGCGTCAGAAGATTGGTTGTTTGAATTGTATAAACAGGAAAACAATGATAACTGTAAGTCAAATAACTATTCTAAAGGTTAGGGATGTTAGTTCCTAGAATCTGACCGTCGAGGGCCATGATGTCAGTTGGGGGATTGAGTATCATATCAGGGGGGCAAGATAATCCGTAGCGGAACAATATCTTTTCGTTCTTCACCAGTGTATCCGCCTTAATCCACTTCTTTTCAGCCCTCATCTCGAGGGCTAACCCCATCGCCCACTCCTCAAAATCCTTATTCCTCATCCTTTCCCTAATCAATGGACCCTCGCCATGAATCATCCATTGATGGTGAACCCCAAAAATTCCCCCGGGAGCCCCCACGAAAAAGTATTTTTCCTTCCAATGCTCGCCATACGAGGAAGATGGGGAATCTATCATCTTGAAGCCTGATTTTGCCTGGGCATAGTAAAATCCATCTGTAGGCGACGAGCGTGGCGAGCGGGCTACTTGGATCAAGCTGTCAAAATTGATTATTGAGGGTGCTTTGCCCAAAGCCCTCATCGTTATAATGAATGTGTTGATTAGAGCTATGCCATTGGGCAGAATTTGTGAAGGGCAAAGCCCTAGATGATGGTAAAGGATGACGGCATCGTGAGCGATTGGAAACCTCAGACCGCCAGCAAGAACTGCATCCCAGTAGACCGTCATCATCCCAGGCGGTGGTCGATTGGCCCTTTCCCCTTCCTCAGGAAGTCTCATGGGAAACACGACTTCATCCCAGTACGCTTTCGCCCTCAACCCCTCCAAATCCTCGAGGGTCAGAATACTCTCAATTTCGTCGGGCGATCTGTCAGTCTGGTGGCGGTTGTCTTGCCTTACTCGAGTGGCAGGCTCCTTGCCTCTCCTCTGACGCCTTCTGGAAGGTTCAGCCTCGAATGGACGCCCGGATGGCCCCGCTTCACCCTCGGGAGCCGCCATTGCCACTGTGATCCTGTGATCTTGGGGTCTCACAGCACTGTTCAAAACAGGGAGTGCTCTCTCCCCTTGTCTCAGCATCTCCATCACATTGTCCATCTCCTCAAAAAGATCTTCCTGCTCACCGGGAACACGCTCGTTCATCCCTTGAGCAGCGGCGTTCACCTCTTCCTCCCCGGTGTCAACCGGAGCCTGGGCCACCGATATTGCCATGGGAATAACTTCACCTCCTGGGTGCGCCCTAATTAGGGGAACGGCTACGGGGACATCACCGTGAGGGGAGGAGCTACCCACCGACATCTCCTCAATCTCCCGTACATAATCATCAGCTTGATTTCCGGCCATGGTTAGTTTTCAATTCTTGGGGACGGAATTTCTAACGAAAAGTCCAAAGGAGGATGGGATTTCTGAAACAGATTCAGTGGTATACCTTTGCTCTTCCCTCAAGGGTTTCACTCACACAACCTAAAATTAATGTTAGCACGGGAAAACTAAGAAGAAGGGTAAGGAATTTTTACCTAGGATGTGAAGAAAAGAAATTCGCCGGAGCTTGCAGAACTGGCAAAGGACGCTTGCTATGGATATGCTTGAAGGAAGTCTGAGTGCGTGAAAAAGCTATCAAGGCCGTGCAAACCTTTATTTATAGGGGAGATGGATCACGGTTTAGGGCTGAAAATTCAAAAGTGCAATCATTTCCCGCCTGGGAAATCCCCCCACTTTTGGTAACCGCCTCACGTCTCCCGAAGTACATGCGCCCACGTTCCCACTCAGCATTAAATGCGGACTTGACAGCATTTAATGCGAAGTCAGTTTGTGTCCGTTACAGAAGGCCAGCAGTCTCCTCGAGGGTAATGGCCCATTCCTCGGATATTCGAAATTCAGGATTCTTCCCTTATAAATTCTACAGTACGCTCGAAGCGATACTACAGAATTTGGGGGGCAAAATGATGAGGCCTAAAAATCATTCTCGAATCAGAGCCGTCCACGTGGCAGCACACTGCTGACTATATCCCTGACGCTCGCCTTGGTGGGCTCATGGGCCTTCCAGCCGCTCAATTGCCAGTTAATGTAATCCGTCGGTCAGCGGATGACCATTCGGATCAAGGGCCATAACCAACGTGTTTGACGCTCGCATCGCGGCCCTCATGGTTACCCTTCTCAGGGAAGCACCCACATGGGGGCCCACTAGTACGCTCGGTATTTCGACGCTCAAGGGTCATATATCGCAAGGAGGCCATCCATGCATTCTTCGAGCGTCACCAACGCTCGGGCATATCCATGCCCCGTTTCGTTGGATCCGAACCTCGGCAGAAAGAATCTTAGGCCCATCCCCCCGCGTAACCCTCGTCAACAACCTCTGACACAAAAGTACTGTGCACCGCGCACCTGACACGCCGTCTCCCTTTTCAGGGATGTCATTCTCACTCCACCGAAAGCTGACGCGTGTTAGGGCAACACAGGTTTGGGACCACATATTCAATTTACCCATCTACCCCCATCCCTAACATATAAATAGGAGAGAAACCATGCATTCTCCCCCAAGTGATCATCTGCATAAAAAACCATACACATCGTTCTGGGCATTTTCCTCTGAACTCCTCAAGCTTTTCACTCGCCACAGTAACACTACCTTGGTAGCTTGCACTCTTGGTGTTATCCTAGCTGGAAGAACCCACGCTCAAAAGGAAACCCAGATCCTGAGGCTCCCTCGCCTGTGATGGTTTTTCCCTTTTCATACAAATTCTAAAGTGTTGTTGCATTAGGAAACTCAGATTCCCGCATCCATCATTATTATTAATTTTTTTAATTTTTTAATTTACTTAATTTAGTAAAATAAATTATTAATTTTAAATTACAAATTAAATTATTTTGTACAAAAATATAAATTACTTTTTTTTAATGAAAAATCGTGGTGACGAAGGGCCCCTCCTCATATATTAAAAGAATTGGGAAAATAAGTATATACGTACAGAGTTATGATCAGACGATCAAGTAGCCAAACAAGCAAAAATGACCAACAGAAAGACTACAACCCATGAAAAGTGAAAACCCAAAGAAGGACAAATACCAAATTCACACCCCTTATACAAATCAAACTACACGGATCACACATTCGTCTAAAAAGGTGCCCAAGTTTCCAGGCAAAAATGATTATGGTTAGTGTAACCGCTTTATCACAACAAGTGAGAGCAATCATGCTGATGGTGTCCTGAGGGCTCGAAGTATCTTTTCCCGGTTGGTGACGGACAACATGAACAAGTAATGTATCGTCAATAACCAAGTAATTAGTTGGCCACATAAGGCGAGTGTTTGTCCGCAAATAAATATAAGTTGCTACCTTCATTTCTTAATATATATATATATATTAAAATTTTATATAAATATAAAATTTTTCCTTCGTATATATACCTAATTAGTAAAATTTTCAATATTGAACTATTTTAGTCGGATTCGAGTGGACTTAAGTGAATTTGTGGCTTTTCAATTTAGTGAAGATAATTTGTAGTTTTGATTGCTTTAGAATGTAGTTTTCATATTTTAGACTTAATTCAAATGTCGTTACCACTATATATTTTTTATAAAATAAAAATTTCTTAAAAATAGATAATTTTGTAAATTAAAATAATTAAAAAATCAAATTCATTTAATCTAAAAAACATGAGCAATTTTATTAACCAATTAAATATATATATTCAAATAAAAATAAAATAAGAGTTATAATTAAATTTTTTATATTAATTTTATAATTTCTCTTATGATGACTGATTAATAAGATACGACACAAAATAATATTTAAATTTAAAAAGTGGAAGACATCTGACAAGATAGAATTGATGTGAATTTATTGCAACGACGGAAAGGTGTGAAACTCTGATGGTGATGATGATGGATTACTTAGAATGCTACGTGTCAAAATATTAATCTAAAATATTAGTTTTCCTACTGGGACCAACGAAAGGTATTAATTTATAATTTATTAGTAAATTATAAGGAAAGTATAACTTAAAAGTTAAAAGCAAGTAGGAATTCAAGTATAAATTGGCCTAACAGCATTAGATTTAAATATAAATTTTCTTAATATTTTGTTTACTGATTTTTTATTACTCGTGTTTGATTTTGTCCAATGTTATCATATGTGGGGCATTTCCTAGGGATGGGTTTAATTTTCTAGGCAACAAAATAATTGAAGATGAATTTTGCAATGAAAATGTGTCCAATGTCATCATATAGTTGCTACAAATGTAATCACGAAAACAAAGTGAAATTATTTGATTTGATATAAATTGGGCTCGTGATATTTAATTGATGAACATAATTTCATAATTCAATAAACAGGTTAAAGAATATGTGGGGCATTTCTTAGGGATGGGTTTAATTTTCTAGGCAACAAAATAATTGAAGATGAATTTTGCAATGAAAATGTGTCCAATGTCATCATATAGTTGCTACAAATGTAATCACGAAAACAAAGTGAAATTATTTGATTTGATATAAATTGGGCTCGTGATATTTAATTGATGAACATAATTTCATAATTCAATAAACAGGTTAAAGAATATGTGGGGCATTTCTTAGGGATGGGTTTAATTTTCTAGGCAACAAAATAATTGAAGATGAATTTTGCAATGAAAATGTGTCCAAAGTCATCATATAGTTGCTACAAATGTAATCACGAAAACAAAGTGAAATTATTTGATTTGATATAAATTGGGCTCGTGATATTTAAGTGATGAACATAATTTCATAATTCAATAAACAGGTTAAAGAATTAACTATATAGGTATAAATATTTAATTGTTTTAGTTAAAACTAATAAATTTGGACATAATGCGTGTGCTAATAAAAATTATTATTATTAAAACATACACTGAAATTAAATTATTCATTTAATATAGATTTTATAATTATTTTTAATATAATTAGTAAATTAATAGAATTAGATAATATCATATTAAATTAAAAAGCTAAAATAAAATTAGAAAGGCAAAGTGATAAAATAACATAAACGGAATGGGGGAAAAAAACATAAATGGATTGAAAGAATCGAGGTGGGATAGAAAGAAAGGGAGTTGAAGATAAATAAGAAACTAATATATTGTAGTTGGAAAGATTAAAAATATAGAACTAAAGCAGAGATCCCGTACTTAATATAATAATATAAATAATATTAATCAATAGATAATTATTATGGATAATTTTAGTTTGAATCTAAGATCAAATTGATATAGATTATTATTATTTTTAAATAATATCCATACTATTATATAGCATAAGGATAGTTGACCCACAATTGATCACTTTTGATAAATATAATTTTGTGATTTTTTTTAACTTTTAAATCCACTCATGGGTTGATCTCTATTTAGACTTTTTTATTTAGTTGTCAGATTAAAAAAATGTTAATTATTTATTAGTATTATGACATTTCAAATTCAAAAAGAAAAAAAAACCTATTTGGCATGATAAAATATCATTGGATCACGTGACACGTCCTAAGAGAATCCACGTGGATCCAACACCACTTAAGCCAATCACGGACGGACACATGTTCGCCACCTAAGCGCCACGTAGAGCCACATGGACGCCACATGTTGTCATGTGGGCGCCATGATGAGGCCACGTGGAAGCGCGACGCTCCGCCACAGAGTAGATCTGCCCTCAAATCGATATGAGAAGACCACCAAATTAAGTTCCACCTCCAAGATTATGAGATTGATATGGCTTAGCCACTCGATTTAGCCAATTGAGTTGGCCTATATAATTGGCCAGATCGAGATGGACTAACCAATACGATAACCAATAGGAATCGATCAATCTCATGCGAACGTACTCCTTTGACGTCTGTATATTGATCCCCAAATCGATATATGAGTCAAGTTTATGGCAAGTTTGAATGAATGAAATTAATTTTCATATTTCTACTAATTAAATAAGGTTTATATTATATGCACATATTTTGATATTTCTATATATTTGTTAAAATAATTTTAATGGCTGATTACTTAAATCACGGATACAATTTTCATAAAAAGTCGGTACAATTTCAAATTTGAATTCAAATTACTCCATCAAATTAATTACTTTTTTTAATTAAAATTAATAGTTAATATATATATATATATATATATATATATATATATATATATATATATATATACATCTATATAATTAAAATTATATACATCTATACAATCATACATGAAAAATGTGTTTTTTTACTGAATTGTGTCGATTTTATTTAAAATTTGAATATTTAGAATTTTTATTTGTTTTATTGTTAAATAGTATTAATTGAGGTAAGTAATAATATAGATTTTTTGATTTTTCTAAAAATTGCGTTTTTATGGCTAATAATTTGAATCATGAAAACTCCCATAAAATATCACTACATTTTCAAATTTAAATTCAAATCTTTCAAAATAAAAGGAATAATTAGTTACTTAAATTACTCCATCAAATTAATATTAAGTAAAAAAAATTGTCACAAATATTGATATCACATTTCATACGACTTGCATGGGCTAATAGTGGTGTTTTATTTTCCTTCTTTAATTCATCTATTTGATACGCCTTCATTTTTCTTCATGACCACAACTTGCTATCAGAAAAAACTGATGAATTCCAATAATAGGGGTGTCAATTCTTGACCCGACCCGCCAACCCGACCCGACCCAACCCGAAAAATATCAGGTTCGGGTTGGGGGTTTTCGGGTCGGGTTGAAATCGGGTCGGACCCGAAATTGACCCGAATGAGAGAAGCCGGGTTCGGGTGGGTTTCGGGTTGACCCGATTCAACCCGAAAAATTAGGTGGGTGACCCAACAACCCGAACCCACCCGACCCAACCCGACCCGACCCGAAATTTTTAAAAAATATATTTAATATATTTAAATTATATGGTGTATTATAATTAGATAAAAAATTTATGAAATGATAATTGGTTTAGGATTAGATATACTTAAAAAATAATAATTAATTTATTATTTGAGAATAACGTGATTTATAATGTTAATATTATATAATATGTCTAAATTATAAAATTTTGTTAATTGAAAAGACATACATGACTGTAATATGATTAAAATTAAACGGAGTTCACGGGAAAAAAAAAAAGATATGTATTATTTAAACTTAAACAATTAGAATTGCATTATGATTAGTTTAGTAAAAAATATATTATTCGATCTAAATAATTATTATGTATCTAATTTATATTTTACATAATTGCCCTATTGATTGAATTTTATTAAATTTATATAAATAAGAATTTAAATAGAGTTGATATGACAATTAATTATAATTACACTTAGAATTAGATCTTAATTAAGATTATAAACAAGTTTTTAATGTGGGTACAATTTATTAGAGTTAGATTTAGAATTTGATTAAGATTAGACTTGTAACCAAATTTCTATCCATAATTAAGTACTTATAAAATTTCAATAATAATTTATAATACATATTGGTTTACATAATTAACTTAATTAGACATTATGAAATCATTATTTTAAGGATATTTTGGCGATCAATAAATTTCAAAAAAAATTCAAAAATTAACTCGTATTTTTATAATATAATATAATAGAATATTAAATAATGGTTAGTAAAATAATTTTTTTCTATAAACATGTGATTATTATTTGAGAATAACGTGATTTATAATTTTAATATTGTATAAATTTGTCTAAATTATACAATTTTGTTAATTAGAAAGACATACATGATTGTAATATGATTAGAATTAACCAAAAGTTTACGGACAAAAAGAGATGAGTTTTTTTAAAGTTAAACAATTAGAATTTCATTATGATTAGTTTAGTAAAAAATATATTATTCGATCGAAATAATTTTATGTATCTAATTTACATTTTACATAATTACCATATTAATTCAATTTTATTAAATTTATATAAATAAGAATTTAAATAGAGTTCATATAAAACTTACTTATAATTACACTTATAATTAGATCTTAATTAAAATTATAAACAAGTTTTTAATGTGAATACAATTTATTCGAGTTGGATTTAGAATTTGATTAAGATTAGACTTGTAACCAAATCCCTATCCATCTCACCCCATCTCACTCGTTTTTCAACTTGTTCGACGTATTTTGGACTCGTTCTACTTGTTTTAGGCTCATTTTTTACCTCTTTACCCACTTATATCCATTTTACCCATTTTGAATCCATTTTATCCATTTGGATCCAATTTACCCATTTTGGATCCATTTTATCCATTCGGATCCATCTTACCCATTTGGATCTATTGTACCCATTTTGGATTCATTTTATCCATTTAAATCCATTTTATCCACTTGTATCTATTTTACTTGCATTTTACCTATTTTGGACACATTTTACCTACTTGGATCCATTTTATTACCCAATTATAACCATTTTACCCATTTTAATCAATTTTATCCATATTTTACATATTTTGGATCAATTTTACTCATTTTGAATCCATTTTACACATTTGGATCTATTTTACCCACTTACTTTGATCTATTTAACTCAATTGGATCCATTTTATCCATTTGGATCCATTTTACCCACTTGAACTCATTTTATCCATTTTGGATTCATTTTATCCATTTAGATCCATTTTACCTACTTGAATCCATTTTACCCAAATTTACCCATTTTGAATCCATTTTACCCATTTGGATCCAATTTACCCATTTTGGATCCCTTTACCCATTTGGATCTATTTTACCAGTTTGGACCTGTTTTACTCATTTTGGATCCATTTTATCCATTTGAATCCATTTTACCCATTTTGGATCTATTTTGTGCATTTAGGTTCATTTTACCTACTTGGATCCATTTAACTCACTTGCATCCATTTTACCCATCTGGACTCAATTTACCCATTTTGGATCCATTTTACCCACTTGAACTTATTTTACCCATTTTGGATTCATTTTATCCATTTAGATCCATTTTACCAATTTGGATCCATTTTACACATATTTACCCATTTTGAATCTATTTCACCAATTTGGATCCAACTTACTCATTTTGGATCCATTTACCCATTTGGATCAATTTTACCATTTTGGATATGTTTTACCCATTTTGGATTCATTTTATCCATTTGGATCCATTTTACTCATTTTGGATCTATTTTGTGCATTTAGGTTCAATTTACCCACTTGAATCTATTTTACCAAATTTTAGCCATTTTGGATCGTTTTAACCTATTTAGATCCATTTTACCCATTTGGATCCAATTTACCCATTTTGGATCCATTTAACCCACTTGGATCCATTTTACCCATTTGGATCCAATTTACCCATTTTTGAACAATTTTACCCACTTGAACTCATTTTACCCATTTTGGATTCATTTTATTCATTTAGATCTATTTTAGCCACTTAAATCTATTTTACCCACATTTACCCATTTTGAATCCATTTTACCCATTTGGATCCAATTTACCTATTTTGGATCCATTTACCCATTTGGATCCATTTTACCAATTTGGATCTATTTTACCCATTTTGGATCCATTTTATTCATTTGAATCCATTTTATGCATTTTGGATCTATTTGGTGCATTTAGGTTCATTTTACCCACTTAGATCCATTTTACCATATTTTAGCCATTTTGGATGCAATTTACCCACTTGGATCTAATTTACCCATTTCTGATCCATTTTACCCACTTGAACTCATTTTATCCATTTTGGATTCATTTTATCCATTTAGATCCATTTTACCCACTTGGATCTATTTTACCCACATTTACCCATTTTGAATCCATTTTACCCATTTGGATCCAATTTACCTATTTTGAATCCATTTTACCAATTTGGATCTGTTTTACCAATTTTGGATCCATTTACCCATTTGGATATGTTTTACCCATTTTGGATCCATTTTACCCATTTTGGATCTATTTTGTGCATTTAGGTTCATTTTATCCACTTGGATCCATTTTACCCACATTTTACCCATTTTGAATCCATTTTACCTACTTGGATCCTTTTTACTTATTTTAATCAATTTTATCCATATTTTACCCATGTTGGATCCATTTTACATATTTGGATCCATTTTACCCACAAAGAGACAATCAAAGTAACGCAAACTCGAGACTTCAATTTTAATAAATTTGTGGGCAATCATTATTGTAAGGATATTTTGGCGACCAATAAATTGTAAAAAAAATCCAAAAATCAACCCGTATTTTTATAATATAATATAATAGACTATTAAAAAAAGGGCTAGTAAAATATTATTTTCTATAAACATGTGATTATTATCTGAGAAAAATGCGATTTATAATGTCAATATTATATAATTTGTCTAAATTGTATAGTTTTGTTCATTAGAAAGACATATATGACTGTAATATGATTAGAATTAAACGGAGTTTATGGACAAAAATAGATGTATTTATTTGGACTTAAAGAATTTGAATTACATTATGATTAGTTTAGTAGAAAATATATAATTCGATCTAAATAATGTTTATGTATCTAATTTTTATTTTACATAATTACCTTATTGATTGAATTTATATAAATAGGAATTTAAATAGAGTTGATATAGAACTTAGTTATAATTACACTTAGAATTAGAACTTAATAATATTTATGTATTAATTTTTTTTATCTTATATTAATTGCAATTATGTCAAACCTTACAAACTATATATTTTTATATATTGTTATCAAGTTTTAAAATACTTTAAACATAAATTAGAATTAAAAAAAATCAAAAAAAAAAAAAAAAAAGGAAAAAGAAAATCGGGTCGGGTCGGGTCGGGTCGGGTCGGGTTGGGTTCGGGTTCGGGTTATTCGGGTTGGCCGGGTTATCGGGTGACCCGAACAGTATTCGGGTCAACCCGAACCCAACCCGAACTCGATCAGGTCGGGTTCGGGTTGGGATTTTCGGGTTCAAATTCGGGTCGGGTCGGGTTCGGGTTGGGAATTTTCGTGTAATACCCCTACCTCAACCCGACCCGAACCCACCCGACCCACCCGAATTGACACCCCTAAATAACATGTAAGTACTTCTACAACTTTGTCAATAATGATTCATTTGATTTTTTACTTTAATATATTTCACATATTATTACTATACGTTCTTTAGTATTTTTGATTCATTTTATCTTACACCATCTTTTTTTTTTTATTACTCATTATCAATTAAGACAAAAATGCAATTTTGGTCATGTTAATTTATAATTTTGGTAATTTATTCTTGTCCATTTCGAAATTTACAATTAAGTCCTATAAGTTTGTAATTTTGGCAATTTAATCTTATCCGTTTCGAAATTTGCAATTAAATCCTGTAAGTTCTAAAATTTTACAATTTATGTTCGATTTTCGCCTGAAAATTTATTAGTTGTTGGAATTGGCCACGTGGCTCATTTCTTTGCTGATTTAGCGAGATGTCATGGCAAAAATATCTGACTTGTACAAAAAATTATTATACATGTGACGTATCTAATAAAATAAAATCTAAATAAAAAAAAACATATAACATGTTTTTTATGTTAATAAAAATCTTTTACAGATGAAAAGATTTTCTTTGCTGGCTCCTATGAGCATTTCAATTTTCTGGCTTACTCTTTCACTTGAATTTCCAAATTCAAGTTGCTACCGGTTACATGTCCTTTGGACCCTTCGCCCGTTTTCTATATATTTGTCTCCATCAAATCAGTCCATATTCTAAAGCAGGCGGGCGGACTATGGCTGAATTCAGACCGGGTCAGGCTCTTTTTTGTTTGAGCTGCTCCCAAGCATGCAAATCGGAAGGTCTCACTTGTCCTGGATCGGAATAAGTACATTCCATGATGGCCTTTTTATTGATTTCGCGTGGGATCGTGGTGATCCGTCTCCAGTTTGCTGGCCGATAAGATTTCTGAAATTGACCAGCTAATTGGGTTAGTTTAGCTATTCTTTTCTATGGAAAATGAGTCAGCTATCTGAGCGAGTCACTTTCTTATGTGTCAAATATAATTATGTTTTTTTATTTAAATATTTTTTATTAGATGCCACATGTATAATAATTTTTTTATACAAGTCAAATATTTTTGTCATGTCATCCGACCAAGTCAGCAAAGAAATGAGCCACGTGGCAAATTTTGACAACTAATAAATTTTTCGGCCAAAATGGAACATAAATTACAAAATTTTAGAACTTACAAGACTTAATTATAAATTTTGAAATGGACAGGACTAAATTGTCAAAATTACAAACTTATAGGATTTAATTGTAAATTTCGAAACAGACAAGACTAAATTGTCAAAATTGCAAACTTATAGTGATGAGTCTGAATATGGGGTACAGAGTCCAATCACTTTACAATTTGTTTAGTTGAAGAAACTAGCTGATGATTGCCGGAAAAGATGGGGGTTCTACCTGCTAGGACAAACACCAAAGCAAAGTCAGAAGGCCAAGCTGGGGGAACTGAGGGTGATTCCCAGTTTGGCTCTCCGACGCTCAAGTCAGATGATGATCTGAAAGAGAAGTTGCAAAAGTGCAGTAATGGAAGTTGCTTACAGTGAAGGAGATGAAGACTCCTATTTATAGTTGAGGTCAGGGATCCTTTGGTCATTTGCACCGTGTGGTCCTGACCGAATGTTGCCCTAACACGTGGCGTTGCGAGAGAAACCTGGGAGGAATCTTCTGCAAAATCTGGTGAAAGTTAGTGTTGGCAACAGTGGTAGGTGCGCGGGCATGTACGGGGTGTCAGAGAGCCGTTTCAGGGGGTTGGTAACGAGGGCTAAGAGCACGCTCGTGTCAACCAAGAGCCTTGGAGACCAAGGAATCCGCTAGGGGATGAAGGCCAAGGCTCATACAATGAGGGGGAGTGAAAGTTTCCCTGAGGGAGTGTAGCGCTTGAAGGGGGCTTCCTTGACTAATTGGAGCTTTAGCCATGTAGTATGAATCGGGCTCGTTAGAGAGCGGCAATGTTGGTCACGTGCACTCGTAGCAGAGATGGCACGTGTCTTTGAAGAATACTGACGCTCGAGGGGTTTGGACGCCCGTGTATAATTACCTTAATCACAAGAGGACAGGTGTCGCTACCTCGAGTTGCCACGTGTCCAAACGTGGGGCGAGCGTATTTTGACCCCATCATATAGGACAGAATTTACATTTTTGTCATCAATTAATTGTATATTTTTTAATTGAATGGAATTTTTTATGCAATGTTTAAATTTAAATGAGTTTTAGCGTCTCCTACGGTGACTGTTCTTCTGGTGAATCATCTCCACTTCAAGTTGAGTTTTAGCAGCAATAGTTACTCTATTTTCTCAGGTATAAATTTCATCGTTTTTTTGATATATATCAATTTTATTTTTGATTAACACGTGGAAACAAAAGTTGCTAGCATCAAAATTTTATTTATTATTTATAATTCATTTAATTGCATGATAATAATTATTTTTAAATTAAGGACCTGATTTTAATTGTTTGTTTTAAGATATTTATATATTTTTGTGTTTATGAATTTATTCATGTCTTTTGAACTTTACAAAATTGATATGGGATGGCACCAAAAAGGGAAAGAATTTATATGGGTAACTTTTGATTGTTTAAACTTTACTCCATAATTATTATGATTATTTCATGTAATATAATCTAATTGTACTTTTTATCCTTCTTTATTTTATTTTATAATATATTAATTTATACAATTTTGTTATCGGTATGTAATCCTTATACTTGAATCTTTATTTTTTTTTGTAATTATTTGTTTGTATCAAAATATTTATCTTTATCTTTGATATTTATAATTCTCAATTATTACTTTCGGATTTCAAAAGTTTTAATATTTAAGATTGTACTTGCATTGGTTATTCTACTTTTATTTAGTATGTCTCCCCGTAAACAATTAACAAGCCTTCAATTAGTCTCAATATATATTAATCCCTTAAATCTTGCCCAAATTGGTCATTCCTAATCTTTAATTTTGTTAAGGTTGAACTCATTGAAGTGATTAATTTCTATAAATATATATTTCAAGCGATGGATAAAATCACATGAATTAAAAATTTTATAATTGACTATGGAATTTGAACTAAATGATGTTGTATTATTTGTTCGGAAATTTTGATTATAATTCTTTTATTGACATATTTAACATGGAACTCACCTCTTTATTTTTTTATTTATATTTTTTTCTAGCATTTATCTTTTTTCTCAATCTCTCTCTTTGGCCTCTTCATTTCTCTCTTTTTTTTTATCCATCATCTCATTTCTAAATATTTCATATGTATATTTTTTATTTTATTATTTGTTTTTGTGCATATATAGATCATATTTGATCGAAGTTGTTTTTAATCTTTTAATTATTTATTTTTATAGTTATATTAATTTTTTTGTTTGTTGACTTAATTGCATTTTATGGTTGTTTTGTTATTGTACAAATTAATTAGTTGTATTTTAATAGTTATTTAGTGTATTTTCAAGTCTTTTAACATGTTAATATTATTTTTTATTTATTGTTTTTATTTATATTATTTGTTATTTTTATTTATTTAAAAAAATTTCTCGGAGTTTTTTGAATTTGAATAATGATAGACTAATAACTTGACTTACTTTTTAGGAAGCTTTAACACCTTTTCAGGTTAGAGTTTTTGGTATATATTTTTTAATTTTTCCCTTACTTTTTTCTAAATTTTTCTTATATATTATATTTTTATTTATATACAAATAGTTATATTTTTTAAAATTTTCTTGTAACACACGAGGGTTTTTGCTCGTAATCTAATATTACTTAAGTAACGTAAAATTAAGTGAAATTAAATAAAATAAAAATGTTTAATCCACTATACCTACTATTTTTATATATATAGGATTTAAATTCTTCAAAACTAATCTTTTTAATTCCACAAAAAATAAAATTTAGTTAGTTAAGTGATAATTTTATTATTAACTAATAATTAACGAAAGGAAAGTAGATGAACTACGTAGGCATAGTCGGCAGGTTTAGGATACAATGCTACTTTCATGTTTCAATTATGTGTTTCGGTAAAAATTATATTTTAAACTCGATCGAATTTTAATAAATTATATAATAAATACAGTATATTACATCAAGTATATTACAAGAGACCATTGCGAATTTGCGATTAGAATATCAAATCTTTCCTTCTTCTTTTTTTACGTTACAATTGTCTATCCCTTTTATGAGAAAATGAAATGGGAGATCCGAATCCCGAAAATTCTTATCTCTTTCCTCCACGTGTTAATTACTTCCATATCATGTCAAACCAATTATTATTAGCTTTGTTTTCTTACACCTATATCCTTTTATTTCGAGTTTTTTTTTCAATAATACTATTAAAATTTAATTTTATTAATAAAATAATACTTTTTGTAAAAGTTTTAATATTATATCACAAGTCGTAGATGATATATGCAACTCCACCAAATATTTTCCAATTATTTTCTTTTATTGCTATATACTTTATGTTATTTATAATTTTGATCCCAAAACTTTTAAAATATATTAATTAGGTATATAAAGTATATTTTTATTCATAATATCAAACGTAAGAGCATAGATATCGAAATTAATCATGCTTAATGAATAGAAGTACTCTAAAATTCATCCTGTAATTCATAAAACACACAAATAATTTGTAAAAATTTTATTACCTCTCTTTATCTCCTTCCTCTTCTACAACTCTGATTTATTGGTCCTCTAAGACTCGTCTTCGTTCTTCCTCGGTTAGCCCTTCTTGTTCCAAAAGTCCTCACAGCTTCGTGCTTTTACGGACATCAACTGGAAACAGACTTCAACCTCCAATGGAAACCCTCACTACGGCTTATCAGGTTCAATAAAAGATTTGTAGAAATACACTGGAGTAAAAAGGTATAATAAAACTCTTAACAAGGTATTTATCTCGTGTTTATGAAAGGGAGAATTTTATTTCATTCAGAAAAGGTTTATACAAACATTATATATTCTGAAAAGAGGATCTATTCTGGGAATACAACACTCAAAGCTCAAAAACTTAAAGACTCAAAGATATTTTTACATATGACTCTCAGATTTCAAGACAAGGTGTCTTTCCCCCTACAAGATAACTCTATTTGTAGGCTATATTCTTGCTAATGTTCGAACTTGAAATTTTTATTTGGAATCCACTGCTTTATCTTTCAACGATCCAGATCTTGCCGACAATTTTGTATGGTTGAGATTTTGCCTACACTTTTATCTGCCACTTGATGAATGGAGTATGACGTCATGGCATTCGTCACTTCCTTGCTGATGTATGTGCTTACATTATTTAATCGTTACAACCCATCAACTTGCAAGCTTTTTGTCTAGTCTCTGTAGTGCAGAAAAATTTATGTTTCTCAAATTTATTTATGAATTCCATCAAAAGATGAGAACTTATTTTTCCTCCTTTGGTGAGCAGAATCCAATTTCCTTTACTCATCAAGGTCTCCTACTTATATTTGTACAGATTCTCTGAAACACTTTGAATAGCTTTTATTCCCAAGGCACGTCTTTGGACAATCCATTCTTTAGTAACTTGGATCTTCCTTAGAGGTTTATTTCCTTGCTCAATCTTTATGGTGTCAGAAAGGTAGTCTGCAGTGATCATGAAGAAAGCTTCATGCCATATATGCTTCTCTGGTTCTGGAGATATTGTGTAGAACTTGAGAACCACTTGCCTTCCTCTAGCAAATTTACTGATTTGAGATTTTAGGGTATCATCAAATCTGGATATTTCCCTGAGATCTTTGCTTGGGTAGATTATATCAAGGAACCCGAAACAAGCATATCTATAAACTGCTTTTGGGCATGCTCCCATTATGCAGGTCAACCTTGGATATATGTTCTTGCCTTTAGAGAAGAATATAGTATCTGTATTTTTCATACTATATCCTTCATTAACTGTATGAATATATAAACGTTCCCATTCAGTGTTAGGAACATATTTTTCTACTTCAATTTTTATTGCCTTTGGAGAAGACTCCTTTTCCAGTTTTATTTCAATGACAGAAGGAACTTTATTTTTGGCTTCTTCTTTATTTTTCTTGCCAGATGATTCGGCCTCTTCTATTTTTATTGACTTAAAATTTTCAATATATTTTTCTAATTTTTGAGTCACTTTACTCACCTTTTCCAGGTTTTCAGTTACCAAATCTATCAATGGAGGCAGATTTTTATACATATATTGTTCCAGGAGAATAGTTCCTTAATAGAGATCTACAGCCATACTCTTGATATATGAGATCTCTTCTTTTATTTGTGAAATATCAATTTTATCCTCCATCTGTAAAAGAGAGAAACGTTTATTAAAAATCTTTTCAAGATTTTCTATAAGTGATTTTTGGGAAATCACCACCCATTAACGGATTTGATTTTGTCTTTACCATCTATTGTTTGAGATGGACTAGATATATGTGTACCCATATATTGGCCTTCTAAGTTTCTATAAGTGATTTTTGGGAAATCACCACCCATTAACGGATTTGATTTTGTCTTTACCATCTACCGTTTGAGATGGACTAGATATATGTATACCCATATATTGGCCTTCATTTTGAATCAAAATCTATATTTCTGGATAAAAAATTGGTTAGAAAATTATCAGTTCCTTTTATGGGAATGATTTTGAAATTATAAAGAGATAAGAAAACTTGCCACCTATGTAATCTTCTATAATTTGGTTCACTGGGTAGTTTATTGTTAGCAAGGCTTGGAACTTGGGTGTTATCAACATGAACAATAAAAGACTTTTGGAGTAGGAAAAGTGAAAACTTTTTGATCCCATTTATTACTCCTAGTAATTCTTTTTCATGCGTAGTATAATTTATTTCTACTGATTTAAAAGTACCGCGAGTATATCTACAAATCTCATTAAAATCTGTCTTCAAGATCGCAGCCCAATATAAATCAGAGGCATCAGTTTGAAGAATTAAGTTATCATTTTTATCAGGAAGCCTTAATTCTAAAAGAATTTTACATTCTTCCTTTAACTTTATGACAATTTCTGTATGTTTTGGAGTCCATCGTTTTGTATTGTTTTTTCTTAATAACTTTTGTATTTCATGTCTTTTCTTAGCTAATTCCGTTATGAAACCTTCAACATAATTAAGACATCCTAAAAATTTTTCTATTTGTTTTCTATTTTCTAATTTATCTGGAAACTCATTAATTTTACTAGATATATGAGGTTACAATTTTATACCTGCCGCACTTAGTTTTAATCCTAAGAACTCAATTTCTTTAATTAGTTTCTATTACTGCTTTTCTTTCAGATAAAACAATACCATTTTCTTTACATAATTTAGCAAAGAGTAGAAGATGTTTTCTATGTTCTTCTATGGTATTTGAACAAATAAGAATATCATCTATATAAACAACCATGAATTCTCTATATTTACTAAATATATCGTCCATTTTTCTCAAATATATTGATGGAGCATTTTTTAATCCAAATGGCATCACTAACCATTCATAATGTCCTTGAGGGGCACTGAAGGCTGTATATTGGATGCTATCATTTTCCATTTTTACTTGCCAAAATCCAGATGTACAATCAAATTTTGAATAATAAGATTTATTTTTTACTGGATCTATTAATACTTCTTTATTGGGTAATTGGTAACTATCACCCTTAGTGAAATGGTTTAATCTTTTATAATTTATTACCATTCTTTCTTTATTTCTTTTCTTTTCAGCTTCTTTCATTACCATGAATGCTGGACTAGAAAAGGGGCTAAAACTTTTCCGAATCAAACCTTTATCTAAGAGTTCTTTTATTTGTTTTTTAAATTCATCTTCTTCGTTTAAGGTATATCTCATAGACCTTTCTTTAATTATGATATTATTTGTTAATTCTATTCTAGCTTTTGGATAGTCTTTTTTCCAAAAAGCCAATGGATGGTTACTATAATTTTCCTTTATTTTGCTAGTAACCGTTTCTAAGTTTATTCTTTTTATAACTATTTTATTTATTGGTAGTTGTATTTTTTCATATATTGAGTGTCCACCACGCTTAGCTGGCTGAACTCTGAAAAGATGGTTTAGTCGTGGTAATTTTAACAAATGACCACACTTTGTTTTAAGCACAATAGAATATGCATTTTGCATATAATATTGAAATTGTTGTAGGAAATCATTTCCTAATAATATATCAACTTCTAGTTCATTATATTCATATATTCTAGGAACCATTATTATTTTACTTCCTAGAACAATATCAACATCTATTGCTGATCTGTGTATATCCTGTGATTTTCCAGTCACACCTTTTATTCTGATTTTTCCATCTTCTTTCCATTTATTAATCAAGAAGGTTTTGAAAATAGTTATTTCAGATCCAGTATCTATTAAAGCACAAGTTATTATTTCGTTTTCAGGAGTTTCTCTTATTCCTACCTGAATGAAAACACTAACTGTAAAGTTATATCTTTTCATTTTATTCTTGGATAATATATGACTTTGTCTTCTATGCAGAGTGTTACTCCATCTTTTTCTATCTTATAGTAATTACAACTATCTAGGAAAGCATTTCCTAAGATTATGTCATAGGAACTTCCCGTCATATTTTCATCTAGATAACATTTAACAATTATTCTAGATTTATCAATATTTATTGGAATAAATATTTGTTGGTTACATGCAACTATCTTTCTTTCAAAGTTTTCATAATAGAAACTCTCATTCAAGGTTCTATCATTAATCCTTTATTTTTTATTTTAGCAAAATGATTTGCACTTGCTCCTGTATCTATCAATACTTTTGGTTCTTTAATATATTCTTGACCATTAAAGTATTCTCCTAAAATGATCATTGTTTTATTTACTGAATTTTTATTTATACTTAAAGTTCTGGCTATATTCATTTTCTGATTCCTTCTAGCTATACTATTTTTTCCAAATTCTATTTGAGGAGTTTTACTAGAAAATCCTTCTTCTATCAAAGGTTTATTTATGATTTCTAATTCATAATTTGTTATTTCTTTTGGGTTTTCAAGTAGAGGTAATTTAGCTGAAGCTATTTCTCTACATTCTTCATCTATTTCTAAATGTGGTTTATCTTGATAAATTTTCCCATAATTACTATTACTTAGAACATATAATGCTCTATAGTAAATAGAGAAAGCTTTACTTTTATCTTTCAATCCTATATCTTTTATGAATTTGTAATGTAAACTTAATGTTTCATCTATATTATGATCATTTATATTCACACTATATTTAGGATATAAATCAAATAATATTTGTTTATAACACAAATTTCTTTATATAGTTCCTAGATGACTTCTCTTCGCATATGTAAATTTCTGATCATGAAGAGAAAGTACTATAGGATTATCTATTCCTTCTCTAAACAATGATTTTATCAGGAATTGAACTCTTCCTAAATATATATATTGTATTTTACTTTTTCCTTTTTATCTTTTATTTTGTTCAAAGCTTGATTTATAGTATTTCTTATTAACAAGTTAATCTTAACCTGCCCTGAAGTATGTTCAATGTTTATAGATTTTTCTACTTCATGGTAGTCATATATATTTATTTTCTTTCTTTTTATAAAACTTGATATCCCTTTAAATATACTTTGACTAGGATTTATAGCATTTAATTTTAGTTTCTTTATCTTATCTAAAGTTTCTTTATTGAAGGTAATGCATTCTCCATATCCTTCTGGTCCTTCATAAATCTCTATTTCTTCATCAGATAATTGTGTTATTTCAGAACTCATTCTGATTCAGTATCTAATTCTGAAGATATTTCATTTTCTGATAAATCAGATTTTTCCATATATATTTCTTTTCCAAAATAGTTTTCTATATCAGAAACTTCTTCAAGTTCATCTCTTATTTCTAAAAATTCAATTTCTATATTTTTAATATGTTTAGCTTTAGGTTTTGGACATTCAGGTGATTTATGATCTTCTTCTCCACAATTCCAGCATTGACATTTAGTTAATTTTTTTTTATTTCCTTATTAGATTTATTTTCATACTTATTTCTCTTAAAGAACTTTCTTCTAGGTTTTATATTTTTTCTTTGAAAATTTTTATTTTTTTTATATTTTTTCTTATAAAATTTTCTTTTATTCTTTTTAGGGTATGTTTTTCTATTACTTCCCCATTGTGTAGGCAATTCTACTGTATCACAACAGAGTTTAGTTATTCTTTTAGATTTTTTATATAATTGTTGTTCACTACATATTCTTTTAAGTTCTGATGTTAAAACTTTTATTCTTCCTCCTAGATTTTGAGGATACATATCTTTCTTTTCTCTCCATACTTTATTCATGTGATTATTCCAGGGATAAGGAAGTTTAGTGTAAAACATATTTAGCATTATTTCTTGAGATTCTGTACTATAATATTGGGTATAATAATAATCTCTAAATTCACATACATAATTTTTTATATTGCACATTGAGAATATACTTAGGTTTATTAGATTACTTCTTGCTTCATCTTTTTCTCTTTCTCTTTCTAATTCTTTATTAGCTATCTATGATCCACCTAAAAATTCATCAGATATATTTGCAACTATACTTTGTACTCCTGTTCTTATATCTATATCAAATCCATTTTCCATTCCAACTTTCATTATTCTTTGTATATCAGGAGATACTCCTTCCCACCATTTAAGAACTGTAGCACCCCTTTTAGTAGAGATGCCACACCACCACACTATAGTCGATCCACATATGAAATGGATAATCCGTACATGAACCAACCTATAGCGAACGAGTGATAATAAAAATAAACCAACTAGTTAGGCTGGACTAACCCTCAATCAATTACCATAATGCATAAGAAATAAAGTGGAAACATGCTATATTATCGATCATTTGTCAAGTAACCCGTATTCTAATCTCACATATCAATACATTACCATCTCCAAATACTTAACAAATAACAATAGTTCATATCCTATAGTAAATAAATGAACCGTGCATGACTCAAATGCAAGGACTGGACTCGACTCAAATCCCGCCTAGCATGCACCTGCAAGAACCTGAAAGGTGGAGGCGTCAGTCTATGAAGACTGAGTGAGGGGCATAAATAAATATTAGCGCAGGTAACATGCAAGTTATAACCTCGGGTAAGGTTTTATAACTAAAGATAATAAGTTCAAGAATAACATAGAACTCGCCCGAGATTACAACTATCAAGTTTAACATGTTAATCACTTTCAATCAATCAATCAGCGGCCCTGGCGAGGGGCGTGCACGATCTCCAACCAAACTCCGACAGTGTACCATGATTAAGTTTCCAATTGATTAAGTTATCACACAAATATTTATAGTGCACACGATCAATAACACGAACTCCTTATTCCTCCAATGATGGTGGGTTTGCAAGGCCCGAACCATCCACGGTAACACGGTGTACGTCGGGAACATGACTCCCACGCACGGGGACTCCTTCCTCCACCAAACCTTCTGGTAGATTCAGGGCTCATCCCCACGGTAAGAGAGGAGTGTAAGAGTTACCCGTCAGCCCATGCTTTCCCGATTGGCTCAAACACTAGCTCTCGGACCCACAGTGCACGAAACATGGTAATTCGCCAAAACACGGTCACAGTTCAATCACGGTAACATGGTACACGGCTTGTGACATGATACACGGCTTGTTACAAATCATTTGAGTGTTTTTGGAAAAGGTTATATATATATATATATTTATATATATATATATATATATATACATTTTGGCCAAAAATTCACGTAAGGGTTATACGGGTTGTAGGTAGCTAGCAATTAAACCTCACCTGATAGGCGACACGACGACTCATGGATGCATGAACGTGCTCATTCGATCACAATCTCCGCCCTGGAGAAGAACTGGATAAGAAAAGGGAACATTGTGCACTCGTGAGACATGACTCGATAATGATACCAAATATGACGCACGCCTTAATCATGTAACGAGATGACATGCATTGATCAATGTAGCATGATATAATCATATTCTTGAATGTAATTGATCATATAATAACATGTTTGGGTCATTTAGAGGCATAGGATTGGAATTGAAAAAATGGAATTTATGCAGAAACATTCTGCCTCTCCAGAGACCTGGGAACGGCCGTTCCGGCCCTTAGTTCAAAATGGGAAGGGCCGTTCCCAGCTCCCCGAAGCTGCTCCTCGAAAATGGGAATGGCCATTCCGGTTGCAAGCCAAAACGGGAAGGGTCGTTCCCAGTTACGCGGGTTGTCCTTTTCAAAAGGGTGGGAACGGTCGTTCCTAGAAATGAACTGGGACGGGAAGGGCCATTGCCGTCATGCAGAAGATGTAAAAGTAGGGGACGAAACAGGGGATGCACGAACCACACTCAAATCTCCATAAAACACTCATAACTCAATCTCAAATGCATGAATTCATGAAGGAAACATATGTTCATGCTCAAAGTATAATAAAAACCAATATAAACACTTGTTTCATGCTTTAATTCCAAGAATCATCAAAGTTCATCCAAATAAGAACTCATCATATATCTTCATAAATCTCAAGATTTGAACATGAAATTCAAGCTACAAGCATGTAATCATACTTCTAACAACAAATACACAAATTATCAAGCTTAAATCATGAACCCTAGCTTCAATCAAAATTATCAAGAAATCACACATATCTCACATATATACCTTGAATGGAAAAGAAATTAAAAGGAGATGAAGAAGTGATGATGATGATGCTCCAAGATTCATAATTTCTGCAAAACCATAGCTTAATATGATGAAATCTTTCTCTCCCTTTTTGGATAATTTTGGTTCGGTGAGGAAGGAAGCAAATATGGGTGTATGTTTATGAAATAAAATGATCATGGAAGAATGGAGAAGGAATATAACGTGATTTGGCTCCTCAAAATTGATGAAATACCCAATTTGCAATTAAGTCCCTCAAGTGTATAAATTATGCAATCAAGTATGGAAAGTTTGGAAAATGATCAATTAGGTCCAAGAAATAATCATGCAATTTAATCCTCACATTTACAAGGATGGTCAATTAAGGACAATTAAGCATATAATTCATGTTCGACAATTATTTCACGTAACAATTAAATCCAACTTATAAAATAATTCTCAAGTTGACACGTATTTCACATATTTTCACGTAAACATATTGAAATAGAATTTATAAAATTAATATAACTCATATAAGTTGAATAAACGAAAGTAATAAAATAAAATCCTAACGCTCGAAACTCACACGTGTCGAGCTTACCTGACTGTCTGGAAATTGGGGCGTTACAAGAACTATTCCATCAAACGTAGTTATAATATATTCACTCTTCTTACTAGCTCCCCAATATATACCATCTTGGGTTAATAAGAAGGCTATCATATCGTTTTGCCACTTTACTATAGCTTTTCTATTATCAACTTGACAATCTAGATTTAATTTACTCCCTTGGAGATTTATAGGTTCACTATATTGTTCAGTAGGTTGATATTTTGGATTATAAGATATATTCTTCTTACTTTGTTCTTTATTTCTCTTAGGTCTATAATATGTTTTAGTGTAATTATCATTAGAACCCATAGAGGATTCTGGAGTTTCATTAGTTACTCCTGAAGGTCCTCCGGTTGTATTCATTCCAACTTCACATTCAACTATATCATTTAGATTTATTTTTTCAAATTCTTCTATCAAATCATTTACTTCATTCATTGTTCTCAGATTCTTCTTTTAGTTTAGTTTCTTCTATAATTTCCTTTAATTTTGATTCTTCCTTAATTTTATTTTCTCTATCATCTTACTCTTTTAATAATTTAGGAAGGTATATTGTATACATATATTCATCAAATGATCCAGGTTCATATTTCTTTTCTGTTGGTATAGGAACAATCTTTGTAGGTGTTTTTATTGTTTTTTCTATTTCTTTTTTCTTATCTAATTTTGTCTTTTTAATATTATCTTGAATAAGGTTATTTAATTGTTTTATTTTAATTCTAATAACTTGGATTTCTGTATTTATATTATTTATTTCATATTTTAATTTTGCTAACTCTTCTAATAAAGTATTTATAGCATTTGCAACTGATTCAATGTGATTCATTATGGTGAAGCGAGTTGCCAATCTGTATCATCGTAGGATTCATATCCTCCTTCTGTATATGTTTCATTTAAATTCCATTTATCTGAGCAGAAATTTAAATATATCAAAGTTGTATGTAATAATATTCCTATTATATAACTTTCTATTATTGTATTTATAATTTTTTCCATTTTTGCCAACTGTTTGTGGCTTCTTTCTTTTGTTTTCTTATTTTTTGTTTACACAATTTTATTTTATTTTTTATTTCTTTATTTTCTTTATTACTTTTAATTTCTCTTTTATATTCTTCTAGTATTGTTCTTAATCTTAAAATATTATTTATATTATTAATCCATTTGTTTAAATGAGTTACTTGATTAGTTTTTAATAACCCTACCATTTATAATGTCAAAAGATTTATATAGTGATCTCTATCTTTTTTATGGCTATTCATTCTATCATAATAATATTCATTAGGATATTTGTTATAATGATCTTTATACCACTGATACATTGAGTCAAAATATTTTATTGATTCAATTATTTTTCTTTTATCAAATATTTTCATTTTGTTTTATTATTTATTATTTGGATTGTATGGCTCGGATACCACTTAGACGCGGATATATTTTGTATTTGGGTGATATTAAATATGATATTAAAGGTGATATTAAACATGATTATTTATAAATTAGATTATTGCCTTTTCAATATATTTTTGTCTTCTTATTTCAGAAGCTAACATTGCTTCATGAAACTCTATTTGTTTAATGATATGATATTCTTCAATATTAAATAAATTATCTTTATTAATAGTTCTAATAAGTTGTAATTTTTCTTTCTCAACATTAATTCTAGCTCGTTGAAAATCTATACTCATTTGTATATTTTTTGTTAATTCACGAATATCCTTTTATAATATTTACTCCGCATTTTTATACTTATAAATTATGCCAAACAAAATCTAAGTAAAAGCAAAATGATATTTCTTCAATTGTTCAAGGACGGATATATTGTAACTGTCTATATGCATCTAAAATATTAAAAATCATAGCTATAAATGTTTCTTTATTCATATTATTCATTTGCCCTGATTAATTTTCTTGTTTATAAATTTGCTCTATAGTTATCATAATTTTATTTATAAAATTTAATTTTTTATTTGTTTTTGTACAATCTTCATCACAGTCTATTTGATTTATATTATATTTTTCTGTATGTTCTCTTCCTAGCATTCTCATTCTATCAGTTGGGAATCGTTTTACAAAATGTCTAAAATGTCTATTAGATGTATCTCCATCAAAACATTTATAAAAATTACACGCAAGTAATAATTCTCTACTAAAATCACCATTTGAATTATTATTCATGATGTGAATATATAAGTTTTTTATTTTTTGGGGTTATTTGTTATTTTATAAAATATATAGGCCCCTTTATAAAAAGAGTTTGAGTTGAAAATATAATTTTTAGAAAGTTGTTGTATTATTACTATTCATGAATAGTAGGGAAAAAATCCAAGGTTGAATGAAATTTTTGGAGTCGTGGATGAGATCCACAACTTCTATCATTTTATTAAAGTTTTAAAAAGAAGTGGTATTTTATTAAACCTTTTTAGGAAAAATGGTACTTTTGAAAATGACTCCTTTTATTTCTACCATTCTTTTCAATTTTATATGAACCTTTTTTGGATTTCTTATTGGGGGAATTAGGGAAAAGTTCCCAATACGGGGCTCAAATTTGACATAACTCCCCTGTTTCAAATTTATCTTTAATAACTTTTTAGTTCACTTTAATATTTTTACTTCACTACCTGTTGTGTGCAATTTTATTAAATTGCCCATGAAGGTTAACACTTTCCCTTTCATTCTCAACTCTCATTAATCTAGTGAAATGTGGTATAAATTTGGTGAAATGTGGTATAAAAAAGACATTATGATGTATTTAATTATCCATATGTAGTATAAATTTTTGAAAAGTAAGGATTCTCTTGTATGTACCCCAAGAGGTGGAATTATACAACCTTATTCATGTAGTATAAATTTGGTGAAATATGGTATAAAAAAGGCAAAATGACATATTTAATCATCCATATGTATTATAAATTTTTGAAAAGTAAGGATTCGATTTTATGTACCCCAAGAGGTGGAATTATACAACCTTATTCGTGTAGTACAAATTTGGTGAAATGTGTTATAAAAAAGATTAAATGACATATTTAATCATCCATATGTAGTATAAATTTTTGAAAAGTAAGATTCACTTTTATGTACCCCCAAAAGGTGGAATTATACAATCTTATTCATGTAGTACAAATTTAGTGAAATGTTGTATAAAAATGGCAAAATAATATATTTAATGATCCATATGTAGTATAAATTTTTGAAAAATAAGGAAAATAATAAATGGAAGGGTAAAGCAATTATTTTAGGTCAATAGGGGGCAAACCAAAATTATAAATTTCATATAGGGAGTTAGTAGGGACAATTTTCAAAAGGGCGATGTTATAAAAGACTATTGTTTAGGCTTGATTATGGTTTCCTTATATAACAGATTCATTAAGATCCCTGGTGTGAAGGGATTCTACCTAAGATAAATAACCCCTCATTGTATCTTTCATAGACAGAAAATCAAATAGAAAGGATGTCTTCAATAAAATCTTTTCCTCTTTTCCATGCTCTAACATGGTATCAGAGCAGGATTCATCCTAGGGACTCAGAAATTTCATCATCGTCCTAAACACCGTTTCTCAAACCTCTGTGGCATCAATCAAGATGTCTACAGAAATCACTCCAACACTTAGCACCCAACTTTCAAAACTCTCAATGACCAATTCCGAGAACCTCTCAATTGGTATTAAACTAAACCATGAAAATTACCCGATCTGGGCCCGGATTATGAAGATGGCGATCGGCGGAAGAGGCGGCCGATCACACATCACGGGAAAACCACCCGCACCAGCAGAAATAGATGAATCGTATGATGAGTGGGAACAACTAGACCAACAAGTGTTCACATGGATCATACAGAACATGGAACCGAGTTTGATAAACAACGTTCTCCAATACCCAACAACAAAGGCACTCTGGGACGGCCTCGCTACGACCTATGGCAGCGGCACAGACCCTCTGCAACTATTCGATTTACACAGAAGGGCAAACACACTCAAACAAGGGTCAGACAGCCTCGAAGAATTTTGGGGGAAATTGCAAACAATCTGGATGGCCATAGACCGAAAACAGCCAAACCCTATGAAGTGCTCAGACGACATCACAACCTTCAATAAGATTCAACAAGAACAGAGGCTTTACCAATTACTTACCGGAATTGATGAACGGTATGACCAAATTAGGCGAGATCTATTGAAGCTTGACACGAAACCCTCAGTGGAGTCGGCCTACGCCACCATCCGGAGGGAGGCTGCCCGTCTTCAAATCTTGAAGACGGCGTCCGATGGCGAAGGAGACCCATCATCATTGGGTACTGGAGTGGGACTGATCGCGAAAGGAGGAAAGAACGGGCGCAACAGATCCGACGGGAACAGGCGCGGTGAGGGTGGTGGCTGGAAACCACCGCCACCGCGGGAGGACAAGTCTGAACTAGAATGCTCACACTGTGGAAAACCCAGGCACACCAAGAGGGGTGCTTCGAATTAATAGGATATCCGGAATGGTGGGAAGGAAGTAAGAAAGGGAGTGGAGGATCGAATACCAGCGGCGCACGACGGCGGGCGAACGCTGTGACTGGCGAGGTGCAGGGCTGGGCAGATCCGGCGAAACACCAGGCCGCCGCTGTAAGCATCACTCACCAAGACACCGGTGCAGCGGCGGCGACACCAGAACTGACGACGGGAGGCCGGCGGGCGAATATCGCCGCCTATGCTCAAGGAGGATCTGAGGCAACTAAGCTGGGTAACGGAGGTAATGGGATTGAGTCAACCGACTCAAATCCCAGCAAACCCTTATTTCATTTCCCTAAAGTTCAGTTATTTGCAAAACAGCCCCCCATGTTTGGCCTCTCTGCATTTGTACCCCACAGCTTACATGTCACTAATGATAATACCAAAAAATCATCACAATGGATAATTGATTGTGGGGCCACCGATACAATGACATTTGATCCGTCGGATTTAATTGAACCAATTTTGAAAAGTTCTAATATTCAGACTGCTAATGGCGAGTTTGTGAAGGTTAAAGGGGAAGGAACTGTTAATATTTCACCAAGATTGAAATTGAAAAACTGCCTCTATGTCCCGTCTTTATCTTGCAAGCTGTTGTCTCTGAGTCATTTAACCAGTGAGCTGAACTGTATGGTGCTTATATACCCTCGTTTCTGTGTTATCCAGGACATTCATACGAAGGAGATAGTTGGGCGTGGTACTGAGCGGGACGGACTTTACTACGTGGATGAGTTAGATAAACCTGCGAGAGCATTGTTGACAAAAGGCAACCCGGACACTCAAATCTGGCTATGGCACCGCCGTCTTGGACACCCATCTGCTGGGTATTTACGAATGTTATTTCCTACCCTTTTTCAGGATAAACAGAACTTTCAGTTGTTATGTGAAACTTGTTCTATTGCAAAAAGTCATAGGACTTCCTTTAAACCTACAAACACTCGAGTGCAGTCAGTTTTTTCTTTAATTCATTCAGATGTGTGGGGCCCTGCCCCGGTTACAAATCACAGCCGGTTTCGTTACTTTGTGTTATTCATTGATGACTTTTCTCGTATGACGTGGGTCTATTTTTTGCGGCACAAGTCCGAAGTAACTGATACCTTCATAGCCTTCTTTAACTTGATCCAAACACAATTTGATAAGAAGATTCAAATCTTGAGAACCGACAATGGGCGTGAGTATGTCAACCAAATGATGTCCGAATTTACCACTCAACAAGGCATAATCCATCAAACCTCTTGCCCAAACACACCCCAACAAAATGGGGTGTCTGAACGGAAAAATAGAACCTTACTTGAGATGACCCGTGCCCTCCTCACCGAGTCACATACACCAACCAATCTTTGGCCAGAGGCTGTCGCCACATCTACTTATCTTACCAATAGACTTCCTACCAAAATCCTCAATCACAAGACACCTCTATCCGTGTTCCAAACCCAAGTCACTATTCCTCACTCCATGACTTTACCCCCACGGATCTTTGGTTGCTCAGTGTTTGTGCATATTCCTAAAATAGAACGGACGAAATTGGATCCTTGTGCCCTCAAATGTGCCTTTGTTGGATATGCCCCTAATCAGAAGGGCTACAGATGCTATCACCCCGCTACACGTCGGTTCTATGTTACTATGGACTGTGAGTTCTTGGAAACTGAATATTATTTTCAGACCCAGCATAGCTCTCAGGGGGAGCATTATCCGAGTGACTCACTATGCTGGCTCGACTCAGAGGTCACTGAAACATCTCAAAGGCCTTCTTCTGGCTCCGATACGCTCAGTACCACTCTCAAGCATCCTCCTCCGCATGGTGTCCACACCAAAGAAACCGAGGTAACTGATTCTGGTCTTCCCTCATCTGTTCTTCTTGATTCTACTGTTATATCAGATACATTTAACCCTGTGGTGAGTGATACAGATAATTCCAGATATGAGTTGCCTCAGAGAAGCAACCGGGGCATACCTCCTGACCGGTACTCTCCCGATCAACGGTCTCGATCCTCTAAGTATCCAGTGGGTAATATGGCACTCAGGGGAAGTATGTCCCGCGTGGCTCAAGCCTTCTTGGGAAATCTCTATAAGGAGCAAATCCCAAAAACTGCCAAGGAGGCTATGCAGGCCAAGGAGTGGAGAGAGGCTATGATGGTTGAAATGGATGCCCTCGAAAAGAATGAAACCTGGGAAAAATGTGAATTACCCTATGACACGAAGCCAGTAGGGTGCAAATGGGTGTTCACCATCAAGTACAAGGCTGATGGGACAGTTGAGAGATACAAGGCACGACTCGTAGCAAAAGGATACACCCAGACCTATGGGATCGATTATTCTGAAACCTTCTCCCCAGTGGCAAAACTAGATACTGTACGAGTTCTTCTCTCAGTAGCCGCGAACCAGGAGTGGCCTCTTCACCAATTTGATGTTAAGAACGCCTTCTTACATGGAGAGCTATCAGAAGAAGTGTACATGGAAGCACCGCCAGGTTTCTCAGATCAGTTCAGAACCCATGAAGTGTGTCGTCTTAGGAAAGCTTTGTATGGGCTCAAACAATCCCCACGAGCCTGGTTTGGAAGGTTCACTAAGGCCATGCAGAAATATGGATACAGACAAAGCAATGCAGATCACACATTGTTCCTGAAAAACAGAGGGAACTTAATCACGTGTCTGATCATATATGTGGATGACATGATCATCACCGGGAGTGACAAGGAAGAGATGGAACAGCTGCGCAGAAACTTGTTCCTAGAATTTGAGATGAAAGATCTGGGAGGCTTGAAGTACTTCTTGGGAATTGAAGTAATGCGGTCTAAGCAAGGAATCTTTATTTCACAGAGGAAGTACGTTCTTGACCTCCTGGCAGAAACAGGAATGCTGGATTGCAAACCAGTGGACACACCGATTCAGGTGAACCATAGGCTGAAAATACAAGAAGATGGAAAACCGGCAGACAGAGAACGGTACCAAAGGCTTGTTGGGAAACTTATCTACTTGTCTCATACAAGACCTGACATCGCGTATGCAGTCGGGGTAGTTAGCCAATTCATGCATCAACCAGAACAGAGACATATGGAAGCAGTGACGAGGATACTGCGGTACTTAAAGGGGTCAGCATGCAATGGGATCATGTTTAGCAAGCACGGTAACCTAGACATCGAAGCCCACACCGACGCTGACTGGGCAGGAAACCCGAATGACAGGAGGTCTACCTCGGGGTTCTTTACCTTAGTTGGAGGAAATGTGGTAACCTGGAGAAGCAAAAAACAAAAAAGTGGTGGCACTTTCCAGTGCTGAAGCTGAATTTAGAGGGATTGCTAAGACTGTCACTGAGATTATCTGGGTAAGGCGACTTATGACAGAAATTGGATTAAATCCAACAGGACCCGCAGTGGTGAAGTGTGACAACAAAGCAGCAATCAGTATATCAGAAAATCCGGTTCAGCATGACAGAACAAAGCATGTGGAGGTTGACCGTCATTTCATCAAAGAAAAGTTAGAGGAAGGCACCATCCAGCTACCGTTTGTGAGATCAGAAGACCAGCTAGCTGACATCTTAACTAAGGCAGTCACTGGACAGGCGTTTAGCCTTGCATTGGTCAAGTTACGTATCGGTGATCCGATCACTTAACTTGAGGGGGAGTGTTATAAAAGACTATTGTTTAGGCTTGATTATGGTTTCCTTATATAACAGATTCATTAAGATCCCTGGTGTGAAGGGATTCTACCTAAGATAAATAACCCCTCATTGTATCCTTCATAGACAGAAAATCAAATAGAAAGGATGTCTTCAATAAAATCTTTTCCTCTTTTCCATGCTCTAACAGGCGAGCTAACTAAAATTTTTACGACCCATGACTAGTTTTAAACTAAGGCCCTTTGTTATTCATTACTTCTATTCATCGTCATTTATTTTAATACAAAATGTTATTTAATTTAATAAGCATGTTTCATTCTTCGCTCACGGTTTCATATATGGGTTTTGAAGTTTATTTTTCATTTTAAACCATTTGTTAATTTATCTAATTATTATGATGAGTGATATGTATTTATTTTAATATGTACTTTTTTATATTATATTATGTCATAATGTATAGTTTAAAATTTTTAAATAGTTTTTAACATGAAATTCATTTAAATGACTGATCATTTTATCTTCTTTATAATCTTTATATTTTTAATTAATTTATTTTTATTTTCTACATAATTAATGATTTTATAAATATATTATAATTTATAAAAAAATTTAAATGATTTTGTACATAACACGGGATACAGGTTAATAATTATTAAGCGACCAGACCAAATACTTGTATTGGTTTATATTTTATTTTGATATCTCTAGTCAAATTTAGGGACAAGTACCCTTCATCTTATCAAAAAATAAACTTGGTGAATCAATCTACATAAAAATTAAGCATTTTACTCAGATTGCATAATTAAACATCATATGCATGTTTCTTTTCATAAAAATTCACACCGTAATCTTTAAAAATATAAAAACTTTCAAAATAGCTACTTTGATTTGTCTTTGTTTATATATTTTAAATTCTTATCAAAAGAAAAAGTTTATATATTTTAAATGTATGAATTTGACTCAGCTTGAACAATAAAATAAAAAATTCATTATATCAATAAAAGTTGAGCAGTCCATATCCCTTGAATTTTATTTTCCAAAAATTGACGAAGGAATTGACTGTTTGGGTCCATACATGTACGAACAACCCAAATTTGATTTATCATTGTCGGGGAAATTTTTGAACAGGACCAAATGTTTCTATTTTTTATCCAAAACCCCCTAATTCAAATGTGATACATTTAACATCCCAATTACACAATACATTTTTTCTAAACCCCCTAATCACTTAAAATGTCAATTTTATCCTATTTTTTTACTTTTTCCACACCAATTTGACTTCCTCCACACCCATCTTCTTCATCATCATCTTCAACCTTGAAGATGGCGGAGCGCCGCCGTCACCACCACCGGGCCACCGCCTAGGGGTGAGCAGAAACCGAACCGAAACCGAAAACCGAACCTAACCGATACTGAACCGAAGCTAGTTCGGTTCGGGTTTGGTTTCGGTTAGTGGTTTTTCAGTTTTTCGGTTTCGTACCGAAAAACCAAACCTAAGCATAAGTGAATAAAGTTTTCTGTTGTTGGACTTGGACTCCTGGACATTTGCTTGCTTCCTGGCTGCTGCAGTGCTGCTATTGCATTTCCATTGCCATTGGTATCATGCTATTCTTGGTACACTTTCGTGCTGCATCAGGAGCTAGAACTTGGAAGTCTGGAGCAGCTGTACTTCTCTTGCTGTTGTCATCAAATAATTCCATTTGGTTTTGTATGGAATTATTTCAACTCTCTGTTTTTCCAAACACATGGAGTTCAAATGAAATTAGTATGTTTTGATTTTTGAGAGTTGAGACTCTGTTTTTCTATTTTTAGGTCAGTTTGTTTTCAATTTTTTGACATCTTTCAACTTTTGGGTAAACCAAATGGATTTCAATCTCGGTTAGCATTTAGGGTTTTTGCATTTTTTTCATTTTTTTTTTAAATTTTATATCCATTTTCGGTTTTTCGGTAAATAACCGAAACCGAACCGAAATATTTCGTTTTTTACCGAACCGAAACCGAGCTACTTCGGTTCGGTAAATGGTTAGTAAAAATACTAACCGAAATTTCGGTTAACCGAAACCGATTAACCGAAATTTCGATTTTTTACCGAATGCTCACCCCTACCGCCGCCGCACCACCGCCGGTGGTGGTCCAAAAATTCCCAAAAAATTCACCGGGCACGTACTACTCGTCCTCGTTCCATATCTTCGGTTAGTTTTTCAAAATTCGAATCCATTTGTCCCAAATTTCAAATCTAAAATTTTCGATCTAAAAAAAGAAATGTCAATAACTCCCAAACCGATTAACGAAAATCGATTCCGTAAATTGCAATGGACTCTCCGTGTCGAGATCTTCAAGATCCATACAAAAATCGTCCAAAAAATTCGCCGGAATGTCACCGACGGAAAACCCGTTTTGTCTTGAAAAAACCCATATTTTCAGGGGAGCTCTGGCGCCTTCTCCGGCCATTTTCGTGAGACGGGGCTGCCACGAATGAAGTCGCGTCATCGACCCGAGTTGAAACACGTAGGCGCCGTCTCCGGAAAGTGGCCGGAGGTACTGCCCAAAAACCTGCGTTTGAAGGAAAAAAAAAAAAAGAAAAAGGAAAAAATGGGGAAGAAGAAATAAGGGGGGCATTGGGGTAATTTCTCATGTTTTATTAAGGGTATTTTAGTATTTTTACACGAAATAGGGGGTTTAGAAAAAATTTCATGAATAATTGGTCCTTAAAATATAAAAAAACTTAATTGGGGGGTTTAGAAAAAGTATTGAAGTATAGTGGGGATCTTTCATTAATTATCCGTTTATCATATTTGTGATTTTATTCGAATGAATTATAATGAAGGGCATGAAATAAAGTTTAGGGTAAGTTCCCTCGACCCTTGTCTTTTGGCACGTTTCTCACTTTTCTCCTTAATTTTTAAATTTGCACTATTTTCCCCATAATCTTTGTAAAAGCGTATCACTATCTCCCTTTTGGACGGAATTTGGGTAATATTCCGTTCAACTTTTTTAATAAAATTTTGGCGTGATTTCTAAGGGTAAATCTATTCAAATTAGAAGTCAAATGTGTTAATAATATACGTCAAATCGAAAATCTCGACGCAAGGAACGCAATGGTGGCCTTGAAACCAAAATCCAATAATTGAAAAAAGAGGAATTACGGGTCAAAGATAGCACACGGATGACAGAACTTTGCAGGCAAATTTCGGCGGCTTCCGACGATCAATAGGATCGAATGGGGTATGAGTTCTATTCGTTTTGAGAGAGGAATAAGATGGTGGTGGTCTTGACTCTTGGGTCATCGTAACGAAGGAGAAATCGACTGTTAAAATTCATCTTGTATTGGTTCGAACAAAATGTTCTGCGAATATTCTGTCGGAATCGTGCAAAAGGAGTAACGTGCAAAAAATTTTAAAGACAAAGTAGGGAATCACACAAATTTAAAGGATAAGGGGGAAAGTGCAAAACATGCGAAAGCACATGGGGTTGCCATAATTTACCCTAAAGTTTATAATGTTTTAGAGAATGTGTAGCTATATATATATATATATATATATATATATATGATCAAATATATCGTTAGGTCGTAGTCTTTTTCTTTTCTTCTTTTGAAGTAGCTTATTATTGTTTCTTTGAAGCACCACTCCACCATTATTTGAAAGGCAAAAGATCGCTTAATTAAGTAATAAAGTAACTAAGAGTTATTACAATATTTATATCTTAATAGTTATGTAAAATTTTGAAATTCTTCAAAGCCTTTTACATTAGTAATATGGACATTTATTTAAAGACAAAAGTTAAAAGATTATGCATGTTTTGGGGGAAAAAAAATTAAATGTTTTGGATTCGGTTGTGAAATTGAGAATGTGTGGAAATATAAAATTTGAAATATTCGATATAAAACTTTAAATACTTTTAAATCTAGACGGGCAGATTTGATATGAAATCGATTATTTTGTTAATTACCGTGAAGTATGTATTTGACCCAACTCATTTTAAAAATTAGATGATGATGTAAGGATTGTCAAACATATATTAACTAATACATGATTTGTTTGTTGAGGCAGTTTGAAATAACTCCCCATCAGTTTGGAATATTTTTACTTTAACTCCCCTTAAAATTATACGACATAATAAGATATAAATACTGCATTAGAAAGTTTTAGTACTACATTTTGCGAAAATTATACAACATATTTTGAGAGGTATTTTAAGTACGATATTATGTGAAAATCATAAGATATTTTACCAAAATGGAGAGTTAAGTAAAAATATGATGCCTAATTAGAGATTTATCCCATATTACCCGTTGTTTCTTCTCCAATGTGAGATATATTAACACACACCCTGCATACTCAGGCCCAACAATCAGGATCTAACGTGGAGTGTAAAATCCTATTCAATTCAATTTCATCTTATTTCAATTTTCAATTCATTTACATTCTATACAATTTCATCTTAATTTTAATTTTTAATTCACTTATGGAAACCTATTTTGATATTATATAAAATATATTAATTAGCACATGATTTTTTTGCTATGATATAGATACATTAACAATGATTGGTTCCACCGGTCAGATGGGTAGATATGTATCTACATCATAGTAACTCCAAAGAAGTAGTTGGACGTCACTGCAAATTATCAGTATCATGTCATCATTAATTTCATTTCAATTATCTAGGTTTTTGTCTGTTCCATTTAGTACATCTGCATTGAAATCGTTCAGTTTTCGTTTGTTTTGATGTTTCTACATGAGGAATCAACTTTGCATGTCTCATTTAAGATGAGGGGGCTAAATATTAAATGCATAGAAAATTAGAATGATTATTTATTTTTAATATTATATATTATAAATATCAAGGCCAAATATTTCTCCGTTCAAATTTGAAATTAGATCTCACTCCCCATTTTTAATAAAATTATTAAAATAGTCTTAAAAAAAAACATAAAATGACATAATACATCATTCTTTTTTCTCACACAAACCATGTTGTTAACGTAATACCTCAAATGCACGATTTTATACTTTTACTTTGTATGTGAATATTTCAAAATATAATTTTTATACTTCATATGTAAAAATTAATTTATTTATTTATTTATTTATTTTTTGTGTAGTTGATAGATGGTGGGATAAAAATTAATTGTTGATTTATCTTTTGAAGTATTATTTAGAAAATATAAAGTATCCAAATTATAAAACAGAGTATTGAAATAATAAAATAGAGTTTCCAAATTATAAATCAGAGTATTATAAAGTATCCAAATTATAAAATAGGGTATCTAAATTTAAAAGTATAGTATTATTTGTAAAAGTTAAAGTACTCAGGTTTAAAATTGAAGTATGAGAAGGAAAAATAAAGAAAAAGAAAAGAAAAAAGAGTATTGTTCGTAAAAGTTAAAGTACTTATGTTTTAAACTAGAACATTATTCATAAAAGTTAAAGTACGTAGATTTATAATTAAAATATTTTTTATAAACATTATAGTATTTGATGTGGACCATATTTTGTGATTCAATTAAATAGAGAATAATGAGGATATTGCGTCGGTTAAAAGAAGAGAGGAAACTGAGAAATTGAAGGGAAGACCAAGGCCAAGGAGAAGAACGTGGAAAAGAGGTTTTGAATTCAAGAGTCTCACGTGCCTAAAGAAGTGGAATCTCTCAACTACCACAAAAGTAATATAAATTGGAAGAGAGAAGGAGACTACGACATAATCACTTTCTCAAACTTGTGAACTCTGTCAACTCTCTCTCTCTCCAGAAGACTACTCCTCATCCACTACGCAATTTTTATTTTCTATCTCTAGAAATTAGCTTAAAGATTTTAGAGAATATTCATAGCCAAAAGTCATAAATTGTCCATTTTTTATTGTGTTTCAAAGTTATCCAGTTCTACGAGACGAAGCCACACAAATTAATCCATTTTATTTCTCTTTTTATTTTGGTCTCATTATTATCATTTTTTCTGTTTGTACATTAACATTCAGGTTTGTTTTGCCACGTTTTGCAACTTGGTATAATCCAATTCCCAAAGTAAATAAATTATTTTGGTGTTGGTTGATTTTTCGGCTAATATAATTTGGCGCCGTTTGTGGGAAGGCGATTAAATTGAGCCAAAGGCATGAGTTTTCAGGAGTTTCCATGGCATCCAACACTGGATCTAGCGGCGTAGCAACTTCAATTAATCCGTCGGCTCCGACCGCGATGGGTACTGAAAAAACGGTTGGTAGTGCCTTAAATCCACTCTTCATTGGAACTATCCCCGTGTTAACCGATGCAACCCTCGTTACGGTAACGGGAGCCACGCCACCAACCAAGGATAGCGAAAATATCCCGGAATCTAGCATGATTGGTGGGGGGGGGGGGGGGGTCGAGGAATCCACGAAGCCAAAATCCCGAAATCGAAGATGGAAGCCTGCTAGTCCCTCCAGGTATAGGAGATCTCCCACCTGAAAGCCTGAATCTACCTACTGGAATAGGCAGGCAGGAGGACTGCCAGCCATCTGCTGAAGAGCTGGAAGTATTACTGAGTAATACCTTCAACCACCAGCAGACGACCAGGGTGACTGATATACCTGGAGGAGTGGTATCATCAGGAAGCAGCCCTGCTGTCAGACAGCTGCATGCTAAGAGAACAACTAAGGGATCTGGCGGAATGGGGAGTGGCTTGCTACGACCAGATGTCCCCATTCGCCTTACAGCAGGAGAATTCCAGCAATGGATTAACGCAGTTGTGACCACTGCCGCAGTGCATCGGGACAAGCCGCCAGCTCAGGGGCGTGGAACAGCCCCGCCGCAGCATGTTGCAGAACCGACTATCAGAAGAATGATGCCGCCTTCAGCTGGGGAAGGCTTACCTCCAGTTAGGGACCCCTTGGTGTTTCAGGGAGCTGGCGGAACTGGAGCTTGGGCTGCAGGTAGAGTTGCGTGGCAGCCGGTAGTGCCACAGCCACTTATGGATTACCAGACAGGAAGAAGAGAACCAGACTTACCTGAGCAGACTGACTGGGCTGCCAGGTTACAGTAGAGGCTGGAAGATTTGGAGAGACAAATGAGAGCAGGGCCTGCCAGAGTGACCAGGAGGGGTGGACCTTTCAGCCAAAGGATCCTAGCTGATGAACTTCTACCAGGTTGCAAGACATTTGGGCTGCCGGAGTACAATGGGGCAACGGACCCCCAAAAGCACTTGGATCGGTTCGAGAACTTAGCCCTACTGTACCAATACACTAAAGACGTGAACTGTTGAGTGTTCCTGACTACGTTCACAGACACCGCTCAAGAGTGGGCCCGACAGCTTGAGCCTGGATCCATACACTCCTTTGAACAGTTCTCTTCGTTGTTCTTACACCAGTTTGCTAGTAGCAGAGGCTATTAGAAAGCTCCGAATGCTCTTTTCGCAGTGAAGCAGAGGGAAGATGAGTCTTTGAGGAGTTACATCAACAGATTTACTAAAGCCGTGTTGGAAGTTCCTTCTGCTACTGAGGAAGTGCGTGCTAGTGCCTTCCAGGAAGGCCTGAGGAAAGGAGCATTCTTTACTTCGTTGGCTAAGAAGCGGCCTACCAGCTAGGATGACCTCCTGACCAGAGCGGAAAAGTATATTAATTTCGAGGAAGCAGAAATCGGAAAGGATGAGTTCGACAGCTGACAGGCGAAGGGAAAGGAAGGAGGATGGACACCTGCCAGTTCCAGCTAAAAGGATCAGAATACTTGAAGGGCGAGAGCATTCTGATTTAGACCCCCGATATGATCAATACACCGAGCTGCACACAACGCCATCACAAACTTTGATGCAGATTCAAGGAACTGGACTCTTGAATTGGCCTAGAAGCTCGAAGGATGGGCCCCATAATCCTCATTCGGAGAGATTTTGCCAATTTCACAATAACTACAGCCACGACACCGATGAATGCCGACACCTACGAAATGAAATTGAAAGGCTAATTCAGGAAGGATACTTGCAAGAGCTGATCTGCCAAGATCGAGCGAAAGGCTGAGAGATATTCCCAAGGCGAAATGCAGCAGGAAGGAATTTACCTGGAAGGTACGAACCTGGAAGAGGGTCACCAGGAAGGAACCTCCCCAGGCAGAACTATGACAGAATGGATAAGTACCAAGGGTGGAGGAGCACAGAAGACAACTCTCAACAGAAAAACCCTTGATTCAAGTGCCCTCTGGAGAACCAGAAAGAGCAGCAGAACGTAAGCGGGGAGGAAGAGCTGCCAGTATGCTTTAGGAGAGCAGAAACGCTGAAACCTGTGGGAAAGCTGGGCCATAGGTGGAATAGGCCTTTCAAAGTTGTGAAAAATTATAGGACGCAGAGCCTATGAGTTGGCGGATACTGACGAAATGAGGATACCTCAAACATGGAATGTCAAAACTTGAAGGTTTTTCTGCTAAGCAGCCAGGCATCCTGCACACCTGGAACCCGCGCGAAAAGCGAAATATATCAGGAAAACTTCCAGGTTACACCTCTTTTATTTTTCATACTTGAGAACTATTTATGCAAATATTTCTACTCAAACATGATTTGTGTGATTATGATTACAAAACTGTTTTGACGACATGAGTATTCATGAGATATGCTAAATGGAGTTACAATGAGAAAGAACATGCAATACGAGTGTTGTATGCATTTTGTTGTTCAATTGACACTTGAGAACAGGCACATGCAAAGCCCCTACGGCTACATCATCGAGAAATCGAAATATGATGATGCTTGATTACCCAGGTTAAAGGGGGCACACAAATAAGTCCCTCTTGGGAAGACGGGTTGATTACGCAAATGCCTTGGGAAGATGTTGTGGTTTAGATTCACTAAGTTATACCAATCGTGCAAGTGTACGCTTAATATATGCGTAGCACAATAGGATCGTACCAACAGGGAAGAGAAATCAATTACTACTCAAAACTTCTTTCTAATCTAAAAACCGAACGAATTCAATTTGTTATATCTACCTACTAGAGTAAAATTGAAGTAATTAACTCCATGAAAACACAAGGAACACACTTAACACACGGATTAAACACAGTAGACTAAATAGGTAGGGAAGTAATGACTTATGCATTCAGGATTCAATACAATACTTATTTTACAAGTGCAATTCTACAACCTAGTCACTTATATATGAATTATCCTCTCTCAAGGTATACCCGTGTATTTAATTAAGCTCAACGTTGCTCTTGCAATCATCAATGTATTAATTAAACCAACAAGACCAAGACTAGTGTAATTCCTAGTCTAGTGGGTTGGAATGGAATAAGATTTACTGTTGTAAAGACCAGAACCAAATCTCTTTGTATTCATACAATCTACTAGTTATGAAAACCATCTCAATTACTATTAACCTCTCGATTCTCAAGTAATTCTAGATTATGCTAAGGGTGATCAGGCCTTCACAATTCAATTCAAACCAGTTTTCACACTAAGAATTAGCACAAGTCATTCAAGCATCATATCAAACACATATCATACATTCATCATCACTCCCCTAACCTTAGGGGTTTTCACTCTAAGAATTAGCACAAGTCATTCAAGCATCATATCAAACACATATCATACATTCATCATCACTCCCCTTACCCTAGGGGTTTAGCTACTCATAATTAAAGCAAAACTCATAAAACTAAAATAAAGTGCATTAAGGAAATTCATGTCATCAAACCAAGACAAGGTCTCAAAATTAAACTCATAAACATTCAGTAAGAATATGAAAAAACGAATCTAACATGAAAAATCACTAAAACCAAACTTAAAGGAATTAGTTTGAGAAATTAAAGCAGTAAATAAACCAAAAAACCAAAATTGTTTAAGAACTCGATCCTTTCGTCTTCTCAAAATTCTTTGAATAATTCTTCAAAACTCCAGAACTTTTCTCCTCAGGCTAGGTTACGAAAGGAAGAAGCCCCTCTTCAAAAAGACTCCAAAACACACTTAAATAGCTATCCCAAAATTCTGTCTCGCCGCCCTAGGTAACGGGCGTTACCTATCTATGTGCAAACCTCGTTAACACCCGTCACTGCCTTGAAATCGCAATAACGCTTTTATAAGTGGTAACGGGCGTTACCGCTTTTCCTCTGCCCAGGGGTAACGGGCGTTACCCCTCTGATTCGCCAAGCCCCTGTGTCTGTTAACGGCGGTTAACACCTTTGTTCTTCTAAGGGGTAACGAGAGTTACTCTTTTTTCCTTCAAAAACGTGTGAATTCGTCTTGCTTTACCGTTTTTTATCTCCAACTCAATAATCACCTAAATGGAGTGAAATAAACACATAAACGCATCAAACGGAACAAAGGTATATTCTAATATAAGCTTAAATCTATACGAATTTCACATTCAATAAATTCCCCCACACTTGTCTATTGCTCGTCCTCGAGTAATACGAAAATAAAGAAAACACATCCCCATTAAACCTTATCTTCAACGCAATCATCAAACCTTCGCATAAACAAGTCTTGCAAATCAAATCAATTACTCATGACACAAGATCATCGAACATAGTATGAAAAGTGTACCCTTGTGTAGTGTGTGAATTCGAACGAAACAATATACGACGACTAGAATGATAAATTCACAATTTCCTCCTTAGTTCTAATCATCAACTTCGGAATACACTCTTCGCACCTATCTCCACTAATAGAGTTAACTCAAGACTCGGGATCGGTAGGTCTTTCGAACTTGTAATGTTGGCTTCGGGTAAGGTTACGGAAATTTGGATCAAGTGACTACTCACCAAGCTTACATTATTCAATCTAAAGCATGTCACTCTTCTTTAGCCTTGAAACACTAGTTTCCTCCACACTTGGACATTTGTATCCCACCTTTTCCAATTTCACTCTCTACCTAAATATTTTTCTTTTCTTTTTTTTTTTTTTTGCTCTTGCTTTTCTTTTTTCATATATTTTCTTTTTCACACTTTTTCTCATTCTTTTTCTTTCTTCTTATGAATCTCTCAAATTCAAGCATAGGAACAATCAAAAGGGGTCAAAAGATAGATATTCAATATAAAATCAAACGAGCAAGCCTTGGTGTAAAATTATCAAGGTGGTTTATTTTGTCGTGCATTAGGCTTATAATGTAGCTACAAAAATCTTTGCACAACAATTAGGCTCAGCGGGATCAATAAGATTACGTTATTTAGTGAAAAACGGCTAAAAATTTAAAGGCTTAATATCCTCCGACAACGACTGCCTATTTCACTTCCTTAATTTTTCATTAACTCAAAATTTCGCCTCAATAGGACTAAAATGCATCCTAATCAATTCATAGACTTATTTGGAAATCATCAATTCACCTTTCTAAGCAAAGTACATTGTAGCTTTTGAAGTGCTCAAAATAAGAGGGCATACTAACATACTAAGTCATCCAATCTCATGCAAAATTCCTCAACTCAAATTGTCTAACTCGTTCTAGCATCAATTCAACAATCAAACTCGAAGAAAAAGTTCAAAACAGGGGAAAAATTTCAAAATTCTCATAATTTCTCAATTCATAGCATATCCCAAGTGTAACTAAACATCTAATTATGCAAATATCCAATAAAAACTCTTAGCATCCCTAGACTACTCTCCTACACTTAATCTTTACAATGTCCCCATACAAATGAAATAATTAAAGTTCAAGGAAACTCCCTTATCGATTGAAGATCCGGTAACGTGCTAGCAAAGCTTCCAAACCCTGAAATATGTGACTAGAAAACATGGATCAAGTGCAAATGTAATTGACAATCAACATGCATTCAACATAACACACAAGACACAACTTCGAGGTAAGAAGAGGCACATTGCATAAACAATGGAGTTCAAAACAAAGCACAGAAATAAGTGTATCAAAATCATCCAAACATATCAACGAATATGCCTAAAAAGAATATCTAAAAATTAGGGGAGAAAAATAATAATAACAGAATCAGGGTGATGGGGGTCCTCCAAAATACTGATCAACACGAGCACAGAACCCTTCAAACTTAGCCTCCAACTGAGCCTCCCATGCATCAAATCGCTCATCCACATAATGTTCTAGATTCTCAACTCTCTCGATCACGGTGGTCAAATCAGCCCTTAATCCTTCCAATTCTGCGCGAAGGCCTCTCACAGTAACCGGAGCTCCATTAGCTTTTTCGACAACAACTGGCGCGGTACTGCGAAGGATCTCAAACTCATTATCTGGCCTATCAGGAATCTGAGCTAAAAGCTCCCTCTGCACCTCTGTAAGCTCCTCAAAACGAGCCTTACCCCAGCTTTACATCTGCCTGTTGGGAATAGTGCCCTGAAAATTCAATTTGTTGAATTAATAAAACTGAATTTACAGCAAGTTATGAGTATTTCACATATTAATGATTAATGACGTGTGATGGTATTCTTATATGAAATGTGTTTCATAGGAAAAGACTTTGAATGCCGAAATCACGTGTCATTAAAGTTCTAGTAGGTAGGATAATAATATGTTCTTATCGTGACTATAACGTGGTTATATAAGATGATTAGTCTTTCGTCATAGGGAATGGTGATTCCAATTATAACACGTTGATGATTTTCAATAGGATTGGAAACATCGAACTGGACCACTGAGATTATTTATTTTATACTGCTATCTAAAATGAATAAAATCTCAGGAAGCATTATACTCTTAATCCTGATAATATTTCGGCTTTAGGCATGTAGTGTTAGTCACTGTAACATACTCGAAGTGAGGTCTCGGTAACGGGTGGCCAAAATACTTTGTATGATTCGGTGATAGCATGAAATGTGCTAAAGAGTAATATTGATCGAGGAATCTGTGGCCTTGCTGGAAGGTAAGAGGTATCCTTGAAATAGATTTGCAAAAGTTCGAATTAAGACTTTGGCCAAAGCACTTCGAGTGATACGTCACCGAAGTTGTATGATGAATGTGTTTCACATACAGAGAATTTGAACTTAAGGCGAATCAATAAATTTCAAATTGGAAATGAAAAATAAATGATAGTAGTTACAATTTATTTTTCATGGATATCTACACGGAGGAGTAAAATGCGAAATTATTCTAGATCGATAAATTCGTGAATAATTTAATTAATTTTAGAGTGCAACAATATTTATTTAGTGGAATTAAATATTGTTAAACGGTAATTAATTATTATCATGGGATGATAATATATTAATCCGTTTGGAGCTAAAATTAATTAGTCCTGCAGGTCCCCGTGCAAGCCCCAAATTGAAAACCCAAAGAGAAAATATTAAAAGGAGAAAGAGAAATGAATTTTTCAAAGTGTTTGAAAATAGCCAAGGGATTTATTTTAAGAAAATAAATCAAGTTCCAAAGAGTTGGAAATGCCCGGAATTTTATTTTGGAGAAAATAAAATTTTAAATTTAAAAATATATATATATATGACGTGGCATTTTGCTGACGTGGCGCTGACGTGTCACGCCACGTCAGCGGGTTGGGTCCCAGTTGACGCTGACGCAGCTCCTTGTGGCGCGCCAAGTGGACGGCGTAGATCGCGCCGCGTCAGCGCCTCGAACGGTCCGGATGCGTTCTAGGATGGGCAGGGTCAACGGGTCGGTTTATCGGGCGAACGGGTAGGATTTGATCCTATTCGGATAGGGTCAAACCGGGTCTGGTCCGGGTAGGACCAGACCCGGACACGTGTCGATGTCTGGTGGAAGCTACGCGTTTTCACACGCGCCAACCACTTGGCCGACTTGTGGCGGCGCGTGCGGCCACGTGTCGGTACGTGGTTGGCGGCGTTGTGTCCGCGGCGGAGAGAGCTACCACGTGGCGTGATCTGATTGGCCGGACGGTACTCAGTTTGTACGCGGTTGTACAAATGACGAAAATGCCCCTCACTTTTATGCCTAAAATGACCATTTTGCCCCTGAGTTTTTGCCTATATATAGGGCCATGCATTCCCTCATTTCTCATTCAGAATTGGCAGCAAATTTTCGGCCTTGCATGGTTGAAGAATTGCTCCCTTCCTTTTTAGTTTAATTAATCCTTAATTAATGGACTAATTAATAGATAATTAGGTGGTTATATAATTAATATATAATCCACTTAATTATTAGAAAATAGGGATTTTCTAGTTTTAGAAAAATGATTTTTCTAGAAAAAATTTTTCTCGAGTATTTAGAGAAATACTCGCGGAGCCCACACTCCGAGGGTTGAATAGGGGATATTGCGGGGAAGCTCTGCCGGTCTCACGAAAGGGCAAGGAGCTGGAAAAATGCCGTTAGATAGCCATGTTTGCAGTACGGTAATATTTTGCAGTTGTTTTATTTTAAGCATGATAAATTATGTGCTCTTAAGCGTTAATTGCATGTTAGATATTTATCTGCTTAAGTGATTTAAAATTTATTATCAATTGCATGTATATACTTGAGTAGATCCGGCTAAGTCTTCCGCTTTGTATTAAAATATTTTAGAAATATTTTAATACTTGTATTATAATAAAAATTTTAAAATGTGGTCCTGGACCGCTACTGTTATGGGCCCGCATCCCATCACTGCCAATGCCTATCTCTATCCCGAATTGGCCACCAAGGCAAAATATGCTCCTTCAGGTGTCCACTCTCCCAAGAAATAGCCAAGCCCACATTCTCCAAGTACTGTGGACCAATATCATAGCCAAAGTCAACGGGCAACAATCCCATAGGACTCCAATGCATCTCTCTAGCAAACAAAGTGACAAACGCGCCATGGGCTATCGTACGAGTAACACTCCCAGAAATCTCCTGAAGCTTCCAAAGAAATTCAGTCGCAACGGGAAGGATCTCCATACCGCCTCTCTCTGAGCATCACTCCATTTAGGCAACGAAGTAGTGACATTCGCTGGAAAACGAAGAATCTCCCTTATCCGGCCCGCATTCCAAACTGTTAGGAATAGTACCCTAGAAAGCCGATTCGTCAAATCTGCTTTGGGACTTTCTTTGTGTCACATAAAATCTTTGAATAGTATACGATTGATTATTATCATAGGCAAACACTTTTTTATATGCCAATACGTGTTTTATGTGTTTCCATTACGTGCGCATGTATTAGAACTCCCCTAATCCATAAGGCTGTTAGAGACTTTCTCATTAGGTGAATGGTACATGAAATAAGCCCTAACTCAAGGCCGGATTAGAAACCACTCCAAGTCGATGAGCCCAACAAACAGTGGGAGTGTCAATATGGCTCGTTTGAGACTTGCTCGTGGGATTGCGTCCTTAAGAAGGAGCATCCTGTTTCATGGGGTGTAAAGTGCATAGCTGATGCGTACGCAATACATGAGGGTGCTCCATTATTAAAATGGGTACACTGAGGTGTCCCGCGTGAAAAGATTCCTAAATGGGAAAGGAAGTTTCTATACCTAGAAATAGAAACTTCCAGATTAGGAAATATCTCACAGGTCAATGACGTGTGTAAATTAATCATTTGACTTGATCAGATTCCATTGATGCTTTGTGGGCTAACTCTGTAGTCTTAGGTATAAGCTTTAAAGGGTGTCGCCTTAGACAACTGATTCAAGGCTTATGATGGGGCTGAACAAGTGGCACATGGAATCATGTGAGAATCAACAAAGGACCTACACTTACTGTAATGTAAGATGATCTCTTATTGCATAAGTCGTTCATATGCCATCCTAAACCCTCGGTCGAGGTAGTTGATCAAGACATCAAGAAAAGGGTTTCTTAGATTGAGATCAAATGGATATGAAATGAACTTAGCTTTAAGATTGAGATTAGTAGGGCTCATTATTCCCATGCCCTAGATCTTAATCGAGAGATGGGTTGGTAGGAGGATCATACCTCACAGCTGTCATTGACTGAAAGGTTCTTTCGAATATATATTCATTGTTCGGGTCAACACCTGTTGCTAGATTATGGTCATATGATCTGTGAACTAATAAAGCGTGTTAGTCTCACTACTAACTGAAAATGAACCTAGAGTGTCACACACAAATGCCGGGTTCAAAGGGTATTGAAAGAAAGATCAAGTAGTTGATCAAAATGAGACCACACGTGTAAATGTACACGTGTGGCACGTGAGCTCGAGTTTGGGCGTGTGGTCCAATTGTAGAATTGGACCATGTGTTAATTAATTAGGAGAATTAATTATAAAGCCAAATAAAATTAATTAGAGAATTAATTTTAGCCTGTTAGAATTAATTAAGAATTAATTCTAAAGCCCTTCATGGGATAAATTAGAGAATTAATTCTAAGTATTTAATTATTTAAGTTGTTCCAATTTGATTAGAATAAATAAATAAATACTAAATATCTTCTATTTATTATTCTAGTAGATATTAATTCTAATATGATTAGAATAAATATTATTGGAATAAGATATTTAATTATTATTCGAATAATTAAATATTCCTAATTTGATTAGGAGCTCTTTTCTAGAATGAATAGATATCTTATTTTGAATAAAACTTCTATTACTTGGAGAGAAAGAAAATAGAAGTAAATTCAAAGTTGGAATCCGATTTCAATTAGGGTTGAGGTTCGAACCCTAGGCTATAAATAAGCCAAGGGGTTCGAATTTTTCCTATTACACGTGAACAAAGGGATCACACCCAATCTACGATGGCTTCAAGAATTTGGAAGAATTCTCTTGCTCTCTTTCTTCTCGTTTTTATTTTTTTCTTTACACATGTTATATCGCTAGCACTTTCCCTAACATGATTTGAATCTAGGTTGGTGTGGATTATTACTCGAGAGGAAACCTACTTTGGAATCTAGTAGAAAGAATCTTTCGAGGGACGAGGGTTGCCATTACCGCATGAAGCGCGTTTGAGGACGACTCAAAACGTGTCCAAAAAGCGAAGATTCTTGTAAGTTCTCGAATCTCTAAGATTAGAAATAGAAATTGCAAGTCCGATCTTGCTTTTTGGGAAAATTTTTTAAATTCCGCTGCGCTTTCTGTTCGTGTTTTTCCCAACAAGTGGGATTAGAGCTACCTTGCAAGGTCTATTTCTAATCTGTCTTTTAATTGAATTTTGAGAAATTCTTGAATCTGAGTTACAGTTAGGTATTCTTGAGTTAGTTTCGTAATCTGAGCTTTTGAATCTAAGATGTTTCCTGAAAGATTGAGAAAAAAGTTTTCTAGAAACTTTATTAAAATTGTTCTATTTTAGATTTATTAAAATCACGATTTTGATTCCCGAATCGAGACAAAAATTTTCTGAAAATTTTCCACCGAAATTGGTAAGGGACGACGAGGACCAAGCGAGTTCGTCGCTCATCGTCGCTGCACGCGGATGGGTCAGGACGAGGCCGGAAACCTCGCGTCGGGAGTCATCGGGACTACCCGCGCACGTCCGTGCGGGACTGTGCGGGATCACCCGCACACCCCTGTGCCCCGCCTTGTGCGGGATCGCCCGCGCACCCCTGTGCGGGACTGCCCGCACGCGTCTGCCCAGTCTTGTGCGGGATCGCCCGTACACCACGTGCGGGACTGTCCGGGATCGCCCGCACACCCCTATGCGGGATCTTCCGTAAGTGTCCGCCCAGTCTGTGCGGGATCTCACCGGGCGGATGTGACTCGACGCGACTTTTCATGTTTTTGGCCCAAATTTTATTTTAAAATTATTTTTTACTGAAAATATTTTATTTTTGAAATAAAAATTATAATTTGGGAATTTCGGGAATTAAAGTCAATTTTAATTTTTTGGGAGAAGTAATATTATTATTTTTGAAATAATAATTTTATAAAATCATTAATTTTTGAATTAACTTAAATTTTATCGGATTCGAGCTTTTGATTTTGAAATTATTCTTCAACAAGTAACTTTTTTTAGATTACTTTGAGTTAGTCGAACTTAAAGTTAAAGGAATTTTAAATTTATTGGTAAATTTAAATTCTTGCAATTTTAGAATATTAGGTGATCATGGGGTTAGTCTTGTGGATGTTTTAATTTATGCACATGGATGGTTTAAATTGGGGTTGGAGCCCCATAATTGCGTTTTTCAATTGGGGTCGGTGCCCCACTTATGTACGTATTGTTATGTGTTTATTATGTGGCTTTCCATATTACTGTTTTTGAGGCCGGGGTATGCCCCGTGTATTTGTCTATGACCAATTTGAAGATTGAGCCATATTATTTTGTGCAAAGAGTGTAGATTTTGGAAAGTGAGGTTTTTATTTTTCTTTAGAGATTTGCACCCATGGAGTAAGACGGATCCACACAATAAAGTAACAAGGAGGCCAAAAAGTGAAAACCCCTCAAAATGTTAGGAGGGTTTCTATTATTGTAATAGATATGACATCATTTTATTTCCAATTCCCTTATGTGATTTAAACTGTTTTATGTGGCATGTATGTTAGAACTTGTGGTTGTGGAGTGGCTCCCACATATCACTCATAAGATAGGAAAACCCATGATCATCTCATATTAGTATTATGCTAGGACATGTTATTTGCTAATTGCTTGTGTGTAATGCATTTATGTGAAACTGCATTAAACAAGACTAATTAAAATGGATAACTGTACATGTTGGTAAGGTCAAAACTGGATAACTCCCTGTTATTCGAAAATCCCATAAATATTAAGCAATTTCGAAAATAGGTATTTTGTATAAAGTGAGAACTTTAAATAAAATTCCTAGCATTCCATCAAAAGGATTTAAATTTAATAGGGGAGCTAGTTGCTGGCCATGAGTCGTGGGGTGACTATGTGAAACCTATTAGTTCTTAGTTTCCTGATTGAACACCAAAAATGTTCAATATTTCGTGGTTATTTTGGAATGGGCGATGACCGTGAGTCGTGGGTCGTTCCGGCCTAAGTTTAATCATGATCTTATGATTACGACTAAGTAAATATGGATGCCGCACCAGTCGTGGGTCCATATTGAAAGATGGGTGATGGAAAAATATTACTAAGAGTTCTATAGAGATGGAATTGGCAAGTTTTACCTACCTGTGGCTTTATTGAGGATGGCCGCGAGTCGTGGTCCAAAATATAGTGCTTAGGATCTTAGTACCCACTGGGAAAACAAGTTTCCTCTTAGATTGTTGGGATTTTAAGATCTTCTAAAAACAGTGGGAGCTACATATGATTAAAAGACCTAAATCCTATGTATTACGTTATTATTCTACGTGCTCACATTTTCTCTGCTTAGCATTTATGTTGTAGTTTTGTGATTATCTACAATATGAAATGCAAACCCATTCATATCCATCCTTAAGTCAAAAGAGTTGACTAAGTCCTAACTAACTCTATTTGGCTTCGGACCCTAAAATTCGTTTTAGATTCCGAATAGAGAAAGGTGTTCTTTAAAGGGCGAAATTTTCAATTGTGAAAATTTGACCCGGGCCAAAAAAGAAGCAATCTGAGGTGAATGAATTTTTCCAAACCACTTAAGAGCAATGGAACCCCCTCATAAAAATGTTACAAGGTATAACATTATGGAATTATTCAATATTCCAAATGAGGAAACAAGTGCACATGAACAAGGTCTAAAGATCTTATTTGAAGATCTTGTGGTCTCGATCATCAACTGAGAAAAGAGTTCTCAATGCACTGATTGCTTATATTGCTTCCACCATCATTTAAACCCTTTATGCTCAACTAGAATGATGCTATTGTAGCATAGTTAATCATTTAGTTGATAATGGTTGAGAGCATCCTTAAGAAGAAATAAGAGGTTGTGATGGTTAATTCTTCTTCTAAACTCACTAAGTTAAAGGCTTTAAGGCCTAAAGAAGAAGAAACCCTTAAGATCCCAATAGAGGGGCATGTAAGGGGTATGCCCAAAAGACACTAGAGATCAAATAGGACGTTTGCTTCTATGGTAGCAAATAAGGACTTTGAAAGGGAACTACAACGAGTATGAGTACTCTGAAACGTTACCTCGTTTAGTAATTCTACTAGGAATAGAATTCACAAGTTTTGAGTTGATTTTACATAATCCATTGTGCAAAGACTCAAAGCACTAATGTTCTGAACATACAATGAGATAACAAAAGTAAGTGAGATGACAAAGCTTCAAATTACTTTGGAACAACGTTGAGACATAAAAGGATTAGCAAGTTAGACATCTTCGGATCATTTTACGAAAATGAACTTAGAGAGTTAACTTCTTATGAATCCTATCTTAAAGAGAAATATTCCCGAAACATAGTTTAGGTGAAACGTGCCAAAATTATAGTGGATTTCGATCCATGCTGAAAAGTGTAAGATGCTTAATGTAAGCACTAGATACAATCGTCAGTTTAATCATTATGAATGAGTGTACTTGTTGAAGTACAAATTCGAAACTTATATGAAATTCTTAGAATTTCAAAAGGAGGTTAGGAACCGAAGTAGTCATAAGTTGTAAGCAAATCGATATGATCGAGATAGCTAATATCTTAGCAACTAATTCCTTAGTCGTCTTGGAGATAATAGGATTATCTCTCAGTAAACTAATTCGAGAACACCTTAGTATTTTCGAATGAGGGAATGAAACCTAATGGGATATGGTCCATTCCATAGCAAGCTTTATTGACTTATAATCATTCTAGGAATAAACTCCCAGAATATGCAGTTAGAGATTTTGAATTTAGTACCTTCCAAAAACAGTCCTTTAATTGCACTATGCAATGTGGCATACTAAATTCCCTAATTATTCTTGTCCAAGAATTTAGTGGAATCCTCTTAAGTGAAGAGGATAGTGAGAGATAAGCTTGAAACGAGTTCAAGTTTATACAACAATATAGGATATCGTTCCTGCGATTCCCTTGGACAAAGGTTGTTTGTCTCAAGGAATGTACCTTTCTTAAGGAATCGTTCCTATACAAGAAGAAAGGCAAGCAAGTAGACCTCAAAGAAATTTGAGGATAAATATCCATGCCACATATAGAAGAAACGAGCCCATCTGATAAAACTTAGCCAAATTTTAGAGTATGTACACGTGTGAAACCCTCCTATTAAGATGCGTTTAGAACGCGTTCCTAGATAACCGAGGAATTACTTAAAGAGGAGACATTGTCAGATTTGGAATCTGAGCAGTGTAAGCAAGCCTTGAAATCCAATATGGATTCCATATATTCAAACCAAGTTTGGACCTTTGTTGATCCACCTGATAGGATCAAGCTCATAGAGCATCGAGTAAATGGAAAACTTTACAACCTACTTGACGGTTGAAATGCAAAAGTCCATTTGGATTGTGTTTACCACATCCTCATATTCTGACTATGAGATATGATAAATGAATATGAGAACTGTCTTGTTCAATATGAGATTGAAAGAGACTAAAATAAGGCATTTCTATGAATCTCATATTCAGTGGGAGTATGCATAAGGTATGCAAATCCCTAAGTCAATCTGTAGATTGATAAAGGCTTCTAGGAGTTAGACAATTCGATTCCATAAGATAGTCAAATCGTTTGACACAGATGGAAGTCGAATAAGTCTCAAAGACTACATATGAAAGCTAGTGATGTAAGAGTTAATTTTTGGTTCTTTAGAAGACGACATCCTTCTCATTAGGAATGTCAAGGATGACGTGAGAGTTACCAATTCTTGTTTAAGAAACAATTTGACATGAAAGATCTTAGTGATTATCCTAAATTCTCTACATTGAGATCTATAGAAGATAGATCTAAGAGCATAAATGGATTATCACAAAGGAGTACATAATCAAGGTACTAAAAGGAGTTTAGTATGGAAAATGGAACAACTCTTTTGAAGAGATGTGTCCTAAGATAATTTTAAGAAAGTTAGAATGTCCAAAACCCCTTATAAGAAGGGTACATAATGTATGCAAAGTTATGTACAAAATTAGATATGGCGCAACACTAAGCGTAGTGGGCCAAATCTAATATGACCTCAGAGAAGGTCATTAGATTTCTGTAAATGATGTCCTCAGAGTACTTAAGAAGAAATGATGAGGATATGTATTAGTTTACAGAGCCCAAAAGATCTTAGCATTGAAAGGATATTTTGATGCAATCGTTACATCAAACATAGATGATTGTGAATCATTGAAAGAATACAACTTTTGCCTCAATGGCAAAACGACGTTTGGAAAGGCATTCCAAGCACAAACGTTGCAAAATTCTCAACTTTTGTAGTTGAGTACTTAGCCGTATTAAAAACCGCTAAGGTAAGTGTTTGGGTAAGGAACTCTATCTAACTAGTTAGATGAAGTTCCTAGCATGAAACAACTCCATTGTCATATTATATGATAAAATGAATGGTTGCTCAAGTAAGAGAAACAGGACCTCACCAAGAGACTGAACACGTGATTACGAATCACTTTATAAAGGAAAATGTGTTTCCTTAGAGATGTGTAAATAAAAGGGTTACATCAGCAGAGAACTTAGCAGATCCACTTTGGAAACGCCCAAAGTTAATAGGCTCTCAAAGTACATCTTAAGAAGATGGGACTTAGAGTACCTAAATGGCTTTTACGGGTAAGTGGGAGATTGTTAGGAATAGTGCCCTAGAAAGCTGATTCATCGAAATCTGCTTTGGGACTTTCCTTATGTCGCAGACAATCTTTGAATAATATACGATTGATTATTATCATAGGCAAACACTTCTTTATATGCCAATATGTGTTTTATGTGTTTCCATTACGTGCGTATATATTAGTGACTCTGTCATTAGGTGAATGACACATGAAATAAGCCCTAACTCAAGGCCGGATTAGAAACCACTCCAAGTCGATGAGCCCAACAACCAGTGGGAGTGTTAATATGGCTCGGTTGAGACTTGCTCGTGGGATTACGTCCTTAAGAAGGAGCATCCTGTTTCATGGGGTGTAAAGTGCATAGCAGATGCGTACGCAATACATGAGGGTGCTCATTATTAAAACGGGTACACTGAGGTGTCCCGCGTGAGAAGATTCCTAAATGGGAAAGGAAGTTTCTATACCTAGAAATAGAAACTTCCAGATTAGGAAATATCTCACAGGTTAATGGCGTGAGTAAATTAATCCTTTGACTTGAGATTCCATTGATGCTTTGTGGGCTAACTCTGTAGTCTTAGGTATAAGCTTTAAAGGGTGTCGCCTTAGACAACTGATTCAAGGCTTATGCTGGGGCTGCACAAGTGGTATATGGAAGCATGTGAGAATCAACAAAGGACCTACACTTGCTGTAATGCAAGAAGATCTCTCATTGCATAAGTCGTTCATATGCCATCCTAAACCCTCGGCCGAGGTAGTGGATCAAGACATCAAGAAAAGGGTTTCTTGGATTGAGATCAAATGGATATGAAATGAACTTAGCTTTAAGATTGAGATTAGTAGGGCTCTCATTATTCCCATGCCCTAGATCTTAATCGAGAGATGGGTAGGTAGGAGGATCGTACCTCACAGTTGTCATTAACTGAAAGGTTCTTTCGAATATATATTCATTGTTCGGGTCATACACCTGTTGCTAGATTATGTTCGTATAATCTGTGAACTAATAAAGCGTATTTGTCTCACTACTAACTAAAAATGAACCTAGAGTGTCACACACAAATGCCGGGTTCAAACGGTATTGAAAGAAAGATCAAGTAGCTGATCAAAACGAGACCACACGTGTAAATGTACACATGTGGCACGTGAGCTCGAGTTTGGGCGTGTGGTCCAATTGTAGAATTGGACCATGTGTTAATTAATTAGAGAATTAATTATAATTCCCAAACATAATTAATTAGGAGAATTAATTATAAATCTCTAATATAATTAATTAGGAGAATTAATTATAAAGCCAAATAAAATTAATTAGAGAATTAATTTTAGCCTGTTAGAATTAATTCTTAATTAATTCTAAAGCCCTTCATGGGATAAATTAGAGAGTTAATTCTAAGTATTTAATTATTTAAGTTGTTCTAATTTGATTAGAATAAATAAATAAATACTAAATATCTTCTATTTATTATTTTGGTAGATATTAATTCTAATATGATTACAATAAATATTATTGGAATAAGATATTTAATTATTATTCAAATAATTAAATATTCCTAATTTGATTTGGAGCTCTTTTCTAGAAGGAATAGATATCTTATTTTGAATAAGACTTCGATTACTTGGAGAGAAAGAAAATAGAAGTAAAGTCAAAGTTGGAATCCGATTCCAATTAGGGTTGAGGTTCGAACCCTAGGCTATAAATAAGCCAAGGGTTTCGAATTTTTCCTCTTACACGTGAATAAAGGGATCACGCCCAATCTACGATGGCTTCAAGAATTTGGGAGAATTCTCTTGCTCTCTTTCTTCTCGTTTTTGTTTCTTTCTGTACACTTGTTATATCGCTAGCACTTTTCCTAACATGATTTGAATCTAGGTTGGTGTGGATTATTACTCGAGAGGAAACCTACTTTGGAATCTAGTAGAAAGAATCTTTTGAGGGACGAGGGTTGCCATTACCGCATGAAGCGCGTTTGAGGGCGGCTTAAAACGTGTCAAGAAAGCGACGATTCTTGTAAGTTCTAGAATCTCTAAGATTAGAAATAGAAATTGCAAGTCCGATCTTGCTTTTTGGGAAAAATTTTTAAATTCCGCTGCACTTTCTATTCGTGTTTTTCCCAACACAAACTTGAGTTTCCCGGTCATCTAGAGTGAGCGTCAGAGTGCTATCCACCGGGTTAAAATTCATTGTGGTGAAGAAAGCGGCCGTCATCTCGACATAAGCTAAATCCTTCCTAGTAAAGAAAGGTAACCACCCGATGTTATCAAACAATCTTTCCACTTCTTTCCATGCTTCAAACTTCTCCATCCATGTTGCCTTGAAGAATCTAGTGGACACAATGTTTCTAGTCAAATTCCTCTGAAAGGGGTTACCCATAGCATTCACCGTTATATTGACCGAGTCCCTTGATTAATGACTTAATGGAGAAGAAGTAGTGAAGTGCTCGATAGACCGAGAACGCTTAGTACGACCCATAGTACCTATATCATTCATATAAGATAAGGAAAAACACATAAAAACCAATCATGAGTCATTCAGACAATTTATCGAACACCTTATATGCACTACCCTAGGGTGTGAGTTTTGATCAAGATTCTTTAATCTACTCAATTCAATTCAACAAGGCTCTAAAGAGTTATGACTCAAGTTAAAAAATTCTCCAAAATCACTTCCCCAATTGAAATTCAAAGGTTAGCTAAAGACTAGGGTTCTTCCAAAATTCACTCAATTCAAGATGAACTCACTACAAATCATTAATCCTAGCTCTAACTTGCATAAATTCTCCAAATTCAACAATTCTAGCCCAAAATTCATCTTAGATAGGAAGAATTAATTCTAACATAAAGCTTAGAGAGAGGGATTACTTACCAATTCAAGCTTTAGAGAGAAAGGAGTATGTGTGATGTTGGTGGTGCCTTGATTAGGAAGAATTGCTTGCTTCTCTTCTAATAGATTGTGTTATGTGAGAAAAGAAGAGATGGCAGGATAATTATATAGGTTATGGTGGGGTAGGACCTAAGTTGAGAGGAATTAGGATTTAAACTTCAAACACAAGTCTTCCTCTTTTAAAATTAAAACGTGATTTTAGGAGCGTTACCTCATTATGCCTACCAGGAGTAACGCCTGTTACTCCTACTGTCCTACCTCGCCTGTACCCGTTAACGGGTGTTACCTAAAATGAACTGAAGAGGTGTAACACCCGTTACCTACTATGCTTGAGATGCCTGACTCCATTAACGGGCGTTACCGGAAAAGACCTAGAAGGGGGTAACGCCCATTACTCACGTGTTCACACAAAACTCTCTTTTACCCAAAAGCTAATTCAGACGGTGCTTAATCATGTTAATTCACATAGATTAACCCAAAATTTGCAATCAAACCATAGTGCACAAATCTTGTAACACACAATTATCTTAAAGCACATATGGCAAAATATCACAACAATTCATTCTCCTCACAAGCAAATCCAATCATGTGCATACATGCTCACACACAACGAAAATGGACCTTAATGCCGACATTAAAGCTCAATCACGGTCCTTGCCTCTATACTCTGACAACACCTCACTTAACCTGCAACACGAGAGAAAGAAAACTCAAATTACACGTGAAAAACCAGGCGAACAAAAGGAACGAAAAAGAAAAGAAAAGAAAAGAAACAAGAGAGAGAAATTAAATCTAAGTTATAGTCGTTAGCTTGACTTTGGAATCTGGATTGGGAATTTACAATCCCCTCGTGACGAGTCAAAAGGCGTGACCTCGTTCTTGTTGCTCTCAACACCAAATCTTAATTTCTTCGTATCTAATTCCGACACATTCTTCATCCTTAATTGTTGAGATTTCGGTTTCCTCCCCCAATTAACCGAATCTCTTTCGTTTACGAACCGTAACACTCCGTCTGATGTCTCACTTATAGCCTCGCTCATGCGACACTCATCCGGTACCGGTGGTGATGCCATGGAGCTAAAAGTACTAAACTCCATACTTTCATCACTTATTTTGAATGTGAGAAGCCCATTTTGAACATCAATATCCGCTCCAGCCGTGGCTAAAAATGGTCTTCCAAGGATCAATGGCATACTCTCATCATTCTCAACATCAAGAACTACAAAATCATTAGGAATGTAGAATTTCCCAACTTTTACCAACACATCCTCAAGAATTCTTATAGGGTATTCCACTGATCTATCCGCTAGCTGGAGTTTCATATTAGTGGGTTTGAGCTCCTTCACTCCTAATTTCGTGCAAGTAGATAAAGGGATTAGACTCACACTAGCTTCTAAATCACACAAAACATTATTAAACTGTAAGGAACCAATAGGTAGAGGGATAGAAAAACTCCCGAGGTCTTTGAGCTTCTGGGGAAGCTTCTGCTAAATCATAGCACTGCACTTTTCAGTTAGTGAAATGGTAGTAAAGTCTTCAGGCTTCTCTTTTCTTGAAATCACTTCCATCAAAAACTTCAAATACTTAGGCATTTGAGCTAATACCTCCGCAAAAAGGTGTTAATGTGAAGCTGCTTGAACATGCTAAAAAACGTCTCAATTTGTTTCTCTAACTTCTGCATCTGTAATTTCTAAGGAAATATGATCGGTGGCACTTGTTCTTTGGTTGCCACACTCACTTTTGGCTTTGAAGGGACCTCTTCCTTTTTCTCCTCCATCTCCACTTTCACGATCTCAACTACTTCTTCAACCATCTCACAACTCAACTCTTCAAATTCAAAATCTGCCAGCAACTTTGGACTATCATTTTTGCCATTGTTTTGCCCAAAAATGGCCTTACAGTGCTCCTTGGGATTGTTTTCGATTTGACTCGGCAAAATTCCTTGACCTCTCATATTCAAAGATTGGGCAACTTGGCCAATCTGAGTCTCCAAATTTTGTGTTCTGATTCACCACATGTTCCACTTGAGTCTCCAATTTCTGATAACGTTCTGTAGACACAGCTATGAATTTCTCAAGTGCAGCTTCCCATCCTTGCTTCTGTTCCTGCTGAGGAGGTAGGGCGTGGTATGGAACGGGTGGTCTTTGTTGAAACTGAGATCTCGGCTGAAATTGCGGTCTAGTTTGAGATGGTGGTGGTTGAAAATTCTGATTGTTAGACCAAGAAAGATGGGGATGGTTCTTCCATCCTGGGTATTCAAGTAAGGGTTATTCACCGGTTTTGAGTTGTTTACATAATTCACTTGCTCTTGCACCTATTCTTAGGGGTGAACAAAATACCCTAACCGAACCGAATCGAGCCTAAACCGAACCGAAGAGGTTCGGTTTCGGTTTCGGTTATTGAATTTTTGAACTTTCGATTTCGGTTTGGTTTCGGTAAAAACTGAGCAGTTTTCGATTTTTACCGAAAACTGAAATCCTACCCCTTCAAATATTTATTTTTTATTTTTCCATTACAGTTTATGTATTAAACCCAGCCCACTAAATATGTTTCAAGCCCACAGCCCACCCAAATCCCAGTTCCATTTATTTAATTTTAGGAACAAAACACATCTTCTGTTTCGCACCAGTCACCACTGCCTCCACAAGTCGTCTTTGTTTTTAGGAAGAATGTGCAGCCGCCACCGTTTTAAGATGTCCACCTGACGATTTCTCTTTCCGGCGAAGACTCCCTGGCACCATCTCGGCGAAGACTCCCCAACCACCGCTTCTCGCCGCCACCGATAAATAAGAAAGTATTTTGGGAATTTTTCTTGCCAAATATTTCGTCAATTGTTTTTACTATCCATCTTCTCAGATTCTTCTTCTCTCTTCTTTATTGAGTCTGGATTAATAATTAGAGCAACCCTTACCGTGCCTAGACGATTCATATTGGGAAAATTCAGATCAAATACATAGATGATAGAACACAAACTCAAATTTTCCTTGATTTTTCTGTTTTATCGGTATTAACTGAAACCGAAGGGATATTTTTTGGTTTTAACCGAACCGAAACTGAGGATGATCGGTTCGGTAAATGGTTAGTAAAAATCAATAACCGAAAATTCAGTTAATCGAACCGAATAATCGAATTTTCGGTTATTTACTGATTGTGCAACCCTACCTGTTCTCCTGCATTGGTATGAGGACACACGTTAAATACATGTGGACCACCACAAATTTCACAAATTACCTGAACTGGTTGGGCTTGTGTCCCAACTGCATTCACAGAGAGTTGGTCTAATCTCTAGTTAAGAGCTTCAAATTGGGAATTGATGGAGGTTAATCCATCTCGTTCTGTAACTAATGCTTGCACTTTACCTGGTTGGTAATGGCTCCTGTCATGCATAAAAACATCATTCTGTGATATATTATCTAACAGTTCTTTAGCCATGGTCTCAGATTTGGACAAGAATGCTCCGCTCGAGGCGGCATCCATCGCTCCTCTGTATGTAGGGGACATCCCATTATAGAATGTCTGAATCAATAACCAACCGGGAATCCCATGATGAGGGAACTTCTTCTGCAAATCCTTGAATCTTTCCCACGCCTCATAGAAGGTTCTCCGTCTAGTTGTCTGAAACTATAACACCCCAAGCGGTGGGGCGCCACATCCCCGCACTATGACCCGACACGTGTACGAAATAAAGAGTCCGCACACGCATCAAGTCACAGCGAACGGGTGACAAACGAAAACGCACACACTAGCTAGGCGGTACCTAACCCTGTACAAAAGAAAATATACGAAGCATGACAGCGGAAGTAGTACGAAATGCCAAATTTTAAAAACTTTTACACATCAAGCATACAACACAATACATACAACAGAATTAAATATACGGGTTCAACTAGTTCAGCAAACCTGTCCTAACCTGTCCCGAATAATCACACATCAAAACAGGTTCAACTAATCCGAGCACCTGTCCTAACCTGTCCCGAATTCCAAACATTCAAATCATAGATTCCCAACCTGCACAGAACATATCTTATACAGAATTTACGAATCATAAATCAGAATAAAATACTTAACAAACTTAAACGAACAGACACAGACACAACACACTGCCGCCTAGCATGAACTCCAACGACCTGAACCTGCAACTAAAAACATAAACGGGGAGGGGTCAGTCCAAAGACTGAGCGAGGGGCTACCCACACACACCTACATATATATAGACCACAGCACGCATAAGAAGCAACGTTCGTGAACCCGAGGTTAGTTTTTGCACGCCAAAACAGTTTCCCGTGATAGTAAATATATAGGGTGACTTATCAAAACATAACGAACAAAACTTAGCTTAAGCAAATCTCAAAACATACGTTCAACTCATGTAGGCTTAGCACACGTATCAAAACATAACTTATTAGTTTAATAACAAAAATCAAATTTTGTCTTGACTTAAGAGTCTACCCCCGTTTCACGAACTTATAGCCGACAGACATAACAAAACTCGGCGGGTACGAATCACATCTCCAAACTTCCAGAAACAAAGGGACAAAACAAAGCAAAACAAAACAAGCTCCAACCTGCACACCGGGTGATAGAAGGGTTGACGGCCCTAGCTATCCAAAAATCACACGAGACAAGGCTTAATTATGACCTTGAAACCTTCGACGGTTGCTTCCGCCAGCTCAAGAGAAACACCCTTCCCCAAACCTCCCGAGGTTAGGTGAGACTCTCAGAACTGCAAAGCCATCGAGAGAGGAGTAGCCTTGATTCAGGCCGACGTCAACGAGCAGCGCTATCACCGGAATCAAGCCAGATCTGAGTTGGTCGCCCCTAACATACGCTTGAACCCCGTATTTCCTCAGAAAATTTAAAAAAAAAAGAGAGAAATTAAAAGGAGAAGACGCAGTAGCCGTCGAACAACAGCAGCAACTCACGCGGCCACACCGTTGGCGAGGCGCAACCATGATTAATAGCTGAGGCACCTATCGATGACTGCCAGATCCGATCTAACCCACTGTAAAATTTATGCTCCCGAAATTTGTGGTCAGAAAACGAAGATAAAAAGAGAGAAAGAAAAGAAAACAAGAAGGAAGAAAGGAGAAGGGCCGGAACACGGCCTTCCAGATCCGGAGAATCGCACCCTTCACGAACATCAGCCCCAGCCAGAATAAAAGAAGGGTTTGAGTTCAGATAAAGGTTTTTCGAAACCCTTACCCGTGAAGCAAGAACCGGCAGCGAGAAGGATGACCAGCAGAACGACGGTGAAAACTTCAGCAAGATAATTTTCAATGGCGAAGAAGATCCAGGTCTGCGAAAAAAGAAAAGCCGCATCATCCCAAAAAGAAAAAAAAAAAGAAAGAAAAGATAGAAGAAGAAGGGAAGCATGTCGACGACGCAACAATGGTGCATTGTCGGCGGCAGTGACAGAGGTCGGAGGTGGACGGCGAAGGAGGTAACCTGAGTTTGCAAAAAGAAGGAAAGAAATGGCGAGTGGGGATTTGAGGTTTGTAAGAAAATAGCCAAGCGAAACCTCAGATTAGCGTTGGACTTTCCAACTCATGGGTGATACCTTTTCCTCTTTCTATAATTTATTTTCCTCATAAAGTTATCTGACTATTATTGATTATAATTATGTGAAGAATGGGTAATCTCTTACTTAAGAGATATCTTGGTGATTTTAGAAATTATCTTAGTAATATTAAAAACTTATGCTATGAGAATGAAAATTATCTCAATAATTTAATATATAAGGGATATTGAGAAATAGTTCTATTTATGCCATATTTTGGAAAGTTGAGATATTTGCAGATATCTTGAGAAACCTAGATGGACAAGTATCATGTGGAGTGACCGCTGTCTAGTCAAAAATGCAAGGGAGAATGAAGTTCTTTTTTGAAATAGCCAAGAAGAAATAAGTCTTATGTCACTAGAACTCTTCAGATTTTGGTGACATCTCTTCTTACTTTCTACTCTTTTGTTTATTTTATTTTACTTATTTATAAAATTATTAATCTTAACTTTGGTGCGATAAATTCGGGCGCCCGAAGTGTCTGGAGCAAATTTTAAGAGTTTACCCTCATGATTTCTCGAATTTAAGAATTATCTTATTAACATGAAGGATTATTTTGACAAAAGATTTGTCATAAAATAATTATCTGGTGATATATGACAAAAAAAATAAAATCATATTTATAATTCAAGATATAATTGGGTCTTGAGAAATATTTTGCAGAGATTATACTCCCACCAATTTCTGGAGAGAAAGAAGTATTTTCAGATACTTTGCGAAATCTATTTAAAAGTTGCATAGAAGAGAAGAGAAGTTAAGCAAAAGCTACAAGGAATACCCAGCCAGAAAGTCACAATGAGTTGGAGAGTTTAAGAGTTAGAGAAGTTAAAGACCCATGAAGAGACAAGAAAAGCGCCTGTAATTACCAAAGAAGAATCTAAAGACAGGAAGCAGAAAGTCAAATAAGGTTCAAGAAGCAGAACTTCAAGCCAAGCCTTGGGTACGGATCCCAACGGTTGTACTCTTTTTACTCATGAGGGTTTTTCCCACGTAGTTTTCCCGAGTGAGGTTTTTAATGAGGCAACCACTGTACCTGAGAGGGGAGATCAACCGTTTCAAGACATCCCAGAATCAGGGTTGTTTTCCAAGATTTCACTACTCTCACAACCGTCTATACTATTCGACTGTAAGAGTAGGGGAGGAGTAATGATGTGGACCATATTTTGTGATTTAATTAAATAGAGAATAATGAGGATATTGCGTCAGTTAAAAGAAGAGAGGAAACTGAGAAATTGAAGGGAAGACCAAGTCCAAGGAGAAGAACGTGGAAAAGAGATTTTGAATTCAAGAGTCCCACGTGCCTGAAGAAGTGGAATCTCTCAACTACCAGAAAAGTAATAAAAATTGGAAGAGAGAAGGAGACGACAACATAATCACTTTCTCAGACTTCTGAACTCTATCAACTCTCTCTCTCCAAAAGACTACTCCTCATCCACTACGCAGTTTTTATTTTATCCCTAGAAATTAGCTTAAAGATTTTAGAGAATATTCATAGCCAGAAGTCATAAATTGTCCATTTTTTATTGTGTTTCAAAGTTATCCAGTTCTATAAGATGAAACGATGCAGATTAATCCATTTTATTTCTCTTTTTATTTCTGTCTCATTATTATCATTTTTTCTCTTTGTACGTTAACATTCAGGTTTGTTTTGCCACGTTTTGCAGCTTGGTATAATCCAATTCCCAAAGTAAATAAATTATTTTGGTGTTGGTCGATTTTTCGGCTAATATCAGTATTCAAATTTAAAAATTGAGTATTATTCGTAAAAGTAAAAGTACTCAGGTTTAAAATTGAAGCGCGAACAGGGAAAATAAAGAAAAAGAAAAGAAAAATGAGTATTGCTCGTAAAATTTAAAGTATTTACGTTTTAAATTAGAGTATTATTCATAAAAATTAAAGTAACTAAAAATTTATTGAAGTATTGTTCATAATTAATATTAAAGTATTTAAATTTAAAAATAAGGTATTATTCGGAAAAGTTAAATAAGTCAAATTTAAATAAACATCTTATTTTTAAATTTTTGAGAAATAACATAAATTAAAGCACTAATAACTTTTGTACTACATGTTAGAGATTGGCTGTTAGTATTTAGAACAAAATTCCGGTCGGATGATATTTTATCAAATAGATTTTCTTTCTTTCTCGTGATTACATTAAAAAAAAAAAAAAAAAAAAAAAAAAAAAAAAAAAAAAAAAAAAAAAAAAAAAGTTTGATGCAAGATATTATATAAAAAAGATTATTGATTTGGCCTGTTTTTATTAAAAGGTGCTATTATGCATGTGATGATACGGAAAAAAGACGTTAAGATATTCGCAAATCAGAGGTTCATTGGAAGTTTATGGGGTCTAATCAAGTTCTATTTTATTTTCATAATTAAGATATTTCACAAGTTACCTCATATAAAGTCCTAATATATTGATATTAACAAACCCTCGAATTAATTATCATTGAGAGAATAATGGTTAACTCTTTTTTTTTTTTTTTTTTGTAGTCCTTGTATATAAGAAGATTTATTATTAGGGGAAAATTTGATATTAGTCCCTATGTTTTTATTGTGAATTTAAAATAATTCTCATGTTTTTAATTTAAGGTAAATTCATCCTTCCAATTATCCTTTTGCCATAATTTCCCATCAAAATATATATAGATAGACTAAAATACCTTTAGCTAATTTTATTTATTTTATAAAGATAATAAAAATCATCTCTACCGTTTTTCGAAGGAAAAATATATATTTTCGTAATTGTCACAATACTTTCTTTAAATATTTCGCAAAGAAAAGAATTAAAAACTATATTTTTTAAGTTTAATTAATATTGAATCTAATTAGACTTCAAGATTTATGAAAATTTTAAATTTTGAATTGAAATTATTCACAACCACAAGACTATAGTGATCAAGTTAAAATAAAATTTTAAAATTATGTATATTTAATTTATGCAGCTACAATAATATTAATCGCATATTCAAAATTAAAGGCAAAAATTAAATTAAAATGTTAAATAAGTTTAGTATAATTATAAAAACATATCAAGTCTTGAATTAAAAAAAAAAAGATGTTCTTGAAGAAATAAATAAATAAATAAAGTTATTAACTCATTAGTAGAAACAAAAGAAAAAAGAAAAAGAAAGAAGGAATAAAAAAAATATTAAGTGTTTCATTGTTCAAGTATTTGTCATATATCAAATTTGAAAGATTCTAGAGTACAAGAGCTAATATCCCCTAAATTTAAAGTCACTAAGTATCAAAACAAAATCAATTAAAATAAAAGATAAATTCAGGCGCCTAAATATTAACACCTATTAACCGAGCATAATTTATAATCTTTTTGTTGCATGTTTTATTATTATGATCAATTTTACGGCATATTTATATTTATGAATTAATCTCTTATGTTCCTTTTGAGTTATTTATTAGTACTTTTATAAAATTTAAAATTTAATTAGACTCAATATCAATTAAACTAAAAAATTATAATTTTTTTATTCCTTTTATATTTTGAGAAATATTAAAAGATGGTATTAGGGAAATTAAGAGAAATCTTATTTTATTTAAAAATTTCATAAACTTAAAAAAAATAAAGGGTGTTTTAGTCCATTTAAATTATTTGGCAGGAAATTGTGGCTAGAGAATTATTCAAAGGATCAATTTAAATTAAATTAAAAACAAAAAATTATTTTCAATTTATATTAAAAATATAACAATAAATATGAATTTTTTTCCTTATTATTAGTGGCGGAGATATATTTATAATAGAATGACATAATTAGTCATGTCCCAAATAAATAAATTATTTCATTTCTCGCACAATATTTCTCCCTATAATTTCCCTTAAAATATCACCAAATATGCAAAAACAAAAGATTTCCCATCAAATGGTATCATTCATAGCGAGTACACGTGTTTTTCATAGTTCATTAGAATTAAATAGGTGTTAGAAAATGATGTGATGGTTAATCATTTAATCTACTTATAACAACAATATTTAACACTTAATGAAAGCATGTTTTGGTAGTTGAAAAATAAAATCTGTAATTAAGTACCTTATACAAAAGCCATTATTTATAATAATATTATCGTGAATGATTGTTAAAATACTTATAAAGTTTTGGCAATTTTTTCTTGTTAGCTAGCTACCCACAATTGCCTGCATTTAATTTTTATGTTTTAAAGTAACCTTCGATTATTCGTGCCTACACGTACCAGAAATAGTATATGCTTCCTAGTTCCTAGAGAATGTTATTAATTTTTTGGTTTTTTAAAATCTAAGAATTAGTAATATATAGTATATGCTTACTACATTTTTAAACTCTAAGAAATAATATTATTAACCAGTCAAATAAGGCAAAACAAAGTAACAAGAAAAACAAGAGTGAAATCAAAACATATGCCACGCAGGTAAATAAATTACACTAATTTCTAGCAAGTGAGTAAGATATATACAATTGGCATCGCATTGAATAAAAACAAAAAATTGAAATAAACACCGCGAGGTGTGTACGGCAAGGGTTCTCATCAAACGAGAGACTAAAAAAGACACAAACTCAAAACGAGAGACTCAAACTTTCACACGAGAAGAGAAAAAAAAAAAAACAAGAACTTAAATTCGTAGCTTTGGTAACGACAACAACTAATGGTTAAGACAAGCGAAAATAACAATGTGTCAGGTGAAATAACGATTGATAAATGATGCGAGAGAGGGTTTGAATAGAAATGAGCGAGAGAGCAGCGCTCATGCTGGCAACGAGATCGGTTAGTTGCTCAGCTTTATTATTACTACCCTTAGTACTCTATATATCTAATGTACCGATCCATATATAGGTAATATTTTGTGAGAAAATTGTATAAATAGTATACCAATTTCACCGTTTCCGTGAATTTGGTATCATAATTTTTTCGATGGTAAATGTAATCTACATGTACAAAAAAGTTGTAATTTAATATAAAATTTTGTACGAGAACCGAAATCCGACTGGAAACTCGCTTTGATTTCATGAAAACCAGTCTGACGTGTGTTTGACTCCTACATATCCAAAATGAGCTTGCCTCGGCTCAAACATTTGCCAGATTGCAGCTTATTTGGACCATAATCATAATTAAGCATTTTTAACCTTATTAATATTTAAAACAAAAAGTAAGAAGTAATTATATATATATATATATATATATATATATATATATATATATTACATTTATTATAAAGAATACAAAAAATAAAAACTTTAATTAATATGTTTTATAATATCTAATTATTTTAACACGCATACATATTAATTTTAGTATTGAATTTAACTTAAAAAATAAGAAATTTTATATATTTCGAACAAATTGAATAAATACGTGCAATACTTTCAGATTCTAATTAAATATTACATTAATACAAAAGAAATATGTATTCCAAAATATTATAGATCATTTTTATTGTAATTATAATATAAATATAATTGTATGTTGTTTTATTATAACATATTTTAATTTGATATTTATTTTAATATTTTGATTAAATATATTAATAAATAAAATAAATACATAAACTCTTAAACTTTATACATGATATTTAAAATACACATATTAAAGATATTATAATTACAATAGAAATATAATTATTTAATATTGTTAAAAAATTATTTTTTAATTCAGGCTAAATATTATATTAATGAATAAAATAGATCTTAAATTATAATATTATATCTGATGGGTCTGAATAAGGGGTACAGAGTCCAATCACTTTAGAATTTATTTAGGTGAGGAAACCACTGGAAGATCGCCGAAAAAGATGGGGGTTCTACCTGCTAGGACAAACACACAAACAAAAGTCAGAAGGCCAAGCTGGGGGGAACTGGGGGTGATTCCCAGTTTGGCTCTCCGACGCTCAAGTCAGATGATGATCTGAAAGAGGAAGTATGCTCAGTATTGAATTGCTGTAATGAAAAGTGCTTACAGTGGAGAAGATGAACATGTGTATTTATAGTTGAGGGTCAGGGACCCTTTGGTCATTTGCACCGTGTGGTCCTGGCCGAATGTTGCCCTAACACGTGGCGTTGCGAGAGAAACCTAGAAGGAATCTTCTCTGCAAAAGCTGGTGAAAGGTGGTGTGGGCAACAGTGGTAGGTGTGTGGGCAAATACGATGTGTCAGAGAGCCGTTTGGGGAGTTGGTAACGAGGGCTTGTGGGCACGCTCGTTGTCAACTGAAGCCTTGGTGGCCAAGGAATCCGTTGGGGGGATGAAGGCCAAGGCTTGTGTAACGAATTGGAGTGGAAGCCTCTCTGAGGGAATGTAACGCTCGAAGAGGGCTTCCCTTGATTGATTGGAACGTTAACCATGTAGCGTGAATGGCGCTCGTGGGAGAGCGGTAACAATGTGATACATTGCATATTTACGGATTTATTCGCTTTATAATTGTTATATTCTTCCCCCTAATTTGGGTAAATTGTGCAAATTGAACTGATTTGTGTTTCTCTTTAGGAACACATGGGCTTGCCAAGATTTTTGGACTTTGTAGCAATAGTTATGCAATATGACGGGCCATGAACTCAAATTAAATCAAGTGACCTGTTTCTTGTAGGTCAATTGAGATTAAGACAATTAAGGCCATGTAGGAGCCCAATTGCCACTTGAAGCTCGACGCCTGGGAGAGTCCACCAGTCTTTAGGCTTGGTAATTGATTGGCTGATAGTTTTGGAGAATTAAAGCCACCACTAAACCACGTTTCTGAAAAAAGGGTGTTACAAAAGGAATTAGTTCCCTCAATTTATGACACAAACGTGGGCGAGATGTGGGAGAGGAGTAGCAGCACTCAGGCAATATTTATATGCAACAGCGGTTAAAGATGGAGGTCTCTCCAACTCTCATTCTCATACACAAAAGCACGCAGCAGGGGAAGAGATTTCGGCCATCACTAGTTTATTCCTTTCTTCCTTGTTTCATTGAAATACTATGTTTTCCTATTCATGTTTGTTTAGTTTCGTTATGAGTAGCTAATTTAATTTTAGTTGGGATTTTCCAAGCATGCTTTAGGATTTTGTGAGACAATTTATTTTGGGTTGATTAATCAAAGTTATTCGTTTTATTTCCGATTTTCATGTCATTGAGTGTTGGTTTATTCTTTGATTTAGTGCACGAGTCTTAGAATTGTCAACACACTTATAGCTAGTTAATTTATTTGGTGGTGATAACCGGATAGTTAACGAAGTAGCAATCAACGCTAGGGCATAAGGCTTGTCTGAATTCGTGTTGAGAAATAATTCGATCTAATTAGGCGAAGTAGGAGTTTCTACTAAGTCGGTTAGGGTTAGTGTTTCTTTAGTTCATAAAGCAATTAGTTAATTGAATCTTTGAAGGAGTTTCTGAAAAGGTTATTAGCTAGTTAGGGAATAGTCTTTAGGAGTTTCTTCAGATTATTCTAAAAATAAGAAGAAACGAGGGAGCCTAAGGTAATTGGTAACTATAGCTAGCCTAAAGAGGAATTAATCACCCTGTCCGTGATCATAGTCTGATGCATGCGTAGGAAAATCCCGGCTATTTGTCATTCATTGAATTTATCCAGTTTTAATCCAAGTTTCTGTTTAATTCAGTTAATTAATCATTTGTTTAAATAGTTTAGTTGTAGTTAAATCAAAATCTCAAAATCCCCCCCCCCCCCCCCCCCCCCCCATTTTACTCGTTTGTTGCATTTTCTTAGCATAATAAAAGATACAAGATGCATCCAATTCTCGTGGATCGATACGCGTTGCCACTATTTTACAATTTAATTGTGTGCAATACTTGAGATTTATTTTTGGTGGTCTCGACACCCATCACAATGATTATGTGCGAAGGTGACAGAGACGGCACGTGTTCTTGGGGGATACTGACGCTTGGAGGGTTTCAGCGCTCGTGTATGACTGCCGTAATCACAGGACAGGTGTCGTCATCTTGGAAGTGCCACGTGTCCAAACGTGGGACGAGCGCATTTTGACCCCATCATTTTACCCTCCAATTCTGTAGTCCTTAGTGATAAGGGCTGTAGAATTTTTCCCAATGCAATCCATCGAGCGTGACGCTTGTATGAGGTTTGGCGTGTTGGGCAATCTTCCTTCTGATTGCGCCATAAATGCGGTCTCTTCAACTGACTGCTTGTAACGTCCCAGCATTAAATACAGTCCTTTCTTCTGACCATTTGGAGCGTCTAAGCATTACATGCTGATGCGCGTGGGGCGCGTGAGTCTTGGGAAGTACGTGACGGTTCAATAAAGTGAACGGTTTCCTAGGCGGGAAATGATTACGGTTTTGATTTTTTTCCAGAATCGTACTAACTTCCATCCCTATAAATAAGGGAATCTGCATCCATTCCATCTTTTACGCAAACAAATATTCAAAGCATCCTATTGCAGAGAAATTCCTTGCAAACTAGTTTCAGAGCATTCCAACCTTTCCTTCAAGCTTTTCCAGAAATTTCAAGGTATTCTTCGGTGAAACTTTCTAACTTTGGTAACCTTAGAATCAAGTTAGGATTCAGCGACTCCTTAGACTTCTATTCTCCAGGAATCTCGAATCTCTTTAGATATACAACACTTCCCAGAAAAAATCCCCAAATCTCTTCCAAATTCCAACACCGCCATGGCCGATCATCATGTAGAAGAGTTTGCCCGTGAAGTCGAAGAGATGGCCACCCAGAACTCATCCCCTCCTGGTTCCCCTAGAGACGAAGAGTTGGGCGCGACCGTTATGGCCATGGATGAAAGAAACCCAGGTGGGGTAGAGCATCTCTTCGAAGAGATGACCTTGGTAATGGAGGCGGAGAGACAGGGGGTGACTCTCCCGATAACTGAGAGTGCGACTCACCCTCATCGCCATACAGTGACAGTGGCCATCGCAGCTCCGGCGCCGGAAACAGAGGAGGTAGCGGGGCCCTCTGAAAGATCCCGTGACAAGGGTAAGGGCAAGAGGACCAAGAAAACCAAGAAAGCCAAGGGGCCCAACGAGGGTGAAGGCTCGGGCATGCAAGCGACCGAGCGTACTCCAGATGAGACTCCTAGCAAAATCACTTTGGGAGATGTGAAGACTATGCTGGCACCAATTTACTGGGATGAGCGCTTCACATGGAGGATTCCTGCTGACCACGAGCGCGCCAACCACCCACTGCCCGGTGAGATGGCGGTCTACATGGATGCGGTCGGCTCTGGGGGCTTGAGGTTCCCCTCTGCCCCTCGCAAGTCGTGCCCAACGGCCTCGCACTGATAATGAGCTTCGTGATCCTCATGGGATGCGCCGGTTACGAGCCCTTTATGTGAAATTTCAACGATCTTTTTCAAGTGGTCAGCTCACCGCGCTCGTCACCTGAGGCGGGTTACTTCTACTACATCCACGCAAAGGCCCATTTGAAAGTGATCAATTCCCCCTCAACCACTTATCCCCCAAACTGGAAGGAGAAGTATATTTTTGTCAAAGCGCCAGAAGATGAGGGTTTTGGGGTGGTCCGAGAGTGGATAACCCACTGGAAAGGATCCCTTGTACAAAATCGCTTAGAGCCTGCCTTCCCAAAGGATTGGATAAAGAGCCTGTCTAGGGCGTTGAGGGAAGAGGGACGTTTGATCCGAGCCAAGGATTGGATTGACGATGATGAGCTCATGTTTCTTTGTGGGCTTACCAACGACCCACATTATCTTGACAACCCTCCCGCTCGTGATTTGGAGAGAGACGGTTAGATTCTTAGGGCACTAACTTTTAGCTAGGGATACTAACTGTATTCTTCCCTTTGCAACTTGTATTTTGAGAAATTTGTTTAAGGGTTTCTAACCCTGGTTTCCGCCTTCCTTGTAGGTGTAGCAATTCTCGAGATGGCTGGAGGAATCAGACATGCTGCCAGGTTTGCTAACGCCAACAGGCGTCAAGCCCAACAAAAGGAACAACAAAACCCCCAAGGCCGTGGAGCGGGTAGGGGAGACGGTCGTGGCGGTCAGCATGGCGCCAGCTCAAGTACGGCTCCTGTCACTCAAACTCAACGAGGTCGAGGGGATAGCAGAGCGGCCAACGTGGAGAACAGGATAGTGGTGCGGCCACCCCCTGTGACAGATTCGAGGGTGGCCGACCCTCGTGCTACCACCCAAGCGAGGCCCCCAGCAAATGTGGTGACAAGCGGGGCCCAATCGAGTGCTGACCGGACTTCCCGCAAGAGGAAGAGGATGCCTGACACCCTCGCAATAACGGGCAAGGGTAAGCAAGTGGTGGAAGGCCCCAAGGGCAGCGGAGACAATTCCTCTTCAGAGGAGGAACATCTGTGGGGTTTCACCCGTCGAGGGGATAGACACTTCACCGGCTCCGCGGACGGAGGTACGGTTCTGTTGAGGCCCGGGACGCTCACTCAGACTGTCAGCGAGAATTTGTACGATAGGGCCCAATTCACTGTAGATCACAGGCACTTGTACACTGAGTCCGTCGAGACGGTGGCCTATGACATGGTGCACTCTATAATCTCCGTAAGCTCTCATTCCCTTGTAATTTCACTATCTCTGGAAGGTATTATTTTCTCACATTCTTACTAACACTTTCATTCTTTCGAGCCCGTACAGCAAGTACTCCCGAGGGCCAAAAATATTCAGATGCGCGCCTCAGTTTATGCTGATCGAAAAGCCAAGTACAAGAAAATGGTGCACGCGAATGATCTCGCTCAAATCCAGGTGGAGATGGACACTGAGAAGGTTAAGTGCGAATCCCTCAAGGAAGAGTACAGAAAAATGGAGGAGGAGATGAAGAAGCTGCAGGGTGACTTTGCGAACGCGGAGAACGCTCGAAACAGTTTGAGCGACAAGTTTGCCCAACTTGGTGAGAGCTATAAGAAACTCGAGACCGAGCGTGACGGCTGGCAAACGAGGGCTCTGGAGGCGGAAAGGAAATTCACTGACACCATGAACCAATGGCCCCAAAGTCTAGAGCGAGCAAACAAGGAGACGCTCATGAAATTCTGTCATTCTAAAGCCTTCAACTTTGCCGCTTCCTTGCACTATCTGGACGAGGCTCAAAAGGCCTTCAACTTAGCCATTGATCAAGGCATTCACAAAGGGTTGACGGATCCGGCCATCCGTAGGGCCGAAGGCATGGGGCTCATGTTCAATGAGTGTTGCGAGGAGGATGACGACGACCGGGATGATCCTGCGGACACCATTTCTGAACCAGAATACGACTTCCTGGTCAAGCTTATCCAGGATGAGTATATGGAAACCCATCCTCCCGAAGATGCCTCCCAAGCAGCCCATAATGAGCCTCAAGCGCCTGCCGTAGAAAATGCCCTTGTTCCAGCTGCTGAAAATGCCAATGTTCCTGCCCACAATACCAACGAGCCCAACGCCCCGCGAGCACCCTCAAACAATGAGCCTGAGCCTCCAGTTGCCCAGCACCAAGAAGAAAACGATCCCCCAGCGCAACAGCCGGAGGGCCCAGTTCATGGTCCTGTGGCCCAGAACATCTTGGTGGTCTTGGATGAAGATGTGGCCCCTGCTGCTTGAAGTTCTTCCTCGATGGCTTGAACTGCAACTCTTCTACCCTTAGTTTAGTGCCTTTCTTTTTCTTGTAATAATATTATGGGCCTTTGAGCCCTTACTTTGTAATATTCGGCGTGGAGTCTTAATCAATAAAATTCCTCTTTTCCATGATACTGTCTTTTACCTTTTTCTTGATTGCGAATTTTCACCTTGCGCTTGTTGTAACAAAATCTTATAGTAATGAGATTGTGTGTAACAGGCTTAGTAAAAATTACATTACTCAGATAGGCTTTTGACACTTGACAGATTTTGTTAAATCTTGTAAACTTGAAAAATTTTACTAAGTCTTGGGTAATCATGAGGGTCTTATTGTGAGGCTTCCCCCACTCAAGACTTGTGTAAATTTTTGCTTTTATACTTAGAAAATTTTGCTAAGTCTTGAGTAACTACGAGGGTCTTACTGAGAGAATGCCCTCGTTCAAGACTTGTGAAATTTCTTCTTAATCTTGGGAAATTTTGCTAAGTCTTGAGTGGTCACGAGGGTCTTACTGAGAGACTACCCTCGTTCAAGACTTGTGAAATTTCTTCTGAACAATACTGCCGTTAAACGAGTGTTCTTGTTCCTGTTCACCTTTCAGAGTTTGCCAACGATCCCGTTTTCGAGCGCAAGGCATTGTAACAAACGGCCAAGGCCTACTAGGATTTCCTTCGTATTTTCCTTCCGATTCGTCAAGTTGGTTGTGAGCGTTACCAGTCTATCCTTATGAGGGCGTCCCCCACGCGGAGTAGAGTGCTGGCAAGCGCAACTCATGTGCAATAATAACGTTCGTCTTGGAATAAACTGCCAACCACGCTCGTAAAGACGAGGGACGTAGGTCTTATCCATTCATGTAATTTAAAAAGTAGAAGTACAGAGATATTGAAAAGAATGCATTGTAACTTACTTGAGATTTGAAGTACATAGAACCCATTAACAGGGTGTTTACATCATCGTTTCGAAAGAGCTTTTATACATAAAACCGCCGGAGGTTACATGCGTTCCAAGGGCGAGGCAAGCGCTCACCTTGAAGTGTCTCCAGGGTGTAAGTGTTGTTAGCTTTGATCTGGATGACTTTGAACGGACCCTCCCAGTTGGGGTCCAATTTCCCCACATGTTTGGACACTTCTACTTTCTTCAAAACCAAATCTCCCAATTGGAAAGTCCTTTCTCGCACGCGCTTGTTGTACTGTTGTGCCATGGTTGCCTTATATCTATGTATTTTGGCCCAGGCCTTGTCTCTTCTCTCCTCCAATAGGTCCAACTCCAGGCTCCTGTTATCTTCATTAAGCTGAGGCTCGAAATAGGCTACACGAGCGGATTCATTTACAACTTCTGCTGGTATCATTGCTTCTGACCCATACACGAGCGCGAAAGGTGTCTCGCCAGTGGCCGCTCGTGGAGTGGTGCGATAAGCCCAGAGTGCCCCTTGCAGCTCTTCTGCCCATTCACTCTTCTTGCTCTCTAACATTGTTTTTAGATGCTGCAAAACGACCCTGTTGGTGACTTGCGCGTACCCATTGGCCTAGGGATGGCCCACGGAGGTAAAGCGCTGTTCAATCCCTAACTCTGAACACCACTCCCGTGTGTCAGCTGCTATGAATGGGGATCCATTGTCCGAAATAAGCACCCTCGGAATGCCATATCTGCAGATGGTGTTCTTCCAAATGAAGTCACTTACGACCCTGAAGGTGATTTTTGCCTCAGCCTCGGTCTCGGCCCATTTGGTAAAATAATCGACAGCTAAAATGACAAACTTCTTTTGTCCGACCGCGATGGGCAAGGGGCCAACAATGTCAATTCCCCACTGGTCAAAGGGCCAGGAGACATCTATAGGAATCATCTGATCGGCTGGCAGTTGAGGGAGATTGGAATGGAACTGGCACTTAGGGCACTTTCTGGAAAACTCAATGGCGTCTTAGAGAACTGTGGGCCAATAAAACCCACTCCTCATAACCTTCTTAGCCAGGATACGTCCTTCTGAATGATTCCCGCAGCTCCCACTGTGAATAAGTTCGAGCGTTTCTTTCGCCTGCGAGGGCCTTAGACACCTCATCGGTGGTCCTTGAAATGACTTCTTGAACAGCCTTCCCTCAGAGTCAATAGAAAATCGAGGGGCCTTGTTCCTAATTTTTCGAGCCTCTACCTTGTCAGTGGGACTAACACCATCTTTAAGAAATCTGATGATATCATCAAGCCAACATGGCTCGTGCGGATCGATCATGGCGACCACCTCCCTAACAATTCTCTCCTTGATCAAAGGTGCTTTCGTTCTAAGGAACGTGACTGAACGCTCGGAAGTGCCTTCTAATGCCAAAGCAAATTTAGATAGAGCGTCAGCACGCTCGTTCTCGGCTCTTGGGACTTGGAGTAGATGGAATTCCTTGAACTTCCCAATGATCTCCCTGGCTTTGCTCAAGTACTGCACCATGGTGGTTTCTCGAGCCTCATAAGTTCCTTCAATCTGGCTCGCAATTAACTGTGAATCAACATAAGCAGTAATTCTGGAAGCTCCGTTCTGAAAAGCAATTTTCAATCCTTGCACAAGGGCCTCATACTCTGCCTCATTATTGGTGACTTGAAAATTCAACCTGATTGCAAAGCCTAGCTCAATCCCATTGGGGTCTCTGAGGGCTACCCCTGCTCCTCCCCCTTGAGAGGTTGAGGAACCATCCGTGTGCAGCACCCATAACCCCTCACTCTCCTGAGCAGTGGGTTCTAAACTGAAGCGTTCAACCAGCAGATCCGCTACCACCTGCGCTTGAATAGCAGTTATGGGCTCGAAACTTAAGTCAAACTGACTCAACTCAATAGCCCATTTTAACAATCTTCCCGACATGTCCGGTTTGGACAACACTTGTTTCAAGGGCTGATCAGTAAGGACCGTTATTGAGTGCGCTTGAAAGTAAGGCCTCAATCGCCTTGATGCATTGATGAGGGCGAACGTAAATTTCTCGGTTTCCAAATACTTCTTCTCCGCCCCTTGTAACGTTTTGCTCAAATAATAAACAGGCAAATGCTTACGTTCCCGCACGATTATCAATACCGTGCTCGTTGCCTCGGCTGAAACGGAGAGATACATAAACAACCTCTGACCCTTAATGGGTTTGGTCAGGAGCGGAGCGCTCGAAAGGTAAGCCTTCATGTCCTGCAGCGCTTTTTCACATTCTTCCGTCCAAGTAAAATTACGTGCGTTTCTCAAAATCTTGAAGAAAGGAAGGTTTCTGTCTGTCGAGCGTGAAATGAACCTGTTCAGGGAAATGATTTTTCCCACTAGCACTTGTACTTCCCTGAGGTTTCGAGGGGAGGGGATCTCCAAGATAGCCTTGATTTTCTCTGGGTTGGCCTCAATACCTCTCTGACTGACCATGTAGCCTAAAAACTTTCCCCCTCGTACTCCAAAAGTACACTTTAAAGGATTCAATTTCATCCCATACTGGCGTAGGATCGAAAAAGTGCGCTTGAGATCCTCCAGATGTGAGCCCTGACGCTCGCTCTTGACAATCATGTCGTCAACGTAAACCTCCATGGATCCCCCAATTTCTTTCTCAAACATCTTATTGACGAGACGCTGATAAGTGGCTCCAGCGTTCTTGAGCCCAAATGGCATGACTAGGAAATAGTATATCCCTAGGTGGACGACAAATGAAGTTTTGGGGCGGTCCTCTGGCGCCATAAAGATTTGATAGTACCCCTGGAAGGCGTCCATCAAGCTCATGAGTTCACAGCCAGCGGTCGAATCCACCAATTGGTCTATTCTGGGCAATGTGTAAGGATCCTTAGGGCAAGCCTTGTTAAGATCAGTAAAATCATTGCACATGCGCCATTTATTTGCACTCTTGGGCACCAACACCACGTTGCACAGCCATTCGGGGTACAAGATGGGCTCAATGTACTGGGCCTCCAGAAGCTAGTTAACTTTTTCCTCAATAACTCTTTTCCAAAATCCGTGTACATCCCGCTTCTTCTGCTTTATGGGCTTGAACGAGGGATCCACGTTGAGCCTGTGGACTATGACGCTTGGGTCAATCCCTGTAAGTTCAGATGCCTTCCATACAAAGACGTCAATGTTTTCTCTGAGAAAGTCAATCATCATAATCTGCGAGGGTCCAGAGAGGTTGGACCCAATCTGGGTAGTTTTATCCTTGTTCCCTGGTTCTAGCTCAATGGTGAGGAATTTTTCCGAGGGTTCAATCCTTGCTTCTGGACGGGGAAGCTCGAGCGCCCTCTTTTTTCCTGTCAAGCGTCCATCGTTAAGGGGCTCGTTCCCCTCACGCTCGTCTTCCTCGGAGGAGGATTCTTCCACTGTTCCTGGTGGAGCGCTTTCGAGGGAGTCTTTGGCGCCGGGATCTTTCTTCTTGTTATTTTTCTTGTTCAATTTGGCCCTCTTGCGCATGGGACCATCCTCATCAAGATTAGGAAAGTCAACGGATTTCTTGTGGACCCGATTTGGAAAGTTTTCTCAGCCTTAGGCTTCCTGAGGGACAACATATAACATTCCCAGGCTTCTCGCACATTGCACAATACTTCTCCAACGCCCTCGGGGGTGGGAAATTTGATTTTTTGGTGGTAGGTGGAGATGATACCTTTGAAATCAACGAGGGCTGGACGCCTGATTATGATGTTATAGGGAATATCAATCTACACTACTGCATAAGTAACCATGAGCGTTTTACGCTGTGGGGCTCGGCCGAATGAGGTGGCCAGACGAATTTCCCCTCGTGGGACGACCTTCGAACCTCCAAAGCCTATGAGGGCTGTTTTGAGTGGTTCGAGCGGGATGTTGGTAACATTCATCTTCAAGAACGTGGAGTAGGGCAAAACATTAACAGAGCTTCCACTATCCACTAACACCCTCTTTACAATGTGATTGTGGACATCTACGCTAACCACCATGGAGCAATCAGAGGTTTCACCGTCCCCATGGGGCGTTACAATGTGCCCTAAGTCCCTATCATCAAAGCCTATTACATCGTTTTCTTTTGAGCGTTGATCATTCGCCTCCTGAATGGCGTAGATGGGTTTGGGCATGGATGGGCGTTGGTCATAACTTCGGACGTACCGTCGCCGAGCAGAGTTAGAGTCTCCTCCAGAGGAATCTCCTGCTATCATATTGATAACCGCAAATGGGGTATTTTCTTGCTCAGGAGCTTTTCCATTGCCCCGATGGCTACTCTCCGTGGGGCCTTGCCTCCGTGTGCTTCTAGAACGCGACGGGCTCCTTCTTCTCTCTCCGGTGCGCTCGTTACAATATTCATCATAACGCTCCAACACCCTGACAAATTCTTTCAGGTGGCCCCCAGCGATGAGTCTTTGAATTTTAGTTTCCAACTGGCGGCATTTATCCGTGTCATGCCCCTTCTGCTTGTGGAAAGCACAGTATTTGTTTGAGCGCCTCAGCGACTCCGTTTCCCTCATCTTGACGGGTCTCTTGAAGAGTTTCTTATCAGAGAGGTTATAGACTTCTGAGTTCGGCCTGGTGAGAGGGATTCGCTCGAAAGGTCGAGGGGGCAGGGACGATCTCTTGCGTTCCTGGTGACGCTCCTTTTTGACAATGACTTCCCGGCCCCGCTCTTGGTGGCGCTCGTTTCTTACTGGGCTGTGATGCCGGGGCCCATTCGTCCCATACATATCTTCGAACGTGAAGAAAGGCTCGGCAACTTCCCTTAAGGCCATGAGGGGTCCTGGCCTCCTCTCCACAATGGCATCGGCGAATTTCTTGCTCACATACTGCTTGTGATCCACAGCCTGAAAGAGCACTGGGATCAAGAATTCCATAGAAGGCCTCTCCACCTGCAAAATCTCCTTATTAAAGCGGGCGAAGAACGAGCGAAGAGACTCATTGTTGCCTTGCACAATGTTGTAAAGGGCAGTGGGCGCAGTGACCGGAGCCTTCAGAGAATTAAAGTGGTTGATAAAGGCGTCGGCCAACTCCTGGTATGAATGTATCGAGTGTGGCGGCAGCCGCTTGTACCATTCTTGAGCCATTCCCACCAGGGAAGAGACAAAGACTTTAGCCCAGTAGTTGCTCGAGTGCTCGTAGAGGTGCATCAAGTGCAGAAAATGATCCAAGTGTTCAGCTGGATCAGTTGTTTCGTCGTAGCGATTGACGGAGGTGGGGATTTTGGCCATTCCTGCTTGGGCCATCAAAACTTCTTCCACGAGGGGGGAGCCCCTAGCCAGTGGATGGTATTCATATGTGCAGAAGTTCTCCTCATGCTCCTTGCGGTGGGGGAGCCGCGGCTGGCGGTCCTTGTGACGAGCGTCTCTGGCATCGGCTCATTCATCCCTGCTGTGGGAAATCTGAGATCGCGCTCGAGAGAGCTGTCCAACCATATCCTTTAAACCCTGCAGCTGGTCTTGCACAGCCGCGAGGATATTAGGATTCACATCTCCTTCTTTGTCCCCTTGCTTGGTGACTCGGGAAGCCCTTTTGGAGGCATGAGAGTCCCCTTTATTTTCGTTAACCCTTTCGGTGGGCTCCCTGTTCCTGTCCACAGGGGGACGCTCGTTGTCGCCTTGGTGGGGCGTCTCTTTGGCGGGCGATTGGGGCAGTTGGGGCCTTAGGACGGCCTGAGCCTCCCTAAGTGGGTAAGTCTGCAGTCCGCCCAAAGGAGCGGCAGCTTGAGTGGCCAGTCCAGAGGGGAAGTACATGGAATGGAATCTTTCCCATGCCTCCTGGGCCGCCTGAACTTCACATTGGGCGTAAGAACCCTTAGTTGCTGAGGAGTTAGAGGAGGTAACTCCACTCCTTCAATTTCCCTTGGAATCACCACCGGAAGCTGGATCTGGTCGGCATGGTAGGGCTGGATCTGCGGCAGCATGATGGTGGGAGTGAGTGTATATCCAGGCGGAGGCATCATGTAGTTCTGACTTCCTGGGTTCGCATGGGTATGAACCCATTGAGTCTGGGGAGGCTGTGGAAAAGTGGGGAGAGAAACACCTCCAGCGGTGCTGGAGACTGGAGGCGCCGGCGGCGCAAGCGGCGGAACTGAAGATTCCGCCAGAGGAGTCACACCTCCGGCGGGTGGTGCTCCACTAGCGGCGGCGGAGGGTGGCGGTGCTCCGCCAGCCGCGACAGAGGAAACAACTAGGTTGGCATCCTGGGAGGGGTTCTCTCCTCCTCCCACAGCTCCGGATCTCGTAGCTGCCATGATTAGAGAAGATTCTGGGTGTTTTCTTTTCAACTAGCAGAAAAGAAGAAAAGTTGTGAGCTTGTTTCCCACAGACGGCACAAAAAATGATGGGTCTGAATACGGGGTACAGAGTCCAATCACTTTAGAATTTGTTTAGGTGAGAAAACCACTGGAAGATCGCCGGAAAAGATGGGGGTTCTACCTGCTAGGACAAACACACAAACAAAAGTCAGAAGGCCAAGCTGGGGGAACTGGGGGTGATTCCCAGTTTGGCTCTCCGACGCTCAAGTCAGATGATGATCTGAAAGAGGAAGTATGCTCAGTATTGAATTGCTGTAATGAAAAGTGCTTACAGTGGAGAAGATGAACTTGTGTATTTATAGTTGAGGGTCAGGGACCCTTTGGTCATTTGCTCGAAGAGGGCTTCCCTTGATTGATTGGAACGTTAACCATGTAGCGTGAATGGCTCTCGTGGGAGAGCGGTAACAATGATCACGTGCGAAGGTGACAGAGACGGCACGTGTTCTTGGGGGATACTGACGCTTGGAGGGTTTCAGCGCTCGTGTATGACTGCCGTAATCACAGGACAGGTGTCGTCATCTTGGAAGTGCCACGTGTCCAAACGTGGGACGAGCGCATTTTGACCCCATCAATATCTATTAAATTTTTTGTAAATATATCATAGGTATACATATTACAATAGAATTATATATAATTATTAATTCCGACACACTCATTGCGTGTACAAATAAGAAAAATATTATTATTTAAATACATTAAAAATAATTTTTATATTAATATATAATTTTATAATTATTTTTAATATATTTAGTAAATTATAATATATATAAAAATTATAAATAAAAGAAAAAAAGAATTGAAGTGATATAAGAGAAAAGATAAGTTAGAAAAATATTATTGAAGTGATAAAATAAACAAATAAAAAGAAAAAAAAAGAGAAAAAAACGCAAGAGAAGAAAACATATAAAAATAAATAAATAAAATAGAAAATAAAAGAGGACGCCAAGAGATCAATGGGTCTCTCGCTTAATATATAGTATAGAATTATAATATATAAGTTGCATAAAAGAATAATATATCAAACAACACTATCTTTGAAAAAAGATAAAAATTATAAATAAAAGAAAAAAAAAGAATTAAAGTGATATGAGAGAAAATATAAGTTAGAAAAATATTGTTGAAGTGATAAAATAAACAAATAAAAAGAAAATAAGAGAAAAAAATGCAAGAAAAGAAAACATATAAAAAATAAATAAATAAAAAAGAAAGAAAAAGAGTATACCAAGTGAACAAGACGGTTACTACTTGAATTTCTCGCTTAACATATAGTATAAATAAAATAAATCTTAAATTATATTATTATATTTATTAAAAAATATTATAAATATATCATATGTATACATATTATAACAGAATTATGTCTAATTTTTATATATATAATTTCCAGGCCACCTAGATTGCCGCTAGCCACTGCACCGCTGTCGGCAACACCACCTTCATCCACCACCACCATCCTCAGATCGAACCAGATGTCCACCACCGCCGCCGCCACCGTCACCCACCACCTCCATCTTCCTCCTATCGAACTAGATCTCCATAACCGCTACCGTCCTCCTCAGATCGAACTAGATCTAAGAAAGAAAGGTTTTTTTGTTTTTTTTGTTTTTTTGTTTTTTTTGGTTTTTTTTTGCGGGGAAGGGGGAGGAAGAGCTCGCCGGAAAAGGAGCCCCAACAGCCTCCGTCATTGACAGGAGTTTGGTCCTTCATAGAGCCACGACCGCTGAAAATTGGATCATGAAATTGGGTATCAATGCGATCCTCGTGTCGCGGTTATTGAAACCGCTACCCGTACATCGAATTTAGAGAAGAAAGGAGAAATTCCGGATTCTGGTGTGGTTGTCCCCTTCATCTTCTCGGACGGGGTGTCTCGGTTTGGTTTTTTCCCCCTTTTTTTTTTTCTTTAGATTTTTTTGAGTTTTGATTTTAACTTAAATTTCATTAGTAATATATTATGTAAAATGGAACATAATTTGTATGAATAAAATTATTAGAAATATATTATATTTTCCTCAAAAATTATATATACACTAGGTAGGTATTGTGTATTATGTGGTATTTTGGATTTATTTTAATTAGACAAAATTAATTTTGTACAATGATATTTAAAATTTCTATAGTGGTATTGCCACGTAAGGAAAAATAAGCCAAGTCAGCTTTTGGGTTGAGTTTTCGGTCTGGTTTTGGGTTTCCGGCGAAATTTTGCATTAAATTACAATTTTTTTGTACATGTGGATTACATTTGCCATCGGAAAAGTACAATACCAAATTCGTTGAAACGGTAGAGTTAATATACCATTTATACAATTTCCTCTTGTTTTATTATATTGTGTGGTGTCTTATATTTGTCACGCAGATATTTTCAAAAAAAAAAAAATAAGTATTGTATTATGTATTTTACATCGTAGTCATATACACTCTCATATTCTAATCCTTCTATATATGCATCTCCAAATCCCAATCCATTCATCCCCTACCGCCTCATAACCCTTTAGAGAGAGAGAAAACGAAGAGTGAGAGAGAGAGACATGGCTAAAAACATCAGTACAAACATAAAACTTTGCTTCTTAATCCTAGCCATATGTGCCACCTTCACCTATGCACAAACCAACGGTCCCGTCGAAGAAGTCGACGACGAATCAACATTCGTGCAAAACATTCACCGACACGGAGAAAGGTTCATCAAATTCCGCGTTTACGTCCAGGACATAACTAACGGCCCCAACGCCACCGTCTTCGACGTGGCTCAAGCCTCCGTCACGGCAAACTCGCCCGTCATGTTCGCCCAGGTTCGTGTCTTCGACAACAAGATGACGATCGGGACGGATCCGGAATCGGAGGAAATCGGGCGGTCGCAAGCCCTCCTAGCGTTTTCGGACATGAATGAATTGGGCGCCGTCATGAACTTAAATTTTTATTTCAAGACGGGTTGGTTAAAGGGGAGCACCCTCACTTGCGTCGGGAGGAATCCCTTGGGGGATTATACGGGCCGGGAAATGGCCGTCGTTGGTGGAACAGGTGTTTTCCGTATGGCACGAGGCTATTCGATCTCGAATACGATTAATTTTAGCTGGACGGGGATTATTGGGGGTACTATAGAGTATATATTTTATGTTTTTTACTATGATGGATATCCTCGTATGGAACAGTCTGCTTGATCGAGCTACGAGGAAATAAGGGCGTTGTATGTTCGAATTCCGTATGTTGGGATAATGTTTTTCATGGAATAATGTTTGTATTGTAATTAATTAATGAGATCGTCGTGTGTGTGTAATAAAGTTGGCTTGGCTTTGCTTTGGTTGTTAAGGTCTTTGACTCTTTAGGAATTTGATCCCAACTCCTATGTCGTTTGACGATGTATTAAGTTGGAAAAATAAGCTTGAGCAGTACAAAAGTACTAATGGATGAGTTTTTCCTTTGTTTTTCCGGTTAAAATTTGCTGTTTTCCTGAAAAAATTTATTGTGCGTTCATGTGTAAAGTGCATAAGAGATAAAAACCCGAATAGAATACAATTTTCAACTGAATAACCGGCGCACAGTCATTCAACACGTTTTTACTACAATCAAATAATCATAGTAAAAGAATTTATATTATTAATTTGCTATATTTCTTTATTAAGACAGTCGGGTTTTCCGCGGAGGGCCGAGGCCCGAGGGGGGATTCCCTTATCTATATTATTATATTATTTTATTTTATTATTTATTTATTTAACTTATATATAAGAGCCTTAAGTCAAATTGAGTCAAGATTTGGGCTCATAATTGCAAAATTCCTCCCTACCACACTAGATCCCACCCTTTTAATTAAAGCTTGGACACACTTCTTTTCTCCCTTTCTTCCAAATCTGAGCTGACTCCTCTCTGTGTCAACTCTCTCGGATCAAAGTCCATGAGTTCAAAGATTTGGGGTTCTGCTCGTTGCAACAGATCTCCGCCCAAATCCACTTTACCATCCTCTGGGTAAGCTTCCACCGACTATTTCCGACGTGTCCTTCACCAACGCCTTTATTCACATGTATCCCTCGTGAAATTTTTCTTGTTGTTGCGTGTTAATGGGCGGTAAATCCACGGCCGCTTCTATGAGAAAGTTTCTTCACAGGGTCTACCAGACGCAATACCACCGTATGTTGCTTTCTCTCAATTTTTGGAGAATTTTTTTTATCAATAAAAGACCAATGAATCTTCTTGTTGAAATTCTTCAACAATGTCACATGGGTTTTAGATGGGCGACTTCATATATTGCGGACCGGGTACGAGCTATATCAAATTGAAGGCTAGGGCGTGTTTATTGTCAAGGTTTGTTCATTTATGTCGTAATTCGGACTTTAATTTTGGAAGTTTTATAGGTATCCTAAATGATTTCTTCTCTTGTCCGAAAGGACTCTATTTGCTTCTTATTCTTTTAGGTACATGGGTGTAATTTTGTGCCCAGTATTGAACTCTGGTTTTTTGCTCCCTTTAGTTGTGTTCTGTTTTATCAAGCGTTTAATACTGTTTAATTGTTCCTTGGGTGATGCTTTTTTTGGGTATTGGGCGCTGATTCATTAACTTGGAACTAATATGTAATTTTGAAGTTGGAAGGTGAAAGATTTTCAATTTGAATTTCGGCCTTCTAACTTGTGAGTTCGATTATTGATCTTTTACACGGTTTTATAGTTTATTTTTGCATTGAAAAAATGGGTTCACTTTATATATTAAACTCAACTATTTTGTGTTATTTGGAATTGTGCTTAGGTTAACATTTGATACTTTTTTGACTGGACGGAAGGGTATTTTGGAGTTAAAGACAGAGTATGGTATTTAAATGGCAGTTAGAATTGAGTTTTAAATCAATATTGAACAAACATATGGAACTTTATAGTGGAGAACTTTTGAATGTTCAGTTGAATTTTTTACAAGATCTTTTTGTTGAATTTCTAAGCTTAAGACAACTATCTACTACCTCTGGACAGAAGATCTCAAAATTTAAATTAATCAGAATCAATTCTTCTAAGAAATTCCATGCAATTTGATTTCGTACAGTAAAAAAATATTTGTTACTTACACGCAGAGGTGTACAAGAATATATGAAATTTCAGTTCAGTTGTTGGGAGTGAGAGATTCTATTATGTTGTTTATGGTTATATTAGAAAATCTTAAATTAAGACTACAATGATTTATGCATGTGGATGAGAATAGAACTGTTATGTTAAACTAATGTCTTGTGGTTATATTTTTATACTAATGACACCTATTTTCCAATGTTTCATGGATAGTATGTTGCAGTATATCTTAGTATGTGACTGTTTTCCCTTTCTCATTTCTGCGACTTGGTTTTTCTATAAAATTTATGCTCTTTTTGCTAGATATGATTTTCTTTGGTATTAAAAAAAAAAAAAAAAGTATTAGGGTGTAGAAGCTTATGTTTGTGATTTATATGCATGTGTGTCTTAGTTTCAGATTTTTATGGTTTAATAGTTTGGAATAGTTAATAGGCATTGCAACTCGGAGTTCTTGGGTGAAAAACATAGTCTCAGTGGAGCTTCTTTATGAATAGGTTAAAGTATGTTGGACTAATTGTTGATCTTTTACATGGTTTTATGGTTTATTTTGGCGCTGAAAAAATGGGTTCATTTGATGTGAAGCTCATTTATTCTATTCTGAATATGATATCATCATGCATAGTATGGAGGCTGAATTGTAATATTTTTCCTAAACTGACGACGTTTTTTTTTTTTTTTTCTATAGCAATAGAACTACAAGCTGTTAAGGAGAAGAAAAGCGAGCGCTTTATTAACAGAGGTAATTGGAACTATACATGTTGTTTTTATGGTATTTTGTTTCAGTTGAAATAGATTTATTAAGTTAAAGAGTGGAAAAATAAATAAATTTTAATTGCTATTGATCTGTTAAAGATTTACTCTAATCTGCCTAAAGCTATAATCATGACATAATTTTATGGCTTTGCTTGTGCTTTTATTTTTGTTGGTCATGGATAACTGATATGTGAACGGATTGCGATGTGCTCTATTAATGTATAATTTTGTTGTGTAGTTTTATTGGCAGAATAATTCCATGACAAACATAGAGCAGTATTTCTGACTGAATTTCGATTCTCTTGTCTGTTGAAGTTGTTTTGCTGGAACATTTTATGAACATGCTTATGTAACATTTGGTGGCTAAAGGTGGTTTGCTTTTCAGTTGTATTATGGTTGAAACTTAAAAGTTCTCTGCGTATTACTAAAATCAGCTATAAAATTAAAATTTTTGAATGTGTCTAATATAGTTTCTAAAATTCTCTTTTCTCAATGAGTTAGAATAATTGCAATGTAAGTTTCTCATAAAAACTGCAAGCAAAGTTACAAATCTCCCAGTCTGTAATACAGAATTTTTAGGCTAGATTAAATAAGACCCAAAGTAGGATATTGTTAATAGCCCTCTTGCTGATTGTTAGACCTTGGCATAAAATGCAAAATATAAAATACACAAGTTCCTGAAATTTATATTTGTTTGTGTTAATTTGTTTGAAGCACTTGTCTGGTTTCTAATTTTTAATTTTGGCCATATTTAATTTTCTTGATCTCTTTATTTTCGAACCAAAAACTTAAAATTAGTTTATATTGATTGCAGCTGACTGCATGAGGAACTCAAAGAAGTTGATTTATCGTGCTCAGTCCTTTTTAAAGGTTCGTTATCACTATATTTACACTTTTCATTATTACGTTCGTACATTTGTAGTTTTAGAATTCCCAGCATGATTATTTTATGTTTTATTAAAATTTTACCAAATTGTACTTATATCAATTGTGAATACTACTCATGTAAATTTATTTTGCAATTATTTATCAATATGAACGTAGTTTTTTTCCCTAAAATAATGTTGCATCTCTCTCTCTTTTTGTCAAGACTTATTTATTTACTAATTTTTGTTGTACATATTCCCCCTCTTTATTAAGCATTAGTATTTAGTAGAATTTATCTAAAGTATATCTTCTCTTTATTTGATTTAGGTTTTGTCTATTCTCTTGTTTTCTCAAGCTATAATATAATTTATATATTTACATACCTTTAGTTTCTTTTCCAGGTACAAAACGAGGTTCTGAAACATCCCACGGTACTCGAGTCTGCAGCCGTCGCTTTAAAAAATATTACTTCTACACTGTTATCTGCCAAACAAATCTGCTAAATCACCATAGTCTTTATAGTCATATCTTTGTAAATAGTAAGTATGTGAATATCTGGACAATCTACTGAATTTTCAGGCTTCAGATACCTTTGTAAATAGTAAATATGTAAATATCTAGGCAATCTATTGAATTTTGAAGTTTATGATTGGTAACCTATTTGTCAGCATCCTTTGGAGGACAACTTTTATCCTTATTATTTTGTGTGACATTCTATAAAAATCTGTGAATGTACAAAGGTTACTGCAGTTTATTTAACTTTCATTATTCCAAATATATTTAATTAAAGATTTTTATATTTAATTTAACCGGGCACGGGTACCACGCCTTGCGCGGTATCCATCTTCCTAGTATATTATAAAAGTACGAGTTGGATTTTTGGTTTCTTACAAAATACGAATTGCCTAAAATATCCTCATAATAATTACGTCAATAACTATTAGTTAAAGATAATAAATACAAGTTATAAGTTTTTAATTTAACTATATTTAAAATTTCTCTAAATTACCCAAAAAAAATATATAGTTCAACAAGGATTGTTTTAATATTAATATATCAATTATTTGTTTTCAAATTTTATGATATAAGTTGTCTCTTTTTTAATTTTAAGGTCTATAATTTAAAATGTTATAATAAGATATATCTAAAAATGAATCAATAAACAACAAATTGATTCACTTTATAAATTTTAATAAATTATTATAATTATGTAAAAGAAAATATTATTTAAATTGAACAAGTTACATAAGATAACTTTCAATAAATCAATCCTAATGTAAGTCTAATTATATAAGTTCATAGTTTTAATTATCTAAATTCATAAACTTTTTTAAATTAATATCATATTATAATTCTATAAACTTATCTAATTAACAAAATAATATAATTGAATAATTTACATAATATTTTTCAATAAATAAATTAATTCTAATATAATATTTTTTAATTAACTTATACTAATATAGTAATATAATTGTAATTTTCTACATCTAACTAAACATATAATCTTCCTTTAGTTTATATAATAAAATATAAATTAAATACGTAAATGTACAAATAGCATTTTTGGTTTCTTACGACTTAATATACCACAATTTAAAATGTCAGGTCATTAGACTATAGTGATGAGGCAGAAATATACGCTCGGCCACGTTTCGACACGTGGCATCATCATTATGCGACACATGGAGATCAGGGCCCCACGCGGGCCACCATCGAGGCAGAGCTCTGTCGTTCCCTAGATTGTCCAATCCCCCCCCCCCCCCCCCCCCCGCCCCGAGAAACGCTCCTCAGCGCTAGACCCTCGGCATCCTCACAAAGCTCACCCTTGTATGAACTCCCTCACAAGGACGTATCGAGGGGTAAAACCTCCTCTTATATCCCGAGGGCCCTGACTCGGATGCCCCCGGGGCTGAAAGCCTTCAAGGCTCATAGTTGAACACCAGCGTGCACTTCGCCCTCGTTACCAACCCAAAACGGCTCTCTGACACTACATACACATCCGCGCACCTGCCACTGTTGCCCGCACCAACCTTTCGCCAGCTTTTGCAGGAGATTCCTCCTAGGTTCATCCTCATCATGCCACGTGTTAGGGCAACACTGGGCCAGGACCACATGGTGTTAATTACCAAAGGGTCCTTGACCCTCAACTGTAAATAAGGGACTTCATCTCCCCTACTGCAAGCAATCTCTGATACTTGAGCTCTGCATTTTTTGCTTCATCTTCATCTTCCTCAGTTCAGATCATCATCTAACTTGAGCGTCGGAGAGCCAAACTGGGTATCACCCTCAGTTCCCCCAGCTTGGCTTTTTGACTATTTGTTCTTGGTGCTTGTCCTAGCAGGTTGAACCCACCATCTCTGACGATATTCACTTGAGTTTTCATTCCCTGTTTCCCCACATAAACAAATTCAAAGTGTTGGAGTTTGAACACCTGAAATCAGACCCATCACATAGTTATGTTAAATTAATAATTTTAAAAAGACTCAATGTGTGTGCATATAAAAATAGGATATAATCTAATTTTATAAATAATTTTTATAGTATTCGATTAAATATTCCTTAAATTTTTAAATGAATATACTCTTTTAATTATTTTTACTGCATACATAAAATTAATTATAAAAAAAATTAACATAAATTTGAAATAATACTCATTAGAGAAATACAAATAAGAAAATGGAAAATAAGATCAAATGACAAAGATAATATAAAAAAGAGATAAAGAATAGTTAGTAAAAGAAGAAATACTTAATTTTAATGTATATACGCACGCATATCAAAATTAAGGACAACTGTAAAATATTTTTACAAATATATTTATAAAGGACATGGCAAAGTGAGAATTAATATTGCGTACAATGATAAACAAAATTTCGAAAATTAGATTAAAAATTTCAAGATATTAGATTAAGTGTCAACTCAAGAAACGATATGGAGAATTTTCGAATTTAATTTGAATGAGATCGATACAACAGTTATCAATTTAGATCTACATTTTCCAAATTAGCAATACATGATTTATTGGTCGAATCAAAACTTGAAGGACATTTTGACTTGGGGTCATTACTCTAAAGGCGAAAAAATAAAAAAAAAATACAAAGAATTTTCAGAGCATCATGCATGAGCCAAGCAAGGTAAATATTCAAAAGATTTGAAGAAAGAATTGATGACAGGATATAACAAACTATTACAACAAGAAGAGATTATTTGGTTTTAAGAGCCGATAATTAATTGGCTCCAATTCAAGGGATAAACATGCACGTTTCTTTCATCTCTTAACCATAATGAGAAAAATGAGAAACCAGATGAGTGCTCTCAAAATAGGCAATGAATGGACAACCAATAATGATCAACTGAAGCCACACACTTGGGAGTACTACACCAAACTATTCAATGGAGATACCATTAAAGAAGTGATGAGTCTTGATATTAGCTTGCACCAACGAACCCTAAGGTGTTAGCGGAAAAATAAATTGGAAAGAATGACCTCAAAAGAGAAAATCTTGAGGATAGTGAAGAGCATGCACCTTTACAAAGCACTGGGAGTAAATGGTTTCCAATATTAGGATATAGTTGGAGACTCGATAATGAGCTTCATCAGATTGCATGGAGAGATAATCAATTCCAAAGAAGGATTATCGATTGTTTATTTGGGTAATTTAAAAAATTAATGCTCTAAAAAAATAAACGAGTTTCGGGCCATTATGTTAATGTATTGCTCAAAAATGATTACCAAGATGATTATACTCGATTTAAGCCGTATATCAAAAAAATTAAGGGATCGAACCAGAATAGCTTCATTCGCTGCGAGACACCCATTATAATATCTTGATGCCTAAAGAGGTGTTATGAATGCTACATCACTCCATCGATAAAAAAGGGCATGATGCTGAAATTGAATCTTGAAAAGGCGTACGACAAAATTTGTTAGAATTTTTTGAGAAAAACTTTAACTTTCTTCAAATTCTCGAAGAAAATCATCAATATCATTATGAGCAGAATGTAGAGGATACAATCAAAAATTCTATAGAATGGTGAGCCGATAGAGGCTGTACGGATCTGTGGCATTAGATAAGACAATCACTCTCACCTTATGTGTTTGTACTCTACATGGAACAACTTACGTATATAATTGAGGAGACCATTTTCAGCCAGACCTGGAAGCCAATTACGGTATGTTAGAAAAGGTCTCACATCTCAAACTTGCTTTTTGTGGACAACTTAATATTGGGAGCCAAAGCAACCATGGATGGAGCAAAGTGCATTCAAAATGTGGTTGAGGCGTTTCGCAAAGCGTTGAGTTTCAAATTAAATTTCAGCAAATTACATGTGTTGTTCGCACCTTACGTGTCAAATGATTTAAAGCAGTAGGTTAGTAGAATTTTGGGCATGGAAAGTATAAACAACTTAAGGAACTAATTGGGGTTGCAGAAGCTAGAACTTTAGCTGAAACTACAATGAGCATTTTTCGATTGTGAAAAATAGAAAAATAGAAAGAAGATGGGAAGAAGACGGAGAAAAAAAAAATAGAAATACTTATTAAATCAAACTACAATTATGGAGAAGAAGATGGACATTTTTAGGAAATGATGTAATATTGAAAATAATGATATATCAAACCCATAATTTTGAGAGATGAATATTTAGCCTAAGGTAATTATACTAAAATTAATGATTGTTGGGGACATACTCATTAGGCCTATAATGGAACCAAACCTAAGATCAATTCGCCCGAGGGAAGGCCGGTCTGATAAGATTCCTATGTTTGGAGTTTGGAAATTACAATAACTTCAATTATGAATTTTTTGACTTCTTGTGCTAGCTGAAAGCCTCTTTATGGCAATATCTCTCCATTTTCCAGTTTTCCCTATCAAATTGACTATAGATATTTTAGAAACCATTATTCTCATCAGATTAATGCCCAAATGCAATAGAATGTATAGAGGAAAATGAAACAGAACATATATATTGCACCAAGCAAACAGGACCAAATCTACCCTTACCAAGCATTGTCGTCGTGAAAATGGTTTGTCACATTTGCAAGTGTCACGAAGGTGAACAATGGCAATTCTTCAATGTTAACTTCCTCTGATTCGTCTCTAAACACGATAGATAAGGTTGGTTTTGCTTTGGAGGTCTTATGGTAATATTCTTCTCCACATGACTCCTGATTTTCACAAGGGATATTTCATTATCAGTTTAAACTGATTGACAATAGCCAAATATATAAGGGAGATAAGTATATTTATTCACAATCACCTCTTTTCTTGGCATCCAGCACCAAACTATAAAGACGCAAATGGATATGCAAACAAAACCCGCCATTATTGGAATCGTGACAATCAGTATTTTGTTGTTATGGTTACCTAGAAAACAGAACACGAGAAAGAGAAAACACATCATCCAACACAAATTACCAAAACAAGAAATTGGAAAATAAGTCAAGGAACAAGAATTAGTAATTGTATAAAGAGACAATGTGAAAACTTCCATATTGTCATTAATGATAAAAGACAAGTACCTAGTTCTGAAGACGCGAGACGAATGTAAAGATCCGTCAAAAGGTCGCATTGGAGCTTCCACGTATCATCAGTCAATCGCAAGTACTACTGAGATCAATCAATCCCTTTCTCCAGGTCATACACTGAATATCTGAATCATATGCATAAGCTAAGCAAGAGCACATCCTCAAACATAGCCTTCTACATTCTTCTCCCATTCCACCTCGGAACGGTTCATCAAAATCCAGCACAGCATCCTGAAAAACTCGTCTCCTTTTCCTCCATTGCCGCTAGTAATATTGCTTCTGTCACACCGTAGCCACATCTTCCGCACACATCCATTCTTCCAATTACCATTTCGCCACTCCTCCTTGTTTAAGGGCTCAAATCTTCTCAAACAAGAATAAATAGGAAATTGCCGCCAATTGCAGAAGTCGAAAGGTCCACACTTTCCATAAACTTCAGAGTCATATTGAGGGATGAAGCATACGGTATCACAACTCCTTTTCTAATCATTCCAGATAGATTGCTCCGCACTTCCAGAAGAATTCAGGCCGATTTTCGTCATGAATCTCGTCCCGACCACCGTGGCAGAGAAAATCCCTGATTCATTCATTATGGTGAGCTTGTATAGTGAGAACAAGGTTTCCAGTGTCCTGGATCTGAGCAGTGGTCTTCCTCGGAACATTTATGGCATTTGTGGACCAAATGGCGTCGTGTTGTCCATTCTTGAGTACGAGGTTGCCGTTTGCAGATATGGTTATAGTGCCTGAAGAAACTGTGAGCGGCCTTATCACGTCTCTTGACATAGAAAATGGCTAAGTAGCGATTAGTGGTGTTTACAGGGATAAAGAATCCTAAGTTGAAAACTCAGCCTTGAGATGCAATATAATCGGGATCCTTGAGGGATAAAGTGGATGAGGGACTGAAAAAAAAGTTGAAGGATTTTGGTGTTAGCCATTGTTGTTTGCCATTGGACGTGGTTGCTTAAAATCTACTGCGTTTACATTTCGTATTAATAAAGCAGATTTAAGAAAGCTGAACTCAGTCGTGTCATCGGCTAAAATGGATTCATTTTCTTGAGTCAATTACAAGTTTTTTTCAGTGTTTTCAAAACCGAACCGGAGACCAAACCGGTAAGCTTACTGGTTACCGATTCAACCGGTTCGATCGGTTCAACCAGCGGTCGGATCGGTATGACGTCATAAATAATTAATTATTATTTTATAAATTAAATAGATAATATTTAAACATTAATAAATTCATAATTTTGAATATATGAAATAAAAATATAATTTTCTCTACACAATAGCTAAAAAAGATAATTTAATATTTATTGTACAAATTTTATTATTTTTTTTACAAGACTAATATTTATTATTTACCATAAAATTAATATATGTCTTAAGGATTTTTACATGTATTATTCTTAATTTTTTCCCAACCCTAAAAGCCCAAAGGCCCAAACCTAATGACAATAAGAATCTTATCAGATAAATCACCAGCCGCTATATCAAATCCACACTCATCTTCTTCAGACTTCATATGTAGCGTCCACAGCAGCCAAAATGAAAGAGGTGACCATCTCTCTCTCTATATATATATATATCTCCCTCTATCTCTATTAAACCATCTCTCTCCATATATATCTCCCACTATTTCTATTAAAGAAGTGCTAATTAGACAAAAAAAAAAAATCTTTACTATGTGAAATGTTGGGAAAGAGAGGCTGTGCATGTTTCGGAGAAGAGAAGTCGTCTAAAAAAAGAAAATCGGTAAATAGAGAAACTCAAAGAGGCCGAAAAAAAAAAAAAAAAAAGGAGATGATATTCATCCAACCGGCGGTCCGGTCCGGTTATCAGGGCTGAAACCGCCGGTTAACCGGCCGGTTTTTCCGACCCTGTACCGGTTCGGTCACCGCCGGTTTTAAGGGCTAATTCGGACCGGACCCCTCGCCGGTCACCGGTCGAACCGGCCGGTCCGGTCCGGTCCGGTTTTCAAAACACTGGGTTTTTTTTTTCAGTTGGGTTATTTACATATTTCACCCCATATTAGGTGAAATGCGCAAAAAACACCTTGTGTTACAACACAGAAAACCTTGTGTTTTCAAAATATTTGTATGGAGAATCCTAAAAATTTCTGGTGTTGGATACACGCTAAAAGCACGACTAGAACACTAATTTTCTCTATTTATTGGACACAAAATAACTAATTTACCCTTTTATATTTTGATATACATCATCTCACATCTCTTTATATTGTTCAATACTTTTTTACATGCACTAAGACCCTATACAAAATAAAAATTTGCATAAAGAACCCTATAAACAAGTATATGTTCAATACTTTTTTATATGCACAGCGACCCTATCCAAAATAAAAATTGCATGAAAAACTCTATAAACAAGTATAAAAAGGGATATATAGGGAGATGTGAGATGATGTATATCAAAATATAAAAGGTAAATTAGTTATTTCACGCTCAATAAATAGAAAAAATTAGTGTTTTATTAGTCGCGCTTTTAGCACATACCACAAATTTTCAGGGTTCTCCATACAAATATTTTGAAAACACAGGGTTTTTTATGTTAATTTTTGTAACACAAGGTGTTTTTTGCTCATTTCACTTAACACAGGGGGCATGGTGTAAATACCTCTGTTAAGGCATAAAGAGAGGAAAAAGGTTTTAATGAGATCATTGTTGAATGAATAAAGCGTACAAGAGACTGAATATTTATCCTAATCATCCTTATAAGTCAGAGATTGTAGAATCGGTTATTAAAGGAAACGTCAATCTCTCCGAAACTAGGGCATATTTCCTAACACTCCCCCCCTCCCCCCCAAAGTTAAGTAATCGGATCCCTGATTCGTAGCTTGTCCAAAGTTGTCTTGAACACCTGTCCGGTAACAGCTTTAGCCAGAATATCGGCCAGCTAGTCTTCTGACTTAACAAACGGAAGCTCAATGGTGCCATCCTCTAGTTTCTCTTTTATGAAGTGTCGATCAACTTCCACGTGCTTAGTTCTGTCATGTTGTACCGGGTTATAAGAAATGCTGATTGCGGCCTTATTGTCACACTTTAACCGTCTAGGTTCCCATGGAGCCATCCCAATTTTTGACATTAGTTTCCTTTAGCCAGATGATTTTTGTTACAACTTTTGCAATACCCCTTAGTTTTGCTTCGGCACTTGAGAGAGTTATAACTTTTTGGTTTTTGCTTTTCCATATTACTACATTCCCTCCAACAAGGGTAAAGAACCCTGAGGTAGACCGTCTATCGTTTAGGTTTCCTGCCCAATCAGCATCTATGTATGCCTCAATCTCCAAGTGCCCATGCTTCCCAAACATGATCCCACTCCCTATGGAGCCTTTTAGGTACCGGATTATCTGTATCACTGCCTCCATGTGCTCCTTCTGAGGCTGGTGCATGAACTGACTAACTATCCCCACTGAATAGGGGATGTTCGGCCTAGCGTGAGACAAGTAGATCAATTTCCTAACCAGTCGCTGATATCGTTCTTTCTTGACTGGTTCTCCATTTTCCTGTATCCTGAGTCTGTGGTTAACCTGGATTAGTGTGTCGACCGGTTTGCAATCTAACAAGTTAGTTTCTGCTAGGAGATCAGGAACATACTTCTTTTGTGAAATGAAGATTCCCCGTTTGGACCACATCACCTCTATTCCTAGGAAGTACTTTAGGCCTTCTAGGTCCTTCATCTCGAATTCTTTGAACAAATTCTCCCTGAGTTGTTCTATTTCCTCCTTATCGTTGCCTGTAATAATCATACCGTCCACATAAATGATCAGGGAGGTTATCATTCTTCCCCTAGTTTTTTAGAATATGTTGCAGTCTGAGTTGCTTTGTTTGTACACGTGCTTCCTCATAGCTACTGTGAATTTTCCAAACCAAGCACGTGTGGACTGCTTGAGTCCAAATAATGCCTTCCAGAGCCTGCAGACTTCATTAGCTTTGAAACGGTTAAAAAACCTAGGAGGAGCCTCCATATACACTTCTTCTGACAATTCTCCGTGCAAAAAGATATTCTTTACGTCAAACTGATGGAGTGGCCAATCCTGGTTGGCTGCTACATATAGAAGAACTCGCACTGTATCAGTCTTTGCCACCGAAGAGAATGTTTCAGAATAGTCAATCCCATATGTTTGGGTGTATCCTTTCGCAACGAGACGTGCCTTGTATCTTCCCACTCTTCTATCTGCCTTATTTTGATAGTGAATACCCACTTGCACCCCATTGGTCTCGTGCCCTGGGGTAATTCACATTTTCCCCATGTTTTGTTTTTTGTAAGATATCCATTTCCACAACCATAGCTCTCCTCCATTGTTTGATTTCCAAGGCTTCCTGGGCCGTTCTAGGAATCTGTTCTCTATAGAAGTGTCCTACAAAGGCTTTAGCCATATCAGACATGCTCTCCTTTACCATATTCCCCGCAGAATATCTTAAAGACCGTGGCCTCTGTTCGGGTGAATATTAGTTCGGTGGGATCCCCCTCGTATTTTTTTGAGGCAACATGTACCTATTACTCTCTATATCACCTGAAAAGGGGTTAATTGTATCTGAAACAGGATCAATTTCAGGAGTAGATGATGAAGGATCCGTTACCTCGATATGGACATCATGCGGAGGAGACTGATGGGTGGTGGTACTGAGCTCGTTGTTGGGCTGGTCGGGATCGGACAAAGAAAGAAGGCCAGTATCATCAGAATCAAATAAAGAGAGAAGACCGGTTGAATTTGAGTCACTGAGCCAGCATAGAGAGTCACTCGGATACTCCTCTTGAGAGCTATGTTGGTTTTGAAAATAGTACTCCGTTTCCAAGAACTAGCAATCCATAGTGATATGAAGGCGACGTGTGACGGGGTTATAGCAGTGGTACCCATTTTGATGAGGTGCATATCCAACAAAGACACACTTAACGACACATAGGTCCAATTTTATTCGTTCAGTTTTGGGAATATGCACAAACACTGAGCATCCAAAAACCCGTGGTGGCATAGTAAGTGACGGAGGAATGTTTTCCTATGTTTGGAAGACCGAAAGGGGTGTTTGATGGGTAAGTATTTTTGTAGGCAGTCTGTTTGTAAGGTAGGTTGCGGTGGCTAAAGCTTCAGGCCAGCAATGGTTCGGGACGTGTAATTCTGTTAATAGGGCTCGGGCCATTTCGAGCAGGGTTCTGTTTTTTCGTTCAGCAACTCCATTTTGCTGAAGTGTGCTAGCGCAGGTGGTTTGATGAATGATGCCCTGCTTGGTTGTGAAATCCTTCATTTGTTGGTTAACATACACATGCCCATTGTCTGATCTGAGCACTTTGATTTTCTGGTTGAACTGGGTGTGAATCATGTTAAAGAATACAACAAAAGTATCATAGACTTCTGATTTGTGTTGAAGAAAGTATACTCACGTCATACGAGAAAAGTCATCGATAAATAGCACAAAATAACGAAATCGATTATGATTAGTAACCAGGGCCGGTCCCTAAACATCAAAATGTACTAACGAAAACACAGACTGAACCCGAGTATTCGTGGGATTAAAAGAAGTTCTATGACTCTTTGCAATTGAACAAGATCGACAAGACAACTTGAAATTCTGACTATTCTGAAACAGTGTGGGAAATAGTATTTACAGATACCCAATTGGCGGATGTCCAAGGCGCTGGTGCCAAAGCCAGATTTAGGCATCTGAAGTGCCCTTTAACAGTAAAGCCCAAGAAGGTGATTCCAGTTCTTCCACAAAGTAAAGTCCGTCCCGCTCAGTACCATGCCCAATGATCTCATTTGTATGAATGTCCTGTAGCAAACAAAACCGAGGGTATGTCAAAACCACACAGTTCAATTCACTCGTCACATGACTTAGAGACAATAGTTTGCAAGATAGGGATGGAACATAAAGGCAGTTCTTCAGTTTCAGTTTTGGTGATATAGCAATCGTCCCTTCCCCCTTAACTTCCACTACATCCCCATTAGCAGTTTGAATATGAGATATTTCCCAAGTAGTGGGTTTGAGAATATCAGAAGGATTAAATGCCATTTTATATGCTGCCCCACAATCAAATATCCATTGTGATAATTTTTTGGGGTCATTATGTGAAGTATACAAAGTACGGGGACCATTTTGTAGTTTACCAAAACAAGGGGGCTATTCTGTAGTTTATCAAAATATAGGGGTTGATTTGTAAATGAGGGAAAATATGGGGTGTTATAATCAAAAGAGCTAGGGTTTGAGTCTTTTGACCCAAACCCTTTACCTATTTCCCCCGTCTGTGTTGCTGCTCCTCCAGCGGCAGCTGCAATATTGGCCCTATGCCCACCTACCTTCGACCCCGCTGGTCCTATGGCCATCATCCCCGACGTCTCGGTGTTGGACGACGCCTGCAGCGGCATCATGGTTTCCCCCTGTTTTAGCCGCCCAGCCGTGATTCTCTCTGACGGCGGCGTTGGCAAGTCGTTGTGCTCCTTTTGCTGATGTTTCAGGCCCTTCTTCTTTCTGGTTACCCTCCCACCAGTTGGGGTATCCGATTATTTCGAAGCATCCCTCTTTAGTATGCTTCTTCTTCCCACAGTAAGAACATTCGAGTTTTGATTTGTCTTCTCGAGGTGGATTTCGTCGGCAGGCACCGTGGTGTGCTTGCTTCCCTCTGATTTTATCCGGCAGCCTCTTCCACTTTTCACAGCCAACCCTGCCACTATGGCCGATGATGACGAGTCTCCTTCGCCATCGGTTGCCATCTTTAAAATCTGAAGATGAGCAGCCTTCCGGTGGATAGTGGCATAGGCAGATTCCATTGAGGGTTTTGATTTGAGTTTCAGCAAATCTCGCCTAATCGGGTTATATATGTGATCAATTCTGGTGAGAAATTGATAAACCTTTGTTCTTGTATGATTCGATTGAAGATTGTGATATCCTCTGGGCACTTCATCGGGTTTGGCTACCTTCGGTCTATTGCCATCCAAATGCCTTCAAGATTATTCCAGAAATCTTCCAAACTCTCGAGGCCCTGTTTCTGAGAGTTTGCTTTTCTATGTAGGTCGAACAATTGGAGGGGGTCCGAGCCGCTACTGTAGGTTGTGGCAAGGCCGTCCCAACGTGCCTTCATATTCGGGTATTGTAAAACATTATTTATCAGATTTGCTTCCATGTTTTGTATGATCCATGTGAAAACATTCTGATCGGTTTGTTCCCACTGGTTGTATTTTGGATCTATGGTGCTGGTGGAATTCCGGTGAGGTGTGAGCGATAATCCCATCCTCCGATAGCCTTTTGCATTAATCGGGCCCATACTGGGTAATTGTCGTTGTTTAATTTGATGCCTATGAACATATTTTGTGTTGGTTGATGCCACAAATCTGCCCTTTAAAGGGTTAATTCTGTGTTTGGTTTTGGTTCTGTAGGAGTGGTCATATTTGGTCGGTGTCAAGAGGTTCGGGAAAGGTTTAGGACGATGATGTTGAGACTGAGTCCCAAGGATGTTCAACGTTCTGATGCCATGTTAAGGCATAAAGAGAGGAAAAAGGTTTATTTATTCTAATCATCCCTACAAGTCAGAGATTGTAGGATCTGTTATTAAAGAAAACACCAATCTCTCCTGAACTATGGAATATTTCCTAACAATCTCTTTTTTGATATATGCTAATCAAGATCGTCATTGTATTCTCAAAATTATTTTGGAAGGTGACAATTCTAATGTGATCAATTTTCTAAAAAATAGCGAGAAGGATTTGTTTAGCATTGCCAATTTGATCGTTGATGTTCATGTCATTTGCTCCTTCTCCTTGGAGGAGTGTCGATTCTCTTCTATTTATCGTGGTACTAACGACATAGCCCATAAATTAGCTAGGACTGGAGTTTCAACCTGCATTGATTCTTCTAATTTTCCAATTTTTGTGTCGAACTTGATTTCGTTTGAGTAGTGTAGCACTTCGGGGGGTTGTTCTTAAAAAAAAAAAAAAATCAATTAAAAAAATATTAAACATAAAGTAGTAACACGATTATTTGTGTCAAAACACCTTCCACGTAAGATATAAATTGATGGAATTAGATATGAATTTGATTTTTCTTACTCTCTCATCATTCAATCACTATAAATATAATATACGCACACTTCATTTTTTATTTTTTATACAAAAAATGCTCACACTTCCATTATACTAATTTGATTGATCTTATCTTCGTAAGTGATATGATATTGAAGAAGTTTATAGAGAGGTCGATTAATAAAATGAATTTAAATTTTATGACTTTTAAATTATATTAATTCTCATGTAAAAACTTCAGTGTTTTTGGTACATTTCATTTTTCGACAATAGAATAGGATCATATCTTCAATTCAAATAATTTCATTTTTTTACTCAAAATCAATTTTTTCTATCTGGAATTTACACGTGATGAACTAGGTATTCACCACGTGTAAAATCGGGTCGAGTTTTCTGACGGGAAAAATCGTGTTCCCGTAAAAAAGTGCACTAAATTGCATATTTTTTAAAATACGATCCTATTTGTTGTAGAAAAATGAAATTTACCAAAAACGCTAAATTGGTCGAGTTTGTATACCAAATTTGCAATTTCTCAATTTTCAAAATATATACGAGGTATTAATTTTTACTTATAAAGTATGAAAATTATATTATGAAGTATTAATATAAAAAAAGAAGTATGAAGTTAATATGCATGTGCGGTATTATGTTAACAAATGGCTTATGTGTCTCTTTTCCTTTTTTTCTTTTTTTTTTTTCCCTCTATGAAGGGTGATTGAGTATTTTTGCCAAAAAAGGGTGGAAACAAAAATTCATTTCTTTAAATAGAGAGTCACCACTGAAAGCTTTAATATTAGGGAGGTAAATAAAATATGTAGTGGAGAATTGTTACTTATTATTAGTACTCCGTACATGATGTGGCCAATCCCGAATCGCCACGTGGCACATTTCCAACAGGTCGAAGGTCCACTTCTCTCGACCCTGAGGTTGTGTTAAACACCCCTCAGATCCTGAGCCTTATGGAAGAAGGCAGGAGTATGATTTTCCAGGACTGAGGCTATGAGCCTCGACCCTTGACCATTTAAGGGAGGTCGATGTCGAGGACCGTTGCTACAACAAAAAGTAGTTTCAACGACCATCTTTTATGGTGGTTAAAAGTAAAAATATGGTCACTAAAAGCAATAGCCATCAAAATTAGGTTGGTCACAAGTGGTCACAACAGGGTACTTACTAAAAGTACTCAGTGACCGGTTACAAATCTGGATGCTAAAAATACAATTTTAGCAACCATCCAACGTTGGTTATTGAAAGTAGAATAATTAGCAACCAAATTGTTTACTCGCTAATGTAAAATTCATGGTCACTGTAACCTTAGAATCGTTGCTATAGTTTTATATACAGTAATCCTTTTTTTTTCGTTGGTAAAAGAAAATCTGATAGCAACCACGACATTGGTTGCAATTTTGATTTTCTGGTTGCAACAATAATTGTGTATATTATGTATCAGCCACCATATTGTGACGACAAAATCTGGTTGGTAAAATGCACTTTCAGCAACCAAAAAGTTTGTTACAATAGATTTAATTTTGTCACAAACTATATTATAGTATTTACAATTTAGCAGCCAAAAGCTAATTGTTGGTCGTTAATAAACACGCATTAGCCATCAAATAATGGCTGCAAAAATAATTTGAATGGTTTCTAAAGCAAACTTATTAATAACTAAATATTGATTGGTATTATAATCATGGGAACAATCAAATAAACCTGCCAAAAATTAATAATTTTTTTTTTCCTTTTATATTATAATGCCCAAAATTTCAAATCTCACAAAGTTAGTACCGTACAATCAAGTTTCAGCATCTTTTCTAGCACACTCATCCCAACATTCTACAAAAATCAATTCAGAGCAAATATTCCAATCTAATATTCTACCCAACACCAAACAACACAGTTCTGATCCTCACTAAATATTCCAACTAAATAAATTTAACACAAACACTTTCAAAATATATACAATGCATCCAACCCCAAAAACTTTATAATATCAGTGAAGGGGTACACACAAACAAAAAATTAAATCATCAAATTTACTACCATGAACAATGCTAATTTTGTCTCCATCTTGTCCCCAATTACCACCCAAATTTGATTCCTGCTCAAGAGAGGGTCTCTATACACGCACGTACCACTTTTTGAACCTTACCTACAAAAACAGTACATCTAATCAAAATAAGATCCTTTTTAATAAGTTTTGTAACCTGAAACAATTTTACATGTTAGGCTATAATCAAAATCAATTACAACAATAAAACATGAACATAAGAAAAAATATGTCCTACAACATCCATTCTTCACTATTTCACCGTTGTGATGCCCATAGAATCATTGAAATTAATATCCCAAGAAAAATACAACTGAGAAAGTTGCCAACAAAAATCATCCAATTTTTTCTCCCTATCTCGCAAGATAGATTTTGTTTGAATATATTTCTTATTCCAACTTTCATACACATCAAAATTTAAATTTCTGTAAGACAAATAAAGTGTTCACAATCCAAAAGCTCTAAATTGTTCTAAATGCTCTTTGGATATTCTTTTCAAATCATTGTCTCAATCAACTAATATCATACAAAATATTACTAACTATTATTGTAAACATGTAATAAAAAACTAAAATTGCAGGAAAAAGAGAACACAACCAACCAACATACAATAATTTCCAAAATATTAAAACTGACCAAAAAAATTTTGTACCTTAGATGATCATAACCAAAATCCAACAAAAAAGTAACATTTGCATTTCCATCAACTAATCAAATGCACCTTTGATGCCTTCATCCATCTCATCTTTGAAAACCTACAAAATAAATAAGTGTTGCACAAAAAGTGGTACTTTTCATCAACCTATCATTCCAATATACATGAGAAAGCATCAATAACATGTAACAATATCCAAAATTATAAAGGAATTCATACATACCTGATTAGTATAAATATACGCATATAAAGATGAACCTGCGAAAAGATTATATTATTGTAAATTTCATTAAACTCAACAAAGTGATAAAACAAAAAACTAAAAGTTTATAAGTGATACTTTTGTAAAAATAAATAAGTCAATCATACCTACATTTACACACTAATCCAAGTCACTATCATCATAAGCTTGAGGTGCAGCTTCATCCTGACTACTCCAATATTCATCAAGTGTCCCATCTTCGTCTTCTTCTTCTTCTTCTTCTTCTTCTTCTTCTTCATCATCATCTTTATTATTGTCAACACGTGGGTGAATAATTTTTTCAGGTATTTCAATCTCTAATGGTGCTTCATCATTTCGTACAACTGATAGAACCTCTTGCACACTATCTAAAACTTCAATATCAATAAATTTTTTTTGTTGATATGCATCATTGCCACCAAGTTCATTTTCATCAACAAACTGAAGAAGCGATGGGTCAATTAGATGTCGATGTTGAGCACTTCGTACCACTTTCCAATCTCCACCTAATTTGGTATCACTAACGTAGAATATTTGGGTTACTTGATTAGCTAAGACATAAGGCTCGCTCTCATACCACAATCTACTTATATTTATACTAGTAAAATCACTACTTATCTTTTCTGGTTTATGCTTATCCAAGTCGAACCATCTACATCTAAATAACACTGAGCAAAAACCACCAACATAATTCAACTCAACTACATCTTCTAAAACTCCATAAAATTTGATCATTTTTCCCTTATGTATAGATTTTGTGCTCACTCCACTATTTTGTATTCTCGTCGGCTATCTCTTTTGTTTGTTAGATATTTAACTCATTCTACTATGCATCCACTGCAATTACTAATACGATAATCAGGACCTGATGCAAGAGCAAGAAGTTCATCTGTAGCTTCTGAGGAATTTATATGTCGAAGCTCTTTCATCTAAATTTAATATAATAATCGAGTTAGTATATCTTATAATTCAGAAAATATTTTTTAATCAAAAAACTCTTAAATAGATTGGGAATCTTACTCGATTCGCAAACCACGATGCAAACTCTTTCTTGTGTTTTGTCCTCCAATCAGTAGCATTTTCTCGCTGGAGCACTTCTTCATGCTCTCTGCTTAAAAGTAAAATTATAGTTCAATGTTACATAATTAAATATTATGCTATATTTATAGTTTAAATATTATACTATAATAATAAATTAAATTATTGTTACCTCAAATACGGCTCTAGCTCCACACAATTATTCAATACGAACCAATGCAATTCACTATATTGTTGAGAAGTCATTTGGAAAAAAATTGTTTCTCCAAAAGTTCGAATTTTACTCTTAAAGACAGATAGTGTTGCATTTGAATGTTCCTCGCCATCATAATTTCTTTCTTCTCTGTCGTATTTTGTCTCAATTCCATGAAGATACAAAGAACAAAAGGTTAAACATTCTTTCACAATGTAAGCCTCCGCAATTCTTGACCAAAAAAAAAAATGTAAGCCTTCGCAATTGAACCTTCAGGATGAGCTCTATTTCGAACCATCCCTTTTAAACTACCGAGATACCTATATTTAGATTAGGATAAACATAAGAAGAAAAAGTTCTATCAAAAAGTTACTTTTAAATACACACACACACACATACACACACATATATATATATATATCTATAGGATACATCCACCTATAATGAACAGGACCCCCGAGCTTCGCTTCATGTGCCAAATGAACTGCTAGATGAATCATCACATCAAAGAAAACAGGTGGAAAGATCATCTCTAACTTGCATAATATGATAGGAATCTTTTTTTCCAAATTTTCAAGGACATCCAATTTAAGTTTTCTAGAACACAATTGCCTGAAAAAGCCTGCCAACTCAGTTATGGCATCAAGGACATCCTTATGTAAGTATCCACGCATTCCTACCGGAAGCAAATGTTGTAATAGAACATGACAATCATGACTTTTCAATCCCGTGATCTTGCCGTCTTTGATATTCACACATCTAGAGATATTTACAGCATATCCATCCGGGAATTTTACTGTCTTCAAGAATTCATAAAACCCTCTCTTTTGCTTTTGGGATAAAGTATAAAGTGCACGAGGCTTCAAGATTTTAACTCTCCCTTCTTTGTTTGTTTTGACACCTTCTTCTGCACGTTTCAAGTGCAACTCATTTCTTATACCCATATCCTCTAAATCCAAACGAGTTTTTTCTGTGTCTTTCGATTTACCCTCAATGTCTAGTATTGTGCCCATCAAATTATCACATATATTCTTTTCAATATGCATTACGTCGAGATTATGTCACAATTTGAGTTTCGACCAATATGACAACTCAAAAAATATACTCTTTTTATTCCAACTTTTGAGAAGAATACTTTCTCTTTTTATCTCTAGAATGCTTCCCAAGTATAACATTTTCTACTTCTTTCAATTGGGATAGAACTTGGTCATTAGACAATTCAACAGGTCTGGGCCTTAATTCTGTCTCACCATCAAATTTCAGACTTTTCCTGTATGGATGATATCGTGGCAAATACCTTCTATGACCAATATAACAAATCTTACTTCTCAATCTTCGATACGGAGTATTTGAACTACATCTTGGACAAGCACAATATCCCTTTGTTTGATGTCCGGATACATCACCATATGCAGGTAAATCATTTACTGTCCATAAAACTGCTGCATGTAATCGAAAACATTCACCAGTTTTCGCATCACGTGTCCTCACTCCTGACTCCCATAATTCTTTAAGGTTGTCTAATAACGGCCTTAGATAAACATCAATATCTTTTCCAGGCGATCGAGGACCGGGAATTAGAAGTGACATCATCAAATAAGGTTCTTTCATGCACTGCATTGTATACCATTAAAACCACTGGCCATATACTATAAGAATTATTCATGGTACCGAAAGGGTTAAATCCATCGGTAGCCAACCCAAGTCGTATGTTACGAGGATCTTCAGCAAACCAGGGGTATTGTTTGTCGAAATCTTTCCAAACTTCAGAATCTACATGATGGATCATTGTACCAACCTCTTCAACTTTGCCACTGCTATGCCACCTCATATCCGAGGCCGTTTTCCTTGACATATACAGTCGTTGTAGTCTTGGTTTTAATGGAAAATGACGCAATACTTTGTGAGGAATTAACTTTCCTTTGCCATCATTTACCTTCCATCTAGACTCTTTGTACACTGGACAACTATCTAAACTTTCATGCTCTTTCCAAAATAAAATGCAATCATTTTTACATGCATGAATAATCTCGTAACCTAACCCAATGCCTTTTAATAATTTCCTCGATTCATAAAATGAAGGAGGAATAACATTACCATCCGGCAAATATTCCTTGACAAATTAACAATCATGTCATAACATTTGTTAGTCATTTTGTTCAAAACCTTTATGTGAAGCAACTTGTCAAGGAATGATAGCAGTGATTTAGAACAACCAGGATGGAACTTGATGTAAGGCCTGAGAGGCTTCACAGTTAGTTCAGTAGCTTTTAAATTAATTAGGAAAACCATTACCTTTTCTGTATAGTCGTGGAGTTCTTGTTTTGGTTTTTGTTTAGGCTAAATATCAAAGTAGAAGTGCAATTATTTAATATCCTGCAAAAATTCTAAGGAAGCATGTAATTGCTTATTTGAAGCTTATATTTTCTGTTTTTATATCACAGATTTTGAGCTTAATAAATTTAGTACATACCGTTTCAATTATGAGTGTCAATTCTAAAAGTAAAATGGAGTTGTCAAGCGCAATGGCAGCAGTGAACAACACGAGCGATTTGAAACGCAAGTTGGCCTTCTCTAAAGTTTTGGTTGCCACAGAAGTTGCAAATCATTCACCTCGAAGATTTGGTAGTAATAATTTGATCTATGTATATATATATTTTTTATTACACTATAATTTTGCATTTAGTTAAATTGATGGCTCGACTTATGAATGTTGTAGCAACAAATAAAAACAAGAGGGTGACTCTTCCTGGGACAAAAAACTTGAGCAACTCAAATGCCTCAAGTTCTTTTGTCGAGCAAACAACTAATGCTAGAGATGGAGGTAACAAATCTTCCAACTTCATTAACATTTTGACTTTCCATATTATCTGAGCTAATTTATTTTATTTTATTTTTTCATAGCGCTAGGAGCACCGAGAGAAAAACCACAGGTCTAAAATTTGCCAAATACTTTGGTTGAGGATATCACAACTTCGGACAATAGGGGTAATATTGCTAGAAAATTTTATTTTTCAATCATTGTTATTTTCATATATATTAACATATTATATTCTGTATAGAAGCAACTGATGAGTTGGTGGATGAAATCTCCGGAAGTATTAGTGGTAATTATCACTTTATATATATATTTTTTTTCTTTTCAAATTTCATATTTATATGTTCTTTGTGATTACAGTTTTAACTGTTCACATTGTTTTTAAGGATTGACAAATGAAACGCGAACTCGTGATCTTACTAGAGGATTAAATACACAAAAGTACACTCGTAAATGTGGAGAGAAGCCCAAAATTATCATTCCGGAGGGAATCAACAAACCAGTGGGGGTGCATAGCTCAAAATATGCCACTCAAATTGGGGTATTGATCAGACTAGAAGCACCAATGCAAGTTGAAGGTTGGAAAAATATTTCAGATGATAAAAAGCAAGATCTCTTTAGAAAGCTAACAGTAAGTATTGCTTTCTTAATTATACTTTTTAGATTTTTTTTTACCTTATAATATAATGGTGCATATAATTTCTAAAATATATTTAATTTTTTATTAAAAGAATAAACCGAGTTACGAAGTAGAGAAACCCCACATTGTCCACTGCATTTGGAAATCCTTCGCCAAACAATACTCCACCTTTCGATCGAATGCCCATAAGTACTATCAAAAAGTTAAAGCAAGAGGTGGTATCTCACTAGCTAAGCTAAGTATTTATGAAAAGCTTGCCAATCATGGCGATGATTGGCTTTGGTTGTGTGACTTTTGGGAGACAGAGAAATTCAAGGTATGCATTATTAACTTTATGTTCTTAGTAGTTATTATATAATATAAATGAAATTATTTATTGAAGAAAGCAAGTTGTCATGAAAATTTTCATTTCTTGATATTTTATAGAAAGTTTCAGAGGCACAATCAAATAATAGGGCAAAGCTAAAGCACATACATAAACTAGGGACTAAATCTCGGGCGGCACATCAGTATTAGAAGGTTGGTTAACATTTTTTTAGATGAAAATATACAAAATAATTGTGAATTAATCTTTTCAATTATTATTGAACAGAACCTAGACGACATCGATATGTATTAGCTAGAATACTACAATGCCAAAACTGGATGGGCTGATGAAGAAGTCGAAACTAATAATGTAAGTTCTTTTCATTATGTTACATTAATTTTTTTTTTAAATTTATTGATGAGATAATTATTTGTCATATTTGAAGAACAGGTCCAAATGAAAGAATTACGAGAGAATGAACGAGCTTTGCCAGATGATGCTACTCGTATGAGTTCAGAGCAAATTTATATCTGCATTCTTGGAGAAAATTCCTCATATGCAAAATACAAGGGTCTTCGTTCTAAAAAATCAAAATATGATGTTGCTTCAACTTCTAAAGCATCTGCAAGTCGAGCTAGATTAGAGGATGAGCAAACAACTACACAACTTGAGTTAGAGAGTACAAAAGCCGAGTTAGCTCTTCAAAAGACTACTGTTGAAGCTGTCTTGAAATGCTTTGAGAAAATGACTGGAAAAGGCATTTCTGATATTATTAATGCATGTGATTGGTAAGTAAAACTTGTCATGTTGTTTCTAGTGTTAATACAACTTTATATTTTTTTCAGTAGTTATTAAAAAGAATATTCATATGTTACATGTATATATAAATTTGTCAAATGTGGTTATTTTTATTATAATAACAAGAATATACAACTAAGTATTATTATTTATTTAGATTTTCTTTTTCTGGTTTATTGCAGATGCAAAAGTAATACTTGGAGAGAGTTAGGTTGAAAAAGAACAATGGATCACTGTTTGAAGAGTCTTTGTGAATATAATAGTTGTAGCTCTTATTTTAAGATATTATAGTATCTAGTATTATTCACTTCTTTTTTAATTATGTGAAAAGTATGCGTACACTGGGATTTAATGTTGCCACTCATTTTTAGTTTGTTTCTTATATTCTTATCTAAAAAAACAATCAATAGCTTATTTGTGCAATTTGCTCCATTTTCATACTTTTATTTATTGAGTTTTTATTCTAAATAAGTTGCATTTTCTGGGAGTTTCCAAATGATGCACTACCAAGAGAGATGATGGGGCTCCTAAGATTGGATAAATGGGGACTTGCTCATTTCTGTAAAAAAAGACAGGTTTGGTAACTTGTCATGTTTGTTAATATGTTTTCGCTAAAAAACCTTTCCCAAGTTTATATTACAGGACTTTGGAGGGTTAAGCGACATCAAGTTAAGATGCACTCTTGATGGTGATGAGTGTAATAGGTCAAGGTGTAGCAATCTTATTTTCATTGAATCTGGCATTCAGAATGTTATTATTTCTAGATTCATATACAATAATTACTACTGCTGCACTTATGAAGTCATGTTGAGGAGGGCCTTTTCTTGTTTGCAGGTTTGTCTTGCTAAGGTCTAAAAGGGAGATGCCGACTTGAGTATCATTATTTTAAAGTGGCCAGATTGTGACTTGTTCGTAATTGACGGTCCGACTTGCATTGCCAATCAATTGGGAGTAGTTAGCTCCCTAAATTGATTCGTTCTAAAGTCGACCATAATCCCAAGGATGCTATCGAGCATTAAGCGACCACTAATTTCATACTACGCAAATTGCCATGTGGGGATGCCTCCAACCTTAATCGAAAGTCTGGATGTTTGGATGACCATTTGAGCCAACGAGTGATCCAAAGATTACGATGTGTAATAGGGGTTTTTTTTTTATTGTCATTGTCCTTCTCTCTTATGCTATCATTTGTAGGTGTCTCGGCTGTAATTTTTCTTTTTTTAGTGTCTTCTTGCTCATGTACAACTTTAACTTCCCGATTTGATTTATAATATGAGGGTGAGTCCTCCATATAAACGCAACGATCGCCTTAACCAATTTGTTGGGGGAAAAAAAGGATTTCATGTCAAAAAAAAGTAAATATTCCTATGAAAAGATTGCTTCATAAAATGTATACAATTGATCGAGTACATATATATATATGACCATTATATTTACTCATGTTAAAAAAGTAATAATTAGATTTCTACAAATTTATTATTTTTGGTACATTAAAATTAAATAAAAAATAAATTAATTTAAAGATTTTATATCATACTCTTCAAAACCAAGTGTTTTTTCCATCAACCAATTAAAATAAGCAGTATTATTTTTTGGGTTACAATATAAAACTAGCTTTAACTATTATATGTTCAGTGACCATATTTGTTGATTGCTAATGGGCGCTTTGGTCATACTTGTAGCAACCACTTAAATATTGGCGGTTAACTCGGTCACAATTGCAGTTATTTTGTAGCCACCATATTATTCGTCATTGTAGGTTACGATTTTGGTTGCAGATCCATGGTCGGCATATATTATATTATAGTGACCATCTATAGCAACCAAAAGTTAATTGGTCGCAAAAAAAAAAAAAATGTAATTGAATTCTAGCAACTAAAGAAATTTTGGTTGCTATATGTACATATATAGTGACCATTTCTAATTCGTGGCTGTCAATTTGGTCGCAGAAACATAATTTTCTTGTAGTGATGGCCATTAGATCCAGACGCCTTTGCTCCTAACACATGGTACGCCAGTGGGGTCCATGCGGAAGCCGTTAACCATAGATGTGCCAGAATAGTGCCTAAGACACATTAAAATCGTCTCGGACGCCGTGCGCAACCACTCCCAACAACCAAGGTATAAATACCCCTCATTAACATCATTACAAACACATTTAATACACCTCTTCAGCTCGAATCTCTCTGCATACTCGAGAAACTATGTTGAGCATCGGAGTACAACCCCTAGTTCAACCCCCATCTTTTCCTAGGTCGGCCTTCAGCTTATGTTTGTTTCCTTCTCACAGCTCAACATCTAGGTTGAGGATCTTCTTCTAATACAAATTCTAAGTGCAGTTTGTGGAAAAGAATCGAACAAGAACTTTTTGAGAATGAGAATTCGTAGTGGAAGAACTTTTGGTCCAGATGAACAAGAGATTACTATTGTGGCTCGCCATGTCAGCCCGAGCAACGCACAATTCCGGGACGGAGATAACCAGTCCGGGGTGCCTCCCAAGATAGTTTATTTTGGGCCAGAGCTCGATGCTTACCACCTAATGCCAGGCCAAGGCGATGGCAGCTGCAATCGAGGGTTTAGAGCTAGCAGCTGGATGGACTACACACCTACCACCTTTCATTATGCTCCTCCCAATGGGCCGTCGATTCTGTATGGTTGTATGGCTATCCTCCCCAAAGACCTTGGGGTAATTCATCAGTTCATCCCTCTTACTATCAGACTCCGTATTATCCTTCTGCTCCACCGCCTCACCCTTCATGCTGGCAAGGCGAAACTCGAAGAGTCAATGCCATCGAGGTGCTCCCTCAAGAAGATGTTGTTGAGTCCGACCCATTACGTAGGAACATTAATTGGAAAAGGACAACAAACGAGACTCGACCTAGGACAACACAACCTTCTCAAAGAAGAGAGGATAGAAGTTGACAGAGGAGTCCTACACATAGCCGGAACAATCAGTGAGTTTCGAGGAGCTACCCCAGGCAGAGAAGCCACCCCCGATCCATGCACTCTACTCGTGTTCGACCGTCTGGGGGCCAGGGTAAATACTGAAGTCGTTCGATACGCCAACTGGAAAATTCATAGTGGGAGCGAAAGATCTGAGAAATCTACTCCCAGCTCAAGAAAGACCAACTCCCAGCTCAAGAAAGACCAAATCGATAATCCTGGAGTCACTCCGGCTGATGAGTGATAGGCGATTCGGTAAAATCTTTTTATGCAAATTTTAGCTCACAAGTTATACGTACACTTCAGAGTAGGGCTGTCAACGGGTCGGATTCGGGCCGGATTCGGGGATTCCGGATCCGAATCCGACAAGAGGATCCGACAACCGGATCCGAATCCGAATCCTATAGGATTCGGATTCATTTATTTTGAATCCGTGTACAATCGGATCGGATTATATCCGATTAAAGATCCGACCCGATTAGCAATAAAATTTAATTTTTTTATTTAACAAATTTAATATAAAGAATAAATATAATTACATAATATTAATAAATAATAATTATTTGATGGATTATTTGATGATTTTATTTATATTAGTTTAAAATAAGTTAATTTAAGCTTATTAATAAAGGAAAATATATACTTTTAGAGTAAATAATTCAAATTTCATTGTTGTTTAAAGTGATAATTATGTGAAAATCATTATTTTAGTCATTTTACTTAATATTATGTACTAGTAAAGAATTTATTTTAATTAAATATTATATATATAATCGGATTCGGATTCTAAACGGATCGGATTCGTTAATTCCATATTCGCTCCATTTATTTCGGATAACGAATATTTATAATCGGATATGATCCATCGGACATTTTTATCGGACGAATATGCTACAATTCGGATCGGATTCGGACCGGATTCGGATTAAAATCCGATCCATTGACAGCCCTACTTCAGAGCAAGAAAACTAAAACACTGGCCAAGGATAGAGGCCGGGCTGGATTAAAATTTGTAGTTGGGTTGATCTACTAATTTAGTATGAGCTATTATTGGGCTGTTAATGTTGTCATTTAATGGGTCGTAAGCCTGTTATCGGCCCAATGAAGAAAACATAGAAATAAAAAATGGAAATTGTCGCTAAAATGGTTTTTGGATTAATGCCGTTACTGACGAACGAAATTTAGATCATTAAAGTTCAGAAAATTCTAGCGTACAACTATTTGGTCAAACACAACCAATTATGATGATAAGTGTTTTATACTTGTCATTTGAATTATTACCCTCCTTAAATTTTTCATCAACCACACAATACATACGAACAATAAATTTTATTTAACGAAGGAAATATGTTATCTTATAATTTATTAGTTTTACTATATAATTTATCTATTTATAAAATTTCTATTAAATATAATGCATTTTTCTCTTAGCAAAAATTATAAATTTTACTAATTATTTTCCCATATTGAATAACTTATTTTGTTTAGATAGACAAAGCAATACCAATATATTGTATCGAAATAAAAATAATTTTCCATTTAATTTATCTTTATGTTTGATAACACTATTTTGATTCTTTGAAAATGAGTTATATTTTGTTTCAACTTTTGGTTAATGAGTTATTGACATATTGTCCTTTAGTTTGTATTGAATAATGAGCTTTGACCTTACTCACCCTTAAAAGCTAACTGTTGAGGGGAGGTTTGTCATGCCATTATATATTGAACACCACATCACTAATTATTCGATGTAGGACATTTAACACACACCCCCGTTACACCCAAATTGGTGCGTAAACTTTGCAGGAATGAACATCTGCAAGCCGCAGGAATGAAACATCTACAAGCCGGGTGGAGAGAAGAAACACGCACAGGAATCGAACATCTGTGAACCTACCCTGATACCTGCTACCCTATTGAATAATGAGCGTTGGCCTTACTCACCCCCAAAAGCTAGTTGTTGAGGGGAGGTTTGTCATGCCATTATATATTGAACACCGCATCACTAATTATTCGATGTGGGATATTTAACAGTTTGAAAGAAAGCTAAATTATTTATATTGACATTAGGCAAATTATGTTTATATTGGTTCACATATAATTTTAAAATTTTATTTACTTTATTGTGTGTCATCTCGAACACTTGTATGATGTATCAGATATAAAAGCAGACACCTCGCACATCATAAATTAAAAAAGAAAAACTTTTATTGACGTATCATGTCTGTATGCCTATATTCTTGTTTATGCATATCCATGTAATTCTAGTTCGAACTTGATTCAGTCAAATTGGTATAATGAGAAGACGAATGTTTTACATTTATCGTATGATTGTTGAAAATTTTAGAAAGAGTAATAAATCAAGTAACGAATATAATACATTCGTATATAATTGATTGGGTTGACCTTCACATAACTACTGAAATTATAAGACGTTTGATTCTTTCTTTCAATATAATACTAAGTAAGTCGCACCAAAACTATATATAATTTTTGCAACCATTAACGTTATGATTAGAAAATATTTATGTTTTTGTTAATAAATTTATGTACGCTACCGTTGAGAGTTGACACTTTTGTTTTAAATTTGTTCACATTATAACTACTACAGATAAGTGATAATTTAAAGAAGGAAGCCGAGTTTGAATGCGTCTTCCTTTGAATTGTTGAAGGGTTTTCGTGTTTCGGATTAATTCAAGTTGAAGAAATTAAATATATTGAATCTTTATCTGAAGATTAATCCAAATTATATTTTTATGCAAACTGCTGAATAATATGGGAGAAGTTCTTGAGAGGAATTTAACTCAATTTGTGTGTCGTGTCACGTGTGTGTTTTAATAGTGATAAGGTCAAAATACGCTCGGATCAACGCTATACACGTGTCGCCATCCGCAGCTATAAAGCTTGGACGCTCGCATTACAGGGCTCGCGGACCAACCTAGCCCATTCTCTTGTTGACTAGTCCAGGCCCATGCGCCTCGTTCCACTATTCGAGCGGGGGGTTCAGGCTGCCAAACCCTACGCTCGTGCTACCGTCCCTCAAAGCCACCCTTCCCAGGGAAACACTTCACGAGGGCTCCTCCCTCTCTTACGCTCGAGTATTTGATGCTCATGGGTCATCTGCCAGAGGAAACCCTCTCGTGCACCCCTTCGAGCGTCACCCTCGCTCGGGTAAGATCTGCCCCAAGAGAGGCATCCGTGCGCCTGCATGATAGATCTTGAGCCTACCAGCGCATGACTCTCGCCAACAACCTCTGACACAGTGGCTGTGCGCACCTCGTACCTGACACGCCGCCCACTTTCAGAGCCATCAATTTCATACCATCACGGTTCGCCACGTGTTAGGGCAACACAGGTTTGGGACCACTTGGTCAAATTACCCAAAGCACCCTCACCCCTAACATATAAATAGGGGATAACACATGCTTTCTTCCCCAAGTCATCTTCTTCACAATACACTGCACTCTAAAGCTGGGCACAGTTTCCTCCATTTTCTTCTTCCCAAGCTCTGCGTTACACTCATCTCAGTTGCATCCTTATTGCACTTGCATTCTTGGTATTATCCTAGATGGAAGAACCCATGCTCAAAAGGAAACCCAGTTCCTGAGGCTCAAACGCCTGTGATGGTCTTCCCTTTCCTAAACAAATCTTAAAGTGTTTGGTGTTAAAGCAACCTTCTAAGTTTCTGCACCACTATTTTTTGCGCCGTCTGTGGGAACCATCATCTGCATCTTCATCTTCTTCAGATTCTTCCCCGTTGAAGCTAGTGAACAGTAACACCAGCAGCTCACATCATGGTGACGGTAACCAGATCTGGGATTTTGGACAACAGAGGTGCTCTGCCACCTGTTAATGAAGAAAACCTGGAGAATAACTCCCCTGCCGGGGGCACAATCCCACCAGTCGTCTGGAGTGGAGCCGGAGACACAGAGACAGGGACTGCAACTCTCCCTGTTAGTGGAAACATGGCAGGAGGACCTGGTTCCATTCCTCCTCCCCCGATGCTCATCCCCACCGTTACATGCAACCAGGGATGATGCCCGGAGTGATGCCGAACCTAGTGCCCATGGTCCAGCCCTATCAGGTAGGAACATTACGTCTTCCCATGTCACTTCCCAGAGAAATACAAGGGGTGGAAATGCCTTAAATTACTACTCAACAGCTTCAGGTGCTCTACGCCCAATGCAAGGAGCAAGCGGTACAAAACGCCTGAGAGCACTTTACTGCGGCCTATTTCCCCTCAATGACAGGCGCTTGAGCCACTCCACCACTAGGAGGGCTACCAGTCCATCCGCTGACGGCTGCCCAAAACGTGCTGAGAGCCCAGCCACCTCCACCACTGCTAGCTCAGGAGAATGAGGCCCCACCGAGGGCCCAGCAGGCACAGTCGCCTGCAGAAAAGGAGAGAGCCCCTCAAGATGGGAGGGCTGAAAACGAAGAGGTCTAGTCGAGGGCCACCAGAAGGACGGGCCGTCGGGAGGGTGATGACCCTCAACTTGCAGTTGTACAGGACCAACTGAACGGACTCCAGAACCTGGTGGAGCAGCTCTCTCGAGCACGGTCTCAAGCCCCCCATGCCGAGGGCGAGAGGTCCAGGGCCAGAGACGCTCGCAACCCACGCAGCCAGATTTCCCGCCACCAGAGAGAGGAGGATTACGAGGGCGGGAACTATAGGCCTTTGACAGGCGCTTCCCCCCCCTCCCCCCAAATCGATGAGGCCCTGATGACACGTGCAGGAAAGGGCAAAATCCCCACTTCTGTCAACAGGTATGATGAAATAACTGATCCGGCCGAGCATCTGGATCACTTCGAGCACCTGATGCACCTGTATGAGCACCCCATTCATTACTGGACGAAGGTATTTGTCACATCCCTCATGGGAATGGCACAGGAATGGTACAAGAAGCTTCCTCCTCGCTCAATTCGAGGGTACGATGATTTGACCGACGCCTTTTTAAGCCACTTAAACTCTTTGAAGGCACCAGCTCTGGCCGCCACAGCCCTTTACAGCCTCGTGCAAGGGCCGAACGAGACTCTTAGGTCCTTCATGGGCAGGTTCAACAAAGAGATCTTACTGGTGGAAAGACCCTCGATGGACTTCGTGAGTCATATTCTGTTTGGAGCCATCAACACGAAGAACTATGTAAGTGAGGAATTCGCTGAGGAGGTGGCCAAAAAGAAACCCCTCTCCCTTATAGAATTGAGGGACATTGCCAACTTCTACTTCACCCTCGAGGATATGTACATCGCGAGGGCTCAGAAGCTTGCCAGCGCCCCTCACACTGATAAGGGTCAGCAAGACAGAGAGGCCCACAGGAGCCGTCGCCGCAGTCCAGTTGTCGCTCGAAAAAACTCTCTACCCCCTCGCAAATACGAGCGCATCCCTCTCAACAGACCCATCGCAGATAAGAAGCTGTTCAAGAAGCCGCCTAAGATGAGGGAAACCGAGGCTCAGAAGCACTCGGGGAAATACTATGCCTTCGACAAGCAGAAAGGGCACGACATGAATGAATGCCGCCAACTTGAGAGTCAGACCCAAAGGCTCATCGCTGGGGGGCATCTCAAGGAGTTCGTGAAAGTATTGGAGAGATATGATGAGCACTGCGCTGAGCGGGCAAGGTTCAGGGGAAAAAGCCGCTCACGCTCGAGGAGCCCCCGTCACCATCACTCGGGAACAAGTGACCGCGACAAAGAGAAGGCCGCTGATGTGGAGAACCAACCCTTTGCGGTCATTCACATGATTGCTGGGGGACCCTCGGGGGGAGATTCCAATGCATCCCGGCGCTGCCATGTCCGAAGCTATGATCAGAGACCTTCCCAGCCCAAGCCTGTGCTTTCCGTCAACAACACTTCACGCTCGAGGGAGAATGACATTGTAGGGTTCACAGAGAAAGACTTAGAGCACATTGTAACACCCCATGGAATCAGTGAAACCTCTGACTGCCCCATGGTGGTTAGTCTAGACGTTCACAATCATATTGTAAAGAGGGTCTTAATTGATAGTGGAAGCTATGTGAATGTTCTCCCGTATTCAACGTTTCAAAAGATGAATATAACAAACATTCCCCTCGAACCCCTCAGAACAGCCCTCATCAGCTTTGGGGGTTCTGAGATTGTCCCTCGCGGACAAATTCGCTTGGCCACCTCTTTTGGTCGCGCCCCACAACAAAAGACTTTGAGCGTTCTTTATGCAGTATTCGAAGTGGATCTCCCATACAACATCATCATCGGACGCCCGACGCTCTTTGACTTAAAAGCAGTAATTTTAACGTACCACCAGAAAGTCAAATTCCCCACCCCCGAGGGGACGGGCGAGGTTCTGTGCAACGTTAAAGAGGCTTGAGAATGCTACATCCTTTCCCTTCGAAGCCACAAGCCCAAACAAACTATTCAAGCAGGCTCCACCAAAAAGTCAGTCGACTTCCCCAAATTGGATGAGGATGGGCCTGAGCGTAAAAGGGCCAAACTTTACAAAAAGAAAAACAAAAAGAAGGCTGAGGGCGTACTCAAGGATGTCGGGAGTACACCCCTCGAAGCTGTTGAAGAATCATCCTCAGAGGACGAGGGTCATACCTCCTCGGGCAATCCCAATGAACAACTCATAGGCAAGAAACGAGCACTCGAACTTCCGAGGCCTGAGGTACGTATTGAGCCTACAGAAAACTTTCTGACCATCGAATTGGAACCAGGGAACCCCGACAAGACCACCTAGATAGGCTCCAATCTCGACGGTCCCTCACAGATCATGATGTGTTTGTATGGAAGGCTTCCGACCTCACTGAAATAGATCCGAGCGTCATTGTCCACAGGCTCAACGTGGACCCGGCCTTCAAACCTGTCAAGAAAAAGAAAAGGGATGTTCATGGATTCAGGAGGCAGATCATCGAAGAGGAGGTCAACAAACTTCTCGAGGCTCAATATATAGAGGAGATCTTATATCCTGAGTGGCTCTGCAACGTGGTGCTCATGCCCAAGAGCGCCAACAAGTGGCGCATGTGCAACGGCTTTACAGATCTCAACAAAGCATGCCCTAAAATCTGTACCCCTTGCCGAGGATCGACCAGTTAGTGGATTCGACTGCTGGTTGCGAACTCATGAGTATGATGGATGCCTTCCAAGGGTATTATCAGATCTTCATGGCACCTGAGGATCGCCCAAAAACCTCGTTCGTGGTCCATGTGGGCGTCTATTGTTTCAAGGTTATGCCGTTTGGACTCAAGAACGCAGGGGCAACCTATCAACGCCTCGTCAACAGAATGTTCGAGCGCGAAATTAGAAAGTCCATGGAGGTATATGTGGATGACATGGTTGTCAAGAGCGAACGTCAACATTCCCATCTGGAGGATCTCAAGCGAGCATTCAACATCCTACGCTGTTATGGTATGAAGTTGAACCCATCCAAGTGTACATTTGGCGTTCGAGGGGGGCAAGTTTTTGGGATACGTGGTCAGTCAGAGGGGCATAGAGGCCAACCCAGAAAAGATAAAGGCAATCGTTGACATTCCCTCCCCTCGAAATGTGAGAGAGGTCCAAGTGTTGGTGGCAAGATCATTTCTTTGAACAGATTCATTTCCCGCTCGGCCGACAGGAACCTGCCTTTCTTCAAAATCTTGTGCAACGCTCGTAATTTCACCTGGAGCGAGGAATGTGAGAAAGCCTTGCATGACATGAAGACTTATTTCTCGAGCGCCCCACTGCTGACCAAGCCCAACCCAGGGGAAAACTTGTTCATTTACCTTTTCGTCTCCTCAGAAGCCACGAGCGCAGTCCTCGTAGTTGTACGCGAGCGAAGTCATCTGCCGGTGTATTACTTAAGCAAGACCTTGCAGGGGGCGGAGAAAAGATATATGGAGATAGAGAAATTTGCCTTTGTGCTCGTTAATGCCTCCCAAAGGTTAAGACCGTATTTCCAAGCTCACTCCATCACAATGCTCACAGACTAACCCCTCAAACAGGTGCTTGCGAAACTGGACGTCTCAGGGAGGTTAATCAAATAGTCAATTGAAATCAGCCAATTCGACATCACTTTCGAGCCTCGCACAACGATATAGGCTCAGACAGTGGCAGACCTATTAGTGGAGCGCTTCAACCTGAATACTGTGCCCTCAGTGGAAGAGGGGCTATGGCTTCTGCACACCGATGGCTCCTCGACCTCACAAGGGGGGGGGGGGGGGGGGGGAGGGGAGCCGGGGTGACCCTCAGAGATCCTCATGCAACTGAAGTAGACTACGCTATCAAACTGGCGTTCCAGGTCACCAACAACGAGGCAGAATATGAGGCTCTAATACAAGGGCTCAGGATAGCCCTTCAGAATGGCGTCGCTCAGGTCACTGCATATGTTGACTCCCAGCTGATTGCAAGCCAAATTGATGGCACTTAAGAGGCTCGAGAAGCCACTATGGTGCAATACCTGGCGAGTGCTAAGGAAGCGATCTCCAAATTCAAAGAGTTCCATCTATTGCAGATCCCGAAAAAACGAGCGTGCGGATGCTCTTTCCAAGTTCGCATCCGCCCTGGAAGATTCCTGTGAGCGTTCAGTTACATTCCTCAGAACGGAGAAGCCACTGATTCGCGAGACGGGACCCTCGGGTGAAGTAAGCATGATCGATCCCTCTGAACCTTGTTGGCTCGATGACATCATTAGGTTTTTGAGGGATGGAACCTGCCCGAGCGATAAAGTGGAAGCACGGAAGGTTAGGAGTAAGGCCCCTCCCTTCTCTCTTGACAGCGACGATCGATTATTCAAGCGGTCTTTCCAGGGTCCACCATTAAGGTGCCTAAGACCCTCGCAAGCCAAAGAAGTGTTAGAGCGTGTGCACAACGGAAATTGTGGGAATCATTCTGGCGGTCGAATTCTGGCTAAGAAAGTATCGAGGAGTGGATTCTACTGGCCCTCACTACTGCACGATGCCATCAGCTACTCTAAGAAATGTCCTAAGTGCCAGTTTTATTCCAACACCCCTTAACTGCCGGCAGCCCAAATGATCCCTATTGACATTTCATGGCCCTTCGACCAGTCCTCGCTGTGGACTAGTGGGCCAAAGCCGAAGCGGTCGTGAAGATAACGTTCAAAGTTGTGAGGGACTTCATATGGAAGAACATCACATGCAGGTATGGCATCCCGAGGGTGCTCATCTCAGATAACGGTTCCCAATTCATCGCCGCTGACACGCGAGACTGGTGCTATGAGCTAGGGATCGAGCAACGCTTCACTTCCGTAGGTCATCCCCAAGCCAACGGTCAAGCTGAGGTAACCAACCGAACTATACTCTAGCATCTGAAAATAATAATCGAAAGTAAAAAGGGCGAATGGGCGGAAGAACTTCAAGGAGCCCTTTGGGCATACCGTACTACCCCACGAGCAGCAACGGGAGAAACCCCCTATTCCCTCGTGTATGGTTCCGAGGCCATGATACCTGCGGAAATTGCTCAAGAGTCCGCACGCGTTGCCTATTTCGAGCCCACAACCAATGAGGATAACCGGACATTCGAATTGGATTTGCTAAATGAGAGAAGAAACGTTGCTTGGGCTCGTATCCACAAGTACAAAGCGACTGTCGCCCACCAGTATAACAAACGCGTCAAAGAAAGGACCTTCCAGCTGGGGGACTTGGTCCTCAAAAAAGTTGAAGTCTCCAAACATGTGGGTAAGTTGGACCCCGATTGGGAGGGCCCCTTCAAAGTCATTCAATTACGCGCGAACAATACCTACCTGCTAGAGACTTTGCAAGGCGAGCACCTCCCTAGACCATGGAATGCATGTAACCTTAGACGGTTCTACGTGTGAACGTCAACCTTTGTAATTGCCCGCTCGCGACACTTTGTACTTTCTTTTGACAGAAAGCATGACAGTCATTATTATTAATTACAAGCATAACAGTAAGTATTTTACCAATTATTATTTATCGTTTACTTGCTTTTTCCTTAATTAATGGCTTGAATATTCAATAGCGTCAACGGCCACTCCATGTCGAGCATTCTCCACGTCGAACGGCTTGATGACCACCCAATTTGTTTCAAATCAACGCTATTTATGTGTCGAAAACCCTCCACACTGAATAGTTTGACGCTCATGAGCGTCTAAACCCTAAGAATGAGTGTGTCGAAAAGGTGGGATGCTAAATGCTTAATTTACACTAACTAGATGCTGATCACACTAGTTCGCGTTCGTAAACCCCCAATGAGCCTCACCTTCTTAGGTATGAATGCGCTCGCAAATAGCCAACGCTGGGCTAATCCTCTCACGGATACCTAAATCATCCCATACTTAGCAAATCCTACAGTTGATTTCTAAGTTCACTCAAGCTACTGGAACGCTCAAATTAGAAATGTGCATCACACGTTTAAGGCCAACACTTAGCTAAATCCTTAGCGAATTTCTAAGTTCAAATTCGAGCCCCATTACGGATATAACCAGGGTACCCTCGTAAGGAACACCCTCGCGCCCGTGCATCACCATCGCAAACATTCAAGCATCAACAAAAACAGAAATAAACAGATAAAGTTCAGCATCAATATTGAAAGAAATCAAGTTTCATTAACGGAAACATCGTCTACAGCAAGACAAAGAGCAAGTTCAAGTGCACAATTAAAGGTGCGGTGATCAGTTACAGAAATTAAAATATTCGTGAACGGGAATGAAATTAAACAAAGTAGAATTTTGGGGGGCACATGAGAAGCATTACTGGGCTTGGTTCTCGGGCTCTAGATGGGCAGTTGAGAGGGGAACTGGGGCCTGCACATCGACATTAGAAGTTTGAGCATCGCCTGAATCCTCGCCATCTTGAGCATCGACAGTGATACCGTCGTCTTTTACGGGAATAGGCTCGGGGTCCACAGGTTAGGCTGGCATGAAGTCCCTCTGGAGCATCATCACCAGTTCATCGTACTCCAGCTCTGTCAAGCTGTCTGTTGGATCCCCAGTACGGACGATTGGCTCTAGATTTTCATCCAAGTCCATACACAGGCGCTCGTCCGCCCGAGCGCTCTCTGGAGCCATTCCCAATTTCACCATTTGGCCCACCGTCTTCCAAAAGAATCTATGGGTATTATCGAAACAGTGGAGGTTGGCCGCAAAAGCGAATGCTTTGGAGCGCACGAACTTCAACACTGCCTCCCATGCAACCTTCGACTCCAGACCAGCTACCTTCTCCTGTAAATCGGTAAGATTCTTCTTAGCAGCCTCGTTCTGTCAGGTACTCTAGGCCAATTGCCCGCCAAGCTCCCCATTAGCAACCCTCAGCTGATCACGTTCCTCCTTGAGCTTTTTATGACGCTCGTCCAAGACCAGGTACGCGTTATCGGAATTCTTCAGAGCCTCTCTCAGCCTCTGTTGCTCAAGCTCAGACGCTGTAAGTTGAGCGCAGACATTGTTGTAGTCCACCTGCAGTTGGCCGGGATCGGAGGTGTGCAGCAGCCTCTTGTACTTGGCTTTATGCTCGGAATAAGCTTGCGCTCGCCCTTGCAAGTTCTTCAGCCTGGGGATCACCTCCTGAAGGGCCAAGAATTAAAGTTACTACCAATGTTAAGGGGGCATGGCAAGCATCGTCCGCAACACGAGCAGTGTCATGCTCGTTCAACTTGTCATGATCACCGGAGAATTGAAGTTTACCGACGATCTCCGCAACCAAGTTGGTAGTAGTTGCGCTCTTCCTCAAAAAGACCGGGCCATCCCTCCTCTGGCGTTTATACTGAGCGTCCCCTTCGCACCCAATCTTCTAGAAGTCCTCATCTTTTGACGATGAGGTATCACCACCCTCGCCACGAGGGCCCACAACCATTTCTTTTCCCTTACCGATGATAGGGACAGAGTCAGGCAATCTTCTCCTCTTTTTCGAGCGTTCGGCTCGTACTTCGTCGTGGATTTGGACCGTCTCCCCCGAACGGTTGTGGGAGCTGCCGGAGCTTAGCGCTATTAGCCCCTCGGGAGCAGCCGGGAGAGTAGCCTCACGAGCTGCAGGGAGTGTTAGGTCTTCAATATGGCCCTCGCCAAGGCCATCACTTCCGTCACCCCGGAGAGCACCACGGCCTCCATCACCTCTTCCCGCTCCCCGACGGGCCCCTCTGCCCCTCGGGGCGTTAGATGGTCGGGGATCCTGTTGCTGTTGTTGTTGTTGTTGATTACCGCCCGCTTGGCGAGCGCGCATCATTTGGGCAATGCTCTCGGCGTCAATTCCTGCCATGAGTATTTGTACATCTGTAAAATAGGAGAGAAGAGCGTCAGAAGGATGCTATCTGAATAGTGGCCATAAAAACACTACAATCTAAACAAGTCAGTATTGCTACACTAAAGTGTTAGGAAAGTTAGTTCCTAGAATCTAACCGTCAAGGTTCATAATTTGGGCTGGGGGTTGAGTATCATGTCTGGGGAACTCGAGAGCCCATAATGAAATAGTATCCCCTCGTTCCTCATCAGATCTGTGGTCTTAATCCACTTCTTGTTTTTCATCACTAGGGCTACACTCTTAGCCCAATGCTTGAAAACTCCATCATGAACCCTGTGCTTGAATAAGGGACCCTCCCCGTGCGCCACCCATACTCGTGACACCCCAAAAATTCCGCCTAGAGCCCCAATGAAAAAATACTTCTCTTTCCAATTCTCGCCATAGGATGTCGAGGGCGAATCTATCATCTTTAAGCCAGATTTGGCCTGTGCGTAGTAGAATCCATCTCTCGGGGATGAACGGGATACTTGGATCAAGCTATTAATATTATCAAACGAGGGTCTGTGGCGGGTGGCTTTCATAAGCATCACGAAAGCATTCATTAAAGCTATCCCATTAGGCAAAACCTGGGAAGGGCAAAGATTCAGAGAATTCAACAGGTGGGCAATGGGAGTCGGAATAGGGAACCTTAGACCCCCCGCGAGTACAGCATCTTGATAGACTGTTATCATACCCGGGCGGGCGGGGGGGGGGGGGAGTGGGACGGTTAGCCCTCTCTCGAAACGAGTCCAGTATACCCTGTCGTCCCATTAAGCCTTGGACTTCAACTCTGCTAGTTCCGCGAGCGTCATAGTGCTCTCTATTTCATCCGGTGACCTATCAGTTTGGTGGGGGTTGTTTACCCTCACTTGCGTCAAAGGTTCCTTCCCCTTGCAGCGACGTTTGCAGGGAGGTTCACCCTCATCTCGACGCTCGGAAGGCCCTGCACAGCCCTCGGGAGCCGCAATCGCTACTGTAATTTGGTGATCCTGTAGCCTCACAGCACTGTTCAGTACGGGGAGTACCCTCTCCCCTTGCCTTTGCATCTCCATCACGAGACCCTTCTCTTCAAAAATCTGATCCACCCCTTGCGGATCACGCTCGTTCATACCTTGAACTGCCGTGTTTAATTTCTCGTCTCTAACCTCTACTGGAACCCTTGCCACTGGAATGGCTGTCGGGACGGCATCACCTGTAGAGGCCCTTGTCATTGGAACGGCAGTAGGGATATCATCATGAGGAGAAGAACTCCCAACGGACATCTAATCAATCACCCTCACGTAACCATCTACAGCATTATCCGCTAATGTTGTTCTTCTGTTCTTGAAGATGAAGCTTTCAAACAAAGGATCAGTGGGGAAAAGGAATTCTGGTGTGGATTCAACAACGGAAAAGATTCCTCACTCAAAAGTATCACTCAAACACAACCTAAATCTAAGGTTAGTACAGGTAAAATCAGAAATTATGAGGATTTACCTAAGGATTGAAGAAGAAACTTGCTGAAAGTCGCGAGAATTTACAGAGGCTTTGCCGTTTTTTTGCTAGAAGAAGACTTGGAAGCGTAAAAGGGTGAAAGAGCCTTTCGGATCCCTTTTTATAGGGGAAGTAATTTGCATTAATTAGGGTTGGGGATTTGAAAATGCAATCATTTTCCGCCTTGGGAGACTCCCGCTTTTGGTAACCGCCTCACGCTTCCCGGAGGGCACGCGCCCACTCAGCGAAACACGCGCCCACGTTGCCACTCCGCATTAAATGCAGATGGGACTGTATTTATGGCAGTGTCAGAAGAGGTCCGTTGCAGAAGATAAACAGTCACTTCCCTTCAAAATCTTGGCCCTCATATGTTCAAAGACAGGGTTTAATGGTCAAAATTCTACAGTACGCTCAAGTGTACCTTCAGAATTTGGGGGGCAAAATGATAAGGCCAAAATACGTTAGGATCAACGTTGTACATATGTCGCCATCCGCAGCCATAAAGCTTGGACGCTCGCATTACAGGGCTCGCGGACCAACCCAACCCATTCTCTTATTGACTAGTCCAGGCCTATGCGCCTCGTTCCACTATTCGAGCGGGGGGTTCAGGCTGCGAAACCCTACGCTCGTGCTACCGTCCCTCAAAGCCACCCTTCCCAGGGAAACACTTCACGAGGGCTCCTCCCTCTCTTACGCTCGAGTATTTGATGCTCATGGGTCATCTGCCAGAGGAAACCCTCTCGTGCACCCCTTCGAGCGTCACCCTCGCTCGGGTAAGATCTGCCCCAAGAGAGGCGTCCATGCGCCTGCATGATAAATCTTGAGCCTACCAGCGCACGACTCTCGCCAACAACCTCTGACACAGTGGTTGTGCACACCTCGTACCTGACTGATAACATGCGTATTTACATAGTTATCGTGTTCTTGGGGCTGCTCTTTTGAGCTTAAATTGTCTTTATATTGGTGCTTTTAATAGTTTTTGTGTTTTAAGAAGTGCAGGGGTCCAGTAGCAATTTTTAGGCTGTTTTGGAGGAATTTAGCATCTTTTTGGGCTGGAACTTTCTTTGTCACGTGTGGAGCTTGTTCTTGGAAGATAATTTTATGGACTTTTGTTATGAGTGGTGGCGTGGATGATTGGGCTTTATAGCTGGGCCTCGTGTGCTAGTTGGAGCTGAATTATTTGGTGAAGTCCAGCATCTTCAAGAAGCCTTGGGCAGCAAGTTGGTCAAGAAGAATTCAAGTCCTTTTAGGGCGAGGATTTGGGGCGTCAGTTGTGGCTATAATAGTCTTTCCTCCGGACCAATTTAGGGGACTTTTGGCGAGATAAGGACTACTCAGCAGTTGGGCAGAAGACTATTGGCAGCGAGAGTTGAAGATTCGGCCGAGAGCAACAATCCGTCCTTATTCCTCTTAGTTAGCTTATGTTTTCCTTTTATTTTGCGTTTCCAATCATGTCTATGCAGAACTAATTCCATAGTACTTAGCTAGGAGTTTTCAATTCATGTTTGCTACATCGTGAGACCTAATTAGTTTTATAATTTAGTTTAATTCAAATATTTCTTAATTCCCCGTTTACCGTGTTTATTGCTAATTATTTGCTTAGTCAATTAGGGCCCGATTTTCTAAGTGGTTAGTTGCATATTGCTAATCTTGATTGCATGAAGTATATGTAGTGCTTGATAGATAATTAGTAGCACGTTAGTGATAGGAAGTCGTAAAGTCGAATCTAATTCACTAAGGGAATTAATAATCAAACTTGAATCTTGCGCGTGTCGCGACTTGGTTAGTTTGGGCTACTGTTTTCTTGAATCTCAATGCTGTTGACTTATTGAATCCTGTTGAGTGTCTCTAGGGGTTGTAAGTTAATTAGGGATTAACTGTCGAGTGTCTCTAGGCTATTCTACACATAAGAGAAAACGAGGTGGAGTCGAGAGTCTCTATCCACCATAGCTAGTCTATTTGAAAAACTGAGTTTATCCTTGCGTCTGTGATCGATGTTAAAAAACTGAATTGTGACTCTTAGCTAGGTATTGTCTCTCCAATTGTTTTAAACAAATACCAAATATCTTTCTTCGCGTGTTTTATTATTTTTACCTGTTTTATTTATTTGTTTTTATTTAGTTTAGCAACTTCAACAAACCCCCCCTAAACTTTTCTCGTTAATTTAGTGAACTCTTTTGTGATTAGAGTAGAATTATTTTCATACAATCCCTGAGGAATCGACCCGTTCGCACTTTACTACAAGTTTTAGCTGTGAATAGGATACTATTTATTTTGACAATTTCGACACTTGTCACCGACACGCTGCCCACTTTCAGAGCCATCACTTTCATACCATCACGGTTCGCCACGTGTTAGGGCAACACAGGTTTGGGACCACTTGGCCAAATTACCCAAAGCACCCTCCCCCCTAACATATAAATAGGGGAAAACACATGCTTTCTTCCTCAAGTCATCTTCTTCACAATACACTGCACTCTAAAGCTGGTCATAGTTTCCTCCATTTTCTTCTTTCCAAGCTCTGTGTTACACTCATCTCAGTTGCATCCTTATTGCACTTGCATTCTTGGTGTTATCCTAGCTGGAAGAACCCACGCTCAAAAGGAAACCCAGTTCTTGAGGCTCAAACGTCTGTGATGGTCTTCCATTTCCTAAACAAATCTTAATGTGTTTGGTGTTAAAGCAACCTTCTAAGTTTCTGCACCACCACATAGTTTGAAGAAGAAAATAATGGCCATCGTGCAAAATAATAAAATTAATAAATGTAATGCATGCAAAGTAATTTAAATAATATTTCAATTCAATTTTAAAATAATTTTAAAATTAAATTAAATTTGAATATTTTATAAGTAATAATTTTTTTTTCTAATTTTTTAAAAGAATTAAGTTGTGGGTAAAATGTTATAAAATCGATTAAACTATAACGGAACGAAGTAATTTGTGATTTAAGAAATTCTTCAACGTAGAGTTTTTAATATTTTTATTTAAACGGGTATAAGTTATAATTATGTAATTGGTGCGAGGTAAAACCCCTCTATATACCTTAATTTCGCAAATCCAAACATGCAAATCAATTTAGAGTAAAAATAATTATTATATTCGTTGATAATTTATTTACTGATAAGAAAAATCAAGTAATCCGAAGAAACCATGAGTAATTGCGAGAATGTGGATTAACTTTTGTGTGAAGTTTCATCTGAAAAGGATTAATACAGAGACGGTAAGTTGAGATAATTTCAGTTTGAGTTGAAATCTATACCTTTACGGCATGATTGGTATGCATGAATGGAATGAGGTAGGAAAGGAATTAATTTTGGAATGGAATGGTCAATGAAATGGAATGACTTTATTATAGTATTCCTATGATTGGTACGTTCAGTAATAAAGTTAGGAATGAAATAAAAAATTTAGATTTATTTCGGTCATATTATTTATAAATATAAATATAAATAATAATATTGTTAATAATGATGATGAAATATGATTAAAGTACTTTAATATAATTTTTAATTTTTTTTTATTTTGAGCAATATTATGTTTTCATATGTAATATAGCGTAACTATTTTATATCAAATGTGTTATATATATGACATTTATTATATATATATATATATATATGTGTGTGTGTGTGTGTGTGAGAGAGAGAGAGAGAGAGAGAGAGAGAGATTTATATATATATACGTATAAATATTATAAAGGTATTAATACTTTCATATTTATACGTAGATTATATAATTTTATTATATTTAATATAATATATGATATTTAAAACTAAATTTAATATAAGTGTCAAATTTTGTATTTAATGAATATTTTAATCTATTATGTATATTTATGAATTTATATATAAATATAATAATATATTGAACATGTATTTTAAAATATATAATATATATAGTATATTTATATTTATATTTATTTTTACATATATTAAATGTAATTTATTAAATTTTCAATGAGAATAGATATTCATAATAATAAAAAATAATAATATAATATACATTTAATAAATATGTGGTCATCATATAAAAAGTTAATAAATTTTGAAGATTGGGAATGGCTAATACCATGGGGTACCTAAGGAATGGATAAACCCATATTCGTAGGAATGGGCATTACCTCGGTAATGAGCATTCCCAATCACATTTTATACCAATCAAGGGTTTAGGAATTGGTGTGGGAATGCTCATTCCATTCCCACCCCATTCCATCATACCAATCATGCCGTAAAGGTATAGATTGAGAGTAAAAACGTCTTCTATATTATATAATATTAGTTATCGGTGTATGTCGTCCTGCATACATAAATAAATTTGATATAATTTATTTTAATTTGTATTTGGTTCACGTCGACTCTTGTATTATTAATTTTTTATTATTAGTGGAATGAAGTTGCAGCAATTATTATTATTTTTTTAATAGAAAAGTAGAAGACCTGAGATTTTTTACTTCTTCTGTTATGGCACTTTTTTTTTTTTTTTTTTTTAAATAAACCGGTCAAAGCGACCGTGGGGTTATTACCGAGGCCCCCACCTCATATATAACACCGAAAGCCAAAAGTATATACTACAAGACATGATCCACGGATCAAGAGTAGACAGCAAGCAGAAATGCCCAACCCAAAAGCTTGGCGATAAAAAAAGATATCTAATGGTGAGCCAAGGAACAACATCCCTCGTACCACACTCGCTCATCGGATCGCTCATTGGCCTACAAAGGCGCCCAGACTTCCGGGCGAAATTGGCCATCCCCAATGCGGTGATGACCAAGCAACAAGCGAACTCATACTTGGAGGTGGCGTCCTCAGGACTCTTAAAAGCCACAAAGAGAATTACTTCTCCGTCTCTCGGTTGCCAAAGGAATAGAAGAGCGATCTCCCCATCAATTTCATCATAAATAATGTCCTTCCAAAGCCGTGTGCTCCAATTCTTCCCATATGCCTGCAAAGTAATAAACCAAGTCCTCGCCCAACAGCTCCCAATTAGAGTGCACAACAAGTTTATAAATATGCCAATTAAAGCCATTAATAACGTGCAGATCATAAAAAGGCCACTTATTAGCAAAATCAAAGTTGTAATCAGAGTCCATATCCCTTATAGAGCCCATAACAGGGGAAAACCAATAATTAATTACCTGAACATTCATTCTTTAACTCGGATTGAGGGGAGCCCCCATTTGTCCACTCTAAGCAATCCCTTAAGTTCCGTCAGAATTTCGTTTTCCGGGTACCTCCAAACTCCTTGGGATTGGGATCCTTTATTAGCTAAGTAATCAGCAACCATGTTACCTTCTCTGTATATGTGGGAAATCCGTACATGCATTGACTCTGTAAGCCTTTTATATTCTAAAATCAGATGTTGAATCCGCAAGTCTCCCACTACACCTCGCTGCAACATTTGAATCACCACCATAGCATCCATTTCGATCCATAAATTAGTACAACCTATAGCTGCAGCCTGTCTCACGCCTTCTACTAAAGCTTTAAGTTCCGCCAGATTATTTGTACCCTCGCCGATACCAATGCTGAATGCTGCCAGCAATCTACACTCATGATTACGAATTGCCCCCCCTATCCCCGAAGGACCCGGGTTACCATGGGAGGAGCCGTCCGTATTAAGTTTACTCCATTGATCGGGCGGCCTTTTCCAGACTATAAGCTTCGTTGATATGGATCTCTGCCTACTAAGCACCACTCCAAAAGTCCTGGCCACATGCACGTCTCCTTTCCACCAAGTGTGATCAATCCTTTTGGTCCTGGAGAGATTAAAAATATGATTAGAAACCTTATGAATAATGTTATAAGATGAGAAAGTACCTCCATTATGTTTTATCCGGTTTCGTTCCAGCCAAGTGTACCAAAGAATTAGCACAGGGATGATTATCCGGATGTGACTTCTGTTACTAAATGGTGAAGAATTAATCCACAACTTTAGTATGATCGAGACATATTCAGTATTCGGGATCTGCACTCCAAACCTTGTCCCAAAGTAGTTCCAAACCACAGTCACCTTATTAGATTCAATGAAAACATGCTTCACAGTTTCTATACAGGAGCAGCAAATACACTTAGAAGCAAGCAATATCCCTTTTTGTTGAAGTCTTTCATCAACAGCAATCCACCCAAAAAGTAACCTCCAAATGAAAACCATAATATTTGGGGTCAATTTGATAGACCATACTGATCTAAGAAAATCTGAGGATTCCTGACCATGGCGCGTTTGTTCCCACACAGATTTTAAGGTAAACTTTCCTGCCGGATCCTTAAGCCAAATTGGGAGATCCCTATCGGTCCCATTGAAGGGAACTAAGCTGATCTTATCTCCTAAGGCTTGTCCCACAAGTTCATTCAGGTAGTATCTATTCCAGTACCTATTCTCACGAACTTCCTGCACTTTGAGCAAACCGTTCCCCGACGTCACATGTTCATAAAGTTTTCCTTCACTCCACCAGCGGTCAAAATAAAAGGACAGGTTCCCATGACCAATAGACCAACCAATATGTCTTTCCGCTTTCTCTCGGATCCCCCCTAAACGTCGCCAAATTGGCGAATGATGAGATTTAACAGCCGCAATGCACGGATGGTCAATACCACAGTACTTTTCGTTCATGAACCGTGCCCAAAGGTTGTTTTCCTCTGACCGGAGTCGCCGCCATAACTTCCACGCAAAAGCCTCTGCCATATCATCCATTCTCCATAAGCCAAGCCCTCCCTCAGCAGTAGGGAGACAAAGTTTCTCCCACCGAGCCCAATGTATCTTCTTCGTATCAGTTCCCGAACCCCAGAAAAATCGGTTACAAGCTCTTTGAATCAACTGTATCACGGCCATTGGAGGTTCGATTACTTGAAGGATGTGCATTTGCATAGACCCTATTACCGATTTGAGTAATTGAAGTCTGCCCCCATAAGATAGAAGCGCTGCTTCCCAACCTTGAAATCTTCCTCTTATCTTATTAACCATATCATCAAAAAAGGCAACTTTCTTTCTTCCCGAGAATAAAGGGGCACCAAGATATCTCATCGGGAAGACTCCTCTCCTAAATCCGAGGACTTGCTTCACTCTATCCGCTTCCATTTCTGAGTTATTACCTACGACGAACTCACTTTTCTCCACATTCACCTTTTGCCCCGATAACTCTTCATAATGTTGGGTAATCTCTTTGATCTTGTATAAGGAACTCAGCCGACTATTAGTGAAAACCATCGTATCATCTGCATATGCTAAGTGGGAGATAGGAATCTGTGTTCTAGTATCAAAACGGCTATCATAATCTTCCATTGCTAACCTGTTAAGAGAACAGGAAAGATAATCAGAGGCAATTACATAGAGCGAGGGAGAAAGTGGGTCACCTTGACGGAGCCCCCTCGAAGATTTAAAAACCCCGGAAGAAGAACCGTTGACCATAATCGAGAACCAACAATTTGTGATACATTTGTTGATCCATGATATCCATTTTTCTGAAAACCCTTTGGAACGGAGTACCTGAGTCAAAAAGCTCCAATCAATCCTATCATAAGCCTTCTCCATATCCAACTTCAGAATTACATTTTTTGATTTCCTTCTGCTATTAATACAATAAGCCAACTCTTGTGCAAGCAAAATATTATCACTGATAAGCCTACCCTTGATAAAACCGCACTGGTTAGGAGAGATAACTTTTGGGAGAACCCGAGCAAGTCTATCATTCAACAATTTGGTAATAATCTTGTTCGAAACGTTGCATAAACTGATAGGTCTGAAATCCTTCCAATGCACTGGGTTGTTCTTTTTCGGAATGAGAGAGATTGAAGTAGCCGTGTAGGCTCTTGGCAGCGGTGACCCCTCCATAAAATCATGGATAGCATCAGTCACGTCTCCCCCGATAATATCCCAAAATCGTTGGTAAAATCTTGCACCATATCCATCAGGCCCTGCTGCGCTATACGGAGATAAAGAGAATACCACTCTACGTATCTCTTCCCGTGAAGGACTCAAGCATAGGTTATTTGCTTCCTCGCTAGTGAGTTTCGGCATCGACATCTCCAACGCCTCACAGTTGACATCAGGTTGCTCTTTTGTTAACAACTGCTGAAAAAAATTATTTGCTGACTCTCGAATTTGTCCCATGTCTGTTAGTTCTCTATTTCCCTCAAAGATGTGTCTGATAGAAGCTCTAAACCTCCTTTTCTTAACTAATGAGTGGAAGTATCTCGTATTTCTCTCCCCTTCCTCCATCCACTTGCACGCAGCTTTTTGCTTCCAATAATCTTCTTCCATGGCCAGATACCTATTTAAATTCGCTGAGCATCTATTTAAGTCAGCAAGGAAGTCATCGGAGGGGTTCCCATCATAACGTTTTTCCGCATCAGCTACCTTCTTTTCAGCTTCTTTGACTTGATCAAATATATTACCAAAAACGTTTTTATTCCAGTCTTTTAACTTGAATTTCAATCTCTTCAACTTTTGGTGTAGCTTCCATAACCCTGAGCCTTGCACCGGCATCTTCCAATTATCTCTCACCACTTGTTCAATGTCATGATGTCGTAACCACATGTCTTGAAATCTAAAACTCGACGGGCCACGCATCTCACCATTATCACACTTAACAACTAATGGGGCATGGTCCGATGTATATCGGGGTAGGTGTCTGACATTGGAGTTTGGAAAAACCTCGCTCCATCCCTCAGTTACCATGATTCTATCCAACCGTTCCCATAGAGACTTGTTGGTCCAAGTAAACACCGAGCCCTGAAACGGAGGTTCCACTAGTCCACAATCTTGAATAAACTCATTAAAGTCGGCCATGCCACGAAAATCAGGGCTGCCACGTCCTCCTCTTCTTTCCTCCAAGTTTGCAATGATATTAAAGTCACCTCCTATTAACCACGGAATCCTTTGATCACGATTTTCCCTTAAATAATCCCACAGAATCCTCCTTTCATCCGTGTTGCAGCAAGCATTTACCACAGTAATGTGGATTGGCGAAGTCCAATTATCACAAGAGAGTTTAGCATGCAAAAACTGACGATTATCACTCAACACATCAACATAGATCCCCTTGCAACAAAATAACCATATATGGTTAGACCCGTTAGACGTAACAGAATGAAAATTGAATTTACGACACATTAAAGAAGCATCTAAATTGATCTTAGGTTCAAGAATAGCAAGGAAAGAGAATTTATTCTTTTTGCAGAGGTTTTGGAGGATACGTCGGCGACCGTTGTTTCCCATGCCTCTGATATTCCAAATAAGTCCAGCAATATTCATAAGGCATCCCCTGGTAAGGCCGATGACCGAGTCGTCCTTTTAGCGGCCTGTTCAGCGTTGCTCTTGGTTCCAACCTGTTTTTTCATTTTACTATTAGCCTTGAAGTTATTTACATTAATATTGAAGTTATTACTCGTAAATAAAAAAATTGTGTTGCAGTGTGACAAACTACTGTTTTTTCAGAAAATTCTCAACATCTTTTATATGTTTTTTTAAATTAATTAAATTATAGAATTATTATATAATTTTTTAATTTAATATATATGTCCATATAGTTGAAGTGTAGAGAACGGGTCCTTGAAAAAACAAAGCCAATGGGAGGATTTGGAAAGTCGTGTGCTTAACGGTCAGAATTGTGAACTTTAACTGCTGAGGGACGTAATAAAAAAGGTTGGATTCTAGGGGTTGAACAATATGCCAATGAGAAAGATAGGACCTTCACCATTTCCTGATCACACTTCAAGCTTTCCATCATATATCTCAAAGTGGCCCCTATGTGACAAACAAGCGGCTTACTCAGACGTTGCGTAATATGTCAGGTAAACTTATTTGACTTAGGCACAAATAGATAATAATTAAATTTGAGTTGAATATAAAGTACATTATATAGTTGGATATCTCGTTGAGTTCAATATGAATTTACTTGACTTAGTCACAAATAAGTTAGAATGTAAAGTAGCTTACATAATTAAATATCTCGCTTTGCTTCTGAGTGTTTCTTGTTAACAGAACTGGTGCAGAGAGATATATCAAATGGATATATAAATACATATGATCATAAGACTCAATTTGTGGTTAATTAGAGTTCTCTCGACCAAATAACATATGCGTGGTCATAGATTTTTGATAATTTGAGAAATGCTTAATTTTCATGAATTCGTTGGATTTAGAATTAGAAAGATGCATTATTTGCCGGAAGTTATTGATTAACTTAAAAACATTAACATGAAAACATGAATTCTTTACATGATTAGGATTGAACTCTTTTGGCCCAATCAAATGTATTTATATTTCCACCAAAACCGGAGAAACAACAAACGACCAATCAAATTTTACAGTAAACACAGAAGCAATTACAGAAGCAAATGTAACTACAAACACAAGTATTTTCTCAATTACTACAAGCATCACAAACTCGCAAAAAGGCGTAAGGAATTAAGGTAGGAGAAATGGCAAGGGTACAAGCAGAACTCCTATAGCTTAGTGTTAGTCAAGAGGGGGTGAATTGAAGATTTTTACCCAAATAACCCCAAGTAAAAGATCATCCAAACTTAGACAAAACTGGAATCAAAATGAAATTAGTACCAACCTAGAATAAATAGAGTAGGAGTAGCAGGAACACAAGGAATTTATAGTGGTTGGCTTACCACAACTGTGAAAAGCACAAGTTGGGCAAGTTAGTCAAATACCTAAATTTGTTATGCTTAGGATTTTAAAGATGAGTTTATAAAAATATATGAGTAAAAGATACAAACAACCGGAAACAATCTACGAAGCACTACAAGAAATTGCCCGAAAACCGACGGGAAAATTCTCGTCGGTCTGCCGTTGAAAATTCCGACGGAGATCCCACGGGCAATCGACGACAAGTCGACGGCTTTACCACCATACCCAACAGACATCTTCCAACAGATGCACTGTCGGAATCCCGTCAGAAATACGTTGTAATGTAGTGGCGGGCTCTAAAAAAAAAAACGCCAACCTTTCCAACGGGGATGCCGTCGGAGCTCTGTTGGATATTTTGGCGCAAGCAGCGCGCCAATGTTACCAATGGTCTTGTTCCGTCGGTTGGCCGTCGGAAACGAAAAAATTTTTTAATAATAAATTGACCGACGGGAGTACGACGTCGAATTTTCATTGGTATTTTTCTTTATTGCATTTACCAACGGAAGTGCAACGGATCGCTTCCGTTGGAACTAGTAATCAACATCCAAGCTGTTAGCAATGGGTAATCTGTTCGTTGGTATTCCGTTGATATTCTTAATCATAGATGTTGTCCAACGGAGTTCCAACGACCATTGCCGTCGGTATGATGTTTATTTTTGATAAAATCTTACCGACGGCTTACAACCGTTGGTTTCCGTCGGTGTATTTAAAGAAGAGACGGAGTACCGACGGGCTTAGACCATCGGTTTGCATATTTCATAATATTATGATGATCGACGGTTTTCTTCTGTCGGATTCCCATCAGAATTGTTAATAAAAAATATCAGATCTGGCTTTATGAAAACTATGTTTGAAAAAACCCTCATTTTTTCCATATTGAGAAGCCCCCTTTAACTGAGCTTCCCTTTTTGCCAATTGAATCTTCCTTTCCCCATTTGCTAATTTAAACAACTTGTAATTGAATCTCAGCTGAATTTTGAGTTGTTCGAAACCGGATCTGTTGAAGGAATTGGAGGTGTTGGTCTATTTTCAGGGGTTGGACTCTGCGTCGAGGTTTTGCAGCGGCGGCTGGGGCTAGCAACGGTGGAGGTGTATTATGTTCGAGGGAAGGATTGCAAACAGGTGAGTGTTCTGTAACCCAACTTCTTTTCTTCTTTTTCTTTTGCAATTATTTTTCCTTTTTCCCATGAATTCGATTCTATTTCATTGCAGTGATTTTAAGAACTAAGTTTGGGAAAATTGCTCTATTTCTGAAGCAGACCAAATTTGTGGTCGTCCTCCGGCGGAAAGCAGCTTCAGTGGTGGATAGCGTTAGGGTTGCATTGCGAAAGCAGATACAAGAAACCCTTTTCTAGAGCTGAGAGAAGAGACCTAGTGTATCCGACGACGTATTCGATACCTGGTAAGTACGATTATCATTGTCTTCATGTGTTCTTGATTTCGATACCTGGTAGGGTTTTGGGAATTTTTTTATTTGGAAGCTAATGATTTGGGATAATTGCTTCCTTATGATAATCTGATTGTTCGTATTTTATTTTTTTATCCCTAACAGCTGCATAACCGTTGTATATCGACAAAGAAAGTTGAATTTCAATTATTGTTAATCGCAGAGCTGCCCACTGAAGATCTGCGCATTCAATACGAGGTTGGTTCTATTGTTTACGTTTTAACTTCTATATAAGCAATCATTAATATATAATTTATATATTGTTATGAATTTTGATATATAATTGAGGTACCAGAAATCCCATGAGGAAGAGACGAAAGGGCTGCTTGAAGATCTCGGTTACATTCCCATGGATGATTTTACGTTATGGTCTCAACCGCAAGGGGGTCTAAACAAGAAAAGGAGGCTGACTGGATTGAACCATTTGCCGAAAACTTCTCCGATGGTGGCTTCTAGTGCAGGGACGTCATCTCGTTGCCCACGTCCAATTGGGTCACGGGAAGACAGTGAGATAAAGGAAGTGAAGGATGAAATTTTCGAGCTCAAATAGTCCTGCAGCAGGTGTTAGGTACCCTGCTACAAGTGCTCGAGATGCTTCAATCACAAAGCAAGGGAAAAAGTGTGCGTGACCGGACGAATGATTACGATTATGATGCAGTAGCTGATAATGACGGAGGTACGTTTATATTTATGTTATTTGTGTTGGAATTATACTTGAACTTGCTGGATGTTTTTCCTACAATTAGTTCCTTAACTCTTGAAATACTTGAGTTAATAAAGATTGGTGTGAAAGTTGAAATTTTTTGCACAAATGATGTGATATTTGCTATATTTTGCTGTTTTTTACTGTTTTAGGCAGAAAAGGTGTGAAAGTTCTGCTTTTTGATGTTTTTGGCAGAAATGGGTGCAGAAACGGTGTGATAGTTGCTGTTTTTTGGATATTTTTTTGTTGTTTTTGGAAAGAAATGGTTTTGAAGTTGCTATGTTTTATTTTTTTGCCAAAAATAATACAGAAATGGTGTGAAAGTTGCTTTTCTTTTTTTTTTTTTTTTCCGTTTTGGCGCTATTTTTTTGCAGCAATGGTGTTAAAGCTGCTGTGTTTTTTTGTTTTAGGAAGTAATGGGTACAGAAATGGTGTAGAAATTGATTTTTTTGCATTTTTTGGCTGAAATGGTTGCGAAAATAGTGTGAAAGTTTGTTGTTTTTTACTGTGTCTTGCTATTTTTTGCTGAAATGGGTACAGACATGGTTTCAAAGTAGCTATTTTTGGCTGATATAGCACATCATTTTCGTTTGTCATGGAAATCTGTTGTTTCTTGTTTGCTAAAAATCTGCAAAATACATCTATGTATTGCTTTTTCTGGCAAAATATGCTAATCCGGAATGAAATATTCATTCACAAATGAAATTATAATGTATGATGTAAAAGTGGTCAACCAGAGTTGCCAATTTTTGGTTTAAAGGCCATGAAATATTCTGGGAATTGTGATATATGATTCCTGCGTGTCATATATGATATATATTATATGTACATACTCTGGGAAATTACAATATGATTCTTGCTAGTGAAATTACAATATGATTGTTGCTTGTGATATATGATATATATGTTATATATATATATATATATATATATTCTGGGAATTGTGATATATTGAAATTACAATTCAAGTTTCTTGCTTTTCTCTTACATATATGATAAACTGATTCTTGCTTGTTGCATATATGAGTTTGACAACTGCAAATTTACATATAAGAATGATGCTTCTTGTTTTTTTCGTGCATTTGGTGCAGTTTTACACAACCAAACTGACATTGATGCTTGGTTTTTTCTTGGTGCAGCTTAAGGCATTGGGATTGGAGGTTGGAACTTATGGATGTGGGCTTAATTTATTCCATTGGACTCTCATGTAATGTTTGTTAAACTTTTCTTTTACATTTCTTTAAATTTAGGTAAGGTTGAGATGATATTTTTAGGTGTTAATGATATTATTTGACAGTTTACATTCTCTAATTCTACGAATAGATTTTAAATACTAATGACATTAAAACATCGTTTGGTTATGCTTGGTTTCATATTTCGGAATATTTTGTTTGCACTAATTTTAGCTTTGGTTGGATTTATGTATATTTGATGCATTCTTGAAACAGGCATATTTTGAAAGAAGCACCAAAATGTAATGGTACATTTGGTGCTTTTAAAAACGGAATTACAAATAAAAGCTGGCAAACACGATTTAATTTTTTAAAATTTTCGTCGGAAATTCCGTTGGGAATGAAACAGTTTAATAACCAAACACCAATGGCAAAGCAACAAACAATCCATTGGAATATCCAACGGAAAACCAACGGGCCTCTCCATCGGTAGACTAAAATAACACATTTCAGACTCGAAAGACCCTAACAGAAAATGCCCATTGGAACTCCATCGGAAGAGTATTTCGAGGGGTTTTCGATGGGATAGCCCATCGGGAAATCTTTTTCAAACATGACCCGTTGGAATATTCCAACGACAAATGTCGTCGTAGCTCCGTCGGAAAGCCGTTGCACACCTATATCGATGGTAAAGCGACAGACAGGCCCGTGGGTTAAGTCAAACTTCGATACTGCACGCTTAGCATCCGTCGGAAGATCGTGGGAAGGCTGTTGGGAATGCCATACTGATGGGATAACAACGACACGTACCGTCAAAATTTTTCTTTCGACGATAGTTTTGCCTACAGTTTCGATGCCTTCAGAACCCCGTCGGATGGCCATGGGAAATCATTTGAACTGACGGACAACCGACGGTATTTTAGAAAATCCCATCGATTTTTGCTCGTCGGTTTTCGGACAGATTTTTGTAGTGAAACCAAACAACACATATGACTGTGGAACCAAACGTTCCAGGACCCATGCAATATGACAAGGTTAAGAACACTATGAGAACTATCAACCTCTATGTGTATAGCAGCTAATGAAAGAGCTTGAATATCACTTGAAGTTGTATCTGCATTCCTTTTAAAGAATGAACTCCAAACGAATCGTTAAACTTTTCATTTTGAATTCTGAACTCAGCACGTTTACCAATGACATGGTACCAGACAAGTACAAGTGTTAAACCATTCTTCTATTCCTTTTTTTCGCAACAAGTGGGTGAAAGATCCGTTGTGCATTTGCTTGTGAGTAGATTTTGTGCTGAGTCAGGTGCTGACTCATGCTCTTGACCTTTCAATAACCATGTAGGATTCAACCTTTTGTGCTTTTCAACATCACTTGGAATCTTGGTTAACTTAAGAGAGTTTTGTACTAATTGGTGATTTGATACGAGATGAATTATATCCTTTTGAGCACCTTCTTCCTTAATCAATCTTTTTCTTGATCTTGATCATTCTTTGCTTCTGACAATCTGAGTAGCTCCCTTCCTTTCCTTACTCTTCCTTTTTGCTTTGAGAGTTTAGCTTTGTCTTTTGTTGAGCTTCCCTTTTAGAGAGATGGAGTTGCATGTAACACCAATTGTTTTGGTACCAGATAAGCTGCATCTTTTGATCATATTTTTCTTTAACTTTTCTTTCTTATGATTTCTTTTCTTGATTGTGAATGGACTTGGCTTTTGACAATTTTGACAGCTTCTCCTCTTTCCTTATTCTTCAAGATGCTTTTTGCTGAGCTTCCCTTGTAGAGATAGAGTTGTATGTGAAACTTAGTTGCTTCTTGCTACCAGAAGAATTGATTCCTTGATTTCTCCCTCTGGCTCCCAAGTGATTTCTTGTCTCACTTTTCGAGCTGCAAAAAGACATTGGACACAAATGAGATCACAATTTGTTAGTCATCAAAAGATAAATAAAGTGATTCAACGAACGCTTAGGAAGATCACGGTGATAATAATGAAGATGAAAATGAAGATGTAAGTAAAGATTAGTTAGTATATATATTTATGGATGAGATGATTTCTTTTTGATGAATTAGTCTGTATATTTTTTATGTCATGCATGAATTTGTAGCATGCCTTTAAAGGATGAATGTTTAGAAGATTAGTATATAATTATTTATAGTATGCTTTTATTTGCTAGAAATAAATATCTGGATTGATTGTGGATCAATATTGAGATGAATTGTATAATGGATCAATAATCATGAATAAGTGAAAAAAAAAATTCGATTTTACATAAATACTTAAATTTATTTTTAAAAAACCAAGGGGATTCGGTGGGGAATCCCCTTGAAAATTTTTACATATATATATATATTTTTAAATTTTATAAAAATTGACAGGATTACGAGGGGAATCCAGTTGAAATTAATTAAAATTTTTTAATTAATATAAACCGAAGAGATTCCAAGGAGAATCCCATCGGAACTAATTCATTTTTTCAATTAAACTTTAATATATATAAACCGATTCCCGTCGGAAATATTTATATATATATATTTAAAATTTTACAAAAATTGACCATCAGAATTAATTAATTTTTTATTTTTAAATTTAACATAAACCTACTGGATTCTTGAATAAATTAATTTTCTTTTAAAATTTAATATAAACATCTGAAAGTTTTTTTTTTTTTTTTTCCTTTTAAATTTCAACATTTTTGACGGAATTCCTCTTGAAATCTCATCAAAAATATTTTAATTTATTTATTTTTTCATCTCAAAATTCCGTTAATCTTTTATCTGAATTCCGAAAAAAAGTTTTCATACAGGTTGATACCCGTCAGAATACATAAAATCTATTGTAGTGCATGTCACCAGTACACGTCATCCCTGCCACTGCATGTATAAATAAATTTGATATGTTTGTATCAAATTTGTATTTGGTGCACAACAACCACTTTGTAAATCTTTTATTATTAATTATTAGTAGAAAAATGTTGTAGCAGTTTTGGGTAAAGTAGAAGATGTGAAATTTGGAAAATGGAAACGGATCTTCTTGATTTATTTCCAACTATTTTAAAATTAACTATTAATATATATCAACTATTTCACATATAATTAGCAACAAAGAAATGTTCATAGTTAAGATTTAAGAGCACAGCAGCCTAGTTTTATATTAATAGGAAAATATAAATTACATGCAAGTATGCAACCATAAAATTAACAACTGAGAGTCGTCGTCAATAGAATATTTCATCACCACTTAATTAATTCTCAGCTAGTTTATTTTGCAAGTGGCCTGGTTTTTAATTTTTTGATTCCCCAGCTTTCACGCACACACGAATGTGTATGCGTATATGCATATGTATATTTTATGTATAATGCATCCTATATATAATGGCCCTTCTTAGCCGGTTTTGATACAATATAACTCAATTGGTGAAATATGGCAGGGCTTGGAGAAGAAGGGTTTAGGAAACTCTTGCAATCGAAAGAGAAGGTGGCCAAACTCCACTTCTTTATACAAGATGCCCTAGGAGGTCCAGACGCCACCGTTTTCGAGGTGGCACAGTCCGAAATCACCGCCACCAACCCAGACTCGTTTGGCCTCGTTCGAGTCCTCGACGACAAGATAACTGTCGGGTCAGACCCTAATTCGGAGGAATTGGGTCGGGCTCAGGGGATGATCACTTCATCCGGTTTGGAGAATTCAGCTATCACTATGAATCTCAACTTCTATTTTACTTCTGGCAAGTATAAAGACAGCTCGCTCTGCATCATCGGGAGGAACCCTATTTCCAGTAAAGACCGTGAGCTGCCTGTCGTTGGCGGAACCGGTGTTTTTCGTATGGCGAGAGGGTATTCTATTTCGAATACGTACTCGTATGATCCGATTACAAATTATGGCGTTTTGGAATACACGGTATATGTTGCTTATATCAGTGATGATCATCATCGTGATGATGAAGTTTGTTGAGGAATCAAAGTCATGGAGCTTAAATCCAAGAATTTACGTGCACATGCCCAAACTGGAAAAAAAAAATGGAGTTTGAAATTAAAAAAAATAAACAAAATAAATAATATTTGGATGTCTTTTATTTCGTTATATTTTTGGTCTACCGTGTAATAATTGGAGGAGTTTGTGTGTGCAGTGAACTGTAATATTAATTATTTTCAATCACGAAGTCAATATTTCTTGGGAAAATTGTTCAATCCCTCCACCCGAATGCTCCAATTTGGAATGTGTAGACAGAGTTTTTGGTTTTGGTAAATTTAGGACATCAATTTTAAAGATAATGAAATTATAGGACATTCAGTCATTGACCAACCGGAAATCTCATTCCCTACTTAAGTTTTCCATGTGGCAATCAGAAATACACATAAGTGACAGCGTGTCAATTATTTTGCCACGTAGGATGATACTTGTGTATTTTTACCCTTTTTATTAAAAAAAAAATTTGCTCGTATCGCCTCTCCAAAATCCTATGACTATCACGAAGATGATGAATAGAATGTGAAGGACTGTTAGGACTTAGGACCATGTTTAGCCATGTCCCTCGTACTGCAAAAATTAAGAAAAGTTCAGGAGTTAAATCATGAATGGAACAAATTCGTCTTCAAAATTGGATAATAATGTGTTGGGTTTTGTCGGAACCTGTAGCAAATCACCAGGGTGAGGAGCAGAACGACGGCGACTGCAATTAGGTCTATTTCATTGAACCCTTCCGCAGGCTATCAATAGTGTATCTCAGCTGGGTATGCATCGACAGGCCAAAAGCCGTGCCTAAATACGCTGTGAATCCCCTCGCCGCCACCACATTTGACAGCACATAGTCGATTATCAGATTTGCGCCGGTTATGAACGCCAGGAATTGGCCGAAAGTCACACGGATGTAGCTGAAAGCGCTGCCGGCGACGGGCATATCGACGGCGAACTCGGTGTAGCAGAAGGCGGAGAGGAGGGCGCAGAAGCCGCCAATGGTGCAGGAAAGGACTACGGCGGGGCCGGCGCAGAGGCGGCTCACGTTGCCGGTGGTGACGAAGACGCCGGCGCCGGCGCCGGCGCCAACCATACGCCCAAGCCGATGAGATCGTACCATCGGAGACTATGCTTCATCTCCGAATTGGACTGGGCTTGGATCATTTAACTTTTTTTTATTTAAATAAAAAGGGGCAAAAATACACACCTGTCATTCTACATGGCAAATAATTGACACGCTGTCATTTATGTGTATGTCCGGCCGCCACGTGGAAAATTTAGGTGGGAAATGAGATTTCCGGTTGATCAATGTCCTAAAATTTCATTGACTTTAAAATTGATATCCTAAATTTGCCAAAACCCAAAACTCTTTACAAATTTCAAGTTGGACCATTCTGGTGGAGGGATCGAACAATTTTTCCTAATTTCTTTTTCCTTCAACGAATTTACATTTGACTACTAAGTAGATCTATCGCATATATATATATATATATATATATGTATATATATGGGAGTGAGGCTCAACCAATCTCATTGATTCCAAAATTCCGAAATTATCATAATAGTAATAGAAAAAGTAAATTACATCTAGATCTCCTATAATTAGATGTGTTTACACATGAACCTCCATTGAATCCAGAAATTATAGTCATTTACTACCACCTCCTTCGATGGGCATTCGGGATTAAAATTTATTTCTTTAAAGTTTTGATTTGTAGTATGGTTATTGTTAGAGCAGGGAATTTGGGAAAAAATATGATGATTTTCATTGTATTGATTTTGTGTATTTTCTAATTACACTATACAATAGACTGAGATATATAACACCTAATACAAGGAACAAATCTCACAGAATCAGGCCCAATGACGGCCAATTAGGGAAACGGTCAACTATTCCATATATACATTATCTCCAACACTCCCCTTTAAGTTAAGTGATGGAGTCGCCAATCCTTAACTTGCTCAATGCTATCTGGAAGATCTGCCCTGTTACTGCCTTGGTCAAAATGTCAGCAAGTTGATCCTCTGATCTGACATATGGAATTGTGATAATCCCACTCTCAATCTTCTCTTTGATAAAGTGTCGGTCCACTTCCACGTGTTTAGTCCGATCATGTTGGACAGGGTTCTTTGAGATACTAATAGCAGCTTTGTTGTCGCACCTCAGCGGAGTTGGGCCTGTCGGAGTTATACCCATCTCTGTTAACAACTTCCTCAGCCAAATTACTTCTGTTACTCCATTCGCTATGCCTCTGAACTTAGCTTCGGCACTAGATAGAGCCACGACCTTTTGTTTCTTGCTCCGCCAGGTCACCACATTTTCCCCAACCCATGTGAAGAATCCCGATGTGGATCTTCTATCATTTGGGTTACCTGCCCAGTCCGCGTCAGTGTATGCCTCAATATCCAGGTAACCATGTTTGCCGAACATGATTCCCGTCCCGATAGATCCTTTGAGGTACTGTATGATCCGTACTACTGCATCCATGTGCTCTCGCTGTGGCTGATGCATGAACTGGCTAACAATCCCAACAGCATATGCAATATCTGGTCTTGTATGAGACAAGTATATCAGTTTACCAACCAAGCGTTGGTATCTCTCTTTTTCAACTGGTTCCCCACTTTTCTCTATTCTTAGCTTGTGGTTCACTTGCATTGGAGTCTCAACTGGCTTGCAATCAAGCATACCTGTCTCGGCTAGAAGATCGAGGACATATTTCCTTTGTGAAATGAAAACTCCCCGCTTTGACCTTAGGACCTCAATCCCGAGAAAATACTTCAAGCCCCCCAAGATCTTTCATCTCGAACTCCTTGAAGAGGTTTTTCCTGAGTTCACTTATTTCTTCTGTATCGCTTCCTGTTATGACCATATCATCTACATAAATGATTGGGCATGTGATCAATTCCCCTCTTCGTTTCAAGAATAAGGTATGATCCGAGTTACTCTTGACATATCCATGTCGCTGCATTGCTAGCGTGAACCTGCCCAACCACGTGCGAGGTGATTGTTTCAGTCAATATAGGGCTTTAAGGAGTCTGCAGACCTCATTTTTCCTAAAAAATCCTGAGAACCCTGGAGGAGGCTCCATATAAACTTCATCTGATAGATCTCCGTGTAAAAACGCATTCTTCACATCAAATTGGTGAAGTGGCCAATCCAGGTTAGCAGCGACTGATAGCAACACCCGGACTGTATCTAACTTCGCCACTGGGGAAAAGGTCTCAGCATAGTCAATTCTAAAGGTCTGAGTATATCCTTTGGCTACCAAACGAGCCTTATACCTTTCTACAGAGCCATCTGCTTTGTGTTTTACGGTAAACACCCATTTGCACCCAACTGTTCTCTTCCCGGTGGGAAGTTGACATTTTTCCCAAGTTCCATTCTTTATCAGAGCTTCCATTTCGGTATTCATGGCCTGTTCCCACTCCTTACTCTGTCTAGCCTCTTCCACAGTTTTCGAAATTTTCTCCGTGCAGAGGTTACCAAAGAAAGCTTTAGCAACTCCAGACATGCTCCCCCTGACGAAGTTGCTTATGGGATACTTGGAGGATTTAGAGACATGATCCGGAGAGTATCTGTGTGGGGGAACTCCTCTGTTGCTCCGTTGTGGTAGTGGATACCTGTGGCTAACTGTGGAATTGGCACCTTCATGAACACTATCAGAGGCATTTGTGGTATCACAACCAATATTATCATGAACATCATAGATAGGGTTCAGGGATTCTGTTACCTCGATTTGAACATCATGCGGAGGAGGATCACTGGGCATTGTAGTAGTGGTGGTACTGAGGTCTTCATGTTGTTTGTTAGATTCAGGTATCACTTCTGCATTGTCAGGATAATTCAGCCAGTATTGTGACTCACTCTGTGTCTCCCCCTGAGCACTAGACTGGACGAGGAAGAAGTATTCGGTTTCCACAAATTCACAATCCATAGTAACATGAACTCGTTTGCTGACTGGATTATAGCACCGATACCCCTTCTGATGGGGCGCATAACCAATGAAGACACATTTCACCGCACTAGGTTCAAGCATGGTGCGTTCATTTTTAGAGATATGGACAAACACAGTGCACCCAAAAACCCGAGGGGGCCTTGTAAGATGGGAAGGTATTGTGAACTGGGTTTGGAGGACAGACAGGGGTGTTCTGTGGTTGAGGACTTTAGTGGGTAACCTGTTTGTCAAGTAAGTGGCGGTGGCAACCGCCTCGGGCCAAAACTGGTTCGGGACTTAGGATTCTATCAAAAGGGCCAGGGTTATTTCAAGGATGGTTCTGTTTTTTCTCTCAGAAACTCCATTTTACTGAGGAGTATTTGGGCAGGATGTTTGGTGTATAAGTCCTTGTTCTGAGAAAAAATTGCTCATTTCCCTATTCACAAACTCCCTGCCATTGTCGGATCGAAGAATCTTGATTTTTTGGTTAAACTGGGTTTGGATAAGCTTGTAAAATGCCACAAAAGTAGTATAGACCTCAGACTTATGCTTCAAGAAGTAAACCCAAGTCATGCGTGAGAAATCATCAATGAATAACAGGAAATATCGAAACTGATTTTGATTAGTAACCGGGACAGGTCCCCAAACATCAGAATGTACCATGGAAAAAATAGTCTCTACTCGTGTATTATTGGGTTTAAAAGAGGCCCTATGGCTTTTAGAGGCTAAACATGTCTGACAAGAAAAATCCACAGTCTGATTATACTGAAATAATGAAGGAAACAACAACTTCAAATACCCAGCTGATGGGTGTCCAAGATGACGGTGCCAAAGCCAGAGTTGAGTGTTTTCTTTTTTTGCTGAAAACAAAGCTTTGGACTGATTCTCCATTTCATCAACATAATATAATCCTCTGTCCTCAGTACCACGCCCAATGATCTCCTTCGTATGAATGTCCTGTAGCAAGCAAAATCGAGGATAAATTAGAGCAACACAATTCAACTCCTTTGTGATATGGCTCAGAGAAAGTAGTTTGCAAGACAATGAAGGCACATAGAGGCAGTTATTCAATTTCAATTTTGGTGTAACAGAGATGGAGCCCTCTTTTTCAACCACAGCCCGACCCCCATTCGCAGTTTCAATATAGGATTGTCTAGGATTCACCGGATTAATCAAGTCAGTTGCATCAAACGTCATAGAATCGGTAGCACCACAATCAAATATCCATTTAGAAGACTTGTTTTGTGAACTATGGGTATGAAAAACACAACTAGTGGAAATCTGGGGTCCTTTGTGCAATATCTCAGAAACTGGGGGTATACTTGCAATAAAAGGAGAATTATATAAAAAGGAATTAGGGTTTGGGACCTCATCCCCAAACCCGATACCTGCTGCGCTGTGTTCTCCCATTTCTGCCTTTGTGTAGCTACCATCGCTGGTGGAGATGGCGACATTGGCGCAGCTGGCGGTCGCCGGCGTGTTACTCGCTGTCGCACCGGCGTCTCCCCGGACGACACCTGCGGCGTTGACTTCTCTACCGCCGTCGTCCACCGCCAAGTGCACCTACTTGCTTCCTCCTTTCACCGCCGTTCCAGTGGTGGTTTTCCGGTGGCCCTCCCACCAATCGGGGTATCCGATGACCTCGAAACACTGCTCAGATGTATGCCTTGGTTTCCCACACACGCCACACGTCACTCCAGATCTTTCCTCGCGCCATGATGACCGGCGACTGGTACCATCCCTGCGGCCGGCGCCGTCTGAGCGTGTGGTATTCCGACCACCTCCCTTTTTTGCTATTAGCCCCATTCCAATACCGGAATCCCCATCACCTCCAGTTGTGGTCTGGAGGATTTGGAGGCGGGTGGCCTCACGACGTACGGTGGCGTACGCAGATTCCACGACAGGCTTTGGGTCTTGTTGCAGGATATCTCTTCGTATAGGTTAGTATTTCTCATCAATTCCAGTTAAGAATTGGTATAACCTCTGTTCTTGAGTGATGAGGTTGAAGGCCTTGATATCATCACGGCACTTTATTGGATTCGGCTATTTTCTATCAATTGCCATCTAAATGTTTTGAAGTTTGTTCCAAAAATCCTCGAGGCTATCTTGGCCTTGACGCTGTGTATTGGCTCTCCGATGTAAATCGAAGAGTTGTAATAGGTCTCCGCCGCTGTCGTAGGTGGTGGAAAGTCCATCCCACAACGCCTTCGCAGTTGGATATTGGAGAACATTATTGATGAGGCTGATCTCCATGTTTTGTATGATCCAGGTAAAGACTTGTTGATCTTGTTGTTCCCACAAATCGAATTTTGGGTCAGATTCCTCCGGTGCCAGTGGGGTGCCGGTTATGTGTGATCGGCCCCCTTTTTCGCCGATCGCCATCTTCATGAGTCTTGCCCAAATCGGATAATTGTCATTGTTTAATTTAATTCCAATTGACAAGTTGTCCGAGTTGAACATGGTTGGTTGAGCAATTTGAATTGCTAGTTCTTGGTTGATGTTTTTGTTTTCTGTTGACATCGTTGCCTTGGTTTGTTTGTAGGTTCAGGACAGCGTATGGTTGGGTAAGGTTTGGGACGATGATGATATTAAATCTGAGTCCCTGGGATCTCGACACTGCTTTGATACCATGTTAGAACAGGGAATTTGGGGAAAAATATGATGATTTTCATTGTATTGATTTTGTGTATTTTATAATTACAGTATACAATAGACTGAGATATATAACACCTAATGCAAGGAACAAATCTCACAGAATCAGGCCTAATGACGACCAATTAGGGAAACGGTCAACTATTCCATATATACATGATCTCTAACAGTTATATTTCTCACTATTAGTACCGTAATTTTCTCGTTTTTATACGGTGGCAGTGACTTCATACTAATTTAGATAAGATTAAGTAATTTGAGTTTTTCAATATGACTAATTTTTGGGAAGTTTTATTGGGCAATGTTAAACTAATTTATTTTATTTTTGATAACTAACAAATTGTATTTTTCCTTAATCGTACTATTGTCCAAAGGTTTTATATGCAGCTCTATCTCTCATCGTCAAAGAACTAAAAGGGGAGCTTAGCTTAAAAGTCATAGCTAACTCTCAAACCAAAAGAAGGTATCATAGAAAGATGAGACAGAAGTTTTTCGAATTATCAGAAGCTAAATTATTGAAGACCAAAAGAAGGAATCATAGAAGCAGATCAAAAGAAGCAATTCATTTGGTACAAAAACACCAGTTGGTACAAAATCCCCCTAAGTCTATCCAAATTCCTAGTGGTGTTGAAAATCACAAAGTTTGAATAAACTTTAAGAATAGGAGCATGAGTCAGCATAAAATTCACTCAGGAACAAATGCACAACAGATCCTTCTCGCACTTGCTGAGAACAAAAAGAATAGAAGAATGGGTCAGCACATGTACTTGTCTGGAACCTCATCATTGGTAAACGTGCAGATTTTAAAATTCAAAATCCTGAGTCTAACGACTCTTTTGGAGTTCCTCCTTTTAAAGGAGTGCAGATACATCTACAAGGGGTATTCAAACTCTTTCATTTATTGCCACATACATGAAGTTTTATTGTTCTCATAGTGTTCTTACGCTTGTCAATTTGCTTGAGACTTAGAACGTTTGGTTCCACAGTCATATATACTTGAGGTCCCATATTGTTTTCAACAAATTGTATCTTGTACTCATATCTCTCAATAAACTCCTATTTAAGATCCTAATCATAACAAACTTAGGTAGTAGACTAATTTATCCAACTAGTGTTTTTCACAGTTGTGATAAGCCAACCACTATAATTCCTTGGTATTCTTTTTGTTCCAACTTACTTCATTCTAGACTAGTACAAATTTCCTTTTGATTCCGGTCTTATTATCATTATTGTCTAAGTTTAGAGGATCATTTATTTGGGATAAATTGTGCAAAATTTTCCGTTCACCCCCTCTTGATTAACAGGCACCAATATTTCCATACAGATAGTTGAGAAGTTCTAATGGTATTGATGATTTCTTATGGATCAATTTGATAAATTTCGGTATTACATATGAAGTTTTTATGAAAAAATATTGAAATCCTAAAAGATTTTAGCAACAGGGAAACTTTGTTAATTAGTAAATTATAAGGAATAAAAGTGTAATTTTTTTAAAATTATGAGGAATTTATATAGAAATGTAAATAACTAATGGGAGTTTAGATATAATTTATCCAAAAAAATAAATATAATATCTAATGTACATAGGATTATATTGAAGTTAGAACGACTTTTGATGCACGGATATAGATACGATGATACGAACACGACACAATACGGATACGATAGTCGATAACATGGATGTTTTTTTGAATTTTCTAAATAATCCAACATGAATATTGAACAAAATATAACACTGTAAAATGATATTTTCAAAAGTATATCGCAGGAACGAACCAACATTAACTCAAAAGCAATAAGTTGAGTTCGGTTGACCTGCTTGTGGGCCGTGGGTAGGGATGCAAACGAGTCGAGCCGGCTCGCGAGCCTGACGAGCAAGCTCGAGTCAAGCCCGAACTCAAGCCCCTTTTAGTTAGGCTCGTGGCTCGCGAGCCAAGATATTTAATTAAAAAATAATATTTTTATTTTTATATATATAAATATTTTTATTTTTATATAATATTATATATATTTTTATTGATTTTTATATAAAATTATTATATTTATAATATATATGTATATATATTTAATAAATATATATTATTATATATAAAAATATATTAAATTATTTTAAAAAACTAATTTTTAATTAAAAATAATATAATATTCATTTGGCTCGAGCCGAGCTCGAGCAAAAAAAAGGCCAATGCTCGGCTCGTTTGCATCCCTAGCCGTGGGTTACCCATGCCAGGTGAAAAACAAAATTTTAATTTTTTTTTTCTTTTTTGTAGTTAAAATGAAATTTGTATGTGGTTATACGCTGTTAAATTCAACTAGTCCAACCCGAGTGATCTTTATATAAATTCTTTATTTAGAAAATTAAATTTATTAAGTTCTTTCTAATATTAGTATTTCTATGTTTTATTAGTTTGATAGTTAATTACTAGTTTTTATTAGAAAAATAGAAGGACCAAAAAAAAAAAAAAAAAAAAGGTTTGACTTTTAACTCTTGATATTCAACATACAACTTGTTCTATAATTTATGTCTTTGCCAGAGTCAACTGTAGATTCAGCCTTATAAATAAATATACGTATATTTCGTATTTGGACGTATATACCTTAACAACGAGGACAGTAGAAGCATGTAAATGGGTGGGTATTATCTAGATCCAACCCTAATAAAATCATAAAATACTCAGTTTTATACCCAAATGTTTTATCTATATTCAGGTTCAGATCAGACCAAATTTTTTTATTTTATTTTTTAATGAGCATGAATCTATACCCTGACCCGAATTATACTAGATATTCATTTACCTATATACAATGAGGTCCGACCGGATAGATAGTTCTTTCTAGGGGTGTAAACGGATAATAAACGGATCGGATGTATGATTACCATATCCTTATCCGTTTATGATTCGGACGGATACGGATAATATCCTTTTAAATCGAATTCGGATAATATCCTTTTTATACGGATACAAGGCGGATTCGGACGGATTCGGATTTTAATTGGATTTTCAACTATTCAAAATTTGACATAAATTATTTATTTATATAACTTCGAACTTTTAATCAGATTATCAACTATTCATTTATAGATAAATTATTTAACTTTGAATATATATATTTTAGACGAATAGAGAAATAATAAGTATATCTATATAGATCATTTTTATGTTTTAGCGAATGTATAAATGTGGTGAAATTATAAATTTTATCATATAATTAATTTGAAATATTATACTTTTATTAATAACATAATATATGTTAATTATATTATCTCTATATGAATATTGACGTGAACATATAGTTACTAATACAACCTAAGGTTTTTCTTTAATAAATGCGCTAAAAAATTTACTTAATACTAATAATCTATCATACATACACAGTTTTGTGTATATATTTTAATATAATACATTATTTATCGGATACGGATTACGGATAAATCGGATAACGGATATATCTAACGGATAATGAAACGGATCGGATGTTAAACGGGTCGGATGCCTTATTACCATATCCTTATCCGTTTATAATTCGGATGTCTATAATTGAATACGGATAATATCCTCTTGATACGGATTCGGATAATATCCTCTGTAAACGAATTCGGATGCGGACGGATATCGGATTTTCGAATATCCATTTACAGCCCTAGTTCTTTCATGTGTGATTTACTTATCACATTCATTGAATGATTTACGTATTCCAGTTAGGTATTTGTGGAAACCTACATACAGGAACCATAATTTGAAATAAAGAGCTCGTCAAAAAAAAAAAATTGAAATAAAGAGAAACAAAAATTAAATATAAATAAATAAATAATATTAAGTGTAACACCCCTTCAATAACCATAGTCGGACTTTATATATATATTTGTGTTTGTTAAATATTAAAATATTATTATTTATATTTATTTGGACCTAAATAAATAGAATAGAAAGCTTTGGGGGCGAAATTAGAAATTTTCAAAACTTTGAAGCGAAAAAAATTAAATTAAATTAATATCAGGCGGTCAAGCCCAGATTAACACGCACGCACCCAACACATTTGCAGACCAAACTTAACCCTCACACATTAAACACACAGAAACTCTCCCGACAAGAAACGCCGCCATCGTCTTCTTCTAGGCCCACCGTTTCTCAACCAAATCCACTAAAATTACAGTGTTTTCGATCGTCTCGTTGAGGAGAACACCATGGTGAAATCGAATTCAAGTTATATTCAAAGACGAAATAGAAATCGAGACGAAAGGTTGATCGAGAAACTTTGTCGACGGAGATGATCTCGCAGAAGTTTTAACCGGCGACCTTAGGCCTTTTGAAGAGCTCGGTAAGGCGAACCTATTTCTGGTGGTAGACGGTTGAAAATCGCAGCGGTGGAGGCGTGGTGGTGTCACGACAGTGAATGAACGACGACGACAACAGCTGGCTTTTTTTGGCGACTTTTTCCAGGGAGTTAAAGTTGGGTTTTAAAGGGTTCGATTTGGGTGATATATATCTGCAATCGGTTTGGATTAATTGCAGCTAATACGTGTTTAATTTGAGTTTGAAAATTTAGGGTTTAGGGTTATGTTTAAGAAGGGAAAATTTTAAATTAATCCTAACTTGAGATTATAAGCTGAAATTGGTTAAAAATTCTTAACGAGTATAAGAAGGCAATCATTTTAGTTATTTTTAGGGAATTTTCCGGTGACGTGAAGTGGTGGCCGACGGCGGCAGGCGGCGCGACTCGCCGAAGAAACTCCAGAAGATTATTTATGACTTCCTGAATCCAATTGTGAAATAATATTGACAAGTCGGCAGACTGTTAATACAATTGGGACTTAATTCTGCTTAAACTGAATAATAATAATAATAATAATAATAATAATAATAATAACAACAACAACAACAACAACAACAACAACAACAGTAGCTCGTAACAATAAGATTGATTAGTTCTGATTTATTCTTATTAATTTATTAATTTTGATTAATTCTAAATGTAATTATAAGAAATAATTAAAGTTTAACTTTGATTCTGAAATTTGTTTTGACCTTAACTTGACGTGGGCTCACGAGATGAAACTATTGGACAACTTAGACTATTTTATGGACCATCTAATATTTGATAATATTGTTTAAATAACTATTGGGACTTATATAAGTATTAATAAACATATAACAATAATACAACTTTGGACTTGGACTTTGAAATTTACTATGACTTTATTTTGATGTGGGCCTTACCTATTGGACTGTACTGGATAATTCAGACGACTTCGAGGACAATGTGATATCTGATAACACTAATATCTATCGTGATTTATATAATTGCTAATAAAATATAATGATAATTATGCATTGTTGTTAATTAACCAATTTATTATTAACTGAGTTAAGATTAAGTTATTAATTAGCAGACTTAGTATTAGCTACACTAAGATTAACTGATGTCGATACATTATAAAAGTCGGTGACTTAGAAACTATTAATAATGAATAATAGAATATAAGCTTAGCCCATTACATTACTCTTGTCAGGTAACTTAAAGCAACAACAAGCAAACAAGGAAATGCAACAACCCCTTCTTGCTGGAGACAAAATACAACCCTCGTACCCTACTATCTTTCTATCTACTTCTATTCTTTCTTTTTTGCTTCTTTTATTCTATGTGTTTCTATTCTTTTTGTCTGCTTCTATTATTCTATCTGCTTTTATTCTTTCTGTCTCTTTCTATTATTCTTGGACTGTTCATTGACTTATCTTTGGCACTGCTCTTTGAATTATTCTGAATTTCCTTTTGAACTGTTTACTGATCTATTCTCTGAATTGTCTCTCGAACTGTTGGCTAATCTGTTACTGTCTGTTGATCTATTTATTGAACTGTTACTGTTCTGCCTCCGGCTTGTTCACTGCCTTGTGTTCTGAGCCTCTGATTGATAGCCATTTTTCTGAATTGCTCTGTAAGCCTACCCTAAACCTACCTAAGCCTGATTCTCTAACCAATTCTATAAACCAATATGAAGGAGAATAACGACTGTGGGGACCCCAAAGTTAGTTAATTTCTAGGGTCGCTCCTTGGGAATGACCATGCGTGCGTCCCTGGTCACTGTACTGTCCACTGCCACTGACTACTGCCTTGACTGATCATCTGGAAAGGCGATACAAGGCAAGACCTATAACATTTGACCTTCAGTGAACATTATCTATTTTTCCTGTTCTTCATTTTTGTTATAGTTATTACCGTGATTCTTCTGATGTTCTCAACTACCTTTTTGTTCATTATTCTTCTGATGTGCTCTGCTATCTTTCTGTTCCTAATTATTGTGATAATTCCTACTGAGTCATTTGACTCACCCTATACTTCCATCTATTTCGTTTTGTTCTCCAGAATATATGAATAGAGGACGCAATGCGGGACAGGAAAATTGAGCTAGGAGAAACCTTATGCTCTCTGGTTTGAATACGATAGCGACTAAATTTCAAGTACAAATATACTGGTTGAGGTGAGTTAGTCAGTCTATAGTGACGAATAGTATTACTACACTTTTAAACTTAGATAAGTATGTTGACTTTGAATATCCTTAGTGTAGTATATTTGTAAATCAAATATGACTTTTGTATTAGTGTTTACACAGGTTTCGAAGAGTGATTGGTATCACCTGATGCCTGGATCCCTGGGCCTACGGAGGCCCCGGGTCGGGGCGCCACACGTGGTATCAGAGCTTAGGTTGGACACATAAGCTATTCCGGGATAGGGTCCTTGGAGTGTGAAGTATGGGCTCAACAAATAGTAAGTTCCATATTATAGAAACCCTGAGACTAGAATTTTGGTAAGTTATTTATACAAAGAGAGTGATAGATCATACTTGGGTTACCTAAATAATTAGAAAATATGTTAGCAACTCTTTTATTCATCGGTTGCTTAGTATGGATATAGATAGATTGACAATTTAATATAACCACGATTTCGGTGTATATCTGACATTGGTAAGTTGTCTTTTAACAGTTGAAACATGGTTTTATAGATTATAGATGGATATGTATGTGTGAAGGAGTGGTTTCTCATTGAGTGTCTGAGCCAAAAGGGCTCATGGCTCCTTGACTCTTTTGTATGTGTTTATGTTTGATTTTGAGTCTCGTACTTGAATTTTGGGTCTCCCTCGACTTTCCTTAAGGATCCATCTTTGGTTTTACAGGAGGATTCTAGCTGATGCGAAAGTCTCACATCAATCTTTTATCTCACGTGGTCCTCGATAGGCGTACACGTGCCTTAGAAGTTGGTATCACGGCAAGGTTCTCGAACTAACTTTCGTGGTCATTCATCACAAAGCGGAAGACCTCCAATTTCACAAGCATCATCGATCGTGGACGAAAAAGAAGTGAAGTGGAACTAGGAGTTGAGGAGCGCAACGTCGTTAAATATTCACATGGTTTTCCAACTCGAGATGCCCATCACCAACATGTGGCTGGAGATATGCCCGATATGATGCAACGATTTATGCAGTTTTGCCAACAACAAGGGTACACAGCTGGCGCTTGAAACAATGACGAAGGGAACGTAGAAGATAAAGGATTAACGTGATTCCTCACTTTTTATCTGCCTAAATTTTCTGGCAAACCTAATGATTGAGTGACAGAATCATGGTTTGGTAATATCCAAACTACACTGACCTCTAGAAAGTACGTTATTTCTACTTTCTTGTTGGCAGAAGCTACTAGAAATTGGTGGAGATTAACCTTTAGCCAGTAGGAACAAGAAAGAACACCATTGACTTGGAAAAACTCTTCTCTGGCTTTTCACAACAACCTTGTGCCTTAAGTGGTAAAGAATTTTAGAGAGTGAGGGTTTATGACGACTATTTAAGGAACATCCGAAGTTTCCCAATACGTAGCACAATTCAATCATCTGATCCGACATGCGCTTCACATCCAAGCAGACGAAAAGAGAAGGATACAAAAATTTATGGATAGCTTTCAAATCAAGATTTGACGCTCTTTGATCGCATGTGATTTTGGAAATTAAGTACAAGTGGTTAACAAAGCTTTACAAGCGAATTTTGAATTGCAAGAAGTACATAGGATTGAGGATGGAGCAAGGACGAATAGTGGCATTATGTAAGAAGGCCCTGTGAAGGAATTTCAGAAGATATAATATAGGTTTCCTAACAATCGCCCCAATAATGTTTGGAAAGGACCCGAGGGACAATGAATGCAGTGGGAAATTGCACAAGTTGTGGAAACCCTCATCACACGGAGGAAGATTATTGGAAGAAAAACAATCGGTATTTTTGATACGGTAATCCTAGTTATTTTGTCAATAACTGCTCGGAGAAGAAAGAAATAACGACTAATGTAGTTACAGGAGCACAAAGATAGCCAATGAGGCCTGGCGAAAAACCTTAAGTGTCTGCTCGAGCCTATGTTATAGCTAAAGTGAGAGCATCAGACCCCAACGATGTAGTGGAAGGTATGTTCTATATTCCTAGAAGTAAAAGCAAAGTATTATTTGATCTTGGAGCTACTCATTACTTTGTATCTCCAAACTTTGAGGTGAATTTAATTTTGCATTGTGAAGTCACACCTTACCAAATTGAGGTACAAACTCCAGTAGGTGCTAGTATGGCGACTGATAGGATATACCCAGGATGCCCAGTAAGCATGGGCGAAGGTGAATATCTAGTCGATCTTATTAAGCTTCCTATCAAAGGTTACTATTTTATTTTTGGGATGGATTGGTTATATCATCACCTGGCACAAATTGATTGCTTTAATAAGCAAATCAAGATTGAAAACCCTGTGAATACCCTATAAAACCCGATAGTAGACAGATGTCTATATCTTTAGCGTCATTTAGGGAAGCAAAGCGACTGATCAGGAAAGGAAATCTAAGAATTTTCGCCTACTTGATTCATAAACCTGAGGATAAGATTAAGTTGAAGGAAGTAGGGATTGTGAAAGAATTTGCATAAGTATTCCCTGAGGATTTAGAGTATTTACCACCCTACAGAGAAATAGAATTTGTCATTGAGCTAACACCAGGCGCAGAACCCTATTCTAAGACCCGTATCGCATGACACTAGCTGAGTTACAGGATTTGAAGAAACAACTCCAAGAGTTAACAGATAAACACTTTATCCGGCCTAGCACATCACCTTGTGGAGCTCCAGTGCTGTTTGTCAAGAAGGATGATGGAACAATGCGTATATGTGTTGATTATCTGGAATTAAATCGAATGACAATCAAGAAGAAGTATACATTACCCCATATCGACGAACACTTCTATCTACTTCAAGGTTCTAAGGTCTATTCAAAGTTGGATTTACGACAAGGATACTATCAGCTAAGGGTTCGAGAAGAAGATATTCCCAAGATTGCATTTAATTCTCGATTCGGTCACCATGAGTTTGTAGTGATGTCTTTTGATTAACTAACGCAACAACTACATTCATGGACTTGATGTATCAAATTTCCCAACCATTTTTGGATCTATTCGTGGTGATATTTATTGATGATACCCTGATTTACTCAAAATCAGAGGAAGAACATGAAGAGCACTTATGGATGGTATTACAAACGTTGAAAAATAACTAACTTTTCACAAAGTTCAGTAAATACGAGTTCTGGTTGGATCGAGTAACATCCTTGGGTCACATCAATTCTTAAAATGGAATTGAGGTAGATCCTGCAAAAATCGAGGCCATAACCAAGTGCGGACAACCCAAGAACGTATCTAAAGTTCGTAGCTTTTTGGGCTTAGCAAGATACTATCGAAAGGTTGCATCGGGTTTTTCTAAATTAGATGGACCTTTGACTTGACTCACCCATAAGGATCAACCTTTCGAGTGGGGAACAGACTGCGAAAAGAGTTTTGAAGAGGTCAGGAGAAAGCTAACTTCGGCACCTGTGCTCACATTACCAGAAGGCTTGGAAGGATTCGTAGTATATGCAGATGCCTCTAAGGAAGGATTTGGTTGTCAAACAAGATGCCAGGTCACGTGATTAGTAATATATCCTGAGATATATACTAAGATAATAGATGCTCAAACAAGAGACGAAGAAATTCAACAATTAAAGAAAACCCTAGGAGCTGATGAGAATACGAAATTCAAAATTGATGATATAGGGATTTTGTGGTTTGGGCAACGAATTTTTGTGCTGAAAGAATTACGAGAAGATGTATTAAGAGAGACACACAAAACTCATCATGCAGTACACCCCGAAAGAACCAAGATGTATCGAGATCTTAAGCAACACTCTTGGTGGAGTGGGATGAAGCAAGATATTGTAGATTATGTGCAAAAATGCTTAACTTGTCAATTAGTTAAAACAGAGCACTAGTGACCGTTTGGAATGTTGCAATAACTATCGATACCCACCTAGAAATGGGATCATATCACAATGACTATGTTGCTAGCTCACCAACCATTAGAGGCAACTATAATAGTATTTGGGCAATCGATGATAAAATTGCTAAGTCACCTCATTTTCTACCTATAGGAACACAGTATAAAGTACAAAAGCTGGCAACTATATATCTCAAGGAGATCGTGCGACTTCGTGGTATACCAATGAGTATTGTGTTAAATAGAGACCCAAAGTTTACCTCTAGATTCTGGAAAAGCCTCCCGGAGTAAATGAGAACGAAATTGTGTTTTAGTTCTGCTGCTCATCCTCAAACCGATGGCCAGTTTGAAAGGACTATTCGGATATTAGAAGACATGTTACGAGCATGCGTGCTTGATTTTGGTCTAGGATGGGACAAACACTTGCCCTCGTGGAGTTTGCTTACAATAACAACTATCAAACGACCATCCAGATGGCTCCTTATGAAGCATTATATGGATGAAAATGTCGATCCCCCATACATTGGGATTTAAGAGAAGAAAAGTCATTAACTAAGTTGGAAAAAGAGAAGACCTGGTCCGAGCTGATGTAAGAAACGACAGAAAAGATCCAAGCGATCAAACAAAACATGAAACCGGTATAGGACAGACAAAAGAATTACGCAAATAAGAGACGAAAAGATTTAAAATTTGAAGTTGGAGATAAAGTGTTTTTGCGCATCTCTCATAGAAAAGGGTTTTCAAGGATCGAAAAATGAGGAAAGTTGAATCCAAGGAACATGGGACGTTTCGAAATCCTTGATAGAATCGGCCCTAGAGCTTACTGTCTTCTTTTACCATCTAAACTCTATAGAAATTCACAACGTGTTTCACGTATCGCAATTAAGAATAAACTATCCTTACGAGAAATACATCATTTCGCTACGTCCCTCTACAAGAAAATTGACCTAGGATAGTTTCCTGTACGTATTTTGGATCGAAAACTTTACTAGTTTTGAAATAAAAAGATCCCTCAAATGAATGTGTTGTGGCGAAATTACGATATAGAGGAGCCGATATAGGAACAAGAAGACGTTATGTAGAACGAATATCCCAAATCATCGATGATATAGGTATGAATCTGGGGACCACTTTCGTTTTAAGGAGGGGAGTGTGTAACACCCCGTCAATAACCATAGTCGGACTTTATATATATATTTGTATTTGTTAAATATTAATATATTATTATTTAAATTTATTTGGACCTAAATAAATAGAATAGAAAGCTTTGGGGACGAAATTAGAAATTTTCAAAACTTTGAGGCAAAAAATAATAATAAAAAAAATAAAATTATTATCAGGCGGTCAAGCCCTGATATTAACACGCACGCACCCAACATATTTGCACACAAAACTTAACCTCACACATTAAACACATAGAAACCCTCCCTACAAGAAATGTCGCCATCGTCTTCTCGGTTCTCAACCAAATCCACTAAAATTATAGTGTTTCCGATCATCTCGTTGAGGAGAACACCGTTGTGAAATCGATTTCAAGTTATATTCAAAGACGAAAGAGAAATCGAGATGAAAGGCTGATCGAAAAACTTTGCCGACGGAGACGATCTCGCAGAAGTTTTAACCGGCGACCTTAGGCCTTTTGAAGAGCTCTGTAAGGCGAACCTATTTCTGGTAGCAGATGGTTGAAAATCATAGCGGTGGAGACGCGGTGGAGGTGCGACTGTGAATGAACAACGACAACAACAACGGTTGGCTTTTTCCTGTGACTTTTTTCGGGGAATTAAAGGTGGGTTTTAAAGGGTTTGATTTGGGTGATATATATCTGCAGTCGGTTTGGATTAATTGTAATCAATACGTGTTTAATTTGAGTTTGAAAATTTAGGGTTTAGGGTTATGTTTAAGAAGGGAATTTTTAAATCAATCCCTAACTTGAGATTTTAAGCTGAAATTGGTTAAAAATTCTTAAAAAGTATAAGAAGGCAATCATTTTGGCCATTTTTGGGGAATTTTCCGGTGACGTGAAGAGGTGGCCGACAGCGGCAGGCGGGCGACGACGGTGGTCCGGTGGCTTGACTCGCCGGAGAAACTCCAGAAGATTATTTATGACTTCCTGAATACATCTGTGCAATAATATTGACAATTTGGTAGACTGTTAATACAATTGGGACTTAATTCTGTTTAAACTGAATAATAATAATAATAATAATAATAATAATAATAATAATAATAGCAACAACAGAAACAGTAACTCGTAACAATAAGATTGATTAATTCTGATTTATTCTTATTAATTTATTATTTCTGATTAATTCTAAATGTAATTATAAGAAATAATTAAAGTTTAACTTTGATTCTGAAATTTGTTTTGACCTTAACTTAGACGTGGGCTCACGAGATGAAACTATTGGACAACTTAGACTATTTTATGGACCATTTAATATTTGATAATATTGTTTAAATAATTATTGGGACTTATATAAGTATTAATAAACATATAACAATAATACAACTTTGGACTTGAACTTTGAAATTTATTATGACTTTATTTTGATGTGGGCCTTACCTATTGGATTGTAATGGAAAATTCAATCGACTTCGAGAACAATGTGATATCTGATAACACTAATATCTATCGATATTTATATAATTGCTAATAAAATATAACGATAATTATTCATTGTTGTTAATTAACCAATTTATTATTAACTGAGTTAAGATTAAGTTATTAATTAGTAGACTTAGTATTTGCTACACTATGATTAACTAACTGGTGTCGATACATTATAGAAGTCGGTGATTTAGAAACTATTAATAATGAATAATAGAATATAAGATTAGCCCATTACATTACTCTTGTCAGGTAACTTAAAGCAACAACAAGCAAACAAGGAAATTCAACAACCCAGAAGGAAATGTGGGAAGAACCCCTTCTTGCTGGAGACAAAATACAACCCTCGTACCCTAGTATCTTTCTATCTGCTTCTATTCTTTCTTTTCTGCTTCTTTTATTCTATGTGTTTCTATTCTTTTTGTCTGCTTCTATTATTCTATTTGCTTTTATTCTTTCTGTCTCTTTCTATTATTCTTGGACTGTTCTTTGACTTATCTTTGGCACTGCTCTTTGAATTATTCTGAATTTCCTTTTGAATTGTTTACTGATCTATTCTCTGAATTGTCTCTCGAACTGTTGGCTAATCTGTTACTGTCTGTTGATCTATTTATTGAACTTTTACTGTACTGCCTCCTGCTTGTTCACTGTCTTGTGTTCTGAGCCTCTGATTGATAGTCATTTTTCTGAATTGCTCTATAAGCCTACCCTAAACCTACCTAAGCCTGATTCTCTAACCAATTCTGTAAACCAAGAATAACGACTGCGGGGACCCCAAAGTTGTGTTAATTCCTACGTTCGCTCCCTGGGAATGACCATACGTGCATCTTTGGCCACTGTACTGTCCACTGCCACTGACTACTGCCTGGATTGATCATCTGGGAAGGCGATACAAGGCAAGACCTATAACATTTGACCCTCTGTGAACATTATTTGTTTATCCTGTTCTTCATTTTTGTTATATTTATTACCGTCATTCTTCTGATGTGCTCAGCTACCTTTCTGTTCATTATTTTTCTGATGTGCTCTGCTATCTTTCTGTTCCTGATTATTGTGATAATTCCCAATGAGTCATTTGACTCACCCTATACTTCCTCTATTTCGTTTTGTTCTCCAGAATGTATGAATAGAGGATGCAATGCGGGATAGGAAAATTGAGCTAGGAGAAACCTTATGCTCTCTGGTATGAATATGATAGCGACAAAATTTCAAGTACAAATATGCTGGTTGAGGTGAGTTAGTCGGCCTATAGTGACGAATAGTATTACTACACTTTTGAACTTAGATAAGTATGTTGACTTTGAATATCCTTAGTATAGTATATTTGTAAATCAAATATGACTTTTGCATTAGTGTTTACACAGGTTTCGAGGAGTGACTGGTATCACCTGACACCCAGATCCCTGGGCCTACAGAGGCCCCAGGTCGGGGCGCCACATTAAATCGCTAATAAAATTATAAATTTGTAGGGGAGAGTCTATAATGGAAGGAGGACAAATACATAAATATTCTAAAATTTACATATACTTGTTAAAAAAATTAAAAATGTAGTGTGGCGTATGTTTTAAATTACTCTCTTATATGTCTGAATCACAAATTTGTTTGTGCAGGAATTTTTTAGGTGACTACTACTGTACTAGAGACTTAAGAAGTGGTTTTTGTGAAATCACCATCTATGTAGGGATTTTAAACATTCACTTATTCCGAGAGTTCAAAAGATAGTGAGACTCTAGAAGTAGCTCACACACAAATGAGCTGATTTCAAGAAGTGGTTACCATGTACATGCCAACATGGGATATTAGAGGATTTTAGTTAAATAAATCCCCATATTAATTGTTTTACATTAATATATTGTTAAAATGGTTCTAACCCGAAACTCCAGGTTTAGGATGGAAAAAAACTTGAGTATATAGTCTTTGGCTGAAAGTACCAGCTAAATATCCAGCCTTTTCTGGGAGAGGTGTTTTTATTGTACTGCCGCTATTTTTTTTTTTTTTTAAATTCAGTTCTTGAATATCACGTTTTTTTTTTTTTTTTGGAGATAATTTCAGTGAATTTTTTTTTTTAAAATTTCAGTTCTTGAATATCACGTGTTTTCTTTGGAGATAATTTCAGTGAAAATTTTCCCCACTTGCTTTTATGCTAATTTAGGCGTTTTTCCTTCTCCCTCCAATTCCCGAATCTAGGAACAAATATATCTGCTTCACTTCTACAACACATTAATGTGGTTGGTAAAAGTGTGAATGTAAGTATATTTGGTAGAAGATATTTTGTAGATCTTTTGTAGGATTTGTTATTCTGTTATTAGGTTTACAGATGTCCTTTTAGTATTATATTTAGGATATAATTGGTTGTAATTATCTTATAAAATCGTCTAGAATATTTTGTATAGGTTTTATGTACTCTATATTTTCCGTTGTAATTATATTTTTAAAAAGAACATCAATGTGCCATTAATTTAGTTTAAAAACATAGATTATTGGATATCAGTAACTTTTATTTTAGTAAAACAAGGTAAGGACAGACATGGAAGGATAATGATTATAAAATAGAAAAGTAAAAATGTGAAAATTTAAGGCTATTTAAATAGAAGTTATCGATTAAAGTAAATGAGAATTTGTGTAATATACCCAGAATTTTTATATTTTCTAACCGTCTCTTGGTGGTTTGCTAACCCCCAAAGTAAACTCGCCCTTATAGGATTAAATGTGTTATGGGCATACTTAGCGGACCAAAATTACATAACGAATAAATATTTGTAGCATTCTAAACTATCAGCATTTAACTTTATAATTTAAACTAAAAGATATCCAAGTTTACAACCTCAACTATTGTTTTTTAAAAAAGTGTAGCCTGATTTCACTCACTGTGTGACACGTACAAGAAATTTCTTCCACTTGTCATACGATGAGTGAAATCAGGTTGCACTTTGTTAAAAAAAAAAACAATAGTTGAGGTTGCAAACATAGATTTTTTTTTTTAGATTGTAAAGTCAAAAAACATTGAAAATTCAGAATGTTACAAATATTTATCCCATTAGATAATTGTCATACTTGTTTCCCATGTGATCACAAAGAGTCTCCCTAACCACTCTCCTAAAATCCTACCCTATTATGTAACCTAACCACGTTGAGGCCGCCGTTAGCGGGCTGCCATACCACCGACGGCGCCAGACTCTAAGAAAGAGAATCTGCAGCAGTCGACAAATACTTCTGCTGCAAGAGAGGGGCAGTGCGGAACAACAAAAATATCATACGAGCTGTTGTCTCGATGACGAAACAATCGTCGGTTCCACGAACAGGAAAATTTCACGTCTTCCCTAAGGATCCGATAAGAAAATCATATGGTATTGTATCAGAATGCAATGGGATCTCGTATATAAAGTTAACTGATGAGGAAATAGAGGAATTATCCAAGCCATTTCGATTCGCCTTCATAGGGAAGTTTTCACATGGATACCCTTTGATGGAACGTTTACACGAGCATTTCAAGGTTTATTGAATGTAAAACACATGCTAATCAGATTAAACTGCGATAAAGACTACTAAAAAATATGGTTAGGTCGTATGTTAATGTTTGATGGTTACCCTACGCGTGTTCCCTAAAGGATACCTATTTTTAATCCAAAAATTGAGTCATCTATAGCTCCTGTTTGGATGCTCCTGCCTTCACTTAAACCTCATTTTTTTAAGCCGGGGATACTTTATGATATTGTGAGATAGATTGGGGAGCCTTTGGGATTTGATGAAGGAACTTTTGATTGAAATAGGCCGGATTTTGCAAGGGCAAGATTAGTATAGGGTTTCTTGGTGGAACCCTAATCCAACCAATTATATATGAAAGGCTACCAGCTTATTGTTGAAAGTGTTCAAGTCTTGGACATGATGCCAATGTTTGTCATGATGCAATCATGGGTTACAGCGTAGATCAATAAGATGGAAAAGCCACTCACAAATCTGTTTTTACAAACCAACAAGATCAAAAAAATATATTGGTGGAGAAACGAGCAAAGCAAAATAATGAATCTACACAAAAAATGGCCGGAACAGAAACAAATATTTTACAGAAAGAAAATGTAACTGCGAAAACGCAAGTTTAGGTGCAACTAACACCAGTCACAACTCACAAATGAGCGAGACTTGCAAAAAATAAATGGAGAAAATAATGTAAATTCTGGAAAAATATCAATTAATGAACCCAGTATTTCTATTGTTGTGGCAGGTAATGAACAAGGAACAAGGAATAATCATCAAGACTATCATGTTGATAACAGGGGCAGGAAAGTGATGATAATAAGAAGCCTCCACCACTGGAAGACTCACGAGACCAACACGATTTAGATCAATATGAAGAGGATGGAGATCGGGCTGGTAACAAAATGCCTGATCAAATTGACAGTGACCGGAAAAAGAATATATTAGAGTTAGCTGGTGAAATGTTGATTATCTAAAGCAACTAGCCTTAGACAAGAGTGCCAAATCAGAAGATGAACTAGATGGAGAACAAGGCTTCACGCCATCTATTTGTTAGGACTTAGGAATAGTGCCCTAAAAAGTCAGTTCGGTGTAATCTGCTTTGGGTTTGTCCTTATATCACAAATAATATTTGAATAGTATACGTATGATATGATATCATAGGCAAATACTTCTTTATGTACAATTACGTGTTTTGTGTGTCTCCTACTACGTGCGCATGTATTAGAACTCCTCTAATCCATCAGGCTATTAAGAACTTTGTCATTAGGTGAATGACACATGAAACAAGCCATAACTCAAGCCAAATCAGAAACTACTCAAAGTCAATGAGCCCAACGAACAGTGGGAGTGTCAATTAGGCTCGAATAAGAGGCTTGCTTGTGGGATTGTGTCCTTAAGAAGGATCACCCAGTTTCATGGGGTGTAAAGTGCATAAGTTGATATGTACACAATACACGAGGGTGCTCATTATGAGAACGAATACACTAAGTTGTCCCGTGTGAGAAGACTCCTAAATGGGAAAGGAAGTTTCCACTTCTACAAGAGGAAACTTCTAGATTAGGAAACCATCTCACAGGTCAATGGCATGAGTAATTAATCCTTTGACTTGAGATTCCATTGATATCTTGTGTGAGCAAACTAGGTAAACTTAGATATTGGTCTAAAAGGGTGTCACTCGAGACACCTGAATTATGACTTATGTTGGGGCTACAAAAGTGGCACATGGAGGCAGATGAGAATCAAGAAAGGACCTGCACTTGTTTAAGTTGAGAAGATCTCTTATTGCATATATCGTTCATATACCATGCTAAAACCCTCAGTTAAGGTGGTGGATTAAGAAATCAAGAAAAGTATTTCTTGGATTGAGATCAAATAGATATGAAACAAACTTAGCTTTAAGATGAAGAGTAATGGGGCTCTCATTATTCCCATGCCCTAGGTCTTAATCGAGAGATGGAAGGGTAGGAGTATTATGTCTCGTGGATGTCATTGACTGAAAGGTTCTTTCGATTTAATTCGTTGTTCGGGTACGGGCTACACACCTATTGTTAAACTATGATCGCGTGTCTGTGAACTAATTAATTAATAAGTGTATTACTTAATTAGACTTACTGCTAACTAAATAATGAACCTAGAGGGTCACACACAAATGCAGGTTCAAAGGGTATTGTTGGAAAGATCAAATAATTGATCGAAATAAGACTACACGTGTAAAGTACATTGTGACACGTGAGCAAGTTTTGGCGTGTGGTCCAATTGAGAAATTTGACCATGTGTTAGTTAATTGGAGAATTAATTATAGAGACCAAATGTAATTAATTGGAGAATTAATTATAAAGCCCAAGTATAACTAATTGAAAAATTAATTATAAAGCCCAAATATAATTAATTGTAAAGCCCAATCCGGAATAAAGAAGCCCGATAAATAATTAATTATGAATTAATTATTAATCAAAAATTGGTATTTTTTTTTATGAAATAAATATGACATTATCTAACTTTATTTATTTAAGAGATAAATAAAGGATATTATCATCCTTATTTGAGAAATAAATGAGAAGATATTATCTTACGTTATTTGAGAAATAAGTAACAAGATAATATCAAGACTTATTTATTTATGAAATAAATAAGTGAAGATAATATCAAGTTGTTATTATCATAAGTATTTATTTATGAAATAAAAGTGATGATAATATCAAGTTGCTATAATCATAAGTTCTTATTTATGAAATAAATATAAAGATAATATCATGTGGTTATTATCCTTGTTATTTATTTATGAAGTAAATAAAAGGATAATATCATAAAATATATATTTATGAAATAAATAGAGGATAAAATCATAAGTTATTTATTTGTGAAATAAATAATTGTGAGATAATATCCTAAAGTTGTTAGGATAATTATACTAATTAATAATATGATTATTAATTAGTTATATTATAATATTTCATTATGTAATTTAAGATGAGATAAGACTCTTTCCTTATCAGATGAAAAATATCGTTATTTTTTCTTAGATAAAAGAGAAGAGTTTTCTCTCATTCTCTTAGACCGGCATTCATGAAGTGTCATTCTCTATTACGGAGAAAAGAAAAGAAAATAAAAAAAAAACTCCTCCACTCTAACATGAAAAGATGGTGCTTTCTTTTTGGAGCTTATGCGTGAATTATCTCACGCATCAATTGGATTTTGACGGGAGAAATTTCTTGCTCTCTATCCAATACACAAATTATAGCACTAGCATACTCACTAATCTAATTTTGAATGTAGGACTGTGTGGATACATTCTAAAGGGCTTCTACTTTGGAGTTTTAAAGGAATGAACCGAAAGTGAACTAGGAAAATTCATTACCGCATAAAGAATGTTTGAAGGTGGCTTAAACCGTTTCAAGAAAGCTTCTAATAAAGTAAGTTATTTAGAAACTCTCTGTTGAGTTTCGAAATAAAAATTTCAAGCTAACAATCCTTGTAGGAAAATTTTTTAATTTTCCGCTACGTTTCGAACCCGTTTTTCCAACAAATGGTATCAGAGCCACGCTTGCAACGTTTATTTTAAAACTATTTTGAATTGAATTTGTTAGAAATTCTTGAATTTGAGAAATAGCTAAGTATTCATGGATCTGTTTAGAAGACTGAGTTTCGAATCTGAAAAGTTTCCTGAAATACTGTGAAAATTGTTTTAAATTTGATTTATTAAATCGTGATTTTAGTTCCCAAATTGTGAAAATTTTTTAAATTTTGGTTGAAAAACGAAACATGAGGGCGAAGTAGTTGATTTTTCCTCTTTCTTGCACAGCAACTGCGCACTACTGTCGAGTTGCGGCAGCTAATCTGTGTGCCGCAAGCCTACGCACAGCAACCGCGCCGCAGGAACGAGCTTGCAAACTGCGGCCGCTTCGCGGGCGCGACACAGTCTTGCAAACAGCCGCAGTGTCGCGGGCGCGAGCCTACACGCGGTGGCAGCTTCGTCGGTGCAACGGGCACGCAGACTGCAGCCCATATAGCCTCTTTTTTCTCAATCTTATCCCAAATTTTTATTTTAAAATTTATTTTAGTTGAAAATTTTTATATTTTGAAATAAAATTTCAGTTTGGGATCTTTGGGAATTAAAGTTGGATTTAATTTTTTGGGAAAATTAATATTATTATTTTTAAAATAATAATTAGATAAATTATTAATTTTGAATTAATTGAATTTTGTTTTATCCCGATTCGGACTTGGATTTTTTGATATGGATTATTGAAGAAAGAACTATTTTTCAAATCATCTGAGTTAATAGAACTCAAAGTCAAAAGAATTTTAAATTTATTGGTAAATTTAAATTTTTACGAGGATTTTATGTTAGATGATCATAGGATAGTCTTGTGGATGTTTTAATTTATGCACATGCATAGATTTCAATTTGGGTCCATGAGTCCCTATTTGCGCGATTTCAATTGGGGTCGGTGCCCCACTTATGTGCCTATTGTTAGTTGCTTTATTATGTGACTTTTCTTATTATTGTTTTCGAGTCTGGGTATGCCCTGTGTAATTGTCATAGGTCGATGTGAAGATTGTACCTTATTATTTTAAAGTTTTTTTTTAATATAATTTGAGAGTAGATTTTAGATGGTGAGGTTTTATTTTCATTTTGAAAGACAATGCACCCATGGAAAAAAAAAGAACCCACGGAGCAAGGAGGATGGTGGCCATAAATGAAGACCTCTCAAAATGTTAGAGAGGGGATATTCTATTAATGCAATAGAATGGGGCACCATTAAATGTTTATTATATTCCCTTATGTGATGTTAACTGTTTATGTGGTATATATGTTAGATCTAGGAATTCTGGAGAGGCTCCCATAATTACGCATAAGATAGGATACTCATGATCATCTCATATTAGTATCATGCTAGGATATGTTATCGGCTAATTGCTTGTATGATGCATTATATGTAAAACCGCATTAACAAGACTTATTAAAAATGGATAACTGTACATGTGGGCGAGGTCAAACTGGACAACTCTCCAATAATCGAAAATCCCACAAAATATTAAGCAATTTCAAAAAATAGGTGTTTTATAGAAAATGAAAACTTTAAATAAAATTACTAGCATTCCATCGATAGGACTTAAGTTTAATAAATTGTTGGTTCATGAGTCATGGGCCGTGCAACTAAGTTTAATCATGATCTTTATTCCTGATTAATTACCTTTAGTAATTGATATTTTGTGATTATTTTAGAATTACGAGGTCTCACGAGCCGTGGGTCGGGCAAATAAGTTTAATTATGATCTTATGATTGATGGGTTCGACTTAACATTGAAGTAGGTATAGATGTCGCACGAGTCATGGGTCTATATTGAAAGATTAGTGATGCAAAAATATTATTGAGAATTCTATAGATGATGGAGTTGGTAAAGTTGTACATACCTAAAGGTTTTATTCTTGGATGTCTCACGATCGTGGGTCCGAGGTAAATTGTTTGGGATCTCAGTACCCTCTGGGAAAACAATTTTCCTCTTAAATCGTTGGGATCTTGATATCTTTCAAAAATAGTGGGAGCTACATATAATAAAAGACCTAATCCTATGCATTACGTTATTATTCAACATGCTTAGAGTTTCTCTGCTTAGCATTTAGGTTGTACTTCTGTGATTCTCTACAAATTGAAATATAACCCATTTGTATCCATTCTTGAGTCAAATGAATTGACTAAGTAGTAACTACTCCGATTGGCTTCGGTTCCTAAAAATTTGTTTAGATCTCGAAAGGAAAAAAGTATTATCTACAAGGCGGAGTTTTCCCTATCAGTGAAAGTCCGACCTGGGCCAAAAGAGAGAAGACAAAGAGTTAATCTCTAAACTCATTCACTTCATGATTGTCAAACATGCTTTTGGACATGCAATGATTACAAAAAATAATAGGAACAACTTGAGAGATTTTGACCACTTAAAGTAATTGTACTACCTCATTATAATGCTATAAAGTATAACACATCGAAGGAAATGTTCTGCATTCAAATTAAAGGGAATACAAATGTCCATAACATGAACTGAAGTTCCTCAGTGAGGATACTTACAGTATGGATAGACACTAAGAAACTAGTTCTTAGTGGACTAAGTGCTCACATCGTCTCCACCATTCTATAACCCTTTTATGCTCAATTGCGTTGATGCTATTGTAGCATAGTTAATCAATGAGTTGAAAATTGTTAAAAACATCCTTGAAAAGGACTGGCAGACAATGATGGTCACATCTTCTTCTAAACCCAGTGTGGTAAAGGCTTGAAGGCCCAAAGGAGAAGAAACCCTTGAAACCCCATGGAGGGGTCAGTATAGGGCAGGCCTAAAAAAAAAGAAAGATAAAAAAATGACGTTTGTTTCCATAATAGCAAACAACGGCATTGGAGAGGGAACTGCAGAGAGTGTAGGGTATATTCTGAAAGGTTCTCTCCTTGTAGCAATTCTAATAGGATCAAAATTCACTACTTTTGGTTAATTTTGCATAATTTATTATACAAAACCCAAAACACTAATGTTTTAAACATACGATGAGATAACATAAGTAAGTAAGATGACAAAGTTTCAAATGAGTTTTGTTACGCTAGACTTAAATAGGATTAGCAAATTAACCATCTTAGGATCATTTTATGAAAATAAACTTAAGACGTTAATTTCCTGTGAATCCCGTCTTAAGGGAAACATTCCTAAGACCCTATTTAATTGAAACATGAAAACATGTCAAAACCTAAATGGATTTTGATCCATACTGATAATTGTGAATTGCTTAATGTAAGCACTAGAAAAGATAAGCAGTATAATCATTATACATGTATATACTCAGTGAAGTACGAATTTGAAACTTTTGTGAAATTCTTTGAATTTCAAAAGGAGGTTAGGAACCATGGAGGTCATAAGATATAATCACCTCAATGCAAAGCCCATTCGGATTATGCTTAGCATATCTACATATTGTGACTACGAGATATGAAGGTGAAACTGTTTTTTTCTATAGGAGATTGATAAAGACATGCACGTGGGATATCCCATGGATCTCACATTCAATGGTAGTATGCAAAAGTTTTGTGAACCCCTAAGGTCAATCTAGAGATTGATGAAGGCTTCTAGGACATGGAGCATTCGATTTCATTAAATAATCAAATCGTTTGACTCATATAAAGTTCGAATAAGTACTAAGTGTACAAGAGTTAGAGACCTTTAGTTCAATTTTTGGTACTCAAAATTATTCGTCGCAACGGCCGGTCGGACTAGATTGTTTTGAATTAATTGAATGTCGGGCATTGTATAGTCCCATAAGACCATAGGTAGTGGGGCATCTTGTGGATTTCGTGCATTGTTGACATTATTTCTGATGTCTCCGTTGTTCACATTTGCCAATTCACTTTTACTCTCTCAATTCAAGTCAAGTATGGTAGGCCACACCCATACAAGCATTTAGAAACTATTTTCCTAATATAAGAACAACCTCAAGTCATCGAAACATTTCATCAAACACTTATCCGATATTGAGTATCATTCCCCTAGCCTTAAGATTTAGCTACTCATAATCAAGCAATCAACCAAAGCAATAAGGGAAATTAGACTGATAATACTCATTTTCATTGAATTTAAATCAAAGTCAAGCATCCAAGAAAACCAAGTTCAATACAAATCTCAAACTCATCAAAAGGGACATTATTTTCTAGTTAGGAATGTAAAGATTGATCTACGAACAAGAAATATTAAACTAGGAAGGCAAAGAAAAAAGAAATGGTACTAAATGTGTTCAATCAAAACTCAAAATCTTGATCTCCAAGCTATGCGATGAAATAACTCTTCTCTAGCTTCCAAAAATCCTCCACTAGCTGATTAGGGTAAAGTGTATGTGTATATTTGAGACTACCTTTCGGAAATAGGTCAAACAACAGAAAAAACGTGTTAATTTAGCCTTCCAACGACCATCAGGAAAATGCCTTTGAATTGACCCAACGGCTGTTGCTAATCAAAATCGTTCCTGCGCTTTCATTCTCCAATAGCTGTTGGTGAAATTGCTTTACAAAAGTCCAACGGTCGTTGCTCGTTCCTTTAGAAACTCCAGTACTTACCAATGGCAGTTGGAAAAATAACATTGTGATGGGCCAAAGACCGTTGCTTGTCTTGGTTGAAACTTCGTGTACCAAGCAACGATTGTTGCGCAGTTTGTATTAAAAATTGGTAATGGTCGGTGCTTCACATCAGCAACAACATTCAGCATTGATTTTGCTCCAATGTTCTCACTACCAAAAATTTGTCGAAAATAAATGGAAAAAATAGAAAGAATTTTCAGAAATTTCGTTAGTTTTCCGTTGGAAACATTGATTTCCAACGGAAAATCAACAGAAAAGCGATGAAATGGCTTCAATTGGAAAAACCCTCGTCAAAATTGGGTACCGGTGGGGTCGTTTTGTTGGTTTTCCATTGGAAATATATTTCCCTTGGAATTCCAGCGAAATTATTGTTATTCCAACAAAATATTTTTCCAATGGAATTCCGATAGAAAATCGACGGAAAAATTTCGTTGATTTTCTGTCGGAAATTATTTCCAACGAACCAAAAATGGTTTAATTTTTAAGTTGACCAATGGAATTACAATGGAATTTTCCCTCCGTATTCCGCCGCAAAAAAATCATAAAAATAATTAAATTAAAAAAATAAAAATTTCATTTGCGAGACCCGAACCACCCCCTGCACGAGCTACACCCACCCCTCGGACGAGCCAGCACCCAACCCATCGAGCCAGGTCTCCAAGGAAGGATAATGACTTTCAAACCAACTTGGACAACTTCTTCATTATTAATATTATGTCTTTTAATATATTTAATAACAATGAAATATATTTCATACACTAATTTTTAATTAATTATTTAAATATTTTTGCGTTATTATTTTAAAATATAAAATTTTCATTATATGATTATATGAATTAAATATAATAATATTTATAGAGATATTGTATTAAAATGGTTAACTTGTATACTTTTGTGTTTTATTGATAATTTATATACTTAAAGTAATATAAAATATCATATTGATAATTTATAATTTGAATATTATATAATTTTTAAATATATAATTATTTGTATTAACTATAATCGTATTTTCTAATTAAATTTGATAAAAAAAATTCAACGAAAAACCGACCGAGTATTCCGTGAATTTTCCGTTAGTTTTTTTGTTTCATTAAAAATTCCAACGAAAAAATTTCGTTGCTTTTTTAATGAACAATACAAAAAAACTAACAAAATTTTCCATTAGTTTTTCGTTGGTTTTTTTGTTTCAGTGAAATTTCCAAAGGAAAACCAACGGAAAAATTCCATTGGTTCTTTTTTAATGAATAATACAAAAAAACCGACGAAATATTCCATCGATTTCAGGTTGGAATTTTTGTTTCATTGAAAATTTCGACAAAAAACCAACGGAAAAAATTCCGTTGTTTTTTTAATGAAATACAAAAAAAAAGGACGGAATTTTTAGTTGATTTTCCGTTGTTTTTTTTTTTTTGTTTCATTGAAATTTCAAATGAAAAAATTATGTTGGTTTTTTTAATGAACAATACAAAAAGAAAAAAAAGACGAAATTTTCTTTCGGTTTTTCGTTGGAATTTTGTTTCATTGAAATTTTCAATGGAAAACCAACGGAAAAATTTTGCTTATTTTTTTAATGAACAATACAAAAAAATCTACGGAATTTTATGTCGGTTTTCCATTGGAATTTTTATTTCATTGAAATTTCAAACAAAAAACAAACGGAAAAATTCCGATGGTTTTTTTAATGAACAATACAAAAAAAACCGTTGAAATTTTTTGTCTGTTTTCTGTTGGAATTTTTGTTTCATTGAAAATTTCGACAGAAAACCAATGAAAAAATTATGTTGGTTTTTTGGGCCCAAAATTTCTGACGGAATTCCGTTGGAATTTTCAGAATAATTTTTTCCAAAATTCCGCCCAAATTTTCCAACGGAATTCCAATGACTTTTCTGTTGGACTGCAGTTTTTCTCGGCCATGGGTATTCCATTAGAATTTCGTCGGTTTTCGACTGTTTTCTTGTAGTGTGCATTTTTCAACTCCAACGCATCAAATACCTGAAACAGAGCAATTAAAAACTAATAAGCATATAAAACGACAATGGATGAATACAATTAAGGCTTAAACGCTAGTCAAAATCTAAGCCTAAAAAAGAGAAAACAGATTAATAGAGATTTTTCCAAGAAGTGGGAGGACTATTCTGCCCTATGATACAACAAATTATCACAAGGAATAACAAGAAGATTTCAAATTATATTCCTATTATGAGCAGTGATGTTCATTATGAGGTTCAATGTCTAGATGGGACACTATCTAGTGTTGATTTGAAGAATGACACTTGTGAATGCAGAAAATGGGACATAACAGGGATCTCATTCAAACATTTAGTGAGTGCAATTGTCAAGCAAGGTGTTAATGTGGAAGACTATGTGCATAGATATTATAAGATTGAAACATACAACAGTGTGTATTCCACAAACATTATGTTCATAAATGGGAGAAGTGAGTGGGCAAAGTCAGATGTTATTCCTCATTTACCACCAAACTATGGTAGAGGTGTTGGTAGACCAACCAAGACAAGGAGAAGAGAGCCAAATAAAGTGATCCCAAAATACAAAGAAGAAAGGGAAAGACAGACCACCAAATCCCTAAAAATTACTTCGAGCTCAAACCACTGTTAGGTACAAGAACTATCCAGGACAATGCAAGAGGATGTAAGAACGCAGGGGAGACTTCAAGGATTATGCAGACTGAGATAAACTTAGAGGCAGAAATTACAACAACACAAATGATATTTGGCAAACGACAGGAAATGGTTTTAATTTATTTGAAATTCAATTAAGTTATATGAAATGATATCTGGTTGTATTTGTTTAACTGTTGCAGCCTGCAACTGAAGATGTAAATCCATCCCAATATCCAGATATTGGTTTAAGTCAAGTTGTAGATCCATATCAAGATGTTGTCCATGAAGCAATTTGTAGCACCCGCGACGAGAGCATCACATCCCCCGCACTATGAGTTCAATCCACATATGAAATGGACTAATCCATAAATAAACCACAACGAATGGAAGACAATGAAAAGACAGTACTAGCCAAGCGGGATCTAACCCTGTACCAATCAATCAGAATAACAAAACCTATTACGCGGAAGCAATGACACCAACAAAGCCACAACAATCATAATAAATCAATTATCAATCATCAGGCAACCTAACCTTATTCAATACAATTTAATTAATAAATGGCTCCCAGGCACAACATTTAAACCAATACAATACCATAAGCAACGTAATATGTAGTTAGTGTACAAGGTGCAAGACTCGATCAAGGACTCTATGACGCCATCCCCGCCTAGCAACAACCTGTAGGAACCTGAGGGACAAATAGGGGAGGGGTCAGTCTCTAGAAGACTGAGTGAATAAGGGCATAAGTAAATATATAAAGCGGTAAACATGCAGGCCATAATTTCGTGAAAGGTTTTAAAGGAACAATTTTCAAGGAAAGAGAACTTTCATGGATTTATGACACTTCCAATTTTCATTCCATGACAGTAGGCTATCAGTGGCTCGGTGAATGAGAAAATCTCCAACCTTACTCCCAATCGTGTAGTAATGACATGCTTCTTATTAGGTGATCAAGCAATTATTAGGTTTCGATAATTACAATACAATTAATACAGTAACGGTGCACAATCAGTTCCATCCTTCTCCCTCCAAATGATGGTTCGGGTAGCTAGCCCTTGCCATCCAGTCAATATGGTCAGTGGGTGCATGAATTCCCAAAGACCGAGACTTCATCCTCCACTAACCTCCTAGTGGATTTCGGGTTCATCTCAACAATGTGGGGAGTGCAAGAGATCACCGTCTGCCCACTGCCTCCCCGGATTACTCAATACACTCAACCCTGGGCCCCAATCAATGTGCAGTACAATATCTTGCCAAAACAGTAGGGTAGATACAATGCATTAGGGTTTCAGTTCAGAAAACAATTGATCTTTGAAAATAAATGCAATAATAATATAAGTTACCTTTTTGGCCAAAATATTCAATTTAGGGTCGTAGGGTTAGCAATAATAACCTATCAATTTCCTCACCTGAGAAGCGATAAGACACAAGGAACTAACAAGACTTGTGCAAACTCGATCGAGTTATCTACGCCCTGGAGATCTTTGTACAAAAACAAGAATACGGTGTACTTGTGAACGGAGACTCAATAATGCTACCAATTACGATGCACGGCGTAGTAATGAAACGATATGACATGGATTAACAATGATGTAATGTCATGGACATATTCATGCATGAAATGAACATATAATAGCATGTATCAATCATATAAAGACTTAGGAATAGAATTAAATTGCATAAAATGAAGCAGGAAATCACAGACACTCTCTGGACACTAGGAACGGCTGTTCTGAGTTAAAGAGAAAAATGGGAATGTCCGTTCCTAGCTCTCCCCGAAAAATCGCGCGTCTGTATAAAAATGCCATTTTTGCCGATTGGGAACGGCCGTTCCAGCCGTAGGCCAAAAGTGGGAAGGGCCTTTCCCAGTCTCGTGAGCCAGATCTTTTAAAGGGATGGGAACGGCCATTCCGGGAAATCAAAGGAAACAAGACGGGTCGTTCCCGCTGTTCAGCAGAAGCAAAAACAAAGCAGAACAGGGGAAGCCTTCAGTCCGAATTCAAACCCCACAAAACACCAACCAAACAACTTCCAAATGCAGGAAATCATGGAGGAAACATGTTTACATACTTAAAGTATAATAAAAACCTATATAAACACTTAAGTCAAGCTTAAATCATCAAGAATTCATTAATCAATCCACAAAGATGCTATGATCACTCAAGCTCTAACCTCCATGATTTCAAGTTGTAAATACATGAAATCAATCCAAAATCATCATATTTATCTCATATAATCTCATGGGATGCAAAAGAGCATAAAACCCTAACATAACCTCATGAATCCTTAAGGATATGTACATGATCTCACCTTGAAGATGGAGGAGATGAAGGGGAAAAGAGAGATGATGGTATGGAGCTTGACTCTTGATGATGATGGAAGAGAAATTCTTGGTCCCTAGCTTCTTGATTTAACCAAGATTAAAGAGAGAGATGGAATGGTCTTGTGTTTGCTCTTATGAAATGAAATGAAGATGAAGATGTATATGTGTATGTATATGTTATATCGTGAAGAAAAGGGAAAGAAATGAGGGAATTTGTAACTTGGTCCTAATGAAATTAAATGAATGAAATCAAGTACTCAATTTAAGAAAGTTATAAGTAGGTCCTTAACAAGTATTCAATTAAGTCCAGCTATTTATAAAAGTAGTCAATTAAAGACATATAGACAATTATGTCATGTTCGACAATTAATTCACGTGGTAATTAAATACAAGTCATGCAATAATTCTCAAGTTGATAGAGATTTCACATATTTTCACATAAACACGTAGGAATATAATTCATAAAATATCATATAATGCCTAATTTTTAAGGAATGAAAGAATTAAATAAATCTTATTTCTCGAAACTCACACGTGTGGTGCGCATACCTGGACGGCTGGAAAAACTGGGGCGTTGCAATCTCTCCCCCTTAAGAGGACCTGGTCCCCATGTCCACTGTCTCGAGTTCCAGATTCCTAAGCAAACTCTCCCGTTTTCATCCCATGCGGGTTAGCAACTCCCCGTCAGGGATTAGTTCGGAAAAGGTCTTCAAATCACAAGGGTCTTTTATTGCGGTTAAGTCACGGCCCTTAACTCACCAAAACCTAAACACTCGGAAAAAAATCTAAACTGCCGTTAGATCACGTTAAACAAGTAACAAGCACGATGAGAGAGCCTCATCTCTCCAACATGCAGCGAGAGAACCCCATCTCTCAAACAACGAGAGAACCTCGTCTCTCAAACAAACAACGAGAGAACCCCGTCTCTCAAAGAACAACACAACAACCTAAGAGAACACTTAAATAAATACTCGCACGAATCTTCATGTAAGAAACAGGTAGAAGATAACAATTACATCAATTATTATTCATACACAAACAATTAATACAACCAACGATCAAATCATTTAGCATCATGAAATTATTCAAATTTAAGTTGCGTGTATGCATGTGCCCTGAATGTTTGATGTACCGTTCATCGTTGGTTGGAATTCTTTTATTGTAGTAATTCGGTCGAACACTTGATTCCTTGGTCGAGATTTCTTCTAACCATAATGTCATGCCTCGAATGCCTGATATATATATACTTCAATAACCACTCAATCTTCATCCCACGATCAAATTCTTTATCCTTTCTAACACCACAATCCGAAATTTCAACTCTGGAGTGTGTGTTTTGTCTTAACCCCACTAACTCGTTCTTTTTCACAAACCATATTCACCCTGCTCGGTTGTTCTAGCCAGTAATTTAGTTGTTCGAATTCCAGTTTCTAATCTTAGTAGCATCCCCGGCTCATCATGGAAAAACGAACGACGAGTCGATAACCCATCTTGTTCATGTTGTATATTCTTTCTTAAAAGTTTTATTTCCCATACTTGATTGAATTGACTCTCACTTAGCCGATCACAGAATATAATGATTTGATCGACTTCTCTTATCCAATGCTTCCCTTACCAATTCTTATAATTCTCCTCGGTCCCATCATCGTATTGGTTCTGCACTCCATATTATTATCGATCCTTACTCTGTCTTGTTGTTTTGGTCCCCAACTATTCTTTAAATGCACTTCATTATTTATTGAAGCACTTGTTCCTTCCGATATTATTTTCGAAGTTTTCCAACCTCGGTCTTGAATTTCAGCGAATGCTGTCTTCCAATTCATCCATTGAAACTTTTGAAAATTCTTGTTATTTGTAATTCTTACATTTCCGTTGTTCCTAACAGAAATAACCCGTTCGAGTCCAACTGTAAGTTTTAAGTTATTTCCCGGCCGGCTCTCCCCCCTTAAGAAAATTTTTCCTAACTCCTTGAACTCGTTCTACCCCTTCTCGGACTAAAGATTCGCGATTCCTTGGACTTGTTCTACTACTTCTAGAATCAAACACCTTGATTTCTTCAACTTAACTGTCTCGAGGTAAACAGTTCTAGTTAAGCCACGTATCCAATGATCCCTGCTCTAACTGAAAGAAGCATAATAATACCCAAATGTCAATTTCCTCCAATATCTGCGTAACTCTAGATTATACTAAAATCATGGATCAATAGGTAACCACGGATTCTTGGAATACCATTGGACTTCGAGTAGATTCAGATGCGAGGCCTGATGACGAAGAAATATTCTTCTTCAACGTGATTCAATATGACCTGGGTTGAGGTGATAGTTGAAGCAGGAAATGGGGAACACCTCCTAACAATAAACACTAAATAATGCGTGGCGGGTAAAATGTTAATGCATGTATCACACTTGTAAACAATTAAAGATGCAGCACGTTGGAACAATTATGCCAATTAAAGATACGCACATAAATAAATAAATTTAAACAATTTAAAGCGACGTATTCGACCCATCAAATATGCAATCACGGATAACAATCATAATAAACATACATAATTAAGAGTCAAATTATATTAATGCAACATATGATGCACGTGCTTATGAAGGCATTGAACCTGTCACCATTGTAGTGGTAAACTTTAACTCGACACTTGTTCCTTGTTTGTTGAATTACAAGCTTGTCCCGAATTGGTTGATTATTCCTTGTTCACCCATGGTCTTCCAAATCTTCAAATTCTTTAACATCAACTTGTACATTCTCATAGCTTGAAATTACAATTTCTTGAATCTGAATTCCGTTATATCCATGAAATCGATGCCTTAACTCCCTTTAAAAATTGATCCCCAAATGTTGTCCCGAATCTTCTTCATAATTGTTATCTTGATTGAAGTTCCGTTGATCTATTCTCGTGAGTTCATATTGATTGAAGAAATCATCCTCCAATTAGTCGCACTTGGACACATAACTTCCCTCCAGTAGTTCTGTGCCTTTCTTTACTGTTTCCATTTGTTGCTCCATATCTTCCAATTTGTGCTCACAGCCGAAAATTCAGTTTGGGTCTGGAAAATAAACTCCAACCCGTTCGAAGATAGAACCTTTAGCATCCTGGCCTCCCATAGACTTGAAACCGTCGATTTTCTTTAACTTCCTCCAATTCGACTTCTTTCTTTTCCCGAAATCCGAAGCGTCTCAATTCACCTCTCCTTCTTCTTCTTCTTGCCCAAGCTTAACTTCTAGTGGATTGATTTACTTGGAAGTTCTTTCTTGATGGCCCGTATTGCCCATCATCCACAAACCGTATTCTATTCGAACCTTCTTTGATGATCTTTGTTGCTCATCCCCCACCGAACCTATTTTACCTTGAGTCTTCTTGAAGGTATCGCCTCTTTACTGGTCTGAACCTCGAATTTAACTACCTTCAAGATTTCTTCACTCCGTTCTTGAATTTTAAGTGATTCTATGGAACCCGGTTGGATAATTTTGTAGAGTAAGCATGGATGTTAACCTTGTGAGTAACAATTACCACACACCCCAACTCTATCTCATCAATGATTCACTATCTCCAATAGGAATTGCAAACTTTTCCTCATAATCAACCTCCCGTTCCAACTCTAACCCTCGAACTATAGACCCAATTAAAGAAGGTCATGAATCCTAAATTCTTGTATATAAATTCTGATACCTTTCCTTGCATCATTCAGGTTGTAGGTAGAACTCATGATGAGTTGTGGTAGCTATAGAAATTGGCCGTTGTTTAATATTATCTTCGTATCCTATAAATCACAACTCACTTTGAAAATAATTGCATGCAGTTAGGGCATGCTCATGCCATATAATTAAAACCAAGAACACGGATTTGATGCAGAATGCGACAAATAATTCAACAAAGTTTAAAGTAAAACACGTTGAACATATAAAATTTAAGCAATGTAAATTCAATCAATCAACAATTAATGATAAGAATCAATGCAATGTACAAGTTATCAAGTAGTTCCAAAGCCATACGACCTAGACTTGACACGACCCGACACTAGAACTCCGGTTTTGCAACCTGGAGCTCTGATACCACTTAAAGATGTAGCACCTGCGACGAGAGCACCACATCTCCCGCACTATGAGTTCAGTCCACATATCAAATGGATTAATCCATATATGAACCAAACTCACAGCGAACGGAAGACAATGAAAAGACAGTACTAGCCAGGCGAGATCTAACCCTGTACCAATCAATCAGAATAACAAAACCTATGATGCGGAAGCAATGACACCAACAAAGCCACAATAATCATAATAAATCAATTATCAATCATCAGACAACCTAACCTTATTCAATACAATTTAATGAATAAATGGCTCTCGGGCCCAACATTTAAACTAATACAATACCATAAGCAACGTATATGCAGTTAGTGTACAAGGTGCAAGACTCGATCAAGGACTCTATGACGCGATCGCCGCCTAACACCAACCTGGAAGAACCTGAGGGACAAATAGGGGAGGGGTCAGTCTCTAGAAGACTGAGTGAATAAGGGCATAAGTAAATATATAAAGCGGTAAACATGTAGGCCATAATCCCGTGAAAGGTTTTAAAGGAACAATTTTCAAGGAAACGGAACTTTCACGGATTTATGACACTTCCAATTTTCATTCCATGACAATAGGCTATCAGTGGCTCGGTGAATGAGCAAATCTCCAACCTTACTCCCAATTGTGTAGCAATGACATGCTTCTTATTAGGTGATCAAGCAATTATTAGGTTTCGATAATTACATTACAATTAATACAGTAACGGTGCACAATCAGTTCCATCTTTCTCTCTCCAAATGATGGTTCGGGTAGCTAGCCCTCGCCATCTAGTCAATATGGTCAGTGGGTGCATGAATCCCCAAAGACCGAGACTTCATCCTCCACTAACCTCCTAGTGGATTTCAGGTTCATCTCAACAATGTGGGGGTGCAAGAGATCACCGTCGGCCCACTGCCTCCCTGGATTACTCAATACACTCAACCCTGGGCCCCAATCAATGTGCAGTACAATATCTTGCCAAAATAGTAGGGTAGATACAATGCATTAGGGTTTCAGTTCAGAAAACAATTGATCTTTGAAAACAAATGCAATAATAATATAAGTTACCTTTTTGGCCAAAATATTCAATTTAGGGTCGTAGGGTTGGCAATAATAACCTATCAATTTCCTCACCTGAGAAGCGACAAGACACAAGGAACTGACAAGACTTGTGCAAACTTGATCGGGTTGTCTCCGCCCTGGAGATCTTTGTACAAAAACAAGAATACGGTGTACTTGTGAGCGGAGACTCAATAATGCTACCAATTACGGTGCACGGCGTAGTCATGAAACGATATGACATGGATTAACAATGATGTAATGTCATTGACATATTCATGCATGAAATGAGCATATAATAGCATGTATCAATCATATAAAGGCTTAGGAATAGAATTAAATTGCATAAAATGAAGCAGGAAATCACAGACACTCTTTGGACACTGGGAATGGCCGTTCCCAGCTCTCCCCGAAAAATCCCACGCGTCTGTATAAAAATGCCATTTTTGCCGATTGGGAACAACCTTTCCAGTCGTAGGCCAAAAGTGGGAAGGGCCTTTCCCAGTCTCACACGCCAGATCTTTTAAAGGGACAGGAACGGCCATTCCAGGAAATCAAAGAAAACAAGAAGGGTCGTTCCCGTTGTTCAGCAGAAGCAAAAACAGAGCAGAACAGGGGAAGCCTTCAGTCCGATTTCAAACCCCACAAAACACCAACTAAACAACTTCCAAATGCAGGAAATCATGGAGGAAACATGTTTACATAATTAAAGTATAATAAAAACCAATATAAACACTTAATTCAAGCTTAAATCATCAAGAATTCATTAATCAATCCACAAAGATGCTATGATCACTCAAGCTCTAACCTCCATGATTTCAAGTTGTAAATGCATGAAATCAATCCAAAATCATCAAGTTTATCTCATATAATCTCATGGGATGCAAAAGAGCATAAAACCATAACATAACCTCATGAATCCTTAAGGATATGTACATAATCTCACCTTGAAGATGGAGGAGATAAAGGGGAAAAGAGAGATGATGGTATGGAGCTTGACTCTTGATGATGATGGAAGAGATTCTTGGTCCCTAGCTTCTTGATTAACCGAGATTAAAGAGAGAGATGGAATGGTCTTGTGTTTACTCTTGTGAAATGAAATGAAGATGAAGATGTATATGTGTATGTATATGTTATATCGTGAAGAGAAGGGAAAGAAATGAGGGAATTTGCAACTTGGTCCTAATGAAATTAAATTTAGGGCAAATTACATCCAGGTCCCTTGAGGTTTGCCATAATTACAATTTAGTCCCTGCTTTTTCGTTTATTACAAAAACAGCCCTATGAACACTGTTCCAAGGGACTTTTTTGTAAAAAACGAGAAAGTGTATGCCTGACTTTTCCACTATTCCGCCAGGGCCTCAACTGAAACAGTGTTTATAGGGGGTTTTTTGTAATAAATGAAAAAGCAGGGATTAAATTGTAATTATGGCAAACCTCAGGAGACTTGGATGTAATTTGCCCTTAAATGTATGAAATCAAGTACTCAATTTAAGAAAGTTACAATTAGGTCCTTAACAAGTATTCAATTAAGTCCAACTATTTATAAAAGTAGTCAATTAAAGACATAGACAATTAACTCATGTTCGGCAATTGATTCACGTGGCAATTAAATACAAGTCATGCAATAATTCTCAAGTTGATAGAGATTTCACATATTTTCACATAAACACGTAGGAATATAATTCATAAAATATCATACAATGCATAATTTAAGAATGAAAGAATTAAATAAATCCTATTTCTCAAAACTCACACGTGTGGCGCGCGTACCTGGACGGCTGGAAAAACTGGGGCGTTACACACTTTGTGCTGAACCACCAACCATGTTCCACCAATTCCAATCAAGAGGATTGAAGATTATAGAACCTGCTCCATTCACTAGTGTTAATGGTCTCGCTAAAGCCTCTGATGTAACACCGTCAATTCTGAAAGATGGTAAAAAAATATATGACCTTCTTCTATCTTTCTCCAACTATGAAGGTGGTGAATGCTAAAGATAAGAAACCTAACAAGGAGAAGGGGAAGAAGAAAACAGGATAATTTGTGAAAATTTGTAAGGACCTTGTGATTGTTCTTGACAACTTTTTGTAAAGCTGTTTGATATACTCTGTTGATGATTCTGGTCATGTTATGTGGACGGTTATGTCAAACATGTTATGCATTATGAATCCTTTTGGCAATGGAAAAGTTGTTAAATTTACTCTGCGAGTCCTTATGATCAAGTTATGTAGACTGTTAATTAATGTATTGTTTAAATTCTTTTTGCATTATTTATGATTATGGAAAAGCTAATGGGAATAAAATGAAAATTTTTCATAAATATGATTGAAATAAAGCTTTATATATATGGTAAATTACATCTGAGTATCCTTAGGTTTGGCTAATTACAACGGAAATCTTATTCTTTCGATTATTATAATATAGTCCCTGAGATATGGTTTCCTTCTGAGGTCCTAAACGCCGTTAGGATCCCACCAGCCCTAATTTTCTTTTTCTGAAACTACCCCTCATTTTTTTATTTTTTTTATTTGATTTGAGCAAATTGCTCTTAGGGACCAACATGTAATTTCAACTTAATATAGGGATTGTTTTGTAACATAATAAAATAATGAGGGGTGCATTTGTAATTTCTAACTAAATTTAAATTAGCTCGTTTATAACCGTTGGTGGTCTGTTTACATAAGTGTTTTCATGGCTTGCATCATCCAACACTCCAAAATACATGTCAAGTACATATAGCTTCAACTATACACACAACACACTATTAAAATATAGGTAACAGATCTTTGTAACAACATTTCTATTTACCTAAGTAATGAGATCATGGGTAGACTGCCCACTGTTTACAAACATATACCAAAATCAGTTTAAGTTAAATGGCACTAGTGCCAACAAAACACACAAACTATAACACAACAGTAACAAAAAATAGGTACATGAAGGAATGCGATTCTTTCTGTACACCAAGGATAAAAAAACCTATAGGCGAGGTATCAAACCTAAACTTATTTACCCAAAAAGAAAATCGTAAATTGGGACTGGCTTTGCCTTCCCCCTATGCTACCTTTCGTGCTTCCCTTTCCATGTAAAGTGAAACTATTAATAAATAGAAATTCTATTTGAAAGAAAGAGAATTCTATCTATTACCTTAAGCTTAAGTTAATTAATTCTTCTTCTAAGCAATCGAATCAGCTAAAGCTAAAATGCGATGGTAATGCTAGACTTTTAATTCTTTATTCTGAATTGGGAAAATTGCAAAAACGGTATACCAACCACCCTATTTTAGCAGTTTTGGTTCTTTATTTTGTTCGGTAACAAAAAAAAAACCCACAACTTCAAAAATAATGCAATTTAAATCTAATTTTACCCAAATACACTTAAACGCGCCGGAGACCCAACCCGTTGTTATACATGTCAATCCCAACCCCCCAACTGTGTTTTTTAATCAAATGTGGCTAAATCAGCCTTGCCACTTCAAAAACCACCTCTTACGTGGGCAAAACATGGCCTCCTTTACGTTTTATTTAACTAAAAACTTAAATAAACAAAACATAATTAAAAACAAAATGAAAATTTGAAAACCCAACATCCCATTTGATTATTGCTCAAAACTTTACTGAAACAAAGAAGGAAAAGTTGAAGAACCCTAGCAGACCTCAAGCAGTTATTTTCAATGAAAATCAGTTGAAAATCACTGATTTCGCAGCTCGATTGAGAAGAATCCATATTCTTTAGAAGATCCCAAGGTCTTCTAAATCTCCCTCCGCCTGACCCTTCGCCTCTAATCGTCTTTCCCTTCTCCCTCTTTTTTTCCCATTCTCCTCCTCCTCGACTGTACGACGACCTAAGCGCCACCCCTCGCTCCTCAGATCTGCTCATTCCTCTCTGCCTCTACCTCAAACACATTTTTACGCGTAGATCTAGTTTTTGTGGTGGTGGTGATTTAGTGTGGTGGTGGTAGATTTGGTGGTCGTGAGAAAATTTTGTGGTAGAGATGGTGGTGGGTTATCCTCATAGTGACAGATCTGGGTGGAGGGCGACTGAAAGCAACCAGTGGTGGTGGTGCCGACGTCGATTTCATGGTGGTGGTGCATAAATTTTGTGGTGGAGGTCATGGTGTGCTATGTTGGTGGTGGCGGATCTGAATAGAGAGTGGTGGATCTGAATAGAGAACAACTAAAAGCAATCGGAGGTGGTGGCCAGTGGCGGTTCTGAGTTGAAGAAGAATTTTTCCGATTGTGAAAATTTCTCCTTCACCACTTTTGTCGTTGAATTACTAAAGATTAAGTTTAATTATTTTCTTAATATTATTATTTTTTATGTATAGACATTTCCGTTCAATACTCCTATCTTACATTTTGTGAAAATTTCTTATTCTTTGTGGTGTATGTCTATATTTTTTATGTATTTTCAATGTAAATAATCTGTATTTAATTCTAGAAAAAACTGTATTTAATGATTAGTGCCAAATATATATATTCGCCCCTCAAAAGTACAAAATATACATAACAAAATATTTATTAACAAAATGAGTTCCTTCCATCTATAAATATTAATAAAATATTAGTATTTATTGAATTAATAAATAATTTGTATTTAACTATTAATTGAAAATATTTATGAAATGTTGTACAAAACAAGAAAAAAATTATTACTTCGTAAATTATAAATATTAACTTTTTAATATAATTTAAACATAAAAATATTCATAATAATCCTTTGAATTTATTTTTTTTTGGTGAACAATCCATTGAATTTATAAATATTAACAAGATAATTTAATTTAATTTTCCCTAATAAAATAATTATACGGATGGGATGAGTTTTGGTGGGTTTTTCCTTCACATTGTTATTATTATTTTTCAAATTTATTTACTTTTAGTGTTCAGAATATTACACATAGGATATTAGGATGTATTAGTGACTATGCAAAGTTGAACTAGCCACGGTAGGATGAAAATACATGTAAGGCGGTTTGGCTGACCCACGTCTAAAACCACAAATGGTTTTCCCGGCAGGATTGAATGGTTCCGGCAAAAATTGGATTTAAATTGCATTATTATTGAAGTTGTGGGGTTTTTTTGTTAAAGGAAAAAATAGAGTACCAAAACTGCCGTTTTTGCAATTTCCCTTCTGAATTCAATTTTTCTTTCTTTCAACATCTTTCCTCTCAGAAATATACCCAATCAAAAGGCCTAAGTTGAAGCCTTGAATAAAGAAAAATACCTGATATTTGCTTTCTTCCTTGTTGAAAGAAGGCTATCTAGGTAGGAGGCTGCATAAATTGTAGATTTGCTTGGGTCTAGGGCTCTGCCGATGGCCAGATAGGCGAAGCGGTTCACGACTCTGCTTCCAGATTTCATTGTTAGTCTAATTTAATTTCATTATTGAGAGGGGCGTAAACTTTGCCCATTTTGAGGTCGAATCGTTCGGATGTCAGTACACTTCCCCACTTTTGTAGCTTTCGTTGAAAATGGATTCCAAACTTGTCTTGCAGTCACCCATGAAGACCATTCGATAAGTTCTAGCACTTTATCAAACATTTCCGATGAAATCCATAGAACTCCTTTATGAACCTTTTTTTGGCTACTGTTGTGTTAATGGTTTGAGTGTTTTGTTGGCACAAATGCCATTTATCTTCAAAAAGACTAGCGGCCATTAACAATTCTGTCAACGTCCAATACGGGTTGATTCAAATTGTTAAATTTTTTTTTTTTTTTCAGAACAATAATTATGGGTTTGAATCTCTCTTGTTAGAGAGTCCTTTGTTGGTAGTTTATTTGTAAAATCCAAAAAGGTCTGTACTAGTTAGTAGTCCAAATATGGTTCCGTAAATCCCGAAGAATTAGCGGTGTACCCTGACCTTATAGAGATGGGGTAGCCACTCTTACTCCCCATAAATCTCAACTCTGGCATGTCCTGACTTTGAAGATGAGGTAACTCTTACTCCTCATTAAGTTTGATCTTGTTATGCCCTGACCTTAAAAATGGTGAAATCACTTTTACTCCTAAATTTTCGCAAACCAAAAAAAAAATTTCACAATTTCGCCAACATCATTTCACACGTAACCAACAATTTTTAACCCAAAAATACAAAAAGGTTTTCACATGTAACCAACGACAATTTGACCCAAAAATACAAAAAGACCTAATGCCAAAGTAAAGTTCTACTTAGAAGCACTTCAGACCAGTTTTATATTAATAAGAAAAATAAACTATGTGTACACATAACTGAGAGTCTACGTCAATAGCATAATTAATCGCCACTCAATTAATTCTCAGCACTTTCAATTTGCAAGTGGACGGGTTTTTAATTTGTTAATCCCGCGTTCATGTGTATATGCATGTGTAATGCATCCTATATATAATGGCCCTTCTTAGTCAGTTTCGATACAATATAACTCAATTGGAGAAATATGGCAGGGTTTGGAGAAGAAGGATTCAGAAAACTCTTGCAATCAAAAGAGAAGGTAGCGAAGCTCCACTTCTTTATACAAGATGCTCTAGAAGGTTCAGACGCCACCGTCTTCGAGGTGGCACGGTGCGAAATGACCGCCACCCACCCTGAGTCATTTGGCCTTGTCAGGGTCCTCGACGACAAGATAACTGTCGGGCCGGACCCTGATTCAGAAGAATTGGGTCGGGCTCAGGGGATGATAACTTTATCCGGTTTGGAGAGATCTGGTATTACTATGAATCTCAACTTTTATTTTACTTCCGGCGAGTATAAAGACAGTTCGATCTGCATTATCGGGAGAAACCCTATTTCCAGCAAAGACCGCGAGTTGCCGGTTGTCGGTGGGACCGGTGTTTTCCGTATGGCGAGAGGGTATTCTATTTCCAATACGTACTCGTATGATCCGATTGCAAATTATGGCGTTTTGGAGTACACGGTCTATGTTGCATATATTGGTGATGACTGATGATCAACAATGTGATGTTGAAGTTTGTTGAGAATGAAAATCTTGGAGCATAAAATCCAGGAATGTGCGTGGATATATTTGAATTCGGAAGACAAAAAAAAAAAAAAAAAAAAAATCCATTCTGAAACTTAATAAAAAAAAAAATGTGCATCTTATTTGGATGTCTTTTTATTTCGTTGTATGTTTGATCTGCAGTGTAAAAATTTGGTAGTTATATGTTCGATCTATAGTGTAATAATTGGGAGTTTGTGTGTTTAATGCATTGTAACATTTATTTTTTTCAACCATGAAGTTGAGCTTATAGGGGTTAGTGTAAGTTGTTAAAAAGTTCTTATTCAAAGCAATGACTCAGATTCCACTTGGGAATGTATGTTAAAAGCAATGAAGTTAATTTCTCTTTCCTTTGTCCAACAACTTTATATTTTGACTGCTAAGTAGATGTCATATTATAGCAGAGTACGCTCAAGGCTCCAGCCAATCTTATTGAAGCTCCAACATCCCAAAATTATTGGAGTAAACAATAAAAAATAATAAAAAAACAGGGTAGATCTTCACATTTAGACTACTATATTTAGATGACAGTAACTTCATACTAATTAATTCAATAAATTTAGCAATTAAATCGTTAATAACGATCCCAAGTTAGGTTAGGTATTATATTTGTTTTTTAGTACATTGTATTTAAAATTGTAGATTCCCTTTAGTTATGCATAGTTGCACATGGATTCCTCATAATTTTAAAAGTTACACTTTTATATCTTGTGGTCTGTTAATTTCTTTTTGGTGCAACAGGACGAACCCAAAAAAAAAAAAAAAAAAAAAGGTTAATTACGTATAGATCCCATGGGAGTATTAAAAACTACAGCTCGTGTCAAATAATTACACATACACCGTTGAGAAGTTTAAAAATTACATATAACACCAAAGAATCAAGATTCCCTTAAATTTTTGATGACATCGTCAAAATTTTAACTTGATTTTTTTACTTTGTCCCTTCATTTAGTATAATAATTTTTATTTCAAAAATTACCCCTAATTATATTTAAATTGGTATCCGAAATTTAAATTTAATAAATTAAATCATTAACTAATATAAAATATTGTGATTTTGTCATTTCAAATATTAAATTATATAAAATAAGTCTTAATTTAATATCACTACAAGAAAAATCCCTTTTGCCAACGCCAATTTTACCAACATTTGTAAAACCGTAAGGATTAAACTTTTAGTTACGGTTTTTTGTGTGTAGTCTTAATAATTTATAAAAGACTACGGTAAAAACTAAAACTGTAAGGAATAACTGATTATTGCTTACGAAAGTACAAACGTAAGGAATAAAATTTTAAATAACTACGTTTTTAATTCAATCCGTAATCAATACTTAATTATTAGTTACAATTGTACAAGTGTAGTACAAACGTAAGGAATAAAAATTTAAATACCTACGTTTGTAATCCAAACCGTAACAGATACTTAATTATTACTTACATTTATACAAGTGTAATCAATCATCTAACTAAAAAACTACGGGTCTAACTAAAACTGTAACGAAGATCTAAGTATTGTTTACAGTTATGTAATTGTAATTAATAAAATTAGAAAAGCCTATGATAATAAAAAAAAACTGTAGTTATAAATTTCTTAAAGACTACACTAAAATTAATAGTGTAGCTAATACTTAATAATTTTTATTTTTGAGTATGTAAATATTCTTATACTTAATTATAATTAAATATATAAAAAAAATTACACATTGATTAACCTTTGTGAGAGACTTAATATAGTAGGGAAAAGATAAAAGTAGAAATTTTATTGTTTAATCAAGCAAACACATTGCGATAAACTTTACGACATTAAATTTCTTGTATGGTGGAAACATTGACCTTTGTTATAAAAGACTTCTAGCAATTATATGAATTTTTTTTGCATGATCTAATTTTATTTTGTTGTAATAATTAAGAAAGAAAAATAATTTAATTACCATAATTTTCAGAAATTATATTGTTAACTTTTTCTGCTATAATAATTAAAATTTTGTGAATAAATTTTTTTTTTTTTTAGTGTTACAGATAATTTGAAATTAATTCTCTTTGTAGTTTAATTTTTCTGTTAGAGATAAAATTTTCCTCAAATTCTGGTTGTTAAATTTTTTCTGTTATGGAGATAATTAAATTTTTTGAAGAACTCTTACTTAAACAAACTCTTCTCAAATTTAAATTTTGAACAACTTTATATTTAAACAAACTCTTCTCAATTTTTATTTTCAGCTGGCCAATCAATACTTCAAATTTTTTTAATTGTTGGAACTATCCAGTTTTCTCAATACTTCAAACTCCGTCCAGTTTTCTCAAAATTTTGAAGAGTGCTGGCAAAACAACCACAATTAAAAAAATAGAAGAAAAAATTGTTGCATCCAAAAAGACTAAGATTCAAGCAAGTATTCTGTTTTACCACTTTTGTATTTAGTTTATTTTCTTTGTGATTACCATTTTTAATGTTCAAAATATCATTTTCCTTCTCCTTTCGCGGTTTCTCAAGGCATGTAAAATAACACAGGAGGAAAAATAAAAGAACGGCGACATTCATAGCATTAGGTGAAGCAATTTCGAAAAATTACATTCATGAAGGTATAATATCTTTCTCCGGCCTCTGTATTTAGTTTATTTTCTTTGCGATTACCATCTTTGTGTTCAAAATATCATTTTCCTTCTCCTTTACCGTTTTCTCAAGGCGTGTAAAGTAGCACAAGAGGAAAAATAAAAGAACAACGACATTCATAGCATTAGACGGAGCAATAGAATTAGACGAAGCAATTTCGAAAATTTACGTTCAAGTAAGTAATATCTTTCTCCCATCTTTATATTTAGTTGTTTTTTTTTATTTTTAAAAATTTTTTATGTCAATTTTTGCTTTATCATGTTATATCCAATTTTGTATGTGGCATGAGATATTTTGAGTAATCTATTTTAGGCTTTCTAAATCTGATTAGGCTTGATTAAATAATCCCCAAATTTTATATGTGAGATGAGATATTTTGAGTTAATCTATTTTGGGCTTTCTAAGTCAAATTAGGCGTGATTAAACGATTTGATATATGCAATTGGCAATAAGCTAATTTAATTAAGTAGCTAGAACACAATGGTTAAGTTTGACGTTTCATAATTTTCACAAGCATGTAATTTAAAGGGCTATACTTTTATCTCAAGGACTTCCATAGCTATCTGTTAATTAATTAACTTATCTTATCTGCAAATATGTCTTGAGCGTCTCTTCTTACATCAATAACCTTTTCACCTGGCATATATTTAGCACGCTCGGTATATCCACTCTTTCTTCTACTAATTCATACAACATATATCACCCAACTACTACATTTGATTCCCACTTGTAAATGTATATTTGAAACTCTTGATTGGCCATAATTCCTTGAGGAATCATTCGTTTTCGTGGACTGAGAATTGAAGAGGGAGTGGATTTGGACCATAGTCCGCCGGAACACCTCTATAACGACCGAAACGGTCGTTCCGAAACCCAAACCGGGCTGCCGTTCCAGCTGTTCCAGTTTGGAAACGATGGCCCACTTAGAATGGAATTTTCCGGCGTTATAACAGCACCGTTCCAGTGAGTTATAACGGCGGGACGACATGGTGGTGGGATGAAAACGACATTTCGATGGCTCTATAGGGTTTATTTTCTTGGTTTTACTCTCCAGTCGAAAAGATCAGAGCGGAAGGACTAGAGGGAAAAGGGTGAGAAAGGGGAAAATTGGAGAAGAAAGGAACGCCGCTGTTGGGCCTTCTCAAATCTAGTTTTCATTTAGGGAACGTGGAGTTGCATTTTATTACTTTTTTATATCTATTTATAATTTATATTTTATTTACTGTTAACATATTATTTATAATTAATTATAGCAGCATATAAAATTATTTAAAACAAAAATATACATATAGAAAATTGAATTTAAATATTTTTTTATTTTTATTAATTTATATTATTTTAATACTTTTTTTTGTGAGGAATTAACTTTTTAAAGAGTTTACAAAATATTAAATAAAAATGACTTTAGTAAAATATTATAAATATTTTATATTTAAGTAAATTAAAGATTTTAAAAAATATTTTTTAAAAATATAATATTTTTAATTTTGAAAATACCTTAAATCAATAATGGCTCATACTTTTTTTGTAAAATTTCATAGATTAACAGAAATATAATATCTATTTTAACAATAATATAGATTAAATAAAATTACTAGATTTTATGAATTAAGTTTGATAAAAACTTTTTTTTTTTTTTTTTGTTTTTTGGGAACATTAGAAAATAGGTCGTAGGAGCGAAGACAGACACAAAGTCCAAACGCTTGTGTAATTTTGTGGAATATGTACAGAAAATTCTCAGTAGATGTTGGTCTAATTTAAAAAAAAAAAAATCAATATCAATAGAAATTTCCATAAAGAATGTTTCTATAATTTCTCAAATTTATATTTTTTGAAATCTCAAATCGACACAATTAAAAGAACAACAGTTAATTACATTATTTCTAATCCGAAATTTATTCATATCATGTATTAATTTCCTTGTTAAATATTCTTAATTTTTTTAAGTCATGATGCTTATTAGAACATATTTCTGTATTGAATAAAAATAATTATTTCAATTGTTAGGTACAATTAATTGTAATGATCTATTTATATTAGAATATCCATGTTATTAATATTCTATAGTTTGTATCTAATTATCAATCTTTTTTGACCTTATAAATTATATACTACAACAGGCATGGATAAGAGTTGGATTGATTTATCAAAATATGATCCGATGTACGTGTCAGGTGTCGGACGGGATCTTCTGCTCCAATTGGTGCTCATCTTCTGCTCCATTCATCAGATGTGCGACACGTGTTATTTCTCTAAATAATAAATATAATATATTACTTAACAAACAACTAACGCCTCATTCTCTCCGTCAAATTAGAGAACTCTCCGTTAAAAAAAAAAATAGATATTCTTAAGATTTGGTCAAAATTATCTTTCCAAATTTCAAATATAAAAAAAAAAAGAAAAGAAAAAACTCTATTTCTTAAAGTTAATCCGGTGAGGATTTACAATTAAACTAGGAAAATAATTATTAATTAATATAAACTCTTCAAGAAACCCCGAAAAATAAAAGACCATATAAACAAAGAAATCTAAGAGGAAGAAAACAATAGTTCAGAAATCTCCGTACACAAACTTCAGAAATCGGCATCGTCACAACCAAAAATTTTCTAGGAGCTTTAGATATCCATCATCTCTTTGGCACAACGGTTAGTTTTCTTTAATCTTGAAACAAGTTTGGAATAAATTTATCTTGCATCTTAATTTATATGAACTATTTTTTTTTAGTTTTCTTTAATCTTAAAATAATTTTATCATAAATTTGTAGTGCATCTTAATTTATATGAACTAGGTTTTTTTTTATCTTATTTAGATTCTCGGTTGCAGTTTGTCATTAATTAAGAGGAAAATGATGGATGCAAATAAGACACGGAGGAAGCTGAACTTTTCTTTTAATGACAAGAATAAGGAAAAAGAAGATATTCTTGATACGGAGAAAATTCCAAAAATGGATATGGAATTTGATACTGAGGAAGAGGCGTATAATTTTTATAATCAGTATGCAAAGTCCGTTGGTTTTAGTATTCAGAGGCAACTAGTCCATAAAGATTCTATTGGGAGAATTCTCGACAGAACATTTTGTTGTTCACGTCAAGGTAGCAGACCAAAAGATAAGAGGGATGTGAATGTTAAATCTCATCAGCCAGAAACTAGAACCGGGTGTGGTGCAATGATGCAAGTCAACGGTCGCTATTCCGGAAAATACAAAGTTATTAAATTTGTAGCTGAACATAGTGGTCATGAGCTTGCAACTCCTCATAAAGTCCATTTCTTGAGGTCGCAGAGGAATATGACTATTGCACATAAATCACAAGCCACTGATATAAGTAACTCTAGAATAGCACCTAGAGATGGCTTTACCTTAATGGCTGAACAGGGTGGAGGGCGAGATAAAATTGGATTCATTTATGAAGATTATAAAAATTATTTGCGGTCGAAGAGAACTGTAGAAATGAAAATTGGTGATACAGGAGGTGTACTTGAATACTTGCAACAAAGGCAATTCCAAGATCCACAATTTTTTTATGCAATTCAAGTTGATAACGAAGATATGATAGCTAATATATTATGGATTGATGCACAAATGAGGGCCGACTATGCACATTTTGGTGATGTGGTGTGCTTTGATACAACTTATAGAAAAAATAAAGACGGTCGACCCTTTGCCCTCTTTGTCGGTGTGAATCACCACAAACAAACCATCATATTTGGTGCGGCATTGTTATATGATGAAACTGCATCAACGTTCGTGTGGTTATTTGATACTTTTGCTAGGGCAATGTCCGGAAAAGAACCTAAGACCATTCTCACTGATCAAGATGCTGCAATGGCGAAGGCTTTAGCTACAAAATGGCCTCAAACATATCATCGCCTATGTATTTGGCATATTTATCAGAATGCAGCGATTCACTTGAGTAACATATTCTCGAGCTTTAAAAATTTCTCGAAAGATTTTAGTTCGTGTATTTATGATTATGATGAGATTGATGAGTGGTTAGAGGCGTGGCAAAATATGCTGAAAAAGTATCAACTTGAGAATAATGAGTGGTTAGACAGGATGTTTAAAATAAAGGAAAAATGGGCACTAGTTTATGGTAGAGAGACATTTTGTGCAGATATGACTACTACTCAGCGTAGTGAAAGTATGAACAGTGTTCTGAAAAAGTATGTGAGCTACAAACACAATTTGTTACTATTTTTCCAACAGTTTGATCGATTAGTTGAAGAACGTCGTTATCAGGAGCTCAAAGCGGATTACAGAAACAGTCAGAGTGCACCAGTAGTTTCTTTTCCCGTTGAGATCCTAAAACTTGCAGCAACTGTTTATACTCATAAAGTGTTCGAATTATTTCCAGTTGAAGTACGTACGGCGTATGATTCAAAAGTCGAATTGTGTGAAGAGAATGGAGGAGTCTTTCAATACAAGGTTGTCTCTTATGGGAAGCATTACAAACACACAGTGACATACGACTCATTAAAACAAAACGTTTTGTGTAGTTTTAAAAAGTTTGGATTTACAGGTATTCTGTGTTCACATGCACTTAAGGTGTTTTCGTTGAGAGATATATTCAATGTTCCTGAGTCGTATATTATGAAGAGATGGACTAAAAAGGCAAAAAACACATTGGTTGAAGAAGAATTGTCAAGAATTAGTAGTGGACAATTTGAGACTGCAAGTGAAGATGCAGAAAAGGAAATGATTGGAAGCCACTATACACAACAGTGTAGCTTGACTAATCAATTGGTAACACGAGCTGCTTTAACTTCGGAGTCATTTCGAATTGTGAAAGTCGGTCTTCTAAAACTGATTGAAGAGGTTGATGTAAGTTTGGATAATAGAGTTGCACCACCAAGTGGATCTCAATCTACTGCTCCAACAAATAGTTCTTCTTTAATTGTGGAAAAGCAAACTGTTGCAATTGATGGAAATAAAGTTGCAAGAGGTGAAATTACGATAAAAGGATGGAAGAATAAAGAGAAAAAAAGTGCAAGATCTAGCAAAAGACCTATGAGTGGGTTAGAGAAAAGCACAAGAGGAAGAAGAAAAAAGTCGAACATAATGATACAATTATGGATTTGCATAATAGCCAGGTAATTTTATTGTTATTATTCATATGATTTTTTTATAACTATTATATCTTTTATATGTTGAGTGCTTATGCAATATAATTTTATTTTTTTTTATGCAGACTTCTTTTAACATGACAGGTAGTGCAAGCATGGGGGTTTACAATGAGTTTGCTGCTTCTCCTTTCTTATCGCAATTGTCACAGGTCTTTTACATATATTTTTTCTGTTTTTTATAAATAGTTAAATAATATGAATGTTTTTTACGTACATTTCATTTATTTATCATATAGGAATATCAAGTTGGTGTGTCCAATTTTAACTTAGTTTATCCCGTTCAAAGCTCTTCAGGATCACACATGCAAACATCAAGGGTATAAATCGTGCAATAATAGTAATAATATAAATCTAGATACAGAAATATCAAGACACTAATTCTATATCTTTTACTATAGAATTCCAATGAGGGTTTTCAACAACATCTTACTCCCTCTTACCAAAGACAAGATCAACAAAGTGGAACAAGTTTAACTGAGCTGCTACAGGTTTGATTTTACAAAAAGGTGTAATTATTTTTAAGCATTCAGTAATATTGTATTTATATCATTTGCATGTGTTTTTCCATGTATAGCAACAGTTTGTCAGACCACAGTTGAGTAACTCCATAGATCGAAGTCAATTTGAGGAAGTGAACACTAACCAACATCATGTGCCTAAGGAATGATGCAGTTCAACTGAATATGGTTTTTTTAGTTCAGCTAAGTGCCAGCACTGAGCAACCTGATGTACCATTTGTCACATGTGAAATTCAAGAGTACATGTATTAATTTATGCCCAATTAACATGCTAACTTTGTTAGAACTAAGACTACAATTTATACATGATGATTTCTAAAGTACTTTTTGTAGTTAGTGTTTCTAATTTGCTATGGTGCTACTGACTTGAATGTGCAAGTGTTCTTTTATATACTAATGAGATCTTAATAAGTATTAGATGGTATAATCTCTCAAAAATTAAATAAAAGATTAACATGATTCTTAAGTTGATGGAGTTAAATAAGTATTAGAAGAATGATTTCATTTTTGGAGATGCGAGGAATCGAACCCCGTTCCTCTCACTGACAAAGTGAGGCTCTACCAATTGAGCTACATCCCCATAACTTGGAAATACAATAACATATTTCAAATGATAAGAAAATGAGCAAACAAGGTCAGTTCCCAACAATAATACAAGATAAAAACCTCTAAAAGTAGCAAGCAGCACAATAACTAGCAAGTAGATGTACTGATAGAGCCATGTAGAAAAGATTTTCCAAAAAACTAAAGATAACCAAATCAAATAAAAACAATGTTGATACTTCACATAAAAAATGAAACAAAAATATATGATACTTGCCCATGCACAAAATTAGTTGTTCCATCCAAAGGATAAACAATCCAAGTTGGCTCATAGGTCCATGCCGCGATACGATTAGCAGCGATTGTGTTCTTCCCTAATGAACTAAATAGATAAACGTCAGAAGCTAAGAATTAGATACTGAAAGAAACATCAAAATCAAAAGCAACGAGAAACAATCCCAGACACTAATCTGATCAAAAGTAAATAGAAATTGTAGTCCTATGATCAAATTCATGGTAGAATTAAAGATACAATTAACTGAATTCACAATCTCATCTCACGTATAGAGAGGGACTACAAGTGGGGAACTTGGACAAATAAAACTAAATCATGTCATCTTTCACACACAAAAAATAGATGTACAAATTTGCAAGACACTGATTTTGGACAGTTCATTCCAAATTATAGAAGAAAACTTGAACAGGAAATCACAACTTTAAAACTGACAAACACCATTGAGCATACCAAATGGACTTAAAATATCACGGCTTAAAGATTCGTCCATAAAAATATCATTTGGGCAAGCATAAGTACTTGGGTTTGCAACTATTTGCAAAGGAAACCTTTAATACAACTGAATCCTCATAAGCTGAACCTAAAATATGCTATTTATATATCTTAAAACTACAACTATGAAACCAGTAGCGTAAGAACAAAAAGAACAAAAAGCTGCTTCAAGGAATTCAGTATTTGAATATGTAGTATTAGTAAATCCCCACACTACCAGGCAACCGAGTCAATCCTGGTTTTTAAGGCACTCGACTCGCTGGTTCAACTCGTCCTCCTTCAAGGCCCAAATTGGTGACGGAGAAAAGCATCCAATAGACCATGAGCGCCGCCGCAATCAGCAGAGCATTGCGCTGTGATTTGATAGCCGATTTGAGAGAAAGAAAAGATCCGCTGCACTTGCCCTGTTTGAGAGAAGGAAAACTTAATGTTGGAGATTGGAGAGGAAGAGCCTCGATTCGGGATGGGTATTTGCCCTGTTTTGGAGAAGAAACAGAGCGATTGAGAATTTGGGCGAATTTTTATGAAGAATTGAATCCTGGGAGAGAAAGAAAATGTCGAAGAAGAACAGGGAGAAAGAAGATAAACATTCTTATTTTTCTTTTTTTGAAACAATAAACATTCTGATTTGGAAAGATAATTTTGACCAAATCTTAAGAATATCTATTTTTTTTTTTAACGGAGAGTTCTCTAATTTGACGGAGAGAATGAGGCGTTAGTTGTTTGTTAAGTAATATATTATATTTATTATTTAGAGAAATAACACGTGTCGCACATCTGATGAATGGAGCAGAAGATGAAGCACCAATTGGAGCAGAAGATCCCGTCCGGTCAGGTGTAGGAAAATTTATTGAGTTTGCATTTAAAGATAAACCAATTGATGCGGTAGTTCGTTGTCCTTGCAAGACATGTAGGAATAGGTTTAACAAATCAAGGAATGATATTTTGGTTCATTGCGTACTGGATGGTTTCTACAAATATTATAAAAATTGGGTTTATCATGGAGAGTCGTTACACGTGGTAAACCATGATAATGTAGAGGTGAACCAAACTTCAGCTGATACAAACGATGAGATGACTCAAATGGTGCATGATGCAATGGGGGTTCATGATACAGAAGCTAATCAAGACGAGGATCATGTATCCGCAAATGAACAAGTTAGCGAAGCAAATGAAGAAACTAAAAAATTCTTTAGATTGTTGGAAGATGCAAAGTCAGAAGTTTATGCAGGGAATACAAAATTTACGAAGTTGTCTCTTGTTGTTCATCTTCTTCAGTCTAAGGCATTGTGTGGTTAGACAGATAAGACTATCGATATAATCCTTGAAATGCTAGAGGGTTTACTTCCATCCGATGTAAAAATTCCAAAGACATACTATGAAGCAAAAAACTAATAGATGACTTTGGATTTTCTTATGAGACATGGGATGCACGCCCTAACAATTGTATGCTATATAGAGGGGAAGATAAAGATAAGCATGTGTGTGACATTTGTGGCGCATCTCGTTATCGAGATGATGTGAGAAAGTTAGCTGCAAAACAAATGAGATACTTTCCATTAAAGCCACGACTGCAAAAGTTGTTTATATCAAGCAAGACTGCAACTCACATGCGATGGCATGCAGAGAAACGAAAAGATGATGGTGTGTTGAGGCATCCTGCTGATTCCCTTGCATGGAAGGAATTTGACCAAAAGTTTCCAGTGTTTAGTAATGATGTGCGTAATGTTAGACTTGGTTTATCAACAGATGGTTTCAACCCATTTAGGACTCTAGCTTCGACTTATAGCATTTGGCCGGTGGTTTTGATGCCATATAACTTACCTCCGTGGCTTTGCATGAAACAACCTTATTTTATCTTGTCAACCCTCATTGATGGACCACAAAGTCCAGGTCAAAAAATTGATGTATACCTACAACCTCTGATTGAAGAGTTAAAGGATTTATGGGATGAAGGTGTTCCAACCTTTGATGCTTCTAGCAATCAGATGTTCTTAATTCGTGCGGCTTTGTTGTGGACTATTAGTGATTTTCCTGCCTACTCAATGCTATCTGGTTGGGGTGTGAAAGGCAAACTTGCATGTCCTTATTGTGGAAAGATGACTTGGCAAAGAAGATTAAGCGAATGTCGTAAAGATTGTTATACGGGGCATCGAAGTTTTTTACCTGCAGGGCATCGGTTTCGAAGAGATACTGTATCATTTGATGGCAAAAGAGAATTGGGAAGAGCTCCTATTCCTCTATCGGGGTCACAAGTTTTGCAAGAATTAGATAAATTTCAAGTATTAACGCAATACAAGAAAGAAGATTTGTTGAAGAGGTTGGCCGGGGTTGGTAAGGATAAATCAGAGGATCATAATTGGAAAAAGAGGAGCATTTTTTTTAAGTTGTCTTATTGGGAGCATAACTTGATTAGACATAATCTTGATGTGATGCATGTTGAGAAGAATATGTGCGACAATATTCTTTGGACCATACTTGGTGATAAAAAGAAGTCAAAAGACCATCGTCGTACTCGATTACAGTTGAAATTCATGAATATACGCAAGCCCTTATGGCCACAAGCACGAGCATCCGGGAAAGACAATCTTCCACCTGCTGCATTCACCATGGGTAGGAAAGATAAAGATATCTTTTACAAGGTGTTAAAGAGTATTAGAGCTCCAGACGGATATGCATCTAATATTGCACGTCGTGTCAATATTGCTTCTAGAACTATAAATGGATTGAAAAGTCATGACAATCACGTGTTAATTCAACAGTTGCTTCCAGTTGCAACTCGTGGAGCACTTCCGACGAAAGTTGTAAGTGTGTTGATTGAATTGGCAAATTTTTGAAAGCAGTTGTGTTCCAAATCTAATACCACAGTTTTGTTGGACAAGTTGCAACAACGTATAGCTCTTACACTTTGCAATCTTGAAAAGATATTTATTCCATCTTTCTTCGATATAATGGAGCATCTTCCTATTCATTTGGTTGATGAAGTTCTAAAAGGTGGCCCAGTTCATTGAATATTGCACCTGTGGTTGTTATTAGCTTCTGGTCATGCTTAATGGAGTTTGGATATTGCCACTCAAGTCTTCTTTGGCTTTATATGATAGCCAACTGATCGAGATGCTGCATTTGTTATTCCTTCTTTCCTCTTTAAAGAGTTCAAAAATGTTTGCCTTTTGTTGCTGATTGAGTGAACTACATGCTCACTGTTTAGTGTTTTCGCGCACCTACTATTTCTTCTATTTGCTTCCTCTTTTGTACGTTGGGATATCATGATTCAGCCTTGTCGATGATTGTATAGTGCCAAAATAGAAAATTTTTAGGGGCGATGTGCATTTTTTCCTAAATTAATTTTAATTTATATTTTCATTTGATGGTGGGGAACTGAAATCTTGACGACTTCTTAATGTTCGAGGACAAAGTGCAACACTTCGATCCATCAATGGTTAGTTCAACAATAATTTTCCCCACCTCAGAAAATGCTTCTATTCATGCACGTTTGTTATGAATAAAGCTTGTTAATTTTGCATTGGAATGTCGTTAATTCCATTTTTATCTTTCTGATAACTGAAATGACTTTTTGACACTGATGATACAGTAAAAGACTGGGACGATATCAAATTTGGAGTCAATAAAAAAGTTAACTTGTATGTTGTTTCTTTTGTCAAGGATGCAGCTGTGGTTCATGAACTGAAAAATTACCTGAAGGGTAAAGTTTAAAATAATCACAAATACAATTGTACATTTGAAATGATAAGTGCTGCATCTTTAATTTCACGTCTTACTCGTTATCTGTGCAGATGCTGGTGCAGACATTCATGTCATCGTAAAAATTGAATGTGCAGATTTCATACCAAATTTACATTCAATTATAACATCATCTGATGGGGTAAGAACATTTTTGCAGTGAATCAAATTAGGTTTTGTAGAAGTTTATCTTAGTTTGTGTTGTTTGCTATCATTATTTGAGTGATTTGCAGTTTGTAATTATGGTAAAGATGGCCTTTTCCTAGAATACTTTAATAAACTTCATGAGAAAGAATATCACGCTCAGGACCTCTAGGATTATGATATATCAAACCTGAAGAGCTGAATGTGCTATTCTTGAATTCTTGTGTGGGTGCTGTTTCCTCTTCACAAATTGAAATGCATCTGTTTATCATCAGCATCTATCTTATTTTATTACTCAGTTTGTGGAGAAAGACTTCAAGCTTGCTGACACATAAATTCTTGGTATTATTCTATTGATTGTGTTGTATGTAATTTTGCAGCTAAAGGTGTTATGTGGATTTCCTCGAATCTAAAGGTGGCCTTCAATTGGTTTATGTTGTAGAATGCCAGAGATGCATTTTTTGTGGAATCATTGTAATTTTGATAATGATAGAACATGATTTGCTAGCTAGTTGTTACTGATTTCGATGAGTTTGTTAAACTTTCAATTTTAGAATCATACAACATGTTTGTTCGTTGATATCTACTTTTGAATGATTGAATTTATATATAAAAATCTTATTTAATTAGTTTGTTTTAAATTTTGATAGTGATTTTGGAATTATTTTTGTGGAATTTTGATGTCAATAATAAATTATATTTATATATATATTTTTAATAAAAAGAAAATATAAAAAAAAAAAATTAAAATAAATAAATATGTTAAAATATTTTTATATTAATAACTACGGTCTGTAGTGTAGCTAAAAGTATTTATTTTTCAAAAATAATTATTGTATTTTTCTAATAAAATTATAGGTAAAATATAGAGATATTGGTTACGTTTGATTGAAATCGTAGCCAATATTTTATAACCGTAGCCAATATTTTATAATATTGACTACAATTAGTCAAACCGTAGCCAATAATTTTATTGACTACGAAATATACAAGTGTAGGCAATGTTTCTAGAATATCTCCCACGTTTTAAAGTACCGTCGCCAATATTAGGTCAAAGCGTAAGGAAAGCTTTGGCTACGCTTTCCAAACCGTAGCTAACTATTGGCCACGGCCACGGTTGTTACGGTTGCCAAAGCGTAGCAAAAGCGTAGCCAATAATGTATTGCCTACGGTTTGCACTATTTCCCTACGTTTTGGGTACCGTAGCTAAAAACCATTTTTTTTGTAGTGTATGTTAAATATAATATTTAGAAAATTTTATATAAGTTATAATATATAATAAATAAAACTTAATATATATATATATATGTGTGTGTGTGTGTGTGTGTGTGTGTGTGTGTGTTGATTCCGATTAGACGAGTTGATATGCTCGATAATGGATTTGCACTCGGCGACGAGTTTGGAATGCTTCCGCCACGACGCATTCTTGATGATCTTGTCGAGAGCCGGGATTAACACTTGCGACAAGCGGGAATCGGCTTCCGGAGAAGCCATTCCTGGAGTTTGAAGATGGTTGGGGGGGTAACGGATCGGAACTCGGGGCAGGTGCAGCGGAAGCGCTACGCTATGGGTCTTTCCGATGCGGCGGCGGCGGATCTAGATCGAAGAGTGAGAAGGTTTGAAGAATCTGGATCGAAGAAGTTCTCGAGTGCTGAAACAAGTTGGACTGTGGAGAACATAATTGGGGAAGATGATGGTGGAGGTGGATTGAGATTTAAGCTTCTCTCCAATTTTGCTCGAAATTCGATTATTACTAATTTACTAATTAATTAATTAAGCATCATTTCTTATTTACTACTTTTCACATTTTAATTCAAAAAGGTGATATGTATATATATATATATATATATATCAATATTATTTATTATATATTATAACTCTCTATATATATTAAGTTTTTTAAATATTATATTTAACACATTAAATCAAGACTTATTTTATATAATTTAATATTTGAAATGACAAAATCACACCATTTTATATTAGTTAATGATTTAATTTATTAAATTTAAATTTCGAATAGCGATTTAAATATAATTAGGGGTAATTCTTGAAATAAAAATTATTATACTAAATGAAGGGGCAAATTAGGAAAATCAAGTTAAAAATTTGATGATGTCATCAAAAATTTGGAATCTTGATTCTTGGGTGTTATATGTAATTTTTAAATTTCTCAATGGGTGTATGTGTAATTGTTTGACTAAGAGAATCACAAATTGTAGTTTTTAATACTCCCATGGGATTTATGTGTAATTAACCCCCCCCAAAAAAAAAAAAAAAACAATCTAACAATTAAGATCCTTCGAGCAATTCTAATTCCGTGTTAGGACTCCCCAAAATAACTGTACCATGAATATCATGATTCATGCCCATGATGGGCCAAGAGAGCCCAAGACATCCACACACACGTTGCCCCTTCTAGTACGGGTATACTGTATAGATAATCTTGCAATCCCAAGGTGTAAGCCCCTCCGAAAGTCCCTTGCCCTAAATGCTAGAAAATGGGGAAAAAAGGCAAGGGATGCGTGTTTGCTTGGCGGAGCACAAAGGTTAGAACCAAGTTGTCCCGATAAAATTGGCTTGGATGCAAGGGAACGTCGGATGTTAAGGCTTGATGGTTGGGCGTTAAGCAAGTCCATGCGCATGAGTTGCGCATGGTGTGGGCAAGACTTGGTGGCTTGGGCGCATTTGAGAAGCTGTTCCGCAAGACTAGTGATGATGGGCGGATTTTCCCGCATGGCGGGTAGTAGCTGTGCACGCTGCCTGCTCGCAGCGTGCACAGATTGGTACGGATGGGCGCGGCCTGGTGCGGACAAAGCTGGCAGCTGGCGCGGCAGTGTGTGGGATGGGCGCGCTCGCGTCCGCAAGGCTGCGTGCATAACCTAGGCATTTGTGCACAAGCCTGGCAGCACAAAAAAAATTGGCGGGGACGGTTACGCGACGGTTTTAGGGCGAATTCAGGCACACTTAGGGGCCAAAATGTTCAGAGATGCGGAAGGCTTTGACTTGGGCGATTATTGAGCATAACCGCCAAGTTAGTAGGCGAAGTGGCTGGAATAAATGGCGGGAATGGGGCAGTTTCTCCGAAAACTGCCCAAGACTTAGTGGAGCCTTTGAAATTCGAAAATACCTAGCTGATGGGGTTGTAATCAGCACTATAAATAGACTTGGCCTTGACTTGTACGATTTGGTTGATGATTTGTCTAAGCAAGCCTTTCCTTGTATTATTGTTCGGAAAATAAATATAAGGTTGGGAAGTGTTGGGGCTTTCCCATTTATCACTGTGCACTTTTAATACTGCAAGTGTGTGTGGGTTTTACTTGTTGTATGCTTGGGGAAAACGTTCAAAAAGGGTCGGGCTTGAGCAATTCACTTGAACTCGAAATCTAGCAAATGAGTGTGGGAAAATCTAAGGGAAACACGAGAGTTTCCGAGGTTGGGGGAAGGCTGACTGATTTGTGGGGGCAAATCAGGCCGGACTGGGTTGATTCCTAGGCAAAAATTTCTGTCAAAGTTCAACCCCGTCACAAGTGGTATCAGAGCCCGGTTTCGGGTTCTGATCGGATACTTTGAGGCATGGATGATCAAGTTCTGTTGCGTGAAATGATGCTTAACCTTGAGGCGAGGGTTAAGACGGTGGAAGAAAGCCAGCCTCGTGAGTCTCCCGTGATGGCACTTTTCCAGCAAATGCGTGCAACACAAAAGCAACTTGTTGCTCATGAGGCAAAAATCAAGAAGCTTGTGGAGGAATTGCCTGAATTTGTTGAAGGAAGGGTCGTTTCGGTGTCAGAAGATCTCGGTGTTCTCATTGATACCGTAGATCTGAAGCTTGATGGCCTAAACATGGAGTTGGGCATCTTGAAGAAGGCTGTGTATGCTATTGGAGTAGGTGATGGTGCTGCTCTGTCCAAGGTTCCAGTTCCAGATCCTACGCCCTTTGGTGGTGTTCAGAATGCGAAAGAGCTTGAGAACTTTTTGTGGGATATGGAGATTTATTTCAAGGATGTGTGGGTGCCTGATCCCGAGAAAGTCTCCATAACTTCGATGTATTTAACGGGAGATGCAAAGCTGTGGTGGCTGTCCCGTTTGACGGAAGATGCAAGTGGAAATCGTGAGCGGATCGATACATGGGATGCACTGAAAAAGGAGTTGAAGGACCAATTCCTACCTTGTAATTCTTTGTGGCTTGCAAGGAAGTCCCTTCGTAATCTAAAACATGTTGGGACGATTCGAGACTATGTCAAAGAATCCAGTTCGTTGCTGCTAGACATCAAAGGGATGGCAGAAGATGATAAGATGTTCAACTTTATGGCGGGTTTGCAACCTTGGGCACAAGCTGAACTCCGAAGGCTTGGTGTCAAGGATTTGCCAACTGCCATCGCTGCTGCTGATAGATTGGTGGATTTTAGGAGTGTCGGTGGCCCTGATCTTCGAAATGAAAGAAGAAACATGGGAAAAGACAAGGGCAAGACCAAATTCAAACAAAAGGAAACCAAAGAGGTGACGGTTGGGCCTGATGTTGCTGTGGTGAAAGCAAAAACGGGTTGTTACCTTTGTAGTGGCGACCTTAGAATGCGGGATTCTCCGAGGCGAATAAGTTGAATGCTTTAGTGGCTGAAACGAGCGAAGAAGATGATGACGTTGCTGGGAGAATGGGTTCCTTGCAATTGTTGAATGCAATTCAAGTGATGTCTCAAAAGAACAAAGATCTATTGATGGCTAAGATCTTTGTGAATGGGCAAAAGATGGAAGTATTAGTGGACACGGGGGCCACAAATAGCTTCATTTCCGAAAATGTGGTCCAAGAGTTGGGTTTGGATCTTGATGGATGTTGCAGCGAGATGAAGGCTGTAAATGCACAACCAAAGTCAGTCAAGGGCGTGGCCAAAATTGATCTAAGAGTTGGTCCGTGGCATGGGTGGTTCGAGGTGGTGGCTGTCTCGCTTGACGACTTTTCCCTTATCTTAGGGAACGATTTCTTGAAGATGGCTAAGTTCACGGTACTACCTTTCTTGGGCGGCCTGTTCTTTACCGAAAGTTGTCCCGGATTTGTGGGATGCCAGTACTCGGTGGGGGAACCTAAAGTTGTCAGAAAGAAGAATGAAAAATTGGAGCAGACCAAGGGTGAATTAAAGAGGAGTGTCTCGCACCTTGGTTCTTTAATTCAGACGGCAAAATCGAACTTCAGGGCGGATATGGCTATGAAGAGACCCTCAACATTTGCCGAAGATGCCAAAAATAAAGGGAAGCAAACTTGGAAAGAGTTTTCAGCACGCCTCAAAGAGGAACTGGATGTTATACGAGGCGATGTGGACCATCTAAGGGATGATAGGAATGTTCCGAATGTGAATGACATAAATGGCAGCCAAACTTCGAGGTTTTTCCACGAACCTCGGGTTTATGAAAGAAAAGAGCTGAAAGTGTACCATCGAAGGCGGGAAGTTGTTCAATTGCAAAAGAATGAAAAATCGGTGGAGAAATGGTTACCGCTGGATTTAGGGCCGAAATCATTTAAGGATGCCCTCCTATCAAATCCAATGAAGGATGGTGGCAGAGATGGGAAGGAGACGGATGATAGTCGGAAAAAGATGAAGAAAGCTGAACTTAACCCGGCGAGGGCGTCGGTTTCTTTTGGTGGGGGAAGTTTGTAAGCCCCTCCGAAAGTCCCTTGCCCTAAATACTAGAAAATGGGAAAAAAGGCAAGGGATGCGTGCTTGCTTGGCGGAGCACAAGGGTTGGAACCAAGTTGTCCCGGTAAAATTGGCTTGGATGCAAGGGAACGACGGATGTTAAGGCTTGATGGTTGGGCGTCAAGCAAGTCCATACGCATGAGTTGCGCATGGTGCGCGCAAGACTTGGTGGCTTGTGCGCATTTGATAAGTTGTTCCGTAAGACTAGTGATGATGAGCGGATTTTCCCGCATGGCGGGCAGCAGCTATGCGCGCTGAGCAGGCAGCGTGCACAGATTGGTGCGGATGGGCGCGGGCTGGTGCGGATGGGCGCGGGCTGCGCGCATGACCTAGGCCCGCGCGTGCGCGCGCAAGCCTGGCAGCACAAAAAAATTGGTGGGAACAGTTATTTCTTAAGCGGGAACGGTTACGCGACGGTTTTTGGGCGAATTCAGGCACACTTAGGCGCCAAAATGTTCAGAGACGCGGAAGGCTTTGACTTGGGCAGTTATTGAGCATAACCGCCAAGTTAGTGGGCGAAGTGGCTGGAATAAATGGCGGGAATGGGGCAGTTTCTCCGAAAACTGCCCAAGACTTAGTGGAGCCTTTGAAATTCAAAAATACCTAGTTGATTGGGTTGTAATCAGCACTATAAATAGACTTGGCCTTGACTTGTACGATTTGGTTGATGAATTGTGTGTAAGCAAGCCTTTCCTTGTATTATTGTTCGGAAAATAAATATAAGGTTGGGAAGTGTTGGGGCTTTCCCGTATATCATTATGCACTTTTAATACAACAAGTGTGTGTGGGTTTTACTATGTTTGGGGAAAACATTCCAAAAGGTCTGGGCTTGAGCAATTCACTTGAACTCGAAATCTAGCAAACGAGTGTGGGAAAATCTAAGGGAAACACGAGAGTTTGCGAGGTTGGGGGGAGGCTGACTAATTTGTGGGGGTAAATCAAGCCGGACTGGGTTGATTCCTAGGCGAAAATTTCTGTCAAAGTTCAACCTCGTCACACAAGGCATATACTTAAGAAGTGTTTTCCATCTAAAACTAAATTACCTAAATGATGATCCTTCAAATACGAATTCATATATAATAAATGCAATCACCGTCTCCCAATCAGACTCAACGACAATTTTCTCGAATCTTCGCTCCCAAGCAAGTCAAATCCTTTCTTTGATTCCAAGTAGCTCAACCATAGTAATAGTAACATTCCCGAGGTTACTATCGGTATTAAGCTTCACCCACCTTCTATCCGGTTTTATCCAACTAACACGATCCTAGACACTCAACCTCTTCACACTTTGTTGCATACTTGCATTGCTTCCTTAATGTTTGTAGCAAGAAGTTTAATAGTGAAGATCGTTCCCTAGTAGTTTCATGAAAGTTTCGAAAGATGCATTAGTTTCGGGCGCACCAAATAGTCCATATAGAGGCATGATAAGGAAAGGCCAAGGAAAATACGAGAGAATAATATTCCGAAAGATGCAACAATTTATGGTTTGTTAATTGATAAACAAAGCCTCCCTCTATTAGGCTCTTCTAGTTATTTCAATATTTTTATAATATCATTCATAAATAGATACGACTTTTGTGGAAGTCAGATCAGACCAAAATTAACTCAAAAGCAATAGGTCGAGTTCGGTTGACCTGTGGGTTACCCACGCAAGTTCATAAGAGAAATTATAGGGATAATTACGAACAACCCCCTCAAGTTTGAAGAAATTACAGATTACCCCCTGAGATTTGAAAAATTACAAACTTCTCCCTAGTTTGTTATCTCCTCAGTTAGATTAACAGAATGTGCAAAATTTACTATTTTACACCTAATATGCTAAAACTCAAGGGGGTTATATGTAATAGAGAGCCCAAAAGTAAGAGGTTTAATGCAAAGACTAAAATTTTTAGGGGATTTGATGTAAATACTTGAGTTTTGTATCTACCAAACAGTTTTTATTCAATGAATACTATTTAATGATATCTTAGTATTTTTATGATAAACTAATCCCATACCTAGAGTTTATGGATGCTTAATATATTTCTATAGATATTAATCATGCAGCGTTTCAAAAGTAAGGATGTTAATGTAAGTATTAAAATTCTTGAGGAATTTACTGTAAGTACTTGAGTTTTGTGTTTATCTTTCTTTTTTTTTTTTTTTTTAGCAAAGAATGTTACTTAATGATATTTTGAAGTTTTAATAATGAACTAATTTCATTCCTAAAGTTTATGGATACCAAATATTTTTTTTGAAAAAAAAAATAAAATTGGACATGGGTGTTTATATTGGAATGTTGTTCGTATTTAAAGTATATGCATTAGAAATCACCAATGTTTGAGATATTTGTTTAAATAATTGTGATGGATATTTATGTGAATTTAACGTGTTTGTTATGATTTTCTATTTTATTAAAATATTTTATTATTCGAAATGAACAATGTTTAAATAAACTCATGCAAAATGTGCATAAAACTAAGACATTAACATATAGTGGAATCTGTAATTTTTTATCATACTTTATTGGAATAAATATGCATGAAATATTTATCCCGATTTATACTTATAGATAAAGTATAAATATTAATTAAATTACAAATTTTCAAATTAAAAATTACAAATTTAACTAATATTACAGATATATCATTACACTTTCAATATTATTTAAAAATAATATTGCTAATATCAACAAAAGTTAATACCGTTATTAACTTTTGGGGCAATTTGAAAGAAAAAATATAAACCTTAAGAGGGTGTTCGTAATTTCTCAAATCTCAAGAGGAATCAATATTTTTGCCAAATTTTAGGGGGAGTTCGTAATTATCCCTAAAATTTACAATTTTCTCAAGCTAATAGAAGTTAGCCTTTCCGTTTAATTGTCACTTTTCTTACCACGCTGTGTTTTTATATAGTTTTACCTAAAATTCATGCTGGCATGCCCCAAACGCACATCATTTCGGGCCAAATGCGCATTCCAATCGAGTTTTTTCACGAACAAAAATTCAACATCATTTCACATGTAACCAACGAAAATTGGACCCGAAAATAACAAAAAGAACTAACGACAAAGTCCAGTTCGTAATTTAAGAGCACATCAGACCAGTTTTATTAATACGAAAAATAAGTTATATGTAACCATAAAGCAACTGAGAGTCTTCGTCAATAGAATAATTAATCACCACTCAATTAATTCTCAGCACTTTCAATTTGCAAGTGGACTGGTTTTTAATTTGTTAATCCCGCGTTTATGTGCATATGCATGTGCAATGCATCCTATATATAATGGCCCTTCTTGGTCAGTTTCGATACAATATAACTCGATTGGAGAAATACGGCAGGGTTTGGAGATGAAGGGTTCAGAAAACTCTTGCAATCAAAAGAGAAGGTAGCGAAGCTCCATTTCTTTATACAAGATGCTCTAGAAGGTCGAGACGCCACCGTTTTCGAGGTGGCACGGTCCAAAATGACCAGCACCCACCCAGGGACGGAGGCAGGATTTCATGGAAGGGGGCGAAAATTAAAAATTTATATAAAATATTTTTTTAAAATAAATATTATTTTATTAAAAATAAAAATATTATTTTATTCGATATATATAAATAAAATAAGTATAATTTAAAACAAGTATAAGTAAAATTTAACTTATTATTTTATCATTAAAGTCTCAAGAAAATAGGTGCATTATCATGAATTGTTGAAGTGTAAACTCTCAAGAAAATAGATGCATTATCATGAATTGTTAAAATGTCATGGTGTATTGCTATTTTGAAGTAAAGCTCCAAATTACTTTTACTCATAGTTCCTATATAAATTTAAAAAATCATGGACTCAATTTAACATGATTTAAAATAAAATAATAAGTCAAATAACAAAACAACGTAAATAAATGAAAAATCATTTATCTTTAACTATTCTGATAGTCATAGAGATAAAGATAACTTAACAAATTAATTATAAATGTTATCCATAATTAAAAATATTATTTAAGGTACAAATTTTTAACTAAATAATTTATCCATAATAAAAGAAAAACTAAAATTAACACGATTATCTTCCTAATAAAAGTCAAATTAAAATTATTAATTAGATACAATCTTTAAACTAAATAATCTATCCATAATAAAAAATAAAATTAACACAGTTATCTTAATAATAAATAAATAAATCTTAATATAAAGAAATCATATCAACACTAAATTATCTAAAATTAAAGAGAGTATATATTATCTAAAATTAAACGCAGTTATCTTTATCCTATTCTCGTAGATATTTAAATAAAGAACTCTACCACTAATAAATTATCCTAAATTAAACACACACTACAAAAAAACAGCTGATTTCAGACGAAATACAGACTAAACTTGTAATATTCCCTTTTTATTATAAGATGCAAATGTTCCGGCGAAATTGCGAGGAAATTCCGACGAACTAAAATTTTATTTTAAAAAATAATTATATTTTTTAATTCAGACGAAGTTTTGCGATGAAATTTCGCCTGAAATTGTAAATTATTTTCGAAAATTATTACTCAGACGAAAGTTGGTCTGAATTTCGTCTGAAAATGTTTGAGAATCTCAGACCAATTTCCAATGAAATATCATGGTCTGAAAATATTTGAAATTGCGTCCTAATTCAGGCAAACTTGGTGGTCTGAAAATGTTGGGGATTTTTTTAGCAAGCCACAAACGAATATTCGTCTAAGGTTTCGTAGGAAAATAACCCAACTAAAGTCAAATTTGCCTCTGAAAAATCAGGTAACACTCTCTCAGGCGATGAATTCCGACGATATATTTCATCGGAAAATTCATGCCCTAATTTGTTCCCAAAGTTTCAGACCCGCCTATCCCTCCCTCATTTCATCCTTTTCCCTCCCTCGTTTGAGCCGTTCCCTCCCTGAAAATCTGAGCCACCACAATTTCCCTAAAATCGTACCATAATCTTTTTCTTGAATGGGTGTTATGAAGCTGGAAACAGCTCCGTTGTAACAATGGGCTTCGACGGGGCACATATGTAGAGCATGATTGTGGCGAGAATTTGAAGAAAAGCTTGGTGGGGTTGAGATTTGTAGCTACCAGCGCAAGCTTTGTGGCGAGAATTCGAAGTAAAGCTTGGTGGGGTTGTGATTTGTAGCTACCAACTCAAGTTAAGCTTTGTCAAGATTCATTCGATTGAGCTTTGAGGTGAGGTTTTCATACGGTGTAGATAATATATATTCTTCTAGCTTAATTTCGTGCTAGTTGTTTCATAGATTATGCTAGATAATATACATGCATACACTAATGAGACCCAGATCTGTAAAAGTTGAAAGCCTGAGTTGAGATTTGCTCGATTTGTTCATACGCACTTAATATATACAGATTCTATTAGGTATGGATTTGCTGAATTTGTTCATACTTAGTTAGGTGTACTCTGTTCCATTTGAAGTTAGAAAAGAGTTTGTTAGATGAAATTGAAGACTCAACCATTTGTGGAAGACTGAAATGAGTTTCTTTATATTTTTTGTGTATGAACAAAAGCTTTTTTCTTTAAAGATCCCAGCTTTATGACCCCTGAAGTTGATTTGAGTTGATTTGTTCTATTAACTGATTTGTTAGTTCTCCAAATGTCTATAGGAATCGATAACTTTCCAAAATTAAATATGCTATTCCTTCTTTTAATAATTTTTTTTTTGTTCTTATACGGTGAAGGTTTGGATAGCTGCTCTGAAGGGAGTTGAATGTGGGAATGAAGAATGCATTGATGTTGCAATCAGCCAAATGAGTTAAGTCTTGCTCTTCTTTCTCGTGAAACTGCGTTGGTTTCTATTGATACTTGAATTAAGCACAAGTAGTGGACATTTCTGGAATTTACACTGCCGATATTTTGGTTAGGTGAGCAAGAAAGTACATATTTTTGCGAAAAATACTGAAATTTAATTTGTTTTGAAGGACTGAAACCTATTATATATATATATATATATATATATATGCTTCAAAATAATGGAAAACTTGTGTTGAAGAGGATTGAAGTCAGTGTAGTATTATATTCTGAACACGTGAAAAGTTACTTGTTCTCAGCCACTATTCATTAGCTTTAAGTAGGAATTTTTTATCATGAGGTGAAGGGATGTTGTGAGAAAGTTTTAAAAGCTTGAAAGTTTTAAGCTTTCAGACTTTTTATGCAGATTTTGGTTATTAAAACATTTTTTTCTTGAATTTTTAAATCTAGAAAGCTTGTGATCTTTTTGTTGTTTCTTGATGTTAGCTACTATGTTTGCATATAAAAGCCTACTACTTATACGCTTATTTACATGATTATCAATTGAAAAACTAACAAGTTGTGCTTTTTTGCATGTTCAATCATATAATATCTTGCTCCAGCACATTAGCAAGCATTAATTTAAGCGGCCACCTGTCATCGGACATCAGCGGATTATCCGGAATGCAAATTAAGTAAGTTTCAAATTTTTGACATATATTTATGCTAGAAATTTTTGATATATTTTTATGCTTCAAATTTTTTGACTTCAAATGTCAATTCCAAACTCATACAAACTCTTTTCTTGAAACTGTTTCACTGTTATCCCCTATTTTTTTCTTGTTTTCTTATCTGAATTTATCTATGTTAAATTTAATGTGTGCATGTATAGAGTTTATGCATAAATGTGTTTTATGTGAATACATGGTGACTAAAAGTAGTCCTTGTTCTTCTTCTACTGTTATGCAGGATCTGATTGCCAAACTTAATGTTGGATTGTAGTTTTTTTGCTATTGGATTTGAAGCTGCATCGTACTAAGGTGAGTTTAGATTGAATAGATTGAATGCAATAATTTGACTAAAAAAAGTTAATCTTCAAGTAAAAAAGAATAAATTGAATGCAAAATTTGAGGCCATTAAGAACACATACCAACCAAAGGTTTACATTCTACCACTGTTGTTTGAAAAATTAACAAAATATGAAGTTGCATTTATTTGATTGAAAACTGAAAGATGTATGCTTTTTTTTTGTGAATTTGCATCTGCTGAAATACATGAAATGTGTGTGCAGTGTGGGTGATCTATTTGTTTGGGTATATTATTACAGAACAGTTTCCCTATGTATGATAGTTGAGAGAGAGTGTGGGATTGTGTAATATAAAAAGTCATGAGAAGTTGCTGGGCAGGAGATTTGTTTGTGTGATCCTTACATGGTGGATTCTTTCTTCAGTTCACCTTCTCTCTCTATATATAGATTCACTAAATCAGTACTGCACACATGTGGAAATTGCATTATTTAATACTATAGTTGCAATTGAAGTTGCATCGTACTATGGATAGCAATTCTATATACAACAGTATTGTTTTTAATCTTTAGTTCACCTTCTCTCTCTCTATAGCCCTTCCTTCATTATTTAATACTATTTATTTAAAAAAATGAAAACTAAAGATTGAAATTGAAAGTGGAAATTTAAGCTGCAGTTTTGTTTATATAGTTGCAATTGTTTGCATGAATTAATGTTATATATTCTGGTTTTGGAATTTAAGGAATAATTTTGTTAGGTTGAGATGAGGTATTGAATGTAAATTCCGATTAGCGACTTAGGTGTAATATTTGTTTAAGTGGAGAGTATTTTGAATTTTGACAGCTTGGATGCAGTCTACAAAGTGGTCTTTAAAGTCTGCATTATTAACTGCTTTAATTTATAATTGTGTAGTTCTCATGATGGTTCATTGTATCTACTTCAGCCTACAAAGTGGCCTTTTAAAGTCTGCACATAATCTTGAAGAGCAGTGACCTGGTTTGAAGGTAAGATCTTTCATGCTATTATTTTTTGAATCAGTTATTCAGTGGTGTTTTGATGGATTTCATTGATATTGTTTGTAATGCCCCTACGAGGGCATCCACGGCTATCCCGTGCTACGAACCAAGCTTGTATATAGAATTGCTATCCATATACCCGCCAAGTACAAAGCAAGCGTGACAAACGGACATCCTAGCTAGGCGGTACTAGACTCACAAAGCGAGTAACAATCACAAGTATGCGGAAGTTTAAATCGAAACATATCAGGTGCATAAAGTTCACTTAACCAACAATTAGGTGACCGTCACGGTCCAACATAAAATGCTCAAGTGCGGAAATGTAAAATCATCCTATTGACCAACATGGCCCAATCTAACATAAGAGTATAGCATCAACATAGTAAATCCATAATTCACAAAGACATAACATAAGTCATAAAGTAAAGTACGCTACAGGCGTAAACAAGTACAGGCTAGACTCAAGACAAGACTCCCAAAAGACCCCGCCTAGCTTGACTCCAAAACGCGACCTGCGGACACGAAAAGTAAATGAGGTCAGTTCAAAAGGAACCGGTGAGGGAAGAGCTAATTACGAAATAGTATAAGGGTTTAATACATGCAAAACCAAATGAGGGGCTTATGATCCATTAGCTTTTCTAAAACAATGCAAGGTTTTCAAAACACAGATCATAGACCACAAAACACCCGGCTCGGCGAGATCGAGCACTCCAACCAAACTTCCGAATCCAAATAAAACCAAACCAATCCTTCCAAACTCCATGATGTCGAGGGTGTCCAGCCCTCGAACATCGGTCCAAAACATGGGGAAGCGAGTCCATGAAACTCCACATTCCACCCTCGAGTATACCTCAGCCCCGAACACTCCGTCGGAACCTAAGTATCTCTTACAAGTTGGGAATTTCGTAAGAGATAACTGTCGGCCCTTGCCTTCCCGATATCCCTACTTACTCCATCCCCGAGCTCTCAAATCCAAGTCCAACCATGCAAGCGTCCCTGCAAGGCACCAATCTCCATGCCACTTTCATGGCATGGTCCAAAACATCTCGCTACACACGCATATACATAATATCCAATAAGGTTCTAAACGCATTTTGGGTATCTATCCCATATACCAAAACTCATACTTTAATTGTAAACCATTTTCCATAAGCAATTACCATTAATACAAGTTCACAAGCTTGGCTTATAGAGCCTATATATATACATTTTGAAAACGGGAGTTAAAACCATCAAACATGAAAGGCTATAGGTATCCACAGTTTGAAAATGTTTTACGTAATATTTCCTCACCTTTACTAAGAACTCCAAAGGCCAACCACGAGCAACAAGCTACTCGACCGGAGACTCACCACCTAACAAGACAAACGTACCAACGAAGGTAAGACACGACTCAAACCAATTAAGACAACGCACGGCTTCAAGAAAGAATAAACATGCTCATGATATGTAATGAATGTCCAAGTGTAGCATAATTGTAGCAATGATGATCAACAACATCATATAAGTCATATGACAAGCTTTCAAGTCATAAAATAAGCAAATAACAACACGTGAACCATGTTTAGCACATTATTACATATAATCGAGGCATGCACGATATTACAACGCATAGAAACATGATTCCAAGTCATATATATCATACTAGAGGCGTAAGAGGTGCAAAGGAAGTGAAAACGAAGCAAAACGATCAAGATCACAAAAACTCAAATTTTTGACCCGGGACAACCCAAACGGCCGTTTGGCCCTATAGTTCATTTTGTAAACGGGCGTTTGGCTTCAGAAAATCGTGACAGTAGGTTTTCACACGGGGGTTTGGTGTTTTAGTGCAATTTTCACACGGGCGTTTAACATACCACTGTTGCAAATCAGAATTACGAACATATGCTTGAACAAGGTGAAAATTAAGCTCCAAACACTTCTAAATCATGCCTCTAAGTTCATACAACTTGAATAAACGAATTTAGACATCAATATCATGATATGAACACTTAAGAATGAATATGCATCAAGAAATCCAACAATCAACACATATGAACATCATCTTCTTCAAGTATTCAAGCTCCAAGCTCATCAATGGTGAAATCTTCAATCATGCAAGAAACTTAAGGAAATTAATCACATTCTTCATGAAATTGTTCAAGGAACAAGAATCAATCACCAAATCAAGCTTAAACACACAAGAACATGAACATGCAAGAATTCTCCAAAAGCTTCAAAGGTCATCAGTGGTGGATTTCACATAAGAGCATGAAAGAAGTAATTCTTATACCAAAATGTTCCCAACACCAAGATAAACACAATTCTGCCAAGAAATTCGAGTTTAATCCAACACACAAGAACCCTAGTTCAAATTCAATTTTAAAGCTTCAAGAACACATACCTAACTAAGAAGCACATAATCTTACCTTGAAAGCTGAAAATCGAAGAGGAAAACTTGTCTTCAAATCTCGAATTCCCAGCTTCAATCTCCACTCTTATCTCTTAAAAATGGCTTGAAGTGTTCTTGGGAGAATATGAATGGTTTGAGAGAAAATGTGAGGGAGAGAGGGTTTGAATCTTGCAAAATAACGTAATATGAGTTTTAGTTGTTAAAATTTGATTTGGTTATTTGGGTCAGCTAATTGGGTCACGAACCGGGTCAATTGGAGCGGGTTAAAGGTGAAATTGGGTCTCAAATTGGTAAAGTTCGAAATTGGGTCGCAGGTCAACAATTAAAGGCTTAAAAGGTTGACTTCTTGTAAAATGGCCATAACTTATTCGTCCGAACTCCAAATTGAGCGATTCAAGAACCCACGAACTCGTAATCGAATTATCTACTCAATTTCATTAAGTTCTAACCAGTTCCAGGCTCAGAAAATAAATCTACCATTTAGTCCCTAAGTTATGCTTAATATCCAAATAAGCACATAGTTTCGATTAATCGCGAAGCATGCTACCAAAGCTAAATAGGAACAATACGAGCACATATTTCACATACCACGTAGCCACATAACTCATGTAAATCATATATTTCACATAAGCACGTACGAACATCAAATTAGGGCATATTGTTCTCATAATTCATGCATAAAAGGTAAATCGTTCACTCTCGTACCAAAGCATACCTTGATCGAGAAACGGGGCATCACATTGTTGTTGTATATGTCTGCTAAGATAATGTTTCTGCTGGTATATATTTACATGGTTGTATGTGGTTCATGTTTTCTGGGTATGTGACATTGGATAGGGTGTTTCATGCTGGTTTGACCATCTGATTGAAGTGGGCAAGTGTTTCATGTATCTCATGTTCTGATTGTATCTCATATATGATCTCATGGCCATTTTTACTGCTTGAACTGACCTATTTGTACTGATATGCACACATATTACTAGTTGAACTGTTTGTATCTTTTTATTTTTTTTTCCTAACATGTACTGAGGTGTAACAATGTACCAATTATCAAATATACTTGGATTGCACTGGATGTTTGATTATGTACTGAATCAATTTTTTGTGTTTTTTTTAATGACTGTACTGATTGAGCTAGTTATAGTGTATTTGCTGATTGTACACAAGCATCACTTGTACCATCATGAACTGCTAGAGTCAATTCTGCATTTGATGACTTTATCTGTTTATTTGTTAATCTGTTAGGCTATTTACTAGAAACATATTTTTTTAAATTGCATTACATGTGCTAGCTAGATGTTTGGATGGATCAAGGTTTGTCAAACATGGAAGCACAGACTTTTATATAACCATATAAACTCAACTGTATTTTAAATTTTTACACCTTGTATGTAGCGACTTCAAATGTAAATTCCGAACTCATACAAACTCTTTTCTTGAAACTGTTTTAGTGACATATACCCATCATACTAAGGTTCATCTTTTTTAAATTTCGCGCTCATTCGAGTCAGTTTGATACTCGAAAAAAATTCTGAACGAAACTGTTGTCCCCTGTTTTACCCTATTTTCGCGTTCATGGCAAGAAACATATTTTTGTAAATTGCATTAACTTGCATTACATCTGGTAGCTAGATTCTTGGATGGATCAAGGTTTGTCCATTTTTTTGCCTGTTGCCGTATTGGACTAATTAATACACAAATTAAATAAAGATTGTTGCTTTATGAAATAGGCCAACCTTTGTTTCTTGTGAATTGTTGTTGAACTCCTGTAAATAGGCCATCTTTATGAATTTGTTGAATTGGTAAAAACTAAACAATATCTTGTTGTTTTGTTGTTGATATCTGACTGACAAGGTGAACTTTGGATTGTTGGTAAAAATCTGAACATTATGTTTTGAATTTTTGTTAAAAATCAAAACATGATGATTCTTTCATAAAAAATGGGATGTTTCTGTAAGGGGAGGTTTCTGTAATTTGTAAAATTCCTAAGGGGAGGTTGCTGTAATTTGGAAACATCTTAAGTGTCGCTTGATGTAAACAAATCCAAAGCCACATAATGCAACAACAATGATAACATGAGTTTTACATACTTGTCTGTTGTGTTTATTATAAGTGTTGTTGCACAAATATTGAGTTTTTCAAAAAAATTACGTATGTTTGTGCTCATGTGTTTCTCTGCAAAGGCTTCTTTTCTTTAGTTCGTGTGTGTGGGTTTCTGCAGTGATTTATATTGTTAAGAGAGTGTGTGTATTGGTTAGAACTTGATTAAACTTCAATTTATATTTACACATATAAAACTAAAAGAAGCTTGAAACTTTCAGTTATGGTTGTTGAAGTTAAAAATGAGACTGCTTGTCTGAAATTGTTGATTACAGAAGTATCCTGTTGATATCTTGCGAATATGAAACTGGAAAATTTGAATTTCTGATGATGCTGGTAGATTTTATGCTACTTGTAGAGATGAAAAGGAATTTTTCAAGAAGAAAAACAGAAGTATGACTTGAATAAAGAGAATTGAAGGCGCGAAATTAGCTGTTATTGTTACTGTTTTTCTTCTTTTTGATCTCAATGAGTTGTCGAACAGAATGGATTAACCAAATTTTGTGATGTTAAATGAAATTCACAAACTTACTGTCAACTGAAATTCACAAACCTTTTGTTGTTGAATTAATTACTTTTTTTTTTTTTCAGCAATATTTGAATTCCTTCTAGCCCTCCTTGGTTTGATATAGGATCAGTAGTTGGTTAGTGAGATGGGGTGCCTTTTCTCTTCTTTGAAGTTTTGGGTGTACTTGTATTGTTTATGCATATGGGCTTCAAGATTCGATTTTTACTCTAATTTCAGTTGTAAGAATGCCGTATGATCGTTTAGTCATTTTCTTTTTCCCCGTTTTCCCAGTTTCCGTGCTCGAATTTCTTTGTTTTCGTTCACGTCACAGCTGCTCATGATCTGAAGGTAGTTACATATTCAGCTACCAAATTGTACGTATGATCTGTTGCCTGTCCAATTATATGGTTTATTCGAGTTGGGGTATCATTAAAATTGCAACTTTGTTCAGATTTACATGAAAGAGATTGCCTTTAGATTTGTGCTTCTTTTCATTATTTTTTGAGTGCATATTTTACATAAATATGTGTAAGATTGATGTATTCAGTGTGGCAGCAGCTGGATTCTCGGGAAGTGAATGTAATTTCAAACTTTGGTTTGCATTTATAGAAACAAAATTGTTAACTTTGTTTGTTGTTTTCTTATTTTACTTTGTTTGATCTCTTCCCGTTTTTGTAAGTCACATAAACCTTTGGTATTCTTATAAGCACTTATTATTTCCTTGTTAGTGGATAGTCCCAAAACATGCCTGCTGTTATGAGAGTTTGGTGTTTGCATGAATATGCCTAATGCAATAAATTAAAATATGCTTTGCAGGATCTAATTTCGAAGCTTTGTGTTGGATTGAACTTTGTTATCTCCTTGATTTGGAGTTGCATCGTGCTAAGGTGAGTATACGTAAGCTGAAATTTAACGAAATATTCTGATATTTGAATACTTACCTATTGTGTTTATTAACAAAAAGAGAACTTGGAATTATTTGCATACTTGCCTGTTGGATTGTCTGGTAACCAAAATAGAAGGTGCATTTATTTGATTGAAAACTGAAAGTTGTACCTCACTAAGCATTTGTGAACAACAGTCAAAACTTTGGTAGATTTTTTGAAGCCAATGTTTTTATACTTAGTCGTCTGGTCATTGAACCCTGAAAGCATATAAAAACATATGATCAACAGTTAAAACTTTGGTAGATTTATGTATAAATAATTACAGTTGCGCCCCCTCGAAGGAAAAAATCATCAACTATGATGGATAATATGCTAACATTAACTTTTGTCATTTGATATGTAGATGGATAATATTCCTTCACATAGGAGATGGATGTATAATAGGACTTACCCTACTCGTGGCGGCCTAAAACTAGAATTTATAGAAGGGGTTGAATCGTTTATAAAATATGCAAAAGGGTTAGAAGCATTTAGAACAGAAAGTGTTATTCGATGTCCATGTGTTAAATGGTTAAGGAAATGGGACTTCTTATCACCTGTTACCGTTACACGACATTTGTATTCAAATGGGTTCAAGCCAAATTATTGGTATTGGACCGATCACGGGGAGGTAGCTCCTAGTGAAGAGATTGCACCAAATTTAAGTCATGCAGCCGCGGGTACGAGTCATGATGGACATATAGATCTTTTAAGTAGGTATGTTGAAATGTGTATTGAAGCGGCGAGACAAGATATGCCAACTGGGGAAAATCAAGAACCAAATAGGGGTTCCAATGTTAGGGGGGAGTCAGAAAATTATCATGAGTTACCTAATACAGAAACTCAAAAGTTTTTTGATCTGTTGAGGGATTTTAACAAACTGGTGTGGTCTGGCTGCGATATACACTCACCATTGTCTGTTTTTTCAGGGTTAATGAGTATTCAAAATGATTACAATGTGCCACATGATGCTATGGATGAGCTCATACAGTTGATCTCAGAATTACTACCACCCGACAACACTGGTCCTAAAAAATTTTATGAAACACAAAAGTTGGTGAAGAAGCTTGGGTTGGTTAGTATAAGGATTGATTGTTGTGTCAATGGTTGTATGTTGTATTACAAAGGTGATGAAAACCTTCTGGAGTATAAGTTTTGCGGTGCCCCTAGATATGAAACATGTGAAGACAGAGGGAGTAAAGGTAGAAGAAAACAAGTTCCTGTCAAATCAATGCACTATCTGCCTCTTATACCTCGATTAAAGAGGCTCTACGCATCAATGAGCTCAGCCCCGTATATGAGATGGCATGCTGAGAATCGTCGGGCTGATGAGGTCATGTGCCATCCTTCTGATGGAAAGGCTTGGAAACACTTTGATCAATGTCACCCCGAGTTTGCCAATGAGCCTAGGAATGTGAGGCTTGTTTTGTGTGCTGATGGGTTTACTCCTTATTCTTAGTCAGCTGCATCATACTCTTGTTGGCCAGTAATTATAACGCCTTATAATTTACCTCCAGAGATGTGTATGACGATGTCGTACATGTTTCTAACATGTATCATTCCTGGGCCTAAAAATCCAAAGCAAAACATTGGCGTATATTTGCAACCGTTGATTGATGAATTGAAAGAGTTATGAGAAGTTGGTGTGGCGACATACGATGCATCAATGAATCAAAACTTTCTGATGAAGGCTGCATTTATGTGGACTATTAATGATTTTCCAGCTTATGGTATGTTATCAGGTTGGGGAACTACTGGTAGACAAGCGTGTCCCTATTGCATGGGTGATAGTAAGGCATTTTATTTGAAAAATGGACGAAAACAAAGTTGGTTTGATTGTCATCGACAGTTTCTGGATATAGATCACTCTTACCGAAGGAATAAAATATAATCAATTTTAAGAAGAATCGTACTGAGCATGATAATCCACCTCCTAAGTTGAATGGACGTGAAATTTGGGAACAGGTTTGTGAATTTCCAAAAGTTACAGAACATCCCAACGAGTTAAGGATTTCAGGTAGTGGTGTACAACATAATTGGAAGAAACAAAGTATATTTTGGGAATTGCCTTATTGGAAGGATAATTTAATCCGTCATAATTTAGATGTGATGCATATAGAAAAGAATATCTTTGACAACATCTTTAACTTGGTGATGGACATTTCAGGGAAAACCAAAGATAATGTGAATTCACGTATGGATATGAAGGAGTTGTGTCGTCGACCTGAATTAGAACTAGTGCCTAAGGGTAATGGACGTTGGGTAAAACCAAAAGCTAAGTATGCATTAACATTGGAGCAAAAAAGAGTAATATGTGAGTGGATAAAACAACTCCGCATGCCTGATGGTTATTCATCAAATTTGTCAAGATGTGTTGATACACAACATGCTAAGATACATGGGATGAAGAGTCATGACTGTCATATTTTTATGGAGCAGTTGTTATCTATTGCCTTTAGAGAATTGCCTGATGAGATTTGGAAACCGCTGGCCGAATTAAGTAAATTTTTCAGGGATTTATGTTCAAGTACGCTGAGGCATGCCGATCTTGATCAAATGGAGAAAAACATACCCATTATTTTGTGTAAACTTGAAAGAGGTTTCCCCCCAACATTCTTTGATGTAATGGAGCATTTGCCGATTCATTTGATCGAAGAAGCGCGTAATGGAGGGCCTGTACAATTTAGGTGGATGTATCCCTTTGAAAGGTAAAAAGAATTATTCATTATCTTATATAATAATCATTTCCTCAAATGACAAAATTATCTTTTACTCGATACAGATTCCTTGGAAAGATAAACAAAACGGTTAAAAATAAAGCTAGAGTCGAGGGTTCTATTTGCGAGGCGTACTTACGACGTGAAACTACCCATTTTTGCTCCTTCTATTTTCAATCTCATGTCCGTTCCATGAGAACAAGGGTGGTAAGGAATGATGATGGGGGTATTGATGACTCCAATCCAGAAATATTGAGTATTTTCCACCAGGCAGGGCGTGCTTCCGGTGCATGTAGTACTCGCTTTTTGGATGATAAAGAGTACAAATCTCCAATAAATCATGTCTTATTGAATTGTGATGAGATCCAGACTTTCTTGGAGTAAGTTAGAGAATTTAATTAATTTATTACATGTAACTGAATCAAGTGATAATTATAACAAACTTTCATGCATACTTGTGAACTTTGTAGTTTCTTTACCGAGGAGTTTAGGATTGGCCAAATAGACGGGAGTGATCGAGTGGATGAAGAATTTGCAGGATGGTTAAAGAATTACGTAAGTAAATCTATCGACGAATCAATTTCCAAACAATTACCATTGTAAGAAATATATTTAAATTAGCTTTATACAGGTGCGTGATCCAAAAAATGGAATTAACAATCCATACATACATCATTTATCTTGCGGTCCTCTTGTCAAAGTTAAAACGTGGGCCAAGTATTTTGTCAATGGTTTTAAATTCCACACACAGTCTTGGAGTAGTGGAAAGAAGACAATGAATAGTGGGGTCTGGGTCAAAGGTAGCTATGATGAATCAGGTGAGGACGATTATTATGGAATGTTGGATGAAATTATTGAACTAGAATATCCAGGAGAACCAATCAAGAAGGTGGTTCTATTTAAATGTGTGTGGTTTAATCCAACTCCTAATCAAGGAACTCGAATTGGTGATGCAGAATGCATGACGGTAGAAGTTCGGCGAAGTGGTAAATATAGAAAATATGATCCTTTCATACTTGCCCAATAATCCCGACAAGTGTACTTTGTTCAATATCCGGGTCGTATTAGAGATAAACAACAATGGTTTGTGGTAATTAAAGCTAAAGCACGAGGGAGGATAGAAATAGAAGAGTCTTTACCAATAGCTTATCAAAGTGATGAAGGAATAAGGGTAAATATTGTTGCCTCAGATGATAATAATGTAGGGCAATTGGTTGATCATAATAATAGCTTCGAGGAGGTGGAAGCTGAACGACCTAATGATAATAATAATAGTGAAAATGAGGATGGTGAGGAAGAGTTTAACTCTGATCAAAACGATTCTGATGAGGAGCTTAACTCTGATCAATATGATGATGATTCGGATTATGTCATGTGAGGTAAGAAATGTAACTTTCTAACTTAATGTGATCCACATGTCTGTTCTTTGCTTATTTTGACTGAGAATGACTGGCAATGTTACTTTATTTTCTTATTAGTTTTTACAAAAATAAATTACATATATCTTTCAAGATTGCTTACATATATCTTTTCTTTGTGCAGAAACGAGAAAGAGATCAGTTGTCCAATTTAATAGGAGAAGATTTTACTTGCTATCATAAAAGGAAGAGGAGAGATAAGGTAATTAACTATTGCTATTCATAAACAGACGTCTTTAGCAATTGTAGCAATCATGATTATCATCACTAGAAGATGATAATTTAATTAATTTCGACCTACTTAAGATTTCAAACTAAAGGGAGCCTATAATTACTAATGGCAGTCCTCTTTTTCAGTGAGTTCTGCATTATTAATGGTACAAATATATTAATGATTAATGGCCACAATGATTTGTGACCCAAATAAGCAAACATATGTTGTTGGGGACAACTCAAAATTCACTTACAAGTTGAGTTTCTTTTTCCTTTTGGGGGGATGCACGAATCTTGTCTCCAATGATTGCATAGCAGAACCTTATCCTTGCTAAAAATAGCCATTCTTGGTCAAAAATAGAGATGTTTCTTGCTTGTTAGGTTTGGGCTTCACTCACACTTGGGCTTCACCACTTTGGGGCTTCATCTTTAAATATCACAATTATCCAAATTTGATAATCTGAAAGTAAAGTTGATTAAATTGACCTGAGATGCTGGACTAGACTGAGTTTGAGTTATTTAATACTTGCTTGTAAAAGGAAGAGCAGAGATAAGCTTAATCACATTTTCAAGTGGAAGTATTTGTTTTCTCTATACTTTTGTTCAACTATATTCCATTAATTCAGACCCGTTGTTTCATTTTCATAGTATCTTCAAATTTTCAAATATTTCGTTGAATATGACTCTTGATAATTGATCGGATTACATGTATGAATCTAAGAATGGTAAATGTATGAATCTAAGAATGATATATATGTATGAATCTAGAATGAATCTAAGCATGAAATAACTATTTGAAAGTAATTGTTTGTAGATGAATAGGGGTCGTGGCAACCTTAATACCGGTTCACGGGGGAGGAATAAGAGTCTTTGGAGAGGTAATATGATCATCAACGATTCATCAGCATCTACTGCTACCTCATCTTCTGTCCCGGCTACTGTATCAGGTGATGAAACATTGTTATCATCACCAGTGGCACCTTCTCCATCTACAGCATTAGCTCCACAACCGTCATTTTCTCCACAACCATCACACTCTCCTACACAACCAACACACACTCCATCTCATACATCAGCGTCTCCTACTCAGCCAATTATTGATTCGAATTCTACATCACCATTTGGCATGTGTGCACCATCATCCACTGGTAAAACAAAATTGGAGCCTTCTGGGAATAAGTAAGTATAGAACATAAAGTTTGTTGTGTCTTCTAATATTTCTGAAGTTGATGCATCTTCATAATATATATTTATGCAGGTATGTCGACAGTTGGGCTGGGACAAACAACATCACTAATGTCCTGAAATCAAAGTTGACTGAGTCTTATAGGACATGGAAAGACATTCCCCGACATGCTGTTGTTGAATGGTTCGAGGAGTAGAAGGTATTAATCATTACATTTGTTTATTTAATTATTTACAACATAAATTAAATATAAAAAATGTTATATTTGATTGTTATTTGATTTTTATTTTACAGAAATATGTATATTGGGATCCACAACATGAGCAGCATATGAGAACTGCATTTGAGTCTGTTGGAGCGAAACGTTTGGCTGATCATTATAATAGGATTAGACATAAAGGTGAGAAGTCGGGATGGATGTTACAGAGAGCTTATGACAACTTGTCTGAATGGTGGAAGACCAAAGAGTTCGCTTCTACATCTTTGAAAAACAAGAAAAATAGGGCATCCACTAAAGGAGGCGTGCTTCATACAGGTAGAAGCATTTCAGCTGCTACTATTCGAAAAAGATTGGTTAGTCATTACCTTAACAATATTTAACAATTAGCTTAGTTTGTGTCCGAATAAGTTATCAAGTGTACATTATTTGCAGAGCGAGAGGGAAGACAGAGAAGTAGACCATGAAGAGATATTCAAGCTGACTCGAATCAGAAAGTTGGATAAAAAACAAATAACAAATGAGAATGTTGGAAATAATGATGAAGGCGGTCAACCAACTGAAGAAAGTGATGATGTGGGTAGAGCTACGTGGGTCGACGAGCGTTCGAGCTCAACATGGGTTAGTTTGATTATATTGATGAGCAATTAATAATTTATTAAAAGGTTTATGCAAGATCATAATGACCACTTTCGGATATATATTACTATAGGAGCTTTAAAATAAGTTGAAAGATGATAGAAACCAAAAAGCAGCTCAACTAGGTGAGGACGAGAGGGTTAACTTGCCTACCGATTTTGAATTACTTATTCAAGCTGGTGGGGGGCCAAACAAGAAAGGCGAGGTGTATGGGATGCCATACTTGAAAAGCAAATGCTCACGTACTAAAACTCCCACTAACTCTCAAGGTTGCTCTACTACATCAGCCCCATTGTCGGAGTTGGATAAGTTGAGAAGACAACAACAGCAACTGCTTGAAGAACAAGTTGCATTACGCCAACAAATACAGGAGGAGCAGGCTAGGTTACTCCAACAGCAGGAGCAGATTTTATCCGCCATAACAACGATCACTGCTATGTTGCAACAACAACGGAATTCAGATCCCGATGACCAACGTCGCTCAAATGACTAGGCAGGTACTACTATGATTTAAGTGATGTTGTGTGCCTGTTGTGTTGGTCTTGATTGTGGTGTTGGGGGTGTTGGGGGCTCTTCAAACACCATCAACAACAGCCCCATCTTTGACTCTCTGTTCAACAATGCATGCCCTTTATTTATTTTTTATGTTATTCGGTTCTTGTGATTCTATAGTTTCAATGCAGACAACCAACTTTTGCATATGCAGACATCTAACGTTCACGAATCAATTCTTGTCAAGTATTTTTTATTCCTTGCCTATGCAAAAGGTGCCCATTTTTTTGATCTTTTTCTGGAGGAGTTTTCCCACAATAATGAGCAGTCAATCTCAATAATATGAAATGGAATAATGCACTTCAATCAAACTGGCACAATTTTACACAATAGGCGAAGTGGTTAGTTGAGGTTTGACTCTTCAAATGATAGAATTTATTGCAATTCCATAATCTCCTTTTCTCACTGCTATGATGAGTATAATTATTTTTTGGGCATCCTAACTATAACATTTTTAACAGTTGCAGCCGTTTAAAATTGTTTCCTTCTATAATTATAATGTGTCACTTTGTCTTCAACACTATGATAGAATTGGGTTTCTATTGTGTAGCCTACGTACCGCATATATGCTATATAATCATTCAATCTTGATAGTGTACATTTTTTGGTCCAATATGCCAATTGTTAAATTGATATTAATTTCTCTATTTGTATATGCACATGTAGTTTCATAAGATACTTAAAATAAGTCACCAAATAACCTTTGTACGTTTAATGTTTTTGTTGACAGATCAGGCAATTCAAATGGCTTAAGTGGCAATACAACAACACTAGGTAAATTTTCACATGATGGAGAGAAGTTTTCTCTTCATATCTAGTGTTGGCGTATTTTACGTAGTGTTTGCATAATTTGGATTTATGTAATAGTACGTGACGAATTTGTAATTCAGTAGATTTTATCGCATTTCGTGTAGTTGGACATGTTATTACCAATATTGTTGGATTTACGGACAAGGATTGAATTTCTAAATTATTGTTGAATTTTACGTTTTTTATTATTTTATTCTGGGAATATAATTGCTAAAATACAGGTTCAAAATTCAACAAATAATAAATTGGAAAATTAATAATAATATCAATTTTGCGATAAAAATTGCGACGAAAATCATATAATAATTTAAGAATTTCCTATATTTTTTAAAATTTTCGTCTGAAAATGGTTTGAAATTGCGTCAGAAAGAAATTGAACTTCATTTGAAAATGGTCTGAAAGTTCGCCTAAAAATGGTCTGAATCTGCGTCTAAAAGAAATTGAAGTTCGTCTGAAAATGATCTAAAATTTCGTCTGAAAGAAATTGAAGTTCGTCTGAAATCTGACACAAAACGACAACGTCTATTGTTTCGTCTGAAATTTGGTTGGTATTTTTCCTCGCAAATAAATTCAAACGAAACTTTTTGGTCGCAAAATCGCCGGAAAAGATACGAGGAAGAATGCGCCAATACATTTTCGTTGGAAATGTGGTCGCAAATTCGTCTGAGAACTAGAATTTGGTCCATATATTATCGCCCGAATTTCGTCGTAATTTCGTCGGAAAATGAGTTCACCGGAAAATTGCCGATTTCGGGCGAGATTATTTTTCGTCTGAGATTCGTCGGACTTTCGTCAGAGATATAGTTCGTCGGAAGTGTCATTGGAAATTTCGTCTGAATTTGACTCCGATGAGGGTTATTCGGACCATATTCATTTCGTCCGAAATTGGTCTGAATTTCATCGGAAACCATGGATTTCAGACGAAATGGTCCAAATTTTCGTCTGAAATCAACTATTTTTTTGTAGTGACACACGTAGTTATCTTTAACCTATACAATCTTTTCTCAAAATATTAACCCGATTTATCATTAACAATTAATCATAAATTTGATCTAAATAATTTATTCATAATAAAACTATAAAAAATAAACTAAAACTAAATATAAGTTAATTTTACCTGCTGGTTTTATTGGATAACTTGGATCATGATCAATTTTTTTTTCCCCACAAATGTAGATTTTGAAAATTAGAAAAATGAGAGTTTTAAGGTGAGCACATGAACAAACGAAGAATAGAAAAATAAAAGAGGAAGAAGATGTAGATAAAAGATTAATTTAAGATTTTTTAATATGAAAAAGAAGATCAAAAGACTTAAGAGACATAAAAGATTAATTTAAGATTTTTTAATATGGAAAAGAAGATCAAAAGACTTTTTTTATTGGGAAACGAAGTAAAAAGTGCATTTGGATTGAGAAAGCTAATCAAAATTAAAATAAATTAATACTAAAAATAAATTTTAAATTGGTGAGGTGTAATTTTATTTGGAGGGGGGGGGGCGAATTTATAAATTTAGGAGGGGCAAAATAATAAAAAATTTAAAATTTATATATAGATGCCCACCCCCGCTCCGTCATTGTACCCACCCCCATTCGTTTGGCCTCGTTAGAGTCCTCGACGACAAGATAACCGTAGGGCCGGACCCCGATTCAGAGGAATTGGGTCGGGCTCAGGGGATGATAACTTTATCGGGCTTGGAGAAATCAGGTATTACTATGAATCTCAACTTTTATTTTACTTCGGGCGAGTATAAAGACCGTTCGCTCTACATTGTCGGAAGAAACCCTATTTCCAGCAAAGACCGCGAGCTGCCGGTCGTCGGGGGAACCGGTGTTTTCCGGATGGCGAGAGGGTATTCTATTTCCAATACGTATTCGTATGATCCGATTGCAAATTATGGCGTATTGGAATACACGGTCTACGTTGCTTATATCGGTGATGATCAACAGTGTGATGTTGAAGTTTGTTGAGGAATGAAAGTCATGGAGCTTAAATCTAAGAATGTACGTGGACGGTCCTGAGTTCAGATAAACATTGAGTTTGAAATTAAAAAAAAATTATATTATTTGGATATCTTTTATTTCGTTATCCGTTTGATTTACTGTGTAATAATTGGGAGTTTGTGTGTGTAATGAATTGTAATATTTAATTCTTGTTCAATCATGAAGCCAATTTCTTTTTCCTTTCTCCAACAACGTATATTATTATTATTACATTTAGATCTCCTGTAAGAAGATGTATTTATACGTAAACTTCTTCTGATTTTAGAAATTACAGTGATGTACGTACGATCACCCCTTTTGATGGGCTCCATTAGATGTATTTTTAAAATTATGGTTTGTAGTATTAGAGTCATTCTCAACACGAGCGTTATGATTTACTCACTTTCGTATAGTGCTGATAGTATGCACAATTCCATATATTCTCGTTTGTTTATGGTTGATTATTAGCGTTTAATATTGATATAAAATGGTGCCATGATTTATTTTCATGTTTTTAATGCAGTTAAGACGTATTACCAGGAATTAGAGCTTTTCGGGCTAATTTAGGAGATTTTGGATCAATCTTGTGCTTAGGGTCGTGTGGCTGGAATCAAAGGAAGAAAATTGTTGTTTTGGGCCTAATTGCTAATTGGACCAAGGGAATTGGAGCTTTTATTTTAATTGGAGAAAGTTCCAATTTTAGTTAATCCTGGGCAGCAAATTGGCGTGGAAATCAAGTTCTGCTTGGACTAGGAATTGGAGAGAAGTTGATTGTGTTTGCTAGTGGGTTTGGGCATAGTGATTAATGGGCCTGCACGTTTTATTCTTGGAAGCAATTTAATTAAAGAAGACCCAATGGGAATTAAAACTTGGTCAGCAAGTTTAACGTGAGGAGGCATAGTCCAATTTGGATTTGGAATTGCTAGAAGATTTATGCGGCTATTTAATCAAGCCTTGGGGCAGATTAGAGGAAAACTTTTTCCCATACACTTTTGACGTAGCAGCACTTGGGAAGATTTCTGGAGCAGCGACCACCTCTTCCATACTTTGTTTCTTATTTTAATTTCGTGTTTTAGTTAGATTTTCTTTAGTACCTAGTTAGGAATTTACAATTTATGTTTTTGACATCGTGAGACCTAATTGGTTTTTATAATTCAGTTTTATTTCAACTATTTATTAATTCTCCGAATGTCTTGTTTATTGTGATCTATTTACTTAGTTGATTAACGGCCGGATTTTCTAAGTAGATGGTTGCATATAGCCAATCTTGATTGCATGAAGTATACGTAGTGCTTGATAGATAATTAGTGGTGCATTAGTGATAGGAAGTCATAAAGTCGAATCTGATTCACTAAGGGAGTTAATAATCGAATTTGAATCTTGCACGTGTCGTGACTTGGTTAATTTGGGCTAGTGTTTTCTTAATTCTTAAGGCTGTTGACTCATTGAATCCTGTCGAGTATCTCTAGGGGTTGTGAGTTGATTAGGGAACAACTGTCGAGTGTCTCTAGGTTATTCTATTATTTAAGAGAAAACGAGGCGGAGTCGAGTGTCTCTATCCGCCATAGCTAGTCTATTTGAATAACTGAATTTATCTTTGCGTCTATAATCGATGTCCTAAACTGAATTGTAATTCCTAGCTAGGTATCATCTTTCCCATTGATTTATCAAAACCAACTTCAAACGTGATTTAATTGCTTTCTTCTTAGTTTATTAATTTAATTGTTTTATTAGTTTAGTTAAATCCAAAACCCCCCTTACTTTTACTAGTTAATTCTTGTGAGTTTTCCTGTGATTAATTAGAATTATTTTCAAACCAATATCTGTGGATTCGACCCGTTTACACTATACTCTGTATTTGTCGTAGACCGGAATTATATTTATTTTTGACGGATTCGACACCTGTCAAATTTTGGCGCCGTTGCCGGGGATTGGTATTAATCGAATTTAATTCTTTTTATGAACAGGAGTATTCGCGGAGTTGACGAGTCAATTTTTTATCCCGAGATCGAGAAAACTGCGAAATCGCTAAGGAGACAAGCCAAAACACGCAACAATCTAGAGGAAAGTTCAAATCTGATCAAATCCAAAGAGTCCAGTACCGAGTCGGAACACTCAGAAGGCGAACAGACAAATTTGATCATAAGGTTGGACCATACATTGGCGATGATAGTACCATCAGCTCTCGTAACTATGCGCGATCAAGCACGCCCAGGCGTAAAAATTGTAGGTTCAAGGCCTATACAAGATGATTGCTGGAAGGTACAGCTTTTCAACAGGTTTAACCATAAGACGTGGCCACGCTTTGAGGTCAAGCACTGGTATGCTGACATTGTTGATTATTTAACCACTAATTTCTTCAGATCTCACATATCTTTCTAGTTCAGGAACCCAAGAGCTAATGTGAGGGATTGTGGGAAATTTTTTTGTAAATGGTTAATGAAGTATGTGCTGAGAAAGTGTCGAATAGTGTTGAGAACCTCTAGGAGTCATCATCCCCAATCTAGAGGGCGCAATGGATTAGAAGATTCATCACCACATAGTCGAGGGGATCTATATGGAGGTTCCACCTCCATTTGAGTTGGTCGATGCTCTTGGTTGTCTTCCCGACGCGCCTTGTTTGCCCAAATTTTTTCGATTTGCTATTGTTACACTGCTGATGCATCTGTACAGGTTTGATAGAAAGGTTTGGCCATACCTGGACCCCATACAATTTTTGCGAGAAAAAAAAAAAAAAAAAGCCCCCAGATATGCACTTCAGGGAAGTCCTCTTTTCTCTCGATTTTTTTTTATGCCTTGAGGACAATGCATGATTTAAGTGTGGGGGGGAGGGATAAGCCTATTTACTGTTTGGCTTACGTTCTTGAATTCGATTTTTTTTTTCCTGCATCAACTGTTTTGACTTGTTGTTTACTTGAATTTGAGGATGTTAGAAATTGTGAATAATTTATTCCTGTTTTGAATATGTTTGCTTAAGCTTGAGCACTAAATTTTTGCTAGAACTTATTAGGCAATTGAATGCGTGAAAGATTGTGTGAAATTTGATTAATTAGTATGACTTCATGCCCTTATCTTTCGCGCACTAATTGAACAGTTTATGTACTTTGTTTAGATAGGTTAGTTATGTTTTTCAATAAAGTTCTGAAAATTGACAAGAATACACTTTAACTCCCTTCGAGGCGAAATAAATTGGTTGACGAGTAATTCAGGAGATGACTTAGGCATTTGTTGTCGGTGTTTTTGGCCTTTTAATTGATTTACACTAAATAACATTGCCCGATTGACCCCGCTGAGTCTTAGTATTGTGCAAATTTCTTTCTTAGCCATGTTACAAGCCAAAGCATAATACAAATTTCCTACCCACATCTTTGTTACACCTTGCTTACTCATTTTCTTTTTAGGATTGCATTGATTATGTCTAGACTCCTTTTTGGGATTGATTTGAAGTGTGAAAGTTTCATTGTGTTTGGAATAGAAAAAAATTGTGAGAGTGATGGAAAAAAGAAAAAAAAAGAGCGAAGTCAAGAAGAAAAGAGAAGAAAATGAGCTAAAAAATAGAAAAAAATATAAAAAAAAAAGCAAAGTGTGAAAACAAAGAAAAAGAGAGATAGTTTGAGTATTGTTTAAAATTCAATAAAGGGTTGGGAATTAGTTATGAAAAAGTGGAGTCTTGGGAAGAATAAAAGGAAACACTTGGGATTAATTTTAATGTGTAAGCTTGGTGTGATTAGCCTTTGATTTACTTTTTCCTACCTTGACCCAAGCCTACATTACAAGCTCGGAAGACCTATCAATCCTGAGTTATTAGTTGATCAAATTAGTGGAGATTGGAGTGAAGGGTGTATTCGAAATTGATGATTGGTTCTTATGCGAAAAATATTAACTTGTTTGTCTAATCTTTGTACATTCTTTGGTTCAATTCACACTACACACGAGGGTATGATTTTTGTACTAATTGGTTGAATTTCATGTGATTGAGTAATGTGTTTAATTGCTAGATTAGTTTAGGCGAAAATTCGAGGTTCGCTGGGTGAATATGTTTGATAGGAGCGATGTTTTATTTGATTTTTATTTCTCTCAAGGACGAGTGAATGGACAAGGGGGGGGGGGGGGGGGGGGGATTTGATAGTATGCACAATTCCATATATTCTCGTTTGTTTATGGCTGATTATTAGCGTTTAATATTGATATAAAATGGTGCCATGATTTATTTTCATGTTTTTAATGCAGTTAAGACGTATTACCAGGAATTAGAGCTTTTCGGGCTAATTTAGGAGATTTTGGATCAATCTTGTGCTTAGGGTCGTGTGGCTGGAATCAAAGGAAGAGAATTGTTGTTTTGGGCCTAATTGCTAATTGGGCCAAGGGAATTGGAGCTTTTATTTTAATTGGAGAAAGTTCCAATTTTAATTAAACCTGGGCAGCAAGTTGGCGTGGAAATCAAGTTCTGCTTGGACTAGGAATTGGAGAGAAGTTGATTGTGTTTGCTAGTGGGTTTGGGCATAGTGATTAATGGGCCTGCACGTTTTATTCTTGGAAGCAATTTAATTAAAGAAGACCCAATGGGAATTAAAACTTGGTCAGCAAGTTTAACGTGAGGAGGCATAGTCCAATTTGGATTTGGAATTGCTAGAAGATTTATGCGGCTATTTAATCAGGCCTTGGGGCAGATTAGAGGAAAACTTTTTCCCATACACTTTTGACGTAGCAGCACTTGGGAAGATTTCTGGAGCAGCGACCACCTCTTCCATTCTTTGTTTCTTATTTTAATTTCGTGTTTTAGTTAGATTTTCTTTAGTACCTAGTTAGGAATTTACAATTTATGTTTTTGACATCGTGAGACCTAATTGGTTTTTATAATTCAGTTTTATTTCAAGCATTTATTAATTCTCCGAATGGCTTGTTTATTGTGATCTATTTACTTAGTTGATTAACGGCCGGATTTTCTAAGTAGATGGTTGCATATAGCCAATCTTGATTGCATGAAGTATACGTAGTGCTTGATAGATAATTAGTGGTGCATTAGTGATAGGAAGTCGTAAAGTCGAATCTGATTCACTAAGGGAGTTAATAATCGAATTTGAATCTTGCACGTGTCGTGACTTGGTTAATTTGGGCTAGTGTTTCCTTAATTCTTAAGGTTGTTGACTCATTGAATCCTGTCGAGTGTCTCTAGGGGTTGTGAGTTGATTAGGGAATAAATGTCGAGTGTCTCTAGGTTATTCTATTATTTAAGAGAAAACGAGGCGGAGTCGAGTGTCTCTATCCGCCATAGCTAGTCTATTTGAATAACTGAATTTATCTTTACGTCTATGATCGATGTCCTAAGCTGAATTGTAATTCCTAGCTAGGTATCATCTTTCCCGTTGATTTATCAAAACCAACTTCAAACGTGATTTAATTGCTTTCTTCTTAGTTTATTAATTTAATTGCTTTATTAGTTTAGTTAAATCCAAAACCCCCCTTACTTTTAGTAGTTAATTCTTGTGAGTTTTCCTATGATTAATTAGAATTATTTTCAACCAATCTCTGTGGATTCGACCCGTTTACACTGTACTCTGTATTAGTCGTAGACCGGAATTATATTTATTTTTGACGGATTCGACACCTGTCAAATTTTGGCGCCGTTGCCGGGGATTGGTATTAATCGAATTTAATTCTTTTTATGAACAGGAGTATTCGCGGAGTTGACGAGTCAATTTTCGATCCCGAGATCGAGAAAACTGCGAAATCACTAAGGAGACAAGCCAAAACACGCAACAATCTAGAGGAAAGTTCAAATCTGATCAAATCCAAAGAGTCCAGTACCGAGTCGGAACACTCAGAAGGCGAACAGACAAATTTGATCATAAGGTTGGACCATACATTGGCGATGATAGTACCATCAGCTCTCGTAACTATGCGCGATCAAGCACGCCTAGGCGTAAAAATTGCAGGTTCAAGGCCTATACAAGATGATTGTCGCAAGGTACAGCTTTTCAACAGGTTTAACCATAAGACGTGGCCACGCTTTGAGGTCAAGCACTGGTATGCTGACATTGTTGATTATTTAACCACTAATTTCTTCGGATCTCACATATCTTTCGAGTTCAGGAACCCAAGAGCTAATGTGAGGGATTGTGGGAAATTTTTTTGTAAATGGTTAATGAAGTCTGTGCTGAGAAAGTGTCGAATAGTGTTGAGAACCTCTAGGAGTCATCATCCCCAATCTAGAGGGCGCAATGGATTAGAAGATTCATCACCACATAGTCGAGGGGATCTATATGGAGGTTCCACCTCCATTTGAGTTGGTCGATGCACTTGGTTGTCTTCCCGACGCGCCTTGTTTGCCCAAATTTTTTCGATTTGCTGTTGTTACACTGCTGATGCATCTGTACAGGTTTGATAGAAAGGTTTGGCCATACCTGGACCCCATACAATTTTTGCAGGAAAAAAAAAAAAAGCCCCCAGATATGTACTTCAGGGAAGTCCTCTTTTCTCTCGATTTTTTTTTATGCCTTGAGGACAATGCATGATTTAAGTGTGGGTGGAGGGATAAGCCTATTTACTGTTTGGCTTACGTGCTTGAATTCGATTTTTTTTTTCCTGCATCAACTGTTTTGACTTGTTGTTTACTTGAATTTGAGGATGTTAGAAATTGTGAATAATTTATTCCTGTTTCGAATATGTTTGCTTAAGCTTGAGCACTAAATTTTTGCTAGAACTTATTAGGCAATTGAATGCGTGAAAGATTGTGTGAAATTTGATTAATTAGTATGACTTCATGCCCTTATCTTTCGCGCACTAATTGAACAGTTTATGTACTTTGTTTAGATAGGTTAGTTATGTTTTTCAATAAAGTTCTGAAAATTGACAAGAATACACTTTAACTCCCTTCGAGGCGAAATAAATTGGTTGACGAGTAATTCAGGAGATGACTTAGGCATTTGTTGTCGGTGTTTTTGGCCTTTTAATTGATTTACACTAAATAACATTGCCCGATTGACCCCGCTGAGTCTTAGTATTGTGCAAATTTCTTTCTTAGCCACGTTACAAGCCAAAGCACAATACAAATTTCCTACCCACATCTTTGTTACACCTTGCTTACTCATTTTCTTTTTAGGATTGCATTGATTATGTCTAGACTCCTTTTTGGGATTGATTTGAAGTGTGAAAGTTTCATTGTGTTTGGAATAGAAAAAAATTGTGAGAGTGATGGAAAAAAGAAAAAAAAAGAGCGAAGTCAAGAAGAAAAGAGAAGAAAATGAGCTAAAAAATAGAAAAAAATATAAAAAAAAAAAAAGCAAAGTGTGAAAACAAAGAAAAAGAGAGAGAGTTTGAGTATTGTTGAAAATTCAATAAAGGGTTGGGAATTAGTTATGAAAAAGTGGAGTCTTGGGAAGAATAAAAGGAAACACTTGGGATTAATTTTAATGTGTAAGCTTGGTGTGATTAGCCTTTGATTTACTTTTTCCTACCTTGACCCAAGCCTACATTACAAGCTCGGAAGACCTATCAATCCTGAGTTATTAGTTGATCAAATTAGTGGAGATTGGAGTGAAGGGTGTATTCGAAATTGATGATTGGTTCTTATGCGAAAAATATTAACTTGTTTGTCTAATCTTTGTACATTCTTTGGTTCAATTCACACTACACACGAGGGTATGATTTTTGTACTAATTGGTTGAATTTCATGTGATTGAGTAATGTGTTTAATTGCTAGATTCGTTTAGGCGAAAATTCGAGGTTCGCTGGGTGAATATGTTTGATAGGAGCGATGTTTTATTTGATTTTTATTTCTCTCGAGGACGAGTGAATGGACAAGTGTGGGGGGATTTGATAGTATGCACAATTCCATATATTCTCGTTTGTTTATGGCTGATTATTAGCGTTTAATATTGATATAAAATGGTGCCATGATTTATTTTCATGTTTTTAATGCAGTTAAGACGTATTACCAGGAATTAGAGCTTTTCGGGCTAATTTAGGAGATTTTGGATCAATCTTGTGCTTAGGGTCGTGTGGCTGGAATCAAAGGAAGAAAATTGTTGTTTTGGGCCTAATTGCTAATTGGACCAAGGGAATTGGAGCTTTTATTTTAATTGGAGAAAGTTCCAATTTTAGTTAATCCTGGGCAGCAAATTGGCGTGGAAATCAAGTTCTGCTTGGACTAGGAATTGGAGAGAAGTTGATTGTGTTTGCTAGTGGGTTTGGGCATAGTGATTAATGGGCCTGCACGTTTTATTCTTGGAAGCAATTTAATTAAAGAAGACCCAATGGGAATTAAAACTTGGTCAGCAAGTTTAACGTGAGGAGGCATAGTCCAATTTGGATTTGGAATTGCTAGAAGATTTATGCGGCTATTTAATCAAGCCTTGGGGCAGATTAGAGGAAAACTTTTTCCCATACACTTTTGACGTAGCAGCACTTGGGAAGATTTCTGGAGCAGCGACCACCTCTTCCATACTTTGTTTCTTATTTTAATTTCGTGTTTTAGTTAGATTTTCTTTAGTACCTAGTTAGGAATTTACAATTTATGTTTTTGACATCGTGAGACCTAATTGGTTTTTATAATTCAGTTTTATTTCAACTATTTATTAATTCTCCGAATGTCTTGTTTATTGTGATCTATTTACTTAGTTGATTAACGGCCGGATTTTCTAAGTAGATGGTTGCATATAGCCAATCTTGATTGCATGAAGTATACGTAGTGCTTGATAGATAATTAGTGGTGCATTAGTGATAGGAAGTCATAAAGTCGAATCTGATTCACTAAGGGAGTTAATAATCGAATTTGAATCTTGCACGTGTCGTGACTTGGTTAATTTGGGCTAGTGTTTTCTTAATTCTTAAGGCTGTTGACTCATTGAATCCTGTCGAGTATCTCTAGGGGTTGTGAGTTGATTAGGGAACAACTGTCGAGTGTCTCTAGGTTATTCTATTATTTAAGAGAAAATGAGGCGGAGTCGAGTGTCTCTATCCGCCATAGCTAGTCTATTTGAATAACTGAATTTATCTTTGCGTCTATGATCGATGTCCTAAGCTGAATTGTAATTCCTAGCTAGGTATCATCTTTCCCGTTGATTTATCAAAACCAACTTCAAACGTGATTTAATTGCTTTCTTCTTAGTTTATTAATTTAATTGCTTTATTAGTTTAGTTAAATCCAAAACCCCCCTTACTTTTACTAGTTAATTCTTGTGAGTTTTCCTATGATTAATTAGAATTATTTTCAACCAACCTCTGTGGATTCGACCCGTTTACACTATACTCTGTATTAGTCGTAGACCGGAATTATATTTATTTTTGACGGATTCGACACCTGTCAAATTTTGGCGCCGTTGCCGGGGATTGGTATTAATCGAATTTAATTCTTTTTATGAACAGGAGTATTCACGGATTTGACGAGTCAATTTTCGATCCCGAGATCGAGAAAACTGCGAAATCGCGAAGGAGACAAGCCAAAACACGCAACAATCTAGAGGAAAGTTCAAATCTGATCAAATCCAAAGAGTCCAGTACCGAGTCGGAACACTCAGAAGGCGAACAGACAAATTTGATCATAAGGTTGGACCATATATTGGCGATGATAGTACCATCAGCTCTCGTAACTATGCTCGATCAAGCACGCCCAGGCGTAAAAATTGCAGGTTCAAGGCCTATACAAGATGATTGCTGGAAGGTACAGCTTTTCAACAGGTTTAACCATAAGACGTGGCCACGCTTTGAGGTCAAGCACTGGTATGCTGACATTGTTGATTATTTAACCACTAATTTCTTCAGATCTCACATATCTTTCGAGTTCAGGAACCCAAGAGCTAATGTGAGGGATTGTGGGAAATTTTTTTGTAAATGGTTAATGAAGTCTGTGCTGAGAAAGTGTCGAATAGTGTTGAGAACCTCTAGGAGTCATCATCCCCAATCTAGAGGGCGCAATGGATTAGAAGATTCATCACCACATAGTCGAGGGGATCTATATGGAGGTTCCACCTCCATTTGAGTTGGTCGATGCTCTTGGTTGTCTTCCCGACGCGCCTTGTTTGCCCAAATTTTTTCGATTTGCTGTTGTTACACCGCTGATGCATCTGTACAGGTTTGATAGAAAGGTTTGGCCATACCTGGACCCCATACAATTTTTGCGGGAAAAAAAAAAAAAAAAGCCCCCAGATATGCACTTCAGGGAAGTCCTCTTTTCTCTCGATTTTTTTTTATGCCTTGAGGACAATGCATGATTTAAGTGTGGGTGGAGGGATAAGTCTATTTACTGTTTGGCTTACGTGCTTGAATTCGATTTTTTTTTTCCTGCATCAACTGTTTTGACTTGTTGTTTACTTGAATTTGAGGATGTTAGAAATTGTGAATAATTTATTCCTGTTTCGAATATGTTTGCTTAAGCTTGAGCACTAAATTTTTGCTAGAACTTATTAGGCAATTGAATGCGTGAAAGATTGTGTGAAATTTGATTAATTAGTATGACTTCATGCCCTTATCTTTCGCGCACTAATTGAACAGTTTATGTACTTTGTTTAGATAGGTTAGTTATGTTTTTCAATAAAGTTCTGAAAATTGACAAGAATACACTTTAACTCCCTTCGAGGCGAAATAAATTGGTTGACGAGTAATTCAGGAGATGACTTAGGCATTTGTTGTCGGTGTTTTTGGCCTTTTAATTGATTTACACTAAATAACATTGCCCGATTGACCCCGCTGAGTCTTAGTATTGTGCAAATTTCTTTCTTAGCCACGTTACAAGCCAAAGCACAATACAAATTTCCTACCCACATCTTTGTTACACCTTGCTTACTCATTTTCTTTTTAGGATTGCATTGATTATGTCTAGACTCCTTTTTGGGATTGATTTGAAGTGTGAAAGTTTCATTGTGTTTGGAATAGAAAAAAATTGTGAGAGTGATGGAAAAAAGAAAAAAAAAGAGCGAAGTCAAGAAGAAAAGAGAAGAAAATGAGCTAAAAAATAGAAAAAAATATAAAAAAAAAGCAAAGTGTGAAAACAAAGAAAAAGAGAGATAGTTTGAGTATTGTTTAAAATTCAATAAAGGGTTGGGAATTAGTTATGAAAAAGTGGAGTCTTGGGAAGAATAAAAGGAAACACTTGGGATTAATTTTAATGTGTAAGCTTGGTGTGATTAGCCTTTGATTTACTTTTTCCTACCTTGACCCAAGCCTACATTACAAGCTCGGAAGACCTATCAATCCTGAGTTATTAGTTGATCAAATTAGTGGAGATTGGAGTGAAGGGTGTATTCGAAATTGATGATTGGTTCTTATGCGAAAAATATTAACTTGTTTGTCTAATCTTTGTACATTCTTTGGTTCAATTCACACTACACACGAGGGTATGATTTTTGTACTAATTGGTTGAATTTCATGTGATTGAGTAATGTGTTTAATTGCTAGATTAGTTTAGGCGAAAATTCGAGGTTCGCTGGGTGAATATGTTTGATAGGAGCGATGTTTTATTTGATTTTTATTTCTCTCAAGGACGAGTGAATGGACAAGGGGGGGGGGGGGGTTTGATAGTATGCACAATTCCATATATTCTCGTTTGTTTATGGCTGATTATTAGCGTTTAATATTGATATAAAATGGTGCCATGATTTATTTTCATGTTTTTAATGCAGTTAAGACGTATTACCAGGAATTAGAGCTTTTCGGGCTAATTTAGGAGATTTTGGATCAATCTTGTGCTTAGGGTCGTGTGGCTGGAATCAAAGGAAGAGAATTGTTGTTTTGGGCCTAATTGCTAATTGGGCCAAGGGAATTGGAGCTTTTATTTTAATTGGAGAAAGTTCCAATGTTAATTAAACCTGGGCAGCAAGTTGGCGTGGAAATCAAGTTCTGCTTGGACTAGGAATTGGAGAGAAGTTGATTGTGTTTGCTAGTGGGTTTGGGCATAGTGATTAATGGGCCTGCACGTTTTATTCTTGGAAGCAATTTAATTAAAGAAGACCCAATGGGAATTAAAACTTGGTCAGCAAGTTTAACGTGAGGAGGCATAGTCCAATTTGGATTTGGAATTGCTAGAAGATTTATGCGGCTATTTAATCAAGCCTTGGGGCAGATTAGAGGAAAACTTTTTCCCATACACTTTTGACGTAGCAGCACTTGGGAAGATTTCTGGAGCAGCGACCACCTCTTCCATTCTTTGTTTCTTATTTTAATTTCGTGTTTTAGTTAGATTTTCTTTAGTACCTAGTTAGGAATTTACAATTTATGTTTTTGACATCGTGAGACCTAATTGGTTTTTATAATTCAGTTTTATTTCAAGCATTTATTAATTCTCCGAATGTCTTGTTTATTGTGATCTATTTACTTAGTTGATTAACGGCCGGATTTTCTAAGTAGATGGTTGCATATAGCCAATCTTGATTGCATGAAGTATACGTAGTGCTTGATAGATAATTAGTGGTGCATTAGTGATAGGAAGTCGTAAAGTCGAATCTGATTCACTAAGGGAGTTAATAATCGAATTTGAATCTTGCACGTGTCGTGACTTGGTTAATTTGGGCTAGTGTTTCCTTAATTCTTAAGGTTGTTGACTCATTGAATCCTGTCGAGTGTCTCTAGGGGTTGTGAGTTGATTAGGGAATAATTGTCGAGTGTCTCTAGGTTATTCTATTATTTAAGAGAAAACGAGGCGGAGTCGAGTGTCTCTATCCGCCATAGCTAGTCTATTTGAATAACTGAATTTATCTTTGCGTCTATGATCGATGTCCTAAGCTGAATTGTAATTCCTAGCTAGGTATCATCTTTCCCGTTGATTTATCAAAACCAACTTCAAACGTGATTTAATTGCTTTCTTCTTAGTTTATTAATTTAATTGCTTTATTAGTTTAGTTAAATCCAAAACCCCCCTTACTTTTACTAGTTAATTCTTGTGAGTTTTCCTATGATTAATTAGAATTATTTTCAATCAACCTCTGTGGATTCGACCCGTTTACACTATACTCTGTATTAGTCGTAGACCGGAATTATATTTATTTTTGACGGATTCGACACCTGTCAAGTGCCAGTGACTATTAGTATGATTTAGCAATTTGTATTGTTTAATATAAGGGGCAATAGTTTTAAATTGTCCCAGTGTTGAAATAATTTTAGTTAGCTCCCCTATATGAAAATTGTCCATACTAACTCCCCACATGAGATTCATAATTTTAGTTAGTCCATATTGACCTAAAATGACTATTTTACCCTCATACATGTGTTGATTTATCCTAAAATCGTAAATCCATGAATTTATACTGCATAATAGGATATAAGTACTGCATTCTTGAATTTTTATACTACATTATGTGAATTTCATACAACATACATTTAAACTCATACATGTGTTGATATGTCCCAAAACCGCAAATCCATGAGTTTATACTACATAATAGGATATAAGCACTGTATTCTTGAGTTTTTATATGAATTTTATTCAACATACATTTAAACTCATACATGTGTTGATTTATCCCAAAACCGCAAATCCATGAATTTATATTACATAATAGGATATAAGTACTGCATTCTTGAGTTTTTATACTAAATTATGTGAATTTTATACAATATACATTTAAAATCGGGAAGTGATAGCCTTCATGGGTAATTTGGTAAAATCGCACAAAATAGGTAGTGTAAAATTGATAAACTGAACTGGGGAGTTAGTATGGAAAAATTTAGAATGGGGGAACTATGTCAAAATATGATGTCGCATTGGGAATTTATTCCACATTTTCCTTAATATAATCATTTTTGAGAAATTTTATGTGCCTTAAAAAAAATCAATTTGAAAAGCTCTTATAATAATATTAATGATTTGCGTATTGATCAATTTGATAAGTTTCAACATTACACATTAATTTTTATGAGAAATTGTTATACATCATAAAAGATCCTAGCATAGGGAGACTCTTTTTATCAATTAATTTTATTTTATTTTTTTTTTTTTTTTAGGGGGGCCAGCACGGCCTAACTAAATAAGATCAGAACTAACAGCATCCGAAACAAAGAAAAGAAAATCGAACGAACCAACGCAGGCATAAGCCGCATTTCTAGCAAGTGTGTGGGCTACAACATTAGCACCACGACGACAAAAAGCAAACCGGACCTCCTCAAAACAAGCACAAGTAAGCTTGATATCTTCAAGGATGTTCCCAATGTAAGAGAGATCTTCACCCATCACCTTGAAGGTCACGAATCACAGTCAAACAATCGTCTTCGATAATAACTTTCCTCCAACCGAAATCCTGGTCCAACCGAGCTGACGATAGTGTTAGGAAAGCTTGATTTTAGGGATTCTTTTGTATAGTATAGTTGACTTTCCTTTGATATGTATGTCTTGTATAGTTATTTATTCCGTAATCCTTGTACAGTGTTTAACATAGAGAATACAGTTAATACAAGATTTCTCTCCCAAATCATGTCTTCTCTAAAGCTTAACATGGTATCAGAGCGGGCGACGATCCATTAACGGATCCGACCCTAGCTCATCACGTACCGTTACCTTCAACAGTCATGGACGAAAGCAGTGTTACACCCAGTTCCGGCAAGGAATCGCAGCAGCCGGTCGATTCCTTGGCCACACAACTAGCCAGCATTATTGAAACCAAATTCCAAACCCTACAGCCCCAAACAGACACCAATCAGATTCAGATCCCACAAACAGTAAACGTAACCACAAAATTGAATCAATTCAACTTCTCCCTATGGTCCCGATTAATGAGAATGGCTATAGGGGGGAGGGGAAAACTCAGTCACATCACCGGAGTACCTACACCTCCGGCGATCGATCACCCAACTTACCACAGGTGGGAACAAACCGACCTCATCGTTTGTTCGTGGATTCTTGAGAACATGGAGTCAGAGCTCGTCCCCAACTACGCTGAGTACCCATCGGCAAGAGCACTATGGGAGGGCCTGACTGCTACTTATGGTTCCAGTGGGGACGGGTTTCAGATATTCGATCTGACCGTCAGGGCGAATAGCTTGAAGCAAGGAACGGACACAATAGAGCAGTATTACAGCAACTTACAGCGGATCTGGCGAGAAATTGAGATTAGGCAACCAAATCCGATGTCTTGTGAAGCCGACATCACCGTATTCAATCGTCTCAGGTCCGACACCCGCCTGTTTCAGTTCCTCGCCGGGGTAGATGATCGTTACGATACAGAACGGAGAGACCTCCTAAAAGAAAGCCCTTTGCCCTCAGTTGAAAAAGCTTACGCCACCATCCGGCGAGAGTCATCACGGCGGGAGATCATCAATCGGACAACATCATCGGCAGGAAACTTTGGGGTCGGAACAGGGCTTATCGCCAAAAATCAGGGGATGCGAGGCCCAGCTCTCCTCTCACCGGCGGACAGCGCCTCCAGGCCTTGGTCCAAACCCCCACCGCGACGGAGCCCTTCCGCCGGTCCCCAAGCAAACAGCGGTTTGAGCAGCGGCGGATCTGACAGAGAAAGGCCTCAGTGTGGGAAGTGCGGCCGTTTCGGGCACAAAAAGGAAGGCTGCTATGAAATTATAGGCTTCCCCGAAGGGTGGCGCAGCCGGCGGCGCGATGGTGTCACGTCGGGCTACGACGGCGCAAAGATGATGGCTGCTACTGACGAACAGGTGGAAGAACAGGGCGGAGGAACGGTGGGGATGGCTGCTCAGGCGGTGGCGCAACCGCCGCGAAGGAGAGAGAGTGGCGGAGAAGGAGGAATTGCTGGAGATGGGAGACAGGAACAGACGGCGGCTCATCCAGGTTATGAGGGAGGAGGTTTGGTTAAATCCCTTAAATGCCCCTCTGATTGTTTTTCCCCTAATTTTGGTTCCCCATTTATTTTTAATAGTCCCAATTATTTGTCCGTTCATGGGGTGGTGAAAAAAAATTCGGAGAATAACTTAAAGGCAGAATGTCTCCCATCAAATAAGGATATTAGTGCAGGGATGGCTCTTCAAGCCAGACAAGAAAACAAAGAGTCTCGGTGGGTCTTTGATTGTGGGGCCACTGATACTATGACATATGACCCCACTGATCTCACCAACAGCACTCCTTCCAACAGACCAGGAATTAAGAATGCTATTGGGGGACTCTCCTCAGTTCAGGGATCCGGAACTATAGCCATTTCCCCCACTTTAAAATTAAATAATTGTCTTCTTGTACCTGATTTATCCTGTAAATTGTTATCTATTAGTCATGTAACGAAAGAATTAAATTGTATTGCCCTGATGTACCCCTCTTTTTGCTTATTGCAGGATATTCAGTCGGGGAAAGTGATTGGGTGTGGTACTGAGCACAACGGGCTGTACTACGTGGACGAGGTGGCTCAACACGGAACTGCAGCGCTTGCTCACGGGACAGTGAACCGCCAGCAGTGGTTGTGGCATCGACGGTTAGGTCACCCATCATTAGGGTATCTTCAGCTTTTATTTCCTAAGATTTTTCCACAGAATAGTCAGTTATCATGTGAGACTTGTTTACTCTCGAAGAGCCATAGACAACATCTTTCTCTTTCGGACTCTAGAGCTAAGGATGTTTTTTCTCTGATTCATTCTGATGTGTGGGGCCCTGCCCCAAATATTGGTGATCATGGTTTTAAGTATTTTGTTTTATTTGTGGATGATTGTTCTCGCATGATGTGGGTCTATTTTCTGAAAAACAAGTCTGAAGTACCTATCAAATTTATTGAGTTTTTCAAAATGATCCAAACCCAGTATAAGTCACAAATTCAGATCCTTCGATCCGATAATGGGGGGGAGTATGTTAATTCCACTCTAAAACAATTCTTTCAGGAAAATGGGTTAATTCATCAAACTTCTTGTCCTCACACCCCTCAGCAGAATGGGGTGGCTGAACGTAAAAATCGACAACTTCTTGAGATCTCTAGGGCTCTTATGCTTGAATCTAAGTGTCCTAAGTACCTTTGGCCCGAAGCAGTAGCCACCGCAGTATACCTTGTTAACCGCCTCCCCACTAAGCCGTTACAATTTAAAACACCCCTGCAGTTTCTTAGTAGTCAGGTCAGCATTCCCTCCAGTTTAGCTCTTCCCCCTCGGGTATTCGGGTGTTCAGTCTTTATTCATATCCATAAGTCAGAACGTTCCAAACTTGATCCATGTTCTCTCAAATGTGTGTTTGTGGGTTATGGGGTTAATCAGAAAGGGTATAGGTGCTATCACCCTTCCACTCGCCGCCTCTATACGACTATGGATTGTGATTTCCTAGAAACAGAGTATTTCTATACCCAACTCACTGGTCAGGGGGAGCAGCCACAACAGCAGGATCCACTGAGTTGGATATCACACTCTTGGCCAGACACAGTCCTAACAGAGCAAGTAGGCGGAACCACCGACCCGCCTCCCACAGTACAGCCCTGCGAGCAATCTCCTGATCCCATCACTCCGACTGATATCCCTGAGGTACGTAGTTGTAATAACAGTGATTCTATTTGCATTTCTTCGAATCAGTGTGAGCCTAACAGTGCAGGACACACCGGAGATTCAGAAGAGAGTGAGATACAGGTTCAGGGGGAGCCAAGGGTTGAAACGATGCAAGAAGACAGATATGTTTTGCCAACTAGAGTCACTCGAGGGGTGCCACCCAAGAGATATGAACCCGAACTTATGGGGAGAATAACCAAGTATCCAATAGCTGACTTGGCTAACGGAAACTTATCTCAGCAAGCTCGTGCGTATACCACCTCTGTCTACTCCACCACTGTTCCGAGCAAAGTAGAAGAGGCACTTGCAGATAAGGAATGGGTCCAGGCTATGGATACTGAGATGGAAGCTTTAGAAAAAAATGGAACATGGGAAAAATGTTGGCTCCCTCCGGGAAAGAAAGTAGTGGGATGCAGGTGGGTCTTTACAATCAAGCACCGAGCAGATGGGAGCGTTGAAAGATATAAAGCAAGGTTGGTTGCGAAAGGATATACACAGACCTATGGCATCGACTATTCAGAAACTTTCTCTCCTGTGGCAAAGATCGACACAATCAGAGTGATATTCTCGATAGCAGCCAACCGAGACTGGAAGTTGCATCAGTTTGATGTTAAGAATGCATTTCTGCATGGGGATCTCAGGGAAGAGGTGTATATGGAGCCCCCACCAGGGTTCACAAGTAGTTTCGGAAACGGGGAGGTATGTAGGTTAAAGAAAGCTCTGTATGGGTTGAAGCAGTCACCCCGAGCCTGGTTTGGAAGGTTTACCACTGCCATGAAGAAGTATGGCTATCACCAGAGCAACTCAGATCACACACTCTTCCTGAAGAGAAGAAATGGGCTAGTTACTTGCCTCATTATCTACGTGGACGACATGATTATCACAGGGGATGACACAGAGGAGATGTCTCAACTACGGGAAAACCTATTCACAGAGTTCGAAATGAAAGACTTGGGAGAATTGAAGTACTTCTTGGGAATAGAAGTGTTGAGATCTAAACGAGGCATCTTCATCTCACAGAGGAAGTTTATTCTGGACCTCTTAGCCGAGATTGGATTTCTGGAGTGCAAACCAGTTGATACGCCAATTATTATCAATCACGGACTACAGATAGTAGATGGGGCAGAGGAAGCAGATAAGGGCCAATACCAACGGCTGGTTGGGAAACTGATTTACCTATCCCACACTCGACCAGATGTAGCCTATGCGGTCGGAGTTCTCAGCCAGTTCATGCATCAGCCTCAGAAAGAACACATGGATGCAGCTTTGAGAGTATGCCGCTATTTAAAAAGGCATCCCGGGAGAGGTGTTCTATTTCAGAATCATGGACACTTGGACATTGAAGCTTACACTGACGCGGACTGGGCTGGGAATCCAGTAGACAGACGGTCCACAGCTGGATATTTCACACTGGTTGGAGGGAATGTGGTGACTTGGAGGAGTAAAAAACAGAAAGTTGTAGCACTCTCGAGTGCAGAGGCGGAGTTTCGGGGCATTGCGCGAGGGGTAACTGAAGTCTTATGGTTAAGAAAGTTACTCGCAGAAATTGGTTTCCCTGCAGCAGGAGCTTGTAAGTTGAGGTGTGATAATCTGGCTGCCATTAGCATATCAGAAAATCCGGTTCAACATGATCGAACCAAACACGTGGAGGTAGACCGACATTTCATTAAAGAGAAGTTGGAGGAGCAGGTGATTGACATCCCGTTTGTCAGGTCAGAGGATCAACTAGCGGATATCTTGACAAAAGCAGTTAATGGGAGGATCTTCGCTGATGTTCTAAGCAAGTTGAGCATCGTCGACCCGATACTCGACTTGAGGGGGAGTGTTAGGAAAGCTTGATTTTAGGGATTCTTTTGTATAGTATAGTTGACTTTCCTTTGATATGTATGTCTTGTATAGTTATTTATTCCGTAATCCTTGTACAGTGTTTAACATAGAGAATACAGTTAATACAAGATTTCTCTCCCAAATCATGTCTTCTCTAAAGCTTAACAGATAGCGCTGCATTGGCTTCTGCCACCAACGGATCAATCGTGTTTCGTTTCCTATCGGTTTCCCAACCAACCATTGTCCCTCGCTACTACACCAACTTCCGATGGCTACAGATTCTTTGAACACGGCGCCGTCAAAATTAATATTGAGCCACTCCCCAACCGGCTTTCTCCATCTAGTACCGGAACCAACTGAAATAGCAGGGTTGCCTTCCTCATCAATTAATAAATTATAAAAGGTGCAAGTATAACTTTTAAATTATGGAAAATCCAATGCATAAATACAACTAATAAATCCAACTAATAAATATAACATTTAACGAAACATAGCATTATATTGTTATCGTTCATAATTAGCTACGACTTTCGTCGAAGTTTAATCAAACCAAAATTCACTCAAAACTCAAAAGTAACATGTTATGTTGAGTTGAGTTGAATTTGGTATGTGGGAGTGTGGGTTACCCATGCAAGGAGGAAAAAAAAAATCTTACCTTTTTTCTTTTTTATTTAAATGAAAATTTTATTTGATCAACTAATAAAGTGAACTAGTCCAACTCTAACGATCTTTAAATAAATTCTTTATTCAGAAAATTAAATTTATTAAGTTCTTTAATATTAGTATTCCACTGTTTCAATACAGGCCTAATTACAATGCAATTCATTTAGATCGAAAAATTATATTTTAGTTACTGTAAATCTTGTTTGGTCTGAGATCCCTAATGGAACTTATAAAAGTATACTTATACTCCTGACGGTTTGTATGGAGTGTTACATTGAATGTATAACCAATATTATAAAATCATCCTAAATTTACAGATATAAACAAAACGATCGCCACAAATTGTGAATTTAACAACAATGTCCCTAAAGTCATAAATCAAATTAAAAAAAGAAATTGAGAGTATTTTTGGAATGACATAACGGAACCTTAACGGATATCAGGGACCAAAAACGATTTTCAAAAGTTAAGGATTAAAATCTAATTTTTCTATCTAGATGAATTACATTATGATTAGTCCTAAATGTAAGATAGTTAGATGTAATTATTTTTATTTTTATTAAAAGATAAAAAGACTAATTATTTTCTAACATTAATAGTTTTGACTTTCGAGTCTTGATATTAATTAGCCGTATCTATGATTTTGCCAAAGTCAACAGTGGATTTAGAAGAAGGTACCTTAACAATGAAGATCGTATAGATTATAATTGTTTCATTGTAAAACATTCTACACAATCATCAAATCATTTACAACATTATACTGCAATTCGGTATACATCGAGGCCTACTGAAAATTCTATATTATTCGGATATATGTCCGAACCCACCCTATGAAAATTATAAATTATCGTCTGGCATATGAAAATTCTAAATTATTCTGTTATATGTCCGATAATCACTGATTTGTTAGCTTACAATTCTATTTGGTCAATATGAAATTAATTAAAATTTTGATAAAAAAAAAAAGTTATAATAAATTTGACCAACTTTGGAATAATATTTAATTTTTCTTTACTCGGTTTCCCATTTCAGTTTGATTAAGTTATATTATTTATATAGATAATTTTATTTATTTTATGCAAAAATGGATGTCATAAAAGAATATTATAATTTTAATCAAATTCATAATTATCATCTCTATACAAATTCTATCATTTTTTTAGTAAAAGTGAATATTTACTAAACATGCATTATGTACTTATTTATCTGACAAAATAGAAGCTCAATTAGATTATCAATGTGTTGTGTATGTTTAAATGGATGGGTTACAAGTCAACATCAAACTATATATCAGAGTCTCGTTTGAGTGCGACTCCCATGTCATTATTTCTCTCATCAAAAAATACAAGTAATCTCTTGATCAACATCCTCCCATTAAATTTGATTATTAATTGTCATATATATATATATATATATATATATATTGGAGAGACAAAAATTACTTATTCTTGGGGTACGAGGAATACTTACACTAATTATCAGTGAGAAAAGGTAGCACATACAGCAACTTGGTTTTTGGGGATTGTCCAGATGATGATTTGAAGACTATCGGAAGAAGACATTTTCGTAATGAAAAACTCGAAAAGACACCAAAAAAATATGGTAGGAAAGCGAAATCTAAAGTCGGGAACGTTACTCCAGATGCAGAAACAAAGATCAAGTTGGAGACATAAGAAGACGAAAGGTTGGCCCCAAATAAGATCTCTATCTTATTTGGTTCAATTCACGCCACATAAAAAATTCTCATTTTGCATGATTGCTTGCATATTCGAAAGTTGACTAGTCTTCGTTTCCACGCACACGCATCCTATAAACATTGGCCATTCGTCCTCTAATTTTTATCTACTATTCAATTCAAATAATTGAGAGGTATACATAGAATAGAATTAGACATGGCTGAGGTTGGAAAAATAGATTCATTTGTCAAAGCAAAAGGGGCACATACGAGCCACGTCCACCGCCCGAGTCAGGATCCTAGGATTAGGAAGAGCGTTCCGGTCAAGGTGTGCTTCGGGGCATATCCACGTGCACCACTCAAAAAGAAAAGTATCAACTATATAAACGATAATTTTGAAGTTAGAAGGTGCAGACGCACCCCTTTAGTGCGATGTGACTCCACCACCGGCCAGCATGATCCCACGGTAGAAGAAGAAAGGTTCAAAAAACTCTTGCAATCAAAGGAAAAAGTGATCGATAAAACTTCAATTCTATCTCCAAGATGATTTAGGTAGCCAAAACGCCACCGTTTGGGAGGTGGCCCGGGCCAAAATCACCGACAAGTCTGCCGCGTCTTTTGGCCAAGTCAGGGTCCTCGATGACTTGATAACAGTTGAGCCGGATCGGAATTCGGAGAAGCTGGGCCGTGCTCAGGGCATGATAACTTTCACAGGTCTTGAGGAATCCGCTCTCACTATGAATCTCAATTTTTACTTTACTTCCGGTGAGTACAAAGGCAGTACACTTTGCCTCGTGGGCAGAAACCCTATATCCCATCAAAACCGCGAGTTGCCTATAGTTGGTGGGACTGGTGTCTTTCGTATGGCGCGTGGGTATTCAATCTCCAACACATACTCGTTTGATTCTGCTACAAATTACGGTGTCCTGGAATATACCGTTTATGTCGCTTACCTCGATGAACATGTCGACGGTGAAAGTGATTAATGAAGTTTGTTTTACTGCAACTTCAGCTAGATTGTGGGCCAATTTGTAATAAAGGTGTGTATTTTTGGGAGTAGTGCAAATTTAGTGTATTTTGAAAATGTATTACAAATCTAGTGTATTCCGTTATTCCTATATGCATCTTTGAACAGTATTTTTTTGTCTTTTTCTTCAATTTGTAATATTTTGTATAATTTTCATTTAAGACCCAAGTTTTATGATTGTTTTCAATTTGGTCCATTAATTTCTCTTTCATGTATTTTTTCTATAAATTTATTGTTTATATGGTTTATTATTTTTCCTTTTTCTTCTATGCCTTGTATAATTGTATCTCGATTTAATATATCTTTATTTATTGTTCGTTCGTAATTTTTTTGATATATTTCTTTTTTCTGTATAGATGTTTCTAAATTTTTTCCCATTTGTTTAATATTTTTAGTTTTCATAATTTCTTTTAATCGGTGTCTTTCTTCTGTTATAGTATCTAATTCTATTTTCGGTTTATAACTCATAATTAGGCGTGTGACATCTGTTATGCTGTATCTCTTTTTCTTTTGGTATTGTTTAAATCTTCGTTTGCAGTTTTTATCATTATCTCTTGAGTTCTTTGTGATATATTTTTATCGTGTCTTAAATTATGGTATGCCATTTTAACAAAGTATTCATCTATAATAACTTGTTCTTCTAATTCTCGTATATCTCGTGTTATTCTAGTTTTGTAATTAAATCTTTCCATTATGTTATAGTCAATTGTGTAATTATTTGTTTTGATTTTTGCAAACTTATAATGTTTTTCAAATGTTGTGTCTCGTCTGTTTTACGACCTTCGTTTTTAGCTTTTAAGTAAAGTTTTACTTCTCGAGTATAACTCTCGTGTATTGCTTTTATATTGTCTTTATAAAATTTTTGTCTATTATAATCATACATTTTTGGATTATTATTTTGGTTTTAGTGTTTAGAATCGTATACGGGCTCTGATACCAAAATGGTTCTCAGAGTGTTTCCTTGATAGTGGTGGTTAATTCAGCCATTTGATCGGCTAATTGTGTAAATTCGTTTTCAGTTATTTCTTTAGAAGATTCCTCTTCTTTAAAATGTTTAATAGAGGCCCGTGTACTAGTACTAGTTTCATTAGTTCTTTGGTTTGGTGGTAGGTATGTATAACATGTACTTTTACTTTTTAAAAGTTTAGGTGTTTTATTTTGAAAAACATTAGTGTTAACATATTGTATAATAGGTGTTTTTGGTATGTATTTTATACGAGAAACTTCTCGAAAAATATCTTCCATATATATTTTGTCGGTATTTCTGAATTGTATACTATGATGACTGTTTGTCAAAGCATATCCAATGGTGTATGTTATTGAAAAAGGATAATCATTTGTTTCCATTAAATCTTGTCTATCAAATTTATAAGCAATGTTTAAAGATTTATCTAGTTTTTCTGTTACAAGTGGTATAGCGTAGTGTAAAGCTACATTAAAAAGTAGTTTAGTATAAGCAAGGTTTCCTTCAATTATTCCAAGTATTTTATCTTTTATGTTCATAATTCTGTCATCACATATTGCTAGTTTTATAGGTGAGTTTATTCCTTCAGCAAATGTGCTCTTAATTAGTATCTGTATTGTAGAGATATGTATATATCCTATTTCACTGGGTGTATATTTTGCTTTTTTAATTTTCTGAATTATATCAGCTTTGTTTATCAACGAAATGGCTTGTGTTCCTTTTGTTGTAGAAATTTCAATAGGTGTTTCACATGTGAATTTTCCATATAGAATAATGTTTTTTCTGCTCAGTTTTGTTTTCAAATCTGTTTTCATATCTTGTCCATCGATTAAGTTTAATTCTTTTCTTCTGACTTTGTTTAATTTTTTGTTATCTATAACAATATCTTGAGAGAAATATCCGTATTCTTCGGTTGTTTCAAAGTTTTCTATTTGATCTATCAAACTAGTTTCCATGTTATTTAATTTCTAAAATATAAAAATATAAATAAAGATTTCATAACAAAGTTTGTATTGTTTACCTGTTTGTGTATTCGTATCTACTGTCTTCATGCACTCCATGTTACCTGTTCATCATCTCTTCAAAATATATGTTTGATTTTTGTATGAGAATTGTTTAGTTGTGTATGGTTGTGTATGATTCTGCTATTCAGGCGTAAGGCCAACAGAAAGAAAAGCTCAAAGGCTTTTGAAACTCAGAGAGTTTTGATCAACACATGATCTTTTTCTCCATTTTTGTCTCCCCCCTTACATACTACATTGAGGCCAATATATAGGCCCTCGACTCACTATTACAGACGCGTTTTTATTTACAAAAGTCAAAAAAGTAGAAAAAACAATAATGGTGCTTTAACAACTGCACCTAAAGCAGACAGAGACATAAAGTCTGCATTATTGAAGTGTGTTCGTCATTGCATGCGTATTCCTTTGAGAGTTTGACGTCATTGCATGCGTCAGTTTACATTATTCTTCAGTAACAGTGTCTTCCTTTATTGATTCGTTTGAATTGTGGGACCCTGTTTCTTCAGCTTTGTCTTCTGGTTTGTCTTGGCATACTGCACAGCTGTGTTCATCAATTATCTCACTGTATTCACAGAAAATGAGTTTGACTTCCATAGGAAGTGTCTTCAAGCTGTGTTCTTCAATTTTGATGAAAGTTTTCTCAAAATTTTCCAATGTTTTCAGCTGTAACGGTGGAATTGTGTATCTTGATGATCCGTATATCAGATGATAATTGGATTTATAGTTTATTTTGACATTACTGTCCTTGTTTATCTCCTGTGATGCATAAAATATTTGATTTAGTTGTTTTGCAACTATCTCATTTATGTCATCAAATGTTTTCATTGTGTCGATGCTGGGGTATTCTCTATTTGAAACTATCAGTTTGATAATTCCATAAGAGTGTACTAATACTCCTTCTTCGTTGAAGATAGGATATGAAAGTGTAGATTTGAAGACTATTTCTTTATCCATATTTCCTCTTGAGACTCGTTTAGCATAGTCTTGAAGTGTAGACATTAGCTTTGGGCTAAATTTTCGAAAACAGTTTGGATTTTTAAAGTATAGGGTGTCAAGAAAACCATGTATGAAGAATTGGTATATCAAGTCTGGGTCTGTTTGTTCAAATACAACGACTTTTGGGCCGTTTCTGTTTACTGGGTACCAAAAGAGGTTGTTTTTGTCTTTCTCTGGGTTGTATTCAAAAATGGATTTCAAAAGGTTGTCGAATTTTTCTTTTGAGGGTTGTATATGGGCCTCTTTTTGGGCTGGTGTTTGAACACGGTCCATTGGGTTTACTGTGGGTATATTTCCAAGAACTCTCATTCTTTCTTTAAGACTGTTTTGGGTTTGAAGAGTAGTTTGGAGAGTGTTTTTGTAGGTTTTGGTTTCTTCAAGGGCTTGTTTGGCTTCTTCAAAACTGTTATAGGATTTGTGTGTTATTCCTGAGTGTCCTAATATGTGTATACTTGCTTTGGACCAATGGTCGTAGATCCCTCGGCTTGGACCATTGAATATTGTGTACCATTTTTTGACCTGTTTTCTTTCATCTTCACTATCTGCTGATGATGAAGTATTCCCTTCTGCTGCTGTTTGTGGAAATGTTTTTGATTTTGTGAATGTTTTGGGTGGATCCACCACGCTTGCTGGGAGCTCTGATGGTGGAAGTCCTGCTGCTTGTTGGACAGCATGTAAGGCGGCAAGAAGTTCTTGACGCTGTTTCATCTTGGATTCTGTGAATTTTTGTATTTCCAATTGTTTAGCTCGCGTGAATTGTTGTATCTCATGATCAATTGTTTCAATGTTTTGTTTCATCAGGGCTATTGCGGCCTCCATTCTCGTGTGAGTGTGTCTGCGAGAGCGTTCTCTTCTGATTTTATGTATACGATGTGAAACTGGTATCTTCGTATCTCGAGCTGCCAACGTATCAATCTTCCTTGATTGTAGTTGTCTCGGAGTGTATACCTGTAGAAGTTTGTTAAGTATTTTGAATCTGTCCGAAGTTCGAATTCTCGAGGTAAAAGCTCGAGTTTCCACTTTCGAAGTATCTTTAGACATGCAAGTGTCTCTTTTTCATGAACTGTATAATTTTTCTGGGTTTCTGTAAATGTCCCAGATATGTATTTACAGAGTTGTGTGATTTCGCGAACCTTTTTGGTTCTTGTATTCATATGACCTTCAAGGTCGTTTGTATTCATCTTTTCGGCTGGTATTGCAAGCATGCAACCAGACCATGTATCATTTGAAGCATCTGTCTCTATGATAATAAAATCATTTTCCTTTGGATTGTATAAAACAGGCAATGTTTCACAATACTGTTTTATTTTCAGAACTTGTATCGAATCTTCAATTTTCCAATTCCATTGTATTTTCTCAGAAAGTTTCTTTTGTAGTTGTGTTCTTTCTTTAGCAAGGTTCTTTATGAAACCTTGATCAGAAATGTAGTTTAAACATCCAAGAAATCTTTGTAATTGTTTTCGATCAGTAATTTGATCTGGAAATTCGTTTAATTTTTTCAAAATGTTGTCTTGAAGAACTATGTTTCCTTGTGAATCAAAAGTATTTCCAAGAAAATCAATTTTTTGTCTACATAAGACTACTTTCTTTTTAGAAAGAATCAATCCTTTGTCTCTGCATCGTTTCAAAACTATTCTTAGTTTTTTCAAATGATCTTCTTTATCTTGATTACTAAAGATGATAATATCATCAATGTAAGCAAGACAAATGTCTTCTAAACCTTCAAGGTTTTTGTCCATAAATCTTTGGTATATTCCAGGTGCTTGTTTCAAACCAAATGGTAAAACATTCCATTGGTAGTGTTTTTGTGGAGGACATGTAAAAGCTGTTAAAGGCTTTGTATTTTCATGCAATCTCAATTGCCAGTATCCTGATTTAGCATCTAGAGTACTAAACCATGTTTTTCCTTTCAATCTATCTTTAATGTAATCTATTCTAGGGAGTTTATATGCATCTCCTACAGTTTTTTCATTTAATTGTTTATAATTTATGACCATTCGTCGTTTTCCTCGTTTTATTTCATTTTTGTTTTCTACATAAAATGCAGGTGCTGCGTGTGGACTTTTGCTTTCAGAAATTAATCCCTTTTCCAAAAGTTGTTTACATTCTTCTTGAAATTCATCAATATCTCTTTTAGAGTAAGGTATATTATTTTTGACATTTACTTCGTCTAAAGGATTTTTAAGTTTAATTTCAACTATCATATAATTATTATTCTTATCTTTGTCTAAAGGATCTTCACTAGTGACAGAGTCTAAAATTTCTTCTATTTCTTTTTCGAGGTTTGTTTTTATAAAAAATATTAATTCGTGATTAATTAGATAGTTTATTTTGTCTATAAGATTACTTCTGTCTTCAATTTTTACTATTGGTATTCTAACTGTTTCGCTCCTTTGAGATAGTTTTTCATTAACGGGTGATTTTAAAGTGATGTATTTTAAGTCTTGACAAAAAGGTCTGTATAGTTTTAAAAAGTTATTTCCTAGGATAAATGGTAATCCTGTTTCATGTCTGTATATAGATGGTATAATAAAACAGTATCCTTGTATCCAGATTTTTTCTAAATATGTTGCGTACCATATATAATAATGACTTGCATCTGCTATCATTACTTTTAATGGTTGTTTAAGTTTTTTCCATTTAAATATTGTAAGGGCTGGTGAAGCAAAACATAAACTTGCTCCTGTATCTATAAATGCTTTGATTGTTTTATGTTTTATTCTTACTTCTATAAATGTAGCGTTAGAGTTTTTCATTTAAAAATCTTCGTCTGAACTATAATCATCTTCTGATTCTGTAACTGTTTCTATTTCGTATATATTTTCTAGATCAGAATAGTCTTCTTCTATTGGTTCTAGATCGTATGTTTGAGCTACTTGAAGTATATGTAGTTTTTTATTTGATTGTTTTCGTTGTTTAGGACAGTCTCTTGCATAGTGTCCTTCTTCGTGGCAAAGCCAGCATTGACATTTTTTCTTTCTTTCTGGACAGTATTTCTGTTTAGGTTTGTATTCTTTCTTTTTAAAGAAACGTCTTCTTCTTTTTTGAAATTTATGTTTATTGTTGTTAATCCATTTTCTAGATTTCTTTCTCCATCTATATCTTTTATCTTTTCTCCTGTATTTTCTTTTTTCGTTTGATCTAATTACGTATGGACTTTCTCCGTATTGTTGAGGTACTAAAGGATTTCCCTCACAACATATCGTGACTTTGTTTTTAACTGCTTTGTGTAAATCTCTCTCATAGCATTTATCTCCTAAAAATTGTTCTACAACAGTTTGTGCTCCTCCTAGTGTTTCTGAAGTGAATCCTTCGTTTACTTGTTTCTTAAATTCCGCATATACAATTTGACCTACTGGATAAGGTAGTTTATTAAAGTATAATGATAGATATTTTTCTCTGTCTTCTTTGGATAAACTATAGTAATACATATTATATTCGCAGTTAAAGTGTTCTATAGCGCACATATCTAATATTTGTATATTAGCCAGATGGTATGCTGCTCTATCTTGTTCTCTTGCATTAAAAAAGAGTCCTGAATCCTGTATAGGTATTCCAATGAACTCTGAGTATATTTTTGCAACTATGTTCCAAAAAGTATCTATAGATTCTCTTCCTACCAAGAGTGTTTTCTGTTCTTCTGATAATGTAGCTAAGTAATGTGTTACATTTCCTATTGTTTTATATTGAACAAAATTGAATATTGTTTTAAAATCTCCTAGTCTTAATCTATCTTCAGTTTCTATAATTAATCCTAGTTTATGTGCCCATTCAGTAATAAGTGTTGCTTTGTTTGTTACACAGTCTAAATCTAGTATTCCATCGACTCCTAGTATTCCCTTTGTGGGTATATATTGTTCAGGTATTTTAGACCATCTTCCTTTTTTATTTGGAATGTACCCCTTTTTAAAATTATATTGTATACTTGAATTTTTTAAAGGATTTGTATATTTATCTTCTTGATAATATTCCCATTTAATATCTTCTTCCCTTTTTGTGTTACTAGTTTCTGGAATATCTTTCTTATCTTTTTCTTGTTTTAAATTGTGTTCCATTCCTAACACATCGTCTTCTGATGACTCATATCCATATATTACTTCTTCATTTTCTACTTCCGGCTTTATAGCTTCTAATGTATGGGTTTGTTTATTTTCTTCATCAACAATTTTTAATGATTCTAATAAATTGTTTAATTCTTCAATTTTTTCTTCTAAATGAAAAGTTTCCATTATAAACGTGGAGCTTCTATTTGAAAAGGTTTGAGATTTTTATTACCAAAATATGTTTCAAGATCAGCAATAGTTATATGTCTAGAATATTCTTTTCGTATAATTACTTCTTTGAGTTGTTTCAATAATTCTTGACAGTTTGACATAGGAAGTATTATTTGTTTTTCTTCAGATGTACCAATTTGGTTTTCCACTTGTTTTCCTCTAAGTTCTCGTAGAAGTTTATCTAAAATTTCTTGTGTATTGTCTATTTCATTGACAACATTCTGTTTTTTATCTAGAAGAATTTGTTGTAACATATCTATAATAGTGTTTAATTGTGGATTTGCAGTAGTGTGAAATAAATGTGGATATTCTCCCCCCTCCTGATGACAAGAGAAAAAGTTTTTATCTATTTTATAATATGATTCTATTTCCTGATTTTGATTGCTGTTTATCATAATTTGTTCAAATTGAGACATTTTTTCGTTAGTGTTTGTTAATTGTTCAGTTAATGTTTGTACTGTATTATTTAAAGATTGTATTTGCAAATTTAATGTTTCTACAAATTTTTGTAATTCATTCATGCTGACGAGAGTATGTTTAATTTAGTTATTTCTTCACGACATCGTTTTATTACTTGTTTATTTTCATTTATAAGTTCTGGTATGACTTCCTCTGTTCGGTTTATGAATTCATTTGATAGTTTTATGAATTTAATATATTCTTCCAATATGGTAATAGTAGTGGGGTCATATATTTTGTTTTTTATAAGATTTTCTTCATATCTTCTAAGACTTTGAATAACTTTATCTAGTTTGTCATATTCTTCTGGATTAGTTGTTTTAGTTAATATGTCAATTTTTTGTTTAATTGTTTCTCTTATTCTTCTTATTTCTTGACGTTTTAATTGTTTTTGATATTGATCCATATTTATGCTGATGAAAGTATATTTATTTTTGTTCTTAATCTTTTACACCAGTTTAATGTATTTTCAGTTTGTTCTTTAAATTCTTCTGCATGTTTGTTTTGTTGTTTTAACCATGTCATATATTTTTCTAATCGTATCAAATTAACTGGAGTGTATATTTCATTTTTCAAGAGTTGTTTTTCTCTTCGTTTCTTACTATTGAGAATTTCTTCTTGTATTTTATAGTTTGTTGGATGAGTTATTGAGTTTAAAACTAGAGTTTCTTGTTTTATTATACTCCGTATCTTTCTTAATTCCCTTCGTTTTATCTGTTTATTAAATTGATCCATTTTTATCCATTTATTTCCCTTTTATATAGTTTTTCTACAAACGTTTTATTTATTATTTTAATTTGTTTATCATTATTTGTTATATTTTTAATTTCATTTATTTCATTTGGACATATGAATATCTTTTTCATAATAGACTTGTATTTTAATGCACTTTCTAGTCGAATTCCTGATTTTGTTATATCTGTTTTTATTCTTTTTTGTTTATCCATTTTATTTTTGAAATCGTTTTAATATTGAAATAGTTTTTTGTATCTGTTTTTGATAATATTCTATCCAATCCTTATGATATCTAGCAATATACCAGTGTCCATTATTTCTTGCTATTAAATATAAATTTTTATGGTTGTTATATTCTTTGTATAAATCCGTTAAATATTTGCTATAGTTTTTCATAAAAAGTATTGTGGGTGAAAATATAATATTTCAAAAATTTCTAGTATTGATTTGTAAGAAAATATCAACTGTGTCATGATTTTGGAGTTCCGCTTATGCCAATAGCGTATAACACTATTTTTATAAAGTGTTTTAGAAGTACACTACTTTTATAAAGTAGTTTTGTGTTCACACTAGTATTAGAAAATGTCCATAAGAACGGGCTAGATGTTTCACAGACAAGTTCATGTATTTTTTTTTTTTTTTGGTGGGAACAAGTTCATGTATATGAGCCTTGTGTTTGGTTCTACACATGTATTTAACTAATTAAATTGTGATATATTAATTAGTATTTAGTTTTCGTGCGAATTAAAGATGTGATGATTTAAAAAAGTTGTGTGCACAGTGCATATGTTAGTCAAATTTGTTAATATAAAAATATATTGTATTTTTATGTTTGATATCTCTGATTTTACTCTACCTCCATATAGTAATTAATTGCGTTCTCAAAATCTTTCATGCATAATTATATGAAGTTCACCTTTCATTGACAAAATTTAATTCCTTTGTTTTATCGAAGAATTCTATATTTGACTACTACGTCGGGTTCCGATTTTCAATTTTAATTTTGTGGTTGATCTGTTATTTTATTTAAATATACATATAGCGTATATTAATAGGCGGTTAAAATTAAAATAAAAAAAGAGTAATTAGCGTGTGTGGTGATTGAAACAAATATTAATCAAATACATATTCCAACATTTTTTCTTTCTTTATTATTTTGTGTTGAGAAAAATACAAATTCGGGACACTATCTAGCTACCTCTAAATTGATTTTTTGGGATAGTTTTTTGCTTTTTTTTTTTTCAGCGATAAATGTGATCCTCTAAGTAATAAATGTGTCAATTTGAGGACAACACTCGCCAAGAAAAACCATGAGTTCACCTGAACACGTGGTATTTTTCTAATAAAAACAAAACACCATATAAACGTTAATTGGGTATCCACATGACAATTTAACCATTTCTGTTTCCAAAGTGTTTCGAAGAGCGTAAACAATCAACTAACTGTCAACATAAGGAAAGCTAAACTCCGGGGATAGTGTGATTTTGTAATTGATTGTATAGAATCCTTTCCTTAATTAGTCCTAGTCTCTTGTAATATTTGTAGCCATTCATTCATCTCTTTTGTTTAGATTTACAGAATATTCATCGAGTAATAAAGAAACACTTCCAACCATGTCATTCTCTATAATTATCATGGTATCAGAGCGGGTGACGATAAATTAAACGAATCCGAACATTGCTCATCACGTACCTTACCTTTCCCAGCCATGGTCGAAGACAGCAACAACACCACCGGCAAGGAGTCACAACAGCCCGTCGACTCGTAGCCAAGCAACTAGCCAGTTTGTTCCAAAACCTGCTGCCCCAAACCGAGCTAAGTCAGCACCTTATACCCCAAACAATCGCAATAAGCCTGAAACTGAACCAATTCAATTAGTCTCTATGGTCCCAATTAATGAAAATAGCAATCGGAGGTAGGGGAAAACTGAACCATATTACCGGAGTGCCACCACTGGCGGTGGTGGACCATTCAACCTACTATAGGTGGGAACAAACGGATCTGATTATTTGTTCTTGGATCCTCGAAAATATGGAACAAGAGCTTATCTCCAATTTTATAGAATACCCGTCGGCCAAAGCTCTTTGGGACGGCTTGAAGGCCACATACAGCCAAGGTGGAGATGGCCTCCAAATCTACGACCTCACGGTTAGAGCCAAGAGTGTCAGACAAGTAACAAGTAAAGTACCATGGAGCTTAAAACAATATTTCACAAATTTTAAAACTTAAAACAATAATAATAAATCAAAATAATGAATATCACCTACTTTCTTCACAAACTAATCAACTCGTAGGTATGTCTAATTAAAATGATAACTATTACGATCAATCTTTTATATATATATATATATATATATATATGATGTAATACACAATAAATTGCCTAAAATGATCTCAAAATTAAACTTTATTGTCAAATACAATCGATTCTTTGTCATTTAAAAATTAAAATATTAATTTAATCAGATTCTCAATCATAAAAACACAAATTCCGTATTTATTAAATAATCGAACAAGAAAAATTATTACAAATGTAAGTTTTATTATAAATTATTTTTTTAATATTTTGACCTTTTCTTTTGAAATTAAAATATTAACATGAAATAATTAATTAGTTTACAAAAACCCACAAATCATATAAAAGACGAATCTTCTTTATATTTCTTGAAATCACATAAAACTACTAAGAAGAATTTTATTTTGTATTTAAAAAATATCAAAGAAAATTAGTTCGTAATATAAATTTTTTTACTCGATTATTCGGTAAACACGAGGACGGTAAACACAAATCATATAATGCATTATTTTGACCACCCAATAATTTAATTTTTAAATAATAAATAGTCAACTATACCTAGGAATAAAGTTTTAAATTTTGACATCATCTTTTATACAATTTATTTATCCCATTATTGTGTATAAATCATTAAATATTATAAAATATTCAAGTGAAAAAAAATTATCAGCAAAATTATTTTTCAGATATTGCCACCTAAACTACATGCGTTGGGAAAGTATCACAATACCCCACTTTATGTGATGCCTTTATCGAAATATTTTAACCAAAAAATTTAATTTAGTGGGAAAGTATAAAATTTTGAAAATTAAGATAGTGATAAAAAAAAATAAAAAATTAAGTAGTAAAATCTAAAAAACAGCATAGTTTAGGTGGTAAAAAAATTTCTTTCCTAATATATTTTACGGGTTTAGAATAAATGAAATAGAAACTAAATATGAATTTTTGGAAACACTTAAAAAAAACATATGAAAAATAAAATGGACGGACGTCTCCAGGATATCAGTCGGCAATATTACTTACCGACGGACTTCTCCGTCGGTGCTGCGTCGGAAAGTGCAGAATATGGGGCATATGGGTAAAAGTTTTTAAGTGTTTTTCTCACCCAAATTTAACTTCACTCCACTCTAAACTAAGAAACCCTGAAACCCTACCCCCGCCGCCAACTCCGACCAGGTATAGAACTTAACTCTCTCTTTCTAATATTCTGGATGCCTTTTCTTTGTTTTTCATTAAGAACAAAGGTTCGATTTTTTCTCTCACGATTTGCTTAAATTCAGCTTTCGTGCTTCTTGTTTCTTGCGTATATGATTTAGTTGTGAACTTTACTCTGTTTTTATCTTCTTCGACTCTGTTTGTTATCTCCAGACCGGCGTTCTAAGGTCAATATATATACACTGTGATGGCTGTAAGCGTAAAGTGAAGAAAATATTGCACAAGATTGATGGTACAATTTCAGTTTCCTCTGTTCATAAATTATATCCCCTTTTCTCAATTTAGGGTCATCGTTGGATTTAGTCTGACTTGGACTTCTGTCTTGAAGTGTTTAAGCTATTATGTACGGACACTTAACATAATATTATTTTTGCCGTGCCGGATCGTGTTGTGTCCTTGTTTCCGTATCCGTATCCGTGCATTATAGTGTTTAAGTTGTGTCAAAGCATTGGATATTAAGATACATGAAGTTGTAACCTAAGTCTTTTTCTTGGTCAGGTATATAGAGCTTGCTCTCTTCCAGCACTCTCATTTACCTGATTTTGACAAGCTCTTTTTTTGGTGCTGAGTAGTAAGTTGTTTATGATTCCATGCTTTACTATGTCACATTATTGTTTGATTATTTAGTTCAAGTCTTCTAGATATATCGTTTAAGATCACATATTTTGATTACCTGCATTTGTGAGTCAGTGGTATACCTTGATCTTGTGTCTTTCGAGCCTCCGTATATACTCTGGAAATCATGAAAACCGGATGACTTTGAGGTGGTTTAGTCTAATTAAACTTATACCTCCAACATTAATACTTTCAATCTATTTAATACATACAATTTTTTTTTTTTACAATTTAAAAAAAAAAAAAATACATACAATTTATTTACATACAGATGAATATTCCCAAGGAGAGACTTTGGATGTACGATAGGACGGACCCTAATCGTGGAGGCACTAAACTTGAGTACATTCGGGGGATTGAGACTTTTATCGAACATGCGAGCAAGCTGCATCCGTTTATAGCCGAGGGGAAAATTCGATGTCCGTGCAACAAGTGTCGAAGAAAATACGATTATAAACTGCCTGACGAAGTGAGAGGTCATTTGTATAAACATGGTTTCAAACCAAATTATGGGTACTGGACGGATCACGAAGAGGTAGAACCGCCTTTCGAGTGTGGTGCAACTTCTAATCGCCAGAATGTGGTTCACGAACTGGCTTTCAAGCGTGGTGCATTGGGTATCCAAGCTATGGATTACGGAGATCAGTTAAATAGGGAAAACGAAATGGCCTTTGAGTAACTCAACAAGATGCTGACAGTGGATATAGGAGTTGCCACGAAGAAGCTCCTAATTTAGAAACTCAAAAGTTTTATGACGTTCTGAACGAACTTAGCCAACCTTTGTGGGATGGATGCAAACATTCACCGTTGTCTTTTGCAGGGAGAATGATAAGCATGCAGAGTGATTTTAATGTGCCGGAGGATGGTATGGATGCATTTATGCAATTTTTTTCAGAATTATTTCCGTCAGCAAATACCGCCCCTAAGAGTTGTGACGAGGCACAAAAACTAGCAAAGAGATTGGGATTGGACATGCAAAAGACTATTGTAAGTTAATTATTTAAAATTTGTTTGTCTTAAAGGTTCTTAATTAATTACGTTATAAAATTATTTTATATTTTGTTTTAATTTAATTGAAATGCATATATAGGCGAAGTATAAAGAGTTGGTTGCTGAGCAAAAAAAAAGTCTGTTGGAAGATCCCGAAAGTGGTGAGCTTAATGAGATAGAGTTGTGGGCTTTAGCTGCTGGGGGGCCTAACAAGAAAGGTCGGATTCTTGAACCCAACCACACGAAAAAGACACTAGGACCTTCACGATTATCTGCTCACACTGCAAGTTTTCCATCATCTGAAATTGGCTCATATATGACAAATGAGAAGCATAGTCAGGCACTAGGCAGTTTGTCGGGCGAGATGCAACAACAGTTTCAGCAGCAAATGCAGCAAATTCGTGAATTGTTACAAGCGACACAAAATCAGAAAAGGAGCTATGGCAAGGAGAAAGGCAAGTGCGAAAGCAGAACTCCTAAAGATGAAGATGACGATGATTACCAAAGTGATGATTATGAAAGTGAAGATGAAGATGAAGATGATGAAGATGAAGATGAAGATGACAATTAAAGTGAAGATGATTAGTATATTTATTAGTAAACTTGTAATATTATGTGTAATAGATTCTGGATGGATAATTATTTTTGACTGATAGTTAGTTATGGTCCTACGGATGGTATTTATTGACCTGCAGGTGTAAAAACTGCAAACATAAAAAGTAATTTGGACAGATAGGGTCGTAGGGAGTGTAAACTCTAAAAATAAGCACTTATCATATAAGTATTTATTTTTAGTAGTTTTTAAGTGTTTGGAAAATCAACTTCGGCTTTTTCAACAGTTTTGGAGGGTGTAGAAAATCAACTTCGGTTTAATTTAAGTAGAAATAAGCAAAATCCAGATGTAGCCAAGGACATGTCATGCTTTTGGATTGTACTTCTGCTTATATGGTCTTTTAGATTTATTTTGATAATAATATTTTTACTAAAATATACATATTCTTAAATTAACTTTTTACATACAAATACAACTTTAAAATTTTATTTTGACAATAATATTTTTATTAAAACATTAATATTCTTAAATTAACTTTTTACATACAAATACAACTCTAAAATTTATATACATGATTACACTTTTTCTATTCATTATATCCTTTGTTTTTTTTTTTCCGATCAAAATTTTGTAATCTCAAAAAAACTCATGACTAAAATTCTACAATTACAATGTATATCTTTTCTTTATTCTTAATTTTTATAAATTTATAGAATAATTCTATGTTTGATTAATTATAAATAAACTTACATAAAATTATAATAATTTTTATATTAATATAATACTTAAATCATATTATAATGCCCAAAAGTATTCGAAATATTTTAGGATAAATGAGTAACTTCATAAAAATAAAAAGTAATTACCAACTTTTTCCCGCAAATACTTAACTGATTATTTTTTTGGTTTTTTTTTTTTTTTTCCAAACACTAAACGCTTTTATTATTGTAATTTTTTACGGCTACGATTTTGCTTTAATTGAATAGAGTTTGCAAACACACATAGTATTGGCATGTGGGTGGTAGTTATTTGACTGGTACGTGTAAAAAACTAAAACAAAAAATTAATTTATACTAGTAAATACTGCACACTCGTTGCGTGTGCAAGTAAAAATAATAATATTATTTAAATATATTAAAATTAATTTTTCTATTGATATTTATTTTATAATTAATTTTAATATAATAATTAAATTATGATAAATAAAAAATATGAAATATAAGGAAAAAAAAGATAAAAAATTTACATTAAAAAAATTAAAATAGGATGAGAGAAAATAAATAAAATAAAGATGTTGTTGAGGTGATAAAAGAAATAAATAAATAATAAAGAAAGAACAAAATGCAAGAGAACAAAATAGATTGAAAAAATTAATAAATAAAAAAAGAAAAGAAAAGAAAAGAAATAAACCAAATGGTTACAAAGGGAGTTACGTCAATAAATAAACAGAAAAGAAAAAATTAAAAAGTCAGGGGCAGAAAAGGAAAGAGTCCAAGACACCACATCTGCCCCTAATGCTTAATAATATAGTATGGATAAATATTCTGTTTATTTCATTTAAAAATTTTCGATGAGTTACCCATGGAAAACTCTTGGAAAATATTAATTTCTCTTTTGTTTTTCATATTCTCGGACGGGTTACCAACCAAAGACCATTTAAAATATTTAATTGTTTTATATTGTCCGGTTACCAAAATATTTAAATACTTTTTCATTAAAAATATTTAAACATTTTTCATTTTTTATTCTGTCCAGTGGGTTACCAATGGCTACCCATTGAAAACTTTTAGAATAATTTTTTCGCTTTTCTCATATCCAACGAATTAATGACGACAATCTTCCGGAAATATGTAGATGGACTTTTTATTTATACTATATCTATACTATTTATTAAGCGAGAGACCCAACTTGGGTCTCTCGTACTCCAAAAATAATTTATTTTCTATTTATTTATTGTTTGGTTTTATCCGGCTTTATCTCCTCCACGTTTTGTAAATTTTTCTGTCTAATCACTTCTCTTCTGAACTTCTTTTCTTTTTTTTTTTCTCATCACTTTCTTTTTCTTTTTTTATTATAATTTTCAGCACTCTTCACTTATATTTTAATTTTTTATAATAATTCATGGGGACATTATTTTATGTTACTTACTTTTTTTAATCATAAATTAGTGATTATATTAAAAGTAACTATAGAGTATATATTTAATGAAAACTTTTTAATTTTAATATATTTATATAATAATTATTATTTTTTATTTGCACATGCATCGAATGTGCAAAATTGCTAGTATTAAGTGAGAGAGACAAATGTGGTCTCTTGGACTTGGTCTCTATTTTTTGTCTATTTAATTTATTTATTTTTCTCCAACATATACGGAACGTGTCTCAACTCCACTTTTTTCTCACCACTCTTATTCTCTACTTTTATATTCTTTTTATTTTTTTTCTCATATTTTTTAATTTATATTTTAATTATTTCTTATTAATATATAATTATTGAATTCATATTAAAATAAATAATTTAATTTAATATATTTAAATAATAATAATTATTTCTTTGCACACATATAGTTGTGCCGAATTACTAGTCTATCAATATGTCTAAGACTGAAGGGTTACCAATGGCAAACCAATGTTGTGATGTTTTTTCTTTTTTCTTTTCAAAAGTATGGTCGAGTTTTTGTGGAATTGTCATCGAAATTATTTAATCGTTTTTTCAGACTAAAGTTCCGATCCATCATAATCCCCTCGGAGCTTCGTAGGACATTTGTTGTGATCTGTTACAAAAAGGTTTTGTTTATAAGTACAAAAGCCATTCGAAATTCAAACATACTGATGGTCTCCAACAGCATTTTTTCTTTCTATTTTTTTTATTTTTTTTTGGATGTCAAACAGTTTCTTAATGATTATCTTCGGTGTTATATCTTATTTATTAGTGGTTTGAGTATCTCTTAAAAACCCCAAGTTCTCTTTACAAATATCATTTATGTATTTAAATAAAGGGGTTTTCTTTGAAAACTCCCCATGAGTTCAAAAAAAATTTGTTTGCTCCCAATTTTCAAAATTATTCATCTTCACTCTCCAAATGAGAATCATAATTTCCGTTTACTCCCTATTTTGGACAGCACATACGACATATTGCGAAAAATATATAACATTTGGGGATTTAGTTACGTGATTCTTGAGTTTTTATACACATACTGTTGTAAAGTATAAATTTGAATATAGATGAGAAACTATTTCATTGTATTGATTACTGCATACAAGAATACAAGAGTTCAGAAGTAAATATAGGGCAAAGATCCTAAATCAAAGGGAGAAAAACAATCCCGTGATATAAGGTAAGAATCCTTTCCAAATATACTAAAGTCAACACTCCCCCTCAAGTTAGGTCGGGGGATGTCTGACGCCTAACTTGTGCAAGGTAACATGGAATACTGTCCCAATAACCGCCTTTGTGAGAATGTCCGCCAGTTGATCTTCTGACCGCACAAAGGGAAGCGATATAATCCCACTTTCTAGCTTCTCTTTGATAAAATGACGGTCAATCTCTACATGTTTCGTCCTGTCGTGTTGAACTGGGTTTTCGGATATGTGAATAGCTGTCTTATTATCACACTTAAGAGAGCATGCTCCATCTGGAGGAAAACCCAATTCAGTCATCAGCTTCCTTAACCAAAGGACTTCGGACACTCCTTTCGCAATGCCTCTAAACTCTGCTTCAGCACTAGAGAGTGCTACCACCTTTTGTTTTTTTGCTCTTCCATGTGACCAGGTTCCCTCCAACAAACGTAAAGTACCCGAAGGTAGACCTCCTATCAATTGGGTTGTCCGTCCAATCTGCATTTGTGTATGCTTCTATCTGCAAGTTACCATTTTTCCTGAACAAGATACCTGTATCTGGGGATCCCTTCAAATATCTGAGTATCCTCAATGCTGCTTCCATATGCTCTTTCTGAGGGTTGTGCATAAACTGACTGACCACTCCAACAGCATATACAACATCAGGTCTAGTATGAGAGAGATATATGAGTTTCCCTACGAGGTGTTGATATCTCGCTCGATCTGTTGATTCGGCTCCCTCAGTGATTTTCAACCCATGATTGTTTGCCATAGGTGCATCACTTGGCTTACAATCCAACATCCCTGTTTCTGCCAATAGGTCAAGGATATACTTCCGTTGAGATAGATAGATCCCTTGATTTGACCGCATAACTTCAATACCCAAGAAGTACTTTAAGTGGCCCAAGTCTTTCATCTCAAATTCTCCAAACAAATTCTCTCGAAGATCCCTTATTTCTTCAGTGTCATCCCCAGTAATGATCATATCGTCCACATATATGATCAGACAAGTAATCTTTTCACCTCTTCTTTTTAAAAACAAAGTATGAACAGGTTTACTCTGTACATACCCATACCGTTTCATTGCAACAGTAAATCTTCCGAACCATGCCCTAGGAGACTGTTTGAGTCCATACAGCGCCTTGTTAAGTTTGCACACGTCATTAGCATCAAACTCATGAGAAAACCCGGGTGGAACTTCCATATACACCTCCTCCATTAAATCACCGTGGAGGAAGGCATTTTTAACATCAAACTGATGGAGTGGCCAATCCTGATTCACGGCCATGGAGAATAACACCCTGATTGTGTCAATTTTTGCTACAGGGGAGAAGGTTTCTGCGTAATCCACCCCATAAGTTTGGGTGTATCCCTTTGCAACTAAATGAGCCTTATACCGTTCAATGGATCCATCAGCTTTCCTTTTGATAGTATACACCCACCTACACCCTACTGGCCTTTTTCCGGGTGGCTGTTGGCACTTACTCCAAGTGTTATTTTTCCTAAGTGCCCTCATTTCATCATCCATCGCCTGTCTCCATTTCGGAATTCCCATTGCTTCCTCTACTGTCCGAGGCACACTGTCACTGTAAACAGCGGCTGAGAAGGCCTTGGCTGACTCTGTCAGACTCCCCCTGACAAGGTTAGCCACTGGATACCTCTGAGTTCGGGGCTCATGCTCTGGAACATACCGCCGGGGTGGAATCCCACGTGTACTCCGGGGAGGAAGAACATATCTGTCAGTTTCTAGCTCACCTACAATGTTAGACTCAACATATATGGAATCGGAATGTGTGGAATCCAAAACTTCTATACTAACCTCAGGGATATCGGTGGAGGAAGATAATGGGGGCGTGGCTATCTTGATAGCTGATTCCGCAGGACAGGGAGGGGGCGAATCATTATCAGCAGACAACGGAGTTGCACACAGCCAATCTAGTGGGTCATTGTTATGTTCAATCTCCCCCTGACCACTAGTTTGGCCTAAAGCCAAGTAATAATATTTTGTTTCCACAAAGTCACAATCCATCGTGACAAACATCCGACGGGTTTTAGGGTTAAAACATCGATAACCTTTATGGTGAATCCCGTACCTCACAAAGACACACTTTTCAGCACAGGGATCCAGTTTGGATCTTAGGGTCGTGGGGATATGCACAAACACAGAACACCCAAAAATCTGGGGTGTCAGAGCAAGCTCGGGAGGTATTTGAGTAAGTTCACTCAAGCATTGTATAGGTGTGAGTATCTTAGTGGGAAGACGATTGGCTAAGTAAGCGGCTGTGGCCAAAGCTTCGGGCAGAATGATGAAGGAACACGAGATTCGAACATAAGAGCCCGGGTGATTTCTAGGAGGAACCGATTCTTTCGTTCAACGACCCCATTTTGTTGTGGTGTATAAGGGCAGCTGGTTTGGTGGAGTAGGCCATTTTCTATGAAAAAGGTTTGGAACTTTTGGTTAACAAATTCCCCCTCATTATCGGATCGGAGTATCTGGATCTGGGCTTTATACTGGGTTTGGATCATATGATAAAAGTGGGTAAATTTATCAAAGACATCAGACTTGTGTTTCAAAAAATAAATCCAACACATTCGGGTGCAATCATCAATGAACGACACAAAATAATGAAATCCTCCTCCACCAACAACCGGGGCCGGTCCCTAAACATCCGAATGTATCAACGAAAAAGCAATATCAACTCTAGTGTTACTTAATGGAAAAGACTGTCTGTGTCTCTTTGCTAAAACACAAGTATCACAAGACAAATTTGAACTAGAAAAATATGGAAATAATTTTTTTAAATAACCATCTGATGGGTGTCCCAAACGATGATGCCAAAGCCAGCTCTGTCTATCCTTCGACACCTGAGCCATTAATGTCCGCCCCCCTGGAACAACTTCGTCAACAAAGTAAAGACCATTCCGTTCAGTGCCACACCCAATTATCTTTCTCGAACGGATATCCTGCATAACACAGAACGAGGGGTACATTACAATAGTGCAATTCAATTCTCGAGTGACATGACTGATTGAGAGCAGTTTATGTGACAATGAAGGAACAAACAGGCAGTTCGAAAGCCGTAAAGTGGGGGAAAACTCAATCATTCCCCCTCCTTCAACCGAAATAACTTCACCACTAGCAGTTTGAATTTTTGGAATTCTTGGGTCCTGGGGTGCAATTATATCAGACAGATCATATGTAACTGTATCAGTTGCTCCACAATCAAAAATCCATTGTGGAGTTTTAGCAGGATCCGGATAATTAACCACATTTATATCACCACAATTATTCCCACAATCATGATTAATATCAAAAGGAGACATGATAGATGAGGGGCAAAGAAGGGATTTACCCTTCTCATCCCCTATACCTGGCGAAACCCAGCTGCTCTTTTCTTCATTTCTGCCGCCGCTATGGCTCACCCCCAAATCCTTCCTCTGCCCAATTCCCGCCGCCACAACAACAACGGTGCTATTTTCTTCTCCGGTGCTGGAACCACCGACGACCGCTGCGATGCCGCGGTTCCGCCCTTTGTCAGCGCCGCCCGTCTTCTCCCACGGCACCCACCACTCAGGGTAGCCGATGATTTCAAAGCATCCTCTCTTTAAGTATCTCGGTTTTCCACAATGTTCACACTCAAGATCTGACTTGTTTTGGGTTGATGGCGGCGTCGGTTGGCGCGACGGTTCAGTCCGGCGTGGGGGTTTGCGAGTCCCTGATCTAGCTCTCATCCCTTGTCCCTGTACGATCAGTCCTGATCCGAGACCCGATGATGTGTTTGCCTCGCTGGAGGCTGCCGATGGACCCAGGATAGTTCTCCGGGCAGCTTCCCGACGAACGATTGCATACGCGGCATCTACTGAGGGTAAGGTTGTTTCCTTCAATATGTCCCTAGTGATAGCATCGAATTCTGGATTCAAACCTGAGAGGAATTTGAATAGCCTGTGTTCATCTTGGATTTTGTTAAATTTCGTGATATCACTAGGGAGTTCCATGGGATTCGGTCGCCGTCGATCGATTTCAACCCAGATGCTCTTGCTGATCCTGAAATACTCCTCGATTGTTGTTTGTTCTTGTTTAATTCGATCTACTTTAGTCATAAGATCGAAGATTTGTAGGCTGTCTTCCCCGGATTGATAGGTGGTTGAGAGCCCTTTCCAGAGTTCGCGTGTTGTGGGATAGTGTATAAACTGGGTTACTATGCTCGGTTCAATGGCCTGAATAATCCAGCCGAACACCTGCAAATCTCTCTACTTCCAGGTTTGGTAGGCATCGTCTGATTCAGACGGTGGTGCGGGGAGGCCGGTCAAGTGGCTGAGTCGCCCGCGTGCGTCGATGGCTATTTCGAGCATTCTTGCCCAAAGAACATAGTTGTCGTTGTTCAGTTTTATGTCTATAGTTACCGAGCTATCGGAGTTTGATTGTAACGGTTGTGGCTTTTGTTGTTGTAGGAGTTGGGCAATCTGTTGGGATAGGATGGTTGCCGCCTCAGACAACGCCGGTGAGGAGGTCTCTGTTTCGTTGCCCATTCTTGAACGGCAGATGATGATGCCAATCACAGATCACTAGGATTGTGTGGCTCTGATACCATGTTGTAAAGTATAAAATTGAATATAGATGAGAAACTATTTCATTGTATTGATTACTGCATATAAGAATACAAGAGTGCAGAAGTAAATATAGGGCAAAGATCCTAAATCAAAGGGAGAAAAACAATCCCATGATATAAGGTAAGAATCATTTCCAAATATACTAAAGTCAACACATACTACATATTGTGAAAAATATACAACATTTGGGGATTTAAGTACGTGCTTCTTGAGTTTTTATACTACGTACTGTACAAAATGGGGAATAAACGGAAATTATGATTCTCATCTGAGGAGTGAAGAGAAATAATTTTGAAAATGGGGAGCAAACAGAAATTTGAGTCCCCATTTGGGGATTTTTCGGGAATTTCCCGTTTAAATGTTTGAATACAAAACTTTTAATTAAAGTTGCAAAATCACTAAACTAAGAGTTGGAGTAATTAGGGTAGTTGTTGATGTAAGTAATGTATACCTTGAAATTTTGATTGTGATGCAGCGTATGCCGTCATGCGTTTGACTTGCTATCTTCTCTCATTAGTATATGATTGAAAAAGGTTATGTTGTTACAAAATTTTTAAAAAAATATATTACTTAATATATATATGTATAATTAGATTTAATGTATACGATTTTATTACCTTTGCATGATAGCTTAATGCCTTTATAGTTTGCGATTAATTATATTATTTCATTCTTGTATGGCCTACCATGCTTCTTTTGGATAAGAGAAAAATCCAAATACAATTAATTATAATGAAACTCAAAATGCACTTAGAAATTTAATAAATATAAAACATTAATGAATATTATTGTCATTTCATTTTATTATTTAGTAGCAGCGGCAGCAGTATTATTTTTTAGATAAAAAATACAAATTTCCCCAAATGTACTTTAGTTCAGGAATTTTCCTAGTTTCTTTTGAGCTTGAGCAACCGTTAGCCTCTGTTTTAAATACTGATATTCAGCTTGAAGCTCAGCCTCCCTCTTCCGGCTCTCTCGCAGCTCGTTTTGAAGCTCGGCCGCACTCTCCCGGCTGAGCCGAAGCTCTTGTTGGAGCTGGATGTGGGCTCGTTTATGGCTCAACCAGCTGGCTACATGATCGGCTTGTGAAGCTCGGTTCGCTAAATCGTTCTTCGTATCTTTGGTTAATTGCTGCTTAGATTCTTCAAATGCCAGCTTAATTGCTTCGATATGATGCTTCTCCAGCCGTTTCATCGTACTATGCTGTATACGAATTCTGATCTTATGTACAGGTTTTGTAACTATGCGCTTAAAATTTCTTATTAGCTTTGGTTAGTCTGGGTTTTATAGGGCAGGAGAGAAGTATAAGACGTGATTAGCGGTGATAATTAGGGTTGATTACAAGGAAAGTGAGGATCTCGAGAAAAGTCAGAACAATTCTCTTGGTTTTGTGACGATTTCCTAGAAGCAAGAACGTTAATCTTTGTTAACAAGAAGACACAATTTTACAGCTTCGGAGACTTAATTGGATAACTAAGATTACAAGAGAAATCAAGAAAATTTGTACATTCCGGATTTTGATTTTTTCTGGCTTGTTTTAGTCAACTAGTAAAAATAATGTGTCGTGACAAATGTCTTTCACTTGTTAAATTTAAAAATTTTATGTTGTATCATATTTATATCCATGCATCATAGACACTCACTCATATATATATATATATATGAATTGTAAAATTAACATGAAAAATTAAGTTATAATTTATGATTAATTTTTATATGACTCTAAATACTTAGTTTGATTTATAAAATTGTTCATTTTTTTTATTTAAAAAACAATTTAATTTATAAAAATTTATTTCATTGATTTAAGTAAATAAATAAATTAAAAAAATTCAATAATAAACTTACAGAAAATTAATTGTATTTCTGATTAATTTTCAATTGTCATTAATTAACTCTTACCAATATATATCATTATATTAATAATAAAACAAAGATGTAATCCATATTAGCTAAATGTATTTGAAACTATCTTATTTTTATTGATTTACTTATTATAACATAAAATTCATAATGATAATATACACTAATTATCTGTTAGGTTATATATAAGCTCTCTTCCAACTCTCTAACTTCATACCATGATTCTTCCTTGACTACCTCTCCCTCTCTCTCTCTCTCTCTCTCTCTCTCCCACCAGCACAGTAGCACTCTGTCGAGTTATCTTTGTTTTTTATTCTTTCGACCAACTTTTGTTATTGTCTATTTGTACAACATAATTTATAAAATGCGAGAACTTACTTCAACATACACGTCAATATTAATAGAAGTATTTTCAAAATATACTATTTAAGTTCAATATAATAAAATTTAACAGTTTATACACTTACAAAAATATTTAAAATAATTAACTTTAAATCAATATAATATGAACTGTAAAAATATTTTAATTACATTAATGTATTAGGGGCGTTTGGTATGTACTTTGACTTAATTTAACTTAATTTTATTCGGGCTTTTTAAGAGATATTAAGTTGTATTGAAAAAATTAATATAGCGTTTGGTATTGGAGATTGTCATTAATATCCTTAATTCTACTTTCGTAATTTAATGTTTGGCATGAGAAATTAAGTTCGATTAAAATTCAATTTCCAATTTTACCCTCATGCACTTTCTATCCTTCATCATATTTGCTAACTCTTCATATTTAATAAAACTTTACTAATAAGATATATAAAATACAACAAAGATGACATAAAAAACAAACTAAAAATATTTATTTGTTACAAACTTTTTTTTAAAATATAAAACTGGGAAAGCTACCCGATGGGGTTATTAACGAGGACCACCCCCTTATTTATAACGAAAGCCAACCGACTACAAGGGAAAATTCGTAAAATACATCATAACAAGCAATAACAACATTCCTTTGCAGACCTAAAGGCCAAATAACTAAAAGGGCAGCAGCAGCTAAAAGCTCTATCAGGACCCTCATAAATGTGCATTGTAATCCCATCCACCAAGCTCTTATTCAAAGCAGCATCATGAACAACGTTATTGTCATCCCTGTAATGCTTCCCTTTAAACCAACTATGATTACTGCAAATCAGCTTACTCCCCAAGTTTATCAAAACCTTATAGACTTCACTCAAAAAAGGTTTGTCCATCACACTTAGACAACTCCAACCTCGCATATCCAAAAGAAATAAAAGATAAAAATATCAGTCACAGCAGTTATGATCCAACACTTCCAACACTTCCGGCAATATCATATGGTGTTAAAATGATCATATGAGATAATGTAAGAATGGGAATTTCTTTTATTTTGATTCATCTAAGGAATTATAAAACTGTTACTCACCACAGTGCTGGTTATGCTAGAAAGCACAAGCATTCCGAAATGTCCTACATACGAGTCAATGATGAAGACAAAGAAAAAGGACAGTATCATTGAAATTCCATTCCAAATGTTGATAATGGCATCACTTGAGTAAATCGGCGCAAATGTTTCAACTGATCCGGTTGGTTAACAATGATCGAATAACTACGCTTATGTGACCTCATCTCACTCTCAACAGTTTGATTATACCAAACATACAACAAGTACAACAACGAAAGGGAAACGGCTGTGTATTTAAGAACAAATTCAACCCAAGCCTTGTGTGTGAGTCCATTTCAAGGTAGTTTAGCGAATCTGCAAATGGCATTCGAACTTCAAAATGAAATCCATGTTATACCACGCTAACAAATTCTTCTTATATATATCCCGATACATAAAACCACACTAAAAAATGCTGCATTTCAGACAATAAAATACAACACATGTTCTTATCCAAACGAATATTGGTCTGAGTAATCAGCAAAATCTTTCTCTCAAACACAATGACACCACAAGAAAACCAATAAACCCAACTTCCAGTAACATAAGGAACCAATCAATATGACGAGTAAACAATGAAAACATTTCAGACAAGACAATGCTGGCAGAGGAAACGATTCCATAAAGAGAAGGCGGACTACACAAACACAACTACGCATTAATAAGAACACTAATTGATTTTAGCAGCGTAGACTCTAAGGTGTTATACTATTACCTCCTCGGCTGCGGGTTTTCCTTTGCCGGACTTCACCCAAAACACGAAATCCTGCAGATAGCACCAACAAAAGGATTCAGATGCGAACTTGTCACGCCTGTGAATTTCTACAACTGAGAAGCGAATGAAATTCGTAAAAATCTGAACCTCTATATCTGAGATGCGCCAAATTTTTTTGAGAACAATGAACTTCTACTTCTGAGAGGCGCGCTAAAACTTCGATCCCCAAATTTGCAAGCCCTAGAACCAAAATCTGTAAATGATAAAGCGTACAGCTTGATATCAGTGTGACACCCCGACTCTCAGACCGTACAGGTATGACGTATGTGCGCGATTTACATTATTTAAATTCATATTCTTTACTCTTTTAATTCTTATTTTAAATATTTCTTATGAATTCGATTGATTCTTATTTGAATATGTACGGGATTTGCTATGGATTGATTCGTTGATGCTTGATTGGATTTCGAAAATTTTTCGTTGTTTGAATATGTTGGAGAATTACGTGTTATGAACTTGGATTATGCTCGTTAGATGTTTTCGAATTTAATTGTTGAGCTTTTGAATTAATTGTTCGTTCGGAACCTAAAGGAGGTTAAAACGCTTTTAGCGCACCTTGGGTTCCAATGTGTGTATTTTGGGCTGGGGAATTCGGATTCGAATTCCATCACCACCGTCGAACTCGTTTCGATGATTCGGGTTCGATGGACTAAGCCTCATAACCTTTTAAGCTCATTTGATACTCCGAAATCCGACCGGAAACTTACCTCGCTCTTATATGACTACCTTTCACCTATTTGCATCTTAGTCCCTCAATTCTTGACATATTACCTTCAAGCTTGGCCCCACTTTACACCCAAAACTCAGCATATTCATCTCTCTCACTCCCATTCTCGGTTAAGCAAGGAAAAATGAGAGAAAGTGCAGCAATTTTGGAGCAAAACCCTTCAAACCCGTCACTATTCATCCCAAGGAGGTTTTGAGCCCTAAACTCCATTTTCTTCCATCTTCTTCAAGGGGTAAGTTAGTATATGATATGTACATGATTATATGAGTATTTTGAGCTATTGAATCCATACTTTGAGCTAGGTTTGATATAATTATGGAGCTTAACATGAATTTTGAGGGTTTGATGATCTCATGCAATTCTTGGAGTTAAGCTTTGATTTGAAGATATGTATTTGATCCCTTATGACTCTAATATGCTTATATGATCTCCTTTGTTATTATGGTTGAACATGGTGGAAGATGCCATTAATGGAATTCAAATTCTTGCATGAGAATTCTTGATATATATGATGATTCTTGAGTTTTTATGATGATTGGATGATTATATGTTGAATATGAAGTGATTTGCTATGATTTGCATGAGTTTTGTGGCTTGAGGTTGTTGCTTGTTGTTGCTGCGTGCTTACTCTGCTTCCCTTACTCTGTTTTTCCCGCAGAGTTACTGTTGCTACTGTTATTTTTTTTCGAAGACGAAGGGCCAACACGGCCGTGTCAGCTTTGTACATGTTTTGGACACGACCGTGTCAGCCTCTCGACTTGGAGCAAATTATTTTTCTAAAATCGGACACGGCCGTGTCCATTTTGTACTAAAACTCAACACGGCCGTGTCAGCCTCTCGAATTAAGCTCCTGAATTAATTTTAATCGGACACGGCCGTGTCCATTTTGAACTAAAACCCAACACGGCCGTGTCATTTGGAAATATGGCGGCGGCAATTGCTCGTTTGATTGCTTCGGTGTTTTTCTTTGTATTTTCTTTCTTCATTTGTGACTCGTATGTATTGTTAGCTTGTTATATTACTCGTTATGTGCTTCGCTTTGAACTTGTGACATTATTTGATATAATTTATGTGAATAAGAATTGGTAGGATTATTGGACACGCAATTTCATTTCAATTGCATTCATAAGCATTGCCGAGCGTCTATTTGGTTCATATTTGAGTCTAAGTCTCGGGTCTTGCTTTCTTTTGTGTTTCAGAGCCTCTTCCGGTCGCGTAAGAGCCCGAAGCTTAGGTGGTCGGTTGCCGTTTTGATCCTATCTTTTGTCTCTTTTGTTAAGGGGAGGTTAGGAATTAGTAGCTAAATACCCTATGGCCTATAATATGATGAATTTTTCCCTTGAATGCGGATATGGTACGTATATCTAGATACAAGTGCTTAAATTACGTTTACGATTTTATGGACTAACTTTGGTCTCTTGGAAACGATATATGTACGAGTATATATAAGCTTGATTTTAAATCTCTTTTAGTATGTTTTGTTGTGTTGAGCGAGTGTGCCCTGAAAGATGGGATTTTTTGTTCGAATTGGTTCGTGGGCCCTGGAGACGTGGGTAAGGAAGGCCCGGGGCGATCACGGGGTCGCCGGGTTTAACCCCTGTGCACGTTCTCATTTGAGATATTCACGTGCGACCCAGGGAGGTTGGGAAGGCGTGATATCTTGAGCCTTCGGTGGATAACCGGAGAAGGCATAACGTGGGTTAGCTACCCCGTATGTTTTTGGTAATGTAGGTGCTAGGGTTTGATTCCCGACACACCATGGATGCAAGGGTGGATTTATGATTTGATATTTATGTTTAGAGGAGTAAGGGATAGTCCGTTCTCGCCGGGCTTTTATTATGTTCTGACTGATGGATTATGAATCGAGATAGATGCTTTTCTTACTATATATTAATTTCGGGAAATGGTTTTGGTGTGCAAAACTCTAGCCTCGATTCATGACTATCACTTTTGATTTGTGCTGTGATCTATACGTATTTAAGGTGTGGGTGTGTTAAGCCCCTCACTCAGTCGAGTTGTGAGACTGACCCTCTCCTTTCCCTTTCAGGTGTGCCGAGCTAGGCGGGGAAGTGCGTCGAGTCGAGTCGTACTTAGCCGTTTAGGTCGAGTTGCATTCATTTTCTTGCCTTTTGATTACACTTTCTATGTATTTAATATTATAACTTGTCTTTTGGAGAATTTCGAATCGATGAATGTGTATACTAAACCCTTTTGGGCTGTGAAGCCAACGTATATGATGTGTATGTTAGCTAGAGCTCTCTTTCGATCCTTGTGTTATTGGTTCCGCTTTACTGTTGGTTTGGCGTGCTCTGTTTGAGGTTAGCCCCGCTTAGCCTAGCGTGTGTGTGTAGGTTCCCGTTCGCTTAAATTTGGATTCATGTATGGAAATCCATTTCATATGTGGGTTCGGGTTTGGGTGCAGGGGATGTGGTGGCCCACCGCTCCGGGCGTCACAATCAGGGGCAGTAGTTGGCAATAAATAATGTGTACAGTGATGGGCAAAATCAACGCAACTTAATAACGGCTGAAATGGGATATGAGATAGCACACTTAATTGGACTACAGTGCGGGCTTGGGGCGGGCCAGGTATTAAAGCTCATTGGCCCAAGTAGGTTAATATTTACTACCAAACAAAATATTAACCCCCACACTTCATATCTATTTAGCCTAGTAACAATACCAAACGCCTTCTAAAATCTTTGTAGTTATCTTCTATATATCTCACTTCACTCTTTTACAAAATATACATATTTTCTGACATCTCTATTCCTCTCTACTTTATACACTTAGAGAGCGTTCGATAATGTAGATTACCCAATTTCATTTAATTTATTTGTGGGGAATTAAATGAAATTAAGTATTCTTACAAAAAGTTAATTTTGTGTTTGATATGTTCAATTGATAAATTAAGTTGCATCTAATTTCACTTATTATCCTGTTTGATATATCTCATCGACTGAAATATCATTTAGAATAGTAAATTTTCATAAAATTAAACTAAATTCTTAAACTTATCTCGCTTCAAAAAAAAATTAAAAAAAAATCTTAAAATTATCTATAACAGATAAGAGAGTTAATTTGCGATAAACACACGCCCTCCCCTAAGATTTGTTTGAGAACTTAATCTCTCTTAAGTGCACATATTATACCGGTCGAAGATTAACTCTTCCGGGTCGATGAGATTTAATACGCAGTATCAAACAGAAAATTAACTAAAATTAAGTGGACCAAATTAGCGTAATCTGGTATATCAAACGCTCTCTTACTCTTTTTTAGTAGATTCATTGTCTACATTTTTCTATTTTTATTTAATATAATTTAATTTATAAGTTTTTTTTTGTATCAAATGTATAATATTATACTAAAGTAGCACAAATACATCTTTACATAAAATAAAATATTGTTCGCCTTATATTATTTTATACATTAATTTTAGTAAACAAATACAATAAAAGATATGAATATAAGTTCAATAACTATTTAAGAAAAGTAATAAAATTAATAGGAACTAATATTGGTTTAAATTGTAAATTTGCACCAAATTTTTTTTTGCAAGTTTTTAGTTTAACCTAATTTTATTTTTTAATTTTTATTTTCTTTCACACATTTAACTTCTCCATATTTATATGGTATCCAATGTTTTTTTTTTTTTTGTTATGAGTGTGTTTATTTAGTTTCAATTGTACAATTTAATTTTTTATTTTATTACTTATCACAAGTTGAAATTTAACAAAAATTACATCAGATATATCTGTTTATATTATTTTTAATAATGCTTTGACTCATAAATAATTATTTGAATTGACTTTTAACTTTTCTATTTTTTTTAATCTGTCCCTTTTATTTTTATCTTGCATTTTGTTTTCTTATTTATATTTTCTAATGAGTACTTTTTAAATTTTTTTTCTTTTATCATTTCTGTATGTTAAAAGCGAGCATATTTATATACAAAATTAAAGGAATGTTTAATTGTAAAATATAAAAAAATAATTATAAAATTAAAATATATCTTGTTTTTGTGTGCACACACGCTGAATCTTTTGAGATTCCTTAATTTTAAGTTGAAAGTAACAAAAATTTTAAATTTATTAAAATTTTGTCTATTATAATATATCTAATCTCTTATTTAACTACTTAAGTATGTATTTCCTTTTTTATTTCAAATTTTTTTCTACATTTTTGTTTTTCATTTTTGTATTTGTCTCTATCTATTATTTTTTTTTTCACACTCTTTAATATATCATATATTTTCTCTTTAATTTTAGTTGTACAATTAAATGATACCTTTTTCATTAATCAATAAGTAATAACGTACATTTATGTGAAATGTTGTAAATATTTAATTTTATATTATTAATTTTATTTTTAAATGTACAAATATCTTGTAATGTAACATAATTTTAGAAAGAGTTATGTTCTATATATTTTCTATAGATCGGTGGACTCTTAATTCTAATGAGTTTTATTTTAACTCAAATAAGTATTTTTAAAAATTTTAAATATAATAGCATCTTATAATATAACGTATATTAATTAATTTTTGAAAGAGTCCTTATTACTGTATATGTTGTTAATTACAGATGCAAGGAGTTTTGATTCTAATTTACTAAAGAGTTTTATTTTCACTCAAATATGTATTTTTAAAATTTTAAAATACAGTAATTTATAGTATAATTTATCAAATCACCCTCTAGTTTTATATTGTTAAAAATATTATAGTGAGGATATTTTGTCAAATCACACAGTTTCAAGAAACCAAGAACACAACTTGTGCTTTTATATATAATATATATAGATTAATTGAACTCAGACCGTCTCTCATTCTATTTTCGTTTGTCATCAAATATAGTATACTCGTTTTTTCTTTTAAGTTAACCTTTAATTTTTTTTTTATACCTTGTTAACTTTTTGTTATTTTTAATCACGTCTTACGAATGATTTATTTTTTTTATGTTCAAATAATTATATAATAAATTAACTTCCCATTTCACATTATCAATTACTATACATTTGTTTTTCCAACACGATAATAATTGCTCATCATGACAAACATATGAGTGTAATTAGAAAATAGTGATTTTTCTTATTAACTATATTAATTATTACATCTTAATTTTTGTAAGAAAAGAAAAGAAAATTATTTTTACATGACAAAGTGAGTATTATTTGTGGGATATCGTATCCAATAATATGATTATATTAACTTGCTTACATCGTCATTTCTATATCAAACACATCATACGTGCACGGGATTTAATGGATTGAAATAATCCATTAATCATTTACACTAACTCTTATCGTCTTATATAAATTAGACCTTAATGTTGTCAAAGTTATAAATTATTTTTGAAGTATAATCGTGGGAAATCTTCTATCACACTTATTGACACACATAAAGCCACCGTTTTCTATATATCAACAAGTTCACTAGAAAAGTTATTATTTCAAGAATAATGCAAAACATTAGATTCCATTATTTGTAATCTCTTGTTATAAGTTAGTTGTGTAGTATTATTTCTAGACAATACCGTTTCTTAAAAATTTCAACACAGCCTCAATTTATGGCGTGCCAGGAAAGTTGGATATAAATTGCAAAGCGCAGGTCTATTATTACTCATACCTTTCTCGGCCTTTTGGCTAAGATCAAGTGTAGTATCTGTTCTTATCAGTTTAATATCTGATACGTGGGCCAATGGCCCACACGATATTAAATTAATTTTTTTAGGGGGAAGGCCCATTAAGGTAGCTTGCTACTTGGGCCTTCGAGCGTCGCTCATGTGTTGCACTACTGCATGGGCCTGGCTCACCCCACCAAGCCCAGTTTGAAGTTTTTAGTTTGACACAGCATGGTTTATGGAATTAGATGCGACTAATCCTTAATTTTATTAGGCATCTAGAACTAATTGTAGATAACTCATGGTCTTGTCTTCTGTTTTCAGAAACCTTGGCAACCCAAGTTTTTAAAAAAGATGGTCACTGTGCTATTGTCGTTTTGGCTTCCGATCTAACATTTGATTTTTATTTTTTACGGTCGAAATTAAGACTTATCGTGTTCGATATTCGGATTGTTGGAAGTCACTAAAAAGATATTCGGATTGACTCTATTGGCAATTGGAAGTCACTAAAAAGATATTCGGATTGACTCTATTGGCAATTGGAAGTCACCAAGGGGCACGCTAGTAAAGCCCAAGTGGGGTCACTTGACCCCACTAAATTTTATTTTCCAATTAAATATATAATATTTTTTATAGATTTTAGTATTTACTTTTATAGAATTATATTGTTTTGACCCGAAGTTCAAAATAAATAGTGATGGATTTCTTCATATTGACCCCTTAAATTTTTATGTAATAGGTAAAATTAAGAAAAACTCATTAAACAGTGGGTAAAATTAAAGAAAGCTCATTGTCCAAAATTTAAAGTAAAAGGATTTTAAATATAAAAATAATAGAGAAAAAAAGTATTTTTGAATAAAATATTTTATTTTTAATAATATATATCTATACGATATATTAAGCAAGAGAGTCAAATCTGGTGTCAATGTACTCTTGGTCTCTTTTTTCTTTTCTCATTTATTTATTTCTTTTTCTTTTCTTTTCTTTTTCTTCACTACTACAACGTGTCAGTTAATTCTTTTCTTCTTCTCTAGCTTTTCTTTTCTCCTACCTCAATTTAATTTTTTTAATATTTATTTTATCTTTTTTCCTCATATTTTGTAAGCTATATTTTAGTATTATTTATATAATTTAATAGTTATATTAACAATAATTATAAACTATATATTAATACGTAAATTTTAATTTTAATAAAATTAAATAATAATAATATTACATCGTACACCCATAGAGTGTGCAGAAAATTATTAGTTTTTATTAAGAGCTATATTTTTTTGACCCCACTAATTAGGAATTCTGGAGTCGCCCCTGGAAGTCACTATAAAGTTTCGTTCATCGTGTGACGTGTGCCCTTTTTTATCGATGATTTCTCTTTTGTCGGTTGTCAGATTTTTTATTTTTGAGATCATCATCGTGTTTTTTGTGTCGAGAGGTTCAATTTGACGTATGCTATCCGATAAATTTGAAATATGTTATGTATAGATTTACTCTACTTAAATGATAAAGTGTGACAATTTTCAAAGATTAGGGACAATCACACTAATTTAAGAATTAGGGAGCAAAATGAACTAAGAATCAATCAAAATATGAGAGGGTCCGGAATTAATTCATAAATGGAGTAATGGACCAAGCAAAGTATGAGAGGGCCCGAATTAATTCATAAATGGAGTAACGGAAGGTGTTTAGTTGGTTTCTAGTCTTTCAATCCCATTCCCCATCGACTTTCAACCCTTGATATTTTCATTTTATCAAAACCCTTGAATTAGGTAAAGAGACTAATATGTTTTTCATGGTTTTTCTTTTTTACTTTTTTAAAAATAATAAAGTATAATTTATAGATGCAACTCAATAGTATCATTTCAAAATATTCAAAAGGTGCCCTTAAGCATACGTAGCTCCCCTCTTGACCAAGTTACTTAACATAAAATTATATGTATATACGGGTATAATGATACATATACAATACGATATAAATATGATGATAAAAGTTTTTATTGAAATTTTCACATAAAAGATATCCGACATGAGTATTTAACACAATACGATAATATAAAATAATACTTTTAGAAGTATTTATCCATTAAGTCATAATAACAATATCACCTAACATGACTGGAACCCATTCGTCCACGACTCCACACAGCACAATACACGTTTGACGCGTGTCATTTCTCATTGCCGACCTACGGTCACATCGACTTCCCACTCAATAAAAGGATTTCCCCAAGCCAGAGGAGAAGCCCTACCATAAGTGGATAACTCGGGGCAAGGCACTCGATATGCTCATCGACCATCCCTTTATCTCGAAGCGCCATGTGACCACTCAGAACTTCCAGAAGAAGTGGGCGACCAAACATTTAATATTAATGCACCCTTCTTCAATGGGAAAATTGTCAGCTTATGGTGCTCCCACGTTGGAACAAGGCATCATTATGGCCCAAGGTATAAATACCTCACATTTACCCCTCCACGTACAACTACTACATTTACCGCTCTCTCTTTCGACCCCTCACTCAACAATCTTATACTGATTCTGACTTGAGCGTCGAAATATCTACCCAGGTATAACCCCCTCCAATCCTGTGTTAGACTCAAGCTTATGTTTGTCATTCCTTTTTAGGAGTCAACCCCCTTAGCAAGTTTCCCTTTTCAGCAAATTTTAAGTGATTGAGTAATCTTGACGTTCGAACTCTTTGATCGTCACCATTAAAGATTTAAAAAAGACACAATAGTTAATGCTCAAGGAAAAACGACATCTTTGATCGTTTCCTTCCTCTTAAGATTAGCATTTTGCATAATTTAATTCTATTTTCAAAATTTTATTATATAAATTCTTATATAAAATTCAATAGTATTAAATATTATGATGTCAAACTATTACATAATTAAATTACAATAATTTTTGTAGTCAAAACACGTATAAGTTTGTGTAACATGTGTACACCGTTAGCTATGATGCATGAACACTTATAAATATATTATTTTATCATATTATATTGTGTCGAATACTGTATCCGATATTTTTTACAGGAGAAATTTAAAAAAATAATCCATACTACCATATTCATGTTGTGTCGTCATATCCCTATCCATAAATAGTCAATTTTTAATTTTTTATGATTGTAAGTGTGTGTAAAATACATGTATTTTCAATTTTAAGGGTGTACAAAATACAATAAAACTAATCGAACTGATCGAAACTAAAAATTAGGTACGAACTGAAAACTAAAAATTCTGTACAAACTGAAAACCAAACCGGTGACTCGTTTCGGTATTTGGTATGGAAAATTTCAAATTTTCGATTTTAATTTCAGTATCGATAATTAGGTACGGTATACCAATACGTATTATGTGTATGAAATTCATTTATTATCTAAATAATTACTAATTTAATTCTACGATACTAATTTAATTTTGCAAAGACAAAATTTTATATTTTATATTTAAAAAAATATTTAACAATATAAAATTTTCATTAAAACAATTATATATTTAATTTATTATAATTATAAAATATTTTATATTTACATATTATCTAATATCATAAAAAAAAAAATTAAATAAGATTGCCTAATTCTAAATTTAACTTACCAATTTTTATTTGGTCTATGGTTTAATTTTCTTTTTGGGTCTAGTATTTAACTTACCAATGAATCTCTCTATTGTGTAAAATGTAAAAACAGAAACACTTTGAGTTTTGAAAAAATGGGGAATTATTAAACAGGACCAATAATGTTAAAAAGTTATCCTAAACCCCCTAATTTGAAAATTCTTCATTTGTGATCACCAATATAACACATATTTTTTGTAAACCCCCCAAACACCTTAAAAGACTACTTTACCCTCAAGTTTTACTCTGATACACACACGATTGATTCATCACCTTGCAACTAAACTCCCTCTGATTCTTTCGACGATTCTTAGTCCGCCGCCGCCCCCGTCCCCGCCGTCGCAGCCATAAGCCTATTATCATAGCACCCCCAATTGTTGCTATTGGTATTTTGATTTGATAACCGAAGCGGACACCACTTGTTTGATACGAAATCAAGAAAACACAATCTGGAAGATGGATTCTGGCAGCTTGGTGACTTGTTCGATTTGGTGTAGTGTATTTTTTGAAGGTGAAGATCATGTCTTTCAACTTCGGGAGAGCGATACGCTTGAAAGAGTGTTTTTGGAGATTGAGACCCATTGGCCTGCGTTCGATTGTGATACATATGTGGTGCAGTACAAGGCTGCCCATATGGAAGATGAATCATGGATTACTTTGAAGAAAGATCAAGATGTTGAGAGTATGGTGGCAGTGCATGGTCTAGCAAAATAACACATTGCAAAGTTGAGAGCAATTCAGCCCCCTTCAAGTTCATCTCGGAGAAGGTAGTCCCTGTATTTTAATTTGCTCGGTTATATGACTGATTTGCGATTGCGATGCATATGTGATGCGTTATTCGTTTGGCTTGTGTCTTATTTAAAAAGGGATGACCAGGGAATGACCTCGGCAAGTCAAGCCCTAGTCGTTCATAATTCCAACAACAATGAATCCTGGAGTCGTTGCATCCGTCGCGTTGGACAGGCCTTTAAGGATGCTAATGACTGTAGGGTTCATTTAAAAAATTATCACATTGCAGTGAATTGAAAGTTTAAATATATGAAGAATGATACTGATAAGATTATAGCTACTTGCCCGGATGAGAACTGCAACTGGAGGTTTTATGCCTCTTATTGTAGGAGAGACGGCGAGTTTGCTATAAGAAAGTTAAATGTTGACCATGTTTGTGGTTTGGAAACTGTTACGAATAGGGATGGCAATGGGCCGGGTCCAATGGGTCCTGGATCCGGACCCGCCCCACGAGACCCGTGAAGGACCCGCTCCAATGGGTCCTGGAGCGGGTCTGGATCCAAAAAAAATGGACCCATTAATAACGGGTCCTTAACGGGTCCGCTCCAGACCCGCTCCAGGACCCGGCCCCAATATTAATATAAAAAAAAAAAAAATTGCAAACACTATCCTCAACTCAAAATTACTTTTGTATCTAAGTTTCTACGCCAAAATTTTTTTCTCCACCAACGATCTCTGCACACTGCCGTCACGCCACCATCTTCCACCGCCACGTCGTCACCGTCACGCCGCCATCTTCTACCAGCAAGTCTCCGCCGTCTCCCACATTCGCCGCTGAGTTTCTCCACTGCTTTCTTTGTTCTTGGGTTAGTCAAAATTCTTGAATTTGTTGGAAATCTGAAATTTCACTTTTAAATCGGCTATCGTTTACTTTTTTGTGATTTTTGGGGTTTTGATTTGGTGGGTTTTTGGATTTTAGGGATGAATTAATCTTGTGGATGAATTTCTTTTGTGAAGTATATTCTGTGGCCACTTAGTCGAATTTTAGGGATGAACAATTGTTAGTCAAAAAAGATATGATTTTTCCCTTCCCCGATCAATCTGCGATCAACACAACCAAACACAACTCAATTAAGAGAAACAAGAGAAATTTGGATTAATTGTGTGTTTGTTTATCCCAGTCCCCTTTTTTTTACTGTTTGTGAAGGTTACAGATAAGAACCCAACAATGTCATTTATTTTGGTAGATGGGCGGATTTTTCACATTTTTCAGATTTTAATTTCTATTTTTTTTTTATTAACTTTGGTTGAAAGAAATTAGAATGTTTTAAGTTTGTTTATGTGAAATGAAATCAAACCGCATAGCCCGATTGGGATGGAGGCATATGGCTTTGACGGCATTAATGATTTGTACAATTAATTCGGCTTTTATGTACTTATTGTTGTTTTAAATTGATTCATATTGTTGTTGGTTTGGATGATTTATTAGGAAAAGCAACAAGAACTTGCATTGTTAAGTGTAAAACTAGTGCAAGAATTTGTTTGTATCCAAAACCCATATTACCATTTTCAGCTGTAATAATTTGTTATGGGATTGTGGCTTGGTTTAGTTGTATATCCTTCCTTTTCAACCTTATGGACCACAAATTGGAAATATTCTGTTGTTTAATTGGTTTAAGGATGCAGACTTGTTGCAACTTTTGACTTGTTGCAAGCACTTGTTGTTGGAGTCCAGTGCATTTCTGATGCTCATATCAACTTAAAAACAGCTTCTTTTAAGCCAAATATATGTGCTTAAATAAGTTATAATTAATGTGTGCTTGCATTCATACTCATATACTATAAGAATATATAATGTGTATGAGTCATAGTAACTGCAACATGATCATACACATGATATTCAAGCACTACATTCTGAACTTTACGCTCTGTCTTCCTATTTAATTGACTAAGTTTGTGTAGATTAATGTTTGATTCCTATTTTATTATCTATTTTATTAGGTGATATGGAATCTGGCCAAGGTTCTTTTGATCGTGAAGAAAGTAACACTACACTACGTGGAGATGATTTAGATTTGGGTGAGGATGAAATAGGGTCCGGGTCTGTTGTTGGAGACAAGAGAAAGAGAACTTCTAAAGTATGGAATCATTTCAAAAGAGTGAAGATTTCACTATGTAAATATATTGCCTTTCATTTTGTACTTAGAAATATTTTCAACTTTCATTTTGTACTTAGAAATATTTTCAACTCGTATAATCTGCAGTGGGAACAAATTGTAATCACGTGGTCTTAACACCTATAATCCCCATTATCATGTCAAGAAACAACAGAAAAGCACTAGTTCTTATGATACAATGATGCAGAATTTGAAAAGAAATGGAAATTTTAATAAATCGGGATCTAAGTTTATTTACTTAGAACATGCATGATAATCACTCTCAATTATTAGTTTTTATGATGTACTTACAGTTTCTATACTTAGTAAAATGACACTCCTTCAATATCTCATTTATTTTAGGTTTGAGTCAAATTAAATCACTAAAGTGTAATAGTCGTCAATTTTCTAAAAACTACATTTACTTAAACGAATCCAAATATGTTAAAACAAATCGAAAATGAATCAATCCGTCTAAAATTATTAAAACTTATCTAAAACGGGTCGAATGAGATAAAAATATGACAAAATAGAACAAAAATGAATAAACGGGTCCAAACGGGTCTGGATTGGACCCGGATCCAACGGGTCCAAAAATAGATCCAACGGGTCTAACGGGTCTAATGGGTCTAACGGGTCTGGATCGGGTCTGGACCCATTTATGCCCTAATGGATCTGGGGCGGGTCCAGACCCGTCACGGGGCGGGTCCAGACCCGGCGGGTCAGATCCAGACCCGCTCCATTGCCAACCCTAGTTACGAATAAAAGGTCACACCCCAATACCGATTCAAATTGGGTTGCGTGTGTGATGAAGGCCCATATCATGGCAAATCCTAAATACAAACCGAAAGATATAGTTTCTTATATCCAGAACGAGCACAATGTGGAAATTCCATACCATACTGCCTGGCTGGGCAAGGAGATAGAACTACATGAAATTCATGGTTCTGATGTTGGGTCTTATAACCGACTCCATTGGTATGTGGATGTTGTGAGACGTTCGAATCCCGGCAGCATTTGTGATTTGAAGACAAAACAACCGGATAACAGGTTTAACCACTTGTTTATGGCTTTGAATGCTTGTTTGGTAGGATTTCTTAGAGGTTGTAGGAAAATAGTTTTCCTTGACGGCACTCATATCAAGAGCAAATTCAAATGTCATTTGCTTTGTGCGACAGCGAAGGATGGGAACAATCAGTTGTTTACAATAGCATACGCTGTCGTTGACTCAGAGAATGATGAGAATTGGAAATGGTTTTGCCAAAAGTTGAGACATGCTCTTGAAAGTCAGCCTATGCTTTGTGATTTTAGACAGTACACATTCTTCTCCGACAGGCATCTGGGACTTGTTACGCATGTGCCAAGGGTATTTCCAGGCTGCCAACATGCATTTTGCCTCAGACATTTGGTGGATAACTTCAGAACTCAGGTATTTGTTTACCGATTAGTGTGATGAGTTGATACGTATGCTCCTTTTCTTGATAATAAAGTGGATGCTGGTTATCATTATCGCAGGTCCTTAGGAAGCATTATCCCAAACTGAACAAAAAACATTGGACCAATGTGTTCAATGCAGCAGCATATGCTCCTACCAGGGCTGAGTACTCCCTGCACATCAACAAAATCCTTAAAGCAATGCATTATTTACCGGTAATCGATTTGGTATCATCAACAACAATATTGCAGAGTGTTGGAATAGTTGGGTGAAGGATGCGAGATCCCTCCCAATTGTTGCTTTGATTGACCGGATTAGGCAGCAGATAATGACCATGATGTGCAATAGAAGGGAGCAAAGTCATGAATGGCAAACACACCTTTGTATGGATATAGAGGTGATGGTCAAGGCTGAATTTGAAGTAGGGAGGAGCTTGGATGTTGTGCGAGCCAACTCAGTGACATTTGAGGTGAATGAAGGGGAATTCCGACACACAGTAGACCTTGGCAAGCGGGAATGTTCTTATAATTACTGGCAGATCTTGAAGCTCCCCTGCAAACATGCTTGTGCATGCATTGGCAAGAAAGGGTGGTCGGTATACGATTTTTGTGATGATGCTTATTCAGTTGAAACGTATAAAAAAGCATATGAGAACATTATTTTCCCTGTACCGAATGCTGATATGGTCTCAAATGTTGAGGTTCAGATCATGCCTCCCGATGTGAGGCCTCAGCCTGGTCGACCGAAGAGGAATAGGTTCCCATCGCAGGTCGTCAAAGCTGTTACTGTATGCTCATCATGTAAAAGGCCTGGGCATAACAAGAGAACATGCAGGGGCCCTGTGTCAAATTGACTGTTTGTATGTTGTTGGGTATGTTGTTTAATTCTGGATCCTAATCACGTTTATATGATTTGTTTTCGCACAGAAACTGAAGATTGGCCGAAATTTCAGTGGAGGCTTGCCATTTTGGCTTGATGATGGACCTGGTAAATGACTTTTTTTTAACTTTTTTTCACTTGTCTTTGTATTTTTTGTTGGATACTGTAATAATGCGTAATTGAAAGGGGAATTTGTCCAGTGAAACTGTAATAATGCGTAATTGGAAGGGTGATTTGTCCAGTGGAACTGTAATAATGCGTAATTGGAAGGGTGATTTGTCCTGTGAAAATGTAAACAAAACATTGCAACATTAACAAGATTGATTGAATGATGATCACATCATTACAACAATATAGTTATGAACAAGATTCTGAATAAAACATTGCAACATTAACAAGATTGATTGAATGATGATCACATTATTACAACAATACAGTTATGAACAAGATTCTGAATAAAATATTGCAACATTAACAAGTTTGATTGAATCATGCTCACATCATTACAATAATATACTTATGAACAAGATTCTGAATTGTAATGATGTGAGCATGATTCAATAAATCTTGTTAATGTTGCAATGTTTTATTCAGAATCTTGTTCATAACTATATTGTTGTAATGATGTGATCATCATTCAATCAATCTTGTTAATGTTGCAATGTTTTATTTACAGTTTCAGTGGACAAATAACTCTTCCAATTACGCATTATTACGGTTTCAGTGGACAAATCACCCTTCCAATTACGCATTATTACGGTTTCACTGGACAAATCACCCTTCCAATTACGCATTATTACAGTTTCACTAGACAAATCACCCTTTCAATTACGCATTTCAATTACGAATTATTACAGTTTCACTGGACAAATCACCCTTCCAATTACGCATCATTACAGTGTCCCTGGACAAATCACCCTTTACTACAGTTTCACTGGACAAATCACCCTTCTAATTACGCATTACTACAGTTTCACTGGACAAATCACCCTTTCAATTACTTATTATTACAGTTTCATTAGACAAATCACCCTTCCAATTACGCATTATTACAGTGTCCCTGGACAAATCACCCTTTCAATTACTCATTACTACAGTTTCACTGGACAAATCACCCTTTCAATTACGCATTACTACATTTTCATTGGACAAATCACCCTTCCAATTACGCATTATTACAGTTTCACTGGACAAATTCCCCTTTCAATTACGCATTATTACAGTGTCCCTGGACAAATCACCCTTTCAATTACGCATTACTACATTTTCACTGGGCAAATCACCCTTTCAATTACGCATTATTACAATTTCACTGGACAAATCACCCTCCAATTACGCATTACTACATTTTCACTGGACAAATCACCCTTCCAATTACCCTTCCAATTACGCATTACTACAGTTTCACTGGACAAATCACCCTTCCAATTACGCATTATTACAGTTTCACTGGACAAATTCCCCTTTCAATTACGCATTATTACAGTGTCCCTGGACAAATCACCCTTTCAATTACGCATTACTACATTTTCACTGGGCAAATCACCCTTTCAATTATGCATTATTACAGTTTCATTGGACAAATCACCCTCCAATTACGTATTACTACATTTTCACTGGACAAATCACCCTTCCAATTACGCATTATTACAGTTTCACTGGAAAAATAAATAACAATCTAATTGAAATTTGAATTATATAGATAAAACCAGATTGTTTTTCTAGAAAGGCATTGGCTAACTTAAAGCGGTATTCGGCGATGTTGCATGTCTCGGCATATGTCCTGAACTCGCCAGTCTCTCGAACAAGCATCTCACCATATAGACACATTAATACACCACAATCATTGCTCCCCTTATCCTGAATTCTCATTCGTCCCCGCCCCAATTCCCTCTCTTTGGAACTCTTGACAACATTGTTCTTAATCCACAACTTCCAGAGGAAATCTGAGTATACTTCGACATCGGTGGCAGCTTCTTCTGTATGCATTGAGTTGTAGTGACTGAAACGTTTGTGCTCGGTCTCATACACCAACATATGCCAGTGAGAATTTGTCAGTAAAGGGAAAATAATATAACGACATGAGAACATAACTGTTGAAGACACCTCGTTCAGGGTCATGACGTAGTCACTTTTCATCTGGTGCGTCATGAACTCGTTGATTGCAGATGAGACAATGTAATGGACAGTCTTCTTCTTTGTCTTTCCTGTGCCCCTGTTCTTCAATTTCCCCACAAATTCAACTGACACATGAGGGTTAACAAAATGTACATCGTGGAATTTCGGCACAAGGTACCAGGGCTTGTTAGCAGGTCGTAATAGGACAGAATAACATTATCATTGGTCTCCTTTCCCAAAATTAGATCTCGTAGATCGTACACGAAGACAAAACTCGTCTTACTTGTATACACAACATCATGGCTGCAAAAGATTATAATGAAACAGTCAACAACATTCTGCCAACTAAACTCATTGAATTAAGTAAGAACACTTACTTTTGAGCCTTCGTGTAGCTCATAATCAAATTAAATGCCCTATTCCGTTGCTCCTCAGTGACGACCTCAAATCCTGGGGCCTCCTTAGGCCTACTGTCCACTTGAGCTCCATCAAACACAATCACCTAATACATAATTATCCAATGATAAATCAAACACACGCGCATAGTTAAAAGACATTGTAATATTGAATCTTGTATGTAATATGTTCTCACATTTTCTTCCACACGCTCCCTCACATCGTGCTTTCTCTTTGATCTAACCTCAGCTCGTCCGGAATCACAATCACCTTCCCCATCCTCAATCAAATCAACTTGAACTCCTACATCAACACATTCCGGTGTCTCTTCCACACAAACCGTTTTAACTCCTTCATCGACACATTCAAGTGCCTTTTCCACACAAACGGTTTGAACTCCTTGATCGACACTTTGCGCTTTTTCTGCTACGCAAACAACTTGATCCCCTTCGTCAACAAAAACTTCTTCCTCCGCTCTGGACAGACTTCTCTCTATTTTGTTAGCCGCTCGTAAGGGAACAATCTGCGTATTTTTAAATCAACAGACTTTCTTACAAAACATTTGAATAAAATATGCATATTGGTTTAAATTACCAAAGATTACGGACTTACATCTGAGAGGCAAATACTTTCCAGTTCCTTCTTCGCATTCTCTTTCGTACTAGGCAGTGTACTCCCTTTCCATTTAAACAAACGAGGGAATGCTGCCAACCTTCTTGAGATGCCAAACTTCTGGATTCGTTCATGAAACCATGCCTGACATAAACAATAACTTAAGTAGGTGTATATATAGGTATAAACGACACAATCTACAAAACCAAGCCGACGACTTACCAACAAACCCATAGTACATCCATCAAGAAAATCATGTTTATCCACAACATGCTTCCTAATACCTTGAATCAAAAACATATGAGCCGCCGTGCCCCACACGTACTGTCCAATCCTGGACAAATCATCTACATACCAAATAAGCGCAGCAGGCACACGTACACTGCTACGTGGGAACAACAAACAATTAAAAACGTATAAAATATACATCCGTACAAAATCATCAATGCCATCGTCATCAGTCCTTCCGACGAATTCGTGCAGTTTACTCTCGATGTTAGTTCGGGAGACATTGTTTCCCTTATTGCCAAAATGCTTGATCAAGGTATTGGATTTACTCTTGCCCACAACCACGACAGGATGACCGGAATGCCGCATACCAATAACAATGCTGAATTCCTCCTCACAAAATAAAACTTCTTGGCTACCAAATTTAAATGTATTTGTGCTGCAGTTGTAGTAATTGAGCAACAACCCAACTCTGTTAATGCTCCCCTTCTGAACAGGCGCTCCAAAAAAACAACCAAACGGCGATTTCTTAACTGCATCGAGTTGACCAGGAGACATTTGGTCACGAATTTTATAGATAACCTCACTGAATCTCTCCAACACGCACTGATGCAAAATCGAATACACCCGCTTCTTCGAAAGCGTGCCCTCATCAGTCTCATGGATGTCTACCTCTGATCTTTTTCTCTTTCCCCTGCTTGTTTCGGCCGGGGACGGAACAATCATCAACGGCGTCGTCGACATTGAGCGAACCATCTATCGAATAAAAATCGATTCAATGTTCCTTATTTAACAAACTCCTGAAACCCTTACTTGTTGAGTTAAAATCATCATTTACCAAATACAAACTGGAATATGGCAGAAAAAATGGAATTTCTGACCATTTATGGAAGAAAACTAACCTCGACACGTTGGGTGCGACGTACCTTCCTCTTAGACCTTACCATTTCAAGCAATGACCTAAAACAGAGTGTTCGTCTTGGAGGCGTGGTTGGTAGCTCGTAGGGGTTTCGCCTCTAATGTGGGTGTGTGGGCCGTTCAGTCTCCAATAACTTCTTCTACACTTGTCGGCGGTGGTGTGCGGCGGTCTGCAGCGGCGGGCGGTGGTGTGCGGCAGTCTGCAGCGGCGGGCGGTGGCGGGAGATGGTGAAGAATGACAAATTCCCACCGATGGAGGAGGGATTTGGATGCTTGGTATGGATTGTGATTATTCAATTTTAGCAGGGATACTTTGGTAATTTTAGGCGATTTAGGGGGTTTTGAAAAAATATGTTGTGTATTGGGGATGTAAAATAGTATGATTTCAAATTGGGGGGTTTAGGATAACATTGTTGCCTTATTAGGGATTGTTCAATAATTTGCCGTTGAAAAAATCCCTAACTTCTCAGCCCCACTAGTTCCACCTTCCAACATCGCGCCGCCGCCGCCCACCGTCTCAGCTCTCATTTCTGCAAATCACTCGCTTTGTGCCTCCACCACCACAGAGCCACCACCCCAGCTCTCTTCGTGCCTTTTTTTTTTTTTTTTTTTTTTCACCTTCGCAGGTGTGTGGTTTATTTGATTTTTCTAATTTTTTGATTTACTTATTTATTTCTACAGTAGTTAGAAATTAATATAAATAGCCCTTTCAAAAAAAACAAAAGAAATTAATATAAATAGCGAGGTTTTAGAATCTCAACCGAACTCGAACCTGTTTTCTGAAGCTCGTCAGGCTAGTGGCCGAGTTCGTCAAATACTCAAATGGGGACAGGCTCGGGATCGAGCTCGATTCGGAAAATAATGGGGGTAGGGCTTAGCTTAATTTCGAATTTTATTGTTCACCAGCTTTACACACTTCACTCCACTTGGCCACCTAACGCCGCCGCCAACTCCTCCACCCGCCGCCGCCTCTGCGTAGCCCACTGATTCTGCTGTCAAGATAGCGGCGGCGTTTCAGCCACTCGGAGGTAAGAAACTATTAGAAACTGAAAATGATGTAAAATCTGTTTAGTAGTTTTAGGGAGATGGAGTTAAGAGGTTAAATTATTAAATTTGTTTACATGCATTGCTTGAATTTATCCCTATGGATGAGAAATGAGTTCGATTGCTCGGAGAGTTAAGAAATATGGGGTTTCGATTTAATCAATTTGCTTTTTTACCTGTAACTTATCATTGCTATGTTTGTGCGTCTCCGTTGATGGCATGGTGGGACTATGTTCTGCTCTATAGGTAAAAAGCCTGCATATTTGAAAAAAATGAGCTCAAAAAATGGATATTTGCCAAAAAATGGAATTAATTAGGTGGTTGGGTGTTGTGTACTTCATTCATTTCAAAATGCGAAGAACAACACAAGGCGATCATCATTGAAATTTATGTAAAAATGGTTACCTAGTCTAAGTGCATTACTTTCTCAGGCTTTGCAGATTTATTATCCTTAAAATGTATTGTTTGATTGTGCGAAATGAATTTATATTTCTTGCATAGGGACCTCTTCCGACTCAGCCTATCTGGACTCATATTACCTGGATTCTTTTTGTTGGCCTAATCCATTTTTTATCCAATCTATTGGAGCAAACATGACCTGCTCATTTGCTGCCCCTAGCATTAGCATACCGAAGGAGTTGCTTTCCAAACCCATCTTCACCTCAACCCTTAAAAGACCTAGCGTGCCACTAGTAGTTCACCGTCGCTCATTCTCAGTCGCCGCCATGCAGATGAACTCCAAAGAGGCCAAGTTATGGGGGGGAAGATTTGAGGAGAGCGTGACAGATGCCGTTGAGAAATTTACTGAGTCGATTTCATTTGACAAAGCACTCTACAAGCATGATATCATGGGCAGCCGTGCACATGCATCCATGCTCGCTCATCAGGTACGGATGATCCATTGATTTTTTCTCGCATATGCATCCATGCTTGCTCATTAGGTACCAATGATCCATTGATTTTTTCTCCATATTTTAAGATTGTTTGGTTTAATGATCTCAACGAGGAAAGAAAAATCTAGGGTAATAAAAAGAAAAATCCTAGGGTAATAAAAAGAAAAATAAAGAAATATGTAAATTCTTGCTTGTCTCGTTGTCTATGAAAAGCAGCAAGAATACAGTGAGAAAATGTATTGGAGGATGGTAATAATAAATGTACTGGAGAAAGACCTGGTGCTAAATATACTTTTATGTCTCATTAACAATAAATTGTTTGTTGATCAAAATATGTCTGGTTGATGCTAATTGTATTGTATAATTGTAATGTTAGGACCTGATTAGCAACACCGAGAGGGATAACATTTTGAAAGGTCTTGATGAAATTGAGAGTCAAATTGAGAGAGGTGAATTTGCATGGAGGACTGACAGAGAGGATGTCCACATGAACATTGAAGCTGCACTCACTGACTTGGTTGGCGAGCCTGCAAAGAAACTTCACACTGCTCGTAGTAGAAATGACCAAGTCTGCACAGATTTTCGACTTTGGTGCCGAGATGCAATTGATGCAATTATTTTACGTATCAAGAATCTTCAGGTTTTCTGTAGTAACTTATCTGTATCTTATTTTTTCCCATTCAACATACAGTTAGAGTCCTAATGATAATGCCCTTTGCGATAATGAAATTCTTACCTGATTTACAACTGTCTAATCTAATTATTAAGTGGAATGGAACTGTTGTACAATTGAATTTTTTCTGTCACATATATTGTCTATAGGATTTTCAATGCTTAATGAGACCAAGAGTCAAGGTTCCATAACTTTGTGCAACAACTGCAGCAGTCTCCCTATCCACTAATATATTTTTGTCTTGTCCTCTGGCTGAGATATATCATCTGTGCATTCTGCAGGTTTCTTTGGTGAAGCTGGCATTGAAGAATGAGGGTCTGATAGTTCCGGGGTATACCCATTTGCAAAGGGCACAGCCTATTCTTCTGCAACATCTTCTTTTAGCTTATGTTGAGCAGGTTAGTTAATCCCAGCTTATTTATGATATGTTAAATTTTATATATCGCATCGTTCATCCTGTTTGTGGGACGCTTGTGCTGCTATTATACCCCTTTTCCATCTTATATCCTGATTGAGCCAATAATCACTCAATTCTCAACCACCTTGCACAGGAACCTTAACTTTTAAAATCCTTCCTCCAAGGCCAGCCTGTAGCAGAAGTACACATTTTGTATTACAAAAATGACATCTTGCATAGCAATAATACTAGGATTTGTTATTCACAGGAAATCTATTTAAAAGTGCCTATTGTGCAGGAAAAGCATACATGCTAGCAAAAAAAAGTAATTCAGCAACTTGTCTTTTCCCTCTCTTTACTTTTATAAATCGTTTCTTGCTGTTTTTCTGTCAGGCAACTTATGTTGCTCTAAATTGCTTGCTATCTCAGCATTCTTTCTCTTAACTTCCAATTTGACTCGACCTGAGTATCTGTATGTAGATGAGATTATCCCTTGGGAAGAATGATGCTAATCATTCTTTGATATTGAGTTGTTATTTTTCCTTGTGCATCTGTCATGTTTGTTTCATGTTTTGCATTGTAGTTGTTTGGTAAATTGAGATGACTAGCTTATCTATCTTCATCGAGATGTGTTGAATTTATGACTATGAGTTATATATTCATAGTTGCTGGGTTCATGATGTGTTGCAGCTTGAACGTGATGCTTCTCGTTTGGCGGACTGCTCTGTGAGAATGAATTTCTGCCCCCTGGGTGCCTGTGCATTAGCTGGCACTGGCCTACCCATTGACAGGTTCATGACTTCTAAGGCTCTGGGATTCACTGACCCCATGAGAAACAGGTGTGAACTGAAGTTTACGGTTTACATAAGTTCAAAGTTTCTCGAGCTCCGTGTATGATTCCTTTTTCTCCCTCAGTTCAATGTTGGCATGTGTTTTATAAATCAGTGTTCTTACTCTTTTTTCCTTATAAGGTTATTGGCATTGTTCAAGCCTCATCTGGAAACAACATAGACAGCGACAATTCTAGTAATCTTTTTATGTTTTATTTGGCTAAACCCAGTGCCTTTTGTTAATTTATGGCCATTCAGGTTGATTTGTTCAAGATGCTAGATTAGCTTTCCCTTTCTCACTCAGCCACAACTGATCAATTATATCCATGATGTGAATAAATAAGATACTGAGGGTTAGTTTTGTCTGTGGCAAATGCTATAATGTCCAATATATGTATCAGTTATTATATTGTGTCGGGTATTCCTATACATCTTGGGTTTACTAATAAAATACGTTTTGCAGGATATTCTCAATCTTGATAGTGGGTTTATTCTTATCATCAGCATTTTAAACTATATATTATTATGCCATTTGCTTCCAGTTTTTATATTCGAAATGCGAACTTCCTTCCAAATTCACTCAGACCGAAGCAAGGTTTCACGAGAACTGAGCGATGTAGTTATTATTGAAACATTGATCTAGTGATCCAGATAATAGAAATGATAGTTCCAAACTTCCAGAGAAAGATTAGTGAAAATTAGTGAAAAAGGTGCTGCCAATGACTTTGGGGGTAATTCAGCCTATTTTTTAAATTGTATTAGACAAAGTTGATTATTTGGCACAGCAATATACTATTGTGGACTATGTTCCGTTTACATATTACTGTAACTTGGGTTGCTTTGTGTTCAAGTAAGCAATTGACTAGAAATATAGATGATGTTACAACAAAATTATTTGAGGTTGAAATTTTTTTCGTGGTTCCTTTCTGTTGCTTTGTGTTCCCCATTAGTTTTGGCTTTCTCATATTATTTTATATGAAACAGCATTGATGCAGTTTCTGATAGAGATTTTGTTCTGGAGCTGCTATCTGCAAATTCCATCACAGCCATCCATCTCTCTCGGCTTGGTGAAGAATGGGTATTATGGGCATCAGAAGAATTTGGCTTTCTCACCCCAAGTGACGCCGTTTCAACTGGAAGCAGTATAATGCCTCAGAAAAAAAATCCAGACCCAATGGAACTCGTTCGTGGCAAATCTGCCAGAGTTGTGGGAGACCTTGTTTCACTTCTTGTTTTGTGCAAGGGTCTTCCTCATGCATACAACCGAGATTTACAGGTTAGATATAATAATTAAATTTGATTATGTTTTTAGTATTAATGGAATTACGACCTATAAGTTTTTTTATCCCCTTGAACAGGAAGATAAAGAACCTGTTTTCGACAGTGTGAAAGCAATAATGGGAATGCTTGAAGTTTCTGCAGAATTTGCAGAAAATGTTACCTTTAACAAGGAAAGAATCTATAAAGCTCTACCGGCTGGTCATCTTGATGCAACAACACTTGCAGACTACCTTGTCAAAAAGGTATATCACACCATTTATATTTTACATCTACTGACAATTAAATTGATGCAAACTTGCTTTTATTTGTACAAGTTTTTTCTGCATATGGAACATGCGATGCGATCTATGACTCCAATTTACTGATATCATATCTTTTTTTTTTTGGTACAATACTGAGATATCATTTATGTTGATAAATTTTATTAGAAATATAGAAAAAATTGGATCTGTCTTTATATTGATGTGGATGGGGACAGTTTCTTGTAGTTTTTCAGATAATGAATTTTTTAACAGATTAATTTCTTTAGAAGAAAACATATTTTCTTGTGGCAAGCAATCATTTGATTTTTGAAATGGTCACATTATGGATGAAATATGGTTTCCTGATTGTGAACTTGTTGCTAATGGTGATATGGTCCTCTGTACAGGGAATTCCTTTCCGAACTTCTCATGACATAGTCGGACGATCTGTCGCATTGTGTGTTTCACGAAATTGCCAACTTCAAGATCTTAGCCTCTCCGAACTCAGAAATATAAGCAAAACATTCGATGAGGATGTCTACGAATTTCTTGGAGTTGAAAATTCAATCAAAAATTTCAGTTCGTACGGCTCCACTGGTTCGGAATGTGTTTCCAGTCAGCTTGATTACTGGGTCAAGAAATTAGAGGTTAGCGGTTGAAGACAAGGTTGAATATGTGGGAGGTTCGCCTGAGTAGTTAGAATGTCGGGGTATTTTTGATCTTTTATTTATTTGAGGTTTTTGTTTAGTAAGGATCTTCCGAGGAAATTATGTCTCTTGTAAGAAATTCATGTGCTTAACTCTCATTTCTGAAGCCATTCATCAGGACAACCTTTTGTTCTTTCTTTTGTTTAATTTTCCAATGCAGGCCTTTGCCTTATGGCCTATTCATATTTGATTAAGATGGATAAGATTTGTTAGGGTAATTGATTAATAATAAGGGATAATTACAAATACCCTTTGAGATTTAAATCAATTATGGGAAAACAACTTTAGTTGAGAAATTATCAAAAACATTTTGAGCAGGGTGTTACTCTGTAATTTCTCAAGGTACTTTATTCACTTTTCCTACAGCACTTCAATAGAGAGGACATTTGATTTGACTTTGGATCTCTTATTTTATTTATGTAGACACGTTTAATATATTAATAGATGATTGAAATTATGAGAGAAAAATAATTATAATATAAAAAAGATTTCTTTTTTAGTTTTAGATCGTCTATTCATATATTGGACGTGTGCATGTGAGTAAAATAAACGATGAAATACAAATTTAAAATATTGAACATGTGCATGTGAGTAAAATAAAAGATGAAATACAAACTTAAAATTGAAGGTGGGAGCCATTGATTTGTATGCTTAATGTTAGTGGCAATGGTAACTTTCTCAAGTCATTAAAAACAAAATTAGTTATTTACTTTAGCTAATTTTTTAGTGAGTTGAATCAAAACATATATTACTTAATGGCTACAACCTATGATGCACGGACACTTCTAAAAATATCATTTTGCCGTGTCGTGTCATGCCGTGTCGTGTCGGACACTCGTGTCCGACACCGTGTCCGACACTCCTTACGTGGGAAATTCAAGAAAAAATTCGTGTCGCCGTATCCGTGTAGTGTCGTGTCCGTGTCGCCGTGTCCGTATCCGTGCATCATAGGCTACAACCCTCATATATAGGTTAAATACGAGGTTACAACTGTAATTCATAGGTTAAATACAATTTTTTTTTTTTTTAATACACGCACATCCAAATGGAGGTTAAATACGAAGTTACTTATCTCTTTATACGTTTATCCAATTCCTCAATTAGCTAATTTTTTTTGAGTAAGTTGAGTCGAACATATATTTACTTTTAACAGGTCAAGAATTGTAACATCACGCCTAGTGCTCAATTAGTGAAAACCACACTGAAACTTCAAGTTTTAACTGGTCTGATTAAATCAAAATTATGGATTCCAACTCATATAAAACTGGCTTTTAAGTTTTAGCGGTTTTGTAAATTCAAAATCCTGGGTTATTTGTCACAAATATTCGATGGTTGTGTGTTCTTTGCCTCTGAGCTTCAACCCATGCCAGCATTTTAGATTATAGTTATACTTGTTGGTTATGTGTTCGTTGCCCCTGAACTTCAAAAGAATGCCAAATTTTTAGACGAAAAATTATGTCGAACTTCATAAAAATATAGCACAATTATGGCATTTAGATGATCCCCTCTACTAGCACGATCTCACCTTAAATACGAGCAATCCTCCAAGTTTACCAAAATAGTTTTTATTTATTAAAAAGAAATTAACTATGAAAAAGAAGACATATGGATTGATCAATCATTTGTGATCATAATTGTACATAACTGGGACCATTCGTGCAGCATTGAGACAAGCCTTGTTGAAAGATGGAGGAAAAGGGCTTGAGGAAATCAAGCATTGCTCGTTCAGTCTCTTCCACGTGTCTGAAATCATACACATCACGTGTTTCTTGGCTATTTCGTATGAGGTGATTCCGAATTCTTTCATGTAGCACTCCACGTACGATCCATCATAGCCGTCTTGATTCTCATCCTGTCAATTGAAAAGTGTAACTTTAATCCCATTTCTCTTACTTGGAGCAGCAAATTATGTATCTTTCCCTGTTGAAAAGCATTAATTAAAAGATGATTGATTGATTACCTGTGCGTTTCCCAGGTCATCAACAAGGCGAAGAATCATTGCTACTGAATGCAAAATGCATTTGGAATCAATAATATCATTCAAGAGCTGTTCTTGAGTTTCTTCAGTGAAGCCAACACCCATTAGAAAGAAGAGATGAGTGAGAACCACTGGAACACCTGAACTCATTATCCCATTCTTTAAGTATTCATCTGCCTTAGGCAATTCCCCACTTGCAAACCATTCTGCTTCTTTCAGAAATGCATCAAACAAACTTCCCCACTGAAAAAAGTAATAAGTATTCTGTTATCATTTACGAAACATAAAATACAAGAAAAAACTTATCTCCCGAATTAATAACTATATGTAAGGAGCTGTTTTCTTGAAGTGAGCAATTGCTATCACACCGATCTTTTCAAAGTGTTGAAAGGGTTACATCCATGCTCTTGATAAACGATTCGACTGATTTCGTTGGTTGTCTCTTGGATGGCCTTCAAACACAGCTTCATGTACTCCGGCAGTCCTTCAGTTTCATGAATTTCCCAGCTGTATACATATACACATGCACATTAAAATATCAAACAACAAATTAAGTAGAAAATGATGCAACAGTAAGAGGGTAAATTGATATTAGTTCAAAGCGTCCATCATAAGTGTGAGAATTGAAAACACAAAAACAAAAAAGTAACATGGAGGAAGATATATATATATGATGTGTTGTAGTACCTTTTGACAGCTTGAGTGAAGATAGTGAGCTGATCAAGTGTGCCATAAAGATCGAAAATGTCATCAACGATGTAAACAAGAGAAATAGGTTTTGTGAGCATTATTCTTTGGGAGGACCAATTTGGATGAGGCAGCACTGTCATGGACCACATGTGCCATTTCTCTGGTTGATTCCTAGCACACTTCAACTCCTTTGTTAATCCAAGTCCATCCAACCATCTGTTGATATTTGATAATCAGTAATAGTTATATTTAAATGCATTTTTATGTCACTACATTATATCAGTTAAAATTATATAGAAATCTTTCTTACATTCTTTAATACTATCCCAAAACATGTAATAATACTTCAGTTCTTAACATATAATGCATTCGATGTACTACTATATATAACCCGTACGAGCCTGTATGATGCTATTTGATTTACTCAAGGTCTAGTAGAAATGCAGAATTGGGAGATAAGTAATAATTGGCATCTGCATCCTATTGATCACAAATCTCAACATGAAAACTTACTTGACAAATCGAAGAACTTCTTCTTCAAATAAAGATCGAGCCATGATGAGTTCCATTTTTGCCAAGTCTTGCAGCACAAATTCCCATTCCTTTTCACACACAAAAACTTGGAGGAATTTCTTGGCGTTGAGTGTGGCATTGCTCTTATTTTGTGGGTTTTGCAAACTATATTTAACCATTTTAGATTGAGGGTTATCATCACAAGTATTTTGTGGTAGATTTGCACGCAGGAGACGGCTACTAAACTCCATAGCTTCATCAAGTATGTTGTCTCCTTCTACACCAACATGTGAGGCTTCATACAATGCCAACAATCCCTTTGTATCTGCACTGAGATTGTTGTTGAATTTGCCCTTTCCATCCATGAAGCCGGTGAATATATCTGAAAAGGCGATGAATATAAACGGGACTCATTAATTTTAAACAAAAAGTTGTTGTCTTATTAATTTAACAATAAGACAATTATTAATATTGTATAAATTAAATGTTTTATTAATGTTACGTACCTTGAGTGACATGAAAACCGGCTTGCCTTAGTAATCGAAAACCGAGAGAAACATCGTAAAGGTCATCTGAAATTAAGCAAGTTTTACCGCAGAAAGATGCATAATGCTGCTGCAGAACTGCTCCAATTTCCTCGACGAAATGGTGGTCGAGTGCCAGCCGTTGGATCGTATCAATCAGCGGTAATCCGTCGTCAATTTGGCCGAATAGACTCCTTACTTGCTCTAAAGTTTTCGTGTACTCTCTCTGGAAACTATCATAGTGATCCTACAAAATAAAATATCTTCAAAACTCATGCATGTAAAGATAAGTATAGTGAAAAATTAGATATCTTCGATCCATCTCGTTTACTTTTCTAGTTTAGTCATATGCAGTCTTTTTGCCTTATATTATCTGGCGTCTACAGCGAGCCCGCACTACACATATTTGGAATGTATATATATAGATAACAATCCTAATTATCATGTTTGTCATTACACGTAATTTTTACGAGTCACATAAAAAAAGTAAGCGTTGCGTATCGCAAACATATAATCTCTAATCTATGATGCATGAACACCTCCAAGAATATCATTTTTTCATGTCGTGTCGGGCATTCGTGTCCGACATTCCTCACGTGGAAAATTAAAAAAAATTCGTACCGCCATATCGTGCCGTGTCTGTTGCGCCGTGTTCGTATCCATGTATCATAGTCTCTAATACGTGCCTATAGCTAAACAAAACATATATGAAAAGTAAACTGAACTTAAAGGTTAATTGGGTAAAGGGGTGTAGTACCAATGGTTTTGAAAGTGGCAAGTACCTTATGATGTTGCTCAATTTTAAGCTGAGACTCAGACGAGGGAGAACTTGCGTGGGTAGCCATGCAAATATAGCTTATAATTTTCAACTAAAATGATAGAATATTTTTGGAAGACAATGGTTGAGTTTATGGGGAAATGTGTCCTTTTATAGAACTAATAATGGTAAATAATTGCATCAAAATAACTCATATGATCAATGTGTTAGATTTGTTATAGTATATAAAGTGATCGATGTCAATCATTCAAATTACTATTTGAGTCAATAGTTTTATTTCTTTTGAAAAATATTCAATTATTGTTGAGTTGGGACACGATTAACGAGTAAAATTGTATTAAAATACTCGTGGATAGATTATATATATACATATATATTTGATCGTGCCAAAATCTCCGCTTGATGATCGATCGAGAGATCCGACGCGGCCACTCTATTTGTTGATGGGGGAAACGGCCGCCTGACTGCTCGAACTCTGCGAAGGTCGACAAACGTGAGCTCCGAGGCCAACTCGGGGGAGATGGGTGTGAGACCCGGGTTGGCACTCCGACGCTCAAGTCAGGATCGGCTAAGATAACCGAAAAGATTGAGTGGTGAAAAGTGTTAGGTGAGAAAACTTACCATGCAATAAATGAGGAGGGGGTATTTATATAGAGAGGACAGAGAAGTTACTGCATCGACGTGGCGGCATGGGGAGCTGACAGGTGCCCATTAAGGCCTTGCATTAAATGCTCGGTCGGCCACTATGCTAGTGGAATAATGCGCTGGTCAGTCGGAGATTGTGGGTCGATCCCGACAGATGCGATTCGTCCAAGCATTTGGGTCGATACTCCTGCGAGGTAATTCTCGCGGGGTAAATGGGCCTCTGAGTAGGATGGTCGAAAGGTGATCTCCGAGCGAGATTTGACCCCCGATCGTCCACGTGGGCAAGGTGATTGGCTTAGAGCGACAGCGGGTACGTGCCACGTCATAAGCCCCCCGAAACGTCATCTGCTAGGGCTGACGTGGCAGAGGCGTTTCAAATCCCAAGAGTGGGACCCGCTGTAATCATGACGCCGTTTCACCTTCTCGATTCCCGCCCATTTTTATCCCTATAAATAGTTCCCTCTGTAAATCCATTTGTTACTTTTGCGACAGAGAATTGAAGAGAGTTCCGAGCCATTTTCGATCGATAAAGAGTCCTTTGTGTGTTGAATTTCGGGGTCGCTTGCTTTATAAGAGGACCGTTCGGATTTTCAGAAAACAAAAGGTAATATTTCCGATCTGTTGTTCGATTGTCTTTCTCTATGCTTTTTATTTTTCTTTTCGATTGCCTCGAGGGAGAGGTGTACCACTTCCCTCTTCGAAGGCTTCCTCTCCCTCGATTTGTTCGTATCCGAGCTACACCATGAAAATGAGGTTTTTGTCCTGTAGGATGTCAACAAATCGAGTGGAGACTGGCCCCGGACGGGAGGGAGTGGCGACCGCGAGTGAGAGGTCGAGTTCGGACACATCAGGGTCGAGTTCGACATCGGATTTCGGAGAGACCATGGATACGAGGTCGACGAATCCTCAGGGGAGGGATGAGTTCGTCGAGGTCGTAGAGGTTTCGGAGCCTTTGTCCGAGGATGAGACAACAGAGGTGTCAGTACCTCGGGAGTCAGGAGAGGTGACGTCGACTTCAGGTCGACTAGAGGAGGAGGAAGAGGAGGAGATGGAGAATTTAGAGCCAGAGGGTTGGCTACAAAATGACCCTCGAGCCATTACCTGTTCGATATCCGAGGACAAACTTGGAGAGGTCCAGAAATGGTTGTTTGGGGGGGCTCCGGAGTATGGGGGTTATCGAGTGATTAGGCCCCAATCAGGAGATCGTATGACCGACCCGCCGCCCAACTGTATCGCAATCAACTATTTGGCGGTCAAAAATGGGTTTAGGGTGCCCATTCCCGAGGAGATGGTCTATTTCTTTAATACCCTTAGGATTAGTCCATTGCAGTTGATGCCCAACTCTTACGCCATGGTAAACGGATTGAGGGCTTTGTTGAGGTGCTTGGGAATGAAGGTCAACATCTACTGCATTTCCGAGATCTTCCAAGCCGGATTGACGACCGAGACCTCGAAGTCTGGCCCGGGGTATATCCAACTGCAGTCGAAGAGTAATTATCGGATCGTTAGGTCGCCTACTTCGTCGAACGGCAAGGGATGGAAGCAGAGATTTGTTTTCATCGAGAGTGAAAAGGGTTGGCCCGGCTTAAAATATCCGGGATGGAGCTGGGTTGCTCGATCGGACCTTCCGAGGGGGCATCCGGGTTGGCCAAACACTTTGATGGCGGCCTTGAGGAGGATGGGAAGTGTGGAGTCGGAGGACATGGTGGCTCCCCAATCATTAGTCGAGCTGGGGCTCGCGCCGGGAGTCAGGAAGTACTTCGACCCCTGTATTCCGAACGAATCCCTCGAGACATCTCTGCCATTTTCCCCCTTGTTTGTTTTTTTTTTTTTTTTTTTTTTTTTTAATTAAGTGTCTTTTCTGTGCAGAGCAATACATTATGTCGGCTGCGTTGAACGCCAGAAGGAAGGAGATGGCCGAGCTAAAGAAGGCGGCCGAGAAGAAGAAGATGCCCCCTCCTTCCCAAGCCGAGACGTCTGCATCGACCGATGCGACGGTCGAGGCTCTTCCGGAGGTTCTTGCAATGAGGACCAAGGACGCTCCCGAGAAGAGGGGTCGGGGTTCTTCCACCGATAAGGACCACGGAGCCCCCCAGTCAAAAAAGCAAAAGACTAAGGGCCAGGCGAAGTCTGGGGCCGGGGCCGATAAGAATGTGGGTCGAGAGAAGAGGCCTTTACTCCCCATGCCGCCGGCGCTTGGGCCGATCGTTGAAGTCCAGGTAGGGGCCTATTCGACCCCTCCGAACCAAGGTCGAGGGGCAATAGTGCCTCGAAACGTGGCCAGCATTCTGGCGGGGGTGCGAAGGCCTGGCGCGGGACCTTCGGGCACGGTGCCGTGGAAGTCGAGCGAGGAAGAAAAGAAGTTGTTCTTCGACTACCCGGTCCTCGAGGAACCTCACTTCCCGTGCGGCCTCGCAAGTGTCATTGATAGAGGCGAGCCCAGACGGGTCGGAACTGCCCCGAAAGACTACCAGGCGCTCGGAGCTTTGTACAGTTCGATCCAGACAACGATCGATCATAAGGAGAGGATGGCGCTCTCTGACGACGAGATCGAGGCGTCTTGGGTCCAGAAATATTTTGCGGTAAGTGCCCGTAGAAATTATTACTGTAGAAATTATTTCCTGTGTATGGTCGAAGTTTTTGATGATCGATGATGTCTTGCAGATGGGCCAGGACTTCTTCCAAGTGGCTCGAAGAGGGTGGGTTCATCGGCAGTTGAGGGCGAAGGACGAGCGGCAGGTTGAGATGATGAGGGTCGAGCTGGAAGAGAAGGATAAGAAGCTCGCCGAGGCCACCAAGGACAAGGAGAAACTCGACCGTGAACTCTTGGATGCCATAACGAATCTCTCGGAGGTCGAGAAAAAGCTGAAGGTGGCTGAGGATCGGGTGGCTAGGTCGATCCAGGAAGAGGCTGAAGCGCGAAACCGCGGCCTGATCGAGGGAGAGAGGAAAGGCGCGAAGCTAGCCCTGGATCGATGCAAGAGGGGTTTGGCTGAATCCGTGAACGACCTCGAGCGACGAGGCGTTTACAGATTCATGAAGTCTAAGGCGTACGAGAAGGCCGTGTCGATCGCGAGCTTCAAAGACGTCGAGGAGGGTTTCAATTTGTGCTTGGCTCAAGTGCAAGCGGCTAAGTATCTTCCGCTCGACTATGACCAAGAGAAAGTCGGCCTATATCAAGATGACCCTCGTCCAGTTGATCCGGTCACCCGACCCCCTACTCCCGAGCCAAACAGGGACACCGATGAATTTGGCTTTGCTGTGAAGTTGGCTCGGTCCAGAGCGGCGGGGGAACCAGACAACATAGCCACGGAAGAGCTCGACCTTGATGCCTCCTTCGACCCTAAGGATATGTGCCCAGAATACTTTGGGGAGGGGGCCATCGTTCCAATCGAGGAAGGGACCGGAGCCTGAGCGGTCGAGGATTGAGTCGGAGAGAATGGACTAGCCCTATCTTCGTACTCGGAGGATTGTAGTCAAGGGGAATCCCATTTTCCAAGTCCCGACTGTTGGGGTCGGACTTTAGTAGTTGTTGGCTCGGGATTCATTTGTAAATATGTAGGAATCCGAGCGTTTGTTGCTCCCGTTTGTAAAATCCAAATTTGTAAGGTCATGAACGAAGAATTGTGATCGATGTAGACTTTCTTGTTTTAAATACATTATGCAAGTTCTCTTCTGGGTTTCATGCATGTTTTCTCGAGCTTTTTGGCGTTTAATTTTTTATGTTAATCGAAAATAATGATCGAGAAGATGTCAAGGCAAGCTGCTTTTAATCTTTCGAAGTATACAAGAAATTAGTACGGGCGTCGTATAACCACAAGTATATGATCGAATAACATAATTGCTAAAAAGGCAAGAGAATGCTCTATCGATTAGTCGACCAGAAAATTTACATATTGTGTTTAATGACCAAAAGAAATTACATCGATTAATCACAAGTAATATTTCTTCAGATTGTGAGCATTCCATGATCGAGGTAACGGTAGCCCATCGAGATTTTCGAGATGATATGCCCAATTTTTGCCTATTTCGACGACACGGTAGGGTCCTTCCCAATTGGCATCGAGCTTTCCTACGTGTTTAGTAACTCCAGCCCTTTTGAGGACCAAATCCCCGACCTGAAAGTGGAGAGGTCGTAGGTTTTTATTGTATGCCCGAGCAGTCGTGGCTCGATACTGCTGCATCTTCATGTTTCCTTTTTCTCGCGCTTCGTTTATCGTGTTAAGATCGAAAGCCCTAAGTTCATTATTCCGACTCTGCTGGAAGTGAGCCACTCGGGGAGATTGATGTATAACCTCAGCCGGGATCATGGCCTCCGAGCCATATACCATGGCGAAAGGTGTCTGTCCCGTGGGAATTCGAGGGGTGGTTCGATATGCCCAAAGGACGCCTTCAAGTTCATCGACCCAATGGCTCTTCTTTGCTTCGAGTCGCGTACACAGGTTCTGTATGATGGTTCGATTGGTAACCTCGACCTGACCGTTGGCTTGGGGATGTCCGACCGAGGTGAATCTTTGATCGATCCTAAAGTCGGAGCAGTAGGCTCTAAATCTTGAACTCCGGAACTGTGGTCCGTTATCGCATACTATGATTCGAGGTACTCCAAATCTAGTGATGATGTGCTTCCAGAGGAAGTCCCGTAAGGAGTAGAAAGTAATCTTTGCGACTGCCAAAGCCTCGACCCATTTAGAAAAGTAATCGATCGCCACAATGATGAACTGCCTTTGTCGAGTTGCTATCGGAAAGGGTCCAATTATGTCGATTCCCCATTGCTCAAAAGGCCAGCATGATTCGATCGGAATCATGTGTGCGGGGTGCTGATGGGTCAAATTGGCATGCCTCTGGTAACGATCGCATTTCCTCACAAATTCGAGTGCATCCTTGCGTAGGTTTGGCCAGAAGAATCCGGATCGAGAGACTTTGAGGGCTAGTGACCGCCCCCCGGCATGATTCCCATAGGATCCCTCATGGATTTCGGCCAAAACTTCTCGACCCTGGGATGGTCGGAGGCACCATTTAGTTGGACCGATGAATGAACGTTTGTACAGACGACCCTCCTGGTCCAGCGTATAGCTTAGCGCTCGTTGTTTGAGCCTCCTAGCTTCAGTCAAATCCTCGGGTAAGATGCCATTTTGAAGATACAAAACGATGCTATCGAGCCAACACGGTTCAGTTGCGTCGATAGAGTTGACTTCAAGTGGAGCCTGATCTATCGACCGAGTTGATAAGGTTATGAAGGTGATGGTACGATCTTGGGTGCCGAGTGAACCACTGGCAAATCTAGAAAGGGCATCGGCCCGCCCGTTCTCTTCTCGAGGAATTTGGGAGATTTCGAATTCATCAAATTCGGCGATTGCCCTTTTGACCAAGGCGAGGTATTTGATCATAGACCCCTCTCGAGCCTCGTATTCGCCCTTGACTTGGCTAGCAACCAGTTGTGAGTCGGTTAAGGCTCGAAGTTTTTTTATGTTCTGCATTTTCGCAATTCTCAGACCCGCTAAAAGAGCTTCATACTCAGCCTCATTGTTTGTTGCAGGATACTCGAGGGCGATGGCGTACGCGACCTGTTGGCCATTTGTGCTGACTAGGGATACCCCGGCACCCCCCCCGGAAGCGGTTGAGGAGCCATCGACCGAAAGGGTCCAAACGGTTGGGTCTCCCTTTGTCGTCGAACGCGGGTCTTTCTCAACCAAGAAATCGTCTAAGATCTGTGCCTGGTATGCCACCCGGGGTCGATATGTAACTTCGAATTGTCCGAGCTCGATTGTCCACTTTGTGAGTCGACCTGAGACTTCTGGTTTGTCCATGACGGTCCTTAATGGCTGATCGGTGAGGACTATGATTGGATGCGCTTGGAAGTACGGTCGGAGTTTACGGGAAGCATGAACTACTGCGAGAGCAAACTTTTCGATCTCGAGATATCGTATCTCCGGGCCGTGGAGAACCTTACTTACGTAATACACGGGGAGATGCTTCCGATCTCGAATGGTGACAAGTACCGAGCTGATGGTTTCGTCTGACACAGCTAGATACAGATATAAGGTCTCCCCGTCGATGGGTTTCGCAAGCAGAGGGGGGGAGGTGAGGTACTTTTTCAGGTCTTCGAGAGCTTGGTTGCACTCCGGAGTCCATTCGAAATTCTTGATGTCGCGCAAGATTTTGAAGAAGGGCAAGTTCTTCTCCGACGATCGGGCTATGAAGCGGTTAAGGGATATGATCCGACCCACCAGTCTCTGTACGTCGCGGATCGAGTTGGGGACCGGCAAAAATTGGATAGCTTTTATCTTTGCGGGGTTGGCCTCGATCCCTCTCTGGCTGACCATGTATCCGAGGAACTTACCCCCGTCGACCCCAAAGGTACATTTAGCAGGGTTAAGTTTTAAGTTGTACTTTCGAAGGAGGTTGAAAGCTCTTTTCAAGTGGTCTAGGTGGTCGGCGGCTTTTTCACTTTTGACCAACATATCGTCGACGTATACTTCGATGGTATCCCCGATCTCGGACTCGAAAACTTTGTTCATCATTCTCTGGTACGTAGCACCCGCATTTTTGAGTCCGAACGGCATAACTTTGAAGCAGTAAATGCCATTGAAGACTATGAAAGCGGTTTTGGGCTGATCCTCGAGGGCCAGGAAGATTTGGTAGTATCCTTGAAAGGCGTCCATCATGCTTAATCGTTCGCATCCGGCCGTGGAGTCGACCAGTTGGTCGATTCGAGGTAACGGATAGGGATCCAACGGGCACGCCTTGTTCAAGTCAGTGAAATCATTACACATCCGCCATTTTCCTCCTGGTTTGGGTACGAGGACGACATTGCACAGCCACTCGACGTATTGGATCGGCATGATATACCGGGCGTCTAGGAGCTTGTTGACTTCAGCCTCGATGATGGCATTTCGGGAATCACTTTGAGAGCGTAGCTTTTGTTTGATTGGCTTGTAGGAGGGATCAACATTCAAGTGGTGTTCGATCACTTTCCTATCCACTCCCACCAGATCAGAAGCACTCCATGCGAAAACGTCGAGATTGTCACGCAGGAACTGAATGAGCATGCACTGCTCTTTTCCTTTTCGACCAGCCCCGATGTGAGTGACTTTTTCTGTTTGTCCTGGGATTAATTGAATCTCCTCGAGTTCTTCTGTGGGCTCGAGCTTTTTGTCTTCCTGCTTCTTTCTTTTTGCCGCATGGGAAGAACTCATTTTCCGTGAATTCTCAGGGTCGATGGCCCCCGGGTCTACGAATTCATCCTCGATGGTAGGATCATCGATTAGCAGAGGGACGTGCTTCTCCGAAGAAGGCTTGGGCTTGTCTAACGAGATAGAGTAGCAACTCCAGGCGGTTGGTATGTCGCATCTCAATTCGCCGACTCCGGCCGGAGTGGGTAGCTTGATCATTTGATGGTAAGTGGATATGACCGCACGGAAATCGATGAGGCCTGGTCGACCAAAGATAATATTATATGCAGAGGGCATTTCGACGACAAGATATTCGATCTCGCGTGTTGCCCGTCGGGGCCAGGTGCCCATGGATGTGATTAGCCGTACTCGACCCTTGGTGTACACTTCTGCACCTCCGAATCCTGTGAGAGGGGTTCGAATGGGATCTAAAAGCAATTTATCGTGTAAATTCATGTGAACAAGAGTCGAATAAATGATAATATTGCTTGAGCTTCCATTATCGATTAAAGTGCGAGATACAGCAAAGTTGGCGACGTCGAGCGTGACAACCATAGGACAACTAGGTGTGTCGCTCGAGCGTCCCGGTAGATCTATTACATCATTCTCATTAAACACTATATCTTTGTTGACCCAGGCGTCTTCTGGTCGAATATGCATCACTTCTCGGGGACTACAGAATCCTTGAGTAGCGGTCTGCCGCGTCTTTTTTCGAGCGGACCTTGAATCTCCACCTGATGGTCCTCCTGAAATCATGTCAATCCGACCGAGGCATGGTCGATTAAGAGGGTCTCGTTCTGTTGGAGGCTTAGCCAGCCGTTGTTTGGGAGGCGACCTGTCCGGGTGATCTCGGTTCCGAGCGTGGTCATCCATTTTTTTCACAAACTCCTGGAGGAGGCCTCCTTTGATCAGTCGTTCGACCTCATCTCGTAAAGCATTACATTCAGAAGTGTTGTGACCTTTCTGCTGGTGAAAGTTACAAAATTTATTGCTCTCTCGGTTCTTGGGAGTGTCCCGCATCGGCTTAGGCTTTTTCAGTAGGGCAGGGTCGATAACATTGTAGATTTCATCGAGCGGGCGCGTCAGCGGGGTGTAATGCTTTCGAGCGGTAGGCCCTGTCGGTCCCTCTGGCTTAGATCGTGCCTCTTGTTTAATGGGTCGATGGATATCTGCTTTTCGACTGGGTACCGGGCTCCTATGAGAACTCTCCAATTCTTCGAGTTGCATCCAATCGCAAGCAGCTGCTTGGATGTCGGCCAAATTCTTTGGTTTCTGTAAGAAGATGTACCGAGCGGCTTCGATGTTGACCAGTGCCTTGTGAACAATAGGTCTCAAAAGGTCGATGCTCGGTTCTTCAGTTTTGACCACTGCTTGGGAGAAACGAGTGAAGAAATCTCGAAGCGATTCATTAGGAGCCTGTTTAATGGTGTACAGGTATGTCGGCGGAAGCTTATCTCCCTTCATGGAAGAGAATTGAGCCTTGAATCGATCGACGAGTGTCTTATAGGAGGTTATCGATCGAGGAGGGAGCCTCGAAAACCATTCAAGAGCGGGGCCATCCAGAGTGGTAACAAAGATCTTAGCCCAGATATTAGGCGAGTGTCCAAACATGCTGAGCTGCATTTCGAGGCGGGACACATGCTTTTCCGGGTCAGTCGATCCGTTATATACGGGTAGTCCGGTGGGGATCTTCTCATCAGTGGTGGACTCAATGATCGAGTCACAAAATGGGGACTGAGCCTCTCTTTCACTGCGATACCTCCATGGGCGGACATGCCTTGGGTCCGACGGTGTGCGTCGGGGTGATCTAGAACGTTCACGCCTGACTGAGCGTGATCGGCGGGGCGATCGGCTAAAGGATCCCTGACTTTCATTCCTCTGTCGGTTATCCGGTCGATCGGAACGCGGAGGTATTTGGTTTCGAAGATCGTTCGACCTCACGATGCGACCCCTGTTCGATCTTCTGATCTGATTAACCCGACCGTGTGGTCCGAGTCGGTTAAAGACGCCGTTCGATCCATGCGGGGGTGAGTTGCGTTGAGTGGGGCTTCGATCTCTCTGGGATCCAGACAATCTACGATCGCCACGTCTCTCACTAGGATGAGACAATCGAGATTTTTGCTGCGATTCATCCTCCTCCCGACGATTGCCGCCCCGATGTATTCTGGTGTCAGTTGGAGTTCTAGAGTCGACCTCCTCCTCGGGTCGAAATGATAACCTGTCCTGAACTGACTTGCGTATATTTCCTTGAGAAGGTAACGGTTGTTGTTGGAGAAGCTGAGGCTGTACATTATGCCCAATTCCAGCCCAATATGTACCGGGCGGAGGATACTGAACTGGTTGCACGTATCCCGGATGATTTATCGGGGGTTGAATGATTTCTATCGGTCGAGCCTCTGGGCACTCTGGCATGCGAGGTTCTCTCCCCTCCGCAGCCGCTGCAACAGCCTCATCGCGACAAGCTTTCAAGTATTTTTCTATCTCGGGCGTCGAGTAGACTAGCTGTGTCGGAAGGGAGGTGGGAATAACGACCTGTAAGGGAACTTGAGGAATGACCTCCCGACCGTTTTCGTCGAATAGGCGGTTGCTTACTATGTTTCGAGTAGTCATGTTCGATGGCTTCTTGTTGCGGTTCCCACAGACGGCGCCAAATGATCGTGCCAAAATCTCCGCTTGATGATCGATCGAGAGATCCGACGCGGCCACTCTATTTGTTGATGGGGGAAACGGCCGCCTGACTGCTCGAACTCTGCGAAGGTCGACAAACGTGAGCTCCGAGGCCAACTCGGGGGAGATGGGTGTGAGACCCGGGTTGGCACTCCGACGCTCAAGTCAGGATCGGCTAAGATGACCGAAAAGATTGAGTGGTGAAAAGTGTTAGGTGAGAAAACTTACCGTGCAATAAATGAGGAGGGGGTATTTATATAGAGAGGACAGAGAAGTTACTGCATCGACGTGGCGGCATGGGGAGCTGACAGGTGCCCCATTAAGGCCTTGCATTAAATGCTCGGTCGGCCACTATGCTAGTGGAATAATGCGCTGGTCAGTCGGAGATTGTGGGTCGATCCCGACAGATGCGATTCGTCCAAGCATTTGGGTCGATACTCCTGCGAGGTAATTCTCGCGGGGTAAATGGGCCTCTGAGTAGGATGGTCGAAAGGTGATCTCCGAGCGAGATTTGACCCCCGATCGTCCACGTGGGGCAAGGTGATTGGCTTAGAGCGACAACGGGTACGTGCCACGTCAATATTGGTGCACATGTATATATTCACTTTAAAATAATTATTTTATTTAATTTCGAGGTTTGACTTCTCGTAAATTATAATTATTTTGGTGCCATCCTCTCTAAATAGAAATATAGGTAGAATAAAATTTCTTATTTTGTTGTTGAGGTTACATGCTTAAAAGTTAAAAAGTATATCAGAAACAGTAATGCATGGATACGGACACGACACGATACGAATACGACGATAAGAATTTTTTTTTTTAAATTTCTCACGTGAGATGGATCGTATACGGTATCCGACATGAGTGTACGATACCAAACGATACGACAAAATGATATTTTTAGAAATGTTCGTACATCATAGATTAAAAATATTCGATTTGCCTTAATCCAATTAAGTAGAGAGTCTAGAGACTTCCTAACCAAAAAGAAAAAAGAAATTAAGTAGTGACTTTACTTTATTTCCTTGTAGTAAAAGGATGAACCACCAATCCTAAGGGGATGTGTGCCTCCCACAAATTTACAAGGAGCCCACCCTCAAAGTTCATATTGAACTCAAAAATAAAGATCCCACACTACATCGTATAAGAATTGAACCTTGCATTTTGTAGCAAATTTGTCAATCCGGAACTAACTGAACTACGCTCTAATGGCAGTTTATTTCGTAAATTGACTGCACATGTGCAAGGTCTTATTTTAATTATATTTTTCATCTCATTTTATACATCATGATTTAAAGTTTAAACCAAATAAAACGTGATTACGTGAGACTTCTATGTTATATTCTATTAACCCATTGTCTTTAATTTTATAAAAATCACCAGTAATACCCCTATAAATCAATATTGTTGGGTGGGTCACTCAGATTTTATTATTTCATTATTTAAGCGACAAACATTAATGTAGAACAAAATATATCATTTTTTCCTTTGACATTATGGACAGTAATTTTCCCCCAACAACCCATGTTTCTGAAGCCACCGACACCCAACCCCGTAAATCCCATCCCCATCCGGCAATACAGCAAACACAAACACGATTTACACTCGGAGATTTGGAAAGACTAATGGTTGGGTGTGAGGGACTATTCCAGAATTGTTAGTTAATACCGTTAAAAATATTTGAGGATCAATATAATTTTTTTTTTCTTTATTTATACGAGTGTTTGGACATAAAATAATTTTTATCAATTAATTACATTAAATAATTTTAAATGTTCAAAATTTTTTAATTATCCACCTGAAATGCTTCTCTTGTCCAAACTAGTGGCCGTTGGCCGTGTTCTTCTTGCCAAGGCCAACGGCCGTTACACACCCATAAGAGCAACTATTGGTTCCAATTTTGATCCGTTGTTCCGTTTCCCAAGACATAAAACATACCTGAAACGGAGCAAATAAATTCTTATAAGTACATAAAACAACAATGGTTTTACACAATACATAGTTCAAATGGACGCGCAATCTACAGTTATCAAACTCCCCCACGTACACTTAAGCATTGCTCATTCTCGAGCAATACGAAGATTGATCGAAGTGGTAACCCAATATCAAACAATTTCGCAAAGGCAATCATCAAATTCTCGCCAAAGATGGAGTTCAGGACTTCAGGTAAGTTTCAAATTTATAAAAATACCAGTATATTAACCTTGAAAGGGACAAACAACCAATTTATAAAAGTTGAAAAATATGTTATGAAATTGGTCACAAACACGACATGCAACAGACTCTAATGTCTTTTAAGTCATATATAAATGATGGAAATTTGAAAATTGGAGTCCTAAAATTTTTTTATTCTTTCTCTCTTTTTATTATTTTTTTTCAATTCCTTTTTCCTCTTTTTCGAGTCATTCACTTGATTTTTAAGATATTAATTTATTTTTTGTTGTTAATTTTAAATGTCTCCGCTAATATTATTTAACCTGCATAATTTAAATATGTAAAACTTTTTCAATTTATATATCTTGATAATTGTAAATAACTTTAATTTAAAAATTAATATTTTTATAAATTTGGAATTTGATTGAACTCAACTTTAATTAACCTAAAAATATAATTTTTAATTCTGTTTTTAGTATAAAAAATATTTGAAGAAATTGGGGGAACATCTTTATTTATTTAAAAAGATTAGAGATATTTTGATTTAATTTATCTTTATATTTAGATAGATAAAGGGTAGTTTAGTGTTTTTATATATTTTTGTTGGAAATTATTAATAAAAAATGATTGAAAGGATGAATTTGAATAAAATTACAAACATAGACTATTTTGATTTTATAATGAAAACATTGGGATGAATTTAAAATTTTCTCATGTCAATCTCATGTCAAAACACTTGGAAAGAGAAAAGAGAGATTGAAAAATTAAAATATACATCCTTCTACATGTTAAAACACTTTTAGAGAAAAGAAAGATAAAAGAATTAAAATTACAAAACGTTTTAGAGAAAAGAAAGATAAAACAATTAAAAATTAAAAAACGACGTCGCCTGAGAGATTCGAACTCTCGCGGGGAAACCCCATGTACTTAGCAGGCACACGCCTTAACCACTCGGCCAAAGCGACTTCGGTGAACAGAGCATTAACTTTATTTAATTAACCAATTAATAAGGAAATAATTAATAATTATTATTACTATTTGCGCTGTCCAAATTATAAACTAATGGAACATTTACTCATCAATTAAACAAATATATATGCTACAAATCACGTAAAACATCACAAAAATATGGGTTTAATAAAAAAAGACTAGAGGCATACTTATTCAACGTTTTAATTGATATCTTATTGACCAATGACCATTTACTCATCCATTAACCAAATCTTTATACAACAAATCACGTAAAACATCACAAAAATATGGTTTTATTCAAACAAGACTAGAAGCATGCTTACACAATATTTTAATTGATATATATACCCTAAAAGCATACGAGCTCCCCTAATAAATATATCCACTCATTCTTCTAAAAAAGTTTGAGAACGATTGTCTTCGTAATTGTACATGATTGGGACCATTCTTGCTGCATTTAGGCAAGCCTTATTGAAAGATGGAGGAAAATGGCTCGACGAAATCAAGCATTGCTTGTTGAGTCCCTTCCACGTGTTTGAAACCACACGCATTACATGTTTTTTGGCAATTTCATACGAGGAGATATTGTGTTCTTTCATGTAGCACTCCAAGTACGAGCCATCATACCCGTCTTGATTCTCATCCTGTCAATTAATTATCGCACTTGTGATCAGTGGTGTTTCAATTCGAACCCGGTCAATATAATTATGAAACAAACTAAAAAACAATACTATGAAGAACACCCCTAGAGTCTATGATGCACGGACACTTCTAAAAATATCATTTTGCCGTGTCGTGTTGGACACTCGTGTCCGACACTCCTTACGTGGGAAATTCAAGAAAAAATCCGTGTCGCCGTATCCGTGTCGTGTCGTGTCCGTGTCGCCGTGTCCGTGTCCGTGCATCATAGCCTAGAGTCAACTTTTAGAACTATCTTTTATCAAAAATCATAAAAGGACTATCACAACAACCATAATATCACATTTTCTAGAATTCGAGATTTCATCTTTGACATTTTATTTTTTCATTTTTAGTATCTAAACTATGTGAAGGTATTGATTAATTTCGAGATAATTACCTTTGCACTTCCCAAGTCATCAACAAGTCGAAGAATCATTGCTACTGAATCCAGAATGCAGTTTGAGTCAATATTGTCATTCAAGAGCAGATCTTGAGCTTCTTTGGTGAAACCAATGCCCATTATAAAGAAGAGATGAGTGAGAACCATTGGAACTCCAGTGCTTAGTTTCCCATTCTTTAAGTACTCATCTGCCTTAGGCAATTCCCCACTGGCAAACCATTCGGCTTCCTTCAGAAATGCATCGAACAAACTTTCCCACTGCAAACATTAATAATAATTGTTCTTGTTACCATTTTTCTGAACAAAATAATGGGGGTTTTTATGTTCTATCTTTGTTGGGGTTCAGTGATTAGTTTTAGTAATTGACTTACTCATTTGAAGTTACTTTATATGTATTGGATTAAATGTGGGGATAATTACGCGTTGGTATTCGAACTATGTGTGTTTTTAATTTTTTATGTTTTGCTGTCAGAACATTCAATTGTCACTGATAAGGCTGTGAGTGTTTAAACTATTTAAATTACTACAGTTTGCTATATGCAGGAGCGGACCAAAATTTATAATGAGGGAGACAAAAATTAATAACATCGAAAATGTAAATAGTATTATTTTTAAGAGTGGTGAAATTATAATTTTTTTTTAAAATAAAAGGATAAAATCTATAATTAGGGAGAAAAAATCCAATCACCATTAGTGGAAAGTTGACATCTTTGGGCCCGGAGATGGTTGTGACGAACTTGACACACCACATACATAGCGAAATATCGTAGCTTAATAAATTTAGATATTAATCTGTGATAATTGAAAGTTCAAATAGAAAAATGCAGAAAGGCACATATAACCATATCATACCGATCTTTTTAAAATGTGGAGAGGGTTGCATCCATGCTCTTGATAAACAATGCGACTGATTTCGTGGGTTGTATCTTGGATGGCCTTCAAACACATCTTCATGTACTCAGGCAGCCCTTCAGTTTCATCAATTTCCCATCTACACATATACATTAAACATATCAACCGATTAATTAGGTAAAAGCCTTTTTTTTTTTTTATAATATATATATGCACAAACTCCAATGAAACTCGAACCCATGATTTATCCACTTTTAGGTGTAGATACTTACTATTAAACTATCTACTTCTCCCGATTAATTAAGTAAAAGATGATGCAACACTTTGTTTACATGTTTAATTTTATATCAAAATTAAATTCACTTCTTTTTGTGACTTATCCAAACATTTTGCATTCATCAAGGAGTGAAAATGTTGGAGAATATATCACATTTTCTAACTATTTGCAGCAGGACAAAGTGGCCCTCCACGGGGGGTATGTATATTTTTAACAATTATATGAAAAATGCGTCCTACTTACTTTTCAAATAATATTTATTAGTCAAATATCAATATTACGGGCGGTTTTAGTAAATCTTAAGTATCATTATTATAAGACGATTTTTATAAAATCTTCTGCTTTTAAATAAGTTTCGTTACAAAATATCGTGATAGTTAAAGCATGATAGTTAAGTATCATTATTATAAGACAATTTTTAAAAAGTGTTCTACTTTTAAATAAATTTCGTTACAAAATATTGTGCTAGTTAAAGCATGATAGTTAAGTATCGTTACTCTAGGACGACTTTTGTAAAATTTTCTGCTTTTAAATAAGTTTAGGTATAAAATGTTGAGCTAGTTAAAACCATGATAGTTAAGTATTAATATTACGGGACGATTTTTGTAAAATCTTCTGCTTCTAGATAAGTTTAGTTATAATAGATTGTGCTAATTAAAACCATGATAGTTAAGTATCATTAATACGGTCGACTTTTGTAAAATATTATGCTTTTAGATAAGTTTAGTTACAAACTGTTGTGCTAGTTAAAATCATGATAATTAAGAATCACTATTACAGGGCGACTTTTATAAAAATTTTCTGCTTTTAAACAAGTTTAATTACAAAATATTATGCTTAGTGTTTTTTAAGGCTTAATATTATGCTTTAGATAAAACCATGATAATCTACAACATTATTATTGGTCGACTTTTGTCTAAAATCTTGTGCTTTTAAGTTTTAAGATATGTTTAGTTAGAAAATGTTGTGCTAGTTATTATGGGAAAAACAAACTTGAAATTTATTTCGATCAAACAAACTTCCATTTGTTGCCAACATAACGGGTAATTCTAGCCCGAGCCTGGCTCGGCCAAACCGGTGTAACGAGGGGGCGAGTGTTTTACACTTGCCGTGTGGTTGGTGGAAAGTTTGGGGAAAGTAACCAATCAAATGGCAAGTGTAATACACTTGCCTTTTTAATTGGTTGGGTCCGGCCAAGCCGGGTCTGGGCTAGAATTTTCCCAACATAACCTAGTTTAAATTTATTTTTATGATTTCTAGCTTATTTCTATTTAAACTATTAAGTCTGAAGTTAATTTTTTAAACACTCCAAAATATACCAGAAAAAGAAGCCACACACACATATGTATATATATATATATATATATTGAAAGAAAAGAAAAACATGAGATGATAAATGATGTGTTGCAGTACCTTTTGACAGCGTGGGTGAAGACAGTAAGCTGTTCAAGTGTACCATAAAGGTCGAAAATATCATCAACGATGTAAACGAGAGAAATAGGTTTTGTGAGCATTATTCTTTGCAAGGACCAACTTGGATGAGGCAGCACCGTCATAGACCACGTCTGCCATTTCTTTGGTTGATTCCTAACACACGTTAATTCCATTGATATTCCAAGTCCATCCAACCATCTGTTTCAGAGTTCGGAGTTTAGTTATTTTGGGATCAAAAGTAAACAAAGTACTTGACTAGACATGTCTAGCTAGTTTCAATGAAAAAAAACAATTGAAAAGAAAGTGTGTGGTCCAATAGTTTTTTTAAACTTTCCCTATTTTTTGGCATAAACACAGTCTTCCATCAATTCACCCTAAATCGTAATTTTGGTACAAAAAATTTTCCAGTAAAAAAATTAATTCATAACTTTAAAAATTCATAATTTCATGCATTATTTGACCCGATCCACCAGAAAACCCACGCATAAATTATTTCATTAAATTAAATATTCATGAGCGCACTAGTCTAGTAAAAATGTGGAATGGAGTAATAAGTAATTAATAGCCAAAAATGTCCATATGCACCCAATTTTTGTAAAAAAAAATCTGAACTTTAAAGCATAACAAAACAATTAATAACAATATTTAATTAAAATAAATAAAAGAAACATAGTCTTACTTGCCCAATCGAAGAACTTCTTCTTCAAATAAAGATCGAGCCACGATGAGTTCCATTTTTGCCAAGTCTTGCAGCACAAATTCCCATTCTTTTTCGCACACAAAAACTTGGAGGAATTTCCTGGCGTTGAGTGTGGCATTGCTCTTATTTTGTGGGTTTTGCAGACTATATTTGACCATTTTAGATTGAGGGTTATCATCACAAGTATTTTGTGGTAGATTTGCAAGCAGGAGACGGCTACTAAACTCCATAGCTGCATCAAGTATGTTGTCTCCTTCTACACCAACATGTGAGGCTTCATACAATGCCAACAATCCCTTTGTATCTTCACTGAGATTGTTGTTGAATTTGCCCTTTTCATTCATGAAGCCGGTGAATATATCTGAAAAAGAGATAAATGAAAGAAAGTTTAGATAGATTCAGGACGGAATCAGAATTTGTGTATTTGAAAAAGGAATGAACGAAAGAAAGTTTAGATAAATTTAGGGACGAAACCAGAATTTGTACAGAGTCAGGCGATGTTTCCAAATTTTTTTAGGGGAAGGGGGGATCAATGATTTTCCAAAAATTTGTACAGAAAAAAAATGATTTTACATTTTACTCCCTCCCATCCAATCTTTTCCGTATTGCAGAGATCTTTTACGGGGACAACCCTCAATTCACAAGCTCAAGATAAACAAACATAAATGCCACCGAACTTAACAACTCAAGTGGTCGCTAAAAGTAATTTTCTTACCTTGATTGACATCAAAACCAGCTTGCTTTAGCAGTCGAAAACTAAGAGAAACGTGGTAAAGATCACTTGAAATTTCGTAAGTTTTACTACAAAAAGCAGCATAATGCTGCTTCAGAACTGCTCCGATTTCATCGACAAAGTGGTGGTCGAGTGCCAGCCGTTGGATGGTATCGATCAGCAGTAATCCATCGTCCATTTGATCGAATAGACTCCTTACTTGCTCTAAGGTTTTCGTGTACTCTAACTGGAAACTATCATCGTGATCCTACAAAATAAAATACCTATCAGAACTCATGGGTGCATGTAAAGATTAAATCCATGCATTACAGTAAAAATAAAATATTTTATGAAAGTTGATAAATGTCAAACTATGTCAATCTCATAGGTTTTTCTGCAAAATTCTTGCTCGGGCATGGTTCGATTAATTAAACTAGTGTAATAACGGCGAGAATTACACTTGTCCTTATGATTTTGTCGGTCCATCCGAATATGGGCTCGAATTTTTTTAGGTTATTTTAAAACAAGCACTCGATGTAGGAATGGTATTGAGTGAATCAATTAAATCTTGAAGTAAATGTTAATAACCAAATCACTTATAAATAAATTGTAATTTAAGTGGAATTTGATGGATTAGTTACATATTAATTATCCCAAAATATCTGCAAATGATAGAACACAATTGAAAGTAAATTTTACTTACCTTAAGTTGCACAGTTTCAAGACGAGGCGAGGGAGAACTTAGGTGGGTAGCCATGCACGTATACCTTATTATTCAAATGGTAAAATAATAATGAATATTTTTAAAAACTATGGCTTAAATTCGTGGAGAAGTGTCGTCTATTTATAGATATAATGAGTTCTATTCAGTGTTTATGATTCGAATAGAGTATAGATATTTCATATTTTCATATGTGGTAAGCATTGTCCCAACAGAATTACAATAGCACATTGCTGTGTCCCACCCCGAGCCCAACAGAATACACGCGACTACCAAGTTTACGACTCTGTCAAGTATAATCTAAAGTTAGGTTTAAATCACTATTTAAAAAGATATACATCCTACAAACTTTAAAAAAATTATAGAGTCACCTTTTATTCAAAATTCTAATTTGTTATACGGTGTTTGTTTTAGTCTCTAATAATGTACGGATACTTTTAAAAATACTAGTGAAACGAACGTGCTTTGCACGTTTAATCTTTAGTTTATTTAAATAAAGTTGGTTATTATATTTATTAAATAAATTAAGGTACTAAAAGTATGCACATTATGTTTTTTTTTTCTCCCGATACGTGTTTAATCCAAGTTTTCCAAAATTCGTGGAGTATATTTCACTAATAAAAAATTAAATTTTTCATGGGTGCTTTTCAATATCCTCCGTCATCCATTTCACCACCATGTTCGAATCAATCTCCACATTATTCTTTGAGAAATGCCCTCTTCCAAGCTAATGTCAAATCCTTCATGTAAACCCAATAACTCTGCCACATTTATTGAATCTTTACGAAGATTCATAGTGTATCCTAGCACTCATCTTTCGTTGTCATCTTGAATGACCTCCCTAACGGAATCCCTTATCAAATTTATTCCACGACTACTCAACGAATATTTTATTTTGCTTGTGTCTTTTGTCCTCACTGATTAGTATTGAGGTATCAGATAACTCTTTTATGTGGCAAAAAATGACGCTCTTAGACTTCACAATATTCTGATAGCTCCACCAGTTTCGTGCTTTCTAAAAATTTCAAAGCGTCAAAATTAAGACAATTCACTCTAAACATTCTGGTAATACACCGCTTTGAATTTTGCTATTAAAGCTCTCTTTGAGCTCGTTCGACCCTCACAATCCACGAAGATCAGTCTATGCATTAACAATCTTTTCCCACACCCAGAGTGCCAACAGATGACTTCTCAACACGCGGTCCAGATCTTCACATCCTGTGCAACATGTACATACATTACATCCCCCAAAATTCCAGTCATACTTCAGTACATTTATGAGCAAGTTATTATGTTGACAAAGCCACAAGAAAATTTTGAACTTCTGGGCCAAGGTGATTTTCAAGTCCATCTCCGATTTTCACATATGCCTCATCCTCCATAAACAGACTATAAACCGTTTTATAGGAAAATTTATTGTTAACCGACCCAATATAGAGTTTCTAATCTCCATTATCATGCAGCGCAATTGGGACGCTAAGAATCTTATCATCTCTTTCTTGGGAAGTACTATTTTCAGCTTATTAAAGTTCTAGTTTTTATCCTTGCCAATGAAATTACATACCATAATTAAGTTCTTTATCCTTCTCATTAACGTTATCTGCAATGATTTTGGTGAGTTTTCCTTGTGATAATCATCTATCATTCCATAAAGACACCTATTACATAAATGGTTCCACCATCTGAGTGTTTCTATCAATCCCCTTCCATGTTCGAGAAGCTATAAGTTGAGGCTCGTGTCCAATGACACATAAGGTGCGAACAATACATGTGATTTGCTGAAGTTCAATTTGAGGCTTGATGTCTTGCAAAACACCTCAACCACACAACGGATGCACATCGCTCCATCCATAGTAGATTTGCAAATCAAGTGAGAGATGTGAGGGTCTTTCTGACATACCATAATTGACTTTCAATGTCCGATTGAAATAGTCTTCCCAATCATATATGAAATGCCCCAACCACACTTTAAATACATTTTGTTCTATCTACAGTAGTTTTATTTCCTGATATTATATTGTTCGTAAAAAGCAAGTGTGAGATGTGATCTCTGACATACCTTAATTAGCTTCTAGTGTCCGGCTAAAATATCCTCCTAAATCATATACGTAATTTGTTCCATGTAGAGTACAAATAAATAAGGCGAGAGTGATTACCTTATCTATTACCACACATCCATAGATCCTCGGTCGGTTTACTATTCTACAAAATCTCCGGTTGTATCCCCTCCATTTTGCTCTACTGATATTGATGATTTTTGTATGGAATTTGACGAAAGTTAGATTTTCTTTAGAACATTTCACTGAGCTTTGTCATATCCTTTTCAAGATTAAATTTCAGCCCTATCCCCTTTTTTTCTTTCTTTGAAGTGATGTATCATTCATAACACTTTTTGAAGCATCAAGATATTGTAATGGGTGTCTCGATCGAGAAAGACACTATTCTGGTTTGGGCTCACAATTTCTTTGATATACGGCTTAAACGGGGTATAACCATATTCGTGATCATTTTGAGCAATACGTTACACAACGTAATGGGCCGAATCTCGTATAAATTTTTGGAGAATTAACTTTCAAAATTAGATAAATAAATGTCTGATAAACCTTCTTGGGAATTGATATCTCTCTATGCAATTATTGATGAATTTCACCACCGCGTCTCTTACTATATCCTAATAGGTTTGAAAAAAGTAGGCTCAAAATAATAGGTGATGTGGGGATTATAATGGATAGCGCTTTGTACAGGTGCATTGTGACGCCCCGTCTTTTCGGCATTCCAGGTACGACGTCACGAGAGAGTTTATTTCAGTATTTTGTGAATTATGTGATTTAGCATGCTTACGTGTCAACGTGATATTAATTTTATTTATGTGTGCTTTAGAATTTAATTAATTGTACTTGGACTCAATTGTCCAATATTTGCAATTTAGGGACCTAATTATAATTAGGACGTTTGAGCCTTCGTGGCTATTTGAGCTCGGGAATTCGAATTCGAATTCCGACCCTATCGTTGAGTTCGTTTCGATGATTCGGATTCAATGAATTACCCTTTTAATTTCTAAAGCCAATTGATAGCCCTACCGTTTTAAATCCGATCCGCGTGGACCGGACACCGTTTGACCCTACCCGTTTTAACCGACCCATTTGCCCGGCCCTAAAAAGGGCCAAGCCTTTCTCTCTCTCCCACTTTGATCGATCAGCAGCAAGGAAAGGAAAAGAGAAGCATTTTTCCCCATTTGTGGCCAAGAAGCCCTTGAGCTCAGGTTTGGGAGATCCAACCGTCCGATCAACGACCTAAGGTAAGATTTGTGACCCTTTCGTTACATGCGTTACTTTAATATCTCTTTCGTGCCTCGGATTTGTGCCTACGTGCTTTGTTGGGGAGATGATGAATAGTGTCGGGTTGGGAGTTTGGCGTGATTAAGCTCGTTTCGTGAGCTCTTAAGTGTAAATTTATGTTCTATATGTTAAATATGATTTATTGTGTTGATTTTGCATGATTTGGTTATTGGTTGGGGCTGTGTGAGTGTGGTGGTGTTGGCTCCCGACGCCATTGCTGCTTCTGCTCTGTTTTTTCGAGCAGGACGGTCCGGAACGGCCGTTCCCGTTTTGGCCTTGGGGACGGAACGGCCATTCCCATCCGCGTATGGGAACGGCCGTTCCCGTTTTGTTCTTTGGGCCGGAAAGGCCGTTCCGGGCAGCGCTGGTGGGAACGGCCGTTCCCGTTTTGCCTTGTTTCTGGGAACGGCCCTTCCCGTGGTCCAGTAGGTTGATTTTGGGTTTTTATGCTTTTAATTGATTTCTTTTGCCGTTTATTGATTTATATCTTAATTGCATTGTATGTTTCGTTATGAATTCGTATTATATGCTATGTTTGGTGCATGAATTGTAATTTAATATTAAAGAATGAGTATTTTATGAGTGTATACGTGATCCATGACTTCATGCCAATCATAAGCATACGCCGTGCGTTTATTTGGTTCATTCACGTGTCTAAGTCCTGTTTTGTATTCAGTTTGTTCAGGTACACCCGGGGTGGTGTTTTGTTGGCCGTATTGATTCCGGGGTGGATCGTTTGTTGTGTCTTTGGCCTCTTCGGTGTCAGGTGAGGTTAGGATATAGTTACACCTTATTGCAATGTGCTCGGTTTTGATTGCATGTGATTAAATAAGCCTTATATGTATGTAAATAAGTGTGAAATATGTATTTGTTGAATATGCCTCGAGTTTGCAAGTATGTTAAGTAATGTACGAGCCTATGTATGCTTGGTTTGAAATGATTTGTTATGATTTGCCACGTGAAGCTATGCTTCTGACCGTATACTTCTCATGAGCCATGTTTGGCAAGGACCGAGTTTGATTGAAACGGAAAGTGGTATGTATACGTATATATGTATAAGTTATGTCTGTCTGTTTCTGTTGTAGCGGGTTATGATATGATATGTGTTTGTTGGGCCCCGGAGCTATGGGTAAGGAACCCTCGGGACGGCATAGGGCCGTCGAGGTTAAGCCTGTGCATAGTCTCCATCTGTCTGCAGAGGATCACCCCTGAACTCACCAGGAGGTTTGGTGAGGGAAGGAATCCTGAGGGTTTGAGTACTCGCAAGGCGCTCCCCTCGTTTGTCTGGATGGTTTGGGCGTATACACCCTTCCATCACCCGGAGTTGAGGACGATATGATATGATTTGATCTGTATGTATGTTTTCTATTTTGTTTCTGATATGATATGTTATGAGGAGATTGGGGGAGTCGGAGCTCGTACCCGCCGAGTTCTATATGATATGATATGTATGTTCTGTTAAGGTTTATGAAACGGGGATAGATTCTAAGTTAAATAAAAAAGGGAGTTTTATAAGATAAGTTAAGTTTTGAATATGTTAAGAACTAATAGGTTTTGCTAAGTTGTTCGGTAAGGTAAATTGGTTGTTTGCTTTTGCTAAGTAAGCCCTTTATATATATGTATATCACGGGAAATGATTTAGTGTGCAAAAACTATCCCCGCGTTCATGAACATTATGAGTTTGATATGTGCTTTGCTCTTATATATATAGTGTGAGTGCGTTAACCCCTCACTCAGTCGAGTTAAGACTGACCCCTCCCCTTTTACCTTTAGTTTGCAGGTTTTGCTTGGAGTTCGTGCTAGGCGGAGTGTGTCTGTCTTTTGGAGTCTGTTCCGTGTCTTTGTCTAGTAGATGGTCTTGCATTCACATTTCTTTAATTTGGCTTATGTATAAGTTATGTTTGTCTATGCTATTTGGAATTTAATTATGAAAATATATATATATATATTTCGGGATTAGGTATTTATGCTAGTTGAACCCGTCAACTGTTTATGTATGTTTTGATTTCTGCATGGCTTGTTTCGCTTCCGCCTTCTTGTTTCGGTTTGAGTTTTGCTTCAGGGTCTAAGTTCCGCCTAGCCTAGGTGTGAGTTTGTCAGTCTCCCGTTCGCCACTGTTTGGTTCATGTACGGACTCCCCATTTCGTATGTGGATCGGACTTTGGTGCGGGGGATGTGGTGACCCACCGTGCGGGTGCTACATCCTTAAGTGGTATCAGAGCCCCAGGTTGAAAAACCGGGGTTCAGTGTCAGGTCGTGTCTGTCTAAGTCGAACGGCATAGGACAACTTGATTATGTGTGCATTTGCATCATGATTTGATAAGCTATGTATGTGAAATTTCAATACTTTGTTGAATTTATATTACGTGATGCATTGCATTTCTTTGATGCTCTTACTTGATTTATTATGTGACATGAGCATTTACTAATTGACATGCATATATTTCTAGTGTAGTTGTTGAGATTTTCAGGGTACCACCGAGTCAACAACCCTACGGTTAACCTTCTCTACCAACTCCGTGATCTCAAGGACAATCTTTTACCAAAGTACTAGTAATGGATCCGATGGCAATGATGTATCAAGAATTCCTAGCATTCAAGCCTCCCCAATTTCGAGAAGGAAATGATGTAAAGGCTGAAGATTGGCTTTCAGAGATAGAGGGAATTTTTGAAATATGGCCACGAAACTCTCGAGATATGGCTCGCCTTGCTACATTTCTTTTGCAAGGACAAGCAAGACAGTGGTGGAAAAGGGTTGCTCAACAACTAGAGACTACGAACGAAGAGCTGACTTGGGAAGTATTTATTCGAGAATTCAGAAAGAGGTTTGCACCAGCTATTCTACATGAGCGAAGACTTGAAGAATTCCTCAATCTGAAACAAGGAGATAGATCCGTTGTGGATTACATAGAAGAATTCGAAAGGGTGGGCTTATATGTGCCTCACATTATGGGTAACGATCAGATGAAGGCCAAATACTTCATGGAAGGTCTTCGGGATGAATTCAAGGAAGCCCTAGCTGCAAAGGATACGACTACGTGGGATAAAGCCACGAAGAAAGTTTTAAGGGTTGAGACTTGGCTCCTAACAAAGGACAAGGAAGAAGAGGTATCGGGGTCTAAGGTCGAGTCGGGTTTATGCTCAAACTTGCAAGTGGAAAGAGAATTTCGTCAACATGGAACTCGGGCTAAGAGAATTCGAGGGAAGAAACACAAGACCGGGAATACTTCAAGGTTGGGGAAAAGACCCCAATTATGTGCTTATTGTGGAGGTACCACTCATACCTACGAAGCATGTTGGGACAGATTGAAGAGGTGCTACATTTGCGGGTCAACAGAGCACAAGATTTCCGAGTGTGATCAACCGAGAGCTAACAAGCAAAAGGCACGGGATCAACGGCTTCAAATTGGAAACCAACAGGAATCCGAAAGTTGAGGTAATTGCATTCATGGCACGAGCATTCATCCTCCATTTTAAATATTGTAATTATTTGTTCTTGTGCCGTAATTGTTAGTTGTCATTAATTTTTATTCATTATTAATTGTTGTTAAGCGTTGATGCCATTATGTGTCTAAGTGATGAGTACGTGATGCATCTCATTCGCACTTTGACTCAACATGCATATTTAGTGTTTTATTTTAGGATATCTCTTCATTCAAGTACCAAGTGGTGTTCAAGAGGAATTGGAAGAGATGGTTGGGATAGGGAATGAAATGGAGAATTTCTTTTGGAGTTCGGGTTGAGTTTATGGAGACATGGAAAATATGATAAAGAAGAACGATCTGAGAGGTCCCGGTACCAAGTTGAAGAATTTAGGAATTGGGGTATATTTTGAAGAGAAATTAAAGATCCGAGGTGGCTTATTTCACTAAGCAAGGCATGATTTGTTTTGGAATTCGGATTTAAGAATAGTGAAGGAAATTAACTCTTGGAAATAATTGGGAGAAAGACATGAAGGGGTCTCTACTGGTGGAATTTAAACAAGAATAACAAGGGTTAGAGCAAGAATTGATTTGGGAGTTGGGAACGAATTTAATCAACTGCAGTTCCAGGAAATTTCAAGATACACAAATGGGAGAAGAATTTGGGCCGTGGGATTTGGGAAAGACTTAGAGAAGGAACTACGGTTTCAAGACACAACCTTTTTCTTAAAGTACTTCTACAAGAATTTCGGGAGAAACGAAAACAAGACCAAGAGATCACTCAAGAGTGGAGAATTGGATTAGAGTTATTTGAGCTAAACCACAACTGTGGGATAAAGATCAGGGTGATATTCGAAGCTCGAGACACGTTGGGAATTTCAGAGCATCACCTGGAACTAAGAAATTCTGGCGTCGATCAATTCATCATAAAGAAAAGATTCCAATGCTTCGGTGAACGGTACATTAAACATACATATCACGTGCATCATCCATCTTTTGTTTTGCTTTGCTTTGGGTGTGTGTGTTGTAGTTGCGAGTTGTTGGTTACCCCTTGGGGTGACTTGAGGGTGCGAGTGTTGTTGTTTTACGGTAAGTTGAGGGTCGTGCTTTGCAACGGTCTTCTCCACAAGTTCCCGGAGTTCAAGGTTTGAGGTGATCAACGTTCGAATGTCAACTTCGAACCACGGGTTGAAGGCCCTGTTTGGGTTGGAGAGCGAGTGGTGTGAGTTCTTTAACGACTCCACTCGTGGTCCCGAACTGTGGGTTGGTTTGGATTGATTCAAGCGGTGGGAGTTGAATCACTTGTGAGCCTCTTATCGCGTGAGAAATCTGAACTACTCCTAGTCGGGATCAAGTTCGTGTGAAGCTTGAAGCAATGATCGAACCCCCTTCGTGCTTGGAAGACCTTTCTCGGGCTAACCCTTGTCGGAGTGTCGCGAGCCCCGAACTTGGGTGAATACGGGAGAGTTGCTCGTCGTTTTGTTACGAGAGGTAGAACCTGGGGGCCAGGTTCTCTTAAGGGGGGGAGATTGTGACGCCCCGTCTTTTCGGCATTCCAGGTACGACGTCACGAGAGAGTTTATTTCAGTATTTTGTGAATTATGTGATTTAGCATGCTTACGTGTCAACGTGATATTAATTTTATTTATGTGTGCTTTAGAATTTAATTAATTGTACTTGGACTCAATTGTCCAATATTTGCAATTTAGGGACCTAATTATAATTAGGACGTTTGAGCCTTCGTGGCTATTTGAGCTCGGGAATTCGAATTCGAATTCCGACCCTATCGTTGAGTTCGTTTCGATGATTCGGATTCAATGAATTACCCTTTTAATTTCTAAAGCCAATTGATAGCCCTACCGTTTTAAATCCGATCCGCGTGGACCGGACACCGTTTGACCCTACCCGTTTTAACCGACCCATTTGCCCGGCCCTAAAAAGGGCCAAGCCTTTCTCTCTCTCCCACTTTGATCGATCAGCAGCAAGGAAAGGAAAAGAGAAGCATTTTTCCCCATTTGTGGCCAAGAAGCCCTTGAGCTCAGGTTTGGGAGATCCAACCGTCCGATCAACGACCTAAGGTAAGATTTGTGACCCTTTCGTTACATGCGTTACTTTAATATCTCTTTCGTGCCTCGGATTTGTGCCTACGTGCTTTGTTGGGGAGATGATGAATAGTGTCGGGTTGGGAGTTTGGCGTGATTAAGCTCGTTTCGTGAGCTCTTAAGTGTAAATTTATGTTCTATATGTTAAATATGATTTATTGTGTTGATTTTGCATGATTTGGTTATTGGTTGGGGCTGTGTGAGTGTGGTGGTGTTGGCTCCCGACGCCATTGCTGCTTCTGCTCTGTTTTTTCGAGCAGGACGGTCCGGAACGGCCGTTCCCGTTTTGGCCTTGGGGACGGAACGGCCATTCCCATCCGCGTATGGGAACGGCCGTTCCCGTTTTGTTCTTTGGGCCGGAAAGGCCGTTCCGGGCAGCGCTGGTGGGAACGGCCGTTCCCGTTTTGCCTTGTTTCTGGGAACGGCCCTTCCCGTGGTCCAGTAGGTTGATTTTGGGTTTTTATGCTTTTAATTGATTTCTTTTGCCGTTTATTGATTTATATCTTAATTGCATTGTATGTTTCGTTATGAATTCGTATTATATGCTATGTTTGGTGCATGAATTGTAATTTAATATTAAAGAATGAGTATTTTATGAGTGTATACGTGATCCATGACTTCATGCCAATCATAAGCATACGCCGTGCGTTTATTTGGTTCATTCACGTGTCTAAGTCCTGTTTTGTATTCAGTTTGTTCAGGTACACCCGGGGTGGTGTTTTGTTGGCCGTATTGATTCCGGGGTGGATCGTTTGTTGTGTCTTTGGCCTCTTCGGTGTCAGGTGAGGTTAGGATATAGTTACACCTTATTGCAATGTGCTCGGTTTTGATTGCATGTGATTAAATAAGCCTTATATGTATGTAAATAAGTGTGAAATATGTATTTGTTGAATATGCCTCGAGTTTGCAAGTATGTTAAGTAATGTACGAGCCTATGTATGCTTGGTTTGAAATGATTTGTTATGATTTGCCACGTGAAGCTATGCTTCTGACCGTATACTTCTCATGAGCCATGTTTGGCAAGGACCGAGTTTGATTGAAACGGAAAGTGGTATGTATACGTATATATGTATAAGTTATGTCTGTCTGTTTCTGTTGTAGCGGGTTATGATATGATATGTGTTTGTTGGGCCCCGGAGCTATGGGTAAGGAACCCTCGGGACGGCATAGGGCCGTCGAGGTTAAGCCTGTGCATAGTCTCCATCTGTCTGCAGAGGATCACCCCTGAACTCACCAGGAGGTTTGGTGAGGGAAGGAATCCTGAGGGTTTGAGTACTCGCAAGGCGCTCCCCTCGTTTGTCTGGATGGTTTGGGCGTATACACCCTTCCATCACCCGGAGTTGAGGACGATATGATATGATTTGATCTGTATGTATGTTTTCTATTTTGTTTCTGATATGATATGTTATGAGGAGATTGGGGGAGTCGGAGCTCGTACCCGCCGAGTTCTATATGATATGATATGTATGTTCTGTTAAGGTTTATGAAACGGGGATAGATTCTAAGTTAAATAAAAAAGGGAGTTTTATAAGATAAGTTAAGTTTTGAATATGTTAAGAACTAATAGGTTTTGCTAAGTTGTTCGGTAAGGTAAATTGGTTGTTTGCTTTTGCTAAGTAAGCCCTTTATATATATGTATATCACGGGAAATGATTTAGTGTGCAAAAACTATCCCCGCGTTCATGAACATTATGAGTTTGATATGTGCTTTGCTCTTATATATATAGTGTGAGTGCGTTAACCCCTCACTCAGTCGAGTTAAGACTGACCCCTCCCCTTTTACCTTTAGTTTGCAGGTTTTGCTTGGAGTTCGTGCTAGGCGGAGTGTGTCTGTCTTTTGGAGTCTGTTCCGTGTCTTTGTCTAGTAGATGGTCTTGCATTCACATTTCTTTAATTTGGCTTATGTATAAGTTATGTTTGTCTATGCTATTTGGAATTTAATTATGAAAATATATATATATATATTTCGGGATTAGGTATTTATGCTAGTTGAACCCGTCAACTGTTTATGTATGTTTTGATTTCTGCATGGCTTGTTTCGCTTCCGCCTTCTTGTTTCGGTTTGAGTTTTGCTTCAGGGTCTAAGTTCCGCCTAGCCTAGGTGTGAGTTTGTCAGTCTCCCGTTCGCCACTGTTTGGTTCATGTACGGACTCCCCATTTCGTATGTGGATCGGACTTTGGTGCGGGGGATGTGGTGACCCACCGTGCGGGTGCTACATGCATGCCACCTTATCGTTGGTGCAAGCTAATACCAACACTCATCACCTTTTCGATAGTATATCCACTGAATAGTTTGGTGTAGTACTCCCAAATGTGTGCATTAGTTGGTCATTATTGGTTACTCATTCATCTTCTCGTTATGCTTGAGTGAAGCCTTTTTCTTCTCGTTATGGTTGAGAGATGAAAGAAACGTTTATATTTATCCCTAAATTGGAGTCAATTAATTCTCAAGTCTTAAAACTAAATAATCTCTTCTTCTTGTAATAGTTAGTTATATTCTGTCATCAATTATTTCTCCAAATCTTTTGAATATTTACATTAATTTCTCATACATAATGCTCTAGAAATTTTTTATAAATTTTTTTTTTTCGCTTTTTCGCACACGTTGAAAACTATTCAATGATCATTGTTCTAGAGCAATGACCCAAAGTCCTATATTTAACACTTTGTCATGTCCTTTATAAATATATTTGCAAATTTCACAATTGTCACTCTAAGAAAATCCCGATGTTAATGTGAGAATTATAACTTAATAAGAGATATGGATTATAAGGTACTACAAATTGGTTATAAAGTTGTTTATTGCGATCTTGGACCATCAGTGCGATTCTTCTTTTTCCACAGATCGGATATCAATCTTTACCTTGCGTTCTATTTTCTTAATATGAACATGAGTAACGATATTTACATTCTCCATTATCCATCATACAAAAATTATTTAAGTTATTTCATCTACATGATTTATGCACCATGTGTTTTATAACTCACTCATAAAGTTGGGGATTCTTTTCCTAATAAAAAAATTTTACACAAAAAATTGATTAAGTTGATTCTGTGCTATAATTTTATATTTTAACCCAAAAACTATCAAAATATGAGCATATGACAACCATTTCTTTTGAAACTTGATTGTATGAATATGTCCAACCACATTTTCAGAAATCTCCTTACTGAATAAGTGATATTTTAAATTTTGTAACTTTTCTCAAAAAATTTGTGACGTCTTTCAAATCATGATTACTAAATGATACAATTAACAACTGATCATTGAGTGACATCATTATTGAATCAAAATATTATTTGGGTTTGTCCTTAATTTGGTATATTTGTCAATATACATCAAAATCAACTATTCTTTCTTTTAACTAACTATTTTTTTTTATCTCTTTTTAATTCTCTATTTGCTATGGATCTTGCATTCCATTTTTTTATTTATATTTCTCTAACGAACATTATTTAAGATTTATATTAATATTTTACTATTTATTTTATATATATAGTAGAAATAATTAAAAGAGTAAATTAATATAAAAAACTCAAGGAATGTTTAATTGAACACCATAAAAATAATTTATAAAATTAAATTATATCTTATTTTTACATGCACACATATTAAGTTTTCTTAGAATTTTTAATTTAAATTAATTTTGGTTTGACGATCTGCAATTCTAAATTGTGGTATATATTAAATGTAAAAAATCAGAAACCCTATTTATACTATTTAATATATATATACTATGTTAATTATCCTATCTAAATAACATTTGCACATTTAATTTATATTTTATTATATAAACTAATGAAATATTATATTGTTAATTATATTTAGATAATTATAATTATATTAATATTAGTTAATTGAAAATTATTTTATATAAATTATTCAATTATATTATTTTGATAATTACATATGTTTATAAAATTATAATATGATTATAATTAAAGAAAGTTTATGAATTTAGATAATTAGAATTATGGAGTTATATAATTAGAATTACATTAGAATTGATTTATTGAAACTTATCTTATTTAACTCATTCAGTTTAGATCATATTTTATTTTAATTAATTATCAAATTTTATTAAAATTATAAAGTGAATTAATTTAATGTTTTCCAATTCGTTAGATATATCTTATTATAACATTTTAAATTTTAAAGTTTTAAATTAAAAAATAGACACCTTATATTATAAGTTTTGAATACAATTAACTAATATATTAATAGGGTTAATTACAAATACCTCCCACGGGAGTATTAGAAACTATAACTTGTGACCCTCTTAGTCAAACAATTACACATACACCCATTAAGGAGTTTGAAAATTACACAAAACACCCATGAATTAAGGTTCTTTTAAATATTTTATGACATCATCAAAATTTTAACTTGATTTCCCTATTTTGACCCTTCATTTAGTATATATTTGAATTAGTATTGAAAATTTAAATTTAATAAATTAAATCATTAATTAATATAAAATAATATGATTTTGTTATTTTAAATATTAAATTATATATATAGAAAATCAAAATTTATTGGGTTAAATATAATATTAGAAAACGTAATATATATATATAAATATATATATATATATATAATAATGTAATATTTATATATGTTATATATCATACATATTACATATCAGTGTGTATGAATATATATGTATATTGGCGTGTTATATATATACGTATGAATGAATATATGTATTGCTGTGCGGCGGTGGTGTAATTAATATATATATATATATACATAAATATTACTTTATTATATATTATAACTCTATATAACATCATTTTCTAAATATTATATTTAACCCATTAAATTCATATTTATTATATAAGATTTAATATTTGATCATCTCATATTAATTAATGATTTAATTTATTAAATTTAGATTTTTAATACCAATCTAGATATAGTTAGGAATAATTATTAAAATAAAAATTGTTATACTAAATGAATTGGTAAAATAGGAAAATCAAGTAAAAGTTTGATGATGTCATCAAAAATTTAAAAGAACCCTAATTTATGGGTGTTTTGTGTAACTTTCAAACTCTTCAATGGGTGTATATGTAATTGTTTGACTAACAGGGTCACAAGTTGTAATTTCTAATATTCCCATGGGGTGTATATGTAATTAACCCTATATTAATATTAAAACAGTCCTTGTTAAACTATATATATATATTTTTTAAGTTAAAAAAGTTTTAATTCTACCAAGAGTCCTATTATAAGTTAATAAGTACTTTTTAAATATAGTTAAATTAATAATTTATAATATGTAATTACATAGTTATCCCTAACTAATAGTTATTCATATAATTATTATGAGGGTATTTTAAGCGATCCGTATTTTGTAAGAAACAACTCACACTTTTATAATATAATAAAATATACATAGATAGATAGATAGATTATTTTATAATATTATTTTGTGTGTTAAACACTTTTGTCGAACACTGTGTTGATCACTTTTCACGAAAATTTTTTTTAAGAAAATTATGTTATCGTATTTCTATCATGTTGTATTCGTGTCGTCTGATTCGTGTCCATTTTAGTTAGAGAAAGCGTTGGATTGCACAAATAGAATAGCATGCATGTGTTGCTGCATGGGTAATTAATAATTTGCGTCAAACATTATTGATAGGAAAAAAAAAAAAAAAAAATCCATCTCAAAACAAACAAATAGCATGAATTAACGTGCCATGAGTCCATGACTTGTTCTTTTTCCCTACAATTTGTTGTCCACAGAAACACGTGAGTTCTGGATCACTAGCTCAACGTCGACAAAGAAGTACGGTTGTTTTTCACGTTTTGTAATATTTATATTGTTTTTTTATGTGGTGGGCCTTCAATTATTTATTGGAATCTTCAACGAATTCGAGCTACTTCCAACGTTTTATCACGAGCCCTTTTACCGGTGTATGATTTTTCGAGCCTAGTAACTTCTTCCAAAAACAAGTAATTTTTTCCAATTAAGATAAGAAAGATTGGACGACCGGCTTTCAGTGGTGGTGTACATAAACCTTTACAAATCATTAAATCCGTCCGAACCGAATTAAATCTTTCGAAAATTATCGGTTGAAATTTTAAAAGGAATAACTACGATTGAAAAATATTACAATCCGTCACTATCGGGTCGAATGATGGATTTAATAATTCAAATCCGTCCAACCGCAATAAGTTATAAACTAAAACAAATTCTCATATTCTTTATATATATATATATTTTTTGGTTATTAAGTTAAAATTATGAGTATAAATTTTTTGACCAATCTGCCCGCCATATAACTCTACCCACTCAACTTCAATCGCTTAGTTTGAAAAAATAATTATGCAATTACGATTTATATTTTTATAAATCCGCATACTTCGGGTAAGGTGAATTTTATTTACAAAACTGTTCATATCCAATCGTGTACACCCCTAGCTTTCAGTAGGTAAGAAAGAACGTTTATCACGAGCCCTACTACGAATTGACTTGGTTGCATAAGGTTAATGGTTGAGACTTTGATTTTAAAGTAGTTTCCCATTAGGGCGCCAATCAGAATGTTTTGGATATATCTTCAACATTGAGCACTGCATATTCGCACAGTGCCTTCTCGTTATGTCTGACTTTTATTCGGATTGGTAGTGGTTGGTCTAGTCCCGTTTCTTTCGAATAGGCCTAAGTTTTCTCTCGATTCAAAGATCGTAATCAAAAGCGTCTTAATTACCGGTAAGGATGCAAATGAATTAATTCTACTCACGAGCCTAACGAGTTGGGCCAATAAAGTTCGAGGTGAATTCAAAGAAATTAATCAAAATCGAACCGTGCCCTGCGAGATCCCAATAATTCAATTTGATTTCGTCCTAATAATTCAATTATATATATGTATTATATATTTACCGTGGCCCGATCCCAATTTGCGATATGACATGCCAATAAGGGAACATCCTCCGACCTAGGAAAACTTCTAAGGGAGCAAAACTCTATACCCTATCTAGTCAAGGAATGAGCCTCGACCCTCGACCAAGTTCTTGCTAGCATCCTGGGTCGAGGTTGACTACTACCAGCCATTAAATTTAGTCGTCCTGACTCCTGACAGTAGATACAGAAGTGGGTCCTCCGTAGCCGCCAATAAATCTTTTCAGCATTCATAAACAATTAAACTCATTCAAACAAAATTAGTATACTATCTAATTAGTGTAATTACTCAAAAAAAGTTTGAATCTTTTCAAATTTTTAATTCTAAATGTTATGAATTCTAAATCCAAATCTGCAAATAACTGATTAGCAAGCAAATTCTAACATCATGTCAAAAGTGATCAACTACACGTTTATCATCTCCTTGGCTAAAGAGTTTAGCTACTCATTCTAACAGAAGACAAAACGGCGCAAGGTAAACGGGCGAAATTCATATTCATAAAAGCAAGAATTTGTAGTAACATCTTGAACAATTAATTAAAGTATAGGAATTATTCGCAATAGAAAACTGTAAATTGAAAACTAGACTTATTCTCCTCAACGTCTTGTGTGTCTCCCTCTTTACGCTCCACCATCACACCTTAAGGAAGGATGTCCTTAAATAAAAGCATGACCCTGTGGCAGAGATCCAAAACAGTTAGAGATTCTCCAAAGATTACGCTCGCATCACCTTTCGTGGCCGCCACACTTTTATACTACAACTCGTGGCTGACACTTATAAAAGCATGATTGTTGGAATTTAAAGAATAGTTTTAATGGGAAGGAGGTGGCATAATTTGGGCGTAATGATGGGCTCTATTTTTGGGGGAAAAAATGTTAAAAAAATAGTAGAGTGGCCGAAGGATAAAATGAAGAGAAATAGGGAAGGAGTTCTTTTTTTTTTTATTCCACTCCATTCTCGGCCAATTATAAACCAAAGCTTAAGCCCTTTTTTAATAAAAAGCCTATCATTATCACCATTCATTTTTTCATCTATCCACCGCATTTCTAACAATGATGGCGCGTTTCAACTTCGTTCGTGGTCGTGAAAAAATCCTTCATAAAAGCTTGGCAGCCGCTAAGCCATAGAGATTAGCTCTTTTGAGTTCTTTTCTTCCGTGTTCGTTTCCATCTTCGCCTTTTCCAACTCTAACTCACATTTTGCCTTGAAATAGCACATTCCTAGTCAGATAAGGCTTAAATCTAACATAGTTAGGCTCTAATAGCGACTGAGACTGATTCTGATTACTACTACTTGAAGTTAAAATAGCTTCCCCATTAACCATGCTTCCCTGAAGTGTTAGGTAGCAAACCCATCCCACATCGGAAGATTGGCAGAAGTTTGTCCAATATATAAGTGTTCACCTAACTCCATTAGAATGAGGCATTTTGGGATATGCCCAAAAATAAATCCGTGCGGGCTTGGCCCAAAGCGGACAATATCATACTAATGTGGAGTTGGGGTGAACGTGCGCGCGGTCCCAACAAGTGGTATCAGAGCCAGGTTCGGGCTTATCGGAGTGGTGGATTGCGTTTTATGAGGAATTCCCGGTGTAACAAGACCAGAGACCTGTAGAGGTGCCTCGTGTCGAAAGTCTTCCTGACAAGTGGTGGTCAGGCAGCGGGTCCCGTTTGGTTTGACGGCGGTACAAGATGTTTGGCAGGTGAAGTGACCTATGTTTGGCAGGTCAGGTGATGTGACCTAGCAATTGGAGATCTGCGGTTGATGCCTTGTGTCGAAAGTCCCCTTGACATTAAGGAGGTTAGGCGGCGTGTCCCGCAAAGGTGTGTAGCGGCGGTGCAAGATGGTTGGCGGATCAAATGGATTGACCCTGAAGGGGAGGTCACAAGTGGTGTGGTCTTGGTTTGAGGGGAGGATTGTTAGGTAGCAAACCCATCCCATATTGGAAGATTGGCAGAAGTTTGTCCAATATATAAATGTTCACCTAACTCCATTAGAATGAGGCCTTTTGGGATATGCCCAAAAATAAATCCGTGCGGGCTTGGCCCAAAGCGGACAATATCATACTAATGTGGAGTTGGGGTGAACGTGCGCGCGGTCCCAACAAGTGGTATCAGAGCCGCGTTGGTTCTTTTGCCGGTGTGACCATGGAGATGAGTACAAGTAGGATGATAACTTTAAATGGATTAAATTATCATCTATGGAGTAATAAGATGAAGGATCTCCTCTTTGTTAAATCTTTGCACTTGCCTGTTTTTGCAACTGAAAAGCCCGTGTCTAAAACCGATGAAGAATGGGATTTTGAGCAAAAACAAGTTTGTGGGTTTATCAGACAATTTGTTGAGGAGAATGTTTACAACCATATTCAACACGAGACACATGCGAGAAGTTTGTGGGAGAAGTTGCAGAATTTGTATGCATCGAAGACGGGAAACAATAAGCTGTTTTTGCTTAAGAAGATGATGCAGTTGAAATACAAAGAAGGAACTTCTATTGCTGATCATTTGAATGAGTTTCAAGGCGTTCTTGATCAGTTGACAGGTATGGGCATTAAATTTGATGATGAAATTATCGGACTTTGGATTCTTGCCACTTTGCCTGATTCTTGGGAAACTTTTCGTGTTTCACTTGTTAACTCTTCGTCTGATGGTGGTATAACCGTTGAGCTTGTGAAGAGTAGTGTTTTGAATGAAGAGATGAGACGAAAAACTCAGCATTCGTCTCAACCCGAGTTGTTGGTTTCAGAGAATAGAGGGAGAAGCCAACATAAATATAATAATAAAGGTAGAAGCAAAAGTCGAAGCAAGTCAAGGTCAGGATGGAAAGAATTTAAGTGTGATCATTGTGGTGAACCTGGTCATATCAAGAAATATTGTTTTAAATTGAAGAAAGAGCGTAGAGGCAATCGTGATGGGCACGATAAGAGAGACCAGGATAAGAATGATCGTGTTGCTACTGCTACTTCCAATGATGATCTTATTCTTGCATATGATGACAATGTAGTTGTCGTAGCCAGTGATGATTCCAGTTGGGTTATTGACAGTGGTGCCTCATTTCATGTAACATCAAGGAAAGATTTCTTCACTTCTTATACTTCTGGTGATTTTGGAGTTTTGAAGATGGGGAATGATACGGTGGTACCGGTAGTAGGCATTGGGACTGTTTGTTTGAAAACCAACAGTGGGTCGAGTTTGGTGCTTCATGAGGTTAGACATGCACCTAATGTTCGTTTGCACCTGATTTCAGCAGGAAGGCTCGATGATGATGGCTATTGCAATTTCTTTGGTAATGGTCAGTGGAAACTCACAAAAGGGAATCTAATTGTGGCTCGAGGTGATAAATTCCATAATTTATATAAGATGAAGGCTTCTATTTGTGTGAACTTGGTTAATGCAGCAGAGAGTGACAACTTGTCAGAGCTTTGGCACAAGAGACTTAGTCACATTAGTGAAAAGGGGCTCGATTGTTTGGCCAAGAAGAATTTGTTGTCAGGGCTGAAAGATACAAAGTTAGAAAGATGTGTTCACTGTTTGGTTGGGAAGCAGAAACGGGTTTCATTCAAGAGTCATCCCCCTTCAAGGAAAACTGAGCTTCTTGAACTGGTACACTCAGATGTTTGTGGACCAATGAAGGTACGAACTCATCGTGGTGCACTTTATTTTGTCACTTTTATTGATGATTGTTCGAGAAAAGTTTGGGTTTATGTTTTAAAAACCAAAGATCAGGTATTTGATGTTTTTAAAGTTTTTCAGGCATCAGTTGAGAGAGAAACTGGTAAGAAACTGAAATATATTCGTACTGACAATGGTGGCGAGTATTGTGGTCCATTTGATTCTTATTGCAGAGAACAGGGTATTCGGCATCAGAAGACGCCTCCTAAAACACCTCAGTTAAATGGCTTGGCAGAAAGGATGAATAGGACTCTAGTGGAGAGAGTTAGATGTTTGCTTTCAGATGCGAAGCTACCTAAGTCTTTTTGGGGTGAGGCTTTACTTACTGCTGCCTATATAATTAATTTGTCTCCTTCTGTTGCATTGCATGCTGATGTTCCTAATAGGGTATGGTATGGAAAGGATGTCTCCTATGATCATTTACGTGTGTTTGGTTGTAAAGCTTCTGTGCATGTACCTAAGGATGAGAGGTCTAAGTTAGATACGAAAGTGAGAGAATGTATATTTCTTGGGTATGGTTTGGATGAATTTGGTTACAGGTTTTATGATCCGGTTGAAAAGAAACTTGTTAGAAGTCGTGATGTAGTCTTCATGGAGGATCAAACCATTGAAGACTTCGGTAAAACAAGTAATTTGGAGTCTCCAGGTGGTGAGGACTTGATAGATTTGGATCCAAAACCTATTGCTAGTCTTCCTAATGCAGTTGAGTTAGACAATCAGAATAATTTGGAGACAGGGGTTGATCATGATCATGCTGAGGAGGATCATGAAATTCAGAATGGGGAAGATAATCCAATTGTTGAGCAACCTTCAATCCAACCCAGGAGATCTACTAGGAACAGAACGCAGTCTGTTAGATACTCATCTAGTGAGTATGTGCTTTTGACAGATGGAGGAGAACCTGATTGTTATGAGAAAGCCATGGATAGTGAGCTTAAGGAAAAGTGGTTTGAAGCAATGAAAGATGAGATGCAATCTTTACATGACAATCATACTTTTGACCTTGTCAAGTTACCTGAAGGCAGAAAAGCTCTAAAGAACCGATGGATTTATCGGTTAAAACAAGAAGAGAATAATTCACAGCCGAGATACAAAGCCAGATTAGTTGTTAAAGGCTTCAGTCAGAAGAAAGGAATTGATTTTGAAGAGATTTTCTCACCTGTTGTGAAAATGTCGTCAATTCGTCTTATTTTGGGCTTAGCAGCTAGTCTTGATTTAGAAGTTGAACAGATGGATGTGAAGACTGCTTTCCTCCATGGTGATTTGGAGGAGGAGATTTATATGGAGCAACCCGAGGGTTTCGTTGTTAAAGGGAAAGAGAATTTTGTTTGCAGATTGAGGAAAAGCTTGTATGGTTTGAAACAAGCTCCAAGGCAATGGTATAAGAAGTTCGAGTCGGTTATGCTGCAGCAGGGTTATACAAAAACTAATGCTGATCATTGCGTATATATTCAAAAATTCTCTGATGTTGATTTTGTCATTTTATTGCTTTATGTTGATGATATGCTCATTATTGGTCACAGTGCTTCTAGAATTGACAGGTTGAAGAATGAGTTGAGTAAATCTTTTGCCATGAAAGATTTAGGACCTGCGAAGCACATTCTTGGCATGAGAATTTCTCGTGATAGAAATGCCAAGAAGTTGTGGTTGTCTCAAGAGAAGTATATTGAGAAGGTGATTCAGAGATTTCATATGGATAAAGCCAAAGTTGTAAGTACTCCTCTTGATGGACATTTTAAGCTGAGTAGTGCACAGTCTCCTTCTAATGATGAAGATAAGAAGGACATGCAAGGTGTTCCCTATGCATCCGCGGTTGGAAGTTTGATGTATGCCATGGTTTGTACGAGACCGGATTTGGCTCATGCAGTTGGCAAAGTTAGCAGGTTTCTCTCAAATCCGGGTAGAGAGCATTGGAATGCTGTAAAATGGATTATGAGATATCTCCGCGGCACTACAGATTTGAAGCTTTGTTTTGGGTCTGGGAAACCGATGTTAGTTGGATATACAGATTCAGATTTGGCCGGTGATTTGGACTCGAGAAAGTCTACTTCTGGTTATTTGACTACTTTTGCAGGGGGAGCAGTGGCTTGGCAATCTAGACTGCAAAAATGTGTTGCTTTGTCTACTACAGAAGCCGAATTTATTGCAGCAACTGAAGCTTGCAAAGAATTACTTTGGATGAAGAAGTTTGTTCAAGAACTTGGATTTTCACAGTCGAAGTATGTTTTGTTTTGTGATAATCAAAGTGCAATACATCTCAGCAAGAATTCGAGTTTTCATGGTAAGTCGAAGCATATTGATGTGAGGTATCATTGGATTCGAGATGTTTTGAATTCGAAGTTGATTGAGCTTGAAAAGATTCACACTGATGACAACGGTGCTGATATGTTGACAAAGGTAGTGAGTCGTGATAAACTTGAGGTTTGTGCCGGGATGGCGGGTCTCAAGTTTGAATGATTAAATGGTGGTTTGTCTCCTTTCTCGACTTGGGCTGGAGGGGGAGATTTGTTGGGTCCAGCCCACTAATAAAGTTTTTGTTGGCCCAATTGAAACTAAAGCCTATCACAACCTTTTTTCCTAATTTAATAAGGTTGTTTTTTGGGATATATAATTAAAAGCCCATGAAGAATAGGTTTCAGTTTTTCCTTATTTTTGGTGTGTTGCTGATCGTGAAGAGCAGCAGCAGTTTTGGGAAAAATTGAAGTCAGTTTTCTGCACCTTTTTGACAGCAGTTTTTGGGCAGCGACAGCAACTTTGCGTGGACGATCGGGAGGTCATTTGTGGTCCGATCGAGCTGATTTTCGGACAGAAACTTCCTAACTCATCGAACTTGAAAGTGAACGGTGGAGATCGGATTTGGAGCACTGTAAGTCGGGTTTTTCTGTGCGTGAACAGTGACACGATTTTGGCTTATTTTTCGTGTTCTTTCTCCTTTTGTGTTCTAGTTCGTTTTGGATCGAATCGGTGTTTGGTTCGTGTTTGGAGTTAGATTTATTGGTGTTTGAACCGCTGTAATTTTGCCTCGTATTATAGTGGATTTGTTTTTGGGTCTCGTAGGCCTCGTGGTTTTTACTCTTCGATTTGAAGGGGTTTTCCACGTTAAAATTCTCGTGTCTCTATTATTGGTTTTGTTTGGTTGATTATTTTTCTATCCTTGGGCATACTTGGTTGATTGTTTATTGGGCATTTGGAAAGGAGTTTTAATTTCCGCTGCGTACACTTGGTTTTGGTGTATCCCTTTCCTATCATGAAGCAAATTAGTCTAAAATTTATCTTACCATTCATGAGTACCATAGAGCCTTTATACACTTTAAAATTTTCATTTTTTAAATGGAACTTTAACCCCTGATTGTCTAAAATCCAAAGGGAAATCAAATTCCTCTTTATCTGAGGAACACGACAACACTTAATACTTGAGTTAACTGCACATAACCCCCTGTGTTAGCATCAATTTGCAGAAAAAACCCTGAGTTATGAATATTAGCTAAAAAAACCCTACGTTAATTTAAAGTTTGCACACCGCCCCTTGAACTCATTTGGTCAACTGTAAAATGTGATAAACCCAAAATACCCTTCAGTACGTTTCGAGTACATTGGAGTTAATTGCACCTAATGTAACGCCCCAGCTTTCGGCATTTCAGGTATGAACGACACGTGTGGGGTTGAGAGTTGTAATTTAATTAATAATTGATCATTTAATTCATTTTCCTTGTCATGACATAATTTTTATAAAATTATATTCTAAGTATTTTTATTGAAATTCATATCATATCATAATTATCGCATATATTGAACGTGATTGCAATGTGAATTAATTTCCCGAACTTGACTTAATTTCGTTGTGACCCTACTTGCTCATTTTCATGGATTTGGGACTTAATTGCATTGGACTTGAGTGATCAATTAATATGGAATTGGACCTAATTGCATAACTTAATAAATTGAGGGATTTAATTGCAAATTTAGCCATTTTTCTTCTCCTCATAGCAGCAATCACATACCATGCTTCTCATTTTCATACCAAACATTACATATGTATTGTTCTTGCTTTCCTTGCCCAACCGAGACAAACCCTTGTGAAGGAGTAGGGAGATTTCATCCATTCAAGCTAGTTTTTGTGGGTTTTGGGATCATAGAAGCATCATCAACACCATATCTTCACCTTGTCTCTCATTTCTTGCATTTGAGGTATTTTTGGGACTTTGGTGATTTTCTTGAATAAATGGCATAGATAGGACTTTGCTATGTGTTGATTAAATTGTGTATTGGTTGTTGGAAATATGTATGTGAACTTTGAGCTCAAGATGGATGCAATTATCTTGTGAATTTTGGACTTGGAGCATGATTGAGGATATGGGTTTGTATTGATGGATTCTTGATGATCTACCTTGGAAATATGTGTTTATATGAATTGTTATTGATCCCTAAGTATGCTAGCATATCTGTTGCATCAAATTTATGCATTTCATCTTGGTTTTAATCCTCTTGAATGTTTGGTTGTCGTTGCTTCGTTGCATTTTCGCCGTTCGTCCTATTTGGTACATTTTGAGTCGTGTCTCACGGACATTTGTCTTTCTTGCACAGACCAGCTTCCTGATGACGAGGAGCAGGCCCCGTGAGCTGTTTCCTTGGTTGTTTTTGGGTTGTTCAGGTGAGGTTTAATTTTAGATACATAGGACCCGTACAACCCTATGTGAAGTTTTAAGCCAAAACCTATCTATATATTTATAGTTTTCAAATGAGATTGGTTTTCAAATGATTTACCGAACTATTGAAGGAATTGATTTATTGATTGATTGATTTGGCGAGTATTGTATTGCACTGTGGGCCCGAGGGTAGTGACTCGAGCCAACCGGGAAAGCATGGGCTAACGGGTAACTCGAGAGCTATCCTCACCAAATTGGGATGACCCCTGAACCCCCTAGGAGATTAGGGGAGGAAGGAGTTCCGGGCTTAGGGATTCATGTACCCTCTACCCAGACTGATTGGATGGTGGGGCCTTGCAATCCCACCATCACCCGGAGGAAGAAGACGTTGTTGAACTTGCTAATTGTGCACAGTAATAAATTGCTTGATCATCTAATAATTGATTGATTGATTGATTGATTGTACACAATCGGTGTAAGGTTGGAGAATTGCCTCACTCGCCGGGCCACAAATTGATTGTATTGAATTGATTTAACTGACAAATTGAATTAGTTGTAACCTCGGGTGATAGAATCTCTTATTTTACTAAATTGTATTGTTTTCCAAAAATTATTACCCGAGATTATAACTTGCATGTATGTGCGCTTATAATTATTTATACCCCTCGCTCAGTCTGTGTTGGACTGACACCTCAACTTTTCAATTGTTTTGCAGGGCGTGCTAGGCGGGAATTTAGAGTCTAGTTGTCTTTAAATTTGGGTCTAGCACACTTCATTCCCACATTTTGTTCATGTATAGCTACTTGGGATATTTTGTATCATGCCTTGTTACCTATTTTGTTTGGAGATGATATTATATTGATAGTGTAATTGTTGGTACCTATTAGTAAATAAATAAATATGGTACCTATAAGTATTGAATGAATATTGTTTCCGCTTTTAATACTCTGGTTTGATTGTATGGTTTGGGGTTAGTCCCGCCTAGCCTTGTATAGTGTTTTTTTTTTTATTGTCTCCCGTTCGCTATAGCTTTGGTTCATGTATGGATTGACCATTTCATATGTGGATTGGGGCTATAGTGCGGGGGATGTGGTGCCTAGCGTTCCGGGTGCTACATCCTACGGTGGTATCAGAGCCCGGTTGCAAAACCGGGTCTCTATTATCGTGTCTTGTGAGTCTAGGTCGCACGATATAGGAACTAATTGTCAACTTGAGAGTCTTGCATCGTTATTTGACATATTTGAACCTACTTGACTTATTTGAATTTACTTGAATTTGGTGAATTGTTTGAATTTTATAACTTATGTGCAATTGTGAATTATTTGCACACATTTGCACCTACTAATTGAACATGCATAATAGTGACTTGATTTCAGGATGGCTCGCGATAGACATTATCGTGATCGTTCTCCTAGACATAGACATCGTCGTCATCATCGCTAGGAGAGATCACCACCTCCTCCTCCACCTCCTCAGGCTCAGCCACAGGACTTTATGAATGCAGTGGTGGGTCTTATTGATCAGAGAGTCCGGGATTATGTTCCTCCACCACCACCAGTTCCACCCCCACAGCCAGGAGCACAGATTTCAGCGGTTTTTAGGGAGTTCCAGAACCAGCATCCTCCCAAGTTTTATAAAGGAAATGATATTCAGGCCGAGCAGTGGCTAAGGGAGATTGAGAGAGTTTGGGAGCTCATTCCTTGTGAGTCCCAGGAGAAGGCCCGTTGTACTGTTTCTTTGATTCAGGGTGAGGCCTATTCATGGTGGGAGAGTGCCCGGATTGTGTTAGAGGCTGCAGGTGAGGAAGTGAACTGGGAAGTCTTTGTCAGAGAGTTCAGAAACAAGTTTATTCCTCTATCTTCTCGCACTCGAAGATTGAAGGAATTTACAGAACTTAAGCAAGGAAGCAGGTCGGTCTCAGAGTATATCGCCGAGTTTGAGAGATTGTCCCGCTATGCTCCTAATATAGTGAGTGACGATTTCCATAAGGCGATGCAGTTTGTTCAGGGCCTTAGACCGGATATTCAGGCAGCGATCGAGGCGGTCAACACGAGCACGTGGGTGAAGGCTACCAAGAAGGCATTATTGGTTGAGGATTCAGTGAATGCGAGGCGGTCTACTTACCGTTCAGGCTCAGGTTCAGGCTCAGGGTCCGGATCGGGTTTCAAAGGTTCTGGATCGGGTTTCAGAGGTGCCGGATCGGGGTATAAGGGTTCAGGTTCGAGTTCTGCTTCAGGCAAGAGGCCGATGGTTTATTCTTCTCCACCACCAGCTCCGCAGGGCCCAGGGAAGAAGCCCCGACCAGCAGGACCAGTGATTAGAGCTCCAGTTGCTCCAGCTCTGCCACCACCACCCGAGAAGCCTGCTTGTACTTTCTGTGGTCAGAGGACGCACATCTATGATAACTGCAGGAGGCGTCTGGGTTTATGCTTGATTTGTGGGAGCGACGAGCATATGGTAGACGGATGTCCGGATCGCAGGATGCCACCACCGGGAGCACCGAGACCACTGATTAGGGTTCGTGCTTATGCTTTGGAGGGTGAGCAGCAGGATGTTGATATTGACCCAACTGCGGTAGTGGAAGGTACCATTTGCATACATGATACGAACATTCATACCTTGTTTGATCCGGGAGCTACTCACTCATTTCTTTCGAGTGCTATATTTGTTTCTTTGCCTTTACCGGTTACTCGCTCTTCTGCATGTTATGTGGTTAGTACTCCGTTTGGTGGTAGTTTAGAATCTGATCGGGTGTTCAGAGAGGTTCCGGTGAGTATCGAGGGTCGAGTTTTCTTGTCAGACTTCATTGAGCTGCCGATGACTTGCTATGGATCCATTTTGGGCATGGATTGGTTGTACCGACATTCTGTCACAGTTGATTGTAGGGCGAAGAGAATTCAACTGGGATCAGATTTGGTTGTGGGTTGGAGTTCCAAGACTGTGCCTCTACTTTCTTTCTCTGAAGCTCATAGGTCGGTTCGAGATGGAGCTACGGGTTTTATTGCTTATATTCTTAACAAACCCAAGGATCAAAGTAAGTTGGAAGAAACGGAAGTAGTGAAGGAGTTTCCCGAGGTCTTTCCTGAGGAATTGGATTCGTTACCTCCAGAACGGGAAATTGAGTTTGTGATCGACTTGTACCCTAATGCAGAGCCGTACTCCAAGACTCCGTATCGTATGGCTCCGGCCGAGTTGAAAGAGTTGAAGACTCAACTTGATGCGTTGTTGGAGATTGGGTACATTAGACCGAGTTCTTCTCCCTGGGGTGCACCGGTTTTGTTCGTAAAGAAGAAGGACGGGACTTTGAGAATGTGTATAGACTATAGGGAGTTGAACCGAATGACGTTCAAGAACAAGTATCCTCTTTCACATATCGAGGAGTTGTTTGACATACTTCAGGGATCTAAAGTCTACTCGAAGTTGGATTTGAGACAAGGGTACTACCAGCTGCGAATCCGAGCGGAGGATATTTCGAAGACAGGATTTAATACTCGGTATGGGCATTATAAGTTCGTAGTGATGCCGTTTGGTTTGACTAATGCCCCAGCAGCTTTTATGGATATGATGCACAGGATTTTTAGCCCTTTTCTGGATAAGTTCGTGGTCATCTTCATTGATGATATTTTGGTTTTCTCTAAGTCTGCCGAGGAGCATGCGAGGCATCTTCAGTTGGTATTGAGGACTTTGAAGGAGCATCAGTTGTTTGCCAAATTCAGTAAGTGTGAGTTTTGGATTGACAGGGTGTCTTTCTTGGGTCACGTGATTTCAGGTAATGGTTTGGAAGTTGACCCTTCTAAGATTGAGTCGGTTTTGAAGTGGGAGAAACCTAGGAATGCCTCAGAGATCAGGAGTTTCTTGGGATTGGCAGGTTATTACCAGAGGTTTGTTAAGGATTTCTCCAAGTTAGCGGCTCCTTTAACCCGATTGACGAAGAAGAATGTGAAATTCGATTGGAATGAAGATTGTGAGAAGAGTTTCACTTTCTTGAAAGAAAAGTTAGTGTCTGCTCCAGTGTTAGCCCTTCCGGAAGGTTCAGAAGGATATGTTGTTTATACGGATGCTTCTAAGGAAGGCTTGGGATGTGTGTTCACTCAGAAGGGTAAGGTAATCGCTTATGTATCCCGAAAGTTGAAAGAGCATGAGAAGAATTATCCGACACATGATCTTGAGCTTGCTGCCATAGTCTTTGCACTTGGAAAGTGGAGACATTATTTGTACGGGGTGTCTTTCGAGATTTTCGCCGACCACAAAAGCCTCCAATATTTATTCACTCAGAAGGATTTGAATATGAGGCAGCGGCGTTGGATGGAAAGGTTGGAAGATTATGATTGCACGATTAAGTACCATCCCGGTAAAGCCAACGTGGTCGCCGATGCACTTAGTAGAAAGGCTAGTGTATCAAGCTTAGATGTGGGTGAAAGTAGTGGAATCGAGCCAATTGTTTTAAGGGCTCGAGTTTCTAATATTTTAGTTCAGCCGGATTTGAGGCACAGGTTGTTTGAGGCTCAGAGTGCAGATTCAGAGGTTCAGAAACTGGTAGCTAAGGCAAGAGCTGATCCGGAGTGTCCATTCGGGTTCGATGAAACCAGTCTTCTTCGTTTCAAGAACCGAGTGGTTGTACCCGAAGAGTTGAAACGGGTATTGCTCAAGGAAGCTCACATATCAGATTATTCTATCCACCCCGGAGGAAACAAGATGTATAAGGATTTAAGGCAATATTATTGGTGGCGTGGATTGAAGAAAGATGTGGTCGAGTTTGTGAAGCATTGTCTCACTTGTCAGAAAGTGAAAGCCGAGCATTAGAAACCGGGAGGTCTTCTTCAGCCGTTACCTATTCCTGAGTGGAAGTGGGAACAGGTGACGATGGATTTCGTGTCCGGATTACCTAAGGTGAAAGATGGATTCGATGGAATTTGGGTGATTGTGGACCATTTGACGAAGTCTACACATTTTCTGCCGGTTCGGATGTCGTATAAGATTCGTAAGCTAGCCGAGCTTTATAACCGGGAGATCGTTAGACTTCATGGGATTCCGGTTAGAATAGTTTCAGACAGAGATCCACGGTTTACTTCTAAGTTGTGGCGTGAATTGCAAGAGGTTTTGGGTACCAAGCTCCAGTTTAGTACAGCAATTCATCCTCAGACGGATGGTCAGTCCGAGAGATTAATAAGATATCTCGAGGATTTACTTCGAGCTTGTTCTTTGGATTTTCAGTCTTCTTGGCATGATCAGCTACCTTTGATTGAGTTTGCGTACAACAACAGTTTTCAGGCTTCGATTGGAATGGCACCGTATGAGCTACTTTATGGTCGGAAGTGTCGTTCTCCGTTGTTCTTTGACCTGGAAGAGTGGAAATGGACTAAGCAGGAAGGTGTTAAGAAAGGTGAGAAATTGGAAAAACCTTCTAAGGTCGTTGAAGCTATGATTGAGAAAGTCCAACTAATAAAACAACGGATGAAATCAGCTCAGGACAGACAGAAGAGCTACGCCGATCGTCGCAGAAGGGATCTCGAGTTTGAAGTTGGAGACCGGGTATTCTTGAAGGCGTCTCCACGTAAAGGATTTGCTCGGATTGGGAAAGGAGGTAAGCTTAAGCCTCGTTACTTAGGCCCTTATGAGATTTTGGAAAGAGTTGGAGAAGTTGCTTACAGATTGGACCTACCACCGAACCTCACGGGGATTCATAATGTATTTCACGTCTCTCAGCTGAGGAAATACTACCCCGATGAAACCGAGATCATTCCCATTGAAGAAGTGGAATTGGAACCGAATCTAACCCTTGTTCAGAAACCGGTTAAGATATTAGATAAGAAGTTTCAGGAATTGAGAAACCGGAAGATTCCCATGGTTAAGGTCCTTTGGAGAAGTGACAAGACCGAAGAAGCCACGTGGGAGACCGAAGACAAGATGAGACGGTTCCATCCAGAGTTGTTCCCTTCCGATCAGTGAATCTGGGGACCAGTGTAACGCCCCGTGTTTTCACCCGTGCAGGTAAGAGTTACGTGCGCAATTACAGTTAATTATATGAGTTTATATCTTGTTTTACTAATTGAATTTGTTTCTAATTTGATTTAATTGTTTAAATTTTATATGAATTCTAATTTGAGTTATGAATATATGAATGAATTTGTGAGAATGTGAATTTCGTGAATTCGGTGTTAATTGAATGAAATTTCATGTTTCATGTAATACGTGGGCTTGATTGTAACTTATGTGAATGTTTTGGACTCAATTGGAAATTGAGTTTGGGCTTAATTGCCACTTTTTGAAAGTTTAGGGACCTATGTGTATAATAAGCAACCCTGAACAGTTTTCGCGATATCTTGAGCTCCGGACCTCGAAATCGAGATCCGTAACCGGCGTTGAACTTGTTTCGACGATACCTATTCATTAAACTTGACCTTGTATTGTTTCGATACTGTTTGAACCCTCGATAACGAACGTTTCCACAACCTCGACCCTATAATTGTTTGAACCGTTTACTAAACGAACCGGACTTGAACCGACCCGTATTCTACACATTTAATCACTAAATATCAGCATTCTTTCTCCTTGCCTCCCCATTCATCGATCATTATCAGCTCCAAGAGAGAGAAGAGAAGCACCAAAAACCCTCCATTGTTGATCATCCAAACCTTGAGCTCAAGGGTTACTAATCCTCCATCTCCTTTCAAGGTAATTAATAATTTGTAAACTCTTTCTCCTCCTCTATCTTTTCATCTAGGAATAGCTTGGCATGATTGAAGGATTCTTGTGTTTTGAGTATGAGCATGAATTGAGGGTTTGTGCTTGCTCTTTGGTTCTAATGCTTCTAAGTGAAAGTTGATGCATGAAATATGACCCTTGTAACTTCCTTATCATTTTCATATGCTTGGATCTCATGTTGGTTGTGTATAGCATGATATGCCATTATTGAAGCTTGAAGCTTCCATGGATGAAAGTTTGAATTTGGGTGATCTTTTGCCAACTTTGGGTGTGAATTCTTGCACATATGAATGGATTGCATGTTATATGTGAATTATATGGCTTCAGATCATGTCTAAGAGTGTATAAGAGCTTCCTTATGGCTGCCCCTGTTTTTGCAAGCTTTTCCCTCGAGAAACAGAGTTTCTGCTCTGTTTTTCTTGGCAAAACGATGAGCTGACACGACCGTGTCAGCTTTGAACTGAAAATGGACACGGCCGTGTTGGGCTCTCGACTTTGATTTTTTTCTGAATTTAATCTCGGACACGGCCGTGTCCAAATGCTTTGAAAACTCAACACGGCCGTGTCAAGCCCTCGACTTTGAATTTTTCTGATTTTAAACCTCGGATACGGCCGTGTCCGTTTCCTTTGAAAACTCAACACGGCCGTGTCATTTGAAATGGCAGCTTTGGGGAACCTCTTTTATTGTTTGTTTTACGTTTATGACTCGTAATGGTGGATTATATGTAACATGATTATATTAAAGTTATGTTTTATGATTGATATATGATATTGATGACCATACGAATGAAAGTATGAACGATATGAACGGGAATGAATACGGTTTTACCGTATAATGAACGAAACTTGGTGAATTATGTGTTTAATTGAATTCTATGATATTCATGACCATATTTGAACATATTATTGCATTTTAAGCATTCCTTAACATTATTGCATAGCCGAGCGTCTAATGTGGTCATAATTGAGTCTCACACTACCTTTGTCACACAGATCTTGATCCCGTGGGTGACGAGGTCGAGCAGTGAGAGCTTTGTCGGGTTCTTTTGTCTATCAGGTGGGTTTTTCTTCTATTAGTTAACAATATGACCCCGAACACCTAATGTGCAAGATTTTGGCCAAAACCCTATATAGGTATTTATACCAAGTTTTTATGAACAAATGTTTTAAACGAAAGCCTTTTTCTTGAATATCCTACCAAAATGTTTTGGCGAGTAATGATTGAGTGATCACAATGAATGAGGGCCCGGGACTTAGTGTAGTGGTGAACCGGGGAAGCTTGGGCTGATGGGGATCCATTTATAATAGTTCCAACAATTTCGGCAACCTGGATTTCACTAGGAGATTAGTGAATGAAAGGGGTCCCGCGCTTTTGGGGATTCATGTACCCCTCCAGCATTAATGAATGAGGGTTCGGGCCTTGCAAACCCGTTCCCTACCCGGAGGAAAAAGGAGTCTATGAATGAACGAATGAATGTTCTAATGAATGTACACGAAAGAAAGAATGCATGAACGAATGAATGAATGAATGATTAATGAATTACACGAGGTGGTGGTTGGAGATAATGCACGCCCTCCTGCCGGGCTATTAATGACCTAATGAATGAAATGAACAGTTATAATCCTATTCGTTGTATCTTATGTACCCACTTGGGGAAAAAGGGTTCTAAACCTCGAGTAAGGATTATAACTTGCATGTACGTGTTTAAATTCCACAATATTATGCTATTATGCCTATCTTTTTATACCCACCAGTCTGTCTAAGACTGAACCCGGAGTTATTTCAGTTGTTTTTGCAGGAAGGGGGATGCTAGGCGGGATACCAATCAGGGAGAGTCTTGCATCGTGTCTAGCCTTTCCTTTACACGCATATGACTACATTTTGTTCATTTTGGATTTTGTATGTATGGAGCGTACTTGTATATGGTACCTATATGTATCGTATTCAGACTTAAATATTGGTACATAGAGCGTCTAGCTCAATATATGAATTACATGTTGGTACCTAGAGCATCTAGCTCAATATATAATATATGAATGATTGCTTCCGCTTTTCTATTGCTCTGTTTGTTTTTTGTTGTTGTTGGGGTTCAAGTTATAGGCTAGTCCCGTCTGGCTTAGCGAGTGTGTATGTCTCCTTTCGCTATGATTCGGCACGTGTATGGAAATCCATTTCGTATACGGGTCGGGTCATGGTGTGGGGGGATGTGACGTCTCGCGCTCGGGCGTTACAACCAGATTCTTTTAAGAAGGGAGGATTGTAACGCCCCAGCTTTCGGCATTTCAGGTATGAACGACACGTGTGGGGTTGAGAGTTGTAATTTAATTATTAATTGATCATTTAATTCATTTTCCTTGTCATGACATAATTTTTATAAAATTATATTCTAAGTATTTTTATTGAAATTCATATCATATCATAATTATCGCATCTATTGAACGTGATTTCAATGTGAATTAATTTCCCGAACTTGACTTAATTTCGTTGTGACCCTACTTGCTCATTTTCATGAATTTGGGACTTAATTGCATTGAACTTGAGTGATCAATTAATATGGAATTGGACCTAATTGCATAACTTAATAAATTAAGGGATTTAATTACAAATTTAGCCATTTTCTTCTCCTCATAGCAGCAATCACGTACCATGCTTCTCATTTTCATACCAAACATTACATACATATTGTTCTTGCTTTCCTTGCCCAACCGAGACAAACCCCTGTGAAGGAGTAGGGAGATTTCATCCATTCAAGCTAGTTTTTTTTTGGGTTTTGGGATCATAGAAGCATCATCAACACCATATCTTCACCTTGTCTCTCATTTCTTGCATTTGAGGTATTTTTGGGACTTTGGTGATTTCTTGAATAAATGGCATAGATAGGGCTTTGCTATGTGTTGATTAAATTGTGTATTGGTTGTTGGAAATATGTATGTGAACTTTGAGCTCAAGATGGATGCAATTATCTTGTGAATTTTGGACTTGGAGCATGATTGAGGATATGGGTTTGTATTGATGGATTCTTGATGATCTACCTTGGAAATATGTGTTTATATGAATTGTTATTGATCCCTAAGTATGCTAGCATATCTGTTGCATCAAATTTATACATTTCATCTTGGTTTTAATCCTCTTGAATGTTTGGTTGTTGTTGCATCGTTGCATTTTCGTCGTTCGTCCTATTTGGTACATTTTGAGTCGTGTCTCACGGACATTTGTCTTTCTTGCACAGACCAGCTTCCTGATGATGAGGAGCAGGCCCCGTGAGCTGTTTCCTTGGTTGTTTTTGGGTTGTTCAGGTGAGGTTTAATTTTAGATACATAGGACCCGTACAACCCTATGTGAAGTTTTAAGCCAAAACCTATCTATATATTTATAGTTTTCAAATGATTTACCGAACTATTGAAGGAATTGATTTATTGATTGGTTGATTTGGCGAGTATTGTATTGCACTGTGGGCCCGAGGGTAGTGACTCGAGCCAACCGGGAAAGCATGGGCTGACGGGTAACTCGAGAGCTATCCTCACCAAATTGGGATAACCCCTGAACCCCCTAGGAGATTAGGGGAGGAAGGAGTTCTGGGCTTAGGGATTCATGTACCCTCTGCCCAGATTGATTGGATGGTGGGGCCTTGCAATCCCACCATCACCCGGAGGAAGAAGGCGTTATTGAACTTGCTAATTGTGCAAAGTAATAAATTGCTTGATCACCTAATAATTGATTGATTGATTGATTGTACACAGTCGGTGTAAGGTTGGAGAATTGCCCCACTCGTCGGGCCACAAGTTGATTGTATTGAATTGATTTAACTGAAAAATTGAATTAGTTGTAACCTCGGGCGATAGAATCTCTTATTTTACTAAATTGTATTGTTTTCCAAAAATTATTACCCGAGATTATAACTTGCATGTATGTACGCTTATAATTATTTATACCCCTCGCTCAGTCCGTGTTGGACTGACACCTCAACTTTTCAGTTGTTTTGCAGGGCGTGCTAGGCGGGAATTTAGAGTCTAGTTGTCTTTAAATTTGGGTCTAGCACACTTCATTCCCACATTTTGTTCATGTATAGCTACTTGGGATATTTTGTATCATGCCTTGTTACCTATTTTGTTTGGAGATGATGTTGTATTGATAGTGTAATTGTTGGTACCTATTAGTAAATAAATAAATATGGTACCTATAAGTATTGAATGAATATTTCTTCCGCTTTTAATACTCTGGTTTGATTGTATGGTTTGGGGTTAGTCCCGCCTAGCCTTGTGTAGTGTTTTTTTTTATTGTCTCCCGTTTGCTATAGCTTTGGTTCATGTATGGATTGACCATTTCATATGTGGATTGGGGCTATAGTGCGGGGGATGTGGTGCCTAGCGTTCCGGGTGCTACATCCTACGGTGGTATCAGAGCCCGGTTGCAAAACCGGGTCTCTAGTGTCGTGTCTGGTGAGTCTAGGTCGCACGGCATAGGAACTAATTGTCAACTTGAGAGTCTTGCATCGTTATTTGACATATTTGAACCTACTTGACTTATTTGAATTTACTTGAATTTGGTGAATTGTTTGAATTTTATAACTTATGTGCAATTATGAATTATTTGCACACATTTGCACCTACTAATTGAACATGCATAATAGTGACTTGATTTCAGGATGGCTCGCGATAGACATCATCGTGATCGTTCTCCTAGACATAGACATCGTCGTCATCATCGCTAGGAGAGATCACCACCTCCTCCTCCACCTCCTCAGGCTCAGCCACAGGACTTTATGAATGCAGTGGTGGGTCTTATTGATCAGAGAGTCCGGGATTATGTTCCTCCACCACCACCAGTTCCACCCCCACAGCCAGGAGCACAGATTTCAGCGGTTTTTAGGGAGTTCCAGAACCAGCATCCTCCCAAGTTTTATAAAGGAAATGATATTCAGGCCGAGCAGTGGCTAAGGGAGATTGAGAGAGTTTGGGAGCTCATTCCTTGTGAGTCCCAGGAGAAGGCCCGTTGTACTGTTTCTTTGATTCAGGGTGAGGCCTATTCATGGTGGGAGAGTGCCCGGATTGTGTTAGAGGCTGCAGGTGAGGAAGTGAACTGGGAAGTCTTTGTCAGAGAGTTCAGAAACAAGTTTATTCCTCTATCTTCTCGCACTCGAAGATTGAAGGAATTTACAGAACTTAAGCAAGGAAGCAGGTCGGTCTCAGAGTATATCGCCGAGTTTGAGAGATTGTCCCGCTATGCTCCTAATATAGTGAGTGACGATTTCCATAAGGCGATGCAGTTTGTTCAGGGCCTTAGACCGGATATTCAGGCAGCGATCGAGGCGGTCAACACGAGCACGTGGGTGAAGGCTACCAAGAAGGCATTATTGGTTGAGGATTCAGTGAATGCGAGGCGGTCTACTTACCGTTCAGGCTCAGGTTCGGGCTCAGGGTCCGGATAGGGTTTCAAAGGTTCTGGATCGGGTTTCAGAGGTGCCGGATCGGGGTATAAGGGTTCAGGTTCGAGTTCTGCTTCAGGCAAGAGGCCGATGGTTTATTCTTCTCCACCACCAGCAGGACCAGTGATTAGAGCTCCAGTTGCTCCAGCTTTGCCACCACCACCCGAGAGGCCTGCTTGTACTTTCTGTGGTCAGAGGACGCACATCTATGATAACTGCAGGAGGCGTCTGGGTTTATGCTTGATTTGTGGGAGCTACGAGCATATGGTAGACGGATGTCCGGACCGCAGGATGCCACCACCAGGAGCACCGAGACCACTGATTAGGGCTCGTGCTTATGCTTTGGAGGGTGAGCAGCAGGACCTTGTTTGATCCGGGAGCTACTCACTCCTTTCTTTCGAGTGCTATATTTGTTTCTTTGCCTTTGCCGGTTACTTGCTCTTCTGCATCTTATGTGGTTAGTACTCCGTTTGGTGGTAGTTTAGAATCTGATCGGGTGTTCAGAGAGGTTCCGGTGAGTATCGAGGGTCGAGTTTTCTTGTCAGACTTCATTGAGCTGCCGATGACTTGCTATGGATCCATTTTGGGCATGGATTGGTTGTACCGACATTCTGTCACAGTTGATTACAGGGCGAAGAGAATTCAGTTGGGATCAGATTTGGTTGTGGGTTGGAGTTCCAAGACTGTGCCTCTACTTTCTTTCTCTGAAGCTCATAGGTTGGTTCGAGATGGAGCTACGAGTTTTATTGGTTATATTCTTGACAAACCCAAGGATCAAAGTAAGTTGGAAGAAACGGAAGTAGTGAAGGAGTTTCCCGAGGTCTTTCCTGAGGAATTGGATTCGTTACCTCCAGAACGGGAAATTGAGTTTGTGATCGACTTGTACCCTAATGCAGAGCCGTACTCCAAGACTCCGTATCGTATGGCTCCGGCCGAGTTGAAAGAGTTGAAGACTCAACTTGATGCGTTGTTGGAGATTGGGTACATTAGACCGAGTTCTTCTCCCTGGGGTGCACCGGTTTTGTTCGTAAAGAAGAAGGATGGGACTTTGAGAATGTGTACAGACTATAGGGAGTTGAACCGAATGACGATCAAGAACAAGTATCGTCTTCCACATATCGAGGAGTTGTTTGACATACTTCAGGGATCTAAAGTCTATTCGAAGTTGGATTTGAGACAAGGGTACTACCAGCTGCGAATCCAAGCGGAGGATATTTTGAAGACAGGATTTAATACTCGGTATGGGCATTATGTGTTCGTAGTGATGCCGTTTGGTTTGACTAATGCCCCAGCAGCTTTTATGGATATGATGCACAGGATTTTCAGCCCTTTTCTGGATAAGTTTGTGGTCATCTTCATTGATGATATTTGGCTTTCTCTAAGTCTGCCGAGGAGCATGCGAGGCATATTCAGTTGGTATTGAGGACTTTGAAGGAGCATCAGTTGTTTGCCAAATTCAGTAAGTGTGAGTTTTGGATTGACAGGGTGTCTTTCTTGGGTCACGTGATTTCAGGTAATGGTTTGGAAGTTGACCCTTCTAAGATTGAGTCGGTTTTGAAGTGGGAGAAACCTAGGAATGCCTCAGAGATCAGGAGTTTCTTGGGATTGGCAGGTTATTACCGGAGGTTTGTTAAGGATTTCTCCAAGTTAGCGGCTCCTTTAACCCGATTGACGAAGAAGAATGTGAAATTCGATTGGAATGAAGATTGTGAGAAGAGTTTCACTTTCTTGAAAGAAAAGTCAGTGTCTGCTCCAGTGTTAGCCCTTCCGGAAGGTTCAGAAGGATATGTTGTTTATACGGATGCTTCTAAGGAAGGCCTGGGATGTGTGTTGACTCAGAAGGGTAAGGTAATCGCTTATGCATCACGGAAGTTGAAAGAGCATGAGAAGAATTATCCGACACATGATCTTGAGCTTGCTGCCGTAGTCTTTGCACTTGGAAAGTGGAGACATTATTTGTACGGGGTGTCTTTCGAGATTTTCGCCGACCACAAAAGCCTCCAATATTTATTCACTCAGAAGGATTTGAGTATGAGGCAGCGGCATTGGATGGAAAGGTTGGAAGATTATGATTGCACGATTAAGTACCATCCCGGTAAAGCCAACGTGGTCGCCGATGCACTTAGTAGGAAGGCTAGTGTATCAAGCTTAGATGTGGGTGAAAGTAGTGGAATCGAGCTAATTGTTTTAAGGGCTCGAGTTTCTAATATTTTGGTTCAGCCGGATTTGAGGCACAGGTTGTTTGAGGCTCAGAGTGCAGATTCAGAGGTTCAGAAACTGGTAGCTAAGGCAAGAGCTGATCCGGAGTGTCCATTCGGGTTCGATGAAACCGGTCTTCTTCATTTCAAGAACCGAGTGGTTGTACCCGAAGAGTTGAAACGGGTATTGCTCAAGGAAGCTCACAGATCGGATTATTCTATCCACCCCGGAGGAAACAAGATGTATAAGGATTTAAGGCAATATTATTGGTGGCGTGGATTGAAGAAAGATGTGGCCGAGTTTGTGAAGCATTGTCTCACTTATCAGAAAGTGAAAGCCGAGCATCATAAACCGGGGGGTCTTCTTCAGCCGTTACCTATTCCTGAGTGGAAGTGGGAACAGGTGACGATGGATTTCGTGTCCGGATTACCTAAGGTGAAAGATGGATTCGATGGAATTTGGGTGATTGTGGACCGTTTGACGAAGGCTGCACATTTTCTGCCGGTTCGGATGTCGTATAAGATTCGTAAGCTAGCCGAGCTTTATAACCGGGAGATCGTTAGACTTCATGGGATTCCGGTTAGTATAGTTTCAGACAGAGATCCACGGTTTACTTCTAAGTTGTGGCGTGAATTGCAAGAGGTTTTGGGTACCAAGCTCCAGTTTAGTACAGCATTTCATCCTCAGACGGATGGTCAGTCCGAGAGATTAATAAGATATCTCGAGGATTTACTTCGAGCTTGTTCTTTGGATTTTCAGTCTTCTTGGAATGATCAGCTACCTTTGATTGAGTTTGTGTACAACAACAGTTTTCAGGCTTCGATTGGAATGGCACCGTATGAGCTACTTTATGGTCGGAAGTGTCGTTCTCCGTTGTTCTTTGACCTGGAAGAGTGGAAATGGACTAAGCAGGAAGGTGTTAAGAAAGGTGAGAAATTGGAAAAACCTTCTAAGGTCGTTGAAGCTATGATTGAGAAAGTCCAACTAATAAAACAACGGATGAAATCAGCTCAGGACAGACAGAAGAGCTACGCCGATCGTCGCAGAAGGGATCTCGAGTTTGAAGTTGGAGACCGGGTATTCTTGAAGGCGTCTCCACGTAAAGGATTTGCTCGGATTGGGAAAGGAGGTAAGCTTAAGCCTCGTTACTTAGGCCCTTATGAGATTTTGGAAAGAGTTGGATAAGTTGCTTACAGATTGGACCTACCACCGAACCTCACGGGGATTCATAATGTATTTCACGTCTCTCAGCTGAGGAAATACTACCCCGATGAAACCGAGATCATTCCCGTTGAAGAATTGGAATTGGAACCGAATCTAACCCTTGTTCAGAAACCGGTTAAGATATTGGATAAGAAGTTTCAAGAATTGAGAAACCGGAAGATTCCCATGGTTAAGGTCCTTTGGAGAAGTGACAAGACCGAAGAAGCCACGTGGGAGACCGAAGACAAGTTGAGACGGTTCCATCCAGAGTTGTTCCCTTCCGATCAGTGAATCTGGGGACCAGTGTAACGCCCCGTGTTTTCACACGTGCAGGTAAGAGTTACGTGCGCAATTACATTTAATTATATGAGTTTATATCTTGTTTTACTGATTGAATTTGTTTCTAATTTGATTTAATTGTTTAAATTTTATATGGATTCTAATTTGAGTTATGAATATATGAATGAATTTGTGAGAATGTGAATTTCGTGAATTCGGTGTTAATTGAATGAAATTTCATGTTTCGTGTAATACGTGGGCTTGATTGTAACGTATGTGAATGTTTTGGACTCAATTGGAAATTGAGTTTGGGCTTAATTGCCACTTTTTGAAAGTTTAGGGACCTATGTGTATAATAGGCAACCCTGAACGGTTTTCGCGTTATCTTGAGCTCCGGACCTCGAAATCGAGATCCGTAACCGACGTTGAACTTGTTTCGACGATACCTATTCATTAAACTTGACCTTGTCTTGTTTCGATACCGTTTGAACCCTCGATAACGAACGTTTCCACAACCTCAACCCTATAATTGTTTGAACCGTTTACTAAACGAACCGGACTTGAACCGACCCGTATTCTACCCATTTAATCACTAAATATCAGCATTCTTTCTCCTTGCCTCCCCATTCATCGATCATTATCAGCTCCAAGAGAGAGAAGAGAAACACCAAAAACCCTCCATTGTTGATCATCCAAACCTTGAGCTCAAGGGTTACTAATCCTCCATCTCCTTTCAAGGTAATTAATAATTTGTAAACTCTTTCTCCTCCTCTATCTTTTCATCTAGGATTAGCTTGGCATGAGTGAAGGATTCTTGTGTTTTGAGTTTGAGCATGAATTGAGGGTTTGTGCTTGCTCTTTGGTTCTAATGCTTCTAAGTGAAAGTTGATGCATGAAATATGACCCTTGTAACTTCCTTATCATTTTCATATGCTTGGATCTCATGTTGGTTGTGTATAGCATGATATGCCATTGTTGAAGCTTGAAGCTTCCATGGATGAAAGTTTGAATTTGGGTGATCTTTTGCCAACTTTGGGTGTGAATTCTTGCACATATGAATGGATTGCATGTTATATGTGAATAATATGGCTTGAGATCATGTCTAAGAGTGTATAAGAGCTTCCTTATGGCTGCCCCTGTTTTTGCAAGCTTTTCCCTCGAGAAACAGAGCTTCTGCTCTGTTTTTCTTGGCAAAACGATGAGCTGACACGGCCGTGTCAGCTTTGAACTGAAAATGGACACGGCCGTGTTGGGCTCTCGACTTTGATTTTTTTCTGAATTTAATCTCGGACACGGCCGTGTCCAAATGCTTTGAAAACTCAACACGGCCGTGTCAAGCCCTCGACTTTGAATTTTTCTGATTTTAAACCTCGGATACGGCCGTGTCCGTTTCCTTTGAAAACTCAACACGGCCGTGTCATTTGAAATGGCAGCTTTGGGGAACCTCTTTTATTGTTTGTTTTACGTTTATGACTCGTAATGGTGGATTATATGTAACATGATTATATTAAAGTTATGTTTTATGATTGATATATGATATTGATGACCATACGAATGAAAGTATGAACGATATGAACGGGAATGAATACGGTTTTATCGTATAATGAACGAAACTTGGTGAATTATGTGTTTAATTGAATTCTATGATATTCATGACCATATTTGAACATATTATTGCATTTTAAGCATTCCTTAACATTATTGCATAGCCGAGCGTCTAATGTGGTCATAATTGAGTCTCACACTACCTTTGTCACACAGATCTTGATCCCGTGGGTGACGAGGTCGAGCAGTGAGAGCTTTGTCGGGTTCTTTTGTCTATCAGGTGGGTTTTTCTTCTATTAGTTAACAATATGACCCCGAACACCTAATGTGCAAGATTTTGGCCAAAACCCTATATAGGTATTTATACCAAGTTTTTATGAACAAATGTTTTAAACGAAAGCCTTTTTCTTGAATATCCTACCAAAATGTTTTGGCGAGTAATGATTGAGTGATCACAATGAATGAGGGCCCGGGACTTAGTGTAGTGGTAAACCGGGGAAGCTTGGGCTGACGGGGATCCATTTATACTAGTTCCAACAATTTCGGCAACCTGGATTTCACTAGGAGATTAGTGAATGAAAGGGGTCCCGCGCTTTTGGGGATTCATGTACCCCTCCAGCATTAATGAATGAGGGTTCGGGCCTTGCAAACCCGTTCCCTACCCGGAGGAAAAAGGAGTCTATGAATGAACGAATGAATGTTCTAATGAATGTGCACGAAAGAAAGAATGCTTGAACGAATGAATGAATGAATGATTAATGAATTACATGAGGTGGTGGTTGGAGATAATGCACGCCCTCTCGCCGGGCTATTAATGACCTAATGAATGAAATGAACGGTTATAATCCTATTCGTTGTATCTTTTGTACCCACTTGGGGAAAAAGGGTTCTAAACCTCGAGTAAGGATTATAACTTGCATGTACGTGTTTAAATTCCGCAATATTATGCTATTATGCCTATCTTTTTATACCCACCAGTCTGTCTAAGACTGAACCCGGAGTTGTTTCAGTTGTTTTTGCAGGAAGGGGGATGCTAGGCGGGATACCAATCAGGGAGAGTCTTGCATCGTGTCTAGCCTTTCCTTTACACGCATATGACTACATTTTGTTCATTTTGGATTTTGTATGTATGGAGCGTACTTGTATATGGTACCTATATGTATCGTATTCAGACTTAAATATTGGTACATAGAGCGTATAGCTCAATATATGAATTACATGTTGGTACCTAGAGCATCTAGCTCAATATATAATATATGAATGATTGCTTTCGCTTTTCTATTGCTCTGTTTGTTTGTTGTTGTTGTTGGGGTTCAAGTTATAGGCTAGTCCCGTCTGGCTTAGCGACTGTGTATGTCTCCGTTCGCTATGATTCGGCACGTGTATGGAAATCCATTTCGTATACGGGTCGGGTCATGGTGCGGGGGGATGTGACGTCTCGCGCTCGGGCGTTACAACCAGATTCTTTTAAGGATGGAGGATTGTAACGCCCCAGCTTTCGGCATTTCAGGTATGAACGACACGTGTGGGGTTGAGAGTTGTAATTTAATTATTAATTGATCATTTAATTCATTTTCCTTGTCATGACATAATTTTTATAAAATTATATTCTAAGTATTTTTATTGAAATTCATATCATATCATAATTATCGCATGTATTGAACGTGATTTCAATGTGAATTAATATCCCGAACTTGACTTAATTTCGTTGTGACCCTACTTGCTCATTTTCATGAATTTGGGACTTAATTGCATTGGACTTGAGTGATCAATTAATATGGAATTGGACCTAATTGCATAACTTAATAAATTGAGGTATTTAATTACAAATTTAGCCATTTTTCTTCTCCTCATAGCAGCAATCACGTACCATGCTTCTCATTTTCATACCAAACATTACATACATATTGTTCTTGCTTTCCTTGCTCAACCGAGACAAACCCCTGTGAAGGAGTAGGGAGATTTCATCCATTCAAGCTAGTTTTTGTGGGTTTTGGGATCATAGAAGCATCATCAACACCATATCTTCACCTTGTCTCTCATTTCTTGCATTTGAGGTATTTTTGGGACTTTGGTGATTTCTTGAATAAATGGCATAGATAGGGCTTTGCTATGTGTTGATTAAATTGTGTATTGGTTGTTGGAAATATGTATGTGAACTTTGAGCTCAAGATGGGTGCAATTATCTTGTGAATTTTGGACTTGGAGCATGATTGAGGATATGGGTTTGTATTGATGGATTCTTGATGATCTACCTTGGAAATATGTGTTTATATGAATTGTTATTGATCCCTAAGTATGCTAGCATATCTGTTGCATCAAATTTATACATTTCATCTTGGTTTTAATCCTCTTGAATGTTTGGTTGTTGTTGCTTCGTTGCATTTTCGTCGTTCGTCCTATTTGGTACATTTTGAGTCGTGTCTCACGGACATTTGTCTTTCTTGCACAGACCAGCTTCCTGATGACGAGGAGCAGGCCCCGTGAGCTGTTTCCTTGGTTGTTTTTGGGTTGTTCAGGTGAGGTTTAATTTTGGATACATAGGACCCGTACAACCCTATGTGAAGTTTTAAGCCAAAACCTATCTATATATTTATAGTTTTCAAATGATTTACCGAACTATTGAAGGAATTGATTTATTGATTGATTGGTTTGGCGAGTATTGTATTGCACTGTGGGCCCGAGGGTAGTGACTCGAGCCAACCGGGAAAGCATGGGCTGACGGGTAACTCGAGAGCTATCCTCACCAAATTGGGATGACCCCTGAACCCCCTAGGAGATTAGTGGAGGAAGGAGTTCCGGGCTTAGGGATTCATGTACCCTCTGCCCAGACTGATTGGATGGTGGGGCCTTGCAATCCCACCATCACCCGGAGGAAGAAGGCGTTATTGAACTTGCTAATTGTGCACAGTAATAAATTGCTTGATCACCTAATAATTGATTGATTGATTGATTGATTGTACACAGTCGGTGTAAGGTTGGAGAATTGCCCCACTCGCCGGGCCACAAGTTGATTGTATTGAATTGATTTAACTGAAAAATTGAATTAGTTGTAACCTCGGGCGATAGAATCTCTTATTTTACTAAATTGTATTGTTTTCCAAAAATTATTACCCGAGATTATAACTTGCATGTATGTGCGCTTATAATTATTTATACCCCTCACTCAGTCCGTGTTGGACTGACACCTCAACTTTTCAGTTGTTTTGCAGGGCGTGCTGGGCGGGAATTTAGAGTCTAGTTGTCTTTAAATTTGGGTCTAGCACACTTCATTCCCACATTTTGTTCATGTATAGCTACTTGGGATATTTTGTATCATGCCTTGTTACCTATTTTGTTTGGAGATGATATTGTATTGATAGTGTAATTGTTGGTACCTATTAGTAAATAAATAAATATGGTACCTATAAGTATTGAATGAATATTGCTTCCACTTTTAATACTCTAGTTTGATTGTATGGTTTGGCGTTAGTCCCGCCTAGCCTTGTGTAGTGTTTTTTTTTATTGTCTCCCGTTCGCTATAGCTTTGGTTCATGTATGGATTGACCATTTCATATGTGGATTGGGGCTATAGTGCGGGGGATGTGGTGCCTAGCGTTCCGGGTGCTACATCCTACGGTGGTATCAGAGCCCGGTTGCAAAACCGGGTCTCTAGTGTCGTGTCTGGTGAGTCTAGGTCGCACGGCATAGGAACTAATTGTCAACTTGAGAGTCTTGCATCGTTATTTGACATATTTGAACCTACTTGACTTATTTGAATTTACTTGAATTTGGTGAATTGTTTGAATTTTATAACTTATGTGTAATTGTGAATTATTTGCACACATTTGCACCTACTAATTGAACATGCATAATAGTGACTTGATTTCAGGATGGCTCGCGATAGACATCATCGTGATCGTTCTCCTAGACATAGACATCGTCGTCATCATCGCCGGGAGAGATCACCACCTCCTCCTCCACCTCCACCTCCTCAGGCTCAGCCACAGGACTTTATGAATGCAGTGGTGGGTCTTATTGATCAGAGAGTCCGGGATTATGTTCCTCCACCACCACCAGTTCCACCCCCACAGCCAGGAGCACAGATTTCAGCGGTTTTTAGGGAGTTCCAGAACCAGCATCCTCCCAAGTTTTATAAAGGAAATGATATTCAGGCCGAGCAGTGGCTAAGGGAGATTGAGAGAGTTTGGGAGCTCATTCCTTGTGAGTCCCAGGAGAAGGCCCGTTGTACTATTTCTTTGATTCAGGGTGAGGCCTATTCATGGTGGGAGAGTGCCCGGATTGTGTTAGAGGCTGCAGGTGAGGAAGTGAACTGGGAAGTCTTTGTCAAAGAGTTCAGAAACAAGTTTATTCCTCTATCTTCTCGCACTCGAAGATTGAAGGAATTTACAGAACTTAAGCAAGGAAGCAGGTCGGTCTCAGAGTATATCGCCGAGTTTGAGAGATTGTCCCGCTATGCTCCTAATATAGTGAGTGACGATTTCCATAAGGCGAAGCAGTTTGTTCAGGGCCTTAGACCGGATATTCAGGCAGCGATCGAGGCGGTCAACACGAGCACGTGGGTGAAGGCTACCAAGAAGGCATTATTGGTTGAGGATTCAGTGAATACGAGGCGGTCTACTTACCGTTCAGGCTCAGGTTCAGGCTCAGGGTCCGGATCGGGTTTCAAAGGTTCTAGATCGGGTTTCAGAGGTGCCGGATCGGGGTATAAGGGTTCAGGTTCGAGTTCTGCTTCAGGCAAGAGGCCGATGGTTTATTCTTCTCCACCACCAGCTCCGCAGGGCCCAGGGAAGAAGCCTCGACCAGCAGGACCAGTGATTAGAGCTCCAGTTGCTCCAACTTTGCCACCACCACCCGAGAGGCCTGCTTGTACTTTCTGTGGTCAGAGGACGCACATCTATGATAACTGCAGGAGGCGTCTGGGTTTATGCTTGATTTGTGGGAGCGACGAGCATATGGTAGACGGATGTCCGGATCGCAGGATGCCACCACCGGGAGCACCGAGACCACTGATTAGGGCTCGTGCTTATGCTCTGGAGGGTGAGCAGCAGGATGTTGATATTGACCCAGCTGCGGTAGTGGAAGGTACCATTTGCATACATGACCCGAACATTCATACCTTGTTTGATCCGGGAGCTACTCACTCCTTTCTTTCGAGTGCTATATTTGTTTCTTTGCCTTTGCCGGTTACTCGCTCTTCTGCATGTTATGTGGTTAGTACTCCGTTTGGTGGTAGTTTAGAATCTGATCGGGTGTTCAGAGAGGTTCCGGTGAGTATCGAGGGTCGAGTTTTCTTGTCAGACTTCATTGAGCTGCCGATGACTTGCTATGGATCCATTTTGGGCATGGATTGGTTGTACCGACATTCTGTCACAGTTGATTGCAGGGCGAAGAGAATTCAGTTGGGATCAGATTTGGTTGTGGGTTGGAGTTCCAAGACTGTGCCTCTACTTTCTTTCTCTGAAGCTCATAGGTTGGTTCGAGATGGAGCTACGAGTTTTATTGGTTATATTCTTGACAAACCCAAGGATCAAAGTAAGTTGGAAGAAATGGAAGTAGTGAAGGAGTTTCCCGAGGTCTTTCCTGAGGAATTGGATTCGTTACCTCCAGAACGGGAAATTGAGTTTGTGATCGACTTATACCCTAATGCAGAGCCGTACTCCAAGACAACGTATCGTATGGCTCCGGCCGAGTTGAAAGAGTTGAAGACACAACTTGATGCGTTGTTGGAGATTGGGTACATTAGACCGAGTTCTTCTCCCTGGGGTGCGCTGGTTTTGTTCGTAAAGAAGAAGGACGGGACTTTGAGATTGTGTATAGACTATAGGGAGTTGAACCGAATGACGATCAAGAATAAGTATCCTCTTCCACATATCGAGGAGTTGTTTGACATACTTCAGGGATCTAAAGTCTACTCGAAGTTGGATTTGAGACAAGGGTACTACCAGCTGCGAATCCGAGCGGAGGATATTTCGAAGACAGGATTTAATACTCGGTATGGGCATTATGAGTTCGTAGTGATGCCGTTTGGTTTGACTAATGCCCCAGCAGCTTTTATGGATATGATACACAGGATTTTCAGGCCTTTTCTGGATAAGTTCGTGGTCATCTTCATTGATGATATTTGGTTTTCTCTAAGTCTGCCGAGGAGCATGCGAGGCATCTTCAGTTGGTATTGAGGACTTTGAAGGAGCATCAGTTGTTTGCCAAATTCAGTAAGTGTGAGTTTTGGATTGACAGGGTGTCTTTTTGGGTCACGTGATTTCAGGTAATGGTTTGGAAGTTGACCCTTCTAAGATTGAGTCGATTTTGAAGTGGGAGAAACCTAGGAATGCCTCAGAGATCAGGAGTTTCTTGGGATTGGCAGGTTATTACCGGAGGTTTGTTAAGGATTTCTCCAAGTTAGCGGCTCCTTTAACCCGATTGACGAAGAAGAATGTGAAATTCGATTGGAATGAAGATTGTGAGAAGAGTTTCACTTTCTTGAAAGAAAAGTTAGTGTCTGCTCCAGTGTTAGCCCTTCCAGAAGGTTCAGAAGGATATGTTGTTTATACGGATGCTTCTAAGGAAGGCTTGGGATGTGTGTTGACTCAGAAGGGTAAGGTAATCGCTTATGCATCACGGTAGTTGAAAGAGCATGAGAAGAATTATCCGACACATGATCTTGAGCTTGCTGCCGTAGTCTTTGCACTTGGAAAGTGGAGACATTATTTGTACGGGGTGTCTTTCGAGATTTTCGCCGACCACAAAAGCCTCCAATATTTATTCACTCAGAAGGATTTGAATATGAGGCAGCGGCGTTGGATGGAAAGGTTGGAAGATTATGATTGCGCGATTAAGTACCATCCCGGTAAAGCCAACGTGGTCGCCGATGCACTTAGTAGGAAGGCTAGTGTATCAAGTTTAGATGTGGGTGAAAGTAGTGGAATCGAGCCAATTATTTTAAGGGCTCGAGTTTCTAATATTTTGGTTCAGCCGGATTTGAGGCATAGGTTGTTTGAGGCTCAGAGTGCAGATTCAGAGCTTCAGAAACTGGTAGCTAAGGCAAGAGCTGATCCGGAGTGTCCATTCGGGTTCGATGAAACCGGTCTTCTTCATTTCAAGAACCGAGTGGTTGTACTCGAAGAGTTGAAATGGGTATTGCTCAAGGAAGCTCACAGATCGGATTATTCTATCCACCCCGGAGGAAACAAGATGTATAAGGATTTAAGGCAATATTATTGGTGGCGTGGATTGAAGAAAGATATGGCCGAGTTTGTGAAGCATTGTCTCACTTGTCAGAAAGTGAAAGCCGAGCATCAGAAACCGGGAGGTCTTCTTCAGCCGTTACCTATTCCTGAGTGGAAGTAGGAACAGGTGACGATGGATTTCGTGTCCGGATTACCTAAGGTGAAAGATGGATTCGATGGAATTTGGGTGATTGTGGACCGTTTGACGAAGTCTGCACATTTTCTGCCAGTTCGGATGTCGTATAAGATTCGTAAGCTAGCCGAGCTTTATAACCGGGAGATCGTTAGACTTCATGGGATTCCGGTTAGTATAGTTTCAGACAGAGATCCACGGTTTACTTCTAAGTTGTGGCGTGAATTGCAAGAGGTTTTGGGTACCAAGCTCCAGTTTAGTACAGCATTTCATCCTCAGACGGATGGTCAGTCCGAGAGATTAATAAGATATCTCGAGGATTTACTTCGAGCTTGTTCTTTGGATTTTCAGTCTTCTTGGCATGATCAGCTACCTTTGATTGAGTTTGCGTACAACAACAGTTTTCAGGCTTCGATTGGAATGGCACCGTATGAGCTACTTTATGGTCGGAAGTGTCGTTCTCCGTTGTTCTTTGACCTGGAAGAGTGGAAATGGACTAAGCAGGAAGGTGTTAAGAAAGGTGAGAAATTGGAAAAACCTTCTAAGGTCGTTGAAGCTATGATTGAGAAAGTCCAACTAATAAAACAACGGATGAAATCAGCTCAGGACAGACAGAAGAGCTACGCCGATCGTCGCAGAAGGGATCTCGAGTTTGAAGTTGGAGACCGGGTATTCTTGAAGGCGTCTCCACGTAAAGGATTTGCTCGGATTGGGAAAGGAGGTAAGCTTAAGCCTCGTTACTTAGGCCCTTATGAGATTTTGGAAAGAGTTGGAGAAGTTGCTTACAGATTGGACCTACCACCGAACCTCACGGGGATTCATAATGTATTTCACGTCTCTCAGCTGAGGAAATACTACCCCGATGAAACCGAGATCATTCCCGTTGAAGAATTGGAATTGGAACCGAATCTAACCCTTGTTCAGAAACCGGTTAAGATATTGGATAAGAAGTTTCAGGAATTGAGAAACCGGAAGATTCCCATGGTTAAGGTCCTTTGGAGAAGTGACAAGACCGAAGAAGCCACGTGGGAGACCGAAGACAAGATGAGACGGTTCCATCCAGAGTTGTTCCCTTCCGATCAGTGAATCTGGGGACCAGTGTAACGCCCCGTGTTTTCACACGTGCAGGTAAGAGTTACGTGCGCAATTACATTTAATTATATGAGTTTATATCTTGTTTTACTAATTGAATTTGTTTCTAATTTGATTTAATTGTTTAAATTTTATATGAATTCTAATTTGAGTTATGAATATATGAATGAATTTGTGAGAATGTGAATTTCGTGAATTCGGTGTTAATTGAATGAAATTTCATGTTTCGTGTAATACGTGCGCTTGATTGTAACTTATGTGAATGTTTTGGACTCAATTGGAAATTGAGTTTGGGCTTAATTGCCACTTTTTGAAAGTTTAGGGACCTATGTGTATAATAGGCAACCCTGAACGGTTTTCGCGATATCTTGAGCTCCCGACCTCGAAATCGAGATCCGTAACCGGCGTTGAACTTGTTTCGACGATACCTATTCATTAAACTTGACCTTGTATTGTTTCGATACCGTTTGAACCCTCGATAATGAACGTTTCCACAACCTCGACCCTATAATTGTTTGAACCGTTTACTAAACGAACCGGACTTGAACCGACCCGTATTCTACCCATTTAATCGCTAAATATCAGCATTCTTTCTCCTTGCCTCCCCATTCATCGATCATTATCAGCTCCAAGAGAGAGAAGAGAAGCACCAAAAACCCTCCATTGTTGATCATCCAAACCTTGAGCTCAAGGGTTGCTAATCCTCCATCTCCTTTCAAGGTAATTAATAATTTGTAAACTCTTTCTCCTCCTCTATCTTTTCATCTAGGAATAGCTTGGCATGAGTGAAGGATTCTTGTGTTTTGAGTATGAGCATGAATTGAGGGTTTGTGCTTGCTCTTTGGTTCTAATGCTTCTAAGTGAAAGTTGATGCATGAAATATAACCCTTGTAACTTCCTTATCATTTTCATATGCTTGGATCTCATGTTGGTTGTGTATAGCATGATATGCCATTGTTGAAGCTTGAAGCTTCCGTGGATGAAAGTTTGAATTTGGGTGATCTTTTGCCAACTTTGGGTGTGAATTCTTGCACATATGAATGGATTGCATGTTATATGTGAATTATATGGCTTGAGATCATGTCTAAGAGTGTATAAGAACTTCCTTATGGTTGCCCCTGTTTTTGCAAGCTTTTCCCTCGAGAAACAGAGTTTCTGCTCTGTTTTTCTTGGCAAAACGATGAGCTGACACGGCCGTGTCAGCTTTGAACTGAAAATGGACACGACCGTGTTGGGCTCTCGACTTTGATTTTTTTCTGAATTTAATCTCGGACACGGCCGTGTCCAAATGCTTTGAAAACTCAACACGGCCGTGTCAAGCCCTCGACTTTGAATTTTTCTGATTTTAAACCTCGGATACGGCCGTGTCCGTTTCCTTTGAAAACTCAACACGGCCGTGTCATTTGAAATGGCAGCTTTGGGGAACCTCTTTTATTGTTTGTTTTACGTTTATGACTCGTAATGGTGGATTATATGTAACATGATTATATTAAAGTTATGTTTTATGATTGATATATGATATTGATGACCATACGAATGAAAGTATGAACGATATGAACGGGAATGAATACGGTTTTACCGTATAATGAACGAAACTTGGTGAATTATGTGTTTAATTGAATTCTATGATATTCATGACCATATTTGAACATATTATTGCATTTTAAGCATTCCTTAACATTATTGCATAGCCGAGCGTCTAATGTGGTCATAATTGAGTCTCACACTACCTTTGTCACACAGATCTTGATCCCGTGGGTGACGAGGTCGAGCTGTGAGAGCTTTGTCGGGTTCTTTTGTCTATCAGGTGGGTTTTTCTTCTATTAGTTAACATTATGACCCCGAACACCTAATGTGCAAGATTTTGGCCAAAACCCTATATAGGTATTTATACCAAGTTTTTATGAACAAATGTTTTAAACGAAAGCCTTTTTCTTGAATATCCTACCAAAATGTTTTGGCGAGTAATGATTGAGTGATCACAATGAATGAGGGCCCGAGACTTAGTGTAGTGGTGAACCGGGGAAGCTTGGGCTGACGGGGATCCATTTATACTAGTTCCAACAATTTCGGCAACCTGGATTTCACTAGGAGATTAGTGAATGAAAGGGGTCCCGCGCTTTTGGGGATTCATGTACCCCTCTAGCATTAATGAATGAGAGTTTGGGCCTTGCAAACCCGTTCCCTACCCGGAGGAAAAAAGAGTCTATGAATGAACGAATGAATGTTCTAATGAATGTGCACGAAAGAAAGAATGCATGAACGAATGAATGAATGAATGATTAATGAATTACACGAGGTGGTGGTTGGAGATAATGCACGCCCTCTCGCCGGGCTATTAATGACCTAATGAATGAAATGAACGGTTATAATCCTATTCGTTGTATCTTATGTACCCACTTGGGGAAAAAGGGTTCTAAACCTCGAGTAAGGATTATAACTTGCATGTACGTGTTTAAATTCTGCAATATTATGCTATTATGCCTATCTTTTTATACCCACCAGTCTGTCTAAGACTGAACCCGGAGTTGTTTCAGTTGTTTTTGCAGGAAGGGGGATGCTAGGCGGGATACCAATCAGGGAGAGTCTTGCATCGTGTCTAGCCTTTCCTTTACATGCATATGACTACATTTTGTTCATTTTGGATTTTGTATGTATGGAGCGTACTTGTATATGGTACCTATATGTATCGTATTCAGACTTAAATATTGGTACATAGAGCGTATAGCTCAATATATGAATTACATGTTGGTACCTAGAGCATCTAGCTCAATATATAATATATGAATGATTGCTTCCGCTTTTCTATTGCTCTGTTTGTTTGTTGTTGTTGTTGGGGTTCAAGTTATAGGCTAGTCCCGTCTGGCTTAGCGAGTGTGTATGTCTCCGTTCGCTATGATTTGGCACGTGTATGGAAATCCATTTCGTATACGGGTCGGGTCATGGTGCGGGGGATGTGACGTCTCGCGCTCGGGCGTTACAACCAGATTCTTTTAAGGAGGGAGGATTGTAACGCCCCAGCTTTCGGCATTTCAGGTATGAACGACACGTGTGGGGTTGAGAGTTGTAATTTAATTATTAATTGATCATTTAATTCATTTTCCTTGTCATTACATAATTTTTATAAAATTATATTCTAAGTATTTTTATTGAAATTCATATCATATCATAATTATCGCATATATTGAACGTGATTTCAATGTTAATTAATTTCCCGAACTTGACTTAATTTCGTTGTGACCCTACTTGCTCATTTTCATGAATTTGGGACTTAATTGCATTGGACTTGAGTGATCAATTAATATGGAATTGGACCTAATTGCATAACTTAATAAATTGAGGGATTTAATTACAAATTTAGCCATTTTTCTTCTCCTCATAGCAGCAATCACGTACCATGCTTCTCATTTTCATACCAAACATTACATACATATTGTTCTTGCTTTCCTTGCTCAACCGAGACAAACCCCTGTGAAGGAGTAGGGAGATTTCATCCATTCAAGCTAGTTTTTGTGGGTTTTGGGATCATTGAAGCATCATCAACACCATATCTTCACCTTGTCTCTTGCATTTGAGGTATTTTTGGGACTTTGGTGATTTCTTGAATAAATGGCATAGATAGGGCTTTGCTATGTGTTGATTAAATTGTGTATTTGCTGTTGGAAATATGTATGTGAACTTTGAGCTCAAGATGGATGCAATTATCTTGTGAATTTTGGACTTGGAGCATGATTGAGGATAATGGTTTGTATTGATGGATTCTTGATGATCTACCTTGGAAATATGTGTTTATATGAATTGTTATTGATCCCTAAGTATGCTAGCATATCTGTTGCATCAAATTTATACATTTCATCTTGGTTTTAATCCTCTTGAATGTTTGGTTGTTGTTGCTTCGTTGCATTTTCGTCGTTCGTCCTATTTGGTACATTTTGAGTCGTGTCTCACGGACATTTGTCTTTCTTGCACAGACCAGCTTCCTGATGACGAGGAGCAGGCCCCGTGAGCTGTTTCCTTGGTTGTTTTTGGGTTGTTCAGGTGAGGTTTAATTTTAAATACATAGGACCCGTACAACCCTATGTGAAGTTTTAAGCCAAAACCTATCTATATATTTATAGTTTTCAAATGATTTACCGAACTATTGAAGGAATTGATTTATTGATTGATTGATTTGGCGAGTATTGTATTGCACTGTGGGCCCGAGGGTAGTGACTCGAGCCAACCGGGAAAGCATGGGCTGACGGGTAACTCGAGAGCTATCCTCACCAAATTGGGATGACCCCTGAACCCCCTAGGAGATTAGGGGAGGAAGGAGTTCCGGGCTTAGGGATTCATGTACCCTCTGCCCAGACTGATTGGATGGTGGGGCCTTGCAATCCCACCATCACCCGGAGGAAGAAGGCGTTATTGAACTTGCTAATTGTGCACAGTAATAAATTGCTTGATCACCTAATAATTGATTGATTGATTGATTGTACACAGTCGGTGTAAGGTTGGAGAATTGCCCCACTCGCCGGGCCACAAGTTGATTGTATTGAATTGATTTAACTGAAAAATTGAATTAGTTGTAACCTCGGGCGATAGAATCTCTTATTTTACTAAATTGTATTGTTTTCCAAAAATTATTACCCGAGATTATAACTTGCATGTATGTGCGCTTATAATTATTTATACCCCTCGCTCAGTCCGTGTTGGACTGACACCTCAACTTTTCAGTTGTTTTGCAGGGCGTGCTAGGCGGGAATTTAGAGTCTAGTTGTCTTTAAATTTGGGTCTAGCACACTTCATTCCCACATTTTGTTCATGTATAGCTACTTGGGATATTTTGTATCATGCCTTGTTACCTATTTTGTTTGGAGATGATATTGTATTGATAGTGTAATTGTTGGTACCTATTAGTAAATAAATAAATATGGTACCTATAAGTATTGAATGAATATTGCTTCCGCTTTTAATACTCTGGTTTGATTGTATGGTTTGGGGTTAGTCCCGCCTAACCTTGTGTAGTGTTTTTTTTTTTTATTGTCTCCCGTTCGCTATAGCATTGGTTCATGTATGGATTGACCATTTCATATGTGGATTGGGGCTATAGTGCGGGGGATGTGGTGCCTAGCGTTCCGGGTGCTACATCCTATGGTGGTATCAGAGCCCGGTTGCAAAACCGGGTCTCTAGTGTCGTGTCTGGTGAGTCTAGGTCACACGGCATAGGAACTAATTGTCAACTTGAGAGTCTTGCATCGTTATTTGACATATTTGAACCTACTTGACTTATTTGAATTTACTTGAATTTGGTGAATTGTTTGAATTTTATAACTTATGTGCAATTGTGAATTATTTGCACACATTTGCACCTACTAATTGAACATGCATAATAGTGACTTGATTTCAGGATGGCTCGCGATAGACATCATCGTGATCGTTCTCCTAGACATAGACATCGTCGTCATCATCGCCGGGAGAGATCACCACCTCCTCCTCTACCTCCTCAGCCTCAGCCACAGGACTTTATGAATGCAGTGGTGGGTCTTATTGATCAGAGAGTCCGGGATTATGTTCCTCCACCACCATCAGTTCCACCCCCACAGCCAGGAGCACAGATTTCAGCGGTTTTTAGGGAGTTCCAGAACCAGCATCCTCCCAAGTTTTATAAAGGAAATGATATTCAGGCCGAGCAGTGGCTAAAGGAGATTGAGAGAGTTTGGGAGCTCATTCCTTATGAGTCCCAGGAGAAGGCCCGTTGTACTGTTTCTTTGATTCAGGGTGAGGCCTATTCATGGTGGGAGAGTGCCCGGATTGTGTTAGAGGCTACAGGTGAGGAAGTGAACTGGGAAGTCTTTGTCAGAGAGTTCAGAAACAAGTTTATTCCTCTATCTTCTCGCACTCGAAGATTGAAGGAATTTACAGAACTTAAGCAAGGAAGCAGGTCGGTCTCAGAGTATATCGCCGAGTATGAGAGATTGTCCCGCTATGCTCCTAATATAGTGAGTGACGATTTCCATAAGGTGATGCAGTTTGTTCAGGGCCTTAGACCGGATATTCAGGCAGCGATCGAGGCGGTCAACACGAGCACGTGGGTGAAGGCTACCAAGAAGGCATTATTGGTTGAGGATTCAGTGAATGCGAGGCGGTCTACTTACCGTTCAGGCTCAGGTTCGGGCTCAGGGTCCGGATCGGGTTTCAAAGGTTCTGGATCGGGTTTCAGAGGTGCCGGATCGGGGTATAAGGGTTCAGGTTCGAGTTCTGCTTCAGGCAAGAGGCCGATGGTTTATTCTTCTCCACCACCAGCTCCGCAGGGCCCAGGGAAGAAGCCCCGACCAGCAGGACCAGTGATTAGAGCTCCAGTTGCTCCAGCTTTGCCACCAACACCCGAGAGGCCTGCTTGTACTTTCTGTAGTCAGAGGACGCACATCTATGATAACTGCAGGAGGCGTCTGGGTTTATGCTTGATTTGTGGGAGCGACGAGCATATGGTAGACGGATGTCCAGATTGCAGGATTCCACCACCGGGAGCACCGAGACCACTGATTAGGGCTCGTGCTTATGCTTTGGAGGGTGAGCAGCAGGATGCTGATATTGACCCAGCCGCGGTAGTGGAAGGTACCATTTGCATACATGGCACGAACATTCATACCTTGTTTGATCCGGGAGCTACTCACTCCTTTCTTTCGAGTGCTATATTTGTTTCTATTCCTTTGTCTGTTACTCGCTCTTCTGCATGTTATGTGGTTAGTACTCCGTTTGGTGGTAGTTTAGAATCTGATCGGGTGTTCAGAGAGGTTCTGGTGAGTATCGAGGGTCGAGTTTTCTTGTCAGACTTCATTGAGTTGCCGATGACTTGCTATGGATCCATTTTGGGCATGGATTAGTTGTACCGACATTCTGTCACAGTTGATTGCAGGGCGAAGAGAGTTCAGTTGGGATCAGATTTGGTTGTGGGTTGGAGTTCCAAGACTGTGCCTCTATTTTCTTTCTCTGAAGCTCATAGGTTGGTTCGAGATGGAGCTACGAGTTTTATTGGTTATATTCTTGACAAACCCAAGGATCAAAGTAAGTTGGAAGAAACGAAAGTAGTTAAGGAGTTTCCCGAGGTCTTTCCTGAGGAATTAGATTCGTTACCTCCAGAACGGGAAATTGAGTTTGTGATCGACTTGTACCCTAATGCAGAGCCGTACTCCAAGACTCCGTATCGTATGGCTCCGGCCGAGTTGAAAGAGTTGAAGACTCAACTTGATGCGTTGTTGGAGATTGGGTACATTAGACCGAGTTCTTCTCCCTAGGGTGCACCGGTTTTGTTCGTAAAGAAGAAGGACGGGACTTTGAGAATGTGTATAGACTATAGGGAGTTGAACCGAATGACGATCAAGAACAAGTATCCTCTTCCACATATCGAGGAGTTGTTTGACATACTTCAGGGATCTAAAGTCTATTCGAAGTTGGATTTGAGACAAGGGTACTACCAGCTGTGAATCCGAGCGGAGGATATTTCGAAGACAGGATTTAATACTCGGTATGGGCATTATGAGTTCGTAGTGATGCCGTTTGGTTTGACTAATGCCCCAGCAGCTTTTATGGATATGATGCATAGGATTTTCAGGCCTTTTTTGGATAAGTTCGTGGTCATCTTCATTGATGATATTTTGGTTTTCTCTAAGTCTGCCGAGGAGCATGCGAGGCATCTTCAGTTGGTATTGAGGACTTTGAAGGAGCATCAGTTGTTTGCCAAATTCAGTAAGTGTGAGTTTTGGATTGACAGGGTGTCTTTCTTGGGTCACGTGATTTCAGGTAATGGTTTGGAAGTTGACCCTTCTAAGATTGAGTCGGTTTTGAAGTGGGAGAAACCTAGGAATGCCTCAGAGATCAGGAGTTTCTTGGGATTGGCAGGTTATTACCGGAGGTTTGTTAAGGATTTCTCCAAGTTAGCGGCTCCTTTAACCCGATTGACGAAGAAGAATGTGAAATTCGATTGGAATGAAGATTGTGAGAAGAGTTTCACTTTCTTGAAAGAAAAGTTAGTGTCTGCTCCAGTGTTAGCCCTTCCGAAAGGTTCAGAAGGATATGCTGTTTATACGGATGCTTCTAAGGAAGGCTTGGGATGTGTGTTGACTCAGAAGGGTAAGGTAATCGCTTATGCATCCCGAAAGTTGAAAGAGCATGAGAAGAATTATCCGACACATGATCTTGAGCTTGTTGTCGTAGTCTTTGCACTTGGAAAGTGGAGACATTATTTGTACGGGGTGTCTTTCGAGATTTTCGCCGACAACAAAAGCCTCCAATATTTATTCACTCAGAAGGATTTGAATGTGAGGCAGCGGCGTTGGATGGAAAGGTTGGAAGATTATGATTACACGATTAAGTACCATCCCGATAAAGCCAACGTGGTCACCGATGCACTTAGTAGGAAGGCTAGTGTATCAAGCTTAGATGTGGGTGAAAGTAGTGGAATCGAGCCAATTGTTTTAAGGGCTCGAGTTTCTAATATTTCGGTTCAGCCGGATTTGAGGCACAGGTTATTTGAAGCTCAGGTTGTTTGAGGCTCAGAGTGCAGATTCAGAGGCTCAGAAACTGGTAGCTAAGGCAAGAGTTGATCCGGAGTGTCCATTCGGGTTCGATGAAACCGGTCTTCTTCGTTTCAAGAACCGAGTGGTTGTACCCAAAGAGTTGAAACGGGTATTGCTCAAGGAAGCTCACAGATCGGATTATTCTATCCACCCCGGAGGAAACAAGATGTATAAGGATTTAAGGCAATATTATTGGTGGCATGGATTGAAGAAAGATGTGGCCGAGTTTGTGAAGCATTGTCTCACTTGTCAGAAAATGAAAGCCGAGCATCAGAAACCGGGAGGTCTTCTTCAGCCGTTACCTATTCCTGAGTGGAAGTGGGAACAGGTGACGATGGATTTCGTGTCCGGATTGCCTAAGGTGAAAGATGGATTCGATGGAATTTGGGTGATTGTGGACCGTTTGACGAAGTCTGCACATTTTCTGCCGGTTCGGATGTCGTATAAGATTCGTAAGCTAGCCGAGCTTTATAACCGGGAGATTGTTAGACTTCATGGGATTCCGGTTAGTATAGTTTCAAACAGAGATCCATGGTTTACTTCTAAGTTGTGGCGTGAATTGCAAGAGGTTTTGGGTACCAAGCTCCAGTTTAGTACAGCATTTCATCCTCAGACGGATGGTCAGTCCGAGAGATTAATAAGATATCTCGAGGATTTACTTCGAGCTTGTTCTTTGGATTTTCAGTCTTCTTGGCATGATCAGCTACCTTTGATTGAGTTTGCGTACAACAACAGTTTTCAGGCTTCGATTGGAATGGCACCGTATGAGCTACTTTATGGTCGGAAGTGTCGTTCTCCGTTGTTCTTTGACCTGGAAGAGTGGAAATGGACTAAGCAGGAAGGTGTTAAGAAAGGTGAGAAATTGGAAAAACCTTCTAAGGCCATTGAAGCTATGATTGAGAAAGTCCAACTAATAAAACAACGGATGAAATCAGCTCAGGACAGACAGAAGAGCTATGCCGATCGTCGCAGAAGGGATCTCGAGTTTGAAGTTGAAGACCGGGTATTCTTGAAGGCGTCTCAACGTAAAGGATTTGCTCGGATTGGGAAAGGAGGTAAGCTTAAGCCTCGTTACTTAGGTCCTTATGAGATTTTGGAAAGAGTTGGAGAAGTTGCTTACAGATTGGACCTACCACCGAACCTCACGGGGATTCATAATGTATTTCACGTCTCTCAACTGAGAAAATACTACCCCGATGAAACCGAGATCATTCCCGTTGAAGAAGTGGAATTGGAACCAAATCTAACCCTTGTTCAGAAACCGGTTAAGATATTGGATAAGAAGTTTCAGGAATTAAGAAACCGGAAGATTCCCATGGTTAAGGTCCTTTGGAGAAGTGACAAGACCGAAGAAGCCACGTGGGAGACCGAAGACAAGATGAGACGGTTCCATCCAGAGTTGTTCCCTTCCGATCAGTGAATCTGGGGACCAGATTCTTTTAAGGAGGGAGGATTGTAACGCCCCAGCTTTCGGCATTTCAGGTATGAACGACACGTGTGGGGTTGAGAGTTGTAATTTAATTATTAATTGATCATTTAATTCATTTTCCTTGTCATGACATAATTTTTATAAAATTATATTCTAAGTATTTTTATTGAAATTCATATCATATCATAATTATCGCATATATTGAATGTGATTTCAATGTGAATTAATTTCCCGAACTTGACTTAATTCGTTGTGACCCTACTTGCTCATTTTCATGAATTTAGGACTTAATTGCATTGGACTTGAGTGATCAATTAATATGGAATTGGGCCTAATTGCATAACTTAATAAATTGAGGGATTTAATTGCAAATTTGGCCATTTTTCTTCTCCTCATAGCAGCAATCACGTACCATGCTTCTCATTTTCATACCAAACATTACATACATATTGTTCTTGCTTTCCTTGCTCAACCGAGACAAACCTCTGTGAAGGAGTAGGCAGATTTCATCCATTCAAGCTAGTTTTTGTGGGTTTTGGGATCATAGAAGCATCATCAACACCATATCTTCACCTTGTCTCTCATTTCTTGCATTTGAGGTATTTTTGGGACTTTGGTGATTTTCTTGAATAAATGGCATAGATAGGGCTTTGCTATGTGTTTATTAAATTGTGTATTGGTTGTTGGAAATATGTATGTGAACTTTGAGCTCAAGATGGATGCAATTCTCTTGTGAATTTTGGACTTGGAGCATGATTGAGGATATGGGTTTGTATTGATGGATTCTTGATGATCTACCTTGGAAATATGTGTTTATATGAATTGTTATTGATCCCTAAGTATTCTAGCATATGTGTTGCATCAAATTTATGCATTTCATCTTGGTTTTAATCCTCTTGAATGTTTGGTTGTTGTTGCTTCGTTGCATTTTCGCCGTTCGTCCTATTTGGTACATTTTGAGTCGTGTCTCACGGACATTTGTCTTTCTTGCATAGACCAGCTTCTTGATGACGAGGAGCAGGCCCCGTGAGCTGTTTCCTTGGTTGTTTTTGGGTTGTTCAGGTGAGGTTTAATTTTAGATACATAGGACCCGTACAACCCTATGTGAAGTTTTAAGCCAAAACCTATCTATATATTTATCGTTTTCAAATGATTTACCGAACTATTGAAGGAATTGATTTATTGATTGATTGATTTGGCGAGTATTGTATTGCACTGTGGGCCCGAGGGTAGTGACTCGAGCCAACCGGGAAAGCATGGGCTGACGGGTAACTCGAGAGCTATCCTCACCAAATTGGGATGACCCCTGAACCCCCTAGGAGATTAGGGGAGGAAGGAGTTCCGGGCTTAGGGATTCATGTACCCTCTGCCCAGACTGATTGGATGGTGGGGCCTTGCAATCCCACCATCACCCGGAGGAAGAAGGCGTTATTGAACTTGCTAATTGTGCACAGTAATAAATTGCTTGATCACCTAATAATTGATTGATTGATTGATTGTACACAGTCGGTGTAAGGTTGGAGAATTGCCCCACTCGTCGGGCCACAAGTTGATTGTATTGAATTGATTTAACTGAAAAATTGAATTAGTTATAACCTCGGGCGATAGAATCTCTTATTTTACTAAATTGTATTGTTTTCCAAAAATTATTACCCGAGATTATAACTTGCATGTATGTGCGCTTATAATTATTTATACCCCTCGCTCAGTCCGTGTTGGACTGACACCTCAACTTTTCAGTTGTTTTGCAGGGCGTGCTAGGCGGGAATTTAGAGTCTAGTTGTCTTTAAATTTGGGTCTAGCACACTTCATTCCCACATTTTGTTCATGTATAGCTACTTGGGATATTTTGTATCATGCCTTGTTACCTATTTTGTTTGGAGATGATATTGTATTGATAGTGTAATTGTTGGTACCTATTAGTAAATAAATAAATATGGTACCTATAAGTATTGAATGAATATTGCTTCCGCTTTTAATACTCTGGTTTGATTGTATGGTTTGGGGTTAGTCCCGCCTAACCTTGTGTAGTGTTTTTTTTTTTTATTGTCTCCCGTTCGCTATAGCATTGGTTCATGTATGGATTGACCATTTCATATGTGGATTGGGGCTATAGTGCGGGGGATGTGGTGCCTAGCGTTTCGGGTGCTACACCTAACCCCTTGTGTTAGCTTCAATTTGCAGAAAAAACCCTCAGTAATGAAAATTAGCATATAATATAATATAATATTATAATAATTATTTTTAAAAATATTATTAATAAATAAAAATATACATCGATATTATTTATATATTTTCATTTAAAAAATATATTATTTATATATATATATATACACAATTACTTATACATATATATACTAAATAAATATGTACATAATACAATATACAATATTTTATATTTATATATTATATTATATGTTTATAATGTATTTCTATTATTTAAAAATATTATTAATAAATAAAAATATACATCGACATTTTTTATATATTTTTATTAAAAAATATATTATTTATATATATATATATACAATTACTTATACATATATATACTAAATAAATATATACATAATACAATATACAATATTTTATATTTATATATTATATTATATGTGTATAATGTATTTCTATTATTTAAAAATATTATTAATAAATAAAAATATACATCGACATTATTTATATATTTTTATTAAAAAATATATTATTTATATATATATATATATATATACAATTACTTATACATATATATACTAAATAAATATATACATAATACAATATACAATATTTTATATTTATATATTATATTATATGTGTATAATGTATTTCTATTATTTAAAAATATTATTAATAAATAAAAATATACATCGATATTATTTATATATTTTTATTAAAAAATATATTATTTATTACTTATACATATATATACTAAATAAATATATACATAATACAATATACAATATTTTGTATTTATATATCTTATTATATGTTTATAATTTATTTCTATTACTTAAAAATATTATTAATAAATAAAAATATACATCGACATTATTTATATATTTTTATTAAATAATATATTATTTATATATATATATACACACAATTACTTATACATATATATACTAAATAAATATATACATAATACAATATACAATATTTTATATTTATATATTATATATATATGTATAATGTATTTCTATTATTTTAAAATATTATTAATAAATAAAAATATACATCGATATTATTTATATATTTTTATTAAAAAATATATTATTTATTACTTATACATATATATACTAAATAAATATATACATATTACAATATACAATATTTTATATTTATATATTATATCATATGTGTATAATGTATTTCAAATATTTAAAAATATTATTAATAAATAAAAATATACATAGATAATTATTTATATATTTTCATTAAAAAATATATTATTTATATATAGATGTATATAAAATATTTAATATTAAAAACTTTCAGGCAACACGCCACACCCACCCACCCACCCACACACACACACACACACACATATATATATATATATATATATGCTAATTTTCATAATTGAGGGTTTTTTCTGCAAATTGAAACTAACACAGGGGGTTAGGTGCAGTTAACTCATATATATATATATATATATATATATATATATATATATGTATCATTAACGGCATAATTGACATTTCACTCCCAAAAACCCTTCCACACACCGTGAGGGCCACACAACGCGCTCAGGGTTTTTTTTGTAAACTTTTAGAAAACACAAGGTTTTTTTAATGATTTTCCATATGACGGAGTTTTTTCTACTCATTTCGCCTAACACGAGGTAGTATACTGCATTTTTCTCCTTAATACTTCTAACAACACCATCAAACATTCTTAATTTGATATGCTCAATTCCTTCCATGGGTAATGAGTTATTATTATCCAAATAAACAGTCACATTTATTTAATTGCAAGTTGCAAACCACTACTTGTTAGAACACATATAAAAAGTTGCACCAGAATCAAGAACTCAGGAAATCGGCCCATGATTTGAACTTACAGACAACACTCTCCTACACAGTCACAGTTATCAAAACCAAAAGTGGCAATAACATTAGTGGAGTTCTCCTCCTTAAACTTCCCCTTCTTCTACTTAAACTTAGGAAAATCTCTTCTAAAGTGACCTTGCTCCCCGCCCCCAAAACAATATTGTTTCTTTGCTCTAGACTTCGATTTAGCCTTAGACATCACCTAGAACAATCTCTCATCTCTGTTCTTCCCCTACTCACCAAATCCTCACCTTCTGTTCTGTTTTCTAAAAAGCTCTTTTTCAACCCTTTAGACTTCAGAGCATTGCTGATATCATCCAATAAAATACTATCTTCCAATGTATCAATGAAAGTCTCCTAGGATGGTGGTAATGAGCTTAACACAATTAAGGATTGTTCCTCATTATCAATTACAATATATATTCTTTAAGTTCATTATTATCGAGTTAAATCCATTGAGGTGGGATTTAATAGGTGTAACTTCATTCATCCAGAGATTATACAATTTCTTTTTTAGGTATAGGCGATTTGTCTGCGATTTCGCAGAATATTCCTCCATCTTCTTCCACTCCTTTGTTGTCGTATCTTCAACAACAATCTCGTGAATAACGTTGTCAGTGATGCTCATGAAAATCACACTTAACGCCCTCTCCTTTAACTTACACTTCTCCGCTTCCTCCGTTTCTTCAGGAAACTTCTCTTTAGTTGTCTTCCATAATTCTCTTAAAATCAAAGATCTCATTCTAATCTATATGTTTATATATTATAAAAGTACGAGTTGGGTTTTTGGTTTCTTGAGACTTTGTATTCACCTGAAATACCTTCATTGTAAGATTTTTAATAAAATACAGTTAAGAGTAATTTTGTAAATTACAAATCTGGTACATAAATATTCTTTCAGAATATTTCATTCTAATCAAACTCTCAATTATATCTATATAATTCTATTCAAAATATAATTATATAAATCTTTCTCTAATTATAAAACACTATATATTTATAATCTTATAAACTTTTTAATAAACTAATCCTAATATTATTCTAACTATCTCGACTAAACTAATAAATCTCCAAATTTTTTACCATGAAATAAAATCAAGTCTTATATGTTTAGAACAAAGAAAACCACATGCACAACTCATTCAAAATCACTGTCGAATTATTAATTGCCAAAAATACAAAAAATGCACATGCAAATTGTATTTTCTCATGATAATACTTTTAAAAATATTAAACTTGAGGGCGACTTGGTAAGTTTGCATTAAATATTATTATATTTAAAATTTTTAAAAATACTTATTAGAGTAAAAATAGGATTTCTTAATAAGTTAGAAGTAAAACTCCTCCAATCTATAGAAAACATATAGAATATGATAATAAGGATTTTTTCTAAAATTAATATATTAATTATAAGTTATATTATAAGATATTTGTAAATTTAAAAATAAAATTAATAATATAAGGACAAATATTGTCGACATTCCACATAAATGTATATTTTTTTTTATTAAAATTTATTATTACTTATTGATGGATAAAGATGATATCACTTAATTGTACAACTAAAAATAAAGAGAAAATATTTGTAATTATATATTAAAGAGTGTAAAAAAGAACAAATAAATTTAATATATAGAGACGAGTATAAAAATGAAATAAGAAAAGACAGATGGAATTTTGGAATGCCTCTATACAACCTGTTGTAGGATTTTACTACAGTTAAAAACAAATCATGCAAGTGTACACTAACATACGCGTAGCACAACAGGATCGTACCCACAGGGAAGGGGAATCAATCACTACTCTATATTCTTCTCTAATCTAAAGACCGAACGAAAAGCAATTGGTTGTTATCTATCACACTGCTAAAACAAAAATTAACAATTAACTAGAAATAAACACAATTAATACTAAAACACACTTGAACTACTTCAGTAAACTAAGCAGGTAGGGGAAAAGTAATGAATCATACAATCAAGAGTTGACACGATACTCGTCTGACAAATGTAATTCTACAACCTAGTCACTTAAGTTTGTATTACTCTCTCTCAAGGTGTAACCAAGTGCTTAATTAGTGTTCAATGTTGCTCTCGCAATCACCAATAGTTAATTAAACCATAGGAACAAGACTAGTGCAATTCAATATTCTAGCGGCTAGGCATGGAATAAGATTATTGTTGTATAAGCTAGAACCAAATCTCATTGTATCCTACAACTTACAGGTTATGAAAGCAATCCAAATCACCATCAATTTTTCAATCTATAGGCAATTCTAAGTCATGCTAAGGTTGGCTTGACCATTGCAATTCAAATTAAGCCCGCTTTCAAAACTAAGAATTACAAAAGTCATTCAAGCATTATATCGAACATCTGTCATGCATGCATCATCACCCCGCTAGCCCTAAAGAATTAGCTACTCATAATTGAAGCAAGACTCATAAAACTAAAGAAAATTGCATTAAAAGAAATCATATTCATCAAAACTAAACAAAGTCTAAAAATCAAACTCATAAACATTCAGTAAAATCTGGAAAATTAAATCTAACATATGAAAACTAAAACTTGAGGAATTAATTTAAATAATAAAGCAACAATAAAACTGGAAGAACTGAATTAGTTTCGAACTAATTTGTCTGAACCCTCTGAAAAACTCTTGAAAACGCCCAGCAGCTCCTTCCTTCACTCTAGGTTACGATTTTTTTGGAAGTACCCCCAAAACAGGACTTCTAAACGCACTTAAATATCAACCCTAATATCTCTCGCTGACAGCGGTAACGGGCGTTACCTATCCATATGCATTTCTTGTTAAGGCCCGTTACTGCTGAAATCGCAATAACGTTTTTATTAATGGTAACGGGCGTTACCACTTTCCTTCTACACAGGGGCAATGGGCGTTACCCTTCTTCTCTCGCCAAAAGCTTCACTCTTGTGTCTTGTAACGGGGGTTACTGAAATTGTACTCCTAAATGGTAACGGGGCTTACCACATTTTCCTCCAAAAATGCGTGAATTTACTTTACTTCGTCGTTTCGTAACTCCAACTCCTAAAACACCTAAATGGAGCAAAATAGACACATAAACGCATCAAACGGCACAAAAATATATTCCAATGAACGCTCAAAATTATGCAAATTCTACACTCAACAAACTCCCCCCCACACTTGCCCATTGCTCGTCCTCGAGTAATACGAAAATCAAGAAAACACATCCTTATCAAACCATATCTCAAAGCAATCACCGGACCTTCACCTAAACAAGTCTAGCTCATTAAATCAAGTATCCATAAACATCAGATCATCAAAACTTAGTATGAAAAGTATAGCCTTGTGTAGTGTGTGAATCAAACGAAACAATGTTCAAAGATTAGAATGACAAATTCACAATTCCCTTCTAAGTTATAATCATTAACTTCGGAATACATTCTTCGCACCTATCTCCACTAATGGAATTAAATCAAGACTTAGGATCGGTAGGTCTTTTGAGCTTGTAATGTAGGCTTAGGGTAAGGTTATGGAATATTTGGATCAGGTGACTACTAACTAAGCTTACATCATTCAACCTTTAAACTCATGACACTTCACTTTCGCCATTAAACATATAATCCCCCCTAATTCGACAACTATATCCCGCACTCTCAATTTTCACACTTTGCATAATTTTTCTCTTTTCTTTTCTTTTGCTCTTTCTTCTTTTTTTTTTTTTTTTTTTTCATGTCTTTTCTTTTTCACACTTTTCTCATTCTTTTTCTTTCTCTTTACAATAATCTCTCAATCCAATCACAAGAACAATCCAAAGGGTTAAAAGATAGATAATTACCATAAAAATCAAATGAGCAAGCCTTGGTGTAAAAATTATCAAGGTGGGTATTCTTTTGTTGTGCATTAGGCTTATAATGTGGCTACAAAAATCTTTGCACAACAATTAGGCTCAGCGGGGTCAATAAGATAACGTTGTTTAGTGAAAAACGGCTAAAAAGAAAAACTTATAATCCTCTGACAACGAATGCCTACTTCACTTCCTTAATCTTTCATTAACTCAAAATTTCGCCTCAATAGGACTAAAATGCATCCTAATCAAATCTTTGACTCATTCGGAAATCATCAATTCATCTTTCTAAGAAAAGTACATGATAACGTTCAAAAGTGCTCAAAATATAAGGGCATACTAACACACTAAATCATCAAATCTCATGCAATTTTCCTCAATTCAAAAATCCTAACTTATTCTAGCAAAAGCTCAACAATCAAACTTCAAAGAAAAAATTCAAAACGAGGGAAAATTTTCAAAAATTTTCAAAATTACTCAGTTTTTAGCAAATACAAGTGTAATACACTAATCATGCAAATATTAAATATACTCATAACAAGCATGCACTCCTCCCCCACAAGTAAACTGTGCAATGTCCTCATGCAAACTAAAGAGGTAAAGGTTCAAGAAAACTCCCTGTTTAAATGAAGAATCGGCAAAGTGCTAGCAACGCTTCCAAAACCTGAACAAGTGACTAGAAAACACGGATCAAGCGCGCAGGCAATTGGCAATCAACATGCATTCAACCATTAATACACAAGCCACAAATTCCAAGGAGAAGAAAGGCATATTGCATTAAAGATGAAAGAGTTTTAGGCAACAGCAAAGAAAAACAGTAGCAGGAGTATCACAAGTATGCAAAAGTATCAATAATACAGATCCAACTAGCAAATAAAAGAATAACAAATCTCTGATCCACATGAGCGCGAAAATCCCCCATTTTCTGCCGCCAGTCAGTCAACCCTGTCTCAATTCTTGCCAATCTAGTATTAGAGTCTGCCAGATCCAATCGCAACGCTGCCATGCTGATATTCCATGCACGCATGGACATGGGCTCATCACCCTCCTACTGAGGGACCGGTCTCAGGCATCATTTCTCCCCTCAGGTGCATCCGGGATCTCGTCAATAGCAGCTTTAAGCTCATCCGGCACCTCATCATAAGTAGCAAAGCCCCAAGCATACATTTGCCTGAACCTATCTCGTGCCCTCTTCGGCCACCATGGCAACAACCTTCCCTCGAGGGGCTCCTCTGGCCATTCAGTAATTAAACCCATATTCTTCCAATTGTCCTCATCCAAGAACGGATACATGGTCAGTGGCTCCCCCTTTCTGGGCCTCCATCCGACACTCTTGGCAATCATGGTCACGTAGGCCCCGTGGCCTATAGCACCTGTGGCCTTGTTGGCCCCGTCATTCTCGCAATCAAATCCCAAGTGCCATTGTACCGCCTCCCTTCCTTCATCATAAACATAATACCTAATTCAACAGCCTGTATATTTCCCTCACTCTCATTACGAGCACTGAAGCTACAACTCAAGATCTTATGCACAACCCTCCAGACTATACTGTCCAGGTAGGTGGCCTTCGTGTTCCGTACATGATAGTTAGGGGTATTGGGCTTCAATGGGAAGGACCTCCAAATACTCTCCCGCACATCAATGCTCTAAGCGGGGAGACTCGTCTCACCGTCCTCCAGAAAACCAAATATGGCCCTCAATTCCTCAATGGAGTAAGTATATGCTTGTCTAGCATCCAAGGAAAAAGACACCGGCTCATTTTGACTAGGCTACCAATTCAGTGTGGTGAAGAAGGTAGCCGTAAGTTTCGGATATGTATGTGCATCTCTTTCCAAGAATCTCAACCAGCCAATGTTGTTGAATAACGTCCGGATCTCATCCCACACTCCCATTCGGATCAAAGCATCTCTTTTAAAGAATCCTGTGGGGGAAAATCGTTCTCAAAAGCACCCGATCATATGGGTTTCCAACCCTTTCGACAACCACATTTCTTGTCTCACTTTGGCCCCGAGCCCTAGAAGTCCCGGAACTCGAAGCTCCTTCGGCACGAGTACGTTTTGAACGTCCCATAGTTCCTGAAATAAGCAAAAATAACCAGGCAAAGCAAGCAATTATCAATCAAAGTTCACTTAGGCAATTCATTGAACATTTTGTGAGCATAATCCTAAGGTAAGGGTTTTGGCTCAAATTCCTCAATTCTGTCTAACCCAAAACAACATTGTCTCACCTTATTACAACTATAATCAAAAACCACCGACAATCTACTCCAAGTCCAGACTTAAACACCAATATAGGACTAGAAACTAGGTTAATCTACAAATCACCCAAAATCATCTAGAATTCAAACCAATTTTCAAACCTTAGTTCTAACATGCACAAGTCCTCCAACGTTAACAATTTCAAACCAATTTCGTGCCGTGGATATGTGTTTATGTGCTTCGTTGGTGATGATGATGAATAGTGTTGGGTTGGGAGTTTGGCGTGTTTAAGCTCGTTTCGTAAGCTCTAACTTGTACTTATATGTTCTACGTGTCGAACTTGCTTCGTGGTATGATTTTTGTGCATTTTGGTATTGTGTGTATGTTTTTGTTGGCTTCTCGACGCCATTTTCGAACTGCTATTCTTTTTCTGCTGAACCAGGCCGAAACGGTCATTCCCGTCGCTGCCTTGTAGCCGAAACGGCCCTTTACGGGTTTTTAGTGATGTCAGTTCCGAGTATGGGAACGGTCGTTACCAGGTTGTCCTTGGGCTCGGAATGGCTGTTCTTGGGTGAAGAATTTGGCAATTCTTTACAGACGCTCGGGGAGAGTTTCGGGTAGTTGGGAACGGCCGTTCTCATTTTGTACTAGACCTGTGAACAGCTTTCCCGTCCTCCTGGTCTTGTGGTGCGTTCACAGGAACGGCCCTTCTCGCCTTGGGCAAGGTCGTTCCCATCCTTGCTCATGTGTCTTTGTGTGTTTCGTGTTTTATATGCTATGTTATGACTTTATTATGCTTTCTTAGCTTTATTACTTCGATTTAATAGCATGTTTTGATATGAATTCGCATTATATGCTTTAATATGTGCATGTAATTTGATTTAATGCCAATGCATGATTGTTTTATGCTTGTATCCGTGGCTCATGACTTCATGCCAATCATAAGCGTACGTCGTGCGTCTATGTGGTTCATTCTTGAGTCTAAGTTTTATTCTTGTGTTCAGTTTGCTCAGGTGCACCCGGGTGGTGTTTTGTCGGCCTTGTTGATTACAGGGTGGATCAAACGTCTTGCCTTTGGCCTCGTCGGTGTAAGGTGAGGTTAGGATTATTAGTTATGACCTTAATACAATGTGCTTGATTTTTAATGCTTGTGGTTCCATAAGCCTTATAAGTACGTAATTATGTGTGAAATATGTATTTGTCCGGATACGTCATGAGTTTACAAGTATGTTAAGCAATATACAAGCCTATGTATGCTTGTTTTAGTTTGATTACTATGTATATGTATGTATGTATAAGTTCTGTTTGTCTGCAGCGGGTTAAGTTCTGTTCTGTTACAGTATATTCTGTGAATGTTAGGCCCCAGGAGCTATGGTTAAGGAATCGTCGAGATGGTATCGGGCCATCAGGGCTCGGCCTGTGCATAGTCTCTATCCAAGATATCATGTGTGATCCCAGGAGCTAGGGAAAGCATGGGTTTGTTAAAGTTCTGGATGGCTAGGGCCGCACATGGCCCATCCATCATTGGTGTGGTGGATGGATATGTTCTGAATTTCTGTTTTGATCTGTTCCGAGGAGTAAAGGTTGGAAGCTTGTACCTACCGAGCAATCTGTTCTATTAAGGTTTGTGAAACGCGGATAGCTTCTCAATTAAGTTAAAATTTGGAAACATTTTAATAAGATAAGTTAAACTCCGAAATATGCTGAGAAGGATAAGTTTTGTTATGAAATGGTCGATATGTTAAGATATGAATGTATATGTATGCTATGTATGAGATAAGTTCGTTTTGCTTTGTTTTGCAAGTAACCCCTATATGTATATATCACGGGAAAATGGTTTGGTGTGTAAAAACTATCCCTGAGTTCACGAACATTATGATTTTTTGACGTGCTTTGCTCTCTTATATATATAGTGTGTGTGGGTAGCCCCTCACTCAATCAGTGTGACTAACCCTCTCTCTCCTCATGTTTTTAGTTTGCAGGTTTCGCTTGGAGTTCGAGCTAGTCGGAGTGAGTCAGTATTTGGAGTCTATTTTCAAGTCGAATCTGTTGTAGTAGTTAAGTTTTCAGCATTCTGGATTTCTTTATTAGGATTTATGTATAAGATTTGTATGAATGTTTATTGTAGATTTTATTGTGAATTGATATTTTCGGGACAGGCTTCTAGGGATAGTTGAACCCGTTGGATCTATGATTATTGTTTGATTTTCGGGATTAGGTATTTAAGCTAGTTGAACCCGTCATCTGCTGCTTGTGCTTTTATGTTGGTTGTATGCTTTCGCTTCCCCATTCTTGTTGTTTGAATTTTGTTATTCAGGGTTTACGTCCCGCATAGCTTTGGTGTGCGTCTGTCGGTCTCCCATTCGCCACCGCTTGGTTCATGTACGGGTTTTCCCATTTCGTATGTGGATTAGGCCTTGGTGCGGGGGATGTGGTGACCCACCGTGCGGGGTGCTACACACTCTTTGAGAAGGGTCCGATCCCAAGTTAAAATGTCCTTCAAGTTTTGATTCGGCCAATAAGTTATATGTATTGCTGCTTTGGAAGATGTTGATCTAAATTGATAATTGTTGGATCAATCTCATTTAAATTAAATTCAAAAGTTCTCCATTTTATTTTTTAAGCTGAAATCCAAACTAGGATATTGAAATTATTTATTAATATTCGAAATTTCGTTTACCATTGTATGCGATAGTAATTCTCACTTTATCATGTTCTTTATAAATATATTTGTAAAGATATTGTACAGTTGTCACTATAAAAAGCCTCAACGTTAATGTGAGAAATATAACTTAATAAGAGATGGATTATAACATACTACACATTGGTTATAAAATTGTGTATTGCGAACTTGAACCCTCACTCCGATTATTCTCCTTCCACAAATCGGATATCTATCTTTACTTTGTATTGTATTTTTACAATATGAACATAAGTAATGATATTTACATTCTCCATCCATCATACAAGAATTATTTAAGTTCTTTCATCAACATGATTCATGCATAATGTGTTTCATAACTAACTCATTACATTCAAGATTCTTTTCTTAATCAAAAAATTTGACACAAATAAATTGATCAAGTTGATCATTTATTGTAATTTTATATTTTGACCCTAATATGAGTATGTGGCAACCATCTCTTTTGAAACTCGATTGCATGAACATGTGTAACCACCTTTCCAGAAATCTCCTTATTGAGTAAATATTATTTTAAATGTTGTAATTTTTCCCAAAAAACTCTTGATGTATAAGTTAGCCCTTTCAAATCATGATCAATAAATGATACAATTAACAAATGATCACTAAGTAAAACATAACAAGATCAATAAATACATGCATTCTTCTTCATGTGTGGACGAAGAATTTGATACCCTAGTGACATCATTATTGAATCAAATAAAAGAATTATTTGAGTTGTTCCTTAATTTTGATACGTGTGTGTATATACATTAAAATCCAGTAATTCTTTCTTTAAACTAACTATTCTTTCTCTCTTTTTTATTCCTTCTAGGTCATTTGCATTCTATTTTCTTATTTATATTTTTCTAATGAGTATTGTTTTATATTTATGTTAGTTTTTTTACCATTGATTTTATGCATGTAGTAGAAATAATTAAAAGAGTATAATTATATAAAAACACTAAATATTTTTTTATAAAATTAGATTATATCTTATTTTTATATGCACACACATTGTAACTTCAAGGATTCTTAATTTAAAGAAAATTTGGTCCAACGACCTGCAATTCTAAATTGTGGTATATTAAATAAACCAAAAACTCTATTCCTACTTTTATAATATATATTATGTGAATCATCCTATCTAAATAATATTTACATATTTAATTTATATTTATTATATAAATTAAAGGAATATTATATGGTTAGTTAGATTTAGATAATCACAATTACATTAGTATTAGTTAATTGAAAAAATTACATTAAGATTAATTAATTTATTGAAAAATATTCTATATAAATCGTTTAATTATATTATTTTGTTAATTAGATAAACTTATAGTATTATTATAATTTAAGAAAGTTTATAAATTTAGATAATTAAAATTATGGACTTATATAATTAGAATTACGATTGATTTATTGAAATTTATGTTATGTAACTCTTTTAATTTAAACAATATTTTATATTACATAATTACCAAATTTTATTAAAATTTATAAAGGAATCAATTTGTTGTTTTCCAATTCGTTAGATATACCTTATTATAAAATTTTAATTATAGGCCTTAAAATTAAAAATGAACAACTTATATTATAAAATTTAAATACAATTAATATATCAATACTAAAACAATCTTTATTGAACTATGTATCATTTTTTATTTTTATTTTTATTTGTAAATTGAAGAAGTTTTAATTTTACCATGAGTCCTATTTCAATAAGTATTTTTTAAATATAGTTAAATTAATAATTTATAACATGTATTTAAATAATTATCCTTGACTAATAGTTATTGACGTGATTATTATGAGGGTGTTGAATAATCTATATTTTGAAAAAAATTAAAAACTCAATTCGTACTTTTATATAATATATAATATGATATAATAAATAATATAATATGTAGATAATTTTGTTTTATTGTATCGTATCCTAAACTCTTCACATAAAAATTTATATTATCATACCGATAGTATCAGTGAATCATAAAATCCCACCCCCATGAAAATGAGATCTCATATTTTATGATTGTTGATTTGAAATTCCCTGGTAATGAGTAGCTTTTGATTATATTTTTGAAAGAGTTTGGTCTTTTGTTGATTATCAATTTTTGGAATTATGTCCAAAAGTCAAATAAATAAAGGAAATAACAAGATATAATCTAAGATATTTTTGTCAATTAATAAACTAAAATACTTTTAACAATATTTAAACATTTTAAATGGTGTAAACACCGCCACTTAGCAGCAGTATCTGGCCCACTTATAACAAAACAAAGGACAACGCATTATTTACCCACCCACGACGAAATACATATATACATGATACATCACATCAAATGATCAAATAGTCAACTTTTTTTTTTTTTTTGGGATCAAATAGTCTAACCTTAATGTTCACAACAAAACACAACCACCCTTAAGAAACATCAATTGTAGGACCTACATCACATCAATTTTCTATTATTTTTGATATATGATTCAAGTAGATTTATGTGTGTTTTTCTTTTTAAGAAAATTATTCTTACTCTCCACTAACAGATTAGAGTGAATTCCTTTTCTGGACCTACATCACATCAATTTTCTATTATTCTCGATGTATGATTCAAGTAAATTTGTGCGTGTTTTTCGTTTTAAGAAAATTATTCGTACTCTCCACTAATAGATTAGAGTGCATTCCTTTTCTTAAAATGATTTAATTTTTTAATCCTCATATTTAAAAATATTAATCACGTACCGTTCTCGAGAACCTAAAACTTTTCTTATCATAAATTTGATAAAATGGTATTTTAAGTAAAATTTGATTAAGTTGTAATTATGTTATCTTTAAATACATCATAATTTTGTTATCCTAAACCTTCTCTGGCAAAGAATTAGTGAATTTTTTAAAAATAGTATTTTATTTTATTTTAATTCATAAAATGATATTCGAATAGGATGAGTTAATATTTTGATATGAAACGTTAGATATTGGGGCATCCCACACATAGATATGTGCAGCAGAAATAAATATGTCCATCACCTCAAATGATCAAATAGTCTAAAGTCTAAACACAACATGCCTTAAGAAACATTAATTGCTGGACCTACAATCTACGTCACATTAATTTTTTATTATTTTCTATGCATCAATCAAGTAAATTTGTACGTGTTTTTCGTTTTAAGAAAATTTATACCGTCCACTAATAGATTAGCGTCCGTTTCTTTTTTAAAATGATTTAATTTTTTAATCCATATATTTAAAAATATTACTTGTTCGTCCACACCGTTAAAAATTTTCTTATCATAAATATGATGAAATAGTATTTTAAGTAAAATTTGATTATATTATAATTATGTTATTTTTAAATACGTCGTAGTTTTGTTATCCTGAACTTTTAATTTAATTCTCAAAATTATCCATGATCTTAGGGTTGTATTTGTATGAATTAGGTATAATATGAAATTGAAATAGCCATATCACGAACGGTCATTTGTGAGCAGAAAACTCATCATTTGAAAAAACTTCTTTTCCTGACATAATATAAGCTTGAGTGCCGCAGTTTGGTTTTATCCTAAAAATTAGAATGCGTTAGATCTAATGAATTGAATTTTTTTTTTTTATTCAATTTAATTTGATATTAAGTTATTCGAACATGTACTACTTAAGTACCGACGCACATCAAACCCACTAATATTCATGGATTAATCTTTATTACAAATCACGAATGGATGACATTATTAGGTGAGATTATAAACTATTGAATGAGAATATATTCTAATATATCTAATAAAATATTAACTACAATTTTTTTAAATTTTTTCCACGAACTTAAAGTATCAAATGCAAAATTTTATATTATTAACGCGGCATAACCTTAACTAACAAGTTGAATGAAAATTAACCTAAAAAACAATATTACATAACTAAACTTTCTTATATAGATTACTTTTAACGATTCTTGAAGAAAACAATGTTCTTTTTTTCTACATACACTACATGTTTGAGAACTTTCGCTAGAAGTATTACAATTTGACATAATTATATTTCAAAAAATGATTGCTGTATTATTAATAATATAATTCAAGCACAATATTTGGTAAAACTAATTGTTTCACACTACCCCTTACAAAGTCATAAGTTTCTTGATTTTTAAAAAATTCAAATCCTCCAACCTCAATTACTCACTAAAAACAGATTGAAATCCCTCCATTTCATTCTCTCTTTTCAACATATTACATCTCTAATGAACTTTTCCTTCAAAAAAAAAAAAAATATCTAATGAACTTAAAAAAATTATGTTCTTCATAAAAGCATTAACCAGAATACAAGTTAACAGTAATGAAAGATATACTTCAAACCAAGCCTTGGAACATATTCGAAACAAAACAAGCTTACAAATAAGAGATTCAATAAAATGCAATATCTAGAGCACAGTGTACATGAGGAACGATAATCGTATGATTATCGAGGCCAACCTGACCTGACCCGAACCGAACTGGGTGTCATTAGTACATCCCAGATACAAATGGAGACTCATGTTATAATAATAATAATAATCAAGAAATGATTAAGTTGTTGAATACAGGATTAGGATGGAAAAAATATATGAAATCCATTGTACCCATAAAACTTTTCCAGACTCCAGCATTGCCGCTTACCGTTTTTTCCTTGATCTTTTTTTCACCTTTACCATCAGTAAAAATCCAAAAATTTATATATACCTTCCTAAGAAGAAGTCTTTGTTCCCTGTCTACCGAAAATGAATTCGCGTTTCTTGTGTTTTTAGTTTATACTCAGACTACGAGCTGATCAAGTTGCATTTGCTCGAGCCAAGCCCCTAAAACCGAATGATCAATAGAGTCAGTTTGAGAATTAGATTTCAAACACTCACCGGATGGCGCAGAAGCAGAAGTTGAAGAACCTACTGCTGCTGCAGATTTGTCCATCATCTCTGGTGGTGATTCTTTCACAAGGGATTGCACCCATGATAAGTCGGGCCCTTCGCCATCGTTCTTGATTTCAACAGAGGATGATTTTGTCAACAAACGGCTCTGATCGTCTCTTCCAACAGACCAATCAGCTTTCCCATTAGGTGATCCCCAATTATTATTAGCCCAAGCATTCACAGGCGACCCCACAGTTGGGCCCACCCTGAGGCTTTGCTGCATCTGCTGCTGCTGTTGCTGCTTGAGTGCCGACAGACGAGCGCTCATTGGGGAAGGAGTCTCCAAGCTGCTTCTTGGTGACAACATCCTTGGAGATGAGACACCAAAAGCAGCCTGCAACAAAGGGTGATCCACGTTTCTAGGAGAAAAAGGGTTAGTATTAATCGGTGACAACATGCTCTGCTGCTGCTGCTGGAACTGATTAAAAACAGCAGACTTATGCGTAGGAGAATAAACACCCTGATCGGAAAATCGAGGCGAAGAAGCAATCTCGGACGAAAACAGCTCTTCTAGATTGGAAGGAGTTAGAGTAGACTTTGACCGACCCGGACCAGAACCAGGACCGGGACGACCCAACATAGCAGAATTGGGTCGCACCTGCGAAAGACATGCTAAATCATTAAGAACCATTTGCTGGGCATCAAAATCTTGCAAAATATTCAGATCCTCAGGTGGAATATCGCGGGCACTGAGTGAAGACCTCAGGCGGCTCGACTGGAGGTTGCTGCCCGGGAGATGAAGGGTTGGGATATTTGGTGGGGCCCAATTTGCAGATTGATGAGGCATTCCGCTTGCTGTAGGAGACATGTTCTGATTGAATGCAGAAGGAGACATAACAGAATGAGATGTTGGCGAACCGGGCATAAGGCTCAGAGCTGCAGCCATGTCCATGTAGCCAGCTGCTGAAGCAGCTGACCTTGGAGAAGGAACACCAGATCCAGTAGAGACGTACAAGGGCCGAAGTTCCTCCTGAGTGTGAGCAAAAAAACACACTTGTCTTGCACATCCCGTGCCATCCTTGCAGAGGCGTGTGCGGTACTGAGCCGGATGGAGCCAGCACTCAAACACACCATGTGCGTATTCACACATGTCGCCTCGCCTGCACGCACCCTTGCGAAAATCAGGGCATGGAACACAGCTATAGTGGTACTTGCGGGGATCCCTTCTTCGGGCATTTTCTCCTGGATGAACAAATGGGCATTCGGTCCAATCATGGGAGTAGGCTCTTGAACAGGGGCGGACCTTGAAAGAAAACATTCTGAATTCATCAGTAGAATAGATACTGTTTCTAATGTCAGGAAGGGATGGATCCACAGGATATTGCTTCTTCTCTGATATGGAATTAGCAGCACCGGATGGGTAATTGGATGGGGAACATGGAGATCTGCTTTCTGGGGATGAGGATAAAACAGGTGAAGATGCATTGGAACTTGAAATGGAAACGCGCAAATTAGAATCGCCAATAGAGCCATCAGAAGCATTGTTTGATAACAAATCCACAAGAGCAGTTTTGGCATCAGGAAGCTTTGGATGAGCTATGATGACATCAACTGGCCGTCGACCATAGGCATCCTCAATATTTGGATCAGCGCCAGCAGACAATAGAAGCTTGATGACTTCAAATGCATTAATGGAGCCTCCAAAGGCAGCACAATGGAGAGCAGTCCACTTATCTTGGCCACACAATCTGTTCAAATCAACTTCTGGTAGAGCAACTATCAACTTCAAAACATCAGCACTGCCATAAGCAGCAGCTACCATCAGTGGTGTCCTTTCTTCCTGAGTGATCTGCTTTGAACCTTTCTTGCGAATATACCAAACTCCAGATTCATCTATTGCAGACAAATCAAGCTCGATGGATCTCCTGAAACCTTCAACATCATTGTTGGCAGCAAATTCAAGCAAACTGGAAAAGGAATCCTCAGTATCCACGGATAATTGACTCATGTCCTTCATGTTTTGAGGTATTCAACAGCAGATGCTTAGGTAGTGGAAAATTTAGAACTTAAAAGGTCCAGCCCGCGACAAATACTCTGCTCAACTGCAAGTCAACCAACAAAACATGTTAAGGTTTAATCCGAAAGGTCTAATATTTATATTAAAGCAACAACGTCAAATGTATAGGCGAGTCAACCAGGGTGAACATATTTATAACTCAAAAAAACAAGTAGAAGAAATTAGCAAGTCCGTTGTTCATAAGAAATAAAACTCATTGCCAAAATTCAAGAATTAAATTTGCAAACAGAAAAGCTAAATCCTCATAAATATCAACCCCAGTTCCACACAAAAAATTTGACTTAGTTCTGCGCATAGAAGTAGAAAGATCTCCCATGGGGTAAAATCTACACATGCAGTTAGATAGTTCAGAAGTCTAGACTTAGTTGCGTAAGAATCACAGTAACAAACACAGCTATTACCAAGCATTACCGTGGATGATGGCAAAAAAATTAATGCAGAATACAGCAATCAAAATACCAGAGAGTTCAAAGTTTTTTCCTTTTTAATAATAAAGAAAAAGCATATCATCAAGGGCATTAAATAGAGATAAAAGTAAACGATGGTGAGCAACCAGAATAATGAATCCCAAATGACAAAAATCTAAGAAGGGAATATATGGCCGAAAGTAGAATCTAATTTCCCACTAAGTTCAAGAACCGAATAATTCCAACGTTTCACCACTTACATTCCAGGAAAAGCGAATCTGCAAGTGCAAAAAGGCATATATTCACCAAAAATACATTACTTAACTTAGCCACCACTCTCACATAAATGTCAGTAATCACACATATAACAGTCAGCTGAGTCAAGATCGGAAAAAGATCATATCAAAACCACCGGAAAACAAAATCTTTCAGAAAATCCAACCTAAGATATGCATCGATTCCAAACCCCATCGAGTTCGCACACGAGAAAAAGAAAAAAAACAGTAAAACCTCAACAAATCAAACTGACAAAATCTTCACAAAATACAGCAAAGCAGATCAGTCCAGAATGAAGTCAACGCAACACAAAAAAGAGTACGGAAAGAGGGGAAAACTCACCACTGTTCCTAAAAATCGAAGCTTTACCCAAAGATCTGTGAAATGATCATATCTGCACGCTCATTTACCGATCCATCACTCGGATTAACGCAGAAAAATACAAAATCGAAAAATCCGAAGCAGATGAAAAGATCTCCATTACACAAACTGTCTACATACACAGGGTAGTGTCGTATGTATAGGTGGAAGGATGAGAGAAGGAAAAATCGAGAGAAAACGAAAGAGGGGTTGAGAGAGAAAGAGAGAGAGTTTTGTTCTGTAGTGAGAGAAAAAAGATTAGATATACTGGTGTGTATGTATATGTGTGAGAGAGAGAGAGAGAGGAGCAGTTTTGAAATTGAAATGGCGATGAAATTGAAATGCAAATGAAATTGTGTTGAAATTGAGGCGAAATGAGAATTGGAAAATGGGATTTAAGGGAGTGGAGTACGGAGGAGTTTGGCATTAGCAGAAGTAGGCCCGGTGGAAGCAAGAAAAAGGCCGTTTCCAGTTTTGGGCGGTCACGATTAAGGCCCTGTTTGGCTACTAATTTACTACCATTTTTCAAAATTGATTCGTTTTTTATCTTATCGTCTTTACTTTGAATATGAAGTTTTTTTTTTTTAGATTTGTTTTTATTTTTATATATTTTGGGTGGAAGAGATCAAAAATAACAGATTACCGACGAAATAAAATGTTCTCAGCATTATTAATTTAGAGTCACAAAAGATAAAATCGTCTGATATCATGTAATTCATGCGTCATTGGCACTGCACATGCATTATCATTACAATTAGTATGAATAATTTAACCCACAAGGAGTCCAAGGTAACTAAGAAGAGTTATGCAACTCCAGAATGACGTTTCTCATTGAATGATACTCAGGCACATATAAATTAAGTAAAAAAAAAAAATTTCAATTTCTTATTAGAGATAGATTGGAGTTTGTCGTCTATGTTTTGACATGATGTGATGTTACCTTGACATCTGGCACCACGTGGTTCGATCCATTAATTGATACAATGGCACTCGATTGGCTTTCGATCTACCTTCCTTCCTCCCCAAATAGTATAGTCTATTTAATATTGCAGGAGGATCCTCAAATTGAAATTGTATGGAAGATTCATATTAAATGTTGTAAATCCCCCAACAAATTACACTAAAGTGCACTATACTCGCAGTCATCTCGCCTGTAGGTGCATTAGATGCACCGTGGGAATGTGTATCCACTTCATGCACTATTATTTGTAGATGAATATATTTACTGTACCGTTTAACTTTTTGTTATTCTTTATGTCGAAACCACTCGACCTAATTTATGATTTGCTTATTTTTATCCTTCTTTCAAGTTGAGAATTTCTCCATTAAATAAATATTTGAGTGATCAAGTCAGACGATTAGATTTAATGATCACATCAACTATCGAAATTTCAACACAATCAAATTTAAAAAATCACATTCATGGAAACACATGGAAGAAAGCAAGCAGGGCGCAGCCCCCTCAAGCTTTTTGTCCATTTTCTATATAAAAAGTGATTTTAGCTTAAATTTTATTCCATCAAATCAATTTTTTAAAATAAAATATTTTAAATTTGTCATGTAATTAATATTAATTTTAAAAAAAGTAATTAATAAAATAACAAATATAATATAAACTTATTTATATGATTGATTAGGTTCAAATGAGTTGAATTCTATTTTATATATATATATATATATATATATATATATATATATATATAATATTTTTGTAAAATTTTCTGCTTCTTCCTCCTAAATTTTCATTTTATTAATGTCTTTCTCCCTATTAGAAAAAACTATTGCTCGCCGCTAGACTTCAGGGCTCAAGAGATAATAAAAGTAATTACTTTAATCCTAAGTAACTTAATTTATTTTGGCAAAAAAAAAAAGTAACTTAATTTTATCGTGTAATAAAAATTAAAATTAAAGAATTTCGAGGTTTTTACTATTTTGGAATATCATAGCTTTTACGACTTTGTTTTATCTTTTGTTGTTTTCCCTTGTATTCACCAAAACCCAACTCCCAAACATAACATACGACTCATGTAATAAACCATATAATTTAACGTAATAAAATTATTATGAAAGTAGATAAATAGTCACACATTAATAGAATTTAATACTTGAGCTTCATTGGCACACTAATATCTGTGATTATTGACGTGAAATTGTTTTAAAGAATGCTAATTTTGCTACTTAATAAATATACTTTTTGTTGCCCTTCATTTATGGAGAAGCTAACAGTTAAATTTTTTCTTTTCAATTTGGTTGGAAGAAGCAAACAATTAATGGACGGCCAACAAGAATAAACGTATTAATAAGAATCATTCCTTTTATGTTAATGTAATTACGTCTGGCATTGTTGGTTTACTTTTTATTTTTTTAAAGTCCATAAAGCTAATGGCTTTTCTTTTCTTTAAACATATGTTCCAAAGGAGTTAGGAGAATTCAAACTCGATATTATTATCTTGAAAAATCCATAAAATTTATGTTGATTTGGTAAATTTCAAGAGGGAGAGAGTGAGGGTGGAGTTAGCGTAAAATTATAATTTTATTAGTATAATTATTAATTAATAATTTAGCATTTTAAAATAAGCTCGTTATAATAAGTTAATTAGGAGTTTGACGCTCGAGGTTTGGTGATATAAATAATCATCGGTAAAAAGTATTTTATGCACTTATAATATTTTGATCCGACTCAAATGATAATTGCATCAGTAATTTATAAAAATAATTCTTCTTGGTGCATAATTTATAAAAATAATGTAATGCTTTTATACTGAGACATACAATTGGAAAAAAGAAATAAACATAAAACTCAAATACTTTGTATGGTTTCATCGTCATTTTTCCCCATTTTTTGACTATTATTGCTAGGCAAAACCAAACATTGCCTCGTTTATGGCTCGTTTTTCATATTAAATTTTGTTATTTTCATAAACATCAAATCAATTACAAATTATTAATTATTATTAATAATTTCGCACAGTTGATCTGTGCAAATAAAAAATATTATTATTTAAATATATTTAAAATTTTCATCATAATATAAATTTAATAATTATATATTAATAAAAAATAGTTAAAATATAAATTAAAAAATATGAGCAAGAAAAGTAAAATAAAAATTTTTAAAAATTAAAGTGAGGTGATAGTCGAGAGAAAAGTGGATTTAATAGATAAATAATTAATTGAATCAGACTCTGTTTGTGATGGAGAAAAATAAATAAATTAAATAAAAAAGAAATAAAGATCAAGTCCAAAAGACCATAAACGGGTCTCACACTTAATAAAAGAGTATAGATAAAATAATTAATACCGACTTAAATTCATTCAATTCAACGCCGCCTCAATATTTATTATTATTTTTTAATCTCCCACTCAATTATTAGATGGTATGTTATTATTAAAAAGAAAAAACAATACAATCATAGAGTTATTAACGAGACTTTCCCTCATATATAACCAATCGAGAATACAAGTAAAAATACAATGCAACATGATCTACCGATCAAATAAAGTAAAATAACAGAAGTACCTAAGTCACACAAGACTAGCGTTATAGAAATCAATAGCTACACTATCTAAAAAATCACCCGTGGTACCAATCAAACTACTCATATCACTCATCGGTCTAAGAAGGGACCTCTGAGCAAGTGGAGCGAGTACCAACGCTATAATCACCAAGCGACAAAGTGAACTCATCCATGTTTAGGGCGTCCTGAGGGCTCTCACTTTGCACTAAGGAGAAATAATATCTCTAAACTCGATTGTCATCGGACCAAATGTACCACTGAAATGCCGTCAAAGAATAAGTAACCAGCTGGCCTCAATATATATTTCAAAATCCAAAAGCGTAAAATAATATAATATAGGAATTGAATGACCAGCTAATCTAAAAATATAAGTTATTAGAAAAAAGTATAATTAATTATTTAAACATTTCTAACACACCATCTTATGTGTAAGCGAACTTTTTTTTGATATGGTTTTGTATGTGAATCTTTCACACTTTTAATTAAAATAAATATCGATGAGGATTTCATCATTAAATCTCATTGATATAAATTTTGATACCGTATTAAATGACTAATTAATCTGTCGATAACCAATATTAATATTCTAAACTCTACACCACCCTATCATATATTGTTAGATCAGTGATAACCGGGTTCTAACAATAACTCTTACATTATGAATTTACAAAACTCAAACTTTATAAAAAAAAGAGGTTGAAAATAAAAAAGGTAAAATATATTGAAAGTTGAAACCAAACACGAGTTTAGATTCGGCTATAAATTTTACCAATTAACGACAAAACAATCCTCTACATTCACTTTCACTTGGGGTGTGTGCGTTACAAAAAAATAAAAAATAAAAAAATCCTCTACATTCACTTTATTTCACCTAACCACTAAAGAGCTGAACATCTAAGTCAAAATTTATAAAGGGAATAATTTAAAAATGTCAGAACTCAGAAGTACTAACATAAATATATTCACTATTATTTCACTATATTGTCTTTTCCATGGAAATTTCCCAACTCCATTGAGAATGGAGGTATTGATTGAAGGAATAAATGCATAAATTTACGAACTACAACCATTGAATGTGTAGTATATTTGGTGCAATAAATTAATTTCATTACCTTCAAATAATCAAAACTAAATTAAAAAAAAAAAAGGTTTTACTTTGCCCTATATCTTTCTCATTAATGATTTTTGAAACATAATCTAAAAATAAGAATAAAAATATACTTTAGGAGTTGGGCCGCATCACTTATCAAATAGGCGATATCTAATTAAATTAACATAACGTCAAATCGTTAAAATACATTGCTTCATGCTAAGATATACTACTTTATGGCAGATGTAAAACATGATGTCCATGCATTATGTTAGGGCTATCGACGGGTCGGATTCAAACCGGATCAGGAGATTCCGAATCCGAATCCGAATCCGATAAGACAATCCAATTACCGGATTCATTATTTTTTAATCCATATATAATCGGGTCGGATCAGATCCGATAAAGGATCCGACCGGATTAGCAATAAAATTTATTTTTTTAAATAATGAATTTGATATAAAAAATAAATATATTTACATAATATTAAATAAATAATTATTATTTTAATGGATTATTTGATAGTTTTGTTTATATTTATTTAAAATAGGTTAATTTAAACTTATTAATAGAAGATAATATATACTTTTAGAGTAAAAAATTTAAAATTTATTATTGCTTAAAGTGATAAATATGAGAAAATTTTAATTTTAATCATTTTCACTAAATATTATGTACTAGTAAATAATTTATTTAATTAAATATTATATATATTATCGGATTCGGATTCTTAACGGATCGAAATTCCTTAAATCCATATTCGCTCTATTTATTTCGGATAACGAATATTTATAATCGAATATGATTCATCGGATATTTTTATCGGATGAATATATTAAAATTCGGATCGGACTCGGATTGAATTCGGATTAAAATCCGACCTATTGACAGCCCTACATTATGTTTAACTTAATAATTTATTTATGTATGTATTCGGGCCCAATATACTACAAGTCTACAACCAACTACTGGATTGGGTCATTGGGTTCCTCGTTTTCTGGATTTAGTTGAAAGGGCAACCCATTTCTTTCTCCTTCCTCCTTAAATTTAGGGTTATCTATTAAAATTTCCTTAATTTCATAACTTGTATCGCTATCAACTAAACTTTATTTACGTATTCGAATTATGTGAATGCCTCAGAAAATATTCGATTCTTGTAGCCGATATTTAATTTTAAACAATGAAAATATTTTGAAATAATTTAAAAGCTCTCATTTTCACTCAACCTACTTTACAACTATTTTTTTCTAATAATATCTCATGCAAAAAAATGAATAAATGTTTCTTGTCTTATTGCTCAATCTCGAACAAATCGAAAGTACTTATTTAATTACTTGTAGATATTATCTTTTACTTTGTAGATTGGAAATTAGGCAATATTTTGAACCTCCCAAACACGGCCTTATTATTCGAGCCATTAGTCAAGTGAATGAGGTGGAGAGTCACGGATGTGAAACGGAAATTAAATATTGCTGAAATAGGGAGTTTTAAGTCCGCCAATGATGGGGAAAAATAGGGTTAATAGGAAACTTACTCCTATAAATATAATTCGATCTTACTCCGAGGCATTTATCAATATATTTTTCAGTTATTTAATTGAAAAATAGACTATTATATAATTTCTAATTATTTAATCGGAAAATTCCCGAAAAATCCCCATATGAGAACTCAAATTCCTCTTTACTCCTCACTTTCAAAAAAGTTACTCTGAACTCCCCAGATGAAAATCAAAGTTCCTCTTTACTCCCCGTTTTTTTTGGAAGGTTGTATAAAAATTCAAGAATCGCGTACCCGAACCCCGAAATCACGTATTTAAATGCCCAAATATTTTGGGCATTTAAATACGTGATTTCGGGGTTCGGGTACGCGATTCTTGAATTTTTATACAACCATGGGGAGTTAAAGGGAATTTGGCTTGTCATCTAGGGAGCAAGTGGGAACTTTTTTAAAAATGGGGAGTTAAATGGAATTTTTTCAACTTTTAGGTACTATTCATAGAAAACCCCTTATTTAATATATGCTTGAACGTAAAAGAATATAGTATTCATCAATTTAATTTAATTTTAATACCTATCTATCCCCAATATTCAACTCCACGCAATAATAAATTTTGATCCACATATAGCCAATGGTTCAAACTACAAATTTAGAATTATGTAACCATGATTAAGAAAAATTATAATATGCAAATAATTATATAATTTAATAATTAATAATTGAGTTTTGTGACGTCGTAGTCAACTTGGTAACAACACCTACGAATATCCATACGCCCAACCCTTCACTCTTCAGAATAAAATTAGCTGAGAAAAGAATGCCGGGTTTCTAATTATGATTAACTTTTAAATTAAAAATAGTTTTTGAATAAATAAAGTCTTAATACGTTGAATAGTTTCTATTTATAATTAGCTGAATTTTTTAATTAGGGGACAGATGCTTCTGCGGGAATATTATCATGTTTCTATTGTAATATAAATAAATAAATACGTCACAAGATGCACCGGACCCATGAATCTTATATTTGGACTAGGAGATTGGGCACCGCGCAAGGCGCGGTAATTGTGCCCGGTAAACGAGAGAGGGAATGACCATATCATTGCACAACATGTATATTTTTCATTTTGTTAATCTTAAAAGTTTAACAAAAGTACATAATAAAAGGGAATGACCACATCTTGCACAAACAAGAAAGGGAAGAAAATATCAAACATAATACAGGTTTAAAAATATTTACCAAGCAGGAGTTAAATATAAAGAAGTGTGACCTTTGTACATTCATTATTTTTGTACAAGTGGATAATTTCATACTAATGTATGAAAACAAAAGACTTCCTATGAAAGGATGCTAACAAAATGGGTCACCAATAAAAACCTAAAAGTTTAGTGAGTCGCTTAGCCTAAATATTTACATATTTACAAACGTAACAGGTAAGTAGCATGATGTTTTCAGTCGAGACTTTCAAGATTCAACTTGATTAGTATGAGATGTTTCAAAATCTTCTTTAATGAGCGAAGAGGAACCTGTATAGAAACAAATGGATAATTAGTTTAATTGGAAAAAATGAGACTGATGAAAATTCAATGAAAATACATAGTGCATACTTGAGCATCCTTGAACTTGAGCTTCAATGGATGGTTCGTCAACCTCAACAAGTGAAGTGACAGTATATTGGTATTCTTTATGTTTTAGAATGCCAGCGCAATTAAGTATTTTATCCTGTATCATAAAAATTATATATATATATATATATATATATATATATATATATATATATATATATACGTTACAATAAGACATTAACTGTTCTAAGTAGTGTTATATATCATTCTAATATTATGATTACCTTTTCATCAAGTTTCATGAGTTCAATAGCAGATAGACCGATAACCTTTTCTGCAAGCTCTCCAAACACGACAACATCCAACTGAGTTAACTTGTCCGAGAGTGTGACAACAAACCTAGCTCGTTAATGTTTATGTAATTACATGAATTATTATGAAATAGAACAGAAAATGGTTATGTTGTCAAAACAAATCATTTGATTGCGAATGGCAAAATTATAATTCTCTTGAATACCTCAGTCTTATTAATCGAGTTATATTGTTGGAATAAAGAGAATGAAATGAAACAACATAGAAAGGACTATGTTGCTGGCTGAATTTAGATATTCAAAGAAGATAGTTCTTAAAAGTACTCAGGCACGAACGACTTTCCATGGCTTAAGCATCAATTAGACCATGTTGAATGCTGCATTTATTTGGAAAACATAGAGACACCCTGTTTGTTTATCAACATTTGCATCTACAGAAGAATATCTCAATTCTCAATTTAAAAACAAGCATTTCCTCCAAATAGCAGCTTTTTTTTCATAATATGATAAAGTAATCCAGGATACAATTATTCTCCATGCATTTTTCTAACTCACTATCCCAACACTTCTCTCTCAAGTTCCCAAAACAAAACCAACAAACTCCGCTAACCATATTTGCTAGAGCGCTTAGTTTTTCCACAGGTTGGTTATTAAGGGCTACTTCTTAAGGCCTGGAAATAATCATCTCATAAAGTAAAAGTTTTTGAAATTATGCTACCATTTCTATTTTAAAAAGCTTAATATTATAACTGAAGAACAAGCTAAGATACTAACATTATTTTGAGAGAAACAATAACAGACTTATTTATACAATCTTATACATGGTAATGGAATTCAAAAGTGAGATTTATTATATTTACCAGTTAAAATATTCTTCAAACAGATTGTTTCCAGTAGTTTGGTTGAATAATAGAAAGTAACATTATATGTAATATAACGCATTGAGAAACTCAAATATTTTTCTCATGGATGATATCAGCTTCCAATAGCAACTTGGTTGCAAAAACAAATTTATTATGAAGCCCAGAAACATAAGTGGCAACAATGTACGACAACAATGAGCACAACTCCTAGCCTTCACACAATTGCAGAACAATCAGTATAAGGATCAAGTGGGATTATCGGAAAATACCAAAACATAGCGTAGTTAATGTTTTTAAAGCTAAATAGAAAATTTAAATTCATCATGTAGAATTGTATCGTCTTGTCACTGCCATCTTCATCCAAGAAAAATTACATCGGCATGTTCTTAGAATGTTCCGGCCAGCACAACAACTTCAACAAACATCACTCTAAGCGATAAGTAAAATCGGGGATACGTTTAAAAAGAAAAACGTGAAATAAATAATAAACGAAGATACGAATAACTCACACACTGTGCCAAGTACGTGAATCAAATCCAGGAGGCAAATTTCCACTTAGGATCAGCTCAATCTGCATATTTAAAATTTGCTTTGTGAGAACGATAAAAAAATTGGTTCTGCAGAGAAACTGAAACAAAATATTCAAACTATTGAATAAGCTCCCAAATAAATTCAATGGAACAAACTCTTTTCCTTTGAGGTTAAATATAATTTCATAATGGAAGTTGACAACTTAATAAAAATTAAAACACCAACAAATTGTTTGAACCTAAAAAGATCAGACTTTAATGGAGTCTGAAATTGTTCTTTTTATAAAGAAGAAACAATCAGTAATTCATGTAAATAGTTAAACTTGTCTCCAATGGAACAAATTAACCAACAATACAAGCATTAACATGCATGCGCCTTTAGAAAGCATAACTACCAGTGAGCATGGACATCTAATTTCCCATTCTTTTAAATTCTAAAAACTATGTTGCAGTCTAATTTCCCAAGTCTTATTTTTGGTTGAGAAGTGATAATTTCATATTGAAAAACTCAAGTTTTCTTGTCTTATGTTTTTTTTTTTTTTTTTTCCTTTATAAAAGATAAAAAATATATATATATAAATTGGACTTAACGGTCAAAATATCTATTTCTGTAAAAATAATGAAAAGACCAATATTATAAAAAAAATAAAAAAATAATACTAAATATATTTATTTTAAAAAATATAAAACTAAAATTGAGAACGATTCAATCGTTAGAACAAAAAATATAATTTAGTTATAGACTTGATGAACACGTGGAACTAAATTTATAAAATATGAGATTAAAATTATAAAAAATCTAATTTTATGGGACCAACATGGAATTTGCTCACTTTAAAAGACGTAAGTGATTCGTTTTCTTATCAGAAGTATATCAGAAATTAATTGATGAATAAGGTTTTACTCTCGTATAGGAGTCTTTTACTCGCGGATGGGAGCCGCTCTTTCACCTAAACTCTAATACCACCGGAAAAAATAGCGATCGGAGCCGCGAACAGTGCTGCTACTCGGCGCACCGTCGTTAGTCGGGGCTTTCCTCTGTTCCTTGTTCTTTACTTCAGTTTCGTTTTGTCTTCTCTCACGTCCTTTCTTATCGCTTTCTTCTGTTTTTTGTTCCAGGGTTCTTGTCAGGTACCATTACCCAGAGATGAGGAGCCGTGTCATCATTGATCATGTCCACTTCCGCTTTTGGCCCAGGTAACTGGCCTCCACCGTCCGATTGTGAGATTACTCGTCTAATCCAAGCTCTTTCTCTTACCGTTAAGGAGTCTAGGTGTTTAGAATTACCGGTTTCTGTCAGTAGCACATCTCCGGTAAAATCTGGTTTATCGCTGGTTGGGAAGTTATTCTCTCGTCGGACAGTCCGCTTTGAAACTTTCAAGTTAACTATGATCCGAGCCATGAATTCTATAAATGGGATGTAGATAACCAAATTGGGACATGACCGTTTTCTCTTCACTTTCAACCACAAAGTGGATTTGCAAAGCGTGCTAGAAACCTCCCCATGGAGCTTCGACAAGTATCCGCTCATCTTGCAACTCGTAACAGCTGATGAGGGCCCAGAATCTATTGAATTGGATTTATGTGACTTCGTTATCCAGGTTCATGGTCTTCCTCAAAGCTATAATAATAGTGCACTGTTGGATATGATAGCCAATAGAATTGGGATTTATCGTGGCATTTCGCCGGATAGGGTTTCTGTTAGGGGTGGGCGTCGGGTCGGGTTTTCGGGTTTCGGGTTAATCGGGTCGGGTACCCGAAATTTTGGGTAGCTATTTTTGATACCCGAACCCGACCCGAAAATTTCGGGTACCCGGTCACGTCGGGTTTCGGGTATCCGTCCTCAATTTTTTTTTTTTTTGGTTTTTTGGTTGTCAAAAGCTGTTTCCATTTCCAAGACTTCCCCGTCAAAAGCACTATTGTCAAAAAGCCTGCTGCAGCCTGCATATATATATTATTAATATATATAACATATTATATATATTAATAACATTTCCTGATTTCCAGACTTCCGGTCATTGTCATTTGTCAAAAACCTGCGACACTGTTGTCAAAAAGTCTGCTGCATATGTATATTATTAATATATATAACATATTACATATATTAATAACATTTTCAGACTTCCGGTCATTGCCATTTGTTAAAAACCTGCTACACTGTTGTCAAAAAGCCTGCTGCATATGTATATTATTAATATATATAACATATTATATATATATATATATATATATTTATATAAAATATATATTAAATTAAAATCGGGTATCGGGTACCCGTTCGGGTAGATTTTTTCTACCCGAAACCCGACCCGATTTTTATGTCGGGTATCGGGGACCCGACCCGAAACCCGATTTACCCGAGAATTCCTACCTGAACGAAAATAACCCGATCGGGTCGGGTACCCGAAACCCGACCCGATACGCCCACCCCTAGTTTCTGTAGCAGTTGGGTCTGTTTCTCGAAGAAAGGTTGGTATTCTGTTGTCAGATCAGCTGGTTCACTGTTTACCTCTCAAACTTCAATCCGGGAAGGAAATCTCTATTTCCTTCACTTACGAGAGGTTATTGAATTTTTGCTACTTGTGCATGTTATGTGATCACGTCGATAGATATTGTTTACTCCGGTATGATGATAATTTTGTGGATCCGACATCGCATTTTCCCTATGGACCATGGTTGCGTGCTTCGTCCAACTCTCACATGCATTTTGAGCCCCAACCCTTGAACAAAGGTAATCATCCTCATTCTCCCTGGAACCCTCTTCCCCAGGTTACCAGGTCCAGCGTAGATTCTCCCCATGCTGTTAACACGTTACTCTCCTATCACCCTCTCCAGTTAGTTGCTTACAATGAAGTTGAGGGTCACTTTTTCGAGACTTATCCCCTTCGCTGGCTATGGAGAATACTCCCATACAAGCACCCCTTCAGAATTGGCCCCTCCACTACACTAAGAACACTCCTACTGCTCCACACCTGTCTTCCCCCACATATCCTGATTCTGAAAACCTCCCGCCCCTGCATACCCATCACTTTAGCCTCTCCCAAAACATCCTAGTCAACTCCAGTGACATTTTACCCGGCAAGCCTCTTCACCCTCGCTCTTTTATCGAGTCTGTTAGCCCAGAACGAAAGCTTACGAAGCTCTCCCTTCCTCCCTATGGCGACACCAACCCCACTTCTGAAGTATATCCCCTGACTGTGAGATCCCCTCAATCCCAACTGGTCCCTACTTCCTCCATTTTCTTAGACACTTAACAGGTGAACATACATCTGACCCTTAGCCCGAGGATAATCAAGCCCAACTCTCTAAAATGCGTAGATTCCACAGCAAGCATTCTTTTTCCCGCACCAAGTCTAAACAGCTTGAGAATAAGACCTCTGATCCTTCTCTTCCCATAATAACTATTCATTTATCCTCTGATTGTATCCTTTCAGAAATCACTAATTCAGCGGTGGGGTTGCTTAGCTAATGAATTGTTTAAGTTGGAACTGCCAGGGCGCGGGGGGTCCATAGCGAGTTCATAATCTCCGGTCTCTCATTCGGGACCACAACCCCTCGATTATTTTCCTCTTTGAAACACTAAACAACGGAGGATTGATTTCTTAAAACTTCAGTTAGATATGCATGGTTTTAGTGTCGATTCGGTTGGTCAAGGTGGTGGTCTTGCATTACTCTGGCGTAAGGACATTGGTATTTCGCTACAGAGTTTTTCTTAGAATCACATTGATGTGTTAGTTGCTGATGACAGTGGAGATGACGCGTGGAGATTCACGGGATTTTATGGTTTTCCTGAATGGCATAATATAGATTGCGTTCTTGGGACCTTCTTCGGACTTTTCATCGTCACTCTTCGGTTCCTTGGTTGGTGGGTGGGGATTTCAATGAAATTTTAAACAAGGGTTAATCTTTCTTTGCACCCCAACCTTTGGTGTGCGTTGCACTTTGGTACCCAACCTTTGATTTTTGACAAATCAGTACCCAACCTTTGTATTTTGGTCAATTTAAGTACCTAGGTCAACATTCCGGCATAATTCTCCGACCAAGGCTTTGTGCGTGTGTTACACGCGATTTATTAAGGGCAAATGAGTCATTTCATTTTTTTACTAATTAAAAAAATTTAAAAACACAAAAGAATCAAAAAAAAAAAAAAAGGAAAAATGGAAGAACCCAAATGAAGATGACCGGACTTCTGCAAATCTGCAAACAAAAATGGATTCCAAAAATATGTAGATTGAAGTCCAGATAAGATACAAGCTCCAAATTAGTAGCAATGCTGCGGCTGGAGGACCAAGGAAGATTACGGTGGTGGCACGGCATGGTGGGCGGTGGCGCGAGAGAAGGGAGGTGGTGGTGGGCGGTGGTGCTGCGGCTGAATTCTGAAGGATGAAGAGGAAGAGTCTTAGATATGGGATTCTAAAAAGCCAGAGACAACACAAATGAATAACCAACCAATTAATCTAATTTCTCCATAAACAACAAATTCAACAACAAAACCTAAAGTTCATTAAAGCTTACCAGACATCAATGCTTCCTCAAAACTCCTGCTCTCAAACCTCTTATTCGGAAACACGTATTTCGCCGACTCATTCGCCAATTCCATCAAAACTACCAGAAATCAACAAACCCACAACAATAAATCACAAAATATAAACAAACCAAAACATAAGTAACCCATTCTCCTTACAATGCTGAGAGAGGGACGAAGTTTGAGCAGCAAGAGCAAATACGAGAGATTTCCATGGCTGCCATTGTTCTCACATTTCTTCTGATGCTACCAGTTGTTGCCATGGATTTCCCCGACAAGGCGATTCGAAGAGGAGGGAGAAGGGAGAGAGAGTTGCCGGCGGAGGTGGTGGTGTTTTCTTGCTGGTCGGATCTGAGGTTTTCCGACCATCTTCATCTTTCCGGCCATCTTCCTCTTCATCTTCTCCGCCTTACCTGGGTTTTTTTTTAGGCGGAGGAGGACACGGCGGCAGCGGTGGAAGAGGAGATAGAGAGTTGAGACGGCGGAGGTTTGGGCGGCAGAGAGGCGGAGGTTTGTTTGCAAATTTGCAGAAGACGATCCGGCCATCTTCATCTTCATCCAAGAGGGTTCTTCCTTTTTTTTTTTTTTTTTTTGTTTATTTATGTTTTTTAATTTCATTTCTTAATTAGTAAAAAAATGAAATGACTCATTTACCCTTAATAAATCACGTGTAACACACGCACAAAGCCTTGATCGGAGAATTATGCCGAAATGTTGACCTAGGTACTTAAATTGACCAAAATATAAAGGTTGGGTATTGATTTGTCAAAAATTAAAGGTTGGGTACCAAAGTGCAACGCACCCCAAAGGTTGGGGTGCAAAGAATTTAAACAATGAAGAAAAGGATGGGGGAAATGATCCCCCTCCTTTCACAGATAGAAAACTTCGAAGATACTTTACGGGATATGGGTTTGTCTGATCTTAGATTTACTGGTTTTCCTTTCACTTGGTTGAAGAACAGTCATGCGCCCAACACTCTCTGGGCTTGGCTTGATCACTCCGTGGCCTCCGATCAGTGGCGCAACTTGTTTCTGGAGTGTCGTGTTACCCATCTTAGAGCCTCTTGTTCCGATCATTGCCCGATATTGACTTCTTTCGTGGGATTCTCCCAACAACGGTGCAAGAGGGTACGCCGTTTAGGTTTAAAGCCTGTTGGGTGAAATCGGAGGATTGTCGCCAGATCATTTCGGAGTCGTGGGGCGGGTCTCTTACTACCTCGGCCGTGGATACTGTATTAGTAGGTACTGAAAAGTGTAAGATTGGACTTCTTAACTGGAGGAAGGAGGTGAAAAAAAGCAAAGATCATGATCTGGAGTACTTAGAGGAAAGGCTTAAGGTTTTAAAAGAGAATGGTATCACGGCGGAATCTAAGCTTGAGATGCAGCACTTAAGGGATAAGATTGAAGCAATTCTTTTGCAAGAGGAAATTATTTGAAAGCAACGGGCTAAATCTCATTGGCTTCGTGAAGGGGACGGAACACCAAGTTCTTCCATTCAAAAGCTATACATCGAGAAAAGAATAATCATATTGAGGCTCTTAAGGATAACACCGAGCAAAGGAGGGATTTGGAGGAAGGTATTCAGGATATTATTGTGAACTATTTTAGAGATATCTTTACCTCTAACTACTGCACTGATTCGTAGATAGATGAGGGCATCTGGTTGGTTCCGCGTAAGATCAGTGATGACATGGGCCAACAGCTCCTCATCCCCTTTTTGCCTGATGAGGTAACCCGTGCGCTTAAGTGTATGTACCCTCTCAAATCCCCTGGCCTTGATGGCCTCCCCCCCTATTTTTTTCAACATTATTAGGATATTGTGGGTCGTGATGTTATCTTTTGTGTTCTTGATTTTCTGAACTTTGGGAGGTTCGACAAGAAACTTAATTTTACCCATGTTGTGTTGATTCCGAAATGTAAAAAGTTATCACTCATTTTAGGCCCATTATGTTACATGTTATGAAAGCCATAGTATTGGGGAATATTTTCTATATTATTTCTGAATGAATGAATTACACTATACATGTCTTACACTTATAATACATCACTTAGCTAGGAAAGGAAAGAAACCAATCCTACTACAAATACGGGATTAACCCTAATCTTACTTAGTTAACACTCCCCCTCAAGTTGTACAGTAGGATCTCTAATGTGCAACTTGTCCAAGACTTCCCCAAATATCCTGCCGTTTACAGCCTTTGTAAGAATGTCTGCAAGTTGGTCTTCTGACCTCACAAATGGCAGCTTAATGATCCCTTCTTCAAGTTTTTCTTTAATGAAATGCCTGTCAACCTCCACGTGCTTGATCCGATCATGTTGTACCGGATTCTCGGATATACTGATTGCTGCCCGATTATCACACATCAAGTTACAGGCCCCTACATATAATAAGCCTATTTCTGTTAGCAACTTTCTTAACCACAAGACCTCAGCTACACCTCGAGCAATACCCCTGAATTCTGCTTCTGCACTCGAGAGAGCCACCACTTTTTGCTTCTTACTCCTCCATGTTACCACATTTCCTCCCACTAGTGTGAAGTAACCTGATGTTGACCTTCGATCTCCTGGGCTCCCAGCCCAATCTGCATCAGTATACGCCTCAACCTTTAAGTGGCCATGTTTTTGGAAAAGAACACCTCGGCCCGGGCACCCCTTCAGGTAGCGGAAAACTGTGATTGCTGCATCCATGTGCTCCTTCTGGGGTTGGTACATGAACTGGCTCAGCACTCCAACTGCATATGCTATGTCAGGCCTTGTGTGGGACAAGTATATCAACTTTCCCACCAGGTGTTGATACTGTGACTTCTCAGTTTCTTCTGCTCCATTAACAATTCTCAACCCGTGATTCACTACCATAGGAGTGTCTGCTGGTCGACACTCTAACAACCTCGTTTCTTCCAGTAAGTCCAGAACAAACTTCCGCTGTGAGATATAGATACCCTTCTTTGACCGTAGCACCTCTATGCCGAGAAAGTACTTCAGTTGTCCTAGATCCTTCATCTCGAATTCTGTGAACAAGTTCTTCCTTAGCTGACCAATCTCTTCTGTGTCATCCCCTGTTATTATCATATCATCAACATAGATGATCAGACACATCACGAGTCTATCCCTTCTCTTGACAAAGAGTGTGTGATCTGAGTTACTTTGGTGGTACCCGTACCTTTTCATTGCTGCTGAAAACCTCCCAAACCATGCCCGGGGAGACTGCTTTAGCCCATATAGGGCCTTCTTAAGTCTACATACTTCCTTGTCTCCAAAACTCTGTGTAAATCCCGGAGGGGGTTCCATATATACCTCTTCCTGAAGGTCTCCATGAAGGAATGCATTTTTAACATCAAACTGGTGCAGTGGCCAATCTCGATTGGCTGCAACCGAGAATAAAACTCTGATGGTGTCGATCTTAGCCCCTAGAGAGAAGGTCTCCGAATAGTCAATACCATAAGTTTGAGTATATCCTTTTGCTACTAGCCTCGCCTTATACCTTTCAACACTTCCATCAGCACGATGTTTAACTGTGAATACCCATCGATACCCTACCACCTTCTTTCCTTTGGGAAGTATGCACTTTTCCCATGTTTCATTCATTTTTAGAGCTTGCATTTCTATTTCCATAGCCTGAACCCACTTGTCCTCCATGAGCGCCTCTTCTACTTTGCTCGGAACTTTGGCTGAATAAATGGCTGCTGTGTAGGCTCGTGCTGGGGTTGCCAAGTTCCCTATAGAGATATTAGCTACAGGATATCTCGGAATCCTACCAGTATGCTCTGGTTCATATCTCTTAGGGGGAACACCTCTGTTACTCCTTGGTGGCAGCACATATTTTCCTGTTTCCTCCTGTTCCTCACTGTTTTTTGTACTGTTAGGACTGTACGGAATATGAGAAGGAGTACCTGAGGTAGAACTCTCCACCTGTTCCTGCAAACCCTGTTCCTGTACCACTTCCTCACCCTGTGCACTGTCAGTAGTACCAATAACATCATCATGAACAGAAACGGAACTATCAAGTATTACCTCAGGAGTATTCGGTGAGTTAGATCCTGGGGTGGACTTCGTGGTGAAGGGCTGGACTTCAGGAGATGTTGACTCGGTGGGCCCGCCTACTGACTCTTTTGGGTCCGGATCTGGCAAAGTGACTGAGTGAGACATCCAACTTAGGGGATCTACAGACTGCTCCCCCTGACCACTAAGTTGGGAAGTGTAAAAGAATTCAGACTCAAGAAAGTTACAATTCATGGTGGTGTATATACGTCTAGTGGAAGGATGGTAACACCGATACCCCTTTTGATGGACTCCATACCCGACAAAAACACACTTAATTGAACAGGGATCTAACTTGGTGCGCTCTTGTTTGGGGATATGTACAAACACAGAGCACCCAAACACACGAGGCTGAAGGGTTAACGTGGTAGGTACTGACACATGTTGGGAAAGTTCAAAGAGGGGTGTCCGAAGGTTAAGTATTTTGGTGGGTAGCCTATTGAGAAGATACACTGAGGTGGCTATGGCTTCTGGCCAGAATGACTTAGGGACATGTGAATCAAACATAAGTGCCCTGGTGATCTCAAGGATAATTCTGTTTTTTCGCTCAGCAACCCCATTCTGTTCAGGAGTATGGGCACAAGTGGTTTGGTGGACTATACCATTGGCTGTAGTGAACTGCTGGAGGTGTGGTTAATGTATTCCCCCCCATTATCCGACTGAAGTACATGAATTTTTGTGTTGAACTGGGTTTGTACCATATTATAGAACTCGATAAATTTTGACACAACATCTGATTTTTGTTTCAAAAAATACAGCCAAGTCATGCGTGAGCAATCATCAATAAAGAGAACAAAGAAACAAAAACCAGAAGGTGATCCTGTACACGGTGCAGGACCCCAAACATCAGAGTGAACTAAGGAGAAAACTTTATTAGCACGAGTTCCTGAATACTGATATGACTGTCTATGACTTTTGGCCAGAATGCACGTTTCACAAGATAACTGACTATTAGAGGTAAAAATACTGGGAAAAAGCAAATGAAGATATTGAGCTGATGGGTGACCTAATCGACGATGCCAAAGCCACTGTTGCTTCTCAACGGTCCCGTGAGCCAGCATTGCAGTTCCGTTTTGAATCACATCATCCAAGTAGTAAAGCCCCCCACGTTCAGTGCCACGCTCAATCACTTTCCCCGACTGAATATCCTGCAAGAGGCAAAAACCAGAGTAAATCACCACTACACAATTTAATTCCTTAGTGATATGACTAACAGATAGTAGTTTGCAGGACAAATTAGGAACATAGAGACAGTTTCTCAGGGTTATAGACGGAGAGATAGCAATGATTCCGGTGCCCTGGACCGGTAGAAGTTCCCCATTGGCTGTGTGGATGCCTGGTCTATTTGAGTTTGTCATGCTGATCAAGTCATTTGGGTCATAGGTCATTGTATCCGTTGCCCCGCAATCAAGGACCCACTCGACTGGCTTGGGTCCTTGGGTTATATAGACACTTCCGCATTTTGGGGAATTATTCTGAGTTTCCACCAAACTTGAGGGGTCATTTTGTAAAAAATTAAACACTTGGGGACCAATCTGTACTTTCTCCAAACTTTGTGGGTCATTCCGCAAGGGTTCAGAACTTGGGGGGCCATTTTCGAACAAGCCAAAATTTGGGGGATTTAATTGTGAAGTGTGAGTTAAAGAGGGTTGGAATTGAAAATTTCCAACCCTAATTCCTTCATTAAACGCCGTCTCATGACTATTCCCAAAATCTCCACATCTGTCTGCCTTCTTGTCTGATTCATGGCTAATCCCCAACTCTCCAATTCTTCCTGTGTGAACACCCGTCACCGCCGCAAGGTTTGGCAGACGCTGTGCCGCTAGTTGGTATCTTTCGGACAAAGTGGTGAGCGGTGGCACTGGTCCCGCCGCCGCTGAGCTTGGCGGACGTTGCGTCGCCGCCTCGTGTGCTCCTGTCGCCGCCGCTAAGCTTGGCTGTACCGGTCTCGCCACAGATTGCCCACCGCCTGTAATAGGTCTAAAACCAGGCAGTGGTGGCTGTGCTTGTCCCCTGAAAGCCCTTGTTCTTGTTGCTGCGAAAGCGAACCCCTTTCTTTTGTTGCTTTGATTTTTTCTGTTACCTGTGAGGACGACACTGGCGGCACTTCCTGCGTTGCCTCCGCCATCGCGCAATGATGATTCTGGTGTTGGTGGTCGCCGATCTGAGCTCGGCGTTGGTGAATTTTTATGCCCAAGGCTGCTGGCGTAATTCTGACTGTCTGGTTGGGATTATGGGTTCTGGAACCTGATTTGGATCTTACTTTCGATGATATTGACAAGCTGCGAGGCTAGGGAATCAACGGGCTGCTGTGATTCCCCGCCGGAACTAGATATACTGCTTCCGTCTGTCATGGCCGAGAACGGTACCGGTAGATGATGAGCAAGGGTCGATCCCGTTTAACGGAAAATCGCCCGCTCTGATACCATGTTACATGTTATGAAAGCCATAGTATTGGGGAATATTTTCTATATTATTTCTGAATGAATGAATTACACTATACATGTCTTACACTTATAATACATCACTTAGCTAGGAAAGGAAAGAAACCAATCCTACTACAAATATGGGATTAACCCTAATCTTCCTTAGTTAACACATTACTCTCTGTAATGTGGTCTATAAAATTACTTCTAAGGCCCTAGCCAATCGTATTAAACCGCTGCTTGATGTTTTGATTTCCCGAGTCAGTCTGTCTTTATTTCGAGTCGCCTCATTAGTGATATGTTTTGGTTGCGTTTGAGATTAATCATTTCTTGAAGCGTAAGAACAAAGGAAAGGAATTTTTTTTTAACCTGAAGCTCGATATGAGCAAAGCTTACGACCAGGTCGAATGACGGTTCCTGGAACGAATCTTGATCAGGTTAGGTTTTCTCTCCACTTTTACTTCCTGTATCATGACTTGCATCTCTTTGGTTTCGTATTCCATTTTACTTGATGGTTGTGAGTTTGGGCACTTGGTCCCGGAGAGGGGGATTCGCCAAGGGGATCCCGTCTCCCCTTATCTTTTCCCATTTTGCGCAGAAGTGCTCTCAGTTCTTTTGCAGGAAGAGGAGAGGTGTGGTCATCTCAAAGGTATTGCAGTCTACCGAAATGCCCCATGGGTTTCCCATCTGGTGTTTGCTGATGACATGATGATTTGTGGTTTGGCAAATCGGGATTCTATGTTATGTATTAAGGGGGTTCTGTGGAGATATAAAAGGTTGTCGGGTCAGACGATGAACTGGCAGAAATCTTTGATGGTGTTTAGTAAGAATTTGAGGGTTCAAGAGCAACAGGAGTTAGCTAGTATTCTTGGGGTTAAGAGAGTGGAGAAGCTGGACCTGTATCTTGGTCTCCCGTCTGTTGTTGGAAAGTCTCGTAGGGAGGTGTTCTCAGGGATCCTGGACAAAGTAAGGAGAAGTATTCAAGGTTACTCTGAGAGTTTCTGTCAAAAGTACGGAAAGAGGTTCTTATTAAAGCTGTGCTCCAAGCTATTCCGGCTTACACCAAGAATTGTTTTATGCTTCCAGATAATCTTATTCAGAACACTGACTCTGCTATTTCGCAATTCTGGTGGAATAACGGTGACTCTAAGAAGATCCATTGGCTGGCTTGGTCAAAAATGTTTTGTCATAAAGGAGTTGGCGGCATGGGTTTTCGGGCTTTCAAAATCTTTAACTTGGAGACGCTAGCGAAATAGCTGTGGAGAATTATTCGAAATCAGGACAGTTTGATCAGCCGTATCCTGAAGGCGAGGTACTTTCCTAATGTTGAGGTCTGGGATGCACCATCGGGATGATCTCCCTCTTGTACGTGGCGAAGCCTCCACCAAGCTAGAATCTTATTGTTGTGGGAACTAGATGGAGGGTAGGGAAGGGTGATAAAATTCACATTTGGAGAGATCGTTGGCTCCCTAGGAACTTGGATTTTTGGCCTTCTTTTCGTGGTGAGGCCACAATCTCTCCGGAGTGGGTGTCGGAGCTTTTGAAGCTGGGATTATTGGAGTGGGATGAGGAGCTGGTTTCTAATGTCTTTCATGCTAGAGATGCTCGCGTTATTCTTGGTATACGTCTTAGGAATACACAGCGAGAGGACACTATTGTTTGGCATTTTAAAAGGAATGGGATTCTTTTCGGTCAAGAGCGCTTACCATCTCAGAGTTAGTTTAGCTAATCGGGAACAGGCGTCTTCCTCGGACCATGACCATCCTTTATGGAAGACGATTTAGAAGATCCAGACACAACCAAAGGTCCGGAATTTTATGTGGAGGTGTTGCCATGGCATTCTCCCGATGGGATTAATTTTGAAGCTTCACCACTGTGAGACGAATGACAACTGTCCCCACTGTAACGCTCCCAATGAGGACCTGAATCACGCACTCATCAGCTGCCCATTCTCGCATCAGGTATGAGCATTGTCAATGCTGCCTTGGCGTCTTATACAGGTCTTAGGTGAGGATTTTTGTGGTGGTTTGCTGCGCACACTTAAGGAGATGGACCTAGGTGATCAAAGTAAGTTGGCAACTATTCTCTGGGCATTGTGGCATTACCGTAATGCATTACATGTTGAGGGCAAAAGGAGTTAGCGTCATGAAGTTCTGAATCTGGCCTGCACGCAAGGCCCTCCTATTTCAACTATCGACGGGGAACAGGAACCCCAGCCGCCGTCGGTTACAAATGTGAGTGGGAAGCGGCCGGCTCGTGGTCGGGTTAAAATAAATTTTGACAGAGTGGTTTTCATGGATTCTAGTTCGATCGGTATTGGTGGTGCGGGATTCAGATGGAAATTACATTGGCTGAGAAACGGATATTAAACGAAACTCGATTGACCCGGTTCTGGCGGAAGCAAGAGCTGCTCTCTCGGCTGCCATCTTGGGCCGAGACTTCGGTTGGAAGAAAATGATCATCGAAGGAGATTCCTTAAACTCAATTAACAGTCTTTCGAGTGATAGCACAAATGTTTATGTGGTTGGCGACATTATTTCGGACATCAAGCTTACCTACGCTTGTTTCACTGATGTTCGTTTTTATTTCACTAGAAGTGGTGCTAATTTAATATCCCACAATCTTACTCGTAATATAATTTCGACCTGCGTTGGTGTACTAATTTAATATCCCACAATCTTACTCGTAATATAATTTCGACCTACGTTGGTTCGTCGGATGTCCCGACATTCATTTGGGATGTTATTTTGGCAACATAAAATTCAATCCAATTTTGTTACAAAATATAATCTATTCTGATAACTAATTCAATCCAATTTAATGACAAAATATAATTTATTCTGATAACTTATTAAAATATATATCCGAATTAATTTACCTTAAGGATGATTTTAGAATTACTAAATATTTATTGGTTGTCATATAATTTCATTTTTTATCACATGTTAACAAAGACATATCATGGGCGCGAAGGATTCAAACCCCCAGACCTGATTAACTGAATTTTTTTGAAAATTACCCATGGATCAAGGATTATGTCGAAAAAAAATGGGAGCTCCAAATCCCCCAGCACTTCGTAAACTTAGTAAGTTTCCACTAAACCCATGCCTCGCACATTGAAATCCAGAGAGTAGTACGTTAACCCAATATCCGTCCCATTATAAAGTCCTTGGCCAAAAACCGCCACTAACACAACTTATGTCTTATGCAATAAATACAAAAGAGAGCACAACCCTGAACATTGCACAAGGAAAACAACCAAAGCAATAAACCTTCAAAACACAGTCAAAAGCTCTCACTATTTAACCATTTCTTTAGTCCGCTTCCCTTGCACACACGACCTAACGAAATGCTTTATTGCCTTCTTGGGAGAATGAGGGGACTTCTTCTCTTCCGAGGCTATCTTCTCATGACTGCTCCTCTCAGCCTCAAACTCCTCCAACTGCAAACATAGCTTAAAACATCACAAACAAACAACAAAATTAGCAAACAAACGTAGTTTTCAACTACTTTTAAGAATGTTTGAAAACTCAACTTCCACTTATAATCTCTAGTGGAAGTAATAAGGCCAACAGCGAGCGACATAATGTTCTTATGGGTACGTAATAATATATATGATGCAACAGATTAATTCACCTTCAAAATTCGATCCTCTGCGTGGACTAATCTTTCGATTAAGGTCCCCTTTTGTTCGACTTCGGACATAACCTCATCAATGGGGCGACAATGCTTCTCCAAGCTATCTGTCGAGAAATCGGGGAAGCCGTCGCTGTTGAGGGTTCCACTTGAGTTCGTCGATACACTTGAACTTTTTGGACTGCGAATTTCCTCCAATTCCTTCAGCTGATTAATCATCAAAACCTTGATTAAATGGTGCCTAATACGCAACACAACTATGGAGTTTTGAATCGATATACATCAAAATAAAACAATCTAAGATCATATATATGTACGAAAATTACGGAATAAAACTCCCTGAAACTTAACCCAATAAATGAAAAGCAACTCATATCATCAAGAATTACTAAACAAAAAACCCTAAAAATAGTGTTATTAGTAATTTCTCAAAGATATCTTTTTCGAAAACGTTTGTCCAAAAAAGCCCGGTGTATTTTTCATTAAAAATTCACCTAAGGATCTCTTTCGTGCGCTATCCCTATATATTATGGATTTTTAGCTGAATACATATCCGCACAAATAAATACTAGAAGGAAGAGATCACTACAATCTTAATTAACATAGGATATACAATATGTGTTTTAATTACTTACGATGTTGTCAAGGCGATTGAGCCTGGAGAGCACCGGTTCTTCCAAACCTGGCATTCTTCTGATGGGTTTAGTTTCCGTTCAATGTATAGCTAATTAATGAAAACAGGGAAGAAAACTATCTCAAACTCCGAAACAGGCGAGCTGATGTACACTATGATTTAGGTTGTGAATATATAAGGATGTAATGAGATAGGGATAAACTGGCATTGTCGGAATAGTGATACGTGTATTTTCATGATAAGGTCAACACTGGCAGTGTTGTAATACCTGCAAATCGGACACGTTAGATCTGCATGCAATTTGATGACCACGTATGGTACCCAGATTGGGATTTGTGTCTCCAGTCATATATGTGTATTTTCATTGGGTCGTTTCTATCATGTTAGTAACAGATTGGGTCGTTTTACTGTTTTACTGTACTAGTGAGGTGAACGTGCGTTGCACGTTTATCATTTAATTTTTTTAAATAAATTTAGTTATTATATTTATTGAACAAATTAAGAGATTAAAAATATTTATTTTGATTAAATAAATATACACATACAAAAATATTTATATGAAATTTCTCTTTCAAATCATCTACGATAAGTAGAAATTCGAAGTAGAGAACATCCAAATAAATAAGCAATAAAAATATTTGAAATTTTGTTATTATATAAAAATATATATATTTAAGTGTATAGTAATTTGACCAAATAATTCTCGCTTTTAAGCATAAGTAATAGTTCATAACTTTCAAATATATTTAATAAAATGAAAAGACATGTAAAAATTATAGAACAAAACCTAAAAGATCACCCAATTTTACCGGTGGAGCATCCTAAACGTAGTAATCATCTTGAAACTTATGACCTATTCTCATCAGTTTATCGGTCATCATGTTTCTTTTTCTAGAGATTTATTTAATTCAAGTTTTGTATGGCCTTTGGAGTAAACTTTATCAATTAAATTACATTTCTCATTTGTTCCATTTCAATATCCTTCATTGTTATCCATTTCATGACCATCTTCGAGTCAATACCCACTTTAGTCATCGAAAAGTGTCTTTCCCAAGTTAGTGTTAATACTCCGCGTAAGCTCAATAACTACACTATATTATTTAAACTCTACTAAGATCCATAGCGTATCCTAACACCCCCATATTCAGCTGTCATCTAGAATGACGCCCCTGTCATCTCAATGATTCCCCTGGTTATAAAAGCTCACCTCAGAGTTTAGTTTCACCAATCCTTTCTCGGGTTTATTCCATGATAACTTAGTGCATATTTTTCTTTTATCTGTATTTTTTGTCCACACTGATTAGGTTTCATTAACTCTTTTATGTGGCGAAGAGTGGAACTTCTAAGTTTCATAACATTTTGATATCTCCATCGGTTCCGTATTTTTCAAAGATTTTAAAGCGTCAAGATCAAGACAATCCACGCATGATAATCAGATAACATATTACTCTGAATTTTATTATAAAAGCTCTCTTTGAGACCGTTCGACACTCGTATGCCATGGAAATTTCTTTCAGTTTGTGCATCAATAATCTTGTCTGACACCCGGAATGCGAATGGACAACTTCTGAGCATGTGGTCCACATATTCATGTCCTATTTAGCAGCGTGTACATACATCACTTTTTCTAAATTTTCTGTCATATTTCAGTACATTCATGAGCAAGCTATCATGTTAGCAAGCCACAAGAAAATCTTAAACTTTTGGGGACAAAGTAATTTTCAAATTCATTTCCAATTTTTCTCCCATGTCTCATCCGACACCATAAGTAGACTATAACCGATTGATAGGACAATTTGTCGTTAGTTGACCCAATCAAACTCTCTTATCTCCGTTATCATGCAATGCAATTAGGACATTAAGTATCTCATCCACCACCTCCTTAGGCAATAACATTTTCAACTTATGTAAGTTTCAGTTTTTATTTGTGCAATGGATTACATACCATCAGATCTTTATCCTTCTCATGAATCTTATCTCCAAAGATGTCCGCTAGTTTGCTTGTGATAACCATCTCCCCTTGCATGCTCAGGAAGCCATAAGTGGAAGCTTATGTTCAAGAATGAGAACATCCTAGCAGCAATAACCATCTTGAACCTTATGACCTATCATCGCCAATTTATCCATCATCATGTTTCTTTCTCTCGAGATTTATTTAATCAAAGTTCCTCAAAATCTTTGGAGTAACCTTCGCCAATCAAATATTACATTTCTCATTAGTTGTTTTTTAGTATCCTTCATTGTTATTCATTTAACGACCGTCTCCAAATCAATCTCCACATTAATTTTTGAAAAGTATCTCTCCAAAGTTAGTTTTAATCCTTTAGGTAAGTTCAATAACTTTGCTACATTATTGAAACTATACCAAGATTCATAACATATCCTAGCATTCATCTCCAATTTCCATCTCGAATGACGCCCCATTTGGTGTAGTTATAAAAGCTTCAATCCGATTTTAGTTTTACCCATCACTTCTCGAATTTATTTCACGACAACTAAGTGCAGATTTTCTTTTGCCTGTGTTGTGTCCTTATTGATTATTACTAAGGTCGTAGATAACTCTTTTATGTGGCGAATAACAACATTTCTAAGCTTCATAACATTTTGATAGCTCCATCGGTTCCATGTTTTCCAAAAATTTTAGAGCGTCAAGATCAACACAACCCACCCAGGATATTTTAGGAACATATTATTCAGTATTTTGCTACTAAAGCTCTCTTTGAGCCCATCCGACACTCGCAAGTTTTCCCTAAATTTTCTATCATACTCCAATACATTTGTAAGCAAGCTATCATATTGGCAAAGCCACAGGAAAATCTTGAATTTTTGGGGTAAGGTAATTTTCAAATTCATTTAAAGTTTTTTCTTGCATGTCTCATCCGACGCCATAAGTAGAGTATAGTCATTTTATAGGAGAATTTATCTTTAGTTGACACAATTCATTCTCTCTTATCTCCATTATCATGCAGCGCGTTAGGACACTAAGTACCTCATTCACCACCTCTTTGGACGGTGATGTTTTCAACTTATTTAGGTTTCAATTTTTATCTTTTCCAATGAGATTACATTCCATAAGATCTTTATCCTCCTCATGAATGTTATCTCCAAAGATGTCCGTCAGCTTACCTTGTGATAACCATCTATCATTCCATAAAGATGTCCCTTCACCGTTCCCAATCCTCCATTTTTAAAATGGTTCCACCATCCAAGTGTTTTTAACTATCCCCTTCCATGCTCGGGAAACCCATAAGTCGAGGCTTATATTCGATCAAGAATGTTATCCCTTTTTAAATATTTTTTTGATGTATAACGCCATCTCCTTGTTAAGCATTCTTCATCCCGTTTTAGTTAGCATCACTATATTTTCTTTTGGGCTTCTCTAAAACCCAATCCACATTCTTACTTCTTTGCAGTCACCTTCTTTCACTCTACAAGATGGGTTCGTTCCTTGTTATATTAATCGCCTAAAGAAAGTTGTGCTTGAGTGGATCAAGTTTATCGTACATCTGATTAGGGAGCCAATTTGTGTGCATGTGGTTGATGGAGATCGAGATCGTGATGGACTTAATAAGTGTCATTCATCAATAAATATTTGTCATTTTGGCTTTCTATCCCCAGAGATGCTTTTAGACTCTATTAATCACAATCGGGCAATGCTCATTATAATTACAACTAAAGTTCATTTGCACCCCCCAAATAGTTCCTTAAGTTGTCTGTATTTTCTATGCCAAGAATTCTACTAACCTACTGCTTTAAATCATTTGTCATATAAGGTGCAAACAACACATGTGATTTGTATAAGTTTAATTTGAGGCCCAACTCCTTGCAAAACGTCTCAACCACACTTTTAATGCAGTTTGCTCCATCCACGATAGGTTTGACTCCCAATATTAAGTCGTCCGCAAAAGGCAAGTGTGAGATCATGTAAGAGCTTCTCTAATATACCATAATTGGCTTCCAGGTCAGGCCGAAATGGTCTCTTCAATTATGTATGTAAGTTGTTCCATGCATATTACAAACAAATAAAACGAACGTGATTACCTTATCTAATGCCACACATCCGTACAACCTCCGTTGGTTCACCATTCTATAGAATCTCCGATTGTATCCGCTACATTCTGCTCATAATGATATTGATGATTTTCGTTGGGAATTTGAAGAAAGTTAAAAGTCTTTTTAAAAATTCCATTGGGTTTTTTCGTACCCTGTTTCAATATTCAATTTCAGCACCATGCCCCTTTTTTTATCGTTGGAGTGATGTAGCATTCGTAACACTTATTCAGGCATCAAAATATTCTAATAGGTGCCTTGGTCGGGAATGAAGCTATTCTAGTTCGATCGTGCAATTTTTTTAATATACGGTTTGAACGAAGTATAATCATCTTGGTGATTATTTTGAGCAATATGCGCAATATGCTGCACAACGTAATTGGCTAAAACTCGTTTATTTTTGTCGAGCATTAATTTTTGAAATTAGACAAATAAACACCCGATAATCTTTGTTGGTTGCTCATTCATTGTCTATTTTCAGAGCATTCATCTGATTCCTTCTTCTTCTCATTATGGCTGACAGATGAAAGAAACTTGTTTGGTTATCCCTAAATTTGAGCCAATTAATTCTCAACTCTTAAACCAAATAATCTCTTTTTGTTGCAATAGTTTATTATATTCTGCCCTCAATTCTTCCTCCAAATCATTTGAATATTTACCTTGTGTGTATCATGTATAATGCTTTAGAAATTCTTTGTATTTTTTTTCATTTTTTTTTTTTTGCTTTTCGAGCACATTGAAAACTATTCAAGAACCATTGTTTCTGGGCAATGATCCCAAGTCAAAATGTCCTTCAAATTTTGATTCGGTCAATAAGTTGTATATTGCTACTTTGGAGAATGTAAAAATATATTGATAACTATTGGATCAATCTCATTTAGATTAAATTAAAAAAATTTGCATATCGTTTCTTGAACTCACACCAAATCTAACATCTTGAAATTTTTAATCTAATCTTCAAAATTTTGTTACCATTACGCTTTATTCACATATATTTGTAAAGATATTTCACAGTCGTTCTTAATTTTGGTATGCATGTGCATATACATTAAAATCAAGTGATTCTTTTTTTTAACCAACTATTCTTTATCTCTTTTTTATTTAATTTATCTCTTTTTTTTATTCTCTTTATCATTTGATCTTGCATTCTATTTTTTTATTTGTATTCTTCTAGTAAGTATTAATTTGAGCAATATTTTGCACAATATAATGGGCTAAAACTCGTTTTTTTTTTGTAGAGTGTTAATTTTTGAAATTAGACAAATACACACCTGATAATCTTTGTTGGTTGCTTATTTATTGTCTATTTTCAGAGCATTCATCTGATTCCTTCTTCTTCTCATTATGGCTGACAGATAAAAGAAACTTGTTGGTTTATCCCTAAATTTGAGCCAATTAATTCTCAACTCTTAAAGCCAAATAATCTCTTTTTGTTGCCATAGTTTGTTATATTCTGCCCTCAATTCTTCCTCCAAATCATTTGAATATTTACCTTGTTTGTCTCATGCCTAATGCTTTAGAAATTCTTTGTATTTTTGTTTTATTTTTTTGCTTTTCGAGCACATTGAAAACTGTTCAAGAACCATTATTTCTGAGTAATGATCCCAATTCAAAATGTCCTTCAAGTTTAGATTCGGCCAATAAGTTGTATATTGCTACTTTGGAGAATGTAAAAATAAATTGATAACTATTGGATCAATCTCATTTAGTTTAAATTAAAAAAAATTCCATATCTTTCTTGAACTGACACCCAATCTAATATCTTGAAAATTTTAATCTAATCATTCGGCCAATAAGTTGTATATTGCTACTTTGGAGCATGTAAAAATAAATTGATAACTATTGGATCAATCTCATTTAGTTTAAATTAAAAAAAAATTCCATATCTTTCTTGAACTGACACCCAATCTAACATCTTGAAATTTTTAATCTAATCTTCGAAATTTTGTCACCATTACGCTATATTAATTCTCGCATATATTTGTAAAGATATTTCAAGTCGTTCTTAATTTTGGTATGCATGTGCATATACATTAAAATCAAGTAATTCTTTTTTTTAAACCAACTATTCTTTATTTCGTTTTTATTTAATTTATCTCTTTTTTATATTCTCTTTGTCATTTGATCTTGCATTCTATTTTTTTATTTGTAATCTTCTAGTGAGTATTATTTCAGATTTATGTTTATTTTTTTTATAATTGATTTTATATATATAGTAGAAATAATTAAAAGAGTATATTTATATAAATGTTTAATCGAATATTGTAACAATTATGTATAAAATTAGTTTATATCTTATTTTTATATGCACACATATTGAGTTTTCTTAGTATTCTTAATTTAAAGTAACTTTGGTCTGAGAAGCTACAATTCTAAATTGTAGAATTAAGAAACCAAAAACGCTATTCATCTTTTGAAGTATTTAGTTTATATTTTATCATATAAACTAAAGGAAGATTATATGGTTAGTTGGATTTAGATAATTAAAATTATATTAGTATTAGTTATAAAAATTATTACATTAGGATTAATTAATTTATTGAAAAATATTTTATGTAAATCATAAATTATATTATTTTGTTAATTAGATAAGTTTATAGAATTATAATATGATTATAATTTAAGATATGGATTTAGATAATTAGAACTATGAACTTATATAATTAGACTTACATTATGATTGATTTATTGAAAGTTATTGTACGTAACTTATTTAAATAATATTTTATTTTACATAATTACAAAATTTTATAAAGTGAATCAATTTGTTGTTTTTCAATTCATTAGATATATCTTATTATAACATTTTAAATTATAGGCCTCAAAATTAAAAAACAGGCAACTTATATTATAAAATTTGAATACAATTAATTAAAATTATAGAATTAAGAAACCAAAAACGCTATTCGCGCTTTGAAGTATTTAGTTTATATTTTATCATATAAACTAAAGGAAGATTATATGGTTAATTAGATTTAAATAATTAAAATTATATTAGTATTAGTTAATTAAAAATATTACATTAGGATTAATTAATTTATTGAAAAATATTTTATATAAATCATTAAATTATATTATTTTGTTAATTAGATAAATTTATAGAATTATGATATGATTATATTTTAAGAAAGTTTATTGATTTAGATAAATAGAACTATGGACTTATATAATTAGACTTACATTATGCTTGATTTATTGAAAATTATTTTATGTAACTTATCTAAATAATATTTTATTTTACATAATTACAAAAATTTATTAAAATAAAGTGAATCAATTTGTTGTTTTTCAATTCATTAGATATATCTTATTATAACATTTTAAATTATAGGCCTTAAAATTAAAAAAATAGACAACTTATAATATAAAATTTGAATACAATTAATTAATATAGTAATATTAAAACAATCCTTGTTGAACTATATATCTTTTCTAGGTAAATTGGAGAAATTTTACTTCTACAAAGAGTCCTATTTTATGTTAATATGTGCTTTTTAAATATAATTAACTAATAATCTATAACATGTATTTACATCATTATCCTTGACTAATAATTATTGAAGTAATTGTTGTGAGGATATTTTAGGCGATCCGTATTTTGTAAGAAACTATTCGTGCTTTTATAAGATATATATATATATATATATAGATATAGATATAGATAATATGTAATTTATAATAATAATTAAAAAATAAAAAATAATAAAAGAACGTTTATCATAAGGCGCAAAAATCAATAAAAACTTAGGTCGTTTTTTTTCGTCCTATAATTTTTAGGGATAAATACAAAAAGTTCCTAAGATTTCACAAAATTACAAATTACCCCTTAAAATTTGAGAAATTACGAACTATCCCCTAACTTTTACACTCTCTCACAAATTTAATCATTATTAATCACACCGTTTAAACTCATATTTACATTCTAAAAATACCTTTAGGGGGTATATTATAATTTTACTAAAAGTTTAATGATATAATTGTAATATTAGTTAATTTTAAATTTTTTGTATTTAAAAAGTTGTTATTTAATTTAAATTTAATATTTTATCTATAAATATAAATTAGATATTTCATACATATTTATTTTTATAAAATATGATAGAAAATTATAAATTCCCTCTTATATTGATATCTTGGTTTTAAATATTTTTTGTATAAGTTCATTTAAAATTAATTTAAAATAATTTATTTGCAATTATAACAATTTTTTCCTCAAAATAAAAATTCGTATAAAAAAACCACATAAGAAGTATCAATTAGTATATTATCAAAATTTCCCCTCAAAATTGAAAATCCTAACAAACACACCAACATCAATAAATGCATTAGTAAATTCACATAAATATTCATTAGAGTCATTTTAAACAATTATTACAAACGTTGAATATGCATATATGATCAATATCTATAGTATAATATTAGGCATAGAGTTTATATTAAAATATCATTAAGTAGTATTTATTGAAAAAAAAAAAATTAGGTAGACACAAAACTCAAGTATTTACATTAAATCCCATAAGAATTTCAGCCCTTGCATTAGCTCATTACCTTTGGGCTCTTTATTACATATACCCCCTGAGTTTGAGCATACTAGGGACAAAATAGTAAATTTTGCACATTCCGTTAAATTTAACGGAGGAGATAACCGGCTAGGGGGGAGTTCGTAATTTCTCAAACCTCAAGGGGTAATCTTTAATTTCGTCAACCTCCGGGAGTTGTTCGTAATTATCCCTAATTTTTAAAAAAGTCTTATCCTTTTTTTTTCCCAACAAATTTGATCCCAAAATTCAATTAATTCTCTTTTACTCCTAATGATATTAAGTCTTTTTTATCTAAAAATTTATATAAATAATTTCATATTTTTAAAAATACAAATTTATAATTTTTTTTCTTAAAAACTTTCATATTAAATATTAAAAGAATATCATATAAGTGATTTAGATTTTATTTTTATGATAAATAATAAATTATTATATTATAAAATATAAATATTATATTAAAAAAAAGATATTAAAAATTCATATAGAACAATATAATTAATAAAATAACTTTTAATAAATAAAACTCTAGACAAACGTTAAATATTAAAGAATTATTTTTGGAGTTTTTCTTTAATGAATTATAAGTCAACTTCATTTTGCCATTTTTCCTTTTTTCATAAAAACTTTGTATATATGCATTTGGGTTAATTACACAAACTCCCCGTCCTTTAGGTCTTAGCACGGGTTGCCCCCTATCCTTTCATTTTTGGTGATTTATCCCCTAACCTTTTAAAATTGTTGCACTTAGTTACATCTATACCCTCTGCAAGATTGGATAATTACAACTCGTACCCTCTTAGATGAAAATATATATTACACAACCTACCCTTTCAAGTTTATAAAATTACAAATGAACTCATTCCCATTGAATTTTTTTGTAAAATCATTCTGAAATCGACTATATCTCACCACTAATTAGTTCCTCACAACAATCCACACATCATTCTCAAGTGACAGACACGTAATTTACGAAGTTTTTTGGAGGATCAATACATGATTCGTTTGTAAATTGATATTCATAATGACTTTTTTCCCCCTCAATTAGCGGTGAGGAACTAATTAGTGGTGAAATATAATCAATTCAAAAAGAATTTCGTGAAAAATCCTACCGAGATGGGTTCATTTGTAATTTTTCAAACTTGGAAGGGTAGGTTGTGTAATATTTTCATCTAAGGGTACGAGTTGTAATTACCTAATCTCGTAAGAAGTGTAGATATAAAAATACTCTCTATCTCTCTCTCTCTCTCTACACATATATATACTTATACTTTGAAATTATTATGTATTAGTGTTGCAAAAGATTATTAAACTAGAATAAGTTTTCATATTTTTTATATCTTTTTGGTTATTGAGTATAAGTTTTTTTTATTAAAAACATATACAAAATCCGTCAAACTGCCAATCTGCCCGTTATATAACCACACTCGTTCGTTTTGAAAAAATAAATATGTATTTACGGGTTTATATTTTTACAAATCCGTATACTTCGGGTCGGATAACATTTTACTTACAAAACCACCCTGTATCCAACCTCATATACCCCTATTTAGAGATTTTGCTAATTTCGGGTTAAAATCCAACAAAAATTGCAAAAAAATAAAATAAAATTGGAGAACAAAATTAAAAACCAAAATAAAAAAGGATTGAAATAAAAAATATAAAAATTATGGAATGTGATGGGGTTCAGAAAGGTGAAGGTCCGAATCCGATCACTTTACGATTTGTATTTTGTGGAGGAAACCACCGGAGCTTCGCCGGAAATGAGAAAGGGGTTCTACCTGTTGGGACAAGCACAAAAAGTAAGAAGGCCAAACTGGGGGAACTGGGGGTGATACCCAGTTTGGCTCTCCGACGCTCAAGTCAGTTCAAGGTATGAAGAAATGTAAGTTCAGTCACAGTTGCAGTGATGAAGAATGCTTACCAATGTAGAAGATGACTTTAGCTATTTATAGTTGAGGGTCAAGGGCCCTTTGGTCATTTGCCTCAAGTGGTCCTGGCCGAATGTTGCCCTAACACGTGGCGCCATGAGAGAGAAACCTAGGAGGAATCTTCTGCAAAAGCGGCTAAAAGTTGGTGCTGGCAACAGTGGCAGGTGCGCGGGCATGTACGTTGTGTCAGAGAGCCATTTGGGTGGTTGGTAACGAGGGCTTAAGAGCGCGCTCGTGACAACCTGGAGTATTGGAGGCCAAGATATCCGCTGAGGGGGATGAAGGCTCCAGTTCAAGTGACGAGCCAAAGGGGAGGCCACTCTGAGGGAGTGTGACGCTCGAAGAGGGCTCCCTTGGCATGTGGACGTGCCAATCATTTAGTATGTAGGACGCTCGTGGAGTGACAGCGCTCGTTGGGCTTAACTCCTAAAGAAGGATGGCGCTTGTTGAGCTTAGCGCTCGTGCGCTGATGGGTGCAGCCTTGGGGAGACAGATGTCATCATCTCGGTGATGCCACGTGTCCTAACGTGGGACGATTGTATTTTGACCCCATCATTTTGCCCCCCAATTCTGTAGTCCTTAGTGATAAGGACTGTAGAATTTTGACGCGTTCTATCTCTTGCACGTAGCGCTCGTATAAGGCTTGGCGTGTTGAGCAATTTTTCTTCTGGTTGCGCTATAAATGCGGTCTTTTCAACTGACCGCTCGTAACACTTCCGCATTAAATATTGTACCATTCTGAAGCACCCGAAACGTCTGAGCATTAAATGCGGGTACGCGTGGGGCGCGTGAGCATGGGGAAGCATGTGACGGTTCCATAAAGTGGGCGGTTTCCTAGGCGGGAAATGATTACCATTTTGAATCCTTTGCCGAAAAAGGTACCAACTCCCATCCCTATAAGTACGGGATTCTGAAATCTTGATACTCTTTACGCATTCAGAACTTTCAAGCATCCTTTGCAAAAAGAATTCTCTCGCACTCCAGTTCTTAGAGCATCATCTTCAAGCTTTCTCCCAGTTTTTCTCAGAAAACTTTCAAGGTAAACTTCCAGCGTGATTTTCTAACGTTGCTAACTTTAGATTCAGACTTTAGGATTTCATAACCCCTTAGATTTTTCTCCTTGAGGAAACCCTAATCTTTTTCCAAGAAAACCCCATTGTCTAACCGAGACTGAATTTCTCCCAAATCTCAGTTTCTGCCATGGCTGACCAACATGTTGAGGAATTTGCCCGTGAAATCCAAGAAATGGCCACTGAAAGTTCTTCTTCCCCCGATTCCCCTAGAGATGAGGAGTTGGGGGCGGCCGTGATGGCCATGGAAGATAGGAACCCTGGCGGAATGGATCCTCTCTTTGAGGAGATGGATCTGGTGATGGAGGCAGAGAGGCAAGGGGTCACTCTCCCCATAACTTAGAGCGCCATACATCCCCACCGCCATACCGTGACCGTGGCCGTTGCGAACCCGCTTCCAGTGGCTGAGGCCATAACCGGGCCTTCAAAAAGAGCCCGTGATAAGGGAAAAAACAAGAGATCCCAAAAATCCAAAGGTCCCAACGAGGGTGAAGGGTCAGGCTACCAGGCTACCGAGCGCACGCCTGATGAGACTCCCAGCACAGTCACCGTGGTAGATGTGAAAACGATGATGGCACCCATTTACTGGGACGAGCGGTATACATGGAGAATCCCAGAAAGCCACGAGCGTGCGAATAATCCGCCTCCCGGGGAAATGGCCGTATATGTGGACACAGTGAGTTCAGGAGGCTTGAGGTTCCCTATCTCGGTCTCAATGGCTCATTTGTTGAATGACCTGGGCCTGTGTCCATCCCAAATTGTGCCCAACGGCTTGGCCCTCTTAACGTGCTTTATAATTCTGATGAGGAGTATGGGTTACGAGCCCTTCTTGCGGAACTTCAACGCCCTTTTTCAAGTGGTTAGCTCCTCTCGTTCTTCTCCTGAGGCGGGTTTTTATTATGTTCAAGCGAAGGCCCATATGAAGCTGATCAACTCGCCCTCGAGCACTTATGGCCCTGATTGGAAGGAGAAGTTCATCTTCGTCAAGGCTCTAACAGAAGAGGGCTTTGGGGTACCCACACAATGGGGCTCGTTTGCAAAGAGCCGGCTGCAACCCGCACTACCTAAAGATTGGGCCAAGAGCCTGGCAGCAACCCTGAGGGACGAGGGCCACCTCATACAAGCGAAAGAATGGATAGACGATGCGGAACTCATGTTCTTGTGTGGTCTTTCCAATGACCCATATTACCTTGACAACCCTCCGGCTCGTGATATAGAGAGAGACGGTTAGATTCTTAGGGCACTAACTTTAGATAGGAATGAATACTAACTTCTTTTCTGTACTTGTAACTTGCACACTTAACAATTCTTGTCTAAGGATTTATAACCCTTGTACTTTCCAATTTTGCAGGAGCCGCTATATTAGAGATGGCAGGAGGGATCCGACAAGCAGCTCGTTTTGCCCACGCCAATAGGAACCAAGCCCCACAGGGGGACCAACAGCGTGAGCAACAGCGCCCTCGTAACCGTAACAATCGAGGGGACACTCGTAGTGGCGCGAGTTCGAGCGCCAATCCTGAGGTCCAGCCCTCTCGTGGCCGAGGGGAGCGTAGGTTGGTCCCGAGAGAGACCAGGGGGCGGTCAGAGAGAGCGGGAGATGTTCAACCCCCCACTCCTGCAGAACAAACGAGGCCAGAAACCACCCTGGCGATAACTGAGGCTCTCCCGAGCGCAAGTAGGCCTTCCCGCAAGAGGAAGAGGATGCCCGATTCTGCTGCAATCAAGGGCAAGGGCAAACAAGTAGTCGAGGGCCCCAGGGGCGAGGGGGAAACTTCCTCTTCAGAGGAGGAGCACATATGGGAGTTCCCCCGTCGAGGGGACAGAGACTTTACAGGCGCCACCGACGGGGGGCCGGTTTTGCTGAGGCCTGGCACGGTCGCTCAGGCTATCACCGAGAATCTGTTCAACAAAGCTCAATTCTCGGCAGACCACCGGCATCTCTACAGCGAGTCTGTGGAGAAAGTGACCCTTGATGCGGCCCACGCACTGATCTCTGTAAGCCTTCACTCCCTGCTTTCTTTACTTATTTCTGTAAATTACCATTTTTTTGGCTAACACTTCCTTTTCTTCCCACTTATGCAGCAAGTTCTTCCCCGGCTCCGGAATGTGCAAATGCGAGCCTCCATCTACGCTGACCGAAAGGCCAAATACAAGAAGATGGCTCGTTCCAACGATCCGGCTCAGATTCAAGCGGAGCTGGACGCTGAGACTGCAAAGTATGAATCCCTCAAAGATTTGTACAACAAAACAGAGGAGGAGCTGGGGAAACTGAAGGAAGATTTTGTGGCGGTAGACGGCGCTCGAATCGGCTTGGGCAACCAGCTGGCCCAGGCTAACGAGCGGTGCCAGAAGGCTGAGGCGGAGCGGGAAAGTTGGAAGGCGAGGGCTCTGGAGGCCGAGCGAAAATTCAATGACGCCGTCAACGAGTGGCCTCGAAGCCTAGAGCGTGCGAATAAGGAGGCGCTTATCAAATTCTGCCACTCCAAAGCCTTCAATTTCGCAGCCTCGTTACACTGCTTGGATGAGGCCCAAAACGCCTTCAACTTGGCAGTGGATCAGGGCATCCACAAGGGGCTGACCGATCCGGCAATGAAGGGAGCTGAAGGCACGGGGCTCATGTTCAACGAGCGCTGTGAGGAGGTGGATGAGGATCCCAACGATCCCGCGGACGCCATCGCTGAACTGGAGTACGACTTCTTGGTCAAACTGATCCAAGATGAGTACACGGACGCTCATCGGGGAGGGGATGCGGCTCAAACTGCCCAAAATGACGATCCCGAAGATGAGCCACAAGCGCCCGTCGCGGAAGATGCCCTGATCCCAGTTGATGAAGGTGCCAACGCCCCTGCTCCAGGTGCCAATGAGCCCAACGATCCGCAAGCCCATCCGCAAGAGCCTGAGGGCCCAGTTCATGGCCCCGTGGCCCAAAACATCTTGGTGATCGTTGATGAGGATATCGCTCCAGCCGCCTAAGATTTTTCCTTTATAGCTTTTTCCTTTATCAATTCTCTTGTGTACTTTCCAGCTTTTCTGTCTTTTGTAACAGTATTTCCTGGGCCTTTGAGCCCTTATCTTGTAAGATTTTCCTTTGCAATGAATAAATATCCCTTTTTTCATGACTTTGTTCTTCTGTTCATTTATGAATCATATAATAAGACTGTGTAGCATACTCCGTGAATGTTTTATTTCTCTGATGCAATGAAAATTTGTCTAAGTCTTGAGCGGTCGTGAGGGTCTTATTGTGAGATTGCCCCCCACTCAAGACTTGTATAAATTTTGTTTTTGCTTTTGAAAATTTGTCTAAGTCTTGAGCGGTCGTGAGGGTCTTATTGTGAGATTGCCCCCCCACTCAAGACTTGTATAAATTTCTGCCTTTGTAAATTTGGCTAAGTCTTGAGTATGTGCGAGGGTCTTACTGTGGGATGGCCCTCGTTCAAGACTTGTGACATTCCTTCCGCCCTTGGAAAATTTGTCTAAGTCTTGAGCGGTCGTGAGGGTCTTATTGTGAGATTGCCCCCCCACTCAAGACTTGTATAAATTTCTGCCTTTGTAAATTTGGCTAAGTCTTGAGTATGTGCGAGGGTCTTACTGTGGGATGGCCCTCGTTCAAGACTTGTGACATTCCTTCCGCCCTTGGGGGATTTTGCTAAGTCTTGAGTGTGTGCGAGGGTCTTACTGAGTGGTGGCCCTCGTTCAAGACTTGTGCAATTCCTTCTTGATTCTGAAGCCATCGTTCGAGAGCTATGGCTCTTGTCGTATTTCTGGCTCTGCAGGAAGTCCCATTTTCGAGCGCAAGGCATTTTAAGAAACGGCCAAGGCCTACTAGGACTTTCTCTGTAGGAGATCCCGTTTTCGAGCGCAAGGCGTTTTAAGAAACGGCCAAGGCCTACTAGGACTTTCTCTGTAGGAGATCCCGTTTTCGAGCGCAAGGTGTTTTAAGAAACAGCCAAGGCCTACTAGGATTCGCTCTTGTAGGAGGTCCCGTTTTCGAGCGCAAGGCGTTTTAAGAAACAGCCAAGGCCTACTAGGATTTTCTTCATAATCTTCTTCCAACTTGCCTAATTGGTTGTGAGCGTAACCAGTCTATCCTTATGAGGGCGTCCCCCCATCCGGAGTAGAGTGCTGGCAAGCGTAACCCATACGAGATAACAGCATACATATTGGAATGAGTTGCCAACCACGCTCGCAAAGACGAGGGACGTGGGACTTATTCATTCAAGCAACCAAAGAAACAGGAATATTAAAGAAATTAAAAAGATTATGTTACCGCTTACTTGTGTTTGGAAGTACATAGAACCCGTCAAAGAGGGTTGTTACATCAGGGTTTGCAAAGAGCCTTTAAACATAAAACCGCCGGAGGTTACATGCGTTCCAAGGGCGAGGCAAGCGCTCACCTTGAAGTGTCTCCAGGATGTAAGTGTTGTTAGCTCTGAGTTGTACGACCTTGAATGGGCCTTCCCAATTGGGGTCCAATTTGCCCACGTGCCTGGATACTTCCCCTTTCTTTAAGACCAAGTCTCCCAACTGGAAAGTTCTTTCCCTCACACGCTTGTTGTACTGTTGAGCCACAGAGGCTTTATAATGGTGAATCTTAGCCCAGGCCTTGTCTCTCCTTTCATCCAGCAAATCCAACTCCAAGCTCCTGTTGCCATCGTTGAGCTGAGGCTCGAAATAGCCTACACGAGCGGATTCATTTACTATCTCTGCTGGTATCATTGCTTCTGATCCATAAACGAGCGCGTAAGGAGTTTCTCCAGTGGCCGCTCGTGGGGTGGTGCGATAAGCCCAAAGCGCTCCTTGTAGCTCTTCAGCCCATTCACTTTTCTTGCTCTCAAGCATGGTTTTTAGATGCTGCAAGATGATTCTATTGGTAACTTCTGCTTGCCCATTGGATTGTGGATGTCCTACAGAGGTAAATCGCTGCTCGATCCCCAACTCAGAACACCATTCTCGAGTGTCAGCAGCTATGAACTGGGATCCGTTGTCAGAAATGAGCACCCTCGGTATGCCGTACCTGCAAATGATGTTCTTCCAAATGAAGTCCCTCACAACCCTGAAAGTGATTTTTGCAACAGCTTCGGCCTCGGCCCACTTGGTGAAGTAGTCGACGGCTAAAATGACAAACTTCTTTTGTCCCGCAGCCATGGGCAAGGGGCCCACAATGTCTATTCCCCACTGGTCAAAAGGCCAAGAGACGTCTATTGGGATCATCTGTGCTGCTGGCAATTGAGGGAGATTTGAATGGAATTGGCATTTGGGACACTTCCTCGAAAATTCGATGGCATCTTGGAGAACTGTAGGCCAATAAAACCCACTTCTCAGAACCTTCTTTGCCAGGATACGCCCTCCGGAATGATTCCCACAGCTTCCATTGTGGATGAGTTCGAGCGTCTCCTTCGCTTGTGAGGGCCTTAGGCATCTCATTGGGGGTCTTTGAAATGATTTCTTGAATAACCTCCCCTCGGGATCCAAAGCGAAACGAGGGGCCTTACTTCGGACTTTCCTAGCTTCCACCTTGTCAGTGGGAGTGATTCCATCCCTAAGGAAAATGACGACGTCGTCAAGCCAACAGGGCTCGTTTGGATCAATCATGGCGATCATCTTGGTGGCGACCTTTTCCTTGATCAAAGGTTCCTCAGTTCTAAGGAACGTAACAGAACGTTCGGAAGTGCCCTCTAAAGCTGAAGCAAACTTTGACAGAGCGTCCGCACGCTCGTTTTCTCCTCGCGGCACTTGAAGTAGATGAAATTCCTTGAACTTCCCAATGATTTCTCTGGCTTTACATAGGTACTGTACCATGGTGGTTTCTCGAGCCTCATAAGTTCCTTCAATCTGGCTCGCTATTAACTGTGAATCCACATAAGCGGTGATTCTGGAAGCTCCATTCTGAAAAGCAATATTCAATCCTTGCACGAGGGCTTCATATTCTGCTTCATTATTAGTGACTTGGAAATCCAGCTTGATTGCAAAGTCCAGCTCAATCCCATCGGGGTTTCTGAGGGCCACTCCTACTCCTCCCCCTTGAGAGGTTGAGGAACCATCTGTGTGCAGGACCCATAACCCCTCATTATCCGCAACGGTGGGCTCTAAACCATAGCGTTCGGCCAATAAATCCGCTACAACCTGTGCCTGTACCGCGGTCCTGGGCTCGAAACATAAGTCGAACTGGCTCAATTCGATGGCCCACTTGATTAATCTCCCAGACACATCGGGCTTGGACAATACTTGCCTCAAGGGTTGGTCGGTGAGAACCGTTATGGAGTGTGCTTGAAAGTAAGGCCTTAGCCTTCTTGAGGCGTTGACAAGAGCGAACGCGAATTTTTCAATCTCCAAATACTTCTTTTCAGCTCCTTGCAACGTTTTGCTCAGATAATAGACAGGCAAATGTTTCCGCTCCCGTACAGCGACCAGAACAGCACTTGTGGCTTCGGAAGAAACGGAAAGATACATAAATAACCTCTCACCTTCGACGGGCTTAGTCAGCAGTGGTGCGCTCGATAAGTAAGCCTTCATATCCTGCAGCGCCCTTTCGCATTCCTCTGTCCAAGCAAAGTTACGTGCGTTCCTCAAAATTTTGAAGAAGGGAAGGTTCCTGTCCGCCGAGCGCGAAATAAATCTGTTCAACGAGATGATTTTGCCTACTAGGACTTGCACTTCCCGCAGATTTCGAGGGGAAGGGATCTCCAAAATAGCCTTGATCTTCTCCGGATTGGCCTCAATTCCCCTCTGACTGACCATGTACCCTAGGAACTTTCCCCCTTGTACTCCAAAGGTGCACTTTGAAGGGTTCAACTTCATCCCATACTGACGCAAGATTGAAAAAGTGCGCTTGAGATCTTCCAAGTGGGAATCCTGGCGCTCGCTTTTGACAATCATATCATCCACGTAAACCTCCATGGACTTACCAATTTCCCTTTCAAACATCTTGTTAACGAGCCGCTGATACGTAGCTCCGGCGTTCTTCAGTCCGAAAGGCATGACTAAGAAGCAATATACCCCCAGATGGACAACGAACGAGGTTTTGGGGCGATCTTCCGGGGCCATAAAGATCTGATAATATCCCTGGAAAGCGTCCATCATGCTCATGAGCTCGCAGCCAGCGGTCGAATCCACCAATTGATCAATCCGGGGCAGCGGGTAAGGATCTTTAGGGCAGGCTTTGTTGAGATCGGTGAAATCGTTGCACATGCGCCACTTATTCGCGCTCTTGGGCACCAAGACGACGTTGCACAGCCACTCCGGATACAAGATGGGCTCGATATATTGAGCCTCCAGGAGTTTATTAACTTCCTCTTCAATGACCTTTTTCCGAAAGCCATGTACATCCCGCTTTTTCTGCTTGATGGGTTTGAAAGAGGGATCCACATTAAGCCTATGGACAATGACGCTCGGGTCAATCCCTGTGAGGTCAGAGGCTTTCCACGCAAATACATCCTTGTTTTCCCTTAGAAAATCAATCATCATGATCTGAGAAGGCCCTGAGAGGTTTGAACCTATCTGTGTAGTCTTATCCTTGTTTCCGGGTTCCAGCTCAATGGTAAGGAACCTTTCTGAGGGTTTGATCCTTACCTCAGGGCGAGGAAGTTCGAGCGCCCTCTTCTTTCCTGTCAAACGGTCGTCGGGTGCTGGTTCACCCTCTCCCGGCTCGTCTCCTTCTGAGGATGATCCCCCAACGGTTCCTGGCGGTACACTTTCGAGGGGATTCTCCTCGTTGTTTCCCCTCTTCTCTTTGTTCTTCTTCTTGTTCAATTTCGCCCTCTTCCGTGCTGGGCTGTCCTCATCTAGGTTGGGGAAGTCCACTGATTTTTTGGTGGAACCCATTTGGAAGGTTTTCTCCGCTTTTGGCTTTCTGAGGGACAGCATGTAACATTCCCAAGCCTCTCGCACATTGCACAGTACTTCTCCCACACCCTCGGAAGTAGGGAATTTAATCTTCTGGTGGTAGGTGGAGATGATGGCTTTGAAATCCACGAGGGTAGGGCGCCCAACTATGATGTTATATGGAATGTCAATCTCCACCACCGCGTACGTTACCAAGAGTGTTTTGCGCTGAGGGGCTCGGCCGAACGAAGTAGCTAGGCGTATTTGCCCTCGTGGGACAACTTCCGAGCCTCCAAAGCCAATAAGGGCCGTTTTGAGAGGCTCGAGCGGAAGATCAACCTTCATCTTTAAGAATGTAGAATAAGGCAAAACATTAACGGAGCTTCCACTATCCACCAATACCCTTTTTACAACATGATTATGAACATTAAACTAACCACCATGGGGCAATCTGAGGTTATACCCTCCCCATGGGGCGTTACAATATGTTCTAAATCCCTATCATCAAAGCCTATTACATCATTTTCTCGTGACCTTTGAGCGCTTGATCTCTGGATGGCATAGATAGGTTTGGGCACTGCTGGGCGTTGGTTGTAGCTCCGGACGAACCTCCGTCGGGAGGCGTTTGAATCCCCCCCTGATGAGCCTCCTGCAATCATATTTATGACTGCGAAGGGCTCGTTTTCTTGCTCAGGGGCTTTTCCTTTATTGCCTCGGCGGCTGCTGCTTTCAGGGGGTCCCCTACCCCTTGGGCTCTTCGAACGGGACGGACTCCTCCTTCTCCTTCCGGCGCGCTCGTTGCATTGTTCATCGTAGCGCTCGAGCACCCGGACAAACTCCTTCAGGTGGCCCCCTGCGACGAGCCTCTGAATTTCAGCTTCCAACTGTCGGCACTCATCTGTGTCGTGCCCCCTCTGCTTGTGGAATGCGCAGTATTTGTTGGAGCGCCTGAGCGAGTCGGTTTCTCTCATTTTGATAGGTCTCTTAAAGAGCTTTTTATCTGAGAGGTTGTAGACTTCTGAATTTGGCCTGGTGAGCGGAATTCGCTCGAATCGACGAGGGGGTGGTGGCGACCTCCTGCGCTCTTGAGGGCGCTCCTTCTTGATAGCCACGTCCCGTCCCCGCTCGTGATGAGGTCGCTCGTTCTTGGCCGGGCTGTGATGCCGGGGACCATTCGTCCCATACATGTCTTCGAGCGCGAAGAACGGCTCGGCTATTTCTCTTAAGGCCATTAGGGTCCCAGGCCTCCTTTCCACAATGGCATCAGCGAATTTTTTGCTCACATATTGCTTGTGATCCACAGCCTGAAAAAGCACTGGGATCAAGAAATCCATTGAAGGCCTTTCCACTTGTAGGATCTCCTTGTTGAAGCGGGCGAAGAACGAGCGCAGAGATTCGCTCTTGCCTTGCACCACATTGTACAGGGCAGTGGGTGCGGTGACTGGCGCTTTCAAAGAATTGAAGTGGTTGAGGAAAGCATTAGCCAGTTCTTCATATGAGTGGATCGAGCGCGGCGGCAGTCGCTTGTACCACTCTTGAGCCATTCCTACCAAGGAAGTGACAAACACTTTTGCCCAGTAATTGCTGGAATGCTCGTAGAGGTGCATAAGATGCACAAAGTGATCCAAGTGTTCAGCTGGATCAGTTGTCCCGTCGTAACGGTTGATGGAAGTGTGGACTTTGGCCATGCCTGCTTGGGCCATCAGAACTTCTTCTACGAGGGGTGAACCCCTCGCCAATGGGTGGTATTCATACGTGCCGAAGTTTTCCTCCGGCTCCTTGTGGCGGGGGACCTTTGGTAGTGGGTCATTGGTACGGGTGCTTCTGGCGTCAACCCGTTCATCCCGACTAGGGGAGATCTGAGTTGAGCGCCCTCGTGAGAGCTGCCCCACAATATCCTTTAGACCCTGCAGCTGGTCTTGCACAGCCGCGAGGATGTCAGGATTTACGTCTACTTGCTTGTCTCCGTGCCTGGGGGCTCGTGAGCCCCTCCTGGAGACATGAGAGTCCCCTTCATTATCATTTACCCGTTCTGTGGGCTCTTTGTTCCTGCCTACGGAGGGACGCTCGTTGCCCTCCTGCTGGGGCACTTCTCTGGCTGGTGGTGGTGGTGGTTGTGCCCTCAGGACAGCCTGGGCTTCTCTGAGGGGAAAGTTCTGTTGTCCGCCCAAAGGGGCTGCGATTTGAGTGGCCTGCCCAGAGGGAAAGTACATGGAATGGAACCTTTCCCATGCCCCCTGAGCCGCCTGAACCTCACACTGGGCATAGAGAGCCCTCAACTGTTGGGTGGTCAGTGGAGGTAACTCCACTCCTTCGATCTCCCTGGGGACCACCACCGGGAGCTGGATCTGGCCTGCATGATACGGCTGGACCGGCGGCATCATAACAGACGGAGTGAGGGTGTATCCAGGTGGGGGCATCATGTAGCCCTGTATTCCGGGAATCACCTGGGGATGGACCCAGGGGTTCTGAGCATGTTGCGGAGGAGCAGAGAGAGAGACTCCTCCGGCGGCAGCAGGAGTCGGCAATGCCGGCGGTGCAGGTGGAAGTACGGAAGACTCTGCTTGCAGAATCACTCCTGCTGCGGGAGGTGCTCCACCAGCGGCGGCGGATGGAGGCGGGGCTCCACCAGTAGCGGTGGAGGGAATAATGATATTTGCATCCTGGGAGGCGTTATCTCCTCCTCCCACAGCTCCAGATCTCGTAGCAACCATGACTGTTGAAGGTAAGGGTGTGCTTGCTTTTCTACCAACAAAAAGAAAGGAAGAAGATGGAGGACTGGTTTCCCACAGACGGCGCCAAAAATGATGGGGTTCAGAAAGGTGAAGGTCCGAATCCGATCACTTTAAGATTTGTATTTTGTGGAGGAAACCACCGGAGCTTCGCCGGAAATGAAAAAAGGGGTTCTACCTGTTGGGACAAGCACAAAAAGTCAGAAGGCCAAACTGGGGGAACTGGGGGTGATACCCAGTTTGGCTCTCCGACGCTCAAGTCAGTTCAAGGTATGAAGAAATGTAAGTTCAGTCACAGTTGCAGTGATGAAGAATGCTTACCAATGTAGAAGATGACTTTAGCTATTTATAGTTGAGGGTCAAGGGCCCTTTGGTCATTTGCCTCAAGTGGTCCTGGCCGAATGTTGCCCTAACACGTAGCGCCATGAGAGAGAAACCTAGGAGGAATCTTCTGCAAAAGCGGCTAAAAGTTGGTGCTGGCAACAGTGGCAGGTGCGCGGGCATGTACGTTGTGTCAGAGAGCCATTTGGGTGGTTGGTAACGAGGGCTTAAGAGCGCGCTCGTGACAACCTGGAGTATTAGAGGCCAAGATATCCTCTGAGGGGGATGAAGGCTCCAGTTCAAGTGACGAGCCAAAGGGGAGGCCACTCTGAGGGAGTGTGACGCTCGAAGAGGGCTCCCTTGGCATGTGGACGTGCCAATCATTTAGTATGTAGGACGCTCGTGGAGTGACAGCGCTCGTTGGGCTTAACTCCTAAAGAAGGATGGCGCTTGTTGAGTTTAGCGCTCGTGCGCTGATGGGTGCAGCCTTGGGGAGACAGATGTCATCATCTCGGTGATGCCACGTGTCCTAACGTGGGACGATTGTATTTTGACCCCATCAGAATGATTTTTACAATTTTATATTAAAAACATATACAAATCCGTCAAACTGTCAATCTACTCGTTATATAACCACACCCGTTCGACCCGAACCGTTCATTTTGAAAAAAATAAGTATGTATTTACGGGGTTTATATTTTTACAAATTCGCATACTTCGGGTCGGATAGCATTTTACTTACAAAACCACCCGTATCCAACCTTGTATACCCCTATTTAGAGATTTTGCTGATTTCGGGTTAAAATCCAACAAAACTTGCAAAAAATAAAATAAAATTGGAGAACAAAGTTAAAAACCAAAATAAAAAAGGACCGAAATAAAAAGGGATAAATATTTTTTATCATCCGAACTATAAGCCATTTGGCAATTCACCATCCAAACTATTTCGTCCCCCGAAACCACCATCTAAACTTTTAATTCCTGACAAACCACAATCCCAAAACGGTTTTGACTCTTTTTTCAACGGTTTTGACTCTTTTTTAAGGGTAAATTTATGAAAAAATAACAAAGAGAGATAGATTTACATGTTTTAAAACATTCAAAACCGCTGAAAAAAGAATCAAAACCGCTAAAAAAAGAGTTAAAACCGCTTCGGGATGGTGGTTTGTCAGGAATTCAAAGTTTAAATGGTGGTTTCGAGGGCGAAATAGTTTGGATGGTGAATTGTCAAATGACCTATAGTTCGGATGGCAAAAAATCATTATCTCAAATAAAAAATATAAAAATTACGGGATGATTTTTACAATTATATATATATTTGTTTCTTTATGGTCTTTCTATAGACACTGCCTAATTGAATCAAAGGTGTTATAGAATCTTTTCATAGTCTACTACAATATATCACATATTTTCCTTTAAAAATGAGTACAAGTAAAAAGTCTAATAATTTCATATTAAGCAATTAAAAACTGAACCGAAAGCAACAAAATAAAATCAATGGTTCTCAAACAAAAACAAACATAAGGAATAGCCGATAGCGAATGATCTCAATTCTCATCAAGGATAACAAAAAAGGAAAGCAATGAAACAAATCATAAGAATATTAAACATTTAGAACGTGTTTGGTAGGGTTATTAACCCTCATAGGTATGAGAAACCTAGCTTAATATCCAATTTGGTATCCAAAATTAAGTTGAGTGGGCCTTGTCCACTTAATATTCAGCCCGGCGGAGCCCGCAACTGTACATCAATTAACTCTACAATCTCATATCGATTTTCGGCCGAAATTAAGTCTGCTTGGTTTTTCACACAAGTAGCAATGCACTGTACACATTTCCACTTTCCATTATTTGCCCTGGGTGAAGCGTCTCGTGTACGATTCCAAGCAACACTGTGTACATTCAAAGGGTTTGGCTTTCTTTGGGTGAATTTTTAATAGCAAATTGTTACGGGGCATTTTAGGAATATAGGAAATTGTTACGTCTTGTGTTAATTGCTACCAAACAGAATATAACTGACCCAAGACCTAATTCTAGAATACCAAACAAAAAACTAAGTCCTTCAAAATTTACTTAATTTTACTTAATAAGCCCGAACTAAATTAACTGAAATTAACTTCACATGCATACCAAACGGCCTCTTACTCTTCAAAGAAAGGACAAGAAATCCCCCCCCTTATCTTCAAGCTTAGTTTTCAGTTGGGTCAATCATTTTTTCACCTATGGTGTGCAAATACGTGTCAGGCTTAGCTATAATCACTAAAATAAAGCTATTAATTTTTTTTTGGGAAGGGGAATTGGGTTAAACCTCAGGAGATATTCACAATGTGGGAGAGCTACTTGCATTTATCTTCAGGTAATTCAAGCCTGAGTTTGGCTCGGTCTAATCGGTATAATGAGAGGACAAGTATTTTATACTTATCGTGTGATTGGTAGAAAATTTAAAAAGAGTGACAAATTAAATGACAAGTGTAGAGAAAATTGCATTTTTTGTCCCATAGGATATAGGTCAATTGTTTTTTGGTCCCGTAGTTTTTAAATCATCCCGCACTTTTAGCTTTTCGACAAATATAGTCCCAAAGTGAAATTTTTTCAATATTAGTCCCAAAAAATTTAGAAATATATATTTATAATATTTTTCCTTAATTAAAAAATACATATCAAATATATATTAGGAAATTTTTAAAAGAATATCAACCACATGATATGCATTTTATTTTTATAATAAATAATAAATTATTACATTTTAAAGTATAAGTATTACTTTAAAATTAAAAAATAAGAAAATAAAAATATATAAATAATAACATAATTAATAAAATAATATTCAATATTGCATTTAGTTAAAAATATGTAAAATTAAAAAATTAAAAAACATTAATATTTATAATACTTACATATTTCTTATATATATAACATTGTATTTATTTAAAATAATTAACGCTGGGTGTAGTTAAAATTGAAAATAGCAGAAAATTTATATATATATTTTATTCAATAATATAATATTAATTAAAAAATTAAAAAGTAATTAGTAGCCATATATATTTAATGAGAATTCAAAAATAACATCAATATTTTATTTTCAATTAGTAGATATATATTAATTATTTTCAATTTTTTATGTTATATATTTTTAACTAAATACAATATTGAAGATTATTTTATTAATTATGTTACTATGTATATGTTTTTATTTTTTTATTTTATAATTTTAAAGTAATACTTATACTTTAAAATGTAATAATTTATTATTTATTATAAAAATAAAATGCATATCTTGTGGTTGGTATTCTTTTAAAACTTTCCTAATATTTGATATGTATTTTTTAATTAAGGAAAAATATTATAAATATATATTTCTAAATTTTTTGGGACTAATATTGAAAAATTTTCACTTTGGGACTATATTTGTCGAAAAACTAAAAGTGCGGGATGATTTAAAAACTACGGGACCAAAAAAAAATTGACCTATATCCTATGGGACCAAAAATGCAATTTTCTCACAAGTGTATTATACTTGCCCTTTAATTAATTGGGGTTCGATCGAGCCGGATTTGGACTAAAATTTTCCTTTATCACTGATAGGGAAATAGGTCTATAGAATGCACTATCTTGGAGACAGAGAACTAAAAATCAGTTTAGGCATACATAATCCACCCAAAAATCATTCAAAATATGGGAATGTTGCATCATATATATATGTACAGGTCTCTGAAAATACAAAATATATATGAACACACATGAATATGATCTCTCTTCTTCATTCATTGCTCTTATCAGGATTATTAGTGGCGTCATCAGAAGGCCATACAATCGTCTCCAAAAGTCTCTCCCTCATCAACTTCAAGTTCTCCTCTGAGATTTCTTCGTATATTTCACCATGGTTGCATTTCTGTATCAATGCCATGCAAGCACACATGTATATAGTTATATATCAAATCAAAAGGCAAAGTAAAATTATATGTAGGATATTATCAAGAACACGGAAAATGATGATCAAGATACGAGACCGCTTGAATGAACCAAGATTTATTTAGAGCATGAAAAACAAATATTATTATGATTTTTAAAGCTAAAAAGTAAGTTTTTTCAATATAAATACGAGAAATGGTACATTGTGAAAATTACAAATACCACCAAGGGTAATTTGGCGATCGGTTTGATTGTAATAAACAGGGATTTTCATTGAATCATTTGCTAGTGCAAGCATTTTCCATCAGTTTAAACAGTAAAACGAAAACCAACCTTAGGAATAATTGGTAAACCGAGACCATACAGTGTGGCCTAACCATGGGGGATTTTTCATAATTAATCCTTTTACATTTCGTAAATCATAATACGTCACAGAATCAAACTGAAGTTAGTCATAGACATGATACCTTAATCCATCTTCCATATAGACTAAGCCGAGTTATCATCACTCTTTCAGCAAGTTCTCGTCTTTCCTGTAACCACAATATTTCCATAAAATATACATCTTAGGCCTATTACATAAACTTCAACTGAGATTTGAGAAATTACAATAACTTCCCCTGCAAAAGAATTTTATGTGATCGGTGAATTTTGAAGACGTCATCTCTAATATTTTATGAATGTCCTATTTTGTTCTTGGTGTTTGCTATAAATTATTTGAATTTAACTAAATGATTGTAATAGCATGTGTTGGATCAAACCTCAAGACATGTTAGGGGACATTTTTGTAATTTTGCAAACCTAGGGGGAAGTTTGTGCAATTAAGCCAATTCTCAGAGTATGTTAATGTAATTATCTATTTATATTACCTTGACAAGGATCTGTAGAAATCGTGTGGCCTTGTTCCTCCCCTTGGTTGGTAAATTATCTGCAACAAAGCTGTCAAAGTGCAGATAGCTAACTAAGTGCAAACAGAAGTGTAATCAACTGTTTTTTAGTAAGGCCATTTTAAATTAAGAGAACTTAGAGAATTTGTTAAGCAAAAGACTAGTGATTTTGAAGTCCCTTGTTTCATTATTCCATGTAAAAGTAGTCCCTACTCCCTACGAAGATCGAACCGGGATTACCAAGAATAAAAATTATACAAAAAACTAAGTATATTGCTCCGGCGATAAAAAAACTTCAAAACTGTAAGCAACTTTTATGCGTCTGAGGGACTAATTTAACACAAAACGATCATACGAGGGACTACAAAAGAGACGAAACACGCATTTGTATACAAAAGTGAGTCTAAAATCCAAATGAATAAGTTTGGAACCAGTAATGATATTTTTCAACAAAAATACTAAGAGATACAGGCAAACGATATCAAATAATCACCTCATCTAAAAGTTTAACTATTAGAGACGAGTATCATTAAATATTTAAACATATCACCAAACAACAACGATGACAAAATCACATAATGACATCAATTTCAAAAAAAAAAAAAAAAAAAAAAAAAAAAAAAAAATTGAACTATTTAACAGAAGTCTCAAACTTTAACATAGTTTTGCAACTGGCTTACTTGTTGAACCATTTGTATGCAGGTGGATTCATTTCATAGAGCTGTTCAAGAACTGTCCTAACCGCTTTAAATGTGAAGTTGTTGATAAGTTCCTGCACCAAGTAAATAAATTATATTCAAAGACTTTCCAAACAAATTCCAATAACCACAGAGAGTTCTTTATGAGATTTTTCTTTTTTTTTTTTTAATCACATAAAACCATGAAACTATGGAAGAGATAATGTAATAATAATAAAGGATAATTACAAACAACCCTTAAGTTTAATTCAATTACGAATAAACCGCCATAGTTGAGAAATTACGAAAAATTCCCTAAGTTCGAATAAGACTTACAAAAAATTCCGAATTTTCGTAATTTGTCAACTACGAAGCTTTTTTCGAGGATAGAGCTCACGGGGGGGTATTCGTAATTATTCCTAATAACTGCAATAAAAGATTCAAATTAATGGACATCACTCACGTTTTTGATATCAATGAAGGTGTCATCATATTGGCCCCCCAATTCAGCCACAACCTGAGGCTTCTTTCTGGAACAAATTCTTGCTCTATTAAGGTGTCGACCATGCAATGGTTCCGACAAATGCAGCATTCTCAGCTTCTTGAACTGCCTCGTTCTGCCTACATAGGATGCAACATTACCTTTGATGTTGAGTCTGGACGAAGACATGGAATCCAAGCACAGACATGGGCATGATGAAATGTTGTCGGTGAAGGACTTCAAAGATGTGGCTCCTGCCATGGATTCCAAGCAGACAACTTTGGGAAATATCTTCTGCTATTTTTGTTTGTTTTTTTGTTTTTCTTTATGTTGTGATGCTCTTCAAGAATCTGAATTGACTTACTTGCTGATATTTATGTGGCTTTTTTTGTATGATTTTTTTTTTTTATAAATTTTTTGAGGTCCCAAAATTTCCAGGCATGATACTTCAAAAGGGGTGCATGGCTAATCTACTCTAGGGTTGGGGTGGCAAATGGGTGGTTTGGGTTGGGTTCATATGGGTTGAGTCTAAATGGATTGGATCAAAAATGGATTCTAATGGATTGAGTTTTTAATGGGTTGTGGTGTGTTTTAATGGTTTGCTAACGAGTTCAATAATGGGTTATTAATAGGTTACAACTCAATTCAAGTACTTAAATGTCTAATATACCCCTCACTAATATATTTAATTTATTTTGGATTTATTTGACCCAATTAATATATTTTCAACCCATTTGGTCTATTTTGAGTCCGTTTTTTCGTTTTTCGGCATGTTCGTTCTATTTTAGATTCGTTTAACCCATTTTTGGTCTGTTTCACTCGTTTTTCGACATGTTCGACCTATTTTGGACTCGTTTGACCCGTTTTGGACTCATTTCACCCAATTTTCAACCTGTTCTACCTATTTTTGACTCGTTCGACTCGTTTTGGGCCTCTTTCACCCGTTTTTCAACCTATTCGACCTATTTTGGAATCGTTTGACCAATTTCGGGCCCGTTTCACTCATTTTTTGACTTGTTCGTCTTATTTAAGACTCGTTTGACCTATTTTTTGCCATTTCAACCCGTATTTCGACCTATTTGACCTATTTTGGACTAATTTGACTCGTTTTTAACCCATTTCGCCCGTTTTTCGATATGTTCGTTCTATTTTGGACTCGTTTGGCCCATTTTGGGCTATTTTAACCCCTTTTTGCACCTGTTAGACCTATTTAGGACTCGTTTTGAACCGTTTGAAGCTCATCTCACCCGTTTTTCAACCTGTTTGACCTATTTTGGACTCGTTCTACTTGTTTTAGGCCCGTTTTTTACCTCTTCGACCTATCTTGAACTCTCTTTTAATTCTTTTTTTGACCTATTTGTCCTATTTTGGACTCGTTCGTCTCGTTTTGGGTCCTTTTCAACCTTTTTGGATCTATTTTACCATTTAGATCCATTTTACCCACATTTTATTCATTTTGGATCCATTTTACTCATTTGGATTCATTTTACCCACTTGAACCCCTTTTATCCATTTGGATCAATTTAACCCAATTGAATCAATTTTATTCATATTTTATCCATTTGGGTCAATTTACCCATATTTTGGATCCATTTTACCCACTTGAATCTATTTTACCCACTTAGATCCATTTTACCCATTTTGGATCTATTTTACTCATTTGGATTCATTTTATCCACTTATATCTATTTTACCCATTTGGATCCATTTTACGGATATTTTGCTCACTTAGATCTATTTTACCCATTTTGGATCCATTTTACCCATTTGGATTCATTTTACCTATTTTGGATCTATTTGGCCCAATTTAGATCATATTCACCAAATTTGGATATATATGACACGTTGGAGTAAACATGCTAAACATAGATCATAGACGAGTGAAACATGTTTGTAATAGATCGAACAAGACAAAAAAAATGGACAAAATAAGTTTGAAATGAACCAAACAACTCAAAAAATAGGTCAAATAGATCCAAAACCGATCAAACAGATTTAATATAGGTCGAATAAGTCGAAAAACAAGTGAAACCGATCAACTATCGGTCTAAAAGGTCCAAAATAAATCAAACATATTGAAAAATAGGTGAAACAAGTCCAAAATGGGTTGAACAAGTCAAAAAAGGATCAAATGGGTCTAAAATAAGTCAAACACATAAAAAATTCGGTGAAATAGGTCTAAAATGGGCTAAACGGGTCCAAAATATATCAAATAGGTTAAAAACGAGTGAAACAGGTCCAAAACTGATCAAATGAATCCAAAATTGGTCGAATAGCTCGAAAAATGAGTTCAAATGGTCCCAAATGGGTCAAATGAGTTTAAAATAGGTTGAACAAGTCGAAAAACGGGTGAAACGGGCTCAAAATGGGTCAAATAAGTCCAAAACAGGTCTAATAGGTCGACAAATGGATTGAACGGGTCCAAAACTGGTCAAACGAATCCAAAATAGGTCAAAAAACGGGTTAAAATGGGCAAACGGGGTCTAAAATAAATAGAACAGGTTGAAAAATGGACAAACGAGTTAAAAATCGTGTTTCGTGTGTGAAAATACGTGTAAAATTATGTTAGTGTATAAATGTGTGTAAAAAATGTGTTACTGTATGAAAATATATGTAAAATTGTCTTAGTGTGTGTAAATATGTGTTAATGTGTTTAAAAAATGTGTAATTATATTTAAAAAGTTTATGAATAGAAATATAATATTTAGTTTATGGGGAGGATAAAATAGTAATAAAACATTAAAATTAGATAATTAATCTTAAACCATTAAAAACTCAACTCAAATCCAATATCAACCCACCCTAATCCATGAAGGACCCAATATTTTCCTAACCCATTATTGACCAAACCAAAAACAATCCAATTTAAATTTCACCAAAATCAACCCAACCTAACCCACCTATTAATGGGTTAGACCCATTAGGTTCAACCCATTTTGTCACCCCTACTTTAGGGGTGTGTCATGTAATCTGGAATCGGGGGACTAGGGACAACTGTTACTTTTGTTTTGTTTGGGTCCTTTCTTTTTTATTTTTGTTTTGGTGTTAGAAAAGGAAAATGAGAAGTAAAATTAGGAAAAAGTTTGAATGATATTGTAAGCTAGGTAATTCCAGCTAAAGTGACATAGATTTGGCCAGAGTGACTAGGTCAAGTTGAACTCTGATGACAGTGTGTATCAACATACAGGAGGCCTTGGGAACAGGGTTGATGGCTTTGGTATACTTGCATTCTGAGTTACTAAGTTACTCGGAAGGTTGCTCGGAAGCATAGATATGAGAGGATTATTGTTGAGTTGGACGACAAGACTATTGGCACCCTCATTGGGTTTTCTGAAATTGTGGAATCCAACGTAAAATATCATAAAACTTACAAGTCATCTTTAAAGGAAGAATTCTCAGACGTTGCGGTTTTTACATCAGATAAAGCAGTTGCTACAATTACAAGCGAAAGAGCAATAAGAACAGAATCTCAACTGCAAATAATAAAGTAAGCAACAACACAGATGAAAGTTTATCCAAGGAGAAAAAGTTTTACGAGACTCCAAAGAAGAAATACGAACGAATAAATTAATTAATCAAAACGGCCAAAAGGGGAGAGAGGACAAGTTACAACATACAATTCTTCAGTGGAGACTCACAATTCAAGTCATTCCACTCACTATTTCTTGTAACAAATCAAGTATAACAATAGCTTTCTAATCTCTACACAAAAAAAAACATTCAAACAGACCAAAAACAAACATATAATCTTCGAAAACACATTCCCATCAGCAGTTAATTCCACATATTTCCACATCCGGCCCGGTAACCCTAGTTGTAAATGGGTCGACCCTCACCCACAACAAGGAAAATATAGAAGCCAATAGAATCGACCACACCACAACAATAGTAGGGGTGCGGTTTTGCCGACCCATGAGACCTTTCAAGAAAGGGTAAAGATGTACGATCACCCAAAATGCAAAGAACAGTTTACCAAATAGAGGGCCCCATGACTGGTACCCGCTGTTGATGGCATACGAGATACCGGCAACAACTCCAACCAAGTTCACAATTAGGAGAGTTGTGGGTGGTATGAGAAGAGTGGTCCATTTGAACATGTACAGCTCCGCAAAATCTCCGTCTTCGTCAGAGGCCTTAGATGTGACAGTGAAGTTTGTGTCTATACCCGCTAACACTTTGAGTAAGCCTTGGAAGACGGCAAAGCAATGGGCCGAGACACCTCCGATGACCCAAAACTGCTCGTTTCTCCACCATTCGTCGATTCCGACTCCACTCCACCTCATTTCTAGGATACCGGTGGCGAAGATGGAAAGAAAGAGGGATAGAAACCAGATACTGGCAAGGTTGCTAATCTGCAATGTCGGATATAAGGTTTTCAATTATCTTCCTCTATGGAATATAAGGAAACTTGTGCGGGGTGAAACCCAAATAAAGTGAGATTTATTTTTTTTGGTGATTTACTTATATGTTAAATTTTAGTATTTGGAAACTATAGATGTTTATTGAACTTTTATATTGAATATAATTTCATTTGGTATAGTTAAATTGAAAATAAAGTAAAATGATTTCAAATAAGATGAAAATTTGTAGTTAATAAATAGATGGAGCCTGGAGGAGATTGGAGAGAGATTGATAGCACAAATAAGAACATTGAAAAGGGGAGAGGGGAGAGAAAACAGAAAATCGATATATACTTAAATTGAAAGAGTAGATCGGTAGTCTCATGCTTTATACTGTTTATAGTATAGATAGCACATATATTACCTTTTAGTTTCAGAATTACATATACCTCCTTTAAAACTAATCTCAGCTTTAGAATTAGCCTTCTATGTAATTATACATAGGTATATAACTCTTGGTGACATAATTCAAACTATAGCCAACTTTTCAAATAGTTCCAGCATGCATATCCATAATGTCCTAGTTAGGTAATTTTTTTTCTTCTAATTTTGATAAAATTTTGATGATCAAAAGGAGGTATGTGTAACTCAAAAACTAAGAAGGGAAGTTTGTGTAGTCAAACATAGTTTCAGGGAGCAAGTAAGGGAAGTTTGTGTAGTCACACATAGATTGATCCTTTTTCTCTTAAATTGTGTCAACAGATGTTTGAGGATGAAATACTAACCTGCGGGATAATGAACTTCCCAGTAAGCAAGCAGACAGCTGGCAGAGTACAATAAAATAGTAGAGGAATGGAAGTGACTGGGTAAATTGTGGTGTTGACATATGCAAATCTCTCTAGCCACTTTAACCTTCCCTTATAGCCATACCATATTGGACAATGCCTGCTGAATAAAATCTCCACAGATCCCAAGGCCCATCGAAGCACTTGGTTCAAACGATCAGAAAGATTAATTGGAGCTGAACCCTTGAAGGCTGGTCTCGGGGGCATGCAGTAAATTGATCGCCAGCCACGAGCATGCATCTTAAATCCTGTAAGAATATCTTCTGTGACAGAACCATAAATCCATCCTATCTGCAAATAGCAAGTACAGAAATTGTCAGAAACATAATTCAGCGGCAGAACCATAATGTCCATCAAATGCCAGATAAGCTATTGAGAAGTATAGTTCCTGAAAGTAAATATGATTCCTATGAATTAGCACAATGATGAGACAACCCGAGAGCCATAAATTACGATTTGTGAAAATATTTTATTTTAAATCTCCTTAAAAGAGAGGAGGGGTGAAGAATAGCCTTCTCCACTGGAAAGGAAGTAAAGTAGGTGCGAACATGAATTCCAGGTGGAAAATAATGAATTACCTCACTTCCCCATTCTGACTTATCTTCGTAGCCACAACTAATAACATGAATGGCCTCTTTGAGAAGAGTCTCTGGAGTGGCAGACTGAGGAACCCCACCATTCTCCATAAGGGTAGATGCAACAAAAACTGCAGACTGGCCAAATCTTTTCTCAAGGCTCATTTGGGACATGAGCAATGACTTCTCATCATCAAATCCAGCACCTGATTCAATTACCAAAGCCGAAGAATTAGCAATGCAACAATGTTAAGAAACTAGACCGACACACAAAGATTTCCTAAAAGTTCTTTTTTCTGTTGATAACTTCTCTCTTAGAGAATGACACAAAGAGTAAATGTTCAGCTTAGAAGTCGAAAGCCTGAAAAATGTCATGTTCAACAAAAGAATAAATGTCCACACATGCTGGAAAAAATTTAAAATCTTCATAGAGCATGTACTACTGGAAAGTTAACGGATAGTCAGCATGCCAATTAAGAAAATTGAGTTATTGACTACAAGAGAAGCATACCTTCAACACCCTCCTCTATATCCTCCAAGTTGAAAATTGGAACAGTGGGATCAACGTTCTTGCTAGATTTCTTTTTATCTGACCCCTTCTTACTTGATTTAGAGCTTTTCTTACTTGATCGACCAAAGCAGGAAGACAACAACCCAGGTTTCTTATGCTTAGGTTTGTGAGGAGGCTCATAACCATACAAAGCTGTTCTGTTGAAGACACATCCAGTTCCCACATATACAGGGCCTTGAATACCATCTAAGCCTCTCAAGTTAATCTGACATGCCAAAAAAGGAAAACATAAATGAATTGTAGATCGACAAAAAAAGAATACCTCTATAGACATTATACATTTCATCCAGATTTGATAAACCCAAAACAATCATTTCATGATCAAATAGCAAGGACTAACAAATATTGATCACACTAAGGGTAAACTCACATCAAAGAAGACGGTGTTTCTGTTGGCATATCGATCACTCCTATCTATACCATCAAATCTCTGTGGAAACTGAACATAGCACACATATTTCCCAAGATTTGGATCCATTAGGAAGCACATTGATTCACGCAAAGCCTTGCTGTTGTTAATGTAATGATCACAATCGAGATTCAACAAGAAAGGTCCATTGGTAAGAACCGCTGACACGCGAACCTGCCAAAGTTGTTCCAGAAAATGTCAAACTTGCGACCAGGACAAAAGTTCAAGAGCAATTTACATCCTTTAACCACTTACAAGTGCATTCATAGCACCGGCCTTCTTGTGATGCTGGAACCCTGGACGCTTCTCACGAGAAACATATACCAATCGAGGTAGCTCATTACCCTCACTGTCAAGGCCACCACTTTGGCCAAGAAAAACCTACATGCAAGAAAATATAGATGGTATACTTTCTTAAGAGGAAGTATGAGAAAAAGAGAGTAACTAAATCTATGTACAAGTTGCATATCTGCTTATGATATCTATAAGTTAAATTTTGGAACTAAGCTCACCTGGATCATTCCAGGATGATCCCTTGTATTGTTTCCAGGCCATGGTGTGCCATCTTGCATGATCCACCCTTCTTCAGGAACTTTTTGAGCTTTGGCAACAAGTTGATTGATACGAATTTTGAATTCTTCATATTCTCTCTGTACAGAAAAAGGTAAACACAAATATAAGTACATGACCAGCCAATGGATTATTTTGGTGCAGACCAATTGCTCACCTTCATAGCTCTACGGTCTTTCACGAAGGATGGCTGAACTTTATCTTTCAAGTAGTCAATTTTCTGAGCAAAGTACCATTCTGGAGCCCGTGGCTCAATATTGTACTTTTTGCAGAAGGGAACCCATTTCCGTGCAAACTCAGATGTTTCCGACAGAGATTCAAATGTCAACATGGCAGCACCATCATCAGAAACATAGCACGAGACCTTGTCTACAGGATAGTCCACTGCAAGAATTGACAAGACAGTATTGGCTGTAACAAGAGGAGGCTCCTTTAAAGGATCAACAGTACTGACAAATATGTCAACAGCAGCTAGTTGTGATGGCTCTCCTTCACGATCATACCTGTTACACATGAATTATATAGTTCCCCAAATTCAGAATGGAAAAAGAACTCGCATCTCTACATAGGGGAAAGAATAGGTGAAAAAGTTTCTTACCGAAGAGCAAGCCTGTCAAGATAAGTTTCCCGGTTTACGGGAAGCCATTTTGGGAACTGATCCAGAATCCAGGATATAGCAAACCATACCTCACATATCACAGAAATTAACCACAAAGCATATGCATTGGGTACAGGATTCGTTATACGGTAGTGTAAGAAAATGCAGAGGACCACAAGCCGCAATACAATAACCATCCTGTAAGGGTTTATCCTTGATGATGGAATAGAAACCTTCCTTGATAGAGGCTGTCGGGCTTCATCATTCCTACACCAAGAGGAAAAGTTAGCAAACCAAAGAATAGCAGCTTACATCAACAAAAAGATCAACATTCTTCGTAAGGAAAAATTGATGTGTGCTACAAAGCATCTATGAGATTTGAGCATCCAATTAAAACGATTAATGTATCAATTGAAAATTGCACTATGGCTCTATAATCAAGTTTTTGGTCAGCAAATATGTTACACACAGAAACGCCTCAGACATAAAACCAAGAACTCACAGTAGAGAGTCGTCCACAAGAATATCGGTACTTGCATCAATATCACCAGCTCCTCTTTCTGAAGGAGGATGGCTAGTAGTCATTTGAACAACAGGCTTTTCCTGCTTCATCTTCCAGCCATCAACTCTTTCTTTCCAGGCAACATTGCCTAATCCTGGGGATCCAAACTCCCTTACTGGATCCACAGTCCTAGCTGCAAATATATGAAAGAACCAATCAGGCACTGGATGGAAAAGACAAACCAAACAAGAAAACCGAACTTGATAGATTATAATCACTATGAAAGGAGTAGAACATTACGTTTTCCACCACCACCAGGAGGAGGAGATGCCATTGAAAGACGGCCAGGAGATGCTGCAGAGAGTTCTCCAGAAACCTGTAACCAAAAAGGAAGACAGCCTCATGGTACCAATTTTGCCAAATATGACATTTATTGCATGACAGTAGAATGTACAGATAAAACTGAAAATAAACTTACATCCGTTCCATTTGTAAGCAAAGGAATGTGGTTGTGAGACACCTCCTTATCGTACTTTGGTGCTCCACCACTTTCCCCTCGCCCATGACTCATGTGCCAGCTCAACATGCGCTCTGAAATCTTTTGCTTGTCACTTAGATTTTCAGAGTAATGGATATCATCAGCACCATCATCAGCAAGACCATCCTCCTCACCATCACCACGAATTGCAGGACTTCCTGATTTAAGAGAGAAATTCTTCTTTCAGAAAAGCAGATCAATTTTCACAATTCATGGTTAACTAGGTTATGCAGGATGGTATGTGTACAAGTTGAATGCCAAAGGATGATGTAAACGTAGGACAGAGAAGAACGGACAATAACAATTTTCCCAATCCCCCAGAAATAAGACAAAGAAAATTTTTCCTAGTTATGCAATGTGTTGTCTAAAATATACTCTAATGAAAATACAAACTAATTATGTTAGCAATATACATGAACACGATAATACTCAGTCAGGGTGGGGAGCTCAGCATTTGAAGGAATAGAAAAGACAAAGTTTGTGAGCAAATTAAGAGCAAAGGGATATACCTTTATGTCTCTTGTATCGGGTTTTGCACTGAGGGCAAGACTGATTCCCGTCCTTCCTCTCATATTCATAGCAAGGCCTGCAAACTGGAAATGCACAGACATCGCAAGCAACAAAGGGCTCACTATCAACAGCCAACCCCACATTATCACCACAGATCTGACAGACCTGGTTGCCTATGTTCTTCGAGGCCTTCCCCTAACAATTGAAAAAGGAAATTAGCAAAGAAATCAAATATTTCCAAGACTTAAAAAATTAAAACCACATCATAAACAAACATAACAAATGATCCAATCTAGAATCGAAACACCCAAGTACACCATCAACGATCCAATAGCCAACTGCATCTCAAGTATCACACATAAATCCACATCAATCAACAATGCTATTGAGAAACAATCCTACTGACCTTGGTTTCTACTTCAGATTCCATTGCAACTTGTATTGGACGAGATCAATCAATACACGATCAACTGAGATACAGGAGCTTCACTCAGAATATAACATCCCCGAGCCGCTATAACAACCCTCCTGAAAAAGCCACAACAAATCATTCTATTTCAACACTTCCACTGAAAAAAAAAAAATCCATGCACCTCGATTCCCACAATTCAAAGATCAGATCTAATAATTACACACTCAACTACAAACACACACGTTTTCAGCATAAAATATATGGAAAAAAAAAAAAAAAAACGCCTCCTGTTTGGTTGACTCCATAATTAACACCAACATTAACTTCTCCCAATTAATTAAAACCAATCCAGTAACCAGTAGTCAACCAAAATCCAATTCACTACTTAAAAAAAAAAAAAAAATTGCTCCTCACATTACCAAATGTCCAAACACATCATTAAACTCCATTTCACGAACCAAAAACCAGATGCATGCACATTGCATTCCGCGGAAATCAACTAAAACAAACACGCAATACATTACTCACCTGGCGATCCAATCGCCTGATACACAGAATACCACTCAAATCAACCAAACTTCCACGCAGATCTAAACGCAACCGATCAGCTCACCACACCGACAGATTGAGACGCAAATGAACGATCTGATGCAGGATTTGCGACGAAGGATAGATAGAGCGAGAAGAACCACTTGCTGTCGGCGTCTCTCCTCTGCCTCTCTCTCGTCTTTGCTTTCTCTCTCTAGAGCGACATATATAAGTAGTCAGTGTATGTACAGCTGTTGATGAGTGGGGATAGTTGTTAATTCTTACAATTATTATTCAGACAAATAAAAAATAAATAAAAAAATGGAGTGAAAGAGAAGAAAACGACGGGGGAGCTTCCGGGTGTGAGAGATGATATGATTTTCTAGGGAGAGAGAGAGAGATTTTAGTATTTTACTAATTAGTCCACCGACAGTAGATGGCGATGGTTGTACCCGGAAAAGTTTGTTATTACAGCGCTTTGAATGGTTGTACATTTGGGACTGATTTGCCCCTACTGTTTGTGGAAGATGGAAAAGTGAGTGTGACTTCTCACCAATTGGGCAAATGTTTCAATTTATGAACATAAATCATATGATTATAATAATTTGGGATACGTCACACAAAATTAAAATTTTTTATATTTGAGATTATTTTTATTATATGAATATTTCCAGCAATATAGAGAGAGATATTTGAAAAGGAAAAGTTAAATTTATTTGGAAGTTCAAAATGCTATATGAAATACTGTCACGTAACAACTCAAAAATTTTAAATAAGTTTTGTAATTTTTCGTGAAAATGGAATTAAAATTGTGTTTTTCTTTTTTTCTTTTTTTAAATTCAGGACGATTCTAGCTGTGAAAATTGGGTTTGTGATTTTTTAGAGTCTGCACAATTCAAGCGGTTTGATCCGCAAAAAATTTAAATGAGGTTTGTAATTTCTTATGAAAATCGAGTTAAAATTGAATTTTGTTTAGAATTAGTACAATTTGAGTTAGTTGAGTTGGTTTACATCATTAGGTATAAAGTTTTGTATTTAGAAATTGGAACATGAGTTTAGTTAAGATCATTAAGGTGCAAAATCTTGTATCTAAATACTCGGGTAGGAGACTTTTCGTTAAGTTAATATAAAATAATCAGTAAACAAACACTACCAGTTGTGTGATTACAAAACTATATATTTTTCTGGTTTAAATTAAGACATTTATCATTGATTATAGTGACTAATTCTCTACTAAATTATAGGCACCTCAAAAGATAAAAAAGCAAATTGAGAGATATAGGGACTTACGGAGTAGGGACTATATTTATTTTTTTGTCCAACAGATAGGGGTGTTCATGGTTCGGTTTTTCGACCGAATCGAATTTTCGGTTCGATTAACCGAACTTTCGGTTTTCAAAAAGCCCAAACCGAAACCGAACGAAACCACCTTCGGTTTGGTTCGGTTTTAATCGAACTTTTTCGGTTTGGTTTCAGTTTTCGGCCGAAAATCGAACTCCAATTTTTTTTTTATTTTAAAAAAGATATATTTTTTTGGAATCAATTTTATTAATTAATCAACAATGCCCCAAATATCACCAAAACCATTGTCAGATGTAGAAGATTCACCACAGATACATAATGTGAGGATAGATTGAATGAAAATCACATTGTTAATCAATTCGATGTGCCGCGTGACTGCTTCACAAATACAAAATCCCATAGCCTCTTACAATCTTACCTGTGTGGCACCCTAGCTTAGCAAACAGCAGCTGTGTCTCTCGGTGTCTCCTCGGCGCCGCTGTGCCTTCTAGCTGGAGAAGAGAAGGGAAACGCGAGATGGGGTCGGCGCCTCTACGCCTTCTAGCCGGAGAAGAGAAGGGGATTACGGGATGCGGTCGCCGCTGCTACGGCTTCTAGCAGGAGAAGAGGGGATTGCGAGATGGGGTCGGCGCCGCTGAGCCTTCTAGCCGGAGAGAAGAGAACGGGATCGAGATGGGGTCAGCACCAGTGCCGGTGATGGAGTGGCGGATGGTAAGAAGATATAGCTAGGATTCCACTTTGTTGTTGGAGAATTTCAAATCTGGGGTTTGGATTTTGGGTAGTCGAATATATTACAAAATACAATTAAACAATTATAATTAATAAATAAAAAAATATATTAAAGAAAATGGTTTTCGGTCCGGTTCGGTTTAACCGTTCCACCGAACCGAAAACCTAACCGAACACCTCTCGGTCGGTTCGGTTCGGTTCGGTTCGATTTTTCGGTTTTCGTTTTCGGTTTTTATGAACACCCCCTACCAACAGATGCCACAACCAACGCTTACGAAGCCAATCTCTAAAAACCTCCAGAGGTGCATCCCACATCAAGTAATCTGCTTGAATCTCATGACTCATCTTCGCAAGCTTATTAGAGCTCGATCTCATTCGTCTTCTAAAAATATGACGAATGCTAGTCTCCCACAACATATGAAGAAGCGTACGTCAATCCATGATAACATTCCTCATAGGATGATCTTCAATATCTTCTTGGGTAACCCAGCGAATTGCAATAACCTTCCTGGATTGGTGAAGGAGTTCCACTAACCATCCACCATTTTTCTCCACTGTTACAACGAAAATGATGGCAATGTAAATGCATATTATACTGTTGCCTCTTCAGACCAATCGAGATGCCAAATAATATAAATTGATTTCACATTTCCAGTATATTAACATTTCAAAATACTCATTTACTACCATTCCACCTACTCCCTTGACCTTGGTATTAAATTACAACCCTCGTTTCAAGTAAAATGATAATGAAAGAAGCCAATTTTGGCAGTGTACTGCCCCTGTGCCAAAGCTACTGTATTAAAAGGAGTGGTTGGGAGATTCAGTGTCTTAATAGCACCATTGCTTCAACTGACATAGTCATAAGTTAAGTAAAGCAAAATACAAGAGCCAATAATGGGTGGTTGGTTATTAGTGCTTGCAGATGCAAAACTAAAATATAAGTAGGTGACTCTATGTAAACGAATAATATTTGTATAAATAATTTTTTGGATATCGTGTCACAATTACTTTTCTTTCATGCATGTAGAAATAAATACATCGTTTTTGCTCATACACAAAAGTATTATTGTGGCATATATATACTTGTGGTCAAGATCTCATTAAGCCATTCTACTATCCAGAATTTACAGTATAAATACTCAAAAATTGCCCCAACACCCCTCTCGAAACACAATGGTATCCTACAGGTTAGATATACTGAACCGACTCGGTGGAGTCTACCATGAGCTTGTCCGTCGCATGCGACCAATGAGATAGCCTGGTCTCCCATTGGCACTGTTCGAGTATAAGGAACTTATTGACTGGTTGCACGGTTGTTACCATGCATTCTTAATTATATTGGAGGATGTGGCTTCTTACATGTCGGCCACGTTTGGGCACGAACTCACCACAGAAGATATTAAAAAGGAAATCATGGAGCTACTCGCCCGTTTTTCTTACTTTCGCTCATGGATTGCCAAACCGGGTGTGGAGTACAATCCTTCCATCAACGTAGCCACGGTATCCACTCATTACATGTCAAAAGAGGTGACATGGGTAATTCCATTTTTTAAAAAAAGTACATTTACATTGTTGACGATGTTAATTGATCTACCAATATCTACTATTTGCTCTCACTCTGACAGAAGTCTCCTAAAGAGGCAATGTTAGTAGTAGTTGATTTGCCTTATATGCGAAGGTGGTGTATCTTCAAATGCAAGAAAGTTGTCTTGCTTCCTCACGAGGCAGAAGCGTATGTTGGTGGACTACTTTATGATGAACTTGGTTGTCTTGATGATTAATTGGTATGCGAGTGCAATCAACGAGATCCATCACATAAGCAACACTAATGATGGACAAATTCATATATTTTGTATTATTACTATTGTAGCTTTTTGTTATGTTTTTATTATGGGTGGAAATCAACTGCACCTAAGTACCTAGCTTGAAATGCAAATATTTATTGCAGTAGCATAAATATAAGCTATGTTTTAAAACCTGGACCGGACGTTGAACCGGGAGCCTTATTGGTTACTGGTTTTACACCGGTCGAACTTGTGTGACGTTATAATTATATTTAATTATATATATTTATATAATATTATAAATATTAATTAAAAATAACAAAATAAGTTGATAATATTAAAAAAATAAATATAATTTTAAGTCACTTACAACTACTCATTAATTTTTAAATAACATTCTCCGATTATAAGTTTTCAAATTATAAATTTACAAACAATTTAGCTAAAGATAGATTTAACAAATATCATACTATTTATTATGGAAAAAAATTATCACAAATACATTTATATTTTTATAGATGTATATTATAAAAAATAAAATATTTCATATTATTTTATCTATATTTAAATTTAATTCATACTCCGTATATAATACTTATAGTTGTAATTAATATTTTCTTAATGCTCAAATTGAAATACAATTTATAAATTTAGTGAGTCAGAAAGTTATTAAATACTTTATTAACAAAAATATTGCCAATTACGTTAGCAGCTCAACTGGTTTGAGCATATGTTTGGCCAGTTTGGGTCAAGGGTTCAAACCCCAACTATCCTAATAATTTTGGGATTAATGTTTAAAAAAAAAAATGGAAAATCCAGGTCAACTGGTCCGTGAGGGGAGTGGTTTTAAGGGGTCACCCGGATCGAAAAGCCGACCGGTCACTGGTAGAACCGGTTCGAGCGGCCGGTCCGGTCCGGGTTTTAAAATATAGGATATAAGTGGTCAATGTTTTTAATGATAAGCATGGTGTGTAACAGGGGTGTCAAAAGCTGACCCGACCCAAAAACCCAAACCGATCCACCTGCCTAAATACCAGGTTAGGGTTGGGGGGTTTCGGGTCTAGTTAAAATCAGGTCGGACACGAAATGGACCCGAGGATGAAAGAGAAGATTCGGGTGGGTTTTAGGTTGACCCAAAAAATCAATCGGGTGACCCAACAACTCGAAACCCACCCGACCAACATGACCCACCCGACAAAAATGGATACCATATAAATAGAAAACCCTAAAATCTAATATGATATTCCCATTTCTCTTCTTACGATTCAGCAGCACAACACAGCAGTGGCAGTGATACCTCTATTTTGCCCACCATTTACCGCCACACTTTTCCCGATTCGTCGTCGCATTCATCGTGTCACCGTTGACTGTAGGTCCGTTATCCAATCTTTTCATTTCTTCTTCTTTTTTTTTGAATTTTTTCTGAGTTTAAAGTGAATTTTGGTCATTCCTTTTACAAGGCGCTACTTCACCTACCACTTGCCGCCACGCTTTTCCCGTCTCGCTGCCGCCTTCATCGTCTTGCTGTCGACTATAGGTATGTTAGTCAAACTATTAGTTTGTTCTTCTTCTTCTCTTTTTAATTTCTTTTATTTACCCTGAAGTTGTTTTCTTGGTAGATTTTGTGCATTCTGTGTTCGAATTTTTTTTGTTTTTTCTTGTTTAATGACTCAAAATGCATAAGTGAGTTTATAGAGAAGGGTTCATGCAATTTTTTAATTTTCCTGACAATTTTATGGTGTTGTTCAGAACCGAGATTGATTTTTTTTTTTCTCTGAAAAATGAAGGCCCTTTTCCTCTTGTCGTTATCATCAATCTCTAAGGATCTCAGGCATTGTCTTTGTATTCTTATTTTGAGGTTTTTGTTTTTTTCTTATTAGTTGTTTCCAGTGACATGTTTTGACTAAAAGATTGAATTTTGAAAACCATTTTACAAAATATATCTTGATTATCGCTTAGTGAAGTTTAAAAAAGATGTTTAGTGAAGTTTTCTTTTATTTCTTCTGTATAGATTCATACATAATATTCCTTTTGTATATCCTTCGACTTCATCGTTGCTTGAAGCTCTCCTCGGCAGTCTTACCTGGGAATTTTGCTGAAATAAAAGACAAAAGGAAAAAGTGAGCCTACAAAATCATAGATCTTCTAAATGTAGTCATGTAAATGTGAATGAGTGTGATAGAAATTGTTGGTTTTACTGATGTTGTGTAGGATTAGGTGTTTCTAATAAGCATAGAAAATTCATATCAGTTAAATTGGTTTTATACTTTTACTTGAAAATATTGTTGCAATTATAAAACACAGATTCTTAATTCTTAATTTTTTTTATGTAAAACAGATCCCAACAAATTCCAAATTGTATATTGTTGCAATTATATTCCTTATTTCTTATTTGCATTACATTCTCATATATTATATTTGCATTATATTCCTTATTTCTTATTTGCAATTATAAAAAAAAAAAAAAACAGATCCTTGTATTTGAGCTTAAAAAACATAACCTTGTATTTCTCATTTCTTATTTAAAATAGATCCCAACAAATTCTGATTTTTTGTTTCATTATCTTCAGATGTATCAAGATCGTATTGACATTGATTTAGATGGTGAAGATGGGGATGTAGGTGACACAGGCACACAACTAACAATTTAAAAGGTGATCCTTCAGAAAGTACATTGAAAAAAGGCAAGAGAAATACAAAATCAAAAGTTTGGGACTACTTCAAGATTCTACCCAAAGTAGAAGGCCAGCCCTTGCGTAGTGAATGCAAAGCTTGTGACTAACAATATTGTGCTGAGAGTAGCATGGGTACAGGTAATCTACTGACATATAAAAAAGTGCCCTAGAATCAATACGCGTGATATTGCTCAAACTTTGATTGAACAAAGTGAGAAGAGAGTTTTTAATTTTGCTTAATTTGTGATGTTTTTTCATGGTAGATATTGTTGTAATGTTTGCTCCATACAGTTGGGAGGACTGTATTGGAATTTAATTATAGCGATGTTCGTTAGGTTATTGGATTTTAGTGTTGTGATGTTTGTTTCATAGTGTACTAGATTGAACATGAAGTTTTATTAACAATACACTGTCATAGCCATTTAAAATCAGGTATGTCTCTACTCCATTTTTTTAGTAGCCAATTTCTCCACATTCTGTAATTCAGTTCGGGTGGGGTCGGGTTAAATCAGGTGGATCAGGTTATCGGGTGACCTAAAAAGAAATCGGGTCAACCCGAACCCAATCCGAACCTGATAGATCAGGTTAGGGTTGGAGGTAGTGTGTTTAATTTGGGTTCGGGTCGTATTCGGGTTGAGACATTTAGTGTTATACCCTTGTCCCAGCCCATCCAACCCACCCAAATTGATAGCCCTAGTGTGCAATGGATCCATTCATACCTTATCCTTTTTAAAGATATTATATAACTACATTGGGAGTGATGTTTATGTTATCGAATGTGTGCATAAGTTTCATGGGAAAGAATAAGGATTCGATGTAACAAATACAAGCATGCATGGCCAGTTGGTTACGTTACATTCAAAGAATAAATAAATTAAGAATTCATATTAAATGGCGATAGAAATGTACTCATACATGGCATGGAAAGATGGGCCTCATGGTGCAATAACTTTTTATGAATCACGTGACATCATTTTGGCTCAAGTGTTTGAACACTACAAGCATTGTACATGCAGCACATGCAAAAACACCTTTAACTGTAATAACATATAATTGGTTTATTTATGATTGTACATATTAATATTCAAAAGAGTACATGATTTCATGCTAGAATTTCTTTAGCAAACGGGTCCTCATATAATAATGTAATGGCAGAGCAAGTTGGACATAACTTTTTAGATAATTGGAGATTTGGACCAGGTAGAAGGATCATACCCGTGAACTATGTCAGCGTACTTTGAGATTCTTTTGTTGATAATAATAGTAGTTTTGAATGTCTCATGCTTGTACTTTACCCACTTGGACATATCACACATGCAACAGCATGGTATGAGATTAATATACTTCGAGAAGGATGACGACAAGTGGTTGCTGTGAAGGATATCTTTAAGACAAAGCCTTTCTAACCAGCTACATAAGTAGTGATCCTTCATATTCAAGCAAATATGTTAGAGATATGCATGTCGATGGTGCGCATAAATTGTTAATTTCAATAATCCATGGATGATCACAACTCCGGATGGCTATTTGTAAAAGATTTCAATTTTCATGCTTTCATAGAATCCTTGCAGCAAAATTTCAAAGATGTTATGTCAACTTAACATCAACTCAATGATCTTGTGGAAGATTGCACTTATTTTTTATATATATCATCAAGTAAATAATACTTCGCGCACATTCTATTTATAGTAGAGTAAATTCAATTCAAACAGGGCCATGAAAAAATAAATAGATAACATATCCCTATTACAATACTTAAATGGCTAACGTTATTCAAAGAAATGGAACTTTCTATGATAAGGTGTGGACTCAAGATGTCGACATATGCTTCATAGGGTACTTGCAGTTCGAGGCGTGTTTCTATAAACGTGTTACACAGATGCATGACGAGAAAATTTTACTAGATGCGCTTGAGAATGTAAAGATATTTACCAATGCTCCTCTGACGATTATCAACATATCAAGGTGATTTGAGTTAGCTGAACTAAGGTTCCACGCTTGGAAATACGTAATAGAGCAAGAGGTTACCTACGATGAAGAAAATGACACAGCTGACACTTCAAATGGCACTTGGGAACGCATTTGTAAGGTGAAGCAACTAACTATTGTATACTTTTGTATATTACGTGTCCAAATCAATGTAAATCATGTTTATAGAGCCTCAATGAGGAAAATAATACTTATGGTCATGCATAATTAGTTATTCATCTTGGGAGCTACTAGGTTCATGAGATGACAAATGCATACAAGAAAGTCCCTAGAGAGGAAATGTGAGTTGCGTTAAATGCAATATTTGGAAGTGATTCCGCAAGGGACAAAGAAATTGTGAAGAAAATTATAACCAAGCCAAAGTTCCCCCAAAAGCTTTCAACATTGATGTGGACGAGATGCCAACTATTGATGAGCTACCGAAGGAGTACAATATGTTTATTAATGATTTAATATGTCCACATCCATTTTTACACTTGAAATGAAAACTGTGATATCATACACACTATTTCAATGTCTTACCGCCATAGAAGGTACTATTGACTAAATTTCACAAATTTTCAGCTATGGAAGAAGAGGAGTTGCAGAAGTTACGAAAGGACAAAACAGTAAAAAAGAAATCACCGGTTAAAATGTACATTCCACCCGATGCCATGAGCTCAACAAAATTACTCGGATAGCTTATACCAATGCTTGGAATTCGGTTTGTTTCTCGTGAGTTTAATACAAAGTTTTCAGCAATGAGGGAGGAAAAAGTAACACTTCAAAGGCCAAACATTTCTTGAAGTTTTGAACCTTTTACAACATTCCATTGCACGTAACTACTATATGAAGAAGCAGACCAACCAATCTTATGTGGGATCTTTTGCAGTAAATCAGTCAAGTTAATGTCTGCATTTTTCCCATGTACTAAGTTATAAATTTTTCGTTGTAATATTGTAAACCATGGAGGCAAGGATATTGAATTATGTTCCCCCAATACAATGTGTTTCCATAGCTAAACAAAACAACATATAAAAATTACAAATACAAAGGGAACATACAAAATACACTAAATGGGGCAACTTTGAAGACGAGAAAGTTTGCAATTACATACATATTTTGTATCATAGTGCAACAATACAAAAGAAGACTTTGTGTTGGAACAAGCCAACAAACATCATACTTAGGACGGCAACGGCTCCATATAAAACACAAAGTTTCACATAAATACCGCATGTATTCACTTACGGAAAACACATAACATAATCACCACAAACACCAAACATAAAACCATGAAGACAAATACTACAGAGCAAATAAGTATAGCAACCGAAACATGATTCATACCTGAATTGGATACATCTGATGGACTTTTCGGTTGATGTAAAGTTGTTGTTGAGGACTCAGATTGCTCACGTATACTATTCGCACCACGCAATGGATAATTATCATACGAAATATATCTTTGACGCAATGCAGTTGGTGGTGCAACTGAACCTATGAAAAAGTTCGGATCATTACCGACAGAGGTTATGTACGGATGTAGTGAAGCATGTAACGGCTTTAACAACTCATCTGCCCATATGAAAGTGCAATTGTTCTTATAGGGACATTTGTAGAAATGACCGGGATACTGTGCTCGTTCGAATGCTCTCAGAAACAACTAGTACCCAAGACCACATTCACAGGGCACCATGAACCTCTGTATTATTATTTCCATTATGTGCTAGTTTTTGGTAATTGCCTTTACCCCCTAGACAATTATATACTATAAAAGGAAAAAAAATAAGTATTCAAATTTAACGGAATCAGTTCAGTTCATATGTGATGTATGGTTTTGTTGGTGAAATATATCTAATTCATACTAAATCCCAACAAAACTCAATGAAATTAACGGCCGAGCAGAACGACGAGGGTGACCATACATCAATGTTTACATGTATCACCAAATTTACAAATAATTAATCTCATAAAGAAAAACATTTTCCTTTATAAATTGCAACAACAGTATGAACAAAACAAAACCAAAATAATATGAAACCCTCAAGGAGAAACGCAACCGTAATCCCCAATATCAGATATCAATGAACATATCCAAATTTCTTGATCGCGGAATCACGCAGTTGGAGAATCAATTTCTTCGCTCCTCAACTGATGCAGACGCCCCAACACAAATTACAAGAATGAATGTACCAATAACTGAACTAGAAGGTTATGAGGGACATTATAGGAACTTCACCTTAATTTAGAAGTCCATATAAACATCATACCCATTATCTTGTTGTACATCATGGGCATAAACAGCCCAGTAAATGTTGGCCTGTTTAATTAAATGCTAATCCATCCATCCATAACCCAACATGGATGGATTGGATTCTTGCCAAGTAAACTTTGAAAAGTTCATGGGCTGAATCGATATAAGTCATAGTTCGAGGGCCAAACCATAAATAGTGTGAGCCCAAAAGGAAAAATAATAATAACGGAAAATAAGAAAATAAATAGAAAATAAAAATGAATAAAGAGAAACAAGCTCCCATTTGAGGGGGCATTCTATTAAAAGGTCCATTCAAGTTTCCATTTAACTAAATAACCCTCAAGTTTTTATTTACTTACTAGATAACCCTTTAAATAATTAATGTAAATAATTACTTTTAAATATTTTATTTTAACCCCCAAATTATATTATATTACATTTCCTCCCCAAAAATTTTCTCACACTACAAACCCACTTTTTCATCTTCCTTCTCTCTATCGGTCTCTTCTTCTTCCTCATGAATCTTTCTCCAGAAGCTTCACGCAGCTTATCGGCGCCACTTCTCCGACGAAGTTACGGGTTCCTTCCTCGACAAATCGGAGGTCGCCGACCGTGTCATCTCTGTTATCAAGATCTTCCAGAAAGTCGATCCTACAAAGGTAGCCCCATCTTTTCTATTTAGGTATTCTAGTGATTTTTTAGGTTTTCTGAGATTAGTTATGGTCATTATGTTCGAATTATTCTGATCACTTCCATGGATTGGAAATGTGGAAAAAAGAGTTGCATAATGATGTGTTCTAGAAATTGTTTCGTGTTGTGAAAATATTATAACTTTAGGGGGTTTTATTGTTGTTGGACACTCGTAGTAAATCGAAATGTGGAGATTATCAGGTGGCTTGTATTGAAATTGATAGGCCTTTAAGGATTTGTGTGTCAAATTAATTGAGAGATTATCAGGTGGCTTGTATTGAAACTGATAGGCCTTTAAGGATGTGTGTGTCAAATTAATTGTTGTATCAACTGGTTTCATGTGGAATGGGATAAAAATCATCACTTTGAAAACAAAAATAATTGATTAAGGTTAGTATTGAAGGTGATGATTTTAAGTTTTTTAGGAGATTAGCTTTACCTGATTAGTGTAATTTTACGGCTTAGGTTGCCAAGGGGAGATGAGTGAGCCAAAGGACTGTCATTTAGGTATTAATGAAATGTGTGGCTCGGAGGATTGTGTTGCTTTAGATTGTAATAAAACATGTGGCTCAAGGGACTATTTCATTGAGATATTGGCAAGCTTTAATACATCCGCATACAAGATTTATGCATTTATCTTATGAAGATCTTCTTTTCATAGTTGCTATCCAAGTTGGTTGTTGTTACTAGTTAACCTTGAAGAATGCTTTGAATCTTTTCTGACTTGAGCTTTATTTGCTCTTCATTCATATTTATTAATCTGAAACAACAATGTAATCCTCCTGCATTCATATTTATTAATCATGAAACAACAATGCTATCCAACAATGTAATCTTTTCTGACACTCGTAATAATTCGAAATTTGGTGGCTTGTATTGAAATTGATTGGCCTTGAAGGATTGCTTTGTCAAATTAATTGTTGTATCAACTCATGAGGTTCATTATTCTCTACATTGGAACTTGTGGAATAGGAGAAAAACAACAGTAGTGGAATAAGGTTGCTATTGAATGCAATGGTTTGAAGTGTTCTAGGAGTTAGCCTTACCTGAATACTGTAATTTATGGCTCAGGTTGCTGAGGGAAGATGATGGATGAGTCAAAGGACTGTCATTTAAATAGTAATGAAATGTGTGGCTCCGAGGATTGTGTTGCTTTAGATTGTAATAAAATGTGTGGCTCAAAGGACTATTTCATTGAGAATAGGAAAATCTTAAGTGTTTCTTACTTATTAATCTGAAATAACAATGCAATCCCCCTCAATTTTTCATACATGGAATTTGCTGCTACTTGCTTAACATTTTCACACATTTTGTAGGTTACTCGAAATGCTCATTTCCAGAATGATCTTGGACTAGATAGTTTGGACTCTGTGGAAATCGTGATGGCTCTAGAAGAAGAATTCGGGTTTGAGATTCCAGAAAATGAAGCAGACAAAATCAACTCGACCAATCATAATGAGGGTAGAATCATTTGTTTCTCTAATGCACACGGTGCTATATTTGTGAATGAGTCATAGATGTTCTCTTCTTAGTAACTAGAAATAGAATTTATGTAACTAGTCATTCCTATGGGTATTTCTCGTCCTTTTTTTTTTTCCCTGTGTTGGATAGATTGGTGAATTTGTTAAGTGATATGTTGTATATGTATAATATACATTTTATATATATATATATATATATATATATATATATATATATATATATATATATATATTGTTGTTGAAATCTAACTCCTTAAAAAGCGATCGTTTTTTTTTCCTTTGAAATCGCTTTTTCAGTTGTCCAAATGAAACTCCTGAAAAAAGCGATTTCAAAGAAAAAAAGCGATCGCTTTTTCAGTTGTTGAAATCTAACTCCTTAAAAAGCGATGCTTTTTTATTCCTTTGAAATCGTTTTTTCAGTTGTTCAAATGAAACTCCTGAAAAAAGCGATTTCAAAGAAAAAAGCGATCGCTTTTCAGTTGTTGAAATCTAACTCCTTAAAAAGCGATTGTTTTTTTTTCTTCGAAATCGGTTTTTTAAGGAGTCCAAATCAAACTGAAAAAAGAACGATCGCTTTTTTAGGAGTCCAAATCAAACTCCTAAAAAAGCGATCGCTTTTTTTTCCTTGAAAGGACAAACGTTCATGCTAAGTTAACATCTAAAAAAATTAATTTTTCTAAGTTATAATATGCATAAATCGAGCGAATTATTAATATTGAATGGAAATTGTGTCATTATGTTTTAGTAATTATAACTCCAAGTTACAAGCCCGATCGCTTAAGCGACAAACTCAATCGCTTAGATGGTTCCTTGTATTTTCGCTATTAATCAATATATTTAAAAATTACATTAATTATATTTAATTGATGAATTATATTCTAAGTTATAATAAGTTACAAACCTAATCGCTTAAGTTATAATTGATGAATAAACGATTTAAAGTCAAATAAAGTAATCACTTAACTGATTTCTTGTATTTTAGATAAGTTACAAACCCAATCGCTTAAATGATTCCTTATATTTTAACTAAATCGCTTAAGCGACAAACTTAATAGTTTAAATGAACTTAGTGTTTTCAACTAAATTGTTTAAGTGACAAACTCAATCACTTAAATGATTCTTTATATTTTAACTAAATCGTTTAAATGACAAACTCAAAACCACTATTAATCAATTTAATTAAAAATTACATGAATTATATTTAATTGATGAAAGGACAAACGTTAATGCTAAGTTTACATTAAATAAATCATATTGTTTGTTAATATGTGTATATTTTTTATTCGTTATGAAATATATTATTAGTGTTACATGAAATACATTACATGATGATAGAAAATCATTGTAATTGAAAATATATATATCACTTGAGAATAGGAAAATCATAAGCGTTATATTTAAAGTAAAAGAAATCGGATTTTCACAATTGAAAATCATAAGTGTTATATTTAAAGGAAAAACGTTCATGTTAATTCGTGCTTAAATCATAAATGTTATATTTAAATTAAAAGAAACCGGGTTTTTGCAATTATAACTCCATCACTTAAACGATTCCTTGTATTTTTAACTAAATCGCTTAAGTGACAAACCCAATCGATTAAACGATTCCTTGTATTATAATAAGTATAAATCAAGTGAATTATTACTATCTTAATGAAAATTGTGCCATTAATTATATTTTAGTAATCAAGATGGCTAATTGTTGAAAAACTTTGTTTCCGGGAACACTCAATCACCAAGTGAATGTAAAAACATATCTTGTGCGTTGAAGTTCAAAACAACTATTAATCAATATAATTAAAAATTACATGAATTGTATTTAATTGATGATAGGACAAAAATTAATGATAAGTTAATCAGAAGTATTATATTTAAAGTAAAAGAAATTGTGTTTTCGCAATTATAATTCCAGTCTCCAAACGATGGAGATATCGCTTAAAAACGATTCCTTGTATTTTTAACTAAATCGCTTAAGCGACAAACCCATTCGCTTAAATGAACCTTGTATTTTCAACTAAATCGCTTAAAAGATTAAAGTCAATATCTTAAAAAATTAACTTTTCTAAGTTATAATATGCATAAATCGAACGAATTATTAATATTTTAATGGAAATTGTGTAATTAATCATGTTTTAGTAATCAAGGGGCTACTTGTTGAAATACTTTATTATTAGTGTTACATCTTTTATTCGTCATGAAATATATTATTAGTGTTACATGAAATATATTCAATTATATCGCTTAAGCGACAAATTCAATCGCTTAAATGATTCTTTGTATTCTAACTAAATCGCTTAAGCGATAAACATAAATCCATTAATCATGTGCCATTAACACTCAATCACTAAGTGATTGCAAAAAAAAAAAAAAAAAATTGTGCGTATTAACACTCAAAATAATTGTATTAAAGTTAAAGTGAAAGAACTCGGGTATATTTAATTGTAACTCCAACCGATTGTGACAATCGCTTAAATGATTGTTCATGTTTTTAACACAATCACTTGGATGAACTAAATCGCATAAATGATCGCTATTTTTACTTTGCAATCGCTTTATCCAAGAGTGTCACTTGGATAACTGAAAAAGCGATTTCAAAGTAAAAAAGCGATCACTTTTTTTAAAGTTAAATTTTATAGCTTTAAAAAAGCGATCGCTTTTTTTACTTTGCAATCGCTTTATCCAAGAGTATCACTTGGACAACTGAAAAAACGATTTCAAATTAAAAAAGCGATCGCTTTTTTTAAAGTTAAATTTTATAACCTTAAAAAAGCGATCTTTTTTTTTTATTATTATTTTGCAATCGCTTTATCCAAGAGTATCACTTGGACAACTGAAAAAGCGATTTCAAATGAAATAAGCGATCGCTTTTTTTCTTTCAAATCGCTTTTTCCAGGCGTTTGACTTGGACGACTGAAAAAGCGATTTGAAAGATAAAAAGCGATCGCTTTTTTAGGAGTAAATTTAAATCGCGTTAAAAAAAGGAATCGCTTTTTTCCTTTGAAATCGCTTTTTCCAGGAGACAGCTGAAAAAGCGATTTCAAAGGAAAAAACCGATAGCTTTTTAGGAGTTACATTTAAATCGTTTTTCAACAACTTAAAAAAAACGATCGCTTTTTTTTTTCTTTCAAAATCGCTTTTTCCAGGCGTTTGACATGGACATCTGAAAAAGCGATTTGAAAGATAAAAAGCGATCGCTTTTTTAGGAGTTAGTTTAAATCGCGTTAAAAAAAGCGATCGATTTTTTCCTTTGAAATCGCTTTTTCCAGGAGACAACTGAAAAAGCGATTTCAAAGGAAAAAGTCGATCGCTTTTTTAGGAGTTACATTTAAATCGTTTTTCAACAACTTAAAAAAAGCGATCGTTTTTTTTTTTTCTTTCAAATCGCTTTCTCCAGGCGTTTGACATGGACACCTGAAAAAGCGATTTGAAAGATAAAAAACGATTGCTTTTTTAGGAGTTAGTTTAAATCGCGTTAAAAAAAGCGATCGCTTTTTTAGGAGTTACATTTAAATCGTTTTTCAACAACTTAAAAAAAGCGATCGCTTTTTTTTTCTTTCAAATATCTTTTTCCAGGCATTTGACATGGACAGCTGAAAAAGCGATTTGAAAGATAAAAAGCGATCGCTTTTTTAGGAGTTAGTTTAAATCGCGTTAAAAAAAGCGATCGCTTTTTTCCTTTGAAATCGCTTTTTCCAGGAGACAGCTGAAAAAGCGATTTCAAAGGAAAAAAGCCATCGCTTTTTTATGAGTTACATTTAAATCGTTTTTCAACAATTTAAAAAAAGCGATCGCTTTTTTTTCTTTCAAATCGCTTTTTCTAGCCGTTTGACATGGATAGCTGAAAAAGCGATTTGAAAAATAAAAAGCGATCGCTTTTTTAGGAGTTAGTTTAAATCGCGTTAAAAAAAGCGATCGTTTTTTTATGAGTTACATTTAAATCGTTTTTCAACAACTTAAAAAAAGCGATCGCTTTTTTTTCTTTCAAATCGCTTTTTCCAGACGTTTGACATGGATAGCTGAAAAAGCGATTTGAAAGATAAAAAGCGATCGCTTTTTTAGGAGATAGTTTAAATCGCGTTAAAAAAAGCGATCGCTTTTTTTTCTTTGAAATCGCTTTTTCCAGGAGACAGCTGAAAAAGCGATTTCAAAGGAAAAAAGCCATCGCTTTTTTATGAGTTACATTTAAATCGTTTTTCAACAATTTAAAAAAAGCGATCGCTTTTTTTTCTTTCAAATCGCTTTTTCTAGCCGTTTGACATGGATAGCTGAAAAAACGATTTGAAAGATAAAAAGCGATCGCTTTTTTAGGAGTTAGTTTAAATCGCGTTAAAAAAAGCGTTTTCCTTTGAAATCGCTTTTTCCAGGAGACAGCTGAAAAAGCGATTTCAAAGGGAAAAAACGATCGCTTTTTTATGAGTTACATTTAAATCGTTTTTCAACAACTTAAAAAAAACGATCGTTTTTTTTTTTTCTTTCAAATCGCTTTTTCCAAGCGTTTGACATGGATAGCTGAAAAAGCGATTTGAAAGATAAAAAGCGATCGCTTTTTTAGGAGTTAGTTTAAATCGCGTTAAAAAAAAGCGATCGCTTTTTTATGAGTTACATTTAAATCGTTGTTCAAAGGAAGACGATGGAGAGGCGGAGCTTGAAGACTGTGGAAAAAGGGTTGAGCCCGTCTGACTCTTTTCCCCCTTTTGTAATGTAATCTGATTCTTTTTCATTGATTTACAATTTAGTCCATAAAAAAATAAATATTTTCAAAGCAACCCCATTATATAATTAATTAATTGAATTTATATTTATTAAATTAAAAATAAATGTAAAATAAAATTGAGGGTTATTTTGTTAAATGGAAACTTGGAAGTCACAAATAAACAAATTTCCTCCCCATTTGAGGGTGAAATCGAAACTGATGGCTTCATTTGGGTCTATCAAGCAAGCAATCTTCGACAAACAAGCCAGGAAACAGTGAGTTAAACCCTTTGTCTGCACCACTCTCTGTGAGAATATGTATTAATTTTGTGAATGTATATAGAGCTTGATGTTCTGAATTGGGGTTTTTATATGGGACAACAGGCAGTATCAGGATCATATACGAGGTCTCAACGCCTACGATCGCCACAAGAAGTTCGTGAATGATTACGGTGAGTTATGTTTTAGTTTCAGTAATTTGTGCCTTGAGAACACACGCAAGTATGTGTTTGTGCGTGTATGTATTTCTTAAATAATTAGAGGGCGTCTGTAAATGTGATTAACAGGTCTCAATATTTTTTTTATTTTTTTTTTGGGGAATAGTATATGCGTGGATATCTTATTCGTTTTGCTCGTTTGCTTAAAGTTTGCTGGGGATGTTGATATCGATTATTTCTTGTTGTAAACAAATAATTATGGACAAACATACTCACACACACTATATGGAATGTAAAAATTTGTTTGAATTGCATTTGTTGCACTTGACCCCGGCAAATATAATCATCTGAATTCTACCTGTTGCAATCTCAAAATGCAATAGAGCTCGGTCATCAATTTAAAAAAAAAAAATGGGAGAAACCAACAATCTATACTACTCTGTGTGAGTGTGTTGGGTTGTGTGAAACTGCAATTCTTCATGAATCTATTTGTTTGCAGCTGATTATTATGGGAAACAGAAGTCTGCCCGAGATAAGCTGCCTGTAAAAACTGATCAAGATACCCTTAGAGAAGGATATCGGTACCTTCCCTTTTATGTTCTTTTTGTTTCAAACATTTATCTTCAGTGAGTTATATTTGTGCCATGTAGTGCTCTGATTGTGGTACACTTAAATATTTTTGTATTTACTACCTTGCGTCAGTTTGCAATCATCAGTTTCCATTTGTATGACTAAACAACATTTTGATCAGCTCATGAAGCTGCAACCTTACTTGCCTTTATCTATTATGTCAATCACACTGTAGTTGAGTAACAACAAATTTTGATTATGTGTTGAAAGAGGCTGATGCATCTGAAAAAGAATCATACTAAGATCAGATTGAGAAAGAAATGAGCCACTGCGTAAGGCCATGTTGGTTTTGTAGAACAATGGGACCTGAAAAGATATCTCAATTTGAGTATGTTTATGAAGTACTGTACTTGTTTAGCTTTAGACGTTTGTTTCTATGATTCGGATCTGTATGCTCATGCACACACATGTATTTACACAACAATGTCATACCTCAAGTTGGTATATGGCTTTTGAAGTTAGGTTACGTCTATGTATTACCTCTAAGTATTTGCTTTCATCACTGGGTTTAAGCGTGTTTTCATCATTTTCCTGAAGGTTCATAAGAACTGAGGAAGATGACATGGATCGTTCTTGGGAGCAAAAGCTGGTGAAGCGCTACTATGACAAGCTCTTCAAGGAGTATCCTTTGCAATAATCTTTGCATTTTCTGTTCTTTTTATTTAAGGAGTAAAATGCTTCTTTGTTTTATTATGCTAATGGACATTCCATAAGATGGGTTAAATGCCGTGACATGTTGCACGCATGTGCACATTGTAACAAGTTTTCTGGTAAGATGGTGGAAACCCTTTTCAGCTGTCGCCGAAGATTAAATGCTTTTCCTAGGGTACCTCCTGAAGAGAGAGAACCAGTGGTTGTTTTTTCCATTTTCAGAAATCGCTATTTATAGACTATGTATTTCTTTTAACTCATTGAAGATATTGCATAGCTGATATGTCTCACTACAAGACTGGTAAGGTATGGACTCCCACAACCTTGATATCTTATAGTCATTGTTTCATATTAATCAGGACTTCTATATTTGATAATGTATTTTCTATCTAATTACTTTGTTTAGAGGACATACAAGAGTATGTGGATACAGGATCTAAAAGTGACCTTTTTCACATGCATAATTCTTGCTTTCACCAACCCTGTTGCTAAATCGTACCCGATTCTCCTTTTAGATTGGTCTCAGATGGAGAACCGAAAAGGAAGTTGTATCTGGGAAAGGTACAATGCTTCTCCAGATACTCTTTGTTTCCGTCTTCACTTCCTTTTTAATTTACATCAGTGATACTTTTTTGAAATTATTTTCCTATTTATGCACTTAATATTAATGTGTGAAAGATGGTGGTGGGATATGATTGGTTCAGCACCTTATGGTGGAATACCTCAAAAATGCCTTGTGAGGAATATAAATAAAATATGTGCATTCGGGGTATAGGTAACTGGGCATGTCAACCAGAGGAATATAAATGGAAATATATTTTAGCCAAAATTTATACGGGTTTAATTATCTAATTTGTGATGATAAATTATTTTAGGTTTTAACATTACAAAGTATCAGAAAAAGCCAATTGGGAAAGTTTTAGAAAAGAAACTATCTTGAAAAATCCACTTATGTTCTTTTGGCAAACGAGTCGAGCCGTCTCCCCATTCTCGCGAGCCGAGCTCGAGCTATAGCTCGACTGTGTTTCAAGCTGAAGCTTGACTTCTAGTCGCCTCTAGCCAACTATGTCTAAGTTCAAGGCTGGCGAGCCAATATCTTATGTAATGTTTGTAGCATTGTTAATATATATGTATTGTATTATTAACATAAGTATATATGTATTGTACAAATAATTTATATGTGTATTGGTAATATTTATATTATATAATAATATGATATTTCTAATTATGAATAGAATTGATTATAATTTTATGTTCTTTTGGTAAATTTAAAGCTCAAATTTGAGCTCAGGTTGAGCTTGAAATGACTTACCTAATTGAAATTCGAGCTTATCAATTCGAGCCTGAGTTCAAATATTGTTTTTAATTATACTTCTATGATCTAAAGAGCATTAATTTTTAATTTTACTAATAATCCTTCTTTCTCCTATTCTTTTAGTTCCTTTGGTTGCGACAAATCTATACGCCTGTGAACCGCATTACTTTATTTCTTATGCTTTTATTTTGGGCAAGATAAATAACCAAACAAAGGAAAATGGAGCAAAATCGCATTCTCAAATTTTCTCATTGCGGATTGTGCATCATACTTTCTGCTTTGACGGTTGTCTCTTACAACCATTTCTATGTCATTCTTTTAGTTGCCTTAAGAAATATGCCTGACTGAAGACCACTTGATTGTCAGGGCAGTTTACATGCGGTAATAAGCACTGCAATGAAAAAGATGGTTTGTCAAGCTATGAGGTAAGTTTCTGCCTAGATTATTTTTGAATTAATTCTGTTATTAATAGTCAATCTTTCACTATTAACTACATACCAGGGCTTTTCATGCTTCAGCTTATAATTGAAGTAGTTAGCATGGTTATTGTTAATGAACTGTGAAGACAATGTTCCATAAAAGAAAGTGTAGGACATTCTCAACCATTTACTGAATTTCAGACAAGGATTTCTTTTCTTTCTTTTTTTCTTCTTAATTTTCCTTTTCTTCATTAGATGGTAAACTTTTATAGTATATCCTCATTCGTTGGTAAACTTCTATAATATCCAGGTGAATTTTTCCTATATTGAAGCTGGAGAAAACAAACAAGCTCTGGTTAAATTAGTGGCCTGTGAGAGGTGAGTTAGTAGCATGTTCATCTTTTCAGCTTGGACTTATGGTATTTTGCTTTGAAGAGATAATTTTGAATTTAAAACAAAGACAATAATTCATGTTGTGGTATCCAGGCACAATGAGACTAGCCAAGTGTGCTCGTAACACGTTCTTGGATAGCCTTTATCAACTTTTTTTACTCTTAATAAAAATAATTATAGTCTTTCTGCATATTCAATGATAATGTTCTTGCTGTTATAATGCCCCTCCTCCAAAATTCCTAGCTTCTGTGTTGAAGTTGATTCTTGAATCAGATGTGCGGAGAAGCTCTATTATAAGAAGCAGAAAGAGAAGGAAAAATTGAAAAGAAAAGAGAATGAAAATCACTCAAGAAAAAGGTGAGCATACAGAAGAAATGATGCACTTTCAAGTCCTAGAGACTGGATTTTCACTAAATTAATTTTCTATATTCAGAGATAGGTCTGAAAGTGATGATGATGATGATGAAGATACAGAAATTGACTATAGCAAAAGCAAAGGGAGGAGAAAAGGTATGAATCTGCATTACTTGCTCCCGAACTAGATATCCTTGCTCGATCACAACCTTCCAAACATTTCCTAACTTGTGACTTTTATTTATTTTTATCTTACTCGTAAAGAACAACTATTTAAAATTTTATATTACACTTCTAGGAAAAAAGATTTCGACTTCAGCCAGCGATCAGAAGCCAGACGATGAGGAGAACTTCGACGAATATCTAGAGGGGATGTTTCCTTGACAGATAAGTTTAGATTCAAGTTTGGTACTCTTAAGTAGGTGTTGCTGATATGTGTCATTGTGTACTAGTTATACTTTCACTTCAGAAAGTCACCTCCTATGGCCTTTTCCCCTCTTGACAAGCAATTTGAGGCTGTTGTAACTTTTTCTATTAATGGCTTTATCATATAGTTTCTATTTTTGGTTAGACATAACATAAATGTATCTGGTAGGTCACATTTTTGTGGTAGGAAACGCATCTTTTGCTTTGTCTAACCTACGTTATGTTTAGTACCAGGGTTTTGGTAAACGCAAAGGAAAAAGCTTGAAGCTTAATTTACAAATACGCGTATATTTATTTTCAACGGGTTGAGAGTGTTAGGAAATATAATTTTGTGATTATTTATAACAGAAATAAATTAGAAGTCAGAACTAGAAACAGACACATGATTTAGTGGTAAACACCTGGACATGTGAATAGATGGGTCACGAGTTTTGATTATTGAAAGTAGTTAGGACTTAGGAACCAACAATGACATTTAAAATACTTACTACTTTTATTTTTTAATTTTTAATATTTTAGCTTTTACTTATAAAAAGCAGAAAGGCTTACCATTTTACTCTCGGGTAATGTGGGATAAATCCCTTCATTGGACATCATATTTTTACTTAACTCCCCACGTATAAATTTCACATAATGTAGTACAAATATGATGTAATGCAGTATTTATATTCTTTTATGTAGTATAAATTTATTAATATGTTGTATTAAAAAGTGTTATAAATATATTCTAACTCTCAAAATATGTTGTATGATTTTCACATAATGTAGGATAAAAATATTCTAATGTATTATTTATATCCTATTATGTAGTATAAATTTATGGGGAGATATAAAAATTACCCCTTTTACTCTGTAAAAAGCACAAGTTTTTGTCAAACACCCCCAAAAGTTTTAGAAAAAGGAAAATGCAAATTTTTTATTATTATTTTTTAATGGTTTCCAAACTTTGAATTAGGTACTCATAGAGCTAGCCAACACATTTTTGGTCCAAGTAATTAATTTTTTTTTTTTCCAAGTAATTAATATATTTTTTTTCAAATAATGATTTTAAATTCAAATTCCTCTACTCATTTTGGATCAAGTATTTTTAAAACGAAAAAAGTAGTCCAGATGTGCGTCACGAATTTCATCCCATTCAATTCAACGCCGTTTATGTAGTTGTGGTTGCTGGATGGGAAACGACAAGACGCCGTCAATGAGCCGTTAAGAGTCAGTCCAATCGTGGGGTGGGGCCCACTGGAACTCATATTGGTATTGCACACGCCACGCTGCTGGTCTACCATAATTACCTCCTTAATCATTCCACACTTAATATTTCTCTCACTAATTTTAATTTACCCCTCTTCTCTACATTTTATTTACGGCTGTCAAGCTATTTTCTAAAAACACTTTTCGTATGGTAAATTGAAAGAACAAATTGTATCGTCCTTTTGTGTGAGTATTGTATTCGTATTCACGAATACGTTTACATTAAAAAAACACATGCTAGTTAATTTATTTATTTATTTATTAATTTTTGGTTTCCCTTTTTCATTTCGTTTTTAATATTGTATCCGTAGATCTGATCGATTAATTAATGAAAAGTTTTTGATGGTTTAATCATAAAATAAATAAAGTGATGGCGTTACATTGTCATTTAAAATTTAAAACCAAACAAATCATTTCAAAATTATCAATTTTATGACGGGCATCATATAGAAAGCATGTATGATAAATCTAATTTACATAGATATAGTTATTTATTATTAACTATTGATTTTAATTTGAATTAATAATAACTGATACTCTTCATTGTTTTCAATGTTAAATAATAATAATAATAATAATTTGCTATTTAAAATGTACATTTTTTTAAAATTTGAAATATATCACCACATGAAGTAAGAACGAGTTATTTGCACCTAAAACCTGTAAAAAAAAATTTAAAAAACTACGTGCTATAAAACTTAAGTCTACCAGTCCTTTCCATCATCCGATCACTTGAATGACGTGTTATGATTAAAATATCCCTCCTCATTTCAGAAGCACTCAATCAAAATTGAAGAGTTATATATACCAAAAACCTTGTGTCATGTGTAAATAGCAAAAAAGATTCTGACAAAAAAATTTATTTATTTACTTATGAAGTGATTTTTGGATAGATTTATTTATTTATTATTTTATTTTTTTGGTGAAAGTTAGGATTTTTATTAATCTATCTATATTATTAAGCGTTAGAGTCCATTGTAGGGTCATGGACTCTTGGTCTCTTTTATTTTTCTTTTCTTTATTTATTTTATTTTATAACTACCACGTCTTTGTAACTTCTTTTTTTTCTTTCATTATTTCTACTATTTTCTTTTTCTTTCTTTTTTATATAATTTTTATCTCTTTTTTACTTTTGGTAATTATTAATATAACACTATCTTATGCTATTTATTTATCATAATTTAGTTATTATATTAAAAATAATTATAAATTATATATTAATAAAAAAGATAATATATTTTAATATTAATAATCTTTTATTTGCACATGCATCGGATGTGCGGAATTGCTAGTACATATTAATAATTATATTTTGTTTAAATAATGAAAAGGTTCATAGATTTGTTAAGGTTAAAAGTTGTTATGCATTCTTTCTTAGAGCATAATAAGATTTATTAAGTAAATAATAATAATAAAAGTGTAAATAATATTTTATTGGATTTGACAATTATATTTATATAATAATAATAATAATAATAATAATAATAATAAATTTTCATATCTATTTTAAAAATAATGGATATAACATTTAAAATTTTAGATATTTTTTATTCATTAAATTAATAATTAAAGTAAAAAGTTGATATGTAATATATTTTAATATGTGTGTTAAAAAAAATTAATTAATAATTCATATAACATATTTTAATAAAGTTCATATAATTTTTTCAATATAATAATAGAATTAGAACTCATTATAATAATAATAGTTAAATAAACAAATAATGATTTAAAATTAGAAGACTTGATGTGGCAAGAATTTTCTCAAATTTTGTTTGCACGATTTTTTTGTGTACATTTTAACAAATATAGAGTTTTTTCACGCATATTTTAACAGCAGACTTATTTTCCTTCGATAAGAACATAAATGTCATTATACATGTCAAAAAAGTGTCATAAAATTAAAAGAATCACAGTCAACGCTCATGAGACTCAACTACAAGCGTCAGGATTTGTCATGCAAAGAAAAAAATATATATAAAATATTTTTGATTTTTTTTTTTAACATGCTCTTTTCAAATTATATAGGATTTTGGACGTGAATAGCCCTAATAAGAAAGGCTTGCGAAACACCATTGTATGATCGCATCATGGGTTATGGAAAAGAAAAAAGTTTGTTTTCAGTATAAATAAAGTATGGTCAAGTTTTTCTATTTTTTCCTTTTTTGGCAAAATAACATAAAGTTAAATTACATATAAATCATTGTAGTCAGGCACACTTGTGCATCATAACATCAACACTTCTTTAATTTAACAAAATCACATTTTCATCACTTACGATTTAATAATAAATTACAAATACTCTCCATACTAGTAATAGTGACCAAATGACTTCGGTATTACATATTAAAATGTTAACAAAAAACAATTTAATCCTTAACCGAAGCCTAGCGAAGAGGGCATTTGTAATTACTAATTCATTATCAGATCATAAAGGATTATAAATGTGCCTAATTATAGGGATCTTAAATGTAATTTACCTTAATCATAGGAAATCTAAATGTAATTTACTTTAAAAAAAAAAAAAAGAAGTTAAATCTAGAAGATGAACTTGTATGTATGTATGTGTGTGGGTTGCTTCAAAAGTAGCACACCCCACCATTTTTAATCCATACATGTATATGTGAGGAAAATTTTAGTTCAAATCTGTTTGTCGAACCCAACTAATTAGAAAAGCAAGTGTATTATATTTATTATTTAATTTGTGACTCTCGTCAAATTTTTCACCAAGCACACGATAAATGTAAATACTTATCCTCTCGTTATACTGGATTGACCGAAACGTGCTCAAATTACAATGACCCCGTATGTAATTAGTGATAAATAGTAAATATGTACATCTACCATAAACAAACACACATATATATATATATATATATATATATATATATATGGCATGTGTTACTAAGTATTTGGGGAAAAATATTTATATACAAAGTTGATAATGATATAGACACACACCACCAAAGATTCACAAGGAGAAGAGACCTTCCTTTTAGTGGCTTTTGTAATGAGAAGTCATCTCACCATCTCTCCTAAAATTATCCACCTGGCCTCCTCCTTCTGGCCTTTGAGATTTCAAGATTAGGTCAAAATGAGTGCAAGTAACATGAATCACTTGCTTTACCACAAATAAACAATATATAAATTAATTTCACTTTTACCTTTAACCCTTTAGGTAATATACCACTTTTCTTCCCAATTTTTTAGGGGTATTGTTGGACCATTTGTGCAAGTTTTTTATAAATTTATATTGGTGGGCGTACTAGAAAATATAAGCATCTTTGTGTGGGGGAAAAGATCCAACGGGTAATCTCTATTTTATTTGGCAAAAGATAAGCCAAATCGTACGTAAAATATATTGTATTCCATGGAATTTATGATTCATCATGCCCTTGAGTAACTATTCAGTTTGACTTTTATTGTAAATGAAATTAGATAATATTGATTAAATTGTATATCATATTGATATAAAAGATAACTCTCCAATTTGGAAAGACTTAATCTCACTCTCAAGGGGTGATATTAAAAATTGGTAAAAGCTCGTGAATAGTGCACAAGTAGCGACAAACTATGAGATAAGTGCTACATCCAATGTTTTCAAAAGCGGATCGGAGGTCAAAGCGGCAGCCTTATTGGTCACCGGTCGGATCGGTTCGACTGGTTCAACCACCGGTCGAACCGGTATGACGTCATAAATAAAAATATTATTTTTAATAATATATATATATATTATTAATATGCTAAAATTAAAAATATAATATATAATATAGTTCAATATTAGAATAAAAGCGTCATATTCAAGTGATTAACGTCTAATTTGAGGCATGTGATTTTAAATTTGGGATTTGGGAATTGTAAGTGTGAAAAAAACGTTTTCTAAGACTCAAAAAAGGTTAAAGGACGTGAGAATTTTAAATTTACAAAAAAAAAAAAAAAAAAAAAAAAACTGAAAATTGAGTAAACCGGCGGTCCGGTCCGGTTCACAGGACCAAAACCGCCGGTTAACCGACCGTTTTTTCCGGTCCTGTGCCGGTCCGGTCCACACTGGTTTAGGGGGGTAGTTCGGACCGGACCAGCCACCGGTCACCGGTCGAACCGGTCGAACCGGCCGGTCCGGTCCGCTTTTGAAAACATTGGCTACATCTCGATAAATTTAATCTTGTATATTAAATATGATCGACAGACCTAATCATTTTAGTCGACGATGACCATATATATATATATATATATATATATATATATATATATATATATATATATATATCATACACACAATTGTTTATTGTTATATTTAGGTAACAAGAAAAGTTACTACACAAGAGGTCAGATAACTGGATTTCAAATGTACAATGGGTGCATTTGAATTGGTTTGTTTTGGATTAAGTTTCATTTGTTAATTAATAAGGGATTAATCCTAGAGTGGTTATCCTTATCAACTCTTTATTATTTTACCCAATCCCTTTTTTCAATGGCCGGCGTCTGAGTAAATTAAGAGCCATTAACAGTGGATGATATAAGCAATTCCTTTAATTTTTTTTTAAGATTCTTTGCATGCTGCACCTCCTTACAAGAATAAGAGAATATCTGTGGGTCAATATATATTTAAATGATGCTTAGATATACACAAAAATCTTTAATCCTATGTATATCAGAAGAAGTGTTCACACTATCCTACCTCACATATCATTTTTTAGATATAATTAGTCCTTTTTATTTATTGAATCGATGCTCGTAATAAAATTTCTGCACAATTAAAAACTGAAAAATGAGATTTTTACGATTCTAAACATGAAATCTTTAATTCATCTAGCATAATACCGAATCACCGAATACGAGACCTCTATGACTCTAAGCATAAAATCTCTTTAAGTCAATACTCGAATCATAGTAGACATGAAATCTCTTAACCGTCGAACACAAGAGTTGATTCCTACGAATTCAAACATGAAATATCTAATTCTATCGGACGGCCTACCTAACACCGAATCACTAAGCTACATCACTTGATAGCCGCGGATGACATATTAATTTCTTGAAGGAAAGAACCCTAGGGGTACTTTCGACATTTCACTAGTGCTCATGGGACCTAACATGCTATGGAGATTAACTAATTAACTTCTTTTGTTTTTTTTTCTCCTTAACAGAGACAAGGAGAGCGACATTGGCGTAAAAATAAAAAAATTTGGGACAACAAATAATTTTAATTATTAAAAGAAAAGGGAAAATGATTATCTCTCTTCACTCTCTCTAAGCATTTTGTCTCTCTATTATATAACTAATTGATTTGGATCATTGTTTCGTCAGCCAATCGCTCTGAGGCTTGCACAGTGTAATAATTAAATGAGTTTCTGATAGCCTTTCATTCTGAATCTTTGCCACTCATCGTATAGGATTGAAAGGTAATTTGTTTTGAATTTGTTTTTTTTTTTTTTTCCGCCAATTAGGGTTTTTGCAGTATGTTAATTTTCGTGTTATTTCCGCAATTTAACTTTGATTTGAATGAAAACGAGGGGAAGTTCAAATTGGAGCTCGTTTTATGAGTGATTGTCTGAATTTATGCGGATTAGTGAGTTGGTGCTTGGTTTTTGTTCCGTTGATTTTAGGTCTTCAAATCTTTTCTATTTTTCCGTTGAATTCGAATGAGTGATTGTTTGACTGTTTTGTCAAGCTGGAGGATTTTGTAGAATTTGAGTATGTGCGATGTGGGATTGGCGTAAAGGGACTTTTGGTTGTTGATCTATTGGAGGTTTTTCTTGTTTGTAGTTGTGGTTTGTGTTACCTTTTTCTGTTCATATCTGAGTGTTAAAAGTTGTGTACAGAGAAGAATGATCATGGTACCCCTGTTTCTATCTGGTATAGAGGAGTATGTAATTCTCGATATACATGTGGAAGCACCCTCGGGGCTTCTGAATCAAATGGATTCGGAAGTTCATCGTCATCCTGGCACTTGGTTTACAAATTTTCTTGTTTTATACTGCTCGAGTAAAGCACTTTTCTAAACAGTTATTTGGTGTTGTCAGATTATGATTGGATCAACAATTGTTTTGGGGTGAGCGATCAATAATGCCCACGATTGCCAAAAGTAACAATCGAGCACTAGAGACCGGACTCAGGAGCATCCCAACCTCAGCAGTCTACAATCAGCCTTGGTGGCAGAGTCCTGGGAGCAATGACATGCATTCCTCAGGCCGGCAGGAAGAGGGTTCCATAACCCCTGCATCTCATCGGGCTAATGACACTCATGAAGGAACTGTCAAGAATAAAGAAACCAATGCAGCAGCTCTTCAATCTGGTAGCTTCCTGTGCTTTACCATAATTTACCTCTTTTTTTGGTGTAAATGTTAAGTGTTCTAATATGTTCACTACTAGAGAAGAACCATAGCTCTACGTGTTGCAATCTTTGCTCATGATGCTACTATATCTGAGGCAACTTTTTTGTTTGTTCCTGAAAATCACCAGTTATCTGGTTTATTCCAATGTGGGAAAGATGTTAGGTCATTGAATTAGGACATTGGAGTCTCTTATATAATTAAACCTAGAAGTTTTTGGAACATGCATCTGATATTGGGTTGCTCACAGTCCAAAAGGCAACCTCTTGGTTCTGTTGCTTGGACAAAATAGTTTACAAAATTCTAATGATCTTAAGACCATGGGAGTGTTTTCTGCTCTAAGTCTTAATAAAGTCTTCTCTGATGGGATAATTACATCTCAATAGAATCTTGAACTTCGATATTTCCTAGTTGGAAGTATATCTGATGTTAGTAATCTATTTGTAGTGGCTGAAGTTTTTAAGCATAGTCTAATGAGGACAAAATATGACGAGTTATGGATTATGGAATAATGTTAACAATAGTATTGTTTGGAAATGCATTTAGTATTTCAAAAATCAAAATTGTTTTGACATAAATTGAATTTATGAAATGACTTTATTCACCATTTGCATTTTTGGTGAAGTTATCAATGATTGCATGTTTAGTATATTATTTGTGGATTGGTGCCAGGTCCTGATCGTAAATCTTGATTAAGCCATTGCGTTTCCAATCAGTAATTGTTAAATACTTCATACTTGTAAAGTTTCCGTATAGGCCACTACAAAAGTTCAGCTTATTCGTCCTTGTTGCATTTATATATAGTCCTCTATTTGCAAATTGTAACAGGGTTAAATGGAAGCAACAATGGGCAGGAGCAGCAGCACCTCGATGCAAATTCACAAATGGAACTTGTAGGTCATTCAATTGTAAGATTCTTTTTCTCTGACGACACGAGCACACGAACAAACCACATTTATTCATGTGAGATATTATAGCGTAATACGGGCATGGTGCTCTATGCTGAGAAAATGTCTGAATATGGCAGTTCCCAGTGGTAAACTCTTCAGATTTTCAAGTAGTCATTTATATTTGATACGAATAATTTTTAGTTTATAATTTACTTCTTTATTTCACAGATGTTGACGTCATATCCTTATACAGATCCACAATATGGGGGAATTCTGACTTATGGGGCACCGGTAAGGAACAAACCCTAAAATTAAACTCAATGCATATGTTAAGCTTAAGATTAAGGGTAAAGAATGAGATAGAATCTGTCATATAACCCACCACCTTATGTGTGAAAACTGAAACTGAAGTACTTGGAATGAATATGCAAATCTCATTGAAAGTCTGCATTACTTTCTTTTACATTACACTATTCCTTTGTTCAGTGCCTTGATAAGTATTATACTCGAGTATCTGTATGGTCTGGGTCCAGGTACACCCGCACTTGATTGGATATCATCCAACAAGAATGCCTTTGCCTCTTGAAATGGAAGAAGAACCTGTCTATGTCAATGCAAAGCAATACCATGGAATTTTAAGGCGACGACAAATACGCGCAAGAGCAGAATTGGATAAGAAATCGGTGAAAAACAGAAAGGTACACAATTAATCCAGTGAGTTTCATACTTTCATTGGTCCTAGTTTACCATTTTCTTCAAATATCTCAATTCATATCCATTCCACAACCTTAAATGCAGCCTTATCTTCATGAATCACGCCACCAGCATGCTATGAGACGGGCAAGAGGCTCTGGAGGCCGTTTCCTCAACACCAAAAGGCTCAATGGAGATTCAAACAATACCACTTCAGGGGAGCAATCAAAATCTGGGAAAGTTAATTCAACACAATCCTGCTCTTCTGCTTCTGCTTCTGCACAATTCTCATCCAACAGCAATACTAAGGATGAACAGGTTCTCTCCAATGGGTTCAGTAATGGCCACGGTTTGGCTTTGTATTACACTGAGGAGACTCAAAGAGGTGATTATTGGAACTCGATGGTCAATCGGGCCCCACAAGGCCCGCCTTCCATCAAATGAGAAGCTATTCTGTCGTGAAGGATAGCTTCATCTCGCATGGCTTTTTGTCAGGCAATTCATTCTTGGCTTGGTTACTTGTATGGCTTGGGGATGAGATAATGTAGGAATGATTCTTTCTGAAATCGACCTATATTATCCGTTTCTCCACCGTTTTTATCTTTATGTGAATTAAGAAAGTATAAGACGACTAGTCTACTCGCATCTGCGCCAGCTATGTCCTTCGTTTGGTTGTGCTTGTGCGTCGTATGGTATATGATGTCGTGTATCGGCTATCATATCTTGATCCGTGTTGTATCCACATTTTGTAGTTTGGGAATTATGCTCAAATTACTGTTTATTATTGTAAAACTGGTGTGTAATTTAGATTCAGGCAGCTACTGATATCTCTGAAATTCTGAATCCTCAGCTGACAATCCCTGAGCATGATTTGAAGTACCCTTTTATCAGTTTATTGGGTAATAGGAGGCTTATATCATATGTAATAAGAATACATGACAAATGTCATAAATCTATGTGAATCAAGAATTTTGAGTTAGGACTTAGTTGGAGCCAGATTTTTTTAGTAAAATCCTATTAATTTCCAGCCAGGTTCGATTTATTTATAAATAATACGAAATGAAGAACAAGAAATGAACCAAATTCCCAAGTAAAAAGGAGTAGGGCTATTTTAATTTGAATATAATATTCAATCAGTAAAAAATTTGATTTATATTTGTTCTATAAAAATATTCAAAGAATTACATCTAATTATGATTTAAGAATGTATCACGGGACAGTAATTCTTAACTCCTCATGAATTACACAAATTTTAGTTTACTCCCTCCATATAAAAAAAATAAATTTTACTAACTCCCCAATTTAACTTTATAATTTGACTTTAATCCCCACTTTACATACTTTTACTTATTTTATTTTCCTTTTTATACTTCATTTTAAAAAATAGATACTTTAACTTTGGCGAGTAATACTCTATTTTTAAATCTGAATACTTTAAAACGTAAGTACTTTAACTTTTACGAACAATACTTCTTTTTTTTTTCTTACTTTCCTTCTCGTACTTCAATTTTAAACCTGAATACTTTATCGTTTACAAATAATACTCTATTTTTAAATCTGGATACTTTATTTTATAATTTGGATACTCTATTTTATAATTCGAAAAATTTATAATACCCTATTTTATAATTTGAATACTCTATATTATAATTTGGATATTTTATAGTTTCTAATTAATATTTCAAAATATAAATCAACAATTAATTTTTACCCCACCATCCGCTTACACACAAAAAATATATATTAATTTTTACATATGAAGTATGAAAATTATATTTTGAAATATTAATATACAAAATAAAAGTATAAAATCGTGCATATGAGGTATTATGTTAACAAAAATCGTTTGTGGGAGGGAAGAGTGATGTGTCATGTCATTTCATGTTATGTCTCAAGGATAATTTAGTAATTTTACACGAAATGGGGAATGAACTAAAATTATAAAAGTCAATTGGGGAGTTAGTATGATAAATTTTTGGAGTGTGGAACTAAGTAAAATTTGGGTCACCATATGGGGAGATTTCCCACATTTCCCCATATACCATTAGATATTTGTGTTCACATTTTATAGTTATTTAATTTTAGAAATTTCATTTGAATATTATGATTGAATGGGTCGGATCTAATTAGGAAGCTTCCATGGGTAAGAGGAGATTTTAAAGGCTAATCTTAAACGGGCTTTTTAAGTGAGATTAAGTGTAAGTTGCAAATACAAGTTGGATTCGAGAAAAACAATGAACAACTAGACTTAATTTCATCCCTCCTCCAAAGACAGAGAACTCGCTTAATACATGAATAGTGGAACTTTCGGACGTGCCGCAGATTAAATCAATCCGGCCTCGTGTAGGTAATCTGTGATATCAAACAAGAAATGAGGTGAAATTAGGTAGTGAAAATTGTCGTAATCTAATGTATCAAAATAAATCCGGTTGTGCCGTTATGGAATCAGAGTTTGTCTATCTGATCAGTGTACTACTATACTAGCATTAGATAACTTATATGAGATACGCGACATAAATATACATGTATATATATATTTTTACTTTATCACATTAAGAACATCAAATATAATATCAAATCAATATAATAAAATAATATTTTTAAAAATATTCGTATATCAACCCATTAAATAAAGGGAAAATCTTTGAATAGTATCAAAAAGTTGAAAAAATTCCTTTTAGGTCCCCAGTTTTGAAAAAGTTCCCATTCAATCCCCAATTGAAAAACAAAATTCCTTTTAGGTCCCCACAAATAGTACATGTTCGTACATTGTCTTTAGGAATTGCGTACAATTTTTCGGAAATTGCGTATAAAAATCCCGGAATCTCGTATATAGATACGCAATTCCCTAAAAATTGTACGCAATTCCTGAATTATTATACAACCTTGGAGAGTGAAAAGAAATTTTGTTTTTCAATTGGGGAGTGAACAGGAACTTTTTGAAAATGGGGGAGTGAAAAGGAAATTCATTTTACACTTGGGGATTTTTGAGGAATTGTCCGTTAAATAAAGCGGGTTGGGCTTTAAGCCTTCAATTACATACCAACCCGCAGATTCTCATCATTTTAAATTTGAAAAACCCTAAATGGCTCCCAAGTGTAGTCGTTTGCACTGCCGCCATGGGAGTCTCTCTCTCTCTCTCTCCCTCTCCCTCTCCGGCCACAGGCATGCGGAAACCCTAATTTCTCTCACTTCTTTGTTAAAGAAAGTTTGGAAATTTCACTTCATGGTTTCATAGTCCTCTCTTTGTGTTTTTAAGCAGAAGTTTTATCTTCATCATAAATTCTCCTTTTTGTGCAATTTAAGAGCATGTCCCATGGATGAAACATTTAGTAATCTGAAACTGTGCGTAATTGATTTGGGGCTCCCTCTTGCAATTTCGCTGCTGCAGCCTGCAGGAGGTTGAGGGACCAAACCTTCTGCTTTATTGCTATGCCAGGTAGAAAATAGGCTTTTCTGAGGGATATGTATTTGCATAACATACTCTTTCTTTTTGCAGCCCATTATTCTTTTTCAATTTCTCCCCCTAAGGCTGTACATCTTTTTTTTCTTGGATTTTCATGTTTTTAAACATTTTTGTAAAATTATTAATGATGTCTTGCATAAAGCCAAAGTGTAAATGGGGAGTGATGTAAGAAGTTCGAAAAACACTACAAGTTACTAGTGTTCAAGGGATATGGAGCATAATAAGATTACTTCCACACAGGCAGCTGAAACGGGGAGAAGTAGTTTACTTGCAAGAACAATCACATCCTGAGTTTTGCATCATTTACGATTTTCTTGAATTAACAGTGTCGAATTTGTAAAGCAATGAGATGCATCTCCATGCTACTAGCATTTAACCCCAGTAGTTCTCGAGCTGTTACACAGTTGGACTCAATTGCTAGTGGGCATGATTGTTGTTACAGTTTCGACACAAAAATTTTAGGAAAGTTGTGCAGGATGCAGGAGAGGTCTGTTTTGATATCCGGCAATGGGGCAAGCAAATTACTTCTCCTCATTTCAGCCATCTGGTGGAGTAATGGTCAGGAGCAGGACCATTAGTGACCGGACTCAGTAAATGCCCAAGAATCATCAGAGGAAGGTTAGAAATATCTTTCGAAGTGATAATGATGATTTTTCTGGCAATAGATTTATGTTATTCTTTTCTTAAATGATGGCAAAATGCTACGGAAAAGCATTCGCAAGATCAATTTCATTGAGTCTTCTGAAATAAGAGAAGTTGTTTTCTGGTTAGAAGAATCACAGTTTGAACACCAAATGTAGGAGTAATCTTCGCATCATTTATAAGTTTTCCGAATTGGTGGTGTTGAATGTGTGAAGGCAATGAGCTCTATCTCTGCCTGAATACAATAGTTCTCTAACTTAAATGCTAGTAGAGTGAAGAGATAGCATATTACTTTAACAAATTTGAAGCACAACTTCAGGGAACTTTTGAGATGATGCAAAAAAGTTAGGGAAACTCTTCACTGAGCCGAGTATGGAACGAGACTCTACTAACACCAACTAAAGGGTAAATTGGCCCTACCTGCATCGGTAGCTATTCACTTCCATTATTGGGACACCTGCCCTGGATGTAGCATTCTTTTGTTTTGCTATTTGGGTAGATGCCCAAGTAGGGCATGGAACAAAGGGTAGCTACCCATTTTGATGGGCTTTTTCTACAATTATTGCACATATTTCCACATTGCAAAAATTTGGGTATTTTTTTACGGCTATTCAAATTTATAGTAAGTCGAGTACAGTGTATGGTTTATCATAAATTTGAAATAGTGCTAAAAAGTACCACATTCTTGCAATATGTGCAATAATTTTAGAAAGAACCCCATTTTGGTAGGGATGGATTTGCCTGGGTGGAGTTAAGTGGGTTGAATTAAGTGGGTTGAATTTTACCTTAGAGTTTAATGGGTTTATGATTTTGTTGTAAAAGTGGACGTAACCACTGTTGGAGGGTGTAGAGGCTCATTGAAGTATTTCACCAAAAAAGCTACTAGAAGGGAATTGGATCGAATCAATTTGGTTCCCACCAATCAATTGGATCCTCTCTCATTACCTCGGTGGCCAAGGGGTTATTTCTTATTGCATAGTGTTGTCAGGAGTAAGTTCTTGTAATATAGTTTTGGTATGGGGTTAAGGTTATTGTCACACCCTAATTTTATTAAGTATATTATTAACTATATATTTGTACATGTATAACCAAAGTAATATATGTGTTGATTAGGTGTTGTTTAAAAAGTCATAGGCAAATACCATTTGGTTTAATGCAAATGTGAGCACGAAACCGACAATAATACCATTTGGTTTAATGCAGATGTGGGCACAAAACCAACAATAATAGGAATCCATTAGCTTGAAACCATGGCTTCATTTTGAAAAATATGAGCTAGAAGATGAAATTTGATTGGTGGAAGGAGATATACACACCTATTTCTCCCCTTTCCACCAATCAAATTCTATTTATTTGTTCATGTTTTTCAAGAAAATCAATTGTGAGAGTCATGATTTTTAGCTAATGGATTTCCATTGTTGGTGGGTTTATGTCCCCAATTCTTTTAAACAATTAAATGGTAATTGTTCATGGTTTTTAAACTAATTCACACAAACATTTACTTATATATATATATATAAAGTGAGAATAATAAGCAAAACAAAAAGGGCGAAAGACTTGCTTAGAGAGGTAAAGAGAATTTTTATTATTTATGCAGTGTTGGTATTTTACTTCGTACATTAAATGAATTGAATGAATCATTATAAAAATTTTTTACAACTTGCCCAGTACATTTAGGAGGTGTTTGATAGGAGAGATTAGGCCCAACTAGGCCTTTAACGCGATTTAATATACGTTTTGATATTTGAGATTACCTGCCCTCAACCCGGATGACTTGATCTTCGACCCGGTTAAAATCCTGCAGTGTTCATGAATTAAGTGCCATATTGAATCTGCCAACAGTGGTTGGCCTAAGGGATTAAGTGGTTTTTTCTTGAGTGCCATGTATCTTGTATCGATTATTTGGGATTGGACAGAGGGTACTGATGCCCGCAACTTTCTGAGAATTGAGAATTGTGATACGGAACCTGGTGTTAGCAGCAGATATGAAATCAGTGTGCAAACTAAACTTTATTTGTTGAGGAAGCAAGAATTTGATGAAGAGGGTTAGCCAAACAACAGGCCACTCAAGAACCAGTACACTGCTAGTTTATGTAAGTTTAATCATTTTGCCTTTGCATTCAAAGGTTACTCGATAAATGAGTGCTTGTTGCATGTTTATGGAGCAGAATATTGATTTTTATTTTGTAAGCTACATATATATCTTGAAAAATATACTCATTTTTCGTAATTTTATTTGAGTTGAGCCATTTTATCTGTCTGGAGAAGTAATCAAACCATTTGTTATGAACTTTCGTCATTGTAATTGTATTACAGAAGGCTTTGCTGTGTATTTTAGAAGTTGAGCAAGATTTGCTTGAAATTTGCATTTTTTTCTTGTAAGTGATTTCTATTTACTTTGGCCATTTCCGTTGGATATTATGGACAGGGTACCGATAGTCTGATAGTCACAACTTTTTGCTTGGAAAAATTATCCCTCTTCAGTTTTGATTATATAGGTGTTGTGAATCGTAGCCAAGAGGTAATATATTCTTTCCAGACAGATGACAATGTTACTTATGGTTGTTATCTGAGATAAATGCTCAAAGTTAGGATGTTTGGTCAGTATAGTCTTTTCATTATGTTCGGCTCTTTTGACTTCAAATATAACAGTGAAAATTTTCTGAATGCCATGTCTTTTCTTTTTACACTGCTTTACTACCCATCAATAACTTAAGCCATCAACAAAGGAATTCCTTATCTTATTCTGTTATTATATTAATCTCATGGTTTTGTTTGTAATCTAGCTGTTCATCTTATTTATGGACAATTTGACATAAAGGACACAAGACATAATTAAGTCAGCTATTAGTATGGCCTTTGGGATTTCTGCATATGTTTTACTATGCCTTTGACAAAGTGATCAAAGCATGTCTGAAGATATTGTGTTGAAGCTGGTTTCTTTCCGTTCGTAGCTTGGTATGCTTCCAAAGACTTTGCGTGGTTACGTTGAGAGGACTCTGGATCGATGCAAAAATGATGGGCAAAAGAGACTTCTTGTCAAGCTATCATGGAGGAGGTATGCTCACAATCTTTTGGTTATGCGAACATTAGTCGAGGAAAGTTGAATGTTACGCAAGTTTATTTTCGAATAATACGAATGTCAACTATCCGGGTGGTGAGAATCACTATTTCCAAGACCAAATTATAGTGAGATGAAATCAATTTATATGTATTTGCTTTATCTATTGTTGTCTGAGTGACCAATGGTATCATTATTTGCAGTTTTCTGGTGTAAAGGTAGAGAGTAAGGATAATTTGAGCACAAAATTTTCTTCTTCAGATCTGAGGATGTTTCTGTAAAAATGTCCCTAGACATACTAAGAGGCAACGTCTTGGTGAAGTTGTAATGGAGGTGGTGATGTCGAAGCTTCAAATGACAGTTAATATAGTTGAATATTAAGTATTTCTTTTAAAATGTAAGAAGGGTCAAATTTGAATGCCTTTCAAATGCTTTTAGGCTGAATCAAACAAGTTAGTTATAAATGAAAGAATGGTTGGAAGGCCAATGCCATCCCCTTACCACTCAAATTGTAACTTAACCTACTTTTCTGCAAACTCCCCAAACTTAATCTGCCAGACAAACCTACTCATTTTTAATGTACCGATATTTCTAAAAATATTATTTTATCATATCGTGTTGGACACCGTGTCAGATATTTTTCATGTAGGAAATTTACAAAAAAATCCGTGTTGTCGTGTTTGTATCCGTGCAACATAGTTACTCATAAAATCATGAAAATTTCCAATTCGGATATAATATGGACAGGTTCAAAATATATTTGTTTCTTACTTCCTATTTACTGGATTATCCTTATTAAATTATATCTGAACTATTACGGCTGCTGCAAACGAGCTTACTAGCAAACTTATCGAGTCAAATTGAATCGAGCTAGGCAAGCACAAGCTCGAAAATTGAGATCCGTTGAACTCGAGTTTCGAAATGTCAGCTAATATAAAATACTCATCACATACATAGCACGATATAGATGAGTCGAGTCAGTAGTTCAATTAACCTGAACTCAAACGTATTTTTAATTTAACTATTAATCGATTAATACAACGTTTATTTATACTAATTATTATAGGAGATATTGTAAAATTATATTAGAAATTATTTAAGTTGTTTATAAGGAACTAAAGGGTTTTTGTCCAAGACTCCAAATGATGTATAACAGCCCAATTTCACTGGATTTTGGACCTTTTTGACATGCTGACAACTATTTGACTTTAAAACGAAATGCAAAAAGAAGATGTTGACCTAGTTGATATTAGGTTCTAGTCCAATATTTTTGGCTAGGGATGACGTTCTATTCGAAGACAGAGAATGTCTTCGTGCTCAGCGAGACGTATTTCACCCATAGAAATAAGGGAAGTTTGAATCTGCGAATTTGTCAAAAATCAAACTCTATCATTGCTCCATTTGGCCTATCGCATGAGGTAAATTTTTAGTATGATATGATCGAGCCAACATCTTATATTGTGTACTCAACAATTGGATAATATAAACTACTGTATAAGGACATTTTTAAAAATATTATGATGTTTCATGTTGTGTCAGATATTAAAATATTTGTATCATTGTGTCCGCGCATTATAAATTATATACCGGTTGATACAACATCTTCACTATAATATTTTTCCATATTATAATTGTTTCTCTTTCCTAATCATGAGCATCTGTGATACACTTGGAGTGTATAGATGGATGGAACGAGAGATGAAACACAGACGGCAGGAGATCCGAAGCCTTGTTTTATCGCTAAATAATCCAAATGCCTAATCGGATGCTCCTAATTTGTTCTTGAAATTTCATTAATTACTTACGACTACCCCTAACATTTAACCTATTTACGAAAAACACCCCCTCACACCTCGTAAATTTCAACTCTCACCCGTTGAACGTCAGTAAACAGTCAGTTCGGGTGAAAAACCAATGGTATTCCTATCAGGGCCAAATTTGAGAGATATTTCCAACATGTCATGCAGATAATGCTGCTACAAAATTAGGTATATACATATAAATATATTCACGCATGTATACAGGTTAACAAGCACAAACATAAGCCCTTCTTCAGTTCTTCATATATTTTTCCCTGTAGTTGAAATGTACCTAAAGAGTCAACTATTATCCAAGCCAATTGCTGTTGTGATCAAACTAGTACAAAATCAAAACAAGAAAAGGTAACTTAAATTCAACTCAGTTGTTAATTTTCCTCAATCCATTTCATATAATAATCAAGCATCCATTTCTGCTATAAATAACTCGTGCCAATCATGAGAGATGGCAGCAACTTTCAATATTACATTAAACTCCACCTACTTGGCTCCCAACCTGCATATACGTAATAAAACTCTTCGATTATCGGAGAAAAATGAGGCAAACAACTAGTGTCTTCCTCACATTCTTCATCATTTTGTTGTGTTCGTCCTCCTGTTTTGCCAGAAAATCCCACAGCAGAAAAAATCATAGTAATTCCGGGAATTCGAAACATTCTCGTAAACAAGCTGTGCTGAATGTAGAAGATTTTGGAGCTAAAGCTGACAATAAAACTGATAATTTCCAGGTACACACATACATATAGTATAGTAATATCATTTTCCATTAAATTTTTAGTGTTTTAATCAACCTGATTATAATCATGCTAACTTACACTAGAACCTATTTTTACTCAATATTTTCCTGCATGCATGTTGGATAGCTAGGTTGTAGGTGAGGTAGTTTACCATAAAAAATATTTGTTAATTAATAATCTTACATTAATCCTAATTAAGTGTTATCTGTTGCTGTTAATCACTTTTATCAGGCATTCAAGAAAGCTTGGGACAAAGCTTGTAATTCTGTGGAATCAGCTAAAATCCTGGTTCCCAGAGGGAAGACTTTTTATGTTAAACACATTAACTTTACTGGTCCATGCCAATCTGGTATTTCTATGGAGGTAAGTTCGTTCGTAACATGCATAAGGGTAGATCTTCGCAGCCAGTCGAAAAAATTTTGAGATATTTTTTGTTATTTCTTTTCATGCATTAAGAAATTGTGCTATTGGCCGTCCTCAAATTTCCATATTTTTAATCTCAACGCTGTCATCCAAATCCTGTCTCTGTCCCGCCTTACGTACATGTAAAGTTATTACATTCTTTATAGCAAACATATAAAAGAAGAAATATTACAACATCTCAGAAAGTAACAATGATTTTTAGTTCTGATTCTGATTAATTTTGTCTATGTTTCTCTTCTGAATTTGTAGATTCAAGGGACAATAAAGGCCTTTCCTCTGATGTATGACATTCCTAGAAGACTTTGGATCAAATTTGAACATGTAAGAAACATGGAATTGTCTGGTGGTGGAACTATAGATGGCAATGGACAAGTATGGTGGAAAAATTCCTGCAAAATCAAGAAAACTAAGGTATACCATTTATTTCTTTTTAAATTTATTAATTTGTCACATTTATATCTATTTCTTCAAAACTGTGATTTTCATAATAAGTTTCATTTTGCTAAATTATCAAACTGACAATTCTCGTGTTTGTATTGTCGGAAGCCATGCCAAAGCCAAGGTGCCCCAACGGTATGTTTTTCACATATACCACAAAATGGAAAATTACAGTTAGACCCCTTAAAATTCGGTCTAATTACAAAAAGCTTCCTCTTGATTAAAAAATTACCGTTAGACCGTATTTCAGGAAGTCTAGCAGTAACTTACCGAGTTATATAATTTTCCGGCAGGATCCTTAATTAATCTGCTTTTTGGTTTTTCTCCCAAACAGGCTCTAACCTTTAGAAACTGCACAAATTTGAGGATGAGCAATTTAAGGCTGCTGAATGCACAGCAAATGCATGTGAATTTTCAGGAGTGTAATGGTGTGGAGGCTTCAAGGCTTTCAGTAATAGCACCAGGACACAGTCCCAATACAGATGGTATTCATATTACCAGGACAACCAATATCAATGTTTTGGATTCTGTGATCGGAACAGGTGATTTAAGTTAGATAGATTATCCAATTCTCTAACATGATGTGATGAATTTAGTGTGATTATGATTAATATTGTGGTTGGTGTTAGGCGATGACTGCGTTTCTATTGTTAATGGATCAAGAAATGTTGAAGTGAGAAACATAGTGTGTGGACCGGGTCACGGAATCAGGTAAACTATAATACACGCACACTTTTATTATTCTACCGTATTGGGTCAGGTCCATGCATCATAAGTACGCACACATATATTTATGTATATACTATATATTTCATTGCATCTATTTAGATATTGCCACCTCAAAGTTGATTCACACAATTTTAGAAAGACTACGAAGTGCATCTTGAAGATTTTCAAATTTACACAAAGCACCCCTGTGAAAATTGAAAACATTACAGGCAAGCTATGGTGTTTTAAACTCCAAGGGGTGGTTTGTGTAATTTAAATCAGAATTAGGTAGTGTTTCTTTCTTGACACTTGAGGACAACTATACTATTGCTAATATATATATATATATAATATATATAAAAAACACACAAATATAGATATATGTAATTATTCATTCTTAATAGTTGAAAATTTTGATTTGCAGCATTGGAAGTCTTGGTGAAGACAATACAGAAAATCACGTTTCAGATATTTTTGTGAAGGGAGTGAAGCTGACAGGAACAACCAATGGAGTAAGGATAAAAACTTGGCAGGTATTTAATTAATCTCAAACTATATATTTCCTTTTCTTCACATCTATTTAATTCTACTATTAACACTATATATATATAATTTTGCAGGGAGGTAGTGGAATAGCAAGAAACATAGAATTTGAAGACATTGAGATGAGGAATGTGTCCAATCCCATAATCATAAACCAGTACTACTGTGACAAAAACAAAAAATGTGATAAAGAGGTATTTGACAAGAATTGATATCATGAAGATTTAGAGAGTATTTGCAAATTTTTTAAAAAATTATTTCATGAATCTAGCTTATTTTCAGTACTTTGAGTGTTGAAAAACCAACTTTTGTTTATTTTAAATGGAAATAAACTAGAATCTAGAATCATCTAAGGACATACTTTTGTCTTTAGAATCTAGCTTCTAGGCTATTTTCCTAAATGAATGGAAGTTATCTAAGAAAAGTGAGTGAACTTTTTTTCTCAAACGCTAGCCACTTTTACTATAACGTTTTGCAACTTTGAATTCTACTTATTCAAAAGCACAAGAGTTTGCAAACTCCCACAAACAAATAACACACATGTATATATATATATTATAACTCATATCTGATATTTTACATAATTTTATTGCAGAAATCAGCAGTGCAAGTAGAGAACATATTATACAGGAATATAAAAGGCACAAGTGCTTCAAAAGTGGCCATAAATTTCAACTGTAGTGAGTCAGTCCCATGCAGAAATCTCATACTGGAAAATGTCAAATTGAGTGCCCATGCAAAGGGAGAAAAAGTTGAATCTATTTGCAGCCATCTTGCTCTCCAAACTGTCAAGAATTCACTTCCAAGTTGCTCCATGAAAGATTAAATGTAATGTCACACATTGCATTTGATTTGTCTTTAAAGTTGTATCAATGTACTCATGGTAGGAAATTTTTTTAGTAGTTTTGATTTGTTTTACAAAGGGGAAAAATTGGTGTATTCAATTCTTTTGAAAAATCCCTGCATATTTGCTTTCTACTTTTAATGGATATAGTCCTCGAGAAAGCAAAAGCAAGAGGATGTTTAGTTATATGTAGAATATAATTTTATTCTGGATAATTGTTTGTAGTGCTCTTAACAAGCTTTGCATTTGTGACTTTTAGTTTGTAAAAGTATGTTTTTAACATTGTTAATTATAGAGTTTTGAGAAAAGATTTAAACGAATTCATTTTTTCTGTTATGTAGTTTATAGAAAATTACAAGACTAAATAGGTGAGACATCCCTAACTTACATATATCTGCCCTAATTGACCACACTATATAAGGAAATACAATCAATTACATCTCTATCAAAAATAACGAGACCATGTTAACACTCTCCCTCAAGTTAGATCAGATTATGGGGATCGAATATGTTCAACTTGGATAGGGACCCATAAAAGTTCAAACTGCTCACGCTTTTGATTAAGATATCTACGAGTTGATCTTCTAACTTAACAAACGGAAGCTTCACTATCCGAGCTTCAATTTTTTCCTTAATAAAGTGGCGATCAATTTCCAGGTGTTTTGTCCGATCATGCTGTTGGATTGTGAGATATGCTTATTGCAGCCTAGTTATCACAAAACAAGTCAGCACTCCCTTTTGAGAGAAAATCAATCTTAGCTAATAGTTTCCGTATCCATAGAATCTTTGTAATCCCTCAAGATACTCCTTTGAATTCCGCTTCTGCACTAGAAAGTGCTACTATATTTTTGTTTCTTGCTCCGCCATGTGATAAGATTTCCTCCTACAAAGGTAAAGTACTCGGAGGTGGATCGTTTATCTGAGATGCTACCTACCCAATCAACATCAATGTAATCGGAAATCCGAGGGTGTCCATTCTTGGTGAACATCAGTCCCTTTCCTGGAGATGACTTTAGGTATCTCAGGTGTAGCACCCCTAACGTCAGGCACCACATCCCCCGCACCACAAGTCTAGTCCACATATGAAATGAGTAGTCCATACATGAACTGGACTCATAGCGAATGAATGATAATAAAAAGGCATTCCTAGCTAGGCGAATTCTAACCCTGTACCAATCAATCAGAGTATACAAAATATGAGGTGCGGAAACTATAGTAACAATTATATAATCATCATCAATCCAAATCAATACAATATCATCAGTGGCCACAAGCCCAAGTCATAAACATAATTATAAATTTAAACCTACTCAACCAATTCAGCATTCAACCTAACAACAGGTTCAACTAAACATGCAACCTGTCTCGAATCAATAACCCTCAATAAATAAATGGCTTTCAAGCCCGACCAATAAATCAATACAATTAAGTCATAACAATATGAAATGGACTCAAGTGTACAAGTGTGACCCGAACAATAACACTAAGGCTCGACTCCCGCCTAGTAAAACCTGCAAGAAACTAGAGAGGTGGAAAAAGGAGTCAGTCTCTAGAAGACTGAGTGAGCAGGAGCTGTACGTATATATAAAACATACACATGCAAGCCATAAATCCCGAACAAGGTTTTGGTGAAGTTAGGTCCATCAAGGGGTAAGAATACAGTGATCAATGCCCGGACTTTATGACTATTTCAATTTACAAACATTGTCGTTACAATTTAGGTGATCAATGGTTCGGCGAGTGAGCGTGCACAATTCTCTAACCAAAACTCTGACCGTGTACAATCAATTGGTGATAATTATTAAAAATGTGATCATGCAATTCAATTAATCAATAAATGAATCATTCATTACATTTATTAACAATCAATAGCAGTCCATCAGTCCATCCTTCTTCCCCTGGGGTGATGGTCAGGTCTGCAGACCCGATCTATACAATCAGTTCAATTCGAGATGAGGGCTCATGACTCCTACCCGCTCTTTCGATGGGTTTACCATCGGCTCAAGAATAATCACCTTTCAGTTTTCTCGGTCACGTGAGAGATTCTCAATGGGTACTATGTGCTAAGGCATGCCCGATGGCCCGATGTCGTGTCGATTTCCAATCCCATATTTTCCTAAGCCCACAGTACAATGTAGTGCAATTCTCGCCAAAACAGTAATGTTCAGTAAAACATTTCAATTCAAATATCGAAAATGGTTCATTTCTTGAAAACATTTACTCGATGATTTTACTTTGAAAACAATATAGATATACAGTAGGGTTTTTGGACAAAACATTTCACATCAAATCGTAACAATGATAACCCTTTTGAGTAGTGTCGGTTCTCCATCGAATCGTAACAGTGATAACCCTTTTTAGTAGGGTTAAAGCCAAGGAGAACACATCGGATGGCACAAGGGTTGGGTTTGGAGTGTATTAGGCGATGAATACTTGATATTTTATGCCTAATTTCCATATGCTTTATTGCCATTTATGTGCCATTTAATACTTAAAATACCTCTTTTCAGGTAACTTTCACTTGGAAGTCTAGAACGGGACTATAAATCAAAAACGATGAAACAAACACAAATTAGTAGCTGACCGAGGCAGTTAGCGGCCGACAACACTTTACGCTTAATTTATTAGCGACCGCGAGGAAAGCAGAGGAAAAAGCTAATGTTTAGGCAATTAGCGGCCATAGACTTCACAAAAGGAATTTCTTAGCGGCCGCGAATGAGTGTTAAAAACGCATTAGCGATTCTTTATGAATCTCCTCCGCAAGAAATTTACAAATGGATCCTTAGCGGCTGGGAACAGTGTCTGATGGAAATAATTCACGATTTTGGGCTTTTATTTTCTTACGGGTATTTAAAGTACGAAAAAACCGTAAGAGAAAAGAAGAGTCAAGGAATTGGGAGAGCGCAGCCGAGTACGAGACGAAGAGAGAAGAGGATGAGGAATCTACGTCTTCCTCCGTCACGACAATTCTTTAGTTTTTCTATGTCACTTTAGTTTGAATATTTTCTCTTTCGAAGTATGCAAACTAATTTCACTTAATTTAGTTTTTATTGGTTTATGATTGGGATTGAATTGAACAATCGTTTTTATTTATGAGTAGTTAATCCCCTTGTTGTGGGGATGGTAATGGACTGAATATACATGTTTGATGGATTATTTGATAAATGGTTTTTATGCCACGGAATTGGATTGATTGACATGTTGAAACTTGATTACCTTATACGTGGTTTAGAATTTATTCGATAGTCGAGAGATGCTTATAAATTTAGAATAAATTTCATAACACTTAAGGTTTCCAGTATAAGGAGATTTAACTTGACTCTAAGCAATTAGTGATTGATTAATGTATGTCTTAGCCGTTGCTAATTAATTGCAGTTATCCTTTTTGATTGGCTTAATTAGTGAGATGTTGTATTACGAGAGTAAGTAATATAAATTGATTAGTTACATGTGATTGTCCTTGAGAGATGCTAGCATTTATATAAGTGATGATAATTGTGAAAACAAAGAATTCATTGAACAATACATTGATATCTTATTCCATGAAGTTATTGTCCTCTGACTACTTGTTGTTATTGTTGAGTCTTTAATATTTAGTTAATTGTTGCATGCTGTAGTTATAGAAATCACCTCTTGAATGATTGAGTTAATTAGTCTATAGATTAATGAATATACGAAATGATTGGTTGGTTTTACCCACCCTTATGTGATCGATACCTATGTGTTACAAATGTCATGTGTACACTTTCACTACATAGGGTTTCAATTAAAACTTTCGAGAAAAAACCTCAAACAAGTTTTTAGCGTTGTTGCCAGGGACGGTTGTTCAGAATCACTCTTGTGAAGTATAGTAGTTAGAGAATTAGACTGTTTTTATTTTAATTTTATTTCTTTCTCTTGGTTTGGTATTTGTTATTTTCTTTTATAGACTTCCGTGCATGAGAAGAACTCAAAATCTAGACATCGTTGAGATTGAATCAAACATCGGGAAGACTCTTCCTGTACTCAGAAAAGGGCGTAGACAAAGAGAACAATAAAATACCATTCCAATAGTTGACAGTAGAAATCCCGAGAATCTTGAGAATGTTGAAAATGTTGTGAATGGTGCTAGACTGAATGGAAGAAACGGTAATAGAGGGAATGGTAACAATCCAGTTCCTCCTATGGTTTTGAAGGACTATGCTATGCCTGATGTAGGACTTATTCATAACAATCTAGTCCGGCCTACCGTTGTTGCAAATAACTTTGAGATAAAGACATCCACTAACAACCTTCTCCAACAAAATTAATTAGGAGATTTAGCTAACGAGGATCCTGCCAATCATTTTTCCTACTTTTTGGAGGTCTGTGCTACCTTCAAGATCAATAATGTTACCGATGATGCAATCAAAGTCCGTTTATTCCCATTTTCTCCGAGGGACCGAGCAATAACATGGATAGGCACACTGCCTAATGAAATCATACAAACTTAGGATACTCTTTCCAAGACTTTCCTGGCTAAGTACTTTCCATTGAGTAAAACAGTTCGTTTTAGGAATAATATCACTTCATTTCGACAAATTAATGGAGAGCCACTTTAAAAAGCATGAAATCGATTTAAAGACCTACAGAAAAAATGTGCTCATCATGGAATTCCCCCTTAGCTTTTAGTATAAACACTATATAATGAGATGAATAAAAATATGAAAGTCATGATTGATGCTGCTGCTGGAGGAGCTTTCGTGGCTAAAACTTCAGAGGAAGCAAAATTGTTTGAGAACATGGCTGCGAATGATAGTTGGACTTATGAGAGGAGTGTTATTAAGCCTGTTAATGCTATAGCCGAAAAAATAGAGATGGATGGACTGACTGCCATTAATGCAAAAGTGGAAGCTTTGAGCAAGAAGGTTGATCAGATGATAGTCAGCAACACCCAATTCACAACCACCCCTGCAGGTCTCTTGTGAATTATGTGGTATTGCTCATCCTTATAGTGCTTGTTCTCTGTCTTCTATAGGTAATTAAGTTAATCCCGTTCCAGAACAGGTTAGCTATGTGAACAATCAGAGACCAGTTAACAACCCATACTCGAATACTTACAATTCAGGTTTGAGGAACCATCCAAACTTCTCATGGACGAACAATAAAAAAGGACCACCTAAGCCATTATTTCAATCGAGGCCCCAATTTCACTCCCCGATTCCACCACAACCGGGTCATTTTTAGCCACCACTACTTCCACTACCACCACCACAAGCTGTACAGAAGATAAATTGGAGGTAGCAATGACAAAATTCATCTCATCAGCCACTGATAGACTTGAAAAGATTGAAATGAAGCTTGATCAGTTGGTTAGCCATAACAAAGGTTTGGAGATTCAGATGGGACATCTAACCCATGCTATGAATTCTCATCCTCAAGGAGGGTTACCAAGAAAACCAGAAGTGAATCCGAAGGAATATTGCAAGGGTGTGTTGATAAAAGACACAAAGGAGCACGATAACTCGGTAACCGAAAATGTTGAGGATAAATATGAAATTTTAAAGCAGAGTAAAATTCTACAAAAGTTGGATAATCCAGGGAGTTTTTATATTCCTTTAATGATTGGTCATTTAACTTTTGGTATGACTCTTTGTGATCTAGAATCAAGTATAAATTTGATTCCGTTTTCTTGGTACAGGAAATTAGGTTTGAAGGCTTAAAGCTAACCCGTCATGACATTTACTTAGCTGATGGATCAACCACAAAACCCATGGGATTAGTAGAGAATATACTTGTAAAAGTGGAAAAATTGAAGTTCCAGGCAAATTTCATGATTGTTGATACCATTAATGTGTAGGATGATATGCCCATTATTTTGGGACGACCATTTTTTGCTACAATAGGTGCTAAAATTAATGTGAAAAATAGTATCATAATTGTTTCAGAAGGAAAAGAGGAGTTGAAGTTTCGGATGTTCGAAGTAGAAAAACCAATTTCAAGTCCAGAACCTAAAGTTGAGAAAACGCTTAGCACTCCAAATCACGAAAATGTGTCAAAAGTCTCATGGAGTTGATTGCTGATCATATCACTAAGATGAGTCCAATGATGGAGAAAATATTGATGGGAGATATAGTGGTGAAAGTATGCGGAATAAGAATCTAACAAAAAGAAGAAGAATGTGGTCACACCTGGTGATGCATATTCTAGCGCTTAATGATTAAACTTGGGAAAGTCAAGCTAATGACTATGACTTAGAACTACTATTTTTTCTTTTCTTTTGTTTTGTTTTGTCTGTTATTTTCTGATGAGTTGATGTAGTTCGTTTCTTCTCTTGTGCAGGAATTGACGCTCTTATGGATTAGGCAAGCAAAGGATGATTCTCAAATGAAGTGATAAGTATTTGAATTCAATGATGATGATTATACTTGTATGGTGCTGAATTGTGAATATAATGTGATATGTGCTTGTGAGAAAATTTGTTTGAATTAGAAATGCATGAATAGTGAAAAGTTTGAGTAAAAGGATTTTTATGTCATGGATGAAAATTTATATATGTTTGATGTTTTTGTGGATTAAATGTTTTAGGCTTTTGTGAAATGACATAAATTTGGTGCAGAGTATGTTGTGTATGTTTATATGTGTGATAATATTCATGGATACGTTATTAACTTTGAAATGTTTAATTTCAAAAAATTCGACTTTAATTGTGCTTACCGCCAGAATTGGCGGCCACGAAAAATTTCTTAAGGAAATATTCACGGCTGCTAGTCGAGGAACATAAGGTTTTGAAAATCCTGTTGGTGGCTGCAAAAAAATTCATGAAGAGCTATTAGAGGCTACTAATGACTTCGTCAGTAGGTTCCGAAACTCTAGTTGGTGGCTGCGAAAATTTTCTTTGAAAATTCTTAATTGCCCCGAATCCATGCTCAATCTGACAACTCTGTGACTTGCATTCACCGCTTCGAATAGCCTGAGAATAAATTCTTATCATCCACGAATCGTACCAATTCAGGTTTTAAACATAACATCAAGTATTTGTTAAAAGTCCCCTTAGATATCTTTCTTAGTTCCTTGATTCTCAAACCTTTTCTATTGAATTGTGCTCTAGAATGGAGTCAAGAGGTTCAAAATTTGAAGCTAGCTCCTTGAACACCACAATTAAGGAATCAGATGAACCCCATCTTTTTTAGATCCATAGACCATACTCTCTCGCTTGGTGAAGAATTGCTTGAATCTTTGGGTCTTTGGCAATCGATCAAGGCATGTTTTGAAAGCATAGGTTGCACAGAGTTTTTGGAGTATGAGCTACCTACGTTTGCCGACCTCGTGCTTGAGTTTTATAAATCATTCAAACTCAAAGGAAGCTTTGCCATTTTTCGATTGAATGGTAAAGAGTGATAATGCATGAGGATTGGATCTTGAATCACAAAAGTTTTATTACGTTAATTGCTTGCCACTTTTAATGGAATCCATTAGGAGAACGTCGACTTGCCGATGATTACACACTACACTTGGAGGAATTGTAGGAGTTAGAGCTCATCAAGATGTGGGATGAACCGTTGAACAAGTATGTGATATGGTGTCCCCCACTAGAGAGAAAAAGGCTAAAAGTGTGCTACAATGCCAGCTTTACCAAAATTGAAAAGTTGCCTAGCAAATTCGAGAGACATTCCCCAGGTAAAGGAGCCTCGTCCACCCAATCAAGCAAGAGAGCACAAATTTGATGAGTGAATACTGTTTGAAAAACGGAATCAGAAAGCAGCGGAAATTTCAAAATTTTCCAACAAAAGGATTGAAACTCGTAATCATGAATCCAAATTCGTAAGTAAAGAAACTTACTTTTCAATAATCTTTCTTGAAGCGTTTCAAGCCACCCAAGAACGCTCTTCTCGTGGCTTGATCCCCTCTCCTTGGTAAAACTCGAATTCTTTAAAAACTTCTAACTTGAAACTCTCTAGAGATAGTCCACCAACTTGACTACAATCTAACTAGTAAGGACGCTAGTTCTCTAGTTAGTGTTTAGGCTTAACCTAGGGCTTATTTGATCTTGGAGAAAGGATGGTGTTCAACATATGAACCAAGAAGAATCGATCAATCCCTAAGGGGAGCTCGAGCTCCCCTATATATAGCTTGAGAGGGGTGGTCGAACCTAGTCCTTTTGGACTAAGGATTTGGTCCCTCTCTCTTATTACTTGATCATCAAGTAATTCCAAACCTTGATTTTGAATTCTAATTCAAATCAACTTTTAAGAGAGTTAAAATATCCAAAACCCTTTTGGATAATATTATACTTTATTTATTAATAAATAAATAACTTATTTATCGAATTAATTAAATAGATTAATTTCTCCAAAATAAGACTTTCATTTTAATTCAAAAATTAAACCAAAGTCTATTAAATAATTAACACATTAATTATTTAATACATAAACAATTTACACATGTGACACACGTGCCCCCAAGGACACGTGCCAATCACGTGAACCACACGTGTGTTTCACACGTGTGGATCCCTCTTGGTGTGATCAACTCGTTTAATCATTTTAAAGCCTTAACTCATGTAACCAAGTTGTTGTGTGTGACCCTCTAGGTTCTCAATTCAATTAGTAATGACCATAATTAATTAATTCACTAATTAATTAATCAGTCTACAGATTAAACGGCCATAGTCTAGCAACAGGTGTTTAACCCCTAGCTGAATTGGAATGTCTCGATTCGACAGAACCTTTAAGTCATTGATTCATGTGAGATACAATCCTTCTACTTACTATCTCTCAACCAAGATCTAGGGTAAGGGAATAATCAGAACCCTAATAATCTGGTCTTAAAGCTAAGTGCATTTTATATCCATTTGATCTCAATCCAAGAAACCCTTTTCTTGATGTCTTGATCTATTGCTTTGGCCAAGGACTCCATATGGAATATGAATGACTTACACAATAAGAGATCACCTTACAAATGCAAGTGTAGGTCCTTTCTTGATTCTCATTCACTTTCATGAATCACTTGTGCAGCCCCAGCATAAGCCTTGAATCAGTTGTCTAAGGCGACACCCTTTAAAGCTTATACTAAGACTACAGAGTTAACTCATAAAGTGACATGGAACCTCAAGTCTAAGGATCAATTAATCATATCAATGACTCATGATATATTTCCTAATCTGGAAGTTTCCATTTCCTGAAATAGAATCTTCCTTTCCCATTTAGGAATCTTCTCACACGGGACACCTCAGTGAACTTACTTATGGAAGTAAGCACCCTCATGTATCACACACGTATCAACTATACACTTCGCACCTCCATGAAACAAGGTGGTCCTTCTTAAGGGCGTGATCCCACAAGCAAGCCTTAGAGGAGTCAGGTTGATACTCCCACTGTCTGTAGGACTCATCGGCTTGGAGTATTTTACTAATCATGACTTATGTGATATAGGGCTCGTTTCATGAACCATTTCACCTAAATGGTAGAGTCCTAAAGTCATCAGGATTAGGGGAGTTCTCATACATGCACAACTAAAGTAAACGCATACCAAACAAGAGCATATAGAGAAGTGTTGCCTCAATTCGTTATTTTATTCAAAGATTGTCTGTGATTACATCAAGGAAAAGTACAAAGCGGATATACAATCGGATTTCTAGGGTACTATTCCTAACAATCTCCCACTTGCCCGTCAAAGCCATTCTAAAGCTACTCTAAGTCCCATCTTCTGAAGATGACCTTCGAAAGCTTCTCGACTAAGTGGTTTAGTAAGTGGATTTGCCACGTTCTCTGCTGATGCGACCCTCTCAATTTGCACATCTCCTCTTTTGATAATACCACGGATTAGGTGATACTTTCTCATAATGTGCTTGGTCCGTTGGTGAGATCTTGGTTCTCTTGCTTGAGCAACCGCCCCAGTGTTGTAACAAAACACAGTAATGGGGTCTTTCATGCTAGGACAACATTCAACTCTTGAATGAAGTTTCTATTCCAAACCCCTTCCTTAGCTGCATCATTTGCAGCTAAGTATTCAGCCTCAGTGGTCGAATCTATAGTGGTCGTTTGCTTGGAACTCTTCCAACTCACTGCTCCACCGTTTAGGCAGAAAATGTATCCTGACATTAACTTAAAATCATCTAAGTCAGATGCAAAGCTTGCATCGTAGTATCCTTCGACAGTAAGATCTTTCTGACCTTCGTAAACTAAGAATAAATCTTTAGTACTTTTCAAGTACTTAAGAATATTCTTCACGGCAGCCCAGTGACCATTATCGTTGGTGCGCCACGTTTGGACTCTTCATGCTCAACTCAACACGAGCCTACTCGCTCACTTCAAGCATATTTCCCTTCTCCTCAAGTCTCTGCAACCTTGTCGATCTCGCCCTGAAGGACTTCCTTCTCGGCTTGGAGGCACTCGATGTGCTCATTATAACAAGAAGCAAGAAGGATCCTACAAAGGAATGCAAGCATATAGATCGATATCGAAGCATCTTATAAAATGGATAAAGGAAACGGACATATAATGTCAAACGAATGACTATCCCAAAGCAGGAGCGCGCTATTACTCCACAAGCATCTCGATTGTTCGATAATCGGGGAGTGGGGGGGGCAAATGATAGTGCTAAAAAATAAACTAAGGACCGTTCCCTCTTTGGCACACAAACATTAGGCTCCCCATTCATGCGCTCCCTTCTAGTGCTCAAACATAGCGTCCCCTTTTGGAGCTCAAGTCTCGCGTTCCCCTGTTTTGTGCTCAAGTACTCTCCGCTCATTTCTAAAGCGCGTTCCCTCTTATACGAGTTCATGATAGTGCTAAAATATTTCTAAGTGTAGAGCTCCACCCTTTCGAGGTCCGCTCCTTTGCGTTCCACCTCAAGCGCGCCTTCGCGTTCAACCTTCGCGCTCCATCTAAGCGCTCAACCTTAGCGCTCCATGTTCGCGCTCCGCCTTAGCGCTCAACCTAAGCGCTCAGCTTTAGCGCTCCACCTTTCGCCCGCCTCCTTTGCGCTCAACCTTAGCGCTCCACCTAAGCGCTCAACCTTCGCGCTCCATCTAAGCGCTCAGCTTTAGCGCTCCACATTCACGCTCCGCTTAGCGCTCAACCTTAGCGTTCCATCTAAGCGCTCAGCTTTAGCGCTCTACGTTTGCGCTCCGCTTTAGCGCTCCACCTTCGCTCTCAACCTAAGCGCTTCGCGCTCAACCTTAGCGCTCCACCTTTGCGCTCAACCTTAGCGCTCCGCCTTTGCGCTCAACCTAAGAGCTCAACCTTCGCACTCCACCTTTACGCTCAACCTTAGCGTTCCACCTCCGTCTTAGCGCACCCTTAGCGCCCCACCTTCGCTCTCACCCTAAGCGCCCAACCTTAGCGCTCAACCTCAAGGTTAGTGCTCAACCTTAAGTTAGCGCTCAATCTAAGGTTAGCGCTCAACCTTATCGCGCTCCGTCCCAAGTGTGGCGGTTGCCCACGTTCACACGCTACTCCACCACTCGGCGCACGACCCCGCATTATTCGCTCCCACTAAGCCCATTCAGGCACGGCTCTGACCCAAGTCTAAGGTATAAATACTATTTCTTCTTCAGAACAAAGTGAGGTACACTTTTACATACCGAACCTCTGCCCAAATTTCCGGTCACCTCTCACCTAAAGCAAACTCATTGTCTTGAGCGTCGGAGTGCCTACGCGGGAAACACCTCCCGCCTGGTATTCTTACGTTTATTTGATCTTAGCAGGTCGAAGAACCCACCTTTGGCTGATTTGTTGGAAGTTTGGAGCCGATTCCGATCAATCTCCGGCGAAACCAATTTTCAGCATCATCACCAGGGTCAGATTGGTAACAACTTGTTACACTAAGTGCACAAGCCACATCCAGTCGTGTACATAACATTGCATACATTATGCTACCTATTGCTGATGCATAAGGTGTACGAGTCATTCTTTCCTTCTCAAGGTTAGTCTTAGGACACATATTCTTAGATAGACACGTTCCTACACTCATAGGAAGGTTCTTAACCTTTGCTGACTCCATATTGAATCTCTTCAATACTTTGTCAATGTACATCGACTGTGATAGTCCTATCAACCTTTTAGATCTATCTCGATAGATTTTAATTCCAAGGATGTAGGACGCATCACCAAGATCTTTCTTCTCGAATTGGTTCGATAACCATAACTTAGTTACTTTCATGTCCAATAAGAAGGATGTCATCAACATAAAGTACTAAGAATTGAACTGAGGTCTCTAATTCCTTTCTATACACACATGATTTATTCGAGATTTAAATAAAGCCAAACGCTTTGACTGATTCATCAAATCGAATGTTCCAATTCCTAGAAGCCTGTTTTAGTCCATAGATTGACCTTTGGAGTTTGCAAACCTTTTGCTCACTCCCACTGAATGTGAAACCTATGGGTTGCTCCATATAAATATCTTTATCAATGTCACCATTGAGAAAGGCAGTTTTCACATCCATTTGCCATATCTCATAGTCATAATATGCAGCAATGGCAAGCATGATCCGAATAGACTTTTGCATTGAAACTGGTGAAAAAGTTTCATCAAAGTCCACGCCGGGTCTTTAAGTGAATCCTTTTGCAACAAGTCTTGCTTTGTAGGGTGCAATGCTTCCATCAACTCCAAGCTTTCTCTTAAAGATCCATTTCCAACCTATGGGTTTGACCCCATCAGGCAAATCTACCAAGGTCCAAACTTGGTTGGAGTTCACGGAATCCATTTCGGATTTCATGGCTTCTATCCGCTGTTCAGAGTCAGAATCTGAAAGTGCCTCCTCATATGTTAGAGGATCATTATCCTTTTGAGAGATCTCATGGAAGAATCCATGCTATCTCTCCAGCTGTCTAGGAGTGCGTTCAGAACGCCTTAGAGGAGGATTTACATGTGTATCGAAATTCGTGATTGGTCGTGGTTGATCAGAAGGGGATGTTTCTTCAGTGGGTGGCGTGGGGTCACTTTGTACTTCCTCTAATTCTATGATCTTGCCTTTCTTTTCTTCAAGGAACGGTTCCTCAAGAAAAGTAGCATTTCTGAAAACAAACACCTTTTGCTCAGATTGATCATAGAAGTAGTATCCTATGGATTCCTTAGGATAACCTACAAAGTAGCATAAGTTAGAACGAGATTCTAACTTATCTCCCACTGTCCTCTTCACTTAAGCAGGACAAACCCAAATTCTTAAGTAAGAATAACTAGGGATTTTACCATGCCACATTTCATTGGGCGTTTTAGGGACTGACTTAGAGGGAACTAGATTCAAAATCTTTGCTGCACTTTCTAGGGCATAACCCCAGAAAGAAGGTGGTAAGTCAGTGAAACTCATCATGGAACGAACCATATCGAGTAGAGCTCGATTCCTTCTCTCAGAAACTCCATTGAGTTGAGGAGTTCCCGGAGGAGTCCATTGAGAGATAATCCAATTATCTTTGAGATGATTAAGGAATTCTTCACTAAGATACTCGCGTTCTCGATCAGATTGAAGTGCTTTGATCTTGTGACTAGTTTGGTTCTCAACCTCCTTTTGAAATTCTAGGAATTTCTCAAAAGCTTCAGATTTATACTTCATTAAGTATACATAACCATACCGACTAAAGTCATCGGTAAAGGTTATGAAATATTGATACCGTTTCTTGTGCTTACACTAAGCGGTCCACAAACATCAGAATGGATCAAATCCAAGACCTTAGTGACACGTTCCACAGTTCCTTTAAAAGGAATTTTGGACATCTTTCCTTTGAGATAGGACTCGCAAGAAGTTAACTCTTTGAGATCATTTTCAGAGAATGATCCTAAAGCGTTTATCTTGCTAATTCTGTTCGTGGAAATGTGTCCTAATCTAGTATGCCATAAGGGAGCTGAAACTTTGTCATCTCTCTTACGTTTAGTTTCTCATTGTATATTCGTAATATTGATATTTTGAGTTAGATAAAGTCTATTACTTAGAGTACCGATATGAACGGAAGAGTTGTTCCGTTTGATAAAATATTTACCATTCTTAATATAAGTTTCATAACCTTCACAATCTAAAATTGGAACTGAAATTATATTATGAATAAAGTTCGGTACATAAAAGACTTTATTTAAAACTAACTCAAAACTACCTAAATCTAATCTAATTGTGCCTAAAGCTCGAGCTTCAACTTTTGAGCCATCGCCGATCTTCAAGACATATTCTCCTTCTCTGAGTTGTTGAACTTCATTTAGCATCTGTACATCATTACAGATATGAGCTCTACAACCGGTATCAAGTACCCAAGAACTAGAATTAATAGAAAGATTTACTTCAACGAGAAACATACCTTTCTTTAGAGTAGCCTTGTACTCTTGGCAGTTTCTCCTCTAATGTCCCGCTTTGCCACAATGGAAGCAAACATCCTCTTTCTGATCACGCTTCATGGACACTTGAGTCCATATTCATGGACACTTGAACCTTCACTTATTCTCAAGTGGAACAATTCCTTTGAAGTGTTATACCTTGTAACACGTTCATGAGGGCGGTAAAGTTGCTCTAAGTGGTCGTAAATCTCCCAAGCGAATTCCATGGCCTCATGTTGCCTTTGCAAGTCCGGAGACATGTTAGCCAACATAAGGCAACGGGCTTGGAGATTATCATCCTTCCACTTCTGGATGGCATCCCACTCGGCCCGAGTGGGAGCTTCCCCTTCGGGACTAGGCTCCCCTTCGAAGAGAACATAAGTTCTCTTCTCAGAATCTAAAATGATTTTTAGATTCCTCAGCCAATCAGAATAGTTGGGACCAGTCAACTTGTTTGACTCGAGGATCGATACAAGAGGGTTTTTGGTTGCTATTTCAAAACACGTAGAGAATCACAGAATCTACGACCCAAATGGTAAAACAGAGAACTAGTGAGCATGCTGAATTATAACGATATACAAAAGATAAGGTCTTTAATCTAATGTAGCTCCCACTGTTTTTCAAAGATCTATAATTCCCAAAGATCTAAGAGGAACACGTTTCCCAATGGGTACTAAGATCCTAAGCATTTTACCTCGAACCCATGACTTGCGGACATTCTAAGTAAAACCCTAGGTAGGTACAACTTACCAATTCTAACACCTTTAGAACTCTTAGTAATTGTTTTAGCATCACCTATCTTTCAATATGGACCCACGACTCGTGCGACATCCATATTTACTTAGGCTTTAAGCTAGACCCATTAATTATAAGATCATGATCAAAACTTAGTTCGAACGACCCACGACTCGCGGACATCGCCCTTGCCAAAATTGACCACGAAATATTGATCATTTAAAATGATCAATTAGGTAACTAAGAACTAATAAGCTCCATTAGCTATCCCACGACTCGCGGACAATAACTAGCTTCACTTACTAAACTTAAAACCTATTGATGGAATGCTAGGAATTTAATTCAAAATTTGCATCTCGAATTAAACACCTATCGTTCGAAATTAGCTTAATATTTAACGGGAATTTTTTGAATCAACCGGAGAGTTGTCCAGTTCGACCTCACCAACATATATGTTATCCAATTTTAATTAGTCTTGATTAATGCAAGTACAACTTAAATGCATTTCACACAAGCACTTAGCAGATAACATGTCCTAGCATGATACTAACATGAGATGATCATGGGTTCTACCTATCTTATGCGTGATATGTGAGAGCCACTCCACAATCACAAGTTCTAACATACATGTCACATAAACATTTAAATCACATAAGGGAAAACTGTAACAATATATGAGCCCTATCTCTATTACATTTTCAATTGAGATTCCCCTCCCTTACATTTTGAGGGGTCTTCACTTATGGCCTCCTTGTTACTTGAATGTGGTTCATCTTACTCCATGGGTGCATTGTCTCCAAAATGAAAATAAAAACCTCACCACCTATTCTACTCTCAAATTACAATTAAAAGACAAAGACATAAAGTAATAAGGCTCAATCTTCATATTAGCCTTAGACAATTACATGGGGCATACCCCGACCTCAAACAGTAATATGGAAAGCCACATAATAAATCACATAACAGTACATACATAAGTGAGGCTCCAACCTCAATTGAAAAACGCAACTATAGGCCTCCAAACCCAATTTAAACCATTCATGTGCATAAATTAAAACCATATATAAGTCTAAAACAATGATCACCTAACATGCAAATTGCAAGAATTTAAATTTAACTAATAAATTAAAATTCTCGCTTTAAGCTCTAATAGGTTAAAACACGACTTAGATGCAATTCTTGTTCAAGAGCCTTTTCTATAAAACCCGAAAAACAATAAACTAATAAAATTTCAATTAATTTCTGAAAATTAATAATTTTATTCTTTCAATATTTTCATAAAATAAAGTTTGCAATTTTCCCAAAATTTAAATCGCTTAATTTTTTTTTTTAAATCCCAATTTAAACAATTATTTCAAAAATAACTTTTAATTTAAATAAAACAAAAATTTTCAAAAAAATTAAATCGGGATTGGATTGTACTAAACACGAAAATCAAGATCGCGAAACGAACGGCCAGGAACGCCCGGACTGTCCGCCCGCTCGCTAGCACCGCGCGCGACCGTCAGTAAAAGGCTGCCAGCGCGCGTGCGCTAGGCGCGAGCAGCAGCAGGTGGGCGTGCCGGGCGAGGCTCCCGCGCAGTTGTGGGAGGCGAGCAGCAGCGGCGGGTTGTCCCGCGCGGTTGCGGGACTACTGGACGGACGGGCGTGCGGGCCTAGGCGTGCTACGCCTTAGCACGTCTAGGCTCGTTTTTTCGTAACGCGATTTCGTGTTTCATACTTTTAGTTCAAAACCAACAACAATTCAAAATTTAAAACACGATTTAAATATATTTGATCCAAAATAATTTCAATCAAATTTTCGAAAACATTTTTCAGAAACTTTTAGGAAAAATACAGTTTCGTAATTTAGGATTTCTAAAAGAACTCAAGAATACTCAATTCGCATCTAAGCCTAAGAATTTCTACCAAATTCAGTTAAGTGGAGACGAATCAGAAACACGATTAACGAGGTGGCTCTGATACCACTTGTTGGAAAAACAGAATAAAAAAGCAGCAGAAATTTCAAAATTTTCCAACAAAAGGATCGAAACTCGTAATCATGAATCCAAATTTGTAAGGTAAAGAAACTTTCTTTTCAATAATTTTTCTTGAAGCGTTTCAAGCCACCCAACAATGCTCTTCTCGCGGCTTGATCCCCTCTCCATGGTAAAGCTCGAATCTTTAAAAACTTCTAACTTGAAGTTCTCTAGAGATAGTCCACCAACTTGACTACAATCTAACTAGCAAGGATGCTAGTTCTCTAGTTAGTGTTTAGGCTTAACCTAGGGCTTATTTGATCTTGGAGAAAGGATGGTGTTCAACACATGAACCAAGAAGAATCGATCAATCCCTAAGGGGAGCTCGAGCTCCCCTATATATAGCTTGAGAGGGGCGGCCAAACCTAGTCCTTTTGGACTAAGGATTTGGTCCCTCTCTCTTATTACTTGATCATCAAGTAATTCCAAACCTTGATTTTGAATTCTAATTCAAATCAACTTTTAAGAGAGCTAAAATATCCAAAACCCTTTTGGATAATATTATACTTTATTTATTAATAAATAAATAACTTATTTATCTAATTAATTAATTCATAATTAATTAAATAGATTAATTTCTCCAAAATAAGACTTTCATTTTAATTCAAAAATTAAACCAAAGTCTAATAAATAATTAACATATTAATTATTTAATACATAAACAATTTACACGTGTGACACACGTGCCCCCTAGGACACGTGCCAATCATGTGAACCACACGTGTGTTTCACACGTGTGGATCCCTCTTGGTGTGATCAACTCGTTTAATCATTTTAAAGCCTTAACTCATGTAACCAAGTTGTTGTGTTTGACCCTCTAAGTAAATATGGATGTCGCACGAGTCGTGGGTCCATATTGAAAGATAGGTGATGCAAAAAAACAATTACTAAGAGTTCTAAAGGTGTTATAATTGGTAAGTTGTACCTACCTAGGGTTTTACTTAGAATGTCCGCGAGCCGTGGGTTCGAGGTGAAATGCCTAGAATCTTAGTACCCATCGGGAAAGGTGTTCCTCTTAGATCTTTGGGAATTATAGATCTTTGAAAAACAGTGGGAGCTGCATTAGATTAAATACCTTATCTTTTGTATATCGTTATAATTCAGCATGCTCACTAGTTCTCTGTTTTACCATTTAGGTCGTAGATTCTGTGATTCTCTACGTGTTTTGAAATGGCAACCAAAAACCCTCTTGTATCGATCCTCGAGTCAAACAAGTTGACTGGTCCCAACTATTCTGATTGGCTGAGAAATCTAAAAATCATTTTAGATTCTGAGAAGAGAACTTATGTTCTCTTCGAAGGGGAGCCTAGTCCCGAAGGGGAAGCTCCCACTCGGGCCAAGTGGGACGCCATCCAGAAGTGGAAGGATGATAATCTTCAAGCCCGTTGCCTTATGTTGGCTAACATGTCTTCGGACTTACAAAGGCAACATGAGGTCATGAAATTTTCTTGGGAGATTTACGACCACTTAGAGCAACTTTACCTCCCTCTTGAACGTGTTACAAGGTATAACACTTCAAAGAAATTGTTCCACTTGAGAATGAGGGAAGGTTCAAGTGTCCTCCATGAATATGGACTCAAGTTTCTCGCCCTTACTGAGAGACTTGATTCCATGGACATGCCACTGAAAGATGAGCTTTCAGTGGACTTGTTTCTAGCCTCGCTCCCACCATCATTCAATCCATTTGTCCTTAACTTCAATATGAATCATGCTGGAGCTACTGTAGCTGAGCCGATTAGTCAGCTTGTGACTGCTGAAAGCACGATCAAGAAGGACAATAAGGTTCTGATGGTGAATGCTCCATTTTCCTCTTCTGGGCCTTCTAAAGGTAAGGGCAAGAAAGCCCATAAGAAGAAGAAGAAACCCCTTAGGCCCACTGGTGGCGTTTCGAAGGGGAAGACCCAAAAGAAGAAGCGTGATCAGAAAGAGCATGTTTGCTTCCATTGTGGCAAGGCTACTCTAAAGAAAGGTATGTTTCTCGTTGAAATAAATCTTTCTATTAATTCTAGTTCTTGGGTACTTGATACCGGTTGTGGAGCTCTTATCTGTAATGATGTACATATGCTAAATGAAGTCCAACAACTCAGAGAAGGAGAATGTGTCTTGAAGATCGGCAATGGCTCAAATGTTGAAGCTCGAGCTTTAGGCACAATTAGATTAGATTTAGGTAGTTTTGAGTTAGTTTTAAATAAAGTCCTTTATGTACCGAGCATTATTCGTAATATAATTTCAGTTCCAATTTTAGATTGTGAAGGTTATGAAACTTATATTATGAATGGTAAATACTTTATCAAACCGAACAACTCTTCCGTTCACATCGGTACTCTAAGTAATGGACTTTATCTAACTCAGAATACAAATATTATGAATATACAACGAGAAACGAAACGTAAGAGAGATGACAAAGTTTCAGTCCCCTTACGGTACGCTAGATTAGGACACATTTCAAAGAACATAATTAGCAAGATAAACACTTTAGGATCATTCTCTGAAAATGATCACAAAGAGTTAACTTCTTGCGAATCCTGTCTTAAAGGAATGATGTCCAAAGTTTCTTTTAGAGGAACTGTGGAACGTGCCACTGAGGTCTTGGATTTGATCCATTCTGATGTTTGTGGACCGCTTAGTGTAAGTACAAGAAACAATCATCAGTATTTCATAACCTTTACCGATGACTTTAGTCGGTATGGTTATGTATACTTAATGAAGTACAAATCTGAAGCTTTTGAAAAATTTCTAGAATTTCAAAAGGAGGTTGAGAACCAAACTGGTCACAAGATCAAAGCACTTCGATCTGATAGAGGAGACGAGTATCTTAGTGAAGAATTCCTTAATCATCTCAAAGATAATGGGATTATCTCTCAGTGGACACCTCCGGGAAATCCTCAAGTCAATGGAGTTTCTGACAGAAGGAATCGAACCTTACTCGATATGGTTCGTTCCATGATGAGTTTCACTGACTTACCACCTTCTTTCTGGGGTTATGCCCTAGAAAGTGTAGCAAAGATTTTGAATCTAGTTCCTTCTAAGTCAGTCCCTAAAACGCCCTATGAAATGTGGCATGGTAAAATCCCTAGTTATTCTTACTTAAGAATTTGGGGTTGTCCTGCTTACGTGAAGAGGAGAGTGGGAGATAAGTTAGAATCTCGTTCTAACTTATGCTACTTTGTAGGTTATCCTATGGAATCCATAGGATTCTACTTCTATGATCAATCTGAGCAAAAGGTGTTTGTTTGCAGAAATGCCACTTTTCTTGAGGAACCGTTCCTTAAAGAAAAGAAAGGCAAGATCATAGAATTGAGAAAGTACAAAGTGACCCCACGCCACCCACTGAAGAAACATCCCCTTCTGACCAACCACAACCAATCACAAATTTCGATACATATGCAAATCCTCCTCTAAGGCGTTCTGAACGCACTTCTAGACAGCAGGAGAGATGGTATGGATTCTTCCATGAAATCTCTCAAAAGGATAATGATCCTTTAACATATGAGGAGGCACTTTCAGATTCTGACTCTGAACAGTGGATAGAAGCCATGAAATCCGAAATGGATTCCATGAACTCCAACCAAGTTTGAACCTTGGTAGATTTGCCTGATGGGGTTAAACCCATAGGTTGCAAATAGATCTTTAAGAGAAAGCATGGAGTTGATGGAAGCATTGCAGCCTGCAAAGCAAGACTGGTTGCAAAAGGATTCACTCAAAGACCCGACGTGGACTTTGATGAAACCTTTTCACCAGTTGCAATGCAAAAGTCTAATCGGATCATATTTGCCATTGCTGCATATTATGACTATGAGATATGGCAAATGGATGTGAAAATTGCCTTTCTCAATGGTGTCATTGATAAAGACATTTATATGGAGCAACCCATAGGTTTTACATTCAGTGGGAGTGAGCAAAAGGTTTGCAAACTCCAAAGATTAATCTATGGATATTGAAACAGTCAAAGCGTTTGGCTTCATTCAAATTTCGAATGAATCATGTGTGTATAGAAAGGAATTGGAGACCTCAGTGCAATTCTTAGTACTTTACGTTGATGACATTCTTCTTATTGGGAATTCGGAGGATGACATGAAAGTGACTAAGTTATGGTTATCGAACCAATTCGAGATGAAAGATCTTGGTGATGCATCCTTTGGAATAAAAATCTATCGAGATAGATCTAGAAGGTTAATAGGACTATCACAGTCGATGTACATTGACAAAGTATTGAAGAGATTCAATATGGAGTCAGCTAAGGTTAAGAACCTTCCTATGAGTGTAGGAACATGTCTTTCTAAGAAGATGTGTCCTAAGACTAACCTTGAGAAGGAAAGAATGACTCATACACCTTATGCACCATCAATAGGTAGCATAATGTATGCAATGTTATGTACTCGACCGGATGTGGCTTATACACTTAGTGTAACAAGTCGTTTCCAATCTGACCCTGGAGATGGTCATTGGGCTGCCGTGAAGAATATTCTTAAGTACTTGAAAAGTACTAAAGATTTGTTCTTAGTTTACGGAGGTCAGAAAGATCTTACTGTGGAAGGATACTGCGATGCAAGCTTTGCATCTGACTTAGATGATTTTAAGTCAATGTCAGGATACATCTTCTGCCTAAACAGCAGAGCAGTGAGTTGGAAGAGTTCCAAGCAAACGACCACTGCTGATTCGACCACTGAGGCCAAATAATTAGCTGCAAATGACGCAGCTAAGGAAGGTGTTTGGATTAGAAACTTCATTCAAGAATTGAATGTTGTTCCTAGCATGAAAGACCCCATTATTGTGTTTTGTGACAACACTGGGGCGGTTGCTCAAGCGAGAGAACCAAGATCTCACCAACGGACCATGCACCTTATGAGAAAGTATCACCTAATCCATGATATTATCAAAAGAGGAGATGTGAAAATTTAGAGGGTCGCATCAGCAGAGAACGTGGCAGATCCATTTACTAAACCCCTTGGTCGAGAAGCTTTCCAAGGTTATCTTCAGAAGATGAGACTTAGAATAGCTTTAGAATGGTTTTGACGGGCAAGTGGGAGATTGTTAGGAATAGTGCCCTAGAAAGCCGATTGTATATCCGCTTTGTACTTTTCCTTATTGTAATCACAGACAATCTTTGAATAAAATAACGAATTGAGCCAACACTTCTTTATATGCTCTTGTTTGGTATGCGTTTACTTTAGTTGTGCATGAATGAGAACTCCCCTAATCCTGATGACTTTAGGACTCTACCATTTAGGTGAAATGGTTCATGAAACGAGCCCTATATCACATAAGTCATGATTAGTAAAATACTCCAAGCCGATGAGTCCTATAGACAGTGGGAGTGTCAACCTGACTCCTTTAAGGCTTGCTTGTGGGATCACGCCCTTAAGAAGGACCACCTTGTTTCATGGAGGTGCGAAGTGTATAGTTGATACGTGCGTGATAAATGAGGGTGCTTACTTCCATAAGTAAGTTCACTGAGGTACCCCGTGTGAGAAGATTCCTAAATGGGAAAGGAAGTTTCTATTTCAGGAAATGGAAACTTCCATATTAGGAAATATCTCATGAGTCATTGATATGATTAATTGATCCTTAGACTTGAGGTTCCATGTCACTTTATAAGTTAACTCTGTAGTCTTAGGTATAAGCTTTAAAGGGTGTCGCCTTAGACAACTGATTTAAGGCTTATGCTGGGGATGCACAAGTGACTCATGAAAGTGAATGAAAATGAAGAAAGGACCTACACTTGCATTTGCAAGGTGATCTCTTATTGTGTAAGTCATTCATATGCCATATGGAGTCTTTGGCCAAGGCAGTAGATCATGACATCAAGAAAAGGGTTTCTTGGATTGAGATCAAATGGATATGAAATGCACTTAGCTTTAAGACCAGATTATTAGGGTTCTGACTATTCCCTTACCCTAGATCATGGTTGAGAGATAGTAAGTAGGAGGATTGTATCTCACATGAATCAATGACTTAAAGGTTCTGTCGAATCGAGACATTCCAATTCAGCTAGGGGTTAAACACCTGTTGCTAGACTATGGTCGTTTAATCTGTGGACTGATTAATTAATTAGTGAAATAATTAATTAGGGTCACTGCTAATTGAATTGAGAACCTAGAGGGTCACACACAACAACTTGGTTACATGAGTTAAGGCTTTAAAATGATTAAACGAGTTAATCGGACCAAGAGGGTTCCACACGTGTGAACCACACGTGTGAACCACACGTGTGGCTCACGTGAGTGGCACGTGTCCTTGGGACACGTGTCTCACACTTGTGTAAATATATGTGTATATTTATTTATGTGTTAAATAATTAATGTGATTAATTATTTAATAAACTTTGGTTTAATTTTGAATTAAAAAGAAAGTCTTATTTTGGAGAAATTAATTAATTGTGAATTAATTAATTAGATAAAAATAAGTTATTTATTTATTAATAAATAAAGTATAATATCCAAAAGGGTTTTGGATAATTTAGCTCTCTTAAAAGTTGATTTGAATTAGAATTCAAAGTCAAAGTTTGGAATTACTTGGTAATCAAGTAATTAGAGAGAGGGACCAAATCCTTACCCCAAAAGGACTAGGGTTCGGCGTCCCCCTCCCTTTCCTATATATAGGGGAGCTCATGCTCCCCTTAGAGAGTGATTGAATTCTTTTGATTCATGTGTTGAACACCATCCTTTCTCCAAGATAAAACAAACCCTAGGTTAAGCCTAAACACTAACTAGAGAACTAGCATCCTTACTAGTTAGATTGTAATCAAGTTGGTGGACTATCTCTAGAGAGCTTCAAGTTGGAAGTTTTAAAGATTCGAGCTTTACCAAGGAGAGGGGATCAAGCCGCGAGAAGAGCGTTCTTGGTCGGCTTGAAACGCTTCAAGAAAGATTATTGAAAAATAAGTTTCTAATCTCTACGAATTTGGATTCACGATTGCGAGTCGAAGATCCTTTTGTTGGAAAATTTTTAAATTTTCGCTGCTTTCTGATTCCTGTTTTCCAATAACACGTGCCCCCAAGGACACGTGTCAATCACGAGAACCACACGTGTGGAACCCTCTTGGTATGATCAACTCGTTTAATCATTTTAAAGCCTTAACTCATGTAACCAAGTTGTTGTGTGTGACCCTCTAGGTTCTCAATTCAATTAGCAGTGACCCTAATTAATTAATTCACTGATTAATTAATCAGTCCACGGATTAAACGACCATAGTCTAGCAACAGGTGTTTAACCCCTAGCTGAATTGGAATGTCTCGATTCGACAGAACCTTTAAGTCATTGATTCATGTGAGATACAATCCTCCTACTTACTATCTCTCAACCAAGATCTAGGGTAAGGGAATAATCAGAACTCTAATAATCTGGTCTTAAAGCTAAGTGCATTTCATATCCATTTGATCTCAATCCAAGAAACCCTTTTCTTGATGTCTTGATCTATTGCCTTGGCCAAGGACTCCATATGGCATATGAATGACTTACACAATAAGAGATCAACTTACAAATGCAAGTGTAGGTCCTTTCTTGATTCTCATTCACTTTCATGAATCACTTGTGTAGCCCCAACATAAGCCTTGAATCAGTTGTCTAAGGCGACACCCTTTAAAGCTTATACCTAAGACTACAGAGTTAACTCATAAAGTGACATGGAACCTCAAGTCTAAGGATCAATTAATCACATCAATGACTCGTGAGATATTTCCTAATCTGGAAGTTTCCATTTCCTGAAATAGAAACTTCCTTTCCCATTTAGGAATCTTCTCACACGGGGCACCTCAGTGAACTTACTTATGGAAGTAAGCACCCTCATGTATCACGCACGTATCAACTATACACTTCGCACCTCCATGAAATAAGGCGGTCCTTCTTAAGGGTGTGATCCCACAAACAAGCCTTAGGGAGTCAGGTTAACACTCCCACTGTCTCACGGGGCACCGAGTAGGTTGCTAAGAACTGTGCACCGTGTGCCTAGTAGTGGGCTTCTTGCTCGCTACGTCCGCCTAACCAACAATGTACGTACGCTGTACGTTGCACTCACGCCCAACCCTATGGAACGCTTTAGAGGGACAGCAACACTGAAGGGAAATTAACTTTCATTATATTCACCAAGAATATAGTACACTGATGCGGGCGTCCACAAAGGACCAGGGAGATTGCCCGAGATTACAATAGAACGCTGCTTAACTATGCTTCGAATACCTGCTCTCCCCTATAATACTATTAAAAAAAATTTATGTTCTGTCCTCACTTACTATTACAGGGGTTTAAGCACCGCGAAAAACTGGCTAAAAGGGCAGCAACCTGCCCACTACCAACTATCTAACTATTTACAAGTACAAAAACCCTATCACCTAAGACTCGATAGCAGCTTGTCTCCTCTTCGGTGCGGTCTTGCTAGTGGGGTGGCCCGGTGGCCACGTTGAGTTGTGGGTCAAGGGGCCCTAGAGCGCGGGCGACCCTTGACATCCTCCCCCACCTGAGATGGCGACGTCCTCGGCATCATTGAGGCATGGTATGCTTCGATCAAGTGTTTAAACGCCTTGAGGTTTGCCACCCGCTCCCAAGTGTTCTCCTCATCATTGCAGCCCATCCACTTCACCAGGTACTCGTCATACGTTTTGTTCGCTGTACGTCCAACCCAGTGGTCAAGGATAGCTTCTGCGACACGCTTCTCTGTCTTCTTCAGTTCCAGTTGGGGACGACTCGGCAGGTTCCAGGATACATCGTCCATATCTGCAGAATAAGGTTTGAGCTGACTTACATGTTGAACATTGTGCATTTTCCACCAAGGGGGTAGCTCTAGTTTATAGGCCACCTTCCCAATGCGCTTGATCACAGTTATAGGTCCAATGTATTTTTGCATCAAGCGAGGATCCCTCCCCCTTGATGATTTAGAGTGCCTGGGATCAGGGACCTTAACCATGACTTTATCTCCCGCCTCAAATTCCAAGAAGCGCCGATTCATATCTGTATATTTTTTCATCCGCTTTTGAGCTTTCTCCAGGTAACTCCGAGTAATTTCCACATTCTGTTTCCATTCCTGAGAGAAACTCCGTGCCAGAGGAGATTTCTCACCTTGTGGGGAGTCAACGGTGTGCGGGAGTAGCGGTTGTTGCCCGGTAACAATCTCAAAAGCACTCTTATTTGTGGAAGAGCTTTTCTAAGCGTTGAAGCATAATTGAGCAACATCCAGGAGCTTCACCCAATCCTTTTGAGTACCCCGAACAAAGTGCCGAAGATACTCCTCCAACATAGAATTAAACCGCTTAGTTTGGCCATCGGATTGTGGGTGATTGCTCGAGCTCATATTTAGCTTGGACCCGAAGATTTTGAAAAGTTCGGTCCAAAATGCACCAGTAAACCGAGAGTCCCGATCACTGACAATATCTTTCGGCAGTCCCCAGTATTTAACAATATGCTTGAAGAAGAGATGAGCTGTCCTTTCTGTCGTAACATGTTTGGGAGCTGCGATAAAGGTAGCGTACTTCGAGAAGCGATCCACCACAACAATTATGTTGCCCAAGTCCCCCACTTTAGGCAATCCAGATATGTAATCCATAGATACGCTTTCCCACGGTCTTGTGGGCACCGGCAATGGTTCCAGTAATCCTGCCTTCTTTTGGTGGTCGGCCTTGTCTTGTTGACACACTAGGCAAGTGCGGACATACGTTTCGATATCATCCCGCATCTGCGGCCAGTAATAAGCCCTATTCAATAAGGCCCATGTGCGTTCCACTCCTGGATGACCGACCCACAAGGTATCATGACATTCCGCGATAAGGGATTTCCTCAATTTTCCGCCCTTAGGAATGTAGATACGATTCCCTTTTGTCCTCAATAAACCATCTTCCACCCAAAATTGTCGAGTCTTACCCTGCTCGACCAATTTCATCATAGACTGCGCAGCATCATCATTCGGCAACATGTCTCGTATCTGGTCCAATACTGAGGTAGCAACTTTACTTGAGGTAAGGGCAGCTACCGACCCCAGTTTTGCTAAATCTGCCCTCCGACTTAGGGCATCAGCCACATGATTACTGGACCCAGCACGATACTCGATCATGAAATTGAATTCTGACAGCAGCTCTTGCCAACGTGCCTACTTGCTGGTAAGCTTTGACTGCGACATGAAATGGCTTACCGCAGTGTTATCCGTCCTTACCACGAAAGGAGATCCCAGGAGGTAATGACGCCACGTCCTTAGGCATAGGACCACGGCCAACAACTCCTTCTTGTGCGCTGAGTAGCGCCTCTCCACATCCTTTAACTTTCTACTCTCGAACGCCACCGGGTGCTTGTCTTGAATCAACACCCCTCCCAAAGCAAAGTCTGACGCATCCGTCTCCACCTCAAAAGGTTTCAATAGATCGGGGAGCGCCAACACAGGTTCCGACACCATAGCCCTCTTTAGATTCTCGAATGCCTCCTGGCACTGAGGGGACCAATTCCAGGTCTCCGTCTTCTTTGTCAAGTCAGTGAGGGGGCGAGCTATCTCAGAGTACCCCTTCACAAATCTTCTATAGTAATTCGCCAATCCAAGGAACGACCTTACACCATGTACATCCTTTTGAGGTTGCCAGTCCTTGATGGCCGTTATCTTCTTCGGATCCATTCTGATCCTCCCTCTTTCCACAATGTGACCCAAGAAATTTATCCTCTCTTGAGTGAATGAGCACTTTGATGGCTTAGCATAGAGTTCGTGCTCACGAAGCCTTGTCAGGACCTTCCGTAGATGCTCTACATGCTCTGCTAAAGTCTCGCTATACACCACAATGTCATCCAAGTAAACTACCACGAACTCATCCAGAAACCCGTGTAGCACTTGGTTCATCAGAGTACAGAACGTCGCCGGGGCATTCGTCAGGCCGAATGGCATGACTAGGAAGTCATATGCCCCATATCTCGTGACCATTGTCGTTTTCTGTTCATCCCCCTCCTTGATTCTGACTTGCCAATACCCCGATCGCAGGTCGATCTTAGAAAAGTATTGTGCCCGACTTAGACGGTCGAAGCAATCCGCCACCAGAGGAATGGGGTACTTATTCTTCACCGTGATTTTATTTAAGGCCCGATAGTCGCAACACATCCGCAGTGATCCATCAGATTTCTTTTGGAACAATACTGGAGCTCCATAAGACGACTTAGCGGGCTTGATGATCCTACATTCTAACATCTCCTTCAGCTGTTTTCTGAGCTCTTCAAGCTCAGGTTGTGTCATACGGTATGGGGCCCTAGCAGGGGGCTTCGTGCCAGGCACTAGTTCAATCTCATGATCTACCGCTCTTCTGGGCGGTAACTTTCTAGGCAGTTCATCCGGCATGACATCCTTGAACTCACTCAGAATTCCCTTGATCAAATCGGGGATCGGCCCTGACGTTTCTTCCATCTCTTCGAATTTCAGAGCGCACAGAAATGAGGGCTCATTTCTCTTGTACCCCTTCTGGAATTGCATGGCGGAGATACCCTTCTCCGCTGTTTTCTCCGATAGTACTGGGATTAAGCAAGGTTTAGACCCCATCATCATCAAGGAGTCTACGTAAGGCATAACCGCCGCACCTGTATCCCGTAAAAATTCAAGCCCCAGAATAAGCTTGAAATCATCCATCATCACCACTGAGAGGTTGGTTCTTCACTCAAATTGTCCAACCTTGATAGGTACCGACCTAGCTATACCCGCAACTAGCTGTGCGGCTGAGTTGATTGCTTTCACCCGACCAACTCCCTTTTCCAGTACTAATCCCAATCTCTCCACCTCGGTGCTTGCCAAGTAGTTTTGCGTAGCACCGGTATCGATCATCGCCCTTATGAACTTCCTATTGACCTTCATGTCAACAAACATGAGCCCCTTCTTCTTCGTGGGCTTACCCTTTTCCTCAGTTTTGTTTCCCAACGGAGCCGGCACATGCTTTACCGTGCTCACCGACACTCTTCGTTGTGCCGCAACTTGATGAATCAGGGGGTTACATCGGTGAGAAATAGCCCCTAGATTCTCTTCCACCTCAACATCATACGCCTCACCTCCATTATCCACCACAACCTGTGGCCCATCTCCTGCCTGTTATGCTACTTTCTCGGCAAGCTTCGACAAGCTCGCCAATGTGTTAACCAGTTGTTTATTCTGGGGGCAGTTTTGCATGTAGTGTAACCCATCGCCACAAAGGAAGCATCTCCGTGTGAACGGCCTGCTCTCTGTAGGTTTGTTCCTATTAAAACTTGCATGAGAGCTTGCGGTGCTTGGGGACAGTCTCTCTCCCCCACTGTTATACGAACCACTTCGGAAGGGTCTCGGCCCTCCTCCGACTCCTCCTCTCGTTGGTGCCGAGCTTGTTGTTGGCGGCACATGCCGAGGTTGTGGGTTGAAATCCATCAGTCTTTCGGCCGCTCCCATCGTGGCATTAAGGTCTGTCACTCTCTGACGCTGGAGTTCGCTCCTCACATATGGTTTCAAGCCTTCCATAAACGTGAAGAGCTTATCCTTCTCTGACATATCGGTGATGCTCAACATATGCGTTGAGAAAGCCTTCACATAGTCTCTTATAGAACCCGTTTGCTTGAGTTCACGCAATGCCTTGCGAGCAATGTATTCAACATTCTCAGGGAAGAACTATTGTCTGATTGCTTCCCGGAGATCGTTCCACGTGTCCAAACGCACCATCCCCGCCTGGATTTCAACATGTTTCCTTCTCCACCACAATTTAGCATCCCCAGCCAAGTACATTGTGACCATCATCACTTTCCTTGCCTCGTCGTTTATGTGCGCAGCGAGGAAATACTGCTCCATATCAAAGAGGAAGTTCTCGACTTCCTTCGCATCTCTTGTCCCTTCGTAGGCTTTCGATTCAGGGATCCGAAGCCTCGTAACTGGATCGTGGTTCACGGCCCCTCCGTTCCCCACAACTCTCTGGAGTATTCCAATTTGTATTCTCATCTCTTCCATATTGCGCCTCACTCCCTCGAGGTCGCTCGTTCTGATTATTTCTGCAAAAGCTTGGCAGGCTGCTCTGCACTCGCCAAGCTGAGCTTGGAGGTCCACAACCTCCGCTTCTAACGTTTCAACCTTTTCCTCTAGGCTCGCAACCACATACGAAAGCCTTCCATTTTCTTCTTCCACGTCGTCCAACCGTGCTTTAGTGCTTTTCTTTACGGGCTCCTCGACCCTGATAAGTCCGCCATGATTCTTGCCTCGGTCCTGTGGATCAAGAGCCGAGGCTCTGATACCACCTCTCACGGGGCACCGAGTAGGTTGCTAAGAACTGTGCACCGTGTGGCTAGTAGCGGGCTTCTTGCTCGCTACGTCCGCCTAACCAACAATGTACGTACGCTGTACGTCGCACTCACGCCCAACCCTATGGAACGCTTTAGAGGGACAGCAACACTGAAGGGAAATTAACTTTCATTATATTCACCAAGAATATAGTACACTGATGCGGGCGTCCACAAAGGACCAGGGAGATTGCCCGAGATTACAATAGAACGCTGCTTAACTATGCTTCGAACACCTGCTCTCCCCTATAATACTATTAAAAAAAATTTCTGTTCTGTCCTCACTTACTATTACAGGGGTTTAAGCATCTCGAAAAATGGGCCAAAAGGGCAGCAACCTGCCCACTACCAACTATCTAACTATTTACAAGTACAAAGACCCTATCACCTAAGACTCGATAGCAGCTTGTCTCCTCTTCCGTGCGGTCTTGCTAGCGGGGTGGCCCGGCGGCCACGTTGAGTTGTGGGTCAAGGGGCCCTAGAGCGCGGGCGACCATTGACACACTGTCTGTAGGACTCATCGGCTTGGAGTATTTTTCCTAATCATGACTTATGTGATATAGGGCTCGTTTCATGAACCATTTCACCTAAATGGTAGAGTCCTAAAGTCATCAGGATTAGGGGAGTTCTCATACATGCACAGCTAAATTAAACGCATACCAAACAAGAGCATATAAACAAGTGTTGCCTCAATTCGTTATTTTATTCAAAGATTATCTGTGATTACATCAAGGAAAAGTACAAAGCGGATATACAATCGGCTTTCTAGGGCACTATTGCTAACAAATACAAGCAATGTGATAGCGAACAAAACAAACGAATGTGTTAAGTGCCTCAAGAAAGAATTAGACGAGATGGATGCCAAGGAGAAAGAGAGCAACGATGATGCTTAGTCATTTTATTTGCTTAGCCTATTTTCGAGACTTTGTTTTTCGATTTGTGAATGATTTATAGGTTTTGTTGGATACCTTTTTGAGAATTTGGTGAAACTTATGCTTGATGATAAATTGCTAGCTCTTGATATTCGGGACATGTTTTGATTGATATCATGCTAGTATACATTATGGTTTTGAGTGATGTTAGCATCCACATCGAACCATTCGAGGAATTTCATCAAAATTCAAGGGAGTAACTCTTACCTTTCACTTGTTTTTAATTGTTATCGCATGAGGACATGCTAATATTTAAGTAGGGGGATTGAGTTGAATTATCCATGCTATGCTCTACTAGTATTTTTGATGGAAAGTGATGCATATCTAGTCGAGTTATATAAAAATTTTCAAAAATTGCCGAGATAGTTGTAATTTCAAGCCTTGTTGAGTTATGTAGTAGTTGTTTGGTGGAGTTCGTATAGTTACATAACCTCATTTTTAGCACTTTTTCAAATGATTTATGAAATGTTAATCACCTAGAAGACTCTTATGAATTGTGAATAAGGCTAGCATATGAATTGGATTTCATTTTAACATCTCTCAAAGTGAAATGTAGTTGGTGATTAACGAAGAACATGATATAGGCCCTCGTTGCATGTCTTAGCATTTGAGCCTAAAAATATTAGCCTTTCACTAAATAAATTTAGACCTATTGACCTCGTGTGAGCCTATATAGTTGTGCTTATAATTTTTTCTTAGCCACATTACAAGCCCAAAAGCACAAGCGTATATTCCCACCTTTTTATTTTTGAGGCACCAAATTTGCTCTTATACACTTGTGAGTAATAGAAGCTTGATTATTCATCTAGAGAAATGATACATAGGAAAATTAAAATATACGAGAAAAATAAAAAAAAAAAAAGAAGAAAAAGAAAGAGTAAAAAGAAAAAGTGAAAAACAAAAAGAAATCAAAAGAAAGTGTCGAGAAAAAAAAGGTGTGAAAGAATGCAAAATTCAAGTGTGAGGGAAAGTTGAGTTATGAAGGTGAAAGTGAACGCTTTAATGGAAGTACGAGTGTTGGAAAACACATCAGCTGCACAGCAAAAATTTTGAAATTTTCAACAAGGATTTATGATTTGCAATTTTTATTTCGAAACAAGAACGAATAAGTTTCAAGAACTTACTTAGATTTGTTCTTTCTTGAAGTGTTATGAGCCGCCCTAAAACACTCTTCAAGTGACAAGATCTCTCGAGCGGTTCTTCCTTCAAGATGTCAAAAGAGCAATCCTCCAAAGCTAGTCCACTCCAGTCGTAGATCACGATCAAGCGAGGGAGAATGCTAGTTCTGTGGCTTTTTTTTTTGGCTAGGAAAGTTTTGTGAATTTTTAGAAAACTTTTATTTTCTTGAAAAATTCTAATGCTTCAAGAACATGGATCTAAAGGAGAGAAGAAGAATCCCCTCCCCTTTTAATAGCAAGTGGATCGGACCAAATCCCTAGAGGAGATTTGATTCCTTCTCCAACTTGTATACCTTTTTTTGCTCATCAAGACATAAGTCTACCTTATCCTTTTATAATATAATAAGATCTTATCTTATTAATATCTTGCAAGAAATATCCTCCTAACTCCTTTAGGAAATCAATTAATTAATTTTATTCAAAATAAAAATAAATATTTTCTCCAATTAATAATTAATTCCTAATTAATTATTTATTGGGCTTTAGAATTTTCAATTGGACTTTTAATTAATTTCTAATTAATTAAAATCCAAAATTTAATTAAACTTCTAGTTTCCACACGTGTGGGACACGTGGCACATTCCACACTTACTACATGTTTTCCAAGCTCGTGTCGGGTCCACTTTCTCAATCGCTTTGATCGTTTAGTTAATCAAATTAAATCCTACCAAAAACTCTCGTAATCTGGCATTTGTTTGTGGCCGTTCAGGTTCATTATTTGCTTAACAGTAATCCTGATTAATTGACACCTTATTAATTAATTAGCTTACAGATCTTACATTCATAGTCTAGCAACATGAGTAAGACCCCTAGCCTAATAACGAATTTAATCGAAGAAACTTTATGTATATGATTTACTATGAGATACGATCCTCCTACTATTGTATCTCCCAATCGAGATCTAGGGTAAGGGAATAATCAGAATCCTAATAATTTTGATCTTAAAGTTAAGTCTAATTCATATCCATTTGATCTCAATTCAAGAAACTCATTTCTTGATCTCGATCCACTGCCTTGGCCTAGAATTCTGAGATGGAGTATGAATGAGTTAAACAATGAGAGGTTTTCTTGCTTCAAGAAAGTGTAGGTTCTCTATTGATTCTCATGTGCCACTTTTGTGATCCAAATATAAGTCGTACTTCAGGTGTTTCGAGCAACACCTTTTTAAACCTATTTCTAAGATTATCTAGTTTGATCACACAAAGCAACCATGAGATCTCAAATCTAAGGACTAGTAACATCACATCATTGGCTTGTAAGATGTTTCCTAATCTAGAAATTTCCATTTCAAAAAATAGAAACTTCTTTTACCATGTAGGAATGTTCTTACGCGGGATACCTCAGTGTACTCATTCATTGAATGAGCACCCTTGTGTATTACGTACATATCTACTATGCACTTTGTTATCCCATGAAATAAGATGATTCCTTTTTAAGGACGTAACCACACAAGCAAGTCTCAAATGAGTCTAGTCAACACTCACATTGTTTGTTGGACTTATCGACTTTGAGTGTTTTTCTAATCCAGCTTAGATTAAGACTTGTTTCATGTGTCATTAACTAAATGAAAGAGCCCTAAAAACTTGATGGATTAGGGAAGTTTTCATACATGCAATTAAACGTAAGCAACTAAACATATAATAGTACATAAAGAAGTGAATACCATTATTCAGAGATCGTTTGTGATTTTACAAGGAAATAATAAAAGCAGATTACAATAGATCAGCTTTCAAGTCACTATTCCTAACATTGAGTGCATGAGTGTAGATTTGGTATTTGAGTCACTATTTCAAAAAGTCCATATCCTAACCTCGAGCCTATATTACAAGCCGTAAAAAGTCCTAATGATTCCTAGTTATGGACTCATTGCATTAGCGGAGAATGGTGTGGACAATGGTTTCCAAGGAGTGTCTAGTGCGTAGGGAGGATTAATAAACTAATCAGGGTGATTTTATTGCATTTCTCGTTCCAACTCACAAGTCACAAGGTTATGTCTCTTGTACTCTTTTTTTTTATCTTGCATAAATACATGTAAGTAATGCCTGCCAACTTAGCTTGATTGAGGAATGATTTAACAATGATTCTTGGTTTGCTGTTTTCACTGATATAACTCTTTCAGGCATGTTGTCTTTACTCGAGAACGAGTAATGGTTCAAGTGTGTGGGTATTTGTTAGGGGATAAATACTTGATATTTTATGCCTAATTTCCATGTTCTTTTTGCCATTTAATACTTAAAATACCTCTTTTTAGATAACTTTCACTTGAAAATCAAGAATGACGACTATAGAGCAAAAACGACGAAATAAGCAAGAAATTCTTGGAATGATAATGGATTGAATATAGATGTTTGATGTATTGTTTTATAAATTGTCTTTATGCCATGAAATTGGATTGCTCAACATGTTGAAGCTTGGTCACCTTTAACGCGGTTTAGAATTTATTCGGTAATCAAGCGATGCTTATAAATTTGGAATGAATTTTGTAACACTTAGGATTTCGAGTATAAAGAGATTTAATTTGACTCTAAGCAATTTGTGATTGATTAGTGTATGTCTTAGCCGTTGCTAATTAATTTCAAGCATTCTATTTTATTGGTTTAATTAGTGAGATGTTGGATTAAGAAAGTAACAAATATAAACAAATTAGGTACAAATGCTTGTCCTTGAGATATGCTAGCATTTATATAAGTGATGATATTTGTGAAAACAAAGAATTCATTGAGCAATGCATTGATATCTTATTCCATGAAGTTATTATCTCATGATTACTCATTATTATTGTTGAGTTTTTAATATTTAGTTAATTGTTGCATGTTGTAGTTATATAAATCACCCCTTAAATGATTGGGTCGGTCTATAGATTAATGAATATATGAAACGATTGGTTGGTTTTCTCAGTCCTTGTGGGATCGACACCTATGTGCTACAAATATCTTGTGTACACTTGCATTGCATAGGATTTTAATTAAAACTTTCTAGAAAAATGCCAAACAGAGCGCAACTGCTTCTATGCATGGACAAAAACGACACATCCGAATATCTGTGGTGGTAGTAACATCACAAATGGGATGGGGTGGAATTGCCTACAAGGGGAGTATCAAATTGCAAGGCTCAAATGTGCAGTCGATTCATGACATACATTACTGTGGAGACAAGTTCAGCCCAATATTTGTTGGGTACGTGAGCTTCAAAGAAAAAAGTTCGAGCACTTTCTAGAATATAATAATTTTTCCATTCAACAACCTCGTTTATTGAGGGGTGTGGGGGCATGTTGTCTCATGAATAATCCCATATTTATAAAAGAGTTTGTGGAGGTTTTGATTGATGTGCTCCCTTATTATCGGAGAGAAAGACTTTGATCGACTGTATTCGGATCATCTAAATAATTTTTTAATGTAAACCACCGGTGGTGTTTGGCTAGTACTTGGAATTGATCCCCAAACATCCAGAGTGTATTAATGTAAAAGGTGCGTTTGTTCTATTCGTCGAACTAAAAAATGTAGTGAGGTGGCTTTTGGCTAGTACACAAGTTTCACAATGTAAAGAACTTAATGCAAAAAATAAACTTGAGAACTATTGTTTCATGTATTGGAAATTTGGGTACAACTGTTTATCACTTTTGTTATGAGCTAAGAAAGTTGACCCTGTTTAGGAGACTTCCTTGTTGTAGTATATTCCATCTTTCTCTGTACCATGCCCAAAGATTGCCCTGGTACGAATATCCTGTAAAATGCAAAAAGACAGATACATTAATACAATAGAATTGAGCTCTTTAGTAATATGGGTAATAGAAAGTAACTTGGAAGTGAGAGATGGAAGAGCGAAACAATGAGATAAATTTAATTTATTTGACAGGGTAATTTTCCTGCTCCAGTAACTAAATAGGAAAAAACGTTTGCATGTATTACAATCGTTTTTTGAGGTGATGTGAAAAATCGAAGATCTCGAGCGGTATTGGTCATGTGGTCCGTGGACCCCGAGTTTATGAACCATTTTGGTTCCAAAGTGGCTTGATTAGTAATGCAATTGTGAACTTAGGCCCAATTTAAATTAACTCCCGCTCGAAATTGCCCCAATTCATTTTTTCCAATCATTTTATTGGGAAAAATGCAAAATCGGGACAATAACTGACCCCTACTAGCAATTTTGGGACACCAATTTCTCCGGCGACAAAAGTGTGCCAGTAAGTCCCAAAATTTGTCAATTTCAGGACAATGCTCGTCGGAATTCGCTGACAAGGCACCGGAATGCTGACATGGACATCTACAGTGTACACGTGGAAATGAGTCAGCAGCCACGTGTACACTATAGATGTCCATATCAGCATTCCGTGCCTTGTCAGCGAACTTCGACTAGCATTGTCCTGAAATTGACAAATTTTGGGACTTACTGGCACACTTTTGTCGCCGGAGAAATTGGTGTCCCAAAATTGCTATTAGGGGTCACTTAGTGTCCCGATTTTATAATTTTCTTTATCATATATTAATCCACTCCGTGAATAACACTTTTCATGACAAACATGAAGGAGAGTAATTCAAGTAGTGCAAAACCCCAATTCAGATGATGAAAATAAAGGCTATCTTATCTCTCTACTACAAAAACCAGTAGCTAGTCACTACAGACTAGTCGTACGTCCCATCATCATTTTGATCATCATCTCCATCCCCCTCAAGCGGTACAGTAATATACCTTAAAGTATGGAAACGGGGGAATTAATAATTAGTGATACACTTGGTAGTAATATATTTTATTTAATTTTTTATGGACGCCATAGCAAGTGAAGACCATAGACACTTATATAAGCTCAAGAAAGCTCGAAATTCAGCCGAGCGTGAGGTAGCTTAGGGTTTGAACGTGAAAGGGTATGCTCATTGTGTCTCAATTATGTGGACGAGCTGATGCCGTCTCGCGTATTGTGTCGTGATTCATCCACATGGAAGCTCCACTTGACATGGATGCAAGGTGGTCACTCGCAGGGCAATCTTCAAGCAGCCGGCGCGTAATCGTATGTCCCATCGTCATTTTGATCATCATCTCCATCCCTTTCAATCAGGTTGTGAGTCATTGGCGGAGGGTAACTGTACCCTTCGTCGCCGAACTTTAAGGTACATTTGTAAGAGAAATATGTCTTACCTCTCCAACATCAACAACAATTTGTACAAGATTGACGATGTTGGTAGTCAAAGCTTTGGCGACGAAGGGTACAGTTACCCTCCGCCAATGACTCACAACCTGATTGAAAGGGATGGAGATGATGATCAAAATGATGATGGGACATACGATATACACGCCGGCTGCTTGAAGATTGCTCTGCGAGAGACCACCTTCATGTTTGTCACATAAGTGTTCTTTACGGAGTAGATTAATATAAGAAATGTAGCTTTGTAATGTTATAGACTTATAGTTCGGCATAGGTTAACTAGGAACCTTCGAAATTTCACTATTTTAACTTTATATAGCTCTATGTAGTTTATGTATCTCTAAGTATATGAGTGAAATATGAGATGAAACACAAATTATAAAAGCAAAGACCCCATTCACGACATAATACGCAAGACGGCATCGGCTCGTCCACATAATTGAGACACAATGAGCATACCCTTTCACGTTCAAACCCTAATCTACCTCACGCTCGGCTGAATTTCGAGCTTTCTTGAGCTTATATAAGTGTCTATGGTCTTCACTTGCTATGGCAATGAAGGGTACAGTTACCCTCCGCCAATGACTCACAACCTGATTGAAAGGGATGGAGATGATGATCAAAATGATGATGGGACATACGATTACGCGCCGGCTGCTTGAAGATTGCCTTGCGAGAGACCACCTTGCATCCATGTCAAGTGGAGCTTCCATGTGGATGAATCACGACACAATACGCGAGACGGCATCAGCTCGTCCACATAATTGAGACACAATGAGCATACCCATTCACGTTCAAACCCTAAGCTACCTCACGCTCGGCTGAATTTCGAGCTTTCTTGAGCTTATATAAGTGTCTATGGTCTTCACTTGCTATGGCGTCCATAAAAAATTCAATATAATATATTACTACCAAGTGTATCACTAATTATTAATTCCCCCGTTTCCATACTTTAAGGTATATTACTGTACCACTTGAGGGGGATGGAGATGATGATCAAAATGATGATGGGACGTACGATTACGCTCTGGTAGCTTGAAGATAGGTCTTTAGTGACTAGCTACTGGTTTTTGTAATAGAGAGATAAGATAGCCTTTATTTTCATCATCTGAATTGGGGTTTTGCACTACTTGAACTACTCTCCTTCATGTTTGTCATGAAAAGTGTTATTCACGGAGTGGATTAATATATAATAAAGAAAATTACAAAATCAGGACACTAAGTGACCCCTACTAGCAATTCCGGGACAGTAATTTCTACGGCGACAAAAGTGTGCCAGTAAGTTCCAAAATTTGTCAATTTCAGGACAATGCTCGTTGGAGTTCGCTGACAAGGCACGAAATGCTGATATGGACATCTACAGTGTACACGTGGCTGCTGACTCATTTCCACGTGTACACTGTAGATGTCCATGTCAGCATTCCGGTGCCTTGTCAGCGAACTCCGGCGAGCATTGTCCTGAAATTGACAAATTTTGGGACTTACTGGCACACTTTTGTCGCCGGAGAAATTGGTGTCCCAAAATTGCTAGTAGGGGTCAGTTATTGTCCCGATTTTGCATTTTTCCCCATTTTATTTTCACTACCTTTCATCACTTTGGAATTCCCCAATTCATTTTTTCCTTTAACCATCAACCCATATTGAAGAAAGCTATCCCCTCTTCTCCATAGGGTTTCACAGCCCCCCCTATCTTACCATTTCTATCACCGTCTCTGTCTCTGACTGGGTGGCCGGTGAAGTCTTGACTCAATGAAGCTGATCTGGATCCGATCTCTCCTTTGTTCGGTGATTCCTTTCCATAGAAGAAGCCATCACCACCGCTGGTCTGACAGGGTTCAGTGGCACTTCTGTCGGTTCAGTCTCCAGCTACGATTGCTGCCTTGTCGAAAGGTGGCTAAGCTACGCTGTCGTGGGTAGGGTTTCTAGTGCCGCTACGGGTAGAGTTTTCGGCCTCTTTCTTTCTCGCTTGGTAATAGTTTCACCAGTCTGGGTAGCCATGAATCAGAAAACATGTATCTTTGGTATGTTTAAGTCCTTCACACACTTCACACTTTGGACCTTGAGCCATTTTCTTAGGTCCTTGGATTTTCCTTTTCTTATGGGATGATGAAGTTGTCTCTGGCCGCATCTTTTCCGCTACCGCCGATTCACTGAAGCTGAGGTCCGTCATGGCCGTCAGTCACCGGTCTTCTCTTCGGATGGCATTATAGGCTTCTTCTAAAGTTAGTAACTGTTGGGTTTTGAGGAGATCCCTCTTTATTGGGTCAAATCTCTCGTTTAGCCCCCATAAGATGGCAAAGATTCTGTCTTCGGTGTATTTCATCAATTAGGGCTGACAGGAATCTATTTCACGCTAAATTCCATGTATAGTTTGGTAATATTGGTCCACTGTCATTCCCTCTTGATTCATCTGGTACGCCTTTTGCTTTATTTGTCTAGCTTTAATTTGTCATTGTCATGATAAGTCGCCTTGATTTCGTCCCATAATTCATTCGCGTTGGGCCAAAGAATGAATTGTGCGGCGATCTAGGGCTCCATTGAGTTAAGTAGAATGCTTCGAACAGATCCGTCCTTCTGTTCCCAAGCTTGGTATCTAGTGTTGTCTGGATCGGGAGCCACCGTTTTCCCGGTTATGTATCCTATTCTTCATCGGTAAAGTAAAATGAGTTGTACCATTTTGGACCATAGTGCATAATTGTTACCATTAAGCTTGACATTGATAGTGGTTGTGTTGGTTAGTTTAGGTTGTTTTTGTTGGAAGAGCTCTGCCATCTGGGCAAGGTGGTCTGTCGGAATCTGTAGAGGGTTTAGTTTTGTGGGTGAGGCCATTGGTAGGTGATAACTAAGGAATCCGGATCCTTACTGGATCGGAATCCGTTCTGATACCATGTTAATGAATAGAGTTTTGGGAGAAGATTTGAATATATTCATATTTTCTGTTATGTGTTTACAGAATATTATGACTAAATAGGCGAGAGAGCCCTAACTATCTGCCCTAATTGATTGCACTACACAAGAAAAATACAATCAATTACATCTCTACCAAAAATAACAAGATCGTGTTAACAATTTGTGAGGGAGATTGTGACGCCCCATGTTTCGGTTCGATCAGGTATGACGTCATGAGTGAGGTTAGATTCCGCCTAATTAGGACTGTCTTTTCTTCTTGTCTCCCATTCGCTGTGAGTTTGGTTTATATATGGATTACTTCATTTCATATGTGAACTGTACTCATAGTACGGGGGTGCTACAGAGATGCTTTGTCCTATTCTTGTTTAGAATGGTCGAAGGGCAGAGTTGAACAAAGAAGAAACCTTCCAGTAAAATGAAAAATGACGGTAATAATAACAATTGGGGTAGTTTGTGTGAGAGATGATGATAATTAGGGAGAGGTCGTATAATTTTTGGAACCTCACGGATTATTCTGTTAATGTTGAAACCTTTGGTTCTATGAAGTAGTCTGGTAATTATCCGTAAACTATGATTCACAGAGGTTATGTAGTAATTCTTGATCGGATGGCTTTGGTAAAGAATGGTGTTTAGAAGTCGTGTATAATGATATAATATTTCTTGCTTTTCAGAAAAAAAAAGAAGTCGTGTATGATACAATATCTTTTCTTTTCTTTTTTTTTTTAATTAACAAGAAGAAGATCATTGAATAGTTCGGGGAATTCCCGAAAACTCCCCAAATGATAAGTCCAATTCCTTTTAGCTCCCCATTTTCAAAAATGATGTATTAAAACTCAAGAATCGCGTATCTAAAACCCCAAATGATGTATTTGAAATACAAGGAAAAAATCACGTATCTAAATCCCACAATCGCGTATTTAAAACCTCAAATGATGTATTTGAAAATGAGGAGTTAAAATGAAGTTTTCAAACCCATAGGGAGTTTTCAAACATCCCCCCCTTGATAGTTTTTCAATTATTTTTAATGAGATTTGAACAGTTGTAATGACAATTTATCTTAATTTCTGAGTTGTGAGTTCAAGCATCACTCTCAATGCTGTCATTGTTTAAAAGGTTCCTCTAGAGACCATATCAAATTCAAATTTGTATTGAACTGCAATTTTGGATTAAATTCGGAAATAAAAATCTAATCCGTTGACAAAATACCCTTTTGCAAGAATTCCAATTTTCACAATCACCAAAATACAAAATTATGTTGAAAATATATTATTGTTAATGTTGTTGTGGCGGTCGTCGTCGCAGTTGTTTATTTTGCACGATCGAGAATTTCGATATAATTGAATATTAAGCATTTCTATTAAAATGTAAGCAAAGTCAAAATTTAAATCCCTTTCAAATGATTTTAGGCCCAATCAAACAAGTTAGTTATAAAATCTGTTTTGCTAACTCCCCAATATTAATCTGCCAGACAATATAATGTACTCGTAAAATCATGGAAATTTCCAATTCGGATTTAACATGGACAGGTTCAAATTCTATTTGTTTTATACTTACTATTTAATGATTTATCTTCATTAAATTATATCTGAATTATGTCTAAGGCTGCAAACGAGCTTACTAGCAAACTTAATCGAGTCAAATTTAACCGAGGTAAACACAAGCTCGAAAAGTGACATCCCTCGAAATCAAGTTTGGAATGGCAGCCAAGTCTGCATTGGTGATTGGCCTACCTCAATTGCAGTCCTACAACTGACAAAAAAATATAAAATGCTCATCATGTATATAGCATGACTTAACTGAATCGATTCTGGGGTTGAATTAACCTAAACTCAAACGTGCGTTTTTAACGCTTATTAATACTAAGCCATATGTACTGAGGATATATGATTGAGATAATTAGGGTAACATATTTGTGCCTTAATTTAATTTAATTTTTTTGTTTATTATCCCAATTGTTAGAAAATGTGTACTTTAATATAAATGGGTGTGTTAGTTATTTAACATATTAATTTCCATGTTTACTAAAATATTGTAAGAGCCATATACTGTTGACAAAGCCCAAGAAAATATAAGAATTCACTAAACTATTTAACAACTCCAAAAGGGATTTTTTTAAGTAACTAGAATAATTTATTGTAGTAAACAAATTGAATTGGGTATTTAACAAAACTTTAACATGGTCATATTAAATCCAATTAGATAACAAACTAAGAAAGTAAATATTTTCTTAATCAATTAATACAAAGTTTATTTATACTAATTATTATTGGAGATACTGTAAGATTATATTACAAATTATTTAAGTTGTTTACAAAATTACAAGGAACTAAAGGGTTCTGTCCAAGACTCCAAATGATGTATGAGTGTATGACTGCCCAATTTCACTGGATTTTGGACCTTTTTGACATGCTGACAACTATTTGATTTTAAAAAGAAATGCAAAAAGAATATGTTGACCTAGATGATATCAGGTTTTAATTAGTCGAATATTCTATATTTTATTTTAGACAACTATCGAATTTTTCAGTGATATCAGATATGATCAATCCAACAACTTATGTTGTGTACTCAGCAATTGAATAATATAACGGCATAAAAATATTTTTAAAAATATTATAACGTTGTCGTAAATATTCGTATCAGACATATATATCATATAGACATATACTAACTTTTGTTTTAAAAAAAAATTGTATCATAATATTTGTATGATTGTGTCTGCGCATTATAAATTGTACCCACGTTGTAATTTTAGTTAGTTAGTTTTTACTTTACCCGTAATTCTTCCTTGTTTTATTGCTAAATAATTCAAATGCCAAATTGGATGCTCCTAATTTGTTGTCGAAATATCATTCATTACTTACGACTACCCCCTAACGTTTAAACTGTTTACGAAAAATACCCCTCACACCTCATAAATTTCTATTATTCCTAGCGAAAGATCAAAGGCCAGGTGTGAAGCAAAGCAACTTCACGATCCTCCGATGAAACTAGAATAGGCTGATTGCTCCAATCGCGAAAGGGGGAAGAGCGCATACGCTAGAAAGAAAGCCTTTCTGGATCGCTATAGGCATGCAGTCTAACCTGCTTTGGGACCGAGAATCCGTCTTTTGATCCTCCTCTCACATTCGTTCTTTTGGCTCAACTTTATCCAAGTTTTGCAGAGGGAGCAACTCCATTTTTCACCTTGAATTGGTCCAAATATGCGGAATTTCTTACTTTTCGCGAAGGATTAGATCCGGTAACTCATCGGTTAAACGGTAATAAACCATCAGTTCAGGTGGAAAACCAAAGATATTAGGGCCAAATTAGAGAGATATTCCAATGTCCAAGCCATTGCTCTTGTGATCAAATTCGCACAAAATTAAAACAAGAAAAAGGTAACTTAAATTCACCTCGGTTGTTCATCTTCCCCAATCCATTTCATTTTCATATAATGAACAAGCATCCATAGCAGATATAAACAAATAACTCTTGCTTTAAAAAATAAATAAATAAGTAAATAACTCGTGCTAATCATGAGAGATCACAGCAACTTTCAATATTAAATTAAACCCCACCCTGTATATACGCAATAAAACTCTTTAATTTTCAGAGAAAAATGAGGCCAAAAACTAATGTCTTCCTCGCACTTTTCATCATTGTAGTGTATTCTTCCTCCTATTTTGCCAGAAAATCCTACAACATAAACAATCATAATAGTTCCCGGAATTCGAAGCGTTTTCATAAGCAAGCCGTGCTGAATGTAGAAGATTTTGGAGCTAAAGCTGACAATAAAACTGATAATTTCCAGGTACATACATACATATTGTATAGTAATATCATTCTCCATTAAATTTTTAGTGTTTTAATCAACCTGATTATAATCATGCTAACTTACATTAGAACCTATTTCTACTCAATATTTTCCTGCATGTATGTTGGATAGCTAGGTTGTAGTTGAGGTAGTTTACCATCAAAAATATTTGTTAATAATCCTACAATCAATTGTAATTAAGAATAATTTGTTGTTGTTAATCACATTTGCAGGCATTCAAGAAAGCTTGGGTTAAGGGTTGTAATTCTGTGGAATCAGCTAAAATTCTGGTTCCCAGAGGCAAGACTTTTCATGCTAAGTACCTTAAGTTTATTGGTCCATGCCAATCTGGTATTTCCATCGAGGTAAGTTCATAAAATGCATTTTACACACAGTTATATATAGAGAGACGGCGAGTTTTGCAGCCAGTCGAAAAAAAATTTGAGATGTTTTTTATGTTAGTTCTTTTCATGCACTAACTATTAAGAAATTGTGCTATCAACCCGTCTCAAATTTTCTTTTCTTTTGTTTTATTTAATCTTGAGCCTCTTCTCCAAATCCTGGCTCCGTCCCGTCTTTACATGTATGTACATACAATTATTACATTCTTTATAGCAAACATATGAAAGAAGACATGTTGCAACATTTCAGGAAGTAACAATGATTTTTAGTTGTAATTTTGATTAATTTTTCTATGTTTCTCTTTTGAATTTGTAGATTCAAGGGACTATAAAGGCTTTCCCTCTGATGTCTGACATTCGAAGAAGTTTTTGGATCAAATTTGAAAATGTAAGAAATATGGAATTGTCTGGTGGTGGAACTATAGATGGTAATGGACAAGTATGGTGGCAAAATTCTTGCAAAATCAAGAAAACCAAGGTATATATCATTTTATTGTTATTTTCAAAATTGTCACAATTTTAATTTTTTCTAGAAATGTGATTTTCCTAATAAATTTTCAATTATACTAAATTATTAGATATTATTAGATTGACATGTCTCGTGTTTGTCTTTTTTAAGCCATGTCAAAGCCAAGGTGCCCCGACGGTATGTTCGTCAACTCTTTATAGTTCGTACAAAATATTCTTACATATACCACAAAATGATTAAATTACAGTTAGACCCCTTAAAATTCGGTCTAATTACAAAAAGCTTCCTCTTGATTAAAAATTACCGTTAGACCGTATTTCAAGGAGTCCGGCAGTAATTTACCGAGGTACATAACTTTTCTGAGAGGCTCTTTTCTTTAATTTTTCTCCCCAGCAGGCTCTAATATTTAGAGACTGCACAAATTTGAGGGTGAGCAACTTAAGGCTGCTGAATGCACAGCAAAAGCATGTGAATTTTGAGGATTGTAATGGTGTGGAGGCTTCAAGGCTTTCAGTAATAGCACCAGGACACAGTCCCAATACAGATGGTATTCATATTACTAGGACAACCAATATCAAGGTTTTGGATTCTGTGATTGGAACAGGTAATTAAAAGGGATTGAGTTAAAATTATGAGTTAATTTAGATAGACAATGCTTCTCTAACATAATGTTATGAAGTTAGCATGATTGATGATTAATGTTGGTTTTGGTTAGGGGATGACTGTGTTTCTATTGTTAATGGATCAAGAAATGTAGAGGTTAGAAACATTGTGTGTGGACCAGGTCATGGAATCAGGTAAATGCGTATGATATACGGACACTTTTAAAAATATTATTTTACCGGGTCGAACACATCCTATGTAATAAATGTAAAAAACAATTTGTGTATTCGTATCCATATCCCCATATTCATATCCACAAATCAGAAATACACACATATATGAAATAAAACTCCTGCATATTAAATACACTTCATTGCATCTATTTTTAGATATTGCAACATAAGTTGATTGACACAAGTTTAGAAAGACTACAAATTGAATCCTCAGAACTTTCAAAATTACACAAACTACCCTTCTAAAAAATGATATATATATATATATATGGGATAATTGCGTACAACACCATGAGATTTAGCGAAATTACAAATACTTCCCGAGGTTTGAGAAAGTACAAGCTCCCTTTTGACTCGTTATCTCCTTCATTAAATTTAACCGAATATGCTGAAACTCAAGGGGTATATGTAATAAAGAGCACAAAGGTAAGAGAATTAATGCAAGAACTGAAATTCTTAAGGAGTTTGATGTAAGTACTTGGAGTTAACTGCACCAAACCCCCTGTGTTTGTTCCAAATTGTAAAAAAAACCCTCTGTTATAAAAATTAGTTGAAAAAACCTTATGTTATTTTATTTTTTGCACACGGCCCCCTTATTCCATTTGGTCAATTATTAAATCTTTTAACCCTAAAATACCCTTACTCCATAAGGTTTTTTTAACAGTTGACCAAAGAAATGAGGGGGTGATGTGCAAAAAATTAAATAACATAAGGTTTTTTGAATTAATTTTTGTAACATAGGGTTTTTTTTTGCAAATTGGGACAAACACAGGGGGTTTTATGCAGTTAACTCATTAAGGGCATTATAGACATTTTATCCCAAAAAAACACATTCCTACACGCAATCAACGCGCGTGAGGGCCACACAACGCGCTCAGGGTTTTTTTTGCAAAATTTTAGAAAACACAGGGTTCTTTGGATGATATTCCATATGACGGGGGTTTTTTTTGTTCTTTTCGCCTAACACGAGGTAGTTTTCGGCAATTTACTCTAAGTACTTGAGTTTTGTATCTAGCTAGCATTTTTTTTCCCCCGTGAATGCTACTAAAGATATTTTAGAAATTTTATGATAAAGATAAACTAATTTCATACCTAAACTCTATGGATGCCTAATATTGTTCTGTAGATATTGATCATGCATATTTATATTGAAATGATATTTGTTATATTTAAGATAGGTGCATTATCGATCACCAACATTTGAAATATTTGTTTAAATGACTCTATCGGATATTTATGTGAATTTACTAATTAATGCATTTATTGGTGTTGGTTTATTTGTTATGATTTTCAATTTTGAGGGAAAAATTTGGTAGTGCACAATGAATGTTTGCCATTTTTTTATATGAATTTTTATTTTTGAGGGAAAATTTGTTATAATTCGAAATAAATTATCTATACTATATATTAAGCGAGAGACTCAAGTAGTAACCGTTTGGTCTCTTGGACCTTGGTGTCCTTTTTTTCTTTTTCTTTATTTATTTTTATCCGTTTTCTTCTTTTGCGTTCTTTTCTCTTCTTTTCTTTTTTTTTTTTGTTTTATCACTTCAACAATATTTTTTTAATTATCTTTTCTCTCTTCTAACTTCAATGTTTTTCTTTTATATATAATTCTTATTTTTTTCCAAAGATAGTGTTGTTTGGTACTTTGGTATATTATTTTTTTATGTTATTTTATTTATTATAATTTAATAAATATATTAAAAATAATTATAAAATATATATTAATATAAAAATCATTTTTAATATATTTAATTCATAAATTTCTTTTTTAATTTGCACACGCAACAAGTGTGCCACAGTTACTAGTCTTAAATTAATTTTAAATGAACTTGTATAAAATATAAAACTAAGATATAAATATAAGAGCGAATTTATAACTTTTTATCATACTTCATAAGGATAAATATGCATGGAATATCCAATTCAATTTACATTTATAGATAAAATATTAAATATTAAATTAAATAACAACTTTTTAAATACAAAATATTTAAAATTAACTAACATTATAATTATATCATTAAACTCTCAATAAAATTACAATATATCCCCTAAGGGTGTTTGTAGAATGTAAATTTTAGTTTAAACGGTGTGATTAACAACATATGAAATTTGTGAGAGAGAGTGTAAAGATAGGAGGGAGTTCGTTCTCAACCTCAGGGGATAATCTATAATTTCGCCAAATTTCAGAGGGTTGTTCGTAACTATCCCATATATATACATAGATAGATATAACACACACAGATATAGATGTATTTATACATTAGTAATAGTTGAAAATCTTGACCTGCAGCATTGGAGGTCTAGGTCAAGACAACACAGAAAATCATGTTTCGGATATTTTTGTGAAGGGAGTGAAGCTGAAAGGAACAACCAATGGAGTAAGGATAAAAACTTGGCAGGTATTTAATTAATCTTAAACTATATATTTAATTTGCTTTTCTTCACATTCATTTAGTTCAATTATTAACATATATAATTTTGCAGGGAGGTAGTGGAATAGCAAGAAACATAGAATTTGAAGACATTGAGATGAGGAATGTGTCCAATCCCATAATCATAAACCAGTACTACTGTGACAAAAACAAAAAATGTGATAAAGAGGTATTTCACAAGACTTCATATCAAGAAGATTTACAACGTGTTTGCAAACTTTTTTAGAAAAAAAAAAGAATTATTTTGTGATCCAAGTTCATTTCCGGCAATATCAGAGTATTTGAAATTTAACTTTTTCTTATTTTAAGTGGAAATAAATTAGAATTTAAAAGCACCTAAAAACATGATTTTAACTTCTGATTCTAGCTTCTAGTTTATTTTCGTAAATAAATTCATGTTTTTTAGATCTAATAAAAGTAATTGTCCTACACAATCATAACTTTTACTATAACTTTTTGCAATTTTAGCTTCTTATACAAAAGCACAAGAGTTTGCAAACACCCTTAATCAATAATATACATATATAAATACATACACATAAATATATTACATACATATATATACACACACACATATCTGACATTTACATAATTTTTATTGCAGAAATCAGCAGTGCAATTAGAGAACATATTATACAGGAATATAAAAGGCACAAGTGCTTCAAAAGTGGCCATAAATTTCAACTGCAGTGAGTCAGTTCCATGCAGAAATCTCATACTGGAAAATGTCAAATTAAGTACCCATGCAAAGGGACAAAAAGTTGAATCTATTTGCACCCATCTTGCTCTCCAAACTGTAAAGAATTCACTTCCAAGTTGCTCCATGAAAGAGTAAATCTAATATGTCAGACATTGCTTTTAATTTGCTTTAAAGTTGTATCAATTCACTCATGGTAGGAATATTTTTAGTAGTTTTGATTTGTCTTACAAAGGGGAGAAATAGATGCATTCAATTCTTTTGAGAAATCCCTGTACATTTGCTTTCTACTTTTAATGGATCATAGTCCTTGGAGAAAGCAAAAGCAAGAGGATGGTTAGTGATTTATAGAATCTTTTATTCTGGATAAATTATCAATTGTTTGTATTTCGTTACAAGACTTTCATTTGTGGATAAAAATTTTCCTTCAAGGATTCGTGTGCTTGCAAATTTTATTTCGAAACTCAAGTTTCTCAATAACTTACTTTATTAGAAACTTTCTTGAAACGTTTTGAGCCACCCTCAAACATTCTTCACGCAGTAATGAATATCTCGTTCCTTGATCGGTTCCTTTCTTCGAGACTTCAACGTAGAAGCCCTCTAGAATGATCTACACCAGTCCTACGCACAAATCAGATTAGTGAGTATGCTAGTACTATAATATGTGTATTGAAAGAAACATGAACAAGATAAAGAGAGCAAGAAGATTCTCCCGTTAAAACCCAATTGATGTGTGAAATAATTCACACATGATTCTTCAAAGAAAAAGCCTCCATCTTTTCTACAGTTGAGAGAGTTTTTCTTTTCTTTGGAACTTCATGAATGTCGGTTTAGAGAGAATGAGAAAAGATTCTTCTCTTTTATTCTCATAAGAAACGCAAAACCTACTGAGAGAGAGTTTCTTTTTCTTCTCTAAGTCTGTTTTACGTAATGAGATAATTAAGATATAATCAATTAATAATTACATTATTAATTAATATCTTTTATCCTAATAACTTTAGGATATTGTCTCTTATTTATTTATTTCATAAATAAATAAACTAACACATTATCTATTATTTATTTCACAAATAAATAGTTTATGATATTATCTATATATTTATTTCATAAATAAATACTAATAATAACAACTTGATATTATCTCACTTATTTATTTTATAAATAAATAAATCTTGATATTATCTTGTCACTTATTTCTCAAATAACGTAAGATAATATCATTTCATTTATTTCTCAAACAAGGGTGATAATATCCTTTATTTATTTTGTAAATAAATAAAATTAGATAATGTCATATTTATTTCATAAATAAATAATGTCAATTTCTAATTAATAATTAATTATTTATTGGACTTCTTTATTCCGGGTTGGGCCTTAGAATTAATTCTCTAATTAATTCTAATAGCCCTTTATAATTAATTCCCCAATTAATTATATTTGGGTTTTACAATTAATTCTGTAATTAATTGTACTTGGGCTATATGATTAATTCTCCAATTAATTATATTTGGACTTTATAATTAATTCTCCAATTAATTAATACATGGCCTAATTTCTCCATTAAACCACGAGCCCAAATTAATGCTCACGTACCGTACACGTGTGATCTCATTTCTATCAATTATTTGATCTTTCCAACAATATCCTATTGAACCTGGTATTTGTTTGTGACCCTCTAGGCTCATAGTTAGTAGTGAGCCTAATTAATTAATACACTTGTTAATTAATTAGCTCACAGATCACACTACCTCGACCGAGGGTTTTGGGATGGTATATGAACGACTTATACAATAAGAGATCTTCTTGCCTTAAACAAGTGTAGGTCCTTTATTGGTTCTCACATGCCTCCATGCTCCACTTTTGTAACCCTGACATAAGTCATAATTCAGTTATCTCGAGCGACCCCTTTTTAGACCTATATCTAAGATTACTTAGGTTTCTCACACGAAACATCATTGGAATCTCAAGTCAAAGGATTAATTACTCACTCCATTGACATGTGAGATGTATCCTAATCTGGAAGTTTCCTCTTATAGAAGTGGAAACTTCCTTTCCCATTTAGGATTGTTCTCACGCGGGACAACTCAGTGTACTTGTTTTGATAACAAGCACCCTCGTGTATTGTGTAAGCATCAACTTATGCACTTTACACCCCATGAAACTGGGTGATCCTTCTTAAGGACATAATCCCACAAGCAAGCCTCAATCGAGCCTAATTGACACTCCCACTGTTCGTTGGGCTCATCGACTTGGAGTAGTTTCTAATCCGGCTTGAGTTAGGGCTTGTTTCATGTGTCATTCACCCAATGATAAAGTCCCTAACAACCTGATGGATTCGAGAAGTTCTAATACATGTGCATGTAATATGAGACACACAAAACACGTAATTGAACATAAAGAAGTGTTTGCCTATGATTAATATCAAATGTCTATTATTCAAAGATTGTCTGTGATTTAAAGAAAGTCCCAAAACGGATTACAACGAATCGGCTTTCTAGGGTATTATTCCCAATAAAGTCTTCATGCAAGATGCATTTTTGACATCCAATTATCGAAGAGACCAGTTGTTGGAAACAACCAAAGATTATAGTACCAGGCCAATAGTACCAGGACGCACGACTAGACTAAAAGTGTCACCATAATCCCGACCAAGTTGCTAAAAATAACCCTTAGTCACGAGACGAGCTTTATACTATTCCAAACTTCTATCAGCTTGACTCGATATACCAACTTACTTGCAATGGTATTCATAAAGGGATGTGCTAGAACCAGGGACCAAGTTTGATTCTTAATAAGAGCATTGATTTTCTCCAACATTTCTTGTCACTAATTTTTATTAGCTTGAGTAAAACAAGTAGGTTTCGTTGAGAGTGAATTTACGGCAGTAAAAGCAATACGGGGCAACGAGCGTTAGGAGGCATGATAGACTTTGAGTTTTCTGGTATCAACCTTGAAATGGGTCACTACAGTGTGAAATCTGGTAATGGTCGAGGAACTTCACCAGTTGTAGGAGAAGTCTCAGAGAGTGCGGAATCCATTGGATTGTGCGATGTAGGTGGACTGGTATCTGCAGCAAAAGGTGGTATATCAGATGAAGCAGCCGGAAAGTGGTAGTCAGATACTGGCACATGAGAAATTGGAACTAGTGGTTGCTAACTGGAGAATGGAACTTGTGAGTCTGGAACTAATGACTGTTGATTGGACACTTGAACTTGTGAATTTGGAACCAATGGTTATTGACTAGATATTGGAACTAGAGAATGTGAAACTAACGGTGGGGCATTCTTATGCTAGAACTTCAGCAAGGTCGAAAAGTGATGGTGTAGGATGTTCAACAGAGTCAACTGGTGATGGAAATATACTTTTATCAAACACTACATGTCAGGAAAAGAGAATCTTGTCGTGGAGATCTCAAAATATTTGTACCCCTTATGGAACGGACTATATCCAAGAAAAAATGCATTGACTGATCTTAAAATCAAGTTCTGTCCTGTCAAAAGTTATTAAACATGGATAATATAAAGAACCAAATGTTTGTAAATGTGCACGAGATGGCTCCTCACCATAAAGTAATGCATAAGGATTATTGAACTTAAGCAAGGCAGCCGACAAACGGTTGATAAGGTATACCGCAGTTACAAAAGCATAAGTTCAAAATGGAGAAGTTAAGTTGCAGTGTGCCAATAACGTAAGGCTAGTTTCCACAATATGTCGATATTTACGTTCGATAATACCATTTTATTCGGTGTCCAGGGCAAGATAATCGATGAACACTTTCACAAGTTTGATAATATGATTGTAAAGCGTGGCCAATGAATTCTCCGTCTACATCACTTTGAATATATTTTGAGAAAAAATATTTTTAACTATTGCAATGAACTTGTTGTTGGGAATAGTCCCCTAAAAGCCGATCTTGTAATCTGCTTAGTGTTTTTTCTTTGTAAATCACAGACAATCTTTGAATAATAAACGAGCTGATTTGATCATAAAGCAACACTTCTTTATATGCTCTTATTTGATTGTATGATTACTTTAACTGCGCATGTGTAAAAACTCCCTTAATCTAATTAACTTATAGGACTCAACCATTTAGGAAAAGTGGTTTATGAAACGAGCCCTAAATCACATAAGTTAAGATTAGAAACTACTCCAAGTCGATGAGTATAAAAGACAGTGGGAGTGCCGAATTGAATCGCTTGTCACTTGCTTATGTCATCACGCCCTTAAGAAGGATCACGTTGTTTCATAGGGTGTAAAATGTATAGTCGATGCGTGCATGATACATGAGGGTGCTCGGTTGATTTGAACGAGTACACTGAGGTGTCCCGTATGAGAAGATTCCTAAATGAGAAAGAAAGTTTCTATTCTGGAAATGGAAACTTCCAGATTAGGAAATATCTCACAAGTCATTGATGTGATTCAGTAGTCTTTAGACTTGAGATTCCATCAATGCTTTATGTGAGCTAACTCTGTAGTCTTAGAAATAAGCCTAAAAGGATGTCGCCCGAGAAGGCTGAATTACAACTTATATTGAAGCTGCACAAGTGGCACATGAAAGCATGTGAGAATCGATAAAGTACCTACACTTGATTTAGCAAGATGATCTCTTATTATGTAGGTCATTCATATGCCATCTCGGAGTCCTTGGCCAAGGCAGTGGATTGAGATCAAGAAAGGGGTTTCTCGGATCGAGATCAAATGGATATGAAAGGCATTTAACATTAAGACTGAGATTATTAGAGTTATGGTTATTCCCTTATCCTAGATCTTGGTTGAGAGATGGGTTGTAGGAGGATCGTATTTCACATATGTCAATGACTTAAAGGTTCTTCGAATTTATACATTCTTATTCAACTAGGGGTCTCCTACCTATTGTTCTACTATGGTAGTGTGATCTATAAACTGATTAATTAATTAGGAATTAATTAATCGGGGTCACTGCGAAACAACCTAGAGGGTCACACACAAATGCCCGATCACGAGGGGTGAGGCTTGAATCGATTAACGAGTTGATCGAACCAATCAAGGATTGGAAAGGGCCATACATGTGGGGCACGTGTCAATGAGTGACACGTGTCACTTCTTTTGTGATAAATTAAATAATTAATTTTGATTAATTATTTAATGGACTTTAATTTAATAATGAATTATTATTAAGTCCAAATTTGGAGTTTAAATATCCAATAAATAATTAATTGTGAATTAATTAATTATTGACATTAATTTATTTATTATGAATAAATAAAATATCCCATGAAAATATCTAAGAGAATTAGATAGAATTTCTTGCAAGGCAAGTTGATCAAAGGAGACTTTTGGTCAAAGTAGAAAACCTTTTTTACCTATCAAGTAATTCAAAGTCTTGGAGGTTGGGAATCCTTGGGCAACAAGACAAGGGGTTCGAACCCCCTAACCTATTTAAGGGTGGGGTTCGAACCCCATGGGAGATGGATAGCAAAAATTCTCCAAATCACTTCACACAATTCCCTAGAGCCTAAACACTAAATATAGTACTAGCACCCTCCCTATTTAGATAGTGATCGAGGTTGGTTTGGGTACTATTACTCTAGAGGATTGCGATTTTGGAGTCTTGAAGATTTGAAGAAGTTTGAGGGACTTGTTGTTGGAAAACAGCAGAGTTTAAGCAGCGGAAGTTTAAAATTTTTTCCAAAAGCGAATCGTGATCTTGTAATGTTCGTTTCAAAACTTAGGGACTCAAGAAACTCACACGAATTGAAGCTTTCTTGAAACGTATTGAGCCGCCTTCAAACGTTCTTCATGCGGCATGAAAATCCCCGTTTCTTGATTCTTTCTTCGAGATTCCAAAGTAGAAATCCTCTAGAGTAACAATCCACACCAACCTAGATTTAAATCATGTTAGTGAGTATGCTAGTATTATAACATGCGTATTAAAGAAACAGAAACGAGAAAAAGAGAGCAAGAGAATTATCCCCAAAATTCCATGAAGGTTGGACGTGATCTCCAAGTCACGTGTAAGGCATCAAAATCGAGCCCCATGTCCCTTTTATAGGCTAGGGTTCGAAACCCTAGCTTGTAGGAATTAGGTCTCCTACTATGACTTTGTCTTCTATTCTTTCTTTCTTTCCAAGTAAATAATATCTTATCTAACATAAGATATTTATTTTATAGAAAAAGAGCTCCTAACTAATCTAGGAATATTTAATTATTCTAGTAATAATTAAATATCTTATCCTAATAATATTTATTCTAATCATATTAGAATTAATACTTTATTAGAATAATAAAACAGAAGATATTTATTTATTTATTTATTCTAATCAAATTAGAACAACTAAATAATTAAATACTTAGAATTAATTATCCAATTAATTCTATCAAGGACTTTAGAATTAATTCACTAATTAATTTTATTTCGGCTATATAATTAATTCTCCAATTAATTACATTTGGGGATTTATGTCACGCCCCGGGTCCGAGGGCCCGTTGGACGCGAGTGTAAATCTCCAAGCCCACCGAGTATAACCTGAAACTGAGCCTAAACCACTACCCAAAAGGGATATCCATTTGTTATACTTGGCCTCTTTAACTTATAAACTGAACTTAACTATCATACTTTCCCGATGTGGGACAGGGGTATCACAATTTATAATTAATTTTCCAATTAATTATATCTTGGCTTTATAATTTAATTAATTATATTTGGGCTTGATAATTAATTCTCTAATTAATTAACACATGATCCAATTTCTCAAATGGATCACACGTCCCAAACAATGCTCTCGATCCACACGTGTACTTTACACTATGGTCTCGTTTCCATCAACTATTTGATCTTTCCATAATACCCTTTGAACCCGGTATTTGTGTGTGACCCTCTAGGTTCAATTTCAGTTAACAGCGAGCCTAATTAATTAATACACTTTATTAATTAATTACCTCACAGATCACACGACCATAGTCTAGCAACAGGTGTGTGACCCCTACCCGAAATGTGAATGTATATTCGAAAGAACCTTTCAGTCAATGACATCATGTGGGATACGATCCTCCTACCATCCTATCTCTCGATTAAGGGATACGGGGCTCGGGTTCGTTGTAGGAATCTTTCTGGTTCCTGTCTCCTCTTTTCCCGGCCCTCTTGCTTACTATGAGTTCGCTTCCTACGAGCCCATGCGCCTCTCAGCCCATACATAAGGCTGAACAGTTAACAGCGGGAAGCGAAGGAAGAGAATCAATTTGGTTATACACGGCAAATCTAGGGCATGGGAATATAGAGAGCCTTACTAACCTTAATCTTAAAACAAAGTTCCCTTCATATTCCATTTGATCTCAATCTAAGAAAATCTCATTTTCTTGATGTCTTGATCTAACCACCATGCGCAAGGATTTTGAGGATGGAATCATGAATGACTTGTGTAATAAGAGATCATCTTGACTACAACAAGTGAATGTCCTTTATTGATTCCAACAATACTCATATGCCACTTGTGTAATCCCAACATAGGCCGTGGTTCAGGTGTCTATACGGTGACACCCTCTAAAGCACGGACACGCCTAAAAAATGGCCTGTGCAATGTCCGACACGTGTCGGACACAGACATGGCTCCGACACGCCTCCGAAACGTGTCGGACATGGCTGAAGGAGTGTCCGAAAAACAAAAAAAAATAAAATTGGGACACGGTATCGGACACGGCGAGGTGGAGTGTCCGACACGGCGGGGCAAATTTGATCATTTTTTTATGCTTTTTTTAATATTTTTTGAATTTTTTGGAGAGAAAATTGAAATAACAAAACTTATTTTAGTTTTTAATATTATATATTTTTATAAATATTTTATGTTACATAGATTATACTTATAAAATATTTTTATTTATATATAAAATATATTTATTTATATAAAATATAGCCGTGTCGTTTTGAAAAAATCCGTGTCGCCGTGTCCGTGTCCGTGTCCGTGTCCTTATCCGTACAACATAAGCGACACCCTTTTGAGCCTATATCAAAGATTACAGAGTTAGCTCATATGAGACAATGTGGAATCTCAAGTCTAAGGGTTAATTCCTAACGTCATTGACATATGAGATATTTCCTAATCTGGAAGTTTCAGGAAACTCCCTTTCCCATTTAGGAATCTTCTCACGTGGGGCACTCTCAGTGAACTCATCATTACAACGAGCACCCTTATGTATTGTGTACGCATCAACTTATGCACTTTACACCCCATGAAATAGGATGATCCGTCTTAAGGACACAACTACACAAGCAAGTCCCAACAGAGGCAAAGTCGACACTCCCACTATCGGTCGGCCTCATTGACTTGGAGAAGTTTCTAATCCTCGCCTATGGAGTTAAGAACTTGTTTCATGTGTCATTCCCATAATGACAAAGTTCTTAACAGCCTCATCGGATTAGGGGAGTTCTAGATATGCACACGTAATGAAAACACTCAAAACACGTATTGACACTTAAGAAGTGTTCGCCTGTGATAATAATCATTCATATATTATTCAAAGATTGTCTGTGATAAAGAAAAAGCCCCAAAGCATAGCAGTTTTCTAGGGCACCATTCCCAACAATCTCCCATTTGCCCGTAAAAGTCTTTCAGGTCCATTATAGGTCCCATCTTCCCAAGATGTACCTTTAGAGCCTTATTGACTTTGGGCGTTTCCAAAGTGGATCTGTTATATTCTCTGCTGATGTGAATGTTTTTAATTTGCATATCATTAAGGAAACACGATTTCCTTATTCACGTGATTCATAATCAGGTGTCTGGTCCCTTGGTGAGGTCTCAGTTCTCTTACTCGAGCAACCATCCATTTTATCATACAATATGATAATGGTGTTGTTTCATGCTAGGAACTACATCTACCCGTTAGATGGAGTTTCTTACCCAAACACTTAACTTAACGGTATTCAATACGACTAAGTTTTCAACTTTATAGTCGAATCTATTAGTGCCTCTCGATTGGAACTTTTCCAAAGCACTGTTCTGCCATTTAGGCAGAATGCGTATCCTCTCATAGATCAATAATTATCTATATTTTGATACAATGATTACATTAAACAATCCTTTAATGACAAGATCTCGCTGGACTCTTAAAACATATCCTCATTTCTTCTAAAGTACTCCGAGGGAATTTTTATAGCAATCCAGTGACCTTCTCTAAGGTTACGTTTAGAATAGGCCCATCACGCTATGTGGTAGCCATATCTCGTCAAGTACATAATTTTGCATACATTATGCACCCTTTTCCCAAAAAGGATTTTGGACATTCTAACTTTCTCATAATTATTTTAGGACACATCCTCTTCAAAAGAGATGTTCCATTGTCCACTGGAAATTCTGTAGGAATCTTCCATACTAAACCATTTTAGTACAACGTCTATGTGCCTTGACTGTGATAATCCTATTATTCTCTTAAGTCTATCTCCATAGATATTTATCTCGAGAATGTAGGATCTATCACCAAGATCTTTCATTTCAAAATGCTTCCTAACCAGGCTTTGATAACTTTTATGTCATCCTTCGCATTCCCAATGAGAAGGATGACATCTTCGCAAAGTACCAAAAGTTGAACTTTTAGTCTCTAACACTTTCTTGTACACGCTATGCTCGAATTATAAGTCAAACAATTTTGACTATTTCACTAATTTGAATACTCTAATTCCTAGAAGTCTGATCCAATTTCGTAAATTGACTAATTTGAGTCTGCAAACCTTTTGCTTACTCCCACTAAATGTGAAATCCATAGATGTTCTATATTTATGTCTTCATCAATCTCATATTAATAAGACAAGCTTGATCCTATCAAGTAGTTCAACTAAGGTCCAAACTTAGTTTGACTATATGGAATCCATTTCAGATTTCATAATTGTTTTCACCGTTCAGATTCCAAATCTGACAGCGCCTCCCGACAGGTAAATAGATCAGTATCCACTTTAGAAGATTTCATGGTGAAAACCATATTATCTTATAGGCTTTCAAGGAATGCGTTCTAAACGCATTGAGGGAGGAGAGTTCACTCGTGTACTATCTCTTAAGATTGGCCAAGTTTTATCAGAACGGTTCATCTCTTCCTATTTGTGGCATGGGTTATGGCCTCAAACCTTTTGAAGTCTTTGGGCTTACCTTTCTTCTCTCTTAGGAACGATTCCCAAAGAAATGTATATTCTTTAAAACAAACAACAATTGTTCAAAAGAATTGTAGAAACAATATTCTATATTGTTTGCATAGACTTGAACTAGTTTCAATCTTATTTCTCAATTTCTTCTTCAATTAAGAAGACTCAAGAGAAATACATTCTTTAGAATAAACAACATTTATTCCAAAGAGTTGCAAAAGTGACAATATATATTGTTCATATAAACTTGAACTTGTTTCAAGTTCATCTCCCACTGTCTTCTTCACTTAAGAAGACTCCCACTGTCCTCTTCATATAAGAAGACAATCCCAAAATTCTAAGATAAGAATTATTAGGGAATTTTGAAAGCCACAATTCATAGTGCATTTAAGGGACTGATTTGGAATTTACAAGATTAAAAATCCCAACTGCGTTTTTCTGAACCATAAGTTCAGAATAAAGGTAAGTCAGTAAAATTCACAAGGAACGAACCATATCCTATAGGGTTAGGTTCCTTCATTAAAAAATACTAAGCTATTCATGAATGAGCTTACTGAGGGATAATCTTATTATCTCTAAGATGACTAAGGAGTTAGTCACTAAGATATCTGCTATCTCGATCCAATCGAGCTGCCTATATCTTATAACTACCAAGGTTCCTAACCTTCCTTATTTTGAAATTCTAATAATTTTACAAAAGTTTCAGATTCGTACTTCAGTAAGTACGCAAATTCATAATGATTAAACTAACGATTTAGTCTAGTGCTTACATTAAGCAAACCTTAATTGTAGCGCCTCCCCTAGCACTACAACCCCCGCACCACAATACTTCCGAGTGGAGGTTAGACATAACACCCGAGAAATACTTCAGCGAACGGTCAGGATAATACGTGAGTAAGGTGCATGACACAGTGCAACGGAAGATAAAGAGATTTAAAACTTTGTAAGTGCGCAGAAATGCTAATGTACGCAAAGAACTGGAACTATTATTATTGATCGAACCGACTTGACATACAGAGGAGTATAACAAGATGACATGATGGTGTAAAATGTAAGGATAGATGGTTTGAAGTATAATCAGAACTATGTGACCTTAGAATCAGTTTGACCTGCTATACGTGACACCTTAATGCTTCAAGATACCTCTAGTTCTTGTTCCCTTGATTCCTGAAAGGCTGAAACCATGCAGTTAAAAGAGTGAGGAGTTAGTCAAAGTGACTAAGTGAAGGTGTATATTAGCTTAGACTTATATGTATAGTTATATATTTATATATGACCAAGAAGGTCTCTTGGTCTAAAATACTGGCAATAAGATATAGCAAATATGAAACGGTTCATAATAAATGTAAAAATAGGGATAGGGGTAACTTGAAATATTTTTAGAAATATGAACCGTTTGTAATAAGAACTTTTAATGCCCGCAAGCCAGACCTCTCCAACTGTAACTCCTTAAATATTTGGTAAAAACAGTAACGACACTGTACATGGCCCCGATACTTTAATAAAACTAAGTAAGATAATAACTCCGCTACTCCGTAGTGTCAATAGGGAATCAAACCCTAAAGACGATGTATGTAATAAGTGGGAGGAAGCTATCTCTCCCAGGGAGGTTGTCTCCATTGTAAATCTCTTGGCGTGGAGTAACTAACCTCCAGCTAAACCACTACCAAGAGTTGGTGGCGGTCTGTGGCACCAACAATACCCTCGGCCTGATGCCTTCCGGGTAATTGCTAGACACAGCTGCGCGTCGGGGCCCATAGTAATAAGAAATAATGATATACTTGCTTAGTCGGGAATTAGTTCTTAGTAATAATAGGACTGAAGTATATAACGTCCGGGTAAGATCCTGATTCCGACATAAAAGTATTTCCTCATAGAGAGGGATATTATACTGTAATATTGTGTATAGATAAGAAATCAAATAATAGATAGGTTTAAAAATAGTTTTTATTTAGATATGTAAGTATAGGCATGATTCCGGTTGAAAATGTTTTAATCCTCACCTGTACCGATAGCCAGACAAAGTCAGGTGGATTCCATTGTTCGGTCCTAATTTCGCCTGAAAGTATTAACTACTACAGGCTTAGGACTATGTTCTTATTATTCTAATCAAATAATCATATATAATATCCTAATCAAATAATCACATAGGGTACATATCATGTAACATGTTAGAGAATTCCCGGTAAACCCTAATTTTAACCGTTTAAGGGAATTTAATTTAATTAATTAGGTTCTATGAAGTCTTTAACTAAACAAATATTTATTAATCACATTATGATCGTAATTAGAATATTAGAAATGAAATTTAGGTTTAATTCAACAATGTAGGTTAGATTTTAAAATTATTTCATAACTTACCATTTTTTGGAAAATTCGGGTAAAATCTTTCTTTAAAAATTCCAAAACCTATTTTATAATTATTTTTAAATAATTTTCGAAATTAATTGAATATGGGTTGACCAAAAAGTCAAAATTACTATTGAAAATATTTACTATTCAATTTCTTATGAATTAAACACTTTATAACATAAAATCGAACACACACACACTCACACACTATCACACGTGCACTTTAATTCATTCAAGAACAACATGAACATGTTCTTAGACTTATGAAGGTGTTTATATTAGCTCATGATCAGATTTAACAAATTCTAAGTCCGTAACACATAATTAAACTCACAATGTAGCACTTTATGTAACTTTAATCATAAAATTAATTCTAAATAAATTATTCTAGGCATGAATTTAATCAAACAATATCATAATTATTTAAATACAAACTCACATTATATCATATCATAATTCATGCATTTAATTAAATTAAATTCCATAATGTAGACACATTATATTTAAAACTAACAATTATGCATATATTTCATAAAAATAAAATTCCTAAAGCATAATTTAATTAATCCTAAGCATGCTACTACTATATTATACTAAGATAAACATATAAAGCATGAAATAATAAAAGAAAAGCACACCTTATGTGGAGAGAGGGCTGATCTCGTGACTTAGGGAGAGGTTGAGAGAGTTTGGTGTGTTCTTGGAAATAAAATGGGAATGGGTATTTATAGGTGTGGTTTAAGGGCTTAAGTTGTAATTTCCTATTCTTTAGGGTAGTGACTAAGTATCTTAGGGTAGCTAGGTGTATAATCTAGGGTACTTAGGTGTCTAGACAAGTGTATATATAGGTGATGTAGGAGCTTATGTATACATATATTAGGTAATAAATACATCACAATAAAATAAATCTAAAATAGGGTAAAATTAATGATAAAATCGTAGAAGAATCTCTAAATTTTAGTTTGAAATGAAAAGAATTGCAAAAGTAAGAGAATTGAAAGAGCTTTCCGGTGATTATAAACACTTAACGTTTAAACGTCTCAAGTTAAAGTAGTAAAGGTTCGGAATTTTGAAAAATATGATAAAATATATAAAATGAATCTAGGATGAGATTTAATTTCCGAGAAAGTGTTCATGATTCATAAAATAATTTGAGGATTATTTTGAGCACAATATTGGATATCAAATGCCGTACGGTTTAAAGTTAGTTTTTATAGCGGGAATAGTACTTTAGGAAAAATGAGAAAAATTTATAAAACGAGCTAGGGTTTGAACTAGAGTTTGGAAAAGGTCTTAGAATTCATAAAATATTTTAAGGATCGTTATGGTCATAATATTGTATAGGGAAATCGTTAGAATTGGAAAATCTCTCAATTAGGGCAAAACTAGGGTTTTTAGCCGGTTTTGGTTGCTACGGGAGTTATAATGAGAATTAGGGTCCGAAAATGGTATCATAGGTCATAAAATTTCGTAAGGATTCATTCGAACCCAATATTGGATAGGTAAAAGTGTCCCGAAAATTTTCTACATCTAGGGGTGAATAGTAACTAGGGACCTAATGAGAATTTTTAACAAATAATTTTCATACCATATCTCGAGATAGTAAAAGCTATGATATGAATCCAGAAAATATGGAATCTAACTTCCTAAAGCTTTAAGAGGAATATGTGAAGGTTTAAGTTCGGTGAATGAATAGTGATAGGTGTTCCGTAGTGAGATACGAATCAAATTTGAAACCTAAAGGCATATAATTCACATAAAATGAAATGCATAATGGATTGAGGCTATAAACGCTTTTCTCTTAACCCTCTACTTACCAGTGTCATCTTGCTCTTGAAATCCGGGCTGTTACATTAATCCTTAGTATAGATCGAGATCCATCTAAACTTTGGGACGTGTTTCTCGTTTCACATAAACGAGGTTTTCGGGAACGTTTTCTCTCTAAATAGGATTCTTAGAAAGTTAAGTTTTTTAGTTCATTTTTGTAAAAATGATCCTAAGATGATTAACTTGCTAATCCCATTTAGGACGTTCCAAAGTTATTTGAAACTTTGTCATCTTACTTACTTATGTTATCACGTTGTATGTTCAAAGCATCAATGCTTTGTGTTTTGCATAATAGATTATGCTAAATCAACCTAAGACTAGTGAATTCTGATCCTATCGGAATTACTACAACGAGAGACACACGGAGTATCCTTATACTCTTTGCAGTTCCTTTCCAAGGTCCTAGTTTTCCACTATGGAAGCTAATGTCTGATCTTTATTTCTTTTAGGTTTTCCCTTCTCTCACCTTTCTATCGAGTTTTAAGGGTTTCTTCTTCTTTGGCCTTGACGCCTTTACCTCAATAGGTTTAGAAGAAGAACTAATCATCATTACCTTTTAGTCCTTCTTAAGGATGCTCTCTTAAGTTATCAACTAATTTGATGAACTATGCTACAATAGCATCATTTAAGATTGAGCAAAAGGGTCTGAAATGATGATAGAAACAATTCAAGCAATCAGTGGACTAAGAACTCGTTTCTTAGTTTGCGTACGTGGCTTCAAGGTCCTCCTTAGTGAGGACTTTCAGTCCATGTCACACGTGCATTCTTTCATACAGATTTGGAACAATTCCTTCGATGTGTTATACCTTGTAACACACTCGCAAGAGAGTACAATTGCTTTTAAGTGTTCCTATAATGTGTTATACTTTGTAACACATTTATGAGGGAGTACAATTGTTCTTAAGTGTTTGGAGAATTTCCTTCATTTTTCAATTGCTTCTCTTAAGCCTAGGTCAATTTTTCACGATAGATGAAAAGTTCGCCTTTTAGAGAACAATTTTCTCTTTTGGAATCTTAAAACGAATTCTGAGATTCAAAGCCAATCAGAGTGGTTAGGACTTTAGTCAACTTGTCTGACTCAAGGATGGATACTAATGGGTCACATTTCAACTTGCAGACAATCACAGAACTATAACCTAAATGCTAAGCAGAGAAAATGTGAGCATATTGAATAATAACGTAACACATAGGATTAGGTCTTTTATCGTATGTGGCTCCCACTATTTTTAGAAGGTCTATAAATCCCAAACGACCTTAGAAAAAACTTATTTTCTCAGTAGGTACTAGGATCCCAAGCATTCTTAGTTTTGGACCCACGACTCGTGAGACATCCAAAGGTCTAAGGATCTTTAGGTAGGTATGAAATTACCAATTCCATCTCCATGGAATTCCTAGTAATGTTTTTGCATCACCAATCTTTCAATCATGGACCCACGACTCGTGAGACATCCATATCTACTTCAGTGTTGAGCGGGACCTATCAATCATAAGATCTCAATCAAACTTAGTCTGGAACGACCCACGACTCGTGAGACATCGCCCATTCTAAAATGATCAAGAAATATCAATCACCTAAGGTGATCAATCAAGAAACTAAGATTTAATAGGCTGCACTAATTACCCCATGACTCGTGAGACAACAATTAGCTTACCTATTAACTCTTAAATCCTATTGATGAAATGCTAGGAATTTTATTACCGTAATAAAATACCTATTTATGCGAAAGTTGCTCAATATTTAATTAGGGATTTTCGAATTAACTGGAGAGTTGTCCGGTGTTGACCTCACCAACATGTACAGTTATCCATTTTTAAATTGTCTTGATTAATGCAGTTTCACATAAAATGCATCACAGAAGCAATTAACAGATAACATGTCCTAGCATGATACTAATATGAGATGATCATAGGTATCCTATCTTATGTGCAATTATGGGAGCCACTCCATAATTGCTAGTTCTAACATTCATACCACATAAGATAGTTCATATCACATAGGGGTACAGAATTTAATGGAAAACCCTATCTGTTACATTAATAGAAACCCTCCTAAACAATTTGAGGGGTCTTCTCTTATGGCCACCGTTCTTCAAGTGTTCCTTGTGGATCCTTCTTGCTCCTTGGGTGCTTGTCTCCAAAATGAAAAGAAAATTCCTCACTTTCCAAGTTCTACTCTCTTAACATAAAGTAATATGGCTCAATCTTCATATTGACCATAGACAAATACACGGGGCATACCCCGGCCCAAAAAACAATAATAAGGAAAGCCACATAATAAACACATAACAGTACGCACATAAGTAGGGCTCCAACCCCAATTGAAATAACGCAACTATGGGGCTCCGACCCCAATGGAAATCATCCATGTGCATAAATTAAAACATTCATAAGACTAACCCGTGATCACCTAAACTACCATGAATTCGCTTGAATTTAAATTTACCAACTAAATTTAAAATTCCCTTGACTTTAAGTTACAATAACTTAAGTAATCTGAATATAGTTCACTATTCAAGAATTTATTCAAAACACGAATTCGGATCAATATGACAAAACCACAATTAATTCAAAATTAAATTTTTGTCAAAAATATCATTCAAAGTGATATTTAATATTTTCTCGAAAAATTAGAACTTGACTTTAATTCATAAAATCCCAAATTTTATAATTATTTCAAATAAACAATTTTTATAAAATTAAAATCAGATTGTAAAATAAAACAAGATTTTACAAAATGGGATTTTACGAAACCGAAAACACGAGACGAAATCCAGACCCGGGACAGTCCGCGCGAGGCACTCGGGACAGCCCAAAAGCGCGCGCACAAGTAACGCGCGAGCAGGCTATCTCGCGCACACGGCACGTGCAATCGTTCTAGGCAACACCGGCATCTCCAGCGCGGTCGCGCGCACCTTCGCGCGCTGCCCACATAGGGACTGTCGGGCAAGGGGGGAATGCTGCGGGTGGCTGGCCTGGGATACGCGCGCGGTCCCGGCAGTCCCGGCCGTGTCGCCCGCACGAGGGTGGACTAGGCGGGGCGACGTGAGCGCCCCCATGCGCGTGATGTGCTAAGGCCGCGTATGGTCGCGAGCGGCTAAGCACTCGTTCCGATCTCGTATCGCAAATTCAGTCAATTCAGTTTCGAAGTAAAACAGTTCTAATCAATCCGAATTAAAACAGCTTAAAACCAAATTTTTCCGAAAACAGTTTTTCAAGAACTTTCAAGAAACAGTTTTGATCCGACAGATTCATATTTCAAACAAAAACCAAGAATACATAACATATATCCAAATTCAAGAATTTTCTGTCAAAATTCAAAACAGTAACATTTCGAAACGAAAGTTGCAAGGTGGCTCTGATACCACTTGTTGGAAAACAGCAGAGTTTAAGCAATGGAAGTTTAAATTTTTTTCCAAAAGCGAATTGTGATCTTGCAATGTTCGTTTCAAAACTTAGAGACTCAAGAAACTCACATGAATTGAAGCTTTCTTGAAACGTATTGACCCGCCCTCAAACGTTCTTCGTGCGGCATGAAAATCCCCGTTTCTTGATTCTTTCTTCGAGATTCCAAAGTAGAAATCCTCTAGAGTAATAATCCACACCAACCTAGATTCAAATCATGTTAGTGAGTATGCTAGTACTATAACATGCGTATTAAAGAAACAGAAACGAGAAAAAGAGAGCAAGATCAGAATTATCCCCAAAATTCCATGAAGGTTGGACGTGATCTCCAAGTCACATGTAAGGCCTCAAAATCGAGCCCCATGTCCCTTTTATAGGCTAGGGTTCGAAACCCTAGCTTGTAGGAATTAGGTCTCCTACTTTGACTTTGTCTTCTATTCTTTCTTTCTCTCCAAGTAAATAATATCTTATCTAACATAAGATATTTATTTTATAGAAAAAGAGCTCCTACCTAATTTAAGAATATTTAATTATTCTAGTAATAATTAAATATCTTATCTTAATAATATTTATTCTAATCATATTAGAATTAATACTTTATTAGAATAATAAAATAGAAGATATTTATTTATTTATTTATTCTAATCAAATTAGAACAACTAAATAATTAAATACTTAGAATTAATTCTCCAATTAATTCTATCAAGGACTTTAGAATTAATTCACTAATTAATTCTAACGGGCTAAAATTAATTCTCTAATTAATTTTATTTAGGCTATATAATTAATTCTCCAATTAATTACATTTGGGGATTTATAATTAATTCTCCAATTAATTATATCTTGGCTTTATAATTAATTCACTAATTAATTATATTTGGGTTTGATAATTAATTCTCTAATTAATTAACACATGATCCAATTTCTCAAATGGATCACACGTCCCAAACAATGCTCTCGATCCACACGTGTACTTTACACTATGGTCTCGTTTACATCAACTATTTGATCTTTCCATAATACCCTTTGAACCCGGTATTTCTGTGTGACCCTCTAGGTTCAATTTCAGTTAGCAGCGAGCCTAATTAATTAATACACTTTATTAATTAATTATCCCACAGATCACACGACCATAGTCTAGCAACAGGTGTGTGACCCCTACCCGAAATGTGAATGTATATTCGAAAGAACCTTTCAGTCAATGACATCATGTGGGATACGATCCTCCTACCATCCTATCTCTCGATTAAGATCTAGGGCATGGGAATATAAATAGCCCTACTAACCTTAATCTTAAAACAAAGTTCCCTTCATATTCCATTTGATCTCAATCCAAGAAAACCCCATTTTCTTGATGTCTTGATCTAACTACCTTGCGCAAGGATTTTGAGGATGGAATCATGAATGACTTGTGTAATAAGAGATCATCTTGCCTACAGCAAGTGTAGGTCCTTTATTGATTCCAACAATTCTCATTTGCCACTTGTGCAATCCCAACATAGGCAGTGGTTCAGGTGTCTATACGGCGACACCCTTTTGAGCCTATATCAAAGATTACAGAGTTGGCTCATATGAGACAATGTGGAATCTCAAGTCTAAGGATTAATTCCTGACGTCATTGACATGTGAGATATTTCCTAATCTGGAAGTTTCAGGAAACTCCCTTTCCCATTTAGGAATCTTCTCACGCGGGCCACTCTCAGTGAACTCATCATTACAACAAGCAACCTTGTGTATTGTGTACGCATCAACTTATGCACTTTACACCCCATGAAACAGGATGATCCTTCTTAAGGACACAACTACACAAGCAAGTCTCAACAGAGGCAAAGTCGACACTCCCACTGTCTGTCGGCCTCATTGACTTGAAGAAGTTTCTATTCCTCGCCTAGGGATGGCAACGAGCCGAGCCGAGCCTTGGTTTTTTTTTTCTCGGGCTCGGCGAGGCTCGAGGCTCGGTCATTTTATATTATTTTTTATTAAAAAAATAGTGTTTTTAATAATTTAATATATTTTTATATATAATAATATATATTAAATGAATATATATAATAAATATATTATTTTTTTATTCATTTTATATAAAATTTAATAAATATATATATAATATTATATATTAATAAAAGATTTATATATATATAAATTAAAATATTATTTTTTTAATTAAATATATAGGCTCGCGAGCCACGAGCCAAGACTCAAAGGGCTTGAGTTCGGGCTCGTGTGGCTCGTGAATCGGCTCGGCTCGTTGCCATCTCTGTCCTCGTCTATGGAGTTAAGAACTTGTTTCATGTGTCAGTCCCATAATGATAAAGTTTTTAACGGCCTCATCGGATTAGGGGAGTTCTAGACATGCACATGTAATGAAAACACTCAAAACACGTATTGGTACATAAGATGTGTTCGCCTGTGATTATAATCATTTGTATATTATTCAAAGATTGTCTGTGATAAAGGAAAAGTCCCAAAGCATAACAGCTTTTTAGGGCACCATTCCCAACACTTGCCGCTTGAAGCGCATTTGAGGGCGGCTCAAAATGTGTCAAGAAAGAGCCGATTTACGTAAGTTCTTGAAATCCTCGCGAATCGGGAATAGGAATTGCAAGTCTAGATCCTGTTTTTGGAAAAAAAAAATTTAAATTCTGCTGCTTTACTATTTCGTATTTCCCAACACTTGCCAATAGAAATTGATTCAAATGGTTAATTTATGTGCGTGTGTGAAAAAAAAAAAACTATTGCAATGAACTTTGAAAAAATTAATATCACATTGGATTTCTTTTTAATGGATAGAACCAAGTGAATCTACTAAAGTCATCTACCAAAACAAGGTAAAAACAAAAGTCATCCAAAGATAATTGTGGGGGAAGCCCCCAAACATCAAAATGTATGATATGTAAAGGAGTACAAGATCTCAATTCTTTAATTGAAAACGTAAGTCGATGAGTACTTTTGTTAAGTTAACAACTAGTACATGGGCTTATAGATACCAGAACATAGGGAAGTTCCAATGTAGTCCTCAAGTGATGAAGGATGTGACTGGAGGGATGTCCAAAGCGAACATGCTATAGTTCTGTTGGACATTTATTTGCTGCAAAACAATATTTATTTAAGGAAGATCCGAGTGAATAGAGACCACCCTTAAGGGGCTCTTCATTTCCTTAATAATAGAACTAGGTGAAGTAAACAACAATGACCATTAATGAGTTTCGCCAACTGAGCAACAGATAAAAGTCATTTCGTAATTGATGGTACGACAAGTACATCATAATTTACAGATGTACCAATAGATAAATTCAGTGTGGAAGTTCCAGTGTGTGAAATGGAAAGTTCAGATCTATTACCAACCATAATTTTATCAGTACCAGAATAAGGTATTTGCCAGACACATAGATAAGTGTGGTATGAGGGAATGAGTTACACCGGTGTCAAGGTACCAGTCGTTATCCGGCGTGGTGGAGATGTGTCTAGCACTCATAGCATAAGCGAAGGAGGCAATTGCATCATCTGGAGCCCAACACATATTTACTTTATAGTTTGGATAACCACATCTAAAGCATACGACATTAGACGAAGTTCCAGAAGGCATTCCAGGGGTATAACATTCAACCACGTCCCCTATTTTGGCGACTATTTCCACAACCTCGACCAGGTTGGCAACGAGAGGGTGGATTGGAGTGAATTTTAGAAGAGAAGAGATTCGATGTAGCAGTGAACGGTGCTGAAGAAGTGTTGGCTGAGACGCCCAACTGAAGTTCAAAGTCAAGCGACATACTAGAGATGATAGCAAAAGAGGGAGTTTTCGGCTAGGAATTGATGGCAACAACAATAGGATCATATTCAGATCATAAGGCACGAAGAGTCCAAAAAATTAAGTCATCTTCATCGATATCCTTTCCAGCGCTTTCTAAAGCAAAAGATAGAGATTTTGGCAGCATGTGCTCATAAATATTTTTAGAGCCATTTTGAAGAGTGTGCAATTTCAGTCTTGAGTTGTTGTGCGCATGTGAATTGGAACCAAGCGCCACGTGCGGTTGTCTTGTCCACAACGTGAGATAGACGTTGTCCGATAGAGACCAAGAGCCATCCAAGAACCATTTGATCCAAATCCAAGGGATCCCAGTTATCACCATCTTCAGTGGGTTCAGTAGGTCTTGGAAAACTTCCATCAATGAACCCGAATAAATTATGAGAACGTAGGATAGGAAAAACTTGAATTTTTCAAAGTATGAAATTGTCACTCCCAATTTCAGAGATAAGACGTGAGAGATTTGTTTAATATCGGAGAAGCAGATAGAGGGTTTAGCCATTAAAGAAGAAAGAGCAAAACTATATCACAAGAGAAAAAAAAAAAACTCTAAACTCATGGTATTATGAAATGATTGGATTTTTTCTATCTCTCCTAAAGGAATTTACAGATATATAATGATACAATTTAAAATCCTAAAAATTTACTAGCAAACTTATCGAATCAAATTGAACTGAGCTAGGCAAGCACAAGTTCGAACCGAGCTAGGCAAGCACAAGTTCAAAAATTGAGATCCGTTGAACTCGAGTTTCGAAATGTCAGCTAAGTTTGCCTTGGAAATATAAAATACTCATATCACATACATCGCATGATTTAGCTGAGTCGAGTCTCTGGTTGAATTAACCTAACTCAAATATATGTTTTTTATTTTTTTTTTTTAATTATAAATGATTCAGATAATAAGGGAAACATATTTATGCCTTAATTTTATTTTATTTTTTTGTTCCAACTGTTAATGGATTAATACAACGTTTATTTATACTAATTATTATAGGACATATTGTAAAATTATATTACAAATTATTTAAGTTGTTTATAAGGAACTAAAGGGTTTTTGTCCAAGACTCCAAATAATGTGTGACTGCCCAATTTCACTGGATTTTGAAACTTTTTGACATGCTGACAACTATGAGACTTTAAAAAGAAATGGCAAAAAGAAGATGTTGACCTAGTTGGTATTAGGTCTTATAGTCAAATATCCTATATTTAATTTTAGCCAACTACTGCATTTTTTAATATGATATGATCGATCCAACAGATTATGTTGTGTACTCAGCAATTGGATAAAATAAACTACTTGCATAAGAATATTTTTTAAAATATTATAATGGTGTGTCATACCTTATGATTAGATATTATATATATGTATATATTTATGTAATAAATTTTAAAGAAAAAATTATGTCACAATATTTGTATCAACGTGTCCAAGCATTATAAGTTATACCAGCTGATTACAAATACAACCTCCACACTATAATTTTAGTTAGTTTTTACTCTATACTAATTCTTCCTTGTTTTGCCGCTAAATAATCGAAATGTTTAGTCAGATGCTCATAATTTGTTCTCGAAATATCATTAATTACTTATGACTACCCCTAAGGTTAAAACTATTTATGAAAAACACCTCTCACATCTCATAAATTTTGATTCTCATCCGTTAAACGTCAGTAAACCATCAGTTAAGGTGGAAAACCAAAGATATTAGGCCCAAATTTGAGAGAGATTCCAATATGTCATGCAGATAATGCTGGTACAAAAATTAGGTATATATGTATAAATATATTCATGCATGTATATATAGGTTAACTTAATTCACCTCGGTTGTTAATCTTCCCCAATCCATTTCATTTTCATAGAATAAACAATCATCCGTTGCTGCTATAAACAAATAACTCGTGCTTTCAAAAGAAATAAATAAATAAATAACTCGTGCTAACCATGAGAGATCACAGCAACTTTCAATATTACATTAAACCCCAACTACTTAAACCCAACCCTGCATATACGTAATAAACTCTTTGATTTTCAGAGAAAAATGAGTCAAAAAACTAATGTCTTCCTCGCACTTTTCATCATTGTAGTCTATTCTTCCTCCTACACCATAAACAATCACAATAGTTCCCGGAATTCGACGCGTTCTCGTAAGCTAGCTGTGCTTAATGTAGAAGATTTTGGAGCTAAAGCTGACAATAAAACTGATAATTCCCAGGTACGTATATATTTACATACGTGTACTTTTTCCGTTAAATTTTCAGTGTTTTGATCAACCTCGTTACAATCATGCTAACTTAACACATTTTTACTACTCAATATTTTTTCCTGCATGCATGTTTGATAGCCAGGTCGTAGTTGAGGTAGTTTACCATAAAAATTATTTGTTAATAATCTTAATTACAATTAATTCTAATTAAAAACAATTTTGTTGTTGTTAATCACATTTGCAGGCATTCAAGAAAGCTTGGGCTAAGGGTTGTAATTCTATGGAATCAGCTAAAATTCTGGTTCCCAGAGGCAAAACTTTTTATGTTAAATACATTAAGTTTATTGGTCCATGCCAATCTGGTATTTCTATGGAGGTAAGTTCATAACATGCATTTTACACTCACTTATATATAGAGAGAGAAACGGCGATTTTCGCAGCCAGTCGAAAAAAATGTGAGATTTTTTTTGGTGTGTGTAATTTCTTTTCATGCATAACTACTAAGAAATTGTGCTATCAACCCGCCCTCAAATTTTCTTTTCTTTCTTTTTTTTTTTTTATATCGGTCCCCTCATCCAAATCCTGGCTCTGTCCCGTTCTTACATGTATGTACATACAATTATTACACTCTTTATAGCAAACACATAAAAGAAGAAATATTACAACATTTCAGGAAGTAACAATGTTTTTTAGTTGTAATTTTGATTAATTTTTTCTATGTTTCTCTTCTGAATTTGTAGATTCAAGGGACTGTAAAGGCTTTTCCTCTGATGTATGACATTCCTAGAAAATTTTGGATCAAAGTTGGAAATGTAAGAAATATGGAATTGTCTGGTGGTGGAACTATAGATGGTAATGGACAAGTTTGGTGGCAAAATTCTTGCAAAATCAAGAAAACCAAGGTATATCATTTTATTATTATTTTCAAATTTGTCACAATCTTAATTTTTTTTAGAAATGTGATTTTCCTAATAAATTTCAATTTACTAAATTATTAGATTGACATGTCTCGTGTTTGTCTTTTTTAAGCCATGTCGAAGCCAAGGTGCCCCAACGGTATGTTTTTCAACTCTTTATAGTTCGGATGACCAAAAGTTTTCATATCTTTACAAAATATTCTTACATATACTACAAAATGATAAATTACATTTAGACCCCTTGAAATTCGGTCTAATTACAAAAAGCTTCCTCTTGATTAAGAAATTACCGTTGGACCGTATTTCAAGGAGTGTTGCAGTAATTTACCGAGGTACATAACTTTTCCGAGAGGTCCTTTAATTAATCCACCTTTTTCTTTTTCTCCCCAACAGGCTCTACTATTTATAAACTGCACAAATTTGAGGGTGAACAATTTAAGGCTGCTGAATGCACAGCAAAAGCATGTGAATTTTGAGGATTGTAATGGTGTTGAGGCTTCAAGGCTTTCAGTAATAGCACCAGGACACAGTCCCAATACAGATGGTATTCATATTACTAAGACAACCAATATCAATGTTGTGGATTCTGTGATTGGAACAGGTAATTAGAAGGGATTGAGCTAAAATATTTGGTTAATTTAGATAGATTATGTAACTCTATAACATAATGAGATGAAGTTGGTGGTGGTTAATGAATAATAATGATTTTGGTTAGGTGATGACTGTGTTTCTATTGTTAATGGATCAAGAAATGTTGAGGTGAGAAACATAGTGTGTGGACCCGGTCATGGAATCAGGTAAGATCTATGATGCGTAATCACTTTTAAAAATAAATATTATTATATTGTGTCGAGTCGGGTAGGACACCTCTCATGTGATAAATTTTGAAAAACAACATGCATAACCATATTTGTATGTATATATCGTCGTATTCGTGTTCATGCGTTACAAGTAGACAGACACACACAATTACTTGATCTAACCACATCAGTTGGTTCACAGAAGCTTTAGAAAAACTACAAATCAAATCCTGAAAATTTTCAAAAGTACACCAAAGCACACCTGTGAAAAATGAAAACATTACAGGTAAACAATGGTGTTTAAAACTTCCAGGGGTGGTTTGTGTAATTTAAGAAAGAATCATGAGTTGCTTTAGATTTCTTCATACTATTGCTAATATATAACAAATATAGTTGTATGTATTTATTCAGTCTTAATGGTTGAAAATCTTGATTTGCAGCATTGGAAGTCTTGGTGAAGGCAATACAGAAAGTCATGTTTCAGATATTTTTGTGAAGGGAGTGAAGCTGAAAGGAACAACCAATGGAGTAAGGATAAAGACTTGGCAGGTATTTCATTATTCAGAGACTATATTTTCAGAAAGTTATGTTTTTAGTCTCATCCGATTTACACCATTACAATATTAGTCCTATTCATTTCAAAAATCTAAAAATGCTCTCATACTTTAAGAAAATGTTGCAATAAGAATCTGACACATTGCATTCCTTTACTTCACATCTATTTAATTCTGTGATCAACATAAATATATATAATTTTGCAGGGAGGTAGTGGAATAGCAAGAAACATAGAATTTGAAGACATTGAGATGAGGAATGTGTCCAATCCCATAATCATAAACCAGTACTACTGTGACAAAAACAAAAAATGTGATAAAGAGGTATTTCACAAGACTTCATATCAAGAAGATTTAGAGAGTATTTGCAAAAATTTTAAAAAATTATTTCGTGAATCTAGCTTATTTTCGGTACTTTCAGAGTGTTGAAAAACCAACTTTTGTTTATTTTAAACGGAAATAAACTAGAATCTAGAATCACCTAAGGAAATGAATGGAAGTTATCTAAGAAAAATGATTGTCAACTTTTTTCCCCAATCGCTAGCCACTTTTAATACAACTTTTTGCAACTTTGAATTCCACTTATTCGATTTAAAAAAAAAAAAAAAAATTCTACTTATTCTTTATTTTTTCTGTACTCTGAATTCTACTTATTCAAAAGCACAAGAGTTTGCAAATTCACACACACACATATATTATAGCTCATATTTGATATTTTACATAATTTTATTGCAGAAATCAGCAGTGCAATTAGAGAACATATTATACAGGAATATAAAAGGCACAAGTGCTTCAAAAGTGGCCATACATTTCAACTGCAGTGAGTCAGTTCCATGCAGAAATCTCATACTGGAAAATGTCAAATTAAGTGCCCATGCAAAGGGACAAAAAGTTGAATCTATTTGCAGCCATCTTGCTATCCAAACTGTAAAGAATTCTCTTCCAAGTTGCTCCATGAAAGAGGAAATATAATATGTCAAGCATTGCATTTAATTTGTCTTTAAAGTTGTATCAATTTACTCATGGTAGGAATATTTTTTAGTGGTTTTACCCCCCCTTGAAATTCCCATAGTCATCAATCAAGTTAGAGGATGCAATGACATATTTGAATATCAAAATAATGTAGAAAAAATACTGCACATTTTGCTCAAAAATTGCAACAGAAGATTCCAAAGATCTATTAAAATCATCTTCAGAAAAACTCCAGAATCCCTTGAAACTAACAAAAAGAGAGGATGAGTAAAGCACCAGGGAAAAAACCATCATTTGCGTCATAAATTCTTGCAAAAGTATAGCATTATTTCACTATATACATGTCAACTTATAAACATCCTTAAAACACTAAATAAGACTTACATTCATTTCCAAGCTGCTCGGACCACCGTCCAAGATTGATGACTTGTCAGCATCAGAAACTCCTACATCCACCAGAAGATGGTCAACCGGCAAAAGATGCTTAGTTTCATCACCGTCCCTAACAACATCGTTAGTTTCCTCATTATTGACATCTTCATCATTAGCATGAGTCAAAGGAGCTTCAGTATTAGACTCTGCTTCTCCATCTAAAAGAACTTCAAGAGGAGACTTGGTATTGCCGTGCTCATTGGAGGTGAATTTCACTTCTAGAATTGGAAACTCAAAGTCCAACAACGAAACATGTGAAGGCTCTGAGACATTCAGAGTATCATCATCTTTCAAATACTCTTCTTCGGTAGCAGATCTTTCTTCATCTTTAGATTCGCTGTCTGAAGCAAAACTAGTTTCTTCTCCTTTAAAATAACCGTTTATCATTTTCACTTCAGAACTTCCATTTAAATGCCCGTTAGATTCGGACATGGATTGGGGGGTAACATTGTTTTCAATAAAATCACACAGACCCGTATCATCATCACTATTGTCTCTTTCAACATCTTTAGTTGCAGAACCCATATCCAAAGAAGAATGGGTAGCATTATTCAAATACTCCTCATTGCCTATTTCTTCTGCTGCAAAATCAGGAGCCTTAACTGTAAGAACTTGGGCATATCGTGAAGGCTCGGTTTTCCCATTTTCTTCATCAGGAAATTCTTGAACTCTTTCATCATCTGCTTCACGGGAAATGTCCGATTTTGTTTGAATTTGTTCAGAAGGATGAATTACAGCACTAGACAAAAACCCATTAAGTGCTGCAGCTAAAGCGTCATCAACCGATAAAGTTTTCTTCGGTATTACAATTGGAGAATCCTCCAATGGCTTCAACTCATCATTTTCTTCTTTATCGCTACATGAACATTCGGGAGCAGTAACAACAAAGCTTGGATGAAAATCTGCATCATGGGACAAATCAGGCATTTCTTTACACGATGCATCATTGTCTTCGAGTCGTTGGGGCCCACAAGGTGGATTTTCACTTTGTTCATTGTGAAACGAGCTTGAGTTTGATTCAGTGCATGAAAATGAAGGGGCAGAGATTCTTGTCCCATGTGTCGAAAAAGAATGGTGAGAATTCTTGGTTAGGGTTTCAAGTTGATGCTCAACCCTCTCAAGTCTTGCCTCTATGCTTTCTATGGGCTTCAGCAGTTTTTCTTCAAACCTCAAGCAAATATCTTCGATTTTGGTAACTCGAGAAATAAGCTGCTCTAAGGATGTTTCAGGATTTTGTGGTGGAAATTCATTTAGGCTTGTAGGCTCAACATGTTCAGGCTGTTTGGCTGACTCAGCTTTATCCCTATCGGGTTTCTCTGGAGTCACATAATGTCGAGGAACTTGATCTTTTTCAATTTCACTGATTTTTCTTGACCCAGTAGCAATTTCATCATTCTGAAGCAATTTGTTAGACTCTTGTTTATCTTGAACTTGCCTTGATTTAGATAACTGCAAAAGAGTGGGCACGAACATGGCCATTAGAGAACTTTGAGCTGAGCTTCCAGCCAAAACTGCCTCGTTTCCACAATCAGTTGATTCCGCGCGTTCCACAAATATGTATACTTCATCAATATATATGTGGCCTTTGTCTTGAAGGGATAGCAATCGAATTGTAAGCATTGAGCAAGGATCTACATCAGTCATTTGTGCAGTAGCCTCATAAAAATCCTGCAGATATGTTTCAAGATACCCCGTGAATTTTGTTGCCTATATGGACATTGTCGCTTTCATGTTTTCTTGAACCATGACAACATAGAGCGAAAAATGAGTTTTAAAGACGATATAACAAAAAAATGTGTTATGTCATTGACAAGTTGAAAGCAAACTCTTATTACCTAGATATAGATAAGCTAACAGAAAGAGGAAAACACACTCAATTCCACTCAGTGGGGTAAAAACCCCCGTATGGTAAGCTAATAAAAAATTTAAAAACAAAAAAGCATCACAGTTTCTGATCCTTAACTTCTGAGGTTCAATGTTAATACAGTAATTTTTTTTTATTTTTCACACATTTTGTCCTATTTCAACAGAAATTGAAGAATTGGAAATCAGAAATTGGAAGTTACAAGGACAAAACTAATAGCCTGAACAAATTTGTAATTTTCAGTTTGTCAAATATAAGCACAACACCAATAAAATCCCCAATGTTATCATCATGTGACCAGCACAGACAAAATTTCAATTTCCCATGAAATCAGATTAAATCTGTGAAAAATGGAAAGTTACAGCGCTAAAATTGAAATGAAGCAAGTTAAAGCACAAATTCCAGAAAGAGGCATAGTTACCAATTACCATACAAAAAATGCAGTTTTTCAAAATCCGAAACATCCTTCGATTAGCCAAGCATCACAACATACGGTAAAGGTTAGGAATATTATACCTGTACTTTCTTCACTCTATTGGTATTAACCTCAGGGACTTTAATATTAACCCAGTCATCTTCACTGGTGCTACTACTCCCCCCATTTTCCTCCACAAGATCTTGAAAGCAATCTGTTTGGAGTAATTTTTCGTCTCTTTCAGCAACGCCACATCGAACGGTACAGAGATACTCATCGCTACTACGAGGAGAACGTGCATAGTAAACCTCATATACTCGAGCAGTGCTCCGGACATAAATTTGACAAATTTCATACTTCTGCTCAAAACATACTGCAAAGATGGACATTGTCAGTTATCAGATTATGCTCTAGCTATACATCTTTTTCAGATGACATGAATGCAGAGTCCTTTAACCATCGCTGCAACTATCTAATATCGCCTACCAGCAATCATTTAAGAAAAAACAGATAAATAAATATAAATGAAAAAAGCAATTTAGAAAATTCTTACAACAAAAATATGTTCATAGCACCACATTCTGCCCTAATTCACTCTTTGTCATTATAATCTCAAACAGTTTTCTTCATTATCCTACTACTCTTTGAAATATACTCTGTCCATGGGTCCAAGGCCCGCCTGAATTCCATAACCTTGTGCAGAGTATATAGCATAACTCCCACAACAATTAGATAACTCAACAAAAGATATCTGAGGACATCAAGAATCCAAATTCTCTCTATTGACACCCACAATTGCATTGTAAAGCTGAATCACATATCAAATCACATAAAACCTAAAACCCAAATTCATATAAAGTAAACTAAAACCCCACAATTTCCACGAACTCCGTCACGCCCACAATAAGGTGATCAACTCTCCCGAAGAACTACTAAATCCCTAACGCACACTGTAAAGCAGACAACAAAGCAACAAATAGCACCCAAATAAACATGGGATTTCAAACCAAAATCAATTCAATATATAAAGAATGTGCGTGTGTGAGAGAGAGAAAGGAAACATACTCTTGATTTCACAAGGGTCATGATCGGGGCCAGGAGGCTTGAGAAAAAGAGGCGATTTCCGGGGCGTATTTTCGAGTTCCGATTCGTCGATGGGGTTATCGGAGGATTCAACAGTGATGGAATCCTCGATCGTGCCATGAGCAATGACCCAATTCGCTTGGAAATTGCACGAAACTCCAGTTGCTTTGTTGTTCATAGTGTAATCGCTTGATTCCATGTTTGTTTTCCGCTTCTACTGAATCACTGTTGTGTAGATGTGTATGCAAGTAGGCTTGTATGGACTCTGCCATTGAAGTATATAAAACTCAGAAAATTGCTATCGAATCCGTTGTAGTCTAGATGGTTAGGATATTCGGCTCTCACCCGAAAGACCCGGGTTCGAGTCCCGGCAACGGAAATTGCTTTTTTAATTTTTTGATTTTATCTTAGTTTCCTTTTTATTTTTTGATTATTAATTTCTTATTTATATTACTGATTTTCTTTAATTTTTTTATTAGATTCTCGTTTGTTCATCTTTCCTTTTTTTATATAGTTTCTTGTTTGTGAACTTACTTTGTTTTTTTTATAAATTTCTTATTTCTCACCGCTATATAATAAATAAAATAATTATTTAACACATGATATATTCATCAAGCAATTTATATAAACTACAAAAATAACACCAAATCTTGAATTACTCGATCAATTTGAAAAAAATTATACAATTACACCAGATGTACCATTCTATCAAATATATATATTTCTAGTATATATATATGTATCTTTCTAATATGTCTTTTTTATGAAAACTCGTCCCTATAACAAAAATAAATTTAAGTGAAGCACCAGTCCTCAAGCAATTTACAATTAATTCATTAAAATAATCCTATTATTTTTTTTTTCTTTTTTTTAAAAGCAACATAAGAGGATCATATCGGGAACAAGTCACTTAAACCTACGAAATCCTTTAAGTATTGACATGACTACATACCAATCAAACAGTTAGTGTCACATAACACTTATCTAGAACCCTTTATGTGATACTTATTTGGAGCCCCACGAGCTCTCCCCACGTGGTCAAAGCTTCTTAAGTGTGTGCTCTCCTCGATCTCATACTTGAAAAGTGGAAATCCCACTTATAATACTTGTGCAGCTAATCTCGTTCTTGTACTCGAACGAGTGGTAAGCTTTCGATTAGGAAAAGTCTAACGGTAACCGTATTAAATGTTTAACATTTGCTCCGACTTAGCATTAGATTCCCAAAATCCACATTCTCACTATAATGCACCTTGACTGAGTGTACTTGGATATAAATAAAGGTCCACACTATAAATATCCCAACATTTATGACAGTTGGTAAGCACATTTATTGTATTCTTCCAGCTCCATGTCTCTCATTTTCCTTAACATCTGCTCTGACTCAACATTAGATTCCCAAAATCCACACTCTCACTATTAATGCACCTTGACCGAGCATATTTGGACAAAAACAAAGGCCCACATTATAAATACCTCAACATTTATGACAGTTGATAAACACATTTATTGTATCCTTCCAGCTCTATCTCTCTCATTTTCCTTAAGCACATTTATTGTACTCTTCAAGCACTCTCTCTCTCTCTCTCGACTCGTTGACTTAAGCATCAGAATGTTAATACTGGAACAAACTCCCATCCCCAACTTGGTTGATAGCTTACATTTTCTCCTATTCTTAACCAACTTCAAGTAGAGAACTTTTTCAAATATGAATTCTTGAATACTGATGTTTTCAGTAGCTCTCTAGTTCAGCACAACCATCTAGATAATATCAAGTATTAATTCATCAATTGGTACCAAGTTGTATAATTTAATAGTTCTCCAAAAACGTCTCGTTTTCTCCAAGTCCTAAGAACACAACTAACTTAACCAAAGGTTTATTATTCTTCAAGACTTGGAGAACACAACTAACTAAACCAAAGGTTTATTATTCTTCAAACTCTTACAAATGCAACTAGTTTTAACCAAATATTTCATATTCTAAAGTCTCTTTGCTTAATCAACTGTCTGGTGTTCTCTATAGATAAAAAAAAATATTTTACACGTAAATAATTTGATTTAACTGAAATTCAAATAAATAATAAGATATAAAATCAGAGAAAAAACCATCAATTAAGGTAAATTTTGAAAAAAAAAATCCCAAACCTTTTGATATCTTTTTCTTATCACCCTATTCACCTCCACACAAGATATCCCAGCCCACGTCAAGGTGTTCCCGGGCTAACCCAGCCTGTTACTGTATCGGGCCTTAGACGGGCTTGGGCTGGGCTAGCCCAACCCGGCCCAGTTGACATCTTTATCCCCAATAGGCAACTCTAAACCTCAACCCAATAAGAATTAACCACCACATCTCAGCTTAACTTCTCTCACCAATCCCATATATCACACACACACACACACACACACACATGTGTGTTGAAGACAGCAGAAGAACAATTTACCACTTCATATTAGGAATATTTTGAGCTCTGCAAGAGCTCTTCTCAATGGCAATGTTGGCATATCTAGCTCCCAAATTGAACATCATTATTTGTGGCTTACATTATCACTGTTTCCCTTCTCTTAGGAGCATATTCTCCCTATATACACTAAGATTGAAGCACTGTTTTCATCTACAGAAGCATCAGACTGCTAAAAATAAAGACCTCAGAGGCTCAGGACTACACAAGTCTACATCAATAACTGAAACATATCTATCTACTCTCAAATCTCAAAAGGCCTAAAAGTACATTAATTAAACTGAAAATGAGATGCTTGATTTCAATAACGCCGCAATCATCTACTAAGAGAGCCAAAAACATGGATTTAGAATTGATCAATGCTTTTGTTTTTGAGAAACGAAACGAATTCCTTGCTTCCCGAGTTCGAACGTCCTTGGATTTTCCATCATCGAGGGCAATGGAAACGATTGATGTGCCCTCGAAGACTTCTATTACCGTCCCCCTATGCCTGACAAAATCAAGAAACAGAAATTCAGCATCTAGAAAGGCTTGGTTTTCTGCAATACAAAGATGAAAAAGGGGGGAAGGTGGGGGGGGGGGGGGGGGGGGGGGGGGGGGGGGGGGGGAGAGAGAAACACCCGAAATACTTGAGCCACTGACAAATTTCTTAGAATCAGATATCATAAAAATAACTCCTCAAATTTGAGAAGAATTATTTCAACTTCAAATTCGAGCTCCAAATCCTGTACCTACAGAGACAAGCTTCCTGGAAATGACCAGTTTCTCCAAAAACCGTTTATATTATATATAACTGATTTATGTCGAGCTTGTGACGCAAGCACAATAAAAGAATTAAAATTTTCTAGTTTAAGCTCCACCCGAAAGAAACAGTCAATTTCACTAGTTTGCATCCCCAGTAACATATGTTATTTTATCTTCCTTATATCTTCCCAACATTTTTCTGATATAACACCAAAAACTCACCAGGAAATGCTGGACGGTTGATGAATCTCCACTCTTTTCCCAGCAGCATCTTTTCCCAATTTCTGCAGTATCCAATTCGCATCAGTAAAATCCTTGATTGTGTTGTCTTCACGCCATTGTGATGCATCTTCATCACCCAACCCCTGGTCCTAGGCTCCTCCATCCTTACTCCAGAAAAACATGATTTGGTAGAGCATCGAACCAGGATCAACAAAAATCCCACGTATAGTAGAGTATCGGACCAAGATCAACAATAACCCCACATATAGTAGAGCATCGGACCAAGGTCAACAACAACTCCGCACACAGTAGACTATCGGACCAAGGTCAACAACAACTCTTACCAACGCATACAAACATGCACCATCCTCCACCGGTTGTCACTTCAGGTAGCTAGCCCTAGGCGACCTGTAAACATGTAATGGGAACAGATTTTGTTGTCCGTTCCCAGACAGATTGTCCTGACTTAACAAGCCTCCTGTTAAAAGTCGGTGTCAATTGTCTAAGTGTGGCGGCCGGTAATTTGTGATGTCGTTGGCGCACACCTCCGAACATCACCTCCACACATAACCGCCGGGCCCAAACTGTAAACTGTATGCTTTCATTTAGATTAGCAGTGACCAGAGTACCACTCCAGTATGCTAACTATAACATGTGAGATTGTAATTGTAACATATGATGTTGTCTGTAAAACATATGATTCTGTCTGAAAACATGTGATTCTGTCTGTAAAACATATGATTCTGTCTGAAAACATGTGATTCTGTCTGTAAAACTGTACTTTGAAAACATATGCAGATCATGTAATTATCTTTGAACAAGAATGCAGAACTTTGGAAAACATGTGCTGTAGATCAAGGTATACTATTAAAGTATGAATGATCCTTTCAAAAGAATGTCCCGATAAAAGGGATAGTTCAAAAGGAGGTTTAGCTTTGAATTTCAAAACATATGATACGATAGTATAATCGTGGTTCCAGTTGGAAAACATTTATAACTTCACCTCACCTATAGTAACAAAAGGTAGGTAGACAGATTATGCGGTGCCCTGGGGATCCCAGTGCTCAACTTTAACTCCTGTAGGTGGTGTACTAGAGTGAGCTTAAGAACTAAGACCCACTACTAACCAAGATGCATATGAAATGCATAAAACAATGAACAAGGAACATATAAAGAACATGTAACACAAGAGGTAACTCCCACAGGTATCTTTTCATAAACAGCCAACCAAACTTGAAATTTTATATTTCCTTTCTCTCTCTTTTCACAATCGTTTTCCTTTTCTAGTCAAAATCTAAGAACCAAAAGTACTGTTAAGGATACAAATAAGCATTTAGGATTTAAATTAACTAAATTTTTACCCAAAAATAGCATTTTTATACTCAAATTCTTAAAGAGGCAAATATTTTACATAAATTTATCTGAATTATAGACCCCCCCCCCCCCCCCCCCCCCCAACACAAGAAAATGATTCATATATTAAGATTGGAATTTATATACGACAAAAAATATTTTCAATGTGAAACTTAAAGCAAATACCATTTGACGGAGTTATATCTTGCTCCCTTTTCAAGTTCGACGCTTCAGATCTGGGAGAACTAGTTGTATTTTTACCTCGGCCACCCAAATGTATAACAAGCTTTGGTCCCTGCGCAGTCTTCTGCATGCCACTATTAGCTCCAATTTCTTCCTTATTTGTAAGGCCTTGAGGTTTACTACTCTTGATTTTGATAGTTCTTGAAGCCCTAGTTACATTGTTTAAAGGAACCTCATCGACATTTTTGTTTTCAGAAACTGCAGCCTCATTTGCTTCAGAACCGGGGAGAGAAACTAGCGGGATCCCCAGAAAATTGCACTTCGTCATTCTTATTATCACCAGTATCGTTCCCCCCTTTTTTCCCGTGCTTCTTGTTTGAAGATTTCTTCCCATACTTTTCACTCTTTTTTGGCGAATTTTCACCTAACCCTTTCAGAGAAAACTTCAAAGAACGACCATGTTCGCTTTTTAATGGGGGCCCACTCTCTTCATCGTCTGAAAAAGGTAAAATGCCAAATATTTCTTCTTGTGTTGGCAAACCGGCAGCTGCCCTCAAATTTGCTATCAAATCTTTATCAGCTTCGTCTCTTCGTCTCCAAAGCTCTTTAACGGCCTCTTCAAGATTCCTAATCTGGAACATATTACACAAGATAAAGAGAGGGATTTAATTATATGAAATTAAAAGATTCATATACGGGAAGTGGAAACTTACCTGGGAACATTCTCCACGGCATGTGGGACAAACGTATTGGAGATTACCATCAACTTGAAATTGCATGTATTTAGCATCACTGACAAAATCGAATCCAATCAAAACTTAGGAACAATAAACAGGAACAGGATACTGTAACGCACTTGAGTGACATTCTCTCTCTTTTCTTGGGTTCTTTAATATACGAATTAATGGCATTTTATTTCTCGCTGATAAATTAACAATTTTGATTGAAAGTAAAATGTAAACATCCCAAAACGATTAACAGGCCTGACAATACATGACAATGTAAGAGCACAGCTCAACAAGACATATTAGAGCTGAGTCCTGACCATAGTTTAAAACTCTACCATATCAGCTGCTTTTCATCTGCTAAATTAGTGTTCTTCCTAAAATGTCATGTATATCAGGAGTTATTTCCCTTATCTTCATTCAGTTATTTTAGTTATATATATATATATATATGAGAATGCACATACCATATCTTTTCTTCATTCTAATCCCTGTAATCATGGCATAGGGATTCTTTCATAACAAGGATTAAGGATACAATAACAAAAACAAAACAAAAACAAAAACAAAAAAAAAAAAAATTCTTATTCTACATAGTTATAATTTCATAATCCAATCACAAAATAGAAAGGGACACCACTTCAAATAGAACAAACCAGACTATACGACAAAAGTTACGGAACAAACCTGATCCCATCACAGGGACAGTGCACCCAGCGTTGACAGTTATCACAACATACCATGGGAGTTGATTCAGAGTCTCTGTAGACCTGCATTTTGCAAGGCAAATAATAAATAAATCAACTAATGTTACTTCAGATTGTTTATTAATGACCAACTAATATGAACTTTCAACTTATAATTGCCATAAATTGAGCTGTAATCAAATTGCTTTAAATCGTTACAGTGTCAACAATTACACAAATCAAAATAAAACCCATAATTTCATGTGGGGTTTAGAAATAAACATATCGTGGAAAACCACCCGAGGACACAAATAAGTCAAATGAAGAATGGAAACTAAATGACTCATACCTTCAAACAAACAGGGCAATAATTGCCCTTCACAAACAGTCTTCCGCATGCATCACAACAAGTATAGCCCAAAAACCACCTGCAGCATTTAAAATTTAAGGTAAACGAAAAGAACATTAGATCCTCCCCCCCCCCCCCCCCCCCCCCCCCCCAAAAAAAAAACCCCCTTCTATCTTATCAAGTATTTTCTTTCTCTTTGGTGGAAAACAGGAAACAACCTCCTTTCGCTCATAAGTAAGAAAAGCAGCATCTAGCATTTTATTTTCATCAATTGCACAATGGTCCATAAAGCAAAGACTTCAGCATTCTTTATTTCTGAATTCATGAGATCTACAATAAACGATGTAAAAATCATCCAAATCCACTATGTGTAACATTTAAAACATGCATTAATCGGGTTATTCTTTTCCTTTTCTTTTCAATTACTAGTAACTGAACATCTCCCCTGATTTGATGTCCTTTGAACCAAAACGAAGCCATTCTATGAGTTATCTGCTATTTGTCCCGGAATTACAGTTGGATCCCAGAACTTTTGTTTAAACAGTCAAAAGATGTTCCAAATAAATATTTGAACTCATTAGCCAAATTTAGTTTATCCTAAACATATGTTACCATGATGAGTCCTTTCTATGTTCAAGACCAAGAGGTAAAAAAACGTATCTTTAGAGTATGATAGAAAATGAGTTGGAGAACATCCAAAGAAGATCAACAAATTATTTAATTATTCTAAAATATTTTTTCACCACCAATTCTAGTATATGACATTTATATTATTATAAATAAATAAATCAACACAAATGAGCACATGCAGTACCATCAGCTATGATATGGTAATCATTGAAAAAAAGTGTCCCCTGCTTAATTATCCTATCAATTACCATTATCTACTTTACGGTAAAATCTCCACTTAGTTTATAAAGCATCCTAAGACAGAAACTTGGTGACGTTTAGGAGTTCCAAATCACATCTCTTTAGAAAGCAGATTTTTGTCTCGAAATTTTTTTAACCAGTAGATTTATCAAGCAGTGCTATGTATTTAACCATTAAAACACATGCAGCTTCTATTGTAACATGCATAAAAACCACATAATACATCATAAATACTATCTCAAAGCATAAGATAGTGGATTCCAGGCAATTAAAGGGTACACACTCCATAAGACAGAAAACAACTAACCTAAAAAATGAAATAATGCAGAAGATTAGTGAAAAGTCCAAATTGAGATGAAATTCAAACCTCACGCTTAGGCCATTGCCAGGGACAGAAGAACCACAGCTATGACATTTGGTATGTTTTGGGCACAAATAAGGCCCATGGCCCACATTCTGCATGTTGTAAAAAATTATATAAGCTAATTGATAATATTGAGGTTAATTGAAGTAATGGGAACTTGGAAATCCACGGCACACCTTGTGTGGAGGTTGCTGGCAGTAACAGTGGAATGCACCATCACATCTTTTACAGAACATAAACTTATTTGGATCTCCAGTTCTTCGACAAACCTACAGTAAGCAGTAACCAAGATACATAAAAATTAATTAAGGTACAGGATATAGAGTAGAGTGTGACTTCACATGTATAATCAGAAACTAGACAGGGGTCTCAGGCAGCTAATAAATCGAACAAATACAGAAAAGAAAGCACCCTCTCAAATACCTGTAATGTTTAGACAAACTCACAATCAAAAGATGAGAAATATTTTTTAGGTAAATACTATTTTCTCTCAAAGAAAAAGCTCCTAAAGTGTACATCTTTGACAATGTATTGCATGTGTCAACCTCTTCTCCTTCATATTTTAGCATCTCCTAATTAATATTGACTATCTTTCAACACTGACGTATAATAATATATCAATAATTATTTTGATCCGTACAACACTTGTGTCATTGAAGTTGCTCAATTTTCAAACGAGATGAAATTTCTCAAACAGCCATCATTACGCAATAATTGCGCTCCCACATATTGATACAGATTAATTGAGAGTATCAGAGTAGCATGATCTTCCAAGTGCATTTATAAACATTTTACTGCATAAATCTTTACCTCACATGAACGGCAAGAGGGGCAAGCCCAAGAATTCCAGTGAAAAAGGTCTGTAATCAAGAATTTCATCATAAAAGGCACGAAAATTTAATCATTACTTTGATGTAGGAAAATTCTCACTACTTTGTTGTAGCCACTGACATTACCTCTGTTTTGGGACCATGATTTTACACAGCTGCGATGATACTTCTTGCCACAAGTATTGCATGATAGCATTTTTTTTGCTCTTTCGCTTCCTTCATTTTCACCAGAAAAACATAGCCTGCACATTATTTTGGCATTTGACTGACCTTGGTCTTCCCCAGCAGCATCCTTTGCAGAGGTCTGCTATAAAAACTAATTCAATGAGTACTTATGAATACAATTAAGTAGGATTTCGAACTTTTATAATGAAACTTGATATTAAATTCTGATAATCATTGTAATAATTTCATAACGGCGAGAAAGCCAAAAGTCATAGCTATTGACATAATACATTGGGTCGACAATAAGTAACAAACAACAAAAGAGGCCTTTTTTCCTGTAAAGAAATATAGAAACTTTAATTTCCCATGGGAGCATGTAATATCAGCGATAGGTAAAAAACAAAATTAGTAAAAGAGCTAACAATTTATGATAATTAATATAGTTAAAATCAGCAGAGTCTACCATTGCATACAGATACATGCAACTAAACCTTAACGTCGACCGCTAAACTGCACGGGAATGCCAACATTTATGCGGATAAATCAACTTTATGTGAAAATTTTGGTAGTAAGGCAAATGTTTCTAATGTAAGATGTGGAACACAATTTTTTTATTTTTTTTTTCCAAAGATGATCATTGTTGGTTCCCAAGTACCCCCAATGCTACTCGAACCCGTGACCTACACATTTAATTCTTTAAAAGAATCTGCTGCAGAAAGAAGGCAATATCGCAGTTACACATATAACAGATAAATAAACCAACCAAATACTCCTAATCCGAAATAAGTTGTTCTCATTTAACTCGCACATTTAAGGACGAATCAACCATGAAACTAAAACCGAGTAAAATCACCAACTGAGAATATGTTTCAACCTTCAAACATCACACACAGTAAAAACACACCAAAACACACATAATGTCAATCTGAATCACACAATTAAAAACAAAACTCACCACCAAATCACCAGACTCAAACCTCCTAGCGTAATCTTCAGCCACAACCGACGCAGCAGCAGCTTGCTTCTGCAGCGCAGCCCTCTTCACCTGCGCCGACGCTGCTGCCACCTCATCTCCTCCACCTCCACCGCCCTCCGGCACAGCCACCGCAAATTGCGGCGGCGGAGGCGGCGCGGCGGGGGAGACAGCAACCTTCGGAACCTTAACTTGAATCGTGGCATTCTCCCTCGCCTTGATCAACCACGGGTCGTTCAAAAACTGCTCAACCCTAGAAACCTCCTCCAAAAAGTCGTTCTTGCCCTTCTCGGTCCGCAACCTCCCCGGAAACCCCAATGAACAGAAACAAATCTTCCGGCTGCAAACAGACAAAAAGAGTGAAATTTCCGCTCGAAATTCAAAACCCACATCAGTCCCACACACACACAAACAAACACACTATCGACGAAAACAACGAAATGGGTGTGGGAGATACAGATGTAGAACACAGATACAAGTGTATATACTAAAAATAATTGGGCTGAGAGACGAAATTAGAGAAGGGGTTACCAGGTAATCGGGCAAGCAACATGAAAGGCCATAATAATACAAGCTAAAAAGGGGGGAAATTGTAATTTTTTTGAGCGTTTAAGCGAGTGCTGTTATTTGGGTTTGAGCCGAAAATATTAAAGTTTTAATCTTTAGGTTGATTTGGGGAAAAATAATGGGAAATTGGAAAACAAATTTTGAGAGAGAAGAGAAGATGGGCAGATTTGGGAAGTGATGGTGTGGAGGAATTTTGAGTTTGGGCCCTGTTAGGTTTGGAGGGTTATAGATTTGGCCCTTTGGGGGGAACTGTTATAGTTATGGATTTTTCGTTTTGGCACCTACTCTTTAGGATAGATTCCATCAAGTCCCCAAAATTTTCAATGTGGTCAAATCGGTTTCAACTTTCGATAAATAGTTTCGGAATAAATAGCACACCGATTTTAAAGAATTTTAATTGGGAGTTACTTTCTCAAAATAAGAGTTCTTCAAACGGGGAAATTCTCGAAAAATCTCCATATGGAAACTCAAATTCCTCTTTACTCCCCACTTTCAAAAAAGTTCTTCTGAACTCCCCAGATGAAAATCAAAGTTCCTCTTTACTCCCCGTTTTTTTTTAAGGTTGTATAAAAATTCAAGAATCGCGTACCCGAACCCCGAAATCACGTACCTAAATGCCCAAATGATGTATTTGGTCATTTGGGCATTTAGGTACGTGATTTCGGGGTTCGAGTACGCGATTCTTGAATTTTTATACAACTATGGGGAGTTAAAGGGAATTTAGTCTATCATCTAGGGAGCAAATGGGAACTTTTTTTAAAATGGGGAGTTAAAGGAAATTTTTTCAACTTTTAGGTACTATTCATAGAAAACCCCTTCTTCAAAAGTGAAGAGCAAGAAATTTAGGGTAAATTATATTTGCACTCCTTCTTGTTAGGCATATATTAGAGTCGCTTTTGATTTCAGAATTATACTTTTCACCTCTTATGCTTTGATAATAGGTTATAAAATGCTTCGTTTGTTGGCTTTTGTTACTCGCAATTTTGTTTTTGTTAAACACAATTTCACAATTCAATTGATATGTCACAGAATGTGCAAAAGTACATTCAATTAATTAGTTGGGATAACAACGATTGCATCAAAAAAATAACTTCAGCCTCCCATCTTTATGGAGAAAAGTGAAATAGAAGTTGGACTTGTAGTTTCTCTATGAAGTTGGACGATGTTTCGATAATGCTCACGGAACTTTTAGGGCTTCGGAAGGGCCTAAAAATTGATTGGGAGTGTCATTTCATTAGAATTCTAGACGAATTTGATTCATAGATTGTAACTAAACTGATAAAGAAAGGCAATATGGAGTGGCACCCGTATGGCGGATAGTGAATGAAGTTCGAAACTACCTTAATCTACCATGTGAGATTTTTTTTTTTTTTTTTTTTTTTTTTAAACACACACACTCCAAGTGGCCCAAGGGATTCGAACCTGGGACCTTGCCTTCGAGAAAGAACTCTCAGACCACTTGGTCAACCCCTGTTGGCTTCTACCATGTGAGATTGACTTCAAGCATATTTACATAACATGTAATAGGCATGCAAATATACTTGCCAAGTTGGGTCATGACATCAATGAAGTTAAAGTCATGTGGAACGAAAAGTCCATGGAGTTTGAGAGAAAGAGTTGAAAGTAGTAGATAGCCTAGCTTATCTATTTGGCTGACAAAATAATAATAATAATAATAATAATAATAACTTGCTAATATGTTATGATGGCGAGAAAAATATATTAAAATACGTGAATCCAAAGCAGTACATTTATGCTTATGGATTGAATGAATGGAATTCAGGATAGGTCTCTAGAGCCAGTTGAAGCTGTATTTAATTTATGCACTGGATTTGATTGTGATTATTTCGGGACAGGCTTCTAGGATATCAGTTGAACCCATGTAGTTGCAATTGATTGAATTAATATGTTTGTTGCTTTTAAGTTTTTGAAAATTCGTATTCTTTACTTTGCTTCCGCTTCCAGGTTCTTATTTTTCTCTGTTGTACAGGGTCTAGGTACTGCCTAGCTTAGGCCGGATCTTGTCTGTCTCCCGTTCGCTACTGCTTGGTTCATGTACGGATTTCCCATTTCGTAAGCGGATTTAGCTTTAGTGCGGGGAATGTGGTGGCCCAGCGTTTCGGACGCTACATCTTAAAGGTTACAATCCCCCCCCCCCCCCCCCCCCCTCTTAAGAGAACCTAGTCCCCAGGTTTAAGTGTTGAGTTTGGAACGGCTTCGATCTCTTCAACACTTCCATTTTCCCTTCGCCAAGGGATGTTCGTGGTTCGGATACCCATCCGAATGTCCTTCATGTCATTGAAGTGTGTGTATGGACCCGATCACCAGTTGTTCGAGCTCCTTCGATTCCTCCTTGAACTGGATGGATACGGTTGCACCCGATCTTAAAGCTACTGGTTCCTGCCACTTACAATCCCAAGGAAGACTAACGAGTAACGCGAAACAAGCACAAAGAGAGAATCCCATCTCTCAGCACATAAGAGAAAAAGAAAGCCCTGTCTCCTAAGAGAGACATCATGTGGGATACGATCCTCCTATCGTCCTATCTCTCGATTAAGATCTAGAGCATGGGAATATAGAGAGCCCTACTAACCTTAATCTTAAAACAAAGTTCCCTTCATATTCCATTTGATCCCAATCCAAGAAAACCTCATTTTCTTGATGTCTTGATCTAACCACCTTGCGCAAGGATTTTAGGATGGAATCGTGAATGACTTGTGTAATAAGAGATCATCTTGCTTACATCAAGTGTAGGTCCTTTATTGATTCCAACAATTCTCATATGCCACTTATGTAATCCCAACATAGGCCGTGGTTCAGGTGTCTATATGGCGACACCCTTTTGAGCCTATATCAAAGATTACAGAGTTAGCTCATATGAGACAATGTGGAATCTCAAGTCTAAGGATTAATTCCTCACGTCATTGACATGTGAGATATTTCCTAATCTGGAAGTTTCAGGAAACTTTCTTTCCCATTTAGGAATCTTCTCACACGGGGCACTCTCAGTGAACTTGTTCTTACAACAAACACCCTTGTGTATTGTGTACGCATCAACTTATGCACTTTACACCCCATGAAACAGGATGATCCTTCTTAAGTACATAACTACACAAGCAAGTCTCAACAGAGGTAAAGTCGACTCTCCCACTGTCTGTCGGCCTCATTGACTTGGAGAAGTTTCTAATCCTCTCCTATGGAGTTAAGAACTTATGTGTCATTCCCATAATGACAAAGTTCTTAACGGCCTCATTGGATTAGGGGAGTTCTAGACATGCACACGTAATAGAACATACACAAAGCACGTATTGGCACATAAGAAGTGTCCGTCTGTGATTATAATCATTCGTATATTATTCAAAGATTGTCTATGACATAGGGAAAGTCTCGAAGCATAATAGCTTTCTAGGGCACTATTCCCAACAGAGAACCCCGTCTCTTAACCACATAATCGAGAGAACCCCATCTCCCAACCTAAGTCTGGTAGATTCCAACATCTCCCAAACATCCTAGTTTGAGAAAATTCAACATTTTCTAAACCTCTAGATTCGAGAGAATCCAGCATCTCCCGAATATTTAACTCCATGAGAATCCAGCATCTCTTGCACACATAATTTAAAAAGAATCCGACATCTTTCTATCACATAAATAGAGAGAATCCCACATCTCTCTAACACATAAATAGAGAAAACCTAAAGCCTCTCTTGCATATAAGTCCACATACTCAGCATTCATACATACACACATCAGAGTAACACTTGATGCAAAACATGTGATGCATGTTTAGTGTACCTTTACACAACTGATATCGGTGTCCCTAGAGCACAGATTCATCATCCATGCCCAACTCAAAGGGGATATCACGATGGAATCCCTATAAAATAAAATTGCAATATGTATATATGCGCATGAAAGGTTAGCCAACAATTAAGAAAGTTTTAAACAAGTAGGCACGAATAATCCACACAAGCATGTAATCCATTCAGTTTAGCAAGTGTTCACAAATAACAGAAAATTTCAAGTTATAATTATTAAATCAGTTAGCCACATTATCACAGTCAAAACAACATCAATCATCACACGCCATCACACGCATCAAGCAAAATAAGGTATAAATACTTATGCGATACATGTATGCAAATGCCATGAATGCTTAGTGTACTGTTCATCGTGAGTGGAGTCGAGGTTGACAATTTCTACAAACGCCTTATCTAATCCACCCCATTACTTAATTTTGTTAGCTCGATCGTACATTTTCTGGTCAACCCCTGTTCGGATTCCAATGATGCTTCAACAAAGACAGCACTCGGTGGATCAGATAGAGGAAACACCTAAGGTATAACCACGAATCAAATGCATGTGGGGTTAGAAATATGAATGGCATACACTCATAATTAGCAAGAAGGCAATCAAACATGTAGGATAAAGGTTCAAAATAATAACAGTTTAATCCAATGCATAATGCACGTTTATGCACATGCTATGAATGCATGATACCTGTTTCCATAGCATTAGCATCGAACCCTTGTTTAGATTTCTGTAGAGATTCATTTATCTTTTATTTCGTTGAAAGTAGTCAAAATACGGTGATTTAGAATCCCTCTCCCTCAATTGGTAGAAATAGAAAGTGTTGTCACGATCGATTAAAGTTTTGGCGCCGAGGCGACGCCCTGCAATTCACAATTTGAACAAATATCTATGCATGCGGGTTAGCGCGTGAATATGTCAAGTAATAAAAGCAATTAAGAGCACATAGTAAATGCAGATGCCACACATAATTTACTAGAATTTAAAACACATAAGTTAAGAAATTTAAACATTCCAAGGCAATGCATACATTGACAATTAGTTCCTATGCCATGCGACCTATACCCGACACAACACGGCCCAGAGAACAGGTTCTGAACCTGGTAGCTCTGATACCACTTTAGGATGTAGCGCCCGAAACGCTAGGCCACCACATCCCCGCACTAAAGCCCAATCTGCATACGAAATGGGGAGTCTGTACACGAACCAAGCAGTAGCGAACGGGAGACAGATAAGACCTGGCCTAAGTTAGGCAGTACGTAGACCCAGTACAACAGAGAAAAACAAGAACTTGGAAGCGGAAGTAAAGTAAAGAATACGAATTTTCAAAAACTTAAAAACAACAAACACATTAATTCAATCAATTGCAACTACATGGATTCAACTGATCCTAAAAGCCTGTCCCGAAATAATCACAATCAAATCCAGTGCATAAATTAAACACGGGTTCAATTGGCCCTAGAAACCTGTCCCGAATTCCATTCATTCAATCCATAAGTATAAACCCGTACAGGATATACATTTACATAATTACAAACAAAACACTTCACAGACTTAACAGAACGACACAGACTCGACTGACACGACACACTGCCTCCTAGCTCGAACTCTAACAACCTGTACCTGCAAACTAAAAACATAGGTGGGGCGAGGGTCATTCCCCACTGACTGAGTGAGAGGGCTGAACATACATACACGATAGATAATATAGAGCAGAACACATATTAAAACAAAAGACTATGAACAGGGAATAGGGTTTTGCACACCAAAACCATTTTCAAAACAAACGTATACATATCATTTCAAATTATAGCATAACTTAGCTTAAAAGTCCTATCTCGTTTCATAATTACACATAACGAACAAAAGTTCAGCGAGTACGAGCACATGTCCACCCAACTTCTCATAACGTATCATATGAAAAACATATCACAACATACAAACCAACCTTTCTCCAGGTGATGGAAGGGTTACACTACCCTAACCATCCATACAGTCAAGGGGAGCACACGACTCTAACCCTCAGGATTCCATTCCCCACCAACCTCCTGGTGAGTTCAGGGGTGATCCTATCATATGGAAACTATGCTCAGGCTTATCCTGATGGCCCGCTGCCGTCCTGGGTGCCCTGACTCATAAACTCTGGGGCCCAACAGAACAAAACTTATTATATCATATTCATTCATAAACAAATCATAACATATCATATCATAATCATAGCTTACATACCTTATCAGTCATAACTTACCTTGCAACTTGGCATATGGTATAAACGTACCTTTCCGTGTCATCCTAGTCATTAGCTTGCATGAAAGCACACTGTTTGGAGCATAGTCTCGTTGCAAAATATTTTCAAGCTTACATACGCTAGTATATATAGTTCGAAAACCTTTAATCGTACGACAAAGTCATAACATATCATATAAACACATATCTATTATATAAATATAATAGAATATTCACATGCAGGCTTGAAAATGAGCACATAGGGTTGTAGGTCGCTTTAACTAAAAGAAAAGATCCTAAAACCTCACCTTACGCCGACGAGAACGAAAAACACGAGTAAAAAGGTCCCTCTAGAACCCAAACGGCTGACAAACACCCCCTGGAGAACCCTTGAACAACTGAGCACACAAAACACAAGACTCAGACTTAAGCAACATCCACAAAGACGCACGACAGTGCTCAACATGATAGTCGTATGCATAAGTGACCAGGTTGTGCTTCTAATGCGGTGTCGTGGTCAATTAAGGTATATCAATGCGCAACAAGATCATATTTACAAGTAACACGTCCAAATATAAGTGTTAGTATGTAATTTATGCTTTAATTGCTTTGAGTTCTCCCTTGCAATAAACTGAACATATGTTTAATTACTCTTAAATATGTCTTTATAGGTCTACTGGAGCTAAAATGGAGAATTAATGCAAAATCTGGACTAAAAAGAAGCGTTAAGTGAAGAAATAAAATTGAGCTATGACCTTCAAGTTATGACCATACCTTAATCTAAGGACACCAAGTCAACAGTGGCGGCTGACTTCTCATTTTTGACGAATTAACCCACTTGCAGCAGCTCCATTTTAGTTTTGTGCGTCTCAAGGCATGTAATCATCACACTTAGACTTCAAGTGGAGATTTTCAAAGATATAAGCAAGATTTTGAAGCAAAGCAAAATATTCAGCTTTGGGGGCTTGGAGGAGGAACCACGCAGCAGCAGCAGCTGCTGGAACACAGCAGAAACAGGGGTGAAATCCCCTGTTTTGTTCAGAGCAAGAATTCTCTCTTCTTTTCCTCTTTTTAGTTGGATTTCATGCATAAATTGTGAAGTACTTTAGTCTATCTTTTGTAGTTCGATTTGGTTAGTTTATTTCCAGTTCTTAATCAGTTTGTTAGCTGAGTATTTTTGTAAATATGAACAACAGCTGAACCTCTTTTTCTAGTTAAGTTATTTGGTGATTAATGCAATGATTTGTGAGGTTTAATCGGTTCTTACACCTTCGAATTCCTTGGTATATGCTTGCTTCTTGATCTAAGTGATATGGACTTGTTCTTGAGATAATTTTCTGATCAATTATTATCTTGATGCTTGTTCTTCTTGACTGCACAAACAACTTGATCCGTAATTGTCATGTTAGATGTGCTTAAGAGTTAAACATCATTGAAAGCTTACCTCCATGTTTGCTTGATAGTGGTGAGAAACATGTGTAATAGCTTAAACATTCCGAGCTTGCGTGTTTGTTGGCTAGGACTGGTGTCCTTTTCATGATTAATTCTGCTGCAAGTTTAAATCTTAGGACCGTGTCTTCAAGACTGCTTTGTAGTAAGAAAATGGTTAATGATCGTATCATATTCATCATACAATTAAGAAAGGATTAGGGTGTGTAGAGCTTGTTGTCACCGCAACCAATCTATCAACTGGAATCGAAGTTTATTATTGCACCTATGATTGAATCACTAGCTTGAATCATATGAATAACTTGACTAGAGTCTTATTTCCTAGCTACTTTAAGTTTATGTTTTGTTGTTAGTTTATTTAATTTTGGCTTGTTATTTAATTTCTTGCATTTTAGTTGATTACGTTAACACCCCCCCTTTAGTTTGTGTAGCTTTGAGGCCCCTCTGAAGGCGTAGTGTAGACTACTTTCATTCCACTCTCTAACAGCCTTTCGCACCACTCTAGCTTGAGAGACAGCCGCCTTGGCGAATAGGATAAGATCGTCAGCGAAGAGAAGATGGGAAATCTTGGGACCCCGGCTAGAAGTGGTGGCTATCGGCTTCCATTCCTTCTTTCCCACTTTCATGTCAATAAAATCAAAAGAAAGTGGAATTTCCACTGAGGGGAAGGAAGACTAAACCTAATCCGAATTATAGAGCTACGACACAATCAAACCCGAACGAAGAAAATGTTGAATTGAATCGTACCAGTCTCTACTGGAGGTTCTTACCCTATATATGACGAGCTGCACTTTGCTTGGCTATTGGAGAATTACGAGACCATCCAATCTCTGTGGGATCGACCCTTTACCACTATACACAATTTATTGTGTTTGGTAGTTTAGGAATATTATTTGGTGGATTCGGCAACCATTAATAAGTGTAAGATGGATCCGAGTACGTACAACATTCAATATTCCAAGAATATTACATATCTTAAGTGATTCACAAGGTTTGAGAAATATTACGCAAACATCCTCTATGGATTCTAACAACTATACATAAACAATACCTAAAATGCACGAATAATAAAAAAAGGAAAAATTAAGCATTCATAGTCATTTAAGAATTTACAACGAGCATACCTTAACATGTTTCGAAATTACAAATCTTAAATGCATCAAATATAACAATTAAGCATGCATATTAACAATATAAGTTCAATTATATTAGTTTGGAAATATTACATAAACATCCCTTCTTAGTTGAGCAATTAACATAAATTCAAGTAAACGGCATAAAACGAGGCAAGTAAATTCAATAAATCAAGAATTTGGATCTTTCATATATTATTACATGCTTTCAGATATCATACAATTCATAATTTTCAATTTATAAGTGTACAAGATCGAATTTACAATTAAAAACAATTAACGAATAAGAATACAACAACTTCGAAAATTCATAACAAATCAACCGGACATCCGATTCACGAACGGAAAGTGACGTTCAACTCACCACGATGAAATGGACCTACTGTCCAAAAAATGTCGGAACACCGCTGTCGGAGCTGGCCAAACCGCCACCGGCCGCCGCTGGACCACCACCTCCGTTGGCCAGAAAATTCCCCGTGAACGGCTAACAGTTCGTCACAGTGAACCCGATAAAATCCCTCAACAAGAATCTAAAATTACACAACGTACAAAATCCAATTGAAGAAAAACCGAATGATACTATTCATCGAAAACCTAGAAGCCAAGAAACGATATTAAATCCAAACCACTCGACGAAAATGAAATCCGAACATACCGTTGGAAAGGCCTCATCGAGAACTTCAAAACACCTATGGTGTTTGTCGAAAAAGTCATCGTTGACCGACATCCACAACCTTTGACTGTCTGCTGCATCATCAGACGACGAGAATTTGGCGCGGGACCTCCGAAAATGAGTTCTCCTCGTCGAGACGCTCCGATCCATGAATGGGTCGGCCTGATTCCGTTGCCGAAACTGAAAATCCAATGCTGCCCTGAAGTCCACCGTACCGCAATCATCTTTGTTCGGTACGTGTGCCGTGGTTGTGGTGTTTCTGGCCACGCCACTACTCAATCTAAGTTTGTCGTGAAGAGACGCACCTAGCCCATCTGAATTTCACCTGAGCAGCGAGAACGACACTGCTACAGTAACACCGTTGTTCGCCATCAACTTCAACCGCCGATTGCGGCTTCGCCGCCGAGATTCAGTTTGCGCCATCACCTCGAAGAAGTGCATCGGAGGGAGGTGCGACTGAAATTCAGTCATATCTCCTCCATTGCTTGTCGTCGGGCCATGATACCATTGTGTTCGTCTCGTCGAGCTCTTTGATTTACAAAAAATAAAGATAAAATGAAATAAATAGTATAAATAAAATGTACGAGCGATTTATATAGGTTCGGTACTGAGAGTGTAGTATATCTACAACATGTTCTCAAGTTGTTAGCTTTAAAGTTTTTAAAAAGATTTTCATTAATAATTCTAAAATCACAAATAAACACTTTGTCACTCTTTACAACACAATCGATAGTAGGATAGATAAGCCACAATAATCTATTTACCTTTTAACTCATACAAAAGAAACAATTTCACCACAATACCATCACAACTGGAACGCCTGATACCAATACCATGGTCAAACCGCATTGGAATATCTAGTAAAAATTGAATCATCGGTTAAGCCCCACTAGAACGCATGCTACCAACAATACCGCAGTCAAATTCCAAATACAAGAGAACTACTGCTTCATCACCACAAAAACCAGCACACACTGGCAAAATACCAGAGAACTACTGTAACACCCCAAACGGAGGATGTCACATCCCCCGCACTGAGACCCAGACCCGGTCATGAAATGGAAGTCCATGCCCGAATCCGGATCAGAACGAACGGGAGATAAACACACACGCTATGCTAGGCGGATCTAACTCGACAAACTCAGAGTGCGGAAGCAATTCAAACATTCAAACAAGATAGCGAAAGCATTTAAATCAACATTCAAAACAAGTGACGGGTTCAACTAGCATAAATACCTAGTCCCGAATATCAACAAGCATAACAAGTGACGGGTTCAACTAGCATAGATCCCTAGTCCCGAATATTAGATCAACATAAAGTAATAATCATCAAGTGCCATAAGGGGCCGAATACGAGTGCCACGCAGGGCTACCGAATAGTAAAGTATAATCTCAAGTCTAAAAGTCAAAGCATAAGTAAAGTGTGTGTAAGACAAATGCAACTAGAAAGGCTAGACCGACGAAGTGCAACTCAAAGGACTCACTCCCGCCCAGCAAATGCCAACAGACCTGCAACTAAAAGTGTAAATGAGGGGTCAGTCAACTTGACCGAGTGAGGGGGCTAACGCACCCCTACAATATATATATATATATAAAGAGCATAGCACAGAATAAAAGGATGGACTCATGAACCGAGGATAGGTGTTGCATACCAAAACATTTCGAAATAACCCAAATAAATATAGATATAAGTTTAGAAACCATTTTCCAGAAAGACTCTATCCCGATTCATAATTCCATAACATAACATAATCAACTGCTCGGCGAGTACGAGCTTCCAACCTTTACTTCTCAGAACATAAATCAAAATAAATCCAACCTCTACACCAATGATGGAGGAGATGTACCATCCCCATACCATCGAGAATAAACCGTCTAAAATAGACTCACCCTCAAGGGGTAGCGAACCCACAAGAGTCCTCATCGGCCTTAGCCGAAGGCTCAAGATACCACATCTTCCCTACAACACGGGTCGCGTGAGGATATCTCAAATGGAACTACACACAGGCTGATCCCTAACGGCCCTATACCGTTCCAAGGCTGTCTATCCAATAGCTCCTTGGATCCATAACAGAACAGATTATAACATAACATACGCCAATCTTTCATGGCAATCTCGCTACAGGATTAAAACACAACTGTTTTCCAAAATAGCTTACATATGCTTCAAAAACTGATTTTATAAATATTCCCACGTTGCAGGGATATAGCCCGAAGGCACCCGCCCACGCAGGACACACGCACGTACATTCCCACGCTGCAGGGATATAGCCCAAAGGCACCCGCCCACGCGGAAAGCACGCATAAGGTCATAAACATATCATATCCAACACATACATATCTATAGTAAGATATACTCGCATGCAAGGGTAGAAATTAGCATGTAAAGGTCATAGGTCACATAACTATACAAAATCCTAAACCTCACCTCGTAGTAGTAGAGTCTGAGAGTGTGAAGGGCCAAACACTCTAAACTTCGGGCTCACCGGCACCACCAAACTCTGTGACTAGATATACAAAAGCCCAAACTTAGACTCTACATGAACCAAGTAAGACGCACGGCGTACAAAGTATGAATGACATGCGAAATGGAATGATGTTTATCAAGTTGGTCACAAGTGTCAATTCAAATATTCAAGTAAATCATGCAAGTAATAAAGTATTAACGCTCAAAGATGCATTCCAAGTCATATCGGATCATACAAGTCAAGTAGCAACTCAAACGAATCAAATACGCACGAAAAAGCAAGTAGAAAAGGTCACAGACGCATGGGAACGGCCATTCACATGCACAACATAGCATGGGAATGGGCCTTCCCACGCCAAGGCCTAGCGAGGCTGGGAATGGCCGTTCCCAGACCAAGCACACATGGGAACGGTCGTTCCCATGTTCGGCCGCCAAAATCCAAACCCTAGCCCGGAAGGGCCGTTCCGGGCTTAAAGCACAAATGGGAACGGCCGTTCTGGCCATAGATCTGGAGCAGAAACTGGACAGTTTCGAGAAGAACAAGGGGAACACCAAAAATCATCAAATCAACACGAAATCTACCATAAAACATCACGAAATTCAAGTATATCATCATATAAATCATGCTTAGCATCAAAACATCAATTAATTCAAGTTTAGGAAGGTTTTTGCCCAAAATCTCAAACACCCATTTTCATGAATTTCAAGCCTAAACATGAAGATATGAATCCCTAGTCTTCCATACACGAATTTCCAGCAACTAAGACACATAAGGAGCATTCAAATCATCAAGGCTTACTCAAGGAATTCAAGATCTCATCATTCAAGTTCATGCTAACATTTTCATGCTCCAATCCAAGAAGAGAAATGAAATACTCATCAAAAGAGATCCAAAGCTTACCTTGTCTTGTGAAGGAATGAGGAATTAAAGAATATGAGCTCTTAGAATGAAAGATGGTTCAAGTCTTGATCTTCTCTTGAAATTTCTCCATGATTCTCTTTGAGGCTAACTTGTGTGGTTTGAAACGAAATGAAAAGAAATAAAGTTATTTATATGGTGGCTAATAGTTTTAGGTCAAGGTTAGGGTTTCCAAGATATAATATGAGGCTAAAGGTTCAAATAGGATTTGGGCTCAAATAAATGACTTTCGGTCCAATAAGTCAAGATTAAAAGGTTTAAGGTCTAAACGGTTTCCGAAAAATATAAAGTAAATTCCGTTGGACCCGAATCACCGAATCAAGTCCAATAGTGGTGTCGGAATTCGAATTCGAATTCTCGAGCTCATATTGGTCCCGAATGACCCAAGCTCACCTAATTCAAGTTAGGCCCAAAACACACAAATAGGTCCAAGTCCTATTTAAATCCAATTCCAACAATTAATTTAAATTCATCCAAGTTCCATTCTCAAGTTGTCATGCAAGAATTCATATTTTACCATTTTAGGTTTTAGTCAATTAAATCACATTTCAATCAAAGTTGGAATTAAACACATAAAAGAGAATTAAATCACATAAGTGCGTAAAGTAAACTCTCACGTGACGCATACCTGTACGATGTATCGGATGGGGCGTCACAACTACGTTTTTCAAACTCACAACACAAACTATCACAAGTCCTCACAAACATTCAAGAACACATTATTCTGAGTGTGACATGATATCTTCAATTCTTTGTATGTGCATGACTTTATATGGTAGGAAATTCTCTCTAGTTGAAATGTTATCATTTGGAGAAGATCCGATTACTATTATCTTACCATCCTTTCCTTGTGTTGTAATTTGATTGACCAAATTAGCTGCAAGAAATTTTGAGTTGTTGAAAATAACTCTTCTCTTGTAGAGAATATCTTTGGTCAACATTCTTTGTTATAAAATCTTTGTGAGCTTAGATTGAAAATTTTCCTTTTAGATTATGACTGTGCTAGGGTATGGTAAAAAGCCTTCCTTTAGTGCAACCCAACTTAACACCAAGGTAGCAAAAACACCAACAATTATTTAGTGAAGGTTACTTAAAAACTTTCTGGTAATATTGTGGTATGTGAACACTGAACCATTTACTTTTTGTTAGTGAACTTTTGATATTAAATGTATGTGGACTATTAATATTCAGATACTTTTGCCAGTAATTGAATTTGAATTTATTTGCAATTAATAGTTTGCGAACCATTAATATTAATTAAGCTCCTGATATATGTTTTGTATGCCAATTAGATGGATGCTACATATTGTGGAATGTATGTAAGGAAAACTACATTGTATTGCCAGAATCAAGAGTACAATCTTTGTTTGGTCCCAACACACTAAAGCTAAATTAGTTGTTGTCAATCTCCAACTTCTTATCTAGATCCTCGTCTAACATTCCTAAATGCAGTTTTCTTCCTTCATCGACTGGCCATATTTCGCAATGGAATCAACAAGTCTATTATCTGATCGTCTAATATGTTTAAAGGAGCAATCGTAGAGTTTGTGAAGTAGTTTGAGACAAATCCTTAATAATAAGACCAAGAGGGTGATTCGTAGTGTCCAACTCTCAAAACAAGAAATCAACTCTGATCAGCCAATCTAACAGAACCCATTGATGCGCCGTTTTTCCGGTAAGTTTTTGTCTTTCTTATTAGTGTTGACTTTTATTTTATTACTTATAAACACATACGGCCGACACTCCAGTGAGTTCTTATGCCTTTTTATGAATGTTAACTATTATTCTATTACTTACAAACATTAATGGCCAACCATTATGAACTACGTCTATATTATTATTTTACTACAAATGAAGTTATAAACTTATATGGTGATTGCTATGATTATTGTATTATAGTTTACATTTACGCATATATATACAGAAATAAAGAACATGCCCAACGAACAAAAATATATAATTATTTTATTAATCTATTACTTGTAGTTACTAATTATGTTATTATTTTCTATTTATTTTATTATTATTAGGTAAATAATGTCAACTTCAAGAAAGATTCTTGTTGGCAATATGTCTGGTTAGAAACTCCAAACAACACCAACAATACTATATATATTTTTTGCGAGTAAAGACGTACCGGGGGAATATGTAGAGCTAAGAAACATATAGTTGGTGGTTATCCCAATGTTAGGCCGTGCGAGAAAGTACCGAATGAAGTAAAAAAGGAGATTAATGATTACACAAATGGTAAAATGAAAGCAAAGGAACAAATGATACTCACAAAAAATACTTAAAATAGAATAAGAATGGAAGAAAATACGAATGTTTTTGGAGATGATTATGGGGAGGAAGATGAAAATGATGGTCACCTCAACAAAAAGACAAAGTTAAGTAAAAAGAGACCTATGGATTTATTTGTGAGCCATAATAAAGCTATTGCAAAAGATATGAAGAAGAAGAAAGATAGCAATGAAGAGGTCTGAAAGGAGATGGTGAATCAAGTTTGTTGTGCTCTTGCTCAATGGATGTATAATGTTGCTTTCAATGCCGTAAAATACGATAGCTTTCAAACAGCGATTCAATTGGTTGGAGAATATGGTCCGTGTATGAAAGCACCTAGCTATCATGAAGAGAGGGTTCCTTTACTCAAGAAAGAGGTTGACCAAGTAAATCGAAAAATGGATGATCATAAAGATGAGTGGAAAAAAACACGGTTTCTCAATTATGTCGGATGGGTGGAAGGATAATAGAGAGCGACAATATGTTAAATTTTTGGTGAATTGTCCTAAGGGAAGCATGTTCAAAAAATCTATGGATGCTTCAAACTTGATGGGAGAAAAGGTTTTTCAAATTCTAGATGAGTTTGTAAAGTATGTTGGAGAGGAGAATGTGGTTCAAGTAGTGACCGATAATGCTTCAAATATGAAGTTGTCAGGTAAGTTATTAAGTTTATAATTTAATATAATTATTAACTTTAATATTTATATAATATATATTTAATTATCATCTTTTTAATGTAGGGAGATTTTTGGAGGCAAAGTATCCACACTTGTTTTGGACATCATGTGCGGCTCATTGTCTAGATTTGATATTGGAGGACATGTTCAAACAAAAAGAAATTAATGATGCTCACATCAAAGCTGTGAGGATGGGTAGTTATATCTACGTGCGCTCGAGTTTAGTAATTTTGATGAGGAAGTTTAGTAAGTTAGATTTGATTAGAGTGGGTGCTAGGGGTGTACGCGGTTGGGTGCGGGCGGTTTTGTGGTAAAATATCACCCGACCCGAAGTATGCGGTTTTGCAAAAATATAAACCGTAAATGTATAATTGGGCGGGTGCCGTTATATAGCGGGCGGGTTGGCGGTTTGATGGATTTTATATGTATATTTTCAATAAAAATATTTTATAGTCATAATTTTAATTCAATAACCCAAAAGATATAAAGAATATGAGAATTTATTCTTGATTAATAACCTATTGAAACACAAATACATAATGATTTCAAAATGGATGAAAAAAATGATATAATCATATAAATATACATCATGTAGTATAATTTTATAGTTTATCAAGAAACTCGTAAAATATTAGTTCAACACAAAAATATCTATTATATATATGTATAACTCATATAATATACATAACATTTGTATTGTGTATAATGTATTCATGTAATTACAATTACCAATAAAATATAAATATATATATAGCGGTCGGGTGGCGGTTAGGCGGATTTGAATTATTAAACCCACCACCTGACCGAAAAGTAGCGGGTTGTTATTTTTTCCAACCGCGGTTATGTTTTTCTTAATTTCAACTGGCGGTTTTCGGGCGGTTTGATGCGGTTCGGGCGGATTTGGCGGGTTGTGCGGGTATATGTACACCCCTAGTGGGTGCGACTCGTTTTACCACAATAGCTCTCACTCTTTCTCGGATGTATAAGTTGAAGAAGGAGTTGAGGGCTTTGTTCGTTTTGGAGTCTTGGACGAGTAGTAGTTGGGCTAGAGAACCAAAAGGTTTACAAGCAGTGAAAACTGTGTTATGCGAGAGATTCTGGCAAGGTGTTTTAAAAGCTCTCAAATATAGTTATCCTATTTATAAAGTTCTTCAGTTGGTTGATGGAAAGGTTAAGCTTGCTATGGGATACATTTATGAGACAATTTATAGAGCAAAGGAGACTATAGCAAAGATCTTTCAAAATGACAAGGACAAATACAAGAGATACTTTGAGATCATTGATGCACGATGAGAATTGAACTCCATCATCCTTTGCACGTGGCTGGTCACTTTTTGAACCCAGAGTACTTTATAAAAACCCAAATATTGAGAATAACAAGGAGGTTATGGATGGGTTCTTGATGACTCTTGAACGTTTAGTGCTGGATGCATAGTTATGATAGACGAGCGCCTTGCTCGCCTCAGACGCCCTCGCCCGGCCGTCTCTCTGAGGTCAGGCTAGGCGATTTACGAAAGGCGGCATGAGGCGAGTACCTCTTCTCGACTCTGAAAAAAACGAGGCGATGAGTTTGTGGCACTTTTTTGTTGAGTTGCAGATTTCCTAATTCCTCCTCTTGCGTTATAGATTGCCCTAGGTTAAGAGACTTTTAATATGTTTTAATAGGCTTACTCTTAATTATTAACTTAAACTAAAAGGCTACATAATAAATAAGTTTAAAACCTAAATTTTAAGATAAAAGAAACTAAACGTGAGAAAAGTTCACCCATGCGTCTATCTACCTTCTGCAATCCTTGATGAGAATGAGGACGATGAAGAAGAATGTGAACCGATAGTTGGTGGCAATGAGATGGATAATTTAGAGTTTAATTTGAGTGATGAAGATTAGGATTAGCGATATGCGTAATATTTAAGCTTAATTTTTGAGTTATATTTAGACTTATGAACTTTTTCCATTTATAATATGAGTTTTTAAATTTTATTATAATATATATATATATATATATATATATATATATATATATATATATATATATATATATTATATCGCCTCTTTCGCCTTTTTTGTTGCCCGCCTCTCAACTTGAAAAAGGGCCTCTCGCCTCTCGTCTTTCACAACTATGGCTGGATGCAACATACTCAGGATTTGATTACTGATGAATTGTCATATTATAGAGACGTTGCGGGTATATTGGGATTTAATACGGCCAAGAGGCAAAGGAATACTAAGCAACCAGGTACAAAGATAATTTATAAATTATTTATATCTTAATATTAAATAATTTCAATTTACTGACTATATAAATTTTATCCAAAGGTGAGTGTTGGAAATGTTTTGGAGAATCTACACCTCATCTGAGAAATTCTGCAATTAAAGTTCTCATCGTAACTTGTAGTTCGTCTAACTGCGAAAGAAATTGGAGTGTGTTTGAACATGTGAGTTTTAAAATTTTCTTACTTTTTAATTTTTTTTAATTTTTATTTTCATTACTTAGTTTGATGTTTCTATTCACTTAACAGGTTCATAATATAGAGAAATAGGTTGGCTCAAAAAATTTTGAATGATTTGGTGTATGTCAAGTATAATAGAGCATTGAGAAGAAGACACAATCAACAAGATATGATTGATGGCCTATCCTTAGACAATATTAACGAGAGTAGTGAATGGTTGGTTAGTGTAGGTGGAGATGATACGGATAGTGAGATGTTTGATGAAAATTTAAGTTGGCGTGATAGTTCACTAACTAGTGGAGCTGAGGAATCGACATACAACACTAGAGTGAGATCATCCTCATCGAAACCTCCACTTGATTATACTATTTCTGAATCGAGGCCAAGCTCATCTAGAAATGATCCTATAATCACCTGTCAACTTTTGATGAAGTTGAAGAAATTGAAGATTTGGATGTAGATGATGATGAGGATGAGGGTGAACCTCCTATTGATACAAATGAAGAAGATGAAATGGGATGATTACTAAGGGATATGATTATCATTAGTTTAGTTCTAGAGTTTAGATTGAGTCGTTAACAATCTTTTATCTTATAAATTAATATGTTATTAGCTATAATTGAGATTTTATACAAGTATTTATGGAGAGAAAGATGTTTTTTTTTTTTTTTTTATCAATTATAATTTATAATACGTTTTTACACTATATTTGCATTATATATAATTTTTTTAATAATTTTTCTTTATTTTATCGCCTTGTTCTCCTTTTTGTCGCCCGCCTTTCGCCTCGTCTCTCGCCTTGAAAATACACCCCTCGCCCCGCTTTTCGCCTCGTCTCTCGCCTTGAAAATACACCCCTCGCCCCGCCTTTCGCCTCGTCTCTCGCCTTGAAAATACAGCCCTCGCCCGCCTCTCGCCTCTCGCCTTTAACAACTATGAGTAACAGACTTTATGAAAGATCTATATTAACAAAGGGTAGGTGTAATACTTCAACTATATTTCCAACCTACCACACAACATTTAAAGGACCATTAACCTACAACTCACATGCAAGAATGGTAGGTGAATTTTCACAAACCTACCACTCTTGAATAACCAGTTAGGGTGCGTACCAGTAAAACCGCGAACAAGAACCATGATTTCATCAGATGCACATTCTCCTACTTCCATTTGCTCAGTAGTATGCTGAAAAAAAGTTGCCGACCAACTGACAATTTTAATGAAACTGCGAATATAAAAAGCGGATTCATTAAAGGCTGCAAACTTACGTCATGACTTGATTATTCAGTTGACCAAAAATTTGATGAAACCGAGCTTTGCAATATCAGTTTTATTATTTCTGCGACACGCATGCTTGATAGGTCATTCAATGACTGAATAAGGCTGAAACCCTAATTCTTATCTTAGTAAAACCATTATTATCAAACTCGATTTCATTTGAATCGTACTATTTCCATTGTTGATAGATCACTCAATAGGGTAATCAAATCAGAATTTTTCAAAGCACGTTAGATGCATGTTGTATAATTTTTTAATTGAAGTAGTAAAAATACTGTGCATGAGAATTGGAATATATAGTATGCATGAAGCAACCATTCAAGCATTCAGATATCAACCTATTTACTTAACAATCTCTTTCAGATAAATTTACATACTCATCCAAAACGTAATTCTCTGTACCTATTTATCCCCATAATAAATCAGAACCTAACAAAATTATGTCCAGATGGATACAATAGGTTTTCTTGTCCACCACGGGGGTAGTGTTACGAAGACCAATTACAAAATACGGTATAATGTCCAACCAGTTGGGTTAATAAGTTTACCGAGAAATTCATCATTTTCCGATTTTTTAGATCAGATTTTCTCTTTTCTCCACCTTCACCATAAATTGCACAATATAAAAATTTTAGCTTCTTGTCTCATTTCACGAACCCCCCTCCCTCCATGGAGAAACTTGTGCAAATTTCAAATAATAATGAGTTAGGTTACTTTACGAACCCCTCGAAGAGGCTGGAGTATATCTTGATCTTCATTGAATCCGAATATGGAAATGAGATCTGCAATTACGTGTCCATGCTATCACAAGCAGAGTTGCCCATCATAACGGAGATTACACAAGGTTTAACTAAAATGGGCATTCACGATCATGGAGGCACCTTTGCCTCACAACTGATCAATATAAATGTCTTTTACCAACCAACATTCAAGTATAATGAACAATACCACGAGGAGCTTGTATAGCAAGATAGATTTTTTCTAAACCAAATGCCACATCAACACTCTACAACAACCAGTTTGGTTCAACAAACCAAGAAAAGTTTGGTGCCCTTGAAGCATCACGAGCAACCATATCAAATTTGAAAGATCCAATTGCTAATCCATTCAAGGACGAAGAGTTAGGGAACTCAAAAGGTGAAATGCACGACGAATGAAACCAATCCTCTACAAGAGGATGATGGAACGGTTCATGATGACGAAGACGATTTAATACGTGGGATGTATAACGGACTAATCTTTATCACCTCATATTCTAAACGAGCCCCGCATGTCTAATTATAACAACATCCATACGAGCCAGACAGACACTAGTGGTAGCATCAGAAATATCACCCCATATATATTAAATATGTTTCCATAGGTTTCACCAGATTCCATTGACGTCCCGACGAACTATGAAAGCATGTTATATAATCGAAATATTGGACTGTTAACACTTGGGATGATATTTAAAGATAAAGTACACGTCATTGTCCAGGTAAATTAAATGACCACAACATCAGATGGAGCAAGAAGGATTACACTGTTTTTTAGAGTAGATCGAAAATGTGGAATATTGCATGCAAAGACCAAACTGCCCATGGAAGCTACGAGCAAGTGCGAAGCATAGTAAAGGGTACTGGAGAATAACAAAGTTATCCCCAACACACTACTGCCTGCCGATTTAGCGAACGAACGATCATGTTAATTTGTGCTCAGTATTCGTAGCAAGTTTGATCTTCTCGTTCATTCGAACAGACTACGGATACGAAGTCAGCAACATCCAAACACAAGTACACACAACTTACGCTATAAATATCTCGTACTTAAAGGCATGACAGGGTCTAAAAACGGCACGCGCTATAGAATTTGGTACATGTGATACCTCAGTTCAAAAATTATCCCGTTTCATGCAAGCTATTAAAAGATGGAATCCAGGTACAAAATATAAAGTTAAACTTAATACATTTTTGAATTTTCAAATTCATTACTGCAACTAAGGTCTATTACAGTGCAAGTACCGTAGTGGAGTGGATGCAATCCAAGTTTTCAGTTTATTGTACCAAACACATACATGGTCAGACATGTTTTCAGGTCATTTAAGTCGTGCATAACTATCTTTCGACACATGTGTTTGGTAATAAGTGTCGATGCAACACATGTATACACCAAATATTGACACAAATTGTTAGTCATTGTGGGAATTGATGACAAACAGAATATTCTTTCACTACCTTACGCGTTGGTAGATGATGAGACAGAGATAACATGATGTTTCTTCTTATTTCACCTAGCAAAACATTTTTGCCTGCCAACTAGATGAATCGGCCTTATGTCCCATAGACACAGGGTTATTATATCTGTAGTAGCATTAACATCAGAATTCAATGAACCACTGGGGTGCCATCGATATTGCCTCAGACATATATGCTCCAATTTTTACAAGGCTCATCGTGATCAGAATTTGAAGGATCTATGTTGGCAAGCGGGAGAGGCAATGGACCAATCAACATATAATTAAACAATGAGGCAAATTGCTTTTCATAACCTAAATGCAATAAAGTGGTTTGACAATCTGCAGCCAGAAATGTGGACGATATCACACGACGGAAGGATGCGATGTGAGATGACAACGACAAACATGTCAGAATGCTTCAATGGGGTGTTGAAAAATATTCCTCGTCCAGCAATTGTACTGACCGTGGAGACTACATTGAGCTGCATGACCCAATATTTTGTAGACCTCAAAAAAAGTGGGCTACAATAAAAAATACTAGTCCACCACTGGATGCATGGATTATGCATGTAAAGTATTGGAATATAATCTACAAAATTGTGGTCATCATACAGTTCAGTTGTTCGACCAGAGAGATTATAGAACGAAAGTTAGTAAGCACGATCCTGCGTCGGGGGACGTTCACTGAAACATATTGTCTGCTTAAGCAATATTTTTTCAAAAAGTTGTTGTTCATTTGATGAGACGTATCATTTTCTAGGTACAATTTTTTTTAATAAAACCACCTTCGATAAAAGTGGTAACACTATTCATTTAATATTTTAAAAAATAAAATATTAACGCTGATATTTGTGTTTAGAAAAAAAGAAAATTTTGAAAAAGTTGTTGTTCAACTTGATGACACATAGCATTTTTTTAGTACAGTTTTTTTTAATAAAAGCGCATTTTGTAAAAGCGGTAACACTATTCATTTAATATTTTTTTTTTAAGAAAAAGAAAATAATAAAGCTGATATTTGTGTTTAGAGAAAAGGAATTTTGAAAAGGTTGTCATTCACCTTGTTGACACCTAGCATTTTCTGAGTACAGTTTTCTTTTAATAAAATCGTCTTATGTAAAAGCGATAACACTATTCATTTAATATTTATTTAAAAAAAAAGAAAATAACAAAGCTGATATTTGTGTTTGTTGTTTGTAGAAATTACATGATTTTGAGCGCTAATTAGATTATATTTTGGTGCCGTTTGATGCGTTTATGTGTTTATTTTGCTCCCTTCAGGTGATTTTGGAGTTGGAGTTACGAAACGGCGAAGCAAGGCGATTTCACGCATTTTTGGAGGAAAATGTGGTAACTCCCGTTACCACTTAGGAGTACAAATGAAGTAACCCCCGTTACTGGCCACAGGAGGGGAGTGTTTGGCGAGAGAGGAGGGGTAACGCCCGTTACCCCTGTGCAGAAGGAAAGTGGTAACAGGCGTTACCACTAATAAAAACGTTATGACGATTTCAAGCGGTAACGGGCGTTAACAACAATTACACATAGATAGGTAACGCCCATTATCTAGGACGTCGAGAATTATTTTGGGCTGCTATATTAGTGCGTTTTTGGAGGCTTTTCGAGAGAGCTTTTCTGCCAGGTCAAGACCTAGGGTTTGTTTGATAACCATGATTAATGCAATTTCCTTTAGTTTTATGAGTTTTGTCTTAATTATGAGTAGCTAATTCTCTAAAGCTAGGGGGAGTGATGATGATTGCATGATAGAGGAATAACTTGTGTTAATTCTTAGTTTGAAAACAGGTTTGAATTGACTTGCGGCCTGATCACCCTTAGCATGTGTCATAATTACCTATAGATTGAAAGAGTGATGGTAATTTAGATGGTTTTCATAACTTGTAAGTTGTAGGGTACAAAGAGATTTGGTCCTAGCTTATAAAACAGTAATCTTATTCCATGCCGAGCCGCTAGAATACTGAATTGCACTAGTCTTGTTCCTATGGTTTAATTAACTATTGGTGATTGCGAGAGCAACATTGAACACTAATTAAGCACTTGGTTACACCTTGAGAGAGGGTAATACAAATATAAGTGACTAGGTTGTAGGATTACACTTGTCAGACGAAGTATCTCATCAGCTCTTGATTGTATGATTCATTACTTTTCCCCTGCCTGTTTAGTTTACTGAATTTAATTCGTGTGTTTTAGTATTACTAGTGTTTAATTCTAGTTAATTGTTAATTTTTGGTTTAGTAGATTAAGAGAAACAACAATTGCTTTTCGTCAGGTCTTTAGATTAGAGAAGAATATAGAGTAGTGATTGATTTCCCTTCCTTGTGGGTTTGATCCTATTGTACTACGCGTATGTTAGTGTACACTTGCACGATTGGTTTTTAACTGTAGTAAACCTTACAACAGTGTTCAGAAAAAAGAAAATTTTGAAAAGTTATCTTTCACCTTGATGACATGTAGCATTTTCTGAGTATAGTTTTCTTTTAATAAGACCACCTTTTGTAAAAGCCGTAATACTATTCATTTAATATTTAAAAATAAAATAAAATAATAACTTTGATATTTGTGTTTTGAAAAAAAGGAAAATTGGGCATTAATTAAAATCTGGTATAGTTTGATCAAAATATTGCGGACTTTGAAGACATGAAGTTTTACTTAAATGTGTTTTCCTCAAAAACAGTAACACTATTCATTAAAAATAGACAGTAATGCTAGCACGTGGCGTTGCGTGATTAAATATTTTAATACAATGAATCCACTTTTTGTAAAAATGGATTTATTGAAATTAAAATAAAAAACTTATATCATCGTTTTATCAGAAAGAGAAAAACCCTAAAATTAAAATATGTCCAAAACATACACCAAAAGTAAAATATACCTTAAAAGTAAGCACCAAAATTAGAAATTCACCTCATTTATATCAATAGCTAGGAAACCTAAAGTTAAACTATAGATTGTTCATAATTATACTCTTAGAATATCATTTATATTTATGGTGGTTGTATTTTATGAGGCGAAAATATTTGATTACATTAGTATAGCATCTAATTTATATTTTGTTGCTGTTTTTCTATTTATATATTATCATTTTCCTTATATGTAACCCACACAAAGTGTATCTATCATGTTGTATGGTATCAAATACTATATCAGACTTTTTATATAGAAATTTTTTAAAAATTTATATCATTATATCCGTATGGTATTGCATTCGTATAACTAGAATTGTGATAGATATCTACCAATGGCATGCCGTAACGTGAAGGCTTTGGAACGAAACTGGCCCATACGTTGAAAGCCCAATAATAGGTCCAAAAACTATTCTTCCATTCCAAAGTTTCGGTGTCCTTCTTCCAATCCAACGGTGTCAGCACTCCAAAGATCATCTCTAACCCCTAACCTCTCTCATCCATATGAATCGGATAAATACCCTTTCAATTTCTCCACGTATAAATCTATAAAATTCTCACCACGCACAAGAAAAATCTTCACTTCTCCTCCTCAGTCGTCGCCAACCAAGAATAGTATTCCAATAAAATCCAGAACCCCCCCCCCCCCCCCCCCCCCCCAAATCTTGATTTTTACACACAAGAAACAGCCATGGCCACCTCGACGGCCTTATTCTCTTCAATTCTCAACATTCCCAGCTCCAAAATCGCGAACCCCGATTTGGGTTTCCCCAAATTCAGCGGCCGGATCAGGAAGAAGCAATCTTTCCATCATTTTCAACCAATCAGCCCCATTTCGATTGGCGATAGCTATCCTTCTTCCTCCGGTTCGTGCAATTCGGCTACCATCACCAACTCGTTAACTCTCGATCACGACAGTGTTGATGACGAGGAGCTGAAGAGGGTCGAGTCGAAAATCGGGGCGAAAGTCCGAGTCAAGGTGCCGCTCAAAGTGTATCATGTGCCCAAATTGCCTGAATATGATTTGACGGGGAAAACAGGGGAATTGAAGCAGTATGTTGGGGTTTATAAAGGGAAGAAAATATCTGCTAATTTGCCTTACAAAGTGGAGTTTGTTGCTGAAGGGGTTGAGGGCCGTGGAGGTAAGCCAGTGACCTTCGTTGCTCATTTAAGGGAAGATGAGTTTGAGTTTCTTGACTGATTTTTACTGAGTTGTTTTGATTGAAATCGTTCGTTGTTGATTTGCTTTCGATATGATTCCCTGAAGGAAGCATACTTAGCTGTAATAATTTTGTGTACGAGTTTTATCTGTGTACCACATTGTAGAGTGTAGATAATGTACTGTTTGTATTGCTACTTTTGCTCTTACATGAATTAACTTCCAAGAAATCGTTATGCTTTGCCTTTATGTGTCTCTCGGATTCGTTTCTGGATAATTTTATGTTGTTGTCTTTGTTTATGAGATATTCAAACTTTCTTGAATCTGGTGTTTGCTACTGACGATTTGATCTGAGTTTACTCAGAAGAAGGTTGGTAAATGGGGTGATCTAGATCATTTTTGGAGTTCTTTTTAATCTGGGATGGTTACATTGGCATACCCTAAAGTTTAGCCTTCTCATGAGATTTGTGAAGTTACAAGACTTTCTACTAACGAAGCATGCTATTATACAAAGCTTTCTACTGAAGAAGCATGCTATTATATATGAATTTGAAGTAAAATATTGATCAGTAAGTTTCAAGGGCGGACTAGGGTATTTGTAAAAGATTGGACATGATATCGCGAAAATTTATGGATTCACTTTAAATTCTTGATTGAGAAAGCTTTTGTAATTTCTCAAACTTGAGGGGAGGTTTGTGTAATTAGGTCAAACTTGAGGGTATGTTAGTGTAATCTTTTTATCTATGTTCTTATTGTCGATTCACTTAGTTAAGCTAACAATTTACTGAAGTCAACCCAAGGGTGAAGACATGAAAAACGTAGGTATTGCTTAACTTTACATCGGATAGGGCTTAAAAAAGTAGAGTTCTAGAAGCAAGTTCAAAAAGTGTTAACTAACAAAGCTTTGTCAGAATACACCAGCGAGTTCAAACGATATTTATTACTCCGTGAACCGTACATAGATTATTTATCAAAGCTATGAACATTTGCATTAATAGGAATTCTGATCTCATAATGCTGACAATGAAAAATGGGATTAGCAAATAATAAGCTATATGACATTTCTGTTAATTCAGAATCATAAACCAGGCTATAAGAATGTTGAAAGCCCCATTTCATTGTGAAGTACTGATTAATGGTTCATTGATGAATGATAACTCCAGTAATTGGAGATAAAATTTGGAGTTTGACTATGTGTCTGTTTACTCGAAGAGCTGAGAATTGAGTGATATTTGTTGTTGCTGAACACAGATTAGCATTATTTGCTTAATTTATGTGTTTAGGGGAAATATATATTTGGCAAAATGTGTTTTAAATGTGATAAGTAGAAGCTTTTCTGGTTTGTTTTTGGAGAAGAGAAGACTATAGATGTATTTTCATGTATTGCTCTATTATGAGTGTTATATTAAACCTTTTCACTTGTAATATACACCAATTTGTATATCTATAGACGTGTGTGTGTGTGTTTGGTAATGACACACGAAATGTCTGAACTATCTTGGGTAAAGAAATGTGTAGTTTGGGTGAGGTATTTTGTTTCATTTCAGGGTAAATGAAAATATTCCCTCAAAAGAAACCAAACCCACCCTTTATTTGCAGTTTTGTGTCATTTTGATGTACCAAAAGACAACTTTTTCATGTAGTTGTATATGTTTATGTTTTGCTCATTTCTTAGACATTGTCATTAGCTAGTGTTTATGTTTTGCTCATTTCTTGGACAATGTCGTTTCTTAATGTCCGAGGGATGTTAGACACGACATAAGCACTGATTTTTCTTTAAGATTTACGGGTGTCTGACACGAGTGTTACGACAAACTAGTATTTTTCTAAGTGTTTGTGAATGATAATGTTTTTTTTTATGATGAATATATACTTGTTGGCCCAGCAAGGACCACATCAGTATATATTCAAGTTAATTATGTCCATCAGTGTCACCACAAATCTGAAAAAGAAATCACAACCGACTAACCGAGTAGAAATACATACAGCAAGAACCATCAGATCAGATTTTGAAGTTTCTTCCAAAATGAAGTGACATAGTTAAGGTACATACTTCCATAAGCCGGGTAGTATCATAATTCATAACAAACATAAACATGCATTTAAACAGGTTGAAATATCATCGTTAAAAGTCGTGGAATAACAAGGTGGGGGGCGACCCGCTGCAACCGGTACCTATCGAGTTGACCCGTTACGTCTCTCTTCGAAAGCCCTTCAACATTCATGAAGTTCATTACCGCTTCTGGGCTGGCTTTAGCGCTCATCGCCTTAATTGCAGCCACAAACTTACGATGGACCTCTGAAGGCCAGACATCATCGGTAGGCATCATCTCGAAGGGATCACGGTAAGATGTCGTGTCTTCCTTAATGTCCAGTGATTCAACTTCCTGCCTCATGCGCCACAGTAGATAACCTGGGATTTCCTTCAGTTCCAAAGTAGTAGTAGTGCGATGGCTTCAGCTCCACTACTAGTAGTTGTAACTTGGAATTCGAACTGGCTAAGTAGAGTCCGAACACTCTCAAGACATTTCGGATCGGAACTCACGACCAAAGCTTTGAAGCTCACCGGAAAATCACGTTCTTGTTCATCAGCCATCCTCCAACTCGATGGATTTGTGCTCGTCGCATCGTATGAGAAAATAGAAACTACGATTCGTCGTACGATTGTGAAAGGAGGAAGTTAGGGCTAAAAGGCAAAATATATTCCCCCCTCTATCTCTCTCGCTCTATACATAGACACGCGATATGCGTATCCTATTCCTAGACAAAGCTCAACCTCATCCTATTCCTAGACAAACTCAACCCTTATGTTCTTATGGAAGTTATTACATGAATATGTTATTTTTTTTAACGCAAAAAGAATAGTTTTTGTGACTACAAACATGTAGTATGTAGAGAAAAGTACTAAAAATGAAGTTTTTTTTTTTTTTTTCTTGTCAAACCTCTATCGGTACTAAAAATGAATTTTTGTGACTACAAACATGTAGTATGTAGAGAAAAAGGAATAATTTTTGTGACTACAAACATGTAGTATCCACTTGAACCAACCTCTATCGGTATGAATTAAAAGACATATGACTTTATTTATCAATTGCCGTACTTGATAAACTTTAAAAATATATATATATATATATATATATATATATATATATATGACGAGTATACTTGCTACATCTTTACTGTAATTCATTAATTTGCAATAGTGAGCCATAATGAGCCATTTCAACTTTCAAAGTGATATTTCTTTGTTTGAATGCATCCAAGCTTTTACTTTTTACCAGGTCGGATGTTTTGTTCAAGTTAAATAAGAAAGGACACGGAGCCAATATATTCACATAAATAAATTAAAATAATAATTTTAAGAGGGTCATCCTTAATATTGATCGACTTGATAAACAATACTATAATCCTCCTCTCGTATCTCCACGGTCCACACCTGAGCAAAAATTGGGACCTCCGCTAAATTTATTTTTCTTTTACGCGAAAAGAAAATCAATAAAATGCATCCCCATAAAACCTGCTCGTCGACTTTGCATTTCCATTTAAATGTCACGCATTATTAATTAATAATTAGCAACTCTGCACAATCTACGTGTGTGCAAATAAAAAATTAAGATTCTAAACTTAAGGAGACGATCAATATCCATAAAATATGTGAAAAAAATTAAGATTAAAATTAAAATTTTAAGCTGACAAATGAGAAGAAAAAGATAAAATTTATACATAAAAAAAGAAAAAATAATTAAAATGCGGTGAGAGAAAAGGAGAAGTTATGAAGATATTGAAGTGGTAAATACATAAATAAATAATAGGAAAAGAAAAGAATGCAACCGATTAAAAAAATAAATAAATAAAAAGAGAAAAGAAAAGAAAAGAGTCCAAGAGATCAAGAGGTTACCATCTGTTCTCTCGCTTAATATAATGGTATAGATGAATATTTTCCTCCAATTTGCTAAAACAATTAATTATAGATATTCTTAATTCATGGGAATATTACAAGATTAAATTAAAATCACAGCTGTTCTTGAAAGAAAAGACGAAAAAAATTGTCAACTATAATGCACAGATAAATACGACGATATGGACACAATATAATATGAATACGGTGTTACAGATTATTTTTTTAAATTTTTTACGCGAGTAATGTTGAAAATAATGTGCGATATGAGTATGCAATATAATACAATATAGCAATTAGTGTCGAAAATAATGTGTCATATGAGTGTGCAATATAATACAACATAGTAAAATAATACTTTTTGAAATATAATTCATTATAGATTGATTGGCGGTGCCAAACAAATTGTTTGTTTTCCTCATCACAGCTGTTCTTGAAACTGATCAGAGATATTATTAATTAATTAATATATATAAATAGTGATTAGCATGTTGGAATTGTTAATATTCTTTGGTAAACTTGCTAAGATATTCTTTGATTATTTTTGCCAAAGTCAATGTTTGATCCCACCGTAGTAATTAATTACATTATATTATATTAGCCTATTTCCCCTACTAACCAACTGCATATTAATTAATTTTTAGACTCTAAATTCTCAAATTAATTGGTAAAGTAAATGAATCTACTAAGTAGATTACATACCCTAAAAGACCAAGTTTAAACAATTAAAAAGTACCATAAAAGACCAAATTTCATATATTTCTAGTAGTAATCTTTTCTGAATTAAGTTTGACTATATACATATTCAAACTCAAATTATTTAATGTATTAAGTATTAACCAATGGAGTTAGAATTTAAAGGAGTGGACCAAAACAAAAATAAAGAAAAAGTTTATAAGTGGAGATTTAAACTGTTCCATTTATAAACTAACGTCATTGGAAAAGGTTTTATTACCAATGACATTAAATTTAAGGGCAAATTACATCCAGGTCCCCTGAGGTTTGTCATATTTACAATTTAGTCTCTATTTTTTTATTTATTACAAAAACACCCCTATGAACACTGTTCCCAGGGACTTTTTTGTAAAAAACGAAAAAGTGTATGCCTCACTTTTGCACTCTTCCCCCAGGGACCTCAACTGAAACAGTGTTAATAGGGGTATTTTTGTAATAAACAAAAAAGCAGGGACTAAATTATAATTATGGCAAACCTCAGGGGACCTGGATGTAATTGGCTCTAAATTTAATTACGAAATTGCACCGTACTTAAAATTAGAGCTGCCAAAAAATTTAATATCACTCCGTATCTAATATCAAATTCCGAACTTTCCGTATTTAATTAAGTATGAATGAGCATCTTCCACTCACTGCTAATTTTTTGTTTTTTCCTCTTTTATATAATGCAAGGACCTAATCTATGATTTATTAAAGAATAAATGTAAATAAAATTTGAAGTTTTAAGAAAGAAAATCCCCACTGAAGAATTTGTCCATATCCAAATATTCACCCAAAACATAAGGGCCATATAAAACCATCTAAGTGGTGTAATTTATGGATTTATTATTATGCTAATTTAATTAAAAGTATTGAGTTTGAATTTGTAAGAAGGTAATTATTATTGGTGAAGAGTTTTACATCCTAAGTAAGTAATGAATGAGTTATAAGAAAACAAAAAAAAAAAAAGAAAAAACGAAGTTACAAATTTTTTTCAGAACAAACGTCGAGTACGAATCATGTGACTTTGAAAAAAAAGGAAAAAAGAAAAGGGCAACGTGAGAAGAAACCCCCAAATCTTGATACATTAATTATTCAGAATTTCACACCAAAAAGAGGTGCATATCGTCTATTGATATTGCAAACAATGGACGGTCCATAATTTGTCGTCCCACAAACAAGAATTTTTTTCGAAATTACAGAGGTGGTGCGGTAGTGATAGGATTCTCTGTTTCGAAACCATTAACGGTTAACCATCCATCATCATCAACCTTAACCTGTACGGATCAAAGAAGAAGGAAAAAAAAAAAAGCAAAAGGTGGGTCAAGTCTCCCCTTCTCTTTACTCTTTTCCTCCTTAAATTTCGACTGCCCACCTCGAAATTCGTCCTTAATTCAGCAAGATTCTCGATTTTCCTAATGAAATAAAGAAATCCCTCGATTTTTTTTTTAGGATTTCTCAGCCCGGCAAAAGGTGCATTCCCTTTTCTCAGGCGTGTGTTTTGGATTTGTTGATGTTTGATTGTTCGGCCTGTTGTTAATTTTATATGGGGTTTAAGCATTCGACAGGAATCTTTGTGGGTTCAAGATGATTGTGTTGGAAATCGCTTAAAGTTTCGAATTTGTGAATTTAATCTTTTGGGCGTTTCGTGTTTGTTTTGTTTCTTCTGTAATTTAATGGGGCTTTTCGGTTTTGTGATTCTTGATTGCACTCGGCCGACAGATTTAATTTTTCCTGTGTCTTTTGAAATGTTTCTGATTTTCCTTGGTCAGTAGCTAATGCTGATTAGTTGCAGTATGTGAATTTTACAGATTTGACTTGTGCGTTGAATTTTCATATCCATAATTTCTGTTGTCAATGAACCTTGATGATATTCTTATTCTCTTTCTGAAGAAACAACTCTAAGCATTTGATTGATAGCAATGGCTTGCACACGTTTCAGAAAAAAAAAAGCAATGGCTTGCACACAGTATTTCTCCAAGTTACATCTGGCCTGAAACTATAGGAAGTGGATTCTGTTTTATCTGACTTATTTTAGGTGCCAATCTTTTTTAAATCTTAATTCATTGGTTGAGAGAATCTCCATATAATTTCAAGCTATTCATCATTCTAGCCTTGTGTCTTATATTTCTTGTCGATTTCTTTCCTCTGAATGATCAGAGTGAACTTGAGAATAATTGTTTTTGGTTCCAAGTAATGCCGAATGCTGACTGTGACAGATTTGTTTGTTTGTGATTGACACATTTTCATTTTCTTTCATTTCAGCAGCAGCGGGTACATGTTCTATGCAGACAGCAATTAACTAAATCCACAAATACCCAGACATCTTTATGCAGGAGAGCAGTCAGATGCTAATCACTAAGCTGTAACCATAATCCATGCAACTGAGTAACCTTGTTTCATCTGATCCTGCTCTCTTGCCCAGCAAATGAGAATTCTTTGATGGTGTAATGATTTGATATTGATCAAGTACGCCCAAAAAAATAAAAAAAGAATAAAAAGGAATGGGTCCCACATTGAAGCAAATCATTGTACTTTTTCTTCTCATAGTCTTATTTAGTTATGGAGCCACATCCGAAAACGAGAAAGAAAATCCACAAAGATCAAGAACCGCTCCAAGAATCAACACAGAGGGTGGTGTGATAGACGGGTCGGGAACAGAGCATATAATTAGCTCTGATAAGAATGATAATGAAATCAGAGATTGGCAGAATGGAAACACTAGAGTTTCAGTTTCAACAGTTGCGCTTTTCACTCTGGCAATGGCTGCAGCTACCGGTTTAGGTGCTCTGCCATTCTTTTTTGTGGAGCTTGATCCTCAGTGGGCTGGAATATGCAATGGAATGGCTGCAGGAGTAATGTTGGCTGCCAGCTTTGACCTTATACAGGAAGGACAGGCGCATGGAAGTGGAAATTGGGTCGTTTTTGGTATTTTGGCTGGTGGGATTTTCATATGGCTTTGCAAAAAGGTGAATTTTGTTGATCTTTAATAGATTTAGGACGTATTAGATAAGATAATAGCTTCTTACACCTTATATAAGTTGCTAGATCTTATTTTAAAAATAAAATTTGGAAGTGCATAATAGGATTATGAGCTCATAAGATGTATATTTTTTTTGTTTTCCAATGCCTGTGATTTATATGGCCTAGAATGATAGTGTGTTCTAAATCTTGAAAAGAAGTTGGGGTTCCCTCGGCCTATCCTAAAGGAACTTATAAGCTGCTAGCATCTAATTTTACGAGCTTACAAGCTCCTTAGATGAAAAGTTTATCAAACTTTGCGACATCTTAGAAGTTCTAACATCTTGTAAGATTTTCTGAGGAGCTTATAAGCTCAAACAAACACCCTCTCATATTTTAAATCTTGAATCATCTTAGTTTGTAATCTTTGTATTAGCTCTTAGTTATTTTGTTTTCTTTGGCTTACTTCAATTTACTTTTGAGCATTTTGCATAGTGATTGTTTCAGCCATCTAGTGTTGCTTAATTGTTATGTGATGTGATCAAAATAGAAATGCTAGATATCTCTGGTAAAAGGTCATCTCTGATTCTTCATAAATGGTGCAATCTAGTAGGTTTTCGTTCTGTTTATGGCATCTAGAAAAAGGTATCCAGTTTTCTAATGACCATGGCCACACTGTGAGGTACTTTTGTCTTAAGAATAAATCATTTCTTAAATTAGTAAAATCTTGGTTTGCTTTCTTTCTTTTCTTTTGTACCGACTCCATCACTAGTTGTTCTCTTGAGGGTTGAAAAGTTAGTATTATCATTCTCATGTGAGTGTAAGCATGATCTGAGTATTGAAATCTTTGCCTACTGGGCCGGTGGGGGTTCCTGTCCCCCTCAATTTTTGCGTAGAGTGGAAAAAAAAAATTGTGATATTTTTTAGATTCCTCATTTTTTTTCTGTATAGAGTTTTAAAATTTTGTAATTTCAACCTCCCTCAGGTTTTTTTTTTTAAAATTGTAAATCCCCCCCGCCATACTGAAATCCTATCTCCATCCCAGAATTTCTAATACCTTACTTATTCGCACGCAGCTCTTAAACATAATCTTTTTTAATTGATAGTTTTCAATGTTATCAGTATGTCCATTTAAAGACTTAAGAAGCATCCTAGTTCTTGAATTTATCCTAATCCTTATCCTGCAATTTCTTCTTATACTCTTTGTTTCTGTTTGAAAACATAGGTTCTTGAGCAATATGGTGAAGTAAGCATGCTGGACATAAAGGGAGCGGATGCAGCTAAAGTCATTCTTGTAGTTGGTATTATGACTCTTCATTCCTTTGGAGAGGGATCTGGTGTTGGCGTCTCTTTTGCTGGATCAAAGGGTTTATCTCAAGGGATATTGGTTACTTTGGCCATTGCTGTGCATAATATACCTGAGGGCTTAGCTGTTAGTATGGTCCTGGCATCTAGAGGAGTGTCCCCACAGAATGCCATGTTATGGAGTGTGATTACGTCTCTACCCCAGGTACTTTGTTTTTCTTATTAACGACCATGCATAGAACATTACTAGGTGATGCTTATACTATAATAATTATTGGGGCGACAGGCCGCACGTTTGATGTGTTCAACCTTTTGAAATAATATATGTAATTTAATTGCAGATTTAAATATTATAAATTTAAAGTATAAATAAAAAATTACTAATTTCAAATAAAATAAACTTTAAAGAATAGAAAGCATAGAATTTTTTAATAATGGTGTGTGGGGAGAGGTGGATTATAACAAAGTAATTAGGAAAAAACATGGGAGAGGAGAGGGAAGAGAGAAAAGAGAGGTAAAAGAGAGACGTTGGGAGAGGAGAGACTAGGGAGCAGAGGCAAATTTTGCATTTTAATCAAGTTGCATACGGTAACTAATTTTCAAAGGTATTTGCAAAAAAAAAAAAATAATAATAATAATTTTCAAAGGTCAATTTAGTAAATTAACTCAAAGAACCAAAGTGATGCTGTTCTTGTTTAACTGTTTTCGGCCTGTACACTTAATGTTATGTACTAAGAGCATTTTTATGGTTGAAGTTAACACATGGAATTTTATTCTTATTTGCATGCATATAGCTTATGACATGTTCTACTTCGTTGTGATAAATTGGATTGTATGCATTTACATAATTTGTGGATGCAGCCTCTTGTAGCGGTTCCTTCGTTTATATGTGCTGATGCATTCAACAAGTTTCTGCCATTTGCTACTGGATTTGCTGCTGGCTGTATGATTTGGATGGTCATGGCTGAGGTGCTTCCGGATGGTTTCAAGGTAATTTTAATAAAAAGAAAACAAAACATGGTTTGCAGCCAATCATGGTTGTTATAGTGAATTGTTTTGTGCTTTGACTATGATTTTTGTATTATAGGAATCGTCCCCATCTCATGTTGCATCCGCAGCTACGCTTTCTGTGGCATTCATGGAAGCTCTCAGTACTGTGTTTGAGCATTTTGGCGAAAACTATAAGTGAGTTCTCTCTCTCTCTCTCTCTCCCATCACTCACAGATACGCACGCACAACCATGCATTCATACGCACACACAAGTATGTCTCTCTTTCTCTTTCACACTTTCACACACGCACAAGCATGCATGCACACAGACACAAGCAAGTCTCTCTCTCTCTCTCTCTCTCACATACACACAGACACGCACACAAGCAAGTCTTGCCTTTTATTCTCATGCTTCATCATATCCCAATTTTCAGCCCAGAGGACGCATCCGGCTTCTTCGTTTCTCTCCTTTTCGGTCTTGGCCCACTACTAGGTGGCATTGCCCTAACAGCATTCGCCCTTGCCTTCAAACTCCAGCATGCCCTCCTCACTGGCTTGGCCTCCGGCATTGCTTTCGTCCTCGCCACCTGGCGCCCCCTCCAACTCTTACTATCTTCCAAAATGGGCTTCCTCCCAATCCTATTCCTTCTCCTAGTGGGGTCCACGTCCATCCACATGTCCATTTCCTTCCTCTCAAAAGTCGGCACTCGAAAGAAGACCTCTGCCAACACCTTATCTGCCATGACGGGCTTTTCGGTAAGCACGCTCACACTCCACTCGGTCCTCTCCTGCTTAGCCGTGGCCCTACACGCCCTAGCCGAGGGTCTAGCATTAGGTGTAGCTGCACCCAAGGCCTATGGCCTAGGAAGACACATGGTCCTGCCCGTTTCCCTACATGGGTTTCCTAGGGGTGCAGCTGTTGCCAGCTGTATATTCGGGGCCACCGACAGCTGGCACGGCTCGCTAATGTCGGCTGCGCTTATCGGGTTTGTGGGTCCATTGTCAGCTATCGGGGCGATTCTTGCTGGGATTGACTATAGTGGTCTGGACCATTTGATGGTGTTTGCGTGCGGGGGTTTGTACCCCTGTTTTTGGAGTATTGTGAATAGGGCGGTTAAGTTGGATCGGGGGAAGAGTCTTTTTGGGCTTGTGGTTGGGGTTGTGTTTGCTAGCGTGTGTTTGACGTGCACGAAGCTGGTTTGTCTGCACACGCCGTATTGTAATTCTGCTCCGGAGGCGGTTAGGTGATGTAATGGTTTAGGGTTCGTTGTGTATACTCATTGAGATACAAAGCATATTGTAGTGGTGATTCTTGGGTATAAGACAAGTAGGAATAGAAAAAGAGAAAAAATTGTCAGAAGAGATGGTATTCCTTGTTTATAGATATTTTGATTTTGGCTCTCTTTTTAAATGCTTGATCTTTTCAAGTACACATCCTAAATTGTGCTTGTTACTCGGTGTGCTTGTAGTTGAGTTTCATTTTGATATTGGGAGTTAATTAAGAGCAATTTTATTTGGGATGATAGAACACCATGTATCATTATATTTTGTTAAGGAAAACTATTTAAATTTGTCCCATGATATTCAGTTATTTTATGTCATAGTGGTGGGGTATTTTGTAAGGGTGCAAAAACTAACACATACGACGGTCGAAGATACATATTCCTAAACCTAATCACAACAAAAAAGAAAGATACAAATCTTTTTGGTTTGAGGATTATAGATGCTTTTCCATTACATCTAGGTCGATAAATTGTCATTTCGATAATTACATTACATCTAGATAGATAAACTGTCATTTCAAATAAACGTTAGAAAACCACCATATTTGTGAATATTACAAATTATACAAATACAGTGTAATTTCGTATACAAAATCATTCATTCTCATAGAATATAAGGAGTTTATAATGAATAATAACTAATCTCCAATCCTACAAACCAGTTGAATCCATTCCCTAAATTGAATCTGACATAAGCTCTCATTCACCTTGAAGAATGAAAAATTAGCCTCCAGCCACAAGATCTGGTTTGAAAACAGAGCCGATACAAAATTGTGTGGTTTGCAAAAGGACAATCATGCCCCTGATGCCGATTTTTGTGTTTTGAGACCGAACAAGTTTTCAAATAACTTAGGGGCCATGGGAGGGAGATTCATGGGCCGAGGAGCCATAAAATTGACAATTTTTTCGTGAACATTATACCTGCATAATCATCAATACAGGATCATAGAGAATTGTGAAAGATAAATAAACCTTCATGTTTACCCAAAAACAGTGGTAGCTTACCGAATCTTGCGACTCTTGGAGGCACGGCGGTCAACAATTTTCCTTTTCTTAGTTTGCATTCTCTTCAGAGCATAGAAAGCCGTCTCTGTCAACATGAAAAGATAGTTGAGCATTATTGTCAGCTTATACTTCGTTTTTGGTTAAATTACACCGGCATACCCTGAAGTTTGATGTGATCAACAAACTGAACCAAAGGTTTGAGAAATTACAAGAACTTCCCCTAACATATCCTGAGATTTGGACTTTAAAGCATGTATAGTAATCATGAATTTGAAACCAAATATTGATCAATAAGTGTCCAGGTTGCTTATAAGAAAATAGAGATGAAGTCATTAAAATTAATAGACAATGAAGTAATGTAAATTCTTTGATAGGGGAAGCTCGTGTAATTAGACCAAAACTCAGGGCATGTCAATGTAATTTTCCCACCCTTCTCAAGCTAAAAACATCTTAGCAACAAGTACGGGGAATGTGGTGTAGCATAGCAAAAGACGTTTGATACTAAAGATGTTACCAGATGATGATGGATCAATTGTCTCAAAGAACTCTTTCAATAATTGCTGATAGAACTCAGAGTCATCCAGAAGTTCAGGGTCACCATTGGCATATATCTCCTGGTTAATATTTTAAAATATTAGATACCAATCATGACGAGAGCTATTGAAGGGTATAAAACATTGCCCTCTCAACTATATATTCACTTTTGACAGCTGTTAAAAGAAAACATTCTCATCCAATTTGTATGATTTAAGTTCTCTGTTTTGCTGAAGTTGGACTTAAGATCAAAAAGGCCCTGATTTGGTAACAGAAAAATGAGCTGACGAAGAATTGGAAGTTTCTTTCTTTGTTCAAAAATGAGAATCAAATGTAATTATAAACAATCTTCCTTCTTTTTGTTGTTGCTTGAATATTTTATATTCATTCTGATAATAATAGAATAAATTAATAAGAACTTTAGTTATAAGGTCCCAAAACATCTCGTTTTTTCGAAATCATTATAACCTCATCAGAGAGAAGAAAATGGAGCAACGAAAACAAATGCACCAGTGATCGACTGAATAAGATAAATTAAATGTGGTTAGAGAAATTCATAATAGATTCATGCTACTATCAATGTTTCTGTCAGCATAAAAAATCATAATAAGCAAATAAAGTCATGAATTATTACCTCTTGCTTGATATTTTCAGTAGAATCCCAAACCTGCTTAAACAGCAAAGCTCAACATCAAACATAAATGCATATAGAGACGAGAGTAGAGAAAAGCGACACCAAAATCAAGTAACTTACATTTCCAAATACAGCAACAGCTGATCTATTCTGCTGCATCCCCTTAATCAGTTTACTTGGATCTCTCATATAACCAGCTACTTGTTCACTTATACTCTGAGCAACACAAATTGTCCATCTTAGATAATTGTAAATATTTTTGAAAGTTGTGTGTGGAAAAGTCATTAGGAAACCTGATTAAAGGCATGCAACTTGTCTTTAATAGCAGCCTCACCAGTTGTCACTTGGGTCTTCCTCTGCCATTTATCAATTGATTTGTTTCTAAAAGAAGCCATCCTACAACATATAAAAGTTAACCGCAAGTACTAATAACCACGAAATAACAAAAGAGTAAGTCTACTATGGTGCATGATCACTAATTATTTAGGGAAGTACCTCGACTGCATTTGAGAAATTTGCAGCCATTCTTCATCAATATCCCCATTGGAGTATCCAGTAGCTTCTAATTGTTTGGTGTCTCTCTTGGAATTAGCTTAAGAGGAAAAAAATCCAACCAACATAGTAGTATGAGTTTTCAATTAAAAAGGCAGGCAGCAATTATTCATTGCAATTTATTCTCCTAGTGGTGAGGGTTGGGTGATCGAGTTCGGAGTCAGAGATGTAGGGTGTGTTAGCAAACTCTCCAAAAAAAAAAAAAAAAAAAAAAGAGAAAAAGAAAAAAAAAACACTTCTATACTTTGTGGACTGTTTGGATGACCAATTTCTGCTTAAAATAAGCAGAGATATGCTAAAAGCTAGAAGCAACCAAGAACCAACTTCTAGCTTCTATATTATTTTTGTGAACAAATGAAAGTTTGCTTAGTCTAATAAAAGTGTTTCTCAACCTTCTTTCTTCACACACAGCAATACTGTATGTAACTTTTAATTTTTCTTTTCCAAACACTCACCACTTTTACTAATCCAAACTTTAACAATTTTAACTACTATTTCTGCAAACACCCCTATTATGCCACTTCAAGGAAATAGAAACAGGATTAGGGAATCTCAACTACCATTAAAAGGGATAGAAGAAGAAGTGTGTATCTATATGCTTTTACCTTCTCCAGGTTGAGTAATTGCTGGATTGTTCTCCATTAGAGCCTGCCAACATAAATTAAGTGCAGCAAAACGAGTTTAACAAACAAGGATAACCTGCTAAGATAATAATTTGTTGAAGTAATCTCAATATTGAGTGAAAATCAATAGTTTCACCAATAGTACACCTGCTGTAATTCCAGTATCGAATCTAGTGTCTTCTTCGAGGAGTCAATTAAATCTGAATACGCTTCACTGACGTCACTATCCGTGTCACAAAATGAGGACCTAATCGGTTCCTGAAGACAAAAGTTTTAAATTCGAGGTTAATACTTTCAACAGATTGCACAATGTTTAATCGTTGCTTAAATGAATCGAAGTCCAAGATGTACCAGTGGAAGTCTGTTACAACTGAAAAATGCTTTTTGCAACAAGAATCTGAACTCTAGTGTCTTGTCCCACAGAGCCTTCACAAAAAGAGTGAGATGGAGAATATCAGCAATAAGATCAAAATAACAGCATAAAGATGACTTAAAAAACTGAAGGTAAGTCCAGCAAGGGGAATAACCAAAAGTAATAAAAACGCAATCTAGGGCAAAGCTGCTTATCAGAAGCTATTTCAAAAGTAAAACCACAGACAAAGCCAAAACACCCTACCAATACATCATTTAGAAACTTATAAAAGTTAGAAAACAGAATGTGTTAAAAACCAACCTTTAAATCTCAATCAAGCCAGAGTGGAAGTACAAGTTTTAATTTGAGCATTTATAGTGATTGGGGTAGTAGAATTTCAGCGAAATAATGATCTGCATGCAGTGAACATGTAATGGTTCAGTTGCATCATACCCTTTGGTTTTTTACAGCTTGACCCTTTTGAAGATCCTCATCCTTATTTTGCTTTAGATTCCTCCAAATATCTCTGGATTGATGAACCACGAGAGAGTTAACACATAATTGCAACCAATATAGGAACTTTATCTTTGAAAAGGGCATAAATGCCAGAACAGAGGAAACGCTAACACAGAAAACCACTATCTAAGAGTGCAAAAAACCTATTAGTTATGAACAATAAACATGGTTTAATTTCTACAGAAAGAAATTTATTTGACGAACATAGAGCAATGCTAAAGAAGTCAGTCGAGTTACTTACTGCTCCTCATTTCTAAGCTCTTTGTACTCTTTCTCCAGGTCTTCCATCTCCGCACCCTTTTGCACATCTTCACCATCTTCATCCACACCTTCAGCTTCTTCTCCATCCTCCCCATCTTCGTCTTCATAATCATCGGCATCATCAAAGTCATCCTCGCTCTGGTCCTCTTCATCATCATCATGAGAATGAGCATCTTCATATTCATCACTATCAACCTAAAAACAAAGGAGCATACATATAGCAAATGAGGAAACATAAATTGAAACGGGAAAGAGATGCATAACCAAAAAAATTAGAGAGCTGGAGAAACTGAGAAGGAGCTAACATGCATCATTTTGTCTTCCATGTCATTGTCGAATCCCAACTCGCTGTCACTCTCCTTCATCCTTTTTGACTTCTTTCCCATTATTATAGAAAGTGAAACAACTGATAGAGCCACCACCAACCAAAACATGGAGAATTAGTTACCAAAATCAAAGGGTCAACAACAGTAACTTGCATAAAATTGAAACAGAATTATAGCTAATTTAAGTTCCACCATGCTAAATTGCAAAAATAAAAGATGAAGAAAAAATTACCATACCACAATTTTCATGTAATCAAAACTCAAGCATATCTGATTTAGGGACATTAATTTTTGGGAATCAAGAATCAGGGAGAGTTTCAAGATAGAAAATTTGAGGACTTAGGGTTTAGGGTTTTATAACAGTGTTTGTGCAATTAGAGGTTTAGGGACCAGGATCCATTAGATCCAAACAATAATAACAGGCCCATTAATGCACAAGGATCCCCCAAACCAGCAGTCCGAACCTATTTTTTGGCTAAATTCACAAAACACATGCTCGGATCCGCTAAACAACTAAAAATCATACTTACACATGATAAAAAGCTTAACACACTACACACGATAAAAAGCTTCACACACTTCAACATTGTCTTCAAAATTTCAAAATATACATCATTCATAGTCCAGTCTCTAAATAAATCAAACTGAACCCAAGCCACAGCAAAGGCCTCATTCTCTCTAATACATGCTCCAATATAATGATTGAGAATTGAAATGCACCCTCCAAATTTAAGTGTCTAAGTGTTCATGCAATTGAAGCTCAAGCTTATGCACAATCAGCCAAATTAGGAAGATTTCTAAAACCAAAAAGGGGACTTCAAATTAAACCACCGCAAAGAAAGGGGAGTTCAAATTGAAAAGAGGTCCTCATAATCAGAAATAATATCACCTATTTGGTTCTAATGAGACGAAGAATAATTATTGACATGTACATATACCATATATTTAGATTATTCAAATGCTTGCCATTGACATCACAAATAGAAGCTACTTTCTGGAAAGAAAAAAAATGGCTACCCCCATTTTGCACGGTTGGTATTTTCAGCTTGGCCAGGAATTGTGAAACACAATCTTTGCAACTTAGTATTTCATATTGGAATTAAAGAGTCCAAAAAGGGGATGACTTTAATAATCAAAAGGTCAGAATTTGCAGGAGCGGCAAGATGGCGAGATGGTTGAACCAGACTTTAAGTATTAGCACACAATATAATCTCGCACAAAAGAACCAACTCACTTTCAAACCTGTGGCGGCGTATCAGGCTAAAGCAGCAGCGGCGGCGGCGGCGCGGCGACGGAGCAGAAACGGTGCGGCGGTGCGACGAACTGAGGCGGGGATGAGAGAGAGCGCCCTGTCGCGTGAAAACCCAAAAAAACTCTTTCAGGACTTATGTTGGGCCGAAGGTTGATAATAGCCCAATTTAATTCGAATTATATAATTCAATTTGAGGACTATGTTCATTTTTTAATTCTTTTTGGGTTAAGCGTTTAGAGTTTTTCTTTTTCTTTTTTATTTTACCAGAAGGCAGAATATATCCAACGTTAAAGAATAAATGTTGATGTGACACAGTAAAATTTAGCCACGTCACCATTCCTAATCGAACGAAAACATGCCATGTGGACAATGAATCCGACAAGGCACAACCTCTCTCGGTTTCGAGCCCTACAGGCAAGACCTCCCTTTAGTATACCAGGAGCTTTTGCCTCAAGGTTGAGTATCTCTTTGACCCGCAAGAGCTCTGTCCTTCGACTGCCCAATACTAAAGATGTCAACTGGGCCGGGCTGGGCTAGCCCAGCCCAAGCCCGTCTAAGCCCGCTACAGTAACGGGCTGGGTTAGCCCGGGACCACCTTTGAAGTGGGCTGGGCCGGGCTGGGTTTGAATTAAATTATAGTGGCCCAGCTCAGCCCATGAACCCACAAATAATGGGCTGGGTCGGGCCTGGGCCGGTTCCAGACGAGCTGGGCCGAATGGGTTTGGTGGGTTTCGTCTATTAATTTTGATGGGCTAAATTTGTGGGTCAACTTTTCATTTTTTTTTTATCCTTTTGTTATATTAAAATTTAAGATTCTTTTTACTTTATATTAATGATTTTTTATTTTATTACATTTATAAAATTGCAATATTGCTTTTGTTTTGTTGTTTTGTTATTAAAATTTTCTCAAAGTTATTATTTATCTATGTAAGTTTATGTTATATTTCTATACCAAAAAAACATTTAAAGAGACATTAATACTTCATTCTATATTCTTAATAAATTACATATACAATAACCTAATGATTATATATAATTAATATAATAATTGTTTCAATTTTATTACAAATGTGTAATGAAATAGCTAGTCCAAATTTATATAGATTGGACTTGTCTTATTTAATTTGTATTTGTAACTTTATAATTAAAATATTGGATTTGTATGAATGGGGCCAAGAAAAGAAAAAACAGAAAAAAGAACACATTGAATATACATTGAGAGATTTTGTGCTAAGGGAATAGCGGGCCTGGGCTGGGCCTGAGCTGGGCCTGGGTTACGGGCTGGTCCGGGCTGGTTATGGGTTTAAGTGGGCCTGTTCACGGGCTGGGCTGGGTTTTAGAATCAAACCCAATAGGGGCCCAGCCTAATACCCCAAACCCAGCCCAGCCCGCCTCATAATATTCATGGGCTGGGCCTGGGCCGGTTCGAAGCCGGGCTGGGTCACGGGTTCGTGGGCTGGCCCGGCCCGTTTGACATCTTTACCCAATACAATCTCTGATGCTCCATACGTCTCTGTATATGCGCCCACCACCACTGTACTATTCCAGCAGGTCTGATGTAGCCACGCTTTGGCGCCTTCCTATTGGGGCAAGTGTCTAGGATTGACTACACCCTATATTATGGGAATAACAAAATTACTAGGAGGTCCCTACCTACCTCCTATATACGCTCCAATAAACTTACCACATTTGGTAAGCAATCCTCCTAATCACTTTTTCTTTCTTTACCTCACTTAAATTTCCATATAAAGTTTACTGACTTGATCGTCAAAGAGCCAAAACTAGGCCACCTCCATATTCCCTAGTTTAGTACTCGAACGTGTGTTCGTCCTAGCAGGAAGGATCCACGATCCTCGAAACAACAAGATTATCCATCTTTCTGAGCCCCAACGCTCGAATCTACTCCCACCAAATACAAGTTGTGAATGATTGGGCGCTGATATCAGATCAACCACCATCATTTTGGGCTCGTCTGTGGGAACCCTTTTCGTTTCTTAGTAATTTTCTCTTCTCTGCTAACGTTATGCGAACTGCTTTTGAACCTGGTACTTACTAGGTTCGATTTGCTTACTAGAGGTGGTAACAATAATAATGAGAGAGATATTGAAGTTAACGGGGTTCGAGTTGCCAATCCGCAGGGAGTTGATGGGCAACATGATCCACCCCTTGACATTAAGGATCTGAGAGAAAATGCAAATCCTTAAAACCCAAAAGGCAAGGGAAAAGTTGTAAACTCTCAGGACCCCCCTCTCCAAGGAGCTCTTGGAAGGGGGTGAGGGTCCACAGTGCCCCACACTAATGTCATACCCTTAGCGATGGTTACTGGTGGCTTTTAGGAATTTGCTCAGCCTCCTTTCGTGTATCTCATCGGAATGAACCCATTCCTTGTGCTTTAAGGGACAATCCAATTGTAGCTCTCTACCGTGCAGGGGGAATACAACTTTCCGTCACGGTCCCGAGGGACACATCAGGGGTAGAATGCCGAAGTTGATGCCATTACAACTTAAGGCGATCTATATGCAGCGTGAAGTACAAGCGATCCAAAAAGCTTGGGGTCGTTTTCAAGCCACCTATAACTTGATGGGGCTTGCACCACAGTCTTATACTTAAATGATGGGATTAAAAGCTCATCCGTTGGTAGCTGCCCAAATAGCTCTTCAAGCATAGCCTCTGCCTCCAGCGCTCGAAAATAAGGTGCAAGCGCTAGCCATGAACCCGCACCTTGAAGGAGGCGACAAAGGAAAGAATCCAGCCATTTCTAGCATGGTCCACGACCGAGGATCCCCAAATGATCAAAATTAAGAAGAGGAGGCCCATTCCCGAGCCTCAAAAAGAGGAAGTAAGGCTCATGAAATTGATCCCAACGTACTTGCCGCCGTGCAACAGTAACTTGACGACATCTAAGATTTGGTAGGACAACTCTCTCGAGTTAGGTTCCAAGTCCCTTAAGAAAGGGCCAATAGACCTAATACCAGAGACTATCGTCGCCACAAAGAGAGAGCCCCTCGAAGACGGAGAGGCGAATAGGATTATGAAGGCTACGATCAGAAAGATACTATCACCCGTTGATTAAGGACTCACCCCTTGCCAATGAGGTTCTAATGGTCCAAGCAGGATGAGAAAAGATTCCTACTTCCATTAACCGCTATAATGGAACGATGAACCTAGAGGAGCATGTGTATCATTTTCAACATTTGATGCACTTGTATGAGCATTCAAGCCACTATTGGACTAAGTTGTTTGTGACGTCCTTGTTGGAGAAGGCCTAGGATTGGTACAAGAGGTTGCCCCCACGGTCGACTAAGGGTACAGTGACTTAACTAAGTCAAAGAAGTTTTTTTTTTTTTTTGGATATTTTATGGTCATGTCAAATAGTGTATTTGATTGTGGTTTTAAACAATTTATACTCGTATCTAAGGAGAATGCTTGATTTGATTTTAAATAGTTTATACTCATGTTAAAAGAATTTGTGGGTTCGTATCAGTGAGTGTTGATTTGAATTTATAGATAGTTTATACTCGTATGAAGGAGTCTTGATTTGAATTTGTAGATAGTATGTTTGTATCAAGGAGTCTTGATATGTATTTATAGATAGTTTATGATCGTATCACGGAGTTTTGATTTAAATTTGTAGACAATTTATACTCGTATTAAGGAACCTTGATTTGGATTTCTAGACAGTTTATGCTCGTATCAACTAGCCTTGATTTGGATTTATAGATAGTTTATTCTCGTATTAAGGAGCCTTAATTTGTACTTTTAGATAGTTTATGATCGTATAAAAGAGCCTTGAATTGGATTTGTAGATAGTTTATACTCATATCATGAAACTTGATTTTGGTTTATAAATAATTTATGCTCGTACCGGGGATCCTTAGTTTGAATTTCTGAATAGTTTATACTCGTGTCGAGAAATCTTGGTTTGGATTTCTAAATAGTTTATACTCGTGTCAAGAAGTCTTGATTTGAATTTTGACTTCTAAATCGTTTATTTAACCGTCATCTAAGATTAAATTACCCCATGTAATTTTTCTACAGGAATTTGGCTAACAACTAAAGAAACCATATTGTGCGTACGGTAATTCTTACAGTTATTACCAACCATGATAAATTATATGCTTTTAATTGTTAATTGCATAACGTGTTTATCTGCTTTATGATTTAAAATAATATTATCAGTGCATGTATATACTAGAGTTGTTCTGGCCAAATGTTCCACTGCTTATTAAATTTTTTAAAAAATATTTTGAAATATGGTCCCATACTTTTACTCTCTTTGGGCCCCTTACCTAGCAGATGGATCCACGGCGAGAGGAGTACGGTGGCCATAAGTGAAAACTTTTCAAAATATTAGAGAAAGGTAATTTCATTAATATAATAGAATAGGGTTTCATTAAATTTTCATCATTCCCTTATGTGCAATAAATTGTATGTTTAGACCTAGTGATTATGGAGTGACTCCCATAATTGCGTATAAGATAGGAAACTCATAATCATCTCATATTAGTTAATGTTAGGACATGTTATCTGCTAATTACTTGTGTCATGCAGTTTATGTGAAACTGCATTAAACAAGACTAGTTAAAATGGATAACATTATATATGTTGGTGAGGTCAAATCGGACAATTCTCTAGCATTCAAAAATCCCATTAAATATTAAGCAACTTCGAAAAATAGGTGTTTTGATCAAAGTGCAAACTTTGATGAAAATTCCTAGCATTCCATCAATAGGACTTAAGTTTAATAAGTTGTTGTCTCACAAGTTGTCGGTTAACTTATTAGTTTTTAGTTTCCTGATTAATCACTTTGTAAGTAATTGATATTTCGTGATTGTTTTAGGGAGTGAGATGTCTCTCGAGTTGTGGATCGTGTAAACTAGTTTAGCCATGATCTTTGTGATTGAGAGGTCCTGCTTAACGCCGAAATAAATGTGGATGTCGCACAAGTCGTGGGTCCATATTGAAAGAACGGTGATGCAAAATAATATTGAGAATTCGATATGAGATGGAATTAGTAAATAGTACTTACTTAAAGGTTTTATTTCGGATTTCTCATGAGTTATGGGTCCGAGATAAAATGTTTGGGATCTCAATACCCATCGGAAAAACAAGTTTCCTATAAGATTGTTTGGATTTTAAGATTTTATATAAACAGTGAAAGGTAACATGTAATGAAAGACCTTATTATATGTATAATGTTATTATTCAGTATGGTCATGATTTTTTTGCTTTAGTGATTCTCTACAAAGTTTGAAATGGCAACCAAAAACCCATTCGTATCCATCCTTGAGTCAAACAAGTTGACGGGTCCTAATTATTTCTGATTAGCTTAGGAATCTGAAAATTGTTCTTGATTGTGAAAAGAGAAAGTATGTTCTCTTTGAGGCGGATCCCATTCCCGAAGGGGAAGCTCCGACTCGGCCGAGTGAGACGCGATTACTAAGTGGAAGGATGATAAGTTTTAAGCCTGTTGTCTTATGCTTGCTAACATGTATAAGGACATGCAAAGACAACATGAAACAATGAATAACACCTAGGAGATTTAGGACTACTTAAAGCAACTTTACCGTCCTCATGAACGTGTTACAAGGTATAACACGTCGAATGAATTATTCCATCTTCGAATGAGGTAAGGTACTAATGTCCACGTGTATGGACCGAAGTTTCCTAGTTTAATTGAGAAGCTTACAGCCATGGACATGCCACTTAGAGAGGAGTTCTTTGCGGATTTGTTGCTTGCCTCGCTCCCACAATCATTCAATCCCATCGTGCTCAATTTCAACATGAATCATGCAAATGCTATTGTAGAGGAGTTAATCAGTCAACTCATGACTGCTGAGAGCACCCTTAAGAAGGATCACAAGGTTATATTAGTCATAACTCCTTCTTCTTCTAAGTCTAAGAAGGGCAAGGGTAGAAAGGCCCAAAAGAAGAAGAAACCCCTTAAATCCATTAGAGGGGTTAAGAAGGGAAATACCCAAAAGAAGAGGAAAGATTAGAAGGAGGGCATTTGCTTCCACTGTGACAAGTCGGGGTACTGGAAGAGGAACTGTCGGGAGTATAAGGATACTCTGAAAAAAGGTATGTTTCTCATTGAAATAAATCTATCTATCAATTCAAACTCTTGGGTATTGGATACTGGTTGTGGATCTCACATTTGTAATAATTTGTAGATTCTAAGTGAGGTGAAACAATTGAGAAGAGGAGAGAGTGTTCCTGAAGGTTAGAAATTACTCAATGGTTGAGGTGCAAGATTTTGAGACCGTTAGATTAGATTTAGGAGTTTTTACTTTAATTTTGAATAAGGTACTTTAATTTTGATTATGAAGGTTAGAAACATTATCAGAAATATTATTTCCATTCCAATGCTTGATTGTGAAGGTTTTGAGAAGTTTATTAGTAATGGTTGTTTTTATATAAAGAAGAATGGTTCTTCATCTGTACTTGGTACATTATCGAACGAACTTTATCTAACTAAAAACGTCAATATTTTGAATATACAACGAGAAAACAAGCGAAAGAGAGACTTCAAAGTTTCAGCAAGGCTTTGACACACTACTCTATGATTTCTTTTCAAGAACAGGGTGAACAAGTTAACTAACTTAGGATCATTCTATGAAAATAAACTTAAAAAGTTGATTTCCTGTGAATCTTGTCTCAAAGGAAAAATGTCTAAAGCCCCGTTTAATGAAAACGTGGAATGCACCAAAGACATATTAGATTTAATCCATACTAATGTATGTGGTCCACTCAGTGTAAGCACAAGGAACAATCATCATTCATAATTTTCACAGATGACTTCAGTCGTTATAATTATGTGTACTTAATAAAGTATAAGTCTAAAACTTTTGAGAAATTCTTAAAATTTTAGAAGGAGGTTGAGAACCAAGCGAATTATAAGATCAAGACACTTCGATCTGATCGAGTTAGATAATATTTTAGTGATGAATTCCTTAATCATCTAATAGATAATGGAATTGTCTCTCAATAGTTTCTTTTGGTAACTCCTATCGAATGGAGTTTAGCCTTTTAGGGATAAAGAACCAATTAATCGTGCAGTTGGATTATTGCGGCAGTAGCACAAGGTGATTTAACTTGGCTTATATCAATGGATATTCATTTTAGAATCGTTTATAAATACTCAATTATTTCGCTTTTTGGACGTTATGGATCCATCATTAGCGACCTATAATTATAGGTCAATTAAAAAATTACTGGAGATTAAAACAAATGTCCCATTTTTTTTTTTTTTTGGTGCACCAGAGACCAAAAGAAAACAAAACACAATCTCGTCACATAAATATCTTGTGGAGGCTCGTTCCAAACCACTTTATCATCTTCTATACACTGGCCCAACTTGGCAAGATAATCAGCCAACTCGTTGCTCGAACGATTAATATTCTTGATCGTGCAAGTCCACGGTTTTCGTATCAGCACCCAGCAGTCCTGTATGATCTCTCCCAGCGGGTGATTATCAATATTGGCTTCATTCACCAATCTTACCACATCTTCTGAGTCGCATTCCACCTCAATGTTCGGAAAACGTCTTTCCCATGCCAACTTCAGGCCCTCACGCAAGCCCCAAAGTTCAGCTACAATGATAGAAGTATTGCCCATCTTCATGGCGAAACCAAGCTGCCATTTTCCCTCGTCGTCTCTAATCACGGCCGCAGCAGAAGCAGTGTTTCGATGACCGAACACACTTCCATCGGTATTGAGTTTGTACCAACCCGGCGGACATACCTAGCTATTTTGGCATTCCTTCCCCGATTTCGGTTTCTTCCGTTTCTGTATCTCATTCATATCTAGCGCCATACGCTTGATGTTGTTGATTGTCACCTGCGCCTGTTGGTTCACCCTTGGTAGACCCACTTGTTCCGGCATTTCCAGATCTCCCAGATTGCAGCCATAAAAACACATCTCCACTCACAATCCTCATTGATCGAACTTCGACAATCCAACTGCCAAGCTTGTCTCAGTCAAATGTTATTCTCCATGTTATTAAACTTCATCCAGTCACGAGTATCAAGAACGAACTTCCATACCCTCTCAGCAGCCGGACAGTTCCATAAGATATGAAGAATATCTTCCCGATCAGCTTTACACTTCGTGCACCTAGCATCCTCCGTCATGTTTCTATCCCGCCTAAGCGCATTGCACATTAAACTGTTATGATTAATAAGCCAGAGAAAACACTTTATTTTACTGGGAATGTTGCTACGCCATATAGTACTCCACGAGCTATCCACCTCCCTCAGGTTATTACTCAAAGATTGATAAGCTGATTTGCAACTATAGTTACCATTTGCCTGTCCCCTACATATTCGCACGTCTTGAGCCACCGGGTTCATCGGAATTGGAACGCCCATGATTTTTCACCGAATATCACCTGGAAGATCAGTCTAAATTTTATCCAGGTCCCAACGATTGTCACCTCCAAACACATCCCCTACCTTGAGTTCAGTCTCTTCCTCCTCAACCGTCATGGGAATGAGGTCTTTCAGCACTCCGAATCCCGTCCAGTTCTCCGTCCAAAAATTGACATCCCTGCCATTTCCAAGTCTCCACCCAATGTTGTGCCCGACGCCACGAATGCTCCGGATAACGCCTTTCCACAAAATCGAGGCAGTGGGTTTTGGATTATGATCCATGATGTCCTCCGAGCCTAAGTACTTGGCTTTGAAGATCTTACCCCACACGCTCTCTTTCTCTTTCAAAACCCGCATCCTGTCTTAGCAAGCATCGCCATATTGCTCTTTCTTGCCTCTTTGATTCCGAGAGCCCCTTCCGATTTAGGCCGTATGACCTTCGCCCATCCCACAAGATGGGTTTTCCGTTGATTCGACCCCGTAGACCATAAAAAATTAAGGTTGAGTCTATCGAATTTCGCACAAACGTTCTCTGGAAACCAACACGTGTGCATCTGATAAGTCGGAATAGAAGAAGTAACCGACTGTATGAGTGTAAGTCTGCCCGCCATATTAAGAGTCTTTGATTTCCAAATTGAGAGCCTTTTTTGCACCCTTTCCAGAACGTTATCAAAAACCTCCTTAGAGTTGCCATTGGTGCCAAGGTAAACCCCAAGGTACTTGCCGATATCTAAGGCTTCCCCGATGCCAAGCTCTTGCACAATTGAACCCCTATGATCTTGTCTAGAGTTTGGAGAGAACCAGACTCTCGACTTCCTAACACTTACTTTAAGTCCCGACGACCGGCTGAACCGCTCCATGATGTCTTTAATCTCCCTCGCATCTTCAATGCTCGCCTTAGCCGCTAAGATAATGTCATCGGCAAAGAACAAATGGCTTATCGCCGGACCCCCATGACTGACCGAGATTGGTTTCCATCTTCTTGCCCCAACCGCTTCCTCAATGAGGTAGCTTAACCTCTCCATGCAGAGCACAAAGAGATACGGTGATAAAGGATCACCCTGCCTGAGCCCGCAAGAAGGAATGATTCGCTCCGTGGGATCACCGTTCCAGAGTATTTGGGGCTTCACCGCTTTGACTCCGTTCATGATGAGAGTCACCGTGGCATCCGGAAAGTTAAATAAACGAAGAGTTTCTTCCAAGAAATCCCAACTTACATTCTCGTAAGCTTTCTCTAAGTCCAGCATCAACAGCATATTACCTGTTTTGCTTTTGGAATTCCTCATTGTATGTATGGCCCCTTTGATAACCAAGATGTTGTCTACTGTACTCCGCTTTGGAATAAAAGAGTTCTGATAAGGTCTGATAATCTTAGCTATGAAGATCTTGAACCTCAGAACCAACAATTTAGTAAGGATTTTCAAGCTGATATTGCACAACGCGATGGGCCTGAATTTGCTGGCATCTTTCGGGCTCTCCACCTTTGGAATCAGACATATATAAGCATATCCCATCTCCTCCGATATCCTCATGTTATTAAAGCAATTGTTCAAATGGTTAACAAGGGAATCCCCGACAATATTCCAATATCTTTTATAAAAAAAGACTTGACACCCATCAGGCCCGGGTGCTTTAAAGGAATGCATGGTTTTGATAACTTTTATAACCTCAGCCTTGGTAATCGGGTTGGTGAGAATGGCAGCATCATCTTTGCTGATTCTTTTCTGCATGTTGTTGCACGGTAGCGTGAGGGTCTCGCCATTTTGATTACCACCAGTGAAAAGATTCGTGAAGTATGTATGGATGTGTTCCTTGAGTACATCCACGTTAGTCTGCCATTCCCCATCAAGAAATAAGGTGTTGATCTTATTGCGCCATCTTCTGGTGATCGTAGAGAGGTGAAAGAATTTAGTATTCTTGTCCCCCATCTTTAACCACTTCACACGAGATTTCTGGTACCACAGCGCTTCCTCTTGGATTAGGACCTCATTAAGTTCTTTGATAAGCTTAGGTTCAAGTGTCCGAAGATCTTCGTTGAGTTTATATGTTGGTATTTTTTGAATACCCCCAATACGATCCCTGAGGAGTCGTTTCCGGCGAAAGATGTTCCCGAAGACATCTCTATTCCAAGCGCAGAGACTGTTCGACACTGCTTGCATGGCCTTATCAAACTCCACGTTCCTATCCCAAATATCTTTGATCAGCTCTCTACAACCTGGATTATAATCCCACGCGCCTCGAATCGAAAAGGTTTGGTTTGATTGGTTCGGAGGTTGCCGATGGTATCCATCAGAATTGGGTGGTGGTCGGAATGTGTTCTTGGAAGAACTCGAACCACACTGCGGATACTTCTGACACCAAGACTCGTTCGCCAGCGCTCTGTCTAACCTTTCCCTCACAATATGCCCCCCTCGTACAACCCCAGACCAGGTGAAACGAGGACCTTTTGCTTCCAAGTCGATAAGATCACATTTTTCAAAGGCTTCCCGGAAGTTATCACATCTTCTCTAACTCGTCGGATTGCCTCCATCCTTCTCACTCGGACACTTGACGTCATTGAAATCCCCCATGAGAAGCCAAGGTTTATTATGCTCCTAACTTAAAGCATACAGATCGTTCAAGAGCCCAGCTCTCCGTCCCGAGGTAGGGCTCGCATATGTGCCACTGCAGATCCACTCATTTGTTTGTGGCCCAATAACCCCATGAATAGCTTGTGTCGAGACTTCCAGGATTCGAACTTGAATGTGCGCCTCATTCCAGAGTAGCCAGATTCCCCTCTTCCTTCCAATCGTTGGGCCTCTGCACACGTTCGTAAAGCCCAGACGTGTCGAAAGCTCTTCTGCTTGACCATCGGAAACTCTAGTTTCCAATAGGTACACCACATCTGGTTGATGCTCCCTAATTAATTCGCGTAGATGACGCCGAAACTCATCATTATCCGTACCATTGCAATTCCAGAAAAGAACCTTCATTGGAAAACAATAAATTTAAGGACAGACATTTGCTCCTCAAATAGGAGATTGCTCCTTTCCTGAACCATTTGAAACATTACCGCAACTATCGAGTTGCATTGCGGTCGGTTCTCCTGTTCTGGGAGACTGAACACCATCTTGTATCCCATCCCTAGCTATCTGATTGGGGTTTACGACGTTTGCACCTCTATCTGGTGAAACCGAGGTGTGATACTCTTGATTCTCGCGAAAGGGCGGGTCATAATCATGATCATTTGGCATCCTGTCTCTATCAGATCCTCTTTCGTTATCCCTATCTCGCCGTATGCTTGTTCTTCCTCCATCACTGAGGTATGAATTATCTTCGGTGATACGAACACTAGTAAAGGTGAAGCTTTGTTTTTCTGTTTCGGTGTGTGTTTTTTGAGAATTAATGAAGTCTCCCAGCGATGTGCGTATCTCACTAGATTTTCCTTTTTCAGAGTTTCGTGTCTGCATGGAAGTAACCATATGAGTTTCGTCTTTTTTTATTTTGGGGCTTGTATCTTCTAGGATTATCTCTCCTAGTCTCTTCCGCCTTCTTTTCACGTATAGACCCAACTGAAAACTTTCCATGAGGGATAGGGATCTCCTGTGCGATTTGCGTGCTATCCGAATCAAGTCCACTAAATTCCGGATTCGAAAAAATTTCGAACTGATTTTTCGCCTTAGGGTTCGGGACATTGTTGGAATTTTTTGGCCGAGCGCCGCCCGTCGTTGCTGGTTTGGATTTGGTTCTATTGCCTTTTTTAGCCATCATCCAAGGGCCGTACGTTTGATTCTCGGTGTGCGTATCTACTTTTTCCGACGTATCTCTATTCGGCGTACAAACTCGGTTGGGCACTTCGGCTTGCACTAGTTTCGGTTTTGAGGGGGCAATGTTCCAGCCGGTGTCCAACCCTACCATAAGTGAAGCATATGGAGGGCATATTCTCGTAGATGAGCGGACGGAGTCTGTTACCTACTTCAATCGCACTCCGAAGGGGTCTTTCAAGATCCAGCTGCACACACACCCTTGCAAACCTGCCCTTAATCCCATAGTAAGTGTTGGTGTCAATTTTGATTGGTATGCCGATGGAGGCCGCGAGTTGATGCAGAATTGGATCCTTGTAGTATTCTAAGGAGAGCTTCGAAATTCGAACCCAAGCAACGGTAGAAGTTACCTTATCCTTGGAGGCTTGGAAATTTGGCGTCCATTTCTGTACCACCAAATAGCATCCGTTAATTACCCATGGTCCATCCGTCAGTATGGATGTAGCCTTCTCCGGGTCCCGTGTTTTCAGAACATAACAGCCATGCCCTAGCTCTATGAGATCGAACTCCCCCTTGAGTTGCCACATCCGATCCAGCCTTGCCGAAAGAAGATTAGGGTTCAAGCTTCTGCCCAATAGTTTCAGAATAATGGCATGACGCCATTCTTCTCTTATCAACTCCTCGTAATCTTCATCCAGGATCAACCTTGGATATGGAAACTCCTCAGTGGGATCAATGATGGTTATTTTGTTTAGGTCTTCCAGATTCCTTTCACTGAATCTAGGATTATCAGTATGCCTCTTCCCCATTAATGAGGTTGCATATGACTCTTTCGGCGCTTTGTCCGGCTCCTTGGACGAACTGGCTCCCTCCTGATTCAATTTCACTCCTTGTTCATGCGACCTGGTTTGATCGAAGCTGCGTTTAAACTTCTTCGTGCTCCTTCTCATCTGGTCAAACTCCTCACTTGAGAGCGGGGGGAAAGATCCTCCTTTCTCCATTTTTATTGATGTCGAGATCGAATTGGTCGACTCCTTTAAACAGATGTCACATTGAATATTGTTTGCTAATGCTCTCCTTCACATGTATACTACTTGAGTTTGATCCTAAACGTGAATTGTTTTTTCAATGGTTCCTTCATATAACAGAGACTTTTCGAATCTCATCTTCCACGTGATTTTTTTTTTTTTTTTTAAATGGTTGAAGGTGAGAATTTATTCACATAACCTTCGATTTGGGTTTTAATATCACATTAAACGATCATCTAGTCTAAGAATTTAAACAGTTAAAAAAATACTATTAAATATTTAAATATTTCTAACAAAGTAAAAAAAAATAAAAAAAATTCTAACTCCATCATGATAAAATATACCATTGATGTTTCTTTTTGTAAATATCTGTAAATTCCATACCCTTTTTTTAATCGATCAACAAAATCGTTGGGTGATTAACGATGATCCCGCTTTATTTATTACTGACAACAGCAAAAAGATATATATTGTTAATCCAAAGATCAAATAACAAAAATATAAAAAAGATGTTCAAGAAAAAAAAAATAGACATGAACAATCTTAGACAATTAAATAAAACACTATTTAAAGAAACAATGGTCCCATTTGAGAATAAAACATATCACAATTACGACAACTAAGATAGCAGCTAAATTTCAAGCAACAATAATCAAATGAACCACCTGAATGGCAGAAGATTAGTCAATACTGTTGTTTGTGAAAAAATCCACAGATTTCGCTATTCATTTAACAATTATACTGCGTTGATATTTGGACAAAATTAATAATAACGTTAACATTCTGACGCATAGAAGATGAATAAAAATTAGAATTACAAGCCTACTTCGTGCAGAAAGAAAATACGGAGTAGCATTAGGATTTAGGAGGATACATGAATTATTTGATTTTTTGTATCTCATTAATTTCATATATAGACTCTAATTGAATTACTTCCACACCTTTATGATGGTGGGAGTAGCACTACTATTTACTAAAACACTTGGCTGTTATGGCCAACAACGTGGCCAATGTATGACCACCGAAGCTCACTTTTTTTCTTCTTTCTTTTCTCGTCTTCTTCTGCCCTTTTTCGGATCATGTTCATCTCCCACCTTAAAACCTTATAATTTTGCAGAAACAAACATAGTAAACATACTGATAAATATAAAGAAAAGAAAGGAAAAGAAGTAGAATTAGGTTTAATGGGGGCGATGAGAGTTGACGTAATCCTCGAGAGCTTGAAGTTGATCGGGGGAAGGAGGTGCTTCGTTGTTCTTTATGGATCTATGCACATCATATGTTGTTGAAGCCAAGAACATAAGCCTGCCATTGGAATTGATCGCATATGTATGTTTATGCGAAATGGAAATTAAATTACTGAGGGAGAAAAATATATGAAGGAAACATGCATAAAAAATTTCGTACCCGGAAGCGAAGATTACGATTTGCCGTGGATGCATGTGCTTCCCAAAAATCCCCATCTCTCTCGCTCTCCAGTTTCTTTTCTCCCAATGATTATTTTCAGTTTAATTTTGGTGTGTGGTTTTGACGATTATTAAATACAAGCACGTCACCTTGTGTCCCTTACACGTTTCAAATGCAATTATGGTAGACCGATCCTCGTTACAGTGGAAAATGGAATTATCAAAAAGTGTGGCAATTTGCATCCATGTATTTACCCATTATTATTTTTTGAACAACAGGCCCTCAAGTTGGACGGGGCAGATAAGAGGCCATTACAATCAACCATAACAAAATCTAAGAAAAAAGATGGTACAACAAAATTAAAAATTTATAATATAAATAATATTATTTTTAAGAATAGTAAAATCGTAATTTATTTTAAAATAAAAGAAGTTAAATCTATAATTAAGGGGGACAAAAATATTTTTTTTCTAAAATATAGAGGTAGTAAAAAACCAAATTCAAAATTTAGGGGGCGGGGGGTACGTCCCTGATCATTGGTACTAGTAACTCCGACATATTTTATGCATGTACAAATAATAAATTTATAGTTATTTAAATATATATTAAATTAAAATTTTTATGTTAATATTTATTTTATAATTATTTTTATTATAATTAAAAGTTTAAAAGACAATATGAAATAGAAATTAGAAAATATAGAGAAAGAATAAAAATATATAATAGAAAGAATGAAAGTAAGGTGGGATAAAAATAAAAGGAAGTTAAGAGACATAAATACAAGATAATAAGTTTAGAAAGTGATAAAAAAAATAGAAAACAAAATAATTTTAGAGTCCAATAGACTAGATGGGTTATTCTAAGGGTCTCTCACTTAATATAATAGTAGTATAGATGATGAAATGAAGGTGGGAATGGAATAAATATTGACACTTAATTAAAATTTTTGATTGGTATAAAATGTGGTTAGGAATATTTATTCTTAAGATAATGCTCATTCCTACTGATATGAGTTTATCCATTTCTTCGATTTTCATGATATTTGTTGTTTCTAAAGTTCAAAATTTGTTATTTTTTTATATTATCGTCAAATATTTGTTAAATGTGTATTATATTTTATTATTTTTATGAATAAAAATTAAATATACTATATATTTAAAGTACAGGTGCAATATATTATTTTATTCATAGCGTTTAGAAATTCATAGATATGCATAATATATTCAAATATTTTAAAAAGAATGAATTTTGATACTTATGTTAAATTTATTTTTACATATCAAGCATTATATTAAGTATAACAAATAATTAATACATAATCTACATGAATATGAAAATATTATTATTATTATTATTATTATTATTATTATTATTATTATTATTATTATTATAAGTCACATTCAGTCTCACGCGCACGCACACAAATATATGATTAATATATAAAATAAATATTAAGTATATAGCTCATTCGGTATAAAATAGTAACAATATATTATATAGAAACATACTATAGCTCAACATAAAAAAATTAAAATATAAATTAAATATAAAAAATAATTTTAGTCATTTACTTAATCATCATTATTTGTATTATTACTATTATTATTATTATTATTATTATATGAGAGGGGAAACTAAGAAGAACGTCCCTCTTCGCACATATGGAGATAATGTTTCCCGGGGGGCTGGGTCTATTCCTGCTAAGCAAACACACAAATACGTTAGAAAGTTAAACTGGGGAATATGGGGGAATGCCCAATTTTCACTTTTCAACACTCAAATTAGTAACCTTATATGGAGATTTAAGTAAGCTGGAGAGAATTGCTTAGAGATAGCTTAGAATGGCTTACTTATGAGTGCGAATCATTGTAGCTTATATAAAAGCAAGGCAAGGGTCTTTAAGTAATTTTGGGCTATGAAGGTACGAGAGATGTTGCCCTAAACACGTGGCCCAATGAGAGTGCGTCTGGGGAAAAGCTTCGTAGACCTGTGAGAGTAGCGCTAATGGTTTCTTTAGCAGGGACACGACCATGTATAGGGTGTCAGATGGTACTGAAGTTGTTATTGAGGGGAATGGCCCTCGGAGTTCTCGAGGGAGTATTGTGTCCCCGGTTAGGCTCCAAGACAAGCCGCTTGAGGGACACCTTGGTGGGGTCAGGCTCTCGGTGTATGGGTGGAGTTTTGTATATCCCGAGGGGCATCCTGTGAATGTTGAGAATAGTGCCCTAGAAAGCTAACTCAACATAATTCGCTTTGATATTTTCCTTGTATCATAGAGAATTTTTGAATAATATACTTATAATATTGATCATGGGCAAACACTTCTTTATGTGCAATTACGTGTTCTGTCTGTTTCCTATTATGTGTGCATACATTAGAACTCCCTTAATCCAACAGGTTGTTAGGGACTTTATCATTAGGTGAATGACACATAAAACAAACCCTAACTAAAGCCCGATTTGAAACTACTCCAAGTCGATGAGTCCAACGAACAGTGAGAGTGTCAATTAGGTTCGATTGAGGCTTGCTTGTGGGATTGTGTAATTAAGAAGGATCACCCAGTTTTATGGGGTGTAAAGTGCATAAGTTGATGTTTACACAATACACGAGGGTGTTTGTTATGATAACGAGTACACTAAGTTGTTCTGCGTGCGAAGACTCTTAAATGGGAAAGGAAATTTTCACTTCTAGAGGAGGAAACTTCTAGATTATGAGACATCTCACATGTCAACGGTGTGAGTAATTAATCCTTTGACTTGAGATTTCATTGATGTCTCGTGTGATGAGCATTCGTCTAAAAGGGTGTTGCTCGAGACACCTGAATTACGACTTATTTTGGGGTTACAAAAGTGGCACATGGAGCCATGTGAGAATCAACAAAAAACCTACACTTGTTTAAGGCGAAAGCCGAGAAGATTTCTTATTGCATAAGTCGTTCATATACCATCCTAAAACCCTCGGCCGAGGTGGTAGATCAAGACATCAAGAAAAGTATTTCTTGGATTGAGATCAAATAGATATGAAGCGAACTTAGATTTAAGATTAAGATTAATGGAGCTCTCATTATTCTCATGCCTTAGGTCTTAATAGAGAGATAGAATGGTAAGAGGATTGTATCTCATAGACGTCAATGACTAAAATGTTCTTTCGATTTAATTCGTTATTCGGGTGAGGATCACACACCTGTTGCTAGACTATGGTCATGTGATCTGTGAGCTAATTGATTAATAAGTGTATTAATTAATTAGACTTACTGCTAACTGAATAATGAACCTAGAGGTCACACACAAATATCAGGTTCAAAGAGTATTGTTGGAAAGATAAAATAATTGATCGAAACAAGATCACACGTGTAAAGTATACGTGTGACACGTGAGCAAGTTTGGGCACGTGGTTTAATTGAGAAATTAGAACATATATTAATTAATTGGAAAATTAATTATAAAGGTCAAATATAATTAATTGAAGAATTAATTATAAAGCCCAAGTACAATTAATTGTAAAGCCCAAAAATAATTAATTGGATAATTAATTATAAAGGGTCATTAGAATTAATTAGAGAATTAATTCTAAAGCCTAATCCGGAATAAAGAAACCCAATGAATAATTAATTATTAATTAATTATTAATTAAAATTTGGTATTATTTATTTATGAAATAAATATGACATTATCTAACTTTATTTATTTAAGAAATAAATAAAGGATATTATCATCCTTATTTGAGAAATAAAGGAAAAGATATTATCTTAGAGAAGTAAGTGACAAGATAATATCAAGACTTATTTATTTATGAAATAAATACATGAAGATAATATCAAGCTGTTATTATCATAAGTATTTATTTATGAAATAAAAGTGAAGATATTATCAAGTTGTTATCGTCATAAGTATTTATTTATGAAATAAATATAAAGATAATATCATGTGATTATTATCCTTGTTATTTATTTATGAAATAAATAAAAGAATAATATCATAAAATATTTATTTATAAAATAAATAAATGATAAAGTCATAAGTTATTTATTTGTGAAATAAATAATTAAGAGATAATATCCCAAAGTTAGGATAATTAAACTAATTAATAATATGATTATTAATTAGTTACATTATATTATTTCATTATGTAAATTAAGAAGAGATAAGACTCTTTTCTCATCAGAAGAAAAAGATCGTTATTTCTTCTTAGATACAAGAGAAGAGTCCTTATATCTTCTTAGATAAAAGAGATAAGACTCTTTTCTCATCAGAAGAAAAAGACTGTTATTTCTTCTTAGATACAAGAGAAGAGTCCTTATATCTTCTTAGATAAAAGAGAAAAGTTTTCTCTCATTCTCTCAGACCGGCATTCATGAAGTGTCATTCTCTATTCCGGAGAAAGAAAAAGAAAAACTCTCTCAATTCTAATAACAGATGGAGTTTTTTTTTCTTTAAAGCTTATGCGTGAATCATTTCATGACACATCAATTGGGTTTTGACAGAAGAAATTTTCTTGCTCTTTATTTCTCGTTTCTTGTTGCTTTTGATACACAAATTATAGTACTAGCATAGTCACTAATATGATTTGAATTTAGGACTGGTGTAGAGACATTCTAGAGGGCTTCTGCTTCGGAGTCACGAAGGAAAGAATCGATCGTGGAACGGGAAAATTCATTACCACGTGAAAAACGTATGAGGGCGGCTCAAAACGTTTCAAGAAAACTTATAGTAAGGTAAGTTACTGAGAAACTGTAATACCCTGTATTTTCGGAGCAAGATACAGTTTTGTTTTCGTGCGATCGAGTCGATTAATTATTTAACCCTGCACTTACTTAAATTGGTTTATTTCATGCTTTAATTGTTTAATTGACTCGATTGCAATCGTATGAAAATATGTGGACTTAATTGAAATATGTGTTTAGTGCCTGATTGCTCTTTAATTTAAATTATGTGGGTTAATTTGAAATTAATAAAAGTTAGGGACCTATTTCTAATTATGAGAAATTCAATTTGGACTTAATTGGACACTACTCTAAATCATGGGGTTACTTTTATTATTTCCTCATCTTTAATTGGACCAAATTGTTATTTCTTAAGATTCTTGGACTCAATTGACTAGTCTTGGAAACCTGAATACTCAATCGCATAACTTATACTTTTGAGGGGCGTGTTTGCAATTTCAGAACTTGAGACTCCCTTTTATACCGTGAAACCCTAACCCTAACCCTAACCCTAACCCTAACCCTAACCATTTCATTTCACTCTTCTTCCTCCCTTTCACATTCAAGTAGCAGCGGCGCCCTCCTCCGTCGCCGGCAACAGCTCTCCACCGGCGAATCACCATCAATGCCCATCTCCATCGCTTTGTTCCAATCGCCACCACTCCAGCAGCGATAACCGAGAGCCACTGCCGCCTCCAGTCTTCTAACTTCGGCGCTGCTCACCACACCTCAACCGCTACGGCTCCGGTCGTCTTCAACTAGCCACCATAGTTCGTCGCATCAATTGTCCCACCATCTTACCATTGCTACTTATCTTCAACAAAGCTGCAAAATAGAGGAACCAAGTCCTCCCCTGCCTGATCCAGACACCATTTTCAGCCACGGATTCCCCTTTTCGGTTATTTTCAGATTTTCATATTGTAAGCCTCAGCCGTTTCTTTCCTTTCTCATTTACCTCTATTTGCAACTCTATATTAGTAATTTAACATGTAAATCATGGGATTTAGCATTTTCTGATGTTGTAATGTCGGATTCAATTGGTAGATTACCAATTAACTTATATTAATTGTAAGATGTGCGTATGTATCTTGTATTTGCTTCATCGTGAAACTTTGATGTATATTATGTAAATCTTCAACTGATATTAACAACTAAATTGTTTAAAGGTATAACTGAATATATGTTATTATCTACTAAATTTATGACTTAATGGGTGATTTGGTTTATGCTATTGTAACTGGTTTGTCGTTGGTGGAATTCCATTTATGAATATTTATCTAAATTGGAATGTGGGACTAGGGCCTAAATGGATTCCTGTAAATTGTTTTGAGCATGGGTTGGTAAATATTTATGTATATATATTTTGGGTTAATATGTAAGGTAACCTGTTTTATAGGGTTAAGTACTGATACCATGTTGTAACCGTGATCCTTGATAGAATTAACTACCTTGCATATGTAATTATAAGTGTGGTTTGGAATAGGGTAGTTTTAATTAGATTGAAACTTGAATTATTAAAATTGACAATGTGTGCGTAACGCTGTGAGTTTAAAATAAAGCTTGGATGTTGAATAAATTATGTTGGTACGAGAGGACTAAGTGCTATGCTTTAGATTGAATTTATCATATAAATTAAGTGTAATATATGATTTTAGTTGGTTGGTTAACCTTCAATACTTAATGTTAGACACTGATCCCTACTTATAACTATAATACCACTTGTTTCATATTTTGTGAATGTTGTTTGCTAATTATTGCTCTTATCCCCAAAGTTCAATCAAATATTTATTGTGTGAGATTAATGGGTTGTAATATTACCACCTTGTTGATTATTATAATGGTTACAATTCATTATAATCGAAATGAACCTTTTCCTTCTATTTGGACATTGACTTCTCTTATTTGAAGCGGGTTTGATTGATTAAGTTTGTTTTGTGTGATGCAATTTTGTTAAAATGCATTCAGTATTTTGTGTTTCCGTCAATGAAATGGATTGTTGTAATTGGCATGTAATTATTGTGTGAAATGTAAATGCTATTAGTGACTAAACAAAATTGATACTTACATGATTGTAATTCTAATATATGAAATTGACCGAGTTACAATCCCACGTTTGATAAATAAGAATTGATGTTGGGTAATTAAAGACTATGAAGTGCTAGTGTACGTAATTGTGAGTTGGTCTGAGTCTCGGGCAATAGGGACCGAAATCGCCTTTTTGCTGTTGTCGCTTTTGTTGCATGTTACAACAACAACAATTCACCATGTGGTTATTCTGAATTTTGCATATTAAAATATAGTGTGAATGTCTTCAAAGACTTTGCTCCAGTTTCTATAATTAATGGCTATGGAATTTTGGACAGACTTGAATGTCCCAAGGTCACACACACCTAATAACTGACTTTCTACTAATATTAATTATTGATATAGTGTTTAGGTGACAATAATTGTTTTAATGTTTGTATGTTAATTTAAATTATTTTATGTGTATATAAATTGAATCCAAATTTATTAAACATGAATTTATGATATGGTGGTAATTAGAGTAATTGTTAAGTGAGTTTCATAGCTGTGCTCGAACACCTCTTGAATCATTAGACAACATTTCGTAGAAAAGTGTAAATATATGTACCCAAATGGTTATATATGAATTTCTTTAAATACATTATAAACTCTAATTTGTATATTCCAATTTGTTAATGAGATTGTGCTTTGTGGTATCAAGAATCATTACATACATGTCAATTTTCTATATGAATGAGTATCCACTAAATTTGGTGTTTTAAAAAGTATTAATATTTATTTGAATTAAGAATTATAACCATAGTGCAATTGTATTCTGGAATTTAATAACTAAAGTGACTCATATGATTTCAATTAGTTTAAGTGGCGTTTGAGCTGGGGATTCTCTAATTGTGTTGCCTAAGTGTGTTTAATGGTTTAATTAATTTAATAGGGAAATGTATACCTTGATCTAAATAATATTTGGGTTGATTAATTTTGTCTTGAATGTTGTTTAGTTGTTGTTTGACTTAGATCAATTGAGTTGTATGTTTGTTCCCGTGGGACATTAATTGTGCACCTGAACGCTTTCATGACATTCTTGTAATTTCAGTAAACATGGCATATTTTTCCATGTCATCTCATAATCATCGTCGTGCGTCTCTGTGGTTCATGTCTAGGTCTTGTCTCATAAGTACTTTGTGTTTCCTTTTCTGTACAGTGATCTCCAGGGCGGAGACAACCTAGTCGAGTACGCAACCGTCTTATCAGTTGTTGTATCTTGTCGCTTCTCAGGTGAGGTTTAGGATTTTTGTATAGTTAAACGACCTATGACCTTAATATGATGATTTCGATCCTTGCATGCGATTATATACTATATATGATTAGATATGTGTTGGATATGATATGATTATGACCTTGTGGACCATCCTTGGTTATGGAAAAATTAAGTATGAAGGCATATGTAAGCAGTTTTGGAAAATTATGATAAGTTATGATTCTGTAGCGAGTTGGCCATGAAATATTGGCATCTGTCTGTCTGTTTGTTTATGGATCCAAGGAGCTATGTGTAAGGAATCCCCGGGACGGTTAGGGCCGTCGGAGCTCGGCCTGTGCATAGTCTCCATTTGAAGTATCATTGCATGACTCAGGGAGATAGGGGAGGCGTGATACTTTGAGCCTTCGGTGTAAAAAGTCGGGGAGGACACTTGTGGGTTCGCAACCCCTTTGTGATACGTCTGTTCTGGATGGTTAGGGCCAACACGAGGCTCTTCCATCACCGGAGTTGAGGATGGATTTAATTCTGTATTTCTGTTTTGTTCTGATTTGAGGAGTAAAGGTTGGAAGCTCGTACTCGCCGAGCATATGATATGATCTGTTATGGGAATCATGAATTGGGATAAGGTTTTTTCGAAAAATTGTTTCCTAAGTATAAGTATAATTTGTCTTCAAATGTTTTGGTATGCAAACCCTTATACCCAGTTTATGAGTCCACCCTTCTGTTATGTGATATGCTCTATATATATTTAGTGTGCGGGTGTGCGTTAGCCCCCTCACTCAGTCAGTTGACTGACCCCTCATTTATCTTTTAGTTGCAGGTCCTTTCGGCTTGAGCTAGGCGGGGAGCGAGTCTCTGAGTCACTTGTCAGTCTAGTTTGTGTTAGATTGCATTTGTCGCATACTCTACTTATGTTATGTATTTATGTTTCGGCCCGCGGACACAGGGCGTGACAGAAACTTTTTATTGAATTTCAAAACAAAAATTGCAAGCCAACGATCCTTGTAGAATTTTTTTTTAAATTTTCGCTGCGTTTCGAACTCGTTTTTCCAACAGTGCTTGTCCAGGATCCTCGATTTGTAATGCTGGCGGGTCTGAAGTGGACCGAGAATCCACATGTCTCGCTCTTACGGGGGCTCAGGATGATGACGTGTCCGGGTTTTATTTGGGCCACATCATTTTCCCCCCAACTCAGTTGTCACATGATTGTGGCATGTCGAGTTAATTTGAATCTCGAGGGGCACCTCAAGAGGTGGAATTTTCTCCGCTCGACTTTGGTGCATTAAATGCGAAACGACAGCCTGATAGCTTGACGGTTGCATTATTAATGAAAAGGAGGCGCGTGGGTACGATAAAATAGGGAGCGACGTGCGTGGCTCTGTAACGTATGCGACGTTTCACTAAAGTGGGGCGATCTTCTAGGCGGGAATGATCGCATCTTTTCAATTTATTACCAAATCTTACCAACTTATCTCCTTATAAATAGGAGGTCATCTCCTCATTCCACACTTTGCATTTTCAGGAACTTCTCGCACACTTAGATCTCCAACGATCAAAGTTCATCTGGCGATCAAGTCTTCAACCACTTTCCTACTTTCAAGCCTTCTCTTAGGTATTATACTAACCCATATTCTTCTAACCTTATGTGAACTAACACTACAGTAGGCATCCCTTAGGACTTCCTTCCAATAACATTTCGGCCATCTCTCCACCATGTCGGACAAAAGGGCAGCCAACCTCACCAGAGAAACGGGTGGAATGGGTGACTATAACAGTTCCAAAATTTCTAATTTTTTTTTTAAAAAATTACGTCAAAAATATCAAAAGAATTTCGTTAATGTTCCATTTGTATTGCGATGAAAATTTTGGCGGAAGTTCCACAAAAATATGCCAAAAATATCAATGGAATGCCATTAGTACATCTATTGGTATTTTTATTAATTAGAAAGATATACCAACTGATTAATTCCATCAAAATTGATCAGACGAATTAGAAAAATACCAACAGATTACTTCCATTGGTTTTTTTGTTTGTAATTACAATTAAAAAAGATTATAAACGAAAACCAACGGAAGTGTTCTATTAGAACTAGTCAATCGAATTAGAAAAAATACAAACGGAATCATTTCATTGGTAAGCCGTTGGTATTTTCCTATGAAAAAGGTTACCAACGGAATACCCATGGAGTATTCTGTTGGGATTGTTCTTAAAAACATACCAAGGAAATTATTCCGTTGGTATTTGCTATTAAAAAGAATTATTAACAAAAAATTAACGAAATGGTTTTGTTGAAATTGTTCAATCGAATTAAATAAAATACTGATGGATTCCTTTTATTGATTTTTTGTTGTAATTTCCTATTAAAATAGGTTATCAACGGAGTACCAACGAAAATATTCCATTGGAATTGATTGATCGAATAAGACAATATACCCACGAACTATTTCCGTTAGCATTTTCCATTAAAAAGGATTACCAGCAGAAAACCAACGAAATAATTTCGTCAAAATTGTTGAATCAAATTAGAAACAATACCAACGTAATTCTTCCATAGGTGTTTTCTATTAAATAAAATTACCAACAATCTCCAAGGAATGTTTTTCGTTGAAATATGTATATTAAATGGGAAACTTATACCATCGGAATAATCCGTTGGTATTTCCAATTAAATAAAACTAGCCTACCACCCTTACGATGCACGGAATGATTATAGCTATACTATATTTAAAATAAATAAAAATATTATATAGAATTATTATAATTATATTATATTTAAAATAGTTAAAAATTATTATCAATTATATTTTTAGTAACATATAACTATATGCCCCTGCAACCCGTGCAATACATATAATTATATCTTTTATAATATATAATTATATGCTACTATGCGATGCATGCTATACACGTAGTTTTATAGTTATATATTCTAAAGTAACTAAAAATTATTAAATATTAAAATAATATTACAATTATAAAGTAGTTATATTATAATTATATTATATATATATAGAACATCTAACTAAAAATATGTAAAGTTATTATTATTGATAAAATTAATTGAAAATTGTATGTGAACCAAAAAACACAAAAAGATAACTAAAAACATATTACACATATTAGAATTACAATAATATGAGTATCATATTATAATAATGTTTCATTTTTCTAAAATGAATATAGAACCATATGAAGTTTATAAAATGAATAAAATATAACTAAGAATATAACTTTAAAGTGAAATTGGTCGGATATAAAAGAAAACTCAAAATTATTAGATTTTAAGAATATCAATTTGATAATTCTAAAACCATATATGTAATTTTGCTTAAAAAATCATATAAAGTAAAAGAAATAAAACATGAACCGTGAAAACAACTCACATTCTTAAAATACATATCAATTTTGTAATATCATTATATAGTCAATAGCGAAAATATTATGAATAATATGATCATTTAAAAATTAATTTATAGATTTTTACATAATATAATATTTATTTTATAGATTTTATATATTTGTAATAGTTGATCATTAAAGGTAATAATTTAGTAATAATAATAATAATCAATTATAATTTTTAATAAAACTTAAATAAGATCTCTTCCTCCATTAAAGAGTTAATATACTCTATAGTCTAACTTTTTTTTTTTTTTTGTGATACTTTATAGTCTAACGACATGATTGATATGATAAAATAACGTATGAATGGAATGAGCATTTTCACATTCATTTCAAAACCCTTGATTGGTATAAAATACAATTAAGAATATGCTCATGAGTCCTTCCCAAGATAATGTTCATTCCTTTATTCATGGTATTATCCATTACCCCAACCTTGGTGGTATTAATGATTCTCAATCTATTGAGAAACAATTATATTTTACTTTTATAAAATTATCCTCATTAAATCTAATTAAATAAAATCTTATTCTTATATGTTCTTCATTTTTTCTTCAGCTATTTTTCGACTATCTTCTTTCCTACAAAATTTAATAAAATCTAAATCAAATCTCATTATTCAAGTGTCTTTTGGGTTTTACGGAAAAAATGAAAAATAGAATAAGAATGTAAAAAAAAAAAAAAAAAGTTAATTAAGAAGATTAAGAAACTAATAATGAAAGGGGAAAAATCATAACATTATTACATGAATAAGGATAAGAGTTCTTGAGCAAAGGGCCAACATTAAAAAGTAAAAAACAAAGGTAAACTATTAGTTATAAATTTAATGAAGAAAAATTGCTACAAATAATTACGATGAATAAAAAACTTTAAAAAAATTCATAATTAATGTTATAAAATTAAAATATATGAGGATATTTATTTTTAAATAACACAAATCGAAAAAGTTTTTAAATAACGTAAAGAAATATTATAAATCCATAAATAGCTAGAAAAAAAGTAAAGAAAAAACACTGAAAATTAAAGAAACAATAGAAATGCTTCAGAAAAAATATATAATATAGAAAAGATAGATGAATTCACAAATATATTCAAATATATTAATCATATAGATGAATTCACAAACATAGCTAAATACAAAAATAGTAAAACTAAATCTGAGATAATTTAAATAAATAGCCGATTCAAAATGATAAAGAAAGGAAGATTTGACTATTAAAAACGTAAACATCCATAAATTTAATATAACAAATATAAATTTATAATTAAAAAAAATATACATCACATCAACAAATAACAAATCTGAAAATTAAAGATACATAATAATATGAAGAAACTAAAAATATTATACTTCAAGACAATTATTTTAGTAAAAATAGAGGTATTTTCAGAAACATGAAACTAAAATACTAATCAATAAACAATAATAATAAAAATTTATATATAAATCTGCAACGTATAGTATAAATTCATATTTTTCCTAGCGGAAAAATTAAATGTAATCATTGAACAAAGGACAATGAAAAGTAAAAAAATTCAATTAAAAAGAAATTCAAGAAACTCTCTTATTTTTAACTTCATCTTTACATATTATACCATTCATGAAAATACAAAGAAAAAAACCATGAACCTCAGACATCATCTGTGACGCCCCGTTTTCTCGAAGGGCGTTCTTACGACATCAACAAGTAAGTCTCTACACTTATGTGTGTTTAATTTAAGAGTTCTTGAATTATGTGATTTAATGTAAATCCAATTTAATATGTGTTCATTCGAATTATTCTAAGATTAATTGTCAAACTTGATTAATTACGCGCATATTTAACCCTAACTGTCTAATTTGATTTAATTCAAATTCATTCCATGAAATAATTGTCAAGTTGATTTTTAAATCCATCAAGTTACTTAACTTGTTTAATTTCGGTTTACTTGTATTCCTTGAGATTAATTGCCAATCATGTGTTTACAAAGTGCCGTTAAATTATACGAAAAGTTTCTAAAACTAAATTGAATTAAACTCTAATTGGTAAATCTCTATTTCACTTTTATTTGTAAAATTAATTCGGAGGTTAAATGTTTATTCGTAACTTTACCAATTTTATTTACGATTAATTGTACGCGATATTTATCCTTGCTACGCGATAAGGATACCCGGTTATATATACCTTGTGCACAAGACACATTTCTCCCAATCTCTTTTCTCTCTCTCTCCCTCCTCTCCCACTTTCTCTCTCCTCGCCGGTTACTATCGCGGCTTCGGTTACGAGCCCATAACTCGATCGTTTCTCGACGGAATTCAACAAACAAATAGTCCATTTCGATTATCTCGGCGAGACCGATGTAAGAGTACCAATTTCACAGCCTAACGATGAACGACGGCGAAGATATCGCCGATTTTCAGATGCCCAGGCGGGTGGCGGCGGACCGCGACTTCGCCGCCCATTTCCTGCAGCTTCCGGCGGGATTTCAGCAACACGCGCCCATGACCCATAAAGTAGACTTCCAGGCACTTCGTTTGACATTGGCGGAGCGGCCATCGGAGTAGAGACGGAGCCGCACGCGCCGCCCAAAGCTCGCGGCGGCGGCGCGAGTTATTGTAGCGGCGGCGGCAGAAACTTCGGCGGCCAACGGGGGCCTTTTCCGGCCATATTTTGGTCTCGGGCTCTTCACGAAAGTTGTTCGGAACGACGAGAACTAGTGACCTGTCATCAGGCGACTCCAGATTCGGTGGTTTGGTGGCGGATCGGCGGCGGCAAAGTGGCGGTGCAACGGCGGCACTAGCTCCGAGGATTTTTCCGGAAAGCTACCTTAGGGCTTTCGAAGAGCTCGTCATGGGTAAGACAACACCTCTTACGGATCGCATTTTGGTTCACTGGTTTGGAAGTAATTTGAGTTTGAAGATTTAGGGTTTTCGTGTTCTTAGATTTCAGATCTAGGACAATCGGCTTGGAATTTCTAGAAATTGATCGAGGATTCGGAACGGGCACGAAGAATTCATTCAGGACTGATTTTTCGGGATTTTTTCGGCGACTTTTGACGGCGGCCCGGTGGCGGCCCGGCGACTTTCCGGCGGCTCCGGTGGCGGCACTCAGGCGAATTTCGGACAGAATGTTCGCCTCGTTGTGGTGAGTTCAACGTCACTTTCCGTTCGTTAATCGGACACTCGATCTATTTATTACGAATTATTTTGCGTAATTATGATTATTTGAATTAATTGTTTTAAGTGCAAATAAATTGGTTATTGTTGGTTTGTTGATCGAGATGTATTCCAATCGTATATGAAAACATGTATTGAATGGATTGTGATATGCATGAATGTTTCGATTTACAATTTGAATCCCGATGTGATGAATTTATGCTATGTGTTTAGATATGAAGGGGTGTTAGTGTAATATTTAGAAACTAATCTTTTATGTGACTAAATGAACTTGAATGATATTTTAGAAGAACGAAAATGTTGTGATTTCTCTATATGAATTTGAGACGTTCTCAATATTATGTTTATTGTAAATTGTGTTTCAAATATAAAATTTAGATACATGAAGGATGCTTGAACAACTTAAGACTTGATGCATGATAGGAGTTAGAATTGTAATATCTTGTTTTACTCTTACTACTTGAAAATGGTATATTATCAATTATGATAAATTGATAATTGTCATGCTTGTAAGTAATTAATTCCTAGCTGAATAATTATATAAACACTTTAAACGAACAATTATGCTTAGTAATCAACTAAGGGGATGTATGTGTAATAATTCTAAACTTTTATAAATAACTTAGGGGATGTAAGTGAAATATTTATGAAACTTGAATGTGACTTGAGCTTGTGTACCAAACATGTTGTGAAGTTGTAAAGTATGATCTTAAGTGAATTAAATGCACTCTTTATTTGTATCAAGCATGACATCTACGTACAACAACTTTGTATGTTTATATGACCAAGTTGCTCTTACTTATGCACTTTATAACTCGACATGAACTTGATGCTTAATTCTAATATTATAATTGAACCATGTGACATTGGATGATTTAATATGCATTTTGGAAATACATTGACTTCCTAAATTGATCTTGCATCTTTGGATATGGAATTACGTGTCGGTTGCTTGTAAATATGACCATGTTGAGCATTGATATGCCTTGAATGACCACGACACCTTATCCAAGCACAACATGAACACTTATGCATAACCACGATCATGTTGAGCAACGCCGTGCGTCTTGTTTGGTTCATATAGAGTCTAAGTCTGGGCTTCTGTATGTATTGTCACAGAGTTTGGTGGTGCCGGTGGGCCCGAGGTTTAGAGTGTTTGGCCCTTCACACTCTCAGACTCTACTTTCACGAGGTGAGGTTTAGGATTTTGTATAGTTATGAGACCTATGGCCTTAATATGATGATTTCAACCCTTGCATGCGAGTATATCTATTATAAATACGTATGTGTTGGATATGATATGTTTATGGCCTTGTGAATCAGCTCTGTTTTGGAAAATTAGATATGAAAGCATATGTAAGCTGTTTTGAAAAGTTATGTTATGTTATGATCTGTTCTGTAGCGAGTTAGCCATGATATATGGTATCTGTTCTGTTTTGTTCTGTTATGGATCCGAGGAGCTATGGGTAAGGAATCCCTGGGACGGTATAGGGCCGTCCGGGCTCGGCCTGTGCATAGTCTCCATTTGAGATATCATTGCGCGACTGAGGGAGATAGGGGAGGCGTGATATCTTGAGCCTTCGGTGTACAGCCGGGGAGGACTCTTGTGGGTTCGCTACCCCTTGAGGGTTTGTCTGATATGGATGGTTTGGGGACGGTACATCCCCTCCATCATTGGTGTGACGGTTGGATTGACTTTTGTATTCTATGATTTGATATGTTCTGAGGAGTAAAGGTTGGAAGCTCGTACTCGCCGAGCATGTGTTCTGTTCTGTCTGGGAATCATGAACCGAGATAGAGTTCTGAAATGTTTTCTAAATCTTATATAACTATCTTTTGGGTACTTTTGGAAATGTTTTGGTATGCAACACCTATCTCCGGTTCATGAGTCCACCCTTCTGATATGTGCTATGCTCTATATATATACAGTGGGTGTGCGTTAGCCCCCTCACTCAGTCAGTTGACTGACACCTCATTTTACACTTTTAGTTGCAGGATTGTTGGCGTTTGCTAGGCGGAAGTGAGTCATTTGAGTTGCACTTCGTCGGTTTAGTCTTTCTATTTGCATTTGTCTTTTCATACACTTTACTTATGCTTTGTCTTGTAGACTTGAGATTATATTTTACTATTCGGTAGCCCTGCGTGGCACTCTCATTCGGCCCCTTGTGGCACTTGATGATTATTACTTTATGTTGATATTCGGGACTAGGGATTTATGCTAGTTGAACCCGTCACTTGTTATGTTTGTTGATCTACTATTCGGGATTAGGAATCTATGCTAGTTGAACCCGTCATCTGCTTTGCATGTTTTGTTATAAATGCTTCCGCTATCTATTGTTGTTGGTTTTAATTGCTTCCGCACTCTGAGTTTTGGTCAAGTTAGATCCGCCTAGCCTAGTGTGTGAGTTGGTCTCCCGTTCGCTCTGATTCGGATTCGGGCATGGACTTTCATTTCATGCCCCGGGTCTGGGTCATAGTGCGGGGGATGTGGCACTTCTCCGTTTGGGGTGTTACATCATCAAAGGAAGAGATAAAGATTATGAACACTATACATTAACTGAACCCCCAATCAACATTACGAAATTGCGTACAAATCTCTACAACTTAAAACATCTTAGATGAATTAGAAATGAGAAAAAAAATGAATGATAGAAATAAATTTGAATGAATGCATTTGAAGAGAGGAGATTTGGAGATAGAGAGATTGATTATACAGGCATGACCAAATTTGAATGATATGGTAAAGTGAAAGAAATAAGAAAATAATAAATAATATCCATTAAATACGTTTGTAATTGCATACAAATAGAGAATTGATTCTTGAGATCTTTATGAATTAATTAAAATATAAAAAAGAAAAAACAACCAAAATCATTCTAATTATATTTTTAATTAAAAATAATTTGGAATTATTAAAATTCACCAATAAATAAATTTCAAATGCCATGAATTTTGAGGGATGCCATGAATTCTGAGGGAGTGGTGGCTTTATTAGGGAATTCAATTCCGTTTGCGCATTTTTAGGAGATTTGATTACCAATAGCATATATTTAGTATTGACTCATGAAATAATTAATGAATTGCATATAATAAGGATTGTGTTTAATAATATATATATATATATATTATTAAACACAATCCTTATTATATGTATATATATATATATATATTTTTTTTTTTATTTTTTTTTGTGTTTAATAATAATTGAAATATATTGATCCAACAACCAATTAGAAATTATTTTTTTAATAAAATATTTTTAGAAAACAACACAAAATAATATTGAGTCAAAATAGTACAATTGCGTGCAAATATCGTCGTGCTATATATAATAGTATAGATATGTATATTTTCAAAAGAAATTCATAATGAAAAATATATTATGAATATTGCTGAAAATAATTATTTTCTTTAGTAATATTTATTTTCATAATAAAATAATATACAAAATAAACATTTTAATTTTAATTTTTCTTTATCTATCTCTTTAACCCTAATTAATGATAGCATTAAATATCATCCTAATTATGGGGTGAATATCATGATATATAAAAATTATCAATTCATTCTTTCTTAATTTAAAGCTCATTAATTATGACCTTTATTTATATTGATAAAAATATGTATAATTTAAAACAGAAATTCATACATAGAAAGTATATTATAAATATTATCAAAGATAATTATTTTCATAAGTTACTATTTGTTTTAAAATAAATAATATACAAAATAAAGATCAACCAATTACATTTTTTCTATTTAATTAAAAATCTCAAAAAACCCACAAAATTCCACATCATCAAAATACACAATAAAAAGTCAAACCTCGTTTTCAAATATATAATAGTATAGATTATGAATAATACCAAAAGACTTTGGCCTTAGGTATTCCGTTGCTAATGTATATTTAAAAGAATTACCAATGAAATTATTCCATTGGAACTGAAAATTAATGTAGAAGGAATTAATATTTAATATATGTAGGGGAAGTGGAGGTTTTTCTAATTTATTAATATATATCGTTATCAGTTTGGTTGGTAATATAAGTAAGTTCATTAAACGAAATAACATATAAGTTTCTTCAATTTTGTTCGAGATTAGAAATAAAACCAATTATACTTCTTTTTTTTTTTTTTTAATGGATTGTCGATGCTATTAACTGAACTTGTTGCTATGGACGTGGAGGTAAGGTGCTTGTTAGTATTATGACTTTGCAAGTTTGAGATTGGTGGGGTTTATGTGTGTCTGTGTAATACGGCGTTAATTCGTTATATAATTTGAATGTATGATATATTGTTCGAATAATAGTATTTATCAGGTGTTCAGTATTCTCTTGTACCTGTTAATGTGGTTTGTGAAAGTGTAAATTTGTTTTCTCCCTTTAATAATATCAGAGTATAGCGAAATATATAGCATATAAAAAACCTAACAAACCTATACAAAATATTCTAGAGGATTCTATAAGATAATTATAATTAATTATATACTAAATATAACTCTAACAGAATATCTCTAAAGATAATATAGAATAACAAATCCGTAAAGGATATCTACAAGATATACAAAATATTTACTATAAAGTAATATTATAGAATATTACGTTCACCCCCCACCCCCCACCCGACAAGATCTAATCGAGTAGAAGGCATAGAGCTTGATTCGAAGGTCTTCATCTTGTGCATGGAGAAAATGGGACAAAGTACCAGTGACACCAATAGATCTACCAAATGTTGTTGTTGTCCCATGAGAAGTTCCAGAAAGCATTTCAGAATATGACAATAGGCTCATGGACGGAGTACCAGATCTACCGACGGACAAACAACGTTCTAGTAAAATACCAGAAGAGAAAAATCATCCACAACACATATCCAAGAGCGATCCGATGTTGTTGGTGAAGGGCGTACCGAAGTTCGAAACCAAGCAGCAAAACACCATTTTGACGGTCAGGCCGCATACAAAACAGAGCGTCAAAAGGTGACAAAGGTGACGGTCGACAAAGCATCATAGAAGGTGATGGTCGACAAAGCGTCACGAATCCCAACATTGTTGATGGTTGACAAAGCATCACAAGATCCCAAAGGGGCTGAAGTGATGGTCGATAGAGCGTCAATGACGATCGACAAAGCATCACAAACAGAAGATTGGTGATGGTCGATAAAGCGTCATAGGGGAGACGGTCGATGAAACATCACGAGATAAATATCCCAATTTCAAAAGGTGAACCTTGGGAGGGAGAAAAACCTAAGCTTTGATACCACGAAAGCATAAATTTGTTTTCTCCATTTAATAATATCAGAGTTCAGTGGAATATATAGCATACATAAAACCTAACAAACCTATACAAAATATTCTAGAGGAGTATAAGATATTACAATTAATTATATACTAAATATAACTCTAACAGAATATCTCTAAAGATAATACAGAATAACAAATTCGTAAAGGATATCTACAAGATATACAAAATATTTACTATAACGTAATATTATAGAATATTACGTTCACAGTTTGAAACCTACAAGAAAGTTTGTTTTTTGTGAGTTTCAGTTGCTTGTAATAAAAAAAATGTCTGTTTTTTGTGAGTTTCAGTTGCTTGTAATAAAAAAAACTGAGTAGATGTGGAAGTGGTGGTGTTTAGCCAATCAAAGCAGATAAATTATGATCTCTTCTTTGCATATGTTGAACTACTTACAAGAAATGTGATTAGATTGATAAGTTGTATGTATGCTTGTTAATTATGATCAGAACTTCAAATTTTATCTTAAGTAGCTTATATTTAAGAAAAATGCTATAACTTTTAGTTTTTTAACTAGCTTCTCGTAATTCCATTTCTAATACATTGGTGAGCATTTGAGGAATAGGGATGTTCTTTAGGTGAGATTTTTGTATGGAAGTTATACATTGAGAAAAGGTCTTTGATCTGTTTCTGTGATATTTTGACTTGTAAGTATGTGATCTTAGCTTACTTGGTTAATGTTAGTATTTCTTTACGATATATGATAAGGTGTTTCTTTTATTTATTTATTTATTTATTTATTTTGTTCTTAGTTGCAAGAGTTTAAATATATTGAATTTTTTTATTAGAGTTAATTATTAAAGAGGACCAAATATGTTGAAAAGTAATCCTAAACCCCATTGTTTGAAAAATCTATGTTTTACATCACCAATTTACAACATATTTATCCTAAACCCTCCAATCACCTAAAAAGACTGTTTTGCCCTCACGATTTATGCTAAGAATACCATAGAGAATTCTCACCCCGATTGCACCATCGACTCAATAAAGCTTACTCTGCCTCTGCCCTGCCGCCGCGTCCTCCCTGCCGCCGCCGTTGCCGCTTGGCCTTGCATTGTCCCAATCTCACAGCATCGCCAATTGTTCATCTTGCTTGTTTGATTTGATTTCTGAAGTGGGTATATGGTGTTTGATAGGAAATCTTGAAAACCCAATCTCTGAAGATGGATTCTGTTGCCGAGGTTTCTGGTTCGATTTGGTGTAACATTTTTTTTAAGGCGATCATCATGTTTTTCCACTGCTGGAGACCGATAATCTTGGAAAAATTTATTCGGAGATTGAGAACCACTGGCTCGACTTCGACTCTGAATCATATGTGGTGCATTACCAGGCTGCCCATACGGAAGCTGAATCATGGATTAGCTTGAAGAAAGTTAAAGATATTGAGAGCATGATCTCAATGCATCGACTAGCAAAACAGAACATTGCGAATTTGAGAGCAATTCAGCCCCCTTCAAGTTCATCTCGGAGAAGGTAGTCTTGTTTAATTGCTCTGCTTTCTTTTTGTGATTATTATATGTTTGTGATTCGTATTCGTTGGGTTTGTGTTGTATTTGAAAATGGATGACCAGGGGATGACATCGACCAGTCAAGCCCTAGTCGTTCAATCTACCAACAATAATGAATCATGGAGTCGTTGCATTCGTGGCGCTGGCCAGGTCTTTAAGGATGCTAATGACTACAGGGTTCATTTGAAAACTTATCATATTACTGTGAATCGAAAGTTTAAATATTTGAATAATGATAGTAATGAGATTATAGTTATGTGCCCGGATGAGAACTGCAAATGGAGGTTTTATGCTTCCTATTGTAGGAGATACGGTGATTTTGCCATAAGAAAGTTAATTTCTAAACATGTTTGTGGTTTGGAAACTGTTACGAATAGAAGGTCACACCCCAACGCAGATTCTAATTGGGTTTCCAGAGTAATGAAAGCTCATATCATGGCAAATCAATATGTATAAACTGAAAGATATAGTTTCTTATATCCGGAACGAGCAAGGTGGAAATTTCATACCATACCGCGAGGACGGGGAAGGAGATAGCACTGCATGAAATCCATGGTGGTGATGTTGGGTCTTATAATCGACTCCATTGGTATGTGGAGATTGTGAAACGCTCGAATCCCGGTAGCTTCTGTGATTTGGAGATAAAACAACCGGATAATAGGTTTTATCGATTGTTTATGGTTATGCATATCTGTCTGCTAGGATTTGTTAAAGGATGCAGGAAAATAGTTTTCCTTGGCGGAACTCATATTAAGAGAAAATTCAAAGGCCACTTGCTATGTGCGACAGTGAAGAATGGGAACAATCAGTTATTTACGATAGCATATGTTGTCGTTGACTCGGAGAATGATCAGAATTGGGAATGGTTTTGCCAGAAATTAAGACATACACTTGAGAGTCAGCCTGTATTGTGTGACTTTAGACAGTACACGTCCTTCTCTGACAGGCACCCGGGGCTTGTTACTCATGTGCCAAGGGTATTTCCAGGCTCCCAACATGCCTTCTGTCTAAAACATTTGGTGGATAACTTCAGGATGCAGGTATTTGTTTACTCATTAGTGCAATAAGTTGATAAATGGTTGCAAACTTTGTTAAGTGTTGTGTTAAATTTAGTAATAAAAAGCAAACTTTGTTGAGTGATCCATTGAATACTCGTAATTAAAAGCAAACTTTGTAGAGTGATTCATTGAATACTCGTAATTAAAACAGACTTTGTAGAGTGATGCGTTGAATTTTAATTTATATCTGCTCTTTTCTGTGGTAATAAATTGCTTGTTGTCTGACATGATCGCAAGTCCTTAGAAAGCATTATCCCAAACTCAACAAGAAACATTGGACAAATGTTTTCAATGCAGCAGCATATGCTCCTACTAAGGCCGAGTACTCATCACACATCAGCAAAATATTGAAAGCAATGCCCAAAGCAGCAGATTTCATATATAACTCATGTCCTGAAAACTGGGTCAATTCATTATTTACGGGTAATCGATACGGTATTATCAACAACAACATTGTCGAGTCTTGGAACAGTTGGGTGAGGGATGCGAGATCGCTCCCAATTGTAGCCTTAGTTGATTGTATACGGTAACAGATAATAACAATGATGTGCAATAGACGAGAGCAACGTCACCAATGGCAAACACGTCTTTGTATGGATATAGAGGTAATTGTTAAGGCTGAATTTGAAGCAGGCAGAACCATGGATGTCGTGCGAGCCGACACATTCACATTTGAGGTCAATAAAGGGGATTTTGCCACACAGTGGACCTTGGGACCTGACAATGTTATTGTAATTATTGGCAGCTCTTAAAGTTTCCTTGCAAGCATGCTTGTGCGTGAATTGACAAGAAAGGGTAATCGGTCTACGATTTCTGTGATGATGCTTATTCTATTGAAATGCATTAAAAAACATATGAAAATATAATTTTCCCTATCCCGAATACTGATATGGAGTCTGTTTTTTATGTTGAGATCAGGCCACCAGACGTCAGGCCTCAACCTGGTTGTCCGAAGAGGACTAGGTTCCTGTCACAGGTTGTTAAAGTTGCTACAGTGTGCTCAGCTTGTAGTAGGCCTGGACATAACAAGAGAACGTGCAGGGGACTAGTGTCAACATGACTCGTTATATGCTGCTATGTCTTATTGTTGAATTCGTGCTTCTAATCACATTTTGCAATGATTTGTTTTCTCACATAAAATGAAGAGTGGACGAGATTCTGGAGGATGCACGACACTAAGGGATGTTGATGGACCTTTCAGGACGTTCTGTATTTTTTTGAACTTTTCATCTGGAGTGTTTTTTGGTTCTAGTGAGCTATTTGTATCTCTGTATGGAATACTTTTCCCAAATATAAGGCAATTTTGTTGAGCTGTGAATAAAAAAAATGCGTAATTAAAAGCAGAGTTTGTAGAGTGATGCTTTGAATACTCGTAATTAAAAGCAGAGTTTGTAGAGTGATGATTTGAATACTCGTAATTAAAAGAAAACTTTGTCGAGTGATGCTTTGAATACTCATAATTAAAAGCAGAGTTTGTAGAATTATGCTTTGAATACTCGTAATTAAAAGCAGACTTTGTAGAGTGATGTTTTGCATATACGTAATTAAAAAAAGACTTTGTAGAGTGATACTTTGAATACTAGTAATTAAAAGCAGACTTTGTTATGTGATGCTTTGAATACTTGTAATTAAAAGCAGAGTTTGTAGAGTGATGCGTTGAATACTCGTAATTAAAAGCAGACTTTTTAGAGTGATGCTTTGAATATACGTAATTAAAAGAAGACTTTGTAGAGTGATGCTTTGAATACTCGTAATTAAAAGCAGACTTTGTAGAGTGATGCATTGATTATAGAACTTAAATAAAATCCGACTTTGTAGAGTGATGTGTTGAATATACGAACATCTATAGTAAAGATTTGAAACACTAAGTAGAAATGAACGTGCAACTAATACCGTGGTTAGTGTTTACAAAAGTTACCATTATAATTCACAGAACGTATTGTTAAACAATGACACTCAACAAATTAATTAGAAGGACTTCACAACATTAGAATAAGGGGCTTAGAATAATGATACTCAAGTTTAATTCAAAGGACTTCATGATTACATGTTATGGAAACTTACATGTTTACGTAATGTTCTTTGAATTATAATGGTAACTTTTGTAAACACTAACTTTTGTATAATCTGCTTTTAATTACGTATATTCAAAGCATCACTTTACAAAGTATATTCAAAACATCACTTTACAAACTCTGTTTTTAATTACGAGTATTCAACGCATCACTCTACAAAGTCTGCTTTTAATTACATTCTATAATCAACGCATTACTCTACAAAGCCTGCTTTTAATTACGTATAGTCAAAGTATCACTCTACAAACTCTGCTTTTAATTACGTTCTATAATCAACGCATCACTCTACAAAGTCTACTTTTAATTACCAGTATTCAACGCATCACTCAATAAACTCTGCTTTTAATTACGAGTATTCAAAGCATCACTCTACAAAGTTTGCTTTTAATTACGTCTATTCTAAGCATCACTCTACAAACTTTGCTTTTAATTACGAGTATTCAACGCATCACTCTACAAACTCTGCTAAGCATCACTCGACAAAGTCTGCTTTTAATTACGTATATGCAACGCATCACTCTACAAACTCTGCTTTTAATTACGAGTATTCAAAGCATAACTCTACAAACTCACTCTGTAAAGTCTGCTTTTAATTACGAGTATTCAAAGCATCACTCTACAAACTCTGCTTTTAATTACGTATATTCAAAGCATCACTCTACAGAGTTTGCTTTTAATTATGCATTTTTTTATTCACAGCTCAACAAAGTGGTATGTTATTGGGTAAAAGTGTTCAACACAGATATACAAATCAATTAAAACTACCAGACTTACACAGATGAAACAGATTAGATTGTTTGGCTAGAAAAACATTGACTAACTTAAATCGATACTCGACGAGACTGCACGTCTCAGCATAGGTCTTGAACGCATCAGTTTCCCTAACAAGCAGCTCACCATACAGACACATTAATACGTCACAGTCACTGCTACCCTTACGCTGAACTCTCATTCGTGCCCATAATATTTCCCTTTGTTTTGAAGTTTAGACAACATCATTTTTAGCCCACAACTTCCAAAGAAAATTGGTGTATATTTTGGCATCGATAGCAGTTTCTTCTGTATGCATCGAGTTGTAGTGATTGAAACATTTTTAGCTCGGTTTCATATACTAACATATGCCAATGAGCCTTTGTAAGTATTGGGAAAATAACATAATGATATGAGTATATTACAGATGAAGACACTTCGTTCTTGACTATGACGTAATCACTTTTCAACCCATGCAGTATAAAATAGTCAATTGCAGATCTGACAATTCAAGGGACAGTCTTCTTCCCGGGCTTTCCTTCAGTCCTGTTCTTCAATTTTCTCACAAACTCTTTGGTCACATGAGGGGAAAAAAAATGCACGTCGTGGATTTGGGCACAATGTAACCAGGACTAGTTATCAGGTCGTAATAAGCGTTATCATTGGTCTCTTTACCTAAAACGAGATCGTGTAGATCCTCCACGAACACATAATTCTCTTTACTACTCTGATAGACAATGTTCATTCTGCAATTCAGCAAAATGATTATATAATAATTAATCAGTACTTTTCACTCTACTCAATTCAATGAATGAAGTAAGAACAATTACTTTTGCTCCTCTGTGTAGCCCATAATCAATTCAAATGCCTTAGTACGCATTTCCTCAGTGACAACCTCACAACCTGGGGCTTCCTTAGGCCTACTGTCCACGTGAACCTTAACCAACACAACCTAATAAATACGCATCTAATGACAACTCAAATACACACATATCTATAAACAAAGCCAAATAATATTAAATCTTGTACTAAAATAATTGTCTCACCGTTTCTTCCACACGCTCCCTCGCATCATTCTTCAGTTTCGATCTAATCCTATCTTGTCCGGAATCACTATCCCCAACCCCATCCTCATTCAACTCCACATTGGCAGGGACATCATATACTCCATCGCCACCTTCTGCTTTCTCTTCCAAACGGTCAACTTGAACTCCTTTATCAACATAACCTATTTCTTCAACCTCTGACAGACTTCTCTCCATTTTACTAGCCACTCATATCGAAACAATCTGCATATTTTTAAATAAACATTTGTAGCAAATCAGTCGAAGAAAAAATGTCAATTGGTTCAATAAATTTGAAAGAATATGGACTTACATCTGACCAACTAATACTTTTCCAGAGCCTTCCTTGCATTCTCTTTCGCATTAGGCAATACACTCCCCCTCCACTTAAACCAGCGAGGGAATACTACCAACCTTTTTGAAATTCCGAACTTCTGAATTCATTCATGAAACCATGCCTAACATAAACAATAACTTAAGCACGGATATATATGTGTATAAAATGACACAATATAGAAAACCAAGCCAAGGACTTACCAACAAACCTATAGTACAACTATCAACGAAATCATGTTTATCAACAACATGCTTATGGATACCTTTGAGCAAAAACGAATGAGCACACGTGCCCCACACGAATTGTCCATTCTTGGACAAATCATCAACATAGCAAAGAAGAGAAGCAGGCACATGCAAACTGCTATGTGGGAACAACAAACAATTAAAAACATAGAGAATGTACATCTTTACAAAATCATCAATTCCATCATCATCACTCCTTCCGATAAATTTGATCAGTTTACTCTGAACGTTAACTCGAGAGACATTGTTTTCCTTATTGCCAAAATGCTTGATCAAGGTATTTGAGTTACTTTTGCCCACTAGGGTGACAGGATGACAGGCGTGCCGCAGTCTAGTAACAATGTTGAATTCCTTGTCGCAAAATAAAACTTATTGGCTTCCAAATTTAAAGGTATTGGTGCTACAGTTGTAGTAAGCCAATAAGAAACCAACTCTGCTAATGCTCCCCTTTTGATACGGTGCTCCGAACAAAAAACCAAAGGGAGATTTTTTAACGGCTTCAAGTTGACTTGGAGACATTTGGGTTCAAATCTTCAAAATAAACTCACTGAATTTCTCCAGGGCGCAATGATGCAAAATAGAAAACACACGCTTCTTTGAAGTTTGCATCTTATCATCTTCATGGATATTTACATCTGAAAATTTTCTCTTTCCCCTGCTTGTTTCAGCCGGGAAAGGAATAATCATCAATGGCCCCGTCGGCAATGAGCAAACTATCTATCGAAAAATTTTCGATTCAATATTCAATTAAAGAACAAGACTTCGGATGAATGCGTCAAATGAAACGGGAAAAGGAAAATTTTAACAAAATACTGAAACCCTTGTTTGTCGACGTACCTTCCTCTTAGACCTTATCATTGGGTCCGACGACGTGGACAAGTGGGGGAGTGGGAGTTAATTGGTAGAAGTTTCTCTTCAAATGTGGTCGGCGATTGACTCTCCAAAAACTTCCTCAACACTTGTCCACGGTGGTGGGCGGTGGTGGGCACTGGTGATCCTAGAATCTCGACGATGGTTAACAATCTCAGAATCCGGCTGATGAAGTCGCGATTGTGTAAGTTGGGGTATGGATTGTCATTATTCAATTTCATCAAGGATATTTGGTAGTTTATTCGATTTAGGGGGTTTTGAAAAAATATTTGGTGTATTGAGGATGTAAAATAGTTGAATTTCAAATTTGAGTATTTAGGATAACTTCTTTGCCTTATCAGACTGAAAATTAATTCTCCGTTTTTATTATTATTGTATAATCTTGTTTTCATTAATGAATGTCAGTGATATTATGTACTCCAGTTTGATTGTCTACTAAGCAAATCTATTTTTCAATTTGAATACAACTTTCCGCATGTTAATTTCTGCTCTAATACTGGTAGATTATGTGAATTTACTTGTTGGAACTTGGAACTACCCATGCAAAGGAGGTGAGACTAATAACAAACATTAGTTAGATTCGACCATACTATAATGTTTTTCATAAATTTTATAATTATTAGATTATCCAATTCACCAATTTTGCATAATAATCATTTCTTTTTTACTTTTTTTTTAAATATATATATATATATATTTATTTTGGGAAGTGCACATGGGCGGAAGACTCGAAAGAGTAAATCACGCCGTGGTGGATCCCATTCGACACCGCCTTCGGCCCAATTATATATTTTGGATTTCGGCGATCTTCCTGGGCCCACCTGAAACCGTTTTGAACACGATTGACCCAAATAACCTCACCGCCATTGATTGATGCTAAAATAATTCTTCTATTTAAGTCTACACTTTGATTTTGTATTTGATTACTTTTTCTAAAAAAATTTGAATTTGGTTGGAAATTTGGAAGGAAATAACTTAAAATTGTAGGGAGGGTTTATTTTCGATAGAAAAAGGGGTTTAGCTATATAAATTTCCTTTTTCTATCATTTATTTTACTAGTTTTACTTTCTATTTATTTTTTGAACGGGATGAAAAGATGTGAAATACACCTACTAATAATCTTTTATAAAATTCGTTCAATTTTAATGATTAATTTTAATGCAAAGTGATCTTAAATATTTATCCTTCACCTTTTCAATTTATTATATGCATAAAAGTAAAATGGTGCGAATACCAATAAATTCATGATATTTGACGTGAATAACAATGAAGGGCATAAAAGTAATTTTTCATTTAATACAATGGACTTAAACAATTCAAGTAAAAAACACATAATTGTAACCCTATGGTTCTTTGTCGATTTTCCAAAAAAAAAAAAAAAAAAAAAGTAACAAACACATAATTAGGTTATATAAGACTTAATTCCTAACCATCAAAGGAAAATGGTTATGGAGTATACCCAAAAAAATTACTGTTCATAACCCAAATTTGATAGATTACAAATCATTGAAGTAAATTCTAACTTAATGAATTTGAGTTAAAATTCACTCCCTTTTTTTAATGCGGAGGACATTTTAAAAATAGTTTAAATACTAGTTTTGTAAATTGAGCATTTGGATCGGGAGATCAATCGTATTAAGCCTTTACATGTGGGATTTTTAATGGGACAGTTAATATAGAGAACCAAATATTTTTAAAACTTATCCTAAACTCCCTAATTTGAAAAATGTATATTTTAGATCATCGATACACAATTTATTTTCTCTAACCCCCAATGGCCTAAAAAATCTATTTTGCCCTTAACTTTTTCTTCTTCCAACCACACCATTCTTCAAAGAGTCCGATCCTCGGCATTTTTGCCACCATCCCTCTCACATTACGCAAAGTTCAAGCCACAGCACCGCAAATTATTCATCTTACTCATTCCGTTGATTGGTTTGATACGAAATTTGCAAAGAATATCGCTGGTTTGAGACGAATTCTGAAAAACCCAATATTCTAAGATGGATGCCGTCGTTGAGTTTGGTGGATCGATATGGTGTAATATTTTTTTTAAGGCAATCTCCATGTCTTTCGAATTCGGGAGGTCGATACTCTCCAAAACCTTTATAAGGAGATTCAACATCACTGGTTCGACTTCGACTCTGATTCATATGTGGTTCAATACTAGGTTGCCCATAGGAAGATGAATCCTGGATTAGTTTGAAAAAAGATAAAAATATTGAGAACATGGTCTCAGTGCATCGGCTAGCGAAACAATACATTGCGAATTTGAGAGCAATTCAACCCCCTTCAAGTTCATCTTAGACAAGGTAGTCTCGTTGTGATCCTCTTGATCTTTTATATTATGGTTGTGTGGGAGAGAAGAGTCATGTATTATATCTTTTCATGTTTCTTCAAACTATTTTGATAATTTCATCAAAAATGGGGAGTGAAATAAAATTACAAATTTAAATTAGGGAGTTAGTATTGATATATTTTACAGAAATGATGTCAAATTTGTCATGTGCGTTGGGGAGTTTTGCCAAATCTCTCCCTATATTACCATCGCGTCTTATTTTTCAAGTTAATTATATTGAAAATCCAAAACTAACTCATTACATAAACTAAAAATTGATTACAACACCAGCCCCTTACATAAAGTAAAAATGTGTAACACATATATAAACCGTGATATAAAATGAATGATGGCATAATTTTCAGCGAGTGTAACGTTTTTAATAAAACTAAGTTACTAAAATGTAGTTTCACTAGAGAATAAGGAAAAAAAATACCTAAAGAAACCGCGTTCACCAAATATATATATTGAAAGTACATTAGTACACCATCTTAATATACCAGAGAAGATCACTAAATCTAGAAATCCCCACCTTTATACTGTTCGAAATTGGAAAAAAAAAAAAGTACGAAATTAAAAATGGAGAAATTTGGTGAGGCATGAGACTGTATTATTTTATTTTTTGTATTTTGAGTTTTTAGTGTATCACATTATGGGCACATAGTAAGTAGCTAATTAATGCATTGATTGCTCCATTACGTGTGTGTTGGAATAAAGTTTCGTGCTACATTTGGTTGGAAGGAATTTATGATTAACAGTTAAAGCTAGGTTGCTCAGCATTATGGATGGTTGTTTATTATTTCACTACAATAATACAGACATAATAAAGCATTTTCATTTAGGAAGGATTATATTTATAATTAATATAATTCATTAAATATGGTTAAGTGAATGCTTAGATTGTTACAACTACTATCCTATTACAGGTTTGGATTATTAGTTTGATTGTCGTAACTATGAGATGGTTTTTGACGTCCTCGAATGAGATTTTTAGGGATCTTAATGATTCTTTGCCCGAAAGGCCGAAATTATTCATGTCTTATTATTTTCGTGAACATTTCTATATGTTTGCCTTACTCGATATCTGGCTTTGTACTCTTCTTATTTTGTGCGCATTACTTTGTGCCGTAATAAATGAGGAGGGTCCTCGTGCTCAACCCATGGTCTCTCCAACTGGTTCAAGAAAAAAAAAAAAAAAAAAAAAAAAAAACTTCCCCATTAATTCTACAAAGACGATCCCACTTCTTTTTTCACATCGATTAAGAAATAATAATTAATATAAAAAAATCTATAATGTTGTAACTATACCTCATATCGTGTGAATGAGTTATTGTGTTGTTGAAAATTTTAAAAATAAGAAATAATTAAATAATATTATAGAAGTAAATTTACAGATTAATTACTAATTAAAAAGGTAGGATGAATTATAATTTAGGACAAACTAAAATAAAAGAGACGGTCTACATGACTGAGAATGTATTATACAATTAATGGATACAAAGTAAACAATATATTTTTGAATAAAAGTAATACGAAAGGAAAACCCCATGACAATAATGATGCATGCATTATAGATCGGGTTCGAAATTATTCAAAATTCAAATAAAGATTGGAAGATCAAGGAATAAGTTAATTCTTTATTTGAATTTTGAATACTGTACAATTTTATATTTAATAAATGTGGAAGACGAAATCAACAGTCTTCCACTATGTTTGTCTTCCATGTGGCATACTTCCTTCATCTCCACCAATTTTTTCACCAAATGTTAAAATCATAAATAAAACGATAAGGAAAACACTAATAATAAAAACCGAGAAATGTTTGAGTACTAATAAAGTCTAACGCCATCGTAAAGGGTGAAAATACCAAATTTGCTCCTTTTGTATCGTCACAAATCACAATAATGCCACAACCATCTCGTTGCTCTCTATGCCGTCACCACCTAGTTGATTGAGTAATTCTTTAATTTTGAATATTTTTTTCATATTTGCATAATAATACTCTGTATTTGAATAGGTAGTACGACCTCAACTCGAGCTTGATTTGCATACACGCACTGGTCACTACGGCCCTAAGATTAGAATTGAGGTCGCGCCAAACTCAAAACTTGATTTGCATAAATTTTGTAGGTTCAAGTTCGAAATCGAGATAATTGACTCAACTTCAAACTTGAGCACCAAAAATGAGATTCTACTCAGACTCATTAGCATTCCTACGCTAGAATTTAAGAAATGAATATTAATACACAATTTTAAAGTTATTTACAAAAATATAAAATTTTAGAACAACGGGTACCAAAATGACATTGGACAAAAAGATAGTGTTCACAGAATAAAATAATTAGAATTATTGAACTTTACCAAAGCAAGCAATTATTAATTCGAAAATATGTTTAGAAAGTAGAAATATAATAAAAGACGAGTAAGATTGCATGGATCAAGGAGAAAGTGTAATTTGAGACAAGAAGACAAATCATCCACCTGCTGCCTCTGCCGAGCCGCTTCTTCTCTCTCTCTCTCTCTCACTGAGAGTGAGACACCCCACACGCTAAGCCTAATACATCATTATGCTATAAATATATGCAGAGCATGGAGACTATACTACCTTATCTTATCTTACACCTTTCTTCACTCTCTCTCCAAAATGGTTGTGAAGATTTCTTGCTTCCTTACTCTGTTTCTCTACGCTGTCTCTGCTCTTGCGCCACCTGCTCCTCTCGAAGGTAATATACCAACTTCTTTACTTTCTGCTGTAATTAGATCTTTGCATTACCTCCACTCTGTGTAATTTGTGTGTTTTTGTTTATATTTCTCTCGTTCTCTGTTGCCGATGACTGATTAGTGAGAATGTTGGCCTTTTTGCAACTAAAAAGCCAAAAATATTGCTCGCATTTTATTATTGTTCATGAGATGTTCAATTTTATGCTAGATCTTTGCATTTGCCTCCACTGTGTGTGTGTTGATAGTTCTCTCATTCTCTGTTTGTGATGGCCGATAAAGAGCTAAAAATGAAGCAAGCATTGAGAATGCTGGCTTTTTTGCAGCAAAATTAAAAGCCAAAACTATTGTACGCGTTTCGGCATTTGATTATCAGTCAAGTGATGTTCGATTTTTTTTAGTCGAAGTTACTGAAACAATGTCTGAGTCAAAATTCCTTTTCGATGTGTTTGTGTCTGTCATCAGGTCTGTTGGCCAATGGGAATTTCGAGGAGAAACCGAACCCTAAAAACCTGAGGAAGACGGTGCTCAAGGGCAAATACGCGCTGCCGAAGTGGGAGATCAACGGCCTGGTGGAGTACATCTCCGGCGGCCCGCAGCCGGGTGGGATGTTCTTCGCCGTCGCGCACGGAGTCCACGCCGTCCGCCTCGGGAACGACGCCTCCATCTCCCAGACGATTCCGGTGAAGAACGGCTCCCTCTACGCGCTCACGTTCGGCGCGTCGAGGACGTGCGCGCAGGAGGAGGTGCTTAGGGTTTCCGTCCCCCCTCAAACAGGGGATCTCCCGTTGCAGACCTTGTACAGCAGCAATGGCGGCGACACCTACGCCTGGGGATTTAGGGCTAACTCCAACTCGGTTAAGGTGATCTTCTTCAATCCTGGGAAGCAGGAGGATCCTGCTTGTGGCCCTCTCTTGGATGCCGTCGCCATTAAAGAACTTTTCCCGCCAAGGCCCAGTAGAGGTGAACCATCATTAACCCTGTTCTTGATTTATACATGCTTCGTTCTGTGCTCTGTTTCTTCATGGCTTGTTTGGATTTGTTTAACTCGATTTATCTGGGCAGGAATTAATTTTTTTTCTGTTATTTTTTTGGAAAATGATGTTCTTTTTTGTGTTTTTCTTTTATCAAGGAAAATAAAAATGCATATTATTGCTAGATCTAAAGTATTTAATTTTAGGTCCCACAGACAGTTTAATCTATGAACTAGTGATTTTTATTATTATTTATTTGTTTTTTTACATATATAGTTTGAGGTGGAACAATCAGGAATAAAATTCTCTCTGTTAATGCTAGTTGCGTATTCAAATATTTAAACACAAGATTTTTGATTAAGTTACTAAAAGACACTTTTGTGCGTGTGAATAAATTGGATACTCGTGGAAACTCAACCTTTGGGTAGGTGGGAAACCTAACAATCTCTTCAAAACAAAAAATATATATAATTAAAAAATTAAAAATTTGAAGAGGGGTTTAAATGAGAGGACAGAATGAACATTCACGCACCAACTAACTTCTTTTCTTGATTTGGTTCCCTTTTCTTATCACAGTAAACCTAGTCAAGAACAATGGTTTCGAAGAGGGTCCTCATATGTTATTCAACTCATCCCACGGCGTTCTCCTCCCTCCAAAGCAAGAAGACACCACCTCCCCCCTTCCCGGCTGGATCATCGAATCCCTGAAAGCCGTAAAATTCATCGATTCAAACCATTTCAATGTCCCATTCGGAAAAGCTGCAGTAGAACTTCTAGCGGGAAGAGAAAGCGCCATAGCCCAAGTCATCAGAACAGTCCCGAACAAACTCTACAATCTCAAATTTTCTGTTGGTGATGCCAAGAACGATTGTCATGGCTCCATGATGATCGAAGCCTTCGCTGCTAAATCGACCCTAAAAGCACCCTTCAAGTCTGAAGGAAAAGGGAAGTTTATGACCTTTAGCTTTCAGTTCACTGCAACATCGGCCAGGACGAGGTTGACTTTCTTCAGCTCGTATTATCACACGAAGGTCAACGATTTCGGGAGTCTCTGCGGTCCTGTTCTTGATGAAGTGCATGTTTTTCCTGCTGCTGCTAAGGTCTGATTTATCCCTTACATGAGTTGTGATATTTTGAGTGAACTCATGAAGTAGTGATCTGTGTTGTAATAGAGATTTGGAGGTGTGTTTTGCAGATGTGTAATTGCATCGAGAGAGTTAGGTTTTTCTTAGTGTATTGTCCTAGTTGCTTGAGTTGATTTCAGCAATGTAATGCTTGAAAAAGGTAGTTAATTATGGAGAATAATTTCGTGTACTAATTGCTTGAGTTTATTTGCCTACTGAGTGAGTTCATTAGGCAATTCTTGTGCCTCAAACAGCATATTTCAAGCAATAGAAGACTCCTTATTGGTACACACATTCTAATTTTTTATAACTTTAGCTAACAAATGATTTCTTCCATATTATTTTCTTCAATTACCATGCACCGGTACGATAATACAGACACGATTTAATCCGATATGGATATAATAACACAATTTTTTTAAAAAAATTTCTCAAATAAAGTGTTCGACATTATACGATAAAATGATATTTTTAAAATTTTTTGTGCTTTAAAATCTTTTGATCATTACTTTTTTTCTTACCAATAACAATAAGTATAAAGTTCTTTCTAGTTTCAACCATCTTTATGATTTAGTCCCTATAATTTTTTTTTTTCTAGATCTTCTATTTCTTTAGACAATTATTAAGTATAAAGTTTTTTCTATAGATAGTGGTGCAAATTTTTTAACTCTAACACGAGATTTTAATTCAGTCCATATAATATTATGTACTAACTACTTACCACCCAAAAAAAGTACTAACTACTAAGTTACTGTTTAAAAAAAAAAAATCTAAGGTACACCTGTCTGTCAAAGGGCCCGATTGGATTGGGCATTAAAGATACGGATCCGAGTTTCTTTATACTTTTTCGTTTGGTTGGTTGGATCTTTAAATTGATCTGATTTGTTTTGAATTTAATATTGATATTGACGTGGGCCAGTATCGTACTGCCGCATGGGCATCACGCGGATCCCTAGATACTCGCCATGTGTCCTCATCACCAAGGCGGATTAGTCAAAACCATCACGCTGTCCAGTACGAAATCCATGGGTCGACCCACCTGGACCATGGTCGGTTCTCAGCCGACCCAACATCTCCAGATCGACCACTGGTCGACTCACGATTCATAGGTCGATGTCGAGTCGTACCATCCCAGTGGGCCCTCGTGGCCGCCTCCAGCATTAAATGCTGAAGTGATATTCGTACTGTTCCTGACATGCATTTAATGCTCCTGCAACAAGTACAGGAAGTCATCATTACCCCTCAGGTATAAATACTCCCTCATTAATGCCATCAAGCAAGCACATTTATTACGCCCAAACTGCTCGAAAAGCTCTCAAACTACTCGAATCTAACTTGGACGTCGGAGTACCGACAAAGGGAAAACACCCACCCGTCCTTTGTCGGTCTTCAGCTCACGTTTGCTCATTCATCTCCTAGGTCAACTTCAGTCCAAGGTCTTCCCTATATAAATTCTAAGTGGTCAAGTCAACATTTTTGAGCCACCTCGGCGGCCCGGAAATCGACACGATCATTTTGGCGCCGTCTGTGGGAAACTTCGAACAGAAGCTTAGCCGAAATGGAACTACGTAGTCATCGAACACTAGGAGCAGAAGAACAAGAAGTCCCCAATAGAGGAGATAGGCCCAGCCACGTACCGGCCCTTCCAAGGGTCGATACTCGCAATGCTCTTGTGCCGATTGGTTTATGCGACCCCTGATTTGGATGCCTACATCGAAAAGTGCCAAGCGGAAGCCATGGCCGTGGCTGCCGAGGGTCAAGCACCTGTGTTCCCTGAGAAACCCCGGGCCAGCCCGGCCACACCCTCGCCTGGCCAGTATTCACATTACTACGGGCCGCCCATGCATTACGGGTACCCCCCTCCGCATTGGGGATACCACTCGACGCCCGTCTACTATCAACCTGAGCACTACGGTCCGCCCCCACCACCTGGCCCCGGCCGGGGGCAAGGGGTAGGCCGAGGGCAGCAACGCACCGAATTGGTAAACCCGGAGCAGGTTGTCGAGTCAACTCGACGTCGAGATAAGCGCCCCATCGACCCAGCCCTGCGGGAGGCTGACCTTCCCATATCCAAGCGGAGGGAGGAAAACCAAGCAACCTCTCGCGCTTCCAGGGTGGTTAGTAGATCGGAAAGCTCATCCCAGAACCATGAAGGAGAACAGCGGCCCTGAAGCCCCCAGACTATCTAACCGAGGCCTCAGAGTCGGTAAGAATGACCTCAGGAACCGATTGCCCCGGCACGACAAGTCTCCGCATCGGCCCCCCAGAGGGCCTAGGGTCGAAGAGGAGGAGGGGTCTTTCAGTAATCCTCCTCCCCCACGCGAGAGAAGACTGACTCATCAGTTCCAGAGTTTAGCGATGGGATACTTGCGGCTATGGAAGTGGACAAAATGCCAACTAACCTCCCCACCTACAATGGAGTAACCGAAACGGAAAGACATGTAGATCGATTCGAAATCGAGATTAGTATGTTTGGTCACTCGCCCGATCTTCGGACCAAGATTTTCGCCACCACCCTCGTCGAGTCAGCCCAGGACTGGTTCTCAAGGCTGGCCTCGAGGAGCATCCGCTCTTATGACGAGTTGATCAAACGATTCATTTCTCATTTCTCGTCGATCAAAGGCGACAAGCTACTGGCCACCTACCTCTACAACATCGTGCAGAAGGAAGATGAGACCCTCAGGGACTTCTTCACCCGGTTCTCCCGAGCCGCGGTTCAGGTCCAGGCACCAAACATGGACATGCTGATACCTACTCTCCACACGGCCTTGAGGGACAAGGAGTGCGTCTGACACATCGTTCGAAAGAATCCCGATTCGATCTCTAAGCTTCTAGACATCGCCGGGAAGTGGATGAGAGTGGAAGAAGTGGAAATGGCCCAAAGGGGTGGGTTGAGCCAGAAGGCAGAAGCTACACGACCCCCAAGAATTGAATCGAGGCGAGATAACAAAGTCCGGGTCGATCAGAGTTCAGGGAGAAGTTCCAAGAAACATTATACTTCCCTGAACCGATCGATCGAAAAAATTTACAATGTCTCCAGTAAGAAACTTTTCAAGAACCCAAAGCCTATCAAGGAGACACAAAAAACAAGAGATTCGGGCAAGTACTGTCACTTCCATCGACAGACGGGCCATAACACCTCGGAGTGTTTTGCTCTAAAGGACGAGATCAAGAGATTGATCCGGGGAGATGAGCTGCAAGAATTTGTCAAGAGGCTGGATGAGCTGGCCCTCCGTGCCGAGGAGCGTAGCTCGCCCCGACATCGGGAAGCAAAGCAGCCGATCGAGAGGAACGACCATAACCTCCCTTGTCTGGGGTGAATCGATATGATTGCTGGCGGGCCCACCGGAGGAGACAACAAATCAGCCCGGAAAAGGATGAGAAGAGAGGCCCAAAGAAATTCTTGTGGGCCCTACGAGGTCATGGAGGTCGAGGCGAGCAAGGGCTGGGTAGATCAGGATATTAACTTTAGCAATAATGATCTTGTCGGCATGCCACCATTGGAGGGTGAAATGCCTAGTTGTCCGATGGTGGTTACGCTAAACGTAGCCAACTATGCTGTATCCAAAACCCTGGTTGGCAATGGAAGTTCAGTAAATATTATCTACCTCTCGACTTTTAATCGAATGAATCTAGCCAAGAAATTAAACCTAGAAGCACTCAAAACTCCATTAGCCGGATTTGGGGGCTCTGAAGTGTACTGCAAAGGTCGGGTCCGTTTGATCACCTCCATGGGAACCCTCCCTAAGAGGTCAAATATGGAGTTAGAGTATCTAGTGGTCGATCAGCCTTCGGCCTATAACATTATTTTGGGAAGGCCTGGTTTAATCGACTTCAGGGCTATAGTTTCAACATACCACCAACTGATTAAACTCCCCACTCCGTCAGGCATTGGGGAATTGAGGTGCGACATCCCCATGGCTTAGGCGTGCTACTCGATTTCGATGGAGAAGGTGAAACTGCCCGACCGCCGGGTGGTTCCTATCCTAGGTCTACCCGATGGAGAAGAAGATGAGATTGAGGATTTCGAGGCCAAGGGCGAAGAGCTTGCCCGAATTTCTAAACGAGCTAAGAAGAAGCAGAAACTCATTGAGAGCCGAGTCGAGGCTTCCAGCCAAACCACGGAAATCGAACTTCTGCCGGGGCAGGCCGAGAAAATCACGCATGTCGGCTTGCCCGAGCCTGGCAAAGAGCATGAACAATTACTTCTAATCCAATTCCTTTAGGAAAACGCCGATGTCTTTACATGGAGTGCTAACGATTTGGTGGGGGTCGACCCTTCTGTGATCATGCATCACCTCAACGTCGACCCCTCCTTCAGGCCCATCAAGCAGAGGTTACGCACTCAAAGTGTCAGAAGGAACGAGATAATAGAGGAGGAGGTGAACAAATTATTAAATGCCGGAGGATGTCGATTGGATGTGCAACGTGGTCTTAGTTGCCAAGTCGGGGGGAAAGTGGCACATGTGCAATGATTTTACGGATCTTAACAAGGCCTGTCCCAAGGACCCATACCCCCTGCCCAACATTGATCAATTGGTCGACTCAACAGCGGGCTGTGAATTGATGAGTATGATGGATGCCTTCCAAGGCTACTATCAGATCTTCATGGCACCCGAAGACGAGGACAAGACCGCTTTCATAGTTGTGAAGGGAATTTATTGCTTTCGAGTGATGCCCTTTGGACTTAAAAACGCGGGGGCTACCTATCAAAGGACGGTGAATCGGATCTTCGAGGATGAGATTGGCAAGACTATGGAGGTCTATGTCGACGACATGATAGTAAGGTCAACCCGGTCGAGTGACCACCTCCGAGATCTCGAGCGATCATTCAAGCTCCTCCGGAAGTACAACTTGAAGCTCAAATCGAATAAATGCACTTTTGGGGTTGGAGGAGGAAAATTCCTAGGTTACATGGTCAGCCGAAGGAGAATCGAAGCAAACCTAGAAAAGAGCAAGGCTGTCCGTAACCTGTCCAGCCCGAAAACAATTCAGGAAGTCCAGTGTTTGGCCGGCAGAATTATCTCGCACAACAGATTCATTTCCAGGTCGGCCGAGAAAAATCTGCCATTTTTCAAGATTTTGAGGAACGTTAAGGAGTTCAAGTGGATCGAGGAATGCGAGCAGGCATTCGAGGTATTGAAAAAATACCTCGAGTCACCCCCACTATTGACCAAGCCCGAGCCCGGAGAAGAGTTATACCTCTACATGGCCTTGTCGAGCGAAGTTGTTAGTTCCGTGTTGGTCGCTATCCGGGATAAGAAGCACATGCCAATCTACTACGTAAGTAAGATCCTCCATGGTGCTGAAACACGATACTTAGAAATTGAGAAATTCGCCCTCACACTAGTACACACAGCCCGAAAATTAAAGCCATACTTCCAGGCCCACGCAATCACCGTACTCATGGATCAACCCCTCCGCCAAGTGTTTAGCAAACCGGATTTCTCGGGCAGACTTACAAAGTGGGCGATCGAGTTGGGCCAGTACGATATAACCTACCAACCAAGGTCGGCTTACCAAGCCCAAGTTTTAGCCTATTTCCTGGTCGAGAATAACTCCCCGATAGCTACGATGAAAAGTTTGGGCCATTGGACTTTGACAGTCGATGGGTCCTCGACCTCATCTGTGGAGGGGGGGGGGGGGGAAGGGGGTGCAGGGGTATCCCTAAGAAGTAATGAAGGAGATGAGCTCGATTTTACCATCTGCCTGGAGTTTCCAGCCACAAACAATGAGGCCGAATACGAGGCCCTCATAGCGGGGATGAAGATCGCTAAAGAATAAGGAATTGATGATCTCACAGCCCTAACTGATTCCTAATCAGTTGCAAGCCAGTACGACGGATCGTACGAGGCGAGAGAAGAGTCAATGGTAAAGTACCTGGAGAGGGTGAAAATGTGGGCCGCTAAATTCAAAAACTTCAGACTCGAATAGGTCCCTCGAGAAGAGAACGAGAGGGCCGATGTCCTTTCCAAGGTGGCCAATGGCCTCAGGCGAATAAGGGATAGGTCAATCACGTTCCTCACGAGTACAGCTCGATCCATAGATGAAAGGGTAGAGTCTATCTTGAGTATCGATCCAGCTGAGCCCTGCTGGTTGGATGATTTGGTCCTGCATTTAAGGGATAGATTCTTGCCGGAGAACAAGATGGAAAGGCGTTGACTTATAGCTCGATCTTCAAGTTACTCGCTCGACCCCGATGGTATGCTGTTCAAAAAATCTTTTAGGGAACTGGCTAAGAGGTGTTTATAACCTTCCCAAGCCAAGGAGGTTCTCGAAGAAGTACATGCCGGGTCATGCGAAAACCACGCCGGAGGTCGAAGCCTCGCCAATAAAGTTGCTCGGGCCGGTTACTACTGACCGACCCTGATACGGGATTCGATCAACTTTGTGAAGAGATGTCCCAGCTGCCAGAAGCACGCTAACCTTACGCACCACCACCCAAATGAGATGATCCCCGTCGATATAGCGTGGCCTTTCGACTAGTGGGGGATCGACATTGTTGGGCCTTTTCCAATTGCCCCACGACAGCACCAGTTTGTCATCGTCTGCGTTGAATATTTCTCGAAATGGGTCGAAGCCACCTTGGTCCCTAAGATCACCCACAGCGTGATGACCCGCTTCCTTTGGAAGAACATTATATGCCGATTTGGGGTGCCTAGGACCATGATCTGTGACAATGGGCCCCCAGTTTCGAAGCAAAATGTTCAAAAAATTCTGCTCAAACCGGGGCATCAACTTACATTTCACCTCTGTAGGCCACCCGCAAGCCAATGGCCAGACCGAAGTCACGAATCGAACCATTGTTCAAAATCTTAAGACGTGCCTCGAGGAAAGAAAGGGAGCCTGGGCCGAAGAGCTAGACGGTGTGTTGTGGGCCTACCAAACTACCCCTCGAACCGCCACCGGGGAGACTCCATTCTCGATGGTCTACGGTTCTGAGGTCGTGATACCGGCCGAGCTGATACACCAAACTAGCCGGGTGACGCATCCATCTCTTTATTGCCCTATGTCCATCACTGCAAGTCCCACTTTTCGATTGTCTTCCCCGACATTATTTCTGTCAGCAACAACAACAACACTATGATTTCTCCCTCTCTCCGGATCTGTTCTCCATTCTTTGAGATCCCACCACTCAGTGTATCCCACAATCTCGAAGCAATCCTTCTGAAGATGGTCTCGTTTTTTGCAATGGTCGCAGATAGCGTCGGATTTTTGTTAGGATGCTGACATGAGCGAGTTTTTGGCCAAATCTGACCGGGGGAAGGGGGTTTTTTTTATTTTGTACAAGCGATCTCATCCCTTGCCTGTGTACTACCATTACAACCCCTATTCCCGATGATAGGTTCGTCTCGTTGGAGGCTGTCATTGGTTCCAAAATGGCTTTCCTGGTGGCTTCCCAGTGGACTTTTGCGTAAACGGCGTCAACTGAGGGTAGTTTTGATTCTCTGAGAATGTCTCTTACGATTGCATCATATTCAGGGTTTAATCTTGACAAAAATTTGAAGAGACGATGTTCTTCTTGGATTTGATTGTATTTGGTGATGTCGACCGGAGATTCCACAAGGTTTGGCCTCCACCTATCAATTTTCGGCCATATACTCTTGCTAATACTGTAATAATCCTCTAAAGTTTTCTGTTCTTATTTGATTCTATCAGCTTTGGTCATTAGATCAAAAATTTGCAAGCTGTCTTCCCCTAATTAGTATATAGTCGATAACCCTTTCTATAAACCTTTTGCAGTGGGATAGTGGATAAATTGGGTCACCAGGGATGGTTCGATAGCCTGTGTAATCCATCCAAAAACCTGGAGATCTCGTTGTTTCCAAGCCTAATATGTCTCTTTTGTTTCCAATGGTGGCATGGGATGTTCGGTTAGATGGCTAAGACATCCACGTGTACCGATGGCAATTTCAAGCATTCTTGCCCATAAAACATAGTTATTATTGTTTAATTTCATGTCGATAATCACTTGACTATTGGAATTTCATTGAGATTGTGCTTTGTGTTGTCATAGGAGTTTGGCGATCTGTTGGGAAAGAACAGTTGCTACTTTGGACAGTGCCGACGACGAAACTTCCTCCTCGTCGCTCATTGTCAGATTTTGGACACTTGTAAGAAGAGGATGAATCCAATCAACGATCCTCAAGATCGTGTAAATTGAAAGTAGGAAAAAGAGAATTGAAACTCTGTAATTCATTGTGTTATTGCTTATGACAAACACGATACAAAATCGAGTATAAATAGCTAGCAAAAGACTAGAGATAAGGGTGATTAGCTTTATCAAATCGGTGATTTTTAGGGATCACAAATCAAGTCTAAACTTATCTAGTTAACAGGTTTTTCAAAACTTATTCGGTCAGCTTCTGCTTTCAAGAACAATTACTAAATTAGCACATTAGAGTATGAATTATTCAATAATATTCTTAATATTATATATGAAGAGAATAGAGAAAATTTGGAGAGAAAACAAAAAAGAAAAAGACGACTCTTGAATCATAAACGTATAGACTAGTTAATATTATGAACTTTTTTTTTTTAATTTTTTATGATGAACTTTAATCTAATTGAAAATTACATTTAGTCCCATTTATTTTATACTGTTGCAACATTAGTTTCACTTTTAAACAAAAAAAAAAAAAAAAAAAAAAAAGGTTTCCCATTTAAAAAATATAAAAAAAATCTTATACTTTAAGAAAAAAGTTGCAATAATGATCACACGACCAACTAGGTAATTAAAAAGATACGTGGAGATCATGTGCACCGTTACAAACTTATTTAAGGTATTTTTTGAAAATATTATCACTGTATAATTTCCATGGATGGTCCTTTGAATTGAGAAAAAACAGATTCCAACCCTCTTCTTTCTCCAAATTTTGGAAGAAAAAAGGAAGGCCTACTAGACCAAAACGGCTTGAAGTAGATGAATATAATATTGTTATTACTTATTAACAAGTTATTGAGATTGAAATGTAAAGAAATTTAAGTAAAATAAGAGATATATGTATTTTTTTACTATAATAAGATAGTTTGTCGCGAAAATATTCACAAAAAATATTTAAATGAATTTCTTACAATGCACAGATCATTATCTAGTTAATGAAGAGATCATTATTATTACCATTTCTTAAAGTATGTGGAATTTTTTAAAATTTCAAAATAAATTGAATTAATATTACAACGATCTAAAACAAACAAGACTAAAAGCGTAATACCTATTTATTTAATTATATATTGGATTGAAATTTAATTAATAATAAATTAAATTAAATCCATATCAAGTAGGCCCTGACATAGTGGTAGATTTAAAAACAGGAAACCGGTATCGCATTGTTTGTATATGCATTCTTCCATCATAGTTATTACTTATTAGTTAGTTATTAATTCCCCTTTCTATCCCCGGAATATCCTCCCAAAAACCCGAGAAGAGGAAGAAAACCAGTCAACCAGGCGAGGTCAAATACGTAAATTCGCCCTCATTCCGCTTCTCAATGCAAGCAGCGGCGTGGGAATTTAAAAGTATTATTATAAAAATAAAAACCATCAACGTTAGTTATAACGACGCAGTCGCCGCATTTGTTTTCTCCATTTCTGCTCTTCATTACACACACTTCACGCACTAAACCTTCAAACCCTGTTCCTTTTTCCCTGCTCGTTTCTGCGATTTTTGCTACATTCAACCATATGGCGCAGCTGTTTCGGCGCGGATTTCCCGGTCGGATTCCCGACTCCGCCGCCGCCGTAGCCGGGGCAGCGCGATCCATGTCAACGGCGTGGTGGCGCCACGTGGAGCCTGCTCCCAAGGATCCGATCCTCGGTGTCACCGAGGCTTTTCTCGCCGATCCAAGTCCCGAAAAAGTCAACGTCGGAGTTGTGAGTGTTTCCGTTTCCGTGTTCTGTTGTATGATGCAGTGACGAAAAGGATTTTGATCGGTTTTTGTTTTGTCAGAACTCAGAAACGTTTGAGAAGCGGGGGAATTTGTTGTAGTTCGTCTGTTTTGGAGTGTGGCGATATTTTCCTTGTCTTTTTTTTTTTTGGATATTTTAATGGATCATGTCGTCATGCTTGAGTTCGATAAGGAAATTTGTCGAATTTGTTGTATTTTTTCTGATGTTTTATTGTTGGTTTAAGTGTTTATAGATTGCTTGTAGGTTCTTCGTTTTCCGTTTTTAATTTTTAGCTGATTTACGTATTTTGTTGATGAAGGGTGCGTACCGTGATGATAATGGAAAACCGGTGGTGCTTGAGTGCGTCAGAGAAGCGGAGCGAAGAGTCGCTGGCAATTTAAACATGTGAGTATTCATTTGTTACTAGCTAACTCCGGTCTCAAACGGTGGCTCCTTTTCCTACTGTTGACGACTACTTCGGTGTAATTATTGATAATCTTGTGATTTTTTCTAAGAAGTAATTGAATAGGGAGCAAAAGAAGTTTTAAAGTGCAACAATTCAGTAACTTTAAGATGATTATTTGATTACAAATTCAGATTAACTTTGTATGAGATAAAAAACTTTCGGGGCAAATGGTATTTCTAATGCCACAAAGGGAAGATATTCTTTTTCTTTATTCTGTTCCTTAGATACTCTTTTATCTTCTCCAGTGGAATCTCGAAAGATGCTATTTGTAAGCATATTACTGTGATATTGCATCTCAAATGTGGTACTTATATATTGATTTGAGAGATATCATTGATAAAATCCCATTGTGCGCATTTCAAGGAATATCTTTAAAGCTACTGTTGGTGGTCCCATTTTTCAAACTTTAGTACATACTCAATTCCACTTGCAAGTTCTATTCCAGCTCTTTAGAAGCAAGTGGAGATGGAATCCTGGATATATGTTTACTGATATGCTGAGGACAAGTTGAGTGTGAACCTCAAAATCAATGTGTTAGGATTGTAGCTTATAACATTATGTGATTGATGCTCACTATGGACTTATGCATCTATGCCTCACTGCCACTATTGCAGAAGAGTTATTAGCAAGAAGGGGATATAGAATGTCATTGAAGTTATATCATAATCTTGATATCAGTATACCTGGTTAACACACATTTTTACTGGATCGATAATCAGAAACAATTTTGTATTGCTGATGCACTCTGGAGTTAGTATTGGATACAAGCTATGTATATGAGAATACATGTAAACCAGGTGTAGTTTTCAATGAATCCCATTAGAATGTATTTTCTACATGATCTTCATGATTGCTTAGATAAGAGTGCATGGGGTACAAGGCAAGAGAAACGGAATGTAGTATAATGTTTACAATAAATTCTGAATAGTCGGGTTAACAATTGATCAATGTTGGATTGATTTAGAGGTAGACCAATAATGCAATCCTAATTGAATATTTGATCATTTTTCCATCTTTTCCAGAATTTGTTAAAATTCCTAGATAACGCATCAATAATTTTCTTTCTTATAGCATTACACTTTCTATGTCTAGTGGTGTTTTCTCTTTCTTTCATTACGTCTTCCTTTGGTGATCTGTTACTGTGAATAACTGCAATAGGCCATTCTTATACTAGTCATGAACTTATTTTGTGTTTCAACTGAGTGAGTTATCATACCTTGAGTCAGGGAATATCTTCCCATGGGAGGAAGTGTAAACATGATTGATGAAACTCTGAAGCTGGCTTATGGAGAGAACTCTGACTTGCTCAAAGACAAGCGAGTGGCAGCAGTACAAGCTCTCTCAGGGACTGGTGCATGCAGGCTCTTCGCAGATTTTCAAAAGCGCTTTTCCCCTGATTCACAAGTATATATTCCAATTCCCACCTGGTCCAAGTGAGTATGTCCAACTTTCAATTTCCTGTGTGTGCACCATGATCTTACATTCCTTTTGGTCTCCTCTTTCACAATCTTAGCCATGATTGATTGTGAGATTCTTGCAGTCATCACAACATCTGGAGAGATGCTCATGTTACTCAGAACACATTTCGTTATTATCATCCAGAGACAAAGGGTTTAGACTTTGCTTCATTGATGGAGGACATAAAGGTATACAATCAACTTTTGTAACCTAAAAGAGATGTCGTTGCTTAACTAATGCTGAATTGCATTTTAAAACCGTCTTATTGGCACAGAATGCACCAAACGGGTCAGTCTTTATGCTCCATGCTTGTGCTCATAACCCAACAGGGGTGGATCCTTCAGAAGAACAGTGGAGGGAGATCTCACAGCTATTCAAGGTTTCAAATCCTAATTTGCTTAGGTTTTTCAATGCGATTTTCTGTTTCCTGTACTTGTACTTATCATTCTAACCTTCATTAGCTTATAATGTGGCTGAGCAGTTACATATTATCATGTATTTTTTTATTAAAAAAATTTATGTATTATTTTCAGGTTAAAGGACATTTTGCCTTCTTTGACATGGCATATCAAGGTTTTGCTAGTGGTGATCCAGAAAGGGATGCCAAATCCATTCGAATTTTCCTTGAGGATGGTCATATGATTGGATGTTCCCAATCATATGCCAAGAACATGGGACTTTATGGTCAGAGAGTTGGTTGCCTCAGGTAATTATGAAACTATATGTTCATTGGATTTTTTAACAATTAATCTCAAATCACTCAGGTGCCAATTCTCTAACTGTATATTTCTGACACTTTTCTATGTATGTGATTTGTATTGGAGGAATCTTGATCTCAACTGGACATCTAGTTGTTGATTTGAGAAAGCAAGAGGCAGACTTTTACTGAAAACCAATTCCAAGTCACTAACGAAAATTTTATGATCTCTTATTAGTCTTGTAATGTGGTGTACTCAGTATCATAAGAATGGACTTGGGACTATTGAAAAGCTTAACTTAGATGCAGATACCTATTTTATTGGGGGGAAAAAGTCAAAGCGTGCACTTTTTCTAATGCTTTGGCATCAATTTGCAGTTTGGTTTGTGAGGATGAGAAACAGGCTGTATCAGTGAAAAGTCAGTTGCAGCAGATTGCAAGACCCATGTACAGTAATCCACCTGTTCATGGCGCCCTCATTGTCTCCATAATTCTTCGCGATCCAGATCTGAAAAAATTATGGCTGAAAGAAGTAAAAGTAATAAAACTCAACTTCTTCTCTAGTATATTGTTAACTTTTCCAATTCCAGTTGAAATCTACCATACATGGTTTGTTGGTCTAACTTTAGATGGGAAGCCTATCTTGACCATATCAGCATAAGGAATTCGTTAATCCATGTTACACTCTAATTATAGAAATTAATTTTTTCAGGGAATGGCTGATAGGATCATTGGAATGAGAACAGCTCTACGAGATAATCTTGAAAAGTTAGGCTCGCCTCTTTCATGGGAGCACATAACCAAGCAGGTCATTGCAATTTATCACTCATTTTATTTCTAAAATTTCCCAAATTCTCATCTTAAAGCGATCAGAGTTCAGTTATCTGTTTTTTTCCCTAGCAGATTGGAATGTTTTGCTACAGTGGAATGACACCAGAACAAGTGGATCGCTTGACAAAGGAGTATCACATTTACATGACTCGTAATGGTCGTATTAGGTAAAAACTTATATATTAAGATGCTCATGTTGCCCTTCGCAAAACACCTACCAACCTCATTGGATGACTTCTTTTCTATTTTGCTAACATGTTTAATGTTTTTGTCTCAATATAGTATGGCTGGAGTCACCACAGGCAATGTCGGTTACTTGGCACATGCTATACACGAAGTCACCAAATCGGCGTAGGTAATTTCGTGCTGCTACTCTTCTGAAATTGACTTGGAGATCACTACATCTTACAAACAGTTCTGATATTATGCTGATTCTTTGATCCCTCTAAAATAAAAAATGGGGTTTTTATGCATTCTTCTTTTCCCTGCAATTTTTCCCTTTTACGGAAACACTTAACGTTGTATACGAAGAGGTATACCTTGAATAATGTTTATGTACCATTGAAATTGGGGGAAAGTGAGTATCTAGTTCTACTGTTTGAGAACCAAACATCGAGGTGTGTTATTGACGTGGAATCCTAGACAAATATGTACTGCAGTAAAATGTAGATCATAATAAATTTTGAAATGAGGTTTAAGATGTTTGTAATTGCACCAAATATCACTAGGCTTTAGTATAGTTCACTCTGACCAACAGTGACCTTAGTTTGGGTTGAAAGTAGAGCTCACAATTAACCCAAAATTATTAAGCTAAAATCATGTAAAGCATGCATGATAATCGATCTATGATGCTTCGACACCGACACAAAGATACTGATATGATATAATACGGATGTCATAATATAATTTTTTTTCTTTATATTTACCACAAGCGGAGTATGCCTTATGGTATCTAATACGAGTGCTCCATCTAAATGCGAAAATAAAATTCATATTAAGGAGACATTTTATTCCAGAATTTTAAATTATTTGTGTTCGATATGAATGTTTAGGATTGCATATGAATAAATGTACATATGAAAGGCTTATAATTTGGATTGGGATGTAAGCGAGCCGAGCCTTGGCTGAGCTCGAGCTAAATTAAAAGAATAATTTTTGAATTAAAAAATAATTATTTTTAATACTTAAATATATTTATATATATATAAATCAGTATATGTGTATATATATATTATTAATTAAGTATTTATATATATAAATTAATATTTTATTTTTTTATTTAAAAATAAAGGCTCATGAGCCACGAGCCAAAAAGAAAAGGGCTCGGGTTCGGGCTTGGTTCAGTTGGCTCGTGAGCCAGCTCGGCTCGTTTGCATTTTGGAAGTTTATGATAACTTCTTCAATATGGCAGGTGAAATAACACGTATTATCATGTTTTAAATTATAATATTCACTCACATTTGAATTCAACCCCCTTTATTGATCGATTAATTCCTGATTTTTTATTACTCACTCAACATTTCTGATGCATCAGTTATATATTTTAATCTGTAGGGTTCCAGTTCGACATTCAATAATGAGTTTGACGGATCGGTAAAAATAATTCAGCCATATCATTTTTAACTCAGACACATATAAAACATTGTTATGTATTATTTTATTTCTAACACTCTAACAATACATTCTTAGTACTAAGTATGACCAATCCCATCACACTCCATGAAAAATTAAGACTAAACAAAAACCCACGCAGAAATACCAAAACCAAATCAGAAATCAAACAAATCCTCGAACTCGATCATATTCTTGGACTACTATGTATGGATATAGATACAGTGATATGGACACGATATTATATAGATACGGTTAAATGATTTTCTTTTTTCTTTTTGGAATTTTTCACGTAAAAAGTATCGGCTATGATGTTCAATATAATATGATATTTTAAAATAATATTTTTAGAAATATCTGTAAATTAGAATTCTTGAAGAATATTTTTGGTTTAAAGCGAGGGTGTTATTATTTATTTTTCTTTTCATTTGGATTGATGAAACATAAAACTGCACATCACCATTATGGGGCTATTAAAAGAGCAATAAATATTCAAGCTCACAATAGACTAGAAGTTCCAAAACTGGCTTTTGACCAATACTTAGAGTTGAAATGCTGGCTTATGGCAAGCAAAATTTTTAAATAAATAGGGACGACAAATTGTAATGAAGAAAAGAAAAAAGAAAAAAAAAAAAAAAAGGAAGATAAATTTTTAGTGATGGTTTTAAGATCTGGTTGTGTGTTGGATGTCGGATTAGGACTCCCAATCACCCAAGAATTTGTATAAGTGGAAGGACTCTGGTACATCTAAACTGGAAAGAAGAGCAAACGTGTGTTCAGGAACAAAACGGGGGAATATGGGGTTTGGACTCGTTTTGACATTCCGACGCTCAAGTCAGACGGTGATCTAAACCTTCTGCTGAGAATGAAAGAGGTGCAGAGTGCTTGAGTGAGTATGCGTACCATGTTGGTGGTGAAAGAGGCCTTTATAAGTTGGAAACGTGTGGTGTGGGTACACCGTCCGTGAGGTGTAGATCTAGCCCTTTTTTTTCGGTAAAGTACTGTACTCGCCTGCTTAAAGCACTGTGTACGTGGTTCTGTGCATGGGCCGCATTTAATGCATCCTACAGGAAGATGGGGGACCTCAATTAATGCGCCTGTAATTGTGTACCAGGGGTCGATGCGGTGCCTGGCTCGAGCGTCCTCTCGGTCAAAGAAGGTATGTGGGTCGAGACGCATACGAGCACACAAATGGTCGGTACAGGGCCTTATGAATTTAGGCTTAAAGTATTTGGTCGATGAGACGAGCGACTGGCAGATGACGCCGGCCAAATCGACCGGCTAGAGCCAACGCTACCGGACACGTGGCACACACATCATCAGTACCAAATATAGCCACATCATCTTCCCCCCCAAGTCGATTGTTATGCAAGGCATGAGAATCGACCTAATGACACGAGTTGAGCGAGCGAGGGAGTTCCATCGACCCATGACTTTGGCTAATGCTAGGTGCCAGCATATTTCCAACTTCACAGCTAGAATGCACTGCGTGAAGGCCTCGCGAGTGGCTCGCGTGTTCGTCAAGCAAACAAAAGAGACACGCGCTCAAGCCCTGGGCCAGGGGGCGGTTGGGCTTCAATGCACGCCAGAGTAATGATTAATGTTTCGAATTTCAAAATTCCCTTTCACATTTTCAGAGGAGTGGAGAGTGGGGGTTGTTCAATGGAATTGATGGCCCCTTAATTGGCTGATTAACATGTCATTAAGCTTTATTACATCCGCTATACATATTAAAGCAGTCCTTGGGCAATTTTTCCCATTTCCACATTTTCCTCAAACCTTAGTATTCGAAAGAGAGTTCAGACCATCTCCGTGCATCCCTCCGGCGTACTGCACTTAGGCGAGAGATCCAAGCTTCTTAAAAGTTAAGTCTCTTGAACTTCAACTCTTTCCCATTTCATCTCCTTCTATCTTTCTAGCCCACACAAAATGGCCCAAAATAAGTCTCCCAGAACACCCTCGAATGCCCCTGCAGAAGTGGGAGATCTCCCTTCTACGAGGCTTGGGTTGTGAGATGAATCCCCAGACTCTCAGACTTCAGTTGAGGTATTAGGCATAAAGCGTCCGGGTTAGAGCAGATGGGAAGAGACTAATGAGGTTCGAAGGCCGGATGCGGTAGAGGGCTTCGAAAGTAATCCCTCCACCCCCGTTCCTCCCCAAGCGGCGGCTACATAGCCTCCCGCAGTCGATCCACACATGACAGAGGTTTACTAGCTAATAAGGGCCGACATCCCACTGCCAGACTTTAAGGATGAGTCCAAAGCAGGGTTCGATGTTGTTAATGACGCTGCTCGTGAAATAGAAGAGATGTCCTTGGAAGAAGAGGATGAAGAAGAAGCAGGGAAGGAAGAAGAGGAACCATATTCCCCTGAGCCGACCCCTAAAAAGAGGAGAAGGAAAGAATCGAAAGAGGCAGTATCCTCCTCACGAGGGAAGAAGAAGGGGGTTCAAAGGTGTACCAAATATTACCACGAATTCGAGTTGATAGTGACCAAATTCGAGAGAAAGTTGGTGAAAAATCGGCTAACTGGTTGGAAGGTTCCTCCCCCATGGTATAAAGTTATTCGACCAAACAAAGAGCAACATATGGGTTAACCGCTGGCGGGGAGCATCACCGTGTCTCTTAAAGCCATCAAATATGGCTTCTGTATTCCCTTATCCCCGTTCTAATTGGAGCTCTACAACTCACTGGAGATCAGTCCGGTCCAGCTTCTTCCGAATGCTCAGCTATGTTCTCTGCATTCAGGATCCTCATGAGACTGTTAAAACAAAAGGAGAGTTTGGCCCACCTGTCAGAGTTATTCGTGGCATCCGTTGACGCGGTCGTTTTTCCTGATAAAAGGAGATTTGCAAAGATGTAGGCGCGGCCTGAGAACAAGATTTTTGATACTAATAAATCCTCTCACGATAAGAATTGGAAGGATAAGTTTGTGTACATCCATTTCGACAAAGGCTGGCTCAGTCTAAAGTACAAGGAGTGAAACAACATGTAGAAGGCCAGAATCCCGCGAGGGGAGTTTACTTGGCCTAATACACTGCTAGAAGCTTTAAGGGAAGTTGCCCCTTTGGATATAGGCATTTTCATTAATTCGACGGTTCTGGTTGAAGCAAGGCTGACTCCGGGGTTGTTGAGGCATATGGACTTCAGCATTGGTAAAGCTACGGTCAATATCCTTAGGCCAAACATGTCATTCCCCCCCCCCCCCCTTTGAATTTTCCTTTGAGCAAGTTAATTTCCTACTATAATTCGACCCTAAGGCGATTCGTTGTTGCTGACTCTTTGGCTTTTTTCTTTTTATCGCAGGATCAGTCATGTTGGCCTCCCGCGATGAAGGTTTAAAAAGGGCCTTAGCCAGGAAGAAGACTGAGGCAAAGAGGAAGGGTGGGAGGATCCCTGACGACTTTGAGATCAAACAGAAAGAGAGTCTGTTGGCTGCCCACATGGTAATGAAAATTACCAAAGTTGTTGTCGCCGTTGGGACCTACTGGACAGAGCCACAAGACCCAATCCGGGGAACAGTAAAGTGTATGTCGTTTCTGGGACACTAGGGGCACTTGACACAGAGGCTGGGTTCATGAAGTGTATGTCCCAGATAAACCACCATCATCCACTCCCGGACCATTTCTTGTATAACGTGTGTCCAAACTAAGTACTGGCCTCCCAACCGTGATGGAAGCTATCCCAACAGCTCTTAAATACGAATGGTTATGTCCAGATTAGGGATGCAAACGAGACGAGCTGGCTCGCGAGCTAGACAAACAGGCTCGAGGAAAGTTCGGGCTTGAATTTAAAATTTACGAGCCTAGCCAAGGCTCGGCTCGACTCGTGGAATTTCGAACTCAAGCCCGACCCATGTGTCTCCTGGCTCGCGAGCTAAGGTGTAATTTATATATATTAATTATACAATGATACAATAATATATAGACACACACACACACACACACACATATATATATATACAATGATACATTAATATATGACAAAACCCTTGCCCCACCCCACCATTTGCTTTGCCTCCACAGTCCTCACGCACTCGTGCCATTACATCCCCATCTCTGACCTTCCATCTCACTTCTCGGCTACCCCTCCGGCCACCAACCCACGACCATGTCACGGGCACTTCGCTCCTTCTGCAGCAGGCTAGCAGCGGAGCACACATCGCCGCCACACCACCGTCTCGCGTGGTGGCCGCCACCGTCTTCCATCACGGCTAGCTACTACCACCTTGCTCCAAGCGCCACCACCATCAGGCGATGCTCTGAACGCGATCGTCGTATCTTTCTTCTCTTTTTTGAAACTCAAATCTAATTTAAATCTTTAATTTTTTTTTTCTATTTTTTCTCTTCGAATCTGAGATTTGATTTAGATCTCGATATTTTTGGCTCCTTTCTTTCTGAAACCCAGATCTAATTTAAATCTTCAATTTTTTTTCTATTTTCTCTTCTCGAAACTGAGATTTGATTTGGATCTCGATATTTTTGGCTTCTTTCTTTTTGAAACCCAGATCTTCGTTGGCTTTTCCTTTTTCTTTAAATCTTCTCGCTGGTTTTTGTAGTTGTTGGAGTAAGAATGTAAGATATTTTTCTCACAGAATAAGAGTGATCACCTTGCTGATGGGTATTTTTTAACGGTTGCCTTCATGGGTTCTATAGGCTCGCGAGCCGAGTCGAACCTTAGTGCGAGCCAAGCCCAAGCCAGTTCTTTTGTGGCTTGTTGGCTCGCGAGCCAAGCCCGAGCCAAAAGTTTGAGTGTCAAGGCCTAGCCCGAACCTTGAAAAATGGTCAAGGCTCGGCTCGGTTCGGTTCGTTTACATGCCTAGTCCAGATGGGGAGAAAACTAATACTGAGGCTCCTCCAATCGAAGTCGCCATGGTAGAAACAAACTTGAGCCGCTACTCCTTTTGCTGGACCATCGAGTGGTCGGAAGCCAAATTCGACAGGCGGCCTAAGAGCGACTGTGAACTTCCTGAGCCTCGTGTCCCTTGCACAAGCCAAGGAGACCCTGCTACTTTCCTTCGAAACCTCAGGTAGCGGGTCTGGGACTCCGAAGGTGGCTGGCTCAACTGACGCAAACACCGTGCCCTTAGCAATTTCTCTCTTTGCGGTTCTTCCCCTAGCAGACGATCTATCCGGCAAAGGGACAAGGGTGTTAGTGGAACCCATAACTGAAGAAACCTGTGAGGCAGCCAAGGAAACAGCTCCTACAGTCACCACTGACGAAGACCTTAGTGTTTCCTTTTAGGTCTTCGTAATAGTATTCGGCCGATAAGGCCTTAAAATTTGTAAAAAGTTGTAATTCTTGAGACTCGGCCCCTTATTGTTAGTAAATTTGTATTTCGACCCCTTACGTGTTCCTTTTAAGTTTCTGTTTTTCCTTTATTTTTGCCAAGTTCTGGCTCGAGGTGGAGGTTGACTCCGACCCATTTCTAAAGATTGCAGAATTGTTCTTTTATTTCTAAGTGTTTGACTGTTAGCTATGGGGGTGTTACCCTCCTCGTGTAGCATTGATAGAATATCGATTGTCAACTTATCCATTGAAAAAGTACAAAGAATACTTACACTTAGACTCAGACTAAATGTAAAACTTCTTAAGGTTGTGGGCATTCCATGATCTTGGGATAGGGGTGCCGTCCATTTCTCCGAGGTGATAGGCTTTGTTTTTGCTTATTTCTGCAATGCGGTATGGACCCTCCCAATTGCATTGGAGTTTGCCCAAGTGATTAGTTACTTCGACCTTTTCGAGGACATGGTCGCCAATTTAGAAATTACGGGTTCGAACACCTTTGTTGTATCCTCGAGCCACTGTGGCTCGGTACTGTTGTATGCATTGGAACCCCTTCTGCCGGGCTTCTTTAATTATATTGAGCTCGTGTGCTCGATCTTCTGCGTTCCTGGCGAGCTGGTAGTTAGATACTCTAGCTGTTTGGTGGAGTAATTCTGCTGGTATCATGACTTCCGACCCATAGACCATCGAGACGAGTGTTTACCTGGTGGCCGTGCGTGGGGGTGGTGCGGTAAGCCCAAAATACTCCATCAAGTTCATTGACCTAGGTTCCTTTCTTAGCTTCTAGCCTAGTTTGAAGGTTCTGGATGATGATACAGTTGATAACTTTGACTTAGCCGGTTGCTTGCGGATGGCCAACTGATGCAAAAAGTTGATTGATGGCCATGTCAAAGCAGTAGGATCTGGTGCTAGCGCTCTGAAACTGCATTCCATTATCGTAAATGAGAACCCTTGGGACTCCAATTCTGCAAATGATGTTCCGCCAAAGGAAATTTTGGATGACTTTGTCTGTAATCTTCACTGTTGGCTGGGCTTCAACATATTTAGAGAAGTACTCTACGGCAACCAACAAATAATGTCTCTGCCCGGTCGCGAGTGGAAGTGGACACACTATATCTATTCCTCACTGGTCAATAGGCCAGCAAACATCGACCAGGATCATCTCAACTTGGTGTTGGTGTGGGATGTTGGCATGCTTCTGACAATTGACACAGTTACGGGTGCATTCCTTGGCGTAGTTAAGCGTGGGCCAATAAAACCCACTTTCGAAAACTTTTTTGGCCAAGGATCGACCACCCGCGTGATTCCCACACTGGCCACTGTGGATTTTCTCTAATACTTTCTGAGCCTGCGACGGTCGGAGGCATCTCCTGGTGAGGCCCATAAAATCTCTCTTATATAGTCGCCTTTCGGAGTCGAGGGAGTAACTAGCAACTTTATATTGCAATTACCTGGCTTCATTCTGGTTAGCTGGTAAGGTGCCATCTCGGAGAAAGAGGATAATTTCATCGAGCCAGCAAGGCTTAGCGGGGTCGATGGAGCATATCTCCTAAGCGTCTTCATCGATTACATTTGCTGGAAAGAAAAGTGATATTCTGATCCTTGGAGCCTCTCATGTTATTCGCGAACTTGGACAGAACATTTGCCCTCGTGTTTTCCTCACGCGGGACTTGTTGCAATTTGAACTCCTTAGACTCAGATGCCAGAGCCTTGATGTAACGCCCCGATTTTCAGACAGTCAGGTACGCTCGACACGTGTGGGTTTCGAGCGTTAGGACTTTATTTTATTATTTCGTTTAATTAATTTATACGTGTTATATTAATTTCTATAAATTATGTTCAACATGATTACGTGAAAATTATGTGATACTCATTTCATTTGAGAATCCTTGTATGAATGGAATTTAATTGTTACATGAATTAATTGTCCAATTTGATTTAATTGCCAAATTGTCCTTAAATGCTCATTTATTTCAAGTGAGGGACTAAATTGCATACAAACCTTTTGGGACCTAATTGCTCATTTCCAAACTTGATATACTTAATGGCATGACTTATAAACATTAGGGACTTAATTGCAAATCTTGCATATTTTCCCCAAATATCACGTTATATGCATCTTTTCTCCAATCTCATCTCATTCTTCATCAAAAACATCTATGGTTGCTCCCTTCTTTCTACCGACACACAACCTCAAGGAAGAGGAAGTGATCCTTGTGATTTCATCCAAGTTTTCCTAGGAAATTTCATGTTTGGGGCTCAACCATCCCTCTTCATCTTCTTGCATCTCATCATCCTCCTTCAAGGTAGACATGGATATTTCATGAATTCTTGAATTATATATATGAAGCTAGGGTTTATGATTCAAGCTTGGTAATTCGTGTATTTGATGGTAGAAGCATGATTAGGAGCTTTTAACATGAATTAGAACTTGAATTCTTGAAAATATGGAAGAATATGGCATGAGTTCATATGTGAGCCTAAGTTGGTAATTATGGTGATCAAGGCATGATTTATATGTTTATATGGGTTCTTATCATACCTTGAGCATGAATATATGTTACTTTCACGAATTCTTGCATTAGGGATTGAAATATAAGTGTTTATGGAGTTTTGTTGTTGAATTCGTGCCTCCCCTGTTCTTCTCCCCTGTTTTCTGAACCTTCTGTGTAACGGGAACGGCCGTTCCCGTCCCCTTTGCAATTGGGGAACAGCCGTTCCCATTGTTTGAATAGTGTGTCAGGCGGCGAGGATGGGAACGCCCGTTCCCACTTTGTCTCATAGACGGGAACGACCGTTCCCATCTTCGGGGAGCCCGACAGCGGGAACGGCCATTCCCACTTTGAACTGAAACCCGGAACGGCCGTTCCCAGCTCTCTGGTAGTGCAGAAACTTTCTGCATAAAAATGGAATTTTGGGACGTCGTTCCAACGGGTTATTTGACCCCAAATTGCTATTATATGATTGATTATATGTCGAAACAACATGTTATCATGCTACATTGTTTATTGCTCGATGTCTCGTACATGATCATGCCGTGCGTCATTATATGGAATAATATGCTTGAATTGTAGTCTCATGCACGTACATTGTCCCGTTTCTTGTCCAGTTATTCTCCAGGGTGGAGATTGTCGAGCATGATCACGTTCACGCAATCACGAGTCGTGTGTCGCCTGTCAGGTGAGGTTTAATTTCTAGTTATATAGAACCCTTATAACCTTTACGTGGATTTTGAACCAAAGGTATTTATATTTATAATTTCATGAAAGCACGTATCATTTCAAGCATGTTATTGTTCATGAGTGAAGCAAGTAGGTTACGTTAGTGTGCATGAATCAAGCATGTCATGTCATGAAAGCAAGTCATGTGTTCTCCTGGCCAGGTCCTCCTTAGTGAGGGCGCTGGACTGGTCTTCGGGCCGGTGATTGTCCGTCCAATCACAGGAAGAACAATACCGTATCGTGTTCGTGTGTTCTCTTGGCCAGGTCCTCCCTCACTACAAAAAAACAGCCATTTTCAGACGAACATTTCCGACGAACAATTTTCATCTGAAATTTTCCGACGAAAGTCCGACGAAATTTCGACCAACCTATGTAAATCTTACTTTTGTCCTATGATGCAAAATTTCAGACGAACATCCGACGAAATTCCGACCAACTAAAATTTTAATTAAAAAAATAATTATATTTTATAATTCAGACGAAATATTGCGACGAAATTTCGTCTGAAAATTTAAGTTAATTTCATAAATTACTGCTCAGACGAAAGTGGCCTGAAATTCGTCTGAGATTTCAGACCAAACACCGACCCAAAAAAATTAGTCTGAAATTAGTTTAAAACTGCGGCCAAATTCAGACGAAAAAGTTCGTCTGAAATGGTAGAGATATTTTAGAGCCCTTAAACAAAATTTCAAGCATTTTTACAACGTGTAGTCTCCAAGCCCGCCACTCCAATCCCCAAATCTATCAATCCCGCCTCTCCAATGCCCAAAATCTGTCGATCCCGCCTGAAATTGGAGGCCCTAGTTTCTCTCCTAGGTTTCAATCCCGCCTCTCTCAATCTCCCTCGCTGAAAGTTTGCTCCATCTTCAATATCGGAGCCGTTGGCCATCACCCAAGTCGCGAAAAATATGTGAGATACACGGCGGAGCAGGTGGAGGCGTTGGAGCGGGTGTATGCTGAGTGCCCAAAGCCCAGTTCTTTGCGCCGCCAGCAGCTGATCCGTGAATGCCCTATTCTTTCTAACATTGAGCCTAAGCAGATCAAAGTTTGGTTTCAAAATCGCAGGTATTTTGGTTCATTTCTCATTTGATGGCAATCCTTTTCTTTAATGACGGTCATTCTTGGACCATTTTTAGGTGTCAATTTTTCTGGGTTTTGTTGTTCTTGTATCTTTTTCTTATCAAGTGTGTGTGTTATAGAGAGAGAGAGAGAGTTGCTCTATTCTTTGTTGACAATCATTTCTGGGATTGTTGTTGCACATTTAGATAAAGATAAAAAAATAAACAAAAATGGTGAACTAGGTGATTTTCAAATCCTTGGTGGTACTTGAACCTTAAGAATTGAAAATAAATATCTTAATGAAAATCTAAATATGGTTCGCTTGGTGATTTTCTTTTCGTTCTTGGTTGGTATTTGAACTGAAGGAACACAAATTAATTATCTTTGATTTTTGAACAAAATGTAGGCGCCGGGAGAAGCAGAGAAAAGAATCTACCAGACTCCAGAGTGTAAACAGAAAGCTTTCTGCCATGAACAAACTACTAATGGAGGAAAACGATCGTCTCCAATGTCGAGCACAGGGCTGCAACTTCTTTGTGTACGTGATTATGATATTTCATCTCACCAATTTTTGTTACATTTCATATGTTCCTTGTGTGACAGAAGTTCACTCTGTCCAAATCTTTTTGGCCCAGCATATTCTGGAATCATTTCAGTTTAATATATCATTCGTTGCCAAACCTGATAGTTACAACATCGATCATAGGAAAAATAATTCCATCTTGCTTTCAACCGATGCTTCATGATCAATTCTGGAGCTTGATCAAACTTATATAAGGGTGCCATCTTTGGATTGATTGATTTGGGGCCAAGGATTTTAAATTCATAATAACAAATTCATTACATTGTTTGGATAAGCTTATATTGCGATGAATTTCAAATCGTCATACTCCTATTTTAAGTTTTTCTTTCTTGGAGTCATTACGGTAGATTCCGAACACCACCCAAAGGGATCAGTTGCGAATTTGCATGTTTAATGAGTCCGTTTGATACCCGAAAAAAATTCCGAACGACACTACTGTCCCCTGTTTTGTCCTGTTTTCTGATCTGAATTTGCGGACTAAGCAGATGGTGTAAACCTTTGAATTTTACAAAACTGTTTTACATAGAAGTCCATATCTGTGTTGGGAGTATACCTATAAAATTTCATAATTTTCCGACTTCGTTTGATGTGGTAAACAAACTTGTCTTTGAAAGGTGTCGCTGCAGCGAAGTTGTTGTAGTGTCCTGACTTTACTCTAAAATCTGTATTCGTGCAGAAATCTCTAAGAATTGAGGCCAATTTCATTTGAAAGATAAGGTTGTATAGTTTACTAGGAATTTTACGGCTCGTTAAAATACCTTCCGAGCAATAAGTTATGTCGAATTTTCTATAATGTGTGCATGCATAGAGTTTCTGCATAAATGTGTTTGTGTGAATACAAGGTGACTCAAAGTACTCTTTTTTCTTCTTCTTCTACTGTTTTGCAGTATCTAATTACCAAGCTTAATGTTGGATTGAACTTTGTTATCTATTGGATTTGGAGCTGCATCATACTAAGGTGAGTTCACGGAATAAATAATTAAGCTGCAATTTCGAAAAACAAATCAGGAATAGTGACTCCTGCAAACAGAGAGATCCTAGTATTTTGATTCTGACATCATGCTTTTTTGTATATTCCTTTTCCGTTGGCGTTCTAACCAACCTGGGAATAAAAAGTTCAATTAATTGTTCTCGGCAGCAGTTATTATCATTCTACTATATAATGTTGTCCTAATAATGTTATTCCTAAACAGTGCCAGTCCTGGAGTAAAGGGGAAGGTAAAGAATAAAGATAGGAAATTGAAATACTTGCTTGTATAATCATGCTTGTTTGTCTTCTGATAGCTATCTTTCTTTTCTTTCTCTTTTTGTATTTTATTTCTCTTCTGTTGTGGGCTTGGTTGGTGTGAGTGGAGGTTGTTTCCATGGTTTCCCTTTGAAGGAATTCGCACTTGTTCTTTACTTAGTTTTATTTTCTGATTGAATATGGATTAGAGGTTGGATTTCCTTCATTAGAGTTTTCTTTAGATTTCGTTTATATATGTGTTAGCTAAATTTTGAAGGTTGTGGGTCAGGTGGGCCTTTGAGGAAATCTACTTTGCTGCATCTTCTTCGGTTCTGAAAACAATAAAAAATGCAGACCCCTAAATCGAGGTAATTCTTATTCATCTTGTTACAATGAAGAGTATCCTTACTTTGTCAGTCTATTCTAGATATTATTGAGGTAGAATGGCCTTATCTGTTTCATTTCCTGTTGTTGTTGCCTTGTACAGATCATGTAATTCTTGTTCCCTATTTTACTTGTTTCGATCTTAAACCATGCATGATCTGATCCATCTTTGAAGAAGTGAATTATGAACATCCATGGAATGATCAAACAGCGGCTCTGGATCTAAAATGCCTGTGTCATTTGGTGTGTGGCGTGTGCGTGTCGACTTACTAATTGAATGTGATGGTGTCTTTTTCCAGATATAGAAAAATTAAAAGGAATTTGTAAAAGTATAAATTTCACATCCTTCATTGAATTGATAAGTTGACTGTTATGAGTGATCCTTATGCATGTTACCGTGGTGGATTTTGAGTTTTGCGTATTTAATTGCAGACCGAACTCTCTCAATTTGAAACAAAAACCATGACAGTTGTTAAACTGGGGTAAGGATAAAGTTTTATGGACTGGAAAGAAGTACATGAATGCAGTTGCCAGTTGCAACAAACTCTTTTTTACTCTTTTTTATATATACTCCTGAGAATTATGCTTTTGTATATTGAAAGAGGCTCGAGATTAATCACAGTAAGTTTTGTTTAACATATTGTATTAATAATTCAACATTGTTTAACTATGTTTGAGCAAGAGGGATACATGGTGCACCCCAGCAAAACAGCGAAACCACTACCACTCGACCGCCTCAAAAGCCGATAACAAAAAGTCATCAGCGCCTTGATGACTTTTTCCTTTTTCCTTGAAGCCCCAGGTAAATATACGAATACATCTCAGGTACCAAAACCCTTTTTCCTTGAAGCCTGAAGTTGCGTTCTGCCACGCCAAAGCCTCCGCCGCCGCCTTCGGCGCCTCCACTCGCGATAACAAAAAGTCATCAGCGCAGCATATATAGGTTCTCCCCTTTATATACTCTCCTTTTAATTCCTTCTTATATACTCTCTCTCTCTCTCTCAACTGTGAAAAGACATTTGATCAATCTTTTTACTTAACTACAGCCTGATGGATGTTTGGTGTAATTAGAAAATGAAATGTGATAAAATTAACTACATTTTATCAATTTCTTTAATTTCTTGAAGAAATGGTCTGCTAAAGCATCAGTAATTGGTTAGTGAGGTGGTTGAATGTAGTTGTAAATGTTAACTGCGTACTATTTGCTCCATAATGTTCTATAAGTGTTACAAACTTTGGTTATTGCTTGCTGAATATCATTTTTTTCTTTTCCTTTTTTTTTTTTTTATCTAGAATAGAATGTTGACATTCGTTTCGAGAAATGAGTCTCACAAGTAAGATATACTGCTGCTCAAGTTGGAGCTCCTGTAATTTCTGAGAAAGCCTCACAAGAACAAGAATTGAGCTCGTAAGTTCGGTCCTTTTAATCATTAAATTAAATTATGAAGATCAGGTATTAAATTAAGATATTTGTTTCCTAGAGAAGTGCTTATGCCCTTATTTGTTTCAGTTTTTTCAGTTCCAAGTCAATTCCGTTTAGTTCGCATAGGTGCTAAGTTATTCATATACATGTCCATATATATATATATAATATATATAGATATATGCTATAGCAGTGTTCTTTCTTGTCATTTCAAGTGATTTGAAATGAGTTCTTTCTTCCTCAAACGTATAATTACATACTTCTCGTTTGGTCAAAAGAATTTTGATTAATTGAGGTAGACGACAACTCATAAGATTCAATTGTATGTTCTTTTAGGACTCGTTTGGCACAACAAGTTACAAGTATGTTGGTAGTGTTTGGTGCTGAATTTGGAACTGTTGTTGTGTTGGTGTTCACAAATATGGTCATCATTTAGACTCTGTTATTGGGGTGTGGTGAAGGTAACTTGTTGTGTGCTGGCAGATTTAAAAGTTTAGGGTATATTGTTAGAGTTAGATTGATTACTTGGATTGATTGCATTCACATTAATTTTTGTGGCATTGTCACACATTCCAAGTTCGAAATGAATGTCTTAGGTTTGTGTTTGTGAGGAGTTTGGTGGACTAGATTGAAAGGAATATTGTAGGAATGTAGGTGTCTAATGGGACACTTGGAGCAAAGTCTACAACTCAAATATGATCATCATTTAGCAATAGTCTTTGCACTTCTTCTGTACCCAGTTGAGATTTTCATTTAGTTTAATAAGATACTTAAAATATGCTATAAGGATTATGCATTTACATGTCTTTAAAGTTTAAATCCTTAGTCAGCAAATAACATTTTTCGGTTTAATGTTTTTGTTGACAGATCAGACAATTCAAATGGCTTAAGTGGTGGCAATGTAGCAACACTAGGTAAATTTTCAAATGTAGCGAGAAGTTTTCACTTCATATCTACTGTTGGCGTATTTTACGTAGTTTTTGCAAAATATGGATATGTAATAGTACATGGAGATTTTGTAATTCGGTAGATTTTATCGAATTTCGTGTAGTTGGAATTGTTATTACAATATTGTGGGATTTATGGACATGATTAAATTTCTAAATTATTGTTGGCCTATTACACATTATTGTTGAATTTCAAGTTTTTTATTATTTTATTTTGGGATATATAATTGTTGAAAAACAGATTGAAAATTCATAAAAACAAAAAAAATAAAAAATTAATAATAATAATAGAAAATTTCAGACGAAATTGCGACGAATTTCGTCTAAAAAAAATTCTGAATTTTCGTCTGAAAATCGTCTGAAAGTTCGTCTGAAATATATTCAAGTTCGTCTGAAATTTCGTCTGAAATATAACATAAAACAATAAAATATATATTTTTCGTCGGAAATTTGGTCTGAAATTTCCTCGGAAAAAAATTCAGACGAACACTGTTGGTCGCAAATTCGTCGGAAAAGAATAAGAGGAAATTTTGGACACTATATTTTCGTCGCTAATTTCGTCTGAAAATTAAACAATGAAAATTTGGTCCACATACTTTCGTCTGAATTTTCGTCGCAAATTGGTCGGAAAGTAAGTTCGTCGGAAATTATTGATTTCGGACGAAAAATTTTTTCGTCTGAAGTTCGTCGGAATTTCATCGGAAATATAGTTCGTCGGAAGTTTCATCGGAAGTTTCGTCTGAATTTGGCTGCGACGAGCGTTTTTCCGACCAAATTGAGTTCGTCTGAAGTTCGTCTGAAGTTGGTCGGAAATCATGAATTTCAGACGAAAACATCCAAAATTTCGTCTGAAATTTTCGCCTGAAATTGACTGTTTTTTTGTAGTGCCTAGTGAGGGCGCTGGGCTGGTCTTCGGTCTGGTGGTTGTCCGTCCAACCACAAGAAGAACAAAGGCCTATTGTGTGCATGTGTTCTCCTGGCCAGGTTCTCCTTAGAGAGGGCGCTGGGCTGGTCTTAGAGCCGGTGGTTGTCCGTCCAACCACAGGAGGAACAAACCCTGTCATGTTACAAGCAAGCCATGTAGTGATTGCATGATTTCCATTCCATGAACGTGTTATATGACTACACTATTGCATGATTGCACGATAATTGAATTGCGTGATCACCTAATAATTAACAAGCAAATAGGTATGTTATCGATTGCATGAAAAGAACAAGAACTTAATATTGATAGTTGTATTCTCGGGCGAAGTTAGATTATTATTGAACTTGTATATCTATCTTTTATAAACCTTTACCCGAGAACATGACTCGCATGTTATCTGCGCTAATATGTATTTAAACCCCTCACTCGGTCTTCACAGACTGACGCCTCCACCTTTCAGGTTATTGCAGGTGCACGCTAGGCGGGAGTTGAGTCGAGTCGAGTCCCGTTCATGTAGTCGTGTCATCCGTGGTTCGTGTATTTATTTATTATGGTTAATTATGGAATTGTAGTTGTTGTTATTGTTAAATTGAAGATGATAATGTATTTATATGATCAGTTAGAATATATTTTATTTGGTAAACGAGAAATGTCATGATTGGATAAATGGAAATAGTTGATAATGTTATGTTTATGCTTCCGCTTTATTATGTCGCATGTTCGAGTATCCCGCCTAGCTTGTCGTGTATTGCATTGTCACCCGTTCGCTATAGGTTGGTTCATGTACGGATCGCCCATTTCGTATGTGGATTGACCTGTAGTGCGGGGGTGTGGCACCTCCACGTGTCCGGGGTGCTACACTTGACCTTGGCTAGGTATTTAATCATTGATTCTTCTTTGGCTTTATAGGATCCCTCGGCCTGACTAGCTACCAACCGTGAGTCGGTTACCACCGCGATTCTTTCTATCCCATGGTCTTTTGCAATTTTCAGTCCGGCGATTAGAGCCTCATACTCTGCTTCATTGTTGGTTGCTGGGAAATCCAAGGATATGGCGAAATCCACCTCCTGGGCTTCAGCACTTACCAAACATATCCCCACACTCCCTCCTTGAGAGGCTGAGGAGCCGTCGACCGACAAAGTTCACAACATCGAGCGTGGGGCTTCTTTGTTTGTGTCATTTCTCTCGATCAATAAGTCTACCAGAATTTGGGTTTGATAGGCAGTCCGGGGTTGAAAGCTAATGTAAAATTGGCTAAATTCTACTGCCCACTTTACTTGCCTCCCCGAGGCGTTTGGTATTTCCAATACCTGGCGCAACGCTTGGTCAGTGTGCACCACTACCGAATGTGACTGGAAGTAGGGTCTCAACTTCCTGGAAGTATAAACAAGGGCCAAGCCGAATTTCTCGATTTCTAGGTACCGTATCTCTACGCTATGAATGATTTTGTTGATATAGTACACCGACATGTACTTCCTTTCTCGCAGGGCCACCAGCAATGAGCTGACCGCTTCTTCCGTAATCGCCAAGTAGATATACAACGTTTTCCCTGTAAAAGGTTTAGCTAGCAAAGAAGGGGATGCAAGATACTCTTCAAGCCTTTCAAAGGCTTGATCACATTCGTCAGTCCATTCGAATTTTTTAATATTGCAAAGAATTTTAAAGAACGGAAGATTCTTTTCAGAGGAGCGAGAGATGAACCTGTTAAGGAGATAATTCGACCCACCAGACGCTGGAGGTCCCTAATTGTGTGCGGTCTGTTAATGCTTTTGAGGGCCAGGATCTTTTCTGGGTTGACTTCAATTCCCCGTTAGCTTACGACGTAGCCAAGGAATTTGCCACCCTCAACTCCAAATGAGCACTTGTTCGGGTTCAATTTCATCTTGTACTTCCTCAATAGGTCGAAAGTCCGACCCAGATCCTCGAGGTGCATCTCTGCCTTCTCACTCTTGATGATCATATCGTCCACGTACACCTCCACTGTCTTGCCAATCTCATCCTCGAAAACTTTGTTCACTATTCTCTGGTAGGTGGCTCCTACATTATTCAAACCGAATAGCATAACTTCGAAATAATCTACGTCTTTAGTCAAAATGGAAGAGGTTTTCTTCTTATCCTCTGGGGGCCATGAATGTTTAATAGTAGCCTTGGAAGACATCCATCATGCTTAAGAGTTCACAACCCGTGGTGGAGTCGACCAATTGGTCCATCTGTGGCAGAGGATACGGGTCCTTTAGGCAGGCCTTGTTCAAATCCATGAAGTCGTTGCACACCGCCATTTGCCTCCTGTTTTCGCGACCAAGACAACATTGCAGAGCCAATCAACGTACTTGGCTGGGGTGTTATGCAGAAACCTTCTAGAGTGATACATTCTAATAATAAAATTTTCAGACACGTTGCCTGCAAGAGACGGGACCAAAAGAATTATTTTTTTAGCCAAAATAAACCCAGAAGAAAACATATGGGACACCCCTACAAATATTAAGCCCTAACAAAGCCTCTTTTTGGAGACATTGTAGGCCACAAGATATTGAATATTCACTACAATACAAAAAAAGTACTGTAAATCTCGAGAACGAAAAAGTATATAAATTCTAATGAAACTCTAAGACACAAAGCAAAAATAAAGAATGCAAGCGAAAAGGCAAAGTACTTACCATAATCGATTTGGTAGCTTGCCTTTTTGAATTAAAGCTGGAGTTAGCTTGCCTTTTTGAATTTTAGGAATCGATTTGGTACGAACCACCTAACCATCACTGACGAAGAGGTGATTTACAAAAGATGCAACGTCCTTTTCCCTTCTGACTTTCAACTCTGTTTTTCCTTCACTCTGTCTTTTCCTTCATTTATATAAAGAGAGAGTGAGTGTGTGTGAGAATATTTCTTGGCTTTCGACTCTGTTTCATTCCTTTATTTTCTCAAAGAGAGAGAATGAGAATTTTTTAAAATTCTGAGTTTTAATCACCATTTTTTTTTTTTTTTTGAAAGAGAGAGAAAGTTTTTGAAACTTAATTGTGTTTTTCCAGAGAGAGAGAATGAGAACTTCTTAAAGTTCTAAAACTTCGTTGCCCAATAGAGAAAATCCTAATAGTTAGTTATAGGGGAAAAAAAAAAAAAAAAAGATTAAAAGACACATTTACCCTTAATAGAGAACATAAATGACATTTTGTAAAAAATATGTAGTTTTGTTTGTGGTTTGTAATGAAAAAGAGTTTGGATTGCAAACCATAAATATGATAATAGTTCAGGTGGGAAAAAATAATTATCTTTCCATATATATTGATGGGGTCAAAATACGATCGTTCCACGTAAGACACGTGGCATCGCCGAGATGATGACATCTGTCTCCCCAAGGCTTCACCACCAATACACGAGCGCTAAACCCAACGAGCGCCTTCCTTCTTCAGGAGTTAAGCCCAACGAGCGCTGTCACTCCCACGAGCGTCCTACATGCTAAATGATGGGCACGTCCACCTGCCAAAGGAGCCCTCTTCGAGCGTCACACTCCCTCAGAGTAGCCTCCTCTTTGGCTCGTCACTTGAACTGGAGCCTTCATCCCCCTCAGCGGATATCTTGGCCTCCAATACTCCAGGTTGTCACGAGCGCGCTCTTAAGCCCTCGTCACCAACCACCCAAATGGCTCTCTGACACAACGTACATGCCCGCGCACCTGCCACTGTTGCCAGCACTAACTTTTGGCCGCTTTTGCAGAAGATTCCTCCTAGGTTTCTCTCTCACAGCGCCACGTGTTAGGGCAACATTCGGCCAGGACCACTTGAGGCAAATGACCAAAGGGCCCTTGACCCTCAACTATAAATAGCCAAAGTCATCTTCTACACTGGTAAGCATTCTTAAGCATTCTTCATCACTGCAACTGTGACTGAACTTACATTTCTTCATACCTTGAACTGACTTGAGCGTCGGAGAGCCAAACTGGGTATCACCCCCAGTTCCCCCAGCTTGGCCTTCTGACCTTTCTTGTGCTTGTCCCAACAGGTAGAACCCCCTTTTCATTTCCGGCGAAGCTCCGGTGGTTTCCTCCACAAAATACAAATCGTAAAGTGATCGGATTCGGATCAACCCATTTCTGAACCCCATCATATATAATAAATCAGAACTTAGCTCGTGAGCCACGAGGTAAGAAATACATGGCTTCGGTTCAAAATTCCATGAGCCGAGCCAGGGTTCGGCTCGTTAATTTTGAACCCAAGCCCGAGTTTTTTGAGCTAGCTTGTTGGACTCACGAGCTGGCTCGACTCGTTTGCATCCCTAGTCAATGGGACACTTGTGTTGGACATTTCTCACATAAATTAAAAAAAAAAAAAAAAATTATATTATCTTATTTATATCTTGTTGTGTTTGTACTATTGTATATGTATCCGTGCATCGGAGGTATCCCAATCCAATTATTCAAAGAGGAATAGACTAGACCATCGCGTGATTGGAAACTTCTATTCTTATAAAACAAAGAACATGTAAACACATTAGGTACAGTTTAAATGTCAAAAGATGTAGGTCAACTTGAAAATATGAAGAATCAAGGGGTCACATTGAATAATACACGAAAAACTTTTCAAAGCTGGATCAATTAGTTGACATTTATTAGCTGATCTAGTCAATTTCACTCTACCATGTCCCAATGGCCAAGTTATTCCCATTTATTGAAATTATTAGTAGTGTTAAAAAGGTATATAATATTGTTATCTCTGTTCAGATTTGGTGTAAATTTTTTCTTATTGATGATAGCTCTACTATTTGAATCGTTAAACTAAATTATATGATAATATATCGTATCAAATATTTTTGTTTTCTTAAAGAAAAAACAAACATTACACATCAACAATATCGTCTAAAACGTAAAAAATAACATAATTAGGAAGTTTTAAATTCTCATCACTAATATCTAGTGCTAACCACTAAATTATGAGCTATACAGTTCTCTTCGCGCCAGAAAAAGTGAATTCAACGACCGTAAGCTGGGATATCACCCTGCGGATATCATCGATCAAAGGGTCGTAAGCGATAAGTTTGGTCCCTCGATTGCAGTTTACGAATCAAGTTTAAACTGTCGCTCTCAAGTATAACTTTGTTGAATCCTTTTGTCTTTGCTGATTCAACCGCCGGAAGCAAAATTAACAAGGAAAATTATATTGGTTTTGTTTTGATAATATTTATAGGAGGTATAATATGTTAAACATTTTACTACTTATTTCAAGTTACTTATCCATTTATTAATGAAAAAAAAAAAAAAGTTTACATATCAATTTATTATTATTTTTAAATTTTCAATTCACTTAGGATTCAGTTTCCCGTTCACAAATTCTAGATTGAGAAATTTGGTGCAAATCTAAAAAAAAATTGTTAGGTAAATCTACCGCATCAAATCAAATCTACTAAAATAATAGAGAAATATCTTAGCATTGTCGTGGACATGTCCTTTTCTTTATAATGAAAAAATAAATGACTCAAGACTATCTTGCTTTCTTTTTTTTTTTTTTTTTCTCCTCTCTTATTCTATGATTTAATATTCTCGTAATATATATATATATATATATATATATATATATATATATATATATATATATGCGCGTGTGCAATTTTAAACAACTTTGAAAGTAACAAAAAATCAACTTTTAATTATTTTAAACAATCATAACTCTTGTTAGAACTAATTTTGAAAATTTTTGTTTACCCACATATATTTTAGAAAATTTTAGTTTTGTCCTCCTAATTTTAGATTTTCGTCCCCCCACCCCCCAAATTTTAACCTTTAAATTTTGGCTACGTCCCTGGTCATGGAATACCCACTCGACCAAAGTTAATCTCGACTATTCAAGCATTGGTCTCACCCATTTGATTCAAATGCTGTCCGAATGAGGTTCATCCTGATAGATTGAATCAACTTTTTCAAAGGCAGTAATATGATTGTACACAATTACTATCATGTATTGTGATAATATCTCAGATTTCTCATTTTTTTAAGTCAATAGTATAATTTGATGGTTCCATGCTATATTGAATTACTTAAAAGTTAAAATACAATAATATTAACTGGAAGAATTTTGTATTTTGATTGGAAACCAAATAATAATTAATATGTATATATATATTCCCAAATTGGCTGCGCAAAATACGGTCAGCTCCTTTGGGCTCACCTCGTACTGTCTTGGCTTTAAAATAGCTGTCACGCGGCTCAGTGGTCCACCAATAATGAAAATCAATTGTTATCTTAATTAGTTATAATAATTACAATTATTATAATTTAAAAGATATTATTAAAGCAATTAAAGCTCACTGCCTTCCCAACAGCCTAACAGCCACAATATATTCTTCCGATTTGGTCAATGGTCATACTTCACGTTCTTGTGGAAATTGGAAAATACTTAAATTAATTAATTGAAAACGAGTTAATTTAGAATTGTAAATGAATCAGACCTAAGTCGAGCTTATAAATATTTTTCAGACTTAGGCTCAAACATATTTAAAAAAAATGAAAGTGAGTTGGAATTTCATTTTATGGTGTCGTGCTCGATTCATTCATAGCGAGTCCATTTGAAGTCCTAAACAATTATTACTAATATTATGGGTTATTAGTTTTTTACAAATTATAAGAAGGAAAAAGAAAACATTCATGAGTTGAACAAGATTCTTGATCCAGCGGAAAAAGAAAAATATGATTATTGAGCTCAAGTGTTTAATGTACAGATAAAATATTATTATTTTGTCACGTGGTTTGGTGTTGAATATTTTATTTAATATTATGTTCGATAATTTTAAAAATATTATTTTATTATGTAATGCCATGTCGTCTAACATTCAATCTGACACAACACCTGATATATTCATTATTTGATGTATTTATTATTTCACTGTATCCAGTGGCGGATCCAGGATTTTTTATCATTCGGGGCTGAAAATTCATAGGTCTTAATATATTAAAATATAATAATAACTTGACACTATAATTCATAGATTATAATTGTTTTCGACGATTCACATTCCCTTCAATTTGCTCCCACCATTTTTTCTCAAATTAAAGTTTTCACGTACAGATACTAATATGATCCATTATTTAAAAAAAAAACACTAAAATTTATTACGGGATTATAATATCTACTATCGAGAGTGTAGTAATTAATTCTTTTGGTAAATTATAGGTAAGTTAAAAATATAAACAGTTAAATAAAAAAAAACTATTAAGTCTTTTATATTCGAAATTAAGATTTGAATTCACAACATTTTATAAAAATAATATGCATTGAAAATTAGAGTTTTTTGTGATATTAATTTGACAGAATTAGGTTTTGATTAGAATTACCGACATGATATGATATTTTTAAACTATTAAGTCTTTTATATTCCAAATTAAGATTCGAATTCATAATATTTTATTAAAATAATATGTAATGAAAATTAGAGTTTTTTATGATATTAATTTGACAAAGTTAGGTTTTAGTTAAAATTACCGATGTGATATGATATTTTTATCTCTCTAATATTATATGATACATTATCTATATAATAAGATACATTACACTAATTTTTATTTACATAAAAACATAATACAATTGATTTTTTTCATAAAATGATCCGCGCATCATAACAAAGTTTTCAAATTTTTAATTATTTTCATATTCGAAACTTGAATTATATCTAATATAATATATATACATATAACATTTATTATATATAATAGCTAGTAAATTTTATACTTTTAAAAAATATTAATTATTTATTTTTAATAATAAATATTTATATTTTAAAAATTAAATTTATACTTTTAAAAAATATTAATTATTTATTTTCAATAATAAATATTTATATTTTAAAAATTAAATTTGTGGGGTGGGTTGAGGAATTTGTGGTCTTGCCCCTATATTTTGTATTATTTATTCTTGGGGCATTGTTTATGTAGGTAGGTAGTAGCCAGTAGGTAGTAGGTTCTTTGAATTAGTAAAAGGTCTCTCCTTGGTATTGCAATTTGCAAATATAATTGCAAGTTGTTGCAACTTGTCTTTAAAGTTTAGGGCTAATTTCGTAATTCTCTATTCCTCCGTGTTTCATTGTGTTTTGCTATTAACCTTTGAATTAATGTTATTATTTCCTTAATTTTTATAAGGTTATACTTGATCCTTTTTAGATAGAATTTTAGGGAATATTCTGTTTTATTTTTTTTTTGGTCTGATTTATAAGGTCAAATTTGTACAAATCAAATTTTAAACGTGTTGTTATTATATATCAAATTGAAGTTCTCGCTCCAAGGAATACAAAGGTGGTTTCGAAATCAAAATTCGACAACCAACGAATAATAAATTGCCGGTCAAATATGACGCATAGTCGAGAAAGCTTTGCAGGCGAATTACGACACTTCTGACAACCAATAGGGTTGAACGGGATATGTAGCACCCGCACGGTGGGTCACCACATCCCCCGCACCAAAGTCCGATCCACATACGAAATGGGAAGTCCGTACATGAACCAAACAGTGGCGAACGGGAGACTGACAAACTCACACCTAGGCTAGGCGGAATTTAGACCCTGAAAGTAAAACTCAAACCAAAACAAGAATGCGGAAGCGAAACAAGCCATGCAGAAATCAAAATATTCATAAGCAGTTGACGGGCTCAACTAGCATAAATACCTAATCCCGAATATCAAATAATAATCATAAATCCAACGGGTTCAACTAACATAAATACCTAATCCCGAAATATACATATCAATACATAATTAAATTCTACATATCATATTCAAACATATCTTATACATAAGCCAAATTAAAGAAATGCAAATGCAAGACCACCTACTAGACAAAGACACGGAACAGACTCCAAAAGACAGACACACTCCGCCTAGCACGAACTCCAAGCAAAACCTGCAAACTAAAGGTAAAAGGGGAGGGGTCAGTCTTAACTCGACTGAGTGAGGGGTTAACGCACTCACACTATATATATAAGAGCAAAGCACATATCAAACTCATAATGTTCATGAACGCGGGGATAGTTTTTGCACACTAAATCATTTCCCGTGGTATACATATATACAAAGGGCTTACTTAGCAAAAGCAAACAAACCAAATTAACTTACCGAACAAACTTAGCAAAACCTATTAGTTCCTAACATAATCAAAACTTAACTTATCTTATAAAACTCCCTTTTTATTTAACTTAGAATCTATCCCCGTTTCATAAACCTTAACAGAACATACATATCATATCATATAGAACTCGGCGGGTACGAGCTCCGACTCCCCCAATCTCCTCATAACATATCAAATCAGAATCAAAACATAAAACTTACATACATATCAAATCATATCATATCATCCTCAACTCCGGGTGATGGAAGGGTGTATACGCCCAAACCATCCAGACAAACGAGGGGAGCGCCTTGCGAGTACTCAAACCCTCAGGATTCCTTCCCTCACCAAACCTCCTGGTGAGTTCAGGGGTGATCCTCTGCAGACAGATGGAGACTATGCACAGGCTTAACCTCGACGACCCTATACCGTCCCGAGGGTTCCTTACCCATAGCTCCGGGGCCCAACAAACACATATCATATCAGAACCCGCTACAACAGAGACAGACAGACATAACTTATACATATATACGTATACATACCACTTTCCGTTTCAATCAAACTCGGTCCTTGCCAAACTTGGCTCATGAGAAGTATACGGTTAGAAGCATAGCTTCACGTGGCAAATCATAACAAATCATTCCAAACCAAGCATACATAGGCTCGTACATTGCTCAACATACTTGCAAATTCAAGGCATATTCAGCAAATACATATTTCACACTTATTTATATACATATAAGGCTTATTAAATCACATGCAATCAAAACCGAGCACATTGCAATAAGGTGTAACTATATCCTAACCTCACCTGACACCGAAGAGGCCAAAGACACAACAAACGATCCACCCCGGAATCAACACGGCCAACAAAACACCACCCCGGGTGTACCTGAACAAACTGAATACAAAACAAGACTTAGACCCGAGAATGAACCAAATAAACGCACGGCGTATGCTTATGATTGGCATGAAGTCATGGATCACGTATACACTCATAAAATACTCATTCTTTAATATTAAATTACAATTCATGCACCAAATATAGCATATAATACGAATTCATGTCAAAACATGCAATACAATTAAGATATAAATCAATAAGCGGCAAAAGAAATCAATTAAAAGCATAAAACCCAAAACTACACACTGGACCACGGGAAGGGCCGTTCCCAGAAACAAGGCAAAACGGGAACAGCCGTTCCCACCAGCGCTGCCCGGAACGGCCGTTCCGGCCCAAAGAACAAAACGGGAACGGCCGTTCCCATACGCGGATGGGAAAGGCCGTTCCGGCCCCAAGGCCAAAACGGGAACGGCCGTTCCGGCTCGTCCTGCTCACTAAAACAGAGCAGAAGCAGCAATGGCGTCGGGAGCCAACACCACCACACTCACACAGCAACAACCAACAACCAAATCATGCAAAATCAACACAATAAATCATATTTAACATATAGAACATAAATTTACACTTAAGAGCTCACGAAACGAGCTTAAACACGCCAAAGTCCCAACCCGACACTATTCATCGTCTTCCCCAACAAAGCACGTAGGCACATATCCGAGATACGAAAGAGATATTAAAGTAACGCATGTAACGAAAGGGTCACAAATCTTACCTTAGGTCGTTGATCGGACGGTTGGATCTCCCAAACCCGAGCTCAAGGCTTCTTGGCCAAAAATGGGGAAAATGCTTCTCTTTCCTTTCTTGTTGCTGCTGAACGTGGAAATGAGGAGAGGAAGAAAGGCTGGCCCCTTTTGGGGCTGGTCAGACGGGTAGGTTCAAACGGTATCCGGTCCACGCGGATCGGAGTAAAAACGATAGGGTTATCAAATGGCTTTAGAAGTAAAAGGTTAATTCATTGAATCCGAGTCATCGAAACGAACTCAATGATAGGGTCGGAATTCGAATTCGAATTCCCGAGCTCAAATAGCCACGAAGGCTCAAACGTCCTAATTATAATTAGGTCCCTAAATTGCAAATATTGAACAATTGAGTCCAAGTACAATTTAATTATTCTAAGGCACACGTAATTAAAATTAATATCACGTTGACACGTAAGCATACTAAATCACATAATTCACAAAATACTGAAATAAACTCTCTCGTGACGCCGTACCTGGAATGCCGAAGAGACGGGGCGTCACAATCTCCCCCCCTTAAGAGAACCTGGCCCCCAGGTTCCACCGCTCGTAACAAAACGACGAGCAACTCTCCCGCATTCACCCAAGTTCGGGGCTCGCGACACTCCGACATGGGTTATCCCGAGAAAGGTCTTCCAAGCACGAAGGGGGTTCGATCATCACTTCAAGCTTCACACGAACTTGATCCCGACTAGGAGTAGTTCAGACTTCTCGCACGATAGGAGGCTCACAAGTGATTCAACTCCCACCGCTTGGATCAATCCAAACCAACCCACAATTCGGGACCACGAGTGGAGTTGTTAAAGAACTCAAACCACTCGCTCTCCACCCAAGAAGGGCCTTCAATCTGTGGTTCGAAGTTGACATTCGAACGTTGATCACCTCAAACCTTGAACTCCGGGAACTTGTGGAGTAGACCGTTGCAAAGCACGACCCTCAACTTACCGTAAAACAACAACACTCGCACACTCAAGTCGTCCCAGAGGGTAACCAACAACTCACAACTACAACACACACACCCAAAGCAAAGCAAAACAAAAGATGGATGATGCACGTGGTATGTATGTTTAATGTACCGTTCATCGAAGCATTGGAATCTTTTCTTTATGATGAATTGATCGACGCCAGAATTTCTTAGTTCCAGGTTATGCTCTGAAATTCCCAACGTGTCTCGAGCTTCGAATATCACCCTGATCTTTATCCCACAGTTGTGGTTTAGCTTAAATAACTCTAATCCAATTCTCCTTGCTCATGACTATATCTTGAAATTCCCCGGTATCTCTTACACTTCAAATATCAAGTCAAATCTTCATCCCACGGTTGACAATTATCCTTGCTAGTTCTTCGAATTTAATCCTTGATAATTTCTCTAATTTAAACTCCATCTCTTAAGTGATCTCTTGGTCTTGTTTTTGTTTCTCCCAAAATTCTTGTAGAAGTACTTTAAGAAAAAGATCGTGTCTTAAAACCGTAGTTCCTTCTCAAAGTCTTTCCCAAATCCTACGGCCCGAATTCTTCTTCCATTTGTGTATTGTGGAATTTTTCAATAATTGCCTTGTCTCGAAATCTTAGTTCCTTCCCAATAAGTGTTCTTCAAATTTGGTGCCGAACTCATTACCTTAGCACCCTTCTCTTGAATATATAAGGAAGTGTGTCGTCCCTTGATTAATGCTATTGATTTTCTTTGGAAATCCTGAGGTAATTTCTTGTGTGATCTATTCCACTCAGTGATTTAGGGGATCCCATAACCCAATTCCCGTAGTAATATGTTCCGTAGGCTCTCCCGAACCAATACCTTCTACTATACTTTAATTTCTTTCTCTTGAAGTTGAATAAAGGCTCGATTAGAATTTTCTAGCAAGTTCTTCTCTTCAAGGCATGGTTAACTAAAAACCAATTGATCACCGTACTCCCGGGATTTTAATTACTCATTTTTGTTGCCAAATCCTGAGATAAACTCTTGCTCTAAAATTAGTTTCCTTCCCATAAAAAATCTTTTAAGTGTAGCATCGATTCCCTTAGGGTTAAATGAGAAGCGGTTACCATTTCCCCAATGTTGTAATTGATTGTATTTGTTCCCAAACCCCAAGTTGATCTCTTGTTCTACTCTTGTTATTCTTGTTTAAATTCCACCGGTAGAGACCCCTTCATGTCTTTCTCCTAATCATATCCAAGAGTTAACTTTCTTCATTGTTCTTAAATCCGAACTCCGAACTCCAAAACAAATCCTGCCTTGTGCTTGGTGAAATAAGCTACCTCGAATCTTTAATTTCTCTTCAAAATATACCCCAATTCCTAAATTCTTCAACTTGGTACCGGGACCTCTCAAATCATTCTTCTTCGTCATATTTTCCATGTTTCCATAAACTCAACCCGATCTCCAAAAGAAATTCTTAATTTTTGTTCCCTATCCAAACCATCTCTTCCAATTCCCATCGAACACAACTTGGTAACTTGAATGAAAAGATATCCTAAAATAAAACACTAAATATGCATGTTGAGTCAAAGTGCGAATGAGATGCATCACGTACTCATCACTTAGACACATAATGGCATCAACGCTTAACAACAATTAATAATGAATAAAAATTAATGACAACTAACAATTACGGCACAAGAACAAATAATTACAATATTTAAAATGGAGGATGAATGCTCGTGCCATGAATGCAATTACCTCAACTTTCGGATTCCTGTTGGTTTCCAATTTGAAGCCGTTGATCCCGTGCCTTTTGCTTGTTAGCTCTCGGTTGATCACACTCGGAAATCTTGTGCTCTGTTGACCCGCAAATGTAGCACCTCTTCAATCTGTCCCAACATGCTTCGTAGGTATGAGTGGTACCTCCACAATAAGCACATAATTGGGGCCTTTTCCCCAACCTTGAAGTATTCCCGGTCTCGTGTTTCTTCCCTCGAATTCTCTTAGCCCGAGTTCCATGTTGACGAAATTCTCTTTCCACTTGCAAGTTTGAGCATAAACCTGGCTCAACATTAGACCCCGATACCTCTTCTTCCTTGCCCCTTGTCATGATCCAAGTTTCGACTCTTAATGCTTTCTTTGTAGCTTTATCCCACGTGGTCGTATCCTTTGCAATTAGGGCTTCCTTGAATTCATCCCGAAGACCTTCCATGAAATATTTGGCCTTCATTTGTTCATTACCCATAATATGAGGCACATATACGCCCAACCTTTCGAATTCTTCCATGTATTCCACAACGGGTCTATCTCCTTGTTTCAGATTGAGGAATTCTTCAAGTCTTCGCTCTTGTAGAATAACCGGTGCAAACCTCTTTCTGAATTCTCGAATAAATACTTCCCAAGTCAACTCTTCGTTCGTAGTCTCTAGTTGTTGAGCAACCCTTTTCCACCACTGTCTTGCTTGTCCTTGCAAAAGAAATGTAGCAAGGAGAGCCATATCCTGAGAGTTGCGTGGCCATATTTCAAAAATTCCCTCTATCTCCGAAATCCAATCTTCAGCCTTTACATCATCTCCTTCTCGAAATTGGGGAGGCTTGAATGCTAGGAATTCTTGATACATCATTGCCATCGGATCCATTACTAGTACTTTGGTAGAAGATTGTCCTTGAGATCACGGAGTTGGTAGAGAAGGTTAACCGTAGGGTTGTTGACTCGGTGGTACCCTGAAAATCTCAACAACTACAATAGAAATATATGCATGTCAATTAGTAAATGCTCATGTCACATAATAAATCAAGTAAGAGCATCAAAGAAATGCAATGTCTCACGTAATATAAATTCAACAAAGTATTGAAATTTCACATACATAGCTTATCAAATCAAGATGCAAATGCACACATAATCAAGTTGTCCTATGCCGTTCGACTCAGACAGACACGACCTGACACTGAACCCCGGTTTTTCAACCTGGGGCTCTGATACAACTTAAGGATGTAGCACCCGCACGGTGGGTCACCATATCCCCCGCACCAAAGTCCGATCCACATACGAAATGGGAAGTCCGTACATGAACCAAACAGTGGCGAACGGGAGACTGACAAACTCACACCTAGGCTAGGCGGAATTTAGACCCTGAAAGTAAAACTCAAACCAAAACAAGAATGCGGAAGCGAAACAAGCCATGCAGAAATCAAAATATTCATAAGCAGTTGACGGGCTCAACTAGCATAAATACCTAATCCCGAATATCAAATAATAATCATAAATCCAACGGGTTCAACTAACATAAATACCTAATCCCGAAATATACATATCAATACATAATTAAATTCTACATATCATATTCAAACATATCTTATACATAAGCCAAATTAAAGAAATGCAAATGCAAGACCACCTACTAGACAAAGACACGGAACAGACTCCAAAAGACAGACACACTCCGCCTAGCACGAACTCCAAGCAAAACCTGCAAACTAAAGGTAAAAGGGGAGGGGTCAGTCTTAACTCGACTGAGTGAGGGGTTAACGCACTCACACTATATATATAAGAGCAAAGCACATATCAAACTCATAATGTTCATGAACGCGGGGATAGTTTTTGCACACTAAATCATTTCCCGTGGTATACATATATACAAAGGGCTTACTTAGCAAAAGCAAACAAACCAAATTAACTTACCGAACAAACTTAGCAAAACCTATTAGTTCCTAACATAATCAAAACTTAACTTATCTTATAAAACTCCCTTTTTATTTAACTTAGAATCTATCCCCGTTTCATAAACCTTAACAGAACATACATATCATATCATATAGAACTCGGCGGGTACGAGCTCCGACTCCCCCAATCTCCTCATAACATATCAAATCAGAATCAAAACATAAAACTTACATACATATCAAATCATATCATATCATCCTCAACTCCGGGTGATGGAAGGGTGTATACGCCCAAACCATCCAGACAAACGAGGGGAGCGCCTTGCGAGTACTCAAACCCTCAGGATTCCTTCCCTCACCAAACCTCCTGGTGAGTTCAGGGGTGATCCTCTGCAGACAGATGGAGACTATGCACAGGCTTAACCTCGACGACCCTATACCGTCCCGAGGGTTCCTTACCCATAGCTCCGGGGCCCAACAAACACATATCATATCAGAACCCGCTACAACAGAGACAGACAGACATAACTTATACATATATACGTATACATACCACTTTCCGTTTCAATCAAACTCGGTCCTTGCCAAACTTGGCTCATGAGAAGTATACGGTTAGAAGCATAGCTTCACGTGGCAAATCATAACAAATCATTCCAAACCAAGCATACATAGGCTCGTACATTGCTCAACATACTTGCAAATTCAAGGCATATTCAGCAAATACATATTTCACACTTATTTATATACATATAAGGCTTATTAAATCACATGCAATCAAAACCGAGCACATTGCAATAAGGTGTAACTATATCCTAACCTCACCTGACACCGAAGAGGCCAAAGACACAACAAACGATCCACCCCGGAATCAACACGGCCAACAAAACACCACCCCGGGTGTACCTGAACAAACTGAATACAAAACAAGACTTAGACCCGAGAATGAACCAAATAAACGCACGGCGTATGCTTATGATTGGCATGAAGTCATGGATCACGTATACACTCATAAAATACTCATTCTTTAATATTAAATTACAATTCATGCACCAAATATAGCATATAATACGAATTCATGTCAAAACATGCAATACAATTAAGATATAAATCAATAAGCGGCAAAAGAAATCAATTAAAAGCATAAAACCCAAAACTACACACTGGACCACGGGAAGGGCCGTTCCCAGAAACAAGGCAAAACGGGAACGGCCGTTCCCACCAGCGCTGCCCGGAACGGCCGTTCCGGCCCAAAGAACAAAACGGGAACGGCCGTTCCCATACGCGGATGGGAAAGGCCGTTCCGGCCCCAAGGCCAAAACGGGAACGGCCGTTCCGGCTCGTCCTGCTCACTAAAACAGAGCAGAAGCAGCAATGGCGTCGGGAGCCAACACCACCACACTCACACAACCACAACCAACAACCAAATCATGCAAAATCAACACAATAAATCATATTTAACATATAGAACATAAATTTACACTTAAGAGCTCACGAAACGAGCTTAAACACGCCAAAGTCCCAACCCGACACTATTCATCGTCTTCCCCAACAAAGCACGTAGGCACATATCCGAGATACGAAAGAGATATTAAAGTAACGCATGTAACGAAAGGGTCACAAATCTTACCTTAGGTCGTTGATCGGACGGTTGGATCTCCCAAACCCGAGCTCAAGGCTTCTTGGCCAAAAATGGGGAAAATGCTTCTCTTTCCTTTCTTGTTGCTGCTGAACGTGGAAATGGGGAGAGGAAGAAAGGCTGGCCCCTTTTGGGGCTGGTCAGACGGGTAGGTTCAAACGGTATCCGGTCCACGCGGATCGGATTAAAAACGATAGGGTTATCAAATGGCTTTAGAAGTAAAAGGTTAATTCATTGAATCCGAGTCATCGAAACGAACTCAATGATAGGGTCGGAATTCGAATTCGAATTCCCGAGCTCAAATAGCCACGAAGGCTCAAACGTCCTAATTATAATTAGGTCCCTAAATTGCAAATATTGAACAATTGAGTCCAAGTACAATTTAATTATTCTAAGGCACACGTAATTAAAATTAATATCACGTTGACACGTAAGCATACTAAATCACATAATTCACAAAATACTGAAATAAACTCTCTCGTGACGCCGTACCTGGAATGCCGAAGAGACGGGGCGTCACAGGATATGTGTTTTGTTCGTGTTGGAGAGAGAAAAACGATGGTAGTGGTCTTAAATCTTGGGTCATCGTGACGGAGGATAAATTAACGATCAAAGTTTAATATTCCCGAAATATTCCGCCAGAATTATCTAAAAGGGGTTAAGTTTTACGTTTTACAAAGGTTAGGGAGTAATTGCACTGATTCAAAAATTAAGGAGCAAAACGCATTAAGTCTCAAAGGATAGGGAATTTCTAAAATTAGCCCTAAAGTTCAATGTGAAGACATCTGAAATTAGTCCTAAAGTTTAATGTCAAGCGAGTAAGATGTCTTCAATTTTTTTTTCTTTTTTTTACTCAAGGGAATCGATGCAACACAACATTATACGATATGTTAGTGTTTTCTCGTTGGTTTGTACTCGTCAGCATAACAAAGATAACAAATTTAAGTCCAAAAGATTTAGAATCGTTTGACTCAAATAGTTGTTAAAATATAAGTTTGGATGGATTAATCCATACCTGTTAAACTACACACCGTTCCTCTTCGGTAATTCTGCAATGAAAACTTTAACACAAAGCTCAACCATAAGATAAAAGCTGATAAAATTAGTCCAAACTTCTTATATTAAAACTTGTGCAAAACATACTTTTTGTTGGCGTGCAAAACATACTTTTTGTTGGCATTCAAAACATATATCAGTAAATCAGTAATAGTTTGTTCCTATGAGGTTTTAGCTGTTAATATATATGTACCACGTATTATGGTCTTAGCCTAATTTGATTGTTTAATTTGTAAATATTAATTTATTAAACACGGCATTACATGATACGTATACGACATCTCCCGGTCTTTTATCCCGTTTGTTTCCGTATATATCAATTTATTCGACATGACATTATAATTAAAAGGGTCATGGTCCTTCAACTTGATTGTTCAATTCGTAACTATGATTAAATTCGTGTAATTTATAAATTATGCGTAAGAGGCTATGGATATTTGTACAAAATTGTAATTTTAAATAATTTTTTCCCCCAACAGGCCTACAGCATATATAGATCAAATCCTCAAGAATTAAAATCTATGATGAGCGAATAATACTATAACACCAACTACCAACAAGATGTTGGAATCTTATTGTGTTTTTTAGTTATTCTCTTATATTTTTTAAATGTTTGCCATTCATAACTTTGGTAAATTACATTTAACCCGTGAATTAGCTAATATGTGCAAAATACTCGGTGATTAAACACTAATATAACGGGTTTAAGTTCGAGACAAAATATTGTCTCAGGCAAGTTATATTTTTATAATAAACATAAACGGCTTTGTGCCATTTCGTTTTCTAAATCACTCAAGAACTTTTGCTTATAAGATTGATCATCATAAACAATCAATTTTTTTTTTTATAGTAACAAAATGAAGCTAAAATTAGTTGCCGGCAACCATCTCGTGCCCCATGTCTAGGCCTTTTGGAGGTTCATTCCAAAAGCATTTCTCCTCAGTCATCCCGACATATTTTTTTCAAAGAGTCGGTAAGATTATTTCTTGGGGAGCGTTTACTATCCTTGTAAAGGGTTAGTTCTGTAGTTAGACCACCCTTTATTGCCTTTTACTTCTCTGGTTATATAATATGGAATTAACTTGGAGCCCCGGGTGAAGGCTTGAATTCAGCTGACTATTTGTAATCTAAAAAATGAGAAGCTATTTAGACCACTTCAACTGGTTAAGTTAAAATGACATATTTATCCCTCCTTTTTGACTTAGAATTACTACTCTAGCCCTCAATTTTTTGGCGTTGCACGGGAGATGGAATTCGCAGCCCTTTGGACACCGTTTTCTAGACAAGGGCAAGGTGGTAACTTCAGACATAAAAAGTGGGTAACCCATCAAAGTAAAAGGACCGACAATTTGGGGGAACTTATACAAGTCAAAGTAAAGAGCCCAAAAGTTTGTATACCCCGGAAAAAAAAAAATCCTTAATATTCCATTGCCAATGGATAACCAACTAGAGAAGACGTTCCCTTGATCTCTTGATATGATTGAGCATGCATTCCAATAATTTCCCCAGTAAAACTTTACAGTTTACACTCTCCAATAATCATCCCAAGAGGGTGATTTGTGCTATCCCCATTCTTCACGAGTCTCAGAATCACATTCTACTTCCACCCTTTTGAATCGTGTCTTTTTCTATTATTTTTAACCCCTCGCGGAGATCAATTAGCTCAGCCATAGTTATCAAATAAGGGAAAAATATATATTTGAAACTAAAGACAAAAACTTATGGAATCTCACAATATATTGTTGACCAATAGATTTAAAATCAGCATTCGAACCATGTGCACAAAATTGTCACTTTCCTAACCACAAGCTTAAATTAAATTGAGTGGGGTTATAAGGGCATTTTTGGAATTTGGTAATTAAAAGGATAGATTATAAATAGAAAAGTAAACAATATTTAAAAGTAGACTATTTAACAAATATATATATATATATATATATATATATATATATATATATAAATACTAGTGTCATTAGATAGCCAAATGCGCAAGTAAACCTGTATCACCACCTATTTAATCATATAATCATAGATGAACTTCTACCTATTTATTGACTTTAAATTTGTCAATGGTCATGAATTATTCCATTATTTGGCTTTATTTTCCAAATTAATCAGGGCTATGTTATGCAAATTTGGTTAATTAATACTTAAGCCGAAGTTGGCTCTAACCCTTATTTATTATTTGGTTATTTCTTATATTTATAAAAACCTAACTGACATCTCATTACAATTTAATTTAAAAAACAAAACATACGATAGCAATAGCAATATCAATATCAAACGACCAAAATTGTATAAATATATAAAAGATCCAAAGAATTTTATATTTTTTTCCAAAAAAAAAAAAACCTAAAATCACACCCAAGAAATCAAGAACAATAGATCAGTAAAATCCAATAATTTTCTCTCTTTTTTTCATCATATCAAATTAGAAGACTTGGGTATCTCAACAATTACCCAAAAGTATAAAGAATGAAGTCATTGGTGTCAACCCGGGCGCCGCCCTTCGACCCAAAACGCCCCATCATAACCGCCGCCGCCTCCTTGGTGGCGCCTTCGCCGGAGACACCGTCATGGTGGTGGTTGTGGGCGTCATCATGGGCCGCCGGCGGGTGGTAGTAGAGACGGGCAGTATGCGGGCAGTGAGAATAAGATCTACAAGCAATCCTCACACCAGCATCCAAAAGCTCAGCATATTTCCCCATGGACCCCATCTCTCTCTCCTGTCTCTAACAAAAGAAATCTGCAAATCTAGGAGGAAACAAAACGGAAAAAGAAGAGAAAATTGAAAAAGAATTCTTGAAGAGGGTTAGAAGACGTCGAAGCCCATTAAAGGGTAGAAGAATATCGTTGCTTGAGAGAAATTGGGAGGTGGATTGTGTGTTTATATAGCTGCTTTGCGTGTGGTTTTTCTTTGTTGTTTCCTTTCCCACATGGGAAATTTAGGGTTAAAGGACTTTGTGCTCGTGCCCCTTTACTTCTTTTATTTGATTTAGGAGCCCCTCTAGTTTATGGTATTTGTATTTGTGAGTTGGTTTTTCTTGGTAGGGTTTCTGAATTGGTAAGAGGGGTCAGGGGTGCAGTTGGTGGTTGCAAATAATATATAATTTAGGGTTTTGGAATGACAACTTTGACTTTTCTAAAGTATGAAATGATAAATAATTAAGGTTTTTTACATGTTTTACCATGAGGGATTTGACTTTTTATTGAATTAAGTGGGAAATTTGGTTTTGGTGGATTCTAGAAGTAATTGTAATATAGGCAAAGCACATTGCCTTTATTTTATTTTATCGAATTTCAATCAATTATTTATGATTAATTAATCCTATGAAAATATATTGTAATTATTATTTAATTACTTTCTTTTTCTAAAAAATATACAAATTATGTGACAAATTTAAATGATTCATCTTCTTATTATATTAATTTGATAGAATTAGATTCGAATTTGAATTATGAACTTCGGCCAAATCAATGAAGAACCGGTAAAGACCCCTCAAAATTCTATAGTCCTTAAATATCCTTTTCTTGATAATTGTACTAGTCATAAATAAAATTATAAGTTAAAATATTATATTATATTTTTAACAAATCCATTCACGGCCTTTGATTCATGTATAAAATATAAATTTTTTTTGTACGTAATACTTACTGAATTATATACATAAAATGTTTTCGTTCACGATACTTCAACCTTATAAAATTCGAGATCTTCGTATTTTTAATTATTAGTATTCCCCATCATCAAGATATTATACTACATAGCATAAATATAAACATGCAAAAATTGCAAAATCAAATATCATTGAGCGGATTATTCCAACACCTCGAGGCTAGAATCTTGGAACGCATAACTTCTTTAGAAGATGTTCTTTATGCCCTTTTTCAAGTTGCAATTCATAAATACTCTATCAAGAATCTAGAATACCCTTTTTAGGGGGATAATGAGAGATTAAAAATAATTAATGACATGTTCTATAAATACGTTAAAGTATAAGGGCTCTTCTGAAATTTAAGTAAAATTCCCCTCCATTGGTGGGGGAATTTATTCAATGAATGTGTACCTAAAGCCGCGTCAAGTTTCCGCATGATTCCTAGCTTGAAATGTTCGCCAAATGTTGGGAAACGTTATTGACTTATGTTTATATCCTTCAAGTTCTACAAAATTACGGACTAACCGTTTGACTTATTAGAAACCATAATAAATGCTATAGGTTTCCTTCCACGCCATTATAATTTTAAAAAAATATTATTATACAATGTCATATTATCTTAACGGACAATTCCTCAAAAATCCCCAAGTGTAAACTGAATTTCCTTTTCACTCCCCAGTTTTGAAAAAGTTCGTGTTCACTCCCCAATTGAAAAATAAAATTTCTTTTCACTCCCCAAGGTTGTATAATAATTCAAGAATTGCGTACAATTTTTAGGGAATTGCGTATAAAAACCCCGGAATCTCGTATATACGAGATTCCGGGATTTTTATACGCAATTCCCTCAAAAATGTACGCAATTCCTAAAGATAATGTACGAACATGTACTATTTGTGGGGACCTAAAAGGAATTTTGTTTTTCAATTGGGGATTGAATGAGAACTTTTTCAAAACTGGGGACCTAAAAGGAATTTTTTCAACTTTTTGGTACTATTCAAAGATTTTCCCTTATCTTAAATATTTAAATCAGATATTGTATTCTTAGACGAAAATTTTTAAACTTTTTTTTATATTATCGTATTTTTATTCTATTGTGTTTGTATTGTCATTTTTATATATGTGCATCATATAATTTTTCCTATTTATTATCCTTTCCTTTGTTAGTTTAATTTTTTTCATTATGAGTTCGGTCTCAAACAGATCAATAAGGTATAAAACTCCCAAAAAATAATAATTGTGTATTCAAAATTCTGAATATCTGATCAGTTCTTCATTTTTTTTTTCCAACTATCATTCGTCACTTGTGCTTTTCTTTCCCTTATGTTTGTTTATTTAGTAATTTTCTTTTCTAAGTCGCATAATAATTCATCAAATTATTAAAAAAAGAGATTTTATTTTCTTTTACTCTTACGTAGTGATTAAACTATTGTCTGATTGCATCAAAAATTTCATGGATCACGTCTAATTGACATTCATATATGGTTTTGAATTTTGTAACTTGTAACTAGGGTGTACGACGTCAGATACAAGTAGTTTTGTAAGTAAAATGTCATCCGACCCAAAAGTACGTGGGTTTATAAAAGTATAAATGGTAAAGGCAAAATTATTTTTTTAAATCGAACTATTCATGTTGACAGGTGCATTTTTATATATACCGGATGAATTGGCAATTTGATATATATATATTTAATAAAATCTTTTATACTCATAATTTTAATTCAATAACCTAAAAGATATAAAGAATATACAAATTTATTCTAATTTAATAACCTATTGCAATACTAATACATAATGATTTCATATTAAATGAAAAAAATTACATATACATTATGAAATAAATAATATAATCATTTAAATATGGATTATGTAGTTAGTATAATTTTATAGTTTATCAAAAAAACTTGTATAATATTAGTTTAATAAAAAAATATATACTTGATGAGGCCCAATTATAACGAGGATACATCATGGCACGTGAGCCCTCGAGAACATGACATGTGGATCTCAGAGCCACCTAAGATCCTCTCACAAACCTTACAAGGATGCAAGTAACAACACTTGAATAACTACAAGTCTCCCCTCGACTATCGAGCGTGGCGAGATGACCCTCAGGTTTCCATAATACTCCAGAGGGACACAGGCCACGTACTATGCACCCCTCAGAATTTCAAGGACTGGTGCTCCTCGGTATTGCGGTGATACCACTCGAAAGGGAACGTACTATCGAGGGTCCCTATCCCTCAATAACAACCCAGTAGTGTTCTCTAACAAGTCGTACACGACCTTGCTCCTGCTACAGTTACCTTTATGACTATCTTTTTGACAGGCCTACGGATGCTTTTCTTCAAACACCCCCATTGGGCCATGTATATCTAGGGCGACATCCCGTCATACCTGTGCAATACGGAATTACCAAAAGATACTCACCCTCTGCCTATAAATATCTCAATGAGTCTTCTCGATAAGCTTTCACTTCAAGCACTTATAACGCTTCTCTCTAACCCACTTAAATCTCTATACCTATTTTACTGACTTGAGTATCGGAGAGCCAAAACTGGACATCCCCATATTTCCCAGTTTGGTTTTCTAAAAAATTTTCCTTGTATTTGCTTAGCAGGGTTGAACCCAAAAATTCCCAGTAGCTCTGCCTTCCATTCCTTCAGCATAACTGTTCTTGTTCATTTTCCTTCACATACAAAATTCTAAATCGTGATATTGTAGTGTCACCTCTAATCATGCTACATCAATATTATATATATTTACAATCTGTATAATATACATAACAATTTTATTGTGTATCATGTATTTATATAGTTATAATTATGAATAATATATATATATATATATATATATATATTAGCGGTTAGGTTGCTGTTAGACGGATTTGAATTATTAGACACTACAAAAAATCTGCCGAAAACCGACGGAATTTTTAGGTTTTTCGACGGAAAACCAACGAGATGCCATCCGTTGGAGAAATCATCGTCGGAAATGGGTACCGACGGGTCTGTTCCGTTGGTTTTCTTTCCAACGGAAAAATTATTTTTCCAACAAAATATTTTTCGACGGAAAACCAACGAAATGTTTCCAGCAGAATAATTTTCCAACGGAAAACCAACGAAACGTTTCCATCAGAATAATTTTCCAACGGAAAACCAACGGATTTTCAACGGAATAAAAATGATTTAATTTTTAAGCTAACCAACGGATTTCCAACGGAATTTTCCGTCGGTATTCCGTCGAAAACAAGAATAAAGATAAATAAATTAAAAATATTAAAAATATCATTTGTGAGACCCGAACCACTCCCGAAACGAGCCACACTCACCCCTCGGATGAGCCAACACCCAAACCAAGGAACTCGGTTATTCTTTCCGTTAATTGCACGAGTGAGGATTCGAACTCGGGTCTCCAAGGAAGAATAATGACTCCCTAACCAAGTTCCTTCTTATTAATATTATGTCTTAAAATATATTTATACACTAATTTCAATTAATTATTTAAATACTTTTTTGTTATTAGTTTAAAATATAAAAATTTAAATATATGATTATTTGAATTAAATATAATCTTATTCATGGAGATATCATATTAAAATTGTTAGCTTATATGCTTTTGTGTTTTAATTAATAATCTATATACTTAAAATTATATAAAATATCATATTAATAATTTATAATTTGTATATTATAATATTTTAAAATTTATAATTATTTGTACTAATTATAATGTATTTTTCTAATTAAATTTGACGGAAAATATTCCAACGGAAAACCGACACAAAATTTTCCAACGGAAAATCAACGGAATTTTTATTTTATTGAAAATTCCGATGGAAAACCAAAGGAAAATTTTCTTTGGTTTTTTCTTTTATGAAGAATAAAAGGAATTTTTATTTCATTGAAATACCAACGGAAAAATTCTGTTGGTTTTTTTTATGAAAAATAAAAGAAAACCGATGGTTTTTTTTTTTCGTTGTAATTTTTATTTCATTGAAATTTCAATGGAAAACCCACGGAAAATTTCCGTTGATTTTTTTTTTATGAAGTAAAAAAGAAAACCGACGGTTTTTTTTTCCCGTCGGTTTTCCGTTGAAAATTTTCTTTCATTGAAATTCCAACGGACCCACCACCAGATTTTTTTAAATTCCGTCAAATTTTTTGATGGAATTCCATGGACGACGACTTTTCCGTTGGAATGCAAATTTCAACGAAAAACCGACGGAATTTTCGTCGGTTTTCGGTTGTTTTCTTGTAGTGAGACCCACCACCAGATCCATATCCTTATGTAGGGGGTTTAAGTAGGCAATTTATTGCAAATCACAAATCACACTAGATGGATGACAATCGCTTGGATATGGAGGAAGATGGGCTGATCCGAAAATTTGATGATATTCTGGTCCAAGAGGAAATGTTTTGGTTCCAGAACTCCCGTATTGATTGGTTGAAGTGGGGAGGGTCGTAATATGAAGTTCTTCCACCTTACCACATTATGTAGAGGTCGACATAACAAAACCACAACTCTCCTGGTTGACAGTTCGTGGCTGACAGATGAAGGAATTCTCAAAGCTCATGTCATGCAGTTCTTTAGCAACCTATTTAGTCCGAAAAACCTGATTAGTTGTGACACCCCGGTTTTTCGGCCGTCCAGGTACGCACTTAAGAGAGAGGTAAATGTGCAATTTAAATTATTTTAATTTCATATTTAATTGAATTATACTTTATTATTTGAAATTCTTATATGAACTATTTGAATTTATATGAAATATTCGAATGATATGTTCTTAAGTGGCTTAAATGGTATGTGATTGTACCGAAAAATGACTAAGTAACCTCCTCGTATTTTAGACTATCCATAATCCTCGTATTCCTAAAATCGGCTAAGGCAAGGGCTCGTCATACCAAGTGCTCACCTCGTAAGTGCTTAGTATACTCCTTAAAATTGGCTAAGGCAAGCCCTCGTTCTATCGAGGGCCCAGCTCGTAAGTGCTTGACATAACTAGCTAAAATTGACTAAGGCAAGTCCTCGTTCTATAGAGTATTCACCTCGTAAGAGCGCCCACCTCGTAGGAGTGCCCACCTCGTAAGAGCGCCCACCTCGTAAGAGCTTGACATAACCCCTTAAAATTGGCTAAGGGAAGAGCTCGTTCTATCAAGTGCCCAGCTTGTAAGTGCTAAGTATAACCCCTTAAAATTGACTAAGGGAAGAGCTCGTCCTATAGAGTGCCCAACTCGTAAATACTAGCATAACCTCTCAAAATTGGCTAAGGGAGGAGCTCGACTTGTAAGTGCTCGGCATGTAAGTGCTCACTCCTTGAGCGCTTAGCACGAGCCCAACGTCGACGGTTGCCCCCACTCGCCAACCACCCCACGATCTAAGTACGTGGTCCGTAATTCTCGCGCCCACTAAGTCAGATCAAGCTCGCACCAGCTCCGACCAGGAGTATAAATATCATTTCTTTCACCAAAAAAGGACAAAAATACATACCGAAACTCTGCCGAAATTTCAACTCAACTCCCTTCAATCCAAATAATTGGATTTGGTAAAAGAACCCACATTTAACTGATTCGTCGGAGATTCAAAGCCGATTACACATCTTCAAAGGCGACCAATTTCCGGCGTTATCAGTTTGGCGCCGTCTGTGGGAAACCACCGGATTTCCCAATCTTTTTCCAAGGTTATTCTCTTTATTTTCGTTTGGAAGATGACAGGATCTGAAACTAGAAGTCGTGACGAGTGAAGCTCTAGTTTGCCGCCGCGACTATCCCCAACCCGAGTAACTCAGGCGAACATCAACATAAGTCAGGCGAACATCGACGTGTTGCGCCGCTTGCCGCCTGCGTTCCAGCATAAGAAAAATCGAACTGGAGCCACCATGGACTTCAGTCTGCTCGTCCACTCCTTGCAAGCCCTCGGCACCGGAATAAATCAAAACTTAAACATTCCGGCAGGCATAAACCCGCTGCTGCTGAACCCATTGTTGTTTAACCCGGTATGGGGGCTTCAGGGTGGAATGCAAGCCCAGATCGGAGGATTCCAGGCCACCATTGCTCCACCTCGCACTACCGTCATGACGAGCGGAGCAGAGCGCACGGCCAACCAGTCGCTACAAGAGGAACCGCCCATTCGAATGGATTCGCCACCCATTTGTACCGGGGTAAATCCAACGGTAGCGGGACCGAGCCGAGTACGAGACCCTATCCCACCTCCGGATGACGATGACCAAGTCCCGTTTGTGCGGCGCGATGGGAAACAGACCATGGTTAAAGATGAGGAGGAACCGGATTCCCTCAATCCCGCTCAACGTTCTAAAACTCGAGCAGGGGAGAAAGAGAATGACCGTCTCACTCAGTTAGAAGAGGAGAACTAGAACTTGCGTGTTGCCCTGAGCAAGATCGTGGAAGGGTCTCAGGTTGGTGACGAAGAAGAGGTCCATCACCGACATGCGCGACGTCGAGACGAGGAAGTTCATCATCGGCGTCGGGATGAGGAAGTGGTCGATAAGCCCCGACGTCATCCAGTACAAGGCGATCGGGAAAGACCCATCGAACTCTCTCCTCGTCGGAGGAGTAGACGACCTCGAAGATCGAGGGCTGAGAGAGCCTCACCACTTTGCGAGGAGATATTGATGGCACGAGCAGGAAATTCTAAGGTTCCCACCAACGTTCCTCGCTATGATGGTACGAGTGATCCCGAGGAGCATTTAATAGCCTTCGATCACCTCAGGCATTTGTATGAACATTCACTGGACTTCTGGTGTAAAATCTTCGTTACTTCGCTCTCGGGAACAGCCTATGATTGGTTTAAGCGACTTTCCCCGGGCTCGATTCGGAGCATTGATGACTTGTATGAACAGTTCGATAGCCATTTCAGCCCTCTAAAGGAGACCAAGTTGCCTACCACATACCTTTGGAATGTGGAGCAAGGTCCCAACGAAACTCTAAGGGAATTCTTTGCTCGTTTTGGTGCTGAACTAACCAAGGTTGAAAGTCCGTCTGGCGACTTTTTGAGGCAAGCGGTTTACCAAGGGCTGAATAACTCCAAGATCAGTACGGAATGTGGAGATGCTATTGCTCGTCAAAGACCTAAGGACATGATACATCTTCGGGGGATAGCAAGCGAGTACATGGAGCAGGAAGACATGGCTGGCATGAAACGAGCGCGTGTCCAGGATAGACTATCAAGAAGCTCAAATATCCAGGATAGACTATCAAGAAGCTCAAATAGGGAAGAGCGCAGAGAACGGCGAGCAGGACCCCTCCCCGGGGGACCACGAGTTGAACTTACCAAACGCAACTCCGAGATCTTGAACATTGCCGGCTCAAAGATCTTCAGAAAGCCTCGTCCGATGCCCCAAAGCGAGAAAAACTCCCGTTCCAACAAGTATTGTGCGTTCCACCAATAGAATGGACACGATACAGATGAGTGCATCAGCTTGGAGAAGGAGATCCCACGTTTGGTAGCTGGTGGCAAACTATCAGAATTTGTTAAGTCCATGGATCGGCATCATAAAGGGCAAGGAGGCAGAGCACGCTCTCGTTCGCGCAGTCCTCGCAGGTCTCGTTCGCGCTCGCGCAGCCCTCAGCGCGGTCGACGAGCAAGTAAAGGCACTAAGCAAGCACTTGATGATAACATGCCCATTCTTGGAGTGGTTAATATGATTTCCGGAGGGGCAACAAATGGTGATACCAAGACCTCGCGAAAGAAAGCAGGATGCCGATTTAGCCAAGAGCCTAACACTCCTGCTCAACACATCTTCCATATTGAGAAAGGCGAGGTCCTGGGTTTTACCGATCGAGATTTTGATAATGTCGTGGTTGACGAGGACGGTGAGTGCCCGGATTGTCCAATGGTAATCAATGTCGATATCTATAACACCCAAGTCAAAAGGGTATTGGTAGATAGCGGTAGCTCGGTGAACGTCTTGCCACTCTCCACCTTCAAGAAGTTATGTGGGAATGATGTTGCACTGGATGCCGTAGAGACCCCTCTCCTCGGCTTCGGCGGATCAGAACTATACCCGCTCGGCCAAGTAAGATTGGCGAGCTCCTTAGGCTGCGCCCCAAGAAGAGCCACGGTCCCATTGATTTATACGGTGGTCGAGGTTAACCTCCCATACAACGTGATCCTTGGGAGACCCGCTCTGGCAAAGTTTAAAGCCATTCATTCAGCGTTCCACCGCAAGATGAAGTTTCCAACTCCCAACGGAATTGGAGAAATAAATTGCCAGCTGAAAGAGGCCTGGGAGTGTTACATGCTCTCGATTGTGAAACCTAAGCTAATTCATGGAACTCCAAAGCCATCAGAAGTTGTTCATGAGGATGACGACAAGATGCCCGATATGGGGAGAATCTCTCATTCGAATAAACGCAAGTTAGCAGTTCGGCAAAATGAGCCCAAGGAAACAAAGTTGAAGTCAACCGGAGATATCAAAGGATTCGAGCTCATCCCTGGTGATAGTTTGAAAACAACTAAGGCTAGAGCTCAGTCCAAGGAGAAGGAGCAAGTCATGCTGATTGACCTCTTGAACGAAAAGGCAGTCATATCCGCTTAGAAGCCTCGGCCTAGGCCTCGAAAAGCAATCAGTTTGGGAAAATTTTATGCGTAAGATTTGTGGCATTTTATTCCAAGTATGATGTTCGTTTTCTTTAACATCCAGTTTAGTTTGCATTCAGCTTATGTTAAGAAAGAAAGACATTTTATTTGCACAAGTGTTTAGTTCAGTTTGATTCAATGAAAAGCGAAGACCTCGCAACTTTGGTCGTTTTATCTCGTATTTGAACACTTAGCAAATTTTTCTTACAACATGACCTCGGCTCAAGAAGCCTACTCGAGGGGGGGGGGGGGGGGGGGGAGCCAAGCCCCTTCGATACAAAAAACTAAACACAAAATTTTGTTCCAAAGTTCAAACACTCGAAGTTCGAGCACTGCACTCAGAAGGTTCGAGCACTTCACACAATGCATGGAGTTGAAACACAACACTTAGTCAATTTTCACATCACCAAGGAGCTCGTTGTCAACAATGTGCTCGCCGATGTTGCACGCCTCAACGCCTTTGGTCGCCTTGACCATGACATCCTCGTCGCCACGCTCGTCCCGAGCCGCGACCAACTCTCGCTCCTCTTGAGCAACACCTTCGGGCGTCCCGACCACGGCACCCTCGTCGCCACGCTCACCCCGAGCTACGATGAGCTCTCACTGAGCAACGCCTTTGGTCGTCTCGACCACGGCACCCTCGTCGTCACGCTCGTCCCGAGCCGCGACCAACTCTCGCTCATCCTGAGCAACGCCTTCGGTCGCCTCGGCCACGACAACCTCGTTGTCATGCTCGTGCCAAGCTGCGACCAACTCTCGCTCATCCTGAGCTTCATCTTCGATTGCCCCGATCATGGCACCCCCATCGCTATGCTCGCCTCGAGTTATGACCAACTCTCGCTCATCCTCAACTTCACATTCGATTGGAACGCCATCATCCTTGGTCGAGTGACACCCCTCTCAACGACTACGGCTCTGATCTCATCAATGGCAAATCCGAGCTCATTAGCAGTAACACCCTGTAAGGTCGAACCTGGCCCATACAACCAAGTACCGGCCTCATTTATCATCCTTTTCAAGATCAATCACATCAACCTCTGCACCTTCACGAAAGACACCCAAGTAGTTGAGCTGGTTGTACGCATGCTCAAATACGGCCTGGGATCCAATGATATTGTTAAGAGCACAAACAACATCAAACAATGGACTCCTCATGAAGCGCTAGCCCTCGACCATGTCCGTACGAGTCTGAACAGTGGATGCGCCCTCGAACTCCTCAAGCTTCGCATTCGGCTCAAGGCGCACCATCTCGCTCTACTTAAGCCTTCATCTGGACTCTTTCGTTCGCCTTCTCGAACTTGCCTTAAAAGTTTTCAAAGGACTTAGTGCGTAACTGGAGATTGGAGGTAGCTTGCCCATACAAATGTCTATGCTCATTTTTTCTATTCTTATAGCAGGAGGCAAGACGAGAAAAGGGCTCGATTCCCATCATAAGATTCTAAAAATAAGCCAGGTATGAGTGTTCGACATAGCTATACTGGACGAACATAAACCTAAGGAATTAAATTATACTACTTCCTCGATGGCCTCGTTACCAACACCCGAGCTCTCAACAACCCACTCAATCCGAGCACCCTGCTCGCAACTCATATCAACTTTACTATTCCAACCCGACGAATAAGGATTTTGGTATGGAAAGCATCTCGACATACAGAAACCCAATCCAAGCAATTCAAGGAAAATAACTCAAGGATAGAGCTCAGAGATTACCTCAATGCTATGGAAAATCTGAGCAGCCCCTCGTTCTGCTCAAATGGATCCAAGCACTCAACACTCGTGGTAAAAATGAATTCAGTTCACCGTGGAAATATTTTTTGAAAAGTCAAAACCCTAAAATACGGAATAATACTGTAACAAACGACGCGAAAAGTGTTCGAAAATTTCAAAGTTTTAGGACTTGACACTCTCGCTCCACGAGAACCTCGCACACATCGTACTCGAGGAGCCGGGGGGGGGGGGGGGCAAATGATTGTACCGAAAAATGACTAAGTAACCTCCTCGTATTTTAGACTATCCATAATCCTCGTATTCCTAAAATCGGCTAAGGCAAGGGCTCGTCATACCAAGTGCTCACCTCGTAAGTGCTTAGTATACTCCTTAAAATTGGCTAAGGCAAGCCCTCGTTCTATCGAGGGCCCAGCTCGTAAGTGCTTGACATAACTAGCTAAAATTGACTAAGGCAAGTCCTCGTTCTATAGAGTATTCACCTCGTAAGAGTGCACCTCGTAAGAGCGCCCACCTCGTAAGAGCTTGACATAACCCCTTAAAATTGGCTAAGGGAAGAGCTCGTTCTATCAAGTGCCCAGCTCGTAAGTGCTAAGTATAACCCCTTAAAATTGACTAAGGGAAGAGCTCGTCCTATAGAGTGCCCAGCTCGTAAATACTAGCATAACCTCTCAAAATTGGCTAAGGGAGGAGCTCGACTTGTAAGTGCTCGGCATGTAAGTGCTCACTCCTTGAGCGCTTAGCACGAGCCCAACGTCGACGGTTGCCCCCACTCGCCAACCACCCCACGATCTAAGTACGTGGTCCGTAATTCTCGCGCCCACTAAGTCAGATCAAGCTCGCGCCAGCTCCGACCAGGAGTATAAATATCATTTCTTTCACCAAAAAAGGACAAAAATACATACCGAAACTCTGCCGAAATTTCAACTCAACTCCCTTCAATCCAAATAATCGGATTTGGTAAAAGAACCCACATTTAACTGATTCGTCGGAGATTCAAAGCCGATTACACATCTTCAAAGGCGACCAATTTCCAGCGTTATCAGTATGAATTCGATGATTATATACGTGTAGGAATTATGGATGCTCGTGGTATGCTATTATATGATTTAATATGAATTTATTTGACGTAAAATGAATTTTGTTTCTTAGATTATTTATGTGATATTTGGTTTATTGCTTTGATACACCTAAGTGTGAAATTATATGAAATACATTGCATCATATGCATTCATATGCATTTGCCGAGCGTTTCCTTGGTTCATATTGAGTCTAAGTGTTGTTCCCTTGTTTAGATTGTTCGAGTGGAGTAGCTCGTTGGTGTGGAGCCGCTCCGTAGGTGTGCTTTGAACCTGTTCGTTCGGTTTGTTCATCGAGGTGAGGTTTCTTTCTTTTAGTTATTATGACCTACAACCCTAAATGTGTTTTAAGCCTGCATGCGACCTACGTATATATATATATATATATTCAGATACGTGTTTGTTATGTATTTTGTGGGAATTGACCTTGATGATGCTGAAAATTGGTTTCGCCGGAGATTGATCGGAATCGGCTCCAAACTTCCAACAAATCAGCCAAAGGTAGGTTCTTCGACCTGCTAAGATCAAATAAACGTAAGAATACCAGGCGGGAGGTGTTTCCCGCGTAGGCACTCCGACGCTCAAGACAATGAGTTTGCTTTAGGTGGAAAGGTGACCGGAAATTTTAGCAGAGGTTCGGTATGTAAAAGTGTGCGTGTTGATTGGAGGGTTCGGCTCCCCCCTCTGAGTAGGCTTCTTGAGCCGAGAGATTATCACATAAAATTTATAAAGTGCTCAAGCAGAAGATGAAACGGAAATGTCTAAATAAAACTGAACGGAACACTTGTGAAATACAAATGTCTTTGTTTGCTAAAACGGAATACTGAAAACTGAATGCTAATCATGAACTAAATGCTGAAAGAAATGAACGCCTAACTTAGATCAAATGCGATAAGCCTTACACGTAGAACTTTTTCAGGTTGATCGCGTTCCATGGACGGGGGAGCGGCTTATCGTTCGCCTCCGCTAAGCGATAAGCGTTGCCAGCGAGCACTTCGATTGCTTTGTACGGACCCTCCCAGTTAGGTTGGAGCTTACCCACATGCTTGGACACTTCAACCTTCCTGAGGACTAAATCACCAAGATGGAAGTTTCGCGGGTTGACTCCTTTATTGTAGTGCTTGGCCATCGTTGCCTGATAGCGCTTCATATTCTGCCACGCTCTAACCCGCTTCTCTTCAAGACAGTCGAGCTCAAGCGCCCTATTTTCTTCGTTGGTAAGTGGCGTAAAGTAAGCAACTCGAGCGGTTTCGTGGAGGATCTCAATTGGCAATACCGCCTCAACTCCGTAGACGAGTGAAAAGCGGCTCTCATTCGTCGCGGTTCGAGGGGATGTGCGATATGCCCAAAGGACACGAGGGAGTTCCTCGGCCCATTTAGTTCCTTTTCCATCAAGGATGGTCTTCAGGTTCTTCAAGATGATTCGGTTGGTCACTTCAGCTTGTCCGTTCGATTGGGGATTTCCAACCGAGGAGAACCTTTGCTCAATACCGAGTCCATAACACCAATTCACTGTTCGCTTACTGATGAACTGAAGCCCATTGTCCGAGATAAGGACTCGGGGAACTCCAAAGCGGCACACAATATTTTTCCATATGAAATCCTGAATAGTGGAGTCGGTGATTTTCGCAACAGGTTCAGCTTCAGCCCATTTTGTGAAGTATTCCACTGCCACGATCGCGTACAACTTTTGAGCTTTTGCTAAAGGGAAGGGCCCAATGATGTCGATTCCCCACTGATCGAAGGGCCATGAGATCTCGTGGTTCACCATTTCTGCAGCGGGTTGGTGAATCACATTCCTGAACTTTTGGCATTGAGTGCACTTTCGAGCGTAATCAATAGCATCCGCCAGCAAGGTTGGCCAGAAGAAGCCCGCTCGTGCTATTTTCTTTGCATGTGCTCTTCCTCCCGCATGATTCCCGCAAGTGCTCTCCTCCTGACCTGAATGAATGTGTTGGAGGACCTCCTTAGTTTGTGATGGGCGGAGGCACCTCTGATCCGGACCAAAGAATGACTTACGGAACAGCCTTCCCTCATCATCTAATACATACCGAGCGGAGCGGTACCTTATCTGTCTTGCTTGAGTTCGGTCTGACGGGAGCGCTCTGTCTCTAAGGAAAGTCACAAGGGGGTCAAGCCAACATGGCTCCGCCGGGTCAAGGGAGAATACCTCTTGGCGGCCCCACAAAGCAATTGTGGGTTCCCTCGCTGTCAAGAATGAGACCGCATGATCAGCGGTACCTTGCATGCTGTTTGCTAATTTGGATAAGGCGTCCGCTCTTTGATTTTCCTTCCTTGGTATCTGAGAAAGACTAAAAGTTTTGAACCGAGCGCGGAGCTCGTTCACTCTTCCCAGGTACTGAATCATGGTTTCTTCCTTTGCTTCGTACGAACCATCAACTTGACTTGCCACGAGCTGAGAATCGGTGAACACCGCCAAGTGTTGTATTCCTCTCCGCAGGGCTAAGTCAAGCCCCGCCAAGAGGGCTTCATACTCCGCTTCATTATTTGTGGCCCGCCACTCAAGCCTTACCGCAAAGTCTAGCTCTTGTCCATCTGAGCTCCTTAGTGAGATTCCCGCACCCCCTCCTCCATTTGTTGAAGAGCCGTCCACATGAAGGGTCCACGGGAGCGCGACTTCGGCTGGAACGACCTCATGAGGTAGATCACCTCGTTCCAATAGAAAATCTGCTAACACTTGAGCTTGTTGAGCGACTCTTGGTTGATAGGTGACCTTGAATTGCCCAAGTTCGATCGCCCACTTCACAAGCCTTCCAGAAACATCTGGCTTGCTCAATACTTGCCTCAACGGTTGATTGGTCAGCACAACCACTGAATGAGATTAGAAGTAAGGCTTCAGCTTCCTTGAAGCATGCACGAGGGCGAGCGCGAACTTCTCAATTTCTAAGTAGTTTAGCTCCGGTCCGTGGAGTACCTTGCTTAGATAGTACACTGGCAAGTGCTTCCGTTCGCGAACCACCACCACTACTGAACTGATGGCTTCTTGAGAGACCGCAAGATAGATGTATAGTGTCTCTCCCCTTTCAGGTTTCGCCAAGAGGGGAGCTGATGCGAGGTACGCCTTTAGGTTGGCGAGCGCCTCATCGCACTCCCCTGTCCACTTAAATTGTTTCATGTTCCTTAAAACTTTGAAGAACGGAAGACTTCGATCAGCCGAACGTGATATGAACCTGTTGAGCGAAATGATTCGCCCAAGGAGCACCTGGACCTTCTTGATCGAATCTGGAGGTTGGATAGCTTGAATGGCTTCGATCTTATCCGGGTTCGCCTCAATTCCACGTTGGCTTACGACATAACCCAGAAATTTTCCACCCTCAACGCCAAACGTACACTTGCCAGCATTGAGTTTCATTCCATACTTTCTCAGAATTGAGAAGGTCCTCTTGAGGTGCTCAGGGTGATCGGATGCCTTAACACTTTTTGTAATCATATCATCAACGTACACCTCCATTGTATCGCCGATCTCTGCTGCAAACATCCGGTTCACCAATCTCTGATAAGTCGCACCCGCGTTCTTGAGGCCGAACGGCATAACCTTGAAGCAATATATACCGTTCACCACTACAAAAGCTGTTTTTGCTCGATCCTCGGGGGCCATGAAGATCTGATAATAGCCTTGGAACGCGTCCATCATACTCATGAGCTCGCACCCAGCGGTGGAGTCAACTAACTGATCAATTCGAGGAAGTGGGTAAGGATCCTTAGGGCACGCCTTGTTCAAATCCGTGAAGTCATTGCACATACGCCACTTGCCAGATGCCTTGGGTACGAGAACCACATTACATAGCCACTCGGGGAACTGAATTGGCTCGATGTAGTCCGCATCAAGGAGCCTGTTCACCTCCTCTTCAATGATCGCATTCCTTTCATTTCCCAGCCTCCTTGCCTTTCGTTTCACGGGCTTCACAGAGGGATCGACGTTGAGTCGATGTACAATCACGTTCGGATCAATCCCTTTGAAGTCCGAGGGCTTCCATGCGAATATATCAGCATTCTCGCGCAGGAACTCAATTAGCATGACTTGCTGCTTCCCCTTGAGTTGAGCACCAACCTTAGTTGTTTTCGAGCTGTCCCCTGGGATGAGCTCAATTTCCTTGAAATCTCCAGTTGGCTTCAACCTTGTTTCTTTGGGCTCAATCTGCCTAGCTTCCAACTTGTTTTTTTTCGGGTGAGGGACTCCCTCCATATCGGGCATCTCGTCCTCCTCCTCATGAGCAGCTTCCAATGGCTTTGGAGTTTCATGGACAAGCTTGGGCTTCACAGTCGAGAGCATGTAGCACTCCCAAGCCTCTTTCAACTGACAATTTACTTCTCCGATTCCGTTAGGAGTTGGGAATTTCATCTTGCGGTGGAACGCAGAGTGAGTGGCTTTGAACTTTGCAAGAGCGGGTCTCCCAAGAATCACGTTGTATGGGAGGTTAACCTCGACCACCGTGTATATCAATGGGACCGTAGCTCTTTTTGGAGCGCAACCTAAGGAACTCGCCAATCTAACTTACCCAATTGCGTACAGCTCTGATCCACCAAAGCCGAGGAGAGGGGTCTCAACGGCTTCGAGCTCAACATCCTTGCCGCACAACTTCTTGAAGGTGGAGAGTGGCAAGACATTTACTGAACTACCGCTATCCACCAGCGCCCTTTTGACCTTAGTGTTGTAGATATCAACATCGACTACCATTGGGCAATCCGGACATTCTCCATCCTCATCAACCACAACATTATCAAAATCACGATCGATAAAACCCAGGACCTCTCCTTTCTCAACATGGAAGATGTGCTGAGCTGGAGTGTTAGGCTCTTGGCTAAATCGGCGGCCAACTTTCTTGCGCGAGGTCTCGGTATCACCATTTGTCGCTCCTCCAACAATCATATTAACCACCCCACGAGTGGGCATATTATCATCTGGTACTTGCTTGGTGCCTCTAACAGCTCGTCGATCACGATGTGGGCTACGTGAACGTGGTCGGCGAGGGCTACGCGAGCGCGACCGGGCCCTGTCATATCGCCTCTTGTGATTTCGATCCATTGACTTAACAAACTCTGAAAGTTTACCCCCGGCTACCAAGCGCTGGATCTCTTTCTCCAAACTAATGCACTCGTCTGTATCATGCCCGTTCTGTTGATGGAAGGCACAATACTTATCAGAACGTGAATTTTTCTCACTCTGGGCCATCGGGTGTGGCTTTTTGAACATCTTGGAACCGGCTATGTTCAGGATCTCCGAGTTGCGTTTAGTGAGTTCAACTCGTGGTCCCCTGGGGAGGGGTTCAGCTTGTCGTTCCCTACGCTCCTCACGATTTGAGCTCCTTGATAGTCTATCGTGGATATTTGAGCTTCTCGATAGTCTATTCTGGACACGAGCTCGTTTCATGCGAGCCATGTCTTCCTGCTCCATATACTGACTTGCTATCCTCCGGAGATGAATCATATCCTTAGGCTTTTGACGGGCAATAGCGTCTCCACACTCCGTACTTATCTTAGAATCATTCAACTCTTGGTAAACTGCCTGCCTCAGGAAATCACCGGATGGGATCTCAACTTTGGTTAGTTCAGCACCAAAGCGAGTAAAGTAGTCCCGTAGAGTTTCATGGGGGCCTTGCTCGACATTCCATAGATAGGTTGTGGGCAGCTTAGTCACCTTCAGAGGGCTAAAATGGCTATCAAACTGTCTGCATAGGTCATCATAGCTCCGAATCGATCCAGGTGGAAGTCGCTTGAACCAATCATAGGCGGTTCCCGTGAACGAAGTGACAAATATCTTGCACCAGAAGTCCAGTGAGTGCTCATATAGATGTATGAGGTGCTCAAGCGCGGTCATGTGTTCCTCAGGATCGCCCGTGCCATCATAGCGGGGCAGGTTGGTAGGAACCTTTGAGGGTCCCGCCCGGGCCATCAGAATCTCTTCGCAAAGTGGCGAAGGTCGCTCAGGCCTTGATCTTCGGGGTCGACTATGCCTCCGATGGGTTGATAGCTCAATAGGCCGCTCTCGATCGCCTCGGACAGGACGATGCCTAGGCTTGTCGACCGCCTCCTCATCTCGACGACGCGTGGGTCGACGATGAACCTCGTCTTGATCGCCAACCTGAGATCCTTCCACAATCTTGCTCAGGGCGACGTGCAGGTTCTCATTCTCCTCTTCCAACTGAGTGAGGCGGTCATTCTCTCTCTCCCCCGCTCGAGTTTTGGAATGTTGAGCGGGATTGAGAGGATCCGGTTCCTCCTCGTCTTCCACCATGGTCTGCTTCCCATCACGCCGCACAAATGGGACTTGGTCATCACCATCCGGAGGTGGGATAGGGTTTCGCACTCGGCTCGGTCCCGCTACCGTCGGATTTGCCTCGGTATGAACGGGTGGGGGGTCCGTTCGAATGGGCAGTTCCTCATGTAGCGGCCGGTTGGCCGTGCGCTCCGCTCCGCTCGTCACGATGGTAGTGCGAGGTGGAGCAATAGTGGCCTGGACCCCTCCGATCTGGGCTTGTGCTCCTCCTTGGAGTCCCCAGAGTGGATTGAACAACAACGGGTTTAGTAGCAAAGGGTTTAAACCTGCCGGAATGTTGAAGGAATTTTGGCCTATTCCGGTACCAAGAGCTTGTAAGGAATGGACGGGCAGACTAAAGTCCATGCTGGCTCCGGTGCGGTTTCTCTTATGCGGGAATGCCGGTGGCAGATGGCGCAACACGTCGACGTTCGCTTGACTCGCGTTGATGTTCGCTTGACTTACTCGGGTTGGGGATAGTCGCGGAGGCAAGCTAGAGCTTCGCTCGCCACGGCTAGTGTTATCAGCTCCGGTCATCTTCCAAACGAAACAAAAAGAATAACTTTGAGAAAAGGTTGGGAAATCCGGTGGTTTCCCACAGACGGCGCCAAACTGATGATGCTGAAAATTGGTTTCACCGGAGATTGATCGGAATCGGCTCCAAACTTCCAACAAATCAGCCAAAGGTAGGTTCTTCCAAACTGGCTCCTCCACAGCTCAGTGTGCAAAGATTGGGTAGACGGACTGTGTCGCGCACCACATCCTCCCCCACTCGAGTCGTTGCCGTCCCGGCAACACTCGGACAACTAGGCCTCTCGCCCGAAAGTTATATGCGGTGTGACGGCACATCCCGACTTAGAATTCAACCTTAGGAGCCCGAAGCTCCACCACAGTACGAATGTCCCTCTTGGAAACTCTTCCACCACAGAGCCCATAATATGGTTTCCAAATCCCCTCAAAGAACACCCGCATCCTCAACACTGTGCAAGCCCTTCCACTGAGCAAGCACTCCCACAAAGCGGGGACTCGATCCTTCGACTTATCGGCCACAAGATATCCCGGCGTGCACTCCGTTCAATTAGCAGCTTCATAGTCCTCAAAATCACTGCCCCGAACTACAAGCACCTCACGTGCAGTCGGCGTACTCAACGCCTTCTCAACTTCATCCCACAAAGTCCCCATCGAAAACTCCTAGGCCATAGAGCCCATATACAGCTTCAGAATAATCTCAAGGAACATCCACACGATTATCCATACTCCGGATAATCAACCAACTCGGAACTCCCCCTCTGGGTAAAGTCCCTACCACAACAATGGCCTCGCGCCATGATCACCTCCTGACTAAACGAATCCCCATCGAAAGCCAGGATGAATTCTTCGCTCTTACACTACATTTCCCGAAATCCACCCTCAACATGGCTAACAATCCTCTTCAACTCAAGCTACTCATCCGTAGCAAGCTCGAGAAAAATCAGACTGGTCACCAACGTTGCAAGCAGAGCACTGAAGATCGGGTTAATAGACTTCGCCCAATCGAGATGTAGCTACCAATGAGTTTTCACCGTCAGATTACTGGACTTCACCCAACCGTAATCACCCATACTGCAAATCGGGTTACTAAACTTCACACAATTCACAGCTTGTCGGTAACATCTTACTTCAATCATACTCTTCGACCGTCACAGAATAACTGAACAATTCGGTTAATAGACTTCGCCAAACTGCAAGTCGAAATCGCAACTCAGATTACTATTATTCACCCAAGCTACAACCTTTCTGTAAGGCTTTCGGAGCTAAATTGTTGTACTAAGCTCGCTCTCTGAAAGCAACACCCACTACTTATCCCAGATGCTTCACGGATTAGTTCATTGGTACACGCCATCCCCAAAATCATACGCGACCAACAACGGCTCATTGCGGCATTTTAAAGCCCCTTTCAATGTACCTACACTCTACGTGCAGCAAATCGGCATGTTTCGGTCCATAAGTCTAGGTTTCGGCTCACTAGCTCGTGTAAAGTTCGCTTGCCAATTCCTTAGTTCAAGCGGCATCTGGTTCTCGGAAGGTACATCTTCAACTTCGCACTAATCAACTTCCATCCCGGATTGAATCCGGGCTCTGATACCACCTGTCACAGGCGGACTCTTTTACTTGCGCAGCGGAACAATTTTTCGCCCGTGAGGCTCCCTCAGGTTCTCCAAAACCTTCGGTCCGCCTTCCATCCTCGAGTCTTTATGATGACCCTTGCTCTTCTTAGCATCATTCGTGCACTAGCGATAGCTTCCGAACGCTTACTCGTACCGCACTTCGAGTTCGGTACTCGCCCGTTCATGTTCTACAAGCTAGCATGCTTGCCATACGTCCCATAATCTCGGATCCCAACAATGCACCTCTTGATGGAACGGGAGCATACATGCTCCTTCTCGGCATGAAGGGTCGCTAGCGCGCCCAACACGCAATCCTCGTGCTCGTCGCTCGCTCGGGACGCTTCGGTCTTAGGTGCGCCTCAGCGCCCTCGCTTGCTTCTCGCCCGAGTAGGGCAACTCATAAGTCCAAGGCTAATTCAACTTGCCATCAACCCACAATCGTCCCGCACGAAGCTTAGGACTTGCCTTCAAGCACATAGACAACTTGCCATCATGCCCACTATGCGTTGTTGCCCAACAATCGCATATCTAAAGCCTACGGACCCCCGTGTCGTGCGTGAACCCTTCGCACTTATCCACGAGTTAGTTCACGGGACTTTGGAGAACTTGTCCCGATCACACAATCGGCCTTGAGGTGTTTCTCGGGTCTAGCAACAAAGGGACAGCCCGCTGGGCTTAGCGGGAACTCATACATAACCTCTGTGGCCTAACTGATGCCCAACGCGGACCCCACCATCCCACGCCGCTCGTTTGGTCCCCAAACCACCCGAGAACACTAAGTTCCTCTTTTAGGTTCCTAGTGCTGGCCCATGCTAGCAGCCCTTGCCGGCATGGTGCTCGCTTAGTTCCATCACAGCACGGGGAGGGCTGGCCGATGCTCACCAATGCATGCCCCCCTTATAGTACTCTTAAAAAAAATTTCCTTTGTCTCGCCACTAGACACTCGTGCTAGCCGAGCAGCGCGGATTTTCCATAAATCCAGCATCCGATCTCCAAATCGCCCGCCGTTTTCGCTCAAACGAAGCCCTTGACTTCAATAATCATACTATACACTTAGAGCCCCATCCGAGACTCCATCGTTTGGGAATTGCCCTCGCGATTAGCTGAATTTCCGCAACTACCCCTTTGTGACAGCAGATTGTTGTCAAGGCTTGTTCATTGCTCAAACGGTGTCCAAATGACTTGAAACTTCATAGAGAGCATCCCAACACATGGAGGAAGCTCCCCATAAAATATCTTAAGGAAATTCCTTTGTTTGATCCGCCTGCTCGAAGTACTTTTGCCAACCCCGCGCTGCCGACCGCCTCCCGGTCGCTCCACAACTCCAAAGCCCTAACGGACTCGGAATGACCCCAAACTTGGTGGAGACCATCCTCATACATCAAGGAACACACATATCAAATGGTATTCCGATCCCACTTCATTAAGGCCTTCATATCCACCACCCCAACGGGACGATATTCCCGAATCGCCCGTAACCAACACCTCCAAGTTATGGTCGCAACCTTATCTCCAAGTGCGACCCATAACACAACGGAATAGGAGAAGCAAATTGTCAGTTGAAAAAGGCTTGGGAGTGCTACATGCTCTCAACTATGAAGCCTAAGCCTATTCAAGAAACCCCAAAGTCGTTGGAAGCTGCTCACGAGGAAGATGACGAGATGCTTGATATGGAAGGGATCACTCATCCCCAAAAACACAAGTTGGAAGCCAAACAAAGTGAGCACAAAGAAATAAGGTTGAAACCAACCAGAGACTTTACAGAGACTGAGCTCATCCCTGGTGATAGCTCGAAAACAACTAAGGTTGGCGCTCAAATCAAAGGGAAGCAACAAAACATGTTTATCACTTGGCGGACGCCAATAATACGTTGCTCCCTAAACCATGGAACGCAAACAACTTGAAAAAGTTTTACGTATAACAGATTCGGCATCACCATCGTTCCCTTCGAAGCGCTCCAGAACAACACCCGCTTCTCCAGTCGCATCAGTAACGACCTCATAATTGACGGCGCGCTCCTCGCGAGCCCCCTCGTCCCCCTCATCGTTGACGGCGCGCTTCTTGCGAGCCTCCTCGTCCCTATTGCGCTCACCTTGAGTTTCCTCGTCCCTAACACGCTCGCCTTGAGCATTCCCTCCAAGAGGAACGTCCTCACCCGCTGCGTGAGCGGCTCCTTTGGCAGCAAGTATAATGTTGAACTCATCCAAGGCAAACCCGAACTCATGGTTACTAAGATCATTGGTGCCGGGTCCCGTTACACCCTCTTGGCCGAGGATGGGCCTCATCCCGCTATCCTTGTCGAGACCAATGTCATCCACATTTGCATCCTCGTGAATGGCCCCTATGTGAATGAGTTGGTGATGAGCTCGTTCAAATGCCTTTTGAATCTGCGTATAACTACTGAGGTCGCTTACAACCTCGAACACGGGGCTTCTCATAAAGCGCTTAATCCCTTCCATCAATTCAGCATGCGTCCAGACCGCCGCATCACTTTTAGACTCTTCGAGCTTCGCGCTCAGCTCAGCTCAGCCCGAGCCTGCTCACTCTCCTTGAGCAACTCTCCATTTTCCACAAGCTTCAACTTGCACCTCTTCAGCTCTCTGTTGACATCGGTCATCTTCTCATTAACCTTTTCAAGGTCGTCCTGAAGGACTTTCTTCTCAGCTTCGAGGAATTCAATATGCTCATTATAGCCAGAGACAAAGGTCGCCTGAACGCGAACCTCATTCTCCTTTCTGTTAATCTCTACGTTTGCCTTTTTGAGCTTACTCTCAAGATCCTGAACTCTCCTTTCGAGGTCAGCAACAACACTCTTATACTGGCGCTTGTAACTATCCTTCCTTTCTCTGTAAACAAGGGCTCTTGTTTGCCTTAGCGATAAGAAGTTGAGCGCGAGTTCAGATCGAAAAGGTGAACGAGAATATTGCAATTGAAAGGAGACCATTTCAGGATTACTCTACGAGCGCCTCAATTATTCGACACTCGAAGAGTGGGGGGCAAATGATAGTGCCAAAAATATTTCTAAGTGTTGAGCTCCACCCTTTCGAGGTTCGTTCCTTTCAAGGTCCGCTCATTCGCGCTCCACCTTCGCGCTCAACCTTCGCGCTCAACCTTTGCGCTCCACCTTAGCGCTCAATCTTAGCGCTCCACCTTCGGGCTCAACCTTCGCGCTCAACCTTCGCGCTCCACCTTAGCGCTCCACCTTTGCGCTCAACCTTCGCGCTCAACCTTAGCGCTCCACCTTCGAGCTCAACCCTCGCGCTCCACCTTCGCGCTCAACCTTAGCGCTCAACCCCGAGCGCGCTCTGCCCCAAGCGTGGCGGTTGCCCACGTTCACACGCCACTCTACCACTTGGCGCACGACCCCCGCAATATTCGCACCAATTACACGGCTCAAACGTGACCCTGACTCAGCTTAAGGTATAAATACTCCTTTTGCTTCAGAACTGGGGGGACGCTCTTAGATATACCGAACCTCTGCCTAAATTTTCGATCAATTCTTTCCCACCTGAGACAATCTCACTGTCTTGAGCGTCGGAGTGCCAACGCGGGAAACACCTCCCGCCTGGTATTCTCAAGTTTGTCGTTGATCTTAGCAGGTCGAAGAACCCACCATTTGGCTGATTTGCTGGAGATTTGGAACCGATCCCGTTCAAGTTCCGGCGAACCAATTTTTAGCATCATCAGTTTGGCGCCGTCTGTGGGAAAACCACCATTTTTCCAATTTTCTTCAAGCTTCTTTTTGTGCTTTGTGTGAAAGAATGGCCGGATCTGACAACATTAGCCGTGGTGAGCGAAGCTCTAGCTTGCCTCCACGACTATCCCCAACCCGAGTAAGTCAAGCGAACATCAACGTGAGTCAAGCGAATATCGACGTGTTACGCCGCCTGGCGCCGGTGTTCCCGCATAAGAGAAACCACACCGGAGCTACCGTGGGTTTCAATCTGCCCGTGCAAACCCTAACGTACAAATTGGACCTCCTCAGCTCCACCCTAACATCCGTCAACATCTCATCGACCTTCTCCATATCATTCAGAAGGGTCTTTTTCTCGGCTTGGAGGTCCTCGATTTGCTTGTTAAGGCGGGAAGAATGGCTCAATCGCGCGCGAACCTCGTTCTCTTTCCTTTCAATCTCGATGTCGGCTCTCTCGAGCTTTTCTTCGAGATCACGAACCCTCTCCTCGAGGTCGCCATTGGTAATAGCTTTCCTATACAAGCGCTTGTACCTATCCTTTCCTTCCTTATAAACGAGCGCTCTGCGAGTGGCGTGGTCAATCCTTATAGCAAGATCCTACACAAAACACAAGTACACGAATCAAGTCTGGAGCATGCCAAGAAACTAAAGAAGGAGCGCAAAGTAGATAAAATGGACTTGAACGCTTACCATGAGGTCCCTCCTCATACGGCTCCCATTATCTTGAAGCTTAGCACCCATCAAGTACCGGTGGTCATCCTCAGATTGGAGCGAGTCGAACATCGAGTTAAGTACCCTCCTGCTGTTTGCGCGAGGGCCAGTAAGGAAGCTAACGGGATCGCCATTTTCATAGACCATGGGCGGAGGCGAACACCGTGGAAAGCTAAGTATCCGATCCTCTTCATCCGAATCAGAAAACCATGAGTCATCCTGATCAGCAACGACCTTTTCTTTCCCATGGGTGGAATCTGGACCAACGCGCCTCTCCAAAGGAACATTAGTGGTGGAGGCGCTCGGCCCGCTTATGGCGAGGGAGCTAGCCCCTGTAGCAGCGTCTGCCTCAACGACCTCAACACGACTCCTCAAGCGCCTCCCCCCGGTCTGGTCCCCCTCTCTAGGTCGAGCGCGAGGGTTAGAAGCCTCAAGAACATCAGCCACCAAACTAGGAGGTGGTAAATCAGTAATAGTACCATCTACCGAGCGTTCAGCCGAAGGAGCCGGAAGAAGAGCCATAGTAGAATCATCCAAGGAGCTCGTTCCATCTCCATTTGTCTCCTCCGGGGGGGTACGCTCTTCGGTCTCGTCACGACGGCTCTTGTTCCCCTCTCGGGCATCTTCCCGGGTAACATCTTCGGTTGGATTACGCCGAATGGGCGGGTCTCGAGCACCCTTTCCCTTATCAGGCTTGTGGCGAACAACCTTATTAGTGCTCGCCACGCGAGCTATAGCCTCTCGAGCGTTCATCAGATCGTCGATACCTGAAAAATGAAATAAAGCACGTCACAACGAGCATAACATCAAATGGTATAACGAATGCAACACATAAAGACTACCTAAGGGATGGACGCGTTTAGTCGGAAGTGGGGATATGCCAGTCATAGAAATAATCTCATCAACCAAAAGACGTGAGGCGTGTAGCTGCCCTAATTTCTTCCAAGTCTCTATTGAGTCATTCGTGATGGTTCTTTCACTGTCACAGGCAATTCGAGGCCGGCCGCGCACCACCCATCTTTCACAAATGCCCCGTGGCTCACCCCTCGAGTTCCTAATATACACGAAACGGTCCTTCCATTTCTTTCCATGAGAAACTAATGGCCTTATTGAAGGCGCGTGGTTGGAAGAAACATAAGTAAATCCGCACCCATGTTTGCCTTCGGACGACCTAGCGGATCGCTGGATCTTGTACAAGTGGGCAAAGTTAGCCACCGAAGGCTCTTCCCCCAAACACTCCATAATCACGATAAAGCAATGTATCAACGAGTGAGAATGAGGCATCAACTGAGCCAAGCTAACCCCCATAGCGTCATAAAGATCCCTTGCAACACGCACAATCGGAAAGCGGAGACCCCCCTCTAAATCCTCACAATACACTGCTATGGCTCCCTATGGCGGTGTAGTAATCCGCTGATGAGGCAAGGGGCGGATAATCTCATAATGCTCCGGGATATGAAACCGCTGCCTCAACCCATCAAACTCTATATCAGATATCTCAGAAGGGATTTCATGAGGATCGAGCAACACTGAATTCCGAGATTCCACAGTACCTCCAACCCCATTGGCCTTGTTAATAGGATCACCCAATTCAGCAGACTCATCAATATGAGCACCTCGCTCATCAGGTACATTATCTCGTCCGCTCGGTTCCGGCATACCCCCACGGTTAATCGATTTAGCACTCGATATAACCCGAATAACGCAATGGATGAAATTCAAAGTAGGTGGCTCAGAGTTTACCTCAAATAAAATCAGCCGAATCACCCTGCACCGAGTGAGTATGCTCAACGCCGAACGAGCTCCCTACGGCCTAAATCAATCAAATAATGATTGCATCAGGGTAAAATTCATGAGCTCAAAGCAAATTTACCCAAGTGGCGGTCTTGCAATAATCACAGATTCGGATTCAATTTCATTCATTGGAGTTCAAGGTCGAATTATCAAATTTTGGAAATTCATTGAGATGCCACCAATAATCAATGCAATGTTATTAGCTAGAATCCAAAAAACAATCAATGCAATCCCATTTCATGGAAATTCAATCATTATTCCCTGGAGAGTCAAAAAAACAATCAACGCAATTCCATTTCGTGGAAATTCAATCAATTTCATTCTCTGGAGTCCAGAGAATAATGATTACAATTCCATTTCATGGAAATGCAACCAATAGCCATTCGTTGAAGCCCAGGAAGCAATTAATGCAATTTCAAGCCATTGGAATACAGTTTATAACCAATTCATTGAGATTCAACATGAAAGAGATTGTAAAGAAATTCAAGATGCAATACTCCTCTCATTTTCCATTTCACCCACTGGAATTCAAAAATTCAAGAGGCGAACAGCTCATTTTCGTTCATGAAAATTCAAGGAAAAGTCATCCCATCTCCATCATGAAAATACGAGGAACAACCAAACTCAACAATCCATCCATTGAAATTCGAAATCAATCGGTTCTATTTCCAACCATAGAGATACAAAAGGTAATCAATTTCATGAGACAATCCATGCGATTTCACTCATGGAAGTACAACCGATATTCAGTTTCATCGCACGACTTCGATACAAGATCCGAGTCGAAATTCAAAAATAAAAAATAAAAAATAAAAAGAGAGAAGAAGAAGCAAAATGATGCAGCAGCTCCGGTTCCCAAACTCACCGGAAAATTGCGCAGCCACGACCTCGCCAAGCCCCGCCGGCACCTCAACGTCACTGGAAACCGTCAAGAAACTCACCGAATCTGGGCCAAAGTCACCGAGAGCCCAACCACTTCAAATCTGGTCCAGATCCAATATCTCAGATCTTGCTAGAGATCCCCAAATCACGCTGGAAAAGACCCTGATCTAACCTCGAATTCGCTGGAGACTCCACTCCCAACACTGCCTGCCGTGGACGTAAGCTCAAAACCAGCTCCTCCGTCGCGATAAACAGCGCGCCACCCATCGCCGCCTATGAAGCCCTCACTCTCCCGCGAGTCGGTTGCGAAGCCAGCTCCCTGATGCTCTCAAACGGTCCACCGGAAGTCACAGAGCTAGAGGGCGAAGTGGCTCGTCGAACCGGACTCGTCGAAAGCTACCCCGTGAAGATGAAGCCTAGGGGGCGGCGGAAAACCTGAGAACGAACGGTGGAGAATCGGACCCTTCACGATCTGGTACGGACCTGAGCTTTCAAGAAATCACCGGCAGTCATTGGAGCTCGAAGGATCTGGCCGAAAACTGAATCCCAAAGCTTAAATTCGCAGTCGCTTGGTCGCCGCCGCTAGCGGCTTGGAAGATGATGATGAAATTTCAATTTTAGTCTTTACCCTAATGTGAGAGACGAGGCAAGACTTTTGGGAAGGGTTATGCAGTAACTCTGGTGAATGGAGTTAAAACTTACCATGGCCCACCTTTGTAATAAAATTAAAATCCTTAACTAATACTCCAGTGAATGGTGTAGAGGAACCGATACTGCTTCAATCTTGGGCGCTGGGGAATACTAAGCTCAAGTGACTCAGTGCGGAATTAAAAAGTTGGAAACGAACACCTCCCTTGAGAGTAGCGTTAACAGGTTGAGCGGAACGCAAGCGGGGCTCGAAGGAGGAAGGGCAATGTTCAACCGAAAAGCAGCGGAGCGAAATTGTACGGTTACTCCCCAAGCATCTCGTCCCACGAAACTTGGGAGTGAGGGGGCAAATGATAGTGCCAAAATATTCCAAGTCTGGCGTTCAACCTTTGCGCTCAACCCAAGTAGCGCTCAACTTAAGTGCTCAACCTCAGGTGCGCAACCTTGAGCGCTCAACCCAAATAGCGCTCAACCTCAGGTGCAAATAGCGCTCAACCTCAGGTGCGCAACCTTGAGCGCTCAACCCAAATAGCGCCCAACCTCAGGTACGCAACCTTGAGCGCTCAACCCAAGTAGCGCTTAACTGAAGTGCTCAACCTGAGCTCTCAACCTCAGGTGCGCTCAACCCAAGCATGGTAGTTACCCACATTCACACGTCTCTTAACCACTATCACACGAATCCGCGAGAATCGCGCCTTAACCTAATCCGAAGGGTATATTAACTCTTTTTCTGATCGGAGTGAGGTACGCACACTTTTACATACCGAACCTCTGCTAAAATTTCCGGTCACCTTTCCACCTAAAGCAAACTCATTGTCTTGAGCGTCGGAGTGCCTATGCGGGAAACACCTCCCGCCTGGTATTCTTACGTTTATTTGATCTTAGCAGGTCGAAGAACCTACCTTTGGCTGATTTGTTGGAAGTTTGGAGCCGATTCCGATCAATCTCCGGCGAAACCAATTTTCAGCATCATCAGACCTGTTTGTTATGAAACCCTTTTGAAAACGTTTCGTATATATACGTAGATATGTTTTCGGTTATTTGTTTTGTAAACGGGTTGGTGTGTGTAATTTGAATTTGGATATGTAGCGAGGTTTGACTTTGAAATATAAGTCTTTTATGTGAATCCCTGTGTTTGAGTTTGAATCTGGGCCCCGGAGATGTGGGTAAGGGAGACCCGGGACGACCATGGGGTCGCCGGTTATGACCCCTGTACACATTCTCCTATTGGATAGGATCAATCTGGAACCCACTAGGAGGTTTGGTGGGGGATGGAATCCTCGGGCGTGAGCGTCATGAAACTCACGACCCATATATAAAGTTCGGATAATTAGGGTGTGCACAACCCTTCTATCACCCGGTGTTGGGGAAGGTATGTTTGATTTGGTTTTCGTTTGAATTTGGATATAAGTTTGAATCTATATGAATGAGGTTGGTTTGAAAACTCGTACCCGCCGAGTTAGTTTGAATTTGATTATGAATTCGATTCGTGAAACGGGAGTGAACTTCTAATTATTAAAATTTGGTAGATTTTGGCCTTTGGCCTAACTTTTCTTCTATATATAGTATCACGGAATCAAAATGCTTTGGATTGCAAAAACCATGCCCCGGTTCATGAATATTATGATTTTGAATATGCTCTGTCTCTATGTATATGTACGTGTGCGTAGGTTAGCCCCTCACCAGTCTTTAGGATTGACCCTCGATGTCGTTTCCCCTTTTTCCTTTGCTTTTGAGTTGCAGGTGCAGGGTTCGGTCTGAGCTAGGCGGCGGTTTTCTTTTGGGTCGTTCGAGTCGAGTTGTTCGAGTCTTTTGTATACTGCATCTTTATCTCTTGCTTTAGTACTTTGGAGATATGTATAAGATTATGCCTATGACTCGAATTTGGAATTTGTAAGTTTTTATTTATCCCTGGACCGGCATCGCATGTATATCTTTTATTCTCTTGAGCATGTATGACGTTAGTATTTGTTGATCCTGTTGCTTCCGCGTATGTTTTATTTTGTTGCATACTCTGTTTTAGGGTCTAGACCGCCTAGCTTAGGTGTCAGTTTTTACTTGTCTTCCGTTCGCTATAGCTTGGTGTGTGTGAGGGTTTTCCATTTCGTTACACGTGTCGGGCTATGGTGCGGGGGATGTGGTACCCTTCGCTCCGGGGTGCTACATTTTAAGGTTTTTCGGCCGTCCAGGTACGCACTTACGAGAGAGCTAAATGTGCAATTTAAAATATTTTAAATTGCACATTTAGCTCTCTTGTAAGTGCGTACCTGGACGGCCGAAAAACCGGGGTGTCACATTAGTTCACAATCATTGGACTGTAGCAATCTGCAGAGAAGGCTATCGGTTGAGGGAATGAACGCCATTCTTAGCCTGATTACCAAGTCTGAATTGCTCCAGGTTGTTAAGTCTTTCGCGCCTTATAAAGCACCTGGGCCGGATGGCCTTCAAGCTTTCGTTTATCAAAATTTTTGGGATTGTTTAGGGGATTCTGTGCACCGTTTTGTCAGTAATTGTTTTTGTCACGGTAAGGTGCCGGAAGGAGTTGGGCTTTGTTACATCACTTTGATCCCTAAAGTGGATAACCCGGTACGTATTTCTCAATTTCGACCAATTACCTTATGCAATGTTATGTTGAAGATCATCACTAAGATGTTGGTTCTTAGATTGAAGCCATTTATTAACGATCTTTTGGGGCCTTTCAAGCCAGTTTCCTGCCAGGAAGAAGTACGATGGATAATATTCTGGTTTGTCAAGAAGTTGTCCACTTGCTTCACAAATTCTAAGAGCCGAATAGGGGGAATGGTTATCAGGCTTGATCTCAACAAAGCATACGACAAGATTCGTTGGGACTTTCTCCGCCAAACGCTTATCTTCTTCAAATTTTCCCACGATGTGATTGAGCTGATCTTGAGCTGTGTGCAGTATGTTAAACCAGCTATTCTTTGGAATGGGGAGACTCTAGGCCTGATTGAGACTAAGTGTGGGCTTAGACAAGGGGATCCCCTTTCGTCTTACCTCTTCGTCCTTTGTATAGAGCGGTTAACTTATCTAATTGAGGAGGAGGTTTCCAACGGCCGCTGGATGTAGCACCCGGAACGCTAGGCACCACATCCCCCGCACTATAGCCCCAATCCACTATAGCGAGGGGGTATAAATAAATATAAGCGCACATACATGCAAGTTATAATCTCGGGTAATCATTTTTGGAAATTAACAATACAATTAGTAAAGTAAAAGATACAATCGCCCGAGGTTACAACTAAGTCAATTTATCAATTTGGTCAATTCAATACAATCAATTTGTGGCCCGGCGAGTGAGGGCAATTCTCCAACCTTACTCCGACTGTTTACAATCAATCAATCAATTATTCAATAGTTAGGTGATCATGCAATTTTATTACGGTGCACAATTAGCAATTTCAAGAACGTTTTCTTTCTCCGGGTGATGGTGGGATTGCAAGGCCCCACCATCCAATCAGTTTGGGCAGAGGGTACATGAATCCCTAAGCCCGGAACTCCTTCCTCCCCTAATCTCCTAGGGGATTCAGGGGTCATCCCATTTTGGTGAGAGTAGCCCTCGAGTTACCCGTCAACCCATGCTTTCCCGGTTGGCTCGAGCCACTACCCTCGGGCCCACAGTGCAATACAATACTCGCCAAATCAATCAATCAATAGTTTGGTAAACCTTTGAAATCCAAGAGCATTTGAAAACTATAGGTATATATAGGTACATTTTGGCTTAAAACTTCACATAGGGTTTTACGGGTTCTATGTATCTAGAATTAAACCTCACCTGAACAACCCAAAACAAACAAGAAAATAGCTCACGGGGCCTGCTCCTCGTCACCAGGAAGCTAGTCTGTGCAAGAAAGACTATTGTCCGTGAGACACGACTCAAAATGTACCAATTATGACGAACGGCGCGATAATGAACATTAAAACGTGCAATGATAATTTATGGAATGATATGTTCAATTTCATGCACAAAACAATCATATAATAACACGTATCGATCAATTAAGGCATTAAAAATGAGTTTGAAAAATGCAATTTTATGCAGAAAATTTTGAACACTTTCTGGAGCCTGGGAAGGGCCGTTCCAGTTTTGAACTAGGGCTGGGAAGGGCCGTTCCCAGCTCCCCGAACCAAATCCCGCACATCTGTAATGGTTTGGAAATTTTGGGGCTGGGAACGGCCGTTCTGGCCACAGGCTAAAACTGGGAAGGGCCGTTCCCAGTCTCGCGGGACAATTGGCAACGGGTGGGAACGGCCGTTCCCAGAATGAACTGGGATAGGAAGGGTCGTTCCCAATATGCAGATGCAGCAGAAACAGAGCAGTAGCAGCAGAACAAGCACGAACCAAAACTCAAACACACCAAATGAATCAAAACCAAGTTTAAATGCACATAAAACATGATATACACATACTAGCATACATATAGATCAATAACAACTCATAAAAACACTTAATTCCACATTAGATCATCAAGAATCCATCAATACAAACCCATATACTCATTCATGCTTTAAGTCCAAAATCATCAAGTTAAATGCATCCAACTTAAGCTCAAAGTTCACAAATAAGTTTCCAACAACAAATACACAATTTAACCAACACATTGTAAAGCCCTATCTATACCATGTATTCAATAAAATCATCAATTCTCCAAAAATACCTCAAATGAAAGAAATGGAAGATGAGATGAAGATATGATGTTGATAATGCTTCAATGATCACAATTCCCACAATTATAGCTTGAATGATGAAATTCCTCACTCTTCCAAGTAGGGTTTGGGTTCGGTTGAGCAAGGAAGAAAATGGAGCAAGTATGAAATGTGTGTGTATGTAATGAAACAAGGTACGTGATTGCTTCTATGTAAGGGGAAGAAAATGGCCAAATTGTTATTTAGTCCTTCCATTTAATAAGTCATGCAATGAAGTTCAATTCCATAACAAATGAGCAATTATGTCCAATGCAATTAAGTCCCAAAATTTATGAAAATGCGCTAGTAAGGCCATAAAAGAATTAAATCACTTTCGGGAAATCAATTCACGATGCAATCAAGTTAAATTTATGCGATAATTATAATATGATATGAATTTTAATGAAAATACTAAGAATATAAGTTTATAAAAATTATGTCATGACATGAAAAGTTAAGGAAATGATCAAATAATAATTAAATTACAACTCTCAAACCCACACGTGTCGTTCATACCTGAAATTCCGAAAGCTGGGGCGTTACAATCCTCACTCCTTAAAAGAATCTGGTCCCCAGATTCACTGATCGGAAGGGAACAACTCTGGATGGAACCGTCTCATCTTGTCTTCGGTTTCCCACGTTGCCTCTTCGGTCTTGTCACTTCTCCAAAGAACCTTAACCATGAGAATCTTCCGGTTTCTTAATTCCTGAAACTTCTTATACAAAATCTTAACCGGTTTCTGAACAAAGGTTAGATTCGGTCCCAATTCCACTTCTTCAACGGGAATGATCTCGGTTTCATCGGGGTAGTATTTCCTCAGCTGAGATACGTGAAATACATTATGAATCCCTGTGAGGCTCGGTGGTAGGTCCAATCTGTAAGCAACTTCTCCAACTCTTTCCAAAATTTCATAAGGACCTAAGTAACGAGGCTTAAGCTTACCTCCTTTCCCAATCCGAGCAAATCCGTTACGTGGAGACACTTTCAAGAATACCCGGTCTCCAACTTCAAACTCGAGATCCCTTCTACGACGATCGGCGTAGCTCTTCTGTCTGTCCTGAGCTGATTTCATCCGTTGTTGTGTTAATTGGACTTTCTCAACCATAGCTTCAACGGCCTTAGAAGGTTTTTCCAATTTCTCACCTTTCTTAACACCTTCCTGCTTAGTTCATTTCCACTCTTCCAAATCAAAGAACAACGGAGAACGACACTCCTGACCATAAAGTAGCTCATACGGTGCCATTCCAATCGAAGCCTGAAAACTGTTGTTGTACGCAAACTCAATCAAAGGTAGCTGATCATGCCAAGAAGGCTGAAAATCCAAAGAACAAGCTTGAAGCAAATCCTCGAGATATCTTATTAATCTCTCGGACTGACCATCCATCTGAGGATGAAATGCTGTACTAAACTGGAGCTTTGTACCCAAAACCTCTTGTAATTCACGCCACAACTTCGAAGTGAACCATGGATCTCTGTCTAAAACTATACTAACCGGAATCCCATGAAGTCTAACAATCTCCCGGTTATAAAGCTCGGCTAGCTTGCGAATCTTATACGACATCCGAACCGACAGAAAATGTGCAGACTTCGTCAAACGGTCCACAATCACCCAAATTCCATCGAATCCACCTTTCACCTTAGGTAATCCGGACACGAAATCCATCGTCACCTGTTCCCACTTCCACTCAGGAGTAGGTAACGGCTGAAGAAGACATCCCGATTTCTGATGCTCGGCTTTCACTTTTTGACAAGTGAGACAATGCTTCACATACTCGGCCACATCCTTCTTCAATCCATACCACCAATAATATTGCCTTAAGTCCTTATACATCTTGTTTCCTCCGGGGTGGATAGAATAAGCCGATCTGTGAGCTTCCTCGAGCAATACCCGTTTCCACTCTTCGGGTACGACCACTCGGTTCTTGAAACGAAGAAGACCGATTTCATCGAACCCGAATGGACACTCTGGATCAGCTCTTGCCTTAGCTACCAATTTCTGAACTTCCACATCCGTACTCTGAGCCTCAAACAACCTGTGCTTCAAATCCGGCTGAATCGAAATATTAGAAACTCGAGCCCTTAAAACAATTGGCTCGATTCCACTACTTTCACCCACTTCCAAGCTCGACACATTAGCCTTCCTACTAAGTGCATCGGCGACCACGTTGACTTTGCCGGGATGGTACTTAATCGTGCAATCATAATCTTCCAACCTTTCCATCCAACACAGCTGCCTCATATTCAAATCCTTTTGAGTGAATAAATACTGGAGGCTTTTGTGGTCGGTGAAAATCTCGAAAGACACCCCATACAAATAATGTCTCCACTTTCCAAGTGCAAAGACTACGGCGGCGAGCTCAAGATCATGTGTCGGGTAATTCTTTTCATGCTCTTTCAACTTCCGGGATGCGTAAGCAATTACCTTACCCTTCTGAGTCAACACACATCCCAAGCCTTTCTTAGAAGCATCCGTAAAAACAGCATATCCTTCAGAACCTTCCGGAACGGCTAACACTGGAGCAGAAACTAACTTTTCTTTCAAGAAAGTGAAACTCCTCTCACAATCTTCATCCCAATCGAATTTCACATTCTTCTTCGTCAACCGGGTTAAAGGAGCTGCTAACTTGGAGAAATCCTTAACAAACCTCCGGTAATAACCTGCCAATCCTAAGAAACTCATGATCTCCGAGGCATTCTTAGGTTTCTCCCACTTCAAAACCGACTCAATCTTTGAAGGATCGACCTCCAAACCATTGCCCGAAATCAAGTGACCCAAGAAAGACACCCTGTCAATCCAAAACTCACACTTACTGAATTTGACAAATAACTGATGCTCCTTCAAAGTCCTCAATACCAACTGAAGGTGCCTTGCATGCTCCTCGACAGACTTAGAGAAAACCAGGATATCATCAATAAAGATAACCACAAACTTATCCAGAAAAGACCTGAAAATCCTGTGCATCATATCCATAAAAGCTGCTGGGGCATTAGTCAAACCAAACGGCATCACTACGAACTCATAATGCCCGTACCGAGTGTTAAATCCTGTCTTAGAAATATCCTCTGCTCGGATTCGCAACTGGTAGTATCCTTGTCTCAAATCCAATTTCGAGTAGACTTTAGATCCCTGAAGTATGTCAAACAACTCCTCGATATGTGGAAAATGATACTTGTTCTTGATCGTCATCCGGTTCAACTCTCTATAGTCTATACACATTCTCAAAGTCCCATCCTTCTTCTTTACGAACAAAACCGGTGCACCCCAGGAAGAAGAACTCGGTCTAATGTACCCAATCTCCAACAACGCATCAAGTTGAGTCTTCAACTCTTTCAACTCGGCCGGAGCCATATGATACGGAGTCTTGGAGTACGGCTCTGCATTAGGGTTCAAGTCGATCACAAACTCAATTTCCCGTTCTGGATGTAACGAATCTAATTCCTCAGGAAAAACCTCGGGAAACTCCTTCACTACTTGCGTTTCTTACTTTGATCCTTGGGTTTGTTGAGAATATAAGCAATGAACCCGTGGCTCCATCTCGAACCAACATATGAGCTTCCGAGAAAGAAAGTAGAGGCACAGTCTTGGAACTCCAACCCACTACCAAATCTGATCCCAACTGAACCTTCTTCGCCCTGCAATCAACTGTGGCAGAATGTCTGTACAACCAATCCATGCCCAAAATGGATCCATAGCAAGTCATCGGCAGCTCAATGAAGTCTGACAAGAAAACTCGACCCTCGATACTCACCGGAACCTCTCTGAACACCCGATCAGATTCTAAACTACAACCAAACGGAGTACTAACCACATACACATAACATGCAGAAGAGCGAGTAACAGGCAAAGGCAAAGAAACAAATATAGCACACGAAAGAAAGGAGTGAGTAGCTCCCGGATCAAACAAGGTATGAATGTTCGTGCCATGTATGCAAATGGTACCTTCAACTACCGCGGCTAGATCAATATCAGCATCCCGCCGCTCTCCATCCAAAGCATAAGCACGAGCCCTGATCAGTGGTCTCTGTGCTCCCGGTGGTGGCATCCTGCGGTCTGGACATCCGTCTACCATATGCTCATCGCTCCCACAAATCAAGCATAAACCCAGACGCCTCCTGCAGTTATCATAGATATGTGTAGTCTGACCACAGAAGGTACAAGTAGGCCTCTCGGGTGGTGGTGGCAAAGCTGGAGCAACTGGAGCTCTAATCACTGGTCCTACTGGTCGGGGCTTCTTCCCTGGGCCCTTCGGAGCTGGTGGTGGAGAAGAATAAACCATCGGCCTCTTGCCTGAGGCAGAACCCGAACCAGAACCCTTATACCCCGATTCGGAACCTCTGAAACCCGATCCGGACCCTGAGCCCGAACATGAACCTGAACGATAAGTAGACCGCCTCGCATTCACTGAGTCATCAACTAATAATGCCTTCTTAGTAGCCTTCGCCCACGTTCTCGTGTTGACCGCCTCGATCGCTATCTGAATATCTGGTCTAAGGCCCTGAACAAACTGCATCGCCTTATGGAAATCGTCATTCGCTATATTAGGAGCATAGCGGGACAATCTCTCAAACTCGGCGATATACTCTGAGACCGACCTGCTTCCTTGCTTAAGCTCTGTAAATTCCTTCAATCTTCGAGTGCGAGAAGATGGAAGAATAAACTTATTTCTGAACTCTCTGACAAAAACTTCCCAGTTCACTTCCTCGCTTGCAGCATCTAACACAATCCGAGCACTCTTCCACCAAGAATAGGCCTCACCCTGAATCAAAGAAATGGTACAACGTGCCTTCTCCTGGGACTCACAAGGAATGAGCTCCCAAACTCTCTCAATCTCTCTTAGCCACTGTTCGGCCTGAATATCATTTCCTTTATAAAACTTGGGAGGATGCTGGTTCTGGAACTCCCTAAAAACCGCTGAGATCTGTGCTCCTGGCTGTGGGGGTGGAACTGGTGGTGGTGGAGGAACATAATCCCGGACTCTCTGATCAATAAGACCCACCACTGCGTTCATAAATTCCTGTGGCTAAGCCTGAGGAGGTGGAGGGGGAGGAGGTGATCTCTCACGGCGATGATGACGACGATGTCGATGTCTAGGAGAACGATCATGATGATGTCTATCGCGAGCCATCCTGAAATCAAGGCACTATTATGCATGTTCGATTAGTAGGTGCAAATGTGTGCAAATAATTCACAAATTGCACATAAGTTATAAAATTCAAACAATTCACGAAATTCAAGTAAGTTCAAATAAGTCAAGTAGGTTCAAATATGTCAAATAACGATGCAAGACTCTCAAGTTGATAATTAGTTCCTATGCCGTGCGACCTAGACTCACAAGTCACGACACTAGAGACCCGGTTTTGCAACCGGGCTCTGATACCACCGTAGGATGTAGCACCCGGAACGCTAGGCACCACATGCCCCGCACTATAGCCCCAATCCACATATGAAATGGTCAATCCATACATGAACCAAAGCTATAGCGAACGGGAGACAAAAAAAAAAAAAAAAAACGACAGCAAAGCTAGGCGGGACTAACCCCAAACCAAACAATCAATTCAGAGTAATAAAAGCGGAATAAATATTTCATTCAATACTTATAGGTACCATATTTACATATCCACTAATAGGTACCAACATTATATATCAATACAATATCATCTTCAAAATAAGTAACAAGGCATGCTACAAAATATATAAAGTATCTATACATGCCAAAAGATGAAAATGAAGTGTGCTAGACCCAAATTAAAGACAATCTAGACTCTAATTCCCGCCTAGCACGCCCTGCAAAACAACTGAAAAGTTGAGGTGTCAGTCCAACACGGACTGAGCGAGGGGGTATAAATAAATATAAGCGCACATACATGCAAGTTATAATCTCGGGTAATCATTTTTGGAAATTAACAATACAATTAGTAAAGTAAAAGATACAATCGCCCGAGGTTACAACTAAGTGAATTTATCAATTTGGTCAATTCACTACAATCAATTTGTGGCCCGGTGAGTGAGGGCAATTCTCCAACCTTACTCCGACTGTGTACAATCAATCAATCAATTATTCAATAGTTAGGTGATCATGCAATTTTATTACGGTGCACAATTAGCAATTTCAAGAACGTTTTCTTTCTCCGGGTGATGGTGGGATTGCAAGGCCCCACCATCCAATCAGTTTGGGCAGAGGGTACATGAATCCCTAAGCCCGGAACTCCTTCCTCCCCTAATCTCCTAGGGGATTCAGGGGTCATCCCATTTTGGTGAGAGTAGCCCTCGAGTTACCCGTCAACCCATGCTTTCCCGGTTGGCTCGAGCCACTACCCTCGGGCCCACAGTGTAATACAATACTCGCCAAATCAATCAATCAATAGTTTGGTAAACCTTTGAAATCCAAGAGCATTTGAAAACTATAGGTATATATAGGTACATTTTGGCTTAAAACTTCACATAGGGTTTTACGGGTTCTATGTATCTAGAATTAAACCTCACCTGAACAACCCAAAACAAACAAGAAAATAGCTCACGGGGCCTGCTCCTCGTCACCAGGAAGCTAGTCTGTGCAAGAAAGACTATTGTCCGTGAGACACGACTCAAAATGTACCAATTATGACGAACGGCGCGATAATGAACATTAAAACGTGCAATGATAATTTATGGAATGATATGTTCAATTTCATGCACAAAACAATCATATAATAACACGTATCGATCAATTAAGGCATTAAAAATGGGTTTGAAAAATGCAATTTTATGCAGAAAATTTTGAACACTTTCTGGAGCCTAGGAACGGCCGTTCCCAGCTCCCCTAACCAAATCTCACGCGTCTGTAATGGTTTGGAAATTTTGGGGCTGGGAACGGCCGTTCCGGCCACAGGCCAAAACTGGGAATGGTCGTTTCCAGTCTCGCAGGACAACTGGCAACGGGTGGGAACGGCCGTTCCCAGAATGAACTGGGACGGGAAGGGCCGTTCCCAATATGCAGATGCAGCAAAAACAGAGCAGTAGCAGCAGAACAAGCGCGAACCAAAACTCAAACACACCAAATGAATCAAAACCAAGTTTAAATGCACATAAAACATGATATACACATACTAGCATACATATAGATCAATTACAACTCATAAAAACACTTAATTCCACATTAGATCATCAAGAATCCATCAATACAAACCCATATACTCATTCATGCTTTAAGTCCAAAATCATCAAGTTAAATGCATCCAACTTAAGCTCAAAGTTCACAAATAAGTTTCCAACAACAAATACACAATTTAACCAACACATTGTAAAGCCCTATCTATACCATATATTCAATAAAATCATCAATTCTCCAAAAATACCTCAAATGAAAGAAATGGAAGATGAGATGAAGATATGATGTTGATGATGGTTCAATGATCACAATTCCCACAATTATAGCTTGAATGATGAAATTCCTCACTCTTCCAAGTAGGGTTTGGGTTCGGTTGAGCAAGGAAGAAAATGGAGCAAGTATGAAATGTGTGTGTATGTAATGAAGCAAGGTACGTGATTGCTGCTATGTAAGGGGAAGAAAATGGCCAAATTGCTATTTAGTCCTTCCATTTAATAAGTCATGCAATGAAGTTCAATTCCATAACAAATGAGCAATTAAGTCCAATGCAATTAAGTCCCAAAATTTATGAAAATGCGCTAGTAAGGCCATAAAAGAATTAAATCACGTTTGGGAAATAAATTCACGATGCAATCAAGTTCAATTTATGCGATAATTATAATATGATATGAATTTCAATGAAAATACTAAGAATATAAGTTTATAAAAATTATGTCATGACATGAAAAGTTAAGGAAATGATCAAATAACAATTAAATTACAACTCTCAAACCCACACGTGTCGTTCATACCTGAAATTCCGAAAGCTGGGGCGTTACACTGGACCCCTATTAGTATTAATAAAGATGGGCTGAAAATTTCACATCTTTTGTTCACAGATGACATCATCCTTTTCGCGAGACCTTCCACTCGCCAAGATCATGTCATTAATGAAGTTATGAGGAAGTTCTTTGATGCTTAGGGTTTAAGCTTCAATCATGACAAGTCCAAGTTGTTTCTGTCTGAGAAAACCAAGCCGGAGATCAAGATGGAAATGGCTGATATTCTGGGTATTGAGCGCACCAACAATATCGGTAAATATCTTGGGGTACATATTACGTGTACCAGGAATAATAACAGCCACTCTGATATCATCGCCAAGATCCAGCAGAAATTGAGTAGCTGGAAAGTTAAGAATTTGAATCTCGCAGGGCGAGCCACTCTTATTCGTTCGGTTGTGAATGCCATCCCAGTTCATGTTATGCAAATGAATTGGCTCCCGGCTAAAGTGTGTTGATAGTTGGATAAGCTTAACAGGGACTTTTTATGGGGGTCTGACAATGAACATAAGAAAATTCATCTCGTGGGATGGGAAAAGGTGCTTTAGCCCAAATGTAATGGTGGCTTGGGGATTTGGGACGCTCGCAAAACCAACATGGCACTTTTATCCAAAGTTGGTTGGTGAAGTCTTCAGAATTGTGATTCGGTTTGGAGTAGTGTTTTCAAGAACAAGTATCTCAAGGGAGAGTCTATTCTCAACCACCAACCTTCGACTCTATAACACCCTAGTTTTCAAATTATGCATTTCATGATATTTGTGAATTATTTGATCAAGTGACTACATGAAATTTTATCAGCTTGTAATTTATAGCATGATTCATATTCAATTGATTGCGCTATTTAATTTTCTTGATTTGAATAATTGCTATTATGATTTAAATTATAACTTCGTGGATGCAATTACGTGAGTATGTATTTAATTCCCCAAGTATGATTTAAGTGATTTAGCATAACATATATATAATTCCACTCCATTTCATCATATTCATTTAGACCCTTATATATATATGTATATAATCATCTATCATGCATGCCAAGTTGATGCATCTCTAACTCGTAAATTAATAAGAAGCAAGGGCTTAAGTGCAATTAAGTTTAAGGCCAAGACTTTTTATCCAACTTTAATTATATACAATGTATACACACACACACATATGTTAGGAATAGTGCCCTAGAAAGCCGATTGAGTATCCGCTTTGTGCTTTTCCTTATTGTAATCACAGACAATCTTTGAATAAAATAACGAATTGAGGCAACACTTCTTTATATGCTCTTGTTTGGTATGTGTTTACTTTAGCTGTGCATGTATGAGAACTCCCCTAATCCTGATGACTTTAGGACTCTACCATTTAGGTGAAATGGTTCATGAAACGAGCCCTATATCACATAAGTCATGATTAGTAAAATACTCCAAGCCGATGAGTCCTACAGACAGTGGGAGTGTCAACCTGACTCCTCTAAGGCTTGCTTGTGGGATCACGCCCTTAAGAAGGACCACCTTGTTTCATGGAGGTGCAAAGTGTATAGTTGATACGTGCGTGATACATGAGGGTGCTTACTTTAATAAGTAAGTTCACTGAGGTGCCCCGTGTGAGAACATTCCTAAATGGGAAAGGAAGTTTCTATTTCAGGAAATGAAAACTTCCAGATTAGGAAATATCTCACGAGTCATTGATGTGATTAATTGATCCTTAGACTTGAGGTTCCTTCTCACTTTATGAGTTAACTCTGTAGTCTTAGGTATAAGCTTTAAAGGGTGTCGCCTTAGACAACTGATTCAAGGCTTATGCTGGGGCTGCACAAGTGATTCATGAAAGTGAATGAGAATCAAGAAAGGACCTACACTTGCATTTGCAAGGTGATCTCTTATTGTGTAAGTCATTCATATGCCATATGGAGTCCTTGGCCAAGGCAGTAGATCAAGACATCAAGAAAAGGGTTTCTTGGATTGAGATCAAATGGATATGAAATGCACTTAGCTTTAAGACCGGATTATTAGGGTTCTGATTATTCCCTTGCCCTAGATCTTGGTTGAGAGATAGTAAGTAGGAGGATTGTATCTCACATGAATCAATGACTTAAAGGTTCTGTCGAATCCGAACATTCCAATTCAGCTAGGGGTTAAACACCTGTTGCTAGACTATGGTCGTTTAATCTGTGGACTAATTAATTAATTAGTGAATTAATTAGTTAGGGTCACTGCTAATTGAATTGAGAACCTAGAGGGTCACACACAACAACTTGGTTACATGAGTTGAGGCTTGAAAATGATTAAACAAGTTAATCGGGCCAAGAGGGTTCCACACGTGTGAAGTCACACGTGTGGCTCACGTGAGTGACACGTGTCACACACGTGTGTGTATATATATATTATATACATATTAAATAATTAATTAGTTAATTATTTAATAGACTTTGGTTTAATTTTGAATTAAAAAGAAAGTCTAATTTTGGAGAAAATAATCTAGTTAATTAATTACGAATTAATTAATTAGATAAAAAAAATAAGTTATTTATTTTATAATAAATAAAGTATAAAATTATCCAAAAATAGTTTGGATATTTTTTAGCTCTCTTAAAAGTTGACTTGAATTAGAATTCAAAGTCAAAGTTGGAAAATACTTGATGATCAAGTAATAGGAGAGAGGGACCAAAATCCTAGCCCATAAAGGACTAGGAATTTCGGCACCCCCCTCACTATAAATAGGGGAGCTCGAGCTCCTTATGGAGCTAATGGACAAATCTTGGTTCATGTGTTGAACACCTTCTTTTCTCCAAGATTAAATTAAACCCTAGGTTAAGCCTAAACACTAACTAGAGAACTAGCATCCTTACTAGTTAGATTGTGATCAAGTTGGTGGACTTTCTCTAGAGACTTCAAGTTTGAAGTTTGAAGATTCGAGCTTTACCAAGGAGAGGGGATCAAGCCGCGAGAAGAGCGTTCTTGGGTGGCTTGAAACGCTTCAAGAAAGAATAAAAGAAAAGTAAGTTTTCTATCTTTACGAATTTGGTTACACGATTGCGAGTTCAAGGTCCTTTTGTTGGGAAATTTTTTTAAATTCCGCTGCTTTCTGATTCATGTTTTCCAACAACATACACACACACACACACATTTATATATATAGCTTGACTCATATAATTATATACATACACATATACATACCTTATCTTTATTTTTTCTTCCAAGAAATAAGCCAAGATATTTCCATCCCTCTCTCTCCCTCTCATATATCGATCCAACCTAAGAAGCAAGAGACCAAGATTTCCTTCCATTTTCTTCAAGAATCTAAGCTCAAGACTTTATCATCTTAATTTCCTTCCATTTCTTCCACTTTCAAGGTAAGATATATATTGGTATAATTGATGGAATTTGAATATTTGTTAGGGTTTGTAAATAATAGGAATTCCTTAACTTGAAATGGAATATTTGTGATGATCATGAACTTGTTAATGCATTTCCATCATAAGTTACATGAAAGTATGAGCATGAGTGATCATTTCCAATTTCTAAGGATTCATGTTAGGTTTTGATGAATTTATACAAGTATTCTTGGAGTAATTGAAGCCTAATTGATATATATGAACCATATGCATGTTTTATGATAGTTTTGAGTTGATTTCTTGATGTGGTTTGGTGTTGGGAAAGCTTGGGACCCATTTCCGAGTGTATGCCCTATTTTTCCTTGTTTTTTCGCCTAGATCTCTTAGTTATAACACCAAACACCTGTTTGGGAACCTACTACCTCACCCGAGAGCTTCCAAACGCTCGTTTCTGCTTTCAGTTTATTTTTTAAATGGGCGTTTACCCTCTCAAACGAACTATGATTGACTTGATTTTTGAACCGTTGGAAACCTCTTGAAGTCTAGAACACTATAAAATTGGAATCACCTCATTATCATTTCTAGTTTGAGAGATATAACTGTTTTAATTTGGTGTCACCACTTTACCTGAAATCTGCAATCACCTAACTTCAAGCGTACGCCATTTTCTTCTCGTTTTGAACTAGAATACGAGACATATATCCTCGGAAAGGTCTTTGTGTCTAGTTTCATACCCAATAAGAAAAACTCAATTCCAACTTCTATAACTCAAGATATTCCAATTTTCCTACAACATGTGTGTTTTCGAAAATTGTCGGTTTTTGCTTAACTTCACCAAAACCTCCCTTCTTACGTTCCCTTCACTCATTTGGCTCCCGTATGTGGTTTATATGATTGATATACTAGGTTTATTGTTAATCATGCTCCTATTTGACACTTCTTGGTACTTAATGGCTCAAACGTGATTGTGTGACTCCATGCCTTATACGAATTAAACTTGAAATGTTTGAATGATATGAATATGTGACTCCTGGAGACTTAATTTCATCTCTTAGATGTTAATTGATTCTCATATATGTTTAAGTGTCACTTGATTGCTAAGTTATTTGGATATTAAGTTGTTGGGAGTTCATTTATTTACATGATCATTGCCATGTGTCATACTTGGTTTCATATTGGTGTCGTCTCACAAGTACAAAGTGACCCCACACCACCCACTGAAGAAACGTCCCACTCTGATCAACCACAACCAATCACGAATTTCGATACAGATGAAAATCCTCCTCTAAGGCGTTCTGAACGCACTCCTAGACAGCCGGAGAGATGGTATGGATTCTTTCATGAAATCTCTCAAAAGGACAATGATCCTTTAACATATGAGGAGGCACTTTCAGATTCTGACTCTGAACAGTGGATAGAAGCCATGAAATCCGAAATGGACTCCATGAACTCCAACCAAGTTTGGACCTTGGTAGATTTGCCTGATGGGGTCAAACCCATAGGTTGCAAATGGATCTTTAAGAGAAAGCTTGGAGTTGATGGAAGCATTGCGGCCTACAAAGCAAGACTGGTTGCAAAAGGACTCACTCAAAGACCCGGCGTGGACTTTGACGAAACCTTTTCACCAGTTGTAATGCAAAAGTCCATTCGAATCATGCTTGCCATTGCTGCATATTATGACTATAAGATATGGCAAATGGATGTGAAAACTGCCTTTCTCAATGGTGACATTGACAAAGACATTTATATGGAGCAACCCATAGGTTTCACATTCAGTGGGAGTGAGCAAAAGGTTTGCAAACTCCAAAGATCAATCTATGGATTGAAACAGGCTTCTAGGAATTGGAACATTCGATTTGATGAATCGGTCGAAGCGTTTGGCTTCACCCAAATTTCGAATGAATCATGTGTGTATAGAAAGGAATTGGAGACCTCAGTGCAATTCTTAGTACTTTATGTTGATGACATCCTTCTTATTGGGAATTCGAAGGATGACATGAAAGTGACTAAGTTATGGTTATCGAACCAATTCGAGATGAAAGATCTTGGTGATGCGTCCTATATCCTTGGAATTAAAATCTATAGAGATAGATCTAGAAGGTTAATAGGACTATCACAGTTGATGTACATTGACAAAGTATTGAAAAGATTCAATATGGAGTCAGCAAAGGTTAAGAACCTTCCTATGAGTGTAGGAACATGTCTTTCAAAGAAGATGTGTCCTAAGACTAACCTTTAAAAGGAAAGAATGACTCATACACCTTATGCATCAGCAATAGGTAGCATAATGTATGCAATGTTATGTACTCGACCGGATGTGGCTTATGCACTTAGTGTAACGAGTCGTTTCCAATATGACCCTGGAGATGGTCACTGGGCTGCCGTGAAGAATATTCTTAAGTACTTGAAAAGTACTAAAGATTTATTCTTAGTTTACGGAGGTCAGAAAGATCTTACTGTCGAAGGATACTGCGATGCAAGCTTTGCATCTGACTTAGATGATTTTAAGTCAATGTCAGGATACATTTTCTGCCTAAACGGCGGAGCAGAGAGTTGGAAGAGTTCCAAGCAAACTACCACTGCAGATTCGACCACTGAGGCCGAATACTTAGCTGCAAATGATGCAGCTAAGGAAGGTGTTTGGATTAGAAACTTCATTCAAGAATTGAATGTTGTTCCTAGCATGAAAGACCCCATTACTGTGTTTTGTGACAACACTGGGGCGGTTGCTCAAGCAAGAGAACCAAGATCTCACCAACGGACCAAGCACATTATGAGGAAGTATCACCTAATCCGTGATATTATCAAAAGAGGAGATGTGCGAATTGAGAGGGTCACATCAGCAGAGAACGTGGCAGATCCACTTACTAAACCCCTTAGTCGAGAAGCTTTCCAAGGTCATCTTCAGAAGATGGGACTTAGAATAGCTTTAGAATGGCTTTGACGGGCAAGTGGGAGATTGTTAGGAATAGTGCCCTAGAAAGCCGATTGTATATCCGCTTTGTGCTTTTCCTTATTGTAATCACAGACAATCTTTGAATAAAATAACGAATTGAGGCAACACTTCTTTATATGCTCTTGTTTGGTATGCGTTTACTTTAGTTGTGCATGTATGAGAACTCCCCTAATCCTGATGACTTTAGGACTCTACCATTTAGGTGAAATGGTTCATGAAACGAGCCCTATATCACATAAGTCATGATTAGTAAAATACTCCAAGCCGATGAGTCCTACAGACAGTGGGAGTGTCAACCTGACTCCTCTAAGGCTTGCTTGTGGGATCACGCCCTTAAGAAGGACCACCTTGTTTCATGGAGGTGCAAAGTGTATAGTTGATACGTGCGTGATACATGAGGGTGCTTACTTTAATAAGTAAGTTCACTGAGGTGCCCCGTGTGAGAACATTCCTAAATGGGAAAGGAAGTTTCTATTTCAGGAAATGGAAACTTCCAGATTAGGAAATATCTCACGAGTCATTGATGTGATTAATTGATCCTTAGACTTGAGGTTCCATGTTACTTTATGAGTTAACTCTGTAGTCTTAGGTATAAGCTTTAAAGGGTGTCGCCTTAGACAACTGACTCAAGGCTTATGCTGGGGCTGCACAAGTGATTCATGAAAGTGAATGAGAATCAAGATAGGACCTACACTTGCATTTGCAAGGTGATCTCTTATTGTGTAAGTCATTCATATGCCATATGGAGTCCTTGGCCAAGGCAGTAGATCAAGACATCAAGAAAAGGGTTTCTTGGATTGAGATCAAATGGATATGAACTGCAATTAGCTTTAAGACCGGATTATTAGGGTTCTGATTATTCCCTTGCCCTAGATCTTGGTTGAGAGATAGTAAGTAGGAGGATTGTATCTCACATGAATCAATGACTTAAAGGTTCTGTCGAATCCGAACATTCCAATTCAGCTAGGGGTTAAACACCTGTTGCTAGACTATGGTCGTTTAATCTGTGGACTGATTAATTAATTAGTGAATTAATTAATTAGGGTCACTGCTAATTGAATTGAGAACCTAGAGGGTCACACACAACAACTTGGTTACATGAGTTGAGGCTTGAAAATGATTAAACGAGTTAATCGGGCCTAAAGGGTTCCACACGTGTGAAATCACACGTGTGGGTCACGTGAGGAGCACGTGTCCTTGGGACACGTGCCTCACACGTGTATATGTATATATGTGATATATATATTAAATAATTAAATGTGTTAATTATTTAATAGACTTTGGTTTAATTTTGAATTAAAAAGAAAGTCTTATTTTGGAGAAAATAATCTAGTTAATTAATTATGAATTAATTAATTAGATAAAAATAAGTTATTTATTTTATAATAAATAAAGTATAAAATTATCCAAAAATAGTTTGGATATTTTTAGCTCTCTTAAAAGTTGACTTGAATTAGAATTCAAAGTCAAAGTTGGAAAATACTTGATGATCAAGTAATAGGAGAGAGAGGAACCAAATCCTTTCCCAACAAGGATTTGGATCGGCACCCTCTCCCTATAAATAGGGGAGCTCGAGCTCCCCTTTAGAGCGGATAGACAATTCTCTTGGTTCATGTGTTGAACACCTTCTTTTCTCCAAGATTAAATTAAACCCTAGGTTAAGCCTAAACACTAACTAGAGAACTAGCATCCTTACTAGTTAGATTGTGATCAAGTTGGTGGACTTTCTCTAGAGACTTCAAGTTAGAAGTTTGAAGATTCGAGCTTTACCAAGGAGAGGGGATCAAGCCGCGAGAAGAGCGTTCTTGGGTGGCTTGAAACGCTTCAAGAAAGAATAAAAGAAAAGTAAGTTTTCTATCTTTACGAATTTGGTTACACGATTGCGAGTTCAAGGTCCTTTTGTTGGAAAAATTTTTAAATTCCGCTTCTTTCTGATTCGTGTTTTCCAACAATGATCTTATGATTGATGGGTCTAGCTTAACGCCTAAGTAAATATGGATGTCGCACGAGTCGTGGGTCCATATTGAAAGATAGGTGATGCAAAAACAATTACTAAGAGTTCTAAAGGTGTTAGAATTGGTAAGTTGTACCTACCTAGGGTTCTTACTTAGAATGTCCGCGAGTCGTGGGTTCGAGGTAAAATGCTTAGGATCTTAGTACCCATTGGGAAACGTGTTCCTCTTAGATCTTTGGGAATTCTAGATCTTTGAAAAACAATGGGAGCTACAATAGATTAAAGACCTTATCTTTTGTATATCGTTATAATTCAGCATGCTCACTAGTTCTCTGTTTTACCATTTAGGTCGTAGATTCTGTGATTCTCTACGTGTTTTGAAATGGCAACCAAAAACCCTCTTGTATCGATCCTCGAGTCAAACAAGTTGACTGGTCCCAACTATTCTGATTGGCTGAGGAATCTAAAAATCATTTTAGATTCTGAGAAGAGAACTTATGTTCTCTTCGAAGGGGAGCCTAGTCCCGAAGGGGAGGCTCCCACTCGGGCCGAGCGGGATGCGATTCAGAAGTGGAAGGATGATAATCTCCAAGCCCGTTGCCTTATGTTGGCTAACATGTCTCCGGACTTGCAAAGGCAACATGAGGCCATGGAATTTGCTTGGGAGATTTACGACCACTTAGAGCAACTTTACCGCCCTCATGAACGTGTTACAAGGTATAACACTTCAAAGGAATTGTTCCACTTGAGAATGAGGGAAGGTTCAAGTGTCCATGAATATGGACTCAAGTTTCTTGCCCTTACTGAGAAACTTGCTTCCATGGACATGCCACTGAAAGATGAACTTTCAGTGGATTTGTTGCTAGCTTCGCTCCCACCATCATTCAACCCATTTGTCCTTAACTTCAACATGAATCATGCTGGTGCTACTGTAGCTGAGCTGATTAGTCAGCTTGTGACTGCTGAAAGCACGATCAAGAAGGACAATAAGGTTTTGATGGTGAATGCTCCATCTTCCTCTTCTGGGCCTTCTAAAGGTAAGGGCAAGAAAGCCCAAAAGAAGAAGAAGAAACCCCTCAGGCCCACTGGTGGCATTTCGAAGGGGAAGACCCAAAAGAAGAAGCGTGATCAGAAAGAGGATGTTTGCTTCCATTGTGGCAAAGCGGGACATTGGAGGAGAAACTGCCCGGAGTACAAGGCTACTCTGAAGAAAGGTATCTTTCTCGTTGAAGTAAATCTTTCTATTAATTCTAGTTCTTGGGTACTTGATACCGGTTGTGGAACTCATATCTGTAATGATGTACAGATGCTAAGTGAAGTCCAACAACTCAAAGAAGGAGAATGTGTCTTGAAGATCGGCGATGGCTCAAACGTTGAAGCTCGAGCTTTAGGCACAATTAGATTAGATTTAGGTAGTTTTGAGTTAGTATTAAATAAAGTCCTTTATGTACCGAGCATTATTCGTAATATAATTTCAGTTCCAATATTAGATTGTGAAGGTTATGAAACTTATATTAAGAATGGTAAATACTTTATCAAACGGAACAACTCTTCCTTTCATATCGGTACTCTAAGTAATGGACTTTACCTAACTCAAAATATCAATATTATGAATATACAACGAGAAACAAAGCGTAAGAGAGATGACAAAGTTTCAGCTCCCTTATGGCACGCTAGATTAGGACACATTTCCAAGAACAGAATTAGCAAGATAAACACTTTAGGATCATTCTCTGAAAATGATCTCAAAGAGTTAACTTCTTGCGAATCCTGTCTCAAAGGAAAAATGTCCAAAGTCCCTTTTAAAGGAACTGTGGAACGTGCCACTAAGGTTTTGGATTTGATCCATACTGATGTTTGTGGACCGCTTAGTGTAAGCACTAGAAACAATCATCAGTACTTCATAACCTTTACTGATGACTTTAGTCGGTATGGTTATGTATACTTAATGAAGTATAAATCTGAAGCTTTTGAGAAATTCTTAGAATTTCAAAAGGAGGTTGAGAACCAAACTGGTCACAAGATCAAAGCACTTCGATCTGATCGAGGAGGCGAATATCTTAGTGAAGAATTCCTTAATCATCTCAAGGATAATGGGATTATCTCTCAGTGGACTCCTCCGGGAACTCCTCAACTTAATGGAGTTTCTGAGAGAAGGAATCGAACCCTACTTGATATGGTTCTTTCCATGATGAGTTTCACTAACTTACCACCTTCTTTCTGGGGTTATGCCCTAGAAAGTGCAGCAAAGATTCTGAATCTAGTTCCCTCTAAGTCAGTCCCCAAGACGCCCTATGAAATGTGGCATGGTAAAATCCCTAGTTATTCTTATTTAAGAATTTGGGGTTGTCCTGCTTACGTGAAGAGGACAGTGGGAGATAAGTTAGAATCTCGTTCTAACTTATGCTACTTTGTAGGTTATCCTAAGGAATCCATAGGATACTATTTCTATGATCAATCTGAGCAAAAGGTGTTTGTTTCCAGAAATGCCACTTTTCTTGAGGAACCGTTCCTTAAAGAAAAGAAAGGCAAGATCATAGAATTAGAAGAAGTACAAAGTGACCCCACACCACCCACTGAAGAAACGTCCCACTCTGATCAACCACAACCAATCACGAATTTCGATACACATGAAAATCCTCCTCTAAGGCGTTCTGAACGCACTCCTAGACAGCCGGAGAGATGGTATGGATTCTTCCATGAAATCTCTCAAAAGGACAATGATCCTTTAACATATGAGGAGGCACTTTCAGATTCTGACTCTGAACAGTGGATAGAAGCCATGAAATCCGAAATGGACTCCATGAACTCCAACCAAGTTTGGACCTTGGTAGATTTGCCTGATGGGGTCAAACCCATAGGTTGCAAATGGATCTTTAAGAGAAAGCTTGGAGTTGATGGAAGCATTGCGGCCTACAAAGCAAGACTGGTTGCAAAAGGATTCACTCAAAGACCCGGCGTGGACTTTGACGAAACCTTTTCACCAGTTGCAATGCAAAAGTCCATTCGAATCATGCTTGCCATTGCTGCATATTATGACTATGAGATATGGCAAATGGATGTGAAAACTGCCTTTCTCAATGGTGACATTGACAAAGACATTTATATGGAGCAACCCATAGGTTTCACATTCAGTGGGAGTGAGCAAAAGGTTTGCAAACTCCAAAGATCAATCTATGGATTGAAACAGGCTTCTAGGAATTGGAACATTCGATTTGATGAATCGGTCAAAGCGTTTGGCTTCACCCAAATTTCGAATGAATCATGTGTGTATAGAAAGGAATTGGAGACCTCAGTGCAATTCTTAGTACTTTACGTTGATGACATCCTTCTTATTGGGAATTCGAAGGATGACATGAAAGTGACTAAGTTATGGTTATCGAACCAATTCGAGATGAAAGATCTTGGTGATGCGTCCTATATCCTTGGAATTAAAATCTATAGAGATAGATCTAGAAGGTTAATAGGACTATCACAGTTGATGTACATTGACAAAGTATTGAAAAGATTCAATATGGAGTCAGCAAAGGTTAAGAACCTTCCTATGAGTGTAGGAACATGTCTTTCAAAGAAGATGTGTCCTAAGACTAACCTTGAAAAGGAAAGAATGACTCATACACCTTATGCATCAGCAATAGGTAGCATAATGTATGCAATGTTATGTTCTCGACCGGATGTGGCTTATGCACTTAGTGTAACGAGTCGTTTCCAATATGACCCTGGAGATGGTCACTGGGCTGCCGTGAAGAATATTCTTAAGTACTTGAAAAGTACTAAAGATTTATTCTTAGTTTACGGAGGTCAGAAAGATCTTACTGTCGAAGGATACTGCGATGCAAGCTTTGCATCTGACTTAGATGATTTTAAGTCAATGTCAGGATACATTTTCTGCCTAAACGGCGGAGCAGTGAGTTGGAAGAGTTCCAAGCAAACTACCACTGCAGATTCGACCACTGAGGTCGAATACTTAGCTGCAAATGATGCAGCTAAGGAAGGTGTTTGGATTAGAAACTTCATTCAAGAATTGAATGTTGTTCCTAGCATGAAAGACCCCATTACTGTGTTTTGTGATAACACTGGGGCGGTTGCTCAAGCAAGAGAACCAAGATCTCACCAACGGACCAAGCACATTATGAGGAAGTATCACCTAATCCGTGATATTATCAAAAGAGGAGATGTGCGAATTGAGAGGGTCACATCAGCAGAGAACGTGGCAGATCCACTTACTAAACCCCTTAGTCGAGAAGCTTTCCAAGGTCATCTTCAGAAGATGGGACTTAGAATAGCTTTAGAATGGCTTTGACGGGCAAGTGGGAGATTGTTAGGAATAGTGCCCTAGAAAGCCGATTGAGTATCCGCTTTGTGCTTTTCCTTATTGTAATCACAGACAATCTTTGAATAAAATAACGAATTGAGGCAACACTTCTTTATATGCTCTTGTTTGGTATGCGTTTACTTTAGCTGTGCATGTATGAGAACTCCCCTAATCCTGATGACTTTAGGACTCTACCATTTAGGTGAAATGGTTCATGAAACGAGCCCTATATCACATAAGTCATGATTAGTAAAATACTCCAAGCCGATGAGTCCTACAGACAGTGGGAGTGTCAACCTGACTTCTCTAAGGCTTGCTTGTGGGATCACGCCCTTAAGAAGGACCACCTTGTTTCATGGAGGTGCAAAGTGTATAGTTGATACGTGCGTGATACATGAGGGTGCTTACTTTAATAAGTAAGTTCACTGAGGTGCCCCGTGTGAGAACATTCCTAAATGGGAAAGGAAGTTTCTATTTCAGGAAATGGAAACTTCCAGATTAGGAAATATCTCACGAGTCATTGATGTGATTAATTGATCCTTAGACTTGAGGTTCCTTGTCACTTTATGAGTTAACTCTGTAGTCTTAGGTATAAGCTTTAAAGGGTGTCGCCTTAGACAGCTGATTCAAGGCTTATGCTGGGGCTGCACAAGTGACTCATGAAAGTGAATGAGAATCAAGAAAGGACCTACACTTGCATTTGCAAGGTGATCTCTTATTGTGTAAGTCATTCATATGCCATATGGAGTCCTTGGCCAAGGCAGTAGATCAAGACATCAAGAAAAGGGTTTCTTGGATTGAGATCAAATGGATATGAAATGCACTTAGCTTTAGGACCAGATTATTAGGGTTCTGATTATTCCCTTGCCCTAGATCTTGGTTGAGAGATAGTAAGTAGGAGGATTGTATCTCACATGAATCAATGACTTAAAGGTTCTGTCGAATCCGAACATTCCAATTCAGCTAGGGGTTAAACACCTGTTACTAGACTATGGTCGTTTAATCTGTGGACTGATTAATTAATTAGTGAATTAATTAGTTAGGGTCACTGCTAATTGAATTGAGAACCTAGAGGGTCACACACAACAACTTGGTTACATGAGTTGAGGCTTGAAAATGATTAAACAAGTTAATCGGGCCAAGAGGGTTCCACACGTGTGAAGTCGCACGTGTGGCTCACGTGAGTGACACGTGTCACTGTGACACGTGTCACACACGTGTGTGTATATATATATTATATACATATTAAATAATTAATTAGTTAATTATTTAATAGACTTTGGTTTAATTTTGAATTAAAAAGAAAGTCTAATTTTGGAGAAAATAATCTAGTTAATTAATTACGAATTAATTAATTAGATAAAAATAAGTTATTTATTTTATAATAAAGAAAGTATAAAATTATCCAAAAATAGTTTGGATATTTTTAGCTCTCTTAGAAGTTGACTTGAAATAGAATTCAAAGTCAAAGTTGGAAAATACTTGATGATCAAGTAATAGGAGAGAGGGACCAAAATCCTAGCCCATAAAGGACTAGGAATTTCGGCAACCCCCTCCCTATAAATAGGGGAGCTCGAGCTCCTTATGGAGCTAATGGACAATTCTTGGTTCATGTGTTGAACACCTTCCTTTCTCCAAGATTAAATTAAACCCTAGGTTAAGCCTAAACACTAACTAGAGAACTAGCATCCTTACTAGTTAGATTGTGATCAAGTTGGTGGACTTTCTCTAGAGACTTCAAGTTAGAAGTTTGAAGATTCGAACTTTACCAAGGAGAGGGGATCAAGCCGCGAGAAGAGCGTTCTTGGGTGGCTTGAAACGCTTCAAGAAAGAATAAAAGAAAAGTAAGTTTTCTATCTTTACGGATTTGGTTACACGATTGCGAGTCCTAGATCCTTTTGTTGGGAAAATTTTTTAAATTCCGCTGCTTTCTGATTCGTGTTTTCCAACATATGTGATCTTGGAGAAAGGATGGTGTTGAACACATGAACCAAGAAGAATCGATTAGATCCCTAAGGGGAGCTCGAGCTCCCCTATATATAGCTAGAGAGGGGCGGCCGAACCTAGTCCTTTTGGACTAAGGATTTGGTCCCTCTCTCTTATTACTTGAACCTAGTCCTTTTGGACTATGGATTTGGTCCTTGATTTTGAATTCTAATTCAAATCAGCTTTTAAGAGAGCTAAAATATCCAAAACCCTTTTGGATAATATTATACTTTATTTATTAATAAATAAATAACTTATTTATCTCATTAATTAATTCATAATTAATTAAATAGATTAATTTCTCCAAAATAAGACTTTCATTTTAATTCAAAAATTAAACCAAAGTCTATTAAATAATTAACACATTAATTATTTAATACATAAACAATATACACGTGTGACACACGTGTCCCCAAGGACACGTGCCAATCACGTGAACCACACGTGTGTTTCACACGTGTGGAACCCTCTTGGTATGATCAACTCGTTTAATCATTTTAAAGCCTTAACTCATGTAACCAAGTTGTTGTTTGTGACCCTCAAGGTTCTCAATTCAATTAGCAGTGACCCTAATTAATTAATTCACTAATTAATTAATCAATCCACAGATTAAACGACCATAGTCTAGCAACAAGTGTTTAACCCCTAGCTGAATTGGAATGTCTCGATTCGACAGAACCTTTAAATCATTGATTCATATGAGATACAATCCTCATACTTACTATCTCTCAACCAAGATCTAGGGTAAGGGAATAATGAGAACCCTAATAATCTGGTCTTAAAGCTAAGTGCATTTCATTTCCATTTGATCTCAATCCAAGAAACTCTTTTCTTGATGTCTTGATCTATTGCCTTGGCCAAGGACTCCATATGGCATATGAATGACTTACACAATAAGAGATCACCTTGCAAATGCAAGTGTAGGTCCTTTCTTGATTCTCATTCACTTTCATGAATCACATGTGCAGCCCCAGCATAAGCCTTGAATCAGTTGTCTAAGGCGACACCCTTTAAAGCTTATATCTAAGACGACAGAGTTAACTCATAAAGTGACATGGAACCTCAAGTCTAAGGATCAATTAATCACATCAATGACTCGTGAGATATTTCCTAATCTGGAAGTTTTCATTTCCTGAAATAGAAACTTCCTTTCCCATTTAAGAATCTCTCACACGGGGCACCTCAGTGAACTTACTTATGGAAGTAAGCACCTTCATGTATCACGCACGCATCAACTATACACTTTGCACCTCCAAACAAGGTGGTCCTTCTTAAGGGCGTGATCCCACAAGCAAGCCTTAAAGGATTCAGGTTGACACTCCCACTGTCTGTAGGACTCATCAACTTGGAGTATTTTACTAATCATGACTTATGTGATATAGGGCTCGTTTCATGAACCATTTCACCTAAATGGTAGAGTCCTAAAGTCATCAGGATTAGGGAAGTTCTCTTATATGCACAACTAAAGTAAACGCATACCAAACAAGAGCATATAAAGAAGTGTTGCTTTGATTCGTTATTTTATTCAAAGATTATCTGTGATTACAATAAGGAAAAGTACAAAGAGGATATACAATCGGCTTTCTAGGGCACTATTCCTAACAATCTCCCACTTGCCCGTCAAAGCCATTCTAAAGCTACTCTAAGTCCCATCTTCTGAAGATGACCTTCGAAAGCTTCTCGACTAAGGGGTTTAGTAAGTGGATCTGCCACGTTCTCTGTTGATGCGACCCTCTCAATTTGCACATCTCCTCTTTTAATAATATCACAGATTAGGTGATACTTCCTCATAATGTGCTTGGTCTGTTGGTGAGATCTTTGTTCTCTTGCTTGAGCCACCGCCCCAGTGTTGTCACAAAACACAGTAATGGGGTATTTCATGCTAGGAACAACATTCAACTCTTGAATGAAGTTTCTAATCCAAACACCTTCCTTAGCTGCATCATTTGCAGCTAAGTATTCAGCCTCAGTGGTCGAATCTGCAGTGGTCGTTTGCTTGGAACTCTTCTAACTCAATGCTCTGCCGTTTAGGCAGAAAATGTATCCTGACATTGACTTAAAATCATCTAAGTTAGATGCAAAGCTTACATCGTAGTATCCTTCGACAGTAAGATCTTTTTGACCTCCGTAAACTAAGAATAAATCTTTAGTACTTTTCATGTACTTAAGAATATTCTTCACGGTAGCCCAGTGACCATCTCCAGGGTCAGATTGGAACCGACTTGTTACACTAAGTGCATAAGCCACATCCGGTCGAGTACATAACATTACATACATTATGCTACCTATTACTGATGCATAAGGTGTATGAGTCATTCTTTCCCTCTCAAGGTTAGTCTTAGGACACATCTTCTTAGAAAGACATGTTCCTACACTCATAGGAAGGTTCTTAACCTTTACTGACTCCATATTGAATCTCTTCAATACTTTGTCAATGTACATCGACTATGATAGTCCTATTAACCTTCTAGATCTATCTCGATAGATTTTAATTCCAAGGATGTAGGACGCATCATCAAGATCTTTCATCTCGAATTGGTTCGATAACCATAACTTAGTTACTTTCATGTCATCCTTTGAATTCCCAATAAGAAGGATATCATCAACATAAAGTACTAAGAATTGCACTGAGGTCTCCAATTCCTTTCTATACACACATGATTCATTCGAGATCTGAATGAAGCCAAATGCTTTGACTGATTCATCAAATCGAATGTTCCAATTCCTAGAAGCCTGTTTTAATCCATAGATTGACCTTTGGAGTTTACAAACCTTTTGCTCACTCCCACTGAATGTGAAACCTATGGGTTGCTCCATATAAATGTCTTTATTAATGTCACCATTGAGAAAGGCAGTTTTCATATCCATTTGCCATATCTCATAGTCATAATATGCAGCAATGACAAGCATGATCCGAATAGACTTTTGCATTGCAACTGGTGAAAAAGTTTCATCAAAGTCCACGCCGGGTCTTTGAGTAAATCCTTTTGCAACCAGTCTTGCTTTGTAGGCTGCAATGCTTCCATCAACTCCAAGCTTTCTCTTAAAGATCCATTTGCAACCTATGGGTTTGACCCCATCAGGCAAATCTACCAAGGTCCAAACTTGGTTGGAGTTCATGGAGTCCATTTTGGATTTCATGGCTTCTATCTACTGTTCAGAGTCAGAATCTGAAAGCGCCTCCGCATATGTTAGAGGATCATTATCCTTTTGAGAGATCTCATGGAAGAATCCATACCATCTCTTCGGCTGTCTAGGAGTGCGTTCAGAACTCCTTAGAGGAGGATTTACGTGTGTATCAAAATTCGTGATTGGTTGTGGTTGATCAGAAGGGGATGTTTCTTTAGTGAGTGGCGTGGGGTCACTTTGTACTTCCTCTAATTCTATGATCTTGCCTTTCTTTTTTTTTAAGGAACGGTTCCTCAAGAAAAGTAGCATTTCTGGAAACAAACACCTTTTGCTCAAATTGATCATAGAAGTAGTATCATATGGATTCCTTAGGATAACCTACAAAGTAGCATAAGCTAGAACGAGATTCTAACTTATCTCCCACTGTCCTCTTCACGTAAGCAGGATAACCCCAAATTCTTAAGTAAGAATAACTAGGGATTTTACCATGCCACATTTCATAGGGCGTTTTAGGGACTGACTTAGAGGGAACTAGATTCAAAATCTTTGCTGCACTTTCTAGGGCATAACCCCAGAAAGAAGGCGGTAAGTCAGTGAAACTCATCATGGAACGAACCATATCGACTAGAGTTCGATTCCTTCTCTCAGAAACTCCATTGAGTTAAGGAGTTCCCGGAGGAGTCCACTGAGAGATAATCCCATTATCTTTGAGATGATTAAGGAATTCTTCACTAAGATACTCGCCTCCTCGATCAGATCGAAGTGCTTTGATCTTGTGACCAATTTGGTTCTCAACCTCCTTTTGAAATTCTAGGAATTTCTCAAAAGCTTCAGATTTATACTTCATTAAGTATACATAACCATACCGACTAAAGTCATCGATAAAGGTTATGAAATACTGATGACCGTTTCTTATGCTTACACAAAGCGTTCCACAAACATCAAAACGGATCAAATCCAAGACCTTAGTGGCACATTCCACAGTTTCTTTAAATGGAACTTTGGACATCTTTCCTTTGAGACAGGATTAGTAAGAAGTTAACTCTTTGAGATCATTTTCAGAGAATGATCCTAAAGTGTTTATCTTGCTAATTCTGTTCTTGGAAATGTGTCCTAATCTAGCGTGCCATAAGGGAGCTGAAACTTTGTCATCTCTCTTACGTTTAGTTTCTTGTTGTATATTCATAATATTGATATTTTGAGTTAGATAAAGTCCATTACTTAGAGTACCGATGTGAACGAAAGAGTTGTTCCGTTTGATAAAATATTTACCATTCTTAATATACGTTTCATAACCTTCACAATCTAAAATTGGAACTGAAATTATATTACGAATAATGTTCGGTACATAAAGGACTTTATTTAAAACTAACTCAAAAACTACCTAAATCTAATCTAATTGTGCCTAAAGCAGCGGAAATTTTAAAATTTTCCAACAAAAGGATCGAAACTCGCAATCATGAATCCAAATTCGTAAGGTAAAGAAACTTACTTTTCAATAATCTTTCTTGAAGCGTTTCAAGCCACCCAAGAACGCTCTTCTCGCGGCTTGATCCCCTCTCCTTGGTAAAGCTCGAATCTTTAAAAACTTCTAACTTGAAGCTCTCTAGAGATAGTCCACCAACTTGACTACAATCTAACTAGTAAGGATGCTAGTTCTCTAGTTAGTGTTTAGGCTTAACCTAGGGTTTATGTGATCTTGGAGAAAGGATGGTGTTGAACACATGAACCAAGAAGAATCGATTAGATTCCTAAGGGGAGCTCGAGCTCCCCTATATATAGCTAGAGAGGGGCGACCGAACCTAGTCCTTTTGGACTAAGGATTTGGTCCCTCTCTCTTATTACTTGATCATCAAGTAATTCCAAACCTTGATTTTGAATTCTAATTCAAATCAACTTTTAAGAGAACTAAAATATCCAAAACCCTTTTGGATAATATTATACTTTATTTATTAATAAATAAATAACTTATTTATCTCATTAATTAATTCATAATTAATTAAATAGATTAATTTCTCCAAAATAAGACTTTCATTTTAATTCAAAAAATTAAACCAAAGTCTATTAAATAATTAACACATTAATTATTTAATACATAAACAATATACACGTGTGACACACGTGTCCCCAAGGACACGTGCCAATCACGTGAACCACACATGTGTTTCACACGTGTGGAACCCTCTTGGTATGATCAACTCGTTTAATCATTTTAAAGCCTTAACTCATGTAACCAAGTTGTTGTGTGTGACCCTCTAGGTTCTCAATTCAATTAGCAGTGACCCTAATTAATTAATTCACTAATTAATTAATCAATCCACAGATTAAACGACCATAGTCTAGCAACAAGTGTTTAACCCCTAGCTGAATTGGAATGTCTCGATTCGACAGAACCTTTAAGTCATTGATTCATGTGAGATACAATCCTTCTACTTACTATCTCTCAACTAAGATCTAGGGTAAGAGAATAATGAGAACCCTAATAATCTGGTCTTAAAGGTAAGTGCATTTTATATCCATTTGATCTCAATCCAAGAAACCCTTTTCTTGATGTCTTGATCTATTGCCTTGGCGAAGGACTCCATATAGCATATGAATGACTTACACAATAAGAGATCACCTTGCAAATGCAAGTGTAGGTCCTATCTTGATTCTCATTCACTTTCATGAATCACTTGTGCAGCCCCAGCATAAGCCTTGAGTCAGTTGTCTAAGGCGACACCCTTTAAAGCTTATACCTAAGACTACAGAGTTAACTCATAAAGTAACATGGAACCTCAAGTCTAAGGATCAATTAATCACATCAATGACTCGTGAGATATTTCCTAATCTGGAAGTTTCCATTTCCTGAAATAGAAACTTCCTTTCCCATTTAGGAATCTTCTCACACGGGGCACCTCAGTTAACTTACTTATGGAAGTAAGCACCATCATGTATCACGCACGCATCAACTATACACTTTGCACCTCCATGAAACAAGGTGGTCCTTCTTAAGGGCGTGATCCCACAAGCAAGCCTTAAAGGAGTCAGGTTGACACTCCCACTATCTGTAGGACTCATCAGCTTGGAGTATTTTACTAATCATGACTTATGTGATATAGGGCTCGTTTGATGAACCATTTCACCTAAATGGTAGAGTCCTAAAGTCATCAGGATTAGGGGAGTTCTCATATATGCACAACTAAAGTAAACGCATACCAAACAAGAGCATATAAAGAAGTGTTGCCTCAATTCGTTATTTTATTCAAAGATTATCTGTGATTACAATAAGGAAAAGTACAAGAGGATATACAATCGACTTTTTAGGGCACTATTCCTAACATAAGGGTGTATTTTCTTGCAGTTCTGCCTACAAAGTTCTTGCTCAAGGGGTTACTAGAAGTTCTGAAAGTGCTAACTGGAACCACATCTGGCGACTTCAGTGCCCGGATAAGTTTAAGACTTTTGTTTAGCTCTGTCAGCATAGCAAAGTCCTCACCAATGCCTTACGTGCGGATAGGCAAATTGCTCAAACAAAATTGTGTAATCGTTGCGGGAATGGCCGGGAAGACATTAAGCACTTGCTTTTTGACTGCCCTCTCGCGAACAAGGTGTGGGAATTCATTGTCTCACATAATGAACGGTTTAAACTTTAAGAGAATCGTTGATGAGAATTGGATGGATTTATTGTGGAATACTAAGGTTAACAACCTCATTTTGGCCTCTGAGGTTTGGTTTGATGTTGCTCTTGCCGGAATATTAAACATTTGGAAAACGCGGAACATCTAGGTGTTTTAAGGGATTACAGAACATCACAGGGCCACTATCATGAAGATCAAGAGGCAAGCTCTGGAATTTAGAGGGGTTTTGCTCAATAAGAAACCTGCCTTAATGGTGGGGAGGGAGAACATAACTTGGAAGCGTCCGGAGGCCAACTGGTGAAATTAAATACCGAGGTAGTTACTATGGGGATACTAAGAGGGTGATAGTATGCATAACATACATGAAAATCTCTTTAACTTCCCCCTGAATTGGATTAGATTTCTACTTAATTTGCTTTTATTTGGCTTTTGCAGAAACATGTTGATAAATGAGGGATTTGGCAGAATCATGAAGAAAAAGATGCTAAGTGTTGAAAATGCCTGAGCCATGACCCCAATGTATGATCATCCCTAAGGCCAAGGCACGCATAGCAGACCACGGTCAACAAGTACGGCTGATTCCTCTTATTGGGACAAGTGGCCACATGCAACAACTTGCTAACATGGCTTACATGCAAGAGTTGATCCTGCGTTTTTGGAGTTTCAAGAGTCCTAATCATGATTATTGGGACTTGTAAAAGCCATTTTGTCCCCCTTGATCATTATCATTCCTAGATTTAAGGGTACTATATATAGCCTAATTAAGTGGAAGAAAAGTGAGACTGGAGATAATTTTGAAAGTAGAAAATAGCAGCAGCTAGCAGCTAGCAGCAGAGAACAGCGAGGGACTTCTTCCTCAAAACTGTGATCATTTTTAGTTTATAAGTTTAAAGTATTTAGTTTCGGTTTTTATTTTGATTTGTTTTAAGTTCAGTTTATGATCAGAGTGTTTATTGTATATCTTGCATAATGATTCGTGGTTGAACATATTTGTCTTAGTTAGGTTGTATCTTCATTCCTCGCCAATATTTATGAGATCTAAGTGAGTGAATACGAATTTAATCTATGGTATTTATGCATGCTTTGAACGTATTTATATGAGTTGTTTTCGAATCATCTTTCTGATCAATCGATGCCTAGATAACAACTTGATGAGGTTATACTGATACTTGATACGTAATAGTCATGTAGAGGTGTAAAAGAACCACACATCATTGAGAGTTTAACACCATGTTTACTCAATAAAATGATGAGGCATGCGTAATATGATTTCATAAGTTCAAGCTTCTTGAGATTTTGGATCATGATTAATGTCCTTTTGGTGCTCAATGCTATCATATAGTTAAATCCTAGATACTTGTTCGCGGGACTGCTATGTGGTAAGAATTTAATTGATGAGTTTCTCTTGATTAAGTTAAAAATAAGAAAGGATGATATGGACAAGCTTCTTGTCTATTGTAAGTTAATCTACCATTTGATTATACTAGATTTTTGGCATCGAGGATTAGATATGGGCATGGAATGAAGTAACAACTTGGCTAAGACATTTCTTTCATAATCAACCTTTACAACTCTCTTTATTTTTCAGCCTTAGTTATTTGAAGAAATCTGATTTTGTGCTTTAAAATAGTTTATTTTAATTACATAAACACCCCCCCCCTCTAAGTCTCTTTGGAATATTCTATTGGATACATTGAATATAAGTCTATCTAGTCCTGTGCGTTCGACCCTTTGCTGCTATGTTACAATTTTATATTTTGTGCGGTAAGTAGAGGATTTAATTGGTGGATTCGACAACCATCAAATTTTGGCGCCGTTGCCGGGGACTAGACTAAACTGTTTTGTATTCTTTGTATGACTAGGTCAGAACGTTCGAAGAAACTGATCCCATATGACCCAGAGATTGAGAGGACATTAAGACAGATCAGGAAGGAAAATATATTGAGGAGGTTGCAGACAGAAAGCAGTGATTTTCTGGAAACAGATCATTTTCCCTGTTTGGTTAGATTATTTACTGTTACAGATAAAGGAAGCACAAGCGGTGGTCATCCCTTAAGCATGGCTGCGCAAGATCAGACACTTAGACAGCTAGCAGCACCGCCTGTAGCCCAGGAGCCACTATGCATAACTTTGCCTACTTTAAATACTGATTTTGAGTTAAAATCTGGTTTAATCCATTTACTTCCCACTTTCAGACGTAAAGAAAATACAGATCCAAATCAACATCTTAAGGAATTTCATGTGGTTTGTTCCAGCACGAGGACAAATGGAGTTACAGAAGAGCAGATCAAACTGAGAGCATTCTCGTTCTCTCTAGCTGATGATGCAAAAGAATGGATGTATTATCTACCACCAGGATCAATTACAACGTGGACAGCCATGGCCTCAGCCTTCCTGGAGAAATTCTTCCCAACATCCAGAGTTGTATCAACGAGGAGAGAAATAGTTTCTGTGAAGCAAAAAGAGTCTGAAACTCTCCATGATTATTGGGAAAGATTTAAGAAATTATTGGCTAGGTGTCCACAGCATGGACATAGAGAACAAGCCTTGATCCAGTATTTTTATGAAGGATTAATTCCTATGGAAAGGAGGATGATGGATGCAGCAAGTGGTGGTGCAATTGTCAATAAAACACCTAATGAGGCCAGACAATTAATTTCAACCATGGCTGCTAATTCTCAGCAGTTTGGAAATCATCAAAATGTCCCAAGGAAAGTAAATGAGGTAAACTCTGCTTTAATTGAAAGTCAATTAAATAAATTAACAACTTTGGTGCAGAATTTAGCTGTGGCAAACTCGACACCATCTCTTGTTTGTGGAATTTGTACAAGTCCCGATCACCACACAGATTTATGTCCAACACTCCAAGTAGATGGAACTGAAATGTGAGTGCAATGGGAGGAGGCTTCCAACAAAGAAAGTATGATCCGTATTCAAATACATATAATCCGGGATGGAAGGATCATCCTAATTTCAGATATGCACCAAGGCCTCAATTGTTTCAAGGTCAACAAAATCTTCAGCCAAGGCCACCCATACAAAGACCACCTCAAAACTTCCAGCCATATCAGAATTTTCAGCCACAACAACCAAATTTTCAGCAACCTTCAAGCTCTAATTCAGGTACTTCTTTAGAAGATATGTTTAAAGCTTTTATGACTAACAACCAACAATTTCAGCAGGAAACGAGGGCAAATATGCAGCAGTTCCAGTCCACTGTTCAAAATTTGGAAAATCAATTGGGACAGCTAGCAACTTCAGTTAGTAAGCTTGAAAACAAAGGAAAATTGCCATCTCAAACGATCGATCCAAGGCAAAATGCTAGCGCTATTACCCTGAGGAGTGGAAAGGAGCTCGAATTGCCTGTAAGGAAGCAAAAAGCAGGACAAAGTAATGAAAAAACAGAGCAAAACAGAGCAGATTTTGATATTGATGCAGATTCAGTAGGCAAGGGCGTAAGCCATGATCATGACTTAGAGACAGACAAGAAGTAGAACCTACTGCACTGCCTGAACCTATGGTGATCCCACCACCATTTCCTCAAAGGTTGACATCAGTAAAGAAGGCCAAGGAAGAAAAAAAAAATTTGGATACATTTAGAAAGGTTGAGTTGAATATTCCCCTCCTTGATGCCATAAAGAAAATACTAAGGTATGTTAAATTTCTTAAAGATCTTTGTACAAATAAAAAGAAACTGCTAGGAAATGAGAAAATTAGCATGGGTGAAAATGTATCAGCTGTACTTCAGAGGAAACTCCCACCTAAATGCAAGGACCAAGGTATGTTTGCTATTCCATGTAGAATAGGAAACTTAGGCATAAATTATGCTATGTGTGATCTTGGTGCATCAATAAATGTTATGCCTTTATCAGTCTATTCTTCATTGAATATAGGTCTTTTAAAAGGAACTGGAGTTATTATACAGTTAGCTGATAGATCAATAGTACATCCTGAAGGTGTGCTGGAAGATGTGCTTGTGTAGATTAATAATTTAGTATTTCCTGCAGATTTCTTTGTGGTCAACATGGAAGATGACAAGATATCCAAATCTTCAGATTTGCTGCTTGGAAGACCATTTTTTAGCACAGCAAAAGCAAAGATTGATGTCTATAATGGGACATTAACATTGGAATTTGATGGAGATCTAATTAAATTTAATGTTTATGAAGCCATGAAATTTCCATCTGAAAATATTTCAAATGTTTCTTCTATAGACATCATTGATAATTTTGTACAAGCTACTGCAAAGCTAGATTTTTATGATGAACTTTATTTGGCCTTGGAAGATAGCATTTATGTTAATCAACTAAAAGAATTAGAGGCTAAATATGAAGTGAAAGAAGATATTAGTGAGGTTGTTTATGCACTGGAATCTCTGGAATCTGCCAAATTAAACATGACTTGTAATAAATTAACTGCTTCCTATACTAAAACACTCCCTTCCGTTGTGCAGGCTCCAGAATTAGAACTCAAACCTTTGCTATCGCATCTGAAGTATGCATATTTGGGTAGTGGTGAAACCTTACCAGTAATCATCTCTAACAAATTATCTGAACTGGAAGAGGACAAACTGATAAGAGTTTTGAGAGAATTTAAGACTGCTTTGGGATGGACAATTGCAGATATAAAAGGTTTAAGTCCATCAACTTGCATGCATAAAATAATTCTAGAAGAGGATTGCAAACCAGTCTGACAAGCCCAAAGAAGACTAAATCCCCCAATAATGGAAGTGGTAAAGAAAGAAGTCTTGAAGCTCTTAGATGTTGGTGTAATCTATCCTATTTCAGACATTGTGTGGGTAAGTCCAGTGCAGGTAGTTCCTAAAAGACAGGTATAACAGTAATTGAAAATGCAGCAGGTGAATTGGTCCCAACTAGAGTGCAAAATGGTTGGCGTGTGTGCATGGATTACAGAAAATTGAATTCAGCCACCAAAAAGGATCATTTTCCCTTGCCATTTATTGACCAAATGTTGGAAAGACTTGCAGGAAAAACACACTACTGCTGTCTTGATGGATACTCTGGATTTATCAAATTCCAGTAGCATCAGAAGATCAAGAGAAGACCACATCCACATGTCCTTTTGGAACGTTTGCATTCAGACGCATGCCTTTTGGACTGTGTAATGCACCAGCCACTTTTCAAAGATGTATGGTAAGCATCTTCTCTGAATATGTTGAAGATATAATAGAGGTTTTCATGGATGATTTCACTGTATATGGTAATTCCTTTGATGAATGCCTGAATAATTTGGCAAAAGTTTTAGAGAAGTGTTTGGAAAATAACCTTGTTTTAAATTATGAAAAATGCCATTTTATGGTTGATCAAGGTTTAATTTTAGGCCATATAGTGTCAGTCAGAGGCATTGAAGTTGATAAATCAAAAATAGATGTTATTGAATCCCTACCTTACCCCTCGACTGTGAGGGAGATTCGTTCTTTTCTTGGACATGTAGGCTTTTACAGAAGGTTCATAAAAGATTTCTCAAAAATAACTCAACCCTTGTGTAAATTATTGCAAAAAGAGGTAAAGTTTCAGTTTGATAAAGCTTGCAAGCAAGCATTTGATTTGCTTAAGGTGAAACTGACATCAGCACCTATAATTCAAGCACCTAACTGGAATAATCCCTTTGAACTAATGTGTGATGCCAGTGACTATGCAATAGGAGCTGTTTTGGGACAGAAGATAAATAAATCACCACATGTGATTTATTATGCATCAAGAATGTTGGATGCAGCTCAAATCAATTATACCACAACTGAGAAAGAACTTTTAGCCATTGTGTTTGCTTTAGATAAATTTCGTGCATATCTTCTAGGTACTAAAGTGATTATTTATTCTGATCACATAGCCTTGAGGTACCTATTGAAGAAAAAGGAAGCAAAACCAAGACTGATACGCTGGATACTACTGATGCAAGAGTTTGATATTGAAATCAGGGACAAAAGAGGATCAGAGAATTTTGTAGGTGATCATCTAAGTAGACTTTTGGTAAGTAAAAGCTCACCACCAATTAAAGAAGAATTTCCAGATGAGCAATTGTTCCTGGTTACTGAAGGTAAGACAAGGTCATCCCTAACACCTAACCCATGGTATGCAGACATAGTGAATTATTTGGCATCTAATGTCTTTCCAGAAAAATTATCCAGAACAGAGAAGGATAAAATCAAAAGTAATGCTAAATATTATGCATGGGATGAACCTTATTTGTGGAAATATTGTGCAGATCAAGTGATCAGAAGATGTGTGAATGATGAAGAAATCAATTCAGTTTTACAATTTTGTCATTCACATGCCTGTGGAGGTCACTTTGGACCAAAAAGAACTGCAAGAAAAGTGTTAGAATGTGGTCTTTATTGGCCAACACTATTTCGAGATGCTTTTGCATTCTGCAAAGCATGTGAAAACTGTCAAAGAACAGGAAATTTGAGCTCAAGAAATCAAATACCAATGTCTCCTATTTTAATTTGTGAAATATTTGATGTATGGGGCATAGATTTTAGGGGGCCATTTCCTAATTCTTTTGGCAATTTTTACATCCTACTTGCAGTTGATTATGTTTCTAAATGGATTGAAGCCAAAGCAACACGTACTAATGATGCTAAAACTGTTGTAGGTTTTATGAAATCAAATATTCTCAACAGATTTGGGACACCAAGAGCTATTATCAGTGATAGAGGAACCCATTTCTGCAATAAAATTGTAGCATCCCTGCTAAAGAAATACAATGTTACACACCGTACATCAATAGCTTATCACCCACAAGCTAGCGGACAAGCTGAAGTTTCAAACCGTGAAGTAAAAGGTATTCTGGAAAAAACAGTAAGTCCTAATAGAAAGGATTGGAGTTTGAGGCTTGATGATGCATTATGGGCTTATAGAACAGCCTATAAAACACCCATTGACATGTCTCCATACAAGTTAGTGTTTGGAAAAGCTTGTCATTTACCTGTGGAAATAGAACATAAAGCTTTGTGGGCAATAAGACAGTGTAACATGAAGTTAGATAAAGCTGGAACTCATAGGAAGTTGCAACTGCAAGAATTAGAAGAATTAAGGAACGAAGCATACGAAAGTGCTATATTATATAAAGAAAGGACTAAGAATTTTCATGATAAAATGATTTCCAGAAAAATATTTCAAATTGGGCAGAAAGTGCTATTGTTTCACTCTCGATTGAAACTTTTTCCTGGAAAATTGAGATCAAGATGGATAGGTCCATTTGTTGTTACTAATGTTTTTCCTCATGGTGCAGTATCAATTAAGAGTGTAGAGACAGGAAAAGCATTCAAGGTCAATGGTCATCGCTTAAAACCGTTTTATGAAGGATTCAAAGATCATACAGTGGAGGAAGTCCCTTTGGACAACCCCATTCCCTTATCCTCATAATGACAGAATGATTGTCTAGCCTAGGACATTAAACAAGGGCGCTTGATGGGAGGCAACCCATTAATTTTAGACTAATCTATTTTGACGTTCCAGTTTCTCTTTCCTTTTTGTCCAAGAGATAACTGTGATTTTTGATAAGGAACCATTTCTCTATTTATTTCAGGTAGTAACAGACAAGCACAGTCAGGTACATGAACCTTTGCTCATGATCATCCCTTAAACTAATCCCATAAGTCTTTTCCCACACTTGGTGAAATAAAACAGATTTGAAAAGATAAAAATGTGTTATACGCTTTATTCCTTAAAAGTCTTATTAATTGAAAAAGTGTCTTTAAAGATAGAACACACTTTTAAGGAAACGTTTCATCTTCAAACCCTCAGAAATTTAAAAAAACTCTCATTCTTCCTTCTGCCAAGAGAACCTAACCGTCTCATCCCTCCACCATCTTCAACCACTGCAATTCTCATAGGAATATGAAGACAAGGTCCGAGAAGCCCCTTTTGCCACCTAAACCATACAAAAGGAAGGTCACGCAGAAAATGAGGGTCCTGAAAATTACCCCTAACCCAACAAAACCCGTGCATGCAGAAGAGGTGGCGCCACCAATCAATACACTATCACCACCATCTGAAATTGCACCGGAGACCTCAATTCCTCAAGAAGAAACAAACCCTAACCCTTCTCCGCCTATTGATACAAACCCTACAACCATAAGTCCTCCTGAACCCCCTGTAATCGTTGTGGAAGAGCGCCGACAAGCTATAAACCCTACTCTGGGTTCAATTTTGAAGCAAATCAGGCAATCTTATGAGCTGAGGAAAAGAAAACTTCAACTAAGAGATGAGAAAAATGAAGGAGAGCCTTCTAATCCTCAAGAGCCTGAGAAATCACAACAGAAATCCAAGAAGAAGAGTGCGAAGAAGAACAAACAGAAATCCAAAAAGAGGGAGAAAACAGAGAATAAAAAGAAACCCTCTCCAATTGACTCTGAAGAATTGAGGGCAGCAGAAACTTTTACGCAGGTGAGCGAGCAAATAGAGGAAGAATTATAAGAGGAGGAAGAGCAAGAGAAAAACCAAGAGGAAGTAGATGAGGAGACTGAAGAGGGATACAAGACAGCAGAGGAGAGACACGGTGAAGAAAAGAGTGCAAATGCCAATGCAGAGGTAGAACATGAGACTGATGATACTCCAGAAAATGAAGAAGAAATGCACAAAGCAGATGTAGCAGAAGATGAAGAACAGATAGAAGAGGAAGAGCATGTTGAAGAAGAGCAGGTGGAAGTGCCACAAACTATGCAGTCTACAGAGAAAATACATCTCCCCAAGAAGCACAAAAGAAGCAGAGTACCAAAAACCAGGACCTCTGCCCCCGCAAGATTTCAAAATCTTGGAGGACACCTTAAATTCACTGCCAAAACAGAAAAAGCGAGGTACAATCAAGTTAAAGAACTTTCTATTGCTACTGGTAGGAAAATTGATGTGCCTACTCTTGAAAATTTTGAATTGATTGAACCTGTATATGCCTTGCTTAATAACATAGGATGGAAAGAGTTTATGGAAATAGACACAGACATCTACTATGAACTCACAATGGAATTTTATTCAATTTTTAAATTCCTGAAAAAACAAGCTTGTAATTGGGATGAAGATGGTGTTATCACATTTAGACTGCTAGGCAAAAGAATTAGTTATTCAATTAACCAATTCTGTGAAGTTTTGCAATTTGATTACTTTCCTATTAGAGGGGAAACTGATGTAGTGTTCCTAGGGGATTTTCCCCAAGAATTTGATCCTGATGAAGCTTTTAAGCAGTTAACTGATGATGGCAAATGTGATAAATTTGATGATGCCAAGAGCATTTACTTAAATGATCCTGCTGTAGTTTATGCTCATAGGTTGCTGTCAATGTTTTTCTCCCAAAGAACTGAAGGTTCAAGTTCTATAACTAAATCTGAACTATACTTTTTGTGGGCTATGTGGAATAACTGGAAAGTAAATATAGGTTTTTGGGCTACTGTGCACATTGATGACTGCATCAAATGGAATAGGCCACTTAAATTAGGGCACCTAATTACTCATATTGCTGTGCATGAAGAACTTCTTGACTTGAATGATCATGATCTTACTCTGCATTCTGAAGTTTCTCCACTAGATGAGCATGTGCTGCTTAACATGAGAATACTCCAAAGAAAAGATGGAGTATTGTGCTTTCCTGGTGCAGGTACAGTCCCTGTTACAAAAAGAATGAGTGAAGATGCCCAACCTGAGGCCACCACCAGCACCTCCAACACTGCACAGTTGGACAGAATTGAAACTCTCCTCACAACAGTCCTAGCTAAATTGGAGAAATATGAAAAGTCAGTGGAAAAACTCCCAGCCATGGAGACATCAATAGACATCATGGCTACCCACATAGCAGGAATAGAAGTTGACATTGAGGCCATCAAGAAAGGCCTCAAAATTGGCACTCACTGAATTGCATTCAGGGAAGTCCTCCTAATTCAATTATGTCTATAAACATTGAGGACAATGTGAAATAAGTGTGGGGGGGTGGGGAGTAGGTGGTTAAAATTTTTTGGATTAGATCTGTCTGTTACTTTTGATGACTGTTGTTTTATTATTTTTGTTGACTGTTGATAGTTGATGACAGGCTTGTAGCCTGTCTAGGTTGGTTCCTTTGAGAGTTTTGGCTGATTTTTGTGGCTATTTGTTAGCTAGTGTTTCTGCTGTGAGAAGCTGTGAACCTGATAACCTCATGTGCAACATGTTTTGATTTGAGAGTTTTTGAACATGAAAAATAGGTTGAAATAGCATGAATTTCCATGTCTGATTCTTGGAATTGATCAAATTTATAAGTTCTTTGGCTCTGATAGAGAATGCTTTTGAATTTGGATTAATGGGTGAAAACTGAAATTGCATGTTTAAATTGGACCTTCATGTGTGAAAAAGAGTGTAATTTTTGGACTGTCTAAAACAGGAATGTTATTGATGCTGAATGTTAATGTTGAATGTTGATTGAGGGTTGTGAATAAGGCTGTTTCAGCCATTAGCTTCTGAATAAGGCTTTTATAGCCATTTGTCTCTGAATAAGGCTGTTTCAGCCATTTTTTATGTTTGTTGCAGTTTGCTCGTTTCACTCCACTGGTTACCTAAGGCTGAATACAAATCATAAACTGAAAAATAGGTGACCATGAGTGATGCACTAGTGCAGTCTAGGGATAGTCATACATTACCAAAGCGGTATTATTACACCCGAAATAGACAACGTTTTGAATTTTGGTATAAGAGTTATGTTGGAACCCTCACTTTATCTTTTGTTTTGTTAAAATTTAGACAGTCCCGAATAAGCACCCTTTGATCATATGTTGTGATTACTATTTGGTAAATGTGCATGATTAAATGAATTCTAAATTTCTTAACATTCTCTAGCAAGTGAAATACTTAAGATTTGTTCTTTTCCATTTTGATAGGCTGTGGAGACTTGTTATGATGCTTATTTTAGTGTTCACATTTTCTCATTGAGAAACTATGGGGCTGAGGTGGTTTGATGGGGATCATCTTGCAATTTGTTAGGATTGGAAGCTATTGCTTAGGGACAAGTAAAAGTCTAAGTGTGGGGGGATTTGATAGTATGAATAAAATACATGAAAATCACTTTAACTTCCCCCTGAATTGGATTAGATTTCTACTTAATTTGCTTTTATTTGGCTTTTGCAGAAACATGTTGATAAATGAGGGATTTGGCAGAATCATGAAGAAAAAGATGCTAAGTGTTGAAAATACCTGAGCCATGACCCAAATGCATGATCATCCCTAAGGCCAATGCACGCATAGCATACCACGGTCAACAAGTACGGCTGATTCCTCTTGTTGGGACAGGTGGCACACATGCAACAGCTTGCTAACATGGCTTACATGCAAGAGTTGATCCTGCGTTTTTGGAGTTTCAAGAGTCCTAATCATGCTTATTGGGACTTGAAAAAGCCATTTTGTCCCCCTTGATCATTATCATTCCTAGATTTAAGGGTACTATATATAACCTAGTTAAGTGGAAGAAAAGTGAGACTGGAGATAATTTTGAAAGTAGAAAATAGCAGCAGCTAGCAGCAGAGATCAGTGAGGGACTTCTTCCTCAAAACTGTGATCATTTTCAGTTTATAAGTTTAAAGTAATTAGTTTCGGTTTTTATTTTGATTTGTTTTAAGTTCAGTTTATGATCAGAGTGTTTATTGTATATCTTGCATAATGATTCGTGGCTGAACATATTTGTCTTAGTTAGGTTGTATCTTCATTCCTCGCCAATATTTATGAGATCTAAGTGAGTGAATACGAATTTAATCTATGGTATTTATGCATGCTTTGAACGTATTTATATGAGTTGTTTCGAATCATCTTTCTGATCAATCGATGCCTAGATAACAACTTGATGAGGTTATACTGATACTTAATACGTAATTGTCCTGTAGAGGTGTAAAAGAACCACACATCATTGAGAGTTTACCACCATGTTTACTCAATAAAATGATGAGGCATGCGTAATATGATTTCATAAGTCCAAGCTGTTAACAAGGAAAGTTAGGGATTTTGGAGAAATCCCGTGATTATAGTTGTAATTGTATATTATATTCTCCTTCCTTTCTTAGACTAGCGTTGTATACTTATACATGTATTATTGTACATTGTAGAGGACTTACACATTCAGTAATACAGTTTTCAAAGAATTCACCAATTATGGCGTTCCTAAACTCTAACATGGTATTAGAGCGGGCGACGATCCATTAATCGGATCCGACCCTTGCTCATCACGTACCGGTACCTCTCTCGACCATGGCCGACCTCAGCAGCATCTCCAGTTCCGCCAAGGAATCGCAGCAGCCCGTCGATTCCTTGGCCACACAGTTAGCAAGCATCATCGAAACCAAATTCCAAACCCTACAGCCACAACCCCAAACAGATTCCAATCAATTTCAGATTCCACAAACAGTCAACATAAGCGTGAAATTAAATCAGTTCAATTACTCCCTTTGGTCGCGATTCGTAATGATGGCAATCGGAGGGAGAGGAAAGCTCCACCACCTCACCGGTGCTCCGCCACCACCACCGACCGGTGATCCGGCATACCCCAAATGGCAGCAAACAGATCTGATAGTGTGTTCATGGCTTCTTGATAACATGGACCAAGAATTGATCACCCTCTACGCCGAATACCCATCGGCTAAGACCATGTGGGATGCATTAAAATCTACTTACAGCCAGAGTAGTGACGGACTCCAGATTTATGATCTCACGATCCGAGCCAATAATCTGAAACAAGGGACGGACAGCATCGAGACGTATTACAGTAACCTCCAACGAATCTGGAGGGAGATTGAGATTCGACAACTAAACCCAATGGCTTGTGAACGGGACATATCCACTTTTAATCGCCTCAGATCCGAAACCCAACTCTTCCAATTTCTCACCGGGATTGACGATAGATACGACGTGGAACGGAGAGACCTATTGAAAGAAGATCCGCTACCAACTGTCGAAAAGGCCTATGCCACCATCCGGCGAGAAGGAACAAGGCGTGAAATTTTGGGAAATCGGAGCTCATCATCGGCGGGTGACACGGGTATTGGAGCAGGACTCGCAACCGCGAGACAGGGGTGAGAAATCACAGCAGCGGCGGTGCGTGGGCAGAAATCACAGCATGCGCCGCCAAGGCATGCGCCGCCAAGGCATATGCCAGCGACTCCATGCCGAAACCCTGGCAACGGCGGTAACTCTGGCAACGGCGGTAACAACGGGGGTCCGATTACGTGTGGGTATTGCAGACGCCCTGGTCATAGCAAAGATGGCTGCTACGAGTTGATAGGCTGGCCGGAGGGCTGGCGGAGCCGTCGCCGGGACCACACCGCGCCGGTGGGCTACGGCGCGGCGTCACTCGCTGCTGAGAAGATACAGAGGCATCGGACAGAAAGCAGCTGGAAGAGGGAGAGAAATCAGGGGAGGCGGCTCCTGATTGCAACGAGAAAGGGCAAGCTTTTTTAGGTATTGGGTTTGGGCGGAAATTACCACCTTACCCTCCGTACTCTCCCACTTTTAATTCTTGTAATGTTTTTAATTATGCCCCAGAATTTTATAATTGTTGCACAAATGATGTATGTATTAAAGATGGGCCCCTTAATTTAGAGAAGTGTAAAAGGGGACCCACCGTGGTTGATAATACACTAGGTACAGCACTTCAGACAACCAAAGTCAGTGACAAACAGACTCCCAAGTGGCAAAATAGGTGGATTTTCGACAGTGGGGCCACTGATTGCATGACTCATGATAAAGAAGACTTGGTTGATTTCACAGTTCCAACCAAAGTTGCAATTCAAAGTGCAAATGGGGGAGTTCTACCGGTACACGGTGCAGGAACCATGCATTTATCTCCTGTGTTGAAACTAAAGAATTGTCTCTATATTCCTAGTTTATCTTGCAAACTGCTTTCTCTCAGTCAAGTTACTAAAGAATTGAACTGTGCAGTGCTCATATTCCCTACTTTTTGCTTATTACAGGATATTCGGTCGGGGAAAGTGATTGGGCGTGGTACTGAAGAAGGCGGGTTGTATTATGTCGATGAGGTGGCTCAACACGGAACTGCAGCGCTTGCTCACGGGACTGTGGACCGCCAACAGTGGTTGTGGCACCGTAGATTGGGTCATCCCTCTGCTGGGAATCTTCATTTGTTATTTCCTCAGATTTTTCCTAAAGATAGTATTTTTTTCCTGTGAGACATGTATACTTGCCAAAATTCATAGGCCACCTTTTCCCATTTCTAGTTCACGAGCTAAAACTGTGTTTTCACTAGTTCATTCGGATGTATGGGGACCTGCGCCAAACACTGGTTATGATCATGGTTTTAAGTATTTTGTTTTATTTATTGATGATTTTTCGCGTATGACGTGGGTATATTTGCTTAAAAATAAATCTGAGGTTCCTTCAAAGTTCATTGATTTCTTCAACATGGTACGCACACAGTATAAGTCTCATGTCTAGGTTCTTAGATCCGATAATGGGGGGGAGTATATCAACTCTACTTTGACACAGTTCTTTCAGAGTCATGGGCTGATCCATCAGACTTCTTGCCCACATAGCCCCCAGCAAAACGGGGTGGCAGAACGCAGAAACCGCCAGTTACTTGAAATGTCCCAGTCTCTCCTCATTGAGTCTCATTGCCCTCAGTCTATGTGGCCTGAGGCGGTTGCCACCTCAGTTTATCTGATTAACCGATTACCTACTAAAGCGTTGAACTTTGAAACTCCTCTTCAGTGTCTAGCAAGCCAAGTAAGTATTCCGTCGGTCTTGACCCTTCCCCCTAGGGTATTTGGGTGCTCCGTGTTTGTACATTTACCTAAATCCACTCGTACCAAACTCGATCCTTGTTCGGTTAAGTGTGTATTTGTGGGGTACGGGGTAAATCAGAAGGGTTATAGGTGTTACCATCCATCCACCAAACGGATGTATACAACCATGGATTGTAATTTTGTTGAAACTGAGTTTTTCTTTACCTCCCCACTCAGTGGCCAGGGGGAGGATGGACAGCAGGATCCACTGAGTGGGATACCACCACACTCTTGGTCAGACACTGTCCTAACAGAGCAGGTAGGCAGAACCACCGAGCTGCCATCTCCCGTGATACAGCCCCCCAACCCTTCCACAGCGCCCATCACACCGACGAATACTCCTGAGGTTAGTACTCGTAACATGGACACTTCTGTTTCAGCTATTCCGTATGATCCTAACAGTGCAGGAAACAGTCAGGGACAGGGGGAGAATAATGATGAGATACAGGGTGGTGATGAATCAGAGAATGAGAGAACAGACAGGTATGTGCTGCCACCGCGAACAAACAGGGGTGTTCCGCCTAGGAGATATGAGCCAGAGCATACAGGCAGAACTTCGAGATATCCCCCAGCCAGTTTACCTATGGGGAATCTCGCTGTACAGGCGCGAGCCTACACAGCAGCCGTCTATACAGATAGGGTTCCGAGAAGAGTTGAAGAAGCACTCACAGAGGGTAAGTGGGTTCAGGCTATGGAAGTAGAAATGGAGGCACTGGAAAAAAATGGGACATGGGAGAAGTGTACACTCCCTCCAGGAAAAAAGGTAGTGGGGTGCAGATGGGTGTATACGGTGAAACACCGAGCAGATGGGAGTGTTGAAAGATATAAAGCGAGACTAGTGGCCAAGGGGTACACACAGACCTATGGCATCGATTATTCAGAAACCTTCTCCCCCGTGGCGAAAATTGACACCATCAGGGTTCTGTTCTCTGTAGCAGCAAATCTAGATTGGGAACTGCATCAGTTTGATGTGAAGAATGCCTTTCTGCATAGAGACCTTCGAGAAGAAGTTTATATGGAACCCCCTCCGGGGTTCACACAGGGTTTTAGAGACAAAGAGGTGTGCAGGCTGAGAAAGGCTCTCTACGGGTTGAAGCAGTCACCCCGAGCCTGGTTTGGGAGGTTTTCAGCAGCGATGAAGAAGTACGATTACTGTCAGAGTAATTCTGATCACACACTCTTCATCAAAAGAAGGAATGGACTTGTGACCTGTCTTATTATCTATGTCGATGATATGATAATTACGGGAGATGATACGGAGGAGATCGCACGACTGAGAGAGAATTTATTCAGAGAATTCGAGATGAAAGACCTTGGGCAGCTGAAGTACTTCCTTGGGATTGAGGTTTTGCGATCCAAGAAAGGTATCTATATCTCACAGCGGAAGTTCGTTCTTGATCTGCTTGCAGAAACCGGATTATTGGAGTGTAGACCAGCTGACACTCCTATGGTGGTCAATCACGGATTACGGATTGTTGAGGGAGCAGAAGGAACAGACAGGACACAATATCAGCACTTAGTAGGGAAGCTGATATACTTGTCTCACACTAGACCTAACATAGCATATGCAGTTGGGGTATTGAGCCAGTTCATGCATCAACCCCAGAAGGAGCATATGGATGCAGCAGTCAGGGTGTGTCGGTACCTGAAAGGGTGCCCTGGGAGAGGTGTCATATTTCGGAAGCACGATCACCTAAGGATTGAGGCCTATACAGACGTTGATTGGGCAGGAAGCCCAGGGGATCGTAGGTCTACCTCAGGATATTTCACTCTTGTGGGAGGAAATCTGGTGACGTGGAGAAGTAAGAAACAGAAAGTAGTGGCTCTTTCGAGTGCCGAGGCAGAGTTCAGGGGAATTGCTCGGGGAGTAGCCGAGGTCCTATGGGTGAGGAAGCTACTTGGAGAGGTTGGGTGTCTCATTGGTGAGGCGTGTTGCCTAAGGTGCGATAATCGGACAGCGATCAGCATATCTGAGAATCCTGTGCAACACGATCGTACGAAGCATGTTGAAGTGGATCGACATTTCATCAAGGAGAAGATTGAGGAAGGGGTCATCAAACTCCCTTTCGTAAGGTCAGAGGATCAACTAGCGGATATCCTAACTAAAGCAGTGAATGGCAGAATTTTTTGTGAAGTCTTAAGCAAGTTGCAAATCGGGGATCCGACTGTACAACTTGAGGGGGAGTGTTAACAAGGAAAGTTAGGGATTTTGGAGAAATCCCGTGATTATAGTTGTAATTGTATATTATATTCTCCTTCCTTTCTTAGACTAGCGTTGTATACTTATACATGTATTATTGTACATTGTAGAGGACTTACACATTCAGTAATACAGTTTTCAAAGAATTCACCAATTATGGCGTTCCTAAACTCTAACACAAGCTTCTTGAGATTTTGGATCATGATTAATGTCCTTTTGGTGCTCAATGCTATCATATAGTTAAATCCTAGATACTTGTTCGCGGGACTGCTATGTGGTAAGAATTTAATTGATGAGCTTCTCTTGATTAAGTTAAAAATAAGAAAGGATGATATGGACAAGCTTCTTGTCTATTGTAAGTTAATCTACCATTTGATTAGACTAGATTTTTGGCATCGAGGATTAGATATGGGCATGGAATGAAGCAACAACTTGGCTAAGACATTTCTCTCATAATCAACCTTCACAACTCTCTTTATTTTTCAGCCTTAGTTATTTGAAGAAATCTGATTTTGTGCTTTAAAATAGTTTGCTTTAATTACATAAACACACCCCCCCTCTAAGTCTCTTTTGAATATTCTCTTGGATACATTGAATATAAGTCTATCTAGTCCTGTGGGTTCGACCCTTTGCTGCTATGTTACAATTTTATATTTCGTGCGGTAAGTAAAGGATTTAATTGGTGGATTCGACAACCATCAGAGGGCCGCCACTAGGGGACTTATTAGGAATGATCGTGGAGACTGGATCTTCGGCTTTGCCTTAAAATTAAGAAATGTGACCATCACACTCGTTGAATTGACGGGGTTGCAAGAAGGGCTTGGAATAGCCTGGGAGAGTCACTTTCCCCGCATCGAGGTTGAGATGGACTCTCTTGTGGTCCTTGACATGATTACCCAGGGAGTTTGTTCCGAATATCCACTTGGGAATTTGGTGGCTGATCGTCGGAGTTTCATTAGGAAGCCATGGGCGATCAGATTACCGCATACACGCTGCGAAGGAAACAGATGTGCGGACATGCTTGCACGTATGGGTCATGAACTTCTTGCAGATTTGAAAGTCTGGAGTGAAGAGCCTTGTTGCTTAGTTAATCTTCTGAAGGAGGACGCCTAGTTGTTGGGCTACTTTTTCCCAACAAAAAAAACAAATCACACTAGAACCAAGAACGCATAACTGAGTTAAAAACCATATTCACACCACCTTGACACGCAATAAATTGAGAATACACATAATTAATACCACTATAAATGTTTTTCAAAAATAATAAGTCATCATTCGTAGATTTTTTTTTTTTTTGGGAACAAGTTGGAAAAGTTTATAAACAAGTTGGTACTCTTTGAATATTGCTTATAAACAAGTTGTCACTCTTCGAATTATTGCTTATAAGCTCCTAATATCTTCAGCATATCGGAAAAAAGTTTTTTTTTTTTTTTTAATTATCAAATATTCGTTTATAGGGGTGCTCAAGAAAATCGAATTAAGTGAAATCAAATCAAAACCAAGGTCCAAGGTAATAGTATTGAATTGATCGAGTTTGGTTTCGATAAGTACTTTTAAGATTTTTGGATTTGTGTAAAAATCGAGCGATGATTACTCTTTAACTGATTAACCACATTATTATTATTATTTTCATTTTCTCCATAATAATTTATGTTATTAGCGGCGTATTATTTATCATGATTCATGTCCCAAGCCCGCACAATTTCTTTTCATTCACAAATCATCTACTCACTTAGGGTCAGTGAGATTTTATTCTTGGAGTAAATATAATTTTTGGTGTTATTGTGGAATAGTACTTTTACTTAGGGATTTTTTTCCATTTTAGAATGAAAGGTTAGATACCTTAATATTATTTCGAAAAATTGTTGAAACTCATTTGATGATGTTTTAAAAATAATATTTTTTGCGAAACTAGTTCATAAAGTAACATCTCATGGTCAGTTTCCATGACAGAAATTATGAATTTGATGGAGAAATTGTAAATGTGATATTCAATGTGCTAAATTGTAAAATGGAGGGGCTCATTCATATAGATAAGTGGGTGGGCCATAAATGAATTGTGTCATGAATTTGTTAACGAGAGAAATCAGGGATTTAATGTATTCCAGGATTATAGTATAGGTGTCCTGTAACTACTCTTTCTTTCCTTACATAGCTTAGGGCTTGTATTATTTAGTTGTATAGATCTGTGTATGTTTCACACAGTTCTATAGTAATACAGAAAATATTCCCCAACACTATGGCTTTCATAACCTTTAACATGGTATCAGAGCGGGTTTCGATCCAATAAATGGATTTGATTCCTTGCTCATCATCTACCGCAGCAATCTCGGCCATGGCCAAACTAACCGACAGCCAAATCAAACACCGCAAGGAGTCTCCAGTAGCAGACTCATCAGTCACCCAGTTAACCAGACTCTCGCGCTCAGATCAGCGACTACTGGAGCCGGAGTCATCATCGCGCTACAGTACCAGAAAGCAGCAGTGTGACAGAGGCGGCGGTACCAGCAGCACCGCCATAGCCACTGTCCGAAAGGTAGAAGGAGAAGACGGAGGCACCAGCTTCGCGCGTATGGAGCTAGCGGCGAAATCAGAACCGCCGGTCCTCAGTCCAAAGCAGCGGCAACCACCGGCGGCGAGACCAGTGCCGCCGGGGTTTGAGAATGGATGGAGACCATCGAATTTCAGTTTTATGGAGCAGAACTCGCCGGAGATAAACCCAGCGCCGTCGACCGCCATAAGGACGGGACCTCCGCCGACCACCACAAGGAAGGGACCACCGCCGACCGGACAGCGGCTGTCCAATCATTGGGCGGCAACGGCAGGCGGCGTGACGGCAGAGAAGAGGGATGAAGCAGAAAAATACTCTGATTTCAGTCAGAGTATGAACCCAGCGGAGGAATGGCGTGAAACGGCAGCACACAAAGATATTAGGGTTGGGGATTTGCAATCCCAACCCTCTATAAATGATTATTTTCAGAGGGGTACCCCAGGTTATGATTTCAGTCAATGTGGTCCCCAAAGTTCTGAATCCTTGCAAATTGGTCCCCAAAGTTTGGGGAAAGTTCAGATTGGTCCCCAAGTTTTTAATTTTTTACAAAATGACCCCCCAAGTTTGGTGGAAACTCAGAATAATTCCCCAAAATGCGGAAGTGCCTATATAACCCAAGGACCCAAGCCAGTCGAGTGGGTCCTTGATTGCGGAGCAACGGATACAATGACCTATGACCCAAATGACTTGATCAGCATGACAAACTCCAACAGACCAGGCATCCACACAGCCAACAGGGAACTCTTACCGGTCCACGGCACCGGAATCATTGCTATCTCCCCGTCTATAACTCTGAGAAATTGTCTCTATATTCCTAATTTGTCCTGCAAACTACTATCTATTAGTCATATCACTAAGGAATTGAATTGTGCAGTGGTGATTTACTCTGGTTTTTGCCTCTTGCAGGATATTCAGTCGGGGAAAGTGATTGGGCGTGGCACTGAACGTAGGGGGCTTTACTACTTGGATGATGTGATTCAAAAGGGTACTGCAGCGCTGGCTCACGGAACCGTTGAGAAGCAACAGTGGCTTTGGCATCGTCGGTTAGGTCACCCATCAGCTCACTATCTTCATTTGCTTTTCCCTAGTATTTTTACCTCTAATAGTCAGTTATCTTGTGAAACGTGCATCCTGGCCAAAAGTCATAGACAGTCATATCAGTATTCTGGAACTCGTGCTAATAAAGTTTTCTCCTTAGTTCACACTGATGTTTGGGGTCCTGCACCGTGTACAGGATCACCTTCTGGTTTTCGTTTTTTTGTTCTCTTTATTGATGATTGCTCACGCATGACTTGGCTGTATTTCTTGAAACAAAAATCAGATGTTGTGTCAAAATTTATCGAGTTCTATAATATGGTACAAACCCAGTTCAACACAAAAATTCAAGTACTTCGGTCAGATAATGGGGGGGAATACATTCATCACACCTTCAAACAGTTCACTACAGCCAATGGTATAGTCCACCAAACCACTTGTGCCCACACTCCTGAACAGAATGGGGTTGCTGAGCGAAAAAACAGAATTATCCTTGAGATCACCAGGGCACTTATGTTTGATTCACATGTCCCTAAGTCATTCTGGCCAGAAGCCATGGCCACCTCAGTGTATCTTCTCAATAGGCTACCCACCAAAATACTTAACCTTCGGACACCTCTCTCTGAACTTTCCCAACATGTGTCAGTACCTACCACGTTAACCCTTCAGCCTCGCGTGTTTGGTTGCTCTGTGTTTGTACATATCCCCAAACAAGAGCGCACCAAGTTAGATCCTTGTTCAGTTAAGTGTGTTTTTGTCTGGTATGGAGTCCATCAAAAGGGGTATCGGTGTTACCATCCTTCCACTAGACGTCTATACACCACCATGAATTGTAACTTTCTTGAGTCCGAATTCTTCTACACCTCCCAACTTAGTGGTCAGGGGGAGCAATCTGTAGATCCCCTAAGTTGGATGCCTCACTACGTTACTTTGCCAGATCCGGACCCAAAAGAGTCAGTAGGCGGGCCCACCGAGTCAATATCTCCTGAAGTTCAGTCCCCCACCACGAAGTCCACCCCAGGATCTAACTTACTGAATACTCCTGAGGTAATACTTGATAGTCCCGTTTCTGTTCATGATGATGTTATTGGTACTACTGACAGTATACAGGGTGAGGAAGTGATACACGAACAGGGTTTGCAGGAACAGGTGGAGAGGTCTACCTCAGTTACTTCTTCTCCTATTTCATATGGAGGTCCTAACAGTGCAGGGAACAGTGAAGAGAATAATATGCAGGGGGAGAAAGGACTTGGTACACAGGAGGAAACAGTGAGGTATGTGTTGCCCCCACGAACAAATAGGGGAATTCCTCCAAAGAGATATGAACCAGAACATACAGGCAGAGCCCCGAAATACCCCCTTGCAAATATAGCAGCTGGGAGTCTAGCAGCATCAGCCCGGGCCTATACAGCTTCTGTCTACTCAGTCAAAATTCCCAACAAGGTAGAAGAGGCTCTCATAGAAGATAAATGGGCCCGTGCCATGGAGGTAGAAATGGAAGCACTAGAAAAGAACGGAACGTGGGAAAAGTGCGTGCCTCCTCCCGGAAAGAAGGTGGTAGGGTGCCGTTGGGTCTATACAGTGAAGCATCACGCTGATGGAAGCATTGAGAGGTATAAGGCGAGATTGGTGGCTAAGGGGTACACTCAGACCTATGGAATTGATTATTCAGAAACGCTCTCCCCGGTAGCAAAGATAGATACTATTCGAGTACTGTTCTCGATAGCAGCAAATCAGGATTGGGCCCTACATCAATTCGATGTCAAGAATGCGTTCTTACATGGAGACCTACAAGAAGAGGTGTATATGGAAGCACCTCCGGGTTTTTCTCAGGGATTCAGTAACGGGGAAGTGTGTAAACTCAAGAAAGCACTGTATGGGTTAAAACAATCTCCCCGGGCTTGGTTTGGAAGGTTCTCAGCAGCAATGAAGAAGTATGGCTTCCATCAAAGTAATTCAGATCACACCCTCTTTATTAGAAGAAGGGAGGGCCACGTGACGTGCTTGATCATCTATGTTGACGATATGATCATCACAGGAGATGATACAGAAGAAATTTCCAAGTTGAGGGAAAACTTGTTCAGGGAATTCGAGATGAAAGATTTGGGACAGCTAAAGTACTTCCTTGGGATAGAGGTACTAAGATCGAAGAAAGGGATCTACATCTCACAGCGAAAGTTCGTCTTAGATCTACTAGCAGAAACAGGGTTATTAGAATGTAAGCCAGCGGACACTCCAATGGCGGTGAACCACGGATTAAGGAATGTTGAGGGTTCAAATGAAGCAGACAGGCTGCAGTACCAACACTTGGTAGGGAAGCTCATTTACTTGTCACATACACGTCCTGATATAGCTTATGCAGTTGGGATATTAAGCCAGTTCATGCACCAGCCGAAAAAGGAACACATGGATGCCGCAATAAGAGTGTGTCGGTACTTGAAGGGTTGTCCTGGTAGAGGCATTGTGTTCCAGAAAGATGGCCACTTGAGGATTGAGGCTTATACCGATGCAGATTGGGCAGGTAGCCCAGGAGATCGGAGATCGACATCAGGATACTTTACTCTCATCGGCGGAAACCTGGTGACATGGAGGAGTAAGAAGCAAAAGGTAGTGGCACTGTCTAGTGCTGAAGCAGAGTTTAGAGGAATTGCTCGAGGCGTAGCAGAAGTACTTTGGTTGAGGAAGTTGCTCGGGGAAGTTGGATTCTTGAGTGCGGGAGCATGTAACTTGATGTGTGATAATCGGGCTGCTATTAGTATATCTGAGAACCCAGTACAGCACGATCGAACAAAACACGTTGAAGTGGACAGACACTTTATCAAGGAGAAAATCGAATGAGGAATTATCAAATTGCCATTTGTGAGGTCAGAAGACCAACTTGCAGACATACTCACCAAAGCTGTTAATGGGAGGATATTTGGAGAAGTTCTGAGCAAGTTGCACATTGTGGACCCCACTGTACAACTTGAGGGGGAGTGTTAACGAGAGAAATCAGGGATTTAATGTATTCCAGGATTATAGTATAGGTGTCCTGTAACTACTCTTTCTTTCCTTACATAGCTTAGGGTTTGTATTATTTAGTTGTACAGATCTGTGTATGTTTCACACAGTTCTATAGTAATACAGAAAATATTCCCCAACACTATGGCTTTCATAACCTTTAACAGAATTGACTACGCGATTTTATTTATGTTAAAGTGAAAATGACAATATAACATTGAATTACTTAGATTGCATATGAAAAACAGTATAGAGACAATTATTGAATTCGATATATAATATTGCATTATTGTCTATTTTTTTCGAGATGGTTTAGGTTCTTTCATTTTGTTTTGTATCCTTGATATTCTATCTCGTTTTGATCCTCTTTTTTCACTCTTTGTTGAATTATAAATCAGTTTGAAACTTGAAGAAGACCGATATTCTTTTAAAATAATTACAAGCGGGTCACATGTCCATACCTACCAACACTTATAACATTGACCGATAAATCATCATTGTTAGTCATGTGTACAATGCTACAATCAGCAAGCATGATATTTTTTGTGTAGATGTTCTCTGCATATATGATACATGAACGACCATCTACTTTCAATTACCTACCCAGCCGCAATTTGTCGTTGAGATAAAATGTAATCTCCATAATTGTGCAAATGAAAGTCGTCCAACACCATTCAACACACCATAAATAATGTATTCCTACAAATTTAGAGTATTAAGGTCAAAATTCAAACCGAATACATAAATAATCGTGTTGCAAACCTTCACAATAATGCATTCCTGTATTAAGGCGATTATTAAATGCATTAATGAGCGTATAATACCCGCTCATTATTTATGGTGTTTCAAAAAAAAAAAAAAGAAAGAGCGTATAATACCCGACAAAAACAAATACAGAGCATCCCAAGCGTAATAATTGAACTGATGCTACAAACCAAGTTTTAAAAAAAAATAATGTGTTTCCCGATTTCCATCTATGAAGCCAACAAAATTTAAAATAGAAAATAGAATAAATGTCATATTTGGTTGTAAAGTTTCATTTTTTACCACTTCAGTCCTTAATGTTTTAAAAGTAACATTTAACTCCCTAAAGTTAATAATTCATTTCACTTAAATCTTTCTGACAAAATTCTAATGAATTTTTTTTTCTTACTCAAGGGTATTTTGATCATTTTATTATTTATTGTTCTAAAATGGTTCCTGAAGTTTTAACTTTGTATCACGTTAGTCCTTAATGTTTTAAAAGTGTCATTTGAGTCTCTAAAATCAATAATAAGTTTCATTTTGATTCTTTTGACCAAAATTATTATTTTTAGTTATTTTATTTGTTTCACTTGAAAAAAGAAATAAATAGTATTTTCGAAAAGATCTGAGCTCGTGAGTTCAAAAAAAATAGAATTATTGTCACTATACAATATTTGTTTTTTAATACGAATTTTTCACCTATTATATTTATTCAGTTTAATTTAATAATTTTTTTTATTTAGAGAGTGTTTTTATTTCAAATAATTAGCTCAATTTATTTTTCTAAAAGAAATTATAACATGGAATACATGCTTATGAAATTAAATTTCATAAAATAATTTATAATTAAAACTCTCTTAGCTTGGTGTATTAATATATTTATTTTTTACTATCATATTGTAATATACATTTTATGTTTTTTTTTTTTTTTTAATACACACACCCCCAAGTGGCCAGAGGGATTCGAACCCAAATCATTGTTTTCGAGAAAGAAACCTCGAACCACTTGGACCAACCCCTGTTGGCAATATACATATTATGTTGGTTGAGATAATTATTTAAATCCAAACGCTCTCTAAATTAATAAATTATCATTAAAGTTTAAAAACATTAAATGAATAGATTAAATTTTATTTACAATGAAAACTATAATTCTTTTGGGTTTTGTATTAAATTAAATTGAATAAATATAATTGGTGAGAAATTCGTATTGAAAACAAATGTGGTATTGCAATTCTATTTTTTTTGAACTCACAGGTTTGGATCTTTCTAGAAATATTATTTATTTTGTAGCACCCCGAGTGGAGGACCCCACGTCCCCCGCACCATGACCCAACACGTGTAACAAAATGGAAAATCCGCACACGCGCTAAACCATAGCGAACGGGAGACAAGCAAAAATCACACCTAAGCTAGGCGGTCTAGACCCTCAAACAGAGTGCTCAACAATAATCGTTCAACAGTGGAAGCCATTCAACGAAACATAAACATAATAACATCAACATATACATATCCTCCACATAAATCATATACGTACTTGCCTGTCACGGGCCAACAAAATCGAATCATAAACCTACAAGATCAAACTAATACAAGTATCAACAGTATAAAAGTAAATCAAACTATATATGAAATGCAGACTCGAGCTATCCTACAAGAAGACTCAAAAGAAAGACTCATCGCCTAGCTCGAACCCAAGAACATGCACCTGCAACTCAAAGACAAGGGGGAAAAAGAATACAACGAGCAGGGGTCAGTCTTAACGACTGGTGAAAAGGCTAACACACGCACCCATATATATGCATAAGAGCAGAGCATATAACAAATCTGAAAGTTCATGAATCGGGGTGTGGTTTTTGTAATCTAAAACATTTTCTCCCGTGATACTAGATATATAGAAAAGAGTTAGGGCAGAAGGCCAAAATCAACCAATTTTAGTAATTAGGAATCCACTCCCGTTTCACGAACCATAGAAAATTCAAACTAACTCGGCGAGTACGAGTTTTCCGGATAAACTCCTCAAATTCATATCATATTCATATTCAAATTCAAATCAAATCAAATTCAAGTCCAACCTCACCTCCATCGATGGAAGGGCGCGCAACCGTGACTAACCGTAACATAACATAACCTCGAGGGGTAGCTATCCCACTATGAGTCCTTCCCGGATTTTACGCCGCAAGCATCGAGGGCACGCCTTCCCAACTCCCACGGGTCGCGTATGACACCTCGGATGGAGACTATGCTAAAGAGTGATGATCCTAACGGCCCGATACCATCCGGGTGTCCTTGCTCATAGCTCCGGGGCCCAAACACAACTGAAAAAAACATACATACATAACCTATCTTTGAAGGTTATAACTTGCTACAAACATATACACACGCCAACCCTTTTTCAAAACAAACAAACGAAAATAGCATACGTATACATAAAAATGTTTTCAATACGTTTATAACAAATGAACCAAGTCTCAAAGTACATATCCAACACATATCTATACATATATATACGTAGGTCACATGCAGGCTCAAAACACATTTAGGGTTGTAGGTCGAATTAACTAAAAGAAAAAAAACCTCACCTTACACCCACGAAGCCGTAAACAAGACGATCGGTCTATCCCTGGAACCTACACAACTAGCAAATCACTACCCCAGGTGTCCTGGATAAAATGAACACAAACGAAAGACTTAGACTCAATAATGAACCATAGAGACGCTCGGCGAATGCATATAGATGCAAATGATGCAATGCAAGTCATATATGTTTAACACTTAGACATATTGAAGCATTTAACATATTTTCACATAAACAACACGCCTTAGACACATAACCCATCAAATAAATATATAATACATCACATTATATCACATTGTATCATTCACAAGCTTAAAACATGTTAAGAAGATGTTCATATACACAATTAATGCCTAGCACGACATCTAAACATATAACAAGACGCACATGTGATTCGTGTGCGAAATTCACATAATTCAAGCCACTTAAGTTGCATAAAAGATCAAATACATACACTCAAGCATGATGCAACAAGTTATCAACAAGTTCGGGAGTATAAGGGTACGAGAAAAGCGGAAGAAAAACATGAGAAGGGGATTCCGAGTGAGATGGGGCAAAGCTGAAAGTTTTCTGAATTGCACAAGCTGTAGAAAAATGGGCATATCTTGAGTTTGAGAAGTTGAAATTGAGTTTTGTTTGTTTAAAAAGAAACTAGACAAGCAGGGCTTTCCAAAGGCTTATGGATCGAATTTTGGTTCATAGTGGTCCGAAAATGGCATAGGTTTGAATTTGGGTAAAAGTTGAAAATCGGTAAAATGGCGACACCAAAATGAAATGGTCATATCTCCCAAACAAGATTAGATATTGACATGCCAGAAAAAGGAGAGTGTTTTACACTCAAAGAAGTTGGTTGTGTTAAAATTTCAGCTCAATACAAGACCGTTTGAAGGATTAACGGCCGTGACTCTTCCCAAGAACAAAGGGAGTCACGACCATGACTCAAGGCAGCGACAAAATCTCTACAAAGCCTAGGGGAGGGGGGGGGGGGGGGGGGTTGACACCAAATCATTCAACCCCGTGTCTCAAAGAAGATTTTCAGCTCCAAACCTACACAATAATCTGGCCAGACGATAGGAAAAGCAAGAAAATGCAGCAGCAACGTAGCACGACAAGGCAACAATTCAACCAACAAATTTCCACCAAAATTAAATCTAATGACATGCTTAAGTCCTTAATCACTTGCTTAACCATATGATCACATCATTAAACTATAAATTATGCTATTAAACAAGATACCATGTTCAAGGATTTCAAGCTTCATCCATGGCGATTCATGCAAGATTCAAGCATCCACTCAAATTCTACCACAAACTCATCATATGCACTCAAAAGAACAACATATATCAATCTTAGATCAAATAATTCAAGCATGAAGGCATGGGATCAAGTTTTCACATAAACACACTATTTATCATCTTCAACAATGGGCATCAAGACATGGAAAGAAAGTGGTATGAGAAGAAAGAGCACGTTGAGGAGTGTCGGAAAACTTATCTCGGATCGCCAGAGAAGTGAACGGAAGGAAGGAACTTGAGCTTGAGAGGTGGGATGGAGCTAGCGCTAGAAGAATTCTTCTCTTCCTTTCTCTTGGTGGAGCACGTTTCAAGATGAGGGAGAAAAGGGGATAGTTTTAGCTCTTTAAGAGCTGAAACGACTCGAGTTAGGGCAAAATGAGTCGGTTCAAAAAGATCTTGTCCATTCGGATCAGATTTTAAATTAAAAGTGGGTTCCAACGGCTTCAGAAAAATACAAGGCTAATTTGGTTGGACTCGAATCGTCGAAATGAATCCAATGACGGTGTTGGAATTCGAATCCGAATTTCCTAACTCAAGTTATTCGAAAAAGAGCCCCCAAAATGGCCAAATTACGTTTTAGTCCCTAACTTCCAAAAATTGCCAAAGAGGTCCAAGACCTATATCAAATAAATTCTAAAACATATAAATAACACATAGGCAAGTTCATAAGTCACATAATTCAAGTAGTTCACGAATTATCAAGTTCGGAAATCAAATTCGAATTCAAACGAGTTATTTCCAAAGTAATAGAGCAATTAAATCAAGTTTGAGCATTTAAATCACTTAATTATCACATATATCACAAGTTATGTATTTAAGAACATAATTAATTAATTTAAAGGCACACGTAGCTCACTCGTGACGTCATACCTGTACGTCCTAACGAACGGGGCATCACATATTTTTTTTTATATGAAATAAGTAAAATAACTAAAACCATTGATTTTGGTCAAAATGAGACTTATTATTAATTTTAGCGATTTAAATGATACTTTGAAAACATTGAGGACTAAAGTGGTACAAAGTTGAAAGTTTAGGGACCATTTTAGAATTACAAAAAGTAAAATGACCAAAATACCCTTGAGTAAGGTAAAAAATTCATTAGAGTTTGGTTAGAAGGACTTAAATGAGACGAATTATTAACTTTAGGGATTTAAATATCACTTTTAAAACATTGATAATTAAAGTGATACAAAACTGAAACTTTAAGGATCATTGTCACATTTGCTCTAAAAAATATTAAAAACCTCACGGGGCCACTCCCAAGGTTTATGAAAATTGAAAAATAATAAAATATTATGCCTTGCTGTTACTCTTCGTAAATCGTAAGGCCGAATAAAATATTAACCTCGTAGGCAAAATATTAAAACCCTCAGAAGAATGCTACTTTATGAACTCATTTCACAAAAATATTATTCTTAAAAAATCGTCCATACAATTTTTCTTTTCATTCACAAATACACGAATAGAGAGTCATGAAGGGATTGAGATTTTCAATTAAAGGAAAAACGAAAATAATAAGTTAATATAAATTGATTCAAATTTCATTCACTAGGGTAAGGAAACGAGTCTCACCTGAGGGGTACGTAAAAAAAACAAAAACAAACAAACAAACAAAAAATTGAGGTAATTGCTAATTATGCATAATTTGGGTAGTCCGATGCAATTCTCGGTTACATTCTATCACACTCCTATCTCCACAGTCCACACTGCCAATTATTCCAGTATTAAGAAATCCTTTAACCGGCGGCGATGGAGCTCCACCTCCACAACCCAGCCAATCTCCGCCGCACCTGCATCACCGTTAAAGCATTCTCCAGGCAAAACCCAGATTCTCAAAGCAATTCTAAGCAAGAGGGTCTTCAAATTCGCCAGTTTTCGAAGAAGGACCTCTCGAGAATCTTGAGAACAGAGGCTGCCATTAAAGCAATCGAGAGAAAGGCGAACTCTTCGAAATACAACAACCTCTACCCCAAAGCTGTTTTGGAAGCTCTGGATGATGCAATTAAGCAAAACCGTTGGGAATCCGCCCTAAAGGTTTCCACTTTTTCCATTTTCTCTTCTTTTTATCCCCTGCAATCTCAATTTGTGCGAAATTTTACTATTTTGGGTCGTATGCACAACAGTTTTATAAAGAAATTTGTACTAGATTCCTCACAATGATGTACTCTGGAAAGAGAGATTATTACCCAAGTCGGAGTTTCTGTTTAAATTTTATCTGCAGCGATGAGTATCTTTAGCTTGAAATAATGTTCTTTGTTGAAGATGGTCAAAAGTTTTGAAAGTCAAGTACATTAATTAAGTTTATAATTTACTCATAATGTTTGCAGATATTTGATCTTCTACGTAAACAACATTGGTATGAACCAAGATGCCGGACTTATGTAAAGCTGTTAGTGATGCTTGGCAAATGCAAGAAGCCAAACGAAGCTACGTTGCTTTTCGATATCATGCTGTCTGACGGCCTTCAACCCACAGTTGAAGTTTACACTTCACTTTTAGGTGTCTATGCCTTCAATAACCTCTTTGAACAAGCGTTTAATACTCTCAATAATATGAAGTTGGCCCGTAATTGCAAACTGGATGCTTTCACTTACTCTATCCTAGTCAAAAACTGCATTAAACACCGTCATTTCGATATGATTGGGCTAATTCTACAGGAAATGTCCCATTCGGGGATTGAATGCAATTCAGTAACTTATAATACTATAATCGATGGATATGGAAAAGCCAAACATTTGGAAATGATGGAGAAATCATTAACCGAGATGATCCAAAGTGGTAAATCCCCTCCTGATATTTTTACGTTTAACTCCGTGGTTGGGGCTTATGGTAATTGTGGAAGGATTCAAGAAATGGAGAAGTGGTTTGATGAATTTCGACTGATGGGACTGGATCCCGATATAATTACATACAACATTTTGATCAGGTCGTATGGGATTTCCGGCATGTACAAGAAAATGGGATTGGTTTTGGAATATATGGAAAAGAGATTCTTTTCTCCCACAATCATCACATATAATATAATGATCGAGATATTTGGAAAGGCGGGGCATATTGAGAAAATGGATGAGATTTTCTTGAAAATGAAACATCAAGGATTGAAGCCTAATTCCATCACTTACAGCTCTCTTGTATGTGCATATGGTAAAATGGGTTGTTTTTTAAAAATTGATTCAGTTTTGAGGCAGGTGGAGAATTCCGATGTGGTGCTTGATACGCCTTTTTTCAATTGTTTAATCAATGCATATGGAATTGCTGGTGATGTGCAGAGGATGATGGAGTTGTTGGAAGCAATGAAGGGGTGTGGGTGTAAACCGGATAACGTAACGTTTAATACAATAATTCAAGCTTTCCGTGCACAAGGGATGATTGATGCTTCTCAGGAAATGGAGAGCAATATGATTCATGTGCATAATACACTGAGGTACTTTTTAGAAATTTGTGATTCTTGATTTTATTTACATTTCCTAATTATGCCTATATTAGATTCTACTTGATGAAATTTGAATATTTGGTAATCGTTCAAGCAGGTAAATGACTGGCTGGAAATAGGGAAACCATTATGAAGGATTATCCTACAGTCTTTCAAACTGGGAAGAAACTTTGTAGCCTGGTCACATCTTTATGCTGGTGAGTACAATGTCTTCTTGTATTGTTCTGCACCTTAATTGTATTTGCCTGATTTTTCTTATTTTTATTGCTAAATTGCAGTTTGAGGTGAGAAATTTAGATATTAGATAATTTTGTTATAAATATAGGGAATATTATCACTTCAAATGAATTTTAAGGCGAAATACATCTACTATCTTTGAGGTTTGGAGTAATTACAAAATAATCTTTCAGGTATTATTAAGGTCCCTTACATTTCAATTTTAGTGCTAAAATATTCCCAACAATACTTGTAAAACTACACCACCACCCTTATCCGAAGGATATTCTTGCAACAAAACAAATAAATCTCAGGGGTTGTATATACTCGAGAGACTTTTTTTATAGATACACCAAATCTCATATTAGTACATGTAATTCGCCTTAAACTTTATCTTTGGGAATTAGGGTGGACCTTATGCTTTTTGGTAACTCCATAGGAACGAATCTAACATTCTCTTTTATGAGGTCTCCAAAGCTTTATACTTGGACAATTTTTCCCACAATATGAGTAATTTTCTTTTTTCTTTTTTTTTCATTTTCTTTGTTTTTTGTTTCTGTTATTTGTATATGCTTTTATGTACATTTTGGTTCTGTATAAATTATGGATTTGTATGAAATGGTTGCTAGGAACACTAAATGTTTCCCTCTTATGTTTTTTTGAACCAAACCCAAACTGAACCCCAACTCTTTTGGTTCTGACGGTTAGCATTTCCACTAACCAATTTTGTGGTTAACCGACCAGAAAAACGAATTTTCGGCTTTTTACCAATTGCACACCCCTTGCTTCTTGTGTGTGTCATTATAGCTTACATGGTACTCATAATACGCCTTTGTTTTCTTAAATTTTCGAGTTCATAAAAAATGGACTCAGAGCAAATTGTTCAAAATCGATTTCTCTAATGATTTTTTCACAGCGTGCTTCTGATCTCATTGCAGTTAACACATGCAGCTAATAGATACTGCAGGATCTAGCAAGTTAATTGGTGATGTGCCAAGAACTTGAAGCAGGGTAATAACTTCTTTTTGCTGTTGTTACCCTGTAATCTATACTGGGTGAAGAAGCTATTTTATGAACGAATATGAAGAAGGTAAACCGATCAATACTTGGAACCCAATCTCATACTGCATGCTCACAGATCACAATATGCAGAATGACAGAATACTTGTGTAAATACTTCATATTGGATTACTGTATAAATTTTAGCCGGACAAAATTAAGATCGTTGTGCACATCAGCACATGGTGAAAATTTTATTTGCTCCGGAAGTGTTTATTGGGGGTTATTGGTAGCGGTGGAGCCTTGAGTACCTTGGAGTCGGGGGATTATTTTTTGATAGTCAAAATTTGTATACAAATATATATCAGGAGAGTCACGAATAGTCGAACATTCCGTGATTTTTGCCACTGATACTACTTATATAGGGAAATGGGTCACCAGCATCCCCCGACTTATACGTGTCATGTATGTAGTAGTTATGTACTCAATGGTCATGATTTATTCTAACTTTTGGCTTTTATGCGTTCTATCATGCAAATTTAAATTCTACTGAGTGCATACTGAAATAGAGGTTTGTGAACAACTCCTCTGGTAAGGATATTCGATTCGTGCATTTGGCAACAATGGTGCAAAGAAATACAATATTTTTGAAGTTTATCAAATTTTCAATATTATTTTAAAAGTAGATGTTAAAGTATTTGATAAATTCCCGTTATCAGCTTATGTGAATGAACTCTACGCTTTCGTTGGACATTAAATCTTGTTTCTTCTGCTGTGGCCCTAATTAATTAATAAAGAATTAATATTCTTTATTAATTAATTAATCAATAGATTTACACGATCGTAAATCTAGCAACAGGTGTTTGACCCCGTATCTAAATAACGAATTAAATTGAAAGAACCTTTCAATCAATGATGTCAGTGAGATGCGATTTTCCTAACATCCTATTTCTAAATTAAGATTTAGAGCATGAGAATATAAAGGCCTTATTAGTCTTAATCTTAAAACAAAGATCACTTTATATCCTATTTGATCTCAATCTAAGAAAGTCTTATTTCCTTGATGTATTGATCTAACCACCTTGCGCAATAATTTTAGGATGGAATATGAACGACTTGTGCAATAAGATATCATCTTGTGTGCGACAAGTGTAGGCCATTTATTGATTCTCATATTTCTACATATGCCACATGTGTAATCCCAACACAGGTTGAAATTCAGTTATTTTTATGGAGAAACATAGATTACAAACTTAGCTCATATGAGACAATGTGAAATCTCAAGTTTAAGAATTAGTTTCTCACGTCATTGACCTGTGAGATATTTCCTAATATGCAAGTTCTTGTTTTTGAAGTGGAATCTTTCTTTCCCAATTAGGGATGTTCTCTCGCGGAACACTTCAGTGAACTTGTTCTATTAACAAGCAGCCTTGTGTATCATGTACGGATCAACCTATGCACTTTACACCCCCCATGAAATTGGATGAACCTTCTTAAGGACACAGTCACACAAGCAAGTCTCAACAGAGGCAAGGTCGGCACTCCCACTGTCTGTCGGCCTCATTAACTTGGAGTAATTTCTAATCCGACTTGAGGTGGGGCTTGTTTCATGTGCCATTCCCATCAACAGAACGTGTGAGCGATTTGAATGAAATGGAAGGACTCATTAACCACAATAAACCGGTCCAGAAATGGCTTTGGGCCGCACTCTTGTTTTCTTGTATTGGTGATGTATTTTCTAATTTGAAAGTATTAGGTGTATGAATTCTACCTGTTAAGTCAACACACATTTGATTTTTCCAGTTTTTGAGATTGTGTGTACATGTACTAATAATTATCCTATTTTATCTATGAAATTATTCTGCTATGTAGAGTTCTATTTGTTAAAGTTGAGCAACATGACGCCAAAATAATGCCAAATAAATAAGCAACAAGAAAATGACACCAAAACTTGCTAAAACATAGTTGTTAATATTCATTAATTTGGCTAAACAGTGTTTTTATAGTTCATAATCTCCCCAACAATGCCAAAATAGTGTTGTTACAACCAAAACATGAGCTGATATGCTTGTCCAACAATGACTTACTAGACATAATAAGCTAAATAAGAAGTCAAACATCAATTACACCTTAAACAATCCGCACTCATTCTGTATGCAGCTTGTCTTCTCCCTTGCCAACAACATTCTTCAAAGGTGCACCTGTCCGTAGTTTTGTGAATCTTACTCCTTGTGTTATGCTTCCAAGTGGGTTTTGTCAATGCAGTTATAGGAACAACATTCTTTAAGGATTGAGATTTATGAACATTTTGTGATTGAGAAGGAACATTAGACGTCTTTTGCTTTCCTTTATCTTTTGGTGCAATCTCAGCTGCAACTTGTGGCCTCTTAGTAGGTTGTAACTTCATGCTATGTCTTAGTATCTTTCTTGGTGCAATTGTAGGACTGAGAGTGGATTGACTTCATATAAGGATAGTCCTTGAAGAACTTACAACTGGCTAGCTACTTCTCCTTGTTGGAGTTGATGCAACTTTTTTATTTGTAGCTTGTGAGCTATTTGTCTTTCGTTTCCTTCCTTGCAATAACAATTGAAAGATAAAATATTAGAGCATTCAATTAAAATTAAAATATGAAATTTTTATCTTTGATTTTGATTGTCTTTCTGAATTAGTAATTGGAACTTCATGTCTCTCCTTATTTTAAGGCCTTGTCTTGTTCAATTGACAGCTTCTTTTGTAATTACATATTGATCTGACTCCATAATTTGTCTGAAACCAGCTTTGTTGAGAAGAGTACTTGACATCAGATTTTTTCTAATGGAAGGAGTGTATGACACATCTTTTAAAATCAATGGTCTTTCTGAGGTAAAATTCAATTCAACATCTCCAACTCTAAGCACGTAGGTGGTATGAGAATCTCCGAGCATAATTGTTTTTGGTTCTTCAAAAGGAGTATATGTTTTGAACCAATCTTTCTCATAACAAACGTGATGGTCAGGTCTCGAATCCATCCACCACCATCAACGCTTACAACTATATTTAAGTCTGTAATCATTGCCACAAACGGCTGCTCAACAATGTTCGCCTGCAGGGCAGGTCCATGTTTCTGAAATTTGCAAATTCATGCAATACACCCACTGTTGCCACAGATTAAACATGTTGCTGGATTTTTATTAAATTGATGTTGTACTCCGTTGTTAAAATCATTATTTCTTTTTGGAGGTTCAACATAATTTTTATTAAAAAATTTCTTCGTTGGTTTCAAGTGTGTACTTTTGTGAGGGTGGGTGTATTATTCAAAGAAACTAAATGTACCTTCGTTGTGATGGATTTTGGATTGCTCTCATCGTGTTGAAGAAGTGCATCTTGACCCCTCGATTCTTCCTCTATGCGAATTCGCATTATTAATGTCTCAAGAGATGTTTCCTTTTGTTTGTGGTGCATGGTCTTTTGAAATTCCTTTCACGAAGGTGGAAATTTGTCTATTATTTCACAAACAATAAGACCATCTCAAATTTTGATGTCCTCCTATCTAAGTTCTCCAACAATCATATAAAATCTTGAGCTTGATCTACCACTAATTCATTGTTCACCATTTGGGAACGAAAAAATTTGTTAGTTGCATACTTTTTCGCATACTACAAGAAAACCAGCAAAAATCGAAGGACGAAAAATTTTGTTAGTTTCCGACGAAATTCCAACGGAGTACCCATAACCCAAAAAAAATTGCATTCCAATGGTAAAGTCGCCGGAATTCCATCAAAAAACTTGATAGAATTCAAAAAAAAACTCCAACTCTAACGGAATTCCATGGGAAATTTTGGCGGAAGTTCACCAAAATAATGCACAAAATATCACCAACGGAAAGCCATGGGTTTCCCTTTGGCACTTTAGTCGGAAATTTTTTTAATTGAAAATACCAATGAAAACCGTCGAAAAACTCTATCGGTTTTTGATACTGTTCATTAAAAAAAAAAACCAACAAAAATTTTCCATTGGAATTTTCAATTAACCAATATTACCAACAGAAAATCGACGAAAAATTTCGTCCGTTTTTTGATATTGTTTAAAAAAAAAAACTAAAAAAATTCTTTTGTTGGTTTTCGCTTGTGATGGTGTCAAAATCTGGCTGTGTGCTGGACTGCGGATTAGGACTCCCAATCTTCCAAGAATTTGTATAAGTGGAAGGACTCTGGTACACCTGAAATGGGAAGAAGAGCAAACGTGAGTTCAGGACCAAACGGGGGAATATGGGGTTTGGAACCGTTTTGGCACTCCGACACTCAAGTCAGATGGTGAACTGAACTTAGAGAGTATGGAAGAAAGGGTGCAGTAAAGGAGAGTGATCGCTTACCATGTTGGTGGCGGAAGTGGCCTTTATAGGCTGGGAGCCTGTGTGTGAGGGTGCACCTTGCATAAGGTGTGGATCCGACTCCCTTTCCTGACCACCTTGCCTGAGGTTCACAGTGCTTTTCCGGTAAAGCACTGTACCCGTCTATCTAAAGCATTGTATATGTAGTACTGTGCATGAACCGCATTTAATGCATCCTGCAGGGTGGTGGGGGACCGTAATTAATGCACCTGTATTTGTGTGACTAGGGTAGATACGGTGCCTGACTCGAGTGTCCACTCGGTCAGTGAAGGCACGTGGGCGAGATGCATACGAGCACCCAAATGGTCAGTATAGGGCTTTATGAATTAGGCTTTAAGTTTTGGGTCGATGAGACGAGTGAGCGGGTGACTGATGACGTGGGCTGAGTTGGCCGGCCAGGACCTACGCTAGCAGACACGTGGCACACACATCATTAGTACCAAATATGACCCCATCAGGTGGGGTTTTCAATTACACAATATTACCAACGGAAAACCAATAGAAAATTTCGTTGGAATTGATATTGTTCATTAAAAAAACCAACAAAATTCTCTTCCATTGTTTTTCCATTGGAATTTTCAATTAAACAATATTACCAACGGAAATCGATGGAAAATTCTGTTGGTTTTTGATATTGGTCATTTAAAAAACCAACGAAGTTCTTTCGTTGGTTTTCCATTGGAATTTTCAATTAATCAAACCAATGGGAATCGACGAAAAATTCCGTCGGTTTTTCATATTGTAAAAAGAAACTCCCTTATTTAACTAGTAAACTCTCTCTTGTTAGTGTATGTAGGGAATGTGTATGAATAATTTTTTTGTGTGTTTTTGTGTATTTGTCCAACAAAGAGTTGTCCCCTATTTATAGGTGTAGAACTCTCCTTAGAATTATTCAACAATGATACACAGTAGCAATAGCTCAAGTTTTGCAAATAAATGTTTAAGGTAGTCAAGATGAAATATAAGGCTGAAGTACCAATGAACACGTGCGATTTATACAGGTTCGGTAAAGCCTACGTCTGTTGCCAAGTTGTGAGCTTGGGAGTTTTCAAAAATAATCTTATTAAGTACGTTGAGGTTATAAGAAAACCGTGCAATCTTATACATCAACACTTAGTGAGATAAATAAGTCTCACTCACTTATTTATCTCACCTACACACACTAAGGAAAAGTATTACCTAGTCTCTGGAACTAACAGAAAAAAGTACCAGAGATTACAATGTGACAACCGTGATTTGGGGCCAAGATGAAACAGGTAAGTAAAGGGTTAAGAAGAAAGCGTTTATAGCCTCAATCCATTTACAATTTCTTATACATTGCATCTTACGTGAATTTTGTGCTTTCATGTCTCGATTTTTGAATATTATCTTATTATGAGAGTCACATCACTATTCATCTACCGAGTTTAAACCTTCATATATTCCTCCTGAAACCTTAGAAAATTAGATCTCACATTTTTCGGATTCATATCCTAGCTTTTGTTATCCCGAGATACATTTTGAAATTTGTAAGCCAAAAATTCTCATTAGGTCCAGAGGCACTATTCATTTCCTAAATGTAGGAATTTGTCGAGACACTTTTACCTATTAAATATAGGGGTCAAATGAATCCTTGAATTATTTTATGAATTTTGGTAACCTTCTCGAGCTCTAATTCTCATTCTAACTCCAGTAGTATAAAAAACCGTCCAGAAACCCTAGTTTTAAGTATTTTGTATTCAAATACTTTCCCTATTCGATATTATAGTCAAAATGACCCTTGGATTATTTTATGAATTTTAGGATTTTTTTTCTTCAAAAAACTAGCTCAAGCCCTAGCTCATTTTATAAAATTTTCCTATTTTTCACAAATTACTATTCCAGCCGGAAAAACTAACTTTTAAACCGTACAGTGTTTGATATCCACTATTATACTCAAAATTATCCATAAATTATTTTATGAATTGTTAGAATATGAGCGTGGGTGGTATCAATATCACTGGTTTGTACCAGTCAGCAACAACAAAGATAAAATATTTAAGCACAAGAAGATTTAGAGAGGTTTGGCCCCCAAGATTGTGTAAAACACGAATCAAGGAGATTAATCCTGTACCTAAGGTTGTTAAGCTTAGGATTTTGAAGAGAGTATCCATTAAAGATAAGACATGAAGGTCGATATACAATACAAAGCAACACTGGAACGCCTGGTACCGACACCAAAGGTCAAGCCACACATGAGTGCCTGGTACTACTAATACCGCGGTCAAGTTCCAGAACTCAACTCACTCACTCCTCTCCATACAACATTACAAGCCTAAAAATTAGGAGAATACACCATCTCCATGTGCTTCCAACAGCTACTGCAATGTAGGAGGATGAAACTTTATTGCATGAGTTATATCCTTCAAATGATCAACCAAAGGGTCTTTTTATATAGCTCCAGAATATGGCAGTTAGGAATTTGAATTTCAAAATTTGAACCATAACTTTGTTCCAGCTGTCACCAACTCTCTTCTCCAATATATCTACAATGAAGACATTATCAGAAATGGCTCAACGGTAATATGAGAGCATATAAAATTAGTCAAAACTTTCTATTGAAATATGTGCAAAATAATATTCTTTTATCATCAATCAAAACACCTAATCCCTGATTTGTTCTAGTGAGGTTCCAGGGCTAACAATCTCCCCCTTTTTGATGATGACAAAAAGATATTTCCTGTCAATGTGATGTGTGCCAAAAGCTCCCCCTGTCAAGATGATTATTGAAAACTTTGGAGAGCTGCAAGACTCCCCCTGTCATTGAGAGCCATTCATTGTCAAAGAGATTTGGAAATTTAAGAACAAATGAACTTGGCACAGACACAAGAATAGAATGCACAAGTAATACAATAAAAGAACATTAAAAAGTTGTAAGACTTCCCTTGTTGAGCTTAGAAGCTTTCCAGAGCAAATAACTTCCAGTCCTCATTGAGATTCTTGCTCCTTATGTGGCCACCTCCTATGAATAGAGCAATTTTCAGGTGCCAAAGCTTGAAACAGTAAGAACTTGATGCAAGGTGAGAAGCACCCTTCAGGGTATATTATTTGCGCAGCCATTGGATCATTTCTCTTGGTTGTTAGACCAAATATCATAAGCACCAAGCTCTGATACCACTTCTTAGAATATGAGCGTGGGTGGTATCAATATCATTGGTTTTTACCAGTCAGCAGCAACAAAGATAAAACATTTAAGCACAAGAAGATTTAGAGAGGTTTGGCCCCCCAAGATTGTGTAAAACACGAATCAAGGAGATTAATCCTCTACCTAAGGTTGTTAAGCTTAGGATTTTGAAGAGGGTATCCATTAAAGATAAGACATGAAGGTCTGATATACAACCAAAGCAACACTGGAACGCCTAGTACCGGCACCAAAGGTCAAGCCACACATGAGCGCCTAGTACTACTAATACCGCGGTCAAGTTCCAGAACTCAGCTCACTCACTCATCTCCATACTATATTACAAGCCTAACAATTAGGAGAATACACCATCTCCATGTGCTTCCAACAGCTATTGCAATGTAGGAGGATGAAGCTTTATTGCATGAGTTATATCCTTCAAATGATCAGCCAAAGGGTTTTTTTATATAGCTCCAAAATGTGGCAGTTGGGAATTTGAATTTCAAAATTTGAACCATAGCTTTGTTCCAGCTGTCACCAACTCTCTTCTCCAATATATCTACAATGAAGACATTATCAGAAATGGCTCAACGGTAATATGAGAGCATATAAAATTAGTCAAAGCTTTCTATCGAAATATGTGCAAAATAATATTCTTTTGTCATCAATCAAAACACATAAGCCCTGATTTGTTCCAGTGAGGTTCCACGGCTAACATGAATCATGATCATTTTCTCATAAATTAATTCTTATCCTAACTTCGTTTTTTGCATTTTATCATATTTTTTAAAATTTCCAACCTTTACTATTTTAACTTGAAACGTTTAAACGTTTAAGTGTTTATTTTTATTAGAAAGCTCTTTCAATTCTTTTTCTTTTGCAATTTTTCCCACTTTAAAATCTAAACTAGAGATTCTTGAACGTTTTAATTATTATTTTCAATCTATTTTGAATTAATTTTAGTCAATGTATTTATGATGTATTTATGAAGTCATAAATGTATACCTAAGCTCTTACATCACATATCACCTAAGTATACACCTTACTACCCTAGAATTATACACCTAACTACCCTATCTTCTTGTGACTCACACACCTAACAATTCAAGAATGCCTCTTGTGTCCCAAAACCACACCTATAAATACCTCCCCACAATTCATTTTCAAGACCACACAAAATTCTCACTTTTTCTCCCTTAGGTTCGGCCACACTCTCACTCTCTAAGGTATGGGTCTTTTTTTTTTATTATTTCATGCTTTATATAATGGCCTTAGTATATTGTGATTATAGCATGCTTAGATTTAATTAATTTATGCCTTTAGGAATTTTATTTTATGAACTATATGTGTAATTGCTAGTTTTATGCAAAATATAGTTACATGCATGAATTTTATTTAATTAAATTCATGCTTTATTGATATAATGTGATTATGTGTTTAAATATTCATGGTCTTATTTGATTAAATTCATGCTTAGAATAATTTATTTAGATTAACTTTTATGATTAAAGTTACATAAAGTGCTACATTTAGGTTTAATTACATGTTATGAATATGAAATTGGTTAGGGATGATCATGGACATATATGAATACATGAATAAGGCTAAGAACATGTTCTTGATATTCTTGATCAAGTGTGTGTGTGTGCATGTGTTTAATTTTGTATTATAAAGTGTTTAATCTTTAGAAATTCAAATAGTAAATGTTTTCAATAGTTATTTTGACTCTTGGTCAACAATTTACTTAAATAATTCAGATTTCATTTAAAAATAATTATAAATTAAAATTTTGTAAATATACAAAAGGATTTTTATCCTAATTTTCCGAAATCGGTCATTTTGTAAACATTTTCAAAATCATGTTCTAAATTGCCAGACTTACCCTAATCCATCATTTCAAAAACTCATAATTAGGATTATAATTTGATTAATAAATATTTGGTTAGCTAATAAATTCATAAACTCTATGTGATTAAGAAAAATCCGGTTTATCGACTAAATTAGGGTTTATCCGGTTTTCTAACGTGTTACTCTTTCAAGTGTGAACACTATGTACTTTATGTGCTTACTTGATTAGACTAATAAGAAACCTATTCCTAAGCCTGTAGTAGTTAATACTTTCAGGCGAAGTTAGGACCAAGCAGTGGAATTCCCAAGACATTGTCAGAATCTCGGTTATTCGGTGAGGGTTAAAATGTTTTCAACTGGAATCATGCTATACATATGTATCTATATAAAATTATTTTCGAGCCTACCTATTACTTATGGTTTACTACCCTATATACATAATACAATATCCTTTTTTAAGGAAAAAATACTTTTATGCCGGAATCAAAGTTTTACCAGGGTGCTATATACTTTAAGTCCACTTTATCAAAACATTGATCCCTGGCAATGCAAGCAAAAATATCATATTATCATTATCATTATTATGGGCCCCGGCACGCAGCCGTTGAAATAATTAACCCGGAAGGTATCGGGCCGAGGGTTATTATTCTCACGGACCACCACATAGATCTTGGTAGTGGTTTAACTTGAGGTTAGTTACTCCACGCCAAGTGACAGGGAGAAGACCTCCCAAGGAGTGGTATGACCTCCCAATTATCGTTTATCATCCCTAGGGGTAGCTCCCCAATGTGACACCAAAGAGTAAATGAGATATTATCATATTGGTTTTATTAAATTATCAGTGTGTTGATCAGCCCATTACTGTTTTATCGAATTTTAAGGAGTTAAGGATGGAGAGGCCTAGCTTGCAGGCATTAAAATTCTTATTACAAACGGTTCATGCTTTCACAAATATTTCCAGTATCCCCCTATCCCTACTATTTTAAACTCTATCATGAACCGGATTATATTGTCATATCCTATTGCTATTATTTTAGACCGAGATATTTGTATAGATATATATGTATATCTATAAGCAATTATACACCTTCACTTAATCACTTTGACTAACCCTTCGCCTATTTTAAAATGCATGGTTTCAGGAATCAAGGGAACGACACCTAGAGATATCTTGAAGCTTTAAGGTGTCATGCCTAGTAGATCAGAACTGATTCTAAGGACACACGGTTCTGAGCATGTTATATTTTAGGGATAAAAATTTTGATCATCCTGAACTATTGCGATTTTTGGAGTTTGCAACTCGAACTATAAAACGTCTACGTTTGCATGCAACTTCAACTATTGTTTTGTAACAAAGTGCAACCTAATTTCACTTATCGTATGACAAGTGCACAAAATTTTGTGTACGTGTCACGCGATGAATGGAATCAAGTTGCAATTTGTTAAGAAGTAATAGTTGAGGTTGTAAACTTAGACTTTTCATGAATCAGGTTGCAAACTCAAAAAAAACGCAATAGTTAGGGATGTTCCAAATAGTTATCCCCATATTTTATATAAGCTACCCTCATGTTTTACACTAACGTGCCATCACGTTATACTCTCCTTTATGTGAATTACTTCGATCAATAATAATAGCACTTGTACCTCTGTTTACATGCAAAATTTTAAATCTCTCTATCTTCCGCTGCACTGTTGCGTACTCTTTACTTAAGTATTGTCTAGACCGTTCGCCATAGTATTTCCCAAGTACTAGGTCTAACATCCACTTGGGGAGTATTGCGGTGTGGGGGTTATAATGCTAGGGGAGGCGCTACATACAATCACTTGAAACACAAAACCAAAAAACAAATGTCTCTTAACAACAAAACTCTAAATCACCCTGATTCTTAAATCTACACCCACGCTTGATAGTCTTGCTCAAATGGACTTATAGACTTGCGTGTTTAATCTTCCTTGAAGTCTCCTTATATATTGATTCTCTTCTGGAACCAGCCGTTGGGTGGTGATCTTTTCCAAGTGAGCATAGTGCTTGATTGTTGGAGTGAGATCCGGTGATTGAGGATTTGAAATGCCTTCCACCAATCTTGGTGTGATTGACTAGAGCCTTCCATCTTGGAACCTGCAAGATAATTACTTCCCAAAACAAGTACAACAGTAAAGATAAGGGTTAAAAATGGAAGCAACAAAAGTATTTCCAACAACCAAATAATGGAAATTAACTCCAATAAAGTGGTAGTGGGTAATAATATGGTGTAATAAAATGATTAAGTAATGGGATAGTGACAAGACCAAGGGGTTATACTATTATACACATTAATGCAATAGTTTCCCGCAACCCAGTAACCATGCAAATAAATGAGAAGATAAATGGATACAAATAGTAATAATTTTAATATAAAAATACTCAATTTACCGACTGTTATAATAAAATATAAATGCATCAATGCGACCATATTAATTCTTCTTAAATATATCAGGTGTGTATACATAATGTAAGATAATAATATTTTTAGATTAATTATTCCTAGATCATCCCTATTACAGTATTACTAGCTGAAAATGAGCATCAATGTGTCATAACTTGGCAAGTGAAATGATTAAAATTTTTCAGTATTCACGATCACAAAAAAGATCCCATCATTCCACTGCCACATACCTGAACGCGCTTACACTTTTCCCATTTAGAACGAGTTGTTGTTTGCTTTGTTTGGTGATATGAATCGAGAAAGAAATCATAGTGTTTGCAAGTCTTTTATGGAACATACAAATTAAACACTTACTCGTAATTGTATGTGTGAAAAATGCATGAAATTCTCCCTTCCCTAAAACAGCACTAGAGTGTGTGGACTCGTTCTCAATGACTAAAGTCTTAAGCCGCATGAATGATGATACTCTCTAATGGGGGCCAACAACCAACAATCTTTTTTTTTGTCCAAATCTCGTGATTATATTGAAAATATTTATAATATATATATATATATATATATATATATATATATATATAAAATATAATGTAATATAATTTTTAATCCAATAGGTAATTAAAATAATATTAAATTTCTAATTTTCGCACGTATCAAATACGTTAACTAGGAAATATCTCCCAAATGACCAAAAGAATTCGAACCGATATCATTGTCTTTAATAAAGAACCTTTTAATCACTTGTAGTAATCTCTATTGACTATCCGATGAATAACTTCTTAGTGCTTGAACTAGAACCCTACCTTCATTGTATTAACGATCTTCATCTAGAGGAACTGAGAATGTGTGAAATCTCAAATCCCACTTTGAAAATATTCATGTCACTAAAAAATAATTCAGTCGTGTGATTTATTCCTAGTTTCGTTACTCAACCTGATTTTATTCCTTTGGTTTTTCTTTGAAAGGTTTCTTAATAAAGTCCCTATTTTAAGTTTTCTTTTTTAACTTATAACTAGGAAAGCCCTTCTTGGATAAGTTTGACGAAAAAAATGATTGTGTACATAGTGCATATCACACGTTGTTAGAATAATTAATTATTATTTGATATCACTTAATTAAATAATTATATATATATATATATATTCTCATAAATTTAATAATTATGTTACACATAAAAAGAAATTAATTTTTTTACATATTATCAAATTTATTTAAGGGTTAAAATCTAACTATTAAGTTAATAAGAGTTTGTAAATATAATTATTAAATTTATGAAGGGATAATATAATTATTTAATTAATAGTATGTAAATATTTGTATTCCAGTGTGGGTCCATAACTCCATATATATCTAATTGTCGTCTTATATTAAAATATTATTCGCAGTGCACATCACACGTACTTGCCATTATTTGTTGATCAAGTCAACTTGACGTCCAATTCATAAAATTTTTGGTCTTTGACCTAGTAGCAACTTTACTAGTTACGCATATTATATTATTTTTATGATTATGTAACACAACAAAAGCTTTTTTATTGGATAATATTAGAAACAATAATTGTAATTTATTAAAGAAATTGTGCTTAAACCACTTCTTAGAAATACTGGGCAAAATGAAGTTTAATATACGTCGGTGTTTAAGTTGTAATATTCATTTTTATTCTTCATTCGATTTTTTTTCCCCGAAATTGTCTGAAAGTGTAAGATATTTCGCTATTTTAGTGTGTCCTAATCAAATTATGGCTATTGCTAATAATAGTTCCAATTTCAATAATTTTATTATGGCTACACTTGTACGAGACTATTTGACATGTGGAACTTCTTTTATGAACAAAATAAGTCCAAAAATACCATTTTTCATCATGCAAATTTTTTTTAGTGCTGCCAAATCTTGTTGTGTAATTAAATTTTATAATTTTTAAAATTTTTTAATGTATGTCCTTTCTTGTTGAAAAATTAATTTATCATTGGGACAGCCGCGTACATTTCCAACGATAAATTGGTTTTTTGATGAAAATCAGACATACATTACAAATTTTTATAAGTTATAGAACTTAATTACAATATTATAATTTTTAAAAGTTATAAGACTTAATCGTAAAGTAGGATTTCAATGGAACTAAATTAACATTTTCCTAATAATATAATTTTTTGGGTGAGGTTCCCGATAATATAATAATGTCACAGATTTTCCTATTTTTTAAATTAAGGTATTTATAATCTTTTATTATCCATACTTAGATAATTTATTTTATGTTACAAAAATAATAAAAGAGGCTTTACCTATTTTCAAAGGCTTATAGACTATAGTCTCTTTATTATGTTGAAAATCGAATAATATACTTTTTCATATTTTTAAAATACTAAAAAGAATTATGTAAAATTGTCTAATCCACAAATGCGGCATATGTTTGTGTGTAAAGTGTAAACGTTTGTTTGGTTTCCCATGTTTATTTCGGCGGACACAGGAAACGACGCCGATTAAGTGCCTTTAACTCTTTAAGTTTTAAGTTGAAACGTTCCATCCAAGCGATGCCGGGCGCTAATCATATTTAGAAGTTGGAACACATGTTAATTGCATTAGTTTATCAAATTTATTTCGGTGATATTTTTGTATTTTTATAAAAATATTACTTGGTAGAAATTTGACAATTTTGAAATTTGAGATATACTCGCCGAAGTAAGCATTATTAAAATTCCCTATTAATCTTTTTATAATTTTATTTCTCGGATTACTTTCGGGGTAGTTTAAGGGAAAAAGATCATTTACAAATACTCAATTATGCTTGAAATTTCATTAATCACAAATTTTATACAAAGTATTATTTTCTTACAATCATTTTATCAATTTATATATTCTATTGGAATTATACTTTACCATTATTCTTGGGGTTAAAAGATATAACAGACGGATATTTTAAAAAATATTATTTTAAGATGTCGTGTTGTGTTGTACACTCGTATTAAATACCGTGTTCAATACTTTTCACATGAAAATTTTCAAAAAAAAATTATGTTATCATCCTATTCATATCATGTCGTGTTCGTATCGCAATATTTGTTTCGTATATCATAGATTATAAGAACGGGGAATTCCCGAAAACTCCCCAAATGATAAGTCCAATTCCTTTTAGCTCCCCATTTTAAAAAATGATGTATTAAAACTCAAGAATCGCGTATCTAAAACCCCAAATGATGTATTTGAAATACAAGGAAAAAATCATGTATCTAAATCCCAGAATCGCGTATCTAAATCCCAGAATTGTGTATCTAAATCCCAGAATCGTGTATCTAAAACCCCAAATGATGTATTTGAAAATGGGGAGCTAAAAGGAATTTTTCAAACCCATGGGGAGTTTTAAAAAATTGCCCCCTAAGAAGAAAATAATAGAGATGACAGTTTATTTTTTGATATTAATTTGTTTGATATCCATGGTGGTTTCTGTAATTTGAATATAGAATAAATTATTTTTTTGACACATTTGATGCAATATATTGATTCTTTGTAATTGTTTGAGAAAAATTTCCCTAATTTGTGATGAATTATGAAATACTATTAATGTAGTAGCTTGGTCATATTTATATTTGTTTGATAATTAATCTTAAATTATGTAAATAGTATTGAATATTGATGCATATATCTAAGTATAATAGATTGACTTTTTCTTTTTTCTTTTTTTTTTTCTTTTAATTTTTTTTAAATAAATTGCTATTGTTTTCTAAAACATTTAATGGTCCAAAAAAAAAAATAAATAAAAAATATATAGGGGATAAAGTTGGTTTTTCTATATGTATATATAAAAAGAAAGCAATAGTGAACTCAAGAATGTATACAAGGAAAGAGGCAGGAAAGAGTGCAGAGGAGTGAAGATGACGATTGACAACTATATAAATCCATTTGCCCGCTCTTTCTTCTTCCCATCAACTCAACAAAAACTCAATACCATCACTCTATTTCAAACAATTCATGGATAATCCGACCCGAACCCGATGCTCCGTTCTCATTGTCGGAGCCGGTATATCTGGTATATCAATATTTCTATAGCATGGATTTATTTTCATATAACAATAGTATTCTTGTAATTAATTTAATTAATTATATATGTGTATGTACAGGAATAACGGCGGCGAAAACGGTGGTGGAGAATGGGGTGGATGACGTGGTGATTCTAGAGGCGTCCGACAGAATAGGAGGCAGGATAAAGAAGGAGGATTTCGGCGGCGTTGCGGCGGAGCTCGGCGCCGGTTGGATCGCCGGTGTCGGAGGGAAACAGATGAACCCGGTTTGGGAGCTGGCCCACCAATCAAATCTGCGGACGTGCTACTCCGATTACGCCAGCGCTCGTTACAACATCTACGATCAAAAGTACGTATGACAAAGAATATTATAGTTAAGTATCCAAAGCTCGATTGGATCACTAAATTTAAAATTCTCTCTATCGATAATAGTTGCGTTTTTAAAAATAAAAATAAAAGTTGTTTGATTAAATTAGTACGGTGATGCAAGGAGGAATACTGTATTAATCGTATGCTGAACAAAAGATTAAACATTTGTTGCTTTGTAATACATACTAGGATGATAAATAATCTCTCTTTTTTTAGCAATGCTGCCAGCCTGCCATCAAGACATATTCTATAATTTAAAAACATTAAATTAAATTAATTATTTATGATTTATATATATACATTAATCTAAAATATTTCCCAATTTAATATTTATATATGAAAAATATATCAATAAATATCAATTTGATATGGTAAAAATTAAACTAATATATACTTAATCCGTCCTCTTTAATTTGTGCAGTGGCAATATATTTCCGATGGGCGTAGCGGCGGAGTCTTACAACAAGGCGGTGGAGTCAGCCATTGCAAAGCTCCGAAAACAAGACTCCGATCCCAACACTGCTGATGGAACTTCGTCGTAATGACTCTCACTACTAATCTTGAATAAAATTAAAATTATATATATTTCTGGCTGCTTAAGTAATATTATTCTGTACTTGCACTTTGCAGAAGTCAAATGAGTCCAATAGAGCTCGCAATTGACTTCATGTTGCATGACTTTGAAATGGCTGGTCAATTCCTTTTCTCACTTCTTTTATGCTCATTTTCAATAAAATTTGAATATATTTAATCATTTGAAATTTTGTTCGGATTCTGCAGAGGTCGAACCAATATCGACGTACGTCGATTTTGGCGAGAAAGAATTTTTAGTTGTTGATGGAAGAGGGTACGAGCATTTGGTCTATACAATGGCGAAGACCTTCCTTCATACCTCAGAGGGTCAAATCTCGGATGATCGATTGAAACTCAACAAGGTATTTCAAATTATGTTATAGGGCGATTTACATCTGACTACCCTGCTATTTGGGGTAATTACAATGTAGTCTATCTGTTTTAAGAAATTACAATATAGTCCCTGCTGTTTATGTTCCATTAGAGATCCCTGGAAACCGTTAGGGTTCCGTTAATATTTTGGTCTGTTCTTCCAAAAATGCCCCCAGGACTGTATTGTAAAATTCGTAAAAGTTAGGGGTCGTTTTTTTATGGAAAGAAAACACCAGGGACTTATTTGTAATATTGTAAAATATTTACAATATTTTCCATATTTTCCATATGAGATTAGTTAAGTTTTGGGGCCTTTCTTTGCTTGGATTTCTCGAAGAGAATGTAATTTTTATTGGTGATTTTGGGTTTTGAGAGCTGATTTTCTGACCAATTTGTTGTCAAGAGTTTCGATTCAGAGGTTTGAAGCTATAATTAGTTTTAATTTCAGCGAGGATCGCTAGATTTATTCCAAGAAAATTGATTTTTTTATGGAATTTTTTGAGTTTTCATCTCCCTCTTCTTAGTTCTTATGCTTCAGCTTAGAACAAATTTTTTGGGATTCTTACAAAAGCAATGTATATTAATTACATATGAAGGTAGTCTGAATTCATTTTTATTTGGGCTTTCTACTCTATTCGGCCGCTCAATTGCATTCAAGAGTTTTATTTTGCAAATCTATATCGCATTTGAGGCATCAAATCTTTGGGATGTTGCTTTTTGTGTTTTACCTTAATCTCTCATTTTGTTTTTTAATTTGAAAATTAAGAGAACTTTCGATAAATCCCGCCGGATTTGGGTGATGGTGAGCAAAATGATAAATCCCGCCAGCCGCCAGTGGGGTTTCAATGGAACAAAGAAATAATAATAAAAAAAAAGATGCTAAGATGCTAAGATAATTAGTTTTTTTAGATTTTTAATTAGATTTTTTGAATTTGGATTTTTAATTTGAATTATGAATTTAATTAATTTAATTTTTTAAATTTGAATAGGAATTTAATTAATTTGAATAGAAATATAAATAGTTAAGGTTTTTTGATTAAATTAAAAATTTTCCTTTTATTAATAAACAATTTGTATTTAATGATTCATTAAAAATATTTAAATAATAATTAGCAATATTATATTTATTAAATTAATAAATAATTTATATTTAACGATTAATTGTAAATATTGTATAATATTATAAATAAGTCCCTGGTGTTTTTTTTCCATAACAAAACGATCCCTAACTTTTACAAATTTTACAATACAGTCCTGGGGGCATTTTTGGAAGAACAGGTCAAAATATTAACGGAACCCTAACGGTCTCCAGGGATCTCTAACGGAACATAAACATCAGGGACTTTATTGTAATTTCTTGAAACAGATGGACTACGTTGTAATTACCCCAAATAGCAGGATAGTCAGATGTAAATCGCCCTATGTTATATGTGTTTATTTGGCGTTAATGCCCACATCAAAATTCTAAAAATATAGTTTTCAATATTTTAATAGTTAGTTTTTGAGAGTGAATTAGATCAAAATACATTATTCAATATTTTGTAAAAGTCGGGATTTTAATAGAGGACGACGGGATTGAAACTTTAAAAAAGAACAAAATAACAACTTTTGGGGTAAAAGAAGAAACATATTAAATTTTACACATATAATCTTTTATCTGTGTACATAAAACTTATAAATTGATAATTTTCTTTGGTAGGTTGTTCGGGAAATACAACACCGGAGGAACCGTGTGGTAGTGAAAACGGAGGACGGGTGTATTTATGAGGCCGATTACATAGTTTTATCGGTTAGTATTGGTGTTCTACAGAGCGATCTCATCTCCTTCCGTCCGCCTCTGCCCGTAAGTTACTAATTCTTTTCGAAGAGAATGAGTTTTTATTATATTGAAGTAAATATTTGAAAAAATAAATCATGCAATAAATTCTCATTCAATATTTATCACTTTTTGACAAATAGAGGTGGAAAACAGAGGCAATCTCTAATATAGACATTATGGTGTACACAAAGATCTTCCTCAAGTTTCCACACAAGTTCTGGCCTTGTGGTCCTGACAAAGAGTTCTTCATCCATGCCCATGAGAAGAGAGGTTACTACACATTTTGGCAGGTTAGTATACTTAACTTTTTTGTCCCACGTCGCAGCCGATTGGGTCAGGTCAAACCATTAATGTAAAACTTTTACTATTAATAATAACTAGATATTAGAAACTCAAATATGAGATCTCTAATTAAACAAGTATTTGACTGTTTTTATACTTGTCGACAATATACTTGATTCTTTCTAAACTATACAAAAATATCCTTAATAGGTAAGGTGTAATACTGCTCTTACTAATAGTAGTTAAGTATCGAACATTCGAACACGAGACATCTAATTAAGTATAGTACCGGATCGCTAAACTATATTTTTGGTATTATTATATATACTTAATCGTATATGAACTAGTCAAAAGAAAAGAATCCTAAATCACTATGATGTAAATTTCTCCTTATTAATAATAATTAGATACAATTGACTCAGATACATAATTTTTAATTAAGCACGCGTAGTGTCAAACAACTAAATTACACCATTACACGTTGCTAAGCTTGAATTGTTCATAAGCTAACTGAAAGAATCCCAAATCCCAAATAATTACGACAAAAACTTAATAACTAATCAACCATCAAACCAAATGATGATTAGCTTATAAGATAGAAAGTGAAAATATTTCATTTTATCAGAACATGGAGAATGCATATCCGGGATCCAACATCCTCGTTGTAACTCTAACGAATGAAGAATCGAAGCGAGTAGAAGCACAATCCGATGAAGAAACAAAGAGAGAAGCAATGGAAGTACTTAGAAATATTTTTGGGCCTAACATTCCTGATGCTACGGACATCCTCGTACCGCGATGGTGGAACAATCGCTTTCAACGTGGAAGTTACAGTAATTATCCCGTTTACGTTGATCACCAACTTGTACATGATATTAAGGTTTGTTTATCTTCTTGAGACTTGTCTATACATTCTTCATAACTAAGAGTTGAAATAATTTTTTTCTTATTAAAGAAAGGAAGAAATAGTTTGAAATTCGGAGCTTAAATAAATGGTGTGCTTATAATTTTTCTTTGAAATTCGTCTGTTTTCTACTCGCTTGCTAGGCCATGGATAGGAGGTTAGTCTTGGATTTCAATTTTTTTTTTTTAATAAAAAAAAATAGAAGCAACATTTCCAACACAGACCTACCAGTACCACTGAAAAAGTGTAAAAATTGAAAAGAAGTTCAATGTGAACTTTATTAGCAAATACCCTCTTAAAAATGGACTATAATTTCACAAAATAAGTTTCATTTGGAATAACTCTGTTACCTCCTTTTATACGTGTAAATATTCAGGCACCGGTGGGACGAATATTTTTCACAGGCGAACATACGAGCAAAAAGTTTAATGGCTACGTGCACGGGGGTTACCTCTCAGGTGAGCGATGTCTTGCATAACATTTCCGCAATTTTATACTATAGTGTAGCTGGTACAACTTCCAATATATATAGAATGAATTTTTCTAATTCTTGATCAATTTACAGGTATTGACACTAGTAAAGCTTTACTTGAAGAAATCAGAAGGGTCGAGAAAGAGAAGAAAAGTGAAAATCAATCTTTTCTATTAGAACCCTTGCTAGCCTTCACGGGTTCTTTCACATTAGCACAATCTGATATCCCCCGACAGCTTTTTCTCCACACCAGCAATGTGGGATTTTCAGAAGCTATCTTATGACTAAATTAGGACAGATATAAATCAATAATATATAGAATTTCAAATGAGAAATTCGGAAAATTTCTTATGTGAATTGGGTGTTGGAAACAGCTATAAATAATCTAGACCATGTCATATCTTATATCAAGTAGATACTGTTGTCAAATACATAGTTACATGTCGATTTATTCTTTATTTTATTTTACCTTAAACATGAAGGGCAAGTGTAATACATATATCTGATTTAATTTGCGTTCGTAGTACTGGATTGTTTGAGTTTTTGAATAAGATTTCGCCTTTTTCGTAATAGATAGATATAACACGAACATATACCATTCGTTTAAATTTAAAATAGTGAAACATAGTAAACCAAAGCCGAAGATCGGAGTTTTCACAGATTTATTCGGGCTCACTTCGTTTGTTTCTCCCATTTTTGTAATTTCGCATAATTCAGAACTTAAGGAAATTCTTCTCCATCAAACTTTCAACAGTATCCTTAATGCTTGTCTCAAGAGGTATGAAACTCACGCCCAAGCTTTCTGCTTTTCTCTTCGATACTTGGAATGTTCGATTCCCTGTACCACTGCATTAATTTCCAAAAATATTAAAAAAATAATTAATTATTACTTGTATTAAAATTTTGCGCTTATTGATTTTAGTAAATACAAGATATATATGATACAAATAATTTGTGAATTTAAATATCAAAATCAATTTTCAATCTTCAACTAGACCATTTGAATCTTCTTTTGAAGTTAAGGTTAGCAAAGATCTTCAAACACTTCTCGATGGGTTTGATAATTTGATCTTTTCTAAATTTCGAATTAAGTTCCAATGACGTTGATTTATAGGTTTTTTGACTTGTTTATGAATCCAATGCTAGATTTTGGTGGATATTTTGACTTGTTTACGAATTAAATGCTAAATTTTGGTGGACATTCTTCATCAGTACACCTTGATTTAGTAACTCGAAAGAAGAATGCCATTAATTTTAGAATTTCGTGTGAAATGTGTAGAGAGAACTTACAAAGTGTGTGATGCGGGATCCCTTTATATAGGTTTCGTCATCTTGAAATCGTGTGACGCATGAACTACCCATGACCCTTTATGAAGGTGTAAAATTTGAGAGTTGGAGTTTAAACTCGAATTTATTTAATAATTATCTCTTGTATTTTCTTAAAGAGATAATATCAAATAAAATCAAATAATATTTATCTCTTAAATATTTTTTATTTCCTAAGAGATAATATCAAATAAAACTTGGATTTGATGGATTTGTGTGAGACAGTATGTCACCAGTCGTCACTCAATTAATCTTGATTTTTTAGGCTTCAAGACTCAATTAATTTAATTGATGGAAATACGTCATTTCGACATGTGCCAACATTTAATTTGTTAACAAAATAAATATTATAATATCAATTAAATTTAACTATTTAACTTTAAAATTAAATTTAGAATAAATTCAAAATATTAAATAGTAAATTAAATTAATAAATAGTATTTATTAACTCCTCTGAAATTATACTAAGATATATCCTTAATAATAAGGAAGTATATATACTTGGTCAACAAGGGTATTACCTGTTAGGAAGGATGAGGGAAGGATAGAGATTACTTAATATGTGAAGGAGTTCTGAATGACTTAGCGAGGTTTCAACTAAAACATATCTTCCATTAGCTGAAGGATTCTCAAACGCCAATATATGAGCTTCAGCTACGTCTCGAACATCCACGAATTGATATTCCGAAAAAACTTCTATTCCTGTTAAATTTAGAAAATGGACAATGCATGTAATGATAATATACAGATAAAATCATTTGTCTCATTTCTTGAGTTACTAACCATTTAAAGAAGAAATTAGTCACTGTAATTGACAGTGTATATCTTGCTCTAGAGAAAAATAAAACTTATACAACTTATATACATTGTTTAACTATATTTATTTGAAAATTTGTTTTTTTTTTTAAATTTTATGTATATTTTTTTGAATTATATATATTTTTTCCCCTGTAATTAAAAATTTAGCTCCAATCATTTTTGATATTTTAATTTTCACCTCTTTTATATTAAATTATAGTTTTGTCTCTAGCCGAACAAGTGAATGGTGGTGATAAAGGACAATTTTTTAATTTTTTTTTTTAATTTAAGGGAAAGGAGCCCCGAAGGGGCAATATTATTGCAAAAATTAATATAAATTCTTCGAAAAGGAAATATGCGTTTATAATTATATTCCAAGTTTAAAGTCACCTATTAGTTTTTTCAAAACACAATTACTCTATATGAATTACTTCTTATATATTATCATTTTTCATATATATATATATATTACAAAGATAAAAAAGGTAAAATAAGGTACCTTTAAATATCTCCATGAAAAACAAAGACGAAGCATTAAGAGTTGGTTGAAGAAGAGGACCAATCACAAATCCAGGATTTATAACTAACAAGTCCATTCCATTTTCTTCGGCATATTTCCAAGCTGCTTCCTCTGCCAAGGTTTTAGCAAGCCAATACCATTTCTGAACAAGTAGTAATTACATATTCAATTATTAAAACAAGATTTGGTAATAATATTACCATTTAATTATACTAATATTAGCTAACTCAATGTAGCATATAAAATATATATCGATCTTATTCTGCAAATTTTTTACATGAAGGGATCAATAAAAAAGTGGCAGCATTGTATATTGTTGAAAAATTCCAAACCACATTGACTCCCTCAATCTATTAAAACTATTGCAAGACATATACGACAATTATAAATAATTGAACCTCGCTTTCTTTGAATTAGACGGAAAAAAAAACCTCGCTTTCTTTGCAAAATTCTGCGTCCGAAAACCAGGTTTCATCAACTACGGCATCGGGGCCTTGGTATCTCCGATTCAAGTTAACTGCAGCTATAGACGATGTCACCACCACACGTCTGACACACACTGCTTTACTACACGATTTGAGGACGTTAAGCGTTCCCTTGATAGCCGGTTCCATCAATTCTACCTAAATTGTAGTAAAATAAATATTGGACAAAAATAAAATTATGATAATTTATATATATATAATATAAAATATAAATATATATATGAAAAATATGACATGAACCTGCGGGTCAGTAATGGAACTCAAAACAGGAGAAGCAGTGTGGAAAACGCCATCACAACCATCAATTATTGCATCAAAAGACCCTTCTTCAATTAAGTTGGCTTGGAATAATTGGAGTCTTTCCTTAGCTCCTTCAAGGGCCATAAGATGAGCAACTTTACTTGGATCATCTGTAGCAGTAGCACTATACAAAGTTATTTTGTGTATGTGGTGTTTGATGGTTTGATACCGGGCTCCATTAATATCTTTTCTTGGATCGGGATATTTATTGTCAATTAAAATGACAATTTTCCTATGTGAATTGTAGGCAGCCCATAGAATTTACGGGACAATCAATTCGCTAGAAGATTGAAGATTTAAAGTTACTTCATATTTAAAGTTAAAAAACTCAACCACTTGAAAATTTCTAATCCAGATCTGCCTCGATCAAGTCCAACTAATTAAAAGGGCAAGTGTATTACACTTATAATTTAATTTGTCACTCTCCCTAAATTTTTACTAACCACATCGCTGGGCAAGTGTAAAACACATGTCCTCTCTCGTTACATCGATTTAACTGAACCAAACTCTAACTAGAATTTCCCTAACATTTTTTATTTAAAAATGGACGAGTCTGATATTTTACTCTATTACAACGTACTGATCTGAGACTTCGTTTATGCTTGCTATAGAATATACGTTTATCAGAGTGATTGTATGACTTAATTCTAGCAATCTAATAAATTGTAACTGCATGAATTTAAATTTTTTATTTCCTTTTATGATAGTAATAATTATATATATATATATAATATATGAGAGAATTTCATTTTTTAATTTAACTATATGTTGATCTACTTTCACTTTTAGTACTATATATTGGAGTTTGGCAACTTAAGTACACTAATCCTATGGAAAACATTGATAATTTCAGTAAATTTTAGAAGTGATATTAAAGTTCAAATTTGCTAGGAATAGATCAATAAATCATCAGATATCACGATTAAGTACTTACAATTAATTAAATGATGAATAAACATGGATATCATGATTAAGTACTTACAATTAATTAAATGATGAATAAACATGAAATTAAAGCCCATTCTCCTTTTTACAAATTCTAATTTTATTAAAGAGTTATAATTTGGTTAATGGTTTACACGTTGAGTCAAAAAAGACCTATCAAGATTTCATAAATTAAAGTATATTCTCAGATTTATCAATATATTATGTATATATTAGAGAGAGAGAGAGAGAGAGAATATGCGTAACTGAGGTTGCGGACGGTGGCCCTGACGGTGTAACCACGGCGGAGCAACCACTTGACGAGCCATGAAGCAACGTAGCCCGAAGCTCCGGTCACGCACACCACTTCCCCCCTTTTCATTTCGACACTTATCCTCTCACAGATGCGCTCTGTGTCTGTGTGAATAATAAATAATAAAGGCTCGTCTTGTTTTATATATAGAAATTATAACATTGCCTGTCAAAGAAAATATAAACTGAAAAAGAAAACAGATAAAATATCCATGGATGTGGACCAATGTTTTCAAAACCGGACCGGAGGCCGAACCGGAGGCCTTACTGGTTATCGGTTCAACCGGTTCGATCGGTTCGACCACCGGTTCAACCGATATGACATCATAAATAATAAATATTATTTTTAATAATATATGTAATATTCTAAAATTAAAAATATATCACAATATTAGAAAAAAATATATACTTTCTCCATCCAATGTCCAAACTTCAAAAGTCATAAGTCATAACAACAATCTCCTTTTCCAAGTTCCAACATTCAAAGTTACAAACAAAATGAAGCATCTCAGAAGTCATAACAATTAACAAGTAACACATTAATGGGAGATTGTTGTCTGTTGCTGCTGCTTCTCATTCTTGATACCACATTCTTCATCAACTGCTGCTGCTTCTCATTCTTCATGGAATAATTGTCAGAAAACAAACAAAGAAAATGAATCATTCCAATTTGAAACATTCTAAACAAAAGAAACCAATTTAAACAAGTCACAACACAATACCCTCATTCCTCATTCCTCAATCATCATCTTCATCAACTAGGTGATCTCTTTGTTGCCACAAAATTCGATTGACTTCACCATATTCTGTGAAGATGAACTTGCATTTTCCATATTCTGAAAAAAGAAAAGTAGAAAGTATTAAAAATTGCACATTTGCACATGCACACTGCACTTCCAAATTTTAGAGTGAATGCAATTCTTGGAACATATAAATTCATTCAGACAATTACACAAACATCATGTATGCATTATATCAAAAACCATGAAAATAAAAAAGATACAGAAAGTCAGAAACATTAATCAGAAAAAATATAGAAAACATCGATAAGTATACATACATTATATCAAAAAGACAAAAACCCATAAACATTAAAATAAAAAAATCCCCATTTTTCAAACATAATCAGAAAAAAAAAAATGAAGAAAGAGATAGAGTGAAATTCCTACCTGGTGGCGACGGCCTTGTCCGGCGAAGACGCACGGAATGACGACGGCGAAATGGATGCCGACGGCTCAAGGTATGAGGCGGCGCTGTTGGGCCAAGGGCGGAAAGGAGATGGGTGTTGATGGCGGCTCAAGATCTCTGCTTTCTTTTAGGGTTCATGTTTGTTTCATTTTCTGAATTTCATCCTAAAAGATTAAAAAATCAGACAGCAAAGTTGTGCTTTGAACTTCAATTTCCATTATTTTACATTGATTCACGTTTTTTGTTTTTAGTAAAGCAAAGTTGGGTTTGTATTTTGTAAAAACGTGTTTGATATCTCATAAAAAATCCATTTCTTAAAAAAAAAAAAAAAAATTCCAAAATTTGGGAACCGGCGGTCCGGTCCGGTTCGTAGGGCCAAAACCGCCGGTTAACCAGCCGGTTTTTCCGGCCCTGAGGCGGTCCGAACAGCACCGGGTTTGGGGGGTCATTCGGACCGGACCAGCCACCGATCACCAGTTGAACCGGTCCGACCGGTCGGTCCGGTCTGGTTTTAAAAACATTGATGTGGACATCATCAAATAAATCGCACCATAAGATACTAATAATGATTAATTAATAATTTGTCGTGATATTAGTGTTGCCTTGGTTAATCAATTATTTCAGTCGGCCTTATCACATACTGCAATTATATGATGTATGAAAATGCTATATTGATAACTTTGTCCAATTTTTTCTTTAGGGTTGTGGAACAAATAGTTGGTCTTTGTCCCGTTATTTGGTCTCTATCTGATGAGTATCAGTCCATTTAAATCCCTTTTTTTCTTTTCTCTCTTTTTTACTTCCTCTCCTTTTTAGCCGACCTAAATATACTAATTATATAGACACAGAGTTCTCTTAAATTTTTTTTCTTATGTTGTTACGTAATTGAATTCTTTATCTACTTAGACTATCCTTCATTAGCTGGAGTTCCTTCGTTCTCGGGTTCTAGGGAGCTTGCCACTATCCGAGCTCCAAAATAACCTTCATTTCATGCGAGCTATCACCTAATCCATTTCTTAACTCATGCAGAGTTGGCCACATATCATAGTTCGGTAGAGCCCATCGCTACTCGCCCCTAAGTCCAGATCGACTCGCTAGAAGAGATATGGATTAGTTTTGAGTGGGTGGCCATCAGCTCGCTAGTCCGCAATGCATTATGCTGCTCGAGAGAACTTCTCTCTCCTATTCGTCTTTTCACCTCGAACACATTGCTCGAATGTCTTCCCATGTTGATCCTATCTCTCAAGCCTTTGTTATGCTCATCAGTGTTAAGGGATAAGATCACATAATTTAGAAAAGATTATGATTGATTCCAATCTCCCTTATAATCTTCTCATTCATTATTATCTCCGTGTAGATAGCTCTTTTCCGTATTTGTACTTATTGCCCTAATCCTCTTGTATATGTTATGTTGTATCTTAGCTTGTAGCCACAATATGAATGAATGAATACACAATATTGTTGGTGCCTCTTGTAACTTTACATGGTACTAGAGCCATACTGAATTTTTTTTCTATTTACCCACCACTGCCGCCATGTCCACCGCTAACCTTTCCGCTACCAATAGTTTTAGTATCAAATTGAACACTAGAAATTATCTAGTTTGGAAGACGCAATTCCTTCCTCTTCTCAATTATCAAAACCTAAATGGGTTTATTGATGGCACCGACCAAGCCTCACCCATATCAATTTCGGATCCTAACGATCCGATGTCTCAAATTGCCAATTTTGCATATGGTGAGTGGTTTAAAAATTAAAGGACCAGATGCTTCATTCCTGGTTTCTCTCATCTCTCTTCGAAGAGGTTTTTCCCTATGTTATTGGACTCTCCTCATCTTATGAAGTGTGGCATGCTCTCGCCAATGCATTCGACTCGATCTCTCAAAATCGTCAACTTCAATTACACATTGAACTTCAAGAACTCAAACGCAATGATATGACGGTGTCGCAGTTTTTACAGAAAGCGAAGACCTTATCTGATGAACTCTCTACTACCGATCGCTCTCTCACTGCGGCCGAATTCAATGCTATTATCTACCGCAACATTGGAAGTGAATACCAGAGCATCATATCCGCGCTAAAGCTGAGACCAGAACCAGTCTCGTTCCATGAACTACACGATCAAATGGTTGCCCATTAAATTCTCCTAAAAGGCTCTCTGGTAGTTCCAATCGCCAATACCTCTCATGTGACAAAGCCCAGGTCGTAGCTCCCTCATGGCAACAACCACCTCAATAATTCTGGTTCCAACACTCTTTCTCATAGTGGAAGTTCCAGACCTCGAGGACCATGTTAGATATGTGGCTGGAAGAATCACTTTGTTTTCTCTTGTCATCTCCAGTAAAAACCGCCCCCACCTGACTTCTGACCCAGGTTCCCTGCTCAGGCTAATCACACATTTTCTGGATATGGGGCCTGCTCTTGCCTTTGTTCCAGCACACCAGTACAAATTTTCGTACCATCTCTCATACCAAGGGCCGCCCCAACCGAAGTTCTAGAAGTGGTACCCTGATACCGCTGCCAATTTTCATGCCACACCAGATCTTAATTCTCTAAGAAACATAACACCTTACCATGGTGATGATCAACTCTATGTTGGTGATGGTCAAGGGTTACCTACTACTCACATAGGTAAAGCTGGTATATCTTCCACTAAAGGGGTCCTTTAATTAAATAACACACTACAAGTGTCGTCCCTCACTAAAAACTTGTTATCTGTTCAAAAATTTACTACTGATAATGGTGTGTTTTCTGAATTTTGGCCTACTCATTTTATTATCAAGGACCAGGTAACCAAGATGGTGTCGCTCCGGGGTCCTCGTGAGCAGGGAGTATGTTGCCCCATCAAATAAACAAACTATGGTTGCTGAAGTGCCCAACATGAATGATTGACATGCTCGGTTGGGTCACCCAACTTTGAGAGTTTTGAGATTTGTTATTCGAAGTTCTAGTTTTGAGTCATCTAGCAACAATTCAGAACCATGTTCGTCTTGTGTACTTGGTAAAATGAGTCGGGTTCCTTTATCTTCAGTTGAACATAAGAGCACTGCTTCCTTTAATATAATTTACTCTGATTTTTGGGGACTAGCACCCATTGCTTCCAGCAATGGTTTTTGTTACATGTTGCTCTTCGTAGATGACTTCACCAATTACACATGGATCTCTTTTCTAAAAAATAAAAGTGAGGTGTAATGCCTTTTCCAGAACTTTGAAGAACTGGTTAATCATCAGTTTCATGGAAGAATAAAAGCCTTTCACTCGGATTGGGGAGGGGAATACAAGAAACTAAATAAATACTTCTAGTCTATGGGAATTGTCCACCGCGTAGATTGTCCTTACATTCATGAATAGAATGGTTGTAGACACTGGATTAATACTTCTTGCTCATGCTAAAATGTCGCTAAAATTTTGGAGTTTTGCCTTTGAAACGAGGGTCTCTCTCATCAACTCACTCCCCTCACTTGTTTTACACAATGCTTTCTCTCACCTCAAACTGTTGGGTACATTACCTTCCTACACCGAAATTAAACCCTTTGGCTGTGCTGTCTTCCTTCTATTACGACCTTACAACCAACATAAGTTTGATTTTAAAACCAAAACTTGTGTATATTTGGGGCAAAGTCCATCTCACTCGGTTGCTAGGTGTCTGGAACCAGTGTCAACCCGAGTCTTTCTTGCTTGTCATGTCAAATTCTTTGAAGGCAGCTTTCCTCTCAAGGATGCTTAGCGGCTGGCGACCTCTTCGCCACCTCCATCACCGTGGATGCACACGCACATCACTCTCCCTGTTCTCACTCGGCTAAGCACATCGTCAGGTACGACTCCCTTTTGAAGTTCCAGGGACAATCCCCCAAATACCAGAAACACCGATCCATAACAATCTGATAACTTTAATCTCGTTGTTGATTTATCCCACTACCCTAACCTCACCACAGAACCACAACCTACAACCACCCACAGTCGCCACATGAACCTACAACCCTCCACTCTCTCTCATCGTGAAGTTCATATTGCTACCACAGATACAAAATACCTCCTCCATGAACCCACAACATTTAAACAGGCCTATTCGCATCTAGAATGGCGACAGGATATGCAATCTGAGTATGATGCACTTATTGGTAACAAAACCTGGACACTGGTACCTAGCCCTGGTACTAAAAATATTATTGGATGCAAGTGGCTATTTCGCATCAAAAGAAAATCAGATGGGACAATTGATCGATATAAAGCTCGTTTAGTGGCAAAAGGGTTTTCTTAAGAATCTGGCATTGATTATCATGAAACATTCAGCCCTGTGGTTGAGATGACTAGTATTCAAACGGTTCTCTTCTTAGCAGTCTCTCTCTCATGGAAAACTTGCCAACTGGACATATCTAATGCTTTTCTCTATGGATTTTTGGACATTGATATCTTCATGGAACAATCGCAGGGATTTATTCATCCGTATTTTTCTGACTACGTTTATAAACTTTAGAAGTCACTCTATGGTCTCAAGCAAGCTCCCCGGGCCTAGTTCCATCTCCTCTCAGCTTTTCTCTATCAACTTGGATTCACCTCGTCTCAAGCTGACCAGTCCCTCTTCATTCTCTATCAAGGTAAATTGGTACTTTATATACTAATCTATGTTGATGACATTATCATCATAGGTTCTAGCTCGGCCAAACTGGACTGGTTTTTAGCAGCTCTAAAGGTGACTTTTTTGGTACGGGATCTTGGTTCCCTAACATACTTCTTAGTGATTGAGGTTATTTAGTCCCCCAGTGGCTTACTTCTCTCTTAGAAAAAGTATATCAATGATCTCTTCTACCATTTCGGCCTTGTTGATTCCAAGTCGTGTACTACCCCAATGGTGACATGCCTCACTATATCCAAATCTTTGGGCCAACTAATTGATCAACCTCAACGTTAGAAACAATTGGTAGGTCCATTGTAGTATGTCACTCTCACTCGCCCGAATATCGCATTCCTCGTCAATAAACTCTCTCAATTCATGCACAACTCAACTGATGAACATTCGAAAGCTGCAAAACGCCTTATACGGTATCTTAAAGGAATAACCAATCTTGGGTTACTCATTGCTCGCGATAGTGCTCTCAACTTATAGGTCTTCTCGGATAGTGATTGGGGTGGTCGCCCCAATGATCGACGTTCGACTGGCGGATAGTTGTCTACCTTGGTACCAACCTGGTATCTTGGCAATTGAAGAAGCAACCCACTATAGCTCCATCATCCACCAAAAGTGAGTACAAGGACTTAGCCAATGCTGGTGCTGAAGTCTTTGTGGATTCGAATGTTGCTTACGGAGCTTGGCTTTCCCATCTCCGATCCATCAGTGTTGTGGTGTGACAATATAGGTGCCATATACTTAAGTTCTAACCCGGTATTCCATGCTCGAACCAAACACATTGAGTTAGATTACCACTTCGTTCGTGAGCAAGTGGCCCGCGGTACTTTACAGATTCGCTTCCTATCTACCGATGATCAATTGGCGGATATCCTTACCAAACCTCTAGGACAACGGTTACATGAGTTACATCGTGCCGGGCTTCGACTCCAATTGCCCCCATCTTCAGCTTGTGGGGGATGTTAAGGGATAAGACCACATAATTTAGGAAAGATTATGATTGATTTCAATCTCCCTTGTAATTTTCTCATTCTTTATTATCTCCGTGTAGATAGCTCTTTTCCCTATTTGCACTTATTTCCCTAGTCCTCTTGTATATATTATGTTGTATCTTATAGCCCAATATGAATGAATGAATACATAATATTATCGGTGGCTGTCGTGACTTTACAATCAGATCAAGCAAATCAATCTAGAAAACTAGGCCACAATGACCATCAAGTTTACAAATCCATAATCATATCTCTATAATGAATGCAAATTCATTTGTTTCTCATTAATGCAGAAGATTAACTAATGTTTACTATAAAGACCGGAATCCCATAACCTTAATTTGACTACTACTGAAATATAACCAAAATGTATTTTATGCCAGCAACCTATCTTAGTTTCAATATCATCACCAGGAACATAAAAATACTTCATAAAAGTCTGGCGATGCAACAGACTTGCGACAAATCACAATTATAACTAAATAAAATTGCACGGGAACCTTAATGGAACCGGAGCGGGGGAGTTGAATGCTACGACCAATTTCTGAAAATTTTAAAGTGAATCTCACAAAATAAATAGAAGAACAAGACCAACATCATCATCAAGAGACATCTAAATAAATCTTATGAAAAAGGTGACAAAGTTCTTTCACATTAGCACAGTCTGATATCCCCCGACAGCTTTTTCTCCACACCAGCAACTTGGGATTTTCAGAAGCTATCTTATGACTAAATTGGGATGACATAATATATAGTATTTCAAATGAGAAATTCTGAAAAATTCTTATATGAATCGGGTGGAAACAACTACAAGTAATCCCGATCAATCATGTCATATCTTATATGTAGATATTCTTGTCAAATACATAATTACATGTCAATTTATTCTTTGTTTCATTTTACGCACCTTAAACATGAAGGGGGAGTGTAGTACATATACCTGATTTAATTTGCATTCATTGAATTAAATTCTTCGAGTTTTGAATAAAATCTTGCCTTTTTGTTTAAATAGGTAGATAAAACACGGACATATACCATTCATTTAAATTTAAAATAGTCTAACATGGTAAACCAGAACCAAAGATCGAAGTCTCGCAGATTTTTTCGGGGCCAGTTCGTTTGTTTGTCCCTTTTTTGTAATTTCCCATAATCAGAACTTAAGGAAATTCTTCTCCATCAAACTTTCAACTGTATCCTTGATGCTAGTCTCAAGAGGTATGAAACTGATGCCCAAGCTTTGTGCTTTTTTCTTCCATACTTGGAATGTTGGATTCCCTGTACCACTACATTAATCCCCAAAAAAGATTAATTATACTAAGACATCCTTGATCATATGGAAGTATATATATACTTAATTTTCTTAAATATATTGCTAAATACCTGTTTGGAAGGTTGAGGGAAGGATAGAGATTGCTTAACATGTGAAGGAGTTCCGATTGACTTAGCGAGGTTTCAACTAAAACATATCTTCCGTTAGCTGAAGGATTCTCAAACGCCAAGATATGAGCTTCAGCTACGTCTCGAACATCCACGAATTGATATTCCGCAAAAAAAAATTCCTGTTAGATTTAGACAATCGACAATGAATCTTATGATAAAATACAGTTAAAATTAGTTATCCCGTTTCTTGAGGTACCCATAATTTAACAAGATAGCTAATCATTATAGTTGACGATTAATATCTTGATCTAGGAAATAAGGGTCGAAAGAGGGTAAGTATACATGGTTTAACTGTATTTATCAAAACTTTTTCCATTAGAACCTTAGCCCAAGAGTTTAAGCGCACGTCACATTTGTTTCATTATATATATTTTTTTATATAGTATACAGCCTGATTATCTTAAAATAATCGATTTTCATTATGTATATATATTAAGTATATAATTCTTAATTAAATAATATATTTAAACTTAAATTAATCCAAAAACCAATGTACTTGTTTCAATTTATAGAAGTTTTATATAAATACAACAGAACAAAACATTGTAAAATATGATCATAGATCTCAAAGGTTCTAAAATTTACATATAATTGATTAATTTCCATTGACACACAAAAGTTAATATTAAATTATTATGGAGAAACATGTGCTTATAATTATATTTCAAGTTTAAAGTGATCACCTATTATATTTTTAAAAAATTCTATATGAATTACAATTAATTAATTAACATTATTATTGTCATTATTCTATGTCATTGTATAGATAGATAGATATCTAATAAGTACCTTTAAATATCTCCATGAAAAACAAAGAGGTGGCATTGAGAGTTGGCTGAAGAAGAGGACCAATCACAAGTCCAGGATTTATAACTAACAACTCCATTCCATTTTCTTCGACATATTTCCAAGCTGCTTCCTCTGCCAAGGTTTTAGCAAGCCAATACCGCTTCTAAACAAGTAGTAATTACATATTCAATTATTAAAACTAGATTTGCTAATAATATTAGAAAGTGTTAAAAATATGGTTGATTAGTCTTTTTTGCCTTGTTTAATTTTACCTAATTTCACATTAGTTAGTTAATATTATTTCATTTGGGTTTCAACTACTTAATCTCCGACCCACATTAAATTCATTACTATTCGTTGATTAACCTCTATTGTGAATCGGAGAGGGGGTTGTGATTAGGTGAGACTACAATTTATGAAGATAAATGTAATCTAACATATTCAACCCAATATTAACTATAATTTTCATTGATATTTTTTCTACAATTTCAAATATCAAATACAAGATTATCTGTTATTAACTCAACTTAATCTAAGCTAATAAGCCCGATCGAGATTAACCCCGAAAAAGTAATCTTACATAACTAACGCTTCCTTATTACATCGACTCCCTCAAATTAACTATTAAAACTAGCGAGACACTTGCAACAATTATAAATAATTAAATGAAAAAGGAAAAAAAACCTCGCTTTCTTTGCAAAATTCGGCGTTTGAAAACCAGGTTTCATCAACTACGACATCGGGGCCTTGGTATCTCCTGTTCAAGTTAACTGCAGCTATAGACGATGTGACCACCACGCGTCTCACACACGCTGCTTTAGTACACGATTTGAGGACGTTAAGCGTTCCTCGAATAGCTGGTTCCATCAATTCTACCTAAGTTGTAATTGTAACTCAATTTCCGTAAATAATTAAATAAATAAATACGAAAAATAATCATTAATGAATTTTATTGATTTTTAATCAAGAAGTGGGTACAATTTCTATTTGTTCTCCTTTGATTCTTCCTACAAAATTTATTGAAATTTGGAAGGCTTGAAACGCCTTCGTTGACTTAGGAGTTTCGATCTTCCTTGACTTGATTTTGCTTCTTTGGAAACGTTAATTGCGGGTCTTTCGACTTAATCGCGAATTGAACGCCTTGATTTTGGTGTACGCCGATGAACACCTTTGATGTTGATTTGATTTTGACTTGGATTTGCTTCGATTGCGGATTGAACGCCTCGATTTGTTGACTTCCACAAAGAATGTCGAAGAACACGCTTGGAGTACCTTCGAAGTCGATTTGAAGAAAAACGCCGAATTCGGGGACGTGATGCCTTGTTACGATCAGACCCTTTGATTTGTTGATTTCCACGAAGAACGCGAAAAACACTTTTGAACCTCGCATCGATCGGTTTGAATTTGACTTGAATATGTTGAGGAGAGCAACACCGAAACAGTACTTCAATGCTTCGATGCCGGATTAAACGTCGAAAATGCTGACTTCCGGGAGAACGACGTCGAAGATACTGAAGAACACCGAAGATACTGAAGAACATCGAAAAACTTCTTTCTCTTTGCTTTGTTGCTTGCTCTTTCGTATCTTCGAGTTGTGTGGGTTGTTATTTTTTGCTTATAGAATGCCTCTATTTATAGGTGTAGGAGCGCAATCCTTTCCATAATCATCGAAAGAAAATTTCGTTTTGATTGGTCCTTGTCGATTTCGTAATATCTTCTATAAATCAAAAGATATGATTTCTAGAATATTACATTTGATTTTCTTTATTTGGCTTGATTTGATTTTATTGTCAAATATGAATTTTGACACATTTAAATATATATTAAAAATATAAATTAATTAACTAATTAACTATAGGAATTTTATTTGATTAAATCCTTAAAACTTAAATAGAAAATATAATTCCGATATTTAACATATATTTAGTTTTCACATGTCATATTTTTATTGGCCATAAATTTTAGCCTTCTACAAATGGCCCCTTGAGACTTGTTCACATTCAATTACTTTGAGTAAGTGAACGAGTCTCGAAATTAATCATCAAGAAGATAGATAGTTTAAACTCGTATCAAGGGGTGCTGATTTGAACTTGGTACACTACAAGAAAACAGCGGAATTCCGACGGAATTACCGACGGAATTCCGTCGGAAATCCGTCGGAAACATCAAATACCGACGAATTTCCAACGGATTTCCGACGGATGATTGTTGTCGGATAACTAGTCCTCGGAAAAATTTACCGACGGATTACCGACGGAATTATCCGTCGGAAACATTTCCGACGGATTACCGACGGATTTCCGACGGAAATTTTAACGAAATGTTAAAAATAATAACCGACTTTTCCGACGGAAAATCCGTCGGAAATCCGTCGGAAATCCGTCGGAAAATAGAATAAAAGTAAATAATCTAAAAAAAATAAAAAAATTATTTGTGAGACCCGAACCACCCCCGAAACAAGCCACACCAACACCTCAGACGAGCCACGAGCCGAGCTTGAGCTCGGCGAGCCAACCCAATGCTAGAATTAATTCCCACGATTATTGCGCTCGCGGGGATTCGAACTCGGGTCTCCAAGAGAGAATGGTGACCCCCTTACCAACTTGGCTAACTTGCTTATTGTTAATATTTTGTCTTTAAATATATTTATATACTTATTTCAAATAATTATTTAAATACGTTTTGTTATTAATTTAAAATATAAAATTTTAAATATATGATTATATGAATTAAATATAATCATATTTATTGGAATTTTTTAAAAGTACTTATTCAAATGAAAATAAAACTCATTAGAATTAAGAGTTCTCCGATCTATTGAAAATATATAGAGTATGATAATAAGAATTTTTTCTAAAATTAATATATTAATTATAAGTTACATTATAAGATATTTGTGCATTTAAAAATAAAATTAGTAATTAGAAAAAAAAATATTTAATTAAATTTAATAGTTTCCGACGGATTACCGACGGAATTTCCGTCGGAAATTTTTATTTTTATTTTTATATTTTTATAGTTTCCGACGGATTACCGACGGAATTTCCGTCGGAAAATATTTATTTTTATTTTCATATTTTTATATGTTCCGACGGATTACCGACGGAATTTCCGTCGGAAAATATTTATTTTTATTTTTATATCTTTATATTTTTATAGTTTCCGACGGATTACCGACGGAATTTCCGTCGGAAAATATTTATTTTTATTTTCATATTTTTATATTTTCCGACGGATTACCGACGGAATTTCCGTCGGAAAATATTTATTTTTATTTTTATATCTTTATATTTTTATAGTTTCCGACGGATTACCGACGGAATTTCCGTCGGAAAATATTTATTTTTGTTTTTATATTTTCCAACAAATTCCGTCGGAAAACCGTCGGTATTCCGTCGGAAAATATTTATTTTTATTTTTATTTTTATATTTTTATATTTTCCGACGGATTACCGACGGAATTGTCCGTTGGAAATGTTTCCGACGGATTACCGACGGAATTTCCGTCGGAAAATATTTATTTTTATTTTTATATTTTTGAAGAAATTCCGTCGGAAAACCGTCGGTATTCCGTCGGAAAATAATAATTTTCCGACGGACTTGATTCCGTCGGAAATTTCCGTCGGAAATTGGCAGTTTTCTTGTAGTGGTAGATGGTTTAAACTCGTATTAAGGATTTTTGATTTGGAACTTTGATGGATAGTTTATGCTCGTAGCAAGGAGCCTTGATTTGAACTCAATGGATAGTTTATGTTCGTATCAGGGAGCCTTGATTTGGAATTGTAGATAGTTTATGCTCGTATCAAGGAGCCTTAATTTGGGTTTGTAGATAGTTTATGTTTGTATCAGGGAGCCTTGATTTGGACTTCGTAGATAGTTTATGCTTGTATCAGGGAGCCATGATTTGATCTTGTAGGTAGTTTATGCTCGAATCAAGAAGCCTTAATTTGGGTTTGTAGATAGTTTATGCCCGTATCAAGGAGCTTTGACAATTTGTAGATAGTTTATACTTATATCAAGGAGTTTGAATTCGAATTTGTAGAATGTTTATGCTCATATCAAGGAGCCTTGATGACAGTTTATTCTCTTATCAAGGAGAATTTGGTGACAATTTAATTTGAAGAGTTTAGATAGTTTATACTCTTATCTGGGAGCATGTGGGAGTCAAAATCAGCAGTTATAACATTTGTGGCAACTTCTCTGCTTTCACCATCACTGGGCATCACTTGTTTATTCATCCGACTTTAAGCTTATCTCAAGGTTATAGGCACGAGTTACTAATTCTTTGAAGGTTCTTGGTTTGATTCCTTGAAGGATGTAGTGTAGACCCTAATGCGTTCCTTGAATGCACATTTCAATGAATGAAATCTCGGATAATCGATCTTTACAATTGAGACTTAAATTTCTCCCACGATTGATGTAGTCGATGATTGGCTTTTCTTCGTACTGTCGAGAATTGGTAAGTTCAAACATTCTAACCGTTCGGCGAGTGCTATAGAAACGATCGAGGAATTCATGCTCAAGCTGCCCCCAACTATCAATTGAGTTTGCCCCCAAGTCGGCATACTAATCGAAAGCATTTCCTTTTAGTGATGGGACAAACTATTTAACTAGTTGAATCCCGTAAGTTCCAGCATCGTTACACGTCTTGATAAAGTGACCTACGTGTTGTTTGGGGTTGCCTTGGCCATCGAACTGCTGAAATTTGGGAGGTTGATAACCGATCGACATCTTCAAATTGTCGATTCTTTGGGTGTAGGGTTTGGAGTAGACCAAGGACGATTTGGACCCTCCCTCGATTTTGTCTTTGATCATTCCCATGATGAACTCCTTTGCTCCACCAGGATGAGCCCGTCCGATGAAACTTGGAATTCCTTAGATGAAGGCTTCTCAACTCCGCTTGATTGCCCTTTCGTAGAAATTTCAAACTCTTCTTGTTCATCCGGATGTTTTCCCTTCATATAGCTAGCATTGTCACTATCCACTTTGTCCATCAACTTTGCAATGCGAGAGTCTTGCTCTTGAACATGCTTGGCGAGTCCCTCGATGACCTTCGTCAGAGCAGCGAGTTGTTCTTCTACAGTTGTTACACTTGCCATCATGGTGGGTGCAAAACTTGAAGAATTTGAAGTCGAACGAGGAGTGGACGAGGTCGAGTCGTCTTCTTCACCTTCACTTTCATAGGTCGGAAGCGACGTGTTCTTTTCTTCACTTTGAAGCGATCGAGTTTTCTCAAAAGACGTCTGCCCCCACTTAGACATGCTTTTTGTTATGACGAAGCTTTCGATAACAAGTTTGGAGATGGTAGCCTCGATGTTGAAGATCTCGTTGTTGGCCTGGCCATTGGATGCTTCAAATTTGTTGAGTAAGAAGAGATGAGAGGTAGAGACTTCCCACTGGGTGTGCCAGAAATTTGTAACTCAATTTCCGTGTTAATTAAATAATCAAACACAAAAAATAATCACAAATGAATTTTATTGATTTTTAATCAAGAAGTGGGTACAATCTCTATTTGTTCTCCTCTGATTCTTCCTACAAAATTTGTTGAAATTTGGAACGTTTGAAACGCTTTCGTTGACTTAGGAGTTTCGATCTTGCTTGACTTGATTTTGCTTCTTTGAAAACATTAATTGTTGGTCTTTCGACTTAATCGCGAATTAAACCTCTTGATTTTGGTAAACGACGAAGAATGCTGATGAACACCTTTGATGTTGATTTGATTTTGACTTGGATTTGTTGAGGAGCAACACCGAAAAGTAGATTTTATACTTCGTTTGCGGATTGAACGCCTCGATCTGTTGACTTCCACAAAGAACGTCGAAGAACACGCTTGGAGTACCTTCGAAGTCGATTTGAAGAAAAACGTTGAATTCGTGGACTTGATGCCTTGTTGCGGATCAGACGCTTTGATTTGTTGATTTCCACGAAGTACGCGAAGAACACCTTTGAACCTCGCTTCGATTGGTTTGAATTTGACTTGAATTTGCTGAGGAGAGCAACGCAGAAACAGTACTTCAATGCTTCGATGCCGGATTGAACGTCGAAAATGCTGACTTCCGCAAAGAACGCCGTCGAAGATGCCGAAGAACACCGAATATGCTGAAGAACACTGAAAAACTTCTTTCTCCTTGCTTTGTTGCTTGCTCCTTTGTATCTTCGAGTTGTGTGAGTTGTTATTTTTTGCTTGTAGAATGTCTTTATTTATAGGTGTAGAAGCAAATTCTTTCCATAATCATCGAAAGAAGACTTCGTTCTGATTGGTCCTCGTCGATTTCGTAATATTTTCTATAAATCAAAAGATATGATTTGATTTCTAGAATATTACATTTGACTTTCTTTATTTGGCTTGATTTGATTTTATTGCAAAATATGAATTTTGACACATTTAAATATATATTAAAAATATCAATTAATTGACTAATTAATTATAGGAATTTTATTTGATTAAATCCCTAAAATTTAAATAGAAAATATAATTTTGATATTTAACATATATTTAATTTACACATTTCATATTTTTATTGGACATAAATTTTAGCTTTCTACAGTAATTAAATAGATATTCAACAAAAATAAAATTATAGTGCAATATGACATGAGCTACCTGTGGGTCAGTAATGGAAATCAAAACAGGTGAAGCAGTGTGGAAAACGCCATCACAACCATCAATTATTGCATCAAAAGATCCTTCTTCTAATAAGTTGGTTTGAAATAATTGGAGTCTTTCCTTTGCTCCTTCAAGGGCCATAAGATGAGCAACTTTACTTGGATCACCTGTAGTAGTAGCACTATACAAAGTTATTTTGTGTATGTTGTGCTTGATGTGGGGGTGGGCTCCATTTATTTCTTGTTTTTTTTTTTTCCCCCTAAATCAAGGTATCCAAATTCTGACTATAATAATTAATTTATTTTCTGAATCGTAGACAACTCATAAGATGAAATTTGGGATAGTTAGCTAATTGGATTGAATTGTTGACATTCAACTATAATAATTAATTTCCTCTTTGAATCTTTTCTACGCAACTATATGGCACTGATTTGAGAATTCGCTTATAATGGCTATCTAGCAACTACGTGAATTTGATATTTTTTGTTTCTTTTTATGATAGTAATATATTTACATATTTATCAAATGGAAAATTTCGTGGTCTATTTCACTCTATGTTGATCTACTTTGACTTTTAGTACTTCCTATGGAGTTTGGCAACTTAAGTACACTATAATCTTATGGAGAACATTGATAATTCAGTACGATTTAGAAGGGATATTAAAGTTCAACTTTTCAAGTACATAAATCAATAAATCATTAGACACCACACATATAATTAATTAAGTACTTATAATTAGTTAAAGGATGAATAAACATGAAAACCCATTTTCTTTTTCACAAAATCTAAAATTTATTACTGAATTATATGGTTTGCTCGTCTCCTCATAAAAGAACTTTCAATTAGATTTCACATAGTATGTTTTCAAATCTATCAATATATGTATGATGTACAGATACGAATACGACAAAATGAATACGATAGGACATGATACAATTATGAAAACACGAATTTTTTCTTGAATTTCCCACATGAAAAGTGTCGATAAGGTATCTTACACGACACGACACGACACAGAAAATTAATATTTTTATAAGTGTTCGTGCATTATTGGAGGTATATACATACATACATATATATATATATATATATAGAGAGAGAGAGAGAGTTTTTTGCACGCATACCCCCTGTGTTATGCCTAATTAGCACTCTGAACCCTGTGTTTCAACAATTAGCGTAGAAAACCCTGTGAATTACTTTAATTATCACTTAAAACCCTGCATCAGTGATTGTTGATACACGCGCTCTAATTGCGGCTGTAATTACGAATTCTTGCATTTATTGGCTGTTAAATGACATTAATAACCCTCCTTAACCTAATAAAATTAAACCCATATATATATATATATATATATATAGTAAGATGATGATTAATAAAATATATATTTATTTTATTATTTAAAAAATAAATAAATAAATTTAAATATTATAATGTAAAATTTCATGTTTGATGTTTTTATAAAAAAAGGTTAAATTTTTTTTGCACCCCAACGTTTGGGGTGTTTTGCACTTTAGTACCCAACCTTTGAATTTTTACATTTTAGTACCCAATCTTTGAATTTTGTTGCACTTAAGTGCCCAATTTCAAATCCAACCAATAAATGCAAAGCACGTGTCATTTTCTTAATGGTCGGATTTGAAATTGGGCACTTAAGTGCAACAAAATTCAAAGGTTGGGTACTAAAATGTAAAAATTCAAAGGTTGGGTACTAAAGTGCAAAACACCGCAAACGTTGGGGTGCAAAAAAAGTTTAACCCTATAAAAAATTATAATTAACAATTTTTTTAATCATATTTTAAATATTTTTTTCTTCTAATATTTCCTTTCCTTTTTTTTTTTTTTTTTGACAATTATTCATGAAGAATGAGAAGCAGCAGCAGATGCAGTTGATGATTGATCAAGTATCATTTCATGAACTTCATAGCTATAAGCTTTTTCCAGTAATAATACCCAGGAAACAGAGCAATCTCACAGAGTCACACACACCCCGGGTGACTGTAAGACGAAAAGGGTTGTTGATTTTGTCAGAAATCAAAGGCGAGAAGAGAGGGGCAACCACCCATGAAAATCCCATCTCCCTTTCTTGCCTCAATTCTTGAGTTGGGATTTCACCATTCTTGCAGATCTCTCCCGCCTCCGCCTCAGCTCGAACCAAGTCTCTCCCACCCCATCGCCGCCGCTGTCCGCTTCACCTCGAACCAGATCTGGTCGCAGGTCTGAACTCTCGTCGCCGCCGTATGCTTTATCCTGTTTTGGAGGTGAGGGTGAGTCGGGGGACCATGGTTGGGTGTCGGAAGGTGACCTGGAAAGGAAAAGGGGGATGGTGTGCGTTGCTTGAGGTTGAAGAGGTGGGGGTGGGGGGTGGGTGGCGGAGCCAGATCTGGCGCGATGGTGGTGGCGGAAGTGGTGAGGGTTTGGGGGTGGTGGCGGGGCGGGGCGGGGCGATGGTGGAGATGAAGGGGGTTAGAACTCACCGGAAACCATGGCGGTCGAGGGCGCCACAGCTGCATTGCTATGTTGAGGGAGAGAGAGCAGAGAAGGCAAAGGTGAAGGGGATGGTGGCCAGAGTTTCTGAGATTGTGAGAGAGAGAGAACGGAAGCGGGGAAAGAGAAAAAGGTCACCGGAACCCGGTGGCTGCGTTGCTGTGTTGAGGGAGAGAGCAGAGAAGCGTTGGAGAAGATGATCTTTTTCCCTTTTTAATTTTTTTTTTTTAAATATATATATGTAATTAAATAATATAGATATATAGATATATATTACGTTAATATATAATATTATATATATGATATATATAATACACATCATTAATCATATGATATATATAAATTTATATCATAAAATATATTATTTTAGTATTAATTTTAATTAGTTATAAAGTATATACATATAGATATATATTTATATAAACAAGAATGAGAAAGGAATGTGAAATATCTTGGTAACTCCCAAAGGGGCAAAACAGACATTTCCTGTCCTTGATTGTCGTTTGAGTGTTAAAGGGGGCGGTGAGCAAATTTAAAATTTCATAGGGTTTTTTATGCTAATTGTTGAAACACAGGGTTTTGTGTGCTAATTACGAATAACACAGTATTTTTGATGCAATTAACTCTATATATATATATAAAGAGAGAGAGAGAGAGAGAGTATATACTGAACTGAGGTTGCGGACGGTGGCCCTGACGGTGTAACCACGGCGGAGCAAAAACTTCACGAGCCATGATGCTATGTAACCCGAAGCTCCGGTGACGCAAACCACTTCCCCCCTTTTCATTTTAACTCTTTTCTCGCATATTTGCTCTTTCTAATTCTGTGTTTTGTTTTATAGAAAATATTTATAAACTGAAAAGGAAACAATATAAAATATGTGTGAACTTTGGACACCAGATACATAGCACCATAAGATAATAACAATAATACTGATTATTAATTTGTCGTGATATTACTGCAATTCTTTCAGTCGGCCTTCGGCGTCTCGTAGCATGCTGCAATGATATGATGTAGGAATATTCTCATTAATCAATTCAATTTAGTGGTGTTTAAATACTAAGTACAAAATTAATTTGGATAGATTCTCATTAATCAATTTGGCGGTGTTTAAATACATGTCCAAAATTAGTTTGGATAACAAGCTAATTGATAACTTTTTTCGTTTGGTTTTATAGTCATATTTATTTTAGTTTGAGTTGGTGAGATCGTTTAGGTCTAAAACTCTTCCCATCAATGATAGTTATATTTCCAGGGATTCTAACACGACACCTCTAATTAAACTAGTATAGCGTCAAACTAATAAGTTACACCATTTTAGGGTTGACTTGTCACGACTATGCATGCGTTTAGCTCTGCCATGTGTTCTGCTCAAGCGTTGCCATGTCATGCCATGTGGTGATGCGAGAGAATCTATCATGTCAAGTGTCAACTATGATATATTATATTTGCATGTAAACAATTAATTTAAAAAATAAGGAGAATTACATACAGGTCCCTGAGGTTTGGCCTAATTACAAGTCAATCCATAGTTTTTTGAATTTTACATAGTAGTCCCTAAGGTTTGATTCCATTAGAGGTCCATAATGGCCGTTAGGGTTCCGTTAGAATTGTTCTTCTAAAAATACCCCTAAATATTTTATTATTATTTGTAAAATGACCAAAATGCCCCCAAGGACTGTATTGTAAAATCCATAAAAGTAAGGGATCGTTTTGTTAGATCTATCAAACTTCAGGGACTTATTTGTAATTTTATTTTTTCTTGTAATATAGTCGTTTATAGCCGTTGGGATTGTGCCTATATATATTTTTAGACCTCCATTCTACCATTACACATCCCAGAAATCATGGGAAGCTCAGGCCACTCCATAAACACATATAATATAAGTTTGAGATACAGGAGGGAGACATTTAGGGAAGGAAATTGCGGTCGACGGACTACAATTAAGGTGGTAGAGAAGGATAATGGTAACCGTGGAAAGCTTTTCTATTGCTGCGATATACATGGGTTCTCCCACTGGTGTATTCCTATAGAGGACCAACCCTTCAATGATGAAGATGAAGCAACTAGTGGAGATGGTGCCGCCAATCATGTTGTAGGCGAAAGACCTAATTCACAGCTTCTTTACAAGCTTGTAGTACTGAATATGTCCCTTTTAGCTATGTTTTTGTTTTTTCACATATTCCAGATGATATCGTAACTTGAACATCATATCAATAACATCCAATGTTTTCCTTAAACATTCTTAACTATTCACATACATATCTCTCTATGTTAATTTAAGTGAGCCGATAGACCCAAAACGAAACATACCAATCGTTCACAGATATTAGCATAAAAACAAAAGACAATGACGATTGAGATACTGTATCTTAATGATATCACAAGACAAAATAACAGCCTTCTTCCTACACACCAAAGCTACGTTTAAGTTGTATAATTTCAAAGTCCAGCTTCTTCTTGCTCTTAGAAGTTTTCTCCATGGATGTCCCCTCTGTATTGGTAGCAACAATTGAGGCTGGTTCTCTCTGTTTTTCCCTGGAGCATGTTGTGGGTTGGGTGTAGGACTTCATACCTAAATCTTTTCTCAGCTTGGAAAGAATCTCATCAACCTTCTTGATTGGAACAGGTTGAGACATGACCATCTTCCCCTCACGCTTCCCTTGGCTCACTGTTGGTTGAGTGGCAACTGTTGCCTGTGATGGAATAGGCTCACTGATTTTCAATCCTTTGGGAGAGGTGGTCTTTTTTGCATATCTTTTCAGCATAATCATTTTCTTCTTTATGACAGTGTTTTTGGGAACCACAACTGCAAACATAATTCAAAACATCAACTTAGAAACAAACTCAAAATTATCTTGCCTACCTATTTATCATAACATAAACTCAGAAACAAACTGAACATTAACATGCTAACATATTTATCACAACATTAACTCAAAAACAAACTGAACAGTAACATGCTGACATATTTGACATGATTAAGATCAAGACATTAAAGAATTGAAATATTACCTGTTGCTTCTTTTGCTAGCTCAAAGCATTTTCTCTTATTCCTTGTCAACACCCCTGGGATTTCATTATCAACATGGAGAACACCATCTGCAACACTTACTCTCTCAACAACATCCCCTTGCAAATCTACACTTGTTGGGTTGGTGGTCTGTGTGGCTTCCACTTATGGCTCCACTTGATCCAGGGTTGCATACAAAGCATCCAAGTCTGCTTCATTCCAATCATCTGTATTCATACCAGGTACAACCTTTGTTGCTGACTAGTTTTCCATACATGACCTTTGTGACTGATCACTAATAGGCTTCAAGAAAATATATGAAACTGTTATTACTTAGAAACATTCAAAAACCATTTATGGCCGAAATACACTGAAATGCGAGCACAATTACCTGGCCCCTAGAAGGATAAGCTCTACTGTTATGACCAATCAGCTGACACAACTTGCATCTTATAACAGTTGATCTTCGCACATGCTGACTTTCTCCTGGCTCTTTTCTTCTACTTCTTTTGGGCCTTCCTGGTAGTCTTTTCTTATGAGGTGGCTTGAGATCTCTTGGAATTACATTTGACATCTCTTCCCAAAATGATTCATCAGGCACAGGTGAGATCATATGCTTGTAGCAGTTCTCATATGATGCCTTTGAATATATAGCATCTGTGTAATCCTCCAGTCTCTCTCTTTTTTGGGCAATATATACATGTGCATGTATGTAAGGGTTGCTAGATATGTCCCATTCTTTACATTGACAACTTTTAGCAATCATGTCAACTACGTAGTGAGTTGGACCATCTTGAATCTCATATTTGTCATCACCAGCCATTAAAATAGAACATTTCTTAGTTTCAGTTCTTATCTTATTCAGTATTTTAACAACTGTTTGGACGATTTGATTCTTTTATTTCAAAGCTTTTGTTCTTCTTTGGTTAAGCCTGCTCATAAGTTTTGCCCTAATACCTTCTACAAGAGCAAGAACAGGTTTACCTCTAAGCTTTCCCACCCAGTTGTTAAAAGACTCTGAGATGTTGTTGGTGCAATGGTCATTCTTCACAGCTATCTTTGTTTTCAGTTTCCACTACTGCATAGGCTAGTGGATACAATCCATTATTCCCATCAAGAGCAATTGCAGCCAATAAAACCCCACAAACTCACCTTTGAGATGACATCCATCAAATCCAATGAAGGGTGCACAACTAGAGTAAAAACCTTTTGCAAGAGCAGCTATACTAATGAAAATCCTTTGGAAAGTAGGGATTACATTATGACTCCTTCATCAGGTATATGAGACTGTAAAGTAACAGTTGTACCCTCATTAAATTGTTGTAATACCCTAGCATAATATAGCAACTTTCTATAAGATTCACTGTGATTCCCTTCAATCTCTTGTAATGCTTTCAGTCTAGCTCTGTAAACTTGCATGTAGTTGGGTTTAATGTGGTGTTTTTCTGGTTTAGCTTGAATCTCCTAAGGGGTTGTTTCAGGGGTTTTCCTCAGCCATTTTACCAACTTTGAAGCTATCTAATCAATAGTAGCTTCTTTAGTACAAACACTTCTTAAACAATTATGCAAACCGTTGTATTTTTTACTTTGAAAAGTTCTCCCATCCCTCATCACTTAAGCATGCAATCTCCAATTACCGCTATAACTCTCATACTCTACATTAAATCTTTGCAAATCATTTTTTAACCTTACCATGTTAAAACCCTCTTGAATCACAAACTCTTTTAGTCTTCTCCTCAAACGCTCAACATCAGTATAATATTGCCCAACCCACAACTTAACTTTACCACTGGCCTCATCAAACTTCTCACACGGAATCATCAAACTCTTCATCAGATAAATTTGAAACCTCACAGTGTTCATCGGATTCAAAGTTTGACAGTTCATTTGAATCATTTGTAGCATTAAAGTTAATGTTGTCAAGATTTTCTACATCTATCTCAGGCACATAAAACTATCATCACTATTGTTATCTTCATCATCAGAAGGAACATGCTTCTCTTTGCCTTTTTTTGTTTTAACTAAACTCTTACTCAACCCAGACTTGTTACCATATATATATATATTTTTTAGAACTCCCTGCACAGTCTTTTCCCTTCTAAGAACTACCTTCATTTGATCCAGTACCTCCATCTCTTACAGTTCTAGAAGTAGGTCCATTATTAATAACACTATTAATATTTAGATCACTATGCAGATTGTCAACTTGTACCATAGCTTCACTAGATTCAACATTAACCGTTTGGATGTTCACATAAGATTCATTCACAGTTAACAAAACAAAAACATCAAACACATCATCATCAACATTCATTTCAAACATCCTCAGAACATCAAGATTGTCATAAATTGTCATTCTACACTTAGACCCATGGGTAGAAACAACTATAGACAATGGATCATCATCTAACTTCAATAATTCCTTAAGGTCAGTACGAAAATCAAACAAGTTGTACTTATCTGGATCAATATTATATAGACTTGCAATAGTGTCCTTAAAATGTACAACCAATGTATAAGTTTTTTCCACTGTTGTTCCTGAATTGTAAAATACAGTGTATTAGTGAGGAAAAATTCCAAAAAAATAAAACATCACCCTAAAATCTTAGAAAATACATAGCCTTAGCCGAAAAAATCGGGGGTTTTTAAAGAAGGAAGCTAGAACCCATATTATCCTACAAAAAACTTACATAATACATCTTATAGGGTTTTAAATAGCCAAAAATCGAAAAAAAATACATCTAAACCAGAATTCTTGGAGCTTTTTTCATAAAAAATAGGATCGCTTCCCACAATAACGTCTTTAGACATACAAAAATGTAATTTTCAACGTCAAAGCCCAGATTTGTATATGAAATAATTTTTCAAAAAAAATAAAAGGAAAAACAAGGGTTTTGGGTGCTGAGTTAAACTCACCAAATGCGTTAGAAGCTCAAGATATAAAAACTCTATGATGAGACAACGTCCCCGCAACAAGAAAACCAAAGAAACCTAACACTGAAAAAGCTCACAATGAACGGCCATGGAGGATTCGTACTGAGTTTGTAGGGTTTTTACCATTTCTATAGAGAGAGTGTTTTAGGATTGTGAAGTGTTTTTTGGTATTCTTGTTACCCGCGCAATGGACAACATATTGCAGTTGAGGGTACTATGGTGATTTCAATTTTAATAAAATAATTACATTTTTTACATAAAAATTTTTATTCATGACGTTAGGGGTAGTTGGGTCTTTTTACTTTTTCCGCCAGGGACCTCAACTGGATCTCAAACCTTAGGGATTACTATGTAAAATTCAAAAAAATATGGACCAACTTATAATTGGGCCAAACCTCAGGGACCTATATGTAATTCTCCCAAAAAATATTAATATTTTAACGAAAATGGTGTTGTATATGCTATTTTTAGTATAAATCAAGTTTAACAGCCTCACAATATAGTGCTCAAAATTAATGAGAAATCGCACCATAAACAAAATGTATGAGAACGGCCATTTCCAATGTGCTTTATATAAAACTATAAACATGACAAATATCATCCATGGTAACTTAACATTTGCCAGTTGCCACCACCACTTCCAATCTTGGGACCCTTGTTTCCAGCACCCTTGGGTACGTTGCCCTTCGAAGATGTCTTCTGCTTCGACATGGTTTTAGCCTTCTTCTTATCCCTAGGCTGCCTTTACCTTGACCGAAAATGGGAAATGAGTTATATAAACCCTGTTTTTCAGTCTTTTATTTTGATTGAGAAAAAAGTGGACATCACCTGAAAAGAATTAACTAATTAGTCACTTCAAAATCAAATTGTTAAAATAGACTAGTAAATTGGGGTGAGAGGAAATTACTTTTATGTCCTGTACTTCTTCTTTCAATTATGCCAAAATTGCTTGCCAACTCAAATACCTGAAAATTTGGCATGCCAAATTTCTGCACTCTCTTCCGGCCGATTTGGGTGGGTTTTTTTGCCCAATTTATTTACTTAATTTATAAAGCCCTAAGGTCCGTTCTCGCAGCAGTTGGTATCTCGGTAGATTTGAAGTTTGGTCAGTTTGTTGCCCGTAATTTTTATATATATAATTGAGCAAATTGCATTTTTGGTCCCATACTAATGGGTCATTATCACTTTTGGTCCCATGTTTTTCAAAAGTGGTTTTTTTGGTCCCATAATATTTTTTTTGTCAATTTGAGGACTTCGTCAAATATTTGACGGAAGTCACTATTCATTCGTTGACAGAAGTCACTGTTTATCAAATTATGAACAGTGACTTCCATTAATTATTTGACGGAAGTCCTCAAATTGACAAAAAAAAATTACTATGGGAGCAAAAAAACCACTTTTTGAAAAACATGGGACCAAAAGTGATAATGGTCCATTAGTATGGGACCAAAAATGCATTTTGCTCTATATAATTAATCTAGACAGCAACATCCACTTCTCTGCTAACATTTGCGGAAGGTACTTCACACGAAGATGCATCATTAGTAAGATTTGCACATGAATCTTGGGTATTTGTCTAATTCGTAAAAGATTGAGTGATCTAGAGTTGTTTTAATATTTATTGTACTTTTTGATTTTTTGTTTAAGGAGTGGTTAGTTCTTTTTTTTTTCTAGCAGTGTGATTGGAGGCATTTGTTCTTTTGTGTGTGTGTATGTGTGTTTTTTTTTTTTTTAGGCTTTTTTATGCATTTCAAAATTTTGTTGCCAAATTCTTTTATCGATATGTTTGTTTCATGAAATGGTAAAGCAGATGGATTTTAGAAAAGTCATTCTTATTATTGAGATTTTGATGCTCTTTTTGTTTGGTATGTTTATGGACACTGTGGTACTATTTTCAAGCTTGAAAGAGAGAATCCCCGAAGATAAAATACTTGGATAGGTTGACAAATAAATCAGAAAGGAAATATATTAACCAATTTCAAATGGGCAGGGATGCCCTGCCATCTTTGTGTAATTCTCCACGATGCAGGCGAGTTAATAGAGAGTCGAGAACTTACTGTTGTGGAAAAATTTGTATTCTCGAGTGTGTAATTACATCATAAGAAAAACTGCACAACAGAGTTCGACTTCAAGCGTTCCAACCGGACTGTATCTAAATATTTTCACAAGGTTCTTAAAATAGGCTGAAACTCCACCAGTTATTTGTTGTCAAACCCACACCCGTTGAAGCTAATTGAACCGACAATATTTGAAATTGGTTTGAGGTACACTAATATTTATAAATTTTTCCATATAATTCTGACTGATTCAACACTAATATTTATAAAGGTGAGACTTATTACATATTTTGTATGTAACTTGTAGGGTTGCCTTAGTTCGTTGGATGGTACTTTAATTGAGATTTTTGTGTCGGATGTATATAAGGATCGCTATCGCTCATGTAAGGGAAAGTGCCATGTAAATATTCTAGGAGTGAGCAATTCTTCGTAGTCCTTCATTCTACGAAATTAGAGTCTAAAACGAGATTGTAATTGCATGCAATCTCCTCCATAACTTCATTCAATAAGAGATAGTTGTTGATCCTATAAAGATTGAGCTTAATGACGATGATGTAGATTTTGAAACAGATGGTCGATCAAATGAATATATATCTCACATTCAAACTACTCAAGCATGGGCTGACTTTCGTAACAACATAGCCCATGATATGTGGACGCCTTGCCGGACGCGTAGATGAGATGCATAATAAAGTTGATATTTTGGTTATATTACATATTATGGTATTAGTTCGGTATTATGCTTAACATCGAAGCTTGGTAAAAGTTTGCTAGGACTTGGGATCTTGTACTAGCATATCGCTTTATTGTGTGTTTTATTCCTAGAGTTATCCATTGGTTTTAGTTTTTGGTATTGCATCATGGTTTGATATGCAGCAAACATTTATTTGATGATATATTTTCATAATGAATGATATTAATATGATTTTTTTCTTTTAAAGAGATGACTCTCTTCTGACATCACTTTCAAACACATATAGTAGTGGTAACCATAGAGGTGAATGTTGTGGTTCAAAGAAGAATGAGTTAAGACATTCCTGGACCTCGACGGAGGAATACGCGTGCATTGCTCAATGCATTTAAGGATATCATAGCAGGTGGTTGGAAAATACCAAATGGGTTTAGATCTGGCTTCATACCACAACTTAAAGCAAGTATGAAATTGGCATTACCTGGTACCGACTTCATCACCAGTGAAGTCTTACCTGATAAAGGATCCTCCGACGAGGAGTTAGCTGTCGGACAATCAGTGTCTTTATGCCCGAGTCTTCCATATTTAAAACATATAGTAGGGAGCTTTTCATAGCTTACTGGATATAACATATCATCAACACTTACAACACCAAGAAAAGGCTCCTCTAGGTTTATCTGAACAACAACCCTAGTAAAGCTTCCATGGACCGTATAATACGTTATGGGATCCACCTTAACCGGTTCTCCCAGACTAAAGGCCAAATAGAAGAGAATCTCCTCTTTGTACAACTCGAAGGGAGTTCAGAGAATCAAACACAAACTATAGTAGATTTAATCTTATCCTTAGACAGTTGGAATCTCGAAAACCATTTTCAGGACACCAAATAGTATCCGGCCACCACCCATGGGCCATTGGTTAGGATATGCTCTGAAAGTTTTCAGTCATGCAGTCGTAGAACAAAACAACTATGACCAGTGTCGATCAAATCATACTCACTCTGTAATCCCCAAAATTGTGTCAAATTTGCTCTAAGCAATGGCAAACTAATGGTTCTTCCCATGAGTCGTAGGATAATGGAGTCCTTCCATGGTGCTTGGATACTCTCCTTAAACTCTTTATCTAAGATGATACGAGAGTAAGGATGATCTTTATCTGGTTTTAGAATCTGAATTTTGTCAAGATCCAACAAGTTTTCTTTCTCCAACCTGATGTCTTGAGGTCTGTTCATGTTATTCCCCATCAGAGACTCCCTATAGAAGGTTTCTTACCTACTGTAGTGTCCATAGGTTCCTGGACATCTTCCATGGGATCTTCATCCTCATCTTCTCTATCGATCATTCTTTTAACTTTCTTGGTGCTTCATCTGATAAAATCTTTCTCCTCCGAGGAGAAAGGAGCAGTCTCTTTTCCAAAAGAAATTTCTCTCTCTAATATGGTCTTTAAAATTACCTTGGAATTGCTTGAAGAATCCTCCATTTGCTTCTCAGATAAATGGATGGTGAAATACTCCAGAAGATGATGTTGTGAGGGAGAGAGTTGGATACTTGAAGCATAATCTTTTGGACTGGTGGGTGCCGAATCCACCAAATAAAAATCCTAAACTACCAAACACAATAAATTGCGTATAGTGGTAAAGGGTCGATCCCACAGAGATTGGTTGGTTTCGTAAATCTCCTAATAACCAAGTGAACGAAGCAACAGAAAGTAGAGGGGGGGTTAACGTAATTAAAACAAACTAACTTAAAGCACGAAATCAGATTACTCAAATAACTAAGGCTGAAGATAAAGAGAGTTGTGAAGGTTGATTATGAGAGAAATACCCTAGCTAAGTTGTTACTTCATTCCATACCTGTATCTAATCCTTGATGCAAAAATCAAACCTGATCGAATGGTAGATTAACTTACAATAGACAAGAAGCTCATCTATATCATCCTTTCTTATTTTTAACTTAATCAAGAGAAGCTCATCAATTAAATCCTTACCACATAGCAGTCCCGCGAACAAGTATCTAGGATTTAACTATATGATAGCATTGAGCACCAAAAGGACATTAATCATGATCCAAAATCTCAAGAAGCTTGGATTTATGAAATCATATTACGCATGCCTCACCATATTGTTGAGTAAACATGGTGGTAAACTCTCAATGATGTGTGGTTCTTATATACCTTTACAAGACTATTACGTATCAAGTATTGGTATAACCTCATCAAGTTATTATCTAGGCATCGATTGATCAGAAAGATGATTCGAAAATAACTTATTCAAATACGTTCAAAGCATGCATAAATACCATGAACTAGATTCGCATTCATTCTTTTAGATCTCATAGATATTGGCAAGGAATAAGGATACAACCTAACTAAGATAAATATGTTCAGCTGTTGTTCATATTTACAGAATATATAAGGCTAATAAACTGCTAAGAAACTGAATTTAAACCAACTAAATTAAGCTACAAAAGATATACTAAAGTATTCTATGATCTAAGCATGAAATTCAACTAAAAAGAGGAAAGGAAAAGGGATTTCTTGCTCTTGGCCGAAACAGGGGATCAGCCCCTGTTCTTGCTCTGCTCCAGCAGCAGCAGCTGCTGCGTTACTTCCTCTCCAGCCCCCAAAGCTGAATTATCAGCCCTTTTGCCTTCTAATTCTAGCTTATATCTCCAAGTTTGCAAGTTGGGCACACAAACCAAGGCAAAAGTGCTTTTGCAACTCCCAAAATCGTAATCTTCAGTCTTGAGACGCACAAAACTGAGCTAGAGCAGCTGCATGTGTGCCAGCTGTCCCAACAAGAGGATTCAGCCGCACTTGTTGACCGTGGTCTGCTGTACGTGCATTAGCCTTAGGGATGATCATGCATTGGGGTCATGGCTCAGGCATTTTCAACACTTAGCATCTTTTTCTTCATAATTCTGCCTAATCCCTCATTTATCAACATGTTTCTGCAAAAGTCAAATAAAAGCAAATTAAGTAGAAATCTAATCCAATTCAGGGGGAAATTAAAGAGATTTTCATGTAATTTATGCATACTATCATGGACATTAAGCATGCGGCCCAATGCAGGGGCATCAAAGTAATTTAACGTTTAATTTGTTGGGTTGCAATCTAGGAAAGTACATGCTACCACAAATTGGGCTAGATAGTAATATGACCTAAGTACCTAACCATCAATGTAAAATTGGGTCTGGACAACATAACCAAAAAATTATTGTTCATAGACTGAACTTGATGGATTACATCCCACTGAAGTAAAGGTTGCCTTAGTCTTCTTGATACGATCTTTGATTTCATGTAAAGTAGCTTCACGGGCAATGTCACGGACTTCGGGCTTATTAATTCTTCTCTTCTGGATCACTTCCAAAGTAGCACTGACAATGGATCTCGAGTAGGGCTTTTTGGTGGTCCTACGCCTCTTCTTCACAGCTTCACCTGCAATATCCTTCTTAATTCTTATGTTGTTTCCTGTACATAATAGTCTAGGTGAGCTTAGCGGGCCTCAAGCGGTTGTGGAAATACCTTTTGCATTTTTACTTAACAGAGAAAAACCTGAGAGTCTTATCAGATAAATCTAATACCCTTTCCTCGGTATATCTTGTCACCACTAAAGCCACAAAGCTCTGTCTTGAGAACCATGGTTGTAGACGTTATCTTACCTTAATCAAAGGTTTCTTGTATGAGTTTATAGAATCCAACTCGAAATAAGTCTAACATAAATGAATAGGAAAAAAAAGAACACTACATATATTTATATATATGTTGAAATATAATTACATTACTTAAAACAGGAAATGTGAGATAACTACCCACATGGCCTGCATAATTTGACATTGCTCCCCCATTGTAAATTCTCCCATACTAACTCCCCAATTAAGTTTATCAATTTTACTTCCCTCCCTCTTTTGGGTGATTTTACCTACTTGCCCCTCTGAAGACTATGACTTTCCCTCCCAAACCCATCACTCTCATTAATGTGAAATAAAAAAAAAAAAAAAAAAAAAACTACCGCCATTGAGGGAGTTCTGAGAGGAAAACTGACGAATAGACGAAGTGATTGCTGAGCAAAAAATTAACGGTGGGTGGTTGCCGAAGAAGTGGGTTTCAGCTACGAAGGTCAAAGAGTTCAGGTGTTGAGGGAGTTCCGCCGCCGAGTTGAGTCTGTCGCACTAGGGTTTCCTCCACTGAGTTCTAAAATTAACGATCAGGGGGTTCAACCATCGACGAGGACGCCGACCACGAAAAAATACAGGTATTTCGCCCAATTTTTTTGCCTTTTTTCCCATCTTTGCTCCCAATACGAGATATCAAGTATTAGCTACGCTATTACCCATTTTTTTATACAAAATTGGTTGGATGTTGTTCGAATTTGAATGCCCTGCTTTGGTTGGGGGTTGATTGAACCGAAATGCTCAAATTTGTGTATAGGTTGTTTGAATCTAAAAGCCCTAGCGTTATTTTCCCATATTATGTTTGAATACGATATTTCAGTTTTTAGGTACCTTATTACACCAATTCTGTACACGAAATTGGCATTTAGTTGAATGAATTTATGCTTTGGAAGTTCCTTGAACCGAAATTACCTTATTTGTTTGTGGGTTGTTTGAATTTGAAAACCCTAGATTATTATTATGTTTTTTTTGCCCTATTCTGCTCCAATACTATATTCCTGTGTTTAGATACGCTATTTATTCTTTTTTGTACACGAATTTGTTATTAACCCAATGATGTTATCTTTGGCAGAAATGGCTAGCCTTCAAACTCGTTGTTCCCCGTGGCATTTTGTAAAGAAATGAAACATATTCGGGTTTTAATGAAGCCCGTACACTATGAAGCCATTTCTAGATGTCCATTTGGTTTTTTCTTGAACATGTCGTTTGCATATGCATCCAATTCTAGAATCAAGCTATTGATATCCCGATTTGACGTGCAAACCTGTTCTGTTTCTGTGGGCGAAGATATCGTTATTCCCTTAACCTCTGCCGAATTTTGTATAGTTAATGGGCTGCAGCAATATGGTTTGAATGTTGATTTACACTCCAAGCGGCCATCCTCGACACTTGAAGATTTTTTTGATAACGATCCTCGAAAATGTACGAAGGATAACATTGCAGCCATTATGAGGAATTTGATCCTGAGTACAATAAGTCTGATGTGGAAGATTTTTGCCAGATGTATATACTATTTGTATTCTCGACATTATTGTTCCCTGTGAGCTCATTTTCTCTGCCTAGAGCACTTGTTTGCTATGTGAATAACCTGTTTTCGATTGGAGAGTTTGCCTGGGGTGTCACTACTTATAGGTTTTTGGTAGGAGCTATCATGCATCATGTGAGCAAAAATACAGTCTACTTCAACGGTTTCATGGTTGGTTTGATGGTATTTAAACAATTTCATAATGTTAGTATATCTTGTTGTCTATTATATGTATAGTTATGTTAATTAATTGAATATGTATTATGTTTAATGTAATAGGTAGCATTTTCCTACGTATGGTTGTCCTAGCTCGGTGCGGGCGTTTTCTCGATTTTTTAGATTGCAATCACATGCGAGCAATTTGCCCAGCAACCTAGATAGAGCCAATGATGTACTGGATGGCATTGAGAGAATCGAGGTAACTCATTTAACATTTTCTTTTAGTTAGTTTGTGTATATTACTAACATCATTTATTTTTATTTCGTTTGAAGCATGTGGATATCGTTGCAACTCAATCGAAAGAGTTACAATTGTTTGAACCTCCCACCATAAAGAATAATGTTGAACTGGGGACTATAGCTTTGCCGATGGAAGTTATTGCGAATCAGAGAAGAGAGTTAAAACTAGTAACCCCCGTTACTAGCCATAGGAGTGGAGCTTTAGGCGAGAGAAGACATTACCCCTATGTAGAAGGAAAGTGGTAACGCCCGTTACTACTAATAAAAACGTTACTGCGCTTTCATCAGTGACGGGCGTTAACAACAAATGCACATGGAGAGGTAACACCCGTTACCTAGGGCGGTGAGAGAATTATTTGGGCTGCTATATTAGTGCGTTTTTGGAGTATTTTTTTAGAAGAGCTTTTCTTCCAGGTCAAGACCTAGGGTTTGGAGAGAAGACAAAGAGTTTCAGAGGTTTTCTAGAGAATTCAAGAAGACGAGAGGATTGAATTCTTATAACGATCTTTGGTTTTATTATTGTTTTAATTTACAAACTAATTCCTTTGAATTTAGTTTTGATTAGTTTTCATGTGTTAGATTCGTTTTTAGATATTGCTGAATGTTTAGGCTTTTGTTTTTGAGACTTTGTTTAGATTTGATGACTATGATTTATTTTAGTGCAATTTTCTTTAGTTTTATGAGTTTTACTTCAATTATGAGTAGCTAATTCTCTAGGGCTAGGGGGAGTGGTGATGATTGCATGATAGATGTTTGATAAGGTGCTTGAATGACTCGTGTTAATTCTTAGTTTAAAAATAGGTGTGAATTGACTTGCGATGGCCTGATCACCCTTAACATGTGTCATAATTGCCTATAGATCGAAAGAGTGATGGTAATTTAGATAGTTTTCACAACTTGTAAGTTGTAGGGTACAAAGAGATTTGGTCCTAGCTTATACAACATTAATCTTATTCCATGCCGAGCCACTAGAATATTGAATTACACTAGTCTTGTTCCTATGGTTTAATTAACTATTGGTGATTGTGATAGCAACATTGAATACTAATTAAGCACTTGGTTACACCTTGAGAGAGGGTAATGCAAATATAAGTTACTAGGTTGGTTACACCTTGAGAGAGGGTAATGCAAATATAAGTGACTAGGTTATAGAATTACACTTGTCAGACGAGTATCATATCAGCTCTTGATTGTATGATTCATTACTTTTCCCCTGCTTGTTTAGTTTACTAAGTTAATTCGTATGTTTTAGTATTACTTGTGTTTAATTCTAGTTAATCGTTAATTTCTCTTTTAGTAGAATAATAGATACCACAATAATTGCTTTTTGTTAGGTCTTTAGATTAGAGAAGAATATAGAGTAGTGATTGATTTCCCTTCCCTGCGGGTTCGATCCTATTGTGCTATGATTATGTTAGTGTACACTTGCACGATTGGTTTTAACTTGAGTAAAACTAAATAACAACAACTGCGAGTAATGGGATTGTAGGGATGGAGAGTCAACAGGAGAATGAGAATGATGAAAAGGTTGAAGAGGAGAAGGAGAGCGACAAGAAAAGTGACAAGGCTGAGGAAAGTGAGAAGAATGAGGAGAATGGAGATAAATATATTGTCGTTATATTGACTGCTATGTAAGAGAAAGTAGTGGAGGAGGATGTGGAGGATAAAGAAGAGAAGACAGGAGATGTTTTGGAGATAGGAGAGACTGCTAGGGAGCAGAATGTGAATGAGGAAGTTGGAGAGACTTTTGTGGAGCAGAATGTGAATGATGAGAATTTAGGTTTTCAGGTTGTTGATGATTATGCCCGTGGATGCGATTCGGATGATGGGCGTGATGAATTTAGAATGAAGAGAGTTGAGGACACCATTAGCTCCATAGTTGTTGATGTTAGAGAGAGTGATGACAGGAGAAAGAAAAGAAAATCCCGATACTTCATTATACTTCCTTCATCTACTGTCTCGAGGATGAAGAAGAAAGTAAGATGTTAGATTTCAGTTAATTATAATTTATGTTAGTTATATGATAATATCATAATCTCTAACTTTATATTCTTTTGTTGTGAAGGTGAACATTGGAAAGACCCTTATAGATGAATGCATTGATTATGTTGGGAGGTTAGACTATTCAGGAAGAGATGAGCTGACTCCAGAAGAGCGAGAAATAATCGATGGATTCATCCGGGGACAGGCTAAGGAGGCAAAAGATGTTGTTTACCGTGGGGACGAAGTTGAAGTCATAAATGCTGGCATAGACTGACTGCGTTGGGGCCTTGAGATGAGGCAAAGTGTATTTGAGAGTTATATTGAAATTTTGAACCGCATGAACATGACAAGAATTTGGGGTATGTCAGCCCATGTGACAACCGAGATATTGAGGCTGTACAGGGTAAAAAGTTCATCAAAGGATCAAAGAAGAAACTGCATCCTGAAGATCTGTAAGAGCTTGGTACGTTCCTTGAAGGCGGTGTCATGAGGAGTGTGCGTTCAATGCTTGAGCATCTGAATCTTGATGTCTTGGGAGGTTAGCGTTACATCATCCTCCCACTGAACACGAAGAACCACTGGCATATGGTGGTGCTCGACACTGAAACAAGGGTGTTTAAATGCTTGAACTCTATGCTTTCTGCCATGGCAACCGGGCATGCGAAATTGTGGGCGAAGTTCATTCGGATGTTTCTATTTCGTGCACATAAGTATGAGATTCCGAATGATGACGTACTCGGTTAGGTGTGTCCCTCGCAAAGTGTTGATAGCCTTGATTGCGGTGCCTATTTCTGGCTTTTTGCCGAATGTTTTGCTAGGGATGATTCGGCCTTCTGGACTGAGTCGTTGAGTGTGAAGTTGTCGTACTATCGGGCCCATTTGGCCGCTAAGATATTGGTTGTAGAAGACATTTGTAAGAAAACTTGAAAACTGATCGGTTGATTTGTGTAGGAAAAATCTGGTCTTTTTGTCGTTAAGTGGATATTTGTCCTTTTTTTTTGTGGTGTGTTGTTGTGATAGGCTGTAATTTTTTGGGTTTGCCCCTGAACATTATGGTGTCTGTTGATCAGATATATGTAAGTGGTATTGGTTCACATTTATGTATGAAATTCACCTAGGAGTTGGAATTACACAACTTGTATAAATTTGGCGATATGTAGTGTATGAAAACTGAAATCACGTATCTAATTGCCCATATGTCATATATTATCCTGAAAAAGTATGGATTCGCTTTTATTCATGTAGTATTAATTTGGCGATATGTAGTATATGAAAACTGAAATCACGTATCTAATTGCCCATATGTCGTATATTATCCTGAAAAAGTATGAATTCGCTTTTATTCATGTAATATTAATTTGACGATATGTAGTATATAAAAACTGAAATCACGTATCTAATTGTCCATATGTTGTACATTATCCTGAAAAGGTATGGATTCGCTTTTATTCATGTAGTATTAATTTGGTGATATGTAGTATATGAAAACTGAAATCACGTATCTAATTGCCCATATGTTGTATATTATCCTGAAAAAGTATGGATTCACTTTTTTCACCCCCATGAGTTGGAATTACACAACTTTCAAACCTATTATTGATCAATTTTGCAGTATATGATCACATAATACCATTTTTGTAGTATATGATCACATAATAACATTTTTGTATGAATTGGTACATTGTCACACAACATATTTGATCCTGAAGCATGTATCATTTAGTATAATGTCACAAGATCTTGTATTGATCATTCTCATTTAGTATATTGATAATTGTATCACTTAGTATAACATCACACAACATATCATTTGTACCAATTCAGTATTTGTACATATCCTTTGGTGCTTTTACACAACATTCTTCATGTAGTATTGATTTGGCGATATGTAGTATATGAAAACTGAAATCATGTATCTAATTGTCCATATGACGTATATAATCCTGGAAAGTATGGATTCGCCTTTTTCACCCCTATGAGTTGGAATTACACAACTTTCTTCACGTAGTATAAATTTAGCGATATGTAGTATATGAAAACTGAAATCATGTATCTAATTGTCCATATGACGTATATAATCCTAGAAAGTATAGATTCGCTTTTTTCACGACCATGAGTTGGAATTACACAACTTTCTTCATGTAGTATTAATTTGGGTACATGTAGTATATGGAAATTTAAATCATGTATCTACTTGTCCATATGTCGTATATAATCCTGGAAAGTATGGATTTGTTTGCCTTTTTCACCCCCATGAGTTGGAATTACACAACTTTCTTCATGTAGTATTAATTTACGATATGTAGTATATGAAAACTGAAATCATGTATCTAATTGTCCATATGACGTATATAATCCTGGAAAGTATGGATTCGCCTTTTTCACCCCCATGAGTTGGAATTACACAACTTTCTTCATGTAGTATAAATTTGGCGATATGTAGTATATGAAAACTGAAATCATGTATTGTCCATATGACGTATATAATCCTGGAAAGTATGGATTCGTTTTTTTCACGACTATGAGTTGGAATTACACAACTTTCTTCATGTAGTATTAATTTGGCGATATGTAGTATATGAAAACTTAAATCATGTATCTAATTGTGCATATGTCGTATAAAATCCTGAAAAGTATCAGGTATGAAAAACCCATCATTCCAGTCCAACTAACACCACTCAGCACAAATGAAGGAAAAAAAGGTATGCAATACATATAACAAAAACCATTCCAGTCCAACAAACTAAGTTACACATCATTCTTCATGTAGTATAAATTTGGTGATATGTAGTATAGCACAGCGAAAATGATGTATTTAATTGCCCCTATGTCGTATAAAATCCTGAAAAGTATCAGGTACAAAAAAAGTATGCAATACATATAACAAACACCCTTCCAGTCCAACAAACTAAATTACACAGATTATTCATAAATAACACAAACTGATACATTTTGCATATCATGGAAAATTACGATTCAAGGGGCTGTTTGCAGCTACGTCGATTATGCCCTTTTTGCTTACACTGTGAACATGTAAGATCTCTTTTGACAATTTGAGATGGTATTCTCTTTTATCTTCTACGTCCTGGTTAAACTCTCACATCAGGTGGATAAACAAATCGGTCCATCTCATTTTCCACCACAACCATCTTTTCACCTGTTGGTATGGGGTAGATTGGCAACCTGTACGCTTCTCTAAACATCGCAACAGAATAAGCTTCGTCACAGAAGTCATACAACGACAGTCCCTTGTCCTCAATACAAGCACAAGCATGCTTATATGCAATTCTAAATACCTACTACTGCTTACAAGTACATGATCTTGTTTTCAAATCCACGGTATAAGTTGACTTACCCTCGGTAACTTCATACAAAACTAGGCTTGCTCGATTTAGGGTCATTTTCCGACCCTCAGCATAATTCTGCTTCAGCATCTCCTCTGGGTGAGGAAAAAAAATTTCAATATTGTATTTTTCTCCAAGATCGCGCCTATCCTTCATCATGGTCATTATTTGTATATGTATCTGATCAACGGTACCTAACACAGGAAGAAACCTTGCATTATTTACCCACGAGTTCCAAGACTCGGCAACATTGTTATTTATGACCCCAAAACGTTCACCCGAAAAGAGACAGTTTACCCAATTCTGTGGCTCTGACTGTAAAATGAAGTCTTGTGCGCGAGGCATTGCTTTCAGAATCTCATCTACATATCTCCGATATTCAATCAACAAAGTAGTGTATGCGGCTTTCTGAATCATTATTTCCCAATGTTTTTTGTTCTTATAAGGGCAGAATCTGAGAATCTACATAGGAAAAAAAATAAAGGGCTAAACCCGGCAACCCCTCTGTCCTTTCAGGGTTTTTGCACTCCCCTCCCCTCCCCCTTTTCTTTTTGCATCAAACCCCCCAACCTTTGAAAAATCGCACACTTGACCCCTTCTAAAAAACTTTAACAAAGCATATCTGTACGATGCTGATATCAAATGTGTTGATATGATATATCAAATTGAAGCTCTCGACGCAAGGAACACAATAATGGTCTCGAAATCAAAATCCGACAACGGACGAAGAAGAAATTATCGGTCAAAGGTGACTCACGACAAACGAAGTGTTTGGCGGCTGATAGGGTCGGATGGGGTATGGGCTTGGTCAAAGGGGTCAAGTGTGAGATTTTTCAAAGGTTGGGGGGTTTAATACAAAAAAAAAAAAAAGAAAAAAGGAGAGGGGGAAAGTGCAAAAACCCTGAAAGGACAGGGGGGTTGTCGGGTTTAGCCCAAAAATAAAATCATACATAAGAAAGAATAAGTAACTGAATTAAATATGAAGTCTCTTACCTGAGTCCAGAAATTGTCCACCAAATCCCTCAGGCAATACGTATGGTTGCTGCCAGGAAACACCGTGGGGATAGCCTTCCGTAAACCTAAATGTCTGTCAGAAAAAAACCTTATATGATCTGAAATTGATTAGGCCTTGTGTCTGACTCGCTAATGCTTCATGCAGCTTCCTACAGAACCGTTTCCAACTTGCATCATTTTCAGCATTGACAACCTGCTTATGCTAGGGTGAACAAACCATCGTTGCCATCCTTTGACACGCGGACAGAAGACAACCTTTGAAGCTATTCTTAATGTGGGTCCCATTTAGAAAAATCAACTTCCTACATCCTCTAACAAATCCAACCAAACATGCATGAAAGCAAAGAAAAATCCTCGTAAATTTCTGAGTATCCGTATCCACCTCATAATCAACAAAACTGCTAGGATTTGTTTTTTTAACATCATCACAATACCATCTCACTCTATCATACGATGCACCATCATACTCATGGATATCATACAAAGTTATTTCTTTACCTTTCCACACCCAGTTGTAAGGAATTTCAACCGAAAAATCCCTTTGTAGGTCGGCTTTCATTTCTTTAGGAGAATACTTATGACAACTCCTACCTTCTCTCTCACAATGTTTGCAACCCAATTTGCATCAGCTCTAGGATGTCCCTCGTCCGCAGACTACCCTCTGGACACGTGTGCTGCAAGGTGCATTTTCTTGTGGCAAACTGTAAGTCTTTCTTACTATATGATGCATAGATACGCCATTTACACGTACTGTCGACACACACCACTATGATCTTCAAACTATCATTTTTAATGTACTTGAAGGAACGATGGATAGCAACGGAGTAATTTTTCACTTTTACCCGAAAGTCAGCCGTATCTTTGAACACTTGGCCTACCCCATTTATGCACATACTCCAGGAATTTAGGGAATTTGATTGCATAGCTTCAGATTGAGTTGTTAGTGTCAATCCCGCGTCCTGTGCTCCGTGCCTAACAGAATATGAAGGACACGAATTCATTATTAATTACCTGAAGCTAGTCGATCCCATATGCTCAACATCATTATCCATATCAGTCGCCCTAAGGTCAGCATATGTCAAAGTGAACGCTCTATGCAGTTCAATCATGTTATATCGTCATCATTCAATAACCTAACTTCATGATCCTTGGCATGAGGAGCAGTGTATGACAATCTTAATTCTCTCAGATTTATACCAGATCAATAAACCAACAATGGTATTTAAACTCATCAAATTGAAATCACCCATAATTGAGAAAACATGCATTTCAAGATTATAGCGAACACCACCCAGGAGTCGCACGGGTGTGCTATAGTCACCTTCTTCGTATGAGCTAGGCATCGCTAAATCCGAAACTTTGTTCACAAAATTAAACCACGAAATTGAGCTACGAAATATTAAAAATTAACGAAATGCTTGATATTAGAGACGACGGGAGTGAAGACCTAGACCTGGACTACGTCGGATAGAGTTTCTGGCACCGATTCACTTCAACACCGTCTTTTCTGTCAGAGAGAGCCGTCGTCGTCAGCGAAAATGGGTGCGCCGATAACCGTGGTCTGTAATTAGAAGAAGAAGTGAGCAACGCTTGCCGAAACACACCCCGTAGCCAGTGAATGGGGTGAAACTGACATCAAGGGTGCGCCGACGAGCTAGGAACGAGTTTCTCCTTTGGCTTTCAGACAATAATAATTGTGTAGGATGTGGTTGTTGGAGATGATAAATGGAAGGTAAGGTGATCATTTTACGTGCCTGGGTACTTGACCAAAATTATCAAACTCATGTGGGGAGTTAGTGAAGATAATTTTCAAAATGGGGATCTAACTAAAATTTTTCCAATTGGAGGGGAGTTTTAAGTGACTGCCGCTACTTAAAATTAATAAACTATTAAATACCTCGCCAGTAGGGATGACAACGAGCCGAGTCAGGTCGCGAGCCAGACGAGCCAATCCCTACCGAGCCCGAACTTAAGCCTTTTGAGTCTTGGCTCGTGGCTCGCGAGCATCTATTTAATTAAAAAATAATATTTTATTTATATATATATATAATATTTTATTAATATATAATATTATTAATTTTTATACAAAATGAATAAAAAAACAATATATTTATTATATATATTCATTTAATATATATTATTATATATAAAAATATATTAAATTATTAAAAAAACTAATTTTTTTTTATCAAAAATAATATATTTGGACGAGGCTCGAGCCGAGCCAGAAAAAAAGGCTCGGCTCGACTCGTTGCCATCCCTACTCGCCACTTTCAAAAACATAATTTTCAACTCTCAATCCCACCGTTCAAATTCTTGCAAAATTAAACCCTAGAATCCAACATCCCAATCCCCATCGTGCACTCCTGAGCCTCAATCGCTGCCACCACCACCACAACACCGCCACCATTACCGCTGTACCCCCACCAGACCACCACTGCACCGGCGAGCTCGAACCCGACTTCGAGCTTGCCCGAATCCATTCCAGCTCAAACTCAAGCCAAAAAGAAAGGTCAAAGTTCCTTAGGCTCGGCTCGTATATTTATATCCCTAAATTATTCCCAAACCCCACTCAAACACTTTGCAAACACACGAACTGCGCGCGCATATGTGTTAACAAAGTGATGGGTTTCAGTGGCGGAGCCATGGATGTCGGAGTGGAGAGAGTTTTCATCGGAGCAGGCTGCAACAGAATAGTCAACAACGTTTCATGGGGTGCCTGTGATTTGCTCTCTTTCGGTGCTCAAAACGCTGTTGCAATTTTCTGTCCCAAGGTCTTCCTATTAGCTTCTTGTACTCCTTAACTTCCAGTTATGTATTATTGTTTATTTACTTTCTTTTCTCTGGGTTTTTTTGTCTTCTTGGATAGACTGCGCAAATTTTGACCACACTTCCGGGGCATAAGGCGTATGTGAACTGCACGCATTGGTTGCCCAGCAGCAAGTTTGCATTTAAAGGTTCGATCTTTGCCCGTGATTCTGTTTGTATTAGGTTTCTCTTTTTTTTTGAGTGATTGCCATGGAGTAAATTGGGAGCTGTAAATGTTGTGTACTGTTTAGTTTGTTCAAACCCTTTTGAGAATTTTGAGCTTTATACTTGATGGTTGTTGATGCGGTTATTTCTGATGAACAGATGAGTTTATATGAATTTGGCAATTTTTTGTTTCAGCTAAAAATTTGGGGAGGCATTATCTGCTGTCTGGAGATGCTGAAGGAACAATCTTTCTTTGGGAGTTTTGCCTTGCTGATAGAAAGGTGCTTTCTTTACTTCGTTTTTCTTCTTCTTCTTCTTGCACTCAATAGATCAAGTTTGTGTCCACAAATGCTTTAAGAGTGGCATGCCTTGTCACTATTGTGATTTTCGTTTGTCATGACTTAGGAGTCACAGACTTAGTTATATATCGGGTTTTCTCGTAAAGTTGCTATTTCTAATATTGGAAAAATTGATTTGCTCCGTCAACAAACTTTAAGATGTAGAGAGTATGTACTGCTTTCTTAGCTACTGGGACTACATAAGTGTTGCTAGAGAAGTTTCATTAGTGTAAATGTTTCTTCAAGGATCATATCCTAGATTAATCTTCATATTCCAACAACAATTATTTGCCCGATCATCAAAAGGGGTGAAAGCCGTTTTTTGGTTGACGATTCATGGTTTTTCAAATAGTTTAACTTGGGTTCAAATTAGTGGATGTTTAACACGGGTTCAAATTAGTGAATGTTTAACATGGCTTTTTCTGAATTGTGGCGTATTGATATTTTTATTTCTTTGCAGTGGAGGAATTTGTTACAAGTACCAGAGAACCATAAAAAAGGTGTCACGTGCATCTCCTCAATTATGCTGTCGCAGACAGAGGCTATATTTGCATCCACCTCATCTGATGGTACCATAAACTTGTGGGAAGTAATCTTTCCATCAACCTCAGAAGGTGAGTCTGTTGGATTCAAGCTATTCTATGATCACGCAGTTTTAATTTGCATTTATTGACATAAAATTCAAATGACAAAAATTAGATCTCTAGCTATGCATTCATCATTGATGAGTATCTATTTTTCTCCACTTCATTTTATGGTGTTTTAATACTCTTATATCTTTCCATGGCTTATGCATGCATATATATCCAGGTGAATGCAAATTATCATTATTGGACTCCATAGTTGTCGGTAGAAAACCGATGGTTGCTATTTCCCTTGCTGAATTGCCTGGAAACCATGGGCACCTAATCGTAGCCATGGGCGGATTGGATAACAAAATTCACATTTACACTGGGCAGAGAACCGGAAAAGTGTGTACCTTCCTATTCTTTAATTTAATCAATTAGTTTATGGGATAATTACAGTGGCATACATGAGGTTTGAACTAATTACACAAACTTCCCCTGAGTCAGAAATTTAAAAACTTCCCTTGTCAAAGAAGCCTTATTACATCTGTATCCATACATTTTGATGATATTATCTTCAATTTATTATGAATACCCTTTTTCGCCCTCAGTGTATGTGAAGGGAAGTTTTTGTAATGTCAGACCTTGGTGAAAGTTTGTGTGATTAGGCCAAAACTCAGGGTAGACCAGTGTGATTATCCCTTTTTATATTAATTTCTTTGCTAAATTATGCATCACATTTATTATTTTCCAGTTTCTTCATGCCTGTGAACTAAAAGGCCACACTGATTGGATTCGTTCTCTTGATTTCTCACTACCTTCACACGCAAACGGTGAAAATCCCACTCTTCTTCTCGTTTCTTCATCTCAAGACAAAGGAATACGCATCTGGAAAACATCCTTACACGAATCTCTCACTAATAACATGAAACAAGAAACCACCTTAGCTTCATACATTAAAGGCCCGATATTTTCATTGGATTCGTCCTTTTATCAAATATCGCTAGAATCTCTCCTCATTGGCCACGAGGATTGGGTATATTCAGTCCAGTGGCAGCCGCCTCAAAGCCTGTCAACCGAAGGTGCTGAACATTTCCAACCACAGAGCATTTTATCTGTATCCATGGACAAGACAATGATGATCTGGCAACCTGAAAAGACCACTGGTATTTGGATGAATATGGTTTCGGTTGGGGAATTGAGTCATTCCGCTTTGGGGTTCTACGGGGGGCATTGGAGCCCAACTGGGGACAGGATCTTGGCTCACGGATATGGTGGAAGTTTTCATCTTTGGAGAAATGTTGCCACTGAATTTGATGATTGGAAACCACAGAAAGTTCCTTCTGGGCATTTTGCACCGGTTTCGGACATTTCATGGGCTGGAAAGGGGGAATATCTGCTGTCAGTTAGTCATGATCAAGTAAGGGGAAATTATTTATTGATATTGATAAAATCTTGTTTGTTTTGCATGTCCATTGAGTGTGCTCTTGACTGCTAGCATATATAAATATTAGCTTAGGCAGAACCCGATTCTTGATTGTTTTCAGTTCATAACAGCTGAATTTGATGTGGTTTTAAATAAATCTAGCAAGCCTAATTTCTGTGGTATCTCTTTTTCTTTTTTTTTGATTTTCAGAGATAGAAGTATTGACTACTTTTATGTATTATTGCAGACATCTAGAGTATTTTCCGCTTGGTGTAATGAATCTTCTTCAAAAGATGAAGAAGCTTGGCATGAAATTGCACGGCCTCAAGTTCATGGGCACGATCTTAATTGTGTGACAATAATCAGAGGAAAAGGGAACCATCGATTTGTGAGTGGGGCCGATGAGAAAGTAGCCAGAGTTTTTGAAGCTACTCTCTCCTTTCTGAAGACTTTAAAGCATTCCACTTCCCAAAAATTTAGCTTACCTGATGATCTTCCCGCAAATTTACAAATTCTTGGTGCAAATATGTCTGCTCTAGGGCTATCGCAGAAGCCCATATATGTTCAAGGTGAGCTTTACCCTTCAAAAGTGCTTGTTCTTTATGCAAAGACCGTATGTTAAGATATATGCTTACTCGATGAGTGTGTAAAAAGGAAAAAAGAGTAATTTAATAACGTGATGAAGCTTCAACAGCATGAAATTATAAATACGTATTAGAAACTTTTCTTTAACATACGAACTTATTTGTTCTCAACATTTTTATTAAATTTATGATAGTTAAGAAACCATAGGTACTAGAGGTTTATTAATAGTATGGATTAAAAAAATCTTTATTATATTACCACAAATTTTTTCTGTGAACTTCACAGGATCAACTTTAAAATTTTCTCTTAGCACTTAATTGAGAAAAAAGGTTGGTAACATTATCTTCTAATGCAGCGTCAACAGAGTCGAAAGAAAGAAATAATAGTGAAGGCATCGTTAGCATTGAGACTGTTCCAGAAGCAGTTCCAGTTGAGTTTACGGAACCACCTATTGAAGAGCAACTCGCATTCCATACACTATGGCCGGAGTCTCACAAGCTTTATGGTCATGGAAACGAGCTTTTTTCTGTGTGTTGTGATCATGAAGGAAAGCTAATTGCTTCATCCTGCAAGGTATTTCTTCTTCTATGTTTGCTTTTCATCTAAACTAGCCCCTGAAGGCACAGATGTGCAACACAATAAACATGTAATTAATTTTACATTTTAAGTTAAATAATTGGTGGTTAAAGAATGAAAGATATTGAATAATGGTGAATCTTTCTTTCTTCTTTAATCGAAGTGAAATTGGCTCACCGAAATAGAGCACAGTTACTGTTAAGGGTCTCTCAATTTATTAAGCAATATGGATATGAAAGATATTTCATGCGACTAAAGCAATTATTCCATACTTTTGACAATAAATTATTCAATAGATATTTATATTGACACTTATAGATTGGGAGCTTACAAGCTCTTGAACGTCACAGGCACAATCAGCATCTGTTGCCGAAATATGGCTATGGCAAGTCGGGTCGTGGAAGGCTGTAGGTCGCTTGCATTCCCACAGTTTGACTGTCACACAGTTGGAGTTCTCTCACAACAACAATTTTCTTTTGTCCGTCTCCAGGGATCGCCATTTTTCTATTTTTGCCATTAAACAAACAGGTACGATGAAATTTGCATTCTGAGTACAGTTAAAGTTGCACTGTTTAATCAATGAGAGACCAGCCCTAAACTATTTTTTAGCTTATAGTTATTTCTTTTACACGCACCTCGAGTGTGCCCATTTTGCTTGTACACTTAGAATCGATCATGTTTACAACCGCGTCAAAGTATCATTCATGTTTCGTTGGCTCGCAAACTTTTATTGTTTAAGAACTGTTATATAGATATATATATATATACACACATTATACAGTACCACAAATGATATTAACTCGTGGCTTCATCCATAATTTGCATAACAGGAGCGGACGAAATCAGCCACGAGCTAGTTGTGAAGCAAGAAGGCCACAAACGAATAATATGGGCTTGTTCGTGGAACCCTTTTGGCCACCAATTCGCCACGGGGTCGAGAGATAAGACCGTCAAAATCTGGGAACTAGAAAATGGGTCCTCAGTTAAGCTGCTGATGACTCTGCCAATGTTCAAGAGCAGCGTTACTGCACTGTCTTGGTTGGGTTTGGAGAGGCAAAAAAATAATGGGATTCTTGCGGTAGGAATGGAAACGGGTCTCATAGAGCTGTGGAGCATCGCCGTACCCAATGCTGCTCTTTTCGTACGCTTCGACCCATTCATGTGCCACATGTCTTCAGTGCAGCGGTTGAAGTGGAGATATGCGGAGAAGGGTGAGGATTCTACAAGCGCGCAGCTCGCGTCTTGTGGTGATGATCATTGTGTGAGAATTTTTCAAGTAGATTTTTAATTTTTCGAGTTCTCTTGGTCTTTTTTCCTCTCTTATGGGGATGGTCACGAATAGCCTCTATCATGGTTGTGGAATTACGAAAACACCTCGGGTAGGATGTGTTTTTTCATAATTTCCCAATTATAGAATTTTGTTCCTAGTTAGGTCAAACCTCGAGGGTATTCTTAAATCTCCCGGTTATATTTATGCCTTTTGTATCATTACAGGTTTTGTATAGCTGGAAAACAGAAGCATGTTAATATGATTTGTAACAATAACTAATGTGCGGATCATTTTGAGAAAGCAGTATTTATACTGTATTACTGTGTGTTGCACTGAATATTTGAGATTTATGAAAATATGATATAATTTGGAAGGTTTTGAACTTACACTTCTTGAAAGAAATATTTATTTGTTCTTGTGTTTATATAGATATTTTTAAGAATATTATTTTATGGTATCGTGTCGTATCGGATACTTTTGTGTCTAACACCATCGTATCCAATTGTTCTCACGTAAAATTTTTAAAAAAATTTTATATCATTGTATTCGTGTTGTGTTGTGTCTATATTTCTATATTGTTATGAAATTCATGCATGATGGTTTATAATGCATAAAATATGATAGAAAATAGATGGTTGTATGGAAAAATTGTTTTTGAGTATCAATTTTAATCAATTATGCATGGCTACAGAGGTGGTTATACGGACACGACACGATATGTATTCGACGGTATATATTTTTTGAATTTCTCACGTGAGAAGTATTGGACACGGTGTCCAATATGTATATCCGACACGACACGACGCAACAAAAATGATATTTTTAGAAATATCTGTGTATCAGATATTCTTAGATTTAAATATAAATAAATAAAGTGCAAATTATATTTGTGGTCCCGTAGGATTAGGTCTTTTGCAATTTTAGTCCCATGTCTTTGAAATTAGATACATTTAGTCTCATTATTTTCAAAAAGTTGCAATTCTAGTCCCATCCGTCAAATAATTGATTGAAAAGAACATTTTTTCCGTTAAGTGCATTTTGGGGGGCAATAGTTGTTGTTCATTAGGTTGTTTATTGCTGGAGTTTGTTTATTAATACCCATTTTGGCATCCTGAATCAACTTTGAAGCATTACTCTGAATTACTCTCATTAAAGTAATGTGGCGCTAAAATGAGGCGTTAATAATCGAACTCCCACAAAAAACAACCTAATGAATAATAACTTTTTCCCCAAATTGCACTTAACAGTAAAAAAAATTCATTTTTCATCGATTATTTGACGGATGAGACTAAAATTGTAACTTTTTTGAAAATAATGGGACTAAATATGTCTAATTTCAAAGAAATAGGATTAAAATTGCAAAAGGCCTAATCTTATAGGATCAAAAATGTAATTTGCTCATGAATAAATATTCATGCATCCATTTGGTTGAATATATAGACCGTAGAATGTAATAGGAAATTACTTGTGATGCCATGCATGCTCAAAATCCCAATTACAATTTATTTTAATTAATATTCATAATCCTAATCGAATTAAGAAAATTCATTAACCTCCTCTTCTTAATGAAACAAAATCGTTCAAATTTAATGATTAATCAAAAGGATTAATAAAATCAATTAGTTTTTTTATCCCATATTGGTTGGTAGACTCAAGTGTTGAACCAAAGAAATGTGAGTTAGTTACCTTGCCTTCCTCGTTAGCGATGGATTTTATAGGGTTCTATAGTTCATTTATATGGGTTGAATTGACTCGAACTACTAAGATATAAAATTTTTATATTTTATTTATATGTATCGAATCGGGTTAAACTATTAAGGTGTAAAACTACACTATTTGATGTAGGTTTTAGGGTGAATTGAATCATCATTACATTTTCTGAATTGCTTCTATGATTTTAATGAATTGCCACAACAACAAACATTGTATATTCTTTTTCTTTGTAATTGGTGGAACAAAGTTTATAAACTCCTTTTTCTTTTTAAATAAGCTCTCCTAAACAACGTGTATAAAGTATAAACTGTCTAGAAATTTTATAATCACCTCTAAAATGTTTGACAATTTTTTTCTTATAAAAGAGCTTATAAAATATTAAAATAAGCTTATACGACATAAGTTTAAATTTATCAATCTAATTTAACATATTAGTTCATTTCCCGTAACATATGTTTGTCATATTAATTATAAAATTAGGAACATATTATAAGTTCATAATCATATTTTTATCTATAGCACCGTCGCATACAAGTTATGTGGAGGAAAATAACGCAATATTAAAGATTATGATTCGAAAACTTTTGCAACAGAAAAAGTAGCTGATGAGGATGCATCCCAACCAACACAAAAGACATAGCAGAGGTAAAAAAAGAGGTAATGGTGGCCGATAAAACAACTCCTCAGCAAGAAAGTACCCCACAACTTCATGAAGTAAATACAGTCTCAACAAAAATGACTATAAATGTTCTGTTCAATCAATTTCTTTATGAATTTTTGAATGCTTGTTAATGTTTAGAAATTTTGTATTACAAGAGAGCGAACAATGAGTGTTCAAGATTTAGCAAAGGGAGACAATCCACATAATATGTCATTTTGTTTATTTTAATTTAATGAAAAATTAATACTTACTCCCCAAGGCTGAAAACTTATTCTAAATTCCCCAATTTGAAATTTGTTACACAACATATTTTTCCTAACCCCCCTCCACCCCCCCCCCCCCCCCCTAATGCCCTTGATGAATTGAAGAATGTCATCCCATATCCCTTCAATCAACTCTCTCACCTTTCCCGTTCTCTCCACCATTCCGATTACGAAATCCGACCACTGCCGATGAACGCCCAAAAAAATAACTCACGGTTGTTGTTGAAGAAGAAGAAGAAGAAGTTGTTGCGTCGTCCACCTCTCCTAAGTTTAATCTCAGGTATTTTTTGTAACCCTTTTGATTCGGCATTTAAGGTTCAAATTTGTGATTTTTTTCTTCTAATTTGAGATTATTTACTTTGTGTATCGAGATATTCAAGTTCTATTTGACATGAGATAGTAATGTTTGATACTTGATATATAGGATTTTCAATTCCAAATTAGAGTTTTTCAATTCGACATTAGGGCTTATAATTATACAAATGTTGTGTCCATTGCAGATTTGCAGTTTTCAGTTAATTAATGGAGATGACTCGATTGAAGCAAACATCCAAAAGACCCATAACGAAAAAAGAACCCAGTGTCGTGAAATCTCAAATTCGCGAGGAACCTCGGCGACGCGATGACATATTATGTCGTTGTTCGTTATCATATTTCACTGATAAATTGGGCGAAGTTGGTGCGCTAAATATTAATGCCCCGAGGCAAATGATACAAGGAACTCCATTTGGCACACTCCTTCACATGTTGGGCTTTCCAGGTAAAAACAAACACGTTGGTTTCCTTCTGAATCGTTTTAACTAGGTCAAACGGACACTCAACTTTGGGCACGTCAGTGTACCCTTTACTGAGATGAAGTTCTCAATTGTGTTGAGACTATAATGTGAGGGTCATCCCGTGGACCCTTATATTAGAGTGAAATCACGATTTCTACGTCTGTATTTTGATAACAAAAACGATAGGGTGACACGTGCTAACATATTGGAGAGGTTAGGGGAATTGGCTTATAGGAGTGATGCCGAAGGCATTAATGATTTTGTAAGAATATTCATATTGTTTGTTTTTTCTACATTTTTGTTTCCTCGCAGCAGCCTTAAGCTGCCAATTGGTCTGATATGCTATGTAGATGACCTAAAGCACATCAACCGATTCAAAGATAGTAACAAGTAGTTATAAACAAGTAGAAAAAGTTGGAATCACATAAAGAACACTAAAGACTAACCGTCAAGAGGGCATGGCAAGCATCGTCGGCAACTCGAGCGGCGTCATGCTCGTTCAATTTGTCATGATCGCCAGAAAACTGAAGCTTTTCAACGATGTCTGAAACGAGGTTTACGGAGTACGCGCACTTCTTCAACAGTACTGGACCTTCGGTCCGTTGACGTTTATAACGAGCGTCACCCTTGCAGCCTATTTTCCAGAAGTCCTTATCCTCCGATGAGGAAGTATCGCTGCCCTCGCCACGGTGGCCCACGACCATCTCCTTGCATTTACCAGAAATGGGGACGGAGTCCGGCAATCTTTTCCTCTTTCCCTGGAGGTCGGCCCGGGCTGCATCGTGGAAGCGGACCGCATCTCCCGAGCGGTTGCGGGAGCCGCTAGAGCTTAATGCGATGGGATCTTCGGGGGCAGCCGGCGGAGGAGTAGCCCCGCGGGCTGAGCCACGTTGCCGGCGCCGCCTCGAGCGCCATCATTGCCCCGGCGGGCCCCTCGCTGGATTCCTCTCCCCCTTGGGTCCTAGGGAGGGTGTACCTGTTGCTGTTGTTGTTGCTGGGGGTTGCCGCCAGCCCTTTGAGCGTTCATCATGCGAGCAAGAGCCTCGGCGTTCATCCCTAATGATAATATCTGGACGCCTGCAAATGAGAAAACACGAGCGTCAGAAGGTGATTATATAGATAACCAGCACAGAAGTATAACAATCAAGCCAAGTCAGAAACTATTCTAAAAGTTAGAGCAGTTAGTTCCTAAAATCTAACCATCAAGGGCCATGATATCAGCCGGTGGATTGGTTATCATACTCGGTGGGCAAGATAGGCCATAACGGAATAGCACTCCCTCGTTCTTCATCAAGACCTCAGCCTTGATCCACTTCTTCTCATTTCTCATCTCGAGGGCTAACCCCTTTGCCTAGTCCTCAAAAACCTTATTCCTTATCCTTTTCCTAATCAATGGCCCCTCGCCATGTATCAACCACTCTCGGTGAACCCCAAAAATTCCCCCGGGAGCCCCCACGAAAAAGTACTTCTCTTTCCAATGCTCGCCGTAGGAGGTGGATGGAGAATCTATCATCTTAAAGCCCGATTTGGCCTGGGCGTAATAGAACCATTTGTAGGGGACGAGCGTGTTGAGCGGGCCACTTGTATTAAACTGTCAAAATTGGCGATCGAGGGTTCGTGGCCTAGGGCTCTCATCATAATTACAAAAGTGTTGATTAGGGCTATGCCGTTCGGCAGAATTTGTGAAGGGCAAAGCACAAGGTGATGACAGATGGTGGCGACGGCGGACGGGATGGGAAACCTCAGGCCCCCGGCCAGGACTGCGTCCCAGTAGACCGTCAACATCCCGGGCGGCGGTCAGTTGGCCCTCTCTCCCTCCTCGGGAAGTCACATAGGAAATACTGCTTCATCCCAATACACTTTTGCCCTCAACTCCTCCAAATCATCGAGCGTCAGAATGCTCTCAATCTCATCCGGAGATCTGTCGGTTTGGTGAGGGTTATTTTGCCTCACTCGCGTTGCAGGCTCTTTTCCCCTTCTTTGACGCTTTCTGGGAGGTTTAGCCTCAGCATGACCCCCGGACGGCCCTGCACCACCCTCAGGGGCCGCGACTGCCACTGTGATCCTATGATCCTGAGGCCGCACAATACTATTCAACACAGGGAACACTCTCTCTCCCTGCCTCTGCATTTCCATTACGTTGTGCATCTCTTCAAAAAGGTCGTTCACCCCTCCAGGAGCACGCTCATTCATTCCTTGAACGGCGGCGCCAACCTCTTCATCCCTGGCTTCTACCGGAGCCCGGGCCACTGGAATAGCAGTAGGAATCCCCTCGCCTGAGGAAGCCCTGGCCATTGGAACTGCTGTAGGAACATTACCATGAGGGGAAGAACTCCCCACCGACATCTTATCTATTTCCCTCACATAAGCATCTGCGTTATCGTCTGCCATATCTGGGTTTTGGCTGTTGGAGATGAAGCTTTTCGCAAGAGATTCAGGGGAGAAGAAAATTTCTGGAATAAATTCAACGGCAGAAAGGATTCTTCACTTAGAGGGATCACTCACGCACAACCTAAATCTAAAGTTAGTAAAGAAGTTAAAGGTTTATGGAGTTTTACCTAAGGGTTGAAGGAAAGATTCGCCGGAATCTGTAGAAATTGCAGAAAGCTCTTGTTGCTTGATTTGCTTGAAAAGAGTTGAGTGCGTGAAAGGGGTAAAGGAGTCTTCCGGATCCCAATTTATAGGGGAGATAATGTGTATTAATTAGGGTTGGGGATTTGAAAATGCAATCATTTCCCGTCTTGGGAGACTCCCACTTTTGGTAACCGCCTCACGCCTCCCGGGGTACACGCGCCCACGTTCCCACTCAGCATTAAATGCGGACATGACACCATTTAATGCAGTGTCAGACTGTGCCCGTTACGGAAGTCAAGCGGTCACCTCCCTTGCTGAGGCTTGACCCTCGGATATTCAAAATTCAAGGCTCCCTTCTTTTAAATTCTACAGTACGCTCGAGCGATACTACAGAATTTGGGGGGCAAAATGATGAGGCACAAAACTGTGTTCCAATCAGAGCCTTCCGCGTGTCAACACTTGGCGATTAGGGAATGGGGCGCTCGCATCGATGGGCTCGTGGGCCAACCCAGCCCCCTTACTCGCTTAGTAGTACAGGCTCACGAACCTCAGCCAACCGTTCAGCTAGAGGGTTCAGGCTGGCTGGCTTGACGCTCACATCTTGGCCTTCAGGGTCATCCTTCTCAGGGAATCACCCGCACGAGGGCCACCTTCTTGGAGCTCGGGATTTCGACGCTCAAAGGCCATATGCCGTGGGGAACCAGTCCGAGCACTCTTCGAGCTTCAACAGCGCTCGTATGTGATCCTCCGCCGCCGCGGTGGATCCGAACCCTAGCAAAACGGATCTTGGGCCTTCCTCTCACACGACCCTCGTCAAGAACCTCTGACACAAAGGTGGTACGCACCTCATACCTGGCACGCCGTCCACTTTTCAGAGCTATCCCTCTCATGCCATCACTGACCGCCACGTGTTAGGGCAACACAGGTTTGGGACCACACGGTCAAATTGCCCAATCTGCCCTCACCCCTAACATATAAATAAGAGAGAATACCTACACTCTCTCCCAAGAAATCCTCTGCATACACACTGCATACATTGTTCTGGGCATTTTTCCTCATCTTCTCAAGCTTCATATTACTCTCACCACAGTAGCATCACCATTACATCTTGCACTCTTGGTGTTATCCTAGCTGGAAGAACCCACGCGCAGAAGGAAACCCAGATCCTGAGGCTCTCACGCCTGTGATGGTCTTTCCCTTTCCATATAAATACTAAAGTGTTGTTGCATTTAGGAAACTCAGATTCGTGCACCATCATAATATTTTTAAGAAAATTACAAATTTTTATGTATTGACCGCAATTTTACCGCGACCATTCCGAGACATTGCAACGGAACTAGAACGGTGGCCTCCCAGTGGCCTCCGTTCCGTTCTCCGGGACCGCCACGACGAACCATGATCCTGAGCAAACCAGAATATATTTCAAACTTCCAACAAAAAAAGCATATTCAATGTTCTTTATTTGTTTCTTCTTAAGATTGTTTATCGGGAAATGATTCAACTTAAAATCAAGCATTGTTCTTCTCCACCTAGTGTTCGAATTAAAAAAAGCCCAGTTTCTATATGGGTAGCAAAACACCACCACCAATAATAATAATAATAATAATATTAATAATTTTTATTTCTTATGAAATTACAATGGCTAACCCTATAGTATTGTAATTTTATGGAAGTTAAATGTATTTATTTTTGGTGCAATATGAACACATTGCCCATAATGTGTATTTTATATAGATAGTTTAAGCATTGACTTGAGGTGTGTGTTAAAATTAAAAAACTTAAGCATTGACCCAAACATGGAAATTATAATGCTAATTATATGTTTGAGGGTTAACTAATCCTTTATTTAGAAATGCAAATTCTCATATTAAATACTAGTGCAAATGCAATATTTAATTTCTAAAGTTTCGAATTTGTATCACTTTATTTCCTGAAGTTTTAAAGTAATAGACAAGTCTCTAATGTTATTAATTTGTTGTTAGTCCCTCAACAACTTTTTTAGTGAAATTTACCGGAATTTTTTTTTTGTAATTGGCTTTGAAGGGTGTGTCACTTGAATTGTACAAGACAAGAATACCGTTTTTAATCGCATACCTAACGTACATGAAATTTTTTCTAGCCACATTCTTACCGGATAAGTTATTGAGGGACTAACTTGAGAAAAATTTGTAACATTAGGAAGTTATCTATTACTTTGAAACTTCAGGAACTAAAGTAACACAAATTCGAAATTTTAGAAATTAAACATGACATTTGTTATAAATATTAATAATACAGTTGAATTAAGTTTTAATGTTAATTAGATTTAGATGATGCTATATCGGTTAAATCACTTCACATTAATATAGTTGGATTAGGTCCTCTCTTTGTTCGCAAAGAATGCTATACTTTACTAAACAAATATCGTGCATATTTATAGTAACTGTATTTATATATAATTGAGAATTCTTTTACGCCATCCCCTCAACCTAAAATTTTGAGTACCAAAAAAAGAATTCTTTTACGATCTTGTGAGTTTTGTCTCTAGTATGAGAGTTTCTCTCTTGCATGAGAGTCGTTCACACATATCAAAACCCTAGATCGCCGACAATGAACCCTGGCCAAGATCCGCTTTGCGTGCTACCATTCTACGAGAAAACTGATTTGCAAAGAAGAATGGGATATGAATGGCTGAACGACATCATGGTTGTATATAGTGAAAGAGAAATTTTCAAAAGAATTGATAATGAGAGTATGAGACTATTCTAAAACAGTATCAAGGGATGGCGAATCATCGAAAACAATTATCATCTATAAATTCTAGTGTGTTAGAAAAATTGTAAAAACATCCTATGTAATTGAATATTTTATTTAATTTTAAGTTATTAAGTTTTTTTAATATGTTGATGTCCAAGAATTTTCAGCCCCGACTACCGAGAAATTCTGGATCCGTCCCTGTTCTCTAGAATAATATTTCGAGTTCGGAGTTCACTTGGGTGTATGTGTTTAAAAGAAAAACAAAACAAAGGAAAATAAACAATATGACATGCCAATTAGACAAAAATATAAACGATAGGGATGATTAATTAGTCCTACACAAGAAACTACTGCAACTTTAAAAAAACAAAAAAACAAACAAACAAACAAACAAACCTACCTATGTCAATCTAACATAGTAATGCACATAAAATTCGATCATATATCGAAACTGATGAAGTTTTTTTCCTTAAGACTTTGAAGAGTGTCCACGAAACTCTGCTCCAAAGAAGTGAACTTTACACCCAGAGATTTTACCTTTTCATTTGACACTTGGTAAGGTAGTTTTGAACTACCCTCATTCTCTCCTGAACTGCATTTAAAATAGAGGCAAGATCATAGTGAATTGAAGCTATAAAACTAAATATATGGAAAAAAGAACATAAAGCGAATTACATTTACTCTACATATATGCTACAAATATAGGCAAAAATTTTCAATTTAATGGGGTCACCAACCCTATCTCCTACATTTAGTATCTCAGGGATAAACTATACATTAGTCTCTCATATTTCATTTTAAAAGAACTCTCATGACGTACAACCTTCTTGCCTCATTGTTTCTCATCCATCGGTGCAGCAGTCGACGCAGTTACAAACCTGATCATGCCCATCAAAACCTCTCTTCTCTAACATTTTCACAAATTTACATGAATAACGAACACCATATTTTCTAATAAATGGAAATTGAGGGAGTAGTTGTAAATTGTAATTTTATCAAAACTGAAGAATAGCAAATATGATTAGCCAGCCAGAGAATAACATGCCTATAGAAACTACACGCACAAAAATATGTAAACACACAAGTAATAGAGTCTTACATCTTGGGAAGACCGAGCTTTGGGTAGAGTCTGCTCAAGATATTGAGAGCCTCGTAGCCAGGCCGTACTTTCTCAACAAGACAATACCTACCGTTAGCTGAAGGATTCTCGAAAGCTAGAATATGTGCATATGCAACATCTCTAACATCAATCCAGAGTAAAACTTCACCCCAAACTACAAATTCACCAGGATATACAAGGGTCTTTCCTGAAAACGCATAAATTTTCATTTCATAGTAAATCCTAGATGAAATAATAAGCCACAGGAAGAAAAGTTCAAGGACACAAATAAAAGTCGTAAAAAAACGAACCAAATGAAACTTTTAGTTGAACTTTACCTTCGGTAACAAAGTCCAGAAAATATTGAGACGAAACATTGAGAGTTGGTCGTAGGATAGGACCGGTCACAAATCCGGGATTTAAGACAATAAGGTCTATACCATTTTCTTCTGCAAACTTTCTTGCAGCTTCTTCTGCCAATGTTTTGGAGAGAATATACCAACCCTAGGATAGAATTCACTGATTAGACAATTATACAATGCTCTATTTTGCATTTTGCGCAAGTGTCCATGGAGAATGTTTAATTAGGTAAAAATTTTAAAATAGTTTGACAAAATATTTAACACTCAAAATTGGAATATGAAAGGTTTTTGATAATTACACTGACACACCCTGAGTTTTGGGCTAATTACACAAACTTCCCCCGAAGGTTTGAAAAACTACTGTTTGAAACTTAAAGTTCACGAGTATAGTATCATGTATTAGGCTAAAGTCTGTCAGGGGAGCTTCATGTAATTTTTCAACGTCAGAGGAAGTTTATGTAATTAGACCAAACCTCTGGTTATATCTGTAATTATCTCATACCTAAATACATTTGCCTGTTCTAAGATGATATACTTATCATAGTATACAGAGAATTAGCAGAAGCTTAAAAACCGTACAAATGGTGAAGAAAGTATGAGGCCGAGCAATTAGAAGAAGTCGAAACCTTATTTTCTTCACAAAATATTGGATCGGAAAACCAACTTTCATCCACTGCCCCATCAGCTTTGTGAAGGTCTCTATTAACCATAACCGTCGCCATAGAAGATGTTAAAACCACTCGTCGAACAGATTGCACCTTCACACAAGAACGAAGAACGTCAAGTGTTCCGTTCACAGCGGGTTCAATAAGCTGTACCTGAAACACAGAAGAAGTACCATGACAACATTTCGAAACAGGGTAGAAATCCAAAACCACGCAAACCCATGCATGACGCATACAACAACGATAATCTCGTATTAAGATTTAAGACCCATAGGCAATGGGTGGGTTTTCACCCGACCCACACCATAAATTCATTATTCAAATTCAATCCAAATTCATGTTTATTAAGTTTTACCTAAAGCCAATTCAAATCCAAAACTTTAATTCTATGTGGGTTTGAATTGGATCTAAATCTAATGCGTATCCAAACCCAATATTTACGCAACTAAAAGAACTACAAAATATCTATACCTGTACGTTAATTTACTTTTTATTCCAACCTTCCTGGCTTCTACCGTAAGTAACGGTCGGATTTTAATTCGAATTTTGTATTTTATTCGAATTTTGACAACGATAAATTTTTTTGATTGTAATACCCACCATTTTCGGGCCTACTTCATTGTCATGGATTTGATCATGAGTTCTGGTTCTAAATGAAGGAAGATTGACTGACTGAGTACCTGTGGATCGTTGACATTTTCAAGCATAACGGGAGATGCAGTGTGGAAAACAGCATCACAGCCATCAATCACTGCATCAAAAGACCCTTCTTTCATCAAATCGGCTTCGAATAATTGGAGTCTCTCTTCAGCACCTTCCAGTGACTTGAGGTGTTCAACCTTCATCGGATCACCTAAGGAATTCTCAAAAGAAATATAATTAGACCAATTATAAGACATTAACTTTCCAATACTTTTAAAAAAAACTCATTCGATTCACAAAGTAAAAATTGGAATGAGTGTGTGTCAAAGAGAAAGAGTAACTGAGGTTGCGGACGGTGGCTTTGACGGTGTAGCCACGGCCGAGCAAAAGCTTAACGAGCCATGAAGCAATGAAACCGGACGCTCCGGTGACGCACACAACCTTCTCGGCCATTCTGTTATGAAGCTGCTTACCTTCTCACTAATTCACAGCAAATTCAGTTGAAGGCAGTAGAATTAAACTCACTTAAAAAGTGTGAAATTGTGCTGAAGAGATTTGAGGGAGAGATTGGAGGGAGAGAGCAAGATTAGAGATGAGATTGAGAGAGATTAGAGACGAGGTTGAGAGAGAGGGAGAGAGATTCTGGAAAAGATTTTTATCATTCAAGGCTGCCTTACAAGGCCAACACAGCGTACAATATATAGGTAAATGTCTCAGCCAAAACATCCTACTACAAACTCAAAATTACAATTTAAAATTTATGAAAGCGTATAACAACTCTTAAGTAGAAATCTAATTCCTTCAGCTTCCCAAAACGATGCCGCATTGCTCTCAAAAGCGTTATCAGAAATGCCCCAAAACTTGAAGAAACGCACTCTCCGATCTTGCACTTCTTCTGAACGAGACTTATGACAGTTTTGCATATGACATTACTCCCTCCTAATTGAGAGTCTTGACCCCAAGACTCTAATTGAGCCTTCTCTTTGCCATACGAAGCCCCAATTCTCCCCTCAGCAATAGTTTTGCATATGACACATTCCTCTGAATCAAAATAACATAACCAAACTTTTCAAGAATTGCAATATTGTGTGTTGTTGTAGTTCTCCGAGGCGGTGTTTGGAGGGGTGTGTGTGTATATATAAGTGAGGAATGTGTGGCTCTGCGTAGACGGGACCGAATCTCATATCTCAGATTTTTTTTTTTTGCCTCTATGAACAGTCACAAAAACTTACTAATTAGATTCTCATTATTGTTTCAAAACGTATTAGGGATAAAACACTTTTGCCCTGAATTATCATCGTCTTAATTGAAGATTTGTTAGTGGCTCCGGCTGCCTGGGTTTGGGACTGACAACGTCTAACTCCTACTAAATGCACTGGAAAAGAGATTGGAACACGTACAGTGCACCAAAAGAGATCTTAAGATTTCTGTTTTCCAGCTTTTCAATACTTTGGGTTAATCTGATACTCCTTAATATTCCAAGTACAAATAGAATGTTACAGTCCTGAGCATGGTTAGCCGGAACGCCATTGTACCGGCCGTTCCGCTGTTCCGGTTTGGAAAGGTGACCTACCTGGAACGGCGTTTCGGCGCGTTCTAACGGTCGGAACGGACCAAAACGGGAACGGAAACGGGATATTTGCTGATTGAGAGGCGTCCGCCTCCGCCCTCCGGTGGGGTTTCTCCTTTTGGCTCCATTTTCGGTCTGCAAATCCAACTAGCGTCGGCGAAGGAAAGCAGAGGTAGGGTGAGAAAGAAAAGCGGCTGCTGGGCCTTTGGGCTTCTCTGTTCAATTTTTAGGGTAAATTTTTTTTTTTTTATATATTTATAATTTATGTATAAATACTTATTATTGTCAAAATGTAATTATGGGAGTATATTAATTACTTTGGGTTAATGGGAAATAAGTCAATAACTCGATAATGTCGAGTGGCATGGCATTAAATGTGAGTATATTAATTACTTAATCAGTAAAACTTTTTATGGTTTATTAGTTTATATTTCTAACCTATTATTTATTATTTATAATATAGTTATTATATCACTAACCCGACATAACTATTCAACTGGTAATTCTTCATAAATTATGATTAATTATTTAAAATATAAAATCAGTTGTATAATTATAAAAATAGTAAATTGATACCAAATACTAATTGAGATAAATATTAATTTATAAATGAATAAGATTTAATATTTTTGAGAAAATTACAAATTTTTATGTATTGATCGCGATTTTGCCGCAACTGTTCCGAGACATTGCAACGGAACTGGAACGGTGGCCGCCGTTCCGTTCTCCGAGACCGCGACCACGAACCATGGTCCTGAGCAAACCAGAATATATTTCAAACTTCCAACAACAAAAGCATATTCAATGTTCTTTATTTGTTTCTAGGACCAAATAAAAAATGTTCTTTATTTGTTTCTTCTTAAGATTGTTTATGGGGAAATGATTCAACTTAAAATCAAACATTGTTCTTCTCCCTCCTCGTCAGTTCGAATTAAAAAAAGCCCAGTTTCTATATGGGTAGCAAAGCAACAACAAAAACAACAACAATAATAATTAATAAGGGCAAATTACATCCAACTACCCTGAGGTTTGCCCTAATTACGAATCAGTCCCTCTTTTTTCATTTATTACATATCAATCCCTAAAAACACTGTTTCAATTACAAATCAGTCCCTCTTTAGGGGTTAAAATGTAATTGAAATAGTATTTTTAGGGGTTAATATGTAATAAACGAAATAAGAGGGACTGATTCGTAATTAGGGCAAACCTCAGGGTAGTTGGATGTAATTTTCCCTAATAATAATAATAATAATAATTATTATTATTATTATTATTATTATTATTATTATGAAATTACAATGGCTAACCCTATAGTATTGTAATTTTATGGAAGTTAAATGTATTTATTTTTGGTGCAATATGAACACATTGCCCATAATGTGTATTTTATATGGATAAGTTTAAGCATTGACTTGAGGTGTGTGTTAAAATTAAAAAACTTAAGCATTGACCCAAACATGGAAATTATAATGCTAATTATATGTTTTATGGTTAACTAATCCTTTATTTAGAAATGCATATTCTCATATTAAATACTAGTGCAAATGCAATATTTAATTTCTAAAGTTTCGAATTTGTATCACTTTATTTTCTGAAGTTTTTAGTAATAGATAAGTCTCTAATATTATTAATTTGTTGTTAGTCCCTCAACAACTTTTTTAGTGAAATTTGCTGGAAATTTTTTTTGTAATTGGTTTTGAAGGGTGTGGCACTTGAATTGTACAAGACAAGAATACCGTTTTTAATTGCATACTTAATGTACATGAAATTTTTTCTGGCCACATTCTTACAGGATAAGTTATTGAGGGATTAACTTGAGAAAGATTTGTACCAGTAGAAACTTATCTATTACTTTGAAACATCATGAACTAAAGTAACACACATTCGAAATTTTAGAAATTAAACATGACATTTGTTATAAATAATAATAATACAGTTGAATTAAGTTTTAATGTTAATTAGGTTTAGATAATGCTATATCGGTTAAATCACATCAAATTAATATAGTTGGATTAGGTGCTCTCTTTGTTCGCAAAGAATGCTATACTTTAATAAACAAATATCGTGCATATTTATAGTAACTGTATTTATATATAATTGAGAATTCTTTTACGCCATCCCCTAACCTAAAATTTTGAGTACCAAAAAAAGAATTATTTTACGATCTTGTGAGTTTTGTCTCTAGTACGAGAGTTTGTCTCTTGCATGAGAGCCGTTCACACATATCAAAACCCTAGATCACCGACAACGAACCCTGGCCAAGATTCGCTTTGCGTCCTACCATTCTACTGTAAGAATTTTTAGCCAAGATCTACACCATGAATTTAGAACACCGATATAATTGAAAGTGTAGATGTACCTGATTTTCGCCTATTGAATTGAACCTGATATTTACCGATCTTGTTGAGTAATTTCGCGTGGTATGGTCGACTTCTCTGGCTAGATCTTCCTCTCCTTCTCACACCGACAGTTGACAGTGGGAAAGCAGAATATCAAGAACGTGGAGTGGAGAGGGGACCTAGCCATCAATAAATATAACCCTAGAAGCCCTCCCATCACGGGCTTTCTAGAGTGGGCCTGTCAGACCACATCTGCTAACATCAAGGCTTTAACAATAGTGGGTCAAACCAATAAGCCTGATAAGTCTTGTCCCATTAACCGTATTTATTTAGCCCGTTTTATTTTAATACAACCATCAATTAATAGAAGTCCAAAAGAAATATTCTTACAGTCTCCCACTGGACAATATTAATTGAAGTTTCGACTCCAAAAGACAAAAGAAAAATGACACTATTTTAAAAATTAACTCTCGGGCTAAATTACACAAAACAGTTTTGACTGTGGCCACAGTTTTTAAATAACAATACGGTAATAGACAAGACTTTAAACAATCCGGTCCGGCGAAAGTTACCAAATATCAGATCATGGTGATAATTGCATCTCTTTTTGATGCAAGACCTTCCATGGTCACAAATACCAGCAACTTCCACTGACATTGATTCAGACGTGGTGGTGTAGCAAGAAATAGTATCAAAATATGACCCCAAATATTGCTATTTCATTGTCAGTCCTCCGATTTTCTTGTAAGATACGAATTTCTGCACAATATGAAATTCCAAGAAAATCTAATTTCCTTATCATATATGGTCTCGGAAGCAATATGAAACCCAAGGAAATTACAGTTCTCTTGTAAGATTTGGATTTCTACAACAACATGAAATCCCAAGAAAACTCAACAACTTCTCAAGAAGTTATATATGTCTCATTCAATGCTCAATATACAATATGGTGTGTTTATGAGACATACCCAACATTTCTTAAGAACAACACCCAATCTTAAGATAAATATACATGCGAGACACACAACTCAATCATGTGCAAATAAAAGAATCATTAATGAGTCAAAAATAGTCTCGCATTGAGTGCACATAAGATATTCAGAATGCATATTTTATTCGCATTATGAATGTAAACAAATCACATAGACTAATACGCACATTGTAAGATGCACTCACATATTCTCTTGTCAAAATATCAAGAGATTTCATACTAGCATAGGTAATATGTTATGTCAAAATAAGGCCACATCAGTTTCATGTATGGAGTAACATTATCACTACTGACAAGTAGTATATCATCATAAAACATAAGAGATGTACATGTACTCCCACTGATTCAATAATCATCACATATCTACGTGAAAATTATGGATATCTATCGACAATTAGCAACTAAAGCCAGAAAACAGTATGCTCCTCAATAGGCCAATCAAATATGTCTTTTCAACCAAAACAATTGTCCTCGTCAAGTTTCTTTATAAGAAACCACTTATTTAGACAAAACCATATCAATACGGAAACTAGGAGAGTTAATCACCAACCATAAGTCTCCTATTTTGTGACGTGTGTTTTTCTACTAAATAAAACTTACAAAAGGTCACAGTGAATTAATCAATGTTCCAAAATTCACTTTCAAAATATTTTCTTTCTCAAACCTACTAACCAATATGCACATGTAGGTTATATAAAGTACCGATCTATCTCAGGTTCTCGTGAAATAATAATAATAATAATAATCAAGTTTATTATTTTCAAGATATTTCATTAAAATAGCAAGACATTCCAATAATTGATATATGAGTGTCTCAAATACTTGGTCGGTTAGCTAATGACCAACACTGACTGAGAAAAGATCACGTTTCATAAAAGTCATGGGCTATTTCAATTTTTCCATAACAAAAACTTTTATCTTTCACAATTTTCAAGAAATTATTAAAAACTAATATATCCACATTCACCCCCTTTTTTTAAATAATTTCTTTGAAATCAAATTTTGACAGAAACAATTGTGAAAGAGCTCCCACATATCTAGATAAATTAAACACTAGTATGAGTTCATGATGGTATGAACTCCCACACATCTAGATGAGTTAAAATTGAACCAGGATCAATTTGATAACAGAATAACAATCATTCCCCAAAAAACCAATAAATGCAAGATATCTTTATTCAAATAAATTTTAAGATACTTGCTGACTAGGATCTCAAAGTGAAAGAACTCAATATATAAATAATAAATTTATCTTAAAAGAGTTTACTATTTCTTTCACACATTCCTATCACATATTGGGAATCAAGCTAGTAGTGGAGATCAAAATTTAAAATTACCAGTCATACCTAAAACATCATGTCATTTCAGGTTTAACCAATATCAGTATGCATATGACAAAAATCAAATATTTGAATCAAGCAATAGTCAAATAAAGTGTAAGATCAAATCATTTTAAATATTGCATACTAACCCAAAACTGTCAATTTTACACATATTTGGTGAAGATTTATGTTTAAGTTTGAATACAAGAACTTCGTTTTATTCCCATACATAAGAGTCAAAACATAATTTATACAAGTACTGAAAGTATATGTTGAATGTTACTCGTGTCAATTCATTTGGAACTAGACATGACAGATATAGTAACAATTTAAGGTGAAACTCAGTCAAATTCTTTCAATAAATGCGGAATTTTAGAATTTGACTTTTTTTTTTTTTTAATATCATTATAGCTTCCATAAATTATATTTAAAATGACTTACTCAACTATTTTGAAAACACTTTGGAAAATAATTTTCTTTATATCTCAAGAAAAGTATCTTGAAAACAAGACTAAAAATTGAGTAAAGCCGCCATTAGAGTATAGAAAAATCTCTAATTCATAATGTAACAAATTATGGCGGAACAATTAAGTTACACATAGTCGGAGAATATGGTTCACGAATCTAAAAGAGTAAGGAATCTTTCAACCTTAAAACCAACTGCAAAATTCTTGCTAATGTGACACAAACACTAAAACTCAATTAACTAAAATTTTGCATAAGAAAAGAAAATCCCACATAAATCATAAAAATATCAACTTTAGGGATTTTTTAAAAAACAACTTCATGCCCATAATTAGCCTACAATTAACAATACATTGTGGCAAATCTTATATTTTAGACTTAAAATTTTACTTGTCTCAAGTAAATTATCATATAGCCTAAAATCAAACAATTAACAGTATTGTTTCATATACCAAGGCAAGAGAACTGCTCAACCAAAGAGTATTAACTTATTATCTCTGCTAATAGACAATAAAGTATCTTGTCATAGGCACAATTCATATAAATGCAGAGTAATTTTGCCACATAAACACTTATTCAAATAAGTTGTAACCAACATAGCTTATTCATGAGAAAATCAACACTTGTCATGACAAACTCCCCTTTGGGCAGAGTTTATCACACAAATGATATTTTCTCCATGCAAGAACGGTACAAGAATATCCTAATTTTCGAAAAGTTGACTCCTTTGGGAGAACAAACCCTCTAAATTAGTAAATTCCAGTCAATATGCTCTGCATCAATAGTTCAAAATATCTATGCATATAAACTCCATTTAACAAGTGAGGATATATTTTGTTATCATAAGAATTCCTCAATATTCATGTGATATGTCATGCATGTTTCAATATAGGACATTTAATCACATGAGATCATATAACATACAGATGGTGGAGTTCAACATATTATTGTGTATACTTCAAACTATGTATACAAAAACCATTACTATTTAAACTCATAGTAATAATATGGGAGACCATGAATGCAACATATTATGATCAGCAGACAATCAATAAGAATAAGCCTAGAAAATATAGCTTTATTCTATAGAGAGTCCAGGGTGTCATGACAAACTCCCCTTTGGGCAGAGTATGTCATACGTAATAGGCCCCTCCGTGCAAAACGGCATAGAAATACCTTAATGTTCGAAAATCGCTTCCTTTGGGAAACTAAATTTTCTTGATTGATGCACCCTATCAATATGTTTTGCACAAATAAAATAAAATTATCATACATATCTCACCCCCTTTGGGCAGGTAAGAATGCATAATAATTCATTCACTCGAAATATGCATGTTCTGAATTTTACAAGTCTTCATAAATAGAACACTTTGGTGTAACTATCTACTTAAACTCAGTAAATTAAGAACATAGCCGAGTTCAAATAGATTGCCCAATTTGCACACGGACGATATGTATGCAATTACTCCCACAAAATAAAGTACGAAAACTATGTACTTTTGGAAGTTATCTATAATATAATATGTTGCATGCAAATTATTCCCAAGATCCAATTTGTTTGAATACTCATGTAAAGCAGTCAATAAACATGGTTCAATTCCAATCAATATGATCAAATATGTTAATTTTATATCATATTCACCTTTTACAAAAAATTGGTGAATAACGAACAATTTAATCTCAACACAATTGTCATTCAATATAAAATATTTGATCCCATATATCTCAAATTGAACCGAACAAGAGCAAAAGGGACAACTAACCTTCCAAAACATGCTCTCACTCAAAAGATTTGGTGCCAAAAGTCACATTCGGCTGCAAAGTGCCTCGGGTGAAATACCATCTTTCTCAGTGTCTTCCAACCATGCGAACACTGAAATAAACACCTCAACCCACAAGCGAGCTTTCAAATTAATTAGTAATGACAATAACGATAAGGGAAGTGACATAGGTGTTAAATATTTCAACCGGAATGCTAATAGCAATGACTTTAAAAGGTTATAGGGACAAAAGATATTGATAAGGTTGAAATTACCTTTATTCCCAAAAAAAAACTTCCATATAGACACTGAAAACGATATGTGGATTCAGTTGCAAGTGACATAATATAAGAGAGGTTTTAATCTTGCCCAAAATAACTTGTGTCTCTATTTTGTTATGGGGTAATCTCTCAAGTACCATTCAAAACATCAACCATAGCAGTACCACTGTTCAAGTTTATCGTAACTGATACAAATAACAAGAATGCAACAAATTAGATCAATAGGCAATAATTGGAATAAGCTCAACAAATATAGCTTTATTCATACGAGAGTCCAAGATGTCTTGACAAACTCCCCTTTGGGCAGAGCATGTCACACATATTAGTTCTCTCTGTGCAAAACGGTATAGGAATACCCCAATTTTGAAAGCTGATTCCTTTGGGAAACAAACCTCCTTAACTGTTGTACCCTATCAATATGTTTTACACAAACAAATGAAATCATTGTACACATCTCACCCCCTTTGGGCAGGTGAGAATGCACAACAATCCATTTACTCGAGATATGATTGTTACTGACTTTACAAATTTCAATAAATAGAACACTTTGGTGTAACTATATACTGAAATTTGCAAAATAAGCACACGATCGAGCATAAATAAAATTGGCTAAATTACATACGCACAATATGTATGCAACACTCCCACAAACAAAATACGAAAGATATGTATTTTTGAGAGTTACAAATATTAATCTGTTACATCCAAATTATTTGTTAAACCCAACTAATGTGATGTATGGTAATGTGCCTACGAGAGTGATACCTATTTCCCACCAATAAATACATTTGGCGGATCATTATATCAAAATTAGTCAATTCGACAATAAGTATTTACATATTGGGAGCACTTCAAATTTATCGACAAAAATTTGATTGGTCTCGAATAATTCCAGAAGACTCCGTCATGTGTGGGAGTCAAAATTCAGGTCAACATAATTGTACATATATAAAATATATCAATAGCTTTCACCGTTTCACGTGTACATCAAAGAAAAGTCAAACACAAATTGTTCACGCAACCTAATCGGTTAATTATGTGGAGAATGTGAAAAGTTTTCTGCCTAATTAATATGTGGGACCACCGCAATTCAATTTACCACAAAAGTCGAATATTGATGCAGCATAACTAAAGGTCCCAAGCAAGTTAAGATTGCTGAATTCGACGGATTATGTAATTATCAAAAATTTGCTCATACATAATTACATACTAACAACAAAAGCAATTATAACTCATGTGCAGACGATCATAACAATAATAGGCAGACGTGTGAAATTTTAAATTTCATAAATCTGATAACATTATATATATCAAATTACCAATTTGATGTAATGAAAATTTTAAATTCGTATTTGATATTTATATATCAATTAAATACTTAGAATTAGGATTTTAAATTCATAGATGTATGACTCTGACACCAACTGTAAGAATTTTTAGCCAAGATCTACACCATGAATTTAGAACACCGATATAATTGAAAGTGTAGATGTACCTGATTTTCGCCTATTGAATTGAACCTGATATTTACCGATCTTGTTGAGTAATTTCGCGTGGTATGGTCGACTTCTCTGGCTAGATCTTCCTCTCCTTCTCACACCGACAGTTGACAGCTTAATGGGAAAGCAGAATATCAAGAAGGTGGAGTGGAGAGGGGACCTAGCCATCAATAAATATAACCCTAGAAGCCCTCCCATCACGGGCTTTCTAGAGTGGGCCTACACCAGCTGTCAGACCACATCTGCTAACATCAAGGCTTTAACAATAGTGGGTCAAACCAATAAGCCTGATAAGTCTTGTCCCATTAACCGTATTTATTTAGCCCGTTTTATTTTAATACAAACATCAATTAATAGAAGTCCAAAAGAAATATTCTTACATCTACGAGAAAACAGATGTAAGAGAGATGAGCACCCCTATGACACGCTGGGTTAAGGCATATCTCAAAAAACCAAGTTAACTAACTTATGATCATTTTATGAAAATGACTTTAAACAGTTAATTTCTTGCAAATCTTGTTTAACCGTTTAGTGGAAGTGTGGAACGTCTAAAGGGTCTATTGGATTTGATGCATTTTGATGTTTATGGATCGCTCTAGAAATAATTATCAGTACTTCATAACCTTTTTAGATAATTTTAGTCGTTATGGCTATGTATACTTGCTAAATGGGTGCGCTTGAACGTACTAAGTTTTTCATTGATTTACATTACATTGAATTTATTTACATATCATAAACATATATTGTGGCAGACACCTTTCGTGACTAGAACAAAATTGAACAGAAAGTTAGAATATGCAAGATTTTGAATTTTGATCTAGTCTAGCTCGTCCAATGTCTTTACTAACCTAACACTCAGAAACAACTAAGGTTTTCCAAAAACTGAGCAATAAATAAGAGTCCATCATCATTCCAATTTCCAATTAATCTAAGTGATTCAAATGACAATAAAATTTGTATCCCACAATCCTCAACAGAAGAACATAGTAGAGCTGACATCCTTATGAAGCAAAGGAAGTTGAGGCACCGAAACACCACCAGTATCGGAGTTGTGGCTCGATGAACGGTCTGAAGATTCATCAAATTTCATGAACTGTGACATCTGAGCAGCAGCCAAATGTGCATAACAAATTGGAGCAACTGCAAATATCAAGTTCATTTCAATATCAATATCAACGACAAAGGGTAAAACTCCACCGGATATTTAGGAAAATTGAGCAAGAAGAGTTAATTCTTGAGGGTCGACAATATTAATTTTCAAAAGATGAAGCGTATTCAAGAATCAAGATTCAACAACTGCAGCAGTATATTCTATTTAAGGGCAAATTACGCATACTACCCCTAAATTTGGATTTTTTTAAGAGGATAATTGCTGATTCTCCAACTACCCCCAATAAGACTCGAACCCGTGATCTATCTGTTCACAAGTTTAAATGCTTACCACTAAGCTATACTTGCATGTCTTCCCTAAAATTTGGACTTAATTACAAACAATTATGCCATGTTCTGTTTTTCACAAAAACAAGGACTTATGTGTAATTGCCCCAAACATCAGGGGCAGTAGATTTGATTTGGTCTTCTATTTATGCTTTGTGAAGAAATTGGCAAGAAATGTAGTTGAGAGCGATAAAGCACATAACAGTAATGAAAGCGTGGTGACAGTTTTATTACCTATGGAGATAGCAGTAGTACTTCTCTGGTACCTGCAGTAAAGTTCCAAATGACCCTTTCTGTTACTAAAGCAAAAAAAAAAAAAAAACCTGAAGTTAACTATTTTCTTACACATAAGATAGTGAATGCACAAGTTCTTGCATATCATCCGGAGAGAAGCCGATTTCATCAAACAGAATGTGATAGTGTGTAGGCCGTGTTGTTCCCTGTCAAAATTTCAGATTATAATCTCCCATCGACAGATGTGACGACGAATTTCTAATTAATAATGGTTAAAATTGAAGAAAATCTCACAATCATGCCGGCATGAGCACACAAGTAGAAGTCATTCGTTCTTGGATGGCATATTCCATTGTCTATGACGGTGCCTGAACAATATCAAAGATCACAAAGATCTCTAGGCAAGTTAAATACCAATTTATTTCCATTTAACTCTAAATATCATGTGTATAGTACTAAGGAGACCTGGTGGAACATTATCGGGTGAATTTGCTTGGAAAAATCTAGTCTGGTGGTTCTTCTGTGCCACCACAAGTGTAAACTTTGGAGACCAATGCTCATCCTTAAACTTGCATGCCTAAACAATGACACAAAGAAAAAGAAAAACTAATTAACACTTGAACCGAAGTAACATTTTAATAAGGTGAATTAACTAAGAGAAGACCTCAATAATTTGCTCTAACTCAACGTTCAGAACTTGGTTGAACTGTGATTCACCCACACCGTCCCTAAATTAACCAGAAAGTTGGGTTAGAATTCGATGTTTGATTTACGAAACAACATAAATAGAAAGATATGTTTACAATAATGTTGAAATATACCTAAAAATGATTATATGTTCAGGTTTCCTTCCGGAACTGCTGTAGAAGTCCTCCAGTAGCTCCCTGGATAATTGATAGACAGATAGAATCATTTAGAAATCTCTGGAAAAACTACATATTATGGGTGGCTACTGTTACAGTGAGTGAGATAATAAAATTGCATAATTAACCTGAAAATGCCTTTATCTTCAGTATCTGACACTTTCTTAAATAGGGAATCTATCATTTCCAGCTTAGGTAACTGGGAGCGAACCGCAGCCCGGTATCGAGAAATCAAAGGCCATTTCCTTGAGCTAGCCACCTAGTATTTTTCCAATCAATACGAAGCACCAAAAAATATAAAGAAAGAAAACGAGCAAGATTATTAAATTCTCTGTTAGAATTGTCATAAATAATGATGCATGAAGTGTGAAAACAAGAACCGTAAAAAGTACATACAGCAGCAATAGAAGGAACATCTGAACGACCGGGGGAGCCATGAGAGACATCCATTCCAACAATAAGAGTAGGAACTCTGGAAATGAGAGGTATTGAAGGAGAACACTCGACACGTAAGAATGAGTTCATGCCTCCAAGCTGTTCAGGAGTTTATTGATCAACAAATTGTTATGTAATCACTTCCAAAGATAACAACCTATTTGATTTCTTCATCTAACTTGCAGAATTGCAACTCTAACCTTGGCATTGATCTTCAATAGCACATTCGTGAGGTATTGATCGTTGACTCTTTGTGTAGTTGCAATGCATTGAGTAACTACACCAAAGTCAGACAGGTTCTTTTTCTTCCATGGACCTTAAACAAAAACAGCTTGTTAGAAAAAACTTACTTTTCCTAATGATGCTTAGAACAAATAATCTATATAATATAAATATGTATAAATTTAACGACAACCATAGAGATCAGAAATTTTCCTCTCAGGCAGAATACAGAGGATAAACTGAGGCTTATCAGGAAGGCTTGATTGCAGGGTTTCAGTCATCTCTTCCACTCTGACTAGTGGAGGGCTTCGTCGAGACTGTTGCCTCTCTTCAAGCATTAGATGAGGGGGTTCGATAGTCTACACAATAAAACACTCGTGTGTTAGTATAGACCTTAGTATTTAAGCTTTCTTTTTCAAAGTGATTAAGAAGGGAAAAAAAAAAATACTCACCATTCCTTTGTTTTTCCCACATCTCACCAAGTCCATGCACAGTTTTCTCATATCACAACGAGCAGAGAAGTTCACAACAGCCCATCGTTGGAGATATACAGGCTCAATTAGTCCCTGGGCCAGAAAAAGGAAAGAAATTAATAACAAATATGAAATTTTTTCCAAATGTTTAATATCTGTAACAATTTGAAATGAAGTAGACCTTGTTGTTCAAGTTCCATCTTCCACCACGAGGCAAAAAATCAACCTCTCCACCAAATGTCAACTGCAGAAGAATTTTAGTGCGAATAAATACTACATATATACATGCAAAATGAATTCAACTTGGAACAATACATGCTTGCATGGAAAATATAAAGGACAATAAAATTAGCAGATTATGATTACCGTAGGGGCTGGAAGAACACGACCTTGAATGCGAGTGAACTCACTATTAATTGAAATACCAGATGATTTAAGAAGAGTGTCTGCAGCATAGTTGCTAGTATCCAATGCCTGTAACTATCAGTGTTTTTAGATTACTAAACATGAAATAATTAAGAGAAAATATCACTTTTACAATATAGTGATTAAAAAAAGGCCATACTTGCTTCAAGGCATCTATCCTCTCCTTTGGCTTTAGCCTAGATTTTTCTACAAGTGAAGCTCTTTGAAGATTTGTCAAGGCTTTTGTATAGCGTTGCAGGGCAACCAATGAGCATAGCTACAAAATGATTAAGTGACACCAAAAAGTGATCAAGTTAAGCCAAAACCAGTCCACGGAAAAAGAAGAAGAAAAAGAAGAAGAAATAGACCTCAATTGGAATATAAGTCGGATGCTTCGGCTTCCCAACGTTGATGCATGGAAAATCTGCCGAGTACCTCAAAGGGATCTCTCGTTTATGAACAAAATAGTCATAAACAGTTATTTCTACTTCTTCTGCTTCAATTGAGCTTTCTCTTCTCTGTTTCAGAGTGAACCTATACAACAAGAAATTTTGAGAATTATTTAGAACTATTGTATAAATTGTTTTAAAACCAAGTAATTTATAAGTTAACGAGATCTTACATTTGTTCCCTACATATGCGGTCACTCAAGCCACTGATTTTGTATTCCATGTTAGAATTAGAAGCTTTTATCCTCAGATTCTTCAACATCCTTTTAGCCTTTATTTTCATTAAAACAAGCAATTCAACAAGAGATCACATTAAAAAAGTATGGAAAGTGAGAAACAATTCATTACCTTAACCCAATCTATCTTACTGGGATGATCAACTTTTGGATTCATCAGAAGAAAGTCAACTACAGGTCCAGGCTTAACAATCATTGTAGTTGAAACATCTGTGGTAAATCAAGCATTGATCAATAACAGAAGCTCGTATGTGCAATATGATACAAAACAAATAAAATATAAATAAACAAAAGAATTAATTAAAATCACCCATATTCAATGAAAGACCACCCTGCGTGGCCCTGAAACTGGAATGGAAACCTCTGCAACCAACAACACCACCTCCTAACTCAACAAAGTTCCTTGGTTCGTTATTGAAAAATGATTGACGCACTAGAAGGCAGCCCCTATAAGCAAAATTAAATAAATAAATATAGGAATAAAGCCAAAGTAAAATAAATTGAAAGTCCAAGAAATATACGTACTGTCGAGCAGCATGCTGATGCAGTATTATATCAAGGGCTCTTACAGCTTCCTGAAAATGCTCAGAGTCTTTTCCACGAAGAGCGTCTGCAATGGCTTGCATTGGGATTTTAGTAGCATAATTTATTGAAACTTTGTAAGTTTTCGAACTAGTATATCTTCGGGATCTTTTCTTATCTGCCTCATTGAAACAGTCATCATCTTCTCTTCCCAAATTCCTGTAAATACAAGAACTTTTACATGAATATGTTCTGCAGACTTATACAACATGAATTCTGACATATATATTTAAATATATGAATTCATGATGTGTGTATGCATGTATGTATACAAGTGTTTACCTATTGGATGTAACTTCATCCAAAATCACTGTGAAATCCAGCTTGTTCTGAGGCAAAGGGCCAACAGTGAACAAGCTTTTCTCACCATCATAGGCAAACCTTTTTCCATTAAGCTCCGACCTGTATGTGTCAACTGTCATGCACCTTCTCCAGTATTCTTCTTCCACTGCCCTTTGCATCAACGGGGCTGTCATCCTCGTACTTCAGTACAACCTACAAAAGTAAAAGTGAAAAGGGAAACATGAGTTAGCTTTTAAGGCCTCGTTTACTTTGGCCAAAATGATAATGCATGTCATGATTTTAAATGTTAGTGTACCTAAACTATGCGGCAAAAACCAGTGTTTACTTTTCTTTTATTTCCCATGGAAATTGGATAATTACTCTGGTTGTTTGTTTACTTTTTAGAATAGGTTTATGCGTGTTTAACTTTAAATTACTAATTTGCCCTTGCATTGGAATGGGTATCTTCTTTCTCCCCAAGTCCCACCGCTTCGATTAGTTAAGGGCAATTCTCTATTTTTCGCTATTGTAATTCCCCATCCTCTTCTCCATGGCCTCGTTGAGCCGGCGCATCTTCCTCTCTCCCGAAGTAGAACTCATCGTAAAATTCCTCCGGCGAAAATTCTCCTGCCACCTTTGCTGCTTCTCGATGATTTTATTGTTGGAATAGTTGTAAACTCGAAGACAGCAAAATCCCCGAACCCATTTGCATAATTTCCGGCGAGAAAAATCGAATTCCTCTCCAATATCACGATTTCAAGAAACTTTCCCTGTGAAAAATGGTGGGCAAAGATCTTGTTCAAAATGACAGGAATTGCGGATGTGGCATATGTATACAAATTGAGAATGGTTGTGAATAATGTGGAGAAACATAGAAATAAACTCTTTCTTGTGTGCGTAATGGTTGAACGCATCAATGAAAGACACAAGATTAATAATTTTGAATTGGGATTTGGGATGCAGCAATGAATCGGGACGCAGCAGTGTACTGTGAAAGACATGAAAATGGGGAGTGAATTGTTGTCAATGGCATATTGTTGTAATTTTTTCCAAGTTTGGGAGGCGGTGGTAATTTCCAGCTCATGAAAACAAAAGCATGTCTAACAAGACATGCCAAATTCTCGTGTGAAGCTGCATTGCCCAAAACACGCATCACATACAGGCCTGTACGGAAATCTCAGGCTTTAGCATGCCTAAAGTAAATGGTCGAAAATGGAGGACAAAAGTCTCAAACCCTCTGTTAACCACAAAGTAAACGAGGCCTAAGAACTTGGAAATGTTAAAGGCAAAACAATGGATAAAGGATACTTACGCTGTAGTGGTAGAAATAACCTTCTGTCTTTGAAATAGACACCTTGAAATGATTAGTCAAGAGGGATATATTTTTGCCTTTCGAGGCTAATCCTTTTGTGACCATCGGAACACGCTTAATTGCAAGTTTCTGAGGTACAATGTTTGGTGGTAGAGGTGGAGGTTGAGGCAGCATTTCTGATTTTCCTCCCTTTAGTGCATGATCCATTTCTTAAAAAGCTAAAAATATATAAAGGGACATAAATTTTCAAATAATGCAAGGCATGCATGTATTATTTTCTCGTATAGATTCTTTAGACCAACAAAAGGATGCATTATGGCTAATCAATTATGATATAATTACCAACAACCCTTGAAATATGAAGAAAATATGAATTTCCCTACGGATACCTCGTGAAGTTTAGACACTCTCACACAACTTGTCAAAATTGTTAATTACGACGTTAAATTTTGATGTCGGCAAAATTATTTTTAAAAATTCCAATTATGTCCTTAGGAGGTATATTGTAATAATACTGGAAGATGATGATATATTAATTTTAATGTTAGTTAAATTTGTATTTTTTAATTTGAAAATTAATTATAATATAATTTTTATATTTTATCTATAAGTATAAGTCGAAATAGATATTTCATACATATATATTTTTATAAAGTATGATAAAAAAAATTATAAATTCTATCTTTATATTTATATCTTAGTTTTATGTATATCTTGTGTAAGTTTATTTGAACTTATTCGCTTGAAATAACCAAAATTTTCCTTCGGAATAAAAAACTATAACAAATGCACCAACATCAATCTATACATTAGTAAATTCACATAAATATCAATCAGAGTTATTTAAACAAATATTTCAAGCATTGAAGATCACTAATTCATTTAACTTATATATAAAAAATAACATCCCAATATAAATATATATGCATGCCTAATATTTAAGAAAAATCATAAACTGTTGGTATGAAATTAGTTTATTAAAAAAATATCAAATTATTATTAAGTAGCATTACTTGAACATATATACATATATTAGATAATCACAAGACTCAAATACTTATATCAAACCCCTAAGAATTTCAGTACTTAACCCCCTTGTCATTAAACTATTTATTACATATACTCCCTTAAGTTTCATCATATGAGGGATAAAATAGTAAAATCGCATATTCCGTTAAATTTACCAGAGGAAATAACTGGATAAGAGGTAAATATTCCTCAAATATCAGGGGGAATCCGCAATTTCACCATAATTCGGGGTAGCAGGTAATAATCCCTAAATTAAATCGGAAAACAGATAGAACTCAACACATGTATGCTTACGATACAAAAGCACACACACAAACACGCATTATAGGATTACTCTTTCTGTCCAATAAGAGTAAGCACAAAACTTCAATTATTAAGAGTATTCAATGAACTTTATCCTGTAATTAAGTCTACCAACTGTTATTTTCTCATACAGATTCCGTAAAACCAACAAAAGGAATTCATTATAGCGAAATCAATCAAGATATATATTTAAACCGGAAAACAGATAGAAACTCAACATATGCATGCATACGACACACACAATTCATCATTTGTCAGAAAACAGAAGTCATTCACCAAGATTCACAAACTTGAACAATGTTATCTCTAACTTTCAAAAATCTACATGGTGGAGCGCAAAAAGCAGAAAGAAAACCCAGAAAAAGGGAAATGGGAAAGGAGAACTTCAGCATTAAAACCTTACCGAGAGCACGAGACAGCTAGCAAGCAGGAAGAATTTGAGTGTGTGTTGTGCCTTGTGCGTGTTTTTGGGTCTGCAAGGCGGGTTTTAATGGAGTTGAAGCTTAATATGGCTGGGCCAGCAATAACTCCTTTGGTCACTGGGTGGGTAGACATGCTCTTTTTATGGACTACTGTCCTCTATCTCTCTCTCCGTCTCTCCCCTTTTGTGAGAGAGAATAGCAAAATTCGTCCGCCTTTGCTTACAAATTTTTACCTATATTCGCACGTCAGCTTCTGAAAAAGGAATGCTTCCTTAAAAAATATTAGTTTGATGCAAACAGATTCGTTTTTTTTTTCTGGGCGAGTTTGAAACCTTTTTCTTATTTTAGTACAATATTATTAAAAATAGCTACATTTCAAACTTAGTCAATTATAGCATCAGATGTGAAAAATAGGAAAGGAAATCAGAAATCAATAATCCTCGAACACCAAAATTAAATGGTGAAAAGGAGTGGGCTATAGTTATGCATAATTGTTGACTTAAAGTATGGGAATAGAATATTTCTATGTCGACCAAATTGGTGTAATGAGAGGGTGAATATTTTATATGTGTGGTTGATAAAAAATTTAGATAGAATAATAAATTAATTGACAAGTGTAATATATTTACCTTTTTAATTAGTTAAGTTTTTTTTTTTTTTTTTTAAATAAATTAAATCTTATTCATCCAAATATATATTCCCATAAAAGGGAGCAAACATCTCCCATACCATAGGCCTAACCCAAAGTTGAGGCCAAACCCAAAACCCAAAAAATTACAGAGAACCAGAATCAGTTCAACCACTCAAAGAATCTCAAGATATATATTTCCAATTTCATCACTCTAGAACTTGAGGAAGAGCCCAACAAATGATAGAAGCACCGCCAACTGAACGAAGAATGACGGGCAGCTCACCGCAAACCCCGATCCGGCGTCCGGCCCCGGAGCCGGCGACGGCGCCGCCTCAAAGCTGAATTCTTGCGCCCTCGCGGCGGTGGAAATGAAGCAGAGCACCATAAAGAATGTCAGAATCGCAGCTTTGGAAAATCCCACTTGAGCAGCCATTGATTTCTGTGAGAGTGATTGAATCTTGGGTGCTTATGCGAGGATTAAGGGAAGTAATGGATTTTTAATTAGTTAAGTTTGATCGAATGGAATTTGAATTAAAATTGTCGTTGGAATAATAAAAAAGAAATTCCAATGGCATGTTACCGTCGACAATATTAAGATCAGTATATATGATGCAATATTAAGTAGTCCAGTGCATAAGCAAATACTAAATATGATACGGTATTAAATAGAATCCAAGTCAGCAAATAATTTTAATATTTTACAATGTTCAATAACCATAGTACGTAATTAGAAACTGTGAGGTAAAATTTAAAACAATTTTTTTTTTTTTTTTTTTTTTTTACCTCTGGACCTCTTACGAGGTTGTATAATTACAATTCATATTCGTTTAGATAGAAATATTATAAACTCCACCTTTAAAAGTTTTAAAAGTTATAAATTGTTTCATTCCATTAGAGTTTAGTTGATTGATCGAGGATATATCTCGAGCTGCCAGACAACGCCACATGTCGTCATGTGGCGGTCCACTGGGAGCCTCGTCCACTCTCAATCGAGTACTTATAGTTTGGGATGCTCCTACTTAGCTACCTGCCTGGTCAGGCTTCCCTCAAGTTGGATGGTTTCTCGATTGGCTAGCCTCTTGAGGAGGTGGTCGATTAGGCCTAAAGAGACAAGTACATGAGCCGCATTTAATGCAGGACACCCTCTCTACATGCTCATTAAATGTGCGTCATACCCTGCAAATCCTTTAACACAACAGGTACGAGGAGCCATGTTGCGACGTACCTATATCATTCCAGCATTTAGTGCACCTTTGACTATGTGTCCTAAGCACACACACGGTCTCTTAGCTATAAATACCCCTTCATTTATGACTCAGATACGTTACCATTACTCTCATAAATACGCTCCTATCTACTCATTCATATCAATCTCAATCAACCAACTTGACTATTTTGCATATCGGAGTGCCAAAATGTGTCTAACCCCCATATTCCTCCATTTTGGCATTTGAGGAGGAAATTGCAATTTTGGTATACCAACTAACCCCAATTCGCACTTTTGGTACAAATTTTTTTCTGGTGAAAAAACTACCCCTTAACTAAAAAAAATTAGCAATTTTATGCATGTTTTCACAGAAAAACTCCAGTTGGCGCTGGAAAAAGCCACATGTGCAAACATGTGTCCAAAATTGCAATGCCATCTCAATTATCCACCATCTATGTGGCTTTTCTGGAAAAGAAAATTCTAAAACAATGTCTAGTAGAATTTTAAAAAAATCTAAAATAATGTAGCTTTTTTCCTTTTTTTTTTCCCGTTATATATATATATATATATATATATTAAAGGAAAAAAAACTAAAAATAAAAATAAAAAAAATAACACAAAACAAAACCATGGCCCCCACCCCCTCCCTTGCCGGCCGGCCACCCCCACCTGAAGAAAAACCCATACCCACCCCAAACCCGGCCAATGACCTTGCCGAAAAAGGACGGTGGCCGACGGAAAAGCCAAAATCAGAAGGGAAAGAGAGAGAGATAACAAGGGTTGTGGTGGAAAAGGTTGGCCGTTGAGAAGAGATGATTGATCGGAATCCTGGATAGCGCTGGGAGACAACGACGTCGGCGATTGAGTGGTCGGAGGTATGGAGGGCTTCATCTTCTTCTCCAGATCTTGTGAGGGGAAGGGAATCAGGAGGAAAAGAGGGAATAGAGAAGAGAAGGGAAGAAGGAAGATGGTGGTTACCGGATCTGTGGTGGCTGTGGTGGTGGCGGACGAGTGGAGAAGATGGTTGCTGCGGCGACAGATTTGTACAAATTGGTTGGAGGTTGCGGCGGTGGACGCATGGAGAAGATGGCTGGGGGTCAGAGATGGGAGTTCTTGCTCCTCCTCCGCCGACGGATGCATGAAAAAGACCTTTGCGTGTGTGTGTTTTTTTTTTATTTTGATTTTATTTTAAATTTGAGTTTAATTTTTTTTTTCTATTTATTTCTGATTTAATATGTATAGGGTTTTCAGTTTTGTGATTTTATGCTTTTGAATTTTGAATTTTGAATTTATTTTATTTTTTTATTTTTATTATATTTTATTTTTGATTTAATATGTATCTATATATATTTGTTAATAATTTAATATGCATCTATATATATATATATATATATATATATAACGGAAAAATAAAGGACAAAGCCACATGGATAGGGGATAATTTACGTGGCATTTCAATTTTGGACACATGTTAAATACTTTACACGTAAGCGCAATTTCAAGCACATGTGATTTTTTCCGGCACCAACCGGAGGTTTCCGGTGAAAACATGCATAAAATTGCTAACTTTTTTTTTAGTTAAGGGATAGTTTTTTCATCGGAAAAGAATTTGTACCAAAAGTGCGAATTAGGGTTAGTTGGTATACAAAATTTCAATTTTCTCGGCATTTGAGCTTACATTTGCTTATTCTCGTAGCTTCCAAGAGATCTAGGTCTTCCTTACAATATAAATTCTTGGGTAATTGGGCGTCCACATCTGCTGACAACTCATTAGCTAGATTTGGACACACTATCATCTCGACATGGTATGTGAAAAACTTGATCTAAATGCTTGTGCAGAACATCAAGATGGTTCAAACATATCATAACTGTCTTGTCTACGGTGAAAATGAAGAGAAATCTCTCTAGACCTCAACGTTGTTTGGTCAAGCTATCCACCTCCCCCTCTAACAACCACAGATGTGCTTTTAGGCGCACAACCTAGTGTGGTATTGCCAGAGGCGGAGTTGGCCTCCTATTTTGAGCAGTGTAAAGCGGAGGCTCTCGCCGCTGCTAGAGAAAATGGAGAGGCTAACATGCTTGAATGCCAAGAGCGAGTCCATACGCCACCACACGTCCCACCATAGTGTTAGGAATAGTGTCCTTAAAACTGATATTGTAAATAGCCTACTTTACGATTTCCCTGTAAAATCACAAACAATTTTTGAATAATAAATGAAATAATTTTGTTCATAGGCAATCACTTTTTTATGTGCCGTTTGATGTCTTGTTTGGGTTTGATATCTATGCATGTTTAGAACTCCCCTAATCCATGAGGTTGGTAAGAACTTTGTCATTATGGGAATGACACATGAAATAAGTTCTTAACTTAAGAACTTGCTTAAGTCAATGAGTTTGACTACTCCAAGTCAATGAGTTTGACATACAATGGGAGTGTCGACTTTGACTCTGTTGAGACTTGCTTGTGTGATTGTATCCTTCAAAAAGATCATCTAGTTTCATAGGGGTGTAAAGTGCATAAGTTGATGCGTACCCAATACACAAGGGTGCTTGTTAAAAGAACAAGTTTACCGAGGTGTCCCGTGTGAGAAGATTCCTAAATGAGAAAGGATGTTTACAGAAACCTTCAGATTAGGAAATATATTACAGGTCAATGATATGATTAATAATCCTTAGACTTGAGATTCTATATTGTCTCATACAAGATAACTCTGTGGTCTTTGATATATATTCAAAAGAATGTCGCCTTTAGACAGCGAAATTTTGGTCTATATTGAGATTACACAAGTGGCATATTGAGAGTTGTTAGAATCAATAAAGGACTACACTTGATATGAGCAAGACGATCTCTTACTGATTAAATTGTTCATAGTCCATATATGAAATCCTTGGCTAATACGGAAAATATCAAGATATTAAGAAAATGGGGTTTTCTTGGATTGAGATCTAAATGGATACGAAACAAAGTTTACTTTAAATATCAAGATTAGTAGGGCTCTTTTTCTTGTTTCTGTTTCTTTAGTACGCATGTTACAGTACTAGCATACTCACTAACATGATTTGAATCTAGGTTGGTGTGGATTAATACTCTAGAGGATTTCTACTTTGGAATCTCGTAGAAAGAATCGATCAAGAAACGGGGATTCATGCCGCATGAAGAACGTTTGAGGGCGCTCTAAACGTTTCAAGAAAGCTTCAATTGTTGTAAGTTTCTTGTAATCCCAACATTACGATACGAACATTGCAAGTCTATTAGATCCCTTTTGGAAAAAATTTTAAACTTCCGCTGCGTTTACTCTGTTGTTTTCCAACAAGTGGTATCAGAGCCACCTTGCAACGTTCGTATTGTATCTTTACTGCTTTATGAATTTTGATGAAAATTCTTGAATTTGGATATATGTTATGTATTCTTGGTTTTGTTTAAAATACGAATCTGTCGGATCAATACTGTTTCTTTAAAATTACTGAAAAACTGTTTTCGTATGAATCTGGTTTTAAGCTGTTTTAATTGGATTTGTTTTGAACTATTTTAATTCGAAATTGGATTGAATGAATTTGTTGAAATTACGAAACAAGAATCGGAACGGGTTCGCGTGCGGGATTACGCGCCCCGCCTTACCGAACTCGCCAAGCACAGACGCGGGCGCGCCTAGGCGCTGTGCTGCGTCGTTCCGCCACCCCGCCCGAGACCGCCAGCTCGCGGCGCGCAGGCCAGTGCCTGGGCTACAGCAGAGGCGCGCCTACTTGCAGGAAGGCCTGACAGCCTTGTGGGCTATGTGCCGGGCGACAGCCTGCTCGCGCGCGCGCTTGCAGGCGGTCTCTGCGCGCCTCGTGGGGCTGGCTCTGGCCCATTTCGTTTCATGTTTTTTAAGTTTCGAAAATCCTGAATTACGAAAATTTGATTTTAAAATTATAAAATTATTTATTTGAAATAATTATAAAATTTTCGATTTTATGAATTAAAGTCAAGTTCTAATTTTTCGAGAAAATTAATAATATCACTTTGAATGATATTTTGACAAAAATTTAATTTTTGAAATTAATTGAGTTTTGTCATGATCCAAATTCATGTTTTGAATAAATTCTTGAATAATGAACTAATATTCAAATTACTTAAGTTAATTGTAACTTGAAGTCAAGGGAATTTTAAATTTAATTGGTAAATTTAAATTCATGTGGAAGAATGCTAGTGTAGGTGACCATGGCTTTCGTTATTATTGTTTTTGGGTCGGGCTATGCCCCGTGTATATGTCTATGGTCAATATGAAGATTGAGTCATATTACCTTATCTGAAGAGAGTAGAACTTAGGAAGTGAGGATTTTTCTTTTCATTTTGGAGACAAGCACCCAGGGAGCAAGAAGGATCCGCAAGGGACACTTGAAGAATGGTGGCCATAAGAGAAGACCCCTCAAAATGTTTAGGAGGGTTTCTATTAATGTAATAGATAGGGTTTTTCATTAAATTCTGTACCCCTATGTGATATGAACTGTCTTATATGGCATGAATGTTAGAACTAGTGATTACGGAGTGGCTCCCATAATCGCACATAAGATAGGATACCCATGATCATCTCATATTAGTATCATGCTAGGACATGTTATCTACTAATTGCATATGTGATGCACTTTATGTGAAACTGTATTAAACAAGACAATTAAAAATGGATAACTGTACATGTTGGTGAGGTCATACCGGATAACTCTCCGGTTAATTCGAAAATCCCTAATTAAAATATTGAGCAACTTTCGAATAAATAGGTATTCTATTACGGTAATAAAATTCCTAGCATTCCATCAATAGGATTTAAGAGTTAGTAGGTAAGCTAATTGTTGTCTCACGAGTCATGGGGTAATTAGTGCAGCCTATTAAATCTTAGTTTCTTGATTGATCATCTTAGGTGATTGATATTTCTTGATCATTTTGGAATGGGCGATGTCTCACAAGTCGTGTCGTTCCGGACTAAGTTTGATTGAGATCTTATGATTGAATGGGTCCTGCTCAACACTGAAGTAGATATGGATGTCTCACAAGTCATGGGTCCATGATTGAAAGATCGGTGATGCAAAAACATTACTAGGAATTCCATGGAGATCGAATTGGCAATTTTGTACCTACCTAAATATTCTTAGACCTTTGGATGTCTCACGAGTCGTGGGTCCAAACTAAGAATGCTTGGGATCCTCGACCCTACTGAGAAAACAAGTTTCTTCTAAGGTCGTTTGGGATTTATAGACCTTCTAAAAACAGTAGGAGCCACATACGATAAAAGACCTAATCCTATGTGTTACGTTATTATTCAATATGCTCACATTTTCTCTGCTTAGCATTTAGGTTGTAGTTCTGTGATTGTCTACAAGTTGAAATGCGACCCATTAGTATCCACCCTTAAGTCAAACAAGTTGACTAAAGTCCTAACTACTCTGATTGGCTTCGAATCCTAAAAACAGTTTTAGATTCCAAAAGAGAAAATTGTTCTCTAAAAGGCGAACTTTTCATCTATTGTGAAAATTCGACCTAGGTATGAAGAGAAGCAATTGAAAAGTAAAAGGAAATTCTCCAAACACTTAAGAGCAATTGTACTCCCTCATAAATGTGTTATAAAGTATAACAGATTATAGGAACACTTATGAGCAATTATACTCTCTTGCGAGCGTGTTACAAGGTATAACACATCGAAGGAATTGTTCCATATTTGTATGAAGGAATACACGTGTAATGTGGGCTGAAAGTCTTCACTGAGGAGGACCTTGCAGCCACGCAACACACTAAGAAACGAGTTCCTAGTTCACTGACTGCTTAAATTGCTTCTATCATCATTTTAGACCATTTTTTGCTCAATCTTAGATGATGCTACTGTAGCATAGTTGATCAAATTAGTTGATAACTTAAGAGAGCATCCTTAAGAAACACTAAAAGGTAATGATGATTAGTTCTTCTTCTAAACCTATCGAGGTAAAAGAATCAAGGCCAAAGAAGAATAAATCCTTAAAACCCGATGGAGGGGTGAGAGAAGGGAAACCTTAAAATATAGATCAAACTTTAGCTTCCATATTGGCAAACTAGGGCCTTGGAAAGGAACTGTGGAGAGCATACGGATACTCCATGCGTCTCTCCTTGAATTAATTCCGATAGGATCAGAATTCACTAGTCTTGAGTTAATATTACACAAACTGCTGTGCAAAACTCAAAGCATTGATGTTTAGAACATACAACGAGATAACATAAGTTAGATGACAAAGTTTCAAATAACTTTGAAACGTCTTAAATGAGATTAGCAAGTTAATCATCTTAGGATCATTTTTCGAAAATGAACTCAAAGACTTAACTTCTTGAGAATCCTATTTTTTAGGGAGACGTTCCCAAAACCTCGTTTACGTGAAATGAGAGGATGTCCCATAGCTAGATGGATTTCGATCCATACTCATGGTTTTGGATTGCTTAATGTAAGTACTAGACAAAATCATTAGTTTAATCATTATGAATGAGTGTACTTACTGAAGTACGAATTTTGAAACTTTTGTGAAATTACTAGAATTTCAAAATAAGGAAGGTTGGAAACCTTAATAGTCATAAGACATAAATGGCTAGATTGGACCGAGATATACAATATCTTAGTGACTAATTTCTTAGTCATCTTAGAGATAATAGGATTATCCCTCAGTAAGCTCATTCAAGAATAACTTGGTATTTTTGAATGAAGGAACATAACCCTATAGGATATGGTTCGTTCCTTGTCGAGACTTACTTACCTTCGTTCTGCACTTATGCTTCAGAAAAATGCAGTTGGGATTTTGAATCTTGTAAATTCCAAATCACTCCCTTAAATGCACTATGAATTGTGGCTTTCAAAATTCCCTAATAATTCTTATCTTAGAATTTTGGGATTGTCTTCTTGTATGAAGAGGACAGTAGGAGTCTTCTTGAGTGAAGAAGACAGTAGAAGATAAACTTAAAGCAAGTTCAAGTTTATGTGAACAATATATATTGTTACTTTTGCAAATCTTTGGAACAAATGTTGTTTGTTCTAAAGAATGTATCTCTCTTGATTCTTCTTAATTGAAGGAGAAAATGAGAGATAAGATTGAAACTAGTTCAAGTTACAATATAGAATATTGTTTCTAAGATTCTTTTGAACAAATGTTGTTTATTTTAAAGAATATACCTTTCTTTGGGAATCGTTCCTAAGAGAGAAGAAAGGTAAGCCCAAAGGCTTCAAAAGGTTTAAGGACAAATCCCACGCTACAAATAGGAAGAAACGAACCGTTCTGATAAAACTTGGCCAATCTTAAGAGATAGTACACGAGTGAACTCTCCTCCGTCGATGCGTTTAGAACACATTCCTAGATAGCCTATAAGATAATATGGTTTTCACCATGAAATCTTCTAAAGTGGATACTGATCTATTTGCCCTATCGGGAGGCACTGTCAGATTTAGAATCTGAGCAGTGAAAACAATTACGAAATCTAAAATGGATTCCATATAGTCAAACTAAGTTTGGACCTTAGTTAAACTACTTGATTGGATCAAGTTTGTCTTATCAATATGAGATTGATGGAGACATAAATATGGAACATCCATGGATTTCACATTTAGTGGGAGTAAGCAAAAGGTTTGCAGACTCCAAATGGTCAATATGAAATTGGATCAGGCTTCTAGGAATTAGAGTATTCGAATTAGTGAAATAGTCAAAATTGATTGACTTAAAATTCGAACATAGCGTGTACAAGAAAGTGTTAGAGACTAAAAGTTCAACTTTTGGTATTTTATGAAGATGACATCCTTCTCATTGGGAATGCGAAGGATGACATAAAAGTTACCGAAGCCTGGTTAGAAACCATTTTGAGATGAAAGATCTTGGTGATAGATCCGACATTCTCGAGATAAAAATCTATGGAGATAGATTTAAGAGAATAATAAGATTATCACAGTCAAGGTACATAGACAGTGTACTAAATTGGTTTAGTATGGAAGATTCCTACAGAATTTCCAATGGACAATGGAACATCTCTTTTGAAGAGGATGTGTCCTAAAATAACTCTGAGAAAGTTAGAATATCCAAAACCCTTTTCGGGAAAAGGGTGCATAATGTATGCAAAAATTATGTACTTGATGAGATATGGCTACCACATAGCATGATAGGCCTACTCTAAATGTAACCTTAGAGAAGGTTACTAGATTGCTGTAAAAATACCCTCTGAGTACTTTAGAAGAAATGAGGATATGTTTTAAGAGTCCAGCGAGATCTTGTCATTAAGGGATTATTTGATGTAATCATTGCATCAAAGTATAGATAATTATTGATCTAAAATCGGATACGTCTTTTGCCTAGTAGGCAGAATAGTGCTTTGGAAGGAGTTTCAATCGAGAGGCACTGAAGATTCGACTGTTAAGGTTGAATACTTAGTCGTATGGAATACCGCTAAGTTAAGTGTTTGGGTAAGAAACTCCATCTAATGGGTAGATGAAGTTCCTAGCATGAAACAACACCATTATCATATTGTATGATAAAATGGATGGTTGCTCGAGTAAGAGAACTGAGACCTCACCAAGGGACCCGACGCTTGATTATGAATCACGTGAATAAGGAAATCGTGTTTCCTTAATGATGTGCAAATTAGAAACATTCACATCAGTAGAGAATATAGCAGATCCACTTTGAAAACGCCCAAAGTCAATAAGGCTCTAAAGGTACATCTTGGGAAGATGGGACCTAGAATAGACCTGAAAGGCTTTTACGGGCAAGTGGGAGATTGTCGGGAATAGTGCCCTAGAAAGCTGTTATGCTTTGGGACTTTCCCTATATCACAGACAAAGAGATATTTGAATAATATACGAATGATTATAATCACAGGCGAACACTTCTTATGTGCCAATACGTGTTTGTGTGTTTCCATGACGTGTGCACGTCTAGAACTCCCCTAATCCGATGAGGCTGTTAAGAACTTTATCATTAAGGGAATGACACATGAAACAAGTTCTTCACTCCATAGGCAAGGAATAGAAACTTCTTCAAGTCAACGAGGCCGGTAGACAGTGGGAGTGTCGACTTTGCCTCTGTTGAGACTTGCTTGTGTAGTTGTGTCCTTAAGAAGGATCATCTTGTTTCATGGGGAGTAAAGTGCATAAGTTGATGTGCCACAATACACAAGAGTGTTTGTCGCAAGAACAAGTTCACTGAGAGTGCCCTGCGTGAGAAGATTCCTAAATGGGAAAGGAACTTTCCTGAAACTTCTAGATTAGAAAATATCTTACATGTCAATGACGTGAGGAATTAATCCTTGGACTTGAGATTCCACATTGTCTCATATGAGCTAACTCTGTAATCATTGATAAGGTTCAAAAGGGTATCGCCGTATAAACACCTGAACCACGGCCTATGTTTGGATTACACAAGTGGCATATGAGAATTGTTGGAATCAATAAAGGACCTACACTTGCTATAGGCAAGATGATCTCTTATTACACAAGTCATTCATGATTCCTGTTGGGATTAGTGCCCTAAAAATCCAATTTTTTTGTAAATACTTCGTATTTTGTTGGATTAATAAAACTGAAATTATCGCAAGTTATGAGTATATTAACATAATTAATAACGTGTGATGATATTCTTATATGAAATGTGTTTCATAGGAAAAGACTTTGGATATCGAAACCACGAGTTATTAAAGTTCTAGTCAATATGATAAGAATAAGTCCTTATCGAGACTATAATGTGTTATATAAGATAATTAGTCTTTCGTCATAGAGAAATGGAGTTTCCAGTTATAACACATTGATGTTTTTCAATAGATTTGGAAACATCGAACTGGACCACTAAGATAGTTCATTTTAAATTACTATCTAAAATGAACAAATCTTATGAAGCATTGAACTCTTAATCCTGGTAGTATTTCGACTTTAGGCATGTAGTGTTAATCATTGTAACTTGCTCATAAGTGAGGTCTCGATATCGAATGACCGAAACCTTTGTACGTTTAGTGATTACATGAAATGTGCTAAAGAGAAATATTGATCGAGGAATCTGTGGCTTTGTTGGAAAGTTAAAAGATATTCCTGAGATAGATTTGCAAAGTTCGAATTAAAACTTTGGCCAAAGTACTTCGTGTGATGCGTCATTGAAGTTGTATGTTGAATGTGTTTCACGTACAAGAGATTTGAACTTAAGGCGAATCAGGAAATTTCAGATTAGAAATGAAAAATAAATGAAAGTAGTATTAATTTATTTTTCATGGATATCTACACGGAGGAGTAAAATGCAAAATTATTCTAGATCGAAAAATTCGTGAATAATTTAATTAATTTTAGAGTGCAACAATCTTTATTTAGTGGAATTAAATATTGTTAAATGTTAATTAATTATTATCATGGGATGACAATATATTAACCCGTTTGGAGCTAAAATTAATTAGTCCTACAGGTCCCCCTGCAAGCCCCAATCGAAAACCCGAAGATAAAACGTTAAAGGAAAAGAGAGAAATAAAATTTCAAAGTGTTTGAAATTAGCCAAGGATTTATTTTAAGAAAATAAATCAAGTTCCAGTGAGTTGGAAATGCCCGGAATTTTATTTTGGAGAATAAAATTTTCATCGAAAAAAAAAATCGGTGATGATGTGGCAGTTGACGTGGCATGCCACGTTAGCAAGTCAGCTACCAAGGGGCGCTGATTGGACGCCATGTGTGCGGCACGTGGACGGTCCAGATCGCGCCACGTGAGCATGGAGCAACGGTCCAGATTTGTCTGGACCGGGTCGGTCAAACGAGTCACGGGTCAGTTATCAGATAGGGTCGGACCAGACCCGGACACGTGGCCAAATGAGAATCGGCCACGTCACCTGGAAGCCCTAGCCGAAGATGCATCACACGCACCGCCTTGTGGCTGCCCGTGCGGGCTCAGATCGGCGAGCGGCCGGAGGCGTTGGACTTGTGGCTCTGAGATCTACGATGTGGTTACCTTGGTTTTTGTGTCCAAGTTGCACACGCAAGTGGGAGGTGAAATTACTATTTTACCCTCGGTTTTTCCCCTATAAATAGGGGCCTTGGCATTTCATTTTTTCCTCCATCCAACTTTGGGAAAGGTTTTGGCTGAGCTCTCGGCTTTGAAACCATATCCCACTCTCCTAGTTAATTCTGATTCATTTTGGAATTAATTTTAATTATGTGTGTATATATAAACGCCTGATTTCGGGAGAATAAACCCTAAAAAGGGTTTTCTAGTTTAAAGTTTTATTTTCTCTAAGTATTTAGAGAAATACTTTCGGAGCCCACACTCCGAGGGTGTCCCTGCGGTTATTGCAGGGAAGCTCTGCCGGTTTCACGAGGAGATCGGGAATCGGGTTCTCGGGAGGTGAATTCCGGGCGCAGTAGCCATCTTCGGTGAAAGGTATTTTTATATTTTTTTTATTTAAGCATGATGAATTAGGTGCTCTTAAGTGTTAATTGCATGCTTTATTTATCTGCTTTTTGATTTAAAATTTATTATCAATTGCATGCATATACTTGAGTAGATTCGGCTAAGTCTTCCGCTGGTTTGTATTTAAATATTTTAGAAATATTTTGATACTTGCATATTAAAGAAAAATTTTAAAGTACGGTCCCGGAGTAGTACTATTTCGGGTCCCGATACCAGCAACTGGTATCAGAGCCGTGCTCTAGATACATACTTGCATTGATATGATGCATGCGATGCATAATTTTAAATCTGCTACTGTGCACATAAATTCTGTCAAAGGAGGCTGGTTTTTAAGTGAGACCGTTGTGACCCGTCTAGTGTTTCCTAGGAATTTGCGTGGAATGGTAAATTTCTGGGAATCGATTTCAATAATCTTCCTGGTTAATTGCCGAATCAGTAAATATGATTTAAATTATGTGATAATTTATAACATATTTACTTAAAGTGTCATTTAATTTTAAGCATGATAATTATGTGATAATTATTTGCAAGCATGCTTAATTATTTTATTTTATGGCATGATCATGATAATATGAAATATTATGCTATTTTCTATTATGCATATTTTATTTGATGTGATTAGATAAATAATGTTTAATAGAGATTGAACGTGATGCACAATTGGATTAATATTTTTTGGCCTAATTAATAAAGAGTTATTAAGTAGACTTAAAAATATTATTAGGATTATAAATGTGATTTATTATTCCTAGTGGGAGCATATTAATTAGATTAATCACTTTCGATTATAAGACGCCAAATAGATTATGTGATAATCAAAGATAATCCGCAACTCTAAAAAATACTAGTGGGAGCAAGATGAAATAGATGAATTCTTACGGTCTCCATTGGCCGTCTATAGTATAGTGGATACATACTACTCCCTTCGGCGGGTATGTGTTCGCGGTATACAAGATTAGACTTCTTCGGATAGAATGAAATACAGGGAAAGTCAAGCACGACCACGCTTCCGTGGAGTGTCTTGACCTACTAGTATGAATTTCTAGGTAATGGTGTACACTTGACTGAGTGATGTATTAACCTCCTTTCGGAGCTCTGTTACACTCACTTAGAGACCAAAGGTTGACGTGGTAGATTAACATAGTTTGGTAAGAGTTGCCTGGATAACATGTTAATTAAGAATAGTTCTTGCTTTTCTAAGTAGTTTTCGACCTCGCTTCCGGGGAGCTAACTGCGGTTAGTTAAGTCATCATTGCGTTAACTGTGGATTTCATTTAATGGTTAGACGCTAAAGAAATAATATACAGATTCATAACTTGCGCATATTTTAAATATTTCAGTTTTAAAACAATGACGTCCGCTAGCCCGCTTCAATCGATTATTAAGGAAAATAGGCTTGAAGGTTCAACCTATGCTGATTAGAAAATGAATCTTGATATCATGTTTGGACACAAGGGTTTGAAATATGCGCTCACTGAACCTTGTCCGAGAGTACCAGAAACCACATCCACCCAGGCTTTGAAAGATAACTATGCCAAGTGGATCAAGCATAATGATCTAGCTATGTCTTACATCCTGGCATCTGTCTCAAATGTTCTTAAGCATCAAATGCATGAGATGCCTACTGTTAAGAACATGATGGAACATATTCATCAGATGTTCGGTGGACAGAATCGTGCACATAGGCATGAGTTGATGAGAAGGTTGGTGGTAACTATGATGTCTGAAGGATCACCTGTTCAGGATCATGTTATGAACATGATGGCTTATCTGAACGAAATTGAGAGCCTCGGTGCTAAGATGGATAATCTCAGCAAACAGGACATGATCCTGTGCTCTCTGCCAAAATCATTCGATACGTTCAAGCAGAACTATTCTATGAATAAGTTAGATTTTACTCTGCCTGAGCTAATGAATGAACTCAAGGTGATAGAAGGGGTAATGAAAGCTAAGGGAACGGTTCTCCTGGCATAGGTATCGACTTCCACGGCTCCGAAAGCCAATAAGTGGAAGAAAGGAAAGGGAAAAATTTCCCATCCTAAAGGTAAGGTTCAGAAGAAGAACGCTAAGCCAAGCAAGGAAAAATGTTTCCATTATGGAGGTAATGGGCACTGGAAAAGGAATTGCCCAATATACTTAGCTGGTCTTCCTGCTAAGTCGTCTGCACAAGGTATGGTGATGTCTTGTTTATTAGAAGTATGTTTAGTTGGAAGTCCACCAGATTCCTGGTGTGTGGACTCAGGTTCAACTAATCATATATGCAATTCATTGCAGGGATTCAAGCTAATCAGGAAGCTTGAAGACGGCGAGATGCAGCTACTGCTTGGAGATAATACTAGTATATCTGTATTAGCAGTAGGGACTGTAGAACTATATTTTGGCAGTAGGGTTTTGATTTTGAAAGACACTTTATATGTACCGTCTATACGCAGAAATCTGATTTCTGTTAGTTGTTTAATGAATAATGGTTTTAGTGTTTATTTTGAACGATGTTTAACTATTAAGCATAATAAAAGGTTTATTTGCTCTGGTACAGTAAGCGATGGTCTTTTCTTATTATACCCTGATAAAAACCCTAATTTCGAACTTAACACTACTAAACTTGACTTACCATTCAAGAGAAAAGCTCCTATGCCCAACGAGGCTTATAAGTGGCACCTATGGCTTGGTCATATTAATTCGAATAGGATCCAAAGACTAATTTCGGATAGACTATTGAGTCCTTTGGACTTGACAGAACTTCCAGTCTGCGAATCCTGTTTAGAAGGAAAAATGACCAAGAGGTCTTTCAAGACTAAAGGTAATCGAGCCACAGAGTTGCTTGAATTAATTCATACGGATGTGTATGGTCCTATGAGTGTTTAAGCAAAAGGAGGTTTTGAGTATTTCATCACTTTTACGGATGATTATTCCAGATATGGATATGTCTATTTGATGAAACATAAGTTTGATGCTTTTGAAAAGTTCAAAGAATATAAGGCTGAAGTCGAGAATCAAATTGGAAGACGTATCAAGGTACTTCCATCGGATCGGGGTGGAGAGTATTTATCTACAGAGTTTCTAGAATTTCTCACTGCAAATGGGATTAAATCCCAGTTATCTGCACTGGGTACACCCCAACAGAATGGTGTTGCAGAAAGGAGAAATAGAACTTTAGTGGAAATGGTAAGATCCATGATGAGTCATGCTACCCTACCGAGTTCGTTTTGGGGCTTTGCTCTCGAAACGGTAGCTCACATAATAAACCATGTTCCATCCAAGTCAGTTCCTAAAACACCAATGGAACTGTGGCGAGGGCGGAAGCCCAGTGTCTCCTATCTTCGGATATGGGGAAGCCTAGCCCATGTGTTAAGAAAGGATCCTGACAAGTTGGAATCAAGAACAGAAGTTTGTTTGTTCATAGGTTATCCTAAAGGAACAAGAGGTGGGATATTTTACGATCCGAGAGATCACAAAGTGTTTGTAAGCACTAATACTAAATATCTCGAAGATGATTTCGTAAATGACCACAAGGGTAGAAGTAAAATATTGTTAGAAGAAATGACAGTATCAGATACTGAACTCCAAGAACCCATAACAACTGAAAATGTGATGGATACATATGATGTACCAAATATGACAAGGGACAAGTACACAACAACCTCGTCGTAGTGGGAGGATTGTCAGGGCACCTGACAGATACTTAGGATTAACCCAAGTGGTTGAATCTGACATATCTGATCCTATCACATATGATGAAGCTATAAAAGATATAGACGCTGACCGTTGGGTCAAAGCCATGGAATCTGAGTTAGATTCAATGTATTCTAATAAAGTCTGGGAACTTGTAAAGGTGCCTAAGGGCATTAAACCTATTGGATGCAAATGGGTTTGCGAGCGAAAAAGAGGAGTGGACGGAAAGGTAGAAACCTTTAAAGCAAGGCTTGTGGCAAGGGGTTATACTCAGAAAGAAGGTATCGATTACGATGAAACCTTCTCGCCCGTAGCTATGCTTAAGTCCATAAGGATTCTTCTCTCCATTGCCGCTTATTATGATTATGAAATCTGGCAAATGGATGTAAAGACTGCCTTCTTGAACGGGCACCTTCAAGAAGAGATATACATGGCTCAACCTGAGGGCTTTATAGCCAGAAATCAGGAGCATATGGTATGCAAGCTTAATAGATCAATCTATGGTCTTAAGCAAGCATCTAGATCATGGAACATCAGATTTAATGATGCAATTAAATCTTTTGGACTTATACAGTTGCCTGATGAACCATATGTGTACAAAAGACATCAAAGTAGTGTTGTAACATTTTTAGTTTTATACGTAGATGATATTTTGCTCATTGGGAATGACACAGGAGTATTGTCAGCAGTCAAGATTTGGTTGTCAAATCAGTTTGACATGAAAGACCTAGGTGAGGCCAGTTATATTTTAGGGATCAGACTTTGTCGTGACCGTAAAAATAAGATGATTGGTTTATCACAAGCAGCATATATAGATAAGATGTTGGCAAGGTATAATATGGCCGACTCTAAGAAAGGTTCATTACCTTTCCGACATGGAGTTCATCTATCTCTAAATCAGTGTCCCAAGACAGCTGAAGAGACAGAGAAAATGAAAAATGTTCCGTATGCCTCGGCAGTCGGAAGCCTCATGTATGCCATGTTATGTACAAGGCCAGATATCTGTTATGCTGTGGGCATGGTCAGCAGATCTCAGTCAAACCCTGGACCCCACACTGGATAGCTGTAAAGCATATATTGAAGTACTTAAGAAGAACTCGGGATTATATGCTTATTTATCGCAGTGATGAGCTCATTCCTATAGGGTACACACATTCAGATTTTCAATCTGACTTAGATTCTAGACGTTCGACGTCTGGATACGTGTTTACTGTGGGAGGAGCAGCCGTAAATTGGAGGAGTATTAAGCAAAGTTGCATTGCTGACTCCACCATGGAAGCCGAATACGTGGCAGCTTCGGAAGCAGCCAAAGAAGCGTATTGGTTTCAAAATTTCCTGATGGATCTAGAAGTCATCAAGACTTACACCGATCACATTATACTGTGACAATACTGGAGCGGTGGCCAACTCCAAGGAACCTCGAAGTCATAAACGTGCAAAGCACATCAAAGAAAGTTCCACATTATTCGAGATTATGTGGAACGTGGAGAAGTGGCAGTAGTAACGATTGACTCAGTAAAAAATCTGGCAGATCCCTTCACTAAGACTTTGGCGCAAAAGAGTTTTAATACTCATGTAGAAGGGATGGGGCTTAGATGTGTAGCCAATTGGATTTAGGGCAAGTGGGAGATTGTTGGGATTAATGCCCTGAAAATCCAATTTCTTTGTAAATACTTCGTATTTTGTTGGATTAATAAAATTGAAATTATCACAAGTTATGAGTATATTAACATAATTAATAACGTGTGATGATATTCTTATATGAAATGTGTTTCATAGGAAAGGACTTTGGATATCGAAATCACGTGTTATTAAAGTTCTAGTCGATATGATAAGAATAGTCCTTATCGAGACTATAATGTGTTATATAAGATGATTAGTCTTTCATCATAGGGAAATGGAGTTTCCAGTTATAACACATTGATGTTTTTCAATAGATTTGGAAACATCGGACTAGACCACTAAGATAGTTCATTTTAAACTACTTTCTAAAATGAACAAATCTTATGAAGCATTGAACTGTTAATCCTGGTAGTATTTCGACTTTAGGCATGTAGTGTTAATCATTGTAACTTGCTCATAAGTGAGGTCTCGATATCGAATGACCGAAACCTTTGTACGTTCAGTGATTACATGAAATGTGCTAAAGAGAAATATTGATTGAGGAATCTGTGGCTTTGCTGGAAAGTTAAAAGATATTCCTGAGATAGATTTGCAAAGTTCGAATTAAAACTTTGGCCAAAGTACTTCGTGTGATGCGTCACTGAAGTTGTATGTTGAATGTGTTTCACGTACAAGAGATTTGAACTTAAGGCGAATCAGGAAATTTCAGATTAGAAATGAAAAATAAATGATAGTAGTATTAATTTATTTTTCATGGATATCTACACGGAGGATTAAAATGCAAAATTATTCTAGATCGAAAAATTCGTGAATAATTTAATTAATTTTAGAGTGCAACAATGTTTATTTAGTGGAATTAAATATTGTTAAACGGTAATTAATTATTATCATGGGATGATAATATATTAACCCGTTTGGAGATAAAATTAATTAGTCCTGGTCCCCCTGCAAGCCCCAATCGAAAACCCGAAGATAAAACATTAAAGGGAAAGAGAGAAATAAATTTTCAAAGTGTTTGAAATTAGCCAAGGATTTATTTTAAGAAAATAAATCAAGTTCCAATGAGTTAGAAATGCCCTGAATTTTATTTTGGAGAAAATAAAATTTTCGTCGGGAAAAAAAAAAATCGGTGATGATGTGGCAGCTGACGTGGCATGCCACGTCAGCAAGTCAGCTACCAAGTGGCGCTGACTGGATGCCACGTGTGCGACACGTGGAATGTCAACGGTCCAGATTTGTCTGGACTAGGTCGGTCAAACGGGTCATGGGTCGGGTCAACGGGTCAGTTATCGGATAGGGTCGGACCAAACCCGAACACGTGGCCGAATGAGAATCGGCCACGTCACCTGGAAGCCCTAGCCGAAGGTGCATCACACGCGTCGCCTTGTGGCCGCGCGTGCGGGCTCAGATCGGCGAGCGGCCGGTGGCGTTGGACTCGTGGCTCTGAGATCTACGACGTGGTTACCTTGGTTTTCATGTCCAAGTTGCACGCGCAAGTGGGAGGTGAAATTACTATTTTGCTCTCGGTTTTTCCCCTATAAATGGGGGCCTTGGCATTTCATTTTTTCCATCCAACTTTAGGAAAGGTTTTGGCTGAGCTCTTGGCTTTGAAACCATGTCCCACTCTCCTAGTTAATTTCGATTCATTTTGGAATTAATTTTAATTAGGTGTTTATATATAAACGCCTGATTTCGGGTGAATAAACACTGAAAAGGGTTTTCTAGTTTAAAGTTTTATTTTCTCTAAGTATTTAGAGAAATACTTTCGGAGCCCACACTCCGAGGGTGTCCCTGGGGTTATTGCAGGGAAGCTCTGCCGGTTTCGCGAGGAGATCGGGAATCGGGTTCTCGGGAGGCGAATTCCGGGCGCAGTAGCCATCTTCGGTGAAAGGTATTTTTATATTGTTTTTATTTAAGCATGATGAATTAGGTGCTCTTAAGTGATAATTGTGTTGGAAAACACGAATCAGAAAGCAGCGGAGATTTAAAATTTTCCAACAAAAGGATCTAGGACTCGTAATCGTGTAACCAAATTCGTAGAGATAGAAAACTTACTTTTCTTATATTCTTTCTTGAAGCGTTTCAAGCCACCCAAGAACGCTCTTCTCGCGGCTTGATCCCCTCTCCTTGGTAAAGCTCGAATCTTCAAACTTCTAACTTGAAGCTCTCTAGAGATATTCCACCAACTTGATCACAATCTAACTAGTAAGGATGCTAGTTCTCTAGTTAGTGTTTAGGCTTAACCTAGGGTTTTATTTAATCTTGGTGAAAGGAAGGTGTTCAACACATGAACCAAAAGAATTGCCAATTAGCTCCAAGGGGAGCTCGAGCTCCCCTATATATAATAGAGGGAGTGCCGAAATTCCTAGTCCTTTATGGGCTAGGATTTTGGTCTCTCTCTCTCCTATTACTTGATCATCAAGTAATTTTGACTTTAACTTTGAATTCTAATTCAAATCAACTTTCAAAAGAGCTAAAAATATCCAAACTATTTTTGGATTATTTTATACTTTATTTATTTAAAATAAACAACTTATTTTATCTAATTAATTAATCCATAATTAATTAACTAGAACATTTTCTCCAAAATTAGACTTTCTTTTTAATTCAAAATTAAACCAAAGTCTATTAAATAATTAACACATTTAATTATTTAATATATATATCACATATATATACAATCACGTGAGACACGTGTCACAATGACACGTGTGACTCACGTAACCCACACGTGTGATTTCACACGTGTGGAACCCCTTTGGCCCGATTAACTCGTTTAATCATTTTAAAGCCTCAACTCATGTAACCAAGTTGTTGTGTGTGACCCTCTAGGTTCTCAATTCAATTAGCAGTGACCCTAATTAATTAATTCACTAATTAATTAATCAGTCCACAGATTAAACGACCATAGTCTAGCAACAGGTGTTTAACCCCTAGCTGAATTGGAATGTTCGGATTCGACAGAACCTTTAAGTCATTGATTCATGTGAGATACAATCCTCCTACTTACTATCTCTCAACCAAGATCTAGGGTAAGGGAATAATCAGAACCCTAATAATCCGGTCTTAAAGCTAAGTGCATTTCATATCCATTTGATCTCAATCCAAGAAACCCTTTTCTTGATGTCTTGATCTACTGCCTTGGCCAAGGACTCCATATGGCATATGAATGACTTACACAATAAGAGATCACCTTGCATATGCAAGTGTAGGTCCTTTCTTGATTCTCATTCACTTTCATGAATCACTTGTGCAGCCCCAGCATAAGCCTTGAATCAGTTGTCTAATGCGACACCCTTTAAAGCTTATACCTAAAACTACAGAGTTAACTCACAAGGAACCTAAAGTCTAAGGATCAATTAATCACATCAATGACTCGTGTGATATTTCCTAATCTGGAAGTTTCCATTTCCTTAAATAGAAACTTCCTTTCCCATTTAGGAATGTTCTCACATGGGGCACCTCAGTGAACTTACTTATTAAAGTAAGCACCCTCATGTATCACGCACGTATCAACTATACACTTTGCACCTCCATGAAATAAGGTGGTCCTTCTTAAGGGCGTGATCCCACAAGCAAGCCTTAGAGGAGTCAGGTTGACACTCCCACTGTCTGTAGGACTCATCGGCTTGGAGTAATTTACTAATCATGACTTATGTGATATAGAGCTCGTTTCATGAACCATTTCACCTAAATGGTAGAGTCCTAAAGTCATCAGGATTAGGGGAGTTCTTATACATGCACAGATAAAGTAAACGCATACCAAACAAGAGCATATAAAGAAGTGTTGCCTTAATTCGTTATTTCATTCAAAGATTGTCTGTGATTACAATAAGGAAAAGCACAAAGCGGATATACAATCGGCTTTCTAGGGCACCATTCCTAACAAATTGCATGCTTTATTTATCTGCTTTTTGATTTAAAATTTATTATCAATTGCATGTATATACTTGAGTAGATCTGGCTAAGTCTTCCGCTGGTTTGAATTTAAATATTTTAGAAATATTTTGATACTTGCATATTAAAGAAAAATTTTAAAGTACGGTCCCGGAGTAGTACTATTTCGGATCCCGGTACCAGCAATTCCATCCTAAAATCCTTGCGCAAGGTGGTTAGATCAAGACATCAAGAAAATGGGGTTTTCTTGGATTGAGATCAAATGGAATATGAAAGTGAACTTTGTTTTAAGATTAAGGTTAGTAGGGCTCTCTATATTCCCATGCCCTAGATCTTAATCGAGAGCGAGGATGGTAGGAGGATCGTATCCCACATGATGTCATTGACTGAAAGGTTCTTTCGAATATACATTCACATTTCGGGTATGAGTCACACACCTGTTGCTAGACTATGGTCGTGTGATCTGTGAGGTAATTAATTAATAAAGTGTATTAATTAATTAGGCTCACTGCTAACTGAAATTGAACCTAGAGGGTCACACACAAATACCGGATTCAAAGGGTATTATGGAAAGATCAAATAATTTATCGAAACGAGACCACAGTGTAAAGTACACATGTAGATCGAGAGCATTGTTTGGGACGTGTGATCCATTTGAGAAATTGGATCATGTGTTAATTAATTAGAGAATTAATTATCAAGCCCAAATATAATTAATTGGTGAATTAATTATAAAGCCAAGATATAATTAATTGGATAATTAAATATATAGCCAAAATAAAATTGGAGAATTAATTTTAGCCCGTTAGAATTAATTAGTGAATTAATTCTAAAGTCCTTGATAAAATTAATTGGAGAATTAATTCTAAGTATTTAATTATTTAGTTGTTTTAATTTGATTAGAATAAATAAATAAATAAATATCTTCTATTTTATTATTCTAATAAAGTGTTAGGATAAGATATTTAATTATTACTAGAATAATTAAATAGTCCTAAATTAGTTAGGAGCTCCTTTTCTATAAAATAAATGTCTTATATTAGATAAGATATTATTTACTTGGAGAGAAAGAAAGAATATGAGAAAAGTCAAAGTTGGAGACCCTCTCCTACAAGACTAGGGTTTCGAACCCTTCACTATAAAAGGGACTAAGGGGCTCGATTTTGCCTTACACGTGATTTGGAGAATCACGTCCAACCTTCATGGAATTTTGGGGATAATTCTCTTGCTCTCTTTTTCTCGTTTCTGTTTCTTTAATACGCATGTTACAGTACTAGCATACTCACTAACATGATTTGAATCTAGGTTGGTGTGGATTAATACTCTAGAGGATTTCTACTTTGGAATCTCTTAGAAAGAACCGATCAAGAAACAGGGATTCATGCCCATGAAGAACGTTTGAGGGTGGCTCAAAACGTTTCAAGAAAGCTTCAATTGTTGTAAGTTTCTTGTAATCCCAACGTTACAATACGAACATTGCAAGTCTATTAGATCCCTTTTGGAAAAAATTTTAAACTTCCGCTGCGTTTACTCTGTTGTTTTCCAACAACTGCCCCGTAGGATCACGTGGAAACCACATAGGACCACGTGGATGCCAGATGCTCCGCCACGAGGCAGAATACAACCCAGATCGACTTAAGAACCACATACATAGTCCCAATTAAATTGATCACGAGATCAATAAGCCTACGGTACTTGATAAGTTTGAACCTAGATCAAGCTTATGAAACTTCATATGATATCCTAAAGAGTCCATAGAATATTACTTCTACGATCCCCTTGAACAAAAAGTTTTTGTGTCAACGAATGCTACCTTTCTTGAGCAATCGTTCCTAAGAGAGAAAAAGGTAAGATCTCAAACCTCGAAAAAATTCGAGGAGAAGTCCCCACGCCATCAATGGAGCAAACTGTCCACTCTGATGTGACTCAGCCAATCAATGAGGATACACACAAATCCTCTTCAATTAAGATGTTCTGAATGCGTTCCTAGACAGCTTGAAAGATGATATGGATTTCTCCATTAAACATCTCAAGTGGATAATGATCCACTTACATATGAGGAGATACTATTAAATTTGGACTTTGAACAGTGGAAATAAGTCATAAAATTTAAAATGAATTCCATATAATCTAATCAAGTCTGAATCTTGACTGATTCACCTGATAATCATGGGAACTATGTAATAGTCCCACATTCATGACCATTCCTAAACTGCATAGCATTCACAATTTGAATAGTTAAATGCTTGGGATAGTTACACGGGCATATCCTGACGTTTGGGTTAATAACAATACTTGCCCCCGACGTTTTGAAAAACAACTGTTAAAAATTTTAACTAAAAGTTCTTGACTATAATAAAATGTATAAACATTAGGGTTGTCAAGGGGGGATTTTTGTAATATCTCAGACCTCATGGGAAATTTGCATAATTAGACCAAACCTCTTGATATGTCATTGTAATTGGGAACACCTAACATTTACCTGTTCTAAAATAATAATTAGTAATTCTAACTCGAATCTATCTCTGCCAAATCGATGTAATAAGGAAATTAATGTTAAACACTTAACCGTGTGGTAGGTGAAAAATTTATGGAAAGTGACAAATCAAATTTATCCTAATATATTGAGAATTTTCAGAAGTGCAAAAACTTTATAAATTGTAAAGAAAATATGAGGCCGAGCAATTAAAACTGTATATATATGGAAACTGCATGTATATATACACGGAATGACCCAGATATATTTATGTTTTTAGAAGGCTACGCGAGAGTTATTTCGTAACACAACAACGTATATATAAGCTGCATCTCACACGCATATATAACTAAAACACACGACTTTATATGCAACCTTTTAAAATATGCAGGATTTTATATGATACGTTATACAGCAACCCCAAGTACGCTAATTAGACCTAACACAAGGAAGTATCATAATTTGAAGAAGTAAAAAAGCACCAAACTTATGTCGATCTGACAGTAATATAAACAAAATATTAGATCATATATCGAAACTGATAAAGTTTTTCTCCTTGAGACTTTGAAGAGTGTCCACCAAACTCTGCTCCAAAGAAGTGAACTTTACACCCAAAGATATTGCCTTTTCATTTGACACTTGGTAAGGTAGTTTTGCAGCCTCATTCTCTCCAGAACTGCATTTAAAACACAGGCAAGACCATAATGAATTGAAGCTATAAAGCCAAGTATATGGAAGAAAGAATGTAAAGCAAATTACATTCACTGTGGGGCGGAGTTAGGACTTCAGAGTTAGGGGTTTATTTCCACCATTGATACCCCGTATATACTACATATATAGGGAAAATTTTCAAGTAATGGGGTCACCAACCCTCCTTCCTGATTATAATAGCGCAGAAGTTCGGTAAAACTATAAATTAGTTTCACAGATTTCATTTTTCTCTTAAAAAAAAAAAAAACACTTTGATGTTTTATTATTCATCTAAAAAAACCTTCTTGCCTTCTTTGTTTCCCATCCATTGACGCAAGAGTCGATGCAGTTGAAAATCTAATTGCACTGGTCAAAACCTCTCCTCTAAAACTTTCACAAAGTTCCATGAATAACCATTGTTCTAAATAAATGGGCATTGAGGGGGTAATAGTAATTTTATCAAAACTGAAGAATAACGTGTATAGAAATTACACACACAAAAATATGTAAACACAAGGGGTAAGAGTCTTACATCTTGGGAAGATCGAGCTTAGGGTAGAGTCTGCTCAAGATATTCACAGCTTCGTAGCCAGGCCGTGCTTTATTAACAAGACAATACCTACCGTTTGCTGAAGGATTCTCGAAAGCTAGAATATGTGCATTTGCAGCATCTCTCACATCAACCCAAAGTAAAACTTCACCCCAAACTATAATATTACCAGGCAATGCAATGGTCATTCCTGCAAATGCATAAATTTTCATTTCATAGTTAATCCTAGATGAAATAATAAGCCTGAGGAAGAAAAGTTCAAGGACACAAATAAAAGTCGTAAATAACGAACCAAATGAAACTTTTAGTTGAACTATACCTTTTGTAACAAAGTCCAGAAAACGTTGAGATGAAGTATTGAGAGTCGGTTGTAGGATAGGACCGATCACAAAACCGGGATTTAAGACAATCAGGTCTATACCATTTTCTTCTGCAAACTTTCTTGCAGCTTCTTCTGCCAATGTTTTGGAGACAACATACCAACTCTGAGATTGAAGTTCATTTATCAGACAATTATAGAATAGATTGCCACAATTCATGCCATGACTATTTTCAAAACGCCACATCTGCATACAGATTAGGCATGTGACACCGGCTATTTTGCATTTTGCAATAGTGTCCATGGAGAATGTTTAATTAGGTAAAAATCTTAAAATAGTTTGACAAAATACTCAACACTTAAAATTGGAATATTAGAAGTTTCTAATTACACCGACTCACCCTGAGGTTTGGCCTAATTCCATAAATTTCCCCAGAAGGTTTGAAAAGCTACTCACGAGTATAATAGCATGTATTTGGCTAAAGTCTGTCAGAGGAGCTTTCTGTAATTTTGAACCTCAGGGGAAGTTCGTGCAATTAGACCTAATTACATTAGCTGAAGTTTAAAAATTGTACAAATGGTAAAGAAAGTATGAGGCCGAGCAATTAAAACAAGTCGAAACCTTATTTTCTTCACAAAATTTCGGATCAGAAAACCAAGTTTCATCCACCGGACCATCAGCAGTGTGAAAGTTTCTGTTAACAAGAACCGTCCCCATAGATGATGTATACACCACTCGTCCAACAGACTGCGCCTTAACGCACGAACGAAGAACGTTAAGTGCTCCATTCACCGCGGGTTCAATAAGCTGTGCCTGAAACACATAAGAAGTACCACAGCAACATTTCCGAAACAGGGCAGAACTCCAAAACCACTCAAACCCAAGATGCATATATACAACAATGATAATCTCCTATTAAGACCCAAAACTCATGATGAAATCCATTACAATGAAGGAAAATTGATTACCTTTGGATCATGGACATTGTGAAACAAAGGAGATGCAGTGTGGAAAACACCATCACAGCCATCAATCACTGCATCAAAAGACCCTTCTTTCATCAAATCGGCTTCGAATAATTGGAGTCTCTCTTCAGCACCTTCCAGTGACTTGAGGTGTTCAACCTTCATCGGATCACCTAAGGAATTCCCAAAAGAAATTAGACCAATTATAAGACATTATCTGGCCAATACTTTTGAAAACTCAATCGATTCACAAAGTAAAAATTGGAACGAGTGTGTGTCAGAGAAAGAGTAACTGAGGTTGCGGACGGTGGCTCTGACGGTGTAGCCACGGCCGAGCAAAAGCTTAACGAGCCACGAAGCAATGAAACCAGACGCTCCGGTGACGCACACAACCTTTCCGGCCATTTCTCTGAATCAATATTATTTTCAACCGAACTTTTTCAAGAATTGCAATTTGCAATATTGTGTGGAGATGTAGTTATCGGCGGCGGTGTGTATGTGTGTATATATAAAGTGAGGGATGCCGGATGTGTGGCTCCGCGGAGACGGATCTCAGATTTTTTTTAACCTTTATGAACAGTAGCAAAAACGTGCAAATTAAATTAACACTATTGTTTCAAAACGTAAGCAGGGATAAAAACACTTCTGCCCTAAATATATTATGGTCTTAATTCATGAGTTTTGCATGACATTTGTTGGTGGCTCCGGCTTCCTGGATTCGGCACTGTCGCACTGATAAGGTCTGAATCCTACTAAATGCCTTTGATAAGACCGGAAAAGAGATTGGAAGTATTTGGAACACATACAGGACTGCACCAAAAGAGAATTTCAAGCAACAACTTCAAATTCAGCAAATGAAAGTTTAAGGGAGCAAGATACTTTTTTTTTTCCCCTTAAATTTATTAAAAATATGATATTTTTAGAAGTTTTTTGTATTAAAGAAATTAATTCATAAACATTCTTAGTTATGAATTACACAGCGAAATTTTGATAGAAATATATCTCGTTATTGCTGTCAAATTTGCCGATTCAAATACGAGAATGCCAAGAGGATTCCGACACTTGATGGCTAGAATAGAATAAATGTTAATGTCTAGAAATGTGGGATATTACAATAAGTGAGATTCTTTACTTTGCCTGATTTCTAAAGCAATTCTTATTCTTTCCAACTACAACATGCCAACATTTTCTTACTTAATGGGTAAAATTCACGGTTACTCAAGAAGGGAGTTGAATTGAGTAATTAGACATCCTTTTCTTTTGAAGTATTAAGCTCAAACAACCACATTTCTTTTTATGAGGGAAAAACATACACCACAGAATGATAATCAATGAACAGAAACTTTATAGTGGTTCCTTCACTAGGGTTATGAAATACACTAGTTGAGCAAAGTAGTCTACTACCTAAGTTGATTTGAAAGAGATGTATTTCAATCACAATTTTATACAAAGTACAAGTAAACCTGATACGGTTATGGTTGCACCAAGGAGTCAGACTGAGGAGCTTGAAGAAGTGACAGCTGATGCGGGAACTTCAACAAGGCGTAGTTCCAGGTGGCGGAAGAAACCTGCTTGGCAGGATGATTATGCTATGGATAAACCATGAAGTGGAAGATTGGCGCTAGTCAGTGGTCTTAGTAATTTAATTAATTAGCATTGTCTTTAGTTATTTCCCTTTACGTTTCTTTCCTTGTGTTGCTAGGAGTCTCGGGTGGTAGGAGATACTTGATATATTAGTCGTTTTGCTTAATCGGGATTATTAAGAAATAACAATTCAACTTTCTACCCTAATTCTCTTTTCTCTCTTCATCCCCTAAATTCTCCGGCCGGCGGGTCTTTGCCAGATTATCCATCGAGCTCGAGACCGCTCTAACGTCTCTAGATTGATATCCTTATCAATTGGTGCTTTCGTTGAGAGATCTATCAATGGCCGAACACGTGACCATAGAACGATTCCAACTTTAAGGAGTTTCAACAACAGAACGATTCCAACTTTAAGGAATGCCAGAAGCAGATCGACGTCCATATGACGTCGTTGCAATCGTTGAACCAAACCGTTCAACAGATACAACACGATTTAGGAACCCTGTTAGGTCGGGGGGAAAAATCGCGGGCGAATCCGGAGACCGCGATCATGGCACGCACCGGGGAAGGGGCTGTCGTTTACGCTCCAAACCCTGCGACGAAGCTGCGATTGGATATGCCCAAGTGTGACGGTACGGACCCTTTGGGTTGGTTATTCCAAGCCTAAGAATACTTTATGTTCTACAATATTCCGGAAGAATCTCGTCTGGCAACTGTGGGATTGATGTTGGAGGGGGCAGCGCTAGATTGGTTCCGATGGCGACAAAGAAACCACCTCTTGGAGTCATGGCCGGATTTTGTATCCAAATTTAAGCTTTGGTTCGATCCCCTTAACTATGTGGACTACTTTGGGATGCTCGCGAAGGTACACCAAACGGGGTCAGTTCTGGAGTATCAAACAACGTTCGAAAAGATCCTCGTGAATGTGACAGATGTGTCCGAATCCAATCTGCAGTCGTTGTTTCAAGCCGGACTGAAATCTCACCTACAGCACGAGATCATACTCCTGAAACCTGATTCCTTGTCAGCCTCTTTTGCCTTGGCGAGAGAGTTGGAAGCGAAACACCGTGCGTGGACTTCAACCATTTCACCACGTCCCTTCAATAGTAATCCGGGACAACAGCGAACTCCAGCGGCAACCGCGCCACCCAGTATGCCGTTGTTACAGACCCCAGCCCCTAAACCGGCTATGACACCTTCGCCCAACCCGTCGATCCGGCGTTTGTCTAGAGCCGAGAGATTAGCCCGGGATGCGAAGGGTTTGTGTTATAACTGCGACGAGAAATGGGTGAAAGGACATCGTTGTGGTCGTTATTTGTTGTTGATGGGTGATGAAGAGGATGACGACACCGAGAACGAACCGGGGAGTGATGAAACGCCAGTAACGGCGGATGTGTCTACGTTACATAGCATGGCCGCGGGCCAAACCCCACGCTCCTTGAGGATTTCTGGGATGATCGAGACAATTGTGGTTGATGTTCTTATTGATGGGGGTAGTACACATAATTTCATTCACCCCACCATAGTCGAAAAGTTGAACTTGCCGGTCAGTAGTGTTTCCCCTTTCCGGGTGTACGTCGGCAATGGGTCATCCATGTTGTGCAAACAACAATGCTCGGGGGTTCCGTTGTTAATGCAAGAGACGGTTTTCCCAGTGGATGTATTTGTGCTACCCGTACATGGTGCTCAGGTGGTGTTAGGCATACAGTGGTTGAGGTTGTTGGGTCGTGTGGCGCATGAATACGCCAAGCTTACGATGGAGTTTCAGTGGAAGGATCAGTTGATAACTCTGAAGGGTGATCCCGTAGCACCCAAGGAAATTACACTTCACCACTTCTATGCATTGCAGGCCGCAGCGAATATTTCAGCATGCTACGAGTTAGTTATTGAAACACCTCTTACGAAACTGAATGAAGGGACCGCATCACCGGAGGTTCCACCTGAGATCACGGGGGTGATCGAGAAGTTCCAAGCCGTGTTTGATGTGCCGACAGCCCTACCTCCTCCAAGATGGAGTGATCATCGTATCAGATTGTTCCCCGGCTCAGCACCTGTAAACGTCCGGCCTTATCGCTACCCACACTTTCAAAAATCAGAAATTAAGCGTTTGGTTCGTGAGATGCTGGAACAAGGGCTCATTCGACCTAGTCGGAGTCCGTTCTCGTCTCCGGTCTTACTGGTGAAAAAGAAAGATAACACCTATCGGTTCTGTGTGGATTACCGGGCATTAAATGCGGTAACGGTTCCGGATCATTTCCCAATTCCCACAGCAGATGAGCTATTTGATGAGTTAGGCTCAACTCGGTTCTTCACTAAGCTCGATCTCCGTTCGGGGTATCATCAGATCCGTATGAATGATCGGGATATTTATAAAACAGCCTTCCGGACGCATGAGGGGCACTATGAGTTTCGGGTGATGCCTTTTGGCCTCACTAATGCACCGTCCACATTCCAGGCATGTATGAACAGGTTATTCGCCGCTTATCTTCGTAAATTCGTAATTGTGTTTTTCGATGATATATTGATTTACAGCCCGTCGTTGTCTGATCATGTGTCTCATTTAGAAGTAACCTTGTCGCTGCTAAAGGCTAATGATTTCTTTGTCAAGTTATCCAAATGCTCTTTTGCCACTACTTCAATTGAGTATCTCGGACATATTATTGCTGAGGGGTTTCTTAAAGTGGATGAGAATAAGATTGCGGCAATGATCAGTTGGCCGACACCTAAGAATGTGAAGCAGCTTCGGGGATTCTTGGGTCTGACCGGATATTACCGGAGGTTTATTAACAAATATTCCCACTTGGCAGCCCCCTTGACAGATTTGTTAAAGAAGGAAGGGTTCTTGTGGAGTGAGGCTGCAACCGAGGCATTCGAAAGTTTGAAAAAGGCCATGAGTTCAGCGTCTATTTTACGGTTGCCGGATTTCGAGGCGACATTCGTGGTGGATACGGATGCATCAGGGACAGGTATTGGGGCGGTGTTATTGCAATTTGAGCAACCGATCGCGTACTTCAGCAAGAAGTTGGGACCCCGCCGTTTGGCCTCCTCAACTTATCACAAGGAGTTGTATGCTATTGTGGAAGCGGTTCAGAAATGGTGCCAGTATTTATTGGGAAGAGAGTTTGTGATACGAACGGACCAACGAAGTCTACGGGAGTTATTACAGCAAGTCATTCAAACGCCGGATCAACAGTTCTATGTCCGAAAATTGTTGGGATTTCGTTTTCGTATTGAGTATAAGCCAGGGTCAACGAATGTGGTGGCGGATGCACTCTCCCGCAGCGAGGAAGAACCCACGCTGGGCCATTGCTTCGCTCTGTTATCTCAATCGATTCCTGATATTATGGACATCATAAGGAAGGAAAATGAGACGCAGCAGGATTTGCGGCAGTTGCACCTTGCTCACGCAGCGGGACGTTACCTGTACCTTTTGTGGTGAAGGACGGGTTGGTGCTGTATGGGTCGCGCTTATGTATTGGCAAGGAATCGGATCTCCGGGCACGTCTGTTGTGTGAGTATCATGATTCACAGATTGGGGGGCATGCGGGAGTTGATCGAACTGTTAGGCGTCTTGCTGGGGCGTTTTATTGGCCGGGAATGCGGGCGTATGTCCGAAAATACATAAATGAGTGTTTGACTTGCCAAACCACCAAGTTCTCGATGTTACCTCCTTCGGGTTTATTGCAGCCCTTGTCAGTTCCGGCGTGTGTGTGGGAGGATGTGAGTATGGATTTTGTGACAGGGTTGCCATTGTCGAGAGGTTCTACGGTAATATTGGTGGTAGTTGATCGCCTCTCTAAGTACGCACATTTTGGCGCGTTACCGGCCGATTTTGATGCACATCGCACGGCTTATTTGTTCGTGGATATGGTGGTCAAGCTCCATGGTATTCCCGCTTCCATTGTTTCGGACCGGGATGCGGTGTTCACGAGTAAATTTTGGCGTGAGATTCATGCGCACAGTGGAACGGCCCTTAAGCACAGTTCAGCATTTCACCCTCAAATGGACGGGCAGACCGAGGTTATGAATCGGGTTCTTGAGCAGTATCTGAGAGCTTTTTGTCATGAAAAACCCAACTGATGGACCGTAATGTTACCATGGGCTGAGTACTCGTTGAATACGAGCCACAACTCTAGTATTGGAATGACACCGTTTCAGGCGGTGTATGGGCGACCTCCACCGGATCTGATGAGGTGTTGGCTGAGAGGGATGAACTGTTGCGGCGATTGAAGCGCAATTTGGTTGAGGCCAAGGTCCGAATGAAAGGAGTGGCAGATGCTAAAAGAAGGGAGGCTGAGTTTCAGGTGGGAGAGATGGCATTATTGAAGCTGCAACCTTATCGACAGCACTCAGTGGTGCGTCGGGGAAATCAAAAGTTAGCCAAGAGGTATTATGGTCCGTATGAGATATTGGCAAGAGTTGGGCCGGTAGCATATCGGTAAAAGTTGCCGGAGTCCTCTCGGGTGCATCTGGTGTTTCACGTGTCATTGCTGCGTAAATATAAGGGGGGGCTGTCCGCGGGAGGGCAGGTTGAGTTGCCGGATGATCTTCTTAGCGGTGGGGTGCCGTCGCGGCCTGTTGAGGTGTTGGAGGCGCGTCAGGTGCTGCGTAATGGGCAAACTCAAGAGCAGTGGCTTGTGCGTTGGTCGGATGGGTCCCTTGATGATGCCACTTGGGAGCCGGCATCGCACATCCGTAGTGCTTTTCCTTCACTGCACCTTGAGGACAAGGTGAGTCCTAATGGGGGGAAGAGTGATACGGTTATGGTTGCACCAAGGAGTCAGACTGAGGAGCTTGAAGAAGTGACAGCTGATGCGGGAACTTCAACAAGGCGTAGTTCCAGGTGGCGGAAGAAACCTGCTTGGCAGGATGATTATGCTATGGATAAACCATGAAGTGGAAGATTGGCGTTAGTCAGTGGTCTTAGTAATTTAATTAATTAGCATTGTCTTTAGTTATTTCCCTTTACGTTTCTTTCCTTGTGTTGCTAGGAGTCTCGGGTGGTAGGAGATACTTGATATATTAGTCGTTTTGCTTAATCGGGATTATTAAGTAATAACAATTCAACTTTCTACCCTAATTCTCTGTTCTCTCTTCATCCCCTAAATTCTCCCGCCGGCGGGTCTTTGCCGAATTATCCATCGAGCTCGAGACCGCTCTAACGTCTCTAGATTGATATCCTTATCAAAACCCCAATCATTAAGGTACCTATGTAACAAAGACTATGGTACTAGTGACCAATGGCGGAGACACATGTATATGAGGGGGTGCAATTGACCCCCCTCAACTTTCTTTATATATATATATATATATATAGATAGATAGATAGATAGATAGATATATGTATGTAATTTTATGGAATTTTTCATTATTGACCCTCCTCACCAAAGTTAAAATTAATACTAGTGAGGGTCAATATAATAAATTATTAATAATTGAGACCACACAAATAATATTTGAGTTATATATACCCCTCCCTTGTATTATTCGAAATGAACGTTAAAAACCTTGTGTTATATTTGTATGCTCGGATGTAGCGAATTTTTTTTACAAAAATGTTGTTCTTTTTACTTATATGCATGATCTCTTAATTTTTATAATTTCAATTTTGCTTCAATATTTGCAGAATTTCTCAAATAGGTCCTAAAATAATTTATTTTAATATGTAACTTTTTATCCTTTAATTTCTCTTTAATATATGTTTTCTACTGACTTTTGATTTATGTCTTTCCTTTCGTGTTTTGCTTTCCAATAAATTTTTTTGTGGTATTTATATTCTTCATTTATTTTTTGTATATATTGTCAAATATTTTCTTTTATATACTATTATATTTCTTTGCAATTTTTTATTTGCAAATATTTTTTGTCTAATTTTTGCTTTTATTTTCGTGAATAAGGGCAACACGTATGACTCAAATGTGTGAGGGTTTTTTATGTTTATTTTTATAAAACACAAGATTTTTTATGCTAATTTTTGAAACATAGGGTTTCTCTTGCATTTTCGATATTTCACAAGGTTATATATATATATATATATTTAGATAGAAAAGCCTAATATGACCCCTATGAATAAAATTTCTGGCTCCGTCACTGCCCGGGGCTTCAAGTAAGATCAACTGAAAATACTATGATTATACCTCTATGTGTGCCTAATAAAATATAAATTACTTAAAAGACACCTCTTAAACTTTGCAACTATGTGATCCTTAAAAAGACTCCTTCAAAAGTTTGAACGTTCAAAAAGTAAACGTTGGTCACATATAACAATGCAACCGTGTAGGTTGCTTTGGTTATATCTGCAGTAGCATAGCAGATGGAGGGAAGAAATTGTCATTTCCAAAAAGAAACATTTTCAAAAGTTTCTTCAGCATTAAACAATCTCCCCCTTTTTTTTTTTTTATGATGTCAATTTGCAAGATGGAAGATTGAAACAAGTTAGTATTAAAAAATAAACTCCTCCTGTCGATAAAGTTTCCAAGATTGTGAAGTCCTCCCCCTGTCAATAAGTTCCTTGTAGCTCAGATTATCATAAGATATTAGAATATCAAGTATCGTCAAAAACAAAAGAGCATAAAAAGAGCATAGAGTCGATCTTCTTCTTCTTCCATCTTCCATCATATCACACTCCCTTTAGCATCAAGAAAAGGATATTTACTTGTTTGACTTTTTTTGACAATCTTGTGCTCAATGATGCTAATGCAATCCGCAAAGGAGTCGAGGTAAGCTCCCATGTTATTGGTGTCTTGTTGGAGGGAGGAGACAGCATCTGTAAGTGTTTTGACAAAAGCACACAGTTCTTTAAGGACAGAAGTAGTGGATTCATCTGCAGGAGAATCGTCTTTGTGAGTTTTTGCTGGCTTCTTCTTCTTTGTCCTTTCACTATGAGACCATTCCTTTGAATCCTGATTATAGATGAACTTCATGTGGCTGAGAGTGCGATTGTCAAAGCGCTTGTGATATTTAGGATTTTCCTGCCAATTGTCTGGAAAGTGAATGTTGATCTTTACCCTTGAGCAAATCTGTAACATAAAGTATGGAAGCTTGGTATTATTGATATCACAATACTCAATATGACGCAAGATATATAGCATAACTAAGATTAACTATGATATTTTTCAAAACAACATAATTAAAGAAGAAAGGTGCTTATGTGACTCGATCATGTCTGTAGAGTGATTACTAGGTTCCACAGTTAGTGAGATTTATGATTTGATGAATGAGTGCATGCTCAGGTTTAAGTGCTCTCAGAGCAGTGCCTCCCGCTAAAGCATACTCCTTCCCATCGCAAATCAACTTTTTGCATTTTTCCCAGTCAAAATCCTTATGATCAGGCCATTTTCTCAACTCAAAAAACCTAATACCTTTGTTTGGGGCACCAATACGAGAGTTGACAGATTGAGTTTTAACTGGATTTCTTCCCTCCAAGAGAAAAGATTTTACCATAATACTTGGTCGTTCAGTATGATTGAAGAATTTAGCATTAGTGTGAAAAAGTTTTGCAAGAGCCGGATAGGCAATTTCATATGACACTGCTTGATTCATGGGCTGCAAGAGTTAATTTGAAACACATCACTTTGACACTTCTCAACATTTAGCTTGTTGATAAGAAAAATATTATAATATTAATTATATTTAATTATTTAATTTTAAAATTAAATTTAAGATAAATTTTAAAATATTAAATAGAATATCAAATAAAAAATATTATTTATTTTAAAATTAGTTCATATTTTAATTGGACAAAATTTAGGGTATTTTGCATGGAGATAGTGCAAGTCTAGTGTATTTTTGAAATCTATTTCAATATTGGTGTATTCCGCTTTCACCAAATGCAACTTCCATGTGTATTTTTTGTCATTTTCTTCTTGTTTATACTCTTTATGTATTTTTTATTTAAGACCTAAAATTTTTTGAATATTTTCAATTGGGTCACTTAATTTCTCTTTCTTGTATTTTTTCAACAAATTTATTATTTATATTGTTTATTATTTTTCCTTGTTCTTTTATACCTCCTATAATTGTATCTTTATTTATTATAATTTTATTTAATGTTCGTTCGTAGTTTTTCTTATATATTTTTTCTTTTTGTAACGATGTTTCTAAATCCTTTCCCAGTTGTTTAATATTTTTATTTTTTAGTGTCCATAAACTTATATTTTATTATTCTGTCGTCAAACTATTTATTATTTTTATTCTTTCTTCATACCATTTTATAGCTTTATTATTTTCCTCTAATAAATGTCTATTTTTCATATTTTAACGAGGTATATTTTTTATTATCCATTCTAAGGATTCATTATATTTTTTAATTGTTTTAACACTTTTTTTTTCTAAATTTAATAATGTATTCTTACAAACTTCTCTGTATTTTATCAAATCTTTTTCTTTTGTTTTTAATTCCTTCATTATTTTTTCATTCATATATTTTTCAAATTCAGTATTTATTTCTTTTGATTTTTCTATTTGTTCTTTTATCGCTTTACTTACTAACCTAAGTTCTTGTCTATTAGGTCGTTTCTGATATTGATCCATTTTTATTTCTCTTTGATATATTTTTTCTACTAATTTTCTTTTCATTATTTCTATTTGCTTATCATTTTTTGTAATATCTTTTATTTCATTAGGACATATAAAAATTTCTTTCATAATATATAGATCTGTATTTTGTTGCACCTTCTAGTCTTTTCCCTAATCTCTTTATTTCCATTTTTAAGTTTTTAGAATTCATTTTATTTTGAAGTATTTTCATAAACTTGCTCTATGGCTAATATAACTTTATTGATAAAATTTAATTTTTTATTAGTCTTTTTGCAATTTTCATCACAATCTTCTTCTTTAGATTTATGTTTATTTGTCTGTTCTTGTACTAAAGTTCTCATTTTAGAATTTAAAAGTTGTTTTATCATTTGTCTAAAATCTTTATTATATGTATCTTCATCAAAACACCTGCCAAATTTATAAGCAAGGTTTAATCATATTCTAAAGTCACCATTCGAATTATTATTCATGATTTTATACATGTTTTATGCAAGAAAATATATACGAAATTACCAAAATTAATATTGATGAGGCTCAGAAACGCGCTTGCATCAGAGCCGTCCACGTGTCGTCATCGATTGGTTTGAAGACTATACGCTCGCATTGATGGGCTCGCGGGCCAACCCAGCCCACTCACTTGCCAACTAATATGGGCCCCTGAGCCTCGGACAACCAGTTAAACGGCGAGGACGAGCAGGCAGGCCCGACTCTCCCGTATCGGCCCTCGGGGTTACCTTTCTCAAGGAATCATCCACACGAGGGCCATATTCCTGTCGCTCGGGTTTTCACGCTCAAAGCCCATAAACCGTGAGGAACCCATCCGAGCACTCTTCGAGCGTCACTAATCGCTCGCGGGTCACCCCCACTGCCGCGGTGGACCTGAGCCCTCATAAGACGGATCCGGGACCCTCCACTCATGCGACCCTCGTCAACAACCTCTGACACAAAGGTACTGCGCACCGTGCACCTGACACGCCGTCTCCTTTTCAGAAATGTCATTCTCATCCCCTCAAAGGCTGCCACGTGTTAGGGCAACACAGGTTTGGGACCACATGGTCAATTTACCCATTTACCCCCATCCCTAACATATAAATAGGGGGGAACCCATGCATTCTCCCCCAAGTCATCATCTGCATACAAATTGCACATATTGTTCTGGGCATTTCCACTGATCTTCTCAAGCTTCTCACCATTTTCTCCACAATAGCATCATCACTGCAACTTGCATCCTTGGTGTTATCCTAGCTGGAAGAACCCACGCTTAAGAGGAAACCCAGATCCTGAGGCCCTCACGCCTGTGATGGTCCTTCCCCTTCCATACAAATATTAAAGTGTTGTTGCATTTTTGGAAACCTGATTTCCAGCACCATCATTTTTGGCGCCGTCTGTGGGAAATCCATCACTACCGCAACTGTCATCGCCAGATTCTTCCTCTGAAAGCTAGTTGAGATATAACACCTTTCCGGACTCTGAAAATGGTTACTGCAACCCGGTCTGGAGCTGTGGGGGACAAGGGCGCTCTTCCCCCAGTCAATGAAGGGAATACCGAGAACAATATCCCCGCCGGAGGTGCGAACACACCAGCTGCAGGGAATGGAAGTGAGAATCCAGACACGGCGGCTGCAGCTCTCCCACCGGGAGAAAACGCTACGGGAGGGCCCAGTTCCGTTGTTCCACCTACAACTCACACCGCCAACGCTTCCTACCCTTATTCAGGTATGTATCCCATGGCCATGCCCCCACCGGGATACCCTTTTATGCAGCCCGGAATGATGCCCGGGATGATGCCAATGATCCAACCGTATCAAGTAGGGACTCTAAATCTCCCCATGTCATTGCCGAGAGAGATACAAGGGGTGGATATGCCCCAAATCACCACCCAGCAACTTCAGGCACTGTATGCGCAGTGTGAGGGCCAAGCGGTCCAGAATGCTTGGGAGCATTTCACTGCGGCGTATTTCCCATCGCACGCTGGCGCTCGGATGGCCCCACCTTTGGGAGGACTCCCCGCGCATCCCTTGACGATGGCCCAAAACGCTTTGAGGGCCCAGCAACCTCCTCCACCGCCGAATCAAGAAAATGAGGCCCCGCCGAGGGTCCAGCAAGATCCACCACCGGTAAGAGATGAAAGGGCTCCTCGGAACGAGGGGGCCGGAGATAACGACGAGGCCCAATCGAGGGCCACGGAAAGGGCAAACCGCAGAAATGTCGGTGACCCTCAGCTTACAGCAGTGCAGGACCAGATTAGGGGGCTCCAGAACATGGTGGAGCAGCTCTCTCGAGCACGGTCTCACGTCTCCCGTGATGGGGGCGAGAGGTCCAGGGCCAGAGACGCTCGCAGACCACATAGCCCCATCTCCCGCCGACGAAGGGAAGCCAGCCCAGAAGACCCGGAGGACAGGGATTACCGGATCGCGATGGGCGATTCCCCCCTCATCGAGGAGGTGTTAATGACTCGTGCGGGAAAAGGCAAAATCCCCACGTCCGTCAGCAGGTACGACGGAACCACAGATCCAGCCAAGCATCTGGATCATTTTGTGCACTTGATGCATCTATACGATCACCCCCTCAACTACTGGGCCAAGGTGTTTGTAACCTCCCTCGTGGGAATGGCCCAGGATTGGTACAAAAAGCTTCCTCCGCGCTCAATCCGAGGATACCATGACCTAACTGACGCATTCATCAGTCACTTCAACTCTTTGAAGGCTCCAGCCCCCGCAGCCACGACCCTCTACAGCTTGGTCCAGGGGCCGAACGAGACCCTCAGGTCATTCATGGGAAGGTTCAACAAGGAAATCCTGCTGGTGGAAAAGCCCTCGATGGATTTCTTGAGGCACGTTCTCTTCGGAGCCATTAACATGAAGCATTATGTCAGCAAGGAATTTGTAGAAGAAGTAGCCAAGGAAAAGCCCCGCTCATTGATGGAGATAAGGGACATAGCGGACTCGTTTTTCACCCTCGAAGATATGTATCTCGCGAGGGATCAGAAAATGGCAAAAGCCCCTCGCCCCAGCAAAGCCCCCGAGGACCGAGGAGATTCAGCCAGGGGCCGCCGTCGAAGCCCCCTACCCGCTCGGAGGAACGCCTCTCCCCCTCGGAGGTTCGAGCGCATCCCACTCAACCGCCCTATAGCCGAAGTATATGCCATGGCGGATAAGAAGTTGTTCAAAAGGCCGCCAAAATTGAGAGAGACAGAGGCTCAGAAGTGCTCGGGGAAGTATTGCGCTTTCCACAAGCAGAAAGGGCATGATACCAGTGAATGTCATCAGCTAGAAAGGGAGATTCAGAGGTTGATCGCTGGGGGGCACCTCAAGGAGTTCGTAAAGATGTTGGAGAGGTACGACGAACACTGCGCGGAACGAGCGCACACAGGTAGGAGAAGCCGTTCGCGCTCTCGGAGCCCCCGTCACCGTCACACCGAGACCAGTGATCGTGGAAAGGGGAAAGCATCGGACGTGGAAAACCAGCCCTTCGCGGTTATTCACATGATTGCTGGCGGACCCTCGGGGGGTGACTCTAACGCTTCCCGACGCCGCTACATTCGGAGTTATGACCAAAGATCTTCTTAGCCCTGCCCAGTGCTCTCTATTGATAAGTCATCACGCTCGGAGAAGGATGAGAGCGTAGGTTTTACAGAGAAAGACTTAGAGCACATTGTAACACCCCATGGGGTCGGTGAAACCTCTGACTGCCCCATGGTGGTTAGCTTAGACGTTCACAATCACGTTGTAAAGAGGGTCTTGATTGATAGTGGAAGCTCCGTAAATGTTTTGCCTTACTCCACGTTCCAGAAAATGAACATCACAAACATCCCGCTCGAACCTCTTAGAACAGCCCTCGTCGGCTTTGGGGGTTCCGAGATCGTCCCTCGCGGACAAATTCGCTTGGCCACCTCCTTTGGTCGCGCCCCACAGCGAAAAACTTTAAATGTTCTCTACGTGGTAGTCGAAGTGGACCTACCTTACAACATCATCATTGGGCGCCCCGCCCTCGTCGACTTCAAAGCAGTCATATCCACGTATCATCAGAAAGTCAAATTTCCCACCCCCGAGGGTACCGGAGAGGTACTGTGCAATGTTAAGGAAGCATGGGAATGCTGCATACTCTCCCTTCCAAGCCACAGGCCCAAACAACCTACCCAGGTTGGCTCCACCAAAAAATCGGTTGACTTCCCCAAACTAGATGAGGATGGCCCCGAGCGCAAGAGGGCTAAGCTCTATAAAAAAAAGAATAAGAAGAAGGCCACGGACAGACCCGGAGATGCTGGGAACTCGCCCCTCGGAGAGGTTGGGGCTTCTTCCTCGGAAGACGAGGGTCATATACCCTCGGGAGATACCAGTGAAAAAGTCACAGGTAAGAAACGGGCGCTTGAGCAGCCGAGGCCTGAAGTGCGAGTGGAACCTACGGAGGGCTTCCTGACCATCGAATTGGAGCCAGGGAATCCAGATAAGACCACGCAAATAGGTTCCAGCCTTGACGGTCCCTCTCAGATTATGATGATCGAATTCTTGCGAGAAAATATTGATGTCTTTGCTTGGAAGGCTTCCGACCTCACCGGCATAGATCCGAGCGTTATTGTCCACCGGCTGAACGTGGATCCAGCCTTCAAACCTATAAAGCAGAAAAAGAGAGATGTCCATGGATTCCGAAAGCAGGTCATAGAAGAAGAAGTCAATAAACTGCTTGACGCTCAGTACATAGAAGAAATTCTATATCCCGAATGGCTTTGCAATGTGGTGCTCGTTCCGAAGAGCGCCAACAAGTGGCGTATGTGCAATGACTTCACGGACCTTAACAAGGCATGTCCCAAAGATCCGTACCCTCTGCCTAGAATCGATCAGTTGGTAGATTCGACCGCCGGATGTGAACTTATGAGCATGATGGATCTTTCCAAGGATATTATCAGATATTTATGGCTCTTGAGGATCGTCCCAAAACTGCGTTCATAGTCCATATGGGTGTCTATTGCTTCAAGGTCATGCCATTTGGGCTAAAAAATACAGGAGCGACATATCAACGCCTCGTCAACAGAATGTTCGAGTGTGAGATCGGAAAGTCCATGGAAGTATATGTGGATGACATGATCGTCAAAAGCGAACGCCAGCATTCTCATCTAGGAGACCTCAAACAAGCGTTCAATATCCTGCGGCGTTATGGTATGAAACTGAACCCTTCCAAATGTACATTTGGCGTACGAGGTGGCAAATTTTTGGGATATATGGTCAGCCAACGGGGCATAGAGGCAAACCCAGAGAAGATTAAAGCAATCCTGGACATACCCTCCCCTCGCAATCTGAGAGAGGTCCAGGTGCTTGTGGGTAAGATCATTTCATTGAATAGGTTCATCTCTCGCTCAGCGGATAGGAACCTACCCTTCTTTAAAATTCTGCGTAACGCTCGCAACTTTACCTGGAGCGAGGACTGCGAAAAGGCTCTGCAGGACATGAAGCGGTATCTTTCGAGCGCGCCTTTGTTGACCAAACCTAACCCGGGGGAGACTTTGTTTGTCTATCTGTCAGTTTGCTTGGAGGCCACGAGCGCTGTCCTGGTGGCCATTCGCGAGCGTAAGCATATGCCGGTGTATTATTTAAGCAAGACTCTACAAGGAGCGGAGAAAAGATACATGGAGATAGAGAAGTTTGCATTTGCGCTCGTAAATGCCTCTCGGAGGCTAAGACCCTATTTTCAAGCGCATTCCATCGTGGTTCTTACAGATCAGCCCCTCAGACAAGTGCTTGCAAAGCCGGACGTCTCAGGGAGATTAATTAAATGGTCAATTGAACTTAGTCAGTTCGACATCGCTTTTGAGCCCCGCACGGCGATACAGGCTCAGGCCGTGGCTGACCTATTGGTGGAACGTTTCAACTTAGATACCGTGCCCTCAACAGAGGATGGTTTATGGCTTTTGCACACAGATGGCTCCTCGACCTCACAAGGTGGAGGAGCCAGGGTGACCCTCAGAGACCCTCTCGGAGCTGAAGTTGATTATGCGATCAAGCTGGCATTCCAAGTCACCAACAACGAAGCTGAGTATGAGGCCCTCATCCAGGGGCTCAGGATTGCACTCCAAAATGGCGCCACTCGGGTCACTGCATATGTTGATTCGCAGTTGATCGCGAGTCAGATTGATGGTTCTTATGAGGCTCGAGAAGCCACCATGGTGCAGTATCTGGCGAGCGCTAAGGAGGTGCTAGCTAAGTTCAGGGAATTCCACCTTTTGCAAATCCCGAGGGCAGAAAACGAACGGGCCGACGCTCTGTCAAAGTTCGCATCCGCCCTGGATGGTTTTAGCGAGCGTGTTATTACATTTCTTAGGACAGAGGAACCGTTGATAAGTAGAGGGGAACCTTTGAAGCAGGTGCATATGATTGATCCTTCCGAACCTTGTTGGCTCAATGAGATCATCAGATTTCTCCAAGATGGAACCTGCCCAAGCAACAAAGTTGAGGCTCAGAAAGTCAGAAGTAAAGCCCCTCGCTTCTCATTGGATGACGAGGGTCGACTATTCAAGCGATCCTTCCAAGGCCCACCGCTGAGATGCTTGAGACCCTCGCAGGCCAAGGAAGTTCTAGAACACGTGCACAATGGAAGTTGCGGGAACCACTCGGGCGGTCGGATCTTGGCAAAGAAAGTCTTAAGGAGTGGGTTTTACTGGCCCTCGGTGCTACAGGATGCCATTAGCTACTCCAAGAAATGCCCTAAGTGCCCGTTTCATTCTAACACCCCCCAGTTGCCAGCGGCTCAAATGATTCCCATCGATGTTTCATGGCCTTTTGATCAGTGGGGCATCGATATTGTGGGGCCCCTCCCAATGGCGGCCGGACAAAAGAAATTCGTAATACTCGCTGTGGATTACTTCACTAAATGGGCGGAAGCCGAAGCGGTCGCCAAGATAACATTCAAGGTTGTGAGAGATTTCATCTGGAAAAACATCATCTGTAGGTATGGTATCCCGAGGGTGCTCATCTCAGACAACGGCTCCCAGTTCATCGCTGCCGACACGCGGTATTGGTGCTATGAGCTAGGGATTGAACAGCGATTCACCTCCGTAGGCCACCCCCAAGCCAACGGTCAGGCGGAGGCGACCAATCGAACCATACTCCAGCATCTGAAGACGATGCTCGAGAGTAAGAAGAGAGAATGGGCAGAAGAACTCCAAGGAGCCCTGTGGGCTTACCGTACTACTCCACGAGCGGCAACAGGGGAAACCCCTTACTCCCTCGTTTATGGCGCCGAGGCCATGATACCTGCGGAAATTGCTCAAGAATCCGCACGCGTTGCCTATTTCGAGCCTGCCGCCAACGAGGCCAATCGGGCGCTCGAGTTAGATTTGCTGGATGAGAAGAGGAATGCTGCTTGGGCATGTATTCACAAATACAAAGCAACCGTTGCTCGCCAATACAACAAACGTGTTAAGGGAAGGACTTTCCAGCTAGGGGACTTGGTCCTCAAAAAAGTTGAAGTCTCCAAACACGTGGGTAAGTTGGACCCCAATTGGGAAGGCCCCTTCAAAGTCATTCAGGTACGAGCAAATAACACCTACTTGTTAGAGACTTTGCAAGGCGAGCGTCTCCCTAGGCCATGGAATGCATGTAACCTTAGAAGGTTCTACGTGTAAACATCAGTTCTTTTTGTAATTGCCCGTTGACGGCATGGAGTACTTTCTTTTGACAGAAAGAATATGGTACTCGTCTTGTAAATTACGAATATAACAGTAAACATTTTTAGTTTTTGACTATGTCGTTTATTTGTTCTTTCCATATTTGTTAATGATTTAAGCAAACAAAAGGCCTACTCCGTGTCGAGCATCCTCCACGTCGAACGGCCTAAGTAATACTCCAATCGTTTTGAAGCAACGATATTTGAGTGTTTGACAATTCATAAGTGTGTAAAATCCTAAGAACGAGCGTGTCAGACGGCGGGGGGGGGGGGGGGGGGAGGGGGGGGGGCAAAATGCTAAATTTACGCCAGCTGAGTGCACTCCACTCCGGCTCGCGCTCGTAAAAACCCCGGTGACCCTCAACTGCTTGGGTAAGGGCACACTCGTAGAATAGTGGATCCCATAACAATCCTTTCATGGGTCCCTCAAAGTAACGCTAACCCCACGGTTACGCTCGCTTTGATCCCATACTTGGCAAATCCTACTGTTGATTTCTAAAGTATGTACAACATAACGGAGCATTCAAGACGAGGGTGCACATTATTGGGCCAATACTTAGGCAAATCCCCAGAGGTTTCCTAAGTTCAAATTCGAGCCTCATTACGGATACGGCCAGGGAACCCCCGGAGGAAACACCCTCGTGTTCATATCTACGCCCCTCAAATCTCTAGACGTTGCCAAACTTTAAACTGATGGTGCGTTATGGCGGATGCCGGGGCCCTCTTAAAGAAAACGCCCTCGCGGCCAAACACACTCATCGCAAGCGTTCATATAAGAAAGACCAGTTCATACAGGGAAGAACGAGGAGCGCAATGAAATAACATCATTCATCATTTAAAAGTAAAGGAGAAAACATTCAGACATTCAAGCATTCAAAAAGGAGTTCAAATATACCGAAAAGCGGCATAAAGGATCCAAAGTACTCAGAAAATAACTGAAAGATTAAGTACAGATATAAAATTGTTCGTAAATGGAAAGAAGAATTTAAATTGACAAGGACCAGAGATTAGTAGACGAGGGAGCTTCACTGGGCTGGGGCGTCGGGCTCAGGAGGAGCAGTCGCAAGGGGAACAGGGGCCAACACGTTGGCGTCGGAAGTGTGAGCCTCACCAGGTTCCTCGACATCCACGGTGTCCATGAGGGTGCCTTCATCTTCTATCTGGATAGGCTCGGGATCTACCCTGTTGGCAGCAATAAACTCCCGTTGGAGCGTTTGCACCAGCTCCTCGTACTCCGGCTCCGCCAGGCTCTCGGTGGGATCCCCATCTTGGACCATGGGCTCGCAGTTTTCGTCCAGATCCATGCGTAAGCGCGCGTCAGTCCGAGCCCTTTCGGGTGCCAAGCCCAGCTTCACCATTTGCCCGATGGCCTTATGGAAGAAACGCCTCGCATTGTCGAAACAATGGATGTTGGCTGCGAACACGAAAGCTTTTGAGCGCAAGAACTTCTTCACTACCTCCCAGGATACCCTCGCCTCCAAACCCTGTACTTTGCCCTGCAAGTCAGCAAGGGCCTTGTTTGTTTCCTCATTTCGGCGAGTGCTTTCCGCCAACTGCTCACCCAGCTCCCGATTCTGTTGCCTCAACTGGTCACGCTCCACCTTCACCTCCTTGTGACGCTCGTCAAGAGTAAGATAGGCCTCGTCCGCCTTCTGCAGGTTCTCCCTCAGCTGATCCTTATCGCGGTTGGCCATGGACAGTTGGGCGTGGAGGTTGTTGTAATCCTCTTGCAACTGGACGGGGTCAGAAATGCGCAACAGTTTCTTGTACTTGGCCTTATGCTCGGAGTAGGCCTGCGCTCGCCCCTGCAGATTCTTTAACCTAGGGATTACCTCCTGGAAAGTCAGACACAAAGATTAGCGTTCGAATGGGAACAATGGAAGTTGAAAACCTTCAGAGGATACTAAGGACTTACCGTCAGAAGGGCATGACAGGCATCGTCAGCAACACGAGCGGCGTCATGCTCGTTCAGCTTATCATGATCGTCGGAAAACTGGAGTTTCCCGACGATGTCAGAAACGAGGTTCACGGAGTAGGCGCTCTTTTTCAGAAGCACCGGACCCTCAGTCCGTTGGCGCTTGTAGCGGGAGTCGCCTTTACAGCCTATCTTCCAGAAATCTTCGTCCTTTGACGAAGAAGTGTCGCTGCCCTCGCCCTTGTGCCCTATGACCACCTCTTTCCCCTTACCAGAAATGGGAATTGAATCTGGAAGCCTCTTTCTCTTCCCTTGGCGGTCGGCCCGAAGGGTTTCATGTATGCGGATGTGCTCGCCCGAGCGGTTCCGTGACCCGCTCGAACTCAATGAAATTGGGCCTACGTGGGCCGCCGGCGGAGGAGTAGCCTCGTGGGTACCCTCTACTGTCAGATCCTCAATAGGGCCTCTGGGGGGAGCCTCACTCCCTGCTCCCCCTCGGGCATTGTTCTGCCCTCGGCCAGTTCCTCGACGGTTTACCCTCCCTCTCGGAGCATTGGGAGGGCGGTTTTGCGGCGGTTGCGGGTGTTGAGGGTCAGCAGTGGGTCCTTGGGCACCCAACATGCGGGAAAGGGCTTCAGCATTCTTGCCTTGGGATAGTATTTGGACACCTGCCAATAAGAAGAAACGAGCGTCAGAAATTGGTTGATTGAATCACGGAGACAAAAAACACAGCAATCACACCAAGTTAGAAGGTTATTCTAGGAGTCAGAGCAGTTAGTTCCTAGGGTCTAACCATCGAGGGCCATGATGTCGGCTGGAGGGTTGAGTATCATGTCTGGAGGGCAGGACAGGCCATAACGAAACAGTATTCCCTCGTTCTTCACCAGGGTTTCAGCCTTAATCCATTTTTTCTCACTCCTCATCACGAAGGCTAACCCCCGTGCCCAATCCTCAAAAGCTTTATTCCTTGTTCTTTCCCTAACCAGAGGACACTCGCCATGAATCATCCAATGACGGTGAACCCCAAAGACCCCCCAGCGGCCCCCACGAAGAAATACTTCTCCTTCCAATGTTCGCCGTAGGAAGAGGACGGGGAGTCTATCATTTTAAAGCCTGATTTGGCCTGGGCGTAATAAAACCCGTCCGTAGGCGACGAGCGTGGCGAGCGGGCAGCTTGTATCAAACTGTCAAAGTTGATAATCGAGGGTGCATGGCCTAGAGCTCTCATCGCTATTATGGAAGTGTTGATTAGGGCTATGCCGTTGGGCAGAATTTGTGAAGGGCAAAGCGCTAGATGGTGGTAAATGGTAGCGGCAGAGTGAGCGATAGGGAACCTTAAGCCCCCAGCCAAGACCGCATCCCAATAGACCGTCATCATCCCCGGTGGTGGTTGATTTGCCCTCTCCCCCTCCTCAGGAAGTCGCATGGGAAATACTGCTTCGTCCCAATAAGCCTTCGCCCTCAAATCCTCCAAATCGTCGAGCGTCAGAATACTCTCAATCTCATCCGGAGATCTGTCAGTTTGATGGCGGTTATCTTGCCTCACTCGAGTGGCAGGCTCCTTGCCTCTCCTATGGCGCCTTCTAGAGGGCTCAACCTCAAATTGACGGCCGGATGGCCCTGCTTCGCCCTCGGGGGCCATCATAGCCACTGTGATCCTGTGGTCTTGGGGTCTCACAGCGCTATTCAACACTGGGAATACTCTCTCCCCCTGCCTTTGCATTTCCATCACGTTATGCATCTCTTCAAAGAGGTCGTTCACCCCTCCAGGAGCACGCTCGTTCATCCCTTGAACGGCGGCGTCCACTTCTTCTTCCCCGGCATCAGCCGGTGCCTGGGCCACCGAGATCGCCATAGGAATCCCCTCCTCTGGGGATTCCCTAACCAGGGGAACAGCTGTGGGAACATCGTTGTGAGAAGAAGAGCTCCCCACTGACATCTCCTCAATCTCCCTTATGAAATCGTCAGCTGGGTTTCCGACCATGTTCGTTTTTCGACTTTTGAAGATGGGATTTCTAGCAGAGAACTCAAGGAGGGAAAGAAATTTCTGAAACAAATTCAATGGCAGAAACTGGCTCTTCACTCAAGGTTTTCACTCACTTAACCTAAACCTAGTGTTAGCACGAAGAAGATAAGAACAATGTTAGGGAATTTTACCTAAAAGTTTGAAGAACGGAGACTCGCCGGAATCACTACGAGTTGCAGGGATTTCTTGCTGCGTGTATACTTGGAGAAGATGAAATGCGTGAAAGAGATCCTAGGGTGCTGTAAATCCCTATTTATAGGGGATGACTTACACTGATTAGGGTTTGGGATTTCAAATGGCAATCATTTCCCGCCTAGGAAATCCCCCCACTTTTGGTAACCGCCTCACGTCTCCCGGAGTGCACGCGCCCACGTTCCCACTCAGCATTAAATGCGGACATGACTTCAATTAATGCTGTGTCAGACTGTGTCCGTTACAGAAGGCAAGCGGTCACTTCTCTAGCAATGGGCTTGACCCTCGGATATTCAAAAATTCAAAGCCCCATTCTTTTTAAAATTCTACAGTACGCTCGAGCGATACTACAGAATTTGGGGGGCAAAATGATGAGGCTCAGAAACGCGCTTGCATCAGAGCCGTGCACGTGTCGTCATCGTTTGGTTTGAAGACTATACGCTCGCATTGATGGGCTCGCGGGTCAACCCAGCCCACTCACTTGCCAACTAATATGGGCCCCTGAGCCTCGGATAACCAGTTAAACGGCGAGGACGAGCAGGCAGGCCCGGCTCTCCCGTATCGGCCCTCGGGGTTACCTTTCTCAAGGAATCATCCACACGAGGGCCATATTCCTGTCGCTCGGGTTTTCGTGCTCAAAGCCCATAAACCGTGAGGAACCCATCCGAGCACTCTTCGAGCGTCACTAATCGCTCGCGGGTCACCCCCACCGCCGCGGTGGACCTGAGCCCTCATAAGACGGATCCGGGACCCTCCACTCATGCGACCCTCGTCAACAACCTCTGACACAAAGGTACTGCGCACTGTGCACCTGACACGCCGTCTCCTTTTCAGAAATGTCATTCTCATCCCCTCAAAGGCTGCCACGTGTTAGGGCAACACAGGTTTGGGACCACATGGTCAATTTACCCATTTACCCCCATCCCTAACATATAAATAGGGGGGAACCCATGCATTCTTCCCCAAGTCATCATCTGCATACAAATTGCACATATTGTTCTGGGCATTTCCACTGATCTTCTCAAGCTTCTCACCATTTTCTCCACAATAGCATCATCACTACAACTTGCATCCTTGGTGTTATCCTAGCTGGAAGAACCCACGCTTAAGAGGAAACCCAGATCCTGAGGCCCTCACGCCTGTGATGGTCCTTCCCCTTCCATACAAATATTAAAGTGTTGTTGCATTTTTGGAAACCTGATTTCCAGCACCATCAAATATCAAATTTCATCAATTATTGATTTCAGCAAGAGTACTCTAAAATCCATTTTTGTAATCATATAACACAAAATATTTTGAGTAAAGTTTATTACTTTTCTTTATCTCCTTCGTCTTCAAAAGATCTATCGGATTCTTGAAAGACTCGTTTTCTTCTTCCTTGGTCAGCCCAACATTCCTAAAGTCCTGACGGCCTCTTGCCTATATGGACATCAACGAAAAACAAGCTTCGATCTCCAACGGAAAAATCACTACGACTTAAAGAATGATAATTTATTTTGAAGGATAAGGGAGTAAAGAAATATAATAAGCTCAAAACGAAATCGAAACTATGTTTTATGAAAGAAAGGATTTTATTTCCCCTTTATGGGTTTATTTTTCCATACTCAGTACAAAGAAAACACTCATATTACGACTCTGAATATTTTTCAGGCACTCTTTCTCACTCTTGACTATTGATTTTTCGATGCCCTTCTCTATTACAATCAAAGTTTATTTATAGAACTCTAAAACGCGTAAAAAGATAAGATTTCTCAAGATAAGGAAATCCTAACTTTTATTTGTATCCGTCAGATCTATCTTTTTCTTCAACAGCTGAGATCCTACAGACAGTTTTATAATGGTTGCAGACGTCATTGCTTATGTCTCTCTATATTATTGACGATTTAGGCTGTCACATCCTGAAGTCTGTATGGTATCCAATTAATTTGCACGCCTCTTGTCTTGTAGCTGAGGAGCAAATAACTCTATGGATATCAAGGACATTGTGGAATTCCTCTAGCAAACCAGATTTTAGATCATTGGCAGAACCTTAAGTAACCAGTATCCAATTTCCAGCTGCACAAATGGTTTGGAAACCTTTATTAAGAAGATTCTCTGAAATACTCTGTATAGTTTTAATTCCTAGAGCTCTTCTTGTGATAACCCATTCCGGGGAGAGTATTGCAGCCTTGAAGCTTTTTCTTCCAACTTTTAAGCTGATGTTGCTGTATAAAGGATTTATTGAGACAATATGTAGTGCCTCATACCATGCATTTCCATCCAATTCTGGAGATATGGTGTAAAATTTCAAGACGCATTGTCTTCCTTTAGCAAATTGAGAAACTTTAGACTTGAATGTATCCTCAAATCCATTTATTTCCTTTTGATCTTTGCTAAGGTATATAAGATCTAGAAAGCCATATTCAGCAAGGTCTCAAACCTGATTGGGATCAGCTCCAGAAATTGCAGTTAACCTTGGGTATATTGTGTTTCCACTTGAGTAAAAGATTTCTTCACAATTTGGATAGTTATATGCCAGATCAAACATTCTTTTGTATTCTTTATCATAAGAATGTTTTGGAATTTATTCACCTTTTATTTGCTCAGTTTTGAAAGAACCAGATTTTTGAAGCGGTTCTATCTTTATTGTTCTTGTAGAGTATGTCTTTTTAGTTTCCTCGACTTTTGTCTCTTTTTTCTTATTTTCTTCCTCTATTTTTACAGGCATCTCTGACTTTTTACTGCCTGAACTTTCTGTCTTTTCTTTATCATTCTCTAATTTCTCAATTCTCTTATATAAATTATTCATTCTTTCTGCATTTTCTATGACAAGATCGGATAAAACCTTGAGACTGTCTTGTACGGAGTCTTCAAAGATGTTTAGTGCTTCATTTATATCAAGAGAGATTACTCTTAGTGTATCAACTTCAGTCTTTATTTCAGCTAGTTCTTATCTATCCTTCATCCTGCAAAAAGAAGATGAATTAAAACCTTATTAGTTTTCAAGTGATTTTTGGGAAATCACCACCCTTCAACGGATTTGATAATGTCTTTACCATCTACCGTTTGAGATGGACTAGGTATATGTATACGCATATACTCGTCTCAATATGATTTTTGGGAAATCATCACCCATTAACGGATTTGATAATGTCTTTACCACCTACCGTTTGAGATGGACTAGGTATATGTATACGCATATACTCGCCTTTAGTTAAAACCAAACTCAACATTTCGAGAAAGAAAATCTGCTAAGAAATTATCCATTCATCTGATATGTTTAATTTAAAAATTATAATGTGATAGGAAAACTAGACAACGATGTAGTCTTCTATATTGAGGTTTATTTGGAAGTTTATTTTGAATTAAACTCTGAATTTGAGTATTATCTGTATGAACCTCGAAAGGTTTTTGTAGAAGGAAAAGAGAAAACTTTTCAATTCCTCTTATTATACCAAATAGTTCTTTTTCATGTATTGTATAATTTACTTCTGCATGACTAAAAGTTCCACTGGTATATCTACAAATTTCATTTAGATCCGTCTTTAAAATTGCAGACCAATATAGGTCAGAAGCATCAGTTTGAACAATAAGATTGTCTTTATCTTTTGGCAGTCTTAATTTTGGTAATGTTTTACATTCCTCTTTAAGACTAACAACTATATTTGTATGTCTAGAATTCCATAATTTTATATTATTTTTTCTAAGCAATTTTTGTATTTCATGCTTTTTCTATGCTAACTCAGGAATAAATCCTTCAGCATAGTTTAAGCATCCAAGAAATCTTTCTATTTGATTTCTGTTGTCTAGTTTATCTGGAAATTCTAGAATTTTTTGGGAAATTTGAGGTTGCAATTTTATTCCTGCAGAGCTCAATTTTAACCCTAAGAATTCTATTTCTTTTTTCTCTATTATGGCTTTTCTCTCAGAAAGAGCAATTTCATTTTCTTTACAAGTTTTAGCAAATAATAAAAGATTTTTTCTATGATCTTCTTCTGTATCTGAAGAGATTAAGATATCATCTATATATACTATCATAGATTTATGGTATCTTGAAAAGATATTATCCATTTTCCTTTGGTATATTGATGGTGCAATTTTTAGCCCAAAAGGCATTACTAACCATTCATAATGTCCTTGAGGAGCACTAAATGTAGTGTATTGAATACTATCCTCTTCCATTTTTATTTTCCAAAAACCTGAAGTGCAATCAAAGGTTGTATATTGGATTGGCTGACTAGTAATCATTCCTATCAGTCTTTTATTTTTTACTTGAGCAAAGTGATTAACACTAGCTCCTGTGTCTATCAATATTTTAGGTCCAAATATTCTATTTGTTCCATTAAAATATTCTCCTTCTATAACCATAGTATTTGTATATCTTAAAGATCTACTAACAGTTAATTTTCTTTCCATTTTAATACCAGAACTTTCTCCAGTAAGAGAATATTTAGAACTTCCTCCAATTAACTTGTTTCCTTGGAAACTAAGTTTAGAGGGTAATAATCTCTTTTCCATTTTTGGTTTATTTTTAATTTCTATTTGATTTGGTTTTATTTCTTGTATTTCTTCTAATAGAGGCAATTTTACTGTAGCTATATCTTTACATTCTTCATCTATTTTTAAGTATGGTTCATTTTGATAAGTTCTACCATAATTACTATTACTTAACACATAAAGTGCTCTATAGTAAATAGTGAAAGCCTTACTGCCATCTTTTAAACCTATATCTTTTAGAAATTTATAATGTAAAGTTAAGACTTCATCTATATTTTCATCTTGTAAATTGATACTGTATTTCAGAAAAACATCAAAAAGAAATTGTTTATAAAACAAATTTCCTTCAATTGTTCCTAGATGTCTGGTTTTAGCATCTCTAAATCTTTAATTATGTAAAGATAGGACTAATGGACTATCTATACATTCTCTAAATAGAGATTTAACTAGAAATTGTACTCTTCCTAAATATATATATTGTATTTTTGGTCTAAGAGATTTTTTTCACTTTATTTATAACATTATTAGCTATTCCTCTTGTTATAAGACTTATCTTGACCTTTCCAGAAGTATTTTCTATACTTATAGCTTTTTCTACCTCATGATAATCATAGATATTTATCTTATTTCTTTTTACTAAATTAGCTAATCCAGTGAATATATTATTTGTTGGATTTGCTGCACTTAGCTTTAAGTTTTTTATTTTATCAAGTGTTTCTTGACTAAAAGTTATTCGTTTAGCATACCCTTCTGTACTCTCTTCTTCTATTATTTCTTCTTTGTTATAATGTTGTATTTCAGAATCCATTTACTCAGATTCAGATTCTGGTTCAGAGTTCTCTGAAGAGTTTTCTTCACTTATTTCAACATATATTTCATTTCCTATATTGTTTTCTATATTTGAAATTTCTTCAAGTTCATCTCTAATTTCTATAAATTCAGCCGCTATTGTTCTTACCTTTTTAGGTTTAGGGCATTCTGGTGATTTATGACCTTCTTCGCCACAATTCCAACATCTGCATTTTGTAGGTTTTTTATTAATTTTTTTATTTCTTTTAAAAAACCTTCTTTTAGGTTTTATATATTTTCTATCTAACTTCTTATATTTTTTTTATCTGCTTCTTTTAAATTTTCTCTTTTTGTAGGGCCTATTTCTATTTTTCTTTTCACAACCCCATTGAGTAGGCATTTCTAATTTTGAACAATAAAGTCCAGAAATTTTTCTAGATTTTTTGTATAATTGTTGCTCATAGCAAAGTCTTCTAAGTTCATTTATTAGAATTCTTATTCTTCCTCCTAAATTATTAGTAGTGGTATTTTTATTTTCTTCCAATACTTTATTTATATGTATGTTCCAGGGATTTGGTAGTTTTGAATAAAACATATTAAGATATATATGTCTTGTGATTCACTACTATAATATTGTTTATAATAGTATTCACATAATTCTTCTATATATTCTCGAAGATATTTGATTGAGCAAATTGCAAGGTTTATAAGTTTAGTTTTTGCTTCTTCTTTTTCTTTTTGTTGTTCTAGTTCAGCATTAGCAATCCAGAATTCTCCTAGAAATTCATCTGATATATAGTATATTGTACCTTCTACTCCAGTTCGTATATCTTTATCAAAACCCATTTCCATTGTGGTTCTCATAATTCCTTGTAAATCGGAAGAAACACCTTCCCACCAATTATGTACTATTCCATCAAAAGTAGATATTATATGTTCAGCTCTTTTTGAAGCTGTAGCATATATCTCATTTTGCCACCTAATAAGGGCTTCTCTTTTATCTCTCGTATTATTTAAATTTAATTTACTACCATTTACATTTATTGGTTTTGAATAATTATCATTAAGTTTGTATTTAACATTATAACTTTTAATTCTTTTATCATTTTGCTTATTTTTCTTTGTATTAAAATATGTTGGATAACTTTTTGGTTCATTAGAACCCATAGATTCGTCAGGATCTTCTAATGTTGATCCATCCTCTCTTTTGGTTTCTGAACTACCAGCTCCATTCATTCTCACTTCATATTCTGCTATATCATCTAAGTTTATTTTTTCAAAATCTTCTATTAATTCATTTAAATCAGTCATGATTAATTTTCTTTAGTTTGATTTTGATTATTCTCTTGTTCATCTTTATTTTCTATAATAGTTCCTTTAGCCTTAAGTTTTTCAAGAGCCTTTTTAGAACTCTCTTCTTGTTCTTTTAGCATTTTTGGAAATGTAATATTTAGCATATAGTCATCAAAAGAACCCTTTTCATATGGTTTAGCATATAGTCATCAAAAGAACCCTTTTCATATGGTTTTAGCATATAGTCATCAAAAGAACCCTTTTCATATGCTTTAGTTTTTTCTAAATTTATTATTTTTAAAGGAGTTTTTATTTCTTTTTCTATATCTTTCAATTTTTCTTCTTTAGAGTTTGTAGCACCCCTACACGTGGAGATGCCACACCCCCGCACTACAAGTCGATCCACACTCAGAATGGATAGTCCATACATGAACCAACCTGTAGCGAACGGGTGACAATAAAAATAAACAACAACGAGCTAGGCGGGACTAAACCTCAATTAAATACCATAATGTATGAAAGTAAAGCGGAAGCATGCTTTAATATCATTTTTCAAGTAAACCAACTCCTCGTCTCCTATCAATACAATATCATCTCCAAGTACATAATAAATAACAAATAGTATTAACAATAATTTCGAGGTGCAACCGTAAACAATCAAATAAAATGCACCGGGCTTGACTCGAATGCAAGAACTAGACTCGACTCTAACTCCCGCCTAGCACGCACCTGCAAGAACCTGAAAGGTGGAGGCATCAGTCTATGAAGACTGAGTGAGGGGTTTAAATAAATATTAGCGCAGTTAACATGCAAGTTATAACCTCGGGTAAGGTTTTATAACTAAAAGTAATATAAGTTCAGAACATGATATAATACACTTGGCCCGAGATTACAACTATCAATATTAAATACTTTGATCATTTTCATGCATTCAATATGTAGCCCGGCGAGTGAGGGCAAGTCTCCAAGCTTACACCAAAAGTGAACAATATATGCTTGCGTGATTAATTAACAAGTGATCAGGCAATTCAGTTACGGTGCATTAGTGCGATAGTGTATTCAGACAATACAATCAAGAAATGGAAACCATGCAATAACCCGAGGACAATCCGTGATGCCGGACCCGTTCCCAATCTCCATCTCTCTCCAATGATGGGAAGGTAGCTAGCCTTCACCATCCACGACGTGTTGAGCAGAGGGTACATGAATCCCTAAGCCTGGAACTCCTTCCTCCACTAATCTCCTAGCGGATTCAGGGGTCATCCCAACGTGGTGAGGATAGCGCTAGAGTTACCCGTCAGCCCATGCTTTCCCGGTTGGCTCAAGCTATTACCCTCGGGCCCAAAGTGAAAAATCATGCTTACTCGCCTAAAACATGCATGATACATGGCTTGTTTGCTTTTTCATGAACATGACTTGCTTGCATTAAAATGACTTGCTTGTAGTCATGAGTATTTTCATGGGAAATTATAGAGATAAATACCTTTTGGCCGAAAGCTCACATAAGGGTTGTATAGGTTCTATATAACTAGAATTAAACCTCACCTGACAGGCGACACGATGACTCATGGATGCGTGAACGTGCTCAGTGATCAACAATCTCCGCCTTGGAGAAGACTGGACAAGAAACGAAAACATTTGTGCACTCGTGAGACATGACTCGATAATGGTACTAATTATGATGCACGGCATAACCACATAACGAGACATCATGCAATGAACAATGTACCATATAATTATCATGTTATGACATGTAATTAATCATATAATCATAAATTGGGATCAATTAAAGGTAAAGTAAAGGATTTGGAATTTCATATTTTATGCAGAAACTTCACTGCCTCTCCAGAGGCCTGGGAACGGCCGTTCCGACCCTTAGTTCAAAATGGGAAGGGTCGTTCTCAGCTCCTCGAAGTTGCTCCCCGAAGATGGGAATGGCCGTTCCAACTTGTGAGCCAAAACGGGAAGGACCGTTCCCGTCCTCGCCGCCATGCATATAATTTAAACATGGGAACGGTCGTTCCCCAAAACAATTGGGAACGGGAAGGGTCGTTCCCGTTATGCAGACAGTACAGAAACAGAGCATGAAACAGGGGTGCTCGAACCTTTACCAAATCTCACCAAAACCATCATAATTCAATTCCAAAGATTGTAATTCATGAAAGGTAACATGTATAAATGCTCAAGGTGCAATAGAACCCAGTATAAACACTTGTTTCATGCTTTGATCCCCACAATCATCACTTCAAGCTCACATATCAACTTATCCTATAACTCCAATTTCTTCAAGAATTCATGCATAAATTCAAGCTAAAAGCATAGAATCATACTTCCAACATCAAATAACCAAGTTGACAAGCTTACATCCTAACGCTAGCTTCACATAAAATTCTCAAGAAATCAAATATATATCCAACTCTACCTTGAATGAAAGAAGGAGAAGAAAAGATGAAAATATGATGAAGATGATGCTCCAAGACTCTCAACTCCTCAAAGATTTTGGCTAGAAATGATGAAATCCCTTCTTCTTTTGGTTTAGCTTTTGGATCGGTAGAACAAGGGAGCAAATATGTATGTTTGTATGAAATGAAATGATCATGGAAGAATGAAGAAAGAATATAACGTGATTCATTACCTTGAAATTGATGAAATGTTTTATTTGCAATTAAATCCCTCAAAGATATAAGTTCATGCAATTAAGTATAAAAGGTTTGGAAAATGATCAATTAGGTCCAAGAAAATAATCATGCGATTTGGTCCTCTAATTTTAAATAAATGTCACTTAAGGACACTTAAGCAATTAAACAAGTTAGGCAATTAATTCTCGTAACAAGCTTATTCAGTTCACGTAACAAGTCTCAAGTTGACAAGTATTTCAAATAAACATGTAGAAATATAATTTCTAAAATTATCATGAAAGGTATGAATTTAATAAACGAAAGAATTAAATAAGTCCTAACCCTCGGAAAATCACACGTGTCGATCGTACCTGACTGTCTGGAATTTGGGGCGGTACAGATTTTTTATCTCTTTCTTGAATTGTTTGTTCAAGACTTTTCATAAAAATTCTATTCAATTGAACTTCATTCTTCAATTCTCTTATAGAATCTTGAAGATTTAACATTTCTTCATTGATTATATTAATAGAATTTATTATAGATTGAAGATTTGTACCTATAGTTTCCATATTTTTCCAGCTTTTGTTCTATTTAATAGTGCCTTATTTTTTTCCTTTTTAAGTAGGTTTTTTAACTTCTTTATTTCATTTTTATTTTTATTACAAAATTCTTTATCTTCTGAAGTTTTTATTTCATCTCTTAACTTTTCTATTTTAGTATCCAATTCTAATATTTTATTTATATTGTTTATCCAGTCCTTCCAGTATCGATTCATATATAAAGAAGGTTTGAATAAAACTTTCTTTTTCTTTTAAATTTCTTAATCTTCTTTTTATAATAATTACTTGGATTTAATTTATTCATTTTAAGAAAATATTTTAGCATATCATCATAAAAATTATATAAATTACCTAATTCATGTTTATTTAATATTCTCATTTTAGGGTGAAGGATATTGCCAATCTGTATCATCATAGGATATATCTGTATAATATCCATTGATATCCAAATAATTTAATTCATTTTCTAAATCATCTAATCTTTTATCTTCATATAGAATTTGAAACCATATAATAATTCCTATTTCAAATAATTTATACATAGTATCTATAATTATTTTTATTAATTTTTTATATTTTTTATCCCAAAAGAAATCGTCTTCTAGGCTCTGATACCATCTATAGAGGGGGTGTATTGTTGACGTTTTGTCCATTACAATTTATTGTTTAAATAAAAGTTAAAAAAAAAAAATCTTTGTATTCTCTTTTAGTAAATTCCTTTTTTATAGAAAAATATAAGTATTGGGGTATCATTTGTAATATTAGGAAATTTATTGTATTGATTTGAAAAAAATGTCAACTGTGTCATGAAAAATGGGTTCCGCTTTTCATATTCACAGATAACACCATTTTTGCAATATGTTTATAAAGCACACTTGTTTTACACTAGGCATTTATTTATACACTATTTTTAGAAATGGTCCCAAAATTTAACTCAAACTTAACACAAGAAAGTTAGCGCTTGATTAACCCTTAAGATCGAAGGCACGGGTTTGTAACTAGTGAAAACGGGCCCTAAACCCTAAGGCCCATATAATGAAATACCAACAAAGAAATAAATTTTAAGGGTTATTATTTTCTAATTGAAAGCTGAAAACAGGCCCAAATAAATCTGAAGAGAAGTTATTAGAAATTAATTTAATTCAAAGTCAACTTCGTTAAAAGACATTACTGAAGGTCAGAACCCCATTAAAAAATCGAAACCCTCCCGCAACCTTTCTAATACTCCATAAAACTTTGAGAGGGAAAACGCAGAGAAAACGGTAGATCATATCGTCTAGATCAGTGAGACTCTTCTTCTTTGATTGGGTTAGACGTTTCAGCATGAAATGCATATTTTAATTGATTTTTTTTATTATATTTTTATAAAAATTTGACTTGTGCCACTTGTGCATATTAATAACAAAGGAATCTAAAGTTATCTAATTTTAAAAACCCAATAAAATAATTGAAATTGGAAAATTATATTAATAAACACTCAACAAGTCTTTCTCTCAACTATCTCATACATTTTTCAAGGCAGACTCGTGAACAAAAAAAATGAAAACGGGCCCTAAACCCTATGGCCCAATTAATGAAATACCAACAAAGAAAGAGATTTTAAAGGCCCAATGAAATCAGCCCAAAAAAATACAAATTGAAAGCTGAAAACAAGAGAAGTTATTAGAAAACAATTTAAATTCGAAGTCAACTTCGTTAAAAGACATTACTGAAGGTTAGAACCCCATTCAAAAATCAAAAGCCTCCCGCAACCTTTCAACTACTCCATAAAACTTTGAAAGGGAAAACAGAGAGAAGAAGGTAGATCAGATCGTCTAGATCAATATCCAACTTTTCTTCTTTTTATTGGGTCTAACATTTTTGCTTGTTGGTTGCATAACTTAACTTTTTTCCTCTTCTTCGCAGTTTTCTCGATTTTGGGATCGTAAAGATGATTATCCTTTCTGTGAATGCTCATATTCACCGAATGAAATAAAATCGATTAGATACCGATCCCCCAACAACGGTATTAAATTTTGACAGGTATCGAATTCATAAAAAAAAAATTAATTCTTATCTCCCAATTAACAAAACTGAGTATAGTAAGTTGGATTGAGTCACTAATTAGATGTATATTACTAAATAAATGTTCTATCTTTTCTCTCTTGAGAAACTTTGTACTCTCGTATAGGAGCCGCCCTCTTCGTTACCCTAAACCACCAAGATTAGCACCGACCAGAGCCGCCAGATCGCTGCTATTCGCCGTGCCTTCGCGAGCCGGGGCTTTCCTCTGTTCCTTATTCTTACTTCTTAGTGGTGTTTTTTCTCGTTTGGTTTCCCTTCTTTTTCCTGAGTTTGTTTGTGTCTTGGTCTCTCTTGCAGGTTCTTCGGTAGCCCCCTACCTCCAGCGGGAAGGAGGCGCCCTCTTCACTAACCATGAGTTCTCCAAGTACTTCCGAAGGACTGCCTAACTCTCTGTCAGATCAGGAACTCTCCCGGTTTTCTCAATCTCTCTCCCTCACGTCCAAAGAATCTGGATGTTTAGATCTTTCGGCATATCTTAGAGGTAACCCACCGATTACTCCCTCACTCTGGTGGGTAGCGTTTGCTCCCGTCGTGCTATTCGGTTTGAAACATTCCGGATTACTATGATACGGGCCATGAATCTGGTTAAGGGGTTGGAAATCACAAAACTGGCTGATGATAGGTTCTTGTTCTCGTTTAATCATAAACTCGATCTACAACGGGCTCTGGAAACATCACCCTGGACCTTTGACAAATATTCGGTGATTCTCCGTACTTTGGCTGATGGCGAGAACCCCAAATTGGTGAATCTTGATCTGTGCGAATTCTATATTAATATTATTGGGCTCCCAGCTTGTTACCAGAATAATGAGGTTGCAGAGTTAATTGCAAGGAGAATTGGCCAGTTTCGAGGATTTCCGCCAGCCTCCCCACTGCGGTCTTCTGGTTATTCTGTTAAGGTCCGGGTGGCTATCAGCATGTCGGAACCTCTGATTAGGTTTCTCAGTCTCTGTCTTCCGTCGGGGAAGGCTATTACGGCGTCATTCTCTTATGAAAGACTTTTGAATTTCTGCTACCTCTGTGGGTTGTGCGATCATGTTGATAGATCTTGCCACTTACGTTATGAAGACAGCTTTGTGGATCCGTCCCTTACCTTTCCCTATGGTCCCTGGTTACGATCGAAGCCCCTTGATACCTCACAACAAGAGCGCCAGTTTTTGCAACCTCCTTACTCCCATGAGCCCAGCTCTGCCCCAATTATACCCACCCGTACTCACCACACTGATCAGCTTTCCTCAACAAATCACTCTTACCCCCATAGCCCATCTACCATTCCGCCACCCATCCACTCTACCCCCATTGACTTGTCCACTCTTCCGCCACATCCCATACATAACTCCAGCCCCCACATTCCTGCTTCCCACGAACAGCAGACCCCTGGCTTTTCCGACAACCAACAGATAGTCGCTGCACCCAAGTCTTTCTCTTATCACACTAATCCTTCCACCATAATTCCCTCTACTGCATCACTCCTGAACATTCCTATCTCTACTATACTCAAATCCTCCCACCCTCATCCTTATCCAGATTCCCCTAGCCCGGAGAGATAGCGCCCAAAGACGTATGTTCCCTCTCTGGCTCTTGAGAGCTCCCTTCACAACCAAATCATCCCTCTATCTTCTCCTGCCCTGGACGAACAACTCATCAACATTCCCCTCATAGTTGGACTTCCCGACCTGCACCCCACTAAAGTCAAGAAAACTCGCAATTCCGCAGCAAAGTCCTATCTCCCAAACCCATCCTCATTGTGAACAAAGAAAACGAGTCCCCCCCTCCTCTCAAGCATTCCCTGGATCAGCCCTCACCCCAAGTTTCCCCACTTTTGGACATCACTAATTCAACGGCGGTGGTCGCGATGCGACCCCGCTGATCCCAATGAGTTACCTCAGCTGGAACTGTCAGGGCTCGGGGGGTCCTTGGCGAGTTCATAACCTCCGATCTCTTATTCGAGATCATAACCCCTCGATTATCTTCCTCTGTGAGATTAGATGCAATCAGAAGAGGATTGATAACTGGAAGTCGTCTTTGGATATGAATGGTTTTGGCGTGGATTCGGTTGGTAGAAGCGGTGGCCTTGCGTTGCTCTGGCGCAAGGATGCTAGGGTCTCTCTTCTTAGCTACTCTCGACATCATATTGATGTCATCGCTTCTGATGTTGGTAGTTCTTCCCCGTGGAGGTTTATGGGTTTTTATGGTTACCCGGAATGGCAGAATCGGAGACTTTCCTAGGATCTTTTACGGAATCTTGATCAGCAGCAGTCTATTTCTTGGTTGGTTAGTGGGGATTTCAACGAGATTCTGAATAATGGAGAGAAAGAGGGCGGTAATGATCGGCCGTCCCATCTGATGCAGAACTTTGTTGATGCTCTTAGTGATACGGGTTTGTCAGACCTGGGTTTCTCTTCTGGATTTTCGTTCACTTGGCTGCGTAACAGCCCTTATCCGGACACGTTACATGCCCATCTTGATAGGTTTGTTGCTTCTGATAGTTGGCGAAGTCTTTTCCTGGACGCTCAAGTCCGCCACCTGAACACCTCGTGTTTCGACCGCAGGCCTATTTTGACAGTCTTAAAGGGCCCAATCAGGCAACGAGTGAAGAAGAATCGTCCCTTCAGGTTTGAGGCCTGTTGGGTTAGAGCTGATGATTGCCGTAGGATTATTGCTGACTCGTGGGAGGGGTCTCTCGCGCCGACTGTGGCGGATATAGTGCTGGAAAGTTCGGAGAGATGTATGGTGGGTTTGCTTAATTGGCGGAGCTCTCACAAGAGGACCGAAAAGTTGAATGTTGATCAGCTTGAGAGAAGACTCCAATTGCTGCGAGAGAATACTATTACTCAACAAGCAAGCGAAGAAATGTTGGTTATTCGTAAGAAAATCGAAGCTATCTTTTTGGAAGAGGAAATTGCTTGGAAGCAACGGCCGAAAGTGTAATGTCTTCGGGAGGGGGACTGCAATACGAAGTTTTTCCATTCGAAGGCTAAACAGCGGGAAAAGAATAATCACATTGAATCTCTTGGGGACGATAATGGCACTAGTTGCTCGAGTGCTGAGGGTATTCAGGGCATTATCGAGAAATATTTTGGTGAGTTATTTTCCTCTACTGGATGCTCGGATCTAGAGTTGGATCAAGGGTTGCTCTCTATTTCCAGGAGGGTTAGTGAAGACATGGGACGCCGCCTCCTTTTCCGCTTCACGGCTGCTGAGGTAACTTGTGCTCTTAAGAGTATGTACCCCCTTAAATCCCCGGGGCCTGATGGCCTCCCCCCTTATTTCTTTCAGTATTATTGGGATATTGTTGGGCGGGATGTCGTTGCCTGTGTGCTTGACTTCTTAAATAATGGGCATTTTGATAAAAAAGCTTAATTTCACGCATATTGTCTTGATCCCTAAGTGCAAGTCCCTGATGTTATCACTCAATTTAGGCCGATTAGTCTTTGTAATGTTGTGTATAAGCTGGCCTCTAAAGTCCTGGCAAACCGTATCAAACCCATCCTTAGCTCCATTATCTCCCCTAACCAATCTGCTTTTTTGTCTGGCCGTCTTATCAGTGATAATGTGCTTGTTGCCTTCGAGATTAACCACTTTCTTAAGAGTAAGAATACAGGAAAGGAAGGTTTTTTCAACCTGAAGCTCGACATGAGCAAAGCTTACGGCCGCGTCGAATAGCGGTTCCTCGAACGGCTCTTGGTCAGGTTAGGTTTTCCCGATTTATTCGTTTCCCGCATTATGACTTGCGTTAGCACTGTTTCTTATTCTTTCTTGCTGGATGGTTATGAGTTTGGATCCCTGGTCCCGGAGAGAGGTATCCGTCAAGGGGACCCTCTCTCCCCTTATCTGTTCCTTTTCTGCGCAGAAGTCTTCTCCTCACTCTTACAGGTGGAGGAGCATAGTGGCCGTCTCAAAGGAATTTCTATTTGCAGGGGCGCACCTTCTGTGTCCCATTTGCTGTTTGCGGACGATACGATGATTTTCGAGAAGGCTGATATGGATACTATGTCTGTATTAAGGATGTGCTTGAGAGCTATGAACGCATCTCGGGCCAGCGTATTAATTGTCAGAAGTCGTCTATGATGTTTAGCAGGAACTTAAGCCTTGATCGCCAAGAGGGGCTGGCGGATTTATTAGGAGTGTGACGAGTTGATAAATTGGATCTCTATGTGGGCCTTCCCTCTGTGGTGGGTCGTTAACGCAAGACAGTCTTCTCGGGTATCCTTGATAAGATTAGAAGAAGGATACAGGGCTTCTCGGAGAAGTTCCTCTCCAAAGCAGACAAGGAGGTCCTCATCAAAGCAGTCCTCCAATCGATCCCTACATACGCTATGAACTGCTTCCTCTTGCCAGACAACTTGATCCGGGACACTGATTCCATTATTTGTCAGTTTTGGTGGAACAACTGCGGGGCTAGGAAAATGCATTGGCTGGCCTGGGAGAAGGTCTGCATTAGTAAAAACTGTGGTGGCTTGGGCTTCCGTCAGTTTCGCCTTTTCAACTTGGCCATGCTTGCAAAACAACTCTGGAGAATTATTCGTAACCCGGACAGCCTGCTTAGTCGGCTCCTCAAAGCTAAGTATTTTCCCCTATCGAATATTTGGCAAGGCCCCTGGGCCATTCCCCTTCTTATACTTAGCGTAGCCTCCGTGCGGCCCGCTACCTGTTGAGCGCTGGTACTAGGTAGAGAGTTGGAGACGGGAAGTCGATCCATGTGTGGAGAGATAGGTGGTTACCGAGGAGCCTTGATTTTAAGCCTAAGTTTCAGATGGGTGCTAGCGTTTGTCCGGAATTCATCTCTGAGCTCTTAAAACCTGGTCTCATGAGTTGGAATGAATAATTGGTTGAAGCTATTTTTAATGAGTATGATGCTCGTACTATATTAAGCATTCCCCTGGGATCTATACCTAGAAGTGACGCTATTCCTTGGCATTTTAACAAAAATGGAGCTTTTTCGGTGAAGAGTGGTTATCACCTTGCTTGGGATGTAGCACCCGAAGCGCAAAGATGCCACATCCCCGCACTATAGCTCAATTCACATATGAGATGGGTGACCCATACATGAACTAAACTATAGCGAACGGGAGACAATAAAAAAAATGAACACTAGCTAGGCGGGCTAACCCTCAATTATACAACAATGCATAACAAACGGAAGCATAACAATGTATATTCACTTCATGATCCCATTTTTCGTTTCATACTAACATGTCCCAAAACAATATTTCCATTTACATGCTCAAACTCTTAAGTATAAATCATAATATATACATAGGTACCAAAACAGTTCTTAAGACTATAATGTATTTATAATGTACATAAACATGAGAAAGACAATGCTAGACCCAACAGAAGTAAAACTTGACTCAATCCCGCCTAGCACTCAACCTGCAATACCTGAAAATGTGAGGTGTTAGTCTATGAAAGACTGAGTGAGGGGTTATAATTTAAAAGCGCAAATACCATGCAAATTGTAATCTCAGGTAAGATTTTTCATAAAACGATATTAATTCTAAAATAATATAGTGCTCGCCCGAGATTACAACAATTTCATTTTCAATTCAATTATTTCAATAAAATTCGATACAATCAATCAGTGGCCCGGCGAGTGAGGGTAAATCTCCAACCTTTCTCCGACAGTGTACAATAATTCAATTTTATCAATTGGGCGATCAAGCAATCAATTCGGTGCACAATTAGACAGTTTCAATCAATCCATCCTTCTTTCTCCGGGTGATGGTGGGATTGCAAGGCCCCACCACCCAATCAATCTGGGCATAGAGTTCATGAGTCCCTATGCCCGGTGGGCTCCTTTCTCCACCAAACCTCCTGGTGGATTCAGGGGTGACCCCAACAATAGGTGAGGATAGTGCAAGAGATCACCATCGGCCCTTGCTTACTCGGTTGGCTCAGTGCACTACCCTCGGACCCAATGTGAACATGCTTTACTCGCCAAAACATTCAATCAATTCAATTCAATATCAATAACAATCACTCGGTACAATATCAATCGATCAATGAAATAACAATCCAATTTTCGGAAAACTATGGATATAATTATTTGTTTTGGTCCAAAATCACATAGGGTTGTAGGGTTCTTTTATAAATAGAAATAACCTCACCTGCGACGACCAAAACAAGGATATAACTATGGTGCATGCTCCTCGTCTCTGGGAATGTGATCTGTGTAACAAGGACAAGTGTACGTAAGACTCGACTCGCATGAACCATTTAAGACGCAAGGTAATGTTCTAATCAATATATCATGCAATAACAATTAAGGATTGTCACTTAAGAGCATAATTATCACTAAACCAAGTTTATAACTCATATAAGTCACATACGGGAGCCAAAGAAGTGAAAAGAATACAATATGAAAGGTTTTGGTGAAGTTTAGGAAAATTGACAATTTTTGGGAAATGCACACCTTGTAGAAAACCTAGAATAACTTGAGTTCTAGAAGTTAGAATTGAGTTTTGTTTATTGGATAAGAAACTAAACACATAGACCTTTCCAACGGTATATGGCACGTTTTCTAATTCAAACCGAGGTGAAAACGGCGTTGGTTCGAAGTTGGACAAAATGCAGTTTCTTGAGGGGTCGCGGGCGCGACCAAAATCCTTCACAAAATGGTCGCGGGCGCGACCAAGTATTTTTCCGAATTTTTTCATGTAATTTTCCAAAAGTCGAAAGTTGGCCAAAATGGGGTCGCGGGCGCGACCAGTTTTATGCATATTTTTGGTCGCGGTCGCGACCTGCTTCGCAGCAGCAGCAAAACATGGGAAAACATGGCATTTCATGCCAAAAACCACAAAATTCATCAACACATGCAATTCCACTCCATAACAAATATTGAAACACATCAAATATACACTATACTTCAATTATTCATCATTCCAACCAAGAAATAGGCATCAAAGTGGCAAGAATTATCATGAAAACCCCATAATATACATATGCTTCCAACCTTCATGAACTTCAATATTTCCATGCAAATTTCACTCCAAATGATCAATATCATGCTCTTAGCTTCAATCATGCAAGAATTCGTTAATAAATCTCTAAACCCTCCTTAATCACATATTCAAGAATTTCATAAAATTTTCAAGTTCTACCTTGAATCAAAGAAGGGATGGATGATATGATGATATGTTGTTGATGATGATCCTAACTCTTCAATTCCTCAACTTTAGCTTGGATTTGAGATGAAATTTCCTTCCTCCTCTTGTGGTGTAAATGTCGGTATATACTAGGTGTAAGTGTGTGTAAATTATGTTCTTGGATGAAATGGAATATGAGAAGAAAGTGGAAGAAATGTAATGATATATGATATGCTCCTAAAGTCATGTATGGAAATATGAGCTTCAACCTTATTTGCACATCACTCCCTCATTTATTTAAATTAATGCAAGTGAGTTCTATCTCTACACAAAAGGTCACTTAACTCCAATTCATAATATACAATTAAGTCCCTAATTACACAAAGGAGCCATTAAGGGTATGTAATGCAATTAAATCACTTATATCACTTAGTTCATATAATTTATGTTAAGGACAATTCATAAAAATACATAGAGATAAGATGCATATAATATGATGAAAGTTGTAAAGTAACATATAATATCACATAATGATTGAATGGAAATCGGGGTGTTACATGGGACCTTGAGAGATTGGAAGAAACCTCTTCTTCCTCCCCTGTTGTTGATAAGCTGTGGGGCTTAATTTGGAAAATTAAAGCCCAACCTAAGATAAAGAACTTCATTTGGCGCTGTTGCCATGACATATTGCCGACCGGTGCAAACCTTAGCCGCCGGCATTGCAGCGGTAATTTTAACTGTGTACAATGCTCTTTGGACGTCGAAGACATGGCCCATGCTCTGATCAGTTACCCTGCTGCCCATCAGGTTTGGATGGCTGTTGATATCTTCTGGGATGATATCTCTCCGATGCAAGCTAACTTCCGTGAGGGACTTCTTCAGACGCTGGGTTCCTTAAGTGCAGCGGAGGGCGAGAAATTGGTTGCTGTTCTCTGGGCTATTTGGAATAACATAAACAAACTCAGAGAGGAAGGTACGGTATCTCAACCTTCGCAAGTGGTGGAACAGGCTTTGGCTAACCTTCTCAGTACTGTGACTATTGATGAAGAACTCCCTAATCAGCAACAGATTCCTCCTGTCACTCAGTGGGTTAAGCCGGGTAGGGGCTGGATCGAGCTCAACTTTGATGGGGCGGTCTTTACGGATGCGAACGTGCTTGGTATTGGGGTTGTTGCTCTTGATGACAAAGGCAATTGTGTCGGATGGGAAATGGATCGTAAATTGCACTCCACAGACCCTTTGGTGGCTGAAGCTCTTGCTGCGCTTTCCGCCATGCGTCTTGCTCGTGACTTTGGTTGGGATAAAGTTATCATTGAGGGTGACTGCCTTAATGTGATCAACAACATTCTGGACATTGGGAAAGATCTGTCCGACGTTGGTAACATCATCTCAGATATAAAGAATCTCTGCTCGTGTTTCTCCGATGTTCGTTTCTCTTTCACTAGACGTGGCGCAAACTTAGTTGCCCATAATCTTGCTCGTATTGTGACTTCGGCCTGCGTTGGTTCGTCGGATGTCCTGACTTTTGTGTCTAGGTTCATTTTAGCTGATGCCTCTTAGTCTCTAGCCGTCTTGTGGCTGATCGGCAAAAAAAAAAAAAAAAAAAAAACTAAGTATAGCGACAAAAAGAGTCGATCCACAGGAATTGGGGAAAATATTTCTTTAAATTCACATAAAAATTCACAAAAAATAATATAAAAGGGGGAGTTTGAGAGTTTTCAACTAACTACAAATTAAGCGATCCACACGAATTGGGGAGAATATTTCTTTTAATTCACATAAAAATTCACAAAAAATAATTTAAAAGGGGGAGTTTTAGAGTTTTCAACTAACTACAAATAAAGCAAACGAATAATAAAAGTAAATTCAACAATGAACAAAAAATGCAGATTTCAAATAAAAATATCAATTAAAAAAGATATCTAGCCAAGGGTGTTTTCTGATTTATTGTTAAATTTATAATGTGTAGAGATCGTTTTGTTTATATTTGTAAACTGTAAGTATAATTTTGTAATTTTTATCGTATATTCAATATAACACTCATATAACCGTCAACCCGTTAGGAGTATAAGTATATTTTTTTAAATAACTAGCATATTTTATTATTATTATTTTTTATTTCACCTCATTGTGACTATGCTTTTTCTTGAAAAGACTGATGAGCGCATCGATTCTTCTTTGCCATTTTCGAGAAACGAGGGTTTTCGTTTAGTCCATTTTCCCCCGTAGATAATGCAATCCGTATTTTTGTTTAGTGCATTTTTCTCGGTAGTTTGTACATTTACACCCGGCCAGCAAATTATAACTACCTTACTTGTCCGAAATAATTGACGAAAAATAAAAAGAATTCATCTTTTATAAATTTACAAATAAACCTAAATACCAAACAAAAAGAATCATAAATCATACTTATTCCTCAAATGCAATTGATGGTAAAATATAAACCAAAACTTCTCCATCATAAATACTAGCAATTCTGCACATACAAAGTGTGGACAAATAAAATTATTGTTATTTAAATATATTTAATTAAATTATTTATTTTAATATAAATTTAATAATTATATGTTAATATAAAATAGTTAAAACATAAATTAAAAGAATATGTGTAAAAAAAATTAAAAAATATATAGAAAAAGTGGGCAAAGTAAGCTGAGATAAAAATGGAGTTAATAGATAAATAATTAAATAAATAAATAAATAGAGATTAAGTCCAAAAGACCACAAACGGATCTCTTGTTTAATAAACGAGTATAGATACAGATAAATAAATAAAATAATAATATACTAGTAAAAAATAATATAAAATTGAAATTAAAAAAATATGAATAAAGAATAAAAAAAAATAACAGAAAAGAAATTTAAAGCTAAAAAATTCCATTCTACATGAACAAATAGACGAAATAAAATTCCCTCTCGATGGCATTTCACATAAATTAATAGAAGAAATGGACAAAAGAGTAAAAAGATTGGATCAAAATTTGGATAGTTTAGTAAAATCTCAAGATTTGATGGGCTACCTTCAATGCCCATGAGAGATCCTGTGGGCGGGCTCTGAAACTGTAAAAGTAAATGCGCTAAATTGGGGGTTTATTTAAATTGAATGGAGTTAGGCTTGTAAACACGCCCTAATATACACACAAAATTTGATCATATATTAAAACTTATAAAGTTTTTTTCCTTGAGACTTTGAATAGTGTCCACCAAACTCTGCTCTAGAGAAGTGAACTTTACACCTAAAGATTTTGCCTTTTCATTGCAGACTTGGAAAGGTACTCTTGCATCCTCGTTCCCTCCAGAACTGCATTTCAAACACAGGCAAGAATAAGACCATAGTGAATAGAAGCTATAAAGCCAAAAAAAAAAAAAAATAATAATAATAATAAAGCCAAACATATGGAAGAAAGAACATAAAGTGAATTACATTTATTTAGTGGTGGAGTCAGAACCCTAAAGTTAGATGTTCCCCCACCCCCTTCCCCGGCTTATATATAGATCCCAACAAAAATATTATTTTTTTTTAAAAGAAAAACCTTGATTTCATCATTATTCATATAAAACATTCTCGTCTTTGTATATCATCCAATGGTGCAAAAGTCGATGCAGTTAAAACCCTAATCATGCCTGAAAAAACCTCTCCACAATTTTCACAAATTTATATGAATAACGAAAACCATTATTTCTAATAAATGAAAATCAAGGGTGTAATTGTAATTTTACCAAAATCGAGGAATAGTAAATACAATTCGGATGCCAAAGAATAATAGCATGTCCAGATAGGAATTACACAGAAATATTATACACGTAAACACAGAAATAATAGTCTTACTTCTTGGGAAGATCGAGCTTAGGGTACAGTCTGCTCAAGATATTGAAAGCTTCATAGCCAGGCCAAACTTTCTCAACAAGACAATACCTACCGTTAGCCGAAGGATTCTCGAAAGCTAGAATATGTGCGTGTGCAACATCTCTAACATCAACATAAACCAAAACTTCACCAGGCATTGCAATGCTCTTTCCTGCAAGGGATAAAATTTCATTTCATAGTTAATCCTATATGTAGTATAGATAATGATAAGCTTTCTAATTCTGGGCTCTTAATAGCCTAGGATAGCAGTTTTCATGCAATGAGTGTTGCTAAGGAACTGAGGAAGAAAAGTTCGAAGACACAAATCCAAAGTCATAAATAACGAATCAAATGAAATTTTCAGTTGAACTATACCTTTTGTAACGAAGTCCAGAAAATACTGAGAAGTAATATTGAGAGTTGATTGTAGGAGAGGACCGATCACCAAGCCGGGATTTAAGGCAATCAAGTCAATACCATTTTCCTCTGCAAACTTTCTTGCAGCTTCCTCTGCCAACGTTTTGGAAAGGATATACCAGTCCTGAGATTCAAGTTCATTCATCAGATAAACGGAAAGTAATCTTGGGAACTCTGTAACAGTCCACATTCATGACCATTTCTAAACTGCATAGCATTCACAGATGAAATAATTAAATGCTTAGGATAGTTACATGGGCATATCCTGAAGTACACAAACCTCCCCTGAATGTTTGAAAAACTGCTGTTAAAATTTTAAGTTAAAGTTCATGACTATAATAAAATCTATAAACAATACCCGTTGTCGAGAGGTAGTTTTTGTAATATCTCGAACCTCAGGGGAAATTTGTGTAATTAGACCAAACCTCTGGATATGTTATTGTAACTATATCATACCTAATTACGTTTGCCTGTTCTAAGGTGATAAACTTGTGATAGTATATTAGGAATTTTCAGAAGTGCCAAAACTGTATAAATGGTAAAGAAGGCACGGCCGAGCAATTAAAACAAGTCGTGACCTTATTTTCTTCACAAAATACCGGATCGGAAAACCATGTTTCATCCACCTCACCATCAGCTGTGTGAAGGTTTCTGTTAAAAGAAACCGACGCCATAGAAGATGTTAACACCACTCGTTGAACAGATTGCGCCTTAGCACATGAACGAAGAACATTAAGTGTTCCGTTCACCGCGGGCTCGATGAGTTGTACCTGAAACAGGGTAGAAATCCAAAACCACTAAAACTCATGGTGCATACAACAATGTTAGTTTGATTAATTTCCTATCAAGACCCATAACTCATGAAGAAATCCATCACAATGAAGGAGGATTGAGTGCCTGTGGATCATAGACATTCTCAAGTATAACGGGAGATGCAGTGTGGAAAACACCATCACAGCCATCAACAATTGCATCAAAAGACCCTTCTTCGATCAAGTTGGCTTCGAATAATCGGAGTCTTTCTTCAGCACCTTCCAGTGTCTTGAGGTGTTCAACCTTCCTCGAATCACCTAAGCAATACTCAACGGAAATTCGACAGATTAAAACATTAACAGGGCAATACTTTCAAAAACTCATTCCACTCACGCATAAAATTTGAAATGTGTGTGTTTCTCTCTGTGTGTGTGTGTGTGAGAGAGAGAGTAACTGAGGTTGCGGACGGTGGCTCTGACGGTGTAGCCACGGCGGAGCAAAAGCTTAACCAGCCATGAAGCAATGAAACCAGAAGCTCCGGTAACGCACACCACCTTTTCGGCCATTTCTCTGAATCAATATTATATTTAACCAAACTTTTTCAAGAATTGCAATTTGCAATATTGTGTGGTGTTGTAGTTCTCTGCGGCGGTGTTTGGATGTGAGTCCTGTGTGTATCATAGGTGAGCAGGGAACGTGTGGCTTTGCGGAGACGGGACGGAATTATGGGTTCAGAGTTTTTACCTCTACGAATTGTCAAAACAAATGTACGAATCAAATTGACATTATTGTTTTATATATATTGCTTTTTTATACTTTCATCTAAATCTAATCAAATCGTGACATCACTTTTCACCTGAATTATTATTGTCTTAATTCATGATTTTTTCTTGTGGATTTGTTGTGGATCCGATAATGACATAATGTCACAAGTCAAAACCCGCCTAAATAATCTTCATACCAAAGGGAAAGAGATTGTAAGTTGGTATCATGTACCCCGATTAATGCAGCTTACCGATTGGGTACTATAATAATTTAATAGGGAAAGTTTTATATATTAAGAATTCGACTCGATTTGTCTCACATAAATAAATTATAAATCCACCTAAAGAAGTCGGTACATATTTAATATCCTATTTATGTTATGATACTTTTAAGTATCGTCTAATAAAATTTTCAATTATAAAAAACTATCAAATATGTGACACGAAAAAATCCCACTACAACCGGATTGTGAAGATCTATTATGGCCGCGTGTTATTAAATGAATAATTAGGTATTCTCGTAATATTATAATTATGAGAATATGAGTGTCTGAGTCAATTGCAGGCTTTATCGTATATTTATATTGATATTCTGTATATGATTACAAATAATTCTATCCACATTCCCCTCAAGTTGAACCGAGAGACCGAGGTGCAACTTGCTACACAACTGCTGAAATTGTCTACAGTCAAGGCCTTGGGGAAGAGATCAGCAAGTTGCATTTCAGTTGGAAGATAACGAAAAATAAGTGTCTTGGCTGCAACCTTTTTGAGGATAAAGTGAAAGTCGATCTCTAAATGTTTGGTGCGGGCATGGTACAAGTGATTTGCTATTAAGTAAATGGTGCTGACATTATCACAAAACAACACGGGCAGCTGAGAAGAGGAATTCGAAGCTCTTTCAAGACATTAAGAACCCAACATAACTCTGCCACTGTATATGCTACAACATGATACTCAGCTTTAGTACTAGACCGAGAAACCGTGTGTTGCTTTTTTGAAGCCCAAGATATCAAGCAATTCTCATAAAAGATAGCCATTCATGTGGTGGATCTCCTCGTATCTTGGCATCCAGCCCAATCCGCATCAGAGTATGCTATAAGATCAGCAGAACCAACCAGGGAGATGTGCAAGCCATGATCAAGAGTTTCCACAACATATCGAAGGATTCTTTTAGCTGCCTGCATGTTGGTTGAAGTGGGTGCATGCATAAATTGACAAATACTATTAACTGCAAATGCCAAATCAGGTCGTGTTAAAGTGAGATACTGTAATGCGCAAGCAATGCTGCGAAATTCTATCTGATCAAGTAACGGTTCACTAGCAGAAGTGGAGAGTTTTGAACCAAACATTGGTGTAGCTACCGGTTTAGAATCTGTAACGCCCCAATCTTTCAATTATGCAATATGTGATTTAATATGAAATAATTGCCAATTATGACTTAATTGTTTAATTACTTAATTGATCACTTCATAAGCTTAGGGACTTAATCGCATGAAATAGTCTTGGACTTGATTGATCATTTTCCATGAGATTGAGCCTAATTGTATGACTTATGAATTGGAGGGATTAGATTGCAAATTGTGCTTAGTCATATAATATCTAGCTTTTATCATTTATTGCATACAAACATTTGCACACATGACCATTCCTCCCTCCCCCTTATCCCGATTCAAAAACCCTACCAAGAAGAGAAGGGATTTCAACCATTCAAGCTATATTTGTGAAGGAAGTTTGGATTAGGAGCATCATCATCATCATATCTTCATCCTTCCTTCTATTTCTTCCATTTAAGGTAACCTTGGAGATTTATATGAATTCTTGAATCTTGAGTAGTAACTAGGGATTATGGTTTAAGCTTGTTTAGTTATGTTTTACTTGGTGGAAGCATGAATACTTGGTTATAGCTTTAATTTAATGTACATATTATGAAGTTTATAAGCTTGGAGCATGAGTTCATTTATGGGTTTGATCTTGATGATTCTTGATGATTAAGCATGGATTTAAGTGTTTATTTGAGTTATTATTGAACTATAAGTATGCTAGTATGTACATTACTTGATTTACATTTTGGGAGTTGTATTATGGGTGTTTGAATGATTTTGGTGTTATTTCGTGCTTCCCCTGCATAACTGCTATGTTTCTGCTGCTTCTGCTCTGTGGGAACGGCCCTTCCCGTCCCAGTTCATTCTGGGAACGGCTGTTCCCACCCCCTTACCTGCTGTCCCGCGAGACTGGGAACAGCCCTTCCCAGTTTGGCCTGTGGCCGGAACGGCCCTTCGCAGTCCCAAAGTTTCCAAAATTATTACAGACGCGCGGGATTGATTCGGGGAGCCGGGAACGGCCCTTCCCAGCTCTAGTTCAAAATCGAAACGGCTGTTCCCATGCTCCAGTGGGGTTTTTGTATTTTCTGCATAATATGTGACTTTCCAAATCGGTTTCTAAGGCTATAAATGATTGAAACGTGTTATTATATGCTTGTTTTATGCTTAAATATGATCATGACATTTGATAATTGTCCATTCTCGTTATTGCACGTCATGTTACGCCGTTCGTCCTAATTGGTTCATTTGAGTCGTGTCTTATGTACACTTGTCTTTGCTGCACAGACCAGCACACCAGTGACGTGGAGTGGGCTTCTTAGGCCGTGTCTTTCTCTTTATTTTGTCGGTACATGTGAGGTTTAATTTCTAGATATATAGAACCATTACAACCCTATGTGATGTTTTAAGCCAAAAGGTATCTATATATCTATAGTTTTCCAAACTCTATTGATTTTCAACTGATTTACTGAATTGTATTGTATTGATTGATCGTGTTTTGGACGAGTATATTGTATCGTGCACTATGGACCCGAGAGTTAGTGTTTGAGCCAACCGGGAAAGCATGGGCCGACGGGTAACTCTTACACTCCTCTCAACCGTGGGGATGAACCCTGAATCCTCCAGGAGGTTTGGTGGAGGAAGGAGTCCCGTGCGTGGGAGTCATGTTCCCGACGTACACCGTGTTTACCGTGGATGGATCGGGCCTTGCAAACCCACCATCATTGGAGGAAGAAGGAGTCATTGAACTGCTACGTGTGCACTGTAATTGATTGCATGATCACTTAATTAATTAATTAAAAGTATCGTGATTGTACACTGTCGGAGTAAGATTGGAGAATTGCCCTCACTCGCCGGGCCACTGATTGATTGATTGAAATTGATTAAAGTGTCTAATCTGATAGTTGTAATCTCGGGCGAGTTTATGTTGTTATTGAACTTATATTGTTTCAATTTATTGTTTCCAGCTATAAACCTTACCCGAGGTTACGACTTGCATGTAATCTGCGCTTATATATATTATGCCCCTCGGTCAGTCTGTGGTAGACTGACACCTCACCTTTTAGTTTTGCAGGTGGTGTGCTAGGCGGGATTGGTGTCGAGTCAAGTCTTTCTTTTCGGGTCTAGTACGTGTCCATTCTACTTTGTTGCATATGTATTGTTATCTACGGTTTTATAAAATGTTATAGACTTCGGAAGATGATAATGTATTGATATGAAATGTTAGGTTTTGGTTTACTTGATAAATGGTCGTGAATAGTATGCTTATGTTTATTCCTTTTGCTTTGTGGTAATTGGTTTGGGGTTAGTCCCGCCTAGCTAGTTAGTCTTTGTTTTCTTGTCACCCGTTCGCTATGGCTCAGTTCATGTATGGATTGTCCGTTTCATATGTGGACTGAGCTATAGTACGGGGGGTGTGGCACCTTTGCTGTGACGCCCCGAGTTTTCGCACGTGCAGGTAAGTGTTACGTGCGTATTTATATTTAATTATATGATTTTATATTTTGAGTTGTTAATTGAATTCGTTATAATTTGATTATTCGTTTAAAATTTCTTTTGATTGTCTATATGAGCTATGTTTATGTGAGCGGATTTGTGGAAATGTGAATTTTGTGGATGTGGTGTTAATTGAATGAAATTACGTGTTCTGTGTAATCCGTGGGCTTGGTTGTAAGTTATTTGAATGTTTTGGACTCAATTGGAAATTGAGTTTGGGCTTAATTGCCACTTTTTGAAAGTTTAGGGACCTATTCGTATAATAGGCAACCCTGAACGGTTTTCGCGATATCTTGAGCTCCGGACCTCGAAATCGAGATCCGTAACCGGCGTTGAACTTGTTTCGACGTTACCTATCCTTTGAACTTGACCTTGTATCTTTTCGGTATCATTTGAACCTTCGACAACGAACCGTTTCATAGCCTCGACCTTATAACTTGTTTGACCATTTTTCTTAAACGAACCGGACTTGGACCAACCCGTACCCTACCCATTTCCCTACTAGATATCAGCATTTCCTACCCCTTTTTCTTCCCATTTTGATCGATCAAAGCAGCCAAGGCAAGGAGCAAGGAAGCACTCTCAAGAAACCCTCCATTTTTGATCAACCAAGTTTGAGCTCAAGACTAGCTTCCACCCAATCTTCTTCCAAGGTGAGTTAGGATTTGTAATCTCCATCTTCCCCTCTATATTTTCATGTATTTGAGGCTTGATAGAAGTTGGGGTTTCTTGTGTTTGAGTGTATGAACATGAAGTGAGGGTTTTGGTTTGATCCTTGGTTTTCATGGTTTGAAATGAGATTTGATGCTTGATAAATGATTCTTGTAAGCTTTCCATCATTCTTACATGTTTAAATTTAAGGTTTGTTGAGGAGGGCATGAGTTGCCATTGGAGGTGCTTCAAGCTCCATGTTTGTTGATCATATGCATTGATGATGTTTTGACCACTTTCAAGCATGCATTCTTGTGTTTTTACTTGAGTTGCATGTTGTATATGAATAATATGGACTAAAAGCATGTCTAAGTGTGGTTTAAGAGCTTTTTGGTGGCTGCCCTGTTTTGCCAAGCTTTTCCCTCGCGTAACAGAGCTGATGCTCTGTTATCTCTTTCAAAACGATGAGCTAACACAGCCGTGTCAGCTTTGAACTGAAAATGGACACGACTGTGTTGGGCTCTCGACTTTGTTTTTTTTCTGATTTTAATCTCGGACACGTCCGTGTCCAAATCCTTTGAAAACTCGACACGGCCGTGTCAAGCCCTCGACTTTGAATTTTCTGATTTTTAAACCTCGGACACGGCCGTGTCTATTTCCCTTTGAAACTCAACACGGCCGTGTCATTTGAATTGGCAGCCTTGAGAAGTCTCTTTTCTTGCTTGATTTGCTTGCGCGGTTCGTATTTGTGGATTATATTGAACGTGACTTCAATTTAAGCTATGTTTATAATTGTTATATAAATGCAAGTATGATAGTTATGAACATGCCGTTACATTTTTAAAGCATTCATATCATAACCATGGCGTTGCCGAGCGTCTTATTTGGTCATGTTGAGTCTCACTTCACCTGTCTTGCACAGATTTTGATTCCTTTGGAGACGAGGCCGGTCAGTGAGGCTCGTGTGTTCTTCTTTTGCCATTCGAGGTGTGTTTTTCTTCTACTTAGCTATATGACCCTATAAATACCTTCACGTGAAAAGTTTTCGACCAAAGTATATATATATATATATAGAGTCATTTTCATAGAGTAAATGTTTGCAACGTGAAGCCTTAATTTCTAAATCCTACCAAATGTTTTGGCGAGAAAAGAAAGAATGAATGTTATGCACGAATGGGGCCCAGGGACTTAGTGTGAGTGGCTATCCGGGGAGGCATGGGCCGACGGTGATCCCTCACATTAGTTCCACCAATTAACGGCGTAACCGGACCTCGTTAGGAGTTAGTGAGGAATGGACGCTGAGCGCCATCTGGGGAGTCATGTAACCCCTTTTGGTCAATGAATGGGTGGTCGGGTCTTGCAAGCCCGTCACCAAACCGGAGGAAGAAGGTGTAAATGTTAGTGAATGTGCACACAAGATTGAAATGCATGAACAGAATGAATGAAAGAATGTTTAAATGTTTTACACAAGGTGTTGGTTGGAGATAATGCACGCCCACTCGCCGGGCCAATAATGACCTAATGTTAATGATTCGTTATAATCCCTTTTGATGATTGTTATTCACCCACTTGGGAAATTCTTTAAAACCTCACTTGGGATTATAGCTTGCATGTGATTGTTTAATTACCATTATATATATACCATTTATGCCCTGTTTTATACCCACCAGTCCCCTTTGGACTGAATCCGTTTGGTTTTCAGTTGTTTTGTGCAGGTGTCGAGGGAGCTAGGCGGGAATACGAGTCGTAGGTCTTGCATTCGCTTTTAGCTCTAGTGTTTTGGTGTTACACTTGCGTACTCGTACTTTTGGTTATTGTATATAAATGTTGTTTTGGGCCGTGTTGGCAAGAGAATGTTGTCTATTGATTTGGAGCGTAATGGTATGGAGTTTTAACTTTCGTGAATTTAATTGTTGGTACATAGAGCATAGAGCTCAATATATGGAATAACTGTTGGTACCTAGAGCATATAGCTCAATCTATGATATATGATTTATTGCTTCCGTTTTTCTATTACTCTGCTGCTTTGGTTGTTGTGGTTATTGGGGTTTAAGTGATAGGCTAGTCCCGCCTAGCTTAGATGTGTGTGTGTGTCCCCGTTCACCGTGATTTGGCTCGAGTATGGATCGTCCATTTCATATACGGGCTGGGTCATGGTGCGGGGGATGTGGTACCTTGCGCTCGGGTGCTACATTTACGCTTCGGGTGCTACAGAATCTGTCATTTTGGTTTTTCTCAGCAAGTCATGAGTATACTTAGATTGAGAAAAAGTGATGCCCGAACTTGATCTAGTGGCTTCAATTCCTAAGAAATAATGTAACGTGCCAAGATCAGTCATGAAAAATTTAGCCTGCAAACTATGTACAAAGGAGCTAAGAACTGCATCATTAGAACCTGTTAATATGATATCAACTACATAAAGTAAAAGTACTATAGTGTAGGACGAGTGATGATATACAAATATAGAGCTATCAGAATTGCAGCTCGAAAACCCATATGGCAAAAGAAAGCTACTGGATTGTTGAAACCAAGCACGAGGGGCTTGTTTGAGACCATACAACGCTTTGTGTAGTTTGCAAACATGATGTGGAAATTGCTTATCTATACAAAGCCTAGAGGTTGAGATAGAAATACCTCCTCACGTAAATATCCATGAAGAAATGCATCTTTCATATCTAATTAACGAATCGACCAACATTGTGAAACTAATCTTATGGTAGAATGACGTACAATCGGACTAAATGTGTCCTAAAAATCCACCCCTTGTTGTTGATTATACCCCTTGGCAACTAATTGTGCCTTGTATCGTTCAAGAGTACCATCGACTTATTGCTTAACTCGAAAAACCCATTTGCACCCAATCACATTCATGTGTCAATACGAGGTGTAAGAGTCCATGTATCATTAGCAACAAGAGCATTAAATTCATCAGCTATGGCTTGCTTCCAATTCGGATCCTTAAGTGCATCAGTAACGTTGGATGGTTCAATAGGTAAAGTTGTTGGAACAGTAGACACATTGAGTGAGAGCGAGTGTTTTGATTTATGAATTCCTGATTTACCACGATCTATGATGCACGGACACGAACACAGCGACACGGATACGACACGACGCGGATACGGCGACACGGATTTTTTCTTGAATTTCCCACGTAAGGAGTGTCGGACACGGTGTCGGACACAAGTGTCTGACACGACAAAATGATTTTTTTAGAAGTGTCCGTGCATCATAGACCACGATTGACCATTGGGTGAACATTGGTGACTGGCAGAGGGGTAAGTTCAAAAGATTATGTAGCAAAAGTTTGTAGAGTAGTGGTTGATGAAGGTGCAGATGAGGTGTCTGGGAGAGATTTAGGAGATTCAAGTTCAGACGATGTTTCATTTTGTGGGATGGATTTGAGAATAGATGCAGAGAGTGAAGGGGGAGTTAGATCAGGGCGAGATGTTGGGCGATGTTTTGCAGGAAGTGGTGTGGGTGAAAGTTGTGATACAGTAGGTTGTTGGGCAAAGGAAAATTCCGACTCAATGAAGCGAACATGACGACTGACATAAATTTTTTCAGTGGCAATGGAAAGACAACGATATCCCTTTTGGTATGGACTATAACCAATAAAGACACATGGAGCTGATTGAGACTCTAATTTATGCATGGTGACTGATGTGAGATTAGGAAAACAAAGATAACCGAAGACACGGAGGAGGGGGTAAACTGGTGATTGATTAAGTAAAACCTAAAAGGGTGATTTGTGGTTAAGAACTGAAGTAGGAAGACGATTAACTAGAAACACTGCCTTTTGGAATGCTTCAACCCAAAGATTTTGAGGGCTAGAAGAGTGATGCAAGAGAGTGCGTCCCATTTCACTAATATACCGATGTTTGCGTTCGGCCAATCCATTTTGTTCAGGGGTATGAGGACAAGAAGACTAAAAAAAAAATTCCATTAGTTTGTAAAAAATTCTAAAAATGATGATTAATGAATTCACCGCCATTATCTAAGCAAAAAAATTTGATAGACAGATTTCCTAAGTTTTCAATATGAACTTTAAAAGTTTAAAAACATACCAGAGCATTAGATTTGCTACGCATAGGATATAACCAAGAGAAACAAGTGAAATCATCAACAAAAAGAACATAATACTTAAATCCAGTAACTGAAACAGGTGATGTCCACACGTCACAATGAATGAGTTCTAAGAATTTAGCAGTAAAGGTGGTTCTACTTGAAAAAGCAAGATTACTAGCCTTCGAAACATAACAAGAAGAATAATGAAGTTTGTGTGAAGCTTTATTCCAAACAACTGAAATGTTAGGTGCAAGACATTGTAGGACAGATGTATTGGGATGACCAAGACGTGAATGCCAAACATCGATAGTAGTGACATGGACTGGAGGAGTGGGTGATGCAGATGGAACAGGAAGAAATGGACAGAGATCCTCATTACTGAGGCAGCGATGGAGCACCATCCCCGTTTTTGAATCCTTGATTTGATAACCTCATGCATGAAATTCAAAGAAACAAGTGTTATCTTTAGTGAATTGACGAACACAAATAAGATTCTTTTGTAAATCAGGAACATAGAGAGTACGAGGGAGACGAAAAACAAGATTAGAGGATGAGACAGTTGTGTCATAAACCGAACAAATAGGTAATTTTAAACCATTTCCAATAGACACACATTTAGAACTAGTATAAGGCGAGAGAAGAGTGTTATCAAGAGATGTTGTCAAGGGAGAAGGAACACATGTGGAGGAGATATTACCGTGTTTTATACTTTCAGATATTACAATTTCTTTCTCCCATCTCACCTAATATAACGTGCGTGAAAATAAAATATAATTTATTATTTTTGTCTTAAATAATATGGGGGAATTTTTGAAAACTCCCCATGGGTTTGAAAACTTCCTTTTAGCTCCCCATTTTCAAATACATCATTTGGGGTTTTAGATACGCGATTCTGGGATTTAGATACGCAATTTTGGGATTTAGATACGCGATTCTGGGATTTAGATACGTGATTTTTTCCTTGTATTTCAAATACATCATTTGGGATTTTAGATACGCGATTCTTGAGTTTTAATACATCATTTTTGAAAATGGGGAGCTGAAAGGAATTGGACTTATCATTTGGGGAGTTTTCGGGAATTCCCCGTAATATTGTAGCACAAATGAGCTCTAAAATCACTCTTCAGACAATTTAAAATCTATTGGCACATTGAAACCCTCGTGTTTTCCTATCAAAATGCGAATCGTCGAACCGCCAAAGTTCTTCACAAGTCATCAACTGGTTCAATTGGCCATTCTCTGTGTGATGGGTGAGTTGACATTATGGTGCAAAATCCCCTTGGCAACAAATGTCATATATGTTAATGAATAAATATGTTAAATAATAATTTCATATTCATAGTAATTATATTGGGTATCAGTGAATAGGCTATTAAAATACAATTACGAAGTGTCACCATAAGAGTTTTTATATTACTATACTAAGTGAGAGAGGTAAATGTGGTCGTTTGAACTTTAAGAATATTTTTTTATTTATCTTTTTTATCATTTTCGCAAGTGTTATTTTTTTTTAACTCTTTTTTTTATTTGCTAATCTCATTCCAACTTTTTCTATCATATATATTCTTTCCCCATGTTATTAAATTTTATTTTATATTATTTTTTATTAATATAATTGACGTGGGTCAAAACCGTCGAGCCACGTGGACCTATGTACTAGTCCCCAGGCACCATGTGTCACACAAAGCTTGCCTGACTCAGCAAGGGAGGACACCTGGGTCGGCTCGATGGGTAGCCTCAGGTCGGCTATCACTTCGGAAGAATCCCCAACCGCCAAAAAGGTCGAGGGAGAGTCGACGTTCTCGGCAGTAAGTCGAGGGTCAACTGTCGACCTGTCCCCCTCTAACTCGACTATTGACTTGGGCATCGGAGTGGGGTCCTTTAGCCGCCTCAGCATTAAATGTGGACTGTGCATCCGTACCGTACATGATGGGCATTAAATGCACCTGTAAATAGTACGAAAAGGTCATCATTAACCCCAATGGTATAAATACACCCTCAGAAATATCATTTGGTGAGCTCATTTATTGCTCTTCAAGTCTACTCGATCTTCTCTCCATATCTCGAGACTAACTTGAGCGTCGGAGTGCCGACATAGGGTAAAACTCCACTTGTCCCTGGTCGGCCTTCAACTTACATTTCTTTTCCATCTTGCAGCTTTATCCGTTCTGAGCATACCACATCATTATAAATTCTAAGTGATCAGTCAGCACATCTCGACCACGTCAACAGACCTGATTTCGACTCGATCATTTTGGCTCCTTATCTGGGAATACTCGAATAGAAGCCTAGCAAGAATGGAACTTCGTAGCCATAGAGTATTTGGAGCTGACGGACAGGAGATCACTACTGGCCCGGTGGGGATGGCCCCAGCAACGCCCAAACTCGACCGGGGACAACCCCAGAGCCTAACTCCGATGGTTTACTCGGTCCCTGACTTGGATGCTTACTTGGAGAAGTGCCAGGCCGAGGCGGTTGCTGCAGCCGTGGAAGGCCGGGCTCCCATATTCCCAAAGAAGGCTCGAGCCAGTCCTGTCGCTCCCTCTCCCGGGCAGTACTTACACTAATACGGGCCTTCCACTCATTACGGATAATCTCTCTCTCCTCCCCCCCTCCCGGGTGCACTTAGGGGTATTCGTCACTACTAGCCTGTTACCATCCCGACTTTTTTGGCCCGTCCCTACCACCTAGTCCAGCCCAGTGGCAAGGGGAAGGTCAAGGGTAATAAAGCACCAAGGTTTTACCCCCTGAGCAAGAAGCCGAGTCAGACTGTCGCCAAGATAAGAGGCCCGTCAGAGAAAATCAATAGGAAATTGATCCCTCCCCGATCTAAGAGAAGGGAAGAGGGGCAAAGCGCCGTTCATACCACCAGGACAGTCAATGAGTCCTGGGGAACATCCCTTAGAGGGGGAAGAGAGAGGAAGCCAAGGAACTCGAGTGTTTTTGATCGATTGGGGACTAGGGTTGACCCTGAAGCCCCCAGATTGTCAAACTGAGGCTTCGAAGTTGGGAAAGACGACCTTTGGAATAGATTGCCTCCGTTCGAAAGGTCCCAACAACGGCCTGCCAGGGGCCCCATCGAGCAACCTCAGCCTCGGGCTCCCCTCGTCATCGACGTACAGGATGAGGAATAATCTTATGACGACCCCCCGTGGCCCCAATAGGGTCGTGAACCTCAGCTACAACAGGACAGACTCAATGCTCCCCATCAGCAAGTCCAAGCCCCAACACGAAGATACAGAAGTGCTCGAGAGGCTCGATCCCCATTTTGCGAGGAGATTATTCGGGCCATGGCTGAAGACAAGATGCCCACAAACCTTCCGATCTACAGAGAAACTACCGACTCAAAGAGGCATGTAGATCGATTCAAAATTAAGATCAGCATGTTCGGCCACTCCCCCGATGTGAGAGCCAAGATCTTCGCTACAAACCTGGTCGGGGCCGCCCAGGATTGGTTCTCAAGGCTGCCCCCGTGAAGCATCAGGTCATATGATGATCTGGTCGACAATTTCGTGGCCCACTTCTCCTCTGTCAAGGGCGACAAGCTGCCATCGACTTACCTTTACAAGATCATCTAGAGAGAACATGAGACACTCTGGGATTTCTTTACTCGGTTTTCTTGAGCAGCTGTTCAAGTTCAAACTCTGAGTATGGACATGTTGATCCCCACCTTGCACGCTGCCTCACGGGATAAGGAATATGTGGGGCACATTGTCCAAGAGAACCCTGGGTCGATTGCTAAGATACTCGAAATAGCTGGAAACTGGATGTGGCTCGAGGAGGTTAAGAAGGCCAACAAGAACGGTTCAAGGGCAAGTCGGAGACCTTCCAGTCACAAAGGACAGAATCTAGAAGAGATGTCAAGGTGCGGTTTGAGCTAGGACTCGAGAGCAGCCAGAAAAAACATTACACTCCCCTTAACCATACTATCGAGAAAATCTATAATGTCTCGAACAAGAAGTTATTCAAAAACCCCAAGCCGATCAAGGAAACCTAGAAAACTCGAGATTCAGGAAAATATTATCATTTCCACAGACAGACGAGCCATAACACCTTCGACTGTTTCGCCCTTCGAGACGAGGTCAAAAGGTTGATTAAAAGGGGACATCTGCAAGAGTTTATCAAGAAGCTCGACGAACTCGCTCTCCGAGCAGAAGAGCGAGGTGAACAAAGCCCTCCCCAAAATCGCGAGGCCAAGCAGCCGGTTGAAAGGGATATTCATAACCTCCTTTACCTGGGTCGAATAGATATGATTGCTGGAGGGCCAATTGGAAGAGACACGAAGTCTGCCCGGAAAAGAACTCGAAAGGAGGCTCAGCGCAGTTATTATGGGCCGAGTGAAGTGATGCAGGTCGAGCAAAAAGAGAAGTGGGCCGAGAAAGAGATTACTTTCAGCAATAGGGACTTAAACAGTCAGCCACCTCGGGAGGGCAATATACCCGGTTGTCTGATGGTGGTCATGCTAGACGTAGCAAAACTTTGTTGTATCTAAAACCCTTGTTGATAATGAAAGCTCGGTGAATATTATTTAATACTCAACTCTCGTCAAGATGAAATTAGATAATATACTTCGATTAGAACCTTTGAAAACTCCGTTAACAGGCTTTGGGGGCTCAAAAGTCTACCCGAAGGGTCGAATTCGCCTGGTCACCTCCATGGGAACTCTCCCTAAGAGGGAGACCGTGGAGATCGAGTACTTGGTAGTCGAATAGACCTCCACATATAACATAATTTTTGGCCAGCCAGGTCTCATCAAATTTAGCGTGATAATCTTGACTTACTATCAATTGGTGAAGCTTCCGGCCTCGACCGACATTGCAGAAGTTAGATGCGACATCCTAACCGCGTGGACCTGCTATTCGATCTAGATGGAAAAAGTTAGATTTCCTGATAAACGTATCGTGCAAGTGCTTCAAATTCTGGGTTTTGACCAGGAGGATCGACACATCCAAGATCCCGAGAGATCCCACAAGATAACTTCAAAGCTGGACAAGAAGAGGAGAAAAGCGATCGAGAGTCATGTCGAGGCCACCAGCCAAACTGAAGAGATCGAGCTAATCCCAGGACAAGCAGAAAAAATCACTCATGTCGGAGTCTCTCGGCCAGGTAAGGAACTCGAACAAGTCCTCCTAATTCAGTTCCTTCAAGAGAATGCAGATGTATTTACTTGGAGTGCAAACGACCTAGTGGCTATGCACCTCAATGTTGACCCCTCTTGGCCACTAAGATCCAACAGTCATAATGTATCACCTCAATGTCGGCCCATCTTTCAAGCCTACAGACAGAAGCTATGCACTCAAAGCATAAAGAGAAATGAAATCATCGAGAAAAAAGTCAACAAGTTAATCGATGTGGGTTATATTACCCGACCAAGTACGTAGATTGGCTTTGTAACGTGGTCTAGGCTAAGACCGGAGGCAAATGGTACATGCGCAATGATTTTACTGACTTAAAAAAAGCATGCCCCAAAGATCCCTATCAACTACCTCGCATCGACCAGCTAGTCGACTCGACAATCGGGTGCGAGCTGATGAGTATAATGGATGCCTTCCAGGGGTATTATCATATTTTTATGGCGCCCGAGGATGAAAGGAAGACTGTTTTCATAGTCATAAAGGACATCTATTGCTTTCAAGTAATGCCCTTTGGACTTAAAAATGCAGGGGCTACCTATCAGAGATTGGTGAATCGAGTGTTCGAGGGAGAAATCGGCAAGTCTATGGAGGTCTATGTCGATGACATGATCGTTCGAAGCAAGAAATCATGTGACCATCTAGAAGATCTTGGTCGGGCTTTCGATCTCTTGAGGAAATACAACTTGAAGCTCAACCTGAATAAATGCACGATTCGAGAAGTCCAATGTCTAGTCGGCCGTATCATTTCCTTAAACAGACTCATATCGAGACCGACCCAGAAGAGCCTCTCATTCTTTAAAATTCTAAGAAACATCAAGGAGTTTAATTGGATAGAAGAGTGCGAGCAGGCATTCAAGGCACTGAAGAAGTACCTAAAGTCGCCTCCTCTGCTGGCCAAGCCCGAGCCGGGGGAAAGGCTATACCTGTACTTAGCCAGTTAGAGCGAAGCCATCAGCTCGGTCTCAGAAGCAGTGAGAGAAAGAAAGCACATACTGATTTATTACGTGAGTAAGATCTTGCATGGAACAGAAACTCGATACTTGGAAATTGAGAAGTTTGCATAGGCCCTGGTGTATACGGCCTGAAAGTTGAAGCCATACTTCCAGGCCCACTCGATTACGGTGTTAACCGACCAACCACTTAGGCAAGTCCTTGAAAAACCAGACACCCCAGGAAGGCGACATATCCTACCAACCCCGCTTGGCCTATCAGGCACAAGTTCTAGCCGATTTCCTGATCGAGAAGGGTGCACCCTAGATCCCCAAACAATCGGGCTACTGGATCCTTTCAATTGATGGCTCATCGACCACATCTGGGGGTGCCGGCGTATCCCTGAGGAGTGCTAAAGGGGATGAGCTCGATTTTGCCATCTGTCTCGGGTTCCCTGCAACTAACAATAACGCCGAGTACGAGGCCCTTATAGCTGGGTTAAAAATCACTACGGATCAGGGAATCAAAAATTTGATAGCATTTACCGACTCACAGCTGGTGGCAAGTCAGGTCGAAGGAACTTATGAGGGAAGGGAGAAGTCGATGGTGAAATATCTAGAGAATGTGAAGTCCCTAGCAAAAGGGTTCAAGAGTTTCAAACTCGAACAGATTCCACGAGAAGAGAACGAGAGGGCCGATGTATTCTCTAAGATGGTAAATGGATTGAGAGGAACAAGGGATAGGTCGATTATATTTCTAACGGCCTCGACCAGATCAATCGACGAGAAGGGCAACACCATTCTAAGCATCGACCCAGTGGAGCCTTGCTGGTTGGATGAATTAGTTGTTTACTTAAGAGGCAGGGTCATTCCCGAGAATAAAGTGGAATGACGCCGGCTAATGGCCCAATCCGCGAGTTACGTGCTCGACACCGATGGAAAGCTATTTAAGAGGTCCTATCAAGAACCGGTCAAGAGGTGCAGTTGACCCTCCCAAGCCAAGGAGGTTCTCGAGGAGGTGCATGCCGGGTCCTATGAAAATCATGCAGGAGGAAAAATGTTAGCCAAGAAAATAGCTCGAAGTGGATACTATTGGCCAACCATGGTTAGAGATTCGATTAATTTTGTGAGGAAGTGCCCAAGTTATCAAAGGCATGCTAATCTCACGTATCAATATCCAAGAGAAATGATACCCATCGATATAGCTTGGCCTTTTGATCAATAGGGAATCGACATAGTGGGCCCGTTCACCCTCGTGCGGAGGCAATATCAAATTGCCATTGTTTGTGTTGAGTACTTTTCCAAGTGGGTCGAGGAAGCGTCGGTCCCAAAGATCACTTTCCAAGTTATGATCCGCTTCCTGTGGAAAAACATCATAAACTGGTTTAGGGTCCCGAGAATCCTGGTCTGTGACAACTGACCTCAATTTAGAAGTGCACATTTCAAGAAGTATTGTGCCGATATGGGAATCAGTTTGAGATTTACCTCGGTCGGCCATCCCTAAGCCAATGGGCAGACCGAGGTAACCGATCGAATCATCGTGCAAAACTTGAAAACCCGGCTTGACGTAAAGAAGGGGGCTTGGGCAGAAGAACTCGATGGAGTATTATGGGCCTATCGAACAACGCCTCGAACGGCCGCCGGAGAAACCCCTTTCTCTATGGTCTATGGGTCTGAGGTCATGATACTCGCTGAGCTAATACATCAAATAGCCCGAGTATCCCAATATAAGCTGGACCGAAACTAAGAAAATCGGCAGTTCAAGATGGATACCATTGAAGAGAAAAGAGAATAAGGGTTTCGTCGAATGTAGCAGTATCGAGCATTTGTCACATGAAGCTATAACAAGAGGGTCCTATCCCGACAGTTTCAAGTTTGAGACCTGGTTTTGAAATGAGTCGATGTTACTAAGCACATTGGAAAGCTCGACCCAAATTGGGATGGCCCGTATTGAATCGCTAAAATTGGGAAGAACCACACTTACCACTCCAAGAAATGAATGGCGATCCCGTGCCTCGATCTTGGAATGCGCATAATCTTTGAGAATTCTATGTTTAAAGTTTAAGTTGTGAGTCGATTGTAATTATCTTGATAAAAGTTGACTCTGCTTTCCCGATTATCATGCTCAATGCTTGTGAGTTAAATAGTTCAAGTTACCCATTGATTATCATGCTTGAGTTGTTTGCAATTAGCCTTGAATTGTTTGATCATCGAGCTCGATGCTTATGAGTTAATTTGAACACATATAACCGAAACATGCTAATTCAAATAAAAAGGTCTTCCATTAAATATAGAGATCGATTCGAAAGTCGTCCCTTTACAAAATTTGGGTTTTCACCCTTTGGATCTTACTAATGGGAGCACTTCTCGACCACCCCGGGCCGAGTTGGTACTTGCTACACTATAACTAAAAAATAAAAGTAAACGAAATAAAAAGAGATTACTAAAGACCCGTTTCGGGCCGACAAACCATTCAGAATCAGCCTCTGTAGCATTCTCGGGGGCTGCATCAAGGAAATTGGGGTCGATCGTGGCTTTTCGATCGCATTCTCTCCAAATAGCTCGGGGAAGATCTTTTCAGGATCAGTGCGTGCTTGGGGTCGATTCCTTGGGGCATTTTGCTCAAATCTTCCTCCTTCTGGAAATATATCGATTTGGCCATGCTAATAGCGAAGCTAAATTCATGGGTATTCCAGTCAATCGGCAGTTCCGAAGTCAAAGTTGTGGTCGTGGGAGTCCTGGGATCATGGCATCGGATGCCAATCTTCTTTTGGTCATAGTTGACGGTGACGTACCCGACCAACTTGTACTGGGTGAGGCAGGGCTCGAACCTTTCCTTTAGATCATCAATCCCAAAGGTTGAGGTGACCTTTGTGAACGCAGGTGACTTCATAGAACTGTACACCTCGTAGAGCTCGGATAAAGCCACAACTTCTTTGTAGGCCCTCTTGCATCGGTCTATGGCCAGCCGAGTACCCCTTCGCTCACCAGCTTTCTCCCTTTTCTTGTGCATATCCATTATCTCGAGAGCCTACTCATCGATCTTAGTGTTCGTGGCGATAAGCTTCTTCTACAGGTCGTCCACTTGTCATTTCAACTCGGTCGCAGTGTCATCGGACTTCGACTTGGCCAGCCTGACCTCTTTCTGTTGGAAAATGTTGTGTATCAAAATTACATGATTTTTTAGCATTAATTCGATGATAAATTATGCCATTGGACGCTTTTACGTGTTTAAATTAGTCATTTTAGGTAATTTTAGTGTTGGAGTTACGAAACAGCGAGGCATGACGATTTCATATGCTTTGTGGAAATAATGATGGTAACCCCTCTTACCATACAATAGCATACGATGTGTAACCCCCGTTAACGAGTACAGGAGCGCCACGTGAGATGAAACAGAGGAGTAACGCCCGTTACTCCACGGCAGCACAATGTTATTAACGCCCGTTAATAGCCACAGGAGGATATGAGTTCTGGAGAAGGAATGGTAACGCCCGTTACCCCTTCACTAAAGAAAATAAGTAACGCCCGTTACTACTAATATAAACACAGACACGATTTAGCCGGTTAACGGGCGTTAACGAGAATTGTATGGAGTCAGGTAACGCCCGTTACCCTTGTCGGCGAGGAATTTTAGGGTTGGTATTTAGGCGTGTTTTGAGGTCTTTTTGGACAGAGAGGGGAGGAGAGAAGAATTGACAGGAAGAGATAGAAGACGGCTGTTGCAGGAGATTTCTCGGAGAATTCATACAAATCAATTGAGACTAATTCCTTTTTCTAATTTGATAGCCTTACTATTCAAACTAATTCCGCTTAGTTTTCAGTTTCCCATGTTAGATTTACTTTTCTGAATTATTAGAATGTTTCTAAGTTTATTTCCTAGACTTTGTTTAGAGTTGATAGTTATGATTTATTTTAATGCAATTTCGGTTTGTTTCATGATGTTTGCCTTTACTATGAGTAGCTAATTCCATAGGGCTGGGGGAGTGATGATGAATGCATGATAGATGTTTGATGTAATGCTTGAATGACTTGTGTGATTCTTAGTTTTGGAAGCGGACATAATTTGAATTGCAACGGTCTGGCCAACTTTAGCATGTCTCAGTGTTGCCTATAAATTGAGAAATTGATGGTGATTTGGATTGTTTTCAATACTTGTGAGCTGTAGGGTTCAAAGAGATTTGGTCCTAGCTTATACAACAGTGATCTTATTCCATGCCGAGCCGCTAGAATATTGAATTACACTAGTCTTGTTCCTATGGTTTAATTAACTATTGGTGATTGCGAGAGCAACATTGAACACTAATTAAGCACTTGGTTACACCTCGAGAGAGGGTAATTCAAATATAAATGACTAGATTGTAGAATTACACTTGTCAAACGGGTATCACATTGGCTCTTGATTGTATGATTCAAAGCTTTCCCCTGCCTGTTTAGTTTACTGAAGTAAATTCGAGTATTTAAATTGTTAATTGCAATTTTAGTTCAGTTACTTGTTAATTTCCGCATTAGTAGATTAATAGAAATAACCTTGAATTCGTTAAGTCTTTAGATTAGAGATAAATAGAGAGTAGTGATTGATTTCCCTTCCCTGTGGGTTCGATCCTATTGTGCTACGCGTATGTTAGTGTACACTTGCACGATTGGTTTTTAACTGTAGTAAAATCTGATACAACAAGTTTTTGGCACCGTTGCAGGGGAAGGCGTTTTAAGTCAATATTACTCAATTATTTTGATCTAGTGCTTTAGACTATTAATTTGCTTTGTGTTTATTATCCTTGTTTATGTGGAATTGGACTAAGGAATTCTTTTTCTTTGTGCAGGTTTACAGTATATGTGAAGATCTCAAGATCCTGACTTAGTTCCATGCGATCCGAAAATTGAGAGAACACTGAGTGCTATTAGGAGAAGAAATAAGAAGGAGAAGAAACCGATTACTTTACCGATGGTTGAAGTAGATCCACCACCACCACCGGCTAAAGAGATTATAACGTACCACAAGCTGGAGCAATTCAGACTGCAACTCGTCCACCGATTGCAGCAAACAACTTTGAGATTAAACCAACTATCATAAATTTGTTGCAGAATAATCCATTTTCAGGACTATCTTTGGAGGATCCAACTTCACATTTGGAGTATTTTTTGGAAGTTTGTGATACCTTCAAAATTCATAATGTCACTACTGATGCTATCCAAGTTAGGCTTTTTCCCTTTTCACTTAGGGATCTAGCTAAAGCATGGCTGAGTACTGTCCCAAATGAATCATTTCAGACTTGGGCAGCATTATCTCAGGCTTTCCTAGCAAAGTTCTTTCCACTTAGCAAAACCACGAAGTACAGGAATGATATCCAAGGTTTTAGGCAATTGGATGGAGAGTCTTTCTACGAAGCTTGGGAGAGATTTAAGGATATGCAGAAGAAGTGTCCACATCACGGAATTCCCGGATGGTTATTGATTCAGACTTTTTACAATGGGATGTCCCCTACCTTTAGAGGAGCGATGGATGCCGCAGCTGGCGGAGCATTTCTAGCCAAATCCGAAGCAGTTGCTACTGAGTTATTGGATAATACATCGCAGAACGATGTTTTTGTGCATGAAAGGAGCCATTCGCAACCCGCGAAGGTGCAAACAGGAGTCATAGAGTTAGATGGTTTAACTGCCATCAATGCTAAATTTGAAGCACTTAACAAGAAATTGGACCAACTAACTGTCAATGCAGTTGGGATACAGTCCCAACCAGTTTAGGTAACATGTGAAATTTGTAATGGTCCACATGATTTTAATATGTGTCCTCATACCAATGCAGGAGAACAGATACAAGAGCAGGTGAATTATGCAAATAACTTCAAACCAGCAAATGATCCCTACTCAAACACCTACAATCCAGGATGGAAGAACCACCCTCATTTGTCGTGGTCTAATAATAAGAATGTTCAACAACCACCCCAACCTTGGACACAGTTCCCACCTAGGAAGCAATTTCAACCACGACCAGCAGCCCAATTTAATGTTGCAGCACCTCAGCAGGGGCAGAAGCAGGGTTGGGAGGTTGCGCTTGAAAAGTTCATAACCGTGTCTACAGGTCGACATCAGAAGTTGGAAGCCCAAGTAGATCAAGTGCTAAATCAGACCAAAGCTTTGTAGATTCAGATTGGTTAGATTGCCCAATCTTTGAATCTGCGAGGCCCAGGAATGCTATCAAGCCAAACTGAAAACAATCCGAATGAGCAATGCCAGGCCATAGTTGTAGGAGACAATAGCGATACAAAAGGACCGAACGAGTGTGTAAGTTCGGATGTTAAGGAGGTTGTGCTTGAAAAAAGAGTACTTGAGAAGGCTGAAGAGAAAATGGATTTTGAGAATGAGAAACTGGAGCAAGAAGTGATTCAAGAGGTGATTTCAAGCAAGGAGAAGCCTGAGAACTTCACGACTGTGATACTTACTGAGGAATGCAGTGTTGTTATTCAGCATAAGCTTCCTCCAAAGCTTAAAGATCCAGGGAGTTTTTCAATACCCCTTACTATTGGTTCTTTACAATTTCATAATGTTCTATGTGATTTAGGAGCTAGTGTGAGTTTAATTCCATTATCTACTTGCAGGAAATTAGGAGTGAAAGAGCTCACGCCGACAAATATGACACTCCAATTAGCAGATCGATCGATGAAATATCTGACAGGGATTTTGGAAGACATTTTGGTAAAAGTTGGAAATTTTCATATTCCCATTGATTTTGTAGTTCTTGATATTGAGAGTGATGAGAGGATGCCATTGATACTTGGAAGACCTTTTCTGGCTACGGTCGGAGCAGATATTGATGTTCAGAATGGATGACTCACATTCAAAATAGGAGATGAAAGAATGGAGTTCAGGAACTTTGGTTCTAAGACACCATCCGCAAGTCCAGATAAGTGTTGCATGATTAAGGTTGTCAATAATACGCCCGAAGGAGAAAATCTGTATACGGGGCAAAGAGATGCAGTTGATTGGCAGAGAGGAACGAAGTTTCAGAGAGCGAGAATGAAGGATGCTTTGGATTTAGATACATGGAGATCAAGCTCTGGGTTCGAGAGTAACAAGAACGAGGTCACTCCTTGTGACTCGTTTCTTGGGAATTACTAATCCCAAATTGGTTTCTGTAGTCAAGCTAACGACTATAACTTAGAACTAACTTTTCCCTTTTCCTTTTCTCTTGTTTTGTTTTTGTTTCCGTTGTTTTCGTTCCTGTAATCCTTGTTTTCTCGGAATAATTGAGTTGTCTCTCTCGTTGTAGGTGACTTGACGGTGTACTAGGTAGCCAGTTGCTACATGAAGAGGGTCGTGATTTGAGCGTCATTATCAATATTGAGGTCCATTTAATTTGGTAGTATGTTTGTGCATGGTTTAATCGTATTGATTGAGGAGAATGAATCATTGATATGAATTGTTTAAGGGTAATTATGTGTTTATTTGAAAATGGTGCAATGTGATTTGATTGAATATTATGAGTTCATTTCAGTTGATTGACGGGATTGAGCACCATTAGTTGTGTGTTTGTGTTTTACATAAGTTTTGGGCAGAGTCTTGAGTAACGGGCGTTACACCATTTTTAGTAATTTTCGGTAATGCCCGTTAGTGAGATCAGACGTGCCAGTTACTAAATGTAATGGGCGTTACACCATTGCTTTAAATTTTTGGTAACACCGTTAATGGACACAGGCGTGTTGGCCGACAGGGATAACACCCGTTACTCCTTTGTCTTAGGAACATCGGTAACGCCTGTTACCGGTCTGACTGGCGGAAATTGAATTTTAGGACCACGTTTTTAGGGTTGATTTAAGTCTTGTCCTACCCAATTTCGGTTTTCTTTCCCCCAAACCTATAAATACATTCGCACCCACTTGTCCCACCTTACTAGAGATTCAATTGTTCCCTTGGGTCAATCATCTTCAACTAACAAGTAAGAAGCTTCCCCACCAAGTTACATTCTTTACTCTCTTGTGAATCAAAGTAAGTTACCACTCCTTTGTCTTAGAGTAATTTTTTTTTTTTTTGGAGCTAATTTTTCCAATCTAATGGATGGGAATTAGGATTGAATTGTGCGTTAGAGATAACTATAAGATTAAATTGATGAACTTTGAGAGGTTAACTATGCTAGAATTAGGATTGATGTTTTAAATTGAAGATTAAGAATTAGGATTGATGCTTTAAATTGAAGATTAACTTAAATTGGGTTAAAATTTTGAAGAATCCTAAAGTTCTAGGTAGCCTTGTTTTTGAATTTCGGAGTTGAAGGTAGAGAATTATGAGCTTGAATTTTAGTAATTAAGCTAGTGTGAATTTGAGATTGAATAGAGTGAATAACTTGAGTTGAGACTCACCCACTAGGCTTAAGCACACAAGGTGCTTGAGGAATTGTCTATGTGACTCGTGATTGATTTCTTGGTACTTTGCTTTGCTCTCATTGTTTGATTCAGGTACAATGGGTCGCACTAAGAGCTCTAAAGTCCCGGAACCTTTCACTATGTTATTCAGATTAGACCACTAACCTCTTGGGTCGAGGAACGTAACAGTTAATGTCTTTGGGAACCCTTTCCAAAGGAATCCAACAAGGAATATTGTGGGTACTAAATTCTTCGACCGGATGGATAGATTGGAGGTTTGGAATGAAGTGTGGAAGCTTTTCAATAACATAGGTTGGTTGCCTTTTCTTGAAAGGATGGATATGACTTATGGAGATATGACCACTGCTTTCTTCCATACGATGAATTTTGATCCGGTAGACAACACTTTGACCTTCACTCTTGATGATATGGAGACTCGGACTTGGAGTGTGAGCAGAATTCGAGAGATTCTTCGGTTTCCAGCCAATACCACCACTTCTTTACCCAGATGGAGCGAGACTCAGCGAGAGGAGGTGTGGAGATCCTTTCCCTTGAGGGTGGGTGTTCCTAGCTATTCTTCCCGGAGCACGCATGACAGCTATTTTGACTCGTTGACATGGATACTAGTCCATAGGGTTTTAGCCCTGGGATTCTGTGCCAGATACGAGAGAGATAGCCATATTACAGAAACTGAGTTGGGCATCATGTATATGATGAAGGAGGGTATTAAGTTCGATGGTACGATCGAGTTCCTTTGGAAGCTGCAGGAAAGTGCGGGGAGTGTAACGGACACGATTGCTCATGGAGGCTTTGTGATGATGTTTGCTAGAGAAATGAACTGGACACCGAGAGGGGCTTTGCCTATCAGTTTTGGACATACTGGTCCAGAGTACTTAGAGACCGTAGGCTTAGCTATACCTTGGGAGAGTGCAGAGCTGAAACATAGTATTTTGCCATGGTGGCCTATCCGTGAGAGAGATCGTTTCTGGAAAATGTACAGCTGGGGGATAGCCCGGTTCGATGAGCTTTCTGCGAGACAGAAGGAGCTCTTGGCTCGAATTCCTGACCGGCTTGATGATGAGTTTGCGGTTCTTCGCAGTGCCACACTTGTTGTTGCCGAGGCTAGTGACGATACTCCCGTGACTTTGAGAGGCATACGTGCAGAGCTAGCAGGATTGAGGGTTGACTTAACAACCGTTATTGCTAGAGTTGAAGATTTGGTACATTATGTAGATGAGCGATTCAACGAGTGGACGGCCGACTGGGAGGCCAAGTTTGACGGGTTCAGTGCTCGCTTGGATCAGTATTTTGGAGGACCCCCATATCCCTGATTTTGTTATCTTGATATTTTTCCCCCAGAGTTCTAGACATTTGTTTCGTTTATGCTTTATTATGTTTGGATAGTTGTCTACACTTGACTCTTTGCTATGTCTGTTTTCTGACTTGGTTTATGCAATGGTGCTTTTATTTTCATGAATTTTTGACTACTACTATACTTATTGGATGCATGTAGATTATCAATTGCCTATGCACTTGATCCATGTTTTTAGTCACTTGTTCAGGTTCGGAAGCATAGCAAGCATGTTGTCGGTTCGTTAGTAATCAGGAAGTTTACTAACCCTTTAATTCTTTCAATTACATGAGGACATTGCAAAATTTAAGTGTGGGGGAAGAATGTGCAGTCTTGCTATGAGCTTTATTGAATATGTGCATAAGTAGATGTAATTTCACTTGTAAATTGCTAAAATTCGAGTAATTTTGAAAATTTTTGAAAATTTTCCCTCATTTGGAACTTTTTCTTTGAAGTTTGATCGTTGAGCTTTTGCTAGAATAAGTTAGGCTTTTTGAATTGAAGAAAGTTGCATGAGATTTGATGATTTAGTGTGTTAGTAAGCCCTTATATTTTGAGCACTGTTAAACGAAATAATGTACTTAACTTAGAGAGATGAGTTGATAATTTCCGAATGAGTCTAAGAGTTGATTAGGATGCATTTTAGTCCTATCGAGGCGAAATTTTGAATTAATGAAGGACTAAGGAAGTGAGGTAGGCATTCATTGTCGGAGGATTTTTAGCTTTTCTATTTAGTCATTTTTCACTAAATAACGAAAACCTATTGACCCCGCTGAGCCTAATTGTTGTGCAAATATTTTTGTAGCTACATTATAAGCCAAGGCACAACATAGAAGTACCTACCTTGATAATTTTGTTCACCAAGGCTTGCTCCGTTGATTCGGTATGACGAGTATCTATTCTTAGACCCCTTTCTTTTTTTGTTCTTGCGATTGATTGAGAATGAGGAGTTATTATGAAAAAAAAAGAAGAAAAGAAAGAAAAAGAGGGAAAAAAAAAGATATGAAAAGAGAAAGAGCAAAGAAGAAAAACAAAATAAGATTGTGCAAAGGGTGAATTTGAAAGTGTGGGATTCAATTGAAGACTGGGGCAAAATTCTTAGTGTTAATGGTGAATAGAAGTGTCCATGTATTGATTAGAATAAATGATGTAAGCTTTGTGAGTAGTCACTTGATCCAAATTTTCGTAACCTTACCCTAAGCCTACATTACAATCCCCAAAAGACCTACTGATTCGACGTCTTGACTTAATTCCATTAGTGGAGATAGGAAATTGTGAAGTTGTCGTCCTAATTTTTGTACATTGTATCGTTTCACTCACACACTACACAAGGGTTTACTTTTCATATCCGCTTTGTGCTTTTCCTTATTGTAATCACAGACAATCTTTGAATGAAATAACGAATTGAGGTCACACTTCTTTATATGCTCTTGTTTGGTATGCGTTTACTTTATCTGTGCATGTATGAGGACTCCCCTAATCCTGATGACTTTAGGACTCTACCATTTAGGTGAAATGGTTCATGAAACGAGCCCTATATCACATAAGTCATGATTAGTAAAATACTCCAAGCCGATGAGTCCTACAGACAGTGGGAGTGTCAACCTGACTCCTCTAAGGCTTGCTTGTGGGATCACGCCCTTAAGAAGGACCACCTTGTTTCATGGAGGTGCAAAGTGTATAGTTGATACGTGCGTGATACATGAGGGTGCTTACTTTAATAAGTAAGTTCACTTAGGTGCCCCGTGTGAGAAGATTCCTAAATGGGAAAGGAAGTTTCTATTTCAGGAAATGGAAACTTCCAGATTAGGAAATATCTCACGAGTCATTGATGTGATTAATTGATCCTTAAGACTTGAGGTTCCTTGTCACTTTATGAGTTAACTCTGAAGTCTTAGGTATAAGCTTTAAAGGGTGTCGCCTTAGACAACTGATTCAAGGCTTATGTTGGGGCTGCACAAGTGATTCATGAAAGTGAATGAGAATCAAGAAAGGACCTACACTTGCATATGCAAGGTGATCTCTTATTGTGTAAGTCATTCATATGCCATATGGAGTCCTTGGCCAAGGCAGTAGATCAAGACATCAAGAAAAGGGTTTCTTGGATTGAGATCAAATGGATATGAAATGCACTTAGCTTTAAGACCGGATTATTAGGGTTCTGATTATTCCCTTACCCTAGATCTTGGTTGAGAGATAGTAAGTAGGAGGATTGTATCTCACATGAATCAATGACTTAAAGGTTCTGTCGAATCCGAACATTCCAATTCAACTAGGGGTTAAACACCTGTTGCTAGACTATGGTCGTTTAATCTGTGGACTGATTAATTAATTAGTGAATTAATTAATTAGGGTCGCTGCTAATTGAATTGAGAAACTAGAGGGTCACACACAACAACTTGGTTACATGAGTTGAGGCTTTAAAATGATTAAACGAGTTAATCGGGCCTAGAGGGTTCCACACGTGTGGGTCACGTGACTGGACACGTGTCATTGTGACACGTGTGCCATACGTGATTATTTAATTTAATATTAAATAATTAATTTGTTAATTATTTAATAGACTTTGAATTAATTAATTAGATAAAATAAGTTATTTATTTTAAATAAATAAAGTATAAAATTATCCAAAAATAGTTTGGATATTTTTAGCTCTCTTGAAAGTTGATTTGAATTTGAATTCAAAGTCAAAGTCAAAATTACTTGATGATCAAGTAATAGGAGAGAGAGAGAGAGAGAGACCAAAACCCTAGCCCATAAAGGACTAGGATTTTCGGTCCTCCCTTATTACAAATAGGGGAGCTCGAGCTCCCCTTAGAGCTAATTGACAATTCTTTTGGTTCATGTGTTGAACACCATCCTTTCTCCAAGATAAACAAAACCCTAGGTTAAGCCTAAACACTAACTAGAGAACTAACATCCTTGCTAGTTAGATTGTGATCGAGTTGGTGGACTATCTCTAGAGAGCTTCAAGTTAGAAGTTTGAAGATTCGAACTTTACCAGGGAGAGGGGATCAAGCCGCGAGAAGAGCGTTCTTGGGTGGCTTGAAACACTTCAAGAAAGAATAAAAGAAAAGTAAGTTTCTTAACACTACGAATTTGGATACACGATTGCGAGTCGAAGATCCTTTGTTGGAAAATTTTTTTAAATTCCGCTGCTTTCTGATTCGTATTTTCCAACAAGTGGTATCAGAGCCACCTCGTTAATCGTGTTTCTGATTCGTCTCTATTATTCTGAATTTGGTAGAAATTCTTAGGCTTAGATGTAAATTAGGTATTCATGAGTTCTTTTAGAAAGCCTGAAATACGAAACTGTAATTTTTTCTGAATTTCTAAAACTGTTTTCTCAAATCGTGTTTTTGAAAATCGTTTTAGTTGAAATTTATCTAAATCGAATATTTTTTTTTTAATTGAAACGGGTTTTGGAGAAACCCAAAATACGAAACGAACACGAAATAGGACGAGTCTAGGCGTGCTAGCAAGTCGCACGCCCAGCCCTCCCACAACCGCGCAGGAGGCCCTCCTCCACGCCCCTAGGCGCGCCCGCTCGCCTGTCCCTCAACCGCGCGGGACAGCCGCCCACACCGTCCCACAACAGAGCGGGACGCCCTGGCCGAGACCGCCCGCCATCGGGCGGGCACTGCTGCGCGCGACAAGCGCACAAGCCGCGCGCCCAGCGCGCGCACGCAGGCGGCAATTGCCGCACGCTGTGCGCACAGCTGGCGCGCACGCGCCTGATGCCGCGCACGCGCCTGATGCCGCGAGGCGGTGCCCTCCCTTGGGGGGGTGGTTTCGGGCCAATCTTCGTGTTTTGTGTTTCGTGTTTCGTGTTTTCGGTCATTGAAAATCCCGATTTAATTTTATTTTAATTTTATCTTTTAAAATCAGTTTTGCTAAAATAAAATTATTTTAAAATTTTGATTAAATTGGGATTTTTGAGAAATTGATCGATTTAAATTTTGGGAAAAATTGCAAACTTTATTTTCTGAAAATATTGAAAGAATAAAATTATTAATTTTCAAAAATTAATTGGAATTTTATTAGTTTATTGTTTTTGCGGTTTTATTGAAAAGGCTCTTGAACAAGAATTGCATCTAAGTCGTGTTTTAAGCTATTAGAGCTTAAAGCGAGAATTTTAATTTATTAGTTAAATTTAAATTCTTGCAATTTAAGCATGTTAGGTGATCATGGGTTTAGATCTATGTATGGTTTAAATTGGGGTTGGGGCCCTATAGTTGTGTTTTTCAATTGAGGTTGGAGCCTCACTTATGTGCGTACTATTATGTGATTTATTATGTGGCTTTCCATATTACTGTTTTTGAGGCCGGGGTATGCCCCGTGTAATTGTCTAAGGCCAATATGAAGATTGAGCCTTATTACTTTATGTCTTTTTCTTTTTATTGTAATTTGAGAGTAGAGATAGGTGGTGAGGTTTTATTTTCATTTTGGAGACAATGCACCCATGGAGTAAGATGGACCACATTCAAGTAACAAGGAGGCCATAAGTGAAGACCCCTCAAAATGTTAGGGAGGGGAATCTCAATTGTAAAAATGTAATAGAGATAGGGCTCGTATTTTGTTACCGTTTTCCCTTATGTGATTTAAACTGTTTATGTGGTATGTATGTTAGAACTTGTGATTGTGGAGTGGCTCCCACATATCACGCATAAGATAGGTAGAACCCATGATCATTACATGTTAGTATCATGCTAGGACATGTTATCTGTTTATGTGCTTGTTTGAAATGCATTTAAGTGTACTTGCATTATTCAAGACTAATAAAATTGGATAACATATATGTTGGTGAGGTCGAACCGGACAACTCTCCGGTTAATTCGAAAATTCCCATTAAATATTAAGCTAATTTCGAACAAATAGGTGTTTAATTCGAGATGCAAATTTTGAATTAAATTCCTAGCATTCCATCAATAGGTTTTAAGTTTAGTAAGTGAAACTAGTTATTGTCCGCGAGTCGTGGGATAGCTAGTGGAGTTTATTAGTTCTTAGTTACCTAATTGATCATTTTAAATGATCAATATTGCATGATCAATTTTAGCAAGGGCGATGTCCGCGAGTCGTGGGTCGTTCGAACTAAGTTTTGATCATGATCTTATGATTGATGGGTCTAGCTTAACGCCTAAGTAAATATGGATGTCGCACGAGTCGTGGGTCCATATTGAAAGATAGGTGATGCAAAAATAATTACTAAGAGTTCTAAAGGTGTTAGAATTGGTAAGTTGTACCTACCTGGGGTTCTTACTTAGAATGTCCGCGAGTCGTGGGTTCGAGGTAAAATGCCTAGGATCTTGGTACCCATTGGGAAAGGTGTTACTCTTAGATCTTTGGGAATTCTAGATCTTTGAAAAACAGTGGGAGCTACATTAGATTAAAGACCTTATCTTTTGTATATCGTTATATTTCAGCATGCTCACTAGTTCTCTGTTTTACCATTTAGGTCGTAGATTCTGTGATTCTCTACGTGTTTTGAAATGGCAACCAAAAACCCTCTTGTATCGATCCTCGAGTCAAACAAGTTGACTGGTCCCAACTATTCTGATTGGCTGAGGATCTAAAAATCATTTTAGATTCTGAGAAGAGAACTTATGTTCTCTTCAAATGGGAGCCTAGTCCCGAAGGGGAGGCTCCCACTCGGGCCGAGCGGGACGCGATTCAGAAGTGGAAGGATGATAATCTCCAAGCCCGTTGCCTTATGTTGGCTAACATGTCTCCGGACTTGCAAAGGCAACATGAGGTCATGGAATTCGCTTGGGAGATTTACGACCACTTAGAGCAACTTTACCGCCCTCATGAACGTGTTACAAGGTATAACACTTCAAAGGAATTGTTCCACTTGAGAATGAGGGAAGGTTCAAGTGTCCATGAATATGGACTCAAGTTTCTCGCCCTTACTGAGAAACTTGCTTCCATGGACATGCCACTGAAAGATGAGCTTTCAGTGGATTTGTTGCTAGCTTCGCTCCCACCATCATTCAACCCATTTGTCCTTAACTTTAATATGAATCATGCTGGTGCTACTGTAGCTGAGCTGATTAGTCAGCTTGTGACTGCTGAAAGCACGATCAAGAAGGACAATAAGGTTTTGATGGTTAATGCTCCATCTGCCTCTTCTGGGCCTTCTAAAGGTAAGGGCAAGAGAGCCCAAAAGAAGAAGAAGAAACCCCTTAGGCCCACTGGTGACGTTTCGAAGGGGAAGGCCCAAAAGAAGAAGCGTGATCAGAAAGAGGATGTTTGCTTCCATTGTGGTAAAGCGGGACATTGGAGGAGAAACTGCCCAGAGTACAAGGCTACTCTAAAGAAAGGTATCTTTCTCGTTGAAGTAAATCTTTCTATTAATTCTAGTTCTTGGGTACTTGATACCGGTTGTGGAACTCATATCTGTAATGATGTACAAATGCTAAGTGAAGTCCAACAACTCAAAGAAGGAGAATGTGTCTTGAAGATCGGCGATGGCTCAAACGTTGAAGCTCGAGCTTTAGGCACAATTAGATTAGATTTAGGTAGTTTTGAGTTAGTCTTAAATAAAGTCCTTTATGTACCGAGAATTATTAGTAATATAATTTCTGTTCCAATTTTAGATTGTGAAAGTTATGAAACTTATATTAAGAATGGTAAATACTTTATCAAACGGAACAACTCTTCCGTTCACATCGGTACTCTAAGTAATGGACTTTATCTAACTCAGAATATCAATATTATGAATATACAATGAGAAACGAAGCGTAAGAGAGATGACAAAGTTTCAGCTCCCTTATGGCATGCTAGATTAGGACATATTTCCAAGAACAGAATTAGCAAGATAAACACTTTAGGATCATTCTCTGAAAATGATCTTAAGGAGTTAACTTCTTGCGAATCCTGTCTCAAAGGAAAAATATCCAAAGTCCCTTTTAAAGGGACTGTGGAACGTGCCACTAAGGTTTTGGATTTGATCCATACTGATGTTTGTGGACCGCTTAGTGTAAGCACTAGAAACAATCATCAGTATTTCATAACCTTTACCGACGACTTTAGTCGATATGGTTATATATACTTAATGAAGTATAAATCTGAAGCTTTTGAGAAATTCTTAGAATTTCAAAAGGAGGTTGAGAACCAAACTGGTCACAAGATCAAAGCACTTCGATCTGATCGAGGAGGCGAGTATCTTAGTAAAGAATTCCTTAATCATCTCAAAGATAATGGGATTATCTCTCAGCGGACTCCTCCGGGAACTCCTCAGCTTAATGGAGTTTCTGAGAGAAGGAATCGAACCTTACTTGATATGGTTCGCTCCATGATGAGTTTCACTGACTTACCACCTTCTTTCTGGGGTTATGCCCTAGAAAGTGCAGCAAAGATTTTGAATCTAGTTCCCTCTAAGTCAGTCCCTAAAACGCCCTATGAAATGTGGCATGGTAAAATCCCTAGTTATTCTTACTTAAGAATTTGGGGTTGTCCTGCTTACGTGAAGAGGACAGTGGGAGATAAGTTAGAATCTCGTTCTAACTTATGCTGCTTTGTAGGTTATCCTAAGGAATCCATAGGATACTACTTCTATGATCAATCTGAGCAAAAGGTGTTTGTTTCTAGAAATGCCACTTTTCTTGAGGAAACATTCCTTAGAGAAAAGAAAGGCAAGATCATAGAATTAGAGGAAGTAGAAAGTGAGCCCACGCCACCCACTGAAGAAACGTCCCCTTCGGATCAACAACAACCAATCACGAATTTTGAGACACACGAAAATCCTCCTCTAAGGCGTTCTGAACGCACTCCTAGACAGCCGGAGAGATGGTATGGATTCTTCCATGAAATCTCTCAAAAGGATAATGATCCTTTAACATATGAGGAGACACTTTCAGATTCTGACTCTGAACAGTGGATAGAAGCCATGAAATCCGAAATGGATTCCATGAACTCCAACCAAGTTTGGACCTTGGTAGATTTGCCTGATGGGGTCAAACCCATAGGTTGCAAATGGATCTTTAAGAGAAAGCTTGGAGTTGATGGAAGCATTGCAGCCTATAAAGCAAGACTGGTTGCAAAAGGATTCGCTCAAAGACCCGGCGTGGACTTTGATAAAACCTTCTCACCAGTTGCAATGCAAAAGTCTATTCGGATCATGCTTGCCATTGCTGTATATTATGACTATGAGATATGGCAAATGGATGTGAAAACTGCCTTTCTCAATGGTGACATTGATAAAGACATTTATATGGAGCAACCCATAGGTTTCCCATTCAGTGGGAGTGAGCAAAAGGTTTGCAAACTCCAAAGATCAATCTATGGATTGAAACAGGCTTCTAGGAATTGGAACATTCGATTTGATGAATCAGTCAAAGCGTTTGGCTTCATTCAAATTTCGAATAAATCATGTGTGTATAGAAAGGAATTGGAGACCTCAGTGCAATTCTTAGTACTTTATGTAGATGACATCCTTCTTAATGGAAATTCGAAGGATGACATGAAAGTGACTAAGTTATGGTTATCGAACCAATTCAAGATGAAAGATCTTGGTGATGCGTCCTATATCCTTGGAATTAAAATCTATCGAGATATATCTAGAAGGTTAGTAGGACTATCACAGTCGATGTACATTGACAAAGTGTTGAAGAGATTCAATATGGAGTCATCAAAGGTTAAGAACCTTCCTATGAGTGTAGGAACATGTCTTTCAAAGAAGATGTGTCCTAAGACTAACCTTGAGAAGGAAAGAATGACTCATAAACCTTATGCATCAGCAATAGGTAGCATAATGTATGCAATGTTATGTACTCGACCGGATGTGGCTTATGCAGTTAGTGTGACAAGTCGTTTCCAATCTGACTCTGGAGATGGTCACTGGGCTGCCGTGAAGAATATTCTTAAGTACTTGAAAAGTACTAAAGATTTATTCTTAGTTTACGGAGGTCAGAAAGATCTTACTGTCGAAGGATACTGCGATGCAAGTTTTGCATCTGACCTAGATGATTTTAAGTCAACGTCAGGATATATTTTCTGCCTAAACGGCGGAGCAGTGAGTTGGAAGAGTTCCAAGCAAACGACCACTGCAGATTCGACCACTGAGGCCGAATACTTAGCTGCAAATGATGCAGCTAAGGAAGGTGTTTGGATTAGAAACTTCATTCAAGAGTTGAATGTTGTTCCTAGCATGAAAGACCCCATTACTGTGTTTTGTGACAACACTGGGGCGGTTGCTCAAGCAAGAGAACCAAGATCTCACCAACGGACCAAGCACATTATGAGAAAGTATCACCTAATCCGTGATATTATCAAAAGAGGAGATGTGCAAATTGAGAGGGTCACATCAGCAGAGAACGTGGCAGATCCACTTACTAAACCCCTTAGTCGAGAAGCTTTCCAAGGTCATCTTCAGAAGATGGGACTTAGAGTAGCTTTAGAATGGCTTTGACGGGCAAGTGGGAGATTGTTAGGAATAGTGACCTAGAAAGCCGATTGTATATCCGCTTTGTGCTTTTCCTTATTGTAATCACAGACAATCTTTGAATGAAATAACGAATTGAGGCAACACTTCTTTATATGCTCTTGTTTGGTATGCGTTTACTTTATCTGTGCATGTATGAGGACTCCCCTAATCCTGGTGACTTTAGGACTCTACCATTTAGGTGAAATGGTTCATGAAATGAGCCCTATATCACATAAGTCATGATTAGTAAAATACTCTAAGCCGATGAGTCCTACAGATAGTGGGAGTGTCAACCTGACTCCTCTAAGGCTTGCTTGTGGGATCACGCCCTTAAGAAGGACCACCTTGTTTCATGGAGGTGCAAAGTGTATAGTTGATACGTGCGTGATACATGAGGGTGCTTACTTTAATAAGTAAGTTCACTGAGGTGCCCCGTGTGAGAAGATTCCTAAATGGGAAAGGAAGTTTCTATTTCAGGAAATGGAAACTTCCAGATTAGGAAATATCTCACGAGTCATTGATGTGATTAATTGATCCTTAAGACTTGAGGTTCCTTTTCACTTTATGAGTTAACTCTGTAGTCTTAGGTATAAGCTTTAAAGGGTGTCGCCTTAGACAACTGATTCAAGGCTTATGTTGGGGCTGCACAAGTGATTCATGAAAGTGAATGAGAATCAAGAAAGGACCTACACTTGCATATGCAAGGTGATCTCTTATTGTGTAAGTCATTCATATGTCATATGGAGTCCTTGGCCAAGGCAGTAGATCAAGACATCAAGAAAAGGGTTTCTTGGATTGAGATCAAATGGATATGAAATGCACTTAGCTTTAAGACCGGATTATTAGGGTTCTGATTATTCCCTTACCCTAGATCTTGGTTGAGAGATAGTAAGTAGGAGGATTGTATCTCACATGAATCAATAACTTAAAGGTTCTGTCGAATCCGAACATTCCAATTCAACTAGGGGTTAAACACCTGTTGCTAGACTATGGTCGTTTAATCTGTGGACTGATTAATTAATTAGTGAATTAATTAATTAGGGTCACTGCTAATTGAATTGAGAAACTAGAGGGTCACACACAACAACTTGGTTACATGAGTTGAGGCTTTAAAATGATTAAACGAGTTAATCGGGCCTAGAGGGTTCCACACGTGTGAAACCACACGTGTGGGTCACGTGACTGGACACGTGTCATTGTGACACGTGTGCCACATGTGATTATTTAATTTAATATTAAATAATTAATTTGTTAATTATTTAATAGACTTTGGTTTAATTTTGAATTAAAAAGAAAGTCTTATTTTGGAGAAAAATAATATAGTTAATTAATTATGAATTAATTAATTAGATAAAATAAGTTATTTATTTTAAATAAATAAAGTATAAAATTATCCAAAAATAGTTTGGATATTTTTAGCTCTCTTGAAAATTGATTTGAATTTGAATTCAAAGTCAAAGTCAAAATTACTTGATGATCAAGTAATAGGAGAGAGAGAGACCAAAACCCTATCCCATAAAGGACTAGGATTTTCGGTCCTCCCTTATTATAAATAGGGGAGCTCGAGCTCCCCTTAGAGCTAATTGGCAATTCTTTTGGTTCATGTGTTGAACACCATCCTTTCTCCAAGATAAACAAAACCCTAGGTTAAGCTTAAACACTAACTAGAGAACTAGCATCCTTACTAGTTAGATTGTGATCAAGTTGGTGGACTATCTCTAGAGAGCTTCAAGTTAGAAGTTTGAAGATTCGAGCTTTACCAGGGAGAGGGGATCAAGCCGCGAGAAGAGCGTTCTTGGGTGGCTTGAAACGCTTCAAGAAAGAATAAAAGAAAAGTAAGTTTCTTAACTCTACGAATTTGGATACACGATTGCGAGTCGAAGATCCTTTGTTGGAAAATTTTTTAAATTCCGCTGCTTTCTGATTCGTATTTTCCAACAGTGACCCCCTAGGTTCAATTTCAGTTAGCAGTGAGCCTTAATTAATTAATAACCTTTATTAATTAATTACCTCACAGATCACACTACCATAGTCTAGCAACAGGTGTGTGACCCCTACCCGAAATGTGAATGTATATTCGAAAGAACATTTCAGTCAATGACATCATGTGGGATACGATCCTCCTACCATCCTATCTCTTGATTAAGATCTAGGACATGGGAATATAGAGAGCCCTACTAATCTTAATCTTAAAACAAAGTTATTTTCAACATTCCATTTTATCTCAATCCAAGAAAACCCCATTTTCTTGATGTCTTAATCTATCCACCTTGCGCAAGGATTTTTGGGATGGAATATGAATCACTTTTGTAATAAGAGATCATCTTGCCTACAACAAGTGTAGGTTCTTTATTGATTCCAACAATTCTCATATGCCACTTGTGTAATCCCAACATAGGCTATAATTCGGGTTTCTGTATGTCGAACCCTTTTGAGCCTATATCAAAGATTACAGAGTTAGCTCATATAAAACAATGTGGAAACTCAAGTCTAAGGAATAATTCCTCGCGTCATTGACATGCGAGATATTTCCTAATCTGGAAGTTTCTGGAAACCTCCTTTCCCATTTAGGAATCTTCTCACGCCGGGCACTCTTAGTGATGAAGTTCTTGGAACTATCACCCTTATGTATTATGAACGCATCAACGTATGCACTTATCACCCCCATGAAACTGGGTGATCCTTCTTAAGGATATAACTACACAAGCAAGTCTCAACAGAGGCAAAATCGACACTCCCACTGTCTGTCGGCCTCATTGACTTGGAGAGGTTTCGAATCCTCACCTATGGTGTTAAGAACTTATTTCATGTGTCCTTCCCATAAGGACAATGTTCTTAACGGCCTCATCGGATTAGGGGAGTTCTAGACATGCGCACGTAATGGAAACACACAAAACACGTATTGGCACATAAGAAGTGTTCGCCTGTGATTATAATCGTTCGTATATTATTCAAAGATTGTCTGTGATAAAGGGAAAGTCCCAAAGCATAACAGCTTTCTAGGGGGGCTATTCCCAACAATCTCCCACTTGCCCGTAAAAGCCTTTCAGGTCCATTCTAGGTCCCATCTTCCCAAGATGTACCTTTATAGCCTTATTGACTTTGGACGTTTCCAAAGTGGATCTGTTATATTCTCTGCTGATGTGAATGTTTTAATTTACACATTATTAAGGAAACACGATTTCCTTATTCACGTGATTCATAATCAAGCGTCTGGTACCTTGGTGAGGTCTCAGTTCTCTTACTCGAGCAACAATCCATTTTATCATACAATATGATATGATGTTGTTTCATGCTAGGAACTACATCTACCCGTTAGATGGAGTTTCTTACCCAAACACTTAGCTTAGTGGTATTCAATACAACTAAGTATTCAACCTTAGGGGTTGAATCTATAGTGTCTCTCAATTGGAACTCTTTCCAGAGCACTGTACTGCCATCTAGGCAGTTTGCGTATCCTCTCATAGATCAATAATTATCTATGTTTTGAAGGTAATAATTATATCAAACAATCCTTTAATGATAAGATCTTGTCCAGACTCTTAAAATATATCCTCTTTTCTTCAAAAGTACTCAGAGGGTATTTTTACAGCAATCCAGTGACCTTCTCTAAGGTTACTTTCAAACTAGGCCCATCACGCTATGTGGGAAGCCATATCTTGTCAAGTATATAACATTGCATACATTATGCACCTTTTTTCCCGAAAAGGGTTTTGGACATTCTAACTTTCTCATAGTTATTTTAGGACACATCCTCTTCAAAAGAGATGTTCCATTGTCCATTGGAAATTCTGTAGGAATCTTCCATACTAAACCATTTTAGTACATTGTCTATGTACCTTGACTGTGATAATCCAATTATTCTCTTAAATCTATCTCCATAGATATTTATTTTGAGAATGTCGAATCTATCACCAAGATCTTTCATCTCAAAATGGTTCCTAACCATGCTTTGGTGATTTTTATGTCATCCTTCACATTCCCAATGAGAAGGATGTCATCTCACAAAGTACCAAAAGTTGAACTTTTAGTCTCTAACGCTTTCTTGTACATGCCATGCCCAAATTCTAAGTCAAACAGTTTTGACTATTCCACTAATTCGAATACTCTAATTCCTAGAAGCCTGATTCAATTTCGTAAACTGACCATTTGGAGTCTGCAAACCTTTTGCTTACTCCCACTAAATGTGAAATCCATGGATGTTCCATATTTATGCCTCCATCAATCTCATATTGATGAGACAAGCTTGATCCTATCAAGTAGTTCAACTAAGGTCCAAACTTAGTTTGACTATATGGAATCCATTTCAAATTTCATAATTGTTTTCACTGCTCAGATTCCAAATGTGACAGCGCCTCCCGACAGGGTAAATGGATCAGTATCCACTTTCGAAGATTTCATGGTGAAAACCATATTACCTTATAGGCTATCTAGGAATGCGTTCTGAACGCATCGAGGGAGGAGAGTTCACTCGTGCACTATCTCTCAAGATTGGCCGAGTTTCATCAGAACGGTTCGTTTCTTCCTAATTGTGCTGTGGGTTTTATCCTCAAACCTTTTGAAGTCTTTGGGCTTACCTTTCTTCTCTCTTAGGAACGATTCCTTAAGAAAAGTATATTCTTTAAAACAAACAACATTTGTTCAAAAGAATCATAGAAACAATATTCTATATTGTCTGCATAGACTTGAACTAGTTTCAATCTTATCTCTCAATTTCTTCTTCAATTAAGAAGACTCAAGAGAGATACATTCTTTGTTCCAAAGAATTGCAAAAGCAATACTATATATTATTTATATAAACTTGAACTTCTTTCAAGTTTATCTCCCACTGTCTTCTTCTCTTAAGAAGACTTCCACTGTCCTTTTCATGTAAGAAGACAATCCTAGAATTCTAAGATAAGAATTATTAGGGAATTTTGAAAGCCACAATTCATAGTGCATTTAAGGGACTAATTTGGAATTTACAAGATTCAAAATCCCAACTCCGTTTTTCTGAAGTATAAGCTCAGAACGAAGGTAAATAAGTCTCAACAAAGAACGAACTATATCCGATAGGGTTATTTTCCTTCATTCAAAAATACCAAGTTATTCTTGAATGAGCTTACTGAAGGATAATCCTATTATCTCTAAGATGGCTAAGAAGTTAGTCACTAAGATATCTGCTATCTTCATCCAATCGAGCTGCTATGTCTTATAACTACTAAGGTTCCTAACCTTCCTTATTTTGAAATTCTAATAATTTCACAAAAGTTTCAGATTCGTACTTCAGTAAGTACGCACATTCATAATGATTAAACTAGTGATTTTGTCTAGTGCTTACATTAAGCAATCCAAAATCATGAGTATGGATTGAAATCCATTTAAGCTATGGGACGTCCTCTCATTTCTTATAAACGAGGTTTCAAGAATGTTTCCCTCAGAATAGGATTCTTAGAAAGTTAAGTCTTTGAGTTCATTTTCGAAAAATGATCCTAAGATGATTAGCTTGCTAATCCTATTTAGGACGTTCCAAAGTTATTTGAAACTTTTTCATCTTACTTACTTATGTTATCTCGTTGTATGTTCAAAACATCAATGCTTTGTGTTTTGCATAACAGCTTATGCTAAATCAACTCAAGACTAGTGAATTCTGATCCTATCGGAATTTCTACAACGAGAGGCTTTTAGAGTATCCTTATACTCTATGCAGTTCCTTTCCAAGGCCCTATTTTGCCACTATGGAAGCTAAAGTCTGATCTTTCTTTCTTTTAGGCTTTCCCTTCTCTCACCCCTCCATCGGGTTTTAAGGGTTTCTTCTTCTTTGGCCTTGATGCCTTTACCTCAATAGGTTTAGAAGAAGAATTAATCATCATTACCTTTTAGTCCTTCATAAGGATGCTATCTTAAGTTATTAACTAATTTGATCAACTATGCTACAATAGCATCATCTAAGACTAAGCAAAAAGGGTTTAAAATGATGATAGAAGCAATTCAAGCAATCAGTGAACTAACAACTCATTTCTTAGTGTGCTGCGTGGATGCAAGGTCCTCCTCAGTGAGGACTTTCAGCCCACATTACACGTATATTCCATCATATAAATATGGAACAATTCCTTTGATTGTGTTATACCTTGTAACACGTTCGCAAGAGAGTACAATTGCTCTTAAGTGTTCCTATAATATGTTATACTTTGTAACACATTTATGATGGAGTACAATTGCTCTTAAGTGTTTGGAGAATTTCCTTTCTCTTTTCAATTACTTTTCTTAAGCCTAGGTCGAATTTTCACAATGAAAAAGTTCACTTTATAGAGAACAATTTCTCCTTTGGAATCTAAAACGGATTTTAAGATTCGAAGCCAATTAGAGTGGCTAGGACTTTAGTCAACTTATTTGACTCAAGGATGGATACTAATGGGTCGTATTTCAACTTGTAGACAATCACAGAACTACAACCTAAATGCTAAGCAGAGAAAATGTAAGCATATTGAATAATAACGTAACACATAGGATTAGGTCTTTTATCGTATGTGGCTCCCACTGTTTTTATAAAGTGTACAAATCCCAAACGGCCTTAGAAGAAACTTGTTTTCTCAGTAGGTACGAGGATCCCAAGCATTCTTAGTTTTGGACTCACGACTCGTGAGACATCCAAAGGTCTAAGAATCTTGAGGTAGGTACTAAACTGCCAATTCCATCTCCATGGAATTCCTAGTAATATTTTTGCATCACTGATCTTTCAATCATGGACCCACGACTCGTGAGACATCCATATCTACTTCAGTGTTGAGCAAGACCCATCTATCATAAGATCTCAATCAAACTTAGTCTGGAACGACCCACGACTCGTGAGACATCGATCACCTAAGGTGATCAATCAAGAAACTAAGATTTAATAGGCTGCAATAATTACCCCACGACTCGTGAGATAGCAATTAGCTTACCTACTAACTCTTAAATCTTATTGATGGAATGCTAGGAATTTTATTTCCGTAATAGAATACCTATTTATTCGAAAATTGCTCAATATTTTAATTAGGGATTTTCGAATTAAACGGAGAGTTGTCCGGCTTTTGACCTCACCAACATGTACAGTTATCCATTTTTAATTGTCTTGATTAATGCAGTTTCACACAAAATGCATCAAAGAATCAATTAGCAGATAACATGTCCTAGCATGATACTAATATGAGATGATCATGGGTATCCTATCTTATGTGCAATTATGGGAGCCACTCCATAATTGCTAGTTCTAACATTCATGCCACATAAGACAGTTCATATCACATAGGGGTATAGAATTTAATGGAAAACCCTATATATTACATTAATAGAAACCCTCCTAAACATTTTGAGGGGTCTTCTCTTATGGCCACCGTTCTTCAAGTGTTCCTTGTGGATCTCTCTTGCTCCTTGGGTGCTTGTCTCCAAAATGAAAAGAAAATTTCTCACTTCCTAAGTTCTACTCTCTTTACATAATGTAATATGACTCAATCTTCATATTAACCATAGACAAGTACACGGGGCATACCCCGGTCCAAAAACAATAATAAGGAAAGTCACATAATAAGCACATAACAGTACGTACATAAGTAGGGCTCCGACCCCAATTGAAATAACGCAACTATGAGGCTCCGACCCCAATTGAAATCATCCATGTGCAGAATTTAAAACATTCACAAGACTAACCCATGATCACCTATAGCATAATCTGCTTGAAATTTAAATTTACCAACTAAATTTAAAATTATCTTGACTTCAAGTTACAATAACTTAAGTAATTTGAATATTAGTTCATTATTCAAGAATTTATTCAAAACACGAATTCGGATCATGACAAAACTCAGTTAATTTCAAAAATTAAATTTTTGTCAAAAATATCATTCAAAGTGATATTTATTATTTTCTCGAAAAATAAGAACTTGACTTTAATTCCCCAAAATCCCAAATTTTATAATTATTTCAAATAAATAATTTTATAAAATTAAGATCAAATTTTAAAATAAAATCAGATTTTACAAAACGGTATTTTACGAAACTGAAACACGTAACGAAAACCGAGGCCTCCGGGATCAACCGTGCGAGGCGCGCGGCCGCCTCCCTCAAGCGCGCACACGAGCAGGCGGCACCACGCACACGCCCGCAAGGGTTCCCGGAAGCACGTTGGCGACCCACTGGCAAGGCCCCGCAAGAGCGCGTGAATGCCCACACGGGTGGCAGCATGTGCCGGCTGCGCATGCTTGCGTGCCTCGCGCGCAGGCTGTTGGAAAACACAAATCAGAAAGCAGCGAAAATTTGAAAATTTTCCAACAAAAGGATCTTGGACTCGCAATCATGTATCCAAATTCGTAGAGATTAGAAACTTACTTTCTTAATTATCTTTCTTGAAGCGTTTCAAGCCACCCAAGAACGCTCTTCTCGCGTCTTGATCCCCTCTCCTTGGTAAAGCTCGAATCTTCAAATTTCTAACTTGAAGCTCTCTAGAGAAAGTCCACCAACTTGACTACAATCTAACTAGTAAGGATGCTAGTTCTCTAGTTAGTGTTTAGGCTTAACCTAGGGTTTCTGTTTATCTTGGAGAAAGGATGGTGTTCAACACATGAACCAAAAGAATTGCCAATTCGCTCCAAGAGGAGCTCAAGCTCCCCTATTTATAGGAGGGGGAGGACCGAAAATCCTAGTCCTTATGGGCTAAGGATTTTGGTCCCTCTCTCCTATTACTTGATCATCAAGTAATTTTGACTTTGACTTTGAATTCAAATTCAAATCAACTTTCAAGAGAGCTAAAATATCCAAACTATTTTTTGGATAATTTTATACTTTATTTATTTAAAATAAATAACTTATTTTATCTAATTAATTAATTCGTAATTAATTAACTAGATTATTTCTCTCCAAAATAAGACTTTCTTTTTAATTCAAAATTAAACCAAAGTCTATTAAATAATTAACAAATTAATTATTTAATATATAATTAAATGAACACGTGTGGTACACGTGTCCCAATGACACGTGTCCAGTCACGTGACCCACACGTGTGGTTTCACACGTGTGGAACCCTCTAGGCCCGATTAACTCTTTTAATCATTTTAAAGCCTCAACTCATGTAACCAAGTTGTTGTGTGTGACCCTCGAGGTTCTCAATTCAATTAGCATTGAACCTAATTAATTAATTCACTAATTAATTAATCAATTCACTAAAACGATCATAGTCTAGCAACAGGTGTTTAACCCCTAGCTGAATTGGAATGTTCGGATTCGAAAGAACCTTGAAGTCATTGATTCATGTGAGATACAATCCTCCTACGTTATATCTCTCAACCATGATCTAGGGTAAGGGAATAATCAGAACCCTAATAATCCGGTCTTAAAGCTAAGTGCATTTCATATTCATTTGATCTCAATCCAAGAAACCCTTTTCTTGATGTCTTGATCTACTGTCTTGGCCAAGGACTCCATATGGCATATGAATGACTTACACAATAAGAGATCACCTTGCAAATACAAGTGTAGGTCCTTTCTTGATTCTCATTCACTTTCATGAATCACTTGTGCAGCCTCAGCATAAGCCTTGAATCAGTTGTCTAAGGCGACACCCTTTAAAGCTTATACCTAAGACTACAGAGTTAATTCATAAAGTGACAAGGAACCTCAAGTCTAAGGATCAATTAATCACATCAATGGCTCGTGAGATATTTCCTAATCTGGAAGTTTCTATTTCCTGAAATAGAAACTTCCTTTCCCATTTAGGAATGTTCTCACACGGGGCACCTCTGTGAACTTACTTATTAAAGTAAGCACCCTCATGTATCACGCACGTATCAACTATACACTTTGCACCTCCATGAAACAAGGTGGTCCTTCTTAAGGGCGTGATCCCACAAGCAAGCCTTAGAGGAGTCAGGTTGACACTCCCACTGTCGGTAGGACTCATCGGCTTGGAGTATTTTACTAATCATGACTTATGTGATATAGCGCTCGTTTCATGAACCATTTCACCTAAATGGTAGAGTCCTAAAGTCATCAGGATTAGGGGAGTTCTCATACATGCACAGATAAAATAAACGCATACCAAACAAGAGCATATAAAGAAGTGTTGCCTTAATTCGTTATTTCATTCAAAGATTGTCTGTGATTACAATAAGGAAAAACACAAAGCGGATATACAATCGGCTTTCTAGGGCACTATTTCTAACACAGGCTGCATGCCGCGAGCAGGTATGGGGGGCGATGGTGGGTGGCCAGGCTTGCGAGGCCGGCCGGACACTAAGCCCGTTGATGCGCGTACGGTCCGGTGATCCTCGCGGCCATTTCCGTACGGGGCATACGATGCGGAGCGGCTTACGCCGCTCCAGGCGCGAGTCGCGCTAAGCCGCGTGCAAACGCACGCGATTATGCTCCCATTCCATTTTTCGTTCCAAAATCCAATTTTTCATAAAATTCAGTTTCGAATTAAAACAGTTCTAAAAAAATCCGATTAAAACCACTTGAAACCAGATTTTTACGAAAACAGTTTTTCAATAATTTTCAAGAAACAGTATTGATCCGACATATTCGTATTTCAAACAAAAACCAAGAATACATAACATATATCCAAATTCAAGAATTTTCTGTCAAATTTCATAAAGCAGTAAAGATACAATATGAACGTTGCAAGGTGGCTCTGATACCACTTGTTGGAAAACAGCCGAGTAAACGCAGCGAAAGTGTAGAAATTTTCCAAAAGGGATCTAAAGGACTTACAATGTTCGTATCGTAACGTTGGGATATCAAGAAACTTACACAAATTGAAGCTTTCTTGAAACGTATTGAGCCGCCCTCAAACGTTCTTCATGCGACATGAAAATCCCCGTTTCTTAATTCTTTCTTCGAGATTCCAAAGTAGAAATCCTCTAGAGTAATAATCCACACCAACCTAGATTCAAATCATGTTAGTGAGTATGCTAGTACTATAACATGCGTATTAAAGAAACAAGAAACAAGTTAAAGGAAAGCATGATCAAATCTCCCGTTTGATAAAGTTTGATCAGCCACGCCATAACCTCGGGAACCGTATCGCCGGGACGTCAAATTCACGAACTGACTTCGTATTCCCCACAAACTTGTATTTTTCAATCGGAATATGTGATTGAAAAAATCTTTCCAGCAGCCCTTGATGTCGATCCTTCAAAATCACATGTAAAACTGAGAGAAGAATAAAAGTGTTTTTCTGACCTAAAACCCTCTCTCAAGAATAAAGTGATATTCTGTATATATCTAGGGGATTTCCCAAATCTCCTAGTCTTGGAAGGATTTTGACTTTTCTTCTATTTTCCTTTTTCTTCAAGAAATAGGAATCTTATTCAAAATAAGACTTCTTATTCTTTCTAGAAGAAGAGACCCTAACCAACTTAGGAATATTAATTATTCTAATAATAATTAATATTTTATTCCAATAATATTTATTCTAATCTTATTAGAATTAATATTTACTAGAATAATAAATAGAAGATATTTAATATTTATTTATTCTAATCAAATTAGAATAACCTAAATAATTAAATACATAGAATTAATTCTACAATTAATTCTAATGGGCTAAAATTAATTCTCTAATTAATCTCCTTCTAGGCTTTATAATTAATTCACTAATTAATTATATTTGGACTTAATAATTAATTCTACAATTAATTTACACATGACTCAATTCCATAATTAGAGCCACACGTCCAAACTATGCTTTCGATCCACATGTGTCGATCAATTACTTGATCTTTCTAACAATACCCTTTGAACCTGGTATTTGTGTGTGACCCTCTAGGTTCAATTTCAGTTAGCAGTGAGCCTTAATTAATTAATAACCTTTATTAATTAATTACCTCACAGATCACAATACCATAGTCTAGCAACAAGTGTGTGACCCCTACCCGAAATGTGAATGTATATTCGAAAGAACATTTCAGTCAATGACATCATGTGGGATACGATCCTCCTACCATCCTATCTCTTGATTAAGATCTAGGACATGGGAATATAGAGAGCCCTACTAATCTTAATCTTAAATCAAAGTTATTTTCAACATTCCATTTGATCTCAATCCAAGAAAACCCTATTTTCTTGATGTCTTGATCTATCCACCTTGCACAAGGGTTTTTGGGATGGAATATGAATCACTTTTGTAATAAGAGATCCCTTTATTGATTCCAACAATTCTCATATGCCACTTCTGTAATCCCAACATAGGCCGTAATTCGGGTTTCTGTATGTCGAACCCTTTTGAGCCTATATCAAAGATTACAAAGTTAGCTCATATAAAACAATGTGGAATCTCAAGTCTAAGGAATAATTCCTCACGTCATTGACATGCGAAATATTTTCTAATCTGGGAGTTTCTGGAAACCTCCTTTCCCATTTAGGAATCTTCTCAAGTGTGGCACTCTCAGTGATGACGTTCTTGGAACTATCACCCTTATGTATTATGAACGCATCAATGTATGCACTTATCATGTCCATGAAACTGGGTGATCCTTCTTAAGGACATAACTACACAAGCAAGTTTCAACAGAGGCAAAATCGACATTCCCACTGTCTGTCGGCCTCATTGACTTGGAGAGGTTTCTAATCCTCGGCTATGGTGTTAAGAACTTGTTTCATTTGTCCTTCCCATAAGGACAAAGTTCTTAACGGCCTCATCGGATTAGGGAAGTTCTAGACATACGCATGTAATGGAAACACACAAAACACGTATTGGCACATAAGAATTGTTCGCCTATGATTATAATCGTTCGTATATTATTCAAAGATTGTCTGTGATAAAGGGAAAGACCCAAATCATAAAAGCTTTCTAGGGCACTATTCCCAACACTTTCAGCTCGGCGTCGATTCCCTTTTGGGTGGCCTCGGCAGCTACTAATTTATTTTTCAAGCCCTCGATCTCATAATCAACCCCAGACTTCGCCGCCAGCCTAACGCGCCTATCCCTGTAAATCTGTACCCTCCAACTCAAGTGGAATAGGTCCTATAAGACCTGTCATGAATGAAAGCCGAAGTCAACATCCTATTCGACAACTAGGATGTAGAACTACGGGAAATCGAGAAACTTACCGCGAGCATTTTCATAGTCGTATTCATTTCCAACTCCAATTTTCTCATCTTCCAGCGGTATTGGTGGTCGGGAATGGTTTAAGCGCCAGTGTAGAGTGTGGCCATCGCCCGGCTATCTCACGGCTGGGAGCCGACGTGCCGAACCTGACCCTCTTGGTCGACGCTGCGGAGGCCGCCCGGGAAATGGGGCTCAGATATTTTCATCATCTTGAAGAAATCGGCCATATCTTCCTCGAGGGCTTTAGAAGGGTGATGGAGAGATAACATGGCCTCGTTCGAAAATGGAGTCGGATTCTTGGCTGTGATAGATGGAGTTGACGGCAAGGAGGAGGTCGAAATGTTCCCACGTGATTGGCTCGATCCCATTGCTCGGTCCGAGCCGTGTCCCACATTAACAGGCTTGGGAGTGCCGACGCGGACCTTCTTCTCTTTCCCGGTGCTTTTTCTTGCAAGAGTCACTATCCTCAATTGTTGGGTCCTTTCCCCTCTTGGGCTTCTGCTGGGGTTGAGCTGCGGGTTGTGTTTGAACAACCGTGGGGGCCGGGAGAATGGCGTCAATCGTCTTGTGCTGGTCGAGGACCGCCTGAGCCTGCGATTGCTCCTTGCCTCTCAGCCTCCTCCATGTCGGCTTGCATTTGGGCGAGTCTCGACGACATTATCACTTGATCTGTAAGATAAGAGTAACTCGGTTGAATAGAGAAAGAACTCTAGCATCGACCAACTTCAATGGAGAACAAAAATGTAAAACAAAATGTAAGTGTCTCGACTCGATCCTTCCCAGTACCAGTGTCAAAATTGCTACTCTGGTCTCCGGGTGCTAGTTCAAAATCCACCAAAGTTTGGGCCTCGGTTAATCTCTTACAGTCGAACATTCCCAACACCCTCATATCTCTCAAAAAAGTGTTCGACCACCGGGTTGTGAATTCGGAGAGGGTTGCTCGGGGCTGCCAGTTTCAAACCCAGTTAGCCAATCCTAGCCAGCCGACTGGGCTCTCGACGTAGAGGAATTGTTCCTTCCACCCTTGACTGTTCGAGGAAGTTGGGGAAGTGATAAGCTTGTGGTTGTTTTTTGCGGCCAAGGAAACAGACCCAAATCCCGAGCCCGACTTCTCAGTTGTCATCGACACCCTGAACAATTCCTCTATAACCCTCCACATCGGGATCCCAAAGTACCTCATTAAAACTCGGATTCTGTTGACCATCGCGTACGCGTTAGGCATCAGTTGGATCGGGCTAATGTTAAGGGAGTTGAGGAGCTCGATCACGTCATTATCGATGGGAACTAGGAAGCCCGAGGTGACCATCTTGTAAGTAACAGAGATACAACCCGGATGAGGATCGGTCAACCTGATGCCACTTCTGGGGCGGATAACACTGTAGCCGCCGAACTCGGGGGCTTTGCCAAATAGTGTATCCCGGATCGATTTCAAACATTTTTGGCGGCACCTTGCTTGGGACCTCCCTGGGGTCGTTCCGTGACTGGTAGGTCGGGGATCGTGCTCCAGGATGGAAGTACTCATCTTCTTCATCCTCTTCGACCAGCCCATATCTACCAGACGTCGAGGGACCCGCCTCGGGGGCTCTACTCGGGGTCGATTCTTATCCCCACGGGCGGAAGAGTGCTAGTCCCGAGAGTCAGAAGAAACCTCCATTATGTCGACTTCCCGATCGGAGACCTGCTTAAACTGCAACGACTCCCCACTCTGAGTACTCGAGATACTTTGGTTCGACATGGCCCTAGAATCAGTGGCCCAACTGGGAGCCCCAGAACTGGAACCAGCTAAGTTCAAAGAAGACATCCCTACACTCGAAATTAGAACTTCGACTAAATCCCTCTTTTTAATAGGCCCCTTCCTCGTCATAAGGAATAAGGGTTTTATATCATGCAGGGAGTCGAAATGATTCGAGATGGGGTTCTTCTCACTCGAAGATCAAACCCTCCCCAAAAAGAAAAGCTAAATCGACAGAAAAAAGCAAGTTCAAAGATTTAAGTCGAAGGAGGACTTACTTGAGGAAATCTGGTGGAAGATCAACCTGCTTGAATGCTCCGGCTTTGACTCGAGGATCCTGCTTGCTCTGCTCGAAACGCTATAGATTTGTTGAGGGAGTTTAAATTTGCAAAAGTGAAAAATGAAAGTTACTGAGGCATGGGGCTTATATAGCGGTACTTTGGGCATGAAAATCGAAGGTGAACCGTTGCAATGATTACATCAGGGCCCACTTTCGAATTCGAAAGGTCGCCGCCACTTCATCCTTTCGGCCAACCTTTTCGGGGGCTTGTGACGTGGGCCAAAACCGTCGAGCCACATGGACCACGTGGACTAGTCCCCAAGCGCCATTTGTCACACAAAGCTAGCCTGACTCAACAAGGGAGGCCACGTGGGTCGGCTCGATGGGTAGCCTCAGGTCGGCTATCACCCCGGAGGAACCCCCAACCGCCAAAAAGGTCGAGGGAAAGTCGACGTTCCCGGCAGTAAGCCGAGGGTCAACTGTCGACCTGTCCCCCTCTAACTCGACTACCGACTCGGGCATCGGAGTGGGGCCCTTCAGCCGCCTCAGCATTAAATGCGGACTATGCATCCGTACCGTACCTGATGGCATTAAATGCACCTGCAAATAGTACGAAAAGGTCATCATTAATCTCAATGGTATAAATACACCCTCATAAATATCATTTGGTAAGCTCATTTATTGCTCTTCAAGTCTACTCGATCTTCTCTCCATATCTCGAGACTGACTTGAGCGTCGGAGTGCCGACATAGGGTAACACCCCACTTGTCCCTGATCGGCCTTCAGCTTACATTTCCTTTCCATCTTGCAGCTTTATCCGTTCCGAGCATACCACATCATTATAAATTCTAAGTGATTAGTCGGCACATCTCGACCAAGTCAGCAGACCTGATTTCGACTCGATAATAATATTATCTTATTTTATTTATTTATTTATCTTAAATCTTAATTATATTAAAAATAGATGTACGATAAATATTAACATCAAAATTTTAATTAAATATATATTAAAATAATATTATTGTATTAGGGATGAAAATTTTGATCATCCTAAATTATTGCGTTTTTTTTTTTTTTTTTTAGTTTGTAACCCGAATTATAAAATACCTAAATTTACAACTTCAACTATTGTTTTTTTAACAAAGTGCGACTTGATTTTATTCAACTATACGTTGAAGAAATTTTGTTTACGTATCACATGATGAGAGGAATCAAGTTGCAATTTGTTAATAAACAATTTAAGGTTGTAAATTTAAATATTTTATGATTGGGATCGTAAAGTCAAAAAAACACGATGAATCAGTATTTTGTAAATATTTTTTCCACTTTTTTATTTGCATATCTATACGGCGTATGAAAATTCTAGTATCAAATAATTTTGTTACAGCATATAAATCTTAAAATACATAAAAGTATGACCCCATATGATATAAAAGTTTACAATGGTAAGTGCCAGAAAACTTGACTCCACTAATTAGAAAAGGCTTAGGGAATCTTTGATTCACCCAATCATAATCATAACCGTATCTTACTTTATTTCTTTATGGTTTTCTTTTTTTTTTTTCTTTTTTTTCATCCCAACTTTTGAGAAATTTAACACTTTAGTACTCAACTTTTAAATTTCATATTTTAATATCAAATTTTTAAATTTTATTACACTTAGGTGCCCCCGACCAATAATAAAATGACATGTTTCATTTTCTTATTGGCTAGATTTGAAATCGGGCACTTAACTACTAACTCCAACAAAATTCAAACGTTGGGTACTAAAATATAAAATTTTAAAAATTAGATACTAAAATATAAAATACCCAAAGGTTAAAATGAAAAAAAGAAGTTTAACCCTTTCTTCATCGATATCATTATAGTCTGTCACTTTATCCTATCAAATATGGTGCTGACATAAAAGTTATTAGGGAAAAACACAATTTTGGTGTCATATGGCCAAAAAAGTGTGCGATTATGTGTTCTAATGTTTTTAATTGTACGATTTTAGTTTCAACTGTTAATTTTTACATAGAAATATCAGGTGTCCTACGTGTATAGCATATTTCAACTAAAATTAATATTTTTCATCCTTAGGTTTTGATCAAGACAACTAATTTTTCCACTTTATTTTGTTATAATAATGAGTAATAGGCCGTGATATATTTTCGTTTACAAACTAACCGTTGAGATTAAAATTGCACAAATAAAAGTATTAATACACACAATTACACATTTTTCATCTAATGATATAAAATATATATTTTTCCCTATTTGGTCAACTATAGCCAATCATCAAGTTTTTCAATTAGAAATATTTATGCTAATTTTCAGGCGAATTTAAAAAATGATTATTCGTACTAATTATTCAAATGCATATATATGTGGCTCTACGTGAGAGCAATCTTTTGAATTCGAATTTCACTGAATGCATGTTAATATATATATATATATATATATATATATATATATATATATATATGTAACGCCTCACATGTTCAAATTATTCAGGTACGCGCGCCACACGTGTGAGTTTGGGAGTTAGATTTGTTAAGCGTGCTTAATTGTATTATGTGACTAGGTGATTATTTAATTAATTGCCTAATTGCTTATGTGATCATTTTAATTACAATTCTATTTCTTAACTATGCACAATTTATACATTCATTCATGAGACATGCAATTATGTATATATATATATATATATATATATGAGCACTAAGAATAATTATATACATATTATATACATAATATCTAACTTTATACATATACATTTTTATATCTATAATTATATTACATATATTGTATATACATTACATTACATACACACAAGAACACACACTCTTTCTCTAACACACACATCTCCAAGCAAGAAGAGAAGGAGGAGTTGGATCATTCATCAAGAAACACTAGCATCATCATCATCTTCTTCTTCATCTCATCATCCTCATAACTTTCTTCCTTTCATTTTAAGGTTAGTTTGAGATTATGTATGATTAATATGTTAGGGATTTTAATTCTAAGCTTGATAACTTGAATTCTTGGGTGTATATGCATGAATGTATGATAATCTATGAATTCTATGCTTGGTTGTTGGAGTTCTTGGAGCAAGAGTATGTGTATGTATATGTGTGTATATATGTGTGTGTGTTTGATGTGGGTTTGATGAATTCATGGATTAAAAACTTGTCTTAATGTGTGTTTGGTGTGCTATATCTTGTGTTTTGGTGTTCTTGTGAGTTGTTTTCGTTGGGGTGTTTTTGGAACCATCCCTTAGAGCCATTTCGGTTCCCCTGCTATTTTTTCGATCAGATCCTACCCAAACGGGCGTTTGGATACCTAGTTCATTCACCAAACGCCCGTGTAGCGACCTACTGCATCAACCCGAGGAGCTTCACAAGCCCGTTTCTGCTTTTAGTACATTTTTCAAACGGGCGTTTCTCCCTCATACGAACTCCGATTGACCTGATTTTTGAACCCACGGAAACCTCTTGAAGTGTAGAATATCTTCCAATTGGAATTAGCTCAATATCATTTTTATATTGTAAGATATGATCAATTATTTTTGGTGTCGCCATTTTTTCGAAAATCTACATTCACCCAACTTCGAGCTTACACCATTTCCTCCTCGCTTTGAACCACGATTCGAGCCACATATCATGTTAAAGTTCTATGTGTCTAATTTCATATCCAACAAACAAAACCTAATTCCAACTTCTATAACTCAAGATATTCTTATTTTACCACAGCGTGTGCATTTCCAAAAATTGTCCATTTTTGCCAAACTTCACCAAAACCCCTCTTATTGCATTCCTTTCACTTCCTTGGCTCCCGTATGTGACTTATATGAATTATATGCTTGATTAATTGATAATTATGCTCTTATTTGACACTCTTTGATCTTTAATTGTTTAAACTTGATTGTTAACTCCGTGTCTTACATGAAATGAATTCATTTGATTAAATGGCATGAATAGATGACCTCTTTGAGTGTAAGTGCATCTCCTATATGTTAATTGAATGTCACACATGTTAAAACATGATATATCACTTCATAAGCATTGTTGTGCGTCCTATTTGGTATCATATCGAGTCTTTTCTCACGAGTACACGTTATGCCTTCTCTTGTACAGTTCTTCTCCAGGGCGGAGACTTCCGGATTGAATAGGCACCCGTATCAATCATGTTTCTTGTCTCAGGTTCTTCCAGGTGAGGGTGTTTTTGTTCTAGATAAGTATCAAACCCTACAACCTTTATGTGATAAGTTTTGGCCAAAAATCTAAAGTATATATATGAGTTGATTTCAACGTAAAGTCATCGAGTAAATATTTTCAAGGAATGAAATAATTGCAACGAAATGTATTGAAATGTTTTAACAAATTGAAATGTTTTGGCGAGATAACGCACTTCACGTTCACGTTATTGGGCCCGGGAAAATGTGGTCTTGGATACCGGTACGGCATCGGGTCGTCGGACAATCCCTTATCACATAGTACCCTTTGAGATTATCCTTGTGCGACTTTGGTGGCAGGAAGGCGGGATATTCTTGAGCCGATGGTTAATCCACTTGAAAGGAGCGGGTAGGAGTCATGAGCCCCCGTCTCGACACGTTAACGTCAAATGGTTGGGTCTGCAGGCCCGACCATTCTGGAGGAAGAAGGTTGGAAACGTATTTGCACAATGTCAATGAATGCAATGAATGTAACGAACGAACGAACGAACAATTATGTTTTATGTCCCGCATGTATTATTATGTATTGTATGATCACGTATTCAAAGTATTAAATCATGTTCATTGTACACGGTCGGAGTTTGGTTGGAGATAACGCACGCTCACTCGCTGAGCTATAACGATTTTTCATGCATTACGAACTTAACGAATTTAATATGAATTAGTCGTAAAGATTGAGCATTGGTAAAGGATTTCATGCCCTTCGTGGGAACTAACTTTAATAAAACCTTGCTTGGGATTTATGACTTGCATGTGCTTGTTTTTATATATACGTACAGCTCCTGCTCACTCAGTCTTCTAGAGACTGACCCCTCCTTCCCCACTTTTCAGTTCTTGCAGGTTTTGCTAGGCGGAGGTCGAGTTTTAATTTTCTTGTCAAGTCACTTGTACACTCGAGTCACATTTCACTATGTTATGATTCATTAGTATTTCTTTATGTAAATGGGCCTGTGTGCCAATTATGTATTATTGTATTATGAATTGGGGACAGGTTGCATGTGTAGTTGAACCGTGGTTAGGTTGCATGTTGGAACTTAATTATGTTATGAAACGTTTAAGCTTGGAGCTATTATTGGAATTTATGCATGGTATTATTGCTTCCGCACCGCATTTTGGGTATACTTGATTAATTGGTTCAGGGTTAGTTGCCGCCTAGCCAGGTTGTTTTTATGTTGTCACCCGTTCGCTATGAGTCCGGTTCATGTATGGACTACCCATTTCATATGTGGACTAGACTTATAGTGCGGGGGATGTGGTGCCTATCGTCGCGGGTGCTACAATATATATATATATTAGGGTTGGGCTCTCATACGAGAGGGGTGAGTCTCTCATGCAAGAGGGCTCTCATACCCTAATCCAACTCCTCTCCCATCACCGTAGCAGCCGCTGGACACTGATCGGAGCCTCGTCGGAGCAACTATTCACCCGCGGCCTCTGCTGGACTCACCTCATTTCTGCTTTCTTACCCTTTCTTTCTCTCTCTTAGTTTACTTTGTCGTTCTTTTCTCGTTGTTTTTTCGTCTTTCTGGTTGACTGGTTTTTCTTCTTTTCTCCTTTCCCTTGCAGGTTTTCTTCTTCGCGAGTTGGCGGGGCGCCTTGGCCACCGCGACCCTCTCCCTTTCTATGGAGGAGCCGGAATCTCGACTTTCCCCGACAAGGGTTACACCGGAACAGGATTTAACAAGTTTAACGAGAAATCTAACTCTCTCGGATAAGGAATCGGCCAGCCTGGACATCCCGGATGAGTCGGGGGGTAACAGTACTCAGAGCAGGTCACTCACCCTGGTACGAATGGTTTTCTCCCGTCGACCGATCCACTTTGAATCCTTTCGGAACACTATGATTCGTAAGATGAATCCGGTGAAGGGTATGGTGATCAGCAAATTAAGTTCGGATCGCTTCCTCTTCAAATTCAACCACAAACTGGACTTGCAGAGGGTCCAAGAGAGTTCCCCTTGGAACTTCGAGAAATACCCTATCATTTTGAGGCAGATCTCAGCGGATGACGACCCACTCTCTGTTGAACTGGATTTTTGTGATTTCTTCATTCGTGTCAGGGGGATTCCGTTTGAACGTCAGTCTAAGGGGGTGGCTGAATTGCTTGGAAACAGAAAAGGTATCTTCAGGCAATAGGATTCGGTCAAGAAACAGAACAGTCATGACACCTCGATGCGTATCCGTGTAGGGGTTCTTATGTCAGAACCGCTTAGTCGCTGCATTCATCTAAAACTCCCATCTGGGAAAGAGATCATGGCTCCGATAACCTATGAAAGGCTTGCGAACTTCTGTTATCTATGTGGAATTTGCGACCATGTGGACAAAGTCTGCCTCTCCGTTACGAGGATGACTTTGTCGATCCGGATCCAGACTATCCCTTTGGCCTCTGGATTAGAGAGCTTCCTCCCAACGCTGCCAATGTCGATCGGCAGTTCCTTCAAAGAATCTCTTCGAAATAGGTAGAACGCCTAGAACGCCCCGTCTTTTCACGTTTAGATTGTAGGGAGGCCACTCCCAGGACCCAGTTTCACAGGAATTTCTCAAAAGGGCCACCTCTTTCTGTGGAACACAATAGCTAGCAAACCTCCTCATCCTCCACACCTCGGACACCCGATTCCCCCACCTTAAGACCTATTATCCCAACCCACCTCAACGCTCCCCGTAACTCTCCCATCCTGCCCCCTTCCCCCCCCCCCCCCCCCCCCCCGAGCTCGGCCCCTTCCGGTGCTAACCGACAGTTGGTAAACCCTTTCCCGAACATCGCACATTCGCCGATCGTCCCCGTTAGCATCCCTTTTTCATCCCCTATTCGCCCTTTATCCCCGAACACTATCTCTCTTCAAACGCAGCCCATAGCTTCTCCACAACCCCTCCCCAACCAATTCCATCATCGGTCAACCTCTGACAGTCCTAGCCCATCCCGACGTCGCCAGAAACTCAATCCCATAACCCCCAACCCCTCCTTAAACATTTCTGGACATATAATCCGGCCTCTACACATAGACTCCCTTCAATCCCAAAACTACCACCTTGATACCCAGATAAGTGATCTTCAGTTAATAAACGTCCCCCTCACCCTTAATATTGCTGAGAATTCCCCAAAAACTGCACCACAAGTTCGTAAATTTAAGAGGAAGGTAGCAGGAAACCATCCGAACTCTAGCACCAAGTCTTCTATCAGCCCTCAGTCCCCCAATCTGTCCACCATCCCTTGTCTTTTTGACATCACTAATACAACGGCGGAGGTTGCTAGGCAGCCCCGCCGAGCCCAATGAGTTGCTTAAGCTGGAACTGCCAAGGTTTGGGGGGACCTCGGCGAGTTCACAACCTCAAAGCCCTAATCAGGGTGCATAATCCCTCAGTTATTTTTCTGTCTAAAACACGGTGTAAGAAATTTAGGTTTGATAACTTGAAGATGGTTGTTGATATGAATGCTATTAACGTTGATTCTGTTGGAAAAGGGGGTGGTCTTGGTATGCTTTAGCGTAAAGACATTGACGTTGCTCTTCAGAGTTTTTCGGTTAATCATATTGATATGTCGGTAAAAGATGATGATGCTGCCAACACGTGGAGATTTACGGATTTCTACGGCGCTCTGGATGCACAAGGTAAGGAGCGAGTTTGGAACCTCTTGAGACAGTTGAGTCAGCAGTCGAGCCGACCTTAGCTTGTAAGCAGGGATTGGAATGACGTGTTGCATAATAGTGAGAAACAGGGAGGTAATGTTCCTTCCTTCGTTAGAATGAATGCCTTTGGGGCTGCTCTCTTGGAGGCGGGTCTCACGGACATTGGATTTGAAGGTTTTCTCTTTACTTGGATGCGAAACAGTACTGATCCAAATATGATTCGAGAGCGGCTCGATCGTTCGGTGGCTAGTGATAGTTGGAGAGCTCTTTTCCCAGGAGCTCACGTCAAACATCTGGGGGCCTCTTGCTCTGACCATATTCCCATCATTACCAAATTCTCCCGGGAGTATGGCAGGAAACAACGGAGATCGAGACCCTTTCGGTTCGAAGAGGTTTGGGTTCCATCTGAGGATTGCAAAAGAATTATCGAGGATGAGTGGCAGGGGGGACTTGTAACCAATCCGGCCGAACAGGTTGTGAAAAGAGCAGAGAGATGCAAGATTGGTCTGTTGCGTTGGAGGAAACATCAGAAAGCTCACCAGTTGACTTTAGAAGAATTAGAACAGAAGCTCACGAGACTTCGACAGGGACAGATCTCGGTGGAGTCTAAGAAAGAAGAAGAGGATCTCCAAAGGAAATTGGATGCTTTAATCAGTGAGGAGGAGGTTGTTTGGAAACAACGTGCGAAGGAACATTGGCTGAGAGATGGAGATCGAAATACGAAATACTTCGACCTTAAAGCCTCGCATAGAGAGAAACTTAATCACATTGCAGCATTACGGGACGAAGTGGGTCAGTTGTGTGGATCGGAGGAGGGTATTCAGTGTATCATTGAGCGGTATTTCGGTGACTTGTTTACTTTTGTTCGGTGTAATCCCTCGGAGGTGGAGAGTGTGCTTCAGGCTGTCCCGAATAGAGTGGACGAGGCAATGCGTCGCCAACTGCTCATCCCGTTCACTCCCGAAGAGGTAACCTACGCCCTTAAACACATGTATCCTCTCAAATCCCCTAGCCCGGATGGGCTCCCCCCTTACTTTTTTCAAACTTATTGGAATATTGTTAGTAGAGATATCATTGCTTGTGTTCTGAACTTCTTGAATTATGGTCGTTTTGATAGACAGTTAAACTTCACTCATGTCGTCCTGATCCCCAAATGTAAGAAACCTAATTTGATTACCCAATTCCGCCCGATCAGTTTGTGTAATGTGGCTTATAAAATCGTTTCTAAAACACTTGCTAATCGTATGAAACCCCACCTTGATTCTATCATTTCGCATAGCTAGTTAGCGTTCTTATCTAACCGGTTAATTAGTGACAATATTTTGGTTGCCTTCGAGATTAATCATTTCATAAAGGGTAAGAAAACAGGAAAAGAGGGCTTCTTTAATCCGAAGCTAGACATGAGTAAGGCTTATGACAGGGTTGAATGGTGGTTTCTCGAGCAGGTTTTGATCAGTTTAGGTTTCCCACCTTTGTTCGTTGAACGCATTATGACTTGCATTTCTACCGTTTCGTTTTCTTTCCTGCTCAATGGGTGCAATTTTGGTTATTTGGTCCCAGAGAGGGCATTCGTCAAGGGGATCCCCTCTCCCCTCATCTTTTTCTCTTGTGCGCAGAAGTTTTGTCAGCTCTTTTACAGGAGCAGGAGAGGTTGGGCAACCTCAAGGGAGTTGAAATCTGTCGGGGAGCTCCTTCTGTTTCTCATCTCTTGTTTGCTGATGATACTATGATTTGTGGTCGTGCTTCTAAAGAGTCGGTTGAGTGTGTCAAGGGGGTTTTGGAGCGGTACAGCCGAGTGTCTGGACAGATCATGAATGGCCAAAAGTCTTCGATGACTTTTAGCAGGAATGTGAACGAGTCCCTCCAGGAGGAATTGAAGGGAATATTAGGGGTCCGTAGAGTGGATACTTTGGATTTATACCTTGGCCTACCGCCGGTGATTGGGAGAACTAAGAAAGCAGTTTTTTCGGGCTTGGTGGACAGGATTAAGCGGCGCATTAAGGGGTATTCGGAGCGGTTCCTTTCTATGGCAGGGAGGGAGGTGTTGATCAAAGCGGTTTTACAAGCCATTCCCACGTATGCCATAAATTGTTTCTTATTGCCGGACAACATCATTGATGAGATTGAGACTACTATACGTGGGTTTTGGTGGGATCACAGGGGGAAGAGGAAAACTCACTGGATCAAATGGTCGGTTCTTTACTCAAGTAAGTGGTTTAGAGGTTTGGGATTCAGAAGGATTAAATTGTTCAATTTAGCTATGCTAGCTAAACAGCTGTGGAGGGTGGTCAGGAACCCGGATAGTTTGCTAAGCCATTTATACAAGGCTCAATACTATCCACATTCGGATATTTGGAGTACCAATTTGGGACGTTCACCGTCATTTACTTGGAGAAGCCTTTTTCAGTCTCGGTACTTGTTAGCTGTAGGGTCGAGGTGGAGAGTGGGAACAGGGGAACATATTCATATTTGGAGGGACCGCTGGTTGCCTCGAGAACCTGTTTTTAGACCGAAATTCAAACCGGGCTCCTTTATCTCGCCGGAATGGGTTTTAGAGTTAATGCAACCCAACCTCTGCAAGTGGGATGATGAATTGGTGAGGAATGTGTTCTATGAGGATGACGCGCGGTTGATTCTTGGGATCCAGTTAGGTGACATACGGCGGAAAGATACTCTGATTTGGCACTTCTCCAAAGACGGACGCTTTTCGGTCCGTAGTACCACCACTTCAATTGGTGGATCGCGATGCGGCCACCACTTCCACTCACCCGGACCACCGGATCTGGAAACACATTTGGGAGCTGGACATTGTCCCGAAAATTAAAAACTTCATGTGGCGGGTGTGTCATGGGGTCTTACCAACTGCTGTTGAGCTGCATCGTAGAAATTGTGGTGATGACATTTCCTGTATGAATTGTGGTAAAGTGGAGGATTGGTCCCATGCACTGGTGCACTGTGATGTGGCGCGTCAGGTTTGGGCCTTGGCTCAGGTCCCTTGGTCTTTGGTCTCACGATTGGCTACAGACTTTAAGGAGGGCATGTGTGATATCTTCGAGAATTCTGAGAGGGAGGATAGTAGGAGAGTAGTGAAGGTATTGTGGATGCTGTGGAAGTGCCGGAATTTACGTCGTGCGGAGGGGATCAATAAATCACCTCTCGAGGTGGTCAATATGGCTCTTAACTACCCTAATCCCGTCTCCAGTTTGGAAGCTCCTGCGGCGACGGTGGGGGATGGAAGGGCAGTCCATAAGTGGGAAGTTCCGAGCCCCGGTTGGGTGAAGTTAAATTTCGATGGAGCTGTGTTCAAAGAGGCAAATGCGGTGGGGATTGGTGTGGTTGCAAGGGATTCGGATGGAAATTGCATCGGGTGGGAGACCTATAGGAAGAGCAATGTTGCTGACCCTGAGGTTGCGGAGACTCTTGCAGCTCTCTCGGCGGCGCGTTTAGCCCGGGATTTCGGATGGAAGAAGATTGTGATTGAAGGAGACAACACCCAATTTATCCACCAGCTAAAAACCTCGGGCGACAACCTGTCCCCCTTGGGAAATATCTTTCACGACATCAAGCTTATTTGTTCGAGTTTTGATTCTTGTCGTTTTTCTAGCATTAGGTGTGGCGCGAATAAAGTCGCCCACATTTTAGCTCGTAATGCGGCTTCGGCCTGCGTTGGTTCTGTTGATATTCCTTTGTTTGCTTCGGACCTCGTTTTTGGCGATTTGCAATAAATTGATCCCTCGGGATCCTTTGGTCGTCAACAAAAAAAAATATATATATATATATATATATACACGTGATTCGTATTAGTTCCATGATCTAACAAGGTATGATGATGGGATAAAAACACCTGTATTAAAGTTGTATAGAAGTGATTAGAGTACACAAAAAAGCCGCTAATATTAGGTTAGCATTAAGTTAATTAATGTGCCGACAGATTATTAGTTAGCCAAATTACAGAAGTTACCCTTATTTATTCGAGTTAATTACACAAATACCCCTTGTAAGTGTGAGTGAGTTATTTATACTACTTGGACTCAGCTGTAAACAAGTTTACGAATAATAAAGTTCTTTATCCTTTTCCCTAATTCTCTTTGGATCGAGTTCTGCCTGTATAAAGGAAATCATGCGCGTCAATTCGTTCACCTTTCAGTATTATATATAAGTTTTAATTAATGCGTGCATACTTCGATTTTTTTGTTCGTATGGTGTCGGAAACAGAAAGGGCATCCATATGTGTTCCATACGGTTAAATGTTCAAAATTTAAAAAAAAAAAACCGACACATTAGGAACACGGCTCGAACATGACATTAAGATGTATTTCTGATTTTGAAGAATTATATTTTCTAAAAAAAAGAAAATTATATAAATTCACTAAAAAATATACAATATTAATTTAAATTTATTTTTACTTTTATTTTGAATTTTTTCTCATAATATCATGTTGCACAAAATATATTAATACTATATGTAATGTCTTTAAATAATGAATTGTATATGAATATATCTTGTTTAAACTTATAAGATTGAATTTCTTATTTTAAATTAATTAATAAAATATAATATATTTATTTATATATAATATATCTGTGTTAGAACCCTAAAGTATTCTAATTTTCTTAAAAAAATTATATTACTGTTCTCATTTTCAGTGCCACCTCTAATTCACAAACAACCAGAAAGAGTACCAAAAGCAAGGAGGAGAAAGCCGGGAAATTCTTGGCTGAGCTGGGTGTGGGGCCCGATCCCTACACCCGGCTCTTACAGGTGAATAAAAAAATATAAAAAAATTTTTTTTTTTTATTCACCTATTAGAGTCGGGTGTAGGGATCAGGGCCCACACCCGACTCATCTAAGAATTTTCCGGAGAAAGCCTGATGAACCATTTCAGAAGCAGAAGAAAAATGGAATTGGGTGGCCAATAAAAGTATAAAACCATGTGCTCTTAGGCTTCATTTACTTCAATTGAAATAGATGGGCTGGCTATATTGTCTAGCCTTTTCTGGGCTTTACTTTGCTAGGCTTGTTTTCCATTAAATTCCCGGAGCCCCGGGTATAATTGAGAAAAGGCAATGGTAGATAGCCGGCCAAAAAAGGAGTTGCTAAATAACCTATTGGGGTTGGATTGCGCAAAATTACTTTTTTACCTCTCACTATTACTTATTAATTACATAATTGCCCTTCAATTTTCTGCAGTCCATTTTCATTTCCCCCATATGTTGCAACTCATTACCGACCAGCCGCCGGCCAAGCAACAACCACCTCTACCGATTTCGTTCTTCCAGCCACTCTTGGCTGTCGATCTCCCCCGCCGAACTGCACTTTCCGGCGATCTCCGCCTTCACTCCACGACTGCCTTCAACCATCTTCGGGTGCCCCCTTTCTTCCAATTTTGTTAGCAGCCACCAGCATTAGCCACCGCACCACCGATTCGTCATCATCCCCTACTCTCAGCCAAGAAAGGAGACTCCAAGCAGCAGCCAAGCTCAAAGATTGCAGAGGAGCATATGAATTCCCAGCTGCTACTTCTGCGGAAAAATTCTTGGGGAACAAAAAATTCTTCAAATTGTGCATTTTATTAACGCCATTGATCATGAGGGCATTCTTAGAATTTCGCCTCTAAACAGTGGTTAATAACTTCCAAAGTAATGGCTCATACATTCAAGACTATTTAACCAGCTATGCAAACAATTAATGTAAAAAGGGTCACAAGGTTATATAGCCAGCATTTTCAAAAATTTTAAACCCCCTCCACTGGATTGCAAACTTTGAAGTAAATGAAGTAGACAACGTGGACCAATGAGATATTCCAAGTGTGGGGAACAAGGTCGCAATAAAAGAAGCTGTACTTATATACCCACTGAGCATATGGGTTAAGTAATAGAGGTAACTGCACAGTATACATTTTTGTCTTTGTTATGATATTAATGTTCAATATAGTAAGAAGTCGTTTACTTTTCAAGGAAAGGTTTTTGGCAGATAGGATAATGAAGATTTTTTAAATGGATTAACATAACATTATCTATTATTTACCTGATAAATATTATGTTTTCTTGAATTAGTCGTTTACTTTACGTCTAAAGATAATTACTTTAAAAGTAATTTTACCAAAATAGCCATACACTAATCTCATTTAATATATACTTTTTTTTTCTTCCTTCTTTTAACGATCATTGGCATACATATGCATTTTTCCTTCTTCTTCTAAATTTCACGGCCAGTAGTTTAAATTTTTAAGTATTCTTTTTCAAGTAATAGTAATTGATGATGATTAATTATTATTAAATAAATTTAAAATCACATTATATTAATTGAGTGTCAGTTTTTAAGTTAATTTTTTATAAATAATAGTAATTAATGATGCTTATCAATTAATAATTTCTTAGCTATTAATAGTAGATTATTTATTTTCCATTTTTTGATACTTAGCTATTAATTTTAAAATTTTCTGAATGTTAGATAAACAAAATATAAAATATTCATAGTACAAAATATTCTCTTTGACTGAGATGATTTCTGGCTTCCAGAATCGTAGCTAACGTGAGAAAGGGAAGTTATCTTATTTCTTTTTTTAATAAATAATAATGGCAAAAATTTGTAAACAAATCAAAGATTTGGGAAAATAAGTAAATGACCCATGCCGATAAAAATCATGATTTCTCAAACACGGCATTTTGCCATGTGACAGAAAACTAACAAAATCTTCTTTATTCTACGGGCCGAATAGATTTTGGCAGAAAAACCAATATGAAAAGTAAATGACAGATTTTGAGATTTAATTAATTTTATCTGCCAGATTAAGTGAAAGGTGGGTTAACCCATAGTAAATTATTTACTTTAACGGGTGATAGGCCTATGGTTTAAGTGCAAGTTCAATATATTTGTAGGAATAAGTATGAGATATTTGTTCCGTGCAAATATCATTGTTAATTTGCCTATTTCTTGCCAACTTTTGCAAAAAGACATTATGAACCCAAACTTGCTTCTTATTACATAATTATCATTATTTGGTGAGAATGAACTAATTTTGTATCAATTCAGAAATGTCAGTTGTCGATTTTTTTTTTCTAATTCTTGTTTGTTGTTTTTTATTATTGAATATGAGTTGAAGCAAATCAAAAAATTGAACTAGTTTGGATTACGAGAATGAACTTAGCAAAATTCCGATATGAAAATGAGTATGAAGTGAAAAGAAGAAATTGAGATTTTGAACGCAAAAGGAAAAACTTCAATCAGAAATTAAGAAAAGGAGAAAATTGAGATTTTACAAGTAATTTAATAAAAACGACCCAACATTATAAACAAGTGGTACAAAATTGGGTTATCAGCAGATCATAAATAACTAATGTAAACAAGTCATTTTTTGTGTTTTGGGCAATTAGCCCAATTTTTATATTTTATTAACCAGAACCTATGTGATTACTCTCTAGTGAAGTAAACGACTTCTAACTATTATTTTATCTCATGTTAAAAATATTGTGGAATTTCCGCTCAAGCACCTGTGGATGGTGACGAAGTGATGAATCCAATACAACCACAAACTTGCGCATTTGTGGACTAACCAATTACTCAGATAGGAGCAACTATGTACCATCAATTTTTGGATTCAAGTGGTTTGTCAAGATTAGTAATTCAAGAACCTGTCTCATTCAGAGATCTAGAAGGCCCTAGCAATATTACTGAGACAAAACCTATTCTTAACGATGGCAAAAGGTTTGTCAATATTTCTAGGTTTGTCAATATCAAGAAAGAAGCAGTGAAAAAAAAAAGAAAAGGAAAGAAAGAAACAGTAGAAAAGAAGAAGACAGAGGCAATAAAAACGAATGAGGAAATATCAAAGAAAACGATCGAGCAAAAAGAAAGAATCCTTTTGTTTAGATCGATGTAGCATGAAAATTTTATCTTGTTTTGTTTTGTTAAGTCTTGTGATTTTGTGTTGTAGCAAGTCTTTTGGAATATTTTTGTGTTGTTGAAATATTTTGTCAAACTCAAATATCTATGTACTCAGACTTGATGATGTATTGATGTTATTGTTCAATTATTTATTGATGTTAATTTCATTGTTTAGCAAAAAAATAATAATAATAAATAATTGTAAACTTACCTAACTTAATTGCAAATCATGAAATGAACATGGTTAAATTGCCAAAATTAAAAATTTATAGGACCAAATTGTCAAAACTGAAAATTTATAGGATCAAATTTGCATATTTGTCGCATGTATAATAATTTTTCATACAAATTAGATATTTTTGCCATGTCATCCCGCCAAATCAACAAAGAAATTAGCCACGTGGCAAAAATTCCGACGACTAATTAATTTTTTGGCAAAAATCGAACATAAATTACAAAATTTTAAAATTTACAGGACTTAATTATAAATTTTAAAATAAATAAAATTAAATTACTAAAATTACAAATTTATGGACCAAATTTGTATTTTTACCTAAAAAATCCATCACATGTGGGAAATGTCAGAGCCACCGGCCACAGCACCTGCTCAGTATTATGACATTTATAATTTCTTGGATAACATTTATAATTTCTTAGTATTTTTTTTGGTCGCAATAATTTCTTAATGAAATTGTCCAAGTTATATTATGTTGGATAACATTTATAAGTATTTTTTTTTTTGGCTCGCAATAAATTCTTAGTACTTTTTAGTATTTATGATGTACGTATATATACAAGACAATACGAATATGATAAAATACGGATATGACGATACATATATTTTAAAAAAAAAAATTTCATATGAGAAGTATCCAATACAATATTCGACACAATACAATATAACAAAATAATATTTTTAAAAATATTTATACATTTAAACTTGACTTCATAGTATGTGGGCAACTCTAAGATGAATTCTCATTACCTTCTTCCACTTCTGTTTCGATTCGCCGCCTTCTTATTTATTTATTTATTTCTTGCGATTTTACATACTCTATCTACTTTTTAGTTGTCTATTATCTAAGATTATGGAGCATATTTTTCCAACTTTAGAAACAAAGAATCTAGTTCATGACACATTAATTATTCAATTTCCATGGGGAAGATTTTCCTGATGAATTTACATCGAATGCGAAGAATCTGCACGAATCAATCGGGAGTAGATTTTTTCGGTCCGTGATCCGTATGTAATAGCGGCAATTTTCTGATGAGTCTGAGATTCGTATGAAATAGCGACCTAGTCGCATTTTGGGATTTTATTCATAAATCGATTTTTGTATATGAAAAACTTTTATGTATATGTATTCGGAAATTTGTTTTGGTTTTGGAAATAAGTTCTTACATCCGTTAAGTCCTGGCGCTCCAGTTAAGTTAGGACCTAGGGGCATTTTGTTAGAAGGGGCATCCAAGTCTTTTTTTAATTAAATAACTCCAAGTTTTTAAGTTTTCATTATATAACCCTTTCTTTAGTTATCTCTAATAAAATAAATATTAAATATAATTATTTTTCACGTCAACATGTGGAGTGATTTTTTTTCTCGATCTACAAAATTTTTTTCTCGATCTTCAAGATTTTCTTTTCTTTTTTTTTTTTAATTTTCTTTTATTCTTTAATTTTATATTTTTTTTTATTCACGAAAATCAATAGGATCGACATATAGATTTTCATATATATTTTTATTTTCTTTTATTCTTAAAGATCTTCATCATCGAGTACTCGATCAACCGAATCGAGTGTTGATCGATTCAAGTAGAATCAAGTACTCGATCAACCGAATCAAGTCTATTCTATTGATTGAGTACTTGATCATGAAGATCTTCAAAAGATTTGAAGAGTAAAAGGAGATCCTTTGAATCTTCAAACATCAAATACAGAAAAGAAAAAGAAAAAGAACACCATAGAAGAAGATCAGATTTCTGTAATTATTTTTCTATCCTTTTTTTTTTTTTTTTGTTAATCGTGGTTGTAGAAGGCGACGAAAAATGCAGGCGAGAAGACGACGCAGGCGAAGGCACGAGAACACAGACGCAGGCGAGAAGATGACGATTTCTGTTTTTTTTATCGTTGAAGGAGAAAAAATCATTATTGAAAGAGAGAAGTAAAGAAGACGATTAACGATGGCAACGACGATGAAAGCAACGACTGGTAGAAGACGATGAAAGCAACGACTGGTAGAAGACGATGAGAAACGGCGAGAGAAGGAGAAGGAGAGACGGAGGAGAGAAGAAGAAGAAGAATAAATTAGGGTTTGATTTGGGTGGGAGATCTGAAATTTGAAAGATATGGCGTGGTTATGGATATAATATTGAAGAGCCACGTCAGATAATAGAGAAAAAAATAAAAGAAAAAGAAATTGAGGGTTATATCCTAAAAAAAGTCTTGGGTGTCCCTTGCTCGCAAATTGGCTCCAGTTAAGTAGGCCCTTGAAGTTTGTAACCGAGAATACCGGGGAAGGCCTGGCCGACAATTGAATCTATTACTTACCTCCCTTGAGATCTCTTACGGCATGATTGGTATGCATGAATGGAATGAGACAGGAAAGGAATGAGCTTTGTAATGGAATGAACATAGGAATGGAATGACTTTATTATGACATTGCTATGATTGGTACTCCAAGTAATAAAGTTAGGAATGAAATAAAAATTTTAAACTGATTTCATTATTAATAATAATATATAATTAAAAATATCTTTATATTAAATATATATTTTAAATTTTTTATTTTGAGTAACTATATATTTATTTCATATATATGATGAGACACAAAACCGCTCTCGAATCGGAGCCAGCCACGTGTCAACGCTTGACGATTGCGGGACTGGACGCTCGCATTGATGGGCTCGCGGGCCTACCCAGCCCACTCACTTGCTCATCAGTACAGGCCCCTGAGCCTCGGCCAACCGTTCAAGTGAAGGATTCAAGCTGATGGGCTTGACGCTCAAGTCCCGACCCTCGGGGTCACCCTTCTCAAGGAAGCACCCACGCGAGGGCCCCATTCTTGATGCTCGGGATTTTGACGCTCCAGGATCATCTGCCGTGGGAGGTCCATCCGTACACTCTCTGAGCGTCACCAGCGGTCGTACATGATCCTGCCCTACTGCGATGGATCCGAACCTTAGCAAGGAGGACCTTGAGCTTTCCTCTCATGCGACCCTCACCAACAACCTCTGACACAAAGGTAGAGCGCACCTTCCACCTGACACGACGCCACCTTTTCAGAAACATCATTCTCACACCCTCACAGGTTGTCACGTGTTAGGGAAACACAGGTTTGGGACCACACGGTCAAGTTACACATTTACCCTCACCCCTAACATATAAATAGGGGAGAATACATGCTTTCTCCCCCAAGTCATCTTGAGGATACATACTGTATTCACTGTTCTGGGTTCTTTCCGCCATTTTTCTGCATCTTCTCAAGCTTGACCCTACCTTCAACACAGTTGCTTCATCACTACATTAAGCATACTTGGTGTTATCCTAGCTGGAAGAACCCACGCACAAAAGGAAACCCAATTCCTGAGGCTCAACGTCTGTGATGGTCTTCCCTTCTACAAATAAATTGTAAAAGTGATTGGTGTTTAAATCCTTTACAAGTTTCTGCACAATCATTTCTGGCGCCGTCTGTGGGAAACAATCATCCTCTTCATCTTCATCAGATTCTTCCTCTTGAGCTAGTTGCAAAGTAACACCAACAGCCTTCATCATGGTAACTGTTACAAGATCCGGAGCCCTGGGGAACAAGGGTGGACCTCCTCTCGTCGATGAGGAAAACACCGAGAACCACCCCACCCCCACCGGAGGTACGCCTCCGTCTGTCGCCGGAAACACTGATGCCACTACTGCCGCTCTTCCCCCAACAGGAAATGAGGCAGGAGGATCTGGCTCCAATCCTCTTCCCCCAGCCTTCGCTCAAAACGTTCCAGCCTCCCATCCTGGCGTGTACCCTATGGCCATGCCACCACCAGGATACGTTCTTATGCAGCCCGGAGTAATGCCCGGAATGATGCCTGGAATGATGTCCATGGTCCAGCCGTATCAAGTGGGGACACTAAACCTCCCATTGTCACTGCCTAGGGAGATACAGGGGGTGGAAATGCCCCAGATTAGCACTCAGCAACTTCAAGCGCTGTACGCGCAATGCGAAGGTCAAGCGGTGCAGAACGCTTGGGAGCATTTCACCGCGGCATACTTTCCCTCATTGGCAGGTACTCGAGCGGCCCCACCCCTAGAAGGACTCCCGGCGCACCCATTGACAATGGCGCAGAACGCGTTGAGGGCCCAGCAACCACCCCCTCCACCGATTCAAGAAAACGAAGCCCCTCCGAGGGTCCAACAGGAGCAGCAGCCCGATGGAAATGAAAGGGTGGGAAATAATGAGGAGGTCCAATCAAGGGCCACAGAAAGGGCAAACTGCAGAAATGTCGATGACCCTCAGCTTGCCGCAGTACAGGATCAGCTAAAGAGGCTCCAGAATGTGGTGGAGCAGCTCTCTTGTGCAAGGTCTCAAGTCCCCCGCGATTGGGGCGAGAGGTCCAGGGCCAGAGATGCTCGCCGGCCACGCAGCCCAATTTCTCGCCGTCGTAGGGAAGCCAGTTATGAAGATCCCGAGGATAGGGATTACAGGATCATGACCGGTGACTCACCCCTCATTGAGGAGGTGTTGATGACTCGTGCAGGGAAGGGCAAAATCCCCTCGTCTGTCAACCGATATGATGGAACCACCGATCCAGCCGAGCATCTGGATCACTTTGTACATTTGATGCATCTATATGATCACCCTAACCACTATTGGGCCAAGGTGTTCGTCACTTCCCTCACTGGAATGGCTCAAGACTGGTACAAAAAACTTCCCCCACGCTCAATTCGAGGGTATTATGACTTGACCGATGCCTTTGTAAGCCATTTCAATTCCTTAAAAGCACCGGCCCCAGCCGCGACCGCTCTTTACAGCTTGGTCCAAGGGCCGAACGAGACTCTCCGGTCTTTCATGGGAAGGTTCAACAAGGAGATCTTGTTGGTAGAGAAGCCCTCGATGGACTTCTTGAGGCACGTTCTGTTCGGAGCCATCAACATGAAGCATTATGTCAGCAAGGAATTTGTCGAAGAGGTGGCCAAGAAAAAGCCATGCTCACTGATGGAGATAAGGGACATAGCTGACTCGTTTTTCACCCTCGAAGATATGTATCTTGCGAGGGATCAGAAGATGGCAAACACCCCTCGATCTATCAAGGCCCCCGAGGATAGAGGAGATTCCAATAGGGGTCGACGACGTAGTCCCATCCCCACTCGCCGTAATTCCCCGCCTTCGCGTAGGCTCGAGCGCATCCCCCTCAACCGTCCCATAGCTGAAGTATACTCCATGGCGGATAAAAAACTGTTCAAGAGACCGCCAAAATTGAGAGAAACGGAAGCTCAAAAGCGATCAGGAAAGTATTGTGCCTTCCATAAGCAGAAGGGGCATGACACCAACGAGTGTCGCTAGCTCGAGAGTGAGATACAGAGGCTCATCGCCGGGGGGCACCTCAAGGAGTTTGTAAAGGTGCTGGAAAGGTACGATGAACACTGCACTGAACGAGCGCGTATTAGAGGGAGGAGTCGTTCACGTTCGCGCAGTCCTCGCCACCACCACATCGAATCCAGTTACCGTGGCAAAGGGAAAGCCGTAGACTCGGAAAACCAGCCCTTCGCCGTCATCCACATGATTGCTGGTGGACCCTCGGGGGGTGATTCTAACGCTTCCCGATGCCGATACGTTCGGAGCTACGATCAAAGATCTTCTCAGCTCAGGTCAGTGCTCTCCATCTACAGCTCATCACGCTCGGAAAAGGATGAGAGCGTATGTTTCACAGAGAAAGATTTAGAGCACATTGTAACACCCCATGGGGTCGGTGAAACCTCAGACTGCCCCATGGTGGTTAGCTTAGACGTTCATAACCACGTTGTAAAGAGGGTTCTGATTGATAGTAGAAGCTCTATGAACGTTCTCCCTTATTCCACGTTTCAAAAGATGAATGTAACAAACATCCCGCTCGAACCCCTCAGAACAACCCTCGTTGGCTTTGGAGGTTTAGAGATCATCCCTCGCGGACAAATTCGCTTGGCCACCTCTTTCGGTCGCCCCCCACAGCGAAAAACTTTAAATGTTCTCTATGTAGTGGTCGAAGTGGACCTGCCATACAACATCATCATTGGGCGCCCAGCCCTCGTCGACTTTAAAGCCGTAATTTCCACCTATCACCAGAAAGTCAAGTTCCCCACCCCCGAGGGTACCGGAGAGGTACTGTGCAATGTTAAGGAGGCTTGGGAGTGCTACATCCTTTCCCTTCGAAGCCACAAACCCAAGCAGCCCAGTCAAGCAGGTTCCACCAAGAAGTCAGTGGATTTTCCCAAGTTGGATGAAGATGGCCCCGAGCGCAAGAGGGCCAAACTTTACAAAAAGAAAAATAAAAAGAAGGTCGAGACCGAGCCCTAGGACACAGGGGGGGCGCCTCTTGGTGCCGTTGGAGAATCATCCTCGGAAGACGAGGATCGCCTACCCTTGGAAGGTTCTAACGAGAAACTTACAGGCAAAAAACGAGCGCTCGAACAGCCAAGGCCTGAAGTACGGATAGAGCCTTCAGAGAGCTTTCTTACCATCGAATTAGAGCCCGGGAACCCCGATAAAACCACCCAGATAGGCTCCAATCTCGACGGCCCCTCACAGATCATGATGATCGATTTCCTTCGTGAGAACCTTGATGTATTTGCATGAAAGGCTTTCGATCTCACGAGGATAGATCCGAGTGTCATAGTTCACAGGCTCAACGTGGACCCGGCCTTCAGGCCCATCAAGCAAAAGAAAAGAGACGTTCATGGATTTAGGAGGCAAGTCATTAAAGAGGAGGTAAACAAGCTCCTCGAGGCTCAGTACATAGAGGAGATCCTATATCCTGAATGGCTGTGCAATGTGGTGCTCGTTCCAAAGAGCGCCAACAAGTGGCGTATGTGCAATGACTTCACGGATCTCAACAAGGCGTGTCCTAAGGATCCGTACCCACTGCCAAGAATTGATCAGTTAGTGGATTCGACCGCTGGGTGTGAACTTATGAGCATGATGGATACTTTCCCAGGGTATTATCAGATATTTATGGCTCCTGAGGATCGTCCCAAAACTGCGTTCGTTGTCCATATGGGTGTTTATTGCTTCAAGGTTATGCCTTTTGGGCTCAAAAATGCAGGAGCGACATACCAACGCCTTGTCAACAGAATGTTCGAGTGTGAAATTGGAAAATCCATGGAAGTGTATGTGGACAACATGATCGTTAAAAGCGAACGCCGATATTCCCATCTGGAAGACCTCAAACGGGCGTTCGACATCCTGCGTCGTTACGGTATGAAATTGGATCCTTCCAAATGTACATTTGGCGTGCGGGGTGGCAGGTTTTTGGGGTACATGGTCAGCCGGCGAGGCATAGAGGCAAACCCAGAGAAGATTAAAGCATTCCTGGACATACCCTCCCCTCGCAATCTGAGAGAGGTCCAGGTGCTTGTGTGTAAGATTATTTCTTTAAATAGGTTCATCTCCAGATCAGCGGACCGGAATCTGCCCTTCTTTAAAATTTTGCGTAACGCTCGCAATTTTGCTTGGAACGAGGACTGTGAGAAAGCTTTGCGGGAGATGAAGCAGTATCTTTCGAGCGCGCCTTTGTTGGCCAAACCTAACCCGGGGGAGAACTTGTTTATCTATCTGTCGTTTCCTCAGAAGCAACGAGCGCTGTCCTCGTGGCGGTTCGCGAGCGTAAGCATATGCCTGTATATTATTTAAGCAAGACTCTACAAAGAGCGGAGAAAAGATACATGGAAATAGAGAAGTTTGCTTTTGCGCTTGTTAATGCCTCCCGATGGCTAAGGCCTTATTTTCAAGTACATTCCATCGTGGTACTTACAGATCAGCCCCTCAAACAGGTGCTTGCAAAGCCGGACGTCTCAGGGAGATTAATTAAATGGTCAATTGAGCTTAGTCAATTCGACATCACCTTCGAACCTCGCACAGCAATACAGGCTCAGGCCGTAGCCGACCTATTGGTGGAACATTTCAAATTAGATACCGTACCCTCAGCAGAGGATGGTTTATGGCTTTTGCACACAGATGGCTCCTCGACCTCACAAGGGGGGGGGGGGAGCCGGGGTGACCCTCAGGGACCCTCTCGGAGCTGAAGTTGACTATGCAATCAAGCTGGCGTTCCAAGTCACCAACAACGAAGCTGAGTATGAGGCCCTCATCCAGGGGCTCAGAATTGCACTCCAAAATGGTACCACTCGGGTCACTGCATATGTTGATTCACAGTTGATCGCGAGTCAAATTGACGGTTCTTATGAGGCCCGAAAAGCCACTATGGTGCAGTATCTAGCGAGCGCTAAGGAGGTGATAGCCAAGTTCAAGGAATTCCACCTTTTACAGGTCCCAAGGACAGAAAACGAGCGTGCTGACGCCTTCTCAAAGTTCGCATCCGCCCTGGATGGTTCTTGCGAGCGCACTATTACATTTCTTAGAACAGAGGAGCCGCTGATAAGTAAAGGCAAACCTTCGAAGGAGGTGAATATGATTGACCCCTCCGAGCCTTGTTGGCTCGACGAAATTATCAGATTCCTCCAGGATGGAACTAGCCCAAGTGACAAAGTTGAGGCTCGAAAAATTAGAAACAAGGCTCCTCGCTTTTCATTAGACGCCGAGGGCCGATTATTCAAGCGGTCCTTCCAGGGCCCCCCGTTGAGATGTTTGAGACCCTCGCAAGCCAAGGAAGTACTAGAACATATGCACAGTAGAAGTTGTGGGAACCACTCGGGCGGTCGTATATTGGCCAAGAAAGTATTGAGGAGTGGGTTCTACTGGCCGTCGGTGTTACAGGACGCCCTCGCCTACTCTAAGAAATGTCCCAAATGCCAATTTCACTCCAACACCCCTCAACTGCCAGCGGCCCAGATGATACCTATTGACGTTTCTTGGCCTTTTGACCAATGGGGAATTGACATAGTTGGGCCCCTGCCCATGGCGGTCGGGCAGAAGAAATTTGTGATCCTCGCAGTAGATTATTTCACCAAATGGGCTGAGACTGAGGCGGTCGCGAAAATAACGTTCAAAATTGTAAGGGACTTCATTTGAAAAACATCATTTGCAGATACGGCATCCCGAGGGTAATCATCTCGGATAATGGATCCCAATTCATTGCTGCTGACATACGGGATTGGTGCTACGAACTTGGGATTGAGCAACGTTTCACTTCCGTGGGCCACCCTCAGGCCAACGGTCAAGCGGAGGTAACCAATCGAACCATACTCCAGCATCTGAAGATGATGCTCGAAAGTAAGAAGGGCGAATGGGCTGAAGAACTTCAAGGTGCGCTATGGGCATATCGCACCACCCCCCGAGCGGCGACGGGGGAAACACCTTACTCTTTGGTGTACGGTTCCGAGGCTATGATACCTGCGGAGATCGCTCAAGAATCCGTACGCGTTGCCTATTTCAAGCCTGCCTCCAACGAAGCCAACCGAACGCTCGAATTGGATTTATTAGACGAGAGGAGAAACTTAGCCTGGGCTCGCATCCACAAATACAAGGCGACCATAGCCCACCAGTATAACAAGCGTGTCAAAGAAAGAACTTTCCAACTAGGGGATTTGGTCCTTAAAAAATTTGAAGTTTCTAAACACGTGGGTAAATTGGATCCTAATTGGGAAGGCCCCTTCAAAGTCGTCCAAGTACGAGCAAACAACACCTACTTGCTAGAGACTTTGCAAGGCGAGCGTCTCCCAAGACCATGGATCGCGTGTAACCTCAGAAGATTCTATGTGTAAATCATAGTCTTTAGATTGTCCGATTGCGGAGTGGTGTACTTTCTTTTGACAGAAAGCATATTGTAATCATCCCTAAAATTACAAAGTATAGCAGTAAGTATTGGATTCATTATTGTGTCATTTATTTGCTTCCATTTTAATTAATGATTAGGCCAACAAAGAGCCTACTCCGTGTCGAGCATCCTCCACGTCGAACGGCTTAATTAATTTTGATTAATGATTCGGGCAACAGAAAGCCTACTCCGTGTCGAGCACCATCCACGACGAACGGCTTAAATAGTACCCCAATCGTTTCAAAGCAACGCTATCTGTGTGTTGAGAACCCCCCACAATGAATAGTTTGATAATTTATGAGTGTGTAAGTCCTAAGAACGAGCGTGTCAGAAAATGGGGTGCTAAACGATTATTCTACGCCAACTGGGTACTCACCATGACAGTTCGTGCTCGTAAGCCCCCAATGACCCTCGCCTTCTTAGTAAAGAATACACTCATGAATAGCAGGCGTTGGGCTAGTCCTCCCATGAACGCTTGGGGACGAAGTTAACATTACGACAACGCTCTTTTTTATTCTCGTACTTAACAAATCCTGCAGTTGATTTCTGAAGTACATTAGAATGGGTGAGACGCTCAAGATAAAGGGGCGCATCTCAGGTTCAAGACCAATACTTAGCTAAGTCCTTAGGGGTTTTCTAAGTTAAAATTCGAGCCTCATTGCTAAAATAGCCAGGGAACCCTCTCAAGGAAGACCCTCACGGCAACAGTTGCATCTCCTAGATGGTCAGGCGTTACCAAATTCTAAACTAATGGTGCAGGGTGATAAGTGTCAGGGAACCTTCAAAGGAAACACCCTTGTGCGCATACTCTCCCATCACAGATGAACAAGAAAAACAAGTGTACAATCGTCGAGCGCGACGAAACAACAGCAAATCCAATCCATATTTAAGAACAAAAGAAAGCACGCAAACATTCAAGCAGTGAAAGAAGAGTTCGAATATATGGAAGAAGCATAAAGGAATCTAAAACATTCAGATGACAGTTGACGGATTAAATACATACATTAATTGTTCATAAATAGGAAAAGGAAATTAAACAGGCAAGCATAGGGAATCAACAACCAAGGGATTATCACTGGGCTTGAGAGTCAGGCTCTGGAGGGGCGGTCGCAAGAGGAACTGGGGCCAATACGTTGGCATCAGAAGTTTGGGCCTCACCTGGTTCCTTGATGTCCGCTGCATCCATGGCGGTGCCCTCGTCCTCTATTTGGATAGGCTCGGGGCCTAGGGAATTGGCAGCTATGAACTCCCGTTGGAGCATTTGCACCAAATCTTGGTACTCCGGCTCTGCCAAGCTCTCAGTGGGCTCCTTGTCTTGGACCATGGGCTCGCAGTTCTCATCTAGGTCCATGCGTAAGCGCTTGTCGGTTCGAGCACTGTCAGGAGCCAGGCCAAGTTTCACCATTTGCCCGATCGTTTTCCGGAAGAAGCGCCGAGCGTTATCGAAGCACTGATGTTGGCTGCAAACACAAAAGCTTTGGAACGCACGAACGTCATTACTGCGTCCCAGGAGACCTTCGCCGCTAGCCCTTCCACTTTCCCCTGCAGATCAACGAGGGCCTTCTTAGTATCTTCATTTTGGCGAGTGCTCTCTGCCGGCTGCATGCTCAATTCCCTATTTTGGACCCTCAGTTGGTCGCGCTCCACCTTCAACTCCCTATGACGTTCGTCAAGGGTAAGATAGGCTGCGTCCGCCTTCTGCAGATTCTCCCTCAGCCTGTCTTTCTCAAGGTTGGCTTCAGTCAGTTGAGTGTGGACGTTATTGTAATCCTCTTGCAGTTGGACGGGATCGGAGACTCACAGCAATTTCTTGTATTTGGCCTTATGGTTGGAGTAGGCCTGCGCTCGCCCCTACAGGTTCTTCAACCTGGGGATCACCTCCTGGAAGGTCAGAAACAAAGGTTAGCGTTAAAATTGGAGTACTGGAAGTTGGGATTCCCCATAGAATATTAAGGACTCACCGTTAGAAGGGCGTGACAAGCGTCATCAGCAACACGAGCGGCGTCATGCTCCTTCAGCTTATCGTGATCGCCGAAAAATTGGAGTTTTCCGACGATGTCCGAAACGAGGTTTACAGAGTAGGCATTCTTCCGCAGAAGTACCGGACCCTCGGTTCGCTGACGCTTGTAGCGAGTGTCGCCCTTGCAGCCCATCTTCCAGAAATCCTCATCCTCTGATGAGGAAGTGTCGCTGCCCTCGCCCCTGTGCCCCACTACCACTTCTTTTCCCTTGCCAGAAATTGGAATGGAGTCTGGCAGCCTCTTCCTTTTTCCTTGACGGTCAGCCCGGAGGGTCTCGTGGATACGGACCAGTTCCCCCGAGCGATTGCGGGAGCCGCTCGAACTCAGTGAAATTGGACCCTCGGGGGCCACCGGCGGAGGAGTAGCCCTGCGGGCGCCATCAGTCGTCAGATCCTCAATAGGGCCCCTACGAGCCTCGTTCTCCATGCCTCCGCGAGCGCCGTTATGGCCGCGACCGGACCTCGTCTAGTTCCCCTCCCCCTTGGAGCGTTGGGAGGGCGGATTTGCTGTTGCCGCGGGGGCTGAGGGTTAGCGTCGGGTCCCTGAGCGCCAAGCATACGAGAAAGAGCCTCTGCATTCATACCTAGGGATAATATTCGGACACCTGCAAGTAAGAAGATACGAGCGTCAAAGGTTGGTTGTTTGGATCACAGATACAAGAGTATAACAATCACACCAAGTTAGAAGACTATTCTAAAAGTTAGAGCAGTTAGTTCCTAGAATCTAACCATCGAGGGCCATGATGTCAGCAGGAGGGTTGATTATCATATCTGGGGGGCAAGACAAGCCATAACGAAACAGCACTCCCTCGTTCTTCATCAAGACCTCAGCCTTGATCCACTTCTTCTCACACCTCATTACGAGGGCTAATCCCTTTGCCCAGTCCTCGAAAGCCTTATTCCTTACCCTCTCCCTAACCAAGGGCCCCTCGCCATGTATCAACCACTGTCGATGAACCCCAAAAATTCTCCCTGGAGCCCCCACGAAAAAATATTTCTCTTTCCAATGCTCGCCATAGGAGGTGGAGGGAGAATCTATCATCTTAAAACCCGATTTGGCCTGGGCGTAATAGAACCCATCTGTAGGGGACGAGCGTGTTGAGCGGGCCACTTGTATTAAACTGTCAAAATTGGCGATCGAGGGTTCGTGGCCCAGAGCTTTCATCATGATTATAAAAGTATTGACTAGGGCTATGCCGTTCGGTAAAATTTGTGAAGGGCAAAGCGCCACGTGGTGACAGATGGTGGCAACGGCGGCGAGAAGGGAATCCTCAGGCCCCCGGCCAGAACCGCATCCCAGTAGACGCATAGTGGCGGTCGGTTGACCCTCTCTCCTTCCTCGGGAAGACGCATAGGATATACTGCTTCATCCCAATACACTTTCGCCCTCAACTCCTCCAAATCGTCGAGCGTCAAAATACTCTCAATTTCATCAGGGGATCTGTCGGTTTGGTGAAGGTTATCTTGCCTTACTCGCGTTGCCGGCTCCTTTCTCCTTCTTTGACGCCTTCTTTGGGCTTGACGCTCAAGTCCCGACCCTCGAGGTCACCCTTCTCAAGGAAGCACCCACGCGAGGGCCCCATTCTTGATGCTCGGGATTTTGACGCTCCAGGATCATCTGCCGTGGGAGGTCCATCCGTACACTATCCGAGCGTCACCAGCGCTCGTACATGATCCTGCCCTATTGCGATGGATCCGAACCTTAGCAAGGAGGACCTTGAGCTTTCCTCTCATGCGACCCTCGCCAACAACCTCTGACACAAAGGTAGTGCGCACTTCCACCTGACACGCCGCCACCTTTTCAGAAACATCATTCTCACACCCTCACAGGTTGCCACGTGTTAGGGCAACACAGGTTTGGGACCACACGGTCAAGTTACACATTTACCCTCACCCCTAACATATAGATAGGGGAGAATACATGCTTTCTCCCCCAAGTCATCTTGAGGATACATACTGCATTCACTGTTCTGGGTCCTTTCCGCCATTTTTCTACATCTTCTCAAGCTTGACCCTACCTTCAACACAGTTGCTTCATCACTGCATTAAGCATACTTTGTGTTATCCTAGCTGGAAGAACCCACGCACAAAAGGAAACCCAGTTCCTGAGGCTCAACGCCTGTGATGGTCTTCCCTTTTACAAATAAATTCAAAAAGTGATTGGTGTTTAAATCCTTTACAAGTTTCTGCACAATCAATATAAATATATTATTACTATTTTATATCGAATGTGTTATATATATGACATTTATTATATGTAATATATATATATGTATATATTATTTCTCTATTCATGCATAGATTATGTATTAATTATTTATTATATTTAATATATTTCTTGACATTTAAAAATAAATTTTAATATAAATATCAAAATTCGTTCTTTATAAAATATTTGAATTTATAAAATTTTATAAATAAAATAATATTTTGAACATGTTTTTTAAATGTATAATATATTTATATTTACATATATTTGATTTAATTTATTAAATTCTCAATGTGATTAATAGTATTTAATTTTTATTTATGAAAATAATAAAATATAATATGCATTTAACAAATAGGTGACGAAAATATAAAAATAATAATAAATTTTAAACATTGGGAATGACTAATACCATGGGGGACCAAAGGAATGGGTAATCCCATACTTGTGGGAATGGGCATTATCGCGGGAATGAGCATTCCTAATCATGTTTTGGTACCAATCATGGGTTTAGGAATGGATGCGGTAATGCTTATTCCATTCCCACCCCATTCCATCATACCAATCATGCCGTTAGTATTATAATATACATGCACATGAGTCGTGGTAGTTGGAGAATCTTGAGTTCGGAGACGATTGTGTGTCTCAACCGGAGAAGAATAGAATTGTGTCCCTAAGTCTCGGGGTTGACCATTGTGTTGTTTGCCACACAAGTAGCTAGGGTCGATTCTCCTTCTATCACTCCAAGAGGGATACGGTTGGATTTTTTTTTTCCATTTTCGTTATATATTTCTAGAGGAGATATAAGGTTAGACGATCGTTTGTATTCATCAAGCAAGTTCTTATCCGTTTGTTTGATTATAAACCAAGGGGTAGAGACTTTTCCATGTTCGTTATTTCTTTTACCCTTTGGATCATAATCTCTATTTCCATGTGTATGTTATGTATATGTAATCGAGTGTGTATGTTTAGTCCCTTCACCAATCTTTAGAACCGATCGAGTTACTAAAACTCTCCATTCTAAGTTTTTACAGGTACTACAAATTGAGGTAGACGGCAAAATAAGTATATGGTAGAGTCTTACTTTTATCCAAACTCAGAATCATGTACTTTATGCAAACTTTAGCATACATTCACTGATTTGCATATTTGATTAAGGGCTTTGTCGGCCATTACACATGTTTATGATGATGTTGATTTTTGGGCCACGAGAGCTATGTAGATATTTTTGTTGGGACAGGATATGCTATGACTATATGTTAGTTGACGATGATGTTAGAGATATGATATGATATTTTGTGTTATTGTTGATGATCTATGCACATTGGAGATGCTTTTGTCGGTCCGTATTTTGACGCTTCCGCATGTTATATGTTTTATTGTGTGCTTCGAGTTTGAGTCATAGGCTCATAGGTACTGCCTACGTTAAGTTAAAATTCATCTTTCACTCATTCATTACGGCTTTGGTACGTTTACAGATTATTCGCTTTGCATACGAGTTGGATCCTAATACAAGAACGTAGTGGTTCAACGTTTTGGACGCTACATTTGAGGTAGGAACTCAATATGTAGAAGGAAAGGCACAAGAGATAAGGGACGTTTCTCCCACTAGGCATGTCAATTTGTTTGAACTAAATTCACATTTACTAATTATATCTAAACACAAAGTCAGCTGTTCAAACAATATAAGAATTTAATTATAAAAGGGGACTTCAATTTTCGATATGATTTTCTGATTCTTCCAAATATATTCAAATGCTTCTTGATATAATCCTCTGATTTTTTCAGATATATTCAAATGCTTCTTGATAAATTTAATGGTTTGATCTTCCTTCAAAATCCAATTGAACTTGAATAACATTAGTTTATAGGTCTTTCGACTTAATAATAATCGAACATTGGATTTGGATGAACGTAGTAATAAACGTGATAAACTTACTACTAACACAATATATTTGAGAATTATATCGATTTGTCGGTTTAACACCTTAATTTAAAAAAAAAAAAGAAAAAAAAGGGGCTTGATCTTTGATGCCGATCTTGGGTAATAGGGAGAATGTTTGGTGTAGAATGCGATGACAAAATCCCTTTATATAGTAGTAGAGTTTGATAGTTTCAATTCAATATCATTTCATATTTATTTTTTTAAAAAAATAATATCAAATAAAATCACTTAAAGTTATAGTCTACCACATGTCACTACTTGATTTGTCTTCATTTATTAAGATGCATGACTTAATTTGATTGGTCGAAACATATTTAACTCCTGTGATCACTTAATTTGTTAATAAAATAAGTATTAGAACATCAATTAAATTTAGTTATTTAATTTTAAAATTAAATTTAGGGGAAATTACATCCAGGCCCCCTGAGGTTTGCCATAATTACAATTTAGTCCATGCTTTTTCGTTTATTACAAAAACACCCCTATGAGCACTGTTCACAGGGACTTTTTTTAAAAACACGAAAAAATGTATCCCTAAATTTTCCACTATTCCGCCAGGGACTTCAACTGAAACAGTGTTTATAGGGGGTCTTTTGTAATAAATGAAAAAGCAGGGATTAAATTGTAATTATGGCAAACCTCAGGGGGTCTGGATGTAATTTCCCCTTAAATTTAAGATAATTTTACAATATTAAATAAAGAATTAAATCAATAAATATTATTTATTTTATATTTATCATTTTTAATTGGATGAAAATTAATTTGTGTACGGACCTAACACAAGAAACTGATCATAGCAATATAATTTAAAAACGAAAAAGAAAACCCAAACTTATGTCACTAACATAGTAATATAGATGCTAAATTTGATCATATATTGAAACTGATAAAGTTTTTGTCCTTGAGACTTTGAATAGTATCCACCAAACTCTGCTCGAAAGAAATGAACTTCACACCCAAAGATTTTGCCTTTTCATTACACACTTGGTAAGGTACTCTTGTAGTCTTATTCTCTTCTGAACTGCATTTGAAACATAGGCAAGACCTTAGTGAATTGAAACTATACAGCCAAATATATGGAAGAAAGAATATAACGCGAATTACATTTACTCAGTGACGGAGCCAGAACCTTAAAATTAAGGATTCGTTTTTGTTAGTTCAAATATTTATGGTATATATAAGGGCCTTAAAGAAAGGTCATCGTTAATCGAACACCCCCTCATTTACACCATCAATATACATCTATAGGGAAAATTTTCAAGTTGGGGGTCACTAGCCCTTCCCCCTCCCTCCACGCCCCTCGGCTCATACGTGGCTCTGACAGTGCATTTTCACAAATATTCACGACAACAGAACACCGTTTTTCTTAATAAATGGAAATTGAGGGGAAAGTACTTTATCAAAATTGAAGTCAAAGAAGTACATATCTATAGACATACAGTATACGAACAAAAATATGTACAAACACGACAAAGAGTCTTACATGTTGGGAAGATCGAGTTTAGGGTACACTCTGCTCAAGATATTGAAAGCTTCATAGCCAGACCGAACTTTCTCAACAAGACAATACCTACCATTAGCCGAAGGATTCTCGAAAGCTAGAATATGTGCATGTGCAACATCTCTAACATCAACATAAACAAAAACTTCACCAGGCATTGCAATGCTCTTTCCTGCAAGGCATAAAATTTCATTTCATAGTTAATCCTAGATGAAATAATAAGCCTAATGAAGAAAAGTTCAAAGACACAAATAAAACTCGTAAATAACGAATCAAATGAAATTTCTAGTCAAACCCTACCTTTCGTAATGAAGTCCAGAAAATATTGAGAAATAATATTGAGAGTTGGTTGTAGGAGAGGACCAATCACCACACCGGGATTTATCACAATCAAGTTGATACCATTTTCCTGTGCAAACTTTCTTGCAGCTTCCTCTGCCAATGTTTTGGAAAGAATATACCAGTTCTGTGATTGAAGTTCATTTATCAGGGAACAGAAAGTGATTGTTGGATTGTTGGAACTATACAACACTCCCACATTCATGACCATAGCTAAACTGCATGAGATTCACAGATGGAGCAATTAAGTACTTGGGATAATTACACTGACATACATTGATCATTGGCCAAATTACACAAAATTCCCCCAAAAGGTTTGAAAAGTTATTGTTTAAAAATTTTAATTTAAAGTTCATGACTATAGTAACATGTATAAACGATTGGGTTGCTGGGGGAGTTTCTGTAATTTCTCAAATTTCCAGGGGAGTTTTGTGTAATTAGATCAAACCTGTGGATATATCAGAGCATTTATCTCATACCTAATTACATTTGCCTGTTCTTAGATGATATCATAGTATACTTAGAATTAGCAGAAGTGCAAGAACTGTGCAAATGGTAAAGAAAGTAGGAGGACGAACAATAAAAATAAGTCGAGACCTTATTTTCTTCACAAAATACTGAATCTGAAAACCAAGTTTCATCCACCTCACCATCAGTCGTGTGAAGGTTTCTGTTAGCCATGACCGACGCCATAGAAGATGTTAACACCACTCGTCGAACATATTGCGCCTTAACGCATGAACGAAGAACGTTAAGTGTTCCGTTCACAGTGGGTTCAATAAGTTGTGCCTGAAACAAGAAGAAGTACCATAACAACATTTCTGGAACAGGGTACAAATACAAAATAAGAAGAACATTAAAACAAAGGTTTTCAAACCCAAACATATCATTGAACCAAGAGTCTTACTGGGTACTGATTTGAGCCGTTGGGCCATCGGTCAAACACGTGTGGCATCATCATCACGCACTAAATATCTTAAATTTTTAATTACATATATACATATATATGTGTATATATATATATAAGCTTTACCAAAAAAACAATATGTATATATATAAGCCCAAGAGAATAAAACTTAATGTCAGAGAATAAAGCAAATAATATTTTGGAGTGATCGCTAGTCCAAGAGAAAGGTTTCAGAACTCCAGAATTTTACTGAGCCAACAGTCTGCTAGCCGCGGTAAAGTTTGGTTTTTTTAATCGGTTATTGACCAGTTCGTAGCAGTCCAGATTGGCCCTATATTGGACACTGATTTTATGGGCAATTCGGACCGAAACAAGCGATGCATCACCGGTTCAACTGGTTGACTGGCCGGTTCGGTCTTTCTTTTCAAAAGCACGATTAAAATTTAAAACCCATGATGCATACAACAATGAATGATATTTCTTATTCAAAATCCATAACTCATGATAAAATCCATCATGATGCAGAGTATAAGGCAACAGCTCAAGAGAAATTATTCCAAATTCGAATCACGGAGGATTGAATACCGGTGGATCAACGATATTTTCAAACATGACGGGAGATGCTGTGTGGAAAACACCATCACAGCCATCAATAACTGCATCAAAAGACCCTTCTTTTATCAAGTCGGCTTCGAATAATTGGAGTCTTTCTTCAGCACCTTCCAGCGTCTTGAGGTGTTCAACCTTCCTCGAATCACCTAAGGAATACATACTCCAAAGAAATTTGACAGATTAGGACATTAACAGGGCAATAGTTTCAAGAATTCATTCTATTCACACTTAACATTTGCAATTTGTGTGTGTGTGAGAGAGAGGGAGTGAGAGTAACTGAGGTTGCGGACGGTGGCTCTGATGGTGTAGCCACGGCGGAGCAAAAGCTTAACCAGCCATGAAGCAATGAAACCAGAAGCTCCGGTAACGCACACCACCTTTTCGGCCATATCTTTTTAACCAAACTTTTCAAGAATTGCAATATTGTGCGGTGTTGTAATTCTCCGCGTCGGTGCCTGTATATATATATTGATTAATATTGTGGTCTTAATTCATGTGGATTTGTTAGTGGCTCCAGCTTCCTGGGTTCGGCACTAATGATGCCAAAATTTAGCTAAATGAATTTCATGCGAACACATGCAATGCACCAAGGAGAATTTCAAGCAACATCTTCAAAGTCAGTAAGACGAAATGTATTGGAGCAGGTAGTGACGACTGACGAGCCAGTAGGAGTGTGTTTCAAACTAGCCTAGCCGAGTTTCAGTTTCGCTAAAAAAAATCTAACTTGAGGTTCAACTTGAAAATTTTTCTATCATTCCAGCTTGCCGAGCTGTTTCTTTTGGGGCCTGAGCTTGGCTCGCTCAAAACTCAAGCTGATCTCGGCATAGCTCCACGATCCAATTAATTTTTTTTAGGCCTTGTTTAGCACTTGTAATTTTCATATTATGTTTTATGATAGATATATTATATTATTAATAATTTTAAGTTTATATCATTATATATATATATATATATGAATATTATCAAACAATAATAAAGATATTAAAATACATATTATATATAGTATACTTACTCTTTTAAGTTTTATAACATTATCAATAAATTATAATTATTAATATATATGTATATACTAAATATGTTAAATTATATATGAATATTATTAATTATGTTATAGGAAAAATGTAAATGATGTAATTACATACTACAAATTATTAATCAATATTTTGTCAAGACATATACTTATGTTATTAATTTGTTATTATAATATATGATATTTATTATTTTATTAAATCAAATATTTTGGCGAATATTTTATGAACATATTGTTATAGTAGGAATATTATATGGTATAGCGTGTTATTGTGAAACAATATATTATTAAGATATATTTTGATTCAAAATTATTAAGGACCATATATATATATATATATATATATCATAGATGATGGGGTCAAAATACGATCGACCCACATGAAGACACGTGGCATCACCGAGCTGATGACATCTGTCTCCACATGGTTGCACCCATCAGCGCACGAGCGCTAAGCCATGCGCTAAGCCAGCCGCCATCAAGGGTGCATCCATCTGCGCTCGAGCGCCAAGCCCAGCAAGCGCAATCCTTCTTCAAGGAGTTAAGTCCAACGAGCGCTATCACTCCCACGAGCGTTCAACAAACTGAACGATTGGCACGCCCACGTGCCAAGGGAGCGCTCTTCGAGCGTCACACTCCCTCAGAGTGGCCTCCCCTTTGGCTCGTCACTTGAACTGGAGCCTTCATCCCCCTCAGCGGATATCTTGGCCTCCAATACTCCAGGTTGTCACGAGCGCGCTCTCAAGCCCTCGTCACCAACCACCCACATGGCTCTCTGACACAACGTACATGGCCGCGCACCTGCCACTGTTGCTAGCACTAACTTTTGGGCCGCTTTTGCAGAAGATTCCTCCTAGGTTTCTCTCTCACAGCGCCACGTGTTAGGGCAACATTCGGCCAGGACCACTTGAGGCAAATGACCAAAGGGCCCTTGACCCTCAACTATAAATAACCCAAGTCATCTTCTCCACTGTAAGCATTCTGGAGCATTCTCTAAGCTTTCTTCACTTCTGCAACTGTAACTGAGCTTACACTTATCTTCATACATAGAACTGACTTGAGCGTCGGAGAGCCAAACTGGGTATCACCCCCAGTTCCCCCAGCTTGGCCATCTGACCTTTCTTGTGCTTGTCCCAACAGGTTGAACCCCTTTCTCTTTTTCCGGCGAAGCTCCGGTGGTTTCCTCCACAAAATACAAATCGTAAAGTGATCGGATTCAGACCCATCCATTCCTGGACCCATCATTTTTGGCGCCGTCTGTGGGAAACCAGTCTTCCATATTCTTCCTTTCTTTTTGTTGGTAGAAAAACAAGCACATCTTCGTTTTCAACAGCCATGGTTGCAACGAGATCTGGAGCTGTTGGAGGAGGAGAAAACACCTCCCAAGATGCAAACATCGTTCTTCCCGTCACCGCTATTGGCGGAGCACTGCCACCTACCGTCGCTGATGGTGGAGCACCTCCCCCCGCAGGAGTGACTCCACAAGCAGAATCCCCCGTACCACCACCTGCTCCGCCGGCACCGCAGGTTCCCACCACCACTGGAGGAGTTTCTTTCTCAGCTCCACCACCGCTTGCACAGAATCCCTGGGTTCATCCCCAGATGAACCTTGGAATACAAGGTTACATGATGCCTCCGCCTGGCTACACTCTTACTCCGGCTATGATGGCGCCGCCGGTCCAGCCTTACCATGCCGGACAACTCCAGCTCCCAGTGGTGGTCCCCAGGGAGATTGAAGGAGTGGAATTACCTCCACTGACCACCCAACAATTACGGGCTCTTTACGCCCAATGTGAGGTTCAGGCGGCCCAGGGGGCATGGGAAAGATTCCATTCCATGTACTTTCCCTCTGGGCAGGCCACTCAGGTTGCAGCCCCTTTAGGCGGACAGCAGAACTTTCCCCTCAGGGAAGCCCAGGCTGTCCTAAGGGCACAACCACCACCACCACCAGCGAAAGAAGTGCCCCAGCAGGAGGGCAACGAGCGTGCCTCCGTGGGAAGGAACAAAGAGCCCACGGAGCGAGTGAACGAAAATGAAGGAGACTCTCATGTCTCCAGGAGGGGCTCACGAGCCCACAAGGACAAGCAAGTAGAAGTAAATCCTGACGTCCTCGCGGCTGTGCAAGACCAGCTACAGGGCCTCAAGGATATCGTGGGACAGCTCTCACGAGGGCGCTCAACTCAGATCTCCCATAGTCGGGATGAACGGGTTGACGCCAGGAGTACCCGCACCAAGGACCCTCCACCAAGGGTCCCCCGTCGAAAGGAGCCGGAGGAAAACTTCGGCACGTACGAATACCACCCACTGGCGAGGGGTTCACCCCTCGTCGAGGAAGTCCTGATGGCCCAAGCCGGAATGGCCAAAGTCCCCACATCCATCAACAGATACGACGGGACAACCGATCCAGCGGAGCACTTGGATCATTTTGTGCACCTCATGCACCTTTACGAGCATTCCAGCCATTACTGGGCGAAAGTGTTTGTCACTTCCCTGGTAGGGATGGCTCAAGAGTGGTATAAGCGCCTGCCACCGCGCTCGATACACTCGTATGAAGAACTGGCCGACGCCTTCCTCAACCACTTCAACTCTTTGAAGGCACCAGTCACCGCACCCACAGCCCTTTACAACGTGGTGCAAGGCAAGAGCGAATCACTGCGCTCGTTCTTCGCCCGCTTCAATAAGGAGATCTTGCAGGTGGAAAGGCCCTCGATGGATTTCTTGATCCCAGTACTCTTCCAGGCTGTGGATCACAAACAATATGTGAGCAAAAAATTTGCTGATGCCATTGTGGAGAGAAGGCCTGGGACTCTCATGGGCCTAAGAGAAATAGCCGAGCCGTTCTTCGCGCTCGAAGATATGTATGGGACGAATGGTCCCCGTCATCACAGCCCGGCCCGGAACGAGCGACCTCATCACGAGCGGGGGCGGGATGTGGCAGTCAAGAAAGAGCGCCCTCAAGAGCGCAGGAGGTCGCCACCACCCCTCGTCGATTCGAGCGCATTCCGCTCACCCGGCCCAATTCAGAAGTCTACAATCTCTCTGATAAGAAGCTCTTCAAAAGACCCATCAAAATGAGAGAAACAGACTCACTAAGGCGCTCGAATAAATACTGCGCCTTCCACAAGCAGAGAGGGCACGACACGGATGAGTGCCGACAGTTGGAGGCTGAAATCCAAAGGCTCGTTGCAGGGGGCCATCTGAAAGAATTTGTCCGGGTGCTCGAACGTTACGATGAACAATGCAACGAGCGCTCTGGAAGGAGAAGAAGGAGTCCTTCCCGGTCCAAGAGCCCAAGGGGTAGGGGACCCCCGGAAAGCAGCAGTCGCCGAGGCAACAAAGGCAAAGCCCCTGAGCAGGAGAACGAGCCCTTTGCAGTCATAAATATGATTGCAGGAGGCTCATCAGGGGGGGATTCAAACGCCTCTCGACGGAGGCACATACGGAGCTACAACCAACGCCCAGCAGTGCCCAAGCCTATCTACGCTATCCAGAGATCAAGCGCTCCAAAATCAAGAGAAAATGATGTAATAGGCTTTGATGATAGGGATCTAGAACATATTGTAACACCCCATGGGGAGGGTGTAACCTCAGATTGCCCCATGGTGGTTAGTTTAGATGTTCATAACCATGTTGTAAAAAGAGTATTGGTTGATAGTGGAAGCTCCGTTAATGTTTTGCCTTACTCTACATTCTTAAAAATGAAGGTTGATCTCCCGCTTGAGCCTCTTAAAACAGCCCTCATTGGCTTTGGAGGCTCAGAAGTTGTCCCCCGAGGGCAAATACGCCTGGCTACTTCATTCGGACGAGCCCCTCAGCGCAAAACGCTTTTGGTAACGTACGCGGTGGTGGAGATTGACATCCCGTACAACATCATAATCGGGCGCCCTGCCCTCGTGGATTTTAAAGCTATCATCTCCACCTACCACCAGAAGATTAAGTTTCCTACTTCCGAGGGCGTTGGAGAAGTGCTCTGCAATGTACGAGAGGCTTGGGAGTGTTACATGCTGTCCCTCAGAAAGCCTAAAGCGGAGAAAACCTTCCATGACGGCTCCACCAAGAAGTCAGTGGATTTCCCCAATTTAGACGAGGACAGCCCAGCAAGGAAACGGGCGAAATTGAACAAGAAGAAGAATAAGAAGAAGAGGGGAGACAACGGGGAGAATCCCCTCGAAAATGTCCCCCCAGGGGTCGTTGGTGAATCGTCTTCAGGAGAAGATAAGCCGGAAGAGAATGAACCAGCATCTGGCGATCGTTTAACAGGAAAGAAGAGGGCGCTCGAACTTCCTCGCCCAGAGGTAAGGATCGAACCCTCGGAAAAATTCCTTACCATTGAGCTGGAACCTGGAAACAAAGATAAAACTACACAGATCGGCTCAAACCTCTCAGGGCCTTCTCAGATCATGATGATTGATTTTCTAAGGGAGAACAAGGATGTATTCGCGTGGAAAGCCTCTGATCTCACAGGGATTGACCCGAGCGTCATTGTCCATAGACTTAATGTGGATCCATCTTTCAAGCCTATCAAGCAGAAAAAACGGGATGTACATGGCTTTCGAAAGAAAGTCATTGAAGAGGAAGTCAATAAGCTCTTGGAAGCTCAGTATATCGAGCCCATCTTGTATCCGGAGTGGCTGTGCAACGTAGTCTTGGTGCCCAAGAGCGCAAATAAATGGCGCATGTGCAATGATTTCACTGATCTCAACAAGGCTTGCCCTAAAGATCCTTACCCGCTGCCCCGGATTGATCAATTGGTGGATTCGACCGCTGGCTGCGAGCTCATGAGCATGATGGACGCATTCCAGGGGTACTATCAGATCTTTATGGCACCGGAAGACCGCCCCAAAACTTCGTTCGTCGTCCATATGGGGGTATATTGTTTCTTAGTCATGCCCTTTGGACTTAAGAACGCCGGAGCTACCTATCAGCGGCTCGTCAATAAGATGTTTGAAAGTGAAATTGGGAGGTCCATGGAGGTCTATGTGGATGATATGATTGTCAAAAGCGAGCGCCAGGATTCCCATTTGGAGGATCTCAAACGCACGTTTTCAATTTTGCGCCAATATGGGATGAAGTTGAATCCCTCGAAGTGCACCTTTGGTGTACAAGGGGGAAAGTTCTTGGGATACATGGTCAGTCAGAGGGGAATTGAGGCCAATCCGGAGAAGATCAAGGCCGTCTTGGAAATTCCTTCCCCTCGAAATTTGCGGGAAGTACAGGTCTTGGTAGGCAAAATCATCTCGTTGAACAGGTTTATTTCACGCTCGGCAGACAGGAACCTTCCCTTCTTCAAAATCTTGAGGAACGCACGTAACTTTGCTTGGACAGAGGAATGCGAAAGGGCTCTGCAGGATATGAAGGCTTATCTATCGAGCGCTCCACTGCTGACTAAGCCTGTCGAAGGCGAAAGGTTATTCATGTATCTTTCTGTCTCTCCTGAAGCCACGAGCGCGGTTCTGGTCGCTGTACGGGAGCGGAAACATTTGCCTGTCTATTATCTGAGCAAAACCTTGCAAGGAGCCGAAAAGAAATATTTGGAGATTGAGAAATTTGCGTTCGCTCTTATTAACGCCTCAAGAAGGCTAAGGCCTTACTTTCAAGCGCATTCCATAACAGTCCTCACCGACCAACCCTTAAAACAAGTATTGTCCAAGCCGGACGTATCTGGCAGATTAATCAAGTGGGCCATCGAATTGAGCCAGTTCGATTTATGCTTCGAGCCCAGGACCGCGATACAAGCTCAGGTTATGGCGGATCTGTTGGTTGAACGTTTTGGTTTCGAACCCGCCGCTACGGAGAATGAGGGGTTATGGGTACTGCACGCGGATGGTTCCTCAACCTCTCAAGGGGGAGGAATAGGAGTAGCCCTCAGAAACCCCGATGGGATTGAACTAGACTTTGCGATCAAGCTGGATTTCCAAGTCACTAACAATGAAGCAGAATATGAAGCCCTCGTGCAAGGTTTGAACATAGCTTTTCAGAATGGAGCCTCCAGAATCACTGCTTATGTGGATTCACAGTTAATAGCGAGCCAGGTTGAAGGAACATATGAGGCTCGAGAAACCACCATGATACAGTATTTAAAGAAAGCCAAAGAAATCATTGGGAAGTTCAAGGAATTTCATCTGCTTCAGGTGCCGCGAGGAGAAAACGAGCGAGCGGACGCTCTGTCAAAGTTTGCGTCAGCTTTAGAAGGTACTTCTGAACGTTCTGTTACGTTCCTTAGGACTGAGGAACCTTTGATCAAAGAAAGAGTCGCCACCAAGATAATCGCTATGATTGATCCGAACGAGCCCTGCTGGCTTGATGACGTCATCATTTTCCTTAAGGATGGAATTCTTCCCACTGACAAGGTGGAAGCTAGGAAAATCCGAAATAAGGCCCCTCGTTTCGCTTTGGATCCCGAGGGGAGGTTGTTCAAAAAATCATTTCAAGGACCCCCAATGAGATGCCTAAGGCCCTCACAAGCAAAGGAGACGCTCGAACACATTCATAACGGGAGCTGTGGAAATCATTCTGGGGGGCGTATTTTGGCAAAAAAGGTTCTGAGAAGTGGGTTTTATTGGCCTACAGTTCTCCAAGACGCCATTGAATTTTCGAGGAAGTGCCCCAAATGCCAATTTCATTCAAATCTCCCTCAATTGCCAGCCGCACAAATGATCCCAATAGACGTCTCTTGGCCTTTTGACCAGTGGGGAATAGACATTGTGGGCCCCTTACCCATAGCTGCAGGACAAAGGAAGTTTGTCATTCTAGCCGTCGACTACTTCACCAAGTGGGCCGAGGCTGAAGCTGTTGCAAAAATCACTTTCAAGGTTGTAAGGGACTTTATTTGGAAGAACATCATCTGCAGGTACGGAATACCGAGGGTACTCATATCTGACAATGGATCCCAGTTCATAGCAGCAGACACACGAGAGTGGTGTTCTGAGTTGGGGATAGAACAGCGATTTACCTCTGTAGGACATCCACAATCTAACGGACAAGCGGAAGTTACCAATAGAATCATCTTGCAGCATCTAAAAACCATGCTGGAAAGCAAGAAAGGTGAATGGGCTGAGGAGCTGCAAGAGCGCTTTGGGCTTATCGCACCACCCCACGAGCGGCCACTGGAGAAACACCTTACGCGCTCGTTTATGGATCAGAAGCAATGATACCAGCGGAGATTGTAAATGAATCCGCTCGTGTCGGCTATTTCGAGCCTCAGCTCAACGATGGCAACAGGAGCTTGGAGTTGGACCTGCTGGATGAAAGGAGAGACCGAGCGTGGGCTAAGATCCACCACTATAAAGCCTCTGTGGCCCAACAGTACAACAAGCGTGTGAAGGAAAGAACTTTCCAGCTGGGAGATTTGGTCTTGAAGAAAGTGGAAGTATCCAAGCACGTGGGGAAATTGGACCCCAATTGGGAAGGCCCATTCAAGGTCGTACAACTCAGAGCTAACAACACTTACACCCTGGAGACACTTCAAGGTGAGCGCTTGCCTCGCCCTTGGAACGCATGTAACCTCCGGCGGTTTTATGTTTAAAAGCTCTTTGCAAACTCTGATGTAACAACCCTCGTTGACGGGTTCTATGTACTTCAAAACAAAGTAAAAGGTAACATAATCTTTTTGATTTCTTTAATATTCCTGTTTCTTTGGTTGCTTGAATGGATAAGTCCCACGTCCCTCGTCGTCGCGAGCGTGGTTGGCAACCCATTCCAATATAAATGCTGTTATCTCTCATGGGTTACGCTGGCCAGCGCTCTACTCCACATGGGGGGACGCCCTCATAAGGATAGACTGGTTACGCTCACAACCAAACAGGTGAATTGGAAGAAGGTTATGGAAGAAAATCCTAGTAGGCCTTGGCTGTTTCTTACAACGCCTTGCGCTCGAAAACGGGATCTCCTACAAGAACGGATCCTAGTAGGCCTTGGCTGTTTCTTAAAACGCCTTGCGCTCGAAAATGGGATCTACCACAGAAAAAGTCCTAGTAGGCCTTGGTCGTTTCTTGAAACGCCTTGCGCTCGAAAATGGGATTTCCTGCAGAACCAAGAAAACGACAAGAGCCAGAGCGCTCGAACGATGGCCACAGAATCAAAAAGGAATTGCACAAGTCTTGAACGAGGGCAACCACTCAGTAAGACCCTCGCAAATACTCAAGACCTAGCAAAATCCCCCCAAGGGCAGAAAGAATGTCGCAAGTCTTGAACGAGGGCAACCACTCAGTAAGACCCTCGCACACACCCAAGGCTTAGCCAAATTCTCCCAGAGCAAAAGTTTATACAAGTCTTGAGCGTAGGGGCAATCTCACAGTAAGACCCTCACGATCGCTCAAGACTTAGACAGATTTTCAAGATAAATTTACAAAAGAAGAAATTTATACAATTCTTGAGCGTAGGGGCAATCACACTATAAGACCCTCACGACCGCTCAAGACTTAGACAGATTTTTAAGAGAAATTTACAAAAGAAGAAATTCATACAAGTCTTGAGCGTAGGGGCAATCCCACATTAAGACCCCCACGATCGCTCAAGACTTAGACAAATTTACAAAGGCAGAAATTTATGCAAGTCTTGAGCCGGGGGGCAATCACACTATAAGACCCTCACGATCGCTCAAGACTTAGACAAATTTTCAAAAGGAAAAACTTATACAAGTCTTGAGCGTAGGGGCAATCTCACAGTAAGACCCTCACAAGCGCTCAAGACTTAGACAAATTTTCAATTTCAAGAGCAAAAACAAAATTTATGCAAGTCTTGAGTGGGGGGGCAATCTCACAATAAGACCCCCACGATCGCTCAAGACTTAGGCAAATTTTCATTGCATCAAAGGAATAAAGCATTCACAGGAGTATACTACACAGTCTTATTATACGATTCATAAAGGAAATGAAGAACAAAGGCATGGAAAACGGAATATTTATTCATCAAATAAGGGAATTATTACAAAACAAAAGGGCTCAAAGGCCCATGAAATTCTAAATACAAGGAAAAGCAGAGAATCAGAAAAATACAAAGAGGAAAAGTCTTAGGCAGCTGGGGCGACGTCTTCATCAACAACCACCAGAATTGGGCCGTGAATGGGACCTTCAGGCTCTTGCGGATCGTTGGGGGCATTGGCAGGAACAGGCTCATTGGCATCAAGAGCGTTGGCATCTTCGGCGGCTTGAACTGGGGCTTCTTCTATGAGGGGCGCTTGTGGCTCGTCTTCATGAGCATCAGATGGACCCACACCCCCTTCCCTATGGGCATCGGCGTACTCATCCTGGATCAATTTCACCAGGAAGTCATACTCCATTTCCGCTATACTGTCTGCGGGGTCGTTGGGATCCTCTTCTGCCTCCTCACAGCGCTCATTAAACATGAGCCCCGTACCCTCAGCACCCTTCATCGCCGGATCTGTCAGACCTTTGTGGATGCCCTGATCCACTGCCAGGTTGAAGGCATTTTGAGCCTCGTCCAAGCAGTGTAACGAGGCCGCAAAGTTGAATGCTTTGGAATGACAGAACTTAATCAGCGCCTCCTTGGTCGCACGCTCTAAGCTCCGAGGCCACTCGCTAACAGTATCGTTAAGCTTGCGCTCGGCCTCCATAGCTCTTGCTCTCAAGCTCTCCCTCTCTGCCTCAGCCTTCTTTAGCCGCTCGTTAGCTTGGGCCAGCTGGTTGCCCAAGTTGATCCGAGCGCCGTCCACAGCCACAAAGTCTTCCTTCAGCTTTGTCAGCTCCACTTCATTTTTGTTGTATAGACCCTTGAGGGTCTCATACTTGGCAGTTTCAGCAGCCAATTCCGCTTGGAAGTGAGACGGGTCCATCGAGCGGGCCATTTTCTTGTACTTGGCCTTGCGCTCGGCATATATGGAGGCTCGCATCTGCACATTCCGGAGCCGAGGAAGAACTTGCTGCGTAATCGAGGGGAAAAGTGTTAGCAAAAGAATGGTGAATTACAGAACAGAAGAATGCAAGGAATGAGGACTTACGGAAATGAGGGCGTGGGCGGCATCGAGCGTCACCTTCTCTACAGACTCACTGTAGAGATGCCTGTGATCTGCTGAGTACTGAGCCCGGCTGAACAAATCGTCAGTAATAGTCTGGGCGACCGAGCCCGGCCTCAGCAAAACCGGCCCGCCGTCGGGGGCGCCAGAAAAGTCTCTGTCCCCTCGGCGGGGGAACTCCCACATGTGTTCTTCCTCTGAAGAGGAAGTGTCCCCCTCGCCTCGGGGGCCCTCCATCACTCGTTTGCCCTTCCCTATAATCGCGGCGGAGTCAGGCATTCTCTTCCTCTTGCGGGAAGGTCTATTGGCGCTCGCGCTCGGGGATGCCTCTCTTATCGTCAAGGCAGTCACTGGCCGCCTCGTTGTTTCTGCAGGAACGGGGAGTTGAACATCATCCCCTCTCTCCGTTCGCCTGTTCTCCCTGGGGACCAACCTACGTTCCCCTCGGCCACGAGGGGGTTGCACCTCAGGGTTGGTGCTTGAGCTGGCACCCCCACGAGCGTCCCCTCTGTCATTGCGGTTACGGGAACGTTGGGGCTCACGCTGTTGGTTCCCCTGGGCAGCCTGATTCCTCTGAGCATTGGCAAAACGAGCCGCTTGTCTTATTCCACCGGCCATTTCTAAGATAGTGGCTCCTGCAAAAATGAAAATACGAAGGTTATAAATCCTTGGACAAGAATTGTTAAGTGCAAATTACAAGTACAATAAAAGCAGTTAGTATTCATTCCTATCTAAGGTTAGTGCCCTAAGAATCTAACCGTCTCTCTCTATGTCACGAGCCGGAGGGTTGTCAAGGAAATGAGGGTCGTTGGTAAGACCACACAAGAACATGAGTTCCGCATCGTCTATCCAGTCCTTTGCTTGTATAAGGTGACCCTCGTCCCTTAGGGTTGTGGCCAGGTTTTTAGCCCAGTCTCGGGGGAATGAGGGTGGCAAACGGCTCTTTGAGTACGAGCCCCATTCCGTGCTCACCCCAAAGCCCTCTTCCGCTGGAGCCCTGACAAATATAAACTTTTCCTTCCAGTCAATGCCATAAGTGGTCGAGGGCGAATTGATCAGCTTCATGTGGGCCTTCGCTTGGACGTAATAAAAACCCGCTTCAGGCGAAGAGCGAGAGGAGCTGACCACTTGGAAAAGGGCATTAAAATTCCTCAAGTAGGGCTCGTATCCCATGGTCCTCATCAGAATTATGTAGCAGGTCAGGAGGGCCAAGCCGTTGGGCACTATCTGGGACGGACACAGGCCCAGGTCGTTCAGCAAATGGGCCATTGAGACTGAGATGGGGAACCTCAGGCCTCCCGAGCTCACGGAATCCACGTATACTGCCATTTCCCCAGGAGGCGGATTATTTGCACGCTCGTGGTTTTGGGGAATTCTCCAAGTATATCGCTCGTCCCAGTAGATGGGGGCCATCATTGTCTTTACATCTCCCACAGTGACGGTGCTGGGAGTTTCGTCAGGCGTGCGCTCGGTAGCCTGATAACCTGAGCCCTCCCCCTCGTTGGGTCCTTTGGATTTCTGGGTTTTCTTACTCTTGCCCTTGTCACGGGCCCTTTCTGAAGGCCCGGTTACGGCTTCCGCCACTGGAAGCGGATTCGCAACGGCCACTGTCACTCTGTGGCGATGGGGATGTGTGGCACTTTGAGTTATGGGCAGAGTGACTCCTTGTCTTTCTGCCTCTATTACCAAATCCATCTCCTCAAAGAGAGGAGCCACTCCGCCTGGGTTTCGGTCTTCCATAGCCATTACTGCCGCCCCCAACTCTTCATCTCTGGGGGAATTGTGAGAAGAAGAACTCTCCGTGGCCATCTCTTGGATTTCACGGGCAAACTCTTCAATGTGTTGGTCAGCCATGGCAGAAGCAGAGGTTTTGAAAGTTTTTTCTTGGAAGGAGATTAGGGTTCAGGAAGGCAAGGATCGGGGAAGGTTATGAAATCCTAAAGTCCGAAGTCTATGGTTAGCAAAGTCAGAAATTCACACTAGAAATTTACCTTGAAAAGTTTCTGAAGAAAGCTGGAGAAGAGGTTGAAGATGCTGGAGATGCGAGAGAATTTTTCTTGCAAAGGAGACTTGGAAAGTTTTGAATGCGTAAAGAATGACAAGATTTCAGAATCCCTTATTTATAGGGATGGGAGTTGGTACCGTTTCAGGCAATAAATTCAAAATGGTAATCATTTCCCGCCTAGGAAACCGCCCACTTTATGGAACCGGCACATGCTTCCCAATGCTCACGCGCCCCACGCGCACCCGCATTTAATGCTCTGACGATTCAAGGGCTTCAGAATAGTACAAGCATTTAATGCGGAACTGATACGAGCGGTCGGTTGAAAAGACCGCATTAATGACACCATCAGAGAAAAAATTGCTCAACACGCCAAGCTTCGCACGAGCGCTATAAACAAGAGATAGAGCGGGATAAAATTCTACAGTCCTTATCACTAAGGACTACAGAATTGGGGGGCAAAATGATGGGGTCAAAATACGATCGACCCACATGAAGACACGTGGCATCACCGAGCTGATGACATCTGTCTCCACATGGTTGCACCCATCAGCGCACGAGCGCTAAGCCATGCGCTAAGCCAGCCGCCATCAAGGGTGCATCCATCTGCGCTCGAGCGCCAAGCCCAGCAAGCGCAATCCTTCTTCAAGGAGTTAAGTCCAACGAGCGCTATCACTCCCACGAGCGTCCAACAAACTGAACGATTGGCACGCCCACGTGCCAAGGGAGCGCTCTTCGAGCGTCACACTCCCTCAGAGTGGCCTCCCCTTTGGCTCGTCACTTGAACTGGAGCCTTCATCCCCCTCAGCGGATATCTTGGCCTCCAATACTCCAGGTTGTCACGAGCGCGCTCTCAAGCCCTCGTCACCAACCACCCACATGGCTCTCTGACACAACGTACATGCCCGCGCACCTGCCACTGTTGCTAGCACTAACTTTTGGGCCGCTTTTGCAGAAGATTCCTCCTAGGTTTCTCTCTCACAGCGCCACGTGTTAGGGCAACATTCGGCCAGGACCACTTGAGGCAAATGACCAAAGGGCCCTTGACCCTCAACTATAAATAACCCAAGTCATCTTCTCCACTGTAAGCATTCTGGAGCATTCTCTAAGCTTTCTTCACTTCTGCAACTGTAACTGAGCTTACACTTATCTTCATACATAGAACTGACTTGAGCGTCGGAGAGCCAAACTGGGTATCACCCCCAGTTCCCCCAGCTTGGCCATCTGACCTTTCTTGTGCTTGTCCCAACAGGTTGAACCCCTTTCTCTTTTTCCGGCGAAGCTCCGGTGGTTTCCTCCACAAAATACAAATCGTAAAGTGATCGGATTCAGACCCATCCATTCCTGGACCCATCAATAGACAATATATAATATAGTATAAATATGTTATAAATGTTGTAATTATATCAAACAAATTATTAATTAATATTTATTAAGATATATATATGGTATTAATTAGTTATTATAGTAAATTAAATTTATTATTTTCTTACATAATCTATTTGGATAAATATTATATATTATCATAGCACTATATTAGAAGTATTATATATAATAATTGTAATACCCCAATTTCTGGAAGTTCAGATAAGCACGCCACGAGCGGGTTTTTTGGAGTTGGGAGGTTTAATTTAATTATTTCATGCATCTAGTTATAACTTTCATCATACTATATGCATTATATCCTCATGCATTTATATGAATTATCATTACCGTGGAATTCACGTGAATTAATTGATAACGTGCCTAGTTGTTATTATGTGACCTTATTTGATCGCTTCATAAAAATATGGACTTAATTGCATAACATGAAATGGATTTAAGTGATCTTTTGTGTAGAGATGGAACTTGACTGCATTAATTTAAATAGCTTAGGGACCTAAGTGCAATAAGTGATGATTCATCCATTTTCTTGGAAGACTTTAGAGTATATCATGTATCTCTTCCATTTCATTCTCCATACTTCATCAAAATCTCACACATTTACACACACTAAATACCGATTTTTACACCAAGGAAGAGAAGGGAAAGATTTCATCAAAATTCAAGATAGAATTCAAAGGAAAATTTCACAAGTAGAAGCATCACCATCATCTCTTCATTTCATCCCATCTTTCTTTCATTTTAAGGTAGAATTTGGAATTTGTAAATCTCTAGAATATATGATTGAGTGGGGTTTGATGATTAAAGGATGAACTCTTGTGTGTCTATGATTAGAAGCATGTTTATGATCAAAAGGATTGAAGCTTGCATGGAAACATTGAATTATATGGAAGTTGGAAGCATGAATATATATGGGGTTTTGGTGATGGATTCTTGATGAGTTGATGTATATTTCAAGGTTTATTTGATGCATAAGTGTAGTATAATGTGTAATAGATGCATTTGAGCAATTGTATGGAGTGAAATTGCATTTGTTGTGGATTTGTGAGGTTTTTGGTTTGTTTCCCCTGTTTTTCCCCTGTTTTGCTGTTGCTGCGTAGCAGGTCGCGGCCGCGACCCACTCACAGCTTTAGCGGAACTTCAGGTCGCGCCTGCGACCTGAAAAACACTAATTTTTTGTCATGCCTGCTACCCATTTTTGGCCAAGTTTTGAGATTTTCAACTGGTTTCATGGAATGGATTGATTGATTGATTGATTGATTGGGCGAGTAAACATGTTCACTGTGGGTCCGAAGGTAGTGTATTGAGCCAACCGGGAAAGCAAGGGCTGACGGGTAACTCTTCCACTATCCTCACCATTGTTGGGATCACCTCTGAATCCACCAGGAGGTTTGGTGGAGGAAAAAATCTCGTACGTGGGAGTCATGTTCCCGACGTACAACATGATTGGATGGTTGGGTCTTGCAAGCCCACCATCACCCGGAGGAAGAAGGATTCATGAAACTGCTAATTGATCGCACGTAATGACTTGCATGATCACTTAATAAATTGAAGTAATCATGATTGTTCACTTTTGGAGAAAGGTTGGAGATTGCCCTCACTCGCAGGGGCCACGGATTGAATTGATAATGATTATATGGCTAAAGTGATTTAGTTGTAATTTCGGGCGAGAATATATTCTATTCTTGAATTTATATTGCTTTTCTTACAAAATCTTACCCGAAATTATAGCTTGCATGGTATTTGCGCATGTATTTATAAACCCCTCACTCAATCTCTCATAGACTGATCTCTCACATTTTCAGTTTTGCAGGTTGAGTGCGAGGCGGGATCGAGTCGGTCGTTTTTTGGGTCTTTCATGTTGAGTCTAGCATTCCCTTTTTATATTAATATGTGTATGACTCGTGAATTGTTTAGTACCTATATATATCATAACTTGTTATGGAAGACTGATGGATATATTGAAGTGAACGACCCGAATATGATAATGAATGAATGAATGCATATTATTCTGCTTCCGCTTTATTATTATGCATGTTGATTTATTTGAGGGTTAGTCCAGCCTAGCTAGTGAGTCGTTTTTTTTATTGTCTCTCGTTCGCTATAGGCTTGATTCATGTATGGATCGTCCATTCCATATGTGGATTGAATTATAGTGCAGGGGATGTGGCTGCCTAGCGTTCCGGGTGCTACAATAATATATTGTCGTAATTATTAAATAGAAATATTATAAAATCATATATACTATATTATTAAATTATATAAATATATATAAATATTATTTATTGTATATTTAAATATGTAGATTATTAAATAATATAATATATATACATATAAAATATGTATATCAATATATGTATACAATATAAATATGTAATATTATATATATATAAATTTCAACTCGTGAGTCAGCTCGCAAGCCTCAAGCCTTATAGGAATAGGCTCGAGCCCAACTCGACACTAAACTCCAACTTGATTGAACTCGAATCGAGTTCGACCCTGTTCGAGTTCGAGTTGAGCCAGCTTGAGCTCGGCCTATAATGCACAGACACTCCGAAAATTTATCTCGTGCAATGTTGGACTCGTGTCGGACTCGGACATGGACACGAACACGGCTCCGACACAGCAACGACATGTGTCCGACACGTAAAAATGTGTGCAAAAATAAAAAAAAAATTCCGACACACTGGGGACATGGCTTGGACATTGCTTGAAACGTGTCCACACTCCAACACGAAAAATTCAAAAAAAAAAAAAATTAATTTATATTTCCTTAATATTTGAGGGTATTTTTTTTTCTAAGAAAAAATAATTATATAAATTTGTTAAAAGATGTTTAATATTAATTTAAATTCATTTTTTTCATAATATTATTATATAAAAAATGTTTTAATTTTATTTATAATGATTTTAATGTTGAATTGAAAAATAATGTATGTTATTTAAGTTTGTAATATTAAATACTTTTATAATATTTTATTGAGCAAATTATCAAAAACGTCCCGTAAAGTGAGTCATATACGGTTTTGGTCCCAAGAGGGGTCGGTGTCTCACTTTTGGTCCCATAAAGTGGTAAAAAGTAACTTTTTTAACGGTCAAACCATTATCTTGAACGGAAATTGGTCAATGGGACCAAAAATGAGACAAATGCCACTTTATGGGACCAAAAGTGAGACACCGACCACTCTTGGGACCAAACCCGTATATGGCTCACTTTACGGAACGTTTTTGATAATTTGCTCTATTTTATTTTATATAAATTAATATATATATATATATATATATATATATATATATAATTTATTTTTTTTATATATAATATAGTTGTGTCGTGTCCTAAATTTTTTAAAAAAATCCGTGTTGCCGTGTTCATATCGTATCTTATCCATATCGCCGTATCCGTGTTCGTGCATCATAGAGCTCGGCTCATGCGGCTCACAAACTAACTTGTTTAAAGCACACCCCTACGAACTAGAATTTAAAATAAGAAGACGAAATTTAAATAAAAATGACAAAATATTTAAGTAGGAAAGCGAAAATATAAATATTTAAAAATATATGTATAAAAATAATACAAATTTAAAATCTAAGGAGACGGAAGCCACCCCAACCCTCATTTGGCTCCGTCTCTTAGAGCAGGGATACTTATTTTACTCTTAAATTTCTCCGTGACATGCATTGAAAGTATGGTATATTTGGAAGTGTTAATGCATTAGCTATAATAACCGGTTTGGATCTTCTATTTTATAATTGTGCTTCATCTTATATTTCATATGAATTATATGCCACAAAACCCCCGTGTTATATCGAAAATGCAAAAAAATAATAAAAAAACCCTGATAAAAAAAATTAATTAAAAGAGCCTTGTACTGTAAATCCTTTGCACACCACCCTTGGAGCCTATTTAGTCAACAAAATTGCATGAATTTCCTAGTATACCCTTCAGACCACACTTTTAAATCTACAAAAAAATTCCCCTAAATCCTAAAATTCTCCTCAGAAATCCTAGACCACATGCGCGATTCAAAATTTTGACAAAATGAAAAATTTTCAAAACTTGACGGAGGCGCTAAGAGGCGGAGAAGGCTTTACGGCGGCGGACATCCGGCGGTTTTCTTCCATGGGGTATGGGTGATTTGTGACCTACTCGATAAGACGAAGCTATTGGTTTAAAGAGAGATGGAGGAAAACTGGCGCCAGAGCCTTTAGGCCGGCGACGGCGGCGTGTGATGCGGTGGTGACGATGGCTGCCTTTCCGGCGCCGTCTCCACCACCAAGCAGCCACCATTGCGTCTCCACCACCACGTAGCCACCGTCGCGCCACCAACATCGTCCTTTCCAACTGAGATTTGAAACCACCACCACCACGCAGCCATCTTACAACCCAGATCTGAGATCGTCGCCACCACATCGCAGACCAGATCTGAAACCCCCAACCACCATCAAGCAGCCACCAAGCCAGCACCGTGGCGGAGAGAGAGAGAAAGAGAAAGACAGAGAGAGGGGGGAGAGAGAGTGTCGAAATTACAACTTTAAGCGTAGAGACGGTGGCTACGCGCGGTGGAGGTGGTCATGGTGGTGGAGGCAGACGGTGGAGATGGCCTCTTTTTCGCATCCGTATGCGCCACCTTGATGATCTTCTTCAGCGCTTCTTCATGGGATTTTCCGATCAAACGTCGTTGTTCTGGCGGTGGCGCTGCCATATCTTCCAAAGTCCAAACCCATAAGCTCGCCACCGACAATTTTTTCTATCAAATTTTAATGTAATATTGATTTTTTTTTGTGTATTCTAAATTTTGTTTATTAAATATTATTTAATTGATATTTATAATGTTTGGGGTATTTTTATAATATTTTTTAGTATTAATATTTACAACATATTACTTATTTATTCTATATAAACTTTTAAATTTTATAATATTTTATAAAAGTAAAATTCATATGATTTTCTTAATTAAAAATTTGTATGTTAATTAATTATCTAATTGTTTGCTAATTAAATAAAATTATTATTTAAATTAATTATCATTGTGGGATAGACCTATTTTCCAAATTCTATGTGCAGGGTTTTTTATGCATATTTCAACTAATATAGGGTTAAACAAAAAATTAATTCAATAAGGTCATTAAAGTCATTACACAGTCCCAGATACTGGCATAAGACTTAAATAATCGCAGTTAACGCACGTGTAAACTAAACACATGGCTTAGGGTTTTTGGTGCAAAGAAAAACAAATATAAGTTTTTTAAATATAATTTTTTTTTTCACAGGGTTTTTTTAGAACTTTTCGTATGATACGAGGGGGTTACGTGCAAAAACCCCTATTTCATATATTAGATGTTTGACACATGTCAAAATCCACAATTATACTAACTGAGAAATATATCTTTTAATGGAAGAAAAAGAAATGGAGAAAGAAAATGATAGCCATATCCGATCTCTCATGGCGACCCAATCTTTTTCTAACAAAGATCCCCAATTTTCCAACCCAAAAATTTCATTTGGATGACCTTCAATAGCGATCCAATCTTTTTCTAACAAAATCCCCCAAATTTCTAATCCAAAAATCTCATTATGATCAAAACTATCTGTTGTCAGAACAATGTTTGATATCAGACACAAAAGACAAGGAACGAAAATAATAGGAAAAAACTACTATTAAATAATATTAGACAATCAAGATGAGTTGGAGAATAATAATTTATAAGAGAAAATTATCAAAATTGTCCAGTAAAGTGAGTCACTTTTAGTTTTGGTCCCAACAATTGTCAATGTCTCACTTTTGGTCCCATAAAGTGACATTTGTCTTAATTTTGGTCCCATTGACCATTTTCCGTCCAAAATAACAGTTGACGGTTAAAAAAAAGTTATTTTTTACCCTATTCTCTTAAAAAAGTTACTTTTTACTCAATTAAAAAAAATTACTTTTACTATTAAAATATATTATATATATATATATATATATATATATATATATAATATTATATATACACGTATATTATATGTATTATATGTATAATATGTATACTATATTGTACGTATTATACATATATATATATATATATATATATATATATATATATATATATATATATATATTATATTATATATATACACGTATTATATATGTATGTATATGTACGTTACATGTATCATATATGGTTATATATACATATAAATATATATATATATATATATATATGTATAACACGTATAATATATATATATTATACTATATTATATTATACGTGTTATACATATATATACATATATATATATATGTATATGTATATTGTATTATATATATATGTTATATATTATAAAATATTATATATACATATATTATAAATATATACACGTATTATATATGTATGTATATATACATTACATGTATCATATATGTGTATATATACATATAATATATACATTATATTAGACTATATTATATTATACGTATTATACATATATATATGTATATTATATTATATATTATAAAATATTATATATACATATTATATATATATACACGTATTATATATGTTTATATACGTATTATAATATATAATACATATATATTATATATTAGGGTTAATCTTTCTTTGCACCCCAACCTTTGGGGTGCGTTGCACTTTGGTACCCAACCTTTGATTTTTGACAAATCAGTACCCAACCTTTGCAATTTGTTTAATTTCAGTACCTAGGTCAACATTCCGGCCAAAATCTCCGGTGCGCGTGTGTTCACGAGATTTCTTAAGGGTAATTTAGTCATTTCATTTTTTTCACTAATTAAAAAATTAAAAAATACAAAAAAACCAAAAAAAAAAAATTTAAAAAGAAAAATGGAAGAACTCAAATATGGGAAAGAGGAAGATGGAAGAACCCAGATCTCCATCTATCTTCTCCACGCCGAATCGCCGCCGCCCGTCATCTTCTCTAAGGATGCGGTGCCCCTTTCATCTCCATCACTCAACCTTTCTTCTTCGTCTTTGCTTTTTCCCTTCTCAGCCGCGAAGATGAATGATGCAACCAGCAACACCACGTCGCCATCCCCTTCTCTCCAACGAGCAGTAGCAGCGGCACATCCTTCGCCATTTCCACCACCATCGACGGCGACGCAGCGCCACCACCATCCGACGGCCCTGTTCTATTTTCCCCTCTTTTCCAGATCCAATGAGAGAAAGAGCAGGGGAAAAATAAAAGAGAAGGAATGAAATCGAAGAACTGATTGTGGCCGGATTGTGGTGGTTTGTAGTGAGCAGCGGTGGATGAGAGGTGGAAAAAGAGAAAGTGGCGGCGGTGGTAGAGGGAGAGGCGCCGACAGCGGTGGTAGTGGAAGATGTATATACATGGGAAAGAATTCGAGTTGCAGAGCTTCTCCAGCTCCTCCGACAGAGACCACACCACCTCTTCTCCTGCTGAAAAATCCTGCAAAATTCCCCCAAGAACCAGCCTTCATCGGAGCTGCTGAAATCTGCTTCTCTATCTTCATCTTCATCGGATCTGGGTTGTAAGATTTTGGGGTTTTGATTTGATTTTAGTTTTTTGAGGTTTTGGTTATGCAAGTTGTGACGCCCGGAGCGGTGGGCCACCACATCCCCCGCACCTAAACCCGAACCCACATATGAAATGGATTTCCATACATGAGTCCAAGTCTAAGCGAACGGAACCTACACTCACTCCTTAGGCTAAGCGGGGCTAAAACTCGGACAGAGCGCACAAAACAAACGTATAAATGCGGAAGCAACAACATAAGGATCGGAAAGAACTCTATAACTAACATTTACATCATATACAATGGCCTCACGGCCCAAAAGATCGAGTATATACATCAAAAGCCCATAATTCAGCAAAATATAATTCTAACATCAAATACATAATAAGAGTATCCAAAATGCAAGAAGTATGAATGCAACTCGACCTAGACACACAAGTACAAGACTAAGACTCGCACTTCCCCGCCTAGCTCGAAACAACCTGCACTGAAGGTGGGAAAAGAGAGGGGTCAGTCAAAACTCGACTGAGTGAGGGGCTAAACGCACACCCACACCTAAATACATATAGAGCAGAGCATATTACAACGGGGATAGTCATGAATCGAGGCTAGGGTTTTTCATACCAAATCATTTTCCAAAAATAGCATATAATATAAAGGAAAACCTATCTCGATCCATAATCTATCAAACAGAACATAAACATAAGTCCGGCGAGAACGGACTATCCCTTACTCCATCAAACATAACATAAAAATCGAATTCAAATCAAAATTTCCAACCTCACATCCATGGTGTATCGGGAATCAAACCCTAACACCTACATTACCAAACACATACGGGGCAGCTAACCCACAATATGCCTTCCCCGGTTATCCACCGAGGGCTCAAGATACCACGCCTTCCCAACCTCCATAGGTCGTACGTGAATATCTCAAATGAGAACGTGCACAGGGGTCATAACCGGCGACCCCGTGGTCGTCCCGGGTCTCCCTTACCCACGTCTCCGGGCCCAACAAACCAAATCAAACCAAACTCCCATCTTTCAGGGTACAACTCGCTCATACATATCATATACGAATAACGAATTTCAAAATATAGCTTACTTATGCCAATACTTATACCAATTTCGAAAGCTTAAAGCTTATTTCACAAAATCATAACATAGCTTAAGCACTCGTATTTAATATATATATATAAGGTATATATTCGCATACAGGGTAAGAAAATAACACGTAATAGGTCTTAGGTCGCTTATCTAATATAAAGGATCCTAACCTCACCTTTGCAAAAGTAGAAGGAAGGCAAAACGGGCGAACGAACACTTAAACCTCGGGCTCACGAACTTCCGGAAGAGGCTCTGAAACAAAAGAAGACAAGACCCGAGACTTAGACTCAATAATGTACCAATTAGACGCACGGCGATGCAAATGGATGCTATGAATACATAAAAATATCAAATGAACACTTAAACGTTACCAAATTACATTTCACGTTTTTCCCTTCAATAGCATAGGATAAGCTTAGAAGCAAAAGAAACCACTTAGTGTCAAAGGAATAAAGAAAGGTACCAAACAACCACATATATTCAATATATATAAAACACGTGCATGTACAGTAGCATGCAAACAAAATGCATGAGAAACAAAGGGTGACACGCCCGTGTCAACGAAATGTACTAAGCCGTGACACCCCCGTGTCACGGTACAGCGGAAAACATACATGAAAATAGGGTGACACGCCCGTGTCACAAAACAAAGCAAACCGTGACACGCCCGTGTCACGGTACAGAAAATCAGCCCGACCAAGCTTGCACCCCCGTGTCACACTGAAGAGAACAAAAGTGACACGCCCGTGTCACTGTTCGAAACAGGAAAAAAAAACAGGGCATGCAGCGTGACAGCAACAACAACCAACTTTCAACCCACAAATGCAACCAAAACTTGAATAAACATGTGACCATACTTAAAGCACAATAAAATCTAGCATATAAACTCATATCATGCATTGATCAACAAGATTTACTAACATCAAACCCATATACAAGTTCATCAACTAAGTCTATAAATCCCAAGTCTTTAAGCATAACTTCAAGCTAAAAGTATGTACTCATGTTTCCAACAACAAATAAGTAAATCATCCAATCCAAGCCACAACCCTAGCTTCACATATTCAATCCAAGAATTCATACAAAATCTCCATCTTACCTTGAATGAAAAGAGATGCAAAGAGATGGAGTGAGATGATGTTGATGATGCTTGAATGTCCAAAATTCGGATTTTGAGAGAAGAAATCTTCACACCTTGGGCAAAGGTTTTGGATCGGTTGGCAAGGGAACAAGAGCAAAGATGTGTATGTAATGTATGTATGAAAGAAGGGAAGAAATGGAATGTGATGCTACTTTGAAGAAAGAAGAAATGGCCAAAATTGCTATTAAACCCCTCCATTATTTAAGTCATGCAAGTGAGTCCCCAAATCTTGAAATGCTATCAGTTAAGTCCAATGCAATTAAGTTCTCAAGGTTCATGAATGATCAATTAAGGTCATAACGAAATTAAATCAAGTTCGGGAAATTAAATTCACATATCATAAATTGATAAAATTCATATCATAAATCACTTGAGGTAAATTTTTGACATATAATTCAAATATTTCATATAAATTCAAATAATTCATATAAGAATTAAAAATTAAATAATTCAAATAAACAATTAGAATAAATATAAAATGCGTAAACAATAATTTTAAATGCGCACATACATCATACCTGTACGGTCTGAAAGTCGGGGTGTCACACAAGTAGATAGATTTGTGGTTCAATCATTTGAATTTTGGTATAGATATGTGAATTTCCATGGTATAGATTTTGGTTCAATCAATCTGCTTCGGATCTGGGTTTGTTTTTTTTCCATTTTCTTCCATCCGAGAGAGAGGATGAAGTCTTCTTTCTTTCATTTTCTTTTCTTTTCTTTTTTTTTTTTTTGGTTTTTTTGTATTTTTTAATTTTTTAATTAGTGAAAAAAATGAAATGACTAAATTACCCTTAAGAAATCGCGTGAACACACGCGCACCGGAGATTTTGGCCGGAATGTTGACCTAGGTACTGAAATTAAACAAATTGCAAAGGTTGGGTACTGATTTGTCAAAAATCAAAGGTTGGGTACCAAAGTGCAACGCACCCCAAAGGTTGGGGTGCAAAGAAAGATTAACCCTATATATTATATATAATATATATTATCTTTTGTTTGGGGTGAAAATATACAATTTAAATAGTTTGGGGGTGAAAATATGGAATTTAAATAGTTTGGGGTAGTTTTGAAAATATAAAATAACCAAAAGGGCTAAAAAGTTACTTTTTTAACGGCCAACCGTTATTTTGGACGGAAAATGGTCAATGGGACCAAAATTAAGATAAAAGCCACTTTATGGGACCAAAAGTGAGACATTGGCAACTGTTGGGACCAAAATTAAAAGTGGCTCACTTTACGGGACGATTTTAATAATTTTCTCAATTTATAATAATTTGATTGAGGTCGAGTATGACTTTGCAAGTAAATAACTCTTAAAGATGAAAACTAATCTTAAATTTGTTATGAGAATAGATGGATTTCTGCTAAAAAAAGTTTCAAGTTTCAATCCGTATTTTCAATTTGCCGTTGTTTTGTCTAAATTTTGTATTTTCAATCTACAGTTGTTTTGTCTAAGTTTTTGAATTTTCAAATTCTTCTAAATTTTCAATATGTCAGTTGTTAATATTTGCCGCACCAATATTATAGAATCGTTTGGATGAAGATCTAGGGTCGCATAATTTGTTTGATGATGATGGGGGTAAAATTGGGAGCACTGACGTGACTTCACGTGTCATCACGAGAGTCCTACAAGCCCCTTAGTTAGCAGCTCTCTGTCAAGTCATCCTTTCGACCCAGCGCCTACCTCTCTTGTCCCGCTTACCTGCTTGGGCCATTCACTTCGACCCAGGAAGACCCTCGACCTAGAGGCCTTCCTAGCCAAGTGCAATACCGACCGAAATTGCGCAAGTACAGACACCTCTCCCTATAGAGTGCATTAAATACAACTCACCCCTAGTACCAACTCCGCCATACTTTTGGCAGGGCAAGTACACAGTGCTTTACCGGAAAGCACTGTACTCAGCCACGCAGCGCCATCCCTCATGATGGCCAGATCCACACCTTCCACGAGGTGTACCTTCACGCACAAGGCTCCGACCTATAAATACCCCCTCATTTATTACTCAAGTAAGCAACTATTCATACATTAATTGCTCTCTCACTTCCTTTACATTTTCGACCCAATCTCGACTCAGCCGTCTGACTTGAGCGTCGGAGTGTCAAAACGGGTCTAACCCCCCGTATTCCCCTGTTTTGGCCTTTGGGCTTACGTTTGCTCTCTTTTTTTAGCTTAGGAAGATTCAGAGTTCATCCTGCATCTACAAATTTCTTGGGTGATTGGGAGTTTATATCCGTCGTTCCGTACATAGCCAAATTTAGACAGCATTAGATGAAGAATAGAACTCTATTAATGTGTCTTTTCTCTTTTCTGAATATGCCATATTTTTTCTTCTGTTCAGCATTATATTTCTCCAATAGTAAAATATATGAGTACAAAATGAAGCATAATAATGGAGCAGAAGATCTAAATCGATAATAATCTATACAAAAGACAAGGCCGGGTTAGATATAGCAACACAAAATTATTGATTTTTATTTATTTATTTATCGAAAAAAGATAAGGAATTATAAGGGAAAAATAAATAAAGGACTACAAAAATTTGCGAATATGGTCATGCCTATTGATCCTAACAAGGGAGTAAATGGATAATAAACGAAGCGGATGTGCAGTATCCAAATTCGAATCCGTTTAGCATATTTATTATTCGAATTCGTATTCGTTATCCAACGGATAATAAAAATATTATTTGTATTCGAATCCGACGGATATTATCCAGATATCGAATTATTGGTACATGTGAGGATATCTAATATCCGAATTTGATTACCTATTTTATATATTTTTGTTTACTAAAAATAATAGATTAAATATTTCATAATACAACCAAATATTAAATAGGTAAAACTATTAATTTAACAAAGTATAAATCTATTAAACCTCTACAAAATTAACCCATAAGTATAATATATAATTTATAATATATGTTTATTATTAATAATAATATGATATATGCTTATTGTTATTATTTTTTTTATAATTTTCAAATTATTATACTATGCATAAACTAATATTTGTTTCATCAAGTTATAAAAGAATATATGAATATGTATGTATGTAGCACCCTAGACCCCAAGGCGCCACATCCCCCGCACTGTAGCCTCGATCCACGTATGAAATGGACAGTTCATACATAAACCAAGACCACAGCGAACGGGTGACAACAAAACGACGCTCTAGGCGGGACACTCTCCCCAACAAAATCAACAATCATGAATAGAAAAGCGGAAGCAGTAAAGTCATTCGTATATATAGGTACCATATTTATTACATAGATACATATAGGTACCATTTAACTCTCAATACATTATCATCTCTACAAAATAGGTATCTACTAAAGTGTCCAAATTATATCAACCGGGAACATAACATGATATCCGACAAAATATATACATGAAAGGTGCAACACTAGACCCGTGATAATGCAGGACTCGACCAACTCCCGCCTAGCACAACCACGCTCAAAAGGTACCTGAAAAGTGGAGTATCAGTCTACCGAAGACTGAGTGAGGGGCAATAATTAAATATAACACACGTCACATGCAAGTTGTAGCCTCGGGTAAAGACTTTTAGAAAACAATAATTATATAGTTCAAGAAATCTCATCCTTTGCCCGAGATTACAACTATCCATTTTAACACGTTTACTTAATCATGCTTGTCAATATCATGAACATGTGGCCCCGGCGAGCAAGGGCAATCTCCAACCGAACTCCCAATCGTGAACAATACGTGATCATGCTTGCTTGCTTGATAAATAAGTGATCATGCAATATATTTAGTGCTCACATAAACAAGTTCATGCTTGAAATCATGCAATAACCCGAGGATAACCCGACATGCCGGATTAATCCCCAGTCTCCTTCTTCCTCCGGGTGATAGCGAGTTTGCAAGGCTCGACTATCCACGACATGGTGTGTGTAGAGGACATGACACTCTAGACACGGAACTCCTTCCACCACTAATCTCCTAGTGGCTTCGGGGGTGATCCCAACAATGTGAGGATAATTCAGGAGTTACCCGTCAGCCCTTGCTTTCCCGGTTGGCTCAAGAATTACCCTCGGGCCCACGTGCAATCATGCACTCGCCAAACATGTTTGAAAATCATGACAATCAATACATTCTTGCTTGAAATATTGATAGCTTTGAAAACGTTTATAATTATAATAGATTTTTGGCCGAAAACTAGCACGTAAGGGTTATAGGGTTCGTTTTACCAAAACAAAACCTCACCTTTCTTGCAAAATAAAATAAAGAAGCGTTCTAAGGAGCTTGCTCCCCGTCCACGCCCTCGTGACCTGTGCAAATACGATGTACATTCGTGAGACATGACCTAAAATGACCAAAATAGGACGAACGGCGAAAATGTGTCGAGACGACCATGAAAATGCAATGTGGTATTATAACATGTCGTTTCACATCATATTAACACATATTATAGCAATTCGGGGTCAAAGAAGTCGTTGGATCGAGGGGTCATTTTCATAATTTTATGCAGAAACTTTTGTTCTGCAACACAGGTGGGAACGGCCGTTCCGGTCCCCTTTGTAAAATGGGAACGGTCGTTCCCATGAAATTCCCAAAACGTGCCGGCGATTTTCCCTTTTTAAAGCACGCCTTTGAGCTGGGAAGGGCCCTTCCGGCGCAAGGCCAAAATGGGAACGGCCGTTCCCATGCTCGGCCGCCCTTATTTTGAAAAGAGGTGGGAACGCCCGTTCCCACAAAGCCTTGAGGCTGGGAACGGTCGTTCCCAGTTCCTGCAACTGAAAAACAGAGCAAAACAGAGCATGCTCTCGGGAAGGATCAACCAAGCAACCCAAAATTCCATTTTTGCTCCCAAATGCTATAATTTATGGAAATATGATGCATACACATTCAAGAAGTGATAATATAACACTTAGACACTTAAACCATAAAATATCATCAAGAATTCATGCTTTCAAGTTCATGATCAAACTTGATCATTCATGCCAAATATTCAAATATTCAAGCTAGAAATCATGCAATAATTCATGAAATAATCACTCAATCATGCTTCCAAGTCTAACTCATCATCTAGCATAACCACCTCAAACCCTAGCCTAGGAAAATATGATCAAGAATCACCAACTCATGCAACCAACCTTAAAGATGGAAAGAAATGAAGAAATGGATGATGATGATGATCAACTTCAAATTCCTTGGAACACTTCTTGAAATCTTGATGATTGATGAAAAAATTATCTTCTTCCCTTTTCTTCTTAGTACCGAGAATGAGAGCAAATGTGTTTGGTAAATTTTTGGATGAAATGAGCTCATGGAAGCTCATGGAAATGCATATACCGTGATTCATCTCCTTGGTTTGAGTGAGATATGCCAATTTGCCAATTAATCCTTGAATTGTTTAAGTTATGCAATCGAGTGTATGAGGTTTTAAAATATGATCAATTTGGTCCTAAAAGTTCATGCAATTAAGTCCCCAAAGTTTCAGAAATAACTATTTAGGGACAAATTGGTAATTTGAAATACTCTCGGTATCAATTTTATGCAACAAATATTTTTCGTGCCATGAAATAATAATTTCAATGATATGAATTCAAAGAATTAAGATAAATAATGTTTCATGAATTTTATAAAAATATGAATGCCACGTAAGAATATATTATAAATTAAAAGAAATAAAATAAAATCTACGCTCAACTCACACGTGGCGTGCTTACCTGTTCATCCGGAAACCGGGGCGTTACAACTCTCCCCCCCTTAGAAGAATCTGGTCCCCAGATTCTCTAGTCCTGCTCGAACAACTCCGGGTGGAACCGTTTCATTTTATCTTCTGTTTCCCACGTAGCTTCTTCAGTTTTGTCGCTTCTCCACAACACTTTAACCATGGGAATTCTCCGGTTTCTTAATTCCTGAAATTTCCGATCCATGATCTTAACCGGCCTCTGAACAAACGTCAAATTCGGTTCCAGTTCAACTTCTTCCACGGGGAGAATCGTAGTCTCATCGGGGTAATATTTCCTTAGTTGTGAAACATGAAACACGTTGTGAATCCCCGTAAGACTCGGTGGTAGGTCCAATCGATAGGCTACCTCACCTATTCTTTCCAGAATCTCAAACGGACCTAAGTAGCGAGGATTAAGCTTTCCTCCTTTCCCGATCCGGGTGAAACCTTTCCTTGGTGACACCTTCAAGAATACCCGGTCACCAACTTCAAATTCTAGATCTCTTCGGCGCTTATCGGCATAACTCTTCTGCCTGTCTTGCGCGGCTCTCATCCGTTGTTGAATCATCTGAACCTTTTCAATCATAGCTTGAACGACTTTGGAAGGCCTTTCGAATCTTTCACCTCTCTTTACTCCTTCCTGTTTTGACCACTTCCATTCTTCCAAGTCGAAAAACAACGGAGATCGGCACTTTCTTCCATAAAGTAACTCGTAAGGAGCCATCCCGATCGAAGCCTGAAAGCTGTTATTATAAGCAAACTCGATCAAGGGAAGCTGTTCTGACCACGAGTTCTGAAAATCCATCGCGCAAGCCCGAAGAAGATCTTCCAAATACCTGATTAACCTTTCAGTTTGACCGTCTGTTTGCGGGTGGAATGCTGTGCTGAACTTAAGTTTCGTCCCCAAGACAGCCTGTAATTCCTGCCACAACTTAGAAGTAAACCTCGGGTCTCGGTCTGAAACTATGCTCACCGGAATACCATGAAGTCGAATAATCTCTCTGTTATAGATTTCAGCCAGCTTCGGAATCTTATAGGACATCCGGACTGGTAGAAAGTGAGCAGACTTTGTAAACCTATCCACGATTACCCAAATTCCATCAAACCCGCCTTTAACCTTCGGTAATCCAGAAACAAAGTCCATCGTTACTTGTTCCCACTTCCACTCGGGAATAGGTAACGGTTGTAGAAGTCCCGCGGGTTTTTGATGCTCAGCTTTCACTTTCTGACAAGTCAAGCAATGTTTCACATACTCTGCCACGTCTCTCTTCATCCCGTTCCACCAATAATACTGTTTCAAGTCCTTATACATTTTATTTCCTCCTGGGTGGATCGAGTATGCTGACTTGTGAGCTTCTTCGAGTAGGACCCGTCTCAATTCTTCAGGTACGACTACTCTGTTTTTAAACCGAAGCAACCCGGTTTCATCAAACCCAAACGGACTCTCCGGGTCATCCTTAGCTTTACTTACAAGCTTCTGCACTTCCGGGTTCTTATTCTGAGCATCAAATAACTGATGTTTTAATTCCGGCTGAATTATGATATTAGAAACCCGAGCCTTTAACACAATTGGGGCAACTTCCTCACTTTCCTTTACTTCCAAACTCGATACACTCGCCTTCCTGCTAAGTGCATCGGCGACCACATTGGCTTTCCCGGGATGGTATTTAATCGTACAATCATAATCTTCCAGCTTTTCCATCCAGCGCCGTTGCCTCATATTCAAATCCTTCTGTGTGAATAAATACTGGAGGCTCTTGTGATCGGTAAATATCTCAAAGGAAGTCCCGTAAAGATAATGTCTCCATTTCCCGAGAGCAAAGATCACGGCTGCAAGCTCTAGGTCGTGTGTCGGATAATTCCTTTCGTATTCCTTTAGCTTCCGAGAAGCATAGGCGATCACTTTTCCTTTCTGAGTCAAAACACAACCTAAGCCTTCTTTAGAAGCATCTGTATATACCGCATACTCTTCTGAACCCTCGGGTAAAGTTAACACCGGAGCTGAGACTAACTTTTCCTTCAAAAAGTTAAAACTTTGATCACACTTCTCGTCCCAGACAAACTTAACATCCTTCTTTGTTAATCGGGTTAACGGTGCAGCAATCTTGGAAAAATCCTGAACAAACCTCCTGTAATAACCGGCCAATCCCAAGAAGCTCCTAATTTCCGAGGCATTCTTTGGTTTCTCCCACTTGAGCACGGCCTCGATTTTCGAGGGATCGACTTCCAACCCTTTTCCTGAAATCACGTGCCCCAAGAAGGAAACCCGATCGATCCAAAATTCACACTTGCTGAACTTAGCAAATAACTGATGCTCTTTCAAGGTCTGTAGGACGAGTCTGAGATGTCTCGCGTGCTCCTCGGCTGATTTTGAGAAAACCAGAATGTCATCAATGAAAATCACCACGAACTTGTCGAGGAAAGGCCTGAATATCCGGTGCATCATATCCATGAAAGCTGCAGGGGCGTTAGTTAATCCAAATGGCATAACCACGAACTCGTAGTGCCCGTACCGAGTATTGAATCCTGTCTTAGGAATATCCTCTGCTCGGATTCGCAGTTGATAGTACCCCTGTCTTAAATCCAATTTCGAATACACTTTGGAACCCTGAAGTATATCGAATAACTCCTCGATATGTGGGAGGGGATACTTGTTCTTAATAGTCATCCTGTTCAACTCCCTGTAATCAATGCACATTCTTAGAGTCCCGTCCTTTTTCTTCACAAACAAAACTGGTGCTCCCCACGGCGAAGAACTTGGCCGAATATACCCAACTTCCAACAAGGCCTCAAGCTGAACTTTTAATTCCTTCAACTCAGCTGGAGCCATCCGATAGGGAGTCTTTGAATACGGCTCAGCATTCGGGAAAAGATCAATCACAAATTCAATCTCTCGTTCAGGAGGCAAGGAATCCAATTTTTCTGGGAATACCTCAGGAAATTCCTTTACCACTTCTGTGTCCTCTAATTTCACCTGATCTTTGGGCTTGTTCAGAATGTAAGCACTGAACCCTGTAGCCCCGTCTCTGACTAACTTCTGAGCCTCTGAAAACGAAAGTAGGGGTACGGTTTTTGAAGTGCAGCCCGTAACAACCTCTGAACCCAACTGAACCTTCTTAGCCCGGCAATCTACGGTAGCACAATGCCTGTATAACCATTCCATCCCCAATATAGCCCCGTATCTCTCCATTGGCATCACAATGAAGTCTGTCAGAAATTCCCTGCCCTCAATCACCACTGGAACATCCCTGTAAACCTGATCCGTCTCTCGCCTACTACCGAAAGGAGTACTAACTATATAGCGCACAGAAGTACACATAGCAGGCAAAGACAAGGTAATAGCAATAGAATGCGCAAGAAAGGAGTGTGTAGCTCCTGGATCAAATAATGTATGGATGTTCGTGCCATGGATGCAAATAATACCTTCAACTACTGCGGCGGGGTCAATCACGGCATCCTGCTCCTCTCCAGCAAGGGCATAAGCTCGGGCCCTCACAAGTGGCCTCGGTCCTGCAGGTGGTGGATCCTGACGATCCGGACAACCATCAACCAGGTGCTCGTTACTTCCGCAAATCAGGCACAAACCTAACCGGCGCCTGCAGTTATCGTAAGTATGTGTAGGCTGTCCACACCATCTGCACCCCGGTCTCTGAGGTGGCTGGGGTGGTGCTGGAGCTCTCGGACCTCTCGGTGGTGGCCCGGGGTACTTAGGTTTCTTCCCGGTATCCCTCTGAGCTGGAGGTGCAGAATAAATCATCGGCCTTTTCCCCGAGCTCGATCCCTGGCCTGATCTCGAGCCTGAAGCCTGTCCTACTCTCTGAGTAGCCCTCCTAACACTATCAGAATCTTCAACCTTTAGGGCTTTTGCAGTAGCCTTTGCCCAGGTGCTCGTATTAGCCGCTTTCAGTGCATCCTGAATGTCCGGTCTCAACCCCTGAACAAACTGCATCGCCTTGTGAAAGTCATCGTTCGCTATGTTAGGTGCATAGCGAGAAAGCCTCTCGAACTCGGCGATGTACTGACCCACGGACCTGCCTCCCTGCTTTAGCTCTGTAAACTCCCTCAATCTGCGGGTACGGGGAAGCTGGAGGAATATACTTGTTTCTGAACTCCCGTACAAAGACCTCCCAGGTAATCTCAGTCCCTGCTGCCTCCAGAACAATCTCTGTACTCTCCCACCAGGAGTAGGCCTCGCCCTGAATAAGAGTAAGGGTGCAACGGGCCTTCTCCTGACTATCGCAAGGAATAAGCTGCCATATCCTCTCGATCTCCTTCAGCCACATCTCTGCCTGGATATCGTCTCCCTTATAGAACTTCGGGGGACGCTGGTTCTGAAACTCCCGTAAGATGGCAGAAATGGGGTTCTCCGGAGGTGCTACTGGTGCTGGAGGTGGTGGAGGAACCCTTTCCTGTAACCTCTGATCAATTAGCCCCACTACTGCGTTCATAAAATCCTGGGGCTGTGCCTGGGCGGGTGGAGGAGGTGGTGATCTCTCGCGGCGATGATGTCGGCGATGATGATGCCTGTGCCTCGAGGATCGATCACTGGAACGTCTGTCGTGCTCCATCCTGAAAGTAGATCACTAAACATGCGTGGCTTGATCAATAAATGCAAATGTGTGCATATAATCTCAATAATATCAAGTAACACATGTTCAAGGAAAATCAAGTAGTTCAATTAATACGAATAAGGGAGTAAATCAAGTAAATCAACCCAATGCAGACTCCCAAATACCACATAATCCTATGCCGTGCGACCTAGACTGACTCGACACGACTCGAGAACCTCGGTTTTGCAACCGGGCTCTGATACCACCTGTAGATGTAGCACCCTAGACCCCAAGGCGCCACATCCCCCGCACTGTAGCCTCGATCCACGTATGAAATGGACAGTTCATACATAAACCAAGACCACAGCGAACGGGTGACAACAAAACGACGCTCTAGGCGGGACACTCTCCCCAACAAAATCAACAATCATGAATAGAAAAGCGGAAGCAGTAAAGTCATTTGTATATATAGGTACCATATTTATTACATAGATACATATAGGTACCATTTAACTCTCAATACATTATCATCTCTACAAAATAGGTATCTACTAAAGTGTCCAAATTATATCAACCGGGAACATAACATGATATCCGACAAAATATATACATGAAAGGTGCAACACTAGACCCGTGATAATGCAGGACTCGACCAACTCCCGCCTAGCACAACCACGCTCAAAAGGTACCTGAAAAGTGGAGTATCAGTCTACCGAAGACTGAGTGAGGGGCAATAATTAAATATAACACACGTCACATGCAAGTTGTAGCCTCGGGTAAAGACTTTTAGAAAACAATAATTATATAGTTCAAGAAATCTCATCCTTTGCCCGAGATTACAACTATCCATTTTAACACGTTTACTTAATCATGCTTGTCAATATCATGAACATGTGGCCCCGGCGAGCAAGGGCAATCTCCAACCGAACTCCCAATCGTGAACAATACGTGATCATGCTTGCTTGCTTGATAAATAAGTGATCATGCAATATATTTAGTGCTCACATAAACAAGTTCATGCTTGAAATCATGCAATAACCCGAGGATAACCCGACATACCGGATTAATCCCCAGTCTCCTTCTTCCTCCGGGTGATAGCGAGTTTGCAAGGCTCGACTATCCACGACATGGTGTGTGTAGAGGACATGACCCTCTAGACACGGAACTCCTTCCACCACTAATCTCCTAGTGGCTTCGGGGGTGATCCCAACAATGTGAGGATAATTCAGGAGTTACCCGTCAGCCCTTGCTTTCCCGGTTGGCTCAAGAATTACCCTCGGGCCCACGTGCAATCATGTACTCGCCAAACATGTTTGAAAATCATGACAATCAATACATTCTTGCTTGAAATATTGATAGCTTTGAAAACGTTTATAATTATAATAGATTTTTGGCCGAAAACTAGCACATAAGGGTTATAGGGTTCGTTTTACCAAAACAAAACCTCACCTTTCTTGCAAAATAAAATAAAGAAGCGTTCTAAGGAGCTTGCTCCCCGTCCACGCCCTCGTGACCTGTGCAAATACGATGTACATTCGTGAGACATGACCTAAAATGACCAAAATAGGACGAACGGCGAAAATGTGTCGAGACGACCATGAAAATGCAATGTGGTATTATAACATGTCGTTTCACATCATATTAACACATATTATAGTAATTCGGGGTCAAAGAAGTCGTTGGATCGAGGGGTCATTTTCATAATTTTATGCAGAAACTTTTGTTCTGCAACACAGGTGGGAACGGCCGTTCCGGTCCCCTTTGTAAAATGGGAACGGTCGTTCCCATGAAATTCCCAAAACGTGCCGGCGATTTTCCCTTTTTAAAGCGCGCCTTTGAGCTGGGAACGGCCCTTCCGGCGCAAGGCCAAAATGGGAACGGCCGTTCCCATGCTCGGCCGCCCTTATTTTGAAAAGAGGTGGGAACGCCCGTTCCCACAAAGCCTTGAGGCTGGGAACGGTCGTTCCCAGTTCCTGCAACTGAAAAACAGAGCATGCTCTCGGGAAGGATCAACCAAGCAACCCAAAATTCCATTTTTGCTCCCAAATGCTATAATTTATGGAAATATGATGCATACACATTCAAGAAGTGATAATATAACACTTAGACACTTAAACCATAAAATATCATCAAGAATTCATGCTTTCAAGTTCATGATCAAACTTGATCATTCATGCCAAATATTCAAATATTCAAGCTAGAAATCATGCAATAATTCATGAAATAATCACTCAATCATGCTTCCAAGTCTAACTCATCATCTAGCATAACCACCTCAAACCCTAGCCTAGGAAAATATGATCAAGAATCACCAACTCATGCAACCAACCTTAAAGATGGAATGAAATGAAGAAATGGATGATGATGATGATCAACTTCAAATTCCTTGGAACACTTCTTGAAATCTTGATGATTGATGAAAAAATTATCTTCTTCCCTTTTCTTCTTAGTACCGAGAATGAGAGCAAATGTGTTTGGTAAATTTTTGGATGAAATGAGCTCATGGAAGCTCATGGAAATGCATATACCGTGATTCATCTCCTTGGTTTGAGTGAGATATGCCAATTTGCCAATTAATCCTTGAATTGTTTAAGTTATGCAATCGAGTGTATGAGGTTTTAAAATATGATCAATTTGGTCCTAAAAGTTCATGCAATTAAGTCCCCAAAGTTTTAGAAATAACTATTTAGGGACAAATTGGTAATTTGAAATACTCTCGGTATCAATTTTATGCAACAAATATTTTTCATGCCATGAAATAATAATTTCAATGATATGAATTCAAAGAATTAAGATAAATAATGTTTCATGAATTTTATAAAAATATGAATGCCACGTAAGAATATATTATAAATTAAAAGAAATAAAATAAAATCTACGCTCAACTCACACGTGGCGTGCTTACCTGTTCATCCGGAAACCGGGGCGTTACAATGTATGTATATATATATATATGTTGTCGGATACGAATTATGAATAAATCAGATAACGGATGTATAAATGGATTGGATTTTAAACAGATCAGATGTGTGATTACTATATATTTATTTGTTTATAATTCGGATATTTATAAATATCCTATTTGAACGAATACGGATAATATCATTTTTAAATGAATTCGGATACAAATGAATATCAAATTTTCAAATATTCATTTAAACCCTTAGGTCCTGGCTAGCTCCTTAGCTGAATATATGAAATAATTATACGTAGAGGTGTAAACGGATATTGAATAGGATGGATATACTGTATTCGAATCCTGAAATAATTATACCTAGAGGTGTAAATGGATATTGAACAAGACGAATATAGAGTATTCGAATTTGAATCTGTTTAGTATATATGTTATCTGAATAACTGATTTCTATCCGTTTTGCAGTGAATAATGAAAAATATTATCTGTATCCAAAATAATATAATAAAATTTCACAACATAATCAAATATTAAATATTTTTAAATTAATTTTATGTTATTGAAATTAAATCAACTAGATAATTTGTAAAACACTATTTAAAATTTTTAAATATACTTATAGTAATAATGTACTATGTTTATTCTGCATAGATAATTATTCTTTCTTAAATTTATTTTAATTATTAAAATTTATTATTATAAATAGTATAATATACGACAAATGTTATAATTTCTTCATAATTTTAAAATGATTATATAATGTGTTGGAATTTGATGTTATGGATGAGTTTATTCTTGGAGGGATACCAAATTCCTTGGTAGGAGTCCGCAGAATAAAGTCCATAAACTAATAATAAAAAAATTGAAAGCAATAAAGATTGGAACTTTGTGGTAAGTTATAGTCCACATGATATATCAAGATGTTTGTACTTTATATGCAATTAAGTGTTGTATATTATGCTATACACTAAGGATTGCATATTGGTAAGTTTAAACATGAGTTTTATTACTGGACATTTATTTTGAAATTGAAATAAATTTGATACCAGGCAGTTACAATGTTGATTGTATAGCATTAAAGGCCTTGTTCATGTGCTGGTATCTGTTACAAAATATTCCAGACGTTTTTGTAAGTTTATTTCTGTATTATAGTTGTATTAATTGTGAGATTATGGCTTACTATAAACAGGACAATTAATAGTCATGTATGTTATGGTTTGTGCCCTATAAATCTGCAGTTCCAGACCACAGAATATGAGAGAGAAATAGAGAGACAAGCATGCAAAATGTGGTGCATTAGGAAGAGTTAGAAGTCTAGATAGATTTCTGGTTTGGTACGGAAAAATGCATTCTGGTACGAAACACACACGCATCGGTGTTTTTGAGTTGAGTTAGAAAACTTACTTTCAGTACAAAAACACGCTTTTTGAAGTACCAGCCAGACACCACTGTCCCTCATAAGAGCCCTGGTATGTAGTCGAAGTGAGATTCTCCTGAGATCCTGCATATCTGTGATTCGAAAATCTCTGGACTATCTTATCCTGGAAGGAGGGCAACCCAATGCACCGATAGTGGGGTGAATACTTCTTTAAGGCAAGCTGACTTTCGCCGTCGATTCAATCATAACAAAATGATAAGTTTTCTCATTTAACTGTTCTGGTACATTAATGGTATTTATCTTGATATGGTTTTGCATTCTAATGAAACTTATATTATGACTAGTATGCAAGATTTGTATTTTGGTTTTTCCACTGGTACATCAGACATGTATGTTGTTGGTATTTACACCTTAACATATATATGTTTCAACATGCCTCTGGTACATATATTTTGAATCATGTATCTATATTGCACATCATATGTATATTGTGATTTTGGTTATCTATGATATGTGATAACCTGGTGTTGTAGATTTACAACAATTTTAAAGAAGTATTCTTGCTGCTTACATGTTTTATATATATCATGTCAACTAGATATGGTGGTTTTGTTACTGGTACTTCATATGAAACTATTTTGGCTGCAAAACTGAAATACTAGGAGATGAGTTTTGTTAATGCAAACACCAAGAAAACAAATACCAAATCAGTGAAGATTGAAACTTCCGCAGTTGTTAATATGGTTTTGAGTGAAGCTAAAACTCATGATACCTTTGACAATTCTAGCATTTGGAATAGTCGTTTGGGTCATCTAAATGTAAGTTCCATGAAAGGTATGATAAATTTAAATTTGATTCCAAAACTTGATATTGAAAGAAGTTACAAAAAGTCAAGTATGTATTGAAGCAAAACAAGTAAGAAAACCCTATCATTCAATTGAGAGAAATTCTGAAATACTTGATTTGGTACATACCAACATATGTGAGTTCAATGGGGTTTTGACAAAAGATTTGAAAAGATATTTTATCACTTTCATTGATGATTGCAGTAGATATTGTTTCGTGTATTTGATGAAATACAAAGATGAAGCACTTGAAAAGTTTATCATGTTTAAGAATGGAGTAGAAACTCAAACTGGCAAGAAACTTAAAAGGTTAAGATCAGATAGAGGTACATAATATGAGTCGAATCTCTTTGGTGAATATTGCCGAAAGTTTGGTATTGTTCATGAAGAAACTCCTCCATATTCACCTTCATCGAATGGTGTGGCTGAACAAAAGAATAGAACCTTTAAAGATATGATCAACAGTTTACTTTTGAATTCGGGACTGCCTAAAGATATGTGGGGAGAAGCTTTCAATACGGCTTGCCATATTCTGAATAGAGTCCCTCCTAAACATATGGATCGCACTCCGTTCAAATTTTGGAAAGGTAGGAAACTAAACCTGAAATACTTCCGAGTGTGGGGATGCCTTGCAGAGGTACTGGTACCAGAACACAAAAGGAAGAAACTTGGTTCCAAAACTATAGATGCAGCCTTTATTGGTTATGTGGGAACTAGCTATGCAATGAGATTTTTAATTATTAAATCTGATATCTCTGGCATAGTTGTTAATACAATTGTTGAGTTTCGTGATCCCACATTCATTGAAGATATTTTTCCCATGAAAACTTCAATACCTCAAGATGTTGCAACTTTAGATTCATCTCTTACATCTAGTTCCATTCCTAATCAAGTGTAAAGGATGACAAATGTGGGGGTTAATCCAAGTAGTACCAATTCAACTTATGTTGATGAAAATGAACCTAGACGGAGCAAACGAGCAAGGGTTGTTAAGGATTTTGGAAGTGATTTTATCACTTACAATATCGAGAATGATCCTCGTACTTTCCAAGAAGCTATGTCTTCAAGTGAAGCAACACATTAGAAAGAAGCTATTAAAAATGAGTTAGATTCCATTGTCTCTAATAGGACTTGGGAACTTGTTGATCTTCTTCCGGGATGTACTACGATTGGATCTTTTAAAAGAAACTTAAAGCTGATGGAACCATTGATAAGTTTAAGGCCAGACTTGTTACCAAAGGTTTTAAACAAAAAGAGGGGATTGATTATTTTGACACCTACTCCCCTGTTGCTCGGTTGACTACAATCTGTGTGCTTATAGCATTGGCCTCCATATATGATTTTCCTATACGGTTAAAATCGCATTCCTATACGGTGATCTTGAGGAAGAAATCTATATGGACCAGCCTGAAGGATTCGTAGCACCTGGTAGTAAAAATAAGGTGTGTAAACTTGTTAAATGTCTTTATGGTTTGAAACAAGCACCTAAACAATGGCATGAAAAGTTTGTCCAGACCATTTTGTCATTTGACCTCACGGTTAATGATAATGATAAGTGTCTTTATTGCAAAGTTCAAGGTGATTCATGTATTTTGCTATGCTTATACGTGGATGATATATTATTAATTGGTTCTTCTATGAACGTTTAAGTTTGAAATGAAGGATATGGGTGAAGCTAATGTGATTCTTGGATTAAAGTTGATTCGGTCAACTAATGGTATAATAATTTCTCAATATCACTATGTTTAGAAGATAATTGAGAAGTTTGGATATACTAATAGTGGAATCGCTAGATCACCATATGAGCCTACTGTGACTTTACTCAAGAATGTGACTAGCGTTCCTGTTAATCAATTGAGATATTCTCAAATAATTGGAAGATTGCAATAGCTTGCTAATGGTACGAGGCCTAACATTTCCTTTGCAATCTCTAAGTTAGCTCGATATACTAGTTGCCCAAATCTTACACATTGGGAGTCTTTGGAACGAGTGATGAAGTACCATAAAGGTATAGTTCACTCAGGCTGCATTTTGGTAAATTCCCTGACGTGCTTGAGGAACTTTGTGATGCAAGCTAGGTTATCAAATGCTCTGGTACTAATGGGTGTACAGGATATGTGTTTATCCTGGTGGAGGCGTTGTCTCCTAAAAGTATTATAAATATACTATTATAACTCTGGTACTTTTGGGGTAGAGTTATGTAGAATGGAAACAACTGGAACTGAGGTCGAATGGGTCCATGGGCTAATGGTTGAATTGCCCATGATTGACAAGCCGATACCAACCATTGTTGTAATTGTGATAGTACTATTACGAAGATCAAAAGAATAAATTAAAGTGCACTTAAAATGACTTAAAGACAAAGAGACACAGCGTCTAGTAAGATAAATGGCTATTGATTTGGCTGGAACCAAAAGAAAATACCATTGTTCCTTTGATAAAGGACTTAAGGTATGCTTGGTTCGAAAATTCAAGTTGAGAATTAGACTGTAACCCATTTCGTAGTACATCTTCAGTGGGAACCCAACCTACCAAGTGGAGATCCCATGCAGAGGTTTAATGTGGTATAAATAAGCTGTCGGATGTATTGGTTACACCTAATTTAAAAATTGGTACATAGTACCTGTGTCTATCCTCTGGTACTTACCTGGTAGGTGCTAAAGCTGCAAATAAAATAAGAGTTGTACTTTGAATGGGTTCGAGATCTATTCTATGATGAGATGTTAGCAGTGCATTTTTAGAGATCCCAACTAAGTGAATATCTCGTGTGGCTGCGATAGAGGAAACGGGTTGTTCCTTGAATATATTCATGAACAGGACATGACACATGGCTGTAACATGTCAACCCTAAAGATTACTAAAGCTCTTTGTAACATGTTGTTCACGATGGCTCTGTCATACCCAAGGTGCCAAATTCAAGGTGAAACATTTCATTTGTCCCTGTGAGAGAAAAGTCGGATAACTAACGTAGCGATTCAAACCGAAAGGTACCGATCTACTAAAAGCATGTTGTTGTAATTCTGATGTCCTTTATACTATGAATTTGTGGGGGATTGTTGGAATTTGACGTTATGGATGAGTTTATTCTTGGAGGGATATCAAATTCCTTGGTAAGAATCCATAGAATAAAGCCGATAAACTAATAATAAATAAATTGAAAGTAATAAAGATTGGAACTTTGTGGTATGTTATAGTGCATATGATATATCAAGATGTTTATACTTTATATGTAATTAAGTGTTGTATATTATGCTATACACTAAGGATTGCATATTGGTAAGTTAAAACATGAGTTTTATTGCTGGACATTTATTTTGAAATTGAAAAAGTTGATACCAGGCAGTTATAATATTAATTGTATAGCATTAAAGGCCTTGTTCATGTGCTGGTATCTGTTACAAAACGTTCCAGACGCATTTGTGAGTTTATTTTTGTATTGTGGTTGTATTAATTGTGAGGTTATGGCCTGCCATAAACAAAACAATTAATAGTCATTTACATCATGGTTTGTGCCCTATAAATCTGCAGTTCCAGACCACAGAATATGAGAGAGAAATAGAGAGACAAGTATGTAAAATGTGGTGGATTAGGAAGAGTTAGAAGTCTAGATAGATTTCTGGTTTGGTACGGAAAAATACGCTTTGGTACGAAACACACACGCACTGATACTTGTGAGTTGAGTCAGAAAACTTACTTTCAACACAAAAATACATTTTCTGAAGTACCATCCAGAGACCACTGTCCCTCATAAGAGCCCTGGCTAGTAGTCGAAGTGAGATTCTCCTGAGATTGTGCGTATCTATGATTCGGAAAGCTCTGGACTGTCTTATCCTGGAAGGAGCTTCAAGGCAACCCAACGCACCGGTAGTGGGACAAATACTTCTTTAAGGCAAGCCGGCTTTTGTCGTCGATTCAGTCTTAACAAAATTAAATAATAAGTTTCCTCATTCAACTGTTCTGGTACATTACTGGTATTTATCTTTATATGGTTTTGCACTCTATTGGAACTTATATTATGACTAGTATGCAAGATCATTTGTATTCTGATTTTTCCACTGGTACATCAGACATGTATGTTGCTGGTATTTACACCTTAATATATATGTTTCAACATGCCTCTGGAACTTATATTTTGAATCATGTATCTATGTTGCACATCATATGTATATTGCGATTTTGGTTATCTATACTATGTGATAACCTGGTGCTACAGATTTCCAACATAATGCCTAAATAATAATTTGTTTCTTGAAAGTATACTAAAATATATATATATATAGTTTATCGTATACGAATTAACGATTGACCGGATAATAGATATATCTAACAAATATATAGACTAAGCGGATATTAAATGAATCGGATGATTGATTATCATATATTTATCCGTTTATAATTTGAATTTATAATTGTATGCGTATGTCAAGTATTTCACATCGAATAATAAAAATTATGGAGTTCAATATATAATAGTTTGATAACCCTCTCCTTAGCAACGAACTTTTGAGGTGAGTTAGGTCAAAGAAATTATTCATCATACAGTATCAGAGTAGGTTCTATTATAGATCTGTCTCTCCATCGCGCCAAATATTGATTTGAAATGGACAAATATCAAATTGTGTTATACCGAATCATTAATTTTGTTATCACATATAAGTAAATGTACCCTAAATTTAAGATTGGCAAACGTTTTTATATCCATAAAAAGGGTTTTGGTTTGCATAAATTTTCCCACAAATGTTAGTGTTAGGTGTCAGTACTTTAGGACCATATATCCGTGGCTTACGGTCCCCTCCCTCAGGGTAACATAACATGGGCTCATTATTGATAAATATGGGCCTAAAATCCTCCTCGTGACATTTTATCGGCAGAATACAGTCCGAATCCCTTGCGTACCTGTATCGTTCGATTATTTAAAGTTTAAACTAACGAATGCTTTGTGTTATGCATAAAAATAAAATGAAATAAATTTTAATTTTAATTTAACAGTTAATTAATATAATTAATAATATAATTTTAATAGTACGTAGATATAAAAGGTTACGGTTACTATAAATAAAAAACAAAAAAGGTAAAAATATCGTATCTAATTTTTTTTATTTTAATGAAATACAAAACTTCACAAAAAAAAATAATCAAAATAATTTATAAATACCAAGAGGTTATCATGGAAAAATATATATATTCTCTAGGTTAAATATAAACTTCACTATCTTCTATATTGTCATAACAAAAGAATTTCACCTATTTCAATGAAAAATATATATATTCTCTAGGTTAAATATAAACATCACTATCTTCTTTTATTTTTCAACAAGATTTTAAGTGAGATAAAGAAGAGCGGGGGCAGCCTGTGTGCACTGAGCTTCATGAGAGCTTTCCAAAATTGTCTAGACTTTTTCAGTGTAATTTGATTTAAGCTTTAAAGGTTTTCCATTCACCTGCTCTAATAATCAAAAAGAGTCTGACACTATTAGGGTGTGTCTTGATCACATGGTTTGCAATGGGGGATGGAAATATATTTTTTCCATATGTCGAAGTCATGCATATCAATTCAAGAGCTTAAAACCACTTGACCACCTGAACAAGGCTTCTTATTCCTTCGACGGTTAAATTGGAGGGAATCTAGTTGAGAATGAGGTTGCGAACGGGTAGTGAACGAGTGTTAGTTGTGTAGCACAGGGTCAAGAAACGCATCGCGGGCATCACATGGAATAAAGGAGTGCCAAACCGGTTTTACTTCATGGAAAACAGAAAGATTTGTCAATCCTAAAAGAGAAGCAGTGTAACATTGTTTTGATGATATTTGTTCTTCCATTTTGGGATAGTGTAATTGGGTATTTGCCGTGAAAGGTAACTCAAAATATAAATGATAGTCTTCTCATTCCATACACTGCTCCAGAAATCGACAAAGCATTAAAATCGATGTTTCCCCTTAAGACCCTTGGGCCTGATGGTATATCTCCTCTTTTCTTTCAGAAATTTTAGCATTTTATTCGAAAGTACATTATTGATTGCACACTTCAATTTTTTAACTTCGGTCGTTCTAATATAAATATGCATGTAATGAATATTGTTTTGATTCCTAAGTGTGAAAACCTTACTACTATGTTTCACATCTGTCCATCAGTTTAAGCAACGCTATATACAAAATTGCACCAAAGGCCATTTTCGATCGCTTAAAACCTATTCTAAAGTCCATTATCTCCTCGGCTCAAAAATGCCTTCGTACCCGGGTGTTTGATAATGGACAATGTTCTATGTGGCTATGAGGTTAACCATTTCATCAAGCATAAAAACCAGAGTAAGGAGGGCTTTTTAGCTCAAAAATTGGATACGAGTAAAGTGTATGTCAGGGCGGAGTGGCTTTTCTCGGAAAGAATAATGTTGAGGTTAGGTTTTAAAGTTGAGTTTTTTTTGTTTAATTATGAATTGCATTATATTAGTAGATTTCTCCTTTGTGCTTAATAGTGTTTGCTTTGGTAGCTCGATCTCAGGGCATAGCCTGAGACATGGAGATCTTTTATCCCCTTATTTGTTTTTTTTGTGTGCAGAGGTCTGTAGTTTTTTGTTCGGGCAAGAAACTCGTATCCTGGAATCAGGATATACAATGAGGCCCTATGGATCTCTCATCTGTTTTTTGTTGATGATGTTAGGAATAGTGCCCTTAAAGCAGCTTTTGGCTTTACTATTTCCTTGTAATATCACAAACAGTCTTTGAATAATAAACGAGATGATTTTGTTCATAGGCATTCACTTCTTCATGTGCTTATTTATGTCTATTTGGGTTGATTGTGTTTTTGCATGTATTGAACTCCTCTAATCCGATGAGGTCGTTAAGAATTTTGTTGTTATGGGAACGACACATGAAACAAGTTCTTAACTCCATAGACGAGGATTAGAAACTTCTCCAAGTCGAGAGTCTGACAGACAGTAGGAGTGTCGATCTTGACTCTGTTGAGACTTGCTTATGTGATTATGTCCTTTTGAAGGATCACTCAGTTTCATGGGGTGATAAGTGCATACGATGATGCGTTCATAATACATGAGGGTGATTGTTACTAGAACTTCATCACTGAGATGTCCAGCGTGAGAACATTCCTAAATGGGAAAGGAAGTCTCCTAGAAACTTCCAGATTAGGAATATCTCACAGGTCAATAACGTGATTCATTAATCCTTAGATTTGAGATTTTGTAATGTCTCATATGAGCTAACTCTGTAATCTTTGATATAGGCTCAAAAGGGTGTCGCCATATAGACACCTGAACCACGGCCTATGTTGGGATTACACAAGTGGCATATGTAGAATTAGTAGAATCTACAAAGGACCTACACTTGTTGTAAGAACAAGAATGATCTCTTACTGATTGAGTTGTTCGTAGTCCATTAACTTAAACCCATGGCCAAGGTGGATAAAAGATCAAGACATCAAGAAAATGAGGTTTTTTTGGATTAAGGTCTAAATGGATATGAAACGAACTTAACTTTAAAGATCAAGAATATTTAGGCTTTGAGAATATTCCCATGCCTTAGTTCTTGATTGAGAGATGGAGTTGTAGGAGAATCGTATTTCACTGTATGTTATTAACTGAAAGGTTCTTCGATACATTTCGTTATTAGGCTAGGGGTCACACATCCATTGCTAGATTACGATCGTGTGATCTGTGAAGTGATTAGTTAATTAGTGAATTAATTAATTACTGTCACTGCTAATCGAATAATGAACCTATAGGGTCACACACAAATGCCAAGACACGAGAGTTATGGTAGGATGTTAATATGATTAACGAAGGATCAAAATGTTGATCGAAGAGGGCGAGACAAGTCACGCCTCGCCACGTGTCACGCTTGGAACATGACTGCCACGTGTCATGCACACGTGGCCTGCACGTGTAATGTACACGTGTAGTAACGTGGTTTCGGTGTGTAATTTTATTACACCCGAATTCTTTTCTAGAATTAATTAATTAAATTGTAATTAATTAATTTAAATCTTTTAATTAGTTTTGAATTAATTATTAAGATTTTATTTCTCAAGCTTAACCCAATAAATAATAAATTGAGAATTAATTAATTTATTGAATCTTGACTTTTAGCTTTAGGAAAGTTGAAAAGTCTAACTTCCTATTGTAGGAGAGAAAAAGTTATTCTTGCAAGACGTGGAGAATAAGTTAGGAACTTATTTTTCTAATTAAATTAAATAATTAATTAGTTAATTAGTGAGCAAGAAAACTAATCTCATTGGGTCTTGGAAACCTTAAGGGGTTCGAACCCCACATGTATAAATAAGGGGTTTGGGGCTTCTCTTATTCTTTAGACCAACACTCACGAAGTGTTAAGTTTTTTAGAAAAATAAAAGAAAAGTTTTCAAAAACAAAACCCTAGCCATTAACACAAGTTATAGAACTAGCATTCTCACTTGTTTGATCGTGTTCCAGGACTGGTGTGGATACACTTTAGAGGATCGCTGCTTTGGGGTCTATCGAGAACCGTTCGAGGGACATTCTGCTTGAAGGGTGTTCAGTAGGCGGTACTAACATCACTAGAAAGCTTCAATCAACGTAAGTTTCTAAACAACCTAAGATACAATACGAGAATTGCAAGTCCATGATCAATCTTTTGGAAAAATTTTAAATTTCAGCTGCGTTTCTGCTCTAGTTTTCCAACAAGTGGTATCAGAGCCACCTTGCAACGCTCGTATTGTATCGTTACAGTTTTACGAATTTTGATTGAAAATTCTTGAATTTGAGTATATGTTGTGTATTCATGATTTTAGTTTGAAATACGAAATTGCCGAATCAAAACTGTTTCTTGAAAATTTTACAAAAATTATTTCCCGAATAAATCTGGTTTTAAACTGTTTTGGCTTAGATTGATTTGAACTGTTTTAATTCGGAATTGGAATTGATGAATTTATTGAAATTACGGAACGAACACGGAACGGGCTCACCCGCACGCCATCGCGTGCGGGCTCACGTGCCTAGCACGCGCATGGGACTGCTCGTCGCAAACCCGTATCATGAAGCCTTCCGCAAGCGCAGCGCGCGCTGTTCCGCCCAATCCCCCTCCCCCCCCGGCATCGCCCGCCAACGGCGCGTAGGACTGCGGGCGGCCATGCGCGCGGGCTAGCGCGCTGCTGCGCGGCGTCTGCTGCTCGCCTTCGTCCTAGGCTGGCCGCGCGGGCCGTGGGCACGGGAGGCCGCCGCGCGGCTGCGGGCGATCCCGCTCGCCTCGCGCAGGCTATCCCGGGACGGCCTTTTCGTTTCGAGTTTTCCAAATTTCGAAAATCCCGAATTAAGAAAATTTGATTTTAAAAATATAAAATTATTTATTTGAAATAATTATAAAATTTGGGATTTTATAAATTAAAGTCAAGTTCTTATTTTTCGAGAAAATTACGAAAATCACTTTGAATGATTTATTAGACAAAAATTTAATTTTGAATTAATTGTTGTTTTGTCATAATCCGACGAATTCGATTTTGAATAAATTCGTGAATAATAAACTATATTCAAATTGCTTAAGTTAATTGTATCTTGAAGTCAAAGGAATTTTCAATTTAGTTGGTAAATTTAAATTTAAGCGGAATCATGCTAGTTTAGGTGATCATGGGTTAGTCTTTTGTATGTTTTAAATTCTGCACATAGATGATTTTAATTGGGGTCTGAGCCCCATAGTTGCGCGTTTTTCAATTGGGGTTGGAGCCTACTTATGTGCGTACTGTTATGTGTTTATTATGTGGCTTTCCTTATTATTGTTTTTGGGTCGGGATATGCCCCGTCTACTTGTCTATGACCACTATGAAGATTGAGCCATATTACTTTTTGTAAAGAGAGTAGAACTTAGGAAGTGAGGTTTTATTTTCATTTTGGAGATAAGCACCCATGGAACACAAAGGACCCGCAAGGAGCACTTGAAGAACGGTGGCCATAAAAAGACCCCTCAAAATGTTTAGGAGGGTTTCTATTAATGTAATAGATATGGCTGTTTTTCCATTAAATTTTGTACCCCTATGTGATATGAACTGTCTTATGTGGCATGAATGTTAGAACTAGTGATTTTGGAGTGGCTCCCGAAATCACATATAAGATAGGATACCCATGATCATCTCATAATTAGTATCATGCTAGGACATGTTATCTGCTAATTGCTTCTGTGATGCACTTTATGTGAAATTGCATTAAACAAGACAATTAAAATTTAGATAACACTATATATTGGTGAGGTCATTCGAAAATCCCTTTTAAATATTGAGCTAAATTCGAATAAATAGGCATTTTATCATGGTAATAAAATTCCTAGCATTCCATCAATAGGATTTAGGGCTTAATAAGTGAACCTAGTTGCTGTCTCACGAGTCGTGGGGTAATTAGTGGATCTTATTAACTCCTAGTTTCCTGATTAATTATTTTAAGTAATTAATATTTCTTAACCATTTTAGAATGGGCGATGTCTCACGAGTCGTGGGTCGTTCCGGACTAAGTTTGGTTGAGATTTCATGATTGATGGGTCTAGCTCAACACTCAAGTAGATATGGATGTCTCACGAGTCGTGGGTCCATAGTCGAAAGATCGGTGATGCAAAACATTACTAGGAATTCAATGAGAGATCGAATTGGTAAATAGTACCTACCTAAGAATCTTAGACCTTTGGATGTCTCACGAGTCGTGGGTCCAAAACTAAGATTGCTTGGGATCCTGATACCCACTGAGAAAATAAGTTTCTTCTAAAGTCGTTGGGATTTCTGGACTTTCTAAAAACAGTGGGAGAATATATTTCTAAAGACCTTGATAATATGTATAATCGTTATTATTCAGCATGCTCATGATTTCTCTGTTTTCAATTTAGGTTGTAGTTCTGTGATTCTCTACAAACTGAAATGGCAACCAAAAACCCTTTGGTATCCATCCTCGAATCAAACAAGTTGATGGGGCCCAATTACTCTGATTGGCTTCGGAATCTAAAGATAGTTTTAGATTCTGAGAAGAGAAGATATGTTCTCTTCAAGGGAGAGCCTACCCCTGAGGGTGAGGCTCCGACTCGGACCGAAAGAGACGCGATTGCAAAATGGTTTGAAGACAATCTTCAAGCCCATTGCCTCATGCTGGCTAACATGTCTCCGGACATACAAAGGCAACATGAGTCTATGGAATACGCTTGGGAGATTTATGACCATCTTGAGCAATTGTACCATCCCAAAGAGCGTGTTCTAAGGTACAACACCTCTAAGGAGCTCTTTCATCTCAGAATGAAGGAAGGTACAAGTGTCCATGAACATGGGCTTAAGTTCCTCGCTTTGAACGAGAAGCTTACTTCCATGGAGATGCCTCTAAGGAAGGACCTCACCGTGGACTTGTTGCTCGTATCGCTTCCACCATCATTCAATCCTTTCGTGCTGAACTTCAACATGAATCATGCTCATGCTACTGTCGCTGAGCTGATTAGTCAGCTTGTGACTGCTGAAGTCACGATAAAGAAGGATAACAAAGTAATGATGGTCACATCCTCTTCTAAGCCTTCTAAAGGCAAAAGGAAGAAAGTTCCCAAGAAGAAGGGATCTCTTAAACCCGATGGAGGGGTTAAAAAGAGAAAGGCCAAGAAGAAAAGGGATCAGAGAGAAGACGTTTGCCACCACTGTGGCAAGAAAGGGCATTAGAAGAGGAACTGCCAAGAGTACAAGGATACTCTAAAGAAAGGTGTGTTTATTGTTGAAGTAAATCTATCTATTGATTCTAATTCTTGGGTACTTGATACCGGCTGTGGAGCTCATATCTGTAATGCTGTACAAATGGTAAATGAGGTCCGGTAGCTTAAAAAAGGAGAATGCGTCTTGAAGGTTGGGAATGATCAAGCGTTCAAGCTCAAGCCATTGGAACGTGTAAATTAGATATAGGTGTCTTTACTTTAGTTTTGAATAAAGTCCTTTATGTACCTTCTATTATTCGTAATATAATTTCCATTCCAATATTAGATTGTGAAGGATATGAGACTTTCTCCCGAGATGGAAAATTTTATCTTAAGAAGAATAAAGCTTCCGTTTTACTTGGTACATTATCTAATGGACTTTATACAACTAAAGACACCAATATTTTGAGTATACAACAATCAAACAAACGCAAAAGAGATGACAAGATCTCGGCTTCTTTATGGCACGCACGTTTAGGCCCTATTTCTAATGATAGGATTGCTAAGTTAACTAATTTAGGATCATTCTATGATAATGAACTTAAAGAGTTGACTCATTGTGAATCATGTCTTAAAGGAAAAATGACCAAAACTCCCTTTAATGGTAAAGTGGAACATGCCACTAAAGTGTTAGATTTAATCCATACTGATGTTTGTGGACCACTTAGTATAAGTACTAGAAACAATCATCAATATTTCATAACCTTCATAGATGACTTTAGTCGTTTTGGTTATGTGTACTTAATGAAGTATAAATCCGAAGCCTTTGAGAAATTCTTGGAATTTCAAAAGGAGGTTGAGAACCAAACCGGTCACAAGATTAAGACACTTCAATCTGATCAAGGTGGCGAGTATCTAAGTGATGAATTCCTTAATCATCTCAGAGATAATAGAATTATCTCTCAGTGGACCCCTCCGGGAACTCCTCAATTAAATGGAGTTTCGGAAAGAAGGAACAGAACCCTACTTGATATGGTTCGTTCCATGATGAGTTTCACTGAATTGCCACCATCATTCTGGGGCTATGTCCTAGAATCAGCAGTTAAGATTCTAAATCTTGTTCACTTCAAATCTGTACCCAAAACCCCATATGAGATGTGGTTTGGCAAAAAGTCCCTAACTATTCTTACTTAAGAATTTGGGGTTGTCCTGCTTACGTGAAGAGAACAGTGGGTGATAAGCTTGAAGCTAGATCAAGCTTATGTAACTTCGTAGGATATCATTTGTACGATCCTCTTGAACAAAAGGTCTTTGTGTCAAGAAACGTCACTTTTCTTGAGGACTCGTTCCTTAAAGAAAAGAAAGGCAAGATCGTAGAACTCGAAGAGGTTCGAGACCAAGGTCCCACGCCTAGCTTGGAGAATGACGTTCCTATCCCTGCCCAAGAGAGTGATACCCACGAAAATCCTCCTCAAATAAGACGTTCTGAACGTATTCCTAGACAACCAGAGAGATGGTATGGTTTTCTCCACCAAACATCTCAAATGGATAATGATCCATTAACTTATGAGGAGGCACTGTTAGACTCGGACTCTGAACAGTGGAAAGAAGCAATGAAATCCGAAATGGATTCCATGTACTCTAACCAAGTTTGGACCTTGGTTGATCCACCTGATGGGATCAGGCCCATAGGGTGTAAATGGATATATAAGCGCAAGCCTAGAGTAGATGGAAGCATAGCAGCCTTTAAAGCAAGATTAGTTTCTAAGGGGTTTACTCAAAGACCAGGTGTAGACTTTGATGAAACCTTCTCCCTGGTTGCAATGCAAAAATCCATTAGGATCCTACTTGCCATTGCGGCATATTATGACTATGAGATATGGAAAATGGATGTGAAAACTGTCTTTCTCAATGGAGACATTGACAAAGACATTTACATGGAGCAACCTATGGGTTTCACATTCAGTGGGAGCGAGCAAAAGGTTTGCAAGCTTCAACGTTCAATCTACAGATTGAAACAAGCTTCTAGGAATTGGAACATTCGATTTGATGAAGCAGTCAAATCGTTTGGCTTTATTCAAAATCCGAATGAGTCCTGCGTGTACAAGAAAGAATTGGAAACCTCAGTTCAATTTCTGGTACTTTATATAGATGACATCCTCCTCATTGGAAATGCGAAGGATGACATGAAAGTAACAAAGTCTTGGTTATCGAACCAATTTGAGATGAAGGATCTTGGTGATGCATCCTACATTCTCGGTATAAAGATCTATCGGGATAGATCTAAGATATTATTAGGATTATCACAGTCGGTTTACATAGATAAAGTACTAAAGAAATTTAGTATGGAAGAATCCAAACGTGGATAACTTCCAATGGGCCCGGGAACAGTTCTTTCGAAGAAGCTGTGTCCCAAGACTGAACTTGAGAAGTCCAGGATGTCTAAAAATTCCTTATGCATCAGCTATAGGAAGCATAATGTATGCGATGCTATGTACTCGGCCGGATGTGGCTTATGCACTTAGTGTGACTAGCCGATTCCAATCTGACCCTGGTGAAGGTCACTGGACTGCTGTAAAGAATATCCTTAAGTACTTATTAAGAACTAAGGATTTATTCCTAGTTTACGGAGGCCTGCAAGATCTGGTCATTAGAGGATACTGTGATGCAAGCTTTGCATCAGACATGGATGACTTTAAATCCATGTCAGGATACATATTCCGCCTAAATGGCGGAGCAGTGAGTTGGAAAAGTTCCAAGCAAGCGACCACTGCTGATTCGACCACTGAGGCTGAATACTTAGCTGCAAACGATGCAGCTAAGGAAGGTGTTTGGGTAAGAAACTTCATCCACGAGCTGGGTGTAGTTCCTAGCATTAAAAACCCCGCTACCGTGTTTTGTGACAACACCTGGGCGGTTGCTCAAGCAAGAGAACCAAGATCTCACCAAAAGACCAAGCACATTTTGAGAAAGTATCACTTAATCCGTGATATCATCAAGAGAGGAGATATGCAAATTGAAAGGGTCACATCGACAAAGAACATGGTAGATCCACTTACTAAAGCCCTTAGTCAACAGACTTTCAAAGGACATCTTCAGAATATGGGTCTTAGATTAGCTCCTGAATGGCTTTGACGGGCAAGTGGGAGATTGTTAGGAATAGTACCCTTAAAGCAGCTTTTGGCTTTACTATTTCCTTGTAATATCACAAACAGTCTTTGAATAATAAACGAGATGATTTTGTTCATAGGCATTCACTTCTTTATGTGTTTATTTATGTCTGTTTGGGTTCACTGTGTTTTTGCATGTATTGAACTCCTCTAATCCGATGAGGCCGTTAAGAACTTTGTTGTTATGGGAACGACACATGAAACAAGTTCTTAACACCATAGGCAAGGATTAGAAACTTCTCCAAGTCGAGAGTCCGACAGACAGTGGGAGTGTCGACCTTGACTCTGTTGAGAATTGCTTATGTGATTATGCCCTTTTGAAGGATCACTCAGTTTCATGGGGTGATAAGGGCATATGATGATGCGTTCATAATACGTGAGGGTGATTGTTACTAGAACTTCATCACTGAGATTTCACGCGTGAGAACATTCCTAAATGGGAAAGGAAGTCTCCTAGAAACTTCCAGATTAGGAAATATCTCACAGGTCAATAACGTGATTCATTAATCCTTAGAGTTGAGATTCTGTAATGTCTCATATGAGCTAACTCTGTAATCTTTGATATAGGCTCAAAAGGGTGTCGCCATATAGACACCTGAACCACGGCCTAAGTTGGGATTACACAAGTGGCATATGTAGAATTAGTAGAATCTACAAAGGACCTACACTTGTTGCAAGAACAAGAATGATCTCTTACTGATTAAGTTGTTCGTAGTCCATTAACTTAAACCCTTGGCCAAGGTGGATAAAAGATCAAGACATCAAGAAAATGGGGTTTTCTTGGATTGAGGTCTAAATGGATATGAAACGAACTTAACTTTAAAGATCAAGAATATTTAGGCTCTGAGAATATTCCCATGCCTTAGTTCTTGATTGAGAGATGGAGTTGTAGGAGGATCGTATTTCACTGTATGTTATTGACTGAAAGGTTCTTCGATTCATTTCGTTATTCGGCTAGGGGTCACACATCCATTACTAGATTACGATAGTGTGATCTGTGAAGTGATTAATTAATTAGTGAATTAATTAATTACTGTCACTGCTAATTGAATAATGAACCTATAGGGTCACACACAAATGCCAGGACACGAGGGTTATGGTAGGATGTTAATATGATTAACGAAGGATCAACATGTTGATCGAAGAGGGCGAGACAAGTCACGTCCCGCCACATGTCACTCTTGGAACGTGACTGCCACGTGTCATGAACACGTGGCCGCCACGTGTACACACGTGGCCTGCACGTGTAATGTACACGTGTAGCAACGTGGTTTCGGCGTGTAATTTTATTACACGCGAATTCTTTTCTAGAATTAATTAATTAAATTTTAATTAATTAATTTAAGTCTTTTAATTAATTTTGAATTAATTATTAAGATTTTATTTCTCAAGCTTAACCCAATAAATAATTAATTGAGAATTAATTAATTTATTGAATCTTCACTTTTAGCTTTAGGAAAATTGAAAAGTCTAACTTCCTATTGTAGGAGAGAGAAAGTTATTCTTCCAAGACTTGGAGAATAAGTTAGGAACTTATTTTTCCAATTAAATTAAATAATTAATTAGTTAATTAGTGAGCAAGAAAACTAATCCCATTGGGTCTTGGAAACCCTAAGGGGTTCGAACGCCACATGTATAAATAAGGGGTTTGGGGCTTCCCTTATTCTTTAGACCAACACTCACGAAGTGTTAAGTTTTTGAGAAAAATAAAAGAAAAGTTTTCAAAAGCAAAACCCTAGCCATTAACACAAGTTATAGAACTAGCATTCTCACTTGCTTGATCGTCGTTCCAGGACTGGTGTGGATACGCTTTAGAGGATCGCTGCTTTGGGGTCTATCGAGAACCGTTCGAGGGACATTTCGCTTGAAGGGTGTTCAGTAGGCCGTACTGACATCACTAGAAAGCTTCAATCAACGTAAGTTTCTAAGCACCCTAAGATACGATACGAGAATTGCAAGTTCATGATCAATCTTTTGGAAAAATTTTAAATTTCCGCTGCTTTTCTTCTCTAGTTTTCCAACATATGATACAATAGTTTTTTTCCCGACTTCTTTGGACTCAATTGAGGCATTCTTTTGGTTTTTAATAAGTATGGGAGGGTGTCGGATCAATTGGTTAACTATGAAAAATCAATCGTGGTCTTTAGTCCGTGCATGGGAGAGGAGTTCGATCACTTTGGCTTCTAAGCTAGGTGTGTAAGTTAAAGAGAAACAAGATAAGTACTTGGGATTGCCGGCAATGGTAGGGGCTTCAAAAAGGGAGGTTGTTACGCCTAAAATACTTGATATTTTTAGCCTATATTTCATATGTTTTTATGTCATTATTGTGCCTAATTATATCTAAATTGCTCCGTTTCAGCCAGTGTTTTGAAAACCGGACCGGACCGATCGGTTCAACCGGTGACCGGTGGCTGGTCCGGTCTGATTGACCCTATAAAACCAGTGATGTTCGGATCGGATGTGGATCGAAAAAACCGGTCGGTTAATCGGCAGTTTCGTCACCATGAACCGGACCGGATCGCCGGTCTTGAGAAAACAGCGTGTTTTTTTTTTTTTTAACTTTCTTTTCTTCCCTTTTCTGATTTTTTCTCCCTCACCATTTCCATGCGGCCACTCTCTGTTGTCTGGCTGTGGAAAGGGCCGCCATCCTCCATTTTCGGGCGGGTAGGAAACAAGATGATAGAAGATAAAGAGAAGATCTTTAAATCTGCGTCAATCCTTTTCTGTTTTGAAGCTAAGAAGCTTGAAGAAGAAGATAAATGCATTTAAAATTAGGGGAAGAAAGAGAGTTTTGTTTGGTGGGATTTATGGATTACGGCGCTTAGGTAGTTGGTAGGAATATGAGATTAGGGTTTTAATTAATATTTTTTCCTTTTTTATATTGTGGTAATTTATCTTTTCCTTTTTTATTTTTGTTTTTTCGTCTTTTTTTTTTTATATACACTATACTCTTATTATTTTTTAAACTTTCCAATAATTTTATTAGATTAATATGTAAATAGTGTTAAGGTTGTGTTTCAAATTTGTAGAAATTTTGTGGATATCACGTGGAAAAACTTAATTTTCTTTAAATTTTTGGAATTTAAATATGTATTATAATTTTATAATATTATATAAATATATATAAATTAATAAAATAATAATAATTTATTTATGACGTCATACCGGTTAGACCAATGATTGAACCGATCAAACCGGTCCGACCGATAACCAGTAAGGCCGGTTCACCCTTCGGTCCGGTTTTAAAAACATTGGTTTCAACTCATATTTCATTTTGGAGTCAAAAATATAAGCAATGGCGAAAACAATGAACGAAACAGAGTTTAGAAGGCGAAAAGAGCCAAAATAGATGAATCACACTGCTTCTGAAGACCATCACAGCCGTGACAACTTTAGGCGTGGAGTGATCACGGCCGTGATGAGCGTCAAACATGGAAATCCAAAGTCGACCATCAAACATGGCCACGATGACCATCACGGATAGAGGTCGTGATGACTATCCAGAAGAGTATTTTCGAACCTGATTTAATTCTTTCAACTTTGAACTCGTCCAAACCCATTTGGAACTCATTTTTGGTGTAATAAAAGTGTTAAACTGATATTCTATACCCTAGCTTCTATATTCTAACTTTGAGAATGAAGAAGGAAAAAGGAGAATGCAGCTTTGGAGATGAACGAGAAATCTATCCGAGAGGCTAGAACTCCATGTTTTATGGAGGAATTTCGTCGGCTTCCAGAAAAAACTATCCTAAGCTTTTCCTTTCCTTTTCTTTTTAGTTTTATTTAATTGATATGTTAAGAACTAATGTTTCGTGTTTATGAAAGATTTATATTGAATCTTTAAGCATGAAATTAATGAGTTTTATTATTGTTATTGTCTTCGTTTTTGTTGAGTTTATGTTTCTTTAGTGTCTTTATCCAAGGGTATGATTGTATAGATTAAGTGTTTGATGATATGCTTGAATGAATTTTTATGATTATTATGTGAAGGAATTATGTTTTTAATGCATGTTGAAGCTTGTGCAACTTTAGCATGAACTCTAGAATTTACTTTCTAATTGATAAATTGATTGTGAATTTGGATTAATAAATCCAAAACATTTAAAATTAAGGGTACAAAGAGATTCGGTTTCTTCTGAGCAATCTGTGGTTAAATAGTGTATGACGTGCAACTGCTATTTAATTAACTCTAATCTTGTTCAAATGGTTTAATCTGTTTTTGGATGTTGACCATGAGAGTGGCTATACAAACTGTTAAACACGTGTGTCTGACTTCGAGATAAGCTTGTATCTACTTTCGTGATTAAGATTGTAAGAATTTGAGTACTTGTTTGGCATTGAATTGAACATTGAACTACTATATTGTTCTCTCCTTGGGCTATTTGTAGTGTTAGTTTTTGAGTTATTCTTTGTTTTTGTGTGTAGTGGTCTGAGTTTAGTCAGTAGTTGTTAAACCTTGCTGAGTCATTGTCTAGTCTATCGCTTGGAGAATATACGAAGAGATTGATTGATTTTCCCTTCCCTGTTAGTTTGACACCTTGTGTGCTTGATTGAACAGTGTATGCTTACACACATATGGGGTTTATTAATTAAAACTTCCCAACATAGGTGTTTGCTAATCTGAGGAAGAAATTTTGGAAGAGAGTTCAGGGTTGTGGTGAAAAGATGGTTTCACAACCGGGGCTGTTGGGATGTTTTAATTAATTAAACCTCATATCCGTTCAAGTATATGATGGGGATAGTGCCCTGAAAAATTCAATTTGTTGAATTAATTAAACTGAATTTACAGCAAATTGTGAGTATTTCACATATTGATAATTAATGACGTGTGGTGGTATTCTTATACGAAATGTGTTTCATAGGAAAAGACTTTGAATACCGAATTCACGTGTCATTAAAGTTCTAGTCGGTAAGATAAGAATATGTTCTTATCAAGACAATAACGTGGTTATATAAGATGATTAGTCTTTCGTCATAGGGAATGGTGATTCCGATTATAACACGTTGATGATTTTCAATAGGATTGGAAACATCGAACTGGACCACTGAGATTATTCATTTTATACTGCTATCTAAAATGAATAAAATCTCAGGAAGCATTGTACTCTTAATCCTAACAATATTTCGGCTTTAGGCATGTAGTGCTAGTCACTGTAATATACTCGAAGTGAGGTCTCGGTAACGGTGGCCAAAATACTCTGTATGTTCGGTGACAACATAAAATGAGCTAAAGAGTTATATTGATCGAGGAATTTGTGGCCTTGCTGGAAGGTAAAAGATATCCCTGAAAAAGATTTGCAAAAGTTCAAATTAAGACTTTAGCCAAAGCACTTCGCGCAATACGTCGCCGAAGTTGTATGTTGGATGTGTTTCACATACAGAGAATTTGAACTTAAGACGAATCAATAAATTTCAAATTAGAGATGAAAAATAAATGATAGTAGTTGCAATTTATTCTTCATGGATATCTACACGGAGGAGTGAAATGTGAAATTATTCTAGATCGAGAAATTCGTGAATAATTTAATTAATTTTAGAGTGCAACAATATTTATTTAGTGAAATTAAATATTGTTAAATGGTAATTAATTATTGTCATGAGATGATAATATATTAATCCGTTTAGAGCTAAAATTAATTAGTCCTATGGGTCCCCCTGCAATCCCCAATTGAAAACCCGAAGAGAAAATATTAAAAGAAGAAAGAGAAATGAATTTTCAAAGTGTTTGAAAATAGCCAAGGAAAATAAATTGAGTTCCAAAGAGTTGGGAATACCCAGAATTTTATTTTGGAGAAAATAAAATATTCATTGAAAAAAAAAATTTTTTTGATGACGTTGCATGCCACGTCAACGGGTCAGCTGCCAAGTGGTGCTGACTGGGCGCCGCGTGTGCACCACGTGTAAGGCTGAGATCGCGCCATGTCAGAGTACATGAATGGTCCAGATTTGACTTAGACCGGGTCGGACAACGGGTCAACGGATCGGGTCAAAGGGTACGGTCGGGTCAAACCAGACACCTGGTAGAACCGGGATTGGCCACGTGTCAAACCGGACCAGATCGGGTTCGGTCGGACCGGTTCAAGGCCAGGAACCCTAGGCCGCATTTGAAACACACGCGCCGCCTTCGGGAGGCGTGTGAGGGCGCGTTCGGTGGCCTACTGGCGCGTGCTCGGTGGCGTTGGATTCGTGGTGATGAGACCTTGAACGTAGTCATCTTGGAATTCGTGTCCAAGTTATACACGCAAGTGGGGGTGTGAAATTACCATTTTACCCTCGGTTTTTCCCCTATAAATAGGGGTCTTGGGTCCTCATTTTTTCACACAACTTTGGGAGATGTTTTGGCTGAGTTCTCGGCTTTGAAACCATATCCCTTTTCTCCTAGTTAATTGCGATTCATTTTGGAATTAATTTTAATTGGGTGTTTATACATAAAACGCCTAATTTCGGGAGAGTAAACCCTGAAAAGGGTTTTCTAGTTTAAAGTTTTTTTTTTCTCTAAGTATTTTAGAGAAATACTTTCGGAGTCCACACTCCTAGGGTTTCTCTGGGGCTGTTGCAGGGAAGCTCTGCCGGTTTCACGAGGAATGATCGTGTATCAGGTTCCCGGGAGGTGAACGTGATAACCGCCTTCTGTGAAAGCAAAGGTGCTGGAAAAATACCGATAGATAGCCATGTTTACAGTATGGTAATATTTTACAGTTGTTTTATTTTAAGCATGATAATTTATGTGCCCTTAAGTGTTAATTGCATGTTAGATATTTATCTGCTTAAGTGATTTAAAATTTATTATCAATTGCATGTATATACTTAAGTAGATCCGGCTAGTCTTCCGCTATAGTATTAAAATATTTTAATAATATTTTAAGACTTGTATTATAAACAAAATTTTAAAATGTGGTCCAGCTACTGTTCTGGGCCCACCTCTTAGCAACTGGTATCAGAGTCGTGCTCTAGATATATACATGCATGGAGATGATGCATGCGATGTATAATTTTAAATCTGCTACTGTGCAAGTAAATTCTGTCAAAGGAGACTGGTTTTTAAGTGGGACCGTTGTGACCCCTCTAGTCTTTCCTGGGAATTTACGTGGAATGGTATTTTTGGGGAAACAATTTAATTGTCTTTCCTGAAAAATTATCGAATCAGTAAACATGATTTAAATTATGAGATAATTTATTTATAACAAGTTTACATTATGCCATTTATTTTAAGCATGATAATTATGTGATAATTATATGAAATCATGCTTAATTATTTTAATTTATGGCATGATCATGATAATATGAGATATTATGATATTTCAATTATGCATATTTTATTTAATATGATTAAATAGTATTGTTTAATAGAGATTAGACGCGATGCATAATTGAACTAATATTTTTCGGCCTTATTAATAAATTGTTATTAAAGCCTTAAAATATTAGTAGGATTATAAATGTGATTTAGTAATCCTACTGGAAGGATATTAATTAGATTAATCACTTCCAACAATAAGACGCTAAAAAGTGATTATTAAATAATCAAAAGACAATCCACACCTTTTAAAAATTCAAGTGGGAGCGAAATGATAAGAGTTGGATTCTCACGGCCTCCATTAACCCGTCTATAGTATAGTGGATGTGTACTACTCCCTTCGGCCGGTATATATTCGCGGTATACAAGATTAGACTTCTTCGGATAGAATGAAATACGGGAAAGTCAGCTCGACCACGCCTCCGTGGAGTGTCTTAACCTACTCGTAAGGACTTCTAGGTAATGGTGCACACTTGACTAAGTAATGTATTAACCTCCCTTCGGAGCTCTGTTACATTTACTTAGAGGCCAAGAGTTGACGTGGTGAATTAACATTGTTTGGTAAGAGTTATCTAGATGGCACGTTAATTAAGAATAGTTCTTGCTTTTCTAAGTGGTTTTCGACCTCGCCTCCGGGGAGTCAACTGTAGTTAGTAAAGTCACCATTGCATAAATCAAAATGCTTACGTGGATTTCATTTATTGGTTAGATGCAGAAGAAAGTGAAATAAAAAATCATAACTTGTATTTATTTAGTTAATTCAGTTTTACAATTACGATCTCCCTTAGCCCACTCGAAATAATCTTCAAGGAAATAGGCTAGTAGGGTTGAACTTTGCTGATTAGGAAATGAATCTTGACATTGTGTTAAGACACGAAGGTTTACGTATTCACTGAACCTTATCCGAAAACTTCGGAAACTACAACCAATCAGGATCAGAAAAACACTTATGCCAAGTAGATCAAGTGTAATGATTTAGCTAGTCTTAGATTCTGACATCTGTCTCCAATGTTCTTAAGCATCAAATGCATGAGATGCCTACTGATAAGAACATGTTTTGAAGACAGAATCGTACGAAGGTGCGAACCACAAAAAGAGTGTTAGTTAAAGATGTTTGAAGGATCACTGTTTCAGAATCATATTATAAATATGATAACTAATCTGAACGAGATGGAAAGCCTTTGTGCTCAAAGACACAATCTTATTAAATAGGATACGATCCTATACTCTCTGCCTAAGTTGTTTGAACGTTCATGATTAATAATTTTTTTCAAAACCCAACCTGAACCTATGAACGACCTCAATATAGCAGAAAGGGTGATATAGACTAAGGGAAAGGTTCTCTTTAATCAGACATCAACATCCACGGCCTAGAAAGCCAGTAAGTGGAAGAAAGAAAAAAGAAATGGTCCCAATCTAAGGTTTAGAAATAGAAAGTCAAATCCGACAATGGAAAAGTGTTTCTATTTCGGTAGTAACGAGTATTGGAAAAGAAATTGTCCAAAATACTTAGTATGTCTGTTTGCTACGCCGTTTAGATAAGATATGAAGATATCTTACTCGTTGAAAGTATGTTTAGTTGGAAATCACCAGACTCCTGGTACGTGGATTCGAGTTCAACTAATCATATTTGCAATTCGTTGCGAAGATTCAAACAAACCAGGAAGTTTGAAAAACGGCTAACACACAACTACTGCTCGGGGATAATGCAAGTGTAATTGTATTAGCAGTAAGGACTATAAAGTCGTATTGTGGCAATAGGGTTTTATATTATACGTGCCATATATACAGAAATTTGATTTCTGTGAGTTAATGATCTAACAGTTTTTTTTTTTTTTTTTTTGAATAAAGGTTTACCATTAAACAAAATAAAAGGTTTATTTGCTCTGACACAATAAAAGATGGTCTTTTATACTTCGATGAAAACCCTAATTTAAGTTTAACATTAAGAAACTTGACTTACCATCTAAGAAGAAAAACTTCTACGTGGCACCTATCTATTGGTCAATTGAATCTGAATAAGATCCAAAGACTGATTGTCGAGTCCTTTTGACTTGAAAACAGTATCAATCTACGAATCCTATTCAGAAAGTTAAAAATGACCAAGAAGCCTTTTTGAGACAAAGGGTATCTAAGCCATGAACTTGCTTGAGTTAGTTCATACGGATGTATGATAATTATGATTGTTCAAGCAAGAAAAAGTTTTAGGTACTTTATCATTCATTTGAACGAATACTCTAGATACAGACTTAAGTCTGTATTTTTGAAGAGTTCAAAAAATATAAGACTGAAGTCAAAGAGTCAAATTAGAGAACATACCAAGGCACTTCGATTAGATCGAAGTAGTAATAAGTATCTATGTTCAGAGTTAAATAGAATTTCTCAAATGAGATTAGATCTCAACTATCTGTATGACATATGTCTTAGCAAAGATGTATTGTAGAAAAGCGAAATAGAACTCTGATAATGATGGTAAGATTCATGAAGAGTCATGCTATCCTGCGAAGTTCGTTTTGGGGTCTTGCGCTCAAAACGACAATGCACATTAAACCTAGTTTTTGTTGGAAAACTAGAGCAGAAACGCAGCGGAAATTTAAAATTTTTCCAAAAGATTGATCACGGACTTGTAATTCTCGTATTGTATCTTAGGGTGTTTAGAAACTTACATTGATTGAAGCTTTCTAGTGATGTTAGTACCACCTACTGAACACCCTTCAAGCGGAATGTCCCTTGAACGGTTCTCGATAGATCCCAAAGCAGCGATCCTCTTAAGCGTATGCACACCAATCCTAGAACACGATCAAGCAAGTGAGAATGCTAGTTCTATAACTTGTGTTAATGGCTAGGGTTTTCCTCTTGAAAACTTTTCTTTTATTTTTCTCAAAAACTTAACACTTCGTGAGTGTTAATCTAAAGAATAAGAGAAGCCCCAAACCCCTTATTTATATATGTGGGGTTCGAACCCCTTAGGGTTTCCAAGACCCAATGGGATTATTTTTTTTGCTCGCTAATTAACTAATTAATTATTTAATTTAATTGGAAAAATAAGTTCCTAACTTATTCTCCAAGTCTAGCAAGAATAATCTTCTCTCTCCTACAATAGGAAGTTAGACTTTTCAACTTTCCTAAAGCTAAAAGTCAAGAATCAATAAATTAATTAATTCTCAATTAATTATTTATTGGGTTAAGCTTGAGAAATAAAATCTTAATAATTAATTCAAAATTAATTAAAAGACTTAAATTAATCAATTACAATTTAATTAATTAATTCTTGAAAAGAATTCACGTGTAATAAAATTACACGCCGAAACAACGTCACTACACGTGTACATTACACGTGCAGGCCACGTGTTCATGACACGTGGCAGTCACATTCCAAGCATGACACGTGGCGGGGTGTGACTCGTCTCGCCCTCTTCGATCAACATTTTGATCCTTCGTTAATCATATTAACATCCTACCATAACCCTCTTGTCCTGGCATTTGTGTGTGACCCTATAGGTTCATTATTCGATTAGCAATGACAGTAATTAATTAATCACTTCACAGATCACACTATCGTAATCTAGCAATTGATGTGTGACCCCTAACCGAATAACAAAATTAATCGAAGAACCTTTCAGTCAATAACATATAGTGAAATACGATCCTCCCACAACTCCATCTCTCAATCATGAACTAAGGCATGGGAATATTCTTAGAGCCTAAATATTCTTGATCTTTAAAGTTAAGTTCGTTTCATATCCATTTAGACCTCAATCCAAGAAAACCCCATTTTCTTGATGTTTTGATCTTTTATCCACCTTGGCCAAGGGTTTAAGTTAATGGACTACGAACAACTCAATCAGTAAGAGATCATTCTTGTTCTTGCAACAAGTGTAGGTCCTTTGTAGATTCTACTAATTCTACATATGCCACTTGTGTAATCCCAACTTAGGCCGTGGTTCAGGTGTCTATATGGCGACACCCTTTTGAGCCTATATCAAAGATTACAGAGTTAGCTCATATGAGACATTACAGAATCTCAAGTCTAAGGATTAATGAATCACGTTATTGACCTATGAGATATTTCCTAATCTAGAAGTTTCTAGGAGACTTCCTTTCCCATTTAGGAATGTTCTCACACGGGATATCTCATTGATGAAGTTCTAGTAACAATCACCCTCATGTATTATGAACGCATCATCGTATGCACTTATCACCCCATGAAACTGAGTGTTCCTTCAAAAGGACATAATCACATAAGCAAGTCTCAACAGAGTCAAGGTCGACACTCCGACTGTCTGTCGGATTCTCGACTTGGAGAAGTTTCTAATCCTCGCCTATGGAGTTAAGAACTTGTTTCATGTGTCGTTCCTATAACAAAAAAGTTCTTAACGGCCTCATCGGATTAGAGGAGTTCAATATATGCAAACACACAGTCAACCCAAACAGACATAAATAAGCACATAAAGAAGTGAATGCCTATGAATAAAATCATCTCGTTTATTATTCAAAAACTGTTTGTGATATTGCAAGGAAATAGTAAAGCCAAAAGCTGCTTTAAGGGCACTATTTCTAACAGTTTTATCTAAGTCAGTTCCTAAAACACTAAAAGATCTAAAGCTAGGGTGAAAACCCTATGTCTCTTATCTTCGGATTTGAGATAGCCTGGTCCACGTGTTAAGGATGGATCCTGACGAGTTAGAATAAAGAACAAAGGTTTACTTGTTCTAAGGCTATCCTAGAAGAACAAGAGGTGGTATATTTTGTAATTTGAAAAATCACAAAAGATGTTTGTGAATATTTCAAAGATGATTACATAGATAACCACAAAGGGTGGAACCAAAGTAGTGTTAAAAGAAAATAACAGTATTTGATACTAAATTCCATAAAGTCGTAATAACTAAAAATTTATTAGATACATGTGATGTAGAGACGTGTACACGAGAGCATCATTGTAGTGGGAGGATTTTCAGGACGCCTGACAAGGCACGTAAGATTAACGCAAGTGGTAGAATCTGACGTATCTGATCCTGTCATATGTAATGAAGCTGTAGAAGATACAGACGCTGACCGTTTGGTCAAAATCCATGGAATTTTAGTTAGAATCTTAGTATTCTAACAAACTTGAACTTGTAGAGGTGCCTGAAGGCATTAAACCCATTAGATGCAATTGGGTTCTACAAGACGATAAAAGGAGGAATGGACAAAAGTAGAGACTTTAAAGCAAAGCTTATGGCAAGGGATTTTACCCAGAAAGAAGAAATCATTTATGAGATCTTCTCGCCTATAGCAAGGGCTTAAGTCCATAAGAACTCTCCTCTCTATCATTTCTCATTTAGATTATGAGATTTGATAAATGGATGTAAAGACTATGTTCTTGAACGGGCACCTTCAAGAAGAAAAACATGGCATAACCTAAAGGTTTCACGGTTAGAAATCAGGTGCAAATTTAATAGATCATTTTGTGATCTTAAGCAAGCGTCTGAATCATGAAACATCAGAATTAAAGAGGCAATTTAAATTCTTTCGATTTGTGCAGTTGTCCGATGAATCATGAGTGTACAAAATAACATCATGATAATGTTGTAACATTTTCATTTTGTACGTAAACGATATTCTGCTCATTGGGAATGATGCAAGAATTTTGTCAGTGGTCAAGATTCGGATGTCAAATCAGTTTGACACATAAGATCTTAGTGACACCAATAATATTCCAAGGATCAGACTTTTGTCGTGATCATGAGAATAAGAAGATTGGTTTATTACAAGAAACATATATAGATAAGATGTTGGTAAGGTATAATATGACAAATTCCAAGAAAGGTTCACTATGTTTTAGATATGCAATTTATCTATCTAATATATTTCTTCACTAAAGTATTGGCGCAAAAGAGTGCAAAACGAGTTTTGACACTCATGTGGAAGGAATGAGACTTTAATGTGTGGCCAAATTGAATTTAGGGCAAGTGGGAGAATGTTGGGGATAGTGCCCTGAAAAATTCAATTTGTTGAATTAATTAAACTTAATTTACAGCAAATTGTGAGTATTTCACATATTGATAATTAATTACGTGTGGTGGTATTCTTATACGAAATGTGTTTCATAGGAAAGACTTTGAATACCGAATTCACGTGTCATTAAAGTTCCAGTCGGTAAGATAAGAATATGTTCTTATCAAGACTATAACGTGGTTATATAAGATGATTAGTCTTTCGTTATAGGGAATGGTGATTCCGATTATAACACGTTGATGATTTTCAATAGGATTGGAAACATCGAACTGGGCCACTGAGATTATTCATTTTATACTGCTATCTAAAATGAATAAAATCTCAGGACGCATTGTACTCTTAATCCTAATAATATTTCAGCTTTAGGTGTGTAGTGTTAGTCACTGTAATATACTCGAAGTGAGGTCTCGGTAACGGTGGCCAAAATACTTTGTATGTTCAGTGACAACATAAAATGAGCTAAAGAGTCATATTGATCGAGGAATCTGTGGTCTTGCTGGAAGGTAAAAGATATCCCTGAAATAGATTTGCAAAAGTTCAAATTAAGACTTTAGCCAAAGCACTTTGCGCAATACGTCTCCGAAGTTGTATGTTGAATGTGTTTCACACACAGAGAATTTGAACTTAAGACGAATCAATAAATTTCAAATTAGAGATGAAAAATAAATGATAGGATATCTCTACACGGAGGAGTGAAATGCGAAACTATTCTAGATCGAGAAATTCGTGAATAATTTAATTAATTTTAGAGTGCAACAATATTTATTTAGTGGAATTAAATATTGTTAAATGGTAATTAATTATTGTCATGAGATGATAATATATTAATCCATTTGGAGCTAAAATCAATTAGTCCTGTAGGTCCCCCTGCAAGCCCCAATTGAAAACTCGAAAAGAAAATATTTAAAGGAGAAAGAGAAATGAATTTTCAAAGTGTTTGAAAATAGCCAAGGAATTTATTTTAAGAAAATAAATCGAAGTTCCAAAGAGTTGAAAATGCCCCGAATTTTATTTTGGAGAAAATAAAATTTTCATCGAAAAAAAAAAATTAATGAGGGTCAGTTGCCAAGTCGCATTGACTGGACGCCGCATGTGCACCACGTGTAAGGCTGAGATCGCGCCACGTCAGCGTGCATGAATGGTCCAAATTTGATTTGGACCGGGTCAGACAACGGGTCAACAGATTGCATCAGCGAATCAGGTCAAAGGGTAGGGCTGGGTCAAACCGGACACGTGGTAGAACCGGGATTGGCCACGTGTCGAATCGGACCAGGTTCGGTCGGACCGGTTCAAGGCCAGGAACCCTAGGCCGCGTGTGAAACACACGCGCCGCCTTCTGGAGGCGCGTGAGGGCGCGTCCGGTGGCCTACCGGCGCGTGCTCAGCGGCGTTGGATTCGTAGAGATGAGACCTTGAATGTAGTCACCTTGGAATTCATATCCAAGTTGTGCACGCAAGTGGGGGTGTGAAATTACCATTTTACCCTTGGTTTTTCCCCTATAAATAGGGGTCTTGGGTCCTCATTTTTTCACACAACTTTGGGAGAGGTTTTGGCTGAGTTCTCGGCTTTGAAACCATATCCCTTTTCTCCTAGTTAATTCCGATTCATTTTAGAATTAATTTTAATTAGGTGTTTATACATAAAACGCCTAATTTCGGGAGATTAAACCCTGAAAAGGTTTTTCTAGTTTAAAGTTTTTCTTTTCTCTAAGTATTTTAGATAAATACTTTCGGAGCCCACACTCCGAGGGTTTCTCTGGGGTTATTACAAGGAAGCTCTGTCGGTTTCACAAGGAATGATCGTGTATCGGGTTCTCAGGAGGTGAACGCGATAACCGTCTTCTGTGAAAGCAAAGGTGCTGAAAAAATGCCGTTAGATAGCCATGTTTGCAGTACGATAATATTTTACAGTTGTTTTATTTTAACCATGATAAATTATATGTTCTTAAGTGTTAATTGCATGTTAGATATTTATCTGCTTAAGTGATTTAAAATTTATTATCAATTGCATGTATATACTTAAGTAGATCCGGCTAGTCTTCCGCTATTGTATTAAAATGTTTTAGAAATATTTTAATACTTGTATTGTAAACAAAATTTTAAAATGTGGTCCCGGACCGCTACTGTTCTGGGTCACCTCTTGGCAGTATACACAGTCAATTGTAGCACATAAGGTGTCGAACCCACAGATAAGGGAAATCAATCAATCACTCAATATTTTCTCCAATCGATAGACCAAGGAAGAAAACAGGGGGTTGACTCGACTACTAACTAAACTAGACAAGAAAACAAATAACAAAAATAATAAATAAACAGATAGCTAGGGTAGTGACAATATTGCAGCTCAGTGTTCGAATCAATGCTCAAAGAATACTCACATTCTCACAATCCTAATCTTGAATGTAGTGCAAGCTTCTCTCGAAGTCAGGCACACATGTTTAAGTGTTTGTACAGCCACTCTCGTGGTCAGCATCCAAAAACATATTAAACCAATTAAAGAGGATTAACGTATCAATAACAGCGGCTTGTCATAAACTATTTAATCAAAGATTGCTCAGAAAAAGGCTGAATCTCTTTGTACCTTTAATTCTAAGTGTTTAGGAATTATTAATCCGAATTCACAAACAACCTGTCAATTAGAAAGCAAATTCCTAAGGTCATGCTAAAGTTACGCAGGTTTCAAGCAGTTAAAATATAATTTCATCACATAAAAACCAAAAATATTCATACAACCATATCATCGAACACATACACTACGCAATTATCATCCCCTTACCTAAGAGGAACTAACTAATTGACAAACCAACAATTAACAAGACAATAAACAAATAATCAAACTAATTAATCTCATAAATAAGGATTCTCAATATTCAATCCATGAACAAAGTAAATAAATTACTAATAATTCAAAACAATTCATGAGATATTAGTTTAATAGGAAACACTAATTAAATCTATAAAGAAACGAAATTGTTCTAAAGGAAACGTAGGAAATTATGGATGCAAATCTGAGATTGTGGTGGCGACTTCTCATGTTTTTTTAGATATCTCCATCCTCGCAGCTTCTTGTCGCCTCTCCAACTTTTCAGACTCCAAACCCTAACTCCTCTTTTCGTAAGATATGAAGAATTATCAAGAATTCTCTTTGTCCAGGATTTGGGGTCCTTTTATATTACCAAATTCGCCAAAATATAAGCTCATCTCGAAATTTCTTGAGAAGCCCTTAAAAACTGTCTGGCGTGTTTTTTGTGGCCATCAGAAAAAAGTTAGCGGCCATCAAAACATTTAGCGGCCGTAAACAAAAAATTTACGGCTGCTAAAAATCTTCCAATAGGTTTTTTGTTCTATTCTTTTGGGTGGTGAATAAGTCATGCATAGCTGATTAGCGAATTACTCTGAAAAAGCTCTTTTTTGGCTCTCTTGCTCGTTTTCGCTCCATTTGCAATATTTTTGCCTCCGAAGTGAATATTATCTAAAAATGGGCAATTTAAGCACAATAAGATACAATAATGGCATAAAATCAAACAAAATATAGGCTAAAAATTCAAGTATTTTATACCTAATAGGGGTGCGAGATCCATATAAAAGCGGTACTTCAATTTATACCAACTTACATAATGAGTGGTTCGAAGTTACCGAACTGTTTATTGAATGAAATTTCCTTACTCATGTCTTCATTTTGGTGGAATAAAAAGTCGGGTAACAAGATTTATTGGATTAATTGGTGGAAGATGTGTGCCCCGAAGAGGGAGGGGGAAAAGGATTATGGGAACTACGTGCTTTTAATTTAGCATTACTAGCTAAGCAGGAGTGGAGACTTGTGACATAAACGCTAATTACGTGTTTTATTTATTTAATTGTGTGAATTAATTGTAATACATGTTTTACATGTCTAATTGTTTAATTGACTTTAATTGCAAACTTCACACATGAACACACATATACACTTTCCGATCTCACCATTTTATCCCCCATGTCCGCCCAAATCCATCAACTACCTTTTTGCGCAATACAAAATTCCTAACTTTTCAAACATGTATTTCAATTTAACCCTAAAAATCAGATAAACCCTATCGAAAATAACCTAACCAAATCCAAGCCAAAAATATCTCTTCATCGGGCCCCACCTATTTCTCTCTCTCTCTCTCTCTTTCTCTTCCTTCGGCTGAACCACCGTTTTTTTTATTTCTTTTATTTTCCTTTCTTTCTTCTCTCCTTCCATTTTCTCTTGCTTTCTCTCTTTCTTCACTTCAGCCCACACCACACCACCACCATCTCATTGTCGTGCCAGCTCCACCGTCCGCCACCGCAGCTCATCGTCAGCCACCTCACCGACCACCAAGCTCCAGCCCCATAGCCCCATATTCTCCCTTCCTCTTCCTTCTTCTTCTCCTTTTACCTTTCCTTCTCCTTTCTCATCAGAGATACCACCGACCCGCCATTTTTGGCAACCACAGAACCACTACAACTCCGATAATTTCTTATTCTTTTTCTAGACTTGGTGGGTTTGTTATTATGTGTTTCGATTCGTGTTTCGTTGTGGTATACGTGTTTGTGTGTTGCTTGTTGTTGTGCTCGGTAAGTTTCAGACTCCGCCGACGCCTCGAAGACTGGTTTCGGCACTGTCCCTACTCCACTGGAAAGCTATTGTTGTTGCTGCCAAACAAAGGTCGTGGCCGTGACGAGGAATAGATCACCCCTGCTGAAGGCGCATCACGGATGCGATGTCCCAATGCCTTAATGCTTCGCGGCCGCGATGGGAGGGCAGATCCAGATCCTGAAGTCAATTCGCGGCCACGACCAATTCATGGTTATTTTGCTCTCAGATGAGACTGACGTCCAGATTGCCACTCTGTAGCTGCCTCACAGCCGCAACGGTTTTAAGTCTTAATGCCTCGCAGTCGCCACCCCCTATTCCAATCGATGACTTTTTTATCAACCAAGGTAGTTTCACACTGTTTTCTTCGTGTATTTTTTTTTTCTGACCTTTACCCCGACACCCGTACTTAATATATATGATCTGATTATGTGTTTAAGTGTCTAATTACTTGTGCATGATTATGTGACGTGTGTTGATTGGTTTCCTGGTTAATTGCTAATTATGTATTGTGATTTAATCCGTTTGACGGATTTACATGCTACGTGATTCGATTGATTTTGATTCGTGCCTTAAGTGATTAATTGTTTAATTGCCTTGGTTGTAGAGTTTGTACACTTGGCTTATTTGATATTAATTAATTGACTTATGTTTTAGGCGAATGATTTGTTATGCAGTGAGATGTTTGTGTGTCTCGCATGCTCGTATGATTTGAATTTCATGCTTAGGTATCAAGCACGGGTATGTTAGTTGTTTAATTGATGTTTTGCCTTCAAGCATGCATTGAATGACCACATATCACGCGTGCACCTAAAATTGTATGTATATTTGATAAGTGGGACATTAATTGTGGACATGAATACTTCTACGATATATCATATCATTCTATAATTCCTGTACACTTATCATATCATTTCATATCACTCACATCAGTTCATATCATTATCGTGTGTCCTACTTGGTCTCATATTGAGTCATTTCTCATGAGTACATTCTATTGTCTCCCTTGTACAGTTTTTCTCCAGGACGGAGATATCCTGATCAAGTAGGCACCTGTATTGCTCGTCAAGATCATTTGGAACCGTTTTACGCGAGCACAAACATTTGTGATGAATGTCACCCGGTTACTAAGCCCCATTTAATCTTTTCGACGGTTTTTTGGCGCTGCACATAATAGATCATACCTCGTAATGTCCAAGCTTAAATTAAATCCTTAGCTCCACCATAATGCCCCAAAAACAAGTGAAAACTCAAAGTGCATACCAAATTCAACTTCCAAGCTTCATAATTTCCTATTCAAGAAATGGTGTCATTTTAATCACATAATTTTAACATTCTAACCATTTAAAACCGGGCATCCAATTTCCAAAATGTGAGAATATCATCAACAATTAGCCAACATTTAGCATGCAAGACTCAACCATACTTTCACATCCTTTTAAAATTTTATCCATCATTGCCTAAATCGTGAAAATTCATCAAATAGGAATCAAATTAGGCTATATCGTATCTCCTAATCATGCATAAGAAGAGCAGCACTGAAATTACTATTCACAACCATAAACATGCAACTATAGTAGCAAATTCGCATATTTTCAGCCCATTATCACCACTAAAATGCCCCCGAAATCATGCAAAAATGCAAAAATTTTCTCATAAAGTAAATCAGAAATGAAAAACAGAGGACTTCTCTGAACCCGGGGGGTGTGAGACGAGAGTCAGACTCGAAGAATCGTGACTATGATCACGGTTAGCCTTCCTGTCAGTAGTATTCTGCCACTTGCTTCGATTTTTTCTGACAGTTCTAGGCCTTGATTGTTTTCGAACTGGAGGCGGAGGAATTAGAAAGAGATGGCGTGGATGGTGGTGAAGACGCGGCGGCAGATGAGATTGGGGATGTCTTCGTCTGAGTTGGGTGGAGTAATGGTTTCTTTGGCCGGTGTATCATCCCATTACCCATGGTGATGTTAGGTCTTGGAGTTCTGGAAATTAGGGATCTCTTGAAGTGGATGACTGAAATAAGTGATGTTGGGGTTTGTAGATTTGGTATTTTAGGGTTAATATGGAGCGGTTCGGATGGTATGGGAGGGTCGGACTTTTACGCGTGGGTCATGATGCAGGCGGGTGGTTCAGGTATGTGGGTTAAGCTCTGATTACCAAAAATGGACCCAGAACCCTTGTGTTTTCACAGTAGCAAAATTCCATCTGCAGTACGGTTCTTGCTTTTTATGCCTCCCCCACACTTATCCGATTAAATAAGTTGCACAATCGCCTGCAAAACAAGAATAGACATCATGACGGGGCGAAAAAAACGAGCAAAGAAAGAAAACGAAAACTAAAGCAAGGGAAAAGAAATATGGGTTGCCTCCCATACAGCGCCCTTGTTTAACATCATGGACTCGACGAGTTCTTGTTTTCACACTCAAGCTTCTAGAGGAGGATCCTCTAGATTAATCCATTCAACCATGTGTGATTCAAATCCTTCATAAAACGATGTTGGTCCATCCCCCTTCACATCACGATCCGAATTTTCAATTAATCGACCAGGGGGCTTAAGTGGTTGTTATGCCTCTGTGGGTCGGGCAAGGTCCCGAAGTGTTCCGTTATGAGCCATATCCTGACTGTGATCATTGACAGGGAAGTGATCAGTTTTCCTATCAGTCTGCTGCGCAACTGCAAACTCTTGTTCAGAATCAATATCAAAATCCAACTCAAACGATTTCGAACTAGCACCAACTGCTCGAATAAGAAAAAGAAACAAAATCAATTACAAACCAATCCCCGGAAACGGCGCCAAAAATTGATGGGTGTCGAAGCCACCAAAAATAAATCCCAAATATTGCACACGTTTAAATTGCAAAATAGTGGCAACGGGTATCGATCCACGAGAATTGGGTGAAATTGTAACTTTTATATGCTAAGGAAATGAACAAATAATTAAAATAGGGGGTTTTGAGATTTGATTATACTAATAATGAATTAAATAAAACGAGATTAACTAAGTAAGCAAATAAAATAATTAAACACAGTAAACACTTAGACTAATTCAGTAGATGATAAATAGCTGGGATTTTCCTATGCATGCATCAGGCTATGATCACGGACAGGGTGATTAATTCCTCGTTAGGCTAGCTATAGTTACCAGCTACCTTAGGCTCTCTCCTTTCTTCTTACTTTTTAGAACGACTAAAAGAAACTCCTAATAATCGTCCCCTAATTAACCGATAACCCTATCAGAAACTCCTTCTAAGATTCAACCGGATAATTGCTTTACGTACTAAAGAAACACTAGCCCTAACCGACTAAGTAGAAACTCCTACTTCGCCTAATTAGTCCGTAATATCCCACAACACAAAATCAGCCAAACTTAACAACCTAGTGTTGATTGCCACTTCGTTAATTGTCCTGCTAGACTCCACCAAACGAATTAACTAGCTATATGTGAATTGCTTATCCTAAGATTCGACGTTTTAAATTAATCAAAGAATAGAACAAACACAATAACGTTAATTTAGAAATAAAACGGATAACTTGAATTAATCAACAAAAGAAGTAGTCTCACAAAACCTAATGCATACTAGGAAAATCCCGACTAAAACGAAACTAGAAAATCACTAACAAGGGAAATTAACAAAGTCTAAAAATAAAGAAAATGAAGGATGAAAACTCTTTTCCCCCTTCGTCCTGCTACTCTTCCATCCCCAGAATAAGTAGTGCAATGGGGCTTTAATTCTTTCCTCCACTTCCCCAAGTTCGTGCGTCCATGATGGCCACTATCTCTCTTCCACGTTCAGCCACCAATTGGGGTCATTAACACTCAAAGTAACGTCTTCAAGTCATTAATCTTGAGAATGTGCTGCCCCACTCTAGTGTGAATTAACTCTCTCACAACAAAACAAGGTTGAGGGTTATGGGCTCTTCCATCCGTGGCCATCAACAAGAGGTTGGGCTTCTTGCCTTCATCATAATTTAATTCAAAAGAATAGCCTTGCGGGTTTCCGCGATAACGGGTGCACGGGCTGTCAAACATCATCTAGCCCAATTATCTTCTCATTGTATTTAGAAAAAAGGCCTTCTCCAGGCACGTCATTTGAAGCTGAAAGAATTGTAGCCCAATTGATCCCAATTTCCTCAAATTCATTCAAGAAATGATTTCCTACCAGGAAACATTAAACCAATTAACAGTCCACCATTAAACCAAATCATGGAATAAAATATCACAATTGTAAGCTCAATAATCGGTAAATTATGCAACGTATCACCAGGTGAGGGTGACTTTTGCTCTACTCATGTATGCAAACCTTACAACTATTTTGTGACAGTTTTCAAAGTAAATCATCGAGTAAATCTTTTTTAAGAAATGAACTCGTTTTCAATGAATTGAAATGCTTTACTGTAACCTACTATTTTGGCGAGAATTGCACTGCACTACAATGAGGGCCCAGGGAAACGTGGGATTGGAAATCGATACGGCATCAGGTCGTCGGACATGCCTTTGCACGCAATACCCTTTGAGAATCTCTTCGCGCGACCCAGGAGACGGGAAGGCGAGTTAGAAGGAGTGGGTAGGAGTCGTGAGCCCCCGTCTCGGAATGTTAATGGATGGTTCGAACCTTACAAACTGTCCATCACCCCGTGGGAAAAAGGTTGGAATAAATGAATGTTACTGAATGAATGAATGATAATGAATGATTGAATTACATGATCACGTTCTTGACAATTGTAACTTTAATCCTTGTACACTGTCGGAATTTGGTTGGAGATTTATTTACGCTCACTTGTCTAGCCATTGATACCTTAAAATGGAAATGTAAATGATTGTAAATTGAATAATCGTAAAGTTCGGGCATTGATTAACTATTTTCTTGCCCCTCGTGGGAACTAGTTTCACTAAAACCTTGCTCTGAATTTATGGCTTACATGTGAATGTTTTTATATATACGTACATCCCCTGCTCACTCAATCTTTTAGAGACTAACCCCTATTTCCACCTCTCCAATTCTTGCACGTCGCCTGACCTCCTTAATGTCAAGGGACTTTCGACACAAGGCATCAACCGCAAATCTCCAATTGCTAGGTCACATTACCTGACCTGCCAAACATAGGTCACTTCACCTGCCAAACATCTTGTACCGCCGTCACACCAAACGGGACCCGCTGCCTGACCAACACTTGCCAGGAAGACTTTCGACACAAGGCACCCCTGCAAGTCTCTGGTCTTGTTACACCGGGAATTCCTCATAAAATGCAGTCCACCACTCCGATAAGCCCGAACCTGGCTCTGATACCACTTGTTGGAACCGCGGGCACCTTCATCCCAACTCCACATCAGTATGATATTGTCCGCTTTGGGCCAAGCCCGCACGGATTTGTTTTTAGGCATATCCCAAAAGGCCTCATACTAATGGAGTTAGGTGAACACTTATATATTGGACAAATATTCTCCAATCTTCCGATGTGGGATAGGTTTGCTACCCAACAATCCTCCCCTCAAACCAAGACCACACCACTCGTGACCTCCCCTTCAGGGTCAATCCATTTGATCTGCCAACCATCTTGCACCGCCGCTACTTCTTTACGGGACACGCCGCTGACCTCCTTAATGTCAAGGGAGTTTCGACACAAGCATCTTGCACCGCCGCTACTTCTTTGCGGGACACACCGCCTGACCTCCTTAATGTCAAGGGACTTTCGACACAAGGCATCAACCACAGATCTCCAATTGCTAGGTCACACCACCTGACCTGCCAAACATAGGTCACTACACCTGCCAAACATCTTGTACCGCCGTCACACCAAACGGGACCCGCTGCCTGACCAACACTTGCCAGGAAGACTTTCGACACAAGGCACCACGACAAGTTTCCGGTCTTGTCATCACATCGGGAACTTCACATAACACGCAGTCCACCACTCCGATAAGCCCCGAACCTGGGCTCTGATACTACTTGTTGGGACCGCGCGCGTCTTCACCCCAACTCCACATTAGTATGATATTGTCCGCTTTGGGCCAAGCTCGCACGGATTTGTTTTTGAGCATATCCCAAAAGGCCTCATACTAATGGAGTTAGGTGAACACTTATTTATTGGACAAACTTCCGCCAATCTTCCGATGTGGGATGGGTTTGCTACCCAACAGTTACTAGGCGGGAGTTGAGTCCTTATGTTCTTGTTTGAGTCTCACTTTCTTACACTTCACTTTTACATCTTGAAACTGTTATTGTAGTTGTTCTGGTTTTATTAAATTAATTTTTCTATAAATAAAAAGTACAAATGTTGCACAATTTCATCATGTTAAGTGTAACGAATGTAACCTCCTAGACGTACTTGAACTCAATAGAAGACCCATTTCATTATAGGAGCTACACAAGGAGTCCAACCCTCGACGATCACGAGGGACCTTGGACAGTAAGGGGCATTTTTCCTTAAGATCATCCTAATGGACTACATACACTAGTCTAAGTAGTCGAGCATCATAAGCCTCATCTCGAGGAGCTACATCTACTATGATGCGACGAGCGTCAATATGGTTCATTTTGAGTCTAAGTTTGCCTCCTGCTCTTTGCTTTGTTCTTAGGTTCGTTTCGATGTGAGGAAGTGGTTCGTTTGACTCCTTTTGGTCCGTTTTGTTCGGATTGGTCGTCCAGGTGAGGTTTTCTTTCCTTTTAGTTATTATGACCTAGAACCTTGTTTGTATTTCGAACCCGCATGCGACTTATATAAGTATATGTATAGATATGTGTTTGGATACGTATTTCGTGGGATTTGTCCCTTTTGTCTTGAGACTTTGAAAACACTTTTATAAGTATATAAGCTTTATTTTCCTTTGTTTTGACAAGCTTTGATAAGAAGGTGTGTGTGTGTAAGCGTGGTATGATCTGTGGATAAGCTTCGTATGGTAAGTATGATAAGTGTGATCAGTGTAAGAATATGTGTTTGTGTAATGGGCCCCGGAGTTGTGGGTAAGGGAGACCCGGGACGACCATGGGGCCGCCGGTTACGACCCCTGTGCACTTCTCCACCAACAGGAGACTTAGTTCTCCTATGCCGACGGAGCGCATTTTGGCTGGCCGACGAAGGAACCGGGCGGGATCCTCCGGTTCACAAGTTTCGTTCTGTGGTGGGTTGAGAGGGGCACCTCTCTTCCCCAAACGGGAAGGCGTTTACGCCGTCATCTATTCTGTGAGGGTACCTTGGCAATCTTAGGGGTGGCAAATGGGTGGGTTGGGCTGGGTTTGGGTTGGGTCTAAATGGATTGGGTCAAAAATGGGTTCTATACTAATGGGTTCTTAATGGGTTGGGTTCTTAATGTGTTTTTGATGGGTTGTGGTGGGTTTTAATGGTTTGCTAGTGGGTTCAATAATGGGTTATTAATGAGTTCCAACTCAATTCAAGTACTTAAATGTCCAATATACCCTTCACTAATATATTTAACTTATTTTGGATTTATTTGACCCAATTAATATATTTTCAACCCATTTGGTCTATTTTGAGTCCGTTTTTTCGTTTTTCGACATGTTCGTTTTATTTTAGACTCGTTTAACCCATTTTTGGTCTGTTTCACCCGTTTTTCGACATGTTCGACCTATTTTGGACTCGTTTGACCCCTTTTGGACCCATTTCACCCAATTTTCAATCTGTTCGACCTATTTCTGACTCGTTCGACTCGTTTTGGGCCTTTTTCACCCGTTTTTCGACCTATTCGACCTTTTTAGGAATCATTTGATCCGTTTTGGACCCATTTCACCCAATTTTCAACCTGTTCGACCTATTTTGGAATCGTTTAACCCATTTTGGACCCATTTCACCCAATTTTCAACCTGTTCGACCTATTTTTGACTCGTTCAACTCGTTTTGGGCCCCTTTCACCCGTTTTTCGACCTATTTTGGAATCATTTGACCCATTTCGGGATCGTTTCACTCGTTTTTCGACTTGTTTGTCTTATTTAAGACTCGTCTGACCCATTTTTTGACATTTCAACCCGTATTTCGACCTATTTGACCTGTTTTGGACTAATTTGACCCGTTTTTAACCTATTTCGCCCGTTTTTTGATATGTTCGTTCTATTTTTGACTCGTTTGGCCCATTTTGGGCTATTTTAACCCCTTTTTTGAACCTGTTAAATCTATTTAGACTCGTTTTGAACCGTTTGAAGCCCATCTCACCCGTTTTTCAACCTGTTCGACCTATTTTCGATTCGTTCTACTTGTTTTAGGCCTGTTTTTGACCTCTTGACCTATTTTGGACTCTCTTTTAACTTGTTTTTTGACCTATTTGTCCTATTTTGGAATCGTTCGACTCGTTTTGGGCCCTTTTTCACCCGTTTTGGATCTACTTTACCCATTTTGGATCCATTTTATCCATTTAGATCCATTTTACCCATTTGTATCAATTTTACTCATTTTGCATCCATTTTACCCATTTGGATCCATTTTACCCATTTGGATCAATTTTACCCATTTGGATCCATTTTACCCAAAATTTACCAATTTGGAACCATTTTACCCATTTCGATTCAATTTTACCAATTTGTATTTATCTTACCCATTTGTATCAATTTTACCCATTTTGAATCCATTTTACCCACTTGGATTCATTTTACTCATTTGGATCCATTTTACCCATTTGGATCCATTTTACCCATTTTGGATCCATTTTACCCACTTGGATCCATTTAACCTATATTTTACCCATTTGAATCCATTTTACCCATTTGGATCCATTTTACCCACTTGGATCCATTTAACCCACATTTTATCCATTTGGATTTATTTTACCCATTTGGATCCATTTTACTCATTTGGATCCATTTTACCCATTTTGGATACATTTTACCCACTAAAATTCATTTTACCCACTTGGATCCATTTAACCCATTTTGGATCCATTTTATCAATTTGGATCCATTTTACCCACTTGGATCCATTTTACCCATTTTAGATACATTTTACCCACTAAAATCCATTTTACCCAGTTGGATCCATTTAACCCATTTTGGATCCATTTTACCCACTTGGATCCATTTTATCCATTTTGGATCCATTTTATCCACTTGAATCCATTTTACCCATATTTTACCCAGTTGGATCCATTTAACCCATATTTTACCCATTTGGATCCATTTTACCCATTTGGATTCATTTTACCCATTTGGATCCATTTAGCCCAGTTGGATCTATTTTACCCATTTGGATCCATTTTACCCATTTGGATCCATTTAACCCATTTTGGATCTATTTTACCCACTTGGATCCATTTAACCCACATTTTACCCATTTGGATCCATTTTACCCATTTGGATTCATTTTACCCATTTGAATCTATTTAACCCATTTTGGATCGATTTTACTCACTTGGATCCATTTTACCCATTTGGATTCATTTTACCCATTTGGATCTATTTAACCCATTTTGGATCGATTTTACCCACTTGGATCCATTTTACCCATTTGGATCCATTTTACCCATTTTGGATCCATTTTATCCACTTGAATCCATTTTACCCACATTTAGTCCAGTTGGATCCATTTAACCCATATTTTACCCAATTGGATCCATTTTACCCATTTGGATTCATTTTACCCATTTGGATTCATTTAGCCCAGTTGGATCCATTTTACCCATTTGGATCCATTTTACTTATTTTGGATCTATTTGGCCCATTTTAGATCATATTCACCAAATTTGGAGATATATGATACGTTAGAGTAAACATGCTAAAAATAGGTTGAAACAAGTCCAAATTGGTTGAACAATTCAAAAAATGGATCAAATGGGTCTAAAATAATCAAACACATAAAAAATCGGTAAAATAGGTCTAAAATGGACCAAACGAGTCCAAAATAGATCGAATAGGTTGAAAAACGAGTGAAAGAGGTCCAAAACTGGTCAAGCGAGTCCAAAATTGGTCGAATAGGGCAAAAAATCGGTAAAAATGGTCTGAATTGGGTCAAACGAGTCCAAAATAGGTTGAACAAGTCCAAAAACGGGTGAAACGGGCTCAAAATAAATCAAACATATTGAAAAATAGGTGAAGCAAGCCCAAAATGGGTTGAATAAGTCAAAAAACGGATCAAATGGGTCTAAAATAATTCAAACACACAAAAAAATGGGTCAAATAGGTCTAAAATGGGCCAAACGAGTCCAAAATAGATCGAATAGGTTGAAAAACGAGTGAAAGAGGTCCAAAACTAGTCAAACGAGTCCAATATTGGTCGAATAGGTCGAAAAACCGATTAAAATGGTCCGAAATGGGTCAAATGAGTCCAAAATAGGTTGAACAAGTTGAAAAACAGGTGAAACGAGCTCAAAATGGGCCAAATAAGTCCAAAACAGGTCTAATAGGTCGATAAATGGATGAAACGGGTCCAAAATTGGTCAAACGAGTCCAAAATAGGTCGAATAAGTCGAAAAAAGGGTTAAAATGGTCAAAAACGGGTCAAACGAGTCCAAAATAGATTGAACGGGTTGAAAAATGGGTGAAATTGATCCAAAATGGGTCAAACGAGTCTAAAATAAATAGAACATGTTGAAAATTTGGCAAACGAGTTAAAAATCGTGTTCGTGTGTGAAAATACGTGTAAAATTATGTTAGTGTGTAAATGTGTGTAAAAAATATGTTATTGTGTGAAAATATGTGTAAAATTGTGTTAGTGTGTGTAAATATGTGTTAGTATGTGTAAAAAATGTGTAATTATGTTTAAAAAGTTTATGAATAAAAATATAATATTTAATTTATGGGGAGGGTAAAATAGTAATAAAACATTAAAATTGGATAATTAATCTTAAACCATTAAAGACCCAACTCAAACACAATATCAATCCACCATAACCCATTAAGGACCCATTACTTTCTTAACCCATCATTGACCCAACCCAAACCAATCCAATTTAAATTTCATCAAAATCAATCCAACCCAACCCACCTATAATGGGTCCAACCCATTTTGCCACCCCTACTTGGCATATAAGGACCACACTTAGGTGCTCTGGTATGGACCACCACGAGGAGAGTTGTTGTGTATCCTCACAATCGTACAAAGTTGTTGTGTATCCTCACAATCAGGTCCACCTATCTAAGGAACACATGAATATCACGTTAGATGGTACCCACCAATACAGTCACAACATAAGAGAAGTGGTTCCCTCCTCTTATAAATAAATAAACCCTTCACTTAGCATTGTGACTTGTTCTCTCTACCCTTACTCTGCACTTTTCTTTTCTTCTTCTTTCGAAATACCGTCGGACTCATCGAAGCCCATCAACTTTTTCTTCTTATCATCCCATAAACTTCCATTAGAACACCAACTAAGCTGTAAGTCTCTAACCATTTTCTGACTACTTAAGATTAAGATTTTAATACATGTATCATGATATTTAATGGTATATCTTTCTCTATTTATCTTTAAAATATATATATATAATCTTTTATAAATAATTTTGAATTGACAAATATTAAATGAATATAAGTAAAAAATGATAAATAATGAATTAAATAATAATCTCTTGATAAATATTATATATTTATGTTTACTTTTTATTTATTTTTTTCCTAAATAAATATATATTTTTTTTTTAAGATCGGATCTTCTATCAAAATGTAATCCAATCTGATTTTGCACACTCAATATTAATGAATTTTGATCCAATTATTGAATATTCTTATCGGACTCAAATCCAAATTTGTTCCAAACTTTCAAATCCAATAAGATACAACACTTCTTAGTACCAAATTTGATCCGATTTTTCTTTGGCAAAAATAATCTATCAAATCAGTGACAATATTTATTCTTAATAACAATATAGTTCACTGAACTCATCTTTTCTGTATTACGGAATAATGACAGCGATGACTTAAAATTTGTAATATATTCGTGCACATTGAAGAGTCTTACAACAATTGGGGGATCATATCGCATATGCGCGCCCAAACAAAATTGGTATCAGATTACAGCAAACTGATAATACAAATGAGGATCAAAATTGTGAGTTACTGAGAAATGTGACCATACATCTCGTACTCTGGAACAACTTATCTATCTTCTGCCATACTGCAGATTGAATTTCGAGCAGCTTTCGTGCTTTCTCCTGCAAAACTGGCTGCCGTCGTATGCTTTCACCGTGAATCTGGTCATAAAATGATGGAACCGTTACATGTAGTTCAACAATACAATTACGAAACAAGAAAATCAGGCGATGTATTGACTTTGAACCATCAAGCACATTTTATGACCTAAAAATTGATTTATGACATAGGAGATCTATTTAATTAATCAGATCCACAAATTTGCACAAACTTAACATGTTGAAAGCTGAAAGATGAATTCTTACCTTCAAGAATAATCGGATTATAGCCTGTATGAACTCAAAATTATTTCTGAATGAAATCTCTTGTATGAAATAATCCAGCAATAGTTCAATGAAATGCAGTTCTGGTCTCTTGTTCGGCTCTTGCTCATCGTCATCATCTATAATCTGAAGCATCCGAAGTTCCATATCCAAAGTTGAAGAAGATAAACCTTTAATATATTCTGTAAATGCCGCCGCTGCATAAGAATAACCCACATGTAAATACAGCTCACTTTTCTTTTTTCCTTAAAACAAAGAAAACATTTGTTTTGAAGTACAAATTTGCCACAAAAAAGGAAGGAAACTTACAATTCTTCTCCTCCGCCGACAATTGAAGGAACTGTAAGAACTGGGACATTGGAAAATCGCTTATTTCCTTTTTCTTTTCTTTTTCACCTGCTTCAGAATCCTTCTCGTCTTCAGCAGATTCTCTAGGTCTAAACACTATCTCTCCAGAGACAGAAGGAATAGACGGCAAGAAAAAAGGAGCCTTTTCTGGTTTTTTAGGAGGCTCGATTGGTTTATTCCTGGCTTTTATAATATCCAAATTAATCAAACTCTGCCACTGACTCTTAGGCAACATTGAAAGAGTGACAAGATCAGGTATCTGTTTATCTAAAACAGAAAACCGAGGAGCATCATCCTCTAGTTGTTCACTTTTTTCATCAACTTTCTCAAGGTCATTATCTAAAGATTTTTCCATTGAAGAAACAGAAGGTAAATTAACACTCACTATTTCCTTCCCACTCCCATAGGAATCCCCTTTCGCAGGAGCAGAAAACATTGCTTGATTAACCCAAAGATAAACCCCATTCTGATCAACATGAGTAGTTGCTAAAACATCCATATTAGGTGATAGAGACAAAGCCGTTACAGAAACATCCACAAGTAAAGCATCAATTTGTCGAGCCAGTATTACATCCCAAACTCTGAGGGTCCCATCCATGCTAGAAGTCAAAAGCCATTTCCCATCCTCACTAAAGCAAACATCCGTTATACGGTCTGAATGACCCTCAAATTTCCGAACCATCCTAAGTGCAATGACATCAAACAAACGAATAACCAAGTCATCAGCCACTGTGGCAAGAAGACCGTTGGAACGGTGATACACAATCTTGACCAAAGAACAACCAATTTCAAATCTCGATTTCAGTTCACGTCCCTTAAAATCCCAAACCTTCACATTTCCATTAAAGCCGGCACTTATCATGAGGGTATTAGTGGAATCACAAGCAATCCCAACCACTTCCCCATCATGAGCACGCAGTTTTCTTTCTAATTTATCGATGTAGCTTCCTCGACTGATCCCTGACTGAAGATTGAACCTCTCGACCCAACCCCCGGAATTCCCTATAACTGCAAAATTGCCACAAGCACTAATGGCACAAGCCTTAACCGGGGTAGGATCGTCCGGACATGGAGATAGAATATGTTCGCCAATCACGAAATTTTGAAGCCTCCACACATATGCTTGAGGAGTATCTGCATGGCATGTGACCACATTGCACCAATCGCGTTCCCTTATTTCCGCGACATCAAATGCAATTACAGGCTTCAATTTTATTTCCGCTTCCTTCACCTTCAATTTCTTTGCTCTTTTTGACACGTGTCGTTGAGAGAGTTCTCGACTTTGCTGATCTTGTATAACAGAGAAAAGGCGAAAAGCCCGATCCTGACCGGCAGAAAGGATGTGTCTTCCATTGGCATAGAATTTGATACAAACAGGAGGACCACTATGCCCGCTTCTAAACCGTAAAAGCCGAGGATCGCCATCGGTAGTGTCGAAAATCCACATTTTAATGGAATTATCAGCTGACGAGCTCATTAGCACGGGCTCATTTGCTAAAAATTGAAGAGAAACGATGGAGAAGTCATGAGCCTCACTAATAACGGATTGGAGCCTCCTCTTTTCAAGATTCCATATACTTATGACTCCAGACGAACCGCCCGATGCCAAAAGAGGTTGACCGTCGGTGCTGAAAGATAGAGCGGTCACAGAGCCTCTTGTCGAATGAGTGAAAGTGACGATCTCTTCATCATATCGAATGTTGTGAACATGAACTTTTCCATCTGAACAGCCGACGGCAATAACATCCAATGCAGGTGATGGAACGCAGCAGCATATAGAGGCATTCCACCCTTTGAACTCATAAAGCTTTTTCTTGGTGCTGATGTTCCATAGTTGTAAGGAACCTTCTTGACTGCCAATGATTACCTTGTTTAGGTAAGTGTCAGGATGCATTATGCAGCTCGGTGTGAACTTGTTTTCCAGGGGAATATGACCGACGGGGGAGAGATTCTCGGTTACTCCTTTGAAGGCCCAGATGAATATGTTGCCTTTAACATCGGTGCTTAAAATGTATTCACCGAAAAGAAGCAAGTGGTTGACCTTAGCTTTATGGCTTGACCACGTTGCTATCTGTAAAAACGAATTATGTTTATTCAGTTTTGTTAAGCAAAATCAGTACAAACATGGAGACTAGCCTGAATAATCTTCACAGAAGGGTAGTTTTTTCTCAACCTTCAACTGTTACGATAACATATTTAGACACATTTAAACACAAGCGTATACTTTATTCAACCTTCAACTGGAACAAACTTATTATGCTTTATTCACATTTAAACACAAGCATATACTTAAGGGCCGGGGGAAGAAATAGAGCATTTTAACAAAAGAACATCCAAAATAACTAAAATCCAAGAAATGAAATGCAACACAGACAAAAAAAAAGCATCATATTTGGGCTGTTTTCTCGGTTCACAAAAAATATTCACCCTGCTTCAACGCTCGTGCATGTGACAAACTGCAAGCCTTCAAATACTTAATGTTAATCAATGTGTAAATATCAATTATCTCTATAGTACTCCCCTTTTAATTTCCAGATAAGGGTCAAAAAGAAGTTCTACCATGTTGATGAAATCAGCAGTAATATGAGTATCCAAATGCTAAAGAGTGCAATTCTCACCATAAGATAGCATGTTAACATTCTTAATTAAGAGTTATTTACTGATCATATTTGTGATTTTCTACTTCCATCATCCTTTGGATCGCTTTTGGCATCCCTACTAATCCTGTACTGCATGACCTTATGGAAAAATGTCCTCTATAACCATTCCTCCAACAATTCTAACACATGATGAGAAGCTGACCTACAATTAGCGAAATCACATGTCTATGTCTACAAGCACAAAATTATTGATCTCTCTGTTTTAAACATAAGTATTCATATTTCCTTGATATTTGAGCAAATTCAATGTTTCCATAGCACTATAGCCTTTTACATGCTTTTTTTTATTCATGAGTTCATGTTGCAGGCAAAAGGTCAATGAGGAAGCACCCAAGAAAAAAGGCTACACGACGCAAATAGCAGAAACCTGTAACAGGAAAATAACAACGACAATCTTAAAGCGATGGCTTGCAGAAGTTAAAAGACGTTCCTCCACACTTTCTTACTCATATTTTATTAGCAAGCCATATAAGTTCAGAGCTGATAGCAGAAAGGCATTAGACATATATTGAAGCAGGAGGCATTCAGTAGCTAAGTAGTAAGTAGGTAAGCAAAAGATAAAATATCTAATACATCCACAATAATTTTTTATCATAAAGGTCAGAAAGGTCGAATATACCAGATGAGCACGTTTGAAAACAGCAATATTATATCCATATGCTGCAAATGTGTAGTCACGATAACAAGCCAAAGCTCGTATCTTCTTTGGCAGTTGTGGACCTGCATTTCATCGTAAAAGTAGTCATATAGTTGTAAACTATTCAAATAAAAGTAAAAGACATGAGAGTCTATTGTCATTTATTACTACAGAAATATTGTCCGCATCAAGAGAATGTCACGTTTCATCAAAACCTTGAAAGAATCTTCATTGCACACAAAATAAGCAATTAGAATTTTTTAAAAAATGAAAATTTTGAGCAAGATATTTGAAATTTTTGAATAAAATACTAAACAAAATTAACAGACATCAGCAACCGATTGAAAAACATATGAATGCACACCCTGTAAACCCATAAACACCTAATAATAAAAGAAGGACTAAAAAGACTCAACTTTCACTTAAACCTACTCAGAATGAAACCACGAACAAAAGATACCGGAATAAAACGGAAAGAAACAACAATTCAGAAGGTGTGAAGCTTACCGACGAGCACTAAACTGAGCTTAGCACACTGCAAATCCAAGACAAACCATTAGATACTTAAAGAAAAGAAGGGGGGAAAAACAAAATTCACCAAACTAATAATCATTCAAACTTGAATAGAAGTAATTACATTGTAAATTTGGAAGGCTTTTCCAACGCTGACGGTGACGAAGGTTTCGGTGCCAAGACGCTGCACCGCGAAAGGAACGTCTGTGGTTATGTATCCAATTGCACGAAAAGGTTCGAATATCCCCATTATGTACGTTCCCCTCTTTCACCCAACACAGACGCGAGTACTCGGTGGAGGAAGACGGCGGCGGAACGAGAACCTAGCAGAGAGGTCCGGCGGCGAGGGTTTTAGGAGAAAGGGTTTAAATGTGAATGAACTATTTTAATTTCTTTGCTTTAGGGAGGTAAATCGAAATTTTAATATATAAGTGGACTAAATCGAAATTTTGTTAAATCAGGGGGTAAATTGCTATTAACTGAAAGAAAAGCGAGGGTAAAATTCACGTAATCGTATTCCCCTCTCTCTTTCTCACGGAAAATCCTTGCAGGCACCGGATATGACCCCGATCCATGCACTCATCCTTTTCTTATTCCAAAAAAATTGAATAAAAGATAAAAAAAAAAAATCAAAAATAAAAAAATATATTTTTTTACCATTAAATAACTCGGTGCATGCAAGAATTTTCCCTTTCTCACTAAGAGAGGATAAATACACAAATTAATTTCTTCCGATCTTAAAGAATACGGGAAAGTTTGCAAAGCAGATTAATTCTTCCAAACTCAAATAGAATAGAGATTTAGTTCTTCCGCTTTGCGAAAAGATAAAAATTTAGCCAAACAAATATAAGAAAGGAGCAATAAAATAGAGATTTAGAAAAGAAATGTAAGAGAATGAAGTTAGATGTGAAGGAGTTTGAGATTTAGCAAAAATGGATTTAGAAAGGATGGAGATAAAAAAAAAATATAGATTTGAGGGAGCCTTCGGTGAGCAAATATCTGGACTGAATTTGGTATTCCTCTCTTAGGCTGTCTTTACTTTTGTCTTAAATGGCAGTTGGGTTATTTTTTCCAGGACTGCCATGGCTTTACCTCGTTGGTTGCGTTATCTGGGCTAAACCTGGAGCCCCGGGTTTGTCCTAGGAGAACCCCCTTTATTTAGCCGCTCATTTTTGTTGTTCTTAAATAGACCATCATTGATGGATAGCGGAATTTTACTATACTACCCTTGATGTTTCACCTTTTTCAATGTGTATTCCATTTATTGTACAGAAATTAGGCGTTTTCCCTCCCAAAATTTTCAGTCTCTCCCGCCATAGGCGACCTATTTCCTCCCAAAACAAAGACTCTTGTCTCAGTTCTATGCATTGTATACACAACAGCAAGAGATTAACAGCAGGTCAGCACTAATTTTTTCCCCAATTTCTGCCGATTTCATCCTTGTTGGTTCGTCGCCGGATTTTCAAGAGACAGTGTTGCCTTAATTTTTACAGGCGTAGCAGAGGAGGATACACAATATTTGGCGATAGGTCTGTATTTCAACCCAGCATTCCGGTAAGCCATCTCCATGTGTAACTTACAACCAATATTCTGATATTCGCACCCTTCACTTACGCATGTACAAGTGTCATTGGCTGGTGTTAAATGTTTCTAACTGAAAACATATTTCCCATTTCTTAAATGTTTGATGCGAATTGGAGTTTTAATCGGGATGGATTCTACCGGATGACTTGTGGTCTAGGGACCAGAGATGTATCTCATTACTGATTCATGGTAGAAACTAATTATTCCCTTGAACCGTTTATCAGATCGATTCTAAGGGGGCACTTCTTATAATAGAGTTGATAAAGTTTGTTTTGCTTGGCGTGTTGATGGATACAATGCTTCTACTTTCATTAATTGCCCCTAAGAGGCGTAGAATTGAAGGGGAGACATCCCGCCCATATAGTTTGAAAGAAAGATTACCTGGTCGTATTAAATACTTGGAACGTCTCACCCAAAAATCGGAAAGGAGTTGTATTAAAATGCTAAGGATGGGTAGGAATGCACTAGGTCATCTTTGTGTCATTCTCCGCCAGTCTAGAGGGTTAACCGACAGCCGTGAAGTCTCCGTTGTCGAACAGGTTTGCATTTTCTTAGGAGTCCTATCTCACCACAAGAAGAATTGTGTTGTCGAATTTGATTTTGAGCGTTCAGGGCGCACGGTTTCAAAGTATTTTCACATAGTGTTGAAAGTTGTGCTGAAATTGCACAATGTGTTTATTGCCAAAGAAACTCGGGTTGAGGCCGATAGCACTGACTACACATGGAAGTGGTTTCAGGTATGGTTATGGTCAATTCTGTACCTTATGTTATGCTATTGTGTCTAATTTATACATATTATCTCGCGCCTTTATTTATAGAGATGATACTTACCTTGTTCGTTGCTTGGCTTCAAACTATTGAATACATTCTCTAATTGGTTTACTTGTTGACGCCAGAGATGCCTTGGTGCATTGGACGGGACGTTGATCGAAATTACGGTACCGGAGGAAGACAAGGGCAGGTATCGTTCACGAAAAGGGAAGTGTCACGTGAATGTCTTTGGTGTTTGTAATCGACAATGTGACTTCACATATATGTTGACTGGTTGGGAAGGTTCCGCTGCGGATGGACGCGTGTTGCGTGATGCCAGCCCAATGGATTGCGTATCCCCGAAGGTTGTACATGGCAAAATGCTTTATTATTATTATAGCTGAACTGCTGAAAATCATGATGTGATACATATGTAGTTTCTATCTAACTGACAATCTAATAAAATAGTGTTGGGTGATATATGTGCAGGCCAGTATTACCTATGTGATGCCGGTTATACGAATGGTCCCAGCTTCCTGGCACCATACCGCGGTGTTCGATATCATCTACAAGAATGGGGTAGCAGAGTTCCATTGAACAGTAGGGAATTATTTAACAAGAGGCACTCTTCTGCGAGAAACACAATAGAACGTGCGTAGGGGATTTTTAAGAAAAGATGGGTTATCCTTCGAAGTCCTTCGTTTTACAACATGGTCGTCCAGAATCAAATTATTATGGCCTGCGCGTTACTTCATAACTTTATTCGGCAACATATGGATGTGGATCCATTTGAAATGGATACTAATTTCCATTGGCTGCGTATCTTTTTACTAGCTGCAAGTATTCAGCTGTATTGGCTTAACAAATGCTCAACTACCACGTATGGATATGCAATAAAATTTGACTTGAATACACAAAGAGAATAGCAGTGACCAATAGAATTTGTTACTTTCAAATATCCGAGGTAATTTAAAGTTTGCAGGTTCTTTACAACTGTTATTTTTTTTTTTAATAGCAAAGGTTCAAGCACAGAGTACTTTTAATTAATTGCATCAATGTACAGGAAAATGGTGGTTGAGAAAATTAATTATGAACTAGCTCAGCATATTATTATAAATATAACATCTCCAAAATCTGATCATATCACACAACTAGAAAGCAATTGTATACCAAAAAAAAAAAAAAAAAAAAAAAAAAATTCTCAATTAGGCCATTCAACAATGGTAGGATTCTTAACGGAGAATAGTACGTTCTTTGAAAGGTATGGTTGGTCTGAGCAAGTTGATGAGGGCTTCTTGTGGGAACTAGAGTATCATGCAACACACCAAGGCAGGGCTCTCATATTCGGAGACGACGCTGTCTTCGCAAGTGTTCTGAACAACATGGAATTCAATACCAATAGGTGTTCCAAATAGCGGACATCGATCACAAATTCAAGCTTGCAAACCTAAGGTTCAACACTTGGAAAAGCATCATGGAATACGAATCTATTGAATATGATCCAGATACGTATTGAGTCGCGACATCGATATGGACGTGGATCGATATGGACGTGGATCGAGCTTGAGGTAAGGAATTACGAGCGTGGTTCATTTACATTGTGATCTCATTTTTTAACTCTGCCATCCATTGCTCTGACACTGTGAGACTTTATAATGCACTATGTTATTTTGATGTTATGAACACAGAGCCAAAGTTGAACGTAATTTTTTGCCCCGACGAAGCTCGCGCACCTGGACTGAAGGAAAAACGACTAGCCAAACCACCACGCGCGTTCGAGAACATTGGTTTGGACGATCGTCGTATTCTGACCATTGACGAAATCATTACCGATGTTGGTGAGTTGCCAGAACTGTCCTCCATGGTGCAATAATCTTTAGATAATTTATATAGTAATGCAGTCAACTTTTAGCCAATACCGTATCTTAATGAAACATAGTTGACGAAGAGAAGCGTGCTTGGGAACGAAAACAGAAGCGCAAAAAGAAGAACGACAATGTGGCCCAAGAGCATATCCCTGCTGACATGATGAGCACGACCAAGGGCGCTGGTAAAGAACTCGCTTCTGCAAGAGAGGCGCTGGTCATATCCCCCGAACTCAATCGCACTCCTAAGACGGCAGAATCCAGCAACAGCACTTGTCGCGCCAAGCGCTTCCTATCGTTTTAGTTATTGGTTATTTATCTAAGTCTCCAACCCCTGTCAAAGAACAAAAGATTTTTTCCGTGTTTGTATTTCAACTGAACTTGCTACTTATCCTTGTACAAGATGTTTTACCGCTTTCAATGAAAATGGTGACGTCCTTAAGTTTAAATCCTACTAGATGTACAGACTGCAGTAAACTAAAAAATGGGTTGAGGAATCACGATGGTGAGAATCAACGCAGATCACACCACAAGCAGGCACATGAATCTCGTATAGAACTTTTAACATACAATTTACTAGTGGATCATCATAAAATTGAAATGTTAGATACAATAACAATACTTCGCAACACATGATATCTGTTAGCAATATAAGCTTAGGAACATACTAACCACACCAAATTATCTAGAATAAATGGATCACTTCACCAACAACATGACCACGAAGAAAACCAGCAAGATATAGAGCATAGTACAAGCAAAACCATAGTAACAACAAATCATGTTTGTAAAGCTAGCTTGATCCCTCCCGAACTGTGGTTGAGGTATATCCACAACTAACTGCTCCCTAGATGATACCTCTTCAGATATGCCTTCTGTTCGTTGGGGTTGAAAGCTCCCCCGGCGGCTGCGGTGACCATGGCTTTGATGATAAAGAAGGTAATTCTCGCAGGGAACCATCAAGGGGTGCAAATGGCTATATTTATTGCTCAATAACTCGTCTGCCCACACAAAGGAGCATGATTTGATCTTTGAGGGACACCGGTAATAAAATCTGCTCAGGTTCTGCGCATGTTCCCCAGCTCGAAGAAACATTTTCACTCCTTCACCACGCTCACATGGAACAACGAATCTCTGCATCTGGTAAATATAATATATCACTCCCCCCAAATCAGTTATTACGTTAAACCTTCACATTTGAATTAGGACAGAGCAAATTCCACCACTTTGTTTGTAGGTAATTGCCCAAATAGATCCGTTCAATTAAAAAAATTAACAAAGAAGGAATAGAGAAAAACTCACCTTGTAGCTAGATTCTTCAAATCTTTTCTGTTTGTAATACTTAGCTCTGCGGAGAAATGGGTGCAAACAATTCAACTGAAAAAATTGGGAGTTTTCTTATCTGTTGTTCAATTATGTTTAATAGATGGCCAAAAAAATTGAAAATGTACCGTTAGCCACGCCTTTTAATACAAGGGTAGAAATGTCATATGTACCTTAGCCAATGGAGTCTTCCAATGAAGTAAAGAACTCCACCTTTTCAGTTTAAGCTAGACAATCTATTATCATACAAAGTAAAGAGAAGGACTTGGTTAAATAGCAGAGCAACACTTAAAAAACAAACCATTGGTGATGGATAAGCAACAAGAAAAGTAAAGACTCTCTTAATAGTGTTTACTTCATTCTGGTTGGAGGTTAGTGGAAGCCCTCAGCCTTGTGGTGTCAGTGGGCTGCAGTAAGCTACATAGCAATTCCCGAATGAGGTTACTAATTAGCCCGATGGGGATGGACAAATCTGAATTAGTAATCTACCCTTATTTTATCGCTGTAAAAGATTCCAAAGACCACTTCTCCTCTGCTTATGCTTAAATATAAGGGCAAAATGGGAATTTCGTAGCTACACAAATGGACTAAGCAATAACAACCCAACATTTCAGTCTCATTATCCAATGGATTAAACAATCCAAGTAAATACTAGGCTGACTGTGAATATTGGGCTGTCTGATTAAATCATAATCCATCTATTGGTAACCCAAAACCGATGGAAAGCCATAATGCGAAGTAAACTATTTCTTAGAGTTTAATTTATGGATAATTCTAACTTGAGTCTGGTTCAATCAAAACGGTGTAATAAAAATATGAGTATTTTACGCTTAGCTTAACAGGTGGTAGTTGGTAGGTGGAAAATTTAGGGAGGTTTGTGTTTTATGTTTGCCAGTTGGTAGGTGGAAAATTTAGAGAGAGTGAAAAATTAAATACCAAATATAATATATTTACGTTTTAATTAATTCAGTTTGTATCGAATTTAAATTAGAATTTTCGTTAGTCTTCCTGTGTTGTTTATTTTTTCTTTCTTTTTAACTTTGGTGTACTAACGGTGCAGTTGAGAAATTTTTAATTTTGGTGTACTTTTACACACATATTTCAAATCTGGTGTCATTTGGAAAAATATTTTAATTTTGGTTTTTTGGCATTTCAAAAACTCCCAGAATTTTGGGATCATCCGTAAACAAAGTTTTTTCTGCATATTTTCAAAGGTCTTTAATCAAGATTTTTTAATAATTTTAAACCCTCCATAAACCTTTTTTTTTTTCTCAACAGTAAATAGGATAAATTAAAAAATAGCAACTTTTAATTAACAGATATTTTAATTTTAATTCTAAATAGTATTTGAATTTTTTTATACTCCTCAATCTAATAAATTTTTTAGTTAACTCCCTAATTATTCTAAAAAAACCTAATTATCCTTTGTTTAACCATATTTCTACATAACACGGCAATTCCTCAAAATTACAGTTCCACAATTACATAATTTTATACTTCATATTCAAATAATAGTTCTTTATTTAATAACTAAAACATAAAACAATTGTTCCTTAAAATTTATATATAATGCTCAAAATCAAATATAAATACTTTATATTAACAAAAAAGTTCATTGTTTAACCACTTGAAGGAACTGTGGGGCCTAATCCATAATAAAGTTGTTGTTGTTGTTGTTTTTTTTTTTTTTTTTTTTTTTTTTTTAATTTTTACGGTAAGCCAAAGCGGCTAAACAAACATGAATCTGCCAAAAAATCGTTCGAAACAAAAGTCGGGAAGTCCGATGAATCTACACAGGTCGAGATCGCATGACGAGCAAGCTTGTAGACTACTACATTAGAACCACATCTAGTGAAAGAGAATCGGATATTCGAAAAACAATTACAAACAAGTTTGATATCCGAAATGATGTTACCAATTGCTAAAGGTCTTCATCTTTCGACTTGAGGCTATTGACTAAGTTCAAAGAGTCACCTTCCAGAATGATCCTTCTCCAACCAAGGTCCCGGCCTAGACGTGCAACCGAGAGGGCAGCTTGAGCTTCAGCCACAACTGGGTCCGCCACATTCCCCCTAATGTCTGTTTCCCAGCCAACACAAAAGGTCGTCCAAGCCCCGCACCACAACACCAATACCAATCAATGAAGACTCATTGAGAACCTCATCATTAAAATTAATCTTAATCCAACGAACGTCTAATGGCACAGGAGCTTGAACTGAGTCCTCATCTTCAATGGTTAGCGAGGTGAGCAGGCAGCATAATCGACAATCTCATGAGGCTGCCTTTCAACACCTTCAGCTCGTTTCACATTCCTACATTTCCAAATCGACCACAGGACAGCCGCCAATTTACCCTCTTCATCCCTGTCCAGCTCCTTAAGGACCTGGAATAGCCCTTCGCGAAAATTAATTGCCAACCTTGCACCACTCTCTTAGGCAGGTGCAAGAGTGCTCAGGCTTGGCAAGCAAGTGGGCATTCAATAAGTATGTGGCCAATGTCCTCAACTGCAACACCATAATGGACACAAGATGCTTCAGTCGCACAGAGACGACGGACAAGCAAGGCACCCGTCGATAGCACCTCGTAACAGCAACACCAGAGGAAGAGTTTAATTTTCAGTTGAGCTTTCACCTTCGAAATTTCACCCCAAACAGGGTGATTCCAGAGTGACAAGCTAGTGGCGAGATGATAAGCACTTTTCATAGTGAAAATACCGTTCTTGTTGAAGTGCCAAATAACGATGTTCTCTCGCGGCGTAGCTCCCAACGGGATGCTAAGAATAGCTTTTGCATCACTTTCTTGGAAGACATTACATACCAACACCTCATCCCATTGCAACAAATAGGTTTGAAAAGTTCAGACACCCACTCGCGGGAAATGGAAGCATCACTCTTGAATTTCGGCCTGAACTCCGGAGGATTGGGAATCCACCGATCCCTCCAAATATGAACCTACTTACCATTTCCGATTCGCCATCTTGTTTCTACAACTACAAGAAACCTAGATTCATAGAGACTCCGCCAAGTGTAAAAAGACGACCGACCTAAAGGGCATCCTAAACTTTGCAATTCAAAAAATAGTGGGCTTTTAGAATCTGACTAATAAGACTGTCAAGATAACGAATACCTCTCCAGAGTTGTTTGGCCAACATAGCTAAGTTAAAAGGTTTGAAAGCCCAGAAGCCCAATCCACCAACACCTTTCCTATAACAGAGCTTCGACCAAGCGATCCAATGTATCTTCCTGGTATCACGGTCATTCCACTAAAACTGAGAAATACTTGATTCGAGTTCCTGAATCAGGTTATCAGGTAACAAGAAATAATTCATGGCATACGTCGGGATAGTCTGAAGCACTGCTTTGATTAGGACCTCTTTGCCCGCCTTCGAAAGAAACTTTTTCGAGTATCCCTGAATACGCCGTCTGACCCTATCGAGGATACTAAAGAAAACCGCATGCCGTGACCTTCCCACCACAGAGGGCAAACCAAGATAGAGGTCCAAAGTGTCAACTCGCCAAACCCCAAGCACTTCAGCTAACTCATTTTGGGTATCCATGTTCATGCTCTTACTAAAGACCACCTAAGATTTAAGTCCGTTCACAGTTTGCCCCCACAAAAAATTATATCGTTCAAGTACCTCCTTAATGCAATTCATAGTATCTTAATCCGCCCTGCCACATATCATCGTGTCATCTGCAAAGAGAAGGTGAGAGACACGAGGTGCTCCCCAGCATACCGCAATTCCATTTAAACGCCCTTTCTCTCTTCCTATTGTAAAAGAACAGAAAGTACCTCTGCATACAACAAGAAAAGATAAGAGGAGAGGGGATCGCCCTGGCGAAGACCCTTCCCGGGACCAGATGACCAAACTCACAACCATCCAGCAGAAAGGAATAAGAAACTGAAGTAATGCAGGTCATGATACGGGAATCGAAGACAGGAGGGAAACCTAACTTAAACAGCAGTCGTTCGAGAAAACGCTATTCGACACGGTCACACGCGTTGCTCATATCGAGCTTCAGGTTGAAATAACCTTCCTTTCCTGTACTCTTACGCTTCAAAAAATGATTAATCTCAAACGCAACCAAAATATTATCGCTAATAAGGCGATTAGAGATAAACGTAGATTCGCTAGGGGAAATCAGTTCATCAAGAAAAGGTTTAATACAATTAACAAGGCATTTGGAAGATAACTTATAGACCACATTACAGACGCTAATTGGTTTGAACTAAGTAATAAGTTTTGGATTTTTGCACTTAGGGATCAACACAATACGAGTAAAGTTGAGTTTAATATCCAATCTTCTATTATTTAAGAAATCAAACACGCAACTTATATCATCCCGTCCAACAATATCCCAATAGCGTTGAAAGAAGTTGTTTTTTCTTTTTTCTTTTTTTTTTTTTTTTAAGGAAAAAGAAGTGTTTTCAAAAACTAGAAAAAAGAAGTGAGGGTATTAACGTCATTTCAAGTTTTCGGTCCGTTATAATCTATTTGCAAATGCTTCGAGTCATAAGGATAACACAAAACCCTACTACGCCCTGCTGGGGGATTTGATTCATTAGCCATGGGAATTCTATCCTGGTTCAGCAAGGGTAGCAACAATGGCGGGAAGAAGGAGGAATCCGGAGCCGCGAAGGCGAAGCCTGAAGCTGTTGAGGTTGCCGGCATGAACGGGGCGGTGGAGGTCCGGAGACCCGACAAGTTTGCGGAGGCGATAACGGTTTTCGAGTTCGGTACGGTGGCTGCCACCACTGACAAGGTGACGCTGGCCGGTTACTGTCCAGTTTCCGACGAGATCGAGCCCTGCCGATGGGAGATTTTGCCGGCGAGTGACTCCGACGCGCCGCAGTTCCGCGTTGTTTTCTGAAATGTAAGGGGAGAAACTGAGAGAAAGGGGGAGGGTTTGTTGACTTGTCTTCTCTTCTATTTTTAGCTTGCTTCTCTTTGTAAAATTTGTGACTTTTTGTTATTCTGAAGAGGAAATGTGGTTAATATACTGGAGATGTTCCTCGTATATAGAAGTTGGAAATTTTTTTCCAGTATTTAATTGTGTGCGAGGTTGTTATACATTGCACTGGCTGTGGATATGTGCAACTAGGACTGCATATTTGTGTGTTGTGGTTTATTGGGCATGTCTATAACTGTTTCTTGCTATAGTTTTCCCAGGAATAGAGGCAGTTAAGGATGGAGTTGCTTGGGGCTAACCGTTAGCCGCTAACCGTTAGCCGCTAACCGCAGTTCTTTGAATCAAACGTTGAATTTAGATAGAAAGAAAAAGATTCGTTGTCTTTTAACTGACTATTTTCTTCTTTGTCATGTCAGTCTTTGTGCCTTGCTTTTCATCTTTTAAGTTTTTCTATGAATTCTAACTGGTGACTTGTGCTTGGAATTTGGAAATGATTATTTTTAGGTATGATGTTTGTGTGTGGATTTGCCTTTGTGGTTTTCTTGTCTATTTTGATGTTCTTGATTCGGTTAGAAGTCATTGTGTTTCTCAATTTGATTCTTAGACGGTGATAGTGTGTGAACCAAATACTGGGGCTTACGATGTCAAACATTGAGTTTGAGGTTGATTGGAGATGAATAATTTCCAATCCCGATTTCTGAACTTGACAGTGCCAATGTTCTTGCAAAATAGAGCCTCGAGGCGAGGTTGTCTCAAGGATAAACACTCTGATGCTTAAGCCTATACTTGTCCATGGTTGAGGAGTTTCACAACCTCAATCCTAGTTGCGATTATGGGAGTTTTAGCCTCTAGAAATCTAGACCGGCTATTGATGAAAAAATTTATTTTGTTTTCGTGCATTGATCAATTAGATTGAATAAGAGTCTGTTTCTGGTGGATGTCCGAGTGCTGGTAAGGTTAGGGTGAGTTCTTTTGGCGGTGCCTGTAATTTGTAGTTTGTAGTTTGTTTTTCTTCCAGTTGATGTTCTGTGGTCTCACATACTACATTAGTTAATAGTACTGTAGCAGTTCAATTAACTAAGTTGTCTATGGAATCTTGGAAGTGATCTCAGACTCTCGGTTGTTTGCTTCATCCTCCTCAGAAGCTGGTTTTACTCTGATGTGGAAGTTGATTTGTGTTTGTTGCAGTTGATCATTTATTTAATGTGATGTACTCTGCTTATAAGCTGAAGTGTAAATTCTTCATATATTAGCAGAGAAGTTAATTCATTGGGTTCGTCCGGGTGGTTTTCTCCAGGATAATGACCCAGGTTCGAATCCCACTTGGTAGCTAAAAAAAAAAAAAAAAAAGGTTAATTCATTAGGGTGAGTTCTTTTGGCGGTGCCTGTAATTTGTAGTTTGTTTTTCTTCCAGTTGATGTTCTGTGGTCTCACATACTCCATTAGTTAATAGTACTGTAGCAGTTCAATTAACTAAGTTGTCTATGGAATCTTGGAAGTGATCTCAGACTCTCAGTTGTTTGCTTCATCCTCCTCAGAAGCTGGTTTTACTCTGATGTGGAAGTTGAGTTGTGTTTGTTGCAGTTGATCATTTATTTAATGTGATGTACTCTGCTTATAAGCTGAAGTGTAAATTCTTCATATATTAGCAGAGAAGTTAATTCATTGGGTTCGTCCGGGTGGTTTTCTCCAGCATAATAATCCAGGTTCGAATCCCACTTGTAGTTAAAAAAAAAAAAAAAGGTTAATTCATTCAATAACTATTAATTTGAATCTGTTATGTTAATGTATGCAAGTCAAAACGAACTACTCTTGTAGATTTCTTCTGCTTAAAAGATATGGGCTTGTGGCTTAGGTATTTAGATTTTTTGTAGTTTTTTATCCTTTAAATTAAACACACACTCTCAAGTAATGAAAGGGATTCGTACCCAAATCATTGTTGGAAGAAAGAACCCTAACTTGCTAAATACTTGTACGTGAACTTTATCAGTTTCAGAAATCATATTTTTGCCTCTCATAACTTGCTAAATGAATATTACAGACACCATAATTTTTTCGCTTGTTATGCCGACAGGGGTTGGTCAAGTGGTTTGAGGGTTCTTTCTCGAAAACAAGACCCAAGTTCGAATCCTTCCAGCCACTTGGGGTGTGTACATTAAAAATAAATAAATAAATAAATTCGGCTGTTATAACTTGCAAATATATGACACATACCTCCTAAGGTTGGACTCGATTAGAAATTCAAATATTTTTTCACCTGATAAATTTATATGTACTATTGATAACTTATCAAACTAATCAAATATGAAATAATCGATATTATTGGAGTTTTTCAAATTTGATACATATGTAATAGCTAAGGCCATTAAAACTTTTCAAAATAACTTGTAATAAATAATTTAATATATTTGGTTTTAAAAAAAAATTTAATATATTCAATCTTATTAAAATTAGTATGGAGTCACTGCAACTATTAGAAGTATAGATTCATGGTGATGGTTGTGCCACATTCTATACTCGATATTAAAATCTCAAAAAAAAAAAAGAAAAGAAAACTCTTATTTTCCAATGAAGACTAATGAATTGGGTACTTATAATTTATAGAGATAATGATTTTTGATTTGTCCATCTGAACTATAGGCCATTTTGCAATTCATCCTCCAAACTATTTCGACCCCAATACCACCATCTAAACTATTAATTCGTGACAAATCACCATCCCAAAGCGGTTTTGACTATTTTTCAGTGGTTTTGACTCAAAAATGCTACATATGTGATATGGTGTGAGAACACCAAGGGTAAATCTATGAAAAAATAACAAAGAGAGACAGATTTGCATGTGTTACAACATTTAAAACCGCTGAAAAAACACTCAAAACCGCTGAAAAAATAATCAAAACCGCTTTGGGATTGTGGTTTGTCACGAATTAATAGTTTAGATGGTGGTATTAGGGTCGAAATAGTTTAGAGGGTGAATTGCAAAATGATCTATAGTTCGGATGGACAAAAATCATTATCTCTAATTTATAAACAAATCATAAAGAAAGAAACTTATGAAAGCGTAATTTTTAAACCAAAATATTCCTACAAAATCGCTAAAATCATGATTAATCTACTATAGAAACGTATAATATCTTCTAGACTCTAGTACAATAGCAATTAAGGAATAACAAACTCGAAATAAATAAAAATCTCTTCCCAACATCGTTATCATGATAATCTATGATGCACGGATACGGACACGACGACACGGACACGACACAACACGGATACGGTGACACAGATTTTTTCTTGAATTTCTCACGTAAGGAGTGTCGGACACGGTGTCGGACACAAGTGTCCGACACGACACGGCATGACACGACACGGCAAAATGATATTTTTAGAAGTGTCCGTGCATCATAGATGATAATCAATCATGTGTAGGGGTGTTAATTCGGGTGAGTCGGGTGGGATCGAGTCGGATTGAGGTAAGGGTATTACATGAAAAGCTCCAACTCGAATCCGATCCGTTCCGAAATTGAACCCGAAAATTCCAATCCGAACACGATCCGATCGGGTTCAGGTTGACCCGAATACTGTTCGGGTCACTTGATAACCCGACCAATTCGAATAACCGGGCCCGACCCGACCAGATTTCTTTTTTCCTTTTTTTTTTTAATTTTATTTTTTGAATTTTTTTAAATTCTAATTTATGTTTAAATTATTTTAAAACTTGATAAAAATATATAGTTTGTAATGTTTGACATAATTGCAATTAATATAAGATAAAAAAATAATTAATATATAAATATTATTAACTTCTAATTCTAAGTGTAATTATAATTAAGTTCTATATCAATTCTCTATAATGCACAGACACTTCTATAAATATCATTTTGCCGTGTCGTGTCGTGTCGGACACTCGTGTCAGACACCGTGTCCGACACTTCTCACGTGGGAAATTCAAGAAAAAATCCGTGTCGCCGTATCCGTATCATGTCATGTCCGTGTCGCCGTATCCGTATCCGTGCATCATACTCAACTCTATTTAAATTCCTATTTATATAAATTCAATAAAATTCAATCAATAAGGTAATTATGTAAAATAAAAATTAGATAGATAAACATTATTTAGATCGAATAATATATTTTCTACTAAACTAATCATAATGCAATTCTAATTCTTTAAGTCCAAATAAATACATCTCTTTTTGTCCATAAACTCCGTTTAATCTAATCATATTACAGTCATATATGTCTTTCTAATGAACAAAACTATACAATTTAGACAAATTATATAATATTAACATTATAAATCGCATGTTTCTCAGATAATAATCACATATTTATAGAAAACAAATATTTTACTAGCCCTTTTTTTAATAGTCTATTATATTATAGTATAAAAATACGAGTTGATTTTTGGATTTTTTTTTTGAAATTTATTGGCCGCCAAAATATCCTTACAATAATGATTTCACTAATGTTTAATTAAGTTAATTATGTAAACCAATATGTATTATAAATTATTATTGAAATTTTATAAGTACTTAATTATGGATAGGAATTTGGTTACAAGTCTAATCTTAATCAAATTCTAAATCTAATAAATTGTACCTGATATGGCATAATAGTACAGGGCCACGTGGCCGCTCCCTGTTGGCGCCACGTGGACCCTCGCACCAACCTGGACAAACCAGAAACGGCCTCTTGGACAAGTCATCAGATCGATATCAGGTCATCAGATCTGCTTGAGGACACCAGATCGTTTGGCATACCATGCGATCATCAGATCAACAGATCGATCTGCTCTCTCCTATGAGGAAACCCACAACATTAAGGATCCCGAAAGGCAATATCGATCTCCAGATCGATACCATACGTCACCGGACACCCGAATACTGTAAAGCACTCATGTCGGGACACGTGTACCCTTCCCATTCCCTGGAACAGGCGTACTACGGCTCATTAATGACCGTCAGTCCCTGCTTTTACCCAAAGGGGAAAGAAGGTACAAACGACCCGTCTCAAGCCGGTTCCATCGTCCGACATCCAGCTCGACGACTGGCAACGCCATTAATGCACACCTACAGTACACACACTACTGTGTCATTTGGTCATAGCTATAAATACTCGCCCTTTGAACAGTAGTTGGTAAGCCTTTAATACGAATTCAATTGCATTTATTCTCTCTCTATAGAGCTCCATTACTGACTTGAGCATCGGAGTGCCAAACTTGGGTAAAACCCCAAGTCCCCTAATTTGGTACTTAGCTCACGTGTGTTAGTGCTTTCAGGTCGATAAGAACCCACTCAAACAAATTCTTGACAGATTGACCCATATTTGACAGCCAGATCGACCACGTCAGATCGACCAGATTTGAGCCAGATCAGTTTGGCGCCGTCTGTGGGAAACCTTTTCATATCGACCTAGATAAAAGCCCATTTCTATCCTTTTCCAACATGGTCAACACAAGAAACACCTATCGGGAGGAAGACATGGAGGAGGTAGCCAAAGGTAGGCATGATCACAACGCGCCGCTTAGCAACGCCCCCACTGCCCCTCTGGTTGGGCCCAGCACCAACGCCTCCATTCCTCCGCCTGACACCACTCCCCGGATCGCGGTCACCCAGGCGGACCTAGACGCCTACCTCGACCAGTGGCGGGTCGAGCTCGAGCTAGCCCAGACGGAGGGCCGCGAACCCAGGCGCCCCGAGCTACCAAGGGCCAGCCCAGCCACCACCATACCTAGCCCCGTGGTGGGCAATGCGTTGGCCCCCACCATCCATGCATACGGGAACCCGGTTCCCTATGTCTTCCAACCACTAGATGGGCGACCGACTCAAATCATCTGGGGCCTTAGTCCCCAGATCGGAGCTGGGCAGGTCCAAGAATTTGCTCCGCCCCCGCCACCTCCTGCAACGAGCAAAGAAGTTCCCCGCGAAGGCCACGGGGACTCCGATCATCCCAGCCGTAATCGCCGCGGCAAACGCGTGGTCGACGAGGACGATGAAGAGTTCGATGATCTCCGAGCTCGGATCCCCGCTCGATCCGCTAGGGAGGAGGCAGCACGAATCGCGGCCACTCGCGCTGGGAAAGAGCAGGACCATGGTGTGGTCCCACCACGAAGACGGGTCCAAGACCGCCTGGGTGACCGTGGCTCCCACGTCACCCAGAGGCAGGTCGACCTTCGAGAGGGACTGAACCGACGCCCTCTCCGTTACCGCAGCGTCAGGGAGGAAGCTTTCCCCTTCTGCGAAGATATTCGTCGCACGGCCTGTGACGGAGATCGAATTTCGACCGGCCTGCCCATGTATAACGGGACCACCGATCCCGAAAAGCACGTGACGGCCTTCGAGAACCGGATGCTGCTACACTCCCACCCGCAACAGATTTTGGCCAAACTCTTCGTCACCACGTTGATGGGCCCTGCGCAGGATTGGTTCATCCGCCTGCCGCCTCGGTGCATATCGACCTACAACCGATTTGTAGATCGATTCACGGTGCACTTCTCGTCGATGTCCGGGGAAAAGCTACCACCCTCCTACCTCAACAGCATATACCAGAAGGAGGGCGAGTCCCTGCGAGATTTCATGACTCGCTTTTCGAGAGAAGTAGTTCAGGTCGAAAACCCGACGATGGATACTTTACTTTCCGTAGTCCATCGAGCCCTTCGCAACCGCCTCTGGGCAGATGAGATCGTCAGGGCCGGGCCCCGCAACCTGACGGAGATACAAGATATCGCCCACGGCTTCATGCGCGTTGAGGAGATAGCCCTCGCGCATGGACCTCCGCCTCGATCTGAGAGGCAGGTCATTGGGTCCAGCTCGTCCCAACAACGGAACGGGAACGAGCAAAAGAAAATCAAGGGGAAAGTCAACCAACCGACCCAGGTCAACCGACGAAACTACGTCCCCTTGACCAAGTCCATAGACCAGATCTACGTAGTCATGGACCAAAGCCTTCTGAAAAAACCAAAGCCCATCCGAGAGGGCCCGAAGGCTGAGAAATCGGGGAAATTCTGTGGCTACCATCAGCAATGGGGCCACACGACCGCGGAATGTAACGCCCTCCGCGATGAGATCGAAAGACTCATTCAAGGAGGGCATCTGAAGGATTTTGTTCGACGCATCGACCACTACTCTGAGAAAGCGGGGAGGTCGAGCGATCGCAACCGCTCCAGGTCTAGATCTCCCCCTAAACGATCAGGGAAGCAGCCATTGGAAAGAGCTGAAGACAATCCCCCTACTCACGGCAAGATCTATATGATAGCCGGGGGGCACGAGGGCGGTGACTCCAATGCAGCTCGAAAGAGGAACATCAGGCGAGCAGCTCGAGAGTTCAACGGCCCCCTCGAAGAGGTCTTCCAGATCGATCAGGGTAGAGAGTGGGAGAGGCAGGAGGTTAGCTTTAGTGAGAGTGATAGCCGCCCGGGCCCCCATCGGGAAGGTGATACGCCTAGCTGTCCGATGGTGGTGACCTTAGGCGTGGCTAATTACGATGTAACCAAATGCCTAGTTGATAATGGAAGCAGCTCGAATATTATCCCTTACTCGACTCTTGTAAAAATGAAATTGCATAACCTAAAGCTCGATCCAATCCGAACACCGCTCTCCGGGTTCGGTGGATCGGAAGTTATACCGTTAGGGCTCATCCGACTCCTCACCTCGATGGGAACATCCCCCAAGAGGGTGACCCAGGAGGTCGAGTACGTCATCGTTAATATGCCCCTAGCATATAATATGATCTTCGGCCGGCCTGGTCTTATTCAATTCAAAGCAATCATCTCAACATACCATCAAAAGCTGAAAATGCCCACCCCGAACGGGGTCGGAGAGGTGACTTGCGATGTCATGGACAGTTGGGCTTGTTACGCCATCGTCCTCAAAAAGCCATCCAGAAAAGAGGTAGAGGAAGAGCTCGACCTCCAAACCTATGCTGACGGGGAGATCGAGCTACCCACGAAGGAGAGCGAGGCGGAGAGATCCCCAACAACTCGAAAAAGAAAGGCCAGCGAGCGGCTCGAGCCCTCGGAAGAGCTAAAAGAAATCGCCCTGATCCCTGGAGATAGCAATAAGACCACCAAGATAGGGGCGAACATGCACCCCCAACATGAGGTCTTGATGATAGAATTCCTGAGAGACAACTCGGATATTTTCGCTTGGGCAGCCAAAGATCTGATCGGTGTCGATCCGAAGGTGATCTGCCACCGGCTCGAGATCGATCCGTCGGTCAAGCCCATCAAACAAAAGTTGAGACCACAAAGCCGGGCGAGGAATGATATAATCGAGGCCGAGGTCAATAAACTCCTTGACGATGGATACGTTACTCCAGCTCAATACGTTGACTGGTTGTGCAACGTAGTCCTCGTGCAAAAAACGGGCGGGAAATGGAGAATGTGCAACGACTTCACCGACCTCAACAAGGCGTGCCCGAAAGACCCGTATCCATTGCCCCGCATCGACCAGCTCGTCGACTCGACAGCTGGATGCGAGATGCTCAGCATGATGGATGTCTTCCAAGGATATTACCAGATCTCTATGGCCCCCGAAGATCGGAAGCATACTGCCTTCATCGTGGTAAAGGGAATGTACTGCTTCAAGGTCATGCCCTTCGGACTAAAGAACGCGGGAGCTACGTACCAAAGGTTGGTCAACCTGATGTTTAAGGATGAGATCGGGAAGACCATGGAGGTCTACGTCGACGACATGATCGTGAAGAGCCGATGGGCGTACCATCATCTAGATCATCTGCGCAGATCGTTCGAGATCTTACGGCAATATGGGATGAAGCTCAACCCTGACAAGTGCACGTTTGGGGTCGAAGGAGGGAAGTTCTTGGGGTATATGGTGAGCCAGCGAGGCATCGAGGCCAATCCCACCAAGATCAAAGCTATCCAGATCATACCACGACCTCGGTGCATCAACCAGGTCCAATCACTCGTAGGACGGATAATCTCCCTCAATCGGTTCATATCACGATCGTCAGAATAAAACCTCCCATTTTTCAAAGTATTGCGGAATCTCAAGAAATTAGAGTGGAACGAAGAATGTGACCGAGCATTAGATCAATTGAAAGAGTACCTGGCCTCTCCCCCATTGCTGGCCAAGCCAAATGAGGGAGAGACCTTGTACCTCTACCTGTCCCTATCTAACGAGACCTTCAGCTCAGTCTTGGTCGCCATTCGAGATCGAAAACACCTACCTATCTACTACTTGAGCAAGATCCTGCACGGTGCGAAAAGGAATTACCTCGAGATCGAGAAATTCGTGTTCGCCCTCACGCACGCAGCCCGGAAGCTACGTCCGTACTTCCAGGCCCACCCCATAGTTGTCCTAACCGATCAGCCGCTTAGGCAAGTGTTATCCGAACCCGATGTATCGGGTCGAATGATGAAATGGGCGGTCGAGTTGAGTCAGCATGACATCACCTACCAACCCCGGGCCACCCAACAAGCTCAAGTTCTGGCTGACTTTCTAGTCGAAAAGAACACCAGCTCGATGGAGATCGTCCGTACCTCGCCTAGCTGGACCATGTACACGGATGGCTCATCGACCTCTCAAGGAGGGGGAGTGGGCATATCCCTTATAAACTCAGACGGCCTACAGCTCGATTTCGCCATTAAGCTCGATTTTAAAGCAAAATACAACGAAGCTGAGTACGAAGCACTGGTGGCAGGGCTAAGGTACGCCGCGGAGAACCAGATCGATAGGTTAGCCGTTGTAACTGACTCCCAGCTCATCGCCGGCCAAGTCAACGGCACGTACGAAGCTCGGGAAGAGTCCATGGCAGCGTATCTCAAAATGGTGAAAGAGTTGGCCTCGAAGCTGAAAGAGTTCAAAATCGAACAGGTCCCTCGCGAAGAGAACGGCCGAGCTGATGCCCTATCGAAGTTGGCCAACGGATTTCAAGGAACAAAGGATGCGACCATCTCGTTCATCGTCTCGGGGGGCCGAGCGATCGATGAAGGAAAAGTTGAGATCGCCACCATCGATCCGCCGGAGCCTTGCTGGATGGACGATCTAATCGCTTACCTCAAAGACGGGCTTTTGCCCAAAAATCAAACCGAGGCAAGGAGAATAAAATACCGATCCCTACTTTATATGATAGATCATGAAGGGAGGTTGTTCAAAAAATCCTTCACCGGTCCCCCTCTAAGGTGCCTACGACCTAGCCAAGCCCAAGATGTCCTGGAGGAAGTCCACGAGGGATGCTGCGGAAACCATTCCAGAGGTCGAGCTCTAGCTCGAAAGATCTTAAGGAGTGGGTATTTTTGGCCGACTATGGTGTGGGATGCGAAGATCCACTCTAGGAAATGCCCCAAGTGCCAAAAACACGGCAACCTAATCCACACTCACCCTGCGTCCATGATACCGATCGATGTGTGCTGGCCCTTCGACCAATGGGGGATCGACATCATCGGTCCTTTCCCCTTGGCACCCAGACAGAAAAAGTTTGCCATAGTATGTGTCGAGTACTTCTCAAAGTGGGTTGAGGCCGAGGCAGTCCCCAAAATTACTGATGCAGTGATAAGAAATTTCCTCTGGAAGAATATAATCTGCCGTTTTGGGGTTCCGAGGGTACTCATCTGCGACAATGGTCCTCAATTTCGATCTGAGAATACCAAGAGTTATTGTCGGGACCTCGGGATCGACCTCAGATTCACTACAGTTGGTCATCCGCAAGCGAATGGCCAAGCTGAAGTCACCAACCGAATCATTATCCAAAATCTCAAAACCCGCCTTGATGCCAAACTGGGGGCTTGGGCAGACGAGCTCGATGGCGTACTATGGGCATATCGAACTACCCCGCGGACAGCCACGGGACAAACACCATACTCTCTGGTTTACGGATCCGAAACCGTCATCCCATCGGAGTTGTTACACGAAACCGCTCGTGTATCGCAATACCAGCTCGACCGGAATATAGAGATCAGAGCTGAAGATCTAGATATGATTGAAGAAAGCAGGGAACACGCCTATAAGAAGCTCAAACAGTACAAGGCAGCGGCGGCTCGATCATACAACAAACACGTGAAGCCCAGATCTTTTCAGATCGGTGACCTAGTGTTAAAAAAGGTCGAAGTCTTGCAGCATGTCGGAAAACTTTAGCCTAACTGGGAGGGACCCTATCGTGTCACGGAGATCGGGAAAAACATGGCCTACCGGCTCGAAGACATGACCGGGGAGCCATTACCCAGACCGTGGAATGCGCACAACTTGAAGAAATTTTATACTTAGCCTTTAAATTACTCCAAGTTGTAACGGTTAAAGCGGTCGAATTCGCCTGAGAATCGATCTCTATTCAGTAAATTAATAAACATGTTTTGGGGACGACATTCGACTGGAGTCAATCCGAAATCCCATACCAGGTTACGATCCCCTCGGGTAAGCTCTCATTCGACCTACGGTCATGAGCCGAGATGGGGCGAACCCCTCCACATGCAATCGTTAGAGATCGAGATCCAACGAGGTCGTTTTTTAGACCCGAGGAGATCCTAAAAATCCTAACCTGTTTCATGCTTTTGAATTATTGTTAGCGATCGAGATCCACTGAGGTCGCTCATAGACCCAATGAGATCCAAAAAGATCCTAATGTATTTAATGCTTTTGAATTATTATTAGCGATCGAGATCCACTAAGGTTGCTCATAGACCCAATGAGATCCAAAAGATCCTAATGTGATGCTTTTAAATTATTGTTAGCGATCGAGATCCACTGAGGTCGCTCATAGACCCAATGGGATCCAAAAAGATCCTAATGTATTTAATGCTTTTGAATTATTATTAGCGATCGAGATCCTCTGAGGTCGCTCATAGACCCAATGAGATCCAAAAGATCCTAATGTGATGCTTTTAAATTATTGTTAGAGATCGAGATATAGTGAGGTCGCTCATAGACCCAATGAGATCCAAAAAATCCTAAATGATCCAGAGATCCAACGAGATCGAATCCGATCCGAAGAGATCCAGATAATTTTCAAAAAATTAATATCCAATGAGGTCATTTTTAGACCCAAAGAGATCCTAAAAATCCTAATGAACCTAATGATCCAGAGATCCAAGGAGATCGGTTCCGATCCGAAGAGATCCAGAGATAATTTTCAAAAATTAATGGTCCAGAGATCCGATGAGATTAATAAAGATCCGTAGAGGTCCAGAAAGGTTGCGTCTCAGAGATCGCTATCGATCCGACGAGAATGCAGCAAATGAAAAACGACTAAGGTAAAATGCAAACACCCAATGAAACTAGATCAACATCCAAACGAGATCGAATATCTTCGCGAACCCATCGATCCGAAAGCGATAAAAATCTAGCTGAGGTAAGCAAAACCTAGATCGACAAACCACGCGCATGCCAGATCGAATTAATGTCCAACTTGCAAAGTAAAAGAAAACACAAGTATGAGAAATAATCCATTCATGTGAAAATCGATCTAAAAAATTAACAAGGATCGATTACACCTAGCGCATCGAGCTCACCACGCGACGTGGCTCGATGGGAAAATGTTCAAAAACAAACAGAAGTATTCACCCAGCCACAACCCAGCTGGAAGGTGGAATTAATAAGATCAAATCAGTCGAGCTCAACTAGATCCGATGTGGATTCCGAAGCAGATCAACGGAGGGTTCTCTCGAGTTCTCTAACGGTAGGAAGGAAGCTCTCTACCTGGATCGGCATGGGAAGCTCACATGTAACTGGGCGCTTATCCTTCTTGGCACGAGCGATCTCAATATCATGGCCGTATTTGTAGGTCGCCCAGTCGATCTGAACTGGCTCCTCCTCCTCTTGTACTTCGACAGCACCTGGGTCAGGGAGCATGGGGCTAATAGTCTCAAAGTTAAAGTTGGGAACGATGGCGATCAGGCTCGCCTCTTCAAATCCAGGACCCTCCATGAACTCACGAACGGCGTACCGCTCGATCTCCGACATGCATTTCTTCATCTCGTCGGCAACTTTGCAGATCTTCGTCCGAGCGATATCAAAGACTTCATTCCGTCCCACTTCCTTTGACGCAGCAACGGCGACCTCGAGCTGCTTGGCGTAGTCCTCCTTCATCTTGGCCAGCTCGTTCGCATGAGCCTTCTCCGCCTCCTTAAGGGCCTCCTGCGAACTCTTCCACTTCCCCTCCATGGTCTCCTTCTCCTCGACCCGCTGTCTCTTCTCCTCTCGGGCATCCCTGAGCTCCTGCTCGAGCTGTTCAACCCTCTCGGGGTTTGCCGAAACGAGCCGGCCCTTCATCATAAGGTACTTCTCCTTGTACTTTTCCTTGCCGGCTTTGAAAACCTCAGCCTCGTGGATCTAGTTAATGAGGACGGGGAGGACATCCTAAGATCGATCAATCGGATCGAATTAGTCGATTCCTGGGAGATGTAAAAAAAAAAAAAAAAAAAAAAAGGGGGGGGAGAGGGAAAAGAAAAGCGAAATGAACTGAGCTTACTCCAAAGAGACCTCTGGCAGCTTGATATCTCTTCTGCCTCGCCGACCTCTCGGAGAGCTTCTTCTGCTCATCAATAATGCACCTGGAGTTGAAGAGGGCAGCCAACAGTTCGGGATCAGCTTTTCCGAATGCGAGAGCTCGCTTGGTACCATCCGCCTTTTCGAGCTTAAGACCGGCAGGCCATTGGGGAAGGGGGGTCTTGGGAAAATTTAAAAGCTGAGCCTCCTCGTCGGATTCCTCGGAGTCCTGCAGTTCGTGAACAAGTTCCCTAAAAGGTCTCTTGCCTACTCCATGCCTCGCCTGAACAAACTGGAGTTGAGGATCAACATCTTCATCAAAATATAAAGGGGGATGATCGAGATTTATTACTTGTTCGACGTCCTCCCCGACCTGACCGCTCGGCTGCGCAGATGACCCGGCTTGACCTTCGAGCTCTTGACCACGGAGTAGCTCCCCAGCGATCTGCTCCGCCAGATCGCCATCCAGGTCGTGTAGTTCCTTCGAGCACCTTTCCTGCTGAGCTCGCTGGGCCTCAGGCAGGGCATTGATGATGGCTCGAGCGGCCTCCGCCACGGGTCGCAGCTCGTCGGGCGCAGCATTCCTTTGATTCATCACCCTCATTCTCGCAGCTCGAGACATGATCAACGGTCTTAGATCTGCAGAACGAAAAAAGCCAGATCGAAATAATAGACCAGAAAAGCAAAATAATTTAAAACCCTGAACGAGTAGGGGTCTGGTCGAAGTGAGAGCATACCAAAGCGGAAGTTCTTTCTCCGAGTCCCAAGTATAATGCCCGCTTCGACCAGATTCCCCGTCCTCGACAGGTTAGTATGATCAAGGAGCCCGATATTAGTTAACAGTTCGAAGTGGTTATGCAGCCAGGTCGACGATTTGGTAACGAGCCGCCTTGGACCGTTGTCCCCCCAAGTTATTCGAAAGCGAGGCACGACGGGTAGATCGATGAAGAAGAACTTGGACTTCCAATTGATCCCATGTGACGTAGAAGGGATCGATACAATTTTCCGGTTCGGCTTCGATTGGAGGTGGAAGTACCCTACTCCCGACTTGGTGGCGCTATTAAGCATGAAGAACTCCCCAAAATCCCAGATCTCCGGCTCGAATCCGAGGCACTTCATTGTGATGATCATACAGTGCATTAGTGAGAATGAGTTCGGGGTCAGCTGGGAAGGGCACAAGTTGTATCGAACCAAGAAATCGGAGATGACCCGGGGAAGAGGAAGCCTGAATCCATATTTGACGGAGGAATAATACATGCCGACCGATCTCAAACCCCTTGGTCTTTCGACAGTCTCCCCCTCCTCTGGCATTCGAACTACGTACTGAGGACCTAGCCCCAATAGCCGCGTCACCTCCTCGAGCTCCTGAGAAGTTATCTTGGAGAACCTCTCAGAAACATGCGAGAGAGTCCTGTACACATGTGGAGGTCGAGCGGGAGGGTTTCCGACCTGCGCCATGGGTTCCCCTCCATCGACCTGACCCTCACCAACCTCTTCTGCAACTTCCCCTTCCAGCTCATCTAAAAGCCCAAAGGGTCGCCGTGCCCTCGATGTCGAAGCCTGACCCCCTCTGTTCGCCGCCAGAGCTTCGCTCCTCCCGGAAGCCGACCCGGAGGTGAGGTCAAAACTCTCATTCGGTAAAGGTGGGGCCGACAAGTCTTCTTCTCGTTCTGGCGAAGGCTTGAACGCTACCTGATTTTGAGCCATAAAGGTGGAAGAAAGAAAAAATTTTACCTCTGAAAAGGCTGAGTTCGAAGATGAAAGCTGCTGGCAAGCTAATCACGATCAGAGCAGTTCGATTCTCAGAGTGTAGTAAGTAGTGAAATGAGGCTGGGGGAGGACCCCCAATATATAGGGGTTGAAAAGTAACGTCTCGAAATGCGAAACGACGCCATAATTACCCCGCACACGCCTATCCTATGGAAGATCGCGTCGCATTAAATGCTTTGTCGGACCGATCTGACTCAAAAAGTCACGCCCGTAACTGAGGCGACGGCTCGATTCCAACGGTCATGACGGTTCCCCTACCCATTGCCAGTTCGATGAAATTACCACTGCGAAGATTCACACTGGTAATTTGGGGGGCCTCTGATATGGCATAATAGTACAGGGCCACGTGGCCGCCCCCTGTTGGCGCCACGTGGACCCTCACACCAACCTGGACAAACCAGAAACGGCCTCTTGGACAGGTCATCAGATCGATATCAGGTCATCAGATCTACTTGAGGACACCAGATCGTTTGGCATACTATGCGATCATCAGATCAACAGATCGATCTGCTCTCTCCTATGAGGAAACCCACAACATTAAGGATCCCGGAAGGCAATATCGATCTCCAGATCGATATCATACGTCACCGGACACCCGAATACTGTAAAACACTCCTGTCGGGACACGTGTACCCTTCCCATTCCCTGGAACAGGCGTACTACGGCTCATTAATGACCGTCAGTCCCTGCTTTTACCCAAAGGGGAAAGAAGGTACAAACGACCCGCCTCAAGCCGGTTCCATCGTCCGACATCCAGCTCGACGACTGGCAACGCCATTAATGCACACCTATAGTACACACACTACTGTGTCATTTGGCCATGACTATAAATACTCGCCCTTTGAACAGTAGTTGGTAAGCCTTTAATACGCATTCAATTGCATTTATTCTCTCTCTATAGAGCTCCATTACTGACTTGAGCGTCGGAGCGCCAAACTTGGGTAAAACCCCAAGTCCCCCAATTTGGTACTTAGCTCACGTGTGTTAGTGCTTTCAGGTCGATAAGAACCCACTCAAACAAATTCTTGACTGATTGACCCCTATCTGACAGCCAGATCGACCACGTCAGATCGACCAGATTTGAGCCAGATCAGTACCCACATTAAAAACTTGTTTATAATCTTAATTAAGATCTAATTCCAAGTGTAATTATAATTAAGTTTTATATCAACTCTATTTAAATTCTTATTTATATAAATTTAATAAAATTCAATCAATAGGGCAATTATGTAAAATGTAAATTAGATACATAAAAATTATTTCCTACTAAACTAATCATAATGCAATTCTAATTGTTTAACTTTAAATAAACACATCTCTTTTTGCCCGTAAACTTTCGTTTAATTCTAATCATATTACAATCATGTATGTCTTTCTAATTAACAAAATTGTATAATTTAGACAAATTATATAATATTAACATTATAAATTACGTTATTCTCAAATAATAATCACATGTTTATAGAAAAAAATTATTTTACTAACCATTTTTTTAATAGTCTATTATATTATATTATAAAAATACGAGTTAATTTTTGAATTTTTTTTGAAATTTATTGGTCTCCAAAATATTCTTACCTTAATGATTTCACTAATGTCTAATTAAGTTAATTATGTAAACCAATATGTATTATAAATTATTATTGAAATTTTATAAGTACTTAATTATGGATAGAAATTTGGTTACAAGTCTAATCTTAATTGAATTTTAAATCTAACTCTAATAAATTGTACCCACATTAAAAACTTGTTTATAATCTTAATTAAGATCTAATTCTAAGTGTAATTATAATGAAGTTTTATATCAACTATATTTAAATTCTTATTTATATAAATTTAATAGAATTCAATCAATAAGGCAATTATATAAAATATAAATTAGATACATAAAAATTATTTAGATCAAATAATATATTTTTTACTAAACTAATCATAATGCAATTCTAATTGTTTAAGTTTAAATAAATACATCTCTTTTTTTCCCGTGAACTCCGTTTAATTCTATTCATATTACAATCATGTATGTCTTTCGAATTAGCAAAATTATATAATATTAACATTATAAATCACGTTATTCTCAAATAATAGATTAATTATTATTTTTTAAGTATATTTAATCCTAAACCAATTACCATTTCATAAATTTTTATCTAATTAATCTAATTACATGAAGCTCAAGTCGCATAGGATTGGAGAACAAATGATAAGGATAGAACTCCGGTGCACCCGTAAGAACTCAACAAATATCTCCAAAAAGAATATCCTGGCTACAATCCCTTGAATCTGTTCAAGAAAAGCAAATGTCAGCGGTACCGTTGGTTCGAAACCCTCACTACCCGCCAAAGAACAGATCATCAAAATGTACAGAAACTTCTCCTTCTTTCTTACACCCCACCCCACAAAGAATATTAAGAAACTGAATCTCTATCTTCTTCAACTGCATCTTCCATGGCGGCGCTTTCCTTTTCAGTTTCAGCCAATCCTCTGGTTACCTGCATCTCCACTCCATGCTATAACAGCAAAAATCCCAGAAAATTTTCGCCTATTTTAGCTTCTTTAGGCCCTTCGTCATCGTCGTCAGCTTCTTCTCATGAGTCTTCGTCGGCCACGAAAGCTGAGATTGTTGGTGTTTCGTCGAAAGGGTCGTATCCGAACAGGCCGGTTGTCGAGCCCGTGAAGGCAGATCAAGGATTGCCTTATAATTATTCGATGGGGAATACGAGTGGAAGTCCGGTTGTGAGGTTTCTGCAGTCTACTGAGTACAACATTGAAAAGGTGTGTGGAGTTCTTTAGAACTGGATATGCTGGCTTCTTGCTGTAGTTTCTAGAAAATTTTAGCGCAAACCCGGCAAATTATAGTGATAATTGCATAATTACAGTAGATTTTGGATTTTGGAACGCTAAAAAGAAAGGATTTTTGTGGACTTATTATAGGCGGCATATTTCCTTTGTGTGACTTTGGCAATCATAGTTAGCCTTTTGTAATTAATTATTAGTCCTTTTGAAAAGACTATAAATTTGAATGTTAACTGTGGGAGTTGATAAATATGAGTGAAGAAATGATTTTTGAATGAATTGTTGAAAATGGTTAATTCTTGTACTTTTTTGTGCAGGCGATATTTGATTTTCGCTTTTTGGCACTTCTGGCAATTGGGGGTTCTTTATTAGGTTCTCTGCTGTGCTTCCTCAATGTAATTTCACTAATCCCTTAACATAAATGTTAGATACTTACATTAATTCCATGTTGGATCAAAGAACTCAATGAGGCAATTATCGGAACTATGTTCGATTTTACGTTTCTCTTGTTTTGATCCTTTGTCAAAATCAGAATTTCTATTCAATTGGTGAGAATTCCATCACATAACACTTTACCATCCAAACTATAATTTCACCTAGCATCTTTTATTTGCACCCTTACGTGCTTCGGCGTGATGCCACGGAATCCCATTAAATATTATGTCGCAACAACGATGTATTGACGTGTACAAGTACATATAAAGTTTATTTTTTATTTTTTGGTCAGGCATATAAAGTTTAATTAATATAGTAAAATATTACAAAAAATAATTCATGTAGTAAAATGTGCATATTGTACATGACAAATCATCTCTTTTACATCTAAAAAGCATACCTTATTTGCAAATTAACTTTTTTGTTTTCCCCCTTTAGGGATGCGTGTACATATTTGATGCATATAAAGTATACTGGTCAAGCTGCATCAAAGGGGTCCATTCTGGGCAAATGGTTCTAAGATTAGTTGAAGCTATTGGTAAGTTCTCTTACCACTTTTCCTACATCAAAACACTCATTTCAGACTCTTCTCGACATCAAGCAATTGGCTCTTAGTTCATCTCCAGTGATTTTGCTTTTATCGTCGTGGGGCTAATATTGTCGCCCACATTCATGCTCGCAAGTCGCAATGCAGTCTCGATCTGCGTTGGTGTTTTTAATTTTCTTGTAGTTGCTCTTAACTGTATTCAGTCTGACATGATTGGCTCTAGATCTACATTATTCGCCATCGTTGGAGGGCTTCCCCTTTCAAATAGAAAAAAGAAGTATTTTATTTCTCGAATTTCTTGAATGTTAATTGTTTGCATCTTATGTAATTTCAGATGTTTATCTTGCTGGAACTGTGATGTTAATATTCGGCATGGGGTTGTATGGATTATTCATTTCAAATGTGCCTCCTAACATACCTCCCGCCATTGACCGTGCACTCAAAGGATCTTCCTTATTTGGGATGTTTGCTCTAAAGGTACGTGTGTTTTTGTGTACCAAATGATCACATTCTCAAAATTGTGTTCTTTTTGTGTCAATATTCACTTTATGTGGTGCCAAAGTAGCATTATGTAAGAGTTTTTATTAACGGCACGGAAGAGGTATGGTATTATTCCTGAAGTTTGTATAATTATAAATACATCCCCTCACAAGTTTGAAATATGACTTTCAATACCCTTACTTTTAGCAAACAATTGGAAATCATCCTATGAATAAGGGAATTCGCTATATACACCTACACACGATAAAAGTAGGGAGTTGTAGATGTTGGAGCGAATCGGAAGAGAAGATAGGACTCAAAGCTCTAATATCACGGAAAATTTCAAAATATTACAAAATTATCAGGAAACTTGTCTTGCCCTGTGCTTTCTACTTATGACTTTTTCGTTTTTCGTTGTAGTGTCGCAAATGCCCCCATACAGTGGTCGAAAAACCTAAAAGCAAAAAAAAAAAACTTCTACCATGTTATTTATCGTTTATAGTCAAATTTTTTATGCGCATGCAGGAGAGACCAAAGTGGATGAAGATAAGTTCCCTCGACGAACTAAAGACTAAAGTAGGACACGTAATAGTGATGATTCTTCTTGTGAAGATGTTTGAAAGGAGCAAGTTCGTGACAATAACAACCGGATTGGACTTATTAAGCTACTCCGTATGTATCTTCTTGTCTTCGGCTTCTTTGTACATTCTTCACAATTTACATAAGACAGAAGACCATTAATACAAACATATTGTACTTGCTCTTTTGTTTATGCTTATTTAGTTACTACGAACGTTCCTCTATGTAACATCTTTGTTGCACTGACATCCAAAAGAAACTGAGAAAATAAGTATAATATTTAACTACTTTATTGCCGTGACATTATATGCAAAATGATAATGAAAAAAAATATGTATAACATAGAATCCAAATGAAAACGAAAAAGATAAGTACATATGTAACATCTATTGAAAAGTTAATAATGGCGGCTTCAACGATGGTAACATGAAGCTGTAAATGTTGATGAATGATGAATGTGGAAAGCCAAATAGCCAATATCACAGTGCACCGCCATTCGCATAGTAAAATTGTTATGCAAACAGCTAAAAACTTCTATAAATAAGTGCACCGTAAAATTCCTATGCAAACTGTGAAAATTTTCTATAAATAGTGTGTAAAAAAATTTTATAAATGTTTTCTCAGTTAGTTTCGCAACATCTTTATTAATTCTTAAAATACTTTGGATGCCAGCAAAATTCCTATGCAAACTGTGAAAATTTTCTATAAATAGTGTGTAAAAATTTTTTATAAATATTTTCTCAGTTAGTTTCGCAACATCTTTATTAATTCTTAAAATACTTTGGATGCCAGTAGGGGTGTAAACGGATAATAAACGGATCGGATGTATGATTACCATATCCTTATCCGTTTATAATTCGAACGGATACGGATAATATCCTTTTAAATCGAATTCGGATAATATCCTTTTTATACGGATACAAGGCGGATTCGGGCGGATTCGGATTTTAATCGGATTTTCAACTATTCAAAATTTGACATAAATTATTTATTTATATAACTTCGAATTTTAATCAGATTATCAACTATTCATTTATAGATAAATTATTTAATAATTATATAACTTTGAATATATATATTTTAGACGAATAGAGAAATAATAAGTATATCTATATAGATCATTTTTATATTTTAGCGAATGTATAAATGTTGTGAAATTATAAATTTTATCATATAATTAATTTGAAATATAATATTTTTATTAATAACATAATATATGTTAATTATATTATCTCTATATGAATATTGACGTGAACATATAGTTACTAATAAAACCTAAGGTTTTTCTTTAATAAATGCGCTAAAAAATTTACTTAATACTAATAATCTATCGTACATACACAGTTTTGTGTATATATTTTAATATAATACATTATTTATCGGATACGGATTACGGATAAATCGGATAACGGATATATCTAACGGATAATGAAACGGATCGGATGTTAAACGGATCGGATGCCTTATTACCATATCCTTATCCGTTTATAATTCGGATGTCTATAATCGAATACGGATAATATCCTCTTGAGACGGATTCGGATAATATCCTCTGTAAACGAATTCGAATGCGGACGGATATCGGATTTTCGAATATCCATTTACAGCCCTAGATGCCAGTAAAATTCCTATGCAAACTGTGAAAATTTTCTATAAATAGTGTGTAAAAATTTTTTATAAATATTTTCTCAGTTAGTTTCGCAACATCTTTATTAATTCTTAAAATACTTTGGATGCAAAGTGATGAAAAAGAAAAAGCAAAAATTGCGTTTGCCGGGAGTCGAACCCGGGTCTATTGCTTGGAAGGCAATTATCCTAACCGTTGGACTACAAACGCTGTTGTGTAATTTTTGTAAGCCTTTTCTTCTAGTAAAAGTAATTCGTACTCTGCATATTTTTCTAAGAGTATGACAACTCATGATCAAATAATTACACTTAATAACACTTATATTATGTCATGAAATAAGTAATTACAAGAAGCACATATCGAGTAGGATCTGTTAATTTTTTTTATGACGCTATCAAAAATAGATTTGATATACCCGATTCATCCTTTACGTTTTTTGTATTTAATTTCAATGATTGGGTAACCCCTAAAATTCTAGTTGGTTTTTTTTTTCATAGTTTGTAGTTACTAGTTAGTAATTTCTTGAATAGATGTAAGTGCAATGATTAGATTAAAGAGGTCACAAATTGTAGTTTCCTAATATCTCTTTTATATATTCCGTTATGTTGTAAGTGTAATTAATCCAATTACTTTTCATTTTATTATATGTTCAAGTAAGTTGGAAATTTAAATATATTATTTTTTTACCGCTAATATTTGTTTACTTGCATATAAAACTTATTTAACAATGATATTATGTTTTTAAAACATTACTCAAGTATCTCATTAATATAGTATAACACCAATCTAACAATGATAATTATGTTTTTAAAACATTATGCAAGTATCTAATTAATATAGTATAACACCAATCGATAAACTGTGGTTATCTGTCCATATTATCTGCCCATACGTACAGTAATCATTTAAATGCAGCAGAGTAGTATATAAGAAACGGTACAATTATATATATATATATATATATATATATATATATATGCACAATATAGGTTCGTTTATAAGCTACCTTTAATTTTGATTAGTGAATTACAATCTTTCCACTTATTACTTCATTTTATTTTTAGTGGTAAATTTACTTTGTCTCCTTATACTTTGAATTTATTTCAATTATCCCTTCTACTAAGAGAATTTTCATCAAAATTACCCTTCCCCCCAAAAAAATATAATAAAAAAAATGGTCCGATGGTAAATACCCCTAACTAAAAGGAGTTTAGATACAATTTGCCCTTTCTTTTATGGCTACGTATCTTACCGAACTTGCCATTAACAACATAATCACATGAAATGAAATGGATTCTAAAACTGCAGTGACAGAAATGGACTGATATGAACATATGAAATTCACAAAACAAACTGGGATATGAGATTGAAGGCTCAGATTTTACCAATACATTTCAGCAATAAGTTACTGTACAGCAGCCATCTAGTACAAGATCAGTTTACGCCTTCAAGAAATGCTCAAACGAAAGATAGCATTAGCCGCGCTCCAACCAAATCGGGGAATAATAGCCAAACACCTCGTTTGATGAATGCAACAGTTCGAAGACTATACAAGCAGAAATCATAATATGGACAAGGTTTCTCACTGAGTAGTTACACTCTTTGCAAGATTCCTGGGCTGATCAACATTGTATCCCCTTAGTACCGTTAGATGATATGCCAGAAGCTTCAGTCGCAGAAGAAAGTAGAAGCAGTTAGAGTTCGGGGAACTTCAGCTTTTGGAGAAGTTAAAGTTGTGGCAAAAGTAATTAACAGAGTGGAGAAACCAAGTTTGTAAACTAAAGCATTAGATAAACCATATAAGTTAAAACATGACAAGAGCTATGATTCTTGAGAGTTGAGGCATTGTTTGTTACATGAATACAGTACTTTACTTTGGGAAGCTGCGACATATGAGACTAACTTAAATGACATCAGAAAGGATCTTTCCGGTTACAATGAAATGACTAGACGTCAATTATACTCTTCCCTTGCACGACTCAACAAAATTTATAGTTTCTAATATACATCAACCACAGGAAATGCGAGAATGGCCATGGCATGGTGATATCCGTTAATGTTTGTTTTTTATGTATGGTTCCATATCATTTAAAGGCGCTACCATTTGAAATGACCCCTTATGTATGAATATGATAGTAGGACACTAAGGAAACTCACACTATGTGACTTAAACAAAACCCTTTTTTCTCAAAAACCTAATTTTACAAATCATGCAGTACTTGTTCCAATAAGAAAACAAAAAGTCTATATTTGCATCACAAATTTTAGTATAGCAACCTCGCATGTACCGAGGCAACTAATTTCCAATATCAATGCCATATTGCCCTCAACAAGCAGTTAAGAAAAAGGTAAAAACTTTAACAACTATAAGTAACCGTAAGGGATCAATTACATTACCTGCAAGGGAACTATGTTGATTACTGGCTGCAGACAGTCGTCAACTTCAGGAACTTCAATTATACGACAACATCCACCAACACAAACAGATGGTGCATCTCCTTTAGTGCACATCACTATGAGTCGACCCTTCCGAGCATGAAGTTGCTGAATGACTGATTGCTGTTTGCTGTCCACAGGAGGATTATATCTCACTAATCAGATGTCTAAGGATTATATCACAGAAATCAGATTTCTTTACTTGGAAAAGACTAACCTGAAACAAACGTCACGGGTGGCAATGACAACAATTGGGAGAGTTTCATCAACTAATGCTAAGGGACCGTGTTTCATCTCACCCGCAAGTATACCTTCACTGTGCATAAGGGCTACTTCTTTTACCTTCAACGCACCTTCCAAAGCTGTTGCGTAGTTATATCCTCTTCCGAAAACAAGAAGTGATTGCTGAGCAATCAGTGATTGGGCAAGATCATTCATTTCCTGGTCAAGCTTGAGAACCTCTTTCACTTTATCTGAAATTTATTTAAGTGAAAACAGAACAGGGCCATTGTTAGAAAACGTATATCATATGAAACAATCCTAGTTGTAATAAATCTGAAGCAAGAAACCAGCTTGGACATACTTGGTAAGTCAAATAGACTTTCTATTATCGCCTCCCTTCTTGGTTGACTGGATATCGTGTCATCTCCAATTGCAAGAGCCAACATAGCCATGACTACAATTTGGCTCGTGTACGCCTATTCATTAAATTTACATAATAAAGCTAAAATCATCTGCAGACAAATGAGATACAAATAGAGAAGATAAAATTGCAGTTCATTAACCTTGGTGCTTGCCACTCCTATTTCACAGCCGGCATTTATATGAACGCCGCAGTGGGTTTTCCTAGCAATTGCACTGCCAACAGTATTGGTGATGCCAACACATAAAGCACCGTTTTCTAGTGCATATTCCAATGCCTGTATCGTATCAGCAGTTTCACCTGATTGGCTAACAAAGACAATTGTATCTTCTCTATATATGGGACCCTGCCTATCCAGGAGATCACTAGCAATTTCCACTGTTATAGGGATACCTGCAGGGAAACATTAACGTCGGGATTCATATAAGCAAAATGAACTCTGTTTAACAATGGTAATCGTTGTCAAAAGGACCAACTCTAACCAGAAAGCTCTTCAAGAATGGGCCTTGCAGCTAAAGATGCGTTATAACTTGTGCCACAGCCAATGAAAACAATCCTTCTGCTTCTCCTTATGGTTTTGATATGGTCCTTTAATCCTCCTAAAAGGACACTCTCGGGTTTGCATGATCCTACACGTATAAGCCTTCCTCGCATGGTTGTTGTGAGAGACTCTGGTTGTTCATGGATTTCTTTCTGCATGTAGTGGTCATACTTCCCTTTATTGATTTGTTCCACCTCCATTTCCAGAATTGATAGTGCCCGTTCGACCGAAGGAGGCCTTGTAAGAGTTCTTTTGCGTTCGCCTTTAGCATGGTCAAACTTGAAAATGGATGCTCCGCCATCCTGGAGCAAACAAAATTAATAGAAGTGAAGCACACAAGTTCGGTGAGAGGAAAAAGTTCTACATTTATCATGTTCATATCTATAGAATTTCCCTGGATTTGCAACGAGTTTTGTGATAAACCCGACCAATGCATATGCAGTGTTCCTTTCTTCCAACAATAGATGGCCTGTAAGATTTATTTATTCTATAGTTGATTATCTTCATAGCATGCTTGTAAATATTCCTTCTCATGGAAAAAAAAGGGGGTGGGTTAAGAAGGACCTTTTTCATGTCTTCCAGATAATATACTTGTAAAATGTAAACAATATAACAAATTCAACAATTTTGATTCTGTAGAAATACACTGGGTTTGATGACAGGAAACCATCAATATCCTTGGTTTCAAATTCTTTATAAGAACACCGAACACATAAAACGATAAATGTCGTCCAATCTTATATTACTGAAGAATTCTCAACAAAAACTAGAAATCATGTGGGCTGGAAGGATCATCAGGATGGCTAACTCAGGTCCGCTGCATGGGGACCAATAATGAGGTATGTGTTGGTGCGGTTACAAGTAAACAGTCACAATTACAACCGTAGTATTGGTTATCTAGGCCTCTAATCATTAAGAATTTTCAAAGAAATTCACTCAAATTTGTCATTTGACATCAGCTAAGTTCCCTGAGTTTTTGAGGCTCTATTAAGCATTGCATAGCCACATTCCATTTCAAGTCTTGTCTCAAAAAGACATGGGAGTACAAGCAAAGAAATAATCCTGGATCGGACTGTCATACAGATTATATATTTCTCATTTCCTTAAAAATTCCAAGAGGAAAACCACCACCATTTGATACTACTCCAAAAGCACGTATCGGTTTAATCATCACGGAACAATTGAAATAAACTAATAGATATGGAAATCAGTAAACAAAAAGTACCTTGACATGAACAACTTCACCATCCTCAATTACCAAGACCTTTTTTGTGTGCTCCACCAATGCACTGGGATCACTTGAAAAGAAGAGTTCCTTTGGTTGCCCATTGCTGGAAAGAAATTTAACTTCGTTAAAAGATGTTCCATTACTGGCTTCTTCATTTAATTCCTGAGGTAACAAACACGACATTCTTTCAGAACATATGAACTTAAGATTATACATATGTGTGTGTTACAGTGCTTGTGTGGCCAGTGATGATATTCCACAGTCCAAATAAAATTGCTCTTCAAAGTTGTCAAACAAAATATTTTGTAACAGCACAAAAAAGTTACCTTCACACCAAGGAGAAGTGGACTACCACGTTTGCATGCAATCAATTCATTGGGATAGTGTCGGCTTTTGAAAATGAGAGCATATGCTCCTTCCAGATGTCTCATTACTTCAATCACAACTTGACTAAATGACATTCTCTTGCCACCTACACCAGAAAGGTGACGATTGAAACAGTGAATAAGAAGTAGTCTGTTAAATTCTTAGGTAAGAGGTGCGCAGAATAACAATCAGGATCAAACAAGGGCAGCATGGATTTGTTGATGTTACTCCACAAGACCAAAAACGGATGAGGAAAAGAAGTTCGAGAATTCCCTATAGATATGCCCTGAGATTGCAGGATCTTTTGTTGTTGAGGGAGAGGCAATCATATGTGTATGTCGCTGAGATTAACAGTGTCCATTCTGAGCCAAGATCAATAGTTCTACTCGTGGCTCTCATCTAAAATCTAACCAAACCTCATTTTCCTCTGCAATTATTTCCTAGTTAATGTAGTATTTATTATAACCGTTGGTATCATGTAGCTTGTGCACTTATGTCTTGCTGCGAACAAAATATTTATGCACAATTTAATTATATGTTTACTATAATTTGTTACGTGCGGAATTAAAGAAAAATAAACCTAAATTCCTCAATTGACATTCCATGTCTATGAACAGTATTGAAAGCACTAGGTAATCTTGGAGCTCTTTTCGCATTAAACAACTATGCAGAAAGAAGAAAGATAAATTAAATGAGAAGGCCCTCGAATAACAATATATAGTTACTTTACAAAAATGAAGCAAGATACCTTCTTCATTCGCATTATCAAAAATGAACTTTGCAAGCTTTGGAATGACTTCAGTGTCCGTGTCGGATTCAAAAGTGAAACCATGTCGAACCAATGTCTCTTTTAACACCTAAAAGAATTCACATAAATGGAATTAAAGCACAAACGAGAAAGAGACCATCTAATGGTTATTAAAAAGGAAAATTATGTTTCGAATTTAGAGAGCTAAATGTGATTACAATCCAAATGACAATTCTAGTGAAAGAATTCAAATGGACAAGAAATACAAGGAAACAAAGAATTACACTTACAAGGAAACAAGATAGTGACGGCTTATATTATCCCTATGCTAATTGAAAGGATACAAATAACTACAGTGAAGTCATCAATTCTAGAGAACAGCTAATGACATAACATGGAAAACACGGATCTTAACACATCTGTTACTGAAACTCCGTTTTTTTTTTTTTTCATGACCAACAATAAATCAGCTGTAGAGCAAGAGAGAAACTGCACATGGCATCATTAACAAAGGCTACTTGTCAAAGGGCATATCACCAGAAATGATGATATATTTGGACACATTGCTCGAAAGAAAATAGTGCTGAATATAGAGGCCTTAAACAGTAACAAAATCAATCAAAGAAACGAAAATGTATACATAATCAGATCATATCTTGAAATAGAAGAAAAAGATAGGAGTCACGGAGGGCAAACTTACCACAAAATTGGTTACAATTCCATTATGAACAACCAAAAAGTCATTCCCTGGATCAGAGGTCTGAGGATGAGTATTCCTTGGAGCCGGCTCCCCATGTGTAGCCCATCGGGTATGTGCTATTCCAGCGTGAGTTGAGAACGGCTCCTCCAAATTTAAACTAGTCACAGCAACCTCTGAAAACAGGGATATAAACCACCAATAAATACCACCAGGAAAGGCAAAAGTAAACAAGAATTACTCGGACTTTAACTAAGCAAAGTATTTTGAGAAGAATTCAACAGCTCTTAGATAACAAGCCAGACAGCAACACCATCAGGTATCCGATATCTTAGATGTAACATAAGTAAACACTGTAATACTTGCTCATGAATTTATACATCATTAATTGAAGAGAAAATCCCAAATGTTCTATTAAATGTACTCTGCTTCCCCGCTCTTTGTAGTATACTACAGTTTCCACCAACCCTGCATGGATGACCATTCTCAAAGATTTCTCCTCATTCGAGGTTCGCAAGACCCATCTTCTACATCATGCACAAATCCAACCAAAACCAGTAAATAAACACCATTCAAAGCATCATGCAATTGGAAGTTGGAACGAAACTTGCATGAACAGTTGCAAGAAAGTATCTAGATACCCAAAAACACTTAATCCCGCTCGATTCCCGTCCCCACCGGAAACAAACAAGTAATCCAAAATACACCAATCCCCAAAGAAAAAAACCCAAAGATCACCAAATGTATCATACATTCATAAGTCATAACCGATTTGAGATAAACATATCGTCACTCAATTGAATTCCACTCTCGAGTACTTAATCGAAATACCTCCGTATACAGATTTAACAAGCGACTCGATGTTGCCCTCCTGGCGGAAAACAAGCGGCGGAGAGGCGGCGACAGCGGAATCCGAACTGGGCTTAGAATCAATGGAAATCCCGGCGGAATCGTAGCCTCTGTACTCCAAACGGCGGAGGCCATTGAAGAGCACTTCAAGAATGTAGCGCCTCTCCCTGCTCACGTCGAAATTCAGGTACGCGAAAATCCCACACATTGTTGAGAGAAATCTTTGTGGAAGAAGAATTTGAACTGAAACTGAAAGCGAAGTGCGGTTTATCAGATTCTTCTATTTATTTGAATTTTTTTTGATTCAGACAGGTCAGGTCAGTTATGGTGTTCTGTTCTACCAAATGATTTTCAGAGCTTTTTTGACATGTGCGTCCTTTAGATTTCGCGTCGTCACATGTCGCCATCGATTATGATAAGTCAATTAGTCCTAAACAAATATATTCCAATAGGTGGTGTTGGAATCCTCAACCACTAAAAGTTGTTAATACATTTAATTTATTTTGATAAAATATAAAATTCTATTATATAGTGATTCAAAATCTATGATTAATGTGCTTCTAAACGACTAAACCCACATTTGTTAAATTTTATATTACGATCTAAATGTATACATAATTTTTGGTAAATATAAATACATTTTTTTGGTTCTATAGCCCATTTTCATGGGTTGAACAGGGACGGACAACTTAGTGTGTAAAGTTCTCCCTACCAACGGTAGCTGCATTCCCAAAAATTCGAACTCAATACATCTGATTAAACTAGTATAGTGCAAAACCGTTAAGCTACACCACTTGATGGTGGTAAATATATTGATTGGGCGTTAATATGATGTCAAGGAAATTTATTTTGGTGGGAAAAGGTCCAAAGTTTACTTGGGTTTGAGCCATGAGAGTCCTTTTCTTGCTACGATGGACATGATGGTAAGAGATTAAGTTGGGGACATATTGAGATTTTGTTTATTATTGACACTTCAACACTCAATTTAATAAACCTAAAGAGGAGGTCTAAGTGTGCAGGAATTAATATATTTAATGTTGTTGGAATATCTTACCAAGTGACATAAAAGGTGGGGTACTTATAGGGGAATATCACGGGTATTTTCATTTAATTTGCCACCAATGGGAAATCTAATGAAGTTAACGGTAAGTTAGTGACTTAATGGATGGGTGTATATTGGTAGGAGATATCAGTCCTATTGCAATGACATAGTGGAGGAGAGGTGCGTACGTAGCATTAATAATTTATACGGAGCAATTAATGCTACTGATAATATCACGCTCGGGGTGTCATGGGCCTCAAGATGGGCTCTCAAAGGAAGGCCTCGGTATTGACGCTTGGAGGACGCTTCCTGATGGAAGAATAAACTTATTGAGTTCTGCTTGTGGTGGGGGCTCGAGGGGCCTATGCGCCTAACAGGGATCCATTTGGCACGAGCTGATTAATCCGAGAGATATTGACGTGACACGTGCATTTTTGAATACGTTTCAGGTGTGGTCTGGTATGAAGGAAATAGTGGATAAGAAAGGGATCGAAAAGTATAAATGCAAGTTTTGTGACAAGGCATTTTTAAAACAAAAACAAGTACATCACACATGACTAGATTGTTGGGAATAGTGCCCCTGAAAATTCAATTTGTTGGATTAATTAAATTGAATTTACAGCAAGATGTGAGTATTTCACATATTGATAATTATTGGCATGTGATGGTATTCTCATATGAAATGTGTTTCATAGGAAAAGATTTTGAATACCGAAATCACGTGTCATTAAAGTTCTAGTCCGTAAGATAAGAATATGTTCTTATCAAGACTATAACGTGGTTATATAAGATGATTAGTCTTTCGTCATAGGGAATGGTGATTCCAATTATAACACGTTGATGATTTTCAATAGGATTGGAAACATTGGAATGGACCACTGAGATTATTCATTTTATACTGCTATCTAAAATAAATAAAATCTAGGAAGCATTGTACTCTTAATCCTGACAATATTTCGGCTTTAGGCATGTAGTGTTAGTCACTGTAATATACTCGAAGTGATGTCTCGGTAACGGGTGGCCAAAATACTTTGTACGTTCGGTGACTGCATGAAATGTGCTAAAGAGTTATATTGATCGAGAAATCTGTGGCCTTGCTAGAAGGTAAAAGATATCCCTGAAATAGATTTGCAAAAGTTCGAATTAAGACTTTGGTCGAAGCACTTCGCGTGATACGTCACCGAAGTTGTATGTTGAATGTGTTTCACATACAGAGAATTTGAACTTAAGGCGAATCAATAAATTTCAGATTGGAGGTGAAAGATAAATGATAGTAGTGACAATTTATTTTTCATGTATATCTACACGGAGGAGTAAAATGTGAAATTATTCTAGATCGATAAATTCGTGAATAATTTAATTAATTTTAGAGTGCAACAATATTTATTTAGTGGAACTAAATATTGTTAAACGGTAATTAATTACTATCATGAGATGATAATATATTAACCCGTTTGGATCGAAAATTAATTAGTCCTGCAGGTCCCCTTGCAAGCCCCACTAAAGACCTAAATAGAAAATATTAAAAGGAGAGAGAGAAATGAATTTTCAAAGTGTTTGAAAATAGCCAAGGGATTTATTTTAAGAAAATAAATCAAAGTTCCAAAGAGTTGGAAATGCCCGAAATTTCATTTTGGAGAAAATGAAAAATTTTATTTTATTTTTTTTTTAAAAATACTGACGTGTCAGGTGCCGACGTGGCACCTGACATGGCACGCCACGTCAGCAGGTCAGGGCCCAGTTGGTACTGATGTAATGCCCACGTGGCACGCCGTGTGTACGGCTGAGATCGCACCCCGTCAACACAGATGAATGGCCTAGATGTGATCTGGTATTGGGCCAGTCAACCGGGTCAGTCAACGGGGTAGCATCGGTTCGAAACGGGTCCGGGTCAATAGAACTGGGCACGTGGTAGGACCAGGATTGGCCACATCTCGAACCGGGTTCGTCTGGACCGGTCCAAGTCTAGAAGCCCTAGAGCCACGTGTGTTTCACACATGCTACCTTCAGGTGGCGCGTGAGGGCGCGTCCAGCAGCCGATCGATGCGTGGCTGGTGGCACTGAACTCGTGGCGATGAGACCTTGAACGTGGTGCCCTCAGACTCCGTCAATTTGGCAAGTTGGACAAGTGGGAAAGTGAAATTACCAAAATACCCTTGACTTTTGCCTATATATAGGCCTTGGCTCTTCATTTTTTCACACAACATTTGGGATGATTTTGGCTGATTTTTAGCTTTGAAATAAAGTCTCATTTTCTCCTAATTATTTGGAATTAATTTCAATTAGGTTTTTATATATTTAATATATAAAACACTTATTTCGGGAGTTCAAACTCTGAAAAGAGTTTTCTAGTTTAAAGTTTTATTTTCTCAAGCATTTAGGGAAATGTTTGTGGAGCCCACACTCTGAGGGTCAAACCGGGGATATTACGGGGAAGATCTGCCGGTTTCACGAAAAACAAAGGAGCTGGAAAAATGCCGTAAGATAGCCATATTTGGAATACGGTAATATTTTACAGTTATATTATTTTTAAGTATGATAAATTATATGTTCTTAAGTGTTAATTGCATGTTAGAAATTTATCTGTTTAGTGATTTAAAATTTATTATCAATTGCATGTATATACTTGAGTAGGTCCGGCTAGTCTTCCGCTATTGTATTAAAATGTTTTAGAAATATTTTAATACTTGTATTATAAGAAAAATCTTAAAATACGGTCCCGTACCGTTACTGTTTTGGGTCCACCACCCAGCATAGACATCTCAAAGTGTGTGTAAAGTACCTGAAAATGGAAAGGAAAAAGTGTAGAAAGTTCGAAGCAAATGCATTTGGGGTTTGGTCCTACAAACACTACACTACCTCCATTGCAAGACGAAAATTTTGATATGGAGAAGATAAAACAACATCAATCATTATGTTGATGATGCATAATATTCCCTTTATTGTAGAGTTAGAGAGATTTAATATGTTATTACTGGGTGTAAAGTTTTAACCATATATGCGTGCAAGCGTTAACTGGCAATTGTAGAACATAAGGTGTCTATCACATAGGGAAGGAAAAATTAAACAATCGCCTATCGCAATCCAAATTTACAAACAAACTCTCGCTTAGCAAGCAAATTCTAAAATGCCATATAAGCATATGAGCAAAAAAACCTATAAAAACTCATATAAGCATATACTCAGAACATATCAACTACACGTTTGTCATCCCCTTAGTTAAAGGGGTTTAACTACCCATGCTAATAGAAAGCGAAAACATATAACTAATAAAAGCAACGAAATTCATATTCATAAAGTAAACTAATCAACTAGAGTCTAAAAAGTAAAGCAATTGTTCTCAAAGAGAAATTGTAAAGTAAAAGTGAATTTTCGTTTTTTTCTCCTCCTCCAAAATTTGACTCCAACTTCTTGACTTCTCCCTCTATCGAGTGATCCCATTTTGACCTCTCCCCCGTGGCTTTTTTCTCTTGCTTTCTCAGGGTCAGACACCTTTAAATAGGAGTGTAAACCTAGGTTAACCTGATGGGTTTGGGCTGTGAGTAAGATGAGTCGGAGATTCTCTAAAGAGTACGCTTGATTTTTCAAGATTTAGCAGCATGATTTTGTCGGGTCTTCCAAGATTTCACTGGATCCTCCTCTCGCGGCCGCCATACTTTCTGCACTATAGCTATTCGTAGCGGCAAAACACTTAAAATGTGTTAGTGAATTTTCCTTCATTAGCGGCCGTGACTTGTTCCCTTTATAATTCTTTAGTTGTTGCTAAGCAACGTAGATTGACCCTTTTGAGTTTGTTTCTTCCATATTCGCTTTCATCTTTGCCTTTTTTTAATTTTAACTCAGGTATATCTTGAAATAGCACATTCTTAGTCTAATAAAGCTAAAATAGGGCATAAAATAGGCCTTAATTTATGCTAAAAACATGACAATTCGAAGGCCTAATAATTATGCAAGGGGGGATGCCGAAATGGAGAAGTATATCTTGAATAACAACAAAGAAAAATTATTTCATGGTCTAAGAAATGGAGAAGGGTATATTGAAGAATGCACCAAAAAGTGTTGAAAAGATCTGCTTGACAACAGACTTATGGAAGTCCAAAAGCTAAAAGCTTGAATACATGGTGATCACTGAGCATTGGGTTGAATTAAATTAGAAGTCAAACAAAACGAGTTCTCAACTTTATTCGACTTTCACCTCCTCATAACGACATATTAATTGCAAATACAGTCTTAAAGTGTACAAGTGATTGAGAAATATAAAATAAAATCCTTACTCCCAAAAGTTGGCATTGTCTACTTTTGCTTTTTCTATCAGGCTTGCATCTCGCATAGTCCGCATCAGAGTACTCAATAATTTTAAAAGATTTTGACTTAGGATATCAGAGGCCAAGTTTAGTTGTACCACTAAGATACCTGATTATCATTTATCAACTTTGGAATGAGAAATTTTTGGATCTTCTTGAAACCTTGCACACATAGTAGTGGCAAAGAGAATATCTCGTCTACTTGTTGTTAGATGCAACAAGTTCCCAATAGATAAATTAGAACAAGAAGTAGTGGATTGAGATTTAGAGGGTACCTGTCTGTTTGCCATGAAACCAACATATGCTTCTTCATCCTTTATTGACTTTGTATACATGTCATTCTATTCAGCCTTGAAGGATGTGAGTTTTTTGTCCCCATTTTGATCACTTTTGAGTGTGGGACATTCAGGTTTGGTATGACCTGATTCTTAACAATTATGACAAGTAATGATATTGTTAGCTGAGTTAATCAAATATTTTTTACCAGTGTAGTACCTACGAAGACTCTTTTTCATTTTGGATAGTTGAAGTAGTCTTTTGGAGAGAAATGCAACTTGTACATCAATTCCTTCTTCATTGGCATCGCCTTATAAACAAGCAGTTCAAATTTTCCTTTAAACTTAGTGTGTTTTCTTTTTTTTTTTTTCTTTTTTCTGTGAGATGGTTCTTCCTTACCAATAAACGTCAACTCATGTGATGTTAAAGACTCAATGAGCTGAGCTATGATCATTTTTGTAAGATCCTTAACTTCATGTATAGCAGTTACTTTTGGAGTTCAGTTTTTTGGAAGAGTTCTAAAATTTTTTCTAACTTGATCTTTTTCAGGCACAGTTTTTCCAAATGTAAATAGCTTGTTAACAATTTCCATGAATTTGGTGTACATTTCACAAATACTTTTCTCTTCTTTCATATGAAAAAACTCATATTGATGAGTAAGAAGAGCAATTCTTTCTTGACGAACTTGGGATGTACCCTCATGGGTAATCTGTAACTTTTCCAATATATCCTTGGCAATATCACTAATGCTAACTCGATTGCACTCATTTTTACACAGTGGGAAAGATAGGATGTTTTTGGCTTTTGCATTCATTGAGATTAATTTTTTTTATCTTCAGTGGTATACTCATGTTTTTCTTTGGGAATATTTGTACCACCTTTAGATTTCAAAGGAATTTTTACTCCTTATGTGACGATCTCCCATAGATCATAATCTATGGAGATAAAGTACTCCCCAATACGATTTTTCCATGTGGCATAGTCAGAGCCATCAAGCAGCAAAGGACGATTGTGAGACACCTCCTCAGAGTATGTCTCATATTGAGATTTCATAGGACTGTTCCGCTTTTGGTTGTTACACTAAAAAACAAAGAGCACAAGGATTTGGTACCACTTGTAAATCAAGATAGGGGTGAATTGATTTTTATGCTCAACTTTTCGCACTATGTTTGATATGATTCGGTAGCTCAAACAATGAGCTAATGAACTCATTAAGATTTATCTGAGTGGCAGTTTGATAACGTTGTTCCCTTTCGGCGAACCAGCTTTGATTTAACAAATTTATGCTTTAATCAACTCAGCTCCAAGTCTTGATAAATAATCAAATATTCAAGCACAACTCTTAAACAAGATATATCAAAGATACAAGAGGAGGGACAAGGAATTTATAGTCATTTGACCCCAATGGTTGTGAAAACATGAATCAAAAGCATTAATCCACTACCTAAATTATTCACACTTAGGAATTTGAAAGGATCACTTCAATATATAGAGAGATTACAAGATACAACACAATGGAGCTTGTTTGGTACAGCAATTACCACGAATGGTACAAAAAAAATCAATCTCCAGGATCCCAAACTTCTTCGCAAACGCTACCCATCAGAGAACACACAACACTCTATATGGTGTACACACAAAATAGCAGCAAAAAACAAGTTTGAAAAGAATCATTTTTTATGTTGTTCCTTGAGTCCTATATATAAAGGTCCCAGTATGACCGTTTCCATTAAAGATTCAAAATGAGTTATGTTCCCGAGAAACAGTAGGAGAAGGTACAACTTTTGTTTAGCTGGATCAAGAGACGTGACTTATTTTAAAGTTACACTTTTCAGCCTAGCTTAGAAACCTGCAAAGAGAGACTAAGAGAATATAATTTTAAATGATAATAATATAAACAGTAAGTTTGATATTTTTGTCAATCATAAAAACACTGTTCATCGTTCCATTGAATTCCAGGAGGGTTAACATAATATAATATAGACTATTGCGACTTATACTTTTTTTTCTTCAGAAGTGTTATTTAATTTAACACTTCTTGGTTATGTCAAAACTATGTCATTGTGTTATGAATGATTTAGTTGTGCTTATTATGTATATTTGTTTGTAGGAATTGTGGAAAAAAAAAAGAAAACAAATTAAAAAATAAGGAGAAATCGGGTTGGGTCAGGTAGTAGGTTGGGTCGGGTTGACGGGTGATCCAAAAAAAATTAGGTCAACCCGAACCTAATACAATTAGGTTAGGATTCACCTTTTCGAGTTCAATTCGGGTTAGAGTTGGGTTCGGATTGAGTTTTTTTTTTTTGTTATACCCCTACTCCAACCCGACCCACCCGAATTGAGACCCCTATTTAGGTATTCAATTGATGCTAATTATTCAGTTTATAGACTAAATCCTAGCACATGCAATATTTTTTTTGAGTTCTCTTTTGTAGATACCTCCATTCAATATTATCACTTTTTAGTTTTTTTAAATTTTCTTTTGTAGATATCTCCGTTCAATATAATCACTTTTTACTTTTGTTATTAATGTGTATCATTTTTTGTTTCAGGTTTTCCTTGAAGAAAAGGAAAAAAACTACAAAGGCTTGTTCGATGAGTTCCTCAATCAATTAGGATAATGACTTTTTACTTTTGTTATTGATGTATATGATATTTTATTTCAAGTTTTCCTTGAAAAGGGGGAGAAAAGCTACAAAGGCTTGCTCGAAGAGTTCTTAAACCAATTAGTTTGTATTTTTGGCTTTAATACAGTAAGATTCTTTTGGGGAATGCCCCTATTTTTGGCTTTAATGTCTGATTTTTGGCAACGTTTGTATTTTACGCTTACTTTATGTGGTAGAGAATAATTTGTTAGGGTTCTTTTTGTTCGGCTTGTGTACATTTATGGTCCCCATTGCTTGTGGGCTCTCTCATGTCCCCTTTTTTATGACTTTATAAATGTTGGTAGCTCATTTTTTGTTTTGTTCTCTGACTTCACGTTATGTCCACAAGTGCGGATTTATTGTGCTTCTGTGGTTATATTGCTATGGTCGAAATAGAAATAAATGCGTTTCTCAATATTCTTTTTTTTTTTTTTTTTTTTTTCAGATGTGAACAGTACGTATATGAGTGTATCCCTTCATTATGGTGGTACGACAATACACGTTTGTTAGGAATAGTGCCCTAGAAATCTTGTATGCTTTGGGACTTTTCTTGTATCACAAACAATCTTTGAATTATATACGAATGATTGTAATCATAGGCGCACAATTCTTATGTGCCATTACATGTTTTGTATGTTTCCATTACGTGCGCATGTTTAGAACTCCCCTAATCAGATGAGGCCGTTAAGAATTTGGTAATTATGAGAACGACACATGAAATGCGTTCTTAACTCCATAGGTGAGGATTAGAAACTTCTCCAAGTCGATGAGCCCGATAGATAGTGGGAGTGTCGATCTTGACTCCGTTGAGACTTGCTTGTTTAGTTATGTCCTTAAGAAGGATCACCCAGTTTCATGGGGTGATAAGTGGATACGATGATGCGTTCATAATACATAAGGGTGATAGTTACAAGAACTTCATCACTGAGAGTGCCTTGCGTGAGAAGATTCCTAAATGGGAAACGACGTTACTAGAACTTCCAGATTAGAAAATATCTCACATGCCAATGACGTGAGGAATTAATCCTTAGACTTGAGATTCCACATTATCTCATATGAGCAAACTCTGTAATCTTTGATATAGGCTCAAAAGGGTTCGCCATACAGACACTTGAATTACGACCTATGTTGGGATTACACAAGTGGTATATGAGAATTGTTGGAATCAATAAAGGACCTACACTAGGCAAGATGATCTCTTATTACACCAGTCATTCATGTTCCATCCTAAAATCCTTGCGCAAGGTGGTTAGATCAAGACATCAAGAAAATGGGGTTTTTTTGGATTGAGATCAAATGGAATATGAAGGGAACTTTGTTTTAAGATTGAGATTAGTAGGGCTCTCTATATTCCCATGTCCTAGATCTTAATCGAGAGATAGGGTGGTAGGAGGATCGTATCCCACATGATGTCATTGACTGAAAGGTTCTTTCAAATATACATTCACATTTCGGGTAGGGGTCACATACTTGTTCCTAGACTATGGTCGTGTGATCTGTGAGATAATTAATTGATAAAGTGTATTAATTAATTATGCTCACTGCTAACTAAAATTGAACATAGAGGGTCACATACAAATGCCAAGAACAAAGGGTATAGTGGGAAGATCAAATAATTGATCGAAACGAGACCATAGTGTAAAATACACGTGTGGGGTTCGAGAGCATGTTTGGACGTGTGAATCCAATTGAGGAATTTGATCATGTGTTAATTAATTGGAGAATTAATTATTAAACCCAAATATAATTAATTAGTGAATTAATTATAAAACCACAATATAATTAATTGGAGAATTAATTATATAGCCCAAAAGGAAATTAATTAGAAATTAATTTTATCCCATTAGAATTAATTAGTGAATTAATTCTAAAGACCTTCATAGAATTAATTAGAGAATTAATTCAAGATATTTAATTATTTAATTGTTCTAATTTGATTAGAATAAATAAATAAGTTAAATATAAAATACCTTCTATTTAATATTATTCTAATTTGATTAGAATAAGATCTTATTAAGACAAGATATTTAATTATTATTGAAATAATTAAATATTCCTAATTTATTTAGGAACTCTTTCTAGAAGAATGATATCTTATTTAGATAATATGTTATTGCTTGGAGAGAAAGAAAAATAGAAAAAAAAGTCAAACTAGGAAACATGTTCTTAAAACAGACTTAGGGTTTAGGAAATCACATATATATATAAAGAGCTGATGGAATTTTTTTTTCAATCGCATAATCTGATTGAAAAATATACAAGTTTCTTGGGAATATGAAGTCAGTTTGTGAAGATGACGACCCGGAGACACGTTTTTCGAGGCAAAGGGCTGGCAGTTCAATCTTCGTCACATAGGGGTTTTGAAGGGAGATTTAATCATGCTCTTAATTCTATGTCGTTTCTTGTTTCTTTAATGCACATATTATAGTACTGACATACTCACTGATATGATTTGAATCTAGGACTGGTGTGTAGGGGTGTTCACGGTTCGATTTTTCGGCCGAACCGAAGTTTCGGTTCGGTTAACCGAACATTCGATTTTCGAAAAACCTAAATCGAAACCGAAACCGAAACCGAAACCGAACCGAATCGTGTTCGGTTTTAACCGAACAGTTTCGGTTTGGTTTCGGTTTTCGGCCGAAAAACCGAACCCAGATATTATTTCAAAAAAAAAATAAAATTGAATATAACATTGTAGAAGCAACCAAATTAAACGTTACAGAAGCAACAGACAGTCATCACTCATCTCCAACATTATAGAACCATTAGTCATGAAAATTGAAAACATTACAGAACCATTAGGCATGAAAAACATTACAGAACCATTAGGCAATAAATAACATTACAGAAACATTACAAAGCTACCAAATTAAATAACAATTATGCAACTTCTTCAAATTCTCTTCAAGCTTCAAATCTTCGAGACTTTGACATCTTTCCTCCTTAGCAATAACTACAAATTATAATTATTAAATAATAATAATAAATCAAATGATCAAATACTAGCTAATAAACATAACACTACTAATTAATGCTCCCTTTAGGCGCTAAGAACCACCGAGTTTCCGATTCCACTTCCAGTTGACATTGCATCTACATTAAAATCAGTGAAAACTAAGTAATTGTAGAATTATGATTATATTACTATCAAATACGATTATTAAACTTCAAAAGTAAAATACCTTCTTCAATACTTTCTAAAACTTCGTATTCTTCTTCAACCGGTAGTTTTGGAGATCCATTTCGAAGCCAATCTTGAGTGCATACAAGGGCTTGAGCCATTCTTGGTGTCAAAGATGCCCGGAAGTCATCAATGATACGACCGGATGTGCTAAAAGTCGACTCCGAAGCTACGGTGGATATTGGCATAGCCAACAAATCACGAGCCAACTTTGATAAAATCGAGAATCGAATAGAGTTAACTTTCCAACATCCTCGAATGTCAAAGCTGGGCAAATTCTTTTCTTTCTTCTCACTTAAATAAATGTCAAGCTCCGAAGAATTATCTAAATCTCCATCCTCCCAGATACATTGTTCACGATATTCCCGTACCTTTTCATCCATAACCTCCAACATTTATTGGCTAATAGTGTCATCGGTTGGTAGAACACTACTCATGCTAGACATTGCCTCTTGAGAAGATGGTCTAGGAGGACCATATAGTTTTCTGTAATCTTCAAAAGACTCCTCCAAGGCCTTAGTCACCCGTCTCCCAATCTCCGTTGCTAACTCATCATTATACATCCTCTTAATGGTGAAAGTGACGTACTTCATCTTGCGACGAGGATCAAAAACAACAACATGGTACAAATTCATATTCATCTTCACCGGATCACCCCAATATTTATCAAAATTTTCTTTCATTTTTACAGCAACTCTTGCCAAACCATCATCCGGACTCAATATCCATTTCTTAATTAAGGCATCAATATTACTAATTTGATCAAGGAACACATTCGATGTCACAAACTTTGTAGCAGAGATTTGTACAGTGGAAGCATAAAAATGCTGTAAGATTTTCACAAACCTCTCAATCACAACCCAATCTGCAATAGTAGGGAGTCCAATCCTAGCATAAGGTCCGTTGGGACCAAAATCATCTCGAAAATTCTTCTCACAAACTTCATATCTATCAAATGCACTACGAAGAGTGAAAGCTGTTTCAAGCATGAAATAACAGGAGTTCCATCTAGTAGGGCAGTCAAGATTCACCACTTTCTTACTCTCAATCTTTTCCTCCTCCACATATTCTTTAAATTTTACCAATCTAGACGGGGAACAACGTATGTATCTCACTATAGTACGTATACGCTCAACACTTTCACCCATTTGTGTCAAGCCATCTCTCACAACAAGATTGATAATGTGAGTAATGCATCTCATATGAAGATATTTACCTTCACAAATTGATTTCTTCCATGCAACAAGTTTTTTTTTTCATATAAGCAACTGTGGTGTCTTTAGAAGAAGCATTATCAACCGTAATAGTAAACACCTTATCAATTTCCCACTCCATAAGACATTTTTCCATCAATATACCAAGATCTTCACCTTTGTGAGTGATAGGAACAAAATTAAGTGTATTTTTATGCAATACCTAAGAATCATCAATGAAGTGAGCAGTCAAACACATATAGTTATACTTTTAGTTCGAAGTCCATGTATCAGTGGTAAGAGACACACGCATGTCTGATTTCTTGAAGTATTCTTTAAGTGCATCTTTTTCCGTAAACTAGAGTTTAAGGCAATCTCTAGCAACGGTGATTCTAGATGGAACAACAAACTGAGGACATGCAGTAGCAACAAATTTTCTAAACCCTTCTCCCTCCACAAACCTAAAGGGCAATTCATCAATTACCACCATCTTCACTAAAGCCTCCATAGTAGCTTCTTGATCAAATTTAGCTGGTACACTATAATGAGATGACATATCACGCAAATCTACATGACGTGTAAAACTATCAATGGTGTAAGAATGATCGATCTTATTGTTAGGATTTTTCTTACATTGTTTCATGTGGTTGATCAAACTAGATGTTCCATTCACGACTGGATCGGCAGCATATGTTTTTTCATAATAATTGCACCTAGTCCTTCGTTTCTTGTTCACATAAATGATAGTGAAGTGATTCCATACCTCAGAACGTGTTTTCGACTTTTCAGAATTCTTTTTCTTTTCCTTTGAACCTTCACAATAATCAGCATTCTTTCTCTTTTTTTTCTGGAATCGCCACCATGATCAGATCCCGAAGAATCGCATAGCTCATTGTTCTCAACCTCCATATCCTCATTCTCGTGTATAGTTTCCATCTAAAACATACAGATTTATACAGAAGTTGGATTATATAGAAGTACAGAACTCATAAGCTCAAGATTAAAATTTGGAATAAAATTCACAAGCTCAAGAATCAAGATTTCAGTTGGAATAAAACTCATAAACTCAATCCCTTCAAGATTTAGAAGCTGGAAATCGAATCGAAAAGAAAAAAAATGGAAAAAATCTCACCTTGGCTGACGGGGTCACGGGTTGACTGTTGAATATATAAAGTTGGAAATAATTGATAAATTATTTTGATAAACTCAAAACGCAGCCGAGAACAACCTTAATTGACAATTTGGAGTAAACTTGTGCAGCTGAAACAAGAAATCAATAATTATCAAAAGAGGAGTGGAAGTCTTCGTTAATCCCCTCAAGATTATTAATTCCTGATGATATTGGAATGTATATCTATCCATCTTAGCTATGACGTACTTACCGAACTTTATCCTTAAAAAATAGTCAGTGCATCGGAGAAGAAGGACGTCTTCGTTGTCGCCTCGTCACTGGCGTCGCGTGCCTTTGAAACTGGAGTCTGGACTCTGGAGATGCGGAGCTCAGCGGATGCGATTTGGGAATTGGGAAAAGGAAAACTAGGGTTGAGGCTTGGTAAAATAGGGGATTTGGAATGTGGACTCTGGAGAGTACAGAATAGAATGAAATATTTGAAATGTAATCTTAATTCCCAAAAACGTAAAAACATTTTCTAATTTTTGATTACATATAAAATTATAAAAAATATATATATATTATTGGTTCGGTTTTCGGTTTGGTTAACCAAACCATAAACCGAAAAATCTCGATTTTCGGTTCGGTTCGGTTTAACTATGAAACCGAATCGAAAAACCAAAAATCTAAAAGGGGCAAACCGAAAACCGAACCGAACACTCCTCAATCGGGTCGGTTCAGTTCGGTTCGGTTCGGTTTTCGATCGGTTCGGTTCGGTTTTTCTATTTTCGATTTTCTTGAACACCCCTACTGGTGTGGATACTTTTTAGAGGATTTCTGCTTTGGAATCTCGAAGAAAGAATCGTTCAAGAAATGGGGATTTCATGCCGCATGAAGAATGTTTAAGGGCGGCTCAATACGTTTCAAGAAAGCTTGAATTCTTGTAAGTTTCTTGAATCCTAAAATTTTTGAAACGAACATTGCAAGATCATCCCTTTTGGAAAAAAAATTTAAACTTCCGCTGCTTTTACTCTGTGTTTTCCAACAACGTTCTTGCTCCAAAATATGTTGGAGGCCATGTGTTAATTGCAGATACGTGGATAAGCAAAAAATAATACTAAAAGAGGTTGACTTAATGTGTTCTTTCATTGTTGGATTGAGTGAAGAACTTAGATTTTACATTGACGCCTATGAAGGTGGTGGGTTTAAATTATTAAATACGGACGGAGATTTGGTTTGACAGGCTATGCTATTTGCTGGTGGTTGTATAACTATACCTTTGTACATCGATGCTATATATGTAAACCCAAGTCAAGTGGAGGATAACTTTGACGAGCACTTAGAAGATGTAGTATGTGTAATTGAAATTTTGTTTGGTGAAATTTTGCCTTCAGAAGATGATGACCATACATTTGAAGGTGACTTTGAGATGTCGGATGACGACTATGATTTCACACAGTTTGTGGACTCAATAGTGTAAGAAAATTTGCAGCAACTTCTCAATGAGGCTGATGTTGATACCTCAAACTATGGCAGTCTCTTTGTGGATGTTGAGGATGCATTCAACACTGAGTATGTCCCAATTGTTGATAGTCAAGTCAATTTAGATGATGGTGTAACTAAAACAGCAAATGGTGATGAGATGGAAAAGGACATTGATGACTCGGATTTCTTGATTAAAAACGAAAATGAGCCAAAAGATGATGATAGGATTTATATGAAAATTATTGATTCGGACTTGACTGATGAACTTACTGATGAAGAGAATTTGGAAGATTTTGCAAATGAAGTTGTTGGTAGTGATATCGAGCTCAATGAGAACGCAATGTCGGATGAAGAGGCGAACATAACATAATTTATAACTTTTGATCTGAAGGATATATATAATCCAATTTTCAACATTGGCCTGGCCTTCATATGCAGGAGTGATTTCATGATGGTAGTCAAGTCTCATGCGATCATGACTAGGCGTAAGCTTCATTTTTCTAGAAATGATTCAAATAGAGTCTACGCAAGATGCAAAGTGGAGGACTGCAATTGGAGAATAAATTTGATTAGGAGGATCCGTGAAACTGGTTACTTCATCCTTGAGTACCTTCCAAAACAATCTTGTCCTCCTCCTCGTGAAGTTAAAAACCTCACAAGTACATGGCTGAGCCAGAGGTATTTGTACAAGTTCAAACTTGATTCTAAGAGAAGTGTTGAGGGTTTTCTTCAGGAGGTAATAGCTGAACTGAGGGTCAATATCTCAAAAGACCAAGTATATAGAGCTAATAGACTAGCTTTGGAAGCACTACAAGGTAAACCTGATGAACAGTACACAGAGTTATGGGATTACGCTGATGAGTTGAGAAAAACAAATCCGGGTTCCACTATCATACTAGGGACTGATAGCAACACTGGGGAGAACAAATTCTGTTGTTTTTATATTTGTTTTAAGGCTTTGAAAGATGGCTTCAAGGCAGGATGCATACTAATAATTGGAGTGAATGGATGCTACTTGAAGGGCCCCCACCGTGGCATCTTGTTGACTACAGTAGGAGTTGATGCTAACAAAAGCATATACCTCGTTGCTTTTGCTGTTGTTGGTCAAGAAAAGACAAAAACTTGAACTTAGTTTCTCACTGTTTTGAAGGGGGATTTAGATATTGTACGTGATGAGGGGTTCACTATTATGTTAGATAAGCAAAAAGGCCTAGTCAATGTAATCGCGGAGGTATTTTCGGGTTCTTTGAATAGATTTTATGTCAGACATCTATTGAACAACTTCACAAATGCTGGATTTAGAGGTGCTGCATTCAAAAATGGACTTTGGTTGGCTGTGAAGGCCACTACAAGTGGGCAGTTTAGGGCAACAATGCAAGAAATGAACAATTTGGACGAGAAGGCGGCAGAATGGTTTCTTGACAAGTCTCCTAAGCAATGGTCGTAGGCTCACTTCTCTACAGATTCCAAATGTGACATTCTATTGAACAAGTGTTGTGAGTCATTCAACAGTAGCATATTGCTGGCTAGTGATAAACCCATCATTTCCATGCTCGAGTGGATTCATGAGCATTTAATGAAAAAATTACAGGAAGGTAGAGACACAACCAAGAATTGGAAAGGAAAATATGCCCTAAAATCACATAAATCCTCAATGAACATATGCAAAAAGTGGCTGACTGCATTCCCATCAAGGCTAATGATACACACTATCAAATCTCCACGTGTGGTGGTGGAATGTATGTTGTGGATTTGGGAAATCAATCTTGTACATGTAGGAAATGACAGCTTTGTAGCATCCCTTGTAAGCATGCTCTTAGTGCTATCTTGAATCAAAAGGGAAAGCCTGAGGATTATGTGGCTGATTGCTACACAATTGAGACATACATCAGGTCTTATGCTCTTGTTTTACTCCCAATAAGCGGTTAAGAACTGTGGAGTCAGTCAGTATTCATTCCACCACTTTCACCAAATTTTGGTAGAGGAGTTGGCAGACCAAGAGCGGTAAGAAGAAGAGAACTAGAGGAATTGTAAAATCATGCAAGGAGAAGAGGTAGAGGAAGGCAACCTGTAATGGCTTTAAAAAGGCAAACACCCACAGTACAATGTTCAGCAAGAGAGGAGTATGGGAAAAAGGCCACAAGTTGAGGTAATTTTTACTTTGCATTTCTATATTTACTTTGCACGATCAGTATGTATGCTTTATGGGATTAGAAGTTAATATTTATACGCATGATTTTTTTTTATGTAGTTGAGGAGAAATTTATTTGGGGAAGGTACATTTGCACAAGGAACAAAGGTGATTTATTGAGTTTATTCCCTATTTTGCATGTATTTATGGTCTGATGCATTGTTTTTCATGTAATAGGGGACCACTTCAACACTTATTAAAGTATAGATGGGAACTAACTTTGAAAGATCCACTGGACAAGCAACACAACAACCTCCTGAAATTATGCCACCAATTTCTACTGTGGAAGCCCCAGAACCTGTGCAAGAGTCAGCCAACAACCAAAGAAATTGTGTACCCCGAGATAATTTCTTCTTCACCCCAACCACAACTTTACCTGGGTAATCAATGTTTGAACATATGCTAATGGGACAACAAGCTGAAGCTCCAAGAAGAAATTTTATGCCAAGACAACGACATGTGATGAATAACAGACTAAATATCAGAGCACCTGCTCCCATGGCAAGATGCTCATTGTCTACTGGACCTGTCACACCAACAAGGGTCATAATACAACAAGGTGGTCAAAAGGTTGTCAACTTATCTGATCTCATTTCTCCATATTCCCAACCTACTCAGGGAACTGTTAAGAAATGAAGTTTGATGCAGGGACTATATGAATTTACTGATGAAGTAGTATGAAGTACTATCTTTGATGCAAATGGTTGTAATTTCTTTTTGGTTCTTTTGAAATACATCATTGATGCCAAACAATAGTAGGCTTACATTAAAGCTTAGTTAACTTAGGTATGTATGTTTTTGTATACCAACTGTGATGGTTTGGTTGTTTGTTACATTAGGTCAATTGTATCTATTTTGAACTGATGCATTAGTGATGTAAGAAATATTGGATTGTGTTTATGCATCTTGAAATGCATCAGTGGATTTTTATTTCAGAAATTTGATTTATGACATGTCTATTTATGGTTTTTGTTTCTCTACCACAACACCATGTATGTCTATGTCATGATTTTGGTTTCTTTGTTGCAACACCATGCATCATACGTTTCATTGCAAGGTTTGGATAATTACAACAATATCCCTAATGAATCATTTTAAGTTTTTACAAAAATTACAGCAATATCCCTTATGAACCATTTTAAGATTGTACAATAATTACAACAATATCCCTCATGTCCTTATGTAATGTTTTGAAAAAATTATAGAAATCTCCACTCAGTGTATTTATAATTTTTGACCAAATTACATCTATTAGTTCATCAATTCCTGTGATAACATTATATAAACTACAAGAGATTGCTGGCAGTGGGATTTTCTGGTGTACTTCAGGGATAATTAACAAAAAAGTTCCTCTGTTTAGAATAAAAAAATATAACATCTGAGCCTACCAAGACGGCGAAAATTATAGGCTATCAATACTGAACCATTATATCAGCAACATATCATGCGCCACCATTTTCCTCCCGTTAACGTCCGAGAAAATGAAGATAAACAACAACACAATCACAACAACCATTATCAGCAGCAAATTTAAAAGCCTTCTCTTTTGATTTTTCAACATTTGAAACTCATTATCTTGTTTCTTCAATCTGCGCAGCCGACCCAGGTATGATGACACGAGTCCTATCACACATTGGATGATCTACCCAAGCAAAAAAATGACAACCACTATGCTAGAAAAAGAGAGAAACGGGGAACTAGAAATTTAAAAGAAAAAAAAAACAAAATTATAGCAATAGGGAACCTCGATGGGGCTCCGAATGTGCTTCCATGATAAGGCGTTAGCAGAGTGTGACACGGCCGTGTCAACTTCGTTTGTTCTCCGTTTGGCCTAAAATTTTAACTGTAGAAATCTTTTTGAGTCTAGAGTATTCTCCAATTAGAATACATTAATATCCTTTCTGGTTTGTGAGTTATAATCATTTCAATTTTTGTGTCGCCACTTTATCGAAAATCTCCATTCATCCAACTTCGGGCCTACGCCATTTTCAAATCGCTTTGAACCACGATTCGAGCCATATATTGTGGGAAGGGCTATTTGTATAGTTTCATATCCAATAAACAAAACTCAATTCCAACTTCTAAAACTCTAGATATTCCCATTTTTCTACAGCTTGCGCATTTTCGAAAACTATCAGTTTTTGCTAAACTTTGTCAAAACCTCTCTTCTGAATTTTATATTTGATTAAGTGATTTAATTATGTTCTAATATTTTATTGTACGACCATATATCACACGTACACTTGAATTATATGCCTATTTGGTACGTGGAACATTAATTGTGCACATGAACACTATCATGACATAGCATATCATTCCACGACACCTCATGTCAATACCGTGCGTCTTATTTGGTTTCATATTGAGTCATTTCTCACGAGTACACATTGTTCCCTCTCTTGTACAGTTCGTTTCCAGGGGGGAGACTTCCAAATCGAATAGACACCCATATTTGCTTATGTTTCCTGTCTGTGGTATTCCAGGTGAGGGTGTTTTCCATTCTAGTTATGTATACAAACCCTACAACCCGTTTGTGAATGTTTTGGCCAAAAACCTTATTGTATATGTATATGATTTTCAAAGATCATCGAGTAAATGTTTTTCAAGGGATTGAAGTGTTACCAACGAATTATAGTGATTTAATGACTCTCTACTGTTTTGGCGAGAACTGCACTTGACTGTACTCTATTGTGGGCCTGGGAAAACGTGGGATTGACGACCGGAACGGTATCGGGCCGTCTGAAAGAACCTTTGCACGTAGTACCCATTGGGGAATATCTTCGCGCGACCTAGGAGATGGGAAGACGAAATATTCTCGAAAGAGTGGGTAGGAGTCATGAGCCCCCGTCTCAACACTGTACTGAATGGATGGTTCGGGTCTGCAAACCTGACCATCACCCCAGAGGAAGGAGGTTGGACTGTATTGCTCTTGATTATTAATGAACAATTGATTGATTGAGTAATTGTTTGCATGATCACTTTTTGAATAAATATAAGAGAAAAAAAAATTTTGCCATCCGGACTTTGCGCATTTTTGCAATTTACTATCTCGGGTAACTTTCATTGCAAACCACCATCTGAACTTTGCATTTGTAACAAACCGCCATCTTTTGGTGGTTTTGGTGAAAATACAACTGACGTGGCGTATTTATAAACATGCCACGTGTCAAGTTTGGTGGTTTTGGTAAAAATACAACTGACGTGGCGTATTTCTGAACATGCCACGTGTCAAGTTGTTTGGCCAAAACCACCAAAAAAAAAAATTTAGATGGCGGTTTGTTACAAATACAAAAGTTCAGATGGCGGTTTGCAATGAAAGTTGCCTGAGATGGTAAACTGTAAAAATGGACAAAGTACGGATGACAATTTTTTTCTTTTCTCTAAATATAACCAAATGATCATACACGGTCGGAGTAAGTTTGGAGAATTGTGCACGCTCCCTCGCCGAGCCACTGAACACCTAACTGAATTGAAAATGTTTATAAATTGTTATAGTTGTAAAGTCTGAGCATTGATAATTGTTTTATGCCTCTTTGAATGAACTAATTTCTTTAAAACTTTGTTCGGGATTTATGGCTTGCATGTGCATGTTTCTATATATATGTATAGCCCCTGCTCACTCAGTCTTCTAGAGATTGAGCCCTCTTCCCACTTCTCCAGTTTTCTTGCAGGTTTTGCTAGGCGAAATCGGGTCTTGGTGTTCTTGTTTGAGTCACACCTGTACACTTGAGTCACATTTCATATTGTTGTATCTTATTGTATTATTGCATTGTATTAAATTATTGATAGGGAATTGATAGGGCTTGAAAGCCGATTGTTATTTATTGATGCATGTTGAATTCGGGACAGGTTGCATGATTAACTGAACCTGTTGTTAGAATTGCATGTTGTTTTGGTATTTACGTTTATATTCATGAGTTAGAAGTTGAAGAACGTTGGTGTCAACTAATTGAATTGGGGTTTATGTCTGATTGTGAATGCATGTTTGGAAATATTGCTTCTGCACTGCACATTTCGTATTCTCTGATTGATTGTTACAGGGTTAGAGTCCGCCTAGCTAGGGAAGTTTTTTTTTTTTTGTCACCCGTTCACTATGAGTCCGGTTTATATATGGACTACCCATTTCATATGTGGACTAAACTCATGGTGCGGGGGATGTGAAGCCTATCGTCGCTGATGCTACAGAGTGCATATGGTGGTTGTAGCACAAGCAGAGCTTTGCGATGTCGATGCAGTAGTTAGATAATTACCTCCCTCTCGACGGAGAAATCGCACGCCACCATCATCGAATCTACGTAGAAAAAAACAAAACAGAAGAAGATTACAAATTGGTGGATCGAAGAGCAACGCCTTTTGGAGTAGATTTCTGCGAATTTTCGAACAAAGAAACGAAAGGAAGGAACATATGCAGAGATTTGGAAAAGGGGGTTTCAAAATCTTCAACTGAAAACTAAATTTCTCCATGTTTGTTGCAGAAAATTTACAACAATGTAAGGACGAAGATGAAGTGCTTATGTACTTGGTGTTTCTCTTTCATTCTTTTTTAATTTAATGAGTAAAAGCAAAATGATTGATTTGCTATTTAAAAACTCATATTAGTGGAAAAATTCTTTTAAATTTTGAAATTGAGCACTAAAATAATAATAAATCACAAATTGGATATTAAATTCTTAAATTTTAAAGGTTGATTGCTAAAATGTAAATTATCCCAAAAATTAGGAATAAATTTTTTTTTTTAACCCTATTCTTAATTCCAGTCAAAAGTTTGCCCGGAAAACGAGAAGTACTAAAGTGAAAAAATATACCAAGCTTAGGGACTAAATTACTACGACCAAAATATTGAGGACCAAAAGCGTCATTCTCCAAAATACTGGACGAGCCGGCTTTACACGACTACCGAACCGGTTTATTTTCCCTTACGCGTAGGGCTGTAAATGGATATTCGAAAATCCGATATCCGTCTGCATCCGAATTCGTTTACAGAGGATATTATCCGAATCCGTCTCAAGAGGATATTATCCGTATTCGATTATAGACATCCGAATTATAAACGGATAAGGATATGGTAATAAGGCATCCGATCCGTTTCATTATCCGTTAGATATATCCGTTATCCGATTTATCCGTAATCCGTATCCGATAAATAATGTATTATATTAAAATATATACACAAAACTGTGTATTTATGATAGATTATCAGTATTAAGTAAATTTTTTAGCGCATTTATTAAAGAAAAACCTTAGGTTTTATTAGTAACTATATGTTCACGTCGACATTCATATAAAGATAATATAATTAACATATATTATGTTATTAATAAAAGTATTATATTTCAAATTAATTATATGATAAAATTTATAATTTCACCACATTTATACATTCGCTAAAACATAAAAATGATCTATATAGATATACTTATTATTTCTCTATTCGTCTAAAATATATATATTCAAAGTTATATAATTATTAAATAATTTATCTATAAATAAATAGTTGAAAATCTGATTAAAATCCGAATCCGTCCGAATCTGCCTTGTATCCGTATAAAAAGGATATTATCCGAATTCGATTTAAAAGGATATTATCCGTATCCGTCCGAATCATAAACGGATAAGAATATGATAATCATACATCCGATCCGTTTATTATCCATTTACCCCCTACTTACGCGTTAACCCCAAATTTAAATATTAAAAACCCTAGACCCGAAGGAAAAACCTTAGAAATCGAATACGAGGAGTACACAGCAGGAAAAAATGACGCAGAAAGGAGGATTGTTCAAAGGGCAGCAGAAGAAGAAATCGATTCCTCCCAATCGACATGGCAAAGTCTCTCACACTCGAAAGGGTAATTAGTTTCATTGCCCAAAAAATTTATGAGTTCACTTATATTTGTACAAAAAAGATCTAATCTTTATGTGTTAATGGATGCTGAAGGGAAGAGAGTGGTGAAGCCATCGAAGGTGACGAAAGAGATGGAAACTGATAAGGTGTGCCCTTTTCTTTTTATTTAGCAATGTTACCTTTTCTGGGAACTCTTTGTCCTTGTTTGAAATCTGTTTTAAGATAATTTGTACTTTTTGTGGTCTTTGTGAACTGGTGATGTTTTGTTTAATTTGTTTTACAGCTTAATAGTGCAATTTTTACTTTCATCAGCAATTACTCTATATTTGGTGTTGGGAAAAAAAGAATTATGAATTGGTTATTGGATGGTTCTTTATGTGAAAAACAGTTCATGCGGTGCTATTTTGATCCTATGCACTTGTTGGTAGTAGTAAACTGGCTCCCTTGATTGACAATTTGACAGTTTCCCAGATAATAGGATTTGAGCTTGAGAAATTACACACCTTATAGAATGTGCTGGATTATTAAGGAAAAGAAATTCCTGGGGAAATTTGAAGTTTGTTGTGAGTAGGGATGTAAACGAGCCGAGCCGAGCCGAACCTTGGCATTTTTTCTTGGTTCGGGCTCGGGCTCGGTCCTAAAAATATTGGCTTGGGTTCGGCTTGCGAGCCGACGAGCCACAGAAAAGGTGGCTTGGGTTCGGCTCGGGGTAAAGTTCGGGCTCGTCGAGCCGAGCCTCCGAGCCAGCAAAAAAACCATTGCGACCTTTGCCTAGATTTGGATCTGGCCATGTATATTCAACGCAGACAAAAAAAATGGACAGAAAATGAGGCGTTCTTGAACCAAAAAATTGAAACAAAATGGAGAAGAGAAGATGAGGCGTTCTTGAACCAAAAAACTTGAAAATTAAAATATAATTTCTAAACAATTTTCCATACAATTTTTAAAATCTCTCTACATCATGCGGGCGGTGATGGAGTTGTCGAAGCTGCAGGAGATGGTAGCGGCCTAGAATTTGGTGGTTGTCGCCGGCGGTGGTGGCGCAGGGGAAGATGGAGCGGCGGGCGGCAGAAATCTGGTGTGGAAGCAGCGGTGGCGCACGAAAATCCACGGCGGACGGTGGTGCACGGAAATCCACGAGAAGCTAGAGCGGTGGGAGGAAAAATCAAGTGTGGATGTCCTTCAGGTGGGTGGCGGAGGAAGTAATGGTGGAGGCAGAATTGTGGATGTACAGCGGAGACGAAGTATGCTGGGTCTTTGGAGGGGGCGGCGTTATTTAGGCTTTTAGGGTTTGTTTTCTTTTCTTTATATATGTATATATTATTTAATTTAGCATACACGTGTATACAGTATATACATATATATATATATATAATATATTTCATATATATATATATAATATATTTCATATATTTTTCTTTGCTTGCGAGCCGGCTCGCGAGCTTCGAACTGCCAAGAAAGAGGCTCGGGCTTGGCTCGAAAACCACATGAACCGAGGCATGGCTCGGCTCGGTTCGCTGTCTTCGAACTTGAGCGCGAGCTTTCCCCGAGCTGGCTTGCATGGCTCGCGAGTCAGCTCGGCTCAATTACATCCCTAGTTGTGAGTGTAATGCTCACAAGGATGTTCCCGTATGGGTGATTTCTTATGCAGTCATTTCGTTGGTGCCATCAGATGGGCCTTTTTAAAGATATGTGTTTGACAAACTTCATGTTTTGAAGACTTGGCCTGTTTAATACATTGTATTTGAATGCAAACAAGAGCTCATATATTGTTCAATAGTAAATAGCCTTTCTCATATCTCATTTTTGTTTTTTTTTTTTTTGGAAAGAGAAACTAGAATGATGAGAAACTTGGCATAGAGAATAAGATAAAAGAGGAACCACAGGGAATAAGATTGTTGAAGTCAAATCTCTCTAGCTATGATATACGTTTTGGATATAAAGAGGAATGAAAATCTTGATGCAGTGATAGCTGCAGAATGGATCTGTTACTTCATGAGACACCAGAACTTGTTATTGTGATGCCCCTTTCGATTTACGTAACATGTGATTATGTTGAGTTCTAATGTGCTGCATTGAAGATTAAGCATTGAAAATTGCCGTATGACAGCTTTTCATTACATTTTGCACATGGATCAATTCTAGAAACTTTTTGATAGGCCAATTTAAAAGATACAATGATACATCAAGAAATTGTAGTAAATAGACCGACTCTACTCTTTCAACAACATGAGATCATTTATGCATTCTAAACTGTACCTTCTCAACGCTTTAAGAAGTTTGAGGATACCAAATCAGTTTATATTGAAACTTGAGTTTCCTCTGCTTGCATGGATTTGTATACTAACAGCCTTCGTTTTTCTTTTCTTGGGTTAGGAGCTGAGCAAGTTTATAAATTATTGCAATGAGGTAAAAGCCGCAACTGTTGCTAATAAAGATGGCGGACAGTTAAGTATCGTCAAAACACAGGCTGATAAATCAAGTGGTTCGAAGTAGATGAAACACTGGAGGCAAATAGTAAAATTTTGAGTTGTACAAGCACAAGCTTGATATTCTGAATGTATCTCTTTTGGTTAAATTTGAATGTCTCTCAACCTGTCTGACATCTGTTCGATTAATTTGTGGTTGGTACAGTTTGGTAGCGTATATGTTTGTTTTACATTCGCAACTGATTTTGCAGATGTAGCATGCTTGTGAAAGTATGAATAGATGAAATTTTGATGCGGCCATCTCGTTGATATTGCTTGAATTTTAGGAGGTGCTTTTTGTAATATTCACATTAGTTTAGGGCACACCATTTATATCATTTTACCACTTCATCCTCGAAGTTGTTTTATTTTTTTTTAATATTTTCATAACTTTTGGGTGCAGTATGATATGATTTTATATTATTTTCCATACAAAAGATTTGAACACAACTTTAAAAATTTCCTCTGGCATTCCATTGTTTGTATAATCCGCAGTAAATTAATGAACTTTATTACATATATAACTTTCTTTTCATTTAAGATCCAATATTTATATCTTTTGCAAAGGGTGCCAAATTTTATATAAGCCCCATCATTTTGAGCTCTCCATCTAAACCAATTACGGCGAACAAGTGTAATTGTAATATGGGATTGTCTTTGATATCTCCCCAAGGTTTGTTAAAATGCTCATTCACTCCCTCATTTTTAGCTCATCCCTATTAACTCCCCAAATGAAAGTTTGAATTTTTATTTGCTCCCTAATGACCTTAATTGAGTGATTAACCTTAATTGAGTGATTAACCCTTAATAACTTAATTGAGTGATTAACCATTAATAATATTACCCACCTTTATCACTATTATTGTATATTTCAAGATCAACCATCGGAAAAAAAATGAAAAGGGGATCGGTGCAGCGCTGAGGAAGAATGTGTTCTACCGTCGGCACCGATTTGAAGACGTTCCCGGTGGGTTTCCGGCGACGACTCCATCTTGCCTAGCGTACCACCCTCTCCCGCAATTTCTCTGCACATTTAGAAGATGCCATCTCTCTCGCCGTTCCCGTCGATGCACTTTACTGTAATTGGCTCCGACGACCTTCGCCGACGAAATGTAGGACTGATTATTGACTCCCCGCTTTGCTAATCTCAGACAATTTCTGAATTAATTGTTGCCTCTGAGTTAATTCTTTCCTTTCACCATTTTTTAGCTCAGTTTGCTGAATTAATTGTTGCATCTATTTCGGCATTAGACATGGGTAGCCCACATGAAGTTGGTGAATGTAACACACCTGTGCGGCTTCTTGGTGGTATTCGTTATAATCACAAAATGCAGGTAATCTCAATTAGGGTCGACTTTAATTTGACGACTTTGAAGACAATTGTATGTGGTTGTTGGCCTGAGGTAAACATGAATGAATTAAGATTGACCTACACTGCGCCTCATGCTAAGGATCATGAAGTTAGGTTATTGAGTGATGAAGATGTCTATAACATGATTGATCTACATAAAACGTTCAATTTGACATATGTTGATATTAAGGCCACTGATAGGGATGATGAGACCGAGCATATGGGATCGACTGAGTTCAGGTACTTTGTGTTTTGCTACAATGATGAAACTGACATGTTGTATTTTGCTACAATGATGAAACTGACCCGTTGTATTTCGCCTCATTGTTTTGTTCGGCAGCCTTGTTAGGTACCGAGGAGAAGATGCGAGAACGTCACTTACACCCCAATCTGAGGCTATGGCTTCTAATTCCCGAGATTCGTGGAGTATGTGCATAACCGGGGTAGGCCAAGGTTTCAGCGATGCGGGTGAGTTTCGGACAAAACTGAAAAATTACTCTGTGGCCATCCATCGTTCATTCAAGTATGTTAAAAACGATAGTTCGAAGATCATAGCGGTGTGTCTCGATAGGAATTGTAAATGGCGTATCTATGCATCCTATGGCAAGAAAGACTTAAAATTTGCAATAAGAAAATGTTGCTTGCAGCACACGTGTCGAGAGGGTATTCTGATGTCGAAGGGTCATCCTAGAGCTGATGCTAACTGAATTGCGAACCTTGTGAAAGATAAGGTTAGAACTTGTCCCAAGTATTCTCCTAAAGAAATGAAAGACGATTTAGAAAGGGATTATGGTGTTGAAATCCCTTACAAACGGGTGTGGAAGGGTAAAGAAATAGCTATGTATGATATCCATGGGTATGATGGTGCATCGTATGATCGAGTGAGATGGTATTGTGATGCCGTAAAACAAACAAATCCGGGGAGTTTTGCTGATTATGAGGTGGATAATAGCAAAAAATTCACGAGGCTGTTTCTTTGCTTTCATGCATGTCTGGTTGGTTTTCTTAGAGGTTGCCGGAAGTTGATTTTTCTGGATGGAACTCACATCAAGAATAACTTCAAAGGCTGTCTCTTGTCTGCCGTATCGAAGGACGGCAATGATGGTTTTTTCACCCTCGCATATGCGGTTGTAAGCGCTGAAAACGATGCCAATTGGGAATGGTTTTGTAGGAAATTGCATGAAGCATTAGCGAGTCAGACACGAGGCATAATCAGTTTAGATCGTATACATTTTTCTCGGACAGACATTCTGGGCTACGGAAGGCCATCCCAATAGTTTTTCCTGGCAGCCACCATGCGTATTGTCTACGACATTTGGTTGATAATTTCCGGACGCAGGTAAGAAACATCATACTTATTTGATTTACTTATTTGTTAACATGAAGTATTTAATTCAGAACATGAACTTATGTTTGTTGTGTTGACTTGTTTTTTAATTAAGAAACATGAACTTTTCCAGAAATTATACGAGATATGGCCAATTAGATGCGGCATTTGGCCATTTATGTACGAACAGATTCATAAGTTTATACGAGATTGTTTACGAGAAATCTCAAACTTTATGTAGTATTTATTGTGTCCTATGTAATCCTTTTTTTTTTTTTTTTTGCAGATTCTCAGATTCTATCCTTACAAGAACAAAAAACATTGGGAATCTATGTTTCAAAAAGCCGCGTACACTACCTCGTTCAATGACTACCAGAAATATGTGGCTGAGATTGTGAAAGCTATGCCTCGTGCAGAAGACTTCATCCTGCAATCGGAGCCACAGAATTGGGCGAACTCTCTCTTTTCAGGCGAACGATTTGGTGTCATAAATAACAACGTTGCGGAGTCTTGGAACGCCTGGGTGACTAATGCAAGGGTTCTACCTATGTTAGGTATGGTTGATCAGATACGCGTACAAATAATGACCATGATGAAGGATAGGCGCGATCTTGGAGAAACATACAACATTGAACTTCTATGTCCTGAACCAGAAGAGATACTGAGGCATAATTATATTGAGGGTCGCAAAATGACCTTAAAGCGTGCAAGCCCGTTTCTGTTTGAAGTTACCGAGGGTAAGTCAACTTATGCCGTGGATTTGGAAACAAGAACATGTACTTGTAAGCAGTGGCAGATATTCAGAATAGCTTGTAGGCATGCTTGTGCTTGTATTGAGGACAAAGGATTTTCGTTATATGAATTCTGCGACGAAGCGTATTCTGTCGCAACATTTAGAGAAGCGTACAGGTTGCCTATCTACCCCATACCAACAGGTGGAGAGATGGTTTTGGTTGAAAACGAACATGATCAATTTGTTTATCCACCCGAAGTGAGAGTTCAACCCGGACGTAGGAGACAAAAAAGAATACCATCTCAGGTTGTCAAAAGAGCAATTACATGTTCACGGTGCAAGCGAAAGGGTCACAATCGCCGTGGTTGCAAAGAGACCCTTGATTCTTAGTTTGTTGAAATTCATTCGTAGTTTTTCTTTCAGTTGTGGAGACTTGTGTTTGATGTATTGACTTCTGTTTGTTGTGGTGACTTGTGTTTGTTGTATTGACTTGTTTTTTAATAAGTTTGTATGCGGAACTTTTCCAGAAATTGTACGAGATATGACCAATTAGATGCGGCATTCGGCCATTTATGTACGAACATATTGATAAGTGTGTACGAGATTGTTTTCCAGAAATTATACAAGATATGGCAAATTAGATGCATGTACCAACATATTGATAAGTGTATCTCATATAATTTCCAGAAATTATACGAGATATGGCCGATTAGATGCGGCATTGGGCCATTTATGTACCAACATATTCACAAGTGTATACGAGGAACTTTTCCAGAAATTATACGAGATATGGCCGATTAGATGCGGCATTAGGCCATTTATGTACCAACATATTGATAAGTGTGTACGAGATTGTCTTCCACAAATTATACGAGATATGGCCAACTAGATGCGGCATTCGGCCATTTATGTACGCACATGTTCATAAGTTTATACGCGAAATTTTTTCAGAAATTATACGAGATATGGCCGATTAGATGCGGCATTCGGCCATTTATGTACCAACATATTGATAAGTGTGTACGAGATTGTTTTCCACAAATTATACGAGATATGACCAATTAGATGCGGCATTCGGCCATTTATGTACGCACATGTTCATAAGTTTATACGCGGAACTTTTCCAGAAATTATACGAGATATGGCCGATTAGATGCGGCATTCGGCCATTTATGTACCAACATATTGATAAGTGTGTACGAGATTGTTTTCCACAAATTATACGAGATATGGCCAATTAGATGCGGCATTCGGCCATTTATGTACGCACATGTTCATAAGTTTATACGCGGCACTTTTCCAGAAATTATACGAGATATGGCCGATTAGATGCGGCATTGGGCCATTTATGTACGCACATGTTCACAAGTGTATACGAGATTGTTTTCCAGAAATTATACGAGATATGGCCGATTAGATGCGGCATTCGACCATGTATGTACGAACATATTCACAAGTGTATACGAGATGTAGAAAGATGTGTCATCGTAACAAAGGATACGTACAATTACTGAATTAGTACGAATGGTATGCCGTGTGATACTATAATGCATTAATATGTGCTATACGTACTACATGAGACTCTTTAATTGAAGCGTTTGGGACATCGCACCAAGTGATACATACTAGAGTAACATATATGTGGTGGTGCCATGTAGCAACTGAGACACAAATGCTATTATGGGATCTTATATTACATGCAATGTAATTATGTCACCTTGTTCTACCAACAATGACCACTTATACGACTAAAAGTTGTGTAATTCAGGCTTGCGGGGGGTTGAGACAAGTTTATACGCGGCACTTTTCCAGAAATTATACGAGATATGGCCGATTAGATGCGGCATTGGGCCATTTATATACGCACATGTTCACAAGTGTATACGAGATTGTTTTCCAGAAATTATACGAGATATGGCCGATTAGATGCGGCATTCGACCATGTATGTACCAACATATTCACAAGTGTATACGAGGAACTTTTCCAGAAATTATACGAGATATGGCCGATTAGATGCGGCATTGGGCCATTTATGTACGCACATGTTCACAAGTGTATACGAGATTGTTTTCCAGAAATTATACGAGATATGGCCGATTAGATGCGGCATTCGACCATTTATGTACGAACATATTCACAAGTGTATACGAGGAACTTTTCCAGAAATTATACGAGATATGGCCGATTAGATGCGGCATTGGGCCATTTATGTACGCACATGTTCACAAGTGTATACGAGATTGTTTTCCAGAAATTATACGAGATATGGCCGATTAGATACGGCATTGAGCCATTTATGTACCAACATATTCACAAGTGTATACGAGATGAAGAAAGATGTGTCATCGCAGCAAAGGATACGTATAATTACTGAATTCGTACGAATTGGACGCCTTGTGATACTATAATGCATTAATATGTGCATCAGGCTACAAAATGTTAAAGGGCCAACACTAAAAAATTACGTCACGGCACAACAACATAACGGAAAAACCAACAAAAAAAAAAAAAAAACAGAAATTATCCAGAAATTAAGCAAATGTTTCCTACACAAATCAACATAGCATCTTTGCTTCACTCAATATCGTAGCAGCCAGATGAGCCCGGTAATATGGCATCTTCACATTCGGCATCTCCCTCCAAAACGTAGGATCATCCCTAGAAAAGCATTCGGCAAACAGGCAGAAAAAGGCACCGCAATCAAGGCTGTCGGGATCTTGCTGGGGACAGACCTGACCTTGAACTTCATCACTTGGGATCTCATAATTGTGCACATTAAACAGGTATATTCGGATGAACTTTGCCCATGTTTTCGCCTGCCCAGTTGCCACCGCAGATAACATTGAGTTTAAACGTGTGAATACCTTCCTTTCAGTGTCCAGGACCACCATATGCCAATGAAATTTCGTATTTATCGGGAAGATGATGTAACGGTGTCCTGACAACACATCGAGATTCAAACGATCAAGATACATACGCACACTCCCCATGACACCGACTTGGAAGAATGCATCAAGCTCTCCCATATCCACACGATGCAATCTCTTCTTTGAACCCTTAATGAACTTTTGGCCGTACAGGCCCTTCAATATCTCGGTTGTCGCGTGAGCTGACATCACCCAAATTTTTGTCGAATTATTCCTGCTGTTCAGCATCTGAGCATAGCACTCAAATAACTTTTGCATCATCTCGCATCCCCAAAGTAGTCTGTAAATGTCAGAATTATGGACTTCCTCTTCAACCCCTCTGTAAACAACAACCACATCCTCCCCACCCGACTCACCCCGGATGAATCCATCGATCAATTCGCGTTCTTCTGTAGTAAGATCCTCCCGTCCAGGGTAGTCTAACCTCCCAACATATTCAATGCAGTCATCCATAAGGGTTTTCACCTTCACAACACAAGAATGTAAATTTACAGATTGTAATATTATCATATAACTAACTGACATTGATTATAATTAACTGAAAATCTGATATATTACCTTCTTCTTGGTCTTCGGGACCGTGGACGACGAAGGTGTAACGAAGTCGGGGGATTTTCTTTTCTTTTTCCTATCAGCCCTCTCTCTGACATCAGTAACAATGGAGCTAGTGACAATGGAGCTAGTGATAAGGGAGCTAACAGTATCATCAACTCTCTTCATTCTCCGCTCAGCACGTGAATTGTTCGAATCGGAACCACTGGCATAAATGGACCCACAGTCATGATCCTCGTCAGCCTTCACTACTTTATCCTCAATTATTATCGGCTCCGCAACATACTCTCCAATCTCCAAAACACCTTCATCTTTGGTTTCTTTCACCTCCACATCATTCTCCACCTCTTTCTCTTGCAAATCAGTTAATATAACAGTCGCATCTACCTGCTCCTCATTCTTCTCACTTTCCTCGACCTTTTTACTTTCCTTCTCTTCTGCAACCTCCCCATTGTTCTCAACATCTTGTTCAGAATCCACCCCCACCATCTCATTAACTGTAGCATTTTCAGGACTTTTATTATCCTCTTCCTCTTCAACATTTTCACCTATCAGCCCATCACTCTCACTCTCAATGTCACTCCCCCGTTCACCCTCCGCCCCGACAGTCAGGTTATCCTCACTGTCTTCAGCAAGCCCCTCTCCATCTTCGTTGTCATTCTCCTCTGCCGAAATCTCCTCAGTTTCAGAATCTCCACCCTCTACATCCTCAACACCCTTCTTTAACAATTTTCCCAACAACTTTAACTCTCTTCGTTGATTCGCAACAATTTCCCTCAGCAAAGATATAGTCCCCGATTCAATATTAGTGTTTGATGTGGGAGGTTGGAACAGTTGCAACTCCCTCGGTTGAGTTGCAACAATGTCCACAAGCTGCAGATGATAACCAAAAAAATTTGTTATTAATAATAGACTCAAAATAGTAAAGTTAAAATGTTAAATGAGTTACCTCAATCCTCTGAATGTCATTCAGTGCAACCTGGCCTCTTTCAAAGTTGCTGGGCAAATTGGATTCTTGTGCTTGCCATCTAAAAAATCTCGAAAATACCCTCAGCGCGGTAGGACAGCCACGCGTAGGAAAATGTTCGTAAAACCAAGCCTATTTCATATTCATAAAACATATTCAGTATTCAATTATTTAACAGAACTATACTTATAATAGAAAATAACATATACTATAGATCTTAATACCATGAAACCAGCCACGAAACCGTTGACGTAGGCTGTATTATTGTTCAGATAATGACTCATTGCTCCCACCAAAAACTTATAAACAGCCACACCCCAGGCATACTCTCCAATGCAAGACAGGTCATCCACATAGCAAAAGAGTCCTCTAGGAATAGTACCTGAGCTCTGAGAAAACAACAATGTCGAGAATACAAATAGTACATACAGCCGGCAAAGATCTTCCACATCATCCTTGTCTGTACTCTGGACCAGCTCTTTCATCATTTCTGCAATTACTTCCTTCTTACACTTCGATGGATCGTTACCAAAAAATTCTTCAAGTGTCGATGATGGCAGCTTCAGGTGTAAATCAACGCTCAAACCATAATGCCGCAGCCCATTAACTATACAGAATTCGGTATCGCTGAATGGAACATCGATATCTTGCCCCACAACCACAGAACAGGTTTGCACGTCGAATCTGGATATCAAGAGCTTCAGTCTGGAATGGGATGCATATGCAAACGGCATGTCCAACAAACATCCAAATGGTAATCTAGAAATGGCTTCATGGTGTACGGGCCTCATTAAAACCCGAAGATTTTCCATTTCTTTGCAGAATGCCACGGGGGAACAACGGGTTTGGAAACGGTCCATTGCTGCCAAATATAACAAAACACAGTTCATATCAATGTAGGACATTCAATTTCAAACAAACAACTAATAAGCAATTGCATTCATGGGAGAAGGAACCTTCACAGAATTCAGGGCATTTCAAATAATTCATCTAAAGGACAATTCCATGTACAAAATTGGTATAACAATATGCCTAAATTCTGGAATATCATATGAAGCACAATGTGGGGACGAAAAGCTAAGGCTTTTATATTCAACCAACATACATCCATTTTTTCAGCATTTCTGTTCGATCAAGGCCCAAATACCCCAGGACATTCAAATTATATGAAAACCCAACCTTCTTCCTGAACCAAAATTACCTAATACTTAACCTAATGCGCTCAATTTCGTATTGGAGAAAACTGAAGAAAACGCCCAAAATTTTGGCGGAAATTACCTCAGTTTTCGTGGTCCTCGCCCTCGTCGTCGCTTCAAAACTTTCTTTCTGATGTTTCAGACCTCAATGCCGGCGAGTGGCGACCCTACTGCGGCAAAATTGCGTCCGACAAAAAACCTCCTTCAACTGCTGAGTCCAGCCACAAACCTCCTGCAACAAACCCTACCCCGGCCACCAACGTCGACTACTTCGCTCCAATGTCACTTACTGTCCGGTCGTCGCGAAATGCAGACTGTGCCGCCGGTTATTGGGAATCGCCGGTTATTTGGAGCTTGGGGGGTTTTCATTTAATTCATGAATTAAAGTGTTTAGGAGGGAAATTAATAGGGTTGAAGGGCATCTTTGTAAATTCAGCCAAAATAGGGAGTAAAGGGAGATTTTTAAAGTATGTTGGGGAGTTAGTGGGGAGAGAATACAAATGGGGGAGTTGAAGGAAATTGGACCAATATTTGGGGGAGTTATTGAGGATTATCCGTTGTAATATATCAGATTTGACTTTTTTCTTTGTAATAGTCTAAAAGGGGAAACCAGTGCATGCACCTATTAATTTTTTATTTTAAAAAAATATATAAACAATAAAAAAAAATTCAAAAATAAAAAGATAACAATTTTTTCCCATTAAAAAATTAATGAGTCCCGATGCATGCAAGAATTTTCCGTTTAAAAGTCACTTTGTAATAGTTTAAAAGTCACTGCACACACCTTTAATAATATTATTTTCTCACGTCGTATCGTGTCACTATTTATATTTAATATTATATCCAACATTTATTACGTAAAAAATTCAATAAAAAATCTATCATTCATATCTTGTTCGTATTCAAACATCATAAGTTACACATTCGTAACTAATCTAACAAGTAACTCTGTCGATTACATTGACAGATTGTAATTTCTACATATGAAGGTATTTTTTCATAAATTATTTAAACTTTGGGACTCTGATACACGAATACTTGAAAAATATTATTTTATCGTGACATGTTGAACATTCTTGTCAAAACATATCTTATGTGAAAGAAAAAAAAAAAAAAAAATTACATCACCATATCCATATCATGTTGTGCCTGTATCATCGTATTTGTGCCCGTGCATTATAGTTTTGGGATATTCATGATAAACCTAATAGTTTTTAACAAAAATGAATATCCCACGATACTATAATGGATCTAACTTAGATTGAAGAGAGCTAGGCATAATCAATTATAAGTAGCCCTTATGGCATCACAAAAGTCCAGCTAAATTTTATTTGCGGGGAATTCCCGAAAACTCCCCAAATGATAAGTCCAATTCCTTTTAACTCCCCATTTTCAAAAATGATGTATTAAAACTCAAGAATCGCGTATCTAAAACCCCAAATGATGTATTTGAAATACAAGAAAAACATCACGTATCTAAATCCCAAAATTGCGTATCTAAATCCCAGAATCGCGTATCTAAAACCCCAAATGATGTATTTGAAAATGGGGAGCTAAAATGAACTTTTCAAACCCATGGGGAGTTTTAAAAAATTGCCCCTTTTATTTGAACAAATAAAAAAGAAAAATATTGTGGATAAACATTTCGTGCACCACTTCTTGTCGCTTGTTATGCCATTTGGCCTCAATACACAGAAATTGCCTGCAATTAGTGAGCAAGTAACTCCTGCTTACAAGAGAGCTAATTAATATAAGAGGCAGAGAAATATGAAATTACCCAATTCCCCAATTCTAGCCATCAGAAACAAGTTCCAACCAAAGCTGCTTAGTGGTGACCATTTTAAGCGAAAACAAAACAAGTATCTGTGACATAGCAAGTGTAAAATGTATGCACTAAATCTACAGAAAATGGCTCAAAAAACGCAAAACAAAAGCAGAAAGCATAGTCCTACCAAGTGAACTAATTGATTGTTACAGAAACCCACACCTTCATACACCAAGAACTGGTCAGGAGGAGACAGACAATCCAAGAATATTTTCAAGCATTCACAGGTGGCAATTAAAAATAAAATTTCTGGGAGTTCAAAAGTTAAGAGAATCTAAAGATCTCAATCTCAGACCAAAAACATTTCAGCAAAAGCACAAATAAGGATGGCAAATACATCAAGTAGAGCGTGTTTAATTATTTGAGCTTCCACCACCCACATTCCCACCCCATCCAAAACAGGGTCTTTCAGTACATTTTTCATACATAAGGAACTACCAAAACAGACAAAAAATAAGTACACAAGGGGTGTGTGCAGATGATATCAAATCCCAACCGGATAGGTGAACATAACAAAATTGATTGAAACTACAATCACTCTGTTTTGGTCTCTGCTGATCCAGGCTTTTCATTGGCTTTCGCATCAGCAGAACAACACCCACCACCATGGTGGTGGTGGTGATGGTGGTGGTGGTGATGGTGGTGTTGCTTCTTACCCTTCAATTGCTTCCTCATGTCGTAAGCGTCTTCCCCGTCGGCATAATATTTTGCCTCCACATCATGAATCTTGTACCCTAATGTCTGGGTATATAAATTAAATGCAGCCCTATTGCTCTTCCTAACATGCAGTGACACATACTCTGCCCCATACACCTGTTTAAGAACCAGATAAACATGATAGCTTAGCAATTATCAAATAAAAACTAATATTCTTGGTCCATTCACAATTTGCCAAAATCTGGTTAAGAAACAAATGCCAGCGAAATATAGTGAACCAACAGGATAATAGACATCCTACTCTCACCATTTCAATGCATGAGACACTTGAGAAACTTCATGCAAGAAAAGGTCAATAACTAGCACCACACTCTTCAATTCATTTACATTATTAAAAAATTTACCAACTTTACCTCAGAAATGAGATAAGATGGTAAAAGATAATCGGAGGTGCAATCTCGGTTGTCGTCTGCAGCATTACAAAAGATAATACAGGGTTTGTAGCCCAAACAAAGTACAAAACTTCTCCTTTTGCCTTCTTATTTAAACTCATCATTTGCAACCTGGATAAAGTTCAATGAAAGTTGCCAAACATATAGTTTATTTTACTAAACTACATGCATATATTTCATCTCCTATCCATGTTCCTAAACTAGAAATTGATAAATCTTTCATGACATTACCATAGGATAAAAGCAACTCTTTCCCATAAACAATATATTCTCAACAACTCCCAAAAATCATATCTTGATCAAAATAGAAATTACAAAGTCTGTTGCAAATGATACAAAAGTCAGAGAGCTGCAATGCACTCCCCAATATAAATCAGCCTAAACACTATTCAGTGGCCAAGAGAAGCAATTTCCAGGTATTTCCTATCCAACCATTATGTTTAGTTTATTAGGAGTACTCAACTAACCAAAAAAAGTCACTATACTCTCATTATCAATTAAAAGGGGGAAAGAAAAGGGAGTATAATCTGAGAAATTGAATCAAGGCAAAATCTAATTCCCAAAGCTGCCCAACTATCAAAATCATTTGATATAACAAAAATGTTGTTCACTCTGAATAGCAAAAGTTCAATTCTAGCTTAAATACCCAAATCCTCTCAAGACAAACCCGCAGTAATTAGATTATAAAGAAAAACCCTAAAAATCGTATCGGACCTGTTCCATGGCATTTTGAGCCGCAGTCATGAGTTTGGTGGCGAGGCCGAGTTTTCGGTGAGTTCTGAGCACGGCGAGAGAGGTGATGTGGCCGTGGCACTCGGTGGTTTCCTCCTCCATCTTGGCCAAAACATATCCGACGATCTTGCCATTGTAATCCTCGGCAACGTAGAGCAACTGCGGCCACGAAAGAATATGGTAGAAATAGTACTTCATCTGATAATTCTCCGGCAGGCAGAAAAGATTGCAGGCCTGCATCGCCAACAAGTCGTCCACCGTCGCCTTCCTGATGCACACCATGGTTGCTTAATCTTTCAGTGAGGCAAAGGATTAGGGTTTTGATTTTTGATTGCTGGGGATGGAATGGAAAAGGGTTAGTCTTGTGTCTATATGTATATATATTTTTATAGGGTTAATTACATCTAGACCCCTTCCGAGTTTAGTATATTACAATTGGATCCCTATTAGTCATTTTATTACAGTTTGACCACTTCTAAAATTTCGAAATTACTAAACGGTGAAGAAAATGTACGATTTCGTTAAATATTTCACGTTATATTCCAAATAATTGCGTTATATTCCAAATAATTTTGAAATGACCATTATGTTTGGTTCTAAGATCATGTTTTATAAAAGTAGGAAAAAAAAATCACGTCTTTTTAGAATAAATAAACGGTTAAACAAACAATTATTTCACAATTATTTTAAATATAATGGTTATTTCATAATTATTTGGAACATTCCGTGAAATATTTAACGAAATTGTATCTTTTCTTCACCGTTTAGTAATTTCGAAATTTTAGAAGGGGTCAAACTGTAATAAAATGACTAACAAGGGTCCAATTGTAATATACTAAACTCGGAAGGGGTCTAGATGTAATTAACTCTATTTTTATATTAATTATATATACTCTTTTGTGTCATTTTCTATTTCCGTCTATACATTTACCTTGATAAGATTTCTTTCACCCCAAAAAACTTCATACTTCTATTTAAATTGACTTATTGGATTAATATAGCTTAATAAAAAAAATTGTATCGACTATTCATAATTACGTCATTTCCATCTTTAAACCGATACGTTATGAATTCGAGTTTTATTGGATATATGTTTAAAAAAAAAAGTTTTAAGTCAATCTTAATAGTTTTATTTCTGTAAATATCTCTCTTGGAGAGAGGGTCCATACCTGCAATATTAAGCAATATAATAATTGATTTCATCAAGGATTTTTGCATGAAAATGAATACTACTATTAATGTTTACGCAAGCATTAGCATGGCTGCATCTTTATGCATTTATCTTAATAATCATGGCCTCAATCATTATATTGAAGAGGATGAAAAACAGCCTATAGCTGTGAAAAATAAATTAAAAAAGCTAATTGCTTAATCCTATTGATATTTCAGGATGCGACCTCAAGGAGGCAGAAATTCCTCTAATAGAGGTGGAAGAACTATTGCCCAATTTGGAAATCAAAAGCTAATAGCTGAAAATATTGCAAATATTTCATCATCCTCAAGTAATACACCAAAGGATGATCCTTTATATAAGGAATTTTTAGCTTATAAAGCTAAGCAGGAGAGTAATACTCAATCTGCTCCATCCTATGCTAATATTGTAGGAGATGAAGAAATTGATTCATCTGAATTACCACACGAGCAGAATGCTCATAAAGAGGTAATATTTCTTTTAGAAGATAAAGATTTGAGATGGAAGGATAATATCTGGCATCTCATGCAGAGATACTTGGATACTGCATCTTTTACTGCCGGTTCATATAAACAGCGAACCCATTTTGAGAATATACTCAAAGTGACAGGATCCTGCGAATTTAATCATTTTTATGCAGGAAAACAAACTAAAGTTTATAGCTTTAGTAAAGTCATCATCAAGCAAATAATATCTGCCGAAGAGTGGGGAATAAGCACTCTCAGAGAAAGAGAATATAGTCTCCAAAATTCCCAAGTTAAAATAAAATTTAATTATTGGGATTATATTGAAGCATTTAATAAAGCTTTCCTTTACCAGAATGAGCTTCATAAACATTCATGGTTTTTTAAAATCTGTCCAAATGTTTATAACAAGGACATTCCAAATTGGTTATACCAATGGTGGCTTGGTTTTGGCCCTACAGCAAAAATTTTGCCAAATAATTTTCAGGAATTATATTCCCAATGGGTAGAAATTTCTCCCAAAATAATGGATGCTCAGAACAATGGAAAATGGATAGAAGGAATGCCTTTTCTTCATTTCTTTACTGAATTTGGTATCCCTTGGATTTGGAAATGGGAACCAGAGTTGGGAGAAACCCAACAGAAAATACCCTGCATCTTCAGGACCTTTTATACCAAGTTCTGGAAGAAAATGCTGGCTCTTAACAAAGAAGGAAGTCTGGAGGGCCAAGAAACCATTGATAATATCAAGACAAAGATTCATGAATATATTCTTCAGGAGGAACAAAATAAAACTCCTAGTCCATTTGAATATATTTCGAAGAAATTATATTTCCAAAAAGGACAAACTTCGGATGAAGAAAAAGTGGCTTCTTATCTTAAGGAAGTAAAGAAAGATTTAATGAAAAATCTAAATTTTGATTCACAATCAAGTGCTTCTATGGATACATTATCCAACGATGATTACTGCCCAGCTGGCGAAGCCTAGAATCCTTATGAGGATATGTTTGAAGATCTGGATCGGGTTATTCAAAAATATTTGAATAAAGAAGGAAAAGGAAAAGAATAAATGGGGCCCTGCAAAAGTTGATTGATATGCCAACCACCTTACAAATACCATTTGCGGAAAGAATATTAGCCCGCTGTTTTACGGGACATGGTTTTAATAAAGCTACCATGGTTTTAATAAAGTTGTACTTTGCTCATTCATAATGGAGCAAATAGTTTAGGTTAGTTTTGAGTTCCGGTTTTCAGTTCCGTGTTTTTATCTATTTATAGTAGCGCTCATTGTTGCACTAGGCAGAGCGAAAATGAATAAGTTTGTAATTTTAATTTCAGTTTGTAAACACTTTCAAAATTCTGAGTGAAAAAATTTTGCAATCCTGCAAGACTGGTGTCCCAAATTAATAAGTAAGTCATTTTATTCTCCAGTTCTTTAAGTTTATATTTCTGTATTCTATTGTGCCTCCTAATATGGCCAGCTAAATTTTATTGTGTTGAATAATATCATGTTAAGATTGAAAAAAAAAAAAAAAAGTACCAGATCGAAAAATTTATTTCTGGGTTGGTTTAAGCTAAAATAGGCAGAGATTAGGTTTAATACCGAAGTCTGGATTCGCCCATTCTGTTGCCATGTTTTAGGCGTTTTTTAGGGCTTGCCTCCATGACTGGTTAAGAACTAAATCTCTAGCTCGTTTTAATTTAGTAAAATTACCATGTATAGTATAAAAGTTTTGATGAGGTACTACCAAATGATTTAATTTTATCATTCAATAATATTCTTAATTCCGCCTTAATAAAAGATCCCTCTGACATGATTTTTTTTTTCTTTATTATTTAATTGATCAATAATTTTTGATCTAACATCAGGATCTTGAATCATTTTTAAAATATCAAGAATATTTTCATTGGTAATGACATTTATTTCCTGGAATTGAGAAAGGATTTGATAAATAGTACCTTCTTCAGCATCTGAAGAATCTGCCTGGTTATCACAGGTTAAACCATTTTTACATGGTTCACATTCTTCTGATTCAGAAGAATAGTTTTCATTTTCTAAAACTTCTAAATCATTTGAATATGATGATTTTTCAGTTTCAGAATCAGAGTTTAAAAATATTTTGCAAAGAGTATCTTTAATATTATCATCAACCTCTAAGCTACGAATTTTCTTCTTGGTCCAGCATTGATTACAGAGCCATGTCAACAGAATTAAGAAAAAAAAAAAAAATCATGTCAGAGGGATCTTTTATTAAGGCGGAATTAAGAATATTATTGAATGATAAAATTAAATCATTTGGTAGTACCTCATCAAAACTTTTATACTGTACATGGTAATTTTACTAAATTAAAACGAGCTAGAGATTTAGTTCTTAACCAGTCATGGAGGCAAGCCCTAAAAACGCCTAAAACATGGCAACAGAATGGGCGAATCCAGACTTCGGTATTAAACCTAATCTCTGCCTATTTTAGCTTAAACCAACCCAGAAATAAAATTTTCGATCTGGTACTTTTTTTTTTTTTTTTTTTTCAATCCACCATGAATATTGATCGTATTAACATGATATTATTCAACACAATAAAATTTAGCCGGCCATATTAGGCGGCACAATAGAATACAGAAATATAAACTTAAAGAACTGGAGAATAAAATGACTTACTTATTAATTTGGGACACCAGTCTTGCAGGATTGCAAAATTTTTTCACTCAGAATTTTGAAAGTGTTTACAAACTGAAATTAAAATTACAAACTTAGTAATTTTCGCTCTGCCTAGTGCAACAATGAGCGCTACTATAAATAGATAAAAACACGGAACCGAAAACCGGAACTCAAAACTAACCTAAACTATTTGCTCCATTATGAATGAGCAAAGTACAACTTTATTAAAACCATGGTAGCTTTATTAAAACCATGTCCCATAAAACAGCGGGCTAATATTCTTTCCGCAAATGGTATTTGTAGGGTGGTTGGCATATCAATCAACTTTTGCAGGGCCCCATTTATTCTTTTCCTTTTCCTTCTTTATTCAAATATTTTTGAATAACCTGATCCAGATCTTCAAACATATTCTCATAAGGATTCTGGGCTTCGCCAGCTGGGCAGTAATCATCGTTGGATAATGTATCCATAGAAGCACTTGATTGTGAATCAAAATTTAGAGTTTTCATTAAATCTTTCTTTACTTCCTTAAGATAAGAAGCCACTTTTTCTTCATCCGAAGTTTGTCCTTTTTGGAAATATAATTTCTTCGAAATATATTCAAATGGACTAGGAGTTTTATTTTGCTCCTCCTGAAGAATATATTCATGAATCTTTGTCTTGATATTATCAATGGTTTCTTGGCCCTCCAGACTTCCTTCTTTGTTAAGAGCCAGCATTTTCTTCCAGAACTTGGTATAAAAGGTCCTGAAGATGCAGGGTATTTTCTGTTAGGTTTCTCCCAACTCTGGTTCCCATTTCCAAATCCAAGGGATACCAAATTCAGTAAAGAAATGAAGAAAAGGCATTCCTTCTATCCATTTTCCATTGTTCTGAGCATCCATTATTTTGGGAGAAATTTCTACCCATTAGGAATATAATTCCTGAAAAATATTTGGCAAAATTTTTGCTGTAGGGCCAAAACCAAGCCACCATTGGTATAACCAATTTGGAATGTCCTTGTTATAAACACTTGGACAGATTTTAAAAAACCATGAATGTTTATGAAGCTCATTCTGGTAAAGGAAAGCTTTATTAAATGCTTCAATATAATCCCAATAATTAAATTTTATTTTAACTTGGGAATTTTGGAGACTATATTCTCTTTCTCTGAGAGTGCTTATTCCCCACTCTTCGGCAGATAATATTTGCTTGATGATGACTTTACTAAAGCTATAAACTTTAGTTTGTTTTCCTGCATAAAAATGATTAAATTCGCAGGATCCTGTCACTTTGAGTATATTCTCAAAATGGGTTCGCTGTTTATATGAACCGGCAGTAAAAGATGCAGTATCCAATTATCTCTGCATGAGATGCTAGATATTATCCTTCCATCTCAAATCTTTATCTTCTAAAAGAAATATTACCTCTTTATGAGCATTCTGCTCGTATGGGAATTCAGATGAATCAATTTCTTCATCTCCTACAATATTAGCATAGGATGGAGCAGATTGAGTATTACTCTCCTGCTTAGCTTTATAAGCTAAAAATTCCTTATATAAAGGATCATCCTTTGGTGTATTACTTGAGGATGATGAAATATTTGCAATATTTTCAGCTATTAGCTTTTGATTTCCAAATTGGGCAATAGTTCTTCCACCTCTATTAGAGGAATTTCTGCCTCCTTGAGGTCGCATCCTGAAATATCAATAGGATTAAGCTATTAGCTCTTTTAATTTATTTTTCACAGCTATAAGCTGTTTTTCATCCTCTTCAATATAATGATTGAGGCCATGGTTACTAAGATAAATGCATAAAGATTTAGTCTGCTCAATCTGAGCTTCTAAATATTTTTGTAAAGCTATAAGCTTTGGAATTAATAGTTTATGACGCCAAATAGTATCAAGACCAGGAGATTTGATATTAGTCCTGACATCAAAAGGACCAATCAAAGGGGGATCGAAATCATATTTGAAATCTTTTCAGTTTCCGATATTTATAGTTTTATTTCTATAAATATCTCTCTTGGAGAGAGGGTCCATACCTGCAATATTAAGTAATATAATAATTGATTTCATCAAGGATTTTTTCATGAAAATGAATACTACTATTAATGTTTACGCAAGCATTAGCATGGCTGCTTTTCCTTGTGATATAATTGAGATTATTTCTGGGATTAAGAATCTCATTGTTAATCTTATCCTCCCAATAAATGACATTTTTCTCATGTTCCCTAGAAAGGAAAACTAATTTTTTCACATAATTGTGAATCTTCTTGGCCTTTTCCCAATTAATAGATTCATAGAATCTATGGGAAGGAAACTCCTTTATTCTTGAAGGATTACACATCCTGTAAATATTCACGAGTTAAAAAATCAGGAAGACTATTTTCAGTTCCTTTTTTATAAATAATGTCAAAATCAAAAGGGGCTAATTGAGCCTGCCATCTAGCAAACATTTGTTTAGAAACTTCATGGTCAAAGTTTTTATTAAACATGTATTTAGCAGCTTGACAATCTGTCTTAATCACAAATTTCTGATTATATAAATCATCTTGAAATTTTAAAACACATTTAAGAATAGCTAAAATTTCTTTAGCTATAGTAGCATAGTTTTTCTGGCTATCCTTCCACTTACCGGAGTGGAATCTAATCAGATAGTCTTGTTGGTTATGAGAGGATATCTGTTTAAGAATTCCTCCATAACCTATCTCAGAGGCATCAGTCTCTATAATTTTATCCCAATTGGGATTAGCAAGCATTAAGCAAGGTAAAGTTATGACTGTACCCTTGATTTTCTTAATAGCCTGAGTATGATTTTCAGTCCAAGGTTTTGGATTTTTCTTTAATCTATCATAAAGAATTGCTGTATCTTCAGCAAGGTTTTTATAATAAGGAGAAATATAATTCAAACTCCCTAAAAATCGTTGGAGTTGGGTTTTATCCATAATTTGATTTGGAAATTTCGAAGCAAATTCTATACTTCTATTAATAGGAATTATTTTTCTTTTTCAATATTATGACCTAAAAATCTTATTTTAGTTTGGAAAAGAAGCATTTTTGGTTTAGATATAACCAAACCATTTTGGATAACTATAATCTTGAATATATCAAGATGTTTAAAATGACTCTCAATATTTTTTGAAAATACTAAGATATCATCTATATAAACAATTATAAAATCACTATAAGGATTGAAAATATCATTCATAATATTCTGAAATTCTGAAGGGGCATTTTTTAACCCAAATGGCATAACTTTCCATTCATACTGTCCGAAAGGAACATTGAAAGCGGTTTTATAAATATCTTTATTATGAATTTGAATTTGCTAATATCCTGATTTTAAATCAAATTTGAAAAATATTAAAGCATCATAAAGTCTATCCAATAAATCCTTTTTATTAGGAATTGGATATCTTATCCATTTAAGGGCAGTATTAAGGGGTTTATAATTGATAACTAACCTGGGAACTCCTCTCTCTTGTTCAGCTTTTTTATTAACATAAAAGGCTGTGCATGACCAAGGAGACTTGGAGGGTCTTATTAACCCTTTGGTTTGAAGAGATTCAATCTCTTTTTTACAGAGGTCTAAATACTCTCTGTTCATTTGGCAAGGTCTTGCCTTTGTAGGAATTTTCTTTTCATCAAAATCTTCCTCATAAGGAAGAGAAACTATATGTTTCTTTCTATCCCAAAAAGCATTAGGATGATCATTACATATTTGTAAAGAAAATTGATTGTGAAGAAATTTAATTTTTTCTTGTAATTTAACGTTTTTCAAAACATTATCAATATTATTGAAATCAATTTCTTGTTTAAGGAAATTAATCTGTTTTTCCTTTCTTTCAATTAAAGAATCCTTTATTTGGTTTAAAACTCTAGTAAAGGGTTCAATAATAAATTGAAAAGATATTTCTTTTCCTTCAAAAGTTCCAATAAAACCTTTTTCATCAATATTTTTAATCGGAAATATTTTCTTTAAAAAAGGAGTTCCAAGTATAACTTGGTTGGTAATATTTTTTACCAAAAGAAAGCTATTAGGAATGCAAACTTTATTTTTGCAAATATAAGCTTTAGGAAGCTTATAATTTATTTCATTTTTTGCCCATTGGCAGTACTGATAGAATGAGTAGTTTTATGAAAATTCCTGGTAGGAATAATTCCTACCTGGATACAATTTAAATCTGCACCACTATCAACAAGAGCTATAAGATCTCGTCTATAATTTCCATCAATTAAAAGAGAAATTTTTATAAACCATTTTTGGGATATAACCATCTCTAGGGTGGATAAAAAATTATCATCTTCAGAAAAGTAATTTGATTTTCTTCTTCTTTAGGAATATAAACTTGTTTTCCACGACTTATTTCTAATTTGAAAACTCTTTCTTCAAGATGTTTATTATCATTTTTCATATTTTTTATCTCTTGTTTAAGATTTTGAATCTCCAGAGATAAATCAAATTTTATAGAAGGATGATTGGAAGATTGTCTTTGTTTCAAAATTTTTTGAACTTCTGCCATAGTATATAGTTCAGAATTCCTCTGATAATTTTGATTTTGTTCCAAATCATTTTTATTATTTAATTGATCAATAATTTTTGATCTAACATCAGGATCTTGAATCATTTTTAAAATATCAAGAATATTTTCATTGGTAATGACATTTATTTCCTGGAATTGAGAAAGGATTTGATAAATAGTACCTTCTTCAGCATCTGAAGAATCTGCCTGGTTATCACAGGTTAAACCATTTTTATATGGTTCACATTCTTCTGATTCAGAAGAATAGTTTTCATTTTCTAAAACTTCTAAATCATCTGAATATGATGATTTTTCAGTTTCAGAATCAGAGTTTAAAAATATTTTGCAAAGAGTATCTTTAATATTATCATCAACCTCTAAGCTACGAATTTTCTTCATGGTCCAGCATTGATTAGCATAATGACCAATCTTACCACATTTTCGACAAATAATAAGAGGACTATTAGCCTTCCTTTTTTCTTTCCTTATCTCTCTCTTCTCCCTACGTTTTCTGTGTTTTCGTTTAGAAAATTCAGGAGATTTATTATGAAATTTCTTTCTTTTATTATTTCCTTCTATATTTAAAGGAGGATTAGAAATCCCAAACTGGTCACAAAATTGACCTAATTGTCTTCTCTCACTGATATTATGCTTTTTAATTTGTTGACTCAGCTTTATTTCATTGCATAAAGCAAGTCCTTCAGTTTTACAGACGCTTATAAGTTGTCCGTAATTATAACTATCATAATTAATATTAACTTCCCCTTGTCTAAGGGTTTTCCTAACCCTTTCTGCGAAAAGAGAGGGTAAACCATCAATAAATTTAGACTTCCAATGAGTACTATTAGACTCAGGAAGTTCCATAACTCTACTAAGGAAAGTATCCTTATACCACCTAAAAGATGTAAGAGTTTTACATCTAAAATTTTGGAGTAGAGTTCTGATATTATCACTATTCTCAGAAAATCTCCCAGTGAAATGTTCAATAATATTAATAATCAAAGTATAAACAACATCTTGGGTATTAATCCCATTTTCGCTTTTAATAGTATTCAAAACCTCCTGCCTATTAGCATCATTGAAGTAATGATCCCACCAGCCTTTTAATTGACCAGTGAATCCAGCAATAATCATTTTAGCAATATCCTTATCACGATTGCCATTATTTTTGCAGATGGTGCTATACATAAGCATCCTATGAACAGTATTATAAATTTGCCTTTCCGCAAATCCATCTATATTCCATTCATAAATATTTTTCCCATTGTAAGAATTATTAAACATATATTCATTCTCTTCAAGGAGAATATCTTGAGGAGTCGGTCTAGGATAATAATACATCCTTTGAGTAGGTTTATCAGCATATTTAGATAATTTATTAACTTCATCTTTTACAGTATTATGAAAACCTTCATTATCAGACATACTGTCCGCCAAATCTTTATTAAGAGCACTAATTCTGAGCCCTTTAAATTTTTCATCTAGAATTTTCTCAAGATCAGTCATAGATTTTAATTTAAAATCCTTGACTTCTGGAGGTGGTTGCACACTAGGGATAATACCACTAGATTCTCCTTGAGGTTTCTCATTCTTATGCTGAATCTTTAAATTATTAATATCAGCGATGAGTTTCTCAACCCTTTTACTTAAAGAAGAAATATTTTCTCCTAAAACAATTAAATACATATTAGTAAAATTATGCTGTTGAATCATATTATTCATATGCTTCAAAGTGACAGGCAGAATATTATTTTCAAATAATTTTTGAAATGCGTTATAAAATCTGATCTCATCACCTTTTTCTATAGAAAAAGAATAAGGGGGAGGAAAATTTGCTTTCAAAATTTCTCCATTATGAGTTATTTTATATTCTCTTTCAATAACAGAGATATGATTTTCCACATACTTGGTTATAAACCATGGAACAAAAGATATTTTCAAGTTCTTTTCAGAAAGATCTTTATAAAATTCTTCTTGAAAAATTTTTCTGTCTTCTTTTGAAAAGTTTTCATAAAGCCATTTTTTAAATGGTTCCCATTTAGGAAGATTAAAATCATCTTGAATTTGTTTTCTTGCCGGAGATCCCGGACTAAAATCAATTTTTGGTTTATTAATCATTATAAAGAAAAATTCATTTCTGAAGCAGTTATATCTGCATCTTTAACATTGTAAATGCCTTTCACAATATTGTCAGGTTGAATTTTTAATTCTTCAAGTCATTTCCATCTTTAAACCGATACGTTATGAATTCGAGTTTTATTGGATATATGTTTAAAAAAAATTTTTTAAGTCAATCTTAATTGACCACTAAAATGATTAAAAATTCTTTTCTAAAGACAATAATTTTGAGTTCAAACTCATCTAGTCACTTGGAGGCCGGGAAGGAGGGGAACTTAGAAGTAAACAAAGAAGTATTTGGGGAAAAAAAAAAAAGAAAAAATATAAAAGTTGAGTGTTTTGGTGGGAAAAAATTGTTTAGGTTTTTCTAATTCTTAGAAGACCTATGAAAATTGATTTATATGCTTAGTTATTCAATTTTTAGGAATTAAAATCATCTCAACCATAACTTACACAGGTAACTAATTTTTAGGAATTAAAATCATCTCAACCATAACTTATACGGGTAATATTGAATAAATCTCCAATTTGGCATCATATTTTTACTTAACTCTTCATTTTGACAAAATATCGTATAATTTTCACATAATGTCGAACTTAAAAAACCTCAAAGATGTTGTATAATTTTCTCAAATTGTATATGTTGAGATTCAAAAATTTTCAGTCCCGGCATCGAATAATTCTAGATCCGCCCTTGCTCTAACTTAACTTATCCCAAAGTAATTTTTTCCCTAGAAAACATTCATCACTTTGCCGCAATATTTTACATCTTTAACTTGACTTATCAAAAGACATGAGTTTCAATTCATCACTTTTAAAAATATTATTTTCTTCTATCACAAATCATAACTAATATTTGTATCCCATACTTTCCACGTGAAATTTCAATATATATATATATCTACATATCCGTGTCGTATTATGTTCATATTACCGTGTTCATATCCGTATATCATAAAACAGAAGAGTTGCAAACATCCAAAAGTCCCAACTATAATTTCAATCACAATTCACAAATGAGCTAATGATCCCTGATTAGAGTTCTAAAATTGAGTCTCAAAGAAGAAACTAATAAGAGGATAATGCCTCCCATAAAAAATGTGCAATATGCTCCTCGTTTTTCTTCTTAATTCTTCACCTTCCTACCATTAAACTCAAACCCAAATTAATTTACGCAGGCCCTTCAACAACAATCACCACAGTAAACCATAAGACAACCAGTTAGTTGTAATATACTGCGGTCTTTAATGACATAAATTAATAATACAACATAATAATACAACATATTATGTCGAATCAAAGAGCTCCTAAGAAACAACACCTGGAGACACAGAGGGCAAACAAATACAATACGTACATACAAAACCTGGAAAAAGAAATACTTTAAAATTGCAAAGAATATCAAAACCTTAAGTCATTTACCACCGAATTTCCAAACTCGGAGGAATCTGTCACCGTGCGTTGTAACGACTTTCTGCATTCCAACAGCCAAGCAAGTTATAGGACGCCGATTAGGCATCAGATCAATGCGGTCGTCTTCGGAAAGCCTTATTGCTTTCTTTCTCTCAACAATTGCATTCTGATTTTTGTTTGTCGATCGATTAGGTGTGTTGCTATTATCCGCCACGATGCAGCTGGACAATACTTCTCCACTGTTCTGATCGATGATTCTCAAAACGCCATCTATTCCACCAACAGCCAATGTTGATGTTTCGCTCTGTAAGTGATCCATAGAATAAAGCACATTGGGACTTATTCGTGTATTCCACACGCTTCTCAATGTCCTGCAAGAGATTTAAATAGATTATAGGGTTTGTTTGGTGCTTTTGTTATGAGTGCAACAGTTTGGCGAACTGAAAACAGCACAAATGATGACATACTCAATACCATGGATCTAGATGTAATGTAAATTCTTTCACAGGGAAGTTTTTGTAATTTCTCAAACCTCATGAGAATTTTTTTTTTTTTTTTTTAAAGTAAAACCTCATGAGAAGTTATAGGAAGTTTGTGTAATTAGGCCAAGGTATAACAGTGAATTATCGTTATACAAAAAAGAGGAAACAGAAAAAGATAAGACATATGACTGACTCCAAGTTTGAGGATCATTTCAATTTTACAATAACCATTGAATTTTCTGATTCTCTGCTTGGTCTTCTGTATAAATGGCTTTTCAGAGAAGATAACATTGCTGGGGCCAGAAAAGAAAAAAGAAGGGCATTAAGAAAAATGAGTCCTTCAACTCATGCATTCATGCAAAATGAGTTTGCAGCCCAAAAAAAAAAAAAAAAAAAGATTCATGCAGAATGAGTATGCCTAGTCTTCAATAGAATCATGCACTGTATAGTGTTGTATAATTCGTTGGATCAGAGGTTTAAAGGCTGTGAACCAAAGAATTAAGGCAAATAAGACGAAATTCCAGCATATAAGACCATAGATTCTTATTACAACAGAGAACCTTTTGTTATGATTTGTAGAGTTCAAATTCACCAAGAAATTTAACTAGAATCAGAACTATGTGCAGATCAAAGCACTTCTTGAAATTACTGAGCAGTGAACCAGAAGCACTGGCCACAGGAACTTTCAAGTAATTAAAGATCAAAAATACAACTCAATATAACAGGAGGTGAAGAGAGAAGTCAGTCCTTGCAGTATACCTTAGGTCCCAACATGATGCATGGCCTGTACTTGATCCAGCAAATAGTAGATGCGAGCTTGGGTTCAAACACAAAGTTTTTATGCCAGCTGCATAAACAGAATCACGGATAAAGATCAAAACTAACCGTTCATTGCAATCATATGTTCAAAATTGGAAAAGGCTTTGGTGTACAATATTTCTTAGAACTTATTTTGTAATCATGAACCTCACACTTCCACATGCAAAGATTTTGCATGTATCTTCTCATGCAAACTCCAAATATTCTCTCATTTAAGTGATAGATGCATCACCCTGTAGCAGGGTATTTGTTGTGAACTGTTCAGGGGGAGAATATGCATTACTATAATCTTAAAAGACGTTCCAGCAGAAAACAGAAAAAAAAAAAAAAAAAAAAAGGAAAATGATTGAATTTCATCAAAAATTTCTTGAGCTTCCAGGTCAGAACATGAGATTCAGAGGAATCAGTATAGCAGGTGATTTCTGTACTAGTAGATACGATTTGAGCCAGAAAAAGTAAATTTATTCGAGTTCAAGATAATGCATAAAATGCGAAATCTAGAAATTAGAAGTTAGCATTAGGTTATGAAGTTGGGTAATTTGAATCTCTGGAACTTTTGATACAGATACGTTAAAGTCCGATAATAAATAACTAAAACATAGAGTATTATTTCCTTAGCTCTCTTCAGACTTTAGTTTAGGCTGTGAACTCTTGTGCCTCCTTACAATAGTTTTAACCTCTATGTGACAACAGGGGTTGGTGCAAGTGGTAAATGGATTCATTCTTCAGGGCAAAGTCCTGGGTTCGAATCCCACTTGGGTATGCGCGTGTTAAAAGAAAAAAATAAAAAACCTCTATGTGACAATGGGTATTCAGAAAGCAACAAGTTCCTTCAGCAGCCAGAGTTGGTTTTGATAGCATAAGTGAAGATATCTAAGATAAGCACTTGTTCTTCATTTTTGTCAACCATGGCGCAAGAGTTCTAAATTCTAACCATGAAATAACAATAAATAAAAAATACACCAATAGACTGAGCATTACAAAAATAAAACTCTATCACACAAAAACCTGTATAACTAGTTGTCTCCAGTGTGGCCACCCGCTGATCCGATGAAAGATCTGATATTGAAATACTACCAAGAGATGAACCACTGATAATCAATTGCTCATCAGAGAAAGATAAACATGACACAGCACCAGGATGCATCCTGCAAGAATGAACAACAGAAACGGAGCGTAAAAAGCATTTCAATGACACAGCAGTATCAATTTATGCCTTCATAACTTATAGCATTATATAATGACAATCAGAAACACAATCCAGGATATGTGGTAAGTGGAACTTCACTTAAATAAGATCAGTAACATGGCCAGAAACTTATAATTTTTGAAAGGGTTGACTTATAGATTAGTAGATAACCATATATGGTATGAGTTCTAGAGAAAATGAAATGTAATAATAATTGGCATTTGAAACATATTATCAATGCTTGTCAAAATAAAATGTCATATTTTCCAAAGAGATAAACCTTGCAGGCCATAGTCATGGAAAGCAATGAGAAAGATTATGTACAAAGTACAACTTCAAAGCAATTATAAGTAGATCACATATGGGGAAGAGAGCAGGTTTAGCACGATAGATACTTGATAATTTGTGAAATCTTTCTGCTGTACATGTCAAACACACGGACTTTTCCATCCTCACATCCAACAACTGCCTGTGGGTCTGTATAACTGCAAACAAGGAAACACAGAATGGTTATTTCAGCAAATCTGTCTGTGTTGAAAAAATGTCAGAAACCAATGGTTTATGATTTATGAAGACATTCAACAAGTTCCACTCTTGAAAGGAAAGGCGCCATTTTGAACATGACTTTAGCCACAAAATAAGAGCAAAAAATTGCAAAACAAACCTTACTGCAGCATTTGATACGAAAAAATGGAAGTGGTCACTCCCTGCAATTTTGTCAATCAATTTGTACCATGCCTTATGATATCGTAAGTAAGTGTATGTAATTATGTACATACAACCAGTACAATTATATATGGAATAAAGACACACAGATCACATCTATGAAGAGTAAGTGCAAGCTCATAGTTGTTCACTTCAGAGTTCAATGCATACTATAGCACAAAAATTTTCTGCATGCTCATGCGTGTGCAAATAAAAAAAATATTATTATTTAAATATATGTTGAATTTAATTTTTTATGGTAATTTATTTTATAATTAGCTTTAACATAATTATAAATATCTAATGAATAAATAAATAAAATAATTTCACATTAGTAAAAAATAATAATTAAAATAGAAATTACAAAATATGAAGAAAATGATAAAAAGAATATAATAGAAAGAAAAGTTGGAGTGAGATGAGAGAAAAAAACAGTTCAGAAATAAATAAAGTGTTGTTGAAGCGGTTAAAAAAAATAAAAAAGAAAAGAATTATAGAGTCCAAGAGACCAAAGCGGTTACCCTAAGAGCCTAGAGATGCTAATGTAATTTGATAAATATAAATATAGGGTAAATGAACACCTAGGGAATTAGAGCTTCCTCAATCCTCATGCTTTCAGGAGAGTTTAGGCAAGCTTAACATAGTTCAGCACATTCTACCACAAGGGCAAGATTTGGCAAGATTTGTGCATCGCATCAAGGCGCACTATATCATTCACTATGCATGTTTTCTTACAACAACAGAAAGCTACACTACAACCATCTAAAATTGCTCAGCTTGCATACCAAATTCATGAAGTAACAAGAACAATTACTCAAGAAAATGTTTGGCCCAAAAGAGAAGTACAAGGAATCCAGCATATAACTCTGAAGATCAGAATTGAAATAGTTCATAGACAACTTAGGAATATCGTGCCAATTATTAAAATACCAACTGTATTGTAAGACTTCTAGAATAAGTTATTGTCTTGGAGGGATACAATGTTTAGAATTTAGGGAGAACATTTAACAAAAGAAAAGGAAATATCACCCACCGCATGCACAATCCCCTAGTAAATAAGCCTTCACGTGAGGAAAATAGATCTCTAGTCCCAGTGCGCCTCCATATACACATACGAGTCCCCACAAGACCAACAACCTATAGGACAATAAGAAAATAACGGCCAGATGTTATATGGAATCAGTTCAGACCTGGCCCAGAAAATCCAAGAGAGTTGAACTATCTATATTGTTGCAGAAGAGTTTTTACAGTTGCCAAGATGTAGCTGAACCTCAAAATAATGGTCTTGGGAGGAAAAATACCATTTTCTTTGTTTTCTAGTTTCTAGGGGTAAACTAAAAGATTGAAGAACACTGTCCTAAACATTAAACATTTAAGGAAAACCCGAGTCAGCAGAAAGAGAAACAATCACCAATGGAACTCGCAGTTAGGAAGAAGGAGATGCCATCCCTAGACGTTTCGAGAATCCAGGAATAAACTATGACGGCCAGAAATGAATACAAATACGCAACTATGTTCACTATGTGGTACAAGTATCTTTTCTTCTCCAGGACATAAGTCCCAAATCCTACAGTACATTTAGGTGAATCACTTCGAAGAACATCTATCAACTAGGTTGAAAAAAAAAAAGCACTTCGAAGATCATTCATACCTTCCCCTCATCAAAATCAAAATCAATTAATGGTGATTTATCAGGTAAATGATATTCATCCAACCCTTTGCACATCTCTGCAGACCACAGACGCATAACCTATCATATTTAGGAGTAAATAAAATAATTATTAATATGTCTAACAGCCTGAAATACCACGGAGATAAAATGAAGAAATTGATCATCAGGTTTGATTTAACCAATCAAGACAAGGAACGATTAAAAGGTAATAGCATCCTACCTTATCTCCAACACCAGTGAGAATCGAACCTCTCTTCATTCTGCATTTGTTAAACCTAAAGAGGAAAACATGCTGACGAAAGTCAAACAGACAATTGCACATTCAACAAGAATATAGGATCACAAAAAGGAATTGATAAAAGAATAAATTAGGCAAGGTACTAAAAAGTTGGATACATCAACTCTGAAACTATATAACTGACCAACACAAGGGTATACAGCACTGCAGATCAAAATAACATAAAAGCTGTTTCAAGCGCATCGACGGATATTCATAAATACAAGTTAAAATGGGCGTTAAATGAAAACGTATTGAAAAAGAAAAGGTTGGCTTTAAATAATTTTAAAAAATACAGAATACAAAACCAAAATTTTAAAAATTGAAGTTCGTTTCTTGTTGGATACTGAAAGCAAACTAACTCAAGATATTTCCCTTCTCATTGGTGCAAGGAAGCAGCGCACATAGCTCAATGATAGACAAAATAAGACAAAATATGTAGTTATTTACGTTGCTAAACTCAATACAACTTAAAAATCAAAACCTAATAATCAGGTAATCAATAAGTCAATATGAACAAAAATGGAGTAATAAAATGACTATTACCCAACTGAGTGAGCTTTCCACTGAAAAATATCAACAGGACCCAATTGTAAAGACAATCTTTGTCTATGCATGGCTATCTCCTCCACCTGTATATTTATTGAGCTTTCCGATAAATTAGATGCATCTGAGACGGCAGCAGAATCTATCTGGTGTTGCCTGTGCTTTTGTATTTGCATTGACTTCAATTTATTAACCACTCTGCTCCTTCAACGATCAAAAGGAGGAAAAACGAAATGAACAATTACCTTATAACATAATGTTTCAATTTGCGTACAATTAAATTGAAGCTGAACTAATACGTAGTAGCTAAGTTATCCATGGCGCGGAATTTCTAAAACATAACATTCAATGTTTTCCCACTTTCTACCATTTCCATACTAGAACTACGCAGTATCCTTTACACAAATTAACCGTCTAAACCATCAGTGTGACTAAAATACCAACATAAATACATCCGATAAAAACAAAATATACAATTCTTAAATAAAATAAAACTCAGGATAAATAGAGTCTTCCTAACGAATTAATCACAGGCAAACGTTTGAGAGAACAGAAGTACCATGATTTGCAGACGAGAGAGCAGCGAATTAGAGGTAGGAGGTCGAGAAAAGACAATATCAAGTACAAAACATCGTCTCCCAAAGCCTCGGCATTGGTTGGAGCGGCGCGCCGCCGCTTCTTCCCCGGCGGTGGACGGAAGCCTGCCGAAGCCGTGTCGTCCATTAATATTTTCACTGCAGATATCTTGCAATCTTCTCTCTTTACGAACGGGGAAGAGCGATAGATATAAATAATTGGGCCTTTTAGTGAAAAATAAAGAGGCTTAAAATTTGATTGGGCTTTTACAATTAATATTACAGGACCTATTTACTAAATTCATAAACTAAAGGATTAATTACAGCCCATGTTAAACGGGATAATTAATTAATTATAATTCGCCGCTAAATTTGTAAACAATTTCTCTCCGCTCAGCTGTCAAGGGAGATTTTGGATTCGGATCTAGATTCGATAACAAAATTCCACAATAGAATCCGAATTCAAATTCATTATTTTTTATTTCATGCATAATTGGGGATTAGATCTGACAAAAGATCCAACCCGAATAACAATAAAATTTAATTTTTTTTAAATAAAAAATCATTATAATTACATAATATTTAATAAATAATTATTATTTAATGAAATATTTGTTGGTTTTATCTATACTATTATATTACATGAGAGATCCTTAAAGTAACCGTTTTATCTAAAATTATTTTCTTTTTTTATTTTTTTTAATCACTCTCTCAACATGTTATTGTGTATTTGTCTCTTATCTTCTTTTTTTTTTTTTTTCCTCTCAACTTATTCCATTTTTTTATTATAAATCTTCATTTTTTTCCATATTCTATTTTGTATCATCTTTTATATTTTTAATTATATAAAAAGTAATTATAAAGTAAATACTAACATAAGATCTTTAATTTAATATATATTTAAATAATAATTTTATTACACGCATAGAATGTGCATGTATTACTAGTTTATATTTACTTAAAATAGGTTGATTTAAACTCATTAATAAAAAAAAAGTATATATTTTTAGAGTAAATAATTCAAATTTTATTATTGTTTAAAGGATAAATATGTGAAAATGTTTGTCTTATCATTTTACTTAATATTATGTACTAGTAAATAAATTAAATGTTATGTATAAAATTGGATTCTGATTTTTAACGGATTGAATATTTTAATTTCATATTTGATCTATTTATTTCAAATAACGAATATTTATAATCGGATATGATCTATCGAACATTTTTATTGGACAAATGTGTAAATTCGGATCAAATTCAAATCGGATCCGAATTAAAATTCAACCCATCGACAGCCCTAATTTTCCTTCCTTTCTAATATCCATGTTTCCTATTTTCTCTCTTTTTTTTTTATTCTCTTAACTTTTTCTTTAACTTATAATTTTGCTACGTTATAACTTTACAACACTTCTTTTTGTTTTTTTATTATCCTCTCCTTTTTAATATGCGTACCCTCATAGCTATTTGTTTCTTTATTTATTTCATGGCTATCTATTTTTTTATTTATGACTATTGCATGTGGTTCCCGCGGGCATAAAATTTTTCTTATCGTAAATTTTCTTTTATATATTTTATTTTGGGGTTAACTCAACTGGAATGAAATAATATGTTTTGACATATATTTTAAACAAGTAACCTCAAATATGAAATAAAAAATTCATTTTATATTTATTCTAATTAGACATGTATTTAATTCAATAATGTAATATGATTCTCGGATAAGTCAGAAAACCCCCACTTCTGTATAAAAGTTATTATCTTTTCAATAATTTCAAAAAACTTTTTAACCTCTTGACTTAATTTTCAATACAAATTTACAGTTAGTAATTAATTACCGCTATCTAAGCTATTACCCTTGCAATAATTTTAAGGGGAAAAAGATTTTTTTTTTTTTTTTTGCCATTTTAACATCCCAACAAACTTTAATTGCAAAGGCAAAACTCATTTTTTAACTCCTCTTTTTTTTTTTTTTTGATTTTGGTAAAAATGTAACTGACTTTTATACTTATAAACATTTTACATGTCATACTTTTTAACCAAAACCATAAAAAAAAAAAAAGTTTAGGTGACGGAATATTACAAATGTAAACTCTAGATTAGGGTTTGTAATGAAAATTTATTGGAACGATAAATTGCAAAAAGACACAAAGTTCGAATAGCAAAAAATAATCGTTACCTAATTTTAAAACTTCCTAGTAATCATGATTCATGAATTTCCCTTTATTCTCTTCAAAGTTTCCGATGAGAGTTGCAAAACATGAAGCATTCATCGGCATTCTAATTGTATTTATATGTATTAATATTCTTAAGATAAATGTCTAAAACAAAATATGAAAATTTGTATTGAAGTATCTAATGTCGTCGAACAAGACATCAAGACAATATTGTAAGCATAACTTTAACAATTCATACAAAAACTTTATTATGAATTTAACGCAGCGGAATTTAGGAATCGAAATACCTCCCGCCATTGCTCTTATTTTGCCGACTCAGAAATTGATGTGATCAAGAGAATCCAATCGCCAGATGACCACGATGCGTACTCTTCCTCGTAGAATTCTTGTAGTCCTTTTGCCCTTAAGATTCTTCTAAGCACCGACCCTCACAACTTGATGGATTGGTTTCTGTATGTGTATTTTTGTGCTTAGGGACCTTAGGGATTCTATTATCTTTTATATACGTAACTCCATCAGTTACGTATTACTTTAGCGGTTTTCTTTAGTGGTTATCTCCCGATAATTCTAGAATAGTGGGAGTTACTTGGTTAGTGGGTCTCCTTTTATTACGTCATAAATAGTGTGAGAATTATAATATTAATAAACAAATATTATCCTTATGCAGTTAGGAATCCCAACGGACCACAAACTGCTAACATTCTCCCACTTGGTCCGTAAACCCACATTTACCCAAACTTTAGAAAACACAATACATGAATCATGGCGATAGTTCCTCTTATGGACGAGTAGTATCTTCCATGTATTACTATGCATTATGGTTTCAACTTTACCGCATAATCTTTATGAATAAACCTTATGTTCATTCGAGGTCCTAACCGTATTGATATTTCTCAAAACAACATAAATGTGCACATATCCATAAAACATGAGAAATATCCATAAATTCAGAGTTTCACAACATTCGTCCAATAACGAAACTTTACATATGAGAAACAAGTCCCATACTGCCCACATGATCCTTAAATTTATATGGTGGCATGCCTTTAGTCAAAGGATCAGCTAACATCAATTCAGTGCTAATGTGTTCAATGACCACTTCTTTATTCTTGACACGTTCCCTTATGGCTAGATACTTGGTGTCAATATGCTTACTTCGACTACCACTTCTGTTATTCTTAGCCATGAAAACAGCAGCTGAATTGTCACAATGTATCTTTATTGGCCTGGAAATTGAATCCACAATTCCAAGCTCAGAAATGAAACTCTTTAACCACAATCCTTGTGAGGTAGCCTCAAAACATGAAACGAGCTCAGCCTCCATAGTGGAAGTAGCAATTAGGGTTTGCTTTGCACTCCTCCATGATACAGCTCCACCGGCAAGCATAAAAATGTATCCTGATGTTGACCTACGAGAGTCAACGCAGCCAGCAAAGTCTGAATCGGAGTACCCAATCACCTCCAAATTGTCTGATCACTTATATGTAAGCATGTAATCCTTAGTCCCTTGAAGATACCTCAAGGCTTTCTTTGCAGCTTTCCAGTGGTCAATACCTGGGTTACTGATATCTCCCTAACATTCTAACTACAAATGCAATGTCAGGTCTTGTACAGACCTGAGCATACATCAAGCTTCCAACAACAGAAGCATAAGGAATGTTTTTCATTTGTTCCCTCTCAAGATCGTTCTTCGGGCACTGATTCAAATTGAATCTGTCACCCTTCACTATGGGAGCTATACTTGACGAACAATCTTTCATCCGAAATCTTTCTAAAATTTTGTTGATATAGGCTTCTTGAGATAAACCTAAAATTCCCTTATGTCTATCTCGATGGATCTTAATGCCAATGACATAAGATGCCTCGCCCATGTCCTTCATCTCAAAATTTTTAGAAAGAAATTGTTTCACTTCATATAGCATCCCCTTATCATTGGTAGCAAGCAAGATATCATCCACATATAAGATAAGGAAACAAATTTTACTCCCACTAACCTTACGGTATATACATTCATCCTTTATGTTCTCAACAAAACCAAATGAAGAGATAACATCATGAAATTTTAAATACCATTGTCGGGAGGCTTGTTTCAATCCATATATAGACTTTTTCAACTTACACACCAACTGCTCACCATCACTAGAGGAGAATCCTTCAGGTTGTTTCATATACACCTCTTCCTCTAGATTACCATTCAAAAATGCCATTTTCACATCCATTTGTTGCAATTCAAGGTCAAATTGGGCTACTAATGCCAATATAATGCGTAAGGAATCTTTCTTAGAAACAGGACTGAATGTCTCTGAATAATCGATTCCTTCTCTTTGAGTGAACCCCTTCGCAACAAGTCTAGCCTTATATCTCTCAATGTTACCTAATGAGTCCCTCTTGGTTTTAAACACCCATTTACAACCAATGGGTTTTACACCGTCAGGCAACTTGACAAGATCCCAGACTTCATTGCATTTCATAGAGTTCATCTCATCCTTCATAGCATTGTACCATAATTCTGACTCATTACAACTCATAGCTTGTGAAAAGGACTCGGGATCACTTTCAGCTCCAACATCACAGTCAGATTCTTGTAAATACACAACATAGTCACTAGGAAGTGCTGATTTCCTTTCTCTAGTAGATCGCCTTAAGGCTTGACCAACATTCTCATTAAGATCATGCTGCTCTACCTGTTGTTCAATAACTTGTGGAGTTTCTTGAATAATTTGATCTACTTGAGTATTTTCAGCAATATGTGGATCTTCATTATGTTGTTCTTCAACACCCGGTTGTACTTGAGGGGTGTTGTGAATAACAACCAATCTATTACTTGAAGTAGAAGGTTGATCCCTCACAGAAATAAAATCCTGCAATTGATCACTCCCACTGATCAAGTCATTCTCAAGAAATTTGGCATTTCTCGATTCCACAAACCTAGTGCTATGAGATGGACAATAAAACTTGTATCCTTTAGACCTTTCGGCATATCCAACGAAATACCCACTAATGGTCCTTGGATCAAGTTTCTTTTCCTGAGGATTATAGACTCTCACTTCAGATGGGCATCCCCATACACGTGTATGTCTTAAGCTCGGTTTCCAACCTTTGAATAACTCAAATGGTGTTTTAGCAACATCCTTGGTTGGAACTTGATTCAACACATACACTGCCGTTTTGAGAGCTTCAATCCATAAAGACTTAGGTAGCTTAGAACCACTAAGCATACTACGCACCATGTCCATTAAAGTTCGGTTTCTTCTTTCTGCTACACCATTTTGGTCTGGAGAACCAGGCATAGTGTATTGGGCAACAATCCCATTTTCTTGAAGAAACTTCGCAAATGGACCTTGAGCTTGTCCATCTTCAGTGTATCTACCATAGTACTCACCACCTCTATCAGACCTCACTATCTTTATTTGCTTACTGCATTGCTTCTCTACTTCAGCCTTATAAACCTTAAAGGCTTCTAATGCTTCACTTTTGTGGTGAAGCATGTAGAGGTGCATATATCGTGAGTAGTCATCAATAAAGGTGATAAAGTATTTCTGACCATATGCATCCATATCTGGATAACATATATCCGTATGTATGATTTCTAATATGGCTGTACTTCTTTTGGCACCTTTCTTTGACTTGTTAGTCTGCTTGCCCTTAATGCAGTCTATACAAGTATCAAGATCAGTAAAGTCTAAAGTACTAAGTACCCCATCATTTACTAATCTCTTAATTCGATTAATGGAGATATGTCCCAATCTCCGGTGCCATAAAACAGAAGAATTTTCATTTGTAACACCTCTCTTAATACCAGCTTGAACATGCATAACATTATGAGTGGTGTCATTTTGTAAATCAAGGGAATAAAGACCATCGCATAACATTCCTTGTCCAATAATTTCAGATTCATAAGACAAGTTAAAACAAGAGTTTGAAAAATTAAAGGAGTATCCCAAAGGGACAAGTCTTGAAACTGAAATTAAATTTCTAGAAAAACTAGGAATGTAAAAAGTCTTTTCTAAAGTCAAAACAAAACCACTCTTAAGAACTAAATTGCATGTTCCAATAGCTTCCACATGTGACTGCATCTTGTTTCCCGAATAGATGCATCGTTCACTTCCCACTGGTTTTCGCAGGTTGGTTAATCCCTGCAAGGAATTTGAGACATGGATTGTAGAACCAGAATCAATCCACCATGTGTTACAATTAACATCAACCATATTTGCTTCATACGTGACAAATGAGGTTAAATTACCTTTATTCTCAAGCCATTTCTTATACTTGGTGCAATCCTTCTTTATGTGTCCCTTCTTTTTACAGAAGAAACACTTGGATTCCTTCTTGATATCAGCATTAGGAAGTAATTTCTCCTTCCCCTTATACTTGGCATGAGAAGTCCTTTTTCCTTGGGTGGTCACGAATGCACTCTCTCCCATTTCCATAACCAATCGTCCCTCCTCTTGAACACACATGGCCATAAGTTCATTAATTGACCATTTTTCCTTATGTGTGTTGTAAGAGATCTTAAATGGGCCGTACTGATTAGGAAGGGTGTTCAGTATGTAGTGCACAAGGAAAGTTTCAGACATATCAACCTCAAGATTCTTCAATTGAGCTGCTATATCCCTCATCTTATTGATGTGGTCACGCACACCTTTAACTCCGGTGAGCCTTAAGTTTGAGAATTTCATTATCAAGGTGCTGGCAAGTGCCTTATCTGAAGTCTCAAACTGTTCATCCAATGCCTTCAGTAATGCCCGGACATCGTCATGCTTTTCAACAGAACCACGAATTCCAGCAGGAACTTTAGTCTTTATGAACATGACACTGAGTCGGTTAGACCGCTCCCACTGTTCATAAAGAGCCCTTTCTGCTTGAGTGCTGGTTTCAGTGATATGTGGTTTGTCTTTCCGAATAGCATAATCAATGTCCACACACCCTAAATGGAGGACAACCCCATCCTTCCACATCTTATAATTCTCATCATTTAATTCAGGGATTTCGATATTAAAATCAGAGATAGCGACAGGTTTTCTAACTGCAAAATCATATAAATTCATGCTTAATAACTAAATTGAGGTAAGTAAACTAACTATGATTTACCAATGCAAACCATAAATAAATGAACCAAGTGACATAAAAATTGCCTGTGGGCTAAATTTTTAATTCAATAAGATTCATTACTTAATGATAGAAATATAGGAAACTTGAGATAATTTCTATCCCTTTGATAAAAATATTAAATTCAATTCCACAACCCTGTGGGTAATTGTGAAAGGGCATTTAATATTTTATCCTAATAACATAATGAAGTACCATATTTGATCCCTAAAAACAAATTTTATTCGATTAAAGATGCTGTGGCTAATCTTTAATAAAATAAAATTCAATTGATCACTGAAAATATGTGCCTCATAATATGCACAAAATATTAGATATTTAAAATACTATATGTGGTTTTACTTTATCATATGATTAAATTTAATTAGAGTTGCTGTGGCTAATCTCCAATTAAATAAAATCATATGAACCACTGAAAATTATCTAATGCATATTCTTTATGATCAATATTAAACTTTATGGGATCATACACTTAATTTAGTACTTCGACTCTGATCACCAAAAACCATATGTAATCACAATTTAAAATTATCCAGCAATAAAAGTCCCATATATCACACAAATGAATTTGAACAGATAATTATTCATGCATACCAACAATTTCAACAACAATGTCGTATGACATCCACCCAACTATAATTGCCGACAATAAACTAATGTCATCAGTCATCAACATTCTAGATGTAAAAGGACTTAGATTTGCACATGTTCCGAGAATAGGCCACCAAATTGCATACATATATATATGCTAAGCAATAATCCCAAATATGTGTCCAGACTTCACACGTATTCCAACACATAAATACTCAAGTTGTATACATATGCAAACAACAGATTTCCAAATATGCCATCACAAAACTTTGGGCACTAAATGTCTCCCACTTGCATACGAATTCGAATTACATAAACAAATCAAGGTAATTCTGGAGACTAGAGACATATATAGTCAAAACTTCAAATATTTAGAAGACATCTGTAATCTGGAGTCTATTAATCATGCATATGTTCATACAATTTCAACCAATGATATGCCGTTAACAAGCTTATTACGGCGCATAATGTTCTCATAGAATTATTAAAGCAGTAGAAGGCATATCAATGAACTGAACAAAACCCGTAATCGCAAATTATTCCAGATTTCGGAAACCAAATTCATGACAAGGTAACAGTAATTTTTCCGATCAATCAGCATATAAACGAGCAAGGCAGAGATATATGGTATGCTCTGATACCACATGTAAGCATAACTTTAACAATTCATACAAAAACTTTATTATGAATTTAACGCAGCGGAATTTAGGAATCGAAATACCTCCCGCCATTGCTCTTATTTTGCCGACTCAGAAATTGATGTGATCAAGAGAATCCAATCGCCAGATGACCACGATGCGTACTCTTCCTCGTAGAATTCTTGTAGTCCTTTTGCCCTTAAGATTCTTCTAAGCACCGACCCTCACAACTTGATGGATTGGTTTCTGTATGTGTATTTTTGTGCTTAGGGACCTTAGGGATTCTATTATCTTTTATATACGTAACTCCATCAGTTACGTATTACTTTAGCGGTTTTCTTTAGTGGTTATCTCCCGATAATTCTAGAATAGTGGGAGTTACTTGGTTAGTGGGTCTCCTTTTATTACGTCATAAATAGTGTGAGAATTATAATATTAATAAACAAATATTATCCTTATGCAGTTAGGAATCCCAACGGACCACAAACTGCTAACAAATATTCAATAACTACACGAAACGTAACAACAATCAATATGAAAATTTATATTAAAGGATCTAATGCACCGTATAAGATGGTGTATACAAGACTGAAGGGTACAATACATATAATCCATAACAAGTAATACAAACACCAAAGATACTAAATCAAACAAACAAAATGAAAGGAAATGGAGAGTAGAAAATAGTGGCTCCTCATCATAAGATTATATATATAGGGATATTACAAACACCCCTTCTGGTCAACCCGATTACGAAAACAACTTCTATCGTTGAGAAATTACAAAAACACCCCGAGTAGAGATTATTTCATAATTTTTCAGGTGCTTTTCATAACCTCAAGGTATTTCTCGTAAATTCTCAACTAGGAGATCTTTTTCCATAATCGAATTAAACTTCAGAGGGCTGTTCGTAATTATCTCAAGTATACTATTTAGTTCGAGGGAGGCGGTGAGAGAAAAGGGAAAGAAGGCATGGTAGTCGGAAAAGAAGGCATTGTAGTTGGAATTGAAGGCATGTTGGGCAGCGGAGGAAGAGCCATGTTGGGAATTGAAGGCATGTTTGGGAAAGATGGCAAATTTGGCATGTTGGGAATGGGAAGTGATGGAATTGTGGGCATTCCTGGCTGAGAACTCTGCAATAGGTTGCGCGCCGCTGATGTTTCGGGGATGCTAATTGAGATTGACAATGCCACAATTAGGCATACAGTAAACTGAAAATTAGAGGCCGCCATTGATGATTGAGATTGGTTGTTTTGCTTGAGTTTCGAAGGGATAATTTGGTAGTGTTGTGTGTGATTTAGATTTTAGACACAAGATTCTGGTGTATTTATAGAGATGGGGTTTTGATGGAGTCTTGAGTTTGATTAAAATGTAGTTCTGGGTAGGTTAAGAGAGGAGCTTATTAGGTTAACTTCTTGCGGCATGTCAAAACAGATGCTAAATGTTGGTCAGCTACATTTGCATTTTCATTTCTATTTTTTTTTTCGGCTGATTTTTTTTTTTCTGAATTCGGATATCGAAAAGATCCCATAAGAACAGTCTTTTCAATCCAGTTGTTGAATTCATAAGACTCAATTTGAGTATTGAACCTTGTTTAAGAGATTTAGTGTTTTATCCTATTAAATCAATTCATTTTTGGTTGAGATCAAAGATTTTAAGTGTTGTTGAGAGGTTTTTTACTTGACATTTGTATTAAAAAAAGGGATAAAGTTTAAATTTTGTCAATTCTAAATTATTGCTGTTTTTTAAATTTACAACCCAAATTATAAAATATCTAAATTTGTAACATCATTTTGTTTACATGTCACACAACGAGTGAAATTATGTTGCAATTTGTTAAAAAATAATAATTGAGGTTACAAACTTAGATATTTTATAATTCGGATTACAAACTCAAAAAAACATAATAATTCAGAATGTTATAAATTATAATCAGTAGTTATCCCAAATAAAAATTAAATCAATCGGATAGTGAGTGTTTATATGTTTCCACAAACTTACTGCATAATTTAATTTGTTAATTCACATATTCGTACAAGTGCCAAACAAAGAAATCTTTATACGTTGACACTAAAATTTCTTTAAGAGCAATTGATACATACCCACATATTTGAATTTTAGGAGATTCATTTAATAATTTTCTTACTCTAATTTTAAATAAACCCATTACACTATTATTAAACATGCGGTGTGAACTTAGATTTGTATCGGATATTCTATCGAGTATATTTTATAAGATAAATTTTTAAAAAATTATATCACCTTATTTTTATCGTGTTGTATTCCTTAAATTTTAAAAACTTTCTTAAAGAAAGAGACAGCAAAGAGAGAAAGAGAGTAAAGATGGAGAAGATGAAGATTTAGTAGAGAGAAAGAGAGTAAAGATTGAGAAGATGAAGATTTAGTGGAGAGAATAAAGATGGAGAAGACGAATATTTAGTGGAGAGAAGGAAAAGATTTAGTGGAGAGATGAAGAAGATGGAGAAGATTTAGTGGAGAGACGAAAAAAATTTAGTGCAGAGACAAAGAGAGAGTAAAGACGGAGAAGATGAAGATTTAGTGGAGAGAAGGAAAAGATTTAGTGGAGAGATGAAGAAGATGGAGAAGATTGAGTAGAGAGACAGAAAAGATAAAGAGAAGCAACGACCTCACAGACGGGAAGAGAGAGATTGACATAAGAATATTAATATATGAATACTAAGGTACTCAGTTTTCAAAATAAAGTATTGAAACTCGCCGGAGCGAGTGGCGCGATGATGGTGGCACGAAGCCTAAAAATCGTACGGCTGGGTGGTTGCACCGAGGCTTTCCGGCAACATTTTTCGGTGACCAAAATATGGATCTTGAAGTTCTCGACACGTTTAAACTATTGCAAGTTACGGATCTGATTTTCGTTAAGCGGTTTGAGAGTAATTGATTTTTTTTTTTTCCTGACAACCTCTGGCCGCAACCGGAAGTGGTCCGACGGCGGTGGTCCGGCGAGATGAAGACGAAGAAGATGATGAGGAAGAAGGGGTATGGAGGAAGCAGAAATGGTGTGGAAAAAGGGAAAAAATAGGATAAAATAGACTTTTTAGGATATTAAGGGGTTTAGAAAAAAAATATATTATGTATTAGGGATTTAAAATAGGTGAATTTGAAAATGGGAGTTTAGGATATAAGTTTTAAAAATAGATGGTTCTTATAATTTACCGTCCCCTTTTTATTTATGCAATATATGACTATTGCATGTCGTTCCTCCAATTCTCGTAATTTTTCTTTTATATATTTTATTTTGAGGTTAACTCAACTGGGATGAAATAATATGTTTTGACATATATTTTAAACATGTAACCTCAAACATGAAATAAAACATTCATTTTATATTTATTCTAATTATACATGTATTTAATTCAATAATGTAATAGGGATAATTACATCCACCGTAACTATCCTTAGGCTTGACTTAATTACAAGCCAGTCTCTATTCTTTTAAATATTATATTGTAATCCCTATATTTCTTATTTTGTGTGAGGTCCATTAACGAATTTTGTAAAAGTACACTTATTTCCCTAAAGGTTTTGTGAGTGTTACATATAATATATGACCAAAAGTGCAAAATCGTCCCTAAAAGTATGCAAAAATTAACAAATTAACAAAACTTAAGGATTACAATGTAATATTTTTAAGAATAGGGACCGTCTTGTAATTAGGTCAAACCTGAGGGTAGTTGGATGTAATTATCCCTAATGTAATATGATCTCTGATAAGTCAAAACTTCAAATAATACTAAATGAACTATTTAAAAGTGAATATATATAAGTTTTGCTAAATAAAATAGAATATACACAATCAGTAAGAATATACCTTTTTTGCATTACATGTAATTTTTCAATAAATTTATTACCCCAACTCTGTCTAAAAGTTATTATCTTATCTTTTTATTTTAAGGAAAAGTTATTATCTTTTCAATATATAATTTCAAAAACTTTCTAATCCCTTGACTTAATTTTCAATACAAATTTATAATTAGTAATTAATTACCTCTAATTATCTAAGTTATTACTCTTGTAATAATTTTGAAACTTCCTAGCCACTAATCATGATTCATGAACTTCCCGTTATTCTCTTCAAAGTTTCCAATGAGAGTTGCAAAACATGAAGCATTCATCGGCATTCTAATTGTATTTACAGATATTATTCTTAAGATGAATGTCAAAAACAAAATATGAAAATTTGTATTGAAGTATCTAATGTCGAACAAGACATCAAGACAATATTCAATAACTACACGAAACGGAACAACAATCAATATGAAAATTTATATTAAAGGATCTAATGCACCGTATAAGATGGTGTATACAAGACTGAAGGGTACAATACATATAATCCATAACAAGTAATACAAACACCAAAGATACTAAATCAAACAAACAAAGTGAAAGGAAATGGAGAATAGAAAATAGTGGCTCCTCAATCCTCATCATAAGATTATATATATAGGGATATTACAAACACCCCTTCTGGTCAACCCGATTACGAAAACAACTTCTATCAGTTGAGAAATTACAAAAAAAACACCCCGAGTAGAGCATTATTTCATAATTTTTCAGGTGTTTTTCATAACCTCAAGGTATTTCTCGTAAATTCTCAACTACGAGATCTTTTTCCATAATCGAATTAAACTTCAGAGGGCTGTTCGTAATTATCTCACGTATACTATTTAGTTGGAGGGAGGCGGTGAGAGAAAAGGGAAAGAAGGCATGGTAGTCGGAAAAGAAGGCATTGTAGTTGGAATTGAAGGCATGTTGGGCAGCGGAGGAAGAGCCATATTGGGAATTGAAGGCATGTTTGGGAAAGATGGCAAATTTGGCATGTTGGGAATGGGAAGTGATGGAATTGTGGGCATTCCTGGCTGAGAACTCTGCAATAGGTTGCGCGCCGCTGATGTTTCGGGGATGCTAATTGAGATTGACAATGCCACAATTAGGCATACAGTAAACTGAAAGTTAGAGGCCGCCATTGATGATTGAGATTGGTTGTTTTGCTTGAGTTTCGAAGGGATAATTTGGTAGTGTTGTGTGTGATTTAGACGCAAGATTTTGGTGTATTTATAGAGATGGGGGTTTGATGGAGTCTTTAGTTTGATTGAAATGTAGTTCTGGGTAGGTTAAGAGAGGAGCTTATTAGGTTAACTTCTTGTGGCTTGTCAAAAGAGATGCTAAATGTTGGTCAGCTACATTTGCATTTTCATTTCTATTTTCTTTTTTTTTTCCGAATTCGGATATCGAAAAGATCCCATAAGAAAAATCTTTTCAATCCAATTGTTGAATTCATAAGACTCAATTTGAATATTGAACCTTGTTTAAGAGATTTAGTGTTTTATCCTATTAAATCAATTCATTTTTGGTTGAGATCAAAGATTTTAAGTGTTGTCGAGAGGTTTTTTACTTGACATTTGTATTAAAAAAAGGGATAAAATTAAAATTTTGTCCATTCTAAATTATTGCTGTTTTTTAAATTTGCAACCCAAATTATAAAATATCTAAATTTGTAACATCAACTATAGTTTTGTAACAAAATACAATCTGATTCCACTTATCGTGTAACATGTGGAAGAAATTTTGTGTACATGTCACACAATGAGTGAAATCATGTTGCAATTTGTTAAAAAATAATAATTGAGGTTACAAACTTAGACATTTTATAATTCGGATTAGGGAAAATATCATTTCTGATCCCACAGATTAACCCATTTTTACTTTTGGTCCCATTGATTACAGGATTCTCATTTTTGGTCCCGTACAATTCAAAAAATCTCAAAATTGATCTCTCGTTAACCATTCCGTTATTTGACTAACGGTTGACCCACATGTCCGTTTAAAACCATGGAGAAAATCTCATTTTTGGTCCCATACATTTCAAAAAATCTCAAAATTGGTCCCCTGTTTAAACGGACATGTGGGTCAACCGTTAGTCAAATGACGGAATAGTTAACGGGGGACCAATTTTGAGATTTTTTTAAATGTACGGGACCAAAAATGAGAATCCTGTAATCAATGGGACCAAAAGTAAAAATTGGTTAATCTGTGGGACCAAAAATGAGATTTTCCCTTCGGATTACAAACTCAAAAAAACATAATAATTCAAGATGTTACAAGTAGTTATCCCAAATAAAAATTAAATCAATCGGATTGTGGGTATTTATATATTTCCACAAGCTTACTGTATAATTTAATTTGTTAATTCACATATTCGTACAAGTGCCAAACAAAGAAATCTTTATACGTTGGATCAATCTAACACTAAAATTTCTTTAAGAGCAATTGATACATGCCCACATATTTGAATTTTAGGAGATTCATTTAATAATTTTCTTACTCTAATTTTAAATAAACCCATTACACTATTATTAAACATGCGGTGTGAACCTAGATTTGTATCAGATATTCTATCGAGTATATTTTATATGGTAAATTTTTAAAAAATTATATCACCTTATTTTTATGGTGTTGTATTCCTTAAATTTTAAAAACTTTCTGAAAGAAAGAGACAACAAAGAGAGAAAGAGAATAAAGATGGAGAAGATGAAGATTTAGTAGAGAGAAAGAGAGTAAAGATTGAGAAGATGAAGATTTAGTGGAGAGATAAAGAGAATAAAGATGGAGAAGACGAATATTTAGTGGAGAGAAGGAAAAGATTTAGTGGAGAGATGAAGAAGATGGAGAAGATTTAGTGGAGAGACGAAAAAAATTTAGTGCAGAGACAACGAGAGTAAAGACGGAGAAGATGAAGATTTAGTGGAGAGAATGAAAAGATTTAGTGGAGAGATGAAGAAGATGGAGAAGATTTAGTGGAGAGACAGAAAAGATAAAGAGAAGCAACGACCTCACAGATGTGAAGAGAGAGATTGACATAAAAATATTAATATATGAATACTAAGGTACTCAGTTTTCAAAATAAAGTATTGAATGATTCAAAATAAGGTATTCAATTGAGATTGAAACGTACTGTATAGTTCAAAATAAGGTATTGAATTGAAAACATGAAGTATTGGGTATAACATATGATATTAAGGTATTCAATTTTCAAAATAAGGTATTGAACTGAGAACACAAGATATTGAGTATAACATATGAAATATGAAAATTAAGGTACTCAGTACCTTAATATAAGGTGTTAAATGGTTCAAAAAGGTATTAAATGAAGATTGAAAGGTATTGAATGGTCAAAATAAGACATTTAATTGAAAACAAAAGGTATTGAGTATAACATATGAATATTACGGTATTCAGATTTCAAAATAAGGTATATATTGAATTAAGAACATAAGGTACTAGTATAACAAATCAGTATTTTGAAAGAAGTTTTCAAAATAAGATATTATGAAAGAAGGTGAATCACCTATTGTTTGTTAAGTTATAAGGTGAAAAATCATAAAAAGTTTTTTTTTTTTTATCGTTGTATAATGACATATTAATTCACTTGAATGACAGAGAAGTAAAATAAAAAAGAAAAACAGAAATTGCGGAGAAATAAATGAATACTACAAGAAATTCCCGAAATTCCGACGGAAGGGTTCGTTGGAATTCCATCGGAAAACGTCATTTCCTATGGAATTCTGATGGGAAATAGTCCCTTGGAAAACCGTTCCTCAGAATTAAAAAACCGACGGACTACCGAAGGACGAAAACCAGAAAAAAAAAAAAGTAATTTAAAACAATTCCGACGGGTATATCTTATGCCGAAAAAAGGAAATATTAATTCCGACGGGATTTCCCTCGGTATCCCGTCGGAATATTTTAAAATATAATAAAAAAATTAATTAATTCCGACGGGATTCCGAGATATTTTAAAATATAATAAAAAAATTAATTATTTCCGACAGGATTTCCCTCGGAAACCCGTCGGAATATTTTAAAATATAATAAAAAAATTAATTCATTCCGACGGGAATTCCCTCGGAATCCCGTCGGAATGTTTAAAAATATAATGAAAATATTAATTAATTCCGACAGGATGTCCCTCGAAATCCCGTCGGAAAGTTTAAAAATATTAATGAATTCCGACGGGATATCCATCGGAATCCTGTCGGAATATTTAAAAATATAATAAAAATATTAATTAATTCCGACGGGTTTTCGGGATTTGTTAAAATATAATTAAAGGTTAATTATTTCCGACGGGATATTCATCGGAATCCCTTCGGAATTATTTTAAAAAAATTTAATATTTTTCTTAAATCCATTTTTTTACCATTTTTTTTTTTTGTACCTGGATAGTTATTTATTAAACATGCAATTTATCCCAACAATTCATCAAATATACAATTCATCCATAATCAATCCAAATATTCATTTCCAACAATTATACATCAAACCAAACATTCATCCTTTCACATGCTACAAATTTATATACTAATTCATCCAACAAAAGTATTTATCCATAAGTACACTTACTAGTCTTCACATCCTTCACATGCTACAAATTCATCCACGACATTACAAATTTATACATCCAACAAAAGTATTTATCCACAAGTACACTTACCAATCTTCACTTACATTGTCCTCGTCTTCCTCCTCCCTCTCTTCATCATCGTGATCTTCATAAGCTATAGGAGTGTTTCTTTTGCTCTTACGGGATCGACCTTTGCTCTTACCCCTTTCGCGAGTTTGTGAAGCATTTATTAGTTGATTAACTGCTTGTGTCTGCATCTCTATTAGCTTCGTAAGTTGTTGCATTTGCTACTGCGTTTGCTGTTGCTGCTGCTACATTTGTTGAGTTATATCGCCTGACATATTACAAAATTGATTATGATATAGTTTGCATCCCATTTGAATATAGATAAAATTTAATAATTCACATGATATAGATATAGTTTGCATCCCATTATGATATAGTTTGCATCTCATTTCTCACGTGATGCAGATTTAAATGTATAGAATTAACCAATTTCACACAAATTAACAAACCAATTTGAATATAGATAAAATTTAATAACTCACATGCGCACACACATATACATATACACGTATATATTCACATGCAATAAATTTCTCGTATCATCATATATAATCTAATTATGATTAATAGTTGATTTGAATGTAGACATGAGTAAATGATATTATTAGTAATGGAAATAAAAAGGATAATAAACTGGAGTAGGGAAAACTTTAAATTTTGAAAAGCAGCATAACAAGCCCATTTTTCATTACCCTATTTATGAGATTAATGCCGACGAAGTGTTTGCTCCATTTTTCTAGTTCTCCATTATTATATATCTTAATAACTAATATATATATATTTTCAAAAAAATAAAAATTACTTCAAATTGTGCTGATGTGATTTCAGATAATTTATAATTATTATATAAAAAGAACCCCAAATATAAATATTTCTTTAAGAAAAAAAAAAAAAAAAACTGAGTTTGTTGCCGACACTTGTTTGGGAATTAATCAGATGTACTAAAAACATGAACTGTTGATTTGGACCCTAAAATGCCCTCAAATTAATACTTGATTTAATTTGGGACAAGCATATATATATCCAGATTGATGCTAGGGCTCTCGTAAACCTAACTAGCTTATATATCTACTTCATCTTTTTGCCACTATTAACAAAGCAAGGACACATTAAACGGCAATCATGCAATATAAATTCATTCACACTCAATTATTCCAATATTACAAAGGCAATCATGCAACAACAATAAGGAATTGGCAACAACAGCAGCTCACGGGCAAATCAACAAGAAGGGACTATAATTACTTCCAATTTTAGTTGATTACAAATAAACGAAACAGCAACAACAGCTCGAAATTAATTGATGTGTTATGTGTACCTCAATGGGAACTAGAGCAATCCAAAGTTGTACTATGCAAGTTCCTGATATCAGGCTGTACCAAAATCTTCCTTAGCAGCCAAAATAATATCAAGTTGGTGCCTGAATGCAACGCAACAACAGGAAATTAATTGAGCAGCAGCAGGGCAGCAAAATTCAAGTCATTTCAAATGAGACCAATTACATCAATATAAGTTGATAACTATAATAAACTCTACAACCATATGATTAAACTTGTTCATAACCTATATGAACCATTTCTTGATTTAATAAACTAAGTTCAATTACACAATTAAGATCCATAAGCATTGTTAGACTAAAATAAGGAAAAGAAAAACTAACTCATAGGATAGCTTTCTAAACATGGAAAATTTGGGTCTGAAAAATCCAGGCCTACCAAGTTCTAAGTCAAAAATTAATAAGTAAATCATGATGCATGTGTAAATTACCATGACTTAGAGCTATCATTGTCTAGACCAACCTAATGCTCTCAATCGAAGGCCCTGAATTCTGAATTTTCTTCGCACAAAATTTTATTATTCCAGGTCCAACATATACAACTTGGATATTAAGAAAACAAACATTAAATGTGACGTGGTTTAAGGGATCAAGGAACTGAAGCTAAACTTGCATACTTTGGACTTTTCAGCAGAAGACTAAAAGGCTGCCACTTAAAGTGTTTGTGTTCAAGTGCAGCTTCTAAGTTATTTCATAAATAAAATCTTGATCCTATTTCTCCAAATATTCAGTATATTACCATTGTTAACATGTCCCACGTTGAATAAAAATAAAACCATGAATTAGTTAGTAAATAACGAACAAACTCATGAATAAATACAGTATAAGGAACATTTTCAGCTGTGAATAAATACATGCTACGATTTCAGTGGCAGACTTGTCTTTTTCCACAAAAATTCAACTCATGAACAATTGATTAATGACTACACTGAGAGAGAGAGATAGGGAGGGAGGGAGAGAGAAACCTGAAGTCTGGAAATGTTGAAGCAGAGATTAATTTGAAGAGATATGGAGCATCAATCCAGACTCTCTAGCAAGGATTATCACCTGCACCATCATGCAATACATTCATGAGTGCAAATTATCTCACTCGAATTTCTCTATACTGCAAGTAAGTATGACTACAAAAAAGTTCATATTATAATAAAGCAGATATGGAATTGATGTTTTCTTTTACCTTCCTAGCTACATCAGTTCCAGATAAATCATCTCTGGGGTCGGGTTCAGTGTAACCTGCCTCTTTTGCCTCCTTCACCACTTCACTAAACGCTCGAGCTCCCACAAAATTGTTAAATATGTAACTTAAGGTCCCGCTGCGTGGAGGTTGATGATTGTCTCAATGAGGAGAAGAAGATGGGCTCCTCGGGACATCCAGTAGCACAATCAATAATCGTATGTATGCCGACCAATGTTGCTGGTATGGTCTCAGGTTTGCTCAAATCTTCCTGCTCAAAATAACCCCATTAGTATGTCATTCTGAACATTCCAAGTATCAAACTCATAAACTGGAATTAGACAAATAAAACAAATATTGCGTGACAAAACTGTAGTTGAATCAAAGCCAACAATCTGAGAAAAACACACTTTGAAAAACACAAACACGCCGCGATTCCAAATCACAAGCAATCCAATAATTATGGAAGCCAAATACCAAGTTCAAACATTGCTATTAGTACTACTACTAAATGCCCCATTAACTTGCGAAATTGAGCAACGGATACATAGAAAATCATTGAAGGAGAAAAAGCGTGATATAGTAAGTTTACATTGACAACAGTTACCCCCCAATCGCGACGAAAATCAGCAGGTGCAGGGCGAGCCCTAACAAGGCACCTGACATCATATCCCTCATCCAAAGCTTGCCTCACAATCTGTCTGCCCAATGTGCCCGTAGCACCCACCACTAATATGCTATGCTCGTAGGCCTCACCGGAGTTCAAGGAGCCAAATTCACCGCCGTCGGCGCCGCCTGGGAGTTGCACGTTACCACTGCCGCATTACGCCTACCTAATCATTGCCAAAATTGATAATCGCAGAAAACAATTAGAGGTGTTTTTTGTCATAAGTTTGAAAATTGAGGTTGATAGATGCAAAATGATTACCTTTTGCAGCGAGAGAAGAAGGGTAGTGGGAGGGTATGGAATCGGGTGCTAACGTGCGGCGCCAGCAAAAGTGAGGAGGCATAGGAATGCTTGAAAGAATCGCAGTTGACAACCGGTAGGCGACGGCGGAGGTGAGAGCAAGCGACCGGCGGCTGGCGGAGGTGATGGCGGAGGCGAGAGCGGCAGAGTGAATTTGGGCGTAAAATGAAATTTTGCCCTCTTATCTGAGTATTACTTGTTTACAATATGAGTCCTTTTCAAAAGTACTATTTTTTAAAAATTAGGTTAAGAAAATACCATTGCTTTTTTAGACTTTAACATAATAGTATAAGTCGTGGATGTCAACTACGACCCCAAAAAATTCTTTCAACCTTGGGTTTTTTCCTACTATTCATGAATAGTGATAATATAAAAACTTTCTAAAATTATATTTTCAACCCAACTCTTTTTTACAAAAGAACCTATATATTTTCTAAAAATATCAAATAAACCCCTAAAAATAAAAAACTTGTATATTACATCATGGATAATATTTCAGATGATGATATTAGTAAAGAATTATTACTCGCGTGCAATTTTTGTAAATGTTTTGATGAAGATACATCTAATAAACATTTTAGACATTTTGTAAAACGATTCCTAACTGATAGAATGAGAATGCTAGGGAAAGAACATACAGAAAAGCATAATATAAACCAAATAGATTGTGATGCAGATTGTGCAAAAACAAATAAAAAATTAAAATTTATAAATAAAATTATAATAGCCATAGAACAAATTTATGAACAAGAAAATTAATTTGGTAAAATAAATAATATGAATAGAGAAACCTTTAGAGCTATAGTTTTTAATATTTTAGATGCATATAGACAGTTACAATATATCTGTCCTTTAACAATTGAAGAATTATCATTTTGTCTTTATTTAGATTTTGTTTGGGACAATTTATAATTATAAAAATGCCGAGTAAATATTATAAAAAGATTCGTGAATTAACCAGAAATATACAAATAAGTATAGAATTTCAACGAGCTAGAATTAATATTGAGAAAGAAAAATTACAACTTATTAGAACTATTAATAAAGATAATTTATTTCATGTTGAAGAATATCATATCACTAAACAAATAGAGTTTCATGAAGCAATGTTAGCTTCTGAAATAAGAATACTAAAATATATTGAAAAGGCAATAATCTAATTTATAAATATTCAAGTTTAATATCATTTAATATCATGTTTAATATCACCCAAATACAAAATATATTCCGCGTCTACGTGGTATCAGAGCCATACAATCCAAATAAATAATAAACAAAATGAAAATATTTGATAAAAGGAAAATAATTGAATCAATAAAATACTTCGATTCAATGTATAAATGGTATAAAACCCATTATAAAAAATATCCTAGTAAATATTATTATCATAGAATGAATAACCATAAAGAAGAGAGAGATCGCTATATAAATCTTTTGACAATATAAATGGTAAGATCATTAAACCCTAATCAAGTAACCCATTTGAAAGAATGGATTAATAATATAAATAACATTTTAAGATTAAGGACAATACTAGAAGAATATAAAAGAGAAATTAAAATTAATAAAGAAAATAAAGAGATAAAAAATAAAATAAAATCGTGTAAACATAAAATAAGAAAACAAAAGGAAGAAGCCACGAACAACTGGCAAAAATGGAAAAAATCATAAACCTAATAATAGAAAGTTATATAATAGGAATATTAATACATACAGCTTTAATATATTTAAATTTTTGCTCAGATAAATGGAATTTAAATGAAATATATACAGAAGGAGGATATGAATCCTACGATGATACAGATTGGCAACTCGCTTCACCATAATGAATCATATTGAATCAGTTGCAAATGCTATAAATACATTATTAGAAGAATTAGTAAAACTAAAATCTGAAATAAAAAATATAAATACAGAAATCCAAGTTATTAGAATTGAAATAAAACAAATAAATAATCTTATCCAAGATAATATTAAAAAGACCAAATTAGACAAGAAAAGAGAAATAGAAAAAACAATAAAAACACCTACTAAGATTGTTACTATACCAACAGAAAAGAAATATGAACCTGGATCATTTGATGAATATATGTATACAATATACCTCCCTCGACTATTAAAAGAACAAGATGATAGAGAAAATAAAATAAAGGAATAATTAAAATTAAAGGAAATTATAGAAGAAGCTAAACTAGAAGAAAATTCTGAAAATAATGAATGAGGTAAATGATTTAATAGAAGAATTTGAAAAAATAAATCTAGATGATATAGTTGAATATGAAGTTAGAATGAATACAACAGGAGGACCTTCAGGAGTAACTAATGAAACTCCAGAATCCTCTATGGGTTCTAATGATAATTACCCTAAAACATATTATAGACCTAAGAGAAATAAAGAACAGAGTAAGAAGAATATATCTTATAATCCAAAATATCAACCCACTGAACAATATAGTGAACCTATAAATCTCCAAGGAAGTAAATTAAATCTAGATTGTCAAGTAGATAATAGAAAAGCGATAGTAAAGTGGCAGAACGATATGATAGCCTTTTTATTAACCCAGGATGATATATATTGGGGAGCTAGTAAAAAGAGTGAATATATTATAACTACGTTTGATGGAATAGTTCTTAAATGGTGGAAAGGAGTATCTCCTGATATACAAGGAATAATGAAAGTTGGAAAGGAAACTGGATTTGATATAGACATAAGAACAGGAGTTCAAAGTATAGTTGCAAATATATCTGATGAATTTTTAGGTGAATCATGGATAACTAATAAAGAATTAGAGACAAAAAGAGAAAAAGATGAAGCAAGAAGTAATCTAATAAACCTAAGTATATTCTCAATGTGTAATATAAAAAATTATGTATGTGAATTCAGATATTATTATTATACCCAATATTATAGTACAGAATCTCAAGAAATAATGCTAAATATGTTTTACACTAAACTTCCTTATCCCTGGAATAATCACATGAATAAAATATGGAGAGAAAAGAAAGATAAATATCCTCAAAATCTAGGAGGAAGGATAAAAGTTTTAGCATCAGAACTTAAAAGAATATGTGGTGAACAACAATTATATAAAAAATCTAAAAGAATAACTAAACTCTGTTGTGATACAGTAGAATTACCTACACAATGAGGAAGTAATAGAAAACCATACCCTAAAAAGAATAAAAGAAAATTTTATAAGAAAAAATATAAAAAATATAAAAATTTTCAGAGAAAAAATATAAAACCTAGGAGAAAGTTTTTAAAAAGAAATAAGTATGAAAATAAATTTAATAAGGAATGAAATAAAAAATTAACTAAATGTCAATGTTGGAATTGTGGAGAAGAAGGTCATAAATCACCTGAATGTCCAAAACCTAAAGCGAAACATATTAAAAATATAGAAATCGAATTTTTAGAGATAAGAGATGAACTTGAAGAAATCTCTGATATAGAAAACTATTTTGGAAAAGAAATATATATAGAAGAATCCGATATATCAGAAAATGAAATATCTTCAGAATTAGATACTGAATCAGAATGAGTTCTGAAATAACAGAATTATCTGATGAAGAAATAGATATATATGAAGGACCAGAAGGATATGCAGAACGCATTACCTTCAATAAAGAAACTTTAGATAAGATAAAGAAACTAAAATTAAATGCTACAAATCCCAGCCAAAGTATATTTAAAGGGATATCAAGTCTTATAAAAAGAAAGAAAATAAATATATATGACTACCATGAAGTAGAAAAATCTATAAACATTGAACATACTTCAGGGCAAGTAAAGATTAACTTGTTAACAAGAAATACTATAAATCAAGCTTTGAATAAAATAAAAGATAAAAGGGAAAAAAGTAAAATACAATATATATATTTAGGAAGAGTTCAATTCCTGGTAAAATCATTGTTTAGAGAAGGAATAGATAGTCCTATAGTACTTTCTCTTCATGATCAAAGATTTACAGATGCGAAGAGAAGTCATCTAGGAACTATAGAAGGAAATTTGTGTTATAAACAAATATTATTTGATTTATATCCTAAATATAGTGTGAATATAAATGATCATAATATAGATTAAACATTAAGTTTACATTACAAATTCATAAAAGATATAGGATTGAAAGATAAAAGTAAAGCGTTCTTGATTTACTATAGAGCATTATATGTTCTAAGTAATAGTAACTATGGAAAAATTTATCAAGATAAACCACATTTAGAAATAGATGAAGAATGTAGAGAAATAGCTTCAGCTAAATTACCTTTTCTAGAAGACCCTAAAGAAATAACAAATTATGAATTAGAAATCATAAATAAACCTTTAATAGAAGAAGGATCTTCTAGTAAGATTCCCCAATTAGAATTTGGAAAAAATAGTATATCTAGAAGAAGTCAAAGAATGAATATAACCAGAACTTTAAGTATAAATAAAAACTCAGTAAATAAGACAATGATCATTTTAGGAGAATATTTTAATGGTCAAGAATATATTAAAGAACCAAAAATATTAATAGATACAGGAGCAAGTGCAAATCACTTTGCTAAAATAAAAAATAAAGGTTTGATGATAGAAACCTTAACTGAAAATTTCTATTATGAAAACTTTGAAGGAAAGATAGTTGCATGTAACCAACAAATATGTATCCCAATAAATATTGATAAATCTAGAATAATTGTTAAATGTTATCTAGATGAAAATATGACTGGAAGTTCTTATGATATAATCTTAGGAAATGCTTTCCTAGATAGTTGTAACTACTATAAGATAGAAAAAGATGGAGTAACACTCTACATAGAAGACAAAGTCATATATTGTCCAAGAATAAAATGAAAGGATATAACTTTACAGTTAGTGTTTTCATTCAGGTAGGAATAAGAGAAACTCCTGAAAATGAAATAATAACTTGTGCTTTAATAGATACTGGATCTGAAATAACTATTTTCAAAACCTTCTTGATTAATAAATGGAAAGAAGATGGAAAAATCAGGATAAAAGGAGTGACTGGAAAATCACAGGATACACACAGATCAGCAATAGATGTTGATATTGTCCTAGGAAGTAAAATAATAATGGTTCCTAGAATATATGAATATAATGAATTAGAAGTTGATATATTATTAGGAAATGATTTCCTACAACAATTTCAATATTATATGCAAAATGCATATTCTATTGTACTTAAAACAAAGTGTGTGATGGGGTCAAAATACGATCGTCCCACGTAAGACACGTGGCATCGCCGAGATGATGACATCTGTCTCCCCAAGGCTTCACCATCAATACACGAGCGCTAAACCCAACGAGCGCCCTCCTTCTTCAGGAGTTAAGCCCAACGAGCGCTGTCACTCCCACGAGCGTCCTACAAACTAAACGATTGGTACGCCCACGTGCCAAGGGAGCCCTCTTCGAGCGTCACACTCCCTCAGAGTGGCCTCCCCTTTGGCTCGTCACTTGAACTGAAGCCTTCATTCCCCTCAGCGGATATCTTGGCTTCCAGTACTCCAGGTTGTCACGAGCGCGCTCTCAAGCCCTCGTTACCAACCGCCCAAATGGCTCTCTGACACAACGTACATGCCCGCGCACCTGCCACTGTTGCCAGCACTAACTTTTGGCCGCTTTTGCAGAAGATTCCTCCTAGGTTTCTCTCTCACAGCGCCACGTGTTAGGGCAACATTCGGCCAGGACCACTTGAGGCAAATGACCAAAGGGCCCTTGACCCTCAACTATAAATAGCCAAAGTCATCTTCTACACTGGTAAGCATTCTTCATCACTGAAACTGTGACTGAACTCATCTTTCCTCATACCTTGAACTGACTTGAGCGTCGGAGAGCCAAACTGGGTATCACCCCCAGTTCCCCCAGCTTGGCCTTCTGACTTTTCTTGTGCTTGTCCCAACAGGTAGAACCCCTTTCTCATTTCCGGCGAAGCTCCGGTGGTTTCCTCCACAAATACAAATCGTAAAGTGATCGGATTCGGATCAACCCATTTCTGAACCCATCATTTTTGGCACCGTCTGTGGGAAACCAGTCCTCCATCTTCTTCCTTTCTTTTTGTTGGTAGAAAAGCAAGCACACCCTTACCTTCAACAGTCATGGTTGCTACGAGATCTGGAGCTGTGGGAGGAGGAGTTAACGTCTCCCAGGATGCAATTATCATTATTCCCTCCACCGCTACTGGTGGAGCCCCGCCTCCATCCGCCGCCGCTGGTGGAGCACCTCCCGCAGCAGGAGTGACTCCGCAAGCAGAGTCTTCCGTACCTCCACCTGCACCGCCGGCACTGCCGACTCCTGCTGCCGCCGGAGGAGTCTCTCTCTCTGCTCCTCCGCAACATGCTCAGAACCCCTGGGTCCATCCCCAGGTGATTCCCGGAATACAGGGCTACATGATGCCCCCACCTGGATACACCCTCACTCCGTCTGTTATGATGCCGCCGGTCCAACCGTATCATGCAGGCCAGATCCAGCTCCCGGTGGTGGTCCCCAGGGAGATCGAAGGAGTGGAGTTACCTCCACTGACCACCCAACAGTTGAGGGCTCTCTATGCCCAGTGTGAGGTTCAGGCGGCTCAGGGGGCATGGGAAAGGTTCCATTCCATGTACTTTCCCTCTGGGCAGGCCACTCAAATTGCAGCCCCTTTGGGCGGACAACAAAACTTTCCCCTCAGAGAAGCCCAGGCTGTCCTGAGGGCACAACCACCACCACCACCAGCCAGAGAAGTGCCCCGGCAGGAGGGCAACGAGCGTCCCTCCGTAGGCAGGAACAAAGAGCCCACAGAACGGGTAAATGATAATGAAGGGGACTCTCATGTCTCCAGGAGGGGCTCACGAGCCCCCAGGCACGGAGACAAGCAAGTAGACGTAAATCCTGACATCCTCGCGGCTGTGCAAGACCAGCTGCAGGGTCTCAAGGATATTGTGGGACAGCTCTCACGAGGGCGTTCAACTCAAATCTCCCCTAGTCGGGATGAACGGGTTGACGCCAGAAGCACCCGTACCAAGGACCCTCTACCAAAAGTCCCCCGTCGCAAGGAACCGGAGGAAAACTTCGGCACGTATGAATATCACCCATTGGCGAGGGGTTCACCCCTCGTAGAAGAAGTTCTGATGGCCCAAGCAGGCATGGCCAAAGTCCCCACTTCCATCAATCGTTACGACGGGACAACTGATCCAGCTGAACACTTGGATCACTTTGTGCATCTTATGCACCTCTACGAGCATTCCAGCAATTACTGGGTAAAAGTGTTTGTCACTTCCTTGGTAGGAATGGCTCAAGAGTGGTACAAGCGACTGCCGCCGCGCTCGATCCACTCATATGAAGAACTGGCTAATGCTTTCCTTAACCACTTCAATTCTTTGAAAGCGCCAGTCACCGCACCCACTGCCCTGTACAACGTGGTGCAAGGCAAGAGCGAATCTCTGCGCTCGTTCTTCGCCCGCTTCAACAAGGAGATCCTACAGGTGGAAAGGCCTTCAATGGATTTCTTGATCCCAGTGCTCTTTCAGGCTGTGGATCACAAGCAATATGTGAGCAAAAAATTCGCTGATGCCATTGTGGAAAGGAGGCCAGGGACCCTCATGGCCTTAAGAGAAATAGCCGAGCCGTTCTTCGCGCTCGAAGACATGTATGGGACGAATGGTCCCCGGCATCACAGCCCGGCCAGGAACGAGCGACCTCATCACGAGCGGGGACGGGACGTGGCCATCAAGAAGGAGCGCCCTCAAGAGCGCAGGAGGTCGCCACCACCCCCTCGTCGATTCGAGCGAATTCCGCTCACCAGGCCAAATTCAGAAGTCTACAACCTCTCAGATAAAAAGCTCTTTAAGAGATCCATCAAAATGAGAGAAACAGACTCGCTCAGGCGCTCGAACAAATACTGCGCATTCCACAAGCAGAGGGGGCACGACACAGATGAGTGCCGACAGTTGGAAGCTGAAATTCAGAGGCTCGTCGCAGGGGGCCACCTAAAGGAGTTTGTCCGGGTGCTTGAGCGTTACGATGAACGCTGCAACGAGCGTGCTGGGGGAAGAAGGAGAAGTCCGTCCCGTTCAAAGAGTCCAAGGGGTAGGGGACCCCCTGAAAGCAGTGGCCGCCGGGGCAATAAAGGAAAGGCCCCTGAGCAAGAAAACGAGCCCTTCGCAGTCATAAATATGATTGCAGGAGGCTCATCAGGGGGGGATTCAAACGCCTCCCGACGGAGGTTCGTCCGGAGCTACTACCAATGCCCAGCAGTGCCCAAACCTATCTATGCCATCCAGAGATCAAGCGCTCAAAGGTCACGAGAAAATGATGTAATAGGCTTTGATGATAGGGATTTAGAACATATTGTAACGCCCCATGGGGAGGGTATAACCTCAGATTGCCCCATGGTGGTTAGTTTAGATGTTCATAATCATGTTGTAAAAAGGGTATTGGTGGATAGTGGAAGCTCCGTTAATGTTTTGCCTTATTCTACATTCTTAAAGATGAAGGTTGATCTTCCGCTCGAGCCTCTCAAAACGGCCCTCATTGGCTTTGGAGGCTCGGAAGTTGTCCCACGAGGGCAAACACGCCTAGCTACTTCGTTCGGCCGAGCCCCTCAGCGCAAAACACTCTTGGTAATGTACGCGGTGGTGGAGATTGACATTCCATATAACATCATAGTTGGGCGCCCTGCCCTCGTGGATTTCAAAGCCATCATCTCCACCTACCACCAGAAGATTAAATTCCCTACTTCCGAGGGCGTGGGAGAAGTACTGTGCAATGTGCGAGAGGCGTGGGAATGTTACATGCTGTCCCTCAGAAAGCCAAAAGCGGAGAAAACCTTCCAAACTGGTTCCACCAAGAAATCGGTGGATTTCCCCAATCTAGATGAGGACAGCCCAGCACGGAAAAGGGCGAAATTGAACAAGAAGAAGAACAAAAAGAAGAGGGGAGACAACGGGGAGAATCCCCTCGAGAATGTTCCCCCAGGGACCGTTGGTGGATCGTCCTCAGAAGGAGACGAGCCGGGAGAGAGTGAACCAGCACCTAGTGACCGTTTGATAGGAAAGAAGAGGGCGCTCGAACTTCCTCGCCCTGAGGTAAGGATCGAACCCTCAGAAAAGTTCCTTACCATTGAGCTGGAACTCGGAAACAAAGATAAGACTACACAGATAGGATCAAATCTCTCGGGGCCCTCTCAGATTATGATGATTGACTTCCTCAGGGAAAACAGTGATGTATTTGCATGGAAAGCCTCCGACCTCACAGGGATTGACCCGAGCGTCATTGTCCATAGGCTTAATGTGGATCCCTCTTTCAAACCCATCAAGCAGAAAAAGCGGGATGCACATGGCTTTCGGAAAAAGGTCATTGAAGAGGAAGTTAATAAACTCCTGGAGGCTCAATATATCGAGCCCATCTTGTATCCGGAGTGGCTGTGCAACGTCGTCCTGGTGCCCAAGAGCGCGAATAAGTGGCGCATGTGCAACGATTTCACTGATCTCAACAAAGCCTGCCCTAAAGATCCTTACCCGCTGCCCCGGATTGATCAATTGGTGGATTCGACCGCTGGCTGTGAGCTCATGAGCATGATGGACGCTTTGCAGGGATATTATCAGATCTTTATGGCCCCGGAAGATCGCCCCAAAACCTCGTTCGTTGTCCATCTGGGGGTATATTGCTTCTTAGTCATGCCTTTCGGACTGAAGAACGCCGGAGCTACGTATCAGCGGCTCGTTAACAAGATGTTTGAAAAGGAAATTGGTAAGTCCATGGAGGTTTACGTGGATGATATGATTGTCAAAAGCGAGCGCCAGGATTCCCACTTGGAAGATCTCGAGCGCACTTTTTCAATCTTGCGTCAGTATGGGATGAAGTTGAACCCTTCAAAGTGCACCTTTGGAGTACGAGGAGGAAAGTTCCTAGGGTACATGGTCAGTCAGAGGGGAATTGAGGCCAATCCGGAGAAGATCAAGGCTATTTTGGAGATCCCTTCCCCTCGAAATCTGCGGGAAGTGCAAGTCCTAGTAGGCAAAATCATCTCGTTGAACAGATTTATTTCGCGCTCGGCGGACAGGAACCTTCCCTTCTTCAAAATTTTGAGGAACGCACGTAACTTTGCTTGGACAGAGGAATGCGAAAGGGCGCTGCAGGATATGAAGGCTTACTTATCGAGCGCACCACTGCTGACTAAGCCCGTCGAAGGTGAGAGATTATTTATGTATCTTTCCGTTTCTCCCGAAGCCACAAGCGCGGTTCTGATCGCTGTGCGGGAGCGGAAACACTTACCCGTTTATTATCTGAGCAAAATATTGCAAGGAGCCGAAAAGAAGTACTTGGAAATTGAGAAATTCGCATTCGCTCTTATTAACGCCTCAAGAAGGCTAAGGCCTTACTTTCAAGCGCACTCTATAACGGTTCTCACCGACCAACCCTTGAGGCAAGTATTGTCCAAACCAGATGTGTCTGGGAGATTAATCAAGTGGGCCATCGAATTGAGCCAGTTCGACTTATGTTTCGAGCCCAGGACCGCGGTACAGGCACAGGTTGTAGCTGATTTATTGGCCGAACGCTATGGTTTAGAGCCCACCGTTGCGGATAATGAGGGGTTATGGGTCCTGCACACAGATGGTTCCTCAACCTCTCAAGGGGGAGGAGTAGGAGTGGCCCTCAAAAACCCCGATGGGATTGAGCTGGACTTTGTAATCAAGCTGGATTTCCAAGTCACTAATAATGAAGCAGAATATGAAGCCCTCGTGCAAGGATTGAATATTGCTTTTCAGAATGGAGCTTCCAGAATCACCGCTTATATGGATTCACAGTTAATAGCGAGCCAGATTGAAGGAACTTATGAGGCTCGAGAAACCACCATGGTACAGTACCTATGTAAAGCCAGAGAAATCATTGGGAAGTTCAAGGAATTTCACCTACTTCAAGTGCCGCGAGGAGAAAACGAGCGTGCGGACGCTCTGTCAAAGTTTGCATCAGCTTTAGAGGGCACTTCCGAACGTTCTGTTACGTTCCTTAGAACTGAGGAACCTTTGATCAAGGAGAAGGTCGCCAACCGGATAATTGCCATGATTGATCCTAACGAGCCCTGTTGGCTTGATGACGTCGCCATTTTCCTTAGGGATGGAATTCTTCCTACTGACAAGGTGGAAGCCAGGAAAGTCCGAAGTAAGGCCCCTCGTTTCGCTTTGGATCCCGAGGGGAGGTTGTTCAAGAAATCATTTCAAGGACCCCCAATGAGATGCCTGAGGCCCTCACAAGCGAAGGAGACACTCGAACTCATCCACAATGGAAGCTGTGGGAATCATTCCGGAGGGCGTATCCTGGCAAAGAAGGTTCTGAGAAGTGGGTTTTATTGGCCTACAGTTCTCCAAGATGCCATCGAATTTTCGAGGAAGTGTCCCAAATGCCAATTCCATTCAAATCTCCCTCAATTGCCAGCAGCACAGATGATCCCAATAGACGTCTCTTGGCCTTTTGACCAGTGGGGAATAGACATCGTGGGCCCCTTGCCCATGGCTGCGGGACAAAAGAAGTTTGTCATTTTAGCCGTCGACTACTTCACCAAGTGGGCCGAGGCCAAGGCCGTTGCAAAAATCACCTTCAGGGTTGTGAGGGACTTCATTTGGAAGAATATCATTTGCAGGTACGGCATACCGAGGGTGCTCATTTCTGACAACGGGTCCCAGTTCATAGCGGCTGACACACGAGAATGGTGTTCTGAGTTGGGAATAGAACAGCGGTTTACCTCTGTAGGACATCCACAATCCAATGGGCAAGCGGAAGTTACCAATAGAATCATCTTGCAGCATCTAAAAACCATGCTTGAGAGCAAGAAAAGTGAATGGGCTGAAGAGCTACAAGGAGCGCTTTGGGCTTATCGCACGACCCCACGAGCGGCCACTGGAGAAACTCCTTACGCGCTCGTTTATGGATCAGAAGCAATGATACCAGCGGAGATAGTAAATGAATCCGCTCGTGTAGGCTATTTCGAGCCTCAGCTCAACGATGGCAACAGAAGCTTGGAGTTGGATTTGCTGGATGAAAGGAGAGACAAAGCGTGGGCTAAGATCCACCACTATAAAGCCTCTGTAGCCCAACAATACAACAAGCGTGTGAAGGAAAGAACTTTCCAGTTGGGAGACTTGGTCTTAAAGAAAGTGAAAGTATCCAGGCACGTGGGCAAATTGGACCCCAATTGGGAAGGCCCATTCAAGGTCGTACAACTCAGAGCTAACAACACTTACACCCTGGAGACACTTCAAGGTGAGCGCTTGCCTCGCCCTTGGAACGCATGTAACCTCCGGCGGTTTTATGTTTAAAAGCTCTTTGCAAGCCCTGATGTAATAACCCTCTTTGACGGGTTCTATGTACTTCCAAACACAAGTAAGCGGTAACATAATCTTTTTAATTTCTTTAATATTCCTGTTTCTTTGGTTGCTTGAATGAATAAGTCCCACGTCCCTCGTCTTTGCGAGCGTGGTTGGCAACTCATTCCAATATGTATGCTGTTATCTCATATGGGTTACGCTTGCCAGCACTCTACTCCGGATGGGGGGACGCCCTCATAAGGATAGACTGATTACGCTCACAACCAATTAGGCAAGTTGGAAGAAGATTATGAAGAAAATCCTAGTAGGCCTTGGCTGTTTCTTAAAACGCCTTGCGCTCGAAAACGGGATCTCCTACAAGAGCAAATCCTAGTAGGCCTTGGCTGTTTCTTAAAACGCCTTGCGCTCGAAAATGGGATTTCTTGCAGGGCCAGAAATACGACAAGAGCCAGAGCGCTCGAACGATGGCCTCAGAATCAAGAAGGTATCGCACAAGTCTTGAACGAGGGCAACCACTCAGTAAGACCCTCGTGCACACTCAAGACTTAGCCAAATTCCCTCAAAGGAAAAATTTATACAAGTCTTGAGTGGGGGGGCAATCTCACCATAAGACCCTCACGATCGCTCAAGACTTAGACAAATTTTCAAAAGCAAAAACAAAATTTATACAAGTCTTGAGTGGGGGGGCAATCTCACCATAAGACCCTCACGATCGCTCAAGACTTAGCCAAATTCCCTCAAAGGAAAAATTTATACAAGTCTTGAGTGGGGGGGCAATCTCACCATAAGACCCTCACGATCGCTCAAGACTTAGACAAATTTTCAAAAGCAAAAACAAAATTTATACAAGTCTCGAGTGGGGGACAATCTCACCATAAGACCCTCACGATCGCTCAAGACTTAGACAAATTTTCATTGCATCAGAGAAATAAAACATTCACGGAGTATGCTACACAGTCTTATTATATGATTCATAAATGAACAGAAGAACAAAGTCATGAAATGGAATATGTATTCATTGCAACTGGAAATATTACAAGGAAAGGGGCTCAAAGGCCCATGAACATTGTTTCAAAAGAAGAAAAAAGGCAGAAAAGCAGGAAAATACAGGAAAAAGCTATAAAGGAAGAATATTAGGCGGCTGGAGCGATATCCTCATCAACGATCACCAAGATGTTTTGGGCCACGGGGCCATGATCTGGGCCCTCAGGCTCTTGCGGATGGGCTTGCGGATCGTTGGGCTCATTGGCACCTGGAGCAGGGGCGTTGGCACCTTCATCAACTGGGATCAGGGCATCTTCCGCGACGGGCGCTTGTGGCTCATCTTCGGGATCGTCATTTTGGGCAGTTTGAGCCGCATCCCCTCCCCGATGAGCGTCCGTGTACTCATCTTGGATCAGCTTGACCAAGAAGTCGTACTCCAGTTCAGCGATGGCGTCCGCGGGATCGTTGGGATCCTCATCCACTTCTTCACAGCGCTCGTTGAACATGAGCCCCGTGCCTTCAGCTCCCTTCATTGCTGGGTCAGTCAGCCCCTTATGGATGCCCTGATCAACCGCTAAGTTGAAGGCGTTTTGGGCCTCATCCAAGCAGTGTAACGAGGCTGCGAAATTGAAGGCTTTGGAGTGGCAGAATTTAATAAGCGCCTCCTTACTCGCACGCTCTAGGCTTCGAGGCCACTCGTTGACGGCGTCATTGAATTTCCGCTCGGCCTCCAGAGCCCTCGCCTTCCAACTTTCCCGCTCCGCCTCAGCCTTCTGGCACCGCTCGTTAGCCTGGGCCAGCTGGTTGCCCAAGCCGATTCGAGCGCCGTCTACCGCCACAAAATCTTCCTTCAGTTTCCCCAGCTCCTCCTCTGTTTTGTTGTACAAATCTTTGAGGGATTCATACTTTGCAGTCTCAGCGTCCAGCTCCGCTTGAATCTGAGCCGGATCGTTGGAACGAGCCATCTTCTTGTATTTGGCCTTTCGGTCAGCGTAGATGGAGGCTCGCATTTGCACATTCCGGAGCCGGGGAAGAACTTGCTGCATAAGTGGGAAGAAAAGGAAGTGTTAGCCAAAAAAGGTGATAACTTACAGAAATTAGCAAAGAGAGCCAGGAGTGAGGACTTACAGAGATCAGTGCGTGGGCCGCATCAAGGGTCACTTTCTCCACAGACTCGCTGTAGAGATGCCGGTGGTCTGCCGAGAATTGAGCTTTGTTGAACAGATTCTCGGTGATAGCCTGAGCGACCGTGCCAGGCCTCAGCAAAACCGGCCCCCCGTCGGTGGTGCCTGTAAAGTCTCTGTCCCCTCGACGGGGGAACTCCCATATGTGCTCCTCCTCTGAAGAGGAAGTTTCCCCCTCGCCCCTGGGGCCCTCAACTACTTGCTTCCCTTTGCCCTTGATTGCCACTGAATCGGGCATCCTCTTCCTTTTACGGGAAGGCCTACTTGCGCTCGGGGGAACCTCAGTTATCGCCAGAGTGGTTACTGGCCTCGCTTGTTCTGCAGCCATGGGGGGTTGAACATCACTCGCTCTTTCTGAAGAAGACCGTCCCCTGGTCTCCCTGCTGACCACTCTACGCTCCCCTCGGCCACGAGGGGGTTGGACCTCAGGATTGGCGCTCGAACTGGCGCCGCTACGACCGTCCCCGCGGTTGGTACGGTTACGAGGGCGCTGTTGCTCGCGCTGTTGGTCCCCCTGTGGGGTTTGGTTCCTGTTAGCATGGGCGAAACGAGCGGCTTGTCGGATCCCTCCTGCCATCTCTAATATAGCGGCTCCTGCAAAATTGGAAAGTACAAGGGTTATAAATCCTTAGACAAGAATTGTTAAGCGTGCAAGTTACAAGTACAGAGAAGCAGTTAGTATTCATTCCTATCTAAAGTTAGTGCCCTAAGAATCTAACCATCTCTCTCTATGTCACGAGCCGGAGGGTTGTCAAGGTAATGAGGGTCATTGGAAAGACCACACAGGAACATGAGCTCCGCATCGTCTATCCAATCTTTCGCTTGAATGAGGTGACCCTCGTCCCTCAGGGTTGCTGCCAGGCTCTTGGCCCAATCTTTGGGGAGTGCGGGTGGCAGGCGGCTCTTGGCAAACGATCCCCATTGCATAGGCACCCCAAAGCCCTCTTCTGTTGGAGCCTTGACGAAGATGAACTTCTCCTTCCAATCAGGGCCATAAGTGCTCGAGGGCGAGTTGATCAGCTTCATGTGGGCCTTCGCTTGAACATAATAAAAACCCGCCTCAGGAGAAGAACGAGAGGAGCTAACCACTTGAAATAGGGCGTTGAAGTTCCGTAAAAAGGGCTCGTAACCCATGCTTCTCATCAAAATCACAAAACATGTCAGCAAAGCCAAACCGTTGGGCACGATTTGGGACGGACACAGGCCCAGGTCATTCAACAAATGAGCCAACGAGATTGAGATGGGGAATCTCAAGCCCCCTGAGCTCACTGAGGCCACGTACACTGCCATCTCCCCAGAAGGCGGATTATTGGCACGCTCGTGGTTTTCCGGAATTCTCCACGTATACCGCTCGTCCCAGTAAATGGGTGCCATCATCGTTTTCACGTCTCCCACGGCAACTGTGCTGGGAGTCTCATCAGGCGTGCGCTCGGTAGCCTGGTAGCCTGACCCTTCACCCTCGTTGGGCCCTTTGGATTTTTGGGATTTCTTGCTTTTTCCCTTATCCCGGGCTCTTTCTGAAGGCCCGGTTATGGCCTCAGCCACTGGAAGCGGGTTCGCAACGGCCACAGTCACGGTATGGCGGTGGGGATGAGTGGCACTCTGAGTTATGGGGAGGGTGACCCCTTGCCTTTCTGCCTCCATCACCAGATCCATCTCCTCAAAGATAGGATCCATTCCGCCTGGATTCCTATCCTCCATGGCCATCACTGCCGCCCCCAAATCCTCATCTCTAGGGGAATCGGGAGAAGAAGAACTATCAGTGGCCATTTCGTTAATTTCACGGGCAAATTCCTCAACTTGTTGGTCGGCCATGGCAGAAACTGGGATTTGGAGTTTTCTTGGAAAAAGATTAGGGTTTCCTCAAGGAGAAAAATCTAAGTGGTTATGAAATCCTAAAGTCTGAATCTACGGTTAGCAAAGTTAGAAAGTTACACTGGAGGTTTACCTTGAAAGTTTTCTGAGAAAGTTTGGGAGAAAGGTTGAAGATGCTCTAAGAACTGGAGTGCGAGAGAATTCTTTTTTGCAAAGGATGCTTGGAAGTTCTGAATGCGTAAAGAGTATCAAGATTTCAGAATCCCGTACTTATAGGGATGGGAGTTGGTACCTTTTTCGGCAAAGGATTCAAAATGGTAATCATTTCCCGCCTAGGAAACCGCCCACTTTATGGAACCGTCACATGCTTCCCCATGCTCACGCGCCCCACGCGCACCCGCATTTAATACTCTGACGTTTCGAGTGCTTCAGAATAGTACAACATTTAATGCGGAAGTGTTACGAGCGGTCAGTTGAAAAGACCGCATTTATAGCGCAACCAGAAGAAAAATTGCTCAACACGCCAAGCCTTACACGAGCGCTATGTGCAAGAGATAGAGCGTGTCAAAATTCTACAGTCCTTATCACTAAGGACTACAGAATTGGGGGGCAAAATGATGGGGTCAAAATACGATCGTCCCACGTAAGACACGTGGCATCGCCGAGATGATGACATCTGTCTCCCCAAGGCTTCACCATCAATACACGAGCGCTAAACCCAACGAGCGCCCTCCTTCTTCAGGAGTTAAGCCCAACGAGCGCTGTCACTCCCACGAGCGTCCTACAAACTAAACGATTGGTACGCCCACGTGCCAAGGGAGCCCTCTTCGAGCGTCACACTCCCTCAGAGTGGCCTCCCCTTTGGCTCGTCACTTGAACTGAAGCCTTCATTCCCCTCAGCGGATATCTTGGCTTCCAGTACTCCAGGTTGTCACGAGCGCGCTCTCAAGCCCTCGTTACCAACCGCCCAAATGGCTCTCTGACACAACGTACATGCCCGCGCACCTGCCACTGTTGCCAGCACTAACTTTTGGCCGCTTTTGCAGAAGATTCCTCCTAGGTTTCTCTCTCACAGCGCCACGTGTTAGGGCAACATTCGGCCAGGACCACTTGAGGAAAATGACCAAAGGGCCCTTGACCCTCAACTATAAATAGCCAAAGTCATCTTCTACACTGGTAAGCATTCTTCATCACTGAAACTGTGACTGAACTCATCTTTCCTCATACCTTGAACTGACTTGAGCGTCGGAGAGCCAAACTGGGTATCACCCCCAGTTCCCCCAGCTTGGCCTTCTGACTTTTCTTGTGCTTGTCCCAACAGGTAGAACCCCTTTCTCATTTCCGGCGAAGCTCCGGTGGTTTCCTCCACAAATACAAATCGTAAAGTGATCGGATTCGGATCAACCCATTTCTGAACCCATCAGTGTGGTCATTTGTTAAAATTACCACGATTAAACCATCCTTTCAGAGTTTAGCCAGCTAAGCGTGGTGGACACTCTATATATGAAAAAATACAAATACCAATTAATAAAATAGTTATAAAAAGATAAATTTAGAAACGGTTACTAGTAAGATAAAAGAAAATTATAGTGACCATCCATTGGCTTTTTGGAAAAAGAATTACCCAAAAGATAGAATAGAATTAACAGATAATATAATAATTAAAGAAAGACCTATGAGATATACCTTAAGTGAAGAAGATGAATTTAAAAAACAAATTAAAGAACTTTTGGATAAAGGATTAATTAGGAAAAGTTTTAGCCCCTTTTCTAGTCCAGCATTCATGGTAATGAAAGAAGCTGAAAAGAAAAGAAATAAAGCAAGAATGGTAATAAATTTCAAAAGATTAAATCATTTTACTAAGGGGTGATAGTTACCAATTACCCAATAAAGAAGTATTAATAGACTTAGTAAAGAATAAATCCTATTACTCAAAATTTGATTGTACATCTAGATTTTGGCAAATAAAAATGGAAGATGACAGTATCCAATATACAGCTTTTAGTGCCCCTCAAGGACACTATGAATGGTTAGTAATGCCATTTGGATTAAAAAATGCTCCATCAATATACCAAAGAAAGATGGACGATATATTTAGCAAATATAGGAAATTCATGGTTGTTTATATAGATGATATTCTTATTTGTTCAGATACTATAGATAAACATAGAGAACATCTTTTACTCTTTGCTAAATTATGTAAAGAGAATGGTATAGCCCTGTCTGAAAGAAAAGCAGTCATAGAAACTAAAGAAATTGAGTTTTTAGGTTTAAAACTGAGTGCTGCAGGTATAAAATTGCAACCACATATATCCAGAAAAATAGTTGAGTTTCCTGATAAATTAGAAAATAGAAAACAAATAGAAAAATTTTTAGGATGTCTTAATTATGCTGAAGGTTTCATACCTGAGTTAGCTAAGAAAAGACATGAAATACAAAAGTTATTGAGAAAAAATAATACAAAAGGTTGGGCTCCAAGACATACAAAAATTGTCATAAAGTTAAAAGAAGAATGTAAAACTCTTCCAGAATTAAGGCTTCATGATAAAAATGATAACTTAATTCTCCAGACTGATGCGTCTGATTTATATTCGGCTGCAATCTTGAAAACAGATCTTAATGAGATTTGTAGATATACAAGTGGTACTTTTAAATCAGCAGAAATAAATTATACTACACATGAAAAGGAGTTATTAGGAGTAATAAATGGGATCAAAAAGTTTTCACTTTTTCTCCTCCAAAAACCTTTCATTGTTCATGTGGATAACACTCAAGTTCCAAGTCTTGCAAAAAATAAATTACCCAGTGAACCAAATTATAGAAGGTTACATAGATGGCAAGTTTTCCTATCTCTCTATGATTTCAAAATCATTCCCATAAAAGGAACTGATAATTTTTTAGCAGACTTTTTATCCAGAAATATAGATTTTGGTTCAGAATAAAGACCAATATATGGGTTTACATATATCTAGTCCATCTCAAACGGTAGATGGTAAAGACAAAATCAAATCCGTTAATGGGTGGTGATTTCCCAAAAATCACTTATAGAAACTTAGAAGACCAATATATGGGTATGCATATATCTAGTCCATCTCAAACGGTAGATGGTAAAGACAAAATCAAATCCGTTAATGGGTGGTGATTTCCCAAAAATCACTATGGAAAATCTTGAAAAGAAATTTAATAAAACCTTTCTCTCTTTTACAGATGGAGGATAAAATTGATATTTCTGAAATAAAAGAAGAGATCTCATATATCAACAGCATGGCTGAAGATCTCTATGAAGGAATTGTGGTTCTTGAACAATATCTATGCAAAAATCTCCCTCCATTGATAGATTTGGTAACTGAAAATCTGGAAAAGGTAAATAAAGTGACTCAAAGGTTAGAAAAATATATTGAAAAATTTGAGTCCATAAAAATAAATGAGACTGAGTCATCTGGCGAGAAAAATAAAGAAGAAGCAAAAAATAAAGCTCCCTCAGTCATTGAAATAAAATTGGAAAGAGAGCCTTCTTCAAAGGAAATAAAGATTGAAATAGAAAAATATGTTCCTAACACTGAATGGGAACATATGTATGTTCATACAGTTGATGAAGTCTATAGTATGGAAAATACAGACACTATATTCTTCTCTAAAGGCAAGAATATATATCCAAGGTTGACTTGCATAATGGGAGCATGCCCAGAAGCAGTTTATAGATATGCTTGTTTTGGGTTCCTTGATATAATCTACCCAAGTAAAGATCTCAAGGAAATATCCAGATTTGATGATACCCTAAAATCTCAAATCAGTAAATTTGCCAGAGGAAGACAGGTGGTTCTCAAGTTCTATACCATATCTCCAGAACCAGAGAAGCATATATGGCATGAAGCTTTCTTCATGATCACTGCAGACCACCTTTCTGACACCATAAAGCTTGAGCAAGGAAATAAACCGTTAAGGAAGATCCAAGTTACTAAAGAATGGATTGTCCAAAGGCGTGCCTTGGGAATAAAAGCTATTCACAGTGTTGCAGAAAATCTGTACAAATATAAGTTTGAAACACTGATGAGTAAAGGAAATTGGATTCTACTCACCAAAGGAGGAAAAATAAGCTCTCATCTTTTAATGGAATTCATAAATAAATTTGAAAAACATGAATTTTTCTGCACTGCAGAGACTAGACAAGAAGCTTGCAAGATGATGGGCTGTAACCATCAGTGATGTAAGCGCATACATCAACAAGGAAATGACGAATGCCATGACGTCATACTCCAATAATCAAGTGGCAGATAAAAGTGTCGGCAGAATCTCAACCATAGAAAAGTGTCGGCAAGATCTGGATCGTTGAAGGATAAAGCAGCGGATTCCAAATAAAAATTTCAAGTCCAAACAGTAGCAAGAATATAGTCTATAAATAGAGTGCTCTTGTATGGTGAAAAACACCTTGTCTTGAATTCAAAAAGTCATATGTAAAATTGTTTTCGAGTCTTTGAGTGTTTGAGTGTTGTAGTTCAGATAAATCTTCTTTTCAGAATATATGGTGTTTGTATAAACCTCGTTTGAAGGAAATAAAATTCTCCTTTTCATATACACAAGATAAATACTTTGTTAAGAATTTTATTAAGCCTTTTTACTCCAGTCTATTTCTACAAACCTTTTATTAAACCTCACAAGCCGTAGTGAGATTTTCCGTTGGAGGTTGAAGTCTGTTTCCAGTTGATGTCCGTGAAAGCAAGAAGCTGTGAGGACTTTTGGAACAAGAAGGGCTAACCGAGGAGAAACGAAGACGAGTCTTGGAGGACAAATAAATCAGAGTTGTAGAAGAGGAAGGAGATAAAGAGAGGTAATAAAATTTTTACAAATTATTTGTGTGTTTTATGGATTAGAGGATGAATTTTAGAGTACTTCTATTATTAAAGCATGATTAATTCCAAAGTTTATACATACTTTCTTGATCCTATGTATAAAAGTATACTTTATATACCCATTTAAAATATCTTAGAAGTCTTGGGGTCATTTTTATAAATAACACAAAGTATATAAAATAAAAACAAAAAATAAATTTTGTAATCGTGGAGCTCATCAGCGACTTATGTCAAAATCTTAAAAAATTTTCAAAAGGTGTTAAATTATTAAACTTTATAAAATAAAATATTATTGTTGCAAAAGTCTCTTACAATATACTAAAAAAATAAAAAATAAAAAATTCTGCTGCACCAAAAAAAAAAACTAAACTAATAAAAAAACACTTAACATTCACCTAACAATAAGGCTAGCCTGACAGGTACAAAGCTATCCTGAGTTCCATGGGGGCAAGGGTTCGATTCCCATTTAGCATATAATATATCTAGATTTTTAAATGTATTATTGTAATTTTATATTTTAATAAATCCGTCGGAATCCCGTCGGATATATTTATTATTATTTAATCCGTCGGATTAGATTAATTTTTATTATCCTTATTTTTTCCCTTAATTTTTAATTTTATTTTTTATTTAATTGAAAATTATATTATTTAAAATTTATTTTAAATCTTATATCTAGAAAAATCCAACGAAATATCCCTTGGGAACCCGTCGGAATAATTTGACATTACTTTATTTATTTTATATTAAACAAACCGGCAGGATTCCAACGGATACCCCGTCGGAATTATTTAATTTCGATATTTATATTTTATATTTTAAAATATCCGACGGGATTTCCCTCGGAAACCCATCGGAGTTATACAGTATTATTTTTAAAATTTATATTTTAAACCCTCGGAATCCCGTCAGAATTATTTAATTTTTATTTTTTTTTAATGGAAATCTGTCGACAACCCAATTTTTAATGGATTTTCCGACGGAATTCTGACGGTCGTCTTTCCTCGGAAATTTCCGTCGGATTATGCAGGATTTCTTGTAGTGGAAGGACATCACAGTGAATTTAGTATTTGGAGAGTTAGTACTAAGACAAACTATTTTATGTGCAAACTAAAATTTTCTACACTACGGATTAATTAAAACTGATTGCCTGTAACAGCCCGAATTTCGGGATCAAGAAGAAATAGGTAAGTAAAGTGTTAGAAGAAAGTATCAATCCATTATGCATTGCATTTTATGTGAATTATGTGCTTTTATGCCTCGATTATTGAATGCTATTTCATTGTGAGACTCATATCACTATTCATTCATTAAGCCTAAACCTTCACATATTCCTCATGAAACCTGAGAAAGTTAGATGTTACATTTTCCGGATTCATAACCTAGCTTTCGTTACCTCAAAATACACTTTGAAAATTATTTGCCGAAAATTCCTATTAGGTCTCTAGTTACTATTCATTTCTAAACGTATAAATTTATTGGGACACTTTTACCTACTAAATATAGAGGTCAAATGAATCCTTGTGAAATTTTATGAATTATGGTATCATTTCCTAACCCTAATTCTCATTATAAATCCCTTAGTAGCAAAAACCGGCCGAGAAATCCTAGTTAACCTTAATTTAAGTATTTTCGAATTTGAACACTTTCCTATCCAATATTATAACCAAAACGATGCTTGAATTATTTTATGAATTTTTAGACTTTTCCAAACCCTAGTTCAAATCCTAGCTCATTCCATAATTTTTTCTTAATTTTCCTAAAGTATTATTCCCGCCATTAAAACTAACTTTTAAACCGTACGGCGTTTGGTATTCAATATTATACTCAAAATAATCCTTAAGTTATTTTATGAATCATGAACACTTTCTTGGAAATTAATTCTCATCCTAGCTCCGGTTTAAGTATTTTCTCATATTTTTCAAAATTCCAAACGCTTACTACTTTAACTTTAGACGTTTAAACGTTAAGTGTTTATAATCATCGGAAAGCTCTTTCGATTCTCTTTATTTTGCAATTTTTCTCATTTCAAACTAAAATCTAGAGATTCTCTCCGTTTTTATTAGTATTTTCACCCTATTTTAGATTTATTTGATGATGATGTATTTGATGGTGCAGAAACTTGTGAAGGATTTAAACACCAATCACTTTAGAATTTGTTTGTAGAAGGGAAGACCATCACAGGCGTTGAGCCTCAGGAACTGTGTTTCCAATGAGCGTGGGTTCTTCCAGCTAGGATAACACCAGGAAATCGTGCAGCAAGGGTGCAGGAAATGGTGAAATATATGAAGCTTTGGAGAAGATGAAGATGAAGACGCAGAGGAAAAATGATGCCCAGTTCAGTAGTGTGGTGTCTTGTGAAGAAGATGACTTGGGGGAGAAAGCATGTGCTCTCCCTTATTTATATGTTAGGGGTGAGGGCAATTGGGTAACTTGACCGCGTGGTCCCAAACCTGTGTTGCCCTAACACGTGGCAGCCCGTGAGGGCATGAGAATGACATTTCTGAAAAAGGTGGCAGCGTGCCAGACGCAAGGTGCGCACCACCTTTGTGTCAGAGGTTGTTGACGAGGGTCGCCTGAGAGGAAGGCCCAAGATCCGTTTTGCTAGGGTTCGGATCCACCATGGCGGCGGAGGGTCACATGTGAGCGCTGTTGACGCTCGAAGGATGCTCGGACTGGTTCCCCATGGCATATGGCCTTTGAGCGCCGAAATTCCGAACGCCAAGAAGGTGGCCCTTCGTGCGGGTGATTCCCTGGGAAGGGTAACCCTGAAGGCCAAGATGGGAGCGCCGAGCCTGTCGGTTCGGGCCCTTTATCTGAATAGTTGGCCGAGGCTCAAGGGCCTGTACTAGTTGGCAAAGTGAGTGGGCTGGGTTGGCCCGCGAGCCCATCAATGCGAGCGTATAGTCTTCAAGTCAACTGATGGTGCCACGTGGACGGCTCAGATACGAGCGTGTTTTTATGCCCCATCAGTATTTATTAGGTTATACATGTATACATAAGCACTTACCTCACATGTACACCTAGGTATACACCTTACTACCCTATAATTATACACCTACCCAATCCTACACTATGACTTACACATCTAACTATTCAAAATCACCCTTTAAGTCCCAAAAGCCATACCTAATTTTATAAATGTTTTCTAAATCATGTACTACATTGCCAAATTAACCCTAAATTATCATTTAATATCTTATAATTAGGATCATAATGTGATTAATAAATATTTGATTAGTTAAAGAATTCATAAAACCTATGCGATTAAGGAAATTCACTTAAACGGTTAAAATTACGGTTTACCGAATATTCTCTAATGTGCTACACTCATGTATCTTATGTGCTTATTTGATTAGAATAATAAGAATCTAGTCCTAAGTTTGTAGTAGCTATTACTTTCAGGCAATAATAGGATTGAAGAGTGGAATGCGCACAACTTTACTTGAATATAGGTACTAGGAGAGAGTTACAATATTTTCAACTGGAATCATGCCTATACATACGTATCTATATAAAAATTATTTTCAAACCTATTATTTATGATTTATTATCCTATATGCATAATACCATATTACCATATCCCTTTTTAAAAGGGAAAAATACTTTTATGCCGGAATCAACGTTTTACTAGGACGTTATATACTTTAAGTTCACTTTATCAAAACATTGATTACTGGCAAGCAAGCAAATTATCGTCTTATCATTATTGTTATTATTATGGGCCCTGGTTGTATCCGTATCGAGTAATTACCCAAGAGGTATCAGGCCGAGGGTGTTGTTGGTGATGCTACTCTACGCCAAGAGATAAGGGAGATGTATGACCTTCCGCTTATTGTTTACGTCACGCGGTATTATCATATTGGTTTCTATTAAAGTATCCGGGCCTTGATCAGGCCGGTACTATTTTACCAAATATTTAACGAGTTACGGATGGAGAGGCCTAGCTTGCGGGCATTAAAGTTCTTATTACAAACGGTTCATATTTCTACAAATATTACAAATTACCCCAACCCCTATTTTAACAATTATTATGAACCGTTCCCTATTTGATATATCCTAATGCTAATATTTCAAATGAAGATCTTCTTGATATATATAAATATACGTATATCTATAAGCTATGGTACCCCTTCACTTAGTCACTTTGACTAACTCGTCGCCTATTTTAAAATGCATGGTTTCAGGAATCAAGGAACGACAACTAGCGCTATCTTGAAGCGTTAAGGTGTCACACATAATAGGTCAGAACTGATTCTAAGGACACATAGTTCTGAGTATATTTATCTTTTGAGATAATGATTTTCACCCATCCGAACTATAGGCCATTTGACAATTCACCATCCAAACTATTTCGCCCCCGAAACCACCATCTAAACTTTCAATTCCTGACAAACCACCATCCCACAGCGGTTTTGACCCTTTTTTGAGCGGTTTTGACTCTTTTTTCAGCGGTTTTGGATGTTTTAACACATGTAAATCTGTCTCTCTTTGTTATTTTTCCATAGATTATGTGTTAAAACATCCAAAAACGCTGAAAAAAGAGTCAAAACCGCTCAAAAAAGGGTCAAAACCGCTGTGGGATGGTGGTTTGTCAGGAATTGAAAGTTTAGATGGTGGTTTCGGGGGCGAAATAGTTTGGATGGTGAATTGCCAAATGGCCTATAGTTCGGATGGGTGAAAATCATTATCTCTTATCTTTTAAAACCAGCTACCCTCATATTTTACACCAATACACTATCAAGTATCATGTTATACTCCCCTATATGGAAATTATTTTGATTAATAGTAATAACACTTGTTCTTTATGTGAATTAGCTCCTCGTCCATTTTCAAAGTTTAAATCTCTCCGTCTTCCGCTACACTGTGCCTTGCGTTTTACTTAAGTATTCTCTAGACCGTTTGCCTTAGTATTTCTCGAGTGTAGGTTTAACCTTTACTCGGGGATTTTGCGGTGCGGGAGCTGTAGTACTAGGGGAGGCGCTACATTGCCCAATATAAAAAAGTAGTTTATTTAACAAATATGCAAATTAATGAGGTAAACACTAGTTTTTGAGCTATATAACACTCCATTTTACTGTTTATTTTCTAGTTCAATTAGATAACCACCTTATGAAGTAAACACTCTCCAAGTGTTTACCTTTAATATAAAATGATTAATTTATCGTTTTCTTAAATTGAATATTATATGGGATGCTTAAATTTATGTACTCTAACACATATTTACAAGTTTTCAATAAAAAAAAAACATATATGTACACACACTAACATAGTTTTATATATTTTTTCATGCCCTAATAAATTTTTTACATACATTTACACACATTTAAATAATTTTACACACATTTCCATACACTAACATATATTTATACACATTAACACAATTTTACACGTATTTTCACATCAACATATTTTTTTATATGCATTAACATATTTTACACACACTAACATATTTTTTCACATTTTTTTCACACACTAACTCAATTTTACATACTTTTACACACACTAAACACATTTTTACACATTTTCATATACTAACACAATTTTACACATATTTGCACACCAACGCACACACACATTAACATACTTTTACACCTATTTTGGATCTATTTGGCCCATTTTAGACTTATTTTCAATTCGTTTGATTCATTTTAACCCGTTTGACTCATTTTGGATTTGTTTTACCCATTTTCGACGTGTTTCGATATGATCAACTTAATTTGAATCCGTTTGGCCCGCTTTGGACCTGTTACATTCTTTTTCGACCTATTTGATCTATTTTAGACCAATATAACCTATTTTTCGACCTGTTTTTGCCGGAAAATCAAGTACAATATGCAACAAAAATTTAAAAAATTTCATAACATAGATAGTTTGCTTGTAACTTTTATTCCAAAACTATAATATGAAAGTTCAACTAACTTACATAAACGATGCTTTCTAATTATATTTATAAATATTATTCAAAAAAATGTTTAAAATAAAATATGAAAACTTCAATTAAAGTATCTAATGTCGAACAAAACATCAAGACAATGTTCAATATCAGTTATTAATAACTACACGAAACGTAACAATGGCCAACATGAAAATTCGTATTAAAAGATCTAATCCCTGTATAAAATTTGTATACAAGAGTCACAAGTAATACAAATACCATAGAATGATAGAAACTGAATCAAACAAACAAAGTGAAGGAAATGGAGAATGGAAAATAATTGCTAGTCATCAAAAAGATCATATATATAGGGATATTACGAATACCCCTCCTGATTCAATCCGATTACGAAAAGAACTTCTAACAGTCGAGTAGTTATGAAAAAGAACAACCTGAGTAGGCGTTACTTCATAATTTTTCAGGTGTTTTTCATAACTTAAAGGTGTTTCTCCTTAATTCTCAACTACGAGATTTCTTTTCGTATTCAAATTAAATTTCAGAGGGCTGTTCATAACTATTTCATGGGTACTATTTAGTTCGAGGGTGGTGGTGAGAGAAAAGGAAAAGAAGGCATGGTAGTCGGAAAAGAAGGCATGGTAGTTGGAATCGAAGGCATGTTGGGTATTGGAGGAAGAGCCATGTTGGGAATTGAAGGCATGTTCGGGAAAGATGGCAAATTTGGCATGTTGGGAATGGGAAGCGATGGAATTGTGGGCAGTCCCGACTGAGAAGTTTGCAATAGGTTGCACGCCGCCAATGTTTCGGGGATGCTTATTGAGATTGACAATGCCACAACTAAGCATACTGTTTGCACTAAAAATTCGTGTTTATTGATTTTTAGTCAATATCGAATAAATAATACAAATTATTTGAGAACTTAAGTAAAAGCAGGTCTTCAATCTTCACTTGATCCTCTGATTCTTCCTTCGAATTTAAAGTTGTTGAATCTTCAAACGGTTCTTGATGAATTTGGGGTTTGATCTTCTTCAACTTCAAATTTAGCTTGAATAACGTTAATCCGTAGGTCCTTCGACTTGTTTACGAATCAAATGTCGGATTTTTAGAGAATTCCGTCAAGAACGCCGATGAACTCGTCGATAATTCCGTGAATTTATCTTGAATATAACGCCGATTCGCCGGTATAACGCCTTGATAACGGATCAAATGCTTAAATTTGATAACTTCGGGAAGAAAGGTTTTTAGCATTTCTTGAACTTTTAGAGAGGTTTTTAGCCTTTCTTGAACTTTTAGAGAGGTTTTTAGCATTTCTTTGAACTCGTAGAGAGGTTTTTAGCCTTTCTTGAATTCGTGTTGTGTGTTGAATGAACAACCCATGACTTCTTTATATAGGCATAGGATTCAAGACTTGCTGCTCAAGTCAAAGTTTATTTAATAATTATCTCTTTATATTTTTATTTTTTAAAGAGATAATATCAAATAAGACTTGAATTTGATTGGTCGGTATGGCACAATACGCCACGTGTCGCCATATGATTTGTTCTAGCTTTCTTTACCCGCAAGACTTGATTTAATTTGTCACAACATGTCACTTTGACACGTGTCATCACTTGATTTGTTGATAAATAAAACATTATAATATCAATTTAAATTTAACTATTTAACTTTGAAATTAAATTTAGGATAATTTCAAAATATTAAACAACAAATTAAATTAATAAACTAAAGTTTATTTATCCGTCTACAAATGCCCCCACTTCAAGGCTCGGCGAAAAACATGCCGAATATTCATGCGAAGGCGGGACTTGAAGTACTCAAATTTATTGGACATAACTTTTTTTTTTTTTGAAGATGTGACTGAGCTTGAAGTTTAATTCAAGTTGCCTACGTACCCCTCAAGAGGGTCAAGTCATGACGTGGTTCAATTTCCTTTTTTTTTTCTTTTTTTTTTTTTCAAACTTGTTGACATTTTATACTCGTGTTAGGGAGCACACTTGACTTTAATTTTAAACAGTTTATACTCGTATTAAGGAGTAACTTGACTTTGAATTTGAAAATAGTTTATACTCGTGTTAAGGAGTACACTTGAACTTGAATTTGATTTTGAACAGTTTATACTCGTGTCAAGGAGTATTAATTTGGATTTGTAGACAGTTTATCCTCATATCAAGGAGTCCTGAATTTGAATTTGTAGATAGTTTATCCTCATATCAAGGAGTCTTGAATTTGTAGATAGTTTAAACTCGTATCAAGGAGCTTTCATGATAGTTTATTCTCTTATCAAGGAGAGTTTCAACTTTCACTTGAACTTTAATTGCCCCCAGTATTTTCCTGGCAATCCGTATCCACTTGCTAAATTTGATTTCTTTGATGATACATGATACTTCTTTTGCCCCCATCGACATCTGATAAAGTTGTGATGCTGGTGGTATTCACTTGTATAGTATCTCCATCGTCAAGGGTGATCATTCCATTATTTACAAGTTCCATGATCTTTTCTTTAATCGCAAAACACTCTTCTGTAGGGTGACTAATGACTCGATGATACTTGCAATATTTAGGGTCATCAACCCTTCCACTTTCATTTGGACGTTTTGGTTTGGGGAGCTCAATCAACTTCTTAGCTAATAGTTCATCAAAGATATCGGGTACATCTGAGTCTAAAAAGGGATATTCTTTTTCTTGATTTCTCGTTGAGAAGTTAACTTCATGATTGACAATAACGAGTTCCAAATCATGAGCACGAGTAGCCAATTCTTCAAAGTTGCGGGGTTTGATTCCTTGTAAGATATAGAGAAGTTCCCAGTTCATCCCCTGAATGCACATTTCAACTGCGGATATTTCTGAGAGTTTGTCTTTGCAGTTGAGGTTTAGTGATCGCCAACGGTTAATGTAATCCACAACGGGTTCATCTTTCCACTGTTTCGCATTGGTGAGTTCAATCATGCTTACTGTACGGCGAGTACTGTAAAACCGATTGAGAAATTCTCTCTCCATCTGATCCCAACTGTTGATCGATTCGGGCTCTAAGTCGACGTACCAATCAAACGCGTTTCCCTTAAGCGATCGTACGAACTGCTTGACCAAATGATCTCCATATGTCCCCGCGTTGTTGCAAGTTTCTACGAAGTGGGCGACATGTTACTTCGGGTTGCCTTTGCCCTCGAACTGCTGAAAATTCGGTGGTTGATAACCCATTGGCATTCTTAGGGAGTCGATGCGCTTAGTGTATAGTTTTGCATATGATAGATAATTCTGATACGAAGCACCATACTGAGCTCGAATCGTGTTGGTTACATGTCCTGCAGTTCTTGAACAGATAAAGCGGCGACAGAGTGATTTGTCCATGCAGAGTCGTGTTTTTGAGGAGGAAAATTCACTTGTTTTCCATCGGTGATTTGAACTGAAGGAGTCCGAGGATTGCGGCTAGGCTGGACAGGATCGTTGTTTTCTAGTTTGCTCATGAGTTGGGCGATCTGGAAATCCTTTTCTTCCAAAGCCTGTTGCAGATGAGCTATCGCCTGAGCCATTTGCGCGACTTGATCTCCATCTGTCATCGTTTCTGTTCCCTTAGTATTCTCTCTAAAGGGAGTTTCCTTCGGGTTAGTTTCCTTTGGGGTCGGAGGAGTCGAGCCATCAGATGATCTTGAGTCGTCAAGATGACCATGTGTAGAAGATTTTGAACTTTGGTTAACTTCCTTGTTCTTTAGCGCGAGATGAGAGGCAGGAGAAGTCCCACTGGGCGTGCCAATCTGTTTGCACTAAAAATTCGTGTTTATTGATTTTTAGTCAATATCGAATAAATAATACAAATTATTTGAGAACTTAAGTAAAAGCGGGTCTTCAATCTTCACTTGATCCTCTGATTCTTCCTTCGAATTTAAAGTTGTTGAATCTTCAAACGATTCTTGATGAATTTGGGGTTTGATCTTCTTCAACTTCAAATTTAGCTTGAATAACGTTAATCCGTAGGTCCTTCGACTTGTTTACGAATCAAACACCGGATTTTTAGAGAATTCCATCAAGAACGCCGATGAACTCGTCGATAATTCCGTGAATTTATCTTGAATATAACGTCGATTCGCCAGTATAACGCCTTGATAACGGATCAAATGCTTAAATTTGATAACTTCGGGAAGAAAGGTTTTTAGCCTTTCTTGATCTTTTAGAGAGGTTTTTAGCCTTTCTTTGAACTCGTAGAGAGGTTTTTAGCCTTTCTTGAATTCGTGTTGTGTGTTGAATGAACAACCCATGACCTCTTTATATAGGCATAAGATTCAAGACTTGCTGCTCAATTCAAAGTTTATTTAATAATTATCTCTTTATATTTTTATTTTTTAAAGAGATAATATCAAATAAGACTTGAATTTGATTGGTCGGTATGACACAATACGCCACGTGTCACCATATGATTTGTCCTAGCTTTCTTTACCCGCAAGACTCGATTTAATTTGTCACAACATGTCACTTTGACACGTGTCATCACATGATTTGTTGATAAAATAAAACATTATAATATCAATTTAAATTTAACTATTTAACTTTGAAATTAAATTTAGGATAATTTCAAAATATTAAACAGCAAATTAAATTAATAAACTAAAGTTTATTTATCCGTCTACACATACAATACAATGAAGTGAAAGCTAGAGGCCGCCATTGATGATTGAGGTTGGTTGTTTTGCCTGAGTTTCGAAGGGACAATTTTGTAGTGTTGTGTACAATCATACACAACACTAAAAAATTATTTTATATATTTTAAAAAAAATAAAAAAAATAAAATTTTGTAGTGTTGTGTATGATTTAGACGCAAGATTTTTGTGAATTTATGGAGATGGGAGTTTCATGGAAGCGTCTTGAGTTTGATTAACTGCAGTTTTCGGTAGGTTAAGAGAGGAGCTTGTTAGGTTAACTTCTTGTGGTAGGTCAAAAGAGATGCTAAATGTTGGTCAGCTACATTTGCATTTCCTTTCTTTTTTTTTTTTTTTTTGTTTCGCTTGAACTTTTTTTTTTCCGAGTTCGAATATCGAAAGATCTAATAAAAAAAATCCTCCCAATCCAATTATTCAATTCATAAGACTCAGTTTGAATATTGAACCTTATTTAAGAGATCTAGTGTTTTATACTACAAAATTAATTCCTCTTTGGTTGAGATCAAAGATTTTAATGTAGGATTTTCTATTTAGTGGTATCACATATTTAATAAATTGTACGTAAGTTATGGGCTTATAGAAATATTGATTGAAGCATAGGTCTTTTATGTGTAAAAACCCGTGGACACTTAATTATGATTGATGGGGCCATAATTAAGGTGCCGTACTTTTGGTTATCTATTAGGGTTATGGTCCTAAGTCAGATACGTTATTTGTCTTCTTTTCTACCCCATCCCAAAAAGAATAGAATTGACAGCGTATCAAGGCTTAGAAGATCATAACCTTGGAATGCTAGTCAACTACGGATTGCTATGGATCAAGGTATGCTTCCGCTTGTGTGTTCTCGATGATTTCGACATGTTTGTTACGGTTTAGGGATTTTCCCTACAAGTGGTATCAGAGCCACTCTCATGTCGAAGGATTGAGATTTATTTTCAATTGATAACAAATAGATCGAAAATTGAGTGTGATTATTCAATAAAGCGAGATTTATTTCTCTATGCGGCGATTCAATTGTGTATTTGGTTGAATCGGTTTTGGTTGATAATTATATTTAGTTGCTGGTATATGTGAGGTAGATGGATTCATTCTGCTAATTATGTTTATCGATAAGGGATGTATGACGTCTTCGTATTAATTGCAAATCAGTTGTTCGATCAAGAATCATATGGTGTTATCTTGAATCTTGTTTATTATCATTGAAATTTCGGTGAGGCGTGGATTAAAAATTCTCTTATATGGCCGACATCATCAAGATAGGACGAATTCAAGTGGATTAAATATATATATGTTTGCTAGATGTGCACATGCTTTAGTATATGCATATGTTGGCCGTAATTCTGGTGGGAAACACATTGCTGCAATTTGGAGTTCAAATCCTTTAATGCTATATAGTGCAGTTTTTTTTTTGGCAATTATAATAACATTGCTTTTATTGTCTGCTATCTGTTTCCATGAGGTGTATATGTTGAATCTGAATTATATATCAAATCAAACTTGGGTTAATTGATCATTGATCCGGAATTTTGTTCCATCAGATTTACATGCTCAATTCTGATACTTGTGTTTCAGTATTTATGAAAATTAATTAGATTGAACTAATATGTTACCAAAGTAACCTCTATTAGGAAAATTTTAATTGATTTTCGTTAATTAAGTTATCTTTTATTATCTATGCGAAATAATCGGCCCAAAGGAAGATTATTTTTGCCAGATAATAATATTCATGAAAATGCAAAACTTTTGGTGTTAACATGCTCTCAATGTGTCGGTCCAAAGAAAGACATATTGTGAGGCCGTTTTTTAGTTATCAATATTTTGACTATGTATAAGAGTACCACTTACAAATTGTTATTTCTGTCCAAAGACTAAATAATAATGTTGTGCTAGGTATCTTGAGATGGACCCACCAGTGCATACATATTTTGATATTTGGCTTTATCTTTGTATATGCATGTTTCGATGTTTAATTAATTGTGAACATATTATTTTCTTTTATAGTGTCTTCCATATCTGCCAACTTGAACAACATCCCTGAACTCAATGGTTCTAATTTCAAACAATGGAAAGAGCATGTTATGATTATGCTTGGTTGTGCAGATCTCGATCATGCATTAAGGTTTGATCGCCCCGCGGATCTCACTGATACTAGCACTGCTGTACAGAGATCCGCATACGAGAAGTGGGAGCGATCAAATGACATGAGTTTGATGATCATGAGGCGCTCAATTCCGGAAGCCATAAGGGGTGGTATTCCTGATGAAGAAAATGCCAAAAGTTTCCTTGACCAAATAGCAAACCGATTCAAAACTAATGAAAAGGTTGAGACCAACACTACTCTTAGTAAGCTGGTTTCTATGCGGTATAAAGGTAAGGGAAACATAAGGGAGTACATCATGGAGATGTCCAATCTTGTGATAAGACTTAAGGGCTTAAAGCTTGAGGTGTCGGATGGCATACTTGTGCACTTGGTCCTCACTTCCTGCACAATTTAATCCATTTAAAATCTTCTATAATACTCAAAAGGAGAAATGAACTCTAAATGAGCTCATAGCTCAATGTGTGCAAGAAGAGGAGAGACTGAAACAAGATAGGACTGGAAGTGCTCATTTGGCTATGACTTCTAAGGATAGGGCTACCACCAATAAGAGGAAAAGGAATAAGGATAAGGAAACTGCAGAATTAGGGACAACCTAACTAAGGTGCAAAATAAACAGAATTCGGTTATTTCCTGTTACTTTTACAAGAAACCTGATCACATAAAGAAGGATTGTCCCAAATACGCCGTCTGGCGTGAAAAGAAAGGTAGACTTCTTAACTTTGTTTGTTCAAAAGTTAATTTGACTTTATTACCTAGTGACACTTGGTGGATAGATACGGGTGCAACTACTCACATAAGTGTCACAATGCAGGATTGCCTAAGGAGCTGAGTACCAACTGATGCTGAAAGATACATCTATGTGGGGAATGGCAATAAAGCTTTACTAGAAGCTATTGGTGTTTTTAGAATTCATTTAGATATTGGTTTTTATTTGAATTTGGAAGAAACTTTCGTTGTACCGTCATTTAGACGGAACTTGATTTCTATTTCTTGTTTGGACAAATCTGGATATTCTTGTTCATTTGGGAATGAAAATTGTGTTTTTTCTTTAAATTCAAATGCTATTGGTACTGGTACTCTAATTGATAAATTTGTATAAATTGAACACTAAAGCTTCAACTGATATTGAAAATCTGCATTCAAGTAACTTTGGTACTAAACGTAAGTTAACAAATGAGAATTCATCAATATTGTGGTATAAGCGTTTAGGACATATCTCTGAAAAGAGAATACAGAGGCTTATATCACAAGGAATTCTTGATTCCCTTGATTTTACAGACATTAAAATCTGTATAGAATGTATATATAAAGGAAAAACAAACAAATATGAGGAATTGAGTGCCAATAGGAGTAAAGAACCTTTAGAGTTGATACATACAGATATTTGTGGTCCATTCCCTACAACTTCTTGGAATGGACAATGATACTTTATCAACTTTATTGATGATTACTCTCGTTATGGATATTTGTACCTAATTCATGAGAAGTCACAGTCTTTGAACTTGTTTAAGGCTTTCAAAGCCAAAGTTGAGAATCAACTAGGCAAGAAAATTAAAGCTGTTAGATCTGACCGTGGTGGAGAATACTATGGCAGACATGACGGATCCGGTGAACAACGTCCAGGACCCTTCACCAAATACTTAGCTGAGTGTGGAATTGTAACTCAGTACACAATGCCGGGAACTCCAAATCAAAATGGTGTATCTGAGAGACGAAACCGAACTCTTAAGGATATGGTGAGAAGTATGATTAATCATTTTTCATTGCCAGAATCACTTTAGGGCGAAGCACTAAAGACTGCAGTTTATATTTTAAATCGAGTTCCAAGAAAAGTAGTAGATAAAACCCCGTACGAGTTGTGGACAGGCAAGAAGCCTAGTATTAGGCACTTGCATGTCTGGGGATGTCCAGCTGAAGCTAGGCCCTATAAGCCTAATGAAAGAAAACTGGATTCAAGAACAATTAGCTGCTACTTTGTAGGTTACTGGGAGAGGTCGAGGGGATTTAAGTTTTATGACCCCTCAAACAAGTTCTTTTCTGAAACGGGAAATGCCAAATTCATTGAGGATGTTGATTACAGTGGGAGGGATCAAATTGGAAAGATTGTGTTTGACGAGGAATGTGTTAACATTCCCACTATAGTTGCAGCTGAGAATGATTGGATAAATATTCCTATCACTCCTCAGCCTGCAAATCAAGAATATTCGGAAAACACAATCACATTTGGGATCCCTACTAAATCAGTTTCGGGTCCATCATTGACTCAAAATAATGAGTTAGGACCCATTGAATCAGATTCAGAACCATCATCGTTCAAAATGATGCACCACAACAACCTCAAAATGAAGTGCCTATAAGGAGGTCCATTAGAGAAAAGAGGAAAGAGATTTCAGATGACTATGTCATTTACCTCCATGAACATGAATTTGATATGGGATTGCAAGATGATCCTACATCTTTCAATCAAGTAAAATTATGTTCAAACTCTAGTGGATGGATCAAAGCCATAAATGAAGAGATGAAATCTATGATGGACAATGACGTTTGGTATTTTGTCGAGTTACCACAAGGAGTAAAACCAATTGGTTGTAAATGGATTTTTAAAACCAAATAGGATTCAAATAGTAACATCGAAAGATATAAAACACGTCTTGTTGCCAAGGGTTTCACTCAAAGGGAAGGCATTGATTTTAAAGAGACTTTCTCTCCAGTTTCAACGAAAGACTCTTTTAGAATTATTATGGCAATTGTAGCTCATTATGATTTAAAGCTCCATCAAATGGACGTAAAGACAATGTTTCTCAATGGAGACATTGAAGAAACTATATACATGGTGCAACCGGAGAACTTTGAGTCCAAAGATTCAAAGCACCTAGTATGTAAACTCAAGAAGTCCATTTATGGTCTAAAGCAGGTTTCCCGTCAGTGGTACCGAAAATTTGATAAGGTGATTTCCTCTTTTGGTTTTAAGGAAAACACTGTTGACCAATGCATATATCTTAAGGTCAATGGGAGCAAATTTATTATCCTGGTGTTGTACGTAGATGATATTCTACTAGCAAGCAGCGATATAAGCTTATTGCGTGAAACCAAGATATTTCTATCAAGTAAATTTGAGATGAAAGATCTTGGGGAGGATTCATATGTTCTGGGTATACAGATCCATCGGGATCGTTTCAGAGGTATACTCGACTTGTCCCAAAAGGCCTATATTGATAAGGTGCTGAGCCGTTTTGGTATGCAGAATTGTGCACCAGGGGACACATCTGTGTCAAAAGGTGATAAATTTAGCTTGTTCCAATGTCCTAAGATAGACCTTGAGAAGAAAGAGATGGAGGAAATCCCTTATGCATCTGCAGTAGGGAGTCTCATGTATGCTCAAGTGTGTAATCGTCCGTATTTAGCGTACATAGTGGGGATGTTAGACAGATATCTAAGTAACCCGGGAATGGATCATTGAAGGGCAGCAAAACGGGTTATGAGGTATCTACAAAAGACTAAGGATTACATGCTCACCTATCGGAGGTCGGATCATTTGGAGATCATTGGATACTCCGATTCAGACTATGCTGGATGCCTTGACAGCAGAAGATCCACATCAGGTTATGTCTTCTTGATGGCTGAAGGAGCTGTCTCTTGGAAAAGTGTTAAACAGACACTAATAGCTTCTTCCACTATGGAGGCCGAATTTATAGCATGCTTTGAGGCATTGAATCAGAGGATATGGCTCCGAAATTTTATCACTGGGCTGCAAATTATCAATGGCATTGAAAGGCCATTGAGAATTAATTGTGATAATAAGGCTGCAGAGTTATATTCAAAGAACAACCGGAGTTCATCTACATCTAAGCATATAGATATTAAGTATCTGGTTGTGAAAGAAAGAGTTCAGAGTCTTCAAGTGTCAATAGAGCATATAAGTACAAACTTGATGCTAGCAGATCCACTCACTAAGGGATTGCCACCTAAAGTGTTTCATGAACATGTGGCTCATATGGGTGTCATCAAACTAGATGACATGTCTTAGTGGTGTGAGTTTGTGATTTTTGTTTTGCTTATTGACACATTTTATGTTCTGTACAGACTGAGGTTTATGAGACAAATAAAGTTTTATTTGATTGAATACTCTGACAATAAGGATTTTGGCTTTCTATTGCGGTTTTGCATTAAGTATTTGAAAGTGCTTTGGGACTCTTTGAGTCATAAGGTAGGACCAGTTGGAAATAGGCATGACTAAGATCACATTACATGTAATTTCCATGCTACATGCCATACTTTTGATCTATGTCATTGATTGTGTTAGTATTGTGACCATGGTTCGGTTTAGTTACGAATTGTGTAACGAAAGCTGCTTTGATCCTATAATAATATAATTGAAGGATCAGATTGTTTGGGAATATTTCGAAAGTAGAGATAGCATAAGGTTGCGCGCACTAAGGTTTAAAACTATGTACAATTATTTGGAACCATATGTGGACCAAGTGGGAGATTGTAGGATTTTCTATTTAGTGGTCTCACATATTTAATAAATTGTATGTAGGCTATCTCATAATACGAGCCCAATTGAGTGATCTACTTAAGATTTATTTAATTATATAAGCTTATAGAAATATTGATTGAAGTATGGGTCTTTTATGTGTAGAAACCCGTGGACACTTAATTATGATTGATGGGCCCATAATTAAGATGCCCTACTTTTGGTTATATATTAGGGTTATGGTCCCTAAGTCAGATACATTATTTGTCTTCTTTTCTACCCCATCCTAGAAAGAATAGAATTGACTGCGTATAAAGGCTTAGAAGATCATAACCTTGGAATGCTAGTCAACTACGGATTGCTATGGATCAAGGTACGCTTCCGCTTGTGTGTTCTCGATAATTTCGACATGTTTGTTACGGTTTAGGGATTTTCCCTACATTTAAGTGTTGCTGAGAGGCTTTTTACTTGACATTTGTATCAAAAATAAAAATTAAATCAATCGGGTATTGAGTATTTTCATATTTCCACAAACTTACTGTATAATTTAATTTGTTAACTCACATATTCGTACAAGTGCTAAATGAAGAAATTTGTATACCTCCGATCAATATTCTAACGCTAAAATTTCTTTAAGAGCAATTGATACATATCCGTAGATTTGATTTTTAGAAGATCCATTTAATAATTTTCTTACTCTAATTTTATGAATAAACCCAATACACTATTATTAAACATATGGTGTCAACTTACACTAGTATGGGATATCGTATCGAATGTTTTGTTATATGAATTTTTCTTAAATATATCTGTAAGCATAACTTTAACAATTCATAGAAAACTTTATTATGAATTTAACGCAACGGAATTTAGGAATCGAAATACCTCCCGCCATTGCTCCTAGTTTTGCCGATTGAAAGACCACGAATCCTCAAACCCTCTTTTTCCCACGAATCCTTCTTGCCTTTGAATAGAGAATTGTTCTTCTTCTAGCCCTTCTTCTCTCCGTAAGGTTCTTCTAAGCACCGAATCCTCTCAACCTGATGGATATGGTTTTTCTGTATGTGTATTTTTCGTGCTTAGGGACCTTAGGAATTCTGTCTTATTTATATATACGTAACTCCATCAGTTACGTTTTCTTTAGCGGTTATCTCCCGATAATTCTAGAATAGTGGGAGTTAGTGGATTAGTGGGATTCTTTATTTACGTCATTAATAGTGAGAGAAAAACAATATTAATTAATAAATATTATCTTTATGCAGTTAGGAATCCCAACGGACCATAAACTGCTAACATTCTCCCACTTGGTCCGTAAACCCACATTTACCCAAACTTTAGAAAACACAATACACGAATCATGGCGATAGTTCCCCTTATGAACGAGTATTATCTTCCATGTATTACAATGCACTATGGTTTCAACTTTACCGCATAATCTTTATGAATAAATCCTATGTTTATTCGAGGTCCAACTGTATTGATATTTCTCAAAACAACATAAATGTGCACATATCCATAAAATATGAGAAATATCCATAAATTCAGAGTTTCACAACATTCGTCCAACAACGAAACTTTACATATGAGAAACAAGTCCCATATCAGCTACATGATCCTTAAATTTATATGGTGGCATGCCTTTAGTCAAAGGATCAGCTAACATCAATTCAGTGCTAATGTGTTCAATGACCACTTCCTTATTCTTGACACGTTCCCTTATGGCTAGATACTTGGTGTCGATATGCTTACTTCGACTACCACTTCTGTTATTCTTAGCCATGAAAACAGCAGCTGAATTATCACAGTGTATTTTTATTGGCCTGGAAAATGAATCCACAATTCCAAGCTCAGAAATGAAACTCTTTAACCACAATCCTTGTGAGGTAGCCTCAAAACATGAAACGAGCTCAGCCTCCATAGTGGAAGTAGCAATTAGGGTCTGTTTTGCACTCCTCCATGATACAGCTCCACCGGCAAGCATAAAAATGTATCCTGATGTTGACCTACGAGAGTCAACGCAGCCAGCAAAGTCTGAATCAGAGTACCCAATCACCTCCAAATTGTCTGATCGCTTATATGTAAGCATGTAATCCTTAGTCCCTTGAAGATACCTCAAGGCTTTCTTTGCAGCTTTCCAGTGGTCAATACCTGGGTTACTCTGATATCTCCCTAACATTCCAACTGCAAATGCAATGTCAGGTCTTGTACAGACCTGAGCATACATCAAGCTTCCAACAACAGAAGCATAAGGAATGTTTTTCATTTGTTCCCTCTCAAGATCGTTCTTCGGGCACTGATTCAAATTGAATCTGTCACCCTTCACTATGGGAGCTATACTTGACGAACAATCTTTCATCCGAAATCTTTCTAAAATTTTGTTGATATAGGCTTCTTGAGATAAACCTAAAATTCCCTTATGTCTATCTCGATGGATCTTAATGCCAATGACATAAGATGCCTCGCCCATGTCCTTCATCTCAAAATTTTTAGAAAGGAATTGTTTTACTTCATATAACATCCCCTTATCATTGGTAGCAAGCAAAATATCATCCACATATAAGATAAGGAAACAAATTTTACTCCCACTAACCTTACGGTATATACATTCATCCTTTATGTTCTCAACAAAACCAAATGAAGAGATAACATCATGAAATTTTAAATACCATTGTCGGGAGGCTTGTTTCAATCCATATATGGACTTTTTCAACTTACACACCAACTGCTCACCATCACTAGAGGAGAATCCTTCAGGTTGTTTCATATACACCTTTTCCTCTAGATTACCATTCAAAAACGCCGTTTTCACATCCATTTGTTGTAATTCAAGGTCGAATTGGGCTACTAATGCTAATATAATACGTAAGGAATCTTTCTTAGAAATAGGACTAAATGTCTCTGAATAATCGATTCCTTCTCTTTGAGTGAACCCCTTCGCAACAAGTCTAGCCTTATATCTCTCAATGTTGCCTAATGAATCTCTCTTGGTTTTAAACACCCATTTACAACCAATGGGTTTTACACCGTCAGGCAACTTGACAAGATCCCAGACTTCATTACATTTCATAGAGTTCATCTCATCCTTCATAGCATTGTACCATAATTCTGACTCATTACAACTCATAGCTTGTGAAAAGGACTCGAGATCCCTTTCAGCTCCAACATCACAGTCAGATTCTTGTAAATACACAACATAGTCACTAGGGAGTGCTGATTTCCTTTCTCTAGTGGATCGCCGTAAGGCTTGACCAACATTCTCATTAAGATCATGCTGCTCTACCTGTTGTTCAATAACTTGTGGAGTTTCTTGAACAATTTGATCTACTTGAGTATCCTCAGCAATATGTGGATCTTCATTATGTTGTTCTTCGACACCCAATTGTACTTGAGGGGTGTTATGAATAACAACTAATCTATTACTTGAAGTTGAAGGTTGATCCCTTACAGAAATAAAATCCTGCAATTGATCACTCCCACTGATCAAGTCATTCTCAAGAAATTTTGCATTTCTTGATTCCACAAATCTAGTGCTATGAGATGGACAATAAAACTTGTATCCTTTAGACCTTTCAGCATATCCAACGAAATACCCACTAATGGTCCTTGGATCAAGTTTCTTTTCTTGAGGATTATAAACTCTCACTTCAGATGGGCATCCCCATACTCGTGTATGTCTTAAGCTCGGTTTCCAACCCTTGAATAACTCAAATGGTGTTTTAGAAACAGCCTTAGTTGGAACTCGATTCAATACATACACTGCCGTTTTGAGAGCTTCAATCCATAAAGACTTAGGTAGCTTAGAACCACTAAGCATACTACGTACCATGTCCATTAAAGTTCGGTTTCTTCTTTCTGCTACACCATTTTGGTCTGGAGAACCAGGCATAGTGTATTGGGCAACAATCCCATTTTCTTGAAGAAACTTCGCAAATGGACCTTGAGCTTGTCCATCTTCAGTGTATCTACCATAGTACTCACCACCTCTATCAGACCTCACTATCTTTATTTGCTTACTGCATTGCTTCTCTACTTCAGCCTTATAAACCTTAAAGGCTTCTAATGCTTCACTTTTGTGGTGAAGCATGTAGAGGTGCATATATCGTGAGTTGTCATCAATGAAGGTGATAAAGTATTTCTGACCATATGCATCCATATCTGGACAACATATATCCGTATGTATGATTTCTAATATGGTTGTACTTCTTTTAGTACCTTTCTTTGACTTGTTAGTCTGCTTGCCCTTAATGCAGTCTATACAAGTATCAAGGTCAGTAAAGTCTAAAGTACTAAGTACCCCATCATTTACTAATCTCTTAATTCGATCAATGGAGATATGTCCCAATCTCCGGTGCCATAAAACAGAAGAATTTTCATTTGTAACACATCTCTTAATACCAGCTTGAACATGCATAACATTATGAGTGGTATCATTTTGCAAATCAAGGGAATAAAGACCATCACATAACATTCCTTGTCCAACAATTTCAGATTCATAAGACAAATTAAAACAAGAGTTTGAAAAATTAAAGGAATATCCCAAAGGGACAAGTCTTGAAACTGAAATTAAATTTCTAGAAAAACTAGGAATGTAAAAAGTCTTTTCTAAAGTCAAAACAAAACCACTCTTAAGAACTAAATTGCATGTTCCAATAGCTTCCACATGTGACTGCATCTTGTTTCCCGAATAGATGCATCGTTCACTTCCCACTGGTTTTCGCAGGTTGGTTAATCCCTGCAAGGAATTTGAGACATGGATTGTAGAACCAGAATCAATCCACCATGTGTTACAATTAACATCAACCATATTTGCTTCATACGTGACAAATGAGGTTAAATTACCTTTATTCTCAAGCCATTTCTTATACTTGGTGCAATCCTTCTTTATGTGTCCCTTCTTTTTACAGAAGAAACACTTGGATTCCTTCTTGATATCAGCATTAGGAAGTAATTTCTCCTTCACCTTATACTTGGCATGAGAAGTCCTCTTTCCTTGGGTGGTCACCAATGCACTCTCTCCCATTTCCATAACCAATCGTCCCTCCTCTTGAACACACATGGCCATAAGTTCATTAATTGACCATTTTTCCTTATGTGTGTTGTAAGAGATCTTAAATGGGCCGTACTGATTAGGAAGAGTATTCAGTATGTAGTGCACAAGGAAAGTTTCAGACATATCAACCTCAAGATTCTTCAATTGAGCTGCTATATCCCTCATCCTATTGATGTGGTCACGCACACCTTTAACTCCGGTAAGCCTTAAGTTTGAGAATTTCATTATCAAGGTGCTGGCAAGTGCCTTATCTGAAGTCTCAAACTGTTCATCCAGTGCCTTCAGTAATGCCCGGACATCGTCATGCTTTTCCACAGAACCACGAATACCAGCAGGAACTTTAGTCTTTATGAACATGACACTGAGTCGGTTAGACCGCTCCCACTGTTCATAAAGATTCTTTTCTGCTTGAGTGCTGGTTTCAGTGATATGTGGTTTATCTTTCCGAATAGCACAATCAATGTCCATACACCCTAAATGGAGGAGAACCCCATCCTTCCACATCTTATAATTCTCACCATTTAATTCAGGGATTTCGATATTAAAATCAGAGATAGCCACAGGCTTTCTAACTGCAAAATCATATAAATTCATGCTTAATAACTAAATTGAGGTAAGTAAACTAACTATGATTTACCAATGCAAACCATAAATAAATGAACCAAGTGACATAAAAATTGCCTGTGGGCTAAATTTTTAATTCGATAAGATTCATTACTTAATGATAGAAATATAGGAAACTTGAGATAATTTCTATCCCTTTGATAAAAATATTAAATTCAATTTCACAACCCTGTGGGTAATTGTGAAAGGGCATTTAATATTTTATCCTAATAACATAATGAAGTACCATATTTGATCCCCAATAACAAATTTTATTCGATTAAAGATGCTGTGGCTAGTCTTTAATAAAATAAAACTCAATTGATCACTGAAAATCAGTAACTTAAAATATACACAAATATTAGACATTTTAAAAATACCGTATGTGGTTTTACTTGACCATATAATTAAATTTAACTAGAGTTGCTGTGGCTAATCTCTAATTAAATAAAATTATACGAACCACTAAAATAATGTCTAACGCATATTCTTTATGACCAATATACTTTATGTGATCATAAACTCAATTTAAGTACTTCTACCTGTGATTATAAAAACCTTATATAATCACAACTCATAAATATATCTATGCAAATTCTAGTGCATGATCAAGAATTCTCTGTTCATAAATATTAGGGGAAGGATTCACAATTAAACATAAAGGTTCTGTATGCATTCCAGCACCAGGCTCTTAAACAGCATACATACAACAAACAATGAATCTCCACTAGCATATGTGTTCGAATTGCATACGTATTCCAAGAACGAACCATCAAAATGTATACATATCCCATGCAGTAAATCTCCAAATTAGATTCCCAAAAGCACACGTATACATCATCATTAATGGCTTAGAATCAACCAGAATCCCACTTACTTATGTACTCTAACTGCATAATTTTATCTTCATGTACACGTAAGGCTTTATTAGCATGGGATTCATAAATATTTCTTGCATAATGATTCTGCCGGAAACCAATGCAGATCACAAATTTCTAAACAAATTTCTGAATGATGTCATATGCACATGTATTCTAATGACACAAGCAACCAATCATTATTTTCCGAAAGAAGGAATATTGCTACAGATTCAGTATATGTATTGCTAATTCTCAAGGACATAAACTTTATGCAATACAAAACCACGAAAATTAAATCGTCATCGAAACAACCATAATCAAATCCAGATTATCTCACAGGTTGAATTCATGAACAAAAATAACTGTAATTTGTTCAATTAATAGGCAAATAAAACGAGCAAGACAGAGGCATATTGTCATGCTCTGATACCACATGTAAGCATAACTTTAACAATTCATAGAAAACTTTATTATGAATTTAACGCAGCGGAATTTAGGAATCGAAATACCTCCCGCCATTGCTCCTAGTTTTGCCGATTGAAAGACCACGAATCCTCAAGCCCTCTTTTTCCCACGAATCCTTCTTGCCTTTGAATAGAGAATTGTTCTTCTTCTAGCCCTTCTTCTCTCCGTAAGGTTCTTCTAAGCACCAAATCCTCTCAACCTGATGGATATGGTTTTTCTGTATGTGTATTTTTCGTGCTTAGGGACCTTAGGAATTCTGTCTTATTTATATATACGTAACTCCATCAGTTACGTTTTCTTTAGCGGTTATCTCCCGATAATTCTAGAATAGTGGGAGTTAGTGGATTAGTGGGATTCTTTATTTACGTCATTAATAGTGAGAGAAAAACAATATTAATTAATAAATATTATCTTTATGCAGTTAGGAATCCCAACGGACCATAAACTGCTAACAATATCACCTTATTTTTGTCGTATTGTATTCGTATTTTCCTGTCCGTTTCATGTGGGAGTTAATAGCATTATTGTTTTCACTTTAGGAAGCTCCTTCCCAGCAAGAACATGAAAAATAAGGGAAAGGGTGTTGGCAGGTTGCTAACTTTTTATGATGTACAAATATTTCTAAAAATATTATTTTATCGTGTTGTACTATGTCGGATATTTATATTAGATACTACATCCAACACTCCTCATATGAAAAATAAATAAATAAATCTGTATAACCATATTCGTGTTGTGTCCATACCGCCGTATCTATATTCGTGCATTATAGCTAACTAGGCACTTGGTAGTTGGTGTTGGTGCCCTGCCCCTCGGACTCTAGCAAATGTTAGGTTACCTTCATACATTTGTGTACATCCTCAAACCTGATTCAGACAAATTAAACAATTTAATTAACTCAAATTCGTGCACAATCTTTTTAGAAAAAATAATAACCCTTTTTTAATTAACATCCATCATCTTTAAACCGGACATACTTTTTTAAATTATTATTTGTTCGTGTCGTATCGTGTCGGACATGGTATCTAATATTTCACGTATGAAAAATTCATATCTCTGTATGACCCATATTTGTACTGTATCGTGTTCTGGTACGTATCTATACATCACAGTCCACAACTTTTAAAGATACATATGTATATTAAATTTTAATTTGGGGGAATGAGGCAAAAATCCCCGGTGGTCAACAAAAATAGCTACTACCCCAAAAAAATAAAAATAAACAATTGACCCATCTTGAATCAATTTCAAGTTGGATGATCTCATAAAATATTTGATTGTGATCCTTCAATTATAATTTTAATTCCTAAAGAAAACAATTAGACACAGATCAAGATGCCCAAAAATAAAAATTAGTAAAAGAAAGATTACCATGAGATGTCCTTAAATTTGACTTAATTATAAAAACACCCTCTTATTGAAGAATCCTCGCGAGTTTTCCAATAAAAAATTATTTAAGACTACAAAAAGGTGAAAACTGAACTAAGTTTCATTGCAAACCGCCCTTAAATCTACTAAAATTGTTCTAAAGAAAGCTTACATAATTATTGGCACGATTTGGAGGTTGTTGTCGCGTCATCTTGTGCTTGCTTAGATGTCTCTATCTTCACAGCTCTCGTTGCCTCCCGAGATCTCTGAAAACTCGAACCCTAGCTCTCCTCAGAAAAGTTGTGCTCCGTGTATGAATTCTGATGTGTAAGATATCTGAAAATTAGGTTTCTGTAGTCTTATATCGCGTCTGCCATCTAGCGTCACGACTATGAGGGATTCTGTGTTCATCGGATCGCAGGCGCGTTCGGGTTCAGAGACTTCAATTTCTAAGAAAATAGCGTGTCGCGGCCGTGACAGAATCCTTCATGGTTGGTTTGCGCCTGCGATGCGGATTTCGCTTCGCGGTTAGGCTTTCTTCATTCACGGGCACAATGAATTTGTGCCTGGACTAATCTGGCCGCGATCATGGGTTGTAAAATCGTCCGCTTTGTGCCTTAATGCCACGTTTATGATTCGTTCTCGGCATTTATAATTCCGAAGTGAAAAGTTCCTAAAAATATACTATTTTACCAATATAAGACACAAAAATGGCATAAAATAGTATACATACATACTAAAAATGTTGATGAGTATAAAATGTTTAATATTTTTAGCATATATTTCGTGTACTTTTATGCTATAATTGTGCCTTATTGTGCTTAAATTGTCCGTTTTAGATAATATTCACTTCGAAGTCTAAAATACCGGAAATGGCGAGAATGAGGTGTAAATGAGTCAATTAAGTACAAAAAAGGCCACTTTCAGCACTTAAGCCGCGAGCAGATCGAGAGTATCGCGCCCGCGAAGAAAAGACGAAGACCCGCGACGAGACCCCGCATCGCGGGCGCGATTAAAATGCGTAGGAATGCGTCGTGACCACGACATGCTAGAATCTCAGTATCTGCAGCCACCTATTGCGGCCACGACCGAAAGCAAGAGGAATGTCTCGCGGCCGCAACGCAGAGATATCAGACGCAAAAATTAGATTGAAACCCTAGTGTGCAGCCTTTATTATTCATAACTACTTCACATACTCTCAACTTTGGAGAGAGAGTTAGGGTTTGGAGGCTAGAGACTTGGAGAGGCGACGAAGAGCTATGAGGATGGAGACATCTGAGCACACGCGAGACGACGCCATCTAATCTCATATTTGTACCATTAATTTCCTATACTTCTCTTTAGAACGGTTTTATTGTTTTAATTATTTCTTAGCAAACTAATGTCTCATGGATTGGTTTTGGATTGATGACTAATTTATTGACTTCGTTTATGGATTAATTATTGTGAATCCTTGTTTATGAGATTAATTAGTTTATTTATTTCTTTGTGTCTTGTTAATTGTTGGTTTGTAGATTAGTTAGTTTCTCCTTGGTAAAGGAAGGATAATTGCATATTGGAAGTGTTTGATGATATGCTCGTATGAATATTTCTGATTATTATGTTATGGAATTATGTTTTAATCGCATGTTAAAGCCTACGCAACTTTAGCATGAATCTAAGAATTGGCTTTCTAATCGAAAGATTATTTGTTAATTTTGATAATTAATTCCTAAAAACTTAGAATTAAAGAGATGAAGAAATTTGGTTTTTTCTGAGCAATCTGTAATTAAACGATGTATGACTAGCCATTGTTATTTGCTCACTCTGATCTTGTTATTATGGTTTAATTAGTTTTTGAATGTTTGACCACGAAAGTGGCTTGCACAAACGTTTAAGCATGTATGCTTGACTTCGAAAGAAGCTAGCATAAACTTTCGTGATTAGGATTGTAATAATCTGAATAATTGTTGAGCATTGCTTCAAACACTGAGCTACAATATTATCACTCCCCTAGCCATTTGTAGTCTAGTTAGTAGTTGAACCAACCCCCTGTTTTCTATCTTGGTCTATCGATTGGAGAAAATACTGAGTGATTGATTGGTTTCCCTTCCCTGTGGGTTCGACAACTTATGTGCTACACCTGACAAGTGTACGCTTGCACGCATATGAGGTTTTAATTAAAACTTTTCCTCCCACAAATATCAAGTATATTATGCCTAACAGAAGCCAGACAGGCCCCAGGACCTCCTCTCTCTCGACCCTCGACTCGCAATCAGGAGAAGGTGAAGGAGTGAAAGGAGAAGTTTCCATTGTCCAATTGAAGGAGAGGAGAAAATTCCTAAAGTGGCTAAAAATACGAAAATCACAAGCTGAATTTATACCTTTTTAAGCACCAATCGATCTCGAGGTCGGTCTAGGTCGGAGCAGCTCGAACATCTAATGCTTGAAAAGTATGTAATGAGGGCCCGAGCGGCCTCCTATAAATAGGATTGAAAAGGTGCCTCCTCGAAATGTGAAATGGTGTAATAATTATTGCATCCAGATCGGTTGACTGAAAGGAAGCGTCAAATTAAATATAGAGGCGGTTTGAAATCCAATGCCATGATTGCTTCTACACTGCCGTCCAGGTCGAGAATTTACCCTCACAAATTTTCACACTGGTGATTTAGGAGGCCTCTGACATAGTATAAATTCATTGGGCCACGTGGCATGTAGCACCCGCAACGCTAGGTAGCCACATCCCCCGCACTATAGTTCAATCCACATATAGAACGAGCACCTAGGGATGCAAACGAGCCGAGCTGGCTCGCGAGCCTGGTGAGCAAGTTCGAGCCAAGCCCGAACTCAAGCCCCTTTTAGTTAGGCTCGCGGTTCGCGAGCCGATATATTTAATTAAAAAAATAATATTTTTATTTATATATATATAAATATTTTATTATTATATAATTTTATATATATATTTATTGATTTTTATATAAAATTAACAAAAAATTAATATATTTATAATATATATGTATATATATTTAATAAATATATATTATTATATATAAAAATATAATAAATTATTTTAAAAAACTAATTTTTAATTAAAAATAATATAATATCCATTTGGCTCGAGCTAGGAAAAAAGGCCAAGTCTCGGCTCGGCTCGTTTGCATCCCTACGAGCACCCATACATGAATCAAGCTTATAGCGAACGGGAGACAATAAAAAAAACGATCCTCTAGCTAGGCGGGACGAACCCTCAAGTAGATACCAACATGCATAACATTAAAACGGAAGCATAAGATACATGCATTTCATCAATAACTTCTTCGTGTCCAATATTCAATATATACAATCACTTTCAAGAACAAGTTATAATATATATAATTACCAAGATACAAAACCGTATATGCCTTACTAAGGTACATGAAATGATGTTAGACCCGAAAATAAAGACCGACTCAATCCTGCCTAGCACGCAACCTGCAACCTGAAAATGTGAGGTGTCAGTCTATGAAAGATTGAGTGAGGGGTTTATAAATATAAACGAAATTACCATGCAAGCTATAATCTCGGGTAAGATTTTATAAAAGAAATAATATAAGTTCAAATATTAAAGTAATTCTCGCCCGAGATTACAACTATCCAATTTACAATTTCAATCAATTCAATTCAATCAATCAGTGGCCTGGCGAGTGAGGGAAAATCTCCAACGTTTCTCCGATTGTGTACAATAATTCAATTATTCAATGATTAGGTGATCAAACAATCAATTACAGTGCACAATTAGCAATTTCAATAACCCCTTCTTCCTCCGGGTGATGGTGGGATTGCAAGGCCCCACCATCCAATCTTATTGGGCATAAGGTTCATGAGTCCCTATGCCCGGAACTTCTTCCTCTACTAATCTCCTAGTGGATTCAGGGGTCATCCCAACAATGTGAGGGGAGTGCAGAGTTACCCGTCAGCCAGTGCTTTCCCGGTTGGTTCGTACACTAACCCTCGGGCCCACAGTGAACAATACAATATACTCGCCACAATACAGTCAATCAATCAATCAATCAATCGGTACAATTCGGTAATTCAATCAATCGGTACAATTCGGTAATTCAATTGAAAATCAATAAGGTTTTGGAAAATTATAGATATATTGATACATTTTAGCGAAAAAATCACATAGGGTTGTAAGAGTTCTATATATCTAGAAATTAAACCTCACCTGACAAGCGACGAAATAAGACAAGGATACAAGAAAGTGCCCAAACGATCAATGATCTCAGCCCTGGGGAAAAACTGGACAAGAAAGGAAATAACGGGAACTCGTGAGACGAAACTCAATATGAGACTAAGTATGACGCACGGCTATGCTCATGAAAATAAATAAAACTAGCAATCAAGTGACACTTAGCATGTATGAAAACCAATTAACACCTAAGAGGTGACATTAATCTCAAGGAGTCATGTATACATATCATTCAATCATTTCAAATTGAATTCATATAGAGCATGGAGTCACACAATCATGTTTGAACAATTAAGTACCAAGAAGTGTCACATAGGGCATAATTATCAATTAACCAAGCATATATATCATATAATTCACATATGGGAGCCAAGAGAGTGAAAGGAAAGCAAGAAGAGAGGTTTTGGTGAAGTTGGGCAAAACCCGACAATATTCGGAAACGTACATGCTGTAGGAAAACTGGAATATCTTGTGTTATAGAAGTTGGAATTAAGTTTTGCTTATTGGGTATGAAACTAGACACATAGACCTTTCCAGTGATATATGACTCGTATTTTAGTTCAAAGTGAGGAGGAAATGGCGGAAGCCTGAAGTTGGGTAAAACAGTTTCCCAGCGAAGTGGTGACACCAAAAATAATTAATTATATCTCACAAATGAGAAGATATATTGAGTTGATTCTAATTGGAGGTTGTTCTAGACTTCAAGAGGTTTCCATCGGTTTAAAAATCAGGTCAATCGGAGTTCGTTTGAGGGTGTCGCGGCCATGATAAAATTGTACTGAAAAGTAGTCGCTGCCGCGAAGGAAATTGGCCAACTTCTCGACTTGTTGGTCGCGGGCGCGACCTTCAAGTCCAACAGTAAAAATGGCATCGGGAAAACATGGCAAAACAGGGGAAAGATGGCTCCCAAGCCTTCCCACATCAAACCAATGCTAGAATTCAACTCCAAACTAACATATAACATGTATATGATCATATATATCAATTAAGCTTCATATAATCCATGGAAACATGCATAAGTTATCAAGAATTCATCACACAACCCCATATATTATCATTCCATCAACCTCCCATTTTCTTCAAGAATTCATGCAAATTGGCAAGCTAAATGATCAAGATCATGCTTCTAATCATATATAACCATGGAATTCTTATCATTATCACCAAACCCTACTCAATCACACATCAAGAGATTCAATCATTTTTCTTTCTACCTTGAAATGGAAGAAATAATGGATGAAATGATGTTGGGATGATGATACCTCCAAAGTATGCAATTTCCTCCTTGAAATTAACTTGAACTTGATGAAAATTCTCTTCTCCTTCCTTGGTGTTAAAACCGTGTATAAGTGTGTGTAGGTGTGTGTGAGTCTTGGATGAAAAAAATGAAATGGAATGGAAGAGATGATAGGAGATATTTAACAAAAGTCTTCCACTAATATGCATGAGTCGCCATATTTTGCACTTTAGTCCTTCAATTATTTGAATGCATGCACTCAAGTATTATCTCATGAAATATGATCATGTAACTCCATTTATGTTAATGCAATTAGGTCCACACATTTGAAATAATGGTCAAGGACACGTATGAGCATTTAGTCATACTAGAAATTAATTCACGAAAATTCTCATGTTAACGATAATTTTCATATAAATTCATATGATATCACATAATGTAAAATATTGAAAAACAGGGCGTTACATGGCATACCCTTAGAGAACCCACGTGGACCCAGAGCCACCTTAGACAAAAACCAAGGACACATGGATGCCTAGTCCGTGTCGCGTGGATGCTAAGCCAGCTCTACAAGGAAGAAAAACGACCTACTTTGATTTGCATGTCACGGATCAAACCCCTCTTGAACTAATGAAGAAGTCGATGAGACAACATGATGGACCTGAGGAGGCATAATGAAATCGATCATTCTAACCTAAATCAGAAATCAATTATCAAAAGGCCCTCAATCGATCTTCCTCTCATGCACGGATAGAATGGTCGTACATCGATCCCCATATTGATTTTGTGACCCACTATTCGATTAGCAGTGGCCTAATTAATTAATATTCCTATTAATTAATTAGCTCACAAATCACACAACCAAAGTCTAAACATGTGTGTGACCCCTAGCCAGATAACAACTCACTCGAAAGTATCTCTCGATTAATATATAAGGCACGGAAATAATCAAAACCCTAATAATATTAATCTTAAAAGCTAAGTCCGTTAAATACTCCTTTGATCTCGATCCAAGAAACTTATTTCTTGATCTCGATCTAATTATCTTGGCTAAGGATTGCAATATGGAATATGGACAACTTATTCAATAAGAGATCTTCTTGCTTTAACCAAGCATTGGCCCTTTGTTGATTCTCACATGCCATCCTGTGTCACTTTTGCAACCCTAACATAAGTCATAATTTGGGTGTCGTTCTTACACCTATATCTAAAATTGCCTAGTTAATTCACAGAAGACAACTATGGAATCTCAAGTTTAAGGATTAATGGATCACGTCATTGACCTGTGAGATATTTCCTAATCTGGAAGTTTATACTTCTAGAAGTGGAAACTTCCTTTCCTATTTAGGAAACTTGGGCCACCACAATGTACTCAACCTATCTAATGAGCACCCTCGTGTATTACATACGTATTCACTATTCACTTTGTCATCCCATGAAACAGGATGATTCCTTCGTAAGGACGCAATCCCACAAGTAAGTCTCAATCGAGACTAATCAACACTTCCACTATTTGTTGGACTCATCGATTTGGAATAATTTCTAATCCAGCTTAGATTAGGGTTTGTTTCATGTGTCGTTAATCCTAAATGATAAAACCCTAAAAGATTTATGGACTAGGGGAATTCTAATACATGCACACGTAAATGTAAACACCCATAATCATACAAGAGCACATAAAGAAGTTATTGCATTTGATCAAATCATTTCATTTATTATTCAAAGATTGTCTGTGATTTACAAGGAAATAGATAAAGTGGACATTACAAGTTGGCTTTAAGGACACTATGCCTAACAAATCCTATCTTTCGGCGCTTGGAAATTAGGCATCCACTTTCGCAGGACAAGTTAATTGTCATTAATCACCCATTGTCCCCGGTTAGGATCATTGTGGCTTTATCAAGGTCATGAAGTTTTAGAGTGTAGCAACCATGTCCCCATTTGATGAATTCAAACATGCCCTGTAAATTCCACAGGTGGTCAATCCGTGCTTGGAGCAAGTTGGAATTTATACTCCTTCCCAGAATCCGAAGGATTAGAGCATTTCTCCAAGGCCTTCTAATCGCCTCTATGTAGTCATCTTCCAAAACAATTTTAGGGTATGGATATTCTGGAGTAGGCTCCACTATTTGTATTTTATCCAGATTCTCTATGAAATCTTCCTGGAACTCATAGCTAGGGGTGTCAATTGGGGTGGATCGGGTGGGTTCGGGTCGGGTTGGGGTAGGGGTATTACACAAAAAGTTCGAACCCGAACCCGAACCCGAATTGAACCCGAAACCCCCAACCCTAACCTGAACCTATCAGGTTCGGGTTGGGTTCGGGTTAGCTTGTTTTTTTTTTTAGGTCACCCGATGACCCGACCCGACCCGACCTGAATTTAATTGCAGAATGTGGGGGAATTGTCTGCCAAAAAATGGAGCAGAGGCATACATTTTAAATGGCATGAAACAAACACCACAACACTAAAATCCAATAACCTAACAAACATCACTATAATCCCATTACAGTCCTCCCATGAAACAAACATCACAAATGCAAAGACATAAAACAAACAACACAAATATGAAGCCATTACAGTCCTCCCATCAAACAAACATCACAAATGCAAAGCAATAAAACAAACAACACAAATACAAAGCCATTACAATCTTCCCATGAAACAAACATCACAAAAGGTAACTTCAAAACACTTAAAATTCCAGCTCAAACACTTCTATTCCAACTAACAAGCTCTTCCTTAAGTCATCCTATATAAAAATAATAGGAAAAAATAGCATAACATCAGATTAAAGATAGCATAACATCAGATTAATATGTTTTCATATGTTCTAGCATCAGATTTAACATCCTGCTTTTATGCTAATTAAATAACTGAACTATTCATCTTAAACTTGTTCTATACATATTAATCCTTTTCTATATTGATACTTTCTGTTGCATAACTGCTGAAATAATTCATATGTATCAGAAAGACTTTGCTTAGATCCAATCTTCATCAAGGAATTCATAAGGTTTATAATAAATTTAATTCAGAAAATACATGTTGTTTTCCAGACATATATACTCAAATATTATTACGCAGATTTCAGGAAAAAACAACAAACAAGTATATAAGAACGGGGTCAAACTTTGGAGAATAAATCTGAAAAAAGGACAACTATATATGGTTAATTATTAATTATAGTTGTATTTTCTAGAAATAAATTGTTGAGCTAGCTGCACACAACTCACGTTACCAAGATTGGATTCCCTCAAACCATTGTCACCTCTCAATACTACTTTTAATTTTGTCCTTGGTTTTTTATTTTTTAATTAAATATATAATTTATTATAAACTTTATGAAATTTTCATTTTTAATGGTAAAATGGGATTGGTTCCTGGAATCAGGAGAGTGAAATTTTGAAGAAAACTTAGCATATTTAAAAAAGAAAGAAGAAGAAGAAGAAGAGCTTGAATGAACTACCTACTGCCGGCGGCGGGAAGACGGCGGCGAGACGGGGTGGCGGCGAGTGGTGGGTGAGAATGGAAGCACAGCCGCTGCTAGGATCTGAGTAAAAATAGAAGAAATCTTAGCATATTTAAAAAAGAAAGAAGAAAAAGAAGAAGAGAGGAAGAACTTACCTGTTGCCGGTGGGGAAGAGGCGGCGGCGAGTGGTGGGTGAGAATGGAAGCACCGCCGCTGCTGGGATCTAAGTAAAAATGGAAGAAATCTTAGCATATTTAAAAAAGAAAGAAGAAGAAGAAGAAGAAGAAGAAGAAGAAGAAGAAGAAGAGAGGAAGAACTTACCTGTTGCCGGCGGGGAAGAGGCGGCCTTGAGTGGTGGGTGAGAATGGAAGCACCGTCGCGTTGGATCTGAGTAAAGATGGAAGAAATTTTAACATATTTTAAAAACAAAGAAGAAGAAGAAGAAGAGAGGAAGAAAATACCTGTTACCGGTGACGAAGAGGAGGCGGCGAAGAGGCGGTGGCGAGTGATGGGTGAGAATGGAAGCACCGCCGCTGCTGGGATCTGAGTAAAAATGGAAGGGGAAAAATGAGTGAAAAGGTTAGGGTTTCTTCTTATATACTATCCATTCTTATTTTTTGGGTCAAACCGGGTCAACCCGAAACCCACGCGAACCTGCTCTTTCATTCCCGGGTTCGTTTCGGGTCCGACCCCAACGCTAACCTGATATTTTACCGGGTGGGTCGGGTTGGGTTTTTGGGTCGAGTTGTGTTTGGACACCCCTACTCATAGCTGTCGTCAGGTTTTTGCCCCACTAAGGAGGTCAGATATGATGGTTTAGGTGGCTCCACTAGTGTTTTGTCCATGTCACTCACAGCCTTCATCACATCCATTGTCGCCGACGTATTGCCTGTACCAAATTTGAATTTCTTTGTGTTTCTTCTCATACGGTCGACCTCCTCATTAGAGAGGGACGGAAAGTTTTCTCTCTCTAGATCCATTAACAATACTATCATTTGAAAATTAAACTATCAGCTTAATCTCATTCGTGATCATAATAACATAAATTTTTTGTGTTTATCGAATAATCGAACAAGAAAAATTATTACAAATGAAATTTTTATCATGAACCATTTTTTGTAATTTTAGCATTTTCTTTTGAAATAAGAAATAATTGTTTTAACTTTGAACGAAAGCCCAAAAAATATTCAAAAGATGAATTTTTATATTTTACTGAATCATTTAAAACAATAGAATCAAGAAGAATTTTATCTTGTATCTAAAAAATATGAACACAAAATAGTTCTTAGTAAAATTTTCATTTGTAATAATTTCTTTTGTTCAATTATTCGATAAACACGAATTTTACGTTATATATATATGTGTTTATGTATGCATTATTTTGACTGCCTAATTTCTTAAAAGGGTTTAAGAAAAGAATTTATTATGATTGAAAATGTGATTAAATAAATAATTTAATTTTTAAATGAAAAAGAATCAAATGTATTCAAGAAAAAAGTTTGATATTTGGTTCATGTTTTATGCATTTATCTATCATGGTACTGTGTACTAAATCATTATATATATATATATATATATATATTTATATATCGTTATAATCACCATTTTAATTAAACATACTTAATAGTTGATTAGTTATAAACTATGATGCACGGACACTTCTCAAAATATCATGTTGCCGTGTCGTGTCGTGTCGGACACTCGTGTCGGATACCGTGTCCGACACTCCTCACGTGGAAAATTAAAAAAAAAAATCCGTGTCGCCGTATCCGTATCGTGTCGTGTCCGTGTCGCCGTGTCCGTATCCGTGCATCATAGGTTATAAAGAAATTCGGTACTATTCATTCCTTCGAACTATTTAAGGAAAAAAATTATTAAAGAACTATTTTTTTTTAAAAATTTTACCACTCGAACTATTCTTTTTCTAGGCTTAACCACCTGTTTTGGGAAAGTACCAAAATGTCCTCAATTTAGGCGTATGTCGGGCACATAATGTCTTTGTGGGAGCATTTTGACCAGAAAATTAGGTGAAAAAATATAAAATTTTGAAAGTTGAAATGATGATTGGAGGGAAAAAAAATTGGATAGTAAAATCTAAAAACAAAAGTGCCGGGGGAGACTCTGTGGATGCAAAGTAATGTGTTTGAATGTATTACTAGTAATCTTCAATGCTTCCGTTGTTCACTTTGTAATGTTGTGTGGCTGGTCTATGTGAAGTGGCAAAATCTCTTTTCCCTAAATTAAATAAGAGCGATGCAGTATATGAACTTATAACTTAAAATCTACTACAAAAGTGAATCTATGATAGAATGCTATCACCCCCATGGCCATGGCCGCATCTGCAATAAGCCAATAAGTTCACTTTAAATAATTATCTTTAGATACATCTTACAGAGGCAATTATTAATATTTGGAGGTAATTTATTAGTCACATTATGAAGATCATTTATTAAGGTTGCTGCCTTGCTGGTACGACGGTGGAGCCACAAAATCTTTCCAATTAAAGACGGCTACATTTGATAGGTGCCTTCAAATTACATAAATCGCACAAATGCTGAAGACAATTAGCATATGGTACAGATTATAAAAGTAAGGACATTTCAGAATTGGAACAGAAAAAATAAAATTCGAGCTCTAAGGTACTATTCTACCTAAAATACTAAGAACAAATTAAGAAAATAAATTATTGCGAGAATAGTGAGGGTGGCCAATGGGGAGATAAATAAGGAAAACACTCCACTGTGTTTTCAAAAGTTTCCTGTCGAATTGGTTCCTATTTCAATCCGCAAATATTTTGTGCATAAATTTGTGAAAAAATTGAGATTTTTTTTTTATATAATTGTCAAAAATGTTTTAAAATTTATGAAAAGTTTGAAAATCATTTATCTGTAACTATTGAAAAATTGAAGATATTTTAGGGAGAGAAATAAGGAAAACGCTAACACATTTTTAATGCGTGAATTTGTGAAGATTTACGATTTTTTTTATAGTTATCATGACTTCTTTAGAATTTAGGAAAAATTTGAAAATCATTTGTCTCTAACTATTGAAAAGTTAAAAAGTTACTTTGATTGCGTACAATTCTCTCTAAACCCTAAGTTGACGAAACTTTCTTCTTCCTGTTCTCTCTCTGAGCAAGATAAAAGTTTCCCTCCCAACTCCGATCCGGCGGTGGAGAACACAGTTTCACCGTCGGATCGGTCCAAATCTGTTCTGTTTTACTCAATTCTTTTTCGTTTATCGGGATCCGCCCAGATCTGCGGTAAGTTTTATCACCAATCTTCCAGATCTACTGGCTCCCTACCAGATCTAGCGGATTTCTCTATTCACAGACGATTTCTTTATCTGTTTTTTTTTCTTTTTGGTATGTTTTCTTTCGTTTCTTCCATATGGAAGTTTTGTTCCTTCCGTATGGAAGTTTAGTTTTATCTTTTCCTGTGTTTATCCGGGAAATTTTTTGGCCGAGTTATCTGTTGTAGGCCCAGCTATCTGTGCTCAATTCGGAGAAAAAACGACTGTGGAACTCCAGCCGCATCAGATCGAGATCAACTTGAGAGGACCAATCTTCAAAGAGTCCTTTTCTTTTACTAATTGTGATGCTAATATAATAGCTCACAAATCTGTTGGAATTGCGACTCCGACCTGCGTTAATTTTTTGGTTATTGCTTCTTGTATTCTTCTTATTGTTACTCATGATTTGCTATAATATTCCCCTTTGAGGGTTTTGGTTGTCAAAAAAAAAAAAAAACTATTGAAAAGTTAAAGATATTTTTGGGAGAAAAGTAATGAAAATGCTAACATACATTAATTTGTAAGGGGTTTTCTATGAATAGTACCTAAAAGTTGAAAAAATTCCCTTTAACTCCCCATTTTTAAAAAAGTTCCCACTTGCTCCCTAGATGACAAGCCAAATTCCCTTTAACTCCCCATGGTTGTATAAAAATTCAAGAATCGCGTACCCGAACCCCGAAATCACGTACTTAAATGCCCAAATGATGTATTTGGGGGGCAAATACATCATTTGGGCATTTAAGTACGTGATTTCGGGGTTCGGGTACGCGATTCTTGAATTTTTATACAACCTTCCAAAAAAACGGGGAGTAAAGAGGAACTTTGATTTTCATCTGGGGAGTTCAGAGGAACTTTTTTGAAAGTGGGGAGTAAAGAGGAATTTGAGTTCCCATATGGGGATTTTTCGGGAATTTCCCGAATTTGTAAAGATTTAGGATATCTTTTATAGTCGTCAGGAGTGCTTTATAATTTAGGAATTTTTTTTTCCCAAAAACAGTATAGGGACCGTGGGAGTTTTACAAGAACCCCTCTCATTTGTTTCACTGAAAAGCTTGAAATACATCGGCCTGATCCGAGCAGCATCAATCAAAGAGAAGTTACAAAAATAATGAGGTATGAATAATTTCGATCGGTTACAATATTTTGTAAGAGTCCCATTCGAGGACTTTTCGCCTTTTCGGAACCAAACACAGCTAGGACAAATTTGAAAGTCACAACTATTGGAAAGGATATTTTAGGGAGAGAAGGAAAACGCTAACTCAATTTTTGAATTTGTGAAGATTTGCATTTTTTTTATATTTGTCGGAAGTGCTTTAGAATTTAGAAAAAATTTGAAAGTCATTTGTCTATTTTGTCTGTAACTATTGGAAAATGATATTTTAGGAAGAGAAGTAAGAAAAACGCTAACACATTCTTGGTGCATGAATTTGTGAAGATTTGAGATTTTTTTTTTTAGTTGTCGAAAGTGCTTTAAAATTTATAAAAAGTTTGGAAGTCATTAAAATTTATAAAAATTTGAAAGCCATTTGCGTGGAGCCAATTTCAAAAATAATATTTGTTTCAAAAAACTTTTATAAAGTAGTGCTACTTTTATATACTTTAATAAAATAGTATAAATTGCCACAACCAATGGCAACTTTGAATAGTATAATTGCCATTCCCAATGGCAACTTCTAAAATCGATAGACTTTGAGATTTTCTACATTGATAAATTACAACAATTGATACAATAGTTTCTTAAAATTATATTTCTAACCTAGAACCATTTTATAAAAAGATCTATATATTTTCTAAAAATATTAAATAGACCCCTAAATTTTTGCAATAAACAAAATATATTTAAAATAAATTGTAATGGACAAAACGTCAACACACCCCCTGTCTAGATGGTATCAGAGCCTAGAAGACAATGTCTTTTGGGATAAAAAATATAAAATGTTGATAAAAATAATTATAGACACAATGTACAAATTATTTGAAATTGGAATCATGATATGGTTTCAAATTTTAGATGAAGATAAAAGATTAAATGATATAGAAGAACAATTAAATTATCTAGATATAGATGGATATTATACAGATATATCCTATGATGATACAGATTGGCAATATCCTTCTCCTTAATATGCGAATTTTAAATAAACGCGAGTTAGCTAATTTATATAATTTTTATAATGATATGCTAAAATATTTTCTAAAAATGAATAAATTAAATCCTTCCAATTACTATAAAAAGAAGATAAGGAATTTTAGAATAAAAAGAAATTATTATTCAAATCTCCTTTCTATATGAATCGTTATTGGAAAGATTGGATTAATAATATAAATAAAATATTAGAATTGGACACTAAAATAGACGAATTAAGAGATGAAATAAAAACTTCAGAGGATAAAGAACTTTGTAATAAAAATAAAAATGATATAAAGAAGCTAAAAAATCTATTAAAAAAGGAAAAAAATAAGGCTTTATTAAATAGAATAAAAGCTGGAAAAATATGGAAACGATAGACATAAACCTTCAATCTATAATAGAATCTGTTAATAGAATCAAAGAAGAAATGTTAAATCTTCAAGATTCTATAAGAGAATTAAAGAATGAAGTTCAATTAAATAGAATTAATATGAAGCAGCTTGAAATAGCTATTAAAGAAAAAGAAAAAAGATCAAAGGCTGAAAAATTAAAAGATATAGAAAAGGAAATAAAAACTCCTTTCAAAGTAATAAATTTAGAAAAGACTAAACCATATGAAAAAGGCTCTTTTGATGATTATATGTTAAATACCATAGTTCCTAAAATGCTAAAAGAACAAGAAGAGAGTTCTAAAAAATCTCTTGAAAGACTTAAAGCTAAAGGAACTAATATAGAAAATAAAAAAGAAGAAGATCAAAATCAAACACAAACATGAATGAAATAAATGATTTAATAGAAGATTTTGAAAAAATAAATTTGGATGATATTGTAGAATATGAAATAAGAATGAATAACGCCGGTTCTTCAGGAACTAAAAGAGAAGATGGATCAACATTAGAAGATCCAGAAGAATCTATGGGATCCAACGAACCAAAAAGTTATCCAACATATTTTAACACAAAGAAAAATAAACATCAAGATAAGAAAAATAAAGGCTATAACTCTAAATATCAACTAAATGATGATTATTCAGAACCTATAAATGTAAATGGAAGTAAATTAAATTTAAATAATAAGAGAGATAAAAGAAAAGCTCTAGCCAAATGGATAAATGATATGATTGCATATTTCCTAAACCAAGATGAAATATACGTTACATCAACTAGAAGAACAGAATAAATAATATCTGCATTTGATGGAATTATAAACAGTTGGTGGAAAGGAATTTCTTCTGACGTACAAGGAATAATGAGAACTGAAACAGAAACTGGTTTTGATAAAGATATTAGAACCGGAGTAGAACGAATGGCATACTATATAGCTGATGAATTTTTAGGAGAACCCTGGATAAATGATGCCGAAAAAGAATATTTAAAAGAAAAAGAAGAAGCTAGAAATGATCTTATAAATCTTTCTATATGCTCTATGAAATTCCTTAGAAATTATATAGAAGAATTTTGTGACTATTATTATAGACAATATTGGAGTGGAGAGTCACAAGACATATATCTTAAAATGTTCTATTCGAAACTCCCAAATCCATGGAATACACATATAAATAAAGTTTGGGAAAAGGAAAAGGAAAATGTAAGTAATAATTTAGGTGGAAGAATAAGAGTTTTAATAGACGAACTAAAAAGGTTATGTCATGAACAAGATTTATACAAGAAATCTAGAAAAATTTCAGGACTTTATTGTTCAAAATTAGAGATGCCTACCCAATGGGGTTGTATAGATAAAAGTAGAAATAAACCGTATAGAAAGAGAAAATTCAAAAGAAACAAATACAAAAAATATAAGAGGTTTGATAGAAAAAATATAAAACCAAAAAGAAGGTTTTTCAAAAGAAAGGAAAAAATTAATAAAAAATCTACGAAATGCAGATGCTGGAATTGTGGCGAAGAAGGTCATAAATCACCTGAATGCCCTAAACCCAAAAAGGTAAGAACAATAGAAGCTGAATTTATAGAAATTATAGACGAACTTAAAGAAGTTTCAGATATAGAAAATCATATAGGAAAAGAAATATATGTTGAAATAAGTAGAGAAAGTTCTTCAGAAAATTCTGAGTTTGAATCTGAATCTGAATAAATGGATTCTGAAATACAGAATTATAAGGAAGAAGAAATAATAGAAGATGAAAGTACAGCAGGATATGCTAAACGAATAACATTTAGCCAAGAAACACTTGACAAAATAAAAAACTTAAAATTAAGTGCAGCAAATCCAACAAATAATATATTCTCTGGATTAGCAAATCTAGTAAAGAGAAATAAGATAAATATCTATGACTATCATGAGGTAGAAAAGGCTATAAGTATAGAAAATACCTCTGGAAATGTCAAGATAAGTCTTATAACAAGAGGAATAGCTAATAATGCTATAAATAAAGTGAAAAAATCTCTTAAACCAAAGATACAATATATATATTTGGGAAGAGTACAATTTCTAGTTAAATCTCTATTTAGAGAATGTATCGATAGTCCATTAGTGCTATCTTTACATGACCAAAGATTTAGAGATGCTAAAACTAGTCATTTGGGAACAATAGAAGGAAACTTGTTTTATAAACAATTTCTTTTTGATGTTTTTCCAAAATATAGTATTAATTTGCAAGATGAGAATATAGACGAAGTTTTAAACTTACACTATAAATTTCTAAAAGATATAGGTTTAAAGGATGGCAGTAAGGCTTTCACTATTTATTATAGAGCACTTTATGTGTTAAGCAATAGCAATTATGGTAAAACTTATCAAGATGAACCATACTTAAAAATAGATGAAGAGTGTAAAGATATAGCTACAGCAAAATTGCCGCTTTTGGAAGAAATACAAGAAATAGAACCATATCAAATAGAAATTAATAATAAACCAGAAATGGAAAAGAGATTATTACCCTCTAAACTTAGTTTCCAAGGAAACAGGTTATTAGGAGGTAGTTCTAAATATTCTCTTACTGGAGAAAGTTCTGGAATAAAAATAGAAAGAAAGTTAACTGTTAACAAATCTCTAAGATATACAAATTCAATGATTATAGAAGGAGAATATTTTAACGGAACTGATAGAATATTTGGACCTAAAATATTGATAGACACAGGAGCTAGTGTTAATCGCTTTGCTCAAGTAAAAAATAAAGGACTAATAGGGATGATTACTAGCCTACCAATCCAATATACAACCTTTGATGGATTTAAGGCAACGTGTAATCAAGAATTATATGTCCCAATTACTTTACAAGGAATAAAATTGAAAGTTAAATGTTGTATAGATACATACATGAATGGAGAGTTCTTTGATATAATTCTAGGAAATGAATTTCTCAATAATTGTGACTATTACAAGATAGAAAAGAATGGAGTTACACTCCAAATACAAGAAAATGAAATATTTTGTTCAAAATATGAAAGGGATTAATTTTCCTTTAAGTGTTTTTATACAATTAACACTTTTAAAAGGAAATATAACAACTTGTGCTTTGATAGATACGGGATCAGAAATAACAATATTTAAAACATTCTTAATCAAAGAATGGAAAACAGATAGCAATATAAGAATTAGAGGGATAACGCACTACTAGAAAAACTGGTTTTTGTGACGCCTAAAAGCTTCATGAAAAGTGGTCTTTTGTGACGCTTTCGATTTTGTGACGCTTACTAAAAGCGTCACGTAAGTAAGCGTGACAATAGGTTATTGTGACGCTGTTATTATGACGGTTTAAAGCATCATTATAGCCGAGATATTGTGACGCTTTCCAGCGTCATATGTGATGATATTGTGACGCTTTTCAGCGTCATGTTTAATGTTTAACTACTTTAACTAACTATTAATAGGACACTTAAAAGCGTCACAATAAACGTTAACATGACGCGATGAAGCGTCATTAAAAGTATGATATGCTGATGGAAAAAGTCATAATCAAGGGTATTATGACAAAGAAAAGCGTCACAATAAATTGTATTATGACGCGAGAAAACGTCATAACAAAGTTTGTTAAGACGGAAGTTAGCGTCACAATAAGCTATGTTAGGATGAAATAAAGTGTCACGTTAAATGATATTATGACGGAGTAAAGCGTCCCATTACATGATATTATGACGAATAAAAGCGTCACGATAAAATATATTATGACGGAATAAAGTGTCATGATATACATAATATTATGCAATTAATATTAATATTGGAATTATATTGTCCCTAATAATTGTAATTCTATTCTAGAAATTTACTCTCAACAAAGAAATATAAATAACAACATAATTTAAAAAACTCAATCAAATAACATAATAATACTATGTGCACAATATTTCCAATCCAAAATAATATTAATTACAATTTGTACCTAATATATGATATTGGCCAAATCCAAAAAAATGACAAAAGGTGAAGTATCAAAGCTGGCCACTTACAGTACTTAGAATAGTTGGGTATTAAACTAAAACAAACCAAGTCCCACAAATGGTGTCAATCTTGAGCCATAGCAACCTATATAAAAAATCCATTATTGTAGTCAATATGAAATAGGTATGAAATAAAATTTCTTAGAGCTAATGAATAACCCTTACCAAATGTTTTGGCCATGGAACCACCTCCCCAATTGCATCACCAATAGTTTTGAAATGTGATGTGGGTCGAATTAACTCTTCTTCAACTTCCACTGCAACATGGATGACCACCTCGAACCAATTATTTCCCAACAATACTTGCCCAACTCTTTTTGATGGATCTAAACTTTGAAGATAACCAATCACCACGGTTTTAGATGAATCAAACATACTCTTTAATAACACTTTTGATCCAACCTACATAATTTAGACAAACCAAAAAAGAAAATTAATATCAAAAACTGTCTTGACAAACTACGAAAAAAAAATATTCTGATTTTAAAAAATGCATAGAAATATAATAACCATACAAGGGACTGCTGACGTTAATTCGGATTGATGTATGCACTGTACCATACAGAAATATGTCGGTGCAATTATCCCTAAAATATATGTGACAGTTAAGAGTAGATATACAATAAGAAATCTCTTATCATCATTTGTTGCTAGCAATAATTAAATACCTTACTTCCCCATTTCAGAAAGAAAAAGGAAAAAGAAAAGTGTGACATTTGCTCTCCCTTGGGGCACCGAATATTATAAGCTTTAATTCGGAACGTGAAATGCATGGGATTACAAGTAGATCAGAAAATACATGACATTTACTTTGCTAAACAACCATATAATTAGTTGAAGCAAATAGATCAAATAATTAGATACATATTAAGGAAAATAATATTTACAATATGTACCATTACCCTTTTAAACTAACCAATTTTAACTATGTCGTATAGGTAATGTGTTTTAGTCTAATTGATGAGGATAGTTGAGTAACCACCAATGATCTATTAAAAAAAATTAACTATTTCATTTCCGTGAATATAGTCTATACCATCATACCATTACTTTTATCAAAGTGAGTTTACTTCACATCTTAAAATAGCTTATAAATCCTCATGCTCATTAATTTCTTGTTTACTGAAAAATCTTCATGCTCATTAATTACATATTCCGACTAATCTGATGTCAAAGAATAGATTGAATGGAAAAGAAATCATTGATTGGATGATTACCTGGATAAGTAGAAGGAGAAGGAGATGGAGAGGGAGAAACTCCACGGCGCCTTAGTTTATGCTGATGGTAGCGATGCCTAGGTATCCGACCAGTAGGACCAAAAACCGGACCTATAATGGAGTTGTCATCAGAAAAGAACCAAAAAATTTCAACAAGAAATTAGAACAATAGGCATCTTCATTACCTGACACTGAAGATGGAGCTGGTGCAACTGATAAATATTCAACAGCTCGCCATTGGAAGGTGATAAATGGAATATGCGACGCACTCATTGATGTTTCACTCACTACAACCAATAAAAATAGAGTATTTTGCATTAGCAAATTCCCTGTATATTTTCACAAGATAACCATTGAATGATGTAGAACACATCAAAGGAATTAATGGAGCTAAATCTAAAATCACTTTTGCCAATTGGTTGTAGTGGTTGTTGAGTTAGTTTTTGCCAATTAGCCAAAGATATAGGTGTCTCTGTATTAGGTGCTATTGAGGGGTGGGGTGAAGTATATGTTACTGTAAATCTATATATGGATTCAAGTATACATGCATCACTATATATAAATGTATGTATATAAAAAACACACACACACAGGTGGGTTTGTGTGGGTGTTGAAGATTACAAGCACTTGAAAAATATGCAAACATGTCTTGTTTTTTGTTCTAAATCTTGAATAGGTTTTGCAACTATGAGAAATGATTAGATTATATATATGGAGTCTCCTAAAAGAATAATAATCCATAGGAATTGGCTTCTCTTTCTAGTGCAGCAATTAGTGTGGTGAATTGGATTGCTGCCAAAGAATTTGACAAACGGATTTCAATTTTCGTTTAAATGTACGGATACGGACACGGTCACGGTCACATAAAAAATCTTTAGTCACTGAATTATAAATTTCGTGTTTCATGAGTCTTTAGATGCGTAGTTACTATTAAATTTTTTAGAACTTCCCACCAAAATTTTTCAAAAAAATTTACGATAACCCTATCAAACGAAGTTGGATCAATCTGAAATTTTATGGGAACATACTAAATATATTCATAAGTATCCCTGTAAAAAAGTTTTGAGAAATTCGTACATTTACTCACTCTTCTCAAGCCGTTATTCCAGACCAGAAAACAGGGGACTGCTGGGACGTTTTGAATTTTTCTCAGGTATCAAATGGACTTTGATTAACATAAAATTTAACATACCTAAACCTTAATATACTAGTAATATCCAGTTAAAACAATTTTTAAAACCGAGGTCGTATGGATTCAGAATTTAGGTCTGAATTCTCTGCATACATGCTGTCGCAGTTCGGTTTATGCATTCAACACTCTTGATCATGCAAAACTCATCCAAAAACATCAAAACTCATGACCCAACTTTGCCTACAATGTCCCTAAACATATTTAACACATAAATGCTCAAGTTTCCATGCTTCAAGCCAGTCAAATCAGTGATTCAATCAAAATTTCTTCATACCATGTTTTAAAGCAAATTCAAGCTGATAAAATCAATGATATTATTTCAACTCAAACACTATATGCATGTTAAGTTGAACCCCAAAATACCAACAAGAACACTGTCAGATTAAAAGCAAGATGAGGCAAATCAAAAAATGTATAACCAAAGAATTTAAGGCAAGGGACACAGATAGATGGACTCTGCAACAAATAATACTAATCACTGTCAACAAAACTACAAAACTCCCACGAAAAAAAAAAGAACACTTTTTTCAAACCGTTGTGCTGTATGGACAATTTGTCAAACATTTGCAAAGTAAAGTAACTTTCAAATGAAAAACTAGGATAAGCCCACAAAATCCCACTACCAAATCAACTCCCAAAACAATTGATCCAGACCCTTATGCTAAACAATTATCAAACAGATATGTAGAACCTTTAAAAGGGAAAACCCCCCACATTATATTAGCGAGACGAAAGAAAATAGGGAATAGGAGAAAGGGACGGTAGCCATACCTGCTCCTGCTCGCAATCCTCTTCCCATCTGAGTCAATATGGTTATCACAACACACACAGCAGGTACCCTTTCTAACATGACACCATTTACACCCATCCTCTGATGTTTCAGCACCTCCTGCAATTATAAATATATACTAACAAGAAAAATGGGCACAAATAATCACAATCCAAAAGTAGCATGTTGTCCATTCCAAGAAAATCAAAGAAAAATATCATCAAGACTAAGATACATCAGGAATTCTGGGTTCCATAAAATGACTTAAAAAGGTGTTTGATTATCTAAATTTTCAAAAGACAGGTGTTATAAGCTCTGAATAAGATCTTCAAATGTCTCTTATTTAACACCTGACCTTATAAACTCTCTAAAAGAGCATATAAATTTTCATAAATTGTTTGATGTTAAGATGTTAAGGTAATTATAAATTCCTTTTAAGTAATTGGGGAACAACAAATTGCTGTTACTGTTATCTTATAAGTTATTGGTTTCTTTTTGATCACTTTGAATCTTTATTTTTAAAACTAAATTATACATCTAATGCACGTATTATAAGTTGCTTATATTAAACTTTAACCAAACACCCTCCAAAGTTGGAAACTCCGATTTACACCAAAGATACTAATATTTCTCAACTTTTTGATCATATTAATGACAAAATCTTATGACATTTTATAAACTTAAACGTGTCACTTTGATTCAAGTATAAACTCTTGCAGTATCACTCAAAAATTTTATGATTTTTCTTTCTCCCCATCAGAAACTCAATTCCCAATTATGATTACTGAAACAAACTGAATGATTCAGCATATCCCAAGAACTAAGAAGCATAAAAGCAAGGCTAAGAACATTACAACATTCAATTAACTGGGATTCCATCAACATAATATTGGAAAACTTGCAAACACAAAAAAAAAGGAATAAAAATGTCATTCAATCTCATACTTGTAGCAGTTTGATCCAATTTTTTGGGAATAAAAATGTCATTCAATCTCACATATCATAGATCCTCTCCTACGTATAAAGATGAAAGATAACTTTAGTATCTCAATGGAACAAATTTAAGTGTCGGATGAATTCCACCAGTGACTATAAATTCGGTAATACAACAACACATAATCCACGTTCTGGAAGAACACATAAACCTATGAGTCTCTGAATGGGGTAAAACCCCTCGATCATTTACAATGGCAAGGATACTTCGCAGACAGCAAATCGATACACTAGACCTTTAATACCATAAGCAACAACACATAGACATAAAAATTTTTGCCAACACAAAGAAGACCGACATATCACAGCAGCAAAAACAACTAAAAATGAAAGTTTAACTGAGGAAGCAAATCAAGAATAGACAGAGCATAGCAGTGTTCAGGAAAAAATAAAAACATTTTCACTTACAGCAAAGAGGACGGTGGCGACGACAACTTGAACCACAATGAAACCTTTTACTCTGGTTCTATCTTCCTCCCTCTCTCAGGATTCACCCAACGCGGTCGGCCGACGGGAGGTTCGGAGGGCCAAATCACTTCTATGGAAAGGTCATCGCCCTAACCTGGCTGAAATCCGTCTGATTTCCCCTTCGTCCGAGCTTCTTTAGTCCCATTCCTTATATTCCCGTCTGATTAGCTGTCTTTCCGCCTGAGTAGGGTTTTCGAATTTTGTCAGATTTGTTCACTTCACTTCGTTGATTTTTGCCCTGAGTAGGATTTCTTCTCTAATTTTGCAGCACTTTTATTTTTGAAGAGAAAAAGGTCCCTCGTTCTTTTATTCTCTGCTTCGTTGGCTTCTCTGATTTGGTGTCTTCTCCGATTTCTTCTCTTCAGGTGATTTGGGTGAAACATTGAACTTGGCTTCGCTTCAGTTGATTTGGGTGATTTCTTCTCCGATTTGGTGATTTCGAAAGTGGAGGGTATCTCAATTGGAATTTGTCTGAAAATGGTACTTCTCAATTGGAAAGTGGATTTCTTCCCTCCATTTTTTTAGAAGAAAGCGGCAATTTTTGTCCGAAAACAACCATATTATGACGCTTTTCATTTACTGTGTCATCATAAATATACGATATTAGGACGCTTTTAATTTAGCGTCCCGATAACACTACCATATTATGACGTTGAGTCTAAAAATATCTTAATACTATTAATCCAATTAAAATTAATTTAATATATAAAATAAATTATATTTAATTTGGCAATTTTTTAAAAAGCGTCACAACAAATGCGATATTGTGACGCCTTTTTAAAAGCGTCATATTAGGGCGTGACTAAAGGCTGTTTTTCTAGTAGTGACAGGACAATCTCAAGCTATTAATAAAGTAGCTAAAGATGTAGAAATAATACTTGGTAGTAAGATAATTCTTATTAAACAAGTATATGAATACAATTCTTTAGAAGCTGATATATTATTAGGAAATGATTTCCTTGAACAATTTCAATTCTATACACAAAACGTATATATGGTAACATTAAAAACATCTTGCGGACATCTTCTTAAAATACCGAGAGTCAATAAACCATTCAGAGTTCAGCCAGCTGAGCGTGGTGGACGACAGGTATTTGAGAAAATCCCAATACAGATAAATACCATTTCTATAAAAAAGATAAACTTAGATGTTATTAAAAAGAAAATAGAAGAAAACTATAACAATAATCCATTAGCTTTTTGGAAAGAAAGCCATCCCAAAGCTAAAATAGAATTAACTGAAAATGTAATTATAAAAGAAAAACCTATGTTATACACTATTGAAGAAAGACAAGAATTTAAAAAACAAATAGAAGAATTAATGAATAAAAAACTCATTCGAAAAAGCTTCAGTCCTTTCTCTAGTCCTGCTTTTATGGTTATGAATGAAGCAGAAAAGAAAAGGAATAAAGCTAGAATGGTGATAAATTTTAAAAGGTTAAATTATTTTACTAAAACTGATAGTTATCCTTTACCAAATAAAGATGTTATTATAAACCTGGTCAAAAACAAGTCTTTCTATTCTAAATTTGATTGCACTTCAGGTTTTTAGCAAATAAAAATGGAAGAGGATAGTATTCAATACACTGCATTCAGTGCTCCTCAAGGACATTACGAATGGCTTGTAATGCCTTTTGGGATAAAAAATGCACCTTCGATATACCAAAGGAAAATGGATAATATCTTTTCAAATTACCATAAATTTATGATAGTATATATAGATGATATCTTAATTTCTTCAGATACAGAAGAAGATCATAGAAAACATCTTTTACTATTTGCAAAAATTTGTAAAGAAAATGGAATTGCTCTCTCTGAGAGAAAAGCCATAATAGAGAAAAAGGAAATAGAATTTTTAGGGTTAAAATTGAGTGCTGCAGGAATAAAATTGCAACCTCATATTTCTCGAAAGATCTTAGAGTTTCCAGATAAACTAGATAATAGAAATCAAATAGAAAGATTTCTTGGATGCTTAAACTATGCTGAAGGATTTATTCCAGAATTAGCAAAGAAAAAGCACGAGATACAAAAATTGCTTAGAAAAAATAATACAAAAGGATGGAATGCTAAACATACCGATATAGTGGTTAGTCTTAAAGAAGAATGCAAAACATTACCAGAATTAAGATTACCAGAAGATAAAGACAATCTTATTGTCCAAACTGATGCTTCAGACCTATATTGGTCTGCAATATTGAAAACAGATCTAAATGAAATCTGTAGATATACTAGTGGAACTTTCAGTCAAGCGGAAGTAAACTATACGACACATGAGAAAGAACTACTTGGTATAATAAGAGGAATAGAAAAGTTTTCACTTTTTCTTTTACAAAAACCTTTTGAAGTTCATACAGATAATACTCAAATTCAGAGTTTAATTCAAAATAAACTTCCAAATAAACCTCAATATAGGAGACTTCATCGTTGGCAAGTTTTCTTGTCACACTATAATTTTAAGATAAAACATATTAGAGGAATGGATAATTTCTTAGCACATTTCCTTTCTCGAAATGTTGAATTCGGACTTGATTAAAGGCGAGTATATGCGTTTACATATACCTAGTCCATCTCAAACGGTAGATGGTAAAGACATTATCAAATCCGTTAATGGGTGATGATTTCCCAAAAATCATATTGAGACGAGTATACGCGTATACATATACCTAGTCCATCTCAAACGGTAGATGGTAAAGACGATAACAAATCCGTTGAAAGGTGGTGATTTCCCAAAAATCACTTCAAGGCTAATAAAGTTTTAATTCTTCTTCGTTTTGCAGGATGAAGGACATACAGGAACTAGCCGAAATAAAGACAGAGGTTGATACATTAAGAGTAATCTCTCTTGATATAAATGAAGCACTAAATATCTTTGAAGACTCCATACAAGACGGTCTCAAAGTTTTATCTGATCTTGTCATAGAAAATGCTAACAGAATGGATAATTTATATAAAAGAATTGAAAAATTAGAGAATGATAAAGAAAAGGCAGAGTGTTCAGGCAGCAAAAAGCCAGAAATGCCTATGAAAATAGAGGAAGAAAATAAGAAAAAAGAGATAAAAGTCGAGGAAGAGAAAAAGACATCCTCTATAAGAACAATAAAAATAGAACCACTTCAAAAATCTGGTTCTTTCAAGACTGTTCAAATAAAGGGTGAATATATACCAAAACACTCCTATGATAAAGAATACAAGCGAATGTTTGATCTGGCATATAATTATCCAGATTGTGATGAAATCTTTTACTCAAGTGGAAACACAATATACCCAAGATTGACAGCAATCGATGGGGCTGATCCTAACCAAGTTCTAAAACTTGCTGAATTTGGTTTTCTCGACTTGATATACCTTAACAAAGATAAAAAAGAAATAAGTGGATTTGAGGATACATTCAAGTCCAAAGTTTCTCAATTTGCTAAAGGGAGACAATGCGTCTTGAAATTCTACACCATATCTCCAGAATTGGATGGAAATAGATGGTATGAATCACTTCATATTATCTCAATAAATCCATTATACAGCAACGTCAGCTTGGAAGTTGGAAGGAAAGGCTTCAAGACTGCAATATACTCCCCTGAATGGGTTATTACTAGAAGAGCTCTTGGGATAAAAGCCATACAAAGTATCTCAGAGAACCTTCTGAATAAAGGTTTCCAAACCATCTTTGCTGCTGGTAACTGGTTACTGGTTACTAAAGGCTCTCCAAATGATCCAAAATCTGGATTACTAGAGGAATACTACAGGTGCCTTGTTACCCATAGAACTATTTGCTCCACTGCTACAAGACAAGAGGCGTGCAAATTGATTGGGTGCCATACAGACATCAGAATGTGACTGCATAAAGAAAAGTCCAGTAAAGAGACGTAAGCAATGACGTCTGCAACCACTATAAAACTGTCGGCAAGATCTCAGCCATTGAAGAAAAAGATAGATCGAGTGGCTACAAATACAAGTCAAGATTTCCTTATCTGAAGGAATCTTATCTCTTTACTCGTTTTGAGTTGTATAAATAAAAGTGGTCTGTAATATAGAAGATCATCGAAAAATCAATAGTCAAGAGTGAGAAAGAGTGTTTGAAAATAGTTCAGAGTTGAATTTTGAGTGCTTTCTTTGTAATGGAAAAATAAACCCTTGAAGGGGAAATAAAATCCTTTCTTTCATAAATCACAAGTCTTATTTTGTTTTGAGCTTATTAAATTTCTTTACTCCCTTATCCTTCAAAAATAGATTATCATTCTATAAGCCGTAGTGATTTTTCCGTTAGAGATCGAAGCTTGTTTTCCGTGGATGTCCATATAGGCAGGAGGCCGTCAGGACTTTAGGAATGTTAAGCTGATCGAGGAAGAGGAAGACGAGTCTTAGAAGAAGCCGATAGATCTTTATTGAAGACGAAGGAGATAAAGGAAGTTAATAAACTTTACTCAAAATATTCTGTGTTATATGACTCTAGAATGGATTTTAGAGTACTCATGTTAAAATCAATATTTGATGAATTCTGCTACTAAAATTGTTCATTTCATATATAAGTTGTTGTTCACAATCAAAAATTTTATATAATTATGGATGATGTTTCAGATAGTAATTTCAGAAAAGGATTAAACCTTGCTTATAAATTTGGCAAGTGCTTTGATGAAGATACATCGAATAAACATTTTAGACAACTGATAAAACCACTTATAAACTCTAAAATGAAATCATTAATACAAGAACATGTAGATAAACATAGATCTCAAGAAAATGAAGATTGTGATGAATATTGCAAAAAGATAAATAAAAAACTAAATTTCATAAATCAAGTAATGTCTATAATAGAACAAATTTACAAACAAGAAGGATTATCAGATCAATAAGATGAATTCTAGACAAATAAAAACAGACATAAAAAGATTAGGAAAAAGATTAGAAAGTGCAACAAAATACAGATCTATTATGAAAGAAATTTTTGAATATCCTAATGAAATAAAAAATATAACTGATAATGATAAACAAATAGATATAATGAATAAAAACTTTGTAGAAAAAATACATCAAAGAGAAATAAATGGTTAAAAATGGATCTATATGAAAAACAAATGAATAGACATCAGAGAATAAAAACAAAAGAAGCTATAAATTATAACAAAGAAAAATTAAAAAATATTAATAACCAATTTCAAAAGAATATACATGAAAATATATTAAAAAATTTGAGAGTAAAACAACAATATCTTATAAATGATATAAAAATTTCGAAAGATATGTTATTACGATTGGAAGATGGTAATAATATGTTAAAAAGACAAAATAAAGAAATTAAATGGTCAATGAAAAATATACCACGATATAATTTAATTGATAAACAAATATTAGAAGATAATAATGAAATGATAGAATGGTACAATAATAAAATAAGAATAATTCATGTGCTTTCGTCAGCTTAATAAGTTTAATTATGAATACTAAAAATATGGGAAAAAGTTTAGAAACAGCTTTACAAAAAGAAGAAATTTATAAGAAAAATTACGAACGTACATTAAATAAAATTGTAATAAATAAAGATACAATTTTACAAGGTATAAAAGAACAAAAAAAAAATAATAAACAATATGAATAACAAGTTTGTAGGAAAAATACATGAAAGAGAAGTTAATGGACCAAATTGAAACTATTTGGGTTTTTATGAAATTGAAATCTTCATATACCTTTTTAAAATATTTCAAAATATTTGGGGTTAAATGTATAAATAATAGAAAGTGTAGGGTAATGATACAAAAAGTCACCTATGCTACTATTCATAAACGCCAAACTCTATGGCAACTTATAGTAGAAAATAAAGAAATTATAAATTGATATTACTTTAGGAAAAACCAAAAATTTAAATAATAGTTTTGAAAAAAGCCCCATTTGCGTGTAACTATGAAAAGTTGAAGATATTTTGTTTTTGTTTTAAAACTAGTTATAAAAAGGATAATAATGGTTAAACTTGTCATTTAGTGATGAAAAAAAATGAGTATTTGATATATGGAAAAGTTTAAAAGTCAAAAAAATAAATTGAGAACAGAAAGGAATATAAATTTGTTTGGTAAAAGTTTAATAAATAAAAATTCAATTTAAAGAAATGAATAATAGGTATTTAATTTGTAAAGTTAGGGTTCAAATTTGATAAATTGAGGTTAAGACGAGAACTATGGGTCTAGAAAAGGTTCAAATATCATGAAATAGTGGGAAGTATTTTGATTGTGATATTGAATAATAAAATATTATTTAATTAAAGTTGATACAATTATTAGTATAGAAATTCTTTAGATGTAAAAAACTATTTTGGGGGAGGTCCGCAATAAACTTTTTCAGTTACTTCAAGAGATTAGTCCTTCACTCGATTGGGTGGAGAAAACTTTGAGTGCTAAAAAAAGAAAATCTAAAATCAAAATTTTTACTGTGAAACAAATAAAATAAGAATCAAGACATGGAATATAAGGGTGGAGTACTTTGTAAAGTCCTGATTTTACCTGTTAGGTTTTACAGGTAATGTATAAAAACAATTGATTTTCACATAAAATGGTTCAAACAATTAGACAACTATAAAACAATTGATTTTCAAATTTGATTTGATATTGATTTGATTTTGTATATATTTCTATGATATATTTTCTTGTAATATACTTATTCTTTGTATTGTTTAGAATATTTTGTATTCTGAGTTCTAACGCGAATAAATGTAAAAACAAAATATCCTCTCATAAAATAGTATACTGAATACTGAATCGAAATTTTTGGTTCAGTACAATTTTTACAGAAATTATTTTGGTTTGGTACAATAAAAAATTAAAGTACCAAATTTTTTAAAAAAAAAAAACTAAAATCATTACAAATTTAATTAGAAAAAAAAAAAAGAAATTGTCTTTTTTAAGTGTTAAAAGTGTTATTAAGTTAAAATTATAAGAAAATATGTTATTTGATATCTCAATCAATTCGGTATACCGCACTTAAATATTAATACCGAACCAAAGACAGAATTTTTGAAAAGATATGTAATGAATGTTAAATCAAATTATCGGTTCAATTTTTGATACATATTGAATTTTTGATTTTGAACTGTTCAATCGATAATATCGAACTTTGCACACCTTTAGTATCCAAGCTTGTTGTCACTTTGTGTTGTGTGGCTTATTTTGAATTTTGGTACATCCTTCATCACCAGTCCGTTGTTTTTTGTGTTTACTTTCATTGAATTGTCAATGAGTGATTGGCGTCATTTCACGTGAACACCATCCCAACTCCTTCAGTTATTGGCCGTCACACATATATAAGCCTTCTGAATTGATAGATTCAATTCAACCAAAATTTGGACTGCTTATAAAAGAATTTAATGTTTCCCCGCATTGTTGGAAAAACACACAACCACACAGTTAAGATGAAGATTCAAGAACTGTCCTTGTTATGGACATATGAGCTTTTCATATTCATCCGAAGAACTGTGTCCTTAGTATGGACATATGAATAATGAGCTTTTCATATTCATACAAAGAACTTTCGTTGTTTGAAATCTCTCTCCCACGTACTATCTTCCTCTCTCTTTGAGTGATTCAGTGGCAAATAACCATAAATATTCAGCTGGTGGACATTTTTGTAATTCAACATCTCGTTTTATAGGGTGTGATGTGTGAAACAGCTCAAAAACCACTTGTGTAATGTCTAATTAACGAAGGAACCCTCTTACATAAAAATTATCATAAACAATCCATTGTCTTTATTATATTTCTCATCACCACCTTATTCCATTAATTATACTCTAATTTTTAGAGTAGAATACAATTTTTACCCCTCAATATTTAATTTAATATAAAAGTATATATATTTTTCTTTGCTTTATTTCTCAATAATCTGAATTCTCTTCAATTCTTTTTGCCCAATCAAAAAATATAGTTTTTATTCTTTATTTCTCGCCAATCTGTTTGCCTTCTTCATCCAATTAATTCATCTCTGTTGTAATAGGGGTGTGCTTTGAGCCGAACTGACTTGTGAATCATACAAGTCGAGTTTAAGCTAACTCAACTCGAACTCGGATGATATCAAGTTCAAGCCGAGCTTAACCGAGCTTGTATCATGTGTCAAGTCGGGGCTCAAGCCTATTTCTTTAAGATTCGAGACTTACAAGCCGACTAACAAACTAGTATATATATTTATATTATATGCATATATGGATTTACATATTGTAATATATATATATATATATATATATATATATATAAAATTAATATACATTTATATGATTTAGTAATACTAAATATATGATATATTATATATTTTTATCTATTTATTTTAACAATAAATATGATTTAATAATATTGCAATTCAATAAATACAACAATATATCATTATATACAATACTACTAACACATTACAATGACAATAAATAATATTATCCAAACAAATAATTTAATAAAAAATAGATTCAATCTACTACAATAAATAATTAATCTATGTATATATTATATATATATATTATAAAAGTGCGAGTTGTTTCTTACAAAATACGGATCGCCTAAAATACCCTCATAATAATTATATGAATAACTATTAGTTAGGGATAACTATGTAATTACATATTATTATTATTATTATTATTATTATTATTATTATTATTATTATTATTATTATTATAAATTAAAAAGTGCGAGTTGTTTCTTACAAAATACGCATCGGCTAAAATACCCTCATAATAATTATATGAATAACTATTAGTTAGGGATAACTATGTAATTACATATTATAAATTATTAATTTAACTATATTTAAAAAGTACTTATTAACTTATAATAGGACTCTTGGTAGAATTAAAACTTTTTAAGCTTAAAAAAATATATATATAGTTTAACAAGGACTGTTTTAATATTAATATAGGGTTAATTACATATAAACCCCATGGGAGTATTAGAAATTACAACTTGTGACCCTCTTAGTCAAACAATTACATATACACCCATTGAGGAGTTTGAAAGTTACACAAAACACCCTTAAATTAGGGTTCTTTTAAATTTTTGATGACATCATCAAACTTTTACTTGATTTTCCTATTTTACCCATTCATTTAGTATAACAATTTTTATTTTAATAATTATTCCTAACTATATCTAGATTGTTATTAAAAATCTAAATTTAATAAATTAAATCATTAATTAATATGAGATGATATGATTTATCATTTCAAATATTAAATTATATATAATAAATATGAATTTAATGGGTTAAATATAATATTTAGAAAATGATGTTATATAGAGTTATAATATATAATAAATATATATAATAAAGTAATATTTATGTATATATATATATTAATTATATATTGTCACTTTATATATATATATTACGTTTTCTAATATTATATTTAACCCATTAAATTTAGATTTTATATATATATAATTTAATATTGAAAATGACAAAATCATATTATTTTATATTAATTAATGATTTAATTTATTAAATTTAAATTTTCAATACTAATTCAAATATATACTAAATGAAGGGTCAAAATAGGGAAATCAAGTTTAAATTTTGATGATGTCATAAAATATTTAAAAGAACCTTAATTAATGGGTGTTTTGTGTAATTTTCAAACTCCTTAATGGGTGTATGTGTAATTGTTTGACTAAGAGGATCACAAGTTATAATTTCTAATACTCCCGTGGGAGCTATCTATAATTAATCCTATTAATATATTAGTTAATTGTATTCAAAATTTATAATACAAGTTGTCGATTTTTTAGTTTAAAACTCTATAATTTAAAATATTATAATAAGATATATCTAACGAATTGAAAAACATTAAATTAATTTACTTTATAATTTTAATAAAATTTGATAATTAATTAAAATAAAATATGATCTAAATTGAATGAGTTAAATAAGATAAGTTTCAATAAATCAATCCTAATGTAATTCTAATTATATAACTCCATAATTCTAATTATCTAAGTTCATAAACTTTCTTTAATTATAATCATATTATAATTTTATAAACATATCTAATTAACAAAATAATATAATTGAATAATTTATATAAAATAATTTTCAATTAACTAATATTAATATAATTATAATTATCTAAATATAATTAACAATATAATATTTCATTAGTTTATATAATAAAATATAAATTAAATGTGTAAATGTTATTTAGATAGGATAATTAACATAGTCTATATATATTAAATAGTATAAATAGGGTTTCTGATTTTTTAAGAATTGCAGATCGCCAGATCAAAGTTACCTTAAATTAAGAATTCTAAAGAAACTTAATATGTGTGCATGTAAAAATAAGATATATTTATAAATTATTTTTATGGTGTTCAATTAAACATTCCTTGAGTTTTTTATATTAATTTACTCTTTTAATTATTTCTACTGTATATATAAAATAAATAGTAAAAAATTAATATAAATCTTAAATAATGTTCGTTAGAGAAATATAAATAAAAAAATGGAATGCAAGATCAATAGCAAATAGAGAATTAAAAAGAGATAAAAAAATAGTTAGTTTAAAGAAACAATAGTTGATTTTGATATATATTGACGCACATACCAAATTAAGGACAAACCCAAATAATATTTTGATTCAATAATGATGTCACTCAATGATCAGTTGTTAATTGTATCATTTAGTGATCATGATTTGAAAGACGTCACAAATTTTTTGAGAAAAGTTACAAAATTTAAAATATCACTTATTCAGTAAGGAGATTTCTGAAAATGTGGTTGGACATATTCATACAATCAAGTTTCAAAAGAAATGGTTGTCATATGCTCATATTTTGATAGTTTTTGGGTTAAAATATAAAATTATAGCACACAATCAACTTGATCAATTTTTTGTGTAAAATTTTTTTATTAGGAAAAGAATCCCCAACTTTATGAGTGAGTTATAAAACACATGGTGCATAAATCATGTAGATGAAATAACTTAAATAATTTTTGTATGATGGATGGAGAATGTATCGTTACTCATGTTCATATTATGAAAACAGAACGCAAGGTAAAGATGGATATCCGATCAGTGGAAGGAGAAGAATAGCACTGATGGCCCAAGATCACAATAAACAACTTTATAACCAATTTGTAATACCTTATAATCCATATCTCTTATTAAGTTATAATTCTCACATTAACATCAGGATTTTCTTAGAGTGACAATTGTGAAATTTACAAATATATTTATAAAGGACATGACAAAGTGTTAAATATAGGACTTTGGGTCATTGCTCTAGAACAATGATCATTGAACAGTTTTCAATGTGTGCGAAAAAGCGAAAAAAAAAAATTTTAAAAAAATTTCTAGAGCATTATGTATGAGAAATTAATGTAAATGAATATTCGAAAGATTTGGAGAAATAATTGATGACAGAATGTAACTAACTATTACAAGAAGAAGAGATTATTTAGTTTTAAGACTTGAGAATTAATTGACTCCAATTTAGGGATAAATATAAACGTTTCTTTCATCTCTCAACCATAACGAGAAGAAAGAGGCTTCACTCAACCATAACGAGAAGATGAATGAGTAACCAATAATGACCAACTAAAGCACACATTTGGGAGTACTACACCAAACTATTCAGTGGATATACTATCGAAAAGGTGATGAGTGTTGGTATTAGCTTGTACCAACGATAAGGTGGCATGCACCTGTACAAAGCGCTATCCATTATAATCCCCACATCACCTATTATTTTGAGCCTATTTTTTTCAAACCTATTAGGATATAGTAAGAGACGCGGTGGTGAAATTCATCAATAATTGCATAGAGAGATATCAATTCCCAAGAAGGCTTATCAGACGTTTATTTATCTGATTTTGAAAGTTAATTCTCCAAAAATTTAAACGAGATTCGGCCCATTACGTTGTGTAACGTATTGCTCAAAGTGATCACGAATATGATTATACCCCGTTTAAGCCGTATATCAAAGAAATTGTGAGCCCAAACCAGAATAGTGTTTTTCTCGATCGAGACACCCATTACAATATCTTGATGCTTCAAAAAGTGTTATGAATGATACATCACTCCAAAGAAAGAAAAAAAAGGGGATAGTGTTGAAATTTAACCTTGAAAAGGATACAACAAAGCTCAGTGAAATGTTCTAAAGAAAATCTAACTTTCTTCAAATTCCATATAGAAATCATCAATATCAGTAGAGAAAAATGGAGGGGATACAACCGGAGATTTTGTGGAATAGTAAACCGACCGAGGATCTATAGATGTGTGGCATTAGATAAGGTAATCACTCTCGCCTTATTTATTTGTACTCTACATGGAACAACTTACGTACATGATTTAGGAGGATATTTTAGCCGGACACTAGAAGCTAATTAAGGTATGTCAGAGATCACATCTCACACTTGCTTTTTACGAACAATATAATATTAGGAGCTAAAACCACTGTAGATGGAACAAAATGTATTTGAAGTGTGGTTGGGGCATTTCATATATGATTGAGAAGGCTATTTCAATCGGACATTGAAAGTCAATTATGGTATGTCAGAAAGACCCTCACATCTCTCACTTGATTTGCAAATCTACTATGGATGGAGCGATGTGCATCCGTTGTGTGGTTGAGGTGTTTTGCAAGACATTGGGCCTCAAATTGAACTTCAGCAAATCACATGTATTGTTCGCACCTTATGTGTCATTGGACACGAGCCTCAACTTATAGTTTCTCGAACATGGAAGGGGATTGATAGAAGCACTCAGATGGTGGAACCATTTATGGAATAGGTGTCTTTATGGAATGATAGATGATTACCACAAGGAAAACTCACCAAAATCATTGCAGATAACATTAATGAGAAGGATAAAGAACTTAATTATGGTATGTAATTCCATTGGAACGAATAAAAACTAAAACCTTAATAAGCTGAAAATAGTACTGCCCAAGAAAGAAATGACTAAGATTCTTAGCGTCCCAATTACGCTGCATGATAATGGAGATTAGAAACTCTCTATTGGGTCGGTTAACAATAAATTTTCCTATAAAACAGTCTATAGTCTGTTTATGGAGGATGAGGCATATGTGAAAATCGGAGATGGACTTGAAAATCACCTTGGCCCAGAAGTTCGAAATTTTCTTGTGGCTTTGCCAACATAATAGCTTGCTCATAAATATACTGAAGTATGACTGGAATTTTGGGGGATGTAATGTATGTACATGTTGCACAGGATGTGAAGATCTGGACCACGTGTTGAGAAGTCATTTGTTGGCACTCTGGGTGTGGGAAAAGATTATTAATGCATACACTGATCTTCGTGGATTGTGAGGGTCGAACGAGCTCAAAGAGAGCCTTAATAGCAAAACTCAAAGCGGCGTATTACCAGAATGTTCAGAGTGATTGTCTTAATTTTGACGCTTTGAAATTTTTAGAAAGCACGAAACTGGTGGAGCTATCAGAATATTGTGAAGTCTAAGAGTCATTTTTCGCCACATAAAAGAGTTATCTGATGCCTCAATATTAATCAGTGAGGACAAAAGACACAAGCAAAATAAAATATTCGTTGAGTAGTCGTGGAATAAATTTGATAAGGGATTCGGTTATAGAGGTCATTCAAGATGACAACGAAAGATGAGTGCTAGGATACAATATGAATCTTCGTAAAGATTCAATAAATGTGGCAGAGTTATTGGGTTTACATGAGGGATTTGACATTAGCTTAGAAGAGGGCACTTCTCAAAGAATAATGTGGAGATTGATTCGAACATGGTGGTAAAATGGATGACGGAGGATATTGAAAAGCACCCATGAAAAATTTAATTTTTTATTAGTGAAATATACTCCACAAACTTTGGAAAACTTGGATTAAACACGTATCGGGAGAAAAAAAAAATGATGTGAATACTTTTAGTACTTTAATTTATTTAATAAATATAATAACCAACCTTATTTAAATAAACTAAAGGTTAAACGTGCAACGCACGTTCGTTTCACTAGTTACATAAGTATATATCTTAATAAAATATTAGTTAACAATTTGTCTGTGACACCCCGTTCTTTCGGCGAGTCAGGTATAATGTCACGAGAGGGTTTATTTACGTATTGATGTTCGTTTAATTTCAGTTATGCGCTAATTAAATTATATAGTGATCAACGTGCCCTAAGTGTTTTAAATTAATACATATTTCCTCGTACATAATTGTTTCAAGTGAATTCGGTGCCGAACATGTCCACAATGTGAAATTAATTGAACTACATGATTTATGAATGCATGATGTGATATTAGTATGCTATATGATTTATTTAAATTAGGGTTGGACCTAATTGCACTTTTATTTAAGTTTTGGGGCCTATTTGCAAATAGGCCAATCTTAAAATTGAGCTCGGGAATTCGGATTCAATTTCGACACCACCATTTGATTCGAGTCCAACTGAAGAAGTCTCATATTTTTCTAAGCCTGTTTGAACCCCTTAAGCCTTAAAATTCAATCCGGTTGAACCGACCGAACCGAACCGGTTTTCTTATCTCTTTATCATCCAAAACCATATCTTTCCTTCCCATTTTCTAACATCACACGCAACAGCTAGGTCCAAGAAAAAGGAAGGAGAAACCCTTGCTATCTTCAATTCAAGGCTCAAGTTCGGGTTCGTTTCTTTGTCGATTTTCGATTTGAGGTTAGCCCCATGTTCCTCACGACTTAAGTTACATTTCTACACCTCTTTTGCCTCCCGATCTTTTGTCTAAGTGTATGAATGAGTTTGAGAATGAATAGTTAGGTTTTAATGGTGATTTTGAATTCATGCTTTGAACATGTATTATTTGAGCTTCTAAGTGTGGATTGTTAATGTCTTGAGCTTGCTTCTTGCATATATGTACATTTCTTACTTGGTATTTGAGTTGTCATTGTTTCACCATTGATGGAGGTTGACCATGAAGCTTGAATACTTGAACTTTGGTTGGATTCTTGTCTTTTGTGATTGGAAATGTGTGTATGTGTGCATTTGAGGTTGTTTTGCATGAAATGCATGAATTTTGGAATGACACGGAGAGGTACGTTAAGCCAAGGACTACCTCAAATGTATATAACGAAATGACACGGAGAGATATGTTAAGCATATGTTTAGTTGTAAGGTAAGGTATGAATGACAAGGTACATAATGTTATTTTATGTTGGGTAATGTAATGAATGAAACCAATGTAATGTAATGTAATGTTAATATTGGGCTGGGAGACTATGGGTTATGAAACTTGGTAAACCCTAGACATAGTTTTTCATTTGAGGTATCACGCACGACTCAGGGAGTTGGGGGGGCGTGATATTCTTGAGCCGTCCGTATCAAAACCGGCGAGGACACGTCGCGGAATTGCAACCCCTTCGTGGAAGTTCAAATAATGGATAGTTTGTAGCAACCCAACGTAGGGACCACATCCCCCGCACTAGAATCCAAACCCGAATACGAAATTGAAAGTCCATACCCGAATCCGAATCATAGAGAACGGGAGACCAACGCACTCACTAGGCTAGGCGGAGCTAACACACAACCAGAGTATGCGGAAGCGATTAAAATAAAACCAAAGCAAGTAGTAGATGCATATCATAGATAAGTAGTGGTACCAACAGACAAACGCATATCATATTTACATATAGGTACCAACATACAAAGCCTGTACAATGGCCATCACGGCCCCAACCAAAATATAAGTATAAAGTCTCCAAGCCATAAGTTATATATATACAAAATGATCAAGTGTATGTAAATAGATGCATCTAACAAGACCTAGATCGACAGGTGCAAGGGAAAGATACAATTCTCCACCTAGTTCAAGTACCAAAACCTGCAACTAAATGAATAAATGAGGGGTCAGTCAACTGACTGAGTGAGGAGGCTAATGCACACCCACACACTAGATATATAAAGCAAAGCACATAACAAGAGGTGGACTCATGAACCGAAATAGGTTTTACAAACCAAACTTTCAAAACAAACATATATATACATAAAACCATTTTCATAAACTTTATTCCGATTCATAATTCCCATATCATAACATAATATATGCTCGGCGAGAACGAGCTTCCAACCTTTACTCCTCATATCAAATAAAACATAAATCAGAACATATCCAACCACTACACCAATGATGGAAGAGCCACCGCCGGTCCTAACCATCCTTAACTTTAACAAAGCCACGTGGGGTAGCTAACCCACGGTGTGTCCTCCCCGGTTCTTACACCGAAGACATCAAAATACCATGCCTTCCCTAGCTCCCGGGGTCGCACGTGATACCTTGGATAGAAACTATGCACAGGCCGAGCCCCGACGGCCCAAAACCGTCCCGGGGATTCCTTACCCATAACTCCTTGGATCCACAATCACATAACATTCACATACCAATCTTTCATGGCAAATCGCTAAACTTGAACATAAAAGACTTTCCAAAATAGCTTACATATACCTTCATATTAACTTTCCAAATCAAACTCGTTCACAAGATCATAAACATACCATATTCAGCACTTATTTAACTATATACATAATATATAGTCACATGCGCGGCTCGAAAACGTCACATAAGGCTTTAGGTCGTTAACTATACAAAATTCCTAAACCTCACCTTGTGCGTAGAAAAGAAAGGAGTGGGAGTGATCAAGCTATGCCTCGGGCTCGTCCCCGGCAACACCGTCTGAAAAGAAAACACGAGAGCCGAAGACTTAGACACTATATGAACCAATTAAGACGCTCGGCCAATGCATGATTCATGAATGAATACAAAATAATATGGAATGCATCGTATAATTCACATAATATAGCATATAACAATTATTTATAATTCATCATGCAATTAAAATCAAGTAATAGCATCAAACATGCAAAAGATTAATAGTAAAAGTCATACAAATGCATAATTATGCAAATAAGAAACAGTAGGAGCTCCCAGGTCTCGAGAAGGATGGGAATGGCCCTTTCATTGTAGGGAACGGCCGTTCCCGCGCTCGCTTAAAAATTTCTGGAATGTGGGAACGGCCATTCCGACCCTTAGTTCAAAATGGGAAGGGCCATTCCCAGATATCCGATTGCTCCCCGCGCGTCTGTAAAGATTTGGCCATTTTAGCCCTTGGGAACTGTTGTTGTGATTTTCTTAAGTTAAAACCAATCGTGCAAGTGTACACTAACATACGCGTAGCACAATAGGATCGTACCCACAGGGAAGGGAAATCAATCACTACTCAACACTTCTTTCTAATCTAAAGACCGAACGACTAAAACCAAATTAAACAATTAACTAAAAGAAAGCACAAGTAACTACTAAAACACGCAGATTAAAATCAGTAAACTAAGTAGGCATGGGAGGTGATAATTCATACATTCAAGAGTCAATATAATACCCGTTTGACAAGTGTAATTCTACAACCTAGTCACTTATATTAGTATTACCCTTTCTGAAGGCTTAACCAAGTGCTCAATTAAGCTCAATGTTGCTCTCGCAATTCATCAATAGTTAATTAAACCATATGAACAAGACTAGTGCAATTCAAATTCTAGCGGCTTGGCATGGAATAAGATTACTGTTGTATAAGCTAGAACCAAATCTCTTTGCATTCTACAACTTACAAGTTATGAAAACAATCTCAATTACCATTAATCTCTCGATCCTTAGGCAATTCTGAATCATGCTACTGGTGATCAGGCCATCGCAAGTCAATTAAACCTGTTTTCAAAACTAAGAATTAACACAAGTCATTCAAGCATTATATCAAACACTTATCATGCATTCATCATCACTCCTCTAGCCCTAGAGAACTAGCTACTCATAATTAAAACAAAACTCGTAAAACTAAAGGAAATTGCATTATCTGAATTCATGTTCATCAATTTAAAACAAAGTCTCAAAATCAAAACCATAAACATTCATAAAGTCTGGAAAAACGAATCTAACATATGAAAACTAATTAAAACGAAACAAAGGAATTGGTTTGATACTAAAAGCAATAATAAAACCGGAAAACTAAAATTGTTTGAAGAATTTGATCCTTTAATCCTCTCGAAATCTCTGAACAACTCTTGCAAAAGCTCTGTAACTCCCTCTCCAAGCTAGGTTAAGAACTGAAGGAAGAAGTCAGAAGCCCCTAAAAAAGACTTCTAAACGCACTTAAATAGCAACACTGATCTGTCTCTCGCAGCCCTAGGTAACGAGCATTACCATCTCATGCACAAACCTCGTTAACGCCCGTTACTGGTGTGAAATCGCCATAACGCTTTTATAAGTGGTAACTGGCGTTACCACTTTCCTTCTGCCCAGGGGTGACGCTAAAAATCATCTCCTTTTGCCTCTGGTAACGAGTGTTACCAGAGTTGCACTGCTAGGGAGTAAAGGGCGTTATTCCCATACTTCGCTAAAAGTGATGCTCCTGTGTCTGTTAATGGGGGTTAACAAAAATATACTTCTAAGGGGTAATGGGAGTTACTCCTTTTGCCTCAAAAAATGCGTGAATTTGCTTCGTTCCGCCGTTTCCTATCTCCAACTCCTAAAACACCTAAATGGAGCAAAATAAACACATAAACACATCAAACGACACAAAAATATACTCTAATTAATGCTTAAACTATGCAAATTCTACACTCAACAAATTCCCCCACACTTGCCTATTGCTCCTCCACGAGTAATACGAAAATAAAGAAAACACATCCCCATCAAACCTTCCCCTAAAAGCAATCATTGAATATTCGCCTAAACAAGTCTAGCTCATCAAATCAAATACTCATAAACATAAGATCATCAAAATTAGTATGAAAAGTATACCCTTGTGTAGTGTGTGAATCCAAACAAAACAGTGTACAAAGACTAGAATGAAGAATTCACAATTTCCTCCTAAGTTCCTATCATTAACTTCGGAATACACTCTTCACACCTATCTCCACTAATGGAGTTAAATCAAAACTTAGGATCGGTAGGTCTTTCGAGCTTGTAATGTAGGCTTTAGGTAAGGTTATGAAAATTTGGATCAAGTGACTACTCACCAAGCTTACATCATTCAATCTTTAAACTCATGGCACTTCAATCTTGCCATTAAACACTTCTCCCACACTTAGACAATTGCATCCCACACTTGCATAATTTTTCTTTTCTTTTCTTTTGCTCTTTCTTTTCTTTTTCACACTTTTTCTCATTCTTTTTCTTTCTTTACATCAATCTTTCAATTTCAATCATAAGAACAATCAAAAGGGTTCTAAAGATGGATATTCACTATAAAATCAAATGAGCAAGCCTTGGTGTAAAATTATCAAGGTGGTTATTTTGTCGTGGATTAGGTTTATAATGTGGCTACAAAAATCTTTGCACAACAATTAGGCTCAGCGGGGTCAAAAAGATAACGTTATTTAGTGAAAAAACGGTTAAAAGAAAGGCTTATAATCCTCCGACAACGAATGCCTACTTCACTTCCTAAATCTTTCATTAACTCAAAATTTCACCTCAATAGGACTAAAATGCATCCTAATCAAATCTTAGACTCATTTGGAAATCATCAATTCACCTTTCTAAGCAAAGCATATTATCACGTTCAAAAGTGCTCAAAATATAATGGCATACTAACACACTAAATTATCCAATCTCATGCAAATTTTCCTCAATTCAAAAAAACTAACTCGTCCTAGCAAAAACTCAACGATCAAACTTCAAGGAAAAAGTTCAAAACGGGGGAAAAATTTCAAAATTTCTCAATTCCTAGCAAATTACAAGTGTAACAAAACATCTAATCATGCAAATATTCAAGAAAACTCATATCAAGCTTGCACTTCCTCCCCCATACTTAATCTTTGCAATGTCCCCATGCAAAATAAAGAGTTAAAGATTAAGAAAACTCCCTTATCAATCGAAGAATCGGCAACGTGCTAGCAAAGCTTCCAAAACCTGAGATAGGTAACTAGAAAAACACGGATCAAGTGCAAAAACAATCGTGAATCAACATGCATCTAACAAGCAACACGCAAGTCACAAATACCAAGTCAAGAGAGGGCACATTGCATAAAAACAAATTCGAGGAATTCAACACAAAAGCAAACAAAAAAGTGCATCAAAGGTATCACCATCTAGCAATAAGTACATGATCAAAACAGAGAGTCAATATAGCAAAGGTAAAGGGCATGGCAAAATCAAGGTACAGGATGCTGCTGGGATCCTCTGAAATACTGGTCAAGACGAGCATAGAACCCCTCAAACTTAGCATCAACCTGAGCTTGCCATTCAACAAATCTCTCATCAACATAACCCGCTAGATCTTTATTCCTTGCAGTCATGGTCGTCACATCAGCTCTTAATCCTGCGAATTTCATGCTAATACTCCTCACACTAGCCGGAGTACCTGTTTCGGCTTCATCAACAACAACTGGCACGACATTACGAAGGACTACGAACTCATTATCTGGTCTATCGGGAATCTGAGCTAAGAGCTCCTTTTGTACATCAGAAAGCTCCTCATGACGAGCCTTACCCCAACTATACATTTGCCAAAATCTATCTCTGTCCCGGATCGGCTACCATGGCAAGATTTGCTCCTTGAGTGGACCACTCTCCCATTCAATCGCGAAACCCACATTATCCAAATACTGTGGACCAATATCATAACCAAAATCAACGGGCAACAAACCTCTCGGCCTCCAATCTATCTCACGAGCAAACATGGTCACAAATGCACCGTGGGCTATTATCCTAGTAGCTCTCCCTGCAACTTCTCGAAATATCCAGAGAAACTCAGTCGTTTCATCGAATTTGATGCCTTCCTTCATCATATACATGATTCCCAACTCAGTCTGAGTGATGTGGCTATCATTCCCCTATCGGGCACAGAATCCTATAGTTAAGATCCTATGCACTACTACCCAAGCTAACGAATCCAAGTAGCAATCCTTAGTGTTTTGTGGGAATAATTTGGAACACCCTTGCGCAGTGGAAAGGTTCTCCAAACTGTCTCTCTCTGAGCCTCATCCCACTTAGGTAGGGAAGAGGTAGCATGACCCGGGAAGTGTAGAATCTCTCTTATCCGATCCGTACTCCAAATCTGAGTATCCCGGTCATCTAGAGTAAAAGTCAACGTGTTAGCCACCGGATTAAAGTCCATCGTGGTGAAGAAAGCAGCGGTCATCTCAGCATACGGCAAATCCTTCTTCGAAAGGAAGGGCAACCAACCGATGTTGTCAAACAATCTCTTCATCTCTTCCCAAGCTTCTAGTTTCTCCATCCATAACTCCTTAAAGAACCTAGTAGATATGATGTTCCTTGTCAAACTCCTTTGAAAAGGATTGCCCATAGTGTTCACAGTTATATTGACCGAATCCCGCGATTGATGATCCACCGGGGGATGAAATAGTGAAGGGTTCAATAACTCGAGGACTCTTAGCACGGCCCATGGTACCTGAATTAAACAAATATAGCCAAGCAAAGCACACAAATATCAATCACCATTCACTTAGACAATTCATCAAACACCTTGTGTGCATAAGCCCAGGATGTGAATTTTAACTATAGTTCTTCAATCTACCCAACTCAATTCAATGCCATCCTAGGATATAACAAACTCGGCACAAGATTCTCTACATTCAACCATACAATTTGGATTCAAAGGCTAGTTAGAGATTAGGATTCTTAAAAAATTCAACCTAATTCAAGGTAAATTCACTTCATAGCATTCGTCCTAATTCTATCATGCATAGTTTCTCCAAAATTCATTAATTCAATCCTAAAATCACCCTAATGCAAATTCAATCCTAGGTTTCAATCCTAGATTGGAAGAATTAATCCCAACAATTCATACTGATGGGTGTCGAGACCACCAAAATTAAACCCCAAGTTTTGCACACAATCAAATTGTACAATAGTGGCAACGGGTGTCGATTCTCGAGAATTGGATGAATTTTGTAACCTTTGATATGCCAAGAAACGAATAATTAAAATGGGGGGGGGGGGGGGGTTCAGGATTTAGATTAAACTAACAATAAACGTAATTAAACAAATGACTAATTAACTGACTAAATTGAGACTGGGAATTAACTAGGATAAATTCAGTGGATATCAAATAGCCGGGATTTTCCTACGCATGCATCAGACTATAATCACGGATTGGGTGATTAATTCTATGTTAGGCTAGCTATAGTTACCAATTACCTTTGGCTCCCTCGTTTCTTCGTATTTTTAGAATAATTTAAAGAAACTCCTAAAGACTATTCTCTAACTAGCTAATAATCTTTTCCGAAACTCCCTCTAAGATTTAACTAACTAATTGCTTTACGAGCTAAAGAAACACTAACCCTAATTGACTTAGTACGAACTCATACTTTGCCTAATTAGACCGAATTATTCCTCAACACAAATTCAGACAAACTTAATGTCCTAGTGTTGATTGCTACTTCGTTAACTATCCGGTTAACACCACCAAATAGATTAACTAGCTATATGTGTGTTGACAACTCTAAGATCCAAGCTCTAAATCAAAGAATAAACCAACACTCAATAACATGAAATCGGAAATAAAACGGATAACTTTGAATTAATCAACCATAAGAAATTGTCTCACAAAATCTAAAACATGCTTGGAAAATCCCAACTAAAAGCGAATTAGAAATCCATAACGAAATTCAACGCATGAAAGTAAAATAGCAACATAGTATTCAACGAAAAGAAGGATAAACTAAGTTTTATGCTTGAATTCTCTTTTCCTCGTCCGAAAGCTGCTGCTGCGTTCTCTTTTATTGCGTGAGGCTTGTGAAGTGTCTCTCCTATAGTCCAGGGGCACGTGAATAAGTAGTACAAAGGGGCATCAATTCTTTCCTCCACTTCGTCCCCCCATGTTCTTCCAATTAAACTCCACTTAACTCCAATCTTTGTAACGTGCGTAACTCCCCAAGTAATGGCAGAAGTGGGGCTACATCAGCAATAAATTCTCAAACCATGGGCTGGACTCCTAAAACGTGACACCCTTTTTAATTTCCAAAGAATAACATGACTTGGGCTCGTGATAATTAATTATGAATAAGGCTTCCTTCATAATATTGCATGGGCCATTATTGCCTTGTCTTCAATTAATCCATGAGGCCTTACAATCACTTTTGTGGGCTTCGTGTGACTGCTCCCTTTTGTTGCAATTTCTTTTCAAATTCTTCCAATTAGATTTCCTACAGAAAACATAGAATTTTAATCAATTATCCAAAATTAAATTAAATAGTGGACAAAATATAGAAATTCTAAGTTCCATAATTCAATGAATATGCAACATATCAAATCCCTCCACACTTAGGCAATGCTTGCCCTCAAGCATAACATGGAATCAAGGCTATAATCACATTCTACATCCTAACTACAACATTCTGGTGCGTAAACTAGAAAAAATTCTTTGTCACCAAAGATTATTCACAACAAACGCAACACAAAGTTCAGATCGAAATCAACTATCCAAAGCAAGAACGTATGAGCTCGAGTTCCAATTTGGTTATCATACACAATTAGTTCAAGTTTATTAGGCCTATGCAGTATAAAAGAAACAAGTATAAGGTAATCAATCAATCGAATATCAATTAATTTTGCGCATATGTTAAGAATGCCAAAGACACGGTGTAGAGCTAAGTTTCATCCTTCTAGACAAGTAACCTAAAATCCCTAGAGAGCTTTTAAAACAAATCTTCCTCAAATAATTGTCCTTTATTGCGTTTTTTTTTCTTCTTTATTTTCTGTTAGCACTTTTTTTTCTCTCTCTCTCTCTGTTTTTTTTTTTTTTTTTTGTCTCGTTTCTTTTCTGAGTTTTTCGCAAAGCAAGGCAAACTTCAGTTGTTTATCCCTTTAAGTGTTGGGAAAACAATTTCGAGAGCGGCCGGATTAGCAAGATACGGCCCTACTCATGGCGCTTAATTAGTTTGGAATTTTCCAAGGCCAGAGGAGTAGTTGCGAGAGTTCTACTGACCAACCTTTCTCTAGCTGGCCCCTCGGAAGCTCTCCTCACATCTAAATGCTCATCAAGTTAGACTTAGTTTAGCTCAGCACCAATCTACCGTTTCTCAACATGCTTGCAAAATTAAGAGATATTAAACTAATTAACCACATTAGACAAGGTTCAGTCATAGCACGACATCAAATTAGCGCACACATAACTTAAGTTCAATCCATTATTCTCAAGCCCATAACATTCTTGAAATATCAAGTATCAAACAAACCTTACTCTATGTCATACAAGTCATAAACGATCAACGGTTGCAACTCAATTTCCTTTTCAAATTAATCCATCAACAACTAAGAAGCTGTAAGAAGGGTACTAGAAAGGATATCATGCCATAGTAAACAATTCCATGCTATCTCAGTCACTATTCATAGCCTCAACATCCCACCAAAACATGCAAAAAATTTATCCCGAAAGCAAATTATAACAATAGCAGCAGAATCTCAAAATTATCAGCCCTTATCATCTTCAAAAATACCCCAAAAGCATACAAAATGCATATCAATGCAGCACTAATACCCCCCTCCCACACTTAAATGACATATTGTCCTCAATATATAAGTAAATTAGAAATGAAAACCGAGGACTTCCCTGAACCCAGGGGGTGTGAGTCGCCGCTCAGCGGCACTGATGGATCTCACGGACGAGGGTGAGAAGGGTACGAAGCTACTCCTCCATAATGGGGACCCGCTCTTCCATCCGTGCGAGCCGAGTAGGAATATCTGCATAAGTAAGCACAATATCCTCGAGTCGAGCAAGGCGCTCCTCGGTAGTCGGAGAGGGAGCTACAGCAGGCTCGCGGCGACGACGAGCATCCGTATGGAAGACCTAAACTCGAGCTTTAATACCTGCACGGGTCATTGAAAGAATACCATCCACACGGACCAAAAACATCATTAAATAAAGTGTCAATAAGTCAAGAAATACCAATGGCCGTGCAATATGATTCCCCAAGCTATTTAGAGCTATCACATGAGAATAAGCAGCAATACGGGTGATAACATACCCTATAACAAGTGAATGTGTAGGTGCAAGTGCATAGTTAAAAGCAGTGGCAACGCAATAACCCAAGTTCACTTTAGTGTTAGTCACCATAGCCCACAGAAAAATAACCCAGTTTGTGTGACCGTGGGTACACCTTTGGTTCGATCGGAAAAAGAGTGAGCAAGAAATCTGTGTAAATATTGCAAAACCGGTTCAATAATGTGCCTATCGTGACTAGAATCAGAATAATCATGTCCGGGGCGTGCCGTTAACAAATTCCAGGCTGTTTTCACATTAAAATCATTAGGGTATCCACAAACACTCATCACATATGCGGGATCATCCCGAACAGAAATGACACCCAAAACAGCATTGATATCAGTGATGGAAAATTCAAAATTCCTCCCAAGCATACGAAAACTAAGCACATGAGAATTAATATCCAGATTCGCATGCTTATCAAACTTGAAAGTACAGCAAAACTCATACACAAATTCATAGATAATCGGGCAATCATAAAATACGAATGCCAACCTATTCCATCAATTAACTCCATAACTCTATCATGAATATTCAGTGTTTCCAAAGTTGGAGTATGAAGCATTTTACCTCGAATTACCTTTTGTTTCGGGATACGACGAAGGCGATCTTGATGAGTTTCATTCTCAAAATTGAGGTGACTAATTTCCTTGAGAAATTTCAGTGCTGGAACAATTTGCACATCACTCCCTCGGTGGCGAACGTGTTGAGTCGGATCCAAAGCGAGATCGAAAGACTGTTGTTGGGCCTCGGCTTCACGGTCGATGGAGTCACGGCCTGAGATGGATTCATCGGTGTCAACTGGGGCTGAACCAGAAGTGCTGCTAGAAGAAGAGTCTCCACCCGGTATTGTTTGAGAAGCATTGACGAAATCGGCTTCCGGGATAAGAAGAGGGGTGGAAGGATGGTCCTGTTGTGATGGTGTCAGATGGTGGAGGCGTGCGGAGGTACGACGCGACGAAGCTTGCCATGCTGGATCGCAAGCGGTGATGGAAGCGCGGGAGCGCTTTTGTGCAGGTGGCCGGTGCACGGCAGTGCGTCACTTTCTTAAGAGGCTGGCGCCGACAGTTATCTGCTGAGGGTGACTGGAGAATGAGGTGGGTAGCTGTTGTTCGCTTGAGAGAGAGGGCGAGCTGGAGATCGGATCGACGGAGGAGGAGGTGGGTGAGGTGGCGACGGTGCCTTGGCTCTGATCGTCGGTGCTGTGAGCGGAGGTGGGTGGCCGCGATGACGCGGCACCGCTGTCGATTATGAGCGGCGGTTTATTAGGACGGTGAATCATCCCGTTACCCAAGGTGGAATTAAGGTTTGGAGTGTCTAGCAATTTGGGAATTGGGAATGTCGATTTGATTTGGGGAACTTTGGGTTGAAATTTAGGGGTTGTAGAGTGTATATGGTATAGGTGGGGCGGTCGGATTTTACACGCGGGTCTTCATGCGGGTAGGGTGACGGATTAGGGTTGGTGTGTAGGTGTAGGCTCCGTTTGGCGAAAATGGGTCAAGTTCCTTGTCCTTGACCTCAGACAAGTTTCCTCACAGTAGCTTAGTACCAAATTCCACCAACTTCTCACGCGGCACCAAAATTTGATAATCAGTCAACCTGGAACACTCCCCCACACTTGTGCAAGTTTTTCAGCTTCACATTCATCTGCAAAATACAAGAGGAGAAGATATTACGATGGTGCGAGGAAAACGAGCAAAGAAAGAAAAGGAAAACAAAAGAAACTAAACCAAGGGAAAAGAAATATGGGTTGCCTCCCATATAGCGCCCTTGTTTAACGTCATGTACTCGATGAGTTCTTGTTTGCACACTCAAGCTCCTAGAGGAGGATCCTCTAGATTCATTCCTTCGACCGTGTGTGGCTCGAATCCCTCGTAAAATGGCTTAAGTCTATGCCTTCACCTTGAATATCTTATCCATATCAAATTCTCCAATTTCCATAGCTCCATGTGGAAAAACTTTGCTCACAATATACGGACCAACCCACCTCGGTTGTAATTTGCCCGAAAAAAGTCTTAACTTGGATTGATAAAGGAGCACCATTTGTCCGACTTTAAAACACTTTCTCGCCGACATCCCATCATGAAAAGTTTGGTCTTTGCCTTGTAGATCTTGGAGTTTTCGTATGCATCATTCCTAATCTCCTCTAACTCTTACAATTGTAGCTTTCGATGCATCCCAACCTCTTCCATTCCAAAGTTGCACTTCTTAATTGCCCAATAAGCTCGATGCTCTAGCTCTACCGGAAGGTGGCAAGCTTTCCCAAATGCCAATCTATAAGGCGACACACCGATCGGAGTCTTGTAAGCTGTCCAATAGGCCAAAAGAGCATCATCGAGTCTCATACTCCAATCTTTACGGTTTGGACTAACCGTTTTCTCCAAAATTGACTTGATCTCCCCATTTGAGACTTCGGCGAGGCTATTGGTTTGTGGATGATAGGCCGTGGAAGTGCGATGAGTACGTGATACTTCTTGAAAAGTGCTTCGACCGTTCAGTTGCAAAAGTGTATCCCCCTATCGCTGATTATAGCTCGAGGAATGCCTAACCTAACAAAAATGTTAGACCTAACAAAATTCACAACAACTTTAGAATCATTAGTCCGGGTGGCTCTTGCTTCCACCCACTTCGAAACATAATCAACGGTAAGAATGATGTACAAATTACCATGAGACGAAGGAAAAGGACCCATAAAATCAATACCCCACACATCAAAGATTTCGCAAGCAAGAATAGGATTAAGAGGTATTTGATTCCTAGCACCTATATTTCCCATCTTTTGACAATTCACACAACTTTTGCAACACAAGTATGCATCTTTAAAAAGTGTAGGCCAGAAAAATCCACTCTCTAACACTTTATGAGCTGTTCGTTTAGGACCAAGTGACCATCATAAGCATGACAAAACTCTAGTATGGATTTTATTTCATTTTCAGCTACACAACGCCTAATGATTTGATCGGTGCCTATTTTCCACAAATAAAGGTCATCCCAAGTGTAATATTTAGAATCACTCTTTATCCTTTTCAGACCTAGACAAATGATCAGGCAAAACACCAGTAGATAAAAAGTTAAGAATATCGGCATACCAGGGTGTCTGGGATTCTGTCTGTGACCTCAGATAGGCCCCCTGAACAACAAAAAGTTATCGTTTGGAAATTCCTCATTTATAGGCAGAGAATCCAGCTTAAGGATTGGGATTCGGCTGAGATGATCAGCTACCAGATTCTCACACCCCTTCTTGTCTCGTATCTCCAAGTCGAACTCTTGTAAGAGTAGAATCCATCGAATGAGCCGCGGTTTCACGTCCTTTTTGGTAAGAAGATACCGTAAAGCTGCATGATCAGAATACACAACAACTTTAGTCAAATAAGGACGAAATTTATCTAATGCATAAACAATTGACAAAAGCTCCTTTTCGGTAGTAGTGTAGTTGCATTGGGCATTGTCTAGCAACTTCGAGGTGTAATAGATCACGTGGGAGTTTTTGTTGATCTTTTGTCCAAGTACAGCCCCTACGGCATAATCGCTGGCGTTATACATGATCTCGAATGGATACTCCCAATTCGATGGTTGAATGATCGGGGCCGAAACCAAATTTTCCTTCAACAAATCAAAAGCGGCTTTACAATCATCATCTATCTTGAATTTCACATCTTTTTGGAGCAACTTACACAATGGTTTGGTGATCTTTGAGAAGTCCTTGATGAATCCCCTATAAAAACCTGCATGTCCAAGAAAGGAACGTACTTCCCGCACACTTGCGGGGTAAGGCAAGGACTTAATGACTTCAACTTTAGATTTATCAACTTCAATACCATGTGCAAAAACAATGTGACCCAAAATTAAACCTTTATCAACCATGAAGTGACACTTTTCATAATTCAAAACCAAATTTGTTTCAATGCAACGTTGCAAGATTATTGAGGCATTCATCAAAAGAGTTTCCATAAATCGTAAAATTATCCATGAATACCTCAATAATTTGCTCAACATATTCAGAAAATATACTTACCATACACCTTTGAAAGGTGTTCGGCGTGTTGCAAAGTCCAAAAGGCATTCGCCTAAACGCAAAGGTCCCAAATGCATACGTAAAAGTGGTCTTTCCTTGATCTTCGGGTGCCACGGGAATCTGATAGAATCCTGAATAACTATTAAGACAACAATAGTGAGTTTTCCCCGCCAATCATTCAAGCACTTGATCAATAAAGGGGAGGGGAAAGTGATCTTTTTTAGTAAGAGCATTAAGACCTCTATAATCCATACACACCCTCCAACCATTTTGAACTCTAGTAAGAACTAACTCACCATCCTTGTTCTCAACAACCGTAATACCTGTTTTCTTTGGCACAACTTGAACGGGACTTACCCAATTGCTATCGGATATCGGATAGATCATACCTGTATCAAGGAGTTTGATGATCTCCTTTTTCACTACCTCCATCATTGGTGGGTAAGTCTTCATTATGCTTCACGGCGTGGTTTGGCACCTTCCTCCAAAATGATTTTATGCATGCACGTGGAAAGACTGAGTCCTTTTATATCAGCAATGGTCCATCCAATCGTCTGTTTGTACTCTCGAAGAACTCTGATCAATTTCTCCTCTTCCAGATTGTTCAGTGTACTGGCTATGAGTACTGGCAGTGTCTCTTTGTCACCCAGACAAGCATACTTCAAGTGTTCTGGCAGTGTCTTGAGTTCCAGCTTTGGGGCCTGCAAAATAAAAGATAACAGTTTAGATTCAGACCTATTAAGCTCAATAGGTACAAATTTTGAACTTGTAACATGGAGAGCTTCCAAAGCATAAATTATCTCAAGCATATCTTTAGAAAGTCCGAATATATCATCAAATTTCCTTATTCTATCAACAGACAAGTTATGGCATAAGACATAGTCCAATTCATCATCATGGTTCAGAGCAAACACTTTGTTAGTCAAGTTATCAATGATATCAACATTGTAGACACAAGACACATCATCAACATGTTTCATAGCATCATACATATTAAACTTGACCATCTCACCATCAAACTCTAAAGTCAAAGAACCACTATGAACATCAATTTTCGCCTTAGCCGTGCTAAGGAAAGGTCTACCCAACCAAATATCAGAAGACTTAGTAGAACTATCTTTTTCCATATCAAGAATAAAGAAATCAGAGGGAAAAATCAACTCACTCACTTGTACCAAAACATCTTCTAAGACACCCTCGGGATAAACAAGTGATCGATCAGCTAATTGAATGATAACTCCGGTACTAGCTAATGGACCGAGACCCAAAGAAGTGTAAATGGACAAAGGCATCACATTGATAGAAGCTCCCAAGTCACACATAGCCTTACCAATACCAATATTACCAATCTTGCAAGGGATAGAAAACATACCTCTATCATGACATTTAGGTGGTAATTTCCTTTGTAAGACGGCTGAAACATTTTCACCTACACTCACCTTCTCATTACCTATCAACTTATGCTTATTAGTGCACAATTCCTTAAGGAATTTGGCGTAACGTGGAACCTGTTTGATGGCTTCGAGAAGTGGAATGTTTACTTCAACTTTTTCAAAAAGAGCCAAGATGCTCTTATCTTCTTTGTCTTTCTTGCTCTAAGCCAATCTCTGAGGGAATGGTGGCGGTACTACCAGTGGCTTAGGCTTCGGAGTGATTTCAGCTGGACTGGAATTCTGGCCGTGATCATGGACAGACTCCTTTTCAATCTCTTTTTCAACTTCTGCATCGGATCCCTGTACCTAATCATGTTTTGAAATCCTGTCCATTGGAGGCTGTATTTCCTTGCCGCTTCGCAACACAATCGCGCTCACATTGTGCCGAGGGTCGCGTGTTTGTGATGGTAGTTTGCCTTGATTCTCCAATTTTCTAACCCATGATGCAATTTGTCCCATATGAGTCTCCATGGTCTTTATAGTGTCCTCTATCTTTTGAATCTTGTTCGTCGTGTCCTGTTGATATTTCTCAGAATTAGTAGCCAACATACGAACAATTTCACTAAGAGGCGTTCCTGAACCCGGAGGGTGTTGTGGTCTTGGCTATGGTGGAGGCGGTGGACGAAAATTCTGATCGTTTGGATGGTTGTTTGCATAGTTGAGACATGGGTGGAACTTCCATCCAGGATTATAAGCGTTCGAATACGGGTCAAACTTCCTTTGCTAAAAATCGATGGCATTTACATTCTCCGATGTCTCCTCGTGGAGTGTAGGGCACGCATCGGTTGGGTGCTCAATACTAGTGCAAATGCCACAAACTCTTGCAGGTGGAGTAGGACCTACATTCATCTTTTGTACCAAAGTTGTTAGAAAAGACTTAATTTCATCAAGTGAATTGGTGTTTACCTTGTTCACCCTTCTAGGGATATCCTGTCGAGCTCCAAATTGTTGAGAATTTGTAGCCATGGTCGATATGAGCTCTCTAGCTTCGGCAGGGGTCTTGCTAACAATAGCTTCACCGCTCGCGACATCCTTCATTTGGCGTTCCATCGGAGTTAGGCTTTCGTAAAAGTATTGAATGACCAATTGATCTGAAATTCCATGTTGTGGACAACTCGCTAGCAATCTCTTGAACCTTTCCCAATACTCGTAGAGGCTCTCGGAATCCCTTTGCTTCACGCCACAAATTTCTCGCCTAATGTTCGTGACGCGAGAGGCTGGAAAGTATCTCTCAAGAAATTATCTCGATATCTCAGCCCAAGTATTGACCGCCGCCGAAGGTAAGTAATATAACCATTCCTTAGTTGCATCTTGCAATGAGAACGGAAAAGCCCTTAGCTTAATTTGATCTTCCGTGACATTGTGTGGCTTCATGGATGTGCACACAAGGTGGAACTCTTTCAAATGCTTATTCAAATCTTCATTCTCCAACCCTCGGAAGGTTGGCAACAAATGGATGAGTCCCGATTTTAGTTCAAAGCCCTCCTGAAGGTCTGGAAAGGTAATACACTGTGGCTGTTGTGCTTCAGTGGGTCGGGCAAGGTCCCAAAGTGTTCTGTTCTGAGCCATATCTTGACCATGATCACTGTCACGTTTCTCGTCAGTCTACTCTGCAACTGCAAACTCCTCTTCAGAATCAGAATCAGTACCTAGCTCAAACAAACTCCAATTTCACCAACTGCTGCTTGTTCTTTCCTTTGTCTTATCCACTTTTTAATCTTCTTAGCGGTCTTTTCGATCTCGGGATCGTATGCAATAAGATGCCCCGAACGAAGGTTCCTAGGCATAAAAAAAAGAAACAAAATCAATTTAAAACTAAATCCCCTGCAACGGTGCCAAAAATTGATGGGTGTCGAGACCACCAAAATTAAACCCCAAGTTTTGCACACAATTAATTTGTAAAATAGTGGCAACGGGTGTCGATCCTCAAGAATTGGATGAATTTTGTAACCCTTGATATGGCTAGAAACGAATAATTAAAATGGGGAGGGGGGGTTTTAGGATTTAGATTAAACTAACAATAAACTTAATTAAACAGATGACTAATTAACTAACTAAATTGAGACTGGGAATTAACTAGCATAAATTCAGTGGCTATCAAATAGCTGGGATTTTCCTACGAATGCATCAGACTATGATCACGGACTGGGTGATTAATTCCATGTTAGGCTAGCTATAGTTACCAATTGCCTCTGGCTAATTAACTGACCAAATTGAGACTGGGAATTTACTAGGATAAATTCAGTGGATATCAAATAGCCGGGATTTTCCTAAGCATGCATCAGACTATAATCACTGATTGGGTGATTAATTCCATGTTAGGCTAGCTATAGTTACCAATTACCTCTGGCTCCCTCGTTTCTTCGTATTTTTAGAATAATTTAAAGAAACTCCTAAAGACTATTCCCTAACTAGCTAATAATCTTTTCGGAAACTCCCTCTAAGATTTAACTAACTAGTTGCTTTACGAGCTAAAGAAACACTAACCCTAATTGACTTAGTACGAACTCATACTTTGCCTAATTAGACCGAATTATTCCTCAACACAAATTCAGACAAACTTAATGTCCTAGTGTTGATTGCTACTTCGTTAACTATCCGGTTAACACCACCAAATAGATTAACTAGCTATATGTGTGTTGACAACTCTAAGATCCGAGCTCTAAATCAAAGAATAAACCAACACTCAATAACATGAAATCGGAAATAAAACGGATAACTTTGAATTAATCAACCACAAGAAATTGTCTCACAAAATCTAAAACATGCTTGGAAAATCCCAACTAAAAGCGAATTAGAAATCCATAACGAAATTCAACGCATGAAAGTAAAATAGCAACATAGTATTCAACGAAAAGAAGGATAAACTAAGTTTTATGCTTGAATTCTCTTTTCCTCGTCTGAAGGCTGCTGCTGCGTTCTCTTTTCTTGCATGAGGCTTGTGAAGTGTCTCTCTTGTAGTCCAGGGGCACGTGAATAAGTAGTACAAAGGGGCATCAATTCTTTCCTCCACTTCGTCCCCCCATGTTCTTCCAATTAAACTCCACTTAACTCCAATCTTTGTAACATGCGTAACTCCCCAAGTAATGGCAGAAGTGGGGCTACATCAACAACAAATTCTCAAACCATGGGCTCCTAAAACGTGACACCCTTTTTAATTTCCAAAGAATAACATGACTTGGGCTCGTGATAATTAATTATGAATAAGGCTTCCTTCATAATATTGCATGGGCCATTATTGCCTTGTCTTCAATTAATCCATAAGGCCTTACAATCACTTTTGTGGGCTTCGTGTGACTGCTCCCTTTTGTTCCAATTTCTCTTCAAATTCTTCTAATTAGATTTCCTACAGAAAACATAGAATTTTAATCAATTATCCAAAATTAAATTAAATAGTGGACAAAATATAGAAATTCTAAGTTCCATAATTCAATGAATATGCAACATATCACATACTTAATAGAGGGATATTGACTTACCTAGATTCAAGAAGAAAAAGTGAGAGTGTGCTTGATGGTGGTGCTTCTTTGTTGCAAATTGATAATAGTTGGCCAAGGGAACTATGAAGCTTCTTCTAAGGGAAAATGAGTGTGTGCAAGTGTATTTATAGGTTTGGGAAAAAAAATTCCGAAGTTGGGAAGAAAAAGAAGTATATCAAACTCAAAACGTGCTTTCCAAGCAATCAAAACTCGCATAAACGCCCCGGTAATGGGCGTTACAGGATTTAGCCTTGCAAGGGGTAATGCCCGTTACCCCTATTGCCCCAGACGCATGTCTCTGTTAACGGCTGTTACTAAGAAATGCCTAGTAGTAACACCGTTACTAACCAATCCCGAGATGCCTGACCACTTTAACGGGCGTTATTGAAAATACACTGAAGAGGGTGTAACGCCCGTTACTAACAATTCCGTCCCAACACAAAAGTTAGGCACAAACACAATTCGGATGGTGCTTAGTCACGTTAATTATCACAAATTAACTCATAAAAATCCAAACAAACCATAGTGCACCAATCTTGAAACACACAAACATTACACAACACATATAGCAATAAGTTGCACGAATTCGTTCTCCTCACAAACACATCAATCTCATGCACATGCATACGAACAAAGTAAATAGACCTCAATATTGACATTAAAGCTCAAATCATGGTCCAAGCATCCATTCTGAACTTCAGCTTTCTAGCAACGCATCAAGTGACCTGCAAAACGAGAGAGATAACCATAAATAAACGCGTGAAAACGAGAGCGAAAGAAAGGAAAGCAAAGAAAGGAAAGAGAAAATGAGAGGGCAAGAAAAATTAGTTCTAAGATATAGTCGTTAGCTTGACTTTGGTAACCGGATTAGGGATAAACAATCCCCAAGCGACGAGTCACATGGAGTGACCTCATTCTTGCTACTCACAACACTGGAGCTTGAACTCCAAATATTTAATTTCAAATCATCATCTCCTCTTGAATTTCGGGACTTCGATTCTCCTCCCCATTCAACTGCATCTCTTTTCTCCAAAAATAATGCCACTCCGTTCGAGGTCTCAGTTATAACCTTGATCATACAACACTTATTCGGAATCGGTGATGGTATTATGGAACTAAATTTCCTAAACTCCAATCTTTCATCTCCTATTTTGAACATGAGGCGTCCATTCTGAACATCAATATCCGCTCCTGCCGTGGCTAGAAACGGTTTTCCAAGGATTAATGGCAAACTCTCATCGCTCTCAACATCAAGAACTACAAAATCATTAGGAATGTAGAATTTTCCAACTTTTACTAACACATCTTCAAGAATTCCTATCGGGTATTTCACCGATCTATCAGCTAGTTGGAGTGTCATAATGGTTGGTTTGAGCTCCTTTACTCCTAATCTCTTGCAAGTAGATAAAGGGATTAAACTCAAACTAGCTCCCAAATCACAAAGAACATTATGAAATTGAAGAAAACCAATAGTCAAAGGAATCGAAAAACTCCCTGAATCTTTAAGCTTCGGGGGAAGCTTATGCTGAATAATAGCACTGCACTCCTCAGTAAGTCCAACAGTGGTGAAGTCGTCAGACTTCTCTTTATTTGAAACCAATTCTTTCTCAAACTCCTACTTCTGTAATATTTGGGAAACAGGAACCGGTGGCACATATGACTCGGTTGCCACATTCTCCTTTGGCTTTGAGGGGAACTCTTCCTTCTTCTCCTTTATGTTTGACTTTTCAATCTCAACTGTTTTCTCAACCTTCTTAATTACAAAACAGTCAACATCAGAATCTGAAAACAACCTTGAGCCTTCATACTCGCCATCGCTTTGCACAAATATGGCCTTGCAATGCTCCTTAGGATTGTTTTTGGTTTGACTTGGTAGCATTCCTGGGCCTCTCATATTCAGGGATTGGGCAATCTGACCAATTTGTGTCTCCAAATTCTTGTTCTGATTCACCACCTGTTCTACTTGAGCTTCCAATTTCTGCTGTCTATCTGTTGAAACGGCTATGAATTTCTCAAGTGCAGCCTCCCATCCCTGCTTCTGCTCCTGTTGAGGTGGCGTAACATTGTATGAGGTTGGTGGTATTGGTTGGAACTGCTGCCTAGGCTGAAACTGCGGCCTAGGTTGAGGTGGTTGTTGGACATTCTGATTGTTAGACCAAGAAAAGTGAGGGTGGTTCTTCCATCCTGGATTGTAGGTGTTTGAGTAGGGATTATTCGCTGGTTTGGAATTGTTTGCATAATTCGCCTGCTCTTGCACCTTTTCTCCTGCATTGATATGAGGACACATGTTAAACATATGTGGACCACTACAAATTTCACAAGTTACCTGAACTGGTTGGGATGGTATCCCAACTGCATTTACAGAAAGTTGATCTAATTTCTTATTGAGGGCCTCAAATTTGGCATTGATGGCGGTTAGGCCATCCAACTCCATGACTCCTGCTTGCACTTTGGTCTGTTGAGAATGACTCCTCTCATGTACAAAAACATTATTTTGTGATATATTATCTAACAGTTCGGTGGCAACTGCTTCAGATTTTGACAAGAAAGCTGCGCTAGCTGCGGTATCCATGCTCCTCTGAAAGTAGGGGACATCCCATTATAGAATGTTTGAATCAATAGCCAACCGGGAATCCCATGATGTGGACACTTCTTCTGCAAATCCTTGAATCTCTCCCAAGCCTCATAGAAAGACTCTCCATCCAATTGTCTGAAACCTTGAATATCATTCATGTACTTCGTGGTTTTGCTGTAGCACCCCAAGCGATGGGGCACCACACCCCCGCACTATGGCCCGACACGTGTACGAAATGGAAAGTCCGCACACGCACCAAGTCACAGCGAACGGGTGACAAATAAAAACCAACCTAAGCTAGGCGGTACCTAAACCCTGTACAAGCGCAAATATGCAAGACCTGAATGCGGAAGCGAACAAAATATGAATTCTCAAAAACCTTAATCAGCAATCATAATTCATATATTTCAAAAAGTAACTCAACATCAGCTAAGCGGGTTCAACTGTCCTAGAAACCTGTCCCGATCAAACATATAATCAAAACGGGTTCATCTAAACCGAGCACCTGTCCTAACCTGTCCCGAAAATCATACATCCAAATCATGAGTACCAACCTGCATAATATATACATATCATATACATAGTTTCCTTCATAAATCAAAATAAGGTATATAACAAATCAAACAGACCGACACAGACTCAACAGACCCGACTCAAAGCCGCCTAGCTCAAACCTGCAAGAACTGAAAAGTGGAAAAGAAGGGGGAGGGTCAGTCTCTAGAAGACTGAGCGAGCAGGAGCGATAAATATATATAAAAACATGCGCATGCAAGTCATAAATCCCGAGCACGGTTTTATTTAAAGTTAGTTCCCAAAAAGGGCAAAAGAATGATTAAGCAATGCTCAGACTTTACGACTATTCATATTAAATTCATTAAGTTCATAATTCATACATAAACATAAAGGCTCGGCGAGTGAGCGTGCATCATCTCCAACCAAACTCCGACCGTGTACGACAAATATCATTGATACATTAAATAGGTGATCATGCAATATATCATAACACACACAAATCATATATCATATCCTAAACATATTTGTTTGGGCAATCCGTGTCCCGGCCTTCCCGCACGGTGCATATCAATCAAAACATAATCATAATCATAACATATTTCCAACCTTCTTCCTCCGGGTGGTGGACGGGTTAGCAAGACCCGACCACCAGTCCATACGTAGGCCAATGGGGGTACATGAATCCCCCAAGGGCACTCAGCTCCCATTCCCAGCTAAACCTCCTAGCGAGGGCCGATATCGCCGTAAATGTGGTGGGACTAGTACAAGGGATCACCGTCGGCCCTTGCCTCCCCGGATAGCCACTTGCACTAAGTCCCTGGGCCCGTGCATTCATAATCATAACATAATCATATTCTCGCCAAAACATTTGATTCATAAGAAACATAACATATTTCATAATTTTGGAGAAAATGTTACTCGATAATAATTTACTCGATGACTCTACTTTGAAAATAACATATATATAGATATATACATAAGGTTTTGGCCAAAACTTGTCACATAAAGGTTGTAGGGTTTAATATATAACTAGAACGAAAACACCCTCACCTGGTACCAAACGAAGCCAACCCAAAAGCAAATGGTCCACCCCGGAATCTGCACGACCACAAGTCACCACCCCGGGTGCACCTGTACCAACTGATCACACAAAACACAGAACAAAACTCAGACTCAAACAACCATATAAAGACGCACGGCACATGCTCAAATACTTAAGAAATGCAATCACATAAGCCAAGTTCATAATCATACTAATTACTTGTAAAATAAAATATCGCATAACTCAACATATTCATAAAGTAGATCAAGAGATGTTCTTATGCACAATTAATTTAAATAAACAAAATGGAAAGGCAATGCATGACACATTATTTCATATAACTTCATATAAATCTTATTCAATTCAGATATTGCATACCAGGTTCATATAATGCGCATTTACAAAGCAATCAAATCAATTCACATATAACATTTCATAAAATTACACGTATTTCAAAGCCAACTAAATCATATCAAAGCATGCTACAAATTTTATTTAATTAAATCAAACAAATTAATATATCACATTTCATACAAATTCACATAATATATGGCCAATTAATTCATATAACATGTTACGAGTTCCATATAGATTCACGAAGTCATTTATCAATTTCCAACTATATCATTCAACTATACAAAGTTCATACAACTCATATTTTCTAAAATTACACAAACACCCCTCCTACAAGTGCTATACTAAATCTAATGGCATGAAACGAAACTAATATCAACAACAACATGAATTCATACATTCATAATTTATTACATGTTTTCAAATTCCATATAATGCATATTCATTAATTATCAAGCATACAAGAACAAATTACATTTTAAAATAATTAACAATTAATACAATTTTGGCATAACGGGGTTCAATATACAATTCAAAGCATCAATCCATATCGCATTTCACTTAATACATGATTTTATATCCGTTGACATACATATTCATCGACAAATACAATAATACACAATTTATCGCAATTAAAACAATTAATTCCAAATATTCAAATTATATAAAATAAATCACAATAAATCAACCGGGCATCCGATTGACGAACGAAAAGTGGCGTTGAACTCACCACAACAAGAGGAACTTGCTGTTCGAAGGTCGCCGGAATGCCGCCACCGCAGCCGGCCGAACAGTCACCGGCCGCCATCGGAACACCGCCTCTGGTGGTCGAAAAAATCCCCAGAAGGACAGAAACACGCGCCTCGGCCTACTCGACAAAAGCCCTCAGCCAATTTCAGAAAATAGCAAACACGTCGGACTTCGTTGATGAAAAATCGAACCAAAACCCAACAACGAAAACTGGAATTAAATACAAACCGCGAAACGAAAATGAAATCCGAACATACCGTTGGAAAACCCGTAACGAGCCCTACAAAAGCCCCAAGTCAAATATCCGGAAAAATCACCGGAGAGAGAAGCCACCGGTTCAGGCCGGTTCACCACTGGTCCACCACCGGTCCGCCACCAACGGCCGGTTCCTGGAACGCCGCCGATGCCATCCGCTAAGTTTCATTATTCTGAGCAACTTCCGTGAAGGAACCACCACCAAAACCGGCCGAAAAAGGTCCCAAATCGCCGGCCAAAGTCCCGCCGCTGCGTCACCGCCGGTTTCCGCCACCTACGGTCACCGGTTGCTTGATTTGAGGTCAGAAATGGACTCAGGAGATCAAAATAGGCTGAATAGGGTCAAGCTCCGCCCGCGAAACTCGCCGGAGCACAGCGGAGCCGCCGTGCTACAGTGTCGGGCGTCCGCCACCACCACTTCGGGCGGCACGTGCGGCCCAACCACGGCCCGGATGGCCGCGCCGCCAATGCTGGTCGATGCACCAGGTTCTCCTTCAACTGCCGGAAATCCGCCGGAGACCGCTGCGAAGAGGCGGCGAAGTGGCGGGCGTTCGTTCCGCCACCGCTGCTCTGCCGTAGCGACACCACCGTTGGTTTTTGGGCTGTGATTCTTGTACCATCATGACGAGCTCGTCGAGGTGATAAATTTCCACTACTCAAACATCGAATTCCGTCGAGAAACGAACGAGAACGGACATGTGTGTGTAATTACACCTTCGAGTGCATGAACAGTGAAGGATCGCGGGGAGGAAGATGACTGAGGCTGGATCTAAAATTTTGGCACGCAAAACGAGGATCCGGGGTATATATCTCGGGTCCTCGTATGCAAAAACGATCGGAAGAACGGGCTAACGAAGTCAGAATGGGACAAACTTAGAGTCTATGGACTCGTCTCGATGCCCCGAATGCAAAAGAGGGGTCAAAGAGGTCGAAATCTCAACCAAACGAGAAATGGCCGAATAACCCCTAAAAAGAGAAAATTACAAACAGGCCCCTAAACTCTAAAAGAGTTCAAAATAGGGCCAGGCAAAACACAAAATAATATAATTAGACATATAATAAAGTTGGAATGTGGCGTACCTTATACGTCGGACGAGCAGGGTGTTACATTTGCTAAGTGGAAAGAACTTGGCTAAGAAAGCCTGAGACAATGCTGCCCAAGTCTGAAAGGATTCATTCGGTACAGTACTCAACCATGCTTTAGCTCGTTCCCTTAATGAAAAGGGGGAAAGCCTAACTCGGATAGCATCAGTAGTGACATTGTGGATCTTGAAGGTATCACACACCTGAAGAAAGTACTCAAGATGTGCTGTCGGATCTTTCAGTGATAGTTCGGAAAACGGATTGTTCTGCAGCAAATTGATTATAGCTGGTTTGGTATCAAAATTGTTTGCTGCGATTGGGGGACGGGCTGCAGTCTGAATTGCTCCAGCCTGCGGCATTTTATAATCTCTTATGACCGGTGGTGGTGGATCTTGAGGTGGGTTAGCCATCGGTATGGTTGTCAGTTTCTTATCTCTCTTACGCTACCTCCTAATAGCACTAAGTGTTCTCTCAATCTCTGGATCATAGGGTACTAGTTCTGGGTCTTGAGATCGTCACATGCACCGTGAATCTGCATAAGGAAAAGTAATTCCTTAGCTCAATTCCACAGTGACAAAAGACAATGAACACAGAGTAAAGTAATGGTCTAAAGCACTAGATCAAAATATTTAAGTAATATTGATTTAAAACGCCTTCCCTGGCAACGACGCCAAAAACTTGTTGTTGTGATTTTTTTAAGTTAAAACCAATCGTGTAAGTGTACACTAACATAGGCGTAGCACAATAGGATCGTACCCACAAGGAAGGGAAATCAATCACTACTCAACACTTCTTTCTAATCTAAAGACCGAACGAAATCAAGTTGTTGTTTATTACTCTACTAAAACCAAATTAAACAATTAACTAAAAGAAAGCACAAGTAACTACTAAAACACGCGGATTAAAATCAGTAAACTAAGTAGGCAGGGGAGGTGATAATTCATACATTCAAGAGTCAATATAATACCCGTTTGACAAGTGTAATTCTACAACCTAGTCACTTATATTTGTATTACCTTTTCTAAAGGCGTAACCAAGTGCTCAATTAAGCTCAATGTTGGTCTCGCAATTCATCAATAGTTAATTAAACCATATGAACAAGACTAGTGCAATTCAAATTCTAGCAGCTTGCATGGAATAAGATTACCGTTGTATAAGCTAGAACTAAATCTCTTTGCATTCTACAACTTACAAGTTATGAAAACAATCTCAACCATTAATCGCTCGATCCTTAGGCAATTTTAAATCATGCTACGGGTGATCAGGCCATCGCAAGTCAATTAAACCTGTTTTCAAAACTAACAATTAACACAAGTCATTCAAGCATTATATCAAACACTTATCATGCATTGATCATCACTCCCCTAACCCTAGAGAATTAGCTACTCATAATTAAAGCAAAACTCGTAAAACTAAAGGAAATTGCATTAACTGAATTCATGTTCATTAATTAAAACAAAGTCTCAAAATCAAAACCATAAACATTCATAAAGTCTGGAAAAACGAATCTAACATACGAAAACTAATTAAAACGAAACTTAAAGGAATTAGTTTGATACTAAAAGCAATAATAAAATCGGAAAACTGAAATTGTTTGAAGAATTCAATCCTTTTGTCCTCTCGAAATCTCTAAACAACTCTTACAAAAGCTCTGTGACTCCCTCTCCAAGCTAGGTTACGAACTAAAGGAAGAAGTTGGAAGCCTCCTAAAAAAGACTTCTAAACGCACTTAAATAGCAGCACTGATCTGTCTCTCGCCGCCCTAGGTAACGGGCTTTACCATCTCATGAACAGACCTCGTTAACGCCCATCACTGGTGTGAAATCGCCATAACACTTTTATAAGTGGTAACGGGCATTACCGTTTCCTTCTGCCCAGGGGTAACGGGCGTTACCCCTCCTGCGCCAAAAATCATCTCCTCCTGCCTCTAGTAACGGGCGTTACCAGAGTTGCACTGTTAGGGAGTAACGGGCGTTACTCCCATACTTCGCTAAAAGTGATGCTTCTGTGTCTATTAACGGGGGTTAACAAAAATGTACTTCTAAGGGGTAACGGGAGTTACTCCTTTTGCCTCCAAAAATGCGTGAATTCGCTTCGTTCCGCCGTTTCTTATCTCCAACTCCTAAAACACCTAAATGGAGCAAAATAAACACATAAACGCATCAAACAACACAAAAATATACTCTAATTAACGCTTAAAACTATTCAAATTCTACACTCAACAGGAACGTCCCTTCTTATCCCCAGTACAAATTTGGAACGGCCATTCCCATTTTTGGGAAAACACATTTAAAATACCAGGAAGGGTCGTTCCCAGTTTAAAGATGGAACAGGAATGGCCGTTCCGGCCTGGTTCGAAATGCAAAACAGAGCAGTTTCGTTACAGCAGCAGGGGAAGCTCAAAAAATGGCCAAAACCAATACCAAAGAGCTGCAACAACTTACCAATTCATGCCAACAATTCATATAAATCCTATAGGACAAGTTTACACTTATGTAACTCAAGAATAACAAGAATTAAAGCTAAAGATCATTAAATGCAAATTCAAGCTCAATCATAGGAACACATTAAATACTCAACTAACAAGTGATCTCTTACAATAAATACAACATATATAACATGTAGAGCACATTTATGGAGCTAAAATTCAAATATAACAATCATAGGTCACATATTCAACAAAAAGACCAAACCTTTACTATTCACGTAGATGATCAAAAGCATACAAATACAACTCCAAAATTCAGAATTAAACCATAGAAATGAAGAGCTCGACAAGGGGTTTCTGAAACCTACTGAAGTTCGAGGAAAGGTGGAGAAACGAGGGAGAACTTGGCTTTTGAAGTTGGAAGATTGAACTTGGGGCTTTGGCTCTCTCTCTCTTGGCTTGAACTTTGCTGCTGTTGTATTACGTGAAATGAGAGAATGGAGGAAATGGTTCAGTCTTTAAGGGCTGAATCGGTTCGGTTCAACCAAGGCATAATTCAATTAAATTCAGTAATTCCAATATAAAATCAATTCACAAAAAAATTATATTATTCATATACAATTAAGTTAAAGCACAAATAATAATTAAATCATATAATTACCTGTATCGACTAGAGAACGGGGTGTCACAACCTGCCCCCCCCCTCGGAGAACCTGGTCCGAAGGTTCGCTGCTTGACCCGAGAACAACTCCGGATACAACTGTCTTATTTTCTTCTCAGTCTCCCAAGTAGATTCTTTGGATTTCTGATCTCTCTATAATACTCGGACCAAGGGAATCTGTTTGCTTCTCAACACTTGCATCTTCCGATCTTGAATCTCAACCGGGTGTCTTACTATTGTCAAATCCGACTCAAGTTGTACCTCTTCAACAAGGAGTATGGTTGCTTCTTCGGGATAATATTTCCTGAGTTGTGAAACATGAAATACATTATGTATCCCGCTCAACCTTGGCGGTAGGTCTAACCCATACGCCACTTCTCCAATTTTCTCAAGGATTTCAAAAGGTCCAAGGTATCTTGGATTAAGCTTCCCACCTCGACCTATTCGAGAAAAGCCCTTTCCAGGAGATGCTTTCAAGAAAACCCGATCTCCCACTTCGAACTCAAGGGGCCTTATCCTCTTATCTACTTAGCTCTTCTGACGGTCCTGAGCTGCCTTTATTCTCTGTTGAATCAACTTAACTTTGGCAGTGGTTTTATCCAATTTCTCCCGAGGTGTTGCTCTCTCGAGCTTATTCTCTTCTGTCCACCGCCAATCCTAGATATCCCAAAAGAGAGGCGATCTACACTTCCATTCATAAAGTGCCTCGTAGGGAGCCATACCAATAGAAGCTTGGTAACTGTTATTATAGGCAAACTCGACCAGAGCTAGATGCTTGTCCCACTTCTCTTTAAAATCCAAAACACACGCTCTTAATAAGTCCTCCAAGTACTTGATCAATCTCTATGATTGTCCATCCGTCTGAGGATGAAAAGCGGTGCTAAAATTAAGTCTCGTACCCAACCATTTCTGAAGATCTTGCCAGAACTTAGCTATAAACCGAGGATCACGATCTGAAACGATACTAGCAGGCACTCCATGAAGTCTCACAATTTCATCACAATACAAGTCTGCTAGCTTAGGAGTCTTGTAGGACATCTTCACCTTGAGAAAATGAGCTGACTTGGTCAGACGGTCCACTATCACCCATATTCCATCATAACCTCCTCTTGACCTCGGCAAGCTGGACACAAAGTCTATAGTCACTTGCTCTCACTTCCATTCAGGAATCGAAAGTGGTTGGAGGGTTCCTCCCGGTTTCTGGTACTTTGCCTTTACCACTTGGCATGTGAGACGTCGCTTCACGAAGTTCGCAACATCCCTCTTCATGCCATTCCACCGGAACAACTCTCTCAAATCTTGGTACATTTTAGTACCATCGGGGTGAATGGAATAGCCAGAACGGTGTCCTTCCTCAAGTATTAACCTCTTGAGGTCTTCCGAAACACAAACCCTTGTCTTGAATCTGAACAATCCGGAATCATCAAACTCAAACTTCGTCTCTGGATCCACTCTAGATCGAACTACTAATCTCTGAATCTCTGCATCTATAGCCTGAGCATCAATTATCCTTTGTTTCAAATCCGGCTGAATTGTGATGTTAGCCAACCGTGCCACTGAAACCAAAACTGTCGAACCCTTCCCCGAAGACTCTGCACTTAAACTTGAAACACTTCCTTTTCTACTCAAAGCATCGGCCACTACATTAGCTTTAGCAGGATGGTAGTGAATCGTGCAGTCATAATCCTCTAAGAATTCCTTCCAACGCCTCTGTCTATTGTTAAGTTCCTTCTGAGTAAAGAGATACTTGAGGCTCTTATGATCAGTAAATATCTCAAAAGTTGTCCCGTAGAGGTAGTGGCGCCACTTCAACAAGGTAAACACAATTGCTGCAAGCTCAAGATCGTGAGTGGGGTAGTTCTTTTCGTGTTCCTTCAACTTCCTAGAAGCATAGGCCACCACTCGACCATCTTGCATCAATACACATCCGAGGTTTTTAGAAGCAAACTGATTAACCCTCGGGTAGGTTAAGAACTGGTGCTGAAGTTAATCTTTCCTTCAAAGCTTGAAAAATTCTCTCGCACTCGTCATCCCACTCATACGTTACCTCCTTCTTTGTTAACTGAGTCAGCGGGCACGCAATCTCGGAGAAATCCTTCACAAATCTCCTGTAGTAACCCGCTAATCCAAAAAAATTTCTTACTTCAGAGGCATTCTTCGGTCTTTCCCACTGAGCCACGGTTTCTATCTTAGAGGGATCAACTTCGATTCCCTTGCCTGAAATTATGTGGCCTAGGAATGCGACTCTGTCGATCCAAAACTCGCACTTGCTAAACTTAGCATATAGCTTGTGCTCTCTAAGTGTCTCCAAGATAATCCGAAGATGATATGCGTGCTCTTCTGCGGACCTCGAATACACCAAAATGTCGTCAACGAAAATCACTACAAACTTGTCGAGAAACGGACTAAACACTAGGTGCATCATATCCATGAACACGGCCGGGGCATTAGTCAACCCAAACGGCATCACCACAAACTCAAAGTGTCCATACCGGGTGTTGAATGCAGTCTTAGAAATATCTTCCTCCCAGATGCGAAGTTGGTAATATCCCTGCCTCAAATCTAACTTAGAGTACACCTGTGAAACTTGTAAGATATCAAATAACTCTTCGATGTGAGGTAATGGATACTTATTCTTCACTGTCATCCGGTTCAACTCGCAGTAATCTATATACATTCTTAAAGTCCCGTCCTTCTTCTTCACAAATAAAATAGGAGCACCCCACGGAGAAGTACTCGGACGAATGTAACCGCAAGCCAATAGCTCATCCAGCTGGGTCTTCAGCTCCTTTAACTCAGCAGGAGCCATTCGGTAAGGTGTCTTAGAGAAAGGCTCAGCTCTGGGATAGAGGTCGACCACAAACTCGATGTCCCTATCGGGTGGCAAAGATCCCAAACTCTTAGGGAAAACATCGGGAAACTCTCTCACAACCTCCGCCTTCTCAAGTTTGGCCTGATCCTTCGGTTTATTCAGAAGGTAAGCCACAAAACCTATCGCGCCGTCCCGGAGGAGCTTACTTGCTTCCATAAAAGACACAAACGGGCTGGACTTCAACCTCTCGCCCATAAACACCATAGAACCCAAAGAAACCTTCTTCTCGTGGCAATCCATCTTAGCTCGGTGTCTGAAAAGCCAATCCATACTAAGAATCGCTACATATCTCATCACAGGCATTACTATCAAGTCTTCAGGAAAACTCGATCTTCAAAAGTCACCGGACACTCCCTAAACACCCTGTCTGCTTCCAAACAAGCTCCCAACGGAGAACTCAACACATATACATGCGCAGATAATTCAGCAAGCAAAGGCAAAGAAGCAACAATATCCTGGGAAATAAAAGAATGCGTGGCCCCGGGATCAAACAATGCATGCAGTGATATGCCATGAATGTTTATTGTACCTTCTATCATGGCATTTGGATCGATATTAACAGCTTCTTCCTCTCCATCAAGAGCATAGACTCGAGCTTGAACAACCGGCCTCTTACTCGGGCAAGTATCTATCTTGTGCTCAGAAGACCCGCACACATAGCACTTGCCCAAGAGTTTCCAACACTTCTCAACAGGATGTTTCCCGTGACAATAGGCACAATAAGGTGGAGCCGAAGTCGGTAAAGCTGGAGGTGCAGGAGGTGTCGTTGGACCGACAATATGGGACTTTTTGTTCCCGAAGCCCTGTGGAAGAAAAGCCGGTGGAGAAGGAGCTCGAGGAGCATAAAAAATGGGCCTCTTACCCGATCCAGAACCAGATCCCGAACTTTGGGTAGAAGAGAAAGGTGGAGGCTTCAATCTTATCCTTTTCCCCTCAACTTGAATCGCCCTTTTTGTGACTTTGGCCCAAGTACTCACATTAGAGGCTTGAAGAGCCTCTTGGATTTTACGACGAAGCCCATGAAGAAATTGTCGGGCCTTTGTGAGTATCATTGTCGGTGATGTGAGTGGCGTAGGGTGCAAGCCTATCAAACTCCAATATGTACTCTTGCACCGTCCGATTTCCTTGTTTCAAGTCGGTAAACTCTTGAAGGCTACACTCTTGTACACTATGAGGAATATACTTCTCATGGAATTCCTGCACAAAAGTCTCCCAATTGAACTCCATCCCGGTCCTCTCTAACTTGGAATGCACACTTCTAAACCAAATAGCCGCTTGCCCTTGAATAAAACGACCCCTACAAACGGCTTTGTCTTGAGAACTCCCCGGACATATCTCCCAAATTCCTCGAATCTCGGATAACCATTCCTCCTTTTTTATATCATCCCCTCCATACCACTTTGGAGGATTGTTGGTTTGGAAGTCCTTATACACGGCGGAGATTTCTTGCCCTTTAATCGGAGGTGGTTGATTCATTTGATTTTGTTGAAGTTGATTAAGGAGGGCTTGAACAATATTCTCCGCATTCATAGATGGTGGCAGATGTGCATTTTCGGGAGCCGATTGATTCAAATCGGGTGTTTGCTCACGACCCCTTCGTCTTGGAGGCATCCTGAAATTCACAAATTCAGATAATATGGATGAATGTAGATTAGTATATGATCTTGTATACAATTAATAAATTAAACAAGTATTCAAGTAATCAGTTAGCCAAATAATTAAGTAATCAAATAATTAAGTCATATGATCACATAATCACATTGTCCTACGCCATACGACCTAGACAGACTCACACGACTCCTGTAACCATGATATATTTGCTTGCTTGAACATATTTTCTTTCGAAAAGAAAATCAATTTCAATTGAGCCCGGTGTTACAACCGCGCTCTGATACCACTTACAGATGTAGCACCCGAACATAGGGACCATATCCCCTGCACTAGAATCCAAACCCGAATACGAAATGGAAAGTTCGTACCCGAATCCGAATCATAGCAGCCGGAGACCAACGCACTCACTAGGCTAGGCGGAGCTAACACATAACCAGAGTATGCGGAAGCGATTAAAATAAAACCAAAGCAAGTAGTAGATGCATATCATAGATACGTATAGGTACCAACATGCAAACGCATATCATATTTACATATAGGTACTAACATACAAAGCCTGTACAATGGCCATCACAGCCCCAACCAAAATATAAGTATCAAGTCTCCAAGCTATAAGTTATACATATACAAAATGATCAAGTGTATGTAAATAGATGCATCTAACAAGACCTAGACCGACAAGTGCAAGGGCAAGACACACTTCTCCGCCTAGCTCAAGTCCCAAAACCTGCAACTAAAAGAATAAACGAGGGGTCAGTTAACTGACTGAGTGAGGGGGCTAACGCACAACCACATACTATATATATAAAGCAAAGCACATAACAAGAGGTGGACTCATGAACCGGAATAGGTTTTACAAACCAAACTTTCAAAACAAACATATATATATATATATAAAACCATTTTCATAAACTCTATTCCGATTCATAATTCCCATATCATAACATAATATATGCTCGACGAGAACGAGCTTCCAACCTTTACTCCTCATATCAAATAAAACATAAATCAGAACATATCCAACCACTACACTAATGATGGAAGAGCCACCGACGGCCCTAACCATCCTTAACTTTAACAAACCCATGCGGGGTAGCCAACCTACGGCGTGTCCTCCCGGTTCTTACACCGAAGGCATCAAAATACCATGCCTTCCCTAGCTCCCGGGGTCACACGTGATACCTTGGATGGAAACTATGTACAGGCCGAGCCCCGACGGCCCAAAACCGTTCCGGGGATTCTTTACCCATAGCTCCTTGGATCCACAATCACATAACATTCACATAGCAATCTTTCATGCAAAACTCGTTGAACTTGAACATAAAAGACTTTCCAAAATAGATTACATATGCTTTCATATTAACTTTCCAAATCAAACTTGTTCACAAGATCATAAACATACCATATTCAACACTTATTTAACTATATACATAATATATAGTCACATGCGCGGCTCGAAAACGTCACATAAGGCTTTAGGTCGTTAACTATACAAAATTCCTAAACCTCACCTTGTGCGTAGAAAAGAAAGCAGTGGGAGTGATCAAGCTATGCCTCAGGCTCATCCCCGGCAACACCGTCTGAAAAGAAAACACGAGAGCCCAAGACTTGGACACTATATGAACCAATTAAGACGCTCGGTCAATGCATGATTCATGAATGAATACAAAATAATATGGAATTCATCGTATAATTCACATAACATAGCATATAATAATTATTTACAATTTATCATGCAATTAAAATCAAGTAATAGCATCAAACATGTAAAAGATTAACAATAAAAGTCATACAAATGCAAAATTATGCAAATAAGAAGTAGTAGCAGCTCCCAGGCCTAGGGAAGGATGGGAACGGTCCTTTCACTGTAGGGAACGACCCTTTCACTGTAGGGAACGACCGTTCTCGCATTCGCTTAAAAGTTTCTGGAGTATGGGAACGGCCGTTCTGGCCCTTAGTTCAAAATGGGAAGGGCCGTTCCCAGATACCCGATTGCTCCCCGCGTGTCTGTAAAGTTTTGGCCATTTTGGCCTTTGGGAACGGCCCGTCCCATCCCCAGTGCAAATTGGGAACGACCGTTCCCATTTTCGGGAAAACACATTTAAAATACCGGGAAGGGCCGTTCCCAGTTTAAAGCTGGGACGGGAACGGCCGTTCCGGCCTGGTTCGAAATGCAAAATAGAGCAGTTTCGTTACAACAGCAGGAGAAGCTCCAAAAGTGGCCAAAACCAATACCAAAGAGCTGCAACAACTTACCAATTCATGCCAGCAATTCATATAAATCCTATAGGACAAGTTTACACTCATATAACTCAAGAATAACCAGAATTAAAGCTAAAGATCATTAAATGTAAATTCAAGCTCAATCATATGAACACATTAAATACTCAACTAACAAGTGATTTTTTGCAATAAATACAACATATATAACATGTAGAGCACATTTATGGAGCCAAAATTCAAATATAACAATCATAGGTCACATATTCAACAAAAAGACCAAACCCTTACTATTCACGTAGGTGATCAAAAGCATACAAATACAACTCCAAAATTTAGAATTAAACCATAGAAATGAAGAGCTCGACAAGGGGTTTCCGAAACCTACTGCAGTTCGAGGAAAGGTGGAGAAACGAGGGAGAACTTGGCTTTTGAAGTTGGAAGATTGAACTTGGGGCTTTGGCTCTCTCTCTTGGCTTGAACTTTGCTATTGTTGTATTACGTGAAATGAGAGAAGGGAGGAAATGGTTCAGCCTTTAAGGGTTGAAACGGTTCGGTTCAAGGTTTTCCAGTTCAAGTTGGTTCGGTTTAAAAGGTAAGGGTTCAACCAAGGCATAATTCAATTAAATTCAGTAATTCCAATATAAAATCAATTCACAAATAAATCATATTATTCATATACAATTAAGTTAAAGCGAAAATAATAATTAAATCACAAAATTACCTGTACCGACTGTAGAACGGGGTGTCACATAGTTAGGTAGCGCAACCCTTCCATCAATGGAGTAAAGTTTGGATTATTTATGAATGTTTTAATGTATAATGTATAATGAATGAAATGAGGAGTAACAGAAGGTTTAAGCCCGTCCCCACCGGGTGTAATATAATGAATTTAAATTCATGAGACAAGGATAGACTTGAACGAAATTAACGTTATGAAATGGTAATATATGTGTATGTATATGTAAATGTAAAGTTTTACGGAAAATGTTTTAGTCTGCGAAAACTGTCCGCCGCCCATGAATCACTGTGATATGTGCTATGCTCTGTATTTATGTAGTGTGTGGGTGTGTGTTAGCCCCCTCAGTCAGTCGGTGCACTGACCCTCTTCTTTCAACCTTTTAGTTTGCAGGTTATGGTTCGAGTTAGGCGGAGAAGTGTGTCGGTTAAGTCTTTCTAGTCATCTAGGTTAAGTTTGCACTTCATTTTGCATACGTTGGGACATTTGTATATGATTTGGATTTGTTGTACGAATTATGTATAAATGATTGAATTTTCTTATAATCGCTTTCGGGATAGGCTTCTAGGGATAGTTGAACCCGTCTTTTTATTTATGTTTTGATTTATACGCATGCTTCCGCCATACTTGTTTGTTTTACGCGCTTTTCGTACGTTTTAGCTCAGCCTAGCCTAGAGTGTATGTATGTCCCCGTTCACTTAGGCTTAGGCACATATTTGGACTTCCATTTTATATGTGGGTTCAGATTTAGGTGCGGGGATGTGGTGACCCACCGTTCCGGGTGTTACATTGTCTGGTATAATTACAGGATATATGACATAATTTATACTATATTATATATTATCTATAATAAATGTATGACCCTTGCAAAATTTTATATCGTAGTATGTCTTAATAATATATTATTTTACAACGACACATTAGACCATATAATATTACTAATACAAAAATATTTTCATAAAATGTTCACTCAAATATCTAATGTAATAAAATAATAAATATCATATACCATAAAAACTAATTAATAACATAAGTATATGTCTTAATAAAATATTATTTGATAATTTGTATTGTATAATTACATGATTTATAGTTTATTACAATATGATTAATAATATTCATAAATAATCTAAAATACCAAGTATATATATTAACGTTTATAATTTATTAATAAGGGGATAAATATTCTGAACATTCTGTATTATCGCGGTTTTTGGACTTTGCATCCCGAACTAAAAAAAGTCTACGTTTGAATCAGCTTCGGTTCGGTTCGATAGTATCGAATCGGTTTCAGTTTCGGTTCGATTTCTGCTCAACCCCCTACACTGAGCTATAATGACTAGGATGGTAGAAATCTAAGTATTTGTTGAGCATTATAATGACTAGGATGGTAGAAACACTGAGCTATAATGACTAGGATGATAGAAATTTAATTATAGGATGGTAGAAATCTAATGACTAGGATGGTAAAAATCTAAGTATCTGTTCAGCATTGACAATATAAGTATTTCCCGGACTTTATTGATTCTATTTAATTTGACTTATTTGCTTATCTAATTTAATTTTGTGCTTGAAAATTAATTTTTTTTTTAATACATACCCAAGTGGTCAAAGGGATTCGACCTCGGGTCATTACTTTCGAGAAAGAACCCTCAAACCACTTGATCAACTCCGGTTGGTGCTTAAAAGTTAAATTTGATTGTTATATAATTAGAACAAAAAATGCAACACTGAAATAGAAAATCTAAATCCAGATACCCGACAAAACTATGCATTATTACAACATTCAATTAGTTTCGAAATCCCAGAATCTGTACAGGCATACAGCTCAAAGCAGGCAAATAAGAGTTATGTCCCAAAGATGGATGGAAACTGCTTCTTCCCCTTTCCTCACAAGAACTGGTCCGAAACAGTCGAACTTCGACTCATCTGATTTCAGGTTCAGGATTAAAAATAAGAGTAGCCCTGGTTCCAATCATTTCACAATCAACTTTTCTTTCACATCCTTTGAGCCCATAAAGAAACTGATAAGACTCTCTCAGAAACTTCAAATTCTCAAGAAGGCCAATCCACCCAAAGAATTACATCAAGAATTGATATCATCTCGCAACCCATCAGCTATATTTTTTGACATATTAGATGATTTCATCTGCGACTTCCTCGAGTCACCCCTCGTCCCATATCTTGACCCAAAGCAGATTTTCTCGTCCAATTATGCTCCAGTGGACGAGCTTCCTCCGACCGCCTGCGATGTGGTGGAAGGTTCCCTCCCAGGGTGCCTGCAAGGCGGCGCATACATCCGCAACGGGCCGAATCCTCAATTCATCAACCTCAAACGGCCTTATCACTTCTTAGACGGCGACGGGATGCTTCACGTGGTCAGAATCTCAGAGTCAGGCGACGGAGCCACTTACTGCAGCCGTTAGGTCAAGACTTACAAATACAGGATCGAGAGGGAGATGGGTTCCCAAGTTTTCCCAAGTGTTTTCTCCTCATTCAGTGGATCAGTGGCTGCTTCAATCGCACGCTTACTCGTAAGCATCGCACGTGTGCTTGTAGGTCAGTACGATCCGCTTAGCCACGGCCTCGGCCTCGGCGTCGCCAATACCAGCCTGACTTTATTCCGACGGCGTATGTTTGCTCTGTGCGAGTCCAACCTCCCTTATGAGGTGAAAGTAACTCAGGAAGGAGATATTTTGACCCTCGGCCGGCATGATTTCAGGATTAACAGTAATAATACTAAAGGCGATTTCTTGACCATGACTGCACATCCGAAAATGGATCGAGAAACGGGAGAGATGTTCGCGTATGGATCCAACGTCACGCGTCCCTTCTTGACCTTCTTTATCATAGACCCAGACGGCGAGATACGGCACAAGAAAGTCGTACCGATACACTCGATCCTGGGAATTACAGCAATCCACGATTTTGCGGTCACGAAAAACTATGCCGTGTTCCCGGATACGCAGATCGTGGTCAGACCGTCTTGGATAATGGAGAGAGGAAGATCCCTGGTGTGGGAGTTGATCGTGACAAGGTGCCGCGACTCGGTGTCATCCCGAGGTATGCCGAGGATGAGAGTGAAATGTGGTGGATTGATGTCCCAGGATTCAACTTGTTGCACTGTTTTAATGCTTGGGAAGAAACCGAAGAAGAAGAAGCAGCAGCTGACAGGATCGTCATTTGGCTTCGAATGATGTAGCAGTTGACAAGTTCTTAAAGAACATTGGGTCATCACGTTTGACGTTGGAGAAGGTGACGATAGATCTTAAGGGGAGGAGAGTGCACAGGCATCCGCTGTCAACTACCAAGTTTCTTGAATATGCAGTCATCAATCCGGCTTATGCAGGAAAGAAGAGCAGGCAATGTGATTATTCTATCCCATACTTGCAACAAAAATGAAAAACGTTGTGAAAATTGCATTTTCAGTAAACCAAGTAAACTATTTTAGTTATTTTAAAATGTTTTATTTTTTGGGAATAAAATAAGTCCATATCATTAAAATTAACTAATTTAGTGTTAAATTCGATCGGAGTACCCAAATAGCTGCCCACAAACAACCCGAATTTTCATGTGTCCAAGCAAAAACGGGGCGATTTTTCGATGGCAAAAAGTGGTTCCTATCAAATTTGACACTAAATTACTTAATTTTGAATATATGGATTTATTTTATCGACAGAAAATGAAACATTTCAAAACCACTGAAATGATCTGGTATATCCAAAATACAATTTCCCCAAAAACCTTTGAACTATATAATTCATGTGACTAGTATTTGGAAATTAGTAATACTTCACCGTGCAAAAAGGGGAAACTAATTTCTTGGATAATTCTAGCTTGAATTTGTTTCGTTCAAACTAATATAATTGAGGGAAGAGAGTGACTAATTTATTAGTTAGTTTCACGAAGAATGAAAAACCTAAGAACTACATAATTTATGTGACAAAATTAATACTTGACCAAACAAAAACAGCAAATTTTCACTAGTTATGACAAAAGTGTACATATTGTTAGTGACTATCGATCTTGACATATTACTGTTATTCAGGTATATATACGCCGGAGTAATAGGCCCAACGGATATAGTTGGACTAGTTAAACTAGACCAATCATTAGCCAGTGAGGTTGTTGGCGATTGCACGGTTGCTAGCCGCCTGTACGAGCCGGGGTGGTGCCGAAGCGAGCCATTTTTTGTGGCAAAGGAGCCCAATAATCCGGAAGCAGAGGAAGATGATGGCTATTTAGTTACATTTGTACATGATGCGAATGCTAATGAATCTAAATTCTTGGTGATGGATGCTAAGTCCCCTAATCTTGGCATAGTTGCTACAGTTAAGCTGCCTCGTCGTGTTCCCAATGGTTTCCATGGTATCGTCGTGCCTGGAATTGATCTCAACTGACTTTGAAAATTATTCAGGTTATTGTTATGCAATGCATTTGTATGTTTCTCGTATATATTCACTTTAATTGGAATTTGTAGTTCGTATCCTTTACGTTTTTATCTCGATTCATGAACCACCTTCAACTTAGTAAGCTTTACAGCGAGTATTATGACCTGGTATTTTGGGTACTCTCCATTTGAATTTGACTTCATTATATAAGGGAAATGACTAAATAGTAAGTATGCAAAACACTTGCTTATATTATCGGCAGGGTTCAGGCCGAAATTTGAATCTCGGATACAAATTATCATGAAAGTATATATTTGCACAGCTATTGTTTAAATTTTAAAACCGAAAATCAGAAAATGAATTGGAAAGCACATTTCTGTCGTTTACAGCTAAAATGCTATTATGTCATATTAAGATATTATAATCTACTTTTTAAGAAAAAATTGATTTAGCCCAATAACTTATAGGTTTCTTGAGTTTACTGTGATGTGGTGCAAGCCTAGTTGAGGCCTGTAGGCCCAAAGCATCTGGTGTGTTTCAGTATGTAAGATAACAACACAAAGTAGTTATTATTTTAGCCCATTTCAAATTGATAAGGTTATTTCTCTTTTTTGCCCCTCATCTAAACTTCTAATTCAATCTTGTTGCCTTCTTTTTGGTTTTCGCGCCCTCGGGTGATCTTTTTTTTTTTTTTTTTTTACACGGAGGACAACTTAGTAATTTAAGGTCTTCTCTATTGAGCTTAAAAGTTTAAATTACGAAGTTAACACCACCTTGTTAAAACAAGAGAGAGCTTGATATTTGGGAAGACCAGTAGCGGGCCTCAAGATTAGGTAATGAACCTCTCTTTGTATTAATGTCTTCGCTACTGAGCCACACGTTAATTAGGCACAAATTGAGCGAATGTGGGAAAATGAGGTTCGATAGCAAATTGTCCTGACTTGGGAAACGGCAGCGTAGATATTCAAGTTTATACAGACGGACTAGATTGTTGAGACAATAATCTGATGCCGCATGATACTGCAGTTCCAAGTTCTTGACATTAGGGATTCTCCTAACTACCTTCTCATCGAGCTTCAAGTTTTCTACTTCCATGAGTGTATGTAGGTTATGCAGAACAAATTCACCCTTGTCGCCACTTGGAGGTTCCGGAAGTGTGAGATTGAAGATCTCAACATGTCTTAGTAGAGGCATCTTCCAAATTTCTAGTGCTGCAACAAACTCATAAAAATAATTAGATATAATTAATGTTTGCAGATTCCAACAGAGGGAGGCTGAAGTTGAAAATATATGAAATTGACTGTAATACTTGATAGCAAAGTACCGCAAGTTAACTTGCTAAAATGTGTTCTCTTAGGATAAGGAAATGGGCTTTGAAATACCCTTAACAATCTGCCATCAATCGCAGGTAAAACTTGTTGGTTTGCGGAAAAAATAGACCTCTCTTTTCGAGCTTCTTTTATTCATAGGTCTCTCAAGAGATCATGAATTTTTCAGAAGTTTATTTTTTTTGAATACCTACCTTATCAACAAAATGAGATTCCTATCAATAAGATCCATCAAGTACTCTTCACCACTCTCTTCCAAGCTTTTTCCACCAATTGGCTTCAAAAATCCTTCTGCGACCCACATACTGATGAGTTCGGAGACTCGTATTTTACTATCTTCAGGAAAAATAGCCATGTAGAAAAAACATGTCTTTAGATGAACGGGCAACTAGTCATAACTCGTATGTAGTATTTTCTAGTTTTGTTTACTTTCCTCGAAGTTCACAGTTGAACTTACATTTGGTAAAATATGTGCCCAATATTCTCGCGTTGGTTTGGATAAGTTCCGGCAATCTCCATTCTGATCACCTCCAACTCAGGGGGGCAATTTTTTTCTCCAAACACAGTTTTACATAATAAACTCCAACTTTTATCTTGATCTAGAAAATCCATCTTGTGGATGCAATCACTACATAAATAAGAAGCAACATTTGACAGTCTTGTTGTTACAATCATTCTACTTCCTTCATTGTTTCTTGGAAAGTAGATTTTCACCTTATCCTATACATCTATACTTCACAAATCATCCATGACGACAATCAAATATTGTGTTGTGTTGAAGGAGATCTTGACGAAACAACAGGTGATATTATAATTCTTTGCAGCTGCTCTTGAGCTCCCAACTTCTCTGTAATCTTCTCCACATGTTTCTTGACCAAATCCATCTGATTATCTAGCACCTTTTGTAGACCTTGATACAAGTACACAGAATAAATCTTGTCTTCATCATCATGAGTACTTGTAGTTTCCATTATAGCTTTCTGTTGAGTTTGATAGAGGCCAACAGCACTGGTCTTTTCCCCATAATTTGTGGATTGAGATTGAGAATTGCTTTTGGTTACATAGCTTTTGACGAAACCAAAATATTGTTTCACTTTCTTTAAGTATTTCTTCTTTCCCTTGTTATCATTATCACTTTCTTCGATCACTTTCTCAGCAGGTCTTCTCGCAAGAATTTGATCGACTCTATGGGATTCGATTACATCCTCTGCTGTATAAGCTGCATTTGCAATGCGGATCCGCAACCTCTCCACTTCATGGTTGGAATAATGATTATTATAAGCTTTAAGAAAATCTTGCAAAAAGACAATCTTTTCATTCAATGATTGAGTCTGTTCCTTGTCAAGAGTGGTCGGAGGTTGAGGATGGTGATTGATCTAATCGATAAGATTCATAAGAGAAGTTAGAGCTGCATAAGCTGCCATTGATGAAGCAACTATGGTGTTCTCAGGAGTCAAGATGGGCTTAAGGCTATAGATCTTTGCAAGAAAAGCAAAGTTTAGTCTAGTTGGTGAAAATGTAATTTGACTGTTTGTTTTGGCAGAATATACATCGGAGTTTCTTGGATAATCTGTCACTTAATGTGTACTGATGAGAAAATATTTAATTAATGAGTACATGTGATGCCCCATTTCTTGATCAAGGCATAGTTTGCTACGAGAGAGCACGATTTACCTTTTTCTTGCATGAATTATGTGAATTTATGCCTTGATGTGATCGTCATATTTATGCTATGTAAAATATATAAATTTCATGTTATATGTAACTTCATGACAAGGTAATTATATGTTCGTGATGTTGTTATTGAGCTTTGATAGCATGATTTATAATTTAACAAACAATGTGATTGTTTGGACATTAAAGTATAAGTTAAGGATAAATTGGTAAATTTATATTTTGAGTCTATAAACTGGATATAACTTAATGAATTTGGTTGGGAAATTCGATTACGAGTTCATGAGCTTTTGAATCACTCAATTCAGAGTTCGGACGAAGAAGTTAAGAGAAAACCAACCATTTTAACCCAATTCTGTTGACCGCGACCCAATTTCGAATCTGACCCAATTTGAGACTCGATTTCACTTAAAACCCGCTCCAATTGACCCGCTTCATAACCCTAATGGCTGATCCAAATTACCAATTCAGATTTTAACACATAAAACTTAAGTTACGTTATTTCATAAGATTCAAGCCATTCTTTCAAAACACTCTCTAAAAAGCTATTCATATTCCCCCAACAACTTCAAGCCATCTTCAAGACACCTCTAAGAAACAAGACCGAAGATTAAAGTTGAAGATTCAAGGTGGAAGAACAAGATTTTCTCTTCTATTTTCAGCTCTTAAGGTAAGATTATGTGCTCATTTGTTGGGTTTGTGTTCTTGAAGGTTTTGAACTTGAAGAAGAATGTAGGGTTCACGTTAGATAGATTAAATTCGAATTTCTTATTGAAAATATGTTTATCTTGATTCTAAGAACGTTTTAATGTAAGAATTTCTTGTTTTTATGCTCTTGTATAAAATCCACCAAAGTTGAACTTTGAAACTTTTATAAGAACTCATGCATGTTTAAGTTCTAGTGCGATTTTGAATGATTTAAGCTTAGATTCATGTTCTTTACATGTTTTTATGAACAATGTGATTAATTTCATTGAGTTTCTTGCATGCATATGAATTTCACCATTGTTGATGCTTGAAGCTTTCAAGAGTATGAAGAAGATGAAGTTCTTGTATGAATTTGTTGAATTTCTTGATGTTTATTTGTTCATAGATGCTCTTGACATGTTATTTGATGTTTAATAATGTTTATTCTTGTTGTATGTGTTTTGAAGCTTGATTTTGGAGTGTTTAGAGTCTAAATTTTGTCATGTTTGAGCATATATTCGTGTATTTATTTTGCAACAGCCGCATGCCAAACGAGTGTTTCGAATTTGAACTAAAACCCAAACACCCATGTAAGAACTCACTGTATATAATCTTGATAGCCCAAACGGGCATTTGGAATTCGTGTCTTGAGGCCAAACGGTCGTTTAGGTACTCTCGGGTCCAATTTTTCATGCTTTGTGTTTCTTGATCGTTTTGCATCGTTTTCACTTCCATTGCACTTCCCTCTCCCCTAGCATGATATATCACACTTGGAATCATGTTTATATGTGTTGTAATGTCTTGTATATTCGATTATGCGTAAGAATATACTAAGTATAGTTCATACATGGTTATTTGGATGTCTTGTGACTTGAAAGCTTTATATGTGCCTTATATGATGTTGTTTGATTGTAATTGCTGAACCTATGCCATCTTTGGATGTTCATTTGTACATCATTAGCATAATTGCATCCATTTCAAAGCCGTGCGTCGTCTTGATTGGTTTCGAGTCGTGTCTTACCCTTGTTGGTACGTTTGTCTTGTTAGGTGGTAAGTCTCTGGACGAGAAGCTCTGTTGTTCGCGGTTGATCTCTGCGGTTCTTGGTAAAGGTGAGGATCTATAATGTGAAATGTTTTCAAAGTTATGGACACATATGGCCTATCATGTTTGATGGTTTTAAACTCTCGTTTTCAAAAGTATATATAGGCGTTATAAGCCAAGTTTTGTGAGTGTTGCTGGTACTATGGATATTTGCTTATGAAAATGGTTCTCAAGTAAAGTTTGAATCTTGGTATATGGGATAAGTACCCAAAATGCTTTCGAACTTTGAGTATGTATCTATGTAAGTGTAAGTGTAAGTTGTGTAGCAAGGTTATGTTGCCCCATACAAGGACGTTTCCTTGGTCAGACCTTATAGTGCACGGGGACCGAGGTGAGTGATATTCCGAGAAGGCAAGGGCGACGGATGTCCTCATACAAAGTTCCCATTTGTAAAGACTTGATTACTAAGACTCCAAGGAGGTTTTGGGGGGGTTGAGGTCTTCAAGGGAGAGGCCAGTTTTATGGACCCGTCACTTCATATGGTAAGGATGTTCAGGCGCCGTACACCCACAACATCAATGGTGTAATGGACGGATTGATTTGAATTCTTGGTTTGAGAAGTAAGGATGGAGTGCTCGTACTCGCCAAGCCAGTTATATATGTATGATTTATGATCTGTTTTTACAAAACTTGCATTGATTTCGAAAACTGAATCGGATCATGAACACCTTTGATTTGAGCATGCATTGAACCTTCTTATATCACTTACTATGTATACTTATCCTCACCGGTTCCTTTTGAACTGACCTAAATTACCTTTCATGTCCGCAGGTCGCTTTTGGAGTCAAGCTAGACGGGGTTTTTCTTGAGAGTCTTGTTTAGTGCCTTGTTTGTATTCATTGCCTTGTAACATACTTTATGATTATGTTTATGTTTTTGGGATTATGAATTAAGTACGTATGATGTTTCTCTTATGCTCATATTCTCGGATCATGAGTTAGCATGTACACCACATTGGTGGAATTATTATGTTAGTTGGACCATGTTGGTCTTTAGGGTGATTTACATTCCGTATTCTGAGCATTGTATGCTGGATTGTGACGGTCACCTTATTTGATGGTTGAACTATTCTTATGCATGTGTTATGTTTTTAAGCTTCCGTGTATTTGTGTTTGTTTAATTCGGTTGTTGTGAGTCTAGTACCACCTAGCTAGGATGTCCGTTTGTCACCGCTTGCTTCGAGCTTGGGTGTCTGGATGATAATTCCATATACAAGTTAGGTCCGTAGCGCGGGATAGGCGTGGATGCACTTGTCGGAGCGTTACACCCCTATTTGCTTGGTATCAGACCCGAAGGTTGAAAACTGGGCTCTTGAGTCATCTAGGTTGTACTACATAAGGACAATGTGCTTTCGTGTTTATTTATTCCATTTTGCATATGACTCTATGTTATTTATATCTTGTTATTTTGTGTAAATGCATTACTTGCTTGATATTATGTGACATGAGCATATGACTAACCAACATGCATACATGATTGAATTGTGTGTAGTATGCCTCCTCGTCGATGTGACCGCTCTCTGGCTCACCAAAATGAGCAAGATCCTCCGGCGGAGAATCAAAATCTACCTCCACCGCTGCCTCTACCTAATGTCGCGGATCTTATGGCTCTAATGACTCAATTTGTGTAAGCCGTGAATGCACAACAAGTTACACAAGCATCTCCTCCGGTACCTCCTCCACCGCTGGCTCCGGTTGAGAGTGTCTATGATCAGTTTAGTAGGCGTTGCCCACCTATATTTTTGGGCACTACGGTTGACATGAAAGCGGAGTATTGGATTACTACTATTGAAAGGATCTTCCGGGTTGTCACTTGTACCAAAGTTGAGAAAGCTATGTGTGCCATTGATCTCCTTCGTGTTGAGACTTACAATTGGTGGCAAAGCACCATATCCCGCCTTGGGGTTGGTGAAGATAATGTGACTTAGGTGATATTTGAAAGGGAGTTTCGGGCACACTATATACTGAAACAAGCAAGGAAGCACCGTGAAAGAGAGTTTATGAATTTGGAACAAGGGAACATGTCCGTGACGGAGTACCTAGCCGAGTTCAATCGATTGGGCCCATATGCACCTCACATAATCGATGACGAAGATCGCAAGTGTGAGAAATTTGTGGAAGGACTTCGCGGTGAGATATCAAAATCTTTGGCTCCGGTGAATATCGATGATTGGGATACCGCTACCGGGCTTGTGACACCCTGTCTACTCACACGTACAGGTTTGTGCCATGTGTGAGTTTAATTTCTGTATTTGTATTTATTTTCATATTAATTGATGCATTTATATTTGAATTATGTTTCTCTATTCCATTATTATATGAATTATTTGAAATATTTGATAAGAGTTTGCTCTACTTGAACGTATGATTTGAGAATTTGTGAAGTATGAACTTGAATCCCGGGCATGCTAAATTTGTGAAATATGTGATTTATATGATTTTAGGACTTAATTGTATTATTTAAATGTGTTTTGGACTTGATTGAACATTAGTGGACTCAATTGAACTTCTGTTCAAAGTTTTGGGCCTTTTTTCAAATTAGCCACCCTTGAGTCATTTAATCATAACTTGAGCTCAGGAAATCGGATTCAAATTCTGTCTTCGCTGTTGGACTCGAATCGAAGATTCGGATTCAATAGATAAGCCTTGTAACTTTTCGATGCCGATTCGACTCCCGACGACGCAAATTTCAGCCACGCTTACCTAATACGCCCTAATGACCTAATTGTGAGCTACCATACTCATTACATGGACTTGCCTTGACCAAAAGCCAACCAAAGACATCTCTCTCTCCCTTATTTCTATTGAGATTCGAACCATTCAAGCCCAAGAGAGAAGGAAAAAGAAGCCACAAAGCCAAACGTCCATTTTTGTGTCCTTTGAGCTCAAGACTAGGCTATTTCTTGCACCAACCTTGAAGGGAAGACTGGATTCTTAATCTCCACATTCTTGTGCTTTTTTTACTCTGCTTGAATCATGTTTTAAGTTCAAGAATCCATGGTTATGTCTTGCATGTTGAATAGTAAGGGTTTGATAGAAAATTTGAAGAACTTGATCATCTCTTACTTTCTTGAAGTTATGAGACTTATATATTGATCCTTGATGCTCATTCATTGCTATTCTTTGATCATATTATATGATCATTGGATGAGGTATGACTTGCCATTAATGCACTTGTGAGTTCTTGACTGAAATGGATGAAACACTTGCTCCTTTTTTATCTCTCTTGTTGCCAGTTGAGTTGCATAAGTTTAAGGGTTGAAATTTCATGGTTATAATTGCTCCTTACCTTACCTATATGTTTTTGCTTTGTATTAGATAGATTAGCAGGGGTTTTGTTGCTCGTTTCCTATGAGAAAACGCAGCAGGAGCACAGACACCCCCATGTGCCCGATATGACACGCTCATGTCCAAACTTTTGCTTCATTGGTCATGCTACTGACCTTGGACACAAGGGTGTCACCTTTCATACTAGGGGGAAGACACCCCCGTGTCATGAGGTGTTTTTGCCACTGACCTCGGACACGGGAGTGTCTCATTTTGTGCTTGGGAAATGACACTCCCGTATCAACCTCCCTATATTGTGACTGTTTGTTTTGTCTTGTTTTGTTTGTTTGTTTCATCAATTCTTTGCTTTGTTTATGACTTCTATTTGATACTAACATGTCATATTATGTGTTAACTTGTTTGTATTAAATTTTTGGATCATTTTGCTATGATTTGCATGAGTTATGAATCGATGTGCCTTAAGTCATACGTTTATGCACTTAATATGCATACATTGCATTCATGAGCACTGCTGGGCGTCTAATTGGTTCATATTTGAGTCTAAGTCTCAGTTGTTGTGTTCTCTTATTTTAGAGCCTCTTCCGAACTTCATTAAGCCCAAGAATTAGGTGTTTGATTGCTTGTTTTGGCCCCGGTTCCCTTCTACTTTTTCAGTAAGGTGAGGTTTAGGTTCTTCTTTTAGTTAAGTGACCTAAGACCTAATATGTTACGATTTCTCACCCCGCATGCGACTATATATATTTTATATATAGTTAAATACATGTGTTTAAGATATGTATATGATCTTGTGAACACATTTGAAGTTTATGAAATTGGTATAAGTATGAGTATACGTAAGCTTATGTTTTGAATTCGTTTGTTCGTTTACGTTATGCATGAGCGAGGTATGCCCTGAAAGATGGAAATTGGTTTGATTTGGTATGATGGGCCCCGGGAAGTATGGGTAAGGAATGGATGGGAAATTCGTTTATGTTATGCTTGAGTGAGGTATGCCGTCGAGTTTAGCCTGTGAATAGTTCCCTTTAAGCCCTTGGTGGATAATCTAGGAACGCATATTGTGGGTTAGCTACCCCGTATGTGTTTGCATTGTATGTGGAGAGGGTTTGACTCACGAAACAGCAAGGTTGTGCGGGTGGATTGGTATTTGTGAATTTGGTTTTGTAATTTGTTATGAGGAGTTGGTGGAGGTCCGTACTCGTCGGATATTTGTTTCTATTTATGTATTGGTGGATTATGAATTGAATTAGGATTTCTTTTATGTATTATATGTTAAGCTTTTGAAAATGATTCGGTATGCAAAACCTTAGCTCGATTCATGACCATCCCTTTTGATATTTGCTATGCTCTATATGTGTATATGTGTAGGTGTGCGTTTAGCCCCCACACTCAGTCGAGTTTAGACTGACCCTCTCTTTTCCCACCTTTAGTTGCAGGTTTGCTCGTGATAGGGGGGGAAGTGCACCGTGGTTGAGTCATACTTTTGAGTTTAGGTCGAGTCTACATACATACTTCTCTCTTTTGGATACTTTGATATGTATTTGATATAAGAATTGTATATTTTTGGAGAATTATGACTACTTGATGTAATTTTTGGGTCGTGTGGTCATGTATATGTTATTGTATGTTTGTGATGAGCTCTTTTGGATCCTATATGTTGCTTTCACATTTCTATTCTTGTTTTTGCGTGCTCTGTATGTGTCTTAACCCTGCCTAGCCTAGTGTGTGTGTGTAAATCCCCGTTCGCTTAGACTTGGGCTCATGTATGGAAGTCTATTTCATATGTGAGTTCGGGTTTAGATGCGGAGGATGTGGTGGCCCACCGTTCCGGGCGCTACAGGGCTTGCTTTGAAAGTTGAAGCGGAAGAGCAAAGACTTGGAACTAAGAAGGGTGTTACTAACTTTGGTTCCGGATCGGGTTTGAAGAGGGAAACCCCTCGTTCTTTCCCTCATTCTACACCACTAAAGAAGGGCCACATGATGAGTAAAAAAAAGAAAGGAAAGAAGATTCTTCCGACTATGCAAGGGCGTAAACCGTGTGAGCATTATGGTAGTATCGCCCATGATGAGGACCATTGTTGGAAGAAGCTTGGGAAGTGTTTTGATTGTGGGAGCACTGAGCACATAGCAAGGAATTGTTATAAGCAAGCTCAAGGATCTGGTGGTATGGCTAGGCCCATGGCTCATGCACATGCTTATACTTTAGATGGAGAGCAAGAGGACACCGAGATCGACCTTGTTAGAGTAATCTTAGGGATTATGTTTATATTTAGGATATATGTTAATTGTAGATTTATACTCATCATGTCCCTTACATTACTCCCTTAAATTACTCTAGTATCTTTAGTGTAAATCCTTAGGATTGTAATTATATGATATATACCTTGTAATATTATTTGAGATGCAATAGAGAAAATTCAATCCTTTCATGGTATCACGAACTTAGGTTTTTTTTTTCCCTACAATACAATTTTACTCCTTCTTATCCAATGACTCAATCTTCTTCCTCATTCCTCGACGTTAAACAAATCTCCCAAGTTTTATCTTTTAAATTGGGAAGTGACAATTTCTTGCTTTGGAAAACTCAAGTTTTTCCCGTTCTACGTTGTCATAGTTTGCTCGGCTTTATTGACATAAGTTTTCCAAGACCGACTGAATCCCTTGACGATGGTGCTAAATGGGATCGTCTAGATCAGATGGTTCTTGGATGGATCTTGATTTCTTTATCAGATAGTGTTCTCTCTCAAGTCGTGGACAAGGAAACTGCAGGTGAGGTGTGGCAAACGCTGGAACTTATGTATGGTACCAGTTTGCGTGCTCGTATTCAACAATTGAAAACTAAATTGCATATTCTTACAAAAGGCTCTAAGACAATTCATCAGCACATTCAAACAGCCAAATCTCTATCTTTGGCATTGGCGAGTACTGGAAAGAAGATAGATGAAGACGATTTAATCCTCTGGACTCTTCGTGGGTTAGGATCTGAATATGATCCTATCGTTGCCGCTATTAACTCACAGTCGAAAATTCCTTCTTTTTCTGCTGTGTGGTATGCTGCTTGATTTTGAATTTCGCTTGGGCGTCTCTACTAGTTGTTCGTCAACAGCCTTCACCTATACATCAGATCATTCCCCTTCTGCTGCTGGTCGGAAAAACAGGGGTCGTGGTTGATTCTCCTCGCCTGGAATCTCTTCTGGAACTTCTGTAGCCTCTGGAAGTTCCACTGATAGAACTGGTACTTCATCACCTGTGGTATATTTTAGATGTGGTCATCTATATCACAAAGCCAACAATTGTTAGGCCCCGGATGCTGTTGTTGGAACTTCTGTCCAAGCTTTGAATGCTTGGCATTCCTCTACCACTACAGATCAGAACTAGTATCTTGACACTGGAGCCACTCATAGGCTTACACTAGACTTGAAAGACGTCTCTGGTAAGAAAATTTACTCTGGAACTAATCGGATTATTGTTGGAAATGGAACTGGACTTCTCATATCTCATACTGGTACTTCGGAATTAAAATTGTCTACTGGTACTTCTATTAATTGTGATGTACTTGTTGTTCCATCTATTGTAAAATGACTTTTATCTGTGGCTCAGTTAGCAAAAACTCATGACTGGTCATTTTTGTTTACTTCTTCTGGTTATTGTATTAAGGACATGAAGAGTGGACGTTTACTCCACCAAGGGCCTCTTAATGGTGGTCTTTATTCTCTTGGTTCTTCTCCAAGTTTGTTTTGCAGCAAATAACTATTCAACTGAGTTATGGTATGCTCGCCTTGGACATCCTTCCAGTCGTGCCCTACACCATTTGTACCATGAACTGGAACTTTCATTCGTACCAGCAACAGGCTCTCCATGTACCAGCTGTCAGATTGGGAAAAGTGATCGTTACCTTTTGCAGTAAGGGAAACTTGATCATCATCCTGTTTGCATATTATACATTGTGATGTTTGGGGACCTGCCCCACAAGTGTCCTTAGATGGTTTCAGATTCTATTTGGTGTTAGTTGATGATTTCAGCAGATATACCTGGTTTTATCCCTTGAAACGAAAATATGATGTTATATCTATTTTCCCTAAATTCATTGCTATGGTGGAAAATGTTTTCTCTTCTCGTATCAAGTATATTCAAAGTGATACACGTGGTGTTGCCGAACCTAAACACCGTTACATTGTGGAGACCGAACTTACGTTATTGGCTCATTGCAACCTCACTTCACCATTTTGGGCTCATGCATTTGCTACGGTGGTATATCTTATCAACCGATTACCTACTGCTTTGCTTAAGTTTAATAATTCTTAAGCATTACTTTATGGTGAGAAACCATCTCGATTTTAGTGCCTTGTATTATCGTTGTTTAACACCATTTGGTAGGACAAAACTTGATTTTAAGAGCAGTCGTTGCATATTTCTTGGATATAGTCCGTCCTATAAGGGGCACAAATGTTTTGAGATCTCTACGGGTAAGATTCTTATCTCCTAACATGTGGTATTTGATGAAAGTACATTCCCATCATCGGATGACTCTCCTGGACATCCCAAACCATTCACTTTTCGGTCCTTACCGAAGTTGCTAAAGTTCCAGCATAACATTACTATTTCAGACTCTCAAGTTCCCGTGACTAGTCAGCAACCACTGGTTCTGGAATCACGAGTTCCGGTGTTTAGTCAGCAACCGATAGTTCCAGATTCTCAAGTTCCAATACTTATGAACTTCTTCCAGCTATGACTGATGTACCAACTCCTTAGACAATGCTTTCGATGTAGGTATCAGTCCATCTACATCACATAATCCGACAGATTGGACACACTCTGAGCCTCCTCCTCCAACTGGTGATGTTCGTTCCTCAACCATCAACAGATCTTACACCATGGTAACTCGTTCCATGGATGGTATCAGAAAACCCAAAGTCTATCATGCCTCCAAGTACCCGTTATCTTATAGTGCTCTTATCGCTGTAAACTCACTTCCACCAGAACCTACATGTTTTACTTAGGCAAACAAGGATAAAAATTGGTGCACACCATGATGGAGAAAATCAATGCACTTGTTAAGAATCAAACTTGGTCTCTGGTACCAACACATCCCTCTATGAATGTCATTGGAAGAAAGTGGGTTTACCGAGTTAAACAACGATCCGATGGAGTTTGGAGAGATATAAGGCCCATCTCATGGCTACGGGCTATTCTCAACAACCTGGTAGGGATTATGGTGACACTTTCAGTCCCGTTGTGAGGCCTGGTACTATTCAGTTGGTATTATCTTTGGCCGTTTTCAACAACTGGTCTCTTTGCCAATTGGATGTGAAAAATGCATTCTTGCATGGTGATTTGTCTGAGACTGTTTACATGCATCAACCCTCAGGGCTTCATTGATCCAACTGAACCTAGATTTTGTGTGCAATCTACACAAATCACTTTATGGTCTAAAACAAGCGTCGTCGAGCCTGGTACCAGAAGTTCAGCACATTTGTTATGGAATGTGGTTTTATTCATTCTCCTCATGATTCCTCCATGTTCATCAAACATATTGATTGTCATATTCTTATTCTGTTAATCTATGTTAATGGTATTGTTCTTACAAGGAATTTTGACTCTCTCATTAAGAAGTTCATTCTGGAACTTTCTCACAAGTTTGATTTGAGGATCTCGGGCCACTCCATTACTTTCTTGGCATGGAAGTCTCCAGTCATGAAAAAGGTCTTCTTCTCACTCAAACCAAATATGTTGTCCAACTTCTCAAGTCGTATGGATTTGATGGGGCAAAACCAATTTTGACTCCACATTCTGGAGTCCGATTGAATTCCAATGAAGGTGATCTACTCACAGATCCTATATAATTTTGTCAACTTGTTGGAGAACTTCAATATCTCTCCATGACACGCCTGGATATTTGTTTTGCTGTAAGTTTCGTTTGTCATTTCATGCATGCTCCTCGCACTAGTCATGTTCTTGCAGCTAAGCGGATTCTTCGGTACATTAAGGGTACTCTAGAACTTGGTATTTAGTTCACTCCTTGTTCCAGTTTTACCTTGACTGGATTTTGTGACGCTGATGGGGTCGATTTCCCCGACACTCGTTGTTCCATAATAGGTTATGCTATCTATTTTGGATCGATCTTATCTAATGGTATTCCCGCAAACAACCCACTATCTCTAAGTCAAGTTCCAAAGCTGAATATCGTGCCTTATCAAGTTTGAGTTCTGAACTTCTCTGGTTTTTGCATCTCCTCCGGTTCCTTAAAATCGAACTACCATGAGCTCCTACCATTCATTGTGATAATATTAGTACCATTTATATGGCTCCTAATCCAGTGGTTCACAATATAAGTAAACATATTGAGATTGATATTCACTTTGTAAGGGAAAAAGTTGTTGCTGGAACTTTCAAACTTCACTATGTTAGTACCAAAGATCAGATTGCTGACATCCTAACGAAGCCTCTTTACCATCCGCGCCATGAAGATCTTTGTACCAAGCTTTGCGTCTTGAACGCACCTTAAGCTTACGCGCACGCCCGGAGGATCGACCTTGTTAGAGTAATCTTAGGGATTATGTTTATATTTAGGATATATGTTAATTGTAGATTTATACTCATCATGTCCCTTACATTACTCCCTTAAATTACTCTAGTATCTTTAGTGTAAATCCTTAGGATTTTCATTGTATGATATATACCTTGTAATATTCTTTGAGATGTAATAGAGAAAATTCAATCCTTTCAGACCCTACCACCGTGGTGGAAGGTACAATCCATATACATGATATTCCCATACATGCATTATATGATCCGGGTGCTTCTCATTCGTTTATTACTCCTATTGTGGCTGCTATGTTGAACTTATCTCTTGCGAGTGACTCTATGCTTTATATTATGTGTTCTCCTTTGGGTGGTATGATTAAAACTGATTACTTGTATTGTAATTATCTGGTGAGTATTGAGGGACACGTTTATCTGGCAAACTTGATTGTTATTCCGATGAAGAAATATGATGTGATTCTCGGTATGGATTGGTTGTACACGCATAAGGGCGAAGATAGATTGTTTTGGGAAAAACGTTGAGTTGGGTACCGGTGTTATTACAGGTTCGAGAGTTCAAGGGAATCCGTTTGTTTGTTTAATGGAAGCTAAGAAGCTTATTCGAGATTGAGCTACTGGGTACGTGGCTTATATGTTGAATCGGCCTAAAGATCAAATTAAACTCAAAGAGACGAAAGTGGCAAATGAGTTCCTCGATATCTTTCCGGAGAGTTTGGGGACTTTGCCATCGGAAAGAGAAATTGAGTTCGTGATTGATCTATTCCAAGAGGCCAAACCGTTTTCGAAAATGTAGTATAGAATGGCTCCCCTGAACTCAAGGAACTCAACGCTCAACTTGATGAGTTATTGGCAAGTGGGTTTATACGACTTAGTACTTCACCTTGGGGTGCTCCGGTGTTGTTGGTGAAGAAGAAAGACGGGACACTTCGTATGTGCATAGACTGTCAAAATTTGAATAGGATGACGGTGGAGAACAAGTATCCCCTCCCACACATCGAATAGTTGTTTGACATGTTGCAGGGTTCGAAAGTATATTCGAAGCTCGATCTCCGATAGGGTTATTACTAATTACGGATTAAGGAGTCGAATATACTGAAGACGGGCTTTAATAGGAGATACTGACACTTTGAGTTCGTTGTGATACCTTTCGGACTTACCAACGCACATGCCGCTTTTATGGATTTGATGCACCTGGTTTTCAAGGAATTTTTGGATAAGTTTGTGGTCATTTTCATAGATGACATATTGGTTTTCTCGAAGTCGGTTGAGAAACATGCACTACATCTTCGTTAGGTACTTGAGAAGCTTCGTGAGCACAAGTTGTATGCGAAGTTTAGCAAATGTGATTTTTGGATTGATCGGGTATCATTCTTGGGATGCATTATCTCCGGTGATGGGATTTCAGTGGATCCTTCTAAGATCGAAACCGTTTATCTTTGGGAGCAACCGAAGAATGTGTTGAAAGTAAGGAGTTTCCTCGGCTTATCAGGTTATTACCGCCAATTCGTAAAGGATTTCTCCAAGATCACAACACCTCTCTTTTGTTTAACTAAGAAGGAAACAAAGTTTGTCTGGGACGAAGCTTTTGAAGAGAGCTTCCGTATGCTTAAGGAGAAATTGATAACAACTCCTGTGTTGACTTTACCGGAAGGTTCGGATGGGTTTTTTGTTTTTACCGATGCATCCAAGGAAGGGTTGGGATGTGTACTTATGCAGAATGGTCGGGTGATTGCTTATGCTTTGATGAAATTGAAGGAGTACGAGCAGAATTACCTAACACATGATCTTGAGTTGGCCGCGGTGATATTTACCTTAGCGAAATGGCGACACAACCTTTATGGAGTGAAGTTTGAGGTATTGACCGATCACAAGAGTCTCTGTTACTTGTTCACTCAAAAGAATTAAACATGAGACAACGTCGGTGGATGGAATTCTTGGAAGACTATGATTGTGTCATACAATATCATCCGGGAAAGGTGAATGTAGTCATGGATGCCTTGAGTCGGAAAGCAAAGATTGCTAAGCTTGAGGCCGATTCAGGAGAGAGTGAAGTCGAGATCCTTGTTTCAAAAATGAGGTTGGCTAACATCACTATACAACGGGATTTGAGGCAATGAATCCTAGATACTCAATCGATGGATGAATGGATTCAAAGGTAAGTGATTTGGGCAAGAACTACTCCTAAGTCTAAGTTTGGATTCGATGATTTGGGGATCTTTAGGTACAAAGGCCGAGTTTGTTACCGGATCGATTGTAAAGGTTAGTACTTGAAGAAGCACATAGGACAGTGTATATGATGCATCCGGGTGGCAACAAGATGTACTGGGATCTTAAGAAGTACTTTTGGTGGCACGGTATAATTAGTTTGGTTTGGTTTTAATTAGTTTTCATGTTAGATTCGTTTTTTCCAGAATTCTTGAATGTTTATGAATTGGTTCTTGAGAGTTTGTTACAATCTGATGAACATGAATTTCTTTAATGCAATTTACTTTAGTTTTATGGGTTTTGTTTTAATTATGAGTAGCTAAACCCTAGCTAGGGCTAGGGGAGTGATGATAATTGCATGATAAGTGTTTGTTATGATGCTTGAATGACTTGTGTTAATTTTTAGTATGAAAACTGATTCAAATTGAATTGCGATGGCCTGATCACCCTTAGCAAAATCTAGGATTACTTGAGAATCAAAAGGCTAATGGTAATTGAGACGGTTTTCATAACTAGTAGATTGTAGGAACGTAAAGAGATTTGGTTATGATCTATACAACAGTAAACCTTATTCCATGCCAAGCCGCTAGAATAGGAATTGCACTAGTCTTGGTCTTGTTGGTTTGATTAATACATTGATGATTGCGAGAGCAACGTTGAGCTTAATTGAATACGATACCTTGAGAGAGGATGATTCATATATAAGTGACTAGGTTGTAGAATTGCACTTGTCAAACGAGTATTGTATTGAATCATGAATGCATAAGTCATTGCTCCCCAGCCTATTGAGTCTACTGAGTTTAATCCGTGTTTAAGTTTGTTATTCCTGTTTTCTGTTAGACAAGAGGGGGGTGAATTGTCACTTTTTCGCCCAAATACTTCAAGTATAAAATCCCCCAAGAATTGGATAAGTCACCAATACTGGAAGCAGTGGTTAAACTGATTCCAGTCAAGAATAGATCTGTTAAGATTACCAAATAACAAATCCACCCAGATTTGTGTCCTTCAAAACCTGATACAAAATATCAGCAATGGAACTGGAACAAATATATTTCACATACCAGTCAGGAACGGAGTAAGCACAAGTAAAGGAACACAAGATATTTATAGAGGTTGGCTCACCACAACTGTGAAAACATAAGTTGGGCAAGTTAGTCCTCTACCTAAGTTTGTTAAGCTTAGGATTTTAAATGGAGTTTCAATAAGATCAGAATCAAGTGAAGCCTATGTAACAAAGACTATGGCTCCGACTTGATCCAAGGGTACAAGATACAAAGAGGGCTGAAAGCAAGAATGAAACCTATGTAACAAAGACTATGGTTTCACCAAGCCAGCAAGCTGAAAGCAAGAAGAGAACCTATGTAACAAAGACTATGGTTCCATCAGGCCAGCAATAAACAGAAGGGAGGTTCCTATGTAATAAAGACTATGGAACCAATCGCTTCCTGGACCCAAGAACTCTGCAAGCTAAAGGACACTATGAGAAAACAAAGTATCACTATGTGTATGGCAGCAATTGACAGATCTTGAAGAGGTCACTTGAATTTGTATCTTCATCCCCTTTTTAAAGGTGTAACTCCAAAAGAGCCGTTGGCTCAGATTTGAACTTTGAAGTCTGCACATTTCCCCAGACTCTGCTACCAGCAGGTGAAAAGAGCTGTTATAACCTTTTGACTTTTAAGGTGGGAAAGATCCATTGGGTTTCTTTGTTCTTTGAGCAAGCATTGGACCAGCATCATCTGCTGACATCATTTGACAATCTTGAGCTCCTAAGAAAGTGTTGACTTAAATTCAAAGCTTGACTTTGAACTGCTTCATGCTAGTGGTCTTTTCTTGTACCAACTGAACCCTTTTCTTTTGATACTTGTTTCTCTTGATCCTTGGACATCCTTTTTGCTGTTGTCAGCTTTAGACAACTTCTTTTGTCTTTCCTTTGAGGTCCTAATTCAAACTTTTGTTCTTCTTCTTCTTCATGATGGACTGATTGTGAAGTTGGATAACTTGATACCACATGGATTGCTCTTTTGTTCATCTTTTCTTTTGGCCCGTCTTGATTGTGGACATACTTGGTCTTTGATTATTGTGGACTTTTTCTCTTCCTCTCTTCTTTAGGATGCTTTTGGTTGTGCATTCCTTTTTGAGATTTGTGCTGAAGGTTGATCAGTTGTCTTGGTACCAGAAAGTACCAGAGATGAGCTGCTTCCATTGATCAATCCTGAACTTCGTATGGCTCAAGTTGTCAATGATCTTTTTTAGATCTGCAAACAGAGCAATGGACAACAAAGACATTTAAGGAAGATCACAACTTGTTAGTCATCAAAATTAAAACAAATCAATTTAACATTTTCTTAGAGTTAATTATTTCAGTTTCGTTCTAGTAGATAGATAAACAACAACTTGAATTCGTTCGGTCTTTAGATTAGAAATAGATATTGAGTAGTGATTGATTTCCCTTCCCTGTGGGTACGATCCTGTTGTGCTACGCGTATATTAAGTGGACACTTGCACGATTGGTTTTAACTAATAAAATCACAACACCACTTTTACTGTGGGGTGAAAAAGACACTGAAAGTTGGGAACTCTCTTCACAAGCTCTTCAACCTCAACATACAGTACTTCTTGAAATTATCAAATCCTCCATACTATCTGGAACATCCTTTGACAGACACTTTTCTGAGCTCAAATACGTCTGCATATTTCTTCTTTCTGCCCTTCTGAAAAATATTCCAGTCAATCTTAGTCATATCATTCTCCATCACATGCACTTTTGTATTTCTCATGGCTTAAAGATTCCATATTTCATGATTCTTACTAGTCTCCTCAAATCCTACAAAAACATACCTCTTCCTGAAAATTGAAAGGAGCAACCCGAGTATTATCAGTGCTTTGACTTAGATACTCCCACTCTTTTGGTCTCAACTTTGACTTCTCTAAAGGGTGCTAGTTTTATATTGTTATCTTATCAGAAGCCAATGAGAAACGTGCACAGATGGCACTGAAATAAGGAATTCAATGCTACAGCTGACGAACTTTGTCTCTCCATAAAAAAGCTGCAGACTGGCCTCTCCTCGCTCACAGCCCATATTAATGACATCAAGCATCGAAGGCTTTGATTGCCCTTCTTGATGATGAAGGGGGAGACATCATGGTTGTTCCTGCTTGATTATGTTGATACCTATCCCATCTCTCTCATTGCATGTGCTTTATGATTAGGTGTTTATGTTTGTGTAATTTCTAAACAATGTTCCTTAGCATGTCATAAACATTACTACTTTGATTTTGTTCATTCTTTACATATTGCCTTGTATTATTTCATACTACTTGGCAGGGGGAGTTTACTACAAATTGGGGGCTAGACTGTTATTCCATGATACTTGACAGGGGGAGCTTGTTAACAAGAAAAGCTTAAAGACAGGGGGAGTTTTTGCAGCACCTACAATTCTCCTTCCAACAAGAAAACACTTTTTGTCATCATCAAAAAGGGGAAGATTGTTGAACATCCAAGGTTTTGATGTGTTCAAAAGATGTAATATTGTTCTCACTTTTGGAAACTCCACTGGAACAAACTGTTCTCGCATAACACTCTCACTTCTGGAAACTCCGCTGGAACAAACTGTTCCCGCAGAACACTTCAGAACATTCAGCTAAAATAAGATGCACAGGTTTCGAGGAATTAAACTTTATTACGCTTGAATTATGAAATAAACTTGAGAAATATTTTTACAGGAACTCATAAACTCTGATAGCTGCCTATGCTAACTTGGCCAAAGGAAAGAGTCATTGGTGCACATGTCTTGAAAATGCCTTGGGAAGAACACCCATTTTGGATTTCAAATTTAGAGCAACGGTCATCATCTTCAGGCTATAAAAGAAGACTCATTTCCAGCACAAAAACTGATTCTTCCAAGCTTTGTTCGCTGCTATTTTCTTTTGTATACACCTTGTAGAGAGTTGGTTCTATGGTGGGTAGCGTTGCGAGAAGATTGGAAATCCTGAAGCTTGGCCTGCGTTGTACCAGTTGTGGTTACTGACTGTACTAGACAGACTCCATTTGTGTTGTATTTTGTAATCTCTCATTTATTAAAGTGATCCATTGAAAATCCTAAGTCTAACGACTTAGGTAGAGGATTAATCCTTTTGGTTCGTACTTTTCACAACCGTTAGGGCCAAACCTCTCTAAATTACTTATCTCTTGTTCGTTAATCTCTTTATCATTGTTTGAGACTTGTTGAGCTCTGCGTTAAGCTACTATCTGAACTTCCAATACTTCATCTTATCTGTCTTGGTTGATGTCATTAGCTTGTGATTGAGCTACTGAAATATACGAATATTGTGTGGTTGGAATATCTTGGTTAAAGCTTTGTGACTATTAAATTTATCATTCACCAAGATTTGAAGCTGTGATTGTTTGAAGCTTTGCTTTGACTGGTTCAAAGCCTAAATCACCATAGAACTTAGATTGTGGAATTGAAAGTGTTCAAGATCTGTGCTCAAAATTTATAATCAAGATCCCTGTCTTGAAACTACAACAATATTGATTCAAGCTAGAATCATTGAAGTTTGATCTAGCCGCATTGACACTCTGATAACTGTGCATGAGCTTGCTAGCTCTGAGCCTTGGCCATTGATACAAACAACATTGAGAGATATTCTGATATTTACTAAAGAGTTGCTTGGCTCCACTAGCGGAGCCAGCTAAGGCCAATGGGGGGATTGACCCAACCCCCCACCTCACCCCCACTAATCCCCTCAAATTTAATTTTTAAAATACAAATATATATTATTAAAAATAAATTAATTAACATTTTTTAAAAGAAATGTTATATGTATATATTATATTAGATATAATTCAAGTTTCGAATATGAAAATAATTAAAAGTGTGAAAGCTTTGTCATGATGCACCGATCACTTTATGAAAAAATCAATTGTATTGTGTTTTTATGCAAGGAAAATTAGTGTAATGTATCTTATATTATATAGATAATGTATCATATAATATTAGAGAGATGAAAATATCATATCACGTCAGTAATTCTAATCAAAACCTAACCCTGTCAAATTAATATCATAAAAAACTCAAATTTTCAATACATATTATTTTAATAAAATGTTGTGAATTCGAATCTTAATTTTGAATATAAAAGACTTAATAGTTTTTTTTATTTAACTGTTTATATTTTAACTTACCTATAATTTACTAAAAGGATCAATTACTACACTCTCGATAGTGGATATTATAATCCCAAAATAAATTTTATTAATTTTTTTTTAAATAAGGGACCATATTAGTATCTGTACGTGAAGACTTTAGTTTGAGAAAAAATGGTAGGAGCAAATTGAAAGGAATACGAATCGTCAAAAAAAATTATAATCAATGAATTGTAGTGTCAAGTTATTATTATTTTTTTAATATATTGAGACGTAGGAATTTTCAGTCTCGGCTGATAAAAAAATCCTGGATCCACCCCTGCTTAGCTCACTTATTGAGTTACTTTGTTATTCAAACATTGTGCGAAAATTTCAAAAGATCAATTCACCCCCTCTTGATCAACACAAGTAATACAAATACCATAGAAACTAAATCAAACAAACAAAGTGAAGGAAATGGAGAATGGAAATAATTGCTAGTCATCATAAGATTATATATATATAGGGATATTACCAATACCCCTCGTGGTTCAATCCGGTTACCAAAAGAACTTCTAATAGTCGAGCAGTTACAAAAAAAGCACCCTGAGTAGGGCATTACTTCATAATTTTTCAGGTATTTTTTTATTACTTCAAGCTGTTTCTTCTAAATTCTCAACTACGAGATTTCTTTTCAAAATGAAAAATCAGGATACCAACTCTACCCAACTAGCGTTTTCGGGAAACTAAATTTTCCGGCGACAAAAGAGTCCATTAACTCTAAAAATCTGTCAATTTTAGGACGATACTCTCCGGATTCTGCTGACTAGGATAAAATAGCTGACGTGGAAATAAAACATGAGACATTGGCAATGACATGTCAGATGATGCATAATAATCTCTCCATGTACGTAAATGCTATTACTAAAAGATCAACACGTTTTTTAGGCCTAGGAACACGATTTGTTTTGGGGGGAAATTTTCCCACCAAAACCAACAAGGGACCAAGTTACTGTTTCGGTCAATGCTTTTTCCTTCACTTATTTAATACCCTGACCACCATTTTTGCCCTAAAGAACTTTGAAGGTACACAGGTAAGAAAAGGGGAAACGACAACACAGGTGATGGTGCAGGATAAGGATTCCTAAGATGCAACCAACACTTTGAGATTTTATTTATGAGGGGAAGACCATCACAGGCGTTTGAGCCTCAAGGTCTAGGTTTCCGATGAGCGTGGGTTCTTCTAGCTAGGATAACACCAGTTTATGCAATGGGAATGCAACAAGAAATGATGAAATGCAAGGAGCTTGAGGAAGATGAAGATGTCGAAAAAATGCAGTAGAATAGCCCAGAAAAAGTGCAGGGTTTCTTGTGGAAGAAGATGACTTGGGGGAGAATGCAGGTGTTCTCCCTTATTTATATGTTAGGGGTGAGGGCAGTTTGGGTAATTGGACCGTGTGGTCCCAAACCTGTGTTGCCCTAACACGTGGCGGCTTCTGATGGCATGAGAGCGACGCCTCTGAAAAGCAGGCGGCGTGCTAGGTACGAGGTGCACACTGCCTTTGTGTCAGAGGTTGTTGGTGAGGGTCGTGCGCGGGGAGGCTCCATATCGGTCCTGTAGGTGTACGGATGCCTTACAAAGAAGAGGGCCATACTCGAGCGAAAGTGACGCTCGGAGGTACGTACGATGGGGACTCCCCGGGCAGAGGGCCTATGAGCGTCAACTATCCGAGCGTTGGAAAATAGGTGCCCTCGGGAGATGCCTCCCTGGGAAGGGTGGCTCTGAGGGCCATGGCGTGAGCGTCAGGCTTGTCAGCCTGAACCCCTAACCTGGACAGTTGGTCGAGGGTCGTGGGCCTGTATTGGTCAACAAGTGAATGGGTTGGGTTGGCCCGCGAGCCCATCAATGCGAGCGTCCCATCTCCAAGTCGGCAGATAACGACACGTGGATGGCTCTGACAAGGGCGTGGTTTTACGACTCATCATTTTTTCCCCCAAATTCTGTAGTATCGCTTGAGCGTACTGTAGAATTTAAGAGAAGTGAGCCTTAAACTTTTGAATATCCGAGGGTCAAGCTTCTGCAAGAGAAGTGCCCGCTGGTCTTCCATAAGGGGCACGTTCTGACATTGCCATAAATGTGGTCATGTCTGCATTTAATGCTGAGTGGGAGTGTGGGCGCGTGTATTCCGGGATACGTGAGGCGGTTACCAAAAGTGGGGGGACTTTCTAGGCGGGACATGATTGCGTTTTCAAATCCCTAACCCTAGTTAATGCCAACTGCTGCTCCTATAAATAGGGGTAGCGAAAACCCTTGAACTCTTTCACGCAATCAATTTTCCTTAAGCATACAAGCAGCAAGAACCTTCTGCGAAGTTCTGCGAATTCCAACAAGCTTTTCCTTCAATCCTTAGGTAAATCCTCTTAACTTCTGATTTTCTCGTGCTAACTTTAGATTTAGGTTGAGTTTATGCGACATTTATCAAGTGAGGAGCCCCTTTTTCCATCACTGAACCTTTTTTGAAACTTTATCTTCAAGAATCTAAAGTCCATTAATGGCGAAAAACGTCATGGATGCTTATGTGGAAGAAATAGATGAGATGTCAGTTGGGAGCTCTTCCCCTCATGACCATGTGCCCACGGCAGTTCCAATGGCTAGAGCCTCCCCAGGTGATGAGATTTCTACTGCCATTCCAGTGGCCAGGGCTCCGGTTGATGCCGGGGATGATGAGGTTGATGCCGTCGTTCAGGGGATGAACGTGCGTTCTCCTGGAGGGGTGGATGATCTCTTCGAAGAGATGAATAATATGATAGAAATGCAGAGACAAGGGGAGAGAGTGTTTCCCGTGTTGAACAGTGTCCTAAGGCCTCAAGACCACCGGATTACGATGGCAATCGCGGCTCCTGAGGGCGAGGCAGGGCCATCCGGGCGTCAAATTGGTGGTGAACCCCCTCGCAAACGACAGAGGAAGGGGAAAGAGCCTATAACCCGGGTAAGGCAGAACAATCCTCATCAGACAGATAGATCTCCTGATGAAATCGAGAGCATTTTGACGCTCGAAGACTTGGAGGATATGAAAGCCAAGGTTTATTGGGATGAGGTGGTGTTCCCAATTCGCCTTCCAGTGGAGGGAGAGAGAGCTAACCGACCGCCTCCAGGGATGATGACCGTCTACTTAGATACGGTCTTGGCTGGGGGTCTGAGGTTTCCAATCCCACCGGCCGTTGCCACCATCTGCAATTATCTAGTACTTAGCCCTTCTCAGATCCTTCCGAACGTTATAGCATTAATAAACACTTTCGTGATGTTGATGAAGGCCACGGGCCATGAACCTTCCGTAAACAACTTCAACAGCTTGATCCAAGTGGCCCGCTCACCTCGCTCGTCCCCCACAGATGGGTTTAACTATACCCAGGCCAAGTCTGGCCTTAAAATGATAGACTCACCCTCCTCCTCATATGGCGAGCATTTGAAGGAAAAATATTTCTTTGTGGGAGCGCCAGGGGGGATTTTCAGGGCCCACAGAGGGTGTATAGTACATGGAGAGGGGCCATTGGTCAGGAACAGGTCCAAGAACAAACTTTTCGAGGATTGGGTAAAGAGCTTGGCCCTCGTAATGAGGAATGAGAAAAAGTGGATAACGGCCGAGGAATTGATAAAGAAGGAGGAAGTCTTATTCCGCTATGGCCTTTCACACCCTCCTAGCATGGTAGCCAACCCTCCTGCTCAAATCATGGCCCTCGACGGTTAGATCCTAGGAACTAACTTCTCTAACACTTGGGATAGCGTTACTGACTTTGTTTAGCTTATCATGTTTTTATAGTCAGTGCCTCAATAGCATCTTCATGATGCTCGTGTTTTTCATCTTTCAGACGCTCAAATACTTACAACAGGAATGGACACAGAGAGTATTGCCAAAATGATACGCGCTCAGAGGGAGGGCGCTAATCAGCAACCACAACCACTACAAGAAATTCCCGAAATTCCGACGGAAGTTCCCGTCGAAATTCCATCGGAAATTGAAAGTTCCGATGGACTTCCGACGGAATTCCGATGGGAAACAGTCCCTTGGAAATTCTCTCCTTGGAATAAATAAACCGACGGACTACCGAGGGACGAAAAAAAAAATTAAAACAATTCCGACGGGATTCCGAGGGAAATCCCGTCGGAAAAGACATAGGCTGAATAAACGATATATATTTTCAGACGGGTATACCCTCGGAATCCCATCGGAATGTTTAAAAATATAATAAAGTATTAATTAATTCCGACGGGATTTCCCTCGGAAATCGGTCGGATTGTTTAAAAAAATTTAAAAATATTAATTAATTCCGACGGGATTTCCCTCGGAATCCCGTCGGAATATTTAAAAATATAATAAAAATATTAATTGATTCCGATGGGATTTCCCTCGGAAGCCCGTCGGAATTATTAAAAATATAATAAAAATATTTATTATTTCCAACGGGTTTTTCGTCGAAAATCCGTCGGAATTATTAAAAAAATACTAAAAATATTAATTAATTCCGACGGGATTTCCCTCGGAAGCCCGTCGGAATTATTAAAAATATAATAAAAATATTAATTAGTTCCGAGGGATTTCCCTCGGAATCTCGTCGGAATTATTAAAAATATAATAAAAATATTAATTAATTCTGACGAGATTTCCCTCGGAATCCCGTCGGAATTATTTCAAAAAGAATTTTACATTTTTTTTAAATCCGTTTTTTCCCCCTTTTTATTATTATTATTTTTTTGTACCTGTCAAACATGCAATTTATCCCAACAATTCATCAAATATACAATTCATCCATAATCAATCCAAATATTCATTTCCAACAATACATCAGATCCGAACATTCATCCTTTCCACATGCTACGAATTCATCCAACAAAAGTATTTATCCATAATTACACATGCTACAAATTTATACATCCAACAAAAAAGTATTTGTCCATAACTACACTTACTAGTCTTCCATGCTACAAATTTTTATCCATAACTACACTTACTAGTCTTCACATGCTACAAATTTGTACATCCAACAAAAGTATTTATCCACAAGTACACTTACCAATCTTCACTTACATTATCCTCATCCTCGTCCTCCCTCTCTTCATCATCGTTATTTTCATAAGTTATAGGAGTGTTTCTTTTGCTCTTACCGGATCGACCTTTGCTCTTACGCCTTTCGCGAGTTTGTGAAGCATTTATTAGTTGATTAACCGCTTGTGTTTGCATCTCTATTAGCTTCGTAAGTTGTTCCATTTGCTGCTGCGTTTGCTGTTGCTGCTGTTGCATTTGTTGAGTTATATCGCCTGACATATTACAAAATTGATTATGATATAGTTTTACATCCCATTTGAATATAGATAAAATTTAATAATTCACATGATATAGGAATTGGTAACAACAACAGCTCACGGGCAAATCAGCAACAGGGGACTAATCACTTCCAATTTTAGTTGATTACAAATAAACGAAACAGCAACAACAGAATGAAATAAATTGATGTGTACCTCAATGGGAACTAGAGCAATCCAAAGTTGTACTTATGTAAGTTCCTGATATCAAGTTGTACCAAAATCGTTCACCAAATTCTGCAAAAGTTTCAAAGGTTGAGTCATCTAAACAAAAAAGAGCAATTAAAGCATGTATGTGATAAAAAGCTTGCAATTACAGGTGGAATAACCTAACTGTGAAATATATCCACTGACATGATTTTCCCAATAAGAGCGCATGAAAATATAAATATAAATATGAAAATGTAAGAATCATTTCTCATAGACTCTTCAACCTCAACCAACGAAACTGCACAATTGATGAAAATTAACCTAAATTCAACGAACAATCAAAACAAAATCCAAAAAATTAACCTAAATTCAATTGGGCGAAAAAGGATGCGAAAATTAACCTAAAACCACAAAATTAAAGAAAAACTAATAAAGCCCATTGATTTAATCAATCAAATAACGCCTAATCTATTTATACATGCAGAGAACAAGAAAAATGAAATTCGGGAGGCAAAAAACTTACCAGAAAACTAGAAATCTGGCAATATCCTGTTATTCTTCACATTTGGAACTGGGAGATGCTTAGATTTGGCAATATCGAGAGATTTCGGAGCTGAGAAGAGAAGCAAGAAATCTGAAAGAAATGACATACAAAAAAACTGAGCAATATCATGTAAATTGCTTAATATATCATTCTAAATATGGGAATTGAAGATGGAGCGCCATTAACGTGCATACGGAGCTCAGCATCGTTGCTGTAAGCATGCAGATCTTGGCACGTCTCAATTTCTCTTAATGGTGTATTTTTATTTTCTATATTTGTATTATTTCGTTTTGTGACTGCACAATTCATGAAAATGCTGTAACTGCACAATTGATGAAAATTAACCTAAATTCACTCAATTAATCATTTCTCATAGACTCCTCATTTCTCAATTCACTCCTATTATCCAAATTTCATCATGACTTCTTAGCATAGAGGAATCATTTCCTCACCATTTATTCTAATTCATCACTCAACTTTGGCAGAATTTGGTGAACGATTTGGTAAATTACCATGACTTAGAGCTATCATTGTCTACACCAACCTAATGCTCTCAACATATACAGCTTGGATATTAAGAAAACAAACATTAAATATGACGTGGTTTAAGGGATCAAAGAACTGAAGCTAAAATTGCATACTTTGGAATTTTCAGCAGAAGACTAAAAGGGTGTTAGCTAGGTGCCACTTAAAGTGTTTGTGTTCAAGTGCAGCTTCTAAGTTATTTCATAAATAAAATGTTGATCCTATTTCTCCAAATATTCAGTATATTACCATTTTTAACATGTCCCACGTTGAATAAAAATCAAACCATGTATTAGTTAGTAAATATCGAAAAAACTCATGAATAAATCTTGTATAAGGAACATTTTCAGCTGTGAATAAATACATGCTACGATTTCAGTGGCAGACTTGTCTTTTTCCATAAAAATTCAACTCATGAACAATTGATTAACTTCCCGTGTAAATTCATGCTAAATCATTGTCCTGATATATGATATGCGTGAACCTGATATATGATCATGTATGCACATGTTATATGCGTGAACCTGATATATGATATATGATATGTGTGAACCTGATATATGATCATGTATGCATGTATATGAGTATGCACATATATATATAGAGAGAAAAAAACACCCTAAATTCTTGATGTGTAAAAAAGCAACCTATATAGAAAGAGAAGTTCAAGATAAGTGGAAATTTTAGATAACGGTAAAAGGGACAACCGCATTTCCCAATATTCTTGATGTGTAAAACATACCAACCTAAATATGTTGGAAAACACGAATCAGAAAGCAGCGGAATTTAAAAAATTTTCCCAACAAAAGGATCTTGAACTCGCAATCGTGTATCCAAATTCGTAAGGATAGAAAACTTACTTTTCTTTTATTCTTTCTTGAAGCGTTTCAAGCCACCCAAGAACGCTCTTCTCGCGGCTTGATCCCCTCTCCTTGGTAAAGCTCGAATCTTCAAACTTCTAACTTGAAGTCTCTAGAGAAAGTCCACCAACTTGATCACAATCTAACTAGTAAGGATGCTAGTTCTCTAGTTAGTGTTTAGGCTTAACCTAGGGTTTTATTTTATCTTGGAGAAAGGAAGGTGTTCAACACATGAACCAAGAATTGTCAATTAGCTCTAAAGGGGAGCTCATATATAGGAAAGGGGAGGGGCGACCGAAATCCTTGTCCTCATAGGCAAGGGTTTTGGTTCCTCTCTCCTATTACTTGATCTTCAAGTAATTTCCAACTTTGACTTTGAATTCAAATTCAAATCAACTTTGGGAGAGCTAAAAATATCCAAACTATTTTTGGATTATTTTATACTTTATTTATTATAAAAATAAATAACTTATTTTTATCTAATTAATTAATTTGTAATTAATTAACTAGATTATTTTCTCCAAAATAAGACTTTCTTTTTAATTCAAAATTAAACCAAAGTCTATTAAATAATTAACACATTTAATTATTTAATACATATATATATAATATATAATATATATATATTCACACGTGTGTGACACGTGTCACAGTGACACGTGTCACTCAAGTGAGCCACACGTGTGATTTCACACGTGTGGAACCCTCTTGGCCCGATTAACTCGTTTAATCATTTTTAAGCCTCAACTCATGTAACCAAGTTGTTGTGTGTGACCCTCTAGGTTCTCAATTCAATTAGCAGTGACCCTAATTAATTAATTCACTAATTAATTAATCAGTCCACAGATTAAACGACCATAGTCTAGCAATAGGTGTTTAACCCCTACCTGAATTGGAATGTTCGGATTCGACAGAACCTTTAAGTCATTGATTCATGTGAGATACAATCCTCCTACTTACTATCTCTCAACCAAGATCTAGGGTAAGGGAATAATCAGAACCCTAATAATCCGGTCTTAAAGCTAAGTGCATTTCATATCCATTTGATCTCAATCCAAGAAACCCTTTTCTTGATGTCTTGATCTACTGCCTTGGCCAAGGACTCCATATGGCATATGAATGACTTACACAATAAGAGATCACCTTGCAAATGCAAGTGTAGGTCCTTTCTTGATTCTCATTCACTTTCATGAATCACTTGTGCAGCCCCAGCATAAGCCTTGAATCAGTTGTCTAAGGCGACACCCTTTAAAGCTTATACCTAAGACTACAGAGTTAACTCATAAAGTGACAAGGAACCTCAAGTCTAAGGATCAATTAATCACATCAATGACTCGTGAGATATTTCCTAATCTGGAAGTTTCCATTTCCTGAAATAGAAACTTCCTTTCCCATTTAGGAATGTTCTCACACGGGGCACCTCAGTGAACTTACTTATTAAAGTAAGCACCCTCATGTATCACGCACGTATCAACTATACACTTTGCACCTTCATGAAACAAGGTGGTCCTTCTTAAGGGCGTGATCCCACAAGCAAGCCTTAGAGGAGTCAGGTTGACACTCCCACTGTCTATAGGACTCATCGGCTTGGAGTATTTGACTAATCATGACTTATGTGATATAGGGCTCGTTTCATGAACCATTTCACCTAAATGGTAGAGTCCTAAAGTCATCAGGATTAGGGGAGTTCTCATACATGCACAGCTAAAGTAAACGCATACCAAACAAGAGCATATAAAGAAGTGTTGCCTCAATTCGTTATTTCATTCAAAGATTGTCTGTGATTACAATAAGGAAAAGCACAAAGCGGATATACAATCGGCTTTCTAGGGCACTATTCCTAACAAAATATTCCTTCAATAATCAACCTTCTTTTGTCACCGGTTTCAAGCAGGCCTTGCAATGCGCTAATGATTGGTAAACCGGCTCCAACAGTTGCTTCGTAGATTTACCTGAGTTCTAATTAACTTTAGAGGGCCCCTTGTGAGTTGTGACATGATTTCAGAGAGGTCTGCATCAGAAAAAATATAAAAAGTACTTGAGAATTCACAATCTAATCGGAATGGAAGATATATCAAGAATAATTAACAAACTCTACAGTCTATACCTTCAATAATATTTAGACTCGAGCATTTAAAGATGTTGTACCTTAAATCTTTTATAGAGCCACCAACTTAATTAATAACCTACATATTTACAAATTTTAAGGCAACAACAGCAGGTATACAACAATGACAAAACTAATTTCATTTTAGTTTGATACATCAATGTAAAGTGGCAGCCACGTTTCCATGTCTATCCCATTTTTCCAACAATAATTCAAGGTAGTAGGCAAGCAAAAAGGGGCCTCATGGCAGCAGCCATTTTCATGACTTTCCCTACCATAAACTCACGCAACACCCCACAAAATGCAATGCAGCAGCAGGAAATTCAAGCAAAAATATACATATTTTGGCTGCAATTTCAAGCAAAAATATCATAACCCATTTCCATATTTTATCACATTTCCATCACCTAAAGTTTATATATAAATATATATATATACACATCAACTTATGCAGCAATACTTCTTGACCAAATTAAAAGACATCAAAATTTAACATTCCCCGAACTAAGTATAATTTGAACGAACGAAGAACAATTCTGAAACGAAAACAAGCAACGACTTGAAATTCTTTAGCGTATGAAATATGAAAACTAACTATGCATGATAAACAACAGAGAAGAGTGGTCTTATTTGATTGTTTCTTCAACATATAAGTCCGATAAAGCAAAGAAAACAAGAGAACATTGAAGCCAGTCATTACAAGTGCAATTAATGATGAAAAACATCAACGAAAAGTCGCTGTCCCTGTTGTGGACTGCGCTCTGCTTTTTGTTTCTTTTTACTAATTCTTATTTCTTATTTATTTCTTTTTTCTTCTTTCGTATTTTTTAATTGAGGGGTAGATTCTATGAGAAACAAGACAAAGAAGAACGAATGCTTACAAGCGACGCGCACAAGGATTCCTCTGCAGCAGCAAAGTTTAGGAATCTACAGACCAACGAGCAAGACACAAGATCCTACAGTCAAATGGCACAAATAAATTAATAAATGAATTCAAATTATTAAAGAGAAAATAGAAAAGGTTCAGCATTCATAAATAATAAAACAGACAGAATCAAAAGGCGAACAAGCACAGCCACAAATGCTATGCAGATACAGGACAATTCTTGATACCTCAGAGGAGGGAAATCTGGGCAGGTTACATTTGCAATCACATGAGGAAATCTGGGCAGGTTGCATTCGCAATAACATGGTTACTCACGCTTCCCAGAATTATCCTTCAGACAGAGATAGTAAAATTCACTTTCTTTGAACAATTCGGAAAGAAAAATCAACCATTTAAAGAGATAGATAGAGCAAACTCCAGATTCCTTGAGTAATCTTGAAAGAAGATTCAACCATTTACAGAGAGAGTTGAATTGAAGAATAGAAATGTACCGTTTGCCGAGGCCTCTGAAACTTCAAACCTTCAACAGCTTCAAGTGAAGCTTCTCTCTCGCATCTCCCCAGTACAGCTTTGTCACAACGTATATCTAAGAATCAATCAATCAATCGACATTCTCAATCTTCACAAACCAACATTCCGATTTCCGAACCGAAAATCTTAAACAAAAATTAAATTCCCCTTACTTGGCAGGCGACGACCGGTAGGCGACAGCGGAGGCTAGTGGAGGTGACACCAAGCCAAGACCGGAGCTGGCGGAGGTAAGAGCAAGCGAACACCGGAGCTGGCGAAGGCGAGTGTGAATTCGGCAGTAACAGTGCTTCAGGAGCTCGCGCCTCAATTTGGAAGAGTGAAGGAATTTGGGGCGAAATGAAATTTTGCCCTAACTTTTTTGAGTATTAGTTGTTTGAAGATAGGTTATTAACAAAAAATTAAATTTCCAGCAACCAAATACGTTAGCTTGACTGGCAAAATGCTGCCCAATATACCATGGGCTCCTGTGTTCGATTCCCAAGCAACACCTATTTTTAGATGTTTTTTTTTTTTTATACATTTTATACAATCCGACGGGATTCTAACGGAACCCCATCGGTTTTAGTTAATTTCTATTATATGTATTTTTTCGTTAATTTTTAATTTTATTTTTTATTTAAAATCTATTTTTATTTCTATTTTATATTTTATATTTTGAAAAAATCAACGGGATACTCCTCCGAAATCCGTCGAAAATATATATAATTAATTTTTAAATTTTATAATAAAAAGACCGATGGGATTCCGAGAGATAAACCGTCGGAATTGGTTAATTTATATTATATGTATTTTTCCCTTAAATTTAAATTTTATTTTTCATTTAAAATCTATTTTAATTACAATTTTATATTTTATATTTTATATTTTTAAAAAACCGACGGGATTCCCCTCGGAATCCCGTCGGAATTTTTTTACCAATACTTTTTGAATTTTATAATAAACAACCGACGGGATTCCGAGGGAAATCCCGTCGGAAATATTTATTGTCTATTATTAATTTTATATTTTAAAATATCCGACGGGATTTCCCTCGGAATCCCGTCGGAAATATTTTTCATTGTAATTATTTACAAAAACAGACGGGATTCCGAGAGGAATCCCGTCGGAATTATTTAATTTATATATATTTTTTTAAAAATCCAAACCACAGCGGCCTGCGCAACCCTCGAACGCCCCAAGGGGAAGAGGGACCCGCTGAGGATCAGGGCGAGGCGATGGTGGTAGAGGCGCTCGTAGGGGGGCAGGGAATAAGGTCCACATCACCGGCCCCATCAAAGACTTGACTCTAGAAGGCGCTCGGGGTGCCACTCCCCCTTCTGCCGCTCCTGAAGGGCCAGTTACCCTCAGCTCCAGCGCCTCCCACAACCGTTCGGGAGAATTAGCCCGTTTTCATGAGGTAATAAGGGCTGACCGTCAGGGGAAAAGAAAGAGGCTGCCAGATTCCATCCCCATATCTGGGAAAGGGAAGGAGGTGATCGTAGGCCACCGTGGCGAGAGCAGTGACACCTCCTCGTCGGAGGATGAGGATTTTTGGAAGATAGGTTGCCGGGGGACGCTCGGTATAAACGTCAGAGGACGGCCATCGTCAATATGGTTGCGGAGATCGTTGGGAAACTTCAATTCTCTGGCGATCACCACAAGATGAATGAGCATGATGCCGCTCGGGTCGCAGATGATGCTTGTCACGCTCTCCTGACGGTAAGACTTTGGATAATTTGGTGAAACTCCAGTTTTTCCCGCTTTACTTCTGGTAGTAATCCTTGCTTCTGGCTATTCAAGAAGTAATCCCGAGGCTGAAGAACTTACAAGGTCGAGCGCAGGCCTACTTTGAACACAAGGCCAAATACAAGAAGTTGCTGCGCATCTCTGACCCCGGCCAGCTGCATGAGGATTACAATAACGTCTGCGCTCAACTTACCGCCTCTGACCTTGAAAAGGATAAGCTGAAAGAGGACTTGAAGAAGTCAGATGATGCATGTCTGGCCCTTGACGAGCGTCACAAGAAGCTTAAAGAGGAGCGTGACCAGTTGAGGGTCCAAAATGGGGAGTTGGGTGAGCAACTGGCTGAGAGTACTCGTCAAAATGAGGTAACCAAGAAGACCCTCGCTGAGTTGTAGGAGAAAGTGGCCGGCTTAGAGACGAAGGTGGCATGGGATACAGTGATTAAGTTTGTGCGCTCAAAGGCTTTTGTGTTCACAGCCAACCTTCACTGCTTCGACAACGCCCGGAGGTTCTTCCAGAAAGCTATCGGGTAAATGGTGAAGCTGGGATTGGCTCCTGAGAGCGCTCGGACTGATGAGCGCCTTCGCATGGACTTGGACGAGAACTGTGAGCCTATAGTCCGTGAAAGGGATCCCTCGGAGGGTTTGGCAGAACCAGAGTATCAGGAACTTGTGACGATGCTCCAGGGGGAGTTCATGGCGGCCAACCCCATAGATCCTAAGCCCCTTCAGATAGAGGATGAGGGTACCACCATAGACGCTCTGGCTGGCGAGGATCCTGGTGATACCCAAACTTCCAACGCTAACGTGTTGGCCCCAGTTCCTATCTCAACTGCCCCTCCTGAACCCGAGAGCCAAGCTTAATGATGCCCTCTCATTGCTGCTTTAAGATTCTGTCCTCTTATTTTCCATTTCAATCTATGAACACTTTGTCCCTGTATTTGATCTTCCTACTCTCCTCAGTGTATCTGAACTTTCCCTTACTATTTGAATGCTTATGTTTGATTATCTCTGTTTCAGATTGTTGAGCACTGTTGTTACTCCATGTTGGATGTTTGTATGCATGTTTCCTTTGATGCTTTGAATATTGGTGATGGGAGTGTATGCGCACGAGGGTGTTTCTTTTGAGGGTACCCTGGCGCATATCACTATGTATTCTAAGTTTAGGACTTGAAAATGTTTGAGAGATGAACTCATGGGCGCGAGGGCGTTCCTTACGGGGGTGTCCATGTCGTATTCATAGTGAGGCTCGAATTTGAACTTAGGAACCCCCGGAGGAGTTACCTAAGTATTGGCCTTAAAATAGGTGATGTATGCCTCTGATTTGAGCGCTCCGATATCTTGAGTAAACTTAGAAATCAACTGTAGAATTTGCTAAGTACGGAATTAAAACGAGCGCGTCTATAATGTTAGCTTCGAACTTAAGCGTTCATGCGAATATTAGCTCAGAGTTTATTATTTTCAAGCGTACTCTTACCTAAGAATTCGAGGGTCATTGGGGGTTTACGAGCGCGAACTGGAGTGAATGTCCAACTAGCGTAAATTAAGCATTTAGCATCCCACCTTTTCGACATGCTCACTCTCAGGGTTGCTCGCTTATGAGCGTCAGAATATTCAGTGCGGAGTGTTCTCAGTACTCAGATAGCGTTGATTTTGAAGTTAATAAGTTGTTCATTAAGCCGTTCGACGTGGAGGACGCTCGACACGGAGTAGGCTTTAGCACAATCGAGTACTCAAACCTTTAATTAAAGAAAAAAGCAAATAATCGATATAATAATCGGTAAAATACTTATCGTCACACTTGCAATTAATAATAACTGTTATGCTTTCTGTCAAAAGAAAGTACAAGATGCCTTGAGTGGGCAATTACAAAATCTGACGTTCACACGTAGAACCGTCTAAGGTTACATGCATTCCACGGTCTAGGGAGACGCTCGCCTTGCAACGTCTCTAGCAAGTAGGTGTTGTTCGTGCGCACCTGAATGACTTTGAAGGGGCCTTCCCAATTAGGGTCCAACTTACCTACGTGCTTGGAAACTTCAACTCTTTTGAGGACCAAGTCTCCCAGCTGGAAGGTCCTCTCTTTAACAGGCTTGTTATACTGGTGGGCTACAGTCGCCTTATACTTACGGATCCGAGCCCAAGCAGTATTTCTTCTTTCGTCCAGTAGATCTAATTCGAACGTCCGACTATCCTCGTTGGTTGCAGGCTCGAAGTAGGCAACGCGCGCTGATTCTTGATCAATTTCCACGGGTATCATAGCCTCGGAGCCGTATACGAGGGAGTAAGGGGTCTCTCCTGTTGCCGCTCGGGGGGTAGTACGGTACGCCCAGAGGGCCCCTTGAAGTTCTTCTGCCCATTCTCTCTTTTTACTTTCGAGCATCGTTTTTAGATGCTGAAGTATGGTCCGATTAGTTACCTCAGCTTGACTGTTGGCCTGGGGGTGGCCTTCGGAAGTGAAGCGTTGCTCAATCCCAAGTTCATAGCACCAATCTCGAGTATCAGCGGCGATGAATTGGGAACTATTATCCGAGATGAGCACCCTCGGGATACTGTATCTGCAGATGATGTTCTTCCAAATGAAGTCCCTCACAACTTTGAACGTTATCTTCACGACCGCTTCAGCTTCGGCCCATTTGGTAAAATAGTCCACAGCGAGGATCACAAATTTCCTTTGTCCGACCGCCATTGGGAGGGGTCCCACTATGTCAATGCCCCACTGGTCAAAGGGCCACGAAACGTCAATAGGGATCATTTGGGCCGCCGACAGTTGAGGGGTGTTGGAGTGAAACTGGAATTTAGGACACCTTTTGGAATAGCTGATGGCATCATGCAGTAACGAGGGCCAATAGAACCCACTTCTCAAAACTTTCTTAGCTAGAATTCGACCGCCAGAATGGTTCCCACAACTCCCATTGTGCACATGCTCTAACACTTCTTTAGCCTGCGATGGTCTCAAGCATCTTAAAGGTGGACCCTGGAAAGACCGTTTAAATAGACACCCGTCGCTGTCGAGAGAGAAGCGCGGGGCCTTACTCCTAACCTTCCGTACTTCCACTTTATCGCTTGGGCAGGTTCCATCCCTTAGAAACCTAATGATGTCATCGAGCCAACAAGGTTCAGAGGGATCAATCACGTTCACCTCACCCGAGAGTCCCGCTTCGCGAATCAGCGGCTTCTCCGTTCTAAGGAATGTGACTGACCGCTCGCAGGAATCTTCCAGAGCGGATGCAAACTTGGAAAGAGCTTCCGCAAGCTCGTTTTCTGTTCTTGGGATCTGCAACAAGTGGAACTCCTTGAATTTGGAGATCACTTCCTTAGCGCTCGCCAAATACTATACCATAGTGGCTTCTCGAGCCTCATAAGTGCCGTCAATTTGGCTTGGATCAACTGGGAATCAACATACGCAGTGACCCGAGCGGCACCATTTTGGAGGGCTATCCTAAGCCCCTGGATTAGAGCCTCGTACTCTGCCTCGTTGTTGGTGACCTGGAACGCCAGTTTGATAGCGTAATCAACTTCAACACCGTGAGGGTCTCTGAGAGTCACCCCGGCTCCCCCCCTTGGGAGGTCGAGGAGCCATCTGTGTGTAGGAGCCATAGTCCCTCTGCCATCGAGGGCATAGCGTCCAAATTGAAGTGCTCTACCAACAGGTCTGCCACTACCTGAGCTTGTATCGCTGTGCGAGGCTCGAAGGCTATGTCGAATTGACTGAGTTCAATTGACCATTTAATTAACCTTCCTGAGACGTCCGGCTTCGCGAGCACTTGTTTGAGGGGTTGGTCTATGAGCACTGTGATAGAATGAGCTTGGAAATAAGGCCTTAGCCTCCGTGAGGCGTTAACAAGCGCAAATGCAAACTTCTCTATCTCCATATATCTTTTCTCCGCTCCTTGTAAAGTTTTGCTTAAATAATATACCGGCATATGTTTACGCTCGCGTACCGCCACGAGGACAGCGCTCGTAGCTTCTGAGGATACTGAGAGGTAAACGAACAGGTTTTCCCTTAGGTTAGGCTTGGTTAATAGTGGTGCGCTCGCGAGGTATTGCTTCATGTCCTGCAACGCCTTCTCGCATTCCTCGCTCCAGGAGAAGTTGCGAGCGTTGCGCAAAATTTTGAAGAAAGGTAAATTCCTATCCGCCGAGCGGGAGATGAACCTGTTTATTGAAATGATCTTGCCCACCAGTACTTGAACCTCTCTCACATTCCGAGGGGAAGAAATATCTAGGATTGCTTTAATCTTCTCTGGGTTAGCCTCTATGCCTCGCTGACTGACCATGTAACCTAAGAATTTACCTCCATGAACGCCGAACGTACACTTGGAAGGGTTTAGCTTCATTCCATAGTGACGTAGGACGTTGAACGTTCGCTTAAGATCCTCCTGATGGGAATGTTGATGCTCGCTCTTGACGATCATGTCATCGACATTGACCTCCATGGACTTTCCAATTTTGCACTCAAACATCCTATTGACAAGGCGTTGATATGTCGCCCCTGTATTTTTTAGCCCGAAGGGCATAACCTTAAAGCAGTAAACACCCACATGGACCACGAATGAAGTTTTAGGGCGATCCTCGGGCGCCATGAAGATCTGATAATACCCCTGGAAGGCGTCCATCATACTCATAAGCTCGTAGCCAGCCGTTGAATCCACTAACTGATCGATCCTCGAGGAGTGGGTATGGGTCCTTTGGGCACGCCTTGTTAAGGTCCGTGAAGTCATTGCACATGCGCCATTTATTAGCACTCTTGGGCACTAGTACAACGTTACAGAGCCACTCCGGGTATAAAATCTCCTCAATGTACTGAGCGTCAAGGAGTTTATTGACCTCTTATTCGATGACTTGCCTCCTGAAACCATGAACGTCCCTCTTCTTTTGCTTGATGGGCTTAAAGGCTGGGTCCACATTGAGTCTGTGAAATATGATACTTGGATCTATTCTGGTGAGATCGGAGGCCTTCCAGGCGAATACGTCGAGGTTTTCCCGAAGAAAATCGATCATCATGATCTGGGAGGGGCCGTCGAGGTTTGAGCCAATTTAGGTAGTTTTATCTGGATTCCCAGGTTCCAACTCAATGGTCAAGAATTTTTCGACGAGCTCAATGCGCATTTCCGGCCCTGGAGCCTCGAGCGCTCGCTTCTTCCCAATATGTTTACTGCTACTCTCATTCAAGGGCCCATCACCCTCGCTCTCGGAGGACGATCCTTCGACGGCCCCAGGTGGGCCATCCTCAGCATGTTATGCCCCGCTCGGGACCTTCTTTTGTTCTTCTTCTTGTAAAGTTTGGCCCTCTTACGCTCGGGACCATCTTCATCCAATTTGGGGAAGTCAACCGACTTTTTGGTGGAGCTGGCCTGAATGGTTTGCTTGGGCTTGTGGCTTCGAAGGGAAATGATGTAGCATTCCCAAGCCTCTTTAACGTTGCAAAGAACTTCGCCCGTTCCCTCGGGGGTGGGGAACTTGACTTTCTGATGATATGTCAAAATTACTGCTTTAAAATCCACGAGCGCCGGGCGCCCTATGATGATGTTGTACGGGAGGTCCACTTCGACCACTGTGTAAAGAACGCTCCAAGTCTTTCGCTGTGGGGCGCGACCAAAAGAGGTGGCCAAGCGAATTTGTCCACGAGGGATAATCTCAGAACCCCCAAAGCCGACGAGGGCTGTCCTGAGGGGTTCGAGTGGAATGTTTGTTATATTCATCTTTTGAAATGTGGTGTAAGGGAGAACGTTCACAGAGCTTCCACTATCAATTAAGACCCTGTTTACAACATGGTTATGGATATCTAAACTAACCACCACGGGACAGTCAGAGGTTTCACCAATCCCATGGGGTGTTACAATGTGTTCCAGGTCTTTCTCTGTGAACCCTACAGCGTCATTCTCCTTCGAGCGCGGAGTGCTAGTGACCGAAAGTATAGGGTTGGGCTGGGAAGGCCTCTGATCATAGCTTCGAACATGGCGGCGCCGGGAAGCATTGGAGTTACCACCTGAGGGTCCACCGGCGATCATGTGGATCACCGCAAAGGGCTGGTTTTCCACATCAGCAACTTTTACTTTGCCGCGATCGCTTGTCTCAGTGTGATGGCGGCGCGGGCTCCTCGAGCGAGAATGGCTCCTTCCTCTAATGAGCGCTCGCTCAGCGCAGTGCTCGTCGTACTTCTCCAATATCTTTACAAACTCTTTAAGATGCCCCCCAGCGATGAGCCTCTGGATCTCGCTCTCAAGCTGGCGGCACTCGTTGGTGTCATGCCCCTTCTGCTTATGGAAGGCGCAGTACTTTCCCGAGCGCTTCTGAGCGTCGGTCTCCCTCATTTTCAGCGGTCTCTTAAAAAGCTTCTTGTCCACCATGGAATATACTTCCGCAATGGGCCTGTTGAGGGGGATGCGCTCCAGCCGACGAGGGGGGGAAGAGTTCTTTCGAGAAGGCACCGGGCTACGGTGGCGGTTCTTGGGCTCTCTGTCCTCCGCCCCTCTGTTTAGCCGAGGGGCATTGGCAAGTTTCTGGTCCCTCGCCAGGTACATGTCCTCAAGGGGGAAGAAGAAATCAGCTATGTCTCTGATCTCCATCAACGAGCGCGCCTTCTTCTTGGCCACCTCCTCCACGAATTCTTTGCTGACATAATTTTTCATATTGATCGTCCCAAAAAGTACATGCCTCAAAAAATCCATCGAGGGCCTGTCAACCAGCAGGATCTCTTTGTTAAACCTCCCCATAAAGGACCTAAGCATCTCATTTGACCCCTGGACAAGGCTGTAGAGAGCCGTCGCAGCAGGTGCTGGCGCTTTCATGGAATTGAAGTGGCTCATGAATGCGCTGGTCAAATCTTCGTACCCTCGGATGGAGCAAGGGGGCAGCTTCTTGTACCATTCCTGGGCCATCCCTACGAGCGAGGTGACAAAGACCTTAGCCTAATAGTTGCTGGGGTGCTCGTATAAGTGCATCAAGTGTACAAAGTGGTCCAGGTGCTCGGCTGGGTCGGTCGTCCCATCGTACCGATTGACAGATGTGCGGATTTTACCCTTTCCCGCACGAGTCATCAGGAACTCGTCGATGAGAGGGGAAGCACCCGCCATAGGCCTGTAGTTCCCAACCTCGTGGCTGTGGTCCTCATTATTTTCCTCTCTCCAATGGCGGGGCGTCTGGCTGTGTGGATTGCGAGTATCTCTGGCCTTGAACCTCTCTCCCCCAACGCGGGGAGCTTGAGACCGCGCTCGAGAGAGCTGCTCCACCAAGTTCTGGAGTCCATTCAATTGATTCTGTACTGCGGCCAGTTGAGGGTCGCCGGTATTTCTGCGGCTTGCCCTCTCGGTGGCCCTTGACTGGACCTCTTCATTCTCAGCCCTCTCATTCCGGGGGGCTCTTTCATTTCCCGCAGGTTGCTGCCCTTGGGGGACCCTCGGGGGGTCTTTATTTTCTGGAGCTGGTGGCGGTGGAGGCCTCAACACATTTTGGGCAGCTGTTAAGGGATGAAACTGTAGTCCCCCCAAAGATGCTGCCACCTGGGCCTCTGCGTTCGAGGGGAAGTATACAGAGGTAAAGTGCGTCCATGCCTTCTGGGATGCCTGTACTTCGCACTGTGCGTAGATCGCCTGAAGCTGCTGCTGGGTTAGCTAGGGTGCCTCCACTCTTTGAATTTCTTCCGACAAGGATACAGGGAATTGTAGGGTGCCCACTAGGTAGGGCGGTATTACGGGCACCATGCTTGGTACCACCCCGGGCGTCACTCGGGTTGCACATACGCGTAACCCGGTGGTGGCATGGCTATAGGGTACACGCAGGGATTGGCGACTGCTGCGCCGGGGGTGAGCGTTGGGGGTGGAGGAACTTGACCAGACCCTCCTGCAGCACTCCCAAGGGGAGGGGGAATGGTAGCTGCCGTGTCCGTATTCCCAGCCTCATTTCCAACAACTGGTGGGAGCACACCTCCGGCGGGGGCGATAGTATCCACGTTTCCTTCTTGACCAGGAGGAAGAACACCCCTGTGACCCACATCACCAGACCTAGTCGCAGTTACCATATTTAAAGCAAAAGGTGTTACAACTCAACTAGCTCGAGGAAGAATCTGTTGAAGACGAAGATGGTTTTCCCACAGACGGCGCCAAAAATGATGGTGCAGGATAAGGATTCCTAAGATGCAACCAACACTTTGAGATTTTATTTATGAGGGGAAGACCATCATAGGCGTTTGAGCCTCAGGGTCTGGGTTTCCGATGAGCATGGGTTCTTCCAGCTAGGATAACACCAGTTTATGCAATGGGAATGCAACAAGAAATGATGAAATGCAAGGAGCTTGAGGAAGATGAAGATGTCGGGAAAATGCAGTGGAATAGCCCAGAAAAAGTGCAGGGTTTCTTGTGGAAGAAGATGACTTGGGGGAGAATGCAGGTGTTCTCCCTTATTTATATGTTAGGGGTAAGGACAATTTGGGTAATTGGACCGTGTGGTCCCAAACCTGTGTTTCCCTAACACGTGGCGGCCTGTGATGGCATGAGAGCGACGCCTCTGAAAAGCAGGAGGCGTGCCAGGTACGAGGTGTGCATTGCCTTTGTGTCAGAGGTTGTTAGCGAGGGTCGTGCGCGGGGAGGCTCCATATAGGTCCTGTAGGTGTACGGATGCCTTACAAAGATGAGGGCTATACTCGAGCGAAAGTGACGCTCGGAGGCATGTACTATGGGGACTCCCCGGGCAGAGGGCCTATGAGCGTCAACTATCCGAGCGTTGGAAAGTAGGTGCCCTCCGGAGATGCCTCCTTGGGAAGGGTGGCTCTGAGGGCCGTGGCATGAGCGTCAGGCTTGTTAGCCTGAACCCCTAACCTGGACAGTTGGCCGAGGCTCATGGGCCTGTATTGGTCAACAAGTGAATGGGCTGGGTTGGCCCGTGAGCCCATCAATGCGAGCGTCCCATCTCCAAGTCGGCAGATAGGGACACGTGGACGGCTCTGACAAGGGCGTGGTTTTACGTCTCATCAACAGGAATGGCTTCGCCCGGCTCTTTCACTCCCGACTTCAGGTTTCCCATTCCTGACAACAACCATTGTTATTGTGGGAAGATTTCAGTTTTGCGCACCACGTGGAAGGCGAGCAATCCCGGACGACGCTTCTACTACTGTCCCGATTCGGCTTGTCGATTCTTTCAGTGGGCCGATCCAGAGATGTGCGGGAGGAGCAAACTTATTATTCCGGGCCTACTGAAGAAGATTAACAAGCATGAAGCTGAGTTGGAAATGGCGGAGAGAAAAATTAAAAGAACTGTTGCTAGGGTTTTCATCTTTATGCTTTGTGTTATGCTTGTTGTGGTTGCTGTCCTTGTTGGCATGATGAAAATGTAGTTGCTGCCTTGCTTAAAATTATGAAATGGAAATAAATGGGTTTTAATGTTTCAATCCCTGCTTGTGTTAAATGTTAGAGTGTTATCATGTTGTAATGATAATGTTTGTGGTATTAACCAAAGTGAATCGAAAGTTTGCATGTAGAGATTGTAATGACGAAAGAGAATGAAAACCGTAAAAAGTAAACATTTATCCAGAAGTCAGAAGAACAGACCAACATCCATCTGCTTACAAAAACTTCCATGTGCTTACAGAAACATCCATGTGCTTATAAAAACACACATGTTCTTATACCAAAACGTGCTACTTTAATGTTTGAGCAACCATAAATTCAAAAAGAAGTTGAGCACAGCTTATTGTACTTATAAGCAACAGACATTCAAACTACAAATTGTTATCCTCCTTTGATGGACTAGATAAGGATAAAAAAAATTTCCTCCTTCAACAATGATGCTCTTCGCCATCATAGGGCCACAAACACTGGACTGAGACATGACAACATTTGAATCAAATATGGTAGGGGGAACTCTCATTCTGATCCCCTGTTGAATCTTCTTGGTTGTACCCTTTCTCTTTGCATTCTTCCTCAGTAATGTTTCTCTTATCTCCCTAACTGTTGTTAATGGTCTGTTCCCTTAAATGACCTAACCTTTGTTCCCTAGTTGAAGCTGCTCAAACATGGATAGACCTGCAGTGGCTGGCTCATCATTGTACACATATGTTGCACCATCCACAACCTGAGATTCCTCTATAACTTCTGATTGTGCTTGGGTCACATGAACTGGGGGTAAGATCATAAGAGGTTCCTGGATTACAGAGATGACATTGTTAGTTTCACTATAAGTTTGTGGTACATACATTTAAATAGCCAAGTTACCTCAGCAATGTCTTGAACTTTGTCAGCCTCTGTACTCTCATTGATTTCATCTGCACGGGATGGTCCACCCTGTATTACAAAGTACACTTTGTTAGTAATCTTTTTAATTTTATGTACAAACACTTCAAAGTGGAAAAAATACCTCAGCCTCAAAACCCTTTCTAGCTTTCTCAAAGAGCCTGTCCATTATCCGTACTGTACTTTGGGGCAAATCAGGACAAGATAGTGTATTGTGACCAGACCTTCCACAATGGTGACAGTGAATTGTGGTCTGGAATCTTCTAAGTTTTTGTGTTTGACTGCCCTTCTTATTCTTCTTCTTGTTATTTCCTTCATTTTCATCTTTGCCTCTCCTTCTGAATTTCTTTGGTCTCCTTGGCTTTCTCCCAAAGTTGGGAGGTAATGGTGGAATACACATTGTTGGGCCCCATACATCATGGCTAGAAATTGGGTAAATTATGCCTGAGTACACTTGGTTGTAGGTGGAAACTGTATAGCAGTCATCCATAAAATCCACTGCATCCATCTTCTCATGGTAGATAGCAGACAAAGCATATGTGCAGGGAATACCAGATAACCTCTACATGAGCAGATCCTATCATCCAAGTTAACTGCATATTGTGATTCATCCATTGTCTGGATCAGAAAATCACACCTGGAAGCTTTGATAGGTCTACAGCTACCAACACCCTTTCCATTCTCTACGATTATGTCAGCAATTCTTGGGCACAACAATTCTGAAATGAAATAAAATGAAGTTATTGTAAAAAAAATTTAAATAGAACTGAGTAGAGTTATGAAACAAGCACTAACCTTCCCATTTTCCAGCTTCTTCCCTTGCTTTTTGTAGCATTTTAATGAGGTATTCTCTTATCCATTCTAGCATGGTCAGAATGGGTTTTTCCCTGGCTGGCAAGATTGAGCTGTTGAATGACTCACATGAGTTATCCAGCAGCTGATCACATTTACAAATTTCCATGAAATGGCTTTTGGACCACTATGAAGGGTGCTTGTCCATAAACCACTCATATGCACCCGCCATTAAAGTCCAAACATAAAACTCAGTTGGATTCAGAAAATAATGCCTATTAAATAAATTCTAAATAATGTGGTCTGACCTGGATGCGTCAACCTCATTTGCTTCATTGCAGATTTAAATGCACCCATTGTTGTAGCATTCGCAACCTTATACACAGAATTCTTTAGGTCTAACCCTTTATGACCAACATTGTTTCAATTGACATTCAGGTGCCTAACACAAAATCTGATCTCTGCTGCTGGAAATACCTCAAGTAGTGCATGGATCAACGCCTTCTGCATGGATCAACCCCTTCTGGTTGTCACTAATAAATGTGAATCTTTGCCCATTCCCAAGTTGAAGATCAGTTTTAAGGACATTGAAGAGCCAATCCCAATTTTCCTTATTCTCTGTAGAGACTACTGCATAAGCTATAGGGAAGATGCTATTATTTGGGTCAACACCCACCGTAGTAAGAAGTACTCCACCATGGGGCCCTTTCAGAAAACAACCATCAAACCCTATTATGGGTCTGCAATTTTTGAATCCAGTTTTCATGGCCTTAAAGCAAACATAGAATTTAGAGAACCTAAGATCTCCCTCACTGTCCTCAGTCCTTAAAATAACAGTAGAATCTGGATTAGTCTTCCTCAATTCACTTGCATAATCCCACAGTTTGGTGTACTGAAAATCTGGGTCATCCTCAAGCTTCTCTACGGCCTTTCTCTTAGCTCTATAAGCCTGTGAAACAGAAACATCTACATCTAGTTGCTTTTGTACATTTGCTCTCCATCCCATAACATTCCTCTTAGGGTCTGACTTAAACAAGGCAACATATCTTGCAACAAACCATGGGGTTTTCAGATTCTTCACATTGTATGACTCAGCACAAACATGTTCAAGATTCATCTCTCTTAACACATAAGTTTCCTTCTCTCCTGGGTAAATCATTGCATTGAGCTTAAAAGGACATTTTCTATTATTATCACATTTAACATAACACCTTTGTGAACAACTTTTAGTGAATCCCAATGATCTCCTTGTCTTTATTGCATATGAATTTACAGCCAACTTGAATGTATCTTTGTCAAGAAATGTTTGGCCAATGTAGAAAGTAGGGCCAAATATGTTAGCCATGTTGAAGGTCGGGAACTGTACAGGTTCAGCCTCATCAGCAGAAACCCTACCCATGTCTAAATCCTCGGCCCCATTTCCTACTACATCCTCCATACTAAAACTGCTATCTGAAGACTTAGAATCAGACTCATCACCACCATATTCGAACTCAGCACTTGCACTCACATAATCATCAAAATCACTGTCATCTATTGAACTATCATGCATTTTTTTTGGAACAAAATCACTGCCATCAGCTGAGTCATACACCATATCAAAGTCCATGAATACAACACCATTCATAAGTGGATCATTCTTAACATTGAAATCAGGTTCTATACCATTATCAACAACATCATCAAATACTAAATCATCATCAGGATCAACAGTCTCATCAGACACACAGAACTCTTGATCAGAGTCATCTGAATCATAATCAGGCACATCTCCATGCAAATCATCAATAACATCAGCCTCAACACATTAATTGTGAACTCCTGGATATCTTCTTTTATATTCATCTATCCACTCTTTGGTTGGTTCTGCTCTACTTAAAAATTCCACACTGGGCTCTCTTCTCATCTTATCATTACCACCACCTAATTTATGTCTGACCTCTACTTCAATCTCCTTAACCTCAGTTTCATTATCTTCCACATTTTCATCACTTGCATTATGTTCAGATTCAGTGTCTTTAGTTTCATTTACACCAACATTATCTTCATTTACACCAACATTGACTTCATTTACATAATCATTGTCTTCATTTACACCAACATTGATGCGTGCGGCCGGGCGGGGGGGGGGGGGGGGGGGGGGGGGTGAAGTAATGAAGATAGATGTAACGAAGAAAATGATGGTGTATTTCTTTGCATACTGACGTAGTTCCAAATTAGACAGCAACAACTTATACCCCCATGCACTGGTACATACCACCTAATCACAGAGCCCTCCACAACCAAGTCTTGCACATATTCTGCCAGTTGCTCAAACTTAAGCTTATCTCTATCCACATAGTCAATCTTCCTAATCTTAACACCTTCGTACTCCCCCAACACTGCTTTTCCCCCATAATATATGGCTAATGTCAAAGAATTTGAATCCGGATCTGAAATGATTAAAAGTAAAAAAAAAAAATAGAAAAAGATACAATACTTCCATTTCTGGTCTTTCTTTAATGTATTCACCAACCAAAGACCCTCAATTAACAATGGGGACAAACGGAGGAACAAAAAATGGGACCATCAAGGGACAAAGGGGACCATTGACACCTTATTTTACACCACATCACACAATTCTAAACAATAAAAAAACACTGCCCCACATACACAACAAGAGACAGAGGAATCTTCGTTTAATCGTGAATAAACTGTAAAGGAGTTTTCAAAGCAAGAAAGATAGGAAATTTCGGCACTTACGATACAGGGGTGGGACATTCATCAACCCCTCAGACCGCATTCGCACCATGGCGCAACAGTGGCAAACCTTCTTCGTCAACGTACACTCACTATCAACGCTTCAAAATGTAGGGTTTTTTTACTTCAATCTCTCTTGCAAGTCGCTGGAAATGCTGGGTTTTTTTCCTTCGAAATTTCAGCGTTTTGTGTTTTGCGAGAAATTGGTTCTCAGATGCAACGTTTCAGCAATGGGGAATGAACCGTCAGAGAAGCTTCCTCAATACGCTTCTGTTTGAAATTAATAAATTAAGTTCATTGGACCCACCGTCCATGTAATGTGTCACATGTACCATACGTGGACACATCATCTGACGTGGCAATGCTGTCACCGTCCACATCATCATAAATGACACGTCTCCATCTGCCCCGGTGAGAAACAGTTGAATCCGGCGAGTATCGTCCTAAAATTAATAGATTTTTAGAGTTAATGGACTCTTTTGTCGTCGGAAAATTTAGTGTCCCGAAAATGCTATTTGAGTAGAGTTGGTATCCTGATTTTACATTTTTTCCAGTAATACAAATACCATAGAAACTGAATCAAACAAACAAAGTGAAGGAAATGGAGAACGGAAATAATTGCTAGTCATCATAAGATTATATATATATGGGGATATTACCAATACCCCTCGTGGTTCAATCCGGTTATCAAAAGAACTTCTAATAGTCGAGCAGTTACAAAAAAGCACCCCGAGTAGGGCATTACTTCATAATTTTTCAGGTATTTCTTATAACTTCAAGGTGTTTCTTCTAAATTCTCAACTACGAGATTTCTTTTCACAACCGAATTAAATTTCAGAGGGTTGTTCGTAACTATTTCATGTACTATTTAGTTCGAGGGTGGTGGTGAGAGAAAAGGGAAAGACATGGTAGTTGAAATTGAAGGCATGTTGGGCAGCGGAGGAAGAGCCATGTTGGGAATTGAAGGCATGTTTGGGAAAGGTGGCAAATTTGGCATGTTGGGAATGGGAAGTGATGGAATTGTGGGCAGTCCTGGCTGAGAACTCTGCAATAGGTTGCGCGCCGCCGATGTTTCGCGGATGCTAATTGAGATTGACAATGCCACAATTAAGCATACAATAAAGTGAAATTTAGAGGCCGCCATTGATGATTGAGATTGGTTGTTTTGCTTGAGTTTCTAAGGGACAATTTTGTAGTGTTGCGTATGATTTAGACGCAAGATTTGGTGTATTTATAGAGATGGGAGTATGATGAAAGGGTGGTCTTGAGTTTGGTAAGTGTAGTTTTGAGTAGGTTAAGAGAGGAGCTTGTTAGGTTAACTTCTTGTGGCAGGTCAAAAGAGATGCTAAATGTTGGTAAGCTACATTTGCATTTCCTTTTTCTCTTTCGCTGGAATTTTTTTTTTTTTTCCGAATTTGGATACCGAAAAGATTCATTAAGAACAATATTCGTAAAACTCAGTTTGAATATTGAGCCTTATTTAAGAGATTTAGTGTTTTATATACTATTAAATCAATTCATCTTTTGTTGAGATCGAAGATTTTAAGTGTTGTTGAGAGGTTTTTTTACTTGACATTTGTACTAAAAAATAAAAACTAAATCAATCGGCTAGTGAGTATTTTCATATTTCTACAAACTTACTGTATAATTTAATTTGTCAACTCACATATTCGTACAAGTGCTAAACAAAGAAATTTTTATACGTCCGATCAATCTAACGCTAGAATTTCTTTAAGAGCAATTGATACATATAAAATATCTGTAGATTTGATTTTTAGGAGATTCATTTAATAATTTTCTTACTCTAATTTTAAATAAACCCATTACAGTGCTATTACTAAATATGTGGTGTCAACTTACACTTACATTGGATATCGTATCAAATACCTTTTATAAGATAAAATTAAAAAAAAATTGTATCACCTTAGGTTTGTCTATGTTGTATTCGTATTCTCATATCCGTAAAATGTGAGAATTAATAGAATTAATTTAAAAGGTATTCGCATATCCGACACTCTTTACCTGAAAAATTCAAGAATCTGTTTTGCCATATTCATATCGTGTCCATATCGCTGTATTTATATTCGTGCATTTTAGCTAACTAGGCACTTGGTAGTTGGTGTTGGTGCCTTGCCCCTCAGGCCGTAACAAATGTTAGTTTGTCTTCATACATTTGTGTACATTTTCGAACCTGATTTAGATAAATTAAACGATTTAATTAACTCGAATTCGTGCGCAATCTTTTTAGAAAAAATAATAACCGTTCTTTAATTAACATTCACCATCTTTAAAACACACATGCTTTTAAAACTAGTGAAATGAATGTGCGTAGTACGTTTAACATTTAATTTATTTAACTAAGTTTAGCTATTACATTTATTGAATAAATTAAGGTATTAAAAATATCCGTCATCATATTTTTTTCCCTCAAAACGTTTTTAACCAAGCTTCATTATATTTTCCATAAGGTGCTTTTCAATAACTCCATCGGTTTCGTACTTTCCAAATATTCCAAAGCGCCAAGATCATGACAATCACAAGCCACGAAGATTTCAACCAGTCTATGCATGCATTAACAATCTTTTCACACACTTGGAATGCGAACGGACAACTTCTCGGCACGTGGTCAAAATCTTCACATACTGTACAACAACATGTACATACATCAAATTCCCAAAATTTTCGCTTAGCTCACGATAATTCAACGCCACATTCTTCAATCGGTGATCTTAAACATCCTTTTTTCTTTATCAAGTTAACCATCACTTCTGATTCCATCTCAACTTGGATCCGTCGAAATCATTTTTCCCATGCTAAACGCAGCCTCTCACGTAATCACAATAGATCAGCTACGTTTATAGAGACATTCCCCCAATTTCATTGAATATCCAATCAACCACTCACCATCGTTGTCGCGACCCAGCCCGCCCGCAGTCTCCATGTTTTGTTGTTGACATGAGCAGAGACTGAACTAGGGGGGTGGCGGCCGCCCCCCATAAATTTTAAAAATTTCTTTACTTTTATATATATATTTTTTAAAATATTTATAGTTTTGTCCTCCTAATTTAAAATTTTGTCTCTTATATTTTTGATATTTTAATTTTTATCCCCCTTTATATTGAATTCTAGTTCTGTCTCTAGATATAAGCTGCCATCCAAGTTGAGCTTCACCAATCTTGGGGGTTGGTGTTATCCATCGCAAACTCTTGATCAAACTTTAATTTTTTTCTGAAGGCTTCTTGACATTCGGCGATGTTAACATTTTTCTGAGCCTTTGATAATTCCACTTGTTTTGTGCCAGATTGCATATGCTCCACAGGCTCGAGATCAAAATAATCCACTAAGAGCATGCTGGTTCAGTGACGTCGTTGATGGTCATTTTGAAAGCTTCCTCAATCCAGCTCAACCCATTTCCTACGTTGAAAGCTTGCCAATCCATCGGACACACAATCTGAACACTAGTAATTTCAACTTGCAAGTAAATTTGCTATTTGTCATAGAGAATATCCGATGTAAATTAGAATATTACGCATATGGAACTATATGATCATTATTTTTATTCCGGGATAATTACGGATAGCCCCTGAAATTTGGCAAAATTACAAATTAACTCCTGAGGTTTGAGAAATGACGAACTCCCCCTAACCTTTATAGGCCCTGTCACAAATTTCACCCACAGTTTTTTTTTTTTTTTTTTTTTTTAACACACACACTCCAAGTGGCCAGAGGGATTTGAACCCGAGTCTTTGCCTTCGGGAATCAACCCTCAAACCACTTGGCCAACCCCTATTGGCTTTACATTTTTTTTAACACACACACCCCAAGTGGTCCAAGGGATTCGAACCCGGGACTTTGCGTTCGAGAAAGAACCCTCAGACCACTTGACCAACCCCTGTTGACACAAATTTCACCTACCGTTAATCACACTGTTCAAACTCATATTTACATTCCAAAAACACCCTTAGGGGGTATATTATAATTTTACTGAGAGTTTAATAATATAATTATAATATTAGTTAATTTTGGATTTTTTGTATTCAAAAAGTTGTTATTTAATTTTATATTTTATATTTTATCTATAAATATAAACTAAATTAATATTCCTTGCATATTTATTTTTATGAAATATGATAGAAAGTTATAAACTCTCTCTTATATTTATATCTTAGTTTTAAATATATTTTGTATAAATTCATTTAAAGTTAATTTAAAATAATTTATTTGTTATTATAACAATTTTTCCTCAAAAAAAAAAAAAATCATATAAAAAAACCACACAAATATCAATTAGTATATTACCAAATTTTTCCCTCAAAATTGAAAATCATGACAAACACACCAACTTCAATAAATGCATTAGTAAATTCATATAAATATCGTCAGAGTCATTTAAACAATTATTTCAAACGTTGAACATGCATGATCAATATCTACAGAAAAATATTAGGCATCCATAAATAAACTCTAGGTATGAAATTAGTTTATCATAATAATATTAAAATATCATTAAGCAGTATTCATCGGAAAAAAAAATGGCAAGTAGATACAAAACTCAAGTATTTATATCAAATCCCCTAAGAATTTCAGTCAAGTAGACACAAAACTCATGTATTTATATCAAATCCCCTAAGAATTTCAGTGCTTGGATTAACCACCTTACTTTTGGGCTCTTTATTACATATACCCCCTGCGTTTTATCATATTAGGGGTAAAATAGTAAATTTTGCACATTTTGTTAAATTTAACGGAGGAGATAACGAGTTAGGGGAAAATTCATAATTTCTCAAATTTCAGGGGATAATCTGTAATTTTGCCAAATTTCAAGGGGTCGTTCATAGTTATCCCTTTTTATTCCCCTTTTACTATCGTCAAAGTAAAGTTTTTTATCCAAAATTCTTCACCAAACAAATGTGACAATTTTCTTGTTTACGTCCTCCTACCTAAGTTTTGGAAAATTCTAGCCCAAACCCGGCTTGGCCGAGCCCAAACCAATTAAAAAGCAAGTGTATTACACTTGCCATTTGATTGGTCACTCTCCCTGAATTTTCCACCAACCACACGACAAGTGTAAAACACTCGCCCCCTCGTTACACCGGTTTGGCCGAGCCAGGCTCGGGCTAGAATTACCCCTAAGTTTTATAGCTGATCAGGCTTTTGAGCTTGCAGATATCATTAGAGATAAGGTGCAAAAGTACTACAATATATGACAAATATGATAAAAGGGAAAACAAGAACACCAGAACTCTTGTGTAAGATCGGCATAATAGATTGGAGCACTGAAACAGACGGGCAAAAACTAACCGTAGACAAGGATTTCCAATGCTTTCGTCTAGACTAGAATTACATGTTGGACCATTGATAAAGTATCAAAATGACACACACACATACAAACACCTTACCCAAACACTTTGTTCTTGCAAATTTACTCGATCTTTATCCGCACATGCAAAGTTATATTACAGTATGAGTAATAAACACCAAGTTTGTCCGGGTTAAACTTTTCATAGTAGCCGATCAATAAATTCAACATATTATATCTAAAAGATAAACTATTTTCTCCATTTAATCACACCTGCCTATATATACTAAGAGATAATTACGACAAAATATATTCTAAATATAATACTAACAAAATATATCTAAAGATATAATAGAATAACAAAACTTTATAAAAGATATACACAATATCAGCCAAATACAGGTAATATGAATATTACGTTCACACCAAACACAAGTTCTAGTCGGGTAAAAGACATGAAGCTTGTTACGAAGAACTTCTTCATGTCGTGGTCGGTAAAAATCTCAGCTAGTTGATGATGTACCAATCCAGTAGCTGGAACTTCCAGATAACGTTCCAGTCGACATTTCAGGAGAGAAGATGACACAGATGTTCCAGAAGAGCTCCTGCTGAACTTCCAGAGTAAGTTTAAGAGGAAATACCAGGAGAGAAGAATCATCCACAACAAATCTTCGGAGGTGATCCGATGTTGTTGGTGAAGGGCGTACCAAAGTTCAAAACCAAGCAGAAAAACGTCATCTTGACGGTCAGGCCGCACTATGGAAATGTCACACAGACCTACATAAAAATGAAATATCCGAGCACAAATCTGTCATTTTATTCCACCCGACAAACTTGAACCTTTTTACTTTTTCTCAAATACTTTTCAAAAAATATAAGTTTTCATGCATGAATTTTTTTATTTTTTATTTTTTTTTAGTTTCGACCACATACTTAGCAACACTGTTGCTTTGCCAATTCCATGGATTAATAATTACTTCATTGCCTCCAAGCTTGTTTATGAAATGCGAAGTTTTTTATTAAAATTCATATATATATATATAGGGAATATTGCAAAAATGGTATACCAACTGGGGTCATTTTGCAGTTTTGGTACAATATCTTTTCCGGCAACAAATTTAGCCCACAACTCGAAAAAAGTTGCAAAATAATGCAAATTTTGGCCGGAGCCCATAAAAGTCGCCGGAAATCTGACGTGTAAACATGACGTGGCAAGATTCTTACACGTGTGGCAAAACCGCCTGCCACATCAGAAACAACCCTACAGGGAAAATTGCAAAAATGGTATACCAACTCTACCGTTTCAGCGAATTTGGTACAATAAGTTTTTCGGTGGCAAATGTAACCCATATCTGTCAAAAAGTTATAATTTAAGGCAAATTTTTGCCAAATACCCGACTCATAATAATTCCATAATTCAAACACGTAAATAAGAAAAACAAAATAAAAATTTGAAAATCCAACAGGCTTATCTCATCCGAACATACACAGACCTTTCTTTGAAAAAAAAGGAAGATGAATTGGAGAACCCTAGAATACCTCAAGCGCCACCCTCCACCTGCCCCTCCGCCTCCGATCTCTTCCCCTTCTCTCCCTCTCTTTCACCATTCTCTTCTTCCACTGTACCAAGGCCTAAGGGCCGCCGCTCGCCCTTTCCCCTCAGATCTGCTCATGCCTCCTATGCCTCTGCCTCAGCATCAGACCCATTCTTACGTGTAAATGTTTTTGTGGTGGCAAGGATTTTGGTGTGATGGTGGTGGATTTGGTGGTCGTGAACGAATTTTAACTTTTTTTTTTGTAAGAGTTATTTGATAGGGCTAAATCATGCTCGTATCTTCGTCGTACATGTGTCGCAAATCCAGATAACACATCAGAATAACGCAGGACCTGCGTGGGCTTAGGCGCTCGTGAATATGAGCTCGCGGAATAGACCCAGCCCATTCACACACAAGCTTTATCCTCTGAGGCCCATTCACTGAGGCCCGAGCGTGGGACTATCACGACAGTCCTGCCTGACGCTCAGATTACTATCTTAGATAACCAGCTTTACCCTCACAAAGTCCATGCCTTCTGAGCCAAGAGGATTCTCCATGAGTGGATCCACGGCCGCTCGCTCACATGTTACCCGAGAGTCACCACGCTCGGACAAAGTCGCCTGAGGAATCTTCCCTTATGAGCGCTCTAGCGCTCGGCCAACTCCTTCAAAAGTGTCCTAGCACTCAGGAAAATACTTTCCATAACCGCCGCTGGCACTAGTACACTCAGTGCGCACTTTCCTGACACTCCACTACCACCTATCACTAGGAATCTTTCAGAGATGTCATTCTCAAGCCATCACACGACGCCACGTGCCTAGGGCGACACAATATTTGGGACCACATGGTCATATTTACCAAATCACCCTCGCCCTCAACCTATAAATATGAGAATTTCACTCCCTTCAGACTAAGTGATCTTCAACACATACACTGCATACACGAAACTGGGCATTTTTTCCTCTAACTTCCCAAGCTCCAAACATTTCACCTTCATTGCATCCATACTGCATCTCTGGTGTTATCCTAGTTGGAGGAACCCACGCGTTTCTGGAAACCCAGTTCCTGAGGCACTCACGCCTGTGATGGTTTTTTCCCTTTTTCAAACAAATCCTAAAGTTTTGGTGTGCTAGTCCATTTCTAGTTTCTACACTATCATTATTTATTTTATAATTATTGTATAATATTTATATTTTAAAATATAGCAACTATTATTTATTATAAATAAAATTCAATCCATTTTGTTGGCATTTTATTAGATTCTTTATTACTTATATGATCTTTTTAAATATATAATATGAATTTTTTAAGAATTTTTTTTTTTTATAAATATGCATTTTTCAAAAGAAGAAAAAAAAATAACTTTTTGACAGATATGAGTTACATTTGCCACCGAAAAACTTATTGTACCAAATTCGCTGAAACGGTAGAGTTGGTATACCATTTTTGCAATTTTCCCTATAGGGTTGTTTCTGATGTGGCAGGCGATTTTGCCACACGTGTAAGAATCTTGCCACGTCATGTTTACACGTCAGATTTCCGGCGACTTTTATGGGCTCCGGCCAAAATTTGCATTATTTTGCAACTTTTTTTGAGTTGTGGGCTAAATTTGTTGCCGGAAAAGATATTGTACCAAAACTGCAAAATGGCCCCAGTTGGTATACCATTTTTGCAATATTCCCTATATATATATATATATATATATATTTTTTTTATTTTTTTTTTGCATACGAAAACAGGATTATCATAAACTAAAGAGAATACAAGAGGACATCTTATTTCAAATAATATATATAAAATACAACGACACACTCCAGATAATATAAAATACAACAACTCACTCCAGGTAAGATGAGGAGATCGTACCAGAACCAAGAGACGAACTCGAATTGACTCCTCTATAAGTACTGAGTGTTGAAAAATACTGTGAATTCAAACAAAGAGAAACAAAACAAATTATAATATCAATTCGCGTCACTTATTACTCAGCTAAATCAGCTATTCCTTGATAATTAAACTCGAGCTGCATCAATAGGCATTTTCCCCTGCTGATAATAGTAGAAATAGCTTCCTATGCAGTTTTTAACTTTTTTGAATAGCCTTGGCCTTGTCTCGTCGTCAACAAGTTGCTCCAGAGGTCCAAACTCTATTTCAGGATCGGGTGTGCCGAACACAGTCACCGTGTTCCTCTCTTTCTGTGAGTCTATAACTGCTCTATGCACCGGACTTTTGAATATTCCATTGCTCATTATCTTTTAAGGAAAAGAAAAATGGAAGTATGAGATAATCTGTATCCTTGAATGCCAATGCAATAGTGATTACGTGCACATGACTGCATACAAACATATATACATACCTCGAGCTGATCGCCCATATTAACTACTAATGCATGGGGAATTATAGGAACCGAAAACCATTGATTATCCTTAAGGAGCTGAAGGCCTTGAACTTGTTCGTCTTGCAGTAGAATAGTTAACCCACATCCATCTGTATGTGGTTTGAGGCCAATAACTTGATCGGGTTTTGGACACGGAGGATAGTAGTTGAATCTTACGTACGTTACCCCTTTTTCTCCAAAATTGTCCAAAAAGCTATCCTCTGGCAAGCTCAATGACATTGCTATTGACTTGAGGAGTTGGTTTGATACGAATGGAGCTGCAGTGGGTTTGAGTGAAGATGATGAAGTTGCTGGAAGTATTCCACATGGAGATGAAGTTACTGGAAGTGTCCCTATTGAGAGTGGAGTTACTGGAAGTGATGATCAGGTGAGAAGAAGTGCAAGAACTCCAAAACCTCCACGTTGGCAGAAGGATTACGTGAAGCATTAGTGATTTTATTTCCTTGAGTAATATTTGGTAACTTTGGATTATGTTATTCTATTTTCCTTTGAGAGTCCTTGGTCTAGTTGGTGTCTTGATATATATGCCGTGAACTTATTGTTTTGAGTTTAGCAATAACAATTTACCCAAATTTCCAACCTAATTCTCAAGTCTCTTCTCGTCTATTATTTCTCCGGCCGGTCGGTCTCTACCGGATTGTGTGTTTAACGTTCGTGAAATTGAGCTCGAGACCGCTCTAACGTCTCCGGTTGATATCACAACGTATCAGTGGTGCTTTCATTGTTGTTCTCTCGCTACGATGTCTGAATCTACGGGAGATGATCGTTTCACCGAGTTTCAACGCCAGATCGATGTGCAATTGCTCTCGAATAATACCGCGACGCAACAATCTATCCAACAACTGAATCAAGCCGTTCAGAAGTTGCAACTGGATTTGCAAGGGGTGTTCTCCAAACCAGATTTATCCCACGCTGGATCGGAGTCTACCAGCGCGCCTCCTCTTGCGCCGCTGGGCTTCGCCTCGTCGAATCCCGCCACCAAACTGCGGATTGACATGCCAAAGTGCGACGGGACTGATCCGTTGGGTTGGCTTTTCCAAGCACACGAATATTTCGTATTTTATGGCGTTCCCGAGGAGTCCCGTTTGGCCACGGTAGGATTGATGCTTGAAAGGCCGACTCTGGACTGGTTTCGCTGGCGTCAACGGAATAGCCTTTTGGATTCTTTGCCGGATTTCATAGCCAAGTTTAAGCTTCATTTCGATCCCCTCAATTATGTTGATTATTTCGGTCTGCTCGCAAAAGTGCAACAAACGGGAACGGTTCTTGACTACCAAGCCGCGTTTGAAAAGGTGCTGGTTAACGTTACGGGAGTGGCTGAGCCGAATCTGCAGTCCTTATTTCACGCAGGTTTGAAACCCCACTTGCAACATGAGATTGTGCTTCTCAAGCCTGATTCGTTATCTTCGTCTTTTGTTTTGGCGCGTGAACTTGAGGCCAAACATCTAGCTTGGTCAGCTACGGTGTCGCATCGTCCGCCATCTTCGCCCACCCCGGGTGTGCGCGGACCGCCACAGCCAGTTGGCACCCCTTATGTGCCCCCATCTTCGGTTCCCTTACTTCCGGCCCCGGGACCGAAACCAAGCCTACCTCCTAAACCATCTGGTTTGCCGCCTATTCGCAGGTTATCTTGGGCGGAGTGCTTGGAACGTGACGCCAAGGGGTTGTGCTATAATTGTGACCAGAAGTGGGTGAAGGGTCATCGCTGTGGTCGTTACCTTCTGTTTATGGGTGACGAGGAGGAGGAGGTGGCTGATAAAGACTTGGTGGTGGAAGAACCCGAGCTTACGGCAGACGTATCCTCTATTCACAGCCTCTCAGGGAGCCCTACACCGCGCGCCCTTCGTTTGTCTGGCATGATTGGTTCGATGGTGGTGGAAGTCCTAATTAACGGGGGAAGTACTCATAGTTTTATTCATCCCCAGATTGTTGAGAAGTTGGCGTTACCTGTTGAAGGCGTACAACCATTCCGGGTGTACGTGGGGAACGGCGCAGCGTTAGTATGTAAGCAACAGTGTGTGGGGGTGAAGTTGTTGTTACAGGGCACCACCTTCCCGGTGGATGTATTCGTGTTGCCGGTTCACAGCACTCACGTGGTCTTGGGAGTGCAATGGCTTCAGTTATTGGGGCGTGTCGCCCAGGATTATGCCAACTTAACAATGGAGTTTCTGTGGGATGGTCAGTCCGTCACTCTTCGGGGCAGAACAGCGATACCCCGTGAAATTAATCTTCATCATATTTATGCGTTGCATGGTTCCGACTCGATCGCCGCATGTTACGAATTGTTGGTGGTGGCTCCAGAGGAACAGACTCGGGGTAGCGAGGCTCCATCCAATCTGCCGCCGGATATCACGGCGCTATTGGCCAAATTCGCGGGGGTGTTCCGAGAACCCACCGAATTACCGCCTCCTCGTTGGAGCGATCATAGGATCCGTCTGCTTTCGGGGACAACTCCGGTTAATGTGAGGCCGTATCGTTATCCCCAATTTCAGAAGACGGAGATGGAACGGTTGGTTCGGGAGATGATGGGACAGGGGATTATTCGTCCGAGCCGTAGCCCTTTTTCGTCGTCGGTTTTATTGGTCAAGAAAAAGGATAACACTTACCGTTTCTGCGTGGATTATCGGGCCTTAAATGCTGTCACCGTTCCTGATCATTTCTCCATCCCTACTGCCGATGAATTATTTGATGAGTTGGGGGCTGCTCGTGTCTTTACGAAGCTGGATTTACGTTCGGGGTATCACCAAATTCGGATGAATGATCGTGACATTTATAAGACGGCTTTTCGCACACATGAAGGGCATTATGAGTTCAGAGTCATGCCGTTCGGGTTAACTAACGCACCCTCGACTTTCCAAGCTTGTATGAACAGGTTATTTGCATCTTATCTTCGCAAATTCGTAATCGTATTCTTTGATGATATATTAATTTATAGTCCGTCATTAGTTGATCATGTCATGCACTTGGACGTAACTTTGTCATTGTTGGGTTCTAATGATTTCTTTGTCAAGCAATCAAAATGTCGTTTTGCCACTGATTCTATTGATTACTTGGGACATATAATTTCGGGAGGAAAGTTACAGGTTGACTCCGCCAAAATTTCGGCAATGATCACATGGCCTGTTCCTACTACCGTCAAGCAACTGCGTGGGTTTCTCGGTTGACCGGATATTATCGGCGTTTCATAAGAGGGTATTCTCACATCGCGGCTCCTTTGACAGACTTGTTGAGGCGTGATAATTTTGCTTGGGGGGCAGCAGCCGACGAGGCCTTCGGTAAGCTTAAGGAGGCTATAAGTTGTGCTCCGGTCCTCCGATTGCCGGATTTTCAGGACATCTTTGTGGTTGATACGGACGTGTCCGCTACGGGTATAGGGGCTGTGCTCTTACAGGACGATCAGCCGGTTGCTTACTTTAGCAAGAAACTGGGACCGAGGCGTTTGTCGGCCTCGACGTATCACTAGGAGTTATACGCTATCGTGGAGGCTGTCCATAAATGGCGCCAATATTTGCTGGGGAGCGAATTTGTCATTCGTACTGATCAACGAAGTTTAAAAGAATTGTTGCAGCAGGTTATTCAGACTCCGGATCAACAGTTTTATGTTCGGAAGCTATTGGGTTTTCGCTTCCGTATTGAGTACAAGTCGGGCGCCACTAATGTTAATGCAGACGCACTTTCGCATCGAGACACGGAGTTGTCCTTGTCTCAGGTGTTCGCGTTGGTTTCTATGCCGTGGCCGGATTTGCTTGAGGAATTGAAGAGGGAAAATTCCAAGCAAATTGATTTAGTGCAACATCATGCAAACCATGCAAATGGTACGTTACATCCACCATTTTCTGTTCATGGTGGTGTTCTCTATTACAACAACCGATTGTGCGTGGGCAAGGCTTCCGATTTGCGGTTCCGTTTGTTGAGGGAGTATCACGATACCCCGACTGGGGGTCATGCCGGAGTGAACCGGACTTTTCATCGCCTCTCAAGTAATTTTTATTGGCCGGGAATGAGGGCTGATGTACAAACGCATATTGCTTCGTGTCTGGTTTGTCAGACTACGAAATTCTCAACTACTCCGCCGTCGGGCCTGTTACAACCTTTACCCATCCCTAGTCGAGTGTGGGAGGACGTAAGTATGGATTTCATTACGGGTCTCCCTCCATCGCGTGGTTGTTCTGTGATCCTAGTGGTGGTCGATCGGTTAACTAAATATGCACACTTTGGGGCTTTACCGGCTGATTTCGATGCTCATCGGACCGCACACTTATTTACCGATATGATTATTAAGCTGCATGGGGTTCCAGTTTCCATTATTTCTGATCGAGATGCGGTGTTCACAAGCCGATTTTGGCGCGAAATTCATGCACTTAGTGGCACAACCTTATCTCATAGTTCGGCTTTCCATCCCCAAACCGATGGTCAAACAGAGGTGATGAACCGTACTCTGGAGCAATATCTTCGGGCTTTTTGTCATGACAGCCCTAAGCGCTGGACAGTCCTCATGCCATGGGCAGAGTATTCCGTGAACACTAGTTATCAATCGAGTATTCGTATGTCGCATTTTCAAGCCGTGTATGGGCGCACCCCGCCGAAGTTAATTCCATACCGACGAGGTGAAAGTAAAGTTCCTGTTGTCGATGAGGTTTTGTCCCAGCGTGACGCAATTCTTCAGCAGCTTAAGCGCAATTTGATGGCTGCGCAGAGCAGAACGAAGGCGATAGCGGACACTAAACGGCGTGATGTGAGTTTTGAGGTCGGTGAGCTGGTTTTGTTGAAGTTACAACCGTATCGACAGCATTCGGTGGCGCGTCGTGGGAGTCAGAAATTGGCCAAATGCTTTTATGGCCCTTTTGAAGTGCTGGAGCGAGTTGGTACAAGTTACGGTTGCCGGAGTCATCACGGGTTCATCCGGTATTCCATGTCTCGCTTTTGCACCGTTTTGTGGGGTCACAGGTGGGGGTGTCTCCGATTGAGTTGCCACGGGATCTTCTTGATGGCAAAATGTCTGCACGGCCGGTGAAAGTGCATGAGCAGCGGGTGGTGTTACGAAATGGAGTGGCCGAGAACCAGTGGCTCATCAGCTGGTCTGATGGAGGTTTGGACGATGCGACGTGGGAGCCGGTTTCGGTGATGCAAAAATTCTTTCCTCAATTGCACCTTGAGGACAAGGTGGATTCTAATGGGAGGGGGAATGATACGAATGGAGCTGCAGTGGGTTTGAGTGAATATGATGAAGTTGCTGGAAGTATTCCACATGAAGATGAAGTTACTGGAAGTGTCCCTATTGAGAGTGGAGTTACTGGAAGTGATGATCAGGTGAGAAGAAGTGCAAGAACTCCAAAACCTCCACGTTGGCAGAAGGATTACGTGAAGCATTAGTGATTTTATTTCCTTGAGTAATATTTGGTAACTTTGGATTATGTTATTCTATTTTCCTTTGAGAGTCCTTGGTCTAGTTGGTGTCTTGATATATATGCCGTGAACTTATTGTTTTGAGTTTAGCAATAACAATTTACCCAAATTTCCAACCTAATTCTCAAGTCTCTTCTCGTCTATTATTTCTCCGGCCGGTCGGTCTCTACCGGATTGTGTGTTTAACGTTCGTGAAATTGAGCTCGAGACCGCTCTAACGTCTCCGGTTGATATCACAACGTATCATGGTTTCGGATCTGTTCCACCTTAGCCGTGTACGTGTACTCAAGCAGTATGTTCCTGCATGCATGTTGTTCACGAGTTATAAGGAAAGTTTCAGAAGAATGATGAGATAACTTGGATGGAAATGTAATATCTTCAAACTTAAATATAAGCATCATGTGAAGGTGCCTGAATGATGGTGGATTTTGAGGCCAATATTCAAGTTTACGCTGTTCTTCTGGCTTTACTATTATATACAATCTATCGTTCCAGTCGACAGCCTGGTCCTAAAAAAGCACGAGATCTTTACCGTAGCCTTCGTAGTCATCCCCAACCCTCGCATATTTTTGCTTCTCCTTCTTCGGCAGATGAAAAAATTCTCTAGAAAGATGGCGCACTTCATCCAACAAGGAGTCTTCGATGCCATGGTTTATGGCCTCGATTACAAATTAACACGGGTAATCAGTCTCCTTGTTGAATGTAGTTGAATCAATAGAGATACTACTAATAGCCAATATAAAACTGATAAAGTATATATCAACCTGGAAGCAACCCCATGAGGCGATAGCCACGCGGAGCTTGAGCAGCTCTTCATTCATTGCGGATGATGAATCAGAAACCAATTTGCTGATATCAATGACCAGAACTTCTGTGCTCTCCGGAACACTTAGGTCTACAGGCTCATATTCATTGCGATTTTCGGTTAAAAGATAGCTCTTAGGCATCTCACCGCCATTTTCAACCAGTTCTTGAACTGATTTTTGTGGGTAAAAAACTTCAGCCATGTTAGTTACTTTAATTTCTTGTGAAAGCTTCAGAAAATATTTGTGGAGATGAGATGTCTTCAGCCATGTTAGTTGCTTTTCATTATATTCAACTTTCAAGTCGGGTGCTCGGGGCTCATATATTTTATTTTAGAAGATGCAGTTAGATGGAAATTAGTCTTTCAATTATTAAATATATTACATGATTCTTGAAAATATGTTAATTGATTGGGATGTATAGGTATTTCAAAATTGTTAGTCAGAGGTATTTTTTTCTAGAAAATTCAAGTTTTCATATCATGAAATTGATATGAAACTCAATATCAAATACGCAAAACAAGACAAGAAATAGAGAGAGAATTATTGCTATCTATAGTAATATATATTATTGATACTACTCAATTGATTTCAGCGTACAAAATGAACGAAATCAACTACCATTTATACGCGAAAATTTACAATGTGCACAGTACTTTTACTGTGCATTTACGTGTAGTAATAAATGAGGCATCCCACATTTGTCAAATTTGGTGATTTTTGGCAACAGAAACGCAGCTAAGGTTGAATAGTGTAGCCGCCAAAGTTGACATATTGCAACACTCCCCATTGGGATGCCATGTGATCGTCTCTTTGTACATGTCTTTCGGTGCTGCCTCATTAAAAACTTTATCAGGAAAAATCCAGTGGGAAAAAAATTCGAAGAAGGAAAAGACTGCAACTGCATATGCTCCCCCTGATGTTAATATTAGTGAGATCTTTTTATAGATCTCGGAGCTGGCGCATTCCAATGTCATGTACATGTTTTCTGAAGGTTGTAGTGGGAAGTGACTTCGTGAAGAGATTTGCCGAATTGTTACATAATTGAACATATTGAATATTGATCTCTTTATTCTTCTCAAGATCTTGTGTATACTGGAAGAACTTCAGCGGGATGTGTTTGGTTCTATCACTTTTGATATAACATTCCTTCATTTGAGCAATATATACATGCATCGTTATCTTCATAAATTGTCATTGGACCTTTATCAGCTGATGCGCCTCAAGAGGTCAAGATATGTTGTGTCATAGATCTTAACCAAACACATTCTCGACTTACTTCATGAAGTGCAATGACTTCACCATGGTTGGAAGAACTAGCAACAAGTGTTTGTTTCTGCGATCTCTAAGAGATCACAGTGCCTCCAAGTGTAAATATGTAACCTGTTTGGGATCTAGCTTTGTGTGGATCTGATAAATATCCAGCATCTGCTTAAGCAATCAAAACATGTTTTATTTTTTTAGAATAAATAATCCCAAATTAATTGTACCTCGAAGATATCGGAATATTTGTTTAATCCCATTCATGAGCAAAGTTTTTCTCAGATTGACCTTTTGGAATCTCAATTCGAGTAGGAGCATTAACAGCCACTACTGGAAATCTGTCATATAGCAACGGAAATTATTCGTTGCTATTTAGCAACGGATATAGCAACGAAAAAAAAAATTCGTGGCAAAATGCTTTAGCAACGGAATTTTCGTTGCTAAATCCGTTGCTATATATGGAAAAAAAAAATAGCAACGGATTTTTCGTTGCTAAAATTAAATAATACAAAAAATAAATAAATTGGTATATATAGCGACGAAAATTCTGTTGCTATTAAAATAAAAAATAATATAATATTTATAAATATTTGCAACAAAAAATCTGTTGCTAAATAGCAACGGATTTTCGTTGCTATATGAAAGAAAAAAAAATATAAAAAATATTAGCAACGAAAAATTCGTTGCTATTTTCGTTGCTATATGGAAGAAAAAAAAAGGAAATAAAAATAAACAAATATTTAAAATATTAGCAACGGAAAATCCGTGGCTATTTAGCAACGGATTTTTCATTGCTATAAGGAAGAAAAAAGAAAGAAATAAAAATAAATAAATATAAAAAAGATTAGCAACGGAAAATCCGTTGCTATAAACATATGATTAAAAAAATTAATAAAATATTTATAATTTAGTAATGGATTTTTCGTTGCTATATGGAATAAAAATAAATGAATAATAAAAAATAGAGCAAATTACATTTTTGGTCCCATAGGATTGCGCCGTTTTCAATTTCGGTCCCATTCTTTTAGAATTAGACAAAAATAGTCCCGTTGTTTTCATTTTGTTACATTTTTTGTCCCAACCGTTAAATTTTGGACGAAACCGTTAAGTATATTTAAAAGTCAAATAAAATTTCGTTGAAACAAAACATTAACGGATTGTATCCAAGTTGGTTGGATGCTCATTTTCTTTTCATGAGGTCCTAGGTTCAATCCCAGGCTCTCCCTTTTTTATATATATATGTATATATATATTTATTAATAATATTTAATATATTGATATTATATATATCGTATATATATTATATAATATTATATAATCTATAATACATATAATATTATATACATATATAAAAAAGATGTTTATATATAATATACATTATAAATTCATATTAAATAATAATTAATATTATATGTTTATATATAATATACGTACATATATATAATATGTGTTTATAATATACATTATAAATCATTAAAAGATGTGCATAACACAATAATTCCTTAAAATTCACATATATAACACTCGAAATTCACATATAAATACTTCAATATTAAGAGAAAAGTTTTTCATTTAACATGTAACGGTTGCATAATACAATAATTTCTTAATATTTAGATTTAATTCTACAAATTTTAATATAAATTCATTATATTAAAAGAAAACTTCTTAATTTAACTTCTAACGGTTGCGAAACACAATAATTCCTCAATGTATAGATATAATTCTATAAATTCAAATATAAATGTTTCCATTAAGAAAATAATTCTTTATATTAAGTTATTCAACTACGATTGCTAAATAATACAATAGTTCCTCAAAATGCAGATATTGTTCTACAGATGTATAAGTGAATACTTCATATTGACATAAAATTAGTTCTTTATTCAACTACCAACTAAATCTAATTATTTAATTATGTAAACTTTCATCTTTTTTTTTTTATATGTCATAAAAACTTATACTTAAGTTGATATACATTACTATTATATATATACATATATATACATGCTTGGGGTTTATATAGAATTTAACATAATAATTCTTCAATATTTAGATATAATTCTACAAATTCAAATATAAATGTTTCATATTAATAAAATAATTCTTCATTAAGTTATTCAACTACGATTGCTAAATAATACAATAGTTTCTCAAAATGCAGATATTATTCTACTGATGTATAAGTGAATACTTCATATTGACATAAAATTAGTTCTTTATTCAACTACCAACTAAATCCAATTATTTAATTATGTAAACTTTCTTTTTTTTTTTATATGTCATAAAAACTTATACTTAAGTTGATATACAGTATTATTATTATTATTATTATTATTATTATTATTATATATATATATATACATGCTTGGGGTTTATATAGAATTTAACACAATAATTCTTCAATATTTAGATATAATTCTACAAATTCAAATATAAATGTTTCATATTAACAAAATAATTCTTCCTTAAGTTATTCAACTACGATTGCTAAATAATACAAATGTATAAGTGAATACTTCATATAATATAAAAGTTCTTTATTCAACAACCAATTAAATCTAATTATTTAGTTATGTAAAACTTTTATCCTTTTTTTTGTATGTCATAAAAAGTTATACTTAAGTTGATATACATTATGTTTTTATCTCATAACTAAAACTTGAGATATGTAGTTAATTAATAAATTTTTAAATTTTTAACGGAATATGTATTATAATATAAATAATTATATATTTAAAAATATTTTTATTTAAAATATATGATAACAAGTATTTAATTATTTAAATTAGTATATGAATATTTGATGGTGGTTAAATATAAAAAATTACATAACAATAACAACATTGGAGTTAGCCCAGTTGGTTTGGGGTTCAACCTTCTTCACATGAGGTCCAGGGTTCAATTCCTACTCAACGCGAATATGTGGAATTAATGTGTTGGCTCGTGTGGGGCTCTGGGGCTCGACTCGGTTAGGTGGGGTGATCCGGGCCCCACAAATGAATTTTTTATTTATTAATTTGAATTATTAGTTTTTGCGACGGATTTTGTAACGGAAATTACGTTGCAAAAAGGCAAAAAATTAATTAATTATTGGTTGGTTTACAACGGAAAATCCATTGTTAAATCTGTTGCTAAAAAAATCGTTGCTAAAACCGTTGCTAATTTTCGTGGGTAGTAATTCGTTGCTAAATCCGTTGCTATAATTCCGTTGCTAATAATCCGTTGCTAAATCCGTTGCTACAGATTAGACACGAGGGTTATAGCAACGGAAAATTTTCGTTGCTAAATCCGTTGCTAAGCCGAAATCCGTTGCTAATAGGGCCAAAATCCATTGCTAAATCCCTTGCTATAGGGCGTTTTTCTGGTAGTGAGCTGGTGTATATGATTTAGTCACTCGTTTGTATCTGTAAAAACATCTGGTAATTGATCTGCAATAATTTGCAAGTGTACAATCTTTTGTACTTCCATCTCAACAATGATAGTTCATACCATGTAATATCCTTTTCCAACAATTTGTTTTCTCTCCCTAACACTAGGAAAACATTTTCATCAAAATGACAATCAACAAATCGTGCTCTAAACATATCACTAGTTTGAGGTTCAAAGTATCTAATAATGGAGGGACTTTCATATCCAACATAAATTCGCAATCTCCTTTGAGGTCCCATTTTACTACGTTGTGGTGGTACTGTAGGCACATATACTGCACAACCAAAAATTCTTAGATGGGAAATATTTAGTTCTTGACCACATGTAAGTTGAAACAGGGAGTATTTATGATAGGCACTTGGTCTAATGCGAATTAATGTCTCTGCATGTAAAATTGCATGTCCTCATACTGAAATTGGAAGCTTTGTTCTCATTATCATTGGTCTAGCAATAAGCTGAAGACGTTTAAGTAATGATTTGGCTAAACTATTCTGTGTATGTACATGAGCAACAGGATGCTCAACAGTAATTCCAGTTGCCATACAATAATCATTAAATGTTTGAGATGTGAACTCACCAACATTATCCAATCGAATTTTCTTGATTGTGTTATCAGGAAATTGTGCTCGTAATTTAATAATTTGGGCAAGCAATATTGCAAATGCCATATGACGAGTTGATAACAAACAAACATGTGACCATCTGGTAGATGCATCAATCAATACCATAAAATATCGAAACGGTCCACATGGAGGATGAATTGGTCCACATATACGACCATGAATACGTTCAAGAAAGGTAGGTGATTCATCTTTTATTTTAACTGGTAATAGTCTCACAATTAATTTTCCAAGAGAATAAGCTGTACACGGATCCTTTCTTATTTGAGGAATCTTCTGGTTCCTTAATGGATGCCCTTGTATACTTTCAATGATCTTTCACATCATTTTTAAACCGGGGTGACCCAATCGATCATGCCAAATAATAAAATCCTTTAGATCTACAAACTTCTGGTTTGTGATGGCATGTGTTTCAAATACACTTATGCGTGTATAATATATACCTGATGAAAAAGCAGGTAATTTTTCCGGAACACGCCTTTTACATGTTATATACAAGTACTCAATATTTTTCTCATTTCCAATTTCAATGTGATATCCATTAAGACGGATATCTTTGAAGGTAACAAAGTTCTTTGGGATTTAGAGCAAAACAAAGAATCATTAATAATAAACTTTGTCCCATGGGGTAGTAATATTGTAGCTCTTTCGAAGCCTTCTATTAACTTGGCACTACCCGATATAGTATTGACATTTCCTTCATTTTTTATCAAATGAGAGAAATACTTTCTATCCTTTAAGATTGTGTGCGTGGTGGCACTGTCTGCAAGACATATATCTTCTTTATTTGAGTCGATCTCATATGACTAGAGTGATGTATCCATATCTCCATAGTCAAATAAAATTCATAATAAAAGAATGAAAATAGCATGTGTGATAATAATAGAAAAACAAAGTACATAATGATAGGAAGAAAAAGTTATAATAAAGTACAAATAGGGAATTCAAATAACATGCTACTAATAATCAACTAGTCCGTTTGTCATGAGAAAATCAGTCGTATCAAGATGCATGATACCAACAAGGCTGTCAAATTCATCATTCTTGAGAGCCATATTTGCTTCAATCTCATAATTTGGATTATCGAAATCAGGGATATCATCATTATTTGCAAAATTTGCTTCAACATTCTTTCCCTTTCCTTTGATTGAAGCTTGATATAGCTTAACAAAGTGGTCAGGCGTACGACAGGTATGTGTCCAGTGGCCCTTTAAACCACACCGAAAGCATGGGTTTTCTGAATTCTTTTGATGATCATTTTGGGCAAATTTTTCTTTTCATTGTTTGCTTTCATGATTATTCTTTTTATTTCCAGAGGGACCACCAAGATGATTATAACTGTAGTTTCCATGGTCTCGTTCACGGCTATGACCTCTTCCATGACCACGACCACCTCTTCCGGGGTAGTTGTGCATTGCTGCATTTGCTTCTGGCAAAAGAGCAGATCCAGTGGGCGACTTTCATGATTTTTCAACAAAAGTTCATTATTCATTTCGACTACATTACAGGAAAAACAGCATTTTGTGACGCTGGAATTCGTTACAAGAAGCAGCTATTATGACGCTTTCGCTTTTGCGACGCCGACCAAAAGTGTCACCTATTCCGGCGTTGCAATATCTTGTAGTGACGTTGCTCGGCGTCTCAATATTTGCTCTGTTGTGACGACATAAATCGTCACTAAATCGGTGATGTTCACTAAATCGGTGATGTTGCGACGCTTTTGTGTGTCTCATTTTAAATCTTAACTACCAAAACTAACCGTTTTTTAGACGAGTTATAGCGTCTTAAAATCCAGATATTATGACGCTTGTGGACATCATATTAAGTCGGGATATTGTGACGCTTTTATGTGTCTCATTTTAAATTCTAACTACCGAAACTAACTATTTTTGGGACGCGTTAACGCGTCTCAAAATCCAACTATTATGACGCTTATGAACCTCGTAATAAAGTCTGGATATTGTGGTGTTCTTGTGTGTCTCATTTTAAACCCGAAATACCGAAGCTATATATATATATATATATATATATATATATATATATATGACATATTAAAGCATCTCGAAAAGTTATAACTGTTATGACACTGGTGATCGTCTAAAAAGAGTCATTTTGTGACACATAAATTCATCACCTTACAATAACACATTTATTTAGAATGTTTTAGTGACGATGATAGACTCCACAAGATGGATATTGTAACGATTCATATGCGACAATACTTTTAAAATTATAATTAAATTTCTACTTTGCAATGATAATTATGATATGAAAGTAAATATTTCAAACGTGCATGAAATTAAATACCGAAACACAAGCAAGGAAATATTCTTCTTTAATACCGTCAAGGCGTCAACAAAATTCATACATTCCACAACCAGTTACAAAAATTAAAATCACAATATCCAATGTCTTATGACTGTTATCCAAAAATAAGAACACCATTGTCATAGTATTGAATTCTAACCAAAATAAATACTAACCTTAATAGATAAGTCACAATGGGCAAACCTGAAATTTAACTACTAATTATAGATCCGATCATTCATGTAAAACTCCTTTATAACTCTCCATCCCCAACCGCCTATATTAAAAAAAATATAGTTATTTAGCACATAAGAATAAGTAAGATTACTCTTGTGAAGATTTTAATGTGAAAATTACCAAGTTTTTGGGCCATGCAACCATCTCGCCAATGAAATCACCAATAGTTTTCATATTAGACATAGGTCGAACCAAATCCTCGTCAGATTCTACAGCGACACTTACAACAACTTCATACCAATTGTTTCCCAATTATACTTGTCCAATGCGCTTAGATGGATCTGTGCTTTGAAGATGACCAATTGCAATAGTTTTCCTCGAATCAAACACACTCTTCAACAAGACCTTTCCACCAATCTTAACTCAAGAACATATAAGTATTAGTTAAACCTGATAGAAGCACATACAATAATTATGCAAATACTGATATTCATGTACCATCACTTTCACATTTTGGGTAAGTTGATGAATTTGTAAGAAGCACAATCAATTCTGGAAAAAGTAACATCAATAAATGTGGCAAAGTAGCCTTTTGCAATTTCTACAGCAGAGATTGGGGTTTAAATGTGGCGAACAAAGTGTATATTACATAATGCATATTTACAGCAGATACAAGTTGTATACATCCATTGGTTTTACCCACACTAACATTCTGATTCTGTTATATAAACATACAATACATAATGATACTAACATTCAGGTAGTAAATTCAATTATCTCGCCAACTTATAACTTAAAACAAAATACATAACCTACAATATTTTGAATCAAAACTAGAATGTATGCAACAACACCAGAATATACAAATGCAGTAACAAACATAAAGAACAATAGCAGTGATACTTTTGAAGTTCCACAAAGGTGATACTTTCAAAAATAGGAGAATACACCAATTATGGTTAATGGCAAATCAATTGCACCAGGTCATTATCCTATCAATTTGGTTTAATCATTATAGCAAGATCAACTTGGCAAGAATCGAGTAGCCACTGAAGGTCAGAATATGACTCTAAATCAGCCCGCTTCATATTGATGACTAGCAGTGTACAGAATTGTTTTTTCTTACTAAACTTGTCAATATAATGACTTCAGAAACAACAAGTACAGTCATGAGTCATCTCATGGAGGGAAAGCAGTGATATATATGCAGGCTTGCACATGGTGAACTAGATCCAACATATATAAAAACTTGGGACATAGTGAAATTTATTTATACCATATAAAGATCCACCTAATAAATTGAACTAGAGCTGAGCATAATATACAAAAGGACAATCACATTTCAATTACTTGTAGAGGCGCATCTTGAGACCATGAGTTGGTGGGACGAGATGATGGAGTGTGATAGTTAGATGATGACGAAGGGACTCTAGTAACTTCTGCATGATAACTGTGTAAAGCTCCATGCTTATTCTGTTTCGTAAGTTCTTTTATTCGTTGTTTCTGCTCCAGAACAAGTTGCGTCAACTCACTAATATCCTTCTTGTAGTTCATCTGCATTCGAGAAGCCTTACCTAGCTGGGGCACCTCACCGTAAACATTATGTCTGTTAATTCCATATCCATACATTCGAACTCTTCCACCTTTGTCCTCTCCTGCCACTTGGGAAAATATGTCATTTGGGCCTGTATCTTTTAATCTAGGATCAAGTGCAAACCTCTTTTCTTACATCTTTTGTTGTATAAAATAAACAAAATCAAATATAAAATTCAAATGCCAATTAATGCTATAGTAACATAAAGGAATTTGATTTACCCATGAATCTGCAACATCCGGATTAGACGTTTCTCCACTTTTAGTATAACATCTCCCAAATAGATCCATCCTACTAGGTTCAACCTCCACTGAATCAACAGTCATCTCATTCTCATTTCCATTTTCTGCACCATTACCAGATTGAACATCCTTCAATGTCTTCCCGCCATTCTGTACACACAATGTTCTCATTAATCGACCATTTGAAATGTTAAAACAATAACAAAAAAGAATCAGTAATAAAGTAACACCTTCAACTCATGTTTGATCTGAGAGAAACTCTTTTTGCGTGTCACATGCATCATTTGCCTCTTTGCTCTATTTTCTTTATTTTGTGCACTTATTTTCTAACAGAAAAAAAAAGGTTACTTAAGATATAATAAGGTACAATATCATCTAAGGGGAAATTACATCCAGGCCCCCTGAGGTTTGCCATAATTACAATTTAGTCCATGTTTTTTTGTTTATTACAAAAACACCCCTATGAGCACTGTTCCCAGGGACTTTTTTTGAAAAACACGAAAAAGTGTATGCCTAAAATTTTCCTTATTCCGCCAGGGACTTCAATTGAAACAGTGTTTATAGGGGGTTTTTTGTAATAAATGAAAAAGCAGGGATTAAATTATAATTATGCCAAACCTCAGGGGTCCTGGATGTAATTTCCCCTATCATCTAAATACCATAAGAATAAATTGAATGAATTTGATACCCGGATTTCGTCACTACTCCAATAAAGAACTAAATTCTTCCATTGGTCTTTCATCCTCTGTATCAGGCCGCCTGCGTAAATTTTCTTCCAATGAGGAATTAGGGTTAAAATACTTACTCTTGACCTTATTTTTCCAAGTTCTCCAGCTCTTTGATAAAGTTATCCAAGATACATCCTCAAAGTTAAGTGTGCCTGTAAACTTCTCCTACATCACAAGAAATTAATTGTTTTTGCATTAATATAAGCAATAATAACTGTAAGGTGAGGCAATACCAAGAATAATAAGAGAAGTTATATGTAACCTTAATCAACTCCAGCAGATTATTTTTGATAGACATTGGATTGGGACTTTATGGCAATCTTCGTAGTCAAGTGGAAGTAATTTTCCATTTCTAACCAAAGTACTAATGAACTCGACATATTCACTTTTCTTTGGACCAATAGGCTTCCCAAACTCATCAAATTCCACTTGAATTGGTGCTCTTCTAGCCTAAACACGAGGCATGTTAGTAGCTCCTCGTGTTATCCTCTCCATAAACCTTCTTTGATACGGTAAAAAATAAATATGTATATATATATAGCATACTAACCAACACCTGAAGTATCAAGAATGCCATCATTGATATCATTTAAATGCATTCCATATGTAGAATCACCATTGACATTTCTTGTACGTTTAGCTTGTCTATGATCAGTCTCTGGAACTACAAACAAACATCATTCACATAAAATACTAAAATAAAATAGATTTGTAATGATTAAAGAACCTTCTATGATACTATAAAAAATAAATATGCATATATATATAGCATACTAACCAATACCTGAAGTATCAGGATTGCCATCAATGATATCATTTAAATGCATTCCAAATGAAGAATCGTTGTTGACATTTCTTATACGATTAGCTTGTCTATGATCAGCATCTGTAACTAGAAACAAGCAGCATTCACTTAAATTACTAAAATGAAATAGATTTGTAATGATTAAAGAACCTTCTATGATACTATAAAAAATAAATATGTATATATATATATATCATACTAACCAATACCTGAAGTATGAGGATTGCCATCAATGATATCATTTAAATGCATTCCAGATGAAGAATCGCCGTTGACATTTCTTGTACGATTAGCTTGTCTATGATCAGCCTCTGGAACTAGAAACAAGCAGCATTCACTTAAAGTACTAAAATGAAATAGATTTGTAATGATTCAAGTAAATATACCGGTGTTTTCATGTTATCCACAGACCACTCCTGTTGAAACTGCCCCCTCCCCCCCCCCTCCAGACTAACAGGCTTCTTGTATTTGTTCTGCCTAGTCCTTGCCATAACTGTAGCAAAGTTTTTAGTTAAATGAAATAGCAAAGATCATGTATGTACAATATATAAAACTACTGCTCACAAAAAAAAAAATAAAAAAAACTACTACTAAAATTGAAGTTTCTATAGTTTATCCTCTTAATTGATTAAACATATTCTGGATCTTCCAAATCATTAGTACTTAAACTTTCTAAGCTATCAACAAGAATTATCGTGGCCCCATCACGAATCCACATAACATCTTCATTTTCATTGATTTGAACCTCGCTGCAAGTTTTGCTTTATAAAAGGGTGTCAAAATCATCATCGATCTTCTCTCTAGCCTTAGTTTTAATCACAACTTGCCAATCCTTTTTCGTGGCATCTTTAACATAAAGTACTTGTTTAGCTTGGGATGCAAGAACATAAGGCTCATTTTGACGCCTAATATTTGAAAATTTGGTCAGTGTAAACCCATCTTCATCCTCTTTAAGCCTGCTGCCCTTCGATACCCAGTCACAATCAAACAATACAACCTTTTTACCGCCTGTGTAATCTAATTCTATTACATCCCTTAACACTCCATAATACATTATTTCTTGTAAGATAGGTCTCCTGTCCTTTTTGCTTGCAAAACTCGTCGTAGTTGCACTAACCATAACTCCACAATTTTGTATTTTCCTTTTCCTCTTCACTTCTTTTGTATGAAAACGAAATCCATTTACTTTAAAACCTTTATATCTTCTACCAACAGGAACAGACCCTCTTGCAAGTCTTTTCATATCATTTAACATTGATTCGTCTTCACTTCCATTTAATACTTCAATCTGTGTTAAAAATATTAATAAATTTCAAAAAGATACTAAAGAATAGAGACAAGTGCAGTGAAACTGTAAATGTTATAAATAAATCTGTTAACTTACACGATCCTTAAACCAACTAGTAAAGGAATCAACATGTATTCTTTTGATTTCGTGCTCCGTAGAACGGCTTTTTTTACGCCTAATTTGAGTTTCATGTGCCTGCATACAAGTATCCAAAAATTATAAGTATTTGTTAAGCTGTATTTGGAAAAGAAATTAGTTAATGATGTTTACTCTCTGTACTGTCGAGTTTTATCGCAATTGAATAACACATATCGGTGAGCCCTTGTTAATTGGTCATTGTCCAAAACAATTGGCTTCCCATTCCATAGGGGATTTCCAAACATTGAGAAAATATCAACGCCTTTTTCAGTTGATACATACCCAAAATCATCATTTCGACTTGCTCGGTTAAGCCTAGTTTCTACTTTTTCATCAAAATATAGCGCACAAAAGGATAAACATTCCTCTGCCAAGTACCCTTCGGCAATTAAACCTTCTGGCCGTCCTCTATTCCGTACGTATGATTTCAAAGTACTTAAATACCTACAAGGTGATAAAATTTGATCATCAATATAATGTAAAGTAATAAAACATAATCATAAATTAAATTATAGATATTTATGTCTACACTTACCTTTCAATAGGGTACATCCAACGGTAATGAACAAGACCAGCTAACTTTGCCTTCGTAACCAAATGCATAGTTAAATGAACCATGATATCAAAAAAAGACGGTGGAAATATTTTTTCCAACTTACACAGTATGACAGCAATATCTTTTTCTAATCGAGCCAACTCCTTATGATGGAGTGTTTTAGAACACAGGCCTCTAAAGTAATAGCTTAGTTGAATAAGTGAAGAACGTATTGGCTTTGGCAAAAGTCTACACAAAGATAAAGGTAGTAATTGTTGTATTAACACATGGCTGTCATGACTCTTGAGACCGAAAATCTTTGGTGGTTTTAAATGTACACATCGAGAAATATTTGATGCATAGCCATCAGGAACTTTAACATTTTTCAACAGTTTACAAAAACTTTCCTTCTCTTTTTTGTCCAATGCAAATGTTGCTGATGGAAACCATTCTCGCCCAGACTCATCTACAAAAGGATGGAGTCTTGTTCGTATTCCCATCTTCTTCATGTCCAAACGAGCATTGTAGTTATCCTTTGACTTATCAGAATCAAGTAATGTGTGCAAGATCTTATCACATACATTCTTTTCAATATGCATAATATGCAAATGATGTTGATGGAAACCATTCTCGCCCAGACTCATCTACGAAAGGATGGAGTCTTGTTCGTATTCCTATCTTCTTCATGTCCAAACGAGCATTGTAGTTATCCTTTGACTTATCAGAATCAAGTAACGTATGCAAGATCTTATCACATACATTCTTTTCAATATGCATAACATCCAAATTGTGTCTCACTAAGTTCATTTTCCAATATGGCAAATCAAATAAAATGCTTTTCTTCTTCCAGTTAAAAGGTAGCTTCCGATCACCAACCTTTTTTCCAAACACATTTTCAATGTCCTTTACATCATTATATGCTGTAGATCCTCGCAAATATTGCCCCGCTTTTCGATGCTCCTCTTATCCATCAAATTATCCTTTATCACTTCGATAAAGATGATCCTCGAGCAAGAAGATACGATGGCCCATGTAGCAAAATTTGCGAGAGTGATCTAGCCAAATAGAGTTAGTATCCGTGTAACACACTAGACATGCTAATTGTCCCTTAGTACTCCACCCCGATATGGCAGCAAGACCTGGGAAATCACTTTCCATAACAATGCTGCTCGCAATTGAAAATTCTCTTTAGAAGAAGCATCATACGTACGTACCCCAATTTCCCATAACTGTTTTACCTCAGCGATGGCTGGTTGTAAAAAAACTTCGAGATTATTACATAGTCCAGAAGGTCGTATAAGCAATGACAACAAAAAGTATGATTTTTTCATACAATCGCCAGGGGGCAAATTATATGGAATGAAAATGACTGGCCATGTACTGTGCGCAACATTCATAGTTCTGAAAGGATTAAACCATCTGTAACCAAACCCAACCGTACGTTACATGAGTCTTTAGCAAACTTAGGATGCTTAAAATCGAATGTACTCAAAGATGGAGAATCTGCTGGATGTCTCATTACACCATCCTTAGTGCGTCCTTCATCACACCACCTCATAAGGGATGTTGTTTCCTTATTCATAACGAGTCTTTGTAGCCTTGGAATTAATGGAAAATACGAAATAAGCTTTGCAGGAATTTTTTTGCCACCTTTATGATCACTTGATTCAGCTGAATTTGATTCAGGTTCATGCGTTATCCATCGGGGTTCGCCACATGTATCACAACTATTTTTGTTTTCATTGTCGCCCCAATATAACATACAATCATTGCGACAAGCATCTATATTATTGTAATTCAAGCCTAAATCCATTAGAATCTTTTTAGATTCATAGTAATTCTTAGCCAACTGAACACCTTTTGGAATTGATTCACGTAACAAATCAAGTACCAAAGTAAATGATTTATCACTCCAGTTACCGAGACACTTGATTTGGAGCAATCGAACAATAAAATAAAGTTTGGAAAACTTGTGGCAACCCGGGTAAAGTTCCTATTCTGCATCCTCCATAAGCTTATAAAATTTTTCAGCTTCTTCGCAAGGTTTTTGTGCTTGCTCTACTCCTGGAATTCCCTCTACATCGTTAACTTGATTTCGCATCCCAAACACATCATTCAACATCTCTGGCATATTATCTGAAGTATTTCCAGCACCATAATCATAAGTCATATGTTCTCCATTACATGCTAACTCTCCATGTAGTATCCACTTAGTGTACCCACTCAAAAATCCATTCCAAAGAAGATGTTCTTCAACTACATTCCTCTTTTTACATAAGGTATTCATACGCTTTTTACACGGGCATAAAATCATCTCCCCATTTGAATTTGAACAACCGAAATTCAAAAAATATTTCAATCCATTCTGATACTCACTACTTGTCCTCGGGAAATCCATCCATCGTTTATCCATAACAACAATAGAGTCTATTTTTAATGAAGTAAATGTATAGGGAGAAATATGCTATCATACTATTAGATTTGATCCAAAAATACACTAACTTCTCCTTAGATTTCAGAAAACACAAAAAATATTCCATGCCAAAGAATTTACTTATATACGGATCCATGCCAGAGAATTTCATTAAATGATGTAAATAAAACAGCCTAAAAAATCCTCAAAAGCCTCTTATAAAGCCAGTAATATGTCCACCTAATTACAGAAACCTCCCCCTAAGGTTTGAAATATTACAGAAATAATTATCCTATCTTCGCAATAACAGATTGCACAAATTTACCCCAAAACATAAGCAATTACGCATAACATCCTAACTTCACAGTATGAATTTTCTTCGCAATATCACTAATTTCAGGAAAAGTTTGTGTGATTAGACTCAACCTCGAGATATAAGTTCAAGAAGATCCAAATAACTAAGTTGGACAACCTCTTTTGGATTTAGTCAGATTAATAAGGCAATAGTAACCATCATGATGGTAAAGGGTTAATAATTCCTAACAATTACAAATTAGAATCATGTCACAGATAAAGTCAGAATTAAAACACCACAATTAAAAGAGGTTCTTGTGAAAGAAAGAAAACCTTTTCTTTTATGTTGTTCCAAGAGTCAGTTCTCTTGGTGTGGGATGAAACATCGGCTTCCGTATAAACTTTGGATGCCTAATGAAACAACAATTAGCATGTACAGAAAAAGGATTTGAAAAGTTTGGATCTGATATAAAAAAATGTACTTCAATAAATCAGCTAGTTTAATAAAATGTAAACAAAGGTACTTCAACAACAAGCAACTAAGAACCAATTTCTAGCTTCTATATTATTTTCCGTGCACAAATGAAAGTTTGTTTAGTCTAATAAAGGTGTTTCAAAAATTATATATGTCAGGCATTCAGCACATTCAAATTTATCTTCTCCTTGAAAACATATTAATTCATTTAACATACAACAAACAATGCTCGATCAACATACAAAACAACCTACAATATTTTCAAATTATAACTGATAATTTCCAGATTATGGTTTGAAGTAACTAACTCTAACTTATAGATAGCATCAACACTCCAACAAAAATTAAATCAAGTCAGACAGAAAACAGACTAAAATAATAAAAATGCACTTCAACACAGAAGAAACAAAAAATAATATAGGCCTTCAGCACTTGTTCTGGTGCAGTTGTTCTTTACACTTCTTTGTTATAGACTTCACTGGATTCTAATGAAATGAGAATAATAAATTCTGCAAGATAAAGATACAAATGAGCACATTTTCAACAAGTCCAAGACTCAAAAACCAAATCATGTCAGTGTTATATGTCTAGTTTAGCAGGTTTAATTAAACACATATACACATACACCTCAACAATCCAGGAGAATGAGATGGACCTTCTACGCATTAAATCAACACAAAATAATGGATATACCACTAAAATATACCAAGTTATACATGTAACGCCCCGACTTTTCAAGTCGTTCAGGTATGAATTATGTGATAATTACGTGCGCATTTAATTTATTTTAATTACGTTATTAATTATTTATTTTATATTATATGAAATTATGAAATAATTGAATTATTTGAAAATGTTTGAATTTGAATTTATATGAATTTTGAACGATTTGCTCTTGTATGAATTGTTTGCTTACCGTTTCTACATGAAATGAATTCGGAATTTTTGTGAAAATTTAATATGTTGGACTTACATGTGTTATGAATATGGATATATGTTCGTCTCATGTTTTCGGGTTCATTTTCATGAGTTATGAATTTATTTTGATTTTGGAATCCAAAACGGGGGCTAACGAGCAATTAGCGCACCATTGGTTCCTTATTTGATATCTTGAGCTAGGAAACTCGGATTCGAGTTTCGTCAACTTTGTTGAACTCGTATCGAAAATTTGAGTTTAATGAACTTAGCCTTATACTTTTCCAAAATTATTTGAACCTCTGAAATTCAACCGAAACACGCAACGGACGCCTAAACTGCCACGTTTTACTAAATAAGCCATAACTTATTCAAACCTTGACCAAATTAACCATGGTTTGATTCCTTGGAACCCTAACTCAACCCTCTAACCAGCCTTAACCACCCCAAACCGAGATAACCCCTTCACTTGGAGAAAATCAGCCAAACTTCCCCTGCTTTCCAGTTTTCCCGTAGCTCAAGCCAATCCTTGGAGATTCAAGCTCAAATCTCTTCCAAACCTCCATTAATCCACAAGGTAAGCTTAGGATTGTTATATACATTCATTATGAGTCATTTTGATCCATTCTTCCCCAATTTTGAGCATGTTTTCATGGAGTTTGGAGAAGATGTTGAATAGTTAGGTTATATGTCAATTTGTTGAACTCTTTCATTCCTTGGTTGTTTTGGTTGATTCCAAGCTTGAATATGGTTGCCATGACACCTTCCTTGCATGTATGGTGAAGTATTAGATGGTAGTTGAAGCATTCATGAGTTACCATTAATGTATATTTGAAGTTTTTACATGAAATGATCATCCTTACCTCCTTAGCATGTTTCAACACTTTGGGAGCATATTTGTGTGTTGTTGTGGAGTGGTTTTCTTGCATTTTGATGATCTTAACTTACCTAAGTATGTTGGTTGGAGTTGGCATGGTGTTGCTCTGTTTTTCTGCAACGTTCTTTATTTTTTTTGGCTTCAGACTCAAATCCACGGGGGTGGATTTTTCCCTTTGGAAAAATCCATGGGGGTGGATTTGAGTCAGTAGGTCTGGACCAAATCCATGGGGGTGGATTTTTCCCTTTGGAAAAATCCATGGGGGTGGATTTTGTCCAGTTTTGTTTTATTGCTCCGGTTTCGTTTTTTCTTGTTTTTCTTCGCTTGTTTTATATTCCTCCACCTCTTTTATGACTTTTATGCTATGCTAACATGTATTATCTTGAGTGTTATGAAATTTTATGATTTTTCGTGGAATATTTTCCGAGATATGCTTCAACGTGTCTTCTTTTCTCCTAATGTGTGCATGCATGGACTTTGCTCTTAAGTTTGAACCCTAATTGCTATTTATTCCTTATTTAATGACTTGTATGATATGTATACATGTTATACTACGAGTTATGATCATTATTTGAATTTCTTGGACTAATTTAGTATGATTTATGGAGATGTTGAACTTTAACAAATTTGAACGCTTCATGGAAGAATGGAATGAATGTTTATATGTCTTTAAGACATTAATAGTGCACATGAACATTTCCATAACATAATTTAATCTCTTATATACTCATATCATGATCATTGCATTGCCGAGCGTCTTATTTGGTCATATTGAGTCTCACTTCACTTTTCTTGCACAGATTTTGATCACGTTGGAGACGAGGACGGTCAGTGAGGCTCGTGCTTTCTTCTTTTGACGGTTTAAGGTGGGTTTTTCTTCTATGTAGATACAAGACCCTATATATACCTTCAATGTGAAAGCTTTCGACCAAAATTATATATATATAAAGAGTCGTTTTAAAGAGTAAATGTTTTCAACGTAAAGCCTTATTTTATCGATTCTACCTAATGTTTTGGCGAGAAATGATCGAATGCACGAATGGGGCCCAGGGACTTAGTGTGAGTGGCTATCCGGGGAGGCACGGGCCGACGGTGATCCCTCACACTAGTTCCACCAATTAACGGCGTAACCGGACCTCGTTAGGAGTTAGCGAGGAATGGACGCTGAGCGCCATCTGGGGAGTCATGTAACCCCTTTTGGTCAATGAATGGGTGGTCGGGCCTTGCAAACCCACCACCAACCCGGAGGAAGAAGGAGTAAATGTTAATGAATGTGCACAAAAGATTGATTGCATGAAAAGAATAAATGAATGAATGTTTAAATGGTTTACACAAGGTGTTGGTTGGAGATAATGCACGCCCACTCGCCGGGCCAATAATGACCTAATGTTAATGATTCGTTATAATCCCTTTTGATGATTCTTTTCACCCCCTTGGGGAAATCTTTAAAAACCTCACTTGGGATTATAGCTTGCATGTGATTGCTTAATTACCGTCATATATTATATCTATGCCCTGTTTTATACCCACCAGTCCCTTTTGGACTGAACCCGTTTGGTTTTCAGTTATTTTGTGCAGGTGTTGAGGGAGCTAGGCGGGAATACGAGTCATAGGTCTTGCATTCGTCTCTAGCTCTGTATTTTGAGTCTTACACTTGCATATTACACTTTTGGATTATTGTATATGAATATCGATGTGGAGGGTATTTATTTTTGGGCCGTGATGGCAATTGTTAATGTATATGAATGATTTTTGGAGCTTGGATGCTCACGGTATATATATATATGGTATATGTTCGTTCATTGCTTCCGCTTTAATGTTTTATGTTGTTATATGGTTTTAAGGGTTAGCCCGCCTAGCTTAGAGTGTGTGTTTGTCCCCGTTCGCCGTGATTTGGCTCGGGTATGGATCGTCCATTTCATATTCGGGTCGGGTCTCGGTGCGGGGGATGTGGCACCTTGCGCTCGGGTGTTACATCCTTAAGTGGTATCAGAGCTTCGGGTTGCAAAACCCGGGCTTTCGTATCGTGTGAGTCAGTCTAGGTCGTTCGGCTCAGGGACTACTTGACAATATGTTGCATATTCATCTCTTTTGTGCTTAATTGATTTAAATTTCGAATTTTGATTGAATTGATTGCATTATCATGCATAAACTAAAAATAGCACGCATTTTCAGTGTTTATTTCAGCATGCCACGTGGGAGGCCTCGTAGAGAGCATTCTCCGGGAGACAGGCATCACCATCATGAGCATGTTCCTCCACCTCCACAACCACCGCCGGCAGAGGCCTTTGTTAACTCAGTTATCAATATTATAGATCAAAGGCTACGAGATTATGTACCACCGGCACCTCCAGCACCACCTGCACCTGTTGTACAGCCCGAGGCACAGCTTTCTATTATACTTAGGGAGTTTCAGAATCAAAGACCTCCCAAGTTCTTCAAGGGAAATGACATACAGGCAGAAATGTGGCTGAAAGAGGTAGAGAGGATATGGGAGCTCATTCCATGTGAGTCCCGAGAGAAGTCTCGATGCACTATCACTTTAATACAAGGGGAAGCCTACTCTTGGTGGGAAAGCACGCGGATTGTATTGGAGGCTACTGGAGAGGAGATCAATTGGGAAGTATTTACAAGGGAATTTAAGAACAAGTTCATCCCTCCCTCATCACGTACTCGAAGGTTGAGAGAATTTACCGAATTGAAGCAAGGATCGAGGTCTGTGGCCGAGTATGTTTCGGAGTATGAGAGGTTATCCCGCTATGCACCAAATATAGCAGGCGATGACTTCCATAAGGCTATGCAGTTTGTTCAAGGGCTTCGACCGGATATCCAGACCGCTTTAGAGGCAGTTAATACGAGCACTTGGGCAAAGGCTACTTCAAAAGCCTTAAAGGTTGAAGATTCGGTGAATGCGAGGAGGCCAGCTTATCGCCAAGGACAAGGATCAGGATTCGGCTCGGGATTTAACAAGGGAAAGAGGCCGATGAATGTACCAGCTCCACCACAAAAAGGGTCTTTCAAGAAGCCGAGAATCGGAGGTCAGATTGCACCCGTTCTACGACTGCCTCAGGCTCCACCGGCTCCTAAGGGATCTCGTAACGATCAGCCACCGTGTACTTATTGTGGATGGCCAACCCATTCTTATAACAATTGCCGAAAGAGGTTAAAGTTGTGTTTGATTTGCGGGAAAGGAGATCATATGGCTTTTGCATGCCCGGATAAGATTCCAGGATATCAAGCTGGGGCTCAGAGACCGATGGTCCAGGCACGAGCTTATGCCCTTGAGGGCGAGGAGCAGAATGTCGAGGTTGATCCAAACGCCGTGGTGGAAGGTACCGTTTGCATTCATAACACGAGCATTCATGCATTGTTCGATCCGGGTGCCACGCATACTTTTATATCTTCTGATCTATGTGCTTCTCTGTGCCTACCTGTTATTTGCTCAAATTCCTGTTATTTTGTGAGTTCGCCTCTTGGAGGTAGTTTGCAGACAGATCGGGTTGTCAGGGGTTGTTCAGTTTTGATAGAGGGGAAAGATTATCCGGCAGATTTCATTATTATGCCTATGAAGAAGTATGGGGTAATCTTCGGGATGGATTGGTTGTATCGGCACCGGGCCGAAGTTGATTGTTTTAAGAAGAGGATAAAGTTGGGTCAAGAGTTGATTGGAGAAGTGGGGTCGAAGAGTGTGCCACTCTTATCGTTTATGGAAGCTCGCAAGTTGGTGAATGATGGAGCCATGGGATTTATCGCTTATCTCCTTAATAAACCAAAGGATAAATCAAGTTTTGAGGAGACGGCCGTGGTAAAGGAATATCCCGACGTATTTCCAGAAAATTTGGGTTCTCTACCACCGGATCGGGAGATCGAATTTGTTATTGATTTATATCCGGGATCAGAACCTTACTCCAAGACTCCTTATAGAATGGCTCCGGCAGAGTTGAAAGAGTTGAAAATTCAACTCGAGGAATTACTCAAGATTGGATATATTCGACCGAGTTCATCTCCGTGGGGTGCTCCGGTTCTCTTTGTTAAGAAGAAAGATGGAACGTTGAGAATGTGTATAGATTACCGGGAGCTTAATCGGATGACTATCAAGAATAAGTACCCGTTGCCCCACATCGAGGATCTATTTGATATGTTGCAAGGTTCAAAGGTTTATTCGAAATTGGATTTAAGGCAGGGCTACTACCAGTTGAAAATCCGGGAAGAGGATATACCAAAGACAGGATTTAATACCCGGTATGGGCATTATGAGTTTGTAGTGATGCCTTTTGGTTTAACAAATGCCCCTGCAGCATTTATGGACATGATGCATCGGATTTTTCGGCCTTATTTGGATAAATTCGTCGTAATCTTCATTGATGACATTCTTGTTTATTCGAAGACTCCGGAAGATCATGCTAGGCATCTCAACTTGGTATTGGAGACGTTGAGAGAGCACCGGTTGTATGCGAAATTTAGTAAGTGTGAGTTTTGGATCGACCGGGTTGCTTTTCTAGGCCATATTATTTCAAGTAAGGGTTTGGAAGTTGATCCTTCAAAGATCGAGACGGTTATTCAGTGGCAGAGTCCGAAAAATGCTTCCGAGGTTAGAAGTTTCTTGGGATTGGCTGGTTATTATCGAAGGTTTGTAAAGGATTTTTCAAAGATAGCCGGTCCTTTAACTCGATTAACTAAGAAGGAAGCTAAATTTGAGTGGGACGAGGCATGCGAAGCAAGTTTCCAACTCTTGAAGGAAAAATTGACAACTGCACCGGTGTTAGCACTTCCCGAGGGAACTGAAGGATACATGGTTTATACGGATGCCTCGAAAGAAGGGTTGGGATGTGTTTTGATGCAGAATGGTAAGGTGATAGCTTATGCCTCGAGGAAATTGAAGGATCATGAACAGAATTACCCCACTCACGATCTCGAACTAGCAGCAGTGATCTTTGCTTTGGGAAAGTGGAGACACTACTTATATGGAATTTCTTTTGAGATCTTTTCCGACCACAAGAGCCTCCAGTATTTGTTTTCTCAGAAGGAGTTGAACAAGAGACAGAGGCGTTGGATGGAGACTTTGGCAGATTATGAGTGTACGATTCGATATCATCCCGGAAAGGCCAACGTGGTCGCGGATGCGCTTAGTAGGAAAGCTAGCGTGTCCAGTGTTAAGGTGGAAACTATGGATGAATCTGAGTCCTTCAAGCTAAGAGCTAGTATTCGGAATATTACCGTTCAACCGGACCTTCGGCAGAGATTGTTTGAAGCTCAGAAAGTGGATTCCGAAGTTCAGAGGTTGGTGCAGAAAGCTAGAAATGATTCAGAAAGTCCGTTCGGATTTGATGACACCGGACTTCTAAGGTTTAAGAATAGAGTGGTGGTTCCGGAAGAGTTGAAACGGTTGATATTGGAAGAAGCTCATCGATCAGGGTATTCGATACATCCCGGGGGAAATAAGATGTATAAGGACTTAAGGAAATTTTATTGGTGGAATGGACTTAAGCGGGATGTGATCGACTTCGTGAGACATTGCTTGACTTGCCAAGTGGTGAAAGCAGAGCATCAGAAGCCATCGGGGCTATTGCAACCGTTACCGATTCCAGAATGGAAATGGCAGCAAGTGGCGATGGATTTCGTTTCGGGTCTTCCACGAGTGAAAGGTGGTTTAGATGGAATTTGGGTGATAGTGGATCGATTGACGAAATCGGCACATTTTCTTGCTATTCGGATGTCGGATAAGGTACCTAAATTGGCTAAGAAGTATGTGGATGAAATTGTCCGACTTCATGGAGTACCGGTTAGCATTGTATCAGATCGGGATCCGAGGTTTACTTCTAGATTTTGGCAAGAATTGCAAAGGAATCTGGGCACAAGGCTTCAATTCAGCACAGCTTTCCATCCTCAGACAGACGGGCAATCAGAGAGATTAATTAAATATTTGGAGGATATGTTGAGAGCATGTGCATTGGATTTTTCGAGTTCGTGGAACGAGCAATTACCTTTGATTGAATTCGCCTATAATAACAGCTTTCAAGCATCGATAGAAATGGCTCCATATGAGGCTCTCTACGGACGGAAATGCAGGTCACCGTTGTTCTTTGATTTGGAAGAATGGAATTGGACCAAGCAAGAAGGTGTGAAACGAGGGGAGAATAAGGAAAACCCCTCTAAGGCCGTGCAAGAGGCAATTGATAAGGTCCAAATAATTAGACAACGGATGAAAGCAGCCCAGGATAGACAGAAAAGCTATGCCGATCACCGAAGGAAAGATCTTCAGTTTGAGGTTGGTGATAGGGTATTCTTGAAAGCCTCACCTCGTAAGGGATTTTCAAGGATTGGAAAAGGAGGGAAATTGAATCCTCGGTTTCTAGGACCGTATGAGATTTTGGAGAAAATTGGAGATACGGCCTATCGTTTGGACCTACCCCCGAGTTTGACCGGAATTCATAATGTGTTTCATGTATCTCAGCTTCGGAAATATTATCCGGATAAGTCGGAAGTCATACCGGTCGAGGAAGTGGAGTTAGAACCGAATCTCACCTTCGTTCAGAAGCCGATTAAGATTTTGGATCGTAAATTTCAAGAAGTTCGAAATCGGCAGATCCCACTAGTTAAAGTCTTATGGAGAAGTGATAAAACGGAAGAGGCGACGTGGGAGACGGAGGATAAGATGAAAAGATTCCATCCTGAGTTGTTTCCGGACAATCAGTGAATCCGAGGACGGATTCTCCTAAGGGGGGGAGATTGTAACGCCCCGACTTTTCAAGTCGTTCAGGTATGAATTATGTGATAATTACGTGCGCATTTAATTTATTTTAATTACGTTATTAATTATTTATTTTATATTATATGAAATTATGAAATAATTGAATTATTTGAAAATGTTTGAATTTGAATTTATATGAATTTTGAACGATTTGCTCTTGTATGAATTGTTTGCTTACCGTTTCTACATGAAATGAATTCGGAATTTTTGTGAAAATTTAATATGTTGGACTTACATGTGTTATGAATATGGATATATGTTCGTCTCATGTTTTCGGGTTCATTTTCATGAGTTATGAATTTATTTTGATTTTGGAATCCAAAACGGGGGCTAACGAGCAATTAGCGCACCATTGGTTCCTTATTTGATATCTTGAGCTAGGAAACTCGGATTCGAGTTTCGTCAACTTTGTTGAACTCGTATCGAAAATTTGAGTTTAATGAACTTAGCCTTATACTTTTCCAAAATTATTTGAACCTCTGAAATTCAACCGAAACACGCAACGGACGCCTAAACTGCCACGTTTTACTAAATAAGCCATAACTTATTCAAACCTTGACCAAATTAACCATGGTTTGATTCCTTGGAACCCTAACTCAACCCTCTAACCAGCCTTAACCACCCCAAACCGAGATAACCCCTTCACTTGGATAAAATCAGCCAAACTTCCCCTGCTTTCCAGTTTTCCCGTAGCTCAAGCCAATCCTTGGAGATTCAAGCTCAAATCTCTTCCAAACCTCCATTAATCCACAAGGTAAGCTTAGGATTGTTATATACATTCATTATGAGTCATTTTGATCCATTCTTCCCCAATTTTGAGCATGTTTTCATGGAGTTTGGAGAAGATGTTGAATAGTTAGGTTATATGTCAATTTGTTGAACTCTTTCATTCCTTGGTTGTTTTGGTTGATTCCAAGCTTGAATATGGTTGCCATGACACCTTCCTTGCATGTATGGTGAAGTATTAGATGGTAGTTGAAGCATTCATGAGTTACCATTAATGTATATTTGAAGTTTTTACATGAAATGATCATCCTTACCTCCTTAGCATGTTTCAACACTTTGGGAGCATATTTGTGTGTTGTTGTGGAGTGATTTTCTTGCATTTTGATGATCTTAACTTACCTAAGTATGTTGGTTGGAGTTGGCATGGTGTTGCTCTGTTTTTCTGCAACGTTCTTTATTTTTTTTGGCTTCAGACTCAAATCCACGGGGGTGGATTTTTCCCTTTGGAAAAATCCATGGGGGTGGATTTGAGTCAGTAGGTCTGGACCAAATCCATGGGGGTGGATTTTTCCCTTTGGAAAAATCCATGGGGGTGGATTTTGTCCAGTTTTGTTTTATTGCTCCGGTTTCGTTTTTTCTTGTTTTTCTTCGCTTGTTTTATATTCCTCCACCTCTTTTATGACTTTTATGCTATGCTAACATGTATTATCTTGAGTGTTATGAAATTTTATGATTTTTCGTGGAATATTTTCCGAGATATGCTTCAACGTGTCTTCTTTTCTCCTAATGTGTGCATGCATGGACTTTGCTCTTAAGTTTGAACCCTAATTGCTATTTATTCCTTATTTAATGACTTGTATGATATGTATACATGTTATACTACGAGTTATGATCATTATTTGAATTTCTTGGACTAATTTAGTATGATTTATGGAGATGTTGAACTTTAACAAATTTGAACGCTTCATGGAAGAATGGAATGAATGTTTATATGTCTTTAAGACATTAATAGTGCACATGAACATTTCCATAACATAATTTAATCTCTTATATACTCATATCATGATCATTGCATTGCCGAGCGTCTTATTTGGTCATATTGAGTCTCACTTCACTTTTCTTGCACAGATTTTGATCACGTTGGAGACGAGGACGGTCAGTGAGGCTCGTGCTTTCTTCTTTTGACGGTTTAAGGTGGGTTTTTCTTCTATGTAGATACAAGACCCTATATATACCTTCAATGTGAAAGCTTTCGACCAAAATTATATATATATAAAGAGTCGTTTTAAAGAGTAAATGTTTTCAACGTAAAGCCTTATTTTATCGATCCTACCTAATGTTTTGGCGAGAAATGATCGAATGCACGAATGGGGCCCAGGGACTTAGTGTGAGTGGCTATCCGGGGAGGCACGGGCCGACGGTGATCCCTCACACTAGTTCCACCAATTAACGGTGTAACCGGACCTCGTTAGGAGTTAGCGAGGAATGGACGCTGAGCGCCATCTGGGGAGTCATGTAACCCCTTTTGGTCAATGAATGGGTGGTCGGGCCTTGCAAACCCACCACCAACCCGGAGGAAGAAGGAGTAAATGTTAATGAATGTGCACAAAAGATTGATTGCATGAAAAGAATAAATGAATGAATGTTTAAATGGTTCACACAAGGTGTTGGTTGGAGATAATGCACGCCCACTCGCCGGGCCAATAATGACCTAATGTTAATGATTCGTTATAATCCCTTTTGATGATTCTTTTCACCCCCTTGGGGAAATCTTTAAAAACCTCACTTGGGATTATAGCTTGCATGTGATTGCTTAATTACCGTCATATATTATATCTATGCCCTGTTTTATACCCACCAGTCCCTTTTGGACTGAACCCGTTTGGTTTTCAGTTATTTTGTGCAGGTGTTGAGGGAGCTAGGCGGGAATACGAGTCATAGGTCTTGCATTCGTCTCTAGCTCTGTATTTTGAGTCTTACACTTGCATATTACACTTTTGGATTATTGTATATGAATATCGATGTGGAGGGTATTTATTTTTGGGCCGTGATGGCAATTGTTAATGTATATGAATGATTTTTGGAGCTTGGATGCTCACGGTATATATATATATGGTATATGTTCGTTCATTGCTTCCGCTTTAATGTTTTATGTTGTTATATGGTTTTAAGGGTTAGCCCGCCTAGCTTAGAGTGTGTGTTTGTCCCCGTTCGCTGTGATTTGGCTCGGGTATGGATCGTCCATTTCATATTCGGGTCGGGTCTCGGTGCGGGGGATGTGGCACCTTGCGCTCGGGTGTTACAATACACGCAAACACTACATGCTTAGTTAAGCAGTCTCTTTGGGGTCAATTAGCTCAAGATATCAAGAATCAAGCAAGATTTTATCATAAATCTTGCAACTCATCTTCAATTTTACACATAGATAATTGGGGGAAAGAACATATAATCATTACACTCTAGAAAAAGAAGGCAACAATCATGATTAAAGGAAGATATTTACTCATACAGGCACTTTGAAAGAAATTACTGTGAGCAGTGTACTTCAACAACTCCATTTGCAGTCTAAGGCCATAATGAGTTGCTCCTCAATTTAACCATGTATAATTAAATTGCTCAAGCACAAAGGCAAGCAGACAAGACAACCCAAAACAAGGTAGGCATTTTGAACATAGTGAAAACCCATTAAACAATTGCAACGGAATCCATCGAACTCCTATTTGATTGGTTGACGACAGATTTAGATGGGGAAAAAAAGAGAACTCCAAACATTAAATCTGGATGGCAATTTTGAAATACCAGAACACTAAACCGGCTATCTGAATTACACTAGCTTCAAGCTCAATTAATCGATTACCTCCACACAAATACTTAACTACGAAACTCATTCAGTAAACTATGCTTTATTTTTATGCCACACCTTAACTTAATACCCAAACAAGTACGATAAAAAACAGAGTAGAGTTGAGATACTACGAGATAGGACTTACAGCATCGGAGGTAACAGCGGCAGCCGCAACTGACCACAAGTACGATCAAGACCTCTTGTCGCAGCTAAATTTTTGACAAATGAAGCATTGCCAATGTTAGTTTCTGTAATCTTCTATGGTGAGACTCCAGCTCAAAGTTGATTATAGGCACAACACTCAAATTAAACTAGACATTCCAAATTGGATTCTCTACCTTCAAGAAGAGCAACAAATTTCAGCTTACACATACAGATTTAACAAAATAGCTTTAAGATTCCAAGCACATAAATTAAATCCCTAGAATCGAAACACTGAAAATTTGAGTTGAAAAATTCTAAACCCACATACGAAAAATCTTAGACAAAAGTTAGGTTACCTGAAACCCACCGTAGCTATTTCAGCTGAAGTCAGCGCAAATTTCTCCTCGGCACAAAATTTCAGCTGAAACCTAGATTGTGGTCTTCAAATCGCATTCCGTCGTCTTCCCCTCCGATTCCCGTCCGACCTTCTGCAGTCCGATCCCCGTCTGATTCCGACCGAGATTCATTGTCTGAAAAGTTCAGCACTTGATTTTTGTTGTGAAAATAGGAAGGGGGCACTTCATTTTTTTGTTCCCTTTTTTTCAGCAAACTGAAATGTTCAAGAATATGGAGCAGAGCCCTTTTTTTCGTTGATTTCAGCTGCAATTTTTGTTCCCTCGTTTTTTTTTTGGAAACCGCCAACTTTTCCCTCCCATTAAATTGAAACATATAGGTTGTATAAATAATAACAATACTATGTTGTGACATTTGTTTAAAAATGTCATAACACATGTACCATATTGAGACCCTTTATTAAAAGTGTCACATTAAATTTATTATAGGGCAAATTACACCAAGGTCCCCCGAGGTTTGGTATAATTACATATTAATCCCTCCACTTCTGAAAATTACGGATTAGTCCCTATAAATACTATTTCAATTGAAGTCCCTAGACGCCGTTAGGGTTCCGTTAATTTTGACATTTGAATTTCCGAAAAACATTACAAAAAAGTCCCTGAACTATGAATTTTCTTACAAAACGACCCCTTAACTAAATCACATCAACAATGTAGTCTTGTCAAAATTAACGGAACCCTAACGGCGTCTAGGGACCTCAATTGAAATAGTATTTATAGGGATTAATCCGTAATTTCCAGAAGTGGAGGGATTAATTTGTAATTATGCCAAACCTCAGGGGACCTTGGTGTAATTTGCCCTTTATTATATTGTGACGCCTTATGTAAAAGGGTCTTATTATTATTAATTTAGTTAATAAATTAGTTGATAGATAAAGTCAATTAAATCTAATAAGACGAATCTACAAAAAGCGTCTCAACAGGTGGTATATTAGGACGCCTTTTAAAAAGCGTCACATTAGGGCGTCATAACATGTTGTTTTTGTAGTAGTGCTACCAAGAGGCATGAGATTAACTAAGAATATTTTGTAAAACCCTTCTCACGATATTGCTGCTGCAGGAGCAAATTTGAGGGGTGAAAAGTAGAGTAGGTTTTCTCAAGTAAATCATTATCAGTGACGGGTTCACCACACAATTTCAACTTAGAACTAATTTTGAAAACCATTGAGTTATACCCAGATATAGTTTTAAAATCTTGTAGTCTCAAATGAATCTACTCATAACGAGCCTTAGGGAGGATAACAGTTTTCTGATGATCATACCTCTCCCTTAAGTTGTCCCACAATTCAAGTGGATCATCTACAGTTAAGTATTCAGTTTTCAATCCTTCATCAAGGTGATGACGGATAAAAACCATGGACTTAGCCTTATCATGGCTTGATGCATCATTTTCTTTCATAATTGTTTCACCGAGACCTTTTGCATTTAAATGAATCTTTGCATCAAGAACTCATGACAAATAATTTTTTTCAGTGAGATCTAGAGCTGCGAACTCAAGTTTCGTAAGATTCGACATACTTGTAATCTTGTCTTCTAGTTGATTTGTCTGGAGAATATTAAAATGATCGTGCACAATACTTTTACCGTGCATTTACGCGTAGTAATAAATGAGGCATCCCACATTTGTTTGATGATTTTTGTCAACAACAAGGAAACTAGGTTGAATAGCAGTGTAACTGCCGAAGTTGACATATTGCAACAGAAATGATATCTTTTTTACATTTGATCTCAATTATTATTAATTTGTCTATATATTAGGTCGAATCAAAAAAATTTCTTTTTAAATGATATCTCAGGTCAAATTTCCCGTCAATTCTAAACGTCAGAAATGGGAATATTTTACCCCACTACAAGAAATTTGTGTTTCAACCACCAAATTCACAGCGACGAATTAAAAATGGTCACTATATATGTACTTATAGCAACCAAAATTTCTTTGGTTGCTAGAATTCAATTACACAACTTTTTTTTTGTGACCCACTAATTTTTGGTTGTTGTAGATGGTCGCTATACTATAGTAAATGATGTCCATGGATTTGCAACCAAAACGATAACTTATAGCGACAAATAATATAATCGCTATAAAATAATAGCAATTGTGACCAAGTTAACCACCAATATTTATATGGCTGCTATCAAAGCCATCATTAGCGATCAACAAACATGGTCACTGAACATATAGTCAACAACCATGGTCACTGAACATATAATAATTAGAACCAAATTTTATGTGATAATCCACAATATAATGCTACTTTAATTATTTGACAAAAAATACAATTGGTTTTAAAAAGTATGAAATAAAATCTTTAAATTAATTTTGCATGGCACAACTTACTTTTTTATAATAAGAAAATATAATGGTCATGTTAAATTATTACAATTATATCAAAGTAACGAAAATAGCTATTAAATAAATTTTACTTTGTATTTAATTTATATTTTTAAATTTTAATTTAATATAATAAAATATAATGATCAAGTTAATTAAATTTATATACGTTCCTTTGTTTTTTTTTTTTTGGCACTACAGACTCAGCAAACAAAGAAACAAGACTAATCTAACATAACTCCTTGCCATGTTCCATCCAAACTTTCTTGTCTTCAAGCATATTTTGCCCAAACTTTGCAAGTGCATCTGCAAGCTTGTTATCAGTTCTATGTATGTGCGCAAGTCTGCATGTCCAAGGCATCCGGATTAATTTCCGACAATCTTCCACAAGTCCACCCAAAGGATGACTCTCAATCTTTGTTTCCTCCACCAATTTAACCACGGTTTCCGAGTCGCACTCCACTTCGATGTATGGATATCTCCGTTCCCATGCCATATGGAGACCCTCACGAAGGCCCCAAAGCTCTGCTGTTTCGATATCAGTGTTTTCCAATTTCATGGCGAATCCCAGCTGCCTCTCTCCATTCTACTACTAGTTGGTAATGAGTAGAAATATGTACATAAATTAAATATACAGCTAGTAATGTACATGTTTCTCCTAAATACGGACATACAAATAATACAGATGGTAATGTGCATGTTTCTACTCATTCACAATCTTCATGACAAAGCATGAAATTAAGTATTAAAGGAGCAGTGAAAGGTCACACATTTCAAGAAATTAAGAGCTGCTAATAAATTAATTAAGGATGAGAGTGAGTTCCAACAACAAACAAAATGGATACGATAATTTCCTCACCACAATCTCTCTGAAAACAATGTTATCAACTGCATTAGTTTCATCATCTATCATAAACATAAGGAAAAGCACATCTCTGTTTCTTGAACTCAGGCATTGCAATAGATCAAAATAAACTTAATAATGGTGTATCTAAATTTCCACCAAATTTTGCAAAAAGTTATGGTATTCATTAAGAACACTTTGTGAATATTAAACATGTGAAACCAAATATCAAGTTGGATGCAAAATTTGAAACACAAAAAGTAAACCAAACCTACATAAAATGTACAAACCTTCATGAGCCAATCATCAAATCAACATCCCCTCTGCAAAAGTTCATACTCAAAACTCACTAAAATTTCAGTCAAAAGACATAAAATAGCTAAAGCTTCTGAATATTCACTTAGTGAATACAAATCAATACCAAATTCAAATGAAATTAAACCTTAAACACCCACACAAATTAAGAACACAAAGAAAACTCAATTCAGATTTGGTTGCACACAACAAATCTTCACCAACACCACCAAAAATTTAGCACAAAATTAACCTAATTCAGATTTTTAAAACCCAATCAAATCGGGATCAAGCCAAATTACCAGAATATACTTGAATAAATAGTAGTCCTATCTAGGTTGTCTCGCCTCAAGACAAAATAATAATAAATCAATCAAATATGATGTCAATGAAGAAGAAATATAATGAAAAAATATGGAAGATTATTAGTGGTCAGAGAAAAACCTACAAGACAAAACAAGAAAAGACCTCCCTCGGCACAAAAGTAGTAATAATTGTGTATGAATCTACAAATAATAATATTATGAAATTCAAAGAAAATAAGATTACCACAACCTGACCTATTACTCTCATCACCATCAAGAGTGCATCCCGACTTGATGTTGCTTAGCTCTCCAAGTCCTGTAACAAAAACATGGGAATGGTGTTTTAGTGAAAAGAAATTAAAAAACATGACAAATTACCAAATTTATCTCTTTTACAGAAACAAGCAAGCTCCCATTTATCCATTCGTAGTAGCCCCGTCATCTCTCTCGGTAGTGCATCATTCGAAAACTCCCAGAAAATAAAACTTCTTTAGAATAAAAACTCAATTAAAAAAAGTATGGAATGGAGAAAATTGCACAAACAAGCTAGTGATTGTTCTTTTTAGATAAGAATATAAGAAACAAACTAAAACGAGTGGCAACACTAAATCCTAGTGTACGCATACTTCTGAAATAACTAAAAAACGAAAAGAATAACACTAGATACTATATTATCTTAAAATAAGAGCTAGATAACTATTATATTCACAAAGACTCTTCAAAAGCGACCCATTGTTCTTTTCATCCCAACTCTCTCCAAGTATCACTTTTGCACCTGCAATGAACCAGAAAAAGAACATCTAAATAAGTAACCATACTTAGTTGTATACTCTCTGTTATTATAATAAAAATAACCACATTTGACAAATTTATATATACATGTAACATATGAATTTCTTTTTAATAACTATTGAAAAAATGGTCCAAAGGACTAACACTAGCAACAATATGACAAGTTTTACTTACCAATCACATGCATTAATAATATCATAAACGCTTTTTCCCGTCATTTTCTCGAAGCATTTCACGATAGCTTCAACAGTCATCTTTTGAAGAGCTAACTCGGCTTTTGTATTTTCTAACTCAAGTTGTGTAGTTGTTAGCTCATCCTCTAATCTAGCTCGACTTGCAGATGCTTTGGAAGTTGAAGCAACATCATATTTTGATTTTTTGGAATGGAGACCGTTGTATTTTGCATATGAGGAATTTTCTCCAAGAACGCTGATGCAAATTTGCTCTGAAGTCATACGAGTAGCTTCATCTGGCAAAGCTTGTTCTTTCTCTCGTAATTCTTTCAATTGGAACTAATATTCAAATACGACATATAATAATTATCTCATCAATAAATTAAAAGAAATTAATGTAAGATAATGAAACGAATATAATTTCTTACATTATTGGCCTTGATTTCTTCATTAGCCCATCCAGTTTTGGCATTGTAGTATTCTAGCTCATACATATCAATGTCATCTAGGTTCTGTCCAATAATAATGAAAAAGGTTAATTCAGAATTATTCTTTTATATTTTCATCTAAAAAAATGTTAACCAACCTTCTCATACTGATGTGCCGCGCGAGATTTAGTCCCTAATTTATGTATGTGCTGAAGGTTTGCCCTATTATTTGATTGTGCCTCTGAAACTTTCAGTAAAATATCAAGAAATGAAATTTTCATGACATAACTTGTTTTCTTCAATATATAATTTTATTTTTATTATATAATAACTACTAAGATCATAAAGTTATTAATGCATACCTTAAATTTCTCTGTCTCCCCAAGGTCACACAACCAAAGCCAATCATCGCCACGATTGACAAGCTTTTCGTAAATACTTAGCTTAGCTATTGCGATACCACCTTTTACTTTGACTTTTTGATAGTACTTATGGGCATTCGATCGAAAGGTGGAGTATTGTTTGGCGAAGGATTTCCAAATGCAGTGGACAACATGGGGTTTCTCTACTTCGTAACTCAATTTATTCTTTTAAATAAAAAATTAAATATATTTTAGAAATTATATGCATGATTATATTATAAGCCAAAAAAATCTAAAAAGTATAATTAAGAAAGAAATACTTACTGTCAGCTTTCTAAAGAGATCTTGTTTTTTATCATCTGAAATATTTTTCCATCCTTCAACTTGCATTGGTGCTTCAAGTCTAATCAATACCCCAATTTGAGTGGCATGTTTCGAGCTATGCTCACCCACTGGTTTGTTGATTCCCTCTGGAATAATAATTTTGGGTTTTTCTCCACATTTTCGAGTGTACTTTTGTGCATTTAATCCTCTAGTAAGACCACGAGTTCCCTTTTCATTTACTAATCCTAAAAACAAAAATATGAACAATTAATATTGTAATCACAAAGAACATATAAATATGAAATTGGAAAAGAAAATATTTATATTTATATATAAAGTGATAATTACCACTAATACTTCCGGAGATTTCATCAACCAACTCATCAGTTGCTTCTATACGGAATATGATTTGTCAATATATAATAATATTTGAAAATAACAAAGATTGAAAAATAAAATTTTCTATCAATATTACCCCTATCGTCTGTAGTTGTGATATCCTCAACCAAAGTATTTGGCACACTTTGGACTTGTGGTTTTTCTCTCAGTGCTCCTCTAGCTACAAAAACATAAAAAACAAATAAATGAGTTGAGATAATATGGAAACTCAAAATGTTAATAAAGTTAAAGATTTGTTACCTCTATCTCTAGAATTAGTTGTTTGCTCGACAAAAGAACTTGAGGCATTTGTGTTGCTCAAGTTTTTTGTGCCAAAAAGAGTCTCCCTCTTGTTTTTATTTGTTGCTGCAAAATTTATAAGCCAAGCCATCAATTTAACTAGCTGCAAAACTATAGTGCAATAGAAATTATATATACATATATCAAATTATTACTACCAAAGCTTCGAGGCGAATGATTTTCAGCTTCTGTGGCAGCCAAAACTTTAGATAAGACCAACTTGCGTTTCAAATCACTTGTGTTGTTCACTGCTGCCATTGCGCTTGACAACTCCATTTTACGTTTAGAATTGGCACTCATGATTGAAACGGTATGTACTAAGTTTACTAAGCTCAAAATCTGTGATATAAAAACAGAAAATATAAGATTCAAATAAACAATTACATGCTTCCTTGGAGTTTTTGCAGAATATTAAATAATTGGGCTTCTACGTTAATATAGCGTAAACAGAAAACAAAACAAGATCAAATCCTCTATGACCATGCATAAAAGGTAATGGTTTTTCTAATTAATTTGAAAGCTACTAAACTAATTGTGAAGCCTCTCCAGATTTACGTCAAGTTCCATCATCATGGCAAGGAAATTGTCATATTTTATAACTGAAAAATATATCATAAAAGATTTATTAGTACATTAAAATTTGATATTTTGGGAGAATGTTGCAAACTCTCAAAATACAGTAAATTACTTTTTATTTTAAAAATTCAACTTTAGGTTATTTTAGCTAAACTTACTATTAGCATTAAAAAAATATGTAATGACCAATTTCAAAGTATCCGCCTCCCTCAAACTATCCTTCCCACAGTTCAAATATTATTTACAGTTTTACATAAAACTTTGCCTCGTGTCTTATAATTATTATTCTTTTGGCTAATCATCATTTACGACATACATTGAAAATAACCAACAGATAAATATTCAGATACAATAATTTTAATTTTATACTATCAAAACTTGAAACAATTAATGTTCGGAGATTACCAGGACTGTAAAATATAACTAACAATTTATTTCAAAACATGATATTACCAAAAAAACACTTTACATTAACGCCATAAGTAGTTTTATCCCATTTTCCCCCAAGTTTGGCATAAAGCAATGATGGTTGCCGAATCCACCAAATAAAACCTTCACTTTCCAACACGCAATAAATTGAGTATAGCAGCAAAGGGTCGAACCCAAAGGACTAGCAATTCTTATATATTCCAGAATGACCAAGGGAACAAACCATGAAAGAGTTCACAACAGGGGGGGTTTGTGTAATTAATCAAACTACAAACTAAACACTAAAACAAGGATAACAAGCAAGTGGAAGCTGATGCAAAGTGACTGAAATTAATTGGTTTAAAGTGGGATTATCCTAGCCAAGTTGTTCTTAAAATTCATGCCATTGATTCGATCATAGATTCAATATTCAACTCTAATTCATTGATAGACCGGCTATAGTGGTAACAAGCTCTACACACCTCATCCTTTCTTAAGTTTATAATGATCATGAGAAGCTCACTAACCATTCTCTTATCACAAAAGCAGTCTTATAGAAACGCTCTTAAGATTTAACCTTGTGATAGCATTGACCGTGAAAAGGATACCGATCCTAACCAACAAACTCAAAGAAGCTTGGAATGTTTAAGTTATTACGCATGCATCTCATCATTCTCAAGTAAACATGGTGATAAACTATCAATGATGTGTGACTCTTCAAGCACATTTACAAGACAATTACGGATCAAGTATTTGTGCAGTCAATAAGAACAAGTTTCAAGATAACAATTGATCAGAAAATCATCCAAAAACGAGTTCAAACAATACACACAAGATACATGCATATACCAAGAATTTAGAGCTGCATAAACACAATTAGATCTCACAAAACCAAAGCATGAACCAAAGAAACAACTTTACTAGGATAAAAGAGAGATTAGCTGTTGTACATGCTTGCAAAATAACCAAGTAACAACTGTTTCAGATCTGAAAATAACCTAGCACAGCTGATCTAAACAAGAGAGTTCAACTAGCTATGCAAATCTAAGCATTAACATAAGTGAAAAAGAGAATAAAGGGAAGAAATTGCTTGCTGATCATAACAGGGGAGAAGTCCCCTGTTTTGCTTCTGTTCTTCAGCTGCTGCTGCTGCTACGTTACTTCCTTTTTCCTCCTAAGAGAAGCTGACCTTTTTTCTTTCTTAACCAAAAGCCTTGGTTATATGCTTGGAAATCCAATCTTTGGCACACAAATCAAGGCTAAATACTCTTGGTATCCCAAGACCTGCTAATATTCTTATTGAGACGCCAAATACTGATAAAGCAGCTGCAAGTAGCTGAAGTTCGCCAAAAATAGAAAATCAGTCGCAACTTTTGACTTTGATGATGTGTCTGCTACGTCACCACTTAGTTCAAGGGATGATCATGGCTTCAGATCATGGCTCAGTTCATTTTCTGCACTTGGCGATTCTTTTAGTCCAGATTTGTATTGATGATCCATTTTAGCTCCAATAAACCTACAAAGCCATAATTAGGTTTAATTAAGCACATATCCAGTCAAATGTAGGGGAAAATTAAGACAAATTAAGCACTAATTACATACTAACAAATCCCCCCACACTGGAACTATGCTTGCCCTCAAGCAGTTGCAACTAGACTTCAAAAAGAGAGAGATATCATCCTCTAACCATTACAGCCCCACAATTTATCATTGAGAAAAGGTGAACACTAAAATGAGTTTGATAACAAGTCTCCACAGCCTTCAAGATGGAAAGGAACAAATCTTAAGTGTTTAACTTGCTAGAGAATGTTAAGGAATTTAGAATTCATTTAATCATGCAGATTTTACCAAGTAGCAGTTACAATCATGTGATCAAAGTGTGTTCGATTCGGACTGTCTAAATTCAAAAGATTCATGAACTTAAAGTGAGGGTTTCACTTAACACCAAATTTCAAAGTGTTGTCTATTTCGGGTGTCATAATACCGCTTTGGTAATATATGACTATCCCTAGACTGCATAAAAATGCATCACTCATAGTCACCCGTTTTTCAGTTTATGATTTGTATTTAGCCTTACAGGTGACCAGCGGAGTGAAACGAGCAAAAATGCATCAAGCGAATGGCTGAGACAGCCTTATTCAGAGATAAATGGCTTTAAAAGCCTTATTCAGAAACTAATGGCATTACAGCCTTATTCAGAACCCTCAATAACATTCTTGACATTAATCATTCAGCATCATTACTTTATTTTAGACAGCCCAAAAATTACACTCGTTTTCACACATGAAGGTCCAATTTAAGCATGCAATTTTTTTAGTTTTCAACCATTAATCTAAATTCAAAAACATTCTCTAGCAAAGCCAAAATACTTTTAAGTTTGTTCAATTCCAAAAATCAAACATGGAAATTCATGTTACTTCAACCAATTTTTTATGTTCACAAGCTCTCAAATCCAACTATGTTGCACATGACCAGATTTTAACCTCTCAGAGACTGCACAAAATGCACAAAAAGACCTAAGGACCCGAGCAAAAAGAGCTAAAACTAACTAACAACTAACAAACTTGGCAGAAATAAAATGAGATCAACTAACACACAAATTTACTAAAAAAAAAAAACAGTCATTCAAACACAAATTCCAAATTCATAAACCAGCAAAACAACATGCACAAATTCTTACTCCCCCCACACTTATCTCACATTGTCCTCAATGTTAAATTAAAGAAAAGTTAAGAGTATGAGGACTCCCCTGAATGTATTTATTGAAACTGTCAGGGATTCATGAGGCTAAGGGATGATCATCCTTTGCGGTCTGGGTCCTGGAGCCCTGTTTCTGCCAAAATCTGCAAACAAAACAAAAAGAGGTCCTTAGTCAAAAATCACAGTATTCTCTTGACAAAAACAAAGAGAAACTGTAACTAAGCAACAATAAATAAAAGGGATTGGGTTGCCTCCCAATAAGCGCCCTTGTTTAATGTCCTAGGCTAGACGGAGTCTTTGCATTTTTAATGCATTAGAGTGGGGTTGTCCAAGCTGACTTCCTCCACTGTATGAGCTTGGAATCCCTCATAAAATGGCTTGAGACGGTGTCCATTAACTTTAAAAGCTTTTCCAGTCTCTAAGCTTTTGATAGCCACTGCACCATGAGGAAATATATCAGTTACAACAAAAGGTCCTATCCATCTAGACCTTAATTTACCAGGAAATAACTTTAAACGTGAATGAAATAATAAAACTTTTTGCCCAATTTGAAAAGTCTTCCTGGAAATCATCTTATCATGAAAGTTTTTGGTTTTTTCTTTGTAGATTTTTGCACTTTCATATGCTTCATTCCTCAATTCATCCAACTCTTGAAGTTGTAACTTCCTATGTATTCCAGCATCATCCATCTTCATGTTGCATTGCTTAATGGCCCATAATGCTTTGTGCTCCAATTCTACAGGTAAGTGACAAGGCTTTCCAAAGACTAGCCTATATGGTGACATGCCAATGGGAGTCTTATAGGCTGTTCTATAAGCCCATAAAGCATCATCAAGCTTTAAACTCTAGTCCTTCCTATTTGGATTTACAGTTTTCTCCAAGATGGACTTCACTTCACGGTTGGAGATTTCAGCTTGTCCACTTGTTTGTGGATGATAGGCAGTCGATGTCCTGTGTGTAACGTTGTATTTCTTAAGCAAAGCTGCAACCACTCTATTACAAAAATGGGTGCCACGGTCACTGATGATCGCTTTTGGAGTTCCAAACCTGCTAAAGATGTTAGACTTCATGAACCCTACAACAGTTTTAGCATCATTAGTCCTTGTGGCTTTTGCCTCAACCCATTTAGATACATAATCAACTGCAAGTAATATATAATTATTGCCAAAAGAACTAGGAAATGGACCCATAAAATCTATGCCCCAAACATCAAATATTTCACAAATTAAAATGGGGGACAGTGGCATTTGATTTCTAGAACTCAAATTTCCAGTTTTTTGACAATTTTCACAAGATTTACAGAACATGAATGTATCTCGAAACAATGTAGGCCAATACAATCCGCATTCTAAAACCTTTCTTGCAGTTCTTTTTGGTCCAAAGTGACCTCCACATTCATAAGAATGACAGAATTTTAAAACAGAGTGTATTTCCTCTTCGCTTATGCATCTCCTAATCACTTGATCTGCACAAAACTTCCAAAGGTAAGGATCATCCCATACATAGTATTTAGCATCACTTTTTATCTTATCACGTTCAGACCTAGACAATTTATCAGGAAAAGTTTTAGATACCAGAAAGTTTACCATGTCTGCATACCAAGGGGCATGCGTTAGGCATGACCTTAGCTTACCATCAGCTATCGAAAACAGTTGCTCATCTGGAAATTCATCTTTTATGGGATTGGAGTCTGCATCTGCTAGGATTCGGCTCAGATGGTCGGCAACTAAGTTCTCTGATCCTTTCTTGTCTCTGATTTCAATATCAAACTCTTGCATCAATAGGATCCAACGTATCAACCTTGGTTTTGCTTCTTTTTTCTTCAAGAGGTACCTAAGTGCTGCATGATCAGAATAAACAAGCACTTTAGTACCTAACAAGTATGCACGAAATTTATCTAAAGCAAAAACAATAGCTAAAAGCTCCTTTTCAGTTGTGGTATAATTGATTTGAGCTGTATCCAACATCTTTGAAGCATAATAAATCACATGAGGTGATTTATTTATCTTTTGTCCAAGAACAGCTCCAATAGCATAGTCGCTTGCATCACACATCAGTTCAAAGGGATGATTCCAGTCAGGTGCTTGAATTATTGGGGTAGAAGTTAGCTTCATTTTCAGCAAGTCAAATGCTTCTTTGCAAGCTTCATCAAACTTGAATTCTACATCCTTTTGCAGCAGCTTGCATAGAGGTTGTGCAATCTTTGAAAAATCCTTTATGAACCTCCTATAGAACCCTGCATGTCCAAGAAAAGAACGAATCTCCCGCACACTTGTGGGGTAAGGCAAAGATTCTATAATATCAATTTTAGACTTGTCAACCTCGATACCTCTAATGGAAACAATATGTCCTAAAATCAGCCCTTGATCAACCATAAAATGGCATTTTTCATAATTCAAAACAAGATTGCTTTCAAGACATTTTTCCAAAACTTTGGCCAAATTATTCAAGCATGCATCAAATGAATTCCCATAAACAGTAAAATCATCCATGAAGACTTCAATTATATCCTCAACATAATCTGAAAATATGCTCACCATACACCTCTGAAATGTGGCAGGGGCGTTGCAAAGTCCAAATGGCATACGTCGAAATGCAAATGTTCCAAATGGACATGTGAATGTAGTCTTCTCTTGATCTTCCGGAGCAACGGGAATTTGATAAAATCCAGAATATCCATCAAGACAACAATAATGTGTCTTTCCTGCAAGCCTTTCAAGCATTTGATCAATGAATGGCAAGGGAAAATGGTCCTTCTTGGTGGCTGCATTTAACCTTCTATAATCCATGCACACACGCCAACCATTTTGCACTCTCGTTGGTACCATTTCTCCAGCTGCATTCTCAATCACCGTTATACCTGTTTTCTTAGGAACAACTTGCACCGGACTCACCCATCGACTGTCCGAAATGGGATATATGATGTCGGCATCCAAGAGCTTGAGAATTTCATTCTTCACAACCTCCATCATTGGTGGATTCAATCTTCTTTGAGCTTCCCTACTTGGTTTGCAGTCCTCTTCCAAGATGATTTTGTGCATGCAAGTAGATGGACTCAAGCCTTTTATGTCTGCGATGGTCCATCCCAAGGCTGCCTTGAACTCTTTAAGAACTCGTATCAATTTCTCTTCCTCCAAAGTTGAGAGTTTATTTGAAAGAATCACTGGAAGAGTTTCTTCATCACCTAAATATGCATATTTAAGGTGTGATGGCAGCGGTTTAAGTTCCAAATCAGGGGCCTGCACAATAGAGGGAAGTAATTTAGTATGAGAAGTAGTCAATTTATTGCAAGAGACATTGTGCTTAACAAGTTTGGGAGCTTCTAATGCATGAACAACATCAATAATATCTTCCTTTATTTCATACCTAGCTTCTAATTCCTTAAGTTGATCAACATATAGGCTGTCACCTAATGCTAAGTAAAGTTCATCATAATAATCCAATTTCGAGGTGGTTTCTGCCAGATTATCAATAACATCAATGGAAGAGACATTTGAAACATTTTCAGTAGGATATTTCATAGCTTCATAAACATTGAATTTAATGAGATCCCCATCAAACTCCATTGTTAATGTCCCATCGTGAACATCAATCTTCGCTCTCGCTGTGCTCAAAAATGGTCTCCCAAGCAGCAATTCTGAAGACTTTGAAATCTTATCATCTTCCATGTCAAGCACAAAGAAATCTGCAGGAAATACTAAGTTATTGACTTGGACAAGTACATCCTCCAACACTCCTTCCGGATGCACAATGGACCTATCCGCTAGCTGTATAATAACTCCTGTTCCCTTCAAAGGACCAATGTTTAGTGAAGAATAGATAGACAAAGGCATAACATTTATGGATGCACCTAAATCACACATAGCATGATTTATACCTAAATTACCTATCTTACATGGAATTGCAAACATACCTTGATCCTTACACTTAGGTGGGAGTTTTCTTTGAAGTACAGCTGATACATTTTCTCCTACACTCACTTTTTCATTCCCCAATAATTTTCTTTTATTTGTACAAAGATCTTTAAGAAATTTAGCATACCTTGGAATTTGTTTTATGGCATCAAGAAGCGGGATATTCAACTCAACCTTTCTGAATGTGTCCAGGATCTCTTTCTCTTCCTTGGCCTTCTTAGACTGTGCAAACCTTTGAGGAAAAGGTGGTGGAATCATCAGAGGTTTGGGCTGCACAGTAGGTTCTGCCTCCTGCTCTGTTTCTAAGCCATGATCATGGCTTACGCCCTTACCCCCTAACTCTGTTTCTGCATTAAAATTTGCTCTGTTTTGCTCTGTTATTCCACTGCCTTGCCCTGCTTTTTGCCTCCTCACAGGTAGTTCCAGCTCCTTTCCACTCCTTAGGGTAATAGCACTAGCATTTTGTCTGGAATCAATTGTTTGGGATGGCAACTTTCCCTTGTTTTCTAGCTTGCTAACTGAAGTTGCTAGCTGTCCCAACTGATTTTCCAAGTTTTGAACAGTGGACTGGAACTGCTGCATATTTGCCCTTGTTTCCTGCTGAAATTGTTGATTGTTAGTCATAAAAGCCTTGAACATATCTTCTAAAGACGTACCTGAATTAGAGCTTGAAGGTTGTTGAAAACTTGGTTGTTGTGGCTGAAAATTCTGATGTTGCTGGAAGTTTTGAGGTGGTCTTTGTATGGGTGGCCTTGGCTGAAAATTTTGTTGTCCTTGAAACAATTGAGGCCTTGGTGCATAGCTGAAATTAGGATGATCTTTCCAGCCTGGATTGTATGTATTCGAATATGGATCATACTTTCTTTGTTGAAAACCTCCTCCTATTGCACTTACGTTTTCGGTTCCATCTACTTGGAGTGTTGGGCATAAATCTGTGTGGTGATCGGGACTCGTACAGATTCCACAAACCAAAGATGGTGTCGAGTTTGCCACAGCTAAATTCTGCACCAAAGTTGTTAATTTATTTAATTGACTTTCAATTGAAGTGGAGCTTACCTCATTTACCTTCCTCGGAATATCTTGGTGGTTGCCAAACTGTTGAGAATTAGCCGCCATGGTAGAAATTAGCTGCCTTGCTTCATTTGGAGTTTTGTTAACAATTGCACCACCACTTGCTGCATCCATCATTCGCCTCTCCATAGAAATTAAACCTTCATAAAAATATTGGATCAAAGCTTGCTCCGAGTGTCCATGTTGTGGACAACGTGCCAAGAGTTTCTTAAATCTTTCCCAATAATCATGGAGAGTTTCAGATTCTTTTTGTCTAACTGAGACTATCTCCCTTCTTGTGGAGACAACTCTAGATGTGGGGAAAAATTTCTCTAAGAAAGCCGAAGCCATAGCTGTCCAAGTTGTGATTGACACTGGAGGTAAATAATATAGCCATTCTTTTGCATCATCAGCCAATGAGAACGGAAATGCTCTCAATTTAATCTGCTCCTCCGTAACTCCATTTGGCCTCATACTAGAGCAAACCACATGAAACTCTTTAAGGTGTTGATTTGGGTCTTCATTCTCCTTGCCTCTGAATGTGGGAAGTAGGTGAATCAGTCCTGACTTTAGCTCAAAGTCAGTTGTCAAAGTAGGCAATGTGATACACAATGGTTCTTGAGCTACAGGTGGTGCTGCCAGCTGCCTCAGTGTCTGATCTTCCGCGGCCATGCTTAAGGGATGACCACAGCTAACGCTTCTGGTGTCTGTGTCAGTGAATAAACTGACCAAACAGGGGAACTGATCTTCTTCAAGAAATCTGCTACTTTCAGCTTGTTGTCTGCGTATTCTAGCTTCTTTCTTGATTTGCCTTAATGTCCTTTCAATCTCATGATCGTAAGGAACCAATTTCTTGGAATATTCAGACCTGGTCATACAAGAAAATAACAACAATTAAATCTAGTCCCCGGCAACGGTGCCAAAAACTTGATGGTTGCCGAATCCACCAAATAAAACCTTCACTTTCCAACACGCAATAAATTGAGTATAGCAGCAAAGGGTCGAACCCAAAGGACTAGCAATTCTTATATATTCCAGAATGACCAAGGGAACAAACCATGAAAGAGTTCACAACAGGGGGGGTTTGTGTAATTAATCAAACTACAAACTAAACACTAAAACAAGGATAACAAGCAAGTGGAAGCTGATGCAAAGTGACTGAAATTAATTGGTTTAAAGTGGGATTATCCTAGCCAAGTTGTTCTTAAAATTCATGCCATTGATTCGATCATAGATTCAATATTCAACTCTAATTCATTGATAGACCGGCTATAGTGGTAACAAGCTCTACACACCTCATCCTTTCTTAAGTTTATAATGATCATGAGAAGCTCACTAACCATTCTCTTATCACAAAAGCAGTCTTATAGAAACGCTCTTAAGATTTAACCTTGTGATAGCATTGACCGTGAAAAGGATACCGATCCTAACCAACAAACTCAAAGAAGCTTGGAATGTTTAAGTTATTACGCATGCATCTCATCATTCTCAAGTAAACATGGTGATAAACTATCAATGATGTGTGACTCTTCAAGCACATTTACAAGACAATTACGGATCAAGTATTTGTGCAGTCAATAAGAACAAGTTTCAAGATAACAATTGATCAGAAAATCATCCAAAAACGAGTTCAAACAATACACACAAGATACATGCATATACCAAGAATTTAGAGCTGCATAAACACAATTAGATCTCACAAAACCAAAGCATGAACCAAAGAAACAACTTTACTAGGATAAAAGAGAGATTAGCTGTTGTACATGCTTGCAAAATAACCAAGTAACAACTGTTTCAGATCTGAAAATAACCTAGCACAGCTGATCTAAACAAGAGAGTTCAACTAGCTATGCAAATCTAAGCATTAACATAAGTGAAAAAGAGAATAAAGGGAAGAAATTGCTTGCTGATCATAACAGGGGAGAAGTCCCCTGTTTTGCTTCTGTTCTTCAGCTGCTGCTGCTGCTACGTTACTTCCTTTTTCCTCCTAAGAGAAGCTGACCTTTTTTCTTTCTTAACCAAAAGCCTTGGTTATATGCTTGGAAATCCAATCTTTGGCACACAAATCAAGGCTAAATACTCTTGGTATCCCAAGACCTGCTAATATTCTTATTGAGACGCCAAATACTGATAAAGCAGCTGCAAGTAGCTGAAGTTCGCCAAAAATAGAAAATCAGTCGCAACTTTTGACTTTGATGATGTGTCTGCTACGTCACCACTTAGTTCAAGGGATGATCATGGCTTCAGATCATGGCTCAGTTCATTTTCTGCACTAGGCGATTCTTTTAGTCCAGATTTGTATTGATGATCCATTTTAGCTCCAATAAACCTACAAAGCCATAATTAGGTTTAATTAAGCACATATCCAGTCAAATGTAGGGGAAAATTAAGACAAATTAAGCACTAATTACATACTAACAAGCAATCCCACAAAAAGACAATCCACTCAACATAATACACAAGTAGATGCAAAACACAGCTTGACCATAAGGGAATGATCCAATATCTCAAAATTTTCACTTATTATTTCACATATTGACAAAGGAGAGATGAGCACCTACGACAGTCAAGTCAACATTTGATAGCGATATACTACCACGAGAAAGAATTTTGAAAGACCAATATCGAAAAATATGCAACTATAAATACCTCAACTAGAATTCCGTCTTCACTTATACAAACAATTCCATCGTACTTTGGCCAACCTGAATCCACATGCAAAAAAAGTAAAATATAAATAAAGAAGCGATTCTTATGTAATTGTAGTTCCAACGTTTCAAAGTAGAGCAAAATTATTTATACAAGTTTAAATAACACAAAATTTAAGCTGCAGTTGGTCATACTCGTAGTGATACATAAGAAAGCATGAAATTGAAGAAAACATATAATTAAAGACGATTCAATGTCAGAGAAGTATATCTACTTTTTCTATTATATAATTCTATGTGTATGTACACATGAGAAAAAGGAACACATACTAAAGGAGCAGGGAGAATCGAAAATCTGAAGGACCGGATAAAAAGTTGGTTGGGAAAAATATCTGAAAAGTGGAGAGAGAGCAGGAAACGTGGTTGGAATGAGATAGAGAAGAAAAATAGAATTAGCGCCAAATTGATAAAAACTAGCGCCAAAAAGAAGATAAAGAAAAAAACAAAAAAGGAATAACGGTGTTCATGATATTTTGTGTTTAGAAAAACTTTCATAGAAAGTTTATCACAATCTTTTCCACATATGTAATTGGTTTTTCCCCTCAAACGGTTCGGTTTCGATTAGTAAAGAAAAAACCGAACCTGCTCTGTAAAATTTTTTGAAAAAAAAAAAAAAGAAAAATTAAACGAAACCACAAATTTTCAAATAAACAATCTGTCAAATTGAGGTAAATAGAAAAGAACTATCAACATTCAAATATATCTTCCACAAATTAAAGCTAGAAAAAAAAATCATGAAATTGAACAATCATGAACGAACCCAGCAAAATCACCATAAAAGCACAAAATCGCCCAAAGAAGAATGAAACTATGAAAGAAAAGAAAACGTAGCTGCAGCGGGAGTGGGATTACACTGAAATAGCCGGCTGCTCTGTCTGAAGTGTTGGCTCCGACGCAGAGCAGCGGAAGCTCACGGAGCCGACGATGATGTAGGTTCTGTGCGGCGGCATTGTAGCACCCCGTACACGTGGAGGTGCCACACCCCCGCACTATAGGTCAATCCACATACGAAACGGCCCATCCGTACATGAACCAACCTATAGCGAACGGGTGACAATGCAATACACGACAAGCTAGGCGGGATTACTAAAACGTGCAACAAAATAAAGCGGAAGCATAAACTAATTTCTAACAAATCATTCCAATTATCCAATCATGATATTTCTCGTTTTCCAATAAAATATATTCTAAAGTTACATATCAATACATTATCATCTTCCTTTAAAACAATAACAATAATACTTAAATGCATGAACCACGGATGACATGACTACATGAACGGGACTCGACTCGACTCAACTCCCGCCTAGCGTGCACCTGCAATAACCTGAAAGGTGGAGGTGTCAGTCTGTGAAGACCGAGTGAGGGGTTTACATACATATTAGCGCAGATAGCATGCAAGTCATATTCTCGGGTAAAGGTTTATGAAAGATAATTATACAAGTTCAATAATAATATAACTTCGCCCGAGAATACAACTATCAATATTAAATACTTGTTCTTTCATGCAATCGATAAACATACTTGCTTGCTTGTTAATTATTAGGTGATCACGCGATTCAGTTTTCATGTGGTCATATAACATGTGCATGGAATGGAATTCATGCAATCGCTACGTGGCTTGCTTGTAACATGATAGGGTTTATTCCTCCTGTGATTGGACGGACAATCACTGGCAAGACCAGTCCAGTGCCCTTCACACAGAAGGACCTGGCCAGGGGAAACACGGGTACACGATAGGGTTTTGTTCTTCTTGTGGTTGGACGGACAACCACTGGCCCGTGATTGGACGGGCAATCACTGGTAAGACCAGTCCAGCGCCCTCACTAAGGAGAACCTGGCCAAGAGAACACACGAACACGGTAGGGTATTGTTCTTCTTGTGATTGGACGGACAATCATTGGCACAAAACCAATCCAGCGCCCCCACTAAGGAGGACCTGGCCAAGAGAACACACTTGCTTGCATTCATGAACATGGCATGCTTTGATGCGTGAATACTAACATGCTTTACTTGCTTGATTAATGAACAATAATATAACTTGAAACGATAAATGATTTCATGAAAATATAACTATAAATACCTTTTGGCTAAAACAGTCACGTAAAGGTTATACGGGTTCTATATAACTAGAAATTAAATCTCACCTGACAGGCGACACACGACTCGTGAATGCGTGAACGTGCTCATGAGCCACAATCTCCGCCCTGGAGAGTAACTGGACAAGAAACGGGACAATGTGCGTGCATGAGACCATAATTCAATCATATTATTCATATAACGACGCATGGCATGATCACACACGAGACATCGAGCATTACACAATGTAGCATGAAAACATGTTGTTTCGACATATAATCAATCATATAATAGCAATTCGGGATCAAATAACCCGTTGGAACGACGTTCCAAAATTCCATTTTTATGCAGAAACTTTCTGCCCTACCAGAAGGCTGGGAACGGCCGTTCCAGGGTTCAGTTCAAAGTGGGAACGGCCGTTCCCGCTGTCGGGCTCCCCGAAGATGGGAATGGCCGTTCCCGTCTGTAAGACAAAGTGGGAACGGGCGTTCCCGTCCTCGCCGCCTGACACATAATTCAAACAATGGGAACGGCTGTTCCCCATTTACAAAGGGAACGGGAAGGGTCGTTCCTATTACACAGAAAGTTCAGAAAACAGGGGAGAAGAGCAGAGGAGCTACGGCCAAGCTCCCAAATCACCTCAAACTCACATATTTCAATCCCATATGTTATAATTCATGAAGGGAGACATGTATATATGCATATAGTGCAATAACACCCAATATAAACACACAATCCATGCTTTAATCATTATAATCTCCAACTTTGGCATATATACTAATTCATCACATAATCTCATATTTTCAAGAATCTTAGCATGAATTCAAGCCTAAGGCTCCTAATCATGCTTCTAACGTTAAATCATGAATTATCAAGCTTGAATTATAAACCCTAGCTTCACATGTTAATTCAAGAAATCACATAATCCTCACTTACATGCACTTGGAGGAAGAAAGATGGATGATCATGGATGCTTAAGCTTGAATCATGAATTTCCCTAATAAATTCTAGCTTGAAGATGATGATTTCTCCATTTTCTTTCCTTCTTGAGTGAGTACCGAGAGAGAAAGAGATGATTGGAAAATGGAATGAAGATGATTGAGGAAGAGATGTGTATAACGTGATATTTGGGGAAAAATGCAATATTTGCAATTAAATTCCTAAGGTTTGTAAGTCATGCAATTAAGTATACAAGGTTTAGAAAGTGATCAATTAGGTCCAAAGAGTTCTCATGCAATTTAGTCCCTCAAAGAGAACGAATTGAGCAATTATGGACAATTTGGCAATTAAATCAAATTGGACAATTAATTCACGTAATAATTAAGTTCTAATGATACAATAATTCTCAAGTTGACACATTTTTCATATATTTCCACATATTCATGTTGCACGCAATTTATAAAAATTAATGTAACACGTTTAAATTAACTAAGCGAAAATAATAAAATAAAATCCTAACGCTCGAAACTCACACGTGTCGAGCGTACCTAAAATTGGGGCGTTACAATTCTCTCCCCCTTAAGAGAATCCGTCCTCGGATTCATTGTCCTGAATTCCTGGAATTTAATTGGCTCTTACATGTTCATCCCACGCGGGTTAGCTACTCCCCGTCAGGGATTAGTTTGAAAGAGATCTTCGATCCAAAAGTTTCTCCAATGTATGAAATCACGACCCTCAGCTTTCCGGAGTATAATCACTCGAAAGAAGATCTAACCTTCCACTAGAATAACTTGACAAATAGTGGAAAATGCTGAGAGTGCCCCGTCTCTCAAGCAATTAACGAGAGAACCCCGTCTCTCGAGCAAGTAACAAGAGAACCCCGTCTCCTGACAACCCTTAGAGAATCCCCGTCTCTCACGCACACGAATAAAATTCAAGCAAGTACTTAGACAAATATTAACACTTACCACACAAGGATCAAGTAAAATTATCATTTATGCAAGTAATCGTTCACGTAACAATTATTAATAAACAAGGAATCATATACTAGACTAACGAATTAATAATAAATAATTAATAGCAACAAGGAGCCATATATAGAATTAACAAAATAATGATAATGATAAAATAATGATGCACGTGGTATGCATGATTAGGGGTACCGTTCACCGAGGATTGACGTTCCGGAACGGAGTTAATTCGGTTGAAAACTTGATTCCTTTAGTTGAGATTTTCCCGCTTTGCACCACTACGGTTCGATATTCCCATTCTTGGTAGCCATTTCTGCCATTGTGCTATTTTCTAACATAATCCTTAAATCATCATTAATCACCCAATCTTCAGACCCGTCTGAATTCCATATTTACCGGTTGAATCATTCTTGCACTGATTCTCACATTTATTTTCCGATTCCAGAATTGAGAACACCCTGATTTTCTTGTTAGAGTGTAATTACCCGTTCAAGCTTAAAAGACTGACTTTATGTTCCAAGCAAGCTCTTGTCCAACGAGCAGAGAAAACAGGTGTTATCCTTTTCTCCGATCTCAGTAATTAAAGTAAACCTTTTCCCGAAGCAACATTCCTAACTCCTTGTTTGCAATCTGAAAGTTGAGCTCTTACTCCTTTAGTTAATAATACGGCGGATATTTGCAATAGAGGAATCAAGGTCGTCATCCCGTGAGAGTAATTCAGCAAGCACACTTGCATAGAAACCGAAAGAATCAGGTCCTAGTGAAACGTCTTCCATTTGATCCCTGAAATTTGGTAACATACCCCACAATTCCACGAAATATCTTGAAAGAGAGGATCACTCGAGCTTCCATCTCTCTGAAGGTTCATAGTAAATTGGTGTATTCATGGAGGCGACGGCAACCATACGAATGGAAGCACGATGAGCATTCCCAAACATCTCTAGGGTACAAGTAACAACTTCGTAAGAAAACTCTTGTCAGAGTTACCCTACTAAACTTGAGATTGGTTCCGGATATCGCCCAGACTGAATCCTATTCTATTTACTGAGTCAAATGATATCCTGAGGTTGTCGGAGAATTGCAGACAGTGTACCCACTTTCCTGAAAATGATGATAAAACAAAGGTACTGTCGATGATGGGTCTTTTCTTTGTACAAGAGGGAGGAAAGCTTAACTTATTGAAGACTTCTTTCACATGGTTCTGATAGAGGTTTCCAGGAAGAATGGATTCTCTTAAATTCCCAACTTCCTTGAGTGCTATCTAACTTCAGCTTTAAATTATTCCCAGACCGACTCTCCCCCTTAAGAAAATGGAAATTTTCTTATCCTTTGGGTTCATCCTGTCCCTTCCCACTTGCAAGCTTCTCTGCTGATTCCATTCCCGTAACCTTGTCCTTGTCCTACTGGTCGTTAATCAAAATGTTGATTGATGATTTCTTTCTAATTCTTTCTGTTATCCACATCCTCAACTTGAAGCTCCCTGACTATCACCACTTTGGTTTGATTTTAAAATTTCCCAACATCCTACCATCACCTAATGCTTCCCGAGACTTAACATTTACAAGGTTAATACCACACTCAAGCGGAAAAATTCATTCTCCTACCTTTACTGAACTTTCCAAAATGCCGCGCAATTCCTGAAGGTGGAAAGACCCACTGAACATTTATCTGCTTGAACTTATCAACCTTTTCCCATTTCCAAAGTTCCAAAATACCTTTATTATACTTGCTCCTGCTAAACCCTGGATCCATAAATTCTCACTGTCCCAAATATTTTTAATCTTCAAGCAAAATCAAATGACCCGATTCCCAACACGATACCCAATGACTTAGAATCTTCTTATTTAAATTCAAGTTGTAGAAATAGGAGCAAAGATTGTGCAGAGCATCTGAAAGCCTATTGACAATAACCACTAAATAATACATGATGATTAAAGTGCCAATGCCCATATTACCATCAACTTAAAGTGCAACATATTAGAACAATTATATCAACTTGAACCTATACTTATAAGTAAGGCAAGGTAAATAAGGTAAATAATTTAAACACGTATTCAAGGCATCAAGTAAGAAATTTCAAATACAATTAAAACAACATTTATGAGTGAAAAGCAATTTAATTAACAATTATGATGCACGTGCTTATGAATGCATTGAAGAACCTGGCACCGCAGAAATGTTAAACTCGATTCTAGCGTCCATTCCTTGTTGGCCAACTGCAAACTTGGTTCGAACGGTTGATCAGTCTCTTAAGTTTTCAAATCCTCCAGCCTTGATTCATACCTTTCCAAGACCTGTCACTCACAACTTGCTTCGCAAATAAATGCATGTGGGTGAAGCGTGTTCATGTCACGTAATTGTCACAAAATTAATACCAGCGAGAATTTAATATAAAATGCAATACGCAATTCATCAATACCTGCAATAAGCCACGTTGATCACGTAATTTCAAGCAATTCAAGATAAATACATTGGCAATGAATACATAAATCAATACAAGGCACAAATTATCAAGTATTTCAGGTAATTCAAAGAATCCAAATAGCCAAGTAATTTCAAATAAAATGCAGGACTCTCAATTTATCAAGTAACTCCTATGTCGTACGACCTAGACTCAACACGACACGACACTAGAACCTCGATTTTGTAACCGGGCTCTGATACCACCTTAGATGTAGCACCCCGTACACGTGGAGGTGCCACACCCCCGTACTATAGGTCAATCCACATACGAAACGGCCCATCCATACATGAACCAACCTATAGCGAACGGGTGACAATGCAATACACGACAAGCTAGGCGGGATTACTAAAACGTGCAACAAAATAAAGCGGAAGCATAAACTAATTTCTAACAAATCATTCCAATTATCCAATCATGATATTTCTCGTTTTCCAATAAAATATATTCTAAAGTTACATATCAATACATTATCATCTTCCTTTAAAACAATAACAATAATACTTAAATACACGAACCACGGATGACATGACTACATGAACGGGACTCGACTCGACTCAACTCCCGCCTAGCGTGCACCTGCAATAACCTGAAAGGTGGAGGTGTCAGTCTGTGAAGACCGAGTGAGGGGTTTACATACATATTAGCGCAGATAGCATGCAAGTCATATTCTCGGGTAAAGGTTTATGAAAGATAATTATACAAGTTCAATAATAATATAACTTCGCCCGAGAATACAACTATCAATATTAAATACTTGTTCTTTCATGCAATCGATAAACATACTTGCTTGCTTGTTAATTATTAGGTGATCACGCGATTCAGTTATCATGTGGTCATATAACATGTGCATGGAATGGAATTCATGCAATCGCTACGTGGCTTGCTTGTAACATGATAGGGTTTATTCCTCCTGTGATTGGACGGACAATCACTGGCAAGACCAGTCCAGCGCCCTTCACACAGAAGGACCTGGCCAGGGGAAACACGGGTACACGATAGGGTTTTGTTCTTCTTGTGGTTGGACGGACAACCACTGGCCCGTGATTGGACGGGCAATCACTGGTAAGACCAGTCCAGCGCCCTCACTAAGGAGAACCTGGCCAAGAGAACACACGAACACGGTAGGGTATTGTTCTTCTTGTGATTGGACGGACAATCATTGGCACGAAACCAATCCAGCGCCCCCACTAAGGAGGACCTGGCCAAGAGAACACACTTGCTTGCATTCATGAACATGGCATGCTTTGATGCGTGAATACTAACATGCTTTACTTGCTTGATTAACGAACAATAATATAACTTGAAACGATAAATGATTTCATGAAAATATAACTATAAATACCTTTTGGCTAAAACAGTCACGTAAAGGTTATACGGGTTCTATATAACTAGAAATTAAACCTCACCTGACAGGCGACACACGACTTGTGAATGCGTGAACGTGCTCATGAGCCACAATCTCTGCCCTGGAGAGTAACTGGACAAGAAACGGGACAATGTGCGTGCATGAGACCATAATTCAATCATATTATTCATATAACGACGCACGGCATGATCACACACGAGACATCGAGCATTACACAATGTAGCATGAAAACATGTTGTTTCGACATATAATCAATCATATAATAGCAATTCGGGATCAAATAACCCGTTGGAACGACGTTCCAAAATTCCATTTTTATGCAGAAACTTTCTGCCCTACCAGAAGGCTGGGAACGGCCGTTCCAGGGTTCAGTTCAAAGTGGGAACGGCCGTTCCCGCTGTCGGGCTCCCCGAAGATGGGAACGGCCGTTCCCGTCTGTAAGACAAAGTGGGAACGGGCGTTCCCGTCTTCGCCGCCTGACACATAATTCAAACAATGGGAACGGCCGTTCCCCATTTACAAAGGGAACGGGAAGGGCCGTTCCCGTTACACAGAAAGTTCAGAAAACAGGGGAGAAGAGCAGAGGAGCTACGGCCAAGCTCCCAAATCACCTCAAACTCACATATTTCAATCCCATATGTTATAATTCATGAAGGGAGACATGTATATATGCATATAGTGCAATAACACCCAATATAAACACACAATCCATGCTTTAATCATCATAATCTCCAACTTTGGCATATATACTAATTCATCACATAATCTCATATTTTCAAGAATCTTAGCATGAATTCAAGCCTAAGGCTCCTAATCATGCTTCTAACGTTAAATCATGAATTATCAAGCTTGAATTATAAACCCTAGCTTCACATGTTAATTCAAGAAATCACATAATCCTCACTTACATGCACTTGGAGGAAGAAAGATGGATGATCATGGATGCTTAAGCTTGAATCATGAATTTCCCTAATAAATTCTAGCTTGAAGATGATGATTTCTCCATTTCCTTTCCTTCTTGAGTGAGTACCGAGAGAGAAAGAGATGATTGGAAAATGGAATGAAGATGATTGAGGAAGAGATGTGTATAACGTGATATTTGGGGAAAAATGCAATATTTGCAATTAAATTCCTAAGGTTTGTAAGTCATGCAATTAAGTATACAAGGTTTAGAAAGTGATCAATTAGGTCCAAAGAGTTCTCATGCAATTTAGTCCCTCAAAGAGAACGAATTGAGCAATTATGGACAATTTGGCAATTAAATCAAATTGGACAATTAATTCACGTAATAATTAAGTTCTAATGATACAATAATTCTCAAGTTGACACATTTTTTATATATTTCCACATATTCATGTTGCACGCAATTTATAAAAATTAATGTAACACGTTTAAATTAACTAAGCGAAAATAATAAAATAAAATCCTAATGCTCGAAACTCACACGTGTCGAGCGTACCTGAAATTGGGGCGTTACAGGCATCATGGTGGCTAGGTGCGGTGGCGTCTTGCTAAGGGAAAGAAAAATGGAAAATGAAATTGAAAACTTAGGGTATGGTCTGAAATCTGGAATTTGAAACCGTTAAATCAGTCGAGGAATTGGGGCTTCCCCAACACAATTTTGATGGATTTTGATATTTTCACAAGCATTATTATATTCTTTTTGTAGAAAGTAGTCAAAAACAATTTTTTCTGTACACTATTATCATTTATCTAAATAATTTTAATTATAAAAATTATTGAAATTAAATCAATTAGAAACATCAACTTTTAAATTTTAAAAATATCCCGATACTAAACGATTCCAATTTTTGCAAACAAAAGTTGGTTCAAATAGTTAAAAAATTTATTCTCTAGGGTAATCATCTCAAATTCAAATTTCACTGATCACTTGGCGATGCGTATGTTAAAAAAATATTTTAAATTTTAAATATAATTGTGCGATCTCAATAGAAAACTTAATTTTTTAATTGAAATTCTCACATAAATAAATAAAAAAATTATAGTTTCAAATTAATATTATTTACTTATGATGCACAAATACTTTTAAAATATTATTTTGTCATATCATTTAATGTTTGTGTCAAATATCTCTTATGCGTGAAATTTAAAATTAATGTGTATCATATTTTATTGGTCTCTATCCATATAGACACCCAGTCATACAAAAATTGTAAGGTGAGTAAAATTAACAGAAAAATTAATTAATTTGTATTTTATACCGTAACATTAATAATAAAACTAATATATATTAATAAATTGAATTCGGTCGAGCCAAAAGTCTACTATAGAGCTCAAAGAGAGTCTGATTCAAACACTTGAATTTGTAACGTGGGAAATGAGCTTCTGACCGAACTTGTTGACCTGAGTAAGAATAACAAACTTAAACATGAAATAACTCGCAGCCCGCACCAAAACAGTGCTTTACCCCTAGACGTCTAGTATCTATGCGCTTCATATTCGCCTGGAGTTTGCTTTTTGTACATCATATGCCTACTTTTTTTTGAAACATTTCCAGTCGTTTTGGTAGATGGGTGGAACCAGATGTTATGAAAATAAACGTGGGATTCGCCACGTCAATGGCATCTTTGATCCTGGGATCGCTTAGCCACACTTCATAATTGGAAAAACGAGGACCCCTTTTTTTTCCCTGATCCTTCGAGAAAAAGATTCATTCTCTTCATAAAAAAACCCCATTCTAAGTTGTTCAAGAATGGTGGCCTTGAGTCTCTCGACCCTGGACTTAGGATTAAGCCAAGACAGTGACGGGCTCTCTCGCAATTCAACCTGGGATCGAATTGATTATAGAAACATCCACTAATTTCTGTTGCTTCCGTTATTGCTGCTGACTTTGAAATGACGATCCATAAAAAAACACCAATACTAAGCTCGCGCGGGGGCTTCCCCCTAAGACGGAACGCTCCCCTACCGATGTATTTTTACATCCCACCATTAGACTCCAATGAAAGAGTTTCATGGCGTTGCCAGGTTGTCTCTTGCCTGCCCATGGATTCAGTAGTCCGAACTGAGGACGGGTTTTTTGGGTTAGCTCACCCTTTCATTTCAGAACTTGGAAGTTTCTTTTTTGAATAGATTCCATTTTGAGAGAGCCCCTTAAGAAAGTCCCCGATGGGGCTTAGTTGATTCATAATTTATGTTTCATCTTTCCTTTCCTTTTCGTCAAAGAGTTGAACAATGATTTTTCGTGTTGTCAAATATTTGAACAATGAAAATAGATGGTGCCATGTCCGTATTGATAAAAACTTAGTTTATTATTAATTAATTAACTATAACACAAAATTAGTGTTAATGATATGTATTAATTATTTTTCAGGTCAAACATAAGTAACCTCTAATTCTACCAAAAAAAAAAAAAAAAGAAAAGAAAATCACCTCTAATTTCTTAATTTCATAGCATGACTTCTTTCATTTGCTGGATTAATGTGTTTCATGGACAACACCATCTGGGGATCTTGCACGCATAAAGAACTAAAATTAACCCGATTCTGGGTTATTGTGTAAATCATCACATTTTGTGTGCATCGTTACTATTTTTTACACAAAACTAAAATTATCATCTTTTTTTTGTTTTATATTGTATGAGGAACTCATTAACAACAAAATATGTTATTGCATAACTCCTATATATTATATACATAAAATTAAGAGATATAATGTGAATGTTATGTTTTAATTTATTAGATATCTCTTAATAATGATAAATATTTTAAATTATATATTATGCAATTTGGGGAAAATGAGATTTTGGTAACATAGGGTAACGTGTGAGTGTGTGTATCAGTTCATTTATCCATTGAAATATGGTATGCCACAAGTGAATATTTGCGACAAGAAATGAATTCTTAGGATGACCGACCCCTTAATCCAGTTCATATAATGTCTTTTTTACCCTAAAGTATTTTAAAATAATTTAAATATTATATTAATATAAAAATTATTATAAATTTATATAAAATTATTTATAATTAATCAAACATTGAATCATTTTATATATTCCTTCATTTATAATATTTATATTCCCTTTATAAATAATAACATATTAAATAAATCATTTTATATAAATATGAAATACCTATTATATTATAAAATATATGTTAATATAAATTATTATATTTATATATAATAGTAATTTAATATATGATTGTATCTATTAAATAATATTATTATATTTGTGTATAGTAGCATCTGTACGATGATAGTATTATATGTAACTAGCATGTATAATAAGTGAAATGATATTTGAATTTATAAATTTGGTCGAGCTGATTGTCTAACTTAGTCCAATCTATCAAAAATTTATACGTGGTCCAATGTAAATATGTCATGTCAGGATCATTTGATAATTTTAAATTTTATTTTTATTATTATGTTTATTGAAATTTACATCAGTTACAAAATGTATGTATGATTACTTAAAAAAATTTAGGCATAATATGTGAAAAATGCAAGTATATATATATATATATATATATATATATATATATATATAATAAACACAACAACATATAATAAAACTTGTGTTTAAATCGAGAAAGTGTTTGGTTAAGCTTGTTTTAATCATTTTATAAGATATTTTTGGAATTTAGATAATATGGGATCTTATTTTAAGAATAAGCTCTAAATATATTTAGATGACAATACACCATAATTACTAAAAATATATAATATACTTTTTTTATTTATTTTGGGTACATAAATATTATATACTTATAAAACGTTATTAATAATAATATAGTTGCTAATAGGACAAAAGATGAGGAGAATGCATAAGATATAAAATAAGTACCTATTTCCCATTTATTTTAATGAATTTTATTTCAATATCTCAAAATTTCATTATTAAAAGAATAAAATAAAACTTTCAAACACTCGTTAGTGGGTCTTTTAAAATTAAAATTGGAAGTTCTAGTTTCCTTCCCAAATCCCCACCCTAATTCCCCAGCCGACAGATAAAGGAAAGCAAACACCATTGTCTCTCGTAAAGCTACCGTTTTAATCGTCGGCACCATCAACCGCAACGCCGCCTCCATAACAGTTGCTTCGCACTTCTACGTCGCCCCGCCACTTGCTCCCGTCTCATCTCCGCCTTTGCTTTTTAGGTCGTGCAGCCACCTCTCCCTTGGTACGGTCGGTTAGTGCCTATGATGCACAGATACGGACACGGCGACACGGACACGACACGACACGGATACGGTAACACGGATTTTTTCTTGAATTTTCCACGTGAGGAGTGTCGAACACGGTGTCGGACACGAGTGTCCGACACGACACGACACGACACGGCAAAATGATATTTTTAGGAGTGTCCGTGCATCATAGGTTAGTGCTTTCAATTTTTTATGCCTTTAATTCGTGTGTTATGTATTTTATATTTATTTTTTCTCACCTTTGCTCACTGAACAGTATTGCAATTCAAATCGATTAATTGTTTTTTTCTTTTAGGAACTGGCTAAATGAATTTGGTATATTCCTGATTTATCATGTTTTGGCATTTTTGGGAATTGATATGATTCTGCAAATAGCTGGCTCGGTATATCTGCTGAATTTTTCCTAATTCTGAAATTAGGTTTGTGTTGGAACTTAATTATTCAAAAGCGCAACTAGCAATTATTTAAATTGAAAGAAATTGCTACAGTTCTTTGCAAGGGTTTACTGGGTTGATTTTGTTTTGTGGACTTGCTTGAATATAAGTTCTCCTTGCTATACAATAAACATAGGTCATATAACAAGTAATGTTATCATGGTCATTTGGCTTGAGTAATTGAAACAGAACATGCATTTGGTTATTATTATGAGTTTTATGAGATCATTAATGAGTGCATTTGAAAACAAAACATGTTTCAACAGTAAGATATGGTTCCTCATTTTAGCCTCCAATTTGCTTATCACGATATCAACTTTGAATTGTTTAGGACGAATTAAATAGATCTTTTATGTTGATTTCACCTTAATATGAAACTGTGTATTTTGAAAGATGTTAATCCTACATTGTATCCTTTGTAGTTCTTTGCTTATACAAATGGATAGGGAGTGGATAAAACTCAGTGACTATACTTCACAAGAATATGTTAATGGAGTCAAATATTTCATGGGATTTGCTTTAGATAATCTTGGACGGGGGAAAGATATGCTTTATCCTTGTGGGGAGTGCTTGAATTCTAAATTTCAACCACCTCATTTGGTGAAATTTCATTTACTCACCAAGGGAATGGATATTGGTTATACTGAATGGATACACCATGGTGAAATCCCATATGAATATAGTGAGAATGATAATAATCATGGTTATACGGATGAAACATTTGAGGAAGAGGAGATGTTGGAAGATATAATATTTGCTGCTAATACTGAGAATGCATCTGACTATTATGATAGAGAAGATATTAATCAGCCAAACGTTGTAATGGATGACGAATTGGAAAATTTTCAGAGATTGTTGAGTGATGCACAACGCAAGTTATATCATGGTTGTTCCAAATCACTACTATCTTTCCTTGTCAAGTTGCTTCACATAAAAGTTTTGAACAAAATGACCAACAAATGTTATGACATGATTATTAATTTGTTCAAGGAATATTTGTCGGATGGTAATACTATTCCTCCTTCATTTTATGAATCGAGGAAATTGTTAAAAGGCATCGGGTTAGGTTATGAGATTATTCATGCATGTAAAAATGATTGTATTTTATTTTGGAAAGAGCATGAACGTTTAAATAGTTGTCCAGTGTGCAAAGAGTCTAGATGGAAGCTAAATGATGGCAAAGGAAAGTTAATTCCTCAAAAAGTATTGCGTCATTTTCCAATAAAACCAAAATTGCAACGATTGTATATGTCATGGAAAACAGCCTCGGATATGAGGTGGCATAATAGTGGCAAAGTTGAAGAGGTTGGTATAATGATCCATCCTGTAGATTCTGAAGTTTGGAAAGATTTTGACAAACAATACCCTTGGTTTGCTGAAGATCCTCGTAATATACGACTCGGGTTGGCTCCTGATGGATTTAACCCTTTCGGTAACATGAATAATTCTTATAGTATATGGCCAGTAGTTTTAATAGCATACAACTTACCGCCTTGGTTGTGTATGAAAGAACCTTATTTGATGTTGTCACTTCTAATTCCTGGTCCTCGATCTCCTGGAAAAGATATTGATGTATATCTAAGACCGTTATTAGACAACCTTAAAGAATTATGGGAGTCTGGAGTAAGGACACGTGATGCAAAAACAGGTAAATGTTTTCGTTTACATGCAGCAGTATTATGGACAATAAATGATTTACCTGCATATGGGGATGTATTCGGACATAAAAAAAAGGGATATTGTGCTTGTCCTAGATGTAGTTCAAATACTCCGTCTAGAAGATTAAGAAGTAAGATTTGTTATATTGGTCACAGAAGGTATTTGCCACGTTATCATCCATACCGGAAAAGTCTAAAATTCGACGGTGAGATGGAATTAAGGCCAAGACCCGTTGAATTGTCTAATGACCAAATTTTATCCCAATTGAATGGAGTGGAAAATGTTATACTTGGGAAGCATTCTAGAGATAAAAAGAGAAAGTATTCTTCTCAAAAGCCATGTTGGAGTAAAAAGAGCATATTTTTTGAGTTGCCATATTGGTCGAAACTCAAATTGCGACATAATCTCGACGTAATGCATATTGAGAAGAATATATGTGATAATTTGATGGGGACAATACTAGACATTGAGGGTAAATCGAAAGACACAGAAAAAGCTCGTTTGGATCTAGAGGATATGGGTATAAGAAATGAGTTACACTTGAAACGTGCAGAAGAAGGTGTCAAAACAAACAAGGAAGGGAGAGTTAAATTTTTGAGGCCTCGTGCGCTTTATACTCTATCCCAAAAGCAAAAGAAAGGGTTTTATGAATTCTTGAAGACGGTAAAATTTCCAGATGGATATGCTGCGAATATCTCTAGATGCGTGAAAACCAAAGATGGCAAGATCACGGGATTGAAAAGTCATGATTGTCATGTTTTATTGCAACGCTTGCTTCCGGTAAGAATGCATGGATACTTACATAAGGATGTCCTTGATGCCATAACTGAGTTGGAAGACTTTTTCAGACAGTTGTGTTCTAGAAAACTTAAACTGGATGTCCTTGAAAATTTGGAAAAAAATATTCCTATCATATTATGCAAGTTGGAGATGATCTTTCCACCTGCTTTCTTTGATGTCATGATTCACCTAGCAGTTCATTTGGCACAAGAAGCGAAGCTCGGGGGTCCTGTTAATTATAGATGGATGTATCCTATAGAAAGGTATGTATATATTTAAAAGTAGTTTTCTCTAGAACACTTCTATTTTTGCTTACATTTATCCTTGGCCTTACATTTATTTTAATCTAAATTTAGGTATCTCAGTAGTCTAAAAGGCATGGTTCGAAATAGAGCTCGTCCTGAAGGTTCAATTGCAGAGGCGTACATTGTGAAAGAATGCTTAACTTTTTGTTCTTTGTATCTTCATGAGATTGAGACAAAATACAACAGAGAACAAAGAAATTATGATGGGGAGGAGCACTCAAATGCGACATTATCTGTTTTTAAGAGTAAAATTCAAACGTTTGGAGAAATGGATTTTTTCCAAATGACTTCTCAACAATTCAATGAATTACATTGGTTTGTTTTGAATAACTGTGTGGAGATAGAGACATATTTGAGGGGACAATGATTTAATTAATTATTATAATATAATATTTAATAATATAACACTAAATTATAATTGTACTTCTATGCAGAGAGCATGAAGAAGTAGTCCAGCTAGAAAACACCACTAAATGGAGGGCGAGGCATAAGAATGAGTTTGCATCATGGTTTAAGAATCGAGTAAGATTCTCAATTTCTACTTATGTTTATTAAAAAGTAAAATTTGATTTATAGTATATTCTAATTCGTTCATTATATTAAATCTAGATTGAAGAGCTTCGGCGTACAAATTCCTTGAAAGCTACAAATGAACTTCTTGCTCTTGCATCAGGACCTGATTATCGTATTAGTACTTGTAGTGGGTGCATAGTAGAAGGAGTTAAGTATTTAACGGAAAAAAGAGATAGCCGGCGAGTGACACAAAATAGTGGAGTGTGCACAGAATCTATGCATAAGGGAAAAATGATCAAATTTTATGGAGTCTTAGAAGATGTAATTGAGTTGAGTTATGTTGGTGGTGTTCGCTCGGTATTATTTAGATGTAAATGGTTTGACTTAGATAAGAATAAACCAGAAAAGATAGATAGTGATTTTAGTAGTATAAATGTAAGTAGATTGTGGTATGAGAATGACCCTTATGTGTTAGCTAATCATGTAAGTCAAGTATTCTATGTTAGTGATACCAAACTGGGTGGTAATTGGAGAGTGGTACAAAGTGCTCAACATCGTCATCTAATTGACCCGTTGCTTCTTCAATTTGTTGATGGAAATGAACCTAGTGGCAGTGATGCATATCAACAAGAAAATTGTATTGATATTGAAGTTTTAGATAGTGGAAAAGAGTTTGGATCAGTAGCACGAAATGATGAAGCTCCATTAGAGATTGAGCTAGCTGAAAATTTTATTCACTCACGTACTGACAATAATGAAGATAATGAGGAAGAAGATCACGATGAAGAAGAGGAATCATTGGATGAATATTGGAATAGTCAGGATGAAGTTGCATCTCAATCTTATGACGATAGTGACTTGGATTAGTGTGTAAATATAGGTACGATTGAGTTATTTTTGTTTACAAAAGTATCACATATAAAATTTCAATTTTTCTGTTTTATTATTATTTAGTTTCTCTAATTCCATCCTTTTAACAATGGTTTAGGGTTAAAGTTTTGTTTGTGTTTTATCTACAAGTTTTGATGAAGTGGTATTTCTGGATACTATTGCATTGCAGGTAGAGAAACAAAAATCTGGACTCAAAACAATGAGTTACCCCTACCCATTGTTTGATATTTGACCACAGAGTTCGTTCATACAGAGGTGAGCCTGTTTTCTTACCTTTACATCTTCCGGAATAGCATAAGTCTCTCATAACATTGCCTTTTGCATGTATTTTATATATGGCAGCTGAATAATTTGAGAAGGAATATTTATTAAATGAAATTAGGAATATTCACTGAAGGGGTTGATCCGGTGATCTTTCCCTATAGTTGTCATGAGTATCCAATCCAATCATTTGCTTTAAGAAAATGTAAATTTAAATTTTCTATTTGAACATATTGTTTACTTTTGTGAAAAATGTTTCCTTGTGCCTAAATATGTTTTTGATCAGCACGTGAAGATATAATGAAACACATTAAGACTGTGATGGAGCAATTGTATAATAGTGCTACTCTTTATTGATGCTGGGCCCTTTTGCTGCGAATTCTTACTGGTAGGGGATTTTGTTATGGTGAATCTTGCTCTTTCTGTCCGGGATTATTACAATTGGTTGGTTCTCTTAGTATACTCTTGAAGATGTATGATGAAGCTAACACGTACTGATATTTGACAATGTCATTCACATTCTGATCTTATCTATGCAGGTCCATTTCTATTTATATATTAGTGAAGTGGCTGTCCAGGTTTTTTTCCACCTTCTCCTTTTTCTTATTCTCAAAATGTTAGTATACACTTGGAAATTTTGAGGATTATGCATTAGAAATAAAAGTGGAACATTTTGAAAGTTTAGCTTCTGTAAAATATGCTGCTTTGGCCTGAATTCAAATGCGTTGGCATGTTTATAGAACTTCAATTTATTTTTTTGTGCCATGTAGGTTTTGTTTGGTGTTCTCTTGCTTTTCTATATTCCAGATTTGGATCCATATCCTGGATATTCCACCTTGCAAACTGAATCTGTTGATGATATTGCCTATGAAGAACTTCCAGTAGGGGAGCAAGTATGTCCCGAGAGGCATGGCAGCCTACCCTCTAGTAAGTAATCCGATGTTGTACACATTAAATTAATTGGTTTTCGTTTTTGTTACCTTCTCTGCCTTGTTGGTTGATGTTTTTTATTTTTGGGATGTCACTCATGTAAACTCTCATTGAGTGTAATTATTCTCTTTGGGATTTATCTCTTCTTTGATTTTGTGCTCGGAACTGTTATTGTGTTAGGTTGTATGCTTGATTAAATCACACATTTGCTTGATTATGATTCCAATCAGATTTATCTGGATTATTTTATGACGGATGAAGTAAGTAAAATATACTAATTCAAATATGTATGATTGTTTCTTGACTAAAGTGATTTAATTTTGCTACTAATTCAAGTATGTATGTTTCTTAACTGAAGTGACTTATCATGTCGTGATTCTATTTTGCTTGAAATTCTAAAATCTTAATTGTATTTCTTTGATATATTGTCTTGTTTTGGGTTTTGTTCTTTTGGTAATTTTTAGGGATGTGAAGACAGTAGTTGTAAAAATGATGGAAGCTGCAAGAAAGAAAACAGTTGAATTTCTTTGCATAAAGGCTTGGTTTTGCAAGTTTCTAGTATGCTCATCTCCACGGTATTGTCATTGTTAAGCTCAAGTAGACGTAGGCAGGTATTGCTTCAAGTATACAAAAATTGTGGGATCCACTATTGGTGTAAAATGTATATTTATAGGTTCATTTGTATGTTATATATTTCATAGTATGAAATTTGATGATTGATTATGGTGGAGTTTTGGTATGGGTGTTTAAGATACGTGGTTTACATGTCCTGCTGCGTTTTTTAAAATTTTCGACTCTGAGTTGAGTGAGTGATGGCATAGTATTAGAGTTACTAACCTACAAGGGGTGTGCTTGGTCAATTTTCATTTGTGATTTGGGGTACAATATTGGTGCAATTCTTTTGAAGTAATCTCATGACTTGTTGCTAGTTTAACTTTTATGGCGTCACATGAGTTTTAGCTGGATTTGTAAGTTGACAACTTGTTTAACTTTTGAAGTAATCACATAATTAACTTGTTACCATTGCTTATATCAACACTAAATGTGGAGAAAACTTTATACGGTATTGGTAAGTGGTGATTATTATACTATATTAATGTTTATGTTATTTCTAGCTTATGTTCTTTGTAGTAATGATTCTTATTTCCGTGCAGGTCCAATACCTGAGTTGCTGACATATGATGTTAAGGAAGTAAATAGATGGAAACAGATTGTGAGGAAGGGCTAAGCAAATCAATCAAGAGAGGTGTTTTGAAAGATGTGATACTGAACTAAAGCTTTCCGTAAGTGTACTATGATTTTGAACTCCTAAATTTGTTGCAAAGTAAAAAGATATTTGAAATTTATAAGTTTTCTGCTAGGGATAAGGAATTTGCTGATAGTCGATTTTCAATTCACTATGGCCACTAGGAAATTCTTAGCTGTTGAGTTTTGAACAAAAATGGGTTAAATACACTGAATATTTAGCTTCCATTTTCATTATTAGCTTGTTACTTAAAAATTCATATTCTATCCTATTTTCATATTTTAACTGATTTTTTCAATTTAGAATGAATCTTGTTACCTCCCACTTATACTCTGTGATAAATCTATTAAGAAGAGGAAAAAAAAAAAGAAAAACTTTGTTGTGCGGTTCACCAAAATGGCCTTAAAAGTTGCATTTCCTAATTAGTTATTAAGCATGAAGTTATTAAATGGATGTTGTATTTAAAATGGAAATTGGGTAAAAACTCCTTAAAAGTTCCATAATGTATCGAGTTATTAAGCATGAAGTTAGGTTCTAATGATGATTTACATAGTTGGAGTGTGGCAAGAATAAATGATAATTTTAGCATGTTATATCGAAGTTGGATTAACATGGAAAGTGTATCATTTACTTATTCTTCTTCCCTTGTTAATTTTTTGTCCTAGTTTAATGAGTTATTACTGGTTAAGCCAAGGAATAATTTACAAATTCACCATGCTCTAGTAGGGCATATTGACCAAAGCAATTTATAACTCAAATACATGTTTGTTTCTTATTTTCATAAAACTGACCATTTCTTTAGAATTACAATTTGATGAGATTTTGAATTTTAATCTTTTATCTATTATAGTAATTTTCGTGATGATTATTATTCTTGGTTCTATCCTAGGATGGGTCGTAGAATGGATTGCAACATTATTTAGCTCTTGGAAGAAAATAGTGTGTGTGTGTGTGTTATTATTCAAAAAATTGCTGTGGAGGCAAAGAAAGCAGCGCACGAGGCAAAACAAAGAGAAGTTTTATCAATGATTTTGGTCAAATGTTTAGAGAGATTGTGGGACCACTTTGGTGTAAAATGTATATTTATAGAGGTTTAATCATGAATGATTAACATTGTGACAATATGGGCACTTTGTTTACAATTTTATTAATTTATTTATGGGTCAGGTTTTAGTATGATAATTGAATTAATTAGTTTATATTTCTTCTTGAATTAATTATTTAATATTTAAAATTAATATTAACAACAAATTTGAATAGTTTTCTACAACCACTTATTTGGTCATTAATAAGGGTATATTAGAAACCATCTAGATTACTTTTCCAACCATATTTGGCTGCTAAATCATTAATGCTACAATATAATTTGCAACAAAATTACAACTACAATAACAAATTTTTTGGCTGCTAAAAGTGCACTTTAGCAACTAGATTTTATCGTCACAATATGGTAGCTAATACATTATTTATACAAGCCTTAACGCAACCGAATGAAGAAAATTGCAACCAATATCGTGGTTGCTAAAAGATTATCTTTTATCAACAAAAGAAAAATGGTCACTGTAAATATAACTATAGCAACGATTGTGATGTTACAACCACCATGAATTTTACATTAGCGAATAAAAAATTGGTTGCTAATTATTTTACTTTTAATGACCAATGTTGGATGGTTGCTAAAATTACAATTTTTAGCAACTAAATTTATAATTGGTCACTAAGCACTTTTAGCGAGTACCCTGTTGTGACCACTTGTGACCAACTAAAATTTGGTTGTTATTTCTTTTAGCAACCAATTTCTTAATTTTAGCCACCATAAAAAATTGTTGTTGAAACTACTTCTTGTTGTAGTGCCCCTTTATTACTTTATTCTCACTTTGAACCACTTGCACATATTTTTCAATATATTAACCAGTTTATGTTTATGTCAAATAATATATTAATTACATAAAAAAAATATTTCACTATTTTATTATAATATCTATGCATACTTTCATAAAAAATATAAAATAAAATACTAAATTGTAAAAGGAATCCACTAAAATATATTTCTAAATAATAATATATTTTTCTTTTCTTTTCTCAACTCAAATTTCTCATCTTTTCCAAATTAAATGCATCTTCATATTCCTCTTCCTCCCCTTATATCACTCGGGAGCAGCTCCATTATCAGGAAAAAAACCTCAGGGTCTCCTTGTGAAAAAAATAATTATCAAATTATCTTCTCTTGAAAAATTAAATAGCATAAACCCCCTCATGTTTTTAAAAAAGAAACATATTTACCCTTCGCACAGTGGTGGTCATTTTGACTGCGTTGCTTATTCCATATTTTTTTTAATTTAAAATCTATTTTATCCATCCTTTATGTTTAAATGAATGAGTTTAAAATTTTATTTTACCCCTCCTTCATATTTTGGTTTGCAATCGATTGTTTACTCAAACAGATTTCTTCTAGCTTTTAGCTTCCTTTCAAGTGTTTTAGTTAGGGTTTTTGGTTGAAAGAGAAAAATAAAATGTAAAGAAAATAAAGTTCTAAATAGAGTTAAAATATTTGGGGGCATTTGAGTAAAATAAAACAATTAATTAATCAACGCTGAAAAATTAGAAATGAGGCAACATAGTGTTTAAAAAATAATACAAGTAGGTTACGGGCTATTTAATTTTACACAAGAGGGTGGTTTGAGAATTATTTATTACACAGGGAGGTAAAATAATTTTATATACTCCATTATCCACCACCATTTCACAAAATTAACACCCAAGATGAAACTATTATTCAAGAATCTATAACAAACGATTAAAACAAATTTCAAGAAAAATAACATATTATAAACCATCTCAAACATTTAATGAAAATTTGAACGGTGGCCATGGTAGAAATATGACTAGAAGAAGAGACGAGACGAAAATGGTGCCGGTAACAGCACGATGATAGTGGTGTGGCGGTAGTAATAATTTGGGTTTTGCCAATATTTCTAGATGGATTTCAGAGGATCCGGAGAGGAGTGGGATCGAATTTGATCTCATACGACATAGAGTTGGGATGTAAAGAGATTTAATCAATTCTTATTCAATTTGTGGTTGATTAACCATGCACAACCGTTAGATTAGTTAAGTTATACCAAACTTGTTTGTTTGATAAAGTTAAGTTATACCAATCTTGTTTTTCTAATTTCTACCCAAAAAAAAAAAAAAAAAAAAAATCTTGTTTGTCTAATATGATTGATTTGATATATATAGATCACGAGAGTAAATAATATTGTTGGTTCTACTTTCCCCAAACCAATGTTATTCCCACTATTATTTAGGTTACAGTAATCTTGTTTGAATGAGTTTAATTGTTTTTGGATATTGACCCACGAGAGTGACATTAAAACACTTAAGCTCACGTGTTTGACTTTAAAAGAAGCTTGCACATAAATTAGTAATTAGGATCGTGGAAATCTAAGTATTTGTTAAGTATTGGGTCATCACGTTTGATGTTGAAGAAGGTGACGATAGATCTTAAGGGGAGGAGAGTACACTGGCATCCGCTGTCAACGACCAAGTTTCTCGAATATGCAGTCATCAATCCGACTTACGCAGTAAAGAAAAACAGGCAATGTGACTATTTTATCCCATAGTTGCACCAAAAATGAAAACCTTAGAACTACATAATTCATGTGACTAGTATTGGGAAATTAGAACTATTACACCGAGCAAAAAGGGGAAACTAATTTCTTGAATAATTCTAATGTGAATTTGACTTGTTCAAACTAATATAATTGAGGGGAGAGAGTGTCTTATAATTATCCCAAGATCAATATAAATTTTATAAAAAATGGTCAATCAAATAGTAAGAGTTATACCTACACTTGCTCATATGATTCTTTGAATTCGATCGAATTGGAATTTTACTAATTTATCAGTTAGTTGTACGAAGAATGAAAATCTTACATATTGTTAGTGATGATGGATATTGATATATTACTATTATCCTGGTATATATATATATATGAGGGAGTAATAGGCCCGACGGATATAGTTGGACTAGTTAAACTAGACCAATCATTAGCCAGTGAGCTTGTTGGCGATTGCACGGTTGCTAGCCGCCTGTACGAGCTAGGGTGGTGCGGAAGCGAGGCATTTTTCGTGGCGAAGGAGCCCGGTAATCTGGATGCAGAGGAGGATGATGGTTATTTAGTTACATTTGTACATGATGAGAATGCTAATGAATCTAAGTTCTTGGTGATCGATGCTAAGTCCCCTAATCTTGACATAGTTGCTGCCTCGTCGTGTCCCAATGGCTTCCATTGTATATCTTCGTGCCCGGAATTGATCTCAACAAACTTTGAAAGCTATACATATTTAAATACTCATATAATACTATTAATATGATTTTTCCATTCACATGTACAACTGAGAAATCGATTATGAGGCTTAACACTGGGTAGGTATACATTATTAAATTCCGACATCAAAGGCTCACTGCTTAGATAATTGCCAAAACACCCAACTTTTGCGATCGAATATTTACCATCAAATAAAGAATATTATTTCACGTGTCATTTCCATCCAAAAAATTAACGGTAGGATTTAAATTGCAATGTTTTTTAAAAAGTTCAAGATTAGAAATGGTTAAATGAGAATGACAACACACAATATCACAATTTACACCGGCAATATTAAAATTGCATTTTAACCTTTAATGTATATAGCTAACCATATATGTTCAACGCAAATAAGTCAAGAATAAGAGCTAAACAAACCTTGGTCACCAAATATCATATAGACATAATCAATAACTTGGTTTCTAAATCTAAATAAAAGAATTGAGGAGTCTAATAATAATAATAAATTAAATGAGAAAATGATTTTGGTGAAATAAAAAAGCTAATATCTTAATGAATCAGGGAGGTCAGTCCCAGCAAGAAAATGCATGATGAGAGAAAGGGATCGAGCAGGCTGGTAACTTGGCACTTGGTGGCCTGCTCCTCGTACTGTCGCAAATGTTAGGTTGCCTTCATATACTTGTGTATACCCACCAACCTGAAAAAATAATTCAATTAATTTAACTTAATTTTGTTACATATAGTTTAATTAATAATAATTTGATGTACAAGAAAACCATTTCACCTATATCTAACTTGGGATAATAGGAGTGAAAGAACTATCTTTTAAATGGAAAATAAAAAATACAAGTATAAATTCTATAAGTATAATTCAGCATACGAATATTCCGCCCAAGTAATTTATGTTTTTTGCATATCTCGATTCCGGCAATTCTTTTCTTCATCCACAAATTACTCATTTCGTACTCTACATGACCATATTCCGGAGATTTTGTAGAGTATGGTGTAGTTATTTTATGGGCAGAACGAATTAAAAAAATCGACGAAAGAATTGCGGAGAATCTAAAATCTACGTTGACATAAATTATTTGGACGAATATTCCTGCTTTATTCTGCAGGAAACGGCTTTGCTGGAGTAAAATTAGAGGTATAATGTTTTTCATTATAAAAGAGTTACCTCTCCACCGAGGTACCAAGGATGCCAAGATGTTTGGATGGGGAGTTTCATTTCATTAATAGAATTTTGTGTTGAAGTAACTGGTACTCTTCCATCAGTATCCCCACTGCATTTAGATCCAAATAATATTATATTGTATACATACATTAATAAAATATGGCCTAAGCATGTGCTCGGAAAGAAAATATTACTATTAAAGTATACTAAAATTAAACTTTTTATATGAATAAAAATTAAATAATTATTAAATTATGATGAATAATTATTAAAAGAAAAAATTAACTAATGTGAGGTGTGAGAGAAAATGGAGTTAAGAGCTAATATAAGAATGGATCTACCCTGATATAATAGTAGAGATAATATGATTTTAAAAGTGATTTGATTTAACCAAATGGGTTGTGGATGAAGTATTTTTAAATTATATAATATATTTATAAAATAATGAGTTTAATTAATTACCTGAATATCCAAACTCGAAGTCCATTGGCCATAAACTCTTTGAGCAGAGGAATGACAGTCGATGGGCTATCTACCCAAAACCTCAGGACTTCACTGAAATTCTCAAGGAAATATATATATTTTTCAGAAAATTGGTTGATATGTAAAGTAACCAATATAAATCATAACTCTAAATAATAATTCAAGCATTCTTGGTGAATACATAGTAACAAAACCCAAGGGCTAATAAACGGACACGAAAACACGGACACCCCACAGTATATACAGCATGCCAATTTGATATTTATTAAATGCTTACGCAAAGTTTTTATTCTATTTTTGAAAAAAAAAAAAATAAGTATTTTGCCTCTGTAAACATTAAATTTTCTCATACTTTATAAACATCCAAGATTTCTAATTATGCTCTAAGCATGTAGAAAAAAGTAGAAAACTAAAAAGAACAATAATCATGAGCACAGTATCAGTATAATTACTAACCTGCATGGTTGCCATTCATAGGGAATTTTGGTAACATTGGCATGGAGTGCCTTCTGAACCTCAGGCCTATTAAGATAAGCATACACGTAATAGTCCCCGCAAGGATCAAGAACCAGTGACTGCATCATGAAAATTAAATAAAATTAATTCTTGCAAATAATTGTTATTTAACACAAAATATATTCAGAACTAATTATTAAAAACAATTAGAGCGATTTACACCAACTGATGTTTGATTTAATTCTCGGTTACATTTCTTCGTGAATAAACATTGCAAACGAAAATCGTAAAACTATCTGGATGTCTCCAACCGGTGACGAACTTTTCATAAATACATGAAATCTAAGGGGTAGTTGGTGTAATTTACGTGAAATAGTAAACAATACTTACCGTAGCCTTCTTGGGCTTGTCTGTAATGCTGGCATTAGAGCACAGAGGAGCATAAATATTATAAATATCAATACGATTGATATTTCTGTCCGCTTCATCAGTAGCTTCACTGCATTTATCTGTTTGTTTCGTGGCGTTGGGAGAGAAATCACAGTACTTAATGACTTGGGAAGTGGTCTCATCAGAAACCAAAGCATGGCTTCCGAAATATTCGTACATTCCTATCACATCAGTCTCATCGTTAATCACTGCATTTCCTATCTGCATTTTGTTCAAGAAAAGTACATGAGCTGCATGCTCTTACAATAAGAGTAATATTAGCAATAATTACAGCAACATCCCCTAAAATGATGCTCAGTTATACATATATAGTCTATTTAAATTCGTCATAACGGGCATCACGGGACTGGAACGGTAGTTCTCGTCCTGTCAAATTGACAGAAGTAGATACTTAAACTAAAAGAAATAGCGGAAGGGCCACCACTATTCCAAAATCTGGTCCTCGCGATGAGGAGGACGAACCAAGATTATAACTTATGCATTTATTTATCACAAACCAATTTAAGATAATCAAGGAGGGAACCTGTAATTTCAAAACTAAGAGGGGAGGTTTGCGTAATTAGTAAATTTGCATGAGAGATCAGTATTTAACTATATATAAAAAAAAAAAAGATGTTGATTTTATTTAACCAAACGTGTTTTGATAACCATTTCAACAACATATTCGTGTGTTCCATCAAGTTAGTATATTCAAAGTTAAATATTGATAAATCTTATGCCTAATTTCTAATGTTCTAACTCACATAAAAACATCTAAAGTATAATGTACATGCTCCACATAAAGTGGCTGATGCTTGGATGGGGTACCCTGTTGCCTGTTGGTTTCACATAGTCGAAGGGACCATTCAACAACTATAATACAAATGGTTTCACGTTTGCCACATTTGTTCTATGGACCAATTTGTACACATACGGATACAATGACTTTATAGGTGTCTGATAAGATATCCAACACAGAGTATGCATTCTAATCATATGTGTATAAGTATGTGTTTGTATGATCTATAAAAGTAATGGTTATCTTTATTCTAAAATAATGTGAGGATTTAGACGTTGCATTGCACATGCTAATTTTGTAGTAGAGTAGGCTAGGGCCGACGAGAATAATTAAAGAGTTTGGCCCTAATATGATGCTCTTAGAAGTGTCATTGTTATTATTACTTTCATCATTATAATTGTTATTATTACTTTTATCATTACAATTGTAATTATCACTATTATCATTATAATTTATAACTATCTCAAGTGATCCTCATCATACTCACTCCTACAAACCAAATGATTTCCCTATGTTCTCCAAAACGTGCAAAATTTTCCACTCATTAATCTGAAATCCCAAAGTGCATAAAATGAAAGGGTACTCACAATGATTCCTTTGAGATTGATAATGTTCTTCTTTGCCTTCAAATTGTGGTAGAGGATGGTGTGCGCCAATTGAGGCACGTAATGACCAGCATAACTTTCACCTGAGATATAAAAATCCCTATTTTTGTATTCTGGAAATCTCTCTAACCAGTTCAATAAGAAGGCATAGTTGTCGACGGCCGTCCTACTATCTCCGCCGATCTCGAAATCATCCGTGGTGTTTGAGTACGAAAACCCTACCCCGGCCGGAGATTCCAAGAACAGAACATTGGCAGCTGGAAAATTAATCAAGGACAAAAAATGTTAGCAAAGTAAATATACTAATAACAATAATAACAACTTGAATTAAACAAGAATGTTATACAAACCATAGTTCCATGCAAATTTGTTTTTGTAGAGTGTTTTGCCATCACTATGAACCCTGAAAGGCCCAAGCTCCTGCATGGCTCCATAGGCTAAAGAAGAACAACCAGGCCCTGTTCAAGATTCAAACATTGCACATTAATTTACACATCTAGATCAAACAAATATGTCAGATTAGTCTAATTATAATCTGAGAAATTTTATTATAATAATCATATTATAAGAACTTAATGAGGGATTAGTCCAAACATAAAATCATTGCGCAACAGCTAGACATAAGTCCAAATGATCTGTCTAGATCAAAGAGCAATTCACACAACCAATGAAATAGATGCATTATATATATATATATATATATATATATATATATATATATATATATATTGTGTATATATAGTTCTTTTCTAGGTGGAAATGTGCTTTAAACTATTGGTATAAAAGGGAGTTGGGTGCAACATGCTAGGATAAGGGTCAGTTAATGGGATTCCCCATAAAATAAAAACTACTTTACTTGAGCACGAAAAGAAGACTAAAAACAGAACTAAACTTTTGAAATTGCATTTACCTCTTGCCTTTTCTTGATTTCTTAACACAAAACCTTCCATTCTTTTCCCATATTAGTTCTCTATGTGAAAGTTCACACTCCAAATAATAAATTAAAATAAAACATATGGTTCGAAAATGATCAAAATTCAAAAGTATCTCCAAAAAGCAACCACGCTTTCCAAGAATTAAAAAGAACACTTTATCGTGGCAACCCAAAAAAAAAAAAAAAAAAAAAATCACTTTATCTAGATTTTTACGAGTGTATATTGCATATAAAAATTAAAATATAATTATATATGGATAAGTAATCACATCTCAAAACTATGTGGCATTTTTCCACTTAAAAAAGAGAATAAATCACAAATTCACAATCTCAAAATATGAAATTCACCTCAATAATTCGCCAAAAAAACAGATAAATGATCACTAATTAATTACCTCCATTGAGCCACAGAAGAAGAGGCAACGACTTCTGATTCCTATGTGCCTCAACAAAATAGTAATAAAACGCCCTCCCAGCAGTTGAATTGACAGTAACATATCCACCATATTGCTTGAAGTTAACTGGAGGCTGTCCCGGCAAACTATGAATTCTGTCATTCTCCTTAAGCCCTTGTTGAGGATGATGCTGAACTGCATCATCTTTCCCGTGTAGAATACGGCTAGCATTGAAATTCCTCTTGTCGATGTTCGTATCGCCGTTCATCATCTTTTCCTTGTAGATGCGGGAAAGGGCTTCGATTTGCTTCTTCGATGCAGTGGTTTGTGTTGCAAGGCATGATAATAGCAGTAGAGTGCAGAAGAGAATACCTTTGTTCTCCATGTTTTGTTTGTTTTTAAGTGATGAAGAATGGGATGGAAGAATGAGAGTTTGGAGTATTTATAATGAAGAATGAATGAGAGTTTGGAGTATTTAAAATTGAAAGCTAATGTCGTCGTCCTCTGAATTTCAAACTCCTCTAAATCTCACACTCTTGATTATAATTTTATCATCTTATCGATTATAATCTTATCGTCTTATTTACTAGTTCATCTAAATCTCTAACTCTCAATTATAATCTTGACAATTATTTGTGTATATCAAACTCTCGGTTATAATCTTATCAATTATTCTCTTTAGTCTTTTATTGCGTCCAATCTAATCAGATATAAATATTGATTTGTTTGGAATAAAATCTTAACGAAATATTTTTCATGATAGAATTCCAAAGAATTAGGTTTCAATTAAATTCCTCGTTAAATTTGATTTGGAGCTAAAAGAAATGTAACCATCACTTATGTACTTATTTTATATAAGTCTAACAACTAATGTCCCGTTTGATGGTCGATGTTGAGGCCTTAAAAATTTTTCTCAAGTAAAAGATGGTATTTAATGGTAGACTAAGTTATTTTTGAAATATAACAATATAAGTAGGGCAAATTACATCTGACTACCCTCACAATAGGCGAAATTACAACGCAGAACCTCTAGTTTAAAAAATTACAAATTAGTCCCTAACCTTTATGTTCCGTTTGAGGTCCCTTCATTCCCGTCAAATTTGACCCCTGTAATGACCAAAATACCTTCGGGGATTGTTTTGTAATATACATAAAAGCGAGGGTTCATGTTGCTAGAAAATTTGACCCGAGGGAGTATTTTGTTTTATATTAAATGTTAAGGGATCGATTTGTTAATATTTATAAATTTTAAGGATTATTATGTACATTTTTTTGTGTTTAAATTATATTTTAAAAAATAATATTTATAATTTATGTATAATATAATGAATAAATTTATTGTTATTGAATTAAAGAAACTTAAAAATAAAAAAAAATTCCAACAAAGAATATCATTGTCATAATATTTATCATATATAAAATAAATATATATTTTTTTATATTCACATAAATTACATTTATTATATTTCTAAATTAATCAAATATAATATTTATAATTGTAAATATATACATAAAAATAAAATTCTACTATTTATCATATATAATATAATATTATTTTATTTTTATTCAAATCAAATGTAATATTTTTTTTCATAAATATGTATATTTTTTATACATGCTTTTATATTACATATATACACAAGAAAAAGAAAAAAAAGACATGCTGCTTAGTTAAATACAATATTTTGATCTATTTATTTTAACAATAAATATGATTTAATAATATTTCAATTCAATAAATACAACAACATATCATTATATAAATATTACTAACATATTACAATGACAATATATAATATTATCCAAACAAATAATTTAATAAAAAATAGATTCAATCTACTATAATAAATAATTAATTACATAAATATATATCTTAATAAAATATTAGTTAATAATTTGTGTGGTATAATTACAAGATATATAACATAATTTATACGATATCATATATTATCTATAATAAATGTATGACCCTTGCAAAATTTTATATCATAATATGCCTTAATAATATATTATTTTACAACGACACATTAGACTATATAATATTACTAATACAAAAATATATTTGATGGGACCAAATCACGCTCGAATCAGAGCCGGACACATGTTATCATCTGAAGACCCTAGAACTTGGACACTCGCATTACTGGGCTCGCGAGATAACCCAGTCCCATCGCTTATTAGTATCGCTGATCTAAGCCCATGCGCCTCGGCCCACTTCTCGAACAGGGAATCTGTCCACTCAAACCCCATTGGCGCCCGGGGTATGGTCCCCCAAGACCTACCCCCTTCCCTCCAAGAAACACTTCGCGAGGGTAGTAGTTTCTAATTTTTTTACAATATTTTATTTACAATTTGTAGAAACCATTTGCGAGTTATAAAAATTTATTATCTTTTACTAAATTCGCATTTGCTTCGCGCGTGTTTTAACTTTTTTTTTTATTTTTAAATTTCCTTAACTTCACATTAAACATAGGCGAGGCTATTATTTTAATATTTTTTTATTAATCTTGCTGACCTTGTGGGAGAGATCCACGAGGTCTTACGCATTTAAATAGAATTTGAAAGTTATAATAAGGCATTCCTATAATTTATTACACTTTTAAAAATATAATAATATATCTGTAAATTTACTGCACTGAGGTGATAATTCAAGATAAATAACATGTTTTCGCAATGATACATTACTGAATTGAGGTGACATTAGAACAATATCGATCTTGTGAAAGAAGAGATCTAATGTATACCGGCATCGTCATTCACACCCACATTTTTTAGAAAAATAAAAGATAATAATAAATATTGTTTTCTTCACATGGTATATATACATTCAAAAACTTCAAATTAAAAATTTTATCAGAGTTTTTTATATATCCAATTTTCTTAACTCGTTCTCAAATTTATTATACTTATAATGGAATTGACCGAGTTAGTTATCTATTATGGTGGAAATTTTACAGTGTCAAATCATTGTGTTTTTTACAATCTATCTTCATTAACCATCACGAGAATTTCACTACCAATCTCATTTCATGATCTCGTTTATCATATTCTTGATCTAATTTGTTTGCAACGAGACCAATATAATATCAAGTTACTATCGACATGGCACATTTCAAGATTTTCAAAACGTTCGAAACTGTCGTTAAAATAACCAATGGTAATTTGTGGAGTGCTACACAGATATGGAATTCCAACTTGAATCGTTCAAAGCGTTTGTTGTCATTTAACTCATCCACCATCATGAGTGACTATTCGAGCGTGGATCATCTGCCAGAGGAACCCCTCTCGTGCATCCCTTCGAGCGTCACCAACGCTCGTGTGAGGTCATCACTGACTCAGGCATCCGTACGCCTGCGTGGCAGATCTTGAGCTTCCTAGCGCTCGTATTGCCGCTCTGTAACTACCTCAGACACCAGGTAGTGTGCGCACCACCTGATACTCCCCTAACTTTTTGGGATGTCACTTTCACACAATCACAGACCACCACGTGTCTTGGGCAACACTGGGATTGGGACCACTTAGTCACTATTACTAAAATGCCCATGCCCTCACCGTATAAATAGGAGGATTTTCACTCCTTCTTCCCCAAGTCATCTTCTACACTGAAACGCATAACTGGGCAGCTTCTCTATTGCTGCATATTCATTCCAAGCTCTGCATATTTCACCATTTTCCGCACCCTCATTGCATTTTCTTTCCTGGTCTTATCCTAACTGGAAGAACCCACGCTCAATTGGAAACCCAGTTCTTGAGGCTCTAAGCCTGTGATGGTCTTCCCTTCCTCCTACAAATTCTAAAGTGATTGGTTGCATATTAGGAAACCATTTCCTGAACTATCATTTTTTGGCGCCGTCTGTGGGAAACCGTCGTCTTCATCTTCATCTTCAGCATATTCTTCCTCTCTAAGCTAGTTGAGATATAACACCTTAAGTTTCTAACATGGTGATTGCAACCAGATCTGGGATTTTGGACAACCGAGGTGCTCTGCCACCTCTTAATGAAGAAAACTTGGAAAGCAACACACCTGCCGCAAGTGTGATCCCACCTGCTGTTGGGAACGGAACCGGAGACAAGGAGATAGTGTTGGAAAACAGCAGAGTTAATGCAGCGGAAGTTTAATTTTTTTTTCCAAATGGGATCTAATAGACTTGCAATGTTCGTATCGTAACGTTGGGACTCAAGAAACTCACACGAATTGAAGCTTTCTTGAAACGTTTTGAGCCGCCCTCAAACGTTCTTCAAGCGGCATGAATCCCCGTTTCTTGATCGGTTCTTTCTTCGAGATTCCAAAGTAGAAATCCTCTAGAGTATTAATCCACACCAACCTAGATTCAAATCATGTCAGTGAGTATGCTAGTACTAAAACATGTGTATTAAAGAAACAAGAAACGAGTTAAAGAAGTGCAAGAGAATTATCCCAAAATTCCATGAAGGTTGGACGTGATTCCCAAATCACGTGTAAGGCCATAAAAATCGAGCCCCTATGCCCTTATATAGGTGGGGTTCGAAACCCTAGTTGTTAGTAGGAGAGAGTCTCCAATTTTGACTTTTCTTCTATCTTTTCTTTCTCTCCAAGCAAAATAATATCTCATCTAAAATAAGATTATTTTATAGAAAGAGATATTAGGAATATTTAATTATTCTAGCAATAATTAAAGATCTAATACTTTATTAGAATAATAAAATAGAAGATATTTATTTATTTATTTATTCTAATCAAATTAGAACAACTAAATAATTAAATACTTAGAATTAAGTCTCCAATTAATTCTTTCAAGGACTTTAGAATTAATTCACTAATTAATTCTAACGGGCTAAAATTAATTCTCCAATTAATTTATTTTGGCTATATAATTAATTCTCCAATTAATTATATTCAGGGATTTATAATTAATTCTCCAATTAATTATATTGTGGCTTTATAATTAATTCACTAATTAATTATATTTGGGTTTAGTAATTAATTCTCCAATTAATTAACATATGATCCAATTCCTCAATTGGATTCACACATCCCAAACATGCTCTCGAACCCCACACGTGTACTTTACATTGTGGTCTCGTTTCGATCAATTATTTGATCTTCCCATTATACCATTTGTTCTTGGTATTTGTGTGTGACCCTCTATATTCAATTTCAGTTAGCAGTGAGCATAATTAATTAATACACTTTATCAATTAATTATCTCACAGATCACACGACCATAGTCTAGAAACAGGTGTGTGACCACTACCCGAAATGTGAATGTATATTCGAAAGAACCTTTCAGTCAATGACATCATGTGGGATACGATCCTCCTACCATCTTATCTCTCGATTAAGATCTAGGGCATGGGAATATGGAGAGCCCTACTAATCTTAATCTTAAAACAAAGTTCACTTTCATATTCTATTTGATCTCAATCCAAGAAAACCCCATTTTCTTGGTGTCTTGATCTAACCACCTTGCGCAAGGATTTTAGGATATGGAATCATGAATGACTTGTGTAATAAGAGATCATCCTGCCTACAACAAGTGTAGGTCCTTTATTGGTTCCAACCGTTCTCATATGCCACTTGTGTAATCCCAACATAGGTCGTGGTTCAGGTGTCTATATGGCGACATCCTTTTGAGCCTATATCAAAGATGACAGAGTTAGCTCATATGAGACAATGTGGAATCTCAAGTCTAAGGATTAATTCCTCACGTCATTGACATGTGAGATATTTCCTAATCTGGAAGTTTCAGGAAACTTCTTTCCCATTTAGGAATCTTCTCACGCGAGGCACTCTCAGTGATGAAGTTCTTGTAACTATCACCCTTATGTATTATAAACGCATCAACCTATGCACTTATCACCCCATGAAATCGGGTGATCCTTCTTAAGGACATAACTACACAAGCAAGTCTCAACAGAGGCAAGGTCGACACTCCCACTGTCTGTCCGCCTCATTGACTTGGAGAAGTTTCCAATCCTCGCCTATGGAGTTAAGAACTTATTTCATGTGTCATTCCCATAATGATAGAGTTCTTAACGGCCTCATCGGATTAGGGGAGTTCTAGACATGCGCACGTAATGGAAACACACAAAACACGTATTGGCACATAAGAACTGTTCGCCTGTGATTACAATCATTCGTATATTATTCAAAGATTGTCTGTGATAGAGGGAAAGTCCCGAAGCATAACAGCTTTCTAAGGCACTATTCCCAACAGACAGCGGTTGGAGCTCTCCCGTCCGGAGAAAATGGAGCAGGGGGGCCTAGTTCTGCTCTTCCGCCCGCTATGCTCATTCCCTCCACCACTGTCGCCAATCCTACCCCCTACTCCATGGCTATGCCACCTCCAGGGTACGCTTACATGCAGCCAGGTGTAATGCCCGGAGTGATACTCAGCACGGTGCCCATGATCCAGTCGTACCAGGTAGGTACGTTGCAGCTTCCCATCTCTCTCCCCAAGGAAATTCAAGGAGTGGAGATGCTGCAAATGACATCCCAGCAACTCCAGGCGCTGTACGCTCAGTGCAAAATCCAGGCCGCACAAAAAGCGTGGAACCACTTTACAGCCGCCTACTTCCCCTTGAGGGCGGGCGCTCATATTCCTCCACCAATGGGAGGGCTCCCAATCCATCCCCTTACAACTGCCCAAAATGTATTGAGGGCACAGCCGCCGCTGCCCCCACTGGCACAGGAGAAAGAAGCCCCCCCGAGGGCAGATCCGGAACAGCAGCCATTGGAGAAGGAGAGAGCCCCTCAAGAAGATAGGGCTGAAAACGAGGAGGTCCAATCAAAGGCCACCAGAAGGACGGGCCGTCGGGATGGCGGCGACCCACAACTTGCAGTTGTACAAGACCAGCTCATCGGACTCCAAAACATGGTGGAGCAGCTCTCTCGAGCACGGTCTCAAGCCCACCATGCCGGGGGTGAGAGGTTCAGGGCCAGAGACGCTCTCAACCCATGCAGCCAGATCTCCCGCCATTGGAGGGAGGAAGATTGCGAGGAACACGACCTCGCGGGCGAGAACTACAGGCCTTTGATAGGCGGATCCCCCCTCATCGATGAAGTTTTGATTGCCCGCACTGGGAAAGGTAAAATCTCCACGTCCGTCAACTGGTACGATGGAACAACTGATCCATCCGAGCATCTAGATCACTTTGTGCACTTGATGCACTTATACGAGCATTCCAGCCATTACTGGACCAAGGTCTTCGTTACCTCACTTATCGGAATGGCTCAAGAATGGTACAAAAAGCTTTCCCCCCCGCTCGATTTGAGGGTACAGCGATTTGACCGATGCCTTCCTGAGCCACTTCAATGCTTTGAAGGAGCCAGCACCCGCTGCCACGGCCCTCTACAGCCTAGTGCAAGGGCCAAACGAGACCCTCAGATCTTTCATGGACAGATTCAACAAAGAGGTCTTATTGGTGGAGAGACCCTCGATGGATTTTGTGATTCATATACTGTTTGGGGCCATCAACACAAAAAACTACGTCAGCGAGGAATTCGCTGAGGAGGTGCCCAAGAAAAAACCCCGCTCCCTGACAGAATTAAGGGAGATCACGGACTCCTACTTCACCCTCGAGGATATGTACATCGCGAGGGCCCAGAAGCTCGCCAGTGCCCCTTACGCTGATAAGTGTCAGCAAGACAGGAGGGAGGCCCACAAAAATCACCGCCGCAGCCCTGTTCCCACTCGGAAGAACTCCCCTCCCCCTTGCAGGTTCGAGCGCATCCCTCTCAACAGGCCCATTGCCGAGGCCTACTCCATGGCGGATAAGAAGCTGTTCAAGAGATCGCCAAAGATGAGGGAAACCGAGGCTCAGAAGTGCTCGGGAAAATACTGTGCTTTCCACAAACAAAAGGGGCATGACACCAACGAGTGCCGCCAGCTCGAGAGCGAGATTCAGAGGCTCATAGCTGGGGGGCACCTTAAAGAGTTTGTGAAGGTATTGGAAAGATATGATGAACACTGTGCTAAGCGGGCGAGGGCTAGGGGAAGAAGTCGTTCGTGCTCAAGGAGCCCCCGTCACCATTGCACAGGGACAAGCGACCGCGACAAAGAGAAAGTCGCCGAAGTGGAGAACCAGCCCTTTGCGGTCATACACATGATTGCTGGTATACCCTTGGGAGGAGACTCCAATGCCTCCAAGCGCCACCATGTTCAAAGTTACGATCAGAGACCTTCCCAGCCCAAGTCCGTATTCTCCGTCGACAGTATTGTGTGCTCGAGGGAGAATGAGATTGTAGGGTTTACAGAAAAGGACCTAGAGCACATTGTAGCACCCCATGGGGTCGGTGAAACCTCTGACTGCCCCATGGTGGTTAGTTTAGATGTTCACAATCATGTTGTAAAGAGGGTCTTAATTGATAGTGGAAGCTCTGTGAATGTTCTCCCGTACTTAACATTCCAAAAGATGAATATAACTAACATTCCCCTCGAACCCCTCAGAACAGCCCTCGTTGGCTTCAGGGGTTCCGAGATCGTCCCTCACGGGCAAATTCGCTTGGCCACCTCTTTTGGTCGCGCCCCACAACGAAAGACTTTGAGCATTTTGTATGCAGTGGTTGAGGTGGACCTCCCATAAAATATCATCATCGGGCACCCGGCCCTCGTTAACTTCAAAGCGGTTTTTTCAACATACCATCAGAAGGTCAAATTCCCCACTCCTGAGGGGATGGGTGAGGTTCTGTGCAACGTCAAGGAGGCGTGGGAATGTTACATCCTTTCTCTTCGAAGCCACAAGCCCAAACAAACCATCCAAGCATCTGATCATGATGATCGACTTCCTCCGAGAGAACCTTGACGTGTTCGCCTGGAAAGCATCTGACCTAACTGGCATAAGATCCGAGCGTTATTATCCACAGACTCAACGTGGATCCAGCCTTCAAGCCAATCAAGCAGAAGAAGAGGGATGTTCATGGGTTCCGGAGGCAAGTCATAGAAGAGGAGGTCAGCAAACTCCTCGAGGCTCAGTATATCGAGGGGATTTTTTATCCCGAGTGGCTTTGTAACGTTGTTCTTGTGCCCAAGAGCGCTAACAAATGGCGCATGTGCAACGACTTCACAGACCTCAACAAGGCATGCCCCAATGATCCATACCCCTTGCCGAGGATCGACCAGTTGGTAGATTCGACAGCTGGTTGTGAGCTCATGAGTATGATGGATGCCTTCCAGGGGTATTACCAGATCTTCATGGCACCCGAGGATCGTCCAAAAACTTCTTTTGTGGTCCATGTGGGCGTCTACTGTTTCAAGGTTATGCCGTTCGGATTCAAAAATGCAGGAGCAACATATCAATGCCTCATCAACAGAATGTTCGAGCGCGAAATTGGAAAGTCCATGGAAGTGTATATAGATGACATGATTATCAAGAGCAAGCGTCAGCATTCCCATCTGGAGGATCTCAAGTGGGTGTTCAACATCCTGCATCAGTATGGTATGAAATTGAATCCTTCTAAATGCATATTTGAGCTACCAGATTCGGGTTTGCATGCCTTTTACACTTCGAAAGGAAATATTGGATGAGGTACACAAAACTCGTTACACGATACATCCTGGAGGAACTAAGATGTATCAAGACCTCAAAAAGCATTTCTGGTGGAATGGTATGAAGAGAGACATAGCCGATTACATCAAGAAATGTTTAACTTATCAACAAGTTAAAGTAGAACATTAAAATCCTGGAGGATTGTTTCAACCATTACCTATCCCTACTTGGAAATGGGTTCAGGTAGCCATGGATTTTGTTACCGGATTACCCAAGGTTAAAGTAGGCTTTGATGGTATTTGGGTCATCATCGATAGATTAATAAAATCCGCGTATTTCTTACCAATTAAGGTAACTGACAAGGTTAACTCATTAGCCAAACTCTATCAAAGGGAGATTATTCGGTTGCATTGAGTGCCCATTAGTATAATATCAGATAGGGATCCAAAGTTCACTTCACACCTTTGGCAAAACATTCAAGAAATGATGGGAATTAAGCTGAACTTCAGCACAACAACACATCCTCAAACTGATAGGTAATCTGAAAGAACCATTAGATTTTTGGAGGACATGTTAAGGGCATGTGCTTTAGACTTCCAAGAAAATTGGAAAGATTGTTTACGCCTCGTTGAATTTGCATATAATAACAGCTATCAAGCCTCCATCCAAGCTACACCATATGAAGCTTTATATGGAAGGAAATGTAGATCCCCATTATACTGGGATGTGGATGAGGCAAAAGGGGTTGAAAAGAAGAAACGTCAAGAGAATACTGCTAAGAGTTGGATAGAAGAAGCAACAGAAAAGATAGAGGTTTTCAAACAAAGAATGAAAACTACCCAGGATAGGCAGAAAAGCTATGCTGATAATCAAAGAAGGGACATAGAGTTTGCAGTAGGCGAGAAAGTGTTCTTGAAAACATCTCCAAGAATAGGGTTTGCACGTATTGGAAAAGGTGGAAAATTAAGTCCTAGATATATCAGACCCTTTGAGATATTGGAACGTAACGAACCAATTGTCTACTGCCTTGATTTACTAGCAAGTCTTACTGGGATACATAATGTATTCCATGTATCCCAATTTCGAAAGTATTTTACTGATGACTCACACATCCTACCAATTGAAGAAATACCATTAGAACCTGACCTCACTTATGAAGTAAAACCATTTAAAATCTTGGATAGGAAATTCTAAGAATTGAGAAATCGAAAAGTCCCCCCTGTTAAAGTCTTATGGAAAAGACAGTATACTGAAGAACAAACCTGGGAAACAGAGGAAAAGATGCTAAAACATTATCCAAAATTATTCCAGGACGGTAGTAGAATCTGAGAACATATTCTTTTAAGGGGGGAGGATTGTCACAGCCGTACTCAAGACCGAGTTAGAAAAGGTAAGTAAAAGGTTGTCCAAAAGCGGTTATAATCTCGATCCCATTTTATTCTCTTCATGCATTGCATTCTTATGTGACTTATATGCCTCTATGTGTTATATTTCTATTTATGAAGTTCGTATTTAAATTCTTTCCTTAATTGAGTATGTATCTCGATACCCGTCTCATAAAATCTTAGAAGCTCGGTAATTACCCTTTCTAGCACCCAAATTCACTCCTTGTGTTTCAAAACTTCCTCCAACAACTGTAAGATTAGAAATTCCCAAATATTCCCCTAAAACCCTAGATTTTACCTAAATTCTAGTTTATTTCTTTTTTTTTTTTTTTGAAAACAGGAGCCCTCAAAACGGGAGGGCGCCGATTACATAGGACAACAATCCTCAGAAACGAGGTCAGAGAGAAAGGGTGGTAAAACAGGGCCACCTCCGCAGGCCGAAGCCGCATTACGAGCTAACGAATGAGCCACACCATTGGCTACACGTCTAACAAAAAGAAAATTACAACTAGCAAACGAATCAGCTACAAGCTTGATATCTTGAATAATGTTACCTTGAGCAGAGTAGTCTTCAGTAGGAAGCTTTAATTTGTTTATCAGGTTAAGGCAATCACCTTCCACCAAGATATTAGGCCAATCATGCTCCTTAGCAAGTTCCAAAGCTTGGGCAGTAGCAAGGGCTTCGACCACCTCAGGCTCCAAAAGACCTTCAAACCGATCACAACACCAGCTCAAGCATGAACCATGACATTCACGGGCGATAACTCCGATACCCACCTCTCCCGTTTCAGCAAAGATAGCACCATCAACATTCAATTTAACCACACTCGGTTCCGGAGGAGTCCAACAAACATTCTGATCCAAAGAGGCAAGATGGAAATGGGAAGCAGTAACATGGGGTTCACTCAAAGAGAGGGCAAAATTAATGAGCTCATCCGGACGCAACCGACAACTCTCCGTCCTAACTTTATTACGAAACCACCATAATCCCCATAAAATAGAGACGAACTTGGCACACTTACCCGCATCAAACACGGAGAAAATACCATTGATCCACTCTTGGATTCCACCCTCAAAATGGGAGATGGGAGTCCATGGGAGGAACGAGATCGCCCACACTTGACGAGCAAAGGGGCAGGCCAAGAAGGTGTGTTTTATATCTTCTGGTTCCCCAAGGCAAACAGGACAGTAACTATCCACTAAACAGCGGCGAGAGAGGAGCTTAGAGGCAGTCGGGAGGATATCAAGACAAGCCCGCCATAAAAACACCCTAACCTTAGGGGCGACTTGTAACTTCCAAATCTTCTTCCAGAGATGGCAGGTCATAGAGAGTGAAGAAGTGGCGCGTTTTACTCCTTCAAGAGCTAAGGCCACATGGTGCGCGCTCCTAACTGAAAATTTACCACTTTTCTCAAAATGCCAAAAGAGTTTGTCAACTCGGGAAGTTCTACCTAAAGGTATGCTTCGAATAAGATTTGCATCATCAGTACAAAAAGTATCATCAACCAACTTCAGATTCCAACCTGCACCGTTCGGGAGTATAAGTAGGGACACTTTATTAATTGTTGGGTCTCTAGCTTGTCGGATAAGAGGGCGAAAAGAGTTAGGCCTAGGGAGCCATCTATCGTGCCAAATATTAACAGAATCGCCGTTACCAATTCGCCACCTAGAACCTGCTTCAAGGATAGGTTTGGAAGCAAGAATACTCCTTCACGTGAACGAGGGAGACCACCCCACCCCGGCTCCAAAAAAATCAGAATCAGGAAAGTACCGAGCCTTGAGAACTCTGCTAAGGAGGCACTCCGGGTACATCACAATACGCCAAGCTATCTTGGCAAGTAAAGCTAAGTTAAAAGCTTTAAAATTCCGAAAGCCTAAGCCACCTTCTTTCTTCTGAGTACAGAGTTTATCCCACGAAAGCCAATGGATTCTGTTCTTATCCTTGTTGTTCCACCAAAAGTTAGCAGAGAAGGAGTTCAATTCCTTAATAAAAGAATCGGGGATTTTGAAGCATCCCATAGAGTAGGAGGGGATTGCTTGGATGACTGCTTTAATTAAAACCTCTTTTCCGGCTGAGGAGAGGTTCTTTTCTGAGAAGCCACAAACCTTCTTTCGAATTCTATCCCGAAGTGAGGCAAAAAGAGTTTTTTTTGGATCTACCAACAACCGAAGGAAGACCCAAATAGAGATCGAACTTGTCTACAACTTGCACCCCCAGGATTTTAGCCAAATCTGTCCTAGAAGCAGGAGGAACATTCTTGCTGAAAACAATCGAGGACTTCTGAAAATTAACAACCTGACCGGAAACACGAGAGTACACATCAAGGATCTTAGCAATCCCTTCAAAAGCTTTCACATCAGCACGTCCACAAACAAGAGTGTCATCGGCAAAGAGAAGGTGGGAAATCCGAGGTGCATTACGGCAGATAGCAATTCCTTGAATAATTCCATTACTCTCAAACTCCTGCAAACAAAGAGAAAAAGCTTCTGCACAAAGAAGAAAGAGATATGGTGATAGGGGATCACCCTGACGGATGCCCCTCTGCGGAGTAACAGAACCAAATTGAGAGCCATCTAAAGTGAAGGAAAAGTACACTGAAGAGATGCAAGTCAAAATCAACTAAACAAGAGAAGAAGGAAAACCTAACCTCTCAAGCATCCGAACCACAAACCGCCACTCAATACGATCATACGCCTTGCTCATGTCAAGTTTCAAAGCTAAACCACCCTCATTTCCCCTGTTCTTCTTTTTCAGATAATCGGTAATTTCAAAAGCCAATAAGACATTATCAGTAATAAGGCGTTTAGGAACAAAGGAAGATTGAGAAGCAGAGATAATATTGTCAAGAACAGGTTTAATCCGGTTTGCAATACATTTCGAGGTAATTTTGTAAACCACATTGCACAAGCTAATGGGTCTAAACTGAGAGATCAAATCCGGTTTATGGCATTTTGGTATAAGAACGATATGAGTAAAGTTCAGTTTGTTCGAGAAAATTCCTTTGTTTAAAAAATTCAGAACACAAGCTGTAACGTTTTTTCCCACCACATGCCAAAATTTTTGGAAGAAGAAAGGGGGGAGCCCATCAGGGCCAGGTGATTTAAGTGGATACATATGGTGGGGAGCACAATTTACCTCGTCAGTTCCAAAGGGGCGGCTCAGTTCATTTTTCGAAGAAATATCAATTTTAGGTTGTACCAAGCGAAGAACCTCTTCCATATCAGAATCAGAACAGTAAGAGGATGAGAAAAGTCCGTTGAAGTATCTTTCAATAATCTCTTGAATTTCAGCCGTTGTGGAGCAAAATTTACCCTGATCATCCATGAGTCCTTCGATTTTGTTGTTCTTAGCCCTTTGTGTCGCCTTACTGTGGAAGTATTTGGTGTTTCTATCTCCTTCCTTAAGCCAATGGGATTTAGATCGTTGTTTCCACATAGTTTTCGCGTGCCTAGCAAGTTCAACTATACGACTTTGAATCTCTATCTCCTTAGCCTTCGAATTTGCAGAAAAAGGCCCCAAGTGCATCTTCTCTAAAACTACCTCGAGCTTTTTAATTTCCTTTTCAGGGTTATTATTCTGAGTCCTGCGCCAGTTCAAGAAACCAATTCTACATTTATCCACATTCTCTAAGGTGGTGGAGACGGCTGAATTGCTAATATCATTACACCAATTATCTCTAATAATTTTCTCGCAATCTTCTGTACGAGCCCACATGGCTTCAAAGCGAAAAGAACGTTTTCTTACTTCCTTAACTCTATTCTTGCTCAGCTCAACGAGTATGGAACAGTGATTTGAACTTGGGTTCGGAATATGGGAGACAAGAGCATTGGGGAAGAGGGTTGTCCACGAATGGGAGGCAGCAGCACGATCAAGTCTAGCCCTAATAGTAGAAGGGGAAGGTTGCTTGTTATCCCAGGTATACCAGCGGCCTTCAAACCCCAAGTCCGTGAGGCCTGCCCCTTCGAGGGCGTCATGGAACGCAGCAATGAGGCCCGGGGCACGGGGGTTTCCACCTTCCTTCTCGTTATTATTAAGAATCTCGTTAAAGTCCCCACAAACCAACCAAGGATAATTAGATTTCTTGCTCAACTGATTGAAGACTTTCCAAGAGCGCCACCGAAATTGCTTATCGGGCTCTCCGTAAAACCCCGTGAATCTCCAGATTTGATCTAAGCCAACACATCCCACCAAAACATCAATGTGATTTCTCGAAAACGATTGAAGAGTAACCTGAACATCTTTGCGCCAAAGGAGGGCTAACCCCCCACTCTTACCGATAGCATCCACACCAACACCAAAGTAATCGAACAAATCCTTAATTTGCTCCACCCTTCTACCACGGCAGCGGGTCTCACAGATAAACAGGATTGAGGGGTTGTACTCCCTTAAAAGGGAGCGGATCGCCTGAACTTTCCGGGGACCCCCCAAGCCCCGGGCGTTCCAAGAAATGAGACACTTAATTCCTGGTGGGGCTGCCTAGCAGCTCCCGCCAAAGCAACATCATCCAATAGAGGGGGGGAAATCCCTTTGGGGGAAATTTTAGCCTGTTTTGGATGGAGGGGGACAGGGGTTTCGGTTGAGAGGGGAAGAGGTCGTTTAGACAGTTTAGAAATACGGGGGGAGAGGGGATGGGAGGAGCTATCTTGGCTGTGAATTTTCTAAAGGGCGAACAAATATTAAAGAAGTGGGTTTAGCAGTAGCTTGAGATTGAGAAATCAAATCAACAACACTTGTTGGAGTAAAACTGAACGTGTTTGAATGCGGGACAAGTTGGGTGTTATTTTTGGTGCTAAGGTATGGATCAGGAACAGAGATGTGATCATTTGGGTTAGGAAGAGTGGAGGTTTTGAGAATTGGATTAGCTACTCCCTGTTGGGCCATTTCGTTCTGAGGGGTTATATTTTCTGATTTTGGGTTAATGGGCTAGGTATGTTCAGGCACTAAGGAAGGTTTAATGTCAGGGATTTTGAGAGGTTTTTGGGCTGCGTACAGGATGGGCTTGTGGTCCAAATTGGATTTGGTTCCAATTATGGTCAAAATGGGATTCGGCCCACTAGAGATACAATCTATCAAATCTCCTTTTTTTCCAGCGGGAAAGGTAGAGTATTTGGGAGGGTTTTCTGTATCAGAGTTGTATGATAGGGGAGGTAGGATGTTTGACGAGGTCGATTGTTTTCCGGAATGGGGGGTGATTTGGTTGTCCGGCAAGGTACGGTTCATTGGGGTAGGTAAGTGCTCTTTCATCAGAATATCCGATTGACTCTGAGGATCTTTTTTGCAGCTTTCTGGGATTGGGTCCATCCTCCAACGTCCCAATTTTTCAACTTTTTTCTGGAAGAATGGTTTACCTGCTCCGGTTGGTTGTTTGCCATTGAATGTGGTTTCCGATGGCACATCCCTCAACCATGGCCCAAACGGAAAATTAGGGTTGGGATCGGAAAAGCCATCTTCAAATCGGATCTCGCACACCTTTTCTGTATGATTACACATCCCACATAAGTAGCAGAAATTGGGAAGTCGTTCGTACGTGAAGTTGATTAGAAATTCTTTTCCATTAGAACCCATAATCTTTAAGCAATGTGGAAGCGGTTTTGCCAAAGATATTTCTTCTCTTATCCGAAGGCTATCAGATCTTCTTCTTCCCCTGATTTCAAAATCGATGTCAATAAATTTGCCCACTCGGTTACCAATGAATTCCGCCATCTCTCTAGTGAGTTTATTGAAAGGGAGCCTATTTATATGCATATAGAATGGACACCATTCCAGATCAACTTCTGCTGGGTCTTCATCATCCCCCACCGTATTGAGGATTAGTAGGGCCTTGTCAAAGTGCCATGGTGCGCCTTCTATTGCTCATTTGTGATCAAGCTTATGATTGAACTGCATAATAAACCTATTTTCACATGCTCGATTAATGCTCATTCCTTTCACTGGGTTTATAGCCTTTGTTATGGTTTGTTTCATAGCATCAAAATTCACTGTCTTTCGGGTGAATACTTTCCCAACCAGACACAAATCATTTACGCTACTAGATCTCTTCCAAATCTCATCTGGAACAACAACCGCTGCGTCCTCTTCCTCTGTGAGAGAGAGGGCATTACTCATCCAATGGAGTTCTTTCTCCATAAGTTCTGATTCTAATATGGGGTTGAGGACAATTTCGTGGCTTACCCCAGAGAATCCAAAATCCAAACTGAGACACCCCTTCTTCACTTTCGAGAGAAATCCTGCAAGACAGACAAAGATGAAAAGAAGACAGAGTAAGGGACAGAGGGAAACACAGAACAGGGGAAGAAACAGGGGAAAAGTAAAAGGAGAGGAGAGTGTGAGCGTGGAGTTGATCGAACAGAGAAGCAGCACTGGAGCGAACGTTGAGCACCGTCTAAATTCAGAAGGTTGGATTTTAAGAATGGAACAGAGAGCACTCTCAGGAAGAGAGACCAAGACTCTCATGTAGAGAGACACAATATTGCTATTTCACCTAGTTTATTTCCCGGAATACTTTTTCCTACTCGATATTATAACCAAATAAATCCTCAAATTATTTCAAGGATTTTGACATCTTCCGTGAGCCCTAATTCTCATCCCAACTCTAGTACTATCAAAAACTGTCTAAAACTCTAGTTACTATTCACCCCGTAAACAACTTTTCATACATTCACTTTTTGGTATTCAATATTATAGTCAAAATGATCCATGAAATATTTTATGAATTTTCATACTAATACCAAAACTTAATTCCAACCGTAGCTTATTTCATAAATATTTTTCTAGTAAAAGTCATTATTTTACCATAAAAGTTTAACTTTCATTTAATTTTTAAAATCATACTTAAAACGTTCCTTGAATTTTTCTCTAACCATGACGATTTTCTCAACCTTTAAATTTCATCATAACCCCATTTTATATAATTTATCATGACTTTCACAATTTCTAAAGTCTATAATTTTCAAATAAAAAACTTAAACACAACATATTTATAATCATGACGAAGCTTATTTTACGCTCATTCTTTTACTACTTTCACCATTTCGAGCTCTCGTCTCTAAACCTTAGTATAAATTTTATATTAGTTTATATTTATTTTTACTAAATATGACATCATCCATGACATCACAACTCCAATGACATCATGCATGACAACACATTCTAAAATTAGAAAGTGTAGGTGTGTGATTCAAAATTCTCCATATTTTCTACATATTTTTTAAAAATTGCTCTTAGGTCCTTAATTTATACCTGTAAATAACCCTTAAAAGATTCATTTCTAACTCACAAATTCCTCTCTTCTCTCCCCTAAGACTCACGCCACACACCCCTCACTTTCAAGGCAAGGATAACACAGAACAGTGGAATCCCAAGGATTTTACATAGATCGTCAAGACACTAGGTGAGGGTTTAAACACTTTCAACTAGAATCATGACAACATATAAAGTATTTTATCCTATCTTATTTACACATTATATATAATATTAGCCCTTTTTGGGGGGAAACATTTCATCTTAAATTATATTAGTATCCAAAATCATGAATTTACCCGGAAGTACTTAGTACTTCTTTTTCGGTAAATATTCTCGTCTTGCAAGTAAAATTATAGTTTTCTTATGGGCCCGATGGTCTTGGTAGAAGTAGTAGTCCGGGAGGCATGGGCCGAGGATCTTGATGATGGTCTAACCAAAGGTTGGTTATTCCACAAGTGATGGGAAAAGGTACGTCCCTCCCACAATATCTTGTTTTATTAAGTGTCAACACATTGATCAGTGTCGCTACTATTTTTCTCAAATTTTATGGAGTTAAGGTTGGAGAAGCCTAGCTTGTGGGCATCAAACCATTTCTTTAAACGGTTCATGTACCTTCAAAATTATAAATTATATTTTTCCTTACTCCGATTGTTCCAAAGTAGTATGAACCGAATATTATTTTCGTATAATATTTTGAAGTTATTTTCCAAACCAAGACTTTCTTGGTTAAAAGATTTTACAAAAACTTTACCTATAATTATAAACATCAAACCACCATCACTTAGTCATTTTGATTAACCCTCCTATCCTTTTAAAGTCATGATTTTAGAAACCCGAGGAACGATACCTTAGAGGTATCTTGAAGCTTTAAGGTGTCACAACTTAGTTACTCAGGGTTGTACCAATAGTGTATGTACATATTTCAATAAGCACTCTCATGTTTGATCTTGGTCTATCTATCGCTGTAAATACCCTACCACTTGACTTAATATATGCTGCAGTGATTTCGTTTATTGCACTCTTCTTTCATAAAGTATCTGACTTTAAATTTTAGCATTTTTCGTTACACTTTACCCTTCATGCTCTGGTATTGTATAGTCTTGTCCGTTCGCCGAAGTATTTCTCGAGTGTTAGGTCTCACATCCACTCGAGAAGTACAACGGTGTGGGATTGTAGTGTTAGAAGCGCTACATGAACCACTCCGAACTTATCCCTTAATGCCTCAATGTGGTTGTTTTCCTCCATTTTCTTAGCTTTCATATGGAAAAACTTCGTGTTACGATCCCCCTCTCTAAGCCACTGTACCTTGGCCCGTTGTTTCCGAAACAACTCCTCCTCCAACAAATGCCTACTAATCTTACTCCTTAACTCTCTCTCCTCTACTTTAGACTGCTCGGTTATGACCCCTTCCCGTAGTTCTTTCAACCTATGTTCCCAAGTGCCAAGCTCGTCCAACAAGCCTTTGCAACTGAAGCCAATTGAGAAATCCCACCTTACAATTCTCAATACATTCCATCACTCTTCCTGTCGGGTCCGAATTTGTAGAGAACTTCCAAGCCTCCTCAACTATCCTCTTACACTCACTGCTTTTAATCTAAAAGGCCACGAAGTAAAACGGCTTCCTTCCCTTCCTAACTGACCTCTTTATTGGATAAAGAGTAGTCAGGATGGGTCAATGATCAGAGCAGAAAGCCGATAGGTGGAACACTTTCGCTTTTGAAAAATAGGATCTCCAACTATCCGAGGCCACCGAACGATCGAGACGGGCTTCCAAAGTGTCCGAGGAAAATCCGTTTTTAGCTCACGTGTACGGAAACCCCATAAAACTAAGATCCGTGTGTCTTGCGTCCCTCAAAGAATCAAAAAATTTATCCATCTGAGCTCTAGAGTGATCCTGTCCCCCCTCATTTTCATCATTTCCTAGGATCTCATTGAAATCACCGCTCACCAGCCACGGTAATCCAGACCTACCGCTAAGATTTATTATCAACTCCTATGAACCGTCCCTATTCTGTCTTTCCGGAAACCCTTGGAAGCCCGTAAATCACCAATCTGCAAAAGACTTATCTCCCTATACCACCACATCAATATGATTCTTAAAAAAACTTTGTAGCAAGACACCGACATCCCTATGCCAAAGCAACGCAAGACCGCCCTCTTACTAATAGAATCAACACCGATTCTATTCATATTCAGTGCCAACTTAAGACCGTCAATCCTCCGTTATTTACATTTATTTTCAGAAAGAAAGATCATCGAGGAGTTATGAGCCCTTATCAGAGCTCGAAGGCTGTGAACTCGCCAGGGATCCCCCGAGCCTTGGCAATTCCAACTTCGACAACTCATTGTGATCGTCGGGGCTGCCCTACAAGCTCCACCTTTACATTCATGATATCAGAGAGAACACCTATCTTAATAGAAGTATCAGAAATTCAGGTTGAGGTTGGGGTGAGGAGCTTTGTCTGGTTAGAGGTGGTTTTGGTTTTACTATGGAATTTTCGGTGTTTGGGTGTTTGGGTGGACTGTGTATCGGGTAGGCTAAGGGAACATTGATGAGATGGTTTTCCATATCTAAGGTGGGAATCATATGTGACACGGATTGAAGGGAGCTCTCGGCCATGAACTGAGATGGTTGATGAGGGGTGCCGACCAGCCCCAGCTAGTCGGGTGAAGCAATTCTGGGCCTCTATTTTGAGGGTTCTAGGTTATTATTCGGGGAGCGGGGTCTTGGAACTCCCAGGATTAATGGAACAGAGTAAGACCCGGGAATTGGGTTGGTTGAGGGTGGAATTGGTTTGGGGAAAACCGGCAGAACCGGGAGAAATATGCAGTTTGTAAAGTGATGAATTAAAAATATGGAACTAAACGTGCAGTTTGTAGAGTGATGAAATAAAAAAGGCGAATTAATAGTGTTGTTTATGGAGTGATGAATTAAAAATTCAGAATTAAATGTGCAGTTTGTAGAGTGATGAATTAAAAATACGGAACTAAACGTGTAGTTTGTATAGTGATGCGTTATATAATTAGTAATTAAAACCAAACTCTGTATAGTGATGCGTTAAATATTAGGAATTAAAAGCAGACTTTTTATAGTGATGCGTTAAATAGTAGGAATTAAAATCAAACTTTGTAGAGTGATGCGTTAAAAAATTAGTAATTAAAAGCAGATTTTGTATAGTCATGCGTTAAATAGTAGGAATTAAAAGCAGACTTTATAGCGTGATTCGTTAAATGAAGAATGTATATAGTAAAGATTTGTAACGCTAACTAGAAATGAACATACAACTAATTTTGTAGTTAGTGTTCACAGAAGTTACCATTATAATTCAATAACATTACTATACATGTAATTCTCCACAACATGTAAGTATGAAATCCTTCCAATTAATCTTGAATGTTATTGTTTATGATGGTAACATATGTTGTGTGTCCACAACATGTAATCATGAAGTCCTTCCAATTAATCTTGAGTGTTATTGATTATGATGGTAATATATGTAGGTGTCCACAACATGTAATCATGAAGTCCTTTCAATTAATTTATGTAATGTTATTGAATTATAATGGTAACTTTTGTGAACACTAACTACAGATTGAGTTGTACTTTCATTTCTAGTTAGTGTTTCAAATCTTTACTATATACGTTCTTCATTTAACGCATCACTATACAAAGTCTGGTTTTAATTACTAATTATATAACGCATCATTATACAAAGTCCGATTTAATTACTTATTAAATAACGCATCACTATACAAAGTCTGGTTTTAATTATTAATATTTAATGCATCAATATACAAAGTTTGGTTTTAATTACTAATTATATAACACATCACTATACAAAGTCTGGTTTTAATTGCTAATTATATAACGTATCACTCTACAAACTGTACGTTTAGTTCAACATTTTTAATTCCTTGCTCAACAAGTCAGCAATATAATTGATTAAAGTTCCTTGCTCATTCCTAAATTACAACCAGAATCGAAGAAAATAAAGCATAAATACCAAACTAAAATATTGTAATTCAAAAATGGAATGTGCGACATGATTCATCATCATAAAATGTTCACGTATTCTCTAGAAGCTCGGTCAATCTTCAGTTTTCTATGAGAAAACTAATCATTATAATTTGGGAGAACAAACACAATAGCAGATAATCAGTCAATTTATCCAAAAATATATTCAGATATATGCAGAAATATATACAGATCAATTTATACAAAAATATATTCAGATATATGCAAAAATCCCATAGTCAATTTATGCAGAGATATAATTAGATATATGCAGAAATCTCACAGTCAGATTATGCAGAAATATAAACAGATATATGCCGAAATCTCAGGAATCTCAAATTGGATATAGTGATTGTTCAAACCAACTAAAATAATCAAAACAAATAATAATTTTAGATCCAACACCAGATTACCCAACCAAAAACAATTGCAAATTTAGTAGCATATATCAAATCTATTGAGATGTAGAAATTTCAAATCGCAAAAATCTCAGATATATGCACACAAATCACAAAAATCTCTTTACATGTATATACAAAAATCTCAAATCTCACAGCTCCCAAAAAAAAAAAATCTCTTCAGATATTCACAAAAATACATGGAGAAATCAAATTTGTGGAAATTTATTCACATATATATATCGAATTCTCAAATTTGTAGAAATTTTACAAATTTGAACCCAAAAATTTCGAATCAGAAAGGTTACAAAAATACGTGAGATTAAACTTGGGTGTGTCGACTTCTTCTTCGCCTTCTTCAACAACGATGATGTGACATCCCGTTTCTTCGGTAGGCTAGGTATGATGTCACGAGAGAGTTTAATTCTGTATTTCTACGATTTATGTGACGCCACATGCTCTACGTGTCAACATGTATTTTATTTTAAATTATGAGAGCCTTAGAGTTTAATTTAAAATGTACTTGGACCCAATTGTCCAATATTTGCAAGTTAGGAACCTAATTAAAATTAGGGTGTTTTGGGCCATTCGTGGCTATCTTGAGCTCGGGAATTCAGATTCGAATTTCGACTTCACCATTGGGTTCGTTTCGACGATTTTGATTCAATAGAATTAACCTTTTATTTTTCTAAAATCGTTTGATTGGCCTACCATTTTAAACTCCAATCCGAAAGGATCGGAACCCGTTTGTTCCTGCCAGTTTCGCGCAACCCGTCTTTTGGCCAAGAAAAGGGCCAAACCCCTTTTTTTCTCCTATATTTGCACTGGTCCAAGAGAAGAGAGAGGGAAAAGAGAAGAAAAGGGGAAAAAAAAAAACAAATCCTTTTGAGCTCAAGAACCCCGTCTTCATTTGTCCGATCAACGATCCTATTTTGTAGCACCCGGAACGCCGAGATGCCACACCCCCGCACCATGAGTCTAGCTCACTCATGAAATGGGTAGTCCATATATGAACCGGACTCATGGCGAACGGGTGACAATAAAAAAACTCAAAAGCTAGGCGGGTACCCTCAAATACTACCAATAAACAATTCAGAACAATAAAAACGGAAGCAATAGCAATCAATACTTATAGGTACCATATTTACATATTTACTTATAGATACCAACATTTATATAATAGTAGGTACCAACACTTATCAATACATTATCATCTCCTATACATCGTACATGTATAAATAACCCAAACCCACTAACATGATAAGCCAAAAATACCAAGAACATGAAAATGCAATGCTAGACTCAACTCGACAACTGGACACGACTCGGACTCCCGCCTAGCACGCCACTGACAGTACCTGAAAAGTGTGAGGTGTCAGTCTACCACAGACTGAGTGAGGGGTTTATAAATAAATATTCGCGCAAGTAACATGCAAGCCATAATCTCGGGTAAGGGTTCATAAAATAGAAACAACATAAGTTTAATAGTAAAAGATAACTCGCCCGAGATTACAACTAATCAATTTAACAATACACTCAATTTAATTCAATTCAATCAGTGGCCCGGCGAGTGAGGGCAAATCTCCAACCTTTCTCCGACAGTGTACAATAATTCAGTCGTAATTAATTAAGTGATCAAGCAATAGAACTTAGTGCACAATTAGCAATTTCAATCAATAACTCCTTCTTCCTCCGGGTGATGGCGGGCTTGCAAGACCCAGCCATCCAATCATGGTGTACGTCGGGAACATGACTCCCACGCACGGGATTTCTTCCTCCACCAAACCTCCTGGTGGATTCAGAGGTGATCCCACAATGGTGAGGATAGTGCAAGAGTTACCCGTCAGCCCTTGCTTTCCCGGTTGGCTCAATACACTACCCTCGGGCCCAACGTGAACAATAGTTACTCGCCAAAACAATCAATGCGTTAATCAATCAATCAATCAATCAATCCAATTCCGTGAAATCAATTGAAAAACATAAGGTTCGAAAACTATAGATATATAGATACGTTTTGGCCGAAAATCACATAAGGGTTGTAAGGTTCTATATATCTAGAATTTAAACCTCACCTGACGAGCGACGGAACAAGACAAGGATACTAGAAAGTGCCCAACGATCAATGATCTCTGCCCTGGAGAAAAACTGGACAAGAAAGGAAATAACGTGAACTCGTGGGATAAGACTCAATATGAGACCAAGTATGACGCACGGCAATGCTCATGTAAATAAATAACCATCCCAACACTTTAATAACCATACATATTAACAATTAAGTGGCACTTAATCATATATGAGAACCAACTAACACTTAAAAGATGAAATAAATCTCAAGGAGTCACATATTTAAAGCATTCAATCATTTCAAGTTCAATTCATATAGGGCATGGAGTCACACAATACATTTGAGCAATTAAGTACCAAAAAGTATCAAGTAGGAGCATACTTATCAATTAAACAAGTATATAACTCATATAATTCACATATGGGAGCCAAGAGAGTGAAAGGAATGCAATAAGAAAGGTTTTGGTGAAGTTTGGCCAAAACCGACAATTTTTGGAAATGTACATGTTGTGGGAAAACTGGAATATCTTAAATTCTAGAAGTGGGAATCGAGTTTTGTTTGTTGGATATGAAAGTAGACACATAGACCTTTCCAACGCTATATGGCACGTTTTCTAATTCAAACCGAGGTGAAAATGGCGTTGGTTTGAAGTTGGACAAAAATGCAGGAAAATGTGACACGCCCGTGTCACCAAAATACACTAAGCCGTGACACCCCCGTGTCACGGTACAGAAACTCAACCCAAAGAACACCCCCGTGTCACGCTGAAGAGGGGAAAAGCGACACCCCCGTGTCACTGCTCGTAACCGAAAAACAGGGCAAGAAAACAGGGGAGGTCGCGGGAAAAGGCTCCCAAACCACTCAATCACCAAACTACATCAAATAAACACTTGAAAACCAACATATAGCATGTATATGATCATATATATCCATTAATCATCATATAACCCAAGGAAACATGCATCAAATCATCAAGAATTCATCATTAAAATCCCATATAAAATCATATAGTCCCAACTTCAACATAACTTCAAGTTTCATGCAAGAAATGAAGAAACAAGGACCTAAACATGCTTCTAATCATGAATAAGCATGAAAGCATCAATCAATCATCAAACCCTACTCAACCAAATAATCAAAAGCTCAAGCAATTCATACATATACCTTGAAAGAATGAATGGAAAGATGAAATGAACTATGGAGATGATGGTGATGCCTCATACTCATGCAATTCCTCCTTGAAATTAACTTGGAATGATGAAATCTCCTCCTTCTCTTCCATGGTGTAAAAATCGGTATTTAGTGTGTGTGTGTGTGAGGTTAATTTGATGAGAATGAAATGAAATGGAAGAGATGAATGAGATATTTACAAAAGTCTTCCACATATATGCATGACTCATCACTTTTTGCACATAAGTCCCTTCATTATATGAATGCATGCAATTAAGTTTCAATCCATGTAAAATGAGCATCTAACTCTATTTAAGTCATGCAATTAAATCCACACATTTACATATATGAGCATTTAGTCACGTTAACAATTAATTCATAAAAGCTCATGGAAATATTATGCATCTAATGTTATGAAAAATATATAAAGTATCGCATAATATCAATTAAGCACATTATCAATTATCGCATAATGCATAAATTGAAAACGGGGCGTTACAACTCTCTCCCCCTTAAGAGGACCTGGTCCCCAGGTCCATTGTCGAGGTTAAAATGATACACAAGTAACAAGAGAGCCCCGTCTCTTGGACAAGTAACGAGAGAGCCCCGTCTCTCCACAAGAAATGAGAGAACCCCGTCTCTCGAACAAGAAATGAGAGAACCCCGTCTCTCTAGCAAATAAAGAGAGAACCCCGTCTCTCTAACAACTAAGGAGAGTACCCCGACTCTCACACAAGCAAGAATTTCAAGAGAACGCTTAATTAAACATTCACACAGAACTTCACGAAATGATCAAGTAGGAGAAGTCAAATCCCAACTAGTCTTACAAAAGCAATTAACAAATACAAAGAACCATACGTGGTGATAATAAAATGTACATTGCACATGATATGCATGTTTTGGTGTACCGTTCACCATGGTCTTAGAAAACTTCAGTGGCAGTAACTTGATTCAATACTTAATTCTTTGATCATAATCCCTTCTAACCAAAATGCCATTCCTCGGATGCCTGATGTCAGTATGTACCCCAATAACTACTCAATCTCCATCCCGCGATCAAATTTCTAACCTTTCTACCACCACGGTTCGAAGATTCAATTCTTGAATATGCACTTGGTAGTAATCCGACCACCCATTCTTCTTACCAATTATAGTTGACCTCCTCCGATGCCCGGACTAATTATTTGATGACTCGAGGTCTACCTTTTATCCTTCAAAATATTCCCGGTTCAAGTAACTCTCAGGTGATCCCTTGCGATAGAGAATGTTCCCGTCGAGTTGTTTTTATCTTGTAATATGGTAATAGTGTCGCACCTCTTTGGTCACTTCGTGCAAATCTTGAATGACAGTCGCTTTCCTTGAAAAATTCTTACCTTTGATCAAAGTAAACTTACTCAACTTATAAAAATCATGATCTCTCCCATTTCTCCTCAGATTTGTTTCAATTTCAACTCGGCTCAAGATATGCCTCCTTATGGCTTTTAAAAATCTCCATTTGAGAACTCTAGGCGCACGAGATTTAAACTATTGAAGACTTCATTCACCTAGTTCCGATAGAGAGTTTCCGAAAGAACCATTTTCCTTGAAGTTTCAACTCTCCCAAGTGAGATCCAAACATCGATTTTAAGTTGTTCCCCGACCGGCTCTCCCCCTTAAGAAAATAGGAATATTTTCTGTCTAACTTCTAGAACTAGTTCTACCCTTTCTCAAATCCAAGCTTCTCTTCTTTCTAATTCTCTTGAAGTACCTCTAACTCTCGATCTCATTCTCGAAGTATTTCTCTATCTCAATTGGAAATCCAACGAACACTGAATCTTTCCTCAGTTCTTGAACATCCATTCCATTTCTTGAAGCTCTCACCCTTTCCAAAATCATTTCCTAAATATCCTCAACCTGACCTTGGAGGTCATCAAGCATCTCAATCTCCTAATTCATCCCTTGTTGTTGCTTTCAAGTAACCCCATCATTTGTAACCCTTACACTTTTGTTGCTTCTAACAAATGTAATTCCTTTGAGCACAACCACAAATTTGAAGTCATTTCCCCAGTCGACTCAATTTCCTTGATATCAGCAATCTTAAATATCGCCACTTGTTCGGACTTTCATCTCACGTTTATTTTTGAAGTGACAACTTCTTCCATCCAACTCCTAACTACTTTTCCCGGCCTTTCAATTGTCCTTTCTCCCTTTTGTTCCTCACTTTGCAACCCAATTCTTTCCGTATCATACTTCGGTTGTGTCTCGGTTGAAGTAATGCTTGATAGATGAGGTGGAGAGATTTTCTATCAAGAAAACACTTAAAGTGCATGTTGGGTTAAGATGTCGATGCACGTATTACACTTATAAATAATAAATACACAAGTTGGAAAATTTACGCTCAAGTAGGAATGCATATATAGTTAAAGAAATTTAAATAATTTAAACAATGTATGATGCACGTGCCATGAATGCTTTGAACCTGTCACCGTAGCTGCATCCTTTAACTTAGCTCTTGTTCTTTGTTTTGTTGAATTACAAGCTTGCCTCGAATTTGTTGGTTATTCCTGGTTACCCACGGTCTTCCAATTTTCTTCAAAATCCCCAACATCAACCCGTACGTTTCCATCACTCGAGGATTGAAATTTCTTGAACTCAATTCTGTCCCCAAGTATTCCTTCCAATTTATAGATTCTAAGTGTGGTTCGAGCCTTCACCTTAAATATTTTCTTGTTCAAAGCTTCCTTATCTCGACTCGTATAACTTGGTAATCAAGTTATGATTCTTGAACTCCAATGCTTCTACTTCCGTGAAATTGATAACTAGCCCTCTTTCGAAAAGTAGTCTCTAATTGTTATCCGAAGTCTTCACCTAGTTATTACCTCAATCGAAATCCTCGATTTAATTTGTATAAGTTTAAATAGTCGAACGAACTCACCCTCCAATTGCTTACACTCAAGCATATAGTTTCCTTCTATAAGCTCGTTACCTTCTTTCACCGTTTCCATTTTTGCTCCATATCTTCCAATTCAACTTCTTCCTTACTCAAAATCCGTAGTGACTTCAATTCCCCTTTTTCTTAATCTCTTCATTCTTCTTCATCGATCTAACCTCCTCCAAGATTCCCTTCGTTCCATCCCTTGGTTTGCACAACACCGTTGAGTTTGGTTGACTAACTTAACTTTTGATGTGGCATGGTATATGTATTAATCTTATGATGACTTAGCATCATCTACCCCAACTCCACCTCTTTGGACTTCTTCCACTTACCTAAAGCTCGTAGGTCATCCCACAACTTGATTTTCAATTCTAATAGTGGAAAATTCTCAACTTGCTTTCAAATCCGAACCCTAAGTCCCTAGTACCCTCGAGGCCTCCTCGGTGATTGAGACCTTGAACCTTAAAACACTCTAGAGGTTTTCTTCAGTTTTGCTCTTGAATGAAATGATCCTACGGATTCCCGTTAAAAAGACTTTTGCAATATAGGCGTGTGACTGTTAATCTTGCAAGTTGTAGGCATCACGCCCTACCACTATCCCGTTAAATATCTACCAACTTCATTAGAGCTTGAAAGTTACTCCCACCTTTGGCCCTTCAATTCCGAATCTTAACACTTGAAGTATAACCCAACTAGAGCAATCCATGACTCTTGATTTTCTTGTATGAAGTTCCCCGGTGCATTCCTTACAACTTCAAAGCAAAAGAAAAGAACTTGGGGTAGATTGAAGTTGTTGTAGAAATTGGTCGTGGTTTGATATAATCTTCATAACCTATAACTCCAAATTAGTTCAAAGCTAAATGCATGCAGTTAGTATATGCTTATGTCACATAATTAGCATTTAACCACATATTTGATGCAGAACGCAATAATTAATTCAACTAAATTAAAGAAAACACATCAAACATATAAATTCCAAGTCATAGAAGATCAATTAATCATCAAGTAGTAACATAAATCAATGCCATACACAAGTCATCAAGTAGCTCAAAGATGTTCAGGTAAGTTCAAATAAATTCAAATAAGTTCAAGTAGTTCCAAATAAGATGCAAGACTCGCAATTATCAAATAATCCTATGCCGTTCGACCTAGACATGACACGACTCGACGCTAGAACCGCGGTTTTGCAACCGGGCTCTGATACCACCTAAGATGTAGCACCCGGAACGCCGAGATGCCACACCCCCGCACCATGAGTCTAGCTCACTCATGAAATGGGTAGTCCATATATGAACCGGACTCATGGCGAACGGGTGACAATAAAAAAACTCAAAAGCTAGGCGGGTACCCTCAAATACTACCAATAAACAATTCAGAACAATAAAAACGGAAGCAATAGCAATCAATACTTATAGGTACCATATTTACATATTTACTTATAGATACCAACATTTATATAATAGTAGGTACCAACACTTATCAATACATTATCATCTCCTATACATCGTACATGTATAAATAACCCAAAACCACTAACATGATAAGCCAAAAATACCAAGAACATGAAAATGCAATGCTAGACTCAACTCGACAACTGGACACGACTCGGACTCCCGCCTAGCACGCCACTGACAGTACCTGAAAAGTGTGAGGTGTCAGTCTACCACAGACTGAGTGAGGGGTTTATAAATAAATATTCGCGCAAGTAACATGCAAGCCATAATCTCGGGTAAGGGTTCATAAAATAGAAACAACATAAGTTTAATAGTAAAAGATAACTCGCCCGAGATTACAACTAATCAATTTAACAATACACTCAATTTAATTCAATTCAATCAGTGGCCCGGCGAGTGAGGGCAAATCTCCAACCTTTCTCCGACAGTGTACAATAATTCAGTCGTAATTAATTAAGTGATCAAGCAATAGAACTTAGTGCACAATTAGCAATTTCAATCAATAACTCCTTCTTCCTCCGGGTGATGGCGGGCTTGCAAGACCCAGCCATCCAATCATGGTGTACGTCGGGAACATGACTCCCACGCACGGGATTTCTTCCTCCACCAAACCTCCTGGTGGATTCAGAGGTGATCCCACAATGGTGAGGATAGTGCAAGAGTTACCCGTCAGCCCTTGCTTTCCCGGTTGGCTCAATACACTACCCTCGGGCCCAACGTGAACAATAGTTACTCGCCAAAACAATCAATGCGTTAATCAATCAATCAATCAATCAATCCAATTCCGTGAAATCAATTGAAAAACATAAGGTTCGAAAACTATAGATATATAGATACGTTTTGGCCGAAAATCACATAAGGGTTGTAAGGTTCTATATATCTAGAATTTAAACCTCACCTGACGAGCGACGGAACAAGACAAGGATACTAGAAAGTGCCCAACGATCAATGATCTCTGCCCTGGAGAAAAACTGGACAAGAAAGGAAATAACGTGAACTCGTGGGATAAGACTCAATATGAGACCAAGTATGACGCACGGCAATGCTCATGTAAATAAATAACCATCCCAACACTTTAATAACCATACATATTAACAATTAAGTGGCACTTAATCATATATGAGAACCAACTAACACTTAAAAGATGAAATAAATCTCAAGGAGTCACATATTTAAAGCATTCAATCATTTCAAGTTCAATTCATATAGGGCATGGAGTCACACAATACATTTGAGCAATTAAGTACCAAAAAGTATCAAGTAGGAGCATACTTATCAATTAAACAAGTATATAACTCATATAATTCACATATGGGAGCCAAGAGAGTGAAAGGAATGCAATAAGAAAGGTTTTGGTGAAGTTTGGCCAAAACCGACAATTTTTGGAAATGTACATGTTGTGGGAAAACTGGAATATCTTAAATTCTAGAAGTGGGAATCGAGTTTTGTTTGTTGGATATGAAAGTAGACACATAGACCTTTCCAACGCTATATGGCACGTTTTCTAATTCAAACCGAGGTGAAAATGGCGTTGGTTTGAAGTTGGACAAAAATGCAGGAAAATGTGACACGCCCGTGTCACCAAAATACACTAAGCCGTGACACCCCCGTGTCACGGTACAGAAACTCAACCCAAAGAACACCCCCGTGTCACGCTGAAGAGGGGAAAAGCGACACCCCCGTGTCACTGCTCGTAACCGAAAAACAGGGCAAGAAAACAGGGGAGGTCGCGGGAAAAGGCTCCCAAACCACTCAATCACCAAACTACATCAAATAAACACTTGAAAACCAACATATAGCATGTATATGATCATATATATCCATTAATCATCATATAACCCAAGGAAACATGCATCAAATCATCAAGAATTCATCATTAAAATCCCATATAAAATCATATATTCCCAACTTCAACATAACTTCAAGTTTCATGCAAGAAATGAAGAAACAAGGACCTAAACATGCTTCTAATCATGAATAAGCATGAAAGCATCAATCAATCATCAAACCCTACTCAACCAAATAATCAAAAGCTCAAGCAATTCATACATATACCTTGAAAGAATGAATGGAAAGATGAAAGGAACTATGGAGATGATGGTGATGCCTCATACTCATGCAATTCCTCCTTGAAATTAACTTGGAATGATGAAATCTCCTCCTTCTCTTCCATGGTGTAAAAATCGGTATTTAGTGTGTGTGTGTGTGAGGTTAATTTGATGAGAATGAAATGAAATGGAAGAGATGAATGAGATATTTACAAAAGTCTTCCACATATATGCATGACTCATCACTTTTTGCACATAAGTCCCTTCATTATATGAATGCATGCAATTAAGTTTCAATCCATGTAAAATGAGCATCTAACTCTATTTAAGTCATGCAATTAAATCCACACATTTACATATATGAGCATTTAGTCACGTTAACAATTAATTCATAAAAGCTCATGGAAATATTATGCATCTAATGTTATGAAAAATATATAAAGTATCGCATAATATCAATTAAGCACATTATCAATTATCGCATAATGCATAAATTGAAAACGGGGCGTTACAACTCTCTCCCCCTTAAGAGGACCTGGTCCCCAGGTCCATTGTCGAGGTTAAAATGATACACAAGTAACAAGAGAGCCCCGTCTCTTGGACAAGTAACGAGAGAGCCCCGTCTCTCCACAAGAAATGAGAGAACCCCGTCTCTCGAACAAGAAATGAGAGAACCCCGTCTCTCTAGCAAATAAAGAGAGAACCCCGTCTCTCTAACAACTAAGGAGAGTACCCCGACTCTCACACAAGCAAGAATTTCAAGAGAACGCTTAATTAAACATTCACACAGAACTTCACGAAATGATCAAGTAGGAGAAGTCAAATACCAACTAGTCTTACAAAAGCAATTAACAAATACAAAGAACCATACGTGGTGATAATAAAATGTACATTGCACATGATATGCATGTTTTGGTGTACCGTTCACCATGGTCTTAGAAAACTTCAGTGGCAGTAACTTGATTCAATACTTGATTCTTTGATCATAATCCCTTCTAACCAAAATGCCATTCCTCGGATGCCTGATGTCAGTATGTACCCCAATAACTACTCAATCTCCATCCCGCGATCAAATTTCTAACCTTTCTACCACCACGGTTCGAAGATTCAATTCTTGAATATGCACTTGGTAGTAATCCGACCACCCATTCTTCTTACCAATTATAGTTGACCTCCTCCGATGCCCGGACTAATTATTTGATGACTCGAGGTCTACCTTTTATCCTTCAAAATATTCCCGGTTCAAGTAACTCTCAGGTGATCCCTTGCGATAGAGAATGTTCCCGTCGAGTTGTTTTTATCTTGTAATATGGTAATAGTGTCGCACCTCTTTGGTCACTTCGTGCAAATCTTGAATGACAGTCGCTTTCCTTGAAAAATTCTTACCTTTGATCAAAGTAAACTTACTCAACTTATAAAAATCATGATCTCTCCCATTTCTCCTCAGATTTGTTTCAATTTCAACTCGGCTCAAGATATGCCTCCTTATGGCTTTTAAAAATCTCCATTTGAGAACTCTAGGCGCACGAGATTTAAACTATTGAAGACTTCATTCACCTAGTTCCGATAGAGAGTTTCCGAAAGAACCATTTTCCTTGAAGTTTCAACTCTCCCAAGTGAGATCCAAACATCGATTTTAAGTTGTTCCCCGACCGGCTCTCCCCCTTAAGAAAATAGGAATATTTTCTGTCTAACTTCTAGAACTAGTTCTACCCTTTCTCAAATCCAAGCTTCTCTTCTTTCTAATTCTCTTGAAGTACCTCTAACTCTCGATCTCATTCTCGAAGTATTTCTCTATCTCAATTGGAAATCCAACGAACACTGAATCTTTCCTCAGTTCTTGAACATCCATTCCATTTCTTGAAGCTCTCACCCTTTCCAAAATCATTTCCTAAATATCCTCATCCTGACCTTGGAGGTCATCAAGCATCTCAATCTCCTAATTCATCCCTTGTTGTTGCTTTCAAGTAACCCCATCATTTGTAACCCTTACACTTTTGTTGCTTCTAACAAATGTAATTCCTTTGAGCACAACCACAAATTTGAAGTCATTTCCCCAGTCGACTCAATTTCCTTGATATCAGCAATCTTAAATCTCGCCACTTGTTCGGACTTTCATCTCACGTTTATTTTTGAAGTGACAACTTCTTCCATCCAACTCCTAACTACTTTTCCCGGCCTTTCAATTGTCTTTTCTCCCTTTTGTTCCTCACTTTGCAACCCAATTCTTTCCGTATCATACTTCGGTTGTGTCTCGTTTGAAGTAATGCTTGATAGATGAGGTGGAGAGATTTTCTATCAAGAAAACACTTAAAGTGCATGTTGGGTTAAGATGTCGATGCACGTATTACACTTATAAATAATAAATACACAAGTTGGAAAATTTACGCTCAAGTAGGAATGTATATATAGTTAAAGAAATTTAAATAATTTAAACAATGTATGATGCACGTGCCATGAATGCTTTGAACCTGTCACCGTAGCTGCATCCTTTAACTTAGCTCTTGTTCTTTGTTTTGTTGAATTACAAGCTTGCCTCGAATTTGTTGGTTATTCCTGGTTACCCACGGTCTTCCAATTTTCTTCAAAATCCCCAACATCAACCCGTACGTTTCCATCACTCGAGGATTGAAATTTCTTGAACTCAATTCTGTCCCCAAGTATTCCTTCCAATTTATAGATTCTAAGTGTGGTTCGAGCCTTCACCTTAAATATTTTCTTGTTCAAAGCTTCCTTATCTCGACTCGTATAACTTGGTAATCAAGTTATGATTCTTGAACTCCAATGCTTCTACTTCCGTGAAATTGATAACTAGCCCTCTTTCGAAAAGTAGTCTCTAATTGTTATCCGAAGTCTTCACCTAGTTATTACCTCAATCGAAATCCTCGATTTAATTTGTATAAGTTTAAATAGTCGAACGAACTCACCCTCCAATTGCTTACACTCAAGCATATAGTTTCCTTCTATAAGCTCGTTACCTTCTTTCACCGTTTCCATTTTTGCTCCATATCTTCCAATTCAACTTCTTCCTTACTCAAAATCCGTAGTGACTTCAATTCCCCTTTTTCTTAATCTCTTCATTCTTCTTCATCGATCTAACCTCCTCCAAGATTCCCTTCGTTCCATCCCTTGGTTTGCACAACACCGTTGAGTTTGGTTGACTAACTTAACTTTTGATGTGGCATGGTATATGTATTAATCTTATGATGACTTAGCATCATCTACCCCAACTCCACCTCTTTGGACTTCTTCCACTTACCTAAAGCTCGTAGGTCATCCCACAACTTGATTTTCGATTCTAATAGTGGAAAATTCTCAACTTGCTTTCAACTCCGAACCCTAAGTCCCTAGTACCCTCGAGGCCTCCTCGGTGATTGAGACCTTGAACCTTAAAACACTCTAGAGGTTTTCTTCAGTTTTGCTCTTGAATGAAATGATCCTACGGATTCCCGTTAAAAAGACTTTTGCAATATAGGCGTGTGACTGTTAATCTTGCAAGTTGTAGGCATCACGCCCTACCACTATCCCGTTAAATATCTACCAACTTCATTAGAGCTTGAAAGTTACTCCCACCTTTGGCCCTTCAATTCCGAATCTTAACACTTGAAGTATAACCCAACTAGAGCAATCCATGACTCTTGATTTTCTTGTATGAAGTTCCCCGGTGCATTCCTTACAACTTCAAAGCAAAAGAAAAGAACTTGGGGTAGATTGAAGTTGTTGTAGAAATTGGTCGTGGTTTGATATAATCTTCATAACCTATAACTCCAAATTAGTTCAAAGCTAAATGCATGCGGTTAGTATATGCTTATGTCACATAATTAGCATTTAACCACATATTTGATGCAGAACGCAATAATTAATTCAACTAAATTAAAGAAAACACATCAAACATATAAATTCCAAGTCATAGAAGATCAATTAATCATCAAGTAGTAACATAAATCAATGCCATACACAAGTCATCAAGTAGCTCAAAGATGTTCAGGTAAGTTCAAATAAATTCAAATAAGTTCAAGTAGTTCCAAATAAGATGCAAGACTCGCAATTATCAAATAATCCTATGCCGTTCGACCTAGACATGACACGACTCGACGCTAGAACCGCGGTTTTGCAACCGGGCTCTGATACCACCTAAGATGTAGCACCCGGAACGCCGAGATGCCACACCCCCGCACCATGAGTCTAGCTCACTCATGAAATGGGTAGTCCATATATGAACCGGACTCATGGCGAACGGGTGACAATAAAAAAACTCAAAAGCTAGGCGGGTACCCTCAAATACTACCAATAAACAATTCAGAACAATAAAAACGGAAGCAATAGCAATCAATACTTATAGGTACCATATTTACATATTTACTTATAGATACCAACATTTATATAATAGTAGGTACCAACACTTATCAATACATTATCATCTCCTATACATCGTACATGTATAAATAACCCAAAACCACTAACATGATAAGCCAAAAATACCAAGAACATGAAAATGCAATGCTAGACTCAACTCGACAACTGGACACGACTCGGACTCCCGCCTAGCACGCCACTGACAGTACCTGAAAAGTGTGAGGTGTCAGTCTACCACAGACTGAGTGAGGGGTTTATAAATAAATATTCGCGCAAGTAACATGCAAGCCATAATCTCGGGTAAGGGTTCATAAAATAGAAACAACATAAGTTTAATAGTAAAAGATAACTAGCCCGAGATTACAACTAATCAATTTAACAATACACTCAATTTAATTCAATTCAATCAGTGGCCCGGCGAGTGAGGGCAAATCTCCAACCTTTCTCCGACAGTGTACAATAATTCAGTCGTAATTAATTAAGTGATCAAGCAATAGAACTTAGTGCACAATTAGCAATTTCAATCAATAACTCCTTCTTCCTCCGGGTGATGGCGGGCTTGCAAGACCCAGCCATCCAATCATGGTGTACGTCGGGAACATGACTCCCACGCACGGGATTTCTTCCTCCACCAAACCTCCTGGTGGATTCAGAGGTGATCCCACAATGGTGAGGATAGTGCAAGAGTTACCCGTCAGCCCTTGCTTTCCCGGTTGGCTCAATACACTACCCTCGGGCCCAACGTGAACAATAGTTACTCGCCAAAACAATCAATGCGTTAATCAATCAATCAATCAATCAATCCAATTCCGTGAAATCAATTGAAAAACATAAGGTTCGAAAACTATAGATATATAGATACGTTTTGGCCGAAAATCACATAAGGGTTGTAAGGTTCTATATATCTAGAATTTAAACCTCACCTGACGAGCGACGGAACAAGACAAGGATACTAGAAAGTGCCCAACGATCAATGATCTCTGCCCTGGAGAAAAACTGGACAAGAAAGGAAATAACGTGAACTCGTGGGATAAGACTCAATATGAGACCAAGTATGACGCACGGCAATGCTCATGTAAATAAATAACCATCCCAACACTTTAATAACCATACATATTAACAATTAAGTGGCACTTAATCATATATGAGAACCAACTAACACTTAAAAGATGAAATAAATCTCAAGGAGTCACATATTTAAAGCATTCAATCATTTCAAGTTCAATTCATATAGGGCATGGAGTCACACAATACATTTGAGCAATTAAGTACCAAAAAGTATCAAGTAGGAGCATACTTATCAATTAAACAAGTATATAACTCATATAATTCACATATGGGAGCCAAGAGAGTGAAAGGAATGCAATAAGAAAGGTTTTGGTGAAGTTTGGCCAAAACCGACAATTTTTGGAAATGTACATGTTGTGGGAAAACTGGAATATCTTAAATTCTAGAAGTGGGAATCGAGTTTTGTTTGTTGGATATGAAAGTAGACACATAGACCTTTCCAACGCTATATGGCACGTTTTCTAATTCAAACCGAGGTGAAAATGGCGTTGGTTTGAAGTTGGACAAAAATGCAGGAAAATGTGACACGCCCGTGTCACCAAAATACACTAAGCCGTGACACCCCCGTGTCACGGTACAGAAACTCAACCCAAAGAACACCCCCGTGTCACGCTGAAGAGGGGAAAAGCGACACCCCCGTGTCACTGCTCGTAACCGAAAAACAGGGCAAGAAAACAGGGGAGGTCGCGGGAAAAGGCTCCCAAACCACTCAATCACCAAACTACATCAAATAAACACTTGAAAACCAACATATAGCATGTATATGATCATATATATCCATTAATCATCATATAACCCAAGGAAACATGCATCAAATCATCAAGAATTCATCATTAAAATCCCATATAAAATCATATATTCCCACCTTCAACATAACTTCAAGTTTCATGCAAGAAATGAAGAAACAAGGACCTAAACATGCTTCTAATCATGAATAAGCATGAAAGCATCAATCAATCATCAAACCCTACTCAACCAAATAATCAAAAGCTCAAGCAATTCATACATATACCTTGAAAGAATGAATGGAAAGATGAAAGGAACTATGGAGATGATGGTGATGCCTCATACTCATGCAATTCCTCCTTGAAATTAACTTGGAATGATGAAATCTCCTCCTTCTCTTCCATGGTGTAAAAATGGGTATTTAGTGTGTCTGTGTGTGAGGTTAATTTGATGAGAATGAAATGAAATGGAAGAGATGAATGAGATATTTACAAAAGTCTTCCACATATATGCATGACTCATCACTTTTTGCACATAAGTCCCTTCATTATATGAATGCATGCAATTAAGTTTCAATCCATGTAAAATGAGCATCTAACTCTATTTAAGTCATGCAATTAAATCCACACATTTACATATATGAGCATTTAGTCACGTTAACAATTAATTCATAAAAGCTCATGAAAATATTATGCATCTAATGTTATGAAAAATATATAAAGTATCGCATAATATCAATTAAGCACATTATCAATTATTGCATAATGCATAAATTGAAAACGGGGCGTTACATATTTGGTCTCATATTGATTTGTGTCTCACGTTTGCACCGTGTTTGCTTCTTGTTCAGTGATCTCCTTGTTGGAGACATTAAAGGCTTGTGGCTTCCTTCTTGATCCTTCTTGCACTGTTGGAGGTGAGGGTTTTCTTTAAATATCGACCTACAACCTGGCATTAAATCAACAAGCTAAAGGGTTTTAAATATAAAACTAGCCAAATCTCTTATACCGGATATGAATCGAAAATATTTTATACATTATGTAGCGTTAACCCTGACCCCTTTAGCGAGATCCTGTTATTGCCCCCGGCTCTCCTAGAACTGGGCTAGCCAATGTGGATTCTTGCTCTATTTTTAGGGCCCAGGGGCTTGTGTATTGAGCAACCCGGGGAGGTATCGGGCTGACGGCGACCTCTTGCACAGTCCTATCCTGTTGGACCAATACGAATATCCGCCAGGAGGTTTGGTTAAAGACGGGATTCTTGCCTGCAAAGTCACGCAGATCACATTGTACTAGATAGCGAGGGTTAGCTACCCAGACTATCAACGACATGAGAAGATTAATCCTATACATGTATTCTCACTATTGGTAATATAACAAATCTTAATCCTGTTTGTTTACTGTGTACTTGCCTGTGCCTATCATTGAATAAGAGAAAGAGGAGTCCAGGATGTAATAAATACCCGTTCTCGTCGGGTCCTTTAAAATGTAATTCTTAGATATCCGTAACCTCCGGCATGCCCCCAGTCCCTGTTCAGCAGCATAGCTCGTGGAATGTTAAGGTAAAATGGGCACCAATAGAGGGTCTACGAATATCGACGCATGCATTGTATATCCTGTTTACCTGGCTGCTTGTAAGAATGTAATTCCACTCATACATATTGATTGATTCTTGATTCTTGACAACTGCTTTATTAATAAATATCGTACAGTGAAATTACGCCTGCTTAACTGCCTGCATCTATATATATATATATGCGTGTGTAGCCCCTTCACTCAGTCAGTTGACTGACCCCTCCCTCTCGTTATTTTATTAGTTGTTGTCTTGCAGGTTCAGTGGTTGTTAGGCGGGAGTCGATTGAGGTTGTTTGTTTCGAGTCCTGTTCTAGTTCGAGTTGGATTGTACCGCATACACATTTCCTGTATTGTATTGGCTCTTTCCGGCCATTTCTATTTTATTATCTGATTGAACTCGGGACAGGTTTCTAGGGCCTCTAGTTGAATCCACTCTAATTATTGTTATGGATTATTTATTTCGGGACAGGTTTTAGGACCTATAGTGGAACCTGTATTTACATTCTTATTTTGAATTATATTTACAATATTGTTTGTGAATGCATATTACCTTGCTTCCGCATCTCTGCTTCGTCTATTGTTAGTACAGGGTCTAGTCCCGCCTAGCACAGGGTTTTTTATTCTGTCTCCGTTCGCTGTGAGTTTGGTTAATGTATGAAGTTTCCCATTTCATGTGTGGATCGGGCTCATAGTGCGGGGGATGTGGTGCCCATCGTTCCTGGTGCTACATCCTAAAGTGGTATCAGAGCTCCAGGTTATAAAATCGGAGTTCTAGTGTCGTGTTGTGTCAAGTCTAGCTAGAACGGCTTAGGAACTACTTTTCTACGTGTGCATTACATTGTTTTTTAGCATTAATTGTTGGAAATTTACTGTTGAATATGTTTCTTTTAAATTTTTGTTGGATTAGATGTTGCATTTTGCATCGAATCCGTGCCCTTGGTGTTAATTGTGTGACATGGGCATTCACTAATCGCATGCATTTATATTCCAGATGAGTTTTAATTTGTAGGTCACTTTGATAATAATCAAACCACAACCAATCTCTACGGCGATAAGAATCTATCACAAGCTCTTCTTTCAAGCACGAAAGTTGTAAGGAATACATCGGGGATTATAAACAAGAATCCGAGATGCATGACCTTTCCTAAATAGGCTATGGTTCGAGGGATAGGGTCCGGAATAGAAGGCTCGATTTGTGGGAATAATTTACGAGCTCTATCATAGCTTATGAATACTTGATGAGATAGTGATAGGGTGTGTGATGTTTACAACTCACAACATCAACATGCGTGCCTACTTTACAAATATTATATAACCGGATTCAACAGGATCATTTTTCTCAAGAAAGAAGCGAAGGAAATTTTGGAGATATTATAACTTGAGGCTTAGATTGCGGAAAAGGAATGAGAATCTCAAGAATATTCAAAATACAATAGGGTCAGTGGATGGTGAGCAATACAAATCATCAAATGAGAGTTTTTGAATAAATCAAGCTCTTAGAAGTCAAGTTCGGGTAGAAGGAAAAAAAGTGGTGAATTGGGATACTTCGGATTTTAGACAAGGTGGAAGTTGAATTAGGAAAGAGTTACAGAGAATCGATCAACACAGCGATTATAAACCCATGAAAAGTCAAGATGCTAAGAGAAGAACAATGTTATACAATTGTGGAATATGAGCTAATTCTACCGTTTGAACTCATAAAGAGTAAATTAAGGGAACTTCAATCAAGGTGACAGCTATGGTGAAGATTTTGACAATATTTGGAGATCGATTCTTTGGAAGAAGTCAAGAAGCCAATCCAGTGGAAATAAAAGAATTTAGGTTGAAAAATTACAATCTCGTAACGTGGGGACACACAAATTGATACAAGAAAATTATGGAAAATCCGGAAGACCGTGGGTAATCAAGAAATGATCAACGAATTTGAGGCAAACCCATAATTAGAGATATGAAGAACAAGTTGTCGAGCTAAAGTTTACCACTACGGTGACAGGTGTATTGCATTCATGGCACGTGCATCATACATCTCGTTAAATTATTTAATGTCCCTTATTTATATGTGCATCTATAATTAATATAATTGCTCAAATATGTTACATATTTAATTATTTGAAAGTGAGCAATGTGCATTGACATCTTAACCCGACATGCATTGTTTAGTGTTTACTTGATAGGAAGTTTTCTCCACTTTACCCATCAAGTGTTATTTCAACCGAACCTTATTCGAATCAAGATAAGAAGAATTTTGGGATGCAAAGGTTGGAAAAAAAGAAAGAGGGAATACCGAGGTTTGGGAGAAGTAGAGCCGGAAGTTTGGAACGAAGGAAGTAGGTTGCTATTGTTGGAAAACAGGAATCAGAAAGCAGCGGAAATTTAAAAAATTTTCCAACAAAAGGATCGGGACTCGCAATCGTGAATCCAAATTCGTAGAGATTAGAAACTTACTTTTCAATAATCTTTCTTGAAGCGTTTCAAGCCACCCAAGAACGCTCTTTTCGCGGCTTGATCCCCTCTACTTAGTAAAGCTTGAATCTTCAAAACTTCTAACTTGAAGCTCTCTAGAGATAGTCCACCAACTTGACTACAATCTAACTAGTAAGGATGCTAGTTCTCTAGTTAGTGTTTAGGCTTAACCTAGGGTTTATTTGATCTTGGAGAAAGGATGGTGTTCAACATATGAACTAAAAGAAAAACGATTACTCTCTAAGGGGAGCTCGAGCTCCCCTATATATAGGATGGAGAGGGGCGGCCGAACCTAGTCCTTATGGGCTAAGGATTTTGACCCCTCTCTCCTATTACTTGATCATCAAGTAATTCCAACTTTGACTTTTGAATTCTAATCCAAATCAACTTTTAAGAGAGCTAAGTATCCAAACTCCTTTTGGATAATTTTATACTTTATTTATTAAATAAATAAATAACTTATTTTATCTAATTAATTAAATAGATTTATTTCTCCAAAATAAGACTTTCTTTTTAATTCAAAATTAAACCAAAGTCTATTAAATAATTAACACATTAATTATTTAATGCACAAATAATTATACACGTGTCGTACACGTGTCCCAAGGACACGTGTCCGTCATGTGACCCACACGTGTGGTTTCACACGCGTGGAACCCTCTTGGCTCGATTAACTCGTTTAATCATTTTAAAGCCACAACTCATGTAACCAAGTTGTTGTGTGTGACCCTCTAGGTTCTCAATTCAATTACCAGTGACCCTAATTAATTAATTCACTAATTAATTAATCAGTCCACAGATTAAACGATCATAGTCTGGCAACAGGTGTTTAACCCCTAGCTGAATTGGAATGTTTTGATTCGACAGAACCATTAAGTCATTGATTCTTGTGAGATACAACCCTCCTACTTACTATCTCTCAACCAAGATCTAGGGTAAGGGAATAATCAGAACCCTAATAATTTGGTCTTAAAGCTAAGTGCATTTCATATCCATTTGATCTCAATCTAAGCAACCCTTTTCTTGAAGGACTCCATATGGCATATGAATGACTTACACAATAAGAGATCACCTTGCAAATGCAAGTGTAGGTCCTTTCTTGATTCTCATTCGCTTTCATGAATCACTTGTGCAGCCCCAGCATAAGCCTTGAATCAGTTGTCTAAGGCGACACCCTTTAAAGCTTATACCTAAAACTACATAGTTAACTCATAAAGTGACATGGAACCTCAAGTCAAAGGATCAATTAATCACATCAATGACTCGTGAGATATTTCCTAATTTGGAAGTTTCCATTTCCTGAAATAGAAACTTCCTTTCCCATTTAGGAATCTTCTCACACGGGGCACCTCAGTGAACTTACTTATTGAAGTAAGCACCCTCATGTATCACGCACGTATCAACTATACACTTTGCACCTCCATGAAACAAGGTGGTCCTTCTTAAGGGTGTGATCCCACAAGAAAGCCTTAGAGGAGTCAAGTTGACACTCCCACTGTCTGTAGGACTCATTGGCTTGGAGTATTTTACTAATCATGACTTATGTGATATAGGGCTCGTTTCATAAACCATTTCACCTAAATGGTGGAGTCCTAAAGTCATCAGGATTAGGGGAGTTCTCATACATGCACAACTAAAGTAAACGAATACCAAACAAGAGCATATAAAGAAGTGTTACTTCAATTCGTTATTTTATTCAAAGATTGTCTGTGATTACAATAAGGAAAAGCACAAAGAGGATATACAATCGGCTTTCGAAGGATACTACGATGCAAGCTTTGCATCTGACTTAGATGATTTTAAGTCAATGTCAGGATACATTTTCTGCTTAAACGTCGGAGCAGTGAGTTGGAAGAGTTCCAAGCAAACGACCACTGCAGATTCAACCCCTGAGGCCGAATACTTAGCTGCAAATGATGCAGCTAAGGAAGGTGTTTGGATTAAAAACTTCATTCAAGAGTTGAATGTTGTACCTAGCATGAAAGACCCCATTATTGTGTTTTATGACAACACTGGGGCGGTTGCTCAAGCAAGAGAACCAAGATCTCACCAACTGACCAAGCACATTATGAGAAAGTATCACCTAATCCGTGATATTATCAAAAGAGGAGATGTGCAAATTGAGGGGGTCACATCAGCAGAGAACATGGCAGATCCACTTACTAAACCCCTTAGTCGAGAAGCTTTCGAAGGTCATCTTTAGAAGATGGGACTTAGAATAGCTTTAGAATGGCTTTGACGGGCAAGTGGGAGATTGTTAGGAATAGTGCCCTAGAAAGCCGATTGTATATCCGCTTTGCGCTTTTCCTTATTGTAATCACATACAATCTTTGAATAAAATAACGAATTGAGGCAACACTTCTTTATATGCTCTTGTTTGGTATGCGTTTACTTTAGCTGTGCATGTATGAGAACTCCCCTAATCCTGATGACTTTAGGACTCTACCATTTAGGTGAAATGGTTCATGAAACGAGCCCTATATCACATAAGTCATGATTAGTAAAATACTCCAAGCCGATGAGTCCTACGGACAGTGGGAGTGTCAACCTGACTCCTCTAAGGCTTGCTTATGGGATCACACCCTTAAGAAGGACCACCTTGTTTCATGGAGGTGCAAAGTGTATAGTTGATACGTGCGTGATACATGAAGGTGCTTACTTTAATAAGTAAGTTCACTGAGGTGCCCCGTGTGAGAGGATTCCTAAATGGGAAAGGAAGATTCTATTTCAGGAAATAGAAACTTCCAGATTAGGAAATATCTCACGAGTCATTGATGTGATTAATTAATCCTTAGACTTGAGGTTGCATGTCACTTTATGAGTTAACTCTGTAGTCTTAGGTATAAGCTTTAAAGGGTGTCGCCTTAGATAACTGATTCAAGGCTTATGCTGGGGCTGTACAAGTGATTCATGAAAGTGAATGAGAATCAAGAAAGGACCTACACTTGCATTTGCAAGGTGATCTCTTATTGTGTAAGTCATTCATATGCCATATGGAGTCCTTGGCCAAGGCAGTAGATCAAGATATCAAGAAAAGGGTTTCTTGGATTGAGATCAAATGGATATGAAATGCACTTAGCTTTAAGACCGGATTATTAGGGTTCTGATTATTCCCTTACCCTAGATCGTGGTTGAGAGATATTAAGTAGGAGGATTGTATCTCACATGAATCAATGACTTAATGGTTCTGTCGAATCAAAACATTCCAATTCAGCTAGGGGTTAAACACCTGTTGCTAGACTATGGTCGTTTAATCTGTGAACTGATTAATTAATTAGTGAATTAATTAATTAGGGTCACTGCTAATTGAATTAAGAACCTAGAGGGTTACACACAAGAACTTGGTTACATGAGTTAAGGCTTTAAAATGATTAAACGAGTTAATCGAGCCAAAAGGGGTTCCACACGTGTGGGTCACGTGACTGGACACGTGGCCTTGGGACACGTGTGCCACACGTGTATGATTATTTATGTATTAAATAATTAATATATTAATTATTTAATGGACTTTGGTTTAATTTTGAATTAAAAAGAAAGTCTTATTTTGGAGAAATAAATCTATTTAATTAATTATGAATTAATTAATTAGATAAAAATAAGTTATTTATTTATTAATAAATAAAGTATAAAATTATCCAAAAGGAGTTTGGATATTTAGCTCTCTTAAAAGTTGATTTGAATTAGAATTCAAATGTCGAAGTTTGAGATTACTTGATGATCAAGTCATAAGAGAGAGGGACCAAATCCTTAGCCCAATAGGAATAAGTTTGGCCGCCCTACCTTAGCTATATATATAGGGGAGCTCGAGCTCCCCTTGAGGATTTGATTGATTTCTTTTGGTTCATGTGTTGAACACCATCCTTTCTCCAAGATCAAATAAACCCTAGGTTAAGCCTAAACACTAACTAGAGAACTAGCATCCTTACTAGTTAGATTGTAGTCAAGTTGGTGGACTATCTCTAGAGAGCTTCAAGTTAGAAGTTTTGAAGATTCGAGCTTTACCAAGGAGAGGGGATCAAGCCGCGAGAAGAGCGTTCTTAGGTGGCTTGAAACGCTTCAACAAAGATTATTGAAAAGTAAGTTTCTAATGTCTACGAATTCGGATTCACGATTGCGAGTCCCGATCCTTTTGTTGGAAAATTTTTAAATTTCCGTTGCTTTCTGATTCCTGTTTTCCAACAGTGACGCCGTACCTGGATTGCCGAAGAGACGGGGTGTTACACGGTTCGAGTACCAAATCCAAATCATGAAGTTGGTGCAATGGTAGAAGACCAGCTTCAGTTGGAGAACGAGTGGTGGAAGCTCATTAACTACTCCACTCGTGATACCGAGTTATGAGATTGTTTGGAATGGATTCAAACTGTGGGAGATGAATCTCACTTTAGACCCTCTTATCGTGCGAGACGTCCAAACTACTCACAGTCGGATTAGGTTTGTGTGCAGGTTGCATTGAAAACTTGAAACCACTTCGTGCTTGAAGACCCTTTCCCGAACTAATTCCTATCGGGATATCACAAACCCCGTGTGGGATGAACACGAAGAGGTTTTTCTTAGAGTTTAAAACTCGAGACAGTGGACCTGAGGACAGATCCTTCTTGAGGGGGAGAGGTTGTGACACCCCGTTTCTTCGGTAGGCCAGGTATGACATCACGAGAGAGTTTAATTTCGTATTTTTGTGATTTATGTGAAATCGCATGCTCTACATGTCAACAAGTATTTTATTTTGAATTATGTGCGCCTTGGAATTTAATTTACAATGTACTTGGACCCAATTGTCCAATATTTGCAAGTTAGGAACCTAATTATAATTAGGTTGTTTTTGGCCATTCGTGGCTATCTTAAGCTCAAAAATTCGGATTCGAATTCTGACTTCGCCATTGGGTTCGTTTCGATGATTCAGATTCGATGGAATTAACCTTTTATTTTTCTAAAATCGTTTGATCGCCCTACCATTTTAAAATCTAATCCAAACGGATCGGATCCCGTTTGATCCTGCCCGTTTCGCCCAACCCATCTTTTGGCCAAGAAAAGGGCCAAACCCCTTTCTTTCTCCCACATTTGCACTGGTCCAAGAGAAGAGAGAGGGAGAAGAGAAGAAAATGAAGAACTCCCCCCCAAAGCCATTCGAGCTCAAGAACCCCATCTCCGTCTGTCCGATCAACAATCTAAAGTAATCATTTTGTTCCTCTCGTTACGTGCTTCGTTTTAATACCTCTTTCATGCCTCGATTTTGTGTTATGTGGCTTATGTGGGGAAGCAGATGAATAGTTCTGGGTGGGGGTTTTGTGTGTTTGAGCTTGTTTCATGAGCTCTTATGTGCGAATATGTGATCTACATGTTGTATATACTTCGTGCTTTGATTTTTGTAAGATTCGGAGTTGTATGTGGCCGTGTGTGTGTGGTTTTGCCCCGCCGCCATGTCTGCACTACCCAGAGCTCGATCGTGGGCGCGAGCGAAATATATTCATTTCGGGAACGGCTACGACGCCTTATTTGTTTCGCGTCTGGAAGTGTGTCGCGGGGGCGATGCCACGATGCCTGTGCGGTTTAGCTTCTGACCTTGCGGTGTGGCCGCGATGCCCTGCTGAGTTGGGTTTCTATGTTTTACTCCTTTTCTTCCGCTTTTGATTGTTCTTTCCCGCCCATAGCATGTTCAAAACATGATTCGTGATTACTTTATGTTATACAATGTTTTAAATCATTATGATATGAATGTGTAAGCCTCATTTGCGCATAATTTGTATCTTTGCCTTTTCGTGGGGATATTAATAGTACACATGAACATGATCACATCAATTCATGACATTTTATGATTTATTGCATATTGAACCATTCCATAACATGTTACACCACTTCATGAACATCGCCATGCGTTCTATTTGGTCTCATATTGAGTCGTATCTCATGTTTACACCGTGTTTCCTTTCTTGCTCGGTGATCTCCTTGGTGCAGATATTCCAGGCTTGTAGCTTTCTTCTTGCACTGTTGGAGGTGAGGGTTTTCTTTTAATATCGACCTATAACCTTGCATGAAATCAACAAGCCAAGGGTTTTAAATATAAAACTAGCCATATCTTTTATACCAGATATGTGCCGGCAATGCTTTATAAATTGTGTAGTGTTAACCCTGACCCTCTTTTGCGAGATCCTGTTATTGCCCCCGGCTCTTCTGGCGTTGGGTTAGCCGCTGTGGATTCATGCACTGTTTTTAGGGCCCAGGGGCTTGTGTATTGAGTGAACCGGGAAGGTATCGGGCCAACGACGACCTCTTGCACAGTTCCATCCTGTTGGACCAACCCGGATATCCGCCAGGAGGTTTGGTGGAAGATGGGATTCCGGTCTGGGGAGTCATGAACCCGCAGATCACATTGTACTGGATGGTGAGGGTAGCTACCCGGACCATCAACGGCGTGAGGAGGATAATCCTGTACATGTATTCTCACTATTGATAATATCACAAATCCTGATCCTGCCTGTTTACTGTGTACCCGCCTGTTCCTGTCATTTAATAAGAGAAAGAGAAGTCCAGGATGGAATAAATACCCGTTCTCACCAAGTCCTCTAAAATGTAATTCTTAGATATTCGTAACCTCTGGTATGCCCCTAGTCCCTGTTCAGCACCAGAGCTTGTGGAACGTTACGGTAAAATGGGCATCAATAGAAGGTCTACGGATATCGACAAATGCATTGTATATCCTGTTTACCGGACTGCTTGTAAGAATGTAATTCCATCTGTACATATTGATTGATTCCTGATTCTTGACAACTGTTTTATTAACAATATCGTGCAGTGGAGTTACGCCTGTCTAACTGCCTGTATATATATATATATATATATATATATATATATATATATATATATATGCGTGTGTAGCCCCTTCACTCAGTCAGTTGACTGACCCCTCCCTCTCGTCGTTTTTTTAGTTGTTGTCTTGCAGGTTCAGTGGTTGTTAGGCGGGAGTCGAGGTCCTTTGTTTCGAGTCCTATTCTATTTCGAGTTACAATGTACCGCTTACACATTTCCTGGGTCTTGCCGGCCATTTATATTTTATTGTCTGATTGAACTCGGAATAGGTTTCTAGGGCCTCTAGTTGAACTCGTTTTAATTATTATTATGGATTATTTATTTCAGGACAAGTTTTAGGACTTATAGTGGAACCCGTATTTACATTCTTGTTTTGAATTGTATTTACAATATTGTTTGTGAACGCATGTTACCTTGCTTCCGCATCTCTGCTTCGTCGATGGTTGGTACAGGGTCTAGTCTCACCTAGCATAGGGTTTTTTATTCTGTCTCCGTTCACTGTGAGTTTGGTTCATGTATGGCTCTTTCCATTTTCATGTGTGGACCCGGCTCATAGTGCGGGGGATGTAGTGTCCATCGTTCCGAGAGCTACAAATGAGGTGAGCTGGTTGCCGGTGGTTGGATTCCGAAATCGTTCAAAAAAGAAAATGGAGAAATAAGAAGAGAGATGATTAAAGGAAAATGTGAGATTGGAAGAAGTAAAAATGGTGTGGTTGTAGTAAAAAAAAATAAGGGCAAAACAGACTTTTTAGGGCTTTGGGGGGTTTATAAAAAATAAGATATGTATTGGTGATATAAAACATAATTTTTTCAAGTTTGGAGGGTTTAGGATAAGTTTTAAAAATATTTGGTCCTCCTTATTAATTGCCCCTAATTAATACATATCATCAATATTAATTTGTAGTTTTAATTGCCGGGTACAAATTATAATTTTCATATTCTAGACTGAATTTAAAATGTCATTAACACTAAATATTTATTCTAAAGTATTAAATTCGTTAAAAGTATTTATTTATACATATTAGAGTAACTTATAAAATATAAAACAAGACTCATTAATCCAAAAAAAAGGAGAACGATTCTACAAATCAAATTAAGTAAAAAGAAAATAAATTATAATTTAATTTATCATATTAATTTTATAATTATCTTATAATTTTTTATATATGAATGAGTGCCTGAGTGTCTATAATGCATGAATATAGATATGATACAATACAAATTAGTTTTTAAATTTAACAAGTGAGAAATGCCAGACAAGGTGCCCGACACGAATATGACACGACACGACACGATAAAATAATATTTTTAAAAATGCTTGTGAATCATATGTGAGTGTGAATTTAAAAGTATAATTTTTTTATTTTTATATGTGAGATTATCCATTAAACATTAAATTTCAATTGATGTCTCGTTATTATATTTAAAATTAAAACATTAATGTTTTAAATAATTATATGTTTATAATTCAATTATTGAAAATATTTAGATAAATCTTATACTTAATGTGCAACGCACATTGTTTTCACTAGTATATACCAAATAAATGAGTTTAACAAAAAAAAAATGCAAAAATCTGTAGAAACATTATCTACACAAATACAATCTCTAGCTAATACAATAAAATTATTATCTGAACAACAAAATACAAATGAACAAATGCATAAATTAGAAACAATTCTACTTAATAAAACAGTAGAAACTGATCATGAACTCGAACAACAATACATTCTAGATAGCCAATTTTTCTCTAGTCATCAGGAGGGGGGGGGGGGGGGGGGGGGGGAAATATCCACATTTATTGTTAAATTAATTATACGGAAAGAACAAGCTAGATACCACTATTGCCGATATTTTAAAAGCAAAATTCTTAAACCATTTAAAATAAAACCTCCACGATTATAATATAAGGTTTTTATGGTAATTTTTGAAACACGAGATTCATCTTGCCAATTATGAATAACATAGGGTTTTCCGTACATTAATAAATGAAAATTTTCAACAAAAAATTTCATAACCCACGTGCAAGGCACAATTGCCAGGCGGAGGATTTTTCGTACATATTTCTGATTACATAGGGTTCACTTTGAGATTTTTCCAAAACTCAGAGTCCAGCTTGAACATTACGCATTTCACAAGGGGTGCTCCTGTAAAAAAAAAACCCATAGAATATTATAAGTTATCTTTTTTAAATTTACCACGTTATAGGTATCTGATAAGGTACTCAATATGAGTATCCGACCTAATAAAACGTGATAAAATATATTTTTAAAAGTATTCGTATATTTATTTATATAACTACGTGTTTGTATGACTTATATAAAACCAATCTAACTTTGTTGTAAAATAATGGGAGGATTTAGCCGTTGCATTGCACTTGCTAATATTGTCAACCATAAGAGTGTGGCCCAAATATGATGCTCTTAGTAGTGTCGTTGTTATTATTACCTTTATCATTATAATGGTTATTATTACTATTATCATTATAACGATCGATCCTCATCATACTCACTCCTACAAACCAAATAATTTCCCCATGTTCACCAAAAAGTGCAAAATTCTCCACTCATTAATCTGAAATCCCAAAGTGCACAAAATGAAAGGGTACTCACAATGATTCCTTTGAGATTGATAATAAACTTCTGTGCCTTCAAATTGTGGTAGAGGATAGTGTGCGCCAATTGAGGCACTTAATCACCGGCATAACTTTCACCGGCCAAATAAAAATCTCTATTTTTGTACTTTGAAAATCTCTTTAACCAGTTCAATAAGAAGGTAGAGTTGTCCACGGCCGTCCTATTATCTACCCCAGTCACGAAGTCATTCGTGGTATTTGAGTAGGACAAAAAATTAAACGAGGACAAAAAATTATATATATGTTGTTATTATTATTAACTGTTGAATTAAACAAGAAAATTATGTACAAACCATAGTTCCATGCAAATTTATTTTCGTAGAGTGTTTTGCCATCACTATATATGAACCCTGAAAGGCCCAAGCTCCTGCATGGTTCCATAGGCTAAAGAAGAACAACCAGGCCCTGTTCAAGATTCAAATATTGCAAATTATTTTACACATCTAGATCAAACAATATGTCAGATTAGTTTAATTAATATTATAGTAAGTGAAATTGTATTAAAATAATTACATTATAAAAACTTAATGTGGGATTAGTCCAAACATAAAATCATTGCACAAGAGCTGGTCATAAGTCCAAGTGATCTGTCTAAATCAAAGAGCAATTCACACAACCAATGAAGTAGCTGCATTATAAAACCATATACTATTTTAAATATTACACACACACATACATACATACATACATATATATATATATATATATATATATATATAAATACATACTATTAAGTATTGTAATTGAACGATTCCATATTACGTTAACTTAATTAAAGATCTATGTTTGAATTTTTGGAAACACAACTACAATTAGAAGGAATAACTTTACGCCATAATGGTCCAAACCCGTCCACCAATATAAATGAACTAATAAAACCAAATATATATATTGTCCTTTTTCTGGATGGAATGTGCTTTAAGTTAAAACTATTGGTATGTAAAGGGAGTTGGGTGCAACATGATAGGGATAGCTGATCTGGGTCCGTTAATGGGATTCCCAATAAAATAAAACACTACTTTGCTTAAGCACGAAAAAGAAGACTACAAACAGAACTAAACTTTTGAAATTACACTTACATCTTACCTTTTCTTGATTTCTTAAAACAAAACCTTCCATTCTTTTCCAATATTAGGCGTCTATGTCAAAGTTCATACTCCAATAAATAAAATAAATAAAACGTACGGTTCAAAAATGATCAAAATTCCAAATTATCTGAAAAAAGCAACCTCCTTTTCCAAGATTTAAAAAAAAAAAAAAGAATCATCTAGTGTTTTCACAAGTGTATATTACATATAAAAATTAAAATATAATTATATCAATTTTTTAATATACATAATGTTTTATAAATTATTAAGCTTTTCAAGCTCAAACACGACTCGACCTGGGCGGTATGCATTCCTACTTTTAGTTATCGGTAATTAATCCTTGATAAATAAAAAGAAGTAAATAATCACATCTCAAAATTATGTGGGATTTTTTTTTTCCCGCTTAAAACAAAGAATAACTCACAAACTCGCAATGTCAAAATATGAAATTCACCTCAAATAATTCCAAAAAAAAAAAAAAGAAGATAAATAATCATTAATTACCTCCGTTGTAGACGAAGGCGGGATATATGTGTTTTGCTTGAAATTGAGAGCAGTTAAGACTACAAATGAAGAAGCCATGTCGCAAGCTGAGATGTGACGAGGGTTTTTGGCTTTTTTCCTTTTTCTTTTTCCCTTTTTTCTTTTTTCTTTTTTTATTTTTTTATTTTTAGTTTTCAAATCTTGTGGAAAGAAGAAATGTTCAAGCATACGGATGATTCTTGTGTTTCTTGAATATACATAAATTATAAATATTAAAACTTTTATATAATTTAGACACAAACATACGTATAATAGTTATTGAGATTTGAAAATATTAACAAAATGAGCCTATAAACATTTAATATATAATAGAGTAATTTCTAAAAGTATTTTTGTTGATATAGAAATATTGACATATTTTGGAGGGGTATTTTGGACTAATTATAAAAAGATTAAGAAACCTTAGGGACTTCAAACGAAATATAACACGTCAATAGGAGTTGGTATAAGTAGTTATTGAGTTTATTTTTTAAGATAACATTTCGAGTTCGAATTCCAATTATATGTGTGTATTTTTTTTAAAAAAAAAAAAACAAAACAAAACATAACATAACGCATGGCGACTAATTTATAAAAAACAAAACAAGAAGTTCTGAGTCCTAATGTGTGATTAGGCCTAAAGTTAGGATAATGAAATACATAATAGCATATAAAAATCATGCGTTATGCCTAAATATTAAAAAAACCTTATGATATAAAAACTTTTATAAAAGACCCTATGTTATCAGAAATATGCACGGTTGCGCGATCTTTGCTCATATTTTCATATATATTATAATTTTTTTTCTTTTTATAAATGGTCTTTTAGTTTCTACATTCGACCCCAGAGTTTCTAAAATCTTTCAAATAGGACCTAGAATATTTTATAAACATACTTAGTATGTTAATAATTGATGTAATCTTTTTAAATGGTTTTATAAATTTATTTTTTATTTTCAAGATTATGTATCAAAAAAAAATCTAATTCTCCATAATATATTCCAAAAAAAATTCTTTCTTTTGTAACTGTTTTTGATAATTTATAAGTTGCTTTTCTATTTTATTCATACAAATAATAAATTTAGATAAAATCTTTTTTGTTTTTTTTTTACATATTTTATTCTTTCTTTATAGTATTTGCAAGACTTTCTTATATATTTGTTTGGAACGATATAACATACATTTGAGTTATTATATATTTTAATTATATGTTTTTTATTTTTTTATGTCAATGTTATTTGTAAGCACAATTTTTTCTTTTCATGTAAATTTAAATTTTTTTTCTTGGATTAAAATTAAATATTTCCTTGGGAAAAGATGGTAATTTCTTCAGCGGTTGTAATTTATTTAGTAACCTTTCTTCCTTATATATTCACTTTTCTATTAGCATCTTGTAAGAAACTTCTTACATCTTTTATTCATGGTTTTTTTTTTTGGAAGATTTTTTAAATTTATGGGTTTTAGAGATTTTTGAATTATTTATAACATAAATTTTAATGTTTCAATAATTTTTTGCATTTTTGTGTAAAATTTATTTATTTGGTATATATAAATTTATTTAAGATGCTAGGGTTTTTTATGCATATTTTTATAAATATAGGGGTTTTTGTGTTAAGTTTTAGTTTAAAGAAAGAAATTTTGTTGCATGTAAAATACTCGGCGCTCTCGGGGTTTTTGGTGCGCATTTTAAAAAATACAAGGTTCTTTATAGTAGTCTTTAAAATACAGGATTTTTTTTGGTAGTTCGTGATAATTAACACATGGATGATAGATATAATTTATTCGATAATGAAATGTAATTGCCCCTATATATTATTGATCTTGGTTTCCAACCCTATATATTATTAACATGGATGCGTGTAATTTTTGGTATTCACTTATTGAATGGCATAATGAACAAAGATGGCGTGCCCTCTGTTGATAAGCATGATTAAGCTTTTAGTGAATAACTTTTTATTGATTTCCTAATTTTATTGCTTTTAGAGAATGCAATTGTGAGTTTTTTAATCGGAGAATTAATGAAACATCCCCAATAAGACAATTAAGTTATCCTAAACCCCCCATTTTGAATTTCACCTATTTTACATCCCTAATATACAACATATTTTTCCAAACCCCACCAAATAGTGTAAAAAGACTATAATGTCCTTGTTGAGTTCAAGAATGAGAAATCAATTCATTCGAAAGATCTCGTCTTCTTCACCATCTTCTTCCGATATTACACCACCGCCTTCGAGCAGGCCAATCGTTTGTTGCTTGAAGAAGCCGTTGATAAAATGAAGAATGACAACCCATATCCCTTGAATCATCTTCATTCTTACTTTTCTCGTTTCTTCGTCGATCGATTCTGAATTCCGACAATCGCTGAAGAAAAGTTTATTCACTAATCGGTTTTTAAATTCGACCACCGCCGACGAAGCACCTTACCGTTGTTGAAGAAGAAGAAGAAATCGACAAAACTAAATTCAATCTCAGGTATTTTCTGTAATCTTTTTTTTTTTTTCGAGATTTTTATTTTTATTTTTTGATACAGAAAAGGGGGACAAGATTCAAGCTTTTTATATTCAAATTGCTGAATAAATTTCAGCAAATTTGAGATTCACATTTATGAGATTTGAAATTTGTATATATATTTAAAAGATTTGTGATTTAAAATTTATTTATATATTTAAAAGATTTTTGTGTGCTATGAGATTTGAGATTTATTTTTTAAAATTTTTGTGAATATCTAAAGAGATTTTTTGGGAGCTATGAGATTGAAATTTTTGTATATACGTAGGAAGAGATTTTTGTGATTTGTGATTTTTGTATATATTTGAGATTTTTGCAATTTGGAATTTCTACATATATATGTGAATATTTTAACTGGTTTCTTGAACAATGACTCTATCCATTATCTGTGAGTATTTTAGTTGATTTCTTGAATAATGACTCTATCTCATTATCATGTTTTAGTAATTTTACCAATTATACTGCCAATTTATTTGAGTTTTTTGCAACATTGATTTGAAATTTCTCATATATCTAAAGATATTTCTTCTTGAAATTTGAGATTTTTGTAAAATAATTGTTTGAAATTTATGAGATTTCAATATATATTTGTATATATTTCTGCATATACGTGAAATCTCAGCAGTTTATGTAGAGATATATGCAGATATATATTTGAGATATCTAAGATATATACAGATATTCTTGAAATTTGAGATTTTTGTAAAATAATTGTTTGAGATTTATGAGATTTCAATATATATCTGTATATATTTCTACATATACGTGAAATCTCAGTAGTTTATGCAAAGATATATACAGATATATATTTGAGATATCTAAGATATATGCAGATATATATCTGAATATATTTTTGTATAAGCTAATTTACATATATTTCTGCATAAACTTACTGTAAGATTTCTGTATATATTTAAATATATTTGTGCATAAATTGAGGATTTCTGCATATATATGAAGCTGTTACAGTACTGCTCATCTTATAAAAGGTCTAGGCATAACAAGAGAACATGCAGGGAACTTGTGTCAAATTGACTGTTATATATTCTTGTGCTTGTTGTTGAATTCGGGATTCTAATCACGTTTCTGTGATTTGTTTTCTCACGGAAAATGAAGAGTGAACAAGATTTTGGTGGATGCATGACAGTTTGGGGTGATGGTGGAAATTGCAAGATGTTCTGTCTTTGGAAGAAATCTATTTTAACTTTATATTTATTTTATGTTCTATATAATTGTTTTCAATTTTTTTTGGGGGGTTTGGATCGTTGTATTTGTATATCTGCACAATGTTAATGCCACTTTTATTGCATAGTGAATTAAAAAATGCGTAATAAAAAGCAGACTTTGTCTAGTGAAACCTTAAAAACTTATAATAAAAAACAAACTTTGTCTTGTGAAACATTAAAAATTAGTAATAAAAAACAAACATTGTTAAGTGAAACGTTAAAAACTAGTAATAAAAAGCAAACTTTGTCTAGTGAAATGTTATAAATTAGTAATAAAAAACAGACTTTGACTAGTAATAAAAAGCAAACTTTGTCTAGTGAAACGCTAAAAATTAGTAATAAAAAACAGACTTTGTTAAGTGAAACGTTAAAAACTAGTAATAAAAAGAAAATTTTGTCTAGTAAAACGTTAAAAATTAGTAATAAAAAATAGACTTTGTTAAGTGAAACGTTATAAACTAGCTAGTAATAAAAAAAAAATTTTGTCTAGTAAAACCTTAAAAATTAGTAATAAAAAATAGACTTTGTTAAGTGAAACGTTAAAAACTAGTAATAAGCAACAGACTTTTTCTAGTGAAACGTTAAAAATTAGTAATAAAACGTTAAAAACTAGTAATAAAAAGCAAACTTTGTCTAGTGAAACATTAAAAATTAGGAATAAAAAATAGGCTTTGTTAAGTGAAACGTTGAAAATTAATAATAAAAAGCAGACTTTGTTAAGTGAAAAGTTAAAAACTAGTAATAAAATGCAGACTTTGTCCAGTGAAACATTAAATACTAGTAATAATAAGTAAACTTTGTCTAGTGAAACGTTAAAAACTAGTAATAAAAAGCAGACTTTGTTTAGTAAAACATTAAATACTAGTAATAATAAGTAGACTTTGTCTAGTAAAATGTTAAATACTAGTTACCATTACATGTTATGAATCTTAATTCCATATTTAGTGTTTACAAAAGTTACCATTACATATTGTGAATCTTAATTCCATATAAATAATGACACTCAATATTGTTAACAAAAGTTACCGTTACATATGTAATGTTATTGAATCTTGAGTGTCGTTATTGTAATGTTGTCCACAACATGTAATTCAATATTGAGTGTTATTGTTTATAAGGAACTAAGATTCACAATATGTAATGGTAACTTTTGTAAACACTAAACCTTCCCCTCTGGGCAGGCCACTCCAGCCGCAGCTCCTTTGGGGGGTTTGCAAACATTTCCACTTAGGGAGGTTCAGGCCGTCCTGAGAGTTCAACCGCCACCACCCCCTGCCAAAGAAATGCCTCGCCAGGGCGACAACGAACATCCCCCTGTGGACAGAAACAGGGAGCCCACCGAGAGGATCAATGAAAATGAAGGGGACTCTCATGTCTCCAAGAGAGCCTCCCGAGCCACCAGGCAAGGGGACAAAGAGGGAGATGTGAATCCTAAAATCCTCGCGGCTGTGCAAGACCAGCTGCAGGGTTTAAAAGACATGGTTGGATAGCTCTCTCGAGCGCGGCCTCAAATCTCCCACAGCAGGGATGAACGAGCTGATGCCAGAGACACTCGTCACAAGAACCGCCAGCCAAGGGTCCCCCACCGCAAGGAGCAGGAGGAGAACTTCTGCACATATGAATACCATCCCCTGGCGAGGGGCTCTCCCCTCGTAGAAGAAGTTCTGATGGCCCAAGCCGGAATGGCCAAAGTCCCCACCTCCGCCAATCGCTACGACGGAACAACCGATCCAGCTGAACACTTGGATCATTTTCTGCACCTAATGCACCTGTACGAGCACTCAAGCAACTACTGGGCCAAGGTCTTTGTCACTTCCTTGGTAGGAATGGCTCAGGAATGGTACAAGCGACTGCCGCCACGCTCGATACATTCGTATCAGGAGTTGGCCGATGCTTTTCTCAACCACTTCAATTCTCTGAAGGCTCCAGTCACAGCGCCTACTGCCCTTTACAACATAGTGCAGGGCAGGAATGAGTCTCTTCGCTCGTTCTTCGCCCGCTTCAACAAAGAGATCCTGCAGGTGGAGAGGCCATCCATGGATTTTTTTATCCCAGTGCTCTTTCAGGCTATGGATCACAAACAATATGTGAGCAAAAAGTTTGCCGATGCCATTGTGGAGAGAAGGCCAGGAACCCTCATGGCTTTAAGGGAGGTTGCCGAGCCGTTCTTCGCGCTTGAAGATATGTATGGGACTAATGGTCCCCGACATCACAGCCCAGTAAGAAACGAGCGCTACCAAGAGCGGGGCCGGGAGGTCATTGTAAAAAAGGAGCGTCACCAGGAACGCAAAAGATCGCCCCCGCCACCTCCACGTTTCGAGCGCATTCTGCTCACAAGGCCGAACTCAGAAGTCTATAACCTCTCTGACAAGAAACTCTTCAAGAGACCCGTCAAGATGAGGGAAACCGAGTCACTGAGGCGCTCGAACAAATACTGTGCTTTCCACAAGCAGAAGGGGTATGATACGGACGAATATCGCCAGTTGGAAGCTGAAATTCAAAGACTCATCGCTGGGGGCCACCTGAAGGAATTTGTCAGGATTTTGGAGCGTTATGATGAGCGCTATAACGAGCGCATCGGGGAAAGAGGAAGGAGCCCATCGCGCTCTAGAAGCCCGCGGAGGCGAGGCCCCACGGAGAGTAGCCATTGGGAAGGCTCCTGAGAAAGAAAATACCCCTTTCGCGGTCATCAACATGATAGCAGGGGGTTCCTCTGGAGGAGACTCTGGCGCTGCCCGGCGACGATACGTCAGGAGTTATGACCAGCGCTCGTCCAGGCCCAAATCCGTCTATGCCATTCAGGAGGCGAATGATCAACACTCAAAAGAGAACGATGTAATAGGCTTTGATGATAGGGACTTAGGGCACATTGTAATGCCCCATGGGGTCGGTGAAACCTCTGACTGCCCCATGGTGGTTAGCGTAGATGTCCACAATCACGTTGTAAAGAGGGTGTTAGTGGATAGTGGAAGCTCTGTCAATGTCTTGCCCTACACTACGTTTCAAAAGATGAATGCTAACATCCCGCTCGAACCTCTCAAAACGGCCCTCATTGGCTTTGGGGGTTCAGAGGTTGTCCCACGAGGGCAAATTCGTCTGGCCACTTCATTCGGCCGAGCCCCACAGCGTAAAACGCTCATGGTCACATATGCAGTGGTGGAGATTGATATTCCCTATAACATTATAATCGGGCGACCAACCCTCGTTGATTTCAAAGCTATCATCTCCACTTACCATCAGAAAATCAAATTCCCTACCCCCGAGGGCGTTGGAGAAGTACTGTGCAATGTGAGAGAGGCTTGGGAGTGTTACATGTTGTCCCTCAGGAAGTCTAAGGCAGAGAAAACATTCCAGATTGGGTCCACCAAGAAAACTGTTGACTTTCCCAATCTGAATGAGGATAGCCCCATGCGCAAGAGGGCCAAATTGAACAAGAAGAAGAACAAGAAGAAAGATCCCAGCGTCAAAGGGCCCCTCGAAAGCGCTCCACCAGGAACAGTGGAAGAATCCTCCTCAGAGGAAGACAAACAAGAGGGTGACGAGCCCCTTAGTCATGGGCGCTTGACAGGAAAGAAGAGGGCGCTCGAACTTCCCCGCCAGGAAATAAGGATTGAGCCCTTGGAAAAATTCCTCACCATTGAGCTAGAGCCAGGGAACAAGGATAAAACTACTCAAATTGGGTCCAACCTCTCTGGGCCCTCGCAGATCATGATGATTGACTTCATCAGAGAAAACATTGACGTCTTCGCTTGGAAGGCATCTGACCTTACCGGGATTGACCCGAGCGTCATAGTCCACAGACTCAATGTGGACCCCACGTTTAAGCCCATCAAACAGAAGAAACGGGATGTACATGGTTTTCGGAAGAAGGTCATTGAGGAAGAAGTTAACAAGCTTCTGGAGGCTCAGTACATTGAGCCCATCTTGTACCCAGAATGACTATGCAATGTGGTGTTGGTACCCAAGAGGGCAAACAAATGGCGCATGTGCAATGATTTTACTGATCTTAACAAAGCTTGCCCTAAAGATCCTTACCCGTTACCCAGAATAGACCAGTTGGTGGATTCGACCGTTGGCTGTGAACTCATGAGCACGATGGACGTCTTCCAGGGATGCTATCAAATCTTTATGGCGCCGGAGGATCTCCCCAAAACTTCATTCGTTGTTCACTTGGGGATTTATTATTTCCTAGTCATGCCTTTTGGGCTCAAGAACGCTGGAGCCACGTATCAGCGACTCGTCAATAGGATGTTTGAAATGGAAATTGGAGGATCCATGGAGGTTTACGTTGACGACATGATTGTTAAGAGCGACCACCAGGATTCACATCTGGACGATCTCAAGCGCACTTTTTCCATTCTGCGCCAGTAGGGGATGAAATTGAACCCTTCAAAATGTACCTTTAGGGTACGAGGGGGAAAATTCTTGGGCTACATGGTCAGTCAGTGGGGAATTGAAGCCAACCCAGAGAAAATCAAGGCTATCTTGGAAATCCCTTCCCCTCGAAATCTTCGAGAAGTACAAGTGTTATTGGGAAAGATCATCTCCCTGAACAGATTTATTTCGCGCTCGGCGGACAGAAGCCTTCCCTTCTATAAGATTTTGAGAAACGCTCGTAATTTTGCTTGGACGGACGAATGTGAAAAAGCGTTAAAGGACAAGAAGGCTTACCTTTCGAGCGCTCCGCTCCTGACCAAGCCCGTTGAGGGTGAAAGGTTGTTTATGTATCTCTCCATTTCAACCGAGGCAACGAGCGCTGTATTAACAGCCGTACGAGAGCGAAAACACTTGCCTGTGTATTATTTGAGCAAGACTTTACAAGGGGCGGAGAAGAAGTATTTGGAAATTGAGAAATTTGCGTTCGCCCTCATCAATGCGTCAAGGCGATTGAGGCCTTACTTTCAAGCGCATTTAATAACGGTCCTGAATGATCAGCCCTTGAAACAAGTGTTATCCAAACCGGACGTGTCGGGAAGATTGATAAAATGGGCTACTGAGTTGAGTCAGTTTGACTTAAGCTTCAAGCCCAGAACCGCTATACAAGCGCAGGTGGTAGCAGATCTGCTGGTTGAACGCTTCGGTTTAGAACCCGCTGATCAGGAGTGCGAGGGGTTATGGGTCCTACACACGGATGGTTCCTCAACCTCCTAAGGGGGAGGAGCAGGGGTAGCCCTCAGAGACCCCAATGGGATTGAGTTGGACTTCGCAATCAGGTTGGATTTTCAGGTCACTAATAACGAGGCAGAATATGAAGCCCTTGTGCAAGGATTGAAAATTGCTTTTCAGAACGGAGCTTCCAGAATTACTGCTTACGTTGATTCACAGTTAATTACGAGCCAGATTGAAGGAACTTATTAGGCTCGAGAAACCACCATGGTGCAGTACTTGAACAAAGCCAGGGAGATCGTCGGGAAGTTCAAAGAGTTCCATCTACTCCAAGTCCCGCGAGCGGAGAACGAGCGCGCTGACGCTCTATCTAAATTTACTTCGGCATTAGAAGGCACTTCTGAGCGTTCAGTCACGTTCCTTAGAACGGAAGAACCTCTGATCAAGGAGAAAATCACCCCGCAAATGGTCGTTATGATTGATCCGCACGAGCCCTGCTGGCTTGATGATATTGTTAGATTTCTTAAAGATGGTGTTTATCCCACTGACAAGGTAGAGGCTCGAAAAGTTCGAAACAAGGCCCCTCTGTTTTCCATAGACTCAGAAGGAAGGCTGTTCAAGAAGTCATTTCAAGGACCTCCGTTGAGGTGTCTAAGGCCCTCGCAGGCTAAAGAGACGCTCGAACTTATTCATAGTGGGAGCTGTGGGAATCACTCAGGAGGGTGCATCCTGGCTAAGAAAGTTCTGAGAAGTGGGTTTTATTGGTCCACAGTTCTCCGAGACGCCATTGAGTTTTCCAGAAAGTGCCCTAAATGCCAGTTCCACTCCAATCTCCCTCAGCTGCCAGCTGCTCAAATGATCCTCATAGATGTCTCTTGGCCCTTTGACCAGTGGGGAATTGACATTGTTGCCCCCCTGCCAATCGCGGTCGGACAGAAAAAGTTTGTCATTTTAGTTGTCGATTATTTCCCCAAATGGGCTGAGGCTGAAGCCGTGGCAAAAATCACCTTCAAGGTCGTGAGAGAATTCATTTGGAAAAGCATTATCTACAGGTACGGGATACCAAGGGTGCTCATTTCGGACAATGGATCCCAATTCATAGCAGCAGACACGCGAGATGGTGTTCAGAGTTAGGGATTGAACAACGTTTTACCTCCGTAGGCCATCCTCAAGCCAACGGACAGGCAGAAGTCACCAACAGAGTTATTTTACAGCACCTGAAGACAATGCTAGAGAGCAAAAAGAGTTAATGGGCAGAAGAACTACAAGGGGCACTCTGGGCTTATCGCACTACTCCACGAGCAGCTACAGGCGAGACGCCTTTCGCGCTGGTATATGGGTCAGAAGCGATGATACCGGCCGAGGTAGTAAATGAATCCGCTCGTGTAGCGTACTTCGAGCCTCAGCTTAATGAAGATAACAGGAGTCTGGAGTTGGACCTATTGGAGGAAAGAAGAAACAAGGTCTGGGCCAAAATACACAGATATAAAGCAAACGTGGCACATCAATACAACAAGCGTGTGCGAGAAAGAACTTTCCAGCTAAGAGACTTGATTTTGAAGAAAGTGGAAGTATCCAGACATGTGGGAAAACTGGACCCCAACTGGGAGGGACCGTTCAAAGTTATACAAATCAGAGCTAACAACACCTACACCCTGGAGACACTTCAAGGTGAGCGTTTGCCTCGTCCTTGGAACGCATACAACCTCCGACGATTTTATGTTTAAAAGCTCTTTATAAGCGATGATGTAACAGTCCCTGATGGGTTCTATGTACTACTTCGAATCTTAAGTAAGTTATAATGCATTTTTATATTTCTTTACTTTTGCTGATAAAATTGCGCGAATGGATATGACCCACGTCCCTCGTCTCTACGAGCGTGGTTGGCAGTCCATTCCGAGAAGTACGCTGTTATTGCACATGGGTTACGCTTGCCAGCACTCCACTCCACGTGGGGGGACACCCTCATAAGGATAGACTGGTAACGCTCACAACCAACTTGATGAACCGGAAGAAAAATACGAAGGAAATCCTAGTATGCCTTGGCCGTTTGTTACAACGCCTTGCGCACGAAAACGGGATCACTTGCAAAGTCCTGAAATATGATAAATGCAGGCACGCTCGTCCAACGACGATGTCGTCAAGAAGAAATTTTCACAAGTCTTGAACGAGGGCAGTCTCTCAGTAAGACCCTCATATTTTACTCAAGACTTAGCAAAATTTCCCAAGATTAAGAAGAAATTTCGCAAGCCTTGAACGAGGGTATTCTCTCGGTAAGACCCTCGTAATTACTCAAGACTTAGCAGAATTTTCTAAGTATAAAAACAAAATTTTACACAAATCTTGAAGAAGGGCAGCCTCACAATAAGACCCTCACAATTACACAAGGCTTAACAAAATTTTCCAAGATAAGCAAAATTTACACAAGTCTTGAAGGGAGGCAACCCGGCAGTAAGACCCCCATGATTACTCAAGACTTAGTGAGATTTTCAGATTATAAACACTTATCTAAGTAATGCAATTTTTGCTAAGCATGTGACACATAATCTTATCATTACAAGATTTGTTCACAACAAGCACAAAGTAAAAATTCACAATCAAAGAGAAGGAAATGCTTTATTAATAAGAGCTTTTGCCCAAAAGTTACAGTATAAGGGCTCAGAGGCCTATCATATTATTACAAAAAAAAAAAAAAGCACTAAATTGGAATAAGAAGGCTAGTAAGATAAATTTGGTGAGGAGGAACTTCAAGCGGCGGGGGCGATGTCTTCATCCAGAACCACCAAGATGTTCTGGGCCACTGGACCATGCACCGGGCCTTCTGGGTCTTGCGCCTGAGGATCATTTTCCTCTTGGTGATGGGCAGCTGGGGGCTCCGGATTGTTATTCGCGGGTGCTGGAAGAACGTTTGGGTCATTGGCATTGATGACAGGTACATCTTCAGCAATTTGAGCGGGGCCATTCTCCTCGGAAAGCGCTTGGGGCTCGTTTGCAAGAGGGTCAATCTGAGCCGGTTGAGGATGAGCCTCCATATACTCATCCTGGATAAGGGTGACCAGGAAATCATATTATGGCTCAGCAATGTTGGCCTCAGGATCCTCAGGATTTTCTTCTTCCTCCTCGCATCGCTCATTGAACATGAGCCCCATGTTCTCTGCCCCACGAATAGTCGGATCCGTCAGTCCTTTATGGATGCCCTGATCGATGGCTAAGTTGAAGGCCTTTTGTGCCTCATCCAAGCAGTGCAAGGAAGCCGCAAAGTTGAAGGCTTTGGAATGACAGAACTTGATGAGCGTCTCCTTGTTTGCCCGCTCGAGACTCTGGGGCCACTGGTTCATGGTGTCAGTGAATTTTCTTTCCACCTCCAGAGCCCTCGTTCTCCAGCCATCACGCTCGGCCTCTAGCTTCTTATAGCCCTCGCCAAGCTGTGCAAATTTGTCGCTCAAATTGTTACGAGCGTTCTCCGCGCTCGCAAAGTCACCTCGCAGTTTTTCCATCTCCTCTTCCATTTTTCTATACACTTCCTTGAGGGATTCGTACTTGGCCTTCTCAGTGTCCAGCTCCACTTGGATTTGAGCAGGATCATTCGCGCGCGCCATTTTCTTGTACTTGGCCTTGCGATCGGCATAAACTGAGGCAAGCATCTGAATGTTCTTGGCCCTCGGGAGCACTTGCTGCATGGGCTCGAAAGAATGAAAAGTGTTAGTAAGAATGTGGGAAAGTAATACCTACCAGAGATGATGGAATTGCAAGGGAATGAGAACTTACAGAGATTAAAGCTTGCACCATATCATAAGCCACCGTCTCCACGGACTCAGTGTACAAGTGCCTATGGTCAGCAGTAAATTGGGCCTTGTCGTACAAATTCTCGCTGACAGTCTGAGCGAGCATCCCAGGCCTCAGCAAAACCGCACCTTAGCTTGGATGTAATAGAAGAAGCCCGCTTCCGGTGACGAGCGCGGCGAGCTGACCACTTGCAGGAGAGAGTTAAAATTCCTCAGGGAGGGCTCGTAACCGACGCACCTCATGAGGATCACGAAGCTCGCTATCAGGGCAAGGCCGTTGGGCACGATTTGGGAAGGGCAAAGGCCCAGATCATTCAGAATATGGGTCACGGGGATTGGAATCGGGAACCTCAAGCCCCCAGAACTGACTGCATCCATGTAGACCGCCATCTCCCCGGGTGGCGGACGGTTGGCACACTCGTGTTTAGCAGGGATCCGCCATGGGAAGCGCTCATCCCAGTAAATTGGGGCCAACATTGTTTTCGCCTCTCCCAACGTGATTGTGCTGGGAGTCTCATCTGGAGTGCGCTCGGTCGCTTGCATGCCCGAGCCTTCACCCTCGTTGGGTCCCTTGGTTTTCTTGGTATTCTTGGGCTTTTAAACTTTCTTGCCCTTGCCCTTGCCCTTGTCACGGGCCCTTTCGGAAGGCCCCGCTGCCTCTTTTGTTTCCTGCGCCGGAGCAGCAATTGCCACTGTCACAGCATGGCGGTGGGGATGAGTCGCATTCTCAGTTATCGGAAGAGTCACCCCCTACCTCTCCGCCTCCATTACCAGGTTCATCTCTTCAAAAAGAGGTTCAACCCCTTCTGGGTCCCTTTCATCTATGGCTATCACGGACGCTTCCAACCCTTCATCCTTGGAAGAATCCGAAGGAGACGAATTCTGGGTGGCCATCTCTTCGACTTCACGGGCAAACTCTTCTACAGGTTGATCGGCCATGGCGGTGTTGGAATTTGGAAGAGATTTGGGGATTTTTTCTGGGAAATGTTGTATATCTAAAGAGACTTGAGATTTCTGGGGAGTAAAAGCCTAAGGAATTGCTGAATCCTAAATATGATTCTAAGGTTAGAAAAGTTAGAAGGTTTCACCGGAAATTACCTTGAAATTTCTAGGAAAGCTTGAAGGAAGATTTGGGATGCTCTGAAACTGGAATGCAAAGAGTTTTTCTGCTAAAGGATGCTTTGAAGATTTGTTCGCGTAAAAGATGGAATGGATGCAGAATCCCTTATTTATAGGGATGGGAGTTGGTACGGTTTCTGGCAAAAATTCAAAAATTGTAATCATTTCCCGCCTAGGAAACCGCTCACTTTATTGAACCGTCACGTACTTTCCAAGACTTACGCGCCCCACGTGCATCAGCATTTAATGCTTAGACGCTCCAAGTGGTCGGACGAAAGGACTGCATTTAACGCTTGGACGTTACATGCTGTCAGTTGAAGATACCGCATTTATGGCACACTCAAAAGGAAGATTGCCCAACACGCCAAAACCTCATACGAGCGACACGCACGGTGGACTACATTGAAAAAATTCTACAGGCCTTATCACTAAGGACTATAGAATTGGGGGGCAAAATGATAGGGTCAAAATGTGCTCGTCCCACGATTCGACACGTGGCACTTCGAAGATAACGACACATGTCCTGGGACTACGGTAATCACCCACGAGCGCTGAAACCCTTCAAGCGCCTGTATCCTCCAGGGACACATGCCTTCTCTGTCACGACTGCACGTGATCACTGTTACCGCTCTTTCACGAGCGCTCTTCATTGCAGGGCTAACATTTCTACAATCAAGGAACCCCTCTTCGAGCGCTGCACTCCCTCAGAGAGGCTTCCATTCCAACACAAGCCCTGGCCTTTATCCCTCCAGCGGATTCCTTGGCCTCCAAGGCTTTCGGTTGTCACGAGCGCGATCTTAAGCCCTCGTTACCAACCCCCAAAACGGCTCTCTGACACATCGTACATGCCAGCACCACCTTTCACCAGCTTTTGCAGAGAATATTCCTCCTAGGTTTCTCTCACAACTCCACGTGTTAGGGCAACATTCGGCCAGGACCACACGATGCAAATGACTAAAGGGTCCCTGACCCTCAACTATAAATTCATCTCCATCTCTGTAAGCAACCTCCATTACAATAAATTCTTGCTCAGCTTACATTTTCTCTCAGATACATCTGACTTGGGCGTCGGAGAGCCAAACTGGGTATCACCCCCAGTTCCCCAGCTTGGCCTTCTGATTTTGTCTGTGTGTTTGTCCTAGCAGGTAGAACCCCCATCTTTTTCGGTGAACTCCGACTGGCCTATCCCATCTAAACAAATTCTAAAGTGATCGGACTCTGTAATCCATATTCAGACCCATCAGAGGTGGTTGCCGGTGGTTTGATTCCGAATAGATCAGTAAAGAAATTGGAGAAATAAGAATAGAGATGATTAAAGGAATATGAGATTGGAAGAAGTAAAAATGGTGTGGTGATAGTAAAATATTAATGACAAAATAGACTTTTTAGGACTTTAGGGGGTTTACAAAAAATAAGATGTGTATTGGTGATGCTTTTTTCAAACTAGGGGGTTTTGAATAAAATTTGAAAATAGTTGGTCTTCTTTAATAATTCCCCCTTTTTTAATTCCTATTTATTATGATGGTGAGGAGCGACATCAGGATTGCTAAACAGTGGAATTAAAAATTTTCAAGTCTAAATAAAAAAATATATTATTGAAAAAATAATATTATAAAAAATAAAATATTTTATTTAAAATATTTTTTTTTTCAATTGTTATCTACAAATTTCTTTTTGGTATTAAATACATTTTCACTAAAAAAATTTATAGTAAACACATCATTCTCAACATATATATATATATATAACTAATTTGTAAATAATCTTGATTATTTTTTCGACTAATAAATCCTCTATAACTTGTGATTTTTTCTTAAAATACTTTTACATCTCTAGTGATTTTTTTCGAAATTGAAGTAAATTGAAAATTATATATAATTTAGAGTCTTTAATATTTAGGATATCATTACAAAATAGATTTTATTTTCATATTTGGGCTATAATTTTTTTTTTAGTTTTAAAAACTAATTTAAAATTTAAAGGGGTTAATACAATTTTTTTCTTTTTATGAGAGGTTAAAAAAGCGATTTCTTTTTTCAAAAAAAAAAAAAAAGCGATTTCTAAAATAACAAACGTAAACATACATAAAAACATATATAAATATATAACTATTCTTTTTTTAGTGGAATCAATTGACCCCACTGAGAGGTATTTGGCTTCGCCCTTGATGGTGGTATTCAAATCCGATTATGCTGTGGATGGTGGATGTGGACTCTTAAATCACACAAGAATTTATAATGTTAGGAAGATCTGAAGGAACAAATGTGAGCTCAAATGCCAAAATGAGGGAATATAGGGGTTGACACTGTTTTGGCACTCCGACATTCCTACTCGAGCATGTCGCCTAGTATCTTGCCCCAGCCGACCACCGCAGATAATGACTAGGGTCAAGCTCGTTGAAATACTAGATCAACACTCCAATGGATATCTCTTGGATGAATGCACCAAGAATCTGCCTTCGTTACATAAACGGTCCTCATTCAGTGAAATTGAATTTGTTAAGTCATACTTTTAAAATGCTTGTGTTACCAAAATACGGTCTCGATCTATGATAGAGACCATCAACTTATTGAGACGAAGAAGATGATGATTGGAACTATGATTATAATTAATAATGACTATCAATATAATATTTCTTAATCAGCATTTTTAATGTATAGGGAGTTGTACTTCCTTATTTAATGATTTACTATATGTCTCGTTGTAATTTTTTTCTTTGCTATTTATTCTAATAAAATGGAAGTTTCTCAATAAAATCTCCATGTTTTAGTTTTAAAAAAGATCTCTTATTTAATTCAATTCATGCACTTAACATTATTGATAAGTCTCGAGATTACTAAAAAGACTCTTAATTTGCTAATTTTAAACATACAGTAACCTATTTATATAATTAAAATAAGAAAAACAAAACTGAAATAGAAAATCTAAATTCAGATACCCGACAAAACTATGCATTATTAAAACATTGAGCTATTTTCACCAAAAACCTTATATAATTCAAAAAGAGAGAAAAAAAGACCTTGTAAAAAAAAAAAAAAAAAGGTTTAAAAGATTTGTGTTATAAAACTTTAGCCTACCACCACTTTTCATCATCCGATCAACTGAATAACGTATTTTGACTAAAATACCCCTTTTCATTTCAGACACACTCAAACAAAATTAAAGAGTTATATGTGATCTGGCTAAAACTTGGTTGATCCGATGTGTGGAACTGGATGACAAATTTAGATTGATCAATCAAGAATTTGTATACGTGGGTTTTTCTTGATCTGCAAAACACCAAAACACCTAAGGGGTAAAACAGCCAACGACACCCCTTCAACGCTCAAGTCAGTATGATATTCTTTAGTGAGAGAATAAATGAAATAAATGAGCTTTGAATGCTTACCAACTACTGTTCATTATGGGGGTAGTTATAGTCTTTAGGCTATTAACACACTAGTATACGCACTGAGGTGTGGTATTAATGGTGCCATATTTCGAATTAGTTGTATGCTATTTTTGACCTGACCAAGGTGGTATAGTTGGTACCATTCGTTCCCATTTCGGTAAGTTCAAGTATTGAGTGGCATTAGTGGCCTCCTCTTACACTTGTCCTATGGATCAATGAGATGGCTGCACGTGTCCCTACATAGATTCTTTCGGGTGCAAACATGTCTGGTGACTCATACATCGATACAGAGATCGATGTATATCCCACAACTGTACGTCAACGCGAGGTCAATTGAATTCTCTTACTTGTCGAACTGAAGATTAGCTAGCTTGATCTGGTCTGTTTCACTTGACCAACTCGTGTGCTTTAGCTTTATCGACCTCATGATCTGGTGAGGCGAGACCTGCTCTGTGGTCATTTAAGTCAATTTGAACTAGCATTTTGCCTCGTGTCAGAGCATCCCGCATCTACGTGGCACTTCGAGGTGTCCACGTGGTCCTACATGATGCTGAAATGGCATCCACGTGACTTTATTTGTGTTGCTTTGATGGCATGAGGTCCACGTGGGTCCTTTAGGGGCATGCCACATGGCCTATTGATATCATACCATATTAGAGGCCCCCAAATTACCGTCGTGAAAATTTGCATGGGTAAATTTATCGAGCTGGCACTAAGTAGGGGAACCATCGTGAACATCATATTTGAACCGCCGCCATGTTTAATGTTGCGTGTCAAAGATATTAACCGACATGGGGAGTAGCAATCATTGTGTCGTTTCGTCTTTAGAAAAGTAACTTTACAACTCCTATAAATAGGCGGCTACCGAACTTTCATTCCACGCTTCAAAGACTCCAATTTCTCGAACTACTCCGACCCGCTCTGAGCTCCAGATCAATTTTCGAAGCCCTTGTGACTAAAAAGGTAACTTAATAGCTTTTCTTGTGTTTTAAACATAAGGTTTCGGTCATAGAACAAGTACCGCCTTTCACCCCATCTCCCAATCGAGACCAAGATCTTTCTAGTGTCACTGCTCTTCCCCAAGATAGCTTTGGCTCTTCGTTGGGGTCATTAACGGAAGGAGACACCTCGAAACGAGGTGCCGCGTGTTGTGATTTTAAGTTAAACCAATCGTGCAAGTGTACACTGAAATATACGCGTAGTACAACAGGACCGTACCCACAGGGAAGGGAAATCAATCACCACTCAATACCTCTCTCTAATCTAAAGACCGAACGAATTCTAGTTGGTTATTAATCTACTGAAACGGGAATAAAACAATTAACTAGAGTAGAACACAATAACAAACTTAAACGTGTGGGTAAAAATCAATAAACTAATTAGGCTGGGGAGTCACGACTATGCATTCACGATTCATTATAATACTCGTTTGACAAGTGCAATTCTACAACCTAGTCACTTAGATTTGTATTATCCTTTCTCAAGGTATAATCGAGTATTCAACTAATTTCAATGTTGTTCTTACAATCATTAATGATTAATTAAACCAATAAGATCAAGACTAGTGCAAATCAAGTTCTAGCGGCTTGGCATGGAATAAGATTTACTAGTTGTATAGGTCAAGAACCAAATCTCTTTGAACTCCTAAACCTACTAGTATGAAAACTATCTCAATTACCATCAATTTCCCAATTCTCAAGTAATCCTAGATTATGCTAAGGTTGATCAGGCCGTCGCAATTCACTTCAAACAAGTTTTCAAACTAAGAATCAACACAAGTCACTCGAGCATCATATCAAACACTTAGTATACATTCATCATCACTCCCCTAGCCTTAGCGGTTTAGCTACTTATAATTAAATCTAAAGTCATAAAACTAAAGGAAATTGCATTAAAAAAATTCATATTCATCAAGTCAAAACAAAGTCTCAAAAAAAAAAAAGAAACTCTAAACATTCATGAATTCTGGAAAACGAATCTAACATGTAAACGAATTAAAATAAAACTTAGAGGAATTAGTTTAATAATTAAAGCAGTAAATAAAACCGGAAAAACTGAAATTGTTTGAAGAATTCGATCTTTTTGGCTTCTCGAAATTCTCTGAACAATCTTCCTACAGCTCTGTATCTCTTTCTCCAAGCTAGGTTACCAAAAACTGAAGAAGCTCCCTCAAAAAGACTCCTAAACGCATATAAATAGCTGCTTCCATATTTGTCTTGCCACCCTAGGTAACGGGTGTTACCATCTCAAGAACAAAACCCATTAACGCCCGTTCCAAGCCTTAAATCGTGTTTACGCTTTTGTAAGTGGTAACGGGTGTTACCACTTTCCTTCTGCTCAGGGGTAACGGGCGTTACCCCTCCTGCACCAAGAATCTTCCTCCTACTGCCTCTGGTAACGAGCATCACCAGAATACTTCTATCAGGGAGTAACGGGCGTTACTCCCCTACTTTGCCAAAAGTGGTGCTCCTGGGTCCGTTAACGGGGATTAACCAAATTGCTCTTCCAAATAGTAATAGGGGTTACTTCTTGTTCCTTCAAAAATGTGTGAATTCGTCTAGTTTCGCCGTTTCTTAACTCCAACCTGTTAAACACCTAAATGGAGCAAAATAAACATATAAACGCATCAAACGGCACAAAAATATACTCTAATTAACTCTTAAATCCCTACGAATTATACGCTCAACAAATTCCCCCACACTTGCTTATTGCTCATCCTCGAGAAATACGAAAATAAAGAAAACACCTCCCCATCAAACCTCGGCTTTAAAGCAATCATCAAACCTTTGCCTAAACAGGTCTAGCTCATCAAATCAAGTACTCCTCAACACAAGATCATCAAAAATAGTGTGAAAAGTATACCCTTGCGTAGAGTGTGATTTCGAACGAAACAATATACAAAGACTAGAATGCAAAATTCATAACTTTCGCCTAAGTTCTAATCATCAACTTCGGTATACACTCTTCGCACCTATCTCCACTAATGGAGTTAAATCAAGACTCAGGATCGGTAGGTCTTTCGGGCTTGTAATGTAGGTTTTGGGTAAGGTTATGGAAATTTTTGATTACGTGACTACTTACCAAGCTTACATTGTTCAATCTTTACACACACGGCACTTTCAATTGCCATTAAACACTTCCTCTGCGCTTAGACACTTACATCCCCCACTTTCAATTTCACACTTCGCAAATTTTCTCTTTTCTTTTCTTTTGCTCTCTCTTCTTTTTCATATCTTTTCTTTTTCCACAGCTTTCTCTCACTCTTTTTCTTCTTTTACATAAATCTCTCACTTTCAATCCCAAGAACAATCAAAAGGGGTCCAAAGATAGCTATTCACTACAAATTAAATGAGCAAACTTTGGTGTAAAATTAACAAGATGGGTATACTTTTGTTGTGCCTTAGGCTTATAATGTAGCTACAAAAATCTTTGCATAACAAATAGGCTCAGAGGGGTCAATAAGATCACGTTATTTAGTGAAACACGGCTAAAAGAAAGGCTTATAATCCTCCAACAACGAATGCCTACTTCACTTCCCTAATCTTTTATCAACTCAAAATTTCACCTCAGTAGGACTAAAATGTATCCTAATCAATTCTTAGACTCATTTGAAAATCATCAATTCACCTTCCTCAGTAAAGTACATTATCACATTCAAAAGTGCTCAGAATAAAAGGGCATACTAACACACTAATTTATCCAATCTCGTGCAAATTTTCCTCAAATCGATTAGCCTAACTTATTCTAGCAAAAGCTCAATAATCAAACTTCAAAGAAAAAGTTCAAAACGGGGAAAATTTTTCAAAATTCTCACAATTTCTCCATTCCTAACAATTCACAAGCATTCAATCAATTCACAATCAAATATGTACTCCCCCCTCCCCAACACTTATTCTTTGCAATGTCCTCATGCAAATGAAAGAGTTAGAGTTCCAGAAAACTCCCTTAACAACCGAAGACCCAGCAACGTGCTAGCAAAGCTTCCAAAACCTGAACAAGTGACTAGAAAACACGGATCAAGTGCAAAGGCAATTGAGAATCAACTTGTATCCCACAAATAACACACAAGTCACAAATCCAATTAAAGGAAGGGCACATTGCATAAAAATCCAAGGAGTTCAAAAGACAGTAGCAAAGAGATAAGGGTATCAAAAGTATCATAATATCAAAAATTAAATGCCCAAATAAAGAGTCAATTTAGCAAGGGGAACAGGGATGGCAGAATCAAGGCGTAGGTGGCTGTTGGGGCCCTCTGAAATACTGATCAAGACGAGCATAGAACCTCTCAAACTTGGCATCCACATGAGCTTGCCATTTAACAAATCTCTCATCCACAAAATGGGCCAAATCCTCAATCCTTGCGTGCATGGCTATCACATCAGCTCGTAGTCCAGCCAATTCTGTGCTAAGACCTCTCACACTAGCCAGAACACCTTCATCAGCCTCATCAACAACAATCAGCGCAGCACTGCGGAGGACCTCAAACTCATTATCCGGCCTATCGGGAATCTGAGCTAAAAGCTCCTTCTGCACATCAGAAAGCTCCTCAAAACGAGCCTTACCCCAATTATACATCTGCAATAACCTGTCTCTGTCTTGGATTGGCCACCATGGCAAAACTCGCTCCCTGAGTCGTCCACTCTCCTGTTCAATAGCTACACCCAAGTTCACTAGATACTGTGTACCAAGATCAAAACCAAAATCAATAGGCAACAATCCCCTTGGCCTCCAATCCACCTCACGGGCAAACATAGTCACAAACGCGCTACGGACTATCGTCCCGTTAGCTCTCCCCGCAATCTCTCTTAGTTCCCAGAGGAACTCAGTCGTGCTATCAAATTCTATGCCATCCTTCATCATTGACATGATCCCCAACTCCGTCTCATTGATGTGGCTCTCACTCCCGTGCCGGGCACAGAATCCTGTAGCTAAAATCCTATGCACAATCACCCAAGCCAACGAATCTAAGTAGTTATCCTTTGTGTTCTGTGGTGGGGGGGGGAGGGGAGGGGGAAGGGGGGAGAGGTAATTCGGAACACCCTCACGCAGCGGAAAAGACCTCCATACTACCTCTCTCTCAACTGCATCCCACTCAGGTAATGAAGAAGTAGCCTAACCCGAAAAACGTAGGATTTCCCTTATTCTTCCCGTATCCCAAGTGTGAGTCACTCGGCCATCCAAAGAGAATACCAATGTGTTATCCCCCGAGCTAATGTCCATCGTGGTGAAGAAGGTAGCGGTCAACTCCGCATATGTGATATCCGTCTTGGTGAGAAAAGGCAACCAACCAATATTGTTAAAAAGTCTCTTCAGCTCCTCCCAAACTCCAAGTCTCTCCAGCCATGCTTCCTTAAAGAACCGAGTAGATATGATATTTCTTATCAAATTCCTTCCAGACGGGTTGGCCAAATCATTCACGGTCACATTGACCGAATCCCGCGTTTGATGGCCCACGGGAGAAGAGGTAGTGAATGGCTCAATGGGTCGAGGACGCTTAGAACGTCCCATGGTACCTGAGATAACCACATAAACCCCAGCAAAGCACACAAAAATCAAATACAATTCAGTCAGACAATATATCAAACACCTTGTGGGCAATATACTAGGGTATGCGTTTTGGCTCAAATTCTTCAACCTACCCAACTCAAATCAATACCACCTTATAGTATCACAATTCAAGCTCGAAGTTCTCCACAATCAACCTCACAATTTGGATTCAAGGGCACTTAGATATTAAGGTTCTTCAAAAGTTTCACCAAATTCAACTTAGGATTACTTCCTATCATCCATCCTAACTCTAGTATGCAAAATCTCTCCAATTTCATCACTTGCGTCCTAAGAGTCAACCTAAACTTCAATTTAAATCCTAGGCTTCAATCCTTAGATTGGAAGAATTAAACCAAAACTCATGCCAAGTGTGGGGATTACTTACCAAGACTCAAGAGGAAAGATAGTTTGTAATTGTGGTGGTGGGCCGCCGGAAATCGGCCGGTGGCGGGGCTGGCGGGGTGGCGTTGTGGTGGTGCTTGGCCAAGGGAAGCTACTGCTCTAAGTGTGGGGGAATTTATTTTATAGGTTTGGGGGGAAAATCCGAATTGGGAGACGAATTGGAAAATAGAACAGAAAAACGTGTTTTCCTTCCCTTATATAATTTCGCAATTTACCCAGGTAACGGGCGTTACCTGGTCCATATCTGCTAGGAGTAATGCCCGTTACCCCTCCTATCCTAAACGCCCGTACTTATTAACGGGCGTTACTTAAAATGACCTGAAAAGGGGTAACGCCCGTTACTAACTAATTTCGCCCAATTATCACAAATTCGACACAAACATAACTCGACCGGTGCTTAATCACGTTAATTAACACAAATTAACTCATGAAATTCAATCAAACCATTGTGCACCAGTCTCGAAGACACATACACATCTCTTACACATATTGTAAGAAAATCGCAACAATTCATTCTCCAGACAAGCACAGTCAATCTCATGCACGCACACACATGAACAAAATAAAAGGACCTTAATATCGACATTAATGCTCGAATCATGGTCCCAGCTTCCAATCTAGACCTTAAACTCCTCACAACGCCTCAACTATCCTGCAAAACGAGAGAGAGAGAACCAAAATTAAGACGAGAAAATAAGAAGGAAATAAAGAAAATAAAGAAGGAAGAGAAAGGGGAGAGAAAATAGTTCTAAGTTGTAGTCGTTAGCTTGATTTTGGAATCCGGATCATGGATCAAAATTCCAGACGTGACGAGTCACATGGCGTGACCTCGTTCTTACTACTCACAACACCGGATCTTGATTTCCACTTACTTAATTCTAATGCATCCTTGTTACTTACTTGCTGACACTTCGGTTCCTTTTCCCTTTTAACCTGATCTAATTTCTCTTGGATTCGTACCATTCTCACCGGAGGCTCAATGATGGTATCGATCTTGCAACACTTATCCGGAATCGGTGGTGATCTCATGGGACTAAAAATCCTAAACTCCATTCTTTCCTTCCCTACATTGAACGTGAGAAGTCCATTTTAACATCAATATTCGCTCCGGTCGCGGCTAAAAATGGCCTCCCAAGAATCAATGGCATACTCTCATCGTTCTCAACGTCAAGAACCATAAAGTCATTGGGGATGTAGAATTTACCCACTTTTACCAACACATCCTCCAGAGTACCTACTGGGTATTTCAACTATCTGTCAGCTACTTGGAGCGTCATATTAGTCGGGATTAGCTCTTTTACTCCCAATTTCCTACAAGTAGATAAAGGGATTAGACTCACACTAGCTCCTAAACCACATAAACATTACAAAACTGTAAAGAACCAATAGTTAGAGGAATAGAAAAACTCCCGGGATTCTTGAGTTTTGGAGGAAGCCTCCCTGGGATGATGGCACTACATTCCTTGGAGAGTGCCACATCGGCGAAGTCTTCAAGCTTCCTTTTCCCCGAAACCAAGTTCTTCAGGAATTTCCAGTATGTGGGCATCTGAGCTAATGCCTCTGCAAATGGGAGGTTAATGTGAAGCTGCTTGAATACCTTGAGAAATTGTTCGAATTGCTTCACATTGCTTTGTTCGCGGATTCATCGAGGGAAAGGAGCCTGTGGCACAAAATCCTTGGGTGCCACATTCTCCTTTGGCTTTGAACGGGGCTCTTCCTTTCTCTCCTCTATGTTGACCTTCCGAACCTCTATTACCTCTTCAACCTTCTCATCAACTAAGTTATCTATATCAGAATTTGTAGGCAACTTTGGTACTTCGTACTCCTTACCAATTCTTACGGTGATGGCTTTGCAATGCTCCTTAGGATTATTTTCAGTTTGACTCGGCAGCATTCTTGGGCCCCTCATATTTAAAGATTGGGCAATCTGACCAATTTGAGTCTCTAAATTCTTGTACTGATTTACCACCTGTTCTACTTGAGTTTTCAATTTCTGATATCTATCAGTAGAGACACTTATAGACTTCTCAAGAGTTGCTTCCCATCCCTGTTTTTGTTCCTGTTGAGGAGGTGGGGCGTGGTATGGAACCGATGGTCTCGGTTGAAACTGAAGCCTCGGTTGAAATTGTGGTCTAGGTTGAGGTGGTAGTTGTTGGACATTCTGATTATTAGACCAAGAGAAATGGGGATGATTCTTCCATCCTGGGTTGTAGGTGTTTGAGTACCGATCGTTCACCAGTTTGGAATTATTCGCATAGCTCACTTGCTCTTGCACCTGTTCACCTGCATTGGTATAAGGACACACGTCAAATGGACCACTACAAATTTCACAAGTTACCTGAACTGTTGGGTTGGTGTCCAACTGCATTCACAGAAAGTTGATCTAATTTCTTGCTAAGGGCCTCGAATTTGGCATTGATGGCGGTTAGGCCATCTAGCTCTGAGACTCTTGCTTGCACCTTAATTGGTTGGGAATGGCATGCACAAAAACATCATTTTACGACATGTTATCTAACAGCTCAATGGCGACCGCTTCAGATTTTGACAAAAAGGCTCCGCCAGCTGCGACATCCATTGCTCCTTTGAAAGTTGGGGACATCCAATTATAGAAAGTCTGTATCAAAAGCCAACCCGGAATGCCATGATGAGGGCACTTCTTCTGCAAATCCTTAAATCTCTCCCAAGCCTCATAGAAGGACTCCTCATCTAATTGTCTGAAACCTTGAATATCATTCCTGTACTTCGTGGTCTTACTAAGAGGGAAGAACTTGGCTAAGAAAGCCTGAGAAAGTGCGTCCCAGCTCTGAAAGGATTCATTCGGAACAGTACTCAGCCATACTTTAGCTCTTTCCCGTAGTGAAAAGGGGAAAAGCCTGACTCGGATAGCATCGGGTGTGACATTGTGAATCTTGAAGGTATCACACACCTCGAGGAAGAACTCAAGATGTGATGTTGGGTCCTCTAGTAGTAACACTAAAAATGAATTGTTCTGCAGCAAATTGATTATAGCTGGTTTGATCTCGAAGTTGTTTGCTACAATCGGTAGGCGGGTTGCACTCTGAATCACCCCAGCATTCGGCACATTGTAATCTCTAATCGCCGGAGGAGGTGGGGGTTGTGGATCTTCAACTCCACCGCCTCGTGCGTTGTTCAGATTTTCAGCCATTGGGTTGGTAATGGTTTTCTTATCTTTCTTTCGCTTTAATGGCCCTAAGTGTTCTATCGATCTTCGGATCATAAGGTACTAGTTCTGGATCTTGAGATCGTCACATGCACCGTGGACCTACACAAAGGAAAAGAAAATCCTCAGTTCAATTCCACAATGATAGAAAAGTACGAACACAAAGTGAAATAATGGTCTACAGCACTAGATCAAAGTATTTAAGTAATATTGATTTAAAACTCCTTCCCTGACAACGACACCAAAAACTTGTTCTGATTTTAAGTTAAACCAATCGTGCAAGTGTACACTGAAATATACGCGTAGCACAACAGGATCGTACCCACAGGGAAGGGAAATCAATCACCACTCAATACCTCTCTCTAATCTAAAGACCGAACGAATTCAAGTTGATTATTAATCTACTGAAACGGGAATAAAACAATTAACTACAATAGAACACAATAACAAACTTAAACATGTGGGTTAAACTCAATAAACTAATTAGGCTGGGGAGTCATGACTATGCATTCATGATTTAATATAATACTCGTTTGACAAGTGCAATTCTACAACCTAGTCACTTAGATTTGTATTATCCTTTCTCAAGGTATAATCAAGTATTCAACTAATTTCAACGTTGTTCTCACAATCATTAATGATTAATTAAACCAATAAGATCAAGACTAGTGCAAATCAAGTTCTAGCGGCTTGGCATGGAATAAGATTTACCAGTTGTATAGGTAGAGAACCAAATCTCTTTGAACTACTAAACCTACTAGTATGAAAACTATCTCAATTACCATCAATTTCTCAATTCTCAAGTAATCCTAGATTATGCTAAGGTTGATCAGGCCGTCCAATTCACTTCAAACAAGTTTTCAAACTAAGAATCAACACAAGTCACTCGAGCATCATATCAAACACTTAGTATGAATTCATCATCACTCCCCTAGCCCTAGGGGTTTAGCTTCTCATAATTAAATCTGAACTCATAAAACTAAAGGAAATTGTATTAAAGAAATTCATATTCACCAAGTCAAAATAAAGTCTCAAAAACAAAACTCTAAACATTCATGAATTCTGGAAAACGAATCTAACATGTAAACGAATTAAAACAAAACTTAGAGGGATTAGTTTAATAATTAAAGTAGTAAATAAAACTGGAAAAACTGAAATTGTTTGAAGAATTCGATCCTTTCATCTTCTCAAAATTCTTTGAACAACTCTTCCTACAGCTCTGTATCTCCCTCTCCAAGCTATGTTACCAAAAACTAAAGAAGCTCCCTCAAAAAGACTCCTAAACGTATATAAATAGCTGCTTCCAAATCTGTCTCGCCCCCCAGGTAACGAGCGTTACCATCTCAAGAACAAAACCCATTAACGCTCATTACAAGCCTTAAATCGTGTTTACACTTTTATAAGTGGTAACGGGTGTTACTACTTTACTTCTGCCCAAGGGTAATGGGCGTTACCCCTCCTGCGCCAAGAATCTTCCTCCTATTGCCTCTGGTAACGGGCATTACTAGAATACTTCTATCAGGGAGTAACGGGCTTTACCAGAATACTTCTATCAGGGAGTAACGGGCGTTACTCCCCTACTTTGCCAAAAGTGGTACTCCTGGGTCCGTTATTGGGGGTTAACTAAATTGCTCTTCCAAGGAGTAGCGGGGGTTACTCCTTATTCCTTCAAAAATGCATGAATTCGCCTCGTTTCGCCGTTTCTTAACTCCAACCTGTTAAACACCTAAATGGAGCAAAATAAACACATAAACGCATCAAACGGCAAAAAAATATACTATACAAATTATACGCTCAACAGCGCGGCATCGCCCTCGAGGCCAATAAGGTGGCTGATTGATGAGGAGGAAGATAAAGAAGTGGAGATTGTGATTTCTCCACTCAAGGAACAACCTCCATATATCTATCGCACTCTGGCTCTGATGGATCAAAGAGAGTCTAACATAACCAATTCGGAATTTAGAGAGGTGCAAACGTGGCTGAACCTTCCCGACATGTACACTATTAGACTTCCCCAAGGAGGTGAAAGGGTAGGCTAACCAAGAGTGACGAATTCAATCGGGGTATACTATGCTTCGGTGAAACATGGATTTCGAATCCTTTTGGCCACTACGCTATCCACCTTCTTAGCTCGATTTAACATCTGCCTTGCCCAGTTGACTCCGAATTCCTTTACGCTGATGCATTGTTGAAAAAATAGGTTCGAAATGCAACGAAAATTTAAAAATTTTCTACAAGGATCGTGACTTGCAATTTTTATTTCGAAACTCAAGAGAAAGTTTCTCAGTAACTTACTTTACTAGAAGCTTTCTTGAAACGTTTTGAACCACCCTCAAACATTCTTCACGCGGTGATGAATTTTCCATTTCACCATCGGTTCTTTCCTTCAAGACTTCAAAGTAGAAGCCCTCTAAAATGTACCCACATCAGTTCTAGGCACACATCAGATTAGTGAGTATGATAGTACTATAATCTGTGTATTGAAAGAAACAAGAAACGAGAAATAGAGAGCAAGAAATTTCTCTCGTCAAAACCCAATTGATTTGTAAAATAATCACGCTTGAACTCCAAAGATACAGGTTTCATCTTTTCAACAGGTTAGAGTTGAGAGAGTTTTTCTTTTCTTTTCTCCATAATAAAGAACGACACTTCATGAATGCTGATCTAAGAGAATGAGACGACCTTTTCTTTTGATAAGAAAAGAGTCTTATCTCTTCTTAAATTACGTAATGAGATAATATGATATAACTAATTATTAATCATATTATTAATTATTATAATTATCCTAACTTCTTTAGGATATATATTATCTCATAATTATTTATTTTATAAATAAGGATAAATATTTTAAACATCCTGAACAATCACGATTTTTGGAGTTTGCATCCTGAACTATAAAAAGTCGACGTTTGCATCCTCAATTATTGTTTTTTAATAAATTAAAACCTGATTCCACTCATCGTGTGACACGTAGATGAAATTTCGTATACGTGTCACACATCCATTGGAATCAAGTTGCAATTTGTTAAAAAACAATAGTTGAGGATGCAAACGTGAACTTTTTATAGTTCAGGATGGAAACTCCAAAAGTCGTGATAATATAGGATGTTCAAAATATTTATCCCTATAAATAAAAATCTTATGACTTTATCTATTATTTATTTCATAAATAAATATTTTATGATATTATCCTTGTTATTTATTTATGTATCCTTTTATTTCTTTCATAAATAAATAACAAGGATAATAACAACATGAATTTATCTTTATATTTATTTCATAAATAAATATTTATGATAATAACAACTTGATATTATCTTTGTATTTATTTCATAATTACATACTAATAATAAAAACTTGATATTATCTTCATTTATCTATTTCATAAATAAGTCTTGATATTATCTTGTCACTTATTTCTCAAATAACGTAAGATGATATCTTCTCCTTTATTTCTAAAATAAGGATGATAATATCCTTCATTTATTTCTCAAATAAATGAAGTAAGATAAAGTTATATTTATTTCATAAAATAATAGTGCCAATTTCCAATTAATAATTAACTCATAATTAATTATGTATTGGACTTCTTTATTCCGGATTGGGCCTTAGAATTAATTCTCTAATTAATTCTATCGAAACCTTATAATTAATTCTCCAATTAATTTTATTTGAATTTTATAATTAATTCTCCAATTAATTATATTCGGGCTTTATAATTAATTCTCCAATTAATTATATTCGGGCTTTATAATTAATTCTCCAATTAATTAACACATGGTCCAATCTCTCAATTCGACCACGCCCAAAGTTGCTCACGTGTTACACGTGTACTTTGCACGTGTGGTCTCCTTTTGATCAATTATTTGATTTTTCCAACAATACCCTTTAAACCTGACATTTGTGTGTGACCCTCTAGGTTCATTATTGTGGCACCCGAAGCGGCGGGTCACCACTTCCCCCGCACCTAGACTCGAACCCAGATATGAAATAGAAGTTCATACATGAGCCCCAGACTAAACGAACAGGGCCTACGCATACGCATTAGGCTAAGCGGGGCTAAACACAAACCAGAGCGCATAAAAATAAATCACGAAGTGCGGAAGCAATAAAGGGGACCAACATAAAAGTTCACAACAAGAAACATACAAACATACAATGCCATTACGGCCCAAAAATACAAGTATCATCAACAAGAGTATTTAAAATACAATCTTTAACAAATTCATATATAAAGTCCAAAATATGCGTAAATGAAATGCAAACTCGACCTAAACCGGCTAGTGAGACTCGACGACTCACATCCCCGCCTAAATCGAGCAAAGATCTACAACTAAAGGTGGTAAAGGAGAGGTGTTAGTCAACTAGACTTAGTGAGGGGGCTAACGCACACCCACACATCATACACATATAGAGCAAAGCAAATATTCGAAAGAAAAGATTATGAACCGAGAGTAGGATTTTGCATACCAAAACCATTTTAAAGACAACATATATGTATCGTAATTAAAACATAACATATCATACTTTAAAGATCCTATCTTGTTTCACAATCAACATAACATAAAAGTAAACGTATACCCGACGAGTATGGGTTTTCCAACCTTACTCCATAACATACGTATCAAAAATGAAAACAAACATAAATCATATCCTTCCACACATCCATGGTGGTTTGGGAAGCAACCCTCACCACCCACTTAAGTCTGCACACGGGGTAGCTAGCACACATCATACATCTCTTAAGCACACGAGGTAGTGAGCCCATATCATGCCTTCCCCGGCATCCACCGAAGGCATAAAGCACCACGCTTTCTCAACCTCCAAGAGTCGCGCGTAAGTACTTTGTATAGGAATTGTGCATAGGGTTAATCCCGATGACCCTTGTCGTCCTGAGTGTCCTTATCCACAATTCCTGGGGCCCAACAAACGTATCGGAACACATCGTATCAAAAATACTTAACTCGCTACAAATAATAACATAACTTAACTTAACATACCTGCGGAGCATACCTTACCTTGCAACATGACATATGCTTTAAACGTACCTCTTCATGTCATCCTAAGTCATAATATGTTGGGGTAGATCATAATTTGCATGGAAGCACATGGTTGGAGCATAGCCTCGCTGCAAAATATTTTCAAGCTCAAATATACTCTTATGTATAGTTCGAAAACATTTAATCGTATGACAAAGTCATAAACATATCATATAAACAGATATCTATTATATAAATATAATAGTATATTCACGTGCGGGGCTGAAAACAATCATGTAGGGTTGTACGTCTCATTAACTAAAAGAAAACCGACCTAACCTTACCTTGAAGCAAAAGGAGTAGCAAAAGATAACCAAAACGGACACAACAACACCTACTCCTTGGGCTCAACGTCCCCCAGGAGTGGATCTTTAACAAACAAGTATGAAACCTGAGACTAAGACTCAAATATGTACGAATTAGATGTACGGCGATGCATAAGAATACAATGGATGCATATGGCGTGTCATAAGGTTGCACTTAAACGCTTATGCACAAAAGTCATGTTTACACCTCGTAAAACGTACCATAAAATTCATAACTATGTCATAACATATCATACAATAAGTAATAAACATCTTGGGTACAAGTTGAGGGAAAAGCGATCAAATTAATCACATAACGAATACATTGGATGCAAACGTGATGGCATAAGGAAGCACTTAGGGCATATCGCTTATCACTCAACCACCAACAAATACAAGTTCATAAATGCATTAATGAAGCTCCAAGGATCATAAAATAAGTCTCAAACCATCATATAACACAAGGTAGAGCATATGACTCAAGATTTGCCCAAAACTCTTACTATTCACCTCCATTCTCATACTCCATGAATGTCTAGCTCAAAACATGAAATATATGGATCAAAAGACGCATAAAAAAGTAGAGAATTCAAAACTATACTCAACTTGAAGGGATGGAAGAAGAAAGGAGAGTTTGAGCTCAAAAATGGTCAAAAGGTTGAGGTATTCTTCTTGCTTCCTTCTTGCCTTGTGATGATCTTGTGGTTGGAGTGACATGGGGAAGAGAGACATATTTTGGGGCTGATACGGGGCGAAAAATAGGTCAAGTAAAGGCTTAAACGGGTCGGGTCAAAGATCAGGTCCATTTGGATCGGATTTGAAACCTTTTTTTTTGGGGGGAGGGACCAAACGGGCTTAGAAAAATATGCGGCTTGTTTTATTGGACTCTAATCGGCAAAACGAATCCAATGGTGTTGTCAGAATTCAAATCCGAATTCTCGAGTTCAAAATAGCCTAAAAGGGCTTAAGATTGACCTATTTACAAATAAGCCCCTAAACTTAAATAAAAGTGCAATTAGGTCTAGGCATGCAAACGAGCCGAGCCGAGCCGAGCCGTGGCCTTTTTCCATGGTTCGAGCTCGGCTCGACCAAGGCTTGAGGCTCACTCGGCTCAGCTCGTGGCTCGGTAGGATAGTATTATTTTTAATTAAAATTAATTTTTTTAAATAATTTAATATATTTTTATATATAATAATATATATTAATTTAATATATATAATAAATATATTACTTTTTTATTAGTTTTAAATAAAAATAATATACATATATATAAATTAAAATATTATTTTTTAATTAAATATACTGGCTCGCGAGCCACGAGCCAAACAAAAAAGGGCTTGGATTCGGGCTTGGCTCGAGCTTGCTTGCCAGGCTCGCGAGCGGGCTCGGCTCGTTTGCATCGCTAATTAGGTCCAACCCCAATTTAAATAAATCTCAAAACATTCTCAAATTACATAAATGCATTCATAATTCACATAATTCATTTAGTTTCACATAATTGACAAGTTCGGCATCGAGTTCACGTAAAACAATTATGAACAAAGAGATTCACATTAATTTGAACACATAGGGCATATTAATTACTTAAACAAATTAATTAACGCATAAATTGAATTAAAAGAATCACAAATATATAAATAAACTCTCCGTGAAGTTGTACCAGACTTGCCGGATGAACGGGGTGTTATAATTATTCAGTTAGCATTAAGCCTATATTAATTAATTAATTAGCTCACATAACACGACCATAGTCAAACAACAGGTGTATGACCCCTACCCCAACAACGAATTAAATCGAAAGAACCTTCTAGTTAATGACATCTATGAGATATAATCCTCCTACCATCCTATCTTTGGATTAAGACCAAAGGCATGGGAATAATGAGAACCCTATTAATCTTAATCTTAAAGGCAAGTTCGTTTCATATCCATTTGATCTCAATCCAAGAAACTCTTTTCTTGATGTCGTGATCCATTACCTCGGCCAAGGGTTTTAGGATGACATATGAATGACTTATACAACAAGAGATCATCTTGCCTTAAGTAAGTGTAGGTCCTTTATTAATTCTTACATGCCACCATGTGACACTTTTGTAACCCCAACATAAGTCATAATTCAAGTGTCTCGAGCGACACCCTTTTAGACCTATATCTAAGATTACCTAGTTTGCTCACACGAGACATTAATGGAATCTCAAGTGAAAGGATTAATTACTCACGTCATTGACAAATAAGGTGTTTCCTAATCTGGAAGTTTCCTCTTCTAGAAGTGGAAACTTCCTTTCCCATTTAGGAGTTTTCTCACGCGAGACAACTCAATGTACTCATTCTCATAAGAAGCACCCTCGTGTATTGTGTACGCATAACCTTATGCACTTTACACCCCATGAAACTGGGTGATCTTTCTTGCGGAGATAATCCCACAAGCAAGTTTCAATCGAGCCAAATTGACACTTCTACTGTTCGTTGGGCTCATTGACTTGGAGTAGTTTCTAATTCGGCTTTACTTAGGCTGTTAGGTCTTATTTCATGTGTCATTCACCTAATGACGAAGTCCTTAACAACCTGATAGATTAGGAGAGTTCTAATACATGTGCACGTAATAGGAAATACACAGAACACACAATTTCACATAAAGAAGTATTTTCCTATGATCAATATCACACGTCTACTATTCAAAGATTGTCTATGATACAAGGAAAAAGCCAAAGTGGATTACGTCAAATCAGAACAGCATTACGTTTTCATTATCATGAAGTGCCTGGGTTTCGAACCTCGGGTCGAGGATTTTGGAGAGTTTTTCACTTTGAACAATTATTCTAAGTCAGGGATAGGCTTTTATAACCTCTAGTCAAATCACAATCGCAAACTTGTTATAATCCCTTCTTCATCGAATGGGAATGAGTTGAAGATAAAAATTTTCTTCATCGATTACCCTGTCTCTCCTCTTTTTCGAACCACATAGACTGTGTCTGATCTGAAAAGACTACCAACCAATAATCAATCTTGGCTTCATAGGAATTTTGACCTGCTACTGGCCTTATATCTTTTGGACCATGTTTTTGTGACACCCCTGTCCCACATCGGGAAAGTATGAGAGTTAAGTTCAATATATAAGTTAAAGAGTCCAAGTATAACCAATGGATATCCCTTTTGGGCAGTGGTTTAGGCCCAATTTCAGGTTATACTCGGTGGTCTTGGAGACTTCTGCTCGTGTCCAACAGGGCCTGCAGACCCGGGGCGTGATAAATGGTATCAGAGCCGCTCGTCAGCCGCAGGAGCTAAGTGCTATATGGGGCAAAGTGCTACGCACATGGGAGCCACCCCTTGAGCCTGCAGCGTAAAGTGCTACATGTGTGAGAGCCACCTCTTGAGCCCGTAGGAGCCCACTCTAGAGTCCCAACGCAGATGAGTCGGTCATGGGCTATATGTCATGCCGCGACGAGGACGTCGCGATTCTGAAGGAGGGGTGATTGTGACACCCCTGTCCCACATCGGGAAAGTATGAGAGTTAAGTTCAATATATAAGTTAAAGAGTCCAAGTATAACCAATGGATATTCCTTTTGGGCGGCAGTGGTTTTGGCCCAATTTCAGGTTATACTCGGTGGGCTTGGAGACTTCTGCTCGCGTCCAACAGGGCCAGCAGACCCTGGGCGTGACAGTTTTCCTGATGAGGAAGGGGCATTTGGTCGAAGCTGGCATGGTGATTGGGCAAAAGCTATGCTGGTTCAACTTTGGTATGCTCTCCCTTCGACCTAGCCCCTATTCATGCAGGTCCTTATTTTCTTTGTTTTTTCTTATTTTTTTTTTATCTACCTAATTGATGTAATCTTTGATTTGTAGACTTGAGAATATTGAGGATGAGTCGCTTAAAGAAGATCCAACAAAAGGGAAAAAACAAGGATGTTCCTCCCGCCAATGAATCTCCTCTCGATGGGGTGATATAATCAATCTAAGAATGCCTTCCTCGATCCTAGGTCATGTATCAACAGGCAGGAGTTTGATAGAATACACCTACCTAGCAATTGATTCCTCAGCCATCCTCCGCGGCCCCTGAGGCCCAAGCAGTAGCAAAATCTGTACAAGTCTGTTCCTTGAGCTCAGTCCAACTTTCGGCTTTCAAATACAGAGTATGTAATTAATTTAGACCATTTGGACATCTATTTTGACCCATAATTTGACGGTTACAATCTCCTCCCCAGGAACAACCTCGATCAGGCAAAATGATTCTGAAACGTAAGCACGACAATCGAGAGGTCACGACCAAACTGTGGTCGGACTCTGAAGATTCTGATGAGGAGGGCTAAGTGTTGAACTTTCCCCACATCGAGGAGCCTCAATAGCTAGGCGGGCTCGAGCTCAAGAAGGGGAATGGTTCGAAGAAGGCTCTTGGTGTTGGAAAACCGAAAATTGAACTACTCAGTGCCATGTTCGATACAGGCTATATCATCAAGGAGCAGAGAACCTTGTATCGAAGGCCCTTCAACCACCTTTGCGGCATGTTCAGCGTCAGAATCTTCGCAGTGAGTTTTTCATTTTTCTTGCTTGTTTGGTGGTTTTTTTTTTTTTTTTTTTGTCGAACTGATCAAATTGATCTATCTCTAGAAGTGATTGCCCACGACTATAAGCACATTCCAGCAAATGGACGTGTACAAGGCTGGGAAAACCAAGTATAAAGACAAGTACAAGGAAGCCAAGGGAGAGTTAATCGCTCAGACTACTCGATGCGACCACGTTACAAGGGGAGGTCGAGAATCCAGGTCGAGAGAAAAGGTAAAAGGTAGAGGAAAAAGAGACCATGGACGTCCAATTCAAGAGTGTTTTGAAGGAGATCGAACACCTTAAGACTCAGCACGCACTTGACCTGACTTTATTGCAGAATGAGTGTGCTAAAGAGATGGAAAACGGGAAGAAGATAACTCGACAAGAGAGTTGATAAGAAGTTCTTGATTTGGCCCACAAGTGCATTAGAGATTTAGTCAAGACACTAAAAAAGGTCAAGGTTGAGATCAAGAGATATGCTATGAGGGAGCTCATCGAGGGCCCATTTTTTACTGAAGCTAATATTACTATGAGCATGTCAGACATCGAAGCTAGATTCAAACTGGTTGTTAATCAGATCAAGGCCAAAGGCTTGTTCCTTCAGGGATTTAATGTTGAATCAATCGATTATACTATGGACTACCCATATAGATCCCGCCAACACTGAAGATGAAGAAGAAAATGTGTTAATCCATTGGCCAACGTTCAAGTATGGCTTTTTGATCGAGATGGCCGAAGAGACAAGAAGCAGGTCCATTGCGAACTTCCTCAGCCTATTGACTTAATCACATTCTTCCTCCACTTCGACTCGACCTTGGGAAATAATTCGTTCCAAAGGAGTCCGGTTGATAAGAATCAACTCAACAACCCCCTAGGTCGACCTCTGCTCTAAATGTTTGAAAATTCGACCTATCTGGCCGAGATGTGGCCAGTTGAACAATCTTTACTTCTGTTTTGTTCTTAGAATAATTAATTCGACCTACTGGTCGGGGTGTGGACAAGTGAATATTTTGTTTTATTTTTTGTATCAATACTTTTGGGAATATCGACTCACATTGCGGATAAGGTCGATATTCTTCTTGCTCTATTAACAATTGACCCACATAGCGGGTGAGGCCGATTTTATTATTCAAGTGCATGACTTCCATTTTTTATTTATGTTTACGAATTTTTAAGAGAGGGGTTAACCCACCTCTGGATTGAGGTCGATCTTCTCAGTTGTGCGCAACTCCATACTTGTAGCTTTTTATCTTCCAAGTTTATGAGTTAATCATCTTAAGTACTCGTAGGTCGATAGTCCTTGCCGATCGATCTCATATCATTGGCATAGATCTGGCTCTCTGGGATCGATGCACATCCATCTCTCTGGGTGCTTGATTATGCAAGTTTTTAATTATGTAGAGCACTGATCAGTTATTATCAATCCTTGACTTAATTCCTTAGATGCATTTCTATATTCTAAGTTGATTTTCATTTGCTTTTGCATAATTAAGTTTTCAACTCTCTCTTGGATCACTGCTAATTGATCTCTTAGAGCTTAAATTTTTATAAGATCTTGGCAAACTTAGGTGGAGGGAGGCTCTCTTCCGCCCTTCGAGTATGATCGCAGATCGAATGAAAAGATTAGGAACTTTTATTTGATAATAAAGAGGTCAGATCTTGAAATTGATTCCGCCTTTCGAAACAAAATACATGCGTGTTTGAACTGGAATAAACAATAAAGAGGTTGAATCTTTAATAGATTCCACCTCGATTACAAGTTTTCCAAACATGAATTTCTTCAAATTGCGATCATTCCATGGCCTTGGTAAAGGATATCCTGCCATGTCTTCTAGTTGATAGGCTGTGTTCTTGTCTCTCTTTGCTGTTTTGTAGGGGCCTTCCTAATTAGGCTTTAATTTTTCGACATGTTGTAGTACTTTAGCCTTTTTCAACACTAGATCCCCGATCTGGAACAATCGAGGTCGTACACGCTTGTTGTAGGATCAAGCTGCAGCGACCTTATACTATTTTAGCTTCTAATAGGTGCACTCTCTTTTTTTTTCAATCAGATCTAGATCATCTGCTCAATTTTCATTTTTTCTGTCGTGTAGATACTGAGTGATTCGAACTGTTTCGTGGAGTAGTTCCGATGGATTCATAGATTCGGACCTATTTACCAAAGAGAAAGGGGTTTTCCCTGTTGCAGTTCGTGGGGTATTTCGATATGCCCAAAGTACCCAATCGAGCTAGTATGTCCACGCCCCAACTTAGCATCGAGGCGGGTCTTCAAATTCTAGATTATTATCCTATTATTGACTTCAGCTTAGTCGCTTGCTTGAGCATAGTCCACTGTGGTGAATATGAGGTTGATACCGAGGTCTTGGCAATAGCTTTTTGTGTTCTCAGTTTGAAACTGAGGCCCGTTGTCACAGATTAAGACCCTAGGCACCCGAAACTGGCAGATTATGTTCTTCCAGAGGAAATTCCTTATCACTGCGTCGGTTATCTTTGGAACTATTTCGGCTTCAAAACACTTGAAGAAGTACTCCATGGCGACAATCGTGAAGCATTTCCACCTGGGATCAAAAGGGAATGGACCTATCATATCGATACCCCATTGATTGAATGACCAAGAAACATTAACCGCTATCATCTCCGTAGGGTGTTGATGTATCAAGTTTCCATGTTTCTGACATCATGGGCATTTCTTGGAATAGAGCTTTGCGTCCCGAACTAAAGTTAGCCAAAAGTAGCACCCCTCAGAACCTTTCGAGCTAGGACTCGATCTCCTAAGTGATTGCCACAACATCCCCTATGAACTTCCTCTCGGGCATCTTGAGTCTGGCTAGGTCAAAAACATCACAATCGGGGTCCAGTGAAAGACATTTTGAACAATCTACCTTCTGCGTCAAGAATGTACCTTAGAGCTCGATACTTTACCCTTCTAGCTTCGGCTCGATTTTGCGGTATAGTTGTTGGTGTGGCGGGCCCGAAGCAGAGTGATGGTACAGCGAAATATTTCAAAAAATTTTGCCATAACCTCGATATCAAAATATTTCCAAAATATTTTAATAAAGCAGCGAAAAAAATCGGGCAGCATAACTCTAATATATACAGGCATTGATAATTTTAAATCATCTAGCATATAATCACAATATGCAAATATTAATTTGGGCAACACAACGGTATTACCGTACTGTAAGAATGGCTATCAACGGCACTTTTCCAGCACCTCGATATTTTCTTGTGAAACCGGCAGAGCTTCCCCGCAATATCCCCGATTAAGAAATTGGAGTGTGGGCTCCGACAGTATTTCACTAAATACTTGAGAAAATATTTTTCAAGAAAAAGCATTTTTTCTGAAACTAGAAAATCCCTATTTTCTAATTAATTAAGTGGATTATATATTAATTATATAACCACCTAATTAAGTAATTAATTAATCCTTAATTAGGATTAATTAATCTTAGAGAGGGAGAGTGTCGAATGGCTTTGAAACTGCAAGAAATAAAATGCCCAAAGCTGATGCTATAAAATGAAATAGGAAGGCCCTATTTATAGCCAAGAATGGAGGACCACGCGGATATTTTTCGATTTTAGATGTAGCGCCCAAGCTCCGTTGGCCAATCCAACACTGCCACGAGATAGATTGGCCTCCTAGGATTGCCGCGGCGCCGAGCACGCGCCAAACGGGCCACGCACACGCCCGCACGCGCCGCCCTTGTGGCGGCTGTGTGCTTGGCGCGTGTGAACCTCATGCAGGCACGAGCAGGTGCTATGTGTCCGGTCCGGCCGGTCCGGTAGACGGTTCAGCGGTTCAGACCGGTTCATCCATGAACCGGTCGGTTCGGGTGGTCTGAGCTCCGCCACGTGGCAATTCCTCGTTACGCCATGTGTCCGGGTCGGTCAAACCTTGACCGACCCTATCCGACCTATATCCGAACCCTTGACCCGTCAACTGCTTTTACCCGACCCGTTTTAGCTCCCATCTGAGCCGTTGACTCACGCCGGCGAGGCTCGGTCTCATCCGGTCACATGTCGCACACGGTGGCACCCAATCAGTACCACTTGGCGACTGACACGCTGACGTGGCGTGCCACGTCAGCTGCCACGTCAACACTTCCGCCACGTCATCAATTTTTTTTTCCCGAAAAAATTTTATTTTCTCCAAAATAAAATTTCGGGTATTTCCAACTCTTTGGAATTTAATTTATTATCTCAAAATAAATTCCTTGGCTATTTTCAAACTCTTTGAAATTTTATTTCTCTCTCTCCTTTTAATATTTTCTCTTTGATCTTCGTTGGGGCTTGCGGGGGGACCTACAGGAATAATTAATCTTAGCTCCAAACGGGTCAATCTATTATCATCCCATGACAATAATTGATTACCATTTAACAATATTTAATTCCACTAAATAAATATTGTTGAACTCTAAAATTAATTAAATTATTCATGAATTTCTCGATCTAGAATAATTTTGCATTTTACTCCTCTGTACAGATATCCATGAAAAATAAATCAAACTTCTTGATTCGCCTTAAGTTCAAATTCCCTGTATGTGCAATACATTCAACGTACAACTTCGGTGACGCACACACGAAGTACTTTGGCCAATGTTTTAATTCGAACTTTTTGCAAATCTATTTCAGGGATATCTTTAACCTTCCAGCAAGGCTACAGATTCCTCGATCAATATTTCTCTTTAGCACATTTCATGCAATCACCGAATGTACAAAGTATTTTGGGCACCCCGTTACTGAGACCTCACTTCTGAGTACATCACAGTGATTAACACTACATGCCTAAAGTAAAAACACTGCCAGGATTAAGAGTCTAATGCTTACGAGATTTTGTTCATTTTAGATAGCAGTATAAAATAAACAATCTCAGTGGTCCAGTTCGATGTTTCCAATCTCATTGAAAATCATCAATGTGTTATAATTGGAAACTCCATTTCCCTATGATAAAAGACTAATCATCTTATATAACACATTATAGTCTTGATAAGAACATTTTCTTATCATACTGACTAGAACTTTAATAACACGTGATTTCTGGTATTTAAAGTCTTTTCCTATGAAACACATTTCATGTAAAAATACCATCACACGTAATTAATTATTAAATTTGTAAAATACTCATAAGTTGCTATAATTTCAGTTTTATTAATCCAAAATATTTACAATATAATTGGATTTTCAGGGCATTAATCCCAACAATCTTCCACTTACCCTAAATCCAATTGGCTACACATCTAAGGCCCATCCCTTCTACATGAGTGTCAAAACTCTTTTGTGCCAAAGTCTTAGTGAAGGGATCTGCTAGATTATTTACTGAGCCAATTTTCACCACTGCCACTTCTCCACGTTCCACATAATCACGTATAAAGTGAAACTTCCTCTGGATGTGCTTTACACGTTTATGACTTCGAGGTTCCTTGGAGTTGGCCACCGCTCCAGCATTGTCACAGTACAATGTGATCGGCGTAAGTCCGTCCTTGACGACTTCTAGATCCATTAGGAAATTCCGGAACCAATACGTTTCTTTGGCTGCTTCCGAGGCTGCCACGTATTCGGCTTCCATGGTGGAGTCAGCAATGCAAGTTTGCTTAATACTCCTCCAACTTACGGCTGCTCCTCCCAGAGTAAACACGTATCCAGACGTCGAACACCTAGAATCCAAATCAGATTGAAAATCCGAATCCGTGTACCCTATAGGAATGAGCTCATCACTGCGATAGACAATCATATAATCCCGAGTCCTTCTCAAGTACTTCAATATATGCTTTACAGCTATCCAGTGTTGGGGTCCAGGGTTTGACTGATATCTGCTGACTAGACCTACAATATAACATAAATCTGGCCTAGTACATAACATGGCATACATGAGACTTCCGACTGCCGAAGCATACGGAACATCTTTCATTTCTTCTGTCTCTTCTGGTTTCTTTGGACACTGATCCCGAGATAGATGAACTCCATGTCTGAAAGGTAATGAACCTTTCTTAGAATTAACCATATTATATCTTGCCAGCATCTTATCTATATATGCTGATTGTTATAAACGAATCATCTTATTCTTACGATCACGACAAAGTCTGATCCCTAGAATATAACTGGCTTCACCTAGGTCTTTCGTGTCAAACTAATTTGACAACCAAATCTTAATTGCTGACAATATTCCCGTATCATTCCCAATGAGCAGAATATCGTCCACGTATAAAACTAAAAATGTTACAACACTATCATGATGTCTCTTGTACACACATGGTTCATCAGGTAATTATATGAATCCAAAGGATTTAATTGCCTCATTAAATCTGATGTTCCATTACCTAGACGCTTGCTTAAGACCATAAATAGATCTATCAAGCTTGCATACCATATGCTCCTGATTTTTGGCTATAAAGCCTTCAGGCTGAGCCATATATATTTCTTCTTGAAGGTGCCCGTTCAAGAAGGCAGTCTTTACATCCATTTGTCAAATCTCATAATCAAAATGAGCAGCAATGGATAGGAGAATTCTTATGGACTTAAACATTGCTACAGGCGAGAAGGTTTCGTCATAATCGATACCTTCTTTCTGGGTATAACCCTTTGCCACAAGCCTTGCTTTAAAGGTCTCAACCTTTCCGTCCACTCCCCTTTTTCTTTTGTAGACCTATTTGCATCCAATAGGTTTAATGCCCTCAGGTGCCTCTACAAGTTCCCAGACTTTATTGGAATACATTGAATCTAATTCAGATTCCATGGCTCTGACCCAACCGTCAGCGTCTATATCCTTTATAGCTTCATCATATGTGACAGGATCAGATACGTCAGATTCAACCACTTGGGTTAATCCTAGGTATCTGTCAGGTGCCCTGACAATCCTCCTACTACGACGACGCTGATGTGTACTCGTCCCTACATCATATGTTGTATCTGGTACATCATATGTATCTAACACATTTTCAGTTACTACGGGTTCTTGGAATTCAGAATCTGATGTTGTCATTTCTTCTAACACAATTTTTCTTCTACCCTTGTGGTCATTTACGAAATCATCTTCGAGATATTTAGCATTAGTGCTCACAAACACTTTGTGATCGCTCGGATCGTAAAATGTACCACCTCTTGTTCCTATAGGATAACCTATGAACAAGCAAACATATGTTCTTGATTCCAACTTGTCAGGATCCTTCCTTAACAAATGAGCTGGGGTTCCCTATATCCGAAGATAGGAGACACTGGGCTTTCGCCCTCGCCACAGTTCCATTGGTATTTTAGGAACCGACTTGGATGGAACAAGGTTTAATATATGTGCCGCCGTTTCGAGTGTAAAGCCCCAAAACGAACTTGGCAGAGTAGCATGACTCATCATAGATCTTACCATTTCCATCAGAGTTCTATTTCTCCTTTCTGCAACACCGTTCTGCTGGGGTGTACCCGTTGCAGATAATTGGGATTTAATCCCATTTGCAGTGAGAAATTCTAGAAACTCTGTAGATAGATACTCACTACCATGTTCTGATCGAAGTGCTTTGATACGTTTTCCAGTTTGATTTTCAACTTCAGCCTTGAATTCTTTGAACTTTTCAAAAGATTCAGACTTATATCTCATCAAATAAACGTATCCGTATCTAGAGTAATCATCAGTAAAAGTGATGAAATACTCAAAACCTCCTCTTGCTTGAATACTCATAGGACCACACACATCCGTATGAATTAACTCAAGTAATTCTATGGCTCGATTACCTTTAGATTTAAAAGATCTCTTGGTCATTTTACCTTCCAAGCAGGATTCACAGACTATTAGTTCTGTTAAGTCCAAGGGACTCAACAATTCATCTGAAATTAGTCTTTGGATCCTTTTTGGATTAATATGACCAAGACGTAAATGTCACTTGTATGCCTCATTAGGCATAGGAGTTTTTCTTTTGGATGGTAAGTCAAGCGCAGTAGTGTTAAGTTCGGAATTAGGGTTTTTATCGGGGTATAACAAGAAAAGACCATATTTTACCGTGCCACACCAAATAAACCTTTTATTTTGCTTAATCATAAAATTTTGTTCAAAACAAACATTGAAACCATTATTTATTAAACAACTCACAGAAATCAGATTTCTGAGAACACAAGGTACATACAGAATGTCTTTCAGTACCAAAACCCTATCACCAAAATACAAATTGACAGTCCCTACTGCTAGTACAGATATATTTGTATTATCTCCGAGCAGTAGCTGCATCTCACCATCTTCAAGCTTTCTCGTTAGCTTGAACCCCTGCAACGAATTGCAGATATGATTAGTTGAACCCGAGTCCACACACCAGGAATCTGGTGGACTTCCAACTAAACATAATTCAATCAAACAAGATATCAATATACCTTGTCCAGATGGCTTAGCAGGAAGATTTGCTAAGTATTTTGGACAATTCCTCTTCCAGTGCCCATTTTCTCCGCAGTGGAAACATTTTTCCTTGCTAGGTTTACCCTTCTTCTTCTGAACCTTTTTCTTGGGATTGAGAATCTTTCTCTTTCCCTTTTTCCACTTGCTAGCTTTTGAAGCCATGGAAGTCGATGCCTATGTTAGGAGAACAGTTCCCTTAGCTTTCATCACTCTCTCTGCCACTTCAAGTTCGTTCATCAATTCAGGCAGAGAAAAATCCAATTTGTTCATAGAATAATTTTGCCTGAATGTGTCGAACGACTTTGGCAGAGAGCATAGGATCATGTCCTGTTTGCTGAGATCATCAAATTTAGCACCAAGGCTTTCAATTTCGTTCAAGCAAGACATCATGTTCATAACATGATCCTGAACTCGATCTCTCAGACATCTTAGTAACTAACAGCCTTCTCATCAATTCGAGCCTCTTGGCTCGATTCTGTCCTCCAAACATTTGATGGAGATGATCCCTCATATTCCTAGCAGTTGACATTTCATGCATTTGATGCTTGAGAACATTGGAGACAGATGCCAGGATATAAGACCTAGCCAAATTGGACTTAATCCTATTGACATAAGTGTTTCTTATATCCTGATTTGCTGTAGTTTCCGATACCCCCGGACAAGGTTCAGTGAGCACTTGTTTCAGATTCTCATGACCAAACACGATGTCAAGATTCATTTTCCAGTCAGCATAGTTAGACCCTTCAAGCCTATTTTCCTTTAGGATCGATTGAAGCGGGCTAGCGGTCGTCATTGTTTTAAAACTGAAATATTTTAAAATAGTGTAAGTTATGATTTTGTATTTTACTTCTTTTGCGTCTAATCAATAAATGAAATCCACGTAAGCAGTTTTGGTTTACGCAATGGTGACTTAACTAACCGTAGTTGACTCCCCGGAAGCGAGGTAGAAAACCGCTTAGAAAAGCAAGAATTAATCTTAATTAACATGTCATCTAGGTAGCTCTTACCAAACTATGTTAATTAACCACGTTAACCTTTGGCCTCTAAGTAAATGTGACATAGCTCCGAAGGGAGGTTAATAAATTACTTAGTAAAGCGTACACCATTACCTAGAAATTCGTATAAGTAGATCAAGCACTCCACGGAGGCGTGGTCGAGTTGACTTTTCCCGTACTTCATTCTATCCGTAGAAGTCTAATCTTGTATACTGCGAATATATACCCGCCGAAGGGAGTAGTATATATCCACTATACTATAGACGGGTAATGGAGGCCGTGAGAATCCAACTCTTTTTATCTCGCTCCCACTTGAATTTTTAAAATTTGTGGATTATCTTTGATTATTAAATAATCACTTTTGACGACTTATAATTATTGGAAGTAATTAATCTTAATTAATTTGCTCCCACTAGGATTATTAAATAACCCTAATAATATTTTAAGGCTTTAATAACTCTTTATTAATTAGGCCAAGAAATATTAATCCAATTATGCATCGTATTTAATCTCTATTAAACATTATTTATCTAATCACATTAAATAAAACATGCATAATTGAAACAATATAATATCTCATATTATCATGCCATTTTTAAAATTAAAAGCATGCTTGCAAATAATTATCACATAATTATCACGCTTTAAAATTTTAATGGCCCTTTAAGTAAATATGTTATAAATTATCACATAATTTAAATCATATTTACTAATTCGACAATTAACCAAAAAGATTATTTAAATCAATTCCCAGAAAATTACCATTCCACGCAAATTCCCAGGAAAGACTGGAGGGGTCACAATGGTCCCACTTAAAAACCAGCCTCCTTAGACAGAATTTACGTGCACAGTATCAGATTTAAAATTATGCATCTTATGCTTTATCAATGCGAGTATATAATCAGAGCCCCGCTCTGATACCAGTTGTTGGTGTAGCGGGCCCGAAGCAGAGTGACGGTACAGCGGAATATTTCAAAAAACTTCGCCATAACCTCGTTATCAAAATATTTCCAAAATATTTTAATAAAGCAGAGGAAAAAATCGGGCAGCATAACTCTAATATATACAGGAATTAATAATTTTGAATCATCTAGCATATAATCACAATATGCAAATATTAATTTGGGCAACACAACGGTATTACCATACTGCAAGAATGGCTATCAACAACACTTTTCCAGCACCTCGATATTTTCTCGTGAAACCGGCAGAGCTTCCCCGCAATATCCCCGATTGAGAAATTGGAGTGTGGGCTCCGGCAGTATTTCACTAAATACTTGAGAAAATATTTTTCAAGAAAAACCCTTTTTTCTAAAACTAGAAAATCCCTATTTTCTAATTAATTAAGTGGATCTCATCCGGCCACGTGTCGCACACGGTGGCGCCCAGTCAACGCCACATGGCGACTGACACGCTGACGTGGCGTGCCACATCATCACTTCAGCCACATCATCAAAAAAAAAAAAAAATTTCGAAAAAATTTTATTTTCTCCAAAATAAAATTTTGGGTATTTCCAACTCTTTGGAATTTAATTTATTATCTCAAAATAAATTCCTTGGCTATTTTCAAACTCTTTGAAATTTTATTGCTCTCTCTCCTTTTAATATTTTCTCTTTGATCTTCGTTGGGGCTTGCGGGGGGACCTACGGGACTAATTAATCTTAGCTCCAAACGGGTCAATCTATTATCATCCCATGACAATAATTGATTACCGTTTAACAATATTTAATTCCACTAAATAAATATTGTTGAACTCTAAAATTAATTAAATTATTCACGAATTTCTCGATCTAGAATAATTTTGCATTTTACTCCTCTGTACAGATATCCATGAAAAATAAATCAATACTACTATCATTTATTTTTCACTTTCAATCTAAAATTTCTAGATTCGCCTTAAGTTCAAATTCCCTGTATGTGAAACACATTCAACATACAACTTCGGTGACGCACACACGAAGTACTTTGGCCAAAGTTTTAATTCGAACTTTTTGCAAATCTATTTCAGGGATATCTTTAACCTTCCAGCAAGGCTACATATTCCTCGATCAATATTTCTCTTTAGCGCATTTCAGGCAATCACCGAATGTACAAAGTATTTTGGCCACCCCGTTACCGAGACCTCACTTCTGAGTACATCACAGTGATTAACACTACATGCCTAAAGTAGAAACACTGTCAGGATTAAGAGTCCAATGCTTCCGAGATTTTGTTCATTTTAGATAGCAGTATAAAATGAACAATCTCAGTGGTCCAGTTCGATGTTTCCAATCTCACTGAAAATCATCAATGTGTTATATTTGGAAACTCCATTTCCGTATGACGAAAGACTAATCATCTTATATAACACATTATAGTCTTGATAAGAACACTTTCTTATCATACTGACTAGAACTCTAATGACACGTGATTCTGGTATTTAAAGTCTTTTCCTATGAAACACATTTCATATAAAAATACCATCACATTAATTATTAAATTTGTAAAATACTCATAACTTGCTATAATTTCAGTTTTATTAATCCAAAATATTTACAATATAATTGGATTTTCAGGGCATTAATCCCAACAATAGTTTCATCCCTCACATATGCCACCAGGTTATCCATCCAACATGGCTCCATCGGATCAATGACTGTTACCTAGCTTTCCCTTTGTCGATGGCTCAACTCCCCAATATGAGGTACGATATGGTTCCATTCTTTCTCTCTTACGGGTCGTTAGCCAATTTAGAAAGGACATTGGTTGGACTATTTTTTTCTCCAGGGACCTACTCGACTTTGAACTCTTTAAATTGTGCAATTCCTTAACATTTTGAGGTAGGAGGACATTGATTTTTCATGCGCCTCGTAGGTGTTGTTAACCTATCCTGCCACAAGCTGCGAGTCTGTCAGGACAACCACTTTTTCGACCTTTTGCTCTAGGGCAAACTTCAAGCCTGCGATAAGCGCTTCATACTCTGCCTCATTGTTAGTAGCTTTAAAATCGAGACGAATGGTAAAGTCGAACTGTGTGCCGTCCGAACTAATCAGGGACATTCTTACTCCTCCCTATTGAGAGGGCGCGAGCCATCTACGTACGTGGTTTAACTCAAGGAGGTCAAGGTTAAGTTAGTAAGAATGGTGGTCTTTTTGACTAAAAAGTCAGCTAGAACTTGGGCTTGCTGGGCAGCTCATGGCTGGAAGAAGATATCGTGTTGCCCTAGCTCGACCGCCCACTTCATCATCCAACCTAACACATCGGGTTTTGCCAAAACCTATTTGAGTGGATGGTCGGTGAGAACGACAATGGGGTGTGCCTGGAAATGTGATCTTAATTTTCTAGCTAAATGGACGAGTCTAAAAGTGAAATTCTCACTCTCGAGATAGTTCTTTTCAGCTCCATGCAAAATCTTGTTCAAATAGTAAACAGGTAGATGCTTTTGATCTTGAATAAAAATGAGGACCGAACTGAAAGTCTCATGGGAAAGAGATGGATAGAGGTACAAGTATTCCCATTCATTGGGTTTAGCCAATAGCGGTGGAGATGATATGTACTCTTTAAGCTGTTCAAAATCTTTATCACACTCTTTCTCCCTTGAAACTCTTTCATGTTTCTTAAAATTTTAAAGAAAGGGAGATTTCTTTCAGAAGATTGGGAGATGAACCGGTTGAGGGAGATTATCCGACCTACCAGGGATTGGGCCTGACGAATGTTCTCAGGTTGAGGGATAACTTGGATAGCATCGATCTTGGTCGGGTTTACTTTGATTTCTCTCTGGCTTACCATGTAGCCGAGAAATTTACCTCCTTCAACTCCGAACGTGTATTTTTTGGGATTCGACTTCATTCTGTACTGTCTCAGCACATCAAACGTTTGACGTAGGTGGTTAAGGTGGTTGCATGCCCCCTCACTTTTGACAATCATGTCATCCACGTAGACCTCCATTGTTTTTCGATCTCATCTTTGAACATCAAGTTCATGAACCTCTCTAAGCTGCACCCGTATTTTTTAGACCAAAAGACTTTACCTTAAAACAGTATCCCTTTCACAACTATGAAGGCCGTGTTCGATCTATCCTCCTGAGCCATCAAGATTTGATAATAACCTTGGAAGGCATCCCTCATGCTAAGCATCTCACATCCAACCATCGACTTGACGAGTTGGTCAACACGGGCAGGGGATACGGGTCTTTAGGATAGACGGTATTGAGATCGGTAAAATTGTTGTGCATTCGCCACTTTTCCCTAATATTCTAAACGAGGACTACGTTATAGAGCCAGTCCATGTACTGAGCTGGGGTGATGTAGCCTACATCAAGAAGTTTATTAACTTTGCCCTTGATAATCTCGTTCCTTTCTTTACTTTGGCCTCTCAGTTTTTGTTTGATAGGTTTGAATGATGGGTCGATAACATGGTGATGGCATATCACCTTCGGGTTGATCCCAGTTAGATCTCGGGCAATCCATGCAAAGATATTAGTATTGTTTTAGAGGAAGTTTATTATTAAACCTTCCTATCTCTCTTCGAGGTTAGTCCCAATGCGACTAGTTTTGCTACTATCCTCAGGCACCAGAGACACCTCTTTCAGCGACTTAGATGGCTCGAGCCTATCACTGAGTTTTCTCTTCTTTCGAGCTACTTTTGAGCATCCCTCTCCCTCTTCAGAGGTCGGTAACTCGATCTCCCCATCTGCGTAGTTTGTAGATCGAGCCCTTCCTCGACCTCTTTGTCTTTTGGCTTTTGGAGGGTGATCGTGTAGTATGACCAACTGTTAGCCACATCGCATTCAACCTCTCCCATTGGGGGTCGCCATTTTAACTTTTTGGTCAAAGATAGAGATAACAACTTTGAATTGAATCAACCTTGATCGACCAAAGACCATGTTATATGCAAAAGGCATATTCACCAGTAAAAACTTGACATCATGGATCACCCGACTAGGCCTGGCAATGGGTGGGTATTATCCCACCCGTACCCAAATCCAAAACATTATCCAATATTCTAAAATCCAAATCCAATATAACTAAACTGAGCAGATTTCTACCCAAACTAAACCCATTTAAATGGATTGGATATCCAAACCCATTTAAAAGTTTCAAATCCATACCAAACCCATTGGATGATTGTAAGCATGACAATATTCATTTCATGTTTTATATATTCTATTTATTAATGTTAAAAAATTAATAATTATAAAATTCATTTAAAAATACAAATTTTTTATTTTGAAACTAAAAATAAAAATCTATATTATTATAAAGGGATAATTACATCCAACTACCCTCAGATTTGGCCTAATTACAAGTCGGTCCCTATTCTTTTAAATATTACATAGTAGTCCCTAAGCCTTGGTAATTTGTTAATTTTTGCATACTTTTAGGGACGATTTTGCATTTTTCGTCATACATTATATGTAACACTCACAAAACCTTTAGGGAAATAAGTGTACTTTTACAAAATTCGTTAATGGACTTCATACAAAACAAGAAATATAAGGACTACAATGTAATATTTAAAAGAATAGGGACCAGTTTGTAATTAGGCCAAACCTGAGGGTAGTTGGATGTAATTATCCCTATTATAAAAATTGAAGCTGTTTACGATCAATTTAATTCGTTTTTTATCTACTTTGAATCCGTTTAATCAATTTTGGATATTTTTCACCCATTTTTGACATGTTTGATTTATTGATTCGGTTTTGGACCCGTTTAACCCATTTGGATTCGTTTTACTTGTTTTTCGACTTATTTCATCCGTTTTAGACCAGTTCGACTCATTCTGGACCCGTTTTACCATTCTTTAAAATGTTCGACCCATTTTGGACCTATTTCATTCATTTTTTGACTTTTTCGACCTATTTTAGTCCGGTTTCACTCATTTTGAATTCCCTTCACTCATTTTTTGACCTATTTAACTTATTTTAGACCCGTTTGACTCATTTTTTACTTGATTGACCAATTTTGAACCCGTTTCACCAATTTTTCGACCTATTCAACTTATTTTAGATCCGTTTATTCCATTTTGGACTCATTTCACTTATTTTTGACCTATTTGACCTATTTCAGATCCGTTTGACTCGTTTTAGACCCTTTTCACCCAATTTTTGACCTTTTCGACCTAGTTTAGACGTGTTTTGCCCATTTTGGACTCGTCTCACTCATTTTTCGACCTATTGGACCCATTTCGGACCTATTTCACTCGTTTTTACTTGATTAGCCTATTTTGGATCCGTTTCGTCCATTTTTGACTAATTCAACCTACTATAGACCCGTTTCACCCATTTTGGACTCGTTTTATTAATTTGGATTCGTTCGACTCATTTTCAATCCATTTGACCTATTTGTATCCGTTCGACCCATTTTCAATCCATTTGATCAAATTGGATCTGTTCGACCCATGTTCGACCCGTTTCACCTATCTAGACCCGTTCGGCCCATCTTCGACCTGTTTGACATATTTGGATCCATTCAACTCATTTGACCAATTTGGACCTATTCGGCCCATCTGGCTCCGTTTAACCCATTTTCAACCCATTTGACCAATTTGGATCCATTAGACCTATCTTCGATCCGTTAGACTTATTTGGACCCGTTCGAACCATTATCTACCCAGTTGATTATTTTGATCCGTTCGACCTATTTTCAGCCCGTTTGATAAATTTGGACCCCGTTCGACCCATCTCCGACCCGTTTGACCTATTTGGATCCGTTCGATCCGTTTGACATAGTTGGATTTGTTCAACCCATTTGACCAATTTGGATCTATTCGACCCATCTTCGACCCGTTTGACCCATTTTTGACGCGTTTTATTAATTTGAATCCGTTAGACCTATTTTCAATCCGTTCGACCAATTTGGATCCATTCGACCCATTGACTTATTTGGACTCATTCGACCTATTTTCTACTCATTTGATCTATTTTGATCCATTCGAATCATCTTTGACCCGTTTGAGCGATTTGGATTCGTTTGACCCATTTTCGACCCGTTTTATCAATTTGGACTCGTTAGACCATTTTCTACCCACTTAACCAATTTGGATCCGTTCATCCATTCAAAATAAGTCAAACGGGTCCAAAGAGGGTCAAATAGGTCAAACATATCCAAGATAGATTGTACATGTCAAAAAACGAATAAAATGGTTCCAAAATAGGCCAAACAGGTAAAAAAAAACTAGTGGAACGAGTTCAATATGGGTCAAAAATAGGAGAAATAAACCAGAAACATGTGAAACGGGTCAAAACTATGTTCAAAACCAACCAAAAGGTCTAAAATGGGTCAACATGTTTGAAAATGAGTGAAACGGGTGCCAAACGGGTGAAAAAAGGTTAAACATAGGTCGATATGATGAAAAATAGATGTAACGGGTCTAAAACATGTGAAATGGGTCAAAAACAAGTCCAAAAAGTGCCAAGTAGGTCCAAAACATACCACACAAGTCCAAAATACGTCAAGTTGGTTGAAATACGAGTGGAACGGGTTAAAAATACGAGTCCAAAGTTGGTCGAATGGGTCAAAAAATGGTTAAAATAGGTTCAAAATAAGTCGAACAGGTCGTAAAACGATTGAAACGGGTCCATAATGTGCAAAATAGATCTAAAACGGGCTAAACGCTCCAAAAACGGGATTAAACCGGTCCAAAATATGCCGAAAATGAATAAAACGGGCTAAATAAGTCCAAAATAGATCGAACTTATAAAAAAGCGGTTGAAATAAGTTCAAAATAGGTCGAACGGGCCGAAAAAACAATTAAAACGGATCAATAATATGTAAAATAGGTTAAAAACTGGCCAAACGCATCGAAAATGGGTCAAACGGGTCCAAAATATGTCAAAAATGAATAAAACGGTTGAAATAGGTCCAAAATAGATTGAACGAGTTGAAAAACGATTGAAATAGATTCAAAATAGGTCGAAAGGGTCGAAAAACGATTGAAACGGATCGATAATGTGTAAAATAGGTCAAAAATGGGTCAAACGCTTCAAAAACGAGTGAAACGAGTCCAAATAGGTCGAACGGGTCGAAAAACGGAACAAATGGGTCAAACATATCTAAAATAGTAAATTGGATCGAAAAATGAGTCTAAAATAATTTTTGTATGTCTAGATAAATATATTTGAAATATTAAGACAAAATTAAAATAATTAATATTTTTTTAAAAAAAGTATTGGATAATTATGGGTTTGGATACCCATTGGGTTTAGACCTGACCCAAACCCATTTATAAATGAGTTATGGGTTTGGGTTGGATTTGGATAAAATTAAATAACTTTGGGTTTGGATGATAAATATTAAGGTGTGGGTTGGATAAAATCCACCCATTGCCAGGCCTACACCCGACGTGGTGCAGTGCCCATCAAAGTCAACAATTGTGAGACCACTTTGGACCCAGCGAATCTGATGCAGGGAGTTCGAATGGGTTCGAGTTTTAGATTCCGCAATTTTATTTTAACAAGCGTAGAGTAAAGGATAATGTTGCTCGAGCTTCCATTATCAACAACGCATTTGTTTACTTTGTAATTTGCCACTCCCAAGGTCACCACCATCGGAGAACTAGGTGTTTCACCATCCCGATGTGGGCCTGGGCGGTTGTCACTATCACTAAACCTAACTTCCTGCCTAACTCATACCTCTCCTTGCTTGATCTGCAGCACCTCCTCATGTAGGCCATTGAACTCTCAAGATGCTCTTCGAAAGGTCCTTTTTCAAGCTGCATTGGAGACTCCTCCGGCTATCATGTAAATGGTGCCATTAGTTAGACGATTGTCATTGTCCTTCCTCTCGAGCGGTTGCTTCCCCGCTCTTCTTGGAGGCGTCCTCGACTTCGATGGATCTCTCTGTCCTTCCTTCTCGGAGAAGTGGTCGATCTTGTAGACAAAGTCCTTCAGATGGCTACCACATTTGAGTCTATCGATGTTATCACGGACGCTATTGCACTCCTCAGTGGTGTGGCCCTACTACTGGTGAAAGCCACCAAATTTTCCCGACTTATGAGCCTAGGACCCTCTCGAATGGTCTTAGGCTTATTCAGAAGTTTCTTGTTCATCACAATGAAGATTTCTTCAAAGGATGTTTCGAGGGGAATGTAGTTTCTTTGGTTGACTTGGGCGGGTGGGTGAACTTTCCCCTTGTTCTTCTTCGGTTAATCTCTCTTTTTGTTAGGGTTCAAGCTCGAACCATGGTGGTTGGTGCGGGTGAGTTCCATCTCCTCAACCCGCATATAGCCATTGGCTATATCCTAAATATCGACCAGGTTTCGAGGCTTGGCCCTAACTATCTTTTCCGCACACTTGCGGTTGCGAAGTGCACAGTAGATGAGTGAAACAAGTTGGTCGATTCTTAGATCCTCGACATTGATAACTTCCTTTGAGAATCTAGTGAATAATTCTCAAAGAGACTCGTCTTCCTCTTGGTAAGGGTGATAGAGATAAATAGGTGATAACTTCTCCCCTGTCATCGAGGAGAAGTGGGCCAAAAATCAATCATAAACCCGTTGTAGGTTTGAATACATCGAGGTAGCAGGTGGATGAACCAACGGTGTAATGGTACCGTTAGTCTCGTGATGAATAGCTTCACCCAAATTTACTGCGGGTAGGCGTGAAGTAACATGATGTTCTCGAAGGCTATCACGTGCTTCTCGGAATTGGACGTCCCGTTGTACTAAGGGAGCCCATTCAGAGTATATCCTCGGACAAGGGAAACATCTCCTCCATATCGCTTCGGAATTTAGAAGGCATCGGCTTAGTCCCTCTTGCAGATCGGCCTGCCTCTAGGAGACGCCAGAACCTCGATCTCCCAGGTGGTCTGGTGCGTGCCTTCTTGGTGGGGTCGATGTAGTGGCTTTGGTCTTATTTTCTTGCCGCACAGCTACCAATCGAACTGCTTTTTCACATACTGATTAGGCAGGGATTCGATTATGCAGATAATCAAATTCATGATGGCCGTCATCAACCATGTGCTTATCGCGATCTACGCGGCTAGGGTAGTTTGATTCGTCTTGGCCCTCTGGCCCGTCAAGCAGATGCGAGGACAGAGGGGCTTGCTTGCTGCCCCCGGGTTGGGCGGGCAAGGCAACGTATTGTTGAACTTAGTCTAGCCTAGTTTGAGGGGTAATCCTCTAAATCACTTGGGTGGGCTGGCCTTCGAGAGGCTAGAAAAGGTAGGGCACTGGTGGCCCGAACGCCTGGACAAATGGTCTGGAAATATTTGCAATGATGGGGCTAAGCACCCCGGTTAGGCTTGGTCGAGGCATGTCCGGACATCTTGGTCGAGGCATGTCTGGGCCAACTCGATCTCGACCCTCGATTGATCGAGGAATGTGTCCAGGTCCACCTGAGTGACAGTAATCCTGGGGGTTGCCTCATGTCGAGGCAACAAGTTACTGGCTCCTTGGCTAGCAGCCCCAATGACTTGGGGAATAGCGGGCACATTACCAAGCAGAGCGTTGTGATCGTGTCTGCCTTTGGTAACCTCCTGAAAGTCCCCTCACGGTCACGATTAGTTAGTCTTGTGTTCAGCATGTTAAGCTGGGAGGGTTATGAGTTTTTCTTCTAGATCGAGTGAAAATAGTGCAAGTTTTTCACAAACTGCGCCAAACTGATCTAGCTAAAACTTGGTTGATCCGATGTCTCGAACTGGATGACAAGTTCACATATATCAGTCAAGAATTTGTATACGTGGGTTCTTCTCGATATGTAAAACACCAAAACACCTAAGGAGTAAAACAACCGAAATTTTAGTCGGCGACGCCCCTCCGACGCTCAAGTCAGTATGGTATTCTTTAGTGAGAGAATAAATACAATAAATGAGCTTTCAATGCTATTGAATGTTTACCAATTACTGTTTATTATGGGGGATATTTTATAGCCTTTGGGCCATTAACACACTACTGCACGCGCTGAGGTGTGGTATTAATGGTGTCGTATTTTGACCTGACTGTATGCTATTTTCAACCTGACCAAGGTTGTACAGTTGGTTCTATTTTTTCCCTTTTAGGTAAGTTCAAGCACTACGGGGCATTAATGCCCTCCTTGTACACTTGTCCTAGGGAATTAGATGGTTGCACGTGTCCCGACAAAGATGTTTTTGGGTACGGACATGTCTGGTGACTCATACGTCGATCCAGAAATCGGTGTAGGGGCCACAGTTGTACGTCAACACGAGGTCAATTGAATTCTCTTAGTTATCAAACTGAAGATTTGGCCAGCTCGATCTGGTCTGCTTAACTTGACCACCTTGAGTGCTTTAGCTTTATCGGTCTCTTGATCTGGTGAGGCGAGACCTGCTCTGTGGTCATTTAAGTCGATTTGAACTAGCATTATGTCGCATGTCGGAGCGTCCGGCATCCACATGGCACTTCAAGGTGTCCGCATGGTCTCGCGTGGCATCCATGTGGTCCTACATGGCGCTGAGGTGGCATCCACGTGGCTCTATTTGTGTTGTTTTGATGGTGTGGGGTCCATGTGGGCCCTCTAGAGGCGTGCCATGTGGCCCATTGATATCATACCATGTCAATATGCACCAGAAACCTTGTGTTATACGTAAAGAGCAAAAAAAAAAAAAAAAAAAAAAAACCTAACAAAAAGAAATTCATTTATTTACTTAGACGTGACTTTTGGATAGAGCTTATTATTATTGTTTTTTATTTTTTGATTAAAGGTAGAGTTTTTATTAATATATATTGATAATTATATTTTGTTGAATTTTCTTTAAGAGTATTGATTAACTAGATAATGAAAAGGTTTGTAAATTTATTAAGGTTAAAAAATTACTATGCATTATTTTTTAGAGAATAATAAAGTTTATTAAGTAAATAATAATAATAATAATAATAACGTAAATAATATTTATTAGATTTGACAATTATATTTATATAATAATAATAATATTTTATATGTATTTTAAAAATGATGTATATAATATTTAGGAATTTATATATATTTTTATTCATTAATATAATATTTAATAAAATAAAAAATTGATATCATAACTAAAACTCATTATAATAATATAATACATTTTAATATGTATGTTAGGAAAAAAAAAAAAAGGAAAAAAAAATTAATTACTAATTCATATAATATATTTTAATATAATAAAATTCATATCATTTTTTCAATATAATAATATAATTAGAACTCATTATAATTGATCGTGCTCGAAATCGGTTTGGTGTTCTAGTCGACTCCGGTAGCTCGAACCACTTAGAATTTGTATTGATGGGAAGGCTCTCGAGTAGATCTGCAAAGGGAAGAGCAAACGTGAACTGCAGGCCAACTGGGGGAAATGGGGGTGTTATCCCAGTTTGGCACTCCGACGCTCAAGTCAGGTACTTACTCAGAGAAGAAAGAGATGTATTGAGGGTCGAAGGAACAATAATTCTGCTTACCAATGCCATAAATGTTGTGGATATTTATAGGCCCAAGGTTAGGTGTGTGATTCCTGTCCTGTGTCACAGTTGGCTCCCCTGTACCATGGGAGGCCCTCGACCTTTCTTCCACGCCATTGGCCTATCGTACAGATCGCCGGTCGATGGCTCGAGTGGTCGAAAAGGTCCTGAGGTCGAGATCTCGTTGTGGTGAGAATAAGGAGACTTGGGTTCCCAGCCCGTTCGATTTGTCATTCTAGGAATGGCTACCGACCGGTTGAGAGGCAAGTGATCGTCATCGATCGACCACTTGAGCAGGAGATTGGGGTGACGTATCATCCGACGTGGAGCCTGTGACCCACATGTCACCTTCCAATTGTTGGGCCACGTGCCGAAGAATGCCCCGTCAATAATAATAATCAAATAAATAAATAATTACTTAAAATTAAAAGTGTTGATATTGCAAAGGATTTTTGCAAATTTCATTTGAAAGATTTTTTGTGCATATTTAAATAAATACAAGGTTTTTTGTGCATATTTCAACAAGAGATTTATTCTACTTCAATAAAGGTGTAAATGTCGTTACACATACCAAAAACACTAAAAGAGTCGCAGTGAACGCACCTGAAACTCAAACGCACTTGTAGGTTTTCCACACAAAAAAAAATATATATATATATATATAATTTTTTGGAGAATTCTTTTTGACAGGATTTTTTTTTTTTTTTTTTTCTCTTTTCAAGTAAAAATAACTCTTAAAACATTAAATTAGTTTCTTCGAAATCCCAGAACCCGTACAGCTGAAAAGAGGCAAATAAGAGTCATGTCCCAAAAAAGGATGGAAGCAGCTTCTTCCCCTTTCCTCCTAAAAGCTGGTCCGAAACAATCGAATTTGATCAACTCTTCTGATTTCAGGTTCAGGATTAATACGAGTATCCCTGATTCCAAGCATTTCACAATCATCTCTTCTTTTACATCCTTTGAGCCCATAAAGAAACTGATAAAACACACCTCTCAGAAACTTCAAATTCTCAAGAAGGCCAATCCACCCAAAGAATTACATCAAGAAAAGATATCATCTCGCAACCCATCGGCTATATTTTTCGATATATTAGATGATTTCATTTGCGACTTCCTCGAGTCACCCCTCGTCCCATATCTCGACCCAAAGCAGATTTTCTCGGCCAACTACGCTCCCGTTGACGAGCTGCCTCCGACCGCCTGCAATGTGGTGGAAGGTTCCCTCCCGAGGTGCCTGCACGGCGGTGCATACATCCGCAACGGGCCGAATCCTCAATTCATCAACCTCAAACGGCCTTATCACTTCTTAGACGGCGACGGGATGCTTCACGTGGTCAAAATCTCAGAATCAGGCGACGGAGCCACTTACTGCAGCCGTTACGTCAAGACTTACAAATACAGGATCGAGAGGGAGATGGGTTCCCAAGTTTTCCCAAGTGTTTTCTCCTCATTCAGTGGATCAGTGCCCGCTTCAATCGCACGCTTACTCGTAAGCGTCGCACGTGTGCTTGTAGGTCAGTACGATCCGCTTAGCCACGGCCTCGGCGTCGCCAATACCAGCCTGACTTTATTCCGACGGCGTATGTTTGCTCTGTGCGAGTCCGACCTCCCTTATGAGGTGAAAGTAACTCCGGAAGGAGATATCGTGACCCTCGGCCGGCATGATTTCAGGATTAACAGTAATAATACTAAAGGCGATTTCTTGACCATGACTGCACATCCGAAAATGGATCGAGAAACGGGAGAGATGTTCGCGTATGGATCCAACGTCACGCGTCCCTTCTTGACCTTCTTTATCATAGACCCAGATGGGGAGATACGGCTCAAGAACGTCGTACCAATACACTCCATCCAGGGAATTACAGCAATCCACGATTTTGGGGTCACGAAAAACTATGCTGTGTTCCCGGATACGCAGATCGTGGTCAGGCCGTCTTGGATAATGGCGAGAGGAAGATCCCTGGTGGGAGTTGATCGTGACAAGGTGCCGCAACTCGGTGTCATCCCGAGGTATGCCGAGGATGAGAGTGAAATGTGGTGGATTGATGTCCCAGGATTCAACTTGTTGCACTGTTTTAATGCTTGGGAAGAAGCCGAAGAAGAAGAATCAGAAGCTGACAGGATCGTCATTTTGGCTTCGAATGATGTAGCAGTTGACAAGTTCTTAGAGAACATTGGGTCATCACGTTTGACGTTGGAGAAGGTGACGATAGATCTTAAGGGGAGGAGAGTGCACAGGCATCCGCTGTCAACTACCAAGTTTCTTGAATATGCAGTCATCAATCCGGCTTATGCAGGAAAGAAGAACAGGCAATGTGGTTATTTTATCCCCCTACTTGCAGCAAAAATGAAAAACTAAGGAAAATTGCATTTTTGGTATACCAATTAAACTATTTTAGTGATTTTGGAATATTTTATTTTCTATCAATGAAATAAGTTTATATCATTAAAATTAAGTAATTTAGTGTCAAATTTGACCGGAGTCTCTAAATAACTACCGGCAAACAACCCGATTTTTCATGTGTCCAAGTAAAACAGGGCGGTTTTCGATTGACAAAAAACAATTCGGGTTAAATTTGACACTAAATTACTTAATTTTGAATGTATGGACCTATTTTATCGACAAAAAATAAAACGTTTTAAAACCGCTGAAATGATCTAAGACGGTATATCAAAAATACAATTTCCCCAAAAACCTTAGAACTACATAATTCATATGACTAGTATTGGGAAATTAGTAATACTTCACCGAGCAAAAACGGAAAACTAATTTCTTGGATAATTCTAGCTTGAATTTGTTTCGTTCAAACTAATATAATTGAGGGAAGAGAGTGTTTTGCACTTATTCTGAGATCTATACAAATTTTAGAGATTGATTAGTTAAATACCAAGTACAATACACTTATTCATGTAATTAGTTGGATTCAACGGATTAGAATATTACTAATTTATTGGTTAGTTGCATGAAGAATGAAAAACCTAAGAACTACATAACTTATGTGACTAAAATTAATACTTCACCAAACAAAAACCGCAAATTTTCACTAGTTATGACGAAAGTGAACATATTGTTAGTGACGATCGATCTTGATATATTACTGTTACTCAGGTATATATACGCCGGAGTAATAGGCCGGACGAATATAGTTGGACTGGTTAAACTAGACCAATCATTAGCCAGTGAGGTTGTTGACGATTGCACGGTTGCTAGCCGCCTGTATGAGCCGGGGTGGTGCGGAAGTGAGCCATTTTTTGTGGCGAAGGAGCCCGATAATCCGGAAGCAGAGGAGGATGATGGCTATTTAGTTACATTTGTACATGATGAGAATGCTAATGAATCTAAGTTCTTGGTGATGGATGCTAAGTCCCCTAATCTGGACATAGTTGCTGCAGTTAAGCTGCCTCGTCGTGTTCCCAATGGTTTCCATGGTATCTTCGTGCCTGGAATTGATCTCAACTGACTTTGAAAATTATTTAGGTTATTGTTATGCAATGAATTTGTAAGTTTCTCGTATATATTCACTTTAATTGGAATTTGTAGTACGTATCTTTATGTTTTTATCTTGATTCGTGAACCTCCTTCAACTAATTATTAAATTAGTATGCTTTTAATTTGACAGCGAGTAGTATGACCTGGTATTTTGGGTACTCTCCATTTGAATTTAACTTCGTTATATTAGGGAAAATGACTAAATACTAAATGTGCAAAACTCTTGCTTATATATCGGTAGGGTTCAGGCCTTGAATCTCGGATACAAATTTTCATGACAGTATATATTTGCACAGCTATTGTTTAAAGTTTAAAATCGAGAATGAATTGGAGAGATTAACACACGAGAAACTGTGCATTATATGAAACTATGAATTATCAAATAATTATGCATCGAATGAAATTATGAATTATCATCAACTCATCGAACTACTAAAGTGCAAAGTATTACAAGGATTCGAACATGAATGATTAAGCTAGTAAATTAAATAAGGTAGATAGCCGAATCACTAAATTACATCATTGGGTGATATATACATATTTAAATACTGATAAATACTATTAATATGATTTTTCCATTCACATGTACAACTGAGAAATCGATTATGAGGCTCACTGCTCAGATAATTGCCAAAAAACCCAACTTTAGCGATCAAATATTAACCATCAAATAACGAATATTATAAAGATCATTTAATTTATAGGATTTAAATTGCAATGTTTTAGAAAGTTCAAGACTAAAAATGGTTAAATGAGAATGACAACACACAATATCACAATTTACACCCGTAATATTTATTAAAGTTGCATTTTAACCTTTAATTTATATAGCTAATCATATATGTTCAACGCAAAGAAGCCAAGAATAAAAGCTAAAAACAACCTTGGTCACCAAAATATCATATAGACATAATCAATAACTTGGTTTTTAAATATAAATAAAAGAATTGAGGAGAATAATAATAATAAATTAAATGAGAAATGATTTTGGTGAAATAAAAAACCTAATATCTTAATGAATTAGGGAGGTCAGTCCCAGCAAGAAAATGCATGATGAGAGAAAGGGATCGAGCAGGCTGGTAACTTGGCACTTGGTGGCCTGCTCCTCTTACTGTCACAAATGTTAGGTTGCCTTCATATACTTGTGTATATCCACCAACCTGAACGAATAATTCAATTAATTTAACTTAACTTAATTTTGTTACATATAGTTTAATTAATAAAAATTTGAAATACAAGAAACCCATTTCCCCTATATCTAACTTGGGATAGGAGTAAAAGGAACCTATATTGTATGGATACGGATACTGCGATAGACACGATATAATACAAATACGATGACATAAATTTTTTTCTGAATTTTCTACTTGATAAATGTCAGATACGTGTCGTGACACAACAAAATGATACTTTTTTAAAAGTGTTATGCATTAGAGAAAAGAACTATCTTTTAAATGGAAAGATAATACAAGTATAAATTCTAGAAGTATAATTCAGCATACAAAATTCCACCCAAGTAGTTTCTCTATTCCGGCAATTCTTTACTCTATTTTTTAATTCTCTTCATCCATAAATTACTCACTTCATACTCTACATGATCATATCCCAGAGATTTTGTAGAGTATGATATAGTTATTTTATGGGCAGAACGAATTAAAAAAATCGATCAAAGAATAGCTGAGAATTTAAAAACTACGTTGATGCATAAATTATTTGGACGAATATTCCTGCTTTATTCTGCATGAAAAGGCTTTTCTGGAGTAAAATTAGAGGTATAATTTTTTTCATTATAAAAGAGTTACCTCTCCACCGAGGTACCAAGGATGCCAAGATGTTTGGATGGGGAGTTTCATTTCCTTGATAGAATGTTGTGTTGAAGTAACTGGTATTCTTCCATCCGTATCGCCACTGCATTTCCCATGCACCAAATAATATTATATTGTATACATTAATAAAATATGGCCTAAGCGTGTGCTCCAAAAAAAAATATTACTATTAAAGTATATTAAAATTAAATTTTTTATATTAATAAAAATTAAATAATTATTAAATTATGATTAATAAATTCGATAGTATCATATTAGTAAAAGGAAAAAGAGAATAAGAATATAAAAAAAAATTTGTGAGAGAAAAATGGAGTTAAAAGATAATATAAGAATGGATCTAACCCATAATATAATAGTATAGATCATATGATTTTAAAATTGATTTGATTTAACTAAATGGGTTGTGGATGAAGTATTTTTAAAATATATAATATACCGATTACAGAATAATGAGTTTAATTAATTACCTGAATATCCAAACTCGAAGTCCATTGGCCATAAACTCTTTGAGCAGAGGAATGACAGTTGATGGGCTATCTTCCCATTTCTGCAAAACTTCACTGCAATTTTAAGGAAATATATATATATTTTTCAGAAAATTGGTTGATATGTAAAGTTACCAATATAAATCCTAACTCAATAATAATTCAAGCATTCTTGGTGAATATAGTAACAAAGCCCGAGGGATAATAAACGGATACGATAACGTAGACACGCCACAATATCACGTGATACAACACGATAAAATGATATTTATTAAATGTTTATGCAAAGTTTTTGTTCTATTTTTGGAAAAAAAAAACAATATTTTGTCTCTGTAAACATTAACTTTTCTCATATTTTATATACATCCAAAGATGTCCTATTAATTGTATTAAGATTTCTAATTATGCTCTAAGCATGTAGAAAAAAGTAGAAAACTAAAAAAGCATCAGTACAATTACTAACCTGCATGGTTGCCATTCATAGGGAATTTTGGTAACATTGGCATGGAGTGCCTTCTGAACATCAGGCCTATTCAGATACGCATACACGTAATAGTCCCCGCAAGGATCAAGAACCAGCGACTGCATCATGAAAATTAAATAAAATTAATTCTTGCAAATAATTTTTATTTAACACAAAATATATTCAGAACTAATTATTAAAAACAATTAGGGCGGAAAACCTATCTGGATGTCTCAAACCGGTGATGAACTTTTCAAATATACAAGAGATTTAAGGGGAAGTTGGTGTAATTTACGCGAAATAGTAAACAATACCTACCGTAGCCTTCTTGGGCTTGTCTGTAATGCTGGTATTAGAGCACAGAGGAGCATAAATATTATAAATATCAATACGATTTATATTTCTGGCAGCTTCATCAGAAGCTTCATTGCATTTATCTGTTTGTTTCGTGGCGTTGGGAGAGAAATCACAGTACTTCATGATTTGGGAAGTGGTCTCATCAGAAACCAAAGCATGGCTTCCGAAATATTCGTACATTCCTCTCACATCGGTCTCATCGTTGATCACTGCATTGCCTATCTGCATTTTGTTCAAGAAAAGTACATGAGCTGCATATTTTTATAATAACAGTAATATTAGCAATAATTACAGCAACATCCCTTATAATGATGCTCAGTTATACGTATATCGTTTATTAGTTTTAAATTCGGCGTAAAGGGCATTACAGGACTGGAAGGGTAGTTCTTATCCTTTCAAATTGACAGAAGTAGATACTTAAACTAAAAGAAATAGCAGAAGGGCCACCGCGGTTCCACTATGTGGTCATGAAATCGGAAGAACCGAGATTTGGAGGATGAACCAAGATTATAACTTATTCTACACCCACAATCCAAACCTAAGTAAAACTTTTCAAAGTGAACCAATCTAAGATAATCAAGAGGGAAACCTGTAATTTCGAAACTAAGAGGGGAGGTTTGTGTATTAGTAATTTAAGATAATCAAGAGGGGAACCTGTAATTTCGAAACTAAGAGGGGAGGTTTGCGTAATTAGTAAATTTGCATGAGAGATCAGTATTTAACTATACAATAAAGATGTTGATTTTATTTAACCAAACATGTTTTGATAACCATTTCAACAACATATTCGTGTGTTCCATCAAGTTAGTATATTCAAAGTTAAATATTGGTCAATTTTAGGCCTGATTTCTAATGTACTAACTCACATACAAACATCTAAAATATAATGTACATGCTCCACATAAAGTGGCTGATGTCGGGATGGGGTACCCTGTTGGTTTCACATAGTGGAAGGGACCATTCAACAACTAAACTAAGAAAAGATATACACGGAATCCAATTTGTATAAATACAGATAAAATGATAGAGTTTTTCTTTTCTTTTTTTAATTTATCACGTTATAGGTATGTGACAAGGTATTCAACACACAATACCCGATCCAATAAAACACGATAAAATATATTTTTATAAGTACCCGTGTAATTATGTGTATAAGTATGTGTTTGTATGACCTATAAAACTAATGGTTAAATTTATTCTAAAATAATGTGAAGATTTAGCCGTTGCATTGCACATGCTAACATTGTCAACAATATGAAGTAGAGTAGGCTAGGGCCCATGAGAATAATTGAGCAGTTTGGCCCCAATATGATGCTCTTAGAAGTGTCATTGTTATTATTACTTTTATCATTATAATTGTAATTATTACTATTATCATTATAATTTATAACTATCTCAAGTGATCCTCATCATACTCACTCCTACAATCCCCATGTTCTACAAAAAGTGCTAAATTTTCCACTAATTAATCTGAAATTCCAAAGTGCACAAGATGAAAGGGAACTCACAATGATTCCTTTGAGATTGATAATGTTCTTCTTAGCCTTCAAATTGTGGTAGAGGATGGTGTGTGCCAATTGAGGTACATAATGACCTGCATAACTTTCTCCGGAAATGTAAAAATCTCTATATTTGTACTCCGGAAATCTCTCTAACCAGTTCAATAAGAAGGCATAGTTGTCGATGGCCGTCCTACTATCTCCGCCAGTCACGAAATCATCCGTGGTGTTAGAGTACGAAAACCCTACCCCGGCCGGAGATTCCAAGAACAGAACATTGGCAGCTGAAAAATTAATCAAGGACAAAAAATGTTAGCAAAGTGAATATATTAATAACAATAATAACAACTTGAATTAAACAAGAATGTTATACAAACCATAGTTCCATGCAAATTTGTTTTTGTAGAGTGTTTTGCCATCACTATGAACCCTGAAAGGCCCAAGCTCCTGCATGGCTCCATAGGCTAAAGAAGAACAACCAGGCCCTGTTCAAGATTCAAATATTGCACATTAATTTACACATCTAGATCAAACAAATATGTCAGATTAGTCTAATTATAATCAGAGTAATTTTATTATAATAATCATATTATACGAACTTAATGTGGGACATAAAATCATTCCACAACAGCTAGACATAAGTCCAAGTGATCTGTCTAGATCAAAGAGCAATTCACACAACCAATGAAGTAGATGCATTATATATATATATAGTTCTTTTCTAGATGGAAATGTGCTTTAAACTATTGGTATATAAAAGGGAATTGGGTGCAACATGCAAAACCTTTATAATGAAGACTAAATTACTTTACTTGAGCACGAAAAGAAGACTAAAAACAGAACTAAACTTTTGAAATTGCACTTACATCTTACCTTTTCTTGATTTCTTAAAACAAAACCTTCCATTCTTTTCCAATATTAGGTCTCTATGTGAAAGTTCACACTCCAAATAATAAATTAAAATAAAAGATATGGTTCGAAAATGATCAAAATTCAAAAGTATCTCCAAAAAGTAACCACTCTTTCCAAGGATTAAAAAGAACACTTTATCTTGGCAACCCAAAAACAAAAAGTAAAAAAAAAAAAAAAATCACTTTATCTAGTATTTTTACGAGTGTATATTACATATAAAAATTAAAATATAATTATATAAATTATTTTAAAATATATATAAATGTTTTATAATTTAAAATACTAAAAAATTAAGCTTTTCGAGCTCGAATTCGAACCCAAGACTCAGAGCAAACAAATTTTAACCTATCAAATTATTCGAATTTGAGCTCAGGTTCGGCTCACCTCATATGCATACCTCTTTTAATTATGGTAGGTTAATCTTTTGATAAGTAATCACATCTCAAAACTATGTGGGAATTTTTTCCACTTAAAAAAGAGAATAAATCACAAATTCACAATCTCAAAATATGAAATTCCCCTCAACAATTCCCCAAAAAAACAGGTAAGTGATCATTAATTAATTACCTCCATTGAGCCACAGAAGAAGAGGCAACGACTTCTGATTCCTCTGAGCCTCAACAAAATAGTAATAAAACGCCCTCCCAGCAGTTGAATTGACAGTAACATATCCACCATATTGCTTGAAGTTAACTGGTGGCTGTCCCGGCAGACTATCAATTCTGTCATTCTCCTTAAACCCTTGTTGAGGATGATGATGAACTGCATGATCTTTCCCGTGAAGAATACGGCTCGCATTGAAATGGCTCGTGTCGATGTTCATATCCCCATTCATCATCTTTTCCTTGTAGATGCGGGAAAGGGCTTCGATTTGCTTCTTCGATGCAGTGGTTTGTGTTGAAAGGCATGATAATAGCAGTAAAGTGCAGAAGAGAATACCTTTGTTCTCCATGTTTTGTTTATGTTTGAGTGATGAAGAATGGGATGGAAGAATGAGAGTTTGGAGTATATATGATGATGATGATACGCTTTGTCTACAAGTGTAGGAGTCTCAAGTCTCAACAAACATGGAGAGACGTTGGGATTGGATGATGCCTCAATTTTTGTTTTGTTTTCTTGGTTTTTTTATTTTTTTATTTTATTTAAAGATTCCCAACTTGATGCAATAATTAAATTATTGGTCAATAAACTGGTGATAAATTGGGGGGGGGGGGGGGGGGGGGGGGGGGGGGTAATGGGAAAGACAATGTATGATTCATATCGCTATTGTTTTAAACTTATAATCAATGTTAATATATGTAAATTATTTATGGTTTTATATACTATACATTTCTAATTTATTCTTATTTTTTTGAAAACCAAACCCCTTAAAGGTAAATATAATAGCAAATCATGAAAACCAATAAAAAAAATACAAGAAGAAATAACAGAAAAATTAATGCAGGCCGAAGCCGCAATTCCAATAAATTTATGAGCTATTATATTAGCATCATGTCTAGTAAACGAAAAACGAATCCTAATAATAGGATTCGACTCCTTGAAATTGATTTTGTTCCTTCCAAGTTTCGCAGCCGCCTTTTCTCCGAAACGAGAGGAATTATTGATCTCTTTAGTATATACTTCTTCTAATCCAATCTAATCAGATTAGATATTGATTTATTTAGAATAAAGTTTTGAGAAAATATTTTTCATGATAGAATTCCAACGAATTGGTTTCAATTAAATCCCGGGTTAAATTTAATTTGGAGCTAAAAGAAATGTAACCATCAGTTATATACTTTATTTGTGTAAGTCTGCCACTAAATTTAGTTATTGCTTTACGGGAAAAAAAAAAAAAAGAAAAGAAGAAAAACAGAAAATACACATACTTGATTAATTAGCGTAGAGTTAATTATGAACATATTGAGGTGTCAAGCGATTCCCCAAAAAAAAAAAAAAAAAAAAAAACAGAGGAGAATATGCTAATTTAAAATTAGAAATTGGCAAAAATGAGATATAAGATGGTTGATTAATTTAAATGAGCATAATTGTTGTTGACAAAGAACATGGTATAACATGACAAATCGGTGAATTTAAGGATATTTTCTTCATTGGAGTGAATATAAACATACATGCATCCACATGTTGCACATTATAGCTTGCCATGTTACTCTGCAATATAATAAGAGACGACCATATTTTGGGCTTCTATGGAATATTTTGCCTAGATTTTAGTTAATTCCCCAACATATTTATTATTATTATTTTCTTGGGCCATAATAAAAGAATACAATATCTTCCCTATTAACTAGTAACTTTGTACGTTGGATGTATGTATCGACAAAATATTATTATTATTTAAATGTATATTAATTAAATTCTTTATGTTAGAGTATATTTTATAATCATATTAATATAATTACCAAAATTTATAATAAATAGGTATTATTAAAAATGATGATTATAATAGGAACTAATAAATTTGGAGGAAAAAGGATGTAAAGATAATGTGAAAGAAAAAAAAAAACCAATTAAAACTACGATAAATTAATAATTGATCCCTAATAAGGCAAAAAACTTATTCTAAATCCCTTAGTTTGAAATTTGCCTATTTTAGATCCCTAATACATAACATATTTTTGCTAAATCCCCAAAACGCATAAAAATATCATAGTGCCCTTGATGAAATTGAAAAATGATAAGCCATGTTTCTTGAATCATCTCTTTTCTTACCTTCCTTATTCACCCCACTGATCGATTTCTGAATTTCGACCACCGATGAAAAGTCTTTTCACCAATCGATTTTCAAAATCCGATCACCGTCGACGAGCGTAGCTTATCGTTGTTGATGATGAAGAAGAAGAAGTCGACACACCTAAGTTTAATTTCAAGTATTTTCTGTAACCTTTTTGATTCGACATTTTTAGATTCAGATTTGTGAATAAATTTCTGCAAATTTGAGATTTCTATATATATGTTAATAAATTTCAGCAAATTTGAAATTTCTACATATATGCGATTTGAAATTTCTATATATATTTAAAAGAGTTTTGTGTGCTATGAGATTTGAGATTTCTTCATGTATATTTTTTGGGAGCTATAAGATTTGAGATTTTTGTATATAGGTGTGAAGAGAGTTTTGCGATTTGTGATTTTTGCATATATCTGAGATTTTTGCAATTTGGAATTTCTGCATATATCTCAATAGTTTTGATGTGTGCTATTAAGTTTACAATTGTTTTTGGTTGGGTAATCTGGTGTTGAATCTAAAATTATGAACTGTTTGAGTATTTTAGTTGGTTTCTTAACAATCACTTTATCCATTATTTGTATTTTGGGAATTTTACCAATTATAGTGTCAATTTATTTGAGTTTTCTGCTAAGAGAATTGAAATTTCTCATATATCTAAAGAGATTTCTGCTTGAAATTTGAGATTTTAGATTTTTGTAAAACAATTGTTTGAAATTTTTGAAATTTCGGCATATATCTGTATATATTTTTGCATGAACTGACTATGAGATTTCTGCATATATCTAAATATATCTTTGCATAAATTGACTATGGGATTTCTGTATATATCTGAATATATTTTTGCATGAACTGACTGATTATTTGCTATTGTGTTTGTTCCCATAAATAGATTATAATAACCTTTTGCAACGATTTGTTTTCTCACAGAAAACTAAATAGTGACCGAGCTTCTGGAGGATGCATGAACATTTTATGATGATGAACTATGTCGCACATTCCGTTTTTGAATAACAGTATTCTAGTTTGGTATTTATGTTTTATTTTCTTCGGTTGTAGTTGTAATTTATGAATGAAAATATGTTTGTGGAAAATTTGTGGTCTATGGTGTACTGTAATTTGGTTTGGATATGTGTTCTAGGGATTTTAACTAGGGTAAATTACACCAAGGTCCCCTGAGGTAATGGGAAAGACAATGTATGATTCATATCGCTATTGTTTTAAACTTATAATCAATGTTAATATATGTAAATTATTTATGGTTTTATATACTATACATTTCTAATTTATTCTTATTTTTTTGAAAACCAAACCCCTTAAAGGTAAATATAATAGCAAATCATGAAAACCAATAAAAAAAATACAAGAAGAAATAACAGAAAAATTAATGCAGGTCGAAGCCGCAATTCCAATAAATTTATGAGCTATTATATTAGCATCATGTCTAGTAAACGAAAAACGAATCCTAATAATAGGATTCGACTCCTTGAAATTGATTTTGTTCCTTCCAAGTTTCGCAGCCGCCTTTTCTCCGAAACGAGAGGAATTATTGATCTCTTTAGTATATACTTCTTCTAATCCAATCTAATCAGATTAGATATTGATTTATTTAGAATAAAGTTTTGAGAAAATATTTTTCATGATAGAATTCCAACGAATTGGTTTCAATTAAATCCCGGGTTAAATTTAATTTGGAGCTAAAAGAAATGTAACCATCAGTTATATACTTTATTTGTGTAAGTCTGCCACTAAATTTAGTTATTGCTTTACGGGAAAAAAAAAAAAAAAGAAAAGAAGAAAAACAGAAAATACACATACTTGATTAATTAGCGTAGAGTTAATTATGAACATATTGAGGTGTCAAGCGATTCCCCAAAAAAAAAAAAAAAAAAAAAACAGAGGAGAATATGCTAATTTAAAATTAGAAATTGGCAAAAATGAGATATAAGATGGTTGATTAATTTAAATGAGCATAATTGTTGTTGACAAAGAACATGGTATAACATGACAAATCGGTGAATTTAAGGATATTTTCTTCATTGGAGTGAATATAAACATACATGCATCCACATGTTGCACATTATAGCTTGCCATGTTACTCTGCAATATAATAAGAGACGACCATATTTTGGGCTTCTATGGAATATTTTGCCTAGATTTTAGTTAATTCCCCAACATATTTATTATTATTATTTTCTTGGGCCATAATAAAAGAATACAATATCTTCCCTATTAACTAGTAACTTTGTACGTTGGATGTATGTATCGACAAAATATTATTATTATTTAAATGTATATTAATTAAATTCTTTATGTTAGAGTATATTTTATAATCATATTAATATAATTACCAAAATTTATAATAAATAGGTATTATTAAAAATGATGATTATAATAGGAACTAATAAATTTGGAGGAAAAAGGATGTAAAGATAATGTGAAAGAAAAAAAAAAACCAATTAAAACTACGATAAATTAATAATTGATCCCTAATAAGGCAAAAAACTTATTCTAAATCCCTTAGTTTGAAATTTGCCTATTTTAGATCCCTAATACATAACATATTTTTGCTAAATCCCCAAAACGCATAAAAATATCATAGTGCCCTTGATGAAATTGAAAAATGATAAGCCATGTTTCTTGAATCATCTCTTTTCTTACCTTCCTTATTCACCCCACTGATCGATTTCTGAATTTCGACCACCGATGAAAAGTCTTTTCACCAATCGATTTTCAAAATCCGATCACCGTCGACGAGCGTAGCTTATCGTTGTTGATGATGAAGAAGAAGAAGTCGACACACCTAAGTTTAATTTCAAGTATTTTCTGTAACCTTTTTGATTCGACATTTTTAGATTCAGATTTGTGAATAAATTTCTGCAAATTTGAGATTTCTATATATATGTTAATAAATTTCAGCAAATTTGAAATTTCTACATATATGCGATTTGAAATTTCTATATATATTTAAAAGAGTTTTGTGTGCTATGAGATTTGAGATTTCTTCATGTATATTTTTTGGGAGCTATAAGATTTGAGATTTTTGTATATAGGTGTGAAGAGAGTTTTGCGATTTGTGATTTTTGCATATATCTGAGATTTTTGCAATTTGGAATTTCTGCATATATCTCAATAGTTTTGATGTGTGCTATTAAGTTTACAATTGTTTTTGGTTGGGTAATCTGGTGTTGAATCTAAAATTATGAACTGTTTGAGTATTTTAGTTGGTTTCTTAACAATCACTTTATCCATTATTTGTATTTTGGGAATTTTACCAATTATAGTGTCAATTTATTTGAGTTTTCTGCTAAGAGAATTGAAATTTCTCATATATCTAAAGAGATTTCTGCTTGAAATTTGAGATTTTAGATTTTTGTAAAACAATTGTTTGAAATTTTTGAAATTTCGGCATATATCTGTATATATTTTTGCATGAACTGACTATGAGATTTCTGCATATATCTAAATATATCTTTGCATAAATTGACTATGGGATTTCTGTATATATCTGAATATATTTTTGCATGAACTGACTGATTATTTGCTATTGTGTTTGTTCCCATAAATAGATTATAATAACCTTTTGCAACGATTTGTTTTCTCACAGAAAACTAAATAGTGACCGAGCTTCTGGAGGATGCATGAACATTTTATGATGATGAACTATGTCGCACATTCCGTTTTTGAATAACAGTATTCTAGTTTGGTATTTATGTTTTATTTTCTTCGGTTGTAGTTGTAATTTATGAATGAAAATATGTTTGTGGAAAATTTGTGGTCTATGGTGTACTGTAATTTGGTTTGGATATGTGTTCTAGGGATTTTAACTAGGGTAAATTACACCAAGGTCCCCTGAGGTTTGGCATAATTACAAATTAATCCCTCCACTTCTGGAAATTACGAATTAGTCCCTATAAATACTGTTTCAGTTGAGGTCTCTAGATGTCGTTAGGGTTCCGTTAATTTGGACAGGACTACATTGTTTATATGATTTAGTTAAGGGGTCATTTTGTAAGAAAATTAATTGTTCAGGGACTTTTTTGTAATATTTTTCGAAAATTCAAATGTCAAATTAACGGAACCCTAATGGCGTCTAGGGACCTCAATTGAAACAGTATTTATAGCGACCAATCCGTAATTTCCAGAAGTGGAGGAATTAATTTGTAATTATGCTAAACCTCAGGGGACCTTGGTGTAATTTACCCTTTTAACTAATTATAATACTGATTTGTTGATCAAGGAATTAAAAATGTTGAACTAATTTATCAACATTTAGAGTAAATGCAGGATTAAATTATCAACATACAGACTATGGAGTGACGAAGTAGTAACGTGGAACTAAACGTACAGCTTATGGAATGATGAAATGATAAAGTGGAACTAAACGTACATTTTATGGAGTGATGAAGTGGTAATGCGGAACTAAACGTACAGTTTATGGAGTTAGTGTTCATAATATGTAAACATGAAGTCTTTCAAATTACTTTTAAGTTTCTTGAGTGTTCAAATTATAAAAGTTAAAACACTAATTCCTTTGATCCTCACGTGTTAACATTATAGTTCAAAAAACTCAAGATTAATTGGAAGGATTTCATGTTTACATGTTATGGACGCTAACATATTATTTATCAATGTTTGATCATGCTACTTTAAGCTACAATTTTATCCCTCATATGGCGTTTCCCTTATAGTACAACATGATAGAATCATAAAATATCATTTCATACAGTCTTACGTTGATATTTAATGAAAAAATAATGATCATTTGATCGTGTATACTAGAAAAACATTAGTCATCGTTGAATTTACACTACAGATCAAGCAGTTAGTTCCACATTATCACTTCATCACTCCATAAACAGTACGTTTAGTTCTACATTGAATTCTTTCTCCTTTTCGATTATTTACTGTATAGATAAAGCATTAGTTCCGCATTACCACTTCATCACCCTATAAACTGTACGTTTAGTTTCGCATTACCACTTCACCACTCCATAAATTGTACGTTTAATTCCCAGTTACCAATTCATCACTTCATAAATTGTAAGTTTAGTTCCGGATTACCACTTCAATACTCCATAAACTGTACGTTTGGTTCCACGTTACCAATTCATCACTTCATAAACTATACGCATTGATAATTTAATTCTAATTTATCCTGCATTTACTCTAAGCGTTGATAAATGAGTTCGACATTTTTAATTTCTTGATCAACAAATCCGCATTATAATTGGTTAAAATTCTCAGAACGCATTCAAACCAAATCACAGAACACTTAAACCAGAAATATTCCACAAGCATATCTTCATTTGTAAATTAAAACCAAAATCGAAGAAAATAAAACATAAATACCAAACTAGAATACAGTAATTCAAAAACGAAATGTGCGACATGATTCATCATCATAAAATATTCATGCATCCTCCAGAAGCTCGGCCACTCTTCAGTTTTTTTTTGAGAAAACAAATCATTGTAAAAGGTGATTATAATCTATTTATGGGAACAAACACAATAACAGATAATCAATCAGTTTATACAAAAATATATTAAGATATATGCAGAAATCTCATAGTCAGTTAATGCAGAGATATCTTTAAATACATACAGAAATCTCACAGTTAGTTTATGAAGAAATATATACAGATATATGCCGAAATCTCAAAAATCTCAAACAATTGTTTTACAAAAATCTCAAAATTTAAGTAGAAATCTCTTTAGATATATGAGAAATTTCAAATCTCCTAGCGGAAAACTCAAATAAATTGACATTATTATTGGTAAAATCCCCAAAACACAAATCATAAATAGAGTGATTGTTCAAGAAACCAGCTAAAATACTCAAAACAGTTAATAACTCTAAATTCAACACCAGATTACCTAATAAAAAACAATTGAAAATTTAACAGCACACATCAAATGTATTGAGCTATATGCAGAAATTTCAAATCGCAAAAATCCCAGATATAAGCAAAAATCACAAATCATAAAAATCTCTTCACACGTATATACAAAAATCTCAAATCTCATAGCTCCCAAAAAATCTCTTTAGATAATTCACAAAAATACATTGAGAAATCAAATTTGCAGGAATTTATTCACATATATATAGAATTATCAAATTTGCAGAAATTTTACAAATTTGAACCTAAAAATATTAAATCAGAAAGGTTACAGAAAATACTTGAGATTAAACTTAGGTGTGTCGACTTCTTCATCTTCAACAACGATGAGGTGCGATGGTCGGATTTCAAAAACCGATCGTTAAAGAGAACGAGAAATTAAGAAGAAAGATAATTAAAGTGTATGAGATTGGAAGAAGTAAAAATTGCGTGGTTGTAGTAAAAAAATAAGAGTGAAATAGACTTTTCAGGGCTTTGGGGGGTTTAAAAAAAATAAGATGTGTACTGGGGATCTCATATTGACATTTCTCAAAATGGGGATTTAGGAAAAGTTTTAGAGATATTTGGTCATCTTTATTAAATACCCCTTAAAAGTAAGAAAGAGAGATTTGAGAGATAGATAAGTAACTCACATATTGTTTTTTTACAATATCGAAGCGGCACAAGCTGTAATGACACAGATCGAAATAACACAAGTCGAAGCTGCAAGAGACAAACGGTAGCCGAAACTACAGTTGTCAAAAGCAAATTATCTACACAATTAGTCTCACGTTGAATATCAATTTCCATAGGGAAGACTATATATAATAAAGGGATAATTAGGGTAACCCTTGAGGTTTGACGATATTACAGATTACCCCCTGAAGTTTGAGAAATTACGAACTCCCCCCGGGCAATTATCTCCTCCGTTAAATTTAACGGAATGTGTGAAATTTATTATTTTACCCCTAATATGTTGAAACTCAGGGGTGTATATGTAATTATAAAGAGCCAACGGTAAGGGGAATAATGCAAAGATTGAAATTGTTAAGGAGGTTTGATGTAAATACTTGAGTTTTGTGTCTATCCTAGCATATCTCTTTTTCAATAAATGCTACTTAATGATATTTTAACATTTTTATGATAAACTAATTCCATACCTAGAGTTTATGGATGCCTAATATTTTCTGTAGATATTGACCATGGAAGTTCAATGTTTGAAATAATTGTTTAAATGACTCTGTCGGATATTTATGTGAATTTACTAATGCATTTGTTGATTTAGTGTGTTTGCTATGATTTTCAATTTTGAGGAAAAAAATTGACAATGCACTAGTTGATGTTTGCGTGAGTTTTTTATATGAATTTTTATTTTGAGGGAAATTTTGTTATAATTGCAAATAAATTATTTTAAATTAACTTTAAATGGACTTGTACAAAATATATTTAAAACTAAGATATAAATATAAAAGAAAATTTATAACTTATCATATTTCATAGAAATAAATATTCATGAAATATCTAATTCAATTTATATTTATAGACAAAATATAAAATATTAAATTAAATAACAACTTTTTAAATACAAAAAAATTCAAAATTAATTAATATTACAATTATATCATTAAACTTTAAGTAAAATTACAATATACCTCCTAAGGGTGATTCTGGAATTTAAATTTGAATTTAACGGTGTAATTAACGGCAGGTGAAATTTGTGAGAGAGAGTGTAAAGGTCAGGGGGGAGTTAGTAATTTCTCAAACCTCAAGGGGTAATCTGTAATATCGTCAAACCTCAGGGGGCTGCCAGTAATTATCCCTATAATAAAATTGAACCCTAACAAAGAAACTGAACTTCCATACTGAAGAAACAAAACTTCCATTCGAAAGACTCATCAGGAAAAAAAAAAAAAAAAAAAAAAAAAAAAAAAAAAAAAAACTATCCTATGGAAGACTCGAAAAAAACTAACTTCCAAGAAATCAAAATAGTTACTAATTGATAAATAAGTTAATATAGTGTCCAACCATTTATTAACACTACTTGATGGTCTCGCATAAAATATAATATAATAAATATAGCCTATAGAAGAAGGGGCAGTTGCTTAAAAGTACCCCCCAGTTGAAAAAATTTTAGTTAGGTCCCCATTTTTAAAATTATTTTAGTTAGGTCCCCAAATGAGATGCATAATTTGAGTTAGGTCACCATTTTTTCGGTCACATACCACATATGGTGATTTAGATACCACATATGGCGCAATAAATACCACATATGACGAAAAATATACTAACCCCAAATGAGATGCATAATTTGAGTTAGGTCCCCATTTTTTCGGCTACATACCACATATGGTGTTTTAGATACCACATATGACGCAATAAATACCACATATGGTGAAATATATTATTTTTCGCCATATGTGGTATTTATTGCGCCATATGTGGTATCTAAATCACCATATGTGGTATGTGGCCGAAAAAATGGGGACCTAACTCAAATTATGCATCTCATTTGGGGACCTAACTAAAATAATTTTAAAAATGGGGACCTAACTAAAAATTGAGTCCCCATTTGGAGATTTTTCACATATTTCCCGATAGAAAAACTTAACCAAAAAGTTCATCCGGTCAAATCTAAGAGATTTATGAAATAGGTATATGGAAAATTTTAGATCAAATTAATTTCAGATCGAACTTTAACAAATCAAATTGTGCACTATGTTTTTTTTTTTTTTTTTTTTTCTCCAAATAACACTGGCCAAATCAAGCCATAGGGTTATTCACGAAGTCCCCTCCTCTAAAATAAACCACCCAAAAAAAGAAGTATAACAAAAGAATATCAATCCAAGCATCAAACAACAAAAACATGCAAAAATGTTCACGAAAGCAACGAGGCAAAGGCAATCTCGGGCAATGCCAATAAAAGGTCCAAGTGGAAAAAGTCTCATTCGAGGACAGACAAAACACAATTACGATAACCAAACTAGCAGTTAACATCCAAGGCACGATAACCAAGTCAACCACTAGAATCGTGTCTAGATTCTGACTCGCACGAGCTATCTTCCCGATTTGGACTGCCTTGAGTTTTGCTACTTAAAATTCGGTTCAAATTAACCTTGTGCACTACTGATGTTATTTAACCAACACGACAATTGAAAAAACATCTACTCCAATCATTGCACTAGTTTGATCGATAGAAATTTTTGTTAAAATTATCCTTTATCTTATACTTATTACTTTGACTTACCTCGTTAAATATAAGCACCAACAAATAGTCTGAATAAACCATTCAGAATTGTAATTAGAATTACTCAAAAACTATAAGAATTGGAGCTTGAACTTGATATAACATTCCACCTTTTTCTACAATATATTTATTCTTGATATTAAATCACTTTATGCACAAACTTGAGTTGAATCTAACTATTGAAATGTAAAATTTTGTCAACAAAAAAGCAACTTTTTGTTAGGGACTTTGTCGCAACAATTTACAACTAATTATGCGAAGAAAAATTGACAACTTTAATAGGCGAATTGATTGATGCATAATAATTCTTAAATCACAATTAAGGGGGCCCATTGTAATTAGGCACTCGAGTCAACCTTGGCATGTGCAACATATAATAATGTGTGAATTAGAGTGCTTTCCTACATTATTGCCACAAGGACTGCTTTATGTAGTGTACCAAAAATGATGATACAACTCCTGAAGGGTATCATTCTACTTGTCCATGAAACAATTTTAAAAAGAAAAAGAATTGTCGAGGGTATTTCTTGGAAATTTCCCTACCGTTTGAGGCCAAAACGTGCAAAACTATATTAATATAAGAATACAAAAGTGACCACTTTTAATCCACAAAGTAGTGTTTTTACTAAATACGTGTTATTTTTCATATAATATCCATAACTTATTCAATTGAATTATCGATACTCACACAATCTTAAATTAATGTTTTTAGAATTGCTGATACTATCAAAACTTTCCAATTCAATATATATTAGACAAATCGAGATTATCCAATCTTAATAAAATTAATGTTAAATTTTTACAATTATTTAAAATCATAAAACTTATGATGATAATAGTAAAATATACTTCTAGTACAACATATTAAAATGTTCACGGGAATATCAAGTCCCCCCTCCCCCAAACAGAGGCAAAAGGATAATATATTTATAATCTATCAACAAATTATAAAAAATAAAAATATAATTTTTGAAACCAATATTAGTCTAAATATAAATGCATCTAACACATAAAAGTTCTTAATTTTTTTTATTTTTATTTTTTAACACACGCACCTCAAGTGACCAGAGGGATTTGAGACCGGGTCTTTGCCTTCGAGAATCAACCCTCAAACCACTTGATCAACCCTTGTTGGCACATAAAAACTCTAAATATGATTTACCCTTGATTATTAATTTTCCACATGCTATTGGATCTAATTTTATTAGTTATCCGAAACATGATAGTATTAAGAAAAAGCAATATAAATTCTATCGAGATAATCTATATCCTCAAATTATATCTAATTAGGAATTTTATTAATCCCGATTAAATATTTATTTTGTTTTTTATAAAATCTGCAGTAACAACGACAATAATAAAAATAACAGCGAATTACATCTGACTACCCTCACTTTAGGCCTAATTACAATTTAATATCCGTACTTTCGTTTATTACAAATTAGTTCCTGACCTTTGCGTTCCATTTGAGATCCCTGTCCTCCGTTATGATTCCATCAATTTTTTTTTAGTTTTCCCTAAATAAAATGCTAAGAGATCGTTTTGTTAATATTTATAGATTAAGAGATTATTATGTATACATTTGTGTTTAAATTATAAAAAATAACAATATTTATAATTGATATATATAATTAGTAAATCTTATTTTTATTATATATATATATATATATATATATATATATATTGAACTTGTTGTTAAATACATATAATTTTATATAAAAAATGCAAACTTACACAAAAAAAAAAACAGATATATATTTAATTTTAAGTTTAAAAATCATAAAATAAAAAATATCGAAAAAACCTTATTTTTTAGAAAAAAAATATATTGAAAAAATTAGTCTCACAAAATCTAAAAGGATAATCCATGGAAAATCATGTTATTCGTTTTTTAATACAAAAAAAATTGAATATTCCTTCATATATTTTTTCTAATTTTCATTTTTCATAAACATATATGACCAAATTTAATGGCAGATCGCACCTAAAAAAATATGTTCTTGGATTTAACAATACATTAATCATTAAAAAAATTTCTCTCGCCATAGGAGACCATCATGTCCGATGGCGTGGGGAGAGGAGAACGATGGAAATGGATTTTGAGGAAGAATAGATCTGGAACTGATACGATGATTGTGGTGGCGGCGGCGATGGTGGTGCGGTGGCGATGGCGATGGCGATGGCGCCGATTCTCTCTCCCACAGGTTTTCTCTCTTTTATTCCTTCGTTCTCTCTCCTCTTGACTTTGAAGAAGGTGCTAGTGACGGCGAATATGGGTGGTGGTGTTGATGCGGCGTCGATTTGGTGGTGAGTTGATTTGGCAATGGTGAGAAGATTTGATAATGGGTTATTTGGTGGTAGAGGCCGACTAAGCGGCGGCAGCGGAGGTGTTTAGTTGTTTTTTACGTGTCTATCTATTGTTGAAGTCAAGAATTTTTTTTTGGGGTGCAAGATTTGTCATTAAATATGATCACATATGTTTATGTAGAAAGAATAACATGATTTGTCATGGATTAAAAATTCCCTATAAATTATCTGTATTTAACAAGAAATTCAATATATATATGTATATATATATATATATATATATATATATATATATATATATATATATATATATATATATATATTGTAATTTTGAGGAGAATATATAATATATCTTTAATATATAATTAAATAACCACTAATATTATATATATATATATATATATGTAAAATAAAAGTAAAATGTATTAATTATATGCATAAATTATAAATATTATTATTTTTATATAATTTAAACACAAATGCATGCATAATAATCCCTAAAATCTATAAATATTAAAAAAATGACCCCCCCCCCCCCCCCCCCCAACATTTAATATATAACAAAATAGTTCTTAGGGGTATTTTGGGAAAACTAAAAAAAATTAACGGAACCCTAACGGAAAACAGGGACCTCAAATGGAACACAAAAGTCTGTTGACAAGGAAAACTAGGTATTTGGTCTATACAATCCCGTAATTGGAGTAATTGATTCTGTAATTATTCACTTTCCTTTTCTAGTCTAGGCTTGTATTGTAATGTATTTATTCATTCTGTATAGTAGAGTTTGTAACAAGTGAATATAATAATACAAAAGCTTTTCACCAACAAAGGCTTCTATTCTTGCAAATATGGTATCAGAGCGGAATTCGATCAAATAATAAATCGGTTTTCTTGCTCATCATGTACCTGTTGGAAAACACGAAACAGAAAGCAGCGGAAATTTAAAAATTTTCCAACAAAAGGACCTTGGACTCGCAATCGTGTATCCAAATTCGTAGAGATAAGAAACTTACTTTTCTTTTATTCTTTCTTGAAGAGTTTCAAGCCATCCAAGAACGCTCTTCTCGCGGCTTGATCCCCTCTCCTTGGTAAAGCTCGAATCTTCAAACTTCTAACTTGAAGCTCTCTAGAGATAGTCCACCAACTTGATCACAATCTAACTAGTAAGGATGCTAGTTCTCTAGTTAGTGTTTAGGCTTAACCTAGGGTTTATTTAATCTTGGAGAAAGGAAGGTGTTCAACACATGAACCAGAAGAATTGCCAATTAGCTCTAAGGGGAACTCGAGCTCCCCTATTTATAAGAGGGGAGTGACCGAAATTCCTAGTCCTTATGGACTAGGGTTTTGGTCCTTCTCTCTCCTATTACTTGATCATCAAGTATTTGACTTTGACTGTGAATTCTAATTCAAATCAACTTTCAAGAGAGTTAAAAATATCCAAACTATTTTTGAATAATTTTATACTTTATTTATTTAAAATAAATAACTTATTTTTTATCTAATTAATTAATTCATAATTAATTAACTAGATTATTTTCTCCAAAATTAGACTTTCTTTTTAATTCAAAATTAAACCAAAGTCTATTAAATAATTAACAAATTAATTATTTAATATATAATTAAATAATCACGTGTGGCACACGTGTCACAATGACACGTGTCCAGTCACGTGACCCACACGTGTGGTTTCACACGTGTGGAACCCTCTAGGCCCGATTAACTCGTTTAATCATTTTAAAGCCTCAACTCATGTAACCAAGTTGTTGTGTGTGACCCTCTAGGTTCTCAATTCAATTAGCAGTGACCCTAATTAATTAATTCACTAATTAATTAATCAGTACACAGATTAAACGACCATAGTCTAGCAACAGGTGTTTAACCCCTAGCTGAATTGGAATGTTCGGATTCGACAGAACCTTTAAGTCATTGATTCATGTGAGATACAATCCTCCTACTTACTATCTCTCAACCAAGATCTAGGGTAAGGGAATAATTAGAACCCTAATAATCCGGTCTTAAAGCTAAGTGCATTTCATATCCATTTGATCTCAATCCAAGAAACCCTTTTCTTGATGTCTTGATCTACTGCCTTGGCCAAGGACTCCATATGGCATATGAATGACTTACACAATAAGAGATCACCTTGCAAATGCAAGTGTAGGTCTTTTCTTGATTCTCATTCACTTTCATGAATCACTTGTGCAGTCCCAGCATAAGCCTTGAATCAGTTGTCTAAGGCGACACCCTTTAAAGCTTATACCTAAGACTACAGAGTTAACTCATAAAGTGACAAGGAACCTCAAGTCTAAGGATCAATTAATCACATCAATGACTCGTGAGATATTTCCTAATCTGGAAGTTTCCATTTCCTAAAATAGAAACTTCCTTTCCCATTTAGGAATGTTCTCACACGGGGCACCTCAGTGAACTTACTTATTGAAGTAAGCACCCTCATGTATCACGCACGTATCAACTATACACTTTGCACCTCCATGAAACAAGGTGGTCCTTCTTAAGGGCGTGATCCCACAAGCAAGCCTTAGAGGAGTCAGGTTGACACTCCCACCGTCTGTAGGACTCATCGGCTTGGAGTATTTTACTAATCATGACTTATGTGATATAGGGCTCGTTTCATGAATCATTTCACCTAAATGGTAGAGTCCTAAAGTCATCAGGATTAGGGGAGTTCTCATACATGCACAACTAAAGTAAACGCATACCAAACAAGAGAATATAAAGAAGTGTTTGCCTGTGATATTAATCATTCGTATATTATTCAAAGATTGTCTGTGACACTAGGAAAGTCCCAAAACGGATTATGACTAATCGGCTTTCTAGGGCACTATTCCTAACAATCTCCCACTTGCCCGTAAAAGCCATTTAGGTACTCTAAGTCCCATCTTCTCAAGATGCACTTTGAGAGCCTATTGACTTTGGGCGTTTCCAAAGTGGATCTGCTATATTCTCTGCTTATGTGACCCTCTTGTTTACACATCTCTTAGGAAACACCTTTTCCTTAAAAAATGATTTGTAATCACGTGTTCAGTCTCTTGGTGAGGTCTTGGTTCTCTTACTTGAGCAACCATCCATTTTATCATACAATATGATAAAGGAGTTGTTTCATGCTAGGAACTTCATCTAACAAGTTAGATGGAGTTTCTTACCCAAACACTTAACTTAGCGTTATATAATACGACTAAGTTGATAGTCGAGTTTTGCAATGTCCGTCTTTGGAACCCCTTTCCAACACATTGCATTACCATTCTGGTAGAAGTTGTATCCTTTCAATGATTTCATAATCATCTATGTTTGATGAACGGTTACATCAAATATCCTTCTAACAACAAGATCTTTTTGGGCTCTATAAACTAATACATATCCTCATTTCTTCTCAAGTACTCTGAGGACATCCTTTATAGAAATCTAATGGCCTTCTCTGAGGTCATTTGGATTCGACCCACTACGCTTAGTGCTGCGCCATATCAAGTCTAGTACATAACATTTCATACATTTTGCACCTTATCACTTAAAGGGATTTTGGACATTCTAACTTTCTCAAAGTTATCTTAGGACACATACTCTTCAAAAGAGATGTTCCATTGTCCATACTAAACTTCTTTTAGTACCTTTGGTTATGTACTCGTTTTGTGATAATCCATTCATGCTCTTAGATCTATCTTCTATAGATCTGAATGTCGAGAATTTAGGATAATCACTAAGATCTTTCATGCCAAATTGTTTCTTTAAACAAGAATTGGTAATTTTCACGTCATCCTTGACATTCCTAATGAGAAGGATGTCGTCTTCTAAAGAACCATAATTGACTCTTACATCACTAACTTTCATATGTACACTCTGAGACTTATTCGACTTCCATCTGTGTCAAAAAATTTGACTATCCTATAGAATCGAATTGTCTAACTCCTAGAAGCCTTTATCAATCCACAGATTGACTTAGGGATTTGCATACCTTATGCATACTCCCACTGAATATGAGATTTATAGAAATACCTTATTTCAGTCTCTTTCAATCTCATATTGAACAAGATAGTTTTCATATTCATTTATCATATCTCATAGTCAGAATATGAGGATGTGGTAAATACAATCCAAATGGACTTTTGCATTTCAACCGTCAAGAAGGTTGTAATGCTTTCATTCACTCGAAGCTGCATGAGCTTGATCCTATCAGGTGGATCAACCAAGGTCAAAACTTGGTTTGAGTATATGGAATCCATATTGGGTTTCAAGGCTTGCTTACACTACTCAGATTCCAAATCTGACAGTGTCTCCTCTTCAAGTAATTGCTTGGCTATCTAGGAACGCGTTCTAAACACGTCTTAAGAGAAGGGTTTCACACGTGTACATACTCTAAAATTTGGCTAAGTTTTATCAGATGGGCTCGTTTCTTCTATATGTGGCGTGGATATTTATCCTCAAATTTCTTTGAGGTCTGCTTGCTTGTCTTTCTTCTTCTATAGGAACGATTCCTTAAGAAAGGTACATTCCTTGAGAAAAACAACCTTTGTTCAAGGGAATCGCAGAAATGATATCCTATATTGTTGTATAAACTTGAACTCGTTTCAAGCTTATCTCCCACTATCCTCTTCACTTAAGAGGATTCCACTATATTCTTGGACAAGAATAATTAGGGAATTTAGTATGCCACATTGCATAGTGCAACTAAAGGACTGATTTTGGAAGGTACTAAATTCAAAATCTCTAACTGCATATTCTGGTAGTTTATTCCTAGAATGATTATAAGTCAGTAAAGCTTTCTATGGAATGGACCACATCCTATTAGGTTTCATTCCCTCATTCGAAAACACTAAGGTGTTCTCGAATTAGTTTACTGAGAGATAATCCTATTATCTCTAAGATGACTAAGGAATTAGTTGCTAAGATATTGGCTATCTCGATCATATCGATTTACCTATAACTTATGACTACCTCGGTTCCTAACCTCCTTTTGAAATTCTAAGAATTTCATATAAGTTTTGAATTTGTACTTCAACAAGTACATTCATTCATAATGATTAAACTGACGATTGTATCTAGTGCTTACATTAAGCATCTTACAGTCATCAGCATGGATCGAAATCCACTAAAATTTTGGCACGTTCCACGTTTCACCTAAACCATGTTTCGGGAACGTTTTCCTTCATGATAGGATTCATAGGAAGTTAACTCTCTAGGTTCATTTTCATAGAATGATCCTAAGGTGTCTGACTTGCTAATCCTTTTATATCTCAACGTTCCAAAGTAATTCGAAGCTTTGTCTTCTCACTTACTTTTGTTATCTCGTTGTATGTTCAGAACATTAGTGTTTTGAGTCTTCGCACAACAGATTATGCAGAATCAACTCAAGACTTGTGAATTCTATTCCTAGTAGAATTACTAAACGAGGTAACATTTCAGAGTACTCATACTCTTTGCAGTTCCCTTCCAAAGTCCTTATTTGTTACCGTAGAAGCAAACGTCTAATTTGATCTCTAGTGTCTTTTGGGCGTACCCCTTACATGCCCCTCCATTGGGCTCTTAAGAGTTTCTTCTTCTTTAGGCCTTCAAGCCTTTAACTTAGTGAGTCTAGAAGAAGAATTAACCATCATAACCTTTGTTCCTTCTTAAGGATGCTTTCAACCATTATCAACTAAATGATTAACTATGCTACATTAGCATCATTCTAGTTGAGCATAAAGGGTTTGAATGATGGTGGAAGCAATGTAAGCAATTAGTGCATTGAGAACTCTTTTCTCAGTTGATGATCGAGACCATAAGATCTTCAAATAAGATCTTTAGACCTTGTTCGTGTGCACTTGTTTCCTCATTTGGAATATTGAATAATTCCATAATGTTATACCTTGTAACATTTTTATGAGGTGGTTCAATTGCTCTTAAGTCGTTTGGAAAAATCCATTCACCTCAGATTGCTTCTCTTTTGGCCCGGGTCGAATTTTCACAATTGAAAACTTCGCCCTTTAGAGAATGCCTTTCTCTATTCGGAATCTAAAACGAATTTTAGGGTCTGAAGCCAATCAGAGTTAGTTAGGACTTAGTCAACTCTTTTGACTTAAGGATGGATACAAATGGGTTTGCATTTCATATTGTAGAGAATCACAGAACTACAACCTAAAAGCTAAGCAGAGAAAATGTGAGCATGCTGAATTATAACGATATACAAAAGATAAGGTCTTTAATCTAATGTAGCTCCCACTGTTTTTCAAAGATCTATAATTCCCAAAGATCTAAGAGGAACGCGTTTCCCAATGGGTACTAAGATCCTAAGCATTTTACCTCGAACCCACGACTCGCGGACATTCTAAGTAAAACCCTAGGTAGGTACAACTTACCAATTCTAACACCTTTAGAACTCTTAGTAATTGTTTTTGCATCACCTATCTTTCAATATGGACCCACGACTCGTGCGACATCCAAATTTACTTAGGCGTTAAGCTAGACCCATCAATCATAAGATCATGATCAAAACTTAGTTCGAACGACCCACGACTCGCGGACATCGCCCTTGCCAAAATTGACCATTTAAAATGATCAATTAGGTAACTAAGAACTAATAAGCTCCACTAGCTATCCCACGACTCGCGGACAATAACTAGCTTCACTTACTAAACTTGAAACCTATTGATGGAATGCTAGGAATTTAATTCAAAATTTGCATCTCGAATTAAATACCTATTTGTTCGAAATTAGCTTAATATTTAATGGGAATTTTCGAATCAACCGGAGAGTTGTCCGGTTCGACCTCACCAACATATATGTTATCCAATTTTATTAGTCTTGATTAATGCAAGTACACTTAAATGCATTTCAAACAAGCACATAAACAGATAACATGTCTTAGCATGATACTAACATGTAATGATCATGGGTTCTACCTATCTTATGCGTGATATGTGGGAGCCACTCCACAATCACAAGTTCTAACATACATGCCACATAAACAGTTTAAATCACATAAGGGAAAGCGGTAACAAAATACGAGCCCTATCTCTATTACATTTAACAATTGAGATTCCCCTCCCTAACATTTTGAGGGGTCTTCACTTATGGCCTCCTTGTTACTTGAATGTGGTCCATCTTACTCCATGGGTGCATTGTCTCCAAAATGAAAATAAAACCTCACCACCTATCTCTACTCTCAAATTACAATAAAAAGAAAAAGACATAAAGTAATAAGGCTCAATCTTCATATTGACCTTAGACAATTACATGGGGCATACCCCGGCCTAAAAAATAGTAATATGGAAAGCCACATAATAAATCACATAACAGTACGCACATAAGTGAGGCTCCAACCTCAATTGAAAAACGCAACTATAGGGCTCCAACCCCAATTTAAACCATCCATGTGCATAAATTAAAACCATACATAGATCTAAACCCATGATCACCTAACATGCTTTTGCGAGAATTTAAATTTAGCCAATAAATTAAAATTCTCATTTCAAGTCTTAATGACTTCAAACACGACTTGATGCGAGTCTTGTTTATAAAACTTTTCAATAAATCCCAAATTAACAAAACAAATAAAATTCCAATTAATTTCTGAAAATTAATAATTTTATCAAAGATGTATTTTCCCAAAATATAAACCGTTTCAATTTCTCAAAAATCCCAATTTTAAGTTTTATACAAAAATTAAATTTTAAAATTGAAATAAAAATAGGGACTGGATTGTACGAAATACGAAAACGGATTACCAAGGAAAAGCGGGGCCCTTGCACGAGAAGGGCTGCTCGTCGCAGGCGTGCGTGCGCACGCACGCGACAGGCGCGCACTGCGCACGGCCCTTCTCGGCAAGGATGGCGGGCGGTAGCGGGCGAGCTATCCCGCACGCCTTGCGGGATTCTCGCCCAGCCTGGGCGGACGGTGTCGGCAGCCCTAGGCGGGCGCGCCTAGGGGCGCCCGTAACGCCTCCCGCGCGGTTGCGGGAGGGAGTAGGCGCACGCCCTGCGCACGCCTAGGACAGGCGGGCGCGGCGCGCGAAGCCCGCGCGCGCGACGCCTTCGCGCCCGGGGTTTCGCGTGTTCGTAATCCAGGCTTTTCGTTTCGTGTTTTCGTTCAAAAGCAAAACCAATCCAAGAAATCCAAAAACAGTTTATACAGTTTCAAATCTAAAATTGTTTTCAAAAATTAAATTTTGTAAAAAACTAATTTTCAGAAACTTTCAGGAAAAAATGCAGTTTCGTAATTCAGGCTTTCTAAAACAATTACAAATACTCAATCGCATCAAGCCTAAGAATTTCTACCAAATTCAGAATAATTGAGACGAATCAGAAACACGATTAATGAGGTGGCTCTGATACCACTTGTTGGAAAACACGAAATAGAAAGCAGCGGAAATTTAAAATTTTTCCAACAAAAGGACCTTGGACTCGCAATCGTGTATCCAAATTCGTAGAGATAAGAAACTTACTTTTCTTTTATTCTTTCTTGAAGCGTTTCAAGCCACCTAAGAACGCTCTTCTCGCGGATTGATCCCATCTCCTTGGTAAAGCTCGAATCTTCAAACTTCTAACTTGAAGCTCTCTAGAGATAGTCCACCAACTTGATCACAATCTAACTAGTAAGGATGCTAGTTCTCTAGTTAGTGTTTAGGCTTAACCTAGGGTTTATTTAATCTTGGAGAAAGGAAGATGTTCAACACATGAACCAGAAGAATTGCCAATTAGCTCTAAGGGGAGCTCGAGCTCCCCTATTTATAAGAGGGGAGTGGCCGAAATTCCTAGTCCTTATGGACTAGGGTTTTGGCCCCTCTCTCTCCTATTACTTGATCATCAAGTATTTGACTTTGACTTTGAATTCTAATTCAAATCAACTTTCAAGAGAGCTAAAAATATCCAAACTGTTTTTGGATAATTTTATACTTTATTTATTTAAAGTAAATAACTTATTTTTTATCTAATTAATTAATTCATAATTAATTAACTAGATTATTTTCTCCAAAATTAGACTTTCTTTTTAATTCGAAATTAAACCAAAGTCTATTAAATAATTAACAAATTAATTATTTAATATATAATTAAATAATTACGTGTGGCACACGTGTCACAATGACACGTGTCTAGCACGTGACCCACACGTGTGGTTTCACACGTGTGGAACCCTCTAGGCCCGATTAACTCGTTTAATCATTTTAAAGCCTCAACTCATGTAACCAAGTTGTTGTGTGTGACCCTCTAGGTTCTCAATTCAATCAGCAGTGACCCTAATTGATTAATTCACTAATTAATTAATCATTCCACATATTAAACGACCATAGTCTAGCAACAGGTGTTTAACCCCTAGCTGAATTGGAATGTTCGGATTCGACAGAACCTTTAAGTTATTGATTCATGTGAGATACAACCCTCCTACTTACTATCTCTCAACCAAGATCTAGGGTAAGGGAATAATTAGAACCCTAATAATCCGGTCTTAAAGCTAAGTGCATTTCATATCCATTTGATCTCAATCCAAGAAACCCTTTTCTTGATGTCTTGATCTACTGCCTTGGCCAAAGACTCCATATGGCATATGAATGACTTACACAATAAGAGATCACCTTGCAAATGAAAGTGTAGGTCCTTTCTTGATTCTCATTCACTTTCATGAATCACTTGTGTAGCCCCAGCATAAGCCTTGAATCAGTTATCTAAGGCGACACCCTTTAAAGCTTATACCTAAGACTACAGAGTTAACTCATAAAGTGACAATGAACCTCAAGTCTAAGGATCAATTAATCATATCAATGACTCGTGAGATATTTCCTAATCTGGAAGTTCCCATTTCCTGAAATAGAAACTTCCTTTCCCATTTAGGAATGTTCTCACACGGGCCACCTCAGTGAACTTACTTATTGAAGTAAGCACCCTCATGTATCACGCACGTATCAACTATACACTTTGCACCTCCATGAAACAAGGTGGTCCTTCTTAAGGGCATGATCCCACAAGCAAGCCTTAGAGGAGTCAGGTTGACACTCCCACTGTCTGTAGGACTCATCGGCTTGGAGTATTTTACTAATCATGACCTATGTGATATAGAGCTCGTTTCATGAACCATTTCACCTAAATGGTAGAGTCCTAAAGTCATCAGGATTAGGGGAGTTCTCATACATGCACAGCTAAAGTAAACGCATACCAAACAAGAGCATATAAAGAAGTGTTTGCCTGTGATATTAATCATTCGTATATTATTCAAAGATTGTCTGTGATACTAGGAAAGTCCCAAAACGGATTATGACTAATCGGCTTTCTAGGGCACTATTCCTAACATTACCACGCACCTTTCTCGGCCATGGCCGAAGACAACAGTCGTAACTCCGGCGGAGACAAGAAATCATAGCCCGATTCCATAGCCACCCAACTCGTTAGCCTCCTTCAAAATCTACAACGCAAAAAAAAAAAACACAGTCAAAGCCATATTCCTCAAATCCTTTTAATCAACACTAAACTAAATCAGTTTAGTTACTCCATTTGGGCACGTTTGATAAACCTAGCAATCGGAGGGAAGGAGAAACTCAGTCACATCACAGGAACCCCCAAACCTCCATCATCGAACCACCCAGATTTCCATAGATAAGAGCAAAGTGACCTTATAGTCTGCACTTGGCTTCTCGAGAACATGGAGCCCGAACTCGTCATGTATTATGCGTAGTACCCTACAACAAAGGTGTTATGGGACGGGTTGAACGCCACCTACAGCCAAGGCGACGATGGCCTGCAAATTTATGATTTAACACTCTGGGCCAATAATCTGAAATAGTGAATCGATTCCATAGAGCAGTATTATAATAATATTCAGCGGATCTAGAGAGAGATCGAGGTGAGGCAGCCAAATCCGATGACTTGCGAAGAAGATATCAAAACCATCAATCGTTTGAGACCGGAGACTCGGCTATTTTAGTTTCTTGGTGGAATCGATGACAAGTTTGATGCCAATAAAAGAGACCTTGTCAAAGAAATGCCACTACCCTCCATAGAAAAGGCTTATGCCGTTATAAGACGAGAGGGAGCCCGATGGGGAATTCTGGGGACAGAACACGGTGGAGACGGCGGCCCATCATCGGTTAACACCTTAGGGATTAGAGCCAAGTTGAGTGCTCAAAATCACTTCCGGTCCAAAAAGGGGGGAACCCAGGGCGTCGCCACAAACTCCGGTCAGGCGCACCAACAAGGGCTCTGGCGACATCATCCCGGAACGGCGGCAGAAATAGGGCCAACACAACGTGCGGCCAATGCAAGAGAACTGACCATAGAAAGGAGGAGTACTATGAGGTGATTGGATGACCGGAGGGATAGAAGAGGAAGATGGGGTAGGTTTTGCACTTGCAGCGGTGGGCATAAGGAATGGGAAACGAACGACTGATCTAGGTATTAAGTGGGGGGAGGGGAATGGTCTTTTATGCCCCTCCACCTCACATTTTTCCATTTCTTACAATTCTACCCCAAAAGTATGTGAATATGATAATTGTAATACCCCTAATCAAGTAAAGTGCAGAAGTTACCCCAATTTAGAGAACAAAGACACAGGTTCGGCACTTAATGCCTCTGGGAACAAGATTTCTTGATGGATATTCAATTGTGGGGCCACAGACATAATGATGTATGATCGCTCTGACTTGGTTGACTTTGTTCCTCCTAAGACAACCTTGATACAGAGCGCGAATGGGAGCCTCTTACTGGTCCTTGGCACCGGGACACTCTCATTGTCACCCACATTAAAATTGTAGAATTATCTTTATGTTCCAAATTTGTCTTGTAAACTGTTGTCTATTAGTCATGTTACTAAGGAGTTGAATTGTATCATGCTAATGTTCTCCAATTTTTGTTTGTTATAGGATATTCAATCGGGGAAAGTGATTGGGTGTGGTACTGGGAGTGGAGGGTTGTACTACATCGATGAAGTGGCTCAACAAGGAACTACAGCGCTTGCTCACGAGACAGCTAAAGTACTTTCTTAGGATAGAAGTACTACGGTCAAAGAAAGGTATCTACATCTCACAACGGAAGTACATTCTTCAACCTATTAACATAGACAGGATTATTGGAGTGTCGATCAACAGACACTCCAATGATAGTGAATCACGGTAAGGAACGGAGAAGTCACAGTACCAACATCTGGTAGGGAAGTTAATATACTTGTCTCACACTCGACCTGACATAGCATATGTTGTTGGTGTGCTAAGCCAGTTCATACTGTTAGTTTGTGGCCAATTTGTATCCCACAATGAAAGACTAGTTTTGGACAAGAGTGTTTTTGTCCCACATTGGTTTTTTAGAATAGTTTGGGGAAGAGCTAACACTATAAAAGGCCTCCTCCCCCTTCTAGCTTAAATAATCAAACAAAGTCTCTCTCTACTTTGTAATATTTCTTAAGTGAAATATATTTTGAGTAGTGCCCGAGGACATAGGCTAATTTGGTCGAACCTCTTTATATTTGGTGTTCTTTTCATTACACCTTTCAATAGCCTTTTTGGGTTATATTTAGTTTATGTTTGCCTAATTTTTCCTTTGTGTAATTTTAGGCTTTATAATTCTAAATATTTTTCGCCGCTTCCGCAACAAGTGGTATCAAGAGCCAAAGGTGTCGGAGTATGCTCTGTGGTTGCAGCTTAGTCTGATCTTCCACATCAGAAATGGACGAAGAGGGCTCGGTGGGCATCGCGCATCGATGAGCATCGGCAGGCATCGTGCATCTGCGGGTTAAGCAAGCACCTTGCATCGACAGGCTCAGCAGGCATCGTGCATCGGCGGGCTCAGTAGGCACCGCGCATCGGCAGGCTCGGTTGGCGTCGCGCATCGGCAGGCTCGATCAGCACCGCACATCGGTAGACTCGGTTGGCACCACGCATCGGCAGGCTCGGTCAGCATCACGCATTGGTGGCTATTGAAAAAAAGGTGTAGCAGAAATGACAAAGGATGAGATCACGCCTGAAGAAGCAAAGGCAACTTTCAGCTTGTTCAACTTGGCAAGGACTGGAATGGCAAATACGAAAATCGCAGTGGAGATCTTCGATGGATTCGGTCATTTCGGCATGTGGCAAAGCGAAGTTCTAGACGCCTTATTCCAACAAGGTTTAGATCTCGCCATTGAAAAGAAGAAACCAGAAGAGGTTGATGACAAAGATTGGAAGACCATCAACCGTTTGGCATATGGTACAATTCGCTCGTGTCTCTCCAGAGAACAGAAGTATACTTTATGCAAGGAAACTTCTGTAAGCAAGTTTTGGAAGGCATTGGAGGAGAAATTCTTGAAGAAAAATAGTCAGAACAAGCTGCATATAAAGAAACGACTGTTTCGCTTCACGTATGTTCCTGGTACCACGATGAATGAGCACATCACTCAATTTAATTAGTTGGTGGCTAATTTATTGAACTTGGATGTGGCTTTTGAAGACGAGGACCTCGCGCTGATGTTGTTGGGATCGCTTCCGGAGGAGTTCGAGTTTCTCGAGATAACCCAACTCCACGGAAAGATTGATGTTTCGCTAGGCGAAGTGTGTACAGACTTATACAGTTATGGACTGAGGAGGAAGGACCAGAAAGAAAGCACTAATGGCGCAACAGAAGCCCTAATTGTGAGAGATCGTCAGCAAAGCCAGTCAAAGGGAAAAGAGGGAGATCAAAGTCAAAGAGCAGATTTACCAAAGATGAGTGTGCCTTTTGTCACGGCAGAGGACACTGGAAAAAAGACTGTCCAAAGTTGAAGAAAGGAAAGACTCCGCAAGACGCCAATGTAGCCGAATGCAAAAGCGACGCAGAGTCAGATGTTTCCTTAGTGGCTTCACATTCAACGCCAAGTTCAGACGAGTGGATATTTGATTCGGGTTGCACCTATCATATGTCTCCCGTTCGGGAGTGGTTCTTAGACCTTGAAGAATTCGATGGAGGAGTTGTTTACATGGGAAATGATCAGACATGTAAAATAGCTGGGATAGGTTCAATTAAGCTACGGAATCACGATGGATCCACCAGAATTCTGAAAGATGTTCGGTTAGTGCCCAGCTTGAAGAAGAATATCATCTCATTGGGGGGTCTTGGAGTCAAAAGGCCTAGTTGTGACGATGCGAGATGGAGTTCTTAAAGCAACTTCGGGGGCACTCGTGATGTTGAAGGGTGAGAGGAAGAACAACTTGTATTTCTACCAAGGTAATACAATTGCTGGGACAGTAGCAGTAGCAACAACTTCTAGCAGCAAGAAGGATGCTGAGGCAACAAAGCTATGGCATATGCGTTTGGGTCATGCTGGAGAAAAATCATTGCAAATTCTTGCCAAGCAAGGTTTGCTGAAAGGTACGAAGACTTGCAAATTGGAGTTTTGCGAGCATTGTGTTCTGGGAAAGCAAAGAAGGGTGAAATTCGGCACAGCTATTCACAATACCGAGGGTATTTTGGACTATGTGCACTCTGATGTGTGGGGACCTTCCAACACGGCGTCACTTGGTGGCAGACACTACTTTGTCACCTTTATCGATGATTTTTCCAGAAGAGTTTGGGTGTTTCCTATGAAGCACAAAGTTGAAGTGCTTGGAGTTTTTCTACAGTGGAAAACTCAAGTTGAGAACCAGACTGAAAGAAAGATCAAAGTTCTACGATTAGACAAAGGTGGAGAATATAAGAGCGATTCATTCCAGAAAGTATGCCAAGAACACGACATAGTTCGTCACTTCACAGTAAGAGAAACTCCGCAGCAGAATGGGGTGTCAGAGCGTATGAACAGGATATTAGTGGAGAAACTTCGCTGTATGTTGTCTAATGCTGGATTAGATAGGAAGTTTTGGGTTGAGGCAGTGATATACACTCAACATCTCGTAAATCGTTTGCCATTATTTGCAATAGGTGGGAAGACTCCTTTGGAGGTTTGGTCCGGAAAGCCTGCAACAGATTATAACTCTTTACTTGTATTTGGTTCTACCGCATACTATCGTGTGAATGAATCCAAGTTGGATCCTCGAGTAAGGAAGGCGCTCTTTATGGGCTTCCGCGCTGGGGTTAAGGGATACCGTCTTTGGTGTCTGGAGAAAAAGAAGACGATAATAAGTAGGGATGTTACCTTCGATAAATTTGCCATTTTGAATAAGGTAACTCAAGAAGGGACCGATGGTACTCCGAAGCAGGTGGAGCGTGCACCTGAACAAGTGGAGTATACACCAGAGCAGGTGGAGTTTGAGAATATAGTGATGAGTTCAGCAAAAGACACTATCAGTGATTCTTCTACGGCAGAAGAAGAGTCTGATGAGGAGAAGGTTACTACCCAAGAACCTCAACAACAACTAGAGCCAATTGCAATTAGAAGGACGAGATGAGAAATTCAGAAACTAGCTCGTTTCGTCGACATAGTAGCCTATGCACTTCTCGTAGTTGATGATGTTTTATCCACATTTTCAGAAGCTATCCGGAGCTCAGAAAATAATAGATGGAAAGACGCAATGGAGGAAGAGATGCAATCTCTTCAGAAGAACAAGACGTAGAAGTTGGCACAACTACCAAAGGGTAAGAAGGCAATTGGATGCAAATGAGTATTTGTAAAGAAAGAAGGATTTCCTAACAAAGATGATGTTCGCTACAAGGCAAGGTTGGTAGCTAAAGACTACGCTCAGAAGGAGGGAGTTGATTACAATGAAGTGTTTTCTCTAGTTGTTAAACACTCCTCCATTAGTATTTTGTTGGCCTTGGTAGCGCAGTTGAATTTGGAGCTAGCTCAACTCGATATGAAAACCGCGTTCCTGCACGGTGATTTGGAAGAGAAAATCTATATGTCTCAGCCAGATGGATACAAAGTTGCTGGTAAAGAAAATTGGGTTTGCAAACTAGACAAATCGTTGTACGGATTGAAGCAATCGCGGAGACAATGGTACAAACTATTTGATAAGTTTATGTTGGGTCAAAAGTACACAAGGAGCAAATACGACCACTGTGTGTATTTGCGTGGGCTACAAGATGGGACCTACATCTATCTACTCTTATATGTTGATGATATGCTGACAGCATCAAAGAGCCAGGTTGAAATTGATAAGTTGAAGGCTCAATTGAGTAAAGAGTTTGAGATGAAGGATTTGAGATAAGCCAAGAAGATTCTCGAAATAGAGATAAGTAGGGATCGGCAGAGAGGCAAGTTTTGGCTGACTCAGAAGCAGTATTTGAACAAAGTACTACAGTAGTTTGGTATATGTCCAGATACAAAACCTGTAGGTACTCCGCTTGCCCCTCATTTGAAGCTTAGCGGCCAATTATCTCCAAAGGCAGAAGAAGAACGAGAATATATGGAAAAAGTCCCATATGCGAATGCAGTTGGTAGCCTGATGTATGCAATGGTGTGTACAAGACCGGATATTTCACAAGTTGTTGGCATTGGGAGCAGATACATGCATGATCCGGGAAAAGCTCACTGGCAAGCTGTGAAATGGATTCTGCGGTATATTCAAGATACCGAAGATGTTGGTTTATTGTTTGAGTGGGATGAAACACTTGGTCAAACCATAGTTGGGTACTGTGATTCTGACTATGTTGGAGATTTGGATAAGCGAAGATCTACAACTGGCTACTTGTTCACTTTACCGAAAGCGCCAGTTAGTTGGAAGTCGACCTTACAATCAACGGTGGCATTGTCTACGACAGAGGCAGAGTATATGACCGTTACAGAAGCTGTAAAAGAAGCAATTTGGCTTCAAAGACTGCTTGAAGATTTGGGAGTTGGTCAAAAACACCTCGCGGTGTCTTGTGACAGTTAGAGTGCTATTCATTTAGCGAAGAACCAAACTTTTCATGCAAGGACGAAGCATATTGATGTTCGCTATCACTTTGTATGGAAAATTCTAGAAGAAGAGCAGATTGTTCTTAGAAGATTCGGACTACGGAGAATCCTGCACATATGATGACCAAGGTGGTGACAAAGGCCAAGTTTAAACGTTGTTAAGACTTGGTTAATATCCTGCACTTTTGAGTTGGCGCCTGTGGCCGCATTTGGAGGCACTACAATTTGTTTGACAGATGGAGTCGTTTGTGTTTGGTGGGATCAGAAATTATGCTAAGGTGGAGATTTGTTAGTTTGTGGCCAATTTGTATCCCACATTGAAAGACTAGTTTTAGACAAGAGTGTTTTTGTCCCACATTGGTTTTTTAGAATAGTTTTGGGGAGGAGCTAACACTATAAAAGGCCTCCTCCCCCTTCTAGCTTAAATAATCAAACAAAGTCTCTCTCTACTTTGTAATATTTCTTAAGTGAAATATATTTTGAGTAGTGCCCGAGGACGTAGGCTAATTTGGTTGAACCTCGTTATATTTGGTGTTCTTTTCATTACGCCTTTCAATATTCTTTTTGGGTTATATTTAGTTTATGTTTGCCTAATTTTTCCTTTGCATAATTTTAGGCTTTATAATTCTAAATATTGTTCGCCGCTTCCGCAACACATACACCAATCACAGAAGGAATATATGGATGCAGCGGTCAGGGTATGCCGGTACTTGAAGGGGTGTCCAGGATGAGTTGTTCTGTTCCAGAAGCATGGTTACCTAAGGACTGAGGCCTATATAGATGCTGATTGGGCGGGGAGCCCTAGAGACCAGAGGTCGATATCAGGCTACTTCACGCTTGTTAGGGGAAATGTTGTAACATGGAGGAGTAAGAAATAGAAGGTAGTAGCCCTGTCAAGTGCTAAAGCAAAATTCAGAGGAGTTTCACTAGAAGTGGCTGAAGTTTTGTGGTTAAGAAAGTTGTTGGCAGAACTCAGTGTTCTGGATGGTGGAACATATGGATGCAGCGGTCAGGGTATGCCGATATTTGAAGGGGTGCCCAAGAAGAGTTGTTCTGTTCCAGAAGCATGGTTACCTAAGGACTGAGGCCTATACAGATGCTGATTGGGCGGGGAGCCCAGGAGGCCGAAGGTCGATATCAGGCTACTTCAAGCTTGTTAGGGAAAATGTTGTAACATGGAGGAGTAAGAAACATAAGGTAGTAGCCCTGTCAAGTGCTCAAGCAGAACTTAGGGGAGTTTCACTAGGAGTGGCTGAAGTTTTGTGGTTAAGAAAGTTGTTGGCAGAACTCGGTGTTCTGGATGGTGGAGCCTGTAACTTGATGTGTGACAATCGGGCAGCGATTAGTATATCTGAGAATCCCGTGCAACACGTTTGTACGAAGCACATGGAGGTGGATAGGCATTTTATTAAGGAAAAGATTGAAGAAGGAATCATTAAGCTACCTTTTGTAAGATCAGCGAACTAACTCGTGGATATTCTTACCAAAGCAGTAAATGCAGGATATTTGAAGAAGTTCTTACAATATTATTATATCAAACAATCAATTATCGAATACGAGTGAGCTACAATATATGATGGTACGATACTCTTATCTGTCCTATATTTTTCTCCAATTACACATAGTCAAGGGCAACGATACTTTACTAAGGGATATATGGAGTCATCAAATGACTTCATTAAATTTTAATTTTAATATTATATATGTAATGACTTTTTTTTTCTTTTTTTAAAACTTTTTAACTCCATACAAAATTAAAAAAATAATTGATCCTTAAAATTTATTTAACCTCATTAATCGATAATCCTGAAATTGCATCCCTCAGACAGTCACGATCAAAATTCAAAGGAAAGAAAGAATAAAATATGTACCATTTGAGCAATAGGGTATAACAAATCATAGAAAGAATGTTTGAGATATTATGGTGATGTATACGGGACAGTGGTTTGTGGTCCCTTACCAATACAAAAAGTGTCCAATGAAATACACTAATATGAGGAGCCTTCAACCTTTGGCTTTTCTTTAAATACTCTTGATCTTTTTAAGTAGGTTTAAAAAGAATGGAGTAAGAAAAGGGGTTTATCTTTTAGCTAGGCTGTCTTTTGGATACTAAAGGAATTTGTTTGGATTCTTGGAGAAAGTTTCATCATTTTTCCCAACAAAACACAAACTTTTATAATGGGGTGTCAATTATTATTATTATTATTTGGGAATAAAGATTGGTAATATATAGGATATCTAATAACGGACCAAGAATTAATAATGACCAATTAATTACTTACAAGTTGCAAATATAATAATGAAGTTTCATATTTTTATGAACTTATGCTCTTTGGTTCGGTTGGTTATATATATGGGTGGGGTCCCCGTTAACCCTACGGTCTCTCTGACCGGTTTCTTTTTTTTTTTTTTTTTAAAACGTTTCATATTTTTATTTTCTTTTCAGTGTTGAATCTTTTGATACACTACCAAACATGAGCCTCTTATGATGAAATTCGATTTGGAAGAGGATTGCAATTCACCTTTTTTTTTTCTTTTTGTAGCATTTTATCCCCTTAAAATATAAAACCCTAACTTTATAACTACTTCTAACACTTTGGTTATAAATTTGTCGGTTATAAAACTAAGTAATTTATTTTTCTAAGTTGAAGAAGGAAAACAAAAACCTAACTCGTAGGAATAGTACCAATGTTTGTTCTTTGTGTAGCCGCGGAAACACAATTAGTACCAACGCTTATTCTTTGCGCAGCTATGGAAAGCAATGTCTCATCGTACCGAAATGATAAAACGGGTATCAAAAGACTAGCAAAACAAGAAAAATGATCAAACGGGTGTCAAAAGACTAGCAAAACAAGAAAAATTTGAGGGAAAAAAAAAAAAAAAAAGAAAAATTACAAAAAGAATTTTCTCGTGCAGCTATGGAAAGCAATGTCTCATCGTACCCAAACGATAAAAAGGGTATCAAAAGACTAGCAAAACAAGAAAAACGATAAAACGGGTATCAGAAGACTAGCAAAACAAGGAAAATTTGAGGGAAAAATAAGAAAATTACAAAAAGAATTTGAAGAAAAAAGGAAAATTTGAGGAGAAAAAAAAAAAAAATTTACAAAAAGAATCTTCTCGTGCAGCTATGGAAAGCAATGTCTAATCGTACCCAAACGATAAAACGGGTAGCAAAAGACTAGCAAAACAAGAAAAATGGTAAAACGGGTATGTAACTCAATTTCTGTGTTAATTAAATAATTAAACACAAGAAAATAATCACAAATTAAATTTATTGATTTATTCGAATTTGTGGGTACAATCTCTATTTCTCATTCCTCTGATTCTCCCTACAAAATTTGTTGAATTTCGGAATGTTTGAAACGTCTTTGTTGACTTTGGAGCTTCGATCTTCCGTTGGATTTGATTTGCTTCTGAAAAACGTTAATCGCGAATTAAACGCCTTGATTTTGGTGAACGCTGAAGAACGCTTGTTGAGAAGCAACGCCAAAATCTGGATTTGATGCTTTGATTGCGGATTGAACGCCTCGAGTCGTTGACTTTCCCGAAAAACGCCGAAGAACACGCTTGGAGCACCTTCGAAGTTGATTTGAGAAGAACGCCGGATTCGCGGACTTTACGCCTTGTTGCGGATCGGACGCTTCGATTTGTTGATCTCTACGAAGAACGCGAAGAACGCCTTGAATCTTTCTTCGATCAACTTGAAATTGGCTTGAGTTCGTTGAGGAGAGCGACGCCGGAATACTACTTCGATGCTTCGATACCGGATTAAACGCCGTTGATGCTGGCTTCTGCGAAGAACGCCGTTGAAGATGCCGAAGAACGCCGAGGATGCTGAAGAACACCGAAGAGCTTCTTTCTCCTTGCTTTGTGGCTTGCTCCTTCGTATCTCCGAGTTGTGAGAGTTGTGATTTTTGGCTTGTAGAATGCCTCTATTTATAGGTGTAGGAGAGTCAAATCTTTCAATAATCGTCGAGAGAAGACTTCATTCTGATTGGTCCTCGTCGATTTTATAATCTTCTTCCATAAACCATAAGATATGATTTAATTTCCAAAATATCACATATGAACTTCTTTATTTGGCTTGATTTGATTTTATTGCCAAATTTCGAAATTTCGACACATTTAATATATATTAAAATATCAATTAATTAACTATTTAATTATAGGAATATTATTTGTTTTAATTCCTAAAACTAAAATAAAAAATCTTTTATTTTTGATATTTAATATATATTTATTTCCACATGTCGCAATTTAATTGGGCATAAATTTTGTGCTTCTACAAGGTACCAAAAGACTAGCAAAACAAGGAAAATTTGAGGGGGGAAAAAGAAAAATTACAAAAAGAATTTGAGGAAAAAAGGAAATTTGAGGGGAAAAAAAAAAAGAAAAATTACAAAAAGAATCTTCTCGTGCAGCTATGGAAATCAATATCTCATCGTCGTACCCAAACGATAAAATGGGTATCAAAAACCTAGCAAAACAAGAAAAACGGTAAAATGGATATAAAAAAACTAGCAAAACAAGAAAAATTACAAAACAAATTTGAATCATTTCTCGATTTATACTTATCATCCTTGCACAGGGGTCATACTAATCTTCTCCATATCATTCCAATTTTATCGGATGTCCCAAGGTGAAAGGATTTATAGATAAAGCAATGCTTCAGCTTGTTGCCAATCCGATGTGGGATAAATGGAACTTGAAGCAAAACTGGTTTGCAAGGCACAGAGCTTGGGCCTGTGCAGTTTGTGGGTTGTTTTAGTGGGTTTCAACTTGTTTACAATGGGCTGGCCTAATATAGGTAATAATTGGATTCTTATTGTTACTTAATTCATTATACTATCCATTCTAAAGTTTCGGGTTACATATATTTAATTTTCGTTTTTGGAAGTCACATATTTTTAATTTTCAATTTCGGCAAATAATGCATATCTTTTTTGGAAGGATTTTCATGAGTTTGAACATTGATATACTTTCTCAAAATATGTGAACCTGCCCATAACAAATATGTCCTTGTGGGTTTATTAGTAACATAATATTTAAGTTGTTTTTTGTGGTAGGTTTTATGACTTTATCCTCTTAAAACATATGTTTAAGTTGTTTGCTTTGTAGGTTTTACCAAATGTCCTCTTATTAGTCTAAGCAAATATAAAAAGCTTTTTTAACAAAAAAAACAAAAAAAAAAATCATGGTCAATAATAACAATACGCGCAAGGCCTAAGTTACATGGTATTGACAGACTTCCAACAAAATTAAAATCTTGAATAATTCCACCATAATCCACCCTAATAAAAATTAAAATACTTCTGGTTGTTAAAGCCTTTTCTTGAGACGCTTCCACATTTTTCCAGCACCACCTTTAACATAATTTGTAGGTGATAATTTTGTGGCTGATTCTCTATTTTGATCATGCGACTGATCTTCGTTTGCCTTGTGCAGAGCAATCATCAAGTTCTCCAAACACTCAACCGCACCATTCCAGTTGATTTGGGCATCAAATTCTCGGCAACATCCGCTGGACTCATATTAATTTCCTCCAACAAACACTTGATTTTGTCAAACTTTGCATGAGATCGACTCAATTTTCAGATAGTTGTTTGCTAGAATTTTGAATGCCTCAAAGCGACAGTAAGACATCTCTATGTGTTTATCCATTCGACCTCGTCGAATGAGGGCTGGGTCCAGTTTTCTATGTAATTTGTAGTGAAGATAAAGATTCTTTCGCCACCGCTTGCTAACCATAGCCCGTCAATGAAATTCAAAAGCCCGGATAGAGTAACCTTGCTATCTTTATCGTCGTCATCACTATAGTCGTCGTCATTTTTAGTTTTTTCGGAGATAAATTCCTTCATTTTCTTCTCGAAATTATTTTCTTTTTAATCACTATTAGTATTGTTTGCCTTTCTTTTCGTTGTGATACCTAGCGAACATGTTAGAGTTTGAAACCCTCTCTAGAAATCTCTTGTGAGTCAAAACAAGATATGGATGAGTCAAGATAATATAAGAAATGTCTTGAAGGTCAAAGGAGTATTAAATATTAATGAATTAGGAATATAAATGTGGCAAGGAATTGCTCAAGAAATTTCATAGAGATAAGGCAAAGAAACATGAGTTGGCATGATCAAGAAGCATGAGTTAACACTAAAAGCTTGTGGCGGAAAAATTGGAAGCAATTCAAGGATGCCGGAGATTTCTTTAGTGTCGGTTAGTATTATTATAAATATAGACTAAATGTATTTTATAAAGTTAAGTCAGAAAAACATATGTGTGTGTGGAAAATTAGTTAGAAAAAGAAAACACGGGAAGTTCTGTAATACTAGCAGCAGCTAGTTTGACAAAAGAAGGGTTTGGGCACATCACCGCTTCCATCAGTGGTATCAGAGCTTCATTCGAGACCTGGTTTGAAGCTTTGAATCGAAATTCGGTTCGTAAATTTTTAAGGAGACAAAGATGGCCGACATGATTCAATTACAAATTCCAAAATTAACGAAGTCGAATTATGGAAATTGGAGTATTCAGATGAAGGTTTTGCTGGCCTCACAAGAATGTTGGGAGATTGTGGAAAAAGGATATGTCGAGCCCTGAGATGTCGCTGCCGAAGCAGCTCTATCAAATGAAGCTAAGAAAAAGTTAAGAGAGGCATGGAAAACAGATAAGAAGGCCTTGTACAATATTTTTCAAAGGGTTGATGAATCAACCTTTGAAAAATATCGGAAGCAAAAACAGCAGAAGAAGCGTGGGAGAAATTGCAAAAATCAATGCAAGATGTTGAAAAAGTCAAAAAGGTACGTCTTCAAACTCTTAGATCTGAATTTGAGCAGTTGAAAATGAAAAATTCTGAAAATATTGATGATTATGTCAATCGTGTGAAAACGGTGGTGAATGAAATGAAACAGAATAGAGAGGTTCTTAGTGAAGAAAGAGTAATGGAGAAAATTTTACGGTCATTGACACGCAAATTTGAATACATCGTTGTTGCTATCGAAGAATCGAAAGATTTGTCTCAAATGCCAATAGAAGAACTTGTGGGTTCTCTCCAAGAACATGAGCAAAAGATGAAATTAAATGAAGATACTGAAAATTTGGAGCAAGCGTTGCAAAGTAAGTTGTCTATAAATGAAGGAGAAGCTAGCAGTAGCTATAGACAAGGAAGAGGAAATCGTGGAGGATATCATGGAGGCTATCGAGGTGGAAGTAGGGTTGGACGAGGAGCACGAGGACGTGGCGTTCAGTTATACGGTAGAGGTCAAATAAATGAATATTATAAGACTTCTAGCCGTGGACGAGGTTTTAGAGGTCGTGGCCGAGGCAGATATTAACAAGGAAACAAATCCCAGGTATAATGTTATAATTGTAGTAAATATGGTCCCTTCAGTTATGAGTGTAGTTCAACTCTAAAGGTGGAGGAAACAAATCATGTTGCAGCAGAAGTTGAAAACAATGAAAATTTGGAATCAAGTGTTTTCCTCACCTATAGAGAAAATGGAGATCGCAAGAAAAATATGTGGTATCTTGACAACTGTGCCAGCAATCATATATGTGGCCGAAAGGAGCTATTTATAGAATTAGATGAAACAGTTCACGGACAAGTAACTTTCGAAGATGAATCACATGCAGAAGTCAGAGGCAAAGGCAAAGTTGTAATAACATAAAAAAATGGACAAAAAAAGTATATCTCAGATGTCTATTATGTACCAGCCTTGAAGAGCAATCTCATAAGCCTTGGTCAACTTCTTGGAAAAGGATATGAAGTGCATATGAAAGACTGCTCACTTGCCATAAAAAATAAAGATGGAGAATTAGTTGCACAAGCTAATATGACACGAAATTGTCTCTTCGCTATTGATATTGAGTCAGGTGAAATAAAATGCATGAAGACAATAATCAAAGATGATTCATGGCTTTGGCATTTAAGGTACGGACATCTTGGTTTTGTCGGCTTAAAGCTATTATCGAAAGCAAACATGGTGAATGGATTACCAGAAATTACTCATCCCGATCAATTGTGTGAAGCCTGCATCAAAGGAAAACAACATAGACAAAAATTTGAAGTTGGAAAATCGCGAAAAGCTAAAAGGCCACTCGAGATTGTACACTCTGACATAGCAGGACCATACGATATAGAATCACTCGGCGGAAACAGGTATTATATTACCTTTATTGATGATTTTAATAGAAAATGTTGGGTCTATTTTCTTAAAAAAAGATCAGAAGCTCTTGATAAATTCAAGGAGTTCAAAACAATGGTAGAAAAACAGAGTGGGCAATATCTGAAGATATTAAGAACGGACAGAGGAGGTGAGTATACGGGAAAATTATATGAAGACTTCTGTAAAGAGCATGGAATTATTCATCAGTTGACAGCTAGATATACACCACAACAAAATGGAATTGCAGAAAGAAATAACCGTACCATTCTTGATATGGCAAGAAGTATGGTGAAAGGAAAACACCTCCCGAGAACTTTTTGGGCTGAAGCCGTTGAATGTGCAACTTATCTGTTAAATCGATGCCCAACAAAGAGTGTAAAATATAAGACAACAGAGGAAACTTGGAGTGGTTACAAAACAACTGTTGGACACTTTAAAATTTTCGGATGCATTACATATGCTCACATTCCTGAAAAGTTAAGAAAAAAACTTGATGATAGAGGAGAGAAGTGCATCTTCATAGGCTATGACAAAAGAAGTAAGGCCTATAGATTATATAATCCTCTTACTCAGAAACTGATTATCTCAAGAGATGTCGAGTTTGATGAAGCAGACCATTGGAGATGAAGCAAAGAAGAAAAGAAAGTTAAAGGGCTATTCTTTAGTAATGAGAAAAATGATGATGATCTCACTGAAGATGATGAGTAAGGGAGTGACCAAAGTCTTGATGCAAAAACCCCTGCATCACCAACTAATGGCAATAATAGCAGCACCTCAGATGAAGAATTCACAAAAACACGGAGTCTTAATGACATCTATAATTCTACAAAACCCGTGAGGACACCATTTGATTATTCATTATTTTGCTTAATGACAGAATGTGATCCAGTAACTTTCAAAGAAGCAATTGAAGTTACGAAATGGAAGAAGGCAATGGATGCTGAAATTGCAGCCATAAAAAGAAACGATACATGGGAATTAACAAATTTACCAGAAGGGCACAATCCGATTGGAGTCAAGTGGGTATACAAGACAAAGACCAATAAAGAAGGAAAAGTGGAGAAGTATAAGGCTCGATTAGTCGCCAAAGGCTACAAGCAGAGGTAAGGAATAAACTATGATGAAATATTTGCTCCAGTAGCAAGAATCGATACTATCAGGCTTCTCATAGCGATTGCAGCACAATACAGATGGAAGATTTACCAGATGGATGTGAAGTCAGCATTCCTTAATGGATATCTAGAAGAAGAAGTCTATATTGAACAACCACTTGGATATGAAATACAAGAAAAGGAAGATAAATTTTACTGCTTGAAGAAAGCATTATATGGATTGAAGCAAGCTCCTAGAGCGTGTAATACAAGAATAGACGAATACTTTCGGAAAAATGGATTCATTAAAACTTCACACGAGCACACTCTATACACAAAGAAGAATGGAGATGGCGATATCATGATTGTGTGCTTATATGTGGATGATATGATCTTCACCGGTAATAATCCAGGTATGTTCAATGACTTTAAGAAAGTTATGACTAAAGAATTTGAAATGAACGATATCGGTGAGATGTCATACTTTCTCGGAGTCGAAGTGAATCAAATGAAAGATGGTATATTTGTGTCTCAAAAGAAGTATGCGGAGCAAATTTTATCAAATTTAGAATGAAAGACTTTAAACCCGTAGTCATACCAGCAGAGTCAGGCATAAACAAGAGATTCGATAAATCCAACCTGGTTTAAAAGCATTGTTGGAAGTCTAAGGTACTTAACGATCACGCGACTGGATATAATGTATGCAGTGGGTTTAATAAGCAGATTCATGGAGAAGCCGAAACAAGATCATTTTATTGCTGTAAAAAGGATCTTAATATACGTCAAAGGTACTTTAGATCATGGTTTATTTTATACACACTCAAATGATCATTCAAAACTAGTTGGCTATTCGGATAGTGATTATGGGGGGGATCTGGATGATCGTAAAAACACTTCTGGATATGCTTTCCATATTGGTTCGGCAGTATTTTCATGGTCATCAAAGAAACAACAAACAATTGCCCTATCAACATGTGAAGCAAAATATATGGCCGCAGCAGCGTGCACATGCCAAGCAATTTGGTTAGAGAATATTTTGGGTGAGATATGTATTAAAAATGAAGGCCCAATTATGATTTACATTGATAACAAATCTGCTATTTCACTTGCCAAGAATCTAGTATCACATAGCCGAAGCAAACACAACGATACAAAGTATCATTTCATTCGAGATCAAGTGAAGAATAAAAATGTGGAGCTGGTTCATTGCAAGACCGAAAATCAGTTAGCTGATATCTTTACGAAGCCATTGAAAGCAGATACGTTTTACAAGCTCAAAGAAAAGCTTGGAATGAGAATCGAGTTTGAGGGGGAGTGTCAGAGTTTCAAACCCTATCTAGAAATCTCTTGTGAGTCAAAACAAGATATGGATGAGTCAAGATAATATAAGAATGTCTTGAAGGTCAAATGAATATTAATTATTAATGAATTAGGACTATAAATATGGCAAGGAATTGCTTAAGAAATTTCATGAAGATAAGGCAAAGAAGCATGAGCTGGCATGATCAAGAAATGTGTAGAAACACTAAAAGCTTGTGTCGGCAAATTGGAAGCAATTCAAGGATACCAGAGATTTCTTTAGTGTCAGTTAGTATTATAAATATAGACTTAATGTATTTTATAAAGTAAAATTAGAAAAAAATATGTGTGTGTGTAAAATTAGTTTGAAAAAGAAAACAGGGGAAGTTCTGTAATACTAGCAGCAGCTAGTTTGAAAAAAATTGAAATAGTTGAAGTCTTGTAATCTTGTATCTATATTTTGTGAGAAATAAAAATTTTGCATTTTGGGCACATTATCGCTTCCATCAGAACAATCAATGTCCTCGCTCACTAGAGTGGCCCTTTTGGAAATCTCAATCATTAACTTCTGCAGTGAGCTCAAGACCATAGACATCATAATTCAAGAAATTGGCCATACAACAATCATCGTCGACTTTCCCGTCACAGGTGGACCATATAACAAATACCTTCGTTTCCATGGCTTTCCAATTCGCCTATAGTATTGACCTACAAGTACACGTGTGACGCTTACGAGTAAGCGTGCAACTGAAGAGGCCACTGATCCACTGAATAAGGAGAAAACTTGGGAACCCATCTCCCTCTCAATGTTGTATTTGTAAGTCTTGACGTAACGGCTACAGTAAGTGGCTCCGTCGCCTGATTCTGAGATTCTGACCACGTGAACCATCCCGTCGCCGTCTAAGAAGTGATAAGGCTGTTTGAGGTTGATGAATTAAGGATTCAGCCCGTTGCGGATGTATGCACCGCCGTACAGGCACCTCGGGAGGGAACCTTCCACCACATCGTAGGTGGTCGGAGGAAGCTTGTCCACCGGAGCATAGTTGGAGGAGAAAATATGCTTTGGGTCGAGATATGGGACGAGGGGTGACTCGAGGAAGTCGCAGATAAAATCATCTAATTTGTTGAAAAATATAGTGGATGGGTTGCGAGATGATATCTTTTCTTGATGTAATTCTTTGGGTGGATTGGCCTTCTCGAGAATTTGAAGTTTCTGAGAGGTGTGTTTTATCTGTTTCTTTATGGGCTCAAAGGATGTAAAAGAAGAGTTGATCGTGAAATGCCTGGAATCAGGGCTACTCTTATTTTTAATCCTGAATCCTGAACCTGAAATCAAAACTATTTCGGACTAGTTCTTGTGAGGAAAGGGGAAGAAGTGGCTTCCATCCATCTTTGGGACATGACTCTTATTTGCCTCTTTTGAGCTGTATGGTTTTAGGGGATTTTGAAACTAATTGAATATTGTAATAATGCATAGTTTTTCGTTTATCAAAATTTAAATTTTCTATTTCAGTTTTACATTCCTTATTTTAGTTATATAAATAAGTTATTGTACCTAGGAGATTAGCAAAGAGAAAACAAATATGATATAAAAATATATATAATAAAAGATCTTTTAGTAATCTCGAACACTTATCAATCTATATATCTTATAAAACTACTAGTTGGGTTTTTGGTTTCTTACAAAATACAGATCGTCTAAAATATCCTCACAATAATTACTTCAATAACTATTAGTCAAACATAATAATGTAAATACATGTTATAAATTATTAATTTAACTATATTTACAAAGTACTTATCAACTTAAAATAGGACTTTTGGTAGAATTAAAATTTCTCCAACTTACCCAAAAAAAAGATATAGTTCAATGTTGAGTGTGAAATTCGTATGGATTTAAGCGTTAATTAGAGTATACTTTTGTGTCGTTTGATGCGTTTATGTGTTTATTTCGCTCCATTTAGGTGATTATTGAGTTGGAGATAAGAAACGGCAAAGCAAGACGAATTCACGCGTTTTTGAAGAAAAAAAGAGTAACTTCCGTTACCCTTTGGAAGTACAAGGTTGTTAGCCCCCGTTAACAGACACAGGAGCAACACTTTTGGCGAATCAGAGGGGTAACGCCCGTTAACCCTGGGCAGAAGGAAAGTGGTAATACCCGTTACCCTTATAGGTACTATGGATCGTACAAGGCGTTCTCGGTTTATCGAGCCCTTCACTACTTCATCTCCATTGAGTCATCAATCAAGGGAGTCGGTCAATATAACGGTGAATGCTATGGGTAACCCCTTTTAGAGGAATTTGACTAGAAACATTGTGTCTACTAAATTCTTCAAGGCAACATGGATGGAAAAGTTTGAAGCTTGGAAAGAAGTGGAAAGATTGTTTGATAACGTCGGGTGGTTACCTTTTTTTACTTGAAAGGATTTGACTTATGCCGAGATGACGGCCGCTTTCTCCACCACAATGAATTTTAACCCGGTGGATAGCACTCTGATGTTCACTCTGGATGACCAGGAAGCTCAAGTTTGGAATGTGGGCCGGATAAGGGAGATTCTTCGTTTTCCAGCTAATGCCACTACTTCTTTGCCTAAATGGAGTGATGCTCAGAGAGAGGCGGTATGGAGATCCTTCCCGTTGCGAAAGGGTGTTCCTAATTATTCCCCCCGGAATACACAGGATAGCTATCTTGATTCATTGGCTTGGGTGCTAGTTCATAGGATTTTGGCCACGGGATTTTGTGCTCGATATGGAAGAGATAGCCACATTAATGAGACTGAGCTGGGAATAATTTACATGATGAAGGAAGGCATCAAGTTTGATGGAACGACTGAATTCCTTTGGAAGCTTCATAAGGTTGCTGGGAGTGTTACTGGGACGGCAGCCCATGGCGCGTTTGTCACTATGTTTGCTCGAGAGATGCGTTGGAAGCCTAGGGGATTGTTGCCCGTTGACTTTGGCTATGATATTGGTCCACAGTACTTGGAGAATGTGGGCTTGGATATTGCTTGGGAGAGTGGACACCTCAAGGAGCATATTTTGCCTTGGTGGCCAATTCGGGATAGAGATAGGCTTTGGTAGATGTATAGCTGGGGCAAGGCTCGTTTCGAGGAGCTTACAAAGGTGCAGAGGGAGCTTTTAGCTCAGATTCCTGATAGGCCAGATGATGAGTTTGAGATCCTTCGCAGTGCCGCACCAGTTGTTGTCGAAGAAGCTAATGGAGCTCCGGTTACTGTGAGAGGCCTTCGCACAGAATTGGCAGGATTAAGGGCTGATTTGACCACCGTGATCGCAAGAGTTGAGGATCTAGCACATTATGTGGATGAGCGATTTGATGCGTGGGAGGCTCAGTTGGAGGCGAAGTTTGAAGGGTTCTGTGCTCGTGTTGATCAGTATTTTGGAGGACCCCCATCACCCTGATTCTGTTACTATTATTTTTCTCCCCTGATTTTTAGACATTCTTTTTAGGCATATTCGTTGATATGTTTGGATGATTTTGATACGCTTATTTCTTTGCTTTGTTTTGAACTCCATTGTTTATGCAATGTGCCCCTTCTTACCTCGAAGTTATATCATGTGTGTTGATTGTTGAATGCATATTGATTGTCAATTGCATTTGCACTTGATCCGTATTTTCTAGTCACATATTTCAAGTTTTGGAAGCTTTGCCAATACGTTGCCGGATCTTCAATCGATAAGGGAGTTTTCTTGAACTTTAATTCTTTCTTTTGCATCAGGATATTGCAAAGATTAAGTGTGGGGGAGCAGTCTAGAGATGCTACGAATTGAAAATTTTCCCCCGTTTTGAACTATTTCTTTGGAGTTTGATTGTTGAATTGATGCTAGAACGAGTTAGGCAATTTGAGTTGAGGAATTTGCATGAGATTGGATGACTTAGTATGTTAGTATGGCCTCTTATTTTGCGCACTTTTTGAACGTTATAATGTACTTTGCTTAGAAAGGTGAATTGATGATTTCCAAATAAGTCTATAAATTGATTAGGATGCATTTTAGTCCTATTGAGGCAAAATTTTGAGTTAATGAAAGATTAAGGAAGTGAAGTAGGCAGTCGTTGTCGGAGGATATTAAGCCTTTAAGTTTTTAGCCGTTTTTCACTTAATAACGTAATCTTATTGACCCCACTGAGCCTAATTGTTGTGCACGATTTTTGTAGCCACATTATACGGCAATTGCACAACATAAGTATACCTACCTTGTTAGTTTTACACCAAGGCTTGCTCGTTTGATTTTTATAGTGAATATTTATCTTCTGGATCCCTTTTGATTATTCTTGTGATTGAAATTGAGAGATTTATGTATGAGAAAGAAAAAGAATGAGAGAAGTTGTGAAAAAGAAAAGATATGGAAGAAAAGAAAGAGCAAAAAGAAAAGAAAAGAAAAATATTTAGGCAGAGTGTGAAATTGGAAGAGGTGGGATACAAATGTCCAAGTGTGGAGGAAACTAGTGTTTCAAGGCTAAAGAAGAGTGCCGTGTTTTAGATTGAATGATGTAAGCTTGGTAAGTAGTCACTTGATCCGAATTTCCATAACCTTACCTGAAGCCTACATTACAAGCTCAAAAGACCTACCGATCCTGAGTCTCGAGTTAACTCCATTAGTGGAGATAGGTGCGAAGAGTGTATTCCGAAGTTGATGACTAGAACTAAGGAGGAAATTGTGAATTGGCCATTCTAGTCGTTGTACATTGTTTCATTCGAATTCTCACACTACACAAGGGTACACTTTTCATACTATGTTTGATGATCTTGTGTCATGGGTACTTGATTTGATTTGCCAAACTTGTTTAGGCGAAGGTTTGATGATTGCTTTGAGGATGAGGTTTGATGGGGATGTGTTTTATTTATTTTTGTATTACTCGAGGACGAGCAATAGGCAAGTGTGGGGGAATTTGTTGAGTATGAACTTCGTATAGATTTAAGCGTTAATTAGAGTATACTTTTGTGTCGTTTGGTGCGTTTGATGTATTGGATTTTTGCATGGATTTGTAGGGCAATTTGAGTTAAATTTATGTCGTTTCAAGAGCTTATAATGTGATTTATACTCCCTTTTAGGTACATTTTACCTTGGAGTCGAAGAAACGAAAGTAGAAGCAAAACCATGCAAAAACGGGTGAAAAACGAGAATTCTTAGGGGACACGCCCGTGCCCCCCTGGAAGAGTAAACTGAGACACCCCCGTGTCTCAGTACAGGAGATGATCAACGGATTTCAGAAGGTGACACGCCCGTGTCACCAATTTAGAGCAAACCGAGACACCCCCGTGTCTGGGTACAGAGAGGACCAGACAGTCTTGCACCCCCATGTCATGCTGACGAAGAAATGTTGACACCCCCGTGTCAAGTAGAAAATGCGGATACGACTTTTATAGGTGACACGGGCGTGTCATATTTTTGTGCATGGGCACTGCACGCCCGTGTCACGTTGCGGAAGCTGAGTTAGGAATCCTATTTAAGCACGATTTTGAGGTGGATTTTGGGAGCTTTTTGACATATACCTTTCCAGAGTTCAAGAGGACGTTTTTGGCGAAAGAAACACGAAGACCTAGAGTTGAAGCTTCGATTCAATCGCAAGACTTTATCAATTTGGTTTTATTTATTGCTTTTCTATCCAAACTAATTCCTCAATTCTTAGTTTTTGTTAGTTGAGATTTAGTATAGTTAGCTTAGTTGTTCTTGATTCGTTTTGATAATTAGGTTAGAAATTTCCAGAATTCCTAATTTCGTTTTGATGTTTATGTTAGACATGAATGTTTTGAATGCAATTCCTTTGATTTTAATGAGTTTGGAGTCTATTATGAGGAACTAATCCCCTAGGGTTAGGGGGTAATGATTATGCATCTAAGGTGTTTGATTTAATGCTTGAGTTAAATTGTGTAATTCTTTGTTAGGAAAACGACTTTGAATAGAATGTGAGTGGACTGGCCATCCATTAACATATCGTAAATTATCCGATAATCGAGGGATTGAGGATAATTGAGATTGTTTTCCAAAACTTAGATTTTTTTGGCTTAAAGAAATTTAACCCTAAATTCTACAACGCGTATTTAGAATTCCATGCCAAGCCGCTAGGTTTTAAATACACTAATCTTGTTTTAATCGATTGATCTGGTTACTAAGTGATTGTGAGAACAACACTTGGCTCGATTAATTAGACGTCTAGGCTTTGAAAGAAGCTAGGTATAAATTTGTGATTAGGTTGAAGAATCATACATAAGTACGTGAGCATTGATTTAAACACTGAAGGGCATATGATTTACTCCCCGACCTGCTTTCTCTAGTGATATATTCTCGATTTTATTTGTTGGTTCGTTTGGTTGATTAGTTATTACTTAGTTTAATTTTGTCATAGTAGTATAGAACAACACTCTCGATCTTTGTTCGGTCTCTAGATTAGAATTAGTCATAAAAGTGGTTGTTGATTTCCCTTGCCTGTGGATACGATACCTTAAGTGTTACAACCGAATTTAGAACTTACACTTGGGTTCAAAATTTGTCTATCAAGTTTTTGGCGCCGTTGCCGGGGAAGGCGTTTAAATCAATATTACTTTATTGACTTTTTCTGGTGCTTTAGACCACCCTTTCTGCTTGATTTCTTTTTGCAGCGCGTCGAATTTGACCACGGGTTTTTCCCAATTGCAGGTACCTAGTGCATGCTACGATCGCAAGGCTTGGAAACTTTGCCTTACAACCCTGAAATTGAGAGGACTTGTCGGGCGAATCGAACGAGGCGGAGAAAGGAAAAAAAGCAGAAAGTGGACCCAATTCCAATGTCTCAAAACAATAACGATCCACCAACCACACTTCAAGATTATGCCATTCCAAACATCGACCTAATCCAGAACAACCTGGTTCGCCCCACCGTGGAGGCGAACAACTTTGAGATCAAAACTGGGTTCATCAACCTTCTACAACAGAATCCGTTTGGGGGCTTAGCACCTAAAGATCCCGCATCACATTTGTCCTACTTTTTGGCGTTTGCTCAACTTTTAAGATCCGTATTGCTTCAGACGACGCAATCAGATTTAGGCTTTTTCCCTTCTCCTTAAGGGATAAAGCCTGGGCATGGATTTCGACCTTGTCAAACAAGACACTTCAGACATGGGCGACCCTCTCTAAGGCCTTTTTAGCCAAGTTCTACCCTCCTAGCAAGACCATGAGGTACAGGGACGAAATAACGAGCTTCAAGCTCTATGATGGAGAAACGTTGTACGAAGGATGGGATAGATATAAGGATTTGCAAAGGAAATGCCCACATCACCGTGTTCCAGGATGGTAACTAGTACAAATCTTTTACAACGAAATGTCAGAAAACATGAAGATCATGGTAGATGCAGTAGCAGGAGGAGCATTTATGGCACTGTCCGAACAAGAAGGAATGCAACTTCTGGATAAGATGGCAGCAAATAGCAGTTGGACAAACGAGAGGAGCAATCCTCCTCCACCTAGACCTGTGGCAGGAATATTAGACACGGACACTGTGACACCTTTCAATGCCAAGTTCGAAGCATTGAACCAGAAATTAGACCGACTTGCAATTTCTGCAGCAAGTAACACAGTAGCACAGTCGAACGCCATACAGGTAGTATGTGATATTTGTGGTGGTCCCCATTCGTTTAATGTTTGTCCTTCTACCAATGCAGGTGTACAGGTTGTTATCGGTTCGGAGCAAGTGAATTACGTGCACAATCAAAAGCTGGCGAATGACCCATACTCGAACACCTACAACCCAGATGGGAAGAATCATCCGCACTTCTCGTGGTCAAACAATCAGAATGTTCAAAACCCAAACCCAAATCCGAGACCACACTTCCAACTGAGATAACAGGGACCACATCCACCACATCAAAATCAACAAAGATTCGCGCCCCCTCCACAACCACCACAAGAACAGAAACCGGGGTGGGAGGTGGCCCTCGAAAAGTTCATCAGTGTCTCGAATGATAGATATCAGAAACTCGAGTCTCAGGTAGAACAGGTGCTAATTCAGAACAAAAATTTGGAAGTACAGATGGGCCAGCTTGCAAATACAATAAATGTTAGAGGCCAAGAGATGCTTCCAAGCAAACCTGAGGAGAATCCGAAAGAGCATTGCAAGGCCATTACACTACGAAATGGCACAACCTACAAAGGTTATAACTCGTTATTTCGTCATTTTTATAATGGAATTATACCTCGAATTGTGCTTGAATTGATACTATCTCGAAAGCAATTGATGATTTGTTGTTTATATTGTAGATTCGGGCTTTGAATACGAAATTGCAACGAAATTGGTGCTAATTTGATCGTTTTATGAAGATGTTCGGCGAACATTGTTGCCGCTGACTTGATGAGGACGTAATACAATTGGAGCAGTTTTGAAGTCTGCAATTCATGCATGCATTCATAAGTGTTGGGAGACTGTTTTGATTTCAAATCAATTAGTGATGTGTCGGGCCAAGCGTGATTGTTGCATGGGAATTAAAATGAAATTGGGTTACATGTTGCTATGGTAATTAATCGAAGAAAGGCCCAATTTGTTTGGAAGTGTTATGGGCTGCGTGCAAGAATAGGATTTTGAGGACCCAATTTACTTGACTTGGCGTGGAGTTGGGGGTGCACTTTGTGGACTTTAATAATGTGCTTGGATTTTAGGATTGAGTGGGCCGAGGTTGCCCATGGGATTATAATAAAAAGAAACCCATTTGTGCTATTTGAGTTTTCTATTTTGCGTGCATGTGGATTTTTGGAAGCATGGAATTAACTAGAAGATAGGGTCTTGAATTTATGGGCTTGCGCTTATTTGGAATTAATTGGAGAAGTCCAATTTGCCTTGTGTTGGGCTTGCGGGAAGAGGTCCAGCAGTTGGAAACTTTGAGGGCTTGGAGTGCAAGTAATCAATTCCTATTTGCATGAGAAGTCTTTTGGCCCGTGGGGTTAGAGATTTGGAGGCTTGGATCTTATATATATTTATATGCATGACAGTAGCTTTGAAGGGAGATATCACGTACACTGGGGGCAGCAGAGCTCCGGGTTCCTTGGGAGCAGTTGTTCGAGATTTTGGGAGCAACATCACGAGTTTTTCGTTCTTAGTTTAATTCTTTCGTTTTGTTTTTAGTTTATTTATATTAAAGAATTCCTATATTGTTTTTATGGATTTTAGTAGCTAAGTTCTTAATTATCTAGTTAGGGATTATAGATTCGATTTGGATATTGTGAGACCTAAACGTTTTATTTAATTCATGTTTATTTAGGCATTTATCTTATCTCCGTGTTTCGTGTTTATTGTGATTAGGCAATTTCGGGATAGTGCACGATCTCTAGGTTGTTTAATTTGCATATTGCCATTCATGATGCTTGAAGTGTAGTAAAGTTGATTGATAATTTGTGGTAAATTAGTGACAGGGTCTTAGCGATAACATTCCTCGTTCACTAAGGGATTTGATAATCTAATTTAAATCTTGCGTGTGTCACGACTTGGTTAATTAGGATTGGTGTTTTTATAGTTCTTAATGCTGCGGATTCATTAAATCCTGTCGAGTGTCTCTAGGGGTTGTGAATTTGTTAGGGAAGATAACTGTCGAGTGTCTCTAGGTTATCCGATTAATTAAGTAAAAACGAGGTTGAGTCGAGTGTCTCTATCAACTATAGCCAATCTGTCTGAATAACTTGAATTTATCCTTGAGTCAATGATCAATATAACAATTCGAATCGAATATCCCTGGCTAGGTAATTTTCCCTCTGATTGATTTAATCCTACGTGATTTACTTGTTTAATTTTAGTTAGCTTTTTTATTCTTGTTATTTTATTTTAATTGCATACTTAGGTTAGAATAATTCAAAACCCCCCTTTTAATTGTTGCTTTTCGTGAATTCCTTGCAATTGTGAGAAATAAGTCAACCAGTCTCTGTGGATCGACCCTATTTACGCTATACTATGTGTTTAGTAGTCGAATAGGATTTTACATTTATTTTTGACGGATTCGACACCTGTCAAAAGGGCCTGCAATGCCGGTAGAGACTGAGATAAGGAGAGAAAAGGAAGCCGAGGTGGAGTCTGAGAAAGTAGTTGAGCCCGAGAAAGAGGAGAAGGAAGCACAGACAACTGAGCTCCCTTCCAAGCCAAAGACACCATTGGCACCCAAGCCTTATGTGCCACCACTTCCATTCCCGCAGAGATTTCAAAAGCAAAGGTTGGAGAAACAGTTCGAGAAGTTCTTGAGTATCTTCAAGGAACTACATATCAACATCCCCTTTGCCGAGGCCCTAGCCCAGATGCCCACATACGTCAAGTTCTTGAAAGAGATCCTCTCCAACAAGAGGAAATTGGAGGACTATGCCACGATAGCACTTACTGAGGAGTACAACGCCATTCTACAGCATAAGCTTCCTCCGAAGCTTAAAGATCCAGGGAGTTTTTTAATTCCTTGCACAATTGGCAATTTGTCCTTTAATAAAGCTTTATGTGATCTTGGTGCTAGTGTGAGCTTAATGCCATTATCTGTTTGCAAGAAACTTGGACTGAACTCATTGAAGCCGACTACAGTTTTCCTGCAGCTTGCCGATCGATCAGTCAAGTACCCCACGGGAGTTTTAGAAAATGTTTTGGTCAGAGTTGGGAAGTTCTACCTACCGGTAGACTTCATAGTGTTGGAGATGGAGGAAGATCAAGACATGCCGCTTATCTTAGGGAGGCCTTTCCTAGCCACAGCAGGAGCCTTAATTGATGTGAAGAGTGGCATTCTAACTCTTCGAGTGGGAGACAAACAGGTGGAGTTTAACCTATTCAAGGCAATGAAAGGACCGGTAATCGAAGAACAATGCAACATGGTGGAAATCAAGGAATAGACACCGATGTCTGTAAGCAACGAAGACCCTCTCGAACTCTGTCTAAGAGGACTTAAAGACCACATTGATAGGGAAGACATACTAGAAGAATTGGCCACCTACGCAAAGGCACTCGAGGCCACCCCATATGTGCCATTCCGAAAGAGGTTTGTATACGAAGAGTTGGGTACAGGTAAGCCCACTCTTCGTCCTTCTATTGAGAAAGCTCCTAATTTAGAACTGAAACCCCTCCCCGATCATTTGAGATATGCTTATTGGGGTGAATCTGAAACATTGCCTGTTATAGTTGCCTCTGATTTAACTGATTCACATTTTGATGCTCTGTTGAGGGTTTTGAGAGAACACAAACGAGCGATAGGTTGAACTATTTCTGACATTAAAGGGATTAGCCCATCTATTTGCATGCATAGGATTCTTATGGAAGATGACCATAAACCCTCCGTAGAACATCAACGTAGATTGAACCCAAACATGAAGGAGGTAGTTAGGACTGAGGTACTAAAACTGTTAGATGACGGGATAATCTACCCTATCTCGGATAGCAAGTGGGTTAGCCCTGTTCAGGTAGTGCCCAAGAAAGGGGGGATGACTACAATTAAAAATGAGAAGAATGAGTTAATACCAACTAGGACAGTCACGGGGTGGAGAGTTTGCATAGACTATAGGAAGTTGAACAATGTTACTCGTAAAGATCACTTTCCACTTTCCTTTATTGATCAGATATTAGAGAGGTTAGCCGGACTTTCTTACTACTGTTTTCTGGATGGGTATTCAGGGTATAACCAAATTGCTATAGCCCCAGAGGATCAGGAAAAATGTACATTTACTTGCCCTTATGACACATTTGCTTATAGGCGTATGCCTTTTGGGTTGTGTAACGCCCCGGCTACTTTTCAACGATGCATGATGGCCATTTTCTCTGACTTTATAGAACGCACAATGGAAATCTTTATGGATGAGTTTTCTATGTTTGGTTCTTCTTTCGATTCGTGTTTGCATAATCTTGCTCAAGTTTTGCAGAGATGTGAAGAGACTAACCTCGTTCTAAATTGGGAGAAGTGCCACTTCATGGTAAAGGAAGGGATTGTGTTGGGCCACAAGGTTTCAGAGAAAGGCATTGAGGTGGATAGGGCCAAGATTGATGTGATTGCATAATTGCCTCCACCTACTAATATAAAGGGAGTGAGAAGTTTCCTTGGTCATGCCGGTTTCTATCACCGGTTTATCAAGGACTTTTCAAAGATTACCTTACCTTTATGCAAGTTACTACAAAAAGATGCTGAATTCGTGTTTGATAATGATTGTTTACTTGTATTTGACAGGTTGAAGAAGGAGCTTACCTCGGCACCAATTATGGTTGCACCGGATTGGACTCTACCGTTTGAGCTAATGTGCGATGCGAGCGATTTGTCCATTGGAGCTGTTCTTGGCCAACGAAGGGAGAAATGTTTACACGTTATCGTATATTCTAGCAAAACTTTAAATGATGCACAATTAAATTATGTTACTACTGAGAAAGAACTATTAGCTATTGTGCATGCTTTTGACAAGTTTCGTTCTTACTTGATAGGTTCGAAGACGATCGTCTACACGGACCACGCAGCAATCAAGTATCTCCTTTCGAAGAAGGATTCAAAGCCCCATTTGATTAGATGGATTTTATTGCTTCAGGAGTTTGATCTTGAAATTCATGACAAGAAGGGTACGGAGAACTTGGTTGCCGATCACTTGTCAAGGTTAGAAGTTGGGGAAAAGGAGGATGAGTATGAGGAGGAGATTACTGAGAATTTCCCTGACGAGAAGCTGTCTGCAGCCAATGTGATAGTTCCTTAGTACGCGGACATTGTGAATCACATGGTGTGCAAAGCTTTACCACCGGGCATAAATTTCCATCAGAAACAGAGGTTCTTGTCAGAAGCGAGGCGTTATTATTGGGAAGAGCCATATTTATATAAACATTGCTCGGATGGGTTAGTGAGGAGGTGTGTTCCGGAGGTTGAAGCGGATGAAGTGTTGGATAGATGTCATGCGAGCTTATATGGAGGACACTCGAGTGGGCGAAAAACAGCAGCTAAGGTATTACAGTCAGGATTTTGGTGGCCAACGTTGTTTAAGGATGCCTACAGATTTTCCAAAGAGTGTGACTCTTGTCAGAGAGCCGGGAACATCAGTAAAAAGGATGAGATGCCAATGAAGTATGTTTTGGAGGTTGAACTGTTTGATGTTTGGGGAATTGATTTCATGGGACCCTTCCCACCGTCGAATGGGAATCAATATATCTTGGTGGCGGTGGATTACGTATCCAAGTGGGCTGAAGCCGTGGCAACTCCGACCAATGACTCGAAGGTGGTGATTAAGTTCTTACAAAAGAACATTTTCAATAGGTTCGGAGTTCCACGGGCGTTAATCAGTGATAGAGGTACGTACTTTTGCAACAAGCCCTTGGAAGCATTGTTGAAGAAATATGGGGTCCAGCATCGAGTAACGACGGCGTATCATCCCCAAGCAAGTGGGCAACCTGAGGTCACGAATAGGGAGTTGAAGTGGATTTTGGAGAAGGTAGTGAGCCCCTCTAGGAAAGATTGGTCATCGAAGTTGGATGACGCGTTATGGGCTTACAGGACCGCGTTTAAGACACCCATAGGAACTTCCCCGTATCAGCTGGTATATGGTAAAGCGTGTCACCTCCCCGTCGAGATCGAGTATAAGTCATATTGGGCCTTAAGGCTATAAATTTTGATCTCACGAGAGCCGGAGAGAAAAGGATACTTGACTTGCAAGAGTTGGAGGAACTGAGGTTAGAGGCTTATGAGAATGCCCGGATTTATAAGGAGAGAACGAAGAAGTGGCACGATAAGCACAATCGGGTTAAGGAGTTTGTCGAGGGTCAATTGGTATTGTTGTACAATTCTAGATTGAAACTCTTTCCCGGAAAACTTAAGTCAAGGTGGTCCGGTCCGTTCAGAGTGGTAAAAGTTTTGGCGAATGGAGCGGTGGAGATAGGCAATGAAGGCTCACCATCCTTTGTGGTGAATGGACAAAGACTCAAGCCATATCTTGCCGGCGACCGAATTGGAGTACACGTCTCGTGTGTGTTGACGATTCCAGCGCCTTAGACCGGAGTCACAAAGTCAAGCTAACGACTATAACTTAGAACTATTATTCTCTCCCTTTTCCTTCTCTTTTCTTCCCTTTCTTTAGTTAGTTAAGCTTGTGATTGATGATATCTTTTGTCTCGTGTTTCAGGTATTTTGGTTCGAATAGAGCGGATGGAATATAAAGTTCATGGATGGTAATCGGCGTTGAGGTTCATTTATGGTTTTTAATTTCGAATGGGTGCATGAGATTTGTGTGTGTTTTTCTTTAAGATAAAGTGGTATGGTGATTAACTTGGTGTACTAAGGTCTTACTTTGCAGAATTTGAGCTAATAGGTGCGAATTTAGCGGATGAAAACACCAAGGAACGTGTTGTGTGAACTTTCGTGTCAAAATTCTAAGTTTGGGGGGAGACACGGGCATAACTCCCACATGGCATAAACCGAGACACCCCCGTGTCGCAGTACAGAATTCGCCAGGTAAGGGATGACACCCCCGTGTCATCCATACAACATAATTAATGACACGGGCGTGTCGTGTCCGTTCGACTGAAATAAAATGAGGGTGTCCTCACTCTCTCATACCCATTAAACACAAACACCCCCCTTTTCTCTTCTCCATCTTTCTTCTTCCCTATTCACAAACGGTACAAGCACCACCACCATTGTTTTTGGTTCATATTCCGGCAAGACACACACACATTGCACCTTACATCCTACATTAATCGGAAATTATGGGACGCAACAAGAGACCCGCCCCCTTGCAACTCACCTCATCTTCCTGTCCCACCGGACGCCAACCACGGGACTCTGTGAATGTTACATTGGAAGGGCTTGGGAACCCTTATAACAGGAATACAACGCAAAATATTATGCCTACCAAGTTCCCGCACATCGCTACCCTCCGTAGGTTAGGAGTTTGGGAGGAGATAGTGGCCTTATTTAACAACATAGGGTGGAAGACATTTATGACGGTTCCAGCCAACACCTATCCGGAGTTGACGACAGCATTCTTCACCACTATGACTTGGGATCAGGCCTCCACCGAACTCAACTTCATGTTGGATGGGGAGAATGCCCTATCATTGAGTGATGGCGACATCCGAGACGCCTTAGGGTTTCCATGTTGCGATATGTCAGTTCTGCCCAATTGGCCTACAGAGGAAAGAGAGGCGGTATGGAGATCATTCCCTCTGAAAGCCGGTGCCCCGGCTTATAACCCGCGGAACACTAAGGCCACCTAGATTGATAGTTTGGTTTGGCGCATGGTGCATAGATTCCTAGCTGTGAAAATTTGTGCTAGGCATGAGAGCGATGGAAATGTCAACGGGTTTGAGTTGGCCATTATGTATTTCATGAAGGAGGGGGTGTAGTTTGATGCCACGTACGAGTTCATGTACAAGCTGAAGGAGGTGGCTGGCAGGGCATCTGGAACCATAGGCCATGGAGCCTATGTGACGAAGCTGGCTAAGGAAGTGGGGTGGCAACCCGAAGTTGCTGAGCCTTTGTTCGACTTTTCCTATGTTAAAGAGCAGACGTTTATCAAGATGGATCTCTTCATCCGATGGCCTGCCGGGAGCTTGAAGGACAGGGTTCTACCCTGGTATCCGGAGAAGGAAAGGAACCATTTTGATCGGATGTATCGGTGGGGTGTGGCAAAGTATGATAACCTCACTCTTGATCAGCAGAGGAGGGTTACGCAGATTCCGGACCGAGAGGATGTCGGGCGAGGAGCACCGATGCCAGTGGCCCAAGATGACGATGAGGAGATCCCCGCTTACATGCGGGAGTATATGGCATCTCAGAATGTGCAGATGGACAGCTTTGTAGAGCATGTGGACGAAAGGCTTAATGCCTTATAGCTTCACATTGATGGAAGGTTCGATAATCTCCACGCATATCTTGCCTCGCAGTTTGGAGGTACCGGACAGAGTAGCTCAAGCCAGCCCCCACACTTCCCGCCGCCATATCCATGATTGGTTTCTCTTTTAGCTTCCTATCTTTTTGCTTTGGTCTGTATAATGAAATACTTAACCACTCTAACCTAACTATTCATATTGTGCTAACTATTCGTTCTGTGATAACTAATCAGGCATTAATATGGTTATAGTAGGTACTTGACGACAAGGATTCTTGTTAAATGCATGTTGATTATCATTTGCTTTGCTTAGCTTATGATCCGTGTTTTAGTCGTCTGAGTGCAGGTTAGGCTTGATGAATAGCTTGTTGCCGGGTTCTTCATTGTGTTGAGGGAGTTTTCTTTTTGCCTTCTTTCTTTTTCTTTTATGCATGAGGACATTGCATGCTTTAAGTTTGGGGGAGAGGGGCAAAAAGTTTTGGATTTTATTGTTAATATCTTGCAAAGGTAGATGCATTGGGAAATTATATACTTGTTATTGTGATATCCTTGAGAATGAAGAGTTAATTGCTAAAAATAGGCCAAAATTTTTAATTTTTCGATGAGGTTTGATTTTTGGAATTTATGCGAAAGTGAGTTAGGCTAGTCGAATGCATAAATTTAGGTGTGAGTATTGATACTCTGGTATGATGGGATATCCTCATTTTTGTGCACATTTGAACGGGTCATGTACTTAGTTTAGGATGTCGAGTTAGTAATTCTTGAATAATACTGAGAAGTGGATTAGGATGCATTTTAGTCCTATTGAGGCAAAATTTTGAATTGACAAAGAATTAGGGAGGTGACTTAGGCATTCATGTCGGAGGTAGCCTCGCAATTGAGCCGTGTTCACTAATTAACGAAATCCTGTTGACCCCGCTGAGCCTAATTGTTGTGCCAATAAATTTTTGTAGCCACATTATAAGCCATAGGCACAACACCATAAACCCACCCTAGAGTCACACTTTGCTCACTCGTTTGAATCAATTGAAGATGTTGCTGATTTCCTGATGTAGAACCAAAAGTAGAGAATAAGATATAATCTGAGAGGCTGAAAGAAAAGAAGAATTCAAAAGGAAGTAATAAAAGAACGAGTTTTAAAAGCAAAAAGTAGACAAAAGAAGAAAAAAAAAAAGAGATAAAAGAACGATGAAAGAAGTAGTTGAGTTAGATTTGAAATAGAAAAATCTCTTAGACTGTCTGCATGTGACAAACTTAGACACAAGGTCTAAGTTTGGGGAGTTTGGGGAAAGACAAAGATGGCGACCGAGGAGATTTGAATGGGTGAGCCGGGTGTGTTGAGTCACTACTAAACTAAAAATTCCATAACCTTAACCCCTAGCCCACATTACAAGCCTCGAAAGACCTTTCGATCCTTAATTCTGAGTTAATTCCATTAGTGGAGATAGGTACCAAGAATGTTTTCCGAAGTCTATCATTGGTATTTAGGAAGGAATCATTAGTTTGGTGTTCTAACCTTTGTACATTATTTTGTTCGAATTCACACACTACACGAGGATATTCTATTTTGTACCATTGTGTTGATTCTTATGCTTGGTAGTAATGTGTTTGATAGGCTAGACTTGCTTAAGTGAAATTCTGAGAATTGCCTTATTGAGAGATTGATTTTGAGGTTGGTTTGATACGATTTTCTTAATTTCTCGAGGACGAGCAATATGCAAGTTTGGGGGAGTTTGATGTATTGGATTTTTGCATGGATTTGTAGGGCAATTTGAGTTAAATTTATGTCGTTTCAAGAGCTTATAATGTGATTTATGCTCCCTTTTATGTACATTTTACCTTGGAGTCGAAGAAACGAAAGTAGAAGCAAAACCATGCAAAGACGGGCGAAAAACGAGAATTCTTAGGGGACACGCCCGTGCCCCCCTAGAAGAGTAAACTGAGACACCCCCGTGTCTCAGTACAGGAGATGATCAACGGATTTCAGAAGGTGACAAGCCCGTGTCACCAATTTAGAGCAAACCGAGACACCCCGTGTCTCGGTACAGAGATGACCAGACAGTCTTGCACCCCCTGTTAGGAATAGTGCCCTAGAAAGCCGATTGTATATCCGCTTTGTGCTTTTCCTTATTATAATCACAGACAATCTTTGAATGAAATAACGAATTGAGGCAACACTTCTTTATATGCTCTTGTTTGGTATGCGTTTATTTTATCTGTGCATGTATGAGAACTCCCCTAATCCTGATGACTTTAGGACTCTACCATTTAGATGAAATGGTTCATGAAACGAGCCCTATATCACATAAGTCATGATTAGTAAAATACTCCAAGCCGATGAGTCCTACCGACAGTGGGAGTGTCAACCTGACTCCTCTAAGGCTTGCTTGTGGGATCACGCCCTTAAGAAGGACCACCTTGTTTCATGGAGGTGCAAAGTGTATAGTTGATACGTGCGTGATACATGAGGGTGCTTACTTCAATAAGTAAGTTCACTGAGGTGCCCCGTGTGAGAACATTCCTAAATGGGAAAGGAAGTTTCTATTTCAGGAAATAGAAACTTCCAGATTAGGAAATTTCTCACGAGTCGTTGATGTGATTAATTGATCCTTAAGACTTGAGGTTCCTTGTCATTTTATGAGTTAACTCTGTAGTCCTAGGTATAAGCTTTAAAGGGTGTTGCCTTAGACAACTGATTCAAGGCTTATGCTGGGGCTGCACAAGTGATTCATGAAAGTGAATGAGAATCAAGAAAGGACCTACACTTGCGTTTGCAAGGTGATGTCTTATTGTGTAAGTCATTCATATGCCATATGGAGTCCTTGGCCAAGGCAGTAGATCAAGACATCAAGAAAACGGTTTCTTGGATTGAGATCAAATGGATATGAAATGCACTTAGCTTTAAGACCGGATTATTAGGGTTCTAATTATTCCCTTACCCTAGATCTTGGTTGAGAGATAGTAAGTAGGAGGATTGTATCTCACATGAATCAATGACTTAAAGGTTCTATCGAATCTGAACATTCCAATTCAGCTAGGGGTTAAACACCTGTTGCTAGACTATGGTCGTTTAATCTGTGGACCGATTAATTAATTAGTGAATTAATTAATTGGGGTCACTGCTAATTGAATTGAGAACCTAGAGGGTCACACACACAACAACTTGGTTACATGAGTTGAGGCTTTAAAATGATTAAACGAGTTAATCGGGCCAACGGGTTCCACACGTGTGAAACCACACGTGTGGGTCACGTGTGTCACACGTGTCCTTCATGGACACATGTGCATGTGCGTGAATATTTAATTTGGTGATTAAATAATTAATGTGTTAATTATTTAACAGACTTTGGTTTGATTTTGAATTAAAAAGAAAGTCTAATTTTGGAGAAAAATAATCTAGTTAATTAATTACGAATTAATTAATTAGATAAAATAAGTTATTTATTTTAAATAAATAAAGTATAAAATTATCCAAAAATAGTTTGGATATTTTTAGCTTTCTTGAAAGTTGATTTGAATTTGAATTCAAAGTCAAAGTCAAAATTACTTGATGATCAAGTAATAGGAGAGAGGGACCAAAATCCTTAGCCCATAAGGACTAGGGATTTTCGGCCACTCCCTTAATATAAATAGGGGAGCTCGAGCTCCCCTTAGAGCTAATTGGCAATTCTTTTAGTTCATGTGTTGAACACCATCCTTTCTCCAAGATAAACAAAACCCTAGGTTAAGCCTAAACACTAACTAGAGAACTAACATCCTTACTAGTTAGATTGTAGTCAAGTTGGTGGACTATCTCTAGAGAGCTTCAAGTTAGAAGTTTGAAGATTCGAGCTTTACCAAGGAGAGGGGATCAAGCCGCGAGAAGAGCGTTCTTGGGTGACTTGAAACGCTTCAAGAAAGTTAATTAAGAAAGTAAGTTTCTAATCCCTACGAATTTGGTTACACGATTGCGAGTCCTAGATCCTTTTGCTGGAAAAATTTTAAATTTCCGCTGCTTTCTGATTCGTGTTTTCCAACAAGTGGTATCAGAGCCACCTCGTTAATCGTGTTTCTGATTCGTCTCAATTATTCTGAATTTGGTAGAAATTCTTAGGCTTAGATGCGAATTAGGTATTCATGAGTTCTTTTAGAAAGCCTGAATTACGAAACTGTAATTTTTCTTGAATTTCTGAAACTGTTTTCTTAAATTGTGTTTTTGAAAACCGTTTTGATTAAAGTCTATTTAAATCGTATTTTTCTAATTTTTGGATTGAACCGGGTTTTGGAGAAACCCAAAATACGAAACGGAACACGAAAAGGACGAGCCTAGGCATGCTAGCACGTCGCACGCCCAGGCCCGTCACTGCCGCCCAGCCCTCCCGCAACTGCGAGGGAGGCCCTCCCGCCCGCGCCTAGGCGTGCCCGCTCGCCTGTCCCGCAACCGCGCGGGACAGCCGCCCGCACGCTCCCGCAACCGCGTGGGAGCACCGGCCCGGGATCGCCCGCACGCGAGCAGCAGCAAACTGCGCATGTTGCGCGCGCGGGCTGGCAGCCCGAGCTGCAGGCACCGCGTAACGCTGCACGGTGAGCAGTTGCTCGTTCCGGGAGGTTCTGGGCCCGATTTTTGCGTTTTCCTGTTTTTCGTGTTTTCGATCCTTGAAATCCCGATTTAATTTTTCTGTAAAATTTTGTTTTATTAAATTTGAATTATTTTTGAAATAATTATTTAAATTGGGATTTTGAAAATTTTAAGCGATTTAAATTTTGGAAAAATTACAAACTTTATTTATGAAAATATTGAAAGAATAAAATTATTAATTTTTCAGAAATTAACTAGAATTTTATTGGTTTATAGTTATTCGGGTTTTATTGAAAAGGCTCTTGAACAAGAATTGCATCTAAGTCGTGTTTTAACCTATTAGAGCTTAAAGCGAGAATTTTAATTTATTGGTTAAATTTAAATTCTTGCAAAAGCATGTTAGGTGATCATGGGTTTAGACTTATGTATGGTTTTAATTTATGCACATGGATGGTTTAAATTGGGGTTGGAGCCCTATAGTTGCGATTGCGTTTTTCAATTGAGGTTGGAGCCTCACTTATGTGCGTACTGTTATGTGATTTATTTTGTGGCTTTCCATATTACTGTTTTTGAGGCCGGGGTATGCCCTGTGAAATTGTCTAAGGCCAATATGAAGATTGACCCTTATTACTTTATGTCTTTTTCTTTTTATTGTAATTTGAGAGTAGAGATAGGTGGTGAGGTTTTATTTTCATTTTGGAGACAATGCACCCATGGAGTAAGATGGACCACATTTAAGTAACAAGGAGGCCATAAGTGAAGACCCCTCAAAATGTTAGGGAGGGGAATCTCAATTGTAAAAATGTAATAGAGATAGGGCTCGTATTTTGTTACCGCTTTCCCTTATGTGATTTAAACTGTTTATGTGGTATGTATGTTAGAACTTGTGACTGTGGAGTGGCTCCCACATATCACGCATAAGATAGGTAGAACCCATGATCATTACATGTTAGTTTCATGCTAGGACATGTTATCTGTTTATGTGCTTGTTTGAAATGCATTTAAGTGTACTTGCATTAATCAAGACTAATAAAATTGGATAACATATATATTGGTGAGGTCGAACCGGACAACTCTGCGGTTGATTCGAAAATTCCCATTAAATATTAAGCTGATTTCGAACAAAGAGGTATTTAATTCGAGATGCAAATTTTGAGTTAAATTCCTAGCATTCCATCAATAGGTTTTAAGTTTAGTAAGTGAAACTAGTTATTGTCCGCGAGTCGTGGGATAGCTGGTGGAGCTTATTAGTTCTTAGTTACCTAATTGATCATTTTAAATGGTCAATATTTCGTGGTCAATTTTGGCAAGGGTGATGTCCACGAGTCGTGGGTCGTTCGAACTAAGTTTTGATCATGATCTTATGATTGATGGGTCTAGCTTAACGCCTAAGTAAATATGGATGTCGCATGAGTCGTGGGTCCATATTGAAAGATAGGTGATGCAAAAAACAATTACTAAGAGTTCTAAAGGTGTTAGAATTGGTAAGTTGTACCTACCTGGGGTTCTTACTAAGAATGTCCGCGAGTCGTGGGTTCGAGGTAAAATGCCTAGGATCTTAGTACCCATTGGGAAACGTGTTCCTCTTAGATCTTTGTGAATTCTAGATCTTTGAAAAACAGTGGGAGTTACATTAGATTAAAGACCTTATCTTTTGTATATCTTTATAATTCAGCATGCTCACTAGTTCTCTTTTTTACCATTTAGGTCGTAGATTCTGTGATTCTCTACGTGTTTTGAAATGGCAACCAAAAACCCTCTTGTATCGATCCTCGAGTCAAACAAGTTGACTGGTCCCAACTATTCTGATAGGCTGAGGAATCTAAAAATCATTTTAGATTCTGAGAAGAGAACTTATGTTCTCTTCGAATGGGAGCCTAGTCCCGAAGGGGAGGCTCCCACTCGGGCCGAGCAGGACGCGATTCAGAAGTGAAAGGATGATAATCTCCAAGCCCGTTGCCTTATGTTGGCTAACATGTCTCCGGACTTGCAAAGGCAACATGAGGCCATGGAATTCGCTTGGGAGATTTACCACCACTTAGAGCAACTTTACCGCCCTCATGAACGTGTTACAAGGTATAACACTTCAAAGGAATTGTTCCACTTAAGAATGAGGGAAGGTTCAAGTGTCCATGAATATGGACTCAAGTTTCTCGCCCTTACTGAGAAACTTGCTTCCATGGACATGCCACTGAAAGATGAGCTTTCAGTGGATTTGTTGCTAGCTTCGCTCCCACCATCATTCAACCCATTTGTCCTTAACTTCAATATGAATCATGCTGGTGCTACTGTAGTTGAGCTGATTAGTCAGCTTGTGACTGCTGAAAGCACGATCAAGAAGGACAATAAGGTTTTGATGGTGAATGTTCCATCTTCCTCTTCTGGGCCTTCTAAAGGTAAGGGCAAGAAAGCCCAAAGGAAGAAGAAGAAACCCCTTAGGCCCACTGGTGGCGTTTCGAAGGGGAAGGCCCAAAAGAAGAAGCGTGATCAGAAAGAGGATGTTTGCTTCCATTGTGGCAAAGCGGGACATTGGAGGAGAAACTGCCCAGAGTACAAGGCTACTCTAAAGAAAGGTATGTTTCTCGTTGAAATAAATCTTTCTATTAATTCTAGTTCTTGGGTACTTGGTACCGGTTGTGGAACTCATATCTGTAATGATGTACATATGCTAAGTGAAGTCCAACAACTCAAAGAAGGAGAATGTATCTTGAAGATCGGTGATGGATCAAACGTTGAAGCTTGAGCTTTAGGCACAATTAGATTAGATTTAGGTAGTTTTGAGTTAGTCTTAAATAAAGTCCTTTATGTACCGAGCATTATTCGTAATATAATTTCAGTTCCAATTTTAGATTGTGGAGGTTATGAAACTTATATTAAGAATGGTAAATACTTTATCAAACGGAACAACTCTTCCGTTCACATCGGTACTCTAAGTAATGGACTTTATCTAACTCAGAATATCAATATTATAAATATACAACGAGAAACTAAACGTAAGAGAGATGACAAAGTTTCAGCTCCCGTATGGCTCGCTAGATTAGGATACATTTCCAAGAACAGAATTAGCAAGATAAACACTTTAGGATCATTCTCTGAAAATGATCTTAAAGAGCTAACTTCTTGCGAATCCTGTCTCAAAGGAAAAATGTCCAAAGTTCCTTTCAAAGGAACTGTGGAATGTGCCACTAAGGTCTTGGATTTAATCCATACTGATGTTTGTGGACCGCTTAGTGTAAGCACTAGAAATAGTCATCAGTATTTCATAACCTTTACCGACGACTTTAGTCGATATGGTTATATATACTTGATGAAGTATAAATCTGAAGCTTTTGAGAAATTCTTCGAATTTCAAAAGTAGGTTGAGAACCAAACTGGTCACAAGATCAAAGAACTTCGATCTGATCGAGGAGGCGAGTATCTTAGTGAAGAATTCCTTAATCATCTCAAAGATAATGGGATTATCTCTCAGTGGACTCCTCCGGGAACTCCTCAGCTTAATGGAGTTTCTGAGAGAAGGAATCGAACCCTACTTGATATGGTTCGTTCCATGATGAGTTTCACTGACTTACCACCTTCTTTCTGGGGTTATGCCCTAGAAAGTGCAGTAAAGATTCTGAATCTAGTTCCCTCGAAGTCAGTCCCTAAAACGCCCTATGAAATGTGGCATGGTAAAATCCCTAGTTATTCTTACTTAAGAATTTGGGGTTGTCCTGCTTACGTAAAGAGGACAGTGGGAGATAAGTTAGAATCTCGTTCTAACTTATGTTACTTTATAGGTTATCCTAAGGAATCCATAGGATACTACTTCTATAATCAATCCAAGCAAAAGGTGTTTGTTTGCATAAATACCACTTTTCTGGAGGAACCGTTCCTTAAAGAAAAGAAAGGCAAGATCATAGAATTAGAGAAAGTACAAAGTGACCCCACGCCACCCACTGAAGAGACGTCCCCTACTGATCAACCACAACCAATCACGAATTTCGATACACACGAAAAACCTCCTCTAAGGTATTCTGAATGCACTCCTAGACAGCCGAAGAGATGGTATGGATTCTTCCATGAAATCTCTCAAAAGGATAATGATCCTTTAACATATGAGGAGGCACTTTCAGATTCTGACTCTGAATTGTGGATAGAAGCCATGAAATCCGAAATGGACTCCATGAACTCCAACCAAGTTTGGACCTTGGTAGATTTGCATGATGGGGTCAAACCCATAGGTTGCAAATGGATCTTTAAGAGAAAGCTTGGAGTTGATGGAAGCATTGCAGCCTACAAAGCAAGACTGGTTGCAAAAGGATTCACTCAAAGACCCGGCGTGGACTTTGATGAAACCTTTTCGCCAGTTGCAATGCAAAAGTCTATTCGGATCATGCTTGCCATTGCTGCATATTATGACTACGAGATATGGCAAATGGATGTGAAAACAGCCTTTCTCAATGGTGACATTGATAAAGACATTTATATGGAGCAACCCATAGGTTTCACATTCAGTGGGAGTGAGCAAAAGGTTTGCAAACTCCAAAGATCAATCTATGGATTGAAACAGGCTTCTAGGAATTGGAACATTCGATTTGATGAATCAGTCAAAGCGTTTGGCTTCATTCAAATTTCGAATGAATCATGTGTGTATAGAAAGGAATTGGAGACCTCAGTGCAATTCTTAGTACTTTATGTTGATGACATCCTTCTTATTGAGAATTCGAAGGATGACATGAAAGTGACTAAGTTATGGTTATCAAACCAATTCGAGATGAAAGATCTTGGTGATGCGTCCTATATCCTTGGAATTAAAATCTATCGAGATAGATCTAGAAGGTTAATAGGACTATCACAGTCGATGTACATTGACAAAGTATTGAAGATATTCAATATGGAGTCAACAAAGGTTAAGAACCTTCCTATGAGTGTAGGAACATGTCTTTCAAAGAAGATGTGTCCTAAGACTAACCTTGAGAAGGAGAGAATGACTCATACACCTTATGCGTCAGCAATAGGTAGCATAATGTATGCAATGTTATGTACTCGACCGCATGTGGCTTATACACTTAGTGTAACAAGTCGTTTCCAATCTGACCCTAGAGATGGTCACTGGGCTACCGTGAAGAATATTCTTAAGTACTTGAAAAATACTAAAGATTTATTCTTAGTTTACGGAGGTCAGAAAAATCTTACTGTCGAAGGATACTGCGATGCAAGCTTTGCATCTGACTTAGATGATTTTAAGTTAATGTCAGGATACATTTTCTGCCTAAACGGCGGAGCAGTGAGTTGGAAGAGTTCCAAGCAAACTACCACTGCAGATTCGACCACTGAGGCCGAATACTTGGCTGCAAATGATGCAGCTAAGGAAGGTGTTTGGATAAGAAACTTCATTCAAGAGTTGAATGTTGTTCCTAGCATGAAAGACCCCATTTCTGTGTTTTGTGACAACACTGGGGCGGTTGCTCAAGCAAGAGAACCAAGATCTCACCAACGGACCAAGCACATTATGAGGAAGTATCACCTAATCCGTGATGTGCAAATTGAGAGGGTCACATCAGCAGAGAACGTGGCAGATCCACTTACTAAACCCCTTAGTCGAGAAGCTTTCCAAGGTCATCTTCAGAAGATGGGACTTAGAGTAGCTTTAGAATGGCTTTGACGGGCAAGTGGGAGATTGTTAGGAATAGTGCCCTAGAAAGCCGATTGTATATCCGCTTTGTGCTTTTCCTTATTGTAATCACAGACAATCTTTGAATGAAATAACGAATTGAGGCAACACTTCTTTATATGCTCTTGTTTGGTATGCGTTTACTTTATCTGTGCATGTATGAGAACTCCCCTAATTTTGATGACTTTAGGACTCTACCATTTAGGTGAAATGGTTCATGAAATGAGCCCTATATCACATAAGTCATGATTAGTAAAATACTCCAAGCCGATGAGTCCTACCGACAGTGGGAGTGTCAACCTGACTCCTCTAAGGTTTGCTTGTGGGATCACGCCCTTAAGAAGGACCACCTTGTTTCATGTAGGTTCAAAGTGTATAGTTGATACGTGCGTGATACATGAGGGTGCTTACTTTAATAAGTAAGTTCACTGAGGTGCCCCTTGTGAGAAGATTCCCAAATGGGAAAGGAAGTTTCTATTTCAGGAAATGGAAACTTCCAGATTAGAAAATATCTCACGAGTCATTGATGTGATTAATTGATCCTTAGACTTGAGGTTCCATATCACTTTATGAGTTAACTCTGTAGTCTTAGGTATAAGCTTTAAAGGGTGTCGCCTTAGACAACTGATTCAAGACTTATGCTGGGGCTGCACAAGTGATTCATGAAAGTGAATGAGAATCAAGAAAGGACCTACACTTGCATTTGCAAGGTGATCTCTTATTGTGTAAGTCATTCATATGCCATATGGAGTCCTTGGCCAAGGCAGTAGATCAAGACATCAAGAAAAGGGTTTCTTGGATTGAGATCAAATGGATATGAAATGCACTTAGCTTTAAGACCAGTTTATTAGGGTTCTAATTATTCCCTTACCCTAGATCTTGGTTGAGAGATAGTAAGTAGGAGGATTGTATCTCACATGAATCAGTGACTTAAAGGTTCTGTCGAATCCGAACATTCCAATTCAGCTAGGGGTTAAACACCTATTGCTAGACTATGGTCGTTTAATTTGTGGACTGATTAATTAATTAGTGAATTAATTAATTAGGGTCACTGCTAATTGAATTGAGAACCTAGAGGGTCACACACAACAACTTGGTTACATGAGTTGAGGCTTTAAAATGATTAAACGAATTAATCGGGCCAAGAGGGTTCCACACGTGTGAAACCACACGTGTGGGTCACGTGAGTGACACGTGTCATTGTGACACGTGTCTCACACGTGAATATATATATTGTATATATATATATACATTAAATAATTAAAAGTGTTAATTATTTAATAGACTTTGGTTTAAATTTGAATTAAAAAGAAAGTCTTATTTTGGAGAAAAATAATCTAGTTAATTCATTACGAATTAATTAATTAGATAAAATAATTTATTTATTTTAAATAAATAAAGTATAAAATCATCCAAAAATAGTTTGGATATTTTAGCTCTCTTGAAAGTTGATTTGAATTTGAATTCAAAGTCAAAGTCAAAATTACTTGATGATCAAGTAATAGGAGAGAGGGACCAAAATCCTTAGTCCATAAGGACTAGGATTTCCGGTCACCCCTCCCTTTCCTATATATAGGGGAGCTCATGCTCCCCTTAGAGAGTAATTGACAATTTTTTTGGTTCATGTGTTGAACACCGTCCTTTCTCCAAGATAAACAAAACCCTAGGTTAAGCCTAAACAGTAACTAGAGAACTAGCATCCTTACTAGTTAGATTGTAGTCAAGTTGGTGGACTATCTCTAGAGAGCTTCAAGTTAGAAGTTTTGAAGATTCGAGTTTTACCAAAAAGTGGAGATCAAGCAAAACGATCAGAAGGGATGATGAAATGATTCTGAACCCAACAGAAAACGAGTGAAAAAATCGAACCAAAGAAGATGGCGAAAACCGTTCGTCGATATCCTGAAGGATGAATTTTTTCACGAGGGTTTTATGGCTGGCAGATTTCTACTTTCGCAAAACTGGTTTTCGAAGGGAGTTTCAATCATGCCTTTCTCGTTTCATGTTTCTTTCTTTATGTTATATTGTTAAGAACTTCCCTAACATGATTTGAATCTAGGTTGGTGTGGATTTATATCCCTACAATGGATTCTGAAGTAGAAAGAGACTTTCGAGGGACGGGTTGCCATTACCGCATGAAGCGCGTTTGAGGGCGGCTCAAAACGTGTCAAGAAAGCTACTACCCAAGTGAGTTTCTTGATCTCTACGAATTTGGATTCACGATTGCGAGTCTAAGATCCTTTTGTTGGAAAAAATTTTTAAATTTCCGCTGCTTTCTGATTCCTGTTTTCCAACAGATATAACAACTTGAATTCGTTCGGTTTCTAGATTAGAAATAAATATTGAGTAGTGATTGATTTCCCTTCCCTGTGGGTACGATCCTATTGTGCTATGCGTATATTAAGTGTACACTTGCACGATTGGTTTTAACTTAGTGAATCTAAACCACAACATTCAACAAGGATTGTTTTAATATTAATATATCAATTAATTGTATTCAAATTTTATGATATAAATTGTCTATTTTTTAATTTTAAGATATATCTAAAAAACGAATCAAAAAATAACAAATTGATTCACTTTATAAATTTTAATAAATTTTTATAATTATATAAAATAAAATATTATTTAAATTGAACAAGTTACATAAGATAACTTTCAATAAATCAATCATAATGTATGTCTAATTATATAAGTCCATAGTTTTAATTATCTAAATTCATAAACTTTCTTAAATTAATATCATATTATAATTCTATAAAATTATCTAATTAACAAAATGATATAATTGAATAATTTACATAAAATATTTTTCAATAAATTAATTAATTCTAATATAATATTTTTTAATTAACTAATACTAATATAGTAATATAATTGTAATTATCTAAATCTAACTAACCATATAGTTTTCCTTTAGTTTATATAATAAAATATAAATTAAATACGTAAAAGTACAAATAGCATTTTTGGTTTCTTACGGCTTAATATACCACAATTTAGAATGTCAGGTCGTTAGATCAAAGTTACTTTATATTAATAATCCTAAAGAGACTCAATCTGTGTGCATATAAAAATAAGATATAATTTAATTTTATAAATAATTTTTATAGTATTCGATTAAACATTCCTTCAATTTTTATATAAATATACTCCTTTAATTATTTCTACTACATACATAAAATTAATTATAAAAAAATTAACATAAATTTGAAATAATACTCATTAGAGAAATACAAATAAAAAAATGGAATGCAAGATCAAATGACAAAGATAATATAAAAAAGAGATAAAGAATAGTTAGTAAAAGAAGAAATACTTAATTTTAATGTATATACCCACGCATACCAAAATTAAGGACAATTGTAAAATATCTTTACAAATATATTTATAAAGGACATTTCAAAGTGAGAATTAATATTGCGTACAATGGTAAACAAAATTTCGAAGATTAAATTAAAAATTTCAAGATGTTAGATTGAGTGTCATCTCAAGAAAAGATATGGAGAATTTTCGAATTTAATTTGAATGAGATTGATACAAAAATTATCAATTTAGATCTACATTTTCCAAAGTAGCAATACAAGAATGGTAAACAAAATTTCGAAGATTAGATTAAATTTTTCAAGATGTTAGATTGAGTGTCATCTCAAGAAAAGATATGGAGAATTTTCGAATTTAATTTGAATGAGATTGATAAAAAAATTATCAATTTAGATCTACATTTTCCAAAGTAGCAATACAAGACTTATTGACCGAATTAAAACTTGAAGGACATTTTGACTTGGGATCATTACTTCAAAATAATGGTCCTTGAACAATTTTCAATTTGTTCGAAAAGCGAAAAACTAAAAAAATTACCAAGAATTTTCAGAGCATTATGCATGAGCCGAGCAAGGTAAATATTCAAAAGATTTGGAGAAAGAATTGATGGCAGGATATAACAAACTATTACGACAAGAAGAGATTATTTGGTTTTAAGAGTCGGGAATTAATTGGCTCCAATTCAAGGGATAAACATGCACGTTTCTTTCATCTCTCAACCATAACGAGAAGAATGAGGAGCCAGATGAATGCCCTCAAAATAAGTAATGAATGAGCAACCAATAATGATCAAATGAAGCCACACACTTGGGAGTTCTACACCAAACTATTCAATGGAGATACCATTAAAGAGGTGATGAGTCTTGGTATTAGCTTGCACCAACGAACCTTAAGGTGTTAACGGAAAAATAACTTGGCAAGAATGACCTCAAATGAGAAAATCTTGAGGATAGTGAAGAGCATGCATCTTTACAAAGCGCTGGGAGTAGATGGTTTCCAAACTTACTTTTTTAAAACTTATTAGGATATAGTTGAAGACTTGATAGCGAACTTCATCAATGATTGCATGGAGAGAGAATCAATTCCAAAGAAGGATTATCGATTGTTTATTTGTCTAATTTAAAAAATTAATGCTCTAGAAAAATAAACGAGTTTCGGGTCATTATGCTAATGTATTGCTCAAAAATGATTTCCAGGATGATTATACTCCGTTTAAGCCGTATATCAAAGAAAGTATGAGATCGAACCAGAATAGCTTCATTCCCGGCCTAGACACCCATTACAATATCTTGATGCCAAAAGAAGTGCTATGAATGCTACATCACTCCAACGATAAAAAAGGGCGTGGTGCTGAAATTGAATCTTGGAAAGGAGAACGACAAAATTCGGTAGAATTTTTTGAGAAAAACTTTAACTTTCTTCAAATTCTCGAAGAAAATCATCAATATTATTATGAGCAGAATATAGAGGATACAATCGGAAATTCTATAGAATGGTGAACCGATGGAGGCTCTACGGATGTGTGGCATTAGATAAGGCAATCACTCTCACCTTATTTGTTTGTACTCTACATGGAACAACTTACGTATATAATTGAGGAGACCATTTCAGCTAGACCTGGAAGCCAATTATGGTATGTCAGAAAAGGCCTCACATCTCAAACTTGCTTTTTGTGGACAACTTAATATTGAGAGCCAAAGCAACCGTGGATGGAGCAAAGTGCATTCAAAGTGTGGTTGAGGCGTTTTGCAAGGCGTTGGGTCTCAAATTAAAGCAAATTACAGTGTTGTTCGCACCTTATATGTCAAATGATTTAAAACAATCGGTTAGTAGAATTCTAGTCATGGAAAGCAACTTAAGGAACTAATTGGGGGTGCAGAAGCTAGAACTTTAGCTGAAACTACAATGAGTAATTTTCGATTGTGAAATCAAATAGAAAAATAGAAAGAAGATGGGAAGAAGATGGAGAAAGAAAAATAAAAATACTCATTAAATCAAACTACAATTATGGAGAAGAAGATGGAGATTTTTAGGAAAGGAGGTAATATTGAAAATGATGATATGTCAACCCACAGTTTTGAGATATGGATATTTAGTTTAAGGTAATTATAGTAAAATTAGTGATTGTTGGGGACATACTCATTAAGCCTATAATGGGACCAAACCTAAGATCAACTCGCCTGAGGAGTAGGCTGGTCAGTTCTCTATCAAGGTGGCAAACTGAGGAAGTGGCGTAAGGCGAACCAGTGAGAGTAAAACCAAGAGAAGTTAGCACATATAAGATTCTATGAAATATCTCATAACTAAGCTTGAAGATAAGAACAAATCTAGGTTAAGAAGAGAACGCGTAATTGTGACTAAGAGCAGTCTGATATCTATAAATAAGAGAAGAGGAATCATTAAAGGCATACGAAAGAATAGGAGATAAAATGAGAGAAAAGAGTGATTAGGAAAGAACCCAAGAGCGATAATGATATACCAAAACTACAATTTCTCAAGATTATGAAATTAAAAAAAAAAAAACAATATTTCCATTTTAAATGATGGAATCAAGATCGAAATTATAGAGAAAGATAAGGTGCAAAAGTCATAGTTTTTGAAAGTGAATATAACTTTTATATTTTGAATGACAGCGAAAAGACTCTCCAAAACTTTATAAAGAAAATTAAAAATAAATCATAAATTATATTAAAGAAAATCAAACAATAGAATGAATAAAGTGTATATAATTAATATAGCATTTTATATGATCTTCTAGATTTTTCTCTATATTTTTTATAGGGCTAATCCCGGTCACCCGCCTGTCTTTGGGGGGTTTTGCATTTTCCCCCTATATTTTGATTTTTAGCATTTACCCTCATCCTAACCTTAAAAAAATATCACACTTAACCCCTTGGAACAAACTTTAACAAAGCAAATCTATACAAAGTTGATCTCAAATCTATGCGGCGGTTTTGAAGCTTGGGTCGTTGTGACGAAGGAGAAATCGACGGTTAATTTTTTTTTTAAGGGGTTAACTGCGATATTTTTCAAAGGTTAGAGGGGTAAATGCTAAAAATCAAAGTATAGAGGGGAAAATGCACCTCCCCCCCCAAGGACGGGGGGACGATCAAGATTAACCCTTTTTTTATATATGTCTTTTTATTTATTAAATATATTTAAAAGTTATAAACTATTACTTACGCTTAAAAGCTAGAATTATTTGGACATATTATTATACACTTTAAATCTTTTTTTATATAATAATATAATTTCAAATATTTTTATTTTTTATTTATTTGAATGTTTCCCTACTTTGAATTTCTACTTTTTGTACATAATTTGAAATAGAGATTTCATATAAATATTTTTGTATGTGTAGTTTTTTATCAAAATAGTTCATCAAAAATATTATTATATTTATTTAATCAAATTAGATATTTTTAATTTATTCAATAAACATAATAGCTAAACTTATTTAAATAAAATTAAATGATAAACGTGCAACGCACGTTCATTTTACTAGTACAATTAAGGGTGTGAATCGAATAAAATAAGAGATTTTTTTTTTCAACTTAAACATGGAGATTTTATTAAGAACCCCTCATTTTAATAGAAAAAATAGGGGGGAAAAAAATTTACATCGAGATATTCAGATAGAAAATCATTAAATAAGGAAGTACAACTTCCTATTTATTAAAAGTGATAAAGTAATATTATATTGATAAATATTATTATATAGTCATAGTCCCAATTATCATCATCTTTGTCTCGATAAGTTGATGTTCTATCAAAAATCGAGACAGTATTTTGGTACATAATCATTTCCAAAGTGTGACATAACAAAAATGCTTTCAGGAACTATTTTACTATATATTAAATGTTATGAGCTCATTTCTGTTAATATTTTTAAATTTCAGTAACTATTATATGTATGTTTATGTTTAAATTATATAAAAATATTAATATTTGTAAGTTATGTATAATCAAGAAACACAAGAATCATCCGTGTGCCTGAACATATCTTCTTTCCACCAGATTTGAAAAATATAATGACATGATTGGTATGATGGAATGGAATAGGAATGGAATGGACATTTCCACGTTCATTCTCAAACCATTGATTGGTAAAAAAGCGATTGGAAATGCTCATTACCGAGGTTAATGATCATTGTTATTAATATTGTTATATTTTTATTTGTGAATAATATAAATGAAATGAACGTGAAAATTTTATTACTGAATGTGTCAATCATAGTAATGCTATAATAAAGTCATTCCAATGAGTATTCTTGCATCCGTTCCCAAACCTTTGATTGGTATGAGTAGGAATGCTCATTCTCACGGTAATGCCTATTTCTACAAACATGACATTAATCATTTCTTTGGTCCCCATAGTATTAGTCATTTTCAATGTTCAAATTTTATTTATTTTTTATATTATCGTTACATATTTGTTACATATTATATTTTATTATTTTTATAAATAAAAATTAAATAGTAATAATTATGTTGAAAATTTAATAAATTATGTAAAATATATGTAAATGTAAATTTACTACATATTATATATTTAAAGCACATATCTAATATATTATTTTATTTATAAAGTTTTATAAATTCAAATATAAAAATATTCTATTAGAATGACTTTTGATATGTATATTAAATTTAGTTTTAAATGTCAAGTATATATTATATTAAATACAATAAATAATTAATACATAATTTATGCATAAATACAAAAACACTGTTGGGGATCTTACTGATCCCCCACAAAGAGTCTGGTCGGACGTACAAGGGACGAGCTTCTGATCACGGGATCTTGCTCAATAAGAGGAGAGGTGAGCAGGATCAGGAGAATGAATTAAGATAACGTCTGGAAAGATCCGATAAGAGTTAATAACGGCATGATTGGTATGATGGAATGGGGTGGGAATGGAATGAGCATTACCGCGTCCATTCCTAAACCCATGATTGGTACCAAAACATGATTAGGAATGCTCATTCCCGCGGTAATGCCCATTCCCATAAGCATGGGATTACCCATTCCTTTGGTCCCCCATGGTATTGGCCATTCCTAATGTCTAAAATTTATTATTATTTTTATATTGGCATCACATATTTGTTAAATACATATTATATTTTATTATTTTCATAAATGAAAATTAAATACTATTAATCACATTGAAAAATTAATAAATTGTATTAAATATATGTAAATATAAATATATTATATATTTAAAAAAAATGTTCAAAATATTATTTTATTTAAAATTTTTTATAAATTCAAATATTTTATAAAGAATGAATTTTGATATTCATATTAAAATTTATTTTTAAATATTAAGAAATATTTAAATACAATAAATAATTAGTACATAATCTATGCATGAATAGAAAAATATATATATATATATATATATATATATATATACTATTATATATACGACATTTATTATATGTACTATATATATATACATTTATCATACTCATTCTCACACTCACACACATATATATATATATAGTACATATAATAAATGTCGTATATATAATAGTATATATATATATATATATATATATATATATATATATATATATATATATCATACTCATTCTCACACTCACACACATATATATATATATAGTACATATAATAAATGTCGTATATATAATACGTTCAATATAAAATAATAATAATAATATATATATATATATATATATATAGTTACTCAAAACAAAAAAATTTAAAATATATATTTAATATAAAAATATTTTTAATTATATACATTATTATTATTATTATTATTATTATTATTATTATTAATGAAATAAGTTCAAAATTTTTATTTCATTCCTAACTTTATTACTTGACGTACCAATCATAGTAATGTCATAATAAAGTCATTCCATTCCTTTGTTCATTCCATTACAAAGTTCATTCCTTTCCTGCCTCATTCCATTCATGCATACCAATCATGCCGTAAGGATTATGTTTGAGAATACGATTAGGATAAGAGAGTCCGTAAAGGCTTGAAGACACAAAACAAAAGATGATAAGAAGAGATTTAGGGTAAATCTAAAAGGAGAGTGCTCAAAGCATTGATTATAAATGTGATCATCCATTAATCCCAACGTTTCTCCATGTTTGTCGAGACTTGAGACCCCCACTTGTAGACAAGTGTATCATCATCACCATAAATACTCCAAACTCTCATCATTCTTCATCACTCAAACACAAACAAAACATGGAGAACAAAGGTATTCTCTTCTGCACTCTATTGCTATTATCATGCCTTGCAACACAAACCACTGCATCGAAGAAGCAAATCGAAGCCCTTTCCCGCATCTACAAGGAAAAGATGATGAATGGCGATACGAACATCGACACGAGCCATTTCAATGTGAGCCGTATTCTTCACGGGAAAGATGATGCAGTTCATCATCATCCTCAACAAGGGCTTAAGGAGAATGACAGAATTGATAGTTTGCCGGGACAGCCACCAGTTAACTTCAAGCAATATGGTGGATATGTTACTGTCAATTCAACTGCTGGGAGGGCGTTTTATTACTATTTTGTTGAGGCACATAGGAATCAGAAGTCGTTGCCTCTTCTTCTGTGGCTCAATGGAGGTAATTAATTAGTGATCATTTATCTGTTTTTTGGGGGAATTATTGAGGTGAATTTCATATTTTGAGATTGTGAATTTGTGATTTATTTTCTTTTTTAAGTGGAAAAACATACCACATAGTTTTGTGATGTGATTACTTATCAATAGATTAACCTCCCATAACCGAGGTATGCATACGAGGCGAGTCGAACTTGAGCTCGAATTCGAATAATTTGATAGGTTCAAATTTGTTTGCTCTGCTTTGAATTCATGCTGGAGCTCGGAAAGCATAATTGTTTATTATTTTAAATTATAAAACATTAGATATATTTTAAAAACAATTTATATAATTATATTTTAATTTTTATATGTAATATACCCTCGTAAAAACACTAGATAAAGTGATTTTTTTATTTTTTATTTTTTTTTTGGGTTGCCAAGATAAAGTGTTCTTTTTAATCTAGGAAAAGGATGGTTACTTTTTGGAGATACTTGTGAATTTTGATCATTTTTGAACCATATCTTCTATTTTAATTTATTATTTGGAGTGTGAACTTTGACATAGAGACCTAATATTGGGAAAGAATGGAAGGTTTTGTTTTAAGAAATCAATTTCAAAAGTTTAGTTCTGTTTTTAGTCTTCTTTTCGTGCTAAAGTAAAGTAGTTTTTATTTTATGGGGAATCCCATTAACGGACCCTTATCCCTATAGTTTAAAGCACATTTCCATCTAGAAAAGAACTATATATATATAATGCATCTATTTCATTGGTTGTGTGAATTGCTCTTTGATCTAGACAGATCACTCTTGTTTCTAGCTGTTATGCAATGATTTTATGTTTGGACTAATCCCATATAAATTTTTTGTAATATGATAACTTATTATAATTAGACTAATCTGACATATTTGTTTGATCTAGATGTGTAAATTAATGTGCAATATTTGAATCTTGAACAGGGCCTGGTTGTTCTTCTTTAGCCTATGGAGCCATGCAGGAGCTTGGGCCTTTCAGGGTTCATAGTGATGGCAAAACACTCTACAAAAACAAATTTGCCTAGAACTATGGTTTGTATAACATTCTTGTTTAATTCAAGTTGTTATTATTGTTATTAATATATTCACTTTGCTAACATTTTTTGTCCTTGATTAATTTTTCAGCTGCCAATGTTCTGTTCTTGGAATCTCCGGCTGGGGTAGGGTTTTCGTACTCTAACACCACGGATGATTTCGTGACTGGCGGAGATAGTAGGACGGCCTTCTTATTGAACTGGTTAGAGAGATTTCCGGAGTACAAAAATAGAGATTTTTACATTTCCGGAGAAAGTTATGCAGGTCATTATGTACCTCAATTGGCACACACCATCCTCTACCACAATCTGAAGGCAAAGAAGAACATTATCAATCTCAAAGGAATCATTGTGAGTACCCTTTCATTTTATGCACTTTGGAATTTCAGATTAATGAGAGGAAAATTTTGCACTTTTTGGAGAACATGGGGAAATTATTTGGCTTGTAGGAGTGAGTATGATGAGGATCACTTGAGTTAGTTATAAATTATAATATACTAGTAACAATTACAATTATAATGATAAAAGTAATAATTACAATGACACTTCTAAGAGCATCATATTTGGGCGCCAAACTGGTCAATTATTCTCATGGGCCCTAGCCTACTCTACTTCATATGACAATATGAGTATGTGGAATGCAACGGCTAAATCCTCACATTATTTTAGAGAGTTATTTACACTATTTTAGAGAGTTATTTACACCATACCCCATGTGTTAGGTGAAATGAGCAAAAAAAACCCTATGTTATAAAAATTAACACAAAGATCAGTATTTAACTATATTGTTCAATATTTTTTTATATGTACCGAAACCCCTTTTTTTTATATGCAAAATTGCATGAAGAACCGGATAAACAAGTATAAAAAAAGGTATATAGAGAGATGCAGAAAATTAGTGTTCTACCAACACCAGAAATTTTCAGGGTTCGACATGCAAATATTATCAAAACACAGGGTTTTCTATGCCCATTTCACTTAACACAGGGGGTGTAAATAACTCTTATTTTAGAATAAGATAACCATTAGTTTTACGGGTCATACAAATACATATTTATACATGTATACAATTACACTAACGACATGCAAATATTATGATAACACAGGGTTTTCTATGCCCATTTCACTTAACACAGGGGGTATGGTGTAAATAACTCTTATTTTAGAATAAGATAACCATTAGTTTTACAGGTCATACAAATACATATATATACATGTATACAACTACACGGGTATTTCTAAAAATATATTTTATTGTATTTTATTGGATTGCATACTCTGTATTGGGATATCTTATCAGATATCCGTATACGTACAAATTGGATTCCATAGAACAAATGTGGCAAACGTTAAACCATTAGTATTATAGTATAGGACTGTTATACATCTTTTCTTAGTTTAGTTGTTGAATGGTCCCTTCCACTTTGTAAAACCAACAGGGTACCCCATCCCAACATCAGCCACTTGATGTGGAGCGTGTACGTTATACTTTAGATGTTTTTATGTGAGTTAGAACATTAGAAATTAGGCATAAGATTTATCCATATATAACTTTGAATATACTAACTTGACGGAACACACGAATATGTTGTTGAAATGGTTATCAAAACATGTCTGGTTAAATAAAATCAACATCTTTATTGTATAGTTAAATACTGATCTTTCATGCAAATTTACTAATTATGCAAACCTCCCCTCTTAGTTTCGAAATTACAGGTTCCCCTATTGATTATCTTAAATTACTAATTACACAAACCTCCCCTCTTATCGAAATTACAGGCTCCCCTCTTCATTATCTTTAATTGGTTCGTGATAAATCTAACATAAGTAGAGAATCAATTTGAAAAGTTTTACTTAGATTTGAATTGTGGGGATAGAAAAGTTATAATCTTGGTGCGTCCTTCACCGTTCCAGTTTCATGACCACATAGTGGAATAGCAGAGGCCCCTTCCACTATTTCTTTTATTTTGAGCATCTAATTCTGTCAATTTGAAAGGAGGATAACTACTGTTCCAGTCTCGTAATGCCCTTTACGACGAATTTAAAACTAAACTAATAGACGATATTTGTATAACTGAGCATCATTATAGGGGATGTTGCTGTAATTATTGCTAATAGTACTCTTATTATAAGAGCATGCAGCTCATGTACTTTTCTTGAACAAAATGCAGATAGGAAATGCGGTGATCAACGATGAGACCGATGTGAGAGGAATGTACAAATATTTCGGAAGCCATGCTTTGGTTTCTGATGAGACCACTTCCCAAGTCATTAAGTACTGTGATTTCTCTCCCAACGCCACGAAACAAACAGATAAATGCAGTGAAGCTACTGATGAAGCGGACAGAAATATCAATCGTATTGATATTTATAATATTTATGCTCCTCTGTGCTCTAATACCAGCATTACAGACAAGCCCAAGAAGGCTATGGTAAGTATTGTTTACTATTTCACGTAAATTACACCAACTACCCCTTAAATTTCATGTATTTATGAAAAGTTCATCACCGGTTGGAGACATCCAGATAGTTTTACGATTTTCGTTTGCAATGTTTATTCACGAAGAAATGTAAACGAGAATTACATCAAACATCAGTTGGTGTAAATCGCTCTAATTGTTTTTAATAATTAGTTCTGAATATATTTTGTGTTCAATAAAATTATTTGCAAGAATTAATTTCATTTAGTTTTCATGATGCAGTCACTGGTTCTTGATCCTTGCGGGGACTATTACGTGTATGCGTATCTGAATAGGCCTGATGTTCAGAAGGCACTCCATGCCAATGTTACCAAAATTCCCTATGATTGGGAACCATGCAGGTTATTAATTATACTGATATTGTGTTCATGATTATCGTGCTTTTTAGTTTTCTACTTTTTTATACATGCTTAGAGCATAATTAGAAATCTTAATTCAAGTAATAAGTTAGAAAATCTTAATTCAATTAATAGGACTTTGAATGTTTATAAAATATGAGAAAAGTTAATGGTCACGAAGACAAAATATTGTTTTATTTTTTTCAAAAATAGAATAAAAAAGTTGCATAAACATTTAATAAACATCAATTTGTCGTGTTGTATATATCACGTGATTTTTTGACGTCCGCGTTTTTGTGTCCGTTTATTAGCCCCTGGGCTTTGTTACTATATTCACCAAGAATGCTTGAATTATTATTTAGAGTTATGATTTATATTGGTTACTTTACATATCAACCAATTTTCTGAAAAATATATGTATTTCCTTGAAAATTGCAGTGATGTCCTGAATAAATGGGAAGATTGCCCATCAACTGTCATTCCTCTACTCAAAGAGTTTATAGCCAATGGACTTCGAGTTTGGATATTCAGGTAATTAATTAAATTCATTATTTTGTAATTGGTATATCATACATTTTAAAAATACTTCATCCACAACCCATTTGGTTAAATCAAATCAATTTTAAAATCATACTATCTATACTATTTTATTAAGGTTGTCTTAACTCCATTTTTCTCTCACAACTCACATCATGCTAATTTTTTCTTTTAATAATTCTTTTATATTCTTATTCTCTTTTTCTTTTACTAATATGATACTATCAAATTTATTAATCATAATTTAATAATTATTTAATTTTTACAAATATAAAAAATTAATTTTAACAAAATGCAGTGGGGATACTGATGGAAGAGTACCAGTTACTTCAACACAAAATTCTATCAAGGAAATGAAACTCCCCATCCAAACATCTTGGCATCCTTGGTACCTCGGTGGAGAGGTAACTCTTTTATAATGAAAAAAATTTATACCTCGGTGGAGAGGTAACTCTTTTCTATCTATATTATAAAAGCACATAAGTTTCTTACAAAATGTTCATCGCCTAAAATACCCTTTTAATAGTTCTATTAATAATTATTAGTCAGGAACAATTATGTAAATACATGTTATAAATTATTAAATTAAATACCTTAAAAAGTATTTATTTCAATAGGACTCTTCCGAAAAAAGAAGTCGCCTAAAATACCCTCTTAATAGCTCTATTAATAATTATTAGTTAGGGGCAATTATGTAAATACATGTTATAAATTATTAAATTAAATACATTAAAAAGTATTTATTTCAATAGGACTCTTCCGCAAAGAGAATTATATAAGATGCTGATCGCCTAAAATATCCTCATAATAATTATATTACTAATTATTAATTAGGGCCAATTATGTAAATACATGTTATAAATTGTTAAATTAAATATATTAAAAGATATATTAATATACTTTAGTCCCCCGGTGTTAATTCGTATAAATTGTTAAATTAAATATATTAAAAGATATATCAATATACTTTAGTCCCCCAGTGTTAATAGGTTGCAACATAACTTCCTTTGTCAGAATTTAGATGGAAATAGTTATTCCTTTGATAATTCTTCAATTACCATTAATTCTAAAGAAATTAAATTTTTAATTCCATCATGCATGAAAGGTTTTCTTCTCAATTTCAGTTTCGTTTGCTTAAAAATAAGAGCATTTAATTTTCTAATATTTTTTTTCCGGATGTTATAGTCCACTAGGGATTTTCTAATTCTTGTGTGTTTTTTTACTCATATTACATATTCAATTGTAATTATGGCTAATTCTTCTAATTATAATCAAATTTATGTATATTAGAAATATAATTGGATAAGGTTTCCAAATTATAAAACATTATAGCGTAATCCTACTCAACGAATCTAGACTACTAATAATTATAATTCTAATCAGATTTTAATAAATCTCTTTTAATATCTATAAATACTAACCTAATACTTAAAATTTATAACAGAAAATTTTGTTTTTCTATCAACACGAGATTTAAGTATTTGGTTCCATCGAACATCCTATACCAAAAGACATTTTGTTTTTCTATCAACACGGTTTTCTATCAACACTTGAGCTACAATCGAACAAAAGAATACTCATCATATTTTTAGGTAAATTCTTAAATTACATATCTTCTATTCAAAAGTGTGAAAAATATTGTGTTAGATACTTCTATCTCATCATATTTTTAGGTAAATTCTTAAATTAACTATCTTCTATTCAAAAGTGTGTGATAAATATTGTTTTAGATACTTCTATCCAAAAGTGTATTTACCTAAATTGTGGAGTGTGATATTGTGTTAGATACTGTTCACTAGAAAATTAAAGAAAAAAAATGATATCTTTATATTTGTAAGGAGTGAATAAAATAACTAAATAACATTCCATTGGGAAAAATGGTTGCGCCAGCCATGCATATGTTAGTAATTTTCTCTTTTACAACTCTTGATTATAGTAAATAGTCAAAAAGTCCATAAATAATATTAAAAAATAGAGAAAAACTGATAAATATAAAGATATCATTTTACAACTCTTGATTATAGTAAATAGTCAAAAAGTCCATAAATAATATTAAAAAGTAGAGAAAGGCTGATAAATATAAAGAAAATATTTAGATACTGCTCATGTAAGAAATTAAAGAGAAAAAAAATGATATCTCTATATTCGTATCCTTTTTTATAAATTAATACTCAAATATATAATTTTTATAAATTTAAATTAATCGTAATTCACAAGCATTTAATTGGTGGGTCAACTATTTAAAATGATTATATAATTGGTGGAGGTTTGATCTATACACACAAATTTCACCTGAAGTTTCAGAAATTACAAAAAGCCCCCTTGACGTACTGTATGATTCGGCCTAATGCATGCTATTGATAAGTAAGTTCAAGAGTCAAGTAGGATATTTATAAAAACAATATTCATCAATTCGGATGTAATATACATATTTTAATGTGGAAAGTTTTGTAATTTCTCAAACTTTAGGGGAATTTTGTGCAATTAGGTCAAACCTTAGGGTAAACTCGGGTAATTATCCCTAAATTTTTTAGATTCTTGAAAAAAACTAGACCTATTAAAAGATAAAAGAAGGGCAGGAAAGACTTTCTTTATTTGAAGATCGCTACTTTAATTAGCTTAACTCACCACACTTCCCTAACATCCTTAACTCCTCTCCACTCACCCTTACACGCATATATAATCGACAGAGTCACAAAACCTCCATGCTTTTTCAGCTCTATCCTCAGAATTTTTGAAATCTTTTCAGCAAGATCTCTCCTTTCATGGATTTTGCAGCCATTGAGGAAAGCTCCAATAGTTGAATCAGTGAGGTCCGCCCCAATTTGTTTAACAATATCATAAGTCTTCTCTATTCTCCCATAACGGCACAGAAGATCAATAAGACATGAGTAATGCTTATAATGTAAAAGCAGGATTCTTCATAAAATATAATTAAAACTCCTTCAATTTAATTAGAAAATGTATAAATGTACTGGAGTGATGAATACAAGCTCAAAAAAATAAAATTTCTATTATCAAATGAAACACATTGCCTTTCTCTACATGCACATACAAATATTCGTGTTTAAGAAATATTACTCATTAATAGATTATGAGTATAATCAAACGTAACGTTGTCACATTAGTTGATGTTAAATATGTGATTAACACTTATGAAAGAAAAGTGAGAGTTTGTCGAAAGGACCTAGAGCAAATACAATTAGATAGTACCCTATCATGCCTGTAGTAGAGAAAGATATACAGTGACCATGGAAGAAGTTATGGTATAAAATTAGGAGGTTTGGATGAGGCTTATACTTAACCTAAAAACTAATTAGTACATAATAATAATTAAATTTCACATGAGATCTCATTAGTATATTTAAAATTTAAAATTTTGATATTTTCAAATAATTTTATTTTAATATTTTAATAATTAAAAATTTTAGATACTTTAAGTTGGAATCATTGTTCTAATACAATGGTCAATTAGCACTTTTTAATATGCTAAAAAAAAAAAGAGGAAGTTTTCTTAAAAAGAATTTTCAAATGTTATATATAAGAAAAACAAGATAAATATTGAATAGATTTGAAGAAAGAATTGATGGCGGAATTTAACAAACTATTGAAACAAGAAGATATTATTTGGTTTCAGAAGTCGAGAATTAACCGACTTCAATTTGGGGATAAAAATACACGCTTTTTTCATCTCACAAACATAACCAGAAGGAAGAATTGTGTAAATGCTTAAAAATAGGTGATGAATGGAATAATGACCAACTAAAGTAACACACTTGGGAGTACTATACCAAACTATTCGATGGATATACCATCGAATGGTCACGAACCTTAGGGTGGTAGCGGAAATATAACTTGGCAAGAACGACCTCAAATGAGGAAACCCTAAGGGTAGTGAAGAGCATCCACCCATATAAAACGTTAGGATCAGATGGTTTCTAATCATACTTTTTCAAGACCTACTAGGACATAACAAGAGACTCTCGGTGGTGAAATTCACAAATGATTGCATGAAGAGAAAATCAATTCCCATGTAGGCTTGCTAAATGTTTATTTGCCATATTTCGAAAGTTAATGCTAAAAAAAAAAAAAATTTGACCCATTACAATATCTTGGTACTTCAAGAAGTGTTACACACTTTACATCACTCCAAAGACAAAAAGGGGGCATGATGCTAAAATTGGATCTTGAAAAGAAGTACGACAAAGTTTGGTGGAATTTTCTAAGGGAAACTCTAACTTGCTTCGAATCCCAACAAGAATCATCAATATCATCATGAGCGAAGTGGAGGGGATAAAATCGGAGATTCTATGGAATGGTGAACTGACGGAGGTTATACAGATAACATGTGGCATTAGACAATGGGATCCACTCTCGCTTTATTTGTTTGTGCTTTGTACGGAAAGATTTATGTATATGGTTGAGAAAGTTATTTCGACCAAATAATGGAGACCAATTGTGGTATGTTAGGGGGACCCTTAGACCTCACATTTAATTTGCTTTTTGTGGACGATTTAATATTTTGAGCCAAAGTTAACATGGATGAAGTGATATGCATTTAAAGTGAGGTTTAGGCGTTTGCAAGGTACCAGACCTCAAATTGAAATTGATCAGATCACACGTATTGTTCGCACCTTATGTATCAAATAATTTAGAACAACAGGTTAGTAAAATTTTGGGTATGGAAAGTACAACCAACTTAGAGAAATAGGGGGTTTAGACGAATTTTAATCGAAACTATAGTGAGCTTTTCTCAAAGGTGATTGAGAGGGCAAAAAAGCTCATTCGGGATAGAAAGCCAAAATGCTAAACATTGTCAGACAATTATATTTATTCGGTTTATCATGAGTCAAATTCCATCTAACATATGTCTACGAATTGACTCACCAATCACGCGTGCGATAAACTTAGTTGACTCAATCGCAAGTTTCTTTAGGTGACTAACATAATAAAGAAATGAACTCATATTATAGGGTGAAACAAGGTGACTAAAAAGAAGCGAGAATGAGAAATGGGTATTAGAGAAGCCAACAAAAAAATAGCGATGTTCGCTAAAATAGGATGGGGAATGCTCAACAAGAAGACAACGCTGCGGAGTTAGATATATAAGAAAAGATATTTAAAAGAGGGGGGAAGGGATATTCTTGAAAGTAAGCCTCAACTTTTGGCTTCTCGAGCATGAAAGAGGATTGTTAGAAGTATTTGGTTCGGTAAACCATTTTACAAATACTGGAAGATTGGAAACGGTGATGGGGTGTCTTTATAGAATGATAGATGGTTATCACAAGGAAAACTAACCGACATATTGAAAGATAACATTTATGAGGAAAATAAAGTTTTTATGACATATGATCTCAATGGAATATATAAAAAATAGAGCATAGCTAAGCTGAAAATAAAAGGAGACGAAAATTAAATATAAATAATATAAAGTATGGTGAAACTAATGGTAATTCCTCCAATAAAATAATCTATAATCTACTTTATGGTATCGAATGAGATATGCGAGAAAATACTAGAAACAAATTTAGAAATTATCTTGCCCTTAAAAGTTCAAGATTTTCTTGTGACTTTGCCAGCATGACTGCTTGCACACGAATGCATTGAAGTATGACTGAAAATTTAGGGAAACCGATATATGTACATGTTGTTGTACAAGACGTGAAGATGTGGATCACGTGTTGAGAAGCTGTCCGCTTGCATTTCAGGTGTGGAACAAGATTGTTGATATGTAGACTGTTCGAAATCTTCGTGACTTGTAAGGTTCGAAATGGCTCGAAGAGACCTTTTAACAACAAAGTTCAGAGCAACATGTTACCAGAAGGTCCTGGGTAGATTGTCTTGATCTCAACGCTCTACAATCTTTGAAAAATACGAAACTGATGAAGCTACTAGAATATTATGAAGTCTAGCAATGTCATTATTCACCACATAAAAGAGTTATCTGAGTCCTTGGTACTAATTAGTGAGGACAAAAAACATAGGCAAAAGAAAACATGCGTTGAGTTACCTTGGAATAAACGCGAGAAGGGATGGGTGAAACAAGATTTAGATGAAAGTTTTATAGCCACATCATCAATGCTTCGACTAGGAGCATCATTCAAGATGACAGTGGAAGATGGGTGATAAGATATTCTATAAATTTTGGTAGAGTTTCAACAAAAGTGATGAAGTTATTAGGCTTACGTGAAGGATTAAAGCTAGCTTGGGAGAGACGCATTATGAAGATTAATATGGAGATTGATTCGGAGACGGTGGTGAAATGTATAATAAAGAAGGATTATAAAGAGCACCCCATGAAAAATTTAATATTTGATTGCCAAAATTTACTCCTCAAGCTCTAGGAAAGCTCAGATTGAGCTTATTCCGATAGAAAGAAACATTATGGTGGATAAATTAGTGAGGATAGACCACAAGGTTCGAAATGGTTACTGAGTCTAGGATGGTCTACCAACGGACATGAATAAATCTTAACTTGAGGCTACTATTCCTCTGTCGGTTTACAAAAAATCCAATACATTAACATACAAATGTGAAGAGGGTGATTTCTTATAGAAAATGCAATAACCTTTACATATTGAGTTATAGCAAAGAAACATTTCAAAACTTTATTTAAAAATCAAAGATAAATCACAAATTATATTAATGAAAACCAAATTATAGAAAGAATAAAGTACATATAATTAACATAGTATTTTATATGATCTTTTAAATTTTTTAATTTAAATTTTATATATGTCTTTTCATATACATTATCCATTTTAAATATTTTATTTTTATACAGTAACATAATTTCAAATATATATTTTGATTGTTTCTTTATGAATCGAATATTTTTCTAATTTAAATTTTTACTTATTAGACATGGTTTGAAAGGGAAATTTCAAATAAAATGTTTTGTATGTGTAGTTTTACAAAATCAAATTGATTCATTAAAAATTTTATTATATTTATTTAATTAAATTAGATACTTTTAATAAATTAATTTACTCAATAAACATAATAATTAAACTTATCGAAATAAACTGAATGATAAACGTGCAACGCATGTTGATTTTGCTAGACATCCAACATATAAAAAATACAAACTTTTAACGTGCATCAATAAGTACCTATACAGAGGCTATACAGATAACATGTGACAATAGACCAGGGGATCCACTCTCGCTTTATTTTTTTGTGCTTTGTATGAAAAGATTTATTTATATGATTGAGATAGTTGTTTCGACCAAATAATGGAGGATGTCTAGGAGACCCTTAGATCTCACACTTGTCTTTTAAAGACGACATAATATTTTGAGCTAAAGTTATTGTGGATGGAACGATGTGCATTTAAAGTGAGGTTTAGGCGTTTGCAAGGTACCAGACCTCAAATTGAACTTGAGCAAATCACACGTATTATTCGCACCTTGTGTCAAATAATATAGAACAACATGTTAGTGAAATTTTGGGTATGGAAAGTACAAACAACTTAGGGACCTAGGGGGTGCAGACGAACTTTGGTCGAAATTATAGTAAGCTTTTCTAGATGGTGATTGAGAGGGTAAAAAAACTCCTTCAGGATAGAACGCCAAAATGCTAAATATTGTTTGACAATTATATTTATTCGGTTTATCATGAGCTCGAATCCCATCTACCATATGCCTACGAATAGGCTCCCCAATCACGCGTGCGATAAACTTGATCGACTCAATCGTAAGTTTTTTTCGGTGACTAATATAACAAAGAAATGAACCCATCTTATAGGGTGAAAGAAGTTGACTAGATAGAAGTGAGAATGGGGATTGGGAGTTTTAAAAGCAAAAAAAAAAAAAAAAAAATAGTATAGCGATGTTTACTAAAATAGGATGGGGAATGCTCAACAAGAAGACAACACAGTGGAGCTAGATACATAAGAAAAGATATTTAAAAGAGGGAGAAGAGATATTCTTGAAAGTAAGCCTCAACTTTTGGCTCCTCGAGTGTGAAAGAGAATTGTTAGAAGTATTTGGTTGGCAGAACCGTTTTACAAATATTGAAGGATTGAAAACAATGACGGGGTGCCTTTATAGAATGATAGATGGTTACCACAAGGCCGACTAACCGATGTATTGAAATATAACGTTTATGAGGAGAATAAAGTTCTTATGACATATGATCTCATTGGAATAGATAAAAAATGGAACATAGCTAAATTGAAAACAAAAGGGGACAAAAATTAAATATAAATAATATAAAGTGTGGTGAAACTAACGATAATTTCTCCTATAAAATGGTCTATAGTCTACTAATGGCCCAAAATTTTAGTCAAAAACTCATGAATGCATTGAAGTATGACTGAAAATTTGGGGAAAACGATATAAGTACAAGTTGTTGTACAAGATGTAAAGATGTGGATCACGTGCTGAGAAGTTGTCCGTTCATACTTCGGGTGTGGAACAAGATTGTTGATATGTAGACTGGTCGAAATCTTTTTGGCTTGTAAGGTTCAGAATGGCTCGAAGAGAGATTTTAACAACAAAGTTTAGAGCAACATGTTACCATAATGTCTTGGGTAGATTGCCTTGATCTCAGCACTCTGCAATCTTTGAAAAACACGAAACTGATGAAGCTATTAGAATATCATGAGGTCTAGAAACGTCACTCTTCACCACATAAATGAGTTACCTGAGTCCTTGGTACTAATTGGTGAGGACAAAAAACATAGGCAAAAGAAAAAATTCGAGAAGGGATGGGTGAAACAAGATTTAGATAGAAGCTTTTATAGCCACACCAGCAATGCTTCGACTAGGAGCGTCATTCAAGATGACAATGGAAGATGGGTGCTAAGATACTCTATAAATATTGGTAGAGTTCCAACAAAAATGACGGAGTTATTAGGCTTACATGAGGGATTAAAGCTAGCTTGGGATCGAGAGGCGCATTCTGAAGATTAATATGGAGATTGATTCGGAGACGTTGGTGAAATGCATAACAAAGAAGGATTACAAAAAGCAACCCATAAAAAAACTTAATATTTGATGGCCAAAATTCACTCCTCAGGCCCCTAGGAAGCTCGGATTGAGCACATCCTGAGAGAAAGAAACATCATGGTGGATAAATCAGTGAGAATAGACCACAAGATTCAAGATGGTTACTAGGTGTAGGATGGTCCACCAACAGAGTTGAATAAGTCTTAGATTGAGGTTACTATTCCTCTGTTGGGTTGTAAAGAATCCAACACATTGAGATACAAATCTGAAGAGGATGACTCCTATAGAAAATGCAATAACCTTTACGTTTGGAGTTATAACAAAGTAACATTTCAGAATTTTATATAAAAATTAAAGATAAGTCATGAATTATATTAATGAAAACCAAATAATAGAAAGAATAAAGTACATATAATTAACATAGTATTTTATATGATCTTTTAAAATTTTAAATTTATATTTTTTATATATGTCTTTTCATTTATATTATCTATTTTAAATATTTTATTTTTATACAGTAACATAGTTGCAAATATATATATTTTGATTGTTTCTTATTAGTTGAATGTTTTTCTAAGAAAATATTTTGTATGTGTAGTTTTACAAAATCAAATTGATTCGTTAAAAATTTTATTATATTAATTTAATTAAATTAGGTACTTTTAATATATTAATTTACTCAGTAAATATAATAACTACACTTATCGAAATAAACTAAATGATATAATTCTAAAGAAATTAGATTTTTAATTCCATCGTGCATGAAAGGTTTTCTTCTCAATTTCAGTTTCATTTGCAAAAATTTAGTTGCAAAAAACTTCATAAAAACACTAAAAGTAAAACACCAATTATATTAAACAAATAAATAATACCATGAATAAACTATATATAATTAATATGGTATTTTATATGATCTTTTATATTTTTGTCTTTATTCTTTTATATATTTCTTTTTACTTATTAAATATATTTGAAAGTTATGAACTATTACTTACGATTAAAAGTTAGAACTATTTGGGAAAATTGATATTATACTCTTTAAATACTTTGTTTTATTTTTATTTTTTGGTGAAATACTTTGTTTTATGATACAACATAGTTTCAAATACTTTTACTGTTTATTTGTTTAGATATTTCTCTACTTCGAAATTCTACTTATTGTACATGATTTGAAATAAAGATCTCATATAAATATTTTCGCATGTATTACTTTTTAAATATCCTAATTTATTCAATAAATATAATTGCTAAATTAATTTAAATAATTTAAATGAAAAACGTGCAACGTACGTTCACATAACTAGTTTAATTAAAGTATATGTAACAAAATTAAGTTAGATGAATCGAATTATTTGTTCAGGTTGGTGGATATACACAAGTATATGAAGGCAACCTAACATTTGCGACAGTACGAGGAGCAGGCCACCAAGTGCCAAGTTACCAGCCTGCTCGATCCCTTTCTCTCATCATGCATTTTCTTGCTGGGACTGACCTCCCTAATTCATTAAGATATTAGCTTTTTTATTTCACCAAAATCATTTTCTCATTTAATTTATTATTATTATTAGACTCCTCAATTCTTTTATTTAGATTTAGAAACCAAGTTATTGATTATGTCTATATGATATTTGGTGACCAAGGTTGGATTTAGCTTTTATTCTTGGCTTCTTTGCGTTGAACATATATGATTGGCTATATAAATTAAAGGTTAAGTAAATTGTGATATTTGTGGCTTTCTCCATCCTATAAATGATCTTTTTAATAATATTCGTTATTTGATGGTAAATATTCGTTCACAAAAGTTGGGTGTTTTGGCAATTATCTAAGCAGTGAGCCTTTGATATCGGAATCTAATAATGTAATAATGTATGCCTACCCAGTGTTAAAGCCTCATAATCGATTTCTCAGTTGCACATGTGAATGGAAAAATCATATAATAGTATTATATGAGTATTTAAATATGTATATCGCCAATGACGTAATTTAGCGGTGTTATATTACCTTAATCTGCTAGCTTAATCACTCATGTTTGAATCCCCGTGAATACTTTACACTTAAGTACATAATTATTCCATAATTCATAGTTTCTCGTGTGTTGATCTCTCCAATTCATTCTCGATTTTAAACTGTAAAGTTTAAACAATTGCTGTGCAAATGTATACTGTCATGAAATTTTGTATCTAAGATTCAACTTTCGGCCTAAAACCTACCGATAATATAAGCAAGTGTTTTGCACTTATTATTTAATCCTTTCCCTAATATAATGGAGTTAAATTCAAATGGAGAATACCCAAAATACCAGGTCATATCAAATTAAAAGCTTACTAAGTTGAAGGAGGTTCACAAATCGAGATAAAAAAAAAAAAAAGATACGTACTACATATTCCAATTAAAGTGAATATATACAAGAAACATACAAATCCATTGCATAACTTTAACCTGAATAATTTTCAAAGTCTGTTGAGATCAATTCCTGGCACAAAGATACCATGGAAGCCATTGGAAACACGACGAGGCAGCTTAACAGCAGCAACTATGTTAAGATTAGGGGACTTAGCATCCATCACCAAGAACTTAGATTCATTAGCATTCTCATCGTAAATAGAACTTAGATTCATTAATTTACAAAAGGATATTAAACCTTCACAACGTGAAAATTTTGAAAAAAAATTGATTTGGCCGCCAATTTATATAATTTTAATTTACTTTCTTTTTTTCAGACGAACAAAGTCACCGGAAATTCCCCTGAAAATTTCTTAGACTTTTTAAAAATTATTCCGATGAAGTTCTTTGTCGGAGATTTGCCGCAAATATGTAAAGTAAATTTTTTGTTTCAAACGAATCTCGAACGAATTTTTCGTCTGAAATTAACAAAAAAATATAAAACCTTTTCAGAGGAACTCTTCGTCGCAAGGGCGCCACAAAGACTAAACAAGTTGAAATTTCCGGCAATTCCCAAACGAAGGTTCGTCTAAGTATTATTTGAAAATAGTTACTTCCTTTTTCAGGAGAAACTTTCGTCATAAAGTTCGTCTGAAACTTTAATTTAAATTTTTTTTTTTTTTTTAAAATTGTTTTCGTCGCTGTTTCATCGGAATTTCGTTGGAAAATTTGTCGCCTAGGGGAAAAATCAATATTTTAATAATTCGCTGGTATTTCGTCCGAAGTTCACCGGAAATTTATATACGAAAATAGTTCATCGAAAATGTTAGTTGGAATTTGACTGTTTTTTTTAGCGTAAAAAGTTCTTTTTAAAAAAATATTTTGAAGGTGACTAATAACAATACGCGCTAGACCTAAGACCTAAGTTTCATGGTATTGACAGACTTCCAACAAAATTAAAATCTTGAATAATTCCACTATAATCCACCCTAATAAAAATTAAAATACTTTTGGTTGCAAAAGCCTTTTCTTGAGACGCTTCCACATTTTTCCAGCACCACCATGTGTAGGTGATAATTTTGTGGCTGATGCTCTATTTTGATCATGCGATTGATTTTCCTTTGCCTCGTGCAGAGCAGTGATCAAGTTCTCCAAACACTCATCCACACCCATTCCAGTTGATTTGGGCATCAAATTCTCGGCAACATCCGCTGGACTCATATTAATTTCCTCCAACAAACACTTGATTTTGTCAAACTTTGCATGAGACTCAATTTTCAGATAGTTGTTTGCTAGAATTTTGAATGCCTCAAAGCGACAGTAAGACAGCTCTATGTGTTTGTCCATTCGACCTCGTCGAATGAGGGCTGGGTCGAGTTTTTCTATGTAATTTGTAGTGAAGATAAAGATTCTTTCGCCACCGCTTGCTGACCATAGCCCGTCAATGAAATTCAAAAGCCCGGATAGGGTAACCTTACTATCTTTCTCATCGTCGTCAACACTTTCGTTGTCATCATTTTTTGTTTTTCGGAGATAAATTCCTTCATTTTCTTCTCGAAATTATTTTCTTTTTCATCACTATTAATAGTGTTGTTTGCCTTTCTTTTCGTTGTGATACCTAGCGAACAATCAATGTCCTCGATCACTAGAATGGCCCTTTTGGAAATCTCAATCATTAACTTCCGCAGGTGTGTGTTATCCTTGACAGCAGTGAGCTCAAGATCATACACATCATAATTCAAGAAATTGGCCATAGCAGCAATCATGGTCGACTTTCCCGTCCCAGGTGGACCGTACAACAAATACCCTCGTTTCCATGGCTTCCCAATTCGCCTATAGTACTCTTTCCCCTTAGTAAACTCAACCAAATCATCCATAATTTCTTTCTTCTTGTTGGGATCTGATGGAACCCTACCCACCTAGGACACGTGACCAGCCCTAGAGGAGTTAGAATGATACGCAACTAATTGATGACGAGCTGAGGGAGGAGCTCGCTGTATGAGCTCGCTCTGTTAGAGTCGTATAAGCAGCAAGTACTGCTCTCTGGACGAGCTCGGGTATAACGAGCTGTATTAGGAGCTCGCTCGATACGTTCGCTCCTCGGACTCTATTTACGGAAGGACACTTAGGTAGTTACGAATAGTGGGGATGACTTGATGGAGAAGGGAAGGAGTCTTGAGGATAAAGACGAAGGAAGACGAAGTGATAAGACAGAATCCAATATGGAATCGGAGACGTAGTAAACCCTAAGGGGACTCCGGGTCTATATAAGGAGGAGTTTAGTCACTATGAAAGACACGCAATATACTAGAGAAAAAGAGAGAAAGAAGTAGGTAGATTCGGCTAGTACTCATCATTGGCGCCGTCTGTGGGAACAAAAAACTTTTTCGTTCCTTTTTTAGTATTGGTCGAGTTTTATTTTCTTCTTTGCAGAAAGATGACGAGGGAACATATCAACCAAGTATTAGACCAGATTAATCAAATATTGGCGAACAATCGCGGAGATGGTGGTAGCGGAAAGATCGATTATGATACCCCTGAGAACATGAAAAAAAAAAGACGTTCAGGGGGAGGAAAGTCAGACACCAGCCGTACTGCCTGCTAACATGACGATGGATCAGCTCCGGGCTCTGGTGGAGATGATTGTTGAAAAGCGAGAAGCTCGAGCAGGAGCTAGCCATACTAGGAGCCAACGGAGAACGGTGGGAGATGAGGCCGACACCACGGCCAAGGGAAAACGAACAGAGGTACCACATATTGATCTGGTAGACAGCTCTGAAGACAAGGACTACTATGAGGAGGACGATCAAACAACAATCCAGACAACATCCAGAAACAAGGGCCCGGTTAATAGGGGGACTAATCACTGGGAAGAACAGATGCAGGATATGGGAAAAATGATAGAGGAGATGAGGAAGAATTTGTAAGGCCCCACGCCGGAGAAGAAAAAAGGAAGCGCATTCACAGAAGAAGTCTTAGAAGAAAACCTCCCGTATCACTTCAGGTCGATGCAGGTGGCGGATTATGATGGCACTGGGGACCCTGCAGAACATATAAGCGAATTCGAGCATGTAGCAATGTTACATAAGCTGTCGGACAGGATCAAGTGTCAAGTGTTCGTAACAACACTCAAAGGGCCGGCTTGCAGATGGTTTTCATTGTTACCTCCGAACGTAATAAGTTGTTTCGAGGATTTCTGCAGATTATTCACGAACCAGTTTGTTAGCTCCCTTCACTATAAAAGGAAAGCGATTAGTCTGTTCACAATAAAACAAGGGGTCGGAGAACCACTTCGCGCTTACGTACAGAGGTTTAACAGAGAAGTCTTGGATGTACCTTTCGTGTCACAAGAGGTCAAGGCGAGTACTTTCACTCAAGGTTCTCAAGGCGGTGAGTTCTTTCAATCATTAGCACTAGACCCAGTGACAGATTTTGATGACCTATTAAGGTGAGCTGGAAGATACATAAACTTAGAGGAGGCGTTGGCCGCGAAAAAGGCAGCTATTGGAGAGGTTAGCAGAAAGAGAGGAATTCAGGAGACATTCCAGCCAAGAGAATTGAGCAAGAGAGGCAGAGTAAAAAATCGCAAGTTCGCAAAGTACGATTCATACGCGAGTTTAAAGAAAACACCGCATGTTATCCTAGCAACGATCAAGCAATTGGAGGGGTTCCGGTGGCCGCGGACCCGAGCACCAACACCAAAACGGCCTCCGTCAGACACTTTCTGTGAATATCATAATGAGTACGGGCAACAAACAGATCGCTGTGGACATCTGAAGGACGAAATCGAGAGGCTGGTGCGGGAAGGAAAAATACCAGAACTGGTGGAAGAAAAGATTACGTCCGAAGGAAATAAGGATATGCAGACAGATGGAAGAAGACGAGCAGAGATGAACGAGCAACAGGAGGACCCTCAGGTTCGAGGGGTAATTCAGATGATTGTTGGAGGACCTACTGATGGAGATTCGCAAAGAGCCAGGAAAGCATATGCCCGGATAACGAATAAGACAGAAATGCTACCGGTACATCTAGACAACACTCCGCAGATTCGTTTTGGTCCAGAAGACTTGATAGGAGTGCAACAGCCCCATAATGATGCACTCGTTATTACGGCAATAATTGCACATCACTAGGTATCAAGAGTTTTGGTGGATGGAGGTAGCTCGGTGGATGTGTTGTTCCTAAATGCCTTTCAGCAAATGGATATTGGAACAGTGCAGTTGGGGACAGTCAACACAGCTTTATATGGTTTCGGAGGTGAAAGGGTAGAGCCTATCGGACAAATCACATTGTCAATGGCTCTAGGAAGGGGGGACCATGTGAAAACAAGACAAGTCGAATTCATGGTGGTCGATGCGCCTTCCTCATACAACGCGATATTAGGGCGACCGGCTTTGACATTATTCGAGGCCATCGCTTCACCTTACCATCTGAAATTAAAATATCCTGTTGGGAATGAGGTCAGAGAAGTACGGGGAGATCAAGTCGCAGCGCGGAGGTGCTACGTAGAGGCAATTAGAAAGGAGAAACAGAAATACGAGCCCATTAATCTGAGCTAGGGTGGCGAGCTTTGTGGAATGAAACGAAGGGCCGAAGACGCGAAGACTATGGAACCAGAAGGTGAACTGATGACTATTGAGTTGGTGCCAGGGGATCCAACCAAGACGACCAGGATCGACGGGCAGCTCCCTGAGGAGGTGCGGGAAACATTGACAGGGATGCTACGAGCAAATGTGGATGTGTTCGCCTTCGGTACGCATGATTTGGTAGGACTGGATAGGAGCATTGCTGAGCATTGCTGAGCATCGCTTGAATGTCAAACAAGGGGTACGACCAGTGAAGCAGAAGAAGCGGCATTTCGGGCCTGAGAAGGATGCAATTATCCAAGCTGAGATTGCAAAATTACTCCAAGCAGGACACATCAGAGAAATCCAGTTCCCTGAATGGTTATCCAATGTGGTGCTTGTACCTAAACCTGGGGGCAAGTGGCGTGCATGCATCGATTTCAGAGACTTGAATAAAGCATGTCCGAAAAACTTTTACCCATTGCCAAGGATTGATCAGCTCGTGGATTCACCAGCGGGTTGCGAGCTGTTAAGCATGATGGATGCATCTCAAGGGTACCACCAAATACCATTGGCTCGAGAAGATTGGAATAAAGTAAGTTTCATAACCTCCACTAGTACATACTGTTATATTGTTATGCCATTTGGTTTAAAGAATGCAGGTGCCACGTACCAACGAATGGTGGACAAGATTTTCAAATCCCAGATTGGAAGAAACATGGAGATTTATGTTGACGACATGCTAGTTAAAAGTAAATTTAAACACGAGCATGTCCAGGATTTGGAAGAAACATTCCGGACACTGCGACAACATAAACAGAAGCTTAACCCTTCAAAATGCGTATTCGGGGTGCCAGGAGGAAAATTTTTAGGATACCTAGTAACAGAGCGCGGTATTGAGGCAAATCCGGAAAAGATAGAGGCCATCACTCACATGCGAGCACCACGAACCATACATGAAGTTCAAAGGCTAGCAGCCATTGGTAGATTCGTGGCCAAATTAGCAGAACGAGGGCGACCATTCTTCAAAATACTTAAGAAAAAAAGATTTGAATGGAGTAATGAGGCCGAGGAAACTTTTCAGGAACTCAAAGAACACCTCACACGGCTGCCCCTCCTGTCGAAACTAGTGAAAACCGAACCCTTGATATTATACCTGGCTGTCGACAAAGGGGCAATTAGTTCAGTTCTCATTACAGAGGTTGGTGGCGAGCAGAAGCCGGTATATAACGTCAGGAAGGTGCTAACAGATACAGAAGCTAGATACACCGAGCTGGAAAAAGGGGCACTCACACTCGTAATCACAGCTCGCCGTCTGAGACCTTATTTCTTATCTCACACCATTATTGTCCGTACCGACATTCAACTAAAACAGGTCTTGACTCGGGCAGAATATTCGGGTCGTCTTGTTAAGTGGGTAATCGAGCTGAGCGAATATGATATTACATATGAACCAAGAAGAGCTATCAAGGGACAAGCATTGGCCGACTTTGTGATCGAGTTCACAGAGCGAGCAGAAAAAGTTGATTGGTGGAAGTTATGGGTTGATGGATCATCAGGTCCTGGTGGCAGCGGGGCAGGAATAGTATTACAACCACCGGACGACGACGACATGGAATTCGCAATGAAAATTAACTTTCCGGCATCAACCAATGAAGCCGAATACGAGGCACTTATAGCAGGTATGAAAACGGTAATTGGAGCTGGAGCATGGACTCCGGGCATTATCGGACTCAAAGTTGATAGTCAATCAGGTTAATGGTGAGTACGAGGTCAGGGATGAACGTATAAAGGCGTATGTAACACAGGTCCATGAATTGAGGGAACAACTATCAGATTTTTATCTCGAAAGAATAGATCGCGAACAGAATGAGAAGGCGGATGCCCTGGCCAAGCTCGCAAGCTCCTTGGGGGATTGCCTTATTAAGAAGATAACTGTCTTGGATAGACGAGAGTATCAGGGGGAATTAATTATGGAGATCACAAGTGACGAAGATTGGCGGACACCATATTTGGCCTTCTTGGCAGGAAAGTCAAATACGGGGCTTACGATTAAGCAGGCGGCTCGGTATGGAGAGCTGAATGGGAAATTATATAAGAAGGGATATTCGAACCTATGGCTGAAATGTGTGACACAGCGAGAAGGTCGAGACATAATACGAGAAATTCATGAAGGAAGCTTTGGTGGCCATGAGGGAGGAAGGATTTTGGCTAGCAAAGCTTTACAAGCAGGGTACTATTGGCCATCTATGCGAATAGATGCTTTGGAATTTGTGAAATCATGCCACTCTTGTCAAGTTCATGGGTCAGCAGTGCGACAACCACCCGCTTACATGCACACAATGAGTTCACCGTGTCTGTTCGCAATGTGGGGTATCGATTTAGTTGGATCAATGCCGAGGTCATCAAGCCAGAAGCGTTTCATCATTGTGGCCATCGACTATTTTACGAAATGGGTCGAGGCGGAAGCTTTGGCTCGAATTATTGAAAATGATGTTATTAAATTCTTATGGAAAAATATTTGCAGTCGTTTTGGCATTCCCCGGATGCTAATATCTGATAATGGCACGCAGTTTGTAGGTAACAAGGTTCGGGCATGGTGTGAGGAACGGGAGATCCAGCAGAATCCAGCTTCGGTAGCACATCCACAGACAAATGGCCAAGTGGAGGTGACAAATCGAACAATCATACAGGGAATAAAGGCCAGATTGGAGAGACACGGGGGAAGATGGGCAGACGAGCTACTACATGTCTTGTGGGCATATCGAACATCCCCGCGACGAGCTACTGGAGAATCACCGTTTAGCATGGTGTACGGAACAGAAGCAGTGATACCAATAGATATTATGGGTAGCTCGCACAGGATAGACACATACGATCCTGCGGAGAATGAACGTTTATTGGCGGATTCATTGGATCTCATCGAGGAACATAGAGAGCTCGCACATCTTCGCGAAGCTCGCTATAAAGCGAAAATTAGAGCAGTTTTTGATAAGACAGTTCGACCACGGGAGTTTGAGCCAGGAGATTTGGTTCTCAAGCGAGCAGAAGTCTCTGGAGGAGTAGGCAAACTGGAGCGAGCATGGGATGGACCATATGTGGTCACAAGGGTGTTGATGAGAGGAGCTTATAAAATTGCAGAGGAAGACGCCGATGGAGAGCGAACAGAATTACCGCGGGCGTTCAACACTTGAAGAAATACTACGTTTAAGGAGGCATCACGGTTGCACTCTTTTCCTTGTTAAGGCTTTTTTCCCATGAGGTTTTCCCTTTGCAAGGTTTTTAACGAGGCAACGCAACGCGAATTTAGTTGTTAGCAGTTTAATTTTCTTCCATGATTGTCAGTCAGTTTACTTTTCCGTTCAATAATGGTTATCATTTTGTAACTTTACCAGCTATGGCTATAAGATGATATCCTTTTTGCATATGCTTTGGTTTGAAAACGCCTGAAGCAAACGGGCAATCACCAGCTTGCGTGATTGGGAAATCCTGATGCAATTCAGGTGGCGATAGCCGAAAAAGATAACATGAACACGATCTCCATGATAATGGAAGCTTTGGATATCACAAATACTTAGCTTACGCTTCGAAAAAGTAAATAAGGACGATGTGCCTTGTATACACGACGGGCCATAGCAAGGTCACCAAGCCCCTTTGCAAAAATTTGTGAATAGAGTTTAGCCTAAACAGGATTCAAAAGGTTTTAGACCGTTTCTTGATTCATGCTAAAAAAAAAAAAAAAAAAAAAAAAAAAAGAACTCTGACGATATCAAGGTTTTGCTCGATTGGATATCAACAAGTCTTCGACGACTTCTGGAAAATGATCAAACTAATTCGATAAAGCTAATACCCTATCTCACGGATGATTCTTGCACGCCTTGCCACGGCAAGATCGAGGTCGCCAACAAGGTCACTACAACAAAAATGGCTTGTTACTACAAATTTTTTTACTACGATCATTTGATCGTAGTAAAAGGTAATTATTTACTACAATTTATCGTACGTAGTAAATAATTAAGGAATAAGACACTTATTTACTACAAAACCACTATCATAGTAAATAATATATCAAAACTACGTAGTTTTGATATTTTTTACTATTAAATATAATTAAATTCTTAAATAGTGTTGATACATTTTTTATTATTCCTACCAATTATTTAACATCAAACGTCAAAAATATATTACTTTATCAAATTCTAAAATCATATCATATTATTTTTAGGAGACTTAAATTAATATTATATTTCAAATTTTATATTCTTCTTATTAACTAAAGGAATATATATTGAATTTACTATATATCATTTGGATATATATATTTTGAATTTACTAAAACTAAAAAATATATAAAATATTTTTATTTCAAAACTTTAAATATATATTAGAATTAACTACAAACTATAAACTAAAAATGGAAGAATATTAAATATATATTAGATATTTTAGATTTACCGGAATATATAAAACCATTCAAAGTTTAAAATTTTCAAACATAAAATTTTGACCATGTCCCCCTAAAAATCTCTCAACACTTTTGTCCCCCAAAATGTATGCAGCAGCGGCAAAAGCATAAAAAAATCCCACCAAATTTTCCTCCCCAACATTTACGCAGCCGCGGCAAAAGAGAAAAAAACTCCCACCAAAATCTCCTCAAACCCTCGTTTCCCCCAAAATTTCTTAACCCTTTTGTCCCCAAAAATTTATCCAGCCGCAGCAAAAGGTAAGACCCTCATTCCACTTCTGAAACTTCCTCAAACCCCTTTTACAATTTCAGCTAAAATTTCTAGGTGAACATTCCTCAAACACAGGTAGGTCTTCAACGGCGGAGCTTCCAGCATAGTTCTTCGACAGTGGAGCTTCCAGGGTAGGCCTTCGACGGTGGAGCTTCCATTCAGGTCTTCGACGGCAGATTCGAAGGCCGAGGTTTTCAACGGCTCTCCCAACAACCTTACGAAAAGTTGCTAAAAATGCAGAGGTCTCAAGGAGGAGGAGAAAAATATGGAGTGCGAAGACGCGTTGAAGGAAGAGGCGGAGATATCAGTATGTTTGCTTTTTTTCTGATTTTTTGTGGATTTTGATCTGGGTTTTGGTTTATTTTCTTTTCCTTCTTGTTTTATTTATTTTCATTGGAAGGAGGTATTTGATCTTATGCTGGAGGTGGGGTTGTTAGTCTCGGCTTCTGCTGAAACAAATGCTATGTATTTTTCCTGAGTCAATTTTTATGGACAGTTGATTGAACTTTTCAATGAATAGATGCATTTGTAATTGAGCTCCCTTGTATTTTATTTTTATCTTCTATCGGATATATGGATGCATCTTTATTTGTAATTGAGGTAATAGATGCATTTGGATATATGGACATCTTTATTTGATCTCCTATATGTTACTCGTTTCATTGCAGGATTTTGAAATAAAGATCTGTATTTCCAAAATGTTTGGATAAACACTTGAGTAGATTCTTAAATCCTTGTGAATTGTGTGCAGGTATGGTCAAAGTGCGAAAAAGGCTATATGATCTAGCTTCTGATCAACTGATCGAATTGGAAAAAAATGGTAATACTTTCGTTTTATTTTAATAATGATTAGTTTAGTCTTATTTTTTTTGTATATTTGTTAAAATAGGAACAAAAATGGTGCAACATCTACAAGCACACACTCAAAGCTATATTCTTTTGTTTCATCATAAAGAGAGCTTCAGAAAACTTTGTCAATCTAAATCTGGTACTTTAAGTCATTGCTGCTATTGTGTTGTCAATTTTGGATACTTTCAAACAACTAAAGTTTTTTATGTACGTTGAATTGATGTTTGAGTTTGAGACTTTTAATGAGTTTGTCTTCTATTTCGGGAGAGCAATATGCTTATGAGTTGATTAAATCTAACTAAATAATATGTCAACTATGGAATAAAAAGTGTGAAATAGTGGAGTGTGGTGCATCAGCTGCTAGTTGATCAATAGTTCTATCTTGATTGAATAATTGACTTCATGGGGTTGTGCACTAACGAGGCCATGAACATTTAATAGGCCTTTAGGTTGCTGAAATACTTATATTTTGCATTTCATTTGTTATTGTAACTAATGACACCCTGAACATTCAACAGCCTTTTGTTGTTTCGTAATTAGTTATTTTTGATGAGCTTGAATGGGATTAGCTTGATGAGCTTATATCTTGTTCACAATATGATCTAACTTAGCATTGATAACATTTATCGGTATCACTGGACTCCATTCAAAAGTGAAAACATTTTTCTTTATTGTAATCCTTTCCTTAAGTTAGATACATAAATCAAGTTGATTTATGATTTTCTCATATATGTAGACAAGGTGGCCAAGTACAAAAAGGGACAACAGGAGGCCTTAGCTGCTCAGACATGCGAAATGCACAAGAATGGTAATGATTAAATTTATTAATTGATGCCTTTATTATTGTTTATAATAGCTGTCCATAAAAGTTTTTTCTTTTGTTTTGGACAGTCATTGCTACCAAAAATAAGACAATTGATACAACTCAAAGTAAGATGACAAAGCATGTGCCGGATAGTCTGAATCACCAGCCACAATCTCAAGCAATATCATATGGAGGTACTAGCTGTGACGCCCCAAAATTCAATGCTAAGGGGACAGGTAAATTTAAAAAGAAAATGGATCGATCGGATTTTGTGTTTATTTTGTTAAGCATGATAAATTGCTCCTATGTGCTCATTTGATATAAATATGTGTGTAATTTTTATAAATGTGTTTATAGAATTCTTAGTTGATTTAATTTATTGAAATGTGAAAAAATTATATGCAAGTATGTATCCAAGCTTTGTTTCTTTGCATATTCACCTTCAAGAAGGTATTTCAACCATTTAGATTTCTCCTTTCATGTCTTAATTATGTGAGAGCTGAATTATGAGATTAGGAATATATGTATATTGGTTATCTTGATGAAATCATATTACTTTTGTTATGTTAAACATGTTTCTTGCTCATTCATTGATTCTATTGAAGTTTGTTTGAATTCTTGATTATGTGAGAGTGTGAACCCTAGGTATTTTATGGATTGAGCTATGAATTATGATCATACCAATGTTAATGGTGCAAATTAGTTGAATAAACCATGCTTAAGTGATCTACGAATAAAGATACATGTTTATGCCAATCCTCCAATTTCTCCTTATTGTGACTACTACATGGAAAAGTGAATTGTGGGTTGTTGAGTTTGAATCTTTTAAAACTGTTTTAACTGGGTATTCTTGACATATTAGAGATGTTCTCTAAAAAAATTGGTGGGCATCCGATTTGATTTGAGTCCCGAGAAAAATAGCAACTTCCCCTGCTATCCCCTGTTTTCATAATTCAATTTGTGGCTTGAGCAGAGGTACTAAATGATGGAGTTTTTGAAAACTGTTTTACGGGTGTATTTCTGTGCATGTTATGAGTATTACCACCAAATTTCAGATTATTTGGACTTCGTTTGATAAGGGAACAACGATCATCTTTCACTAATAGTGCTGCAGGAAATTTTCTGTTTTGTGTCATGTTCAAACTAAAACTGGTATTTACTCGGGATGAACTAGAATTTGAGCCTTATATCATTGGAAAGATATGTTTGTCTAGTTTTCTAGGAATTTTGCGGTTCATTAAAATTCATTCCGAGGAAGGAGTTATGCTCATTTGATTGCAACATGCGCATGCTGAAATTTTCTGCACCTAGTACCTATATATGTTTTCATGCTTTAGCTTTGACTAGGCCCTTGATTGTTTGAAGAAGATGATAAATGAGGTTATTTTCTTCCTTTAAAATTCAATTTGATGCATAACACTAGCAACTTTATTTAATAAATAAATTGAACAATTTTTGCATAAATATATATTATTTTGCAGACCAACATCAATTGCAAGAGGACTTAGATCACCAGTCAGAACCGCAAACTACTTCAACTAATGGTATAAAGTTGCATTTGTGTAATTAATTAAGATTTATTTTTGGGTGCTGCTATTTGAAGATTTACAATGGAACATGGGTATTTTTATTTGATAGCAAATTCAATGAATGATTCTCAAGTCAAGATAGGACGAGGTGCAGCAAAATTTCCTAAGGAATGGAACACCGGAAAGAAGCTTCATGTTTTCTTAGATAGAAAGGGAAGTGTGGCTGGTGATGACTATCAGAAGTATGCCACTGCTATAGGATGTTTAGCTCGTATCGGAGTTAAGTTGCCCTTAAGCAAGATTACTTTCAACAACATACCACAATATCAAAGAGATATGGTTTGGGATGAAGTGGAGGTATGCCAAAATTTTAAGTAATTATATGTGTCTGTGTAAATTTTATTATATGATATTGTTTAATTTTAATTCACGTGAAATATCCAGGATAATACAGAGCTACCTCCTCAAGCAAAGACCGTGGGAATGAATACGGTTGCTGACATTTGGAGAAAATGGAAGAGTTATGTAAAGACGAGGTATTTTTTACCGTACAAGTATGATGAAAAGTTTCTCTTACAACCACCGGCTGATGATAGAATACAATTAGATCAATGGCTGGAGATGGTTACCTATTGGAAAAATGATAAAGTCCAGGTTATTAATTCTAAACAATATTTTTATCTTGATTTCCTAGAGTAAAAGGAGTTGATTTTATTTTTTTAATGTGAACTGAACTGTAGGACATCGCCGAGCAGAATTCAATAAATGTTCTAAAAAAACAATGTTTGCATAGAACTGGACGAACTCCTTTTTCTACATTAGAGGAGGAGGTAGTCTTAACAACTTTGACGAAGCTTATGGTTTTTTATGCTGTTTCTTTATATATAATTTTGTTTCTTATTGCAACACATTTTAGATGTTAGGTAAAGGGATGAAAACAGTTGCTAGGTTTGATGTGTGGATGGAATCGCGTAATCGTGGAAAAGGGATTCAAGACGACCCTATGACATTAGATTTACATGTATAAAATTCAATTCAATCATATTGCTTAAGAGTTTTGTCCTTTATTTCGATTTGATAATGTTAATTTATATATTTTATAGGGACAATTTAGTAGGGAACTTTCAAAGAAGCCCGTGGAAGAAATAACAAAAGAGTACAAGGATGAACTTTTTAAAATAGCTTTAGGGAAAGGAAGGCATCATGTTAGGTGTGAAGGAAGAGGAAGTACCGTAAATCGATCACGCAGTAAGACAATTTCAATAGATGAAGTAATGTTCTCCCAAGATCGAGAGGAATTACAAAAGCTTAAGGATGACCTTGGTAAACAACAAGATGAGATGCAACAAATGAAAGAAAAGTTGCTTATAGAGCAAGAAAAAACAAGTTTGTTGAATAAGAAGTTAGAGCTAGTTTTGAGTCAGTTTCCTACCATCTCTTCCACTATATTACAGGAAGCGCCTCAAGTAAGAACATAGAATTGATGGTCTATTTATTGTATATTCACCTTTTTTATCTTTTAAAATTCTATTTATTTAAATTTTGCAGGTCCATAATGTATCAAACTTACATGTTCCCGGTTCTAATTCTTCACAAAATGCCCCCATAAACGAACAACATCAATCTAGTAGTCTGCCATACCAGGATCCCTCTATTGAGGATGAACAGGTTTTAATATTTTTTACTATCGTATTTACTGGAAATTGATTAGTTTGTTACTTAGCTTTGTTTTACAGCTTTCCTTTAACTGTAATTAGTTTGGCCCTTTGTTAGATGTTACCACGTGTAGGGTCTTGATTAGATTACTTCGACATAGTTGGTTGTACTTGAAGATTAATTTTGCGTAGTTTAATTTGGTTGTGATTTGTTTTATTAATGTAGATTGTGTTTGCGGGGGATGCGGGACAAGGTTTTGATGATTTTCACCAAATTAAGGTATAGTTGAACTTTTGAAAGATTAGAAGATCATATAATTAGTGAAACATTAAATAGTTACAAGTCAGGCATCTTCTCTAACTAGTGTTTCATAATATTTTCATAGGTTGGGGCTAAAGTGCATATATATTGTTATGGAATACCAAAAAAAATTGTGGCAGATGGTATTTTTTATGGTTATATGGATCATAATGGAGATAGACCTCAATATTGTCAAGTGGGGATTACAAAGGCACTTGTTCCAAATGAAAGGTTACCGAAAGCTCGTCATGGTATCGTAAATATTGGACAAGCCATAAACCATTGTATCCAATGGGATTTAATTAATGTATGTACCTTTGCACTTTTTTTATGTTCTGTTTTTTCGGTTAACTTGAACTTACTTCCATACTTTCATTTTCATTTTGAAAATATGTGATTTTGGTGTGTTTTCTTTACAGGTGGCTGCCATGTAGATGAAGAGTGGTTGATGTGTAGATGAAGCTTCTTTGGGTTAAGTTTTAAGGAGGAATTCTAACTTCGAATGGGCAAGTTTTTGTGCGTGGATCGAAAAACTATATTTGTTAGATAATTTCTATGATGCTCACTCTTTTTGTTTTGTCAACAACAATGATTCTAGGTTTTGGGCATCCTCTTTAAGATATTATTTTGGTATATGTAGGTTTTTTTGGTGTATATGTATGAAGACTAATATAGATACATATATTTGTAACTTTCTCGTTTCGTCGGAGCTTCATTTGCATATATAATGTATAATTTTAGGTAAATGTGAAATATTTAGCTTTTATTAAATAGCAATTAAAAACAATATTTATTATAATATTTACTACAACAAAACTGACATAGCAACATGTCGAAGCTTGACGTAGCAAATATTACTTTTTGCTACGATAATTTTTATCGTTACAAATATTTTGTTTACGTCATTATTTTTTGCTACAAAAAAATGGACGTAGCAAAAGGTTAAATTTCGTAGTAAAAAGTATTTGCTACGTTCATTTTTCGTAGTAAAAGTATTTGTTACGCCTACATCAACTACGGTCGAAAAAACGTAGCAAATGCGTAGCAAAAAGCTTTTTACTACGAATTTTGGCTGTTTGCTACGATATTATGACCGTAGTGAAAACCGATTTTTCTTGTGTTACGTAACACGCATTTGCACCCTATGTTTATTCAGCTTCGGATATCACAAACTTGCAAAGTCCTTAATTACGAATCGCCGCTTATGTTTTTATTGGTGAGATTTGCCGAGCAAGAAAAGAGGCAAATCATGGACGTGCAAAGTAACTTGAAAGATCAGTTCCTAGTCAGGCGAGCTCTCCTCCAAATCCGCACGTCAAATTCAATGATAAGTGCTTCTAATTTCATATTTATGACACTTGTTTGAGTCACGAGATAATAAGGATATGATTAGATCTATAATACAGATATTAGATGATTTTGGAATTCATCATGACATGGATTGAGATACAAACTCAAAATCGTTTCTAGAAGAATTCGTAAATTGTTCGAAAGTGTACTTGCATTAGTGATATAGTTAAGCAGTCACATAAGGCAATATGGAGAAAAGCTACATTTCCGTCGATTGATTTCTTGTTTCATCCTAAAAAACCGAAAAAAAAAAAAAGAACAAAAGAAAACAAACTAAACAAAAGTTACTAGGGCCTACATGCCATCTCCTCGCGGCGCAGCGAGCTCAGGGTCGCCCGTGGGGTCTTCAGGAGACGATAGAGTGTTGAGTGGCATGATCACGGGATCCGGGAGATCTTCCAAGCCTTCGTCGCGACTCAAGAACTCTGGCAGATTCGCAGGGGTCAGCTGATGACCAGCTGTTAACGCCGTCTCCACTTGAGACCGACATATGACAAAGCCCTGATGATAATACGCGAGAGCTTCTACCGCCATCTTTGCAAGATCATCCTCGGTCTTCTTCTTTTCTAAATCGCGGATGTCGAGTATAGCTTTTAACTCGGCGACCTCCTTTAATGCTTGATCCCGCTCTTGCACAACAGTTTGCTTTTGCTCCTCTAACTCTTTATCTCGCTCTCTATTTGCAAGTACCTCAGCCTCTAATTCAACAACCCTTCTTTGCCATGCCTGGCTAGTGTCCCTGGCGGCGGCTAGCGTCGTCTCCCTTTCCTTTGATCGGTTCTCCAAGTGCGCTATTTGTTGCTGAATTTCGGCACTTTCGAGGAGGTCATCAACAACTCCATTGCTCAGCACAGATATCTGCAAATGCAAACGACATAAGAACATTAAGTGCAAAAACGACAATAACTCCCATAGGATCGGAAAGCCACATTGTTTGTGCAATACCTACATTCGATGCTAATTTGATGTAAGCATGGGCCTTACCGCGAGGCGACATATTGTTCATCGCCAATTGATCGCGAGCTGATACACACTTCCGAAGACATTCTTGGCTTTGTTCCACATTGTGGCTCACTAGGATGGAATCTGTATACGAAGGAACAGGACTAGCACTCAACGAGCTAGTTTGAATCGGGAGTGCAAATAGCACCGGCAGCTCGCGGATGGCCGCGAGCTTGTCTGGAGCGCACTTATCGTTCGTGGGCGTGGGGGTCGTCCCTTGGCCATCTGTGACAGTACCAACAGACAAGGTTTCCTTGGGGTTCGCATCCAGGGTATTCTGCTCGCACGGAAGGGTTTCCGAGGACGAGCTCGCGGTGTTGGCTGCCGTCTTGCATTTTTTTGTTTGGACTGGGCGGGCAGCTCGGTTCTGGGCCAAAATGAGTTTGCGCTCCTCGGACAGTTGCGTCTCCTCTGCAAAAGGCAACAGCAATTGATTAGGTACATTTCACATAATCACGAATTTTACGCTAAGGGATCTCGGGAAGGCTCACCTAGAGGAGTTAGTAGTCGCCCGGAGTCCGAACTGAGTTGATACCGTGCAAAGGATCCGGAGTCGTGCAAAGACGAAAAGGAGAATCGACTAGCTCTAAGGATGTTCAGTTCTCGTTCATACAGGTTTTCTCGAATATGAGGGTTGGTTATAACGACGAGGGGATTCGCGAAAACGGGTTTAGACGGGAACTCCCAAGGTTTTTGACATTTGATATATACGAAGTCACGGGTCTAATGGGTATTGTGATAAGAACCGAGATCCACTATTGATGGTTTTTTACGCGCAGCTATGTAAAACACTTCTAATTGCAACTTTATTTGGAAAAGGGCATCGAATAGCTCTACGGTGGGTTCAATCTCATGGCTTCGACAGACGGCTATGAATCCGAGTAGCATTCTAAGGGCATTTGGGTGAAATTGGTTTAGGGGGATCTCAACCCGCGCGCTAATTTGTGTTAACGTGGGGATGATTGGGAATCGGAGTCCGGCCACTAAGTGGTCATAGAAAAAGGCGAGGTAGCCTTCTTTGGGAGGATTGTGGAACTTATTTTCTTCTGTGGGGAATATTAGCGCACAAGACGGTGGAATCTGACATAGGGTGCGAACTTGATTTTCAAGGGGATGTGTATCGGTTGAATAGGGGGTATCGGTATTGGCGAGAAGAAGATTATCTTCTGGTGAGACATGGCCACTAGGGGGGTGCGAGGACGAAGCCATGGGGGATATCGTTTCTAGGGGTTTCTAACGACCAAGATGAGAAGGAATTAGTTACCTCTTTTCTGCGATTTAGCTTCTGCCATGATAATGATCCAATGGAGGAGGCACGACTCCGGTGACAATCGCGGGCATGTGAGGAAGAAGCTGCGCAAGGTGGGGTTATTTTGTGAGGTATTGTTCTAAGTGATAAGTGTTAAGTGGAGGGATTTTTCCTTAATAAGGATTATAGAATATCCCGCCTTACTAGGTGATGGTTTTTTGAATTTTGAATTTCGAATTCCGGTGCTCAAAAATTTTGGGGGGATAATTGGACAAAATTCGATTTGCGATGCGCGCACAATTTCTGTTGGTTTTGTATCTTGGCGAGCTGTTGTGCTGCCTGACGGGTCTCCTCGCCTATCAAGAACGCTTGATTGGCGGCGAGTTGTTCGTTGAAGGGGTAGGCTGCATCGCTATGGCAATGGTGGCAGATCTAGGCGAGCTGGGGTTGCTCTGTGGAGTGGTGTTGCTATGGCGGTTATGACGCGCTTCGTCGGAGGCGGCGACCTGTCATTGGACGGCGAGCTGTTACCTTCGTTTTTAATCCGGGTGAGAAGGGGATTGCTGCTGGTACGACAGCTCGTGCCGCTCGTCCTCTTTCCGCGGATCGGGGTGTTGTACAATCGCTGACACATCGTAGCGAGCAGGTTGTTGGCTCGGAACTGGGGCCGGTAAGCGGAGGAGAGGTCCAATGGTGGTTGCACGGCAGTAGGGCGAGCTCTTTGCTCGCGGATGTCTGATAACGAGCTGTGTTGCTCGCCTTTGTCCTTGAGTTGTCTGCCTCGTTGGGGTGACTTTGGTCTAATCTCGGTTAACTTGGTGGCGAGCTGATTGCTCGTGTTGCTTTCTGGTCTTAGGGGTTGTGTAAGGTGGCGAGCTCATTGCTCGCCGACATAATGTTTAAGCTGGTTCGTTTTTTAGTGGATTCCTCTACACCACTAGTTTTTGCTAGAGACATCATTGTTTCTTTGCGTTGTTATGATTGGACCCGCTTTGTCGGGCATAATGGGACGGGTTTTTCATCAGCAAGTCTATCTGATAACATAGGCATGGGCATCACAGTTGAGGGTGTTAATTGCATGTATGGTTTTAAATTTCGCTATATTCGGAGTTGTACGGGGGCTTTCCCCTTGTTAGTGTGCTTGTTTCATTCTTTTTTCATGCTCACCTCATTGCTTTTCTCCGCGTTGCTTCACCCTGACCCTGATGTATAGCTGGCCACAATAACATTCATCCGGGCCAGGTACGGATACCTGGACCGGACTTAGGGGGGGGAGTAGTGATGGGACCCTACCCACCTAGGACACGTGGCCAGCCCTAGAGGAGTTAGAATGATACGCAACTAATTGATGACGAGCCGAGGGAGGAGCTCGCTGTATGAGCTCGCTCTGTTAGAGTCGTATAAGCAGCAAGTACTGCTCTCTGGACGAGCTCGGGTATAACGAGCTGTATTAGGAGCTCGCTCGATACGTTCGCTCCTCGGACTCTATTTACGGAAGGACACTTAGGTAGTTACAAATAGTGGGGATGACTTGATGGAGAAGGGAAGGAGTCTTGAGGATAAAGACGAAGGAAGACGAAGTGATAAGACAGAATCCAATATGGAATCGGAGACGTAGTAAACCCTAAGGGGACTCCGGGTCTATATAAGGAGGCGTTTAGTCACTATGAAAGACACGCAATATACGAGAGAAAAAGAGAGAAAGAAGTAGGTAGATTCGGCTAGTACTCATTAGGATCCATAGCCAACGTATCAAACGAAGCGGGATGATCCAACGACACATAGTCCCACGTATGGTCTCCATCCTCGCTTGAATTAGTGTATAGCCTCTGCCTTCTATTCCTCTTCCCAATGGCTTTCCCCTCACTCAAAACATAGCTCAAGTATGGCCCGGTGATGACATCATGATGCTTCCGAGGAAACTCCATCACGTAAGACCTTCTCTCCTCGTCATTGCTTCCGCAGCTTATCACGTTCGATCTGGGATAACTTTTGTGCCTCGTCCATGAAACTTTCACCCCTTGGTAATAGTCGTGTACTTCTTCGTAGTCGTCCATGGTGAATGCGAGGGAAAGTGTGCCGCGTGCTATGTTGCCTTTGAGGCGATCGGCGTGAAGGGAGAAGTTGGCTCCTAAATAAGTCTCGATTGCGGAGTAAGCTTTGCTGCGGCCGAAGTAGCTTTTTCCAGATGGGAATTCGTCGAAAGTGATTTCGGTGTATGGGTTGTAGAGATTCAAGAGTTTTTGGAGGAATCTGTTAATGGTGGACAAGATTTGTTCGGGGATGATTCTTTCTGAAGTTGTGGCGATGACAAGAAGAGTGCCCGCTGCAGGGCTGATTTCACTCCAAAACCCCATCTCTTTAGTTAATTTATTGAGGTTTTTGATATTTGTTGTTTTGTATTGAGATATGTCTCAAAAGCTTGATGTTTATATAGGTGTACGTTGGAAAGATATTCTAGAATTAGGTGTACTTTGGGAAGTATAGTAGAATTAGGATATGTGATTGATCTTTTAGATATGTGTTGGCGAAACCCGGCTTAGCCGAACTGTAACCAATTAAAAAGGCAAGTGCATTACACTTGCTGATTGATCCCTCTCCCTAAATTTTCCACCAATCACACGACAAGTGTAAAACACTCGCCCCTTCGTTACACCGATTTGGCCGAGCAGGCGTGGGCTAGAATTACCCTTCCAAGAGACAATTCTTGGTTAGGCTTCATCTTGTATTTATATTTATATAGTGGAATTAGGATTGGAGCCCTTCATGGTATATATATAGAAAGGTTACGCATAATTGAACTCTTCCTAAATTATGTATCAATTAATTTAACTTCATCTTTAATAGGTTTTTATTTTATTTTATTTTATATCATTATTTATGAAATTGTTTACCATTCACCGAGTTCAATTGAGACGCTTTCATATCTTTGCTCGTAAAGCTACTTAAGCAAGTTACAAGAATAAAGACATCTTCTATCCGAGCAAGTTCGTTCTACCTTGCTCCGTGCGAAAACAGAATTTTATTAATGTGACACAGATAAATAAAATGAAAAATTTTAAAATATTAGGAAAGGCGAGAAAAATAGAGAATTTTTGGATGTTAACATTAATTTCACTAGTAGTATTATTTGATTTGAATTTATATATATAAGTTTTTAAATTTATAAATTTATGCATTCAAAATAAATTAAATTTTATAATAAATTAATACTTTAATTGAGGGACAACTTTTTCAAAATTCAAGTATTCAACCAATACATTAATTTAATAATGTACAATTTTTGTGTGTGCAAATAGAAAAATACTATAATCTAAATATATTAAAATTAATTTGCATATTAATATATATTCTATAATCAATTTTATATAATATTAAATTATGAAAAATAAATAAATAAATAGTATAAAAAATGATAATGGATTCTTAATACCAGTTATCTTAATAGAAAATATTGACTGCATCTGCCCGTTTTCCCTCTAAAAATCTAATTTACCCTCATTCTTGATATTTTACTTACGGCTAAAAACCATTATGTATAAAGTATTTTCTATCTATAACTATTATGTTTTTTTTTTTTTTTTTTCACAACCAACCGGCCCGAGGGCTACATACACTAAGCTAAGTCCAACGAAAGTAAATGTGAAACGAACAAAGGAAAATTAGAAGCACCAATGCAGGCCGGGACCGTATTCCTAGCAAATTTGTGGGCTACACAGTTAGAACCATGACGAATAGAAAAAAAAATGAACTCTCTCAAAGAAAGAGCAAATGACATGGATATCCACAATGATGTTGCTAATAGCCGACAGGTCTTCACCGCCATTCTGAAGTTTGGCGATCACGTTAGAATTTTCCCCCTCAATGATAATCTTCCGCCAACCGAAATCCCGACCCAACCTTGCAGCAGAAAGGTCCGCTAATGCTTCGACCACTAAAGGATCAGAGATGTGATTTTTCCGGACAGTCTCCCACTCGATGCACTTTCCGTCACCTCCCCTTGCGACCACTCGTCCCATCGAAATTAATTTTAATCCATCCCTCGCTGGGTTTAACCCATTTCACAACCTCTCAAGCTCTTTGTTAATTGTCGATGTCAGGCCAACAAATAAATCAACCGCCGCAGCAACTTCGTGGGGTTGCTTAAGAATCCCTTCGGCCCACCTTTCATTGCGGCACTTCCACAAACACCACAACCCCACTGCTAAGGCGATGGCAAGACTCCTTCTGTAATTCACCCAACACCTTCATCAGTCCCTCATATAAGTTCTCTTCCGGCCGCTGGACAATTATATGAGGAACCGGAATAAGGGCCCAAACCTGCCTAAAGAAAGTACAGAAAAATAGAGCATGATTAAGGTCCTCAGGGGGGAACCCGCAATGCACACAAACCGCTTCTGTGTTGGAATGTCGTCTGATGAGATTCATTTCAGTAGGTAGGATGTTGTGAGTGCATCTCCAAAGGAAGGTGGATCTTTGGCTGTACTTCAATCCTCCATAATAGTTTCCAGATGCCATGCAACTTTGCATAAGACGTGGTAGTAATTATTAGGAATAGTGCCCTTAAAGCCGATTGTATATCCGCTTTAGTACTTTCCTTTTGTAAATCACATACAATCTTTGAATAATAAACGAACTCTGGCAACACGTCTTTATATGCTCTTGCTTAACTGTATGATTACTTTAACTGCACATGTATAAGAACTCCCCTAATCAATATGACTTATAGGACTCAACCATTTAGGTGAAATGGTTCATGGAACGAGTCCTATATCACATAAGTCATGATTAGCAATCACTCCAAGCTGATGAGTCCTAAAGACAGTGGGAGTGTCGACTTGACTCATTCGAGACTTGACTCGTTCGAGGCTTGCTCGTGTGATCACGCCCTTAAGAAGGACCACCTTGTTTCATGGGGTGCAAAGTGTATGGGAAAATTACAAAATCGGGACACTAAGTGACCCCTACTAGCGTTTTCTGGACACCAGTTGCTCCGGCGAAAAAAAGTGCCACTAACTAACATTTTGTGGCAATATCGGGACAATCTTCGCCGGAGATAGCTGACGTGTCGCCGGAGTGCTGATGTGGACGTATACACTTTACACGTGGCATATGACTAGGCGCCACGTCAGCTATCTCCAGCGACCTTTGTCCTGAAATTGTCACATTTTGTAATTTGTGTCCTAAAATTGCTAGTTGGGGGTCACTTCATGTCCCGATTTTGTAATTTTCCCTTATCTACTAAAACAAATATTCTTAAAGTTCATAAATCATCCCCACTTTGAGCATCCTCTTGCTTGGAATGTCAAATACCTCATTACTTTGCCTAAAATTCCTCTTCAAGAAACTTTAGGCATAATTTAGCACAATCCTTTTGCCAATGTTGCACCACCCCACACCGTCGTGCCTGTCCAAATCCTTCATCTCAATCCTCGCCATATTTTTTCTTTCTTCACCATTTCCATCCCCACCATCATCGCCACAAATAGGACGTAGCCAGGATTTACGAGGAGGGGGGCGAAACTAAAAATTTTAAAATAAAAGGTCTAAAATTTATAATTATAGGGGGGGGGGGGGGGGGGGGCAAAATCTAAAATTAGGGGGCAAAATTAAATTTTTTCTAAAATATAAGGGGGTAAAGAAAATTTTTCAAAATTTAGGGGGGGACGGAGGCCACCCCCTGCCTTCCCCCCCCCCCCCCCCCCCCCCCCCTGTGGCTCCATCACTGGCCACAAAATCGATCATCCCCACTCGATTCGTCTCGGTACTCCTCTCCAATGAACTCCTTAACTCTCTCGACCAGTAAATCTCAAAGGGGTCATGTTCATTGCGTGCATCGGTGTATCCATAGCAAGGAGCCAATATGAGAGAGGTTCCTCGTCCGCATAGTTGAACCTAGGAACCTCCAAGTGTTTACGTGTGTCATGCATTATGGATACACTGTTGAATTGAATAGACAGAAATTGGGTGAAAGTTTTCGTATTCATTTTCTTGTTGTAGAACAACATTACAATACACGTATATATTGGAAAAGCCCTCCTAATCTCCGGCCCTAATTACACCCGCTAAGTCGGGACAGGAATCAATTAGAATTCCTTCCATATATACAAAAGATATTGTCAACACTCCCCCTCAAGTTGGATCATGGGGTTCAACCATGTTCAACTTGGACAACGAACTATGAAAGTTCTGGCTGCTTACTGCTTTGGTTAGGACGTCGGCGAGTTGATCCTCTGATTTGACGAATGGAAGCTTGACTACCCCTGAGTCGATCTTTTCTTTAATAAAATGCCGTTCGATCTCCACGTGCTTCGTCCGGTCATGTTGTACCGGATTATGGGAGATACTAATCGCGGCCTTATTGTCGCAATACAAGTCCGCACTCTCTTCAGGATGAAAGCCAATCTCAATTAGGAGTTTTTGTATCCACAAGACTTCAGTGATTCCCCGAGCTATGCCTCTGAACTCTGCCTTGGCACTGGAAAGCGCTACCACTTTTTGTTTCTTACTCCTCCACGTCACCAAGTTACCCCCCACAAACAAAAAATATCCAGAGGTGGATCGCCTATCTGTGACACTTCCCGCTCAATCAGCATCAGTGTAGGCAGTAATGCGGGTGTGTTCATTCCTAGCAAACATGAGGCCTTTTCCCGGAGATGATTTCAAATATCTCAGAATCCTCAAGACTGCCTCCATGTGCACCTTGCTGGGGTTATGCATAAACTGGCTCACAATGCTAACGACATAGGCAATATCTGGTCTTGTATGGGCCAGATAGATCAGTTTACCCACGAGTCTCTGATATCGGTTTTTGTCGGTGGGTATTTGGTCTGGAAACATTCCCAACTGATGATTCTGTGCCATGGGGGTGTCTGCTGGTTTGCAGTCAAGAAGCCCAACTTCTGTTAAAAGATCAAGAATGTACTTCTTTTGTGAGATGAAGATGCCTTTGTCTGATCTCATCACCTCGATGCCAAGAAAGTATCTCAAATTCCCCAAGTCCTTCATTTCGAATTCCTGTGACAGATTCTTCTGTAGGCCGGCTATCTCCTCAGTGTCATTTCCAGTTATCACCATGTCATCTACATAGATAATCAGGAGGGTGATGAGGCCATCTCTTTTCTTGATGAACAATGTGTGATCAGAATTGCTTTGAGTGTATCCGTAATTGCTCATCGCCGTGGTAAACTTACCAAACCAAGCTCTCGGTGATTGTTTGAGTCCGTAAAGTGAGCGTTTCAACCTGCACACAGTACTCTGATCTCCTTGAATCTGAAAATCGGGTGGAAGATCCATATAGACTTCTTCCTCAAGATCCCCGTGTAAGAACACATTCTTCACATCGAATTGCTGCAAAGGCCATCCGTAATTAGCAGCTACGGATAACAGGATCCGGATGGTATCCAGTTTTGCCACAGGGGAGAAAGTCTCCATATAATCAACCCCGTATGTTTGTGAGTATCCCTTGGCTACTAGCCAGGCCTTGTACCTCTTAATAGTCTCATCCATTCTATGTTTGATGGTGTAGACCCATTTACATCCAACTGATTTTTTTCCTATCGGCAATGGACAAACTTCCCATGTGTTGTTTTTATCCAGTGCTTCGATTTCACTCTCCATTGCTTGTTTCCATAGTGGATCGTTCAGAGCCTCATCAACTGTGTGGGGAATCTGATGAGAGTACAGGGCATGAATGAAGCCCTGCAGTGGTGGTGAACACCCGGAAGCTATGTGATGAGCAACCGGATATCTGCTCCTGCTTGTCCTATCTAGACTATACCTGTTGGGTGGAATGCCCCTGTTCTGTCGAGGAGGTAAAATATATGGATTTTGAATGGAAACAGGAGATTTAGGGGCACTTACCTCCGGGATATTCGATGGGGGGTCTTCTGGGGTGATTGAGAGAGATGGAGGCGGAGACGGGGCTGGAGCTTCGGCTTGTACAGTAAGCTGAGTAGGTGGGGTATACTCCTGTAGTGGCTCCAACCATTCACACATCCAATTCAACCCTTCCTGTGTGCTACTCTCCCCCTGAAGGGGTGTATTGGTGGTTGTCTTGAAGTAGTATTCCGTCTCTACGAAGTCCACATCCATAGTGACAAAGTGTCGTTTGTTGGTCGGATCATAGCAATGGTAACCTTTCTGAGTAAAGTTGAACCCCAGATAAATACATCGGACTGCACATGGGTCAAGTTTTGTCCTGAACTGTTTAGGAGTGTGGACAAAAGCTACGCATCCAAAGACCCGTGGTGTAAGCAAGAGGACAGATGGGATGGAATGAAATTTCCTGAGAGTGTCCAGGGGAGTTTCGTACTCCAAACCTCGTGTGGGTAGACGGTTCATGACATAGACAGCTGTAGAGACGGCTTCGGCCCAATATGAGTCGGGGACATGGGCTTCAAATAAGAAAGCCCGAGCACTCTCCAGTACGTAACGATTCTTCCTTTCGGCCACACCATTCTGCTGTGGGGTGTGGGGACAAGTGGTTTCATGAATAACCCCATGTTGAGAGAAGAAGCTTTGTAGAGTCTGATTTATGAATTCCCCTCCATTATCGGTACGAAGCACTTTAACCGAAGTAGAAAACTGAGTTCGAATCATCTGAAAGAAATCCTTGATTGTCTGTGGGACATCTGATTTTTGTTTCAGAAAGTAAACCCAAGTGAATCTGGTACGATCATCAATCAGAAGAAGAAACCACCGAAACTTGGAATTAACATGATTTGGAACAGGTCCCCAAACATCTGAGTGAATCAATTCAAACGGTTGGTTCGTTTTATTCTTCGAACTTGGATAATTGTTTCGGTGACTTTTAGCAAGTACACAGGTATCACAATGGAAAGAACTGGATTCTGACATTAAGTTCGGAAATAATTTCTTCATATACTGAAAAGAAGAATGCCCCAATCTACGATGCCATAACCATACTTGCCTGTGACTGCTGCCCTGGGCCAACTGAATTGTACCCGTTTGTGAGACATCTCTGATGTAGTACAACCTATCTCTCTCAATCCCACGCCCAATGATCGCCCCCGTACGAATATCCTGAAAGAGGCAAAACGAAGGAAACATTAGTACCGAGCAGTTCAGTTCTTTGGTGAGTTGACTAACCGAGAGTATCTTGTTAGTGAGTGATGGGACTACAAGGCAGTGCGACAAGTTCAATTTCTCGGATAGAGTAATGTTTCCCGCCCCTATAACCGGATAAGAAAGACTATTTACGTTTATCACCGAGTCCCGTTGTGGGACTGTAGAAGTCCGAATATCACGGACGTCATTGGTCATATGGTAAGTGGCCCCACTGTCAATGAGCCATTCCATTTCTGAGCTTGAGTAAGATATTTGCATAAAATTACGGCCCTGTCCAAAATCATGAGTCTGACCCAATGTATCAATTTTCCCATTATTTATTTTAATTGCATCATCAATAAATGGCCCAGCAAATTTCCCATTTTTTATTTTAAACCCACTATCAATAAATGGCCCAATATGATTTGGCCCACTCAAATTACAAAAAAGGTTTGAGAAGTTGCTCTTACCAAAACTCAAATTTGCTGCAGAAACAGCGTCATACCCCTTACCATTCTGGGTGATATTTCTGTTGTAGTTCTCGCCGCCATTGGTGGTCGAAGCCCCTATCATGGCTGCTGCTTGTCCCATTTCATCACGACGTCCATTATTTCTTTCAGTATCCCGTGCAACTGGGGTGGTTTCGGCTGATGGCCGGGATGAGCCGCCGCCGACAGATGCCAATCCTTTCTTCCTCGCCTGATATTCGAGGGATGATGAATTCAATTCTGACCGCCTCTTCGCCACCAACCCAATTCCGTTTTGGTTGTGGCCGTTTATCGCGGAGAGGCGGTGGTCTTCTCCATCGAGGTAGGTTGTTGTGATTTGTTGGGGTTGTTTGTGCCTGAGAAGTTCCGCCATTTGGGCGAGAATCTCGACCGGCATTGGACTGAATTCTGTGGGTGAAGCCATGGGTAGATGATGAAGCAAGGTCTTCGATTCGTTATTGAATCGAAACCTGCTCTGATACCATGTTGAATTGAATAGACAGAAATTGGGTGAAAGTTTTCGTATTCATTTTCTTGTTGTAGAACAACATTACAATACACGTATATATTGGAAAAACCCTCCTAATCTCCGACCCTAATTACACCCGCTAAGTCGGGACAGGAATCAATTAGAATTCCTTCCATATATACAAAAGATATTGTCAACATACACCTATGCACGCGACGAACATGAGCCCTTCGAAGATTTACTGGTCGAGAGAGTTAAGGAGTTCATTGGAGAGCTAGGAGTACATGGACAAATCGAGTGGGGATGATCGATTTTGTGGCGATGATGGTGGGGATGGAAATGATGAAGAGAGAAAGAATATGGCGAGGATGGAGATGGAGGATTTGGACAGGGCACAGCGTTATGGGGTGGTGCACTTGGTGGGGGCGGAGAGGGGGGGGCCAACATTGGCAAAAGGATTGTGATAATTTATGCCTACAGTTTCTTGAAGAGAAATTTTAGGCAAAGTAATGAGGTGTTTGACATTCCTAGCAAGAGGATGCTCAAAGTGGGGATGATTTATGAACTTTAAGAATATTTGTTTAAGTGGATAAGGGAAAATTACAAAATCGGGACATGAAGTGACCCCCAACTAGCAATTTTAGGACACAAATTACAAAATGTGTCAATTTCAGGACAAAGGTCGCTGGAGATAGCTGACGTGGCGCCTAGTCATATGCCACGTGTAAAGTGTATACGTCCACATCAGCACTCCGGCGACACGTCAGCTATCTCCGGCGAAGATTGTCCCGATATTGCCACAAAATGTTAGTTAGTGGCACTTTTTTTTCGCCGGAGCAACTGGTGTCCCGAAAACGCTAGTAGGGGTCACTTAGTGTCCCGATTTTGTAATTTTCCCAAATTGTATTGTTGATACATACGTGATACATGGGGGTGCTTACTTTTTCTAAGTAAGTACACTGAGGTGTCCCGTGTGAGAAAATTCCTAAATGGGAAATGAAGTTTTTTTTTTTGAAATAGAAACTTCTAGATTAGGAAATATCTCACGAGTCGCTGATGTGATTAAGTGATCCTTAGACTTGAGGTTCTATTGATGCTTTATGAGCTAGCTCTGTAGTCTTAGGTATAAGCTTTAAAGGGTGTCGCCTCAGATAACTGATTCAAAGCTTATATTGGGGCTGCACAAATGGCACATGAAAGTATATGAGAATTGATAAAGGACCTAGGAGTCATTCATATGTCATCTAGGAGTCCTTGCACTACTAGAAATCTGTCATATAGCAACGAAAATTTAGCAACGAAAATTATTCGTTGCTATTTAGCAACGGATACAGCAACGAAAAAAAAAATCGTGGCAAAATGCTTTAGCAACGGAATTTTCGTTGCTAAATCCGTTGCTATATATGAAAAAAAATAGCAGCGGATTTTTCGTTGCTAAAATTAAATAATTCAAAAAATAAATAAATTGGTATATATAGCGACGAAAATTCCGTGGCTATTAAAATAAAAACCTAATAAAAAATAATATAATATTTATAAATATTTGCAACGGAAAATCCGTTGCTATTTAGCAACGGATTTTTCGTTGCTATATGAAAAGAAATAAATATAAAAAATATTACCAACGAAAAATCCGTTGCTAATTTAGCAACGGATTTTTAGCAACGGATTTTTCGTTGCTATATGGAAGAAAAAAAAGAAATAAAAATAAACAAATATTTAAAATATTATCAACGAAAAATCCGTTGCTATCTAGCAACGGATTTTTCGTTGCTATATGAAAGAAAAAAAAAAGAAATAAAAAGAAATAAATATAAAAAATATTAGCAACGAAAAATCCGTTGCTAATTTAGCAACGGATTTTTCGTTGCTATATGGAAGAAAAAAAAGAAATAAAAATAAACAAATATTTAAAATATTAGCAACGGATTTTTCGTTGCTATAAGGAAGAATAAAAAAGAAATAATAATAAATAAATATAAAAAAGATTAGCAACAGAAAATCCGTTGCTATAAACATATGATTAAAAAAATTAATAAAATATTTATAATTAAAAAATTAATAATTTATTATATAATATATACATGTATAAAATACATATTATATATTATATATTATTATTATTATAATATTATATAATATTTAATATATTGATATTATATATATCGTATATATATTATATAATTTATAATACATATAATATTATATACATATGTATATTATATATAAATATATAATATTTATAATACATATAATATTATATACATACGTATATTATGTATAAATATAAAATATTTATAATATATTTATATGTATTAAATATTATATATCTATATATATAATATATAGACATATATATCTTATATCTTAAATATTAAATAATAATTCTTAATATTTATATTTAATTCTACAAATTTTAATATAAATTCATTATATTGAAAGAAAACTTCTTAATTTAACATCTAACGGTTGCGAAACACAATAATTCCTCAATGTATAGATATAATTCTATAAATTCAAATATAAATGTTTCATATTGAGAAAATAATTTTTTATATTAAGTTATTCAACTACGATTGCTAAATAATACAATAGTTCCTCAAAATGCAAATATTGTTCTACAGATGTATAAGTGAATACTTCATATTGACATAAAATTAGTTCTTTATTCAACTACCAACTAAATCTAATTATTTAATTATGTAAACTTTCATCTTTTTTTTATATGTCATAAAAACTTATACTTAATTGATATACATTACTATTATATATATACATATATATACATGCTTGGGGTTTATATAGAATTTAACACAATAATTCTTCAATATTTAGATATAATTCTACAAATTCAAATATAAATATTTCATATTAATAAAATAATTCTTCATTAAGTTATTTAACTACGATTGCTAAACAATACAATAGTTTCTCAAAATGCAGATATTATTCTACTGATGTATAAGTGAATACTTCATATTGACATAAAATTAGTTCTTTATTCAACTACCAACTAAATCTAATTATTTAATTATGTAAACTTTCATTTTTTTTTATATGTCATAAAAACTTATATTTAAGTTGATATACAGTATTATTATTATTATTATTATTATTATTATTATTATTATTATTATTATTATTATTATTATTATTATATATACATGCTTGGGGTTTATATAGAATTTAACACAATAAATCTTCAATATTTAGATATAATTCTACAAATTCAAATATAAATGTTTCATATTAACAAAATAATTCTTCATTATGTTATTCAATTACGATTGCTAAATAATACAAATGTATAAGTGATTACTTCATATAATATAAAAGTTCTTTATTCAACAACCAATTAAATCTAATTATTTAGTTATGTAAAACTTTCATCCTTTTTTTTGTATGTCATAAAAAGTTATACTTAAGTTGATATACATTATATTTTTATCTCATAACTAAAACTTGAGATATGTAGTTAATTAATAAATATTTAAATTTTTAACGGAATACGTATTATAATATAAATAATTATATATTTAAAAATAATTTTATTTAAAATATATGATAACAAGTATTTAATTATTTAAATTAGTATATGAATATTTGATAGTGGTTAAATATAAAATATTACATAACAATAACAACAATGGAGTTAGCCTAGCTGGTTTGGGGTTCAACCTTCTTCACATGAGGTCCCGGGTTCAATTCCTACTCAACGCGAATATGTGGAATTAATGTGTTGGCTCGCGTGGGGCTCGGTTGGGGCTCGGCTCGGTTAGATGGGGCGGTCCGGGCCCCACAAATGAATTTTTAATTTATTAATTTGAATTATTAGTTTTTGCGACGGATTTTGCAACGGAAATTCCGTTGCAAAAAGGCAGAAAATTAATTAATTATTGGCTGGTTTGCAACGACAAATCTGTTGCTAAAAAAATCGTTGCTAAAACCGTTGCTAATTTTCGTGGGTAGTAATTCGTTGCTAAATTCGTTGCTAATTCCGTTGCTAATATCCGTTGCTAATAATTCGTTGCTAAATCCGTTGCTACAGATTAGCCACGAGGGTTATAGCAACGAAAAAAATTCGTTGCTAAACCGAAATCCGTTGCTAATAGGGCCAAAATCCATTGCTATAGAGCGTTTTTCTGGTAGTGTTGGCCAAGGGAGTGGATCAAGATATCAAGAAATGAGTTTCTTGGATAGAGATCAAATGGATATGAAATGCACTTAACTTTAAGATCAAGATTATTAGGGTTCTAGTTATTCCCTTGCCCTAGATCTTGATTGAGAGATGGGATGTAGAAGGATTTTATCTCACATATGTCAATGACTTAAAGGTTCTTTCAAATTGAGACATTCTTATTCAGCTAGGGGTCATACACCTGTTGCTAGACTATGGTCGTGTGATCTGTGAACTGATTAATTAATTGGGAATTAATTAATCAGGGTCACTGCTAATTGAATTAGAACCTAGAAGGTCACACATAACAACCCGGTCACGTAAGTTAAGGCTTGAATCGATTAAACGAGTGATCGAACCAATGGGAGATTGGTGGGGACTACACGTGTCCCAAGTGACACGTGTCACGTATGATAGTGTATGTTTAAATAATTAATATTGGTTAATTATTTAATGGACTTTAATTTAATAATGAATTAATATTAAAGTTCTAATTTGGAGATTTTAAGTCTAATAAATAATTAATTATTAGCTTCAAGTTATTTATTTTAAATAAATAAAGTAAATTAAATTATCTAAGAGAGTTGGATATTTAATTCTTGCTTGAAAGAAGACTTTTTGGTCAAAGTAAGAGTCTTTCTCTCCAAGCAAGAAATCCCTTACCAAAAGGGTTTTTGGAAAGTCTTGCTAATCAAGACTTGGGGTTCGAACCCCTAGCCTATTAATACTTAGGGTTCGAACCCCTTAGGGGTTAATGCACAAATTCTTATTCTCAAAATTATACACTAAACCCTAGAGTCTAAACACCGAATATAGAACTAGCATCCTCCATATTCGGGTCGTGGTCGAGGTTGGTGGACTAATTCTCTAGAGGGCTACTATCGTGAAGTCTTGAAAGATTCGAAGGAACTTTTGGGGATCAAGCTGCGTGAAGAGCGTTCTTGGGCGGCTACAACGTGTCAAGAAAGCTACTATCTAAGTAAGTTTCTTGATCTCTACGAATTTGGGAATAGGAATTGCAAGATTCGATTCTATCTTTTGGGAATTTTTATTTTTATTTTTGGTGCGTTTCTGTTTCGTTTTCCCAACAGTGATATCTCTCTCAGCTAGCTGAACCGCCAAGTGGTTGGCTCTATGAACCGAGAACGTTCTGTTTTTATTGTAGTGCCACATCAAAGAACCAGGGCAGCGAGTAGCCCCCAACGGTATACTCAGTATGGTCTTGGCATCATCCTCGTAAAAGGTATTGCGGATCAAATCTTTATTTCATTCCAAGAGGTTCGGTTTAGAGAGCTCCTCGACACATCCCAGGCCAACCTTGCATTGGGTCTAAACTTGGGTCTGAAAACAGGGGCCTTCAGTAGCTGACGGTCCCTCCAAACGTGCACCAAAGCTCAATCTCCGATCCTCCGATGCGAGCCCGCCGCTAATAAGTACCGCGAGGTGTTGGGATTAATGCCCTGAAAATCCAATTATATTGTAAATATTTTGGATTAATAAAACTGAAATTAAAGCAAGTTATGAGTATTTTACGAATTTAATAATTAATGACGTGTGATGGTATTTTTATATGAAATGTGTTTCATAGGAAAAGACTTTAAATACCAAGAATCACGTGTCATTAAAGTTCTAGTCAGTATGATAAGAAGATGTTCTTATCAAGACTATAATGTGTTATATAAGATGATTAGTCTTTCATCATAGGGAAATGGAGTTTCCAATTATAACACATTGATGATTTTCAATGAGATTGGAAACATCGAACTGGACCACTGAGATTGTTCATTTTATACTGCTATCTAAAATGAACAAAATCTCGGAAGCATTAGACTCTTAATCCTGATAGTATTTCTACTTTAGGCATGTAGTGTTAATCACTGTAATGTACTCAGAAGTGAGGTCTCGGTAACGGGTGGCCAAAATACTTTGTACGTTCGGTGATTGCATGAAATGTGCTAAAGAGAAATATTGATCGAGGAATCTGTAGCCTTGCTGGAAGGTTAAAAGATATCCCTGAAATAGATTTGCAAAAGTTCGAATTAAATCTTTGGCCAAAGTACTTCGTGTGTTCGTCACCGAAGTTGTATGTCGAATATGTTTCACATATAGGGAATTTGGACTTAAGGCGAATCAAGAAATTTCAGATTGAAAGTGAAAAATAAATGATAGTAGTATTGATTTATTTTTCATGGATATCTGTACAGAGGAGTAACATGCAAAATTATTCTAGATCGAGAAATTCGTGAATAATTTAATTAATTTTAGAGTTCAACAATATTTATTTAGTGGAATTAAATATTGTTAAACGGTAATCAATTATTGTCATGGGATGATAATAGATTGACCCGTTTGGAGCTAAGATTAATTAGTCCTGCAGGTCCCCCTGCAAGCCCCAACGAAGATCAAAGAGAAAATATTAAAATGAGAGAGAGAAATGAATTTTCAAAGAGTTTGAAAATAGCCAAAGAATTTATTTTGAGAAAATAAATTAAATTCCAAAGAGTTGGAAATGCCTGAAATTTTATTATAGAGAAAATAAAATTTTCAAAAAAAAAAAATGATGACGTGGCGAAGTGCTGACGTGGCAGGTGACATGTCACGCCACGTTAGTGAGTCAGCGCCACTTTTGGCACGCCTCGTGGACGGCCAAGATCGCGCCAAGTCGCGCGAGTCAACGGATCGGGTCGGAGCACGGGTTCGGATATGGGTCGGTTAGGGTCGGTCAAAGTCTGACCGACCCGGACACATGGCATCACGAGGATTTGCCACGTGGCGGAACTCAGACCGCCTGAACCAACCGGTTCTATGTTGAACCGATCTGAACCGTGAACCGCCGGTCGGACCGGACCTGTTCAGCCACGTGGTAGCTGCCTGTTGCTGCGTGCCTGCCACACGCGCCAAACACACAGCCGCCACATGTGGGCGCGTGCGGGCACGTTTCGGCGGGTGCTCGGCGCCGCCTTGCTCGCCTTGGAGTGTACTCCACTCCGGTGGTCTCGGATTGGCTGATGGGACTTGGGGGCTACGGAATTTTTTCGTAAATTGGCAGCGAGGTCCTTAATTGGAGCCTATAAATAGGTTGTGCTTTTCATTCTTCAAATCAACCTTGGCATTCCATTTTCAGCTTCAAAAACTGTCCGAAATATTCTCTCTCTATATTAGATTAATTAATCCTAATTAAGGATTAATTAATTACTTAATTAGGTGGTTATATAATTAATATATAATCCACTTAATTAATAGAAAATAGGGATTTTCTGAAATTAGAAAAAAGGGTTTTTCTAGGAAAATATTTTCTCAAAGTTTTTAGCGAAATACTGTCGGAGCCCACACTCCAATTTCTTAATCGGGGATATTGCGGGGAAGCTCTGTCGATTTCACGAGAAAATATCGAGGTGCTGGAAAAGTGTCGTTAATAGCCAATTTTGCAGTACGGTAATACCGTTGTGCTGCCAAAATTATTATTTGCATATTGAGATCATATGCTAGATGATTTAAAATTATGTTATCAATGCCTGTATATATTAGAGTTATGCTGCCCGATTTATTACTCTGCTTTATTAAAATATTTTAAAAATATTTTGATAACGAGGTTATGGCGAAATTTTTTGAATATTACGCTGTACCGTCACTCTGCTTCGGGCCCGCCACACCAACAACTGGTATCAGAGCGGGGCTCTGATTATATACTCGCATTGATAAAGCATAAGATGCATAATTTTAAATCTGATACTGTGCACGTAAATTCTGTCAAAGGAGGCTGGGTTTTAAGTGGGACCATTGTGACCCCTCCAGTGTTTCCTGGGAATTTGCGTGGAATGGTAATTTTCTGGGAATCGATTTCAATAATCTTCCTGGTTAATTGCCGAATCAGTAAATATGATTTAAATTATGTGATAATTTAAAACATATTTATTTAAGGGGCCATTAAAAATTTAAAGCGTGATAATTATGTGATAATTATTTGCAAGCATGCTTTTAATTTTAAAAATGGCATGGTAATATGTGATATTATGTTGTTTCAATTATGCATGATTTATTTAATATGATTAGATAAATAATGTTTAATAGAGATTAAATACGATGCATAATTGGATTAATATTTTTGGGCTTAAATTAATAAAGAGTTATTAAAGCCTTAAAATATTATTAGGATTATTTAATAATCCTAGTGGGAGCATATTAATTAGATTAATTACTTCCAAAATCAATAAGACGCCAAAGATGATTATTTAATAATCAAAGATAATCCACAAATTCTATAAAATTCAAGTGGGAGCGAGATGAAAAGAGTTGGATTCTCACGGCCTCCATTACCCGTCTATAGTATAGTGGATATATACTACTCCCTTCGGCGGGTATGTATTCGTGGTATACAAGATTAGGCTTATACGGATAGAATGAAGTACGGGAAAAGTCAACTCGACCACGCCTCCGTGGAGTGTTTGATCTACTCGTACGAATTTCTAGGTAATGGTATACGCTTGACTAAGTAATGTATTAATCTCCCTTCGGAGCTATGTTACATTCACTTAGAGGCTAAGGGTGAACGTGGTGGATTAACATAGTTTGGTAAGAGTTACCTAGATGACATGTTAATTAAGATTAATTCTTGCTTTTCTAAGCGGTTTTCGACCTCGCTTCCGGGGAGTCAACTGCGGTTAGATAAGTCACCATTGTGTAAACCAAAAATGCTTACGTGAATTTCATTTATTGGTTAGACGCAAAAGAAGTAAAATACAAAATCATAACTTGCACTATTTTAAAATATTTCAGTTTTAAAACATGACGACCGCTAGCCCGCTTCAATCGATCCTAAAGGAAAATAGGCTTGAAGGGTGTAACTATGCTGACTGGAAAATGAATCTTGACATCGTGTTTGGTCACGAGAATCTGAAACAAGTGCTCACTGAACCTTGTCCGGGGGTACCGGAAACTACGGTCAATCGGGATATGAGAAATGCTTATGCCAATTGGATCAAGTCCAATGATTTGGCTAGGTCATACATCCTGGCATCTGTCTCCAATGTTCTCAAGCATCAAATGCATGAGATGCCAACTGCTAGGAACATGATGGATCATCTCCATCAGATGTTTGGAGGACAGAATCGAGCCAAGAGGCTCGAAGTGATGCTGAGGCTATTAGTTACCAAGATGTCTGAGGGATCACCTGTTCAGGATCATGTTATGAACATGATGGCTTGCCTGAACGAAATTGAAAGCCTTGGTGCTAAATTTGATGATCTCAGTAAACAGGATATGATCCTATGCTCTCTGCTAAAGTCGTTCGACACATTCAGGCAAAATTATTCTATGAACAAATTGGATTTTTCTTTGCCTGAATTGATGAACAAACTTAAAGTGGCAGAGGGAGTAATGAAAGCTAAGGGAACGGTTCTCCTGGCTCAGGCATCGACTTCCACGGCTCCAAAAGCTAATAAGTGGAAAAGGGGAAAAGGAAAGGTTCTCAATCCCAGGAAAAAGGTTCAAAAGAAGAAGGGCACACCTAGCAAGGGAAAATGTTTCCACTGCGGAGAAAATGGGCACTGGAAGAGGAATTGTCCGAAATACTTAGCAAGTCTTCCTGCTAAGCCATCTGGACAAGGTATATTGATATCTTGTTTAATAGAATTATGTTTAGTTGGAAGTCCACCAGACTCCTGGTGTGTGGACTCGGGTTCAACTAATCATATCTGTAATTCGTTACAGGGGGTTCAAGCTAACCAGAAAGCTTGAAGATGGTGAGATGCAGCTACTGCTCGGGGATAATACAAGTATATCTGTATTAGCAGTAGGGACTATAAATTTGTATTTTGGTGATAGGGTTTTGGTACTGAAAGACACTTTGTATATACCGTGTGTTCGGAGAAATCTAATTTCTGTGAGTTATTTAATAAATAATGGTTTCAGTGTTTGTTTTGAACAAAACTTTACCATTAAGCAAATAAAAGGTTTATTTGCTCTGGCACGGTAAAAGATGGTCTTTTCTTGTTATACCCCGATAAAAACCCTAATTCCGAAATTAACACTGCTAAGCTTGACTTACCAACCAAAAGAAAAACTCCTATACCTAACGAGGCGTACAAGTGGCATTTACGTCTTGGTCATATTAATCCAAAAAGGATCCAAAGACTAATTTCAGATGAATTGTTGAGTCCCTTGGACTTAACAAAACTACCAGTCTGTGAATCCTACTTGGAAGGTAAAATGACCAAGAGATCTTTTAAATCTAAAGGTAATCGAGCCACAGAATTTCTTGAGTTAATTCATACGGATGTGTGTGGTCCTATGAGTATTGAAACAAGAGGAGGTTTTGAGTATTTCATCACTTTTACGGATGATTACTCCAGATACAGATACGTTTATTTGATGAGATATACGGTTTTGAGGTCCTATAAGTCTGAATCTTTTGAAAAGTTCAAAGAATTCAAAGCTGAAGTTAAAAATCAAAAACGTATCAAGGCACTTCGATCAGATCGTGGTGGTGAGTATCTGTCTACAGAGTTTCTAGAATTTCTCACTGCAAATGGGATTAGATCTCAATTATCTGCACCGGGTACACCCCAGCAGAATGGTATTGCAGAAAGGAGAAATAAAACTCTGATTGAAATGGTAAGATCTATGATGAGTCATGCTACCCTACCAAGTTCGTTTTGGGGCTTTGCACTCGAAACGGCGGCACACATATTAAACCTTGTTCCATCCAAGTCGGTTCCTAAAACACCAATGGAACTGTGGCGAGGGCGAAAGCCCAGTATCTCCTATCTCCGGATATGGGGAACCCCAGCTCATGTGTTAAGGAAGGATCCTGACAAGTTGGAGTCAAGAACAGAGGTTTGCTTGTTCATAGGTTATCCTAAAGGAACAAGAGGTGGTATATTTTATGATCCGAGAGATCACAAAGTGTTTGTAAGCACTAATGCTAAATATCTCGAGGATGACTTTGTAAATGACCACAAGGGTAGAAGCAAAATTGTGTTAGAAGAAATGACAACATCAGATTCTGAATTCCAAGAACCCGTAGTAACTGAAAATGTGTTAGATACATATGATGTACCAGATACAACATATGATGTAGGGATAAGTACACAGCAGCCTCGTCGTAGTGGGAGGATTGTCAGGGCACCTGACAGATACCTAGGATTAACCCATGTGGTTGAATCTGACGTATCTGATCCTGTTACATATGATGAAGCTATAAAGGATATAGACGCTGACCGTTGGGTCAGAGCCATGGAATCTGAATTAGATTCAATGTATTCCAATAAAGTCTAGGAACTTGTAGAGGCGTCTGAGGGCATTAAACCTATTAGATGCAAATGGGTCTACAAGAGAAAAAGGAGAATAGATGGAAAGGTTGAGACCCTTAAAGCAAGGCTTGTGGCAAAGGGTTATACCCAGAAAGAAGGTATCGATTATGATGAAACCTTCTCGCCTGTAGGAATGCTTAAGTCTATAAGAATTCTCCTATCCATTGCCGCTCATTTTGATTATGAGATTTGGCAAATGAATGTAAAGACTGCCTTCTTGAACGGGCACCTTCAAGAAGAGATATACATGGCTCAGCCTGAAGGCTTTATTGCCAGAAATCAGGAGCATATGGTATGCAAGCTTGATAGATCAATTTATGGTCTTAAGCAAGCGTCTAGATCATGGAACATCAGATTTAATGAGGCAATTAAATCCTTTGGATTTATACAATTGCCTGATAAACCATGTGTGTACAAGAGACATCATGATAGTGTTGTAACATTTTTAGTTTTATACGTGGATGATATTCTGCTCATTGGGAATGATACAGGAATATTGCCAGCAGTTAAGATTTGGTTGTCAAACCAGTTTGACATGAAAGACCTAGGTGAAGCCAGTTATATTCTAGGGATCAGACTTTGTTGTGATCGTAAGAATAAAATGATTGGTCTATCACAGGCAGCATATATAGATAAGATGCTGGCAAAATATAATATGGCTAACTCCAAGAAAGGATCGTTACCTTTCAGACATGGAGTTCATCTATCTCGAGATTAGTGTCCCAAGAACTCTGAAGAGACAGAAGAAATAAAAGATGTTCCATATGCTTCGGCATTCGGAAGCCTCATGTATGACATGTTATGTACAAGGCCAGATATCTGTTTTGCTGTAGGTCTAGTCAATAGATATCAGTCAAACCCTGGACCCCAACACTGGATAGTTGTAAAGCATATATTAAAGTACTTGAGAAGGACTCGGGATTATATGTTTGTCTATCGCAGTGATGAGCTCATTCCTATTGGGTACACAGATTCGGATTTCCAATCTGATTTGGATTCTAGGCGTTCGACGTCTGGATATATGTTTACTCTAGGAGGAGCAGCCGTAAGTTGGAGGAGTATTAAGCAAACTTGCATTGCTGACTCCACCATGGAAGCCGAATACGTAGCAGCTTCAGAAGCAGCCAAAGAAGCGTATTGGTTCTGGAATTTCCTAATGGATCTAGAAGTCATCAAGGACGGACTTACACCGATCACATTGTACTGTGACAATGCTGGAGCGGTGGCCAACTCCAAGGAACCTCAAAGTCATAAACGTGTCAAGCACATCGAGAGGAAGTTTCACATTATAGGTGATTATGTGGAACGTGGAGAAGTGGCAGTGGTGAAAATTGGCTCAGTAAATAATCTGGCAGATCCCTTCACTAAGACTTTGGCGCAAAAGAGTTTTGACACTCATGTAGAAGGGATGAGCCTTAGATATGTAGCCAATTGGATATAGGGCAAGTGGGAGATTGTTGGGATTAATGCCCTGAAAATCCAATTATATTGTAAATATTTTGGATTAATAAAACTGAAATTAAAGCAAGTTATGAGTATTTTATGAATTTAATAATTAATGACGTGTGATGGTATTTTTATATGAAATGTGTTCCATAGGAAAAGACTTTAAATACCAAGAATCACGTGTCATTAAAGTTCTAGTCAGTATGATAAGAAGATGTTCTTATCAATACTATAATGTGTTATATAAGATGATTAGTCTTTCGTCATAGGGAAATGGAGTTTCCAATTATAACACATTGATGATTTTCAATGAGATTGGAAACATCGAACTGGACCACTGAGATTGTTCATTTTATACTGCTATCTAAAATGAACAAAATCTCGGAAGCATTAGACTCTTAATCCTGATAGTATTTCTACTTTAGGCATGTAGTGTTAATCACTGTAATGTACGCAGAAGTGAGGTCTCGGTAACGGGTGGCCAAAATACATCGTACATTCGGTGATTGCATGAAATGTGCTAAAGAGAAATATTGATCGAGGAATCTGTAGCCTTGCTGGAAGGTTAAAAGATATCCCTGAAATAGATTTGCAAAAGTTCGAATTAAATCTTTGGCCAAAGTACTTCGTGTGTTCGTCACCGAAGTTGTATGTCGAATATGTTTCACATAGAGGGAATTTGGACTTAAGGCGAATCAAGAAATTTCAGATTGAAAGTGAAAAATAAATGATAGTAGTATCATTTATTTTTCATGGATATCTGTACAGAGGAGTAACATGCAAAATTATTCTAGATCGAGAAATTCGTGAATAATTTAATTAATTTTAGAGTTCAACAATATTTATTTAGTGGAATTAAATATTGTTAAACGGTAATCAATTATTGTCATGGGATGATAATAGATTGACCCGTTTGGAGCTAAGATTAATTAGTCCTGCAGGTCCCCCTGCAAGCCCCAACGAAGATCAAAGAGAAAATATTAAAATGAGAGAGAGAAATGAATTTTCAAAGAGTTTGAAAATAGCCAAAGAATTTATTTTGAGAAAATAAATTAAACTCCAAAGAGTTGGAAATGCCTGAAATTTTATTATAGAGAAAATAAAATTTTCAAAAAAAAAAAAAATGATGACGTGGCGAAGTGTTGACGTGGCAGGTAACATGTCACGCCACGTCAGTGAGTCAGCGCCACTTTTGGCACGCCTCGTGGATGGCCAAGATCGCGCCAAGTCGCGCGAGTCAACGGTCCGGATCAAGCGTTGGAACGGATCGGGTCGGAGCACGGGTTCGTATATGGGTCGGTTAGGGTCGGTCAAAGTCTAACCGACCCGGACACATGGCATCACGAGGATTTGCCACGTGGCGGAACTCAGACCGCCTGAACCGACCGGTTCTATGTTGAACTGGTCTGACCAGTTCAGCCAAGTTGCAGCTGCCTGTTGCTGCGTGCGTGCCACACGCGCCAAACACACAGCCGCCACATGGGCGGCGCGTGTGGGCGCGTGCGGGCACGTTTCGGCGCGTGCTCGGCGCCGCCTTGCTCGCCTTGGAGTGTACTCCACTCCGGTGGTCTCGGATTGGCTGATGGGACTTGGGAGCTACGGAATTTTTTCGTAAATTGGCAGCGAGGTCCTTAATTGGAGCCTATAAATAGGCTACGCTTTTCATTCTTCAAATCAACCTTGGCATTCCATTTTCAGCTTCAAAAACTGTCCGAAATATTCTCCCTCTATATTAGATTAATTAATCCTAATTAAGGATTAATTAATTACTTAATTAGGTGGTTATATAATTAATATGTAATCCACTTAATTAATAGAAAATAGGGATTTTCTGAAATTAGAAAAAAGGGTTTTTCTAGGAAAATATTTTCTCAAAGTATTTAGCGAAATACTGCCAGAGCCCACACTCCAATTTCTTAATCGGGGATATTGCGGGGGAAGCTCTGCCGGTTTCACGAGAAAATATCGAGGTGCTGGAAAAGTGTCGTTGATAGCCAATTTTGCAGTACGGTAATACCGTTGTGCTGCCAAAATTATTATTTGCATATTGTGATCATATGCTAGATGATTTAAAATTATGTTATCCATGCCTGTTTATATTAGACTTATGCTGCCCGATTTATTCCGCTGCTTTATTAAAATATTTTAGAAATATTTTGATAACGAGGTTATGGCGAAAATTTTTGAATATTACGCTGTACCGTCACTCTGCTTCGGGCCCGCCACACCAACACAAGGCGTGCAGGCTTCTCCAAGCAAAAAAATGCGAACACCCCAGCGGAGCATCCCAAGCATTTGAAGTTGGAAAATACTTTGCCTTCATAATCCTACCAAACAAACTATCCGGATGCCGAGCCAAGTGCCACAACTATTTCGATAACATTGCCAAATTAAACAATTTGATTTCCCTGAATCCCATACCACTAGAACTTTTGCTAGTACACATCTTCTTCCAGATGAGCCAATGGATACATTTCTTCTCGTGATCATTCTACCAGTTGAGAGTGTAGTGTTGGAAAACACGAAAGAGTACACAGCGGAAGTTTAAAATTTTTCCACAAGTTTAATCGTTGTCTTGCAATTTTCGTACTATAACTTTGGGAATAGCAAGAAAATCACTTTAATTGAAGCTTTCTTGTGATGTTGTTATCGCCTAACAAACACCCTTCAAGTGGAAAGTCCCTCAAATGGCCTTCGATTAGATCCCAAAGTAGCGATCCTCCAAAGCATATCCACACCAGTCCTAGAACACGATCAAGCAAGTGAGAATGCTAGTTCCATAACTTGTGTTAATGGCTAGGGTTTTGCTTTGAAAACTTTTCTTTTATTTTTCTCAAAAACTTAACACTTCGTGAGTGTTGGTCTAAAAAATAAAAGAAGCACCATCCCTTTTATTTATGCAAGGTGGTTCGAACCCCTAGGGTTTCCAAGAACCAATTGGATTGTTTTCTTGCTCACTAATTAACTAATTTAATTATTAATTTAATTGGAGAACATAAGTTCCCAACTTGTTCTCCAAGTCTTGCAAGAATAACCTTCTCTCTCCTACAATAGGAAGTTGGACTTTTCAACTTTCCTAAAGTTAAAAGCCAATATTCAATAAATAAATTAATTCTCAATTAATTATTTATTGGGTTAAGTTTATTTGAGAATATTCTTAACAATTAATTCAAAATTAATTAAAAGATTAAAATTAATTAATTACAATTTAATTAATTAATTCTAGAAAAGAATTCACTTGGAGACACGTACGTGCCACGTGTGCTTGACAGGTGGTAGCCACGCAGGCTACCCGTGACCCGTGGCAATCACGTGTTACTCTCTCCATTTCGATCAATAATTTTGATCCTTCGTTAATCATATTAACATCCTACCATAACCCTCGTGTTCTGGCATTTGTGTGTTACCCTTTAGGTTCATTATTCGATTAGCAATGACAACAATTAATTAATTCCTTAATTAATTAATCACTTCACAGATCACACTACCGTAATCTAGCAATGGGTGTGTGACCCCTAGCCGAATAACGAAATGAAAGAAGAACCTTTATGACAATCAGTGAAATACAATCCTCCTACAACTCCATCTCTCAATCAAGAACTAAGGCATGAGAATATTCTCAGAGCCCAAATATTCTTGATCTTTAAAGTTAAGTTCGTTTCACGTCCATTTCTATCTCAATCCTAGGAAACCCCATTTTCTAGATGTCTTGATCTTTATCCACCTTGGCCAAGGGTTTAATGTCTAATGGACTACGAACAACTCAATCAGTAAGAGATCATTCTTGTTCTTAACAAGTGTAGGTCCTTTGTTGATTCTACTAATTCTCCATATGGCACTTGTGTAATCCCAACATAGGTCGTAGTTCAGGTGTCTATATGGCGACACCCTTTTGAGCCTATATCAAAGATTACAGAGTTACCTCATATGAGATATTACAGAATCTCAAGTCTAAGGATTAATGAATCACGTCATTGACCTGTGAGATATTTCCTAATCTGGAAGTTTCAGGAAACTTCCTTTCCCATTTAGGAATGTTCTCACGCGGGACATCTCAGTGATGAAGTTCTTGTAACAATCACCCTTATGCATTATGAACGCATCAACGTATGCACTTATTACTCCATGAAACTGAGTGATCCTTCAAAAGGACATAATCACATAAGCAAGTCTCAGCAGAGTCAAGGTCGACACTCCCACTGTCTGTCGAACTCATTGACTTTGAGAAGTTTCTAATCCTCGCCTATGGAGTTAAGAACTTGTTTCAAGTGTCGTTCCCATAACAACAAGGTTCTTAACGGCCTCATCGGATTAGGGGAGTTCAATACATGTAAAACACAGTCAACCAAAATAGACAAAAATAAGCACATAAAGAAGTGATTGCCTATGAATAAAATCATCTCGTTTATTATTCAAAGACTGTTTGTGATTTCACAAGGAAATAGAAAAGCAAACATTTGCTTTAAGGGCACTATTCCTAACATGTAGGACAGCATCGCTTGGAGAACAGACTTGATGAGAATCTCTTTCCCTGTTTTAGACAAAAACTTCTCCGAAAAACCACGAATACGTCTGTTTATCTTATCCAATATGTCGGCAAACACCCCATTTCTCTACTACTTACTATCGAGGGCATTCTAAGGTACCGGTTTAACTGATTTGCCCTGCGCACTCCCAAGCAACGAGCTAATTCATACCCACGGCTTCCTCCATATTAGGGCTGAAGAATAGTGAAGATTTCTGCCCATGCACTTCTTGTCTCGAAACCCATCCATAAATATTCAGCATATCTCTAACCGCCTCAATAGACTCCCCGGTAGCTTTCCCACAGATCAAAGTGTCATCTGTAAATAAAAGACGTGAGACCGTCTGGGTATTTCTGCAAACTGCCACCCTCTTAATCCTTCCAAGGTTCTCCTGTTTCTGAATTAATAACGATAACACTTCTCTAAAGAAGAGAAATAGATAAGGGGAAAAGGGATCGCCATGGCGAAGTCCCCTTTCCGATACCAATAATCCAAACTCGAAACCATCCTGTAAAAAGGAATAAGAAACAGTGGAAACACACGAAATAATATGGTTAACGAATAAACGTGGAAAACCTAACTTGGTCCTGACTCGGTTGAGGAACCGCCAATCCACTCAATTGTACACCTTACTCATATCGAACTTCAGGTAGTAATAACCATTCTTTCCAAAGCAACAACGATTAATGAAGTGGTTAATCTCAAAAGCAACGAGCACATTATCACTAATAAGCCGGTTAGAAATAAAAGCAGATTAACTCAGGGAAATGATTTTATCGAGCAAAGGTTTTATCCAATTAGCTAGAATTTTTGAAGCAATCTTATAAATCACATTACAAAGGCTAATAGGGCGGAATTAGGTTATGACATCAGGGGGATTTACACTTTCGAATAAGTACAATATGTGTATAGTTCAATTTCCTATCAAACTTCCCATTATTCAACATATCGAGCACACAATTCACTACATTTCGATCCACCACATTCCAATAACGTTGAAGAAACAAGAGGGGGAGACCATGCAAACCTAGGGATTTAAGAGGGTACATGGATTTAAGAGCTTTCGATACCTCATCGGGCGCATGCGGAGACAGTATATGCCGCTCCATGACCTCCATTAATCTATGAGGGATGACACTGAGAACAACTTCCAACTCTGGCTCCGGACAGATAATAACAATCCTGGTCTCTTGAATTTTAGGACTCTTTTTTTATTTTATTTTTTTTCATGGGCTTTGTTCTCTTGCATTCTTTTCTTTTTTTTTAATTATTTATTTTTTATCACTCCAACAACCTTTTCTCTTTTCTCTGGCTCACTTCATTTTTTTTTTCTTTTTTATATAATTTTTATTTTTTTCCTTTATATTTTAATTACTTTTAATTAATATGATATTATCTTATGCTATTTATTTATGAGTTTTTTTCTCTCAGGATTCTCTCTAGGTTCCCTCTAGGTTTCAACATCTCATGGGAGATTCTCAAGAGCCGGCGGCCACCAAGCCGCCGGACCAAATGCTTTCCTACGCAAGAGTGGCGGCGACTAAAGCAAAGGATTTTAAAAATCTAGATGACCTTGCAAAACTCAAGTCTTTTGACTTGGAAACTTTCACCCCGATTGGAAGGGTGGAGGAGTATAGGGGACAGCCAGCCGTTGTTTTCTCGGAAGAAGAAGAGGAGGCTCTTTGTGAAGATTTTCGTCTGGCCTTGTTCGGAAAGTTCACTAGGGGATACCCATCTATGAGATTTATGGAATACGTGTTCCAACAGATGGGATTTATTATAGAGGTAAAACTCAGTCTTCTTAATCTCACCCACGTATTGATAAGATGCGTAGATCACGATGACTATGTAAGAATATTCTCAAAGGATACGTGGTATTTCAAGGACTATCCGATGAGAATACTTAAATGGACACCTGAGTTTGACCCAAGCATTGAGTCATCGATAATTCCCATCTGGACATCCTTTTCGGGATTAAAAGCCTAGGTGACGAAGAAGGGGGGGATTATTCACAGTAGCATCAGCAATAGGAACACCCCTACGAGCAGATGAGGCCACTGCGAGAGGAAAAAACATGGCATACCTTCGAGTCTGCATTGAGCTTGACATTGCTCAACCTCTTCAAAAAATCAATATTCATTAGAGTTAGGAATAAATTCATAGAACAGGAAGTAATCTATGAATCTGTACCAGAGTATTGTAGACGTTGTTTCCGGCTATATCACAAGACTAATCAATGCCCGACCAAGGATCACGACAACGCGGAAGAAGGGGACGATGACCAAAACCCTGGGAAAACAGTGATTGTCACGGCATTAACTAAGAAAAATTCAGAACCAGAGAGGAGAAGGGTGAAAACAAATGACAAGGGAAAAGAATGGACAAGGGTAAACCATAAACAGAAAAAGAGTGGAAGAACGCCTTTGAAACTGGGAGAAACTTCAGTACAAAGGAACCAGTTTGAGGTACTACAAAATTTAAATGATCAGGAAACTTTGGGTATGATGGAGCAAGAGGAGAATGGGAAAAGTGAAAGGGTAAACATGCAGGATCAACAAATGAAAAACAATGAGAAGATTATGGATGAAGGCAGAAAGGATGTCAGGGAAGAAGGACCTTCAGTTGTAATTCCACTGGAAGAACAGGGCATACTTGCGGACAAGGCAATCATTAAAGTACGAGAAATGGATCAAAGCTTGGAAGAACCGGAAGACGTGGAGACTCGAAAGGCTCTAGCAGATAGTTATGAAGGCATGGGACTGATCATAGAGGATAACAGGGAACAATTAGAGGAGGAAAAAAACGAACTTTCATTGGCTCTACTTGAGGATGATCAAGATACGCTGAAAGAGAAAGCACTTCATAGAAGGTGAAAGTCTTTGGAGCCAAAAGGAAAAAATGACAGTAAAACTGAAACCAAGAAAAATAAGAAACAAGGTTCAGGTCCCCAACACACTGCAGAACAGGACGCTAGAAGGGTGACTCGGTCGTCGGCTTTAACAAACAAAGATCCATGATTAAAGGACTCTTCTGGAATATTCGTGGAGTCGGTGATAAGGGCTGACGTCTCTGGAACCTCGTGATTTTTGCAGAAGGTGCACAAGAGTGCCTTGGCTATTTGGACGAAGGTTGACATTTTGGATGTTAATGAGTATGTGCATTGTCTGGAAGAGAGTGAATCTTTGTTTCAGAAGATAACTGGGCTCCCTACAGCATTCATGGTTTGTCAGTGGCGTTCTTGCAGGACTTATGGGATTGTGGTGTACATTACTCCTTTAAAGATTTCTTTTCTCTACATCTGCTGGCATGGTGTGAGTCTTGTTCACAAACATGGTATGGCACTGGCAGTGTCGGCTTTAGTTATGGATAGGGCCTTGTTTTGGTTTGTGTTCTGTTTCCTTTTGGTGATGACCAACCCCTCATATGGTCGGGTTCGGATCTTGCGTTTTCTTGGGATGTTTTTCGTTAATTTCTCACTGTAATTGGCTTCTTTTATATATGAGGTGGAGGCCTCGATAAACTCTCCATGGATCTTTTGATCCAGTTTTAAATTAAAAAAAAATATATATATATATGCTATTTATTTATTTATTATAAATTTACTAATTATATTAAAAATAATTATAATATATATATATATCAAAATAAAAATTCATTTCAACATATTTAAAAGATAGTTTTTTCCGCAATGCAACAAGTGTGCACAATTAGTAGTTAATATTAAGGAATAGTGCAAAGACAATAACAATTGAATGGTTGTAAGGAAAAATAAAAAATAAAAAAATTGATTACTTGATATTGTCTATTAAGACAACTGAACGTCAAGAGTCCATCGGGATCTTTGTCCAAATCTCAAAATATTCATTACCACAACAGTTCTACCTTACTTAATCAACGCCTCATAGTCGGAGGGGGTCGGACATAAGGCAAATTGCAATATTTTAGTTTTCATTTTCCAAGTCTCTTTTTATTTTATTTTTCAAAAAAAGTTTCTTTGATCCCAAATGTTACAAGGATCGAGAATTACAAAAAATTATAATCCAACTTCGATTCAATTAAATTTATATAGTTACTTATAATGATAAATATATTATATCTATTATTTAATTTATCATTCTTTCTAAATTTACCAATTACAGGACAAACTCGTTTCCTGATATAACAATTTAACCAAATTTAACTTTGGTTGGAATTATCAAGAATAACATATCAAACGTTTATACCATTTTTTTTTTTTTTCTCTGTCAAAAAAAAAAAACAAAAACAAAATGTCTGCACCGTGTAAAAGCAGCTCAAAGCACGCCATTGGTCACCCAAAACGTGTGCCATAAAAGAAGACACGCAACGCAAAGACGACAACATTTGACCATCAAACTTAACCATATAAAATTATATTCACACAATTCTGTTTCTTAAATCTTCAGACTTCAGGTGCTCTATTAACCGGTTTCCTGGCCCCTTCCCCCCATTTCGGATTTAAAAAATATAAGCAGCACTTTTAAAAACCAGCACGAACGCAGACATTTCTGCTACAAATTTTGTTCACCACGCAAACTTTTAAGCTCCCACCTATATATATAATTCACACACCAAAAAATCAAGGAACCAAAATTTCCCTGATTTCTGTTCACAATGGAACTCCTAGTTGAAAAACTTGGCTTATTTCCCATCAAGTTTCCCTCCAAACCGGAGGATTACCATCATACCAAGAATTCAACTCCCTTACACGATTTTCGTTCCAAAATATCGAATTTCATCGCCCAAATCCGGTTGAATCCAGGGAATCATAAGGGCCCATCAAAATCCCATTGCCTGGAATTTCTGCAGAATTGTTTTGAGCTGATAAACATCACAAATAGGGCTTTTATAAAGCTGGTGGTGGAAACAAACCACCCCACGAGCCAATGGAGTGGCGAACTCACAGCGTCGCATCTCAGCTACACCTTGAACTCACTCGACCTCGTTAACTCGGTCACCGCTTCTCTATCCCATCTAAACCAGGCCAAAATGTCAGTTTCCCAAGCAGTCAGGCTGATGAAAAACAACTCTCGGGTTTCTGCAGCTAAATACCTGAAGAAAATCCACACAGGAAATTTCCAGGCCAAGTTTTTGATTCTCAGGTTAGAGGAAGAAACCCGTGTTTCTGAGAAGAAAGAACGGGTGATTCTTCAAGCTTTAATGATCGTGAAGAAAATCGGGCTCCTGGCGATGGGTTTGGTAGTATCAAGTTTGTGCAGTGATGCAAAGATATACCTGGAAATTAGAAAATTAATTCCAGGTGGGTTCGAAGATTCATTAATAAAAGTGCTGGATTCAAGATTTTGCAAAGTGGTGATGGAAATCCAGGGCGAAATGGAGGAAGTGAGAGAGGTGAATCGTGTGGTTGAGGATCTTTCAAGAAATATAATATCTGATGGAAAATTTGATGAACATGCTGTCGGGGAATTGAATGGAAGATTGATGGCGCTGGAGAATTCAATCCAGGGAATTGAGAAGCAGGCAAACAATCTGTTTTCTGAAGTTTTAGGTACAAGAAACAGGTTGATCGACAACATTAGGTTTAAGTGAAAGATTAATCAGGCTGAAGAGTTTTTCAATCAGAAATGTAAGTGTTCATCATCTGTGAATAGTGTCCATACTTTTGTTAATATATGTTTAATGATATCTATCAAGTTTATAAAATATTGTAAATGTGGTATGTATTCGTCCAGTAATTATAGTCCAAACCTTTTGATTCGTTCAGAAAATTGCACCACCCTATTTATATAGGAGTTTTGAACTATGAGCGCTAGAATATCTGCAAAAATAACAATAAAAGGGAAATAATCCTGCAAAACAATGATTAATATGCTCATAATAAAATAATAATAGTGACAGTGGTAAGCAAAATAATTAAGTAGATAATTCAGAGAATAAGATGAATTAAAATTGTAGTTCCCAAAGACATCCTTAAAGATAAGCAAATTTATGTGAATATTGAAAGCGAGAGAGAAGAGACACTACAAGAAAAATTGCGAAATTCGACAGAAATTTCCGAGGGAAATGGTCCGTCGGAATTCCATCGGAAAATCCGAGGGAATTCCGACGGGACTTGATTATTTTAAAATAAAAATAAAAATAAATAAAACCGACGGGATTTCCCTCGGAATCCCGCCGGTGTTCTAAAAAATTGAATTTTGAAATAACATTAAATTCCTCGGAATCCCGTCGTTATTTTTAAAATATAGATTTTTAAGTTGAAATTAAAATAAATATTAAATAATATAATTTTTGATTAAATAAAAAATAAAATAAAAATTAAGAAATAATTAAAAAATAAATAAAACCGACGGGAGTTCCCTCGGAATCCCCTCGGGATTTGTTAAAATAAAGAATTTTTAAATAGAAATTAAAATAAATATTTAATAATGTAAGTTTTGATTAAATAAAAAATAAAATAAAAATTACAAAAAAGTAAAAAATAAATATTTCCGACGGGATTTCCATCGGAAACCCGTCAGATTATTTAAATTCAAAAATATAAAAATTGAAATTTAAAAAATATTTTGAAATGTGCTGTGGAGGGGGTTCGAACCTGGGGCTTCATGGAACTCAGGCCGCTTCGTACCAGTCATGCTAGATCATTTGTTAGCTTAATGTTAAATGTTTTTTTATTTGTTTACGTGAAAACAAGTAATACTCAGATAAGTCTAGGGCATTTCACGCTAAAATTCACTTCTGCTTCTCTGTTTCTCCTCTGCCAGCATCCGACATCTTTCTCTCCGCCAGCGTCCGACAGTGCTTCTCTCTTTCTCCTCCGCCACCGTCCGCATCTTCCCCACTCAATTGCGTGTTCTGCAGCTCAGAATTTCCACGCGCCGCTCCACATTTCCCAGTAAGCCGCTGCCTTGTTCATCTTGTTTTCCCCCTTGGGTTTTACTAATGTTGCGTCGTTTTGGTTGCAGAAGTATATGCATGGACTAGCAACGATACAAAAGTAGGGGTCACCATTGAAGTGGATGGAAGTCCTTGGAAGGTTATTGGTAATCCTCCTTATTTCCCCTTTCTTGTGCGTGTGTGCTTGGGATTTCTTATGGCGATTTTTATGTTTTTTAGTAAATAGTTTGAGATTCTAAGTTGTAATGGGTATTTTTCTCGTTCCAGAGTTCCTCCAGGTTAAACCTGGAAAAGGGGCAGCATTCGTGAGGACCACATTTACAAATTTCGTGACTGGAAATCAAGTGGAGAGAACATTTAGAGCTGGATCCAAGGTAATTTAGCTAAACTTGCTGGATTTTGTATTTTTCTCTGCGAAGGAAGGTTTAGCTGTGGTTGGTGGAATTGGGCATTGAACTTTTCATGAGTTCTTAGAATTAATTCAATACATCCTATAGAAATTTCAATGAACCTAGTGTAAAATAGGTGAAGCATTTTGATCGGCAGTATTGTGCAAAAAAGAGGGTTCAGAGGCTGTTGGATGATAATGAATCGATGAGAGGTCCGTTGCCTCTCCCACAGCCTTATACTTTTAAAGCCCCCTGTGAATGATGATCTTGAATACTTTGTATTATCCATACAGTTTCTTGATAATCGTTTATCATAAGGGTTTATTATGACATGTTTTTGGTAGGGATGTTATGACATTGTATAGTGGTTGAATTAAATCAATCTTGGGGGGATTATATTACAACATACTTTGAAAATAGGTTTTACGAAATTTCAATACTGACTTGGTATTTGCTATATTACCATTTTGAAGTGCTAATATTACTTTCCATTTCACATTTTTGAAAGATTGAAGAGGCTGATATATTTAAAGAAACCAAGCAATACACTTACAAAGCTGGTGCCGAGGCTGATATATTTTGGGGAGTTCTTGATGTTTGCTTGTTGTGTGGAAGTTACAGAAAATTAGTGTGGGAGAAGAAGCCGGGTTGGATGCTCGATGAGGTATATACAGCTTTGTGTGAACGTTGGAGTAGACAAATATACAGAAAATATACAGTCATGTTCATCTTCGTGCTAGTATTTTGTTCTCAAATTTGCTTTTACTGTACTAGTATCATTTGGTAACATAGCAATATTCCTATGTTTGTGCAGTATTTCTTATATCATATTCTCCGGGGTTTGAAGTATATACACTCAGCAAGCCATTCCTCTATTTCCTTTGTTTGTTGTTCTGTTTCGAAGAAAAGAGATTCATATATACCTAAGCTGGAGCCTTTTAGCAGAAGCAGGCTTGATAGGGCTCTTAAAGATCCCCCATTGCAGGCAAGTTCTTTCTTTTGCTGTTTAATCTTTTGTTGATCTATATTCATGTGGTTTATGGGTTTTGTCTTGGGGTTTAAGAGGGAATTTTGTTTTAATGGGGTGATTATGTTGTTATTTTTGATGCCTTAACTAAGTTTAGTCGATGCTCTAAATCCATAAAATTGAAGCAGCAGAATGGTATAATTCAAGAAAATGTTATGATTTCTAGTTTCCCTTATTTCTTTTCATTAACCTTAGAGGTATTTTACATAGTTAGAATCCATTCACTGTTGGATATTTTACATAGAGGTATTTCTTGGCTGTGTGAAATAATTACAGTTTCTCACTACTCTCACGTAAAATAGGGAGAATTACACTGGAAAACCATGAGGTTTAGGCTGAATAAATGTTGCAACACGTTCAGTTTCCTTTGTGGTCTGAATTACTTAGTAGTATTGTCTTTTAATTACCTATTTGTTTTAGGATATTGAAACTGAAAGCCTGTGTACATTGCTTCGACATACATATTGTTTCAATTGCATTTCAGTAACGATTAGGGTTCTAATCAGATCTCTATCAATGAGTTATGGCATAGATTAATGAGTTAAAAACACATTAAGTAGGATGCATAACTCATTAGTTGTGTTTTTACATAGTTAAGTTTTGCAATATAATGGTTGTGACACGTGTCCCTTCCTTGATAGATATTTATGTGGTCTAATCTTTGTATATAAACAGAGCATCAAGGTCTGTAATACTCAGTTGATCTAATGAAAATTCAGTTTCAATTTTTATTTGTTAGCTTCAATATGGTATCAGCAGTTTGTTAGATGATATGTTGCCACCTTTACAAAAGAACATCTATGTGTATATATATCTTTAGGTAGTATGAAAGTAGAAGTAGACATAAATTCTGAACATATCAAAAATGAAAAACCTTTCAACTCAGGGGATGTTTGTGTAATTAGGGGATGTTAGTAGAAGTTTTTTGTAACTTTTCAACTCAGGGGATGCTTGCGTGTGTTGCCGAATGTATTAGATAAATGCAGGGATTATGCTAATTCTTAGTTTAATTTGGAGAATATTTCAAAATTTTATTAAAGTCTTTGGTATCTTGAATGTAATGCAGATTAGTTCATTCCTTGCCTTTTGCAACCGTGAAAGTTGATGAACTATCAGGATCTAAGCCTGCTGAAGTGCTGAATTTGGGTATACAACTTGAATCTTGAATCAGTCCTCATTTAGTCTTTTAATGGAAATTCTATTTGATGATATCTTAACAGTTTATTTAATCGCTCTTTACCTGTATCTTACATGTTTTTCCTTCATTTCATTTTCAGTGCAGGATAATTGGACAAAATCCTCTAATTGGAGTACCATTGTGGATCCTTTAAACGGCGAATCGTTTATTAAAATTGCTGAAGTTGATGAGAAGGGAATAAAGGTAATAAATTTTACTATCACTTTTAGATTTTGGAATTATATCACCTCAAAATTGTTTTAATGATGATAATTATTCAGCCTTTTGTGGATAGCCTGTCACAGTGTCCCAAACATGGTCTACACAATCCATTCAAATCACCAGAAAGGTAATTATCAACATTTTTTTCCAAGGAATATTGAGTGTTATTTCCCCCTTTTTCAATTAGTTGGGAGTTTTAATTGGATTAACTTTAGAAGGGTTCCTTTTTTACAGGTACCTCATGCTTGGTGATGTAACAACAAAAGCAGCTCACCAGCTTTCGCTGCCCGAGGTGAACTATTACATCTAACAAGATTCCATTTGGAAAATTGTAATTATGCCAGCTTTCCATGCCTTGTATGTTTAAATATGTGAATATTATAGTATTTATGGTTGAGCTTGGTGGTAATTGGCCTCATTTGATGTATATATTTATATATGAACTTTAGGTGATGAAAATGTGATAAAATATGGAAATTGGCTATGAAGTTTATATATATTTGATGGTAATTGTTGCCCTGCTGCTGCTCAATTAATTTCCCCGTTCTTGCGTTGCATTCAGGCACCAATTTGATATTATTTTGGCTGCTAAGGGAGATTTTGGGATTGCTCTAGTTCTCATTGAGGTACATATCAATAAACTTCTCTAATGGTGATTTTTATGGTAAAATTCTTATATTTAGATAGATGAGCTACGTGGGTGAGCTGTTGTTGCTGTTACGTTTATCTGTAATCAATTGAAATTGGAAGTGATTAGTCCCTTATTGTTGATTTGCTCGTGAGCTGCTGTTGTTGTCAATTCCTTATTGTTGTTGCATGATTGCCTTTGTAATATTGAAGATTATTACAAGTTTTCCAATTGTTACTGCACTGTTGCATTTGTAAAATTGAAATTATTGTTGTTGCACTGTTGCTGCATGATTGCCTTATTGTTGTTGTCAATTCCAAGTTTTCCCTTGTTTAGGAAATTGAAAATTATTTAGGAATTGTTGTTGTTCTTTCTATTATTGCCGAATTATATAACTTAAATGACTATAACACTTAACCTTTATTAAGTGTCCAAGAATTTTGGGTTACTTATTGTCTTGAATCTTGATTTTTTTATTGATGAAGTTGAACAACTAACAACAGGAAATTTGAATAACATCTTAGTGCATATTTCATAAGGTAATTGTATTTACACAGGAAACTGTAACTGTAATTGTAAACTCCAAATTAGTCCAGATTTCATAAGGTTGTTTGATATTTCTTTTAGGTAAAGTGGGCTAATTGTGGGCTAACTCCTAATAATAAATATGTTGGCTGACTTTTTAAAGTTAAAACAAAAGAACTATATAACAAATAAGATTAAAATCTAAGTTTTAAGTTAAGGGGGCTAATTATGGGCTAACTCCTAATAATAAATATGTGGGCTCACTTTTTAAAGTTAAAACCAAAGGACTATATAACATATAAGATTAAAATCTAAGTTTTAAGATAAAAGTACACAGAACTCATGAACTTTTGTTATTTATAATAATATGTTTTTTTGAATTCGAAACAAATTTTACCAAATTTATTACAAAAGATATATAATATTATATATTTTTTATATTATATGCCCTCGTTCGCCCTTTCGTCGCCTGCCTCTCACTTCGCCTAGCACCTTGAAAAAGTACATATACTCTATACTAGAGCTTAATTATCAGATCCACAAATATAATGTGAAGATATCAACTTTGTGAAAAAGTGAAGATATAAAAGATTATGATACAAATACTATTCCTCCACTTTGAAAACCAATATAATGTACAAAATTAAAGTACTAAATGTCAATTTACTTAGCTAAAATTAAAATTTATGAGATCTTAATTTATAAGACCCCATTTCCATTTTGATCTAATTACACTTATACCTTCTGAACCAATTTTTTTTATGTATAGATGAATATTCCCGAAGACAGACTTTGGATGTACAACAGGACTCACCCGAATCGTGGAGGCACTAGACCTGAATATATTCGGGGGGTTGAAACTATCATCCATTATACGAGCACTTTGCATCCGTTTAAAGCTGAGGGAAAAATTCGATGTCCGTGCTTAAAGTGTCTAAGAAAATACGACTACAAACTACCTGATGAAGTGAGAATTGACTTGTATAGACATGGTTTCAAACCGGATTATTATTACTGGACAGATCATGGAGAGGTAGCACCGACTTTTGACCATGGTACAACTTCCAATACCCACTATATGGTTCAAGAATCGAGTTTCGAGTATGGTGCATCGAGTACCCAAGCTATGGAGTGCGAAAATCAGCTAAATAGGTACAATGAGATGTTTTTTGATGCCACTAGACAAAATGTTGACGGTGGATATAGGAGTGACCACGAAGAAGCTCCTAATCCTGAAGCTCAAAAGTTTTACGACATCCTCAATGAACTTAACAAACCCTTGTACGATAGATGCAATGCAGAGTCACCTTTGTCTGCTGCTACAAAAATGATAAGCGTCCAGAGTGTTAGTAATGTGCCGCATGACGCTTTAGATGAACTTATGCAGTATTTTTCAGATACCTCGCCCTCAGGAAATCTCTTTCCTAGGAACTACCATGAGGCACTAAGATTGGTAAAGAAACTAGGATTGGAAATGAAAAAGATTGATTGTTGTGTCAACGGATGCATGTTGTACTACAAAGCTGATGAAGAGGCCACATGCTGCAAGTTTTGTGGTGCTGATCGGTATAAGATACAACAAACTAAGAAAAAGGGCGTGAGACGACAAATTCCTGTTAAGAGAATGCATTATTTGCCTCTTATCCCCAGATAGCAAAGGCTGTATGCCTCAATGAGCTCTGCACCACACATGACTTGGCACTCGAAAAACCAACGACCAGATGGAGTAATGTCTCATCCATGTGACGGGAAAGCCTGGAAACATTTTGATGAAACATTTCCAGATTTTGTCAATGAACCTCGAAATGTGAGGATCACTTTTTGTACTGATGGTTTCACTCCATATAACTCATCAGCAGCTCCCTACTCATGTTGGCCGGTTATTGTGACACCGTATAATTTACCTCCCGAAATGTGTATGACTATGTTGTACATGTTCCTAACATGTATCATCCCCGGGCCTAAAAACCCAAAACAGAATATTGATATATACATGCAGCCATTGATTGATGAGTTAAAAGAGTTGTGGGAAGTTGGTGTTTGTACTTATGATGCAGCAACAAAACAAAACTTTCAGATGAGAGCTGTAGTGATGTGGACAATTAGCGACTTCCCTACTTATGCATGCTATCAGGATGGGGCACTGTGGGAAAACTAGCTTGCCCTTATTGCATGGATGAGGGTAAGGCAACTTACTTGAGGAATGGGAGAAAACTAAGTTGATTTGATTGTCACCGAAAATTCTTGGACATGGATCATCCTTATAGACGAAATAAAAAGAATTTTAAAAGAAATCGTATGGAAACTGATCATCCTCCTTATAAGTGGAGTGGGCATCAAGTGTGGGAGCAGGTGTGCAAATTTCCAAAAGTTACGGAGAATCCTCATAATCTACAAATTCAAGGAGTAGGTGAGTGGCATAATTGGAAGAAACGCAGTATTTTTTGGGATTTGCCATATTGGAAGGATCTCCTATTACGCCATAACCTGGACGTAATGCATATTGAGAATAATGTTTTTGATAACATTTTCAATACGGTTATGGACATACCGGGTAAAACTAAGGATAATGCAAATGCTCGTGAGAACGTAAAAGAGTTGTGTAATAGGCCTGAGCTACATTTGGTGTGTAATCCTAATGGACGCGTGCGAAAACCAAAGGCTAAATATTCATTCACATTAGAACAAAAGAGAACTATATGTGAATGGATAGAAGATCTACGCATGCCAGATGGTTATTCATCACACACACATTTATGTATATATATATAATCTAAAGTTTTAATAGTAGTTCTTTTATTTAACATAGGTTCTTAACGAACACAATGGAGTTTCTAATATGTTATTACGTCAGCTCTCTTGCGGTCCGTATACAAGAATTAGAACTTGGCAAAAATATTTTGTGAATGGATTCAAATTCCACACTAGATCTTGGGGCGTTGGAAAGAAAACAATGAATAGTGGGGTGTGGGTTAAAGGGAATGTTGATGGAGGAACTGAGGATAAGGATTATTATGGAATATTGGAATAAATCATTGAATTAGAATATCCGGGAGAACCTTTAAAAAGGGTTGTTTTGTTTAAGTGTCAGTGGTTTGGTTTGTTCCATATCCGGGTCGAACTAAAGATAAACTAAATTGGTGGGCTGTAATAAAAACAAAGCCAAAAGGAAAGTTAGAAGTTGAAGATTCTCTTGAAGTGGCCTATCAAAATAACGATGATGCTGTCGTAAATGCAATTCCTTTTGATGAAAATGTTGGAATTTTGACCGATAATATTCAAGTTGTAGATGATGTTGAAGAGGGGGAAATGAACACCATTAATTCGTATGGTGGTCCATCAATATCAAATGACAGAGAATCTAGTGATGCTAACGAATCTGATGATGAATCTAATGATGATGAGGGATCTAACGATGATGAATTTATTGATAGTGAATATGATTGGTTAGTTAATAATTACGTGTATTTCAAGTTTCTGTTAATTTTTATTAATTTTTTCTAGAAGTTGTTAGTTTGTTGTATAAAAATATTAATTATTTTGTTGTTTATTTTAATGCAGATGGATAAACAACCGCCTCGTGCTACGTCGAGTTTCTTAAGATCTGTGACTGGTAAAAAGAAGGCTAGTTTGGTACCAAATACAGCGGGACGATCCACTTCAAGACCTATTTCTGGATTCGCACCCAGACTATCCCGTACGACCTCATCACATGTCACTCCTACACCTACATCCTCACCTGGCGAGGATTACATTACGCCTGCCGACGATGGTTAGATTACATCTCCCATTGTTAGTCCGTCCACATCTCCATACTTTGCCCCGTCTAGCAGTCCAATAAATGAAGAAAATGAAGTACTCGATGAGCAGGAGGATCAAGAGCCAATTGGATCTCCTACAATGCAAACGACAGGCAGGGGTCCTCGAATGCCACCTTCTGAAAAAAAATTATTACAACCCAGGGGGGACCATGAGTAAGTTTATGCAGCTTATTATTATTTCTAAAATTAATATTTGAGAATAAATTTATTTAAGTTTAATACAATTAATATTTAAGTTTATGTATAGCTAATATTTAATCACGATGATCATTTTTTCAATATTTAACCTTATTAATTATTATATAATTATAAAAAAAGGAAGAATACCTTATCATATGATTCTTAAATGTTATTAGCGATTGGTACTTCTCGTGGTGTTGACAGTTGAGACAGATTGTTAGTCAAAATGATATACACTTTTATTTAACATCCATAATAAACCATAACGTATATATATTATAAAAATCAAATATCTTGAGTATATTGCTTGTATCTAAGCTCAATTTTTACATATTTCCTAAAGAAGTTGTGGATTTTTATCTAAGCTCAATTTTTACATATTTCCTAAAGAAGTTCTGTTGATGCAGCTATGTTGATAATAGTGTTGGAACCAGGGCGATCACGAATGTATTCAAAAGTAGGCTTACTCAACCCTATAATGATGTAGGTGATATGACTGAACAAGAGTTGGTGAGCTGGTTCTATGATTGGAAGGTAATCTCACATTGACATATAAATACATACATATTATTGATATTGTAATTTTTGCATATTTATTTGTTTTTTTTATTTGTCGAATTATACAGAAGTACTGCACTTGGGATCCTGAGTACGAGGGTCATTTCTATAAGGCATTCAAGCATCACTTAGGGCAACGAATGTCGGACATCTACTACACGATTACAAACAAGGAGAAGAAGCTGGGTTGGATGCTAGATGAGGTATATACAGCGTTGTGTGAACGTTGGAGTACTCCTAAGTTTCAGGTTGTGCGTGAAAGAAATGCACGCAATAGAAAATCAAAGCAAGGATCATCGGTTTACACAGGAGGTTCCATTAGTATGCACACGCGCATTGCCTCTCTGGAAGAACAATTTTAAAAAAAGGTGGATGTGGACGTTGCCTTTGTAGACGGATATGTGAAGCTTGCAGATAAGGGAAAAGCTATTGAAGATTGGGAGGAAGGAGTGGCACGTGACACTGCTGTAAGTTATTTATAACTTTTTTTAATTAATTACATTCAGTTCAGATGCTAATGCCCATATCACCTATACATAAGTAATATTTTGAAAATTGATATATTGTGTTTTAATTTAATTTATAAATATATATAGTTGAAGTATAAAGAACTAGTGGCTGAGCAAGACCAACGCCTAGCAGAGGATCCAGAAAGTCATGTGCTTGATAGTGTGGAGTTGTGGACTTTAGCTGCCGGGGGACGTGATAAGAAAGGTCGGATTCTTGGGTTGAACCACATGCCAAAAAGAAAGAATGTAGTCCCTTCACCATTATCAGATTACACTTCAGGCTTTTCATCATCTCAGAGTGGCCCCTACGTGACAAATGAGCAGCTTACTGAGGCGTTGGGTAACATGTCAGGTAAACTTACCTTTTGAGTGTGCAGAAATTATTACTTCATAATCGCTTCATTTCTCCAACTTGAATTAATGTTCAAGACTGTAGGATAGTTCAGATTATCTCTCACTTCTTAAAATTGCATCCCTTTTAATAACTCAAAATTTAACGTAGTCTGTCATGATGAGATGAAATTTGCTTACTCATTAATTATGTTAACATATTTTTCTTCAATAAAAACAGATAGGTTTTTTAGCTTGATTTGGTTATGTAATTATTCAAGAAATATAAGATATTCAGCTTGATTTTATTACATTTAATGTAATCACATAAGAAATTTAATTCTTGCATCACAATTGGGGGAATGATTCTTAATAAGAAGGAATTTTTGAATTTGACTTAGTTTCATATTCTTCTAGACCACAAGGGTCATGCACAATCATGATTAACTCACATACACCACTTGTTATAACAAGTGATAGTATTAGAACTATTTTTCCATTAAAATCGATATTTTTGAAAGTTGAGACTTCAGTGGCTGATGTTGAGGCATTCACCTTTTCTTGTGCATGACAAACATAAGAAATTTAATGTAGATGGATTTATTTTTCAATTATTATTATCAAATAAACATATAAAATAGTTAGTAAAAAAGTAGAGAACAAACTCGCCATTTGCTTTGAGATAAATATGTTGATTCTGGAATTTAAGTGGGAAAGGACAGAATGTGAATCAATTGGGAAGGGAGCAAAGGTGATTGTTCTGCAAAATTGAACAGAGGATTTTGTAAGTTTGTTTGGGCATTTGCGAACTTCAATATCAACCCGTGATAGGGTCTCAGTAAGTTCTGTTTGCACAGATTTCTATAGCTTCAACATTTCATTTTATTTTATTTTTTTTAACTTTTTTTTTCCTTGATCATTATCGGTAGGATGATTTTATATTCAGCTAGCGATATATGGAAGAATACAGGAAATATTGTTAGATTTGATGGCTTAGTTTCAATTGAAGAGGTCTGAGCTTTTGGTTATCGGTTTAACAATTTATCAATTTTGTAATATGTCAGGCACGCTAACTCAAACTGTTACTCAACAAATTCAGCAGCAGCAGCAAAAAACGCAGCAGCAAATTCAACAGCTTACGAAGCTAATTGAGATGCAAACACAAACTGTTACTCAAGTAATACAGTCTTCACAAACTCCACAAACACATAAAAGGCGAAAGGCCATACGTAGGGGACCCAGTAGGCGAATGACTCCTATAGCTTACGAAGATCATGATAATGATGATGGAGAGGAGGACAATGAAAATGTAAGTGAAGATTAGTAAATGTACTTAAGGGTAAATACTTTTTTTGGATGATGTAGTATATAAATTTCTAATGTCATGGATGAATGGGTAAATACTTTTGTTGGATGATGTAGTATATAAATTTCTAGTGTCATGGATGAATGTTTGGATTTCATGTATATTTGTTGGAAATGAAGATTTGATTGATCGTGTAGATGAATTGTATATTTGATGAATTGTTAATTGGGATAAATTGTATGTTTGATGAACATTAGGAGCAGGTACCAAAAAAACGGAAAAAAAAAAAAACAGATTCTAATTAAATATTAAATTTTCTTTAAAAAAATTCCGACGGGATTCCGAGGGGAATCCCGTCGGAAATAATAAAATTATTTTATTTTTTACAAAAATTCCAACGGGATTCCGAGGGGAAATCCATCGAAATGAATTAATTTTGTTTTTATTTATTTCACCAAATCCGACGGGTTTCCGAGGAACATTCCGTCGGAAAATTTTAATTTGATTTTTATTTCTAAGCTAATTCCGATGGGTATTCCCTCAGAAACCCGTCGGATTTTTTTAAATTTTTTTTTTTCCCTCGGAATTCCGTCTACGGACTATTTTCCGTCGGAATTCCCTCGGAATTCCTTTTTTCCGAGGGAATTCCAAGGGAGCGTTCCGTCGGAATATGCAGCTTTTCTTCTAGTGAGAGTAGAAAGTGTTTTTGCATTCTTATATCTACAAAAATAACTATTAAAAGGAAATAATCCTGCAAAACAATGATTAATATACGCGTAGTAAAGTAATAATAGTGACAGCAGTAAGCAAAATAATTAAGTAGATAATTCAGAATAAGATGAATTAAAATTGTCGTTCCCAAAGAGATCCTTGAAGATAAGGAGATCTCTGTGAATATTGAAAGAGAGAGAGAGAGAGAGTGCATGCATTCATAACGTAATTCATCTGACTTACCATTCCTGATTTTCTATTTAAAGATATTCCTAGGGTTTTCTAATTGGTTGGGACTCTTTCTATTTTTAGGGGATGAGGAGTTATTGAGGGAAAGTGGGATAGGAGAGTGTTATTTTCTCTCCCTTATCCGTTACATCTAATAAAAGCTTAGAGTCTAAGTTAATGCAACGTGGGGAAATTCCTCCTAACGTGCTAGAACTAATCTGACCGAAATCCAATGATTAAGACTTGGTAAAACAGTACTCCACCCAAATCTTCTGCATCCTTAGGTAGGAAACCACTTAGGTTGTGCTCCTTTCTAAAATGCGCTCCTCCCTGAAATGTTTGAGATGCTTCTGATGGGATGCGGGCCCACAACAGTAGCAGTCCGGGACCACATTTTAAAATTTTTATTATAATACAAGTATTAAAATATTTCTAAAACATTTTAATACAAAGCGGAAGACTTAGCCGGATCTACTCAAGTATATACATGCAATTGATAATAAATTTTAAATCACTGAAGCAGATAAATATCTAACATGCAATTAACACTTAAGAGCACATAATTTATCATGCTTAAAATAAAATAACTGTAAAATATTACCGTACTGCAAACATGGCTATCTAACGGCATTTTTTCAGCTCCTTGCCCACTCGTGAGACCGGCAGAGCTTCCCTGCAATGACCCCAGGGACACCCTCGGAGTGTGGGCTCCGAAAGTATTTCTCTAAATACTTAGAGAAAATAAACTTTAAACTAGAAAACCCTTTTCAGGGTTTATTCTCCCGAAATTAGGCGTTTTGTACAAACACCTAATTAAAATTAATTCCGAAATAAATCGGAATTAACTAGGAGAAAAATGGGACTTGGTTTCAAAGCCAAAATTTGGTCAAAACCATCCCAAAACTGAATATGAGAAATGAGGACCCAAGGCCCCTATTTATAGGGGAAAAACCGAGGGCATTTTGGTCATTTTGGATACAAAAGCAAGGGTAAAATGGTCATTTAACACCCCCACTTGCGTAGCCAATTTGGACACGAAAATCGAGGACACTACGTTGAAGGTCTCGTCACCACGAGTCCAAAGCCGCCAGCCACGCGCCCATCTGATGTGTCACGCGCCCTCACGCGCCGCCTGTGTATTGTACCCTCGGCTAGGGTTTGGGACTGACGTGGCCGATTCTCATTCGGCCACGTGTCCGGGTCTGGTCCGACCCGAAACCGGACCCAGTCCGACCCTACCCAAGATCCGATTTGTTGCCCGACCCGTTGACCCGGTATCCGAACCGTTGACCGCCTGGTCCAGACAAATTTGTACCGTTGCTCGCGCTTGACGTGGAGTGATCTGGGCCGTCCACGCGGCCGCCTTGTTAGGAATAGTGCCCTAAAAGCCGATTGTATATCCGCTTTGTGTTTTTCCTTATTGTAATCACAGACAATCTTTGAATGAAATAACGAATTGAGGCAACACTTCTTTATATGCTCTTGTTTGGTATGCGTTTACTTTAGCTGTGCATGTATGAGAACTCCCCTAATCCTGATGACTTTAGGACTCTACCATTTAGGTGAAATGGTTCATGTAACGAGCCCTATATCACATAAGTCATGATTAGTAAAATACTCCAAGCCGATGAGTCCTACAGACAGTGGGAGTGTCAACCTGACTCCTCTAAGGCTTGCTTGTGGGATCACGCCCTTAAGAAGGACCACCTTGTTTCATGGAGGTGGAAAGTGTATAGTTGATACGTGTGTGATACATGAGGGTGCTTGCTTTAATAAGTAAGTTCACTGAGGTGCCCCGTGTGAGAACATTCCTAAATGGGAAAGGAAGTTTCTATTTCAGGAAATAGAAACTTCCAGATTAGGAAATATCTCACGAGTCATTGATGTGATTAATTGATCCTTAGACTTGAGGTTCCATGTTACTTTATGAGTTAACTCTGTAGTCTTTGGTATAAGCTTTAAAGGGTGTCGCCTTAGACAACTGATTCAAGGCTTATGATGGGGCTGCACAAGTGATTCATGAAAGTGAATGAGAATCAAGAAATGACCTACACTTGCATATGCAAGGTGATCTCTTATTGTGTAAGTCATTCATATGCCATATGGAGTCCTTGGCCAAGGCAGTAGATCAAGACATCAAGAAAAGGGTTTCTTGGATTGAGATCAAATGGATATGAAATGCACTTAGCTTTAAGACCGGATTATTAGGGTTCTGATTATTCCCTTGCCCTAGATCTTGGTTGAGAGATAGTAAGTAGGAGGATTGTATCTCACATGAATCAATGACTTAAAGGTTCTGTCGAATCCGAACATTCCAATTCAGCTAGGGGTTAAACACCTGTTGCTAGACTATGGTCGTTTAATCTGTGGACTGATTAATTAATTAGTGAATTAATTAATTAGGGTCACTGCTAATTGAATTGAGAACCTAGAGGGTCACACACAACAACTTGGTTACATGAGTTGAGGCTTTAAAATGATTAAACGAGTTAATCGGGCCAAGAGGGTTCCAGACGTGTGAAGTCACACGTGTGGCTCACGTGAGTGACACGTGTCACTGTGACACGTGTCACACACGTGTGTATATATATATATTATATATATATTAAATAATTAATTAGTTAATTATTTAATAGACTTTGGTTTAATTTTGAATTAAAAAGAAAGTCTAATTTTGGAGAAAATAATCTAGTTAATTAATTACGAATTAATTAATTAGATAAAAATAAGTTATTTATTTTATAATAAATAAAGTATAAAATTATCCAAAAATAGTTTGGATATTTTTAGCTCTCTTAGAAGTTGACTTGAATTAGAATTCAAAGTCAAAGTTGGAAAATACTTGATGATCAAGTAATAGGAGAGAGGGACCAAAATCCTAGCCCATAAAGGACTAGGAATTTCGGCACCCCCCTCCCTATAAATAGGGGAGCTCGAGCTCCTTATGGAGCTAATAGACAATTCTTGGTTCATGTGTTGAACACCTTCCTTTCTCCAAGATTAAATTAAACCCTAGGTTAAGCCTAAACACTAACTAGAGAACTAGCATCCTTACTAGTTAGATTGCGATCAAGTTGGTGGACTTTCTCTAGAGACTTCAAGTTAGAAGTTTGAAGATTCGAGCTTTACCAAGGAGAGGGGATCAAGCCGCGAGAAGAGCGTTCTTGGGTGGCTTGAAACGCTTCAAGAAAGAACAAAAGAAAAGTAAGTTTTCTATCTTTACGAATTTGGTTACACGATTGCGAGTTCAAGGTCCTTTTGTTGGGAAAATTTTTTAAATTCCGCTGCTTTCTGATTCGTGTTTTCCAACACGCCTAGTCAGCGCCACCTGGACCCACACTGCTGACGTGGCGTGACACGTCAGTGCCACGTCACCTGCCACGTCAGCAAATTTTTTTTTTTTTTTAAATTAAAGTTTTATTTTCTCCAAAATAAAATTCCGGGCATTTCTAACTCTTTGGAATTTGATTTATTTAAAATAAATCCCTTGACTATTTTCAAACACTTTGAAAAATTCATTTCTCTTTCTCCTTTTAATATTTTCTCTTTGGGTTTTCAATTGGGGCTTGTAGGGGGACCTGCAGGACTAATTAATTTTAGCTCCAAACGGATTAATATATTATCATCTCATGACAATAATTAATTACCGTTTAACAATATTTAATTCCACTAAATAAATATTGTTGCACTCTAAAATTAATTAAATTATTCACGAATTTCTCGATCTAGAATAATTTCGCATTTTACTCCTCCGTGTAGATATCCATGAAAAATAAATTGCAACTACTATCATTTATTTTTCATCTCTAATTTGAAATTTATTGATTTGCCTTAAGTTCAAATTCTCTGTATGTGAAACACATTCAACATACAACTTCGGTGACGTTATCACGCGAAGTGCTTTGGCCAAAGTCTTAATTCGAACTTTTGCAAATCTATTTCAAGGATATCTCTTACCTTCCAGCAAGGCCACAGATTCCTCGATCAATATAACTCTTTAGCACATTTCATGCTGTCACCGAATCATACAAAGTATTTTGGCCACCCGTTACCGAGACCTCACTTAGAGTATGTTACAGTGACTAACACTACATGCCTAAAGCCGAAATATTATCAAGATTAATAGTACAATGCTTCTTGAGATTTTATTCATTTTAGATAGCAGTATAAAATAAATAATCTCAGTGGTCCAGTTCGATGTTTCCAATCCTATTGAAAATCATCAACGTGTTATAATTGGAATCACCATTCCCTATGACGAAAGACTAATCATCTTATATAACCACGTTATAGTCTTGATAAGAACATATTCTTATCTTACCGACTAGAACTTTAATGACACGTGATTTTGGTATTCAAAGTCTTTTCCTATGAAACACATTTCATATAAGAATACCATCACACGTCAATAATTGTTAATATGTGAAATACTCATAACTTGCTGTAAATTCAGTTTTAATTAATTCAACAAATTGAATTTTCAGGGCACTATTCCCAACAATCTCCCACTTGCCCTAAATTCAATTTGGCTATACATCTAAGTCTTATTCCTTTCACACGAGTGTCAAAACTCGTTTTGCACTCTTTTACGCCAATACTTTAGCGAAGGAATTTTTTTTTTTTTTTAGACGTTTCTCTGAGCCAACAACTAGGAAATCATGAATCCAATACATCTAACTGGTTGCTTCTCAAGCTACCATGTATTTGACTTCCATGTCGGTGTAAGCAATACAAGTCTGCTTAACATTCTCCAATTAACGGTTGCTCTTTCTAGAGTATACTCGTATTCTAATGTCAAACATCTAGAATACAAATCAGATTGTAAGTCTGAATCTCTATACTCTATTGAAATGAGCTCACCACTGTGGTAGACAAGCATATAATCTCAAGTCCTTCTCAAGTACTCCAATATATGCTTTTACTACTACCCAATATCAAATTCTAGGGTTTGACTAATATCTGCTGACTTAGACCTATTTATATAATAGACATCTGGCCCTGTACATAATATGACATACATAAAGCTTCCGCTGCGGATCTCTAATCATGTCTTCTATCTCTTCAGTTGTCTTAGGACACTGATCTCGAGATAGATAAATTCCACATTTAAAAGGTAATGAACCTTTCTTGGAATTTGTCATATTATACCTTACCAGCATCTTATCAATAAATGCTTCTTGTGATAAACCAATCTCCTTATTCCTATGATCACGACAAAAGTCTAATCCTTGGAATAATATTGGTATCACTTAGGCCTTACGTGTCAAACTGATTTGACACCTGAATCTTGAATATTGACAAAATTCTTGCATCATTCCCAATGAGCAGAATATTAATTACGTACAAAGTGAAAACGTTACAACGCTATCATGATGTCATTTTGTACACTTCATGGTTCATCAGGCAATTATACAAATACAAAGAATCTAAATTGCCTTATAATTCTGATGCTCCATAATCTGGACGCTTGCTTAATATCATAAATCGATCTATTAAGCTTGCATTATATGTACCTGATTTCTGGCTGTGAAGCCTTTAGGTTATGTCATATATATCTTTTTCTTGAAGTTGCCCGTTCAAGAACATAGTCTTTACATCCATTTATTTAATCTCATAATTGGTGATGAGATAAAATGGAGAGGATAATGGACTTAAGCATTTCTATAGGCGAGAAGACCTCATAAATGATTTCTTCTTTCTGGGTAAAATCCCTTGCCATAAGTTTGCTCTAAAGTCTCTACTTTTTCGTCCATTTATCCTTTTATCGTTTTGTAGAACCCAATTGTATCTAATAGGGTTTAATGCCTTCAGGCGCCTCTACAAGTTCAAGACTTTGTTAGAATACAGATATTCTAACTTAGATTCCATGGATATTGACCAAACGGTCAGCGTCTATATCTTTTACAGCTTCATTACACGTGATAGGATCAGATACGTTAGATTCAACCACTTGGGCTAATCTTAGGTATCTTGTCAGGTGTCCTGACAATCCTCCCACTATAATGATGCTCTCGTGTACACGTCTCTACATCACATGTTGTATTTGGTACATCACATGTATCCAATATATTTTCAGTCATCACGGGTTTATGGAAATCAGTATCTAATACTGTTATTTCTTTTAACACTACTTTGCTTCTACCCTTTGCGGTTATCTATGTAATTATCTTTGAAATATTCACAAACATCTTTTGCGATTTCTTAAATTACAAAATATACCACCTCTTGTTTTTCTTAGGATAACCTTAGAACAAGTAAACCTTTGTTCTTTATTCTAACTTGTCAGGATCCATCCTTAACTCGTGGACCAGGCTACCTTAAGTCCGAAGATAAAAGATACAGGGTTTTCACCCTAGCTACAGATCCATCAGTGTTTTAGGAACTGACTTAGATAGAACTAGGTTTGTCGTTTTGTGTGCAAGACCCCAAAACGAAATTCTTAGGGTAGCATGACTCTTCATGAATCTTACCATCATTATCAGAGCTCTATTTCTCCTTTCTGCAATACATCTTTGCTAAGACGTATCTCATATATATAGTTGAGATCCAATCTCATTTGAGAAATTTTGTTTAACTCTGAACTTAGATACTTATCACTACTTCGACCTAATCGAAGTGCCTTGATATGTTTTCTAATTTGATTCTTTGACTTCAGTCTTATATTCTTTGAACTCTTCAACAATTACAGACTTAAGTCTCATCAAATAAAAATATATGTATCTAGAGTAATCATTCAAACGAATGATGAAATATCCAAAACTTCCTCTTGCTTGAATAATCATAGGATCACATATCCGTATGAACTGACACAAGCAACTTCATGGCTTAAATACCTTTTGTCTCAAAAAGGTTTCTTGGTCATTTTAACCTTCTAAATAGGATTCGCAGATTGATACTATTTTCAAGTCAATAGGACTCAACAATCAGTCTTTGGATCCTATTCAGATTCAATTGACCAATAGATAGGTGCCACGAAGAAGTTTTTCTTCTTAGATGGTAGGTTAAGCTTCTTAATGTTAAACTTGAATTAGGGTTTTCATTGATGTATAAAAGACCATCTTTTATTGTGCCAGAGCAAATAAACCTTTTATTTTGCTTAGTGGTAAACTTTTGTTCAAAACAAACAATTAAACTATTAGTTATCAAATAACTTACAGAAATTAAATTTCTGTATATATGGCACGTATAATATTAAAACCCTTTTGCCAAAATACGACTTTATAGTCTTTACTGCTAATACAATTACACTTGTATTATCCCCAGCAGTAGTTATGTGTTAGCCGTTTTTCAACCTTTCTGGTTGGTTTGAATCTTCGCAACAACTTGCAAATATGATTAGTTGATCTCAAATTCTCATACCAGGAGTCCGGTGAATTTCCAACTAAACATATTTTCAACGAGTAAGATATCTTCATATCTTATCTAAACGGCGTAACAAACAGACAGACTAAGTATTTTGGATAATTTCCTTTTCCAATACCCATTACCACCGAAATAGAAACACTTTTCCATTGTCGGATTTGACTTTCTATTTCTGAACCTTCGATTGGGAACTTTTCCTTTTCTTTCTTCCACTTACTGGCTTTCTAGCCCGTGGATATTGATGTCTGATTAAAGAGAACTTTTCCCTTAGTCTATATCACCCTTTCTGCCACATTGAGGTCGTTCATTGGTTTTAAAAAATTATTTAAAATAATCTTGAACGTTCAAATGACTTAGGCAGAGAGTATAGGATCGTATCCTATCTGTTAAGATTGTCTCTTTAAGCACAGAGGCTTTCAATCTCATTCAGATTAGCTATCATATTCATAATATGATTATGAAACAGTGATCCTTCAAACATCTTTAACTGACAACCGTTTTCATGGCTCGTACCTACGTACGACTCTGTCTTCAACACATGTTCTTATCAGTAGACATCTCATGTGTTTGATGCTCAAGAACATTTAAAACAGATGTCAGGATATAAGACTAGCCAGATCATCACACTTGATCTATTTAGAATAAACGTCTTTCTAATCCTGACTAGTTGTAGTTTCCAAAATTTTCGGATAAGGTTCAGTGAGTACGTAAACTTTCGTGTCTCAATACGATGTCAAGATTCATTACTTAGTCAGCGTAGTTGAACCCTTACTAGCCTATTTCCTTATAGACATACAGTTTGGAGTGGGCTAAGAGAGATCGTAATTATAAAACTGAAATAAATAAATAAATGCAAGTTATGATTATGTATTTCACTTTCTTCTGCGTCCAACCAATAAATGAAATCCACGTAAGCATTTTGGTTTACGCAATGGTGACTTAACTAACTGCAGTTGACTCCCCGGAGGCGAGGTCGAAAACCGCTTAGAAAAGCAAGAACTATTCTTAATTAACATGTCATCTAGGTAACTCTTACCAAACAATGTCAATCCACCACGTCAACCCTTGGCCTCTAAGTAAATGTAACATAGCTCCGAAGGGAGGTTAATACATTACTTAGTCAAGTGTGTACCATTACCTAGAAGTCCGTACGAGTAGGTCAAGACACTCCACGGAGGCGTGGTCGAGTTGACTTCCCCGTATTTCATTCTATCCGTAGAAGTCTAATCTTGTATACCGCGAATATATACCCGCCGAAGGGAGTAGTATACATCCACTATACTATAGACGGGTAATGGAGGCCGTGAGAATCCAACTCTTTTCATCTCGCTCCCACTTGAATTTTTAAAAGGTGTGGATTATCTGTTGATTATTTAATAATCACTTTTGGCATCTTATTGTTGGAAGTAATTAATCTAATTAATACCCTCCCACTAGGATTACTAAATCATATTTAAAATCCTAACAATAATATTTTAAGGCAATTTAATAACTATTTATTAATTAGGCCGAAAAATATTAGTTCAATTATGTATCGCGTCTAATTTCTATTAAACATTACTATTTAATCACATTAAATAAAATATGCATAATTGTAAATATCATAATATCTCATATTATCATGATCATGCCATAAAATAAAATAATTAAGCATGCTTTCATATAATTATCACATAATTATCATGCTTAAAATAAATGGCATAAAGTAAACATGTTATAAATAAATTATCTCATAATTTAAATCATGTTTACTGATTCTGTAATTAACCAGGAAGATTATTGAAATCGATTCCCAGAAAATTACCATTCCACGTAAATTCCCAGGAAACACTGGAGGGGTCACAACGGTCCCACTTAAAAACCAGCCTCCTTTGACAGAATTTACGTGCACAGTATCAGATTTAAAATTATGCATCACATGCATCATATCAATGCATGTATATATCTAGAGCACGGCTCTGATACCACTTGATGGGATGCGGGCCCACAACAGTAGCAGTCCGGGACCACATTTTAAAATTTTTATTATAATATAAGTATTAAAATATTTCTAAAACATTTTAATACAAAGCGGAAGACTTAGCCGGATCTACTCAAGTATATACATGCAATTGATAATAAATTTTAAATCACTTAAGCAGATAAATATCTAACATGCAATTAACACTTAAGAGCACATAATTTATCATGCTTAAAATAAAATAACTGTAAAATATTACCGTACTGCAAACATGGCTATCTAACGGCATTTTTTCAGCTCCTTGCCCACTCGTGAGACCGGCAGAGCTTCCCTACAATGACCCCAGGGACACCCTCGGAGTGTGGGCTCCGAAAGTATTTCTCTAAATACTTAGAGAAAATAAACTTTAAACTAGAAAACCCTTTTCAGGGTTTATTCTCCCGAAATTAGGCGTTTTATACAAACACCTAATTAAAATTAATTCCGAAATAAATCGGAATTAACTAGGAGAAAAATGGGACTTGGTTTCAAAGCCAAAATTTGGCCAAAACCATCCCAAAACTGAATATGAGGAATGAGGACCCAAGGTCCCTATTTATAGGGGAAAAACCGAGGGCATTTTGGTCATTTTGGATACAAAAGCAAGGGTAAAATGGTCATTTCACACCCCCACTTGCGTAGCCAACTTGGACACGAAAACCGAGGACACTACGTTGAAGGTCTCGTCACCACGAGTCCAAAGTCGCCAGCCACGCGCCCATCTGATGTGTCGGGCGCCCTCAAGCGCCGCCTAAAGGCGGCGCGTGTATTGTACCCTCGGCTAGGGTTTGGGACTGACGTGGTCGATTCTCATTCGGCCACGTGTCCGGGTCTGGTCCGACCCGGAACCGGACCCAGTCCGACCCTACCCAAGATCCGATTTTTTGACCCGTTGACCCGGTATCCGAACCGTTGCTCGCGCTTGACGTGGAGTGATCTGGGCCGTCCACGTGGCGTGCCACGCGGCCGCCTAGTCAGCGCCACCTGGACCCACACTGCTGACGTGGCGTGACACGTCAGTGCCACGTCACCTGCCACGTCAGCAATTTTTTTTTTTTTATAAAAAAAAATTAAAGTTTTATTTTCTCCAAAATAAAATTTTGGGCATTTCCAACTCTTTGGAATTTGATTTATTTAAAATAAATCCCTTGACTATTTTCAAACACTTTGAAAAATTCATTTCTCTTTCTCCTTTTAATATTTTCTCTTTGGGTTTTCAATTGGGGCTTGCAGGGGGACCTGCAGGACTAATTAATTTTAGCTCCAAACGGATTAATATATTATCATCTCATGACAATAATTAATTACCGTTTAACAATATTTAATTCCACTAAATAAATATTGTTGCACTCTAAAATTAATTAAATTATTCACGAATTTCTCGATCTAGAATAATTTCGCATTTTACTCCTCCGTGTAGATATCCATGAAAAATAAATTGCAACTACTATCATTTATTTTTCATCTCTAATTTGAAATTTACTGATTTGCCTTAAGTTCAAATTCTCTGTATGTGAAACACATTCAACATACAACTTCGGTGACGTTATCACGCGAAGTGCTTTGGCCAAAGTCTTAATTCGAACTTTTGCAAATCTATTTCAAGGATATCTCTTACCTTCCAGCAAGGCCATAGATTCCTCGATCAATATAACTCTTTAGCACATTTCATGCTGTCACCGAATCATACAAAGTATTTTGGCCACCCGTTACCGAGACCTCACTTAGAGTATGTTACAGTGACTAACACTACATGCCTAAAGCCGAAATATTATAAGGATTAGCCTAATGGGTCATTATCACTTTTGGTCCCATTATTTTTAAAATTAGTTTTTTTAGTCCCGTAGTATTTTTTTTTTTTTTTGTCACTTTGGGGACTTCCGTCAAATAATTGACGGAAGTCACTGTTCATCCGTTAATTTCATTTTTTGTTTTGTCCATATTGGTTAATTTCATATTATATATTTATTATATATAATATATGTATTATATTTTATATAATATGTAATGCACATATATATTATATATTATACGCTTGTATTAATAATATATTGTTATATACTATATATAATATATATTATATATAATAAAATATGTGTAATTCATATATATATATATATATATATATATATATATATATATATATTTACGTGTATTATATTATATATATATATATATATATATATATGTACATATATTATTGTAATACATATATTATGTATAATATAAAATACATATATATATATTATATATAATGCATATATCCGTGTTTATATTATAAAATATAGTATACGTACGTGTATATATAATATATACATAGTTACATGTATTTTAATATATACGCATATTATAAGTTATATATTATACACATATATTAACAATATATATTATTACATATTATATATATATATACGTATATAATATAAACACGTATATATGCATTATATATAATATATATACGTGTATTTTATATTATATATAATATATGTATATATATTATATATATGTGATAAGACCAAAATCAAGCTCGGATCAATGCTGTACACGTGTCGTCATCCGCAAACATAGAGCTTGGACGCTCGCATTATAGGGCTCGCGGACCAACCCAGCCCATTCACTTGTTGTCTAATCCAGGCCCATGCGCCTCGGCCCACTATTCGAGCGAGGGGTTCAGGCTGTCAAACCTGGCACTCGTGCTACGGTCCCTCGAAGTCGCCCTTCCCAGGAAAACGCTTCACGAGGGCACCTCCTTTCTTACGCTCGAGTATTTGACGCTCGTGGGTCATCTGCCAGAGGAAACCCTCTCGTACACCCCTTCGAGAGTCATCCACGATCGGGTAACATTTGCCCCAAGAGAGGCATCCGTACGCCTGCATGACAGATCTTGAGCCTCCCAGCGCACGACTCTCGCCAACAACCTCTGACACAGTGGCAGTGCGCACCTCGTACCTGACACGCCTCCTGGGGATGTAAACAAGCTGAGCTGGCTTACAAGCCTTATGAGCCGACTCGGGAAAAGATTGGGTTCGAGTTCGGTATTGGCGAGCCGAACCGAGCCAAGGCTCGACTCGTGCTTCTTTTGAACCAAGCCCGAGCCTTCTCTAGATTTGTTCGAAGCTCGCGAGCTGGCTCGCGAAGTAAATAAAAATAATTATAAAATATAATATAAATTATATACTATATATATATGTATACGTATATATATCATTTACACTTTATATATATATTATATATAAACCGTAAAAATATAATATATATTATATACAAAAAATATATATATATAATATATAATAATCCATATATAATTTCAATAAAAAACTAATATATTATTGTAAATCAACCCTAATTTTCCCTTCCATCCAAATCACAATACACACAGTCACTTCTTCCTTCTCTTTCTAAACACCGCCGCTTGCTTTCACCTTCAAGAATCAAGACGCCATAACCGCCGCCTGCTTCCAAGGTCACCATCACAACCTACTTGAAGACATCTCCAAGCGCCGCCACCGTCTTCCTCACCTCCAAGACACCACCACCGTCGCCTACTTCAAGAGATCTCCAGGCGCCGCCACATCATCCTCTGCTCCTTCAAAAGATGCCACCGTCATCTGTCGCGTCTGCGAATGGTGACCACCCGGTGTCTGCGAACAGTGACCACCCGGTGAAGTGAAGCGAAATTTTATTTATTTTTTCTCTTCTCCTTTCTCAAAATCCATAACTGATTAGATCTCCATTTCTTTGGTTGTTTGTTCTTTGTTCAATTTTTGTTTTTGACTTTAAATCTCCTCCAACAACTTATGTGGTTGATGAATTTAGATCATTTTCTTAAGTTTTCTGGTTGATGTATTTAGAACGCGTTCTTAAGTTTTCTGGGGTGTGGACAATGTGTTAATGGTTTTCTGCTGCTGATTTCATGGGTTCGTAAGGCTCGCGAGCCGAGCCGAACTTCAGGGCGAGTCAAGCCCGAACCTAATTTTTGAGGGCTCGTTGGCTCGCAAGCCAAGTCCGAGCCAGAAGTTTGGGGTGCGAGCCCGAGCTCGAACCAAGAAAAAATGGTCTGGATCGGCTCAGCTCGGCTCGTTTGCATGCCTAACGCCGCCCACTTTCAGAGCCATCACTTTCATACCATCACAGGTCGCCACGTGTTAGGGCAACACAGGTTTGGGACCACTTGGTCAAATTACCCAAAGCACCCTCACCCCTATCATATAAATAGGGGAAGACACATGCTTTCTTCCCCAAGTCAACTTCTTCACGATACACTGCATTCAAAAGCTGGGCACACTTTCCTCCATTTTCTCCATCTTCCCAAGTTCTGCACTACCCTCACCACAGTTGTATCTTGATCATGTTTTGCACTCTTGGTGTTATCCTAGCTGGAAGAACCCACGCTCAAAAGGAAACCCAGTTCCTGAGGCTCGAACGCCTGTGATGGTCTTCTCTTCCCTAAACAAATCTTAAAGTGTTTGGTGTTAGAGCAACCTTCTAAGTTTCTGCACCATCATTTTTGGCGCCTTCTGTGGGAAACCATCATCTACATCTTCATCTTCATCTTCTCCAGATTCCTCCTCTTTAAGCTAGTGAACAGTAACACCAGCAGCCCCCATCATGGTGACAGCTACCAGATCTGGGATTTTGGACAACAGAGTGCTCTGCCGCCTGTCAATGAAGAAAACATAGAGAACAACTCCCCTGCCGGGGGTGCCATCCCACCAGTCGTTGGGAATAGAGCGGGAGACAAAGAAACTGCTATTGGAACTCTCCCCGCCAGAGGAAATGCTGATGGAGGGACTAGCTCCGTTCTCCCACCAGCAATGCTCCTTCCCACCGCCACTATTGCCAATCCCGCTGTCTATCCCATGGCTATGCCACCGCCGGGGTATGGTTACATGCAGCCTGGAATGATGCCCAGCATGGTGCCCATGATTCAACCATACCAAGTGGGCTCTCTACAGCTTCCGGTTTCCATTCCTGCTGAAATCCAAGGAGTGAAAATGCCTCAAATGACCCGACAACAACTTCAGGCGCTCTACGCTCAGTGCGAGATGGAGGTTGCTCAGAATGCCTGGAAACACTTCCATTCTACCTACTTCCCCACGAGCATAGCTCAGATGGCTCCCCCAATGGGGGGCTCCAGATTCATCCGCTTAATGCGGCCCAGAATGTGTTAAGGGCCCAGCCACCTCTAGCTCAGGATAATGGGGCCCCGTCGAGGGTCTCACAGGCGCAACCGCCTGTCGAAAAGGAAAGCCCCTCAGAATGAGGGAGCTGAGAATGAGGAGGTCCAGTCGAGGGCCACTGGGAAGGCAAGCCGCAGAGATGTCGGCGACCCTCAACTTGTCGCTATACAAGATCAACTCATCGGACTCCAGAATATGGTGGAACAGCTCTCTCCTGCACGGTCTCAAGCCCCCCATGCTAGGGGTGAGAGGTCCAGGGCCAGAGACACTCGCAACCTACGCAGCCAAATTTCACGCCGCTGGAAGGAGAAGGAGTATGAGGCCCACGGCCATGAGGGCGAGAATTACAGGCCTTTGACAGGCACTTCCCCCCTCATCGATGAGGTCCTGATGATACGTGCGGGAAAGGGCAAAATCCCCACGTCCGTCAACAGGTATGACGGAACAACTGATCCAGCTGAATATCTGGATCACTATGTGCATTTGATGCACTTGTACGAGCACCCCAGCCATTATTGGGCTAAGGTCTTCGTTACCTCTCTCATTGGGATGGCTCAGGAGTGGTATAAGAAACTCCCTCCCCGCTCAATTCGAGGGTACAATGATTTGACTGACGCCTTCTTAAGCCACTTCAACTCCTTGAAGGCACCAGCTCCTGCCGCAACAGCCCTTTACAGCCTCGTGCAAGGGCCGAACGAGACTCTTAGGTCCTTCATGGGCCGATTCAACAAAGAGGTCTTATTGGTGGAGAGACCCTCGATGGACTTCGTGAGTCACATCCTATTTGGAGCGATCAACACCAAGAACTATGTCAGCGAGGAATTCACTGAGAAAGTGGCCAAAAGGAAGCCCCGCTCGCTGACAGAATTGAGGGACATTATGGATTCCTACTTTACCCTCGAGGATATGTACATCGCGAGGGCCCAGAAGCATGCCGGCGCCCCTCGAGCTGATAGGATTCAGCAAGACAAAGGGGAAGCCCATAAGAACCGTTGCCGCAGTCCAGTTCCCGCTCGAAGGAGCTCTACCCTTATCCCTCCCCCTCGCAGGTTCGAGCGCATTCCTCTCAATAGGTCCATTGCCAAGGTATATTCCATGGCAGACAAAAAACTGTTCAAGTGACCGTCAAAGATGAGAGAAACCGAGGCACAGAAGCGCTCGGGGAAGTACTGTGTCTTCCACAAGTAGAAAGGGCACGATACCAACGAGTGCCGCCAGCTTGAGAGCGAGATCCAGAGGCTCATTGCTGGGGGGGCATCTCAAGGAATTTGTGAAGGTGCTGGAGAGGTATGGCGAGCACTGTACCGAACGGGCCAAAGCCAGAGGGAGAAGTCGTTCACGCTCAAGAAGTCCCCGGCCCCACCGCCCAAAGACAAGCAACCGTGGCAAGGATAAGGCCCCCGGGATGGAAAACCAACCCTTTGCGGTCATTCATATGATCACTGGAGGACCCTCAGGGGGAGATTTCAATGCGTCTTTGTGCCGCCATCTCCGAAGCTATGATCAGAGACCTTCCCAGCCCAAGTCTGTGCTTTCCGTCAACAGCACTTCACGCTCGAAGGAGAATGACATGGTAGGGTTCACTGAGAAAGACCTAGAGCACATTGTAACACCCCATGGGGTCGGTGAAACCTCTGACTGCCCCATGGTGGTTAGCTTAGACGTTCACAATCATGTTGTAAAGAGGGTCTTAATTGATAGTGGAAGCTCTGTGAATGTTCTCTCGTATTCAATGTTTCAAAATATGAATATAACAAACATTCCCCTCGAACCCCTTAGAACAGCCCTCGTCGGCTTTGGGGGTTCCGAGATCATCCCTCACGGACAAATTCGCTTGGCCACCTCTTTTGGTTGCGCCCCACAGCGAAAGACTTTGAGCGTTCTTTATGCAGTAGTCGAAGTGGATCTCCCCTACAACATCATCATTGGACTTCCGGTGCTCGTTGACTTCAAAGCAGTAATTTCAACATATCACCAATAGGTCAAGTTCCCCACCCCCGAGGGAACGAGCGAAGTACTGTACAATGTTAAAGAGGCTTGGGAATGCTACATCCTTTCCCTTCGAAGCCACAAGCCCAAACAAACCATCCAAGCAGGTTCCACCAAAAAGTCAGTCTACTTCCAAAAATTAGATGAGGATGGTCCCGAGCGCAAGAGGGCCAAACTTGACAAAAAGAAAAATAAAAAGAAGACTGAGGGCGTACTCAAGGATACCGGGAGTACACCCCTTGGAGCTGTTGAAGAATCATCCTCGGAGCACGAGGGTCAAACGTCCTCGGGGAATCCCAATGAAAAACTCATAGGCAAGAAACGAGCGCTCGAACTTCCGAGGCCTAAGGTACGTATTGAGCCTACAGAAAACTTTCTGACCATCGAATTGGAACCGGGGAACCCCGACAAGACCACCCAGATAGGCTCCAATCTCGACGGTGCCTCACAGATCATGATGATTGACTTTCTTCGAGAGAACATTGATGCGTTTGCATGGAAGGCTTCTGACCTCACTGGAATAGATCCGAGCGTCATTGTCCACAGGCTCAACGTGGACCCGGCCTTCAAACCTATCAAGCAAATGAAAAGGGATGTTCATGGATTCAGGAGGCAGGTCATCGAAGAGGAGGTCAACAAACTTCTCGAGGCTCAATACATAGAGGAGATCCTATATCCTGAGTGGCTCTGCAATGGTGTGCTCGTACCCGAGAGCGCCAACAAGTGGCGCATGTGCAATGACTTCACTGATCTCAACAAAGCATGCCCTAAAGATCCGTATCCCCTGCCGAGGATCGACCAGTTAGTGGATTCGACCGCTGGTTGCGAACTCATGAGTATGATGGATGCCTTCCAGGGGTATTATCAGATCTTCTTGGCACCCGAGGATCGCCCCAAAACCTCGTTCGTGGTCCATATCAACGTTTATTGTTTCAAAGTTATGCCATTCGGACTCAAAAACGTAGGAGCGACATACCAGTGCCTCGTCAACAGAATGTTCGAGCGTGAAATCAGGAGCTTCATGGAAGAATATGTGGATGGCATGATTGTCAAGAGCGAACGCCAACATTCCCATCTGGAGGATCTCAAGCAACCATTCAACACCCTACGTCATTATGGTATGAAATTGAACCCATCCAAGGGTACATTTGGCGTTCGAGGGGGCAAGTTTTTGGGATACGTGGTCAGTCAGAGGGGCATAGAGGCCAACCCAGAAAAGATAAAGGCAATCCTTGACATTCCCTCCCCTCGAAATGTGAGAGAGGTCCAAGTGCTGGTGGGCAAGATCATTTCTTTGAACAGATTCATTTCCCGCTCGGCTGACAGGAACCTGCCTTTCTACAAAATCTTGAGCAACGCTCGTAATTTCACTTGGAGCGAGGAATGTGAGAAAGCCTTGCATGACATGAAGGCTTATCTCTCGAGCCCCCCACTACTGACCAAGCCCAACCCAGGGGAAAACTTGTTCATTTACCTTTCCGTCTCCTAAGAAGCCACGAGCGCTGTCCTCGTAGCTGTACGTGAACGAAAGCATCTGCCGGTGTATTACTTAAGCAAGACCTTGCAGGGTGCTGAGAAAAGATCTATGGAGATACAGAAATTCGCCTTTGCGCTCGTTAATGCCTCCCGGAGGTTAAGACCGTATTTCCAAGCTCACTCCATCACAGTGCTCACAGACCAACCCCTCAAACAGGTGCTTGCGAAACCGGACGTCTCAGGGAGGCTAATCAAGTGGTATATTGAGCTCAGCCAATTCGACATCACCTTCGAGTCTCGTACGGCGATACAGGCTCAGGCAGTGGCAGATCTGCTAGTAGAACGCTTCAACCTGGATGATGCGCCCTCGGTTGAGAACGGGCTGTGGCTTCTACACACAGATGGCTCCTCGACCTCACAAGGGGGGGAGCTGGGGTGACCCTCAGAGATCCTTATGGAACTGAAGTAGACTACGCCATCAAACTGGCGTTCCAGGTCACCAACAACGAGGCAGAATATGAGGCTTTAATACAAGGGCTCAGGATAGCCCTTCAGAATGGCGTCACTCGGGTCACTGCATATGTTGACTCCCAGCTGATTACAAGTTAAATTGATGGCACTTATGAGGCTCGAGAAGCCACTATGGTGCAGTAACTAGCGAGTGCTAAGGAAGTGATCTCCAAATTCAAAGAGTTCCATCTGTTGCAGATCCCAAGAACAAAAAACGAGCGTACGGATGCTCTTTCCAAGTTTGCATCCGCTCTGGAAGATTCCTGCGAGCATTCAGTTACATTCCTCAAAACAGAAAAACCACTGATTCGCTAGACGGGACCCTCGGGCGTAGTGAGCATGATCGATCTCTCCGAACCTTGTTGGCTCGATGACATCATTAGGTTTCTGAGGGATGGAACGTGCCCGAGCGATAAAATGAAAGCACGAAAGGTTAGGAGTAAAGCCCCACGCTTCTCTCTTGACAGCGACGGCCGATTATTCAAGTGGTCTTTCCAGTGTCCACCATTAAGGTGCCTGAGACCCTCGCAAGCCAAGGAAGTGTTAGAGCATGTGCACAATGGAAGTTGTGGGAATCACTCTGGCGGTCGAATTCTGGCTAAGAAAGTATTAAGGAGTGGGTTCTACTGGCCCTCGCTACTGCAGGATGCCATCGACTACTCCAAAAAATGTCCTAAGTGCCAGTTTCATTCCAACACCTCTCAACTGCCGGCAGCTTCTCCTGCTCGAGCTCAGACGCAGTCAGTTGAGCGCAGGCGTTGTTATAGTCCGCCTGTAATTGACCGGGGCCAGAAATGCGCAGCAACCTCTTGTATTTGGCCTTGTGCTCGGCGTAAGCCTGTGCTCGTCCCTGCAAATTCTCCAGCCTAGGAATTACCTCCTAAAGGACAAACGACAGAAGTTAACACCGTATTCGTTCAAAAGTTAAAACTTTTCAGAATAACTTAGGAAAGCTTACCGTCAAGAGGGCACGGCAAGCATCGTCAACAACTCGAGCAGCATGACGCCCATTCAGTTTATCATGATCGCCAGAGAATTGGAGTTTGCTTACAACCCATGTGACCAGATTATAGGAAGATAGACTTTTCTTCAGGAGGACCGGGTCATCTCTCCTCTGACATTTGTACCGTGGTTCTCCTTCGCACCCGATTTTTCAAAAATCCTCATCCTCCGAGGATAAGGTATCACCACCCTCGCCGCGAGGGCCCACGACAACCTCCTTCCCTTTGCTAGTGATGGGGATGGAGTCCGGCATTCTCTTCTTTTTTCCCGAGCGCTCAGAACACTCGGCCCCCATTTCGTCGTTTACTCTGACCAGCTCCCCCGAGCGATTGCAGGAGCTGCCTAAGCTCAATGCTATGGGCCCCCCAGGGGCAGCGGGGGGAGTAGCCTCGCGAACGGCTCTGAGCGTCAAGTCTTCGATGTGGCCTTCACCATGGCCAGCGTTCTCCCCACTCCGACGAGCGCCCCTTCCACCGTCGCCTCATCCTGAACCTCGACGGGCACCTCTATCCCTCGGGGCGTTGGGGGGTTGGATATCCTATTGTTGTTGTTGTTGTTGTTATTGCTGCTAATTGGCGCCCGCCCGGTGAGCGCGCATCATTTGTGTAATACTCTCGGCGTCAATTCCGACCATGAGTACTTGTACGTCCATAAAGAAGGAAGGCGAGCATCAGAGAAGTGCAATTGAACACTTGTCATAAAAATGCAACAGACTAAACAAGTCAGTATTGCTAATCTAAAGTGTTAGGAAAGTTAGTTCCTAGGATCTAACCGTCAAGATTCATGATTTGGGCTGGGGGGTTGATTATCATGTCTGGGGGACTCGAGAACCCGTAACGGAAAAGTATCCCCTCGTTCTTCATCAGATCTTTGGCCTTAATCATTTTCCTCTCGTTTTTCATTACGAGGGCCAAACTCTTCGCCCAATGCTCGAAAAGCTTATTTTGGGATCTACCCCTAACCAATGGTCCCTCACTATGAACTATCCACACGCAGTGAGCCCCAAAAGTCCCCCCAGGAGCTCCCACAAAAAAGTATTTTTCCTTCCAATCCTCGCCGTACAAACTCGAGGGCGAGTCAATCATCTTAAGCCCTGATTTGGCTTGGGCATAATAAAACCCATCTGTTGGAGATGACCGTGGAGAATGGGCCACTTGGATTAGACTATTGAAGTTGTCTAACAAGGGCTCGTGGCCTGTGGCCCTCATCAGCATCACGAACGTGTTTATCAAAGCGATGCCGTTGGGGAGAATTTGAGAAGGGCTTAATACTAAGTACTTGCAAATATCGGCGACGGGAGGTGGAATCGGGAACCTCAAGCCTCCAGCCAGGACTGAGTCTTGTTAGACGGTCATCATTACGGGCGGCGGTCGGTTGGCCCTGTCTCCCTCCCCAGGAAGATGCATTGGGAATACTGCCTCGTCCCAATACACTTTGGTCTTTAAATCTTTCAAGTCTTCGAGCGTCAGTATGCTCTTTATGTCATCTGGGGATCTGTCAGTTTGATGATGGTTTTTTTGCCTCACTCGTGTCGCAGGCTCTTTCCCTTTCCTTTGGCGTTTCCGGGGAGGCTCGCCCTCGGCCCGACGCTCGGAAGGCCCTGCACCGTCCTTGGGAGCCGCAATCGCTATCCTAATTTGGTGATCCTGTGGCCTCACGGCACTGTTCAGTACGGGGAGTACCCTCTCCCCTTGCCTCTGCATCTCCATCACAAGATTCATCTCCTCAAATATCTGATCCACCTCTTGTGGATCACGCTCGTTCATCCCTCGAACTGCAGCGTTTAACTCTTCATCCCCAGCCTCTATCGGAGCCCTTGCTACTGGAATGGCAGTTGGGATTGCGTCACCTAGGGAGGCCCTCACTAGTGGACCAGCCATGTGAACATCATCGTGAGGAGAAGAACTCCCTACATACATCTCCTCTATCTCGTCGTGCCGTTTGATCTACGATATTGGCCGCCATTGCTGATCCTTGTTCTTAAAGACAAAGCTTTTGACAGAGGTTCAGTGAAGAAGAAGAGTAACAGGTTGGATCTAATAACATAGTAGCTCTCCCTCACCGAGGTTTACACTCAGAACGACCTAAATCTAGGGTTAGCACAAGCAAAATCAGAAGATTTACCTAGGAATCGAAGAAAAACTCGCTGAAGAATCACAAGAAATTGCAGAGAGTTGTTGGGGTTTTGCTGCTATCTTGCTTGAGAAGTTTGAATGAGTAAAGAAAGGAAAATGCCTTTCAAACCCCTATTTATAGGGGAAGGATTTACATTGATTAGGGTTTGGGGATTTGAAAAGTAATCATTTCCCACCTTAGAAGACTCCCACTTTTGGTAACCGCCCCACGCTTCCCGGAGTATACGCACCCACTCAACGAAACACGCGCCCACGTTGCCACTCCGCATTAAATGCGGATGGGACTGCATTTAGTGCTGTGTCAGAAGAGGGCCGTTGCAGAAGACAAACAGTCACTTCCCTTCAATGGTCAAAATTCTACAGTACGCTCAAGCGTAACTACAGAATTTGGGGGGCAAAATGATAAGGCCAAAATCATGCTCGGATCAACGCTGTACACGTGTAGTCATCCGTAAAGATAGAGGACGCTCGCATTATAGGGCTCGAGGACCAACCCAGCCCATTCACTTGTTGGCTAATCCAGGCCCATGCGCCTCGGCCCACTATTCAAGCGAGGGGTTCAGGCTGTCAAACCTGGCACTCGTGCTACGGTCCCTCGAAGTCGCCCTTCCCAGGAAAACGCTTCACGAGGGTACCTCCTTTCTTACGCTCGAGTATTTGATGCTCGTGGGTCATCTGCTAGAGGAAACCCTCTCGTACACCCCTTCGAGCGTCATCCACACTCAGGTAAGATCTGCCCCAAGAGAGGCACCCGTACGCCTGCATGACAGATCTTGAGCCTCCCAGCGTACGACTCTCGCCAACAACCTCTGACACAGTGGCAGTGCGCACCTCGTACCTGACACACCGCCCACTTTCAGAGCCATCACTTTCATACCGTCACAGGTCGCCACGTGTTAGGGCAACACAGGTTTGGGACCACTTGGTCAAATTACCCAAAGCACCCTCACCCCTAACATATAAATAGGGGAAGACATATGCTTTCTTCCCTAAGTCATCTTCTTCATGATACACTGCATTCAAAAGTTGGGCACACTTTCCTCCATTTTCTCCATCTTCCCAAGTTCTGCACTACCCTCACCATAGCAGTATCCTGATCATATTTTACACTCTTGGTGTTATCCTAGCTGGAAGAACCCACGCTCAAAAGGAAACACAGTTCCTGAGGCTCGAACGCCTGTGATGGTCTTCCCTTCCCTAAACAAATCTTAAAGTGTTTGGTGTTAAAGCAACCTTCTAAGTTTCTGCACCATCAATATGTATTACACATTTTATTATATATAATATATATTATATATTATATATAATATATAACAAAATATATATTATTAATACAAGTATATAATATATAATACGCAAATATATTAAAATACATATTACAAAATGCATATTATAAATTAAAATATATAATATAAACGTGTAGTACATATTATATAAAATATAATACATATATCATATATAACAAATATATAATATATGAAATTAACGGATATGGACCAAAAAAAAATGAAATTAACGGATGAACAGTGACTTCCGTCAATTATTTGACGGAAGTCCTCAAAGTGACAAAAAAAAAAATATTACGGGACTAAAATAAATCAATTTTGAAAACCATGGGACCAAAAGTGATAATGGCCCATTAGTATGGGACTAAAAATGCATTTTGCTCTTAATTAAAACACAAAAGTATATAAACTAACAATTTTTATATTACTAGTAAAAACAATGTGCGTTGCACATTAAGTACGATTTATCTAAATATTTTAAATAATTGAATTATTAAAATAAAAATATTTAGAAAATCAATCTTTTAAATTTAAATATAGTGAGCAGACCTCAATTGGATTTAATTTTCTAATAGACACTCTCATATATATAAATAAAAAGTTTATAATTTTAAATTACCACTCTTATGATGCTCAAACAGTTCTAATTATTATTGTATCGTATAGTGTTGTATCATATTAAGGTCGGACAACGTGACAAACGTCTTTCACTTGTTAAATTTAAAAATTAATATATGTTGTATCATATTTGTATCCATGCCTTATAAACACTCACTTATATACATACATACATATATATAGTGTTTCCACACAAAAAAAGAGCAAATTGCATTTTTGGTCCCATACTAATGGGTCATTATCACTTTTCGTCCCATGTTTTTCAAAAGTGGTTTTTTTAGTCCCATAGTAATTCTTTTTTGTCAATTTGAGGACTTCTGTCAATGGATGAACAATAACGGATGAACAGTGACTTTCGTCAATTATTTGACGGAAGTCCTCAAATTGAAAAAAAAAATTACTATGGGACCAAAAAAACCAATTTTGAAAAATATGGGACCAAAAGTGATAATGACCCATTAGCATGGGACCAAAAATGCATTTTGCTCCAAAAAAAAACATATATATATATATATATATATATATATATATATATGTATGTATATAGTGTTAATATACTATTCTATTAGTTATCAATCGTAATTTACATAATATACTATTCTATTATGTATCTTTATAAAAAAAAAACTTATATATATATATATGCACAAAATTGAAGGTTTATAATATAATTAATTGTTATGTAATAGTTATTAGCAATGATTTTATATTTATACAGAAAAATAATTTAATTTATAATTTTGAATTAATAATTTAAGTGAAACGATGTAAATATTGTTTTTATATTACTAATTTTATTTTTAAATGTACAAATATCTTATAATGTAACTTATAATTAATATATTGTTGAAAGTATTATAGTGAGGATATTTTGGCCGATCACAAAGTTTCAAGAAACCACAAATCCAACTCATACTTTTGTAATATACATAGTGATGGGGTCAAAATGCGCTCGTCCCACGTTTGGACACGTGGCACCTCAAAGATGACGACACCTGTCCTATGATTACGGTAGTCATACACGAGCGCTGAAACCCTTAAAGCGCCAGTATCCTCCAAGAACACGTGTCATCTCTGTTACATTGGCACGTGATCAATGTTACCGCTCTCTCACGAGCGCCATTCACAATACATGGCTAACGTTCCAATCAGTCAAAGGAGCCCTCTTCGAGCGCTGCACTCCCTCAGAGAGGCTCCCGCTCCAACTCGGTACACAAGCCTTGGCCTTCATCCCTTAGCGGATTCCTTGGCCTCCAAGGCTCTTGGTTGACACGAGCGTGCTCTTAAGCCCTTGTAACCAACCCCCAAAACGGCTCTCTGACACACCGTACATGCCCGCGCACCTACCACTGTCGTCAACACCAGCTTTCACCAGCTTTTGCAGGGAAGATTCCTCCTAGGTTTCTCTCGCAATGCCGCGTGTTAGGGCAACATTCAGCCAGGACCACACGGTGCAAATAACCAAAGGGTCCCTAACCCTCAACTATAAATACGCAAGGTCATCTTCTCCACTGTAAGCAACTTCCATTACTGCAACTTTTTACTTAGCATACTTTGCATACTTCCTCTTTCAGATCACCATCTGACATGAGCGTCGGAGAGCCAAACTGGGAATCATCCCCAGTTCCCCCAGCTTGGCCTTCTGACTTTTGTCTGTGTGTTTGTCCTAGCAGGTAGAACCCCCATCTTTTCCGGCGATCTTCCAGTGGTTTCCTCACCAAAACAAATTCTAAAATGATTGGACTCTGTACCCCATATTCAGACCCATCACATAGATATTTCAATAAATATGATTATATTTAATGCAAATAATTATATATTTAAAATTTTATATTTTAAATTAATAACAAAAAGTATTTAAATAATTAATTAAAATAAGTGTATAAATATATTTAAAGATATAATATTAATTAGAAGTAAGTTGGTAAGGAGTCACCATTCTTCCTTGGAGACCCGAGTTCGAATCCCTGCGTGTGCAATTATCGTGAGAATTATTTCTCGCATTGGCTGGATCATGCTCGGCTCGTGACTCGTCCAAGGTGTTGGTGTGGCTCCTTTCCGGGGTGTTTTGGGTCTCACAAATGAAATTTTTATTTTTATTTTTAATTTTTTAATTTTTATTCTTTTTTCCGACGAAATTCCATTAGAATTCCGTCTGTTAGCTTAAAAATTAAATCATTTTTGTTTCGTTAGTTTTCCGTTGGAAAAAAATTCCGACAGAAAACTGACGGAAATTGTCTGTTGGTTTTCTGTTGGAAAAATAATTTGCTAGTTGGAATTCCGTCGGAAATATATTTCCAACGAAAAACCAACTGAACTGACCCATCGGTACCCAATTCTATCGGTTTTCGGCAGTTTTTTTGTAGTGATGATTCTTTTGTCGGAAATTTGGTGTATGATGTTAGAAGACTTAGTTCTTCTTTTCTCTCTTGTTCATTTGGTTATGTTCGTCGCGAGGGCAACTGTGTCGCTCATTCCCTTGCTAGGCATGCGGCCTCGGCCAGCGTTTGTGCCCCTTTTTGGTCGACTGCAGTGGCTCGTTTGTTAAAGTCGGAGATTGTTGTGACTTGATCTTTGTGGTGTTGTTGCCTAAAATTTAAAAAAAAAAAAAAAAAGTAAAAAAACTATTATACCGTTAATATTTTAAATAAATATAATGAATCTATTTAAATCTTGACCTTTAGATCTTGTCAATTAAAATCAACGGTTGAGATATATTTAAACATTAAAGTATAAAAATAATTTAGCCAATATTATTATTATTTTTTTTTTTAATTTTTAGTTCCCTTCTTTTAAAAAAATATATTAAAGGTAATTATAAAATTTCTATTATTACTTATTCGGATAATTCCTCAAAAATCCCCAAGTGTAAACTGAATTTCCTTTTCACTCCCCAATTTTGAAAAAGTTCATGTTCACTCCCCAATTGAAAAACAAAATTCCTTTTCACTCCCCAAGGTTGTATAATAATTCAGGAATTGCGTACATTTTTTAGGGAATTGCGTATAAAAATCCCGAAATCTCGTATATACGATATTTTGAGATTTTTATACGCAGTTCCCTCAAAAATGTACGCAATTCCTAAAGACAATGTACGAACATGTACTGTTTGTGGGGACCTAAAAGGAATTTTATTTTTCAATTGGGGATTGAATGAGAACTTTTTCAAAACTGGGGACCTAAAAAGAATTTTTTTAACTTTTTGGTACTATTCAAATATTTTCCCATAATTCTTTCCCTTTATTATTTTCCTTTTCTTTTCTAATTTTCTTCCTGTTCATCTCCTTCCTTGCGCACCCCCACCGCGCCAACAGCTTTGCAGATCCACCATACCTCCACCGACGGCGCACCACCAACACCTCGCCCACAAAACCACCGCCATCACCGCAACCGCTGGGACTCCGCCGCCACCGCAACCACTAGCACACCACTACCACCTCGCTCACGCAACCACCGCAACCGCTGGCGCACCACCACCACCACCTCGCTCACATAACCACAACCACCAGCGCACACCTCAACCACCACCAACACCAACACCTATCTCCCACCACTACCATCGACAACGCAATCACTTACCCCAATTTTCAGATCTATACCTTTGGGTGTATATGCATTTTTTTTTGTCGAGTCTTGCATATCTGCGTGTGGTAAGTTGCAGATCTCTATGTGCGTGTGAGTTGCAAATGAAAGTGTATGTGTGCCATTGATGTGCTTCCAACGGCCGCTGGCGGTGGTGCCGCAGCGGCAATGGTGTGTGTTTCCTCTTGTATGTGTGTCTGTGTGCTTTTTCTTATGTGTATTTTCTGGTGATTTGCGATTGATGGTGACAAGGTGGTGGTGGCGGCAATCGGGTGGTGGTGGTGATAATGGGGTGGCGCCGGTTGATTGGAGAAATTGAAGGGGAAAGCAAAAGGAAGTTATATTTTTTAAAATTAACTAAATAAAAAAAATTAAGAAATTATTGTTTAATTATGGGCAAAACAGGTATTTCACGTCCTTTATTACGATCTAAAGGTTGGAGGGGACGGTGAGAAAATTAAAAAAATCATAGGGAACACAAGGTCTGCATGCTAATTAATTATACCAAAAATTATATCAAGGATTTTTAGTGTAATAAACTCTTTTAATTGATCCACCTATTTCTTGGCTTAACCTATATCTATACAGCGTTTTCTAATATTTTAATACTTTTGGAGGAGGATTGTATTAATTACTTTTACAAATTATTTAGGAAAATTAATTTCTCCAACGTAAACCTGTTAGTTTGTTACGCTCCAAATAGAATTTTATATCGCCTTCTTTCATTAAATTCTTTAGGATAATATTTAAATTCTATTTCCATGAGAATTGAGACTGTAATTGGTAGAACTTGAAATAACTTTAAAAAAAATATCGATTGATCGAACACAACATATACAATTCACGGACACTAACAGGACGCATACAATTCACAGACACAAAATGACATGTATAATGAACACAACATATACAATTCACGGACACTGACAGAACGCATACATTTCACAGACACAAAATGACATGTATAATGCATAAATACGGCCATACAAACACAACATAGAAAAATTCATGGTCATGGTCATGGAACAATTCACAGACACAGACACGACACATACAATTCACGGACACAAAATCACATATAATTCATAGACACGACCATATAAACACAACACACAATTCACGGACACAAAATCACATATAATTCATAGACACGACCATATAAACACAACACACATGGACACAAAATCACATATAATTCATAGACACCACCATACAAACACAACACATACATTCATGGTCATGGAACGACACACAATTGAACGACGCACACATATATATATATGATAACAATTTTTTCAAAAATTTCCCAAATGACAAGTATGGACACGACACAAAAATATAATATTAATTGAATTGTCCATAACCGATATGATATTACAAATGTAAAAATAACGTCTCTTCCAGTGAAGTAACTTCCCTTTCCTGAAACATGTTCTACCTTTTATTAAAACAATAAAACCCCATGAAATCAGGAAATAGTTGCAACAGCAACAAGTCATAAACCATAAGCTCTTTGTAATCAGGAACCAAGTTTGTACATAACCTTCCCAGGACATTTAATAAAATTTTCCTCATTAAAAGCGTCGCAAGTGAAAAGAAAAATATGTCCCAAAGTTAGAACAACCTTTTTGGATTCATTTATCTATCTTGACTCTATTGCACAGAATAGTACAGCAAGAAATAAGCTCACTGGAGCCGTAATCGAGTCTCTGAGGTGCTTGAGTGAGTTTCTCCTTCAGACATCTTCCTTTTCTGTCTATTTCCTGATGGCAATCTAAGCAAGAGAAACGAGAATAGGTCAGAAAATAGAATTGCAAAGTTTCTATAAGTTGAGAATGTACGGTTTTGTCCTTTTTCTAGTCGAACATCAAGTTTAATCTGGTATGTTTCAAAATATTCAAAGTTTCAGTCAGAATTCACTGAAAACGGACTAAATATGTTGACACATCAAATTCCGTCAATATTACACAGTAACAATTAAAGTGCAAAACCCTTAGAGGATCAAAGAGGCGTATGCATTTAATGTTTTATCATCATAAATTGCTAAGGATTTAGAGAAAAACTACTATAAAGTTGTTAGAAGTTTACTAGAAAAAGGGCAATAACTTCATGATCCAATAATAGGGAAGAACACCATCAATCACGAGAAACAACATAAGTTTGGGGGCAAAGAGCATTACCCTAAGTGCAGAGTGGTGTCCGAGTCTTCTTCAACAAGACCGCCACCATTGCATGCCATTTCAGGGCTTCTGGAATCTTCTTTGCTGATGAGTTCATTCTTTTTCACTGTGGGTTCGCTGTAATCTATACAAGGAGTTTGATAACTCATTGATGGACAATAGGCTTGAAAGTCTTTGACCTACACAATTCATGTTAATATAAGATTACTTATTTTCAAGAATAAGAATTTACCATAAAGCAGAATTATTATATTATTCTTAGTAGGAAAAGGATGTTCATTTGCCTGTTTGCGTAAATGCTCGTTTTCCAGTGCAGCACGTTGTTCCTGCAATATATGCCAAATGAGAAGACTATAGGAAAACGAGAATCTAACATATTAAACTGCAAACATGACAATTTTAATTTTGGGATAAATACAATGGAATATCCTGAGGTTTGGCCTAATTTGCACAAACTTCCATTGAGGTTGGCCTAATTTGCACAAACTTCCCCTGAGGTTTGGCCTAATTACACAAACTTCCCCTGAGGTTTGAGAAATTATACAAACTTCCCTGCCATACCATGTAGGTTGGCCTAATGTGAGCCTTCTTTGTTCTGACATGGGGAATTTTTGTAATTACTCAAACCTACACGGAAGTTTGTGTAATTAGGCCAACCCTTAGGGAATGTCAATGTAATTATCCCTTTTAACTTATTTGCTCTTAATAGTTGTTAATTCTATCAAAAAAATATTGGGCAAGTTACTTTAATTGTCACTCAAGTTCAGGATAGAATCATTTTTGTCCCTATTCTTTATTAGTAGTCTTTTTTAGTCCTTCAAACTTTCAGTTTCCTTTTTGGTTATTCCCTCCGCCAGATTTTGCAAGGGCAAAATGATCAATTTAAACATGAATTATTAAAGAGTAAATCAAAGTTTAAACTGACAATTGTTTTAAGCTTGTACAATCACCGGACTAACTTGAAACAATATTAAACTTGCAGGACTAAAAGGTTGAAGAATAAAGATTTGAAGTGATTCTGATCCCAAAGTTGAGGGACTATGTACTGTCATTCGCCCTAAAAATATTAAAAGAAAAAAATCGTACCAGCATTCTAGAGTGCGCTAGTTGCTGCATCAGTAACTGCTCCTGCTTAATTTAGACCAAATATCATTTTATGAAAAAAATCTTAAAAGGACATATTGGCAAAACAGTTAGATGTAAAGGCGTTACCTTTCTCTCCTTTATGCAAACTAACCCTTCAGTTAGTTGTTGCTCAAGAGCACGTAATTCTTGTATGTCCATGCCCGTCAGGTCTTTTCCCAATAATTGCCTACACGACAAACAGACAGTAAATGAGCAAAACGAAACAGATATTTAAAAAAATTGTTGGAAATATTCAGATTAATATTAAAAATTTTATACATCTGCTTTGATTTGAGCTTTTCAATCTCCTCTTTAAGAACATCAGCCTCCTTCGGTTGCTGCAGCTGGTTATCGAAAAAGAAGAGAAAAACATAAAAACATCAATAAAAATATAAAGTCTAATAAAGCATTCAATCCACAAAAACAACCAAGTAATGCCATCCTAACAAAGAAGTGCACCTTGTCCATAAAGTTAAGAATTTACTGAAAATATTAAAAATATTTATGTCGGTAATATGAACTTATACCTCTGTCTTGCACTCAGTTGCCGCCTGAACCTTTGGATGATCTAAAGACTTCTTGTATCTTGTTAGTATATGCTTCATGCTGCAACATGGAAAAGTTAAACTTTGATTGAATACAGAAAATATTTTGCAACAAAGGGATTTGATTATGCATAAAAATAATTCTTAAGTTAATGCATAATACACCAAGTATGATGAAGAATGTAGTTTTTACATCCCCTTTAACTTTATTGGCATCTTTCAAGCATATGATTGTGCCATAACAGTCTTTTCTGAATATATTCACTGAAAATGAATGATTTCTGAAAGATACAAATGTCGGTCAAATATCAACTTTAGATCACAAGTACGAATAAGATCTCCGATTCTTTTGGGAAAGATTTTCTGTAAAATGTTAGTCAAATATCAACTTTAGATCACAAGTATGGATAAAATCTTGATTCTTGGGTATGATTTTCTCTAAGAAGAAATCGCATGGGAAGAACTTTGAAGAATGCAGAAAGTAAACTGAATAAAACCACTCATTCTTGGAGTGTATTTCTTTTAGAGAATGAAAAGAAGTATAGAAGTGAAAAAAGCTCAATTTTGTACATTCGATTCATCACAGAACAAAACCTCAGTAATTTTCTGCAAATTCAAAACAGGCTAAAATCCTTACTTTGACCTCTAATTTCAAGTACAAATACTCGGGTTTGCGACAATATTCCCCAACTCCAGGGGAAATTTTGAATAGAACATAAAAATATTCATTAGACATACTTAATCATGCTCAAATCTTCTAAAAATCTTGGTGTTTGATATTCAATACATGAACTCAGTGCAGTCACTGATTTCCCCATTAAGTTCCAATTTCAAGATCTGACTAATGCAGATTAATTAAAAAGGAAATAAATTATTACTCAATCAATTACGCCAGTTTCAAATACTTAAGTTCCTAGATTTACTCAAGCAGCAGAAAAATCGTGAGAAAATTGACATGCAAATTTATGGTGATGAATTTTTGCAAGCATATTCAGAAGTGGGATTTATATACAAATTGAGGCAGAGCTTAAGAGCAATCAATCAATCAATCTTAGCAGAATAAACAATTTCAAACTGAAATCTCATTGAAATCTGAACAAACTCACCAATGTAACTGTTCTTTATTGAAGAATAAATGAACGGACACCATGAAAATCAGATTCAATCTTAAAAACACTCACCAAAAATTAAATCAAAAATTCCAAATCCAACATGCAGGGCAATTCCAAGCGCAAACCAGTACACCAAACACCAAAAAAAAAAAAAAAAAAAAAACGAAAGAAAGAAAGAAAAATCAAGAAATTTCAACATGCGAGACATCGAAAATCCCAGAAATCCATATTCCAATCAGTCCACAACACTTCTTGCATTCAGCTCAAACACCAAAACCAAATCCAACAAAAAAAACCCCCAAAAAATCCACAAAAATCAACATGCAACCACACAACAAATCCCCAAACAAACACCGCAAACAGATTCAAAAATCCAAATCTCAAAAACCCAAAGCACGCAAGCAAGCAAACCTGGTGCTAGCAAAATCGAACAGTTTCCCCGTATTCGAAAAGATAATAACAGCAACATCAGCCTCGCAGAGCACCGCCAGTTCATGGGCTTTCTTGAACAAACCGCCCCTCCTCTTCGAAAAGGTGACTTGTCTGCTATTCGCATTCTCGATCTTCTTTATCTCAATTTTACCCCGACCCATTTCACCCCTCCCAAAACCCACCAAGATTTGCAATCAAGATCCCAAAAAGCAAAGCAAAGCAGAACAACTCCTCCTCTGCTTCGTTATTTCAAAAAAATCTCTACAAAAAACGGAAAAAAGAGAAGCCCAAAACAGAAAAAAGGGAAGAAAAGAAGTTGCCAAATAAGGAGAGGTAATTAGAGAGAGAATTGAGAGAGGCGCAGTGAGAGAGAGAAGGGGTATTTATAGAATCCCCACAGATGGCACTGAAACGGCAAGCTTTTGCATGGCCTGTTTCTTCTATGCATGACTCTGTTTTCTCTCTCTAGTTGCCACATTAAGGTCGGACTTTGCTTTTATTGGCTTCCACTGTGGGTCCCACTTTCCACTACAGGATCTTCTATACACACAATATATATATATATATAGATATATATTTGTGCAAGAATATCGAAATCTGGCAAGATTTGGTAAAGTCGTCAACAGTCCTCCTAAGACGAAAAACCCAGTTTGTAATTATCACCCCTTTTTAGGGTTTTTGGTCTGGAGAGGGTATTTCTATTTACTAAATATATGCCAACTTTTAAGGTTTTTTATTTACTAAAGATATGATAACTTTTGAGGGTTTATCTCAACTAGTAATTTAACATATTAGCAAATTCAAATCGAATTAATATAGATAAATAAAAACTAACACATTTATTACTATGGTAAACAAAATGGAAAAAAATAAATATCCTAAGGTCTCACACTTAATTAATATATAGTATAAATAAAGGAAAGAAACTAACAAGTTGTTGAAATAGTGGTAAAAAGAATTTAATATAGTGAAAAAAAAAGGTAAAAAAGAATTTAAGAAAAAGATCTTGATATAATAGTATAATATAAATTACTATTTATTGCTTTATAAAGTCATTTTTAATCCAACCAAAAATATAATTTAGGTTGACCATTGGTCTAAAAGTATATCATCCCTTCTTACTACTTTTTATTAAACATAAATGGTTATTATTTCATTTTTCTTTTGGTTTTTCATAGATTTCATTACTTAAAAGTCAATTAAAGTCATTTGTAAAAAATTGGGAGACTAGTTGTATTTATCTCTCAAGTCCTATATCTTTGTTGGACATATATTTGTTATGATATTATTAGTTACAACTAACAATATTCTATTTGGGGATTAATTTATATAGCAAAGCTAATACTATCAAAATCATTTTTATTAGGCAAAAATGTAAAATGGATGACGTAATTTTTTTATTTTGGCTATTTAGTCTCATTGAAATACTATTTTATAATTAATATAATTCCTATATCTTTTTAAAAATTTGTAATGTTGGTTCGATTTTGTTGGAAAATCAGTTTGCTTCTAGAATGTGCATAGGCAGCCACTTTAGTAATATGAACTAGAAAAAATGCTAACTCATTAAAATATTTACTAAAAAATTACAAAATTTATCATGTAATTTTTTTTTTTTCATTTTGGCGATTTAGTCTAGTTTGTACTAATATTTGTAATTAAAGCCCATAACTTTTAATATTTTACAATACATGTCTAATTTTCTTCGGAAAATTAATTTGTCCACGTAAACGTTTTCGACAATAAATTAATTATCCGTCGAAAATCAGACATACATTGCAAAATTTTGTATGGGTCTTAATTGCAAATGATAATACAAACAACACTAAATTTGTCAAAATAGAAAATTTATGGGATCAATCATTTTTTTCCAATTTATTGAGTTAGCATTTTTCCCAATTTATATTGTAGACATGTCTGCCACATAGACATTTCCGGCAACAAATTAATTTCTCGGCGAAAAACAGACCAATATTACAAATTTTTGAAAGTTTAAAACTTAATTACATAATATGATTCCGACATTAATGAATTATCAAAATGAAAAACTTATAAAACCAAATTTATATTTTTACATTTTTATTAGAATTTTGTCCTTTAATCTATATTTTTTAAAATTAAAAAAAAACGATCAGACTCACACTAAGTGTTCACCCGACTCATATATTTTTGTCCTTTAATTTATTGGATAACACAAAAACTCTCTATTTTATTTATTTGATTTTGTTTTTGTCAATTAATAATAATTAATCGAAAGAGGAAATAATCCTAAATTCCCTAATTGTATAATCATTTGTAGTTATCTTCTTTTCTCTTTTTTAGTATGCATTTTCATGATCAATCCATAATATCTTCCCTTCATTCTTATCCTTCGCTTATTTTTATATAAATTTTCTTTTATTTTTGATTTCACTCAATAATTTGATTATCATTTATCCGTATGAACTTTATTAACAAAAATGATACGACAAGAACTACCATAAAGAGAAAAGCTATTTTTTTTGACAAAATAAAAGTTACTTAATGGAACTAGTTTTCCAGCTTTATTTTATTTTGGGTTAATTCTAGACGTGCTTCATTTTTAGTCATTAATATATTTTGTCCCCTAACATTCGAATCTGGTGTGATTGCTCCCTAACTTTTAAAAAATATTACACTTAATCTCTTTTAATAGAGTAGATCTGTACAGAGCAGATTTCCGTTGTGTTGATATTATATGTAAAATCAAAACTCTCGATGCAATGAGCATAATGGTCTTAAAACCAAATTCGACAACCGACAAACGATAAATCACCGATCAAAGACAACGCAAGACGGGCAGAGCTTTGTAACGGCTTCCAGTAACAAATAGGGTCGATTGAGGTATGAATTTTGTTCACCTTGAAGAGATGAACATGATGGAGGTCGTCTCGAAATTTGGGTGGTCGTAACAGAGGAAAAGTTAACGGTTAAAATTTATTAAAATGGGGTTAAGTGCGATACTTTTTAAAAGTTAGGGGAACAATCGTATAAATTCAAAAATTAAAGAATAAAGTACACTAAGAACCAAAGGATATATGAAGACAAAATTTTGGATAGATAATGGTATAATGGGTCTGGGCAGAGTCTGGGCCTAATATTAAATAATGGGCAATTATTGGATTTGGGCCTGGGTCTGGGCAATATCCGCCAATTTACAAGCCTATCCCAATCAAGTTGCTGAGAATATCTCTTAGGCACGAGACAGGCTTCATATCTTTCCAAACTTACATCAGATCGTTGTTTAATTCGGTAGACCTACTTACTTCCAATGATATTCGTAGAGGGACGTGCTGGTACCAATGACCAAATTTGATTCTTAACAAGAGGAGTGATTTCCTCCATGATGTCCGGTCGCCAATTTTCATCTTTATTTGCCTGAGTAAAACATGTAGGTTCCGCTAGAAATGAGTTTATGATAGTTAGGCACTTTGGGACAACAGGTATTTGGATGCATGATAGACTTTGAGTTTTCTGATACTATCCATAGAACAATTTATCATAGTGTGAGATCTGTTGATGGTCGAGGTGAAACTTCACCAGTTGGTGGAGTCTCAGAGTGTGTGGAATCCGTTGGATTTATTGATGTAGGTGGGACTGGTATATTCGACGGAAGCATTGTGCAATGAGTTAGGGATGGTAAAACAACCAAAGCAATCAGAAGGAGGTGATTAAATACTAGAACTTGAAAATATGGAACTACTGGTTAGTAATTGGACACTGGAACTTGCGAATCAGGGATTAATTTTTGCTGACTTGACACTGGGACTTGTGAATATGAGACCAGTTTTTCTCGACCAGACACTGAATAAGCAAATCTAGAACCTGTGGTTGCGAATTAGGCATTGGAATTTAAGAGTCTAAAACCAGCGATGGAGAATTGTCATGCTGAACTTTGACAAGGTTCGGAAAGTGAATAACTTGAAATGTCCAGGAGAGCCAGCTGGTGATGGAAATATACTTTCATTAAATACCATATGTCTTGGAATGAGAATCTTACCCGTGGAGACCTCAAAATATTTGTACCCCTTGTGAAACAGATTATATCCAATAAATATGTAATGATTGCTCTTAAAATCAAGTTTTGTAATGCCAAATGGTGTTAAACAAGAATAACACAAGGAACCAAAAGTTCTTAAATGCAAACCAAGATGGTTTCTCACCATAAAATAAAGCATAAGGTTTATTAAACTTAAGCAAAGTAGCAAGAAACCGATTGGTAAGATATACCATCGTGGCAAATGCATGAATCCAAAATGGTGAAGTTAGGTTGTAGTGTGCCAATAAAGTAAGGCCAATCTCTATAATGTGATGATGTTTGTGTCTGGTAATACAGTTTTGTTTTGGGGTTCCAGGGGAAGACAACAGATGTATGATCCCACTTGCTTGAAAGTAAGACTCTAAGATATGTCCAATAAATTCTTCACCTGCATATTTGAATATATTTGACACGCGAAGAACAAATATTTCCAACATAACAACGAATTTAGAAAAAATAGATATACCATCAGATTTTCCTTTTAAGAGATAAAACTAGGTAAATTTGCTGAAATCATCAACTAACACCAAATAAAATATAAAACGGACACATGCAGTGTAGAACCCCAAACATCACAATATATAATATGCAAATGGAATGACGATCAATTTCCCTTACTGAAAAAGGCGAACGTTTTCTAAGTTGACAACTGGTACATGGGGAATCTATTGGAAGCTTAGATGGAAGTTCCAGTTCATGGCACATATGGTGTAGGATACAACTGGAAGGATGTCCAACACGAGCAAGCCACCACTCAGTTGTACATTTATTAGCTGCAAAATGAACTTTACTTGGAGAAGAATAAAGAGAATAGAGACCACCTTTAATAGGCCCTTGGTGGAATAAATGTCCAACCTTCATATCCTTAATACATAGGGCTGTCAAGGTCAGATATAATCTAAATCCGATCCAAAATATAATTTGACATATCCGTTCAATAAAAATGTCAGATGGATCATGTCCAATAATAAATATTTATTATCCAAAATAAATGAAGAGAATATGAAATCAAGGAGTCCAATCCGTTAAAGATCCGACTCCAATTATATTATATATATAATTAATTAATCAATAATTACATGTAATGCCAACACACAATCTCAAAACTTAAATGTCAGAATTGGAAAGAGAGATCCCACCACCAACCAATCCAGCAAGGGCCAAAAAACAGTCAAAGGTACTTTGTTTAAATGTCATAACTAAATTTTTATATTGTGCCTAATTGTTTGTATTCTTGGCAGATGAAAAAACCTGCTGCAAAAAATGATGGAAAAAGGAGCAAAACCACAAAATCTGTTGCAAAGGTTTGAAAGATGTTTTAATGTGTATTTAGAGAGCCATTTTATGAGACATATACTTTAATCTTATACTTTAATCTTGCAATGATTTTGGTGTTGTATGTAGGATAAAGAAAAACAGGTTCAAGGAAGTCCTTCAAGAGTTACAATGTAACATCCCGCTCGTCAGGCCGTACAGGTACGCCTTTTCGAGAGTGATACATGCGCATTTAAATTATTTATTTATGTAATTATATGTTTATTATAATTTTTAATTTTTATTCTTGAATTTATTTGAATTATTTGTTACGTATATGTTTAAATATTTGAACGTTTTTGCCCTATGTGCTTCGTTCTTGATCCGCTTGAACCCGTTTTCAATTCTAAATTTTGTGAATATATGATATGCATGAAATATATGTGTTATGAAGTTGTTTGCATGCTCGTTTTATGCTTTTAAGTTCGTTCGTTATGGTTTTTAAAACCTTTTTTATTTGTTAGGGACACGAGGGCCTAACTCGTTTTAGCGCACCTTGTGTTCCTGAAGGCGTAACTTAAGCTCCGGGATTTGGATTTGAATTCCGGAAGTGGCGTTGGACTAGTAACAAAAATTCCAAGCTTTTGAACCTAGTTTTGTTTTTTTTTAAGCCCGTTTGATCCTCTGAATTTTGCCCGAAACTTGAACCTCGTGCAGATTTGCCACCTTTTACGGTTTTGGCCATAACTTGCTCATTTCTTAACCAAATGACTTGATTCTTGGACCCACTTAACCATGATTAAGCCCTATGTCTCTCTCCATAACCCTCATTTCGAAATCATCAAGGTATCAGGTGAGAGAAGCTGGAAACCGAGAGAGAGAAAGAAGGGATTTTTGCACTATTCATCTTTGACGATTTCAAGCTCGTATCTTCTTTGATTTTTCTCCGATTCAAAAGGTATGAATATATTCTTGTTCCTTATCTCGTTGGCATTCTTTTAATCTATGGTTTGTTCATTTTCATGGAGGTTTGAGCATCCTATGAGTTTGAGCATGAATAGTTAGGTTTTAGTTTCAATTCTTGAATCCATGCTTTAAGTTCGTTTTCGTGTGAATTGATGCATGAAATATGATCATTCTAGCTTTCTTTATGTATATTTGAGCATGAATTTGAGGTATGAGTTGTGTATGTGGATCTACCATGGCTGAACCGTGAGATTTTTGGAGCTTTTTGGGACTGTTTTTCTTTCATTCTTTGTCGAGGAGTGTGTGTGCGTTGTTACCTTGTTTTGTTGTGTTTTTTGGGCGCTTTTGGCTGCTGGTTGCTGCTGCTTTGTTCCTGGAGGAAACAGGGTTGCTTCTCGCGAGGAAAAAGGCCCAGCGAGGGGTGACACTGGTCACCCCCTTTCTCTTGGTTTAGGTGACGCCCGTCACCATGGAGGCCTTTGTCCTCCTGCCTCCCTTGACCGGGGTTACCCCTTTTATGCTGCAAAGTGGTGACCCCTGCCACCCCTTCACTTTTGTGGCTGTTTTGTGCGATGTGTTTGTTATGTGCTAGGTTTTGTTTCGTTGTTTGTTTCTTACTTCGGTTTCGATTTTATTCGATTCCTCCCATCCCAATCTTGATACTAACATGTAAATATGTTGTGATATGCCACGTTTCGTTATTTATTTTAATTTTATGGCCTCGTTTGCTAAGTGTAATTTTTGCTTGAATACATGACCGTTTATATGAAACATTTAACGTTTTCTTGCTTTCCTTGCCTTCTTTATGAACTTTGAACTTATGAATTCATATGGTATGCTATTATATGATATGATATAAGTTTATTTGATATATTATGAGTTTGATTCTTCAATTATTTATGTGATATTTCGATATTTTATGAAGTGCATTGCATCATTTGCATCCATATGCGTTTGCCGAGCGTTTATATGGTTCATGATCGAGTCTATGTTTGTCTTTCGCCCTTTTGTTTTGTTCAGAGCTTTGTCTCGAGGGAAAAGAGGTGGTCTCTTAGGTGTGTTTCGGTTTGCTTCGTCCGTTTTGGTCGACAAGGTGAGGTTTCTTTTTTTTTTATTTAATACGACCTATAACCCTACGTGAATTTTGAGGCCTGCATGCGACTTAAGTATATATAAGTATGTAGATACATGTTTCATACGTATTTTGTGGGAATTTACCCGTTTGTTATGAAACGTTTGAAAAACGCTTTTATGTATACGTAAGTTATATTTTCGTTAACTTGTTTTGAGAAAAGGGTTGGTGTGTGTGTTTTGAAAATAGCGAGTTATGACTTTAAAAGATAAGTCTGATTTTCCAAAATTATGAACTTATGATTTATGAACTATGAACTGGGCCCCGAAAATTTGTACAAAGGAGCCCCGGGACGGTGTTGGGCCATCGGGTCACTCCCGAGTATGGTCTCCACACTTAGGATCACCCCGGAACCCACTAGGAGGTTAGTGGGGGATGGAATCCTTAGGCGTGAGTGTCATGAAACTCATGACCCTGACATATTAGTACGGATGGTTAGGGTGTGCACAATGAGGAGTGTGTTAGCCCCTCACCAATCTTTAGGACCGACCCCTTCCTCATTATCTTCTTTTCCCCCTTGGTTTCTTTGAGTTTGATGGTGCAGGTTTGGTTCGTGCTAGGCGGTGGTCTTTTGTTTGAGTTTGTTAGTAGAGTCATTTGCATCTTTACTTTTCAGTCTTGGTATTATGTATAAGATATGTATGAAATATGATTCAGAATTCGAACTTTGTTACTTGTATGATTTATTTGGCCTTGCGATGGGCATAATATGTATAATTTGTAATAATTCGAGCATGTATGTTTGTATTTGATGATCTTATGGCTTCCGCATTCGATATATGGTTGTTTTGCGCACTCTGTATTAGGGTCTAGACCGCTTAGCTATTGTGTGTGTTTTGTTTCTCACCCGTTCGCTATAGCTTGGTGCGTGTGCGGAGTTTCCATTTCGTTACACATGTCGGGTTATAGTGCGGGGGGTGTAATGCTCTGCGCTCCGGGGTGCTACATACAAGATCTTCAGCTTTATCAACAGAACAAAGTCCAAGACGGTTCACACGGTCTTCACTTCAGAGCCAAAGTACAGCTGAAAAATGTGGTTCCTACTGTTGCTCCAACAAAGAAGACATTAGGGGTGAAAAGAAAGTTCTCAATTCATAGACAAGTCATGCAAAAGGTACGTACCAAGCAAACTGGTGTCCACACAAACAGTGAATCTGGAACATCTACACAACAATCATCATTTTTATCCAAGCCTACATGGAAACCTACTGGAAGCTCTATAACACAAGGAGTGAGGTTCTCCACTGGAAAGAAGGGACAAGATCCAAAGAATGTCAAATTTGTGAAAGACCAGTTCTGTTGCAATCATTTTACCTGTTAGGTTTTATGATGTTTTTGTTTGGAACTTTTGTGTTTATGTTTAGATACAAGTATGGGTAAGCATGTTTTGGGTTAACTCAATTATGGTACCAAACAATTAAGGGTGGTTATGCTTATCATATGCTATTCAGTGGTATTTTAACAATTCATGTCCAGCAATTCAACGGATAATATAGTCTTTTCTTCATGTCCAAGAATTCTGTCCATTTTCTTTTTGGAATATAACATCAAGAAAAACAAGACACTAATATGCAACATAACTTCATTGCTTACTCATGAACTACAAAGTACATAATGTTGCAACATAGCACATTTCTCTTACATTTGAAAATGAGAATCGGTGCTCATCCCAGGAAAAAAAATTTTACAACCAGCACACTACTTCCACAAATACATAAATGCCCAAGAACAAATCAGCATTATCCACACCCATTTCAACTTCCGTGTCTTCGACTTCAACGCAGCTGCTTGTCTATCAGATTTCAAGACCAACTCAATGATTACTTGACGAGCCCTGAGAGACATTGGTGGATCAATCCATACAAAGTAGGAGCACCCGTTCAACATCTGACCAAAAATCTTGCAAGTCAGATAAAATCCCCAAAAATTAGGGTTTAAGTGAGAATAAAAAAGGAGATATAACCTTATATTATTTACAAATTGAGAAACGCCGACCAGGGTTGTCGTTCTTCCATGATGTCCGATGGTCTGCGCGCCTGCCACAATGACAAAAATCATCAACCAGAAATTCAGATGTCTCCCTCCACATATTGCTCAAACGCACTTCTCCTTTCTTTGTGATTTTGTCATAGATTAGGGTTCAAAAAAGGGGCACGATGTTTTAAAAGGAGACTAAAACATTTAATATTAGATGAAATGTCAAAAATACCCTCCCCATTATCACATGTGACTTGCGAGTGTGCAGGTTTTGGGGGTAAACCGCTCATAAAGGGGTCGGGATGGTGGTTTGTCATGAATTAATAGTTTAGATGGTACTGGGATCGAAATAGTTTAGAAGGTGAATTGCAAAATGGCCTATAATTCGGATGGCAAAAAATCATTCTCTCTAATTTAAACATGATATCTCAAAAGTATAACTAATTTAAACTCTTATCCGATTCGTATCACATGATATATATTAATCAAAGTTCGAATAACCATGTCCATACGACCATATCTGTGCATCCTCAGAGCAAACCTATTTAAACATGGAGATAAAAATACTAACACGTCATGATGACACCAAATTTTGACAGAGGTGCCCAACACACCCCAATCATACAATATTTTTAGAAATGTTCGTCCATCATAGCCTCGACCCAAATCAAACCCACACGAAATGTCCTTCCAATAATAATAATAATGACTTTCTTGTATAGAAATAAAACTAGGGTAAATTATATGACCCTGGTATTGGACCCATAGCTAAACCATCGAAATGGTCCGAGCAGCGGGTGCTGTAGCGAAACTGATTGCAAAAGAGGGGAAATCGACCACATTAAAATTACCTTCTGGGGAGGTCCGTTTGATATCCAAAAACTGCTCAGCAATGGTTGGACAAGTGGGGAATGTTGGGGCGAACCAGAAAAGTTTGGGTAGAGCATAGCATGTAATATGTGCATAATCGAAACTATTCGATCCATATTCACATCACAAAACTGTGTTTTATACTCAAGAATTTCATAAATTTTGTTAGTCCTCATTCAGAAATATATAACTCAATCATGCACTGTTAAACGTAAGCTCAAGATGGGGCAGAGGTATGATCACAATTCGAAGTCACTCTTGAGAAAGTTAAACATCAGTAATGATCTGAAATAACAACACAGAAACAGCAAAGATTCATTGATTTATTTTCATGCGTGGAATTGTTTTTCCCAAATAAAGCATGCACTGATAAATATAATGCAGCAACATAAAGGGCTAACCACTATATCCTCTATTTACCATGTAGAACACAAATTTGGTGAAGTCTTATCTAAGCTTGTACATTCCGCGACGTCCCAACTTTTTCCTCTTCTTTCTTTTCCTCCAGAAAGGAACTAATCCCTACTCAAATATAAAGAGCTAATAATTAGTTCATTCGGCATAATTTACTGGTCAAGTGCATAAAATAATGGGCCAATTACACCGATATCCCTTTAAATATGGCTATTACACCGACTTCCCTGCCTAGTTTCAGAATTACAGATACCCCCTTCAATTTGAAATTTTTTGTCATAGTTGGAAAAAAGGAGATAAAAGTCATCCAAACCAAACATGCAAGAACAATTTGGAAAGTTCATTGGATTTTGAATTATAACGCCATTTGACATGTGTAATCAACAGAAGGGTGTAACTGAGAAGTAGAAACAATTCACAAGGGATGTAAGTATAAGTGCTAAAACGCTGAAACAATTGATTACCAAAGGAAGTTTCATACCAAATTCTAGTAGTTATCTCGGCACAGCATTATCGGTCAGAAGATCTTTAGAGTGCTGAGATCAGTTGGCTCGTCAATCTTTCTACACACATAAATGAAATGAGAATCCGGATCTTCCAAAACATAATCTTCAGGAAGAACACCTTTCTCTGTGAGAGGAACAGGCTCCATCAGTGACTTTGAAGCAGTAGATCCATCATGCCTCTTAAATCCAGGTCTAGCTGCATTATGAACCGGATAATTATAATAGTACACAGTACCAAGTCCATTTCAAGTAATTAACGCTAAGATATTGGGAGTGATTGCAAACTTTAAATGCTTTGGCTTTTAGCTTAAAAAGAGAAGAAATGGAGTGCTTTCTTCTAGAAGCATCCTGTCGGTGGTTTTTACAGCTTTAGTTCTTTTTGCAATTATTCAGAAGTACCATTGTATTAATTCTCTTTGAACGTTCTCAGTCTTACCGCTCCAACTTTCTATAGCAGCAACAACTGCTTTAACTCTATAAAAGCACAAGTTTTGCAAACACCCCCATTATTGTTGGCAAAAATCCCAATTTCATGAGCAAAAGAAACTGATTCAAACTAGATTTTGAGATCTCGCAAATTAAAAGTTTATAATTAACATGTATGTGTGCGAGTGGAAATCTAAACCCCAAACTGAGGAACTTATTACCAGAGAAAAATTCACTTACGTATAATGTACAGTTCAATTTTCCAGTTGTAAACAGGCTTGTTTATATGGGGCATCCGCACAGTTGGATCACCATAGGTTATCTGAAATGATCAAAGGCAAATAGAAATCGACTTTGGATCAGAACCTGATGCTAAAAATACGATAACGTGTAACATATTCAGGCATAAATTACCAACATATAAACTCCTCCAGGTTTAAGAAGCCTACAAGTGCAGAATAATAGAAATGTCACTGGATAGATAAAGCATGAAAAGAAATGAAAATGAATTAATCTAGAAACTGTAACAAGCATAAACATCACATAAAATTATAATTTATGAGTGGCAATCGGAAAATTTATGTATCCTAGAACCTGCTCACTTCACCCAACATTTGACAAGCACTAAGTGGAGCTTCAGTACCACACTTCAGATCCATGATTACATAATGACAGAGAAGAGAAAAACAAGTTAGGACATTCAAACTATGTTTGGTTCCAAGATTTTGTCAAGGGAACGGAGATTCTAAAGAAAAGAAAAGAAAAGTCGAAGAAATTCAAAATAATCAACTGGTTAAGTTGTTAAGGAAAATTATTTTCCCAGTTGAAAAGACACGATGAAGATTGGTTTACAGGAGATAACTGAGTAATGGAGTAGAGTGGAAGCATGGGAGCATGCAACGAGTGTGCGATTCCTTGTTCTCTCTCTCTCTCTTCTCCTCACCATTTTTCTGAGGAGAACTGATTTTCCTTCTTCAAAGTATATTTTTACCTCACTTTTCTTCTTTCCTTGTCTTTCCTATTTTCTTCAACAACCAAACACCAAATTTACTTTTCCTCGACATTTTCTTTTCTCTTTGTTTGTAAAATCTCAGAACCAAACAGAGTAGAAGGATAGAAAGCAGAAAAGGAAGAGCAAAAAACATATAACATACCATCAACGAGTCAAGAGTCCCTATTATGCCAATCAGCAGACCATGTGAAACATATGTATTATGTCAAATTACAACACAGGAGAAAACTACAAATTCAAACATGCATATAGAAATGACAAATGCACTTACCTTTATCAATGACACTATCAAACGAATCATCAGGGAAGAAGCTCATATCTCTAACATCCATTTGCATGTCTAGAAAACTTTGTAAGGAATTAAAGGAACAAAAAGTCATGATTATTCATCTGGGAGAGGGGAGAGGAAAAAGAGAGAGACACATGATCAAGTTCAAACCAAAAACATAATGGTGCATTCAGTGGCGGAGCCACTCTTCATTGGGGGGTTACAATTGACCCCCCTCAAAAAAATTTTTTTTTATTATTATGTATATATATAGATGTTTGTATATGTAATTTTATGGGGTTTTTCATTATTGACCCCCCTCACCAAAGTTAAAATTCATATTAGTCAGGGTCAATATAATAAATTATTTATCACCCTTTAGTATTATGCTTTGGTCGACCCCACTAAAAAAAAAATTCTGGCTCCGCCACTGGGTGCATTGACTGTGGTGTATGAGAGAAGAACTTAAGTACTCGTTTCCATTAAGGATACACTTCAATTGAGGTACGTCCTCATGCTTCTTTTTCATCATCCCAATTGCCACAGATGAAATGTCGATGTTCATTATATCTTCAAAACCGTCTTTAACCATGTCCTCAGAGATAACTAGTAAGCAAGTTATATACAATCTCTTTAGGAATGTTATCAAAGTAACACAAACCTATGTCACACTCAGAATGCAATAACTGCAAAAAATTATACAGCAGATATGGAGCTATAGCATAGACAAAAGTCAATAAATTGAGGAAGAACCACTAACAAATGCCATCTAAGAGACAATAGAGGCAATCACAAGTTAAACAATATTTTATATTTTGTGAAATCAAAACAATTATACTCGGTCTCCAGATATAAACACGAAGTGAAGCAAGGTGATCAAAGGTAAGGTGAAGTTAACCAAATAACAATCCTTTTCGAATTTAGAGACCATATAACAAACTTTCTTGACCTAAATAAATCCAAAATCGAAAAGAAACTCATGCTAATGCAATTGAAGTAAAAATGACATAAACTATTATAATGTTATTTCAGGTAACCTCTCCTGAATCATTCATCAAAAAGGGAAAAGAAGTACAGAAGACAAAAATTTCCTAAATCCCCATTGAACCTGAGTCATCCTCTATAAACAGCAACAAAATAAACCATGGGGAGTCCATGCCAAGGAAAAACTATCTAGAGAGAATAACGGCAACACATAGGCGGAGCTCCGTTAACTCAATTCCACATATCATCAACATCCTCAATACAAACACAACATAACGAGATTGCACAATTACACAGAGCTATAAAAACTCAATTCTCCACAACCAAAATCGCAAAATTCAAATTCCAGCATGAAAATTACCGGCATTTCCACAACCAACCATGAGCACCCGCGAGCTGGGGGAGACGTACTTCCGAATAAACGGGCGGAGACCCGAATAGCGTTGGTACCAGTCGAAGGAACCGCAGTTCGCTTCCTGTACATAGCGGGCGTCCCAATAGACGGCGTCGCCGTAGTTGTAGGTGTTCAACGCCGACTCGTCCCTAAACATGGTGGCGGCGGAGACGGCGGCGGTTGGTGGTGTGTGGGTTTTCAGCTGAGGAATATTGAGAGGTGCGAGAGAGAGAGAGAGAGAGAGGAGTGCAAGTGAAGTCTACGCTTCTTCTCTGGATAGACAAAGAAATATAGAGAATGGTACAAGTGTTGCTGCGTAATGTACTGTTACGATTGTTGTGATTCTTCTGAAAGTTGACAGTTACTGTTTACCGCATTCGATTCGGGTTCGGGCTTTACAGATTGGGCATCCCCATTTCTGGCCCAATTTATAGCAATTTACGAGGGTTGAGGGCGTTCGACCAAAAGTTTGTATTTTATATCTTAAACGTGGCTTATGAATGATTTAGGGCCGTCAATGGATTGGATTCGAATCAAATAGGATGGGAAAATTTTAATTTGAGTCTGGTAAAGAGATTAGAAACCGTATTTGAATTCAATATGATGTTTGTCGATTTAGCACCATTAAATTTGTGAAGAGATAATAATGTTCAAAGTCTCGAACCGTCTCGTTCTATCGAATGCTAATCTTTTTGAATAAAAATGGGGGGAGACCTGTCAAACAAGAGGTCACCCTCCACTAAATTAAGTAAGAGATCGGTGATTAGACAGATAATAAGAGCTATAAAATAATTAAGAAAACTATAATGAAAGTAAAGAGATGTTGGATGATGAGCTTAAAGAAACAAGATTGCTGAAAAAAACGTATGCAAGCTGATGATATGTCAAAAGTGTGAGAATGAAGTTGCTAAGAGCCTTTTTATAGCTCCTTTGGGGAAGGATCTGTTTGAATTTAAAGCCTCTACTGAAGCTCCTCACGTGCTCTCCCGCTGGTACAACCTCCCTGAGACCGGGGGATCTATTAGGGCAACAACTTACCATCTGGGCCTACCTGTTGGGCTTGGTGACGAGCCGGTCGGCCATCTGCTAAGCAGGCCCCAAAACCGGCTGCTATCCAAATAACTATCATTAACCTTAGTATCAAATGAGTTGGGCCATCCATTAGGTCTGAATATATTATTTTCTTCTAGTATCACTATAGAATTTGAATTCAACGATATTTAATTCATATATAATCGATAGTTTGATTCATTCAGTAATAAAAATCCAATAAAAAGTTTTAATCTATTCCGCTTAAATACTCTAATATATTTATTTAGTAGGATTAAGCAAGATTAGATTAATAGTCCTACTTAACTTGTATTTACAAATACTTTTGCAAATTTGGGATTGTGACCCGAAATTATGTTTGATAAAAGGTTAATTATTCATCTCATACTCCTCATGGATTGATTCATTCACCCCCTCCCATTACTCATCTATCTCATCTCATCCCAATCAATAAAATAAACATCTCATAAGAGTTAGTTTACACTTTACATTAATAGATATCAATCAATCGGATTCGATTGTTCATAGATTAAACTTTTACTACTTAACTTGTCTAGGGTTTTACTAACATAGCTTAAGCTGATGCACAATTTATTGCATCATTCTATTTTTATTTCGGTAACATGATTTTATTGCAACTCAAATTCCCTTAGGCTAATTTTTTGCAGAGTTGAGCCATAGTTTTTGGGAAGATGTATTATGAGAAAAAAAATAATTTTATCCCAATAGGAAAGGGGCAGTTTGAAATATTTTTACTTAACTCCCCATAAAATTATACTATAAAATAGGATATAAATACGGCATTAGAATGTTTTAGTACTACATTTTGTGAAAATAACACAATATATTTTGAGATATATTTTAAGTACGACATTTTGTGAAAATCATACGATATTTTGCCAAAATGAAGAGTTAAATAAAAATATGATGCCCAATTGGGGATTTATCCCACATTACCCGAAATAACAACTACTCATTTTATATTTTTATTTTTTTGGTAAGAACAACTACTCATTTTTGTTGCAATATAATATAGTCATTTATTAAAAACTCAGGTCTTGCCTTTACACAGGACCCTATACTAATTAAAGTAAATTTAGAAAATAGTTTGATAACCATCTAAATCCAATCTATCCATTCCGACTAGAGCAAACTGGTTTTTTTTTTTTTTTTTTTTTTTCAAGAGAGATGGGAGCGAAGTTACAAGTCAACAATATCTTTTAACAATAGTACAATATCAGAAAGCTCACTATCTCCTTTTTTTGCATCAAGAGCTAAACGCGTTAAAGCAAACTAACCTAACATTTTATAAATATCTAAAGGTTAGAATTTAAATGTAAGATTCTGCTTATATCAATTCACTTTATTACTTCAATAAAAATAAAAAATAAAAAAAAAAACACTTTATGACTCATAGTTGAAGGCGTGAACCCCTCTCGATAATTCTAATTCAAATTGAATTCCATCAAATTAATTAAAAAGAAAATGAATATTTATATTTTTTACATATTAATAAAAAATTTTAAAAAAATATCACATATATATTTATATATACTATCTATACTATTATATTAAGCGAGAGACTCATTTGATATCATGGACTTTTTTTTTTCTTTTTTTTTTTAATTTTTTAATATAAATCCTAGCCACATACTTTTACAGTTTTCTGCCAAAACTCTACTACATTCACGGGCCCTCAAATTTTTTTCTTTTTTATTTATATCACTTATTTATTTTTAATTTTTTTCTCAATTTAAATTATTTTATTTTATTTATTCATCATAAAATTATAATTATATTAAAAATAATTGTAAATTAAGTAATTATATGAAAATTTTTATTTAATTTTTCTATTTTTACGGATAGTGTACAGAGTTAGTAGTTATATAATTAAGAGCTAATTCCAGACACCCCCTGACCTTTGGGATTTAGTGCGCTTTGCCCCCTAACCTTTGAATTGGTGCGATTTCCCCCCTAACCTTTGAAAAATATCACACTTAACCCCTTTTAACAAACTTTGACCGTCGATTTCTCTTTTATCATGGCGATCCAAACTTCAAAACCACCACCATCGTCTTCGTCTCTCCAAGGCGAACAAAGTCCATACCCTAGTCGACCCTATTAACCGCCGAAAGCCGCTTCAATGCTTCGCCCGTCGTGCATCGTCTTTGACCGGTGATTTCTACTTCGTCGATTGTCGGATTTTAGTTTCGAGACCATTGTTGTGTTCCTTGCGTTGAAAGTCTCAATTTGATATGTAATATCAACACATTTGAAATCTATTTTACGCATATCTACTTTGCTAAAGGGGTTAAGTATGATATTTTTCAAAAATTAGGGGAACAATCTCATCGATTTTAAGATTAGGAGGTAAAATACACTAAACCCAGAAAGAGAGGGGCCCCTATAATTAATTTAGTTCCATCTAATTTGAATCCAAAACTTAGAGGTGCATGCATGAGAATGCTTCGTGCTTAATTAATCCACCCCACTCATATTTGAAGCCAAGTGGTGTGCATGAGCCAAAGGCACCGCTTCGTCACATAGCCCCCACGGCCCCACGTATTAACGCCAAAGCACACGCGTCGCCACCGCAATTCCTCCGCCGCCAACCGCCGCTACCTCAATTACAAACACACATGATATACCGATATACACACAATTACCCACCATATAATTACGAGTTCCACTAACACGCATTTGCTTGCCTCAATTGAAGCTGAGAACGAAGTAGTTGAAGACCCAAAATGCAGCAAAGTAGAGAAGAGGAGGAGGAGAGAAGCAATGCCCCTCTAATGGCGTTGAATCACGTTTCTAGGGTTTGCAGATCGGTGAAGGAGTCGGTGGATTTCTACACGAAGGTGCTGGGGTTCGTCCTGATAGAGCGGCCGGAGTCGTTCGACTTCGACGGCGCGTGGCTGTTCAACTACGGCGTGGGTATTCATTTGGTGCAGTGCAGGGATGAGGATAAATTGCCCAACGATAAGGTCCGCTTGGATCCCATGGATAACCATATCTCCTTTCAGGTTAGTTTCTGGTTTTGACTTTTGATGTTGTTTCATGGTTCTTGTTCTTCTACAATTATATGCGGATTAGTGTACCGTTTAATGATTATATATCTGTTTATGGAGAATGATGATATATTATATATCAAGTGGAATAATAATGTGTGAACTGATTTGATTAATCCAAGCTATATCTCATAAACCATCCAAAGTGTGAAAATGATACTTTGGGTAAGGTATCATTTGTGTAGGTCCCGTTTGGATAATTCGGAAGCTTGGTTTGCTGAAGAAGTATACTTGTACTATAAAGAAGAATAAAGAAGAATGAGATTAATTCTAGTTCTAACATGTCCCACTCAAATCAAAGTCAAATCAAGGTAATGTAACGAGGAGAGAGTGTTTTATACTTGTGTAATTGGTGGGAAGATTTGGAAAGAATGATCAATCAAATATAAAGTATAATACATTTGCTATTATGATTGGTGGGGATTAGTTCGGATCGAAATTGGATTAGAATCTAACAAGTATAATACATTTGTCATGATGATTGGCTGGATGATCAGTCAGATTGAAATTGGATTAGATTTTTCCAATCTCGTTCGATTTGGGTTTAGGGGAGCGCATGGTTGTTTCTTGCTACAAGGCCGTACGAATATGAATGGGTACATATCTGAATGGATCAGTAATCGATCAGTGTAGTATAGTTGAATAACTGAAATATTAATACATATTTTGGGACTTTATTAAGAGAGAACAAAAATTATGGATGACTCGAATTAGCAACATCCATACATAGATAATTCCTTTTAGAATTAATATCTATCCTACATAGATGTGTATGGTGGTAAAATTTGAATCGTGGTAGATATTTCTCGATCATCCATGATAAAATTGTATCTGAGAAAGAATGAAAAAGGAGGACATGCATGTTACTAATTGATAGATATATATATCTTCACTTTTGAGTTCAAAGTAGTGATATGAAGTGAACTCGAGGGTTTCTTTTGCTGCGAAATCAGACACTAAAGTCGTCACAGATTTAGATAGTCGGTCATCAATGGGTCACAAATCAGTGATCCATTCACCAATTCCATCTCCGTTGGTGTTGATGGTCATTAATTCATTTTGATATTAGTTTTATATACTAACAAAGATATCTTGTTTATTTCAACAGCCTTCAAAACTCTAATTATGAATGTTTCTGTAGTGCGAGAATATGGAAGATATGGAGCGGAAGCTCAGGCAATACGACATGAAATATATGAAGAGAACAGTGGGGAATGAAGAGGAAGGCACAGCCATTGATCAGTTATTTTTCAACGATCCAGATGGATTCATGATCGAAATCTGCAATTGCGAAAACCTGAAGCTGGTGCCACAGCGCTCCATTGGGAGAATTAAGCTGCCATCTGATAAGCATAATCCGCCTATAGAGCTGGACAACAATGAAGAAAATGCGTCTTCTTAGGATTTTGAAATTAATCTACAACTATTTTGCTCTCTTTTTGTTCGGTCTTTCTTCGTGTTTCGTTTTGGGCTTGGCTTTTGAATGCTCGATCGCATCGATCTTCATGATTTTGTTCATGGGATTACTAAGAAGGAACAAGAGAAGATGAGTTCATTTTTGAAAAGTTTACTATAATTTCTTCACTTAGAGCTGCAGAGTATTGAAATGAAGTGCACGACGACTTGCTTTCTTTGTGGCCAAGGATTCAGGTGGGTAGTTAGGTAACCAGTCAATTCTTGAATAGGTGAATTCTGAATGTGATCGGTCATAAAATTGATATGATCCTAGTTGATCCATTGGTCCACCCATCAGTCAATCACGAATTTACATAGTCAAGTTAGATCTTATTTTATTTTATTTTATTTTTCTATATATATTTCATTTATCTGGGTTGTTTTGGATCATACTGCTTAGACCTGTAATGTTATGAACGGCATGAGCAAATAACCAAAATTTAGAGAACCAAACGAAGGGAAATTCTCTTTTCTTTTCTTTTGGGTACCGAGAAATTCACACAACATGAAACCAAAAATAACACCAGGGAAATATAACGCAGACATTGTGTAATAGTCAAGAACAGGCAAAGAAAAAACCTTAAAATTTAAAAATCGAACTCTTGGAGAAAAACTGTCGTCGCGAGGAGCTCATCTTATTTTAAATGAAGCTTTCAACACAAATCTGATTTGATCCGATAATTGTAGAATATAAAAGCTTAAATAGTCTCAACTCTCAATCCAACTATTCAATTTGTTTAAAATTGATAGATATAGTTTGATCTTATACCTTACTGTTGTATTGATAAGTTTAAATACTTATCATTAAATTATTTACTTGTTTCTAAACTATCTGCTAGTTAAACTTATCATTAAATTATCTACTTGTTTCTAAACTATCTGTTTGTTCCTAAAGTATTTGACATTTGATGGTTGCTGCGTTGGCTATGATGCTCAGATACTGACACGGCACGATCCGAATACGGCGACACAAATTTTTTTCAAAATTTTCACATGAGGAGTGTCGGATACAGGAATTCCCAACACGAGTTTCTGACACTATACGACACGACAAAATATTATTTTTAAAAGTGTTCATGCATCAGGCTATTTTGGTCGATTCAGTTGATGTTGGTGGACTTACCTACATAATGCATGAGAGACACGGGCATAGAATTACGTTGATTTATTTAGCATAATATAATGTTGTTTCCTACCTTAAATTCAGTAAAAGAATATATATATATATATATATATATGTAACTTGCATGTTAATTTCAGATTTGATGTATTGAATATTATTCAACATCATGTTGGAGTTCAAGACAAGGCAGGTGGGTGACAGTGGGGTGGGTCGTATATAATTCTTTTGCCAGAAAAAAAAAAAACATTACTGATTTTAAAAAAAAAAAAAAAAAGGCAAATAGTAAGGTAGTTACGTATAATTATGCCAACAAATTAAAGCTCCACCACTGAATGAGTAATATGATACGTAAACCGAAAATTCAATTTGGACTAACTTTGATATATGTATTTGCAATTTTGCGTTTTAATTCTTATTCTTAACCTTGTCTCTTTTCTCTTTCAGTTATAATCCCTCAATTTCTGGAACTTCCACACATATGCAGATTAAAGTTTGCTGGATGATTCTATCCGGACCAAGTTCAATCGAACCAGTATTATCAATAATTAAAGTGCAATTTGCTTACGATATAACTGGCTTGGTTTGATTAATATCAAATGAATAAATTTCTTTCCCCTTTATACATATAATACTACCACACAAATATACACCATTTTGTCTAATGATATCAATCTATTAACAACATATCACATCTTCTATGCTTAATTAAGTACTTGAGTTCTTCAAATTGGAAGAGAATTTGACATGCAAACCGTACGTTTCTCTTCCTGAAGATCCTCACACTTGTTCAAAGACTCATACTCAACTATCTCTCTCGAATACAACTTGATCATAACCAGATAGAAACACATGGAAAAGACAGTCACAGCCATCAAACACACCCCAAACAACATGTTCACCAGCGCCTTACCACGTTCCAATGCCCCGTCGCCATGACACAACACGACATCCCGCCCCGGTGCCTCCTTCAGGAAGCAACCATCGGACATCCACCGTGGGTTCCAGAGCACGACCCCGGTCACAAACAGCCAAATGCCCTGTAGGACCACGCTGAAAGCCCTAATGAACGACACCACGAAGCTCCGGGAGCACCCAACGGCCACGAGCAGCGTCGTTGCCAAGGCTACCCCCGTCGCGATCTGGAGGAGCCAGTGGTACTGCCCCTCGATCCCCATGTGGTCAGTCGAGTGCAGGTGCAGTATCAAAAGCTGCTGCCCGAACGCGACAGCCTGGAGGAAGTGGGCCAGCCCGTGGCCGGCTGGCCCACGAGGGGCGCCGAGACTGTCTAGGACCGCCGCGAAGAAGGCGTACACGAAGAAAGACATGGCGATGATCGAGTGCTCGAAGTGGGGCAGGTTCTTGGACGGGATCGAGCCATCCGGCGAGAGGAGCGTCCGCCGAAAGAAGAGTTCCATCAGGGTAAAGATGAGGGTTACCATCATGATCGTGATGAGCTCTAAATGTTTGAGCCTTGAATAAGGGTACCATGGCTGGGTTCTGTAGGTCTTTGGGTGGAGAATGTGGTGTTTGATGCAGTTGAAGAGATGCCATAGGCCTATGATCAAGAATGCCAACCCTAATGAAACATGGCCTGAGGTGCCACCCGCCATTGATTTGTTAGTTCGTTTCTTTTGGGGGGTTAATTTTTTGCTTGTGATATATAAAGGGATTTTGTGTATATAGAGGTTTGTTGGAGAAGTAGGGTTATATATTACTTATTGGATTAGGGGCCAATGAGGGGCTCACAGTTTGTGCATATGATGATCTTGCCTTGTACTACTATGAAATGATTCTGCAATTTATCTATCGAGAAAAGGGACTTGCTGGCAAAGGAAATTCTGCTTAAAGGAAGAGTTATTCATCATACTTTTGAGGTGTTCTTCGTTTAAATTATATGATATTATGTTGGTTAAGAGGGCTAAGATAATGATCAAGAAACACGAAAACGTAAATGAAAAAATAACTGATTTGCATTAAGTTGGTATTAGAAATACAAAAATGCTTTGTTGATATTTTAGTTTTTAAATACACCGCCATCATGTTGCTTAAGGGGCTTTAGTTATTGGATAACTATATGGGTACTCTTTTTAGTTTCCACCTAGTAACGAAAACAAAATTTTACAGAGGAGAAATTAATAAAAAAGAAAAAAAACTGTCAGTAATTTTTATTGGAACCTTACAGTAATTTTCATAGTTTTTCAGTATAATTATTAAAAATAAAAAAAAAAAGTTAATAATGAAATCTAACCAACTGAGGCCTGAGGATATACCTCATGATTATCCGAGGGTTAAAACTTTTTTGCACCTCAACGTTTGAGATAATTTACACTTTAGTACCCAACCTTTAAAATTTAAGAATTCAATACCCAACCTTTGATTGTTTGTTCACCTTGGTGCCCAATCATAAAATTGGCGAAATTTTCCGGCCAACATAATTTTTTAAGGGTAAAACAGTCATTTTAATTTTGTAGGCACCATTAAAAGATTTCACAAAAAAAAAAACAAAAAAGAAAAATGCAGTGTGCCAGACCTCAAACCCCAATCTTCTTCTTGTTCCTCCTTCATACCGCCTCTGCATCACTGTCGCTGCCGCCTGCTTAACAACACCAGAATCGCAGCCCCACCATCATTGCGCACACACTCTCCCCGAAATCGCTCCACCACCAACCATTGCGCACACACACACACACACGAACTTTCAAGGCCCTTTCCCCAATTCTCTTACTTCATTAACCCAACTCCAAGCTCTCAACCTCAACAAAACGGATTTTTGGGGGGTGTGTGCTCTGATTAGTCCTTTGCTTTTCTCACATCATTTCTCCATGCCCTTCCCCCAATCTTCCAGATCTGGGTGTGCGCTGTGAATAATCCATATTGTTCTAGATCTATGTGTGTGCATATGTGATTTGGTGTGTTGATATGTGTGTGTGATTTTGTGTCATGTACGGTGGTGCGATTTTGGTGATGGTTGGCTAAAAAGGTGATGGTGGCAGTGGTTGTGTAATTCACATTTGTGTGCGTGTGCAATAGTGGTGGTGGAGTGGTTTCAGGGGGAGTGTGTGTGCAATGGTGGTGGTGCTACGATTTTGGTACTGTGAAGCAGGTGGTGGCGATGCAAAGTTCTTGGCGACGGTTATGCGGCGGTGGCATGGTGGAGGAATAAGAAGAAGAAGAAGACGGCTGGGGTTTGAGGATTTGACACACCAGTCTTTTTCTTTTTCTTTGTTTTTTTTTTTTTTTTTTAAATTTTTAATGGCTACAAAATTAAAATGACTGTTTTGCCCTTAAAAAGTTCATGTTGGCCGGAAGAATTCGCCGGATTTTATGACTGGCTACTAAAGTGAACAAAAAATCAAAGATTGAACATTGAATCCTGAATTAAATTTTAAAGGTTGGATACGTAAATCATTCCAAACGTTGGGGTGCAAAAAATGGTTAACCCTTATCCCAATTAAAAATTTAACATGCACACCTCACGGATAATTTGGTCATCTATTTGAGAGTATTATGAAATAGTCTTTTCCTACCTCATAAACCTAACTAATTCTAACTCAAAATCTGAGTCCATCAAATCGGTATAATTAGATAGTGTTTTACACTTATTATATAGTTGGTGGAAAACTTAAGTAACGTGACAAATCAAATAACATGTGTAATATACTTATTATTATAATTGGATGAACTTGGTCGAATCAAGTTTAGACTAGAATTTGTCATGAACTTTGAACGTTTGTAATATTGGATAAAAATGCACCTCATGTTTAATGAAATATTCTCATATTTCCTTCTACATAAATTATACAATGCATGCTAAACATCGGTTTTGTGATTTGTTTTTAATACATAAAAATAGAAATTTTAATGACTTAAATTGTGACACCTCGTCTGCTTGCACGTACAGGTTTGTGCCACGTGTGAGTTTAATTTCCGTATTTGCATTTATTTTCATATTTAAGTGATGCATTTATATTTGAATTCTATTCTTTTATTCAATTCTTATATGATTTATTTGGAATATTTGATAAGAGTTTGCCCTACTTGAACGTATGATTTGAATTCTTATGATTTGAGAATTTGTGAAGTATGCATTTGAGTCCCGAGCATGCTAAATTCGTGAAACACGTGAATTATATGATTTTAAGACTTAATTGTATGATTTAAATGTGTTTTGGACTTGATTGATCCTTAGAGGACTCAATTGAACTTTTGTTCAAAGTTTTGGACCTTTTAGCAAATTGGTCACCCTTGAGTCATTTAATCATAACTTGAGTTCGGGAACTTGGATTCAAGTTCCGTCCTTGCCGTTGGACTCCAATCGATGATTTTGACCCAATGGAACAAGCCTTGTAATATTTCGATGCCATTTCGACCCCCGACGACGCAGATTTCAGCCACACGTACCTAATACGCCCCTATAACCTATTTGTGAGCTATGAGACATATCCTTGTCCTTTCTTTGACCCTAAACTCAACCAAAAGCCATTTCTCTCTCCCTCGTTCTGCTGAGATTCAAACCATTCACCCAAGAGAGAAGGAAGAAAGAGCAAACAAGAACCCCACCTCCATTATTGCCCATTTTTTAGCTCAAGATAGGCTATTTCTTGCTCCAACCTCGAAGGTAAGTTAGGATTCTCAAGACTAATTCAAACAGCCCTACTTTTAGGGCTGTAAATGGATATTCGAAAATCCGATATCCGTCCGCATCTGAATCCGTTTACAGAGGATATTATCCGTATTCGATTATAGACATCCGAATTATAAACGGATAAGGATATGGTAATAAGGCATCCGATCCGTTTAACATCCGATCCGTTTCATTATCCGTTAGATATATCCGTTATCCGATTTATCCATAATCCGTATCCGATAAATAATGTATTATATTAAAATATATACACAAAACTGTGTATGTATGATAGATTATTAGTATTAAGTAAATTTTTTAGCGCATTTACTAAAGAAAAACATTAGGTTTTATTAGTAACTATATGTTCACGTCAATATTCATATAGAGATAATATAATTAACATATATTATGTTACTAATAAAAGTATTATATTTCAAATTAATTATATGATAAAATTTATAATTTCACCACATTTATACATTTGCTAAAACATAAAAATGATCTATATAGATATACTTATTATTTCTCTATTCGTCTAAAATATATATATTCAAAGTTATATAATTATTAAATAATTTATCTATAAATGAATAGTTGATAATCTGATTAAAAGTTCGAAGTTATATATAAATAAATAATTTATGTCAAATTTTGAATAGTTGAAAATCCGATTAAAATCCGAATCCGTCCGAATCCGCCTTGTATCCGTATAAAAAGGATATTATCCGAATTCGATTTAAAAGGATATTATCCGTATCCGTCCGAATCATAAATGGATAAGGATATGGTAATCATACATCCGATCCGTTTATTATCCGTTTACACCCCTACCTACTTTAATCCAATCAAAACCATGTCAAGAATATAGTGGCCAGAGTGTAACTGCCAGAAAATTCAACCAAAAAGGGATTTGAGTTCTTGAAATCTGTCTTCAAATCCCATTTGCTAATAGATATAAATAACCCTCACCCATATTCAAGAACAAACACAGAAGCCATTGCATGTGAATTCATAAATAAAAGAAAAGAAAATGAGGTGCATTATCAAGCAACAACATTGGTTCTGATCTTGTCAATGATTCGGCCAATTCTTGTCAATTCTTTTAAGTTCCATTACTTAATTTTTGGCACAGCCGATCATCTACCTTCTGTTTTTCGCAGTTGGGAACTTAATAATAGAATGTGGAAGTCCTAAATGTTCCTTTACTGCATAACATTCTTAAGAGCAGAAAAGATGCCAACTTGATACTATAGGATAACGAACCAAAGGGCAAAAATTATTCTTAAACACATGATGTTCCAAAGGGCTCCAAATACAAACCAACTAACATAAAGAGGGAAAGCTGTGAAAAATCCTACTCGAGTTGCATGCTCACCAAAATTATTTCTTCATACAAGTAATCAACCCAGAAAGTCTAAGCTTAAACACTCTAAGCGAACACCCATCAAGAATTAAGCATAACTCATCATCATAAACCAGATTACTATGAATATCTATGATTTTTCTTGGCCTTCTAGTTTAAACAACAAAGCTCCGTCGACAAAAATGCATAACAGAAAGAAGAGTGAGATTTTACCTCGACAAGAATGGGCAAATTGAAACCCGCCACCCGAATCACTGTAGCCTGAATCTGTTGTTTAGTTGAATAGACATTGAAAATAGGAGTTGAATTGTATTTTGGTTGTATTGATTCATAATCAGAAAAAGAGTACACGGGGAAAGCATAAATAAAAAAAGATCCTAAATCAAGGGAGTAACACAATCCCGTAATAAGGTAAAGGATTTTTTCCTAAAATACTTAAGTCAACACTCCCCCTCAAGGTTGGTCGTGGGATACCCAACACCTAGCTTGTCCAAAATATCATGAAACACTTTCCCCGTAACAGCCTTCGTGAGAATGTCTGCCAACTGGTTTTCAGATCGCACAAAAGGAAGAGATATCACCCCACTCTCTAGTTTTTCTTTGATGAAGTGGCGATCAATCTCTACATGCTTCGTTCTGTCATGCTGCACCGGATTTTCGGATATCTGAATGGCGGCCTTGTTATCACAGTTGAGAGGGCACGCTTTATCTGAAGGAAACCCGAGTTCAGCGATCAACTTTTTTAACCAGAGTACTTCAGATACGCCTTTTGCAATGCCCCTGAATTCTGCTTCGGCACTAGAGAGTGCTACGACCTTTTGTTTCTTGCTCCTCCATGTGACTAAATTTCCCCCAACGAACGTAAAGTAGCCAGAGGTTGACCTTCTGTCAAGTGGGTTGCCTGCCCAATCTGCATCTGTGTAGGCTTCTATTTGTAGGTGACCAAACCTTTTGAACAGAATTCCTAGGTCCGGAGAACCTTTCAGGTATCTCAATATTCGCAATGCTGCCTCCATATGCTCCTTCTGAGGGTTGTGCATAAACTGACTTACTACTCCCACGGCATACGCGACATCAGGTCTGGTATGTGAGAGATATATGAGTTTCCCTACGAGGTGTTGATACCTCGTTCGGTCAGCTGACTCAGCTCCTTCAACAATCTTCAATCCATGATTGCTCACCATGGGCGTATCACTTGGCTTGCAATCCAGCATACCTGCTTCTGTCAGTAGGTCAAGGATATACTTCCTCTGTGATAGATAGATCCCATGTCCTGACCGCATGACTTCAATTCCCAAAAAATACTTTAAGTGCCCTAAGTCCTTCATCTCGAATTCTGCAAACAGATTTTTCCGAAGATCCCTCATCTCCTCGGTATCATCCCCGGTAATGACCATATCATCCACGTATATGATCAGACAAGTGATCTTCCCATCCCTTCGTTTCAGGAACAGGGTATGGTCAGAGTTACTCTGTTTGTACCCATACCGTTTCATTGCAGCAGTAAATCGCCCAAACCATGCCCTAGGAGATTGTTTGAGACCATAGAGTGCCTTTTTAAGTCTACATACCTCGTTGGCTCCAAACTCATGTGAGAAGCCAGGAGGGGCTTCCATGTAGACTTCTTCAATGAGGTCACCGTGCAGAAAAGCATTTTTAACATCAAACTGATAGAGTGGCCAGTTTTGATTCACAGCAACGGAGATCAAGACCCTGATTGAGTCAATTTTCGCTACCGGGGAGAAGGTCTCTGCATAGTCCACCCCATAAGTTTGGGTGTACCCTTTGGCAACTAGACGGGCCTTGTATCGCTCCACGGATCCATCAGCTTTCCTTTTGATTGTATACACCCACCTACACCCAACTGGCTTCTTATCAGGCGGTTGTTGGCATTTATCCCACGTTTTATTCTTCCTGAGTGCATTCATTTCATCATCCATTGCCCGTCTCCACTCAGGAGACCCCATTGCTTCCTCTATGCTCCGTGGGACAATCTCAGTATAAATAGCAGCTGAGAAGGCCTTGGCTGATTCTGTCAGACTCCCCCTGACAAGGTTTGCCACTGGATATCTCTGCAACCTAGACTGGTGTTCGGGACTATACCGTCTAGGTGGGATCCCTCGCGTACTCCGAGGAGGGAGAACATATCTGTCCGTTTCTGTCTCACCTGCACTGTTAGCTGTAACAGATATAGAATTGGAATCTGTAAAATCCAAAACTTCTGTACTAACCTCAGGGATATCAGTCGAGGAAGATAATGTGGGCGTGAGCGTGGCACTTGTATCAGCACTAGGGGGGGTAGACCACCATTATCAGAAGACAACGGAGTTGCACAAAGCCAATTTAGTGGATCCTTGTTATGTTCACTCTCCCCCTGTCCACTAAGCTGGCTATAATAATATTCTGTTTCCACAAAATCACAGTCCATCGTGACAAACATTCGACGAGTTTTAGGGTTAAAACACCGGTAGCCTTTTTGGTGAATCCCGTACCCCACAAACACGCACTTCTCTGCACATGGATCAAGTTTGGACCGGAGTGCAGTAGGAATATGTACAAAGACTGAGCACCCAAATATCCGGGGGGTAAGAGCCAGCTCAGGCGGAACGTTAGTGAGTTCACTTAAGCATTGGATGGGTGTACGGAACTTAAGTATCTTCGTGGGTAGTCGGTTGGCTAAGTAAGCAGCTGTGGCTAAGGCTTCAGGCCAGAAGGAGGAGGGCACGCGAGACTCAATCATTAATGCCCGAGTGATTTCTAAGAGGAATCGGTTCTTTCGTTCCGCCACTCCATTCTGTTGGGGGGTATGTGGGCAGGTTGTTTGATGAACAAGCCCATTTTCGGAGAAGAATGCCTGTAATTTTTGGTTAACAAATTCGCCTCCATTATCGGACCGGAGTATTTGAACCTGCGCCTTAAATTGAGTGCGGATCATGTTGTAGAAGTGAATAAATTTGTCAAGGACATCAGACTTGTGCTTCAAAAGATAAATCCAACACATACGGGTGCAATCATCAATAAAAGTCACGAAATATTGAAATCCTCCACCACCAAGAACTGGGGCCGGTCCCCAAACATCAGAGTGAATTAAAGAAAACGGGATATCAACCCTTGTATTATTCAATGGAAAAGAATGTCTGTGACTTTTAGCTAACACACAAGTATCACAAGATAAATGTTCACTCGAAAAATTAGGAAACAACTTCTTCAGATACCCATCAGACGGGTGTCCTAAACGCCGATGCCATAACCAACTCTGTTTATCATCCAAACTCTGAGCCATTAATGTCCGTCCCCCAGAGACAACTTCGTCAACAAAATAAAGGCCCCCTCGTTCAGTGCCACGCCCAATTATCTTCTTCGAACGGATATCCTGCAGAACACAGAACGAGGGATACATTACAACGGTGCAATTCAGTTCTCGGGTAACATGACTGACAGAGAGTAGTTTATGAGATAAGGACGGAACAAGCAGACAGTTTGAAAGTTTCAATGTGGGTGAAAACTCAATCATTCCCCCTCCTTTTACCGACACAATTTCCCCACTAGCTGTTTGAATTTTTTTTCGATTCGGGGTTTGAGGTGTAATAATATCAGATGAATCATACGTAACAGTATCCGTTGCACCACAATCAAATATCCAGTGAGGAGTTTTAAAATTGCCCGAGTCACTCGTACCATTAATACCACCAATATCCTTTTTAATAGAATTTTTAAAAGAAGTAGTGGTTTTAAAAGAAGGGCAAAGAAGGGATTTTCCCTTCTTATGCCCTATACCTGGAGAGTATCGGCTGTCTCCCTCATTTGAGCCGCCACCACTCCTTTGAGCTATTCCCGCCGCCACCACTCCTGTGTCGCCGGTGTCGGCGTCTGTACCAGTGGCGGCCGCCGCGACGCCACGGCCTTGTCTCCGTTCAGTGCCTCCCCTCTTCTCGCGCGGAACCCACCACTCCGGAAATCCAATCAGTTCAAAACACCCTGCCTTCAAGTGGCCCTGTTTCCCGCAGTGCTCGCATTCAAGGTCTGATTTATTGTAGGGAGGAGGCGGCGGAGCCTGGCGCTGTGGGTCGGTCCGGCGTGTGGGTTTGCGTGTCACCGATTTGGTTCTTGTCCCTTGTCCCTGTACAATCAGTCCTGTTCCGATACCCGATGATGGGTTCGCCTCGTTGGAGGCTGCCGACGGGCCTAAGATGGTTCTCCTGGCGGCTTCCCGGCGGACGATGGCGTACGCGGCATCAACTGAGGGTAATTCTGTCTCTTTCAATATGTCTCTTGTAATCGCATCAAATTCTGGGTTTAGGCCAGAGAGAAATTTGAATAGGCGGTGTTCATCTTGGATTTTGTTGAATTTGGTGATGTCACTTGGAAATTCCATGGGATTGGGTCGCCGCCTATCGATTTCGGCCCAGATGCTTTTGCTGATGCTGAAGTATTCTTCGAGCGATGTCTGATCTTGTCTAATTCGATCTGCTTTGGTCATTAGATCGAAGATCTGTAAGCTATCTTCTCCGGACTGGTAAGTGGTTGATAATCCGTTCCATAAATCTCTTGAAGTTGGGTAATGAATGAACTGGGTTACCAGGCTAGAGTCGATAGCCTGTGTAATCCAACTAAAGACTTGCAAATCCCTTTGTTTCCAGGTTGGATATGCATCGTCTGACTCCGCCGGTGGTGCCGGACGGCCGGTTAAGTGGTTAAGACGCCCTCGCGCACCAATCGCGATTTCGAGCATCCTTGCCCATAAGACATAATTATCGTTGTTTAATTTTATGTCTATGGTTACTGGACCATCAGAATTGGGTTGTGATGGTTGTGGTTTCTGTTGTTGCAGAATTTGAGCAATCTGCTGGGAAAGGATAGTTGCTGCCTCGGACAACGCCGGCGACGAGGCTTCTGGCTCGTTGCCCATTGTTGAACGGTAGATGATGATGCCAATCACAGATCCTTACGATCGTGTGGCTCTGATACCATGTTGTTTAGTTGAATAGACATTGAAAATAGGAGTTGAATTGTATTTTGGTTGTATTGATTCATAATCAGAAAAAGAGTACACGGGGAAAGCATAAATAAAAAAAGATCCTAAATCAAGGGAGTAACACAATCCCGTAATAAGGTAAAGTATTTTTTCCTAAAATACTTAAGTCAACAGAATCGTCGTCCCCTCAAACTGAGTCGCCGTAGAGAAATTGGAAATGGTTCCCCTCAAACGCCGTAGAGAAATTGGTGAAATTGTTGGAGAGAGAAAAGTAAATTCTTGCAAAATTAGGGTTTTACATTTTACTATATGGGTAAAATTGAAAGAACGGGTATTATCGGGTCTATGCGCAGACCCGGACCCAATAAAAAATAAAAATGGGTCTAAATCTGGGCCTGGGCCTGGGCCTAATATTCGGGTACGGATCTGGGTATTTAAGTTTGTTTTGGGCCTGGGTCTGGGGAATCCCCACCCATTAGGAGAAACTGTTGGCTGCCGAAATCACAGGACTTCCTCCAAAGTTTAAGGCTGGGGTGTCTCTTTCATCGGAGTAGGTTAGAGAGCTGATGAAACCGAGTATTATAGAGCGGAATGATGACTTAATTCATAACACGTTCCATAACGATGATGCTCGAACCATTCTTAGTATCCCATTAGGTACCTCATGCCGTCCGGTTTATCTGATTTGGATTTTCAATAGGAAAGGGCGGTTCTCTATTCAGAGTGCCTACCAACTCGCAATTCAGATCGCTAATAGAGATAATGCTACTACTCCATAGCTTCTAATCACGGTGTTTGGAAAAAACTTTGGGAGTTGGAGGTGCTTCAAAAAATCCGAAACTTCTTGTGACGGTGTGGGCACGATATCCTTCCTGCAGGTGTGAATTTAGTCGGACGTCACTGTGGATCCGAAGCCGAGTGTATACATTGCGGGTCCTCTCAGGAAAATTTGGCATATGCTATCTTCCTTTGCCAGTTTTCAAGGCAGGTGAGGGCGCTGGCTAATGTACCTTGGGAGTTTGCACTTCGTATGGCCTCGCATCTGTTCTTTGGTGCATATGGAATAATAGAAATGCCCGCCAAGCTGAAGGAACTCTCCGTCAGCCACACGAAGTGGCAGCAGCGCAGAAGTCTATGCAGGCCCTTTACCGTCGCTGGAAGATGAAGTTACAGAAATGAATAGAGTGGTGGGGGTAAAGCCTCTGGATGACTGGATTAAACTCAATTTCGATGGGGCAGTGTTTAATGACTGCAACGCGATTGGAATTGGCGTGGTTAGAGATGCTAATGGTGGATGTGTAGGATGGGAGATTGACCGTTGGCGTAATTTGTCGGACCCTTATGCTGATGAAGCTTACGCGGCTACCGCCCGGCTGGGGCATGACTATGGTTGGAAGAGGGTAGTGTTGGAGGGTGACAATTCTGAGATTATCTCCCAACTCTAGTCAGCCGGTGAAGACCTCTCGGTGGTGGGTAATGTCATTGCGGACACTCGGGCTATATGTGCTACATTCGAGAGTGTCAAGTTCTCTTCTATTCGTCGTGGAGTCAATAATGTGGCTCACAAGTTAGCTAGAAATGTGGCCTCAACTTGCGTTGGTTCTTCTGATTTACCTTTGTTTGTGTCGGATTTACTTTTGGAGAGCCTTAGTTGGTTCCCTTCGGAAGAGGTTGGTCTTTAAAAAAAAAAAAGAACGGGGAATTCCCGAAAACTCCCCAAATGATAGGTCCAATTCCTTTTAGCTCCCCATTTTCAAAAATGATGTATTAAAATTCAAAAATCGCGTATCTAAAACCCCAAATGATGTATTTGAAATACAAGGAAAAAATCACGTATCTAAATCCCAGAATCGCGTATCTGTGACGCCCCGAACGTAGAGCCATCACATCCCCCGCACTAGTACACAGTACATATACGAAATGGGCAATCCGTATACACACCAAGCACTAGCGAACGGGAGATACTCAAGACCCACAACTAACTAGGCGGCACTAAACGTACTATCGTCAGAGAAAGCATACACTAGCGGAAGCGAGTAAAGCATTAAACAAGCAGTGATCACAGACCGATAGTATTTAAAGCATGCTAGTTCAAACTTCATAACCATATATACGCAAGCTAGTTACACGAGCCAAAACAAACCTCCTACAGCTAGGCCGTACTGGCCATAGTTATCAAAAGTAATCAATATTCAACTTATATCCTTAATATACATGCCATTAACTGAAGTAAGTTAAGTACGGGCTCACAGTAATCCTAGTTGAACTCGACTCTTAAAGAAAAAGGACTAGACACAAACGCCGCCTAGTCGACTCCAACCTGCAACCAATAAGGGAAACAAGAAAGAGAGAGAAAGAGAGTCAGTCGACTGACTGGTGAGGCGGGAACAATATACAAGGTATATAATGCAAGAGAAGAGATATGCAATACAATACAATGCAATCACCTTGACCCGATATAGTCCCATTTTAATCTTCTAATATAGATACAATCATTTTAGATTAAAAACGATGGGCCTATATCGAATTAAGGTTTTTCAATCAATCAATTTGGCACCGAGTTATGTCATTCTCCAACCTTTACTCCACAATCAAACACGATCAATAACAATAACAAGAAATCCTTCCTTCTTCCTCCCGGTGACGAAAGGGTTAATTAGGCCCTTAACGTCCAATAATACTCGAGTCATAACCCGTTTCGGTACTATGCTCCTTCGGCGTACCGGTCACAGTAGACACGCGCATTATCAACTACCTCCGATGATAATACGGGCCCCCGTAGAGGTCGCGATTAAGGTTCTCCGTCGGCCCGTTGCCTCCCCGGATCGCCTCATACACGTTGCCTCGGATCCCTTCCCAATGGAAATAAACCATTGAGGATTCATTTGACAAGCACTCGTTCATGCAATGCATGTAAAACACTTTCGTTTCATTTGTTTGAAGTCATGAACTCACTCGAGAACATATATATATAACCCCTTTGATACTTGCAATACGCTTTTAATAAAATCCATAACGTGGTAATCAATCACGTATCTACTATAGTATACATATACATATAATAGGCCACAAGTGAGGAGCAAAACCAATTCGTGTAGGTTGTATAGGTATAGGCTATTGGTTGCAGCAAGAAGATAAACTCACCTGGATGACTTCGACAAAAAGGGTAGGAGAACAAGATAACCTAAACGATCGGATCCTCGAGAGGATCACCTGGACACATGACACAAGTACGGGTGACATTAGACTCTAATAGGACCAAATAAGGACGCTCGACAATGAGACATAATGTAATGAGATGATATAAGATGTAATAAGAGTTATGAAATGGCATGAACACGTTTATATGTATGATTAATGCCACATAATACAATTAGACATATCATAGTGTCATATCATATACAAATTAGCATATATGTGGCTGAAAATCTAGAATAGATGCTTTGGAAACCAAGGGAACGAGCTAGGGCAGATATAACAACAAGTTCATGCAACATTAATACAAGCATTTTTGTGCAGAAACTTTCTTCATGCCACGTTGTAGAAAATTCGTCATAACTTATTACTCGGATATTATTTTAACGAACCGTAAAATTCCTAGTAAACTAGACACGTAGACCTTTCACGTGGTATAGGCCTCAATCCCTGGATGTTTCTGTATTATTACAGATTTCAGAGCAAAAGTGATGAAAACAGAATTAACGCTGCAGAAAACACATTTCCAAAAAGGTTACCGTTACCCTATCAAATGAAGTCGGATTAATCTGAAAATTTACGGGGATATATTCAATACATTCATAAATACCCCTGTACAACAGTTTTGAGAAATTCATACGTTTACTCACTCTTCTCAAGCCTTTAGTCCAGACCGGAAAACAGGGGACAGCTGAGTCGTTTCGAATTTTTCTCGGGTATCAAATGGACTCGGATTAACCTAAATTTTGACGGACATAAACCTTAATATGGTAGGAGTATCCAGTAAAAACAGTTTTGAAAATTGAGGTCTTATGAGTTCGGAATTTACGTCGGAATTTTCTGCGTATAAGCTGTCAAAGTTCAAACAATACAGCAACTTGGCTGCAGCGACACCTTTCAAAGACCGGCCTGTTTACTATATCAAACGAAGTTTTCAAACCCATGGGGAGCTAAAAGGAAGTTTTCAAACTCATGGGAAGTTTTTAAACATTCCCCCAAAAAAGAAACTATAAAAGAAAATAAATTTAATTTAATTAAAAAAGTTAGCGAATTGTGAACACCTTTGACAGCTGAACCAATAAGTATTGCGTTGGTCTCCACATTCTACGTAATTTCATAAAATTTTGTGGATGAGAGACTCCTGAAGGAGAATATACAGATTTTACTTTTAATATTTTACTAATAATTTAGGAAAAATTCATCATTTTAGAAAGGGGAAACTGCCCTCTAATATTATAGATTTTGTCTTTTTAGCACCTCAAAATCAAACTTTTTGTCTTTGTAGTAATTTTTCTTTTAAATACACCCCACATGGTTACGGGATCCGAACATAGGTTATTACCCTAAAGAAAGAATCTTTTAATCACTTGAACCAATTCTATTGATTTTTTTAAACAATTAATCAATTTGGAACATTGATCTTTTAGGGGTAATTATAAAATAATTAAAATAAAACTATAGAAAAATAAAAATATTCACAAAAAATCTTTGAAAAGGTTCTCCGCTAATGCCAAAAACATATTTTCTTTTAGTTTAGATAATTTTAAATCCGAGTCTAACTTGATCAAATTAATTTAATTAGAAAATGAATGTTTTATAATGATCTATGATTGGTGAAAATTTTAAGGAAAATAACAAATGACAATTATATTTTAATTAATTAAGTTCGATAGAATCAATTTTGCGATAAAATTTTTTCACTTTTAGGAAATAATCATAGCAAATCACTTTTTTATTTTTTGAGATAATTACCGAGTGCCTCCGAGTTTGACATAAATATAGAAAATCCTAGAAGTTTTCGTAAATTACGAATAACTCTATTTTTTTTTTTTTTCCTATTCCCACAATGTGTTACTTTTGTTATTTTTTTAATTTTTTTTTCTTTCTAACCTTCTATTATATATATTTTTCTTTTTCTCATATTTTTTAATTTTTTTTAGATTATTTTTTACTAATCTAATATAGTAATATTATTTTATTTATTTATTATAATTTTATGATTATACTAAAGATAATTATAATAAATATTAACATAAAAATTTAATTCAAATTTATATTTAAATAATATGTTTTTTTACAGGCACGTCCTGTGTGGTGAGAATTATTAGTGTAAAATAAAATGACGTTTCTTTTCTAACAATCAGTAAGAACAGTATATTTATACAAACAAAATTGTGGTTAACTGGGTGGTGAAAGACAATGTTGATGATCACCCGATGAAAAACATCATTTTGGATTGTCGTCGCTTGCTTCATATGCCTTGGGAGACTAAGTTTGGTCATGTCTATCGGGAGTGCAACTATAGCGCTGATAAGTTGGCCCGGATGGGGCATGAGGTTAATACTGATTGTGTTATTTGGGACTCGCCTCCGGCCGAGTTCGCGTAGTTTTTTGCTTTTCTTTGCCCCGGTCTGGGCCTCTGTTGGACCAAAAAAAAAAAAAAAATACAAACAAATCATAACAAATCACATTATTTGATTATGTATTTTGTTTACAGTTATTTTTTCTTTTTTTTTATTCAATCTATTTATAATTGATCCTCAATTCCTAAAAATTATATTTTTGTCACTTAATCATTTAAATCTATTTTTGTCGCTCATTGCCAATTAGATAAATAATTTTAACAGTTATTAACTAGATAAAATATAATGCAACACCTAAATATCAGGTCTGAACATTATAAAGTGATATATTATAGTTTCTATACTATTGAAACTCTTACTCATCATGACTTTGCACTCAAAATTTGTGTGTGTGTATAACAAAATAACTTAAATTCTTAAATCAAAAGAGATTGAAAACTCTGCACATTAGATTAAATACGTGATTGTTCGGTGAGAACTCTGAGTAACTTGAGATTGGAGAATACGTGAAAAGTTTAATATGTTTAAATTTTGTGCTTTTCTCCAATGATGGCGTCTTGTTCCTATTTAGAGTACAATAGTATACCAAATCATGTCAAGTAGTTAACATTCCCATTAGTTAATTTTAAACAAATATTAACTGCATATTATAAATTATAATAATGAAAAATAAAAGAGTAATAGCGCATAAAACACAGATAATCATTACCTTTGTTTTTTTTTTTTTTTCCTTTGCCGGTTTGACGACCTTTTGAATTGTAGGTTTAAGACAACATTATTTAGGGCGTTCACATCGTTTGAATTGTATAAGATCATGTACTTTTTATGTAGACTGTGTTGACAACGCTCGTATATTTTAATGTGTTTTCTCAAGTGTTCCATTCTCAACAAGAAGAAGTATTTTTTATAAATTCCTCAAAATCATGTTGTGCAATTGTGAAGTGCTCCTTAGAAATTACTCCTCCTTCTATTAGTCTTATTGCTCGTGTGAATAATAAGTGATCATACCATTCTTCAGAACTGTCATAGTCCTCACTAATCGGGACCTTTTGCATTATATGTCATAAGCAAAGATGATGTCGGGTATTTCGAAACACTATATCAATTTTCATAACTTTGCATTGATTATTTATTATAATAGGTGATGCTCATCCTGACATACATGTTAATTATCTTTTAAACAACCTCACAAATGATTGTGTTGTTTCATCAACTAAAAGACCACACCCCAAAAGAACGAATTGATGGTTGATCCTCACAAATGATGCAAATGGCATATCATACCTATTTGTTAAATATGTCTTATCAAATATAAGAACTGGAGTACAACAGTAAAGAAACAACTTGATTAAATTCTGGTTATGGAATTCAAATTAATAAGATTTACCGTTCTTTAATGGTACAAGTTGGAGGAACAGAGAATTTAGATTTTGATTAAAAATACGTTAAGTATATATTGCTAAGTATAAGTGTATAAAGCTAGTGTAAGGAGATATACAAGTTATGCACAAATATTTTTGTGATATGTAGATGAAAAACCCAAGCTTTTTTCATTTAATGGATTTTGATGATGAAGCACGATTTAAAAAGATTTTTGGGCATATGCAAGGTCTGGAATCGATTATGAAATTTTTGAATTCAGGTAAAATAATAAACTAAATATAACCAAAAAATAAGGCCATTAAAAGACGCAATGAAAATAATACCAAATTTAACAAGGTTCGACTAATTTAGCCTACGTCCCCGGGCACTGCTCAAATATATTTCACACAAGAACTATTACAAAGTGAGAGAGAATATTTTGTTTGGATGCACTAAGCTAAAATGGAGAAGAGCTAACACTTACATAATTTCAATGTGTATAGAAAACACTTGTCCCAACCTAATTCATGTCTCTACTTTGATACAATTTGTGGTCCCATCCCAACCTAATTCGAAACCCTAACTCTGCATTAGTATGATATTGTCCGCTTTGGGTCTTCGAATGCATAGCTCTTCAAATCATAATGCAGGTGCGCACATAACCAAATTGTCCTACGCCGTACGACCTAGACAGACACAACACGACACTAGAGCTCGGTTTTGCAACCTAGAGCTCTGATACCACTTAAGGATGTAACACCCCAAACGGAGGATGCCACATCCCCCGCACTAAGACCCAGACCCGGTCACGAAATGGAAAGTCCATGCCCGAATCTGAATCATAGCGAACGGGAGACCAACTCACACACTAGGCTAGGCGGATCTAACTTGACAAACTCAGAGTGCGGAAGCAATTAAAACATACAACAATAGATAGCGGAAGCATTTAAAACAAAACATGCAAAGCAGGTGACGGGTTCAACTAGCATAAATACCTAGTCCCGAATCAATTCATAATCCAACATAATAAACAGCATAAGCATCATCATAATATCTTCTAACATCCAAATACTAGCTTACTAACCCCACACCGGTTTAAGTCTAAGTAGAACATAAACATAACCTTCAAGTGTGAAATTGCCCTTCATTTTATGTGGAAATTTACCATATCACACACGGTTTGTACGCGGTTTTCAAATGACCAAAATGCCCTTCATTTTATGTGGAAATTGACCAATTTGCCCTCAATTTTATCCCTATAAATAGGGGTTGATACCTTCATTTCTCTCATTCCAAAATTTGGAGCAGCAATTCGACAGCTTCTCTTTCTTTTCTTTTAAATTAGTTAATCCCTAATTAAGGGATTAATTAATACATAATTAGGTGGTTATATAATTAATATATAATCCACTTAATTAATAGAAAATTAGGGAATTTTCTAGTCTAGAAAAATGAATTTTTCTAGAAAATTTTTTCTCGAGTATTTAGGCAAATACTCGCGGAGCCCACACTCCGAGGGTCTAATCGGGGATATTGTGGGGAAGCTCTGCCGGTCTCACGAGTGGGAAAGGAGCTGGAAAAATGCCGTTAGATAGCCATGATTGCAGTACGGTAATAGTTTTCAGTTATTTTATTTTAAGCATGATAAATTATGTGCTCTTAAGTGTTAATTGCATGTTAGATATTTATCTGTTTAAGTGATTTAAAATTTATTATCAATTGCATGTATATACTTGAGTAGATCCGGCTAAGTCTTCCGCTTTGTATTAAAATGTTTTAGAAATATTTTAATACTTGTATTATAATAAAAATTTTAAAATGTGGTCCCGAACTGCTACTGTTCTGGGCCCGCATCCCAGCACTGGGTCCCTTTCTTGGCGGAAAGACTGGAGGCGACGGTCTCAGGGTCTATCTCTGGAACGGAAGAGAGAAGATTGAGGGTAGTGGTGAAGGGCTGAGATGGAGAACAGAGAAGTGTACCGGCTGCGGTTCAGTGGCGGAGCTGTCGGATCTGGGGTGGAGAGGCATGATGGTGGTTGTGGCTTGGTTGTCGCTGAGAGGAGAAAGAGATCCGAGAAGGAGATCGCGTAGCGGCGGTAGAAGATCTCGCTGGGGGCGGCGGAGATGGTGGTAATGGGTGGCGGAAGATCCACCGCTGCTTGCCCTAATTTCCTTGTTCAAGAGTGGTGGCGCTGAATCTGTGAAGGTGGAGGGTTTTCAATCCCTTCTCAAGTCTGGCCGAGAAAGAGAGAAAGAGATAGCTTGTTGTTGCTCCTTGGCCAAGATCCAAGAGGAAAGGAGGTCGACGCCGGCTTCACAGTGGCGGAGGGCTGAGTCGTGGCGGAACTTGGTGGTGGAGCTGTTCTCGCTGCTGCTGAGTGCATACGGGGAGGAAGGAGAAGAATGAGGTGAAATAGCTAGGGTTTTGCGACGGCGTGGCGTCGGAGGAGGAAAGGCGTCGTCGGCGGGCAAAGGTAGGCGGTGACGGCGGCGGGTGTTCTTAGAGTTGCTGCGCCGCTGCTGAACGAGATGGGGAGGGATGAAGAATGAAATAGGGTTAGGGTTGTCTCGGTATAAAAGAGATCCAATTCCGAAATTGCAATGTAGTCCCCCGAAAGATCAATTTAAGCAATTAAGTCATTCAGTCCAATTAGAGAATGTATTATTATGAATGTAACCTCAAGATTTAAAATAGTGTCCAATTAAGTCCAATCACTAAAATACAAAATTCAATTAAGTCCCTCAAAGAATTCAAGTCACGCAAATGAGTCTCAAAGTTCAAGTAAGGTTCAAATAGATCCAATTAAAGATTTTGTAATTATAAAAGCATCCCCAAGGTTTTAAAGTAGTATACAATTAAGTCCAATTTGATTCCTCATAATTAGAAAATGATCCCCAACGTCCGATAATTACAATTTAACCCACATAATTTAAATTAAAGAGCAAATAGGTACTAGGCACATATTTCAATTAAGTCCACATATTTCCATGGGATTACAATTGAGTCAATTAAACAATTAAAACATGAATAAAGCAATTCAAGCACACGCAAAGTTAAATAAATAACAATCTAATCGCACGAAAACGACATCGTATCTTGCTCCGAAAATACGGGGTGTTACAACCTTCCCCCCTTAAGAGAACCTGGTCCCCAGGTTCCACTGCTGAGCCGGAAAAGCTTCGAGTGATAGTGTCTTAACCCTTCTCGAGGAGTTGCGTAAAACTTAGCCTCCGTTGTGAAGTTTACTCTCATTGTCTTTACTGAACCTTTCTCGCGATGTCTCGTTCGTATCTTGCTCCGAAAATACGGGGTGTTACAACCTTTCCCCCTTAAGAGAACCTGGTCCCCAGGTTCCACTGCTGAGCCGGAAAAGCTTCGAGTGATAGTGTCTTAACCCTTCTCGAGGAGTTGCGTAAAACTTAGCCTCCGTTGTGAAGTTTACTCTCATTGTCTTTACTGAACCTTTCTCGCGATGTCTCGTTGCCATTGGGATCCATTCGAGTACTGGACCGTTGCTTTCATCAAGTTGTTCATCATTCCCATAAGACGAATAGTTGTCACTGCACTCAACTTCGATGGCATCGCAAACTCATCACTACAGACCGTAGCCAGGACAACGCGTAATGCAGCCACAACAACTAAGAGAGAATCCCATCTCTCTGCACGAAAGGTGAGAGAGCCCCGTCTCTCGAGCACAGATTTGAGAGAACCCCGTCTCTCAGGCACAGAATTGAGAGAACCCCGTCTCTCAAGCACACAATCGAGAGAACCCCGTTTCTCAACCTAAGTCTGACAGATTCCCGCATCTCCCAAACATTCTAGTTTGAGAAAATCCAACATTTCTCAAACCCCTAAATTCAAGAGAATCCAACATCTCTCGTGCACAAAGCTTAGAAAGAATCCAGCATCTTTCTATCACATAAGTAGAGAATCCTGCGACTCTCTAACACATAAATTGAGAGAATGTACATCTCCCAAGCACGTAAAAGAGGGAACCTAAGGTCTCTCTGGCGCACAAATCCACTGATCAATTATTCATACATACACACATCAGAATAACACTTGACGAAAAGTATGCGATGCATGTTTGGTGTACCTTATACAACTGATATCGATATCCCTTGAGTATAGATTCAATGCTCATACCTCAACTCAAGGGGGATATCGTGATGGAATCTCTGTAAAACAAGGTTACAGTATGTATGTATGCTATATGAGAAGTCAGTGAGCAATCAAGAGAGTTTTAAATCACAAAGGCATGAATAGTTCACATAAGTACATAATTCATTCATTTCAGTAACGGTCCAAAACAAGTAGAAATTTCAAGTTACAAATACTAGATCAGGTATCCAAGTTATCACAATTAAAACAACAATAGTCATCACCTACATGAAGCAAAACAAGGTAAGAGTATTTAAGCGATTCATGTATGCAAATGCCATGAATGCTAATACCTCGATATTCGGGTTCATCTTGATCTCCGATTTGAAGTCATTGATCTCGTATTTGTTGTTTGTTAGCTCTCGATCGATCACAATCGAAAACCTTGTGCTCCTTCGACCCACAAGCATAGTACCTCTTCAATCGGTCCCGACACGCGTCGTAAGCGTGGTTGGTTCCCCCAAATGGGTACACGGTTGGATTTCTTTCTTCAGCTTTCGAGGGTTTCTGTTCTTATGCTTCTTTCCACGAATCTTCTTGGTTCGAGTTCCCTGTTGATCGGATCCCTCTCTCACGTATAAATTTGAGCATAAGCCCAACTCAGGTCTAGGCCCCGACACATTTCTTTCCTTACTTTTTGTCAACCACCTATTTTCAACTCGTAATGCTTTCTCCGTGGCCTTATCCCATGTGCTTGTATTCTCAGCAATTAAGGCTTCCTTGAACTCATCCCGAAGACCTTCCATAAAGTATCTAGCCTTGACCCGATCATTACTCGTAAGGTGGGGCACATGAATGCCCAACCTCTCAAATTCTCCTAGGTAGTCCACAACGGTTCTTTCTCCTTGTTTTAAAGTGAGGAATTCTTCGAATCTTCGTTCTTGTAAAATGACCGGTGCAAACCTCTTTCGGAATTCTCGAACAAACACATCCTACGTTAACTCCTCGCTTGTTGCCTCTAATTGTTGGGCAAGTCTTTTCCACCATTGCCTTGCTTGTCCATGTAGGAGGAACGTAGCAAGGCGAGCCATATCTTGAGAGTTGCATGGGCATATCTCAAAAATGCCCTCTATTTCCAAAAGCCACTCTTCGGCCCTTATACCATTCCCTTCCCGAAATTGAGGAGGATGAAGTGTCCTAAATTCTCGGTACATCATCGCCATCAAATTCATTGGGGGTACTCCAGTCGAAGATTGTCCCTGGTCGCTTAGATTTGGATGAGACGGTTGACTGTGGTATTGTTGAAGCGGCGGCATCCTGAAAATCTCACAACTTCAATGTCGAAACATGCATGTCGATTAGTAAATGCTCATGCCACGTAATAAATCAATCAAGAACTACCAAGAAATGCAATGCATCAAGTAGTATAAATTCAGCAAAGTGATGAAAATTCGAATGCATAGCTCTTCAAATCATAATGCAGGTGCGCACATAACCAAATTGTCCTACGCCGTACGACCTAGACAGACACAACACGACACTAGAGCTCGGTTTTGCAACCTAGAGCTCTGATACCACTTAAGGATGTAACACCCCAAACGGAGGATGCCACATCCCCCGCACTAAGACCCAGACCCTGTCACAAAATGGAAAGTTCATGCCCGAATCCGAATCATAGCGAACGGGAGACCAACTCACACACTAGGCTAGGCGGATCTAACTTGACAAACTCAGAGTGCGGAAGCAATTAAAACATACAACAATAGATAACGGAAGCATTTAAAACAAAACATGTAAAGCAGGTGACAGGTTCAACTAGCATACATACCTAGTCCCGAATCAATTCATAATCCAACATAATAAACAGCATAAGCATCATCATAATATCTACTAACATCCAAATACTAGCTTACTAATCCCACACGGGTTTAAGTCTAAGTAGAACATAAACATAACCTTCAAGTGTGAAACATAAATACATAACGTAAATAAAGTATGCGACAAATGCATCCTAATACCAACTAGACTGACAAGTGTGACTCTGGAGACTCACTTCCGCCTAGCTCAAGCCAAAAGGAAACCTGCAAACTAAAAGATAAATGAGGTGTCAGTCAACTGACTGAGTGAGGGGGCTAACGCACACCCACAATATATATATATACAGAGCACAACACATATCAAAATGGTGGACTCATGAACCGGGAATAGGTGTTGCATACCAAAGCGTTTCAAAGCAAAACCCAAATATATGTACATATATATACTTAGAAAACATTTTCAGAAACTCTATTCCGATTCATGATTCCCATAACATATCATACCATATGCTCGGCGAGTACGAGCTTCCAACCTCAACTCCTCATATCATAACAAAACATAAATAACCTACCAACCTCAACTCCGGGTGATGGTAGGGTTGCGCGACCCTAACCATCCATACAGTCGTGGGGAGTGCTAATGCTACTCAAACCCTCAGGACTTCGTTTCCCAACCAAACCTCCTGGTGGGTCCCGGTACATCTTCTTCATACAGATGGAGACTACGCATAGGTATATCCCCGACGACCCTAACAGTCCCGGGGGCTCCTTACCCGTAGCTCCTGGGCCCCATAACAAAACAGAACATAACATAATATAACATATGCCAATCTTTCATGGCAAATCTCGCTACATAATCACAACACAACGGTTTTTCCAAATAGCTTACATATGCTTCAAAAACTAGTTTTTTTATAAGTATTCCCACGCTGCAGGGATAGCCCGCCCACGCAGGACTCACGCACTTACATTTCCACAATTTGTGGTCCCATCCCAACCTAATTCGAAACCCTAACTCTGCATTAGTATGATATTGTCCGCTTTGGGCCAAGCCTGCACGGATTTGTTTTTGGGCATCTCCCAAAAACCCTTATACTAATGGAGTTGGGTGAATACTTATATATTGGACAAGTTTTATCTAATCTTTCGATGTGGGATGGCTTTGATTCTCAACAATCCTTCTCTCAAAACAAGATAACAAGGTCCCTTCAGGGTCAATCCATTTGATCTGCTAACCATCTTGCACCGCAGCTACTCCTTTGCGAGACATATTGCCTGACCTCCTCAACGTCGGGAAGACTTTCGACACAAGGCACCCCTGCAGATCTATGGTCTTGTTACCACACCAAAACTCGCAGTCCACTACTTTGACAAACCCGAGCCTGGGCTCTGATACCACTTGTTAGGATTGCGCGCGCCTTCACCCTAACTCCGCATTAGTATGATATTGTCCGCTTTGGGCCAAACACGTACAAATTTATTTTTGATCATCTCCAAAAGGCCTCATACTAATAGAGTTGGGTAAACTCTTATATATTGGATAAATTTCCTCCGATCTTCTGATGTATGATGAATTTGATTCCTAACCGTAATATTATAATTGTGATCAAGAATAACTTCTTTAACCATCTATTTACCAAGATTACCCAACTTGATCCTTACCATTGTTGAACAACCAATTCTTTTTTCGAATCTAGGATTAGCCTTTTTTTTCCTTCTTTTTATATATCATTGATAGACACAACAATATACACTTGTTTTTCATCACTTTTTCTTCATTTATAAGAATTTTTCACTCTAATTTCAAAACCAAAATTTTAGCTAAATATTATAGAAATCATAAATATCACTATAATATTCAAATTCTATACCTACACAGGCAGAATTAGTATCTCATTTGTTGGTGTAAGAAAATTACCATCTTCAATTTTAATGGTTTTACTATTTGAAAGTATATCTTCCATTTGAAAAATGAACTAAAGAAAATCAAACAATTTAAAATATGTGAGAATGAGAAAATATAAATATTTTATAATATAAAGCTATTTCATAATACCAAGTTTAGTGTTCCAAGCAATACCTATTCACACTAAATTGTTGGTTCTTTTTAATAACTTTTATATATAAACCTTTTTTAGAAAGTAAAAGGAAAGAAAGAAAGGAAAAGAAAATAAAATAGAGAAGTTTATGATTTATTCATGTACTTTAGATTTTCTGGGATTCTTTCGCAACAAAAATAATAATTATATATATTTTTTATAATTTTATTCAAAAGTTTGATAAGTTTTATAAGAATCCTAATCCTATAAATTAATCATTGTCTTCTATTTTTAAAATTTTAAATTTATTAAAATCTTTATGATAATGTTAATAATTGGAGTTTGACTTTATATAAATTATTATTTTTAAGATAATTAATTAATTATTTATATAAAAAAAGATAATTAATTGATCTCACGGACATTTGTGAGATGAATTGAACCGAAAATAAAACAAAAGAGACTTTTTTATTTCATCATCCATCCAATTACACATCTTCAACCCTTGACTACAACAAATTTATGACGCAATGACGCATAAAAAGGAGAATTTCGTCCTTCGTGATGCATTCGCGGTTTTCCTACGTGTCTTGATCTCATTGGTCAGCTGACAAAATGATTTCGGAGTCTTTAAATACCCCTTTTACAGTTAGTTGTATACCCCCTTCCCCGTGTTCAAACCTCTTTCATCACAAGCGAAAAACGAAGTGTTAGTAACAGAAACGGTCACGAGGAAATCAAAGAGCGCAAAAATTCACGAAACAATTTGAAGCACATCAGTTTTCTCTTGATCTGAATCAGTTTTTCAGTTCATATTAGCGTAATTCTTACTTTCCCACACGTGATACGTGCCTAGATTGATTGATTTACAGTTTTGTGTGATGGAGTGGTGTATAAAGGGTGTGAACAGATCGGCCTCCGCCGCTTTCGCGCCGGAGGGACCGTACTTGGCGGCGGGTACGATGGCGGGGGCGGTGGATCTGCAATTTAGCTCTTCCGCTAACCTGGATGTATTCGAAATCGATTTTACGTCGGATGATCGGCAGCTGAATTTGGTAGGCTCTGTCCCGAGTTCTGAGCGTTTCAATAGGCTTTCATGGGGAAAGGCTCCGGCGAATTCCGAGGATTATCCACTTGGGCTCATTGCTGGTGGCCTTGTCGATGGAAATATTGGGCTTTGGAATGCTAAGTCTCTGATCCGGTGAGTTTAATTTCCTGGAGTTACTTTTAGTACTGCATTGCAATCTTTTTTGGATGATGAGATACCTTTGAATTACTTGAATGTTTATGAACGTATGGCTGCATTTTTTTTTTTAAATTATGAGCTAGACCATCCGAATTGGATATAGTGAGTTTTGATATTGTCTAAAAATTATGCATATGTAACTGAATTGGATTACGAGTATGATCTTTCCTCTTTCTGGTTTGTCTTCTTAGAAGACGTTGGATGTGGGAAATTCATAGATATTTGTGCTTGATTTCTTTTTCTTTATTGAAGTGGAGATTTTCTGTATAAGCATACAATTATGATTTCATTTGATCGTTGCCACCTTCTACTATACATTTCCGAAGTGAAAATTATTTGAAGTTGAAGGATATTTGACAAAGTTTGATTTTAGTAAATACAAGAATTAGTAAACTTACTTTTTCTTTCACTTGCTAGTGCTGCTGTTCTCCATTTTCTTTTACATTTATTGACTTTTAATGTTATGATTTTCTTGTTTCTAGTTCTGGCACAGGAAAAAAGGATTCAGATACAAATGCTTTTATTACTAACCTTTCAAGACATAAAGGACCCGTAAGCTCGTTCAATTCCTTATTTTTTTGGCACTGTTGGCCTTTCCAATTTAATTGCAACTTGGATGAATGATAGTGGGTCGATTTGGTTTGTCAACACAGGTATGTGGCTTAGAGTTCAATTCTCTTTCTCCAAACCTTCTTGCTTCTGGGGCTGATGAAGGTGATATTTGTATATGGGATGTGTCAAAACCATCAGAGCCAAGCCATTTTCCACCACTCAAGGTGTGCTGTGATTAATATCTGCTGAACTATCCTTAAGGCTCAACTTGAAATCATGGGGAAATCACTAATCGAGGAACTTTTCCGTTCTGGTTTTCATATATATTTCCCATCTCAATAATTAGTTTAACATATATTAAAATTCCAATTCAATTTTTGATGTACTCCAACACATATGGCTAACATGAGAGATGAAGTGGAATGCAGAGTCATATCTTTACTAATATCATTCTGGGAAAAAATATATGGAGCCTTGGATTTGGATAATTTCATGGAGATAAGATTGTGGCAAACAATGATTTAGACTATTTACTAAATTATAAGTTCTGAACTATCAGTAGTTGTTAAACACAAGAAATTGTGGATAACTAAGATATGACATAGGTGCTAGGGAGATTTTCTTTCTCTCTTCATTTATTGATTAACCAAAAACAGAATAACCAATTGCCAGTCAGTGACATATTTAGTGGAATGCTACCGATATAGCTTCCTGATCATTAATTCATCTCATCCTTAATTCTACGTGTCAAAATAAGTGCTTTAGTTATTCTTTCAGAGTTCTGAAGTGCTATGCCTCATTTTGAGTCTTTACTCTTACCCCTGTAATGTCAGCCCATGTGACTGAATGACGTCTAGTTATCAGACCTTTTCATAGATAGTTTCAATGATAAGAAAATTCAGACTTATTAATATGCTTGGCAGGGTAGTGGATCTGCAGCACAAGGTGAAATTTCATTTTTATCCTGGAATAGCAAGGTTCAGCACATACTGGCCTCTACATCATATAACGGAACAACAGGTAAGAAGGATACTGCTTAGCACAACTTGTACCCTATTCTTGCAATTTAAGTTGTTATAATAGGCAGTTTTTGTAATTTCAGTGGTGTGGGATCTGAAGAAGCAAAAACCAGTTATAAGGTAAATGCTTCCAATGTGAAGTTAGGTTGTTTTTTTATCAACAATTGATGATGAACAGGTTTTGCTCCCTGTAGTCTGATCATTATTGTGGTTATGTTGCAGTTTCAATGATTCAATTCGAAGGAGGTGTTCTGTTTTGCAGTGGAATCCCGATATTGCTACTGAGCTCATTGTTGCTTCAGACGAAGATAGTTCACCTTCACTCAGGGTAATGAATGCATTGCTTATAATTTAGCTTCTTGAGATATGTGTGATTGAAATCTGTTTAAATTTTTTATCATTGCAATCGGTTGATGTTCATATTCAGCTGTGGGATATGAGGAAGGCAATGACTCCAGTGAAAGAGTTTGTAGGGCACACCAAAGGTATGCCCTTTCTTTGTAGTTTTACAACTAACATTTTACAAGTTTCTGTAATCAGTATGTTACTTTGTTTATCACCACATTTATGCTCAAGCGAATTCTATTATTTTCACTTTTTATGGTTTGAAATTGGAAGTTATCAATCTTTTAGTCTGTAGAATTCACTTGGTTGATCAACTATTGATGCTCGTTTCCTCTACCTTGATCAGCTGCTCGCTGTTCAAGGATCCTTCTTTAGGAATTTCTCTCCCCAAATTTCAGCATCTCTGATATATATTTTTCATGAGTGAATTTTGTCTCTTAAGTCTCATATAAACTTAAAGAAAAGGCAAGCTGGAAATATTTCGTCTTGATGTATGTCTGCTTCTATTGAATGGATAACACAAATTGTTTCTTTATATCTTTGAACTGAAAATATAGTTCAAAAACCTATGGTTCTGCACTTTGGCCAACCTTTTCATCTGCTTATGTAGAATGGGTTAAGCTTATGCAGTAAACCGATTGACTTGTAAGATCGAGACCCAGGCTTAAACTTATCAATAGGATATCATTTATGTTGTTTTTGCTGTTATCCACTGCTGTTTCATAACATGGACTGCTGTATCTGATCAGTAAAAGGATCGATCAATTGTAAATTTCATGAAATTTTCACGTCATGGAAACTTCTAATATACAGCGACTACTTTGGATTCGTTGATGTTTTAGATTAGCTTAGGATTTTTAGCATCGTGCTTAGAAGTTATTTGATTCATCTGCTCTAAAGTGAGAAACTTGATAAAGGTGAACTGTTGTAGGAAAGTTTTTTTTTATTATGGTCAATCGTGCTTCTATCTTCCTTGTAATATTTTCACTGCACAGTCAGGTTAGCTGATATAGCCAGATTCTATAGGAAAAGATTTATTTATTTTTTTTTTTTTTTTGGACTCTCGTGCTACTCTCTTCTTTTTCGTAATATTTTCACAGGTCAGGTTAGCTGATATAGCCAGATTCTTTTGGCTGTAAGCGTCTGCTATTATTTTTCCTGGCATTTATTTTCTTAAGATTTTTTTAGTCTTAATTACAGCTTAAGTATGACCATAACTTTGTTGCTAGTAATTTCATATACGGGTATACCTGCACAGGAATTCATTTTCTTTGTATAATTATGTAACTTGCATCAGGTGTGATTGCAATGGCATGGTGTCCTATTGACAGCTCTTATCTGCTTACTTGTGCCAAAGATAACCGTACTATTTGCTGGGATACTAATTCTGGAGAGGTGAACCTTTTATTGCTCCTATATATGTCAAATTTTCTAGTTACTCTCTCTTTCGTCATTCTTTTAGCTGGCATTTTGCAACATGACAGTCAATGTGACTTATTGTAGATTGTGGCTGAACTACCTGCCGGAACCAACTGGAATTTCGATGTAAACTGGTATTCTAGGTTTCCTGGAATTGTATCAGCATCTTCATTTGATGGGAAAATTGGGATTTATAATATAGAGGTTAGTTTCTGCCCCATGAACTTTTTTGTTGTTTTGCCTGATCTTTCTTGAACAACATTGGTCTGCATAATGTAGTAAAGGGCTGAAGGTTGGACTTTCATTAATCTACCAGTTTTTCTTTTTAAATAACTCCTTGTGTTTGCGTTCAAGGGCGTACAGAATAAGTGTCCTTTGGTAGTTGCATTATGTGTTGTACTACCAACCAGACCAACAAAATCTTCACTAGTTGAATACAGGTGTTTTTTGTCTTTTCACGAGAGGAGCACATTTTTGAATACATATTTAGATAGATTTCAGCTTCCATCAAATACATATTCATATGGGTGGAGATCTAACTGAATATGTATTCCATGGAAGTTGTGCTCATGTTCTAGGATCACTACACCCTGAAATGAAATGGTTAAGATGTGTCAAATATCCAAAAATATTGTTTTCTTTATTGTGCTATCAATTTTGTCTTTCTGGTTTATGATGCTGATATCCTTTTTTAAAGTGCAGGGTTGCGGTCGATACGGTCTTGGAGAGAGTAACTTGCATGCAGGTATCATAGTTCTTAGATGGTACAAAGTTTAGTTGTCTGACTCGTCTATATGATGAAATGTGAGAATGAATGATTTTTCTAGAGAAAAACTCTTAGCATCTTGAAATGCAGTAGTTAGTTCATGCAGCTTTTCACGATTTACAGTATTCAATCACAACTTTATATTTCTGCCCCTGATTCTGAGATATTTGGTGCTCCCTATTATGGTATTTGCTCACACTAATTTTGCAAATAAACAGCGGAAAATTTTAACTGAAGTTCTTGGTAATGGCCTAGTTTATCTACCCACGTTTTGAATATCCTATTTATATTGTTTCTATTAGTAAAAAGAATGTCCATTCGTAATATTTTCCTGTAACAACCTCCAACATGGAATTGTTTGTCCTCTAGCTAGGGAGAGATATATACTAAGGATGATTGTTCTGATAGTAAAGGTGTCTATTGTTCATTAACCAATAGGAATTGATTTAAAAAAATAGTGTGTAGAACATATTTACCTATCCTAATGATTACTATTCCTTTTTTTTTCACTTCTCAATTTCTAATGAACTATTTGTTGTAGTTTTAGTTTCATCATGCGTTGCATTAATTTATGTTTTTAGGTTATTCTTTACATTGCAAGTGACATGTCTTGTGCAGCACCATTGAGTGCCCCGAAGTGGAACAAACGTAAAGCCGGAGTATCATTTGGTTTTGGAGGCAAACTTGTTTCATTTCACTATACTGACTCTCGAGCTTCTGAGGTATCTACATCAAAATTCAAGATGTTGATTTTCTCTTGACATAATTTGTGTTTCCTGATCAATACTTCTTGCCAGGTCTCTGTGCATAAGTTGGATACGGAACATGGTTTGGTAAGTCGATCCTCTGAAATTGATGCTGCAATTAAAGCTGGGAATAGATCAGCACTTAAACTTTTCTGTGAAAGGAAATCTCAAGAATCTGAGTATGTTCTTTCTTCCAAAGTTACTCCATTGATACGGCATGAAATAGGCAATATTCCGCACTTCTTTAACATATTTTCATGGTTAGATCTGACGAGGAGCGAGAAACATGGGGCTTCATGAAGGTTATGTTCACTGAGGATGGCTCTGCGATATCAAAACTTCTTTCGCATCTTGGCTTCAGTCCACCTCTTCCTGAGAATAATGATTCTATAAACAATAAAATTTCTGACCAAGAGAATGCCCTTGCTCTTGATGAGAGTATGACTATTAAAGGAGGACATTCTGGCTGCAAAGAATCCCCCTTATTTGCAGCTGACAATGGTGAAGATTTCTTTAATAATCTTCCTAGTCCCAAGACAGAAATCCCTTCACCCTCTTCTAAGACTGAACTTTCCGGTGACAACTCTGTTGAGGAATCTCAACAAGAAACAAACGGACAAGGGGAGATTTCTGATCCATCTTTTGATGATGCTGTACAGCGTGCTTTGATAGTTGCGGACTACAAAGGGGCAGTTGCACAATGCATTTCTGCAAATAGATTGGCAGATGCTTTGGTCATTGCTCATATTGGTGGTGTTAGCTTGTGGGAGCGCACACGTGATCAGTTCCTAAGGAAAAGTCATTCTCCATACCTAAAGGTGGTAAACCATTGTTTGGATTGTCAAACCTTTTCCTTCTTTCTGATAAATGAGTTCCTGTTTTGTTGCTTGTTGTTTGGGTTCTCTAATATTTGCTGTATACCTCAGGTTGTATCCGCCATGGTAAATAATGACCTAATGAGTATAGCGAACACGAGGCCCCTAAAATCATGGAAGGAAACACTTGCTCTCTTTTGTACTGTAAGTCTCTTCTCTCCTAATAAAGCAAGTTATGATGCTTCAACTTTGGGCAGTAGCACTTCATACTCTTGAGTGTTAAAAGACCTCAACTATTTTTCTTTCTAGAGCACGTTATGCACAGCTATGCATACTTCACAGCTCGTCAAGTTTTATGATATCCCTATCATTTTGAACTAGCTCTCTCTTCTCAATTTCTTGCATTATACTAAGAACCCAGGTTGTCTGATAGAGCTTTCCTGTCAATTCCATGTAATAAAACCAACTGTATGTGCCCTGTGGTTGGAGCTGCCAATAAAGATATCTATGCAGATAGGCATATAGGGAGTGGATAGATGCATAGTTGTTTGTTTTTGTGATGAAAATTTTCTGGTCAAAACTAAAATTTTGCGCTCCAATCATTGGTTTGACCTGAAACCAGATCAAAAGTGTGGGGAGTGGTTTGTTTTGATTTTGAATTCTTGTGAACTGTGATGGTAGAAATTTTAGATAGTCGATCACAATCACAGAGTGAGGGTCTTTCAAATAGCTCACTTTAGCAGATCCCTTGCTAAGCTGTCACATTCATTGCGAGTAAAAGGGAACTATCTTTACTCTCCTGAAAACCACAAATTTTGGTTACAAGAATAATTTGGGCTGTTCATATTTGACAAGACCAATTTCCCTTTTATGATAAGTTGTGTTGTTAGATATGAATCAATATATAAATGTCCGTGTAAAACTTTTTCTCATTAGAGCAAAGGAATGACCATATTTCCAATGTGTATATGTGAGCCTGTACTTAGCAAAAGCTATAATGCATCTTGCTCTATTTATCAATATTCTTTAACATGCTTTTGCACATTTTCATCATTCAGTTTTCACAGACAGACGAATGGACTCTATTATGTAATGCACTTGCCACTAGGCTGATGGCTGCTGATGATACTGCTGCTGCAACACTTTGTTATATATGTGCTGGAAATATTGACAAAGCAGTGGAAATGTGGTCAAAGGATATTACAAGGAAGCATGATGGAAAACCCTATGTAGACCGTCTTCAGGTAAGCATGCATTCTTAAAACGCCAGTAAGTAATAGTTTATTTTAGACGGCATAGACTTATATCCAGTACTTCTGTTTGTAAGGATCTAATGGAGAAGACTGTCGTCTTTGCTTTGGCTACTGGACAGAAGCGATTTAGCCCATCGTTATGTAAGTTGGTTGAGAAATATGCAGAAATATTAGCAAGTCAAGGGCTTTTATCAACAGCAATGGAGTACTTTAATCTTCTGGGGACTGAAGAATTGTCTACTGAACTTATAATCTTACGTAATCGTATAGCTCTTTCAACCGAGCCAGGTTTGTCTTTATTTTGTATCTTCTTCTTTATGAGATTCCACTGAATTAGGTTTGCTATTTTTTTATTTTTTTTTTGTCTGGAAGTTACTATGTCCTGGGAATGCACCTGTTTCAATTATTTGCTTGATATATCTTTAACCTGTATATATCTGGCTTCAAGTATCCTAATGCTGGTTTTGACATATTTTGCAGACAAAGAGATTGAGAAGACTGCGACTTATGACAATACTCAATCACAAAATGGACCTACATATAGAGCTGATCAGTCAAGTTACGGTGTTGTTGATGCCTCCCAACATTATTATCCGGTATATACGAAATATATGTTCTCTTAAGTTTTCTGATTCTCACTCTTAAATATAACCTTAAGACTTTTTTCCTCCAGGATGCAACACCAATGCAGACACAACCAATTATTTCAAGCAGTCCCTATGATGAAAAATATCAGCAGCTATACAATACCCCTCCCACATATCAACCAGTTCCACAGCCTAATACACAACCTACCATGTTTGTTCCTTCTCCAGCAGTTCCTGCACCAACGGTAAATGTCCCATCTGATTTATTTTGTCAATGAACTTCATTTTAATTATTTTAGCTATGTCTTTTGAAGTTGATTCCTATATATATATATATACAGGAAAACTTTGCTCCACCTCCTGTTAACACTCAGCCTCCTACAAAATTTGTTCCTTCAAACCCTCCTTTATTGAAAAACTCGGAACAATATCAGCAGCATCCATCTTTGGGTTCCCAGTTATACCCGGTATTCTACTCACCTACTACTTTGTTTCATCTTGTAATATTTATCTTGGATAAACTGCATCAAGACCCCTCCCATGTGATTTATTTGCGACTAAATGGTAAACGTCTTGTAGATTGAGAAATTTAACATAGAACCCCCAACCTAATAGACGTAGTAAAAGCATCATATTACCCTTAGCTACAATAACGCCAGAGAAGAAAGGTAAAAGTACACCTAGATCCCTCATTAGAAATGTTTTCCGAATGTAATAGGTTAATATCAATATTATAGATATTAATATAACTTTACTTAATTTGCATTTCATATTATATTTTAGTTTTAAGTTAAATTCTGTACATAATAAAATTATATACATTTGCATTTCTATAGTTTTCTATAAAATTATATACATAATAATTTATAAATTAGTTAAATGTGTGTGTGTATATATATATATATATATATATAGAGAGAGAGAGAGAGAGAGAAATGTAATATTTAATTTGTGTATGTGAAGAAATTAATACGTTATAAAACATAAAAGTGATAAGTTTATGTTTAATCCCCCCTACTATGAAATAAGGTATATTTCGCCTCCCACCGCGAATTCCTAAAGATTTCATGATAATTTCAACGGGCAAATGTTAAAACTTAAAACTCCTACTAAAAGTTCAAATTTAAGAGGGTATTGGTAAGATGGACATAAAATTCAAGGGGTCTATGTGTAATTTCTTAACTACTGGGGATCTGTTTGTTCATACATCAAATATGAGGGGGCCAAACTGTATTTTATTATTTTACTTCTGGTTTTTATCACCATCATGAGCTTGCCTTATGTCGATTATGTAGGGCACTGGTCACCCTAGTTACCATGCTAGTCCTCTGGGGGTTGCTACGTATGGTGCCACCACATCTCAAGCTGGACCAGCTCCAGGGCAAATGATGCCCCAGGTTATGGGTCCCACTCCACCGGCTAGAGGTTTCGTGCCAGTAAGTAATTCAGGGGTTCCAAGACCTGGGATGAATCCGTTGAACTCATCTAGTCCTACTCGTCGGTCTGCTCCAGTGCAACCAGCTGTTACTCCTGCTGCCCCACCTCCAACCGTGCAGACTGCCGATACTTCAGAAGTACCTGGTAAAAAAAATACATTCTCTTACATTTTATGTGAGTTATATATTTAGAAACAATTTGTCTAAGGATTTTTTATAAGATAGAAGAAGTCTATTTGTAGAAGCAGATCAACAGATAGACTGATCAGGCCTGATCGACCCAACAAAAAATTAAAGGTTTCCACCTCGCCTATCCCAGTCCACCTGCCCTTCAGTTTCCTTCATACTTTTTGGAGGGAATAGCTCGTATTGCATTTTTCCTTATGTTTGGTATCGTTGTATATTTCAATCCGGTGTTAAAGTAGTTCACATGTTAGATTTTTTCGCAGTTTGTCAAATTAGTAACTTGGGTACGGCATTTTTTCTTGCCAAGAAGATTTTGTGCCCATTTGGAAAACAATATGCTTCATCTTTATACTTGGATTTGAGCCTCAATTATGTTCCTATTTTTACTCCAATGATTTCTGCTAAAAGAATATTCAGTTCATCTACTCACCTATCTTCCATTTTTTCTCAATCTGCCACAGCACAACAGAAGCCGGTTATTGCAACATTAACAAAGCTGTATAACGAGACCACTGAAATTTTGAGAGAACACACAACTCCAGCTAAAAAACGGGAGATTGAGGATAACTCAAAGAAAGTAGGTGCCTTGTTTACAAAACTCAACAACGGAAGCATATCTAACAATGCTGCTGAAAAGCTCGTAAAACTCTGTCAAGCATTAGACGACGGTGATTTTGAAACTGCCCTTCGAATTCAGGTATATTCAAGAATTCCCCCTAAATTGCAGTTTTTCCTTACTATATTTTGTGCTTCGTTACACTTTAGATGTTAACGGTGTGGTGTAGGGGCAACTCACAAATAGCGACTGGGACGAATGCAGTTTTTGGTTGGCAACGCTCAAACGAATGATCAAGACGAGACAGAATTCTAGATAGACTATTAGATCAACTCCACAACTTAGTACAATTTTTTTGACTTAGCTTCAGCTTTTAGTGGTGGAATTATAATTTTGTACACCAACTTTAGATATCCTTCTAAAATCACATTGAGTCTCCTTGAGATCAGTTTATAGAGGAAAATTAACTTTGAGAAAAATGTTGGTTGGCTGGTAAATGATAGAATGCACCTTTGTATGCTTCTTCTTAGCATCAATATGGGCCATTTGATTGTACTTTTTAATAGTTAATAAGAAACTTCCCCTTGTATCTTTTTCTTTATCTTATTTATTCTTGACTCGAATCGGATTAAATCACTAATGTGTAAATTCCCCGGCTACTAAACCCCCCAAAAACAAGGGCCAAGGGAAATGGGGGTTTTGTGGATTTAGGGCAAGTGGTAGTATTAGTTCTTGGAAGTAATAATTTAAAACTATTTAAATATTTAATCCTTTTGGTTTTAGTCCTGATTTAGTTTAAAACTTAAGGATACATTTACAAATTACTTATTGAATTCAGAACTTTATGAACGTGGGTGTACGAAATTCATGAATTGGATTTTGGTATTTTATGGTGAGATTTTCTGTATGAATTTTATTGAGAAAATGAATTATAACTACATTGTGAACTTATTTGAATTTTAGTCCAAGGCTTAAAGAGGTACCTATATATTGTTCAATAATTTTTATCAACTAACTTGGACCACAAAAATACTAAAACAAATGACGGGCTTACATTTTTATATTCAAAAGGGTAGTAAAAATAAAGTTTCTGCTTATTTCACGGAAGTACAATTAATTATCTTTTATTTTTTTCATGGATAATTAATATCTTCTCTTTTAGATAGTGACTTATATAAACTAGAACTCTAAATATTAATATTATCATAAAAACCCCAATAAATTTAAAATTTTAAAGATATAAGACAAAGACTAGTCTATATGATTAGGATTCTTATAAAACTTACCAAATTTGTTGAAGAAAATCGTAAAAGAAAAATATAATTATTAATTTTCTTGTGAAAAGTTCCAACAAATTCAAAAGTAAATAAAAAATTCACAATATGTTTTTCTTCTCTTTTCCTTTTTCTTTTCTTTTTCTCTCCGAAAAGGTTCATAGTAAAACGAACCTATTGTATGAGCAGGTATAACTTGGAAAATAACTTTATATCATAATATATTTATGTATGAGAGGTATTACTTGGAACACTAAATTTTATATTATAAAATAACTTTATTTCATAATATGTTTATATTTTCTCATTCATAGGTATTTATATTATTTGAAAATTTTGATTTTCTATAGTTAAATTTTCAGATATAAGATTTACCTTTAAATAGTAAAACCAATGAGATTTAGATCGTAATTTATTTACACCAATAAAGTAGATATCAATTCCTCCTTGTGTAGATATCAATTCCACCTTGTGTAGGTATGGAATTTGAATGTTATAGTGATACTTATGATTTCTATAACATTTATGTCAAAATTTTGGTTTTCATAATTAAAGCGAAAAATTCTTATAAAAGAATAAAAAGTGATGAAAAACAAGATGTTGTACTTTGTTGTTGTGCCCATTAAGGATATAAAGAAGAAAATAAAGTGGTTAATCCTAAACTCAAAAGGAAAAAAAAAAAAAAATGATTGTCCAGCAATGGTAAGGATCAAGTTGGATAATCTTCTTAAATGGATATATAGCTAAAGGAGTTATTGAAATTTTAGATTTTGATGAAAAAGACGTGAAAAATTATATTGTTGAGACTTGAGTACAAGACTAGAAATAGTTTAAGAAGATGAACAATTTATGATGAGGAAGAGTTTCAATATTATAGAAACTATTTATATTGCAGAATACAGGGGTTTAAAGCTATTACTTTATAATATTCCAACAGGATATTTCTTTTTTATATTATTAACTTAATTTTTATTTTTTTTTTCTCTAATCTATACTATTTATTAAGCGAGAGACCCAAGTTTGGTCTCTTGGACTCCAAAAATAATTTATTTTCTATTTATTTATTGGTTGGTTTTATCCGGCTTTATCTCCTCCACGTTTTGTAAATTTTTCTGTCTAATCACTTCTCTTCTGAACTTCTTTTCTTTTTTTTTTCTCATCACTTTCTTTTTCTTTTTTTATTATAATTTTCATCACTCTTCACTTATATTTTAATTTTTTATAATAATTCATGGGGACATTATTTTATGCTACTTACTTTTTTTAATCATAAATTAGTGATTATATTAAAAGTAACTATAGAGTATATATTTAATGAAAACTTTTTAATTTTAATATATTTATATAATAATTATTATTTTTTATTTACACATGCATCGAATGTGCAAAATTGCTAGTTCAAAAATATTTTTCCATGATATCTATCCCTTACTTCAGTCCTGTTCACCTATCCCATAGCTAACAGGACATCTGACCACCCTCGGAACAGATTTAAGAATTTCAAGTTATCATGTGTGACCCAAACACAATCAAATCGGGTCAATTTAATAATAAGCACCCATTATCATATATTGTGACATAAATTCCCCACTCACAAGAGTATAATAGTCTATGATACATGGACACTGTGACACCCTGTCCGTTCGGCCATACAGGTTGACGCCATGTAGCACTCGGAACGCTAGGTAGCCACATTCCCCGCACTATAGTTCAATCCACATATGGAATGGACGATCCATACATGAATCAAGCCTATAGCGAATGAGAGACAATAAAAAAACCGACTCACTAGCTAGGCGGGACTAACCCTCAAATGAGTACAAACATGCATAACAATAAAGCGGAAGCCAAATAATATAGATTCACTTCATTAGCCCCCTTTCGATTCTAGAATAATATTTCCATAATTTACAACCCAAACTAGTCAAGTATAAGTCATAATATACATAGACACCAAAACCAATTCATAAGAGTAGAAATCTATCAATATGGTACATGAAACATGAGAGTGACAAATGCTAGACCCAAAAGAAGCAAAACTCGACTCAATCCCGCCTAGCACTTGACCTGCAACACCTGAAAATGTGAGGTGTCAGTCTATGAAAGACTGAGTGAGGGGTTTAATAATTATAAGCGCAATTACCATGCAAGCTATAATCTCGGGTAAGATTTTATAAAAGGAAACAATATAAGTTCAATAATAAGATAGGACTCATCCGAGATTACAACTAATCAATTTAAAATTCAATCGATTCAGTACAATTCAGTTCAATCAATCAGTGGCCCGGCAAGTGAGGGCAATTCTCCAACCTTTCTCCGACAGTGTACAATAATTCAGTTTTAGATAATTAAGTGATCACGCAATCAATTCTCGTACATAATTAGCAATTTCAATAACTCCTTCTTCCTCCGGGTGATGGGGGATTGTAAGGCACCGCCATCCAATCAGTTTGAGGATAGGGTTCATGATTCCCTATACCCGGAACTCCTTCCTCCACTCATCTCCTAGTGGATTCAGGGGTCATCCCAACAATGTGAGGGGAGTGCAGAGTTACCCGTCAGCCCGTGCTTTCCCGGTTGGCTCATACACTAACCCTCGGGCCCACAGTGAACAATATACTCGCCAAAACAGTCAATCAATCAATCGGTACAATTCGGTAATTCAATTGGAAATCAATAAGGTTTTGGAAAATTATAGATATATTGATACATTTTGGCCGAAAGATCACATAGGTTTGTAAGGGTTCTATATATCTAGGAATTAAACCTCACCTTTACTGGCCAAAAGTAGAGAGGAAACACTCTACGGAGCGTGCTCCTCGTCTCCGGGAACGTGATATGTGAAACAGGACAAGTGTATGTGAGACTCGACTTGTATGAACCATTTAAGACGAACGGCATATTCATACAAAGTCAATCATGCAATTACAATCGATAAATATCATAAACATATTCAATTTATCAAGTAATGTAGCAAGGATTAAGCAATCAATGTATAAATCAAGGTGTGAAAATATTACATAAACATCCCCTATGGAGCTTAAGCATGAAATCACATAACCCATATGCTACGCATAAACTAGCACATTAAATGACATATCAATGAAGTGTACATGCCGGAAACGAGCCAAGAAAATCATGTAATTAAAGTTTGAAATTCAAATTTTCATGCAGAAGAAGCAGGGGTCACGGGCGCGACCTAATTTTTCCGAATTTTTCATGAAAATTTTCAAATCTCGAAACAAGGCCAAATTTTGGTGGGGGGCGCGACCTGAAATCCTGCCATACATGTGAGTGGGTCACGGGCGCGACCAATTTTACTCTGTTTTCGATCGCGGCCGCGACCTACCTGCTACGCAGTAGCAGCAAAACAGGGGAAAAACAGGGGATTTCGAACCAAAACACCCCAAACCAACAACCAAAGCAAATTCACTCCATAATAATTACTTAGTTACATCAAATACATGTTATACTTTTATTATACATCATATAAACCATGAAATGTGCATCAAATCATCAAGAATTTGTCTATAAAACCCCATAATATCTCATGCTTTCCAACTTTCATATAATACCAATTTTCATGCAAGATTCCAACTCTAATGATCCTAAGCATGCTTCTAACCATAATTGAATCAAGAAACATCACTTAATCATCAAACCCTATATCATCAAAGATCTAAGAAATTCATACAACCTCATGTTATACCTTGAATTAAAGAAAGAAAGGATGAAATGAAGAGATGGTGATGATGATTCAATTGTGCAAATTCCTCTCTTAAATCAAGCTTGAATTTTTTTGATGAAATATTCCTTCCCTTCTTGGTGTTTCTACCGTGTTCAAGTGTGTGAGTGTGTGTGTGTAATTCTTGTATGAAAATAGAATGAAATGGAATGAAATGGAAGAAAGGAAATGATATACTCTAAGTCTTGAAAGAATAGACATGAGTCATCAAAATTTGCGCCTAAGTCCTTAAGTTATTTGAATTCATTCAATCAAGTATCATTCCATTGAATATGATCAAGTAACTCCAATTCATTCAATGCAAGTAAGTCCACAAATTTAAAAGGTGATCAAATAAGGTCACATAATAATAATTAGGACACGTAAATTCCACGTAAATGATAATTCATATAAATGCATGAAGGTATAAGGCATATAATAGGATGAAAGTTATAAATAAATGAATGAAATAATTAAATTAAACCTCCCAACTCCCGAAGACCCGCTCATGGCGTGCTTACCTGAACTTCCGAAAATTGGGGCATTACACGCCACGAGAGAGTTACGTGCGCTTTTAAATTATTTATATATGTCCTTATATGTTGATCTTTGAATTATATGAAGTATATGAACGTTTTAATATATGAACTTTGATCAAGTGTTTGAATTTTTGCCCTAGTTGCTTCCTTGAATCCGTTATGACTCGTATGATTTCGAATTCGATTCCAAACTTTGTGAATACATGATATGCTTGAAATATATGAGTTATGAACTTGTTTATATGATTATTATATGGTTTAGAACTTGTTTGATAAAGTCTTGGACCATTTTGATGTTTTTGGGATTTAAGGGCCTTGAGAGCATTACGACCACCTTAGGTTCCGGCCGATATAACTTGAACTCGAGAATTTGGATTTAAATTTTGACACCACCGTTGGACTCATTTCAACGATTCAGATCTAATGGAACAAGACTCATAATTTTTTAAACCCGTTTGGACCTCCAAAACTTCATCGAACTAAGACGATTATACCGGATCCCTACCCTAACCGTTTTAGCCAATATTTGACCCTTTTTAGCCCCTATGTGACCTATATTTGAACCAAACTCAACCCACTTAATCAATTAACCTCTCTCACTCTCTCATTTCGAATCACTCACATTTAGGGCAAGAAAAAGAAAGAAGAAAGGAAGCAACAAGAGCAAACAAGAACCTCTCTTCCATTTTTGGCCATTTTGAGCTCAAGAAACATTCAAACTTCACTATCTTTTGAAGGTAAGCACATTTCGAATTCTCCAATCCTTGGAGCATCATTTGATCCATGAATGTCTAGATTTGAGCTAGGTTTACTTAGTATATTGAGCATGTTATGAATAGTGGTAGGTTTATGTCAGAACTGGAACAACTTGCTCCTTCTTGCTTCATTTCTAGATCTAAGACATGATTTATGATCCTTGAAGCTTTCTTATTCAATTCCTATACTTGTGTTTGATAAAGCATGAGTGTGGTGTGATTTGGCATGGAAGAACTTGAGTTTTCTTAGCTTGAAAGTTGAATATATGTTGATATATATGCAACTCTATCTTCCATTCTTGCTTATACCGGTTGTTGTAGGCTGTTTTGAGCTCAATCCTTGCATGGTTTGGAGTTGCTTTCTTGTTGTTTTGATGCTCATGGATGTGCCCTGTGTTGCTGCTCGAAATCTCCCGACTTTCTTGCTTTAGAACTGCTGCTGTTCACGTTTTTTTTTTTTCCAGTGCAGGCAGTCTCGTGCGACCGTGCACCACTTGAACTAAAATGGTGCAAGGCCGTGTGAATTGGTTCGAATTTTGGGAATTATTTGTTGCACGGCCGTGCAACTTTCATGTACAAAGTTTGCAAGACTGTGCAACCTTGTTCCAGTTGATTCTAATTGTGGTTTAATGTTATGCACCGTCGTGCATGTTTATATGTGATGAACCGCAAGGCAGTGCATGATCATGTGGTGTGTTGTGTGAAATTATTTGATGTTTGCTTGCTTTTTGTTACCTTTTCCCACCATATTTATGACTCCTATTCACTGTTAACTTATTATATTATGTGTTATGCTTCTTGTTTTGAATTTATGATGTGATTTCGATGCTTGTATACGAACTATGAAATTATATGCTCCAAGTGTTACCTCTTGTCGTTTCATTTGCATCACTTGCATTCAATTGCATTTGCCGAGTATCTATATGGTTCATTTTGAGTTTAAATGTTCTCTTTGGTGTTTAGATTGTCTATGTGGAGTAGCTTGTTGGTGTGGAGCCGCTCCGTAGGCGTGGTTTTGGTTCACTTTGTTCGTCCCGTTCGCTCAGGTGAGGTTTTCTTTCTTTTAGTTACTTCGACTTATAACCTTACCCGTGTTTTGAGACCGCATGCGACTTACGTATATATATATGTATCTAGATATGTGTTTGATAAGTATTTTGAGGGAATTGACCCGTTTGCTATGAAATCTTTGAAAACACTTTTATATATACATAAGCTATATTTTTCCGTTGTTGGTTTTGAAAAGCTCTGGAGAGTGTGTGAGTATGTAGCGAATTTTGGGCTTGAAAGATAGGTACTTTGATCTTGAACTTGTTTGGGGCCCGAGAATGTGGGTAAGTAGCATCCAGGACGGCCATATGGTCGCCACCTCGGGAGGTCAAGGGAAAGACGGGTTTTCTTAAGCCGGTGGCGACCACTGTCGGAGGAGCGGGTAGGAGTAATTAGCCCCCGACTCATCATATACTTAACTTGGGGGTTGAGAGGCGCGCCCCTCTTCCCCAAATGGCAAAAGGTTGGAATTGAATTTGATTTGAGTTTTGATATGAGTATGATATGAATCTAAGGAGTTTGGAGGGAAACTCGTACTCGCCGAGTTAGTTTAAATTTGCTTTGGTTCATGAAACGGGAGTGGATTTCTAATTACTAAAATTTGTTTTATTTTGGCTTTCGGCCTTAACTCTTTTATATCTAGTATCACGAGAGAAAATATTTTAGATTTAAAAAATCACGCCCCGGTTCATGAACTCTTCGACTTTAAATATGCTCTGCTCTTATATATATGTACGTGTGCGTGTGTTAGCCCCCTCACCAGTCAATAGGAGTGACCCCTCCTCGTTGTTCTCTTATTCCCCCTTGTTTCTTTGAGTTGCAGGTACAAGTTTGGTTCGAGCTAGGCAGCGGTTGTCTTTTGAGTCGTTTGGATTGTGTAGGTCGAGTCTTTTGCATACCTTGCATCTTTACTTCCGTTTTGGTACTATGTATAAGTATGAATATTCGTTTAGCTTTGAACTTGGAGAATTGTATGATTTATTTGGCCCGTGGCGGGCATGACATGTATCTTTTGTAACGTTATGCTCGTGGTATGCTTGCATGTATATTTGTTGAATTGATCCTGATGCTTCCGCATTCGTATTTGATTTGTTGCGCACTCTGTATTAGGGTCTAAATCGCCTAGTTTAGGTGAGATTTTGTTTATCTCCAGTTCGCTATGACTTGGTGCGTGTCCTGAGTTCCCATTTCGTTACACTTGTTGGGCTATGGTGCTGCGATGTCGCGTCCTTCGCTTGGGGTGCTACAGGCACGAATACAGAGACACGGATACGATGACACGATTTTTTTTAAAATTTTGGATACAATACAGCTTCGACACAGCTATATTATGTATAAATAAATATGTTTATATTTATTAATTAATTCAAAATAAAATAATTATAAGAATAATAAATATGACAAATTTAAATAAATATTAAATTCAATAAATAAAGTTATTATTTTTTTGGTAACAATAAATAAAGTTATTATAAATAACATTATTACATTTTATGTCTCACTATATTATGAAAAAAATTCAAAATAAAAATAAAACGTCATTTTGGATGTTACAAGAATATAAGAAAATACATCATCAGGAGTAATTTTGCCCTTTATCTTGTCTGCTAAACCCTGAAATTGGAATTTGTGTGGGAAAAACTTCAAAACCCTAGTGAGGATCTATAGCCATGAGAGGAGCTCTGCTCAGAAACTTCTCTCCCTACATTCGCAATCTTCGTTTGTCTCGAAATCTCAAATCTGCTTCGCCCATCCCTAATGGCTGTAACGATCATTATCGCAACGTTTACATAGCCGAAAATGCGCCGTTTTTCAATAATTTTCGTTCCAGAACGCAGTTTTTCTCGTCCGAGGGTGAGAAACCGAATCCTGAATCAAACCCTGAATCCGAAACTACCGTAGCCAAAATCGAAGAGGATAAGGCCAAAGAAAAGAAGGCGGTGACGGCGGAGGTTGAAGATGTGAGCAATAAAGGTGGCACTTCTTATGATTGAGTTCGTTTTTTCCGTTTGATTTTGGGACTCTGCAGTATGCTATATTTGGTTTTATCTGTGCAAAAGGAACAACTAATGAATCTCTTGATTTCTGAAGCTCAATTTTATCAACGGGGGAATGAGTCAATGTGAGTGGGAATGTGTTTCTTCTGTTTGCTGGCTTATGAATTGCGTGTCGTAGATCGTTTCCCTTCTTTTCTTTTCTTTTTCTTATTTCGGTGTAGCCTTTGTGTTGCAATATGATAATCACAGGTTTTCACCTAATGGATGGAGTTGCAGATAGTGCTACATGTTTTCTATTCTGATCCTAGTGTTATCAAATGCTTGGTGAATTTGAAATACTAATAATTCATTTCCAGTACTAAAGGAGCAGATAGAGAACTACTTCAATAAGCCCAGTGAGGAGGCACTCCCAACCATCCTCGAGTCGATTCTAAGGAGAAGGCTCTCAGGGAAACATGAAGAGACAGATGATGAATTAATTGAAGAGTTAGAGATGCGGCCTCTAGATGATGTGAAGGACGAAGAGTTTGAATCAGATCGTGAAGAAGCGCTTGAAACCGATGACGAACTTGATGATTTGTACAATACTAGGGAATTCGTGGTGAAGAAAATGACATCTGATAACCCGTATGTTAACATGGATGACAAGAAATGGGATGATATGATCAAAGAGGCTGTTGAGCATGGTTATCTTAATGACACTAGGGAGTGTGAAGCAATATTGGAAGATATGCTTAACTATGATAAGCTTCTACCAGGTAATACTATACCTGGCTTTGTTGTCTGTTGGTTTCCGTTGGTCTTTTTGCTTGTTATTCATTATTTATTTTACTAGTCTCATGATGTTTATTCATCTTCTCGTTCGTTCATGACTTACTGCTTGGTTGTGTTACTTCTGATTGATCCATTACTGAAATGCTAGACACGTGTTTAGTTAGCTTCATTGTTTTGCTACTCCGACAAGGTCAATTGCATGTTTTATGATGCCTCATTGCCCCTGATAGAATTTCTGTATGGATGTGCCTATTCCATGCGGTTACTGCATCAACTTAGAATCATCTTTTAACTTTTCTTTACCAGAACTATCGCACTTTATAAGAAGTTAAAATGTGATGAGTGAAATATGGCTTCTAGAATTATGTACTTTTTGTTGAAGTTGCGAATAACTTTGAGAAGTATTGTACTTACTGGGGTTTCTATTGGTTGGAAATGTGTTAAGACTTCTAAACAGTACTTGGTTACTTCATATAGTACTGTCAGGTGTAAATTAACATTTTGTTGGCTTAAAACTCTAAAAAGAGTGGGAGATATAAGTAGTATGAATTATACCAAAAGAATTTTCAAGTGCAACTGTAATAAAGGGTAGTAAAAAAAACACAAAACACCTTATCTTAGATGATACCCTGTAAGAATTGAGTAACTGTCTAGTTCATTTCCAAGTTTCTGCTGATTTTTCTAGCCTATGGCTTGGTGAATTTGCTATGGTATGTCTGTCTGTTTCAGGTCAGTAGTCCGAGGCTAAAAATCACGATTAGATTTTGAAATTTATGCCTTGCTTCCTTTTTGTTCCTTGAACTTCCTTTCAGAAACTCCAGGTTTGCATCATAAGTCTAAACATGAGTTCCATACTATGATTTAAGTTTTCAAATTGTCCAGAATAATTATCATCGTAAAGACGTGATCTTAGGTAAACCATGTGCATATTAGCTTTTTCTAATCATGAAGCACTGGTATTTCTTGTGTATTTATTTTTTCAAACTTCAGGTCATGTAATTGTGATTCCAGTTTTAATGATGGAACTTTTTCAGATGAGATAAAGAGGAAGGTGGAAAAGAAGTTCAACGAGATAGGTGATAGGGTTGAGAAGGATGAGCTCACGGTTGAAGAAGGTTATGCATTGTTCAAGAAGTTTGAAGATCAGATGGTTTTGGAATGTGCTAAGCTAATGGAGGCAGAGGAGCCCCCTAAGTTTGACAAGGATGCTGTGACTGATAACAAAAAGGATCTGGACGACCCCCCTGGTGAGGGGCCGATCCTTAGGTGGCAAACACGCGTGGTTTTTGCTCCTGGCGGTGATGCTTGGCACCCCAAAAACAGAAAAGTAAAATTGGCTGTAACTGTGAAGGAGCTAGGTCTATCTAGACATCAGTTTTTGAGGCTGAGAGAGTTGGCTGGAAAAAGGTACAATCCAGGGAAAGATGAACTTACCATAACAAGTGAAAGGTATGCTCATACTATCTGAGAAGAATTTTGAAATCCGAATGTTTACTAAAATTTGAAAAGTTTAACTTAAACGATACTCTTCTGTTTTTAGCAAAATTAATAGGCCACTTTTCTTGTAAAAATTAATATCAACTGCACTCGTTTGTGCACATATATACATATATTTTTTTGATTTTTGTTGAGATTTTCGAAAATAAAAGCAATAATTGCAGTTTATCTGCCTTATCTTTATTATTTACCCAAATATTCCCTCTAGTTTTAGGATTACACTTTTATCCCTTGTGACCTTTTTATTATTGCCAGTACTTAGAATATATCTTAAGTAATATTTTAATAAAATTTTCAATTGGTTTCACGCTTATGGATAATTTTATCTGAGTTTTTTTAATTGTTTTTTCCAGTTTAATTAAATATCAATGATCAAAAGAAGGTATAGTTTCAAACCGGCACCGGCACCAGCACCACCACCAACCAAAAAAAAAAAAAAAAAAAAAAAAGAGGGTATTAGTAAATTGGGAACCAATATGAGAAGTTTATTTAGACAACCCTACAAAGTGATATGTCATCAAATCTCAACTCTTCATTCCATTGCTCCATGATGCCTTTTACTTTTATTTTCATGGAAGAAATCTACATCCCACGCATCCAGAAACATACAGCAATATCACTATTTTAGCTGTGGCTCATCCATGCAAAGTTTTCTATTAGGCTTCCTATTTTTGGCCTATTATCTCCTTATACATTTTCCGACTCAGGTTTGAGCATCGAGAAGAGAACAGGAAGGACTGCCTCAGAACACTATTTTCTTTAATCGAAGAAGCTGGAAAAGCTCGGAAGTTCGTGGAGGCGGCTCGTACTTCACAGGTGAAAGAGAGACTCAAAGCCAATCCAAAGTTCATGCAGAGATTGCAAGCCAAGAATCAAGAAAAAGAATCAAGTCCATTAACTGCATGATAACAACTAGGGTAAAGTCCATTTTAACTGCTTTTACCTCCTCTCTAAATAGAATATTTTGCTGTTCAGGCCAGAAAGTTTATATTTTTATCATTAATTCTCTTTACACATTTCATGATTTTGTATTCTGAATGAGATATAGAAGCCTTGTTCATTTCCTTCACTTGTGTTTTTCCTTGTGAAGGTCCATACTTTTGCTCGTAGGAGGAGACACTATTTTTGCTTATTCCAAAATGTTACTAAGCTTAAAAGGCCAGAAAATAAAGATGTTATTGCACTTTTTCTTCATTTCGAATTTTCGATTGATCAAATCAATAGATATTCTCGTCTTCAATTTGATTGATCCATCTTGTTTTTTTTTTTTTTTTTTAAAGAAAAAGGGAAATGTTACTATCTTTTACGATTCCAATTCGTGGCTTTTCAGCTATTATTGGGATTTAAACTTGTGGCCAATCTGTTAGACGTTAGAATAGTAGAATATAATATGGAACTTATTAGAAATAGATGACATATATCATGAAATTTAAAACCTTGGAAATTTTTAATCAGTTTGGAATCACTAGTCATTCAAAAAGTATTTACCAATGTGGTATAGAATGCACCATTGTTCACTATCATTTTATTTACATAATTTAAGTTAAATCATTCTTTGACTACAATTAATTATTCAAAAATCAAAATATTTGAAAACTTTTTCAAAAAAAAAAAATTAATAATTACAATTATCTAAAGAAAAGGAAATATTTGTTCCTTTTTCGGTTGTGTTGGGGTGGGGATGGTAATAAGTGAGACTGTAAATGGATATTTGAGAATTCGATATTCATTTGTATTTGAATTCGTTTAAAGATGACGGATTCTTTCAAAAAGGTTATTATCTACATTCGATTATAAATATCTAAATTATAAACGGATAAAAATATGATAATTAGATATTCAATTTGTTTAATCTTCGATTCATTTATATTATCAATTAGATATACCTATTTCCGATTTACCCATAATTTGTATCAAATAAAATGTAAAGTAGTAACAATTAACAGACACTTTATTAATGATAGTAACAAATTTTATTAATAACAACGAACATATATTATAAATTATATAATATACTTATGAGTATATGATCTATATGAATCTAATATTTGTCAAATAATGTTTGTGAAAATTTGTATCTGGCCCAACTCAACTAAAAAAATTAGCCCATGAGATGAGGGTTACAAATTATATATAAACAAACACACGGTTTGTTTCATTTGAAACATGGAATGTTAACGATGCTTGTATGGTTCTAATATTTTTATGCTTCGCTAAATTGATTTTATTTTTTTTACAAAAGAACGATCACCAATTTTTTCAAATTAATGTTTGTTTATATTTAATATTTGATTATATTATGAAATTTTAATATACTATTTTTAATAGATAAATACATTCGAATTTAAATATTTGATAATTAATTAATCGAGAAATTAGGGAAAAGTCCCTAAATGTGGACTTAATTTTTAGTTAGCTCCTCATTTTGTACAATGTATACGACATATTGTAAAAATTATACAACACAATACGATTTAGTTACTGCATTCTTGAGTTTTTATACATAGCTCCCAATTTTCAAATTTATTTATGTTCACTCCCCAAATAAGATTCATAATTTTAGTTAGCTCTACATTTTGTATAATATATACGACATATTGTGAAAATTATATAACGTAATACGATTTAGTTATTGTATTCTTGAATTTTTATACTAACTAAATTTTTTTCAATCAATAGGTAGTTTTTTGAAATTGTCCTCCATTAATAAAATATCCTTAATACTAAACGAATTTAAATTCCAATAATGCACATGTATAGATTTTTTTATCCGTTTACGCCCTCGTGGAAGTTTGAACAAATGCTACCGTTGTAAAGGGGATCAATAATTTGGAGCACTAACGCTCCCCAATGGAGGCAACGCCCCTTTAACGTCACGTCCAATAAAAAGCTTCCACTCACAAACGATCATGGCGACACAGACAATGCTTTCCAGATCATTCAAATCATTGAAACCCCATTCCAATTCTATCCCAAACCCTAGAAAATCATCTCATAACCCACCTCAAATCCTACCTCCATCACCATCGTCAACGAAGAAACCCTCGGTATCATCGAATTCTGAATCTTTATCGACGAATCCGTGGTCTGTGTATCTAATCCTCTCCAGCAACCCGCCGATCAAGACGTACGTTGGCGTCACCAACAATTTCTCTCGCCGGTATGATCTTAAATTCTTATTTTTAACGCTTTGCTTGTGGAATTGGGAATATATGTCTGCTGATTTATTGGTGCGATGAAGGTTTGGATAATCGAGATTTTTGTGTGTAAGTTTTGATATGCTTTGATTTTAATTCATTTTAGCTGAGTGTGTGATAATATGTCTGAGATGCATCTGCGTTCTGATACAGTTGTGAGATTCAACAATTATTTGAAATTTGAACGATTTGTTTGCATTGATTTCTGCTTAAATGTTGTGGGAGCTTTTGTATTTTTATAGCAAAAATGGTTTCGAGTTGTAAAACTATGCAACCTTTTGGTGTAGTTTTAATTTTGTTGTAGAACGGTTTATTCTCTGTGGGGCCAAGAAGTTCATATTATTTATAGAAGGTATGCCAAAGAGTTCTAAAATCTTACAAATAGATATGTAAATGATATCAGGAATGCATAGATAACCGTAATGATTGATCATGAGCATAAATAGTTTGTAAAAAACTCCTGTTGTACAAAAGTCTGATTTATTGTTTTCCTCAAGGCGCGTCTTCTTTCTTCCTCAGTTAGTCAGTTTTCCTCAAGGTTCTTCTTTCCGCCTCTGTTAGCTAGTTTTCTTCAAGTTTTCCTCGAGGCTAGACGTCTTCTTTCCTCCTCAGTTAGCTAGTTTTCTTCAAGTTTTCCTCGAGGCTCGACGTCTTCTTTCTTCCTCAGTTAGCCAGTTTTCTCCAAAAGTCGGACGTGCTCTTGCCTTTTCAGACAACAATTGGAACCTGACTACGACCTCTCTGATGGAAAATGTCACTACGGTTTATTGGGTTTAATAAAGGATTTTTGAGAAATAGATAGAATTAAAAAAAATTAATAAAATTCTAAACAAAGGAATTTGATTTAATAAAGGATTTTTGAGAAATAAATAGAATAAAAAAAATTAATAAAATTTTAAAAAAAGGAATTTTATTTCCTTCTAAGAAAGATTTATGCAAACATTATATATCTTTCGGAAAAAGATTTTTTGAGACACTGAAACTAAAAAGATTTTTCGACACACTTAATGCAGTTTTACAAATGAGATTCTTGTAGTTCAATACAATGTGTCCCTCTTCTATATAAGGTGGATGTCTTTTATAGACAAAGATCTACATTCTACTCGGGCTAAAAAAATTTATTTGAATCCACATCTTTTTCTTTATTTATTTTTCAATGGTCCAGATCTTGCCTACATTTTTGTATGGTTGAGATGTTGCCGACACTTTTTATCTACCACTTGTTGAATGGAAGGAATCCAATGTTATGGCATTCGTCATTCCTTGCTAATGTAAGAGCTTACATTATTGACGGTCATATTCAATCAATTTGCAAGCTTTTTCTCTACTCTCTGAAGTGCAAAAAAAGTCGTCACTTGTAAATTTATCAATAAATTTCTAGAAGAGTGGTAACCTGTTCTTCCTCCTTTTGTGAGCAGGATCACTCCTTGCTCGCCTATGCATAATCCATTCTTTATTGACATGGATTTTTTCGGTGTTTATACCTTGGTTCTAATTTTATTGAGTCAAGTGACAAGTAAAGCTCTCCCCAGGAATTTTTTTTAACAAGTAGGTTTCGAACCCCTGACCTAAAGTCCGTCTCTTGTGATCTAGGCATTCACCACTCGACCAAGACCCCTTGGGTGAAAAGGTCTATCAATGTATGTTCATTGATATAATCTATCCATTTATAGACTTAAAGGAAATATCTAGATTTGATGATGTCTTTAAATCACAAATAGTAAAATTAGAATCACGTAAACCACTGAAGAAAATCCATGCCAATAAAGAATGGATTATGCACGGTGTCCTCAAAACCTCTTCAAATATAAATCAAATGTAAATTTAAAACCCCGATGAGTTTAGGAAATTGGATCCAGTTCACAAAGGAAGAATAGGTTTTGCACTCTTCCTTGAATTTATTGATAAATTTAAAAGACATAAATTTTTTCTCCACGTCACATGCTGGAGAAAAAACTTGCAAATTGATTGGATGCGACTATCAATGATATAAACTCTTATATCAACAAGGAGTGATGAATTTCATGACATCAAACTCCATTTAAAGTGTTGACAACATTTCAATCATACAAAAGTGTCGACAAGATCTGAACCATTGAAAGATACAGTAGAAAGAGAGATAAAAATCCACTTTGTATAGAAGAGTGACACATTTTATAGAAAAGGGACATATCGTATTGAAATACAAGAAAACCTCATTTGTAAAACCACGCTGAGTATTTTAAAGTTTGAGTGTATAATGGTTGTATAAATCTTCTTGAGAAGAAAACAAAATTCTTCCTTTCATATGCACAGATTGAATACTTTGTTTCAAAATTTATTAAAATTTTCTACTCTATCTGTTTCTCAAAAATATTTTAGTTAAATTTCCTGTTGGAGGTCGTAGCTAGGTTTCAATTCTTGTTCAAAAAGGCTGGAGGTGATGAGGACTTTTGGAGAAAATTAGCTGACCAAACAAGAAAGAAGATGAGTCTTGAGGGACCAATAAACCAGAATTTTGTAGAAGAGAAAGAAGATAAAAAAAAGGGGTAATTAATTTTTTACATACTACTTATATGTTAAAATGAATTATATTGTGTTCATTAAACATGATCACATATCAATCATTATGTTTATCTATGCATTCTTGATACCACATATATATATAAACCGAATTTATATACCTATATATGAGATTTTAGAACTATTTGGGGTACTTCTTGTGAACAACATAAACTTATTGGCCCAAAAAGAATAAAACAAATAAATTTCCTTTTCCCTAAAGAAGCTGGCAATGGTTTTGCGGTTTTGCAATAAAATTAAAACATTCCAAGAAGTTGCATAATTTTAGGACTTGAAACTATTTTTGCTATAAAAATACGAAAGCTTTTTTTTTTTTTTTTAAACTTATAAAAATAAGAAAGCTCCAAAATAAAAGGTTTTGCATTTTTGTATCTATGTTCTGCATTCTTCGTCTTTCAGCATTTTGTTATCTCATAATACCGTGAAACTTGAATAATATATCATTAATACACGTGAGAGTTGTTGCGAAAGTAACTAAACTTTCACAAAAATCATCTATATGTAATATGGTTAGTTAATTTTGTAGTTTGAAACAACACAATGGGGAATTAAAAGGTGGTGCAAAAGCATCCCGTGCAGGAAGGCCATGGATTTGTGCATGTCTTATACAAGGATTTACAGATAAAAGTAAAGGTAATTAACCAATTGAAGCTTTTTACAGTTATCGAAATCATCTATATGTGGCTGCTGCAATAATTTCTTCTTCCTTTCACAATGACATTCTTACAATTGAAATACAATTCATCTTTAGGTAATCTCAGTGTCAGGTTGCCTTCAATTTTTAGCAGCAGTTTGAACTGTTAATTTGACCATTCTTACTCCATTGAATGCTTTGGTTCAGTCACAGTCTTCCTCATTCCTCAGTGTTGTTTTGCAGCTTATGAGTTAGAATCGAAATGGAAAATATCTTCAAGAAAGTTGCCCCGCAAAAGAAGTAGCAAGAATAAAGAGCAAGAAGATAAGCCACAGCTCTTGCTATTACAACACAGGTATGCTGCTCTAAATCAAGTTAAGGATTCAATTGATTGCAGTCATTTGGATGTCGATTGGCGCTTGGATCCTACATAACCATCAACAGGTGAGTCTACTTTATACTTAGAACAAGTTAAAGATTCTTCTGTTTATCGGGTGTTTTGAGCTCCACACCACATATATGCAATGTTGCGAGATGATTCCACTTTTCATTTTCATTTTTTTATAAAGTGAATTCAATATTGAATAAATTATAACAGTTAGGTGTATAGGTAGCAACAATGCCCATGCCTAGAAGAATTGATAAGGCTTGGATTTATAAATTGGGATATTGTTGTATATTAAAATTATTAAGATCAAATTGATTTGTTGAGTGGAATATTACTATTATTATTATTATTAGTAGTAGTAGTAGTTTGCAATGGTGGATTAATTATTATACATCATTTGTGAAGATACTTGGAGAATCCTTTGGCTATGATATCATTTTTGAGAGATCTTTTATTAAGACGGAAATTAATTGTAATTTTTAAATCATTTGGTGAGACCTGTACATGGGTAATTTTACAAAATTAAAACAGACTAAATATTTAGTTCTTAACTAGTCATGGAGGCAAGCCCTAAAAACGCCTAAAACATGGCAATAGAATGGGCGAATCTAGACTTCGGTATTAAACCTAACCTCTGCTTATTTTAACCATCCCAAAAATAAAAATTTTCGATCTGGTATTTTTTATTTATTTTTTAATAAAATTCCACCATGAACATTGATTTCAGTAACATGATATTATTCAATACAATGAAGATTAACCGACCATATTTGGCAAAAACTTGATTAACAGAAATATAACGATTAAGAACAGAAAAGTAAAGTAACTTACTTATTTTTTCAGAGCACCAGTCTTTGTAGGATTGCAAAAATTTTTTCACTAAAATTATTAGAAAGCTTACAAACTCAAAGAAAGAAAATTTGTAGGATTGCAAAAAAAATTTCACTAAAATTATTAGAAAGCTTACAAACTCAAAGAAAGAAAACTTGCTATTTTTCGCTCTGCCTAATGTAAAGCTAAATACTCCTATAAATAGGTAATAAGATCGGATTTGAAATCCGGAATTAAACTCTATCTAAAACTATTTGCTTCATAACTGAAGCGCTATACAAAACTTTATTAAAGCAACAACATTATAGAAGTAAAAGATTCTTTCTGATAATGGAAAGAATTATTGAGATAGTAGTTAATATGTCAATTTTTTATGGGCCCGCGGTTGCCTTCCCTTTGTCTTCTTTCTTCAAGTATTTTTAAATCACTTGTTCAATTTCATTAAACATATTTTCGTATAGATTTTGTGCTTCACCTGGTAGACAAAATTCATCATCTTGTGATAATGTCTCCATAGAAACATTTGATTGTGATTCACAATTTAGATTTTTCATTAAATCTTTTTTTACTTCTTTTAGATAAGAAGTAACTTTCTCTTCTTTTGTAACCTATCCTTTTTGGAATTGTAATTTCCTTAAAATATATTGAAAAGGACTTGGTGATTGGGTTTTCTCCATTAATTCTTGATATTGTTTGATAGTATCAATAGTTTTTTGACCTTCAGCATTTCCATCTTCATTGGTTTTCATCATTTTTTTTTTCCAGAACTTTGTATAAAAAGTTCTCCATATGCATGGAATATTTTGCTGAATTTCACCAATCTCTTTTTCCCAATTCCATATACATGGAATACCAAATTCTATGAAATCCATTTCTCATTATTTTTGTCTCAATTAATTTTGGTGAAATATTAATCCATTGGGAATATAATTCTTGAAAAATGTTGGGCAAAATTTTTGTTGTTGGACCAAAGCTAAACCACCATTGATATAACCAGTTTGGAATGTCCTTGTTATAGACATTTGGACATATTTTGAAAAATCATGAATGCTTATGAATTGCATTCGGGTAAATGAAAGCTTTGTAAATTGCTTCCATATAATCCCAATAATTAAATTTTATTGTAACAAGGGAATTAGAAAGACTATATTCTCTTTCTCTCAGAGTACTATCAATATTTCATCATCTTCAAGTAATACTACAAAAGATGATTCTTTATATAAGGAATTTCTGAAATACAAAGCCAAGTAGGGGATTAATAATCAAACTGTTCCATCTCATGCTAATGTAGTAGCAAATGAAGAAGTCGAATCAAAAGACTTGCTATATGAGCAAAATGCTCATAAAGAGTTAATATTACTCTTGCAAGATAAGGACTTAAGATGGGAAGATAATATCTGACATCTTATGCAGAGGTGTTTAGATACTATCTCTTTCATGGTTGGATCATATAAACAACAAATTCATTTTGAGAATATACTCAAAGTGAAAGGATCCTGCGAATTCAATCATTTTTATGCAGGAAAACAAACTAAAGTTTATAGCTTTAGTAAAGTTGTTATCAAGCAGATAATATCTGCAAAAGAATGGGGTATTAGTATTCTGAGAGAAATTGGGATTATGTGGAAACATTTTACAAAGCTTTCATTTACCAGAATGCAATCCATAAGCAGTCATGGTTTTTCAAAATATGTCCAAATTTATAACAAGATACCAGTGGTGGCTTAGCGTTGGTCCAACAACAAAAATTTTGCCCAATATTTTTCAGGAATTATATTTCCAATGGATTGATATTTTACCAAAATTAATTGAGGTAGAAAATAATGAGAAATTGATTGAAGGAATGTCTTCATTACACTTCTTCATAGAATTTGGTATTCCATGGATATGGAAGTGTGAACCATAGATTAGTGAAACTCAGCAAAAAATTTCATACATATGGAGAACTTTTTATATAAAGTTCTGGAAAGAAATGATGAAAATCAATGAAGATGGAAATGTTGAAGGTCAAGAAACTATTGATGATATCAAGAATTAATGAAGAAAATCCAATATTTCAAGGAAATTACAATTCCAAAAATGACAGGTTACAGAAGAAGAGATTTAATGAAAAAAATTTAAATTGTGAATCACAATCTAAATGTTTCTTCACACAAAATTCATACGAAGATATGTTTGATGATATTGAACAAGTGATTCAAAAATACTTGAAGAAAGAAGACAGCCACGAGCACATAAAAAGTTAACATATCAACTATTATCTCAATAATTCTTTCCATCATCAGAAAGAATCTTTTACTTTTATAAAGTTGTTGCTTTAATAAAGTTTTGTATAGCGCATCAATTATGAAGCAAATAGTTTTAGATAAAGTTTAATTTCGGATTTCAAATCCGATCTTCTTGTCTATTTATAGGAGAATAGCTTTGCAATGTCAGAGCGAAATATAGCAAATTTTCTTTCTTTGAGTTTGTAAGCTTTCTAATAATTTTAGTGAATTTTTTTTTGCAATCCTGTAAAGACGGGTGTTAAAAAATAAATAAGTTACTTTACTTTTCTATTCTTAATCTTATATTTCTATTAATTAAGCCGCTCCCAAATATGGCTGGCTAATCTTCATTTGTGTTGAATAATATCATTTTAGTGAAATCAATGTTCATGGTGGGGTTTTATTTAAATAAAAAAAAAAGAGAGAGAGAGTAGCAGATCAAAAATTTTTATTTTTGGTTTAATACCGAAGTCTGGATTTGTCTAGTCTGTTGCCATGTTTTAGGCGTTTTTAGAGCTTGCCAGAACTAAATCTCTAACCTGTTTTAATTATGTAAAATTATCCATGTACAGTATAATTTTTTTTGATATGGTCTCACATTCGATTTAAAAATTACAATTAATTTCCGTCTTAATAAAAGATCCATCAAAATGGTTTATATACTGAATGAGCAAGTGTCTCACCAAAAATCAATAGACATACCACAATAATAATTAGATTGAGGGGAATGCACCTTATTTATTTCTTTATGGAATTCTTAATTCCATAGGTCTGAAAATGGATTCTAAAAGTTGTCATAGTCATACCCCAAAAGGAAAAATTGTAAAATTGGTATACCAACTCAAACAATATTAAGCGTTTTTTGGTACTTTTTATTTTTCGGTAATAAAAAAATCCAATATCTTCCAAATTTAAGGTTAATTTTAATCGAAATCACCAATTCAATTAGGTTCAAATTATTATTTTCTTGCCTTGTGCTAATTGGGCCTCTAGTATTTTCCTTTAAATTTTTAGCATCTATTAAAGAGCTCCCTTGACCCATTTCACATCTTTATGTAAAATTTTTTGTTCCACCTGAACTAATTGCTGAAAATCTTGGACAAATAGGCACGTTCTATTTCCAAGAGATTAGATTTTTGAAAATTTCCCCACTCTCCAATAATATGTCCAGATACATTAGGCACATATGAGACATGATTTTTTCCTAATTGAACAGCTCCCTAATTTCTTGCTTTACTATTTTCAGAATTTTCTCCATCTTTATCCATAGTACTATAACCACATTTCTCCTAGTGAGGTTGGGGTTTTCAAACACGGTGTTCTTCCCAAGCGACTTCACTCTAGTACATTTTTTTGCCGTTTCCTCCTTGCTCCTCGCCTGAATCACCTTCTCCGGTGTGACACCGACTCTCAGAATGACCTAAATGCTTACAAAACATGCAGTATCGTGGCACCCTTTGATATTCCAAATGTTGAATGAAAGTGCTCCCATGTAAGAGACACTAAAATGGCCTAAACGAGCTCTTGTTGCACATCAATTTCCACATGCTCTTGCACATAAGGACGTTGGTAGTCACGATTTTTCTCATCCACACCAAGAGTATTGCCTATCAAGGATGCCACGCAAAGACGAGAATTTTTTTCATGCAACATCGAAAGCAATCGCTGCATCTTAATCCAAATAGGAACGATGGACGATTCGATTCTTCCTTGGGGTTAAAGGTACTCATTGGAAAATTATCAAAGTGGAAGATACTCATCATCCACATGAAATTAAAATCCTCTTCTACATCTAATCCAATTAAAAGATGCCGAAATTGTAGAACACCAAGTTTGAAATCGCCTTTCAGATTCAAATCCAGCATTAAACGATGTAATTGAGCTAAAGTGGGATAAGCATGTGAAAATTTTCCAACTAATGCAAATTTAAGTGATTGACATAATTCTTCAATCTCAAAATCAAAAAAAGATATATTTTTTTAACCTTGCTTCATAGAAACCTTATCCATCCGCCGAAAATTTTGAGAAGAATCGATTTCCATGCCTGCAGTTGCCATAGCTGGTAGAAAGAAGAAAATGAATTTGTCCATCAGAAGAGAGGCAAAAATGGTATTTCTTAGGCTGGTCATTGGCTTGCCAACAGCCCGAGTAAACAGACCATGCTGACAAGAGAGATGTTTTTTAAGAAAAAAAAAAAAAAATGGTGATAAAAATATAAATTATGAAAACTAGTATTTTAAGAAGCGGAGGTAGAGATGAGAAACAAACAAAATATATTTTCTCTAGTCAAATAAAGATAGACCACAACGAAATACATCAAATAGGCGAACTTAACATCAAAATCACTAACGCTCCACTCTAAAGGATCATCATTTGACCTTTTAAAGAAGTGCCCAGAGTTCCGAGCAAAGTTGATAAATAGTAGTGAAGCACCCATCTGACAACTAATAATCGCGTTCATATCCATAGCTTCCTGAGTATATATTTGTATGTTGTCAGTTTGATATCCGATAATATGTACAAACCCACACAGCCAATTTCCAAATCACTATACACCACTACTCAACTATAATATAATTAAATTATACTTTTAATTATATTCATTTTTCAGCAATCCTTCACTTGACATGAAATGTCCAGACTAATTAGCACATCACATCAACGATGAATACATATATATAATTACTAATGAGTACTCACAAAATTTATTTTTTGCTCTCTCTCCTATTTTGTGTTGTTTCCTATTAATCTAAACTCATCTTTATATAGATCCATAATTTTGTTAGGGTTTAACTCTTTATCGACTCTACCTCTAGACCCTTTTTGTTTGCTTCTCCTCCTTCCTTATCCATAAGACTCTTTTATTGCTCTATCGTGTTATCTCCGGTATCCATAACCTAAGAAAACTCTCATCCACGGAGTCTTTAGGAGTGAGTTTACCAAGTGATCTCCCAAAAACATAGCTCGTCACACTCGAGCTCACCTAATTTTATCTCATGTGAAGCTAAACACATGTTTCATTTGGATAGGCCCCCATCAGTGACAAAGGGCATCCACAAAATCCAAAAAAAAAAAAAAAATCAGAATTTTACATTAGCGGTAAAATAGTTCACTGGTACATACTTTGATGGGGTCGCAATTCATTATGGGTGTCGCCTTAGTTTTTGAAGCAAAAGGGTTTGATGGTTGTAAATTATATATATTTTTTTAGTTTTATAATGCATTTATTTGAATTAAAGTACAAGAGAAATGTGTTTTTAGGGGTTCGAACACGATATTTCTAATTAAATTAATATAGCGTTTAACCGCTTAAATCGATTTAGTAGTGATGCCTGTAACTAACTATGATAAATCCAGGGGGAGTCTAATTGAAATTGATCTGAAAATGTAACTAATATATAAAATATTATAAGCGAGATGTAATCATAGAAAGAAAAAATTGGAGAAAACATATACATATGATTCGCTAATCATGCATGCAATCTGCGTCTGGAAATTTCAAATTATGTGCGGGAAAGATGGGGAAAAGTTGCCTCGGTTTGCGCTTTCTGGAATTTGGTCAATCTATATAGCACCACTATCTCACTAAAAAATATTGCAATCAATAAAAGTATTCGGCCCAATATTGACTTATTTTAACAAAATTATGTTCATATCTACATAGGTTGGATTTATTTCTTGAATGAACGAAAAAGCACACTCAGAGGCATGCACGTGGTTTGGGCGTGATGAAGAAGAAAAAGGAATTTCCCAAAGTTGTGATATTTATATGAGTGTGGATGTTCACATGTTTTACTTATATATCTCATATGTAATTATAGTATGTTAGGGAGTAAAAGAGATGAACAAAAATAAAACAATTTTCTCATTTAATCTGACCGCATATTAAGTGTGTAGGTAAATGAAATAGAAAATTAAACACATAATTAAAATAGCAATCCAAAATAGATAACAATCGAGAACATAGAAAAAAAAATATGTATTCATTATTGACTTATTGTAAATACAATAGTTGGAGGGTAAACTACAAGAATTCCTCATTAATTATGCTGCTTGACCCTTTTTGTTTTTGTTTTTGTTTTTTTTTTCCCGGTATATGTATAATTTTAATTTGTTCAAAGTTCCAAATAAATGAAGAATTAGAAAGAACAATTACGTTGGTCGATAGATCAAATTCAATCGGTTTAATGAGATGAAACACTAGATTCATTAAATAAGATATATGGTTCAAGTTACAACTTTATAAATACGACAATTGAATCGTTCAAATTGTTCTCATATTGATTACTTTCACTGTGTCGCATAAATAAGTCATTGTAGCACCTAACGATTCATAAAATTATGCTTTCTTCTACTCTTCTTATACTTTGTAGAATCTATAATTAGAATTTACAAGTGATGTTGTCTCTCTTTCTTTTTTTTCTTGTACTCCTTTTTCCTTTTGGTCCCTCGTGAAGAATATTATTATTTTGCACTAATTTATGGTCAAGATTTGAGGACACAATATGAACAAGAGTCTGCAGGATCATATGTAGAAGAATGTGGACAAGTCTTATCCCATATCTTGTATAGTTGTATAATCAAGTGTCTTCATGTAGAGGGAAACCATGCACAACGGCCCCATCATTTAATGAAATAATGTCTTATAGGTTTGTGCTCATAATTATAGCAAAAAAAAAAAAAAAATTTCTATCCAAAAGGGATTATGCAAAATTATCCCAAAAATAAAATTAAATTGAATATACTAGGTAAGATGATACTTATTGATGTGTTCCCCTGTTATATAATGAACTTATGATGATCGAGTATTAATGATGAAATATTCTGGACTCTTTCGGTCTTTCTGAAATTTATTAAGATTATTTACAAATTAGGGTTCAATTGGAGGGTTGTCTTTGTATAATAGTTTACTATTAGCTTAGTATTAGTGGGCTGCAAGCGAGCTGAATCGAACGGTGCTAAAAATTATCTAGTTCAATTTTGAGTTTGAAATATATAATTCATAGCTGAGCTCAATCAACATTTTTTCTTTTTGAATTCAATTCAGTTCTATTCTATATGACTTAAATTTTTGAATTGAACCCATTTTGACTTGTTTGCACCCTGAGTTATTATCTATACTATCTTGGTCTCTTGAAATTAAATACTATGACCAATAATAAATACAAGTAAATATCGCACACTCATTGTGTGTAAAAATAAAAATAATACTATTATTAAATATATTAAAATTATTTTTTATATTGATATATATTCTATAATCAATTTTAATATAATTATTAAATTATAACAAATATAAAATATAAGGAGAAAAAAAAATTTATATTAAAGGAAAAAAAGAATTGAAGTAGAGTGAGAGAAAAGTGAAATAATGAAAATGATGTTGGAGTCGTAAATAAATAAATAAATAAATAATTTAAGAGTTCAAAGAATAGGGAAGAGATTAAGCAAAAAAAACTGTTAAAATACGTGAGTAGAATTTGTGTTTGAAAAAAAAAAAAAGAAAAAAAAAAGTCCATGAATTCAAGCATAATACGTTAATAAATAAAAAGAAAAAATTAAAAAATTAGGGACAGAAAATGAAAGAGTCAAAGGATAATATGTTAATAAATAAAAAAAAAAATTAAAAAATCAGGGCCAGAAAAGGAAAGAGTCTAAGATACCGCATTTACCTCTGATGCATCTCTCATTTGGATTGGGTAAATTTTGGGAGATAGGAAAAAAAAAAAAAAAAGAACAATAATATGCACTTCATTTGAAATAACAACACAATTATTTGAAAATAAAAAAGAGGATGTCACGAGCTTTTCTTCCAGATTACTTCAACCGAGAGTGCACGAAATCAAATTTCCTATACAACTAATAAAAAATCATTTCAACCAAGAAAAAAACAAGAAGATAACCGAAGCACTCAATTTTATTAGCACGTTGAAATGGTAAACAAGTTCCTTATCGACTCAGTAACTACGGTTAAAGTCAACCCACCATGATTCCTTGCCTTCCATTGGTAGAGCTCCAGTGTCTAAATTCGTCCCTCATTTTCTGAAGAATGTCTTATATTCCTCCTCGAACATCACCATTTGCATTGAAATTTCTGCTGCTCTGAACAACAATTTCTCGGCCATGATCATCGTTAAGCAACCTAAATTCCATTATTAATAGTCAAAACCCACCAAGATTCCCACTCAGGCGCCAATTCTCTCTCTCTCTCTCTCTCTCTCTCTCTCTTCATTTACAATCTACAGTTCCACACCACCAGCCTGCAACTGCAACTGCAACCAGCCAGCTTTATCCAACTTCACTGCATTTATATATATATATATATATACACACACACACACATATACTGATATACATATTTATCTTCAAGATCACTCTGTAATCTTGATGGGTTATCTCTCTTGTAAAGCAGAGTCATCCATCTCCACCACCGCCGATTGTCACTCATCAACGCCACCCTCTTCATGTAACAAATTCCCGGATAAAGAGAAATCAAAGGGGAAAAAACCCATCAAAATCCAGGAATTCAGCTACAAAGATCTCGAGTTAGCCACAAACAACTTCTCCGCCGCGAAGCTCCTCGGCAGAGGCAGCCATGGAGTCGTCTACAAGGGCGTTCTACGCGGCGGCCGTCTCGTGGCCATCAAGAAACCCTCGCTAAAAGCCTCGATTTCCGAAAACCCAAATGAAGTCGACAACGAAATCGACATTCTATCCAATCTCCACAGCCCGAGCTTGGTTAATCTCGTCGGGTTCACCACGAATCACGCTAAAGATCGCCTCTTGGTGGTTGAGTTCATGAGCAATGGCACCCTTTACGATGTTCTGCATTCTAAGTCCAATTCACGGCCTCTCAACTGGGGAAGGAGGATAAAATTAGCTCTGCAAACTGCTAGAGCAATCGACATACTCCATTCTTTGAATCCACCCGTTATTCATAGAGACATCAAATCTGCTAATGTTTTGATTGACAGGAATTTCAATGCGAGATTAGGCGATTTCGGGCTGGCGTTGAGATGCGTGGATGATTACAGATTGAGATCAACTCCTCCAGCAGGTACAATGGGGTACTTAGATCCTAATTATGTTACTCCTGATCATTTGAGCTGCAAAACTGATGTGTTTAGTTTTGGTATATTACTTTTGGAGATTATTAGTGGTAGGAAGGCTATTGATGTGGTTTATTCGCCGCCTTCTATAGTGGATTGGGCTATTCCTTTGATTAGAAAAGGGAAGTTTTTATCTGTATATGATCCAAGAATCTTGCCTCCTAAGGATGGTTCAGTTAGGAAAATGTTGGCTGTTGTGGCTGCGAAATGTGTGAGGTCGTGCAGAGAGAGGAGGCCGTCGATGAGGGAGGTGGTGGAGTGTTTGAGTGAGTTGAGTCGATTAGTGCCGGTTAATTCTTGGAACGGTTTCGCCAATCCTTGCCTGATGGTGGAGAATGTAGGTACCCCCGTTCAATCAAGATTCGTGCGTTCGAAGGGGGGAAAGGGTGAAAACGGGATTCTTGATGACGCGGAGGGTGGAATCGGGAAAGCATCGACGAATTCAAGAAGGGTGTATTCGGATTTGGGACTTAGGAACAACTTGATGGATTTGATGTCCGTCCCGGATGAAGCATCGAAAAGGGTGTCGAGTGTAAGGTTTGGAAATGTTAGGTTTGTTGGTAATGGTGGGAGTAATCTTCGGCATGTAGCTCCTGGAGATGGTAAACATGAAGTTTCTTCTCTAAGAAGATGATATGGTTTGTTTATTTCAAATTGTATGTCATTCATTTATGTTATTATTCATCTCTTTAGATGGATAGCTATCAACTCTCAAGGTGTATGTATGAATTCTGGTGCTCCACTGGTGCATCAGTCATGTTTGTTTATTACAATTTTTCTTTTTTTCTTTTCAATTGATTCTCCAATTGTAATAAACAGCCTCTTGTATTGAAGTTCTGAATTTGTGTGATTTTAATAAACACTTGATAGCTCTGCCTCTGTTGATGAAACAGTTTCAGCAGTAATTTAACTCGAGTTCGATTTGAGTTGTGGTGTTTTAAGATGAACTAAGATAGCAGATGAATTATATTTCCAATTATGAATATCCGTTATTTAAAAAGATGGATTGGATACCGAAAGAGGAAGCCATTTAGCCGTGTAAGATTTGGATCACAACTTCAAAGTTTAAACAGTATTTTTACCTCTACAGCCTTGTAAAATTGTATAATTAGAACTCGTACCCCTTTAACTTAAAATATTGTACAACATACCCTTTCAAGTTTGAAAAATTATAAGTGAATCTATTCCGTTAGGATTTTTCACGAAATTTTTTGAATTGATTATATTTCACCACTAATTAGTTCCTCTCCGCCAATTAAGGGGGGGAAAAGTAATTATGAATATCAATTTACAAAAGAATCATGTGCTCATCCTACAAAAAATTTCGTAAATTACTCGTCTATCATTTGAGAATGATGTGTGAGTTATTGTGAAGAATTAAATAGTGGTAGGATATAATCAACTCAAGAATAATTTTGCAAAAAAATCTAACCGGAACGGGTTCATTTGTAATTTTCCAAATTTGAAAAGGTAAGTTGTGTAATATTTTCATGTAAGGAGGTACGAGTTGTAATTATTCAATCTCGCAGGGGATGCAGACATAAACAACTCTAATTTTAAATGCTTTTATTAATTTATTTTATACGTTATATCGAAAAATCCTAACAGATATAATATTTAAAAGTGCACCATGGTGTAACTTAGTGGTCCAGCGCTATATTAATTTAATTAAATGTCTCGTGTTCGAATCCCTACCTATACAATAACCATTAATAGGGAGAGTTTTACACCTTAATAGTTCGACCTGACTCATATAAATAACTATAAAATAAAACAAACGATTAAAAGTGCTTTTATTTTATTATTTGTCAAAATTTAAACGTTCTCATTTTTGGGTAACTTGTAATCATACTCACTTTTCACCATGCTTTGATTTATATTATCGGTGTTATTCTCCGCCCTTCATTTGATAGGATCTTTTATCGGACTTGAAGCTTTATATCTTCTTCGGATTTAAAGTTTGTACTATTAATGAATCCCAACCTTACATAATCTCGAGTAAAGTTTGATCATGAGCTTCTTTATCAGATTCACATACAAAATTTTCGAAATAAAATCCGATTCTCGAATTATTTATCAGTCTTGCATTTACAATTTTCAAATTCCGCTCAAGATCCAATGCATTAAAACAACCCTACTAGCAGTGTTTTTTCTGAGTGATCTACAAGTTCCAATCACATTTGGCAAGAGCCAGTTATAGGCTTCCATGCAAATCCCTAATTCCAACAAATCAAGAATGTGACAAAGGGATAAAACCAAACAGTAATGAGGGACCATTTTGAGTTGTGATTCTCTCAACTAGGTCTACGTAGAGTTGCTATTTTCTTGCTCCATTTGTCTTATTCTTTAGCTTGGTATATTATGTGTTACACTCCTTTAGAGATATGGAATTCAAATATGTTGGAACTCCTATGGATAAATTCATACTTGGAATAAATTTCAAATATTTGAACTCTTGGTTTCAAACAATGGTTTGTATTTTATGAACTATTGTGGACAAATTAATATTCATCAATTATGAGGTTATTATCATATTTTAGTTGCTTCTCTTTAAAAATAACAAATTACTTTCAATCAATTACGCGACATTTCAATCAAAATCGTTAGCCATCAAATCCAACCCAAAGTAATAAAGAATAGAAATATACACTTAAATAATTAGAAAATACCAAAGACATTTTTATAAGAAATGGAACAAACAATCAAGCTGACTTGGCTAACTGATTTTTCAGTGGCCCTTTTTCTTCAAAAAAAAAACAAACAAACAATCAAGCAATCGAATCCGAGACAACAAGCAAAGCTGGAAACTAAGAAATATTTACATCTTCGTGCAAAGAGATAGCGCGCCTAATTAGACTATGGACAACCGAAACAATCGATCTACGAATAAAAGACAACGAGTACTCAATCAACCACGTGACCTCTCTTTGATATTGAGATTTGAAATAAAAAAAGGAAAAGAAAAAACTCTTAGTTTATTCACTATGGCAACATTGATTGGTTTTCTGGGATTGCATCGAATGCAACAAGCTGTTGGAACCTATCACAATTAAAACATCATGTTTGGTAGGCTAACCCAAGTTCATATATATATATATATATATATATATATATATATGATATATGAAGAACAAATATTTAACTCAACTAGCCCCTAACAGTACAGCAGCACCATTGTCCGTTACTGCACGGCATCATGCATGAGAAGACGATTCCTTTCATCTTTAGACGTTAACTATAAAGTTTACTTAATTTATCACCCCCCAAAAAGAAACTATATATTTAATTGGATGTAAAAGAATCCATAGAGTTAATTGCATGTGCTTCCGCTTATCCGTAATTATAGCACGAATTTAGTTTGATCATATTAGTATAGCAACGAAGAGGATATGAGGAGGGAGTCAAAATTTTGGGATAAAATAAAATTAAAAAGAGGAATTAAAATTTTGTAGAGGGGGAGCGAAATTATAATATCTTTCAATATATACATGAATATAATGTATAAAAAAGAACTCAAAAAGACTATAAAGGCCCATAAATTTAGGAAAAAATCTACTCCACGTTCGGCTTGGCCGAACTCAACAAATTAAAAGGGTAAGTGTGTTATATTTGTTGTTTGATTTGTCACTCTTCTTAAATTTTCATCAACTATACGACAAATGTAAAATACTCACCCCCTCATTACACCAACTTAGCCGAACCAGACTTAGGTTAGAATTAACACATTTTCAAAAAATAGATCTATGGGACTAGAAATTAGCTGAGTGCTGACCCATAATCTGGGCTTTGAGGTGGCCCATGTTTATGGGCCGGTAGGAAGAGTTCATTTAGGCCAGGATCCATCCATGCAGTTTTTAGTCTTTACAGACTCATATTTAGCAGGCCCGCATAACCAAAGATTATGACTCATCACATAGACCAATTTATCCAATTGCCAAATTTAGATTAATCAAAATTAAATCCATCTAAATTCATTAAAAATTCACAAGTCATAGCATGCAATAATTATAACTAAGGAATAATTACATTCAATTACCCTCGGGTTTGGCCTAATTATAATTCAATTCCCTTTCTTTACATATTTACCATATAGTCCCTAAATTTTACATTCCATTTGAGTCCTTGACATCCATTAGTGTTCCGTTAGGTTGGTTAGTTGGTTTTCCTAAATCGCCTCTGAATCTATTACAAATACATCCCTACAGTTTCTTTTTAATAACAAAACGATCCCTATTCTTTTTGGAATTTCGAAATGACAACTGATCAACTTAACTGAACCCTACGGACGCCTGGAACCTCAAATGGAATGTAAAGTTTAGGGATTACGTGGTAAATACGCAAAGAATAAGGATCGGATTGTAATTAGGTCAAACCTGAAGGTAGTTGGATGTAGTTTTCCCTTATCACTAAATCCATAACAAACTTAAACTAATCAAAACCTCGTCCATCTAAATCCATAATAAATTAACTTCTAACATGAATCTCCATTTCACCTCCTTATGTTTTTAACCTACCTAAATTAATACGAGCTAACATGTGCACTTTAAAATATGGCATTTTCTAGTTATATATGTATTACACTTGCACTTTTTCTAGTTGTATAATATAGAAAAGGGCAATTTGGTTTAATTAAGATAATTTTAACATAATCTAAGATTATAAGTTTTTGAAATTTGATTAAATGATGAAACAATTTTAGTGATTGAATGACAATAATTATGATTTTTTCAAAATTAAACTTTTACACCTTCACTTCTCTAATTATTCTATTCTATACAAATTTATTGGATATTTTCAAAACTTTCCGAAAACTCAATTAAGTTCACAATAAAATCAAACCTCATTTTCTGTATTATATAGGATAAATCAAAATTCCTATTAATCCAAACGTTAATCTCCATCCACCCAAAGATAGACTCATATTATATAAATTGAGATGCATGCTGGTACACCACCTAAATTATCACACCAGTTAAATAAGTCCACAGCTTGAACATTTTCAGGTATGATCTCTAAGTATATTATTGGAACTACCTACATGATTGAATAACAATAATTATGATTTTTTCAAAATTAAACTTTTACACGTGATTTTTTCAAATTATTCTACTCTATAGGAATTTAGTGAATATTTTCAAAATTTTTGGATAACTCAATCAAGTATACTGTAAAATCACCTGCATTTTCTATAATCTATAAGAGTAAATCGGAAATTCCAATTAATCTAAACGTGAATCTCATCCCCACAATAGATAGATTGATGCTATATAAATTAAAATGCACGCTAGTACACCTAAGTTACTACAATAGATAAATGTGTCCATAGCTCGAACATTTTAAGGTATGATCTCTAACTATATTATCGTTGGAACCACCTCTATGATTGAATGACAATAATTATGATTTTTTCAAAATTAAGCTTTTACACGTGCACTTTTCTAATTATTCTGCACTTTTCTAATTATTCTACTCTAAAGGAATTTATTGAATATCTTCAAAAAAATTTGAAAACTCAATCAAGTGCAAAATAAAATCAACTCCATTTTCTATATTATTTAGGAGTAAATAAAAAACTCCATTTTCTATACTTAGAGATCATATCTAAAAAAGTTTGACCTGTCTGTTAATCCAAATGTGAATCTTCATCCCTATAATAGATAGACTGATACTATATAAATTGAAATGCATGCTAGTACACCACCTAAATTACTACACCAGTTAAATATATCCACAGGTCAAACTTTTTTAGATATGATCTCTAAGTATATTTTTGGAACCACCTACATGAATGAATGATAATAATTATGGTTTTTTCAAAATTAAACTTTTACACGTGCACTTTTCTAATTATTCTACTCTATAGGAATTTATTGACTATTTTCAATTTTTTTGAGAACTCAATCAAGTTGAATGAAAACCATTTTCATATTATATACACCCACTGACTTGTCAGGTAAAATAGCATGTGCACTTTTCTAATTATGTGTATCATGCACGTGCACTTTTCTAATTATATAATATAAGAAATGTGTTGTTGATTTAATTAAGATAATTTTAACCAAATCTATAGTTATGTCTTTTGAAATTTGACTAAATGATGAAAGATCGAATGACATTAATTATGATTATTTTTCAAAATTAACCTCATATGCACTTTTCTAATTATTCTACCCTATAGGATTACTGAATATCTTCAGAACTTTTTGAAAAGACAAACAAGTGCATAACAAAATCAACCCGTTTCATCTCCCTTTGCCTTAAGTTACCTAAATTAATACGAGTTCACAACACGTATACTTTAAAAATACACGTGCACTTTTTTTATTATATAATTTGAAAAGTGCACGTGCATTGAATATATAACTAGAAAAACTTGATGTTTCATAGTGTGTGTGTATATATATAAATCAGTTATTTTATGTGACAAGTTTGTGGGTGTTGCTCTAACAACTGTCCAAATCAATCTCAACCTCCAAAACAGAAGTATGAGCGAAATGAAAGCGAACTCGTGGCCTTCTTGACATGCATTGTTAATTTTCATTCATGAAGTTGTTGAAATTTAATCTAACAGGAAAAAAAAAAAAACCTTACCAGGTCATCCAAATTTGTATTTTGACTAACTTTGGTCACTAGTCCTGAAAGGTATAGCAAATAATCAGTAACAAAATAATATTAAAATAGAATATTCTACAACTTAATCTCCTACAAAGTGTAACATGCAGCTAAAGAAAACAAGAGAAAGAGGGTTGTGATTTGTTTATGCTCGTGGTCTGATGAAATTTGGGACATCTATTTTTCATAAAGACCTATGTTTTTTTCACTCATTGAGAATGGTCGCCCGTCAACATGATATAATTTACGGGTGAAGGATAAACTTCAAAAAGTTATTTGATACCGGTTTGTAAATGTTACACCATAGATAATTAACCTAATGCACATGTCTAATATGCCAACACTTAACCCATGTTTATATATGTTTAGTAAAAATAAAGTGCTTTTTACTAACAGAAACATTCTGACGACTCTCAGTAATCTCACAGTAAATCATAAGAAATTAAACGTAATATACATAAGCTAAAGGGTTGTACCCTAGAGACTAGACTAATTACCAAAAATAATTTTATAATTACATAAGACAAGTTTTCTATCAGCATTTTCATATAACAGTGTATGCATATATGTCATTTCTACACCATGATCTTCAAATAATCAACGCAGTTTCTAATTCCAAAGGAAATTTTGGTTATTACTAAAGTTTTAGGGAAAATATGCATAATTATGCAAAATATATAGAGTACGTTTATATAATTACCCTGATTTTATTTTATACATTTGGTATTTTCGCTGGAATTACTTTAGATCTATGCATTATCACCACCCTAACTTACGCATACAAAATAACAGTCATAAGTTAGAAATGATATTTCATCAAAAAAATAGAAAAAACAACCGGAATAACATAACAAACCCGTTATATATAAGTCCAACCACCCGTGTTGGCCAAACAAAATCTCACCCCCAATCGTATATACAAGTATCAAATGCAATAGATAAAGTGGTTCTATGGGCTTCAAAGGGTAGGAAGGTTTTCATTCAAAATAAAAATGATCCCAAGACAAGTCTAGAATGGAATAACATAAACAAATTAATATAATCACTAATTTTGCCCAATTTGTAAGAGAAATGAAGTCAATAGACATACCATTGGAATGATTGTTGTAATATACCTGGCCAAAAACGTCATCTGGAGGCCTATCCTTGGAATGAGTAACAATCCAACTGTTTTTGCTGCAGTTTGTACGATGATTACCAGAACTACCGGAGCTAGAAACTTGTTGTCCTTCATGTAACTAATGGACTCGAATAAGAACGGGTTATAAAAATATTACTAGGTCCACGCCCAAGAACTTTCTGAAAATGACGTCCATTGTTGTGATGATGAAAGTAGGACGGTTTAGAGGACTCAGCAGCTCTTCGAACGGTTTAGAGGACTCAGCAGCTCTTTTTGCCTTTTTCTCAAACCCTCGCTCAATAAAGAAGTTGGGGAACTTAATCATAAGAAATGTCATTGCTGAAAGGAGTAAACTGAAAATTCCTACTACTCTCAATGTGAATCTCCATTTTCACATCCTTCTATCTTTGACCTAACTAAATTTGGTACGAGTTAACCATACATGCACTTTAAAAATACATGTGAATTTTTCTAGTTATATGAGGAATACACGTGAACTTTTCTAGTTATACAATATAGAAAATGGATTGCTGATTTTTTTTTTTTCAGAATCAAACTTGCACTCTGATTCAACAACACTAAGTCGCTAACACAAACCAAGATCAGCATTCTTGAAAGCCAGCAATCCACGAAAATAATGGAATTGAATCCTACTCATAGATAACAAAACTAGGAACAACAAGTTTGAATAAGACAGACCTCTAAGAACCCCAAGTCTGATTTTACAATAAAGAACATGATAATCCAAGAGTTCTTCCGTCAATCATCACCTTACATCCTTATTCAATCACTTCTTCTTCTTCTTCTCTTCATCTTCGTCCCTGGGAATCCAAAACCACCCCCATCTCCACCTGTTTGATTATTGTCATTCTAGCATTCATATATGGGCAATGCCACAGAGTTTGTAAACTTCAAGTGCAAGTATCTGATCCCTCTTCATTTCTTGGGAACAATCTTCAAAACCCCATCAATGGCTTCATACACATTCTCCACAATCTTTTCAGAACCCCATCAATGGCTTCATACACATTCTCTCTTGTTAGCTTTTTCTATAAACCCTAGCTTAATAAAGAATTTGGGGACTCGGTCATAAGAAATGAAATTGTGAAAAGAAGTAAATTCGGAACTCTTACTATACCAAACGTAAATCTTCATCCTCACAATAAGTAACTAATGCTATATAAATTGAGTTGCATGCTAGTATATCACTTAAACTACTACCTTAGTTATATATATCCACAGTTCGAGCATTTTCTGTCATGGTCTCTTCGTATATTGTTGGAACCACCTACATGATGCATTAACCAAATTTATGTTATTACAATAAAAGTAAAAAAACTCATGTAAAAGAATAGGAAAATATATAAATCTTAAATTTTTTGTTAATTTACTAACCTGACTAATCAAGTCAACCAATAGCATGCCTATAACCTCCACAGAAACATGTGGGAATCAAGAGATACATCCTACGCCTGTAAGAACTAGCACTGCAACAATCTTTATCACATGTCTTCGTCCCGCATGGATGCAGAAGAAAGACATGGACATACCGATAAGTGTCATGAAATGTATTATTGAAGAGTGCATGAAAAGCCACTGACTTTTGAACCAACAGTAATTATCTTGGTAGCTCTGTACTCTTCTTAGGTATATTTCTCGAGTATACCACCACAAAGCCAACAACCCAACATAATTGACAAGATCGCAAGAGTATTTCTAAAGTGTACCTTTATTATGAGTTAACAACATGTGCACTTTTCTAGTTATATAATATAGAAATGGTTTGTTAATTTAATTAAGATAATTTTAACCAAACCTATGATTATAAGTATTTTGAAATTTGACTCGGTGATTAATTATGTTTTATGATTAAATGATTTTATTAATCGAGTGATATTAATTATGATTATTCTTTAAAATTAAATTTTTACACGTGCACTTTTCTAATTATTCTACCCTCTAGGAATTTACCTAAGAAAGATAAAAAAGTGGACAACAAAATCAACCCAATTTTCTCTTCTTTTTTTTTTTTTTGGTCTTTTAACTTACCTTAATTAATAAGAATTCACAACATCTGTACTTTAAAAATACACGTGCACTTTTCTATATTATATAATTAGAAAAGTGCACGTGTATTGCTCATATAACTAGAAAAACTTGATTTTTCCAATCAAAATATTCCATAGCTCTACATATTTTGTTCAGCCAGCTCTACGTTTCCTTTCTTCTCATATTCATAAACCCTCTTAATATTCCACACAAAAATAACATCACAAAAAATTAACAAAACTTACAACATATCTTTCATACACCTGAACAGCGTGTGATGACAATTTAAAATTTCTTACAAACTTTGGATGACAACTTGAAACATTTTAAAATTTAGGTAAAAATTGAAAAAATGGTCATAGTTTCGGGGGCAACTTATTTTTTTTCCTCTATATATGTTTAAATAAGTTCTTGATTGATGTCCCTTTATACAGATAAAAAACTTACAAACAGGCAAAGGTTATATTAACATAGAAATTAAATATATATAAGCTCAAGAATATATTTCTCATGATGAAAGCAACTAAAGTTTAGAGATAATATGGTGCCTGTGGTTGATGTTAGATATCTGACGAAAAGGCCCTCCAAGTATGCCATGATGTTGCACTTTTGGTAGTTCTATGAATACCAAGTGTTGTCTGTATATGTTCCTTCGATCTCGTTGGACGCTGTAGACGTCATCTGATGTGGTAGATCCACAATTAGTTGCTCTTCCTCTTCGTCGTCATCTAAGTCGACAATCTTCTCAATCTCGTGATTGAAGTCACTTTGATCTGGTGATGCGTTTTTAATTTTCTAATATAACTATGCAATAATATATCGAAAACTTTTGAGACGTATGACTCTAGATTCATTTTGAGCTTCTATAATTTCTTATAGCCCATGGAAAGACAGCAAAATGAATTCAAATAATGACGGGTTAAAAATATGACTGTTATACCTACTATTTTCATCTTCTACATCTCATTTATTATGCTCGAGTCCACCCAATATTTCCTCGAGCGAAGTTCAATTGAAATTACGGAGAATGCTACGAGGATTATGAGGACACCAAGGGTTCTAGTTAATGGTCTGAGAGAGTTGCTCAGACCTCATAATCGGCCTGCTCACGTCATTTCGACAGTAGAGACGGTGTTTGGAAATTTCTCGTCGTTTAATCTGGTTATTTATTATATTCCATTCATTCTCCAGTCTACCAAGTATGAGAAGCATGTGGTTTTTTTGGTGCCTATTGTCCTTGCAATAATACAACTTATAGCCCAAGCAGTTGGAAGACCACTCATACAATAGATAGGCAGGAGAAGGGCTTATTTCCTGGCTTATTTAGCTTTGATTATACCAGTGGTATGACTTTCTTCATCTAATGGCATTTTATCTACTTTTAGTTTTCTTTAAGAATAGTTAAGCAGATATATGTTTAATTATTTGCTTATGTACTTGTAGGTATGCCTAGGATTTATTTCTCATTTGAATCCAGACAAGAATTACCATTTATATCCACACCAAGGAACTATCTCTGTTACCTTGGTGGTAATCCATATTATTGGGACCGAAGTTCTATTGGAACCTCACGATTGGCTCGATCCCAGATTTCCAGATGAGTGCTCCATGACCGAGTCAACGTACATGTTCTGCCTTGCTCTGTTCACCACCTTCGTGGCAAACAATGTCTTTCTCCACCTGTTTTGTTTCTTCAGGGAGTGAACATTCTTCATTTTTGCTGGTTGGACTGCTTGCTTTTATGCTCTTCATGATGTTGTTCTTTCCCGAAACTAACAGAATACCACAACATGAATTGGCGAGTTGAGGTTGGTGTCTGCATTGGTTTTGAATGAAATATTTCTCATACGTACGAGAAATAAAACTCACACGGATAGCAATTAGATATTTATGAATTTGTAGATTGAACCACTTAATAAATTCTATGGTGGTAATGTAATGACAATTCTGACTTGATGAGGAAATAGCAATTTGATCTATAGTGTGAAGGTGTTGTAATATTTTGGTATGTAATGACAATTCTGACAATTATTGATGAGGAAATAGCAATTTGATCTGTAGCCTGGAGTTGTTGTATTATTTTGGTATATGTAACAACAATTCTGATAATTATTGATGAGGAAATAACAATTTGATGTGTAGCGTGGAGTTGTTGTAGTGTTTTGGTTTGACTTTTTTTTTTAACCCCCAATGCAACACTTTGGGGACTTGGACTGAGTTATAAATTATAAAGATACTTCTTGTGTTTTTAATAACTTCCCTCTTGGATTGGGTTATAAATTATAATGATTACTTGTTATGTTTTCAATAACTTTCATCTTGGATTGGGTTATACTTTTTTTTTTTTAAATAGTTTTGTACTTTTCATAAGTATATTTTAGAGATGCCTTAGGTAAGAATAAATCTACCTCGGGCATACCACCACAAAGCCACAACCTGAAATAATTCACAAAATCGCAGGAATATTTCTAAAGTCTACCTAAATTATTAGGTGTTAACAACACGTGCACTTTTCTAGTTATATGTATCATGCACGTGTACTTTTCTAATTATATAATATAAGAAATGAGTTGTTGATTTAATTAAGATAATTTTAACAAAATCTATGATTATATGTCTTTTGAAATTAATTGATTAAATGATGAAAAAAATTTAATGATCAAATGACATTAATTATGATTATTTTTCAAAATTGACCTTTTACACGCGCATTTTTCTAAGTATTCTATCCAATAGGAATTTGCTTAATATCTTCGAAACTTTTCGGAAAGACAAATCAGTGCACAACAAAATCAACCACATTTCATCTCCTTTTGTATTAACTTGCCTAAATTAATACGAGTTCACAATACGTGCACTTTAAAAATATACGTGCACTTTTTTATATTATATAATTAGAAAAATGCACGTATATTGCACATATAACTAGAAAAACTTGATGTTTCGTACTGTGTGTATATATATATCAACTATTTTACGTAACAAGTCAATGGGTGTTGCCCTAACAGTTATCCAAATCGATTTCAACCTCAAAAAAAGAAATATGATTGAAATGAAAGTGATCTTGTGGCCTTTTCGACATTTAGGCCTGGGCCTAAATCTAAACAATATTTAAGCTTTTTAAATTCAAGTTCAATCCAAACCTAATATGTCAAAATCCAATGGGTTTTCATCCAAACTAAATCCAAAACTTATGGGTGGGCTTTGAAACCTACACAAAACTTCAGAAGTCCATTGGATATTTTTAAAGGCCAAATCAAAAATTATGAACTTTTCTTTTTATAATGTTGTTCAATTAATTTAAGATGTTTTATTAATGGAATTAATAGCTGCCATCATGTAGGGTTCATTTAACTAAGGAAAAATCCCTGCATTAATTTATTTTCCATATATTCAGCCCATACAAATCTATATATATATTTGGCTAGGACAAATCTACGATATTTATTTCCTTCCTTTATCAACTTATCTTTTCATAATTTTAGCTGTCTTATTAACAACTATCAATGGCTATTTAAGACCATATTTGCTTAAGAAAATCTTGATTTTATTCGATAACTGTCAAATAATAAGAAAATGAGGAATAGAAAATTCTACCCCAGACATGACTTGGCTGAGCCCGCGAATGAAAACACGCCCCATGGAAAATCAATTTTTAATTAAAATAATTACTAAAATCAACTAATTTTCTAACTGTACTCTAGTTAACCACATATTTAATTATTATTTTATTGTAAACGGAAATAAATGTATATTTGGCAAGAATCCATCTTAAACAAAATTCTCAATATGATCATAACAATTCTTGTATGCCATTATTATGCTAAAAGAGATCTGCTGCCCAAGTTTGATCCTAATGTACTCCATCATTCCGCCAAAAGAGATTTGCTGCCCAAGTTTGATAGTAACAATTGAGGACAAATGATCGTTGCATCATTATAAGTCAAACGGATTACACAAGTCTGTAACTATCATTTCTCTCAAATTTGAAGAAAAAAAAATCGACAAAATACAGAATATTTTATATCTTGTTGAAATCAAATTGTTTCTCTCAAATTGGGAAAACAAAAATTTACATACACAATAAAAATGTCTTGCTGAAATTGCACAACAATTATCTCAAAACATGAGAACACTAATCTCAAAATTAAAAAGCCTTTTCATTGGGAGACTATTTGAATTATTTTTATTTTATTTTCTATTTCCCTATCAAATATTCCCGTTTTAAATTTTCGTCAATCCTACAAACTCTGAGAAGAACCAACTGTCTATCAACATGTGTTCGACCGGGGTTAGAACAAATTATTCGGACTAAGATTTGCTTATCGGGTTAAATCAGTGACTCAACTCAAAGTGTTATCATCAAACGCCATGACGGCGGATTCCTTCAAGCATAGCCGCCACACAAGTGTTTTGAGATAGTAGATTTCATCAATCACTAATGGATTGTCATTCAATCTCTAATGTTGAACTAAAATAAATCCATGTGAAATACATCGTATCATTGAAATCTTTTAGAAGGAGACCATCGAAATTGAGAAGTCAAGAAGTGAGAATAAAGGAAAATGCAGATTTGTAGGAAAGATGAAGATTTGTTTTTTTTAAGGAGAAGCGATATTTGAGAATATAATAATTAGATATTATTAACTAGAGTTAGAAAATTAGTTGAGTTTAGTAATTATTTTAATTAAGACTTGATTTTCCATGTGGCGTGTTTTCATTCGCGGGCTCGGCCAAGTTAGGTCTGGACTAGAATTTTTCACAATTAATAATTTAATATAAACATTTCTAAAATTAAACCCATAAAAATAAAATAGGCCCAGATTAGCCCACTAACACAAAATAAAGTAGATCAAATTCATAATATTATGAGTTTAAAAAAAAATTATAATTTAATATAAACATTTGAGCAAATTATAATTTGTTTTTTTTGTTTCTAAAACGGGAAAAATTCACCCAGCTACCTCGTGTAATTTGAATGTGTCACTAAAAACCCCGACAAAATAAAAGTACTTTAAAAAACCCTGTATTTTTTAAAGTATGCAAATAAAACCCTGAAACCAGGCGGTGCAGTTCACGCGCGTTGACTGCAAGTATGATAGTGTTTTCTGCCAGTTTTGGGGTGTAAAATGACTTATATGCCCCTCTTGAGGAATCTTTTAATATAATTGGCTAAATTTTTACCAAATACCCTATGTTTTCATAATCTGTCATGGAAAACCCTGTGTTTGTAAAATGAATCCCTGCAACCCCTATCAGACAATATTCCCAGTGCTCTGTAAGCATCATTGATTGTGTATTAAAATGCAACTTGAAACATGTGAAAGCAGTCCCACATAATTTAAAGTCATAACATTGACAAGCTCAAAAGTGGTACAATAATGTAGCAAAAGTCATTGTCCTATCTACTAATATTAGATTCCATTCCAAAGTGGGGATACAGACACCCACAATACCAATACAAAGGTGGTCCAACCATTCACAGTTTCAAAGCAATAAAACATTGTTTATGGGTCAAAAGAAATGGCATATAACCTAAGATCTAGATCTGATCTTGGATAGTGGAGAACAATACATTCATGGCCTCCAAGGAGCTTGATTTCTTCTTGCAGCTGCCCTCCCTTTTACATTTTGTAAGGCCTCTGCTTCAGTTGGTCTTTTATTCCAAGCTCTGCGTCATTATGGAGCTGATGCATCTGTTTGTACAGTTTGGGTGCTTAGAGCTGATGCATCTGTTTGTGCAGCTTGGAACTGCCCTTCAGCAGTGGATGTCTGGGCACCAGAAGCCATATTTTGTGTCTCTATAGTTAGTTGGGCCGTTTGGAATGGCCGTACAGGTGGTCTTTGTGGAATTCTGGCCCTGAGAACCTGGGATGATGAACCTGGAGTAGACTGTGATGGTGTTTGTGGTTGGGAAGGTCCTTGTGCAGCAGTTGATTGAGCAGGGGGTCTCTGGGAGTTTTCAGCAGCAGCTCTTGCAGCAGATCTGGCACGGTCAGCGGCTTGCCTTTCTTGTCGAATGTTGAAGACCCTTCTCCTCCCTCTACGACTTGAAACCTACAAAATTATAGGTATTAGTACATATGGTTCTATTAATTTACAAGTATGTAAATTGATTTTAAAAGTTTAAGAGCACTACATTAGGTCTTCTATTGGTGTTGTCCAAACCGGAAAGCCCAACCTGGAAGCAAATGAAAAACAAAGTAATTAAGCTATGAATTCATACACATACTATCTAAAATCTAGAATTTGCATAATACAGTCAATTTACATGAATTTGCATATAATATGAATTCAAATACATACCGTGTAAAATCTGGAATTTGGGTGGGGATTGTTCTTGCAAGTCTTTACGTTGTGACCCAACTCAAAACATTTGTTGCATGTATGAGTTAGTCCGGTCCTTGTGCTAGTAACACCTTCATTTGCACTCTTTCTTCTTGCCTTTTTAGGCCGTCCCATCTTCGGTTTATACGCTGGACCCTTTAGTGGCTGTTGACCAGTTCTTATGAAGTGTTTTCTTCCAGGAACAGCACGGACTACATATTTGTAAACTTCTGTGTATGCAGGCTTTTTGTAACAATCATCAATGTAGTATTCTCTGTTCTCCCTTCTCTCTTTTATATATGCACAAGCATGACAGCAAGGGAATCCATTCAACTGGAAAGAGCCACATGTGAAAGTACGTTCCTCCAAATTTATAACATATTGATCCCCATTCATCTCAACCTCAAACTCACTCCCACCAACCCAAAGGGAAACAAAAATTACCCAAACCTATATTTTTGTTCAACTTTTTCAACACATTTGGACAAACATCACCATCATATTTCTCCATTCCTAACCTTTTAGTCCCCACCCTATTCATGATCCTAATACGAATCCACTCAAACATACGAACAACGGCTTTCTCCCTAGCTGGTAAAATCATATTATTCTAAGACTCACACAAATTGTTTACCAACACATCTGATTTACATGTCCTCCTAAAGAAAGCTCTTGACCAACAATCTGGATGAATTGAAATGAGCCAATCATAGGCAGTTACCTGACCCTCTTCCAATCTTGGGTCAACGTCTTTCATCTGCTGTATTATATCTCTAAATTCATCTTTGTTTGCAGCTGATGCAGCTTTCCAAAATAAGCTCTTCAACTCCTGCCCCTTCCACCTTGTGCTGAAATTTTGATACATGTGTCTTAAACAAAACCTACAGTTAAGGTACTAAATTAGAAAACAGAGGGTTATGTATAATAACTTTTTAAATTGCCAGGGCTTTTTATGGACATTTTTGTTAACTCATGGTGTTTGAGTTACAGTTAAGTAGAAACAGAAATATTTCATTGTCAAATATTACAGTTACAGTTAACTCATGATGTTTGAGTTACAGTTTAAGTATGTAACAGTTAAACATTGATAACTTGAAATATTTGATATGCAAATGGAAGAAAATTTAATTACCTGTGCTCACATTCAGGTGTTACTTCACTTACAGCATCCAAAAGTCCCTTTTGCCTGTCACTTATGAAAGTCCATTTCCCACCTTGTTGGTCCCCCAAATCAGACAATAATGTCTCCAGAAACCATTTCCATGTTATGCTGCTTTCACTTCTTACAAATGCTATGGCAATTGGAAACAAATTGTCATTGTCATCCTTACCAACTGCTGACAACAACTACCCTCCATGGAGTGTCTTAATGAAGCAGCCATCCAATCCAATCAATGGCCTACAACCATCAATTAAACCTTGTTTCATTGCAGCTAAGCTAAAATACATCCTATCAAACCTGGGAGGGTCTGAATCCTCAATTTGCTGTACAAATACAGTGTTGCCAGGATTTCTTTGTCTTACTATCTCACAGTAATCCCACAGAAGACCAAACTTCATCTCAAATTCTCCTCTGATCTTGTACATGGCTAGTTTTTTGGCCTTTTGAGCAACTGATGGTGTAATCTCTACCCCCATATCTCTCTGAACAATATTCTGCAATGTTGTTATTTTGGTATCAGGATGATCTCTGATGGTTTGTTCAATTCTTGCAGCAATATATGCAGCTGTGGCTCTGTAATTTTACTTCTTTCTTGCACAGGTATGCTCTCCCTTTAGAGTCTTCACTTGGAAAAGATCAGAATTCTGCATAACTGATGCATGAATTCTCCATACACATCCTTCAGCTGCACACTTTGTTTTCACCCTTGTCTTCTCAGATTTTTCAAAATCAATCACAAATCCTCTCCTGATGCTCCAATCAGTCAGGACCTCTTTGTACTTAATCACTCTAGAGAAAGCCAGCCCTACATGAAACTTCAGCTTCTCTACACTGTCAGTATCTCTGAACATGGCAAATCTGGGCCCTTCATGATCTGATTCTGGTGGAATATCAAATGTTTCATCATCAGCTTCACTGTACCATTCTTGTCCTTCAGCTGCACTAGGTTCTCCTTGATGTGGTTCTTCCTGTTTCCTCTTCCTCCTGGCAAACTTCTTTTTCTTCCTTATCTCTTCAAATTTTTTCTTCTTGGCCAACTTGCTTCTGTCTCTAGGTAGAAATATATCATCATCTTGTGAGCCTTCAACCCTACTATACCAATCTGAATCATCATCTTCTTGGACTTCCAAGTTCTCAGCTACACTATGCTCAGATTCATCTGATTCCAACCAGTCTTCACTATCACTATGAGCAGGGGAATCTTCAGGATCACCTGATATTTATTAAAAAAAAATGGACCACATACTCATATTAAGAAATGTAAACACAACTTGAATCATCTCACATCATCACATAAGAACACATACTCAAATAAATGTTAAACACAACTTGATAATGCTTAATACCAGATGTGTTCCCCAATGGCCGTTTTCCCTGTCTCTTTGATTCCCTTGCTTATCTGAATTCCTCAGCCATCTCTGGACAAGGTTCCATGTCATCTTCATCAGCTTCATGTTCACTCTCTTGATCTTGTTTATTATCTGCTTCATGTCCAGCTTCTAAGTCTACATCATCACCATCCCCATCAGCATTATCATCAAAATCATTAGCTTCATTCCCATCTTCATTTCCAGCTAAATGTATTTCTTCATCATCATCATGTTCTGCAAATACCAAAACATTATAATTAAATGGAATTTTGTTCTAGATCATATTTAAAAATCACATTTGCATTTTTATTGTCTAACTCAAAATCAAAATCCACACCATCATTTCCATCAAAATGTAATCCTTCATTAGCCACCTCTGCCTCATGTTGGTCTGGAAGTACAACAAAAAAAAAAAGAAATAATTAAGACATTTCAACATTACAATTCAATTTTACAAATCACAATTGCATAAAGCACTGCATTCACATACCTGTACCAGTTGCATCTTCTTAGTCTACTTCAATCTCAAAATCAACAAAAGGGTCTTCTACCTCAGGGGTAGTCTGAGTTTGATGTGGTCTTGAAGCAGAAGGATCTAATGGATGGGTATCTTCCTGTACAGGCATTCTTTCATCCTGTGTGACACCTTCTTCAGGTATTCCTTCATCTGGTATATCATCATCATCTTGCTCTTGTACTGCAGGCTCTCTGTCCTCTCTCAGCATCAATATTGGTTGCCCTTGGTCTGCAGCAATGGCCATCATTGTCACATCAGAGCCATCAGTGTCAAGAGCACATATGGGAGATGGGCCTTTTCACAGCGTACACAGTGACCTCAGGGTGTTCTATGTGTTCTTCTTGCAGGTGCACAAAAGACTATTCACTATCAAGTGCCCTCAATCCATCGTTCAGATTGTACCCAGGCTCAATATAGTAAAAATCAACCACCATCCCATGGCCCCCAGACAACCGATAGAAATCCACAAGCTTGACATGATTGAAAAAATCAAGGCTTGTGGGTGGACTTTGAATTCTCCTCCCACCCACACACCTTCTGTCAAGATTAGGAACCTCCTAAAAATAGCCCCCAATCCATAAATTTATACGATGAAGCATTATGTGAGAAAAAAAGATGAAAGGGAGTTGAACATTATCTTAGATCTGACCCATTCCTTAAATCTCAAAACCCTAAAAAGATCAAACTTTAACCGCACAAACCCTAGTTCGAAAATCGTATTACAAATTGTCTAGCATGCAAACATTTCAAAAACCCCCACAAAAAAGGATATAAAACCCCCTAAATTTCATATAACCAGTTAAAACCCTACGTCAAATGATGTAAACAAGAGTTCCTCAACTCGATTTTCAGAAATCTAAGAGAAAATGCAGGGATGTATACACATTCACATATCATTTACACAATATTCAAAGATATACTCTTCGACTACAAACCCAAACTGTACATACCTTAATGTTCTTTACAAACTGGCGAAAATCCAACACCACGCAGACGAAACCACAAAATAATGCTTTCTACAACAACCTCTACAGGAAATTCCGTCCGGTCGCGGGTTTTCTCCGGCAAATCGAGGGTTTTCGCAATGAAGGTCTGCAATCTCAGGTTTTTCCCTCCAAGAAATGGTTTAGTGTGAAATGGTGCTTTGAAATGAAAACGATAACAAAATGTCTGAAATACAACGAAAGGGCATTAGTGGAATTTCATCTTTTTTCGTTAACCAAATGGGATTAGGGGGCGGTGAGATTAGTTTGCAAAACATAGGGTTTTTAAAGTACTTTTTTTTTTTTTGTCAGGGTTTTTTGCAAACATTTCGAATTACATAGGGTTTTTGGGGTTGTTGGCTCTTTCTAAAACTCATAATATTAGTAATGTGTAGCGATGTATAACATAATTTGACCTCCACCAAAAAATTTATGCCAAAACCCAACCATTCACCGAGAAGCTAAATAGTACACAATTGAATATTTACTCAAATAAAAATTCAAAATTAAAATCTAATTAAATATGAACTTATTAATAACCTTCCTTTGTTCTTCTTTCTTTCTTTCTTTTTTTTTCTTTTGATAATTGAGCTCATCTTCAAATTCATAATTTCATTTTTAAAATAGAAATAAAATTAAATTAATTGGAGCCGATTTGAGAATTTGATCTACTTTATTTTGTACATTTAAAAATAGAGAGGTCTCATAAATCAATTGCATAATTATAAAATTAATTGAACAGCATTACAATAAGATAAGTTCATAATTTTTGATTGAGCCTTTAAAAATAGAGAGGATTTGTCCATTTAGCCTTTGGGTATTTTTAGGTTTTGAAATACATGAATAAAAATCCAATCCAAACTCATATTTAATTAAAATGTGGGCTTGGATTTGGGTTTGAATTTGATATAAAAATGTAGATTTGGGTTTGGATTGGATAATTAAATTTCAGTGTTTCGGATGGGAATTCCCCACCCAATGCCAGACCTATTGACATTGTTAATTTTTATTGATCATGAAATTGTTGAAATTTAATCTAAGAGGGAAAGGTAGGATGGTTTAGAGGAATAAGCGTTTCGGATTGTTGTTTTTCTACTTGAGCTACCATTTGTGCATGCTCTACTTCTATCTTTTATGATACTATTAGGGCTTTTAAATCTCTCTTTACCTTTTCCTCGAACCTTTGCTCAATATAAAACTTGAGGAACTCAGTCATAAGAAATGTTAGGAGTAAACCGAAAACTCCTACTACTTTCAATGTGAATCTCCATTTCACCTTCATCTATCCGTAACACTACAAAAAAAATAAGCTATTATTACACAATTGTCCCTTTATATTTTTATAACCGTAGCAATGGTTGAATCTTCCTACACTTTTTCGATAAGTGTAGTAAATAGTAAAATAACTCATTTTAATTTACTTTTTCCTTTTTCACTCCCTACACTTTTTCAAAAAGCGTAGTAAAGAATAAAATAATTCCTTTTAATTTATTTTTCATTTATTAAATATAGTTTACCGCTAAAGATTTTGACACCAATTATTTGCCGCTCAAAATTTTGTAGATATTTTCAAAATCTTATCAACAAATGAAACCACAAAAATAAAATCTCACAGTAACCGAAATGTATAAGTTTCTCTTCCATTATCTTTCTTCTCATAACTTCTCTACAACTTATTTTACTGTATCAATATAAATTTCTCTTCCATTGTCTTTCTTCCCATAATTAACTTCTCTACAACTTATTCTACTGTATTACAAAATTTCTTCTTGTATATATATTTGCAGATATTGTATTACAAAATTTCTTCTTACTGTATGGTAGAATTTCTTCCAACCAGTAGGTAGAAAAAATTGAAGAAAATTACAGGTATAATCTCTTTTTTCTTTGTATATATATTTGCAAATTTGTCTTACTAAAGGTTTATCATTTTATATTATTGAAATTCCTTTGGGAAGGCTTTACTAATAGAAAAGATTGAAGATTGGTAACTTACAGGTATAATTTAATTTTTTTCTTTGTATACATATTCACATTCATCTTATATTAAGTTTCAATTGGTCTAAACTGATATGTTATTTTGGTACATGAGTTATACATAATTGATGACAATTCAGTTCTCTAATTAATTTCTTTTCATGTAATTGTAGGTATGGTATAGTACAAGAAGATATATGGATAGCTTAAGCATGTAAAGTTGGAAGTTCTTGGTATTTTCAATTTTTTATGTAGTGTTTTGGTTCAAAATAGGCCAATATTTTTTTTACAACATAGTTATATATGTACATATATTAAGATTGTATTTTAGTTATATTTATTATGTCTTTGTATATTTGTTAAATGAATATTGTATTTCGATCTTGAATTATAGTGAAATACAAAATTTATTAATTATGTTAACTACTGCAGTCTGCAGGTTGATTAGTAACTTATGTCTTTCTACAGGTTTATTTTTTGTTCCATTATGTAAAATATATAAGAACTTATAGTGGTGCATATATAGATGCAATAACTATTGGCTTAAAACAAAAAACTATTCATAATTATGAATGTAATATGCATTATAGCAAATTTATTAATGTAATAATTTAAATTTTATTTTATTTGAATTCTTAAAACATGAAAATGTATTATAAAGTGTAATTTGAATTTTTTGTTGCTACACTTCAAAACGTAGGGTAAATACGAATTATGTTACTACACTTTAAACTGTAGTATAGACTCTTACTACATCAATCGTTGTTACACTTACAAAAAACGTAGTATGAATTTCAAATTTAGTAAGAGGTTTATTCTCCCTACACTTAGAAGTGTATGGATAACCTATTTTTTTGTAGTGTAACCTACCTAAATTTAATACGAGTTAACAACACGTGCACTTTAAAAATACATGTGCAATTTTCTAATTATATATGCAATACACGTGCAATTTTCTAGTTATATAATATAGAAGATGAGTAGTTGATTTAATTAAGATAATTTTAACCAAATATAAGATTATATGGCTTTTGAAATTTGATTAAATGATGAAACGATTTTAATGATTGAATGTCAATCCTACTACTCCAAACGTGAATCTCTATCCCCACAATAGATAGACTATTTCTATATAAATTGAGATGCATGCTAGTACACCACCTAAATTATTACACTAGTTAAATATGTCCACAACTCAGAACATTTTCAAGCTTGAAACATACATCATATTTGTGTTACTGCAACAAGAGTAAATAGTGATAAAAATAGTGGTTTACAATGGTTTTTTTTTTTTTTTAATGTCAAAATAGTGAAACAAAAATATATATATAAATAAATATTTATAATATAATATATATACATATAATTATTTTTCGCGACAAGTTATCCCATCATGACTAACATAGCATATTTGCCCAAAAAAATGTCACAAATTCAACAAATAAAAATTTAGGATTGAGAACCCAACCCTAAGTGAACAACATGGAACCTTCCTAATTTGAAAACTCAAACTATCATAATTCTTCTGAAAAGAGACTCACGAAACAAGAATAGTTTATTAATCCCTTTAGAGTCTGAGGTTAATACATGTCATGTTAGTTTTTGTTTACTTATATAAGTGGTGAATATAAAGACAAGTAGATGGTTTAAGTGGTAAGCATCTGCACTTATGAACTAGTAGTTCAGAGGTTCGATTTTTATTGGAGGTAGTTTGAGAACCAACATTGATCCTCTTGAAGGGAAAAAAAAAAGTGATGAATATCTCAACTAAGTATTGCAATACTGCCAACAATCAATAAATTACAAATTAAAATAGTAAGAATCACATAAATTTGTTAATGCCAACTTAATCAAAAATCATATGTTTGTGACATTTTATAGGTTCGACATGCTCAAACTGGGTTTAAAACAAATAAAAACAAGAGAAACAATTGTGTATCTAATGTAGCGTAAAACTTTAGTCTTTAACTTCTAACTGAAAAGGTCGTTATTAATGGAACTATGCAATAATTCCAATGTACTGTTGTGACGGGGAACGCGGTACAATTTTCAATTTCTATAAATCACAAAATTGTCATTATAATAATTATTTTTTCTCATTTTCTTGAAGCAAGCAATATTTTTTAACATTACTCTTTACATATATATTCTATATCATATTCAGATACTAGCATTTATCTCGTACTGTGTACACTAAATATTGGGTTTTGTTACATGAATGAGGTCGGCCCTTTTAAGACCGTATGGGCTTGCCCCGGTTTTATTTAAAAAAGAAAATCAAATAGTTATGTCATTTAATTGGTTCCTTGTATAACAATATTTTCTAAAAAAAAAAGGGGGAAAATCGAGCCAACACGATCCATCGCGTTTTTAACAAGGCCCCAACCTCAATTTATTAAGACTCCCTCAAAAGGAAAAGTTACACCAATACATGTTAAGCGTAGCGGGCAAAACTAAGGAATGAACATACAACTTGAGACTTAATTATGAGCCCTTACATAATGTTTAGGAGCAAGCAATAAGATACTCAAAAAGTTAAGAACTATAGAAATTATATTCTGAATTGATATAAAATAAATTTATATAGCGTGTTTGATGGGTTCAGAAACGTGTGGATCCGAATCCGATCACTTTACGATTTGTAATTGTGGAGGAAACCACCGGAGCTTCGTCGGAAATGAGAAAGTGGGTTCTACCTGTTGGGACAAGCACAAGAAAAGTCAGAAGGCCAAGCTGGGGGAACTGGGGGTGATACCCAGTTTGGCTCTCCGACGCTCAAGTCAGTTCAAGGTATGAAGAAATATAAGTTCAGTCACAGTTTCCGTGATGAAGAATGCTTACCAGTGTAGAAGATGACTTTAGCTATTTATAGTTGAGGGTCAAGGGCCCTTTGGTCATTTGCCTCAAGTGGTCCTAGCCGAATGTTGCCCTAACACGTGGCGCCATGAGAGAGAAACCTAGGAGGAATCTTCTGCAAAAGCGGCTAAAAGTTGGTGCTGGCAACAGTGGCAGGTGCGCGGGCATGTACGATGTGTCAGAGAGCCATTTGGGTGGTTGGTGACGAGGGCTTAAGAGCGCGCTCGTGACAACCTGGAGTATTGGAGGCCAAGATATCCGCTGAGGGGAATGAAGGCTCCAGTTCAAGTAACGAGCCAAGGGGGAGGCCACTCTGAGGGAGTGTGACGCTCGAAGAGGGCTCCCTTGGCACGTGAACGTGCCAATCATACAGTATGAATGGCGCTCGTGAGAGTGTCAGCGCTCGTTGGGCTTAACTCATGAAGAAGGATTGCGCTTGTTGAGCTTAGCGCTCGTGTGTTGATGGATGCAGCCTTGGGGAGACAGATGTCATCATCTCGGTGATGCCACGTGTCCTAACGAGGGACGATCGTATTTTGACCCCATCATTTTGCCCCCCAATTCTGTAGTCCTTAGTGATAAGGACTGTAGAATTTCGACGCGTTCTATCTCTTGCACGTAGCGCTCGTATAAGGCTTGGCGTGTTGAGCAATTTTTCTTCTGGTTGCGCTATAAATGCGGTCTTTTCAACTAACCGCTCGTAACACTTCCGCATTAAATGTTGTACTATTCTGAAGCACTCGAAACGTCAGAGCATTAAATGCGGGTGCGCGTGGGGCGCGTGAGCATTGGGAAGCATGTGACGGTTCCATAAAGTGGGCGGTTTCCTAGGCGGGAAATGATTACCATTTTGAATTCATTGCCGAAAAAGGTGCCAACTCCCATCCCTATAAGTACGGGATTCTGAAATCTTGATACTCTTTACGCATTCAGAACTTCCAAGCATCCTTTGCAAAAAGAATTCTCTCGCATTCCAGTTCTTAGAGCATCTTCAACCTTTCCCCCAGACTTTCTCAGAAACCTTCAAGGTAAACTTCCAGCGTAATTTTCTAACTCTGCTAACTTTAGATTCAGACTTTAGGATTTCATAACCCCTTAGATTTTTCTCCTTGAGGAAACCCTAATCTCTTTCCAAGAAAACCCCATTGTCTAACCGAGACTGAATTTCTCCCAAATCTCAGTTTCTGCCATGGCTGACCAACATGTTGAGGAATTTGCCCGTGAAATCAATGAAATGGCCACTGAAAGTTTCTCTTCCCCCGATTTCCCTAGAGACGAGGAGTTGGGGGCGGCAGTAATGGCCATGGAGGATAGGAATCCTGGCGGAGTGGATCCTCTCTTTGAGGAGATGAATCTGGTGATGGAGGCAGAGAGGCAAGGGGTCACTCTCCCCATAACTCAGAGTGCCACTCATCCCCACCGCCATACCGTGACGGTGGCCGTTGCGAACCCGCTTCCAGTGGCTGAAGCCATAACCGGGCCTTCAGAAAGAGCCCGTGATAAGGGAAAAAGCAAGAAATCCCAAAAATCCAAAGGGCCCAACGAGGGTGAAGGATCAGGTTACCAAGCTACCGAGCGCACGCCCGATGAGACTCCCAGCACAGTTACCGTGGGAGACGTGAAAACGATGATGGCGCCCATTTATTGGGACGAGCGGTATTCTTGGAGAATCCCAGAAAACCACGAGCGTGCTAATAATCCGCCTCCTGGGGAAATGGCTGTATATGTGGACACAGTGAGTTCAGGAGGCTTGAGGTTCCCTATCTCGGTCTCGATGGCTCACTTGTTGAATGATCTGGGTCTCTGTCCATCACAAATCGTGCCCAACGGCTTGGCTCTACTAACCTGCTTTGTGATTCTGATGAGGAACATGGGTTACGAGCCATTTTTGCGGAACTTCAACGCCCTATTTCAAGTGGTCAGCTCCTCTCGTCTATCTCCCGAGGCTGGTTTCTATTATGTTCAGGCGAAGGCACATATGAAATTGATCAACTCGCCCTCGAGCACTTATGGCCCCGATTGGAAGGAGAAGTTCATCTTCGTCAAGGCTCCAACAGAAGAGGGCTTTGGGGTGCCCACGCAATGGGGCTCGTTTGCCAAGAGCCGCCTGCCACCCGCACTCCCCAAAGATTGGGCCAAGAGCCTGGCAGCAACCCTGAGGGACGAGGGCCACCTCATTCAAGCGAAAGATTGGATAGACGATGCGGAGCTCATGTTCCTGTGTGGTCTTTCCAATGACCCTCATTACCTTGACAACCCTCCGGCTCGTGACATAGAGAGAGATGGTTAGATTCTTAGGGCACTAACTTTAGATAGGAATGAATACTAACTGCTTCTCTGTACTTGTAACTTGCACACTTAACAATTCTTGTCTAAGGATTTATAACCCTTGTACTTTCCATTTTTGCAGGAGCCGCTATATTAGAGATGGCAGGAGGGATCAGGCAAGCCGCTCGTTTCGCCCATGCTAACAGGAACCAAACCCAACAGGGGGACCAACAGCGTGAGCAACAGCGCCCTCGTAACCGTACCAATCGTGGGGACACTCGTAGCGGCGCCAGTTCGAGCGCCAATCCTGAGGTCCAACCCCCTCGTGGCCGAGGGGAGCGTAGATTGGTCAACAGAGAGACCAGGGGGCGGTCGACTTCAGAGAGAGCGGGAGATGTTCAACCCCCTATGGCTGCAGAACAAGCGAGGCCAGTAACCACCCTGGCGATAACCGAGGGTCCCCCGAGCGCAAGTAGGCCTTCCCGTAAAAGGAAGAGGATGCCCGATTCAGTGGCAATCAAGGGCAAAGGGAAGCAAGTAGTTGAGGGCCCCAGGGGCGAGGGGGAAACTTCCTCTTCAGAGGAGGAACACATATGGGAGTTCCCCCGACGAGGGGACAGGGACTACACAGGTGCCCCCGACGGTGGGCCCGTTCTGCTGAGGCCTGGCACGCTCGCCCAGGCTGTCACCGAGAATATATACAACAAGGCCCAGTTCTCGGCGGACCACCGTCACCTCTTCAATGAGCCTGTAGAGAAGGTGACTTATGACGCGGCCCACGCTCTAATTTCCGTAAGTCTTCACTCCTTGATTTCTTTGCTAATTTCTGTAAGTTAACATTTTTTTTGGCTAACACTTCCTTTTCTCCTAACTTATGCAACAAGTTCTTCCCCGCCTCCGAAACGTGCAAATGCGAGCCTCCATCTACGCAGACCGAAAAACCAAATATAAGAAGATGGCTCGTTCCAACGATCCGACTCAGATTCAAGTGGAGCTGGACGCTGAGATTGCAAAGTATGAATCCCTCAAGGATTTGTACAACAAAACGGAGGAAGAGCTGGGAAAACTGAAAGAGGATTTTGTGGCGGTAGACAGCGCTCGAATCGGTTTGGGCAACCAGTTGGCCCAGGCTAACGAGCGGTGCCAGAAGGCAGAGGCGGAGCGGGAAAGTTGGAAGACGAGGGCTCTGGAGGCCGAGAGGAAATTCAATGACGCCGTGAACGAGTGGCCTCGGAGTCTGGAGCGTGCGAACAAGGAGGCTCTTATCAAGTTCTGCCACTCCAAAGCCTTCAATTTTGCAGCCTCGTTACACTGCTTGGATGAGGCCCAAAATGCCTTCAACTTAGCCGTTGAGCAGGGCATCCACAAGGGGCTGACTGATCCGGCCATGAAGGGAGCCGAGGGCACGGGGCTCATGTTCAACGAGCGCTGTGAGGAAGCTGATGAGGACCCCAACGACCCTGCGGACGCCATTGCTGAGATGGAGTACGAATTCTTGGTTAAACTGATCCAAGATGAGTACACGGATGCTCATCGGGAAGGGGGTGCGGCTCAAAATGATGACCCTGAAGATGAGCCTCAAGCGCCCGTCATGGAGGAAGCCCCGGTCCTAGTTGCTGAAGGTGCCAACGTTCCCGATCCTGGTGCAAATGAGCCCAACGATCCCCAAGCTCAACAGCAAGAGCCTGAGGGCCCAGTTCATGGCCCCGTGGCCCAGAACATTCTGGTGATCGTTGATGAAGACATCGCCCCCGCCGCCTGAAGTTTCCTCTTATAATTTTTCTCTGTTTTTCTGTCTTTTTTCTTTCCTTTGAAACATCACTTCATGGGCCTTTGAGCCCTTTGCCTTGTAATATTTCTAGTTGCAATGAATATACATTCTATTTTTCATGACTTTGTTCTTCTGTTCATTTATGAATCATATAATAAGGCTGTGTAGCATACTCCGTGAATGTTTTATTTCTCTGATGCAATGAAAATTTGTCCAAGTCTTGAGCGGTCGTGAGGGTCTTATTGTGAGATTGCCCCCCACTCAAGACTTGTATAAATTTTTGCCCTTATCATAAGCCTTGAAAATTTGTCTAAGTCTTGAGCAATCGTGAGGGTCTTATTGTGAGATTGCCCCCTACTCAAGACTTGTATAATTTTTGTTTTTGCTCTTGAAAATTTGTCTAAGTCTTGAGCGATCGTGAGGGTCTTATTGTGAGATTGCCCCCCACTCAAGACTTGTATAAATTTTTGTCTTAAAAATTTGGCTGAGTCTTGAGTATATACGAGGGTCTTATTGTGAGGCTGCCCTCGTTTAAGGCTCATGCGATTTCTTCTTAACTTTGGGGGAATTTTGCTAAGTCTTGAGTGTATGCGAGGGTCTTACTGAGTGGTTGCCCTCGTTCATGACTTATGGCATTCCTTCCGCCCTTGGGGGATTTTGCTTAGTCTTGAGTGTGTGCGAGGGTCTTACTGAGTGGTTGCCCTCGTTCAAGACTTGTGCAATACCTTCTTGATTCTGAGGCCATCGTTCGAGCGCTCTGGCTCTTGTCGTATTTCTGGTCCTGCAGGAAATCCCGTTTTCGAGCGCAAGGCGTTATAAGAAACGGCCAAGGCCTACTAGGATTTGCTCTTGTAGGAGATCCCGTTTTCGAGCGCAAGGCGTTTTAAGAAACAGCCAAGGCCTACTAGGATTTGCTCTTGTAGGAGATCCCGTTTTCGAGCGCAAGGCGTTTTAAGAAACAGCCAAGGCCTACTAGGATTTTCTCTGTAGGAGATCCCGTTTTCGAGCGCAAGGCGTTTTAAGAAACAGCCAAGGCCTACTAGGATTTTCTCTGTAGGAGATCCCGTTTTCGAGCGCAAGGCGTTTTAAGAAACAACCAAGGCCTACTAGGATTTTCTTCATAATCTCCTTCCAATTCGCCTAATTGGTTGTGAGCGTAACCAGTCTATCCTTATGAGGGCGTCCCCCCATGTGGAGTAGAGTGCTGGCAAGCGTAACCCATACGAGATAACAGCATACATATTGGAATGGGTTGCCAACCACGCTCGCAAAGACGAGGGACGTGTGACTTATCCATTTAAGCAACCAAAGAAACAGGAGTATTAGAGAAATTAAAAAGATTATGTTACCGCTTACTTGTGATTGGAAGTACATAGAACCCGTCCAAGAGGGTTGTTACATCAGGGTTTGCAAAGAGCTTTTAAACATAAAACCGCCGGAGGTTACATGCGTTCCAAGGGCGAGGCAAGCGCTCACCTTGAAGTGTCTCCAGGGTGTAAGTGTTGTTAGCACTGAGTTGTATGACCTTGAATGGACCTTCCCAATTGGGATCCAATTTCCCCACGTGTCTGGACACCTCCACTTTCTTCAAAACCAAGTCTCCCAACTGGAAAGTCCTTTCCCTTACGCGCTTGTTGTACTGTTGGGCCACGGAGGCTTTATAGTGGTGGATCTTAGCCCATGCTTTGTCTCTCCTTTCATCCAGCAAATCCAACTCCAAGCTCCTGTTGCCATCGTTGAGCTGAGGCTCGAAATAGCCGACACGAGCGGATTCATTTACTATCTCCGCTGGTATCATTGCTTCTGATCCATAAACGAGCGCGTAAGGAGTTTCTCCAGTGGCCGCTCGTGGGGTGGTGCGATAAGCCCAAAGCGCTCCTTGCAGCTCTTCAGCCCATTCACTTTTCTTGCTCTCAAGCATGGTTTTCAGATGTTGCAAGATAATCCTATTGGTAACTTCTGCTTGCCCATTGGCTTGAGGATGTCCTACAGAGGTAAATCGCTGCTCGATCCCCAACTCAGAACACCATTCTCGTGTGTCAGCCGCTATGAACTGGGATCCGTTGTCAGAAATGAGCACCCTCGGTATGCCGTACCTGCAAATGATGTTTTTCCAAATGAAGTCCCTCACAATCCTGAAAGTGATTTTTGCAACAGCTTCGGCCTCGGCCCACTTGGTGAAGTAGTCGACGGCTAAAATGACAAACTTCTTTTGTCCCACAGCCATGGGCAAGGGGCCCACGATGTCTATTCCCCACTGGTCAAAAGGCCAAGAGACGTCTATTGGGATCATCTGTGCGGCTGGCAATTGAGGGAGATTTGAATGAAATTGGCATTTGGGGCACTTCCTCGAAAATTCAATGGCATCTTGGAGAACTGTAGGCCAATAAAACCCACTTCTCAGAACCTTTTTTGCCAAGATACGCCCCCCGGAATGATTCCCACAGCTTCCATTGTGGATGAGTTCGAGCGTCTCCTTCGCTTGTGAGGGCCTCAGGCATCTCATTGGGGGTCCTTGAAATGATTTCTTGAACAACCTCCCCTCGGGGATCCAAAGCGAAACGAGGGGCCTTACATCGGACTTTCCTAGCTTCCACCTTGTCAGCGGGAGGAATTCCATCCCTAAGGAAAATGACGATGTCGTCAAGCCAGCAGGGCTCGTTTGGATCAATCATGGCGATTATCTTGGTGGCGACCCTTTCCTTGATCAAAGGTTCCTCAGTTCTGAGGAACGTAACAGAACGTTCAGAAGTGCCCTCTAAAGCTGATGCAAACTTTGACAGAGCGTCCGCACGCTCGTTTTCTCCTCGGGGCACTTGAAGTAGATGAAATTCCTTGAACTTCCCAATGATTTCTCTGGCTTTATTTAAGTACTGTACCATGGTGGTTTCTCGAGCCTCATAAGTTCCTTCAATCTGACTCGCAATTAACTGTGAATCCACATAAGCAGTGATTCTGGAGGCTCCATTCTGAAAAGCAATATTCAATCCTTGCACGAGGGCTTCATATTCTGCTTCGTTATTAGTGACTTGGAAATCCAGCTTGATTGCAAAGTCCAGCTCAATCCCATCGGGGTTTCTGAGGGCCACTCCTACTCCTCCCCCTTGAGAGGTTGAGGAACCATCTGTGTGCAGTACCCATAACCCGTCATTCTCCGCAACGGTGGGCTCGAAACCAAAGCGTTCAACCAACAAATCCACTACAACCTGAGCCTGTACCGCAGTCCTGGGCTCGAAGCATAGGTCAAACTGGCTCAATTCGATGGCCCATTTGATTAATCTACCAGATACGTCTGGCTTGGACAACACTTGCTTCAAGGGTTGGTCGGTGAGAACCGTTATGGAGTGCGCTTGAAAGTAAGGCCTTAGCCTTCTTGAGGCATTAATAAGAGCGAACGCGAATTACTCAATCTCCAAATACTTCTTTTCGGCTCCCTGCAATGTTTTGCTCAGATAATAAACGGGTAAGTGTTTCCGCTCCCGCACAGCGATCAGAACCGCGCTTGTGGCCTCGGGAGAAACGGAAAGATACATAAATAACCTCTCGCCTTCGACAGGCTTAGTCAGCAGTGGTGCGCTCGATAAGTAAGCCTTCATATCCTGCAACGCCCTTTCGCATTCTTCTGTCCAAGCAAAGTTACGAGCGTTCCTCAAAATTTTGAAGAAGGGAAGGTTCCTGTCCGCCGAGCGCGAGATAAACCTGTTCAACGAGATGATTTTTCCTACTAGGACCTGCACTTCCCGCAAATTTCGAGGGGAGGGAACTTCCAAAATGGCCTTGATCTTCTCCGGATTGGCCTCAATTCCCCTCTGACTGACCATGTACCCTAAGAACTTTCCCCCTTGCACTCCAAAGGTGCACTTCGAAGGGTTCAACTTCATCCCATACTGACGCAGGATTGAAAAAGTGCGCTTGAGATCTTCCAAGTGGGAGTCCTGGCGCTCGCTTTTGACAATCATATCATCCACGTAAACCTCCATGGACCTTCCAATTTCTTTTTCAAACATCTTGTTGACGAGCCGCTGATACGTAGCTCCGGCGTTCTTGAGTCCGAAAGGCATGACTAAGAAGCAATATACCCCCAGATGGACAACGAACGAGGTTTTGGGGCGGTCTTCCGGGGCCATAAAGATCTGATAGTATCCCTGGAAAGCGTCCATCATGCTCATGAGCTCGCAGCCTGCGGTCGAATCCACCAATTGATCAATCCGGGGCAGCGGGTAAGGATCTTTAGGGCAGGCTTTGTTGAGATCAGTGAAATCGTTGCACATGCGCCACTTATTCGCGCTCTTGGGCACCAAGACGACGTTGCACAACCACTCCGGATACAAGATGGGCTCGATATACTGAGCCTCTAGGAGTTTATTAACTTCCTCTTCAATGACTTTTTTCCGAAAGCCATGTACATCCCGCTTTTTCTGCTTGATGGGTTTGAAAGAGGGATCCACATTAAGCCTATGGACAATGACGCTCGGGTCAATCCCTGTGAGGTCGGAGGCTTTCCATGCAAATACATCACTGTTTTCCCTGAGGAAGTCAATCATCATAATCTGAGAAGGCCCCGAGAGGTTTGATCCTATCTGTGTAGTCTTATCCTTGTTTCCGGGTTCCAGCTCAATGGTAAGGAACTTCTCTGAGGGTTCGATTCTTATCTCAGGGCGAGGAAGTTCGAGCGCCCTCTTCTTTCCTATCAAACGGTCACCGGGTGCTGGTTCACCCTCTCCCGGCTCGTCTCCTTCTGAGGACGATCCCCCAACGGTTTCTGGTGGTGCACTTTCGAGGGGATTCTCCTCGTTGTTTCCCCTCTTCTTTTTGTTCTTCTTCTTGTTCAATTTCGCCCTTTTCCGTGCTGGGCTGTCCTCATCTAGGTTGGGGAAGTCCACTGACTTTTTGGTGGAACCCATTTGGAAGGTTTTCTCCGTTTTAGGCTTTCTAAGGGACAGCATGTAACATTCCCAAGCCTCTTGCACATTGCACAGTACTTCTCCCACACCCTCGGAGGTATGAAATTTAATCTTCTGGTGGTAGGTGGAGATGATGGCTTTGAAATCCACGAGGGCGGGGCGCCCAATTATGATGTTATAAGGGATGTCAATCTCCACCACCGCATATGTTACCAAGAGTGTTTTGCGCTGAGGGGCTCGGCCGAATGAAGTAGCTAGGCGAATTTGCCCTCGTGGGACAACTTCTGAGCCTCCAAAGCCAATGAGAGCTGTTTTGAGAGGCTCGAGCGGAAGGTCAACCTTCATCTTTAAAAACATAGAATAAGGCAAAACATTAACGGAGCTTCCACTATCCACCAACACCCTTTTTACAACATGGTTATGAACATCTACACTAACCACCATGGGGCAATCAGAGGTTATACTCTCCCCACGGGGTGTTACAATGTGCTCTAAATCCCTATCATCAAAGTCTATTACATCATTCTCTCTTGATCGTTGAGCGCTTGGATTCTGGATGGCATAGATAGGTTTAGGCACTGCTGGGCGTTGGTTGTAGCTCCGGACGTACCTCCGTCGGGAGGCGTTTGAATCCCCCCCTGATGAGCCTCCTGCAATCATATTTATGACTGCGAAGGGCTCGTTTTCTTGCTCAGGGGCTTTTCCTTTATTGCCCCGGCGGCTGCTGCTTTCAGGGGGTCCCCTACCCCTTGGGCTCTTCGAACGGGACGGACTTCTCCTTCTTCCCCCAGCACGCTCGTTGCAGCATTCTTCGTAACGCTCAAGCTCCCGGACAAACTCCTTCAGGTGGCCCCCTGCGACGAGCCTCTGAATTTCAGCTTCCAACTGGCGGCACTCATCTGTGTCGTGCCCCCTCTGCTTGTGGAACGCGCAGTATTTGTTCGAGCGCCTGAGCGAGTCTGTTTCCCTCATCTTGATGGGTCTCTTAAAGAGCTTCTTATCGGAGAGGTTGTAGACTTCTGAATTCGGCCTGGTGAGCGGGATTCGCTCGAATCGACGAGGGGGTGGTGGCGACCTCCTGCGCTCTTGAGGACGCTCCTTCTTGGTGGCCACGTCCCGTCCCTGCTCGTGATGGGGTCGCTCGTTCCTGGCCGGACTGTGATGCCGGGGACCATTCGTCCCATACATGTCTTCGAGCGCGAAGAACGGCTCGGCAACCTCTCTCAAGGCCATGAGGGTCCCTGGCCTCCTTTCCACAATGGCATCGGCAAATTTCTTGCTCACATATTGCTTGTGATCCACAGCCTGAAAGAGCACTGGGATCAAGAAATCCATAGAAGGCCTCTCCACCTGGAGGATCTCCTTGTTGAAGCGGGCAAAGAACGAGCGCAGAGATTCGCTCTTGCCTTGCACCACGTTGTACAGGGCAGTAGGTGCGGTGACTGGCGCTTTCAAAAAATTGAAATGATTGAGGAAAGCATGAGCTAGCTCTTCATATGAGTGAATCGAGCGCGGCGGCAGTCGTTTGTACCACTCTTGAGCCATTCCTACCAAGGAAGTGACGAAGACCTTCGCCCAATAGTTGCTGGAATGCTCGTAAAGGTGCATAAGATGCAAAAAATGATCCAAGTGTTCAGCTGGATCAGTTGTCCCGTCGTAACGGTTGATGGAGGTGGGGATTTTGGCCATGCCCGCTTGGGCCATCAGAACTTCTTCCACTAGGGGTGAACCCCTCGCCAATGGGTGGTACTCATACGTGCCGAAATTTTCCTCCGGCTCCTTGCGGTGGGGGACCTTTGGTGGAGGGTCCTTGGTACGGGTGCTTCTGGCGTCAACCCATTCATCCCGACTAGGGGAGATCTGAGTTGAACGCCCTCGTGAGAGCTGTCCCACTATATCCATTAGACCCTGCAGCTGGTCTTGCACAGCCGCGAGGATGTCAGGATTTACGTCCCCTTGTCTGGGGGCTCGTGAACCCCTCCTAGAGGCATGAGAGTCCCCTTCATTCTCATTCACCCGTTCTGTGGGCTCTTTATTCCTGCCTACGGAGGGACGCTCGTTTCCCTCCTGCTGGGGCACTTCTCTGGCTGGTGGTGGTGGTGGTGGTTGTGCCCTCAGGACAGCCTGGGCTTCTCTGAGGGGAAAGTTTTATTGTCCGCCCAAAGGGGCTGCAACTTGAGTGGCCTGCCCAGAGGGAAAGTACATGGAATGGAACATTTCCCATGCCCCTTGAGCCGCCTGAACCTCACACTGGGCATAGAGAGCCCTCAACTGTTGGGTGGTCAGTGGGGGTAACTCCACTCCTTCAATCTCCCTGGGGACCACCACCGGGAGCTGGAGCTGACCAGCATGATACGGCTGGACCGGCGGCATCATAACGGCCGGAGTGAGGGTATATCCGGGTGGAGGCATCATATAACCCTGTACTCCGAGATTCATCTGGGGATGGACCCAGGGGTTTTGAGCAGGCTGCGGAGGAACAGAGAGAGAGACTCCTCCAGCGGCGGTGGGGATGGGCAGTGCCGGCGGTGCAGGTGGAGGTATTGAAGACTCTGCCTGCGGGGTCACTCCTGCGGCGGGAGGTGCTCCACCAGCGGCGACGGAAGAAGGCGGGGCTCCACCAGTAGCGGTGGAGGGAATAATGATATTGGCATCCTGGGAGGCATTATCTCCTCCTCCCACAGCTCCAGATCTTGTAGCAACCATGACTGTTAAGGGTAAGAGTGTGCTTGCTTTTCTACCAACAAAAAGAAAGAAAGAGATAGAGGAACGGTTTCCCACAGACGGCGCCAAAAATGATGGGTTCAGAAACGTGTGGATCCGAATCCGATCACTTTACGATTTGTAATTGTGGAGGAAACCACCGGAGCTTCGTCGGAAATGAGAAAGTGGGTTCTACCTGTTGGGACAAGCACAAGAAAAGTCAGAAGGCCAAGCTGGGGGAACTGGGGGTGATACCCAGTTTGGCTCTCCGACGCTCAAGTCAGTTCAAGGTATGAAGAAATATAAGTTCAGTCACAGTTTCCGTGATGAAGAATGCTTACCTGTGTAGAAGATGACTTTAGCTATTTATAGTTGAGGGTCAAGGGCCCTTTGGTCATTTGCCTCAAGTGGTCCTAGCCGAATGTTGCCCTAACACGTGGCGCCATGAGAGAGAAACCTAGGAGGAATCTTCTGCAAAAGCGGCTAAAAGTTGGTGCTGGCAACAGTGGCAGGTGCGCGGGCATGTACGATGTGTCAGAGAGCCATTTGGGTGGTTGGTGACGAGGGCTTAAGAGCGCGCTCGTGACAACCTGGAGTATTGGAGGCCAAGATATCCGCTGAGGGGAATGAAGGCTCCAGTTCAAGTAACGAGCCAAGGGGGAGGCCACTCTGAGGGAGTGTGACGCTCGAAGAGGGCTCCCTTGGCACGTGAACGTGCCAATCATACAGTATGAATGGCGCTCGTGAGAGTGTCAGCGCTCGTTGGGCTTAACTCATGAAGAAGGATTGCGCTTGTTGAGCTTAGCGCTCGTGTGTTGATGGATGCAGCCTTGGGGAGATAGATGTCATCATCTCGGTGATGCCACGTGTCCTAACGAGGGACGATCGTATTTTGACCCCATCAGTGTTATTTATAAAAAAATTTACATAACTTTTAAGGTGCGCTAAATAAAAATTTTAGAGATACATTAGATGAAAATTTATAAGATACATTATATAAAAGTATTTAAGATAAGCTTGATTTGTGACGGTGTCAAACTTTGGATCATTCACAGATCATGCATGGGAGCCACAATTTTTGACTTTTCTCAACAGAATGCAATTATTTGAAAGTAAAACATGAAATTATTTGGTGCATATAGTGCATATTTATTTATTTATTTATTTTATAGTGCATATTATTCTTCCTAATTATTTAAAATTATTAATTAGACTTTTTTTTTTTTTGGAAGGGAATGCAGAAAGAGAGGAGGGGGGTAACTAGTTTGTAAAAGATGTTAATTTACTCCGATAGAAGTTATTAATATGTTTAAAATGTGTGCCCAGACTGAACGTAACCTCTTCTTCTTCTTTTTTTTTTTTTTTTCCCCAAAGATTTAGGAGCAATGATAATTATCTAATTTCCAATAAGACATACCGTTGACCTTTTGGGATTAAAAAAAAAATCATTACGGGTTTTTGGATTTTATAGATAATCTATCAACAGAGGACATTTGAACCCAATTATCCTGGGGGAAAAAAAAATTCTAACAATTTAGGATGATTTCTATTGGCGATCGTAACCTTTAATAACGATAACTTTTAAAAATATTATTTTGTCTTATAGTATCATATCGAATACTTATATCAAATATCATATCGAACATTTCTAATGAAAAATTTAAAAAGAAATTCATACTGTATTCACAATTATACATGATAGGCATAACTATTCGGAAGCATTTTCTTAAATTCTAATATTCAAAAATGTGAATTTCATGCTGGAATGAACTTTTTGCTGTGATGCAAATTCTGGCATCGTTGTGGGCTGAAATTAGTCTAAATAACACAAAATTATTCATAAAAGTTTGAAAGTATCTCTATATTTTCCATGACTCTTTGTATACATACCGAACAGTAAGATGAAATTTAATTGTAATATATTCAATGCATGCATTAAATCGATGGACGTGGCGTACTTAATAATGACTAGTAACCGAGACATTTGTTGCATGTGAAAAAATAAATAAAAAAATTTAAGTGTATTAAAATTAATATTTAAATGTATTAACATCTACTTGAAAATTTCGCAATGGATTGTTAATTTTCTCTATTAATTTTCTTTCAATTTACTTGAAGATTTTGGCATGGCCCGTTCTTTAGAAAATATTCAATAGACTATGAAAATGTTTTAAGTCGGATGTTAAAATCAAATAATGAAAAGAATTTGAAATGCAGTTGATTTATTGTGGGAGTGTTTAAAAATGTTCAAATTAAATAATAAAAGAAATAAAAAAATAGAGATTAAATCCAAAATATCTCAAACGTTTCTTACATTTAATAAAAGAGTATAGATAACGCTTAAATTTAGAAAAATACCTGGATTATTAATTGGTTAAATTACACTTAGACTCTATATATTTGGCCATACTTAAACATCCATTTTAGTTTTGAAAATGAAACATTCATGATCTAGTTTTTTTATTTAGAATTTTTTATAGGGACATTAAATTATAAATATATATATATTAAATAACACATCCCACCACTAAATTGTGAGCTACATAGTACATACATATCAATATCTGTAGCATTCTTATACTGTGAGTTACTTATCAAGAAAAGAAACTGTACAAATATATAAAAGAAACTCAAATAAATAAATAAATTACTAAATGATCTAATGAAGAGGTTTGTACTATATTACTTTAATTATAGATCTTGTGTTTAAATTTAGGGGAATTTTAATATTAAATAAATTCATATCATTAAGTGATGCATCTTATACTACTAGAAAACATGGATTTAGCAACCGAAAATTTGCAACCGAAATTTTTGGTTGTAAATTTGACCGATTTCGCAACCAAATTTGCAACCGAAAATCAGAATTTTGCCCAGTTGGCTTTGCAACCGAATATTCGGTTGCCAAATTAGTTACAAAAAAATGTTGAATGGTTAACATTTTCTAGTGACTTTGCAACAGAAAATTAGGTTGCTAATTCTGTTGCAACAAGTTTGCAACCGAATTTCAGTTGCTAATTCGGTCGAAAAAATAATGAAAATAGTCAAATTTGGTCAAGACATTTGCAACCGAAAATTCGATTGCAAATTTGGTTGCGTAAAACTTGCAACCAAAATGCAACCGAAATTTCAATGACCAAAATCATTAAAAATAATTTAAAAAACGTTTTTGCAACTGAATTTTCGGTTGCAAAATTTCGAACTATGTCATTCATTTTTACTTAAATTTTGCAACAGAAATTCGGTTGCAAAATTTTTATGCAACCGCTTTGCAACCGAATTTCGGTTGCAATAATTTTTATATTTATAATTATTTATAAAAATAAAATAAGTAATAATTTTTTTAAAAAATGTGTTGCTATTCGATTGCAAAATTGGTTGCAAAAGTGTTTATACTTTATTATATTTAATATATACATAATAACATTATAGTTATGAATTACTGTTTCCTATAATCTATTTGATGATAATATATATACTTTATAAGTATTATATATATATATATATAATATATTTTGTATAATATCTAAATCATTTCAATATTGTATAAAGAGATCTAAATCTTTTAATATAAGCTTTCAATTAAAATAATAATGAATGTTATAATATATTATATATCTAATTTTAAAGTAAAAATAAGTTAATTAATTATAATTACTTATATATCATGATCATATTAATTATAGTAGTATTAATTAATAACTATTAGTATACTATTGTAATTACTGAAAATTATATGATAACTATAAGGTATTAAAAGTTATGCCTTATAACTAGCTATAAGGTATAATAGACATCATAAGTTATTATGATGTTATATTTATATAGTGATATATTACTTTTATGTATACATACATATATGTTCGTATTCTATACTATATATAAATTATGTTATAATATAAGTTTCTTAAAATGAAGATATATGCTATATATATGATATAACATATATGAAATTGTAAAATGAAAACAAGTTACTTCATTGTAATTATTTATGCTATAATTAGCGATAGAGCAACATGGGTTGGTTCAAGTGGTTAATGAGTTCATTATCAAATGTAAAGTCCCGAATTCGAACTCCGCTTGGGTATGCGTATATATATATATATATTGATATATTTGTATTAAAGTTCGTTAATTATATGTTTCGTAAAATGTGATATACATACATAATAAATCATTAACATATACTGATACAATATTATATAACACATACGATACTTAAGAATGTGACATCACACGATAATATATATAATGTGCAAGCTAATTGTAATCGCAACAAGATTAGTCTAATTGATGTAAGCCAATTAAGATATAATATAACATATGATATAATAGTTACAAGTCATCCATTATTTTAAAATATAATATATAGTTACAAGTCTATTTTATTTTTCGGTTCAAAAGTTACAAGTCTATTAAATGGTATTACAGATGGTTATGTTTGTTAATTTCTATAATATAGAGATATTTGCTTTTATGGTAGATATATATTATATATCATATGCTATATCAATATCTTATTCTCATTGCTAATATAATATGCTATATATTATATTAAATGATAGACATAGCTATAAATTATATTATGAGTGCATAAAACCATATAACATACATATATATATATAATTATATTAAATGATATACATAGCTGAATTATATTAAATAGCATAATATGAAATAATAACTCTACTAATTAATATTTAACTAACTTTCAGACTATTAATAATATAACATATAGTTTGGTATATATTATAATATAATAACTCCCCGCCCCCACCCAACAAAAATTCAATTACACCTTTTGCCAAAAAATTGAGAAACTCCCACCTCCCCAAAATTTCCCGTCATTTCCCCCTTTCTCCACTTAGGCAAGAGAAAGCCCTAATTTCCCCTCTTCCAGCGTTTCTCCATCGGCAGCCACGGACTTCGCCGCCGCCAACGACCACCACGATCCGTCACTCACCCACACTCTCTGCAATCGAACCCCCCAGCTACCAGCCCTCACCGCCGCTCACTCCCTCGCAGCCACCTTAGTCCCGCAGCCATTTCCTCTCAAGTTTCACTCTCTTGTGGTGCCGTAACCAGCTCGGAGATATCTACACCACCCTCGGCACTGTAATGGCAGTATGATACTTGGAATCAAAATTCCGATCTCGATACATGTTGGTCTTGTACTAAGGAGTAAGGACCCCACTCCCTGCTACGGCACCAACACCCGCTTAGTAAGAGATTTCACTTGCCATATTCTTTAGAATTGTTTATTGAATAAAGTGTTGAGCTGTAAGTGTTGATTGAATGGATATTTTGCTAGATTCTGGGAGTGGAGAAAGTTGCAACTTACAAGGAGATAAAGAAAGCTTATTACATGTTGGCTCTGAGGCTACATCCTGATTAAAACACTGATGACGAGGTAACAATTTCAAATTTATTGTTCTTGCTACAAAGAGTCAATAATATGTGGTCTTGTGCAGAAATTTCAACAGCTGCAGTTGTTAGCTATGGGTTATTTTTTTTGATTTGATGATTATAATCTGTAAGTCCTTTGTTTTTTTTTTTTGGTTCTTTAGGAGGTGCTCTTTGATGAGTTTGTTATGGTACATATTCTTGGAGTGTGGGGAAAGGCTATCCTGAGTGGTTTGAACTTGTGCATGATGTCAATTGCCCATTCCCTCAAGTGAGCATTTTAATATCCTGTTGCTTCCAAGATGTTTAGTATTATTGCTGAGTGAGTCTATTTTCCTCTATATATGGTTCATTTTTAACTATACAATAGAGTGGTTTTTTCTTTATGTCTTTATGTCTGAATTTTGTTTGGATGGTGAAGGGAAACTATGTTAAAAGCTAGTTAATACCAGTGTTATGTGATATTGGGTGACATATGTATGCTGGATGGGATAGAATCACGCATCAATGTGATATTGTCGAATTTTAATATTATGTGCGTGTGTTTGTGAAAACCAGAAGCATAGGTTGAATAGGTATGTGAAAGTTCCTGCATTGAAAAAGCAAATGAGCTGATCAATTTTCTCAGCAGCTCCCTCCACCAATGCATCTCTATCTCTATTAGCTTCAAGAGATGTCTGAGTAGCCACAAACTCCTCTTCCTATGAGGTAAATTCTTTTTCATTCAGCTCACGATATGCAACAACTAAAATTCTGAAACCTGCTTCAGAATATCTTTTAATATGATCCACTGTTGAAGCTACAAAATCTTGTGAATCCGTTGCGAGCCTTTCAAACATTACACTACACGAAATTATGAAATGTAATCATATCATGTCTGAATATTAGCAAAAATGTGTTCTTGGTATTGGTTAGTTGAGGATTTTGTTAGGCACATTCACAAACTCACATGACTGAAAGTTAATGAAAGGTAATCCAATTGGAGTATCCTGGGCTTCCTGAGAAAAAGGTTGTATTGTTTAGTTGTGATTGGTTTGATTCAGTATCACGTCGAGGTATTAAGAGAAATGATCAATATGGCCTTCTTGAGATTAAAATCAATAAATCTTATCCAAAAGATGATCCATTCATTTTGGCTCAACATGCATTTCAAGTATATTATGTTCCTTATCCGGGGACAAGGCGAGATAAAGTTCATTGGAGATTTGTGGTAAAAACAAAACCAAGAAGTAGAATAACGAAAGGACAAACTATAGAGGCCCCTTTGCAAGAACATTGCAGTTTTGTGAATCCCGTTGTGGATACAGATCCTCCAGGTGATCTAGTTGATGCTCACGGACGTAGTGAACAAGTTAATATAGAAAACATTCAGATTATGGAATTTGATGAAGTAGGAGAAGTAGAATATGAGGAAGAGGAAGAGGAAACAGAAGAGGATGAAGAAGAGGATGAGTACGAGGATGAAGACGAGGAGGACGAGGATGAGGATGAGGACGAGGAGGACGAGGATTATAATTACAATATTGTACTTCTACAAAGGTGTTGAATAGAAAGCTCGGGCTTGTCATGTTATGATTTGGTAATGGTCTTCTTTCCTTATGAACAATGCTTACCCCTTTTATGTTTAGATGAAATTTTTTGGATGAATTTAGTAATCCGATTAGTTTGTGCAATGAATTTTGGTTTACTGTCAGTACTTTATTTTGCTAAAAATGATTTGAATCTTTATACATATTTTGACATTACAAAACTGATTCTTGATGTTCATATTATTGCATTTCTCAGGTTGGTTAACATGGTCCATCAGGAGTTATCATTGGCTTATCAGTTAAGAAAATTGAAGGTATGCAGTTTTGGATAGTGATATAGCTTTGAGTTTTGAGAATGGTCTCTTAGTTAATTGATGAATTAGTTGAGATTTCATAAGCTCAGTCTGCACGATAGGCATTGTCATCTAAATTCTGATGTATCTTGAGAAAATTATCCTCTGTTTACTCTAGTTATGTTTGTTAAGAGGTGAACTCTTTGTTCTCAGAGTATATAGTATCGTATATAAGTATTAGCTTAAATATAATTGTTGCATTAGTTGATTTGGCATATATATCCGTAGAATAATATTGTTTGGCTCTGCTTTTGGTTCCTTTTGGCTTGTATACTTTAGGCTGTGTTTTGCTTCTCTGATGCTTTCTACATCTTAATGCTAAGGATGAAATTTGGTAAAATTCCAGATTCCTCCAAGCTCTGTGATGAAATTCCTCACAGTTTTGCCCTCTTCAAAGTACAACATATTGGATCTTGAAGGATGACACTTCAGGTATAGTTTTCCTATTGAATAACTATTGTAACTTTTCCTTAATAGAGTCTTGAATTTATTGGGACCATTTTGTTTCTTTTTTTTTGGATTTTGTTGTAGGCTTCCTTGGCTAATGAATTCACAACATCCGTAAACCGTGTTATGTGGAGTCAATGGGAACCTTTTTGGTATGTGATTGTATATTGTTTCTGTCTATTTCCTTAGTGATGGTTTCATGATGAAACATTTCTAGACTTTTTGATAGTTAAAGTAATTTCTTCTTTGGGATTAGATTCTAATGGATAACTTGTGAGGTTTTTCTATAAATGTTGCTCATTTTGATGTATTTGTAGATATTGTTAACTATTTGGTGGTCTTTTATAATGGTGAATGATTTATGAATTCTTGGTATATTTATTTATGGATTTTAATTTGTTGTTGGTATATTCTTTTATGTATTATTGTTTTTGTGGTGAATATAGGTTTAAACTTATAAATTTTTGAAAAAAATACAGGGCCACTTTTTTGTAATTGAATTTGCGAAATATTAAATTTTAATTTGTTTATATTTTTGCAACCGAAATAATTATAAAAAAAAAAAAAAAATCCTTTTGCAACCGAATATCGGTTACGAAATCAGTTCATTTTTTCTGATCGTTTTTGCAACAAAGAATTCGGTTGCAATATTCGGTTGCAAATTAATTAAATAAAATTTAATAAATTATTTTTTGCAATCGAATTTCAGTTGCAAAATTGGTAAACATTTTAAATCAACTTTGCAACAAAGAAGTTCGGTAGCAAATTTCAGACCTGCCACATCAGCTTTGCAACTAAATTTTCGGTTGCAAAAGTGGTTTCAGTTTTGTAACCGAAAATTCGGTTGCAAAGTGATGTGGCTTACATGCCACGTCTACGTCTTCTCGCAATCGGAATTCGGTTGTTCTTTCGGTTGCAAAAATTTCTGTTGCAAAAGTCGGTTACTAAAGTTTGCAACCAGGGTTTTGGCAACCGAATTTTTCGGTTGCAATTCGGTTGCTAAACACTGTTTTTCGGTTGCAGAAGGCCCTTTTTTAGTTGCAAATTCGGTTGCAAAAGCTATGTTTTCTAGTAGTGTTAGTTCGGTGTAATATTAGATTAAATAGAATTACCTTGTTTGAAGATAAAAATAGATAATCAAACAAATCCATTTTTGGACACATATCAGATTTTTAGATTTCCTTTTCATTTTGGGACACATATAAGATTTTTAGATTTCCTTTTCATTTTTGGTAATTAAGTAGATACGTACATGGTGAAGAAACCTAACAATGGCGGCTAAGTGAACGGAGAAGAAGATGCAGTAGAGAGAGAAAGCAATTAGGGTTTTCAATGTATATTATTTCTGAAATTAGAGTTGTGTGGAAAATACACAAGGACCGAGTATATAAGGGCCACGCTTCCAACGGTCACAATACAAGCGTGGAAGAAACGCTAATAACAAAGAAGCTAAAACACGTTTCTAATAAATAAACAAAAGAAAAATGAAAAATCCAACACCCGCCCTCAAGTTGGAGCTTCGTTGAATAAAAAGCCCAACTTGCAAAGTATGCGTCGAAAAAGTGGACCACCAAGTGACTTAGTGAAGATATCAGCCAGCTGCTGAGTAGTGTTAACATACTGGGGACGAATAAAACCCCTTTTGAATTGGTTCCGAACAATGTGACAATCGATCTCCAAGTGCTTAGTACGCTCATGGAAGACAGGATTCTCCGTAATATGCAATGCAGCCTTGTTATCACACCACAGATCAATAGGCAGAGGTAATGGAATGTGCAAATCTTGAAGGAGAAAACTCAGCCATTGCAACTCACAAACGGTAGCGCCCAAGCTCCTGTATTCTGCCTCACAAGACGACTTGCTGACATTCAGCTGCTTCTTCGTCTTCCAAGAGATAAGTGAAGTACCTAACAAAATACAAAAACCAGTAAGTGACCTTCTAGTTAAAGGGCAGGTTGCCCAATCTGCATCACTGAACGCAGTAAGGCAAAATGTGTTAGCTGCAGGGAAGAATAATCCTGCCATCCTGGTGCCAGCAAGATATCTTAGAACATGCTGAGCAGCATCCCAATGGGACTGCATAGGAGAAGCCACAAACTGGCTGAGTTGTTGGACAGCAAAACTGACATCAGGACGTGTCAAATTCAAGTATAAAAGCCTCCCAATGAGGCGCCTGTATCTGGCAGGATCTGCATATGGAACATCATCATCTGTATAAAATTTATGACCACTGCTCAAAGGAGTAGCAGCAAATCTGCATTGTGTCATGCCAGAGTCAGCCAAAAGATCACTGATATATTTCTTTTGAGTAATAAGCAGACCATTGGAACAACGGAAGATTTCAATCCCAAGGAAATACTTGGCTGCCCCTAAATCTTTAATGGTGAAAGCATTATGCAAATAATTCTTGACATCAAGAATTACATCATCATTGGACCCGGAAATGAGGACATCATCCACATACACAAGGAGCATAATAAAACAGGCTCCTTTAGAATAAGTAAATAAACAATGGTCATTAGAAGATTGTTGGAACCCATAAGCTATCAATTTTTCTGTAAGCTCCAAATTCCATTGCCTGGAAGCTTGCTTAAGTCCATATAAAGATTTTTTAAGTTTACAAACTTGTCCAGTACCAGCCTTAGTATAGCCCTCAGGGGGTAACAAATACACATCCTCATTTAAGTAGCCATGTAGAAAGGCATTATTAATATCTAGTTGGTATAAACCCCAACCCTTAGTAGAAACCAAAGCCAGAAAAACCCTCACAGTAACAAGTTTTGCAACAGGTGAAAAACTATCATAATAATCAACACCAAAAGTCTGATTAAAACCCTTGGCCACTAACCTAGCTTTGTATCTTTCTACAGACCCATCAGGATTAAATTTAGTCTTGTAAACCCATTTTGACCCTATGGGCTTCTTACCAACAGGTAACTGGGTTACTTCCCAAGTATCATTTATTTCAAGAGCTTCCAGCTCTTGTTCCATAGCCTTAACCCACTCAGGAAATTTAATAGCCTTAGTATAAGTAACAGGCTCTGGAACAGGAGCCACATTGGCCATGTAATTAACATAACTATCTGCATAGGGAAACTGACCACTCTCAACAAGAGAACCAACATCACAATTGTTACAAGAGACTTGGAATTGGACATTGCAAACATAGTCTTTCATCCAAACAGGGGGTTCTCTATGTCTTTTAGTACCCCCAGTTTGTTGACCCTCAGAAGGGGAATCAGTTATAGAAGTTTTTTGTGAAGAGACATCAATATTTCCCAAGTCCTTATTTAAAATATCAGTACTCTGTTGTGGTTCAGCAATCTCAGGGGAGTTAAAAACAGGAACTAAATCCTGAGTGAAAATCTTAGGTGCAGTGGGAATCACATTATTATTAGTGTTGTAAGGAAAAACATTCTCAAAGAACCTTACATCTCTTGAAACTAAAATACTCTTAGAGTCCAAATCAAATAGCTTATATCCCTTTTTCCCAGGTACAATTCCCAACATAACACATTTAGAGGCTCTTGGAGAAAACTTAGTCCTTCCAGGACCATTATCTACAGCATAACAAAGACATCCAAAGACTTTAATATCATCATAAGAAGGTTCACTGTTATACAATCTAAAATAAGGGGTTTGCCAATCTCTAACTCTACTTGGCAACCTATTAATGATATAAGTAGCAAATAAAACTGCATCTCCCCAAAATTTCATAGGCAACTTGGATTGAAACAATAAAGCTCTAGCAATTTGTAAAAGGTGTTTGTGTTTAATCTCCACAACCCCATTCTGTTGTGGAGTATATACATAAGTACTTTGATGTATGATACCTTTATCATGGAAGAGAGATTTGCAATTAAGATTTACAAATTCACTTCCATTATCACTTCTCACCATTTTAACATTTTTCCCAAACTGTGTAAAGATATAGGCTAAGAAATTTTTAAGCATAGAATACACATGATCCTTGTAAGGCAACAGATAAGTCCATACACATCTTGAGAAATCATCAACAATGGTCAGAAAATAGTGACATCCAGAATGGGTTTGGAGTTTATAGGGACCCCAAAGATCTACATGAATAAGATCAAAGGGCCCCTTTGACTTAATAGCACTAACAGGAAATGGCAGTCTATGTTGTTTAGAGAGTTGACAGACATCACAGACAACATCTTCAGTGTTAAACACCAAAGGAATATGCAAATGCTTCATAACAGTAGTAGAGGCATGCCCTAACCTCAGATGCCAAACAGTAAAATCATGAGTTTTGACAGAAAAACATTTACTGGTTCTGCCATCATTATTAGCAGACTTATCAAAACAACTACTCTTGAGAAGATCACAGTTTTTCTCAAGAAAATTCAAAGTATCAGACACCACAGTGGCATGTTGTATACCAACATTTTGAGTATAAAAAATGTAAAGACAATTACAAGTTAGTCCAGAAGCAAGAATCTCTTTAGTTCTCTGGACCTGCAATGCCCAATGAGTTTTAGAAAACAGGAACTCACTGTTAGTAGCATTAGTAATCTTGTTTACAGAAATTAAATTGAATTTAAAAGAAGGAATGTAAAGCACATTCTCCAAGGTCACTTTATCAGACAGTTTAACACTTCCTATGAATTTAACATCATGAGAAGTACCATCAGGTAAAAAGATAGGAATTCTGTTTTCAGGCACATTGTAGGTCTCAAACATATCAAGTTTAGAACATATGTGACTAGTGGCACCTGAATCTATGATCCACTGAAAAGCAGTTAAAGCATTAGAGCAGGCCAAGGAAAGATTATAAATGATACCTGAGAATTCAGAGGTGAAGTGCAGCTGCTCTGAACCTCCAAACTTGTTTTCCTTGAAAAATTTCATAAGTTCCTGTCTTATGAGATCAGACATGTTAGTGGCAGAGTGAGACACAGAGGATGTAGACTCATGAAGCATGTCCAGTGGGGTGTCAGCCACAGCATTAGCTGCATTTCTGAAAGTTCTTTTAGAGGCAACACCACTGGACCTAGTTTCTTTGTAAGTCTTGTACCACTCTGGTTCTCCAATGATTTTAAAACAGGAATCCGTATTGTGTGAATCAGACTTACAAACATCACAATACCTATTTGCCTTATCTTTCCTTTTGTTTATACCCCTACCCATACCAGTCCCTCTATTAGAGTTAACATTCCTAGAGAGCATTACAGAGTTTCCAGGAACATCACTGAAAGCAACAGACACATCTCTTTGGGATTCAACCCTAGAAATAATCGAATATGCCTTGTTGACAGAGGGGAGGGGATCCATAACCAGAATCTGGTTCCTAACAGCATTGTAAGAATCATTTAATCCCATAAGAAATTGTATGAGCATGTCAGAGGACTAAGACTCAGTGATATAGCGAGACACAAGGCAAGCATTACCAGTAGTACAGACAGGAGTATCATTGAGATTGCCCAGTTCATCCCAAAGGATCTTCAAGCGATTAAAATAAGAGGCTAGGGAAAGATTACCTTGAGCAATTGAACTGATATCACCCTTTAGTTGGTAAAGCAGGGGACCGTTACACTGGCCATACCTCTGGTCCAGATCCTCCCAGAGTTCCCTAGCAGTAGTGGCATATAAGAAGCTTTGGTGGATCTCCGGAGCCAAGGAGTTTAAGATCCACGCCTTAACGGTAGAGTCAACTCTCTTCCAAGTTTTATAGCTTGGATCATCAAAAGGTGGTAGATCTATAGATCCGTCTACAAATCCAAGCTTCATCTTGGATTCAAGCGCAATTTTCATAGTTCTGCGCCAGGTAAGGTAATTCTTACCCTCCATCGTGACAGTAACCACAGAGAGGAGCGATGAATCGCTATTTGAGATATTAAGCGACTCATCTTGAGAAGATGAGGCAGAAGTAATCGCCTTCTTCTTATCAGCGTCGATTTCCATCGGACGAAAACAAATCAAAGTGAATGGTAAGGTAAAGGAACAGCGTAGGGAAGCGATGAATCAGCGGAAACGAATCGGTAGAAGAATCAAGCAAACACCAAAAGAGAAGGTAAGCAGAGAGCCGGATCTAGAGGATCGTTCCTGCTCTGATACCATGAAGAAACCTAACAATGGCGGCTAAGTGAACGAAGAAGAAGATGCAGTAGAGAGAGAAAGCAATTAGGGTTTTCAATGTATATTATTTCTGAAATTAGAGTTGTGTGGAAAATACACAAGGACCGAGTATATAAGGGCCACGCGTCCAACGGTCACAATACAAGCGTGGAAGAAACGCTAATAACAAAGAAGCTAAAACACGTTTCTAATAAATAAACAAAAGAAAAATGAAAAATCCAACACATGGATAAGGGAGTTGAAGTGGTTAATAGATTTATTTTACGTAGTAATGTCTCGAGTTTGAATTCTATTTGATGCGTGAATTTAAAAAAAAAAAAAATATATATATATATATATATATATATATATATATATATATATATATATATATCTTACTCTATTATTAAGCACGAGACCCAAGTGTGGTCTCTTGGATTGGTCTCTAATTTCTTTTTTTATTTAATTAATTAATTTTTTTTTTCATCCCATACGGAACGTGTTTCAAATCCACTCTTCTCTCAACTTACTTTTATTCTCTTCTTTTATATTCTTTTACTTTTTTTCAAATATTTTTTAATTTATATTTTAAATATTTTTAAGAGACTAACCACTTTGTTCTATTATATATTTTTATTTTTTCTCATATTTTCTAATTTCTATTTTGTATTAGTTTTTAAACTTTAATCATATTAAAAACAAATATAAACATAAAAATTTTAATTTAATATATTTTTAAATAATTATAATTTTGTTATTTGCACACGCATAGAGTGTGCCAGAATGGCTAGTATATATTAAATATAACACCGGTAAACTTTACCCAAAAAAAGAAAAGAAAAGATATATATAACCAGTAAACTCAATGCAAATTCCCAGTTTGTGGTCCCTCGTCATCGGGGATTCACATGTTCAAAAACCATGGTTTGCATTTGCTCCCCACCTTTTTCACGCCCAAAAATCCCAAAGAAAATTAATTACGTAGCAATTGTTAGTAATTTCGAGAGTTTAAGCCAATTACTTCATAATTCTTTTTGGGTTTTTAAAGAAGGCGGGGTACTGAAGCAATCCAGTTGCTTGTTTGATTCTCCATCTTTCTGCGTTTGTTTGGAACATTGCTCTACTTCATTCAGTCTCTCCCAGATTCGTGGAAGTTCGATTTAATGATATCTGAGCTTTCTACTTAGAGGTAAAAATCTTGTCTTGATCATTCTTTCTTCGTATTTTGTTGGTTCCTCTGAGTTTCCAAGGAGTTACTGATTTTGGTTTACTGATAAGAGTTTATTGCTTTTGTGGGTCTGAGTACTTTCCAAGAAATTTGAATGTAATGATTAATGGTAGTCATTCTGGGATTATGTTTGAGAAATTGCCAATGGCGTGGACAATTTTTTTTTTTATTGCTGAAAGGGTGGATAGCCAAAATCTTGAGGTTGTATGATCCCAGTTGTTCAATTTCCTTTGTTTTGGAATTTGGAGAGTTTTTCATTGGGAGTGTGAAAATATAGGTGAACTTTAAGTTGGAACAACCAAAAATGTGGCACAAAAACAAATTGATGGAGCTGTTTTTAGTTGACTCTAAGTTATTATTTCTGACTGCTGATTTGGGTACTCCTTTCAGATAAGCTACTCCTGAGAATGGAAATTATGTCTGATTTTGTAAGCTTTAGTGGTGTAAAGAACTTAAGTCCACATGGATCCAGGCCTCCGATATCCAGAAGGAAAGTATTGTCCTACTTCATAATTGAATCACGTTCTAGTTTAATGTCAAGAAAGGGACTTGGTGCATTTTCAAGAACAGTTTGCTGTCATAGAGATAGAGGTTACAAACACTTTGACTCAACTGCCATAAGTCAAACTTACAATGCTTACATTCTTGACCGTGAAGAGGGTGGGACCCGTATGACAGATAGTGGCAAAACAGTACCTGAGGTCTCGATCCCTGGTTTGCCAGATAAAGAAAATGGCGAAAACGAAGCTCCTATTGAAAGTCGGTTTTGGGAATGGAAGCCTAAGTTAACTGTCCATTATGAAACATCGGGTTGTGAAAATGTGGATTCTCCACATGTTCTTTTCCTTCCTGGTTTTGGTGTGGGGTCGTTTCATTACGAGAAACAGTTGAAGGATCTTGGTCGGGATTATAGAACGTGGGCTCTTGATTTTCTCGGTCAAGGAAAGTCCCTGCCTTGTGAAGATCCAACGTATAGGAAGTCAGATGGAGAAAATAGTGTTGTTTGGGGTTTTGGAGATGAAAGTGAGACTTGGGCTAGAGAATTGGTTTTTTCGGTTGATTTGTGGAGGGACCAAGTACGGTATTTTATTGAAGAGGTATGCTGTTATAACTTAGTTAAACTTTGATGCATTCTAGAGTTTCTTGAGTATAAATAATAATTTAATGTCTGGAAACATAGCATTATGCCCCCATCTTGATGGTAAATGTTTATGTGCACACGGTTTTGGGTCCCACTCATGGACCTAATGGTTCAGATTGCACCACAATTGCATTAATTTTTTAAAAAAAAAATTTACTTTTGGCATAAAAAAACGAATTCAAGCACTCTGTTCTGCCTTCTCTGCTTTAAAAAAAAAAAGAAGCTAACCTAGAAGGTATAAGCACATTTAGGATGCTTTTTCCTCCTTCTGAGTTGTTTTCAAGTATTTATAAGTACTGTTGGTACTTTTTTATCCTAAAATTGCAATTGTTACTATTACAAAGTTTTAAAGTTTAAACTCTTGTTACAGTTTTAAAGTCTCCAAAACCGTTAAAAACAACTCTCTATTTACCATTTCATGTGCATCATTGTATAAATTTGAAGCTCTTTAATGTGCTCGATTTTGCAGGTGATAAAAGAACCCGTTTATCTAGTGGGAAATTCACTGGGAGGATTTGTGGCACTCTATTTTGCAGCATCACACCCTGAATTGGTGAAAGGTGTAACTTTGCTAAATGCAACTCCTTTTTGGGGTTTTCTCCCTAATCCCCAAAGATCTCCAAGATTATTCAGACTCTTTCCATGGGCTGGAACATTCCCTCTCCCTTCCGTTCTCAGAAAGTTCATAGAAATTTTGTAAGTTTTATGAGCATTATTAGAAAGTGCTAAGTACTCTCATTTAACATCCGTGCACTGAGTAGTTATAGAAATCTTTCATTGTGTCTATAAAGATAGTTTAGTAATTTTTAGTATATAAAAATAATATAATTTGCAATTGTTATATGCTATATATAACAACATATAGCTGTCTTTGCAAAATCTCTATTTTTTTTGGAGAAGTTAAAGTAGAAGCTAAAGTTGTGAAAAGTGTAAGTAGTAAAAGTTACAAGTGTTTGAACAAGAAAGTTTTGACATAATACAAAGAAGAACCTACAAACTGAAAAAAGGACCTCAAACGTGCTGGTAACTTCTGGCTTTTTTTTAAGTGGAATGCGTAACTTTCTTCTTTCTTAAAGCTGAAAACAGAAAATCACACTGTTTAGAGTTTACAAACACTATTGATCATACAAAACTGACATGAAATGAAATCTACAACAGAAAATGCTTCTTTAGAAATACACTGAAAATTGTTCTATTGTTTGCACATTTCTCAAGCATTTTCCAGAATATTTCCCCAAAAGCACTTAAAAACACAAACCCAATATATCTTCCTAAATTTGACATCTTTTTGTGTCATTCTAGGTGGGAAAAAATAAGTGATCCCGGAATTATAGCAGAAATATTGAAGCAGGTTTATGCAGACCACTCAACAAAGGTGGACGAAGTGTATTCTCGTATCATCGAGACAACACAGCATCCTGCAGCTGCTGCATCATTTGCTTCAATCATATTTGCTCCTCAGGGACAATTATCTTTTGATGAAGCATTAATTAGGTTGGTGCAATAGAAACTCAATCTACACAAAATACATCATAGCAAATTCTTTAATCCTGTTCTCAAAAGATAATGAATTCCCATCTGCTTATGATCACAGGTGTAAAATGAATAGTATTCCAATTTGTCTCATGTATGGGAAGGAAGATCCTTGGGTTAGGCCCATTTGGGGGTTGCAAGTCAAACGCCGGGTGCCGAGTGCTCCCTATTATGAGATTAGTCCTGCTGGCCATTGCCCGCACGACGAGGTTCCTGAGGTAAGTTTTTTTATTTTGTGTATTAATTTTTTTGATTTTTAAATATCAAAGAAAATTGCATGTATGTGAAGGCCTTTATATAATTACACAAACTTCCCCTCCTAGTTTGTGGTTTTGATTCTTTCCTCGTTTATATTTTATAAATAGGTTTTGTTATCTTCTGGTTGTGATGTTGTTCATCACCGTCTATCTGTTTCTTTCGCATTGTTAAAAAAGGAAGTTTTTTTACTCGGAAATTAGTTGAATGGGCTTTGGTTTTCATTTGTATTCATTAAAAGTTTGTAAATTACACAAACCTCCCTTATAACTATGTGTAATCGCACAAACTTTCCATCTTAGTTTAAAACTACAAATATCCCATTTTAATTTAACCATCAAAATTTAATCAGAAGTGGAAGACATTATTCAAAAACTCGGATAATAACATCCATATACTCAACAGCAATTGAAAATTTTGCTCAAATTCGAATTGTAACATCGTTTAACTACGCTCAATTATCAAAGGGGGGTAACCGTAAGTTTGAAATATGAAAAGGGCATTTGTTTAATTGCACACAGGCAATAAACAACAGTGTAATAATTGATATATTATATTGAATCTCAGGAAGATGAATATCCATATCATACCTTTGCTTTCTCTTTATTTTTCCAGGTTGTGAATTTTCTTCTACGTGGTTGGATTCAAAACCTGGAGTCAGACGGTTCAGTCATGCTGCCTTTGCTTGATGATCAAGAAAGCATGGATTACAACGTAAGCAAGGATTTAGAATTTACGAGACAAGGTTTGAGAAAATCAGTTAGGGTACACTTTCGTGGCTCAAAATTCTCCATCTGGAATTGGCTTACCTCTCATTTCAAAGAAAGATTCCGCTAACCTCCCTCGTTAGCCATCATGTACGAGACAGATGTAGGTTTTCTTCTCCCTTTTGTACATTTGCGTATGTGATGATCAGCATGCGTATAATTTTTTTTTTCCCGAGAAATCACTAAGCCTGTGATTATTGTATCTTTTTCACCGGGAGATCGATTCTATTTCTACATAATGAAATTCAAATATTGGTTTCTGAGATTTTGTAGCCTGTATGCATCATCGTGCAGCAATGCTGCAATATTTGGCGAAAGCAATATTTTATGCATGTTCATGTGTTTGGTGAATTTAGTTAAGAATATCATACGCTTATTTGGTAAGTGTAATAGGACCACTCGCTCTCGTCTCCGTGTTTCAAGTACGTTATCCCAACTGTCTCCGCGTTTCAAGTTCGTTATCCCAACCGTCACCTCGCCTGCATCGGGATGTAACATGTGGTGTTGTGGGAGTTTTGTATAAATTAAAGGGATTATGCGTCATCATGTGTTTAAGAACAAAGGGAATTTGATTGATTTTTTTAGAAAATTTGCTATGTAATGAGTGTCCAACAAGGTATCGTGGTATTTTTAGAATTCTTCTCGAACCGTAACTAACAAGAGTACATATAGGTAAGTGACTAGTTCTAATGCACAAATATTTCAAAAAATATTATTTTTTTGTGTCATGCCGGATATTACACACCATATCTAACACTCTTCATATGAAAATTTAAAGAAAAAATCTATATTGACGTATTTGTGTCGTGTCTATCATAGGTGAATAGGTGATAAAGTAAGAACATCTTTTATGAAATGATAGGTGAAAAAGTATATATTGATTAAAAAGAAGGAACCTTATATCTTGATTATATGTTACAAAATATCAAATAGATAAATTCATATTATAATTCAAAATACTTTACATTATCCATATAAGCTCACAAATGCAATTATCTTCATTAGATTCTAACTTGTAACCTAACTAAATACATTACTTTAGTAATTAAATATATTGTTTGTTATATAATTTTATAAAGAAGGTTTTTACTAATTCAATTCAAAACTAAAATATCTTCTATGACATTCGTTGTACATATAAATTCAATATTATTATCTACACAAGGATATCGATAATTGAAAATAAAAATAATTCATTTTTCAAAGAAGAAAAGTAAAACTATCAAAATAAAAATAGAAAACTTTTATTATCGTAAGTAAAACAAATATTTTAGTATTAATAATTTTATCACTAAAAATAACTATAGTATTTCAATAAAAACAACAAAAATACTGAATGTATAGCAAAAAGTATTATATATAAAAACTATAGTAGTTAAATTGATAATATTTTTGGAAAAAATTTATGATCCGGAACTTTAAAACGGGGTTTTAAGTTCTCACTAGCCCTACAAAGTACAAACAAACTTAAAGAGAGAAAAGAAAAGTATAAAAAGGTAGTTTTCAATTTTAGGGTTCCGCCACGGCCACGCTCTCACAACGGTGCTTGCAGAGAGAAATAGAGAACCAAGAAAGATGGGGAAGAAAGCGAAATCTTCCAGGAAAGGAAAGAAGGCATGGAGGGCTAACATAAGCACAGAAGATTTTGAGGATTACTTCGAGAAGTCCACAAAGGACGCCCTTTCCGGTGGTTCTTTGGCCGACGTGCCCAGTGATAATCTCTTCTTCGTCGATAAGTCCAGAGGTAAATGAGTTTCTGTAGTTGAATCTTTTACCATGAATTGCAACCTCGTTAATGTTCGCTCTGTTTTTGGGAATTGAGATTAACTATTGTGGATTGTGTACTGTGAATTCAACTATTCAAGTGATATGTAAAAATTAATTTTGGGGGAATTGAGAATTGGATTTAAAAAAAAAAAAATGTTGTAATTAGTAAAACTGCTAAAAGATGCTCTTGTAGAACTAAGAAAGTTGACGTCTTTACGAGTTTCGTGATTGTTTGAGAAATCAAACGAAAGGGAGGTTCATGTATTTTATGTACGGACAGATCTCTCTGTCAAGAGGAAGATCGAGAAGAGCAGAGAAAAGGTATTGCGTTGTGATAGTCTGTTGCAGAGGAACCCTTTTGTTCAAGCAGTTCCATCTTCTAAACAAAACAAGAAGAAATCCAAGAAAAATAGTAAGGCTGTTCAGACAGCCAAGGATAAAGATGTTAAGGTTAGAGCTGATTTACATTTGTTGTGAGGTTATTATGCAAATAATGTAGGATGATTGTGTTTAATATTTTGTGTCCAGTTATTTCAGGATGAAACTGCACATGATTCTAAAACAGTTGATTTATGGGAACAGAATGGTATGTTCCTCTCTCTTCTCGCATATTTACTCGTTCATGATGAAGTTTTGATGACCATATGTCATTTCTAATAGTGGTTGTTGTTTCACTCTTGCAGGTGATACCAATGTTAAAATTAAAAAGGTAAATATAGTATTTGCATCGCACTTTTTCCAATTGCATTTCGTGCAGTTTAGATATGTGATAGTTAATGCGTACTGTTCTGGCTATCTCTAATCTGTAATATTTTTTCATGTGTGAGAGAGAGTAGTAGGTCAGAGTTTAGACTTAGTTGGCTCTATATTGGTGTTTGTGATAGCTTAAAATAAGAGATTTTGAGCTTTTGAATTCGTCTTTTCAGCAGTTGAAGAGCCTGTTTCTGCTTTTCTTTCTGTAAATAAAGAAAAGCTTGAAGCACTTAAGGCCCTTATTTTTAACTTATATGTACTTTTAGCAGTTTCTACTCTCAAACTCTGCTTTTTTTTTTTTTTTTTAATTAATGATTGTTCCCAGAGTTCATGAAAAATCAAGCATCTCAGAAGAGGCAAACCTGTGCAAACATGCTCTATGTGAATTTCTAACATTCAATCGTTAACATTCATCAATGTATTTTTAGACATGTACTCTCTACCGCTGTGGGCTAACAATTATTATTTACAGAGACCGAAGACTTGTGTTATACCTGCTGTTGAGATCGAACTCCCCGGATGCTCATTCAATCCCCATCCTGAGAGCCATCAGGTTGTTATTGTATTTAATTTGCCCTATTCGTGTCATTTGTACATTAGCCTAAACACATTGAACCTAATACTCTGTTGTTGTAATAGGATGCATTAGCTCGTGCTGTTGCAGATGAAATGCAGAAAATTTATCAAACTGAATTGGGGCCTGAGCCAGTTCCTTTAGTTGTTCCGGGAGAAGTTATTGATGAAGAAGATGTTAGTATCTCATCCTCTAACAATCAACTTACTCGTTTTAAATCAAGTGCTATCACTTATTTGCTTGTACACTTTACTCTTATATCTTATTACATCAGAAATATTTCCTTGAGGCTGATGATGGAAGTGACGATGATGAACGAAATGAAAATCTGACTGATAATGGAGAGGCTGATGAAGAGAAGAGGTTAACTTCATTCATACCTTCTTCTATCTAATCTTCTTTTCGGATTTTTCTTTCCCTTTATACAATAATATCTGGTTGCGCTCGTATGAAACTTTTTATCTGTATTTCTAAACAATATAGGCCTCTTAAAACCAAACGGATAACACGAGTCCAGTTGAATCGGAGGGCTAGGAGGAAGGAACAATTGAAAGCTGAAGCAGAAGCCAAAAAGGCTGAAACACTTGCAAAAGACATAGATAGGTACTGAATCAGTATGTTCTGCAAATATTTTCCAGCTGCAAAATTATATATTCCTGTAACTCTAATAGTGCACGAAATGAAATCTCATGTGTGTAGTTTACAAGATATAATGCAAGAAATAGCAAAAGATGATGAAGAGAAAGAAAAGAGACATCTCCGACGGGTTGTTGCTAAAAAGGAGAGACTGAAAGTTCGTCCCCCGCGGTTGGGAAAGTACAAGTACGTGCATGATGATAAAGACAATTTTACATTTCTTTTTACGTTTTTGTTGGTAAACATGCCTTATTCAATTTGTATGAGCACCCAACGCATTAATCATTATGTACATTAAAAATATTCAAAGTTTAAAAAGCTAATCCATATTTCTCAAACTAATAGTTGTGAAAGTGAAGGGAAATGTTTTCTCAATCTGTTGAACGTTTAGGCCTTACGGGATGCCTTGACTAGTTAATCTCTCTTATTTTCATATTTCACCTCAAGTTAATTGTAGTTACTCATATTTCTATCCTAGTGTAAAATTCTGCGATATAAAGTGATAATATACGAAAATGAGAATCAAATACATCTACATTTTGTGTTTCAGATTTGAGCCTGCTCCTCTCCAAGTCCTCTTATCGGAAGAGAAAACTGGCTCTCTTCGGCAGTTGAAGGTACGTATCTTTAAGCTCAATTAACTTAAAACAATCTACAGTTGATATATTCTAAAATTAACTGGCTTCACATTTTATATTTGGGAAATAGGGCTGTTGCACCCTTGTAAGGGATCGTTTTAAGAGCCTGGAGAAAAGAGGATTAGTTGTTCCATCAAAGAAGGGCAGCAGGTCAGTTAAAAATCACTTTTACTTTTTTCTCTTCCTGACTGTCATTAGAATGCAGGTATACTGTTAAGTTGTGTACTAAAATTGCTATATTAAACACACACCATATGCGCGCGCAAACACACACACACATATATTGGTGGTGAAGCTATTCAAGAATGATTGTGCACTTTCAATTTGCTATATTATGTAGTTGAACTTTTTCACTTACTTTTATCTGCTATTTGGTATTAATACAAGTTTCTTGTAGTAAATTAACTAGGCCTTACATAGTAACTGTACTGTATATAGATCGATAGAAAGGAACAAAACCATTAATATCCATTCCAATGATGTTGAAACTGCTTTTAGCAAAGGGTCATCAGATCATCTATAAGTACTGTCGAAAAGGGTCTTTTGTTGGGATTTTCTATTTGAATTTTTGTTGCAGAATCTATAGTTTCTAATATTGATGATGTGATTTTGGTGGTACTTCCATGCAGGAAGTGAAAAATGGCTCCTCATACACATGAACTGTAGGTTTCAGAAATCACGTTGCAATTTCGGGCTTTCTGCTATCCATGCTTCAGGATGCCGTTGAAGCTCCATAATTTTGCCTGATGCTGGTCAGTGTCAGTTAGAGAAATCACACCAGTTCAGAATTAGATATACAAACCAACACTTCTTCTCTTATTTATTGATAATTTGTCTCATTTGGTTCTGTTGCTGTGTAGATTTCTTTTTTAACTTTTGATATTGAGCTGTAGAATGTATGCAGGCTTAATAGTAGTTTTGTTTTTGCTGCTATCTTGGAGAACGATGGTGTTTGCGGGAAGGCGAAAAAAAAAAAAAAAGAAAAAATGAAGAAAAAAAATTAGTATTGCCTTTTTGCAAATCAAATGGGAAGGGTGTTATATATTTGTCATTATAATTGATTGAGTTCGATTGAATCGGATTCGAGTTAGAATTTTTTGTTGGGTGGTGGTTTGCAAAATTAAATTCCACCAAATTTAAGCAATACTAATAGCCAAAAGATAGAAACATGCAAGGATTAGCTTCTAGCTCCGACGTTCTAGCTGCTAGGTTTTTTTTTGCATTTTTAAATAAAAAGAAGTTTCTATAATTATAGGATAGAACTCGGGCTCGGGCCCTAGACGACTTGTACGTTATCGTTAGAGTTTATACGGTATGCTTGCTTGTTTAAGGATACTTTTTATCTATTTAAGTATAAAAATAAGTAAAATTAATCTCGATGTTTATAGATAGAGATATCCTTTATCTATTTCAGTATTAAAATGAACAAATTATCACTTAAATTTATAAATGATAAGATAGTCGCTTAATTTTCACAATACTATTTTTAAATTTTAAAACTATAAAGAGAACCGAAAGTTATATATATAGTTTTTAGTTTAACTGATATTAAGGCCGAATAAATTTCAAATTTATAAAATTACTAATATATGAATCCCAAAAAAGACAAAAGAGATCAAATCATAATTCTTGAATAATATGTTATGACCAATAATTCATGAATGACAATCAACCAATAGGAATTAATATTTATTTATGATTTATTTTTTATTTCAGTTTTTCTTAATACTCTAATTTTTTTGAATTTTTTATGCTCTCATAATCTAAAGCTTTACTAGCATATATGATAAAAAATATATATATGTATAATCCGTCAAACCTCCAATTCATTCGTTATATAACCGTAATCGCTTAACCCGAATCGTTTGACTTGAAAAAATTATTATGCATTTATAATTTATATTTTTGTAAACTCGTATATTTTGAGTCGGATGAACCCGGACCTGATTGCGTACACACCTAGGGCTCGTTTACTTTTCATATAGTGATAATGCATGTAAGGATATCAAATGTTTGTGATAGTAGACATACTCACATTTATTAATCATGTCAATATATGTCATCAATTCATGTTTACGTTTAGTTTGTTGTTTACTTTTATGGGTAGTTAACGCATGATAGAATTAAATTACTTATTTACCCTCAATTTATTTTAATTATTTTTTATTCTTAACTTTTACAAAAATAGAGTTTTGTAGTCACAAAATAGAGATCTCCCTTTTCATTTTGATTTGAGAATTCATTGCATCGTCTCAAATATTTTAATATCATAATCTCTTTGCAGCTTGATTAAATCCTTAAAAAATGCATTATATTAAGTGAGAGGGTGTAAAGTGAAAAAAAATAAAATAAATAAGGAGACAGTATTATTTTTTATTTTTTTTGGAGGAGTTTCGTTTCAAATTTTAAAATTATTTTGTGGTTCATCATGTTTTCACTTTTTAATAATTCACGTTCCTATTTAAAATTTTCTATAATTATAAAATAAAAATAAAAGAACTTGATTAATTTGGAGAGAATAAAATAAAATCTTTTGTAAAATCTTGAGAAGAAAATAGATGAAAATAAAATATATTACAAAATCTTGAGATTGAAATAGATTAAAATAGAATCTTTTGTAAAATCTTGAGAAGAAAATAGATGAAAGAGAAATTTCTCCAAAAAAATCTTTCAGAACGTGGAAGGAAAAATAGATATAAGTGGCAATTCTTTTGTAAATTTTGTGAAAAGATGGATATATTGTTAATTTTATGTAGCATGTCATAATTCTCGTGATCTATCACACGCGGCGTGTGATCTATATCTCAATAACGCAAATCTCATAGACTAGAGTCTATTCTACAGGCTTTCACACCTGCAATGTAAATGCACGTAGTTATCGGTTATATATCATAAATATCTATTATCTGTAAAAGTAAACACGCTCCTGGCCTGTTATCTATATGACAAAATTAAGGGCGTATAAACCAAATATTTCCAAAAAACGGGCTTTATCAAGTTTGAGGATGCCAAGGGCCCAAGTCCCGGTGGTCCTGAAAGTGTTCAATAATAAAACGAACAAATGTGTGTAGTGTGCTGGAATACTTCTGCTCAGTCAAACGGGGTTGATATTCGACAGAAGAAAAAAAGAAACCGAAAGAAATCGACAGAAGGGTATTCTTCCTCGGAGTAGGAGAGAAGAAAGGTTAAATTCCCAGAATCTAAGCAAAAATCAGGTAAATACAAACACAAACATACATATGTGTTTTCTTCTCTTTGATTGCCCCGACTTGAACTCTAATTTCCTTTACCACCTCGATAGATTACACAATAGTTGGTATGATCTTCGCTTTGTGCTTGATTTTCTCTTTTGCTGCTGATTTTCCATGTGGGTTTTTCCTGTAATTGCTTATGATGATTGCTAATTTGCTAGTAACTCGTCTTGGATTGATTTGGTCGGTGGGTAACTCTTGAATGACATAAGTTTATGAAAATCATGAATGTTTTGGATGGGAACTTTGTTGATTTCTGGGTTTTGGTGTCAAATGAGCTTCAAACTGGGTTGATTTAGTGAAATTTTGAGGAATTCTAGCTATTATGAGAGAGCAACTACAAGGGTTCTACATAACTTGCTTTAATTTTCACCAAAAAGAAAGGGAAAAAAAAAAAAGGACTTTCTTTTCCAAGGGATGAAAGAAAACATGGATGATGTTGAGATTGAGCTCAGCAGCAACATTCAGTTAGCGCTCTGATCAGATTCATTTCTAGATGGTTTCTTAAAAAACTCACAAATGTATACGCACACTCACACTTGCAAACCTTCCCGGCCCCAACAAGGGGGACAACCCGTGTGACAAACAAGGGGTGGGATTGAAACCCTGTAAGCCTTTGGGGAATAGAGAGGCTGTTAGAATGTATAGAGAGAAGAAAAAAGCCCACATGGCCTACTTAGAGGAGGAAGTCAAGAAACTGAGAGTTGCTTACCAGTACTTGATGAGAAAGTTGCAAAGACAAGCGATGCTCAAAACAGAGGTTTTGAGGCTTAGAGGGATTTTGGTGGACTTAAAGAGGGAAAATTGACGAAAAACTGGGTGATTTCCCGCGTGAGCCACGGTGTAAGAATGCTATGAGTGTTCTGAAAAGAGAGTGTGGGATTTCAGATGAATGTGGTAAGATTATGGTTGATTGGGGAAAAGATTGTGTGCGAGCGGGCATTGATTGTATCGGAAATGATGGGAATTTTTCAGGGGATTTGATTGGGAATCACTTTTGAACTTCTTTTAGTTCCTTCCAACCGTCCAGATCATTTTCCAACCAACGGCTGTGACTTAAACCTTCCTTCTCTTCTTCTCCAACGAATTTAACTAACATCAAATTAATGCATTGATGAAAACCCCTTGAGAACTAACCTTAGTTTTGTATTTCTGAACTGTTCAGCTTAGCATGTTTGGCACCAGTTGATATGCTCCCTAACTACATAACTTAGTTGATTATTTGGTCGAGGACGTTCTAGCGTAGTAATGTAATTAATTTTTGAAGTTCTCTGCCTGCCCCCTTTTCTAGTTTGGTTATGATTAACCATAATGTTATTTTGTTTCCAAAGAAAGGGACCATCATAATTTCATGATTCATGTTTCTATTTATTTCTGTCTTCAGAAAAGATGATCAGACAATCATGGTATATACTTTTTATTATTTGGTGTATGCTTACTCGTTTTAAAGATATGTATGCATTTAGGTTTCCAAAGCAAATTACAAGCCATGGAAGTCTATTCATTCTAGTGTGTATACTACCCAGTCTACATGTTTCTTATGCTCTCAGAAATTCACCTTCATGGAAGTATGAGAACATAGGCTGTGACTGCAACTTTAAGTTTTAAATATGACCTTTTCTTGATTCAGATTTCATATTTGAAAAGTATATATAATAAAGGAAAAAGAGTCTGAGTTAGATATGAACTCCCCTTTTGTTGATATCTAAAACTTGTCAAATATAACCAGGAAATAAAGTTCGACATTGGATACTCACAGTTGTCTCGAGTTCCTTTCATCAAAGAAAATCCTCAGACATACTCTGAAATGGCAATGACCATTGAAGGTTTGTCCACTATGCCTTCTCTTTGAATTCATTATACTTTATTGTCATCTTCTTCTAGATCAGAGTTTTGTGATTTAAGGGGATACTATTAGTGCACTGTACCTTTTACTTTCTTACATAGCTCTTCCTGCTAGCAAGAGAATGGTGCCTATATCATACATAATGTGGATTGTCTGGTAATCATCATTCTCTTGATATTCTTGATTGATGTTTTGTAGCAAGATAATAAATTTTTGTTCGATCAACTGTTCCCCTTGTCTTTACATCAATGAATGGAGCCCTAACTGATTCATTTTCCTTGACAATGTTGCATGAAATAATTCTACTTAACTTTAGCGGAGTCTTAAAGCTTCAAATGTTTTATATACAACTTCTCAATGTTAATCAAGACTTGCAAAGCAGAGGTTGCTATGAATAGGATATTAGGGAATGTGTATAGTATTAATATTATCAGAATTTCTTAATATTGTTTGTATTAAGAGAATATGATAATAGGATTCAGAAGGCTTTGTTTCCCTTTTCCAAGTGGATTAGAATAGTGAACAAAAAAAGATATATGATGCTAGGATGACAAATAACTATTAGCCATATGCTGAACTTATTTATGCTAATGGAGATTTTTTCTCTGGGAAGAGGATTTTGGGATCATATTTTCCTGTGAGGGACATATATCCTTGCCCCTGATTAGAAATCTATTTTAGTTCAATTGGGATCCGTCATTCAGCTTCTTTTTTAAAAGACAACTAAACTAATTTGCCCTTGATTGAATTGGATTCAAGCAATATCAAACTCATCACTGACGTATATACTTGGATTTATTTTTACTGCTTAAGTTTATCTCATTTTATTGGTCTATCTGCAGCAAAAATAAAGTTAGTGGTGTCTGGTTGTTATTTTCAATGGTTCATTCCACAGATGGACAATTACAATCTGGAGTATTATGTCGATGCCTAATTTACAATCTTCCTGTTATAACTTATATGCATGTTTTTCTTTTTCTACGTATATTTTTTCCGAAAGCAAAGACTCCTGTTATATGCATGTTTTTCTTTTCGCTACGTATTGTTTCTTTCGAAAGCAAAGCCTCATTCTCTTTTCATACTTTGTCTTTCCCATTTTGCAACCTCTGCTGATGTGGTGTTCTGCGATCGTCTTGTAACTGGTCTTCTCAATGGATGCAGTGTAAGTAAAAGCAATATCAAATTCATACATAAAAGTTACTGCTGATTTCCGCACTGTACTTCAGTGTGAATAAATTGCATATTATATTGACTGGTATCTTTCGGCATTTAATGTTCAGGCTCGCTGGACTTGCCTTCATGTTTTCATCCAGCATCCTGCTTCAAATCCTGGTAATATCCTCTTATTTAAAGAAGCTCTATTGTCTCATTAATGTTGTATATGTTGTCACTTTAATGCTGCCTGTTAGTACTGAGCATTGACTCCATCATCCTATATTATGCAACTTAAATCAGGACGTCATCAGCACAATTTTACTACCTTTTCTGTTTTAATGTTGTTTGTCAAATTACTGATTTTGATAATACTGACTCATGTATATTACTGATTTAGAGTAGCAGCATGACAGCACAATGTACCACTAAGTGGTGTAACTTAGTGTTTGGCGCTATATTAGTTTAATCACAGGTTTCGTTTTCGAGTCTCTTGAAATGTAGCTACCATTGGTAGGGACAGTTTTATACCTAAGTGAGTCGACCTAGCTCAAACCCAAATAGATGGAATATAGAACCAAAAAAAAAAAAAAAAGGAGAGCACCATGTGTTACTCACGCCGTGTGCTATTTAATGCCGCTACACTTGCTCACCATTTCGGGTTCTTCTCCAAAATACCTCTTGTTGATAAACTCCCAAGTATTTGTCTCCTTTTGCTTACTTGGCACTGATGTTTATTTTTTATGCGACTGCATGTCCGCATCATTATCTGCAAGTGCTGGTAAAAACCATGTAAATCTTCACTGTATAACCATTCCTATCATAATCCCTAATGCAGGCTTGTGCGATATACAACAACTGGTGGCCAATGTTATCAGGTTCCCAGAATGTTTGCATATATTTTTACTTGTTATCTTATCTTTTAGAGAAAATATCATTTTCGTCCTCTAAAGATGCCCTTGTTCGATTTTGATCCTGATATTTTGACTTTTCTCGCATTGCATCCTTTTTTATTCCACATTTCTCAATTTTAATCCTTTAGCTAACGGACGTTTATTTTTTAATGGAAAAAGACGCGTGTCACTCACTCGCCTTGCATAAATGTGAGTGCCGCGTAGTGACAATTGTCTTTTTCCGTTAATTTGTTAATGGAAAAAGACGCGTGTCACTCACTCGCCTTGCATAAATGTGAGTGGCGCGTAGTGACAATCGTCTTTTTCCGTTAATTTTTTAATGGAAAAAGACGCGTGTCACTCACTCGCCTTGCATAAATGTGAGTGGCGCGTAGTGACAATCGTCTTTTTCTGTTAATTTTTTAACGTCCGTTAGCTAAAGGACTGGAATTGAGAAATGTGGAATCCAAGAGGATGCAATGTGATAAATGTTAAAAGATCAGGATGAAAATCGAACAAGGGTATCTTTAGAGGACGAAAAATGTTATTTTTCCTTTTTTTTTTTGGAACACACACACGCACACTATAAAGAAACGGTGAATTCCCGAAAACTCCCCAAATGATAAGCCCAATTCCTTTTAGCTCCCCATTTTAAAAAATGATGTATTAAAACTCAAGAATCGCGTATCTAAAACCTCAAATGATGTATTTGAAATACAAGGAAAAAATCATGTATCTAAATCCCAGAATCATGTATCCAAATCCCAGAATTGCGTATCTAAATCCTAGAATCTCGTATCTAAAACCCCAAATGATGTATTTGAAAATGGGGAGCTAAAAGGAAGTTTTCAAACCCATGGGGAGTTTTAAGGAATTGCCCCATAAAGAAAAGTAATTGATATTCCTGAACTCAGTGAAACTTTGTTTTTTCAGCTCTTATGTATGTTTTGGTGCCAATGCCTTGTCTCTTTTTCGGTGGTGGCTCCACTCAGTTCCTAATCAGTCGAGATGGTGGCGGGTGAGTTATTTCCTACTTATGGTCTCCGTATACGTACACCATTTCCCTCGATAGCTAAAGTGAGGAATCATTTCTTTTCATTAAAGGTGGATAGATGCTGCTAAGTTTTTAACTGGGGCATCTACTGTCGGGAGTTTGGCAATTCCCATTATTCTTAGGCATGCAGGCTTAATCGGGACAGGAGCTATGTTCATAGAATTCACGTCTTTCTTCATATTTGCCTGCACAGTCCTCTGCTTTCATCGCGCTAGTCTTGAGGACGAATGGTAACATTTTTCAAGCTCAAAGAAGAGTTGCTGTAAATTGCACGTCGGCCTAATGTTGGATTTGCTGACACTAGTTTATTCCATGAACTAAGAAATATATAAAAAAGAGGAGAATGTGTAGATAAATTATTGATGGGCTGTGTTCTGTACATGTTGCAGTTCTACATTGATACCTTTTGGGTATAGCTCCAAACTGTGAATTTAATTTACATCACTCCAGTTCTCACAAATAGGTAAATAGCTTATGAAAAACTTACAAGTTAGAAGCTAAACACATCTAAGAACCAACTTCAAGATTCAGCTTTTCAGCATCTAGCTTGTTTTTGCAAATAAATGCAAATGCTGATCACTGACTGACTATCTAAAATTAAACAGACAAAGATCAAGTTGGTATCCAAGCACTGTTGTTCGGGAGAAATCTACGGTATGAGAAACAGGTGGCTTGGTAGTAAGTGACGTTCGGGAGAAATCTACAGTCTGAGAAACGGGTGGATTGGTCGTAAGGGACGTCCATGTCTTCGTTTTAGGATCATATATCTGTATAAGCATAGAGTGCCCTGCATATGGGCATCTTGCTGCTGGCTGGATTGCTTTGCAATGGCTAACCAAGTGTAACTTCCCATCTAAGACAACAAATCCCACTAATGAATTATCAAGGACTTTTCTGGGCGGGCATGTCTCCTTTCCCCAGATATTGGAGGTCATATCATACCTGAATATTGTACTCCCATCAAGCATGAATACTGATTGGCTATCGTCCTCATCAACCACAACGATTTTCCCCAATTTCCTCCTCTCCCCTTCTTTCCACATGTCTCCGACTTGCTTCCGTTCGCCCCCATTTTCCAGCTCCATCACCACTGCATCTCTATAATACTCATACACCACACCTGAATCTGTCCTCAATTCCTCATATCCTCCCATGACCCAGAACTTCCTTCCAAGAAAGAATCCAACACAACCAGCTCTATATCTAGGCAAACAACCCAAAGCAATCCACTTGTCTTTCACTATATCATACATCTCAATCGAACTCATCCCGCTCTCAGCTGGCTCCCCACCAGCCACCACAATCTTGTCTGATTCCGGCACCGGAGCACACGCAAAGCTCCCGCCGCGTGGAGTGATCATAGGGGACAATGCCTTCCAAGAATACGAGACGAAATCAAACCGGAAGACAGCAGAAGGACGGTCACGGGGATACGTTCTTGTTTCGAAAAGGAACCCGCCGAGAACGTAAACATAGTCCCCCACTGCGACGACAACGGAATCCTTGAGGCCGTTAACATGGGGATTGCAAGGTATGGGCATCCGCGGAAGAGGGCACCAATAGCGATTCTTGGGGTTGAAGAGATAAGGAGTAGAAAATGAGGGGTTTTGTGGGAAAATACAGAGTAATTCCGGCAAGGTGGCGTCTTTTTCGCGCAAGGAAATTAGCTTTCTGTAGGAGAAGAAGTATCTCCATGGGTTGCAGGTGAATTTGAGACGGGAGTGATGAGAATCAGGCACGGATGCTAAAATTTTCGCGCCTAAATCATTGGGCAAGCCAGGAATTAGGGTTACGCAGCCTTCCGAAATTTGAGGTGCCATTTCGCCAGGATTATCTCAAATTAGGGGTAACGGAACCGAGATGGCGTAAATAAAATCAAGCTTCAGATTTTCTTCCACACCTCCATGGCTCAGCTCTCCTGAAGCTTGGATTGTTTGAACAGTTTTTGTTTTACACCCAAATTTCTCCAGGAAAACGCAGATACCAATCCTAACCCTTTTACATGAAACAAGCTTACCATCAATTAGGGTTTCAGACCTGAAATAATTAATTCCTGCCGAAGCTGAAGCAAGAACGAGGCTGCAAAACAGCAATATCTAAGCTCAACAATTCTCAAGGCCGAAGAAAATTGTTCGTTGCTGCCCAGTGCTGAGTCTCCATTACCGAGCAGCTCTAATTCTTCCAAGTTAATAGAAACCAGGAATTCCACTAATCAAGTCAGCTCGTGGCAAGACCCTATCACAAATTTGTACTGTACTTACTACTTAGAAGAGAAATTAAGAAAGAAAAAAGGACACTACAGTTACATGGGCTAATTAGGCCTGGAGATGGAGTGACGGATTATAGAATTCATTCTAGAGGCCAATGACTCGATTCGAATTTCTCTGGACATTTCCAAACAATTTTGATAGTTTTCGTCAACAGTAAATAGTTAAAAAATTCTTTCTAGAGGGGTAATGATTCGGTTTGAATTCCTCTGGACATTTCTAAACAACTTTGATAACTTTCGTCAATAGGGGTTGGATTAAGTAGTTCTTTCTACAAGGCAATGATCCAAATTCGAATTTCTCTGACCACTCGAAAAATGTGTGTTTGAAAAAAAAAAAAAAAGAGTAGATGTCCTTTTTTTTTTTTTTTTTTTTCCCCTCTATATCTCATTATGGTCTCGAAACGGATCTCTTGGTTCTATATTTCATTATGAGTTCGAATTGGATCAAACCATTAAATACTAATAGTAATAATAGATGCTGTTTCGAAACTCGGATACGAAACCTTTTATTAAATTAACATAACAACCTAAACTTTCCATGTCTCCTACTTTCTTTTTCTCTAGATTAAAGCCCAAAAACTTTATCTCTATAAACCAAGTTCTAGGAGTGTGAGAGTTCAAAGCTTAGCTAATCTCCTTATCCCGTTGAGCGTCCACATATATCCATATTTATCGGTTAAAGGATTATTCGAGATTTGATCTTTTTTCCAACATAAGTTCTTTCTTAATCAAACTCCTTTACGTTTACGACTATAGCAAGCATAGGCGAGCTCACCCAAAGCTCGTTGGTCCACTTTTCTCCCTGAGTCAAGCTCAATCCTCATGTCTCCTTTCGGCCTCACTATGAACTGGGCCATTCACACTTGTAGGCCCACCATTTCGGTGGGTCAAAGGCTGGTCTCCCATAATTCCAAACCGCTAAATTTACGATACGTGGTGGTCTCAATTATAATTCATATGTAAATGTAATATTAATCTCGTTAAAATTAATTTTTCTAAATGGATAATGAACCCAATGTTTCCTTGAAACGGGCTTTATTCAAGCTCGACGATCCCAAGGCCCAGAGGCCCTCAAACTGTTCAATAATCAAGCAGCAGACAAGTGTGTGTTGGAGTACTTCTGCTCAGTCGAAGGGGTTGATAATATGTACGCTCTAAACCGATGATATTTAAGATAAAAATGGTATTCTTCCTCGGACACAATTAAGGTTAATTTCTCAGAATCTAAGCAAAAATCAGGTAAATACACGCACACATACATATATGGTTTCTTCTCTTTGGTTGCCCCTACTTAAATCGTAATTCCCTCTTCCACTTCGATTGGGTGATAAACAATAGGTATAATCTTCCGTTTATGCCTGATTTTCTCGTCTGCTGCTGATTTTCCATGTGGGTTTTCCCTCTAATTGCTGACGATGATTGCTGATTTGCCTAGTACCTCGTCTTGGATTGATTTGGTCGGTGAGTAATCCTTGAATGGCATAATTTTCGTGAAAATCATGCAATTTTTTGGATTGGAACTTTGTTGATTTCTGGGTTTTGGTATAAATGAGCTTCGAACTGGTTGATTTAGTGATATCTTGAGGGTTTCTAGCTATTGTGAGAGAGCAACTACAAGGGTTCTACATAGTTGCTTTGCTTGTCACCAAAAAAGGAAAGAAAAAAGAGACTTGCTTTTTTGAGGGATGAAAGAAAACATGGATGATGGTGAGGTTGAGCTAAGCAACAATATGCAGTCAGCACTCTCATCAGATTCATTTCTGGATGATTTCTTCAAAAACTCACAAACCTGCACACACACTCACACCTGCAATCCTCCTGGTCCCGATGACGCTGCACACACTCACACATGTCACCACACACACACGCGCGTAATCCCATCCGAGGAGGGTAACGGCTCGTGTGACAAACAAAGGCCGGGATTGAAGCCCCGTAAGCCTTTGGGGAATAGAGAGGCTGTTAGAAAGTATAGAGAGAAGAAAAAAGCCCACGCAGCCTATTTAGAGGAGGAAGTCAAGAAACTGAGAGTTGTTAACCAGCACTTGATGAGAAAGTTGCAAAGACAAGCGATGCTCGAAACAGAGGTATTGAGGCTTAGAGCGCTTTTGGTGGACTTAAGAGGGAAGATAGACAAAGAATTAGGTGATTTCCCGTTTGAGTCCCGGTGTAACAATCCTATGAGTGTTTTGAGAGAAGGAGAGTGTGGGATCTCAGATGAATGTGATAAGATGATGGCCGATTGGGGAAAAGATTGTGTGCCCGTGGTTATTGATTGCATTGGGAATGACCTGAAATTTTCGGGCGATCCGATTTTGAATTTGGCATCATCTGCGAATCGAGAAGAGTGAGAAGAGGTAAGTTATACTATCATAGTATTGAGAATCTTGTATACTTAGAATGTATATAGCCTATGCTTGTTTGATATGTGTTATGATGTGGAAGAATAGAGGTTGTTTGTAGACATATGTGTTTCGGCCTTATATTAGAAAGTTTGTACTAAGAAAGAAACAGAAAAGAATAGGATTGACTAAATATATAGGTATTTTTCTTTGTGATGTATCTTATATTAGATGGAGGATATGTAACGGAGATGTGGTTGTTTATGCTCATAGAAGCCTTGATGATGATGTTTTTCCTATGATGGGAAGGCCTATAATTGGGATATAGCTTGCTGAGAGAAAGGGGAACTTGTTGGATATCCTAAAAGGTGGAATACAGTAAATTAGTCATCGACATTGTTGATCCTTGTATATCTTATAATTAAATGTGGTTATTTTGCGATTCTGCGCTCTGCTAGTTTAATTAGAATCGAGATTCTGGAACATAATTTATCATTGGTGGAAAGAATTTAACACCGTTATTCTTTCCACCGTTACACTTTACTAGTTGCTTGACCTAATCCAGATGCAAAATAAGTGCCATTTAGGTATTCACCAAGTTTTGGGTTTAAATATTGGACTGATCATCTGTCTAACGCTCGATGGAATAGGACAATTTATTTATAAAATTCTCTTTATCAAGTACCAATAGCAATTGCATTATTAGCGGCTCGAATATGAGATTTGTGGTTAAAGTAATATAATACGCATTGTTAAACTATCCCATTTAGTGGCTAATTTTCTAACCAAATTAGCAGAATGCGCAACATTTTTCACATAACCTTTTAAGACATTTAATGATTCGCCATTACAATGTTTTAGTGTACAAACAATGTGTATTTAATATTCTTTGCCTGAATTTTAAACTAAAACTTTGTTTCCTTATCGAATAATATAACATTTTATCAATATTAGTCACAAGTTCTAATGCATCAATATTTCTAAAAATATCATTTGTCGTGTCGTGTGGTGTCGGATATCGTGTTCGATATTTCTCACGTAAAAAATTTACAAAAAAAATTCGTATAGCCACATTCGTATCCGTGTAATATAGGTTATGAGTCTATCCCCTTCCCCTGCTTTTACTGTTTAAGAGCCATGAGCTCCGTAATCCTATATAGTAAATCTTCATTAAATCTCTTTTACTTTCATTTTTGGGAACAAAAAACTTTATATATTATCATGGTTACCCTAGTTACGGGGTTATACATTATTTCCTAGATTGTCATTCAAAACAATCATTTAATCAAATTAAATATTCGTATGGGCCTCTCTGTTTTTCTTTTTAGAAGCCGATCAAGACTGACTGTGGGGAGTCTACTGAAATCCCCTCCTCATACATAGCATGATCCACGTATCAAAGAAAAAGATTAAATTACCCATGGAAATACTGATACAACTCAATGTAACACAAGCGGGCGTACATCGTAATCATTAACATCAGCCCTAATGCTAGACAACTTTAACGGATCATTGGCTGGCCTCGTAAAGAAGCGCCCCGACATCGGCCTAAATTTATATGGACCAATGTGGACCCACGCACCTTCCCCGAACAATGGCATCGACAGGAACTCCGAATGTGGGTATCTTATGGGCCACTTTCTTGGTTGTTGGTAGTCAACACAGAAATAAATGGGCTGAATTCTTTTAAAGCATTTGGATTTTGAGAATTTTGGGCATATGAAGTCCCTGTTGACATTGGGCCTTTCCTTTCATATGAAATTGTACAATTTATAATTGCCCTTATTAAATTTGTACCCAAAAAGAAAAGGAAAATAAATTCCCTCATTAAAGAAGGGATATGGTGATATGAACACAATGACAACTTTATAATTTCGATACTCTAATTTTTTCTCCATTCAACTTCTAATAGATACGGTGTACGGTGATCAATTGGGTTTGTTATGAAAGCAATGTCTTTACTATCGCGTCTATATCAACCCCGAAACCTTATTCTCACACATTAATTTGTGGTCCAAAGTGCTATCCATATAAACAAGAAAATTTATATATACTACCTTTGAATTTAGGAGTAGTTATAAATTAATTCTGTTGATATTATTAATTACAAATCAGGACCCTCGATAATAGCGGTGTTATTGTAGTATTGCATGTTTTCCCCCAAAAAATATTGAAAAGTTAAAGTTCGAGATGTAAAAATACTAAGTAGTTAATTCATAATTACCTCTAAACTCATGTATAGTATATGTAACTCACCCTATAAAATAAGACTATCGTTATGAATTACGCTAAAAGGTTATTGGGTTGAGTCGAGTCTATTTCATATGGTATATCAATTTAACCCAAAATATCATGTCAATATTAAATGAACTTTTGTATCTGTGTATTATGTCTTATTATTTATAGACCGTGTCTATATTTGCATATGTTAGATCATAATTTTAAGAGATAAATATTTTTTGACATTCGAACTATAATGTATTTTGTAATTAGCAAAACAAATTATTTAGACTCGTAAACTACCACTTAGTATTTGCATTTATAATATACTACCGTCTAAACTCATTTTTTAGTAGTTTTGGGTTAAAAAACAAGACATGTGGCATATCTATAATACATATACGTGTCTTGTTCTTTAAGAAGAAAAAACATAGATGGTGTGTTGAGTGTAAAACTCGCATGGAGTTTAAGCGTTAATTAGAGTATATTTTTGTGCCGTTTGATACGTTAATGTGTTTATGTTGCTCCATTTAGGTGTTTTAGAGGTTGGAGTTAAGAAACGGCGAAACGAGGCGAATTCACGCATTTTTTGGAAGAATTAGGAGTAACCCCCGTTACTCCGTGGAGGAGCGTTATTGTTAACCCCTGTTAACGGACCCAGGAGCACCACTTTCGACAAAGAAGGGAAGTAACGCTCGTTACTCCCTGGTAGTAGAATTCTGGTAACGCCCGTTACCAGAGGCAGTAGGAGGAAGATTCTTGGCATAGGAGAGATAACACCCATTACCCCTGGGCAGCGTTACCACTAATAAAAGCGCAAACACGATTTCAGCTTGTAACGGGCGTTAATGGGATTTGTTCATGGAAAGGTAACGCCCATTATCTAGGGCGGTGAGACAGATTTGGGAGCAGCTATTTATATGCGATTAGGAGTATTTTTGAGCGGATCTTCTTTCAGTTCGTGACCTAGCTTGGAGAGAGAGATTCAGAGCTGTAGGAAGAGTTGTTCAGAAAATTTCGAGAAGACGAAAGGATTGAATTTTTCAAACAATTTCATTTTTTTTCCGGTTTTTCCGGTTTTATTTATTGCTTTAATTATCAAACTAATTTCTCTAAGTTTTGTTTTAATTCGTTTTACATGTTAGATTCGTTTTCCAGAATTCAGGAATGTTTAGAGTTTTGTTTTTGAGACTTGGTTTTGACTTAATGAACATGAATTTCTTGAATGCAATTTCCTTTAGTTTTATGAGTTTTGAGTTAATTATGAGTAGGTAAACCGGCCCCTAGGGCTAGGGGAGTGATGATGGATGCATAGTAAGTATTTGATATGATGCTTGAATGATTTGTGTTAATTCTTAGTTGAAAACTTGCTTGAAGTGAATTGCGACGGCCTGATCAACCTTAGCATAATCTAGGATTACCTGAGAATTGAGAAATTGATGGTAATTGAGATAGTTTTCATATTAGTAGGTTTAGGAGTTCAAAGAAATTTGGTTCTTGACCTATACAACTGGTAAATCTTACTTCATGCCAAGCCGCTAGAACTTGATTTGCACTAGTTTTGATCTTATTGGTTTAATTAATTGTTAGTGATTGTGAGAACAACGTTGAAATTAGTTGAATACTTGATTATACTTTGAGAAAGGATAATAACAATCTAAGTGACTAGGTTGTAGAATTGCACTTGTCAAACAAGTATTATATTGAATCGTGAATGCATAGTCATTACTCCCCAGCCTAATTAGTTTATTGAATTTAATCCACCTATGCTAATCAGTAATTGTGTTTTATTCTAGTTAATTATTTTATTCGTTCGGTCTTTAGATTAGAAAGAGATATTAAGTGATGATTGATTTCCCTTCTCTATGGGTACGATCCTGTTGTGCTACGCCTATGTTTCAGTGTACACTTGCACAATTGGTTTAACTTAAAATCACAATATGGTGGTATGTCATAAATACAAATATTAGATAACGGTTTTCAAATCAAAATAGTTTGTTTTATAAATTAAAAAAAAAAAAAAAGTTATAGTTCAGATGTACAAATAATATTTATCTCTAACCTTAATTAATATACGATTTAGTAGTGTGAATAAATAATATTCTATCCTACCAAGTAATTAAGTGAATATGAAAATGATTGGTTAAGTATGCACCCATATGAAGTAGACGAATACTCGAATATAGCTTGAATTATAAATAATTTGATATCACGACCCTTCAGGCCTTCACTTTACCATTGAAATAAAGACCCAAATATAAAATAAAATAAAATAAAATATAGAATCTTTCATGAAACAAATGATAGCCAGGGCCAGGGACAGGGACAAAGACCGGAGTTAGTATTTGGGCATAATTATGGGCGGAATTAAAAGAAAAATATATTTTGAGGGCAAAAATTATTAATTTTTGAAAAATTTGATCATGAGTATAACTAATTTAAAAATATTTCAAAAGAAAATTTTGGTTAATTAATGATTACAATAGTTGGAGGCGGATTCCACTTGATTTTCTAAAAAATTAAAATATTCAAAACTTATATGATAAAAAAGATTAAAAAAAAAAATTTACTTATCTTCCGACTCGAATCCAATTAAATAGGGCATAAAAAATAAAAAAATAAAAAAAAACTCCACCCCTCATATTAATCATGAAAGAAATATATAAAAATTCGAGTTTTAAGTTGTAACATGGGCAAAATTTATATTTCACATTTAAGTTCATTTTAGTCCTCTTCAAAAAATAAAAAAATAAAAAAATTCATTTTAGTTCTTTTTTTTTTTTTTTGGAAAGGAAATGAACTTTAGTTCTTGGTATATGTAAATTGTGATATTTTTTTTACATCAAGATTCATTTAACGGAGACACATAAATAAATTCGTCAATCAAAAATTAAGAAAGAAAGATTTTTGTGGAAAATTAAATAATTATAATATAAATTTGTGAACCATTTTGCCTGAAAATTTGAGTTATTTGACATTATTTTTACCGGAAATATATTGAACAATTATTATGTTGCCACCATCATTATGAAGGATCAAAGGCCTTCAACAAAATTAATCAATATTTAGTATAACTTAATTAAATATAATAAAACTATTTAAAGATAGATACATATAAAAGTTTTGGTATTTGATCCGAAAACAATATATGCATGAAAAGATCTTGCGAGGACACCCCCAAAGTTAACAGGCACGTGCACACCACGTGCACCATCGATAATTGTAAAATCAACAGGGCAGAAGTCATCGCAAAGTGTCCTCACGCACACCCCATGTGTCGCGACTAGCAAACTATTTGCCCCTTCGACAAAGCAAAAATTGCACAAGGCAATTACCGAATAATATGATGCTTTGGTAAAGGTAATAGCTTCAAGAACACAAAAGTATGAACTACTGAAGTGGCGGGTATGATGCTTTTAATAAAGATATCAAAATTTTTCTAAAGTTATGCATGGACGAAAAGCATAATAATTGAAAGCCAATAATGAATGTTTCCACTTTCCTGTGCTCCCTCAAATTTTCGTGATATGACTAAAGTGGTGCACCCACAGTTGCTGTTGAATATGCTGAGCATATATATATATATATATATATATATAATTAATTAATTATTGGAGAATTAATATATATATGATTAATTGTTGGAGGATTAATTAATAATCATGCAAAGCAGCAAAGGCATATCAAAGGTTGTTTGGAAAATGTGCATTGGTAATTGTGTCCCACATTGGAAAAATAACACTAAGCAGACAACTTTATATATTAAAATACTGTATGTGTTATTAAATTATGGGACCCAAGAGAGGACTAATGGGCTCACTCGCGGTGCGGTGCGCACGGGCACGGGCTCGGGATCGCTTCGATGGAAATAATTTCAGCCGCTGGCAAGACAAGATGAAGTTCCTGCTTACCGTTTTGAAGTTGGCCTATGTTCTGGATCCCAGCCTGCCACCTATTCCAGAAGATCCTCCTGCTCCCCAGCAGCCCGTTGATTTGGATCCTCCAGCCACTGCAGCAGGTGGTCTCCTCTTGCCAATCCTGTGACAACAGGCGCTGCCACTCCTGCCAATGTTGCAGCAACAGGTCCCTCCACGAATGCCTTGCAGATCCACCAGGAGATTGTGGAAACTCTTCAACAACAAAGGAAGAAAAGGGCTGAAGATGAAGAGTTGGCTCGTGGCCACATCTTGCCAATCCTGTGACAACAGGCGCTGCCAGTCCTGCCAATGTTGCAGCAACAGGTCCCTCCACGAATGCCTTGCAGATCCACCAGGAGATTGTGGAAACTCTTCAACAGCAATGGAAGAAAAGGGCAGAAGATGAAGAGTTGGCTCGTGGCCACATCCTGAACACTCTCTCTGACAGATTATATGATCTATATACAAATGTCAAATCGCCTATAGCGCAATACAAGTATATGGCTGAGGAGGAAGGTACTAACAAATATTTAGTATCTAAATACCTCGATTTCAAAATGGTTGATAATAAACCAATCCTGGAGCAAGTGCATGAGCTCCAGGTAATTGTAAACAAACTACGGATAGTGAAAATTGTCCTTCCAGAAGCCTTCCAGGTAGGAGCTATAATTTCTAAGCTCCCTCCTGCCTGGAAAGATTATGCAAAGAGATTGATGCATAAATCTGAGGATATGTCTTTGGAACAAATTCAGAAACATCTGTTGGAAAACACGAATCAGAAAGCAGCGGAATTTAAAAAATTTTCCCAACAAAAGGACCTTGAACTCGCAATCGTGTAACCAAATTCGTAAAGATAGAAAACTTACTTTTCTTTTATTCTTTCTTGAAGCGTTTCAAGCCACCCAAGAACGCTCTTCTCGCGGCTTGATCCCCTCTCCTTGGTAAAGCTCGAATTTTCAAACTTCTAACTTGAAGTCTCTAGAGAAAGTCCACCAACTTGATCACAATCTAACTAGTAAGGATGCTAGTTCTCTAGTTAGTGTTTAGGCTTAACCTAGGGTTTAATGTAATCTTGGAGAAAGGAAGGTGTTCAACACATGAACCAAGAATTGTCCATTAGCTCCATAAGGAGCTTCAGCTCCCCTATTTATAGGGAGGGGGTTGCCGAAATTCCTAGTCCTTTATGGGCTAGGATTTTGGTCCCTCTCTCCTATTACTTGATCATCAAGTTTTTTCCAACTTTGACTTTGAATTCTATTTCAAGTCAACTTCTAAGAGAGCTAAAAATATCCAAACTATTTTTGGATAATTGTATACTTTATTTATTATAAAATAAATAACTTATTTTTATCTAATTAATTAATTCGTAATTAATTAACTAGATTATTTTCTCCAAAATTAGACTTTCTTTTTAATTCAAAATTAAACCAAAGTCTATTAAATAATTAACTAATTAATTATTTAATATATATATAATATATATATATACACACGTGTGTGACACGTGTCACAGTGACACGTGTCACTCACGTGAGCCACACGTGTGACTTCACACGTGTGGAACCCTCTTGGCCCGATTAACTCGTTTAATCATTTTAAAGCCTCAACTCATGTAACCAAGTTGTTGTGTGTGACCCTCTAGGTTCTCAATTCAATTAGCAGTGACCCTAATTAATTAATTCACTAATTAATTAATCAGTCCACAGATTAAACGACCATAGTCTAGCAACAGGTGTTTAACCCCTAGCTGAATTGGAATGTTCGGATTCGACAGAACCTTTAAGTCATTGATTCATGTGAGATACAATCCTCCTACTTACTATCTCAAGATCTAGGGCAAGGGAATAATCAGAACCCTAATAATCCGGTCTTAAAGCTAAGTGCATTTCATATCCATTTGATCTCAATCCAAGAAACCCTTTTCTTGATGTCTTGATCTACTGCCTTGGCCAAGGACTCCATATGGCATATGAATGACTTACACAATAAGAGATCACCTTGCATATGCAAGTGCAGGTCCTTTCTTGATTCTCATTCACTTTCATGAATCACTTGTGCAGCCCCAGCATAAGCCTTGAATCAGTTGTCTATGGCGACACCCTTTAAAGCTTATACCTAAGACTACAGAGTTAACTCATAAAGTGACAAGGAACCTCAAGTCTAAGGATTAATTAATCACATCAATGACTCGTGAGATATTTCCTAATCTGGAAGTTTCCATTTCCTGAAATAGAAACTTCCTTTCCCATTTAGGAATGTTCTCACACGGGGCACCTCAGTGAACTTACTTATTAAAGTAAGCACCCTTATGTATCACGCACGTATCAACTATACACTTTGCACCTCCATGAAACAAGGTGGTCCTTCTTAAGGGCGTGATCCCACAAGCAAGCCTTAGAGGAGTCAGGTTGACACTCCCACTGTCTGTAGGACTCATCGGCTTGGAGTATTTTACTAATCATGACTTATGTGATATAGGGCTCGTTTCATGAACCATTTCACCTAAATGGTAGAGTCCTAAAGTCATAAGGATTAGGGGAGTTCTCATACATGCACAACTAAAGTAAACGCATACCAAACAAGAGCATATAAAGAAGTGTTGCCTCAATTCGTTATTTCATTCAAAGATTGTCTGTGATTACAATAAGGAAAAGCACAAAGCGGATATATAATCGGCTTTTAGGGCACTATTCCTAACAATCTTCCACTTGCCCGTCAAAGCCATTCTAAAGCTACTCTAAGTCCCATCTTCTGAAGATGACCTTGGAAAGCTTCTCGACTAAGGGGTTTAGTAAGTGGATCTGCCACGTTCTCTGCTGATGTGACCCTCTCAATTTGCACATCTCCTCTTTTGATAATATCACGGATTAGGTGATACTTCCTCATAATGTGCTTGGTCCGTTGGTGAGATCTTGGTTCTCTTGCTTGAGCAACCGCCCCAGTGTTGTCACAAAACACAGTAATGGGGTCTTTCATGCTAGGAACAACATTCAACTCTTGAATGAAGTTTCTAATCCAAACACCTTCCTTAGCTGCATCATTTGCAGCTAAGTATTCGGCCTCAGTGGTCGAATCTGCAGTGGTAGTTTGCTTGGAACTCTTCCAACTCACTGCTCCGCCGTTTAGGCAGAAAATGTATCCTGACATTGACTTAAAATCATCTAAGTCAGATGCAAAGCTTGCATCGCAGTATCCTTTGACAGTAAGATCTTTCTGACCTCCGTAAACTAAGAATAAATCTTTAGTACTTTTCAAGTACTTAAGAATATTCTTCACGGCAGCCCAGTGACCATCTCCAGGGTCAGATTGGAAACGACTCGTTACACTAAGTGCATAAGCCACATCCGGTCGAGTACATAACATTGCATACATTATGCTACCTATTGCTGACGCATAAGGTGTATGAGTCATTCTCTCCTTCTCAAGGTTAGTCTTAGGACACATCTTCTTTGAAAGACATGTTCCTACACTCATAGGAAGGTTTTTAACCTTTGCTGACTCCATATTGAATCTCTTCAATACTTTGTCAATGTACATCGATTGTGACAGTCCTATTAACCTTCTAGATCTATCTCTATAGATTTTAATTCCAAGGATATAGGACGCATCACCAAGATCTTTCATCTCGAATTGGTTCGATAACCATAACTTAGTTACTTTCATGTCATCCTTCGAATTCCCAATAAGAAGGATGTCATCAACATAAAGTACTAAGAATTGCACTGAGGTCTCCAATTCCTTTCTATACACACATGATTCATTCGTAATTTGGATGAAGCCAAACGCTTTGACTGATTCATCAAATCGAATGTTCCAATTCCTAGAAGCCTGTTTCAATCCATAGATTGATCTTTGGAGTTTGCAAACCTTTTGCTCACTCCCACTGAATGTGAAACCTATGGGTTGCTCCATATAAATGTCTTTGTCAATGTCACCATTGAGAAAGGCAGTTTTCACATCCATTTGCCATATCTCATAGTCATAATATGCAGCAATGGCAAGCATGATTCGAATGGACTTTTGCATTGCAACTGGTGAAAAGGTTTCGTCAAAGTCCACGCCGGGTCTTTGTGTGAATCCTTTTGCAACCAGTCTTGCCTTGTAGGCTGCAATGCTTCCATCAACTCCAAGCTTTCTCTTAAAGATCCATTTGCAACCTATGGGTTTGACCCCATCAGGCAAATCTACCAAGGTCCAAACTTGGTTGGAGTTCATGGAATCCATTTCGGATTTCATGGCTTCTATCCACTGTTCAGACTCAGAATCTGAAAGTGCCTCCTCATATGTTAAAGGATCATTATCCTTTTGAGAGATTTCATGAAAGAATCCATACCATCTCTCCGGCTGTCTAGGAGTGCGTTCAGAACGCCTTAGAGGAGGATTTTCATGTGTATCGAAATTCGTGATTGGTTGTGGTTGATCAGAGTGGGACGTTTCTTCAGTGGGTGGTGTGGGGTCACTTTGTACTTCTTCTAATTCTATGATCTTACCTTTCTTTTCTTTAAGGAACGATTCCTCAAGAAAAGTGGCATTTCTGGAAACAAACACCTTTTGCTCAGATTGATCATAGAAATAGTATCCTATGGATTCCTTAGGATAACCTACAAAGTAGCATAAGTTAGAACGAGATTCTAACTTATCTCCCACTGTCCTCTTCACGTAAGCAGGACAACCCCAAATTCTTAAGTAAGAATAACTAGGGATTTTACCATGCCACATTTCATAGGGCGTCTTTGGGGAATGACTTAGAGGGAACAAGATTCAAAATCTTTGCTGCACTTTCTAGGGCATAACCCCAGAAAGAAGGTGGTAAGTCAGTGAAACTCATCATGGAACGAACCATATCAAGTAGGGTTCGATTTCTTCTCTCAGAAACTCCATTAAGCTGAGGAGTTCCCGGAGGAGTCCACTGAGAGATAATCCCATTATCCTTGAGATGATTAAGGAATTCTTCACTAAGATATTCGCCTCCTCGATCAGATCGAAGTGCTTTGATCTTGTGACCAGTTTGGTTCTCAACCTCCTTTTGAAATTCTAAGAATTTCTCAAAAGCTTCAAATTTATACTTCATTAAGTATACATAACCATACCGACTAAAGTCATCAGTAAAGGTTATGAAGTATTGATGATTGTTTCTAGTGCTTACACTAAGCGGTCCACAAACATCAGTATGGATCAAATCCAAAACCTTAGTGGCACGTTCCACAGTTCCTTTAAAAGGGACTTTGGACATTTTTCCTTTGAGACAGGATTCGCAAGAAGTTAACTCTTTGAGATCATTTTCAGAGAATGATCCTAAAGTGTTTATCTTGCTAATTCTGTTCTTGGAAATGTGTCCTAATCTAGCGTGCCATAAGGGAGCTGAAACTTTGTCATCTCTCTTACGCTTTGTTTCTCGTTGTATATTCATAATATTGATATTTTGAGTTAGGTAAAGTCCATTACTTAGAGTACCGATATGAACGGAAGAGTTGTTCTGTTTGATAAAGTATTTACCATTCTTAATATAAGTTTCATAACCTTCACAATCTAATATTGGAACTGAAATTATATTACGAATAACGCTCGGTACATAAAGGACTTTATTTAATACTAACTCAAAACTACCTAAATCTAATCTAATTGTGCCTAAAGTTCGAGCTTCAACGTTTGAGCCATCGCCGATCTTCAAGACACATTCTCATTCTTTGAGTTGTTGGACTTCACTTAGCATCTGTACATCATTACAGATATGAGTTCCACAACCGGTATCAAGTACCCAAGAACTAGAATTAATAGAAAGATTTACTTCAACGAGAAAGATACCTTTCTTTAGAGTAGCCTTGTACTCTGGGCAGTTTCTCCTCCAATGTCCCGCTTTGCCACAATGGAAGCAAACATCCTCTTTCTGATCACGCTTCTTCTTTTGGGCCTTCCCCTTCGAAATGCCACCAGTGGGCCTAAGGGGTTTCTTCTTCTTCTTTTGGGCTTTCTTGCCCTTACCTTTAGAAGGCCCAGAAGAGGAAGATGGAGCATTCACCATCAAAACCTTATTGTCCTTCTTGATCGTGCTTTCAGCAGTCACAAGCTGACTAATCAGCTCAGCTACAGTAGCACCAGCATGATTCATGTTGAAGTTAAGGACAAATGGGTTGAATGATGGTGGGAGCGAAGCTATCAACAAATCCACTGAAAGCTCATCTTTCAGTGGCATGTCCATGGAAGCAAGTTTCTCAGTAAGGGCAAGAAACTTGAGTCCATATTCATGGACACTTGAACCTTCCCTCATTCTCAAGTGGAACAATTCCTTTGAAGTGTTATACCTTGTAACACGTTCATGAGGGCGGTAAAGTTGCTCTAAGTGGTCGTAAATCTCCCAAGCAAATTCCATGACCTCATGTTGTCTTTGCAAGTCCGGAGACATGTTAGCCAACATAAGGCAACGGGCTTGGAGATTATCATCTTTCCACTTCTGAATCGCATCCCGCTCGGCCCGAGTGGGAGCCTCCCCTTCGGGACTAGGCTCCCCTTCAAAGAGAACATAAGTTCTCTTCTCAGAATCTAAAATGATTTTTAGATTCCTCAGCCAATCAGAATAGTTGGGACCAGTCAACTTGTTTGACTCGAGGATCGATACAAGAGGGTTTTTGGTTGCCATTTCAAAACACGTAGAGAATCACAGAATCTACGACCTAAATGGTAAAACAGAGAACTAGTGAGCATGCTGAATTATAACGATATACAAAAGATAAGGTCTTTAATCTATTGTAGCTCCCACTGTTTTTCAAAGATCTATAATTCCCAAAGATCTAAGAGGAACACGTTTCCCAATGGGTACTAAGATCCTAGGCATTTTACCTCGAACCCACGACTCGCGGACATTCTTAGTAAGAACCCTAGGTAGGTACAACTTACCAATTCTAACACCTTTAGAACTCTTAGTAATTGTTTTTGCATCACCTATCTTTCAATATGGACCCACGACTCGTGCGACATCCATATTTACTTAGGCGTTAAGCTAGACCCATCAATCATAAGATCATGACCACAACTTAGTTCGAACGACCCACGACTCGTGGACATCGCCCTTGCTAAAATTGACCACGAAATATTGATCATTTAAAATGATTAATTAGGTAACTAAGAACTAATAAGCTCCACTAGCTATCCCACGACTCGCGGACAATAACTAGCTTTACTTACTAAACTTAAAACCTATTGATGGAATTCTAGGAATTTAATTCAAAATTTGCATCTCGAATTAAACACCTATTTGTTCGAAATTAGCTTAATATTTAATGGGAATTTTCGAATCAACCGGAGAGTTGTCCGGTTCGACCTCACCAACATATACGTTATCCAATTTTATTAGTCTTGATTAATGCAAGTACACTTAAATGCATTTCAAACAAGCACATAAACAGATAACATGTCCTAGCATGATACTAACATGTAATGATCATGGGTTCTACCTATCTTATGCGTGATATGTGGGAGCCACTCCACAATCACAAGTTCTAACATACATGCCACATAAACAATTCAAATCACATAAGGGAAAGCGGTAACAAAATACGAGCCCTATCTCTATTACATTTAACAATTGAGATTCCCCTCCCTAACATTTTGAGGGGTCTTCACTTATGGCCTCCTTGTTACTTGAATGTGGTCCATCTTACTCCATGGGTGCATTGTCTCCAAAATGAAAATAAAACCTCACCACCTATCTCTACTCTCAAATTACAATAAAAAGAAAAAGACATAAAGTAATAAGGCTCAATCTTCATATTGGCCTTAGACAATTACACGGGGCATACCCCGGCCTCAAAAACAGTAATATGGAAAGCCACATAATAAATCACATAACAGTACGCACATAAGTGAGGCTCCAACCTCAATTGAAAAACGCAACTATAGGGCTCCAACCCCAATTTAAACCATCCATGTGCATAAATTAAAACCATACATAGATCTAAACCCATGATCACCTAACATGCTTTTGCAAGAATTTAAATTTAACCAATAAATTAAAATTCTCGCTTTAAGCTCTAATAGCTTAAAACACGACTTGATGCGAGTCTTATTTATAAAAGTTTTCAATAAATCCCAAATTACCAAAACAAATAAAATTCCAATTAATTTCTGAAAATTAATAATTTTATCAAGATGTATTTTCCCAAAATATAAACCGTTTCAATTTCTCAAAAAATCCCAATTTCAAGTTTTATTCAAAATTAAAATAAATATTCAAAAATAAAATTTTAAAATTAAAATAAAAAAAGAATGGGACTGGATTGCACGAAACACGAAAAGGCCGGATCACGAAAACGGGGTTGCCCGCCCCAAGTGCGGCGTGTGCGCACAGCATGCGTGCGCGCTGGAGCGCGCAGCTCCTGCCGGGCATTGGGCGGCCAGTCTCGGCCGCCCTGGGCGGGCGCGCCTAGGCGTGCGGGAGGTGCTGGGCGACTGGCCGGTCGCCAGGCCTGGGCGGCGACGGGCGGACGGCGTGCGGGCGACTGGCCGGTCTGTCCCGGCCAGCCCTGGGCGATTATGGGCGGGCGCGCCTAGCCTCCCGCGCGGTTGCGGGAGGGTGGCGCGCGAAGCCCGCGCGCGCGACTCCTTCGCGCACGGGGTTTCCCGTGTTCATCGCGATCCGGGCTTTCGTTTCGTGTTTTCGTTCAAAACCAAAACCAATCCAAGAAATCCAAAAACAGTTTATACAGTTTCAAATCTAAAATTGTTTTTCAAAATTAAATTTTATAAAAACCAATTTTCAGAAACTTTCAGGAAAAAATACAGTTTCGTAATTCAGGCTTTCTAAAACAATTACAAATACTCAATCGCATCAAGCCTAAGAATTTCTACCAAATTCAGTATAATTGAGACGAATCAGAAACACGATTAACGAGGTGGCTCTGATACCACTTGTTGGAAAACACGAATCAGAAAGCAGCGGAATTTAAAAAATTTTCCCAACAAAAGGACCTTGAACTCGCAATCGTGTAACCAAATTCGTAAAGATAGAAAACTTACTTTTCTTTTATTCTTTCTTGAAGCGTTTCAAGCCACCCAAGAACGCTCTTCTCGCGGCTTGATCCCCTCTCCTTGGTAAAGCTCGAATCTTCAAACTTCTAACTTGAAGTCTCTAGAGAAAGTCCACCAACTTGATCACAATCTAACTAGTAAGGATGCTAGTTCTCTAGTTAGTGTTTAGGCTTAACCTAGGGTTTAATGTAATCTTGGAGAAAGGAAGGTGTTCAACACATGAACCAAGAATTGTCCATTAGCTCCATAAGGAGCTCGAGCTCCCCTATTTATAGGGAGGGGGTTGCCGGGATTTTGGTCCCTCTCTCCTATTACTTGATCATCAAGTTTTTTCCAACTTTGACTTTGAATTCTATTTCAAGTCAACTTCTAAGAGAGCTAAAAATATCCAAACTATTTTTGGATAATTTTATACTTTATTTATTATAAAATAAATAACTTATTTTTATCTAATTAATTAATTCGTAATTAATTAACTAGATTATTTTCTCCAAAATTAGACTTTCTTTTTAATTCAAAATTAAACCAAAGTCTATTAAATAATTAACTAATTAATTATTTAATATATATATATAATATATATATATATATACACACGTGTGTGACACGTGTCACAGTGACACGTGTCACTCACGTGAGCCACACGTGTGACTTCACACGTGTGGAACCCTCTTGGCCCGATTAACTCGTTTAATCATTTTAAAGCCTCAACTCATGTAACCAAGTTGTTGTGTGTGACCCTCTAGGTTCTCAATTCAATTAGCAGTGACCCTAATTAATTAATTCACTAATTAATTAATCAGTCCACAGATTAAACGACCATAGTCTAGCAACAGGTGTTTAACCCCTAGCTGAATTGGAATGTTCGGATTCGACAGAACCTTTAAGTCATTGATTCATGTGAGATACAATCCTCCTACTTACTATCTCTCAACCAAGATCTAGGGCAAGGGAATAATCAGAACCCTAATAATCCGGTCTTAAAGCTAAGTGCATTTCATATCCATTTGATCTCAATCCAAGAAACCCTTTTCTTGATGTCTTGATCTACTGCCTTGGCCAAGGACTCCATATGGCATATGAATGACTTACACAATAAGAGATCACCTTGCATATGCAAGTGTAGGTCCTTTCTTGATTCTCATTCACTTTCATGAATCACTTGTGCAGCCCCAGCATAAGCCTTGAATCAGTTGTCTAAGGCGACACCCTTTAAAGCTTATACCAAAGACTACAGAGTTAACTCATAAAGTAACATGGAACCTCAAGTCTAAGGATCAATTAATCACATCAATGACTCGTGAGATATTTCCTAATCTGGAAGTTTCCATTTCCTGAAATAGAAACTTCCTTTCCCATTTAGGAATGTTCTCACACGGGGCACCTCAGTGAACTTACTTATTAAAGCAAGCACCCTCATGTATCACACACGTATCAACTATACACTTTCCACCTCCATGAAACAAGGTGGTCCTTCTTAAGGGCGTGATCCCACAAGCAAGCCTTAGAGGAGTCAGGTTGACACTCCCACTGTCTGTAGGACTCATCGGCTTGGAGTATTTTACTAATCATGATTTATGTGATATAGGGCTCGTTTCATGAACCATTTCACCTAAATGGTAGAGTCCTAAAGTCATCAGGATTAGGGGAGTTCTCATACATGCACAACTAAAGTAAACGCATACCAAACAAGAGCATATAAAGAAGTGTTGCCTCAATTCGTTATTTCATTCAAAGATTGTCTGTGATTACAATAAGGAAAAGCACAAAGCGGATATACAATCGGCTTTTAGGGCACTATTCCTAACAACATTTGCCCATTGAAGAGGAGGCTCGAAAACGCGATGGTAAGAATTTGTTTCAAGGACAATCCAGCCTAAATTATGTTGAGGCTGGAAGTTCTAAAAAGAAGCCTTTCGGGGTTAAAAAGAATCAAGGACAATTTAAGAAATCCGGGCAGAAATCTAAACCTGTTCATGTTGCTAACAAAAGAAAAGGCAAGTGTCATGTTTGTGGAGAAACAGGACATTATGCGAGAGAATGCCCACAACAAAAGAGTGGATCCGGAGTTGCAAACATGGTTGAGGAGAACCTGGTTGCCATGGTGACTGATCTTAGCCTCGATGTGGCTATGATTTCTGAAATCAACATGGCAAGTGAACTTTCTGGCTGGTGGTTGGATTCTGGAGCAACGGTTCACATTTGCAACGATCGAAGGCTTTTCAAGACCTTTGAAGAAGTTGTTGGGCAAAAGGTTCAGATGGGTAATAGCTCCAAGGCCGGTGTTGGAGGCAAAGGATCTGTCGAGCTCAATTTTACCTCCGGGAAGAAATTAACTTTGATTAATGTCTTGTTTGTACCAGATGTTAGGAAAAGTTTAATTTATGTTGATTTGTTAGATAAAAAAGATTTTAAGATTTCTGTTGAGTCTGGAAAAGTCATCATCATGAAAAATGGTGAATTTGTTGGAAAAGGCTATGCTTGTAATGGGATGTATAAGATGTCTATCAATAATATGAATTCCGTTTCTGCTTACATGATTTCTTCAATTTGTTTATGGCATAGTTGATTAGAACATCTTAGTGCAAAGAACTTGAAAAATATGCATGCAATGGGATTAATTGATATTGGTAAAAACGAACTTGATAAGTGTGAAATATGTGCAAAATAAAAAATTGTAAGAAAACCTTTTCCAAGTGTTAAAAGAGAATCACAAATATTAGATTTAATTCATACTGATATTTGTGAGTTAAATGGAATTTTAACTAGAGGTGGTAAAAGGTATTTTATTACTTTTATTGATGATGCTAGTCGTTTTTGCTATGTGTATTTGTTAAGAACTAAAGATGAAGCTCTTAGTTCTTTTGTGAAATATAAATCAGAAGTAGAAACCCAACTTGAGAAGAAGATTAAGGTTCTACGTTCTGATCGAGGCATGGAATATTGTTTGAATGCTTTTGATACACTTTGCGAAGAAAGTGGCATCATACATCAAACAACTGCCGGTTATACACCCCAGCAGAACGGTGTAGCTGAAAGGAAAAATCGTACCTTTCTGGACATGATAAATTACGTGTTAAATCATGCAAACTTACCTCACAACTTGTGGGGTGAAGCCCTTCTGTCTGCGTGCCATATTCTGAATAGGATGCCTAGTACTGTTGTGAAGACTAGTCCCTATGAGATATGGAAAGGCAGAAAGCCCAACATAAGCTATTTTAAAGTGTGGGGGTGTGTGGCTTATTTTCGGGTTCCTGATCCCAAACAGACTAAGTTAGGAGCCAGAGCTATTAAAAGTGTATTCGTTGGATATGCTTTGAATAGCAAGGCTTATAGACTTCTTGATCTGGAGTCTAATGTGATAACTGAGTCCAGGGATGTTGAGTTATTCAAAAATACATTTTCAAAAGATGTTGGAAATGAGTCTGAGCCACCCCAAATTAAGCCTAGAGATCCTATAAGGCCGGTTGTGGAAAGCGATGTTCCCACACCACCAATTGAGCCTAGAAGGAGTACTAGAGCAAGAAAAGAGAAAAGTTTGGATAAAGATTTCATCTCTTCTTTATTATTCTTGGTGGAGGGGGACCAGGATAATAAAGTGGTAAGTGAAATACCGTTTGTTTTTGCACTTGAGACGGATCCTAAAACATTTGCAAAAGCTATGGCTTCTCGAGATGCCTCCTTTTGGAAGGAAGCTGTAAACGATGAAATGGATTCGATCTTGGGTAACAATACTTGGGTATTAGCAGACTTACCTCGTGGTTCTAAACCCATTGGGTGCAAGTTGGTATTTAGAAGGAAAAGGAACACCGATGGCACTATCTCAGCTTTTAAAGCTAGATTAGTTGGTAAAGGGTTCAGACAAGTAGAAGGGATTGACTACTTTGACACTTATGCACCGGTGGCTCGAGTTGCTTCCATCAGAATTCTTCTTGCTTTAGCCTCTCTTTACGATCTGTTTGTTCATCAAATGGACGTAAAGATAACTTTTTTAAATGGAAATTTAAAAGAAGAAATCTATATGGAACAATTTGAGGGTTTTGTAGCATCGGGAACAGAAGATAAAGTGTGTAAGTTAGTCAAATTCCTGTATGGTCTGAAACAAGCTCCAAAACAATGGCACGAGAAGTTCGACATTGCTATCTTGAAATTCGGATTCAAATATAACAGTGCTGACAGGTGCATCTACTCCAAAAGTACAGCTGACTATATGGTGATAGTCTGCTTATATGTCAATGATATGTTGATCATCGGGACAAATATGATTGGAGTAAACGAGACTAAAAAGTATCTATCCTCGGTCTTTAAGATGAAAGACTTAGGTGAAGTAGATACTATTTTAGGCATTAAAGTCAAAAAACATAGTGGGGGGTTTTTCACTAAACCAATCACACTATATTGAGAAAGTTCTGACTAAGTTTAATCACCTCGAGATCAAGGAGGTGAACACTCCGTTTGACAACGGACTGAAACTTAAAGAAAATACTGGTAGAGCTATTGCACAGCTTGAGTATGCAAGTGCTATTGGCAGCCATATGTACGCAATGCATTGCACTATACCAGATATTTCCTTTGCAGTTTCAAAACTTAGCAGATACACTAGCAGTCCCAATGCTGGTCATTGGAAAGCTATTAGTAGGGTACTTGGGTACCTTAAGAGAACTATTAGCTTTGGTCTGTTCTATAACAAATTCCCTAGTGTGTTGGAAGGGTACTCAGATGCGAGTTGGATAACTAGCGTGGGAGATAACAAATCCACAAGTGGGTGGGTTTTCACTCTTGTCGGTGGGGCTGTTTCTTGGGCAAGCAAGAAACAGACAATAATCTCTCACTCTACCATGGAATCTGAGTTCATAGCTTTAGCTCAAGCTGGACAAGAGGCTGATTGGATAAGAAATATGTTGTTAGACATAGATCTGTGGCCAAGTCCAATGCCTCCAATCTCGTTGTATTGTGACAGTGAAGCAACGCTTACAAAAGCGTACAATGGTACCTATAATGGTAAGTCTAGACATATTGGTCTTAGACATGCATTTGTGAGACAATTGATACAAGATGGTATCATAACAATTGTCTATGTGAGGTCAAATAAGAATTTGGCTGATCCGTTTACTAAGCCTCTGACGAGAGACTTAGTAGCTACAACTACTAGAGATATGGGACTTAAACCACCCGAACCATAAGTGATGGTAACCCTACCTATAATCTAGGTTTCCTCTGATTATAGGTTCAAAGGGAAAAACAAGTCACGAGTTGGTTAGAGCTATCAAGTGGTCTCATATGTAGTAGAAGATAGCTCAGTGAGTTGCAAAGTGACAAGGTTGAGCTACGCTCTTAACAAAATGCTGCACTACTGCAACAAGTGCTCGAGAAACATTTTGCCTATATGAACAAGAAGTGAAGCCGCTTCTTATAGAGAGTTGTGGTTTACTCTCTTAAAGGTTCATGAAACGGGATATAGCATATGGCTTTATAAGCGCAAAGCAGAGGAGTGCTTGCTGCATGAGAAAGAAAACATGTGTATGATAACTCCGATTGCATCACAAAGGAGTTGAGGTTCAATCTACGGACACCGTCAACTTCGATGCAGTTTTGAGTTATCTACACTAAGGGAAGGTTCAATATTCGTCACACCTTCCTCTAGGCATGTGATCTTTGACAAAATCTTCAGGGACTTGTCTGGAAAAAGAGTAGTTTTCCAAACAAGTGGGGGATTGTTGAATATGCTGTGCATATATATATATAATTAATTGTTGGAGAATTAATATATATATGAATAATTGTTGGAGGATTAATCAATAATTATGAAAAGGCATATCAAAGGTTGTTTGGAAAATGTGCATTGGTTATTGTGTCCCACATTGGAAAAATAACACTAAGCAGACAGCTTTATATATTAAAATGTTGTATGTGTTATTAAATTATGGGACCCAAGAGAGGACTAATGGGCTCACTCGCGGTGCGGTGCACCGCACCGCCCGCGCGCACGGGCACGAGCACGGGCATGGGCCGGGGCTGGGCATGGGCGAATGTGGCGTTTGATGGCGCACTTTGCACTTCGCAAGGAGCCTCGCCTCCGAGTCCAGAGCCTTACTTTTTGAGCCAGAGTCGGCCTGATCCAGTCCAAAATTCAAATTACGAACCAATGTCCAAGTACATCTGCTGAGGGATGTCTAGGTACATCCGAATCTGATTCAAATGTCAGATCCGTTGAGGGATGTAACAGTCAGGTAGTGGGCAGTAATAGGGGTGTAATTCAGGCCATTAACACCTGAATTTGACCTATTCAAATTCCTACATTTAAACCTGTCAGACTCCTGACACCTACAAATAGACAATTCTATCACCTGAAAATATACAATAAAAAACTCACCTGAATTCTGGCAAATTGCTATTGTCCGAATTCATATTTTTACCAACTTGACATATATCTTAAAAGTAAATCGTCTGCAACCTTTAGCAAACTCAGAGAGTAGGGGCGATTAACACTTTAAGGACAGGGACCACCCGTGTCATTCTGATCCCATTTCTCCCATTTTCTCAACAGTTGTAAACTATTTCCTTTTTTTATAAGGTAAAATAGTAAAAATAATGAGTGTTCAAAAAATAAAATAAAAAACTCAAAAAGACTGTTCATTTAACTGTTTGGGGGACTTTTTAATTTTGGTGTACTTTCCAAACACCTTTTTAAAACTAGGGTATTTTTTATACATAGTGCAAAATTAGTATAAGAAGCTTACCTGAAAAGCGTCTGCAAAAATTCATGATACGGTTGATATTTTCTTACAAATCTATACAATAACTTTTCTAAAATTATAAATTCTACCCCAACATTTACAGTTTTCTACAAAAAGAGAATTCACTTTTATTGTAAACTTTTAATAAATTGTAATGGACAAAACGTCAATACACCCCCTGTCTAGATGGTATCAGATCCTAGAAGACGATGTCTTTTGGGATAAAAAATATAAAATGTTGATAAAAATAATTATAGATACAATGTATAAATTATTTGAAATAGGAATTATTATATGGTTTCAAATTCTAGATGAAGATAAAAGACTAGATGATTTAGAAAATGAATTAAATTATCTAGATATAGATGGATATAATACAGATGTATCCTATGATGATACAGATTGGCAATATCCTTCGCCTTAAGATGAGAATTTTAAATAAACGAGAGATAGCTAATTTATATAATTTTTATAATGATATGCTAAAATATTTTCTAAAAATGAATAAATTAAATCCTTCCAATTATTATAAAAAGAAGATAAGGAAGTTTAGAATAAAGAGATATTATTATTCAAACCTCCTTTCTATATGAATCGTTATTGGAAAGATTGGATTAACAATATAAATAAAATATTAGAATTGGACACTAAAATAGATAAATTAAGAGATGAAATAAAAACTTCAGTGGAAAAAGAACTTTGTAATAAAAATAAAAATGAAATAAAGAAGCTAAAAAATCTATTAAAAAAGGAAAAGAATAAGGCTTTATTAAACAGAATAAAAGCTGGAAAAATGTGGAAACGATAGACATAAACCTTCAATCTATAATAGAATCTGTTAATAGAATTAAAGAAGAAATGTTAAATCTTCAAGATTCTATAAGAGAACTAAAGAATGAAGTTCAACTAAATAGAGTTAGCGTAAAACAGTTAGAAATAACTATTAAAGAGAGAGAAAAAAGATCTAAAGCTGAAAAATTAAAAGATATAGAAAAGGAAATAAAAACTCCATTTAAAGTAATAAATTTAGAAAAGGCCAAACCATATGAAAAAGGCTCTTTTGATGATTATATGCTAAATACCATAGTTCCGAGAATGCTAAAAGAACAGGAAGAGAGTTCTAAAGGAGCTCTTGAAAGGCTTAAAGTTAAAGGAACTAATATAGAAAATGAAAATAAACAAGAAGAAGATCAAAATCAAATACAAACATGAATGAAATAAATGATTTAATAGAAGATTTTGAAAAAATAAACTTGGATGATATAGTAGAGTATGAAATAAGAATGAATAACGCCGATTCTTCGGAAACTAAAAGAGAAGATGGATCAACATTAGAAGATCCAGATGAATCTATGGGATCCAACGAATCAAAAAGTTATCCAACTTATTTTAATACAAAGAAAAATAAGCATCAAGATAAAAGAAATAAAGGATATAATGCTAAATATCAACTAAATGATGATTATTCGGAACCTATAAATGTAAATGGAAGCAAATTAAATTTGAATAATAAAAGAGATAAAAGAAAAGCCCTAGCCAAATGGATAAATGATATGATTGCATATTTCCTAAATCAAGATGAGATACACGCTACAGCAACTAGAAGAACAGAATATATAATATCTACACTTGATGGAATTATAAACAGTTGGTGGAAAGGAATTTCTTCTGACGTACAAGGAATAATGAGAACTGAAACAGAAACTGGTTTTGATAAAGATATTAGAACTAGTGTAGAGCGAATGACATACTATATAGCTGATGAATTTTTAGGAGAACCTTGGATAAATGATGCTGAAAAAGAATATTTAAAAGAAAAAGAAGAAGCTAGAAATGATCTTATAAATCTTTCTATATGCTCTATAAAATTCCTTAGAAATTATATAGAAGAATTTTGTGAATATTATTATAGACAATATTGGAGTGGAGAGTCACAAGACATATATCTTAAAATTTTCTATTCGAAACTCCCAAATCCATGGAATACACATATAAATAAAGTTTGGGAAAAAGAAAAGGAAAATGTAAGTAATAATCTAGGTGGAAGAATAAGAGTTTTAATAGATGAATTAAAAAGGCTATGTTATGAACAAAGTTATACAAGAAATCTAGAAAAATTTCTGGACTTTATTGTTCAAAATTAGAGATGCCTACCCAATGGGGTTGTGCAGAGAAAAATAGAAATAGACCTTATCGAAAGAGAAAATTCAAAAAGAACAGATACAAAAAATATAAAAAGTTTGATAGAAAAAATATAAAACCTAAAAGAAGATTTTTTAAGAGAAAAGGAAAATCAAATAAAAAACCTACAAAATATCAATGCTGGAATTGTGGTGAAGAAGGTCATAAATCACCAGAATGTCCTAAACCTATGAAGGTAAGAACGATAGAAGCTGGATTTATAGAAATAAAAGACGAACTAGAAGAAGTTTCAGATATAAAAAATTATATAGGAAATGAAATATATGTTGAAATAAGTTCTTCAGAAAATTCTGAATTAGAATCTGAATCGGATTAAATGGATTCTGAAATACAGAATTATAATGAAGAAGAAATAATAGAAGAAGAAAGTACAGCAGAATATACTAAACGAATAACTTTTAGTCAAGAAACACTTGACAAAATAAAAAACTTAAAGTTAAGTACAGCAAATCCGACAAATAATTTATTCACTGGATTGGCTAATTTAGTAAAAAGAAATAAGATAAATATCTATGACTATCACGAGGTAGAAAAAGCTATAAGTATAGAAAATATCTCTGGAAAGATCAAGATAAGTCTTATAACAAGAGGAATTGCTAATAATGCTATAAATAAAGTGAAAAAATCTCTTAGACCAAAAATACAATATATATATTTGGAAAGAGTACAATTTCTAGTTAAATCTCTATTTAGAGAATGTATAGATAGTCCATTAGTCCTATCTTTACATGATCAAAGATTTAGAGACGCTAAAACTAGTCATCTGGGAACAATCGAAGGAAATTTGTTTTATAAACAATTTCTTTTTGATGTTTTTCCGAAATATAGTATCAATTTACAAGATGAAAATATAGATGAAGTCTTAACTTTACATTATAAATTTCTAAAAGATATAGGCTTAAAAGATGGAAGTAAGGCTTTCACTATCTACTATAGAGCACTTTATGTGTTGAGTAATAGTAATTATGGTAGAACTTATCAAAATGAACCATACTTAAAAATAGATGAAGAATGTAAAGATATAGCTACCGCAAAATTACCTTTATTAGAAGAAATACAAGAAATAGAACCCTATCAAATAGAAATTAATAATGAACCAGAAATGGAAAAAAGATTATTACCTTCTGGTTTAAGTTTCCAAGGAAACAGATTATTAGGAGGAAGTTCTAAATATTCTCTTACTGGAGAAGGTTCTGGTATAAAAATAGAAAGAAAGTTAACTGTTAATAAATCTCTAAGATATACAAATTCAATGATTATAGAAGGAGAATATTTTAATGGAACTGATAGAATATTTGGACCTAAAATATTGATAGACACAGGAGCTAGTGTTAATCGCTTTGCTCAAGTGAAAAATAAAGGACTAATAGGAATGATTACTAGCCTGCCAATCCAATATACAACCTTTGATGGATTTAAGGCAACATGTAATCAAGAGTTATATGTCCAAATTACTATACAAGGAATAAAATTGAAAGTTAAATGTTGTATAGATACATACATGAATGGAGAATTCTTTGATATAATTCTAGGAAATGAATTTCTTAATAATTGTGAATATTACAAAATAGAAAAGAATGGAGTTACACTCCAAATACAAGAAAATGAAATATTTTGTCCTAATTATGAAAGGAATTAATTTTCCTTTAAGTGTTTTTATACATTTAACACTTTTAAAAGGAAATATAACAACATGTGCTTTGATAGATACGGGATTAGAAATAACAACATTTAAAACATTCTTAATTAAAGAATGGAAGACAGATAGCAATATAAGAATTAAAGGAATAACGGGACAATCTCAAGATATTAATAAAGTAGCTAAAGATGTAGAAATAATACTTGGAAGTACGATAATTCTTATTAAACAAGTATATGAATACAATTCTTTAGAAGCAGATATATTATTAGGAAATAATTTCCTTGAACAACTTCAATTCTATACACAAAACGTATATATGGTAACATTAAAAACATCTTGTGGACATTTTCTTAAAATACCGAGAGTCAGTAAACCATTCAGAGTTCAGCCAGCTGAGCGTGGTGGACGACAGGTGTCTGAGAAAATTCCAATATAGATAAATACCATTTCTATAAAAAGGATAAACTTAGATGTTATTAAAAAGAAAATAGAAGAAAATTATAATAATAATCCATTAGCTTTTTGGAAAGAAAGTCATCCCAAAGCTAAAATAGAATTAACTGAAAATGTAATTATAAAAGAAAAACCTATGTTATACACTATTGAAGAAAGACAAGAATTTAAAAAACAAATAGAAGAATTAATGAATAAAAAACTCATTCGAAAAAGCTTCAGTCCTTTCTCGAGTCCTACTTTTATGGTTATGAATGAAGCAGAAAAGAAGAGGAATAAAGCTAGAATGGTAATAAATTTTAAAAGGTTAAATTATTTTACTAAAACTGATAGTTATCCTTTACCGAATAAAGAAGTTATTATAAACCTAGTAAAAAATAAGTCTTTCTATTCTAAATTTGATTGCACCTCAGGGTTTTGGCAAATAAAAATGGAAGAAGATAGTATTCAATACACTGCATTCAGTGCTCCTCAAGGATATTACGAATGGCTTGTAATGCCTTTTGGGCTAAAAAATGCACCTTGGATATATCAAAGGAAAATGGATAATATCTTTTCAAAATACCATAAATTTATGATAGTATATATAGATGACATCTTAATCTCTTCAGATACAGAAGAGGATCATAGAAAACATCTTTTACTATTTGCAAAAATTTGTAAAGAAAATGGAATTGCTCTCTCTGAGAGAAAAACCATAATAGAGAAAAAAGAAATAGAATTCTTAGGGTTAAAATTGAGTTCTGCAGGAATAAAATTGCAACCTCATATTTCCCGAAAAATCTTAGAATTTTCGGACAAACTAGACAATAGAAATCAAATAGAAAGGTTTCTGGGATGTTTAAACTATGCTGAAGGATTTATTCCAGATTTAGCAAAGAAAAAGTATGAAATACAAAAATTGCTTAGGAAAAATAATACTAAAGGATGGAATTCTAGACATACAGATATAGTGATTAGTCTTAAAAAGGAATGCAAAACATTACCGGAATTAAGACTACCAGAAGATAAAGACAATCTTATTGTCCAAACCGATTCTTCAGATTTATATTGGTCTGTAATTCTAAAAACAGATCTAAATGAAATTTGTAGATATACCAGTGGAACTTTCAGTCAAGCTGAAGTAAATTATACAACACATGAAAAAGAACTACTTGGTATAATAAGAGGAATTGAAAAGTTTTCTCTTTTCCTTTTACAAAAACCTTTTGAAGTTCATATAGATAATACTCAAATTCAAATTTTAATACAAAACAAACTTCCAAATAAACCTCAATATAGGAGACTACATCGTTGGCAAGTTGTCTTGTCACACTATAATTTTAAGGTAAAACATATTAAAAGAATGGCTAATTTCGTAGCAGATTTCCTTTCTCGAAATGTTGAATATGGTCTTGACTAAAGGCGAGTATATGCGTCTACATATACCTAGTCCATCTCAAACGGTAGATGGTAAAGACATTATCAAATCCGTTGATGGGTGATGATTTCCCAAAAATCATATTGAGACGAGCATATGCGTATACGTATACCTAGTCCATTTAACAAATCTGTTAAAGGGTGGTGATTTCCCAAAAATCACTTCAAGGCTAATAAAGTTTTATTTCACCTTCAATTTTGCAGGATGAAGGACATACAAGAACTAGCTGAAATAAAGACTGAAGTTGATACACTAAGAGTAATCTCTCTTGATATAAATGAAGCACTAAACATCTTTGAAGACTCCATACAAGATAGTCTCAGAGTTTTATCCGATCTTGTCATAGAAAATGCAAAAAAAATGGATAATTTATATGAAAGAATTGAAAAATTAGAAAATAATAAAGAAAAGGCAGAGTGTTCAGGCAGTAAAAAGCTAGAGATGCCTGTAAAAATAGAGGAAGATAATAAAAATAAAGGAATAAAAGTTGAGGAAGAGAAAAAACATCCTCTACAAGAACAATAAAAATTGAACCACTTCAAAATCTGGTTCTTTCAAAACTGTTCAAATAAAGGGTGAATATATACCAAAACATTCCTATGATAAAGAATACAAGCGAATGTTTGATCTGGCATATAACTATCCAGATTGTGATGAAATCTTTTACTCAAGTGGAAACACAATTTACCCAAGGTTAACTGCAATCGATGGGGCTGATCCAAACCAAGTTCTAAAACTTGCAGAATTTGGTTTTCTTGATTTAATATATCTGAGCAAAGAACATAAGGATATAAGTGGATTTGAAGATACATTTAAGTCCAAGGTTTCCCAATTTGCTAAATGAAGACAATGCGTCTTGAAATTCTACACCATATCTCCAGAATTGGATGGAAATAGATGGTATGAGTCACTTCATATTGTCTCAATAAATCCATTATACATCAATATCAACTTAGAAGTTGGAAGGAAAAGCTTCAAGGCTGCAATATACTCCCCGGAATGGGTTGTTACAAGAAGAGCTCTAGGGATAAAAGCAATACAGAGTATCGTAGAGAATCTTCTGAATAAAGGATTTCAAACCATTTGTGCCGCTGGTAATTGGATTTTAGTTACTAACGGCTCTGTAAATGATCCGAGATCTGGATTGCTAGAGGAATACTACAGTTGCCTTGTTACCCATAGAACTATTTGCTCCACTGCTACAAGACAAGAGGCGTGCAAATTAATTGGGTGCCATACAGACATAAGGATGTAACTGCATAAAGAGAAAAGTCCAATAGAGGGACGTAAGCAATGACGCCTGCAACCAATAGAGAGACGTAAGCAATGACATCTGCAAACTATCGGCAGGATCTTAGCCGTTGAAGAAAAAAGATAGATCTGACGAATACAAATGAAAGTTAGGATTTCCTTATCTGAAGGAATCTTATCTCTTTACGCGTTTTAGAGTTCTATAAATTGACAGAGTCTATAATAGAAAAGGGCATCGAAAAAACAGAGAGTCAAGAGTGAGAAAAAGTGTCTGTAAGAATTGTAATTCGAGTGTTTTTCTTTGTACCGAGTATGGAAAAATAAACCCTTGAAGGGGAAATAAAATCTTTTCTTTCATAAAACACAAATTCTATTTTGTTTTGAGCTTATTACATCTCTTTACTCCTTTTTATCTTTTCAAAAGAAGATATCTGGTTCAATAAGCCATAGTGAATTTTCCGTTGAAGATCGAAGCTTGTTTCCGTTGATGTCCATATAGGCAGGAGGCCGTCAGGACTGTTGGAATGTTGAGCTGATCGAGGAAGAAGAAGACGAGCCTTAGAAGAATCCGATAGATCTTGATAGAAGACGAAGGAGATAAAGAAAGGTAATAAACTTTACTCAAAATATTTTGTGTTAAATGATTATAAGAATGGATTTTAAAGTACTCTTGCTGAAATCAATAATTGATGAAATTTGAAATCAATTTTGGTTATTTCGTATATAATTTCTTACATATAATTGTAAATCGTATATAAAATCATGAATAATAATTCGAATGATGACTTTAGAATAGGAATAAACCTTGCTTATAAATTAAGCAGATGTTTTGATGAAAATACCTCTAATAAATATTTTAGACAAATGATAAAACAACTTTTAGATCCTAAAACGAGAACTTTAGTACAAGAACATGCAGATAAACATATATTTAAAGAAGAAGATTGTGATAAAAATTGCAAAAAGACTAATAAAAAATTAAATTTTATTAATAAAGTTATATTAGCTATAGAACAAGTTTATGAGGATACATCAAAATAAAATGAATTCTAAAAATTTAAAAACGGAAATAAAAAGATTAGGGAAAAGACTAGAAGGAGCAACAAAATACAGATCTATCATGAAAGAAATTTTTATATGTCCTAATGAAATAAAAGATATTACACAAAATGATAAGCAAATAGAAATAATGAATAGGAAATTAGTAGAAAAAATATATCAAAGAGAAATAACTAGTTAAAAATGGATCAATATCAAAAACGAATTAATAGACAAGAACTTAGGTTAGTAATAAAAGCGATAAAAGAACAAATAGAAAAATCAAAAGAAATAAATAATGAATTTGAAAAATATATGAATGAAAAAATAATGAAGGAATTAAAAACAAAAGAAAAAGATCTGATAAAATACAGAGAAGTTTGTAAGAATACATTATTAAATTTAGAAAAAAGCGTTAAAACAATTAAAAAATATAATGAATCATTAGAATGGACAATAAAAAATATACCTCGTTAAAATATGGAAAATAGACATTTATTAGAGGAAAATAATAAGGCTATAAAATGATATGAAGAAAGAATAAAAATAATAAATAGCTTGACGACGTGTCAAGGGTCGCCCGCGCTCTAGGGCCCCTTGACCCGCTACTCAACGTGGCCGCCGGGCCACCCCAGAAGCAAGACCGCACCAACGACAAGGCCTTCCGGTATCGAGTCTTAGGTGCTAGGGTCTTTGTACGTGTAAATAGTTAGTTAGTTGGTAATGGGCAAGCTGCTGCCCTTTCGTCCCGTTTTCCGCGATGTATAACCCCCTGTAATAGCTTGTCAGGTCACAACAGAAATTTTTTTTTAAAAGTATTATAGGGGAGAGCAGGTATTCGAAGCATAGTTAAGCAGCGTTCTATTGTAATCTCGGGCAATCTCCCTGGTCCTTTGTGGACGCCCGCATCAGTGTACTATATTCTTGGTGAATATAATGAAAGTTAATTTCCCTTCAATGTTGTTGTCCCTCTAAAGCGTTCCATAGGGTTGGGCGTGAGTGCGACGTACAGCCTACGTACATTGTTGGTTAGACGGATGTAGCGAGCAAGAAGCCCGCTACTAGCCACACGGTGCACAGTTCTAAGCAACCTACTCGGTGCCCCGTGAGAGGTGGTATCAGAGCCTCGACTCTTGATCCACAGGACCGAGGTAAGAATCATGGCGGAAGTATTAGGGGCCGAAGAGCCCGTGAAGAAAAGCACTAAAGCACGATTGGATGACGTGGAAGAAGAAAATGGAAGGCTCTCATATGTTGTTGCGAGCCTGGAGGAAAAGGTTGAAACATTGGAAGCGGAGGTCGTGGACCTCCATGCTCAGCTTGGCGAGAACAGGGCCGCCTGCCAAGCTTTTGCGGAAATAATCAGAACGAGCGACCTCGAGGGAGTGAGGCGCGAAATGGAAGAGATGAGAATACAAATAGGAATACTCCAGAGAGCTGTGGGGAACGGAGGGGCCGTGAACCACGACCCAGTTGCGAGGCTTCGGATTCCTGAACCAAAAGCCTACGAAGGGGCAAGAGATGCAAAGGAAGTCGAGAACTTCCTCTTTGATATGAAGCAGTATTTCCTCACTGCTCACATAAACGACGAGGCAAGGAAAGTGATGACGGCCACAATGTACTTGGCTTGGGATGCTAAATTGTGGTGGAGAAGGAAACATGCTGAAATCCAAGCAGGGGTGGTGCGTTTGGACACGTGGAATCATCTTCGGGAAGCAATTAGACAACAATTCTTCCCTGTGAATGTTGAATACATTGCTCGCAAGGCATTGCGTGAACTCAAGCAAACGGGTTCTATAAGAGATTATGTAAAGGCTTTCTCAACGCATATGCTGAGCATCACCGATATGTCAGAGAAGGATAAGCTCTTCACCTTTATGGAAGGCTTGAAACCATATGTGAGGAGTGAACTCCAGCGTCAAAGAGTGACGGACCTTAATGCCGCGATGGGAGCGGCCGAGAGATTGATGGACTTCAACCCGGAACCTCGGCGTGTTCCGCCAACAACAAGCTCGGCACCGACGAGAGGAGGGGTCGGAGGAGGTCCGAGACCCTTTCGAAGTGGTCCATATAACAGTGGGGGAGAGAAACCATCCCCAAGCACCGCAAGCTCTCATGCAAGTTTTAATAGGAGTAAACCTACAGAGAGCAGGCCGTTCACAATCCCACAACGGAGATGCTTCTTTTGTGGCGATGGGTCACACTACATGCAAAATTGCCCCCAAAATAAACATCTGGTAAACACATTGGCGAGCTTGTCAAAACTTGCCGAGAAAGTGGCGGAGCAGGCAGGATATGGGCCACAAGTTGTGGAGATAATGGAGGGGAGGCGTATGATGTTGAGGTGGAAGAGAATCTAGGGGCCATTTCTCACCGATCCAACCCCCTGATTCATCAAGTTGAGGCACAGCGAAGAGTGCCGATGAGTACGATAAAGCATGCACCGGCTCTGTTGGGAAACAAAACTGAGGAAAAGGGGAAGCCCACGAAGAAGAAAGGGCTCATGTCTGTTGACCTGAAGGTTAATGGGAAGTCTATAAGGGCGATGGTCGATACTGGTGCTACGCACAACTACTTGGCAAGCACCGAGGTGGAGAGATTGGGATTAGTGCTAGAAAAGGGAGTTGGTCGGGTGAAAGCAATCAACTCCGCTGCACAGCCAATTGCGGGTATAGCTAGGTCGGTACCCATCAAGGTTGGACAGTTTGAGGGAAGAACTAACCTCTCAGTGGTGATGATGGATGATTTCAAGCTTATTCTCGGGCTAGAATTTTTGCGGGATACAGGTACGGCGGTTATGCCTTATGTAGACTCCTTGATGATGATGGGGAGTAAACCATGCTTAATCCCAGTACTATCGGAGAAAACAGCGGAGAAGGGCAACTCTGCCATGCAATTCCAGAAGGGGTACAAGAGAAATGAGCCCTCATATCTGTGCGCTCTGAAATTCGAAGAGATGGAAGAAACGTCAGGGTCGATCCCTAATTTGATCAAGGGAATTCTGAGTGAGTTCGAGGATGTCATGCCTGACGAACTGCCTAGAAAGTTACCGCCCAGAAGAGCGGTGGATCATGAGATTGAACTAGTGCCTGGCACGAAGCCCCCTGCCAGGGCCCCATACCGTATGTCGCAACCTGAGCTTGAAGAGCTCAGAAAACAACTGAAGGAGATGTTGGAATGTGGAATCATCAAGCCCTCTAAGTCGCCGTATGGAGCTCTAGTATTGTTCCAAAAGAAATCTGATGGATCACTGCGGATGTGTTGCGACTATCGGGCCTTAAATAAAATCACGGTGAAGAATTCGTATCTCATTTCTCTGGTGGCAGATTGCTTCGACCGTTTAAGTCGGGCTCAATACTTTTCTAAGATCGACGTGCGATCGGGGTATTGGCAAGTGAGAATCAAGGAGGGGGATGAACAAAAAACGACGGTGGTCACGAGATATGGGGCATATGACTTCCTAGTCATGCCATTTGGCCTGACGAATGCCCCGACGACGTTCTGTACTCTGATGAACCAAGTGCTACACGGGTTTCTGGATGAGTTCGTGGTAGTTTACTTGGATGACACTGTGGTGTATAGCGAGACCTTAGCAGAGCATGCGGAGCATCTGCAGAAGGTCCTGACAAGGCTTCGTGAGCACGAACTCTATGCTAAGCCATCAAAGTGCTCTATCGCTTAAGAGAGGATAAATTTCTTGGGCCACATTGTGGAAAGAGGGAGGATCAGAATGGATCCGAAGAAGATAATGGCCATCAAGGACTGGCAACCTCCAAAGGATGTGCATGGTGTAAGGTAGTTCCTTAGATTGGCGAATTACTATAGGAGATTTGTGAAGGGGTACTCTGAGATAGCCCGCCCCCTCACTGACTTGACGAAGAAGACGGAGACCTGGAATTGGTCCCTGCAGTGCCAGGAGGCATTCGAGAAACTAAAGAGGGCTATGGTGTCGGAACCAGTGTTGGCGCTCCCCGATCTATCGAAACCTTTCGAGGTGGAGACGGATGCGTCAGTCTTTGCTTTGGGAGGGGTGTTGATTCAAGATAAGCACCCCGTGGCGTTCGAGAGTAGAAAGTTAAAGGACGTGGAGAGGCGCTACTCAGCGCACGAAAAGGAGTTGTTGGCCGTGGTCCATTGCCTGAGGACATGGCATCATTATCTCCTGGGATCCCCTTTTGTGGTAAGAACGGATAACACTGCAGTAAGCCATTTCATGTCTCAGTCAAAGCTTACCAGCAAGCAGGCACGTTGGCAAGAGCTGCTATCGGAATTCAATTTCATGATCGAGTATCGTGCTGGGTCCAGCAATCATGTGGCGGATGCCCTAAATCGGAGGGCGGATTTAGCAAAACTGGGGTCGGTAGCTGCCCTCACCTCAAGTAAAGTTGCTACCTCAGTATTGGACCAGATACGAGACATGTTGCCGAACGATGATGCTGCGCAGTCTCTGATGAAATTGGTCGAGCAGGGTAAGACTCGATAATTTTGGGTGGAAGATGGTTTATTGAGGTCGAAAGGGAACCGTATCTACATTCCTAAGGACGGAAAATTGAGGAAATATCTTATCGCGGAATGTCATGATACCTTGTGGGCCGGTCATCCAGGTGTGGAACGTACATGGGCCTTATTGAATAGGGCTTATTACTGGCCGCAGATGCGGGATGATGTTGAAACGTATGTCCGCACTTGCCTAGTGTGTCAGCAGGACAAGGCGGGCCACCAAAAGAAGGCAGGATTACTGGAACATTGCCGGTACCCACAAGACCGTGGGAAAGCGTATCCATGGATTACATATCTGGATTGCCTAAAGTGGGGGACTTGGGCAACATAATTATCGTGGTGGATCGCTTCTCAAAGTACGCTACCTTTATCGCAACTCCCAAACATGTTACGGCAGAAGGGACAGCTCATCTCTTCTTCAAGCATATTGTGAAATACTGGGGACTGCCGAAAGATATTGTTAGTGATCGGGACTCTCGGTTTACTGGCGCGTTTTAGACCGAACTTTTCAAAATCTTTGGGTCCAAACTGAATATGAGCTCGAGCAATCACCCACAATCCGATGGCCAGACTAAGCTGTTTAATTCTATGTTGGAGGAGTATTTTCGGCACTTTGTTCGGGGTACTCAGAAGGATTGGGTGAAGCTCCTGGATGTTGCTCAGTTATGCTTCAATGCTCAAAAAAGCTCTTCCACAAACAAGAGTGCTTTTGAGATTGTTACCGGGCAACAACCGCTACTCCCGCACAACATTGACTCCCCACAAGGTGTGAAATCTCCTCTCGCACGGAGTTTCTCTCAGGAATGGAAACAGAATGTGGAAATTACTCGAAGTTACCTGGAGAAAGCTCAAAAGCGGATGAAAAAATATGCAGACGTGAACCGGCGCTTCTTGGAATTTGAAGCAGGAGATAAAGTCATGGTTAAGGTCCCTGATCCCAGGCACTCTAAATCATCGAGGGGGAGGGATCCTCGCTTGATGCAAAAATACATCGGACCTATAACTGTGATCAAACGCATTGGGAAGGTGGCTTATAAACTGGAGCTACCCCCTTGGTGGAAAATGCATAATGTTCTACATGTAAGTCAACTCAAACCTTATTCTGCAGATATGGACGACGAATCTCGGAACCTGCCAAGCCGTCCCCAACTGGAGCTGAAGAAGACAGAGAAGTGTGCCGCAGAAGCTATCCTTGACCACCGGGTTGGACGCACAGCGAACAAGACGTATGACGAGTACCTGGTGAAGTGGATAGGATGTAGCAAAGAGGAGAACACTTGGGAGCGGGTGACGAACCTCAAGGCGTTTAAACATATGATTGAAGCTTACCATGCCTCAATGACGCCGAGGACGTCGCTATCTCAGGTGGGGGAGGATGTCAAGGGTCGCCCGCGCTCTAGGGCCCCTTGACCCGCTACTCAACGTGGCCGCCGGGCCACCCCAGAAGCAAGACCGCACCAACGACAAGGCCTTCCGCTATCAAGTCTTTAGGTGCTAGGGTCTTTGTACGTGTAAATAGTTAGTTAGTTGGTAGTGGGCAAGCTGCTGCCCTTTCGTCCCGTTTTCCGCGATGTATAACCCCCTGTAATAGCTTGTCAGGTCACAACAGAATTTTTTTTAAAAAGTATTATAGGGGAGAGCAGGTATTCGAAGCATAGTTAAGCAGCGTTCTATTGTAATCTCGGGCAATCTCCCTGGTCCTTTGTGGACGCCCGCATCAGTGTACTATATTCTTGGTGAATATAATGAAAGTTAATTTCCCTTCAATGTTGCTGTCCCGCTAAAGCGTTCCATAGGGTTGGGCGTGAGTGCGACGTACAGCGTACGTACATTGTTGGTTAGGCGGACGTAGCGAGCAAGAAGCCCGCTACTAGCCACACGGTGCACAGTTCTAAGCAACCTACTCGGTGCCCCGTGAGACGACGGCATAATAAAATATAAGTTTATGGACACTAAAACCATTAAACAACTAGGAAAGGATTTAGAAACATCATTACAAAAGGAAAAAAATATATAGAAAAAATTACGAAAGAACATTAAATAGAATAGTATTAAATAAAAAAGATATTGAAATTGCTATGGAAAAACAAAATAAAATAATAGAAAATATAAATAACAAGTTTGTAAAGAAAATACAAGAAAGAGAAATAAATAGATCAAATTGAAAATATTAATAAAATTTGGGCCTAAAATGAAACAATACAAGAATAAACAAACAAAAGCAAAACATTTGATAAAGACGTTTGTAGAAAAAACGTCTTGCAGTAATATTAAAATAGAATATAAAACAATACCATTCGTACAATACTTCTAAAGAATAATGCTGTTATTACAATTTCCCCAGCTGTTTGAACTTTGAAGGGGAATCTGTGATTCACTTATTTTTATCAAAGCTATCGTTTGGGAAATGATACCTGTATAGAAAAAGACATAAGAAGGATTCAGGAAAATGATTAGACAATAGCCACCTCGTCTTGTCTGCAACCCAGAATTCGATGAGTCATTATACACGAATTTTAGAAAAAATTCTCATATAACAAAAACGGGCTTTAAATGAATGGACAATTAGTCATAACTCGAATGTAATATTCTCAAGCACAGTTTATATTCCTCCGAATTCACATAATATTACCACTACTCTCTTAGGAGTCCTCCGATCACAACAATTGAGAATGGAAAATCCTTTGCAACTATTTGGCAGTCACCATATTATGCGAAGTCGGGCGGTGGAGGATTGCACAAATGGGTCTTTCTGTTGCCAAATTTTCGACGATCAGGGTATGGATTTTGAAGATCATAGATCTGAAATTGAGCATAAACAACTTCGAATTTTGAGAAAATAATTGAAGATATGGAACGAGGACGAAGAGTACGTCCGGGATGAATTTTTCGAGAATTTTCTGACCATCTCCGGCGGCGGCGACAACGGTCCGACAAATTTGAAGGTGGAAGAAGATGATGAGGAGGAAGAAGGGTGTGGAGGAAGAAAAATAGTATGTAAAAAATGAAAAAATAGGACAAAATAGATTTTTTTGGACATTAGTGAATTTAGAAAAAATATATGGTATATTTGGGATGTAAAATGTATAAAATTTGAATCGGAGGTTTAGGATAAATATTGGGGGTGAACTGAAAAAATGTGCAGAAAATAATCACATCTAAAATCTCATAAACAAAACTATCGCTGGAATATTCGCTTAATTATTATTTGTTGTGGTTTAGCTTTCGGATAATGTGGGATAATTCTCAATTGGATATCATATTTTTACTTAACTCCTCATTTTGATAAAATGTCGTATGATTTTCGCATAATATCGTACTTAAAATACCTCTTAAAATATGTTGTATAATTTTCACAAAATGTAGTACTAAAACGTCCTAATATCGCATTTATATCCTATAATGTTGTATAATTTTATGGGAAATAAAATAAAAATATTTCAAATTGATGGGTAGTTATTTCAAACTGCCCCTTTAGTTTTACATAGACGTGTTGCACTTCTTTTTTTGGCCTTTTCTTGTTTATAGCCGTTTAGGTCCAGCTAGGGCTGTAAACGGATACTAAACGGAGCAGATGTGCATTATCCGTATCCGAATCCATTTAGCACATCCGCTATCCGAATTCGAAACCGTTATCCGACGGATAATAAAAATGTTATCCGTATCCTTATCCGTTGGATATTGTCCGGATATCGGATTATCCGAATCCGTGAAGGTATCCGATTAATGAATTATCCGAAATCCGACATCCGAATCCGTTTACCTGTTTCACATGTATTTTTCTACTAAAAATAAAAAAATTAAAAATTCAACATCACAATTCACTATCAAATATTAATTCATTTCATAATTAAATATTAAATCCATAGAAAGATTCATAAAAACTCATACAAATATCAAAGTTAGGGGTGGCAAAATGGGTTGAACCCAATGGGTCCAACCCATTATAGGTGGGTTGGGTTGGGTTGGTTTTGATGAAATTTAAATTGGGTTGGTTTGGTTTGGGTCAATAATGGGTTAGGAAAGTAATGGGTTCTTAATGAATTATGGTGGGTTGATATTGGATTTGAATTGGGTCTTTAATGGTTTAAGATTAATTATTTAATTTGAATGTTTTATTACTATTTTACCCTCCCCATAAATTAAATATTATATTTCTATTCATAAACTTTTTAAACATAATTACACATTTTTTACACATACTAACACATATTTACACACACTAACGCAACTTTACATATATTTTCACACAATAACACATTTTTTATACACATTTACACACTAACATAATTTTACACGTATTTTCACACACGAACACGATTTTTAACTCATTTGCCAATTTTTCAACCTGTTCTATTTATTTTAGACTCGTTTGACCCATTTTGGATCAATTTCACACATTTTTCAACCAATTCAATCTATTTTGGACTCGTTTGTCCGTTTTAAGCCAGTTTCACCCGTTTTTCGACTTGTTCAACCTATTTTGGACTCGTTTGACCATTTTAACCCGTTTTTCGACTTATTCGACCTATTTTGGACTCGTTTGACCAGTTTTGGACCCGTTTCATCCTTTTATTGACCTATTAGACCTGTTTTGGACTTATTTGGCCCATTTTGAGCCCGTTTCACCCGTTTTTCAACTTGTTCAACCTATTTTGGACTCGTTTGGCCCATTTTGAACCATTTTAATTGGTTTTTCGACCTATTAGACCAATTTTGGACTCGTTTTGACCAGTTTTGGACCTCTTTCACTCGTTTTTCAACCTATTCGATCTATTTTGGACTTGTTTGACCCATTTTAGACCTATTTCACCGATTTTTTTATGTGTTTGAATTATTTTAGACCCATTTGATCCGTTTTTTGACTTGTTCAACCCATTTTGGGCTTGTTTCACCTATTTTTCAATATGTTTGATTTATTTTGAGCCCGTTTCACCCGTTTTTTAACTTGTTCAATCTATTTTGGACTCGTTTGACCCATTTCGGGCCATTTTAATCGGTTTTTTAACCTATTCGACCAATTTTGGACTCGTTTGACCAGTTTTGGACCTCTTTCACTCGCTTTTAAACCTATTCGATCTATTTTGGATCCGTTTGGCCCATTTTAGACCTATTTCACCGATTTTTTATGTGTTTGATTATTTTAGACCCATTTGATCCGTTTTTTGACTTGTTCAACCAATTTGGACTTGTTTCAACTTATTTTTAGCATGTTTACTCTAACGTATCATATATATCAAAATTTGGTGAATATGATCTAAAATGGGTCAAATTGATCCAAAATAAGTAAAATGGATCCAAATGGGTGAAATGGATCCAGATGGGTAAAATTGAATCAAAATGGGTAAAATATATCCAGATGGGTAAAATGGATCCAAATGGGTAAATATGCGTAAAATGGATCCAAGTGGGTAAAATATGGGTAAAATGGATTCAAATGTGTAAAATGGATCCAAAATGGGTAAAATGGATCCAAAATGGATAAAATAGATCCAAGTGGGTAAAATGGATCCAAATGGGTAAAATGGATTTTAGTTGGTAAAATGGATCCAAAATGAGTCCAAGTGAGTAAAATGGATCCAAGTGGGTTAAATGGATCCAAATGGATTAAATGGATCCAAATGGATAAAATGGATCCAAGTGGGTAAAATGAATCCAAATGGGTAAAATGTGGGTTAAATGGATCCAATTGGGTAAAACAGTTCCACATGGGTAAAATATGGTAAAATGGATCCAAATGGGTAAAATGGATTTTAGTTGGTAAAATGGATCCAAAATGGATCCAAGTGAGTAAAATGGATCCAAATGGATTAAATGGATCCAAATGGATAAAATGGATCCAAGTGGGTAAAATGAATTCAAATGGGTAAAATGTGGGTTAAATGGATCCAAATGGGTAAAATGAATCCAAATGGGTAAAATGTGGGTTAAATGGATCCAATTGGGTAGAACAGTTCCACATGGGTAAAATATGGGTAAAATGGATCCAAATGGGTAAAATGGATCCAAATGGGTAAAATGTGGGTTAAATGGATCCAAATGGGTAAAATGGATCCAAGTGGATAAAATGGGTATAATATGGGTTAAATGGATCCAAGTGGGTAAAATGGATCCAAATGAGTTAAATGGATTCAAGTGGGTAAAATGGATTCAAATGGGTAAAATAGATCCAAGTGGGTAAAATGAATCCAAATGGATAAAATGTGGGTTAAATGGATCCAAATGGGTTAAAATGTGCGTTAAATGGATCCAAATGGATAAAATAGATCTAAGTGGGTAAAAGGAATCCAAATGGGTAAAATGTGGGTTAAATGGATTCAAGTGGGTAAAATTGATCCAAATGGGTAAAATGAATCCAAATGGGTAAAATATGGGTTAAATGGATCCAAATGGGGATTAAATGGATCAAAGTGGGTAAAATGGATCCAAATGGGTAAAATTGATCCAAGTGGGTAAAATGAATTCAAATGGATAAAATGGATCCAAAATGAGTAAAATGGATATAAAACGAGTTGAACGAGTCAAAAATAGGTCGAACAAGTTGAAAATTGTGTGAAATGGGTCCAAAAAGGGTCAAACGAGTCCAAAATATGTCGAACATGTCGAAAAACGGGTGAAACAGACCAAAAATGGGTTAAACGAGTCTAAAATAAAACGAACATGTCGAAAAACGAAAAAACAGACTCAAAATAGACCAAATGGGTTGAAAATATATTAGTTGGGTCAAATAAATCTAGAATAAGTTAAATATATTAGTGAAGGGTATATTGGATATTTAAGTACTTGAATTGAGTTAGAACTCATTAATAACCCATTATTGACCCCATTAACAAACCATTAAAACTCACCACAACCTATTAGGCATTAGTATAGAACTCATTTTTGACCCAATCCATTTAGACCCAACCCATATGAACTCAACCCAAACCCAACCCAACCCACCCATTTGCCACCCCTAAATTCAAAGTTTCATAAGTTTAAAATCAACATCATATGTTATCAAAGGTTCATAAGTGAAAATTCAACATCATTCAAACATCAAATATCAAATACATTAGTTGGATAATTTGTAGGTAATATATTATTAAGTTTGTCAACATACTCCCACAAATAAATACATTAGGAAAATTGTACACTCATAAGTATAAGATATAATTCATAATATATGTTCAATGTTATTACTTATTAATGAATATTATTAATAATATAATATATGTTTATTGTTATTATTTTTTTATAATTTTCAAATGATTATATAATTTCTAAATTAATATTTGTTTCATCAAATGTAAAATAATATATATATATATATATATATATATATATATATATAATCAAATACGGATTACGGATAATTCGGATAACGGATATGTTCAACGGATATACAAACGGATCGGATGTTTGATTACCGTATCCTTATCCGTTTATAATTCGGATGTTTGTAATCGGATTCGAATAATATCCTCTTTGAACGGATACGTATAATATCCTCTCTAAACGGATTCGGATGCGAACATATATCGGATTTTCGGATATCCATTTACAGCCCTCGGTCCAGCTATATATATATATATATTTATTTATTTACACAGCCATTAGGGTTGTAAGAAATTTGGGGTTTATTTTTCAATAAAATTTTCAGTTTTGCTTTAACTTTGTATTCGACCTCGCCGCCGCCTTACACTATCGAATACAGAAAAGAGAAGATGGTTGATGCTGAGATTTAGGCTCAGTTTTAGGTTACTTGCGTCATTATTTCTTACTGAATCGATAGAATCAATTGAAACTTGCACACTACACGTCTTGCTTTTCCTTTTCCCTTTAATCAACTGAAACTTGCAAACTAGAATACGGTATAAGGTATAAGGTCATGCTTTTCCTTTTCCCTGTTCTTTATTGGAAGTAAGATTCGCCATGTCTAGAGTAATTGGTTGATCAAAGTATATTCTTCTATAATATATATCAATATTGGGAGTGAACTGAAAAAATGTGCAGAAAATAATCACATCTAAAATCTCATAAACAAACCTATATCGAATACAGAAAAGAGAAGATGGTTGACTCTATTGCAACAATGGCTCTCGAAACACTTCGAGTTCGAGACCTCTTAATTGAGGAAGCAAAGCTCTTATCGAGTGTTGGTGGCCAAATTGAGGAGGTCCAGAGGCAACTCCAAACAATGCACTGTTTCTTGAAGGATGCTGATAAAAGAAGAGATAGCTACAGCTCCGAAACAGTGCGTGATTGGGTTGCTAAACTTCGTGATTTGTCCATTGAAGCTGAGAATTTACTCGAAAGATATGCTATTCAAGTCAGATCCAAAAGAGAAGGGAAAAGCCTGAAAAATAAACTCAAAAGATTTGCTTGTATTTTGGGCGAGTGCTTGACTGTGCACGAAATCGGGAAAGAAGTTGAAGGCATCATATCTCGCATGGCAGATCTCACAAGAAAGGCAGAGTCTTTAAATAAAGGAGCAACTAGCTCATCATCCTCATCACCACCTTATGTGGATGCGGATGCTGATCATGAATTGTCGTCGAGGAGAACGTATGGCCATGAGGTTGAAAGATACTTCGTGGGGATGGAGGAGGAAATGAAATTGCTTGAATCACTTGTGACAAATGATGACAAATCAAATCAAGTGATTTCAATATGCGGAATGGGGGGACTGGGCAAGACCACTCTTGCCAACAAAATTTATCAGATGGAGTCTGTGCAACGTTGCTTCGAGGCTCGCGCATGGATTTGTATAAGCCAACAATTTCAGCGCAAAACTGTTCTCCAAGAAGTGCTTAAGCAACTTGGTTCGAATGAGGCATTTGGAGAACAAAGTGAAGATGAGTTGGTTCGAAAGTTGTTCCGCGTACAAAGAGAGAAAAGATGTTTGGTAGTGTTAGATGATATATGGGAAGTTGATCACTGGGAAAGTTTGAAAAGAGCCTTTCCCATTGGAGACGAGCACTGCAAGGTTTTGCTGACAAGCAGAAATGAAAGAATTGCTGAGACAGAATATGTCTATAAACTCAAGTGTTTGAGTGAAGATGAAGGATGGGAGCTACTACAGAAGATAGCACTTCCAGGAAACAATTCACAAGGTTAGTTTCTTCCCTTCTCATCTAATTTATATAAATTTATTAATGTAAAAATGTTAAAGTACATTGATTTAGAATATAACTCATTTATATAGTAGAATTAAACTTTCTTCGATCTATAAAAAATGCATAGTTGAACAAGCATTTTTCTAATGCATGCATAGGAGTTAATTTATATTTAAATTTGATAATCCTTATAATTGTACCTATTTTTTATAATTTTAAGGAATACAAATTTGAAATATTTATTATAATAAGTGAAAGTGAATATGCAAGTAGTAAGAATACAAATGTTCTATCTTTTTTATTTTATATAATGATGTATAAATAACATTCTAAATTTTGGTGCAGAGTTTTCCACTGCATATTACTAAAGTGGGAGTATTCCATTTTTACATGAAATTTGTAGGAAAGAGTAATATAATAATATGTTTTGTGATCACAAATTTAAAAAAAATATATATAATCAAGAGAATAAAAAAAAAAATACTTCTTTAGAGGATGTTAAATTGGTCTTATTTAGAGCATCTTATATGTTCTTCAACTTAATTAGTGAAGCTTTTCTTTTTCAAAAGAAACTTCATGGTGAGACGTGTATATATATATATATATATTCAAAAGAATATATGCGGTAATTAAAGTAGGGGTTGTCTATTGTGAGGTTGACTTTGTACTGACCTTATGTTAGGTAGGTTTGTACTCCTTTGTACTAATTTTATTTATTTAAAAATACATATTCTTAAACTACAAATCACGTTGAAACTCCTATTTTTTCTCTAACTATTAAATTACTCCTACTTTTTCTCTAACTATCAAATTGCTTAATTTATTTTAAAAATAAATATTTTTAAATCAAAAATTATGTTGAAACTCCTACTTTTCCTTTTACTACCAAGTTTAATTCAATATATTTATTTTTCAATGAATAATCATTATAATTCACCTACTTTATCTACTACAACTTATAAAAAAAATATATCCTAAAATCAATAATCATTTTTCTCAATGTTTAAGCTCCTACTTTTTCTCCAACTAAGAAAATATTTTTTATTTTAAAATTCTATATATTTTAATATTAAAAATTAATTAAATTTGCGTATGCAAATCATGTTGTTTGTGAATTTATTATCATGTAATTAAATACTAAATTTCTAATGAATCGTATTTTTTTATAAATTTAAAATACAATTTTGTAGCTTTAGTAATTAAACAAATATAGATAATTATTAAGTTTAGTATAGAGTTAAATAAGATTGACTGGATTAAATTTATGAAATTAATCTTTATTTTTATTAATACAATCAATTTATTTACCAAAAAAAAAAATTAAATTTTTATTAGATTTTACCATCGAATAAGTGTACATCGTATATGATAATTTATTTTAATTTTAAACTGATCAATATACATATAATCTTTTAATTGTCTCGATGAAAAAATACAGGATCATGTAAATTTAAAAAGTGAATCATATTAATTAATTCATTGTTATTATTTGAGAGATATAATGCTTCTAAATTAAATATTATTTAATAAATATTGTTTTGTTTTTAATCACAAGACAACCTTCGGTTCTGGCTGGCGAGACCTCAAGTTTTCGTTACACCTCTTTTGGACTTTACAAGCCTAGGTAGGTTTGAAATTTGAAAAGAACCTTGAGTTATATAAATATTTAAAATATCTAATTGTGCAAGTGTACACTAAAATGTACGTGCAACATTATAAGTATCGAATCAACAAGGAAGAAAAATCAAGTACCACTTCGTATTGCTCTCTAATCGATAGAGCAGATAATAATTTAGTAAGACATTACACTATTAAGCACGAAAACAAAACTAAAGAGATAAATAATTAAATACGAAACAAGAGAAAAATAATTTTGACTTCAATAAATAAGGATGACTTGGGGATGACTAATGTACAATACTCGAGTGATGATGTTTGATCAGATGTCAAGGTTTAATCACTCAAATTTTGTATATTAGGGGGTTAGGTTCGAGCGCTGAAAAAAGATAGTATGGTGATAATTTAAACAGTGAGTCATATTAGTTATATACGTCACTATTATTATTTGAAAGACATAATATTTCTAGTTCAAATATAGTTTAATAAATAAATGATGTAGTTTTAATAACGCAAAATAATATAAATAACATTATATATATATATATATATATATATGAAATAAATGGCATTATATAACGATTAGAAAACTACGAAATATACGTTCATTTTAATAATAATAATATGAAACTCTTTTAAAATTATTAATACACTACCCAAAAAATTATATATATATAGTATAATAGAACAAAACAGTATTGTACACTTTATCATTTTTAGCTGAACAAGAAACTATCAATTTGAATATCATTCATTTAAGTTCTTACCATTCCAAAAGAAAAATATATATGAAATATTCAATGCATATGATTTTCCAATAATAATTTGTGGAACACTAGTTTATTTAATGAAAAACAATTCAAAATAAAAAGGGTATTTAAGATACAGAAAAAAAAATTATTATCCATGTTAGAATAATTTTAAGGTTTTTAAATTATTACATTCATTTCATTCTAGTTAGTTTAGTAATTCAAATTAATTTAAATGTGTTCTACCTATACATTAAATTTATCACAGCTATATATATATATTCCAGCCACAATTATATTGATGTTTTGTATGTTAAATAATTCGAATGAACAATATTTGATAAACACATTTAAAACATTCGAATTCATTAAATTTTCTCTCTAAGAATCCAATACTAACTTAAGCGTCGGAGGGGCTTCGCCAGCTAAAACCCCAATTATCTTACCTGTTACGTGTTAAGTGTTTGCAGGTCAAGAGAACTCACGTTATAAATTCTTGACAAGCTGGATTAAGAAGGACACTCAGCTCGACCCAATTTTAGCACGATCAAAATGAATAAATAAATAAACCTAACTTTCATTTTAATTTCTCTTAAAATTTAAATCAAATATATAATAACTTTATAATAGCAAAATAGAGCATAACTAAATTACTCATGTTACTCAAAGATTATATTTAGGTGGATAATTTTATGGTTTCTGAATTATTATATGTAAATATCTATTTTATTTTAACTTAATTCAATAATTTATTTTTTTTAAACTATGTTTTAAATTTGCAACCATTATAATTAAGAATTTGAAATTTAATATATAAAATATTAAAATATTATAACTTTTATTGAGTATCTCATACTAAATACATAAATGTACCTATTTTATATATATATATATATATATATATATATATATATATATATATATATACTTAACTCTTTAAAGCAGGAATAAAAACGAATAAATAAATATAAAGTTATTACACTAAATATATACTAATGTTGTATGTGACATATTAAAGCATAACTAGCGGATATATATTGTAGCACCCACACGTAGGGCCGCGTCCCCCGCACCATAACCCAAACCCGAATACGAAATGGAAAGTCCGTATCCGAATCCGAATCATGGCGAACGGGAGACCAAACACACACTCTAGGCTAGGCGGAGCTAAACCAAATCAAATCAGAGTGCGCGGAAGCAATAAAATAACAACAAGTAGAAAACCATCACATATATACGTATAGGTACCAACCCACACCTATCTATATAGTACTTACATATAGGTACCAACACCACATCCTGTACAAAAGCCATAACGGCTCGAGCAAAAAGGTAAACAAGTATTTACAAACCCTATCTACACAAGTACAAAACAATAAAGTGCAAGTATGTAAATGCACCTAACGAGACCTAGACTGACAAGTGTATAAAGTAAACACACTTCTCCGCCTAGCTCACGCTCCAAAACCTGCAACTAAAAGAGTAAACGAGGAGTCAGTCAACTGACTGAGTGAGGGGGCTAACGCACACCCTGTTAGAGTAGTGCCCTAGAAGAGCCAAATAGTTTAGGCCTCTTTTTGAAAACTACTCTTATTAGCAGCAATTTGTGACATTAATGAAATAATAAATGTAACGTTTCATAGTCGTTTAATTCTATGTGGCCAATTCATCATGTCTTATTCAAGTTTATTAATTGCATATTATAACTGTTTGTGTATGGATGAAACCCCAAGGTCATACTGAGCTACGGGACTTGACCTCGCCTAGGGATGGAGGTTATGAAACAAGTCTCTATGGCATGACATAAACCAACTCCAAATCGAAGAGTCTAATAAGCACGGGGATGTTGACTTGACTCGTTTGAGACTTGCTCATACGACGTGCCTTTTAGAAAGGTTACTTTGTTTCATAAGTATTGAATGTAGGGACATTCACATGCGTATGGGGGTGCTTGTTAGGGAACAAGTACACTGAGGATCCCGACAGGAACACCTCAATGGGGTAAGGCTTTTATGCCTTAATGATGAGGTTTGTTCCCTGGTTATGGTAGTGTCTAAATGATCCTTAGACTTGAGGCTCCATTGATGCTCTGTGCATGACAAGGGCAATGTTTGATATGCGTTTAGAGATTCATGGGTTCCATGAATCTCGTTATGGTTGTATGTTGGTATTGTTCGAATCATGTATGGGGGCATATGAGAAGCCAACATAGAATCTATCGCTCGTCTAGAAGAACGAGTGAATCACCCATGAATTCTATTGTAGTACATTCCACTTAAATCCTTGCGCAAGGTAGTGTGATCTAAATTAGGAAATGAGTTTCCTAGAGTGGTAGATCAAATGGAATTGCTATTAGAATTAATTCATAGCATTAGGACTAATAGGGTTCTATTATTCCCATGCCCTAGGTCCTAATCGGGGATTGGACGATAGAAGGATCTTATCTCACGGTATCCATGAGACTGAAAGGTTCACAACATAAACTTCACCTGTTGGATGGGTGGTCATGAGCTTGTCACTAGACATCGATCATGATCTGTATGTATTGGTTAATTAAAATGAGTTTTAATTAAACAATGATTGATTAAAAGGGTTTAATTGAATCAATAAGATAAATTGTTATCTAAAATACCACGTTAAGAATGTGGGCCTACTACTATTCATTGGTGAACCTAAGGGGTCACACAATGACTCGAATTGAACAATAAGATTATCTAAAGATCAATAGAGATTGATTGATAAATTAAAAGAGTTTAATTTATGAGAGAGTAATTAATTAATAATTGTATTAATTAATTTATGCTTAATTGTTAAGCTATTGAGAATAGATATTAAAGAGTTAACATTAATTTAAATTTTAAATAAGTGTATTTAAATTAATTGGACTTGAAATTTAATTAGGAGTAATTAATTTTTAAGTCCACAAATTTAATTAGATATTGGACTTGTGATTTAATTAATGTAATTAAATTAAATCCACTAATTAAAATGAATATTGGGTTTTTAATTTAATTAAGTAGTAATTAAATATAAGCCCAAGACTGGCCCATAGGATTTTTGACCTAGGGCTAAGTATTTAAGAAAGATAAGGGAGAGAAATCAATAATCGTTGTTTTTCTTCTTTTTCTGCTTTCTCTCCAAGTCTCTCTTCTCTCTCTTTTCTCAATACAGTATTGAGAATACTATTAGATAATCAATATCTAATTAGTGTTCTAGTGTGCTAATTGAATAGTTGTTCAATTACGGGGTCGTGGACTACCTTAGAGGAATTCCGCGTGGGATTCTTAGAAGAAGATCGGATAGAAGAGAAGCGGGTAGGTTTTGGAAAACCTCCTTGTCATCGTCATCAACTGGAAGCGAAAGAGGTATTTGATTATTCTTCCATTTAAATCGTAAATCTGAATCAAAGGCTGATCTTAATTGGAATTCCGATAAAACTTGTTTTATAATCCCTAAAAATTTTAATTTCCGCTGCGTTAGGGTTGATGAATTCCAACACACCCACACCCTATATATATAAAGCAAAACACATAGCAAAGGGTGGAATTATGAACCGGAATAGGTTTTACAAACTAAAGCTTTCAAAACAAATACATATACTTTAAAACCTTTTCACAAACACTATCCCGATTTATACTTCCCAAACATAACACAACAACATAATGCTCGGCGAGAACGAGCTTCCAACCTTTACTCCTCAGAACAAACAAAACAAAAATCATACATATCAACCTCTACACCAATGATGGAAGAGCCACCGGCGGCCCTAACCATCCAAACATATACAGACTCACGAGGGGGAGCGAACCCACATCGTGCCCTCCCCGATTTTTACGCCGAAGGCATCGAAATACCACACCTTCCCTAACTCCCAGGGGTCGCGTGTGATATATCGGATGGAGACTACGCACAGGCTTAACCTCGACGGCCCAAACCGTCCCGAGGGCTCCTTACCCGTAGCTCCTTGGATCCACAAACACAAATCATATCAAATGCCAAATCTTTCATGGCAATCTCGCTAACGGGATGGTAAAGACTTTTTCCAAAGCTTAGCTTACATAGGCTTACTTAGTATCTTTCCCAAAACAAAGTTGTTCACAAGATCATAAACATATTCTAATCAACACATACATATCTATATATATAATATATAGTCACATGCGCGGCTTGAAAACATCACATAAGGCTTTAGGTCACTTAACTAACAAAAGTCCTAAACCTCACCTTGTGCGTGACAAAAAGCGAGCAGACGTGAACGAACTACGCCTCGGGCTCGTCAACTGGAACCTCCTCTGAAAAGAAAACACGAAAGCCCAAGACTTAGACTCTATATGAACCAAAGAAGACGCCCGGCAAAATACATGATTCAAGATCACATATAAAATAATACAGTTAGGTCATATAATTCACAATTATAGCACAACATAATTATTTACAATTTATTATGCAATAAAAATCAAGGTATAACAATTAACATGCAAAAGAATAGCAATTAAAATCATACAAATGCATAATTGAAGTAAAAAGAAGCAGTGGCAGCTCCTAGGTCTCGGGAAGGGGGTGGGAACGGCCCTTTCACTGTAGGGAACGGTCGTTCCTGCCCTCGCAAAAAAAGTTTCTGGAGGATGGGAACGGCCGTTCCCAGTTTGTACAGGGGACGGGAAGGGCCGTTTCCAAAAATCCCGAACTCTCCCCGCGCGTCTGTAATGTTGAACTAAAAATGGGTTTTGGCCATGGGAACGGCCCTTCCCATTCCCAGTACAAACTGGGAACGGCCGTTCCCAATCTCGGCAATGAACAGTGAAATGGCCCGGAAGGGCCGTTCCCAGTTTATAACTGGGATGGGAACGGCCGTTCCGGCCTGGTTCGGAAAACTGAAGCAGAATCAGACATTACAGAAGCAGGGGAGCTTCAAAGTTTGCCAAAATAGCCAAAATCCCAAACCTCCAAGTTGCCACAACTTCCCAAAATGCACAAATAAATCATATAAATCAAGCTTGATATATAAACACTCAAATAAGTCAAGAAAAACGGAAATTAAAGGCATGATCCATGGATGCAATAATCAAGCCAAAATCATGATCATCAATAAATGCTCAACTACCCATGGATTAAATGCAATAAATGTGACATATACAACATATACAACTCATATAAGAAGCTAGGATTCAAGAATAACAAGCTAGGAGCACATATTCAAGTTTTAAGCCAAACCCTTACTATTCACGTAGGGAAGCCAAAGCACATAAAACTCACTCCAAACTCAGAAATTAAACCATAGAAATGACGAGCACGACGAGGGGAAACCGAAACATACTTGAGTTCTGAAAAAGACGAAGAAAGGAGGGAGATCTTGGCTTGAGAAGGTTGGATGATCAACTTGGGGTTTTGGCTTCCTTGGATAAGAGCTTCTGCTGCTGCTTCACGTAATGAAGGAAAGGGAAAAATGGTTCAGCCTTTAAGGCTGGACCGGTTCGGTTCACGTGTTCGGTTCAAGGTGTTCTGGTTCAAGTTGGTTCGGTTCAACAAATACGGGTTCAAATAAGGCCGACTCAATTAAGACAAGTAATTCACATACCACACTAATTCAAATAATTCATAAAAGTCATATACAATTAATTTAAAACACAAATAATATTAAATCACATAATTTACCTGTACCGACTGTGAGTCGGGGTGTCACATATATAAGCCAATTAATATGATATTTAAATTGAATAATTTTAAGGTTTCTGAGTAAATATAAATATCTATTTTATTCCAACGTAGTTTAATAATTTTTATTTTTGTCAAATGAAATTAAATATGCAACTATTATAATTGAAGATTTAATGTCTTTTATTTTCAATCAAATATGACTTTGTTTTTATCATTTTCCAACTAAAAATTCGTGTTATGATTAAGATATTGGTTGTGGGTGTTAATTGTAATAATATTAAAACATTGACAGATTCTTTTTTTTTTTTTTTTTTGAATTTGAGTTTGAGAAGAGTTCAATTTCAGTCAAATTCCGTTAATGTGAAACGCAAACGTAATAATTTGAAACTGACAAATTCCAAAAGAACACTCAAATTACATATATTTCTCTTAATAGTGTGCAAACCAATGGACAGAAAACAGAAAACAACCGAAAGATGTCAACAATTACAGGAAAAAAGTACTCACAAACCAAAGGCATATTGCGGGTTGAAAGCAAATCTTCGAGCGGATATTGATCGTGTGGGCAGAATATTGAATTTCACTTTCAAATCCAACAAGATCAAATACAAATTGAGAAACAAAACAAATTGATTGAGTGGACTTATGCTATCCATTATCAGAGTAATAACCCCTATTCACACTTCGAAGGCCTTAGAAATAATTGTTTTCGGCCAAGATACACCATCATGATAAAATTGATTCACAATAAAACCGAACAAATTTAGAGGAAATTAGGCTAAATAACTGGATTGCACCTTATTTGGCATTTCCGATCATATCAAAGCATAAGTCTAACTACATAATTCACAAAAAAAAAAAAAAAAAAAAAAACAAAATTCACAAAAATTAGAGAAGGGAGACTTGTAAAGCAAAATACGGAAGGAAAAAGACATGGATATCATTATTGTCGGAATTAATGCAGCCCGTCGAGCAAGAATTGCAACAGTTGAAGTTGTCCAACTTCAGTTAGGCGAAAGAATGGGGTTGTGGTGGAGAGTGGTCTCAATGCCTCCCGCCAAGGATTTCTCTACCGCTGATAGGCTGGTGCAACAAAGGAAGAGCACGCCGATGAAGAAGAGGAATGCCGGCAATAGTCGAGCACTTCAGTAGAAAAGGAGAAAGTCGTTTTCTTTGGAAGTTGGGTTTGCGAAGGGAAAAAGAAAACTGATAAAGTGAGAAAAATTTAATTTAAAATAAAGAAAATAAATAAACGTTAAAGATGAAATTTTTTTGACGAAATAAAGAAGAAATTTAAGAGTGAGAAAAAATTAGATAAACAAGATTTGAGAGAGAAAAAATTGATTTAAGAGAGAGAAAAAAATTAATTAAAAAAAAAAAAAAAATGAATGAACGTGTTCTAAAAAGATGGGATTTAAGTGAGAATAAATTTAGATGAACAAGATTTGAGAGAGAAAAAATTGATCTAAGAGAGAGAAAAAACTAATTAAATAAAAAAAAAACGAACGTGATTTAAGAGAGAAAAAATTTAGATGAACAAGATTTGAGAGAGAGAAAATTGATTTAAGAGAGAGAAAAAAATTAATTAAAAAAGAATAAAAAAATAAACGAACATGTTCTAAAAAGACAAAATTTAAGAGAGGAAAAATTTAGATGAACAAGATTTGAGAGAGAGAAAATTGATTTAAGAGAGAGAAAAAAATTAATTAAAAATAAAAAAAATAAACGAACGGGTTGTAAAAAGACGGAATTTAAGAGAGAAAAAATTTAGATGAATATGATTTCAAAAGTATGCAATTGAAATGATTAAAAAATAATTATATATTTTAAATGAAATAAGATACACAAAATTATCAAATGTTGTATAAATAATTTAATATCTGTTTTCATACAAAAATTATTATATGAAAATATATAAATAATAAAATAAAAATTGATTATTAATTATTTTAGTATATTATGCACATAAGGTGGGTGTAAAAAAAATATTTTATTATTATTTTAAAATAAAACTATTAATTATTATTCTATTTTAACTTTATTTATCTACTTTTTTAACATATATGTGTATGTGTAGTGTATTTGAAAAATGAAATAAAAAATATTTAAAAAATACAAAGAATAATAAAAAATATTTAAAATGGATGTCGTATTATTGCTTACATTTACTCAAATTAAACAAAATAAATTTTTATGATAAAAAACTTACTAAATTTATTAAAAATGTCCATTAAAAATATATGTAATTTTTTTAAAATGAAATATTAAAGAGAAGTTGAGTGATTGCATATATATATATATAATTTAAAATTGCACAATCTTTAAAATTTATTAAAAAAATATTATAGTACAATCTAGTACAGACCGACCTCATGTAAGGTCAGTACAGATTGAACTTTTGTTAGACATCCCCATTAAAGTAAGCTTTTCTTTTTTCTTTTTTTTTTTTTTTTTTTTTTTTTTTTTTTTTTTGGCATTTCATTTATAATGGATTTCTTATAAATATTACCCTTTCCGAAGTTTACTTTAGAATAATATGTTTTCTTGAATTTAAAATGATCTTATTGTTTAAATAAGAGTATAATAACTTATGATATTTTTAATCAAATTGGCTTGTCATTCAAATTGGTTGTTGTGGAGTAGATGGGTAATTAAACTTTCAAGGTTTGATGTTGGATAACGTGCGGAATTTTTTTCTCTCACAAACCGCAGTTTTGTAGGCTGCAAAACCAAATTTTTTATTTTTCATATATATCCTCAATATTAAGATTTATTTACATCTACCCACCACATGAGTTTTTAAATAACAGAACACTCTCATATTTAAATATATTAACATTGGACGTCTAAATGAATTTTAAAATTACAAACGAGCCCCTCTTCATTGAAAAACTATGGCATTCATTTGATATCTAGAAAACTCATTTTTGGGGATCTTTTGTGTTTTAAAAACTCATTTAAATTAAAATTTTGGATGATATTATCATAAATCCTAACGGAGAAAGCGTCATTTGTAACTTTAAAATTCATTTGGGTATCCCATGTTATTTAATCTAAATATAAAATTATTTTGTTATTTAAAAAACTCATTTGGGGGTTAGATGTAAGTATGTAACTCACTCTCAATATTAATTTCTTAAAATGGTTGGAAAAAGGTTAGTAATGGAAGACATAAAATATATAACGTTTCTACATCACAAATTTCACACCTTCCACTTTTCTATTCAAAAATCTCACATCTTCACATTTCCATACCACAAAAATCTAACTTCTCCCACTTTTTTATTAGAAAGAAAATTGTCCTAACTTCCACTAATAATCAATAATAAAAAATCTTCTACTTATCATTTAAAATTAAAAAATAATTTTCGTACATCAGATATAAATTTAATATAATGTATTCCTTGGTTTTAATAGGACTTCTTACAAATGTTGTTTCTATCAACTATTATCTAAAAATAATTTGACTTGAGTATATTATGATGTCTTAGCTATATATTATATTTGAAAACTTTAGATTTTATTAATCAGTAAATATCTATAATCAAATTATTATTTGACTTTGATGTTCATATTTATAAGTTAAATAATTTAATTCTAATAAATTCATAATTAAAAATATTTAATAAATTCAAAGATTAATGCATGCACATTATATTTAATAGTTAGTTAAAAAAAATATCAAAAAAATGTTCAATATATCTAAAGTAATAAAATTTAACTAGAATATATCATTATATATATACCAATTAATTTTTATTGGAAATCACAAAAACGGTGATTGATTCAAAGTTGTTATTAAGGGCTCTTTTTCCAGGACTATAGCTTTGAATCCCTCTAAACATTTTGGGGATGAATGTATTTAAAACAAAAGAAATCCTTTTACCGAAAGTCTTCAAGGTACACAAAAAATAACAATATAAATCAAATTAACTTAATTTGTAACTTACCGATCAGCATTTTCGAGACTTTTTTGTGACCAAAGTCCTTAAAATAAAAATTATTGTAATTAGAATAGAATGAAGACTTCTTTATAAATAAAAAAATAAAATCCCGAATTTCATTCATGATGGTCCTTAAATAAAAGACCTTTCAGTGTACCCATAGTTATTTTACATTTATTATTCATTTTTAAACTTAAAACGAATACTATTTATATAACCAAGGCGGAATTGTTAAGCTAAGATTTTCGACTCATTTTTTTGGCGGAGTTGCGATCTGATGTGTTAAATGAAACACAAGCATTGGGTACCAATTTGGATATATATATATATAATTTATGAAATATCATAATTATATTTAAATTACTACTTATTTATTTATTTTATTTTATTTAGCACTACTTTGGGGGCTTTGGTTAGGGTAACACTCTGTGTGGTGTTTGCTAATCAAATTTATTAGTGCATTTTATATTCTTATATAAGTACCTGTAAATAATAAATAGTTAATAAATCATTATATTGCTTAAATCAATCTTCAAAATGATTAGATTAAATATTTCATTCTTAATAAGCCAAACTAATTTTCATCTATGCATGCAGGGCTCTCTACAATTGATCAATCAAAGGCTTTAGAAGACATTGGCAGGGAAATGGTGAGGAAATGTGGGTGTCTACCATTGCCTATCTCTGTTATTGGAGGAATTTTACGTCAAGAAAAAACTCGGAGTGAGTGGGAAAAAGTGTGTAAAGATATTGATTCATATCTACAACGCGGGAAAGGTGTGGAAGAAAACAAAAATGTTAAACAAGTTCTGGATTTGAGTTATAATATGTTGCCGTACAACTTGAAGTCGTGTTTTCTATATTTGGGATGTTTTCCTGAGGATGAATATATTTATAAAGAAGATTTGTATTTATTATGGATGGGTGAAGGAATGGTTTCATCCGAAGATAAAGGAAGAAGAGAGAGTTTGAGAGATGTAGCAGAACGCTATTTGTTGGAGTTAGCAAACAGGTGTATGGTTCAAGTTGAAATTGATGAATGGTCTGTATATAATAAGTTTGAATTATGCCGTCTTCATGATCTAATGAGAGATCTTTGTTTGTCGAAGGGAAAGCAAGAAGGATTTTTTGAGATTCTGGATGCAGATCATATGGGAAGAGAAGATGCTTCGTCAGTTAGTAGGTTGGTTATTTCCCCAAATATTAAAGCAGAAGATTGTCAGCTTCATCAATATCAAAAATTAAGGTCACTTTTGCTTTTGAGTAAAGCCTGGAATTTTAGGGAGGTTAATTTGGTCTCTAGTAATTTTGGGATGTTCAAATCTCTCAAAATCTTAATATTTGAAAATTGCGAATTCCAAACCAGACAATTGCCCAAAGGAATTGAAAATTTGATCCTGCTAAAGCATTTGGGTATAGAAGGTAGTCGTGTGGATGAGTTGCCAACATCAGTATGTAAGCTACCATGTTTACAGTCTCTAAATCTGAGAACAAGGGATAGCATTATATTACCTAATCTCATATGTAAGTTGAAGCGTTTGAAGTATTTAGCGTTACCTGAGGATAGGAGTGTCTTAGGAGGCGGAAATTTGAAACTTGACGGCTTGAACGAGTTAGAGACACTGTTGAATTTCAATAGTGGGTTGGATGATGCTGCGGATCTGATTAAACTGCCGAAGCTTCGTGTATTTGTTGGGTTTATTTGTGATGAAACCAATTTGGTTATGATTATAGATAGGGATGGCAATTGGGCCGGGTCCGCCGGGTCTGGACCCGGACCCGCCCCGCTAGACCCGCTCCAGACCCGCCCCATCGGGTCCCGGGTCGGGTCTGGACCCGGAAAAATGGACCCGTGAGAAACGGGTCCTTAACGGGTCTGGACCCGGACCCGGCCCAGACCCGGACCTTAAATTAAAAAAAAAAAAAAAAAAAAGAAAAAATCCAAAAATTAATTATTTTTAATGACATAATTACATAAAATTATTATAGTTAATTATTATGCGAAAATTCTTTTAAATCAATATTTTACTATATTGTACTTTGTTAGATATTTATATAAAATACTGTATTTAATATTTTTTAAATTATATATTTCAAAAGTAATTTACGCTATTACATATTTATTTAAATATTCATGGGGATACATTATACCTTATCACTCAACCCAAGTTGTCTCCCAACCCTAATTTCCCTTAAGCAGTATAATTATATTTAGCTAACGAATAGGAGATCTTCGATTACCATCTATTAATTATTCAAAGATTTCCAATTCTAGTACAAAACGATTAATTTAGGTTTAGTGGAGTTGACTTAGTTAATAATTAATTAACCAAAACTAAAGAAAAGACTTATTTGTGTAAAGATTTTTTGAATTAATTGTTTGTGTTAGTGATTTAAACTACCATGTTTTGGATATTTATATGGTTGGTTGGATATATATTTATATGTTTGAACGGTTCCAAAGTGCACGCTTTTAAATGTTGTTTTTATGTAACTATTTCTAAGAAGAAAATCAATTTGGCTAATTGCCTAGAAATCAAACTATCATTATCATCGTCTTCCAACAGATTTCATGGTTTTATGTTGAATCACCAAACATTTTTAAATTTATAATTAATACAAATTTAATGACTGAAAATTTTAAATCAACAGTTATAGAATACATGCAAGGGGATGGTAGCGGGGATGCACGTTTTAACACTGTCTACTTTACTGTTTTTATTTCACATTGGTCCCTCAGTGTGATGCCCTTGAAAGTATGGTCCAACGACGGAAAAATACGTAAAACTATACTGCTTAGATTTGCGTAGGCTCTGATTGAAGAATTATTGTAATGCACAATAATAGATAATTGAATGAAGAACTTTCATCTTAATATAAAATATTTAATAAAGAATTTTTTTTTTTTGAAATATTTAAATTTTTAAAACTATACCTACATATAATTTATAATTTATAGACCACATCCTAAATCACCAGGATCAATTTCGGGAGACGGGTTTTATCATAAACAAGATGACGAATTCACAAATAGATGGAGGCCCAACTCTTCTTAAGAAGATACTCATGTGTCACTCACTCTTTTGCTTGAAACTCCATTGTCGTTTCGACAAATTGCCATCCTATGGACACCATCTCGGCGAGAATCTGTTTCACTTTGATTGTGAGGATTGTTATGTATTGGAAGACCCAATGGAAATGCTAATGAAGCTTCCAGTGTTGAAGAGGCTTGGTTTACGCGAAAATTCATTTATTGGGAGAGAGATGGTTTGTCGGGCAAACGGGTTTCCTCAGCTCAAGTATCTGACATTAAAGGGTTTGCCCAATTTAGTGGAATGGAGAGTGGAGGAAAATGCAATGCCAATGCTCTCTGAGCTAACTATTATGAATTGCGAAAAATTGGAGATGATTCCGGAAGGGTTGAAATCCATCACCACTCTCAAACTACTGTATATTGCAGACATGCCTGAAGAATTCATAAACAGGGCTTTAAGAGTGGTGGATGGTCGAGAAGGACAAGATTATCACAAAATCAAGCATATACCAAATGTTCTTATAGAGTGACTCGCATGTTGCTTCTCTAAGGTAACTATAAACTTTCTGCTAAAAACCAATTATGAATCTAGCAATACTCTTCCATTTTTATCTTTTTTTTTTTTCTCTCTCTCTAATTTCAAATCTTCTTAGCCATTGATATTTCCCTCTTCATCGTTTCTTTACTAGGACCAGTTATGAACGTGTACTTTGATACCCCACCGATTTATATATATATATATATATATAATTTTATTTTTTTGTGAAAACCACAACTGATCTAATCTATTATATGTTATTTGTACTTTAATACCCCACTTATCTAATCTATTATATCATTATATGTTATATTGAAAGTTTAGGTGGCATGTATGTTTATTTCCAAAATGGAATTGACACTCTTGCCTTATTAATATTAAAAGATAATTAATAGTATTCGAAATTAATTTTAAATAAAATTCAAGAAATTTAAATTTTAAGTTAAATTAGACTTTTTGTGTTGTAACATGAAATTTGACATCAATTGAAAAGAATATCCTTCAATTACACTTGAGTTCATTGAATTATTGATAGATGGAACTTATATGGTGTATTTTCCTGATGCGGCACTGAACATCGCATTCATGAACTTTGTGTTTTGCTTGATTTTAAGAATTTTTGTCAAATTTCTTTTCTTTTCAATTGTAAACACCAAGGAGGAGTACAATTGCAGCTCTAATTTTACAAATTTTCCAATGAATTAATATGCTTAATACGTAAGTACGGGATTTGCATTTGATCATCTTCATATTCTTGTTCTTCGCAACAGATTCAATCCAACATACGCGACTTGTACAATCACTCACGGATTGAACCCTCATTTCAATTTTGTATTTCGTCTCTTATTTCACTTACCCATATACGCGATTCGTATGGGTGGTCATCAGGTGAGATTATAAACTATAATCGTTTGATTTTTTTTTAACATATCACAAATGTTTCTCTCTCATAATCTAACTATTGAAACAAATGCAGTTGGCTTATATGAGTGAATGAGACTAGAGGTGAAATACATAATTGTAGTAGGAAATCTGATACGGGCTCGCTAAAGCTATGTATACTATTATTACTATTGTTATTATTCTATTTATTTAATTATTGTAGAATGATGAAACGAATATTCCGGTGTTGGTTCATTCATCTGTACAACACCGGAATATTCATTTCATCATTCTACAATCTGATGATATCGTCATTAAATGGTGTCAAATTTATTTCTTCATTAAATGTTAATAAGCTGGTGATCCATACAGGTTGTGAATTGTGATAGATGTTTGAAAGGGTCATTTGTAGCAATTCACTAGATTGAAAGGTAAACAATCAAGTGATCATAAACCGTGGCTATTGAAATACTACATATATAGAACATATACATCAAGATAGTTAATAAGCTATGTACCAATAGTTTACTTTGGTTATATTTGAATATATTAGTTAGTTGGCGTAATTTTAAATAGTGCTTAGTTCATTTTATACTAGCCTGTAACCCCATAGCTATAAATGGGGTCGATCATATATTTTAACAAGTTTAAAATATTATTGCAATTTGCAATATTACTCATTCTCATCAAGTAAAGTAAACACTATGCTCCATAACATTTATATGTTACATAACACAATAATTCCTTAATATTTAGATATAGTTTTTCAAATTAAAATATAAATACTTCATATTAAGAGAAATATTCTTCATTAATTTATTCAACTATCAATTGTTAAATAATACAATAGTTTCTCAAAATGCAGATATTATTCCACCAATGTATAAGTAAATACTTCATATTAGCATAAAAGTTTTTCATTCAATAGCAAACTAATACGTATCACAATAGTTCTTTAAAATTTAAACAAAGTTCTACAAACTCAAATTTCAGTATTTCATATTAAGAAAATTAAAGGTAAAATAGATAATTTATATTAATAGGGAGCAAACTAAAAATTTATTTAAATCGGGGAGCGAAATAGAAATTTTTAATCAAACATGGAGTTTATTCAAAAACTCCAATTTTTTAATTTATTCTATTTACTATTGGGAGAAGAAAGATTTCTCGGTTCTAAAATTTCGGTCCATTAAACCATTGTTTAGAAACACGTTTCCATTAAAAAGTTCTGGTAAAAGGCCATTGAGAACGTTCAGAATTTTTTTTAATAAACCCGTATTACAGAAGACAGTTTTATTAAAATTGAGAATTTTTTTTTTTGGATGAAACCGCATTCTTGAAACGCGGCAAACACAAAAATTGAAATATATTTCCAAAGCATGTGTACAAAAGCGGAAAATTCTAGCTCAAACCTAGCTTGGCCTGACCAAACCAATTAAAAAGGCAAGTGTATTACACTTGCCATTTGATTGGTCACTCTCCCCAAACTTTCTACCAACCACACGGCAAGTGTAAAGCACTCGCCCCCTCGTTACACCGGTTTGACCGAGCCAGGCTCGGGCTAATTACCCGTACAAAAGCACACCAAAATTAGAAATTCCCGACTTCGTCTCTTTTGGGTAGCTGGTAGCGCTGCCAGTATCAACTCGCTAGTCTTTCTTTAGAGGTCTCAATATTTCAAAATTAGACAACTTCGATAATCATCTTAATTAAAATGATGATTATATCTGGACTTGTTTACCCGTTTTCTATACAAGATTTTCTTAATAAATAAAATTTTAATTATCAGTTTTGTTTTAAATTTTTTTTTATTTTTTATCAAAAGTATATTATAATCTCCAAAGTCCAAATCCAGTCTCCAACTTCAAAAAAGGAAAAAGGAAACGAAACTTCCTAGAAATACAACACGCTTGAAATGGTTTATTCAGAACCGCAAAGATTTCTCTCATATAAATTAAGGACTCATTAAACACAACACTCCCAAAAATCATCTTAATTAATTAGCCATAACTAAGATGGAAGCACAGTGACGTGGGCCGATCCGGGACCGAAACGTAACCACATGTGGGCCACTACCAGCTCGCCACGTGGAGTAAAGGACCGGTCCAAGGTGCCACGCAAGCCTCCCAATCGGTCACCTCAACGGCGGATCCTTCAAGAAGGTAAGTGCTGACCATTCAACCGAGTCGACTCGACTGCCCTCCGGAACAGTCGAAACATCCTCGACTATGCCCAGGGCAAGTCGGCGAATACTCGACCGTATAGTTTCTAGGTCGAATTGAGGTCGACCATTCCCGGGGCCCACTCCGCCGCTTCAAGCATTTAATGGGACCTGACAGACCGTACGGAGCAGTTGGAGCATTTAATGCACCTGCAGGATACACTGTACAGGTAATCATTACTTCAATAGGTATAAATACCCCCTCCATAAATGTCATTCACACACAACTACCACATTAAAAGCGCGCAAGTTACTCGATAAGCTCTCAGCCACTCGACCCTGACTTGAGCGTCGGAGTGCCGACAAAGGGAACCACCCACCCTGCCCTCTGTCGGTCCGAAGCTCACGTTTGTTGCTTCTTCCAGGTCGACTCCATCTCGAGCTCTACCACATCAACAAGTTTCAAGTGGTCAAAGTCAACTACTACGGGACACGTCATCAACCCAAAATTCGACACGATCACACAGAATTCCGGCGAATTTGATTTAGCTTTTCTTCTCTCCCTCGAAAACTATCTTCTAAATGACCTTGATTTTCCAGTAGATTTTCTCTGCAATCCGACCAGTACATTTAGCGGGCGACGACTATGGATATTCGCCGCAAATGGTTCACGAGGAGTTATCGTGTAAAAATAATGGTGATACAGGAGGGTCTGAAGTCGCCAGTTGAGTGGCGGCAGTACAGAGGCGTGCAGCGGAGGCTGTGGGGTAAGTTCACGGCGGAGACGAGGGTCGAGAATGTGGCTGGGGACGTATGAGACGCCGGAGGAAGCGGCTTTGGCTTACAAACTTTAGACGAATGCAAATAGAATCAGCTTTAAATTAATGTGGATGCACATCAACTTTGATCCAACTTTGAATATACTTTAATATGGATATTGAATTTTCAACACACAAACGAACCAAAATTTTCATCGTAAAAGAAAAAGTCCAAATTTTTAGTTTTCCAATTACTTGCCGGTTTAAACTTTAAACTTTAACCCAACATAAATGGATGTTTATATATATATGTAAATTTTGAAAATAATTTTCATGTATATTGTGTTTCCTAAATTATATCTCTGTCCCAAACAGATGGGATACATTCGAGAAACCAAAACAATAGGCAATATGCAAAAGTATAAGGGGGTAATTTTAGATATGATTCAATTTTACAATTGTCCTGTGTTTACAAAAAGTCTGAAAAGAGTAAACAATCAAATAACAAGTATAATACGCTTGCTAGTTGGTTAAGCTCGATAGATTTAGTCTAGAATTTTCTAAGATGACATAGAACATGTGAATTCAACAATAAAGTCGTGGGTAATCCGAGAAAAACTCCAAAAAGAGTATGAACACATTACACTAGAGAAATAAGACTCTCTGAATAAACACTAAAGTGTAAATCATGAAAGGGAGAATGGACACAGGTAGCGACACCTTCAACTGTTACAATTTTATATCTATTAGAATTTTGTAGAGAGGAACATTACACTAAATGTTTTAACTTCAAGCTTAAGTCTCAGTTACTTAAATTGCAGCGGGTTCGATATTTATACTCAACCCTCCTCCTTTACTCGGGCTTGGGACCGGCTGTGTCATCTCATAACACCGGCGGAGTGACAGAAGTAATAACTACTAAAACTAACGTAAAATGGTACACATCTTTGCAACAAGGCATAACTGCAGAAGAACACACAATAAATGAAGTCTACACTCACAGTAAAGCAGGGAAGCAAGAATGGACGCAAATACGGACACCTTCAACTGTGTTGGTCTAAACTCTGAAGTCTGAAATACAAATGACCAAAATAAGCCGTACGTGATAAGAGGAGGGCCAAGCTGCAATAAACTCAGCCCGGAGGGCATGCTATTTAAGAGATCTGTCAGGGAGCCGGCCAAGAGGTGTCTACGACCCTCCCAAGCCAAGGAGGTTCTCGAGGAGGTGCATGCGGGATCCTGCGGAAACCACGCGGGTGGTCGAGTACTCGCTAAGAAAGTATCTCGAGCCGGCTACTACTGGCCAACCCTCATGCGAGATTCGATCAATCTAGTGAAGAAATGTCCCAGCTGCCAAAAACATTCGAACATCACCCACCAGCATCCCAGGGAAATGACTCCAGTCGACATAGCGTGGTCTTTTGACCAGTGGGGAATCGACATTGTCGGGCCTTTTCCCCTCGCCCCGAGACAGCAACAATTCGTCATTGTCTGCATGGAGTATTTCTCTAAATGGGTCGAGGCAGCCCGTTCCCAAGATCACCCACACGGTGATGACTCGATTTCTATGGAAAAACATTATATGCCGATTCGGGGTGCCAAGGGTCTTGTTTTGCGATAATGGCCCCCAATTCCGAAGCAAAATGTTCAAGAGTTATTGTTCCAGATACGGCATCAGCTTACGTTTCACTTCGGTAGGCCACCCTCAAGCCAATGGCCAAACCGAAGTCACCAACCGGACGATTGTGCAGAACCGAAATCACCAACGGGAGCAAAGGAGCTTGGGCCGAGGAACTCGATGGCGTCTTATGGGCCTATCGAACAACCCCTCGTACTGCCACAGGAGAAACCCCGTTTTCGATGGTTTACGGCTCCGAGGCGGTGATCCCCGCCGAACTAACACACCAAACCGATAGGGTGTCCCATTATCAACTCGATCGCAATCAAGAGAATCGCCAGTTCGACTTGGATATGATCGAAGAAAAGAGAGACCAGGCCTTCCGACGAATGCAGCGATATCGAGCGGCGATGACCAGAAGCTACAACAAAAAGGTACTCCACCGAGTTTTCCGAGTCTGTGATTTCATCCTAAAACGAGTCGATGTTGTCAAACATGTCGGGAAACTCGACGCCAACTGGGAGGGTCCTTTTCGTATTTCCAAAATTGGGAAGAACCAGCCTACCACCTCGAAGAGTTGGATGGTGACCCCGTACCTCGAAAATGGAACGCCCATAACCTCAGAGCATTTTACGTTTGAAATGATGTAAACTCCAAAGTGTCATCAATAAAGTCGAGTCAATTCTTTCGACTGTTATACTCTTGAAGGGTTAAATAGTCAATGCCATCTAGTCGACCGGGGGCTTAGTGTTAACTATTATTATAAGTTGTGACACCCTCGACGGGTCAAACAGCCCAGCTATCTCTTAAAATCGACTTTGAGCAGTTGTTATTAACGCTTTGAGAGGTCTATAAATTTAATTCGAACATGCATACTCGAAAATGCTAATTCGAAGAAAACATAAATGAATCTCATTAAAATTCGAAAGCGATTACATTTGGATTTTTCAATGGGAGTGATCCTCGACCACCCCGGGTCGATCTGATACATGTAAAACTAAAATTGGAAGGAAACGGGAAATTACATGAAGCAGAAACGGTGCAGGAAATCGGAAGGCCTAGTCTATTTCTTCTTCGGAGGGAGTGTTCCCGGGTTTCTCAAAGAATAGCTCTGGGAATACTCTGGCGTGATTTAGAACCATGGGGTCGACTCCCTGAGGCATCTGACTTGCGTCCTCCTCGAATCCACCGACTACAGACTTGGCCAGAGGGATGGCGAACCCAAACTCATGCTTCGACCGATCCTCCTCGGGATCTTCGTCGACTTGTGGGGGTGGGGGTCGCGGATCTGGGCACATGAGGCTGATCTTGGTCGTGTCATAATCAGCCGGAAGAAAACCCTCGGCGCGACATTGAGCCAAGCACAACTCGAACCCTTCCTTCAAGTCTGACATTCCAAAGGTGGCGGTCGATCTTTTGTAAGCCGTCGACTTCATAAACCGGTAGGCCCCGAATCGCTCTGAGTCGGCGATGATTTGATCATAAATTCGCTGGCACCGCTCGATGGCTGCACGTGCACCTTTCACCTCTCCCGCCGACTCCCCATCTTTGAAAGCGGAGAGGGTCTTCTCGGTCACTTCGTCAAGCTTCTTGTTTGCCTCGAGTAGTTCCTCCTTTTTTGCCGTTAACTGCTTTGCAGTTTCAGCGAGGGCCGCCTCTGCTTTCTCTTTCCCCAGGCTCGCCACTTTCGCACTCGAGCCGAGGCTCGCCTTCTCGGTTTCCAGCTCTTGCACCCTCTTCTTCAAAGCCTCAACCTCCGAGTCGATTCCTGCCTTGGCCTCCAAACGCGCCCTCCCTTCTTTATAGATCTGCGCCCTCCGACTCATGTGATAGACGTCCTGGGCAAGCTGTAACACAGAAACAAGGGAGGTCAGGGGTGAAAGCCTAATCGAGGCGAAAGACGGGAAGAGTCTTGGTCCTTACCCCGATGATCTTCACGGCGGCCGACATTTCCAGCTCGACTTCGGACATCTTCCATCTCGATTCGTGGTCGATGGGAATTTGGCAGCAATGGTACACTGCCCCGGCAGCACGATTATCCCGAGGAACCAACCCAATCCGCCTGGGCTTACCATCATCCCCGATTAATTTATAACCCCCGGGAAGGTGCGGCTCGGATATTTTCAGCATCTTGAAGAAGTCGGAGATGTCGCCCTTTGGGGGGTGGAACGGGAGGTGTGACACCCTCACGGCCTCGGAGGAGAACGGGGTCGGCGCTTTCTCGGTCCCCGAAGGAGTCGAGGGGAGGGAGCCAGTAGAAATCGTAACCCTCGACTGGCTACCCCCCATTTGATCAGTGTCCTTCGCCTGCTTGGGGGCTGACACGCCTTTCGAGTCTTTCTCCTTCCTCGAGCGTTTCTTCTCGGGCTCAGAGAAGGGGGCTTTCTCCTTCCTCTTTAAGGTCGGCAGGACCGGCGCTTGACTCGGCTCGGCTCCAGTTTGATCTGACGGCCTCAGAAGAATGGCGTCCACTGTTTTGTGGGGCTGCGCCACCTCGATCGCCTTTGTTATGGCATGCCGAGCCGCGAGCTCCTCCATGTCGGCCCTCATCTTTGCCAATCGACTCATTACCGCTTTATCTGCAAAAAAGGAGAGAGTCAAGATTAGAATCGACTTGAGGGTTGCAAAGTCCAGAAGGGAGCAATAAGCGATTATGTAAGTCGACTCGGTCGCCTGTTTTACCAGGGTTGAATGTCCGACTAACGATCCCGGGGGCTAGGCCGAAGTCCACCAGAACCTTGTCCTCAATCAACCTTCTGCAGTCGAATTGACCGAGGGACAAAATATCTCGAATAAACGTGTTTGACCAGCGCGTAGCCCCTGCCGGCAACGTCGGGCTGGGCCTCCAACACCACATTCTGTTCCAAAGATGTGGCCACCCCGACTCACTCTCGACATACACAAACTGCTGCTTCCAGGTATGCCCGTTTGAAGAGGTCGGCGATGTCGTGAGCTTGCGTTTCTGCTTAAATGATAACTGCACGAACCCGTAGCCCGACCCGGATTTCTCTTTGGTCACACTCACGTTGAAGAGGTCCTTGGCCACCCCAAGCATTGGAATCCCGAAATACTTCATCAGGACTCGGACCCCGTTGAGCATCGCATAACCATTCGGCATCAATTGGACCGGGCTGATGTTCAGGTGGTTCAGGATGTCGAGGATGTCATCGCCGATTGGAATCCGAAACCCTGCTTGAACCATTTTCCAGGTTACAGCTATGCAGTTGGTCGGTGGGTCAGTCATGGTTTCCCCTCGTCGAGGTCGAACTATACTGTACCCTCCTAACTCTACGTCCCCTCCAAACAAAATCTTTCTAAAATCTTCAAACATCTTGGGCGATACCTTGCTATCGACCAGCCTAGGGTCCTTGTCCAGAATCCGGTCGGGGGACTTCCTACCATAAGGAATATGTACGGCATCTTCACCGCGACTCTCCGAAGTCGATGGCCCCGCGCCTCCTACTCGACTCGAATACTCGGACACTAGAGTCATCCCCACAGGGGGTATTGCTGCTAGGGGCTCAGCCGAGGTTACGGGACCCAAAGGGGAGGCCGATTGTCTATCATCCGACTCTCCCGATTCTTCCGATTCGCTTGCCTCACCTGAGGCCTGAGACCTAACCGATTCCTCCTTGCTCGGTGACGAGGAAAGCGAGTTTATTTCATCCCCGGGTCTGGGAATTTTATCCGACAAGTCTGAGCTAGTCGAGGTAGAAGAAGACATCCCACTGCTCAATAATTCTTGGATCGGTTTCCCTTGAATTCCGCTTTCTCCTTGAAATAAGGATCAAGTTTTCTGGGTGTCAGGGATCGAGTCGAACGTTTTTCGAGATGGGGATCTTCTCACTCGATTACGGACTCTCAAATAAATAGGAAAATAAAGAAATTAAAGCAGTAAGAGGGAAAGAAGCTAAGTCGAGAGGGCTTACCGAAAAATTTCGCAGACGACTCGATCGACTCGAAGGATCCAGAGGCTGGGCTCGAAAAGCTTCGAAGAACTCGAATTGCTCTGAAAATTTCTGAAAAGTGAAGGGAAGAAATGAAGGTCTTAAGGGGCTATTTATAGGGTTACTTTGGGCGGGAAAATCGAAGGCGAACCGTCGCCATCATTACGCCTGGGGGCCCACTTCTCGAAATCCGAAAGGACGCTGCCACATCATCGTGGTACCGCCTTTCCGGGGGCTAATGACGTGGGCCAATCCGGGACCGAAACGTAACCACATGTGGGCCACTACCAGCTCGCCACGTGGAGTAAAGGACCGGTCCAAGGTGCCACGCAAGCCTCCCAATCGGTCACCTCAACGGCGGATCCTTCAAGAAGGTAAGTGCTGACCATTCAACCGAGTCGACTCGACTGCCCTCCGGAACAGTCGAAACATCCTCGACTATGCCCAGGGCAAGTCGGCGAATACTCGACCGTATAGTTTCTAGGTCGAATTGAGGTCGACCATTCCCGGGGCCCACTCCGCCGCTTCAAGCATTTAATGGGACCTGACAGACCGTACGGAGCAGTTGGCGCATTTAATGCACCTGCAGGATACACTGTACAGGTAATCATTACTTCAATAGGTATAAATACCCCCTCCATAAATGCCATTCACACACAACTACCACATTAAAAGCGCGCAAGTTACTCGATAAGCTCTCAGCCACTCGACCTTGACTTGAGCGTCGGAGTGCCGACAAAGGGAACCACCCACCCTGCCCTCTGTCGGTCCGAAGCTCACGTTTGTTGCTTCTTCCAGGTCGACTCCATCTCGAGCTCTACCACATCAACAAGTTTCAAGTGGTCAAAGTCAACTACTACGGGACACGTCATCAACCCAAAATTCGACACGATCACACAGAATTCCGGCGAATTTGATTTAGCTTTTCTTCTCTCCCTCGAAAACTATCTTCTAAATGACCTTGATTTTCCAGTAGATTTTCTCTGCAGTCCGACCAGTACATTTAGCGGGCGACGACTGTGGATATTCGCCGCAAATGGTTCACGAAGAGTTATCGTGTAAAAATAATGGTGATACAGGAGGGTCTGAAGTCGCCAGTTGAGTAGCGGCAGTACAGAGGCGTGCAGCGGAGGCTGTGGGGTAAGTTCACGGCGGAGACGAGGGTCGAGAATGTGGCTGGGGACGTATGAGACGCCGGAGGAAGCGGCTTTGGCTTACAAACTTTAGACGAATGCAAATAGAATCAGCTTTAAATTAATGTGGATGCACATCAACTTTGATCCAACTTTGAATATACTTTAATATGGATATTGAATTTTCAACACACAAACGAACCAAAATTTTCATCGTAAAAGAAAAAGTCCAAATTTTTAGTTTTCCAATTACTTGCCGGTTTAAACTTTAAACTTTAACCCAACATAAATGGATGTTTATATATATATGTAAATTTTGAAAATAATTTTCATGTATATTGTGTTTCCTAAATTATATCTCTGTCCCAAACAGATGGGATACATTCGAGAAACCAAAACAATAGGCAATATGCAAAAGTATAAGGGGGTAATTTTAGATATGATTCAATTTTACAATTGTCCTGTGTTTACAAAAAGTCTGAAAAGAGTAAACAATCAAATAACAAGTATAATATGCTTGCTAGTTGGTTAAGCTCGATAGATTTAGTCTAGAATTTTCTAAGATGACATAGAACATGTGAATTCAACAATAAAGTCGTGGGTAATCCGAGAAAAACTCCAAAAAGAGTATGAACACATTACACTACAGAAATAAGACTCTCTGAACAAACACTAAAGTGTAAATCATGAAAGGGAGAATGGACACAAGTAGCGACACCTTCAACTGTTACAATTTTATATCTATTAGAATTTTGTAGAGAGGAACATTACACTAAATGATTTAACTTCAAGCTTAAGTCTCAGTTACTTAAATTGCAGCGGGTTCGATATTTATACTCAACCCTCCTCCTTTACTCGGGCTTGGGACCGGCTGTGTCATCTCATAACACCGGCGGAGTTACAGAAGTAATAACTACTAAAACTAACGTAAAATGGTACACATCTTTGCAACAAGGCATAACTGCAGAAGAACACACAATAAATGAAGTCTACACTCACAGTAAAGCAGGGAAGCAAGAATGGACGCAAATACGGACACCTTCAACTGTGTTGGTCTAAACTCTGAAGTCTGAAACACAAATGACCAAAATAAGCCGTACGTGATAATAGGAGGGCCAAGTTTCAATAAATTATAACTGACATAGTTAGCAAGCTACAACAAATTAAATAAAGGAAACTTCATAATTTGAAAGTGGGCAAGCTTCAACAATATAATGGAGGGAGGCTGCAACTTACCACTTCAGCAGCGATCGCCAGTCGTCAGCATACTGTTGCAACAGCATGTCAAGATATCAAGGACCTAATTCCATGGTTGGTAGAAGATTATGAAACTCAAAAGGATTGGAACTGATGGCTGAAATTATAGTGAAAATAAAAAAGAAACTGAAGAGTCCTTGTCTCACATATTTTCCTTTCCATAACATACTTCCTTGTATCTAATAAAAATATCCAACACCCAAAGGCTCAGTGTGCAAATTTTTTTTATCTAATTTGTATTCCTAAACTTCCACCAACTTATCTGTTCTTAATCATAGCATTTAAATTTAAATGTTTCTTAAGTGTATAAACATAGAACACCGCCAATGAAACCAATAATGCTACAACACATACACATCATGATAAAATTATCAGAAATTTGCAAACCTTCTTTCTGTTTTTCATAGGGAAATAAATATATATACTTGGCCTCCCCCTTGCCCGGGCTTGGGACCGGCTGTGTTACAACACAGGCGGAGTTACACCAGTAATAACTATTAAAACTAACATAAAATGACATGTATTACTACTAATCCCTATTGCAATTAGGTTAAATTCAAGGCACCAAAGACAACCAACATTTGCAGTCACAGCTTCATTTGATGAAATTGAAAAGGATACATTAGCAAAACGAACTCATAACACCACCACACTTCAATAACTAAGGAAAGAGAGAAATGACACCAGTGGCTAAAATATTAATAGAGGACCAAACTTCAATAATTTTTAGACCAAGTTAGCAAAGCTACAAAAGATAGAAGTGACCAAACTATAAGGCCTCATTTACTTTTCCTCTAACCAGCAGTTTTTCCCCCTTGGCTCCCCTTTCCTTGTGTTTACTTTTCACAGACTAAAGCCTTGCTTTGTCGTACCAGCCCGCAGGAGTCGCGTGTTCTTGGCAGCTCCACCAGACACGAAATTTTGGCGTGTTGCTGGGAACATGCCTTTTCCAGGGAAGAAGAAATTACAATTTCAACCAAAAGATGACTCTATTTACATCAATTTGCCACTCCAAATTTAAGGTTCCTCATTTTTCTTAAGTTCCCACTTCCCCGCTACCAACGAAAATCTGATGCGGAAATTTTTGGTTTTCTCTCTCCTTTGCACTCTTCCTTTACATTTCTAATTCACTAGTAAATTACAATTCGCCGGCAACAAAGAAGAAGGCGGTGGTGTGCAACAAACGCAGGTCTTGGTGTTTTCCCTTCCAAATTTTTCATAAGAAATCTACCATAAGAACAAAATAAGCTTCCTTACCAGCGATCGGGGAGAGGTCATCGGCGAAATGAGAGATGAACAACGGTGGAATTGCTGGACTGCGGGAAGCCACAAATGAGAAAAACCCAGCAACTAATTTGGGGATCAGAAAATATTGGAATTTAGGGTTAGTTCAACCAAACAACTAGCATTAAATCATAAGGGCAATATTGTAATTGAACAACAAACATCCATTATTATATCAAAAAAGTAAACAATGAAATTAAGATACGGTCCAAATATAAATAAAAGTAAACAAAGGTTATTAATATATAATGTACCTACACTAACTCCTAATAACATGACCTCCTATATCCTTTTGCACTAAAGTAAAGGAGGCCTAATAAGTTAAATAAAAAGAGATCAGTTTCAATGAAAACAACCAGGCCTTAGTAGTTCAGAGCGGGACCAAGCTTTAATAAGTTTGAACCAAGCTTCAATAAATTAAGACCGACAATCAATTCGAATAAATTAAGAAAGATTAAGCTTAAATAAATTATGGATGGGCGAACTACCAAGCCTAAGGTAAATTAAGGGAGAATGCCAAAAACAACTTACAAGCGACCAAGCTTTGATAATCCAACAAGTCAGGAAACAGAGAATGACAAAACACAGTTCTAGTGACCAAGCTTTGATAATCCAACAAGTCAGGAAACAGAGAATGATAAAACACAGTTCTAATTGACCTAGGTTTCTACAAATTAAGTCACTGAGCTAGCTGCTGCAATGAGACCATACTATTATTAAGTGACCAAGCTTCGATAAAGTAAAAGATAGATTAAGAGAGGGATCAAGCCTAATTAGATTCAATAAATTAAGAAACGTAAAAAATGGGAGAAGAGAACTGTCAAAAAAACACATTAAGGACCAAGCTTGTAAAGCAGAAAGTGATAAGTTTCTTCAATAAATTTAAAAGTGACCTAGCGTCAATAATTGAAATAAAGGAGGGAGGTTAGCCACTTAGAATTTACCAGGCAGCAACACTCGCCACTTGCAACAGTATTCCGATAAAGAAAGCAGTGCAGTAGGAAATAACATAGCTATCATCAGATACCATACACCAATCAACAAACGAAACCAGGATAAAACCTTTGCTTGTCAGCACCTCATAACGGGATTCTTTTAACCATAGTGATAATGTAGTAGGAAAAATGAAATTGTCAGAAACCATGATTAAATCAGGAGTTGTGATCAGAATCAAATGAGCACATTCGAAATTTTAAAGCATGACGCCAAAAGCCGCGGAGCATGTCAAGAGATCTAGGACAGGTACATCCATGGTTCATTGTGGAACTCAAGACTGGAACTACTTCTTGCCAAAAATGTAGTGAAAAAAGAGAAGGACCTGAACTGTCTCTTTATTCTCTCATATATATATCTTGCTCTTCCCTCTGCGTATATTTCCTTTTATCCTAATTTCAATAAATTATCCAACACCAATGGCTCAGTGTGCAAAACTAATATCCAACTCAATCACTTACTGACTTGATGCCTTCCAAAACAATTAATTGTCAAAAGCGGTCAAGCTTCAATAAATTTGGAAAGTGGCCAAGCTTTAATAAGATAACAAAATGGCTAGATTTCAAGAAATTACAAGTGACCAAGTTTCAATAAATTAATGAAGGGACCAAACATCTAAATTAACATGTCTATCATCACACGACGTAACCAACTCAACAAACTACACCAGGATAAACCATTACTTGTCAACACCTCTTACAACGGGCATTCTTGTAACAAGAGTGGTGAAATAGGAAGAACATGATTATTGAATAATGAGCTTTGGCCTTACTCGCCCCCAAAAGCTAGCTGTTGAGGGGAGGTTTGCCATGCCATTATATATTGAACACCACATCACTAATTATTCGATGTGGGACATTTAACAATGATTGTCAGAAACCATAACTAACTAGGGAGACATGACACTAAAAACCAAAATCGCACATCCGAAAGTTGAAAAGCATAAAGCCAACAACAGCAGGGCACGTCAAGAGATCAAGGACAGCTACATCCATGCTTCATGGAGAAAATTATGAAACTCATAAAACTGGAACTAATTACCCAAAATGTAGTGAAAAGCGGAAAAGGCTGAACTGTTTTCTTGTTACCTCACATATCTTGCTGATCCCTTTGCAAAACATATTTCCTTTTATCCTGAGTTTTCAACAAAATATCCAACACGATATCAACTAAATCATTTAAACTTGATGCCTTCCTAAACATTTTTGTCAAACGTGGACAAGCGTCAACAAATCAGGAAAGTGACCAAGCTTCAACAAATTAAGAAAATGGATAGATATCAATAAATTACACATGACCAAGTCTCAATAAATTAATGAAGGAACCAAACTCCAAAACAATTTCAAGTGACCAAGCTTCAATAAATTACAGGTGAAAAAGCCCTAATAAATTAATAAAGTGAGCAAATTTAATATATAACAAGTGACCAAGCTTTGATAAAGTAAGAGAGGGGGCCAGGCTTTGCTTCTATAAATTAAGTGACCATGTTTTTTAGGGAATTAAGAGCGACGAAGCACCAGTAAACTAAAAAAGATTAAGCTGGACCAAGCTTATACATTATAGAAGGAACAACAAGATAGATTTCAATAGATTAAGAAAGGGACAGAGTCTAAGCTTTAATATATTATTATGCGGAGTAGAATGGCAAAATAAATTAGAGAAAGAGAGAATGGTGAAAAAAAGTTACAAGTGATCATAGGCTTCTATAAATTAAGAAAGGGACTTATACATACTATACGCTTCAGCAAATTACAAGTAACCAAAGCTTCAATAATTAAATAAAGCAAGGACCAACTTTCACTAAATTACCAGTGCTCAAGCTTTAAATTAACAAAGGGACCAGACTTCAATAAGTTAAACTAACTAGTAACTACAAAGGTTCAGTAAATCAAGAAAGTGAACATGCTCCAATAAATTAAGTCATAGCTACAATAAGATAAAAAAGATCAAGCTTCTGAAAGGGAAAACCGCATAGAAAGGGACAAGGCTTCAACAAATTAAGACCCCGACGAATCCCAATGAATTAAGAAAGATTAACTGAAAATAACTTGACCTAAACTTCAGTAAGTCCATAAACTGATCGAGCTTCAATTAAATTAGAAAAGGATCAGCCCCAATGAATTACAAGTGACCAGGCCTTGAATTAAATAAATTAAGAAACAGAGAACGGTAATAACACAGTTCTAAACCTAGGCTTCTACAAATTAAATTACTAAGCTAGCTGCTGCTATAAATTAACAAATAAACTAACTCCAATTAAGCAAGAAAAGGACCGTAATTCAATAAATTACAGGTGATCAAGCTTCATGAGGGACCAAACTTCAATAAATTACAGGTGGTGAAGCCTTAATAAGTTAATAAATAGAGCAAACTTAAATAAATTACAAGTGACCCAAGCTACAATAATTACAACTGCCTTTTAAGGTTCGATATATGAAAACAGAAAGCTTCACTAAATTAAGAGAATTAAGGGTGATGTAGGTCCAATAAATTAAGAAAGATTATGCTCAACCAAAGCTTAAATAAATTATGACACAAAATCTGGACTGATGATGAATTCAAATAAATTAAGAAAGACTGAGCTTGAATAAACTTAAATAAAATTTACAATATATTGAGAAAGTACTACACCTAAGGTTTAAATAATTTACAAGCCACCTGAGCTGAAATAATGTATAAGTTAAGAAACTGTCCAAGCTTCAATAAATTAAGAAAGGGGCAAGGCTTTGTTCTACGTAAACCAAAGCTTATATAAATCATAAAGCTCCAATAAACTAAAAAGATTAAGGCTCGACCAATCTTAAATAAATTATGAAAAGAAAACAGGGACAGAGCATAAGCTTTAATAAATTAAAGAAAGCAAGAATGCCGAAAATAAGTTACAAGTGATCATAAGCTTCTACAAGTTAAGAAAGGGACTATGCTTCATAAATTACAAGTAACCAAGCTTCAATAAATTGAAATAACCACTATGATTGAGGAAAGTGAACTCACTCCAATAAAGGAAGTCATAGTTATAATAAGATAAAAAGGATGAAGCTTCCAAGTTAAGAAAGGAAAAATGGCCCGAATAAATTGCAAGTGATTAGGATCCAATAAATTAATAGTTACCAAACTTCAATAAGTTAAGAAAGGGAGAACACATAGACGTCCTGAACTTTAAGTTATAGACAAATAGGCAATAGCCCAACGAACAGTCAACAAAGGGAAGAAAATCTGTCAAAGGTTGCAATCAATGGATGATGGTGAATACTACCGACCAAATTGAAGATGGGACAGGGTGTCCCATAGGAAAAATATATATATATAACCCAAAAGTAACACATCAAATGACAGAAAGGTACCAAATGGTTCAACAACCGCTCGCTCAGCAAACAAGAAGGTAACATACAGCAAATCCTTCCCAGTAGGCTACAGCCGGAGCATCTTAAAGGAGAGAAGGGGAATTTCCACCTTAGCCTATAATCATGAAACATATTCTTTTGGAAAATCGCCAGTTTTTAACAAATAGTAAGCCTAGAACGTGTTTTTTGTCTTCTTCTAAAAGATAAAACAAAAAACCAGGAATAAAGTCAACTAAGAAATACATTTACAAATTCAATTAGCAGAAAGGTTCAAGATTCTTCAAGAAACAAACGTAAATTGGTAGTTTGGTATACCCTATCAGAAAATCAACAAAATTTGGCAATTAAGGGAGAGACAAGTCCAGATTCCAAAAAAGAATTTGGTACCCTATCAGAAAATCAACAAAAACAATCATTTAATTAAATTAAATATTCTAGATTGGTCACTTCTTATGGGCCACTCTTTTCTTTTCTTTTCTTTTTTTTTTTTTAAAAACCGACGACTGTCTCTGTCTGGGATCTTACCAACGCCCCTTTTCATATATAAATCAGCCTAGTCCAAAAGAGAATACGATTGTGCATGATCTAAACTCATTGATACAATCCAATATACCACAAGTGAGCATAATCGTTAACATCAACCCTCATGCTAGACAACTTCAACGGATCATCGCCCTGACCTCCCGGCTAAATTGATATGGGCCGATGTGGACCACTCACCTTCGTCAACTTCCAATTGTGCTGGACTTCTGCTCTGCTCGTCGCCAAATATTCTACCACGGTGTTGCCTTCTCGATGAATGTGGGTATCTAATGGGCCACTCTCTTGGTCATTTGTAGAAAACATAGAAATAAATGGGCCGAATTCTTTTAAAGCCTTTGGATTTGAGAATTTGGACCTATGCAGTCCCTGTTGAAATTGGGCCTTTCCTTTCATATGTTTGGTTTGCTGGTTTTAATTGTATGTAAAATAACAATTTATAATTGCCCTTACTAAATTTTTGTACCCAGACAAAAAAGGAAATAATTTCCCTCCTTAAACAAGGGATATGATGATATGAAGACAACAACTCCATAATTTCGATACTCGGATTTTCGGGCTTTTTCTAAAAATATTATAGTTTTGCAAACATATTGCACATCTATTGTACTTTCTGGGGATATTGTAAAAATATTGTAAGCCGGTTTCTATGAAACCGGTTTTCGGGGAATTTTTTTTTTTTTAATTATTTTATAAAGCCGGTTTCCATGTAACCGGTTTAATTTTGATTTATTTTTTTCGCCAAATTTCCAAGACTGAAACTATAAATAATTTTTAAAAAAAAACTTATTGTAAGCCGGTTTCTATGAAACCAGTTTTAGTGTTTTTTTTTTTTTTTTTTTTTTATAAAGCCGGTTTCAATGTTACCGATTTATTTTTGATTTATTTTTTCACCATTTTCCCAAGACTGAAATTAGCAATAATTGAAAAAAAACTTAACTGGTAACATTGAAACCGGCTTTATAAAAACTTTAAAAAAAAAACACTAAAACCGGTTTCATAGAAACCGGCTTACAATAAGTTTTTTTTTTTTAAATTATTTATAGTTTCAGTCTTGGAAATTTGGCGAAAAAAATAAATCAAAAATAAACCGGTTACATAGAAACCGGCTTACAATATTTTTGTAATATCCCCAGAAAGTACAATAGATGTGCAATATGTTTGGAAAACTATAATATTTTTAGAAAAAGCCCCGGATTTTCTCTCCATTCAACTTCTAATAGATACGGTGTACGGTGATCGATTGGGTCTATTACGAAGCAATGTCTTTACTAGCGGGTCTGTATCAACCCTGGAACTTTATTCTCACATATTAATTTGTGTTCCAACTTAGGAAGTTAAATGTGAAAGTGCCATCCATATAAACAAGAAAAATTATATATGCTACCTTTGAATTTAGGAGTAGTTATAAATTAATTCTGTTGATATTATTAATTACACATCAGTATCCTTAATAATTAGGATGTCATTATAGTATTGCAATTTCTATTGAGATGTTTTACCCAAAAATATTGAAAAGTTTAAGCCCGAGATGTAAAAATACTAGGGGAGTTAATTCATAATTACCTTTAAACTCATGTATAGTATATGTAGCTCACCCTATAAAATAAGACTATCGCTATGAATTAGAAATATATGTGAAAAGGTTATAGTTTGCGACCTCAATTATTTTTTTTAATAAATTGTAATTTGATTTTATTCATCGTATGACACGTACACAAAATTTCTTCCACGTGTCACATGATAAGTGGAATCAGGTTGCACTTTGTTATAAAATAATAATTAAAGTTGCAAACGTAGACATTTTATAATTCAGAATGATCGAAATTTTTGTCTTAACAAATTATTTCGACTTGTAAACCACCATCTAATATTTGCATTTTTAACATATTACCATCTAAACTCATTTGTTTAGTGGTTTTGGGTAAAACAAACAAGACACGTTGTATATATATGATACATATACGTGTCTTGTTTTTTTTGAAGAAAAAATAAATAAATAAATGGTGGTATATCACAAATACAAATCTTAAATAATGGTTTCCAAATTAAAATAATTTGTGTTGTGAATTAAAAAAAAAACTATAGTTAGGGCCTTCAAGCTGACTTAGTCTTTTATAATATCATGTTTGATATTGATCCTAACACTATTCACATATTAAGTTCTCCATTGAATCCATTCAGCCCAATCTAATATTTGATATCAAACATGAAATTAATGAAAATTAGGTTGATCATAAGGAGTCATAAAGTCGTATCAAACAAAAAATAAGATCGGATAAGCAAAACTTAATTCCACCTAATTCGAGACATGAAGATTACCTTCTTCAAATTAATCTTTCGTATCAAACGGCCCCAAGTGAATATGGAAATGATTGGTTAAATATGAACTTATATAAAGTAGACGAATACTCGTATATAGCTTGAATTATGAATTTGTTATCACGACCCTTCACCTTACCATTGAAATAAAGACGTAGAAATAAAATAAAATATAATATAGAATCTTTCATGAAACAAACGATAGGCAGGGCCAGGGACAAAGACCGGAGTTAGTATTTGGGCATAATTAGGGAGGAAGTAAAAGAAAAATATTTTTGAAGGCAAAAATTATTAATTTTTAAAAAATTGATCATGAACATTACTAATTTAAAAATATTTCAAAAGAAATTTTTGTTAATTAATGATTACAAAAGTTGGAGACAGATTTTAACTGATTCTATAAAAGATTAAGGGTTCGAAACCTATTTGATAAAAAAAAAAAAAAATCCTTGAAAAGAATTTTAGTTATTGTCCGATCGAATTCAATTAAATGAGACTTAAAAAAAAAAAAATCCACCCCTCAAAATAATCATGAAAGAAATATATAAGAATATTTGAATTATAAGTTGTGATATGGGCAAGATTTATATTTCATATTTTTTTAACACATGCTCTCAAGTGAGATTCGAATCTAAATCATTGTCCTAGAAAAAATCACTTGAACCAATTGACATATATTTCACATTTAAATTCATTTTAAATGCACTTTAGTTCTTGATATATGTAAATTGTGATATTTTTTTACATCAAGATTCATTTCACGTAGACACATAAATAAATTCTTCAATCAAAAATAAAAAAAGGAAGACTTTTCTGAGAAATTAAATAATTATAATATAAATTTTTGAACAATTTTTGAGTTATTTGACATTATTTTTACCGGAAATATATTGAGCAATTATTATGTTGCTACGATCATTATGAAGGATCAAAGGGCTTCAACAAAATTAATCAATATTATTAACTAAATTAAAAATAATAAAACTATTAAAAGCTAAATACATATAAATCTTTGGGTTAATTACACCTAGCCCCCATATTAGATAAGATAATTACAAGTCGCCACCATTTTTAGATTAAATTACGGATACCACCCTTCATGAAATAAGAAATTACATTCAACCACCATTTTCGTTTAAAAGTTGATGACGTCAGCAAATTTTTTAATAAAAACCCGAAAATACCCTCCATTGACTTTGATCAAAATTTTTATTACCATGTTACCCTTGGGGGTTAACAGTAATTAACTATACTAATATGGGGGTTAAGTGTAATATTTTCTAAAAAGAATTAGAATTGTCATTTTTGGACAAATTATAACATTTATAACGACTATATTCCTCTTTCAACTATAATTTATTAAAATGAATTAAAGATTTATTTTATTATCAATATTAAGGTAAAATATAAGGATCAATTAGTTATGATTAAATAATAATTAGAAACATAATTAATTGTGGGGACTTTATTATTGAATTTTTTTATTTACTTAGCTTAATAAAAAAGATATTAATTTAGTTAAATTATTTTTTATATAGATATAAATTAATTACTAATAATTATTAAATAATAATTAATTATAAATTAAAATTACGAACTTTTGATTTATAATATATGTATTAAAATTTTCATGTAAATATAAAAATTTTCCTCATAGAGATATATAATTAGTAAAACTTTCAATATTGAACCTTTTTAGTTAGATTTGATTCGATTTGAGTTAATTGATAATTTTTTAATTTAGTGAGAACAATTTGCATATTTGATTGCATAATACAAAATATAGTTTCTATATTTTAGAATTAGTTCAAATATCGTTATCGGTAAATTTCTATTATAAAGTACTAAATTCCCTAAAAATCCTATTTTAATTAAATTAAGATAATGTATTAAAAAAAATAAGACTTGTTTAATTTAAAGAAAACATGTGTGAGTTTTACAAATCAAACTAAATATATAAAATCAAATAAAACATGAACGAAGTGTATAATTAATTGTAGTTTAAAGAGGAATATAGCCGTTATAATAATTATATTTTGTCAAAAAAAGAAAATTAAGAAATTTTATTAAAAATATTACACTTAACCTCTATATTAGTATAGTTAATTACAATTAACCCCTATATTAGTATAATTAATTACAATTAACCCCCATATTAGTATAGTTAATTACAGTTAACCCCAAGGACAACATGTGAATAAAAATTTTGACCAAAGTCAATGAAGGGTATTTTCGGATTTTCATTAAAAATTTTGTTGACATCAGCAACTTTTAAACGGAAATGGGGATTGAATGTAATTTCTTATTTCATGAAGGGTGGTGTCTGTAATTTAATCTAAAAATGGTGACGGATTGTAATTACCCCATCTAATATGGGGGCTAGGTGTAATTAACCCTAAATTTTTTGGTCTTTGGTCGGACAACAATATACACGCATGAAAAGATCTTGCGAGGATATCCCCAAAGTTAACAGGCACGTGCACACCACGTGCGCCGTTGATAATTGTGAAAATCAAAAGGGCAAAAGTCATCCCAAAGTGTCCTCATGCACACCCCATGTGAACAATTGCAAGGACAAAATACACCAAAAGCCCATCTAATATTTTACTATGACTTCTTCCTTCTTCCTTCTTCCTTCTTCCTATAATCCATTCCCTAATAATGCATAGATACCAATAGGGAATTTTGCAGGGGTTTGATTTAGATGGCATGAAAATTCCCATCTTATAAAATTTTCTTTAGTGAATTTCGTATTTTATAAATTGTTGTAGAAAAAATTCTATACTGACTGTACATGTTATACGCATTTTAAATTTTATGCGAGCCGTAGTGCAGGCGAGATTAGAATTTGTGAAAATTTCAAAGTAGGGACTTCACCTAATTTTATTTTATTTTATTTTTTTGAAACTGACTTCACCTAAAATATTGTCTTTGATATATGGTGAACGCAAACTGATGCTTCACTTTTTATTTTTTCTTAAAAGAATAAATGTTGATTCTCAAAAGACTCGAATTCGAATCATATATACAGAAACTTATCATTAAATAATTTGTTTGTTTTTTTGTTAATTTGTCTTAAATTTAAAAAAGGACAATATAGACAAAATCCACTTAAAATAATAATAAATGATCTTTGGAGGTGATGAGTAATTGTGTGCTAACATAAGATTTTGGGTTTTTTTTTTTTTCACTCCAACTTTTAGGGTGTTTTGCACTTTAATATATAATCTTTGAAATTTTACACTTTAGTATTCAACCTTTGGATTTTATTGCACTTGAGTGCCCAATCTCAGATCTGGTCATTAAAAAAAGGGCTAATCACAGAAACCCCCCCATCCTTTGGGGGTTTTGGCACTTTCTCCCCCTATACTTTCATTTTTGGCATTAAACCCCCTAACCTTTGAAAAATATTACACTTAACCCCTTGTAACAAACTTTAGCAAAGCAAATCTATACAAAGTTGATATCAAATGTGTAGATATTATATATCAAATCGAAGCTCTCGACGCAAGGAACACAACAATGGTCTCGAAATCAAAATCCGACAACCTACGAAGTAGAAATTATCGGTTAAAGACGACGCACGACGATCGAAGCTTTTGGCAGCCAATAGGGTTGGCTGGGGTATGGGTTTTGTTCTCCTTGGAGAGACGAACACGATAGCGGTGGTCTTGAAGCTTGGGTCGCTATATCGGAGGAGAAATCGACGATCAAAATTTTTTGAAGGGGTTAAGTGTAATATTTTTCAAAGGTTAGGGGGTTTAATGCAAAAAATGAAAGTATAAGGGGGAAAGTGTCAAAACCCCCAAAGGATGGGGGGGTTTATGTGATTAGCCCTTAAAAAAATGACACGTGCTTTGCACTTATTGACTGGATTTGAAATTGGGCACTTAAGTGAATTAAAATTCAAATGTTGGGTATCGAATTCTTAAATTTCAAAAAATAGGTATTAAAGTACAAAACACCCTAAAAGTTGGGATGGAAAAAAATAATAACCCTAAGATTTTATTAGTTAATATTTGTAAGACAAGAGATTTTCGTGCTGCTTATGCTTAACATAGGATTGTGGGTACAATTAACTCTATAAATATATGAAAATGAATACGATATAATATGAACCGACAATCCATATATATATATATATATATATATATATATATTAATTTATCATATAAGAAGTATCTAATATAGTACATGACACGACTCGATAAAGTAAACAATTTAAAAATACTCGTGTATTATGGGTACTTTTGCGTAAGGAATTTCTCCTTCCTATCTCATTATATATTCGAGTCATATCAAACTATTAATTTGTTGTGTTTTCCTATCAATAATAATAACTTCCACGAGAATTCAAACATGACATATTTGATTAAACTAATACAGTGTTACTGTTTAATTACACTACTCCATCTTAAGGAATGTGGCTCATACATCATGTGATCCAATTGAATATTTTCTCGTTTTAAAGTAAATTGTTTGATCATGCTCGGCATGTAGTATAGTTGCATACTTCATTAAAAAAACTAATTTAAATGGGGTTAGATTGAATCAAGTCCATCATATAACATGATAACGAGTATATATAATATATCATTGTTATGTAAATTTTATATATTTTAAAAGTGAGATCAATAATTTTATAAAATATCACATGATAAATAATTAAGAACTCTGAAGTGACTAAATAATTACTCCAATTAGAATTTTACCACAAGAAAATAGTGTTAAATATAAACCCTTTTTAGTTAAAGAAGCATGTGTTAAAATTTTCTTTTGACTTCACTGCCCCATCCACCTCTGCCTACTTTCGGCTCTGCCATGTGCTGTAAACTATCATGACTTACTGGCTATGATGCACGGACACTTCTAAAAATATCATTTTACCGTGTCGTGTCGTGTCCGACACTCCTCACGTGGGAAATTAAAGAAAAAATCCGTATCGCCGTATCCGTGTCGTGTCGTGTCCGTGTCGCCGTGTCCGTATCCGTGCATCATAGCTTACTGGCACATTATATAATTGTTGATGTAATTCCGTATTTATTGGTGAATTTCCTATTTATTATTACTATTATTATTATTATAGTTTTTTTTTATAAAAAATTATTAAAAAAAAAAAAAACCCTGCAAGTTAAAATGGAAGATTATAATCCTCTTTCATTTGAAGCTCAATGCTCTCAACCGGAGCATCAAAGATTATTGTTCCCAAAATATCATGGTCTTTATGTGCGAGCACATCAGCACAAGCATTCTCATTTCTTTTGGTGTGGTGGATGATTATACTTTTCCAAAAAAGAGTTAGAAAATTTTTGCAATCCAAAATGATATTTCTGAGTAGGTGGTCAGTCATTTCAAAATCTTTGATGAGAAAAATAACAGTTCTCGAGTCTGATTTCACAATAATTTTCTCAAACTTCATTTCTCAAGCAAGGCGAAAACTTTTACGAGAAACTCTATTATCGTGATGGAGATATTTCCCAAATTATATATATACCCGAAAATCCAACACGTGTTAGAATCTCGAATGAGTCCCGCAACATTTGCAGATCTTCCATTCTGATGAACACTACTATTAGTGTGTAGCTTGACCCAGCCCTTCTGAACCGAAGCCACCAAAGCATCAAACATATCATTGTATTTGATGTTAAGATTTATCTTGCCCTATTTTGGTTAATTAAACAAAAATAATAGTGGCAAATTTACATGCTCACCTTGTAATGTTTGAATTCTACGTTTAATCTTCAACATATTAAATACTCGAATAATCAGTGAAAGAATGAAGTTTATTAGAAATTAACATATTTATAATATTTTTTGAAAACAATATTAGTTTCTACTCAAATCTAAGTGGGGACAATTGATATAATATACATTTAAATAACTAAACCTGAAATATAAAACTTACCAAGTTATAATTATTTTTAAAAGCACTCGACCACCATTTCTTATTTTGAATACTCCATACTTCACCTTTTGAAATATTAAAAAAGTTTCCAATTGCAATTTGACCTTATACGTCGTGAAAGAGATAACGATTCAACTAAGAATTTTCAAAAAATATATATTCTCTACGCATTTAGATTGTCCAATTTAATTAATTATTCGGCACTACACTGACTTAACTAGAAATCTCGTATTTAAAACATAAAACTAATATTGGTACATGCCGATCGTACTTTTTTTTTTAATACACGAATAGCTAAACGGGATTCGGATCCCGATATTCCTCTAAAAAATGAACTCATTAACCACTTAGACCGATCCTATTGACACAAACCAATCATACTTAAAAACCATAATAGTCGTTCGAAAATTCCCAATACCCGAAATTGTATCTTCTCATAGACATAAATAAGAGATATTATTTCAACTATACCATGACAAATTGCTACTTCATAAAATTAAACTAAAAAGAATCTATTACAAACCATGACAAATTATTTAGCCTAAAGTAGTCATCGCATTATTTAATTTTAAACGAATATAAAGTGAAATGCAACTTTTAAAAAAAGAAAAAGAAAAAGAAAAAGAATGATTAACAACAATTTCAATTATATGATATGATTTATATTCAACAATCATTTATTTGTTGTGGCTCGTGTGGGGTATCTTAGAGAGACAATGACAAGAGAGAGAAATTAATAAATAAATACATAAACAAGTATCCAACCCCACCCCAGCTTTTACGAGTACCACATTCTACTAAAATCATACCAACTCCCTTTGTCTCCCTACTTTTATGTCTTTGGAGATTATACTAATCATCATAACCATTATCATAATAATACCAATTTTTAATTGGCATTATTGCTAGGAGCCTATATATATATGTTTTTAGAAGTAATTACATTTAACGCCCTTTAAAATTTTAAATATTATAACTGAATCTTTATTAATTATTTTATTATATTTGGGTTATTTTTACATCAAATCATTATTTTGTCCTAGATTTTGGGATTTGAATTTCCTATTTGTCCCTTCCTTAATAGGATTTTTTAATACCAAATTTGCCCTAAAACTTAAGGCAAAGGTGAAATAAGAAATTCAAATATCAAAATTTATCATGTCGCTCTAAATTTAACGAAAAACTAATCTTGTGTAATTTATAATTTTTAAAAGGAGTCAAAATATAATAAAATAACTAACAAAATTCAAATGTAATATCTGAAACTACAAATGGTGTTCAATGTAATCTTTGTTTTTAAAACCTAAAGAGAGGGACCATATATATATATATATATATATATACTATCTATATTATCGTTAAATTAATGATCATATACTATGACAACTCTATTCTTGCACCCAATAATTATAACTTTATTCTATAGTTAAGTTACATAATAAAAAGTAAAATGGATCTAATTAACCAATTACAAGAACTAGATGGATTGGATTCAAATTCCATCATTTCAGGTATTGGGGACTAATAAATTAAATACACCAGCTAGGAATAATTGACTCAATAATGTGTATATAATATAATGTTTTATCATAAGAAATTAATTAATTATTATTTGGTTGCATGATGAAATACTAAAATAGTTATTCTCCTTATGCATCGTTCAAGAGCATGTGATGGTGGTGGGGTTGAATTATTGCTCTATCATAGTATATGTTTTCATCTTATTTATTATAAAATTAATTCATTATTTATGTATACAATTAATATATCTCATTTCTGTAAATTAAAACTGATAGGAAAGGGATACACCAAAACCGAGTGTACGCAGCGAAAATTAGAATTCCTCTCCAAATGCCCAATAAACAATCAACCAAGTATGCCAACGGATAGAAAAATAATCAACCAAATAAGAATAATAGAGATACGAGATTTAACGTGGAAAACCCCTTCAAATCGAAGGTAAAAATCACGAGGCCTACGAGACCCAAAAATAAATCCACTATAATACGAGACAAAATTACAGCAGTTCAAATACCAATAAATCTAACTCCAAACACGAACCAAACACCGTTTCGATCCAAAATGAACTAGAACACAAAAGGAGAAAAGAACACAAAACCAAGCCGAAATTCGTGCTACTGTTCACGAACCAAAAACCCGATTTACAATGCTCCAAATCCGATCTCCACCATTCACTTTCAAGTTCGATGAGTTAGGAACCTGTTATCCGAAAATCAGCTCAATCGGACCACAAATGACCTCCAGATCGTCCGCGCAAAGTTGTTGTCGCCGCCCAAAAAACTGGACAAAACTGGGCAGAAAATATTGCTCTGTTTTTCCCAAAACTGTTGCTGCTATACACGATCAGCAACACACCAAAAATAAGGAAAAATCTGAACCTATTCTTCTTGGGCTTTCATTATATATTCCAAACAACAACCCTATTAGATTAGGAAAAGGATATTGTGGACTTTAATACCAATTCAGCCAACAAATATAATTGGGCTGGACCCAACAAATGTCCCCCTCTAGCCCATGTGAGGAAGGAGACAAACCACCATTAAAATCATTCAAACTTGAGACCCGCCATTCTGTAGACTTTCTCGAGTCCAAATCTCCGGCCAAATCTGAATCTGTATATCCAACTAACATCGGTTTCCCAGACCCAAAACAAAGCTTCAAATCTGTAGTGCCGCAGAGATATCTCATAATCCATTTTACAGCATTCCAATGCTCTCTACCCGGATTTCAGAGAAACCTGCTAACTTTGCCAACTGCATGAGCCAAATCCGATCTCGTACGAACCATGACATACATCAAACTTCCAACCGCGGATGCATAGGGAACACCTGGCATGTCCTTCTTATCTTCATCATTAGAAGGAGACTATGCACTACTCAGCTTAAAATGTCCATCAAGAGGAGTACTTACAACTTTAGCTTTATCGATGTGAAATATCTGGATCACCTTCTCAATGTACTTCTCTTGAGACAACCATAACTTCTTGGCATTTCTATCACGAGAAATTCTCATGCCAAGAATGTGCTTCGCAGGTCCTAAATCTTTCATGGCAAAAGATTTGCTCAACTCATTCTTCAACCTGTCAATTCTGGAAGCACTATGACCAATAATGAACATATCATCAACATAAAGCAATAAAATGACAAAATCAACATCAGAGAATTTTTGAACAAATACACAATGGTCAGCAGCAGTCTTCGTGTATCCCTGCTGCAGCATAACTGATTCAAACTTCTTATACTATTGCCTTGGAGCTTCTTGCAAACCATACAAGCTTTTCCTTAATCTGCAAACAAAATTCTCTTTCCCTTTAACGACGAAACCCTCCGGTTGTTCCATATAAATCTTCTCCTCCAAATCGCCGTGGAGGAAAGCAGTTTTCACATCCATCTGTTCAACTTTGAAATCAAGACTAGCTGCTAAGCCCAAAACAAGACGAATTGATGATATTTTCACAGGTGAGAAAATCTCTTCAAAATCAATTCCTTTCTTCTGATTGAAGCCATTAACAACTAATCTGGCTTTGTATCTTGGTTGTGGAGCTTTTCTACCTTCAGGTAACTTGACAAGGTCAAAAGTATGATTGTCATGTAAAGATTGCATCTCATCTTTCATTGCTTCAAACCACTTTTCCTTAAACTCACTATCTATATCTTCCTCATAACAATCAGGTTCTCCTCCGTCTGTCAAAAGCACATACTCACTAGATGAGTAAATAACAGATTACATTATGTTCTTGGCAGATCTTCTGGGTTGGATTGAAGGTTGCTCAACAATTGGATTATCTTCCCCATTCTGAATTTCATGATCCTCCTCAGCATGATCATGATCAACCCCTGTCTTTACATTGTTCTGATTGTCTAACTCAACTGCATTAGGAAGATTAAAAATAGGTTTTGGATCCAAATTTATCAAGTCATCACCACCTGAAGACTTCAAATTACCTGCTTTACTAATGTCTTCAATGGTTTGATCCTCCATGAAGACTACATCACGACTTCTAACAAGTTTATTTTCAACCGGATCATAAAACCTGTAACCAAATTCATCCTGATCATACCTAAGAAATATACATTCTCTCGCTTTAATGTCTAACTTAGACCTCTCATCCTTAGGTACATGCACTGATCATAGGATACATCCTTTCCATACCATACCCTATTAGGAACATCAGCATTGGAGACAAATTAATTATATAGGCAGCAGTAAGTAAAGCCTCACCCCAAAAAGACTTAGGTAGCTTTGCATCTGAAAGCAAACATCTGACTCTCTCCACTAGAGTCCTATTCATCCTTTCTGCCTAGCCATTTAACTGAGGTGTTTTAGGAGGCGTCTTTTGATGCCGAATACCCTGTTCTCTGTAGTAAGTATCAAATGGACCACAATACTCACCACCATTGTCAGTACGAATACATTTCAGTTTCTTACTAGTTTCTTTCTCAACTGATGCCTTCATTGGTCCACAAACATCTGAGTGTACCAGTTTAAGCAACTCCATTTTTCTTGAAGGGGGATGACTCTTGAATGAAACCCGTTTCTGCTTCCCAGCCAAACAGTGAACACATCTTTCTAACTTTGTATATTTCAGCCCTGACAACAAATTCTTCTTGGCCAAACAATCGAGTCCCTTTTCACTAATGTGACTAAGTCTCTTGTGCCAAAGCTCTGACAAGTTGTCACTTTCTGCTGTATTAACCAAGTTACACAAATAGAAGCCTTCATCTTATATAAATTATGGAATTTATCAACTCGAGTCACAATTAGATTCCCTTTTGTGAGTTTCCACTGACCATTACCAAAGAAATTGCAATAGCTATCATCATCGAGCCTTCCTGCTGAAATCAGGTGCAAACGAACATTAGGTGTATGTCTAACCTCATGAAGCACCAAACTCGACCCGCTATTTGTTTTCAAACAAATAGTCCCAATGCCTACTACTGGTACCACCGTATCATTCCCCATCTTCAAAACTTCAAAATCACCAAAAGTATAAGAAATGAAGAAATCTTTCCTTGATGTTACATGAAATGAGGCACCGCTGTCAATAACCCAACTGGAATCATCACTGGCTACGACAACAACATTGTCATCATATGAAAGAATAAGATCATCATTGGAAGAAGCAGTAGCAACATGATCATTCTTATCCTGGTCTCTCTTATCGTGCCCATCACGATTGCCTCTACGCTCTCTCTTTAATTTAAAACAATATTTCTTGATATGACCAGGTTCATCACAATGATCACACTTAAATTCTTTCCATCCTGACCTTGACTTGCTTCGACTTTTGCTTCTACATTTATTATTATATTTATGTTGGCTTCTTCCCCTATTCTCTGAAACCAACAACTCGGGTTGAGACGAATACTGAGTTTTTCGTCTCATCTCTTCATTCAAAACACTACTCTTCACAAGCTCAACGGTTATACCACCATCAGACGAAGAGTTAACAAGTGGTATCAGAGCCCAGGTTCGGGCTTGTCAGAGCGGTGGATTGCGTGTTATGTGAAATTCCCGATGTGACAACAAGCCCGGAAACCTATTAGAGTGGTATCAAGAGCTGCGTTGGTTCTTTTGCCGGTGTGATTATGGATATGAATACGAATAGGATGATAACTTTGAATGGATTGAATTATCATCTATGGAGTAATAAGATGAAGGATCTCCTCTTTGTTAAAGCTTTGCACTTGCCTGTTTTTGCAACTCAAAAGCCCGAGTCTAAGACTAATGAAGAATGGGATTTTGAGCACAAACAAGTTTGTGGGTTTATCAGACAATTTGTTAAGGAGAATGTTTACAACCATATTCAACACGAGACACATGCGAGAAGTTGTTGGGAGAAGTTGCAGAATTTATATGCATCGAAGACGGGAAACAATAAACTGTTTTTGCTTAAGAAGATGATGCAGTTGAAATACAAAGAAGACACTTCTATTGCTGATCACTTGAATGAGTTTCAAGGTGTTCTTGATCAGTTGACAGGTATGAGCATTAAATTTGATGATGAAATTGTTGGACTTTGGATTCTTACCACTTTGCCTGATTCTTGGGAAGGAGTTAGGGTGAACGTGCGCGCGGTCCCAACAAAAACTTGTAACAGTTATTTGATTATGGTTTTCAAAGGATTTGATTGTGCAAGAGATTGACTTTTTTGTTCCTAAAAACGCTTCGTCGCAAACTTGTGCCAAGCAACAAATGAAGAGCGCTGTTCTCACATATTATTAGAACAAACTTTCTTGAGAGAGGATATAAATTTCAAGAAATATCAATCTTCAAGTGATGGGGTCTTATCCCACAAGACACGCACAATTAGTTTTATGATACGTTAGAGAGTAGGAATTTTGGGAGCTCATATATGTGCAAGCTTTCTAAGAGTTCAATAACACAAATATTCGTAGAGATCAAGGGTATTAAATTGACTCATTGACAAGAAAGAGGATTTATGAGATATTAAGAATAAGAATAAATCAGATAAAGGAATAATAAGAGACTAATATCATAATTAATATGACTCTTGATTTATATTATGGAATTTGAGATTAGTGAAAAAAAGAGAACGAACACACAAAAGATCAAGATTAATGTAGTGATAAGAATGAGGATCTTTAAGATATTAACAACAAGAACAAATCAGATAGAGTGATAATAAAATACTAAAATTTTAATAGTGTTCTTGACTTATATAAAGGAATTTGAGATTAATAAAAGAGGAAAAACAAATATAGGAAAATAAAAAAGAGAACACATCGCAGAGTGAGAAAAAGGAAAGAGAAAACCACAAAAATGATCTTCAATGTGTAAATTATGGTTGAATGATGATTTATTATGTCCAAATGTCGGCCTTTTGGTCGGAAAAGTTCATAAACTTTTGTGTATATATAAATTTTAACATGTGATACATTTTCTTTCTATTAATATCTTTCATAGTTTAAGTGGTTAAATATGATTTCAAAAAAATCTCATATTAATTAATAATCAACGAGAATTGTTCCCAAAATAAAATTACGTGCACTCAATCAATCAAAATGATATATGTTAGTATCTATTTTTAAAAATTTATATATAAGATTAATGTGAAAAGAAAATTTTGAGAAAAAAAAAAAAATCATCAAAAAGTTTTTATAAATTAAACTCCTTTCACAGGCAAGATCTCGAGTTTGAATTTCATTTAAGTGTGTATGAGTTAAAAAAAAAAAAAAAAAAACTCCTTTCATACTGTTTCTACACCTAAGTATAAGATTTTAAAAACTCAAGCTTTCTTAGACCAAGTAAATAAAATTTTGAAGAACATTTGGAATAAACGTTTTAGATATACAATTCACTTAAGTTCATTAATTTAGTTTATTTATAATTAATTCAATAAAAGAACTTAATAATTTTTTTTTTTTTTGTTGAGATGATGTAATTTAGAAGGTTGCGATATGTCAGCTTAATTATTTGAATTTAAATATTGAGAACTAGAAGCCACAGATAATGAAAGTTGTACATTTCAATCAAATATTATAAGCTGGAAATCATTGAAACTTAAATTGTTAATAAGAAAGAGTTTTACCTTTCAATTATTGGATTATTAATATTAACTTGTCATCGGGTAAAAATATTTAAATTTTAATAATTGATTTGATCTGAGTAGAATACCAATTATTAGATTAGGACATTAGGTCTATAGATTTATTTAAAAAATATATATATTTTTTCTTTTCCTGAGGGGGTTGTGTCATGTAGGGATGGCAATGAGCCGAGCCGAGCATTGGTCTTTTTTCAAGGCTCGGGCTCGGCTCGACCAAGGCTCGAACCTGGCTCGGCTCGGCTCGGCCGTTAATATTATTTTTATTTAAAAAATTAGTTTTTTTAATAATTTAATATATTTTTATATATAATAATATATATTAAATGAATATATATAATAAATATATTATTTTTTTATTCATTTTGTATTAAATTTAATGAATATATATATAATATTATATATTAATAAAATATTTATATGCATAAAAATTAAAAATATTATTTTTTTAATTAAATATATGGGCTCGTGAGCTGGCTCACGAGCCACGAGCCAAGAATAAAGGGTTCGGGCTCGGCTCGTGTAGCTCGTGAGTCAGCTCGGCTCGTTGCCATCCCTAGACTGTCATGTGTGGGTGTTAGGTTAAAATGACCGCCCCCATGTAATGTCCATGTCCCACATGAAGAAATATACAATTTAAATTCAGTATATAAATTGGAGTTCAAGTGTAATTAATGAATATTCTTTTTGACAGTGGTTTAAACCCAATTTTATGTTATACTCGATGAACTTGGATATTGTACACGTCTTGAATGGGCTCGCAATTCTCGAACCGGAGTGTGAAACCTCAATCCAAGACAAATAATATTTTTGAATACAACAAGCACTTTGTAAAAAAAAAACCTAGATTGACATCACCCAATGAAAATAATAGAAATTCAAATCTTTTACTTGTCCAAACTCATCAAGTTATTTATACATAGGGCAAAAGTTTGTTGGCTCATAAGATGACCAAACCACAAAGTCGGAATAACTTATATTTCCTTGAATCGCAAGAATGGAGAGAGCACAAAATGCTTGATTATATTGAAAATGGCGTTGAGCCAACCCCTCTACGTACAGTTATTGAATCCTCATTGTCACACACCATGCACTTGTCAGAGTTAGATGTCTGCATGGTAAATGAACCATAAATGTCTTTTATAATAATAGTATTAATAATAATTATAGTAATAAATATGGTATAACTCAACTCATTTAATCTATAAACTGAGTGGGGACATGACTTGGTTAATAGAATGATTCTACTAAATAATTGAATTAGATCTAGTAGTTAACAATTAATTGGAATTAATGTAATAAGATTTCATATTTTGGAATGGGACCTAATTGTTTCTTGATATCTTAAAAGATTTAAAAAAAAAAAAAGAAAAGGTATGGCCTTCTAAGCCTCGCCAAAAGTAAATGAACGCTCGCGATGTGATTTGAAGGTTTTTAATAATTTTTCTCAAGTTATGAATATATCAATCACATAAAATCATGGTTAATATTAATTATAATTTTTTGTTTTTCATTTTATAAATATCCCTAAGATTTACGTAATACGGTAAGATAGGTAGGATTTCCTAATCGAAATTAAGCAAGTAGTCATAAGTATATGTATCAATATGGCTGAGCTCTTAGAAATTAAGAAGATCGAAGACTAAATTGACATGCCATAAGAAGATATGAGTGGAGAGCAACTAAAACATCACCATTTCCCATATTCAGAAGCAAATTTTTTATTATATCAATATTCTATACCCGTTGGACGCAGCTTAATTGTCAAGCGCTGCTCGATAAAAAAAAAATCCTAAGACTTAATTTTTATTGATTATCAAGCATTGCTTAATCTTTTTTGGGAAATTAAAATTCCCCAATTTTTACCAGAGAGCCATTAATGCACTGATATATGTTAGTGAGACTAGGTCACATAGACGACCTCTGAAGCCCAGATAAAGCTTTGAAGTTGTTGTTAGAGCAAATTTTTTCCTTTATTTAAGATCTATGTATTTCTCTCTCTTTCTTTAAATGACAACTAGAAAAAAATCGTGACACACTAATTTACCAAAGTTCCTTGATCTAAAGACACAATCTAATTGCTATACTTATAATGGCCAAAATGATAATCATAAACATCAATAAAGTGATATACTATTTCATCCTCCTAAACCACACTTAATTTTTGATACTTTAAACTGTAACATTAAGTCATATCCTCGTATACGGAACCAAACCATTTTGAAATGAAGTAGGAAGAATAAAAAAGTAATACTTAAATATTAAATATTGTATTGAAATAAAATATGAGGGCTCATAAATTCTGATCTAAATCTGATTAGAGCAAATTCGACTAATTATATAGGAAATGCACGCCCTTATTATTTAAATATTGATGACTTATTTTAAATATATATATTATCCATAACTATATAATATGTATAGAACATCATTATTTTACATTAGCAAATGGCTAGTAAATATCTTTACAAGTAAATTGATACATCACGAGTTCGAATCTTATTAAAAATAATTCGGGAGCCATTATCCATCTTCCACTAAAAGTGATGGAAAGGGACGGGGGGGCTGTGTGTGTAATGTGTATATTGAAAGAGAGTGTATGTATATGTGTACAGAGAGAGAGAGAGAGAGAGATGTTGGTAATAGCTATGTTGATTGAAAAAATCGAGTCCTGACAAACCGTCCCCAGGGAAGACAACATCTTCGTGCCTAGCATATAAAATTTCCCTTTTTTTGCTCTTTTAATTTGCTCCTCTTATTAATTTCAATAAAAGGTCAAATATTTGTTTATCATTCTCTTATATATATATATATATATATATATATCATTATGGGTTCTAGAGATCTAATCAAAATTTAATAGAAAGGGTGAAAATTAAAGTATTAAAGATAAAAGAGACAAAAATATAAATATTTTAAAGTTATATATTAAAATAAAAAAAAAATTCAAAATTTAGCCACCACATGCCCCTTTCTTGACTCTGTCCCTAATGGAATCAAAATATAAAAATTTTTCTATTAATAATAATTGTGCAAGCAAGAACTCGAATACAAAATCTTTTAAATTAAACTAACATATAGCTCACAAATAAGTTACACAATTTTGGGGATATTTGTCTATCATTTTAATAAATTTATAAAAGAAATTATATCAAGCTAAAGTTGTACTGGGAACGAAATTATAGATTAGTGGTCAAATTTAGAGAACAAAAATTGCATGATTGGTTTTGTTAAAGACAAAAAGACACAAATTTCAAATAATAAGATATATATGTCGTAGTTTAAAGATCGAAAAAGATTGTCAATATTATTAAAGTGTGACACATGCTTCTTTGATTGGAATTTGAATGAGAAATTGAAAGCTACCTGAAATTTTAGTGCAATTCCATGTGTTGTTTAAAACGTGACAAGTACTAAATTGCTACCTGTAATTTTAATATTTTGTTCTTATTTTTATTATTAATTCCCCTAATCGCGATTACATGTCTCAAGTTAATTTTATCATAAACATTTACAATGTAAAATGATAATTGATAAACTAAATTAGAAGAATAGAGTATAGATGATTTAGCTTATGGATATTATAAAGCAAATATAATGACTAGTAACGAGCTGCGAAAAATACTTAAGAGACTGAAATGAAATATAACTTTACATATAATTTAGAGTGATGGTGGATTTGATCACCACCAATTGCATCATGAAGCATGCTTAAAATAATAGGAGTGCCGGATTTCTTATTTTTACTTTCGCATGAGGGTTTTTTTTCCTCTCGCATGAGGGCGTTGTCTTTTGTAACCCTAAATGCTGCATATAGAGTTTTTCGGTCGGCGCGCCTCGATGCTACTATTCACCTCGACTTCATTGCCTGGATCTTCCTCTATTCCTCGCTCTTTATGCTTGTGTTTGATTTTTCTTTCTCGTAGGTTTCCTTTCTGCTACTTACCCGTCTCGTTTTTCTCCTCTCAGGTTACTCTTCGGGTGTTTCCACTCGGGGATGGGAAGCTGTGTCATCACTACCATGGCTTCATCATCTAATCTTGCCGCCACAGACGTGGCCATCATAGAAGGGGAATTATCACACCTCACTCAAGCTCTTTCTCTTGCACCATGGGAATCGTCTTATTCTTCCTGAGTCGACAAGGGGCAAATCGGCATCTGGCTATTCCCTTTCAATTGTCGGCAAGGTTTTCTCTCGACGATCGATCCGCTTTGAAACATTCCGCAATACCATGCTTTGAGCTATGAATCCAATGAAGGGGATGGAGATAACCAAGCTTGACAATGGTCAATTCCTATTCTTTTTCAACCATAAACTCGATCTATAACGAGTCTTGGAGACTTCCCTGTCGAATTACGATAAATATCCAATTATCCTCAGAAATCTGGCAGAGGATGATGATCCGAATTTGGTGGAACTAGACTTCTGTGATTATACTGGTCACATTCATGGTCTCCCGAGTGGGTACCGTGAACTGGTAACGCAGAGAATTGGGATATTTAGATCGATATCGACCGGGCAATCGTCATCTTCGTTGCAACCAGTTTTAAGAGTGCAGGTACGAATCTGCATAATTGAACCTTTGCTCAGATGCCTCAGCATGAACCTCCAATCAGGTAAAGAAGTTTCCATATAACTCAAATATGAGAGACTTGCTAACTTCTGTTATTTGTGCAAACGTTGTGACCATGTAGACAGGGTTTGTTTGTCCCCCTTCGAAGAAGACTTCTCTGATCCTGCCTCTCACTTCCCATGAGGACTTTGGCTCAGAGCAACACTGGCGGAGGACTCCAATCTGGCCCCTCGTATCTCACTTCTGTCAACGAACCCCAAGCTTCTACACCTAAACACATTCACCTGTCCCCAACCCTATTATACACAGCTCCCCTATGGCTAATCCCCTAAATGAGAATCCTTCCCTGTCATGCACTGCTACTCGTCCTAATACGCCAACCCCAACCCCCACCTCCTAATACCCTATCATCGGTAATCAGCAGAACCAATCTTCACATCTATCTATACTGACTGGCCCTTTGATCTTGCACACACTGCATAACCCTTCTAATATAGGGGTTAATAATCTTAAGAACCATGAGATTATTGAACCTCCTCCTTTACAGACATCTTCTGCAATGACCACTGATCCCCTCTCTTATTAGGGGGCAAGATCACTTAGCTCGCCCCCGAACCGAATCCCCCATCTCAAATCATCAGCACCAGAAAACGTCTCTATTGGAACTAAACACTATCCTCCCGTTTGTGGCCCCTCCAGCAAGTGCCCTGAGCTCCTCTCAACACCAAAACCTCACTCTACAACCCTCAAACCTGGAGAACCAACTAGTGAACGTACCCTTAACCCTCAGTATCCTAATGGACAATATCACTAAACCACCCAAAACTCGACCGATCTATTGCGTCAGATGACTGGAGGGCCCTATTCCCGAATGCTAAAGTTACTCATCTCAAAGCCTCATGTTCGGACCATGTACCTATTTTAACTTTTCTTTCTCAACCTGGGAGAAGCCAAACGAAACCCCGCCTTTTCCGTTTTGAAGCCTATTAGGTAAGAATAGAGAATTGTAGGAGGATAACCTTTGAAGCCTGGACCAATTCTTGCTTTGGATCTTCAACTGACAACGTATTGGAAGCCTATGAAAGATGCCATGTCAGGCTGCTGAATTGACGGCGTGATTTAAACAGAAAAAAGGCTTGGACTTAGAAGCGTTGGAGAACCGTCTAAAATTTTTGAAAGAGCAGACAATTATTCTAAGATCTAACGCTGAAATGCAACATATCCGGGAACGAATTGAGTCCCTGTTTTTTCAAGAGGAGATAGCGTGGAAACGGAGGGCCAAAACTCATTGGCTCAGGGAAGGGGGTCGGAACATGAAAATTTTCCATCTTAAGGCGAAACAAAGAGAGAAAACTAATCACATCAGCTCACTTCGGGACTCAGATGGGACTGTTCATACTTTGAATGAGGGTATTCGGCACATTATTTAGAATTACTTCGGGACTTATTCATATCGAAACGTTATCCGGACTCGGACATTGAGAAAGGTTTGCAGATCGTGCACAGAAGAATTAGCGATGACACTGGCCAAAAGCTACTCTCCCTTTTCTCACCTGTAGAGGTATTTATTCCCTGAAATCCCCGGCCCCGATGGGCTCCCCCCTTAACTTTTTCAACATTATTGGGATATTGTAGGTCATAATTTCATAGATTGTTTCCTCAATTTTCTTAATTTTAGGGCTTTTGATAAGAGACTTAATTTTACCCCTATTGTTCTCATTCCGAAATGCAAAAACAAGTTCCTGTCGAAAGCGGGTGAAGAGGTGCTTATCAAAGCTGTCTTATAAGCCATTCCGGCTTATGCGATGAATTGCTTCCTTATGCCTGATGGCTCATTCAGGAACCTGACTCGACCATTTCATAGTTTTGGTGGAACAATGGTGAAACTTGTAAGGTTCATTGGTTGGCATGGCAAAAGTAGTGTTTAAGCAAGGGAGAAGGTTGTTTGGGATTCCGGACTTTTAAACTTTTCAATTTAGCTATGCTCGCCAAACAGCTTTGGAGAATTGTTAGCAATCTGGACAACCTTTTTAGTGGTGTGTTGAAGGCCCGCTATTTTCCCAACACGAACTTGTATGATGTTTCCGTAGGCCGCTCTCCTTCTTTCATTTGGAGAAGTCTCCTTGAAGCATGTTATTTATTAGCGGTTGGTAGTAGATGGAGGTTCGGGAATGAACGTCTGTGCATATTTGGCGGGATAGGTGGATCCCCATCGGACCGGACTTTCGCCCCCGGTTCAGGCAAAGCGCTGTTATAACTCCGGAGTGGGTATCAGATTTACTCAAGCCTGGATTAATGCAATAAGATGAAGTTTTAGTCATGAACACCTTCAATGAGAGGGATGCCCGTGTTGTTCTTAGCATCCCGCTGGGTGCTACCCCGAGAGTCGGTTCCTTTCCCGAGAGTCGGTTCCTTTATATGGCATTATAATAAGAGTTGCAAATTCACGGTGAAAACCGCTTATAAGTTGGTTATGGATATTACTAACAAAGAACAAGCTTTTTCGACTTTGAGATCTAATGGTATGGCGTGAGTTATAGAAGATGAAAGTGTAGCCGAAAATCAAGAATTTTATTTGGCGATGTTGCCATGATATCCTGCCAACTTAAGCTAACTTGGTTCGTAGGCATTGTGCAATAGAGGCGGATCGTATCTACTGTGTTGCCTATGAGGACTTAGTGCATGCTTTGATCCATTGCCCCTACGTGCGCTAAGTTTGGGCTCTTTCAAACGTGCATTGGAGCTTAGTGCGAAGGATGGGTCAGCATTTCTCTGAAGGCATTAGTAACTTACTGCAGCAACTGGATGAGGCTGATGGGAACAAGGCGACAACTATTTTTTGGGCCATTTGGAGCTTCCGCAACAGAAAGAAATGTGAGGGACAGATTCTGCAGCTACATGATGTCTTGAATATAGCTCTGCACAATCTCGTTCCACCACAGGTAATTGATGAAGAAAACAATTTGGAGGTTTAGGATATGATGGCTACGTGTTGGAGTAAATCTAACAGAGGTTATATTAAAATCAACTTCGATGGGGCTGTGTTCAAGGATAAGCATTCCATTGGCATAGGTGTGGTGGCCTGAGACTCGAATGGTAAATGCGTAGGGTGGGAAATGGATGCTAAACAATACACCATAGTGTTGGGTGGAGGGCCCAAACATTTGCAGTACGGGACCGTATTTTAAAATTTTTCGTTATAATACAGGTATCAAAATATTTCTAAAATATTTTAATACACAGCGGAAGAATAGCCAGATCTACTCAAGTATATACATGCAATTGATAATAAAATTTAAATCACTAAGCAGATAAATTTCTAACATGCAATTAGCACTTAAGAGCATATAATTTATCATGCTTAAAATAATATAACTGTAAAATGTTACCATACTCCAAATATAGCTATCTTACGGCATTTTTCCAACTCCTTTGTTGTTCGTGAAACCGGCAGAGCTTCCCCGTAATATCCCCGACTCGACCCTCGGAGTGTGGGCTCCGCAAGCATTTCCCTAAATGCTTGAGAAAATAAAACTTTAAACTAGAAAATCCTTTTAAGGGTTTAAACTCCTGAAATTAAGTGTTTTATATATTAAATATATAAACACCTAATTAAAATTAATTCCAAAATAATTAGGAATTAATTAAGAGAAAATGGGACTTGATTTCAAAGCCAAAAATTAGCCAAAATCGTCCCAAATGTTGTGTGTCACAAGTGGGGGGTGAAGCCGTATTTATAGGCAAATATCAAGGGTATTTTGGTAATTTCACTCTCCCACTTGTTCAACTTGCCAAATTGACGGAGTCTGAGGGCACCATGTTCAAGGTCTCATCACCACCAGCCACGCACTGATCGGTCCCCGGACCCACCCTCACACGCCGCATGAAGGCGGCGCGTGTGAAACACACGCGGCTCTAGGGCTTCTGGACTTGGACCGGTCCAACCGAACCCGGTTCAGTCCAGTTCGAGACATGGCCAATTGTGGTTCTGCCGTGTGTCTGATTTGATCCGACCCTATCTGTTGAACCTACCCGTTTGACCGGACATCTGATCCATTGACTGTCCCAACCCAGATCAAATTTGGACCGTACGTGTGGCTCGCCACTTGACGCCCAGGCAACGCCAGTCCGCTGATGTGGCCACACGTCAGCATGCCAGGTCATTTTTTTTTTTTTTTAATTATTTTCTCCAAAATAAAATTTCAGGCATTTCCAACTCTTGGAACTTTGATTTATTTTCTTAAAATAAATTCCTTGGCGATTTTCAAATACTTTGAAAATTCATTTCTCTCTCTCCTTTTAATATTTTGTTTTTAGATCTCTAGTGGGGCTTGCAGGGGGACAACAAGACTAATTAATTTTAGCTCCAAACGGGTTAATATATTATTATCTCATGATAGTAATTAATTACCGTTTAACAATATTTAGTTTCACTAAATGATATTGTTGAACTCTGAAATTAATTAAATTATTCACGAATTTCACGATCTAGAATAATTTTACATTTTACTCCTCCGTGTAGATATCCATGAAAAATAAATTGCAACTACTATCATTTATTTCTCACCTCCAATTTGAAATTTGTTGATTCGCCTTAAGTTCAAATTCTCTGTATGTGAAACACATTCAACATACAACTTCGGTGACGTATCACACGAAGTGCTTTGGGCAAAGTCTTAATTCGAACTTTTGTAAATCTATATTAGGGATATCTTTTCCCTTCCAGCAAGACCACAAATTCCTCGATCAATATAACTTTTTAGTACATTTCATATAGTCACCGGACGTACAAAGTATTTTGGCCACCCGTTACCGAGACCTCACTTGTGAGTATATTACAGTGACTAACACTACACGCCTAAAGCCGAAATATTATCAGGATTAAGAGTACAATGCTTCCCGAGTCTAAAATGAATAATCTCAATGGTCCAGTTCGATGTTTCCAATCTCATTGAAAATCATCGTGTTATAATCGGAATCATCATTCCCTATGACAAAAGACTAATCATCTTATGTAACCACGTTATAGTCTTGATAAGAACATATTCTTATCTTACCGACTAGAACTTTAATGACACGTGATTTCGGTATTCAAAGTCTTTTCCTATGAAACACATTTCATATAAGAATACCACCACACGCCATTAATTATCAATATGTGAAATACTTACAAATTGCTGTAAATTCAGTTTAATCAATCCAACAAATTGAATTTTTAGGGCACTATTCCCAATACATAGATCCGTTGGTAGCGGATGCTAGGTGATGGGCCCGATACAGAGTGACGATATAGCATAATATTAAAAAAAGATTCGCCATAACCTCGTTATCAAAATATTTCTAAAATATTTTAATAAGCAGCGGAACAAATCGGGCAAAATAACTCTAATATATACAAGCATTGATAACATAATTTTAAATCACAGAGCATATAATGATAATATACAAATAATAATTTTGGCAGCATAACAGTATTGCCGTACTGTAAAATTAGCTATCAACGATACTTTTTCAGAACCTCGATATTTTCTCGTGAAACCGGAAGAGCTTCCCCGTAATATCCCCGACTAAGATTTTGGAGTGTGGGCTCTGGCAATATTTCGCGAAATACTTTGAGAAAATATTTTTCTAGAAAAACCCTTTTTTCTCAATCTAGAAAATCCCCATTTTCTAATAATTAAGTGGATTATATATTAATTATATAACCACCTAATTAAGTAATTGATTAATCCTTAATTAAGGATTAATTAACTACGAGAGAGAAAGTGCCAAGAGGCTTTGTAAATGTCTGAAAACAAATACCCAAAACTGATGATTTAAAATGAATGAATTTGGCCTCTGTTTATATGCATCAACAAGGACCCCGCAACAATTTTCGTATTTTGGCTTGCACCCTAAGTCCCATCGGCCAACCTGAGTGCGTCACATGGTAGCTTGGGCCGCAAGTTGTCCAACGCCACCGACCACGCGCCTCTAGAAGGTGCTGCATGTGTATGGGGCGCGTGGGGCACACGCTTACACGTGGAACTACCGCGTGGCCGGTTCGTCCGGTCCGACCGGTGGCCTAACCCTTTGACCGGTTCTCCAGTGAACTGGTAGGTTAACATTCGGTCCAACCACTGGGAGACGTGGCACGTTTCTGTTCTGCCACATGTTTGGGTCGGTTCAGCTGAACTCGGACCTACCCGAAACCATTTCCGACCCGGCCCGCTTACTGACTTGATCTACGCCACTGATCGGTGCAACTTGGCGCGATCCTAGCTGCTCACGTGGCGTGTCGTGTGGCGCCCAATCAGCACCACCTGGCTTCTGACTGGCTGACGTGGCGTAACATCTCAGCTACCACGTCAGCAGTAAAAAAACCTTTTTTTTTTTTTAAATTTTTATTTTCTCCAAAATAAAAATTCGAGCATTTCCAATGCTTTGGAATTAAATTTATTTTCTCTTTGGTCTTCATTGGGGTTTGCGGGGGGACCTGCAGGACTTAATTAATTTTCGCTCCAAACGGGTCAATCTATTATCATCCCATGATAATAATTGATTACCGTTTAACAATATTTAATTCCACTAACTAAATATTGTTGTGCTCTAAAATTAATTAAATTATTCACGAATTTCTCGATCTAGAATAATTTTGCATTTTACTCCTCTGTACAGACATCCATGAAAAATAAATCAACACTACCATCATTTATTTTTCACTTCCAATCTGAAATTTCTTGATTTGCTTTAATTTCAAATTCCATGTATGTGAAACACATTCAACATATAACTTCGGTGATGCACATACGAAGTACTTTGGCCAAAGTTTAAATTTGAACTTTTGCAAATCTATTTCAGGGATATCTTTTAACCTTCCAGCAAGGCTATAGATTCCTCGATCAATATTTTTCTTTAGCACATTTCATGCAATACCGAACGTACAAAGTATTTTGGCCAACTGTTGCCGAGACCTCACTTCTGAGTACATCACAGTGATTCACACTACATGCCTAAAGTAGAAACACTGACAAGATTAAGAGTCTAATGCTTTCGAGATTTTGTTCATTTTAGATAGCAGTATAAAATGAACAATCTCAGTGGTCCAGTTCGATGTTTCCAATCTCAATGAAAATCATCAATGTGTTATAATCGGAAACTCCATTTTCCCATGACGAAAGATGTTGTGTGTAGAAATTGCATGATTTTAAGCGTTAAATAGATTATATTCTGGTGTCGTTTGATGCATTTATGTATTTATTTGACTCTGTTCAGGTGTTAATAGAGTTGGAGTTACGAAACGGCGAAGCAGAGCGATTTCACGCATTTTTTGGAGAAAAAGTGGTAACTCCCATTACCATTTAGTAGTACACAAGGAGTAACTCCCGTGACTGGCCACAGGAGGAGAGGTTTTGGCGAGAACAGAGGGGTAACGCCAGTTACCCCTATATAGAAGAAAATTGGTAACGCCCGTCACCAGTAAAAGCGTTATGGCGATTTCAGGTCATTAACGGGCGTTAACTTGAGCAAGACAAATATAGGTAACGCCCGTTACCTAGGGCGGCAAGAAATCTCCTAGGGCTGCTATATATGTGCGTTTTGGAGTCCTTAGGAGGAGAGAGAGAACATGAGGAGGTTCAGAGAGAGTTAGACAGAGAAAAAGAGTTTCTTTTCCAAGTCAAGACCTAGGGTTTGGAAAAAGACTCAGAAGTTCAGAAGATTTTCAAAGAATTCGAGAAGACGACAGGATTGAATTCCGAGAACAATCTTTGGTTTTATTGTTGCTTTAATTTCCAAACTAATTCCTTTGATTTTAGTTTTAGTTTCATATGCCAATTTCATTTTTAAGTATTGCTGAATGTTTATGAGTTTAAATTTTAGACTTTGTTTAAATTCCTTGACGATGCTTTATTTTAATGCAATTTCCTTTAGTTTTATGATTTTTGCTTCAATTATGAGTAACTAAGTATGTAGGGCTAAGGGGAAGTGATGATGATTGCATGATGGATGTTTGATGAGATGCTTGAATGACTTGTGTTAATTCTTAGTTTGAAAACTGGTTTGAACTGACTTGCGATGGCTTGATCACCCGTAGCATATGTCGCAATTACCTATAGATCGAAAGAGTGATGGTAATTTAGAGGGTTTTCAATACTTGTAAGTTGTAGGGTACAAAGAGATTTGGTCCTAGCTTATACAACAGTAATCTTATTCCATGTCGAGCCGCTAGAATACTGAATTACACTAGTCTTGGTCCAATGGTTTAATTAACTATTCGTGATTGCGAGAGCAACATTGAACACTAATTAAGCAATTGTTTATACCTCGAGAGAGGGTAATTCAAATATAAGTGACTAGGTTGTAGAATTACACTTGTCAAACGAGTATCACGACAACTCTTGATTGTATGATTCAAAGCTTTTCCCACTGCCTGTTTAGTTTATTGAGTTAATTCTGTGTTAAGTTGTTAATTGCAATTTTAATTTAGTTATTTGTTAATTTTTGCATCAGTAGAATTACAGAAATAACCTTTGATTCCGTTAAGTCTTTAGATTAGAGAGAAATAGAGAGTGGTGATTGATTTCCCTTCCCTGTGGGTTCGATCCTATTGTGCTACGCATATTTTAGTGTACACTTGCACGATTGATTTTTTAACTGTAGTAAAATCCGTTACAAAAAGTTTTTGGCACCGTTGCCGGGGAAGGCGTTTTAAGTTAATATTATGTTGATCTAGTGCTTTAGACTATTACTTTATTTTGTGTTCATTATCCTTGTCACCGTGGAATTGGACTGAGGAATTCTTTTTCCTTGTGCAGGTTTACAGTGCATGCGAAGATCTAAAGATTCTGAGTTAGTTCCATACGATCCGAAAATTGAGAGAACACTGAGTGCTATTAAGAGAAGACATAAGAAGAAGAAGAAACCAATTGCTTTACCGATGGCTGAAGCAGACCCACCACCACCACCGGCTATAAGAGATTATAACGTACCGCAAGCTGGAGCAATACAGACTGCAACTCGTCCCCCCGATTGCAGCAAACAACTTTGAGATTAAACCAGCTATCATAAATTTGTTGCATAATAATCCGTTTTCAGGATTATCTTTGGAGGATCCAATTTCACACTTGGAGTATTTTTTGGAAGTTTGTGACACCTTCAAAATCCATAATGTCACTACTGATGCTATCCGAGTTAGGTTTTTTCCCTTTTCACTTAGGGATCGAGCTAAAGCATGGCTGAGTACTGTCACAAATGAATCCTTTCAGACTTGGGCAGCATTATCTCAGGCTTTCCTAGCAAAGTTCTTTCCACTTAGCAAAACCACGAAGTACAGGAATGATATCCAAGGTTTCAGGCAGTTGGATGGAGAGTCTTTCTATGAAGCTTGGGAAAGATTTAAGGATTTGCAGAAGAAGTGTCCACATCACGGAATTCCCGGTTGGTTATTGATTCAGACTTTATACAATGGGATGTCCCCCTACCTTTAGAGGAGCGATGGATGTCGCAGCTGCTGGAGCATTCTTAGCCAAATCTGAAGCAGTTGCTACTGAGTTATTGGATAATATGTCTCAAAACGATGTTTTTGTGCATGAAAGGAGCCATTCGCAACCAGCGAAGGTGTAAACAAGAGTCATAGAGTTAGATGGCTTAACAGCCATCAATGCTAAATTCGAAGCGCTTAACAAGAAATTGGACCAACTAACTGTCAATGCAGTTGGGATACAATCCCAACCAGTTCAGGTAACATGTGAAATCTGTAGTGGTCCACATGATTTTAATATGTATCCTCATACCAACACAGGAGAACAGGTGCAAGAGCAGGTGAACTACGTAAATAACTTCAAACCAGCAAATGATCCCTACTCAAACACCTACAATCCAGAATGGAAGAACCACCCTCAGTTGTCGTGGTCTAATAATCAGAATGTTCAACAACCACCCCAACCTAGACCACAGTTCCAACCTAGGCAGCAATTTCAACACGACCACCAGCACAATTTAATGTTGCACCACCTCAGCAGGAGTAAAAGCAGGGTTGGGAGGTTGCGCTTGAAAAGTTCATAACCGTGTCTACGGGCCGACATCGGAAGTTGGAAGCCTAAGTAGATCAAGTGGTAAATCAGACCAAAACTTTGGAGATTCAGATTGGTCAGATTGCCCAATCTTTGAATTTGAGGGGCCCAGGAATGCTTCCAAGCCAAACTGAAAACAATCCGAAGGAGCAATGCCAGGCCATATTTGTAGGAGATAATAGAGATAAAGAAGGTTCAAACGAGTGTGAAAGTCTGGATGTTAAGGAGGTTGTGCTTGAAAAAGGAGTACTTGAGAAGGCTGAAGAGAAAATTGATTTTAAGAATGAGAATTTGGAGGAAGAAGTGATTCAAGAGGTGATTCCAAGCAAGGAGAAGCCTGAGAACTTCACTACTGTGATGCTTACCGAGGAATGCAGTGCTATTATTCAGCATAAGCTTCCTCCGAAGCTTAAAGATCCAGGGAGTTTTTCAATTCCCCTTACTATTGGTTCTTTGCAATTTCATAATGTTCTATGTGATTTAGGAGATAGTGTGAGTTTAATTCCATTGTCTACTTGTAGGAAATTAGGAGTGAAGGAGCTCACGCCGACGAATATGACACTCCAACTAGCAGATAGATCGGTGAAATATCCGACAGGAATCTTGGAAGACATTTTGGTAAAAGTTGGAAAATTTAACATTCCTACTGATTTTGTAGTTCTTGATATTGAGAGCGATGAGAGGATGCCATTGATACTTGGAAGACCGTTTCTGGCTACGGCTGGAGTAGATATTGATGTTCAGAATGGACGACTCATGTTCAAAATAAGAGATGAAAGAATGGAGTTCAGGAACTTTGGTTCCAGGACACCACCCGCAATTCCAGATAAGTGTTGCATGATTAAGGTTGTCAATGATACACCAGTCGGAGAGACTCTGTTTACAGAGCAAAGAGATGCAGTTGATTGGCAGAGAGAAACGAAGTTTCAGAAAGCGAGAATGAAGGATGTTATGGATTTAGATACTTGGAGATCAAGCTCTGGGTTTGTGAGTAACAAGAACGAGGTCACTCCTTGTGACTCGTTGCTTGGGAATTGCTAATCCCAAATTGGTTCCTGCAGTCAAGCTAACGACTATAACTTAGTACTAACTTTTCCCTTTTTCTTTTCTTTTATTTTGTTTTTGTTTCTATCGTCCTCGTTTTCTCGTAATAATTGAGTTGTCTCTCTCGTTGCAGGTCACGTGATGGTTTACTAGGTCGCCAAGATCTTGATGGTGCGAGGGCCGTGATTTGAGCGTCATTGTCAACAGTGAGGTCCATTTAATTTATTTATATGCTTATGCATGGTTTGATTGTCTTTCTTGAGGAGAATGAATTGTTGATATGTGAAACTTCTTCCTCCAAAGGAGTGCTTTCACTACTGCCACTTCTCCACGTTCCACATAATCTCGTATAATGTGAAACTTCCTCTTGATGTGCTTTGCACGTTTATGACTTTGAGGTTCCTTGGAGTTAGCCACCGCTCCGGCATTGTCACAGTACAATGTGATCAGTGTAAGTCCGTCCTTGATGACTTCTAGGTCCATTAGGAAATTCTAGAACCAATATGCTTCTTTGGCTGCTTCTGAAGCTGCCACGTATTTGGCTTCTATGGTGGAATCAGCAATGCAAGTTTTCTTAATACTCCTCCAACTTACGGCTGCTCCTCCTAAAGTAAACACATATCCAGATGTCGATTGCCTAGAATCAAAATCAGATTGAAAATCCGAATTTGTGTACCCTATAGGAATGAGTTCATCACTGCGATAGACAAACATATAATCCCGAGTCCTTTTCAAGTACTTTAATATATTCTTTACAGCTACCTAGTATTGGGGTCCAGGGTTTGACTGATATCTGCTGACTAGAACTACAGCATAACAGATATCTGGCCTTGTACATAACATGACATACATTAGGCTTCCGACTGCCGAAGCATACGGAACATCCTTCATCTCTTCTGGGGTCTTAGGATACTGATCCCGAGACAGATGAACTCTATGCCTGAAAGGTAATGAACCTTTCTTGGAATTCGCCATATTATATCTTGCCAGCATCTTATCTATATATGCTACTTGTGATAAACCAATCATTTTATTCTTACGATCACGACAAAGTCTGATCCCTAGAATATTACTGGCCTCACCAAGGTCTTTCATGTCAAACTGATTTGATAACCAAATCTTGACTGCTGACAATATTCCCGTATCATTCCCAATGATCAGAATATCATCTACGTATAAAACTAAAAATGTTACAACACTATCATGATGTCTTTTGTATACACATGTTTCATCAAGAAATTGTATAAATCCAAAGGATTTAATTGCCTCATTAAATCTGATGTTCCATGATCTAGACGCTTGCTTAAGACCATAAATAGATCTATTAAGCTTGCATACCATATGCTCTTGATTTCTGACAATAAAGCCTTTAGGTTAAGCCATGTATATTTCTTCTTGAAGGTGCCCATGCAAGAAGGCAGTCTTTACATCCATTTACCAAATCTCATAATCATATTGAGCGACAATGGAAAGGAGAATTCTTATGAACTTAAGCATTGCTACAGGCTAGAAGGTTTCATCATAATCGATACCTTCTTTCTGTGTATAACCCTTTGCCACAAGTCTTGCTTTAAAGGTCTCAACCTTTCCATCCATTCCCTTTTTTCTCTTGTAGGCCCATTTGCATCCAATAGGTTTAACGCCGTCAGGCGCCTCTACAAGTTCCCAGACTTTTTTGGAATACATTGAATCTAATTCAGATTCCATGGCTCTGATCCAACGGTCAGCATCTATATCTTTTATAGCTTCATCATATGTGACAGTATCTGATACGTCAGATTCAACCACTTGCGTTAATCCTACGTATCTGTCAGGTGCCCTGACAATCCTCCCACTACGACGAGACTGATGTGTACTAGTCCCTAGATCATATGTTGTATCTGGTACATCATATGTATCTAACACATTTTCAGTTATTATAGGTTCTTGGAATTCAGTATCTGAAACTGTCATTTCTTTTAACACGATTTTGCTTCTACCCTTGTGGTCATTTACAAGTCATCCTCGAGATATTTAGCATTAGGCTTACAAATACTTCGTGATCTCTCGGATCGTAAAATATACACCTCTTGTTCCTTTAGGATAACCTATGAACAAGCAAACCTCAGTTCTTGATTTCAACTTGTCAGGATCTTTCCTTAACACATGAGCTGGGGTTCCCCATATCCGAAGATAGGAGACACTGGGCTTTCGCCCTTACCACAGTTCCATTCCTGTTTTAGGAACCGACTTGGATAAAACAAGGTTTAATATGTGTGCCGTCATTTCGAGTGAAAAACACCAAAATGAACTTGGGTGGCATGACTCATCATGGATCTTACCATTTCTATCAGAGTTCTATTTCTCCTTTCTGCAACACCGTTCTGCTGGGATGTGTCTGGTGCAGATAATTGAGATCTAATCCTATTTGCAGTGGGAAATTCTAGAAACTCTGTAGACAGATACTCACCACCATGATCTGATCGAAGTGCTTTGAAACGTTTTCCAATTTGATTTTCAACTTCAGCCTTGAATTCTTTGAACTTTTCAAAAGATTCAGACTTATATCTCATCAAATAAATGTATCTGTATCTGGAGTAGTCATCCTTAAAAGTGATGAAATACTCAAAACCTCCTCTTCCTTGAATACTCATAGGACCACACACATCCGTATGAATTAACTCAAGTAATTTTGTGGCTTGATTACCTTTGGTTTTAAAAGATCGCTTGGTCATTCTACCTTCCAAACAGGATTCACAGACTAGTAGTTCTGTTAAGTCCAAGGGACTCAACAATTCATCTGAAATTGGTCTTTGGATCCTAGTTGGAATTGTTAGGAATAGTGCCCTAGAAAGCCGATTCGATGAAATATGCTTTGGGACTTTCCTTGTATCACAGATAATCTTTGAATAATATACGATTGATTATTATCATAGGTAAACACTTCTTTATATGCCAACACGTGTTTTTATGTGTTTCCATTATGTGCGCATGTATTAGAACTCCCCTAATCCATAAGGCTGTTAGGGACTTTGTCATTAGGTGAATGGCGCATGAAATAAGCCCTAACTCAAGGCCGGATTAGAAACCACTCCAAGTTGATGAGCCCAACAAACAGTGGGAGTGTTAATATGGCTTGGTTGAGACTTGCTTGTGGGATTTCATCCTTAAGAAGGAGCATCCTGTTTCATGGGGTGTAAAGTGCATAGCTAATGCGTACGCAATACATGAGGGTGCTCGTTATTAAAATGGGTACACTGAAGTGTCGCGCGTGAGAAGATTCCTAAATGGGAAAGGAAGTTTCTATATCTAGAAATAGAAACTTCCAGATTAGGAAATATCTCACAGGTCAATGGCGTGAGTAAATTAATCTTTTGACTTGAGATTCCATTGATGCTTTGTGGGCTAACTCTGTAGTCTTAGGTATAAGCTTTAAAGGGTGTCGCCTTAGACAACTGATTAAAGGCTTATGTTGGGACTTCACAAGTGGCACATGGAAGCATATGAGAATCAACAAAGGACCTATACTTGCTTAAATGCAAGAAGATCTCTTACTGCATAAGTCGTTCATATACCATCCTAAACCCTCGACCGAGGTAGTGGATCAAGACATCAAGAAAAGAGTTTCTTGGATTGAGATCAAATGGATATGAAACGGATTTAGCTTTAAGATTGAGATTAGTAGGGCTCTCATTATTCCCATGCCCTAGATCTTACTCGAGAGATGGGTTGGTAGGAAGACCATACCTCACAGCTGTCATTGCCTGAAAGGTTCTTTCGAATATATATTCATTATTCGGGTAGGGGTCATACACCTGTTGCTAGATTATGGTCGTATGATCTGTGAACTAATAAAGCATATTAGTCTCACTGCTAATTGAAAATGAATCTAGGGGGTCACACACAAATGCCAGATTCAAAGGGTATTGAAGTAAAGATCAAATAGTTGATCAAAACGAGACCAAATATGTAAAGTACACGTGTGGCAAGTGAGCATGGTTTTGGGCATGTGGTCCGATTGAATAATTGGACCATATGTTACTTAATTGGAGAATTAATTATAAAGCCCAAATATAATTAATTCGGAGAATTAATTATAAATCCCTAATATAATTAATTATGAAGCCAAATAAAATTAATTAGAGAATTAATTAAGAATTAATTCTAAAGCCCTTCATGGAATTAATTGAGAGAATTAATTCTAAGTATTTAAGTATTTACTTATTTAGTTGTTCTAATTTGATTAGAATAAATAAATAAATAAATACTAAATATCTTCTATTTATTATTCTAGTAAATATTAATTCTAATATGATTAGAATAAATGTTATTAGAATAAGATATTTAATTATTGTTAGAATAATTAAATATTCCTAATTTGATTAGGAGCTATTTTCTAGAAGAATAGATATCTTATTTTGAATAAGACTCCTATTACTTAGAGAGAAAGGAAATAGAAGAAAAGTCAAAGTTGGAATCCGATTCCAACTAGACCTAGTAGGGTTCGAACCCTAGCCTATAAATAGGGTATGGGGCGCGTTTTTTCTCTTTACGCGTGACTTGGGATTCACGTCCAATCCACATGGCTTCAAGAATTTGGGAGAATTCTCTTGCTCTCTTTCTTCTCATTTTTGTTTCTTTCTTTACACATGTTATATCGCTAGCACTTTCCCTAACGTGATTTTAATCTAGGTTGGTGTGGATTATTACTCTAAAGGAAACCTACTACGGAATCTAAAGTAGAAAAAATCTTTCGAGGGACGAGGGTTGCCATTACCGAATGAAGCGCGTTTGAGGGCGGCTCAAAACGTGTCAAGAAAGCGTCGATTCTTGTAAGTTCTTGAATCCCTAAGATTAGAAATAGAAATTGAAAGTCGATCTTATTTTTTTGAAAATTTTTTTGTTAGGAATAGTGCTCTAGAAAGCCGATTCTATATCCGTTTTGTACTTTTCCTTATTATAATCGCAGACAATCTTTGAATAAAATAACGAATTAAGGCAACACTTCTTTATATGCTCTTGTTTGGTATGCGTTTACTTTAGCTGTGTATGTATGAGAATTCCCCTAATCCTGATGACTTTAGGACTCTACCATTTAGGTGAAATGGTTCATGAAACGAGCCCTATTTCACATAAGTCATGATTAGTAAAATACTCCAAGCCGATGAGTCCTACAGACAGTGGGAGTGTCAACCTGACTCCTCTAAGGCTTGCTTGTGGGATCACGCCCTTAAGGACCACTTTGTTTCGTGGAGGTGTAAAGTGTATAGTTGATACGTGCGTGATACATGAGGGTGCTTACTTCCATAAGTAAGTTCACTGAGGTGCCCCGTGTGAGAAGATTCCTAAATGGGAAAGGAAGTTTCTATTTCAGGAAATGGAAACTTCCAGATTAGGAAATATCCTACGAGTCATTGATGTGATTAATTGATCCTTAGACTTGAGGTTCCATGTCACTTTGTGAGTTAACTCTGTAGTCTTAGGTATAAGCTTTAAAGGGTGTCGCCTTAGACAACTGATTCAAGGCTTATGCTGGGGCTGCACAAGTGACTCATGAAAGTGAATGAGAATCAAGAAAGGACTTACACTTGCATTTGCAAGGTGATCTCTTATTGTGTAAGTCATTCATATGTCATATGGAGTCCTTGGTCAAGGAAGTAGATCAAGACACCAAGAAAAGGGTTTCTTGGATTGAGATCAAATGGATATGAAATGCACTTAGCTTTAAGACCAGATTATTAGGGTTCTGATTATTCCCTTACCCTAGATCTTGGTTGAGAGATAGTAAGTAGGAGGATTGTATCTCACATGAATCGATGACTTAAAGGTTCTGTCGAATCGAGACATTCCAATTCAGCTAGGGGTTAAACACCTATTGCTAGACTATGGTCGTTTAATCTGTGGATTAATTAATTAATTAGTGAATTAATTAATTAATTAGGGTCACTGCTAATTGAATTGAGAACCTAGAGGGCCACACACAACAACTTGGTTATATGAGTTAAGGCTTTGAAATGATTAAAAGAGTTGATCATATTCACACGTGTGGGTCACGTGAGTGACACGTGTCCTTGGTGACACGTGTGTCACACATGCATATATATATATGTATATGTGAATAAATAATTAATGTGTTAATTATTTAATAGACTTTGGTTTAATTTTGAATTAAAAAGAAAGTCTTGTTTTGGAGAAATTAATCTATCTAATTAATTATGAATTAATTAATTAGATAAATAAGTTATTTATTTATTAATAAATAAAGTATAATATTATCCAAAAGGAGTTTGGATATTTTTTTAGCTCTTTTAAAAGTTGGTTTGAATTAGAATTCAAAAGTCAAAGTTTGGAATTACTTAATGATCAAGTAATAAGAGAGAGGGACCAAATCCTTAATCCAAAAGGACTAGGATCGGCTCGAGCTCCCCTTAGGTCTAATTGTGAATTCTTTTGGTTCATGTGTTGAACACCATCCTTTCTCCAAGATAAAACAAACCCTAGGTTAAGCCTAAACACTAACTAGAGAACTAGCATCCTTACTAGTTAGATTGTAGTCAAGTTGGTGGACTATCTCTAGAGAACTTCAAGTTAGAATTTTTGAAAATTCGAGCTTTACCAAGGAGAGGGGATCAAGCCGCGAGAAGAGCGTTCTTGGGTGGCTTGAAACGCTTCAAGAAAGATTATTGAAAAGTAAGTTTCTAATCTCTACGAATTCGGATTCACGATTGCGAGTTTCGATCTTTTTGTTGGAAAAAATTTTAAATTTCCCCTGTTTTCTGATTCCTGTTTTCCAACATTTTTAAATTCTGCCACGCTTTCTGATCGTGTTTTTCCCAACAGGATTAATATGACCAAGGCATAGATGCCACTTGTACGCCTCGTTAGGCATAGGAGTTTTTCTCTTGGATGGTAAGTCAAGCTTAGTAGTGTTAAGTTCGGAATTAGGGTTTTTATCGGGGAATAATAGGAAAAGACCATCTTTTACCGTGCCAGAGAAAATAAACCTTTTATTTTGCTTAATGGTAAAATTTTATTCAAAACAAAAATTGAAACCATTATTTATTAAACAACTCACAGAAATCAGATTTCTACGAACACACGGTATGTACAGAGTGTCTTTCAACACCAAAACCCTATCACTAAAATACAAATTTGCAGTCCCTACTGCTAATACAGATATATTTGTATTATTCCTGAGCAGTAGCTGCATCTCGCCATCTTCAAGCTTTCTGGTTAGCTTGAACCCTTGCAACGAATTGCAGATATGATTAGTTGAACCCGAGTCCACACACCAAGAATCTAGTGGACTTCCAACTAAACATAATTCTATTAAACAAGATATCGATATACTTTGTCCAAATGACTTAGCAGGAAGACTTGCTAAGTATTTTGGACAATTCCTCTTCCAGTGCCCATTCTCTCCGTAATGGAAACATTTTCCTTTACTAGGTTTACCTTTCTTCTGAACATTTTTCTTGGGATTGGGAACCTTTCCTTTCCCCATTTTTCACTTATTGGCTTTTGAGGCCGTGGAAGTCGATGCCTGAGCCAGGAGAACTGTTCCCTTAACTTTCTTCACTCCCTCTGCCACTCTAAGTTCATTCATCAATTCAGGCAGAGAAAAATTCAATTTATTCATAGAATAATTTTGCCTAAATGTGTCGAACGACTTTGGCAGAGAGCGTAGGATCATATCCTGTTTACTGAGATCATCAAATTTAGCACCAAGGCTTTCAATTTCGTTCAGGCAAGCCATCATATTCATAACATGATCCTGAACAGGTGATCCCTCAGACATCTTAGTAACTAACAACCTTCGCATCAATTCGAGCCTCTTGGCTCGATTCTGTCCTCCAAACATTTGACAGAGATGATCCATCATGTTCCTAGCAGTTGGCATCTCGTGTATTTGATGTTTAAGAACATTAGAGACAGATGCCAGGATATATGACTTAGCCAAATCATTGGACTTAATCCAATTGGCATAACTATTTCTCATATCCTGAGTAGCTGTAGTTTCCGGTACCCCCAGACAAGGTTCGTTGAGCACTTGTTTCAGATTTTCGTAACCAAATACGATGTCAAGATTTATTTTCCAGTTAGCGTAGTTAGACCCTTCAAGCCTATTTTCCTTTAGGATCGATTGAAGTGGGCTAGCGGTCTTCATTGTTTAAAAATTAAAATATTTTAAAATAGTGCAAGTTATGATTTTGTATTTTACTTCTTTTGCATCTAACCAATAAATGAAATCCACGTAAGCATTTTTGGTTTACGCAATGGTGACTTAACCAACCGCAGCTGACTTCCCGGAAGCGAGGTCGAAAACCGCTTAGAAAAGTAAGAACTATTCTTAATTAACATGCCATCTAGGTAACTCTTACCAAACTATGTTAATCCACCACGTCCATCCTTGGCCTCTAAGTGAATGTAACATAGCTCCGAAGGGAGGTTAATATATCACTTAGTCAAGTGTACACCATTACCTAGAAATTTGTACGAGTAGATCAAGACACTTCACAGAGGCGTGGTCGAGCTGACTTTCCCCGTACTTCATTCTATCCGTAGAAGTCTAATATTGTATACCGCGAATACATACCCCGCCGAAGGGATTAGTACGTATCCACTATACTATAGACGGGTAATGGAGGCCGTGAGAATCCAACTCTTTTCATCTCGCTCTCTCTTAAATTTTTAAGATTTGTGGATTATCTTTGATTATTAAATAATCACTTTTGGCGTCTTCTTGATCGGAAGTAATTAATCTGATTAATTTTCTCCCACTAGAATTATTGAATAACCCTAATAATAGTTTAAGGCTTTAATAACTATTTATTAATTAAGCCAAAAACTATTAGTCCAATTATGCATCGTGTTTAATCTCTATTAAACATTATTTATCTAATCATATTAAATAAAACATGCATAATTTAAACAACATAATATCTCATATTATCATGCCATATTTAAAACTAAAGCATGCTTGCAAATAATTATCACATAATTATCACGGTTTAAAATTTTAACGGTACAAAGTAAATATATTATAAATTATCACATAATTTAAATCATATTTACTGATTCGGCAATTACCAGGAAGACAATTAAATTGTTTCCCAAAAAATTACCATTCTACACAAATTCCCAGGAAACACTGGAAGGGTCACAATAGTCCCACTTAAAACCTAGCCTCCTTAGACAGAATTTATGTGCACAGTATCAGATTTAAAATTATGCATCATATACTTTATCAATGAAAATATATAATCAGAGCCCCGCTCTGATACCAGTTGCTAGGTGGTGGGCCCGATGCAGAGTGACGGTATAGCTTAATATTCAAAAAAAATTGGCTATAACCTCGTCATCAAAATATTTCTAAAATATTTTAATAAACAGCGGAACAGATCGGGTAGAATAAGTCTAATGTATACAGGCATTGATAACATAATTTTAAATCACAGAGCATATTATCATAATATGCAAATAATAATTTTGGCAACATAAGGGTATTAACGGCACTTTTCCAGCACCTCAATATTTTGTCGTGAAACCGATAGAGCTTCCCGCAATATCCCCGGCTAAGATTTGGGAGTGTGGGCTCCGGCAGTATTTCGTTAAATACTTTGAGAAAATATTTTTCTAGAAAAACCCTTTTTTCTAAATCTAGAAAATCCCTATTTTCTCATAATTAAGTGGATTATATATTAATTATATAACCACCTAATTAAGTAATTGATTAATCCTTAATTAAGGATTAATTAACTATGAGAGTGAAAGTACCGAGAGGCTTTGTAAATGTCTGAAAACAAATGCCCAAAATTGATGATTTAAAATGAATGAATTTGGCTTCTATTTATAGGCATCAAATAAGGACCCCGTGGCAATTTTCGTATTTTGGCGTGCACCCCAAGTCCCATCGGCCAATCTGATGCGCCACGTGGTAGCTTGGGCCGCAAGGAGTCCAACGCCATTGACCACGCGCCGAACGGGCTTGGCACGTGCCCCCACGCGCCGCCAGAAGGTGATGCATGTGTATGGCACGCGTAGGGCACACGCCTACACGTGGAACTGCTGTGTGGCCGGTTCGTCCGGTCCAACTGCTAGAAGACGTGGCACGTTTCTGTTCTGCCACGTGTCAGGGTCGGTTCAGCCAAACTCGGACCTACCCGAAACCATTTCCTACCCGACCCGCTTGCTGACTTGATCTACGCAGCTGATCAACGCAACTTGGCGCGATCCTAGCTGCACACGTGGTGCGCCGTGTGGCGCCAAGTCAGCACCACCTGGCGTTTGACTCGTTGATGTGGCGTGACACCTCAGCTGCCACGTCAGCAGTAAAAAAGATTTTTTTTTTTTTTAAATTTATAAAATTTCGGGCATTTTCAACGCTTTGGAATTAAATTTATTTTCTCAAAATAAATCCTTTGACTATTTTCAAACACTTTGAAAATTTATTTCTCTCTCTCTCTCTCTTTTTTAATATTTTCTCTTTGATCTTCGTTGGGGCTTGCGGGGGAACCTGCAGGACTGAATTAATTTTAGCTCCAAACGGGTCAATCTATTATCATCCCATGATAATAATTTATTACCATTTAACAATATTTAATTCCACTAAATAAATATTGTTGTACTCTAAAATTAATTAAATTATTCACGAATTTCTCGATCTAGAATAATTTTGCATTTTACTCATCTGTACAGATATCCATAAAAAATAAATCAACACTACCATCATTTATTTTTCACTTCCAATCTGAAATTTCTTGATTTGCCTTGAGTTCAAATTCCCTGTATGTGCAACATATTCAACTTACAACTTCGGTGACGCACACACGAAGTACTTTGGCCAAAGTTTTAATTTGAACTTTTGCAAATATATTTCAGGGATATCTTTTAACCTTCCAGCAAGGCTACAGATTCCTCGATCAATATTTTTCTTTAGCACATTTCATGCAATCACCAAACGTACAAAGTATTTTGGCCGACCGTTATCGAGACCTCACTTCTGAGTACATCACAGTGATTAACACTACATGCCTAGTGTAGAAACACTGCTAGGATTAAGAGTCTAATGCTTCCGAGATTTTGTTCATTTTAGATAGCAGTATAAAATGAACAATCTCAGTGGTCCAGTTCGATGTTTCCAATCTCATTGAAAATAATCAATGTGTTATAATCGAAAACTTCATTTCCCTATGACGAAAGACTAATCATCTTATATAACACATGATAGTCTTGATAAGAATATTTTCTTATCATACCGATTAGAACTTTAATGATACGTGATTTTTGGTATTTAAAGTCTTTTCCTATGAAATACATTTCATATAGAAATACCATGACACGTCATTAATTATTAAATTTGTAAAATACTCATAACTTGCTATAATTTCAATTTTATTAATCCAAAATATTTACAATATAATTGGATTTTCAGGACATTTATCCCAACAGCGGAGGCACAATCTGCTCTCTCGGCTGCTCGTTTGGGTCGCGATTTTGGGTGACGTAAGTTGATTATAGAAGGGACTGTTTGAATGTGATTAATGGCCTTCTCAACAACGAAGAAAATCTCTCGGACATAGGGAATATACTGGATGACATCAAGCTTACTTGTGCTTGCTTTTCGGATATTCGCTTCTATTTTACTAGACATGGTGCTAAAGGAGTAGCCCACAAACTTGCTCGTAATGCGATTTTGGCCTGCGTTGGTTCTTTCGATATTCTGTTATTTGTTTTTTTCTTAGTTGAGTCCGAGTCCGTGTAATTTACCTTGCTAGCTGGTCATAAACATAAAATAAAATAATAGGAGTGCCAAAGTAGCCTCAATTAATAAAATTAAATAATAAAATCATATAGGTTGATTGGGATTTAATATAACATAATTTAATCGAGACATGTGTGCACCAATCAGGACCACGTAGAAGATGTAGCTGACGTAGCATCCCACGTCAGCCCAAATAAATTTTTCCAAAAGTCGAAGGCACTACTAGAAGTCGAGCAAAAACTCAAAAATCGAGAAGTACCAAGGAGCTCCCAGTTCAATAACCCAAAACCTAGACACAGGGTATCCCTAAGACAACACACCATTTAAGAGGAGACCTTCACATAGCAATCCCCTCGAGTATGCAGAACCATATCCCAAACCTCCATGCTTTCCCAGTCAAGGAATTTAATCATCTAACTTGTGGATGGGCCCAAAGCTCAAGGGCAAGATCAAACGTCGAGGATCCACTCTCCTCGGGATTTATGCATCAATATTCCTTACTAGAAGACAAAAGCGGTTATCCTTACAACCCACTGCTCCACTATTACCACCACCAGTAGGCGTTGTATATTTTCATATAGTTGCTACGAGGTCATTATACATAGCCACGTAATTGGGGACCACTTGAATATTTCCCTGAGGCTTACATGGAGTGGTCCCCATGAGCCAAGTGGCCACCTCTCAAGCCTTCCTACGTGCGAAATGGTCCTCCACAAGTCTGGGACAATAAGCCCACATGAGCACCTTTTTCTCCAAAACACTCTTGTAAATTAACTCACACTCTCCATTCACTGAGTCATTGTAAGAAATCTTGACTGATCATTCTCTCTCTCCACAATTCTTCTCACTTTCCACTTTCCTCGTTAGAATAATTACCTGACTTAAGCGTTGAAATATCAATATCGGGATATATCCCAACTGGTTATCCCATCCTTTTTTTTTTTAGGTGACAAGGCAAACCATTCATCTATCTCAACCATTTCAATTTAGGAATACCTCCATTAAAGTTCAAACTTAGCTTCAACTAGATTTCAACCACATTAGGATCATTTTCAAAATTCTCACTTTCTTTAAAGCTTAATACATATTTGGATTAAAATTATAGGATATAAAAATGAATAAAAATTTAGGAATTTATGCAACTATATTGCTAAAGTGAGAAAATGCTTTTTTGAGTATTTGAATTTAGTTGACACAATTATCTTCAATAAAAATATTTTGCTATTCAAAATCACAAATCAAGCAAATTGTACAGAAATTGAGAAGGTTTTTTCATATTTGGAATTAGTACACTCTCTCATTTGATTAGCTTACAAACTTATCCATGAGCAAAGATAGATAGAGAGAAGGAAAGAACAACAATAACAATAATGCACAAAAATAAATTTCGGCTGCAACTTCAAATGCAATTGGGCTATTTGATGAATTACCAAAATTATGATCATCCAAGAGGGTCGATTGATCGGAGAGTGGGTGGGTCAAGTTGAATTCAGATGGAAAGATCTATTTGAATGCAAACTTTGTGGCTACTTTGTGACATAGATGGTTGGTTGTAGCTCTATACATGCTGTGACACCCCGAGTTTTCGACCTTATAGGTACGCGCACCACACGTGTGAGTTTTGAGAGTTAGGTATTTAAATTCTTTTTGTTATACTTTAATTTTGCAATTTAATTTACTTAACTTAAATAATTGTGAATTATTTGAATTTGAATTTCTTCTTTCGTGAATTTTATTACGTGAGCTATGAATTAAATTCCCCGAGCATGATTATGTGTTTAATTATTCTTAATTATGAGACTTTGTGTCAAATTGTCCTTAATTGAAAATTTATCAAACTTGTGGACTCAATTGAAAAGTTTTTAAGGACTAATTTGTAACTTTCTTAAATTGAGGACTTAATTGCATGGCTTTAAATTTGTTCAGGGCTTGTTGGCAATTTCCCTTCCCATTCTCTTGCATATACACAATATACATGTATATACACATACACTTGCATTCTTTCTTCTTCATTTCTCACAAACAAACACAAGACAAACCTCCATCTCGGTTTGACAAGGAAGCATAGAGCCAAGAATTTCAATTCATTTTCTTCAAGAAGCAAGTCTCTAGACCTTCTCTTCTTCTTTCCCTTCATCTCCTTTCATTTTTCAAGGTAAGGTGTGGTGTGTGTGTGTGTGTGTGTGTATGAGTTTTCTTAAGTATATTTTAGGGTTTTTGATCTAAATGAATTCCATGAATTAATATGAAGTTTATGTGATGAATATGAGCTTGTTGATGTATCTATAACATGAGTTTTATGAAGGTTGAAGCATGCTTGATCATACTTATATTAAAGGTTTATGGGATGATTTTGAATGGATTAATTCATGAATTCATGGATCATTTGATGCTTAAATGTGTATATGATATTATATATGTGTACTTGTTGTTTTTGAGCATTTGAGACGTGCAATTTTAGCTTAGGGATGGCTTTTCCGCCATCCCCTATTTTGCTCTTCTTGAATTTTGCCTGCTGTAATGCGACACATTTTCAACTTAAATCCATCGCAACCGTAACGCTAGTACAGTTAGAGCTACTGGATGTCCATCGCGCCCGTGATGATTTTGGGCACGGCCGCGACACCAATTCAGGGGGTGCTACTGGATACCCATCGCGCCCGCGACACTGTTTGGCGCGGCCGCGGAGATAGTCCAGATGCTGCTTCTGTAAGTCCGTCGCGCCGGTTTTTCAACTATTTTCCTGCGCGGCTGCGACATTATTACAGGAGGTCCTTTTGGAGGTTTGTCGCACCCGCAACATTTATTGGCGTGGCCGAGATGTGGTCTGGCGCAGCCGCGAAGGTTATTGGCATGGCCGTGACGACCCCTGACTTGGTTTTTAATTGTTATCCCGTCTCATGATTTTATTTATCTTTTGTATCTTTCAATTACGCATGAACAAAATTTATGTGATATTATTTCAATTGAAACTCTTGTTAAAGTATGCGTGGGACATTAATTGTGCACATGAACGTGTTCATGATATATTATAACTTCATAATCATTCCATAGCATTTTATTTCTTTTGCCATGCGTCATACTTGGTTCATATTGAGTCGTGTCTCACTCGTGCACGATTTTTCTTGTTCAGAGAGTTCTTAGGAGGGTGACGAGCCAGCTCAGTAGGGTTCGGGGAGTTTGTTTATTTCTTTTGGTTCGGTACAGGTGAGGAATTGATAAGAATTATATTATACAAACCCTACAACCCTCTTATATGATGATTTGGCCAAAAATCTATATATAATATATATATATATATATATATATATATATATATATATATATATATATATATATCTTGTTTTAAAATGATCAAATATTTTCAAAATGAAACCGTGACTTGTACTTGACCCATTTTGGCGAGATTCTAGCATTTCGTGGGTCCCAGGGGCTTGTGTATTGAGAGAACCGGGAAAACATGTGCTGACGATTATCTCTTACATAAGTCTCACCTTGTTGGACCAACCCGAAGGTCCTCCAAGAGGTTTGGTGGATCGATGGGATTCCGGTCAATGGGATTCATGTACCCATTGATCATTGTGTCTAGGATGGCGAGGGTTAGCTACCCGGACCATCAACCCAGAGGAAAAAGAAGTACTTATACGCTTGAATTAATGCCTTGTAATAAGTGGAAACAAAAATTCTTGCATGAACGCTTAATAACTTTAAATTGTACACGAAATGAGGAAGCTTGGAGACTGCTCACTAGCCGAGCCACTTGATCACTTGACTTGAAAATGAATTTGATAGTTGTAATTCCATATAATGAATTCACCCGTGTTTTCCTTGTTTCTTCAAAAACATTATATGGAATTATGGCTTGCATAAGTTTTACCACTTTATTTATTATATTGTGTCATTCACTCAGTCTTGTAGAGACTGACCCCTCCCATTTTGTCCCTCAAGTTCTGCAGCCGTAGCTAGGAGGGAAATGGCATTTTCCTAGTGTATTTTTGTATCTAGCTAGGTTACACTCATATTATGTACCATACACTTACTTATATATTTTGTTTTGTGTATTATTTTGAGGCCATGTGGGCCAAATGCTCTTGTCTTGCATTATGTATCTTATATTTGGAGGATTTTATATTGTAAATGACTTACTATGGTTATGCTTCCGCGAAACTCTTGATTTTATCTTTGTATATTCCTGTTGGATATCTGAATTGTTGGTACAGGGTTAGTCCCGCCTAGCCAGGGTTCGTGTATTGTCTCCAATTCGTTATGATTGGACTTGTATGCGGACTATATTCGTATATGAGTTTGATCATAGTGCGCAGGATGTGGTGACCCATATTCGGGTGCTACACATGCAACTTTAGAGATATGTCCATCACGGTGATAGAGATCTTTAGGATGTAAAAGTGAGTTTGGTTCGCTTGAGAATGATCAACCGTTTGCAAAAATTATTGTGGAATAGATTTAGAAATAGTGATACCTCTTATCAATTCCTCTGAGTGGATGATCACCCTCTCGAAAACATCATTCTGAATTGCAAGTATTTTCTTCAAACTTTCTTGTAAATGTAGAATTGTGCACGTTAAACGCAATAACAAATATTTGAGTGGATGTTGACATATAATGGACACGAGGTTCTAGAAGTGTGCTTGTTGATACCCTTCCAAACAGATTGAAATTCTACTTGAAAATTAATATCGTTTTAGTTGTTAAGTTATAATGGTTAATTGCTTAATCTTTTGTTAAAAAAAAAAAAAAAATCATGCCAAAAATTAAATGTTCTCATGCAGGAGACTTAAAACTCCCATGTCAGAGACGCAAGGGATAAATATTATGAACATCCTATGCTATTGCGATTTTTAGAGTTTCCATCTTAAACTATAAAAGTCGACGTTTGCATCCTCAACTATTGTTTTTTAACAAATTGCAACCTGATTAGTGACACACCCCCATGACCTAGATCAGAAATGTAGCCCTTAAACGTATTAACATTGTCACCGGAGTGACAATGCTCCAAGCACAACACATGCACGAGTGTGAACCCGTGCAGTTGTCTTCCTCATCAATTTGAGCTGAAAATGCCCTGTTTTCCCCTTCAAAAAACAGCAGCAATGTAACAGCAGGTGTGGTAGTTTACAGCAGCAAAAATGGCAGGGAAATATGCATGAAAACTGAAGCAAAACATGCACAAACTTCATACAAGGCAGCCGACATCAAATAGCAACAAAAAATGGATGTAAATTCAATCAAATTCCAAGCTTTCTTGTCAAGAACTCAAGGTGCGACAATGGTGGATCATTGATGAGTTAATTAGCGAGCAAACCAAGTTCATACAAGCAACAAGGAAACTTCAAGGATCAAGAAACAAGTCTTAGATCATCAAACAACACCAGAATGAACATATAATTCAAGTTTTGGCATAAACCCACTACTATTCATCATCTAGCTCAAATTCCATGAAAGCTCAAGTAAAAACAAGAGATATTCAGATGAAAATGAAGCTTGAGAAGTGGAGAATTCAAAACTGAGCTTATCTTTTTTTTTTTTTTTAGCTTATCTTGAAGAGATGGAAGAAGATGGAGACGTTTTGAGCTTAAATGGGGCAATAATGAAGGTTGGCTCCTCTTTTCTTCTTTCTCCCTTGCTTGGCTCGGTTAGGGCTTGAAATGAGGAAGAAAGGGTTTGATTCTTGGGATAAAAGAGGGGAAAAACCGGTTTTTAGGGACCAAGAATGGTTCAGTTCGCTCGAAAACCGGTTCGGTTCACTATTCGGTCCGTTCGAGGTTGAATTTCAAAGCTTAAGGGGTTCAAACGTGCTTAGAAAATTAAATGGCTTGTTCCATTGAACTCGAATCGTCGAAAAGAATCCAATGGCGGTGTCGGAATTCGAATCGAATCCCCAAGCTCAAAATAGCCCAAAAGGGCTTAAGTTCGATCTATTTACAAATATGCCCCAAAACATAAATAAAAATGCAATTAGGTCCAACCCTAATTTTAAATAAATCACATGACATCCAAAGTCATATTAGTGCATTCATAAATCATGTAATTCATCTAGTTTCATGTTATTGATATGTTTGGCACTGAATTCACGTAAAGCAATTAAGAACGAGGAGTTATGAATTAATTTAAATACATAGGGCAAAGAAATCACAGAAACGAGTAATTTAAAGTATAAATTAAATTAAAAGAACATAGACACGTAGATAAACCCTTTCGTGACGTCATACCTGACTTACCGAAGAAATGGGGTGTCACAAATTCAATGTCTTCATGCGGGATACTTAAAGCACCCATGTGAGATACGCAAATATATATATATATATATATATATATATATATATTTTAACACATACATCACAAAGTTACAATTAAATAATAAAAAAAATAGAATGTCGAACTAAAATAAAGTACCAAAGCGAGTAGTTTTCAATTTATCTACAAAATTATAGTTATTTCAACTACCTTCTAAATTTAACTTTCATAATTGTCAAATTTTACTATATGAACTTTCATGACAAAAAAAAAAAAAAAAAAAAAAAAAAAAAAAAAAAAAAAACTTTCATGACGATATAACGAGCAAAATTCTTAGCTTGGCTAACTAAATCAAGTTAAAGTTTAATTTAAAAAAATTAAAGGTCCAAATCATAAATCACTTAATTGTCTCTAGTCATTTTATTACTTCCGTCTGCTAATTGATGTAATTTTCGCATTTTATCGAAAAACTGGTATCAATTTTCAAGGCTTGATTGCGGATTTGTAATACACGAATATGAACATTAATTTTTTTCAAAAATTTTCATATAAGAAATGTTTAATAGGATATCTGACACAAGTATCGATACTATTTAATACAATAAAGTAATATTTAATACTATCGATAAATTAGAACGATGGAGATTTTATCTTTAAAGATCACTGGCAATAATAATTTGTTTTTAAAGATGATAAAAACCTTAATTTTGTAATTTGGAAAATAATAGTTCAGTTCTGATATGATTATGGACGACGACATGAACTAAATTGAATATCTTGGCGGTCTATTTTTCGAAATTTGATTAAGAGGTTGACTGGGCCAAACTGGTGTTTGGAGATTGACAAATCAAATAGAAATTGTAATATACTTATCCTTTTAATTGGTTGGATTCGGTCTAAACTCTAACCAAATTTATGTTAAAATGTTATAATGTTTTGTTGATAAGGTTCAATTGAGCTTAAAAATGAACAGAAGTTTATTAAATAACATATTGAATTTTCACACATATTATTAATATTACTCAATTTTTTGTAATGTAAAACTTATTATAAAGAATACACCTTACCGAAGTGATGAACCTTAAATACCATTCCCCAACTATCTTGCAACAGGGGAAATTTTTGTAATTCTCCAAAATGTAGAGGATGATTTTATAATTAAACCAAGCCTGAGGTATGTTAATTAGGTACCCTCTTATTATAACAAGGTAGTGTGACATGAGAAATTTTTGCAATTCTTCAAATTTCAGTGGATTAGCATGTACGGATACATATACGATGATACAAATATAATATGATATGATTCAACGACATGATATAAATATGACGATACGATTTTTATAAAATTTTTTATGTAAAAGTACCGAATACAATATTCGATATAATCTAATATGAAAAAATAATATTTTTAAAATTGTTCGTATATCAAACACTCGATAATTTTATTGGTAGACTAAGCCTATAAGGTATAAGGTATGTTTAATTATCCCTCTTACACCTGAAGTATCGTACAACAGGGGAAATTTTTGTAATTCTTTAAACTTTGGTGGATGATTTTATAATTAGCCAAACCTGAGACATTATAATCAATTATCCCTCTTATCATGTAATAAACAATATGCATTAAACAACAATTGACACAAACTTTGACCAACTTAACAATCATAAATCATTATTAAAACCTCATAAACATCATGGGCAAAAAGGTAACTTCGCATCCAAAAAGGAGAGGCAATAATTTCCAGTTGACAGTATCATAAGTGGGATCAAGATGAGAGTTAGTGGAAGTGTGTCAGAATAATAATCTCACAGACTTTCACTCAGAGACATCAACCTTCACTGTCCCACTTCAATTCATTTTTCACCATTTCTTTTCCATTTTTTTACCACAATAATTCAAGAAAAAGGGGTAAAAAGAATTGATTGAAATTAAGGATGACTGGTCCTATTCCAGTGCTATCATCTTCTGCTGCTGTTGCTGTCAAACTGCTGCTAAATTCTGCAGGGCTTGGACAGCTGCATAGAGAGAAGGTGCTGCTTTGGCTTTTGTAGTAACTTCCATTGCTAACAAACACATGCTGATACCTCAACGAAAGAGGAAAAAAGAAGAAGAAGAGGAAGAGCAAGATCATCTAGAGGGGAAAAGAGGGAAAGATTGAGTTCTTTTGAAAAGATGATGATGGGGTTTGAGTTTATCATCTTCTTCTTGACTTGATCTTTCATGGGTAAGGAAGAAATCAGGAAAACATGTTTTTTGTAATTTTTTTGGGGGGGTTTTCTCGTTGATGGTTGATATCTTTCTATATAGAGGAATTGAACAACCATATATTGTGTAAAGATTTCAACTTTGCAAAGGGGCAAACTTTCAACTACCCCTTTTCCTTTTTCTTTTAGCTTCACCTCACGGGAATTACTCTTTTTTATAATACTTTTAAAATTTTTCTTTTTTAATTTTCTTTTTCTGGGCTTTTTGCAGGAGCAAGAGAAAGATGGAGTGAGCTGCAGCTACTACTTTATAACTCTGAGTAGGTGTGAGTGTGTGTGGAAACCAGAAAAAGCTTTTTTTTTTTTTTTTGGAACTTTTTTCATTATTTTCTAAAAATAGAAAATAAGTTTCTCGGTTTTGCTTTTCTTCCCTCTTTACTCCAACAAAGCTGAGAAAACAAGAATTGAGGTTGGGAGGGTTGGAGTGGAATCTTGCTACCAACCCACAAACATAAACAGCAAAAACAGGAAAAAAGATTTTGAACTTCTTTTGTTGTTTTTTAAAAAACATGGATGCATATGAAGCAACGAAGATAGTTTTCCAAAGAATTCAAAGTTTGGACCCTCAAAATGCTTCGAAAATCATGGGGGTTCTCCTCATTCAGGATCATGGTGAGAAGGAAATGATCCGTTTGGCTTTCGGCCCTGAATCTTTAGTCCACTCAGTAATTGTTAAAGCTCGAAAAGAGCTTAATTTGGCTCCGCCAAACATGCCCTCCACCCCTTCAACGCCTCAATCTCCTTCACCTTTCAGCAAAACTAATTCCTCAAGACTCAATCTTTCTGGTATTAATCTTCCTTCTCCACTTAGTATATCCAATCCCAGCAGCTGCTTTTCCGATTACCAAACGCGGGATAGCTTAATCAGTCCCGGCGGCGGATACAACGCCGCCACTTCTCCATCCACCATGAACTCCTCAGCTCCGCCGTTCTACGGCGGCGAAGTCGACTTAATCGACGAGCTTCAGCTTCAGGATCAGCTTTCTTTCCTCAACGATGGTGGCTCGCCGCCGCTGGGGCCGAAAAGCTCCGACCTTTTTTACCAGGATTTAGCTTCCAGTCCAAATGGCGGCGGCGCGTGGAGCGCGTGGGGAGCTGCACCCCACCGTCGGAGCTGCTCTGTTAGTGATATCTGCATGGGAGGTGATGATCTGAGTGGAGGGTTTGGGTGGAAACCCTGTTTGTTCTACGCTAGAGGGTACTGCAAGAACGGGACCACTTGCAGGTTCCTCCACGGCGAGGGCGCCGTCGCCGCCGCTGACGGCGGCGGAGCGGCGTTGGGATCTCCTAGTAAGTTCGAGATGATGGAGCAGTGTCGGGAGCTGCTTAGATCGAAGTCAACAACTAATACTCAGCTCATGGGTTCAAATAGTTTCCCTTATTCCCCTGTTTCAGCAAATAAATGCATGAATTTTCTTCTGCAGCAGCAAATTCCTCCAGACAGCCCAAGGTTCTTTTTACTATTATATATATTTTTAAAAAAATTTTTTTCGGAATCTTGATCTTATTAATCTTTCTTATTTGAAGTAATTTAATCATTTAATTTTTTGTTTTAGAGCTTTAATGATGGGTGATGCAATGCATAAATTCGGTCGAAGCCGGTTAGAAAGAGGTGAATTTGGTATAAATGGTGTGAATCCCGGCTCAAGGCAGATTTACTTGACTTTTCCTGCTGATAGTACTTTCAAGGAAGAAGATGTGTCTAATTATTTTAGGTAACCTTTTCTAATTAAAGTTATAGTTAAACTTGCACCTGCATTGCTGATTCTAGTTCTTGATTTTTTAAGGTTGTAGTAATTTGAATGATCTTTCTTTCATGTTTTAGTAATTTCGGGCCGGTTCAAGATGTAAGAATCCCATATCAGCAAAAGAGGATGTTTGGCTTCGTCACATTCGATTATCCCGAGACTGTTAAGCTCATTCTCGCAAAGGGCAATCCACATTTCGTTTGTGATGCTCGTGTTCTTGTTAAGCCATACAAGGAGAAGGGCAAAATCCCGGATAAGCACAGGTTAGTGTCCTTTGGCTTTTAATTTCTTTAAATTATTGAGATTATAATGAATATTGTTTTCATTTTTTAACTATTTTATTTTCTCTAATTCTTGAATTCTACATTATTTGCAGGAAACAACAGCCACAAATGGAAAGAGGCGAATTTGCAGGATGCGGTAGCCCCACCGGGCTCGACTCGAGGGATCCCTATGATGTTCATCTTGGTAAGAAATAAATGCATCAAACTTAGCATTTTTCCAATGTTTCACTAATTAAAACCTTATAGAGATTGTCTTAATTATTCTCTCTCTCTTTGATGCACTAGGTGCAAGAATGTTCTACAACACTCAGGAGATGTTATGGAGGAGAAAATTAGAGGAGCAAGCTGATCTCCAACAAGCCATTGAGCTTCAAAACAGGAGATTTATGGGCCTTCAGCTTCTTGATGTTAAGAGGAATAATAACCATCATCGTACCCTTTCAACCGGCGCAGTTGTTTCGTCTCCAACATCGTTCTCTCCTACCTTGTACAATCAAAATGTTGGTTTTTCTAGCAACCGAAGCAGCCCCGAAGCTAGAGAGGGTCAGCCAGATATTTATTTTTTCCATCTTGTTTTATTTTTAATATTTTAAGCTATTTTCAATGTCTGAAAAATGTCGAGGAAAGATTGTAATGTTAGTATGTGAATGCTTTACCGCAGAAAATGGCTCGATCGGGGCAGGGGCAAATCCGGCATATGCTGTTTCTCCGGCTGATCTGGAGAATGTGAATGTGGTTGAGAAAGATAAAGATCTTTCTCCCAAGAATGAGAGTGGCAATGGCGATGAGATTCCTCCCAAAGAAAATGATTTACATGATAGGTATGAACTCTATATAAGTGTTGTCTTTTAAATTCTAGCAACTTTTAACCGTTTTACTTTCGGATTTTTTTTTTCAAAAAAAAAAAAAAAAAAAAAAGAACTTTTTGTAGGTTTTAGTAGCTTCTACTTTTATTTCAATTTTCTTAACATGGTGTTTTCCGAAAGTCTCTAAAATTAAGCACTAGAAAAAAAAAATAAAAAAATGGGGCACAATTACTTACGAACACACTGTTTTTTTGAGTGTATTTGCATTAAATCAATGTTGTTGACTACATACATTTTATTTGAATGTAGCTTCGAGCACAACCTCCCGGACAGTCCCTTTGCTTCTCCTAAAGCCACGGCCTTTTCTAGCGGCCACGTGGAGGCACAAAAGGCTAGTACTGTAATTTCAGCGCCGTCGACTAACAATAATTTGATCACCGGTCCGACTTTGTTTCCTTCGGCTTCTTCACTTGACATAGCATCTCCGTTCAAATCATGTTACTTCCAAGTACCTAGGTAATAACCACTTTCTATTAATTGCTAAACATTACTATTCTCTCTCATTTGCAAGCATTAATTACTATTCACAAATTTTTGTACATGACTATGCTGTAGGTTCGCTTCCGGTCACGAGACCATTGGAATGTAGCCCTAGAAATCTTGTCGGCCTTTTAGCATCACCTTAGAGAAGGTAAATTGCCAACAACTTAATTCAGTTCTAAGATGCCTGTTGATGTTCTTTCCTTGGATTCCACTTGCCTATATCTATCCTTAGTACTTGGTCCCCATACTAGGTTGTGTCTTATGGTCCATATGGTTTGTTGAATAACCAAGGAAATTCTTCTATGGACCTGGTGTTCGAGTCTCATTCACGCACCCAGTGATCGAGATCTTGTCACATTCCATACGATATTTATTCATTTTATTTGAAAATTGAAATTCAAATTTAATACATCTATGGTGCACTCCACCCGGTGCAACTTGTAAAAAGACCGTCGGCTATCGAGACGATCTTAGGTTGATTCTTGCTCATTTATTAAGGTTGGCCGTTTGTGTGTGTTTGAACAGGCCAACATGACGATTGACTCATATAGAGGACGACCACCGGCTCCACCACCACCACCACCACCAGCAACAGCACGGCCACCGCCCGTTAGTGACCAATACTATATACTACTTACTTACTACCATACAAGTTGCATACATAAAGAAAAGGCAGTAAAGGGAGAGTGGGTCAGCCATCCCTTTTCCTCCCAATTGTTGTACTCTCTGTATTTTAAAGTCGCTTTCACCATCTGTAGTTTAAATTATTGGGACCACAGGTAAAACAATAACAAGAAAAATAGTCCATAGTAAAAATCAAAGTTGTTCAGGGACTGGGCTGTAATTTTATCTTTTTTCCTCACCATTGATGGCTTTCCCCATTGTATAAAAAGGGGCCAGGAAAAGAGAAAAAGCCCTCTTCTCTGTATAGCAGAGGCAGATATATAAATATTATGCTTTATATAAATTACTCTAATATTTGTACTTAAAATACAAATTAAAATTATGAAAAGTTTCCCCTCTGTCTAATAAATTAATGTGTCTGATTGGTGTCTTTTTCCTGGTGTGGACATGGGCCTGACATGTAATTTTAAAAACTTGATTTTAATTGTAATGTTTGTCACATAGCTGCAGCAGTTGATACTTTTCAAAATGAGAGTGGGGTCTGTCCTTTTGTTGCCTTTGATGGAGAGGAAATAAAGAAGCACACAATCACATGGGGGGCTGACACTGCAGGTGGGCCCACTTGAAATATATCTATACTATTCAATATGGCAGGTGGGCCCATATCACCCACACCCATGTGATTGAGCCCATTTGCTTTATTAATGTGTTTGTTTCAAATCTCCCTATGTACATACATCATCTGTGTATCTATGTAATTTAATGGAAATGTGGTGAGATATTTTACTTTTGTAGATTTGTGGCATCGTCGACTATAGTGATTGTCCCGCTTGTAATTTATTAGTTTGTTTTTTTAAATTATAGGCATCTCAAATGGTGAGACTATTGATCAAGGAATCCATAAAAATGGTGCAGATTGCGTAGACTAGTTTGGTTCTTTATGTACTAGTTTGTATGAAAACCTTTAAAAACATCATTTTATCATGTCGTGTTGGACACTATGTTCGATACTCCTCACGTGTGAAATTCAAGAAAAAATTTATGTTACCGTATTCGTATCGTATCTTGTTCGTATTTGTTTATCCAAATCCGTATATCATGCGTTCTAGTTGTCTGCATGCATTATAGACAACCTTAAATGGTGAGATGGCTGGAGATCAATAAAAGGGGTATTTGATTTGAAAGTTTTAAGTAGTTACTAGTTTACTAAGTACAAATTTTGAAAATAGAAGTTGCTTTAGAGAAATGATATGTTTTTATGCTATGCTACATATATACTAATGAATGTTGTTGGGTTCTTCAATTATGTTAATTGGAATTTGTGAGGCTATGATAAAGTTGGGTATTTTGAGAAAAAGAAATAAAGCCTACATTTAATGCTCATAGTTGTTAAGGACAAGTACTAAGTTCAAGAAATATATGTTTACAAACTTTACTCATTTAGTTTAATAATTAATGGTGTCAGATGGAGTGAACATGTCATTCTTTATTCACCTAATAAGTTTTGTATATTTATATGTTCCCAGGTGTTCTGCGCAAGTATACTAAGATTTTATTATAATTTTTATTTAAATCGGATCAAACAACTTATATATATATATAATATAACGTTATTCTTAATAATAGTAGTTGTGTACCCAATAATTCAATATGAAATTTCTAATTTGATTTACATAGCGTTAAATTGCTTATTTATACCGGTTATTGTCTCTAGAACTTGAAATGTCTATATGTAGGCTCGGGGTATTGGTGTGGGAATGGGGTTGTGTGCTCTGATGTATAAATATTTTTAAAATATTATTTTATCATATCGAATATTATATTAAATATTTTTATGTGAAAAATTAAAAAATATATATATTATTGTATCTATATCGTATTATCGTGTTACTATATGTATATATTATAAATTGTGTGTATGTGGGGGTGGGTATTAGTCCAAGATAGAGAAAAGACAAGGAAATAAAGTACAATTCTTTTTTGTCTAAGATTTGATCTAAACATGATTTGATATAAATATCATTAAACACACACTCTCCATGTTACTTGATCCAATTGTGTAGTCATTCTAATGTCTTGTAGAAAACATATGAACAATTTTAGGCCATCAGGATTAAATTTCTCAAAAGGACACAGGAAACTTTGATTGGTGTTTGTTTCTTTTTAAATTGCACAATGGTCCTTCGATTCTTGAAAATTTGCAACACCGCCAATCATTGAAGGAGAGAGAAAGAAAGTGGACAGTCTGGCAAAGGTAGATGTGCATGAGCCCACATGGATTTTATTAATTCTTTAGGCTTTGAAAAGTGGTGGATATTATTATTTGGTTTGATTTTGTGGTCATTTTTGTAATATTTTCCACCATAGAGTATCTACTTGGAAAAAAAAGAAGATTTGGTTTATTTGAATGACATTTTGCTCATGTAGTACAGCAGTAGCACGCTATTGGTTGGAAATATTTTCACTTTTGACCTGAGTGTTTGGGGAAATTCTAATTCGGGACTTACCATCTATCTTTTTTATCTTTATTTACTAAAAATGATGCACCAATCATATTAAAACTTTAATGTACGAATCACGTTGATTAATTTTAGTTCAATATTGATGAATGTATTCCATTATAGATCACCGACGCTATATACTATTTTGTGGAATATTTACGATTTAATTACATTTCTGATATACCATTTTGTAGATTTTATTATGATTTAAGTACATTTTTAATAACGTAATGTTATCGTGTTGTGTGGTGTTGGTTTGATTGAATATCATATCAGATATTTGTTATGTGATAAATTAAAAAAACTATTGATTTCATTATGTATATAACATTTGTATCCGTGTTTATATTCATGTATTATAAATATATTTTGTCTTTGATTGTTGTAAAGGAATAATGAGTAGTCCCATAAATAAAAATGAATCTAATAACTGTATAATAAGTGTTCCAATTTAATCATTATCATGCACAAGTTATTATAGCAGATTTTTGTACTAACAACAATACATAAAAGTACTGTTTAGAATTCTTTTTCTCCAACTGAATTTGTTGGTATTACTAGATAATATATGTTTATGAAAAAACGTTTGTGTTCTTAATTAGAATTAGAAGCTAAAATTGTAAAAGTCAAAGTGGTAAAAATGTTAAGTATTTGGAAGAAAAAACTATAAGTTAAAAATAATAATAATAAAAGGAATTGAAAATTTGAAAATAATTTAACGAACACTTTAAGATTGTGTTTACTTTGTCGTTAACTGGCAATTTTCTCATTTTAATTTCCAATATATGATGCTTACCTTCTCAATGCTGAAATTTATGTTTGTCGTACGAGCTCGTAGAAAATGTCAGAAAAATTTGAACACAATGGCTATTGAAATCGATTCCCTCCTATATTTTCATTCTCAATCTTAATGGTTGGTATCTATATTGGAAGAATGGACGGTTCATGTGCTAAGGACGAGGCATTCCTAGTTTCGAAGATTATCTGATTGCAAGTTATTAATGTATTAATGGTCACCTACCTAGTGTTACAAAGTGGTAATAATAGACGTTGATGTTGTCACAAATACGGCTTCCTATTTAGGATCCCAGTTCAAATTGATCATCTAGGATTGACTGTTAATAAGTAATTAGCTTTACAATTCTGTATTTTGAAGTCCATGATGTAGCTATATACTTTTCGATGTTTGGTTTTGGCTCATAGAACTTTTTGGTATGTATGAATTCGTATGGTTGGTTAGGTAATTTAGGTTATTTTGGCAAGGCCTTAGAAACTTTTAAGGCACTTTACAAATGTATGAATTCGTACATTTCTGATAGCTATATATCTATATATATTTTGGTGGTGCACATTTTGTTTCAGTGCATTGTTGATAGTGAATGAATTTGCTCAGATTTCTGACCATGAAGAAAGGGAATGAGATACAGTTTTGGGTGAAGGAAGAGGGGACTAGTACCATTAAATTTTGAGGATAAACTTATATTTTACATTCAAACATGTAATAACGAATTATAAAAAATAAACAACAATTCTCAATAACCACCCAATTTTCAAAACGAAAAAGAAAAAAAGTAAACATGGGTTAGTGACATATAGTTTCACTACACTAACTGTTTAAAAGATGGGGGAAATATTTTGTATTGCATAATGTACGTGAGAATATAAAGAACAGTACAACAATATATACAAATCAATGTAAAACTCTAGAAAAAAGAAAAGAAAAATACAATCAATTAAATAAATGTGAAATAAAACCCTTTTGGAATCTTCACATGAATGGAGTCAATTTTTCTATAACTCCCAATATCCTCCAATACTTTCTCTCAAGTTGGAGCATGAAGATTCGAAATGCCCTACTTGTCATGTAAGTAGTGAAATCAATGTTGGCCAAGTGGTTTAGTGAAAATGTCGACCAACTGATTTTGAGAAGGAATGAAGCGTGTGTCAATGGTTCCAGTCTGCACATACTATTGAATGAAGTGGTAATCAATCTCAATATATTTTGTGTACTCATGGAACACTGGTTGGAAGCAATTAAGGGTGTCAATTCGGGTCGGGTGGAGGTATAACAAAAAAATCCCAATCTAAACCCATAAAGGTAAACCCTAAACTGATTGTACCGGGTTCGATTTGACCTGATTTTCTTTCAGATCACTTGTCAACCTGACCCACCCGACCGGGTAAGGATTACAAAATGTGTTTTATGCTGTTATAAACAAAAATAAAAAATGTGCTAATGGCCTAATACTAATAACAATTTGACATCCACACTTAATATCTAATGCACTTTACACAATAATATGAATAACAAACACCAAAATATACCTAGCAACTTCACAATATTGTATAGCATGAGACCAAATAACATAAATTTTGAAAAATTAAAAAGTACCCCAACACATAAAAAACAATCCCATAACCTTCCGACACATGTAACACTCCGACTCTTCGCGCTGTACAGTATTGAGAGTGCTAAGTGCGAATTTTAATTTATTTAATTACGTTATTTTATGTTTATATCACTTGATTATGTGATTATTTGAATTGATTGTTATACTTTGAATATGAATATTATTACGTTTACATTCGTTATGCTTGTACCTTGACCCATATATGCTCGTATCTGATTCCGATTTTTTGTGCCAACTTGTCATGCATGAAATATGTGATTTATGAATGTACGTATATGCTCGTTTCTTGTCTTTGAGTTCGTTTGATACGGTTCTTAAACCATTTTATTTGTTAAGGGACTCGAGGGACTAACTCGTCTTAGCGCGCCTTGGGTTCCGGAAGCCGTAACTTGAGCTCGGGAATTCAGATTTGAATTCTGGAAGAGGCGTTGGACTCGTAATGAAGAATGGGAGCTAAAGAACCTAACCTTGTATTTTTCTAAACCCATTCGGACTTCCAAAATTTTCCTGAACCGAGCCTCTCGGGCGTGACAGTCACTTTTTACGGTTTTGTCCATAACTTCTTCATTTATTGACCAAATTACCCCATATTTAGACCCACACACTCCTAAAAAAACAACCTCTCTCTCCCTTAAGCCCTAATTTTATCCACTTGAAGAAAAAAAGGGAGAGAGAGCTGCTGCAATCCCGAGACCAAGGAAGAAAGGGGGAAAATACTATTCATCTTGCAAGATTTGAGTTCAATACTCCTCCATCTCTTCTCTAACTTGAAAGATAAGACCATGAACTTATTCTCCAGCTTTTTGCGATTCTTTGGACTCATGATTCGCATATTTTCATCCATGTGTTGGCCAAGATATGATCATATACATGAATAGTTAGGTTAAATAAGATTTTGATGAATTCATGTCATTCCTTGCCTTATGATTCGAATTGATGCATGATTCTTGGATATTTGAACTTCTTAACTTCATTCCTTGCTTCATAGTTCATGGTATTTGATCATAGCATGAATCACCATTGTTGCATTCATGAAACTTGAAGTTTTGGCATGAAAACTTGACCATTTACTGTTGGAAAATACGAAAGAATTGAGCAGCGGAAGTTTAAAATTTTCCAAAAGTTTAATCGTTGTCTTGGAATTTTTTGTATCGTATCGTAGGGTGTTTAGAAACTTACAAAGGTAGAAGCTTTCTAGTGATGTCGTTACCGCCTAACGAACACCCTTCAAGCGAAATCCCTCGAACAACCTTCGAATTGGACTCCAAATTAGAAGCCCTCCAAAGCGTATCCACACCAGTCCTAGAACACGATGAAGTGAGTGAGAATGCTAGTTCTATGGCTTGTGTTTGGTTAGGATTTACTTTGAAAACTTTTCTTTGGGATTTTCTCAAAAACTTTACACTTCTCGAGTGTTGGTCTAAAGAATAAGAGAAGCACCAACCCCTTTACTTATACTATATGGTTCGAACCCCTTAGGGTTTCCAAGAACCAATGAGATTGCTTTCTTGCTCACTAATTAACTCATTTAATTATTAATTTAATTGGAATAATAAGTTCTTAACTTATTCTCCAAGTCTTTGCAAGAACAACCTTCTCTTTCCTACAATATGAAGTTGGCAGCCACGTTCCAAGCATGACACGTGGTGGGGCTCTCATTTTCATGGCCCTCTTCGATCAACATTTTGATCCTTCGTTAGTTATATTAACATCCTACCATAACCCTCGTATTCTGGCATTTGTGTGTGACCCTTTAGGCTCCGATTAGCACTGATAGCAATTAATTAATTCCCTAATTAATTAATCACTTCACAGATCACACTATCGTAATCTAGCAATGGGTGTGTGACCCCTAGCCGAATAACGAATTGAATCGAAGAACCTTTTAGTCAATGACAATCAGTGAAATACGATCCTATTACAACTCCATCTCTCAATCAAGAACTAAGGCATGAGAATATTCACAGATCCTAAATATTCTTGATCTTTAAAGTTAAGTTCGTTTCATATCCATTTCTATCTCAATCCTAGAAAACCCCATCTTCTAGATGTCTTGATCTTTTATCCACCTTGGCCAAGGGTTTAATGTTTAATGGACTACGAACAACTTAATCAGTAAGAGATCATTCTTGTTCTTAACAAGTGTAGGTCTTTTATCGATTCTACTCATTCTACATATGCCACTTGTTTAATCCCAACATAGGCCGTGGTTCAGGTGTCTATATGGCGACACCCTTTTGAGCCTATATCAAAGATTACAGAGTTAGCTCATATGAGACATTACAGAATCTCAAGTCCAAGGATTAATGAATCACGTCATTGACCTGTGAATATTTCCTAATCTAGAAGTTTCTAGAAACTTCCTTTCCCATTTAGGAATGTTCTCACACGGGACATCTCAGTGATGAAGTTCTTGTAACAATCACCCTTATATATTATGAACGCATCAACGTATATACTTATGTTGTGTGTTTTACTTAAGTAAAAAACCAATCGTGCAAGTGTACACTTAATATACGAGTAGCACAATAGAATCGTACCCACAGGGAAGGGAAATCAATCACTACTCAACACTCCTCTCTAATCTAAAGACCGAACGAATTCAAGTTGTTATAACTATCTATTAGAATGAAATTGAAATAATTAACTCTAAGAAAACACAAATAACAAACTTAAACACGGATTAAACTCAATAGACTAATTAGGCAAGGGAAGCAATCACTTATGCGTTTATGATTCAATACAATACTTGTTTGACAAGTGCGATTCTTCAACCTAATTCACTTATATATGAATTATCCTCTCTCAAGGTATAACCGTGTATTTAATTAAGCTCAATGTTACTCTCACAATCATCAATTTATTAATTAAACCAACGAGACCAAGACTAGTGCAATTCCTATTCTAACGGCTTGGCATGGAATAAGATTTACTGTTGTATAGACCAGAACCAAATCTCTTTGCATTCATACAATCTACTAGTTATGAAAACCTTTTCAAATACTATTAACCTCTCCATTCTCAAGTAATTCTAGATTATGCTAAGGGTGATCAGGCCTTCACAATTCAATTCAAACTAGTTTTCATACTAAGAATTAGCACAAGTCATTCAAGCATCATATCAAACACATATCAGACATTCATCATCACTCCCCTAGCCCTAGGAGTTTAGCTACTCATAATTAAAGCAAGACTCATAAAACTAAAGTGAACTGCATTAAAGGAATTCATGTTCATCAAATCAAGACAAGGTCTCAAAATTAAACTCATAAGCATTCAGTAAAAGTCTGGAAAAACGAATCTAGCATTAAGACTAACTAAAACCAAACTTAAACTCAAAGCAATTAGTTTGGTAATTAAGCAATAAATAAACCAAAAAATCAAAATTGTTAAAGAACTCGATCCTTTCGTCTTCTCGAACTTTTTTGAACAACTCTTCAAAACTCCAGATATTCTCTCCTTAGGTTAGGTCACGAACGGAAGAAGAACTCCTCCAAAAAGACTTCTAAACGCACTTAAATATCAACCCTAATCCTCTCTTGTCGACACTGGTAACGGGCGTTACCACTCAATGTGTAAATATTGTTAATGCCCGTTACTGCTAAAATCGCAATAACGCTTTATAAGTGGTAACGGGCATTACCACTTTCCTTCTGCCCAGGGGTAACGGGCGTTACCAGGGGTAACGGGCGTTACCCCTCCAGTCTCGCCAAGGTGATGCTCCTGTGTTTGTTAACGGGGGTTAACCTCTTTGTTCTTCCATAGGGTAACGGGGGTTACTCTTTTTACTCCAAAAGTGCGTGAATTCGCCTTGGAACGCCGTTTCTCATCTCCAACTCAATAATTACGTAAATGGAGCAAAACAAATACATAAACGCATTAAACGACACAAAAATATACTCTAATTAACACTTAAAATCATGCAAATTCTACACTCAACAACTTATCACTCCATGAAACAGAGTGATCCTTCAAAAGAACATAATCACATAAGCAAGTCTCAGCATAGTCAAGGTCGACACTCCCACTGTCTGTCGGACTCATTGACTAGGAGAAGTTTCTAATCCTCTCATGTGGAGTTAAGAACTTGTTTCATGTACCGTTCCCATAACGACAAAGTTCTTAATGGCCTCATCGGATTAGGGGAGTTCAGTACATGCTAAACAAAGTCAAAACCAAACAGACATAAATAAGCACATAAAGAAGTGATTGCCTATGAATAAAATCATTTCGTTTATTATTCAAAGACTATTTTTGATTTTACAAGGAAATAGTAAAAGAAAACATCTGCTTTAAGGGCACTATTCTTATCACCTATCTTCCTTCATGATGTGTTCAGTTTTGATAGCTTTTTAGGCATGAATTAGGAGAGCTTTTGCTTATCATTTGTGTTGCTAAGGTGTTTCATCCATCCCTTACTCCCCTCATCTCAGTCCTACTCTGTTTCAGCTTGTTTCCTCGCAGTTTCACCTAGTGTCACGGCCGCGATCGTGCGAGAAATGAACCTCGTCACGGCCGTGATGCTGCTTAGTTTTGGCGCCTGTAAGGGTGGCACGACCGCGCCATTTTCGGTCGCGACCACGACCATCATGCAAGGGGAGGTTCTGGGTAGGTGGCGCGGTCGCGATGCTGCTCCAGTTTTGCTTCTGCCCTCCTGGCGCTGCCGCGATGGTTTTTGCAGTGGCCGCGACTCCCTTGCTGCTCCATTTGCTTGTCTTCTTGCCTTTTTCTTGCTTCATTTGATCTCGTATGCTTCTTATATGTTTCATGCATGATGTTAATTGATTATATTACATGTTATGGCTTTTAATTTGAACGTATGGTGTGATTTATGTGCTTATATGTAACTTATGATCTCCATGCTACTTTATATGATCTTATTTGTTGTTTCCTTATTCCTTGTTAATTATCTTCGCCTTATTTATAATTCATGAGCTTGTGAACTTGTTGTATAATATGTTATGACCTTTAATACGAGTTTGTGGCTTGGATTCATTGAATATATGCGAAGTATGGCACGTTATGATTTGATATGACCTTGTATAACTAAGTGCATTTCTATTTCACTTCATATGCATCGATTGCATTCATATGCATATGAAGTGAAATAGAAATGCACTTAGTTATACGAGGTCATATCAAATCATAACGTGCCATACTTCGCATATATTCAATGAATCCAAGCCACAAGCTCGTATCAAAGGTCATAACATATATTGCATTCATATGCATATGCCGAGTGTCTAATTGGTTCATTATTGAGTCTAAATCGTCTCTTGTAGTTGTTTTGTTCAGAGGTTCATCCCGAGGGTTACGAGGTCGTCTCGTAGGCGTCCGTTGCTTCCCTGTTTGTCTCTGTTGCTTCATGAAGGTGAGGTTTTATTTATTTTAGTTATATTGACCTAAAACCTGTTGGGAATAGTGCCCTGAAAATTCAATTTGTTGAATTAATTAAAACTGAATTTGCAACAAGTTGTGAGTATTTCACATATTAATAATTAATGACGTGTGGTGGTATTCTTATATGAAATGTGTTTCATAGGAAAAGACTTTGAATACCGAAATCACATGTCATTAAAGTTCTAGTCGGTAAGATAAGAATATGTTCTTATCAAGACTATAACGTGGTTATATAAGATGATTAGTCTTTCGTCATAGGGAATGGTGATTCCGATTATAACACGTTGATGATTTTCAATAGGATTGGAAACATCGAACTGGACCACTGAGATTATTTATTTTATCCTGCTATCTAAAATAAATAAAATCTCAGGAAGCATTGTACTCTTAATCCTGATAATATTTCGGCTTTAGGCATGTAGTGTTAGTTACTGTAACATACTCGAAGTGAGGTCTCGGTAACGGGTGACCAAAATACTTTGTATGTTCGGTGATTATATGAAATGTGCTAAAGAGTTATATTGATCGAGGAATCTGTGGCCTTGCTGGAAGGTGAGAGATATCCTTGAAATAGATTTGTAAAAGTTCGAATTAAGACTTTGGTCAAAGCACTTTGCGTGATAACGTCACCGAAGTGGTATGTTGAATGTGTTTCACATACAGAGAATTTGAACTTAAGGCGAATCAATAAATTTCAAATTAGAGATGAAAAATAAATGATAGTAGTTGCAATTTATTTTTCATGGATATCTACACGGAGGAGTAAAATGCGAAATTATTCTAGATCGAGAAATTCGTGAATAATTTAATTAATTTTAGAGTGCAACAATATTTATTTAGTGGAATTAAATATTGTTAAACGGTAATTAATTATTGTCATGAGATGATAATATATTAATCCATTTGGAGCTAAAACTAATTAGCCCTGCAGGTCCCCCTGCAAGCCCCAAATTGAAAACCCAAAGAGAAAATAATAAAAGGAGAAAGAGAAATGATTTTTTCAAAGTATTTGAAAATAGCCAAGGGATTTATTTTAAAGAAAATAAATCAAGTTCCAAAGAGTTGGAAATGCCCGGAATTTTATTTTGAAGAAAATAAAATTTTCATAAAAAAAAAAAAAAAGTGCTGACGTGGCATGGCCCATGTGGCGCTGACTGGGCAGCCGCGTGGCACGCCACGTGTGCGACACGTGGAAGTCCCAGATCGCGCCCCGTCAGTGCGAAAGCAACGGTCCAGATTTGATCGGACCGGGTCGGTCAAACAGGTCAGGGTGTCGGGTCAACGGATCGGGTCCGGTTCCGGGCCGGACCGACCCGGACACGTGGCCCCTTCAGAAGAGGCCACGTCAGCCCTGAACCCTAGCCGCGAGTGAAATACACGCGCCGCCTTGTGGCGGCGCGTGAGGGCGCGTCCGGGGGCCAACCGGCGCATTCTCGGCGGCTTTGGATTCGTGGTGGAGAGATCTACGATGTGGTTACCTCGGTTTATGTGTCCAAGTTGTACACGCAAGTGGGGATGTGAAATGACCATTTTGCCCTTGCTTTTGTATCCAAAATGACCGTTTTGCCCTCGGGTTTTTGCCTATAAATAGGCTGATCCCCTCCCTCATTTCTCATAACAGTTTTGGGAGAGGTTTTTGGCTAGTTCTTAGCTTTGAAACCATATCCCTTTTCTCCTAGTTAATTCCGATTGATTTTGGAATTAATTTTAATTAGGTGTTTATATAAAACGCCTAATTTCGGGAGAATAAACCCTGAAAAGGGTTTTTTAGTTTAAATTTTATTTTCTCTAAGTATTTAGAGAAATATTTTCGGAGCCCACGCTCCGAGGGTGTCCCTGGGGATATTGCAGGGAAGCTCTGCCGGTCTCACGAGTGGGCAAGGAGCTGGAAAAATGCCGTTAGATAGCCATGATTGCAGTACGGTAATAGTTTTTGGTTATTTTTATTTTAAGCATGATAAATTATGTGCTCTTAAGTGTTAATTGCATGTTAGATATTTATCTGCTTAAGTGATTTAAAATTTATTATCAATTGCATGTATATACTTGAGTAGATCCGGCTAAGTCTTCCGCTTTGTATTAAAATATTTTAGAAATATTTTAATACTTGTATTATAATAAAAATTTTAAAATGTGGTCCCGGACTGCTACTATTCTGGACCCGCATCCCAGCAAAACCCTACATGTTTTAAAACCTGCATGCAATATATATATATACTATATGATAGATATGTGCATGATATGTATTTTGAGGGCTTGTCCCGCTTGTGAAAGAACTTGAAAACGTTTTTATATGTATATATGTTACATTTTGCTTTGTTTTGAAAAGGCTTTTGATACGTTTTGAACTTGTCGCGAGATATGACCTTGAAAGATAGGTCCCTTAAACTTGTACTTGACTTGTTGGGTCCCAGAGATTGTGGGATAGAGCAACCGGGTCGACCAAGGGGTCGTCTGACACACCTCTCGTTCATGATCTCCACTTGTAGGATGTACCGGAACCCACTAGGAGGTTAGTAGGGGATGGAGTCCGACAAGTGTGAGTGTCGCGAAACTCACGTCCTGCTTGCTCACTTGGATGGTTTAGGGTCGGCCAGCCCTTCCATCACAGAAGTTAGGTTAGGGTTGTTTTGATTTGATTTGCTCGTTATGTACTTGTCTTGACCTGGAGAAACTCGTACTCGCTGAGTTAGTATATCTCATCTTGCCTTGTCTTGAATCTATGAAACGGGAATGGACTTCTAAATACTTAAATTTGGTTATTTTGGCCTTCGGCCTTTAACTTCTTTTAATTATATATCTATTATCACGGTAAAACATTTTGGCATGCAAAAACCATTCCCGGTTCATGGATTGTTACGCTCTTGTTACTTGCTTTACTCTATACGTATACGGATGTGTGTGTTAGCCCTTATCACCAGTCTTTAGGAGTGACCCTCGACGTTTCTTTCTTTGGAGTTTCTTTTCTTGAGTTACAGGTGCAGGAGTGGTTCGTGCTAGGCGGCGGTCTGTCTTTCGAGTCTTTTGAGTCGTGTTGTTCGAGTCTCATGCATTCCTTTTAATTTTTCTGTATTTTAGAGCATTGGAACCTATGTATATGATTACGTTTCGTTTTAGAAAGCATGTTATATGATTTATTTGGCCAAGTGGCATGATATGTATAATTGTTTAAATGATACTAATGTTTTTCTTGTATGTATATTCCTTTATTTGGATCCTGTTGCTTCTGCATTTGTATTTTATTTTGTTGCGTACTCTATACTAGGGTCTAGACTGCCTAGCCTAGGGTTTGATTTTTTTTGCTTGTCTCCCGTTCGCTATGTTTTGATACGTGTGCGGAGTCCTTATTTTGTTACATGTGTCGAGCTATGGTGTAGGGGATGTGGTGCCCACCGCTCGGGGTGCTATGACATATCAATGCCTCAACAACATCAAGCTTTATAGCACTACAATATTGATAAAGTATCCTCCAGCCAGTGCTAAAAGCAGACTCAGAGGCAACAGTAGAATAAGAACACTTAAAACATATCTTGTTATATGAGTAAGTTTGAGATACCTATATTAACATGCTTTCCAATAAGTAAGAATGTCAATCTTTGCAGCTCTATCAATCTTTGATTCCTAGCTCTAAATAAATCTCCAACTAATTTTTTTGAGGGAGAGATTCACTTGGCAGTGGGATATTTTGTCCCAGAAAACTAGTTTGTGGCTTCATAAAACACATTAAAACTTGTAAAATCTTTCAACCTTCTTCCACTCAACAATTATCGGGTAATAAATGAAATTTGAATCAATGAACTTCAAATGGTTGAGGGCTCAACGATAGTGCAAAGAACTGCGAAGCATCAATTACGTAGAATTCTATCTAGTGGATACACCTTGCCTTTAACCCTTTCTTGAATCAACTCCACAATGTGTAATAGAAGCAAGAAATCTCTCCTTTCTCACTTGACTACCCTTGACATACTTCACACATTCATGCACTTATCAACACAAGCATCAATTTCCTTTAAACCTTCTTGCATATTTAAATTTAGATATGTGTATAACAACAAACATGCAAATAATAACCACCACCCAACAATTTATATTTCATTAGAAGTTGCTCCTTGAAATATTCAACAAATAGCTAGGTCATTTGAAGAAGCATTGTCTAGTGTTATAGTAAAAAATTTTTTACCTAAGACCACATTCAATCAATAACTCAATTTTGTCACATAATGCAATGCTAATATATGGTGGGGGCATATATGCAGAACTTGTGATTCTCTTTTGCAATGTGCAATCATGATCAAGATAATGAGCAGTCAAACAAATATATCCAACAGTGACTATGGAAGTCCATAAATCAGAAGTAAAACAAATTTCCCCTTCATTGAACTCAATTCACGCACAACTTTGTTCTTTTCCATTTTATAAAGCTTCATAACATCAACCCTAGCCGTATTCTTAGCAAAGTGACATACTTGAGACTCCAAATAAGTAAACACATCCCTAATTCCTTCATATTCTACAAATTGAAAAGGAAATCATGCCTTATAATGAGTAAAATTAGTAACTCACAAATTTTTTCTTGAGCAAATTTCCCAGACCTCACAACTCATTTCTCACCTTTTCAATAAAAGCTTGAGCAATATCACGTGTATTAATTCTAGGGTATTTTTTTTATATGTCTCGTTAGATTACTTGTACCCATGCTACTCTCAATGCAATATTGATAGCCACAAGCTTTGCATTCGCAATGCAATGACTGCCCTTCTACTTTGGGTGGAATCTTAAAGTACTCCCACACCTTTGATTTTGTGTTCCTCTTTCGTTTTCCCCGGAAAATTTATAAAATTAATAAACATACGTAGATCATGTTCTACTAATTAATTCAACAAAAATTATCATATTTTGTTATTCTGTAAGAACTCTTTGAACAAACTCTATTATTGCACTTTGTATACCCATATTCTAATTTATACCCATATACATGATGCTAAGAATTTCAATCAAAATCAACCTCTATAAATAAAATTCAATAAAATGAAATTACAAAACTAAAAGCTAAACTTCATAACTACTCAATTTTTAATTTTGGTATAAATCCAAGATGCAACTCATTTAAGTTCTTGGACAAGATGCTAAAAGCCACAATCACAACACAACACATAAAAGAATTAAAAAGAACTACTGATAAATTCAATGAAAACAAGATTTCATTCAAAAAATACTCATAAAAGTATAATAATAAAATCATAATATATAAATCAATTAACAATCCGGCCCAAATAGAAATCACCTCAATCTATTAATCAATGGAAATAAGCGCGAAACAAAAAAAAAAAGAAATAAAAATAAAAATCAACAAGAGAAACGACGAGCCTTATCTTGCCGAGACAGGGGATGACGTCGAAGGCTTCAAGCAATAGTACATCTACAAAGGAAAGAGTTGAAAATCACACTTTGAGCTGGAGGAAATCGAAATCGAAATCAACGGAAATAAGTGAGAAATAGAAAAAAAAAAAAAAGAAGAAAAAAAGAGGAACGATTTGAATAATATACCTGGTGAGCCGTTGTAAGACAATGCGACCGTGAGACGGAAGATGACAGCGAGAGTAGAGTTTTTTCTTTGGGAGCTGCAGCTATAGCTGCGCAGTTTAAAGAAAAAATATAATATTGAAAATGTAGGGTAAAGTTTTTTCTTTTATATGGTATCCATTTTAACGGGTGGGTTGGGTAGGTTGGGTGGGTTTTGGGTTGTTAGGTCACCTGAGTGATTTTTCGGGTCAACTCAAAACCCACCCAAATTTTCTCTCTTTTTCTCGGGTTCATGTCGGTCTAACATAAACCTAAAAACTCTTAACCCTAATGATATTTAGGCACGTGGGTTGAGTCGGGTTCGCGGGTTGAGTCCAAAATTAAAATCCCTAAAAGTAATGTGGAGAGCTGCCTGATTGTCACAAAATAGAAAAACTGATTCAGATAATTTCACACCAAGATCATACAACAATCGCAAAAGTCATATGATCTCACTGGTAGTTATTGTCATAGAATGATATTCGGCCTCAGCAGAAAAGTGAGAAAATGCGTATTGTTTCTTAGATCTCCATGAGATAGACGAAGACACAAGAAAGATAATGTAGCCATTAGTCGATCTTTATTTAGTTGGGCATCTCGCCCAACTCGCATCACAATAAGGTCGCAACGATAAGGAACCGGTTGAAGGTAGCAGAATTCCTCGCCCTGGGCCCCCTTTGTGATAGCACAATACTCTATATGCAGCCTCAAGGTGGAGTTGACGAGACACATGCATAAACTGACTGAGAACATGAACTTCATAACTTATGTTTGGTCAAGTGACGGTGAGATATAGTAATCTTCCAACTAAATAACGGTATTATCCAAGATCAATACAAGATTCACCGAAACCAATCGAAATCTTATCAAGAATATATTTGCACTTGCTTAAAACATTCCCATCCGAAGAGCGAGCAACTTCAATTCCAAAAAAAAAATATTCAGCTTTCCCAAATCTTTAATCTGAAATTTATTATTCAGATACCTCTTTAATGTAGCAATGCGGCTGGAAGATTACTTATAGATAAGAACAACAATAAAGAATTCATCTTTGTGAAAAAATGTAAACAAGGAATTATCTGAATTAGACTGTTGAAAACTAATATCTATTGGTACTAGTTGCGTGATGTATGATGAAGACCATAAAGTGACTTTCTCAACCTGCAAACTCTTCGATTCCCTGTTGGAAAATACGAAATAGTAACATAGCGGAATTTAAATTTTTTTCCAAAAGCAAGATTTAGACTTGCAATTCCTATTCTCGATTCGTAGGGATTTCAAGAACTCACTTAAATCGATGCTTTCTTGACACTTTTTTAGCCGCCCTCAACCGTATTTCAAGTGGTAAGTCCCTCGAACTACTTCGAATCTTCAAGACTCCGAAATCATAATCCTCTAGAGTAATAATCCAAACCAACCTCGATCATGATCTAAATAGGGAGGATGCTAGTACTATATTTAGTGTTTAGGCTCTAAGGGATCTGTATGAAGTAATTTTGGAGAAATTCTTGTATCAATCTCCCATATGATTCGAACCCCAACCTTAAATAGCCTAGGGTGGTTCAAACCCCTCTGTCTTATTGTCCAAGATTTCTTAAACCCTCAAGAGTTTGAATTACTTGCTAGGTAAAAAAGGTTTTCTACTTTGACCAAGAGTCTCCTTTGATCCACTTGCCTTGCAAGGAACTCTATCTAACTCTCTTAGATATTTTTATAGGATATTAATTATTTATTAGGCTTTTAAAGTCCGAATTAGGACTTTATATTAATTCATAATTAAATTTAAGTCCATTAAATAATTAATCAAATTAACTATTTATTCATCACACAAGGTGACATGTGTCACGCCTAGACATGTGCCCTACACATGTGGCCCCTTGCCAATACTCGATTGGTTCGATCAACCCATTTAATCGATTCAAGCCTTAACCCTCGTGATCAGGCATTTGTGTGTAACCCATCAGGTTCTTTATTCAATTAGCAGTGTCCCCGATTAATTCATTCCTAATTAATTAATCAGTCCACAGATCACACAACCATAGTCTAGCAACAGGTGTGTGACCCCTAGCTGAATAAGAATGTGTCAATTTGAAGGAACCTTTAAGTCATTGACATATGTAAAATAAGGTCCTCCTACAACCTATCTCTCAACCAAGATCTAGGGTAAGGGAATAATTAGAACCCTAATAATCTTGATCTTAATGTTAAGTTCATTTCATATCCATTTGATCTCGATCCAAGAAACCCCTTTTCTTGATCTCGATCCATTGCCTTGGCCAAGGACTCCGAGTTGGCATATGAATGACTTACACAATAAGAGATCATCTTGCTAAAGCAAGTGTAGGTCCTTTATCGATTCTCATATACTTTCATGTGCCACTTGTGCAGCCCCAATATAAGCTATAATTCAGTTGTCTCGGGCGCATCCTTTTAGGCTTATTTCTAAGACTATAGAGTTAGCTCACACAAAGCATCGACGGAATCTCAAGTCTAAGAACTAATGAATCACATCAATGACTCGTGAGATATTTCCTAATCTGGAAGTTTCTATTTCCACAAATAGAAACTTTCTTTCCCATTTAGGAATCTTCTCACACGAGTCACCTCAGTGTACTCGTTCAAATCAAGCGAGCACTGTCCACGTATCAACTATATACTTTACACCCTATGAAACAAGGTGATCCTTCTTAAGTGCGTGATCACACAAGTAAGTCTCAAGCGAGTCAATTCGACACTCCCACTATCTTTTGGAGTCATCGACTTGGAGTAGTTTCTAATCTTAACTTATGTGAGAGCTAACAACCCTAAAAATACTGTGTTATTCGAAATCATCACTAAAAACCCTGTGAAAAAAAAAATGACACAGAAAACCCTGAGTTTTATTAAATAAACTCACCGCCCCCTACTCCCATTTGATCAACAAAAAAAGTTGAAAAGTCCATTATACCTTTGTACATTATATCAATAAATTAACAAATTTATTGCATATGTATATAATATACATAATACATATTATGCATATTACTAATAGATATATATATATATATATATAATAAATTTACACTGTATATATTATTTAATATATATATATTATACAATAAATTTATAAAATCTTATTTAATATATACATAAGCATATTAATAAATTAACAAATTTATTGCATCTATATATTGATGAGGCATAAAACTACGCTCAAATCAGAGCCGTCCACGTGTCAACACCTGACGATAAAGTAACTGGGTGCTCGCATTATTGGGCTCGCGGATCGTCCCAGCCTACTCCCTCACTTACTGGTATAGGCCCATGAGCCGCGGCCGATTACTCAGGTAAAGGGGTAGCACCCGCACGAGGGCCCGATTCTTGATGCTCGTGGTTTTACCGCTCAAAGGTCATCTACCGTGGGGGGCACATCCGTACACTCTTCGAGCGTCACCATCGCTCGCGGAGGATCCGACCCCCCTGCGACGGATCCGAACCCTAGCAAAGAGAATCTTGGGCCCCCCTCTCTCATGCGACCCTCGCCAACAACTTCTGACACAAAGGTAGTGCGCACCTTGCATCTGACACGCCGCCTCCTTTTCAGAAACGTCCTTCTCACACCCTCACAGGCTGCCATATGTTAGGGCAACACAGGTTTGGGACCACACGGTCAATTTACCCATTTACCCTCACCCCTAACATATAAATAGGGGAGAACACATGCTTTCTCCCCCAAGTCATCTTCTTCACAAGACACCACACTACTGAACTAGGCATCATTTTCCTCTGCATCTTCATCTTCTCCAAAGCTTCATATATTCCACCATTTCCTGCACCCTTGCGGCACGATTTCCTGGTGTTATCCTAGCTGGAAGAACCCACGCTCACCGGAAACCCAGTTCCTGAGGCTCAACGCCTGTGATGGTCTTTCCCTTCTCACATAAATATAGAAAGTGTTGTTGCATTTAGGAAACTCCGATTCCTGCACCATCATTTTTGGCGCCGTCTGTGGGAAACCATCATCATCTCTTCTTCACCACCACCATTTTCTTCCTAGAAAAGCTAGTTGAGATATAACACCTCCCCTTGTGGAAATGGTGACAGCAACGAGATCTGGAGCCATAGGGGGGAAGGGAGCTCTTCTCCCAGTCAACGAAGATAACGCGGAGAGCAACATCCCCGCCGGAGGTACGAACCCACCAACTGCAGGAAATGGGGTCGAAAATGCAGAAACAGTGGCTGCAACTCTCCCACCTGGCGGGAGCGCTGTGGGAGGACCCAGTTCCGTTCTTCCATCTACGGGACCCATCGCCAATGTTCCTGTCCCGCATCCAGGCGTGTACTCCATGGCCATGCCGCCTCCTGGGTACCCTTACGTGCAACCCGGAATGATGCCCGGAATGGTACCCATGGTCCAGCCTTACCAAGTGGGAATATTAAATCTTCCTCTGTCACTGCCTAGGGAATACAAGGAGTAGAAATGCCTCAAGTCACTACTCAGCAGCTCCAGGCGCTGTACGCACAATGCGAAGGCCAAGCCGTACAGAATGCGTGGGAACATTTCACTGCGGCCTACTTCCCCTCACTGGCGGGTGCACGAGTGGCTCCTCCCCTTGGAGGACTCCCGGCTCACCCGTTGACGATGGCTCAGAACACATTGAGGGCCCAGCAACCTCACCCTTCACCGCTTCAAGAAAATGGGGCCGCTCCGAGGGTCCAGCAAGCGCAGCAGCCAGTGGGAAACGAGAGAGCCCCTCAGAATGAAGGGGCTGGAAACAACGAAGAGGTCCAATCGAGGGCCACAGAGAGGGTAAACCGCAGAGACGTCAGCGACCCTCAACTTGTCGCAGTACAAGACCAGATTAGGGGGCTCCAGAACGTGGTAGAGCAGCTCTCTCGAGCACGGTCTCACGTCTCCCGTGAGGGGGGCGAGAGGTCCAGGGCCAGAGACGCTCACAGACCACGCAGCCCCCTCTCTCGCCGATGAAGAGAAGCCAGCCCAGAAGATCCGGAGGACAGGGATTACCGAATCGTGACGGGCGATTCTCCACTCATTGAGGAGGTCCTGATGACCCGTGCGGGGAAAGGTAAAATCCCCACATCCGTCAACAGGTACGATGGAACCACAGATCCAGCCGAACATCTGGATCACTTTGTGCACCTGATGCATCTTTACGATCACCCAAGCAACTACTGGGCCAAAGTGTTTGTCACCTCCCTTACTGGAATGGCCCAAGACTGGTACAAAAAACTCCCTCCCCGCTCAATCTGAGGGTACTATGACTTGACTGACGCCTTTGTGAGCCACTTCAATTCTTTGAGAGCACCAGCCCCCGCTGCTACAGCTCTTTACAGCTTAGTCCAAGGGCCGAACGAGACGCTCAGGTCCTTCATGGGTAGGTTCAACAAAGAAATACTGTTGGTGGAGAAGCCCTCAATGGATTTTCTAAGGCACGTTCTCTTCGGAGCCATCAATATGAAGCACTACGTCAGTAAAGAGTTCGTAGAGGAGGTGGCCAAAAAGAAACCCCGCTCATTATTGGAGATTAGAGAAATAGCAGACTCTTTCTTCACCCTCGAGGATATGTATATTGCGAGAGATCAGAAGATGGCGAACGCCCCTCGGCCCAGCAAAGCCCCTGAAGACAGAGGAGATTCAAGCAGAGGCCGCCGTCGTAGTCCTATTCCCGCTCGTCGGAATTCTCCACCCCCTCGGAAGTTCGAGCGCATTCCTCTCAACCGCCCCATAGCCGAAGTTTATGCCATGGCGGATAAGAAGCTGTTCAAAAGGCCGCCAAAGTTGAGAGAAACTGAGGCCCAAAAGCGCTCGGGAAAGTACTGCGCTTTCCACAAGCAGAAAGGGCACGATACCAATGAATGTCGTCAACTTGAGGGTGAGATTCAGAGGCTAATCGCTGGGGGGCAGCTTAAAGAGTTCGTGAAGGTGTTGGAGAAGTACGATGAACATTGCGCTGAGCGAGCACGTGCCCAAGGGAGAAGTCGCTCGCGCTCACGGAGCTCGCGTCACCGTCACCACGAGCCCAGTGACCATGGAAAAGGAAAAGCCACAGACATGGAAAACCAGTCCTTCGCGGTCATCCACATGATTGTTGGGGGACCCTCGGGGGATGACTCTAACACTTCCCGACGCCACTACATTCGGAGTTACGATAAAAAAATCTTCTCAGCCCCGGCCATTGCTCTCCATTGATAGGTCATCATATTCGGAAAAGGATGAGAGCATAGGTTTTACAGAGAAAGATTTAGAGCATATTGTAACACCCCATGGGGTCGGTGAAACCTCTGACTGCCCCATGGTGGTTAGCTTAGACGTTCATAACCATGTTGTAAAGAGAGTCTTAATTGATAGTGGAAGCTCTGTGAATGTTTTGCCTTACTCCACGTTTCAGAAAATGAACATCACAAACATCCCGCTCGAACCCCTCAGAACAGCCCTCGTCGGCTTTGGAGGTTCCGAAATCGTTCCTCGAGGACAAATTCGCTTGGCCACCTCTTTTGGTCGCGCCCCACAGCGAAAGACCTTAAGCATCCTTTATGTAGTGGTCGAAGTGGACCTTCCATACAACATCATCATTGGGCGCCCAGCCCTCATCGACTTCAAGGCTGTAATTTCCACCTATCATCAGAAAGTCAAGTTCCCCACCCCCGAGGGTACCGGAGAGGTCTTGTGTAATGTTAAGGAAGCTTGGGAGTGCTACATACTTTCCCTTCGAAGCCACAAGCCCAAACAACCTACCCAAGCAGGCTCCACCAAAAAGTCTGTTGACTTCCCCAAACTAGACGAAGATGGCCCCGAGCGCAAGAGGGCCAAGTTATATAAGAAGAAGAATAAAAGGAGGGCCGCGGGCAGACTTGTAGATGCTGGGAATTCACCCCTCGGTTGGTCGGAGACTCCTCTTCCGAAGACGAGGATCACATGCCCTCGGGAGATACCGGCGAGAAAATTACGGGCAAGAAACGAGCGCTCGAACAGCTGAGGCCTGAAGTACGGGTAGAACCTACGGAGACCTTCTTGTCCATCGAATTGGAGCCTGGGAATCCTGATAAGACTACGCAAATAGGTTCCAACCTCGACGACCCTCTCAGATTATGATGATTGAATTTTTGCAAGAAAATATCGACGTCTTTGCTTGGAAGGCTTCCGACCTCACCGGCATAGACCCGAGCGTTATTGTCCATAGGCTGAACGTGGATCCGGCCTTCAAACCTATAAAGCAAAAGAAGAGAGATGCTCAGGGGTTCCGGAAGAAGGTCATAGAAGAAGAGGTCAATAAGCTACTAGATGCTCAGTACATAGAAGAAATTCTATATCCCGAATGGCTTTGTAACGTGGTGATTGTTCCGAAGAGTGCTAACAAGTGGCGTATGTGCAACGACTTCACGGACCTCAACAAGGCGTGTCCCAAGGATCCGTACCCACTACCAAGGATTGATCAATTGGTGGATTCGACCGCTGGGTGTGAACTTATGAGCATGATGGATGCTTTCCAAGGATATTATCAGATATTTATGGCTCCTGAGGATCGTCCCAAAACTGCGTTCATAGTCCATATGGGTGTTTATTGCTTCAAGGTTATGCCCTTCGGGCTCAAAAATGCAGGGGCAACATACCAACGCCTCGTCAACAGGATGTTCGAGGGTGAAATTGGAAAATCCTTGGAAGTATAAGTGGACGACATGATCGTCAAAAGCGAACATCAATATTCTCATCTGGAAGACCTCAAACGAGCGTTCAACATCCTGCGTCGTTATGGAATGAAACTGAATCCTTCCAAATGTACATTTGGCGTGCGGGGTGGTAAATTTTTGGGGTACATGGTCAGCCAACGGGGCATAGAGGCAAACCCAGAGAAGATTAAAGCGATCCTGGACATACCCTCCCCTCGCAATCTGAGAGAGGTCCAGGTGCTTATGGGCAAGATCATCTCATTAAACAGGTTCATCTCCCGCTCAGCGGACATGAATCTGCCCTTCTTTAAAATTTTGCGCAACGCTCGCAATTTTACCTGGAGTGGGGAATGCGAAAAGGCCCTACAGGACATGAAGCTGTACCTTTCGAGCGTGCCTTTGTTGACCAAACCCACCCCGGGGGAGAACTTGTTTGTCTATCTATCGGTTTCCTTGGAAGCAACGAGCGCCGTTCTCATGGCGATTCGCGAGCGTAAGCATATGCCGGTGTATTATTTAAGCAAGACTTTACAGGGAGCGGAGAAAAGATACATGGAAATAGAGAAGTTCGCTTTTGCGCTCGTTAATGCCTCTCGGAGGCTGAGACCTTATTTTCAAGCGCATTCCATCGTGGTGCTTACAGATCAGCCCCTCAAACAAGTGCTGACAAAGCCGGACGTCTCAGGGAGATTAATTAAATGGTCAATTGAACTCAATCAATTCGACATCACCTTCGAGCCTCGCACGGCTATACAGGCTCAGGTCGTGGCCGACTTATTGGTGGAACGTTTCAACTTGGATACCGTGCCCTCGGCAGAAGATAGTTTATGGCTTTTGCACACAGATGGCTCCTCGACCTCACAGGGGGGGGAGCCGGGGTGACCCTCAGGGACCCTCTCGGAGCTGAAGTCGACTACGCCATCAAGCTGGCGTTCCAAGTCACCAACAACGAAGCTGAGTATGAGGCCCTCATCCAGGGGCTCAGGATCGCGCTCCAAAATGGAGCCACTCGGGTCACTGCATATGTGAATTCGCAGTTGATCGCGAGTCAAATTGACGGTACTTATGAGGCCCGAGAAGCCACCATGGTGCAGTATCTGGCGAGCGCCAAGGAAGAGATAGCCAAATTCAAGGAATTCCACCTTTCGCAGGTCCCAAGGGCAGAAAACAAACGTGTTGACGCTCTCTCAAAGTTCGCATCCGCCCTGGATGGTTTTAGCGAGCGAGCTGTTACATTTCTTAGAGCAGAGGAGCCATTGATAAGTAGGGGTGAACCTTCGGGGAAGGTGAATATGATTGACCCCTCCGAGCCTTGTTGGCTCGACGAAATTATCAGATTCCTCCTGGATGGAACTAGCCCTAGCGACAAAGTTGAGGCTCGAAAAATCAGGAGCAAGGCCCCTCGCTTCTCTTTAGACTCCGAGGGTCGATTGTTCACACGATCCTTCCAGGGCCCACCGTTGTGATGCGTGAGACCCTCGCAGGCCAGGGAAGTTTTAGAGCATGTGCACAATGGAAGTTGTGGGAACCACTCGGGCGGTCGAATCTTGGCAAAAAAAGTCTTAAGGAGTGGGTTCTACTGGCCCTCAATGTTGCAGGATGCCATTAGCTACTCCAAGAAATGCCCTAAGTGCCAATTTCATTCTAACACCCCCTCAGTTGCCGGCGGCACAAATGATTCCCATTGATGTTTCGTGGCCTTTTGACCAGTGGGGCATTGACATTGTGGGACCCCTCCCAATGACAGTCGGACAAAAGAAATTTATAATACTTGTTGTGGACTATTTCACTAAATGGGCCGAAGCTGAAGCGGTCGCCAAGATAACGTTCAAGGTTGGGAGGGACTTCATCTGGAAAAACATCATTTGCAGATATGGCATCCCGAGGGTGCTCATTTCGGATAATGGTTCCCAATTTATTGCGGCAGACACGCGGGATTGGTGCTTTGAGCTGGGGATCGAACAACGATTCACTTCCGTGGGCCATCCACAAGCCAACGGCCAAGCTGAAGTGACCAACCGAACCATACTGCGGCATCTGAAAACGATGCTCGAGAGTAAGAAAGGAGAATGGGCGGAAGAACTCCAAGGTGCCCTTTGGGCGTACCGTACCATGCCTCGAGCGGCGACCGGAGAAACTCCATAATCCCTCGTGTACGGATCCGAGGCTATGATACCTGTGGAGATCGCTCAAGAATCCGCACGCGTTGCCTATTTTGAGTCTGCTCTCAACGAGGACAATCGAACGTTCGAATTGGATTTGCTAGATGAGAGAAGGAACACTGCTTGGGCTCGTGTTCACAAGTACAAAGCAACCGTAGCCCACCAGTATAACAAACGTGTTAAAGAGAGGACTTTCCAGCTAGGGGACTTGGTCCTCAAAAAAGTTGAAGTCTCCAAACATGTGGGTAAGTTGGACCCCAATTGGGAAGGCCCCCTCAAAGTCGTTCAGGTACGAGCAAATAACACCTACCTACTAGAGACTTTACTAGGCGAGCGTCTCCCTAGGCCATGGAATGCATGTAACCTTAGAAGGTTCTACGTGTAAACGTCAGATCTTTTGTAAATTGCCCGTTTGCGGCACGGAGCACTTTCTTTTGACAGAAAGCGTGTTGTAATCATTTTGAAAATTGCAAGTATAACAGTAAGTATTTAGTTCTCTGCTTTGTCGTTTATTTGCTTTCCTGTTTAATTAAATGGTTCGGGCAGCAGAAGGCCTACTCCATGTCGAGCATCCTTCACGTCGTACGGCCTGTGCAACGTTGTCCAATAATGCTTAATTCCTAAGAGTGTGAAGTTCCAATAATGAGCGTGTTGAACAATGGGAAGCACGATGCTTAATTTAAGTAAGCTGAGTGCTCGCGACTCCAGCTCGCGCTCGTGAAAACCCCGACAACCCTCAACTTCGTAAGTAATAGAACACTCATAAAATAGTGGATCCTAGACCAATCCTTTCATTGGTCCCTCGAAATGACGCTAACCCACGGTTACGCTCTATCATATCCCACACTTAGCAAATCCTACTGATAATTTCTAAAGTGCGTATAACTCACTGGAGCGTCCGAAATGAGGGTGCACATTATTGGGCCAATACTTAGGCAAACCCCCAGAGGTTTCCTAAGTTCAAATTCGAGCCTCATTACGAATACGGACAGGGAAGACTCATGGAAAATACCCTCGCGCCCGTACTTGCATCCCTCAAAACACTAGACCCGGCCAAGCCCTAAACTGATGAAGCATTGTGATGAATGCCAGGGTACCCTCAAAGAAAACGCCCTCGTGCATACACACGCCCATCGCAAACGTTCAAACAAAAAAGACCAGAATAAAAGGGCCAAGCACAATGAAGCGACATCATTCACCATTCAAAGGCAAAGGAGAAAGTATTCAAACATCCAAGCAGTAAAGGAAGAATTCATAAAGGAGCATAAAGGAACCCAAAAATGTTCAGAAAAACAGCTGACGGATTGGATACAGACATTAATTGTTCATGAACAGAAAAAGGAATTTAAACTTGCAAGCAAAGGGGCTCAACAGCCAAGGGATCATCACGAGGCTTGAGAGTTGGGCTCTGGAGGGGCAGTCGCAAGAGGTACTGGGGCCAAAACGTGAGCATCAGAGGTTTGAGCCTCGCCTGGCTCCTCAAGGCCCGCTGCATCCATGACGGTGTCCTCATCTTCTATTCGGATAGGCTCGGGAGCGTTTGCACCAACTCTTGGTACTCCGGCTCCGCCAAGCTCTCGGTGGGATTCTCGTCTTGGACCATGGACTCGCAGTTTTCGTCCAGATCCATGCACAGTCACGCGTCGGTCCGAGCGCTGTCAGGAGCCAAGCCCAGTTTCACCATCTGCCCGATAGCTTTGTGGAAAAAACGCCGAGCGTTGTCGAAACACTACATGTTGGCTACGAACACGAAAGCCCTGGAGCGTACGAACTTCATCACTGCCTCCCAGGACACCCTCGTTTCCAAGCCCTGTACCTTTCCTTGCAAATCCGCGAGGGCCTTCTTCGTCTCCTCGTTTTGGCGAGTGCTCTCCGCTAGCTGCTCACCCAGCTCCCTATTCTGCACCCTCAGCTGGTCCCGCTCCTCCTTCAGTTTCCTATGACGCTCGTTGAGAGCCAGATAAGCGTCATCGAACTTCTTCAGATCTTCCTTTATCCGGTCCTTCTCCTGGTTGGCTTCAGTCAGCTGAGCGCTGACATGGTTGTAGTCCTCTTGCAATTGGCCTGGGTCAGAGATACGCAGCAATTTCTTGTATTTGGCCTTGTGCTCAGAATAGGCCAGCGGCCGACCCTGCAGATTCTTCAGCCTTGGGATTACTTCCAGGAAAGTCATAGGCGAGAGTCGTTATCAGAGGTATGATAAAGAAAGGGAAATTCTACAAAAGAAATTAGGGACCCACCGTCAGAAGCGCATGACAAGCGTCATCCGCGACCCGAGCGGCGGTATGCTCGTTTAGCTTGTCATGGTCGGCGGAGAACTGGAGCTTCCCAACGATGTCCGAGATGACATTCACAGAAAATGCACTCTTCTTCAGTAGGACGGGACCGTCCTTCCTTTGGCGCTTGAAACGAGCGTCACCCCGATAGCCGATCTTCCAAAATTCTTCATCCTCAGAAGATGAAGTATCGTTGCCTTCACCACGGTGGCCCACGACCACCTCTTTGCCCTTCCCGAAAATTGGAATGGAGTCGGGAAGCCTTTTCCTCTTTCCTTGGCGGTCGGCCCTCACAATATCGTGCATGCGGGCAAGTTCTCCCGAGCGATTATGGGAGGTGCTGGAGCTGAGCGCTATGGGCCCCTCAGGAGCAGTCGGAGGAGGAGTAACCTCCCGGGCACCCTCCGCTGTAAGATCTTCAACAGGGCCAAATGCCGGAGCATCGTTCCCGGCACCCCTGCCACCGTCGCCTCCGCCTAGCCTCCTTCGGATTATTCTGCCCCTCGGGGCATTCGAGGGTCGTAGCTGTTGCTGCTGTTGGGGTTGAGGATTAGCGCCCCGTCCCTGAGCGCCTAGCATACGAGAAAGAGCCTCAGCATTCATGCCTAGGGATAATATTTGAACACCTGCAAGTAGGAAGAAACGAGCGTCAGAATTTGGTTGCTTGGATCACAGGTACAAAAGTACGACAGTCACACCCAGTTAGAAGGCTATTCTAAAAGTTAGAGCAGTTAGTTCCTAGAATCTAACCATCGAGGGCCATGATGTCGGCTGGAGGGTTGAGTATCATGTCTGGAGGGCAAGATAAGCCATAACGGAACAACACCCCCTCGTCCTTCATCAAAGTCTCAGCTTTAATCCATTTTTTCTCACTCCTCATCACGAGGGCTAATCCCTTTGCCCAATCCTCGAAGGCTTTATTACTAACCCTTTCCCTAATCAAAGGACCCTCGCCATGGATTAACCACTGTCGGTGAGCCCCAAAAATCCCCCCTGGAGCCCCCACAAAAAAATATTTCTCTTTCCAATGCTCGCCATAGGAAGTAGATGGAGAGTCTATCATCTTAAAGCCTGATTTGGCCTGGGCGTAATAGAATCCATCCGTCGGGGATGAGCGTGTTGAACGGGCCACCTGTGTCAAACTGTCAAAATTGGCGATCGAGGGTTCGTGGCCTGGGGCGCTCATCGTGATTACAAAGGTGTTGATTAGAGCTATTCCGTTCGACATAATTTGTGAAGGGCAAAGCCCCAGGTGATGATAGATGGTCGCAACGACGGGTGGGATGGGAAACCTCAGGCCCCTGGCCAAAACCGCGTCCCAGTAGACCGTCATCATTCCAGGCGGCGGTTTGTTGGCTCTCTCCCCCTCCTCGGGAATTTGCATAGGGAATACTGTTTCATCCCAATAAGCTTTCGCCTTCAACTCCTCCAAATCATCAAGCGTCAAAGCGCTCTCAATTTCGTCCGGAGATCTGTCGGTTTGGTGATGATTGTCTTGCCTCACTCGAGTCGCGGGCTGCTTTCCTTTCCTTTGACGCCTTCTGGAGGGTTCAGCCTCAAATTGACGCCCGGATGGCCCTGCACCACCCTCAGGAGCCGTTACGGCCACTGTGACCCTGTGATCTTGGGGTCTTACAGAGCTGCTAAGCACAGGAAATACTCTCTCTCCTTGCCTTTGCATCTCCATCACGTTATGTATCTCTTCAAAGAGATCATCTACCCCTCCGGGGGCACGCTCGTTCATTCCTTGAACGGCGGCGTCCACTTCTTCATCCCCGGCTTCAGTCGGAGCCTGGGCCACCGGAATCGCCATGGGAATCCCCTCCCCCGGTGACGCCCTAGCCATGGGAACAGCTGTGGGTACATTGCCATGAGGGGAAGAGCTCCCCACTGACATCTCATCTATTTCCCTCACAAATGCTTCTGCGTTGTTATTCGCCATATCTGGAGTCTTCTCGGTTCTTGGGATAGGAAGTTTCTTTCAGTAAGATTTGCGGGAAGAAAGAGATTCTGGGAAGGGCCAAAAGAGAGAGAAGGATCCCTCACTCAGAAAAGGGTTACTCTCATGCAACCTAAATCTAAAAGTTAGTATCAGAAATAAGAAATCTGCTGGATTGTTACCTGAGAAATGGAAGAAGAAATCGCCAGAAATCGCAGAAAGCGGGAGAAGATTTTTGCTGCTGGTTTTGCATGGAAAAAAGCGAATGCGAGAAAAGAGAGATAGAGGCTTCCAGAACCCTATTTATAGGGGAAAGATTTGCATTGATTAGGGTTAAGGATTTGAAAATGCAATCATTTCCCGCCTTGGAAGACTCCCACTTTTGGTAACCGCCTCACGTCTACCGGAGTCCACGCGCCCACGTTCCCATTCAACATTAAATGCGGACATGACTTCTATTAATGCGATGTCAGACTGTGTCCGTTACAGAAGTCTAGAGGTCACTTCTCTAGCGATGGTTTGACCCTCGGATATACGGAAATCCAACGCTCCATTACCTTGGAAATTCTACAGTATGCTCAAGCGATACTACAGAATTTGGGGGGCAAAATGATGAGGCATAAAACTACGCTCAAATCAGAGTCGTCCACGTGTCAACATCTGACGATAAAGTAACTGGGTGCTCGCATTATTGGGCTCGCGGATCGTCCCAGCCTACTCCCTCACTTACTGGTATAGGCCCATGAGCCGCGACCGATTACTCAGGTAAAGGGGTAGCACCCGCACGAGGGCCCGATTCTTGATGCTCGTGGTTTTGCCGCTAAAAGGTCATCTGCCGTGGGGGGCACATCCGTACACTCTTCGAGCGTCACCATCGCTCGCGGAGGATCCTACCCCCCTGCGACGGATCCGAACCTTAGCAAAGAGAATCTTGGGCCCCCCTCTCTCATGCGACCCTCGCCAACAACTTCTGACACAAAGGTAGTGCGCACCTTGCATCTGACACGCCGCCTCCTTTTCAGAAATGTCCTTCTCACACCCTCACAGGCTGCCACGTGTTAGGGCAACACAGGTTTGGGACCACACGGTCAATTTACCCATTTACCCTCACCCCTAACATATAAATAGGGGAGAACACATGCTTTCTCCCCCAAGTCATCTTCTTCACAAGACACCACACTACTGAACTAGGCATCATTTTCCTCTGCATCTTCATCTTCTCCAAAGCTTCATATATTTGATAACTCGTTAATTTGACGTTTTCTATGATGGAATTATTTCCTAAATTGTGTTTGAATTAATATTATCTTGAAAGAAATTGATGCTTTGTTGTTTTTATCATAGATTTGGGGGTCGAAGGCAAAATTGGAACAAACTTGGCTGTTTTTAGAAGAAATCTACGCAAAAAGGGCGAACTCTCATTGCTTTGTTGAGCCTTGCTGCGGCTGAGCACATTGTTGCTGCATCAAGATTAATCACTTGGAAGTATTTAGGAATTGATGACTTCAGCATGCATGCGAGTGTCTTGAACGTGGTGGACTTGTTAATTGGTAATTGTTGAATTGTTTTTATTGAAATTGGGCCATGATGGGTTGCATGAGTGTGGTTAGAATTATTTAGGAAAGGCCAGGTCATGGGGTCTTGGAGTGCAAGTAACAATTCTCAATTGGAGTGGAATTGGGAGTCCGGTATTGGAGGCTTGGATCTTATATATATTTCGGACAGCGGCCTTAGGGGAATCACGTAACAAAGGGGGCAGAAGTTTTGTATCTTTAGCGAGCAACACGAAGCGACTTCGGGAGTTTTTCTTATTTTTAATTTCTTTCTTCTTTATACAATTTTAATTTATTTATGTTAAAGAATTCTTTATTTATTTTTATGGATTTTAGTAGCTAAGTTTTTAATTATCTAGCTAGGGATTATAGATTCGATTTGGATATTGTGAGACCAAAACGTTTTTATTAATTTAAGTTTATTTAGGCATTTATCTTATCTCCGTGTTTCGTGTTTATTGTGATTAGGCAATTTCGGGATAGTGCACGATCTCTAGGTTGTTTTAATTTGCATATTGCCATTCATGATGCTTGAAGTGTAGTAGAGTTGATTGATAAATTGTGGTAAATTAGTGACAGGGTTTTAGCGATAGAATTCCTCGTTCACTAAGGGATCTGATAATCTAATTTAAATCTTGCGTGTGTCACGACTTGGTTAATTAGGATTGGTGTTTTTATGGTTCTTAATGCTGCGAATTCATTAAATTCTGTCGAGTGTCTCTAGGGGTTGTGAAATTGTTAGGGAAGATAACTGTCGAGTGTCTCTAGGTTATCCGATTAATTAAGTAAAAACGAGGTTGAGTCGAGTGTCTCTATCAACTATAGCCAATCTGTCTGAATAACTTTGAATTTATTTTTGAGTCGATGATCAATATAACAATTCGAATCGAATATCCCTGGCTAGGTAATTTTCCCTCTCATTGATTTAATCCTACGTGATTTTGCTTTATAATTTTAGTTGGTTTTTAATTCTTGTTATTTATTTTAATCGCATATTTAGGTTAGAATAATTCTAAAACCCCCCTTTTAATTGTTGCTTTTCGTGAATTACTTGGAATTGATAGAAATAAGTCAACCAGTCTCCGTGGATCGACCCTGTTTACGCTATACTCTGTGTTTAGTCGTTGAATAGGTTTTACATTTATTTTTGACGGATTCGACAACTGTCAAATTTTGGCGCCGTTGCCGGGGACTGTGTTTCTAATCGATTTTATTTCTTTTCATGAACAGGAGTATTCGCGGGAAGGACGAAACAATCTACGATCCAGAAATCGAGAAAACTGCTCGGAAATTAAGGCAACAAACTCAATCACGCAAGAAACAAGCTGAGACATCAGGTTTGGTCAAGGAGATTGAATCGGGGACTGAATCGGACATTTCGAGCGAAGGAAAGCCTGACTTGACCGTTAAGCGTGACCACGCCTTAACCATGGCGGACCAACGCAGAACCATGGAAGATCTGGCACGCCCCGCCTGATGGGATGCGGGCCCAGAACAGTAGCAGTCCGGGACCACATTTTAAAATTTTTATTATAATACAAGTATTAAAATATTTCTAAAACATTTTAATACAAAGCGGAAGACTTAGCCGGATCTACTCAAGTATATACATGCAATTGATAATAAATTTTAAATCACCTAAGCAGATAAATATCTAACATGCAATTAACACTTAAGAGCACATAATTTATCATGCTTAAAATAAAATAACTGTAAAATATTACCGTACTGCAAACATGGCTATCTAACGGCATTTTTCCAGCTCCTTGCCCACTCGTGAGACCGGCAGAGCTTCCCTGCAATGACCCCAGGGACACCCTCGGAGTGTGGGCTCCGAAAGTATTTCTCTAAATACTTAGAGAAAATAAACTTTAAACTAGAAACCCTTTTCAGGGTTTATTCTCCCGAAATTAGGCGTTTATATATAAACACCTAATTAAAAATTAATTCCGAAATAAATCGGAATTAACTGGGAGAATGGGACATGGTTTCAAAGCTAAGGAATAGCCAAAACCTTTCCCAAAATGTTATGTGAGAAATGAGGACCCAAGGCCCCTATTTATAGGGGAAAAACCGAGGGCATTTCGGTCATTTTGGATTCAAAAGCAAGGGCAAAATGGTAATTTCACATCCCACTTGCGTGTACAACTTGGACACGAAAACCAAGGTAACCACGTCGTAGATCTCAGAGCCACGAGTTCAACGCCGCCGAGAACGCGGCAAACGGACTTCACACGCGCCCTCACGCGCCGCCACAAGGCGGCGCGTGACTTTCACTCTCGGCTAGGGTTCCAAACCCTTGAACCGGTCCGGTCCGACACGTGGCCGATTCTGGTGATGCCACGTGTCCGGTCCGGTTCAACCCTATCCGTTTGGTCCGATCCGTTGACCCGGATCCGGACCCGTTTGACCGACCCGATTCAGACAAATCTGAATCGTTCCTTTCCGATGACGTGGCGCGATCTGAGCCATCCACGTGTCGCACACGTGGCCTGCCACGCGGCTGCCCAGTCAGCGCCACATGGACCCACTTGCTGACGTGGCATGCCACGTCAGCTGCCACGTCATCACCGTTTTTTTTTTTTTTTTTTTTCTTCGATGAAAATTTTATTTTCTCCAAAATAAAATTCCGGGCATTTCCAACTCTTTGGAACTTGATTTATTTTCTTAAAATAAATCGCTTGGCTATTTTCAAACACTTTGAAAATTCATTTCTCTTTCTCCTTTTATTATTTTCTCTTTGGGTTTTTAATTGGGGCTTGCAGAGGGACCTGCAGGACTAATTAATTTTAGCTCCAAACGGATTAATATATTATCATCTCATGACAATAATTAATTACCGTTTAACAATATTTAATTCCACTAAATAAATATTGTTGCACTCTAAAATTAATTAAATTATTCACGAATTTCTCGATCTAGAATAATTTCACATTTTACTCCTCCGTGTAGATATCCATGAAAAATAAATTGCAACTACTATCATTTATTTTTCATCTCTAATTTGAAATTTATTGATTCGCCTTAAGTTCAAATTCTCTGTATGTGAAACACATTCATCATACAACTTCGGTGACGTAATCACGCGAAGTGCTTTGGCCAAAGTCTTAATTCGAACTTTTGCAAATCTATTTCAAGGATATCTCTTACCTTCCAGCAAGGCCACAGATTCCTCGATCAATATAACTCTTTAGCACATTTCATGCTGTCACCGAATCATACAAAGTATTTTGGCCACCCGTTACCGAGACCTCACTTCGAGTATGTTACAGTGACTAACACTACATGCCTAAAGCCGAAATATTATCAGGATTAAGAGTACAATGCTTCCTGAGATTTTATTCATTTTAGATAGCAGTATAAAATAAATAATCTCAATAGTCCAGTTCGATGTTTCCAATCCTATTGAAAATCATCAACGTGTTATAATTGGAATCACCATTCCCTATGACGAAAGACTAATCATCTTGTATAACCACGTTATAGTCTTGATAAGAACATATTCTTATCTTACCGACTAGAACTTTAATGACACGTGATTTTTGTATTCAAAGTCTTTTCCTATGAAACACATTTCATATAAGAATACCATCACACGTCATTAATTGTTAATATGTGAAATACTCATAACTTGCTGCAAATTCAGTTTTAATTAATTCAACAAATTGAATTTTCAGGGCACTATTCCCAACAATCTCCCACTTGCCCTAAATTCAATTTGGCTATACATCTAAGTCTTATTCCTTCCACATGAGCGTCAAAACCCGTTTTGCACTCTTTTGCGCCAATACTTTAGTGAAGGAATCTATCAGATGTTTCTCTGAGCCAACAACTAGGAAATCATGAATCCAATACATCTAACTGGCTGCTTCTCAAGCTACCATGTATTTGACTTCCATGGCGGTGTAAGCAATACAAGTCTGCTTAACATTCTCCAATTAACGATTGCTCTTTCTAGAGTAATCACGTATTCTGATGTCAAACATCTAGAATACAAATCAGATTGTAAATCCGAATCTCTATACTCTATTGAAATGAGCTCACCACTGTGGTAGACAAGCATATAATGTCAACTCCAATATATGCTTTCACTACTACCCAGTGTCAGATTCTAGGGTTTGACTAATATCTGCTGACTTAGACCTATTTCATGATAGACAGCTGGCCTTGTACATAATATGACATATATAAAGCTTCCGCTGCGGAACTCTAATCATGTCCTCTATCTCTTCAGTTGTCATAGGATACTGATCCCGAGATAGATAAATTCCATATCTAAAAAGTAATGAACCTTTCTTGGAATTTGTCATATTATACCTTACTAGTATCTTATCAATTAATGCTTCTTGTGATAAACCAACCTCCTTATTCCTATGATCACGACAAAAGTCTAATCCTTGGAATAATATTGGTATCACTTAGGCCTCTTCTTGTCAAAATGATTTGACGTCCGAATCTTGACCATTGAGAAAATTCTTGCATCATTCCCAATGAGCAGAATGTTAATTACGTACAAAGTGAAAGTGTTACAACGCTATCATGATGTCATTTTGTACACTTCATGGTTCATCAGGCAATTATACAAATCCAAAGAATCTAAATTGCCTTATAATTCTGATGCTCCATAATCTAGACGCTTGCTTAAGATCATAAACCGATCTATTAAGCTCGCATTATATACACCTGATTTCTGCCTGTGAAGCCTTCAGGTTATGCCATGTATCTCTTTTTCTTGAAGTTTCCCGTTCAAGAACATAGTCTTTACATCCATTTATCTAATCTCATAATCGATAATGAGATGAAATGGAGAGGATAATGGACTTAAGCATTTCTATAGGCGAGAAGACCTCATAAATGATTTCTTCTTTCTGGGTAAAATCCCTTGCCAAAAGTTTGCTCTAAAGTCTCTACTTTTTCGTCCATTTCTCCTTTTATCGTCTTGTAGAACCCAATTTTATCTAATAGGGTTTAATGCCTTCAGGCGCCTCTACAAGTTCAAGACTTTGTTAGAATACAGATATTCTAACTTAGATTCCATGGATATTGACCAAACGGTCAGCGTCTATATCTTTTACAGCTTCATTACACGTGATAGGATCAGATACGTTAGATTCAACCATTTGGGTTAATCTTAGGTATCTTGTCAGGTGTCCTGACAATCCTCCCACTATAATGATGCTCTTGTGTACACGTCTCTACATCACATGTTGTATTTGGTACATCACATGTATCCAATATATTCTTAGTTATCACGGGTTTATGGAAATCAGTATCTAATACTGTTATTTCTTTTAACACTACTTTGCTTCTACCCTTTGCGGTTATCTATGTAATTATCTTTGAAATATTCACAAACATCTTTTGTGATTTCTCAAATTACAAAATATACCACCTCTTGTTTTTCTTAGGATAACCTTGGAACAAGTAAACCTTTGTTCTTTATTCTAACTTGTCAGGATCCATCCTTAACTCGTGGACCAGGCTACCTTAAATCCGAAGATAAAAGATACAGGGTTTTCACCCTAGCTAAAGATCCATCAGTGTTTTAGGAACTGACTTAGATAGAACTAGGTTTGTCGTTTTGTGTGCAAGACCTCAAAACGAAATTCATAGGGTAGCATGACTCTTCATGAATCTTACCATCATCATCAGAGTTCTATTTCTCCTTTCTGCAATACATCTTTGCTAAGACGTATCTCATATATATAGTTGAGATCCAATCTCATTTGAGAAATTCTGTTTAACTCTGAACTTAGATACTTATCACTACTTCAACCTAATCGAAGTGCCTTGATATGTTTTCTAATTTGATTCTTTGACTTCAGTCTTATATTCTTTGAACTCTTCAACAATTACAGACTTGAGTCTCATCAAATAAACATATATGTATCTAGAGTAATCATTCAAACGAATGATGAAATATCCAAAACTTCCTCTTGCTTGAATAATCATAGGATCACATATCCGTATGAACTGACACAAGCAACTTCATGGCTTAAATACCTTTTGTCTCAAAAAGGTTTCTTGGTCATTTTAACCTTCTAAATAGGATTCGCAGATTGATACTATTTTCAAGTCAAAAGGACTCAACAATCAGTCTTTGGATCCTATTCAGATTTAATTGACCAATACATAGGTGCCACGTAGAAGTTTTTCTTCTTAGATGGTAAGTCAAGCTTCTTAATGTTAAACTTGAATTAGGGTTTTTATTGATGTATAAAAGACCATCTTTTATTGTGCCAGAGCAAATAAACCTTTTATTTTGCTTAATGGTAAACTTTTGTTCAAAACAAACAGTTAAACTATTAGTTATCAAATAACTCACAGAAATTAAATTTCTGTTTATATGGCACGTATAATATTAAAAACCCTATTGCCAAAATACGACTTTATAGTCCTTACTGCTAATACAATTACACTTGTATTATCCCCGAGCAGTAGTTGTGTGTTAGCCGTTTTTCAAACTTCCTGGTTAGTTTGAATCTTCGCAATGACTTGCAAATATGATTAGTTGATCTCAAGTTCACACACCAGGAGTCCGGTGAATTTTCAACTAAACATATTTTCAACGAGTAAGATATCTTCATATCTTATCTAAACGGTTTAACGAACAGACGTATTAAGTATTTTGGATAATTTCTTTTTCCAATACCCGTTACCACCGAAATAGAAACACTTTTCCATTGTCGGATTTGACTTTCTATTTCTGAACCTTAGATTGGGAACTTTTCCTTTTCTTTCTTCCACTTACTGGCTTTCTAGCCCGTGGATCTTGATGTCTGATTAAAGAGAACTTTTCCCTTAGTCTATATCACCCTTTCTGCCATATTGAGGTCGTTCATTGTTTTTAAAAAAAATTTAAAATAATCTTGAACATTCAAATGACTGAGGCAGAGAGTATAGGATCGTATCCTATCTGTTAAGATTGTCTCTTTAAGCATAAAGGCTTTCAATCTCGTTCAGATTAGCTGTCATATTTATAATATGATTCTGAAATAGTGATCCTTCAAACATCTTTAACTAACAACCCTTTTCGTGGCTCATACTTTCGTACGATTCTGTCTTTAAAACATGTTCTTATCAGTAGACATCTCATGTGTTTGATGCTCAAGAACATTTAAAACAGATATCAGGATATAAGACTAGCCAGATCATCACACTTGATCTATTTAGAATAAACGTCTTTCTAATCCTGACTGGTTGTAGTTTCCGAAATTTTCGGATAAGGTTCAGTGAGTACGTAAACTTTCGTGTCCCAACACGATGTCAAGATTTATTACTTAGTCAGCGTAGTTGAACCCTTACTAGCCTATTTCCTTATAGACATACAGTTTGGAGTGGGCTAAGAGAGATCGTAATTATAAAACTGAAATAAATAAATAAATGCAGGTTATGATTATGTATTTCACTTTCTTCTGCGTCCAACCAATAAATGAAATCCACGTAAGCATTTTGGTTTACGCAATGGTGACTTAACTAACTGCAGTTGACTCCCCGGAGGCGAGGTCGAAAACCGCTTAGAAAAGCAAGAACTATTCTTAATTAGCATGTCATCTAGGTAACTCTTACCAAACAATGTCAATCCACCACGTCAACCCTTGGCCTCTAAGTAAATGTAACATAGCTCCGAAGGGAGGTTAATACATTACTTAGTCAAGTGTGTACCATTACCTAGAAGTCCGTACGAGTAGGTCAAGACACTCCACGGAGGCGTGGTCGAGCTGACTTCCCCGTATTTCATTCTATCCGTAGAAGTCTAATCTTGTATACCGCGAATATATACCCGCCGAAGGGAGTAGTATACATCCACTATACTATAGACGGGTAATGGAGGCCGTGAGAATCCAACTCTTTTCATCTCACTCCCACTTGAATTTTTTTAAAAGGTGTGGATTATCTGTTGATTATTTAATAATCACTTTTGGCGTCTTATTGTTGGAAGTAATTAATCTAATTAATACCCTCCCACTAGGATTACTAAATCATATTTAAAATCCCAATAATAATATTTTAAGGCAATAATAACAATTTATTAATTAGGCCGAAAAATATTAGTTCAATTTTGCATCGCGTCTAATTTCTATTAAACATTACTATTTAATCACATTAAATAAAATATGCATAATTGTAAATATCATAATATCTCATATTACCATGATCATGCCATAAAATAAAATAATTAAGCATCCTTTCATATAATTATCACATAATTATCATGCTTAAAATTTTTAAATGACACAAAATAAATATGCCATAAATTAAATCAATTAAGCATGCTGTTATAATTATCACATAATTATCATGCTTAAAAAAATGGCATAAAGTAAACATATTATAAATAAATTATCTCATAATTTAAATCATGTTTACTGATTCGGTAATTAACCAGGAAGTTTATTGAAATCGATTCCTAGAAAAATATCATTCCACGTAAATTCCCAGAAACACTGGAGGGGTCACAAACGGTCCCACTTAAAAACCAGTCTTCTTTGACAGAATTTACGTGCACAGTATCAGATTTAAAATTATGCATCACATGCATCATATCAATGCATGTATATATCTAGAGTACGGCTCTGATACCAGTTGATGGGATGCGGGCCCAGAACAGTAGCAGTCCGGGACCACATTTTAAAATTTTTATTATAATACAAGTATTAAAATATTTCTAAAACATTTTAATACAAAGCGGAAGACTTAGCCGGATCTACTCAAGTATATACATGCAATTGATAATAAATTTTAAATCACCTAAGCAGATAAATATCTAACATGCAATTAACACTTAAGAGCACATAATTTATCATGCTTAAAATAAAATAACTGTAAAATATTACCGTACTGCAAACATGGCTATCTAACGGCATTTTTCCAGCTCCTTGCCCACTCGTGAGACCGGCAGAGCTTCCCTGCAATGACCCCAGGGACACCCTCGGAGTGTGGGCTCCGAAAGTATTTCTCTAAATACTTAGAGAAAATAAACTTTAAACTAGAAACCCTTTTCAGGGTTTATTCTCCCGAAATTAGGCGTTTATATATAAACACCTAATTAAAAATTAATTCCGAAATAAATCGGAATTAACTGGGAGAATGGGACATGGTTTCAAAGCTAAGGAATAGCCAAAACCTTTCCCAAAATGTTATGTGAGAAATGAGGACCCAAGGCCCCTATTTATAGGGGAAAAACCGAGGGCATTTCGGTCATTTTGGATTCAAAAGCAAGGGCAAAATGGTAATTTCACATCCCACTTGCGTGTACAACTTGGACACGAAAACCAAGGTAACCACGTCGTAGATCTCAGAGCCACGAGTTCAACGCCGCCGAGAACGCGGCAAACGGACTTCACACGCGCCCTCACGCGCCGCCACAAGGCGGCGCGTGACTTTCACTCTCGGCTAGGGTTCCAAACCCTTGAACCGGTCCGGTCCGACACGTGGCCGATTCTGGTGATGCCACGTGTCCGGTCCGGTTCAACCCTATCCGTTTGGTCCGATCCGTTGACCCGGATCCGGACCCGTTTGACCGACCCGATTCAGACAAATCTGAATCGTTCCTTTCCGATGACGTGGCGCGATCTGAGCCATCCACGTGTCGCACACGTGGCCTGCCACGCGGCTGCCCAGTCAGCGCCACATGGACCCACTTGCTGACGTGGCATGCCACGTCAGCTGCCACGTCATCACCGTTTTTTTTTTTTTTTTTTTTTTTTTTTTTTTCTTCGATGAAAATTTTATTTTCTCCAAAATAAAATTCCGGGCATTTCCAACTCTTTGGAACTTGATTTATTTTCTTAAAATAAATCGCTTGGCTATTTTCAAACACTTTGAAAATTCATTTCTCTTTCTCCTTTTATTATTTTCTCTTTGGGTTTTTAATTGGGGCTTGCAGAGGGACCTGCAGGACTAATTAATTTTAGCTCCAAACGGATTAATATATTATCATCTCATGACAATAATTAATTACCGTTTAACAATATTTAATTCCACTAAATAAATATTGTTGCACTCTAAAATTAATTAAATTATTCACGAATTTCTCGATCTAGAATAATTTCACATTTTACTCCTCCGTGTAGATATCCATGAAAAATAAATTGCAACTACTATCATTTATTTTTCATCTCTAATTTGAAATTTATTGATTCGCCTTAAGTTCAAATTCTCTGTATGTGAAACACATTCATCATACAACTTCGGTGACGTAATCACGCGAAGTGCTTTGGCCAAAGTCTTAATTCGAACTTTTGCAAATCTATTTCAAGGATATCTCTTACCTTCCAGCAAGGCCACAGATTCCTCGATCAATATAACTCTTTAGCACATTTCATGCTGTCACCGAATCATACAAAGTATTTTGGCCACCCGTTACCGAGACCTCACTTCGAGTATGTTACAGTGACTAACACTACATGCCTAAAGCCGAAATATTATCAGGATTAAGAGTACAATGCTTCCTGAGATTTTATTCATTTTAGATAGCAGTATAAAATAAATAATCTCAATAGTCCAGTTCGATGTTTCCAATCCTATTGAAAATCATCAACGTGTTATAATTGGAATCACCATTCCCTATGACGAAAGACTAATCATCTTATATAACCACGTTATAGTCTTGATAAGAACATATTCTTATCTTACCGACTAGAACTTTAATGACACGTGATTTTTGTATTCAAAGTCTTTTCCTATGAAACACATTTCATATAAGAATACCATCACACGTCATTAATTGTTAATATGTGAAATACTCATAACTTGCTGCAAATTCAGTTTTAATTAATTCAACAAATTGAATTTTCAGGGCACTATTCCCAACACCGCCGCCACACAGCAGCCCCTCTGTATCACTTTTCCTGAGGTGGGTGCTGGTTTTGAGCTGAAGACGGGCACAATTCACCTACTTCCCATCTTTCGCGGTCTGGAAAGCGAAAACCCTCACCAACATCTAAGTAAGTTCCACACGGTTTTCTGCTCTACCAAGCCTCACGGTATTACCGAGGACCAAATCAAGCTCCGTGCTTTTCCGTTCTCTTCGCAAGATGCATCGGAAAAATGGTTGTACTCTCTACCATCAGCAACCATTACTACTTGGCAGCAGATGCACCATAAATTCTTGGACAGGTTCTTTCCAGCTGATCGATACCTGGATCTCCTTCAGGAGATAATCACCATTAAGCAGAAGGAACATGAAGGGCTGCATGAGTATTAGGAACGATAAAGGAATTTGCTTGCAATGTGCCCGCATCACAACCTGCCGGAAAATTCAGTTATTCATAACTTTTATAGGGGCCTGATGCCTGCAGACAAAAGACAGTTGGATGCTTCGAGTGGAGGTTCCATTATGATCAAAACACCTGTGGAATTGACGGAATTAATTAGCAGAATCTCTAGAGCCTCACAAAAATACTATGCTAAGTCCGACATGACGAAACAGGTAGAAGATGTAAATTCTTCCCAATTTGAGGAACTCAAGAATATGATAGCTGCTTTAGCATCTAACATGAGTGCAGGAATCCCACAAGTAGCGACAGTTTGCCAATTACCTCCGCAATCCCAACAATACAACCAACAACCGAATCAACCCAATCAAACCCTCGACCCCCAAGACATCCGGCTCAGTAGCTTGGAAAATCAAGTCAAGAATTTGGAAACTCAATTGGGACAGATTGTAACGGTTTTGAGCAGGATTGAGAATCAGCGGAAATTGTCGTCACAAACGGAGGACCCAAGGCACACTGTGAGTGCAGTCACGGTCATAAGGGGTAAAGAACTGCCTCCCCCAGTGGAGAAGACCAAAACTCGCCAGAACAGAGCAGAAACTGATCAGACGAGCGACTTGACTGTTAAGTGTGACCACGCCTCAGGCTCTAGTCGCAACAGAGAGTCAGAAATTATAGTCCAGCCGAAGCCATGGGTGGAGCCACCACCGTTTCCAGAGCGCCTAACCCAAATGAGAAAACAGAAAGAGGCACAAGGCATTCTTGATACATTTCGAAAGATTGAGGTCAACATTCCTTTGTTGGATGCTATCCAACAAATTCCACGCTACGCGAAGGTTCTTAAAGAACTCTGCACCAACAAACGGAGACTAAAAGGTAATGAAAGGGTAAGTGTTGGAGAAAATGTCACCGCAGTTTTGCAAAAGAAATTACCACCGAAATGCGGAGACCAAGGTATGTTTTCAATTCCATGTAAAATAGGTAACCTTGGTATTAAGAAAGCTATGTGCGATTTGGGTGCGTCGATTAATGTTATGCCTCTATCTGTTTATACTGCGCTTAATCTTGGTCCCTTGAAAGGTACAGGTATTATAATCCAGCTTGCTGATCGATCCATAGTGTACCCGGAAGGAGTGTTGGAGGATGTGCTCGTACAAGTCAACGATTTGGCTTTTCCTGCTGACTTTTTCGTGCTAGATATGGAGGATGATAAATCCTCTAAGCCTTCTGATATTTTGCTTGGTCGCCCATTTTTAAGCACTGCTAGAGCCAAAATAGACGTTTATAAAGGATTGTTAACTCTTGAATTTGACGGTGACATTGTTAAATTTAATGTTTACGATGCTATGAAACATCCTAATGAACTGTCTAGTGTGTTCTGTGTTGATGTGATTGAAAACCCAAGTAATGAAATTTATGAGCTTAACAAGGTGGACAAGCTAAGTTTTGAATCTTTTCAAAATTTGGTAGTAGAAAATTTTGGGAGTAAGCCGAAACATGTTGGTTTGCATGATGATATCTTTGATATGGTTATTCCATTAGAGTATCTAAGTATAAAGGCTTCGAATTTGAAACTACTTGATAACTTAGCTAAACTGAATTCTTTCGTTTTGCAGGCACCTATTGTGGGACTCAAGAAATTTTTGGATAATCTGAGTTATACCTTCAAAGGAGGAGGAAAATTTGCACATTCAATGCCTACACGAGCTGAATTTCTGGATGAGCAGTTTTTCGAGATACGTGACCATAAGACTTGGCCACGATCTAAGGTCACGCGCTGGTATGCTGATATTATTGATCATTTAACTACTATCTTCCTCAGATCTCATATCTTTTTCGAGTTCAGGAATCTTAGTGATCATGGTAAACATTTCTATAAGTGGTTGACGGAGTCTTTGATGAGAACGTATCAAGCCACTTTGCGAATCTCTTCGAGCTACCATCCCCAAACTAGAGGCCGCAATGGACTAGACGAGTCAGCTCCACACAGTAGAGGGGATTTGTATGGAGGGTGTACCTCCATTTGAGTAGCACTTTAACAAGTCTTGTCGAGCCTAAGACATAGAACAAGGGCGCTATTGGGAGGCAACCCAAGTTTTGGCGGTTTAGGCGCCTTTTTCTTCCCTCAGTTTCTTTTTCTTTTGTTTTTTTCGGTTCTCGTGGTGTTTGTGTTGATTTTCTGCCCTTTGCTGTCTTGCAGGCTCGTATAACTTGGTCCAGATAATGCTGATATGCTACTGATAACTGCTGTCAATTTTCTGCTGACATGACCCTTGAGCGTGGTCACGCCTAACAGCCAAGTCGTTTCCAGAATTTCAAATTAAATGGGAATTTTACATGCCCAGACCCGTGACCCTATTTGCCCAGCCTGAGCTTCAGGGAAGTCCTCTTTACTCTAGATCTTGATTATTTTTAATGCCTTAAGGACAATACATGATTTAAGTGTGGGGGGATTAGGTCCACTAGTGCTAGAATTGAACATTTTTGAAATTTTTGCTTTTTGGCTGAACTTGTGATTTTACTTTGAACTTGAGCATGTTGATAATTATGGTGACTTTGCCCCCGTTTTGAATGCTTTCTATGAGGTTTGATCGTTGAATTTTGCTAGAACGAGTTAGGCTTATTAAATGCATGAAATTTGTGTAGAATTTGATGAATTAGTATAGTAGTATGCCCTCATTTCTTGCGCACTATTGAATGAATTAATGTACTTTGCTTAGATAGAAAGGTCTTTGATTTTCAAATTAGTCTAAAAAAGTTGATTAGAATGCATCTTAGCTCCCTTCGAGGCAAAATTTTTAGTTAATGATTGATTTGGGAAGTGACTTAGGCGATCGTTGTCGGTGGTAAGCCTTTTCTTGATCTTTTCACAAATAAAATTATCCCGTTTGACCCCGCTGAGCCTGAATGTTGTGCAAAATTCCTTCTTAGCCACGTTACAAGCCGATGCACAACATTATTGTTCCTACCCTACTTTGAATCACACCTTGCTTGCTCATTTTGGGTTTGAATTTTTAGATGTCTTTGGGCTCCTTGTTATCCTTTGTGTGGAATTGAAAGTTGAAAGAAAAAATTGAGGAATGTTGAAGAAAAAGGGAAAAAGAAGCCAAAAGAAAGAAAGGAAAAAAAAAAATGAGCAGAAAAAGAAAAGAATAGAAAAATTGCAAAGAAAGAAGAAAGTAAAAGTGTGTTTGATATGAAAAGGGGGGAAATTAGTTGTAAGGCAAATAAGGGGAGTCCGGTGGACGAAAAGGAAATTACTATGGGTTTTATTGTAAAGTGTGTAAGCTTGGTGTGTTAAGCCACTAAATTCCAAATTTTCCTAACCTTTACCCAAGCCTTACATTACAAGCTCGAAAGACCTATTGATCCCCGAGTCATTAGTTAACTACATTAGTGGAGATTGGAGTGAAGGATGCATTCGAAGTTGATAATTAGTACTTAGACGAAATCATAGACTAATCAATCCAGTCTTTGTACATTCTTTCATTTAATTCACACTACATTACACGAGGGTATACTATTTATACTAAATTATTGAATTTTGTGCAATTGAGTAGTGTGATGATGAACTAGACTTATTTAGGCGATAATTCGATGATTGCCTTTGTGATTGTGTTTGATGGGTGACATTATTTCCATTTGATTTTCATGATTCCTCGAGGACGAGTAATGAGCTAGTGTGGGGGGATTTGATAACTCGTTAATTCGACGTTTTCTATGATGGAATTATTTCCTAAATTGTGTTTGAATTAATATTATCTTGAAAGAAATTGATGCTTTGTTGTTTTTATCGTAGATTTGGGGGTCGAAGGCAAAATTGGAACAAACTTGGCTGTTTTTAGAAGAAATCTACGCAAAAAGGGCGAACTCTCATTGCTTTGTTGAGCCTTGCCGCGGCTGAGCACATTGTTGCTGCATCAAGATTAATCACTTGGAAGTATTTAGGAATTGATGACTTCAGCATGCATGCGAGTGTCTTGAACGTGGTGGACTTGTTAATTGGTAGTTGTTGAATTGTTTTTATTGAAATTGGGCCATGATGGGTTGCGTGAGTGTGGTTAGAATTATTTAGGAAAGGCCCAGGTCATGGGTCTTGGAGTGCAAGTAACAATTCTCAATTGGAGTGGAATTGGGAGTCCGGTATTGGAGGCTTGGATCTTATATATATTTCGGACAGCGGCCTTAGGGGAATCACGTAACAAAGGGGAGGCAGAAGTTCGACATCTTTGGCGAGCAACACGAAGCGACTTCGGGAGTTTTTCTTATTTTTAATTTCGTTCTTCTTTATACAATTTTAATTTATTTATGTTAAAGAATTCTTTATTTATTTTTATGGATTTTAGTAGCTAAGTTTTTAATTATCTAGCTAGGGATTATAGATTCGATTTGGATATTGTGAGACCTAAACGTTTTTATTAATTTAAGTTTATTTAGGCATTTATCTTATCTCCGTGTTTCGTGTTTATTGTGATTAGGCAATTTCGGGATAGTGCACGATCTCTAGGTTGTTTTAATTTGCATATTGCCATTCATGATGCTTGAAGTGTAGTAGAGTTGATTGATAAATTGTGGTAAATTAGTGACAGGGTTTTAGCGATAGAATTCCTCGTTCACTAAGGGATCTGATAATCTAATTTAAATCTTGCGTGTGTCACGACTTGGTTAATTAGGATTGGTGTTTTTATGGTTCTTAATGCTGCGAATTCATTAAATCCTGTCGAGTGTCTCTAGGGGTTGTGAATTTGTTAGGGAAGATAACTGTCGAGTGTCTCTAGGTTATCCGATTAATTAAGTAAAAACGAGGTTGAGTCGAGTGTCTCTATCAACTATAGCCAATCTGTCTGAATAACTTTGAATTTATTTTTGAGTCGATGATCAATATAACAATTCGAATCGAATATCCCTGGCTAGGTAATTTTCCCTCTCATTGATTTAATCCTACGTGATTTTACTTTATAATTTTAGTTGGTTTTTAATTTTTGTTATTTATTTTAATCGCATACTTAGGTTAGAATAATTCTAAAACCCCCCTTTTAATTTTTGCTTTTCATGAATTACTTGGAATTGATAGAAATAAGTCAATCAGTCTCCGTGGATCGACCCTGTTTACGATATACTCTGTGTTTAGTCGTTGAATAGGTTTTACATTTATTTTTGACGGATTCGACACCTGTCAATATTCCACCATTTCCTGCACCCTTACGGCACGATTTCCTGGTGTTATCCTAGCTGGAAGAACCCACGCTCACCGGAAACCCAGTTCCTGAGGCTCAACGCCTGTGATGGTCTTTCCCTTCTCACATAAATATAGAAAGTGTTGTTGCATTTAGGAAACTCCGATTCCTGCACCATCATATATATAATATACATAATACATATTATGCATATTAATAAAATATATGTACAATACATATACACTTACATATTATTTAATATATATATATACATATATATTTATATTTATATTATACAATAAATTTATAAAATTTAAATTATATTATATCTATTAAATAGTTTTATAAATATATAATATATATAAGTATTATAGCATAATATATATATGTATATATTATATACTAATTATAATAACTAATTTAATATATATAATGAATTTATAAAAAACATTTAAAATATATTTATAGTTAATCTTTCAAATAAAAATATAAAAAAAATTCAAATTAAAATTTTATAATATGCAAATTACATTTTCAAATTATAATATCATATTTACTAAAAATATTAATAAATTAAATTAATAAATTATCATGAAAATTAAAATATGTATATATTATACACTATATTAATAACTAATATATATATATATATATATATTCACACACACACACACACACACAAATATATATATATATTATACAGCGTCTTCCTCAGGACGCCATCTCCCCGCCGCCTCCCAACCCCGACTTCACCGCCGTACCCCCACCTTCCGCTGCCGAACACCGCCTCCTCTCGATCTCCGCCGTCGAGCATCGTAGCTCTTTTCTCTCCACCTCCACTGCCTCACACATCGCTGAAGATCTCCCCGCCGCCTCTCGATCTCCGCCACTGCCGCAGCTCTCTTCTCTCCATCTCCGGTCTCCCAACAACGCCGCCGCCTCTCCACCTCCAATTGCCCAGTGCCTCCGCCGTCGGATCTTCTCTCCGCTTGCACCGCCTCACACAATCACCTCAGATCTCCTCCCCACCTCCACGATGAGCAGATATCTCCTCCCCGCCTCACACAAAATCATATAGGGGGAAAATGGTTGCGAGCAGATAATATAACTTAAGGCCAGAATTTTTGTTTGGGTTGGGGAGATAATGATGGAGGCTGACGGCGATGCTGGTGGCATCAACGGAGAAGACGACCTCCATACAGGGGGAAGAAGACACAATCTTTTCCCTTTTTTGGTTTTCTTTTTTTTTAATTTTTTTTTATTTTTAATTAATACATGGGTAAAATAGTCATTTTAGGTTAAAAAGTGATATAAAAAAACTCAATCATACTTGCAGTCAACAAGCGTGTAGTGCACGTTCTGGTCGCAGGGTTTTTTGTACACATTTTTAAAAACATAGGGTTTTTTATGGTTTTTTTTTTTTTTTTTGATAGGGTTTTTGGTGATAATTTCGTATAACACAGGGTACCTGAGTGCAAATTATCCACTTATGTGATTTAGGACTCGTTTCATAAACCACTTCCCCTAAATGGTTGAGTCCTATAAGTCAAATTAGATTAGGAGAGTTCTTACACATATGCAGTTAAAGTAAGCATACAATCAAACAAGAGCATGTAAAGAAGTTGTGATACCCCTCTCGTTCGCACGTACAGGTTTGTACCACGTGTGAGTTTATTTTCCGTAATTGTATTTGTTTTCATTTTATTTGATGCATTCATATTTTATTTCTATTGTTTTCTATATGAATTATTTGAAATTATATGAAATATGTGATTAAATGTCAAGAATACGCCCTAAGTGAGATTATGATGTTAATTCTTGAGAATTATGAATTTATGATATACAAATTTAATTTCCGAGCATCCTAATTTCGTGAATTATGTGATATACGTGATTTAAGGATGTAATTGTATGATTTTAAAATATGTTGGACTTAATTGAAAATTTGGTTTTGGACTTATTTGCAACTTTTTGAAAGTTTTGGACTTGTTTGGAAAACAAGTCATTTTAGTACACTTGTGTACATTTTAATTTATATGTTGAGCTCTGGCACTCGGATTCAAGTACCGTCTTTGGCGTTCAACTCCTTTCAACGATTCAGACGCAATGGAACAAGTTTCCTAATTTTTCGATGCCGTTTCGACCCCAAACGAAGCCAATTTCAATCACGAGCTCCTAAAACGCACCAATAGCCTATTTGAGAGCTATGAAACCTACTCTTGTCTTTCTTTTGACTAAAACACACCCAAGACCATCTCTCTCTCTCATTTTTGCCACTGAGAATCCAGCCATATCAGCCAAGGAAAAAGGAAGAAGAGCAATAAGAACCTTACCTCCATTTTTTTGGCCCTTTTGAGCTCTTAAGTTCATTTCTCTTGCTCCATCTTCAAGATCAAGGTGAGAATCTTATTCTCTACATTCTTGTGATCATTTTCATCCACTTAATTCATATTTTAAGTTAAGGATTCATGCTACATGAAGAAGATGATGAATAGTTAGGCATGAAATGAGATCATTTAATCTTCTAAGACTAGATTCTTTGCAATAAATGCATAGTTGTTGGGTGTAATAACTTCTACCATTAATGAACTTGAGTTTATGAACTTAAAATGGGGGATTTTGGTACAAACGAACTGTTGTCATGGCTTTCTTGATGCCTTGATTTGTGCTGCCGTTTTGTGGGAAATTGCATGAATTTTTGCATGAGTTAAGGCCTGGAATCCTTGTATATTTGCTGCTCTTGATGTGCTCTGTTGTTCCCTGCATATTTCCATACATTTCAGCTGCATTTAGGATGGTTAGAGCATAAAATGAACTGCTGTCATAGCTGCGTCGTTCCTGTGCTGTTGCTGCACTTTGGTGACTGATTTGGTTGTGTTTTTAGCATGAATTGGCCCTCAAACTACTATATATGCCTGCTCTATTGCTGCTGCGTTGTGCCCTATTTTCCTTGCCTAGAAATCTGCTGCAGATGCTGTTCGTTTTCTTGCTGTAGCAATCTCTCCGGGCGGGGAGATTTTATGTTGAAGGTGTCCCTAACATTCTGTACCACCCTTCCCCCGGCGGGGCCCTTTGTGTTGGAATTGTTCCCCGGGCGGGGAGACTTCATGTTTGGAAATTAATCTGGTGCATATTTTATGAACTTTGGTATGTATACATGGGTGTGGGTGGGTGTACGTGACTGCATACCTTATTTGCTTGTTTCCTATGCATTAAATATAATGTTGTTCATTTCTTAACTGAAGCTACAGGCAATATGTGTATATATATTATATGAATTTAATTAATGGTTTGATTTGAATGCATGCTACGTTTTTAATTCCTTCATGCATTGAATTTATTTATTTTGTGATCATAGTGGCAGGCATGTATATGTATGCATATGAAACATATATTATATGATTATATGTATATAGTTATTAATTTATTTGATTCAGTTTGTATATGACATGATCTTACATGTTCGACTTTCGCATGCATGGTCTTATTTAATTATTTGTAAACATTATAAGCTACAAATTACGTGTATTTTCGACATCCGTTTGACTTTTTAAATAATTTCTTTTGCCTTTAATTTTATTTTATGATATTAATTGATGAATACGTGATATGCATTGATTTAATTTCAAATTTTATGCTATGGAATTTAATGGATTGAATATGAAATGAAACTGTAAACGTCTAAATGTCACCTTACGCCATTTTCTTGCATTCATTGCATCCATTCGCATCATCGTGCGTCTAATTGGTACATATTTGAGTTTAAGTCTTTAATGTTACATTTGTTTATCACAGGGGTGCTTTCGGGAGGAGTCGTACCCGAAGTTTAAGGTTATTCGGGGTTGTTTTCTCGCACTGCTACACCCTTTTGTTCATAGGTGAGGTTTAGGTTCTTTTCTTTTTAGTTAAGCGACCTAAGACTCTTAAATGCTCGTTTTCTAGCCTGCATGAGACTATATATTATGTATATAGTTAAATATGTGTAATGTACGATATGTTTATGATCAGTTTTGGCTTTCGAAATGGCTATATCTACGAGCATATATGAGCTTATGTTTTAATGAAAGTTTAATGTTTATGAACGTTTAATACTTACGTATGTACTGCTAATAATTTGTAATGAGAGAGAATGCAATGAAAGGTAATGTAAAGGTAACATTAGATCCATGAAGACTACGGGTTGGGACGCCCGGTGCGATAGAGGGCCATCGGGTTAAGCCTAAACGTGGTTTTCCTCCGAGGTATTACACGCGACCCCGGGAGGTTAGGAAGGCGTGGTGCTCTCGATGCCTTTGGTATGAAGCCGGGGAGGACTCGTGTGGGTTAGTTACCCCTCGATGAATTGGTAATGGCACTCGTGTGGGTTAATCACCCCTCGAGGAATTCACTAATGGATGGTTACGGTTGACGGACCCTTCCATCACCGCAGTCGGGGATTGAATGTGATTTGTTTTCTATAATGTAATGTAATGGGAAGTAACAGTGGATGCTCGCATTTGTTGGGAATAGTTCCCTAGAAAGCTGGTATGCTTTGGGACTTTCCCTATATCACAGACAATCTTTGAATAATATACGAATGATTATAATCACAGGCGAACACTTCTTATGTGCCAATACGTGCTTTGTGTGTTTCCATTACGTGTGCATGTCAAGAACTCCCCTAATCTGATGAGGCCGTTAAGAACTTTGTCATTATGGGAATGACACATGAAACAAGTTCTTAACTCCATAGGCAAGGATTAGAAACTTATCCAAGTGAATGAGGCCAACAAACAGCGGGAGTGTCGACTTTGCCTCTATTGAGACTTGCTTGTGTAGTTGTGTCCTTAAGAAGGATCATCCTGTTTCATGGGGTGTAAAGTGCATAAGTTGATGCGTACACAATACACAAGGGTACTTGTTCTAAGAACAAGTTCACTGAAAGTGCCCCGCGTGAGAATATTCCTAAATGGGAAAGGAAGTTTCCTGAAACTTCCAGATTAGGAAATATCTCACATGTCAATGACGTCAGGAATTAATCCTTAGACTTGAGATTCCACATTATCTCACAAGAGCTAACTCTGTAATCTTTGTTATAGGCTCAAAAGGGTGTCGCCATATAGACACCTGAACCACGGCCTATGTTAGGATTACACAAGTGGCATATGAGAATTGTTGGAATCAATAAAGGACACTTGTTGTAGGCAAGATGATCTCTTATTACACAAGTCATTCATGATTCCATCCTAAAACCCTTGCGCAAGGTAGTTAGATCAAGACATCAAGAAAATGGGGTTTTCTTGGATTGAGATCAAGTGGAATATGAAGGGAACTTTGTTTTAAGATTAAGGTTAGTAGGGCTCTCTATATCCCACATGATGTCATTGATTGAAAGGTTCTTTCGAATATACATTCACATTTCGGGTAGGGGTCACACACCTGTTGCTAGACTATGGTCGTGTGATCTGTGAGGTAATTAATTAATAAAGTGTATTAATTAATTAGACTCACTGCTAACTGAAATTGAACCTAGAGGGACACACACAAATACCGGGTTCAAAGGGTATTATGGAAAGATCAAATATTTGATCAAAACGAGACCATAGTGTAAAGTACACGTGTGGATCGAGAGCATTGTTTGGGATGTGTGATCCATTTGAGAAATTGGATCATGTGTTAATTAATTAGAGAATTAATTATCAAGCCCAAATATAATTAATTCACTGCCAAGATATAATTAATTGAAGAACTAATTATAAATCCGTAAATATAATTAATTGGAGAATTAATTATATAGCCGAAATAATATTAATTGGAGAATTAATTTTAGCCCGTTAGAATTAATTAGTGAATTAATTCTAAAGTCCTTGATAGAATTAATTGGAGAATTAATTCTAAGTATTTAATTATTTAGTTGTTCTAATTTGATTAAAATAAAGAAATAAATAAATATCTTCTATTTTATTATTCTAATAAAGTATTGGGATAAGATATTTAATTATTAATAGAATAACTAAATATGTCTAAATTATTTAGGAGCTCTTTCTCCAAAAAATAAATATCTTATTTTAGATAATGTAACAGCCCAGAACCACCTTCCTGTGAATATTGTCCGCTTTGCACGCCCTTAATCGAAACGGCCTCACGGTTTTGTTCCTGCGCCCACTGGAGAACCCAGCCGTAGCGCAGAACGCGTCCACAGGGTGAGGTATCCATCTCCCCTTATAAGGAGAGATTTCGTTCTCCTCACTTCCGATGTGGGACATTACATCCACCCCCCCATAAGGGCCCAGCGTCCTCGCTGGCACATCGGCGGGCCCCGGCTCTGATACCACCTAGCCATGTAGCGATTGCATGATTCCATTCCATGAATGTGCTAATTAAATACACTACATGATTGCATGATAATTGAATTGCGTGATCACCTAATAATTAACAAGCAAGCAAGCAAGCATGTTTATTGACTATATACAATGAACAAGTAGTTAATACTGACAGTTGTATTCTCGGGCGAAGCTACGTTATTGTTAAACTATATATACTATATTTTACAAACCTTTACCCGGGAATATAACTTGCATGTTATCTGCGCTAATATATATGTAAAACCCCTCACTCGGTCTTCACGGACTGACGCCTCCACCTTTCAGGTATTGCAGGTGCACGCTAGGCGGGAAGTGAGTCGAGTCCAGTCCTGGTAGTCGAGTCAGGCATGGTGCATTTATTTAATTGTTTAATTGTTGATTACGAAAGGTTATGTTTGATGTTGTAGGTTATTCATTTAAGGAGATGATAATGTATTGATAGTTAAGTATATTTTATTGGTAAATGAGAGGGACATTTTGATAAATGGATATAGATGATCATGATTGTTTTATGCTTCCGCTTAACTTTCATCACATATTTAAGTTTTCCCGCCTAGCCTATTGAGTTATTGCATTGTCACCCGTTCGCTATAGGTGAGTTCATGTACGGATTACCCGTTTCGTATGTGAATTAACCTATAGTGCGGGGGTGTGGCGCCTCCACGTGTATAGGGGTGCTACAAATAAGATATCATTTACTTGGAGAGAAAGAAAGAATAGAAGAAAAGTCAAAGTTGGAGACCCTCTCCTACAAGACTAGGGTTTCGAACCCTTCACTATAAAAACGACTAAGGGGCTCGATTTTAGGCTTACACGTTATTTGGAGATCACGTCCAACCTTCATGGAATTTTGGGGATAATACTCTTGCTCTCTTTTCTAGTTTCTTGTTTCTTTAATACGCATGTTATAGCACTAGCATACTCACTAACATGATTTGAATCTAGGTTGGTGTGGATTAATACTCTAGAGGATTTCTACTTTGGAATCTCGAAGAAAGAATCGATCAAGAAATGGGGATTCATACCACATGAAGAACGTTTGAGGGCTACTCAAAATGTTTCAAGAAAGCTTCAACTGTTGTAAGTTTCTTGCAATCCCTTAAGTTTTGAAATGAACATTGCAAGATCACGATCCCTTTTGGAAATTTTTTTTAAACTTCCGCTGCTTTAACTCTGCTGTTTTCCAACAGTACTCGCCGAGCTTAATGAAACGGTTGGATTATGGAACGACAATAGAGTCTTTATTAATGTAATGTATACGTATATGATATGTAGTATTTTATGAAATGTTTTGGTATGCAAAACCTATTCCCGGTTTATAACCTTTATCTTTTACGTGCTTTGCTCTATATATGTATAGCGTGTGGGCGTGCGTTAGCCCCCTCACTCTGTTGAGATATGACTGACACCTCTCCTTTACCACCTTTAGTTTGCAGGTCTTTGGTCACGAGCTAGGCAGAGAAGTGGGTCGTTCGAGTCTCACTTTTGGGTATAGGTCGTGCTAGGTGCATCACATTTCATTTTGGACATGTATTTAATGATTTGATCTTGAAAGATATTTTGTTATGTAAATATGACTCATTATAGATATGTATATTTGGATACTTGGTGCATATGTTTGATTTTGAAATTTATGATGTTAGAACTCCTTTGCTTCAGCTATTTGTTGATTTGTTGCGCGCTCTGAGGTTGTCTAGCTCCGCCTAGCCTAGTGAGTGTGTGGTCTCCCATTCGCTTAGACTTGAGTTCGTGTATAGATTTCCCATTTCATATGCGGGTTCAGGATTTAGGTACGAAGGATATAGTGGCCCACGCTCCGGGTGCTACAAAATTGTTGCCTTATGATCAAATCAGTTCGTTTATTTTTCAAAGATCGTCCATGATTTACAAAGAAAAAGTACTAAGTGGATTGCAAGATCGGCTTTTAGGACACTATTCCTAACATTTCCCTGTTTAGCAAAACCTCATATACACTTCTACATTAAGATCGTCGTGTAAAACACGTTTTTCACATCGAGTTGGTGAAGTTCCCACCCATAATCCAGGCTAGAGCCAACAAGCATCGAATTATAACTAACTTGGCAACCAGAACAAACGTCTCGTGAAAGTCAATGTCTTCAATTTGAGTGTATCCCTTGGCAACAAGACGAGCTTTATAATGCTTGATACTTCCATCGGGTTTGTACTTAACCTTATAAACCCACTTGGAATCAATAGCATGTTTTTCAAGTGAGAGTGTTCCAAGGTCCATGTGTTGTTTACTTCAAGAGCAAACATTTCTTTCTCTATAGCTGGTATTTAACTGCTTGAGAAAATAATTTTAGCTCACCCGTGGAAGAGATTGCTGCTAGAAATGTAATGTGAGATTTAGTGAGTTTAGAATAAAACAAATCTTTTTAAAGAGGATGTACTGTCGAGCTAGCCGAAGGAGCGGACAAGAGCGACCTATCTTTGTAAGGAGTGACAAAGGAAGGCAAAGTTTATTCATAATCGAACAACAACTAGAAAATCTTGCGCTTTTGTTTCTGGTGATGAGAAATATTTGAGGCACTAGTGTCTGGTACAACACTTTATGATCTTTCAAATACTAGTGCTGGAACGACTGATACTTCATCGGGGATATGCTCATCAGGAGATTGTATTGCGGACATTGGTATTTTCAGATCTTACACCTCTGTTAGAATGTGATTAGTACCAATTGATGTCTCTTAATGCACAACTGGTATTTATATTATGTCAGAATCTGATCTTATAGGGACTGGAACTTACTGCACCCTCATTGTTGTCGGGTTTGTGAGACTGGAACTTTTGGAAAGAATTCATTTGTGAAGAGATTTAGTAGCACCTGTTTTACGTCTGGTATCACCTGTGTTACATCTTGTAGAATGCCATTTTCATAAAATTTAACAGTCCTAGAGGCATAAATCATTTTACTTCAAATGTCATATATCTTATATCCCTTTTGAAACATGGGATAACCAACAAATATATCGATCTTAACATGTGGTGCAAACTTATCATGCAGTTTGGCATTTTCATGCTAGCAGAGATTGTTTTCCAACAGAGACACCCAAAACTCCTCAAATGATCATAGTTAGGTGTCTTTTCGAGTAAGACCTCATATGGCGTTCTATGATTCAGGACCTGTAGAGGTATGCGGTTGATTAAATAAGCAGCAGTTAAAACACATTCACCGCAAACTTGACTGGAAGTTGTGGCTGGAACCTCAATGCTTGGGCAACTTCCAGAATATGTCTTTACTTTCATTCAACAATCCCATTTTATTGAGGGATGTACACACAACTACTTTGATGTTCCATTCAATGTTCAACATAATATTTTCTCTAATTAAATTGTGTCTAAACCTAATTAAAAAAGGATAACATATGAGTTTTAGTTTCAGATTTAAGTTGCATGAGATATACTCAAGTTGTACGATTGAAATCATCTACTACTGTAAAAAAATAGTGACTACCAGAATAGGGTTCTGTAGTATAAGGTCCCCAGATATCATAACGGATAAAATCAAAGGCAGGGACCATTTTACTCGTGTTGTTAGGAAAAGGTAATTAAGTTTGTTTTGCATGACAACACGTACAATAAAACAAAATTTTCTTCCAATCATAGGAGACATGTATATTTGGTACCATATAAATACGATTTACCGGTAAATGCCCAATAGGAGATGCTATAAATTTGCACTACCCGATGTACCAATAGCCCAAGTCTTTGCCCCTCTCATTGACTTCAAGTGATATATATATATATATATGTCACTTCGCTCTATGCCCTCTCCAATCAGCCTTCTTGAGGTTAAATCTTGAATTATAAACATTCGGACGTGAATATCACAGAACAATTCAAATTTTTTGTCAATTTACTATAGGAAATAAATTAAAATGAAAATTGGGGACTCCAAAAACTCGTTCTAGCGCGAGTCCATCTCCAAAATCTATTTTTCCAAAGCACAAATTTCTTCTTGCGTACGGTTAGGGATCTGCATGGGTGGAACCTTTGGTCGAAAATCAACATTCGACAATGAATCAACATCATACATTATGTGATTCGTTGTTCCGGTATCAACAATCCATTCACCATATGCTTGAGAGGTTGCCGACTGGAAATTGTGAGTTGATTCCCGTGGTAACAAAAAAGTGCCTGGTTCCATTAGTTTGACCTTTCTGTGGTGGTCAGCTGATTCCAATTACCACAACAGTAAGACTGATATGTGACAACCTGGTTCTAGCAATCTTATCATCTTAATTTTCTCATAAACTGTACGAATTTGATGAGTGTAGATGAGGGAGGTGTTCTTCGTGACCTTTCACATCACTTATAGTTGTTTCAAAAAACAATGCAGATTTTAGAAATTGATTTGAGGTCATTTAAAAAATGTAAAAGATGTGGGAAATATTTTGTATTACCAATTGTGTTGAGGATTAAAAAAAAAAAAAAAAAAAAAAAAAAAAAAAAAAAGTTGCAACAATATATATAAATCGATGTATAACCTTAAAGAGAAGAAAAGGACATACAATAATTTAAATAAAGGGAAAATTATATCAAACTACCTTCAGGTTTGGTGTAATTACAACTCAATCCCCATTTTTTGTATGTTTACAATATAGTCCCTAAACGATACATTCTATTTGAGGTTCCTGACGTCCATTAGGATTCTGTTAAGTTGATCAGTTGTCATTCCGAAATTTCAAAAAGAACAGGGATCGTTTTGTTATTAAAAATAAACTGTAGGGATGTATTTGTAATAAATTCAGAGACAATTTAGGAAGGACCACTAACCAACCTAACGGAATCTTAACGGACGTCAGGGACCTCAAACGGAATGTAAAGTTTAGGGACTAAATGGTAAATACGCAAAGAATAGGGAATGAGTTGTAATTAGGTCAAACCTGAGAATAGTTTGATGTAATTATCCTTTTAAATAAATGCGAAATAAAATCTGTTTGAAAATTTTCATATAAATGGAGTTAATCATTCCATTAACTCTCAATATTCTTGAATAAACGTTAATATCATGATATTCAAATTCCTTCTCCAAAGTAAATTTGGTCTAATTAAACTAAGTTTCGTTTATATAAAAGTAATCCAAAAGTTTGAGGCTAAAACAGAAAATATTTTTGTTTGATGTTTGAAATATTTCTAAAATCTATACTCATTAAGAAGAAAACCATCTTAGGGATTTATCGCACTAAAATTTAGGAGTTCAAAATTATCTCTTCACCCAATAAGTAAATATACGTAGATAATTATTTTAATTATAATTAAATATTTAAAAATAATATCATGTATTTTCTTATTTTTTGGGAAATCATAACATCAAAAAAGTTATTGAAGCTTCTTTTAAATAATATTATAATAAGTATGCTCGACGTGCGGCTTTTACTACTACTTTTAAAAAGTGCACCTTTTTTTTATTTCAAAGTTTGCGCAGTACTCTTATTTACCATCAGAGGTTTGAACTCCATATTCAATTTCAATCCTTGACCCTTACATAAGAAATGAGGAGAAAATATCTAGAAGAGCGTGATTGAGCGGAAGGAAGTTATTCATTATTAACCAAATATTCATTATTTGAATTTTAATTTTGGGTATGGAATAATTTTAAAATTTTTGGCTAGCTATTTTATTCTTTGAGAGGTTTACAATTTAGCAAGAAAATTAGTTATATGTGCTTATAATTTAGTAAGGAGATTAATCACTATAGTCGATCATAGATGTCATGATTTTAAAAAAAAATGAGGAGAAAAAAAAATTCTTTGCGATGCAACGTTCTTCTGTACAATTTTCTCATATATTTATAAATTATTTGATTTTTGGTTCGTTGTTTTTTTTTTTTTTTTTAGGACCAGCCACAGAGGCTAAACTAAACAGCTTCAACTAACAAAGCACTAGAAATAAAAGTAGGGAAATCCGACGAACCAACGCAGGCCGAAGCCGCACTACGAGCAAGTTTGTGAGTCACTAGATTGGCATCACGTCTAGTGAAGGAGTAGGTACTAAAATGCCGGATATCCGAGACAAGATTACCAGCATCAGAGAGGTCTTCCGTGTTCTTGAGAAGGCTATCAATCAGGTTCAAAGAGTCGTCTTCCAATATAATCTTTCTCCAACCGAAGTCGCGGTCTAAGATGACCGTTGATAAGGCCGCTTGGGCCTACGCCACCGCCGGATCAGTCAAGTTCCTATGAACGTTCGTTTCCCAGCCGATGCACTGTCCCACTGAGTCCCGAGCGATCAGGTCGATCCCCACCGAATTCCTATCCTTGAACACAGCCCCATGAAAGTTGAGCTTGACCGAGCCCTCTCCCGGCCGCTGCCATCATACTGTTCCCGAACCCAGGAATAGTAAGGGTTATATATGTGAATAGTAAGGGTTTAGATATTTTTTTGTTGATCATGTGATATATGTTTGTTTTTAATAAAATTTGACTTCATATATGTGTTCTACATGTCATATGTGTTGTAATAAATGCTTGGAATCAATTGGAAGTTGAGTATTTAATATGTTCCTATTAATGAGCTTGATTTATGCTTGATTTTGAACATGGGATTTATGGCTTTGATTCTTGTTGTTTTGAGTTTTATGCATCTCTAATTGTCCTAAGTAATTTATATGAATTGTTTGCACGATTTAGCTTGATATTGCAGCTCCTTGGTATTGAATTTTTGGCCATTTTTTGTCTTCACATGCTTCCCCTGCGTCTGTGAGAAACTGTTCTGTTTTGCCTTTCGAACGAGGCCGGAACGGCCGTTCCCGCCACGGTTTAAACCTGGAATGGCTGTTCGCAGAAAAACATGACCTCATTTCCAAAAATGGGAACGGTCGTTCCCAGTTTGTTCTAAGACTGGGAAGGACCGTTCCCAAGCCAGAAACCTTACAGACGCGCGGGGAGTAATCGGGTAGTTGGGAACGGTCATTCCCATTTCCTTCTTCCGCTCGGAACGGCCGTTCCCATCTTTCAGAAACTTTGGGCGAGAATGGGCACGGCCGTTCTCTACAGTGGTAGGGTCGTTCCCAGCCTTCCCGAGACCTGGAGCTTGCTACTGCTTCTTAATTCCTTATTTATGCTCTTATATAACTCTTATTGTTAATATTTTGCATGTTTAATGTTGTAGCTTGATTTTGATTGCATGATAAATTGTAAATAAATATTGTATGCTATGTTATGTAAATTATATGATACATTTCATATTGTTTTGCATTCATTCATAAGTCATGCATCGGTCGGGCGTCTTAATTGGTCCATATAGAGTCTAATTCTTGGGCTCTCGTGTTTTCTTTTCAGACGGTGTTGTCGGGGATGAACCCGAGGCATAGCTTGATCACTCCCACTCCTATTTTTTCTACGCACAAGGTGAGGTTTAGGATCTTGTACAGTTATTGACCTAAAGGCTTTATGTGACGTTTTCAAGCCATGCATGCGATTATATATTATATATATAATTAATATATGTTGAATATGATATGTTTATGACCTTATGGAACAAGTTGGATTTAAAAAGGTATTTATGAAAGCATATGTAAGCTATTTTGGAAGAGTATTTTATGTTCAAGTTCAGTAGCGAGTTTTGCCATGAAAGACTGGCATATGAATGTATGTGTGAATATGGATCCAAGGAGCTATGGGTAAGGAGTCCCTGGGACGGTATTGGACCGTCGGGGCTCGGCCTGTGCATAGTTTCCACCCAAGGTATCACGTACGACCTCGGGGAGCTAGGGAAGGCGTGGCATTTTGATGCCTTCGGTGTGAAAGTCGGGGAGGACACGTTGTTGGTTAGCTACCCCACGTGGGTTTGTAAAGATATGGATGGTTAGGACCGCGCGTGGCTCTTCTATCATTGGTTTGGTGGATGGATATGTTTATGTTTTATATTTTGATATGATATGAGGAGTAAAGGTTGGAAGCTCGTTCTCGCCGAGCATGTGATATGTTGTGATATGAGAATTATGAATCGGAATAGAGTTTGTGAAAATGATTTCTAAGTATATGTTTGTTTTGAAAAGTTTGGTTTGTAACACCTATTCCCGGTTCATAAATCCACCCTTGTTATGTGTTTTGCTCTCTAGATATATAGTGTGTGGGTGTGCGTTAGCCCCCTCACTCAGTCAGTTAACTAACCCCTCGTTTTATCCTTTTAGTTGCAGGTTTTGGGACTTGATTAGGCGAAGAAGTGTGTCCTTCGAGTCACTCTTACGGGTCTAGGTCTTTGTTCGTTTGCATATGTCTACATATACTCCATATTTTTGTATACTTATGACTTGTATTCTCGGAGACTTGATCATTTTGTTTTGTTGAGGCCGTGAGGGTCAATGTACATGTTGTATATTATGATGATACCTATATATATCTATGATATGCATCTACTTTACTTGTTTTGGTTTTAATTGTTTTGCTTCCGGGCACTCTGGTTGTGTTGTTAGCTCCGCCTAGTCTAGGGTGTGAGTTGGTCTCCCGTTTGCTATGATTCGGATTCGGGTACGGAGTCTCGAATGGCCTTCCAATACAATTATTCCATTTATAAAACAAAGAGCTTGTACAAGAATTTAATTTAAAAAATTCCCTAATTCATCAGTAAATCTCTTATATATTTGTCAAAAATAATTTGAACATTATTTTTAATTACAAGAAAAGCTTTGTCTCCAATATTTTTTTTTAATAAATAGGTTTCAAATTTTTATCTTTGACTATATTTAGTTTAGGGAGATTGTTGGTGGCGAACACTTTATTGAACATAATTTCAATTTATATTTTTCTCTTTGCATTATTTCCATTGAAAAGATTTAGTCTTTGGGACATGGTCTTAAATATTCATGGGGCCTTTATGATAAAATAAACTGTAAAATAATTGGTTTGTCACTAAATTGAGTTCGGTTTAAAAATTGTTGTTGTGGTCTATTAAACATGAAGTTAATTTTTTTAATTTCGCAGTGATTAACTTCACCAAAATGAATTGTTAAACGATATGTTTTAATTTTTTAAATTAATTTGTTATAGTAAATTAATATGGATTTCTTTGGAAAAAATGAAAAGGTCTCCTCAAAATATAATAATATTTGGATTATATATGATTTGGTATTTACACACCAACTATATTAATGTATACTACTATGCAAAAGCATAATCATTCTCTTTTAGCAAAATGATTATCGATTAGTCGCCGTAAGTACTTAGTTTTTCACGTGTTATTAATGAGTTTTAAATGTTTTTAGGGAGATTTAATGTAATGTTGGTATGCGGTTCAGGTATTTTGACATTTTGTATGGAAAACAAAGGACTTTTGTAAAATTATTTATGAAGAATAGAATCTATGTTTAGACATGAGTACCTATATTGCAACATGAGTTAGAGCAGAAAATATGCGAGAATTTATATTCGACCATAAGCGTCAGTATATTCAAACAAGGCTGGGGAGGGGGGAGGCACGAGAAAGAGTCCTATTTGGTAGGGACTAGAATTTCTATCCTTTTACGGACTTTCCAGAGTTTGGGACGCGGGAGTTCAAGACAGATTTTCACGGGGGATTCTATTAAAAAGACCCTTTAAGTTTCTTTTAAATTAAATGACCCTCAAGTTTTAAGTTGCTTAATAGATAACCCTTTTAATAGTTAACACCAATAATTACTTTTAGATATTTTATTTTGATCCCCAAAGTTTGACATATTACACATATGACCCAAAATTTTTCTCTCTCTATAAACCCTTGTTTTATTTCTCTCTCTCTCTCTCTCTCTCTCCCCTGCGATGGTCGAATCCCCCTTCTTCCCGATACCCCTGTTCTTGCTTTTTCTTCCAGAAATTTTCTCCTCTCTTCACTTCTCTAGGGATTGATTGTTCATCCAAACACCTTTTTAATCAAGAGTCAAGATTGTTTATAGGATAAAGGAAGTCTTCAAGATAGTTCATACAAGAAAAAGTGGTTCAAGAACTCAACTTGTTGTGTTGGAAGAAATCTTGTGCAAAGTACATTGAAGGTAAAAAGTATTTGTATTTCTTGAGTGAGGAGATTAGAGATAGATATTATGTGCATAAAACTTTTTCTTGAACAAGATTTTTCTGTGGATGTATATATATATACACACACACCCGCTTAATGTTGGAGATAGAAATTTTAGACGTATTCTTTTATTTGTTTTTTTGTGTGTTTGCTTAACGATCGAACTTGGCTTCTAAAGATAAATAGTCTGATTGATCGCTTAATGGAATATTTGACTGATAAGCGATTTTGTGTCTGAAAAAGCGATCGCTTTTTTCAGACAGCTAAAGTCAGCTTTATAAGAGAGATGAAAATAATAAGCGATTGCTTACTGTACTTAAAAGATCGCTTATTACTATGTGTTTGTTACGATGCTGGTACATTTTAATTTGATTGCATCAATGCAAGAATTTGTTATAGGTGTCGTATACGGCGAGTGGGTGAAGAAAGATAGTTGTTGAGAGTGGAATGCAACAAATATTGTAACTACACCACTTCTTGTAAGTAAGGATACTACCTTTGAGATGCTGGTCGATGAAGTTATCAATAAGCGCAAGTTGAGCTGCTCACATTCTCAAATACATATAAAGTATATTATAAGAAATGCACCTCCGAATGAAAAAGTACCTCCAACTGAAATAACATCGGATGAAGATCTAAAGATATACATGAGTGATGTTGGTTGTGGTTGTTGAAGGCCTATTTTGAAAGTCTCTATAGCTGATGCTGGAGAAAATAATGAATTGGAGCCACTGAATATTGATTTCAACTTTAATAAGGATGATATTTGTTTACCAAATGATGATATAATATTTGATTATAACTATAGTGCTGAAGATGAGATTGAGGACGTAGAGGAAGGCAATACAGCGGAAGAACTTAATGAAGACCCGAATGTCATGATGGAAGAAGATAATACTGTGAACGATCAATTATATCTAGAGAATGGTGATGGCATCGAAGAAATTATATTGACTGAAGAAATTTCAAGGGAAAAAACAACAGGTACGAATGTAAGTCGAGCATGCCACACATTCGACGATGGATCAGATTTATATAAAAGATATGTCTTCAATTACAAGAAGGATGCGATAAGGAAGATAAAATTTGTTGCTGTGAATGGAAAGTTTGTGTTTGATACTAAAAGATCTACAAAATCTCTGGTTGTTGTTGCATGTCCTTCCCCCAATTGCAAGTGGTGGATTCGTTGTGTTAAATATCCCGGATCAAGTAAATTCGTTATTAAAAAATACATTCGGGAACACACATGCGGTTTGGAATTTATTTCAGGAGAACATTGTTAAGCATCGGCTGATGTTATTGGAGAATTTGTGAAGCCTTTATTTGTAGATGGGAAAGGTCCTACACCCAAGGATATGAAGAATTATGTACAATCACAATTGGGTTGTGTGGTGAGCTATTGGAAATGTTGGAAAGGGAGACAACATGCAAAGGATCTTGTGAGGGGAACACCAGAACATGGGTATGCAGTCCTTGATGCTTATCGCTATATGTTAGAGTTAAGCAACGAAGGAACCAAGACACATTTAGAGGTTGACGAAAAAAATAGATTTCTTTATTTTTTCGTAGCTTTTGGACCGTGCCTAAGGGGTTTTGCATTAATGAGAAAAGTTATAGCTCTTGATGGTTGCTTTTTGACGAGGAAGTTCGGTGGTACATTATTAGTTGTCACGGCACAAGATGGTGAGAATCATATATATCCAATTGCATGGGCAGTGGTCAATTCTGAGAATGACCGATCGTGGGGGTGGTTTTTGGAACATTTGCAAGATATAGTTCCTGATTGTGACGAGTTGTGCATAATATCCGACCGGCACGTTTCCATTAAGAATGAAGTTGCAAAAGTTTTTCCCACAGCGCGTCATGGGTATTACATAAAGCACCTCTGCGACAATTTAACGCAAAAATACAAGCGTGGTGAAATTATTGTCCATTATTTTTTGGCAGCCAAAGCTTATAGGCTTGATGAGTTTGATGAGCACTTTCGTCAAATTCGGTGAATCCACAGTAAAGCGGCTGATTACCTTGAGCATGATGTAGGATTCTACCGATGGAGTAGAGCTCATTCTCCTAGAAATAGGTATAATATTATGACAACCAACATTGCAAAGTCTTTTAATTCAAGAATTTTAGTAGAAAGAGAATATTCAATTACTGTGCTCTGTAATTCAATTCGAAGAATACTTTCTGTGTAGTTTTATGAGCGTCGTATGGAAATTGTGGATTGCACAACAATACTAGTTCCATCAAAGGAAGCCGCATTACGCAAAAATATGGAACTTTCTAATTCGCTTTTGGCAACTCCAATTAATGTACATGAATTCATTGTGCGTGGTGGCGGCTCAGACGTTGTTGTTGATCTTAACAAAAAAGAATGCAGCTGTAGAGTTTTTAATATCGACAAAATTCCATGTTCCCATGCGTTGACCGCTTTGAGAGAACAAAAACTTCTAGATTTTGGCAAGAGAATCTATACATTTTGCTCTCCAGCTTATAAAGCCGAAGCATTCTTGCATGCCTATGTAGAGTCGATATATCCAATTCCACCAGAGGAAAAATGGGAGGTACCCGTATCAATAGCAAATGTTATCATTAATCCGCCAAGCACAAAGTCAAAAAAGGGCAGAAAACGAGTCAAGAGGATTCCTTCCGCATGTGAGGCCCAAAGAAAGAAGAACAAGTGCTCAAAATGTAAGCAACCGGGTCACAAGAAAAACACTTGCAATCAACCTCTTGGTCCTCAAGGATCAAATTGATACATCTTTGAACATACTTCACTTTTGCAAATGTGGATATTGATTTTTGGAAATGTGTAATCTATTCTTCCAATATGCATCTTTTGTTACAATGTGTAATATCGTTTATTCGTATATACTAGTTTAGTCACGAAATATATGTTTGTACAAAGTGGAAAATGCGTACTGAAAAATTGGGTTGCTCAACTGAAAAAAGCGATTTCAAATGAAATAAGAGATCGCTTTTTTTGGAGTTGTTTTTCATCACCACGAAAATAAGCGATCGCTTTTTTCCTTTGCAATCGCTTTTTCCAGCTTGTTCACTTGGCCAACGGAAAAAAACGATTACAAATGAAATAAGAGATCGGGTTTTTTTTTTTTTTTACTTGTTTTTCATCACCTCGAAAATAAGCGATCGGTTTTTTCCTTTGCAATCGCTTTTTCCAGCTTTTTCAGTTGGCCAACGGAAAAAAGCGATTTCAAATGAAATAAGAGATCGCTTTTTTTGGACTTGTTTTCATCACCTCGAAAATAAGCGATCGTTTTTTTCCTTTGCAATCGCTTTTTTCAGCTTGTTCATTTGGCCAATGGAAAAAAGAGATTTCAAATGAAATAAGAGATCGCTTTTTTTGGACTTGTTTTTCATCACCTCGAAAATAAGCGATCGCTTTTTTCCTTTGCAATCGCTTTTTTTAGCTTGTTCATTTGGCCAACGGAAAAAAGTGATTTCAAATGAAATAAAAGATCGCTTTTTTTTTAGTTAAGTTTTTAAGATCGGTGTTTAGAACCTTAAAAAAAGCGATCGCTTAATTACTTTCAAATCGCTTTTTCAAGAGTTTGACTTGTCTCTTGGAAAAAGCGATTTGAAATGAAATAAGAGATCACTTTTTTTTTTGGAGTTAGATTTTTAGATCGGTTTTCAGAACCTTAAAAAAAGCGATTGCTTAATTACTTTCAAATCGCTTTTTCAAGAGTTTGACTTGTCCCTTGGAAAAGGCAATTTCAAATGAAATAAGAGATCGCTTTTTTTTGGAGTTAGATTTTTAGATCGGTTTCAGAACCTTAAAAAAAGCGATCGCTTAATTACTTTCAAATCGCTTTTTCAAGAATTTGACTTGTCCCTTGGAACAAGCGATTTGAAATGAAATAAGAGATCGCTTTTTTTTTTTAGTTAAATTTTTAGATCGGTTTTCAGAACCTTAAAATAAGCGATCGCTTAATTACTTTCAAATCGCTTTTTCAAGAGTTTGACTTGTCCCTTGGAAAAAGCGATTTCAAATGAAATAAGAGATCGCTTTTTTTTGGAGTTAGATTTTTAGATCGGTTTTCAGAACCTTAAAAAAAGCGATCGCTTAATTACTTTCAAATCGCTTTTTCAAGAGTTTGACTTGTCCCTTAGAAAAAGCGATTTCAAATGAAATAAGAGATCGCTTTTTTTTTTTAGTTAGATTTTTAGATCGGTTTTCATAACCTTAAAAAAAGCGATCGCTTAATTACTTTCAAATCGCTTTTTCAAGAGTTTACATTGTCCCTTGGAAAAAGAGATTTCAAATGAAATAAGAGATCGCTTTTTTTTTTTTATTAGATTTTTAGGTCGGCTTTCAGAACCTTAAAAAGAGCAATCGCTTAATTACTTTCAAATCGCTTTTTCAAGAGTTTACATTGTCCCTTGGAAAAAGCGATTTCAAATAAAATAAGAGATCGCTTTTTTTTTTGGAGTTAGATTTTTAGATCGGTTTTCAGAACCTTAAAAAAAGCGATCGCTGAATTACTTTCAAATCACTTTTTCAAGAGTTTACATTGTCCCTTGGAAAAAGAGATTTCAAATGAAATAAGAGATCGCTTTTTTTTGGAGTTAGATTTTTAGATCGGTTTTCAGAACCTTAAAAATTTACCTTGAAATCGCTTTTTCCAAGAGTTTGACTTGTCCCTTGGAAAAAGCGATTTCAAGGAAAATAAGCGATCGCTTTTTTTAGGAGTTAGATTTGAACTAGTATTTACAACTAAATCGCTTAAGCGACGAACCCAATCGCTTAAATGCATAAATCGATTAATCATGTGCCATTAACACTCAATCATTAAATAACTAAAATTATATTTTTTTATGCTAATTTTACATTAAATAACTCATATTTTTTTATGTTAATCCATGTAATCTAAAATTATATTTTTCGATGTTAATCCATGTAATCTAAAATTACATAAATTATATTTAATTGATGAAAGAACAAACATTAATGCTAAGTTTACATTAAATAACTCATATTTTTTGATAGCATGTGCACATATTTCATATTTAATTGTAATTCCAACCGATTGGGACATCACTTAAGTGATTCCTTGTATTTCTTAAGCGACAAACCCAATCGCTTATATGATTCCGCGTGTTTTTAACTAAATCGCTTGTATGATTCCGCTTGTTTTTAACTAAATCGAGTGAATTATTAATATTTTAATGGAAATTGTGCCATTTATCCTGTTTTAGTAACCAAGAGGGACACTTGTTGAAATACTTTGTTTCACGGGATACTGAATCAATAAGTGATTGCAGAAACGTGTTGTGTGAATTACAGCTCAAAAAACTATTAACCAATGTAATTAAAAATTACATGAATTATATTTAATTGACGAAATGACAAACATTGATGTTGGAGTTTACATTAAATAAATATTATTTTTGGTTAATATGTGTACATCTTTCATGCGTCATGGAATGTGTTATTAGTTTTACATGAAATACATTAAATGACGATAGAAAATTATAGTAATTAAATATATATATAAGTGTTAAAGTTAAAGTGAAAATCATAAGTATTAAAGTTAAAGTGAAAGAACTCGGGTATATTTAATTGTAACTCCAACCGATTGTGACAATCGCTTAAATGAATGTTCATGTTTTTAACACAATCGCTTGAATGAACTAAATCGCTTAACCGAAAAACCAAATCGCTTAACTGAAGGTTCATGTTTTTTACTAAATCGCTTAAGCGAAAACCCAAATCGCTTAACTGTTTTTTACTAAATCACTTAAGTGAAAACCTAAATCACTTAACTGATGGTTCATAAGCGAGGAACACAATCGCTTGAATGAACTAAATCACTTAAACGATGTACCAATTGGTTGGAATCAAATTTTCATGTTCTTTTACTAAATTTTCATGTTTTTTACTAAATCGCTTTTTCCATCGGTTTCTTTTGTAAAATGAAAAAAAGCGATTTCAAATGAACTAAGAGATCGCTTTTTTTTTTACTTGTTTTTCATCACCTCGAAAATAACGCTTTTTCCATCGGTTTCTTTTGTAAAACCAAAAAAAACGATTTCAAATGAAACAAGAGATCGCTTTTTTTTTTACTTGTTTTTCATCACCTCGAAAATAAGCTATCTTTTTTTCCTTTGCAATCTCTTTTTCCAGCTTTTTCACTTGGCCAACGGATAAAAGCGATTTCAAATGAAATAAGAGATCGCTTTTTTTTGGACTTGTTTTTCATCACCTCGAAAATAAGCGATCACTTTTTTCCTTCGCAATCGCTTTTTCCATCGGTTTCTTTTGTAAAAAAAAAAAAAAAAAAAAAACGATTTCAAATGAAATAAGAGATCGCTTTTTTTTTTTACTTGTTTTACATCACCTCGAAAATAAGCGATCGCTTTCCTTTGCAATCTCTTTTTCCAGCTTTTTCACTTGGCCAACGGACAAAAGCGATTTCAAATGAAATAAGAGATCGCTTTTTTTTGGACTTGTTTTTCATCACCTCGAAAATAGGCGATCGCTTTTTTCATTCGCAGTCGCTTTTTCCAGCTTGTTCATTTGGCCAATGGAAAAAAGCGATTTCAAATGAAATAAGAGATCGCTTTCTTTTTTTTTTTTTACCTTGTTTTTCATCACCTCAAAAATAAGCGATCGTTTTTTTCCTTTGCAATCGCTTTTTCCAGCTTGTTCATTTGGCTAACGGAAAAAAGCAATTTCAAATGAAATAAGAGATTGCTTTTTTTAGCCTTGTTTTTCATCATCTCGAAAAAAAAACGATCACTTTTGTTAATTTTAATGGACAATGTTTGGGTAAAACTGAAATTGGTATTCATTTTCTTGTAGTCGTATATCTAAATTACAGAGGAAACAGGGAATATAAATAAGCCTATACACGGGACAAAGATCCCGACAAATCTGCCCTAAAATGGGTGATTAAGGTATTACGGTCAACTTTCCCTTTTTAACACTCCCCCTCAAGTTAAGTGATGGAGTCACCGATCCTTAACTTGCTCAGTATTCCCCGAAAGCTCTGATTAGTGACAGCCTTGGTCAGTATGTCCGCCAGCTGATCTTCTGATCTGACGAACGGAATCGTGATGATACCACTTTCTAACTTCTCTTTGATGAAATGCCTATGTACTTCCACATGCTTAGTCCTGTCATGCTGTACAGGATTTTCGGAGATACTAATTGCAGCTCTGTTGTCACACTTGAGAGAACTTGGCCCTGAAGGAATCATCCCAATCTCCGTCATAAGTTTCCTTAGCCAAAGTACCTCTGCCACTCCTCTTGCTATTCCTCTGAATTCTGCCTCAGCACTAGACAATGCCACAACCTTCTGTTTTTTGCTCCGCCAGGTTACCACATTCCCTCCAACTAGAGTGAAGTACCCGGAGGTGGATCTTCTATCATTTGGGTTCCCCGCCCAATCTGCGTCGGTATAGGCTTCTATGTCTAAATGCCCATGTTTGCCAAACATAATCCCAGTACCAATTGTTCCCTTTAGATACCGAATGATCCGTATTACTGCCTCCATATGTTCCTTTTGGGGTTGGTGCATAAATTGGCTAACGACTCCCACAGCATACGCAATATCGGGTCTCGTGTGGGACAGATAAATCAGTTTGCCCACTAGGCATTGGTACCTTTCCCTTTCAACTGGTTCCCCACTTTCTTCTATCTTCAAACTATGATTCACCTGCATAGGGGTCTCAATAGGTTTACAGTCCATCATCCCAGTTTCAGTAAGCAGATCCAGAACATATTTCCTCTGGGAAATAAATATCCCTGTTTTGGATCTCAGCACTTCAATTCCCAAGAAATACTTTAATCCCCCGAGATCTTTCATCTCGAACTCCTTGAAGAGATCCTCTCTGAGCTGTTTTATCTCTTCCAAATCACTCCCTGTTATGATCATGTCGTCTACGTAGATGATCAGGCAGGTAACTAGATCTCCCCGTCGTTTCAGAAAGAGGGTGTGATCTGAGTTACTTTGAACATATCCGTGACTCTGCATTGCCAGTGTGAACCTGCCAAACCATGCCCTCGGGGACTGTTTCAACCCATACAGTGCTTTCCGAAGCCTACACACCTCATTTTTTCCAAAGTTTCCTGCAAACCCCGGCGGAGGTTCCATGTACACCTCTTCTATCAAGTCGCCATGTAAGAAGGCGTTCTTTACATCGAACTGGTGGAGCGGCCAGTCTCTATTGGCAGCTACTGATAATAACACCCGAACTGTGTCCAATTTTGCCACAGGCGAAAAAGTCTCAGAATAATCGATCCCATATGTCTGAGTGTATCCTTTCGCCACTAGCCGTGCCTTGTACCTCTCGACTGAGCCATCCACTTTATGTTTTACGGTGAACACCCATTTACACCCAACTGGCTTCTTCCCATCTGGTAATCGACATATCTCCCATGTCCCGTTTTTTTCCAAGGCCTCCATTTCAGTTGTCATGGCCTCCTTCCATTTCTCACTTTGTCCGGCCTCTTGCACGGTCCTCGGAATCTCTTCTTTACATAAATTGACAAAGAAGACTTTAGCGACCTCGGACATACTCCCCCTGACCATGTTCCCTATGGGATGTTTAGATGAGCGGGACACACGTTCAGGTGAGTATCTATTTGGGGGAATCCCTCGGTTACTCCGTTGTGGCAAAGGGTACCTGTGACTTGCTGTGGAATTCTCAGAAACAGTATTATCAGCAGCACCAGTGGAATCAAAATCAAGAATATCAACATGATCATCAGAAGAGGGGTTCAGTGTTTCAGTTACCTCAGTCACCTCAGGTTGGACATCATAAGAAGGGGAATCATTGGGCATTGGTGCAGTGGTGGTGGTACTGAGTTCTTCTGCAAGTTCAATAACCGTATCCTTTGAACCAAGATAGTCAAGCCAATACAGGGGTTCACTCTGACTCTCCCCCTGAACCCTGGACTTGGTGAGGAAGAAGTACTCTGTTTCCACAAAATTGCAATCCATAGTAACATGGACCCTTTTGCTAACCGGATTATAACAGCGGTATCCTTTTTTATGGGGGAGCATACCCCACGAAAACACATTTTTCAGCACACCAATCCAGTTTGGTTCTATCGTGCTTCGGGATATGAACAAATACAGTGCACCCAAAGATTCTTGGAGGTAAGGTAAGATGGGGAGGTATAACTGTTTGAGTTTGGAGGACAGAGAGGGGTGTTTTATGGTTGAGGATTTGTGTGGGCAATCTATTTGTGAGGTAGGTGGCAGTGGCAACGGCTTCGGGCCAGAAGTGATTTGAGACATGAGACTCTGTTAGAAGAGATCGAGTCATTTCGAGGATGGTTCGGTTTTTTCTTTCCGAGACACCATTTTATTGAGGGGTGTTCGGACAGGTGGTTTGGTGTATGAGACCCTGTTCTCGACAAAACCTGTCCATTTCATGGTTAACATACTCCTTGCCATTATCTGATCTGAGCACTTTAACTTTCTTATCAAATTGGGTTTGCACCATTTTACAGAATGCCACAAAGGTACCATAGACTTCAGATTTATGGCGCAAAAAATACACCCATGTTACTCGGGAGAAGTCATCAATAAATAACACGAAATAACGAAACTGGTTTTGATTGGTGACTGGGGCAGGTCCCCACACATCCGAATGAACCAGTGAGAAAGCAGTTTCAACCCGTGTATTACTAAGTTTAAATGAGGCCCTATGGCTCTTTGTAGCAAGGCAAGTTTGGCAGGAAAAGTTCAAATCTGACTTGTTCCGAAATAGAGCGGGAAATAATAACCTTAAATACCCCACTGAGGGATGCCCGAGACGTCTGTGCCACAGCCAAAGTTGAGTGGCAGCCTTCCCTGCTGACATAAGAGCTCTGGATGGAGTTTCCACTTCATCAACATAATATAATCCCCCTTTCTCAGTACCACGCCCAATGATCTCCTTCGTATGAGTGTCCTGTATCAAGCAAAAACGAGGATATATCAGGACCACACAATTCAACTCTCTTGTTATGTGGCTTAATGACAGCAGTTTATAAGACAATGATGGGACATAGAGACAGTTGCTTAGTTTTAGTTTCGGAGTGATAAGAATTGACCCTGCTTGTTCTACCACCGCTCGACCCCCATTAGCAGTTTGTATATGAGATATTTTAGGGGTCACCCGATCAGTCAAATCGGAGAGGTCAAATGTCATAGAGTCTGTAGCTCCACAATCCAAAATCCAAGTTGACGGCCCATTAAATGTAGTGATAAGTCGTTAATTAATCATCTTTATGATTAATTATGCCCCGAATTATGCTTTGAAATGATATTATTTATAAAGAATTGATGCTTTGTTGTTTATTTTGTAGATTCGGGGCTTAGAGGTGAAGTTGGTGCTAATTGGACCGTTTTATGACAAGATTTTCAGGGAGAGACGAATCATGGCTGGACTTACAGTGTTACTGACTGGCAGCGTGAGGATTTCTGATGGGGTTGGAAAGAAATTCATGCATTCATGCAATTGATGGGAATTATTTTAATAAAAGGTTGTTAGATGTATTAATTGAGGCATTAGAATTTAATTGAGGTGGGCTTAGCATGTCTTTAGATGGCTGAATTGTTTTTAGTGAATTATGGGCTGCATCTCTTGGAATTCATAGTGGGCCGTACGTGCTTAAATTGTTGGAATATGATGGAGATAGGCCTGGCGGGATTTATGGCTGGTTGTATGGGATTATGCATGGAATTGAATGAGAGTTGGGCTTACGTGTGTGGCTTAATTAGTTGAGCCCAATTTGCTAGTGGGTGGCATGAGATTGTCTAATTAAAGAAGCTAATTGTGGCGTGATTTGTAGTTGGCGGGCCGGCACATGATTTTAGAGTTATGAAAGAGAGCCCAGTTTGTTTTGATTCTTGGAGTGCAAGATTGGAATCCTTTTTGTGTAAGGATTTGGAGACTTTGGTTATTTATGCACCTCAGACAACAGCTCTTTGGGGAGTCACGTAATATTCAGAGGGAGCAGTTCGTGTCTCGGGCGAGCAACATCAAGAGCAGGACTTCATCACAATTCTTCGTTTTAGTTTATTTCTTCCCTTTTATTTTATGTTAAAGAATTCCTCAATTATTGTTTTTATGGATTTTATTAGCTAAACTTTTAATTATCTAGCTAGGGATTAAGATTCGTTTTCGAATATTGTGAGACCTAAACGTTTTATTCAATTCATGTTTATTTAGGCATTTATCTTATCTCCGTGTTTCGTGTTTATTGTGATTGATTTATTTAGTGATAGGGCCCGATCATCTAGATAGATTTAATTGCATATTGCCAATCTTGAGGCTTGAAGTGTAGTAAAGTTGATTGATAATTGGTGGTAAATTAGTGACAGGGTCTTAGCGATAACATTCCTCGTTCACTAAGGGATTTGATAATCTAATTTAAATCTTGCGTGTGTCACGACTTGGTTAATTAGGATTGGTGTTTTTATGATTTTTAATGCTGCGAATTCATTAAATCCTGTCGAGTGTCTCTAGGGGTTGTGAATTTGTTAGGGAAGATAACTATCGAGTGTCTCTAGGTTATCCGACTAATTAAGTAAAAACAAGGTTGAGTCGAGTGTCTCTATCAACTATAGCCAATCTGTCTAAATAACTTGAATTAATCTTTGAGTCAATGATCAGTATAATAAATCGAATCGAATATCCCTGGCTAGGTAATTTTCCCTCTGATTGATTTTATCCTACGTGATTTGCTTGATAGTTTTAATTAGTTTTTAATTCTTGTTACTTTATTTTAATTGCCTACCTTAGTTTTTAATAATCCAACCCCCCCCCCCCCCTTTTTAATTGTTTCTTTTCGTGGATAACTTGGAATTATTAGAAATAAGTCAGCCAGTCTCTGTGGATCGACCCTGTTTACGCTATACTCTGTGTTTAGTCGTCGAATAGGATTTTATATTTATTTTTGACGGATTCGACACCTGTCAAATTCTGGCGCCGTTGCCGGGGACTGTGTTTTAATCGATTTTATTTCTTTTTATGAACAGGAGCATTCTCGGAAAGGACACCCCTCTTTACGATCCAGAAATCGAGAAAACTGCTAGGAAAAAGAGGAAAGAAACCCAATCACGCAAGAAACAAGGTGAGGCATCAGATTTGGTCAAGGAAATAGAAGAGGGAACTGATACGGACAGTTCAAGTGATCAGAAATACGACTTGACCGTTGAGCGTGACCACGCCCTAACGATGGCACTACCAGCAGAAGAACGGAGGACCATGGAAGATCTGGTGCGTCGCACTACCACACAGCAGCCCCTATGTATCACTTTTCCAGAGGTTGCTGCTGGTTTCGAGCTGAAGACGGGCACAATTCACCTACTTCCCATTTTTCGAGGTCTGGAAAACGAGAACCCTCACCAACACCTTAGTAAGTTCCACACGGTTTGCTGCTCTACCAAGCCCCACGGAGTCACCGAAGATCAAATCAAGCTCCGTGCTTTTCCATTCTCTTTGCAAGATGCAGCAGAAAAATGGTTGTACTCTCTACCATCAGCAACCATCACTACTTGGCAGCAGATGCACGATAAGTTTTTGGACAGATTTTGCCCAGCTGAGCGATATTTGGATCTCCTTCAGGAGATAATCACTATCAAGCAAAAGGAACATGAGAGTCTACATGAGTATTGGGAACGATACCGGAACTTACTTGCAATGTGCCCACATCACAACTTGCCGGAGAATTCAATTGTCCACAACTTTTATAGGGGCCTGATGCCTGCCGACAAAAGGCAGTTGGATGCTTCAAGTGGAGGTTCCATCATGTTCAAAACACCTGCAGAATTGACGGACATGATTAGCAGAATCTCAAGAGTTTCACAAAAATACTATGCTAAGTCCGACATGACGAGACAGGTAAAAGAGGTGAGCTCTTCCCAATTTGATGAAATCAAGAATATGTTATCTGTTTTGGTTTCTAACATGAATGCAGGAACACCACAAGCGGCAACAGTTTGCCAATTATGTGCTAGCCCCTCTCACCCGACCGATGCATGCCCGTCCCTACAAGAGGGCACACTCGAGGATGCGAACGCCGCAGGATTCCATTCACAAAATAACAACCCTTACTCTAACACGTATAACCCAGGATGGAAAAACCACCCTAGCCTCAGCTATTCCCAGAAACCGAAGCCACCCAATTTCCAGAATTTTGTGCCTAGACCTCCACAATCCCAACAAAACCAACAACCCAGTCAAACCCTCAACCCACAAGATATCCGATTCAATAACTTGGAAAATCAAGTCAAGAATTTGGAAACTCAATTGGGACAGATTGCTACGGTTTTGAGCAGGATTGAGAATCAAGGGAAATTGCCCTCGCAAACGGAAGATCCCCGGAAGAATGTGAGTGCGATTACGCTCAGGAGCGGTAAGGAACTACCTCCACCGGTTGACAAACCCAAGGCAAGTCAGAAAGAGGCAGAATCTGAACGGAAAGCCGACGTGACCGCTAAGCGTGACCACGCCGTAGGCTCCAGTCGAGACAGAGAGTCAGAAATTGTCAAGGAACCTAAGCCACTGGTGATCCCACCTCCGTTTCCACAGCGCTTGGCTCAGACGAAGAAACAGAAAGAGGAACAAAGCATTCTTGATACATTCCGAAAGGTTGAAGTCAATATTCCTCTGTTGGATGCTATTCAACAAATCCCACGTTACGCGAAGTTTCTTAAAGAGCTCTGCACGAACAAACGGAAACTCAAAGGTAATGAAAGGGTAAGTGTTGGAGAAAATGTCTCCGCGGTTTTACAAAAGAAATTACCACCAAAATGCAGAGACCAAGGTATGTTTTCAATTCCATGTAAAATAGGTAACCTTGGTATTAAGAAAGCTATGTGTGATTTGGGTGCGTCAATAAATGTTATGCCTCTATCTGTCTATACTGCGCTTAATCTTGGTCCTTTGAAAGGTACAGGTGTTATAATCCAGCTTGCTGATCGATCCGTAGTGTACCCGGAAGGAATATTGGAGGATGTGCTCGTACAAGTCAACGAATTGGCCTTTCCTGCTGATTTCTTCGTTCTAGACATGGAAGATGATAAATCTTCTAAATCTTCTGATATTTTGCTTGGTCGCCCATTTTTTAGCACTGCTAGAGCTAAAATAGACGTTCATAATGGATTGTTAACTCTTGAATTTGACGGTGACATTGTTAAATTTAATGTCTATGATGCTATGAAACGTCCTGATGAATTGTCTAGTGTGTTTTGTATTGATGTGATTGATGATTTGACTGAAGAGGTTTTCGAATTGGATAATTTAGAAGCTTTGAGTTATGCACTTTACAATGATTTGCATGCTGAAAATTTGGTTAATTGGTCAAAAACCATGGTTTTGCCTGAGGAATTGTGTGATATCGTGCATGAACTAGAGAGTCTAAAACCGGTGTTTAGGAATGTGTTTAAATTGGATTTACCAGTTTCTAACACTAAATTGCTTCCTTCCATCGTGCAGGCACCTGAATTGGAGCTCAAGAAGTTGCCGGAGCACTTGAAATACGCCTACTTAGGCGAAGGAGAAACATTACCTGTGATTATCTCCAATTTACTCAACAAGCTCGAAGAAGAGAAGCTGATCCGAGTCCTTAGGGAATTCAAATTGGCCATTGGTTGGACAATTGCTGACATTAAAGGCATAAGTCCATCCACATGCATGCATAAAATCATTCTTACAGATGATGCTAAGCCTAAACGACAAGCACAACGCCGATTGAATCCCCCGATGATGGAAGTTGTCAAAAAGGAGATTCTAAAACTCCTTGATGCCGGTGTAATTTTTCCAGTTTCTGATAGTGAGTGGGTAAGCCCCGTACAGGTTGTGCCCAAGAAAACGGGTATTACAGTTGTGGAAAACGATGAAGGAGATATGGTACCCACTCGAGTTCAAAACGGGTGGAGGGTTTGTATGGATTACCGTGGTTTAAATGCTTTAACAAGAAAAGATCATTTTCTCCTCCCCTTTATTGATCAGATGCTTGAACGTTTAGCTGGAAAATCTCATTATTGTTGTCTTGATGGTTATTCAGGTTTTTATCAGATCCCGGTGGCTCCGGAAGATCAAAGCAAGACAACCTTCACATGCCAATTTGGGACATTTGCCTTTAGAAGGATGCCGTTTGGACTATGCAATGCACCGGCAACTTTTCAGAGATGTATGGTAAGTATTTTCTCTGATTATGTTGAGCACATTATTGAGGTATTTATGGATGATTTCACCGTCTATGGTGATTCTTTTGATGAATGTCTCGACAATCTTGCTAAAGTCCTAAAACGATGTGCTGAACATAATTTGGTCCTGAATTTTGAAAAATGTCACTTTATGGTTGATAAAGGGATAATACTTGGTCATGTGGTTTTGAGTAAAGGAATTTGTAACATCCCGCTCGTCCTATAAATGAGGTACGTCACTTTTAAACCTTCTTATGTGTGTAATTATGTGATTTTGTGCTTTGCACGACCCTATTTTGAACTCTTTAAGAGTTCAGGGGCTTGTTTGTAATTTTCTCTTTTTAGGGGTTTTTCGGTCATTCCTCGTTCGATCGAGATTTCGACCTTTTTGACCCCTTCTTTGCGTTTGGGGCAGCGAAACGAGTCCGTAGACTCTGAGTTTGCCCAATTCTGACTTCGTTAACCCCTTCTTCCGTCCGTTTTTGAGTACGAGGACCCGAGATTTATACCCCGGATCCTCGTAATTCGTGCCAAACGGATCAGCAGCTCTCTCTCTCTCTTCTCCCGCTGCTTCTCTCTCCTCTCTCACGACACACTCACATACACTTGAGGTGTGTTTTCACACACACGTCCAAACTTGCCCGTTTCTCGACGGATTTCGACGAACCACTAGTCCATTTCAACGAGCTCGGCGACGCGGTCACAACCGTACCAAGAAATCGGCCAACCGATGACCGACGGAGGAGAAACCGCCGATTTTCAGACGCAGCGGAGGAGGGGTGGCGGAGCCGCCACTTCGCCGCCCATTTACGGCGGTTTCCGGCCACCCTCCGGCGACACGCGCCACCCACCCAGGTAAAGGAGCTCCCGGCGTTATTTTCTGGACAGACGGCACCGCCATCGGGGCGGCGAGGAGGCCGCACGCGCCGCCTGAAGCTCGCGACGGCGGCGGCGGTTACTGTAGCGGCGTGTTTCGCCGCTTTCCGGCGACTTTTTCCGACGGGGCTTAGTGGTTTCCGGATGTTTTCGACCTCCTGAACCCATTTCCGGCATCAGATTGGGACGAATCGCGGCGTAGGTGGCGGTTCCGGCGAGTGGCGCACCGGCGGACGTTTGGCGGCGGATTTGGCCCTTTTCCGGTGGGCTTTTGGTGGTGGTTCCTTCACGGAAGTTGCTCAGAATATCGAAACGTAGCGGATGGCGTTGGCCCCAACCCGAGAACCGGCCGGCGGCGACGAACCGGTGGCGGACCGGTCTGGACCGGCGGTCCGATTTTTCCAGCGACTTTTCCGGCGGTTGGCTTGGGGGCTTTTGTAGGGCTCGTTACGGGCTTTCCAACGGTATGTCCGGATTTTATTTTCGTTTAGCGGTTTGCGTTTAATTTCAGTTTTCGTGTTAGGATTTGAGTTCGGTTTTTCGTTAACGAAGTCCCGTGTGTTTGGAATTTTCTGAAATTGGTTGAGGGCTTTTGTCGAGCAGGCCGAGGCGCACATTTCTGTCCTTCCGGGGAATTTTCCGACCACCGGAGGTGGTGGTCCGGCGGCGGTACGTGGCGGCCCAGCAAGCTGCGGTGGCGGCTTTCCGGTGACTTTCGGACAGTAGGTCCGTTTCTTTGTGGTGAGTCCAACGCCACTTCCCGTTCGTCAATCGGATGTCCGGTTGATTTGTTGTGATTTATTTTGTATAACTTGAATATTTGAAATTAATTGTTTTAATTGCTAAGTATTTGATTTGTTGATCGAATTGTATTTCAATGAGTACGAAATCATGTATTAGATGAATTATGGATTATATTGATGCTTTGATATGCCATTTGAATTCCGATGTATCGAATTTGAGCTATTTGGCCATCTTGAAGGGGGTGTATATGTAATTTCACTAAACATGTAAATTGTATGAACTTGGTAATATTGAATAACATAATTGGAATTTGATATATGACTTCGTAAGCTTAAAGGGATTCGTAACGTGCTATTATGTGAATTTTGTATAAAATGTGATATGTAAACTTGTGTGATTTGGATTAATTGAACTTCAAATTGTCACTTGGTAAATAAATATGTTAATCACGTAAATTGGAATTTGATATGTAACTTCGTGATCTTTAAATAGAATTTGTAGCATGTTATTATATGATTTGTTTGGCTTTATAATACGTATAATTTACGAAATGTTATCTGTGAATTCCATTATCTTTCAAGTCCCCTTAATTGCATTAATTGTGCTTATGGACATGCCTTAATGTTTTGTTTTGCCTGAAATTAATATAGATTTGAATCCTGCTTATGTGATTGCATTTGCCGTGCGTCCCTGTGTGGTTGTCTGAGTTTGAGTCTGAGCCTTGTGGTCTGTTTTGTGTGTCCAGTTGGCTCAGGTGCACCCGGGGTGGTGACAAGTGAATCGTGCAGGTTCCGGGGTGGACCTTCTGCTTTGTGTTCGGCTGTGTTTGGTACCAGGTGAGGTTAGGATATAGTTATACCCTATTACAACGTGCCCGTTTTCGAATGCATGCGGTTTATAAGCCTTATGTATATGTAGATATGTGTGAAGTACGTATTTTGCTGGTTTTGTCATATGATTTGATTTGAAAATATGAAACGCTATGTATGAGCCTATGTATGCTTTGTTTCAGTTCTGTTATGATTCCGAGGTCAATGTGTGATATGTACGTGTGATATGATGAGCACGATATGCATGAGATATGTCCTTCTGTCTGTGTGTGGCAAGTTAAGTTTCCGATATATGTCTGTTTATCTGTGTGATGGGCCCCGGAGATTGTGGGTAAGGGAGACCCGGGACGACCATCGGGGTCGCCGGTTACGACCCCTGTGCACTTCTCCACCAACGGGAGACTTAGTTCTCCTATGCCGACGGAGCGCATTTTGGCTGGCCGTCGAAGGAACCGGGCGGGATCCTCCGGTTCACATGTTTCGTTCTGTGGTGGGTTGAGAGGGGCACCTCTCTTCCCCAATGGTGTGCAGGTGGGATTGATTTATGAGTTTTGCTTCGATTTGGGTAAGTGTGTTCTGTCTGTCCGTCTGTTATAAGTTCGTGAAACGGGGGTAGATTCGTAAATTAAGATAAAAATTGATATACTTTTAAGCTAATATGATATGTTCCGATATGTGTGTTAAGTCTGCATGAATCTGAACTTATGTTAAGAACGTTTGAGTTAAGATTTGTTTGTTTGGTTTTAAACCCCTATAAGTATACTATCACGGGAAACCATTTTGGCGTGCAAAAACTAACCCCGGGTTCACGAATGTCGCTTCTTCTATGTGCTGTGCTCTATATATATGTATAGTGTGCGTGTGTTAGCCCCTCGCTCAGTCCTTGGACTGACCCCTCCCCTTTTATGTTTTAGTTCGCAGGTTTTGCTTTGGAGGTCGTTGGAGTTCGTGCTAGGCGGCTGTGTGTAGGGTCTGTCGAGTCTGTGTCCGTCTGTTTATGTTTTTTAAGTTCTGGCTCTGGTTTATGATTTGTAAATGATATATATGATATGTTTGTGCAGGTTTGTATTTATGATTTGAATTTATGGAATTCGGGACAGGTTAGGCCAGGTGTTCGGATTAGTTGAACCCGTTGTGAATATATGATTGCTCGGGACAGGTTAGGACAGGTTGCTGCACTAGTTGAACCCGTGTATTTGATTCTGATGTATGTACTGCGTTGTATGCTTGATGTGTAAAAGTTTTTGTAAGTTGGCATTTCGTGCTACTTCCACTGTCATGTTTTGCATATTTTCTTTTGTACAGGGTTAGATACCGCCTAGCTAGTGCGTGTGTTTTTGTTTGTCACCCGTTCGCTGTGACTTGGTGCGTGTGCGGACCTTCAATTTCGTATACGTGTCGGGCCATAGTGCGGGGGTGTGATGCCCCACCGCTCGGGGTGTTACATCTTGAGTGGTATCAGAGCTACCAGGTTCAAAACCGGTGCTCTGGAGTCGGGTCGTGTCAGTTTAGGTCGTACGGCATAGGAGTACTTGCGCATTGCATTCGTTTAATGTGAAATATTGACTTCTCTGTATGAATTTGTCTGAGCTTATGTGATTATGTGTACACTATGATTACGATTTTTATAAAATTATCATTGTTATGCTTTAAATTTTTTGTAAATTATGTGTTGCATCTGTATTTGGTTAGTGCTCTTAATTGTTTTCATTATATGACATATCCATTTACTAACTCCCATGCATAAATATTTATTCAAATTGTGAATTGTAGGGTGACTCCTTGGCACAAAAAAATTGTAATTGATCGTGACAACACTTCCCACTTCTACCAATTGATGGAAGAGGATTTGAGACTTCCATCTTTTGACTACTTGGAGCAAACAATCCCTACAAGAAATCAATCAGGGCTTGATGCTAATATAATGGAAACAGGTACTCTGCATTCATAGCACGTGCATCATGCATTGGATTAAATTATAATTATTCTGATCTTTTTGTCCAACGTGCTTGATTGCTTTTCTTGCTGATTAATGAGTGTATGCCATTCACATCCCTAACCCCACATGCATTAGAATCGTGATTGTATTTTAGGTGGTCACCTATCTGATTCACCAAGTGCTGTCTTAGTTGAAGCCTCATTGGAATCCGAACAGGGGTTGATCAGAAGTGTACTATTGATCTAACCAGCTCATGAGTTTAGGGAGGATGAAAGAAGATATTTGTCTACGATTGGGATATTAGATCTTTTGATTATCAAGGGGCCTTTGAGATTTATACCTAACTACTAGGAGGTGCTCGGGAGTAACACGTTCTATAAGGACACCAGGATTTTTTTTAAACTCTGGATGGCGTGAGGTAGCAACGAAGAAATCGAAGTATTTGTACCATTCAGAGTCATTCAAGGGAAGGGTCAGACTATTTTAAAGACATCAACAAGAATAGTTACACTGTACTAAGGAAAAAGGGAAAACTCTAAAATAAGGAATTTCGTGGCAATGTTTTTGAAAGCTAACCTCGCCAAATTACGAGGACGGGAGCAGCAGTTATAAGGACTGTAGCAAAGTGAGACTGATTAAGGATTCTCCATTGATCCCTTCATGAACGTTATAAGAAACCTTACCGATGATGGAGGCAGCAAATTTTATCTCTCGCGAACTTTATCGGGACTTCGGAAGAGCCTACGGATCACTTGGCTCCGACAATTAATTGAAACGGTTCGAGACCCTTTTGAACCAGAGGATGCGAGGAAATACCAAAGAATGCAAAATGGGAAGTTGGAACTACGGCCAGTTAAGGATTTGATTATCCTTTCAAGTTAAAGAAATTGTCAACCACGACTTCATTGCCACGGTGAACGGTACATTAAACATTCATGGCATTTGCACACATGCATCGTATAAGTAATTATATTTTATTTTGTTTGACGTGTGTGACAACGTGTGTAATAACGTGACTAATTGATTTAATTTCGTAATTTAAAGTTTTCTGATGTTTGTGAACACTTGCCAGGCTGATTGGATTGCATGCTTGTGTAAATTATTTGTGCCTCTATGTTTAATGTTCTTGATCGCCCATTACCCCTTTCATGCATATACATATTGTAATCTTATTTTACAGAGATTCCATCGCGATATCCCCCTTGAGTTGAGCATGGATGACGAGTCTATACTCCAGGGACACCGATATCAGTTGTGATAAGGTACACTAAACATGCATCACATGTTTTGCGTCTAGTGTTTGCTCCAATGTGTGTTTGTTTGATTGCTGAGTAAGTGAACTTGTGTGCTAGAGAGTTGTTGAGATCTCTCTCTATTTATGTGTTAGGGAGATGTGGGATTCTCCCTATTTGTATGATAGAAAGATGTTGGATTCTTTCTGAGTTTTGTGCACAAGAGATGCAGGATTCTCTTGTTCTTAGGTATTCGAGGGTTGCTGGATTCCCTTGGATTTAGGGTTTGAGAAAAGCCGGATTTTCTCAAACTAGATTGTCTGAGAGATGTGGAATTTATCAGACTTAGGTTGAGAGACGGGGTTCTCTCGATGCTGTGTTTGAGAGACGGGGTCCTCTCAATTCTGTGCCGGAGAGACGGGGTCTCTCCCTTGTGTGCTGAGGAACGGGGTTTTCTCTTTTGTGTGCTGAGAGACGGGGTGCTCTCACTTGAGTGTTGAGAGATGGGATTCTCTCTTGTTTGCTGCCGTTGCGTGGTGGGTGATTGAATGAAGTGATCAGACAGATCTCTGTGGCTACCAACCCTGAAGGGAGATGATGCCATCAAAGGGGTAAAACTTCACAGCCAGGGCTATGACTATACGATTTTGGGAGAGTGATGCAGGTAGTCCAGATCGAAGCTCTTCGACTCAGCAGTAGGACCTGAGGACAGGTCCTTTTGAAGGAGGGAAGTTTGTAACATCCCGCTCGTCCTATAAATGAGGTACGTCACTTTTAAACCTTCTTATGTGTGTAATTATGTGATTTTGTGCTTTGCACGACCCTATTTTGAACTCTTTAAGAGTTCAGGGGCTTGTTTGTAATTTTCTCTTTTTAGGGGTTTTTCGGTCATTCCTCGTTCGATCGAGATTTCGACCTTTTTGACCCCTTCTTTGCGTTTGGGGCAGCGAAACGAGTCCGTAGACTCTGAGTTTGCCCAATTCTGACTTCGTTAACCCCTTCTTCCGTCCGTTTTTGAGTACGAGGACCCGAGATTTATACCCCGGATCCTCGTAATTCGTGCCAAACGGATCAGCAGCTCTCTCTCTCTCTTCTCCCGCTGCTTCTCTCTCCTCTCTCACGACACACTCACACACACTTGAGGTGTGTTTTCACACACACGTCCAAACTTGCCCGTTTCTCGACGGATTTCGACGAACCACTAGTCCATTTCAACGAGCTCGGCGACGCGGTCACAACCGTACCAAGAAATCGGCCAACCGATGACCGACGGAGGAGAAACCGCCGATTTTCAGACGCAGCGGAGGAGGGGTGGCGGAGCCGCCACTTCGCCGCCCATTTGCGGCGGTTTCCGGCCACCCTCCGGCGACACGCGCCACCCACCCAGGTAAAGGAGCTCCCGGCGTTATTTTCTGGACAGACGGCACCGCCATCGGGGCGGCGAGGAGGCCGCACGCGCCGCCTGAAGCTCGCGACGGCGGCGGCGGTTACTGTAGCGGCGTGTTTCGCCGCTTTCCGGCGACTTTTTCCGACGGGGCTTAGTGGTTTCCGGATGTTTTCGACCTCCTGAACCCATTTCCGGCATCAGATTGGGACGAATCGCGGCGTAGGTGGCGGTTCCGGCGAGTGGCGCACCGGCGGACGTTTGGCGGCGGATTTGGCCCTTTTCCGGTGGGCTTTTGGTGGTGGTTCCTTCACGGAAGTTGCTCAGAATATCGAAACGTAGCGGATGGCGTTGGCCCCAACCCGAGAACCGGCCGGCGGCGACGAACCGGTGGCGGACCGGTCTGGACCGGCGGTCCGATTTTTCCAGCGACTTTTCCGGCGGTTGGCTTGGGGGCTTTTGTAGGGCTCGTTACGGGCTTTCCAACGGTATGTCCGGATTTTATTTTCGTTTAGCGGTTTGCGTTTAATTTCAGTTTTCGTGTTAGGATTTGAGTTCGGTTTTTCGTTAACGAAGTCCCGTGTGTTTGGAATTTTCTGAAATTGGTTGAGGGCTTTTGTCGAGCAGGCCGAGGCGCACATTTCTGTCCTTCCGGGGAATTTTCCGACCACCGGAGGTGGTGGTCCGGCGGCGGTACGTGGCGGCCCAGCAAGCTGCGGTGGCGGCTTTCCGGTGACTTTCGGACAGTAGGTCCGTTTCTTTGTGGTGAGTCCAACGCCACTTCCCGTTCGTCAATCGGATGTCCGGTTGATTTGTTGTGATTTATTTTGTATAACTTGAATATTTGAAATTAATTGTTTTAATTGCTAAGTATTTGATTTGTTGATCGAATTGTATTTCAATGAGTACGAAATCATGTATTAGATGAATTATGGATTATATTGATGCTTTGATATGCCATTTGAATTCCGATGTATCGAATTTGAGCTATTTGGCCATCTTGAAGGGGGTGTATATGTAATTTCACTAAACATGTAAATTGTATGAACTTGGTAATATTGAATAACATAATTGGAATTTGATATATGACTTCGTAAGCTTAAAGGGATTCGTAACGTGCTATTATGTGAATTTTGTATAAAATGTGATATGTAAACTTGTGTGATTTGGATTAATTGAACTTCAAATTGTCACTTGGTAAATAAATATGTTAATCACGTAAATTGGAATTTGATATGTAACTTCGTGATCTTTAAATAGAATTTGTAGCATGTTATTATATGATTTGTTTGGCTTTATAATACGTATAATTTACGAAATGTTATCTGTGAATTCCATTATCTTTCAAGTCCCCTTAATTGCATTAATTGTGCTTATGGACATGCCTTAATGTTTTGTTTTGCCTGAAATTAATATAGATTTGAATCCTGCTTATGTGATTGCATTTGCCGTGCGTCCCTGTGTGGTTGTCTGAGTTTGAGTCTGAGCCTTGTGGTCTGTTTTGTGTGTCCAGTTGGCTCAGGTGCACCCGGGGTGGTGACAAGTGAATCGTGCAGGTTCCGGGGTGGACCTTCTGCTTTGTGTTCGGCTGTGTTTGGTACCAGGTGAGGTTAGGATATAGTTATACCCTATTACAACGTGCCCGTTTTCGAATGCATGCGGTTTATAAGCCTTATGTATATGTAGATATGTGTGAAGTACGTATTTTGCTGGTTTTGTCATATGATTTGATTTGAAAATATGAAACGCTATGTATGAGCCTATGTATGCTTTGTTTCAGTTCTGTTATGATTCCGAGGTCAATGTGTGATATGTACGTGTGATATGATGAGCACGATATGCATGAGATATGTCCTTCTGTCTGTGTGTGGCAAGTTAAGTTTCCGATATATGTCTGTTTATCTGTGTGATGGGCCCCGGAGATTGTGGGTAAGGGAGACCCGGGACGACCATCGGGGTCGCCGGTTACGACCCCTGTGCACTTCTCCACCAACGGGAGACTTAGTTCTCCTATGCCGACGGAGCGCATTTTGGCTGGCCGTCGAAGGAACCGGGCGGGATCCTCCGGTTCACATGTTTCGTTCTGTGGTGGGTTGAGAGGGGCACCTCTCTTCCCCAATGGTGTGCAGGTGGGATTGATTTATGAGTTTTGCTTCGATTTGGGTAAGTGTGTTCTGTCTGTCCGTCTGTTATAAGTTCGTGAAACGGGGGTAGATTCGTAAATTAAGATAAAAATTGATATACTTTTAAGCTAATATGATATGTTCCGATATGTGTGTTAAGTCTGCATGAATCTGAACTTATGTTAAGAACGTTTGAGTTAAGATTTGTTTGTTTGGTTTTAAACCCCTATAAGTATACTATCACGGGAAACCATTTTGGCGTGCAAAAACTAACCCCGGGTTCACGAATGTCGCTTCTTCTATGTGCTGTGCTCTATATATATGTATAGTGTGCGTGTGTTAGCCCCTCGCTCAGTCCTTGGACTGACCCCTCCCCTTTTATGTTTTAGTTCGCAGGTTTTGCTTTGGAGGTCGTTGGAGTTCGTGCTAGGCGGCTGTGTGTAGGGTCTGTCGAGTCTGTGTCCGTCTGTTTATGTTTTTTAAGTTCTGGCTCTGGTTTATGATTTGTAAATGATATATATGATATGTTTGTGCAGGTTTGTATTTATGATTTGAATTTATGGAATTCGGGACAGGTTAGGCCAGGTGTTCGGATTAGTTGAACCCGTTGTGAATATATGATTGCTCGGGACAGGTTAGGACAGGTTGCTGCACTAGTTGAACCCGTGTATTTGATTCTGATGTATGTACTGCGTTGTATGCTTGATGTGTAAAAGTTTTTGTAAGTTGGCATTTCGTGCTACTTCCGCTGTCATGTTTTGCATATTTTCTTTTGTACAGGGTTAGATACCGCCTAGCTAGTGCGTGTGTTTTTGTTTGTCACCCGTTCGCTGTGACTTGGTGCGTGTGCGGACCTTCAATTTCGTATACGTGTCGGGCCATAGTGCGGGGGTGTGATGCCCCACCGCTCGGGGTGTTACAGAATTGAAGTAGATAAATCTAAGATTGATGTTGTAAAATCTCTGCCTTACCCCGTCGGAGTACGGGAGATTCGCTCTTTTCTTGGTCATGCAGGTTTTTACAGGCGTTTCATTCAAGACTTCTCCAAGATTACTCGACCTCTATGCCGGCTTCTACAGAAAGATGTGGAGTTTGAATTTGATGATGAATGCAAGAAAGCCTTTGATGTGCTAAAGGAAAAATTGATTTCAACTCCCATCATGCAACCACCGAATTGGAATTACCCTTTTGAGATCATGTGCGATGCAAGTGACTACGCGGTTGGAGCGGTACTTGGGCAAAGGATTGACAAGAGCTCTCATGTCATCTACTACGCTTCAAAAATGCTTGACAATGCCCAAATTAATTACACCACGACGGAAAAAGAACTTCTTTCTATTGTTTTTGCTTTAGATAAATTCCGTTCGTATTTATTGGGTACTAAAGTCATTGTTTTTTCTGATCATGCAGCCTTGAAGTACCTACTTACGAAGAAGGATGCGAAGCCTAGGTTGATTCGTTGGATTTTGCTCTTGCAAGAGTTTGACCTTGAAATCCGGGATAAGAAAGGCTGTGAGAACCTTGTGGCTGACCATTTAAGCCGAATTCCAGGAGAAATAACTGATTCCACGCCCATACGCGATGAATTTCCTGACGAACAGCTGTTTTCGGCACTGGACGGTAAGGCGTGGCCACGCTCTACGGCCACGCCCTGGTATGCAGACATTGTAAATTACTTAGCATCAGGTTTATTACCCGATAATCTTTCACGCTCTGAAAAAGATAAAATTAAAAATGATGCTAAGTATTACCTTTGGGATGATCCCTATCTTTGGAAAATAGGTTCTGATCAAATAATTAGGAGATGTGTGTCTGAAAAGGAGTTTGAGTCTATTTTAAATTTTTGTCACTCTTTTGCATGTGGTGCGCATTTTGGATCAAAACGAACTGCATTAAAAGTACTTGAAAGTGGATTCTTTTGGCCTACTTTGTTTCGAGATGCCTATATCTGTTGCAAAAGTTGTGAAAATTGCCAACGAACAGGGAATATTGGTCCTAAAAATCAAATGCCTTTGAATCCTATACAACCATGTGAAATTTTTGATGTTTGGGGCATTGATTTTATGGGACCGTTTCCCATTTCTTTCGGCAATCATTATATACTCCTTGCTGTTGATTATGTCTCAAAATGGGTGGAAGCTAAAGCCACCCGTACTAATAATTCTAAAGTGGTTGTGGAGTTTGTCGGGTCTCATATCTTTTCTAGGTTCGGTACTCCGAAAGCAATCATAAGTGACCGTGGCACCCATTTTTGCAATCGCCTTTTGGAGTCTTTGTTGAGCAAGTATCATGTCACACATCGAACATCTACAGCCTACCATCCTCAGACTAATGGTCTAGCTGAAGTATCAAATAGGGAGATTAAATCCATTCTCGAGAAAACGGTCAGCCCGAACAGAAAGGATTGGAGCGTGAGGTTGAACGATGCATTGTGGGCCTATAGAACAACCTACAAAACCCCGTTGGGGATGTCTCCTTATCGAGTGGTTTATGGTAAGGCATGCCACCTTCCGGTGGAATTGGAGCATCGAGCTTATTGGGCCATTAAGCAATGTCATTTGAATATGGACGAAGCGGGCGAGAAACGGAAGCTCCAACTTCAGGAGTTGGAAGAGATTCGTAATGATGCTTACGAGAATTCGGTCATTTACAAGTCCAAGATGAAGAATTTTCATGACTCGATGATTTCAAGGAAACAATTTCGAATTGGTCAAAAAGTTCTACTTTACAATTCTCGTTTACGTCTCTTCCTTGGAAAATTGAGATCGCGTTGGATGGGTCCATATGTGGTTACCAATTTCAATCAACAAGGAGCAGTTGAGATCAAGGATGTGAAAACCGGAAACATTTTGAAAGTGAACGGGCATCGGCTGAAACCATTTTACGAGAATTTCCAACCTTCCACAGTTGAAGAGACTCGATTGGAGGATATTCCTCCAAGTGCTTAATTTCTAAATCAGCCCCGTCAAGTCCGAGACGATAAACAAGGGCGCTGTTTGGGAGGCAACCCAAATATGGCGTTTCAGGCGCCATTTCCTCTCCCCGTTTCACTTTTTCGTGTTTTCTTTTGTTTTTCCGGTTTTCCTAGCTTTCTTGTTGATTTTCTGCTCTTTCCTGTGTTGCAGGTGTGCTTAATTGTCCAGATTTGGCCCAGATATTGTTGCTATTCTGCTGTCAAAATTTTGCTGATAACATGACCCTTAAGCGTGACCACGCCTAACCCCCACGCCACTTCCAGAATTTCAAATTAAATGGGAAATTTACAAACCCAGACGCCGTACCTCCCCAACCTGAACTTCAGGGAAGTCCTCTTTACTCTAGATCTTGATTTTTCTTATGCCTTGAGGACAATGCATGATTTAAGTGTGGGGGGATTAGGTCTACTAGTGCTAAAATTGAATTTTTTTTTTGAAATTTTTGTTTTGTGGCTGAATTTTTTTTATTTTACTTAAAACATGAGGATGTTGATAATTATGGAAATATTTTGCCCCCATTTTGAATGCTTTCTATTAGGTTTCATTGTTGAATCTTGCTAGAACGAGTTAGGCTTGTTAAATGCATGAAATTTGTGTAGAATTTGACAGATTAGTATAATTTTATACCCTCATGTCTCGCGCACCATTGAATGAATTAATGTACTTTGCTTAGATAGAAAGGTCTTTGATTTTCAAATTGGTCTAAAAGTTGATTAGAATGCATCTTAGCTCCCTTCGAGGCGAAATTTTTTAGTTAATGATTGATTTGGGAAGTGACTTAGGCGATCGTTATCGGTGGTAAGCCTTTTCTTGATTCTTTCACAAATAAAGTTATCCCATTTGACCCCATTGAGCCCAATGTTGTGCATATTTTCTTCTTAGCCACGTTACAAGCCACATGCACAACATTAATTTCCTACCCTTCTTTGAATCACACCTTGCTTGCTCATTTGGATTGGATATTTTAGATGTCTTAGGCCCTTTATATTCTCCCTTGTGCTTGAATTTTGAGAGAATGATATACAATGTTGAAAAAAAAAAAAAAGAGATGAAAAGAAAAAGGGAAAAAGAAGTCAAGAAAGAAAAAAATGAGCAGAGAAAAAAAAAGAAGAGGGAAGAAGAAAAAAAAATATATATATAAGTGTGTGCTTTGAAGTAACAAAAGTATGATTAGTGAAAAAGGGGGAAATTAAGTTGTAAGGCAAAAGGGGGTCCGGTAGACGAAAAGGGAATTACCACGGGTTTTTATTATAAAGTGTGTAAGCTTGGTGTGGTAAGTCACTAAATTCCAAATTTTCCTAACCTTTAACCCAAGCCTTACGTTACAAGCTCGAAAGACCTAACGATCTCGAGTCATGAGTTAACTACATTAGTGGAGATTGGAGTGAATGGTGCATTCGAAATTGATAAGTAGTACTTAGGCGATAATCTTAGATTAATCAATCTAGTCTTTGTACATTCTTTCATTCAATTCACACTACTTTACACGAGGGTATGCAATTTATACTAATTTGTTGAATTTTGTGCAATTGAGTAATGTGTTGATGAGCTAGACTGGTTTAAGCGAGAATTCGATGATTGCCTTTGTGATTGTGTTTGATGGGTGATGTTGTTTATATTGATTTTCATGATTCCTCGAGGACGAGCAATGGTTTAGTGTGGGGGAATTTGATAAGTCGTTAATTAATCATCTTTATGATTAATTATGCCCCGAATTGTGCTTTGAAATGATATTATTTATAAAGAATTGATGCTTTGTTGTTTATTTTGTAGATTCGGGGCTTAGAGGTGAAGTTGGTGCTAATTGGACCGTTTTATGACAAGATTTTCATGGAGAGACGAATCATGGCTGGACTTACAGTGTTACTGACTGGCAGCGTGAGGATTTCTGATGGGGTTGGAAAGAAATTCATGCATTCATGCAATTGATGGGAATTATTTTAATAAAAGGTTGTTAGATGCATTAATTGAGGCATTAGAATTTAATTGAGGTGGGCTTAGCATGTCTTTAGATGGCTGAATTGTTTTTAGTGAATTATGGGCTGCATCTCTTGGAATTCATAGTGGGTCGTACGTGCTTAAATTGTTGGAATATGATGGAGATAGGCCTGGCGGGATTTATGGCTGGTTGTATGGGATTATGCATGGAATTGAAGGAGAGTTGGGCTTACGTGTGTGGCTTAATTAGTTGAGCCCAATTTGCTAGTGGGTGGCATGAGATTGTCTAATTAAAGAAGCTAATGGTGGCGTGATTTGTAGTTGGCGGGCCGGCACATGATTTTAGAGTTATGAAAGAGAGCCCAGTTTGTTTTGATTCTTGGAGTGCAAGATTGGAATCCTTTTTGTGTAAGGATTTGGAGACTTTGGTTATTTATGCACCTCGGACAGCAGCTCTTTGGGGAGTCACGTAATATTCAGAGGGAGCAGTTCGTGTCTCGGGCGAGCAACATCAAGAGCACGACTTCATCACAATTCTTCGTTTTAGTTTATTTCTTCCCTTTTATTTTATGTTAAAGAATTCCTCAATTATTGTTTTTATGGATTTTAGTAGCTAAACTTTTAATTATCTAGCTAGGGATTAAGATTCGTTTTCGAATATTGTGAGACCTAAACGTTTTATTCAATTCATGTTTATTTAGGCATTTATCTTATCTCCGTGTTTCGCGTTTATTGTGATTGATTTATTTAGTGATAGGGCCCGATCATCTAGATAGATTTAATTGCATATTGCCAATCTTGAGGCTTGAAGTGTAGTAAAGTTGATTGATAATTGGTGGTAAATTAGTGACAGGGTCTTAGCGATAACATTCCTCGTTCACTAAGGGATTTGATAATCTAATTTAAATCTTGCGTGTGTCACGACTTGGTTAATTAGGATTGGTGTTTTTATGATTTTTAATGCTGCGAATTCATTAAATCCTGTCGAGTGTCTCTAGGGGTTGTGAATTTGTTAGGGAAGATAACTGTCGAGTGTCTCTAGGTTATCCGACTAATTAAGTAAAAACAAGGTTGAGTCGAGTGTCTCTATCAACTATAGCCAATCTGTCTAAATAACTTGAATTAATCTTTGAGTCAATGATCAGTATAATAAATCGAATCGAATATCCCTGGCTAGGTAATTTTCCCTCTGATTGATTTTATCCTACGTGATTTGCTTGATAGTTTTAATTAGTTTTTAATTCTTGTTAGTTTATTTTAATTGCCTACCTTAGTTTTTAATAATCCAAACCCCCCCCCCCCCCTTTTTAATTGTTTCTTTTCGTGGATAACTTGGAATTATTAGAAATAAGTCAGCCAGTCTCTGTGGATCGACCCTGTTTACGCTATACTCTGTGTTTAGTCGTCGAATAGGATTTTATATTTATTTTTGACGGATTCGACACCTGTCATGTAGGATGGGTGGTAAGAGCATAATTAGAAGATTGGGGTTCTTTTTGCAGATTCTCAAAAAATGGGGGCATTTGCACAAATTCTTTAGAGTTATAAATGTGGGGGTTAGGGTTTGGGACATCACCCCCAAACCCGATAACTGCTGTGCAGCTCTCCTTTCTCCTGTCTGATCCGCCGCCGCCGCCGCCGGGGGTGATGGCGGCGTTGGCACGGCCAACCGTCGCCCCTCCTGGCTGGGTTTCTCTCCGGACGACGGCGCCACCCTTTGGATCTCTTGATCCCTGTTCTCCGCCTCCTTTCCCATCTGTAATCGCGATGGTGTCGCGTCGGTTTTTCCTTTTCGCCACCACTCCGGTGGTTATCTTACGGTGGCCTCCCCCTTTCTCCCTGTTCGAGACTAGGCCAGACCCAATTTCTAGGGTTTCGGTTTCTCCTCCGGCCGCCACCGTCTTCAGGGTGTGGGAACGCGCCGTCTCTCTACGGATGGCGGCGTAGGCTGCCTCCACCGTGGCCTTGGGTTCTTGTTTTAACAGATCTCTCCGGATCTCTCTATTGAGCATGGTTGGCTGAGTTGCCTGTTCTTGGTTGTTATCTGTGAGTTTGATGTTGATGGAGGTTTGGGTAATTTTTTCGGGTTGTCTGTGCCTGAGAGGTTCCGCCATCTGGGCGTGAAACTCGGCCGGCAATTGACTGGTTTTCGTGAGTGATTCCATCGGTAGATGATGAAGCAAGGTATTCGATTCGTTATTGAATCGAAACCCGCTCTGATACCATGTTAATTTTAATGGACAATGTTTGGGTAAAACTGAAATTGGTATTCATTTTCTTGTATTCATATATCTAAATTACAGAGGAAACAGGGAATATAAATAAGCCTATACACGGGACAAAGATCCCGACAAATCTGCCCTAAAATGGGTGATTAAGGTATTACGGTCAACTTTCCCTTTTTAACAACTTTTTTCCTTTGCAATCGCTTTTTCCAGCTTATTCATTTGGCCAACGGAAAAAAGCGATTTCATATAAAATAAGCGATCGCTTTTTACCGTTATCCTACAACAAAAGCCACAACTCACAAATAGCTCCTTAGGTAAAAAATCTGAAGACATTATACAGAAATCCAACTACCAACAAAACAACATTTAGCTCTACACTAAAAGATACAACATAATCTAATACAAAAGCTTTAATTTTCATCACAGTGGGATTCCCCTAAAAAAAGTTCTATAGCGAAACGTTTGAATTGTCACGTCATTAAGTTCGTCCAAAGGAGAATTAGTCATGTGAAATTCCACAAAACTCAATGCATAAGGCCCACAATCTCCGCTTCAATTTAAAAACAATAAGAAATTTAAAAATGACATTTTGGAAAAATTAAATATAAAAGGGGTTCAAGACACTAACCCTCCTAGATTGGTTGGTAGGTTGGGAACATAATGATATAACCACGGCCTGTTAAAAATCTCCTCTTTTAACTGAGAAAATTTACCAGAAAATTTTAGAATCTTTGGTAAAACCACATATGGACCCCACATCACTTCTTCAAGTTGATGCTTCTTGTATGCTTTCGTATTGCAATCAAGAATTTCAATTCGCCCCTCGTCCAACATCCACACAACTGTAATCCAATGCTTGTCAAACACATTCAACACACAATAAATTTTGTTTACTTTGCACCAATTACGTCCGTCATGTGGCCTGTTTCCTTCGAAATACTCATTAAAAACAGTATTATATCCATTTTCGTATAATATCTTCTCAACTTCGTCCATATCAATCTTTTTTCCGTACCTCGGCTTGTCGTCATGCAAGGTGCCCCTTTTCCTTTTCTCTTTCTTCGGTTGTTCCTTATTGTCTCCCTCTTTATCACCATTCTGCCACTCAAAAATACGTTCGCATTGTTTCGAAAGATATTGGCCAAAATAAGCATCAACGACTGCACATGCTTGATTATACAAATGAGAAGTATTTTGTTGTTTAAATCTTAAAAGATTCAGCCAATCATGTATGTGATGCATTAAAAAGAAATACTCATTAGTAATTATATATAAAAAATATGAGTAATTACATTACGTAAATTTAATAAATTGATAAAAACATACTGAATCATCAAGCCAAAACCCTCTAGCCAAAATAGCGGAATAAAAGTCCCGCTTGTCATTTTTCTCGTACCAGTCATAGAATGCTCGCTTTCTGTCTTCTGGCGGCCTGAATATATCTTGTGGTTGTTCCCCTTCTTTCTCGGCAACTCTGACTTTCTTCAGCATACCATCAACGGTGTACGGCGATGTTAAAAAATAACTTCGTTTTTTTTTTCTCTTTCTGGTCTTTTATCAACAATATTTTCAACCAATTCAATCCTCTTCTCTAACTTCTCCACAGTCCCTTTGAGCCCATCAAATTTATTTTCTAAATCCTTAAACCATTCCGTCATTTTCTTTTCCAGACCTTTCAAGCATTCCATCACGTTACAATCGTGAACAGGAGAATGTCGTGGCTGTGGTGTGTTGTTTCTAACAGGAGAATGTAGCGGCAGTGGTGTGTTGATTCTAACAGGAGAATGCAATTGCGGTGGAGTGTTTTCATCGCCCATATCTTCACTTTGTGCTCTTTCTTTTTTTAAATCCGCAAATTGGTCAATATGTGTTGTTAACTGCGTAACTCCAGCCAATTCTTTCGTCAATCGATTAATGTTTTCGTCTGGATTATCTTCAGGCTCTTGAAATGACCGCATATATTCTTCTTGCATTTCACGTTTTGTAGGAATCAAAAATGGATGCACAACCACCTACAATATGGATTTGGATAAATTAGTTTAAAATACATAGCAGATTAGCTTAGAATATAAATATCTTTATACTACAAACATTAATTTGTAATTCTTGGAATTTTTTTTAACTAACCTCGTTATCTTTGAGCATTGATTCAATCATATCGTAGTCCCATTGTGCACTTCTTTTAGGATGCCATTGCAGAATCCTTGGGATAGGAAGTGCATCTCCATTTGATGGAGAAAGCCGAATTCCAGCATTGTGAAAAACTGAAATTGCCTCATACTCCCACACCTAAATATATAAAAATAAATTATACTATATATTAGAAAAATACATAAACGAATAAAAGATTAGCAAAAAAACATGATACTATTATTACCAGAAATGCCCATGGAAAACCATAAAGATTGAATTTGGCAGATTTGCCACTGCTTTTCCACAAATTGTATGCTTGTTTTAACTTTCTGGTTTGGAGCGAGCGAATCGTTGTACGGAATGATAGTCTCCCCCACGGATAAGCATTGAAAAATCTTTTATCTTTCGCAAAGAGGAACCAATCGAGTTCAACCTTCTTGCTCGCATCCCTTGCCATGAGAATCGAATGCATAAAATATACAAGACAAATATTAATCTTGTCATCTCTGTCATAACACTTCTCTTTCAACATTTCGTCCAAATCTACGCCCACAAGACTCTTTCTTTTTTTCCCCAAAATGTGCTCCAAATAATTCTTATTCTTTTTTTTAACTTTTTCCCTATTAGCTGCACTCGGAAAAGGTCCACAATTCAGCCCCGTCACAATGGCAAATTCTTTCATCCCAAACTGTAGTGGCTTATTATCCACAATAAACCACATCTCTCGATCTTTTCTACTCTCGACAAAATGAAGCAATAAATAATAACATAACATCCCATTAAATGTCCAATCCTCCGATAGGTCTAGAAAATGACCGAAACAGGTCTTACGAACCACAGACTGCACTCCCGCATTACCTTCTTCTTCACAGTCTTCAAGATACCTCTTAATTGCATTTTTAAACTTAGACCAAGATGATCTCACCGTATAATTTGCAAGAAAGTATTCAATCTCATCTACCAACGGATGCAGATTAAAACCATGTAGGTCTATCGATTGCGAACATTCCGGCATTGAAAGCATCTCCGGATCTTCGCTCTCCTTCTTATTCTCCTACAATAAAGAAATAAAAATAAATGCTCTTACAGTTAAACAAATGTATTAACCTTCATATTCTCAACTCAAAAGAGGTACCTCGTCTTCCTGGCTTGTGATTAACCCCTTGCCAGATACCATCAAATTCAGCTAATCCAATCAGTGATTATCGATACACCATGAAGCGACAATGATCAATACCGTTTAAATAATTATTTTTCTTCAAAAAAGCTGATTTAATAAATATTACATGATATCACATATACATGTTTTCACATATACATACATAAACAAGATTTTTATAATTATATGCAAAAATGATCCTAATTGGTTTAGTTTTAGAAGTGAAAAAAAAATGAAAAAATAATAATAATAATAATAAAAAGATTATACCATGTTTTCAACGGCTATCATCTCTTTCTCCAACATGACACTATGCTCATTCGCCTCGTCCTGGCCAAAAAATAGTATAAATATTACAAACTAAATTTCAGAAACTTAAAAGGCTTATCAATAAAAAGCAAATAACATCTAACTTAAATTTATTCAAAATTAAACATCAAATCAAACCTCTGTTTCAATGCATTCTTCAAACTTTTGGGTAGGTTCAAACTCTTTGCTTGTAACTTTTTGTCTCTTTTTTCCTTTCTCCGGCACATCGTTATGCTCATTCGTCTCATCCTATTCAAAAAAGAGATTAAATATTACATTTGTCGTATCAAAATATATCCAGTCAAAATAGACAGTGAACATGTTTCAAGAAAATAAAATATGGCCAATTAACATTTTAAGTGAAATTACACCAACGCTATTATGCAATCCTCCATGGAACTTCATATAGATTCCACAATTTCAGTTTTTCCCATTTTAATCTCCTAAGGGCATTCCATAATATCTCATAATCAACATAACCACTCTCATATTCAACAGGATAGGATCAATTATCATTTTCGGCGCAGGGTTACTTGCCATTCTATACATTTTATATTGAAATCTATCGCTTAAACAATATCTTAAATCAACATGGTATTCAAGTGATCGCTTTTATATTGAAATCGATCGCTTATACAATAACATAAAAAAAAAAGCGATTCTACCAAAAGAAACAACTAATAAAAAGCGATTGCATTGATTGAAGAGTTCGAAATCAACCAAAATGTACAAACCATACTTCATACTACAATTTCATACCTCATGTTGGTGTTCTTGACGAAACTCTGTTTCATCATCCGCATGCCAGATTTGGGTACATCTAGGATTTTTTCGTGTAGATTTTTGCTTGTATTTAGGTATTATGAGTCAAAACTCGAAGAAGCAATGGCAAGCAACTGAGAGAAAAAAAAAATTCGATAAACAAATCTGTCAGGAACGGGTTGACGACATTGGACAAATCAGAACACCACGCTCCTTAGGAAGTCAATAGCTTATTTTTTTCACAGACACACACTTGCATCATAATCCAAAATCAGAGATTAAACAAGGAAACGAGCAAACCCTTGCTTTAAAAGTAAAAACAAGCATAAAATACCTAAGGAGGAAGGAGGTGGTAATGAGGCGGCGGAGGTGGTAATGCGGTGGCGGTTTGGTGGTGGAAGGAGGAAGAAGGAAGAAGGAGTAGATGGTGACAATATTCCTCGCGATTGAGAAGATGGAGGAGAGCATATGCACGGAGAGCCGTTGGTAGCTGCGGCGGAGGTGGTAGCTGCGCCGACGGTGCGTTGGCGGAAGGAGGAAGACGACGGAGAGGAACTAATCGAATAGGAGCGGAAGGGTTCCAGGAAATTTCTGGGTTCTCTTTTCTTTTCTTCTGTCCCCCTGATTCTTTTTCCTTTATTTTCAATTTTTTTTTTATAAAAACATATTTTCAATTTAGTCCTTCATAAAATAAAAATTTTCAAAACAATCCCATTATATAATTAAATAATTGACTTTACATTTATTACATTAAAAAAAAAATACAAAATAAATTGAGGGCTATTTTGTTAAATGGAAACTTGAAAGGCACATAGACACAAATTTCCTCGATTTTCACAGAGAATTCATCGAAGCTAACAAAAATTGGAAATAGTGGTCAAGAAGTTGAAGATTAAAAATTTTGTTTATAGAGTTTTTCTTTCTTTTTTAATCTTTCTTGATGTCTACTCTAAATTAATTATTTGTATTTTCAATTCAATCCGTTATAAACTAATTTATATTTTTAGGATTATGGATGAACTCTTTGCTAGTTGTTGACTTTTGAATAGTATGAATTCAATTGTTTCCTTATATTGTGAACTTATTTGATTTGATTGTTTGGCTACAATTCTTAACGAAGCTCAAGAGTAATAAGTTAGGAGAGATTAGACATATAAGAGCTTTCGTGCAATTATTTGTAGGGTCAAATTATAATTGTAATTATAATTATGATAAGAATATACTTAATCACCTTAGGCAGGTTAATCCGAACTTGAGCTTGGCTTGTTCTTTTTTATTATTCACTCGCATAGGGATATTGTTGGTGGTGGCGGGCCCGAATCAGAGTGACGGTACAGCAGAATATTTCAAAAAAAATTCGCCATAACCTCGTTATCAAAATATTTCCAAAATATTTTAATAAAGCAGAGGAAAAAATCGGGCAACATAACTCTAATATATACAGGCATCGATAATATAATTTTAAATCATCTAGCATATAATCACAATATGCAAATAATAATTTGAGCATAACGGTATTACCGTAATGCAAAAATTGCTATCAACGGCACTTTTCCAGCACCTCGATATTTCCTCGTGAAACCGGCAGAGCTTCCCCGCAATATCCCCGATTAAGAAATTGGATTGTGGGCTCCGGCAGTATTTCGCTAAATACTTTGAGAAAAAGTTTTTCAGAAAAAACCCTTTTTCTAAAACTAGAAAATCCCTATTTTCTAATTAATTAAGTGGATTATATATTAATTATATAACCACCTAATTAAATATTTAATTAATCCTTAATTAGGATTAATTAATAATATAAAGAGAGAATGTGCCTCGGAAGGCTTTAGAGTGAGGAAATGAATTGCAAAATTGATGATTGAAAATGAATTGCAAAGCCCATATTTATAGCTCACAAAGTGGGACATCCGCATCTTTTTTTGATTTCATGACGTAGCTCCCAAGTCCAGACAGCCAATCAGAGCACGCAGGAGTGGAGTGCACGCCAAGACGGTCACGGCGGTGCAAAGCACGCGCCAAACGGAGGCCACACGCGCCCGCACGCGCAGCCCGTGTGGCGGCTGTGTGCTTGGCGCGTGTGGGGCACGCCTGCGTGAGCAGCTGCCACGTGGCCGGTCCGGTCCGGTTCGACCGGCGGTCCAACTCTTGGACCAGTTCAGGAGTGAACCGGTCGGTTCAACTCGGTCTGGACCCGGACACGTGTTGGAATCTTATTCGTCCACGTGTCCGGGTCAATCCTTGACCCGACCCCGCCCATTAACCCGGACCGATGACCCACTCCGCCAACCCGCTTCTACGACCCGTTGACTTTTCAGTCAACATGATCTGGGTCGTTGGCTCGTGCTGACGCGGCACGATCCTCATCGTCCACGTGTCGAACACGCTAGCGCCCAGTGGCGTTGACCCGCTGACGTGGCGTGACACGTCAGCTACCGCGTCAGCACTTCCGCCACGTCATTTTTTTTATTTTTTTTTCAAAATTAAATTTCGGACATTTCCAACTCTTTGGAATTTAATTTATTTTCTCAAAATAAATTCCTTGGCTATTTTCAAACTTTTTGAAAATTTATTTCTCTCTCTCGTTTTAATATTTTCTCATTGATCTTCGTTGGGGCTTGCGGGGGGACCTGAAGGACTAATTAATCTTAGCTCCAAACGGGTCAATCTATTATCATCCCATGACAATAATTGATTACCGTTTAACAATATTTAATTCCACTAAATAAATATTGTTGCACTCTAAAATTAATTAAATTATTCACGAATTTCTCGATCTATAATAATTTTTTTGCATTTTACTCCTCTGTACAGATATCCATGAAAAATAAATCAATACTACTATCATTTATTTTTCACTTCAAATCTGAAATTCTTGATTCGCCTTAAGTCCAAATTCTCTGTATGTAAAACACATTCAACATACAACTTCAGTGACGAACACACGAAGTACTTTGACCAAAGATTTAATTCGAACTTTTGCAAATCTATTTCAGGGATATCTTTTAACCTTCCAGCAAGGCTACATATTCCTCGATCAATATTTCTCTCTAGCACATTTCATGCAATCACCGAACGTACAAAGTATTTTGGCCACTCGTTACCGAGACCTCACTTCTGAGTACATCACAGTGATTAACACTACATGCCTAAAGTAGAAACATTACCAGGATTAAGAGTCTAATGCTTCCGAGATTTTGTTCATTTTAGATAGCAGTATAAAATGAACAATCTCAGTGGTCCAGTTCGATGTTTCCAATCTCATTGAAAATCATCAATGTGTTATAATTGGAAACTTCATTTCCCTATGACGAAAGACTAATCATCTTATATAACACATTATAGTCTCGATAAGAATATCTTCTTATCATACTGACTAGAACTTTAATGACACGTGACTTTTGGTATTTAAAGTCTTTTCCTAACACATTTCATATAAAAATACCATCACACGTCATTAATTATTAAATTTGTAAAATACTCATAACTTGCGATAATTTCAGTTTTTATTAATCCAAAATATTTACAATATAATTGGATTTTCTGGGCATTTATCCCAGTAGATATGAGTTGTAATAGTTGGAATAGCGGGACATGACTTTGGGAGAAACTTGTAACGATATATGATTTAAACCTACCAATTGTTTCGTACGATTTCATTAAGATGAGGTGGCGAGGCAAAATAAAATTACGTGCTCTCAAAATTCTCTCAAATCCTCACGTTGTGAGCGTTGTCTTCTAGCTTCGAGCAGCGCAGCACAGCTGCTGCTGCCGGTTGTGGGTTCTTGGCCATCCCTCACGGCCAACTACGCTGTCAACCATCAACAACCAGCGCCTTTCACTTCTCCAATGCTTGCTGGAATAATTCCCACACAACTACAAGCTGCAGCCGCCAACCCTTCATACCTTCAGTATCAACAAGCTGTTGCCAAAGAATTGCCGCGACTAACTCATGTGGCGACATTGCATGCGCCCGCCACTACCGACGGCACAAACTACTAAGCCCTAATCTCGTGCGTCCATGGCTACCTCACATGGATGACTGTATCTTTTTCTGAGGTATGACAATCATAAATCCTTTGGTGTGGTTTCTGAGCAAAATGGGATCACAAATATTAGTTTTTCGGACGCTGAAATTGCTGAGCTCTCTTTGTCGTTCAAACTTGCTTCGATTGGAAAATTTTCACACGACTACCCAACGATGGTGAGGTTGCATGAGTTACTTTATGGATATGAAACTCAAAGGTGAGTTTAAAATCTTAATATTAAGCATGTTCTGATTAGTTTGAGTTGCACCGAGGACGTTACAAGTTTGTGGTTACAAAAAATTATTTGGTTTGATGGCTTTACAATGAGGGTTTTAATGGTTTCCTACCTTTAACATGAAATTTGAGTTGTCAGTGCCCCGGTGTGGGTAAAATTCCCTGGTATTTCAAGCTAATTTTGCAAAACGAAGTCGTTGATTGATACTGCAAAAAATATTGCCATGCCACTTTGTTTCGACGAGGGAACGAAGTCTATAAAAAGGCCGTCGGTAGCGCGTGTCTGCGTAGAAATCGATCTGTTGAAGCCTCTAAACTAGTGACTAAGTTTGACGTTTCTTGGTGAAACATGGACCCAAGATGTGGGTTACGAACGAGTTCCCTCTTTTTGCCGGAGTTGTGCGCACATTGGACATAGTAAAAAAGAATGTTATGGGAATACGGAGGAACCGAGAAAATAGGGGCAATTTTCAATAACTTCCCGTGGGTTGAAAAAATTTTAGTTTGCTCTCCATGGTAAAAAAACTCAAGAATCGTGTACTTATATCGTCATATATTGTATATTTTTCGTCATATGTTATATGTGCCCCAAAAAATGGGGAGCAAACTCAAATTATACAACTTATCTAGGGAGTGAACAAAAATTTTTTTGAACATAGAGAACAAACTAAAAATTGACTCCACAATTGGGGATTTTTTCAAAATTCTCTGGAGAAAATATGGGGAAGAAGTCCCACAGGATTTGTATCGAAAACTGGAGCGAAATGCGGGTGGCGTGAGAATCGAGGCAATGAAAGCGTCAAAGCAGCTGAACAGTGCCGCAACCAGCAGCGGCGCTGGGCTGTGTGACGAAGTGGGGCTCGATGCTACGAGCCTTATCATGCATGATGGGCCATTTGCCATAGGCCGAAAACAGATGGGCCCAATTAGTGATAATGTTTGAATTTGGGTCCCAAAAATTTCCATGCCTAGTGAATAATAATCAGCTAAAGCCGACATTCAAACAGTAGTTGATGAGTAGCCTATTTTGAAGGCCCATCATGTGATTGATCCATTAAAAACGAATTATAAAAAATTTGTTGCAATAATCCAAGAGGTGGTCAACCAATATCCAAGGGGAGCAGCCCAGAAGATGTGGTTTTATCAATGTTTTCAAAAGCGGACCGGACCGGCCGGTTCGACCGGTTCGACCGGTGATCGGTGGCTGGTCCGGTCCGAACGACCCCCCTAAACCAGTGTGGACCGGACCGGCACAGGACCGAAAAAACCGGCCGGTTAACCGGCAGTTTTGGTCCTGTGAACCGGACCGGACCGCCGGTTTACTCAATTTTCAGTTTTTTTTTTTTTTTTTTTTTTTTTTTTTTTTGTAAATTTAAAATTCTCACGTCCTTTAACCTTTTTTGAGTCTTAGAAAACGTTTTTTGCACACTTACAATTCCCAAATCCCAAATTTAAAATCACATGCCTCAAATTAGACGTTAAACACTTGAATATGACGCTTTTATTCTAATATTGAACTATATTATATATTATATTTTTAATTTTAGCATATTAATAATATATATATATTATTAAAAATAATATTTTTATTTATGACGTCATACCGGTTCGATCGGTGGTTGAACCGGTCGAACCGGTCCGACCGGTGACCAGTAAGGCTGCCGCTTTGACCTCCGGTCCGCTTTTGAAAACATTGGGTTTTATATGTGGGCCAACGTATTACTTCCAAGTTGCCTTCACACAATCAATTAAATTCTAGAGCCCAAGCCAATAGCATAGATTTAATTCCTCTAATTTGACTCAGAATGATTTGGCCCTTGTGACCAAGCTCCACACGCACGCCATAACTCATCACGTTGTCGCCTTCAACAACCGACCTTTTTTCCAGCAAGGAGCAACTGCCACCGTCTGACATCCAATTTTTGCCGCCTAAGAGGTTGATTTTCAACGTCGCTACGCCATGGTTTCATGTGGCCACACCATCACAGCCACTGTTGGAGGCCTCTACTGTTGCACCAGAGCCCGCGTTATCTCGGGATTTCTGCAAGATTCGTCTTAGAAATTAATGGACATACATCGTAGAATGGATGGATATGCAGAGGAAAGAAGTGAAAGAGAATACGTATTTTGTAATCTGATCAATAACTGCAAATGAGACAATTGTAGGAATGTGAGAGAGAAGATATTGAGAATTTAAGATGATTTAGGAAAATACAATGGATAAAAAGAGGGTGAAATAGTCCTTAGACAAAATAATTATTTTTATATTAATTTTAATTACTTATTAACAGGGGTATAATGAACAATTTAAATATTTTGGGAATATTCTTTTAAGTTTTAGATAGAATCTTACTCCATTGGGTGTTTTTCGTAATTAATAATTTGGTGAATGGGTATAATGGTATTTATTTGACTAAGAGGTTCAAGAGTTGTAATTTTCTATACTCTCATGGGGTCCAAACATAATTAACCCATCTATTTATTATATCCATCATGGAATAGGGAGAATTCGATGCGCGAAAGGTTATGGATCACGGTGTGCAAAAGTGAAATAAAAACTTTCAATTAGAATGTATCCAATCAGATAATTTTTTTCTTAAAATTAGAACATATCAAGTTAGATAATTTATAATTACATATATCTTTTCAATATTATTTTTAAAGTCAAGTGATCAAAATATTGAAGAGGAATACAAATAATAGTAATGTTTGCCTTCTATCAAATTAAAACTTAAAAAGAATGACCGAAACTGTTATGGCATAAAATGGTGGTGCCACCTGGCAAGCCCTAGAAGCAGCCACGCGGACGTCACGCCCCGTTAGCGACTCTCGACCCCAACCCGGCAAGCGAATCACGCTTGGCGTGCATCCCCTTGGGATCGAACTCAATCACAATCCGCCAAGGGGATCACCCTTGGCACGCATACCTTTGGGATCGAACTCGATCCCAATCCGCCAAAGGGATCGCTCTTGTGGCACATCCACTTGGGGTCGTGCCCACTTGGGATCGACCCCATCCCAACCGGCCAAAGGGGCCCAACTTCGCTTGGGACCGATCCCGATATGGGACTTGGGCACTGGAACCACGCTTGTCCTTAAGAGCCGCCTTCCTCTCCGGGATCGAACTCGATCCCACGGGAGCCTTCAATTTCGATCCCATAGGTCGAGATCTTAAGTCACCAGGCATCTAGATGCCATAAAGCATCTTTGTCGGGGCACGTGGAGCTCCCTCATTCCCCCGCGTCAGGCATGCTACAGTGCATTTAATGCCCGCAGTACGTGTCTACGCCAAAAAGGGAAACAAGGTACACTCGACCTCAAGTTACCTGCTCAGGCGTCCGACAAACGGATTAACCGCCTGCAGGACAATTAATGCATAGTCGTGGTACACGCACTACTGTATTAATTGCTCAAGATTATAAATACCCATGCCTTGAACAGTAGTGGGTAAGCCTTTAAGAGCATTTATTTCGCATTCTCTTGCATTGATTTCTCTCTCTAAGAGTTCTCTACTGACTTGAGCGTCGGAGTGCCAAACTTGGGTCCAACCCCAAGTCCCCAATTTGACCTTTGAGCTCACGTGTGTTTGAGTGTTTTCAGATCGATTAAAGAGTCCACTACTACAAATTCTTGACTGATCGACCCGAGATTGTCAACTAGACCCCCAACTCAGCAAAACTAATTTTGAGCCGGATCAGAAATAATATAAAAATTACTTTATTTTTACTAAAAACATGTATGTACACATTATATGTGGAGTATTTAGGCACCAGAAAAACATTTAAAATAAAAAAAATACTAAAATTGAACGGAGATGACAGTTTGTAAATATCACATAGATGAGATAATGGTTTGCAACAAAAATAGTAAAGTGTAAAAATAGACATAGTTCGAGCGACAACAAATATTTATCCCTAAAAATATATATATACTCAATTATATGAATCTTTTTTGCAATTCCTTCTTTCTTCCCTAAATATTATTACTCTTATATTCAGAGACATTTTTATACTTGGATTCCATAAGGTTTCAGAAACTACATTTTGATGCCAACCATTATACTTGAACCCTTTTTGGTATCGAAGGTATTTTACCATACCACCCTAAGTTTCGCACTTGCCAATGGTTGGATTAATTTTATATTAATTTTAATAAAATTGAAAAGTCTCGATTATTTAAAACAAATCATTTTGAGAAATCTCCATAGCATCGGAAATTCCAATGATGCTGATTATTCAATTTGAAAAATCATTAATATCATATATATAATTTTTTAAAAAATATTAAAATTCCAACCGGAACACATTTGAGGTGGAAGTGTAATTTTTACAAATTAAAGGGAATTCAAATATAAATATGTTTAATTATGGGGATCTAAATGTAATTTGCGCATACTACAATTCAAATAGGTTTATTTATCACACGGAGTTTAGTACAAATGTGGCTGCAAAAACAGGTTTTACTCTGTCTTTGTGGGGGATTCTATTAAAAAGACCTTTTAAGTTTCTATTAAATTAAATGACCCTCAAGTTTCAAGTTGCTTAATAGATAACCCTTTAAATAGTTATCACCAATAATTACTTTTAGATCTTTTATTTTGATCCCCAAATTTTGACATATTACAAATATGACCCAAAATTTCTCTCTCTCTCTCTCTCTCTCTCTCTCTCCTGCGACGGTCGAAGCCCTCTTCTTCACGATACCTCTGTTCTTGCTTTTTCTTCCAGAAATTTTCTCCTCTCTTCACTTCTCTAGGGATTGATTGTTCATCTAAACACCTTTTTATTCAAGAATCAAGATTGTTTATAAGAAAAAGTGGTCCAAGAACTCAACTTGATATCTTGGAAGAAATCTTGTGAAAAAGTACATTCAAGGTAAAAATATTTGGATTTCTATCATTGAGTGAGGTGCTTGATGAAATTCAATTTGGGCTGACGAGGTGCTTGATAAAATTCAATATGTGATAAAAACATTCAATTTTGTAGACGAGGTGTTTGATAAAATTCCTGCTCCAAACCCATAGCTTGTGGGGGATGTCTCTCTATATGGACAGTGGAAGCAATGATATTTGGATTATGAAGGATTATGGTGTGACAGAAGCTTGGACTAAATTCAGATCCAAGCTGACTATGGAAGGAATTTAGTTAAGCCCTTGTGTTTTCTTGTAATGATAAAATTTTGTTTGTGATTAAAGGGGAAACCTTGGAGGTTTACTATATTTTTTTGGGGAGAGAAGGGGAAACTTTGGTGGTTTACAGTGTCAGTGATGGTAGTTCGAGGGACATGGTTGTTCATGGGATTTCAACTAGTTTTACAGATGAATGTACCTTTGTTGAGAGCCTCGTCTCACCTGTCCAATAGAGTAATCATGTTGGCCCTCGTTTTAGAATTTGTATAAGAAATCTTGAGACAATTATTGGTCGAAAATGCATGATCTTTTTTCCTTCTGAACAATTATTACTATCTTAATGAAAATTATGTCATTAATAATGTTTTAGTAACCAAGAGAGCTACTTGTTGAAAAACTTTGTTTGCATCTTTCGTTACAATGTGTAATATCGTTTATTCGTACATACTTGTTTATTCACAAAATATATGTTTGTACAAAGTGAAAAATGCGTATTGAAAAATTGGGTTGCTCAACTGAAAAAAGCGATCGCTTATTTTCTTTGCAATCGCTTTTTCCAGGAGTTTGTTTGGACAACTGAAAAAGCGATTTCAAATTAAATAAGCGATCGCTTTTTTTGGAGTTATATTTAAATCGCTTTTTATCAACTTAAAAAAAGCGATCGCTTATTTACTTTGAAATCGCTTTTTCCAAGAGTTTGACTTGGACAACTGAAAAAACGATTTCAAAATAAATAAGCGATCGCTTTTTTGGGCGTTAGATTTAAATCGCTTTTTATCACCTTAAAAAAAGCGACCTCTTATTTACTTTGAAATCGCTTTTTCCAAGAGTTTGACTTGGACAACTGAAAAAACGATTTCAAAATAAATAAGCGATCGCTTTTTTGGGCGTTAGATTTAAATCGCTTTTTATCACCTTAAAAAAAGCGATCGCTTATTTACTATGAAATCACTTTTTCCAAGAGTTTGACTTGGACAACTGAACAAGCGATTTCAAAGTAAGTAAGCGATCGCTCTTTTAGAAGTTAGATAAATATCGTCTTAAAAAAAGGCAATCGCTTAAATTGATTCTCGTGTTGTAACTTTTTTTTTTTAACTAAGTCGTTTAAGCGACGAACCTAGTCGTTTAAAAATCCCCGTGTTTTAACTAGTATTTTTAACTAAACGCTTAAGCGACGAACCAAATCGCTTAAATGGATACTCTTATTGTAAGTAAATCGCTTAAGAGATAAACCTAATCGCTTAAACGATTAAAGTCGATATCTTAGAGAAATAATTTTTTTATGTTATAATATGAATAAATCGAGTGAATTTTTAATATTTTAATGGAAATTGTGCCATTAATCATGTTTTAGTAACCAAGAGGGTCACTTGTTGAAATATTTTGTTTCACGGGTTACTCAATCACTAAGTGATTACAAAAAAAAATGTCGCGTGTATTAAAACTCAAAATAATTGTTAATCCATGTAATTTAAAATTACATAAATTATATTTAATTGATGAAAGAACAATCGTTAATGCTAAGTTTACATTAAATAACACATATTTTTTGTTAGCATGTGCACATCTTTCATATTTAATTGTAATTCCAACCGATTGGGACATCGCTTAAGTGATTCCTTGAATTTTCAGCTAAATCGCTTAAGCGACGAGCACAATCGCTTAAATTTTTTGTATTTTCTTGAACTATATATATATATATATACATATATATATATATGTATATACATATATATATATATATACATATATATATATGTGAAAATTGGCCAACACTTATGAATTCTTTGTATATTTAACTAAATCGCTTAAGCGATAAACCCAATCGCTTAAAGGATTTCTTGTATTTTAACTAAATCGCTTAAGCGACAAAGCCAATCGCTTAACGATTAAAGTCAATATCTTAGAAATTTAATATTTCTAAGTAATAATAAGTATAAATCAAGTGAATTGTTACTATTTTAATGAAAATTGTGCCATTCATTATATTTTAGTAATCAAGATGGCAAATTGTTGAAAAACTTTGTTTTCGGGGACACTCAATCACCAAGTGAACGTAAAAACATATCTTGTGCGTTGAAGTTCAAAACAACCATTAATCAATATAATTAAAAATTACATGAATTGTATTTAATTGATGATAGGACAAACATTAATGATAAGTTAATTATGTTAAATAAATTATATTTTTTGTTAATATGTGTATATTTTTTATTCGTCATGAAATATATTATTAGTGTTACATGAAATACATTACATGATGATAGAAAATAATAGAAATTGAATATATATATATATATATATATATATATATATATATATATATATCACTTGAGAATAAGAAAATCACAAGTGTTACTAAAATAATAGACAGTAGTTCCTCTTTTGCTTTGAATCAGCCTCATTCATTAGAATTGTTGGGTTTTCGATATTTTTTGTTAGCATGTGCACATCTTTCATATTTACTTGTGATTCCAACCGATTGGAACATCGCTTAAGTGATTCCTTGTATTTTCAACTAAATCGCTTAAGCGATATATATATATGTATATATATATGAAAATTGGTCAACACTTATGAATCAAGATGATTCCGGGGACACTCAATCACCAAGTGAATATAAAAACATATCTTGTACGTTGAAGTTCAAAACAATTATTAATCAATATAAATAAAAATTATATGAATTGTATTTAATTGATGATAGGACAAAAATTAATGATAAGTTAATCATGAGTATTATATTTAAAGTAAAAGAAATTGTGTTTTCGCAATTATAACTCCAGTCTCCAAACGATGGAGATATCGCTTAAAAACGTTTCCTTGTATTTTCAACTAAGTCGCTTAAGCGACAAACCCATTCGCTTAAATGAACCTTGTATTTTCAACTAAATCGCTTAAAAGATTAAAGTCAATATCTTAAAAAATTAACTTTTCTAAGTTATAATATGCATGAATGGAACGAATTATTAATATTTTAATGGAAATTGTGTCATTAATCATGTTTTAGTAATCAAGGGGCTACTTGTTGAAATACTTTATTATTAGTGTTACATCTTTTATTCGTCATGAAATATATTATTAGTGTTACATGAAATATATTCAATTATATCGTTGGAGCGACAAATTCAATTGCTTAAATGATTCTTTGTATTCTAACTAAATCGCTTAAGCGACAAACATAAATCCATTAATCATGTGACATTAACACTTAATCACTAAGTGATTGCAAAAAAAAAAAAAAAATACGTATTAACACTTAAAATAATTGTATTAAAGTTAAAGTGAAAGAACTCAGGTATATTTAATTGTAACTCCAACCGATTGTGACAATCGCTTAAATGATTGTTCATGTTTTTAACACAATCGCTTGAATGAACTAAATCGCTTAAGCGACGAACCCAATCGCTTAAATGATTACTCGTGTTTTTAACTAAATCGCTTAAGCGAAAACCCAAATCGCTTTTTTTATTTGCAATCGCTTTTTCCATTAGAATCTTTTGGATAACTTAAAAAAGCGATTTCAAATGAAATAAACCATCGCTTTTTTTGGAGTTGTTTTTCATCACCTCGAAAAAAAAGCGATCGCTTTTTTTCTTTGCAATCGCTTTTTCCATCTGAATCTTTTGGACAGCTTAAAAAAGCGATTTCAAATGAAATAAGCGATCGTTTTTTTTGGAGTTGTTTTTCATCACCTCGAAAAAAAGGCGATCGCTTTTTTTCTTTGCAATCGCTTTTTCCATAGGGAATCTTTTGGACAGCTAAAAAAAGCGATTTCAAATGAAATAAACGATCGCTTTTTTTGGAGTTGTTTTTCATCACCTTGAAAAAAAGCGATCGCTTTTTTCTTTGCAATCGCTTTTTCCATCGGATTCTTTTGGACAACTGAAAAAAGCGATTTCAAATGAAATAAGCGATCGCTTTTTTTTGGAGTTGTTTTTCATCACCTCGAAAAAAAGCGATCGTTTTTTTTCGATGCAATCGCTTTTTCCAGGAGATTCTTTTGGACAATTGAAAAAGCGATTTCAAATGAAATAAGCGATCGCTTTTTTTTGGAGTTGTTTTTCATCACCTCGAAAAAAAAGCGATCGCTTTTTTTTCGATGTAATCGCTTTTTCCCGGAGATTCTTTTGGACAATTAAAAAAGCGATTTCAAATGAAATAAGCGATCGTTTTTTTTAGAGTTCTTTTTCATCACCTTGGAAAAAAGCCATCACTTTTTTTTTTATGCAATCGCTTTTTCCAGGAGATTCTTTTGGACAACTAAAAAAGCGATTTCAAATGAAATAAGCGATCGCTTTTTACCGTTATCATACAACAAAAGCCACAACTTACAAATAGCTCCTTAGGAAAAAATGTGAAGACAGTATATAGAAATCCAAATACCAATAAAACAACATTGAATCTTATATCAAAAGATACACCAAAAGATACCACAAAAGTCTTACTTCTCATCAACAATAGTGTCTCCTAAAAAAAGTTCCATAGCACAAAAAGATTCCATTCGAACATTTCCACAAACACCTTCGATGCATTATTACAACATAAACCTTATATCAAATAGCTCATTAGGTAAAAATGTAAAGACATCGTACATAAATCCAAATACCAACAAAACAACATTGAACCTTATATTAAAAGATACACCAAAACAACATTTCGTTTGCTTGAGCGAGCAAGGACAGTAAAGCTTATTTGTTGCCATGTCTTGATTCCATTCGAACATTTCCACAAACACCTTCGGTGCATTATTACAACATAGATCATGGATGATTACATCTAAATACGAAGTCCCAAAATAAGCAAAAAAGGGCGAAAGAAAATTCATAAGGATATAGAATCGTGTAAAAATCCATACAAAGACTAACCAAAATCTAATCTAAGAACTCAAGTCACCGAGTCCAGCGATAAAGGGTCCTCGGAATTAGCAAAATCTTGAACCTTCCTCATCTGGGCCGTAGGATTTGTGAAATCTTGGCCGTCTAAGGCGGGGTTTGGGGGGTCAACGAGCACGAGCGAACCGTAGGTGGTGGAAGTAAGTGGTTAGAGTCACCTTTCTTCAATGGCGGCGGTTCGGTGGCGGAAGGAGGAAGAAGGAGTAGGTAGTGACAATATTCCTCACGATTGAGAAGATGGAGGAGAGAATATGCACGGGGAGGAGTTGGTAGCTGCGGCGAAGGTGCGGTGGTGGAAGGAGGAAGACGGCAGAGAGGTGCGGCGAGGCTGTGTACTGCGGAAGGGTTGAGGAGCGGGAGTTCTTCTACCTCTCTTTTCTTCTTTTCCCCTTTATTAATTTCTGATTCTTTTTAGTGGGTTTTATTTACATTTTTTTTTTTTGAGATATATTTTCAATTTAGTCCTTCATAAGATAAATATTTTCAAAATAATCCCATTATATAATTAAATAATTGAATTTATATTTATTACATTAAAAAAAATACAAAATAAAATTGAGGGTTATTTTGTTAAATGGAAACTTGAAGGGCACATATAAACAAATTTCCTCCTGTCTTCCCGCCTATTCCGATGGAGATGAACACTATCACTCCCTTGAATCATTCCTTCAACTCCATCCAGATCAATCGATCCATCCATCCGCAGAAATTCCATAGTTTCTGCAATTATGGAAACTTGAATTTTGTGTTTCCTGTCTTCAACCCTACTTGAATTAGTCTTCAAATTACGTTAATGGAGGATTTTTTGAAGGAGAATTTTGATGTAGAGCCCAAGAGGCCATCTGAGGAAGCATTGCAGCGATGGAGAGAAGCGGTGTGGCTCGTAAAGAACCCTCGCCGCCGCTTTCGTATGGTCGCCGATCTCGCCGCGCGCGCCGAAGCCAGCGAAAAACGCCGAAAACTTCAGGTTTCTTAGAATCACATTTTTACCCTGTATTTCTGTTTGTGTGATTGTGATTTCAGTATTTCAGTGTTATTTGTTAATTCATGTGACGCAGCGGTTTTGTATAAATTTCTGAATTTTCCTTTCAGTGTCATTAATTTTTATTTATTTATTTATTTATTTTTTGCTTCTTTTGATGTTTAGCGAGTAGAGGATAGCTTTAATTGTAATCGAGTTTCTTCGAGTATTATTCTTGGTCTACGGGCAATTTGGGCGACTGGGGGAGAAGTAGAACGTTTCCATTTTTCTAACAATAGGCAATTTCGTGAATGTTGCATACAAATTGATCCCTAATTTCTTCAGACTTTTCTGCCATTGACATCCACAGCATGATACTTTTCCTGTGACTGAGAGTTTGAATGGAGAATGGGAGACGTAGATATTTATTTGCGACTCTTAAACCCAATTGAGGAAAAAAACCCTTTTTAGTTCATTCAATCCGTAGTAATAAAAGTGGAGCAAATGCCAACTCAAAAACTGCCTGAGATTTACACGATCCAGGTTAGGTCGATTGCTTTATTCATTTTCAAATCTTGTTACGAATTGATTTTGTATGTGACAGAGAGGATTCCATGCATTACATGTGATGGACTTAATTTGTTTTGCATGGAGTAAACCAAAAATACCAATTACATTGCATGCTTTCATGTATGCTAAATCATGTAACAAATCCATTGAGTTCATGAATTGGTCAATAACTGAGTCAAAATGTTTGCTATCTGTCATTATTAATTAATTAATTTAATACGTGCTTGCATTTCGCTATACAGAGCAAGAACTTAATATCCATTTCCAGGGGTTATGGCTACATGATTAGCTTTAACTAACTTTTAAACTCATGTTTATATTTCAAATTAGTGATGGTTTGGCAAGATAAGCCATTATTAATGATTGTTTGTTTCATAGTTGAAAGGCATTCAATAACCATTCAAACCCTTAATGAAATCTCATGCTAAGCAAACAAAATCTAGTTCTTATGATAGGTCAACTCTAAACCCCTTTTTTAAACATGCAATTAAATCATTTATAACTAAATCATCCATTATCCCAAAAGTAAATGGAAATGATGCCTAAGGAGTTCAGAAGCTGAACCAGTTTTTGGTTTGAGATATGGATAGTTGAATTGTATTGTTTAGTCTTTCTGTAGATCTTTGAACTTGATTCTTGGAATACTATATCTGAACCATAATCTTTTATATTTTGTATCATAGATTCTTTAGATTATTTAGTTACCGGAAATTCCACTACTTACCAGGAAATGTTATGAGGTTATTGTTGACTGGGAGCACCGGAGGGGAACTTGACCCCTTTGCATAAATTGCATTAACAAGTCATTGTGCATTAACATTAGCTCTGCTCAATATGTAAATACACAAAGGATTTTGACCCATACTTGAACAAAAGACAATATTCTTGACAGTTTGAAAAAATCAGTATTAAATTGTTGAAAAAAAATTTATGAAGTAAATTGACAATGCCTTTGAGGACCAGTGGTGTGATCAAATATGTGTGAAAAGAAATCTTTCACTTGGCAGAATAGATTCTTCACAGTTCTCAACTTCATTTGATATTTATCAGTATCTAGGGTTTTACAGAATCAAGTTCACTTTCTCTCTTTTGATAAGTATAAATCAAGTCAACTAAGTACTAGCAATAAAAAGCCTTTAACTTTACGAGCCAATTGCAAAGGTTTTGAGCTAATCATGCTGGATCTCTTATTATATATGTGCCTGTCCCACATTTGTTATACTTTTCCCCATAGTTAGCTACCTTGAAATTTTGGCATCTAACGTAACTGATGCTTTTTATTGAGCTGTGACCTCTACATGAATAATGGAATTTGAGTTTCTAGAAACCCCATTGATTTTGATTAGGCAACTTAATTTGCTGCTTCTGTTTTGTGCACATTGTATGCAATAGTAGCATGCACAACAAATACAGATTTAGCGAACTTTCTATTTGTTAAGAAGATAATGAATCAAGCATAAAAGACAGTTGTTTCTGATTTAGCCTGGCGACTCATTCCATCAATTTTTTTGTCTCAGGAGCAGATCCGAATAGCTCTGTATGTGCAAAAGGCTGCAGTGCGTTTCGTTCAAGGTAAAACTAAGCACCAAATTCATGTTATTTCTGCATCTCCACTTCCATCACATTTGATTTCTTTGGTATTACAGGCGTTGATGATACAGACAATATCGAAGAAAAGATATCTACTGCTGCTCTTACTCCAGACGATCTCGCTTCATTAGTACATACACATGATGTAAAGCGTTTGAGATCTCATGGAGGTACAGAAGGGATATCAAGAAAACTATCAGTGTCTCTTGAAAATGGTATATCCATGAGTGAGATTTCAAACAGGAGGAAAACACATGGTGCAAACAAATTTATTGAGAAACCTCCTAGACCCTTCTGGCAATTTCTATGGGACGCCATGCAAGATCTAACTCTCATGATACTAGTGGTATGTGCTGTAGTATCTGTAGGAGTTGGAATTGCAAAAGAGGGGTGGCCCGAAGGTACTTATGATGGTATTGGAATAATCATGTGCATTGTCTTGGTGGTGGTGGTCACTGCAGTTAGCGACTACAAGCAGTCTTTACAATTCAGAGACCTTGATAAGGAAAAGAAAAGTATAGTAGTTCATGTTACCAGAAATGGTAGCAGACAGAAAATTCCCATTCATGAGTTGGTTGTCGGGGACATTGTTAACCTTTCTATGGGTGATCAGATTCCGGCGGATGGGCTTTATATATCAGGCTATAGCTTGTCAATTGATGAATCATGCTTATCAGGTGAGAGCGAAACGGTAATTGTTGAGAAACAGTTTCCTTTTCTCTTATCTGGAACAAAAGTGCAAGAAGGGTCAGCCAAAATGCTTGTTACATCTGTTGGTATGAGAACTGAATGGGGACGTTTGATGGTCGCTATGAATCAAGGAGGAGAAGATGAGACCCCTTTGCAAGTGAAGCTAAATGGAGTAGCAACAGTTATTGGAAAAATTGGTTTAGTTTTTGCTGTTTTGACTTTTTTAGTTCTGACTGTGCGGTTTTTAGCAGTGAAAGCTGTTAATGGTCATATGTCGAATTGGGCAATAAGTGATGTGTGGAGGATTCTTGATTTCTTTGCTACTGCAGTTACTATACTTGTGGTTGCTGTACCGGAAGGGCTTCCATTAGCTGTAACACTAAGTCTTGCCTTTGCAATGAAGAAACTGATGAATGATAAGGCTCTGGTTAGGAATCTATCTGCTTGTGAGACTATGGGTTCTGTCAGTACCATTTGCACAGATAAAACAGGAACGTTGACCACAAATCATATGGTTGTTACAAGAATTTCTATATGTGGAGAAGATAAAAGGGTTGAAAATAACAAGCCCGAAAATATACTCAGCTCTTCAATATCTGAGGAAGTGATAAAAACACTGATGCGTTGCATATTTTTAAATACATTCGCTGAAGTGATAAAAGGAAAGAATGGAAAGACTGAGATGTTAGGCTCTCCAACAGAGAAAGCTTTGCTGGAACTTGGCTTGCTATTTCGGAAGGATTTTGAGACACAACGGAAAGAGTCCAAAATAATAAAATTTGAACCTTTTAATTCAGCCAAGAAAAAAATGTCCGTGCTTGTGGAGCTCCCAGATGGTAATGTACGGGCATTTACTAAAGGTGCATCAGAAATTGTTCTTCGAATGTGTGACAAAATGTTGGCAAAGAATGGTGAATCGATTCCTATGTCAGAAGAACAGATAAATAATATAAAAAATTCCATTAATGGTTTTGCTTGTGAAGCCCTAAGAACACTTTGTCTGGCTTTTAAGGATGTTGAGGAAACATCTGATGAATCTATTATTCCTAATGATAACTACACACTGATTGCAATAGTTGGAATTAAGGATCCAGTTCGTCCAGGCGTTAAAGAAGCTGTTCAGACTTGTTTAAATGCTGGAGTTGTGGTGAGAATGGTAACTGGTGACAACCTTAACACTGCCAAAGCCATTGCTAAAGAATGTGGTATCTTGACTGATGATGGTATAGCCATAGAAGGATCGGATTTTCGTGATAAAAGCTCACGGGAAATGGAAGAGATAATTCCAAAATTGCAGGTGTTGATACTGGTTATAGAAACAACTATTAATAGACCCTCTGAATAAGATGAATAATGTAATTTGTTAAGAAAACAGAAAAAACAAAAAACAAAAAAAGAAAAGAAATTGAGAACTTGTGTTTTTCGCAGGTCATGGCAAGATCATTGCCTTTGGACAAACACAAACTTGTGACCTGTTTGAGGCAAGAATACGATGAAGTTGTTGCAGTGACTGGTGATGGGACTAACGATGCTCCAGCCCTACATGAGGCAGATATAGGACTAGCCATGGGTATTGCTGGAACCGAGGTTTGTATATAGTGGACAAAAATATATCTCTTGTTTGAGCTCATAGAAGAAGCTATATATTTGTTTGTTAATTAAGGACAAGTTCTAAAATCTCTGCAGGCGGCAAAAGAAAGTGCTGATGTGGTGATATTGGATGATAATTTCAGAACAATAGTGAATCTTGCAAAATGGGGTCGTTCTGTTTACATCAACATTCAAAAGTTCGTCCAGTTCCAACTGACAGTAAACATTGTTGCCCTTGTATCAAACTTTATTTCTGCGTGTGTCTCAGGTAACCCTTCATTCAACAAATCAATTGTAAGAGCTAATTACAGCTTCCTCCCTTGTGCTATGACTAAAGAGTTGAATAAATCTTGTGATAAACTAAATCTCACTAATTTGACTAATACCCAAAAAGCTATAGATTGACCAGTTTACACTTATTTAAAGAAGGAATACAAAAGAAGAAAGAATCCTGTAAAAAGATGAAACAATGTTCGCGGCAACTATTGTGAGATGCATAAAGGTTCTATACAAATTTCAAACTTCCAGAATATTGTCTGAGATTTGTGCTATTATAGGTTTTGTAACGCCTGTTTTAGTCGTAACACAGGGATTGGGTACGAGGGCCATTTTTCCTCTAAATTAATGCTTGGTGTATTCATGGACTTCAGGTTATGCGCCACTGACTGCTGTGCAGTTGCTTTGGGTGAATATGATTATGGACACACTTGGTGCATTAGCTCTTGCAACAGAACCTCCACATGATGGATTAATGGAGCGACCGCCAGTTGGAAAATATGTTAATATTATTACAAAAATTATGTGGAGAAATATAATTGGCCAAAGTATCTACCAGCTGATTGTTCTTGGAATACTCAAGTTTTATGGGAAGAGGAGCTTGAACATTAATTCAAATGCTACCCTTAACACTTTGATCTTCAACACCTTTGTATTCTGCCAGGTAACCAAACACCTCTCAAGTTAAACCTAAAAAAACACAAGTGAACATGTTGAATTATTTCTCATTTCTTTAGTTTGAAGAAGTTGTTTTATTGGATGACCCATTAACCCAAAAGTTTTAGGTGTTCAAAAGGATGAATATTAAAAATATGGATAATTACGCAGGCATATCAAGAGGTTGAGCCTAATTACACAAGCTTCCCCTGATATTTGAGAAATTACAAAAACCTCCCCCATTAAAGAATTTACATCATATCTTGATCAATGGACTTTGATTATATTCCGACTTTAATTTTTTGTGAATACCCCAATTTTTTCCTGGCCAATTACTTGTCAATAGTTGATTTAAGTTCATGATTATAATTATATTAACATGTATTGAGCCAAATATCAGGTCATGTGAGGTTAGTTTTTGTAATTTCTCAACCCTTGGTGGAAGTTTGTGTAACTAAGCCAAACCTCGGGGTATGCTAGTGTAATTATCCCGAAAAGTATTTAATGCCAAGTATGGCCCCTCGCGTACAAGCAGTATTCATCTTATATACAGCCTAGCATCTTCTTCTTTTGTCAAATCTTTCATAAATTTGAACAGTGAGATTTTAATCCACATTGATGCTGTCTTAAGATAGTAGTTTCAAATTCTAAGAGGATGATTGTAGCTTTTATCAGCACTTTGGAGTGTGAAAAATCAAGTTTTGCTTATGAAAAGCAGAAATAGCCACGAAGGTGAAAGCCAGATTTGTGGCTTCAGCTTCTAAATTATTTTCATACATAAATTGAAGTTTGTTTACAATAGTAGAAGTGCTTCTTAACTCTCTTTGTTTCCTTTTTTCCCCGCTAAAGGCTCAAGAATACCTTCTTTTTTTTTTTTTTTCCAACTTCTTCGTTTCCCTCCAACACGCTCACTTTTACTACACAAAACGTTTCCAACTAAACTTCTTGAAAAGTAAACGTTTTCTCATACACCAGAAGATCACCTCATTTAGAAACAACAGAAATTAGAACTCCAATGTGCTCCACTATTTCCCAACGAACACTAACACCCTTTCCCCCTTGAACCACCAGGTTTTCAATGAAATCAACAGCCGTGATATGGTGAGGGTAAATGTTTTGCGTGGTATCTTCAGAAGCTGGGTTTTCATTATTGTCATGGTCGTTACAGTGACTTGCCAATACTTTATAGTCGAATATATGGGCAACATTACAAATACCGTGCCACTAAATAAGAATCTCTGGATAGTTAGTGTCTCCATTGGATCCGTAAGCTTGATTACTGGAGCCCTGCTCAAACTTATTCCGATTCCTGCGGACAAGAACGAACCACCTGCCGTGCATCATGATGACTATGAAGCATTGCCTTCAGAACCAGAAGAAGCAGTTTAGAAGAGGTACAATTGTTTACATACATCCGAATTATCTATATATTTTGCTTTTACCTTTGGAAGGATGAAATATTTTGTTTTCCACTATACAAATAATGAAGCAAAAATAGATTGGTCTTTGTTGATTTTGATTATGAGCTTCATGGGGAAGGAATTTGTTCAGAGATGTGTGGAATGATGTTGTGTTTGTTGGGGGAAGAGCTGAAAGGAGGATTTTATCAATTATTATCACTCTAATAGGTTTATTGTACAAAACGACTCCTTTGTTTTCTTTTGTAAATCAATTTTCATTGAATTGATTCAGTTTCCAGAATGTCATTTTCCGGGTTGAAAATTATAAGTTGACTTGACTTTGTATTAGAACTTATTTGAGAAACAATTTTTCCTTTTATTCATACTCATTGTATGTATATTGAAACCAGAAGAGCAAAGTTAAACATTTTGAATATGATATTGAGGAGTACAGTTTAACAGTTTGGGCTATAATAGTTGAACTAAATGTCTTCGTGTTCCGAAGGTGGGCGCAGGTGGCACCTGCTCCTCCTAAATTTTGAATTTTTATTATTTTTATATATAATCTTTGGTATATTTATGTTTTCGCTCCCCTGTCCGGTGTTCGGGTTGGCTAAATTTGGCTCATTGTGTGGTTGAAGTAAATATTTGGCCAAAAGTCCAAAACTCTAATCAAAATGCACACAAAGTATAAGTAATTATGCCCTTTTTTTTTTTCAATTTTTGCCAAGACATCCATGCGAACTACATCAAAAGGGAAGAATCACTCCTAATGTTTTCTTCGGAAAATCTAAAATTCAAGGCTGACATCTTACACTTGATTCAAAATCGAATTTTGAATTTCTTGTTTTAGATTTGTGTTTGATCACGTATAAAGATGTCAATGTTTTATCTTACAAAGATATAAATTTTTTCTGTATCATAATTATTTTTTTCTTCTAATATGGGCCATTTATGATGTGTGTATCTGAGTGAAATAGGAAATGAACACAAAAAACACTCCCAATATTTGTCGAACCTAACCCTTCATTTTCTCACCTGAAGTCACCACTTTCCCAAGATCATAGGCAAAAAAAAATCTAACATGAAAGGAATTTCTTTCTTCTTTCAACTCAAACCTTCGAATTTGCACCATTATTACGTGAACCTTACTCATAAGTCATAACCTCCAAAAGCGCTAATCTTTCGTATTTAAATCAAACATTGATCACATAACTACACTAATATACATTGATCACATTCTACTTATGTTTCCCTGAACCATCTATGATTGAGAGCAGCTTCTGCAGTTATTCTCTTAGCCGGATCATAACTCAAAAGCTTGCTCAACAAATCAAACCCAACTTTTGTCAGCATAGCAGAAGGAATCTTGCTTCTAAGCACATTCCTACGCCGTTTGATCAATATGCCTTTGCTTCCTGGCAAGCTGGGAAATTCAGGCCAAACTTTCTTATTTGGTCCGCCAAGAATCTCATATATCTTCATAACCTGATTTATTTCACTTTCTCCTGGAAAAAGTGCTTCTTTCAACAAAAGCTCTGCCATTATACAACCCACAGCCCACATGTCGATCGCAGACGAATACATCTTCGCCCCGAGAAGCAGCTCTGGCGCTGTATACCATAGCGTCCCCACCTTCGGCGTATACGGCTCCACCCAATCGCCGAAATAGCGTGACAAACCGAAATCACATATTTTCAACTTGTGGGAGCCCTTCACTTTCTTCATCAGGATGTTGGAAGGCTTCAAATCCCGGTGCATCACACCGTTATAGTGTAGGAACTTCACCCCCTCCAAAAGTTGGTTCATCAACCCCTTAGCTTCAATGTTTTTAGATTCTTTGATGTACATTCTGAGATCAGATTCCAGATACTCCATCACCACGTAGAGGCCGTCGCGGTTGTCAACCCTGACGTTCTTGAACTAGCTCGACAATGCGGGGGTGACCATTCAGGTTCATGAGAATCTCGATTTCCCTCAATGAGGTCAGGCATTTTCCGTCCAACTCCTTCTTGATGGCCACAATTTCTCCGGTTATCTTGTCGCTGGCTCGGTGCACGGAGCCGCTGCTGATCGCATTGAGGAAGTCGTACTGATCGTCCACAATCGGCGATCCGGAAATCAAATTTTTCGTTATCTCGGATATCAAATCTTGGCGAAATCTAGTTTTCTTGGGACAGGGTTGGTTAATCGTACCTTCGTTTTTGTGATAGTGATGGTCCGTCTTCAGCTTCTTCAGAGGGAGGTATTGATAAACTCTGCTCTGAAAAGCACCCATTCTGCTAAGATCCAATGCTATGTGTGAGCAAATGCTAGAGCAAGCTAATTTCCTTAGACTTTTTATGGGAAAAATCCCAGTTACAGTCGAAAAGGTTTTGAACGTCAATTTTTAGGATGAATCCTAATTATGATCGAACATGCTTTCATGAAGAATTCTAATTGTATTCGAAAAGGTTTTTAACGTTAATTTTAGGATGAATCCTAACATATATATATATATATATATATAATTTATTTATTTATTTTTTTAAACACACAACCAAGTGGGATTCAAACCATGTTGGCATATATTTATTATTGAGGAAATTGTTATTTTTGTTCCACAAATTACCCACTTTTTAATTTTGGTCCAAATCATTATGAATTTTCCAATTTAGATCCCGTAGTGTCTGATTTTTTCAAATTTCGTCTCGCCATTAATTATCCGTGGATTACAAATAAAAATAATTGTTTTGAAATATTTTGTTCTCACTTATGAAAAAAAAAAAATATTTTGCTCACTTAACACCCTAAAAAGAAGTTACTATCTTAATTATTTTATATTTAAAACAAACAATGTATTTAATAAAATATTTAGCCTCTTTCTTAACTTATTGGCAACTTTTTTAGAGGCCACTCAGAACTGTCATTTTGCCGTTCTCCGTGTTTTAATACATCGAAACATAAAGCTCGGCCTGTTGCTTATTTTGTTGAAGCTTTCTTCTTGGACCCTTTAATTTCTTAACCACCAAGGGCCGGTTATTTTCATAGAACTTGGTCTGTTTACTAATTTGTTGTAGTTTGGTCACACTTAACTTGTTGTAGCTTGCTAACTTTGTCACTTATAACTTATTGAAGCTTGGTCCTCCTATTATCACGTTGTGTTTCAGAGTTCAGACCAACACAGTTGAAGGTGTCGGTATTTGCATCCATTCACGCTTCCTTGATTTAAGTGTAGAGGAGTAAATTTAATTTAGTGCCTTGTCATATTCACAATGTTTGAAACATTTCCTTGCATTAATTTTATTTAAATTAGCCTCCTTGTCATTTTAAATAAATTTTAAATAACTTCATTAATAGTGGCATTTGACATTCACTCTCCAGATTTGAGAGTTTAACTCATATTTAGGTATTAAAATATTAAAATAATCTATTATTTTAATATAAAATATTTTTTCTCTTTTTAATTTTTTTTCTTCATCTTGATTTTTTTTTCTCTTTTCCACCTAGTACAAACGTTATTCTTTTTCAAACTTTTTTTTTTTTTTTTTTTTTTTTTTTTTTTTTTAATCTATACTATCATATGAAGCGAAAGAAGATAATAACTCTTTTGTACTCTTTTTTTTTTTTAATTTATTTGTTTTTTTATCCATTTTGTTCTATTGCATTATTTATTTATTTTATCACTCCAACTATATTTTCTCAACTTTTCTTTTCTCTCATTCCACCTCAATTCCTTTATTTTTTATAAAATTTTCATCTTTTCTTTCATCTTTTATTCTATTTATTCATTAATTTATCATAATTTAATAATTATATTAAAATAATTATAAAATATATATCAATATAAAAAATAATTTTAATATATTCAAGTAATAATATTTTTTTATTTGTAACAATGAGTGTGCGGGTGTTACTAGTTTCTTATTATTTTTAGTTAGTAGGGTTGAAAACAAACCATTTTCTTCGATAAGAATAAAAAATTATATTTTTCTGCTCTCAATTTATGTTCAAATGTAAAATTTTAACAACAATTAATCAGAAAAATGGGTTAATCTTTTTTGCACCCCAATGTTTGGGGTGTTTTGTACTTTGGTACCTAACCTTTGAATTTTTACACTTTAGCACTCAACCTCTGAATTTTGTTGCACTTAAGTGCCCAATATCAAACGTGTCATTTTCTTATTGGTCAGTTGGGTACATGTGTTATTTTTTTGTTGGTTGGGAGTACTTAAGTGCAACAAAATTCAAAGGTTAGGTACTAAAGTATAAAATTTGAAAGGTTGGGTATTAAAGTGCAAAACACCCCAAACCTTGCGTTGCCCAAAAAAAAAAAAAAATAACCCAAAAAAAAAATCATACTTTTCTTCTCTTAATTCAATTAAAAAAAGATTTTTAACCACTAAAATCGAATACTGCGTTAAATAACAAAACTGAATAAAAGATAATTATTTAGACAAAGATAAATATGTAGTCAATACAAAAATACACTAATTTAGACCTAATTAATATATAAGAGGTCATTTTAGCTTTAAAAAAATATATTAAATTAGACTAAAAACTAATTAGGGAGGCGGTGTGAATTTTTTTTAGATATCAGAAGAGGTTAGATTAAAATAATTTTTTTTTCAATGAGGTATTTCAAACATTTGAATATCACAATGGGGTAAATTGCATTCGAGTCACATCACTCCAGTATGAAGTCATTGGAAAAAACTTGGTGATACGTAAAGTATGTCTTGTATTTGATTGTTGTGCGTACTTTACGTATTAAGCATATTAATTCATTGGAAATTTTGTAAAACTAGAACTGTAATTGTACTCCTCCTTGGTGTTTACAATTGATAAGAAAGAATGTTGACAAAAGTTCTTAAAATCAAGCACAACACAAAGTTTATGAGATGTTCTGTGCCGCATCAGGAAAATACACCATATAATTAAGTTCCATCTATTAATAATTCAATGAACTCAAGTGTAATTAAAGGATATTCTTTTTAAACTGTGGTTGAAGTCAAATTTCATGTCACAACACAAAAAAGCCTTCTCTTTCCACATTATAAATTTTCAAATTGAAAATTACAAATTTAACTAACATTACACAAATATATCATTACACCTTCAATATTATTACAATATAACCCCTAAGGGTATGATTGGAATTTTAAAAATAATATTGCTAACGTCAGTAAAAGTTAACACCGTTATTAACGGTTGGGGCAATTTGTGAGAGAGAATATAAACCTCAATGAGATATTCGTAATTTCTCAAACCTCAAGGGGAAATTTCTATTTTCGCCAAACCTCATGGGGCGTTAGTAATTATCCCATAATATTTTAAACTTGGTAAAATGTATGATCGACCCCATTTATAGCTATGGGGTTACAGGCTAGTATACACTATAAAATGAACTAAACACAATTTTAAATTACGCTAACTAACTAATATATTCAAATATAACCGAAGTAAACTCTTTGTACATAGCTTATTAACTATCTTTATGTATATGTTCTATATATGTAGTATTTCAATAGCCACGTTTTATGATCACTTGATTGTTTACCTTTCAATTTAGTGAATTGCTACAAATGACCCTTTCAAACATCTATCACAACCTGTATAGATCACCAACTCATTAACATTTAATGAAGAAATAAATTTGACACCATTGAATGACGAGATCATCAGATCGTAGAATGATAAAACGAATATTCCGGTGTTGGTTCATTCATCTGTACAATAATTAAATAAATACAATAATAACAATAGTAATAATAGTATACATAGCTTTAGCGAGCCCGTATCAGATTTCCTACTTCAATTACGTATCTCACCTCTAGTCTCATTCACTCATATACGCCAACTGCCTTGGTTTCAATAGTGAGATTAGGAGAGAGAAACATTTGTGATGTGTTAAATTAAAAAATATCAACAGATTATAGTTTATATTCTCACCTGACAACCCATACAAGTCGCGTATATGGGTAAGTGAAATAAGAGACGAACTACAAAATTGAAATGGGGGATCCATCCGTGAGTGATTGTGCAAGTCGCATATGTTGGATTGAATCTGTTGAGGAGAACAAGGATTTGAAAGGTATTATATAAAGATGATCAAATGCAAATCCCGTACTTAAGTATTAAGCATATTAATTCATTGGAAAATTTGTAAAATTAGAATTGCAATTGTACTCCTCCTTGTTGTTTACAATTCAAAAGAAAAGAAATTTGACAAAAATTCTTAAAATCAAGCAAAACACAAAGTTCATGAATGTGATGTTCTGTGCCGCATCAGGAAAATACACAAGTTCCATCTATTAATAATTCAACGAACGCAAGTGTAATTGTAGGATATTCTTTTCAATTGATGTCAAATTTCATGTTACAACACAAAAAAGCCTAATTTAACTTAAAATTTAAATTTCTTGAATTTTATTTAAAATTAATTTTGAATACTATTAATTAGCTCTTAATATTAATAAGGCAAAGACCCGGATTCGAATCCCTCTGGCCACTTGGGGTGTATGTAAAATATATATATATATATTAATAAGGGCAAGAGTGTCAGTTCCATTTTGATATAACATATAATGAATTAATGATATAATAGATTAGATAAGTGGGGTATCAAAGTGCAAATAACATATAATAGATTAGATCAGTTGTGGTTTTCACAAAAAATTAAAATGGTGGGGTATCAAAGTGCAAATAACATATAATAGATTAGAACAGATTATAGTTTATTCTCACCTGACTACCCATTAGGCTTGGTTTACTTTGAAAGAATATGAAGGGTCTACTAAATAATATGCCATAATCTACCATTTACTTTGAAAGAGAGACAATCTTCTCATTTCCTGGAGCCCCATGATAGCAGTGGAATCGACAAGACTAAATAGTAGCTCCTTGAGTGAGCTACTATTTAATCCACTACTCATGGATGAGATGTAATGATTTAATTGTCCCTTAATACTTATTAGAACTATTGTCTTTAATTTTTTATTTTTTTAAATTTTGTTTTTCATTCTTTATGTTTTATTTTTTTAATTTTTATTTTTATATCTTTTTCAATTTTTTTTAAAATTTTAAACTTCTTTTTTTCTTTTTAATTTTTTTAATATTGAATTTTTATACTTTTTATTTTTTTTTTATTTCTTATTTTATTAAGTTTTTATTTTCATATTTTTAACTTTTTCTATATTTTAATTTTTTTAAAATTTATGATTTTATTAAAAAATTTTAATTTTAATTTTTATTACTTTTTTATTTTTATTTGAGAGTTTTTGAATAAACTCCATGTTTGACTAAAATTTTTTAGTTCACTCCACAATTCAAATAAATTTTTAGTTTGTTCACTATTAATATAAATTATCTATTTTACCCTTAGTTTTCTTAATATGAAGTACTGACATTTGAGTTTGTAGAACTATATTTAGATTTTGAAGACCTATTGTGATACGCAATAGTTTGTTATTGAATGAAGAACTTTTATGTTAATATGAAATATTCACTTATACATTTGTTGAATAATATCTGCATTTTGAGGAATTATTGTATTATTTAGTTATTGGTAGTTGAATGACTTAACGAATTTTTTTTTCTTAATATGAAATATTTATATTTGAATTTGTAGAACTATATCTAAATATTAAGGAATTATTGTGTTATGCAACGGATAGATGTGAAATGAAGAAATTTTCTCTTAATATGAAGTATTTATATTTGAATTTGTAAAACTATATCTTAATATTAAGGAATTATTGTGTTATGCAACGGTTAGATGCTAAATGAAGAACTTTCCTCTTAATATGAAGTATTTATATTTGAATTAGTAGAACTGTATCTAAATATTAAGGAATTATTGTTTGATGCAACCGTTGGATGTTAAATGATGAATTTTTCTTTTAATATGAAGTATTTAAATCTGAATTTCGAACATTAAATATGAATTTTAATAAATTATTGCGTTATGTAACCGTTAGTTATTAGATAAAGTTTTTTTTTTTAAAATATAAAGTATAACATTATGTAATTGTGGAACTACATCTAAATATTAAGGAACTGTCGTGTTATTAAAAAATATGGCAAACGAAGGATAATTAGGTCATTTTAGAATAATTAGGGAGTTAACTAAAAATTTTTTTGGAATGAGGAGTATACTTAAAATTTAAGTCCTATTCAGGGCTTACTCTAAATATTCGTTTTTATTTTATATTAATTTATTAAATTTGCAAATTTTTGTTTTTGTTATATTTTATTTTAATAATTTTTTAATTTTTACTTTTTATTTTTTAAAATTTTCATTTTTTATTTTAAATGTCTCATTTTTAAAAAAATTTATTTTATTAGAATTATATTTTTGCAAACCAGGTTACAAAATGGGATTGGGGGTGGGGGCGCAATCAAGTGACCTTTTCCACATAGGGAGGGGGCATTTTTGTCACTTAACTAGTAGAATGAAAGATTAAAAACCATCAAAGTAAAAGGCATGGGACAAACAAAATTGCTCTAAAATTGAGATTTCTTTGAAAGTAAAGAGGGTGATGGATAATATAATCAAAAATTTTACTATTCATAATCTATTACCAACGGATAAGAATCTTTCAAAGTAAACCGAGCCTTACTGGTCCTAGTAAAGAAACGATGAAGAGGGAAATATCAATGGCTGAAAAGATTTGAAATTGGGGGAAAAAAAAAAGATGAAAATGGAAAGTTTATAGTTACCTTAGGGAAGCAAAATGCGAGTCAGTGATATATATCAACATTTGGTATATGCTTGATTTTGTGATAATCTTGTCCTTCTCGACCATCCACCACTCTTACCCTGTTTTTGAATTCTCTAGGCATGCGAAAAATATGCAGTTGTTTGAGAGCAGTGATGGATTTCAACCCTTCCGGAATCATCTCCAATTTTCTACAGCCAAAAATAATTAGCTCAGAGAGCATTGGCATTGCATTTTCCTCCACTCTCCATTCCACTAAATTGGGCAAATCCCGTAATGTCAGATACTTGAGCTGAGGAAACCCGTTTGCCCGACAAACCATCTCTTTCCCAATAAATGAATTTTTGCCTAAATAAAGCTCCTTCAACACTGGAAGCTTCTCTAGCATTTCCATTGGGTCTTCCAATACATAACAATCCTCACAACTAAAGTAAAACAGATTCTTACCGAGATGGTTTTCGTAGGATGACAATTTGTCCAAAGGACATTTAACTATCAAGCTAGTCAGTGAGTGACACATGAGTATCTTCTCAAGAAGAGTTGGGTCTCCATCTATTTGTGAATTCGTCATCTTGCACTCATTCTTTATCTCAAAACTCGTCTCGCGAAATTGATCCTGGTGATTTAGGATGTGGTCGACAATCATGACCAAACTTCTTTCATCACAAATATCCCCATCAAAAACACGAAGCTTCTGCAATTTAATCAGATCAGCAGCAGCATCCATCGAACTATCGAAATTCAACAGTGTCTCTAACTCGTTCAAGCCGTCAAGTTTCAAATTTCCGCCTCCTAGGACACTCCTGATAGTAGGTAATGGTAACGCTAAATACTTCAAACGCTTCAACTTACATATGAGATTAGGTAATATAATGCTATCCCTTGTTCTCAGATTTAGAGACTGTAAACATGGTAGCTTACATACTGATGTTGGCAACTCATCCACACGACTACCTTCTATACTCAAATGCTTTAGCAGGATCAAATTTTCAATTCCTTTGGGCAATTGTCTGGTTTGGAATTCGCAATTTTCAAATATTAAGATTTTGAGAGATTTGAACATCCCAAAATTACTAGAGACCAAATTAACCTCCCTAAAATTCCAGGCTTTACTCAAAAGCAAAAGTGACCTTAATTTTTGATATTGCTGAAGCTGACAATCTTCTGCTTTAATATTTGGGGAAATAACCAACCTACTAACCGACGAAGCATCTTCTCTTCCCTTATGATCTTCATCCAGAACCTCAAAAAATCCTTCTTGCTTTCCCTTCGACAAACAAAGATCTCTCATTAGATCATGAAGACGGCATGATTCAAACTTGTTATATACGGACCGTTCATCAATTTCAACTTGAACCATACACCTGTTTGCTAACTCCAACAAATAGCGTTCTGCTACATCTCTCAAACTTTCTCTTCTTCCTTTATCTTCGGATGAAACCATTCCTTCACCCATCCATAATAAATACAAATCTTCTGTATAAATATCTTCATCCTCAGGAAAACATCCCAAATACAGAAAACACGACTTCAAGTTGTACGGCAACAGATTATAACTCAAATCCAAAACTTGTTTAACATTTTTGTTTTCTTCCACACCTTTTCCGTGCATTAGATATGAATCAATATCTTTACACACTTTTTCCCACTCACTCCGAGTTTTTTCTTGACGTAAAATTCCTCCAATAACAGAAATAGGCAATGGCAGACACCCACATTTCCTCACCATTTCCCTGCCAATGTCTTCTAAAGCCTTTGATTGATCAATTGTAGAGAGCCCTGCATGCATAGATGAAAATTATTTTGGCTTATTAAGAATGAAATATTTAATCTAATCATTTTGAAGATTGATTTAAGCAATATATATAATGATTTATTAACTATTTATTATTTACAGGTACTTATATAAGAGTGCAAAATGCAATAATACATTTGATTAGCAAACGCCACACAGAGTGTTACCCTAACCAAAGCCCAAAGTAGTGCTAAATAAAGTAAAATAAATAAAAAAGTGGGAATTTAAATATAATTATGATATTTCATAAATTATATATATATCCAAATTGGTACCCAATGCTTGTGTTTCATTTAACACATCAGATCGCAACTCCGCCAAAAAGATGAGTCGAAAATCTTAGCTTAACAATTCCGCCTTGGTTATATAAATAGTATTCGTTTAAGTTTAAAAATGAATAATAAATGTAAAATAACTATGGGTATACTGAAAGGTCTTTAATTTAAGGACCATCATGAATGAAATTCGGGATTTTATTATTTTATTTAAAAAGAAGTCTTCATTCTATTCTAATTACAATAATTTTTGTTTTAAGGACTTTGGTCACAAAAAAGTCTCGAAAATGCTGATCGGTAAGTTATAAATTAAGTTAATTTGATTTATATTGTTATTTTTTGTGTACCTTGAAGACTTTCGGTAAAAGGATTTCTTTTGTTTTAAACACATTCATCCCCAAAGTGTTTAGAGGGATTCAAAGCTATAGTTCTGGAGAAAGAGCCCTTAATAACAACTTTGAATCAATCACCCTTTTTGTGATTTCCAATAAAAATTAATTGGTATATATATAATGATATATTCTAGTTAAATTTTATTACTTTAGATATATTGAACATTTTTTTGATATTTTTTTTAACTAACTATTAAATATAATGTGCATGCATTAATCTTTGAATTTATTAAATATTTTTAATTATGAATTTATTAGAATTAAATTATTTAACTTATAAATATGAACATCAAAGTCAAATAATAATTTGATTATAGATATTTACTGATTAATAAAATCTAAAGTTTTCAAATATAATATATAGCTAAGACATCATAATATACTCAAGTCAAATTATATATACTCATTAAAATATAGACCGTTAAATATATAACCCTTTTTTAGAAATTTACTCATTTAAGGATGTGGTTTGTTAACTTCTCCATGTAAGCGCGTTCTGGTTTTATGAGGCCCCACTTGACTCTCGTCCCGATTTTTATCCAATAAAAAAAGATTAGGCTTCCTCCGCATTATTTTTGTTGACCAAAAAAAGTATTTATAAAAATGAATTCTATTTTCAAGGTATGTGAATTATATCACTAAATTAATATTTAAGATTCATTTTGCATGAATTTTCTGAGTCATACTGTCATACCTAGCTAGTAATTTTTTTTTGTTGTCCATAAATTTTAAGGAATATCTAGTTACACAACTTTTAGTTGCAGAATTTTTGTTATTTTATTTTGTCAAAAAAATTATTAGATACTTTCATACGGGGTCTTTATGTAAAAAAAAAAAAAAAAGGATATATAATAGATCTTAGTAAAAGTTTGTTCAAATTATTGCCCACTCATATAGAAAAAAATATAAGGTTAATAATAAATAGTTCAAAATTAATATTCTCTCGTATATTATTTGTAGATTAAAGGAGTTTTATTAGAATTACTCCAGTTTACTTAATATACTATATATTAGGAAGGATTTTAATAATTTACTAGATTTAGTGTTAACTATTTTTGAACTCATTAGTTTTATTTTTTGCACTCTTGTCTTATCTTTATTTATTCTTTATCACTTCAGGGACATATTAGTTCCTTATTTATTGCTTTTTTTTTTTTCCTCCTCAGCTCAATACTTTAATTCCTTTTCTTTTCTTTAATAGTCACCCACAGACGTTGTTCATGTGTGCATAAATTAATTTGATATAGAGATCTTTTATAATTTCACACATTTGGGGTGATTTCTTAGTTTCCTCCAGTAATAACTTGATTATTTTTAGATAATAGTTGATAGAAACAACATTTGTAAGGAGTCCTATTAAAACCAAGGAATACATTATATTAAATTTATATCTGATGTACGAAAATTATTTTTTAATTTTAAATGATAAGTAGAAGATTTTTTATTATTGATTATTAGTGGAAGTTGGGACAATTTTCTTTCTAATAAAAAAGTGGGAGAAGTTAGATTTTTGTGGTATGGAAATGTGAAGATGTGAGATTTTTTAATAGAAAAGTGGAAGGTATGAAATTTGTGATGTAGAAACGTTATATATTTTATGTCTTCCATTACTAACCTTTTTCCAACCATTTTAAGAAATTAATATTGAGAGTGAGTTACATCTAAACCCCAAATGAGTTTTTTAAATAACAAAATATTTTTATATTTAGATTAAATAATATGGGATCCCCAAATGAATTTTAAAGTTACAAATGACGCTTTCTCCGTTAGGATTTATGATAATTTCATCCAAAATTTTAATCTAAATGAGTTTTTAAAACACAAAAGATCCCCAAAAATGAGTTTTCTAGATATCAAATGAATGCCATAGTTTTTCAATGAAGAGGGGCTCGTTTGTAATTTTAAAATTCATTTAGACGTCCAATGTTAATATATTTAAATATGGGAGTGTTCTGTTATTTAAAAATTCATGTGGGGGCTAGATGTAAATAAATCTTAATATTGAGGATATATATGAAAAATAAAAAATTTGGTTTTGCAGCCTACAATACTGCGGTTTGTGAGTGAAAAAATATTCCGCACGTTATCCAACATCAAACCTTGAAAGTTTAATTACCCATCTACTCCACAACAACCAATTTGAATGACAAGCCAATTTGATTAAAAATACCATAAGTTATTCTACTCTTATTTAAACAATAAGATCATTTAATTAAATTCAAGAAAACATATTATTCTAAAGTAAACTTCGGAAAGGGTAATATTTATAAGAAATCCATTATAAATGAAATGCCAAAAAAAAAAAAAAAAAAAAAAAAAAAAAAAAGAAGAAAAGCTTACTTTAATTACCGCATATATTCTTTTATATATATATATATATATATATACGTCTCACCATGAAGTTTCGTTTGAAAAGGAAAAGCTTCACTAATTAAGTTGAAGAACATATAAGATGCTCTAAATAAGACCAATTTAACATCCTCTAAAGAAGTATTTTTTTTTTTTTATTCTGTTGATTATATATATATTTTTTAAATTTGCGATCACAAAACATATTATTATATTACTCTTTCCTACAAATTTCATGTAAAAATGGAATACTCCCACTTTAGTAATATGCAGTGGAAAACTCTGCAGTCTGCACCAAAATTTAGAATGTTATTTATACATCATTATATGAAATAAAAAAAATAGAACAATTGTATTCTTACAACTTGCATATTCACTATCACTTATTATAATAAATATTTCAAATTTGTATTCCTTAAAATTATAAAAAATAGGTACAATTATAAGGATTATCAAATTTAAATATAAATTAACTCCTATGCATGCATTAGAAAAATGCTTGTTCAACTATGCATTTTTTATAGATCGAAGAAAGTTTAATTCTACTATATAAATGAGTTATATTCTAAATCAATGTACTTTAACATTTTTAAATTAATAAATTTATATAAATTAGATGAGAAGGGAAGAAACTAACCTTGTGAATTGTTTCCTGGAAGTGCTATCTTCTGTAGTAGCTCCCATCCTTCATCTTCACTCAAACACTTGAGTTTATAGACATATTCCGTCTCCGCAATTCTTTCATTTCTGCTTGTCAGCAAAACCTTGCAGTGCTCGTCTCCAATGGGAAAGGCTCTTTTCAAACTTTCCCAGTGATCAACTTCCCATATATCATCTAACACTACCAAACATCTTTTCGCTCTTTGTACGCCGCACAACTTTCGTACCAATTCGTCTTCACTTTGTTCTCCAAATGCCTCATTTGGACAAAGTTGCTTAAGCACTTCTTGGAGAACAGTTTTGCGCTGAAGTTGTTGGCTTATACAAATCCATGCACGAGCCTCAAAGCTACGTTGCACAGACTCCATCTGATAAATTTTGGTGGCAAGAGTGGTCTTGCCCAGTCCCCCCATTCCGCATATTGAAATCACTTGATTTGATTTTTCATCACTTGTCACAAGTGATTCAAGCAATTTCAATTCCTCCTCCATCCCCACAAAGTATCTTTCTACCTCATGGCCATAAGTTCTCCTTGACGACAATTCATCATCCACATAAGGTGGTGATGATGATGATGAGCTGGTTGCTCCTTTATTTAAAGACTCTGCCTTTCTTGTTAGATCTTCCATGCGAGATATGATGCCTTCAACTTCTTTCCCGATTTCGTGCACAGTCAAGCACTCGCCCAAAATACAAGCAAATCTTTTGAGTTTATTTTTGAGGCTTTTCCCTTCTCTTTTGGATCTGACTTGAATAGCATATCTTTCGAGTACGTTCTCAGCTTCAATGGACAAATCACGAAGTTTAGCAACCCAATCACGCACTGTTTCGGAGCTGTAGCTATCTCTTCTTTTATCAGCATCCTTCAAGAAACAGTGCATTGTTTGGAGTTGCCTCTGGACCTCCTCAATTTGGCCACCAACACTCGATAAGAGCTTTGCTTCCTCAATTAAGAGGTCTCGAAGTGTTTCGAGAGCCATTGTTGCAACAGAGTCAACCATCTTCTCTTTTCTGTATTCGATATAGTTTTGTTTATGAAATTTTAGATGTGATTATTTTCTGCACATTTTTTCAGTTCACTCCCAATATTGATATATATATTATAGAAGAATATACTTTGATCAACCAATTACTCTAGACATGGCGAATCTTACTTCCAATAAAGAACGGGGAAAAGGAAAAGCATGACCTTATACCTTACTTCCAATTAAGAACAGGGAAAAGGAAAAGCATGACCTTATACCTATTCTAGTGTGCAAGTTTCAGTTGATTAAAGGGAAAAGGAAAAGCAAGACTGTATACGTTATTTTATTCTAGAGTGCAATTCCCTGTTGATTAAAGGGAAAAGGAAAAGCAAGACCGTATACCTTGTAATGCATAAGTTTCAATTGATTCTATCAGTTCCGTAAGAATTGATTATCGACGAATGTTTTAATAATGACGCGAGTGACCTAAATTGAGCCTAAGTTATTGCCCAAAAGAACTATTTATTAATTATACTTAGACCTTTTGACTTATATACATAGCTTATTGCTTATATCTTTCCAATGTGGAAGAGGAGCACGAGATCCTCATCGCGGCGCATAGCTCATAACCGATCCGTTTGCATTAGGACTCTAGAATCCTGATGTGGGGCATAGGCATCACAGTCACCCCTTTTTCAACCGACCCATCTGCTTTGAGACTCTAGAATATAATCCCGATGTGAGACATGATATGAGCACTACAATCATCCCTCCTTCAAAATTCATGAAAGACCTGTCTGCATTGTGACTTTAGGAGGGGTTCCTAGGGGCCTAAGAGGTGGTTCCCGCACATGTAGCACTTTATCCCGCAAGTTAAAGAGGTGACTTTCATGTGCATAGCACTTTGCCTCTCATAGCACTTAACTCCCGCGGCTGACGAGCAACTCTAATACCATTTTGTCACACTCCAAAACCCATTGAATGCGAGTGTAGTTTTCAAGCCCATTGACTGTGACCTAAAATTAAACCTAAACCACTATACAAAAAGGATATCCGTTGGTTATACTTGAACTTTTGACTTATATATAGGAGGTGAATCTTACGGCTCAAGAGGTGGATCTTATGGCTCAAGAGGTGGCTCTTGCATATGTATCAATTTGTCCCGCAAGTTCAAGAGTTAGCTCCCATATGCGTGCACCATTTGTTTCGTGGCTAAGTAGTGGGTCTGATACCATTTTGTTATGGCCCGAGTTCATTGGAAGCGAGTGCAGTCTTTGGGTCCACCAAATGTAACTTGAAATTGGGAAAAGAAACATCGTCCATTGATTATAATTCAACTCTTTGATTTATAAACAAAGTTTATTGCTTATACTTTTTCGATGTGGGACAAGAGTATCATAAATAAAATAAGAAGTTCAAAGTTGTTTTATTATTTATACAGAATTTATCATTAGACAAGGAAATAATAAATGTTATTAATTATTTAACAATACATTGTTTAATTTATGCAATTCTGTATGCATTAAGCTACTTAATATCTATATGGGAAATTTGCAAATCTAGTTTTGTAACTCTCTATCTTTTTTGAGTTCAGTTTTTTCTTTGTAACTTTAATTTTATTGCAAACTGAGTACCGAATCTTGCCGGATTCTCCAGGTGGAATTTATCAAAATAATTGTCAACTTTCACCAATGAGATTGGATTATCCGAAAAAGCCCCATTGAATTAAATTATGAGGGAAATTTTTGAAAAATTAATTTCGAGAGAAGATCTCAATATTGTATCCGTTTTTAGCAGCAACTTTAGTGCTGTCCAGATTAAGGGCCTGACTAATATTCACAATTCAGGGAATGTCTTGAGGGAAAATTGCAAAATTGGTATATCATCTTACCCATTTTAGTCGATCTGGTACACTAACTTTTTCGGTAGTAAAAAACCCCCAGAACTTTTGATGACAATCTATTTGTAGCTGAAATAGATGTTGAAAATGTAGATAACATTAATCTTGATGATGCAAATGATTCTGATGATATGTCTGATTATAACTCTAATGACCACTGTGAAGCTGCTAATATGTCTGATAAAGAACTTGATGATGATCCACTAAAAGGAACATTCAATTATCCTGCTTCTGAGTTTGATGAGGGTAGTGGTAGGGTTGAATTGAGGGTGGGGAAATACTTTAATGATGTTTATCATTTAAGAAGGAGGTTGAAGGATTATGTCATACAGGAGGGCTTTACAATGATAAGGAAGAAAGATGATTTAAGTAGGGTCACTGTTGAGTGTGAGAATAGAGGATGTTTATGGAGAATGCATGCCTCAGTGCTTCTAGATCGCAAAACTTTTCAAATTAAAACCTATAATGGGGTGCATATATGTCTCAGAAGTGACTGCACTAGAGAGGCTAATGCAAATTGGATAGCTACAAAATTAGTGAAAATGCTTAGGAAAACACCTGATCTCACACCTAAGGATATTGAGGCTAAACTGAAAAATTACAACATTAAGCCTTATGGGAAATTGCCCTATTATGCTAGAGTTGTCCAATAGTTAATGGAAGACAGTGTTATAACTTTGCAATCAAACATACCAGAGGGACCCAGTCTGAATATAACTCCTACATTCTTATCTTTGTTGGTCTTGAGCCCTTGAAAAGGGGTTTTTTTGCTGGATGTCCCCCATTCATTGGGTTTGATGGATGTCACTTGAAGGGTGAGTATGGTGGAGTACTATTAGCTGCAATTGCTTTGGATAACAATAATGGGTTGTATCCGCTGGCCTATGCTGTTGTTGAGATAAAGAACAAAGAAAGTTGGAGCTTTTTTAGGGGGATTTGATCCAAACATCCCTTGGACTTTCATGAACGATAGACAAAAGTTTAATTAATTGAATTTAATGTTGTATTTATGTTCTTATTTAATTAATCGAGAATTTTTAACGTCGGATATTTAGAGTTACGCCCTAAATAGGACATGAATTTTTAGTATACTCCCCATTCCAATAAAATGTTTAGTTAACTTCCTAATTATCCTTCGTTTAGCCATATTATTGAATAACACGACAATTCCTCAAATTTTAGATCTAGTTCCACAGTTACATAATGTTATACTTCATATTCAAAGAAAAGTTCTTTATTTAATAACTAACGGTGGCGTAATACAATAATTCCTTAAAACTCATATTTAATGTTCGAAATTCAAATCTAAATACTTTATATTAAAAGAAAAGTTCTTTATATAACATCTAACGGTTGCATAAAACAATAATTCCTTAATATTTAGTTACAGTTCTACAAATTCAAATATAAGTGGTGAGTCTGAATATAAGAAACAGAGTCCAATCACTTTAGAATTTGTTTGATGTGAGAAAACCAAATGACAATCACCGGAAAAGGTGGGGGTTCAACCTGCTAGGACAAACACCAACAAAAAAGAGATCAGATGGCCAAGCTAGGGGAACTGGGGGTGATGCCCAGTTTGGCTCTCCGACGCTCAAGTCAAGTGATGATCTTAAAAGAGAGGAATATATGTAAGAGTTTCAGTAATGGAAGATTTCTTGCAGTGGAAGAGATGAAGTCTCTTATTTATAGTTGAGGGTCGGGGACCCTTTGGCAATTTGCTCTTTGTGGTCCTGACCTAATGCTGCCTTAACACGTGGCATAATGAGGAGAAACCTAGGAGGAATCATCTGCAAAAGCCGACGAAAAGGTGGTGCGGGCAACAGTGGCAGGTGCTCGGGAGTGTACGGGGTGTCAGAGAGCCATTTTGGGGGTTGGTAACGAGGGCCAGGGGCACGCTCGTGTCAACCAGGAGCCTGATGGGCTTGTGGATCCAAGTGGGGATCCTTGTCCAGGCTGTATGATGAGGGGGAACTTGGCCCTTGGTTGGCTAGCATGACAATGCTTTCACCGAGGGCGTTATGCACTCGAAATCCATTCGAAGCGAAAATTAAGGTATCCCCGGAAGCAAGGGCAACGCTCGTGCGTGAGCTACAATGAGTGACACGCGTCCCGGGCTGGGGTGCCATGTGTAAAAAACGTGGCGCAAGCACGGAGGCAGACGAGGGTGGCTTGGCTGGGACCAAGTGGCCACGTGCCTACAACTGGCTGCGCCACGTGTCAAAACGTGAGCCCTGTGTGTTTTGGTCCCATCATTTTGGCGCCCCCCCCCCCCCCCCCCCCCCCCAAGTTCTGGAGTCCTTAGTATAAGGGCTGTAGAATTCAAATCCTTCAAATATTTCGAGGGCAGCGCTCGGGAGAAGAGGTGACTTGCTGGGAAATCTTCTGCTGATTAATCATTAAATGCTTGTCCCTTTAACTGACAGCTTGCATCATTCCGTTTTTAATGCTGATGGGAGAGTGGGTGCGACTTTCCAAGAAACGGCGCGTGAATCTTGGGATGTGGGTGACGGTTCACAAAAGTGGGAAGTTACCTAGGCGAGAAATGATTGCACTTTAAAATTAAATGCCAGAAACGTACCAACTTCTTCCCCTATAAATAAGGGGTTCCTAACCAGTTTCATTTTTTACGCATCCAAAACTCACAGAGCAAATCTTCAAACTTTCAAAGCAATCCGCCGAGAGATTTCCAGCAAACAAAACTTCCCAAGAATTTTTTCACCGTAAGTGTTTTCGGGTATTCCATCTTCTAACTTCTCCTTGCTAACCCTAGTGCAATAGGATCCCACCTGTGCTAACTTTCTCCTAATCCTTCAAACTTCAACCTTCCAAAACGCGATGTCGAAACAAGTAGTAGAAGAGACCGCAAGGGAAATTGATGATATGTCCGCTTCCAGTTCATCTTCTCAAAACCCTATCCCCCCATCATCAATCCATGGGAGAGATATTCAGAGGGACCAGAGATGAAGAATTAGATACCATTGTTTCCGCTATGGAAGAGAGAAATCCAGGGGACGTTGAGCACATTTTTGAAGAAATGGAGTTGGTGATGGAAGCGGAGAGACAAAGGGTGGCCCTTCCAATAACTGAGAGCGCAACATACCATCATCTCCATATAGTGACAATAGCCGTACCACCTCCCACGCTCGAGGAGGAGATTGTGGAGCCGTCAGAAGAGTCGCTCGTCAAACGTAGAAAAAGGTCCAAGAAAACTAAGAAAACCAAAGGATCGGCCGAGGGCGAAGGCGAGGGTATGCAGGCCACCGAGAGGCCCCCCGAGGAGACTCCAAGCAGTATTGCCTTGGGGGAGATAACCTCTATAATAGCTCCAATATTCTGGGACGAGAACTTCAAATAGAGGATCCCAACTGATCATGAGCGGGCTAACAACCCTCCTCCTGGAGAAATGGCAGTTTTTAAAGACTCAGTGGTGTTTGGGGGTTTAAGATTCCCCATTCCTGTCCCAGTAACCAATATACTCAATGATCTCAATCTGAGTCCCTCGCAGATCGTTTCCAATGGTCTGGCGCTCATAACCACTGTTTTCATTCTCATGAAGTGCACAGGAAACCAGCCCTCAATGCGCAACTTCAACGCTCTATTCCAAGTTGCCCGCTCACCTCGCTCGTCTCCGAGGGCGGGTTTTTATTATATTCAAGCGAAGGCTGGCTTGAAGTTGATCAATTATCCTTCAACCTCCTACGGTATGGATTGGAATGAGAAGCACTTCTTCGTGAGGGCTCCAGAAGATGACGATTTTGGGATGCCCCGAGAGTGGGTTTCGCACGGGGAGGGTCCCTTAGTGAGGCATCTTTTGGAGCCCACTTTCCCTAAAAAACGGGCCCAAGATTTAGCGGGCGCTTTAAGAGACGAGGGTTGGTTGATACAGGCAAAAGACCTAATTGATGATGCGGAGGTTATGTTCCTGTGTGGGCTCACAAATGACCCTCATTTACTCAGCAACCCTCCCACTCGAACTTTGGAGAGAGAGATGGTTAGATTCTAGGGCACTAACCTTAGATAGGATCACTAATTGTGCGCTTGTATTTTGGATAACTTTGCAAGGGAAGTCTGACTCTTGTTTTCTTGCACTTTTCAGGTGCAAACATTATAATAGCAGGTGGAAACATGCGTAATGTCGCCAACTTCATCAATGCTCGCAACCGCCAACCACGTCAGCAACCACAGGACAACCAACAGAACCCTCGTGGCCGAGGGACAGTTCGAGGTGATGGTCGTGGGGGCCATCATGGAGCAAGTTCAAGCACTGCCCAACAACCCCTAGGCCGCGGAGAAAACTGAGAGGCCAACACCGAAATGAGGATCATCCCCGGACCAGCAGATACTACCAACACGAGGGGAGTCACTCCTCCAGTCACTGAATCAACGAGGCCACGCTCAAACGTGGTCATCAGGGAGCACCAAGGGGATGATATCCAAGTCTCCCAGAAAAGGAAGAGAATGCCAGATGTTATCCCCATACTGGGCAAGGGCAAGCAAGTGGTCGAGGACACCCAAGGCAACGGGGATACTTCCTCTTCTGCGGAGGAGCGTCTGTGGAGCTTCGAGCGCTCCGAGGATAGGTGTTTCTAGTGCCTACCCAACGAGGGCCCCATTCTGCTGAGCGAGCGTACACCCTCAAGGTCCATCACCCAGGGGCTCTACGATAGGGTCCAGTTCACAGGAGATCACCAAGCGCTGTTTTCCCAGAGCGTGGAGAGGGTCACTGGCGATCTCGTTCATGCGGTTATCTCTGTAAGTTTTTAACTTGTCTTGTCCAACTCTTCCTTAGATATTTTCTCTTACCAAATTCTGAACACAAACACTTCCTCCTTTCCCTTTTCTTTTTCTCTTTGTAAATGCAGCAAGTGTTTCAGAGGGCGAAGAATCTCCAAATGTGCGCAACTGTTTATTCTGAGCGCAAAGCGAAATACCAGAAGATGGCGCGCGCAAACGATCCTGCCCAAATTCAAGAGGAACTTGATGTGAAAAAGCTCAAGTTTCTCTCCCTCGTAACCGAGTATGATAAGATAAAGGAAGACATGAAGAATCTGCAGGAGGATTTTAAGAAGTCGGAGGTTGCTCGGAAGAAATACCACACAGATCTCAATACCCTCACTGAGGGCCATAAGAAGTTGATGGAGAAAACGAACGAGTGGATTCGTAGACACAACAAGGTCCAAAGGCAAACCTCCAAGGTCACCAAGAAGGCCTGTGAGGAGGAGTTCGAGCGGTTGCTCCCCAAGCTCGTAGAGAGGGCTAGTAAGGAGGCCATCATCAAATTCTTCCACTCTAAGGCATTCTCATTTGCTGTCTCGCTCCATTGTTATGATGAGGCTCAGAAGGCCTTTAACTTGGCTATTGAGCAGCTCATTCACCTGGGCTTAACAAACGCTTCTTCGAGGTGGAGGAAGAATATGGGGCTAGCCCTCGATGAGCATTGCGCAGAGTCCAAGGAGGGCGTGGAAAATCCAGAGGCCAACATCAATGAGCCAGAATACAACTACATAGTTGAAATCCTTCAAGATGAATACATGGCCGCTCACCCACAGGAGGAAGCGCCTTGCGTGGATACCCGGAATGAGGGGGCTAATGATGCCGTATCTGGAGTAATCTCACTGGCCGAAGTGTTGGGCTGATTTTGGGGGACAGATACCCGGAATGACATATCTGTCCCCCAAAATCAGCCCAACACTTCGGTCAGTGAGATTACTCCTGCTTCAACGGTCGAGACAACTGAACCATCAGGCCAGTTACCTCCCAACGCTCAAGATTCAAACGTGCCTGTCCCCCAACCTAAGAACCCGTAGCTCCTGCTCAAAACGAAGTGGTGAATCTAGAGGAGGACGCAGCTCGTGCTGCCTGAAGTTTCTTTCTGCCTCCTATGAAAGTTTTCCTATAACTCCTAACTTTCTGATGAATTCCATGGGCCAGGGTGCCCTCGCTTTGTAATCTAGAAGGCTTTGCCCCTCATTAATGAGAATTTTCCTTTCCATGATTGAGCGTCTTTTATCTTTTGTAACGTTATGCCATGAATTCTTACTTTGTGCTTGTTTTACCAAAATCTCGTAGCGAAGAGATTCTGAGCGATAAGCTAAGTAAATCATATAAACTTGTAAAATTTTGCTAAGTCCCTGAATAAGTACGAGGGCCTCATTTTGAGAGAGCCCTGGCTTGAGACTTGTGAAAATTTATCTAAATAAGGTAGAAGGGTTTGTGGTATGTTTTTTTTTTCTATTATTTTTTTAATTTTTTTGATGAACGCGAGGGCCCTGCTTCGAGGGTACCCTGGTTAAAAAACTTACAAAAACTTGTCTAAAAGTTTCTCCCTCGTAAGATGCAGCTGGTCCTTTTCTAGAAGATTCTGAGTGCGAAGGGCCTTATTCAAGGGCCCCTAATTACTCCTTGATGTTTGATCAAGTAATGCAACGAGTCCCACTTTTGAGCGTCGGGTGCTTGTTTAGAAAGCAACCCAGGCTATTAGGACGCTCATGCGTGCACATCTGGTTCCTTGCGAACTTTTTCAGATGCTGTACAAGTACGCTCATAGGCTAGCTACGAATATTGCCAGGCTTTCCGGCGAGGGCATATCACCATTTGAAGCAAAGCACTAGGTAAACATAGTTTTAAGTGTTGAGCTGAGGAGGGATTCGTGCGCCTTGAGCCTGTATAGCTTACGCTCAGGGTCCCAAGGGAGAATCCTTATCACCCTGCATAATCGAAAGACAGATAGATTCATCTTGAAGCAAATTTATTATAACTTACCTGAGAAATAGTAAATACATTGGGCCCTGAAGCGAGTTTTACAAGGCCATTTCAGGTAGATTCAAACATAAAACTGTCTAAGGTTGCATACGTTCCAAGGGCGGGGGAGACGGTCTCCTTGTAGTGTCTCGAGTGTGTATGTGTTGTTTGCTCTGACTTGCATAACTTTGAATGGGCCTTCCCAGTTGGGATCCAGTTTTTCCACGTGCTTGGATACCTCCACTTTTTTCAAGACTAGGTCCCCCATCTGGAACGTTCTTTCTTTGACCGCTTGTTATATTTCCTTGCCACAGATGCCTTGTATTCATGTATATGTGCCCAGACTTTATCCTTTCTTTCCTCTAAGAGATCCAATTCAAGAGCTCGATTTTCTCTGTTTGCTCCCAGCTCGAAGTATACCACTCGAGCGGATCCTTATGCGATTTCTGCAGGTATTATTACTTCTGAGCCATACATAAGTGAGTAGGGAGTTTCACCTGTAGCCGTTCGTGAGTGGTACGATACGCCCATAAAGTCCCTTGTAATTCCTCAGCCCACTCGCTCTTCTTGCTTTCCAGCACAGTCTTTAAGTGCTGGAGAATGATCCTGTTTGTTACTTCAGCTTGTCCGTTGGCCTGAGGGTGGCCCACGGAGATGAAGCATTGCTCAATGCCTAACTCTGAGCACCATTCCCGAGTATCCGCCACTATGAACTAGGACCCGTTGTCCGAAATGAGTACTCTCGGAATGCCATATCTGCAGATAATATTTTTCCATATGAAGTCTCTCACCACCCAGAAGGTGATTTTCGCTACAGCCTCCGCTTCGGCCCACTTAGTGAAGTAATCGACGACCAATATCACGAATTTCTTCTGTCTGACCTCCATTGGGAAGGGACCTACGATGTCAATACCCCATTGGTCAAGGGGCCAGGAGACATCAATGGGGATCATCTGAGCAGCTGGCACTTGAGGAATGTTGGAATGAAATTGTCACTTAGGACATTTCTTGGAGAAGGCAATGGCATCTTGAAGGATTGTGGGCTAATAGAATCCGCTCCTCAATACCTTTTTGGTGAGGACGCGCCCTCCAGAGTGATTGCCACAACTTCCTCCGTGTATGTGTTCGAGGGTCTCCTTGGCTTACGAGGGCCTCAAACATCTCATTGGAGGGCCCTAAAAGGACTTCTTGAAGAGTCTACCCTCGTTGTCCAGGGAGAAACGAGGGGCCTTGTCCCTGATTTTTCGTGCTTCCACTTTGTCGGTGGGGCAAGTACCATCCTTAAGGAACCGGATGATGTCATCGAGCCAATATGGCTCAGTGGGATCAATCATAGCCACCGCTCGGATGGGCGCTTTCTCTCTTATCAAGGGTTCCTCCGTCCTGAGGAACACAATGGAACGTTCACAGGACCCTTCGAGGGCGGAAGCAAACTTGGAGAGTGCATCGGCTCGTTCATTTTTCGCTCGTGGGGCCTGTAGAAGATGAAACTCTTTGAAATTTTTGATAACCTTCTTCGCTTTCTCCAAGTACTGTACCATGGTGGTTTCTCGAGCCTCATAAGTTCCTTCAATTTAACTTGCAATCAGTTGTGAATCCACATAGGTCTTGACCCTGGATGCTCCATTTTGCAAAGCAATTTTCAACCCTTGAACAAGAGCTTCATACTCTGCCTCATTGTTTGTGACTTGGAAGTCCAGCCTGATTGCAAAGTCTATCTCAATTCCGTTGGGGTCCCTAAGGGTTACCCCTGCTCCTCCCCTTGCGAGGTCGAGGAACCATCTGTGTGCTGGACCCATAGACCATTATCTCCTGGAATAGTAGGCTCCCGAAACGCTCAACCAATAAGTCTGCGACCGCTTGGGCTTGTATGGCTGTTCTAGGCTCAAAATTTATGTCAAATTGGCTCAACTCAATGGCCCACTTTATCAACCTTCCCGAAATGTCAGGTTTGGATAATACTTGCCTCAAGGGCTTATCCGTTAGGACAATGATTGAGTGTCCCTGAAAGTAGAGTCTCAGCCTTCGCGTTGCATTGATGAGGGCAAATGCAAACTTTTCGATCTCCAGATACTTCTTTTCAGTGCCCTGTAACATCTTACTCAAGTAATAGATAAGTAAATTTTTATGCTCGTGTACGACCACTAAGACCGAGCTCGTGGCCTCAGCCGAAACGGATAGATATACGAACAAGCATTCACCCATCATTGGCTTTGTTAGGAGTGGGGGGCTCGAGAGGTAGGTCTTCATGTCCGGTAACGCTTTTTCGCATTCCTCAGTCCAAGAGAAATTCCGAGCGTTACGTAGGATTCTGAAGAATGAGAGATTTCTATCTACCGAGCGGGAGATAAATCTGTTCAAAGAGATTATCTTTCCTACTAACACTTGCACTTCCCTGAGGTTACGAGGGGAAGGAATATCCAAGATGGCCTTGATCTTTTCTGGATTAGCTTTAATCCCACGTTGGCTCACCATGTAGCCCATAAATTTCCCCCTCGAACTCCGAAGGTGCATTTAGAGGGATTTAGCTTCATGCCATATTGGCGGATGATGCCAAACGTTCGCTTGAGGTTCTCTAAATGTGAGGATCGATACTCACTCTTGACGATCATGTCGTCCACGTACACCTCCATTGACCCACCAATCTCCTTCTTAAACATCCTGTTTACGGGGCGCTGGTAGGTGGCTCCTGCATTCTTGAGTCCAAAGGGCATGACCTTAAAGCAGTAAACCCCCATTGTACCACAAAAGAGGTTTTGGGGCGATCCTCGCGGGCCATGAAGATTTGCTAATACCCTTGAAAAGCATCCATCATGCTCATTAACTCACACTCCGCAGTCGAATCCACCAACTGATCAATTCGGGGTAAAGGGTAGGGATCCTTGGGGCAGGCTTTGTTGAGATCAGTGACTGGAGGAGTGGCTTCCCTCGTGTTGGTACTATCTGCTGGTCTGGGGATGATCCTCATTTCGGTGTTGGCCGCTCGGTTTTCTTCGCGGCCTCGGGGTTGTTGGGTAGTGCTTGAACTTGCTCCAGATGGCCCTCACGACCATCACCTCGACCTGTCCCTCGGCCGCGAGGGTTCTGCTGGTTGTCCTGTGGTTGCTGACATGGTTGGCAGTTGCGAGCATTGACAAAGTTGGTGACATTACGCATGTTTCCACCTGCCATTATAATGTTTGCGCCTGAAAAGTGCAAGAAAACAAGAGTCAGACTTCCCTTGCAAAGTTATCCAAAATACAAGCGCACAGTTAGTGATCCTATCTAAGGTTAGTGCCCTAGAATCTGACCATCTCTCTCAAAAAATGATGAGTCTGAATATAAGAAACAGAGTCCAATCAATTTAGAATTTGTTTGATGTGAGGAAACCAAATGACAATCACCGAAAAAGTTGGGGGTTCAACCTACTAGGACAAACACCAACGAAAAAGAGGTCAGATGGCCAAGCTGGGGGAACTGGGGGTGATGCCCAGTTTGTCTCTCCGACGCTCAAGTCAGATGATGATCTGAGAAGAGAGGAATGAATGTAAGATTTTCAGTAATAGAAGATTGCTTACATTGGAAGAGATGAAGTCTCTTATTTATAGTTGATGGTCGGGGACCCTTTGGCAATTTGCTCTTTGTGGTCCTGCCCTAATGCTGCCTTAACACATGGCGTAATGGGGAGAAACCTAGGAGGAATCTTCTGCAAAAACTGGCGAAAAGGTGGTGCGGGCAACAGTGGCAGGTGCGCGGGAGCGTACGGGGTGTCAGAGAGCCGTCTTGGGGGTTAGTAACGAGGGCCAAGGGCACACTCGTGTCAACCAGGAGCCTGATGGGCTATGGATCCAAGTGGGGATCCTTGTTCAGGCTGTATGATGAGGGAGAACTTGACCCCTTGGTTGGCTAGCATGACAATGCTTTCACCGAGGGCGTTATGCGCTCGGAATCCATTCAAAGGGGAAATTAAGGTATCCCCGGAAGCAAGGGCGACGCTCGTGCGTGAGCTACAGTGAGTGACACGCGTCCCGGGCTGGGGTGCCACGTGTCAAAAACGTGGCGTAAGCACGGAGGCGGACGAGGGTGGCTTGGCTAGGACCAAGTGGCCACGTGCCTACAACTGGCGGCGCCACGTGTCAAAACGTGGGCTCTGTGTGTTTTCCCATCAATAAGTACTTTATATTAAGAGAAAAGTTCTTCATATAGTTCTACAAATTCAAATATAAGTACTTTATATTAAGGGAAAGTTCTTCATTCAATATCTAACAGTTGCATAACACAATAACTCCTTAATATTTAGATATAGTTCTATAAATTCAAATATAAATACTTCATATTAAGAAAAAAAAATTCTTCATTAAGTCACTACCATTTGTTAAATAATAGAATAGTTCCTCAAAATGCAGATATTATTCCACAAATTCATAAGTGAATACTTCATATAACATAAAAAGTTTTTCATTCAGTAACAAACTATTGTGCATCACAATAGTTCTTCAAAATATAAATATAGTTTTACAAACTTAAATTTTAGTACTTCATATTAAGAAAATTAAGGGTAAAATAGATAATTTATATTAATAGGAAGCAAACTAAAAATTTATTTAAATTGGGGAGTGAACTAAAAATTTTTAATCAAACATGGAGCCTACTAAAAAATTTCCTTGTAATGTGGTTCCTCTATTCCATAGGTACTCTAGTACGGACAATATTGACAATCCTTGGATCGTGAACATTTGTATTTTTTATTGGATATTTTGATTAGTTATATATGAGATGTATCGATAATAACCCTATGACTAGATTAGCCGGTTTCTTTAAAAAATAAATATTTTCATCAAAATTTCATCAATAATATTATTCCCTCATAATATTCTGAGGGATTTTTTTATGAAATTTGGAGAGATTTTTTTAATATTAAATTTTTCTTTATATTTTTCTCCAAAATCTTTTGGAATTCCCTCAAAATTTCTTGGGAATTTCAAGAATTTTTTTCCCCTAAATCTTGTTTTTCAAATTAATAAATTTAATTTTCCCAAAAGATTTCCTCGGAATTCTATATATAAGATTTATTATGTTTTTAAATATACAGTTTTGAGTACACATTCAAACTATAGTATGCTCTTATAATATTTTTTAAACAATCAAGGAGTTTAGATTTTTTCCTTTTTAATGAATTATTTGGGCTGAACTTTGATTTGCTAAGAACTCGTGTACTTCACAATTTTGCAAACCAATGGATTAGATTTCTTAAAATTCAAAAATGGATTAATTACTAATTAGCCACAACATGAAAAATAGGCATGTTTACTTGGATTTAAGAGGATGGAGTTATGGATCAACTCTGCCTATTTTGATTACTTTAATAGGCTGTTAAATACATGTTTTATAATGAAATGACTTCAATACCCATCCTTGCCTAATATCAGATATGTTTCTCAATTTACTGAAAATGCAATATTAGACAAAAATGTAAATTGCAAAAGCCGACAAGTAATCGGTTATATAAGGCACCGTTTACTTTAATTGGTAGTAATCTATTGACATTGGGTTATAAATAGTAAAATTTTGAGTTATATAATCTAGCCTCCTTTTTACATTATTTGATTCATCATTTGTTATATTGCTTTTTTTATTTGGTCATTTTACTTTCACATATAAAGCCTAATGGATAGACATAATTTTTACCTTTTTAACCTTTCTCATTTTCCAACTAAAAATGCTCGAAAAGCAGCAGGCAAGAAGGCAGGTCCAATGGGTAATATGTATGATAATATGAGGACAACCATGGTCCATCCATCTCAACCATACTACAAGGCCCCTTTGTCTATCATAGTAAATGGTTGGATATGGGGTGTAAATTACCTAACACCCCATATTCAACCAAGTAAACGGTGCCTGAAAATACGAAAAAAAGTGGGTGAAACAATTTTATATGGGAGGCCATGGCCCAACCAAACCCAGTTTTTTATGTTCAAGTAAACTACAACCGATAGTGGATCACCTTTTGCTTAAATAAGCAAGATAAGGTAGATCTTCAAATAGCTAGTATACGAAACTCAAGTAGTCACTTCCGTCGTTCAGGAAGAAAGACTTCGCCTAATTCTTTTGAATCCCGGCCCGGTTTTTCCCCACTAACTAATTAGCTTACGACCACTGAACAAACTTGGTTGGCGAACATAGTTTATGCGCCGCTAATGTAGCGGCTTGTCGAGCATTTGACAAACTCACACCATCCATTTCAAATAGGATTTGTCCCGTGGACACACGAGCAATCCAACTATACCATACCTTCTAATATTATGAGGTAATAATTTGACCTAACAAAAAACTTATACAAGGTGCAATTTGAATTTTTATAATTTTCCATATAACCTTATCGTAGTAAGGATGATTTATTTTCTATTAATTTATTTTCTTTTTTGTTAAACTTCTTATTATCTTTTTTTTTTTTTTTTTCACTTACTTTTGTTTTCTTATTTAAAATATTATGAAGCTATATATATTCAGTGAGAGACATGTGAACAGATTCTTTTTGTTCGGATCCGTAGAGCATTCATATAATATAATTACTCAGTCAGTATGCGATATCAACATGGAACGAGAATTTTAAATTGAAAACAAATAAAAATGGAAAAGACTGAAGAGTAAAATGTCAGTTATCAATATCAACAATCGGTATGTGCTTGACTTTGTGTAATCTTCTCCCTCTTGACCGTCCGCATTGACCTGTTGTTGAATTCTTCAGGCATGAATCCAAATTTAATCAAGTTCAATCCTTCCGTAATCATCTCTAATTTTTTTTTTTTTTTTTTTTGCTTTAATGTAATTCATTTATATAAGTTGAGTAGATCTGACAACTAAGGCCCCGTTTACTTTGAAAGCAATGATATCGACGGTCATGTTTTCATATGTTAGTGAAGCTACACAAAGTGTCAATAACGGATGTTTACTTTTTCTAATTTCATTCTGTATATTGGCCGATTGTTTTGGCTTGGTGTTTACTTTTCCCATGAGGTTTTTGTGTGTTATTATTAAATTTACCTTTTTGTCCTCCAATTTCAAATCATCAATCACCATCCTCTACCCCATTTTTGTTGGTTTATTTTTATCTGCACATTAAACGTGGAACTAGCAGGGAACGAAAGACTTCAGTCCATAAATTGCAATAGCTAGAGACTCTCTAAAATGGATGAAACCCAACCAACTACCAAAAAAATAGGAAATTAGAGCCAGATAAAAAACAAGAACACCTACTTTACATAAATGCAAAATATAACAATTTACTAGCAGCATCAGAAACAATACAAAATTCCAAACATATCAATAGCCATATGGAAAAATTACGGAAAGTCATTACATAAATCTGTAAACGTAAAGTCATTACAGAAATTATAATACATCACAACACCATTAAGCTTTATAACTACATCAATCCGTAATTAAACAGCCACCAGCATGTGCTTCAACTTTGATTACCCAAAGTTGAAATACTTCCAAAATATCTAAGGTGAAGTTTAATTTGCAATTTTAATATCGAAGACTTACCTAAATACAAAACAACCTGGCAGCAAAGACTAGTAGGTTCAGCCCCAAGGTTTCTCTTCAATTGCCATTTGAACCATTAGAGAACGAGCATAAATTGGCATTCCAAAGAACATGTTCATTTGTTTTGGGTAGTTCTCAAGGATGTTTGCGACGTTTATGTGGTTTTGGATGGTGATGAACATAGGCTGCACCAATAGCCTCAAAAGTTGGTGGTTCCATCAACAATTACCTCACCCTTCTTTTCTGCTTGTTTTCATTTCTTCTTGTGAGAGATATTGGGGTCTGTGGGGTGTTGAGACCCTTTCAAATTAACTTGGTTGACCTCTTCGTCAACAACACCGTTAGACATTAGGGGGTGGTACGAGGACTTGAATTGATCATCGCTTCGCTTGATGTCATCTGAAATTATATAGAAACAATATAACTTAGCATCATTGCTGTATATAAAAATATGATCATTGGCACCACAAACTAAAACCAAAATAGAGTTCGACTGTATATAAACAGACTAAAATACGATCATTGACACCATAACAAGAACCAAAGATTACGGAAAACAGAAAAATCAATTCATACCCAAAACTCATGATCCTCGAAATAAATTTATGAAAGAATAAGAGATCACCACTTCATTTCCTTCTTCCACCACTTTTCAAAACTAATTAAACCAGCATCAACACGTTCAACACTTGAAAGCCGATTTAACTCCAAAACAGTTACAGCCTCCTCGTCATTATACACATTGTCCATTCTACATTTTTGGAAAAACTTAGTTAAATGAAAAGTTTCAGATTCATGCTCAGTTATTTTTCATCAACCAAACCAACTGTTGCTCATATAGAAGAAAGTCTGCAGCCATAAATTTGTCCTAATGCAATATCATTCAACAAACAATCATAAAAACATTCTACAGCTGAGAATTGTTCAAACTTGTTTATTTCATCTAAAAGGCATTGCGTAACTAAAGAATCGAAGAATAATAATTAATTCAACTTAACAAATTTCAATCAGACAAACCGAAATCAATTCCAACATGTTGAAGATAAAAATGTTACCGGATTGCTGAGCTATTGAAGAATGTCGCCGGAATGCTGAAAAAAGGGAATTGAAGATTTAAGCCTTAATTGCAAAAAATTGATAAAAGATAAGGGAAAAGAGGACGACGCCTACCTGCAACTCTTGTAAAAGATCGACTCCTAATACGGTAGCCTTCCACAATCACCTGCAACCAAACTGATTAAAACTTGAAAAAAAATGGGGGGAAAATAAAATTAGGGTTCTCCAGCGCCGCGGGAAAGGGAAGAAAATGGAGGTAAACCCAATTTCAATGGCATCCTCCGTAATTAACACAAAAGGTTGAATAAAATGGTAAATTTCGCTCATGAGGAAAAGGCATGGGTAGCGAGACACGCCAATTTTGCATGTCTTCTGGCAGCGGCGACAACACGGGAATCCTACAGGCCTGTACGGCACACTCAGGCCGCCGCACTCCCGAAGTAAACAGCCGACAATGGGAGTTGAGAACCTCTAACCCCTTGTTAGAGGAGAAGTAAACGGGGCCTAAAATGTAAGTTCCCATAAGTTTAAATACAATTTTTTTGTTAAACTAGAATATCGTCGAATCGCTAAATTACGTCATTGGATGGTATCATCTCCAAATTCTTTTTGCATTCAGAGGGATGGGGCATTGCATTTTCCTCCACTCTCCATTCAACTAAATTGAGAAATCCCTAAGAGAGAGAGAGAGAGAGTCGCTTGAGTTGAGGAAATCTATTTGCCCGACAAATCATCTCTCCCCAATAAATTAATATTCCCAAAAGTAAATCTTATTCAACATTGGAAGCTTCTCTGAAAAATTTCATTGGGTCTTCTGATACATTGCAATCCCCAAACCCCAAGTAAAAGTAAAGTAGATTCCTACCCAGCTGATCCTGTTCATTGGATTACAATTGGTTAAAACGACATTCGATTCCCAATACTGACAGATGAGTTTCTTCCTAACAATAGTTTAGCCCACATCTATTTTTGAATTCATCATATCCCCACAGAGCACTCAAATTTCGGCAGTTTAATTAGATCGGAAGTATCATCAATTGAACTACGGAACCACAACATTTTTCTCCGGCTCATTCAAACTGTTAAGTTTCAATTTTGCACCCCCCTAACAACCCTGTCAAGTTTCAATCTTACCTAGCAGATTCAGTAGTGTAATGCTTTCACTTACTTCCAGATCCAGAGATTCTAAACTAGGTAGCCCAAAGATTCTAAACATGGTAGCTTATATAGAAATGTTGGCAACTCATCCACATAACTACCTGCTATACCCAAATGCTTTAGTAGGATCAAAACTTTTGATTCCTTTGGGCAATTGTCTGTTTTGAAATTTGAATTTTCCTAATATTAAGATTTTGAGAAATTTGAACATCCAAAATTAATAGAAACCACGTTAGTGTTCGAATATCTAACTTCCCGACCTTTGTTCTTCAGAAACAAAAGAGATCGTAAGTTTTGATATTGATGAAGTTAGCAATCTTCCGTTTTAAATATTTATGGAAATCGCCAGCCTACTAACCGAAGAAGCACATTGTCTTTCCATCTCATCTGACCGTCTTTCTTTGCCTTTGATAAATAGATATCTCTCCTTAGATTATAAAGAGGACATGATTCAGACATATTATTTTTGACTTTGTAAATCTGTCCCACATCTAATAATTATTAGATAATTTACTACCATAGTCCTTATAAGGTTTGAGTAACCCTCACCTCATTGATTATCTTTTAACGTGAGTAGGTCGATCTCATACTTATTAACATGGTCCTTATCCAACCAGCTTCGAAAGTGGAGATAAAAGACGACTCATGGCATGTAGTATCTATCTAATCTTTTGTACAACAAATAATTATATCTGACTACCTTGTATTTAAGCCTGATTACAACGTAGTCCATCATTATCAAGAAATTACATTTTAGTCCCTAACTTTGAGAACTGTTTGTAGTCCCTAGGATTTCGTTATGTCATTCCAAAAATAACTCTAATTTGTTGTTAAATTCATAATTTGTAGGGATCGTTTTGTTAATATTTGTAAACTTTAGGGATGATTTTGTAATTTTGATCATATATCAAATGTAACACTCATAAAACAGTCAGGGGCGTAAGTGTACTTTTACAAATTCCGTTAAGAAACCTCAAACCAAACAAGATTTATAGGGACTAAAATATAATTTTTCGATAATGATGGACTACGTTGTAATTAGACTTAAATGCAGGATAGTCAGATGTAAATCACCTTTTTCTTTATTGTCCGCGTAAGGACACAACTAAACCCATCCTTTTTTCGATTCGACAACGATGCAATGAGCCGATTTCTTCTCTGGGGTAATCCCAAGAAAATGCCCCCCCCTCCCCGGTTGATGGACTACGTTGTAATTAGACTTAAATGCAGGATAGTCAGATGTAAATCACCTTTTTCTTTATTGTCCGCGTAAGGACACAACTAAACCCATCCTTTTTTCGATTCGACAACAATGCAATGAGCCGATTTCTTCTCTGGGGTAATCCCAAGAAAATGCCCCTATTTGCCACCAATAGTAGAGTGGAGGCAATCCAACTTTTTATCTGCCTTTCCTTATTCAAGCCATGTCAAGCAGGTCGATAATTTGGGCCTGGGCATGAGGGGATGTGTAAACTTATCCCACATATAATAATTACTAGATCATGTATTACCACCTTATAAGGTTTGGACAACACTCACTTCATTAGCTAACATTTGAGGCATTTTGGGTGAGTTACACTAAGGTCATACTTATTATCTAACACTGACACTTTCCGACTATCAAAATACATAGAACTTGAACTATTAATAACTTTGGCTAACTCTTCACATTCAAGATAAATTCTAGAAAATATAGGTTAACTTTCAACATCCTTGCTAAATTTGTAATTATGCTTATGTTTCTCCAATTTGTCAAAGCTAACAGCTTTGGTGAGAATATCAATCGGTTGCTCACTTGTGCCAATGAACTTGATGTTAATTTCTTCTTGTTGGAATTTTGATATATCTACTTATCAAAATTCAATAAATATTGAATGAAAAAATTAAGATTAAAGTTAATAATTAATAAAGATACACTTATATATAATATATGCAATGTTTTTCAAAAGACACGACCTTTGGAATTAATAGTTGTGATGACTGGTTGTCACTTTATCCGAAGATATGTCTAGTAACATTGTGTTGTTTCAGTAATAACCGAAAAGGTATCTTATTATTTATGAACTAGAAATGAAAAGGTAATCACGGTTTTGAAGAGGTACATCTTTATCTATCAATAGACCCCACCATTATGCATTTCATTCATTCAATTCCTTCCAATATACATGCAATTACATACTAGTGCATATTCTAGCATCTAAGTTATAAGAGAGTTTGAAACACTTAGAGTTTTTTGTTCTTATAATTTGTACTGCTACTATTACAAGAAGTGGTTATTGTATCTTGGGATGCGATTGTTGTTAATCTGTAAGGACTTGAGCGGACCAATTTCGTCTTAAGAAAAGAGAGTTAAACTCTCATCTTGACCTTTGCAATTACCATAGTAAAATCATGCCTTTGTTAGCTCAAAATATCCAACAGTACTTCTTTCTAACCAAATCTCTTATGAAATGATAACGTAGTATTATGTGCTTAAAACAAGCATGAAACACCGAATTTTTAGTCAACAAGATAGCAAACTTATTGTCACAAAAAATTGGAGTAGCCTTCTTACTTTAGTTTCAGATTTTTTTTTTTTATTTTTTTTTTGGAAACAGGGTCCCCTCACGCAGGAGGGCAGAATCAGGGGACATTACAATCATCCTGAACAAGATCGATCAAAAAGACGGGTAAGACAGAGCCACCCTCGCAGGCCGGAGCCGCATGACGAGCTAATGAATGGGCCACGACATTGGCCACACGACGAACAAACAAAAACTTACAAGAGTTAAACAAAGTGGCACCTGATCTAATATCATGAATGATGTTGCCAACGGGGGAACAGTCCTCAACAAACCCACTGATCTTGGTAATTAAATTAAGGCAGTCACTCTCCACCTCGATACGGGACGAATTATGAGCAACAACAAAGTTCAAGGCTCGCACTACAGCAAGTGCTTCAATAGCTTCCGGCTCAAGTTGACTGTCAAAACGGTCGTAGAGCCAACCCAAGCAGACACCAAGATGGTTACGAGCAATAACCCCAATACCCACTTCACCTTTTTCCACAAAAAGAGTGCCATCCACATTAATTTTGATAGTCTCAGCAGCCGGGGGAGACCAAGAAGGAACCCGAGAGTCAACCACAGGAGAGGGGGGGAGCTGGGAAGTCGTAAGGAGAGGGACGATCGCTCAAAGAAAGAGCAAAGTCAACAAGCTCAGCCAGACCCAAGAAACAGCCATCCGTTCTCTTCTTATTTCTAAACCACCACAAGCTCCACAAAATCAAAGCAAACTCAAAGCCATCCGTTCTCTTCTTATTTCTCTTCTTATTTCTAAACTTTAGTTTCAAATCTCAAAGCAATCTTATTAACCATACCACCTCACAAGGAGCTTTTGTGGTTGTTATATATTCAGCTTCAGATAATAATAAAGATACGGTTCTTTGTTTTCTTAAACTCCACGAGATTATAGTTGAACTAAAACAAAAAAATGTAACCTGACGGTTATCTATTGAACCAACCTAGTCATTATCTGTATAGCCAATCAATTTACTATCATTCTCTTTTTCCATATAAAATCCCTTGCCTTTTGGTTCCTTCAAGGTTACGTAGAATTCTCCGTGCTGCATGCATAATGATTTTTCCTAGGATCGCTCATAAACATCGACAAAACACTTACCTAATATGCAATATTTGACCTTGTATGAGTAAGATAGATAAGAGACCCACCAAAATTCTAAACCGAGTAGCATCTGTCTTATCATAATCACAAATTATTACAACTTTTCATTCAAGGCCACAGGTGTTGCAATTGGTTTGCAACGAGCACATATGAAACCTTTTAAGAAAATCTTCAAGGTACTTTTCTTGTGAAAGAAAAATCTAACACTTGCTTTGCTTAACTTTAATTCCTAAAAAATATTTCATTGTCCCCAAATCTGTCATATCAAAGGCCACTATCATTTTCTTTCTTAGAGTCTCTAACTTGTTTCTTGAATACAAAAGATGGTTCTTTCGAACTTTTTGAAATCGCAGTGACAAAAATATACATCTACTTTACTATTTCATGCATGAGGTGCCTGCTTTAATTTGTACAAGGCCTTTCGAAGTCGACAACTTTTTTCTTCTTTTTCTTTACCACAAAACTTTAAGGTTGCTCAACATAAACTTTCTCCTCCAATTCTCTCTTCATAAAAGTTGATTTTACATCTAATTGAAAAACATCCAACTCAAAATGAGCTGCAATTGCAAGAACAACCCTTATTGTTTCTATTCAAGCAACCGACACTTTCATTAAAATCAACTTTGGGCTGTTGCGAATACCCTTTGGCTACCAATCATGTTTTATGCTTCTGCACTCAACCATCTCCACTGTATTTAATTTTGTAAATCCACTTTAAACCAGTAACTTCCTCGTTTTGTTTTTTTCAATGACATTGATTTCTTCTTTGGTTGCTTTAGCTCAAGTCCACTCTTTTTTAGCCTCTTGAAAGTATTGAGTCTCACAAAAAATTAATACAATATCACAAAAGTTGTAAATATCTTACAAAGTTCGCGTTTTTCTTACTGGACTTTTTGTACTTTTTCGCCTTTGGATGCGAGTGTGACAAACACGTGGTATTTTTGTATTAGAGTGTTTAGTGTTAATGATAGGCAACGGGAGTGCCTGTATGATTTTAGAAAGAAAAAAAAGTACAAAAATCGTAAAAGAAGAAAAAATAAAGAGACACAATAAGGCCGAGAGTTCTAAAGCGATTGCAAGAGAAATGGTCTCCCTATAAGACTTAAAAAGAAAGCAATACCTAGGAGTTACGGATTGTTCCCGGATCTACAAGCACATTAGCACGAGAATCGAAAAGAAAGTGAACATTAATTGTATTAAAAATGAAAAATACAATACATATCGAAAAATTAAAGACTGAAAATTAGAGTGTAGTTTTGGATTTGTTTGGGGTGGTAAAAACGAAAAATAATTATATTAGACGTCCACTAGTCTTGCTCTCTAAGGAACGCCAAAAATCCTAACCCTATTTGTAATTTCTGTAGCCCATTTTGGACCCGTTTCACTCGTTTTTAACCAATTTGACCTATTCTGAACCCGTGTGATCCATTCTGGATTTCTTTGGCCCATTTTTTTTACCCATTTCACATATTTTGACCGTTTTATCTATTTTTCGATCTATTCGACCTCTTTTGAACCTTTTCCAATAGTTTGGCACCTGTTTCACTCATCTTTAGACATGTTCTATCTACTTTGAACCCGTTTAACCCATTTTAAACCATTTTTGCTCAATATTTAAGGCTTTTTTTTTACCCTTTTCATATGTTTTACCTATTTTTGACTTGTATTGGATTTGTTTGGCCTGCTTTGGACCCATTTTGGACCAGTTCGACCCATTTGAACCTGTTCTCAACTCCATTCACACATTTCGGATGCATTTCACTAGTTTCTAGCCCTATTCAACCTATTTTGAACCCCGTTTGGCTTACTTTGGATCCATTTTATTCGTAATTCCACCTGATCAATCTATTTTAAACACATTTGACCCATATTCAATTGATTTTGACCCATCTCAGACTCATTTGACCGATTTTAAATGGATTGAACGGATCCAAAATTGATCAAACAAATTCAAAATGAATTAAATGAATTCAAAATGTGTTGAAAAAGTTAAAAACGGGTAAAAAAACGTTGAACAAGTCGAAAATAGGTTAAATGGAAAGAAAATGGGTCAAATATGTTCAAAGTATGTCGAAAAGGCCGAAAATGAGTCTAAAACTGGTCAAACAAGTCTAACATAGGTCAAAAATGAAACAAATGGGTAAAAATAGATTAAAAACAAGTCAAAAAAATATTGAACGAGCTAAAAATGGATCACATGGGTCATAAATGGATCCAAAATAGATCAAACGGGCTGAAAATAGGACGAATATGTCAAAATCAGGTGAAACAAGTCAAAAAAAGATCAAACGGGCTAAAAACATATCCAAAATTGGTTAAACGGGTTAAAAAAATGTCCAAAATTAGATATATGAGTTCAAAATGAGTTCAAAATTGGTCAAAATTAGGTCAAATGGGTTGAAATAGAAATAAGTTGAAAATTGGTCAAACATTTAAAAAATGACTTCAAATATGTTAAATGGATCAAAAATTGATCAAACATGACAAAATTAGGTCAAACAGATCAAAAATAAATCTAACAATTTGAAAATAGGTCCAAAATTGATCAAACAGGTTGAAAACTAATCGAAATATATCAAATGAGTTGAAAACTGATAAAATTTTGGTTAAACATGTCAAAACCCGGTCAAACGGATCAAAAATAGATCAAACTGGTTGAAAAAAGGTCTAAAATTGGTCAAACGAGGTAAAAATGAGCCCAAAATATATCAAATGAGTTGAAAATGGATCAAAAATTAGTCAAATTTATTAAAATCAAACCAAACGGATCGAAAATAGATTAAACGAGTTCAAAACAAATCCAAATTTGATTGAACAGGTAAATAACTCCAATTATATCAAATCGATCGAAAACAGATACGGATTGATCAAATTAGTAAAAAATGGTTTAAACGAGACACTTTGAAAATTCAGATATAAAATTAATTATGGGTAATTTAAAAATCCAACCCATTAGTATGAATTTAATTTGAATAGAAGCCCATTGAATTTGAATATAATGAATGTGAGTTTGAATGTGGATAAAAATTATCAGATAAAATTTGGATTTGAATTAACCTACCAATCATCAGGCCGAACTGACGAGTTTCAAAGTGGAGGAAATGAGAACACAAGCATATAAATTACTAATAGGTTTAGTAATTAATTAAAAAATTTGTATTTAAATTTTACGGCATACAATCAGTGTTCATAAAGAAATTGATTTTTGATTTCACCCGACTCAATTTGACTCAAACCCGTAAAGATATAATAGAAAAAAAGAAAACTAGCATAGAGGCATAAATATTGATCGAGCCAAATCTCCGCTTGCTGTTCGACCGAAAAATCGTGCTACGATCACTCTACTTGTTGATAGGGGAATCACCGCCTGACTGCTCAGAATCTACACGAGGCCAACTCGGGGAAGGTGGGGGGTGAGACCCGGGTTGGCACTCCGACGCTCAAGTCAGGATCGAGTGATGTGAGTCGAATGATTGAGCGGTAAAAGGGGTAGGTGAGAAAACTTACCGTGCAATAAATGCGGGGTTATATATATACGGTGAAGAGAGAGAAGTAATCGTCTCGACGTGTAGGTGCGGGGAGCTGACAGGTACCCCACTATTGCCTTGCATTTAATGCGTGGTCGGTCATGCTGGGAGGCGGGCCCACAACAGTAGCAGTCCGGGACCATATTTTAAAATTTTATTATAATACAAGTATTAAAATATTTTTAAAACATTTTAATACAAAGCGGAAGACTTAGCCGGATCTACTCAAGTATATACATGCAATTGATAATAAATTTTAAATCACTTAAGCAGATAAATATCTAACATGTAATTAACACTTAAGAGCACATAACTTATCATGCTTAAAATAAAATAACTGTAAAATATTACCGTACTGCAAACATGGCTATCTAACGGCATTTTTCCAGCTCCTTGCCCACTCGTGAGACCGGCAGAGCTTCCCCACAATATCCCCGACTCAACCCTCGGAGTGTGGGCTCCGCGAGTATTTCCCTAAATACTCAAGAAAATATTTTCTAGAAAAAATCATTTTTCTAGACTAGAAAATTCCCTAATTTTCTAATAATTAAGTGGATTATATATTAATTATATAACCACCTAATTATATATTAATTAATCCTTTAATCAAGGATTAATTAAATGGAGAGAAGAAAGCTCTCCTTCAACCGAAAAGGCTGGAAAAAATTTGAATGAGAAATGAATTATGGGATCAGCTATTTATAGCCAAATTTACAGGGGTATTTTGGTCATTTTAGACATAAAATGAAGGGCAAAACGGACATTTTGCACAACCGCGTACAAACCGTGTCTACTCCGGCCAATCAAATTGCACCACGTTGTAGAACTCTCCGCCGCGGATCCAACGCCACCAACCACGCGCTGACACGTGTCTCCACGCGCCGGCACGCGCCGCCGGAACGGTGCCAGGTGGTTGGCGCGTGTTCACACACGCTGAGGCTACCAGATTTTGACACGTGGCCGGGTCGGTCCGAACCGGACCCGACCCGGCCGACCCTATCCGCGACCCTACCCTTTTGACCCGGCTTTGACCCGACCCGATGGCCCGTTGACCCGCCCGGTCAACAATCAATCTGGGCCATCCCTTTTGCTGACGCGGCGCGATCTGCGCCGTCCACTTGGCGCGCCACGCGGCGCCCTGTGTCAGCGCCAACTGGGTCCCGCCTGCTGACGTGGCATGCCACGTGTACTGCCACGTCAGCTGCCACGTCATCACCGAATTCTTTTTTTTTTTTTTTTTTTTTTTTTTTTTTTTTCGATGAAAATTTTATTTTCTCCAAAATAAAATTCCGGGCATTTCCAACTCTTTGGAACTTTAATTTATTTTCTTAAAATAAATTCCTTGGCTATTTTCAAACACTTTGAAAAATTCATTTCTCTTTCTCCTTTTATTATTTTCTCTTTGGGCTTTCAATTGGGGCTTGCAGGGGGACCTGCAGGACTAATTAATTTTAGCTCCAAACGGATTAATATATTGTCATCTCATGACAATAATTAATTACCGTTTAACAATATTTAATTCCACTAAATAAATATTGTTGCACTCTAAAATTAATTAAATTATTCACGAATTTCTCGATCTAGAATAATTTCGCATTTTACTCCTCCGTGTAGATATCCATGAAAAATAAATTGCAACTACTATCATTTATTTTTCATCTCTAATTTGAAATTTATTGATTCGCCTTAAGTTCAAATTCTCTGTATGTGAAACACATTCATCATACAACTTCGGTGACGTCATCACGCGAAGTGCTTTGGCCAAAGTCTTAATTCGAACTTTTACAAATCTATTTCAAGGACATCTCTTACCTTCCAGCAAGGCCACAGATTCCTCGATCAATATAACTCTTTAGCACATTTCATGTAACCACCGAACATACAAAGTATTTTGGCCACCCGTTACCGAGACCTCACTTCGAGTATGTTACAGTGACTAACACTACATGCCTAAAGCCGAAATATTATCAGGATTAAGAGTACAATGCTTCCTGAGATTTTATTTATTTTAGATAGCAGTATAAAATAAATAATCTCAGTGGTCCAGTTCGATGTTTCCAATCCTATTGAAAATCATCAACGTGTTATAATTGGAATCACCATTCCCTATGACGAAAGACTAATCATCTTATATAACCACGTTATAGTCTTGATAAGAACATATTCTTATCTTACCGACTAGAACTTTAATAACACGTGATTTCGGTATTCAAAGTCTTTTCCTACGAAACACATTTCATATAAGAATACCATCACACGTTATTAATTATTAATATGTGTGAAATACTCACAACTCGCTGTAAATTCAGTTTTATTAATTCAATAAATTGAATTTTCAGGGCACTATTCCCAACAATCTCCCACTTGCCCTAAATTCAATTTGGTTGTACATCTAAGTCTTATTCCTTTCACATGAGTGTCAAAACTCGTTTTGCACTTTTTCGCGCCAATACTTTAGTGAAGGAATCTATTAGACGTTTCTCTGAGCCAACAATTAGGAAATCATGAAACTAATACATCTAACTGGCTGCTTCTCAAGCTGCCATGTATTTGACTTCCATGACGGTGTAAGCAATACTAGTCTGCTTAACATTCTCCAATTAACGGTTGCTCTTTCTAGAGTATACTCGTATTCTAATGTCAAACATCTAGAATACAAATCAGATTGTAAGTCTGAATCTCTATACTCTATTGAAATGAGCTCACCACTGTGGTAGACAAGCATATAATCTCAAGTCCTTCTCAAGTACTCCAATATATGCTTTCACTACTACCCAGTGTTAGATTCTAGGGTTTGACTAATATCTGCTAACTTAGACCTATTTATATAATAGACATCTGGCCCTGTACATAATATGACATACATAAAGCTTCCGCTGCGGAACTCTAATCATGTCTTCTATCTCTTCAGTTGTCTTAGAACACTGATCTCGAGATAGATAAATTCCACATTTAAAAGGTAATGAACCTTCCTTGGAATTTGTCATATTATACCTTGCCAGCATCTTATCCATATATGTTTCTTGTGATGAACCAATCTCCTTATTCCTATGATCACGACAAAAGTCTGATCCTTGGAATAACATTGGTCTCACATAGGTCTTTTCTTGTCAAAATGATTTGACGTCCGAATTTTGACCATTGACAAAATTCTTGCATCATTCCCAATGAGCAGAATATTAATTACGTACAAAGTGAAAGTGTTACAACGCTATCATGATGTCATTTGTACACTTCATGGTTCATCAGGCAATTATACAAATCCAAAGAATCTAAATTGCCTTATAATTCTGATGCTCCATAATCTAGACGCTTGCTTAAGATCATAAACCGATCTATTAAGCTCGCATCATATACACCTGATTTCTGGCTGTGAAGCCTTCAGGTTGTACCATGTATCTCTTTTTCTTGAAATTGCCCATTCAAGAACATAGTCTTTACATCCATTTATCTAATCTCATAATCGATAATGAGATAAAATGGAGAGGATAATGGACTTAAGCATTTCTATAGGCGAGAAGACCTCATAAATGATTTCTTCTTTCTGGGTAAAATCCCTTGCCATAAGTTTGCTCTAAAGTCTCTACTTTTGTTCATTTCTCCTTTTATCGTCTTGTAGAACCCAATTGCATCTAATGGGTTTAATGCCTTCCGACGCCTCTACAAGGTTCGAGACTTTGTTAGAATACAGATATTCTAACTTAGATTCCATGGATATTGACCAGACGGTCAGCGTCTATATCATCCACAGCTTCATTATACGTGACAGGATCAGATACGTTAGATTCAACCACTTGGGTTAATCTTAAGTATCTTGTCAGGTATCCTGACAATCCTCCCACTACAATGATGCTCTCGTGTACATGTCTCTACATCACATGTTGTATTTGGTACATCACATGTATCCAATACATTTTCAATTATCACGGGTTTATGGAAATCAGTATCTAATACTGTTATTTCTTTTAACACTACTTTGCTTCTACCCTTTGCGGTTATCTATGTAATTATCTTTGAAATATTCACAAACATCTTTTGTGATTTCTCAAATTACAAAATATACCACCTCTTGTTCTTCTTAGGATAACCTTAGAACAAGTAAACCTTTGTTCTTTATTCTAATTTGTCAGGATCCATCCTTAACTCGTGGACCAGGCTATTTTAAATCCGAAGATAAAAGATACAGGGTTTTCACCCTAGCTACAGATCCATCAGTGTTTTAGGAACTGACTTAGATAGAACTAGGTTTGTCGTTTTGTGTGCAAGACCCCAAAACGAAATTCATAGGGTAGCATGACTCTTCATGAATCTTACCATCATTATCAGAGTTCTATTTCTCTTTTCTGCAATACATCTTTGCTAAGACGTATCTCATATATATAGTTGAGATCCAATCTTATTTGAGAAATTCTGTTTAACTCTGAACTTAGATACTTATCACTACTTCGACCTAATCGAAGTGCCTTGATATGTTTTCTAATTTGATTCTTTGACTTCAGTCTTATATTCTTTGAACTTTTCAACATATACAGACTTAAGTCTCATCAAATAAACATATATGTATCTAGAGTAATCGTTCAAACGAATGATGAAATATCCAAAACTTCCTCTTGCTTGAATAATCATAGGATCACATATCCGTATGAACTGACACAAGCAACTTCATGGCTTAAATACCTTTTGTCTCAAAAAGGTTTCTTGGTCATTTTAACCTTCTAAATAGGATTCGCAGATTGATACTATTTTCAAGTTAATAGGACTCAACAATCAGTCTTTGGATCCTATTCAGATTCAATTGACCAATAGATAGGTGCCACTTAGAAGTTTTTCTTCTTAGATGGTAAGTCAAGCTTCTTAATGTTAAACTTGAATTAGGGTTTTTATTGATGTATAAAAGACCATCTTTTATTGTGCCAGAGCAAATAAACCTTTTATTTTGCTTAACGGTAAACTTTTGTTCAAAACAAACAGTTAAACTATTAGTTATCAAATAACTCACAGAAATTAAATTTCTGTTTATATGGCACGTATAATATTAAAAACCCTATTGCCAAAATACGACTTTATAGTCCTTAATACAATTACACTTGTATTATCCCCGAGCAGTAGTTGTGTGTTAGCCGTTTTTCAAACTTCCTGGTTAGTTTGAATCTTCGCAATGACTTGCAAATATGATTAGTTGATCTCAAGTTCACACACCAGGAGTCCGGTGAATTTCAACTAAACATATTTTCAACGAGTAAGATATCTTCATATCTCATCTAAACGGTATAACAAACAGACATACTAAGTATTTTGGATAATTTCTTTTTCCAATACCCGTTACCACCGAAATAGAAACACTTTTCCATTTTCGGCTTTTGACTTTCTATTTCTGAACCTTAGATTAGGAACTTTTCCTTTTTCTTTCTTCCGCTAACTGGCTTTTTAGGCCGTGGATATTGATGTCTGATTAAAGAGAACTTTTTCCCTTAGTCTATATCACCCTTTCTGCCATATTGAGGTCGTTCATTGGTTTTAAAAAAAATTTATTTAAAATAATCTTGAACATTCAAACGACTTAGGCAGAGAGTATAGGATCGTATCCTATCTGTTAAGATTGTCTCTTTAAGCACATAGACCTTCAATCTCGTTCAGATTAGTTATCATATTCATAATATGATTCTGAGCTAGTGATCCTTCAAACATCTTTGACTAACAACCTTTTTCGTGGCTCGTACCTTCGTACGATTCTGTCTTTTAAACATGTTCTTATCAGTGGACATCTCATGCGTCTGATGCTCAAGAACTTTTAAGACAGATATCAGGATATAAGACTAGCCAGATCATCACACTTGATCCATTTAGAATAAGCGTCTTTCTAATCCTGACTGGTTGTAGTTTCCGAAATTCTCGGATAAGGTTCAGTGAGTACGTAAACTTTCGTGTCTCAATACGATGTCAAGATTCATTACTTAGTCAGCGTAGTTGAACCCTTACTAGCCTATTTCCTTATAGACATACAGTTTGGAGTGGGCTAAGAGAGATCGTAATTATAAAACTGAAATAAATAAATAAATGCAAGTTATGATTATGTGTTTCACTTTCTTCTGCGTCCAACCAATAAATGAAATCCACGTAAGCATTTTGGTTTACGCAATGGTGACTTAACTAACTGCAGTTGACTCCCCGGAGGCGAGGTCGAAAACCGCTTAGAAGAGCAAGAACTATTCTTAATTAACATGTTATCTAGGTAACTCTTACCAAACAATGTCAATCCACCACGTCAACCCTTGGCCTCTAAGTAAATGTAACATAGCTCCGAAGGGAGGTTAATACATTACTTAGTCAAGTGTGTACCATTACCTAGAAGTCCGTACGAGTAGGTCAAGACACTCCACGGAGGCGTGGTCGAGCTGACATCCCCGTATTTCATTCTATCCGTAGAAGTCTAATCTTGTACACCGCGAATATATACCCGCCGAAGGGAGTAGTATACATCCACTATACTATAGACGGGTAATGGAGGCCGTGAGAATCCAACTCTTTTCATCTCGCTCCCACTTGAATTTTTAAAAGGTGTGAATTATCTGTTGATTATTTAATAATCACTTTTGGCGTCTTATTGTTGGAAGTAATTAATATAATTAATACCCTCCCACTAGGATTACTAAATCATATTTAAAATCCTAATAATAATATTTTAAGGCAATTTAATAACTATTTATTAATTAGGCCGAAAAATATTAGTTCAATTATGCATCGCGTCTAATCTCTATTAAACATTACTATTTAATCACATTAAATAAAATATGCATAATTATAAATATCATAATATCTCATATTATCATGATCATGCCATAAAATAATTAATTAAGCATGCATTCATATAATTATCACATAATTATCATGCTTAAAATTTTAAATGGCACAAAATAAATATGCCATAAATTAAATCAATTAAGCATGCTGTTATAATTATCACATAATTATCATGCTTAAAATAAATGGCATAAAGTAAACATGTTATACATAAATTATCTCATAATTTAAATCATGTTTACTAATTCGGTAATTAACCAGGAAGATTATTTGAAATCGATTCCTAGAAAATTACCATTCCACGTAAATTCCCAGAAAACACTGGAGGGGTCACAACGGTCCCACTTAAAAACCAGTCTTCTTTGACAGAATTTACGTGCACAGTATCAGATTTAAAATTATGCATCACATGCATCATATCAATGCATGTATATATCTAGAGCACGGCTCTGATACCAGTTGCTGGGAGGCGGGCCCACAACAGTAGCAGTCCGGGACCATATTTTAAAATTTTATTATAATACAAGTATTAAAATATTTTTAAAACATTTTAATACAAAGCGGAAGACTTAGCCGGATCTACTCAAGTATATACATGCAATTGATAATAAATTTTAAATCACTTAAGCAGATAAATATCTAACATGCAATTAACACTTAAGAGCACATAACTTATCATGCTTAAAATAAAATAACTGTAAAATATTACCGTACTGCAAACATGGCTATCTAACGGCATTTTTCCAGCTCCTTGCCCACTCGTGAGACCGGCAGAGCTTCCCCACAATATCCCCGACTCAACCCTCGGAGTGTGGGCTCCGCGAGTATTTCCCTAAATACTCAAGAAAATATTTTCTAGAAAAAATCATTTTTCTAGACTAGAAAATTCCCTAATTTTCTAATAATTAAGTGGATTATATATTAATTATATAACCACCTAATTATATATTAATTAATCCTTTAATCAAGGATTAATTAAATGGAGAGAAGAAAGCTCTCCTTCAACCGAAAAGGCTGGAAAAAATTTGAATGAGAAATGAATTATGGGATCAGCTATTTATAGCCAAATTTACAGGGGTATTTTGGTCATTTTAGACATAAAATGAAGGGCAAAACGGACATTTTGCACAACCGCGTACAAACCGTGTCTACTCCGGCCAATCAAATTGCACCACGTTGTAGAACTCTCCGCCGCGGATCCAACGCCACCAACCACGCGCTGACACGTGTCTCCACGCGCCGGCACGCGCCGCCGGAACGGTGCCAGGTGGTTGGCGCGTGTTCACACACGCTGAGGCTACCAGATTTTGACACGTGGCCGGGTCGGTCCGAACCGGACCCGACCCGGCCGACCCTATCCGCGACCCTACCCTTTTGACCCGGCTTTGACCCGACCCGATGGCCCGTTGACCCGCCCGGTCAACAATCAATCTGGGCCATCCCTTTTGCTGACGCGGCGCGATCTGCGCCGTCCACTTGGCGCGCCACGCGGCGCCCTGTGTCAGCGCCAACTGGGTCCCGCCTGCTGACGTGGCATGCCACGTGTACTGCCACGTCAGCTGCCACGTCATCACCGAATTCTTTTTTTTTTTTTTTTTTTTTTTTTTTTTTTTTTTTTCGATGAAAATTTTATTTTCTCCAAAATAAAATTCCGGGCATTTCCAACTCTTTGGAACTTTAATTTATTTTCTTAAAATAAATTCCTTGGCTATTTTCAAACACTTTGAAAAATTCATTTCTCTTTCTCCTTTTATTATTTTCTCTTTGGGCTTTCAATTGGGGCTTGCAGGGGGACCTGCAGGACTAATTAATTTTAGCTCCAAACGGATTAATATATTGTCATCTCATGACAATAATTAATTACCGTTTAACAATATTTAATTCCACTAAATAAATATTGTTGCACTCTAAAATTAATTAAATTATTCACGAATTTCTCGATCTAGAATAATTTCGCATTTTACTCCTCCGTGTAGATATCCATGAAAAATAAATTGCAACTACTATCATTTATTTTTCATCTCTAATTTGAAATTTATTGATTCGCCTTAAGTTCAAATTCTCTGTATGTGAAACACATTCATCATACAACTTCGGTGACGTCATCACGCGAAGTGCTTTGGCCAAAGTCTTAATTCGAACTTTTACAAATCTATTTCAAGGACATCTCTTACCTTCCAGCAAGGCCACAGATTCCTCGATCAATATAACTCTTTAGCACATTTCATGTAACCACCGAACATACAAAGTATTTTGGCCACCCGTTACCGAGACCTCACTTCGAGTATGTTACAGTGACTAACACTACATGCCTAAAGCCGAAATATTATCAGGATTAAGAGTACAATGCTTCCTGAGATTTTATTTATTTTAGATAGCAGTATAAAATAAATAATCTCAGTGGTCCAGTTCGATGTTTCCAATCCTATTGAAAATCATCAACGTGTTATAATTGGAATCACCATTCCCTATGACGAAAGACTAATCATCTTATATAACCACGTTATAGTCTTGATAAGAACATATTCTTATCTTACCGACTAGAACTTTAATAACACGTGATTTCGGTATTCAAAGTCTTTTCCTACGAAACACATTTCATATAAGAATACCATCACACGTTATTAATTATTAATATGTGTGAAATACTCACAACTCGCTGTAAATTCAGTTTTATTAATTCAATAAATTGAATTTTCAGGGCACTATTCCCAACAGGTCAGTCAATTGAGAATTGGATAGTGGACCGGTGCGTGGCAGGTCGAGGGGATTGAGTGGAGGGAATTAGTCGAAGAGTCTGACCCTGGGTCGAGGGCTGAGGCAGTAATTGTGGGCGGTAATTGGGAGACCGACCTGACGATCGAGGAGAAGCCCTTGATCGGATAGGTGGCATGCGGCGATTGGTCTAGCAGAGCGGCGGGTACGAGCCACGTCATAAGCTCCCCGAAACGTCATCTGCTAGGACTGACGTGGCAGTGGAGTTTCAACTCCCAAGGGTAGGACCCGCCGTAATCATGGCGACATTTCACCTTCTCGATTCCCACCAAATTCACTACTATAAATAATTCCCTCTGTAAATACATTTGTTACTTTTGCGAAAGATTTTTGAAGAGAAGCTCCGAGTTGCAGCAGGTCGTTCAAGCGTCTTTGCACATCGATTCTCGACCGTTCGTTCCAAAGGAAGCAAACTTCGAGCCTTTCCATATTCAAAGGTGCTTATTTCGACTCTTCGCTCGATTTGATTCTCTTTTCTGTTTTATTTTTCTCGATTTCCTCGAGGGAGAGGTTTACCACTTTCCTCTTCGAAGGCTTTCTCTCTCTCGATTTGTTCGAATATGATCCTTCAAGAGTGAAATTTAAGTCTTTCTTGTTAAATTGTAGGCTGTCAACAAATCGAGGTGAGACCAGGCCTATGGGGATGGGTGTGGCAACCGTAAGTGTGGGGTCAAGTTCCGATTTCGACTCGAGTTCAGATTCGTCGGACTCCGGGGTCTCCGTAGATACTAGGCCGACAAATCCTCAAGAAAAAGATGGAGATGTCGATGTCGCGGGGGTGTCTGATCCGCCACTTGAGACGGAATTGGAAGAGGTTGTCGTGCCTCGAGCCGTCGGAGAGGAGCCATCGACCTCAGGTAGGGGAGAAGAGGAAGAGGATGAGGATAAGGATGAGGATGAGGAGGAAGAGGTGGAGAGGTGAAGGACCCTCGAGCAATTACTCCAGGAATATCGGAGGAAAAATTTAGGGAGGTTCAGAGTTGGCTGTTTGGGGGAGCGCCAGAATTTGGGGGCTATCGAGTGATAAAGCCCAAAGTTGGAGATAGAATGACAAATCCGCCCGACAATTGCATCACGATTAATTACAAGGCGATCGAAAATGGGTTTCAAGTGCCCATTTTCGAGGAACTGCTCGACTTCTTCAACATCCTTAGGATTAGTCCTTTGCAATTGATGCCCAACTCGTACGCGATGGTGAATGGGCTGAGGGCTCTGCTAAGATGCTTGGGGATGAGGACCAACATCTTTTACCTTTCTGAAATTTTCCAAGCCTCATTGACGACCGAGACCTCGGCGCCGGGTCCGGGATACATCCAGCTCCAGTCGAAGAGCAATTATCGAGTGATAAGGTCATCGACCAGCTTAAACGGCATGGGATGAAAACAAAGGTTTGTTTTAATTGAGTGTGAAAAGGGATGACCCGGTTTGAAGTATCCGGGTTGGAGTTGGGTTCTTCGAGCGAACCTTCCGAGGGGCATCCAGGCTGGCCGAACACGCTGATGGCGGCCTTGAGAGAGTTGGGAAGCGTGGAGTTGAAAGATATGATCGCTCCACAAATGCTGGTCGAATTGGGACTAGCACCCGGGGTTCGCAAGTACTTCGACCCTGGTATATCGAGCGAATCCTTTGAAGCAAGAATTTTATTTGCTTGCATGTGTCTGTTGTTTGTTTTTGCTTTTTTTTTTCCAAGTATCTGATCGATTTAACTTCTTTTGCAGAGAGATACATAATGTTTGCTTCACTCGCTGCTAGAAGAAAAGAGATGGCCGACCTGAAGAAGGTGGCCGAAAAGAAGAAACCGCCTCATCCGACCGAGGCTGAGATTGCGGCAGCACAAAAGGCTACGGTCGAGGCTCTGCCAAAGGTCCTCGAGATGAGGACAGCTGATGCCCCCGGGAAGCGGAGAAACGCCCCGGTCGGGGGCGAGGAAGTGGAAGCCCCCCCATCCAAGAAGCAAAAAACACACCGCCACTCCTCCAAGTCTGCGCTCGAGGCAGACAGGTAGAAGGGGAAAGGTCGAGAGAAGACCCCTATGTTTCCAATGCCTCCAATGTTGGGGCCCCCCGTCGCGGTCCAAGTCGGCGAATTCTCCACTCCCACCAATTAGGGTCGCGGGACGATCGTGCCCCGGAACGTCGCCGACGTCTTGGTTGGGGTTCGAAAGCCGCCTACTAGTGCTCGACCAGCAACTGCTATCCCTTGGAAACCGAGCGAAGAGGATGTAAAGCTCTTCTTCGACTACCCAGGGGTCCAAGAGCCTCGATTCCCTGGCGGTCTCCATAGCTTAAATGACAAGGGCGAGCCTCGACGGATTGGCACAGCCCCTAAGGATTATGTGGCGATCGGGGCTTTATACAACTCAATGAAGACGGAGGTCGATCACAAGGAGCGTTGGGCACTCGCGGATGATGAGGTCGAAGCTTCTTGGGTCCAGAAGTATTATGCTGTAAGTGTGTTCGAGCAGTTACATATTTCATTCTTGTTTTCCACAAGTTGTAGCTCGAATTTTAAAGCTCGAACTGTCTTTATTAGGTGGGCCAAGACTTCTTCCATGTGGCCCGGAGGAGTTGGGTCCATCGTCAAATGTGGGAGAGGGCCGAGCAGCAGATCGAGCGGATGAGGATCGAGCTAGAGGAGAAGGACAAAAAGTTGGTTGTAGCCAACAAAGATAAGGAGGAGCTCGATAAAAATCTTCTCGAGGCGATCGAAAAGCTATCTGACACCGAGAAGAGACTCAAATCTGCTGAGGATCGGGTCACCAGGGCGATTCAGAAGGAGATCGAGGCGAAGAATAGGGGCCTGATCGAAGAGGAGAGGAAGAGTGCAGCCTTGGCTTTGAGCAGGTGCAAACGTGGCCTCGAGGAGTCAGTCTCCGACCTCGAAAGGCGAGGCATATATCGATTAATGAACTCCAAAGCTTATGCTAAAGCTGTCTCGATCACGAGCTTCAAGGGCCTCGAGGAGGGTTTTAACTTGTGCATGGCTCAAGTACAGGCTGCCAAGTACCTTCCGATGGACTATGATCAAGACAAGGTTGGCCTGTACCAAGATGATCCTCGCCCTGTAGAGCCTGTTACTCGACCACCTTCCCCCGAGCCAGATCGGGACCAAGAGGAGTTTGGTTTCGCTGTGAAATTGGCGCGATCTAAATTTGCAGGCGAGCAAGACAATGTATCGATGATGGAACCTTTCTCCTCATTCGACCCCAAGGACATATGCCCAGAATATTTTTGGGATGCGGCGATCATGCCTATCGAGGAGGGAACCGGGGGTGGTCCGACCGGGGAACTGAGCCAGAGTGAACGTGCCAGCCCTATCTCTACGCTCGAAAATTTAGCTGATCGTAGACCCACCTTTTTCAAGGTATCGACTGTTGGGGTACGATCCTTGTACGTTTTAGGAACTCGACTGTTAGGGTGATTTCCCTTAGTTGTTGGCTCGGGATTTATTGTAAATAGGTAGGAATCCGAGTATTTGTTGCTCCCGTTGGGAAAATCTAAATTGTACTAGTGTGTGATCGAAAATGTTGTAATCGACACACTTCTGTTTTGAATTATTATGTAATTTCTTACTTTTGAGTCAATGAGGATCAGTTTTGAGTTTTCCTTTAAATTCTTAGATGAATATTCTTATGCTAATCGATGTATTTTGTCGAGAAGATGTCTAGGCAAATACTCTAATCTTTAGAGCGAGTAACACTTTGATGAATACTAGCGTCGTAAAATAAAGGATACTAAGTAGTAGATCGAATAAGATACATATCGGAAAAAGGAAAAAACTTTGTCTATTCATTGATCAAAAGATACACAGTCATTTACAAGTAATATTTTTTCAAGTTGTGGGCATTCCACGATCGAGGTAAGGGTCTCCCGTCAAGATCTTCGAGGTGATATGCTCGATTTTTACCTATCTTGATGATACGGTAGGGACCTTCCCAATTAGCGTCGAGCTTGCCCACGTGCTTAGTAATTTCGACCTTCTTGAGCACTAAATCTCCGACTTGGAATTGAAGAGGTCAAAGGTTTTTGTTGAAAGCTCGAGCTGTTGTGGCTCGATATTATTGCATCTTTATGTTCCCCTTTTCTCTGGTCTCGTCTATTATGTCGAGGTCGAAAGCTCTTAACGCATCGTTCCTTTCTCATTGAAATTGAGCCACTCGAGGGGATTGATGAAAGATCTCGGTGGGTATCATGGCTTCCGAGCCATATACCATGGCGAAAGGTGTTTGACCGGTTGGAATTCTAGGAGTAGTTCGATAGGCCCACAGGACACCTTCTAGTCTATCGACCCAATGTTCTTTCTTTGCTTCGAGCCACGTGCATAAATTATGAATAATGGTGCGATTGGTGACCTCGACTTGTCCGTTGGCTTGGGGATGCCCGACCGATGTGAACCTTTGACTGATCTTGAAGTTTGAGCAGTATGCCCTGAATCTTGAGCTTCGAAACTGAGGGCCATTGTTGCATACGATGACTCGAAGGATCCCAAACCTGGCGATGATGTGTTTTCAAAGAAAATCTTGAAGAACGTGAAAGGTGATTTTCGAGAGAGCAAGTGCTTCGACCCATTTGGAGAAATAATCGATGGCGAGCATGACAAACTGCCTTTGTCGAGTCGCGATCGGGAAAGGGCCTGTGATGTCGATTCCCCACTGCTCGAAAGGCCAAGACGATTAGACTGGGATCATCTATGCGGGGTGTTGGTGGGTTAAGTTGGCATGCTTCTGACATCGATCGTATCTTCTCAAAAATTTTTGCACATCCTTGCATATGGTGGCCAGAAGAATCCTGCTCGAGATGTTTTCTGAGCAAGTGATCGTCCCCCGGCGTGATTTCCACATGTTCTTTCATGGATTTCCGCCAACACTTCTTGGCCTTGGGACGGTCGAAGACAGCGTTTGGTGGGACCAAGAAAAGGGCGCTTGTAGAGTTGGCCATCCTGGTTGAGCGTGTAGCTTAGGGCACGGTGCTTGAGTCTTTTTGCGTCGAGTGGATTCTCCGGTAGGGTGCCGTCTCGGAGGTATAAGACCAGTCTATCGAGCCAACAAGGCCCGGTGGCATCGATTGAGTTGATTTCTGGGATGGTTGTGTGAATAGACCGGGTCGGAGATGTCATGAATGTGATGCACCGATCTTTCGTGCCAAGTGAGCCACTGGTAAACTTGGAAAGGGTGTCCGCTCGAAGATTCTCTTCTCGAGGGACCTGGGAGAGCTTGAGTTCTTCAAATTCCGACATGGCCTTCTTTGCTAAGGTAAGATATTTGATCATGGACTCTTCTCGAGCTTCATACTCACCGGCTCCCCTCCCCCCCCCCCCCCCCCCCGAAAAGGTCGAAGAGCCATCGACCGCGAGGGTCCAGACCACCTTCTCATGGGTAGGTGTCAAAGGGAAGTCTTTTTCAATCAGGAAATCGGCGAGGATTTAAGCTTGATATGCTACCCGAGGGCGATAGGAAACCTCAAATTGTCCGAGTTTGATCGCCCACTTGGTGAGTTTTCCTGAAACTTCAGGCTTTTCCATAACTGTCTTGAGGGGTTGATCGATCAACACTATGATGGGACGGGCCTAGAAGTAGGGTCAAAGTTTTCGGGAGGTGTGGACAACTGCCTGTGCGAACTTTTTGATCTCGAGGTATTGGACCTCTAGGCCGTGGAGAATCTTGCTAACGTAGTATACAGGAAGGTGCTTTCGATCCCGCACCGTGACGAGCACTGAGCTGATCGTTTCGGTTGAAACAACTAGGTACAGGTACAAAGTTTCTCCATCGACCGACTTTGCTAATAGAGACGGTGATGTCAGGTACTTCTTTAGGTTTTCGAGGGCTTGGTCGCACTGTGGGGTCCACTCTAAATACTTGATGTTGCGTAAGATTTTGAAGAAGGGCAAGTTCTTCTCCGATGAATGGGAGATGAATCGGTTTAAAGAAATGTCCGACCAACTAAGCGCTGCACATCTTGGATAGAGTTCAGGGGCGGAAAAAGTTGTATGGCTTGTATCTTTGCCGGGTTTGCTTTGATTCCTCTCTGGCTTACCATATAGCCAAGAAATTTCCCGCCATCAACTCCGAAAGTGCATTTTGCCGGATTGAGCTTTAAATTGTATTTCCTCAGGAGGCTGAATGCTCGCCTCAGGTGGTCGAGATGGTCGACAACTTTTTCATCAACATATACCTCGATGGTATGACCAATCTCGGGCTCAAACACTTTGTTCATCATTCGTTAGTAAGTCGCTCCTGCATTTTTAAGCCCGAACGGCATGATTTTGAAACAGTATATCCCATTGAAAACCATAAAAGCCGTTTTGGGTTGATCTTCAACGGCCATAAAAATCTGATAATAACCTTGAAAAGCATCCATCATGCTTAATCGCTCGCAACCGGCCGTGGAATCGACAAGTTGGTCGATCCGGGGTAATGGGTAAGGGTTCATGGGACATGCTTTATTCAGGTTAGTGAAGTCGTTGCAAATGTGCCACTTTCCACCCGGTTTTGGCACGAGAACAACGTTGCATAGCCACTCGACGTATTGGATCGACACTATGTATCTGGCATCGAGAAGCTTGTTCACCTCTGTTTCGATGATGGCGTTTCGAGAATCTCTTTGAGGGCGAAGTTTTTGCTTGACCGGTTTGTAGGATGGGTCGACGTTCAAGTGATGTTCGATCACCCTCCTATCGACTCCTACAAGATCGGAAGCGCACCACGCGAATACATCCAGGTTATCTCGGAGAAACTGTATGAGCATGCATTGCTCTTTGCCTTTCCGACCAGCTCCTATGCATGTGATTTTCTCAATCTGTCCTGGGATCAACTGAATCTCTTCGAGTTCCTCGGCAGATTCGAGCCTTTTGTCTTCTTGTTTTTTTCTTTTCGCGGCATGAGAGGAGCTCATTTTCTTGGAGTTCTCGGGGTTGACAACATCAGGGTCCGTGAAGTCATCTTCGATCATCGGATCGTGGATGGTGATCGGGACTTGCTTCCCTGTTGGTGGTTTGGGTTTTTCCATCAATATCGAGTGACAAGTCCATGCCGTTGGGATGTCGCACCTCAATTCTCCGACTCCGACAGGGGTGGGCAGTTTCACCATCTGGTGGTAGGTGGAGATAACGGCTCGGAATTCAATCAAGCCCGGCCGGCCAAAAATAATGTTATACGCGGATGGCATTTCAAGATATTCGACCTCGCGCATAGCGCGATGAGGGAGTGTGCCCATTGAGGTTATGAGTCGGACTCGACCTTTTGTGTATACTTCAGCACTACCGAAACCTGTAAGAGGTGTTCGAATTGGATCTAAGAGTAGTTTATTATGCAAATTTATGCGAACAAGAGTCGAGTAAACGATAATGTTGCTAGAACTTCCATTATCAATTAGAGTACGAGATACAGCAAAGTTGGCGACGTCGAGCGTAATGACCATAGGACAACTAGGTGTCTCGCTCGATTGTGCCTATACATCGATTACATCATTTTCGCTAAACACGACTTCTTCATTGATCCACGAGTCTTCAAGTTGGACGTGCATCACTTCTCGAGGGCCATAGAAGATTTGGACCCCTGCTCGCCTTGTCTTTTTTCGAGCAGTTCTCGACTCTCCCTGTAACAGCCCGAAACAAGGGCAAGTTGGAAATTACGAAAATACCCCTATAGCTCAAAAATATTCCTACATTTCCCGGAAATACTTTCATTACCCAATATTTTAATCAAAAGAATCCTCACATTACTTCGAGGATCGTGATACTCTCCGTAAACCATAATTCCCATCCTAGCTCCCGTAGTATCAAAAACCGGCAAAAACCCTAGCTTATGATTCGATCATCAATAAATCCCTACTCATCTACTTTTTGATATTCAAAATTATAACCAAAACGACCCTTAAATTATTTTATGAATTTTCATGCATTTACTAAAAACTCGATTTCACCATAGCATATTTTATAAATATTTTCCTTTTCAAAAATCATAATTTTATTTTGAACAAATTAGCTTTTATTCAATAGTCGAAATTATACTTGAAACGATCCTTGAATTTTCCTCTACATTACAATGATTTTTCCAAACTCTAAACTTTATCATAGCTTCGTTTATATAATTTTCTTATGATTTTCATCATCTTTAATGTTCATAATTCATAAATAAAAACTCTAAATATTCCACATTTGTAATCAAAACAAAGCTCATTTTTCACTCATTCTTTCATTAATTCACTACTTCAATCTTTTACCTCTCGACTCTTGAATAAATTTTATATTATTTTACATTTATTTTTATTCCAAATGACATCATCCATGACCTCATGCTCTTCTAGAAGGATTAAACAAATGAGCATAATTTCTCCACATTTCTTAGTTAATTACCAAGCATTTGTTCATAATGTAATTTAACCACATCTCCAATTTAATTACCAAGCATTTGTTGAAACATTAGGCAACCACATCTCCCATAAACTCTCATTTATTGCTTAGAGATCCCTCATGACTACCTATAAATACCCCCCTTAAGCCTCATTTATACCTCACAAATCAACACACAAAATCACTCCCTCTCTCCCAATTCTCACGCCATTCCCTCTCCTTCTCTCTAAGGTATGTTTTTCTTTTATTATTTCATGCTTTATATAATGTTCTTAGTATAAAAATAATAGTAGCATGCCTAGGATTAATTAAATTATGCTTTAGGAATTTATTTTATGAAATATATGCATAAATTGTTAGTTTAAATACAATGTGTGTACATTATGGAATTTTATTTAATTAAATGCATGAATTATGATATGATATAATTTGAATATGTATTTAAATGCTTATGATGTTGTTTGATTAAATTCATGCCAAGAATAATTTATTTAGAATTATTTTTCATAGAAAGTTCATATATTTTGCTATATTATGCCTTAATCTTATGTTATGAATATGAATGTGATAGAACATGTTACACACCCTCTTTGAATATTCAAATGAGTTCAAGAACATGTTCATAATGTTCTTGGATGTGTGTGTGTGCATGTGTGTGCCGTGAGTTATGTGTGTGTGTGTGTGAAGTTGATTTTGTGTTATAAAGTGTTTAATTCATATGAAATTGAATAGTAAATGTTTTCAATAGTAACTTTGACTTTTGGTCAACATTTATCATGATAATTTCGAAAATATTATTAAAATAATTATAAAATTAGTTTTGGAATTTTTAAATAAAGATTTTATCCGAATTTTCCAAAAATCGGTAAATTATGAATTATTTTCAAAATATAACCTACATTGTCAAATTAAATTCTAAGTTCCATTTCTAATTTATAATTAAGATTATAATATGATTAATAAATATTTAAGTGGTTAAAGAATTCATGAAACCTGATTAATTACTTAATTTCCCTTAAACGGTTAAAATTAGAGTCTACCGGGAATTCTTTAACATGACATAATTTATGTGTTTACTTGATGTAATCCTTTTATGCATGAACATTATGTGTTTTATGTGCTTATTTGATTAACATTAAGAACCTAGTTCTAAGCCTATAGTAGTTAATACTTTCAGGCACATTGGAACCCACATTACAATGTCTGTCTACCGGTATAGGTGAGGGTTAAAATGTTTTCAACTGGAATCATGCCTATACATACGTATCTATATAAAAACTATTTTCAAGCCTACCCATCATATTGATTTACTGCCATATATATACATATATTACTTTACTACACTATCCCTTTTAAGGAAAAAATACTTTCTTGCCGGAATCAACGTTTTTCTAGAACATTATATATTTCAAGTCCATTTTATCAAAACATTGATTCCGGGTTATGCAAGCAAAATATTGTTCTCGATTCCTGTTATGGGCCCCGGCTGTATCCGTAGCGAGCAATTACCCGGAAGGTATCGGGCCGAGGGTATTGTTGGTGCTGCGGACTGCCACCACCTCTTGGTAGTGGTTTAACTGGAGGTTAGTTACTCCACGCCAAGGGATGAGGGAGAGATAGCTGCCTCCCGAATCTAGTTCGTGGTCTTTAGGGTTTGATTCCCTATTGACATCAAGGAGTAGCGGAGTTAATATTCTTGATTTTATTGAAGTATCGGAGCCTGATCAGCCCGATACTATTTTACCAATTATTCAAGGAGTTATGGATGGAAAGGCCTAGCTTGCGGGCATTAATGTTCTTGTTACAAACGGTTCATATTTCTACAATTATTCCAAACTACCCCTATCCCTGTTTTACAATTATTATGAACCGTTTCCTATTTGCTATATCCTATTGTTAATATTGTAGATCAAGATCTTCTTGATCATATAAATATATATATATACATATATCTATAAACCCTTATACCCCCTTCACTTAGTCACTTTGACTAACCCTCTCACCTATTTTTAAAATGCATGATTTCAGGAATCACTGAACGACAACTAGAGGTATCTTGAAGCACTACAACCGTAGGTGGGATCCGATCCTAAGAGTACATTGTCTTGAGCCTACTCTCTGTAGAAACAAACCATCTCATACTTTGTCCTTGCATGTCAACCTGTTGTACTCTTCTGCGAACTACTTTGATCAATAATGATAATCCTTACTCATTATACGTTATCCTCCCCGTTCATTGGTAAAGTTGAATCTCTTTATCTTCCACTGCACTGTGTCATGTACTCCATTCATATATTATCCTGACCGTTCGCCGTAGTATTTCCTGAATGTTGGGTCTAACCTCCACTCAGGGAGTATTGCGGTGCGGGGTTGTAGTGCTGGGGAGGCGCTACACTCCCCCTGAGGATCCTCCGACGATCATGTCAATTTGACCAAGGTATGGTCGATTGTGTGGGTCACGCTCCGTTGGAGGCTTGGCTTGGCGTTGTCTTTGCGGCGACCTGTCATGATGGTCCCGATTTCGAACATTGTCGTCTATCTTCTTGAAAAACTAGAGAAGATGACCTCCCTTGATCAGTCGCTCGATTTCATCGCGTAGCGCATTGCATTCGAAGGTGTTATGTCCCTTTTATTGATGGAAATTGCAGAACTTGTTACTTTCTCGAGTCTTGGGAGTTTCCCTCATCGGTTTGGGCTTCTTGAGAAGTGCAGGATCGATGACATTGTAAATCTCGTCGATCGGCCACATCAGTTGCGTGAAATATTTTCTAGGAGTAGATCTAACTGGTGCCTCATTCTTGGGACGGATAACTTGTTTGGTCGGACGACTGGTTTCTGTCTTTCGACCGTGTGTCAGACTCCGCTGGGAAATCTCCAATTCTTCGAGCTACATCCAGTCGCAGGTCGCTGCTTGGATGTCGGCCAAGTTTCGAGGTTTCTGTAAGAAGATATATCGGGCACATTCATTGCTAATCAGGGCCTTGTGGATAATCGGCTTCAGTAGATCGATGCTCTGTTCCTCCGTTTTGACCACTACTTGCGAAAAACGGGTGAAGAAATCTCTAAGGGATTTCTTAGGACCTTGTCTGATGGTGTATAGGTAGGTCAGTAGGAGCTTATCACCCTTCATGGTGGATAATTGGGCGGTGAACCGCTAGACCAGGGCCTTATACGTGGGTATGGATCGAAGAGGAAGTCTCGAAAACCATTCCAGCACAGGACCATCGAGGGTGGGGACAAAGATCTTGGCCCAGATGTTTGGGGAGTGGCCGAACATGCTGAGCTGCATCTCGAGCCGCGACACGTGTTTTTCTGGGTCGGTCAATCCATTATATGTGGGTAGGCTGGTCGGGATCTTCTCGTCGATGGTTATTTCGATGATCACATCGCAAAAAGGGGATTGAGCCTCCCTATCATTGCGTGTCTCCACGATCGCGCTAAATGTTCGGTCGACGGGGTATGTCGGGGTGATCTGGATCGATCGTGTCTGGGAGAGAGAGATCGGCTGGGAGAGCGGCTATAGGATCCATGGCTCTCTCCGTGATGTCGGCTGTCCTATCGATTGAGGCGCGGTGGGATTTGGTTCCTGAGGTCATCCGACCTTACAATGTGTCCCCTGTTGGATCTCCGGATCTGATTTGGTCGACCATGGGGTCCAAGTCTGTGACGCCCCGCTTCTCGGTCAAGGTAAAGTTGGTACGAGAGTGCACGATTTACCTTTCTTTGCATGAATTATGTGAATAATATGCCTTAATTGACCGTTATGCTTGAACTTATGTGGAACATATGATTTGTATGAAATACGTGACTAATTGATGTGTTAATTATGTGCTCATATTATTCTTATTGTGCTTTGATAACATGTTTTATAGTTTGACGAAACAATGTGCTTATATGGACATTAAAGCATAATTTAGGGACTATAAGGTAAATTTATTTTCCAAGCCTGAAACTGGATAGAACTTAATGAAATTGAGTAGATAATTCGATTACGAGTTCGTGGGTTTTTGAATCGCTCGATTTGGAGTTCGGACGAAGAAGTTATGGCCATTCTACGAAAAGTCAACCTTTTAAGCCTTTAAATGTTGACCTGCGACCCAATTTCAATTCTGACCCAATTTGAGCCCCAATTTCACCTAAATCCGACCCGTATGACCCGCTCCATGACCCTATATGGCTGACCCAATTTACAAAATCAGATTTAACACACCAAAACCCATTCTTATGTTATTTCAAGATTGAAACACACTCTCTCCCTCACTTTTCTCAAGAGACCATCCATATTCTCTCAAGAACTTCATGCCATCTTCAAGAGCCAAGAGTGGAGACTAAATTTGGAGATTCAAGACTAAAGAACAAGATTCCCTCTTCCATTTTCAGCTCTTAAGGTAAGAAATGCTTGAATGCTTATGTGGGTCTTCTTCTTTGAACTTGAAGCTTGAGCTTGAAATCTAGGGTTTTTGGTTAGATGGATTAAATCCGAATTTTATGATGGAAATATGTTTCTTATGATGTTGGGAGTGATTTGATGTAAAAATTTCTCATTTTCATGCTTGTTTGAAGAAACCACCATTGTTGACCTTTGAAGCTTTTATGAAGAATTCTTGCATGTTCATGTTCTAGCTTGTTTCAGCTTGATTTGATGATGGATTCTTGTTCCTTATGTGTTTTTATGGAGAATGTGATAGATTTCCTACAATTTCTTGCAATGATTGTTGATTTCACCATTGTTATGCTTGAAGCTTTCTTGAAACTTGTAGAAGATGAAGTTCTTGCATGAATTGTTAGATTTCTTGATGTTTAAATGTTCCTAAATGCTTTATTATGTAACTTGATGGTTTATGATGCTTATTTGTGGTTTTGGAAGCTTAATTTCATGTTTTGCGGTGTTTAGAACTCATTCCCGTCGAATTCGGAGTGGCTGTCACGTTTTTTTTAAATTCTGGGCAGAATCCGCTAGGGTGGATTTTTGCTGTGTAAAAATCCATGGGGGTGGATTTGAGGTAATAGCTCTGGACCAAATCCGCGAGGGTGGATTTTTTTGTGAAGGAAAATCCATGGGGGTGGATTTTTCCCAGCCTTGTTTTCTTGATTCGTTTCACTTGTTTTGCTTCTCGTTTGTTCCTTACTTATTTATATTATGTCTCTAATGTATTGTGACCTCGTTATATGTTGTGACATCTCATGTATACCTTATATTATGATCTTTATACCTCAATCATGCTTTTGTTTAATTAAATTGTGTTAAGTATGATTCATATGTCACTTATTACTTATGACTTGGGAAATTGATATATGACTTATATGATGCAATATGATCATAATTGCCAATCTATACCATCGTTGAACATTCCTTGCACACCATTAACATATTTGCATTCATGTCCAAGCCGTGCGTCGTCTTGTTGGGTTTCGAGTCGAGTCTTACCTTTGTTGGTACGTTGTCTTGTTAGGTGGTGAGTCTCCGGACGTGTAACCTTCCTTGTCCGTGCTTGATCTTCGAGGTTCTTGGTAAAGGTGAGGAGTTATAATATCAAAACGATTTCAAAACTGTGGACACCTATGACCTCTCATATTTATTGGTTTTAAACTCCCGTTTTCGAAATGTATATGTAGGCATTATAAGCCAAGTTTTGTGAGCTTTGCTCGTATTATGGATATTTACTTATGGAAAACGGTTTACAAGTAAAACTTGAGTTTTGGTATATGGGATAGATACCCAAAATGGTTTCGGAACTTTCATTTGAGTATTATGTACGTGTGAGTTGTGTAGCGAGCCTTTGTTATACCTTGCAAGGACGCTTGCTTGGTCGGTTCTTTTGATAGCGCTCGGGGTGGAGTAAGCGGTGATGCCGGGAACGCAAGGGCGGACGGCTGATCCCTTATGAAGTACCCACTTTTGGACAAGTTTGCTAAGACTCCGAGGAGGATTCGGGGTTAAGGTAGGCTTGGGGGAAGGTCGGTTTCATGGACCCACTTCTCCATGGTTCTTTTGCGATGATCGGGGGGTGCACACCCTCGACATCAACGGTGTTAAGGATGGATTGGTTTGATTTCACTTGGTTTGGGAAGTAAGGATGGAGTGCTCGTACTCGCCGAGCCGGTGCTTTGGTTTATGATCCGTATTTTTATAAAATCTGCATTGTTTTCTAAAAACGTTAACGGATCATGAACACCTTTGATTTGAGCATGCATTGAACCTTTTTATGTTAATTATATTATGTATACTTCTCCTCACCGGTTCCGTTTGAACTGATCTCCTTTACCTTTCGTGTCCGCAGGTTGCTTTTGGAGTCATGCTAGGCGGGAGTCTTTCTTGAGAGTCTTGTCTAGTTGTCTAGTTATGTTTGTTGCTTTTATTTTTGGTTTTGTCACCTTGGAGTTGTTTTGGATTTAGCATGTACGTTATCGGATTTATTATCTTGTTAGTTGGACCGTGGCGGTCTCTAGGATGATTTACATTTTCGTATTTTGAGCATTTCATGCTGGACCGTGTTGGTCACTTAATTGATGATTTAATCTTTCGCATTTGTTTTCATTTGACTTGAGAAGGTCTGAAGTGGGTATATTGAATTTGAACTCTTATGCATGTGTGTTTTAAGCTTCCGCGTATTTGTGTTTGTTTTAATTCTCTTGGTGTGAGTCTAGTACCGCCTAGCTAGGATGTCCGTTTGTCACCGCTTGCTTCGATCTTGGCGGGTATATGGATAGCAATTCTATATACAAGCTAGGCCCGTAGCGCGGGATAGGCGTGGGATGCCCTTGTTGGGGCGTTACACCCCTATTTGGTTGGCATCAGAGCCGAAGGTTCAAAACTGGGCTCTTGAGTCGTCTTGAGTCGTCTAGGTCGTACGGCAATAGGAATAACTTGCTTATGTGCTTTAAATTGATTCATTTTGCATATGCTACATTGTTGATTAACATAATTGTTTTTGCATTACATGTACATCTTGATTGAATATGTTGACCCTTTTGTTAACTACTTGCCTATATCACTTAACTTGTAACTACTTTGTTGTACTTAAATTAACTTCGTGCTCATGTATTGGTTTGTTTTCATATATGAACGTCCTCATGATACGTATATCTTGTTAACTATTGCTTCTAAATTATGCAATTGCATTGCTTACTTGACAATATGTGACATGAGCATATGACTAATCGACATGCATACATGATAAGATTGCGTGTAGGATGCCTCCTCGTAGAAGTGATCGCTCTTCGACACGCCAAAATGAGCAAGACCCTCCGGTAGAAAATCAAATTGCACCACCAATGCCGCCTCTGATTGTCAATGAATTGCTCACTATTATGATTCAGATTTTGCAACTCCTACAAGCACCGCAAACCTTATTGGCACCTCCGGCGTTGATACCTATGCCCACCGTCAAGGAACAAGGGTTTCGAACTAAGGGAGTAGTTTCCGGATTGGGGTCTGAGAGATCACCATCCTTGATGGCACCTTCGACTTCTCGAGTACCACATAAGGGGTTAGGAGATAGAAAGGCTAAAAATCTTGCATCCGGATCAGCGACCCCTTTGGCTATTAAGGGCCGAAACTCGTACAAGCATTATGGAGAGCCAATCACTTCGGGGATAACTATCGGAAAGGACACGGGAAGTGTTTTATATGTTGTGGCAACCCAAAATGTAAAGCTAAGGATTGCGATCAGAGGAGAGGCCACCATATGGATGAGAAGGGTAAGGCTAAGATTTTTACATCTCAAGTACAGGCCCCTCAAGCTATTAAGGGCCATAACCCGTGTGAGCATTGTGGTCGTGCTACACACCTTGGGGAGAATTGTTGGTGGAAACAAGGTAGATGTTTCAACTGTGGTAGCACGAAACATTTGGCAAGGAATTGTGATAGACAGAGAACTAGAGGTTTGTATGAGCATCGAGGTGACATTGGCCATAAGGGAGACGAATGTTGGGGAGAGATTGGGAAATGCTTTACTAGTTGGGATCCAGCACTTTGGGTGAGGGATTGTAATCAGAGGATGGACCGACAGAATTTGGAAGGGCTTCGTGGGAAGTTAGCAAAGACCTTGACTCAGGAAGAAACCAACGATTGGGCCACCGCTACCGAGCTAGCTATGGAAGCGGAAGCGGAGGAACAAAAACTTGGAACTAAGAAGAATGTTGCTAATCCTTGTTTCAGTTCGGGTCTTAAGAGAGTTGTCCCTAGTTCTTTCTCTCAACCTCCACCGCGGAAAAAGGGCCATGTGATGGTTAAGAAAGGGAAAGGAAAGGAGCTCCTATCAACTGCACAAGGGCGTAAACCTTGTGATCATTGTGGTAGCATCACTCATCGTGAAGGAAATTGTTGGAAGAAGCTTGGTAAATGTTTCAATTGTGGGAGTACCGGACACATAGCAAGGAATTGTACCGAACCTAAGACTAAGGGACCAGGTGATGAGATAAGGCCCGTGGCACATGCACGTGCCTATGCGTTGAATGGCGGGCAAGAGGATGATGAGCATGATTTCATTACTACGGTGAAAGGTACGGACTGCATTCACGGCATTGCACTCATACATTTTGATTTGGATATTATTGTTACCCGATTGTTACACTTGTGCCGTTATATGCTAGAATGTGATTATTTGATATGCATGTGACTTGCGTTGCTAATTGCTTTAAGTGCCAATGTGAATACGCCTCTCTTATGCTATGTCGGTAATGATTGACATTAAATGTTACGTTTGTATTTAGCTTGTCTCCTACTTGTGCAAATTGCATAAATGCTTTCCTTGATCAGTTGTGCTACCATGTGATAACTCTAGTAACCCTTGCATTAATGCAACCTTGAGATTTATGAGCTATGTTGAATGGATGTAAAGCATGAATAAGTACTTGTGAGACCATGTCGTTTACTTGTTTTCGGGATGCATGATTATTGTTGAAATTATGTCGAATTTTTTTTTATGGGGAACTTTCATGTAATTGAAGAATCATGCTTAATTAGTTAACAAATGGATGGTTTATGTCAAGTTGCTAGGAACCTTAAAGGATGTTTTGTATTAATTCCAAACTTATGTGAATCGCCTAGGGGGATCTAATTGTAATATCTCTAAACCTTGAATGTGTGTAAAAATTTGAGTTTATGCACCGATGCATGTTACGAATTCGTAAGGCATGATTAAATGAATTGAGAATTTACCGCTTACCTTAAAAACATGACTTTATGTGATTAAATTATGTTATTCATTTGAGCATGATAATATGGGATGACGATGCATACACTCATTTACGATTTCGAATATGAGACTTGAACTGATCATTAGAGGGTGATATAAGGAATCGAGAATATGTTGTTTACCTTGGAAGTATGACCTTATGCGAATAAATGTATGTCTTATATGGATTGAGCATGACGTACGTATATTTGAGCGCTGCATAGACTTATACATGATTAAGATTTTGACATCTTGATTAGTACTACTTGAATCAATCGTTAAAGTACGACTTGTAATTGGTATGTTTAGATACTTACAACTTCATGTACGTTAAATGCTCAATTGACTTTATCTATGCATGTTAATACAAGACTCGATCTTGGAAATTGAATCAAATGACCTTTCTATGCATGCTACTACTAGGTACGAAGTTAGTAACCGAATCGCATGATCTTGGATACTTTGGTGAACTTGTATGATGTAAGTATGAGTTAATTCTTGTGACTTTTGTAACCTTGGATGTTGTACATGCTCGATTTTGTGCACTTTGTTACGGTGAGCTAGGAGGGACGCCTTTGATGCAACGAAGCCTTTACCTCACCGATGGAGAACGACTCAACCGTACAGCTGTCCCTTGTCATGTGTCTTGTTTGTGCTTTTCATGTTTTGGATCCGAGTAGTTGTTCGTGTGCTTTTGTGCTCGGGTGTTGTAGGGTTCTCCCTCTTTTGTGTTCGGGGGATGTTGGGTCCCCTCGGTTTTAGTCATTTGGGAATGTTACATCCTCCCGAATTTAGGAGTTTGTGAGATGTTAACTCTTTCAAACTTAGATGTTTGAGGGATGCGGGATTCCTTCGAACTTAGGATGAGAGACGGGGTTCTCTCGTTGCTTGTTGAGAGACAGGGTTCTCTCATTGCTTGTTGAGGGACGGGGTTCTCTCGTTGCTTGTTGAGAGACGGGGTTCTCTCGTTGCTTGTTGAGAGACGGGGTTCTCTTGTTGTGTGTCTCGTCCCGTTGGCTAGCGCGCTCAGATGACTCCGTTCAGAAGGGATCTTTTGAAGAGGTTAAGCGAGATCAAGATGGACCGAAGGTGTATACAGCAACTAAGATCTTTCGCATCGACAAAGTGTGATGTTTAAACCACATGTGGGAGTGGTATAAGACCGGCAACGGAGTTATGCCAAGCAAAGGAGGAAAGACTTTGAATTCGAAGATGGTGACCGAGTCTTCCTAGAGGCGACAAGAAGGAGTTTCCCCCCAAAACAGTGCGAGCAGTAACCTAAACTCGTGATCTAGCGAGCCGCCTGGAACTGTGGAACAGATCGAGAAAGTATTTTCGAAATGAGATGGAGACTATTTCAATGAAAGAGATACACTTGGATCAAGACTTGACACTTGTACCACAACCGGGCAAGATTTCAGATGGAATACCCAGGGATTATGGGTTCTGCTAAACTCCTTTGGATGAGGTTCTACGAAGAGATCTCAAGTCCGAAGAAGCATTTTGGGAGACGAAAGAGAAGATACGCAGTTTTCACCCAGAGTTATTTCCAGATGGTAAATCTGGGGACCAGATTTCTTTAAGGAGGGGAGGTTGTGACGCCCCGCTTCTCGGTCAAGGTAAAGTTGGTACGAGAGTGCACGATTTACCTTTCTTTGCATGAATTATGTGAATAATATGCCTTAATTGACCGTTATGCTTGAACTTATGTGGAACATATGATTTGTATGAAATACGTGACTAATTGATGTGTTAATTATGTGCTCATATTATTCATATTGTGCTTTGATAGCATGTTTTATAGTTTGACGAAACAATGTGCTTATATGGACATTAAAGCATAATTTAGGGACTATAAGGTAAATTGATTTTCCAAGCCTGAAACTAGATAGAACTTAATGAAATTGAGTAGATAATTCGATTACGAGTTCGTGGGTTTTTGAATCGCTCGATTTGGAGTTCGGACGAAGAAGTTATGGCCATTCTACGAAAAGTCAACCTTTTAAGCCTTTAAATGTTGACCTGCGACCCAATTTCAATTCTGACCCAATTTGAGCCCCAATTTCACCTAAATCCGACCCGTATGACCCGCTCCATGACCCTATATGGCTGACCCAATTTACAAAATCAGATTTAACACACCAAAACCCATTCTTACGTTATTTCAAGATTGAAACACACTCTCTCCCTCACTTTTCTCAAGAGACCATCCATATTCTCTCAAGAACTTCAAGCCATCTTCAAGAGCCAAGAGTGGAGACTAAATTTGGAGATTCAAGACTAAAGAACAAGATTCCCTCTTCCATTTTCAGCTCTTAAGGTAAGAAATGCTTGAATGCTTATGTGGGTCTTCTTCTTTGAACTTGAAGCTTGAGTTTGAAATCTAGGGTTCTTGGTTAGATGGATTAAATCCGAATTTTATGATGGAAATATGTTTCTTATGATGTTGGGAGTGATTTGATGTAAAAATTTCTCATTTTCATGCTTGTTTGAAGAAACCACCATTGTTGACCTTTGAAGCTTTTATGAAGAATTCTTGCATGTTCATGTTCTAGCTTGTTTTAGCTTGATTTGATGATGGATTCTTGTTCCTTATGTGTTTTTATGGAGAATGTGATAGATTTCCTACAATTTCTTGCAATGATTGTTGATTTCACCATTGTTATGCTTGAAGCTTTCTTGAAACTTGTAGAAGATGAAGTTCTTGCATGAATTGTTAGATTTCTTGATGTTTAAATGTTCCTAAATGCTTTATTATGTAACTTGATGGTTTATGATGCTTATTTGTGGTTTTGGAATCTTAATTTCATGTTTTGGGGTGTTTAGAACTCATTCCCGTCGAATTCGGAGTGGCTGTCACGTTTTTTTTTTTAATTCTGGGCAGAATCCGCTAGGGTGGATTTTTGCTGTGTAAAAATCCATGGGGGTGGATTTGAGGCAGTAGCTCTGGACCAAATCCGCGAGGGTGGATTTTTTTGTGAAGGAAAATCCATGGGGGTGGATTTTCCCCAGCCTTGTTTTCTTGATTCGTTTCACTTGTTTTGCTTCTCGTTTGTTCCTTACTTATTTATATTATGTCTCTAATGTATTGTGACCTCGTTATATGTTGTGACATCTCATGTATACCTTATATTATGATCTTTATACCTCAATCATGCTTAAGTTATCTTAATTGACTAAGTTATTTGTTTAATTAAATTGTGTTAAGTATGATTCATATGTCACTTATTACTTATGACTTGGGAAATTGATATATGACTTATATGATGCAATATGATCATAATTGCCAATCTATACCATCGTTGAACATTTTGCACACCATTAACATATTTGCATTCATGTCCAAGCCGTGCGTCGTCTTGTTGGGTTTCGAGTCGAGTCTTACCTTTGTTGGTACGTTGTCTTGTTAGGTGGTGAGTCTCCGGACGTGTAACCTTCCTTGTTCGTGCTTGATCTTCGAGGTTCTTGGTAAGGGTGAGGAGTTATAATATCAAAACGATTTCAAAACTGTGGACACCTATGACCTCTCATATTTATTGGTTTTAAACTCCCGTTTTTGAAATGTATATGTAGGCATTATAAGCCAAGTTTTGTGAGCTTTGCTCGTATTATGGATATTTGCTTATGGAAAACGGTTTACAAGTAAAACTTGAGTTTTAGTATATGGGATAGATACCCAAAATGGTTTCGGAACTTTCATTTGAGTATTATGTACGTGTGAGTTGTGTAGCGAGCCTTTGTTATACCTTGCAAGGACGCTTGCTTGGTCGGTTCTTTTGATAGCGCTCGGGGCGGAGTAAGCGGTGATGCCGGGAACGCAAGGGCGGACGGCTGATCCCTTATGAAGTACCCACTTTTGGATAAGTTTGCTAAGACTCCGAGGACGATTCGGGGTTAAGGTAGGCTTGGGGGAAGGTCGGTTTCATGGACCCACTTCTCCATGGTTCTTTTGCGATGATCGGGGGGTGCACACCCTCGACATCAACGGTGTTAAGGATGGATTGGTTTGATTTCACTTGGTTTGGGAAGTAAGGATGGAGTGCTCGTACTCGCCGAGCCGGTGCTTTGGTTTATGATCCGTATTTTTATAAAATCTGCATTGTTTTCTAAAAACGTTAACGGATCATGAACACCTTTGATTTGAGCATGCATTGAACCTTTTTATGTTAATTATATTATGTATACTTCTCCTCACCGGTTCCGTTTGAACTGATCTCCTTTACCTTTCGTGTCCGCAGGTTACTTTTGGAGTCATGCTAGGCGGGAGTCTTTCTTGAGAGTCTTGTCTAGTTGTCTAGTTATGTTTGTTGCTTTTATTTTTGGTTTTGTTACCTTGGAGTTATTTTGGATTTAGCATGTACGTTATCGGATTTATTATCTTGTTAGTTGGACCGTGGCGGTCTCTAGGATGATTTACATTTCCGTATTTTGAGCATTTCATGCTGGACCGTGTTTGTCACTTAATTGATGATTTAATCTTTCGCATTTGTTTTCATTTGACTTGAGAAGGTCTGAAGTGGGTATATTGAATTTGAACTCTTATGCATGTGGTGTGTTTTAAGCTTCCGCGTATTTGTGTTTGTTTTAATTCTCTTGGTGTGAGTCTAGTACCGCCTAGCTAGGATGTCCGTTTGTCACCGCTTGCTTCGATCTTGGCGGGTATATGGATAGCAATTCTATATACAAGCTAGGCCCGTAGTGGGATAGGCGTGGGATGCCCTTGTTGGGGCGTTACAAAGTCGGTCGAAGATCCTACTCGAGCCACGGCGAGAAACATCATTTTGGCGCGTATCAAGTTCCCTTCTGGATTCAGACCGTCGAGGGTTATCATTCCTCCCTCGGGAGTGTGAGGGTCTAGACTTTTGCTGGGAGACCCCTCGACCCCGGCGATCGACAGTTCTGTGTATGTGGGTGTCCGTGGGGGTCCTAGAGTCGACCTCATCCTCCAGTCGAAATGACAGGCGATCCTGGATCGGCTTTCTGGCGCTTCCTTGAGAGGGTAGTGGACGTTGATATTGGGGCTGGTGATGTGTAGCTTGTCCGACCCCCGCCCAATATCCTACAGGTTGTTGATACGGTATCGGTTGGACGTATCCGGGATGATTAACCATGGGATGGATGACTTCGACGGGTCCAGTTTGAGGACACTCTGGCATCTGGGGTTCTCTCCCTTCAGCAGCAGCGGCTATGGCTTCGTCCCGACACTCCTTTAGGTACTTGTCCAACTCAGGTGTTGAGTAGACTAGTTGGGACGGAATGACTGTTGGTGCAGCAATTTGTATAGGGAATTGAGAGATGGCCTCTCGACTATTTTTGTCGAAAAGGCGATTGCTATTGAGATTGCGAGTAGTCATGTTTGATGGCTTGTCGTTGCGTGGTTCCCACAGAGGACGCCAAATGATCGAGCCAAATCCCCGCATGTTGTTCGACCGGAAATCCTGCTACGATCACTCTACTTGTTGATAGGGGAATTGCCACCTGACTGCTCGGAATCTACACGGATCGAAGGAAACGTAAGCTCGAGGTCAACTCGGGGAAGGTGAGGGTGAGATCCAGGTTGGCACTCCGACACTCAAGTCAGGATCGAGTGATGTGAGTCGAATGATTGAGCGGTAAAAGGGGTAGGTGAGAAAACTTACCGTGCAATAAATGCGGGGGTTATATATATACGGTGAAGAGAGAGAAGTAACTGCCTCGATGTGTCGGTGCGGGGAGCTGACAGGTGCCCCACTATTGCCTTGCATTTAATGCGTGGTCGGCCACTCAATTGAGAATTGGATAGTGGATCGGTGCATGGCAGGTCAAAGGGATTGAGTCGAGGGAACTGGTCGAGGAGCCTGACCCTGGGTCGAGGGCTGAGGCAGTAATTGTGGACGGTAATTGGGAGACCGACCTGACGATCGAGGAAAAATCCTCGATCGGACAAGTGGCATACGGCGATCAGCAGAGCAGTGGGTACGAGCCACTTCAAATATCATACCACTTTTTCCCAATTAAATCTTTATCACAGAAAGAGGTGATATTTGTTTTATTAATAAAAATTGACAACTACGTGGACACTAGAGCTCTTTTCGTGTCACGCACCAACTTATGCTATGACGTCCGGTTGGCTTGAGTTGAGTTATATTGGGTCACTTATCAACCCCAACTTTCCGTGCACACATTAAGATATTTTTCTCTGATAAAATATTTAATTTTTCTAGCCTACTTTTTCTTTACTTGTCTTTTAAAATTGAAATAGTGAGCCTTTTGTAACTAGTTATTACGATGCAAAATACTTTCGAATATAATAAATAATGTGTATGACTTATTTGTAGTTAATCTACGTGTGCTATTGTACTAAATATTCATATCATACTATAAATCTTGTATTGAGTACTCGTATCATATTACAAAACCTATCTATTAGACTATTTTTCACATAGTAAATCTCTTAACATATATTATATTTGTATTATATAGTGATCACGTGACCTTTCATGTTTATATAGATAGATAGATACCTAAACTTTGTTATAATAGTTTCTTATTCCCCAAATAAATAGTTAATTATATCTCATAAACAAAGTTTAAAATTTAAAGAAATATCTAACTCAATAGAACTCAAATTATATAAGTATATTGTATTTGATTAAAATCCACACAAATCCAACTATAAATATATAAATATTCATTCTTTTATTACACTAATATATTAAATCAAATTTGTACGAGAATTGTCAAAAGAGTCAAGCATACATGTTTTACGTGGCTATTATATATTTATTATAGGACGAATTACATTTGAGTACCTTTAAATTTGACCTAATTACAACGTAAGTTCCTATTCTTTCGATTATTACCATATTGTCCCTGTGATATTGTTTCCGTTTGAGATCCCTAAATGCCGTTAGGGTTCCATCTGAGATCCCTAAACAACCTAATTTAAATTTAGCTAGAAATTACATACTCATTCCTCATTATTTTATTATGTTACAAAACGATCCATATATTAAGTTAAAATAACATATTGGTCCTGAGAACCCTAATGGTGTTTAGGGACCTCAGTTTAAAATCATACTCCAGGGACTATATAGTAATAATTAAAAGAATAGGGATTGTATTATAATTAGGTCAAATATAAGAGTGTTCAAATGTAATCTGCCTTACTAATCCTTAATAGCACCACCAACTGGACCCTTAAAAATATTATACAATATCAAAAGAAAAAACAATTAATCCTTATAATGGCCGGGTAATTACTGAATTGTTGATGAAAAATTTAAAAAAAAGTAATCAATCAAATAATAAATATAACATATTTACTCATTTTAATTTGTTAGATTGAATCAAACCGAATTCGGGAATAATTTCCCAATTTGTATCTTTTTTTTTTTCTCCCACCACGCTTCTCTGTATCAAAATAGATTTTAAGGAAAAAAAAAAAAGAAAGAAAACAGCTTCTCTATATATGTCACTATGTCAGTACAAGTATAGAACATAGTGGGAAACAGACCGAAGAAAATGGAAGGAAGAAATCTTTTCCGCTACAGCTTCTTACTCATCGCTGCAGTCTTTCTCATAGTACTCTTCACTATCACCCACCTCCCAATTCCGCCGCCCAACAAGGCCAAGCTTCTTGACTGCGCCGCCACCTCCGCCCGGTGCATCTCCAAGAACCGCTTCCAAAAACCCACTACCTCCGCTAGCCGCCGCCACTCGGCTGCCGTTGCCCACCACCCTCTCGACCCTCTCACAATCACCGAGCTAAACCAAGTCCAAAAAATCATCAAAAACCACGATTTCTTCAAGCACAAAGCCTACGCACTTCACTCCGTCGTTCTCGAAGAGCCGGAGAAGGAAACAGTGCTCCGATGGAAGAAGGGGGAACCACTGCCGCCGCGAAAGGCCGCCGTGGTGGCGCGTGCGAGCGGGGCGTCGCACGTGCTGACGGTGGACTTGAGTTCCGGTGAGTTGACTCGGCACGAGACGGGTCATGTGACGGGTTACCCGACGATGACGGTGGAGGACATGACGTCGGCGACGGTGGCACCACTGGCGAGCGGTGAGTTCAATCGGACGGTGCAGGAGAGAGGAGTTGATCTTGTGGACTTGGCTTGTTTGCCCATTTCCACTGGATGGTTCGGTAAGATCAGAGTGTCCTAAATATTATAATAATTTCTTTTAAGAATAAATATTTTTCCATTTTGAATTATGATTTTTTTGTTATTTTATAATTTAAACCAAATAACGTTTTAGTTTGCAAATTCTTAATGTTTTTTTTTTAAAAAAACATGCACGTTGAAATAAGATTCGAATTCATGACTTTGACTCGGAGAATAAACCAATTATTTGGACTAATTCTCAGTAAAGCTTAACTTAGTCTACGTATTATATTTTGAGTGAAATTAAATTATATTTTATTAAAAAATAATAGTTAAAATTGTAATTTAAACTATTTTTTAATATAGATTGTAAAATAAAAAAAATTATAACTTAAGGTGATATGATGTTCGCTTCGCATCGTCTTTGTGTTTCACTATAAACTTCACTAATAGTGAAATTCGATCCATAAATTGTTCAACAAATATATAAATATTTCGTAGTTCGTAAATTAATTTTTGCCTACATAAATTTTATTTTACATGTACGGCAATATATGGGACGAGTACATGAACGTAAATAAAATAATAAAATATTTTAGTGAATCAACATGAATATTCAATAGGATCCCACATCTCGAAATGAGAGGCCGCTTAAGTACTGTATAGGGATACGATATTTATCGAAGATAGTAATAATAAACATAAGACAAAATAGTAATGGAAAATGACAAGGCAATTAGGGAAGACCACATGATATACAGTCTATTGAGTATCTTCATTTTTATTATATGGATTCAATTGAAATCCCTAGTTATACAGAATTAATATATTCTTGTCTTATAAGGCCTTTTTTTTTTCTTTCAATTCTGTCGTTTTTTTAATCTGTTTCATCGTTTTTTTTTTCCCTACGACTTCCTTGGTATCTTTCAATCGAAATACATGTATATTTACATAGAGCCAATATGGTTGGTCCAAATGATTAAATTTTTTTTTTTAAATCAATAATTTGAGTTCGAATCTTTCTGATCACTTTGAAATGTGTTTCTTTTTTAAAACAAAGCAACATGTATTTTAGAGAGACTATTTTTCCTAATAATGATAAAGCACAAAATGATGTATCTATGCATCAGGTCTCGATTAGTTTTTACAAATATCTTTAAAAATATTATTTTATTATATTTCGTTATCTTTAATGTTTATATCAAATACTTTTCGAGTGATAAATTTAAAAAGAATAACACAAGGTAACATTGCGTCATATTCGTATTATATTATGTTTATATCACCCAATCTTTGTCCATCCGTCATAAATTAAAATTTTATATATGTACTTAGAGTCATTTTTTAATTATATATAGTCAAACAACTTGTTACAAAAATTTTAAAACATAACAAGGGAAATAAATTACGACCAATTGAATATATATGTCAATTTCAACAATCGATTTGTAAAAGTACTTCCTTGTAATGGAGAGACTCCAGAATCCATGAGTTTATAGATTCAATTTTTATTAAAATCAATATAATACCTTTTTCTTATATTTAGTACTTTATTTTTTCTTTTTCAAAATTATCTTTTTTTTTGGTATGATTTTTCTAAATTATCTACATATATCAATAGGTAATTATTTAAACACTACAACATGAACCTTTCTAAGTAAACTAGCACACGGGATGGACCACTTAAAAGTGTAAAACTCTCCCAATGAATGGTAGTTGCGTTCCTAGGAATTCGAACTCGAGATTTTTAGTTAAACTAGTATAGCGTCGAACCACTAAACTATATCATTTAGTGGTAAAATTGCATCACTTAATGGTTACAAGCATACGATTCTGATTCTTTTCATGCGCCGAATATGGTCCGACGAGTTAACGTTCTAAGCTAGAATTTCCCACAAAATACTATCCAAACTACAGAAGTAAGAGTCATATGATTGTAGATTACATTAAATATTAATTCAACTATATATACATCTTTCACCAATGTAGATTGTTAATTAGATCAATCACATGATTGAGCTTCACTAATCACCAGGCAAAAGCGAGGAAAACCGAAGGTTGATCAAAGTCCAATGCTACTCCTCCAAAGACACCGCCAACTTCTACATGCGCCCCATCGAAGGCCTCACCGTCCTCGTCGACTTAGACACCAAACAAGTCCTCCAAATCACTGACAAAGGCCGGAACATCCCCATACCCAACGCCGCCAACACAGACTATCGTTTCTCCGCCCAGAACTCGTACCAACGCCTCGTCAACCCCATCTCTCTCGAGCAGCCAAAAGGCCCGAGTTTCACAGTAGAGGACGACCATTTGGTCAAGTGGGCAAATTGGGAGTTTCACCTCAAACCCGACCCTAGGGCTGGCGTGATAGTTTCCCGGGCTAGGGTTGTGGACCCGGATACCGGTCGGATGAGGAACGTGATGTACAAGGGGCTCGCCTCGGAGCTGTTTGTGCCCTACATGGATCCTACGGACGCCTGGTATTTTAAGACGTACATGGATGCAGGAGAATACGGGTTTGGGCTGCAGGCGATGCCGCTTGAGCCACTTAACGATTGCCCGAGGAACGCGTATTATATGGATGGCTTGTTCGTGGCGGCCGACGGGACGCCGTACGTGAGGTCGAATATGGTGTGCGTGTTTGAGAGCTACGGGGGTGATATTGGGTGGAGACATGCGGAAAGCCCCATCACCGGAATGGAGGTATGGTTTTGTTTGATATTTTCTTTCAGAAGTCGGGGGAGGGATTGGTTCGGCTAAACTACTATATTGAAGGAAAATTCCACTCTATACTTGACTTACCTAGGATAAGTGTAGTACATTTATTTTCCAAAAATTGGTAACCTTTCTTAAAATTTTTATCGAGCAAATGACAAACATAAAATGCTTATTTTTCACAGGGATAAAAATTTTAACCATCTCGAGTATTATTATGTTTTTTGGAGTTTGCAATTCGAATTATAAAATATTTAAGTTTGTAAGCTCAACTATTGTTCTGTAACAAAGTGCAACTTGATTCCACTCATCATGTGATACGTAGAAAAAATTTTACGTACAGGTCACACGATAAGTGTAATCAGGTTGCAATTTGTTAAAAATACAATAGTTGAGGTTGCAAATTTAGAAATTTTATAATTCGGGTTACAAATTCAAAAAAATACAACTACTTTGGATATTACAAATAGTTATTCCTTTTAAATATAATGATCTCGTGGAATCAGGTGTGTACCTAAATTATGTCAAAACGATTGGCGAATTGAAAAGTTTCTTTGAGCACCGGGTATTGGGTCTCGTCTACATGTCCAACTATCATCATTTATTTTGCTTTTTATTTTTATTGTTTTAGTTGTCAAAATTAAATTTTAAATAAACCTTGATCGTTAACTTCATAGTTGACAGTCAACACCTAAGTGAATGAAACAATTTTTATATTCCATCCCTTAAATCGGGTGATTTATTCAATATTTTTGGATCACGGATCTTTCTCAAGGTTCCAATATTTTCGATAGGTATAGATTCAATAATTTATCGAAATTCCAAGTGTAACATACAATGTGGACGCCACAAAAACGACCAAATAATTATTTGGAAGGGAAAGCAAATGTATTGATTAATTAGGTTACAAACCAATCGTGAACCATGAAATCAACATTATTGGTCGTACATTCGTTGCAAAATTTGTTTTTGCAGCAGAATTTCCTCCTATCCATTGCGAAATTCCCACTCAAAACTACTGTTTTATTAATTAACATATGCCTAACTTCAAGTTTATCGAACTTTGGGTATTTAAAATGTTAATTGTTTTATTTTACCTTGATCTGAAAAATGACAGATTCGTGAGGTGAGACCGAAAGTGACACTGGTGGTCAGGATGGCTGCGTCTGTCGCTAACTATGATTACATTGTTGATTGGGAGTTCCAAACTGATGGACTAATAAGAATTAAGGTAACTAATTAATTAATTAGTAGATATATATATTGGCACCTTTTTTCTTAAGTTGGCTTTTTCTTTCTCTATATGTATCAATAGGGGTGTACATAAACCCGCACAACCCGCTAAATCCGTCCGAACCGAATCAAACCTTCCGAAAACCACCGGTTGAAATTTTTAAAAAAATAACCGCGGTTGAAAAAAATTACAACCCGCTACTTTCGGTTCGGGTGGTGGGTCTAATAATTCAAATCCGTCTACCCGTTACCCGACCGCTATACATATATTTATATTTTATTCGTAATTATAGTTATATAAATACATGATGCACAATACAATGGTCATGTATATTATACAAATTATACATATATATAAGATATATTTTTATGTTAAACTAATATTATACAAGTTCTTTAACAAAAAATAAATTTATATTTATAATATGATATTATTTATTAAATAATGTATATATATATATATATATATATATATATATATATATTCATCTATTTTGAAATCATTATGTATTAGCTGTAATAAGTGATAAACTAGAATAAATTCTTATATTCTTTATATCTTTTTTATTATTGAGTTAAAATTATGAGTATAAAATATTTTTATTAAAAAAATATATATAAAATTTGTTAAACCGTCAATCCGCCCGCTATAAAACCGTACCCGTCCAACCCGAACCGCTCGATTTGAAAAAATAATTATGTATTTACGGTTTATATTTTTACAAACCTGCGTACTTCGGGTCGGGTGATATTTTACTTAGAAATCGTCCATACCCGACCGCGTACACCCCTATGATCAATCATATCCACAGAGTGGAAAATGCATTCATTCGTCACCATGGCTTTTCATTACCTGCCAAACATGATTCTTTTACCAATAAGAAACGTCCACAATGTACACACTTTTGTGAATGCTATGCTCTCATTAAGATGGAGATGTTTGATGGTCCATTAATACTTAAAAGTAGCATATTAAGTTGCTGAAAAAAAAGAACTAATCATCATATTTAATTAGTTCACGGCCAAATTGTAATTTTGGTATACCAACTCACACTAATTTATAATTTTGGTACAAAAATATTTTGGTGAAAAAATTAACTCATAATTCTAAAAGTACGCAATTTTATGCACTATTTGACCCGAATAGATGTGATCCATTGGAAAACCCACCCGAAGCTCGTAAAACCCGCTTCGTGGAAAATTCACATGGACACGTGGAGATCCGGATGATTTTTCCAACGGGTCATATTTATTCCGGTCAAATAGTGCATGGAATTGCAATTTTTTGAAATTGTAGACTAGTTTTTTCATTGTAAAATTTTTTATACTAAAATTATGAATTAGGATAAATTAGTACACCAAAAATGCAATTCCCTCGTTAGTTCACTGTACATCTTGTTACACTCACTCATATAAGATTAGTAAATATCACTTCCTGTATCACATCTTCACCTAATTTCATTACATATGTCATGCTTATCATTTAATTCGCTACTTTTGTTGGTTATTACATTTGTTTACCTTTAATTTGACATCATAATTCGAATTTTGATAAATTTTAATACATATTTAACTATAAGTAGTGAGAGATGGTGGCGGGGCAATGAAAAAAAAAACTCTTTAAGAAGTGAAAGTGAGAATGTGAGATTAAGTAAACCATGTAAATGATGCGATTTGGGCAGCTCAAAAACTTATTGCGAAAATCATGGTACGTGCCTACGTGGTTTAAGATTTCATGCCATGTATAGTTTTTAAATGCATTAAAAAATAAAAACTATACAAATTAAAACATACATACGGTATCAGGTTTTATTACTAAGGGCTCGTTTACTGTTCATGTAGTGATAATACATGTAAGGATATCAAATGTTTGTGATAGTAGACATACTCACATTTATTAATCATGTCAATATATGTCATCAATTCATGTTTACGTTTAATTTGTTGTTTACTTTTATGGGTAGTTAATGCATGATAGAATTAAATTATTTATTTACCCTCAATTTATTTTTATTATTTTTTATTCTTAACTTTTACAAAAATAGAGTTTTGTAGTCACAAAATAGAGATCTCTCTTTTCATTTTGATTTGAGAATTCATTGCACCGTCTCAAATATTTTAATATCATAATCTCTTTGCACCTTGATTAAATCCTTAAAAAATACATTATATTAAGTGAGAGGGTGTAAAATGAAAAAAATAAATAAATTAGGAGACGGTATTATTTATTTTATTTTTTTTTAGGAGTTTCGTCTCAATTTTTAAAATTATTTTGTGGTTCATCGTGTTTTAACTTATTAATAATTCACGTTCCTATTTAAAATTTTCTATAATTATAAAATAAAAATAAAAGAACTTGATCAATTTGGAGAGAAGAAAATAAAATCTTTTGTAAAATAAAACAAAATCTTTTGTAAAATCTTGAGAAGAAAATAAAATCTTGAGAAAAAAATAGATGAAAATAAAATCTATTATAAAATCTTTGAGATGAAAATAGATTAAAATAGAATCTTTTATAAAATCTTGAGAAGAAAATAGATGAAAGAGAAATTTCTCCAAAAAAATCTTTCAGAACGTGGGAGGAAAAATAGATATAAGTAGCAATTCTTTTGTAAATTCTAATTTTATGTAGCGTGTCATAATTCTCGTGATCTAAGGCTTGTGATCTATATGTCAATAAAACACGCAAACCTAATAGGCCAGAGTCTATCCTACAGACTTTCACACATGTAATGTAAGAGCTCGTTTACTTTCCCAGGAAAGGTTTTGGGCAGATAGGATAATGAAGGTTTTTTCAACGGATTAACCGAACATTATCTATTATTTACGTTTAAAGATAAATATCAGGTTTTCTTAAATTAGTCGTTTACTTTAAATGTGAATAATTACTTTAAATTGTAATTTTACCAAAATAGCCATATACTAATCTCATTTAATATATAATTTTTTTTTCCTTCTTTTAACTATCGTTGGTATGCATATGCATTTTTCCTTGTTCTAAAATTTTTTAAGTATTCTTTTTCAAATAATAGTAATTGATGATGATTAATTATTATTAAATAAATTTAAAATCACATTATATTAATTGAGTGTCAAATTTTAAGTTAATTTCTATAAATAATAGTAATTAATAATGTTTATCAATTAATAGAAAATTATAGATAATAGTAATTACCGATACTTACCTATTAATGGTAGGTTATTTATTTTCCATTTTTTGATACTTAGCTATTAATTTTAAATTTTTTTGAATGTCAGGTAAACAAAATATAAAATATTCATAGTATAAACATCAATACAATCATATTAAAAAAATGTAATTCTTTTATTAATATTAAAAAAAAAAATTCAACAATAAAATGAAACATAAAAATCTAACTTATTGTGACCAAGGAAATAAAAAAATCGAACTTATTTAGCTAGACTTTAATCAATTATCTCTACTAATAAAAAATCAAACTTATTGTAAATAAAAAATTGAACTTATCAAATGTATCAATTATCTATACTAATAAAAAATCGAACTTATCAAACTTATCAATTATCTATACTAACAGAAAATCTATCTTATCAATTATCAAACTTATCAATTATCTATACTAATAAAAAATCGAACTTATCAATTGTCTATACTAATCAAAAATCGAACTTATTGTGAGAAAGGGAAGTTATCTTCTTTTTTTTTTTATATAAATAATAATGGCAAAAATTTGTAAATAAATCAAAATTTTGGGCAAATAAGTAAATGACCCATGCCTATAAAAATCATGATTTCTCAAACACGGCATTTTGCCATGTGACAGAAAACTAACAAAATCTTCTCTATCCTACGGGCTGAACAGATTTTGGCAGAAAAACCAACATGAAAAGTAAATGACAGATTTTGAGATTTAATTAATTTTATCTGTCAGATTAGGTAAAAGTAAACGAGCTCTAAAAGTCATATTAATCCCACCATAACATGACCAAAGTATGATTGTCTGAATAACTGTTTCATTGCAAATTTTATTATTTTTCATATTACAAAAATGTCACACGACTGCAGGTGTTCAAGATAGACTCACTCGATGGTGTTCTTTGATCGATGTCTCCATCAGATCTTTCTTATCATAGTACTAATGTAGTTACATTCTTCTTGTCCATGATCACTTCTACTAGGTCGGTCTCAGTGGAATACTAATGGTGAAAGGCACTCCTTATTCCAACATCAACCAAGTCAACCCTCAACAACACCTCTACGGAACCATCTTATCCGAAAACGTCATAGGCGTAATCCATGATCACTTCATCACATTCTACCTCGACATGGACATCGACGGTTCAAATAACTCCTTCGTTAAAGTCAATCTCCAAAGGGAATACACCTCCCACGGAGAATCGCCCCGACTGAGCTTTTTGAAAGCAGTGAGGAATGTGGCCAAGACCGAAAAAGATGCACAAATTAAGCTCAAACTCTACGATCCATCTGAATTCCATGTCATCAACCCAACGAAGAAAACTAGGGTGGGTAACCCTGTGGGGTATAAGGTGGTGCCAGGTGCCACCGCGGCTAATTTGCTCGATCCGAATGATCCTCCACAAAAGCGGGGAGCTTTTACGAACAACCAAATTTGGGTTACTCCTTACAATAAGTCAGAGCAATGGGCTGGTGGCTCGTTTGTGTACCAAAGCCACGGTGAAGATACATTGGAAGTATGGTCCAACAGGTAAAAATTCGTATTCGAAATTCTTAGGGTTGGTGTGAGTTTTAGCAGTATAACTTCACATATTTTTAAGGGATAATTGCATTGTCATGCAAACTTTTCCTAACGTTTGAGAAATTACAAAATCTCTTTTAAACATTCCCTAAGGTTAACTTAGCCTATTGCATGCTACTATGCACATAAATTTCTACTCAGATATTGATCAAGATGTGAACGGAAAATTAGAACATTCATAAAAATTTAGAGAGTTTCAAATTTTATTGATTCTAATGTAATATAAATTCTCCCATAGGGCATTCTCAGGAAAAAATTTTGTATTTAGGTTAACTCTTATGCTATGTCAGGGTATTTATCCCTACTTTTAAGTTTGGTACCATTTGATTCATTTGCTTAATGGCCAAAATGATGATTCGCACCTTTATGTTAAATCTTTCCCCTTGAGTTTGCAAATATATTAAAACTCATTCAAACTAAAACTTACGATATCAAATATGTGACGAGTCATGAAATGAATGGTACCACAATTGAAATAAGTATAAGATATCCAAAGTGAGATTTTTTTATTTTTAATCCAAATGATATGTTTCACAACACTTGTCGTAGGACTGATCACTCTGCTTATACTAGAATTGTTGTTGCTTATATACAGAGACAGGGAGATAGAGAACAAAGATATCGTGGTGTGGTACACGTTGGGATTCCATCACATTCCGTGTCAAGAAGACTTTCCCATAATGCCGACTGTGTCGTCAAGCTTTGATCTGAAGCCGGTGAACTTCTTTGAGAGCAATCCCATTCTTAAGACTCCTCCAAATGTGGAGACCGATCTTCCGATTTGCAAAGCTGATGCTTCAGCTTGATAACTAGTTTGATAACCTGTGGATAGATAAAATGATTGAGGAATTTAGAGCTTTGCATCTTTCTATATGAAGTACTGTCTTTGAGTTTAGAAACACTTAGTATTTAAGAAAATGGCTCGACTGAAACTCAAAAGCATTTGATCATGCTCTAGGCAGTCTTTATAAGACATCCTTTCCTGAACATCTTCCCTAATAATCATAAGATTAAGTTAGTTGCTTAATGTTGTGTCTGGAATGCATGTTTAAGAAAAGTCTGGGGAACCTAAATGTGAAGTAGTAGTTAACTACAAGATATAATGGTAGTTGACGAAACTCAACTTCTTCTCTTCACAATTTTTGTATTACCACGCCTCAAATATGACAAAATTATATATTTCCACCTAAGATTTGAGAAATTAAGAATCCTCCCTTAACCTATTTGTTTACACAAATTTTCGTTGATTTGTAATAAATAAATTCAAAATACAAGAAAATAGGAAAATAAAGGTAATATTGATTTGATTTAAAAAGTAGTACAATTTTTGAAAATCCTCTTATTCTTTTCTATGAGTTAATTCGAAGGTTTGATATTTGATCTTGAATTAAATGTAAAATTTGGTTGAATTGAATGTAGGGCTTGGGCCAGAAGTGTTGGATCGTTGCACGGGCTCCAAGACTTGAGAGCTCCGATGCTTGATCTTCGATTTGAAAGACTTGGGGATTGATTTGGAGGACTTGAAGATTTAGGCCTTGAAGAAATGTTGAATCTTTATGGCGGTAGCACTTCGTCGTTGTAGTGCTCGAGCGCGTGACGCCACATCCCCCGCACTAAGACCCGACCGGCCTATGAAATGAGTGATCCATACACGTGCCAGATTAGAGCGAACGGGGACACAACTCACTCACTATGTTAGGTGGGAGCTAACTCTCAAAACCAATTAAGCAACAATAATAGAGTAAAGTAACATGAGCGGAAGTGATATCATTACAAGAGCATAACTAAAGAGCTTACAAGCTCTAACTAAAGCGATAAGGAGTTTCGAACTTCAAACAATTCCCATAAATGGCCTACATGGCCTAACAATTAAACAATTAAGAGCTCACAAGCGTTCATAATCATAAATAACAATTAAATGATATGAGTGTAACGTAAAGGAAAGTTATACATGACTCCCAAGACTCTAAGGACTCGAGTTTCCGCCTAGAACTCCAAAACCTGTAAGAGAAAACTGAAAACAAACCGGGTTCAGTTTTTAAGAGACTGGTGGGTATAAAACGGGGCGTAATACAATAATATCGCAAAAATTTAAATACATACATGCAAGTTATAATCTCGTACGAGGTTTTGAAACATTTCCCAAGTGGGTGAAAACAAAGAAAAACAACGTGTGGGATTGTAACAATCAATTTATACATTCATTCCTTCATTAGGTCATTTCGAAGCCCGGCAAGTAGGCAAAATCTCCAACCTTCTCCTTGTGTGTGCATCATTCATTCATTTATTAGCGATCACACAATATTCTTTCATTCATAATCATTCATTCATTTATTCATTCTTTCGTTCATTCATTCATTCATACAATCAATTACCCTTTTTTCCTCCGATTAGTGGATGGACCGGCCAAAGACCATCCACCCATTTATTGTGGCCAGTGAGGTTCATGACTCCCCAAAGGCCCGTTTCCATTCCTTACTAACCTCCTAGCGAGGGCCAACATTGTCGTCATTTTTGGAACGTGTGCAAGGGATCTCCGTCAGCCCATGCTTTCCCGAATAGCCACATACACACCGCTCCAGGGCCCCCATTCAGTGCATTTAATCATGTCTCACCAAAATATTGGTTAGGGATTCAATAAACAAGAAAGGCTTTAACGTAAGATTAATGACTCTTTTAAAATGACTCGATATAAATATATATAGTACTTTAGTTTAAAACTTACACACTGAGGTATATCGGGTTATATTTAACTAATAAAAGAGAAACCCACCTGGCTACACCTAGCCGAACAAAACCGAGAAGAAAATAAGACTTGAAGATAGCCTATGAACCTGGCATGTCTTCGCCCTTGAGAAAACTGTACAAAAGACAACACGATGCATTCGTGAGATTCAAAACTCCAAATGAACCATATATGATGCACGACAATGCATTAACGTGATATGACATGCATGAGTAATAACAATGTGCTATGAAGATGTTCATGTGCACAATTAATGCCACTTAGACACGTAAATGATTCAATCACTCATTACACGAATGTCTATTCATTATCATGCGTTCATTCCATATCTTTCGTTCATTCAATATTCAATTCATAACATGTTATAATACATGTTGACAATGCATAATGATCAATTTGAGGTGAAAGGAATCCATTAAAACACATAAAGAATGCATTGGATGCAAGAAGAGTCATAATATAGCACTTAAATGTTCATGCGTAAAAGTCACGTTTACACCTCGTATATCAAGCCATAAAATTCATAAAAATATCATAACTCATCATTAAACAAGCCATTATCATCATAGATACAAGTTTAAGGCAAAAGGGATTAATTTAATCACATACGGAAGTCAAGGAAGTGAAAGGAATGCAAGGAAATAGATTATGGTAAAAGTTGACAGTTTTTCCGTATGCACAAGCTATAGAAAAATGGAGATATCTCAAGTTCTGGGGGTTGGAATTGAGTTTTGTTTGTTGGATATGAAACTAGACAAGCAAATCTTTCCAACGTATGGCTTGAATTTTAGTTCAAAGCGAGGTGAAAACGGCATAAGCTTGAAGTGGGACGAAAGCAGATTTTTGGTAAAGTGACGACACCAAAATGGATCGCTTATATCTCACAATCAAGGTATGATTCCAATGGGATAATACTCTACACTTCAAGAGGTTTTTGTGGTTAAAATTTCAAGTCAAACGGAGTTCGTTTATATAGGTAACGACGAACAAAACAGTACATATGTGCAGGCATGGGGAGATATGGGTGTGTCTTCCCTTTAGTTATTTGCATACACGGCCGTGTCTACCACCAAACTTCCCCCTGTTTTCATGGCATAAAACACAGCAGCAGGGGCGTACATGAAAGGAAGCAAAAACCATGCAAAAACATCTCAAAATTCAAGCAAACATCATCCCAAGTTCATGCCTTCAAGTATCATCAACCAAAGTGCAAGAAATTCCAATATAAACCAAGGTTTCAAGGTTCAAATTTCATGCTCGTTAATGGTGGAATAAATATAACTCAACTACCATGAAAAATGAGTTCATAAATGCACAAAAAAGGGCACCAAGGATTAAGAAATAAGCCATAGAAGTTCATATAACAAAAGCTCAACATATGAGTTCAAAATCACCTCTTTAACCTAACTATTCATCACAATCTCCATACCCATACAAAACCAAGATCAAAACTACAGTCTCATGGATGAAAAGCAAGCATAAAGTGTGGAGAATTCAAGCTCTCCTCCTCCCTTGAAGATAGGATGAAGATTGGAGTGATTTTGAGCTCAAATGGACCAAAAATGGCAAGTTCTCATCTTCCCTTTTCTTGTACTTGTTGCTGCGTGAGTTTTGGTGAAAATGGGAAAGAAATGGCTGAATGTGGCTGAAAGGGGGATGAAATACGGATCACACCAAAGGGGAAACGAGTCAAGAAAGGATAGACATGGATAGGGTAGTGTTTTAGGGGCATTAGGATAGAATTTCAGCTCTTTGGAGGTCCAAACGACATCGAAAAAGTATGAGATCAGTTTCGTTGGCTCCGAATCGTCGAAACGAGTCCAATGGCAAAGACATATCTCGAATCTGAGTTCCCGAGCTAAAGATATTCGTAAAACAGTTCAAGGTGGCCTATTTTTCGAATAGGTCCCTAAACTTTTAAAAAGTGTCAAATAGGTCCAAGACCTATTTTTCAATCAAGTCCCAAAATTTTAAAATCATACAATTACATCCCTAAAACATTTATATCATATAATTCATGAAATTAGCATGCTAAGAAATTAAATTTATATCATATAAATTCATAAATCATAAGATTTCAAATCATATAAACACTTATGGCATTTCTTGGCATTTTAAATCAAATAATTCATATAAATTCATATATGTCAGAATAAAACATTAAATTACAAGAATATAAATCAATTAAAGTATGAAATTGAAGGCAATTACGGAAAATAAACTCACACGTGGTACGAACTTGTACGTACGAAGATGCGGGGCATCACAGTCGTGGAAAGGGCTCGAAATTCGAGAGCTTGACTTGATTTGTGTATGATGTCCTCTTGATGCCCAATTTGTGAGCTCAGGTCCTTTATTTATATGCAAATGTTGGTCTTCCTCATTTTATGGGCTTGCTTGGCTTTATGAGCTTAGATTTCTCATTTTAGCTCATTTTAACTAATCTAAAATAACAATAAATTTATAACTGTCATTTTGTAGTAGATACCAACTCATGAACAAGGCCTTTAATATCATACAATTTATATTATAACTGTACAGATACCAACTCATGAACAACACCTTTAATATCATAAAATTTATATTATAATTGTTTGGTATTAATTTTATTTCAAATTGAAAATAAATACCCAACTATTGAATGCATATTTATACTTACCAATATGTAATCATTATAAAAGAGTCATCAACGGAATTGCTCCTAAAGCTGGAGATTAACCGTGTGGTGTATATTTGGTGTATGATGTTCGTGATCTCAGCTCTGCTTTTGTCTCTTGCTCGTTTAGCTATGTCCGACGGGAGAGTAACCGTGTGGCTCACTCCCTTGCGAGACAAGCGGGGTCGGCCTTCCCTCGTTCCCGTACATTGCCAACTTCTGTTTCCTCTCTTGTTCAGGAGGATGCCTCTGTGCAGGTATTGAATGCATATTTGGTGTATGATGTTCGTGATCTCAGCTCTGCTTTTGTCTCTTGCTCGTTTAGCTATGTCCGGCGGGAGAGCAACCGTGTGGCTCACTCCCTTGCGAGACAAGCGAGGTCGGCCTTCCCTCGTTCCTGTACATTGCCAACTTCTGTTTCCTCTCTTGTTCAGGAGGATGCCTCTGTGCAGGCTGTTTCTGCTGTGTTGTGAGCCTTCGGGCTTCTGTTGTTTTCAAAAAATATATATATATATATGCAATCATTATAACATGTTTACTTTGTAGGATGAAAGATGATTAAATTAATAATTTTACTTAAACTTATATTTACTAATACTTTTGCAAGTTTAGGATTGATGATACGCCCAAGATTACATTGAATAAAAATTTGATTATTCATCCCACATCCCCCATGGGATGATCAATCCACCATCACGTCTCACAACTCATCCAATTACTCACCAATCTCACTCATCCCAACCAATAAAGTGAACATCTCATTAGCATATAATCTGATATTACTACCAATATATATATATATATATATATATATAGGGCAAATTACATACAGGTTCCCTAAGATTTGTCATAATTACAATTTACTCCCTGCTTTTTCGTTTATTAATAAGCCCCTATGAACACTGTTCCTAGGGGTTTATTTGTAATAAACGAAAAAGTGTATGCCTGACTTTTCCACTATTCCGTCAGGGACCTCAACTGAAACAGTGCCATAGGGGTTTATTTGTAATAAATGAAAAAGCAGGGAGTAAATTGTAATTATGGCAAACCTCAAGGGACCTGGATGTAATTTGTCCTATATATATATATAAATAAAATTTAGGGTGAATTACATTTGAGTACCTTTAAGTTTGGCCTAATTACAACGCAGCCGCTATATATTTTTTCAATTATTACCATATAGTCCCGAGGTATGATTTTAAACTAAAGTCCCTAAACGCCGTTAGGGTTCTCAGGGACCAGTATGTAATTTCAACTAATTAATATAGGGATTATTTTGTAACATAATAAAACAATGAGGAATGCATTTGTAATTTCTAGCTAAATTTAAATTAGGCCGTTTAGGGACCTTAAATGGAACCCTAATTAACGGCGTTTAGGGACCTCAGACGGAAACAATATCTCAGGGACTATATTGGTAATAATAGAAAGAATAGGAACTATGTTGTAATTAAGCCAAATTTGAGGATCCTCAAATGTAATTCACTCTGTATTATAATTCACCATAAAAGTAGATGAATTATGCATGTACATACTCGCAACCTACATCACATAATCTTTTTATTATACTCAACGCACTCACACTCAATTCTCCATACTGATAAATTTTTATGCATATGTCAGTTTTAAGACGACTTAAAGTTTTAGTTCTCTGCACTGACAAACTTAGGTGTATTTCTCTGTTTAAGATGATTCAAAATTTCTTAATTCAAGCATATGCATATAACAATATGAAATCGTTTTAATTTAGCATATGGTCGGTGTAAATAATGGAATTAATTAGGTTATTATTATCAATTGTAAAATTAATTGTTTTATATTATTTCTTAAATTTTATTTGAAATTATATATAAAATAAAGTTATATATATCATATATATAATTATTTAAAATATTTTTTAATATACGCTTTAAGGCATTCCTATTTTTAATTTTTTTTAAAAAATTGTGCATTATTGTTGCACCAACACTCGTATTCGCTTCTGTATCCGCACTACGTGACGTAGCTTGCAAACCGCAAGTAAAATTCCAAGTCAAATATTAATTAGTTTCCCTATATGTAATTTATTTGGCTCGATCTCAATAGGATCATAGAAATGCAATATTTTCCTTACGAATGATATATAATAAGCGTAAAAACAAATTATATATATATATATTTCTACCAAAATAGTATTTCAATCGGTATGAACATTTTATGTACCTAATCAGAATTCGTTCAACTCTAACTAATTATCTTTGAAAATTGCATTATCCTTGTTTCTGTTTCTGGAGAAAGTTTGCTGCAGTAATACCATGTTTGCTTACATTGTCGAACTCGTGTTTTTCATGGTAAGGAGAAAAGTAGCAGATAACGTGTAAATGCGTTGGAAAGGAAATTTACTTAGGTAAACCATGCTAATGATGTTCTTAATGACAAACTTTGAGAAAATGCATTATTCAACCCCAGAATAAAATATAAACTATTTTTTGAGTTTGATGTAATTAAACATGATAGTATTTTTGAAAAGAATTAAGCATAGTTCGTTAAATGTATATAGATATAGGGATAAATATTTTTTATCATCCGAACTATGTTTATTTTTACATTTTACCATCTAAACTTATTTTCGTTGCAAACCATCATCTCATCTACACGATTTTACAAAACCACCATCCTATTTATACAGTTTTTACAAACCGCCATCTCATCTATACGATTTTTACAAAATTGTCATCCCCATCCAATTTTAAGTGGTTTTCAATGTTTGAATATCCCACCCTTAATTTGCATGTGTTTCTAATAAGAATATATTGGTCTTTTCATTATCTTAGTAGTCATTGTATAACAAATTAAAGTTATATAATTGGGAGATTAGGGTTGAAAATCTCTTAAATTTTATTCTTTCAAAATCGTCAAATACAATAATCCTTAAGATTTTTAAAATTATTTGATTCATCCACATTTTATATGTTAAAACTACTTGATACATCCACATCTTTTTGAAATGATTTGATCCGTTATTCTACTCTTTTCATTTTTTATTTTTTTTTTTTCAATTGCTTTTCATTTTTTCACCTCAAGATGGAGGTATTAATACATAAGAAATGAGTTTATTTACTTTCAATGTTTATTAAATTGTTATATCCATCGTTGATTAGGTAGAATTTGATGACATAAAAGCTCATCAAATTTCTTTTTCAAATCAGCTAATTTGTAATTATATATATTTTTTTCAACACATTATCTCATAATTAAATGGTCAGGAGATTGAAAAAAAATGAAAAAATAAGAGTTATAATTGCCTTCTATTATATTAAGAATTTAAAGAATGATCAAAATAATGAAAAAATTAATTTACTTTTATTAAAAACATGTGCACATTGCGTTTGGATTATGTTGACACCATAAAACCACTCAAAATTGGATGAGGATGACGGTTTGTAAATATCACATAGATGGGATGGTGGTTTGCAACGAAAATAAGTTCAGATAGCAAAGTGTAAAAATACACATAGTTCGGATGGTAGAAAATATTTATCCTATATATATATATATATATATATATATATATATATATATATATATATATATATATATATATATATACCTATTCTAATTAGACACGTGAAATGATTTCACATTTAACGCCCCATGTGGTATGTTATATTTCTTTTTGTGGTAAAAATTATTATAAATAACATATAAGATTCATAATATTGCAAACTATGAATAATTAAAATATACTAATTATAAGAGAATTATTTGGGATCACAACTTCAAAATTGCCTACTTAGTGAATATTTTCTTAGTATTTGACTTGTAACATAATGTATATTCTTGGAATCAACTACCGTGATTTCCCTAAAATAGAGCGTCCTGATTATTTAAAGGGCAAATTACATCCTACTACCCTCACGATAGGCGAAATTACAAATCAGGACGTCTAATTTGAAAAATTACATATTAGTCCCTAACCTTTATGCTCCGTTTGAGGTCCCTCTATTTCGTTAGGGTTCCGTCAAATTTGACCCCTGTGATGACCAAAATACCCTCGGGATTGTTTTGTAATATACATAAAAATGAGGGCTCGTTTTGTTAAAATATTTGACCCCAGGGACTATTTTGTTATATATTAAATGTTAAGGGATCGATTTGTTAATATTTATAAATTTTAAGGATTATTATGTACATTTTTATGTATATTACAAAATAATCCCCCCGAGGGTATTTTGGTCGTCACAGGGGTCAAATTTGACGGAACCCTAACAGAATGGAGGGACCTCAAACGGAGCATAAAGGTTAGGGACTAATATGTAACTTTTCAAACTAGACGTCCTGATTTGTAATTTTGCCTATCGTGAGGATAGTTGGATGTAATTTTTCCTTATTTAAATAATAAAAATAACAATAAAAATGATCAACCACAATTTGCATAATTTCAATCTAGTAAAACATGACAAAATAACAAAATAGTAGTAATAAGGATTCTTGATGAAATTTAATTAGGATAGTGTTTTAATTAAATAAAAGATTAATTAGTAATCTTGAGATCAAGAAATCAAACCCTATAAGAATTAGGAAATCTAACTCTCGAAGGATAAGGGTTCGAACCCCATGGTTATAAATAAAGGGGTTCGGGCAAGTGTTAGATATTCAAAAAAAAGAAAAGAAAGTATACAAACACTCAAATTTTTCCTAGCCAAAACACGGGATACCTTGGAGTCTTGAAAAGAAACCGTTCGATTCTAAGTAAGTTTTCGAAACTTTTTAGCTTTTGGTTTTGGGGAATTCCCGAAAACTCCCCAAATGATAAGCCCAATTCCTTTTAGCTCCCCATTTTCAAAAATGATGTATTAAAACTCAAAAATCGCGTATCTAAAACCTCAAATGATGTATTTGAAATACAAGGAAAAAATCATGTATCTAAATCCCAGAATCATGTATCCAAATCCCAGAATTGCGTATCTAAATCCTAGAATCGCGTATCTAAAACCCCAAATGATGTATTTGAAAATGGGGAGCTAAAAGGAAGTTTTCAAACCCATGGGGAGTTTTAAGGAATTGCCCCTTTTGGTTTTGAAATTAAAATTGCAAGTAAATAATTTCTTATTAAAAATTTTAAAATTTTTGTGATATGCCGTTTATTTTAATTGTTACTTTTTTGAGTGTTCAAATTAAGAAAACAATCGTACTGGGACGCTGCCCGAGTTCCGCCCAACTCGCCTAAACATCATTCGCTATTCCACAAAATAAATAAGACTTCCAGAATGTATTTTTGACCAATATAATTGGCCTTCAAACAGTTGATCCAATCCTAGGACATGAAAAACGAACAACCGTTCAAGTCATACGTAGCCGTGTATATTATGGACATTAACTCGAATTTCAATTTCCCCTTTGTCAAAATTTCTGGTCTTTCTTGCGACTTCGGTTACCACCCCACTATCTCTAAGCATATATATATATATGCTTCAAACTTCAATTCGGATTAGGCAATGTATATGAACCTAATATATAGGACTTTCGAGTTTTGAGTTGTAGTTTTGGTATTACAACTTGCATTAAAGTTCTTGTGCTTCTTAAAATCTATATCGCAACCTCAACTTTAAAAGTTGAAGCAACCACATTTATAAATAGTTCAGCCATATATAAAGCAGATTTTGATATATCTTGGTAGTTTGTTTTCTTCGTGGCAAGCAAGGTATGTACGTTCTTGATCTTTGTATATCTATTCTCCATGCATGTCGAAATTTTCTGTATCCGTGTATTGTGTTCGAAGTTCTGAGTAAGGCAGTCGATAGAGTTTTACACCTTAGTACTGACTAGGTACTCTCCAAAATAAATAGAATGTTGAAAATAACATGAAACAATTAATACATGCATATTCCATATTCCGCAACTCGTTGAGGAAGATATTATATGTTTTCTTGATGGCGTAATCTTTTTGAATTCATGTCCATTTAGAGTTTTGCATGTGATATGAGGTTTTCTTCTTTTCTTTTCCCTAATTCGTTGCTTTCTAGGTTCAATTTGCTTGACCTGTTAACGAAGAAGATTGTCGGAAAATATGGACAATGGTCCGAAGCAGTCTTTTCTGGGTTGGCTTGTGATCACATTATGTTTCTTCTTGGTTCTTGGTTGCACCACCACTATCCATGCAGCCAGGTATCGTAATAGTTCAATTCTTCACAAAATTACATGCAATAATGAATTTAACTAAATGTCTCGTATTCAATTTTTTGGATATATACAACTCTCATCAGTAAGAATAATTTCGTAGTTTAATAAAGGAGAAGTGATAAATCATAAATGCATGGATCTTAGTTAATTAAGTTCATTGACTTTTATTTTATCGTAATACTAATTTAAATTCGTTTCTTTTGGTGATTAAATTTTATTTACATATACGATATCTGAGATGTAATTAATTAATTCATGACATTAACATAAATACATTTTTAGGTCAATTCCAAAGAGTCATCAACCGTCGTCCTCGTGGTCTCCGGTCAAGCTCCATGTATCAAGAAACCATGTAAGTCTAAAAGTTTAAATGGAAATTGGAGAGAAATAAATTCAGAGATAATATATGAATATAAAATCAATTAATCATATTATAAAATAGGATTCCTTTCGATTATGATGATTCTTTTATCTCTTTAATTTTCATTCTGCTGATTTATCTCTAATATCTTCCGCATTATAACTCTATCGACACCATGAATATTTAAATTTTTATTTATTTCGTTTTGTGCCATACTTTATGAAAGTCACGTCCAATATTTATTTAAAAGTTGATTGTTTTTGTAATATTTTCAATATATATTTCAATATCGCATTTATATTCACCACATTTTAGTAATGGAAGGGCAGAGCCCGGAAGACGTTTTCCCTATGTTATAACTAGAATTTAGGCTCCGCTCTTTCTTAAAATCATGTTCGATAAAACATAGTACAACAAAATCAAATGTATAGTATATGATCAAATCAATCTGTATGAGCTGATTTTGAAATATCTTTACAGGTGGAGATCGACAATGGCATCGTTAAGCTGACGTTGTTGAACCCGAGTGGGCAGATCTCAAGTGTAGGGTACAATGGAATCGACAACGTGCTCGCCCGTCGCAACCCAGAAAAACAAAGAGGGTTAGTAGAACTAATTCGAAATATACATGGAGAAACTTTTCTAGAAAATACCTACAAACATACTTACATTATAGAAAGGGTTCTCAATCTTTCACAACCTTTCACCTATATAGTTATTTACCCATGTTCTTTAGCTAACTGATCTTTGAAATGCAGTTATTGGGACATTGTCTGGAGGAGGCCTGACACTGGGAAAAGTAACTTCGACACGTAACATCTCAAACTTTTTACTTTCCGATTTTAATTCATCCAAGAAATAATGCAACAAAATTAAATTTATATATGTTAATCATGACTCAAATTAAAGATTTGATCAATGTGTCTTCCTTCCCTTCACAGGCTTGATGCTACAAGGTTCAGGGTTATTACAAAAACTAAAGACCAAGTTGAGGTTTCTTTCACGAAGACATGGAATGTCTCCCATGGTGGAAATTCCCTACCCCTCAACATAGACAAAAGGTACTTCAAACATGAACTTATTACACATTCTATTTATTTTTAGGTAAACAGCTTTTAAGAAATAAAGTATAGTGTGTGTGCTTAATTGGTGATTGTAACTTTTTCCAGGTTTATACTACTGCGCGGATCATCTGGATTCTACTCGTACGCAATATTCGAGCATTTGGAGGGATGGCCCGATCTGAACATCGACGAAGCAAGAATCGCCATCAAGCTTAAACGGGACATGTATGCTACATTTCCATACTTAATTCTTATCAAATATCAATTATGTAGTCATTAATGCTAAAAACATGTTTACTTTGCATGATTAGGTTCCATTACATGGCTATCTCAGACGATAAACAAAGGATAATGCCAACAGAGAGTGACAGAGTAGCAGGCCATGTTCTTGATTACAAAGAAGCTGTTCTGTTAACAAATCCCGCAAATTCTAAACTCAGAGGAGAGGTATACACAGGGATACAGCGTATACATTTACAGTAACTATGTTTGATTTATATAAATGTTTTTTAACGTTGTACCATTTGAATATAACTCATAGGTGGATGACAAATATCAGTACTCGGTTGACAACAAGGATAATCGTGTTCATGGCTGGATCAGCTCTAATTCGGGTGTCGGGTTTTGGGTTATAACACCAAGTGACGAGTTTCGAGCCGGTGGTCCGGTTAAACCGGACCTCACATCCCATGTGGGGCCCACATCCTTAGCTGTGAGTATTCTGAATAGTGAATTATATGCAAAATCTAGATTTCACAGGGTTTTTTTATTAGACTTTTCATGGTCCTTAACTATAAAACAGGGGTTTACTGTAATTTAGTATATATACATAACTAACATAGTTTCTTATTGAATGTTTCTTCAATAGATTTTCTTTAGTGGACATTACACTGGTCCGAGTTTCGGAGTTCGATTACGCAATGGAGAGCATTGGAAGAAGGTGTTCGGTCCGGTTTTCATGTATCTCAACTCGGATTCGACCAACAAGCCGAATGCACTTTGGGAAGATGCTAAAAAACAGGTCAGTTTTCCTGCAAATGTTCAACCTAATGAGTTTTCTCCATATTTTAACTGGAAAATCATATGTTCAACCTCTGTTTATGTTTGTACTTGGAAAATCAGATGTCAAAAGAAACCAAGAAATGGCCATATGATTTCCCATTGTCAGAAGATTTTTCCAAAGCCAACGAGCGTGGCACCATCAGGGGTCGATTGCTGGTTCGCGACAATTACACGGATGGAGAACCGGTACCTGCAAAATCAGCCTACATTGGATTGGCGCCACCCGGCGATGTGGGATCCTGGCAAGCTGAGACTAAGGTTACTTACATTTATTCGGCATTCTTCTAACATGGACATTTTTAAGTAGTTTATGAAACTGTACTTAATTTCAAATCATATTAATGTTGCTTTCAGGGTTACCAGTTCTGGACACAAACAGATGAAATGGGCCACTTCACGATAACTGGTGTAAGAGCAGACACTTACAACTTATATGCTTGGGTTCCGGGGGTCATCGGAGACTATAAACACGATGCCGACATCATCATCCGACCAGGTTTCTTCTTTTTCTTAAGAAATAAACCTCTAAAATGCAATGAAAATTTCTTTGAAATGAACTATAACCGACTGATTTCAATATTTCAGGAAGCCAAGTTGACATGGGCCATTGTGTGTACAATCCTCCAAGAAACGGTCCAACGTTATGGGAAATCGGGATCCCTGATCGAAGTGCAGCCGAATTCTACATCCCTGATCCTTCCCCGGGACTTGTTAACAAACTATTCATCAATCATAGAGAAAAGTAAGCACTCTTCACAAAGTTTTTTGAAGCTTAAATCTCATACGTTGCTAAAATTACGAATACATTCCATCCAGGTATAGGCAGTATGGACTGTGGGATAGATACACAGATTTATATCCAGATGAAGATCTGGTCTACACCGTTGGCCAGAGTGACTATAGCAAAGATTGGCTCTTCGCTCATGTTAACAGGTAGAGCAATTTTACCAACTTCTTCGACTATATATATTCATGATCTCTTGCTAACAACATTAATACATAAATCGTGTGTTCCAGGAAACTCAACGACCATAGCTACACTCCAACAACATGGAGAATTACGTTCGATGCACAAAATGTCACCAGGACAGGAGTTTATACTTTGAGGATGGCATTGGCATCTGCTAACATGGCTGAAATACAAGTATATATGCACACAACTCTAGTTAATTTCGCAGTCTCAATTTCCATACATATCAAACTAAAATCTTTTTCGGTTTTTAGGTACGTCTCAATGACCCGTTAGCTCGCCGCCCTCATTTGTCGACGGGGAAGATAGGAATGGACAACAGCATTGCTAGACATGGGATTCATGGGCAGTATTGGTTGTACAATGTTAACTTACCAGGATCGCAGCTTGTCAATGGAAGAAATACAATATATCTCAGGCAAGCAAGAGCCGTGGGGCCTTTCACCGGAGTACTTTATGACTACATCCGCCTTGAAGGCCCGCCTCCAACACACGATTAAGACATTGACGAGTTCAAAACATGTATATATATACCACGTTTTTATTTATTTTTTTCACGAGCCATCCATGAATTTGGAGAAGAGCAATGCTTTTTCACTTTCCTTTTAATTTCCCCCTTATATATTCAATTTATATTCTTTTATAGGTTTCGTACATTGTGGCATAACAGGAGTAGTGCTTTTGGTTTTGATTGAAATATATGTATTCATTTGTAATATATATGCATTTCTTTAAATACAATTTTTTTTATTGAAATATAGTTGTAGTGATGAGTTTCAACTTTCAACTTTCAACAAGCAGCCGATTCCCGGCTATTTATTTAATTTTATTAATAACTTAAGAAAATATTCCATTCTTGCAATAATAATTATATTCTTTTATTATTGAACCATGCATTTCGCATCATGGTCTTTTTAAGTGTTCCATTAAACCCAAATTGTTAATTTACTTGCATTACTTGTGGGCTGATTAGTCAGAGACCCTATTCCTCCGAATCAATATAATGAGTAGAAAAATATTTTAAAATTTCAAATAACGGGTATAATAACAAAATTAATTTGTTGGAATGTGACGAATCGGGTTAGGGCTTGAGTTTTTTAACCAATCGAAACTCAATGTATTATAAAGATAAACATTCCACCAAAAAAGAATTATAAAGATAATCGACACAACAAATGATATAAAATTTTAACTGAAACTTTATTAGTTTATTTATACATTTTCAGGTGTATTTGAATAAATACTAAGTTCGTGTCCGTAGTTTGATCCGACTCCGAATAAAAATTAGGAAAAATTATTTCTGATTACCCTGCTAGATAGAGTAATTACAACGCAGTCCATCTTTATTCGAAAATTATAATTTAATCCCTAAATGTTATGGACAGTTTGTAATCCATCTATTCCAATAAGGTTCCGTTAGAGTTGAGTCTATCCTTCCATTAATTTAATAAATAAAATAACAAATTCATCTCTACAATATACACATTCCAACAAAACTATTCCTAGGTATTATGCATATAACAATGCAGTCCTTGAGAGCAGATCCCAACCTTAACGGAATAGAGGGCACAAACGTTCCATAATATTTAGGGATTAAATTGTAATTTTCGAATAAAGATGGATTGCATTGTAATTACTCTATCTAGTAGGGTAGTCAAATGTAAATTTCCCTAAAAAATAAAAAGAAAGTAATAAATACATATATATATATAGGGTGAATTACATTTGAGTACCCTTAGGTTTGGTCTAATTCCAACGCAGCCCCTATTCTTTCAATTATTACCATATAGTGCCTAAGGTATGATTTTAAACTGAGGTCCCTAAATGCCGTTAGGGTTCTCAGGGACCAGTATGTAATTTCAACTTAATATAGGGATTGTTTTGTAACATAATAAAATAATGAGGGATGCATTTATAATTTCTAGCTAAATTTAAATTAGGTCGTTTAGGGACCTCAGATGGAACCCTAACGGCTTTTAGGGACCTCAGACGGAAATAATACCTCAGGGACTATATGGTAATAATAGAAAGAATAGGAATTACATCGTAATTAGACCAAAATCTGAGAGTACTCAAATGTAATTCGCTCTATAATCTAATATACAACCCTTAATTGCATATAAACACAAATATTTTAATGCATTGAAATAATTACATCTAACTATCCTGAATTTAGGCCTAATTACAACGTAATCCATCATTATCAAGAAATTAAATTTTAGTCCCTAACTTTGAGAACCGTTTGTAGCCCTTAGGATTCCGTTATGTCATTCCAAAAATAACCCTGATTTGTTGTTAAATTCATAATTTGTAGGGATCGTTTTGTTAATATTAGTAAACTCTAGAAACGATTTTGTAATTTTAGTCATATATTAAATATAACACTCATAAAACCGTCAAGGGGATAAGTGTACTTTTACAAATTCCGTTAAGGCACCTCAGACCAAACAAGCTTTATAGGGACTAAAATGTAATTTTTCGATAATGATGGATTACATTGTAATTAGGTCTATGATATATTAAACGGGTGATTTACATCTGACTACCCTGCATTTATAGGGACCTCAGACCAAACAAGATTATAGGGACTAAAATGTAATTTTTCGATAATGATGAATTACGTTGTAATTAGGTCTAAATGCATGGTAGTCAGATGTAAATCACCCGTTTAATATATCATGTGAAATATAACATACCACAAAGTTTCAACTATTATTGCTTTCAATTTATTTATTATCATTTGGGCTAATCCCAAATACCCCTCTGTCCTTTAGGGTTTAGTGCGCTTTGCCCCTAACTTTTAAATCGCTGCGATTGTCCCCTAACCTTTGAAATATCACAAGCAAAGCAGATTTGTACAAAGTAGATTTCTAATGTGTTAATATTATATATCAAATTGAAGCTCTCGCCACAAGAAACACAACAATAGTCTCGAAACCAAAATCCGACAACCGACAAAGCAGAAATCACCGATCAAAGACGACGCACGACGGATGAAGTTTTGTAACTGCTTTCAACAGCTAATAGGGTCGACTGGGGTATGAGTTCTGTTTACATTGAAGAGATGAACATGATGGCGGTGATCTTGAAACTTGGGTCGCCATGATGGAGGAGAAATCAATGGTCAAACTTTGCTTAAAGATTACGAGGGGTAATCGCACTAATTCAAAGAATATGGAACAAAGCGCACTAGGAACAAAAGGATGAGGGGGTGTCCGGAATTATCCCTTATCATTTTATGAACTTTGCTCTATGAATTTATGCTCTCCAAAAATAAATTTTATCTACAAAATATTGCTCTCCAAAAATAAATTTTATCTACAAAATATATAATTTCGAACTCAACATTAATAATATGTTAGTAAAATTATTATTATTTATAAATTACATCAACATTTATATATATATATATAACTACATTTGAAAAGATACCCTGCTAAAATTGTAATTTTTCTCCCTCCCTCACATGATTCCTACCTTCTATGCCCAGAATTTTAGATTATTTCCTCTACCACTTGATTCCTTTCCAAATCTCGTTGCACCTTCCCGGCCTCCCGCCTATAGATTTTTCAATCCCCACCTTTTTTTTTTTTTTTTTTTTTTTTCACTCAAGCACATTTAAATGTGATTCGAACCCAAGACTTTGCTTTCGAAAATAAACCCATTAGCCACTTCAACGAGTCCATGTTGGCTGATTTTTCAATCCACACTTGATTTCTCCCCTTTCTTTCGAATCTCATTGCACCGACTGATTTCTCCCGGCGTCCCGGTCAGTTTTGATTTGCAGAACCTTAGTAGTAAGTCTCATTGTTATTTATAGAAGTTTGTCACTCATAATTTATGTTTGGCTCCTTGCTTAATTGACTGAGCTTGGTCACGCATAATTTCGAAGCTTTAGTCTAGTTCTTAATTTACTCACGCTTTTGAAAACATTGCTACTAATAATGACTTTAGGGTCGCAAAGACTTCAAGTCTAGAGCACAATTCAACCGACTGAGAAAGCGTCTCTGTAACAAACTCCATACACGTTTTTACACCAAATGGTGGCATACACAAAGTAACTTAACATATCAGTATTTCATTTTCATTGTTCAACTTTGAAAGGAAATGCATCTAATGGAGACATGACATGAGTATGGTGACTGACATTAGATAGAATGATGATGCTTCAAACTAAAGGAAAATCACATCATCCCTTCTTCATCACTCAAGAAAATTCTGAAGCCCACCAATATTTTGGTCTAAAAAAGCTCTCAAAACCATTTCAAAAAGCACATAATGAGAATGAGATGCTAACCATAGTGTTGGCAAGAAGGGATCAATCATGCCACCAGAAATTTGCCATGCTCACTCCCATCCTTTTGCTATCACCCCAAAAACACCGTTGCTATCACGACGCTCACCTAAGTCGCATCTCAGACAAATTCCACATCAAAAACGAGCAAGGAGGATGAAATTTACCAAAAAGAAGCTCATCCCGATTCTTGTTTTCATTTTATGCATGGCTTCTGCATTTAGATTTCTCAATATCAGTAGGATTAGTAATTACTCTGCACCACATTTTCCTCCAATCAACCGACGTGATTCCTTCAAAGGTAGGTCCATTTCTGCAAATGCCAGCAATCTAACAGAGAAAGAAATGCAATTTCTCTTGAAATTCTTCTCCCATAAAGTGCCATGCAATTTACTCATTTTTGGGCTTGAGCATCAGTATTCGAGTATAGCATCCCTGAATGGTGGTGGATTCACCCTTTTTCTTGAGGATCATCTCCGGAGCAAAAGCGCATCAAAGTCTACAAACAACTCACAAGTTCATAGAATCATGTTCAACACATTAGCATCAGAAGCTTACCAATTGCTCAAAGATGCAAGAGAAAATCCTCACTGTCGCAAGCCCCACCCGACAAGAGCATCAAAATGCAATCTGTCACTTTCGAATCTCCCGCAGCAGGTGTACAACACCACGTGGGACGTGGTGGTGGTGGATGGACCCGATGGGAGCGCACCAGATTCTCCAGGTAGAATGGCTTCCATTTACATATCTGGCATATTAGCAAGAAGAGGAAATACAACCCATGTTATAGTGCATGATGTTAATAGGATTATCGAAAAGTGGTTCTCGTGGGAGTACCTGTGTGAACAGAATTTGATTTCTTCCAAAGGCAGATTCTGGCATTTTCAAATAGTAGGAGTACCTAATGCAACCAAATTGTGCACACCGTAAACATACTTTTTTTCAATCTAAGGAACATCCATATATTACAGTTTTGGGGATTGATATAGTTGTAAATGCAATAGCCGAAACAAGTTTCTAATGGAACGTGCTCACTACATAAACTTGTATGTAGATGGTCATTAATTACATGTACAATTATAGAATCATAGTGAGTCCTTCGAAATTTAAAATAGTTTAGAAGACACACGCAAGTTGTTGGGGATTTTTAGAATTTTCCTACATGAGAGAGTCTGTAGCAGATTTTTTCTTGAATTTCCAACATGAAAAGTGTCAGATACGAGTTTCCGACACAACATGACACGACAAAATGATATCATCAGAAGTGCCGGTACATTAGAGCTATGAATCGACTGCAATTCAAAAAGCTGAGACTTAAGGTTGAAATTAAAAGATGAACGTTCTACCTTATGAAATTCTAATAGAAAATGACATCGTTTCATATGAAGACAATAAACCATGACCAAAACAGCAACAAAATCTACATAAGTTCGAATGTACGAAACAAAATTGGCCATATGGACAACCCCACAAAAATCTGACATCAAAATATTATTATCACTGACCCCAAAACATGAGTTATTCACGTCAACAGCGGCAGATACACAAAGCCATAAATCCTGAACTCCAGATACACAAAGCTGCATTAGAAAATCAAAATATATGTAATGATCATGCTCTTATTACCAATCATCCTTCAAAACTTTCATCATCCTCGATGGGGAGAATGACTTGTATTTCTTCCTTCTCATTCTGCGATCCCTAAATAGATCAATATAGTAAATAACAAGAAGTTTAGTAATGAACTGAGATAATTATTACATTTGACATCCTTGTGGTTTTTCCTAATTACACAAACATCCCCTGAGTTTGAGAAATTATAAAAGATAATTATTACATTGACATACCCTTTAGGTTTCACCTAGTGTGTAAACATCCCTCGAGTTTGAGAAATTACAAAAACTTCCCATTAGTATACCTCAGATTTCGTTTGTCGCCTTAACGAATGCTATAATAGTCATGATTCTAAAATCATATATTTATGAGAAAGCTTCATGATATAAGAGAAATAACGTCCCCAAAATTCATCCATACACGTGATATAAATTATTTAACAGGGAAGTTGTAGTAATTTCTGAAACCTCAAGGGAAGTTTGTGTAATTTGGCCAAACCACAAAATATGTCATTGTAATCAACCCAAATGAATTTTATCAAAATTAGAATAATTTACCTTGAATTTGTCATTCACACCACCATGCCTTCTCACAATCTCCTCCACACATCATTAGTTGAACCATATATGCAGTAGACATCACACAATATTTATAAATCACTCGACTAGTAACACCGCAAGCAGCTTGTGTCACTTGAATAGATAAAATCTCTCTCAAGTCTTGCCATCTTGATAGTGTCTTATACTTGAAATATTGAATGTTCCAACACTCCAAAACATCAGTCTCTTTTCTTTAGTCTATGTCACCAACATCACAATTTTCTTCAAGACACATATCAAGTTCAGATTTTATAGGTTCGATAAATTAAGGGTCATCCCAAATAACGGTCCACATACTGAGACCAACCAGGTGAAGATTCTGAGCTCAGTTTCCTACTCGACCGCCCCTGCAACACTGTGCATTGCCTTATATTCAGAATAAACTTCATGTAGAATGTGGCGAACAAATGCTATTTCACTCTCAACCTTTTATGAAGCATAAACTTTTGCAAAACAAAACATAAGAGCCCACATCCTGCATCTCTGGATCCAAAACAGTTGCAATAGACATCAACAAGTTAGAATGCTCCCAATAGCTACCCAACAAGCTCTTCATTCTCCCGGCCATTTCTCAAATGAAGTCACCATCACGGCACAAAAACATCTTATATCCAACACCTCTTTCACTATACTTACTTCAAAAAGAAACAAATTCGATGTTGGATAATCACTTCCTGAAATTCTGAGCTTCTGCATAGCTTCCCACGTGACCTTCAATACCGAGCACACTTTCTCAACTTCTTCCCAGTCTTCATCATGTGGGCATCTCAAGCAATCTGAGTCCCTTGTTTATACATCCAGAAAGAATTCTTCGAATCCAGACAGAATATGTCTGAATCTGATAGCGGCACTTAACATCTATCATCAACCAACTTCCGTCAAATATACACCTTCATTGATTCTGAAATGTTTCCATCAGACGGTAGGACGTACTGTACACTGTCACAAACAACATCAATTATGCTTTCAATCCCAGAAAAAGGGTAATGAGTCATACCATTAAGAATATCATCATAACACATGACATAGAGCAGTTTTCCCTTACAAAGCAATCTCCTTTTGCTTCCAATACAAAGATTCATCAACAACATAGTCATATGGACTATAGGTACTCCCCCTGGATAACATGTAAACCCTACTCTCAATGCCCCACTCCACCAAATAGAATTCGCAATGTCAAGGCTTCCACGGATGTCAAGAAAGTTCAGAACCCGCTTAACTGCCAGTTGTGGTTGATCCAGTGACCTATTATGGCTCAGTAAATTAAGAAAGATTATCAAAGATTTGCACTAAAACTTGCTCCTACTTCTCCATTGGGGAAACAGATATGCATTATACATTTGGCCCTCCTCCTTTGTCCGGGCTTGGGACCGGCTGTGTCCTAACACAGGCGGAGTTACACAAAGTAAAAACCCACACACACTCAAATGCATCTACAAACTTACATAAAGCCACACACACAGATAGCAACAAGGCACAAATGGTAACAACGCTTGTAAAGAAACCTATTGCATACGACCTTAACACTGTGCTATTACCATAAAGTTAATAAATCATATAAAGCAAACTATTGCTCAGTTACTGTATGCCGGACTTGATAAAGGTCAATATATGCTGTAGATGTAACCAAACTTCAACAATTACAAGTGACAAGGAATTCAAAACATTAAGCTTGGCAGATTCGCCAAATAAATTAGAAGTGGCCTAAACTTCTATGATCCAAGAAAATAACCGAGCTCCATAAGTTAAAAGCAACCAAGCTTCAATAATTTGATCAACAAAAAAATTGTAATACAAGTGGCCTAAGCTTCAATAAATTTAAAAAATAGCCTAAATTAATTACAGGTGACCAACCTACAATAATTTAATAAATTAATAATATAAGGAGAATGGTCAGAATAAATTACAGCTAACCTAAACTTCCAATAAGGGAGGGAGTCGTCGAAATAAATTACAAGTAACCAAGTTTCAATAATTTATGAGCCACAGAGCTCTAATAATTACTAATAAGAGCATGGTAAAAATAAATTACAAGTAATCTAATCTTGGTAAAAATAAATTACAAGTGACCAAAACTTCAATAAATTACTGAAGGGAGAACGATCCAATAAAAGAGAAGTGACCAAACTTCAACAATTCAATAAATTAATAAAAGAGGGAGAATGGTCACAATAAATTACTAAGAAACTAGCCTAAATAAATTACCAAGCTACAATAATTTAATATAATTATAAGAGGGGGAGAATGATCAGAATAAATTACTACAAAACTGGCCTAAATAAATTACATGTTACCATAGCTACAATAATTAAATAAATTACTAAAAGGGGGAGAATGAGAATAAATTACTAAAAAACTAGCCTAAATAAATTACAATTGACCAAGCTACAATAATTTAATAGAGCAAATTACATTTTTTGTCCCATAGAGTTAGTTCTTTTGCAATTTTAGTCTCATGTCTTTAAAATTAGACATATTTGGTCCCATTATTTTCAAAAAGTTGTAATTCTTGTCCCATCCGTCAAATAATGGATGGAAAATGCATTTTTTGTCGTTAAGTGCAATTTGGGGGAAAAAAAAGTTACTTTTCATTAGGTTGTTTTTTGCGGGTATTTGCTTATTAATACCCCATTTTAACACCCTGAATCAACTTTGAAGCATTACTCTGAACCACACTCATTAAGGTAATGTGGTGCTAAAATGAGGTTTTAATAAGCAAACTCCCACAAAAACAACCTAATGAACAATAATTTTTTCCCCCAAATTGTGCTTAACAGCAAAAAGTTACATTTTCCGTCGATTATTTGACGGATGGGACCAGAATTGCAACTTTTTGAAAACAATGGGATTAATGCGTCGAATTTCGAGGGCATGAGACTAAAATTGCAAAAGGCCTAATCCTGTAGTAACAAAAATGTAATTTGCTCTTTAATAAATTACTAAAATGGGAGAATGAGAATAAATTACTAAAAACTAGCCTAAATAAATTACAAGCAACCAAGCTACAATAATTTAATAAATTACTAAAAGGGGGAGAATGAGAATAAATTACTAAAAGACTAGCCTAAATAAATTACAATTCACCAAGCTACAATAATTGAATAAATTACTTAGACATGGAGAGTGGTCAGAATAAATTACTACGAAACTAGCCTAAATGAATTACAATTGATCAAGCTCCAATAATGTTCAATAAATTACTAAAAGGGGAGAATGATCAGAATAAATTACTTAAGAACCAGCCTAAATAAATTACACGTGACCAAGCTACGATAATTAAATAAATTACTAAAGGGTGGAGAATGATAAAATAAATTACTAAAAACTAGCCTAAATAAATTACAAGTGAACAAGCTGCAATAATTCTATAAATTACTAAGAGAGGGAGAATGGTCAGAATAAATTACAACTAACCCAAGCTTGAATAAATTACGAAAGGACGAGATGATCGAAATAAATGACAGGTAACCAAACTTCAATAATTTAGTGGCCACGAAGCTTTAATAAATTATGAAATCGAGAATGATAAAAATATATTAAAGTGGGAACGGTCGAATAAATTACAAGTGACCAAGCTCCAATCATTCAATAAATTAATAAGAGGGGGAAAATGGTCAGTGATCAATAAATTAAAAGAGAGGGGGGGAGGGGGTCGAATAAATTACGAGAAACAAAACTTCAATGATTTAAGAGCCACAGATAATAACCAAAATAAATTACAAGTGACCTAAGTTTCAATATATTAAGAACTAAATAAATTACAATTTACAAGTGACTTACCTCAATGAATGCCCAAAAGTGACCTAACCTTAAATAGAACGAATCTTGAATTCTCAACATTTCCTGCCTTTAGATACAAAAATTTCCAGCTCTATAAAACATGAAAACAAGGCGAACAGGGACCAAAGAAGCAACTACAGGTACGTAAATAATGAATAGGGACCTTATTCTTTCCAGATAAAATAGACAACCGCATAGTTCAAAGAAGTAACTTATACACTATAATACTGACCCAGACTTCAAGAAAATCAAGAAAGAGGCCACTGCCTCATTAAATTATACAAGTGACCAAGGTTAGATAATTCAGTAAAGTAAACCTAATGCATCTATTAAGAAAGAAACCAACCCTAAGCAAGAATGGCCTCACTAAATTACAAGTAACCTTCAGGAGAGACTCAAAGCTTCAGTAAAGATAGCCAATAAATTAAACTCCAATAATTCTAATAAGCAAGAAAGAGAGAATGATAAATTAAGAAGAGACTCAAAGCTTCAGTTAAGATAGCCAATAAATTAAGCAGTAGTGAAAAGAGGGGAAACAAACCAATCGAGCCAACTATTTATCCACGAGTCACCACTGATGAAAAGCAACTGTCAAGATCACTCGAGATTTACACAAGATCCCATGGGCATTCACATTCCAGCTCTATAAAACTAATCTGAAAAGAACAAGAAAGGCGTAAGAAAACAAGTAAATATTGGCTAAAGATAAACCGTACAGACGAAATTGACACAAAAAGAGGAAGATATTTATATCCCAACAAATAAGACATCAAAGGGCAAATTGACCAAATAGTATACGGACCCATTTTCTGCAGTTCAAAAGCCATATCCAGGAAGACAGTAAGATGAAAACCACGACTAAAGTCAATTTAGGATCAAATAAGATATTAAAGGTAGCAAAAAGGTACAAAGATTCATCAAGAAGCACACGTAGATTGGAACCCAATAGGAATCCAAAATCTCTTAACACTATGTGAGGATGCAAAGACATAATTTTTTGTTTTTGGAAAAATCCAAGAAAATCAAGAGTTGTGTGGCAAATCAAGAAAATCAACGTTAAACAAAAGTGTTACATAGAAACCCGAGGAGACGCTAATACATAAAACCTTCCAATTCTTCAAGTCACACTGGCGTACCAAGGAATAGTAGTGGAAATCACATCGGTAATCCAGGGAACTGTAATGCTCGTCAGAAAAATAGGCCGGCTTTCCAGGACTTATCAAGAACCATAAAAAGAAGAAACGAACTCACAGATAACAACAAACAAAAACAATCCTTCTTCCCCACACATTACGAACACCCATCACAGCGATCTGCAGAGAATCAAACAGAAAAACCCCAAGAACCAAATCGGCAGAAGAAATATAATCCAAGAAACCCACAAAAAATAGAAAACGATCAAACCACAATCACCATCACCGCTAACAGATCAAAACTCCGCAATCGCCGAATCCTAACACCAATATCACCGAACAAGACAAACGAACCCTCCAGCAGATGAGTCTGAAATCACCAGGAAAACCTCTACACAAGTAATCGAAAAATCGAAACCCACCGCAATGGCTAGTAGGGGGTTTGGGGTGGCTATATATAGGATCGACCATTGTCGGTTAGCTTTGGTGACGCAGAGCGCATTATGTCGATTTTGTCCATAACTGGCGGAATTTTAGGGGCAATTCCTTAAAACTCCCCATGGGTTTGAAAACTTCCTTTTAGCTCCCCATTTTCAAATACATCATTTGGGGTTTTAGATACGCGATTCTAGGATTTAGATACGTAATTCTGGGATTTGGATACATGATTCTGGGATTTAGATACATGATTTTTTCCTTGTATTTCAAATACATCATTTGAGGTTTTAGATACGCGATTCTTGAGTTTTAATACATCATTTTTTAAAATGGGGAGCTAAAAGGAATTGGGCTTATCATTTGGGGAGTTTTCGGGAATTCCCCGGGAATTTTACGTGTATTTGGATTTTGGATTTTGGGCGATACATGATTTCCCGCAGGACTTGTCTACTTATTTAATTTCCAATATCCAGTTCAATTTCTTTATTAATTATAAAAAGTAAATTTTACAGATTAATTAGTTCATTTAAAATAAAGAATTAATGTAGCAATATCTAATAGTTGAAAAAAAAAAAAAAAGAAGAAGAAAAACTATTCTGGTTGTTGGTATATTATTATTTAGGACAAATTACATTCCATTATTCTTACATTAGACGAAATTACAATATATGACCATTGTTGATTGAATATTAATCTCTTTTCACTATATTACATTTGAGATCCCTCGATTTTATTACGATATGATTGGTATGATGGAATGGGGTGAGAATAGCATGTATATTCTCACATCCATTCCCAAATCATTGATTGATACAAAATGTAATTGAGAATATTTATTACTAAGGTAATATTCATTCCTACAAACATGGGTTTATCCACTTCTTAGGTACCTCATAGTATTACTCATTCTCAATCTTCAAAATTTATTACTTTTTATATAATCACTACAAATTTGTTAAATGTATATTATATATATATTTTTAATTATTATGAATATATAATCACATTGAAAATTTAATAAATTATATTAAATATATTAAAAAATAAGTATAAGTATAATTATAAATATAAATATACTACATATTATATATATAAGAATACATGTTCAAAATATTATTTTATTTATTTATAAATTTATAAATATGCATAATAGATAAAAATATTCGATAAAAACTAAATTTGACACTTATATTAAATTTTTTTTTTTTTTTGAATATCATGCATTATATTAAACATAGCAAAACCACATGATCTACATATGAATATGAAAATATTAATACATTTTATAATATTTATACATATATATAAACACCTCTCTCTCTCTATGTCACACACACACACACACACACACACACACACATATATATATATAACGATGTGTGACCCGACGTCACTGCACGGTTATTCAAAATTTATAAGAGTGACATTGTCTCGAGTGGTAGATCGGTCAACAAAATGGAAAAATAGCTTCTATCGAGCGGTTATGGGTTATTTATGCTAGGAAACACAAATGTTAGAAGGCCAAAATGATGGGGATGTGGGGGGATGCCCCATTTTGGCTCTCTGACGCTAAAGTCAGTAAACTTTATGTGAAGATTCAAGTGAGCTTATAGAGAGAAATGTTGAGAATTACTTATTTGTGATATAAACCACTGAGTTTTATATATGAGTAAGGCAAGGACCTTTTGGTAATTCTGATGTTGGCTGGTACAAGGGATGTTGCCCTAGACACGTGGTCCAATGATGATGCATTAGGGATAAAACAATTGTAGCAAAGGTACTGTCGGGTCCGAAAAGTCAGATTGTACTAACTTTCCCGTGGGACGTGACCCTCGATTGTCGAGGGAAACCTAATGTCAGTAGGTGAATCCCTATGATGTGAGCCCAAGAGGTGAAAATTCGAGGAATGGCGGCTACATGGAACCTAGGAGGCTCGACGTTTAAGGGATGTCTTGTGGAGAATCAGAGACTTATCATGCATGGAGCACGGTGTGTGACGTGTTAAGATAGCCACGTGGCCAACTTTGAATGTACGAGGGATGTCGATGTGACGCTAATATATATGGCCACATCATTCCAACTCTGTAGTCACATATGATGTGACGTGTAGAGTTGATTTTGAATCTCGTGGAATTCCTTTGAGGCGGGAATTCTATCGCTCGACGGCAGCACATTTATTGTCAAGATATTGAATTAACCGCTCAACTATTATGCATTTAATGAAAAGTGGCATGTGGGCGTGAGAAATTAAACTAGAACACGGCCCGTGTGTATAGATACGTGTGCGACGTTTCACTAAAGTGGTATGAGATTTGAGACGTGATAATTGCATATTTTGCAAAATATACCCAAATCTCACCAACGCTCAGTTATAAATAGGAGTTGTCTCCTTCAGAATTCACTTTACATTTCTGAACATCCCAATTCTCTGATATTTTGAGCGATTTTGAGTGAGAGTTCAGGCGAGAAGTGCTTTTTCGAATAACTTCTTTCAAGCTTTCACAACCTTTTTGTAGGTAAAAGCTAACTTCTTTTCCTTTCGTTGTACTGTATTCTAACCCTAGTTTCGTATTTCTTGCTTCTAACTAGATAAACCCTTATTCCAAAACCCAACAATGCCTTAAAATGTTAGATGATTCCTATGTAAGAGAGATAGAGGATACGGCCAGTAATAGCAGTAACGAACAAGTTTCAAACCCCAGAAACAGGCAGAATCAGAACTTCCAGCACATGATTCTCCAAGAGATTTTTTGAGATTCTTGGGAGAGGAAGTGAAAGAGGCAGTTTCCGTTGTCAGACCCGTAATGGGGGCAGATGCCTTGGTTGCCTTTGTTGAATGGGAAAGATACGAGGTTGCTGAGCACTAGACCCCCGAAGCTCCCTCTGAGGCGGGGCCCTCGAGAAGGCATTCCAAAAAGAAAAAAACTCACCATGCTAGAGAGGGGAAGGATCTGACATGCTGGCTATGGATCGGTTTCCGAGCTAGATCTAAAGCACAATGACGTAACCGGAGCTCCATTCCCTCAGAATCCCATGTTTCTTGCATCCAGACTTTGTTTTCAGTTGGGTGTTGGAGCATGAAAGAGTAAATAATCCCCTCGAGGGGAAAATCTCCATGTACAAAGATAGTATGGCAGGAGGGGGTTTGAGATTCCCCATCCTTGAGCCTGTGGTAAATATTCTAAATTGCTTGAACCTAACTCCGACACAAATCCTTCCGAACGAGATAGCATTAATAACTTTGTTTGTGGTAATAATGAGGTGTCTCAGACTCGAGCACTCAATTAACAATTTTGTGCATCTCTTCCAAATGGCCCGCTCCCTCCGATCCTCGCCCGATGCAGATGGGGCTAGATTCTATTATATTCAATCCTGAAAGGACTTGAGGTTGATTGTCGCTCCCACTTCTTCGTATGGAGCAGAATGAAAGGACAAGTTCTTGTTTGTGAAGGCTCCCGAGGAGCAAAAGGCCCAATGGATGCGCGACGCTCCGCCACGCGGCATAGTCATCTGCAGATCGATAGATGGAGCGCATTGGTCAGTCCCTCTCTAGCCTCCCAATAGATCAATAAGATGAATGGCCATCGATCTGGCTTCGAGAAAAGAACCAGATCGATCCGCTGTTAGGCCTCAATGATCTCGTCTAGGAACCTACTCTCTCGCTGCATCTCTGTCGGGACACGTGTATCCATATCGCTCCCTAGGACAAGTGTATGAGGAAGCATTTAATGTCCCTCATTACCAAACTTACCCAAAAGGAAAAAGTGGCTCTGACTGTACCAAACCTAGTCGGGTCGATTATAACATATCGGCAGGTCGATATATGACACCATTAATACCTATGCAATGTACATACACCACTATGTTAATGAACCAAAGGCTATAAATACCTCCCAAAATGAACAATTGCTGATAAGCATTCAATAGCATTTATTTATCTCTCTAAGAACCATATACTGACTTGAGCGTCGGAGGGGCGTCGCCAGCTAAAACACTGGCTGTTTTACCTCTTAGTGTGTTGAGTGTTTTGCAGATCGAGAAGAACCTACATCTATAAATTCTTAACTGATCGACCTAGACCTGACCTCCATCTTGCCAGCTCGGATCGACCAGATTTAGGCCGAATCAATATCTATACTATATTATGTGAGAGACGCAGATAAAAACTTTTTTGGTATATTAGGCTCTAAAAATATTATTATTTTTTTTTTCACCACTCTTATAACCATTTTTTTTTCTATATTTCCGCAAACTCGATACATGTACAAATAAAATAATTTAAAAATTATTTTATAAGTGTATAATAAAATTATAAATTTATGATAAATAAATAAATATGATATGATAATTTCAAATTAATAAAAAAATTAATAGTTAACGTACAAACTAAAAAATATGAGAAAAAGGATAAGAAAAAGGGCATGAGGAGATCGTTCAATCATCCATTCTTTCTAAGATGAGCGCTGGAAAGAAATTTTGCGGTTTTAGGGTGTTCATTAGAGATTGACTGACAAAAACATTGTCTTCTCTCCAAAATAATTAGGAAAATTTATTTGATTTTTTACACGAATTGAAGAAGATCAAGAATTGCGAGAGAGATGTTTAGAAAAGATACAATTATTGAGAATTAATAAAACTATTGCGATAATAGCCCTGTATGTTGTAATAATATTCTCACACGTTGCAATAATAGTTCCCGCTACTATGATGCACGAAACTTCTAATAATATCATTTTTCCGTGTCGTGTCGGTCACTCGTGTCCGACACTCCTCACGTGGTAAATTATTAAAAAAATTTGTGTCGTGCCGTGTCTGTATCCATGCATTATAGTCCCGCCATTAACTAGATAATGACAACATTAACTAGGTAACAGAAAAATCGCACATAGATCATGTGCACCGTTAGAAATTCTTTTGACACATTTTTTTTTATATTTTTTGATGAAAAAATATCTAATTATAATTAAAAAACACACACTTATATCCATTATTTTACTATTTTTTTTTCAATTTATTTATATTCCAATATAAATTAACATGTTAATAACAATATATATTTTGAGGATTATATATATATTTTTAAAAAAATAGTTTTGTAAATTTACTAAAAAATATATATTATATTGCTTTAAATTTTTTATTTTCATTTTTATATTGAGTTTTTCTCAAAATATCGTGACACGCAAAATGTAATAGGGTTATTTATAACGATTATAAATATCGAATTCGTTATGATTGTATTGTATTTAAATTTGTAACATCGATTACTCTTATAAATATCTTATTTTAAATTAATTAATAAATATAAACATATTTATTTATATATAATATAGATGTGTCGTGTCTTAAATTTTTTTTGAAAATAAAAAAAAAAAAAAAATTTTGCGTCGTTGTGTCGTGTCGTATCCGTGTCCATGCATCATAGAGTCTAATACACTATAAATATCCGGATTTCGACTTAAAAAACATATACATTTCCAAAAAGAATATACATATTTGAACAATACTTTTCTTAAAATTCTCAATGTCACTTTTCAATTTACATGTCATGTTTGTCTAACAATATATTTGAAATTACCTTCCAAAAAACAAAAAAAAAACATTATATTTGAAATTGTTACAACTTTTATCGTTTAACTTAAAAAGGTCTATAAATATATTAAATTTCTAATGTCACGTTTCCTTACTATGTTGCGCAAAATATTTGAAAAAAAATTTGTGAAGCAACAAAATTAAAAATAACAAATACTTAGAGAATTGATATAAGTATCAATTAACATGTTAAGTGATATTGAAATGTAAATACATTGAAGTAAAATTAGTAAAATAATGTATATAAGTGTTTTTTAATTATAATTATATAGTTTTCCATAAAAAAATATGTAAAAAAGAATGTCTTAAAATAATTTTTAACGGTGCATACAATCTATGCGTGTATTTTTGGTTACCTAATTAACGGTTCTATTATCTGGTTAATGGCGGAAGTATTATTGCAACATATGAGACTATTATTGTAATAATTTCTTAAAGTCTGGGACCGTTTTTGGATTTTTGAAACGAATGAGACTAATATCGCAACGCTCTAAATCGAATGAGACAAAAAATGCAATCTTCTCGAGATTGACGGACAAAAACATTATCTTCTTTCCGAAAAGATTAGGACAAATTATTTGAATTTTCACACGAATTGAAGAAGATAGAGAATTGTCAGAGATATTTAGAAAAGATATAATTATTGACAATTAATAAAATAGATTCTTAAAATAAACTGTTTATCTTTCCTACTGAAAGTTTTTCTTATGATCGATAAGTCATTTGTACTTTCAAATTTATCTGAATCTATAGCAACTATTTTCATTTAAAAAAATTAATTAAGATAAACGTAAAAAAGGAAACTTAAATTTAAGTTACAAAATTAAGAACATCAAAAAGCCAACTTGTGAGGGAGGGTTGCCCAAGGTTATAATTTATTTCCCACCTAACTCTCTCTCGAATAAATTAATTAGGCCTTACTCGCCCCACAAATTGGCTTGTGAAGCCATAAATGTCCAACAATTATAAAGCAATAAAAAATTTAATGTTGTAAAGATAGAATTACAATAACGCGAATCAACACAAAAATATAAACGAAAGAACTCTTATTGAAGGAAGCAATATGAATTGCTTGATCTCAAAACATATATAAAATGAAGGCATAGGGTGCCCTATTTATAGGAAACATTTGTAATGTGAACATAAGCAAATAACGCGGTTGCTTAACCGCGTTAACTACGCGGTTGCTTAACCGCGTTAACTACGTGGTGGAAACAAGCTTGCAATGTACTCTAGTGTAATGTGACTTTGGTGAGAAGATTCAATCACATTTAGAAGCCCATAAACTTGGTCCTTTTAACACTCCCCCTTGGGATGCTCATGTGATTGTCTTATTGTATGCGCTCCAGGTGCTGCCTCGTTAAAAACCTATCAGGAAAAACCCAGTGGGACAAAAACCCGAAGAAGGAAAAGAGTACAGCTGCGCAGGCTCCCCCTGATTTTGACATTGGTGAGATCTTTTCATAGATCTCGGAAATGACGCATTCCAATGTCATGAACATGTTTCTTGAAAGTTGTAGTGGGGAGCGCCTTTGTAAAGAGATCTGCCGAGTTGTCACATGATTGGATGTATTGAACACTGATCTCTCTGTTCTTCTCAAGATCTTGCGTAAACTGGAAGAACTTTGGGTGGATATGTTTGGTTCTATCGCTTTTGATGTATCCTTCCTTCATTTGAGCAATGCATGCGGCATTGTCTTCATATATTGTCGTCGGACTCTTATCAGTTGATATGCCGCAGGAGGTCAAGATGTGTTGTGTTACTGATCTTAACCAAACACATTCTCGGCTCGCCTCATGAAGTGCAATTGTCTCAGCATGGTTGGAGGAAGTAGCAACGAGAGTTTGCTTCTGCGATCGCCATGAGATTGCAGTGCCTCCAATTGTGAAGACAAAACCTGTTTGGGATCTAGCTTTGTGTGGATCTGATAAATATCCTGCATCTGCATAGCCAACCAAAACTTGTTTTGCATTTTTAGCATAAAATAATCCCAAATCAATTGTACCTCGAAGATATCGGAATAGATGTTTAATCCCATTCCAATGCCTTTTCGTCGGGGATGAGCTGAATCTTGCTAATAAATTAACTGCAAAACATATGTCAGGTCTAGTACAATTAGCAAGATACATAAGTGCTCCAATAGCACTGAGGTATGGTGTCTCAGATCCGAGAACTTCCTCGTTCTCTTCGCGAGGGCGAAAAGGATCTGTTTCTATACCAAGCGATCTCCCAATCATTGGGGTGCTCAAAGGGGTTGCTTTATCCATGTTAAAGCGTTTCAACACCCTTTCAGTATAAGTTGATTGATGAACGAAAATTCCATTTCGTTTATGCTCAATCTGCAAACCAAGACAGTATTTGGTTTGTCCAAGATCTTTCATTTCAAACTCATTTTTCAAGTAAACTGCTGTTTCTTGGATTTCATTAGCAGTTCCAATGATGTTCAAGTCATCGACATAGACTGCGATAATCACATATCCAGATGTTGTTTTCTTAATATATACGCATGGACAAATAGGGTTATTCACATACCCTTTCTTTGACAGAAATTCGCTCAAGCGATTGTACCACATGCGCCCGGATTGTTTCAATCCATAAAGAGACCTTTGTAATCTGATCGAATACTTCTCTTTATGTTTTGATTCAAATGCAGCAGGCATCTTGAATCCTTCCGGGATTTTCATATAAATATCACTATCAAGTGATCCATATAAATAGGCTGTAACAACATCCATGAGACGCATTTCCAGTTCCTGAGAAACTGTTAGGCTGATTAAGTATCGAAACGTACTTGCATCCATGACAGGAGAATACGTTTCTTCATAATCAATTCCAGGTCTTTGAGAAAATCCCTGAGCAACAAGTCTTGCCTTATACCTTGTTACCTTATTTTTCTCATTTCATTTTCGTACGAAGACCCATTTATATCCGACAGGTTTCACACCTTCGGGAGTGAGGACAATAGGTCCAAACACATTTCGTTTATTCAGGGAATTCAATTCAGCCTGAATAGCGTCTTTCCATTTTATCCAGTCATGTCTGTTTCGACATTCAGTGATAGATCTTGGCTCAGGATCTTCACTTTCATGAGTGATATCATGCGCTACGGCATAAGAGAATATATCATCAATTTTGATATCACTTCGATTCCACAGCTTTCTTGAATGAAAGTAATTTATTGAGATTTCCTCATTAATCTCATTTCGTGTCTCTTCTGGGACACATTCCTCATTCTGTACCTCTTCTGGGGCACATTCCTCGTTTTGTGTCTCTTCTGGGACACTTTGCTCATTATTGGGGTCATTGTTCACATTTGCTCCTTTTCTTTTACGAGGATTTTTATCTTTAGAGCCAATTGGTCTACCACGCTTCAGGCGTGCTGTAGACTCGTGAGTGACATTCTTCTCGGATTGTCCTTTCGGAACCTCAATCCGAGCAGGAGCATTAACAGCTGGTATATATGATTTAGTCACTCTTTTTGTATTTGTAAATGCATCTGGCAATTGATTTGCAATGCCTTGCAAATGTACAATCTTTTGTACTTCCATCTCGCACTGCTTTGTGCGTGGATCAAGATGCAATAATGATGGTGTATACCATGTAATATCTCTTTCCAGCTGTTTATTTTCTCCCCCTAATGTTGGGAAATCATCCTCATTGAAATGACAATCAGCAAAGCGTGCTGTAAAGATATCACCCGTTCGGGGTTCAAGATATCTTATGATAGATGGGCTCTCATAGCCAACATAGATTCCCAACTTTCTCTGAGGTCCCATTTTGCTGCGTTGTGGTGGTGCTAGAGGCACGTACACTGCACAACCAAAAATTCTCAAATGGGATATATTCGGTTCTTGCCCAAATGCAAGTTGATAAGGGGAGTATTTATGATAAGCACTTGGTCTTATGCGAATTAAAGATTCAGCATGTAAGACTGCATGACCCCAAACTGAAATTGGTAGCTTTGTTCTCATTATTAATGGTCTAGCAATAAGCTGAAGGCGTTTAATCAATGATTCAGCTAAACCATTTTGTGTATGTACATGAGCAACTGGATGTTCGACAACAATCCCAGTTGACATACAATAATCATTGAAAGTCTGAGACGTGAATTCACCAGCATTATCGAGCCGAATTTTCTTGATCGTATGATCAGGAAATTGTGCTCGTAATTTAATGATCTGAGCTAGCAACCTAGCAAATGCCACATTACGAGTTGATAGCAAGCAAACATGTGACCACCTACTTGAGGCATCTATCAATACCATAAAGTATCTAAATGGTCCACATGGTGGATGAATCGGTCCACATATATCACCTTGAATACGCTCAAGAAAAGCAGGTGATTCATTCTGTATCTTAGCTGGTGATGGTCTCAGGATTAACTTTCCAAGAGAACAAGCTGTACACGGATCCTTTTTCATTTGAGGAAGCTTCTGGTCCCTCAATGGATGCCCACGTGTACTTTCAATGATCTTTCGCATCATTGTTGAACCAGGATGACCCAACCGGTCATGCCAAATATCTAGCATCGAAGTATCGTGCTTATCTTTAACTACCATATGTGATTCAATCACATTTATGTGTGTATAATGCAATCCAGAAGGGAGCATTGGTAGTTTTTCCAATATGTATCTCTCCCCTGATTTACAGGCCGTAAGATACATAAATTTCTCGATACCTTCAGTCCCAGACTGAGTATCATATTTATGAGAATATATATCATTGAAACTCAACAAGTTTCTTTTGGATTTTGGCGCATATAAGGCATTTTCAATTGAGAACTTTGTACCATTTGGTAACACAAAGTTTGCCTTGCCAATTCCTTCAATCAGATCAGAAGGACCTGATATTGTATTCACAGTGGTTCTTGTTGGGTTTAACCGTGAAAAGAACCTTCTGTCTTTAAGGATAGTGTGAGTTGTGCCACTATCAGGTATGCACAAATTCTCCTCATTAATTATTCTTTCGATTCCTTTCTTAGGGTGATCCATATCAAGACTTCACATAAGCATATAATTTTGATATGAAAATTAGTCATGAAATCAATGCAGAAAAGATACTTCATATTGCAACATATGAGAATTACATAATAGTTCCTAAGGATCTAGTACAATAAGACATGCTAATAATAGTAAATTGCAAACTAGGAAAAACAATAGCACACTGAGAACATAGCAAAATCAACTAACTGCCACCAATATTATCATTTTCATTGTTATCAAAATCATCGGTAAAGTCCGAAGCATCTAGGTGAGTTGCATCACCAAATGGATTGTGATGTTCAGTGAAATTCACTTCTTTTCCCTTTCCCTTCAAAGATGCTTTGTATAAACGGGCAAGATGTTCTGGCGTTCGACAAATTCGAGCCCAGTGCCCTTTTGTGCCACATCTATGGCAAGTATCTTCAGGATTCACCGAAGGCCCAGCCTCGTGAATATCCTTTTTGTGGTGTGTCTTATTCTGGTGGTACGGGTTTCTTTGAGGAGAGGAGTATGGGTAACTCCCTCTACCTCTTCCACGACCACGACCGCGAGTATTACTCCGGCCTCGACCACGACCACGACCATGACCTTGACTAGGTCCATGGTGATTTCTTTGTTCATACTTTGAGGGAATTACAGCATTTGCTTCAGGAAATGCTGCCGCGCCAGTAGGGCGGGATTGATGATTTTTCATCAGCAATTCATTGTTCTTCTCAGCCACGAGAAGACATGCTATAAGTTCAGAATATTTTGTAAATCCACGCACTCGATATTGTTGCTGTAAAGTAACATTCGATGCGTGGAATGTGGAATATGTTTTCTCTAACATATCCTCCTCAGTAATTTGTTGCCCACAAAACCTCAATTGTGAGACTATTCTGAACATTGCTGAATTGTATTCATTGACTTTCTTGAAGTCTTGGAAGCGTAAACCGCTCCATTCATCACGGGCATTAGGAAGCATAACTTCCTTCTGATGATTATACCTTTCTTGAAGGTTTTTCCATAAGATGCTCGGATCTTTGACCGTTAAGTATTCCATTTTAAGCCCCTCGTCGAGATGTCGACGGAGAAAAATTATAGCTTTGGCTTTATCTTGGTTGGAGCAATTATTATTTTCTTTAATGGTATCTAACAGACCCATTGATTCAAGATGCATTTCTACATCAACAATCCAAGGCATATAATTTTTCCCCGTGATATCGAGGGCTACAAACTCAAGCTTTGTAAGATTCGACATGGTGGCAGCTAGTACAAGGTAAACGATAACAATCAACACATTTATTCAAACAGATAATTCCTACAATAATTCATACAAAGGTTTTAAGAGATAGCTCAAATCCTATGGCCATGAGCAATACAACATTCACAAGAAATGCAATGAAGTTAACTAAATCCCGCTCATCTGCCGGGATGTCTATACTACGGAAGAATATGTTGAAAGCTATCACTATGAGTGTAAAGAAAATTAATGGAGCCGACAACATCTTGGTATGCGAAAATTTAGTAACAAGATCTTCTAGAGTTTTTGAGAGTAGGATATGGAAGTGAATGAATTGTGTTTACCAAAATCATCTATTTATAGGAAAAAAATCCCAACTAGCCGTTGGGAGCTAGCCGTTACATATATATATATATAATTTTTTTTTTTCATTTTATTTTGAAATATAGCCGTTGCAAAAGTGTATATATATATGTGTATTTATTTTAATTTTATTTAGAACATAAAAATTCATAATGATAGTTTATGCATGCTTAATATTGATAAAAATATATACACGGTAATAATCATATAAGCACAAATATGGTCAATTAATACAAAATTAAGAGCACATAAATATATGCTGCATAAATGAATAAATCGGCGACACAAAATTTCCGATGCATAAATAGGTATTAAAATGAGGCATAGATATTCATAATAATATTATGCATAAGAACGCAAATAAATCGGCAGCATAAGTACGTGAATAAATAAATACGAAACTTACGACAATTTAATCTTTCTTGAGATGTTCGATCGCCAATATCGAACAACCTTCAAGCGGCGTGAAACCTCTCCGAAGAAATAAGGACGATCGTTGATTCGTCGAAAGGAACAAGAACGATCGTGCTGATAACGTGTTGTAAAGATAGAATTACAATAACGCGAATCAACACAAAAATATAAACGAAAGAACTCTTATTGAAGGAAGCAATATGAATTGCTTGATCTCAAAACATATATAAAATGAAGGCATAGGGTGCCCTATTTATAGGAAACATTTGTAATGTGAACATAAGCAAATAACGCGGTTGCTTAACCGCGTTAACTACGCGGTGGAAACAAGCTTGCAATGTACTCTAGTGTAATGTGACTTTGGTGAGAAGATTCAATCACATTTAGCAGCCCATAAACTTGGTCCTTTTAACATTTAATGATTTATCTATGTGGGAACATGAGATTGTACACGACCACCGTGCTAATTATCAAATTCTAATCGGCTAATTACCGCAAACCGATGTGGGATTGTTACGCTAACCAAAAATATACTTTCCTAATTAACAAATTATAACCCCTAAGGCACTAACGATGTGGGACTGTTAACAATAACCAAATTTATTCTTATGCGTAAATTAAGATATTCTTTAACACCCATCCATGAGGGATTTCGATAACTTATTTATTTTATAAATAAATAAGTTATGGTATTATCCTTTATTTATTTTATAAATAAATAAACTAAGATAATATCCTTTATTTGTTTAATAAATAAAGTGTGATGATCTCTCTTTATCTTCTTCCGCTCTTCTCCACTTTTACGAATCAATTTTTGGAATGTGGAAAATAGTTTGGCTCGCGAGCTAGCTCGAGTCAATTTTGGAGTGGCTCATTGATTCTCGAGTCCAGCTCGGGCCAGTTTTGGAGTGACTCACCAGCTTGCGAGCCAAACCCTAGCTGACTCTAAAATGCCCGAACCCAAACCCAAGCTAGCAAAGAGAGCCCAAACTCGGCTCGATTGTAACCCTAAATGAGGGCATGAAACTTTTGTAAATAGCAACATTAATAATTTAGTTTGAAGTGACATGACAAAAAATAATTATTATAAATATGTATACTATATTATGTGAGAGACGCGAATAATTTTTTTTTTGGTGTAGTAGACTCTAAAAAAAATTATTTATTTATTTTTCACCACTCCTATAATCTTTTTTTTTTTTAGCTCGGCAAACTCAATACATGTAGAAATAAAATAATTTAATTTTTATTTGTCAAGTATCTTTAATATAATTAAAAATTTATGATAAATAAATAAATATGATATGATAACATCAAATTAATAATTAAAGTAAAAATTAAAAAATATTAGAAAAAGGATAAGGAAAAGGGCATGAGGAGATCGTTCAATCATGCATTATTTCTAAGATGAGCGCTGGAAAGAAATTTTGCTGTTTTTGGGTGTTCTTTAGAGATTGACTGACAAAAACATTGTCTTCTTTCCAAACAAATTAGGAAAAATTATTTTATTTTTTTTACACGAATTGAAGAAGATCAAGAAATGCGGGAGAGATGTTTAGAAAAGATACGATTATTGAGAATTAATAAAACTGTTGCGATAATAGTCCTGTATGTTGTAAAAATATTTTCACACGTTGCAATAATAGTTCTCGCCATTATGATGCACGAACACTTCTAATAATATCATTTTTCCGTGTCGTGTCGGCCACTCGTGTCCGGCACTTCTCACGTGGTAAATTATTAAAAAACTTTGTGTCATCCCGTCTCTGTGTTGTCGTGTCTGTATTCATGCATCATAGTCCCGACATTAACTAGATAATGGCAACATTAACTAGGTTACAAAAAAATCACGCATAGATCATGTGCACCGTTAGAAATTCTTTTGACACATTTTTTTTATATTTTTTGATGAAAAAATATCAAATTATAATTAAAAAACACACACTTATATCCATTATTTTACTAATATTTTTTCAATTTATTTATATTCCAATATAAATTAACATGTTAATAACAATATATATTTTGAGGATTATATATATATTTTTTAAAAAATAGTTGTATAAATTTACTAAAAAAAATATATTATATTACCTTAAATTTTTTATTTTCATTTTTATATTGAGTTTTTCTCAAAATATCGTGACACGCAAAATGTAATAGGGTTATTTATAACGATTATAAATATCGAATTTGTTATGATTGTATTGTATTTAAATTTGTAACATCGATTACTCTTATAAATATCTTATTTTAAATTAATTAATAAATATAAACATATTTATTTATATATAATATAGATGTGTCGTGTCTTAAATTTTTTTTGAAAAAAAAATAAAAATTTGCGTCGTCATGTCGTGTCGTATCCGTGTCCATGCATCATAGAGTCTAATACACTATAAATATCCGGATTTCGACTTAAAAAACATACACATTTCCAAAAAGAATATACATATTTGAACAATACTTTTCTTAAAAATTCTCAATGTCACTTTCCAATTTACATGTCATGTTAGCTAGTCTAACATTATATTTGAAATTACCTTCCAAAAAAAAAAAAATTATATTTGAAATTGTTACAACTTTTATCGTTTAACTTAAAAAGGTCTATAAATATATTAAATTCCTAATGTCACGTTTCCTTACTATGTTGCGCAAAATATTTGAAAAAAAGAAATGTGAAGTGTGACACCCTGTCTTCTCGACAATCCAGGTATATCGTCACGAGAGAGTTTAATTCAGTAATTTTGACATTTACGTGAATTCGCATATCTTACGTGTCAATTTGTATTTTATTTATTATGTGCGCATTAGAATTTAATTTAATGTACTTGGGCTCAATCGTCCAATATTTGTGAATTAAGAACCTAATTGTAAATTAGGGTGTTTTAGCCTTCGTGGCTACCTTGACCTCGAGAATTCGAATTCGAATTCTAACCTTGTCATTGAGTTCGTTTCGATGATTCGAATTCAATGAATTAACCTTTTATTTTCTAAAGTCATTTGATCGCTCTATCGTTTTAAAATCTGATCCAAATGGACCAGATATCGTTTGACCCTACCCGATTTGCCCGACCCATTTCAACCCTTAAAGGCTGAAATATCCTCTCCTCTTCTCATTCTTGATCGATCAAAGCAAGAGAGAGAAGAGAAGAGAAAAACACCCCATTGGCCATTCCAAGCTTTGACTCGAGCTTGCCTCGTCCGACCGCCCAATCAATGAACCAAGGTAACCATTGTATTCCTCCCGTTACGTGCTTCAATTCTACGTGCATTTCGTGGTATGATTCCGTGTCTAAGTGGCTATTTGAGAGTGATGATGAATAGTGTAGATTTCGTGTTTTGGGTGTTCGGCCTCTTTTCAAAGTCCAATTTGTGTTCTAATGTGTTATATATATGTGATATACCTTGAATTTGGGTGTTTTTGGATTGAATATTGATTGATATGTGATTAAACCACCCCCGCCGATCCCCTGCTTTTCTGCTTTTTTTTTTTTGGAGAAGACGACCCAACAGGGCCGTATCAACCCTCAGTTCATTTCCAACACGGCCGTGTTAAGCCTTCGAATTGGAATTTTTTTTAATTCCGACACGGCCGTGCAGCCTTTGTTTGTGCTCCGTTTGGACTGAATTTTGAAATTAGAAACCTTTTTGAGTCTAGAACATTCTCCAATTGGAATCACCTCAAAATTTGTTCTAGATTGTGAGATATAACCGTTTGAAATTTGTGTCGCCACTTCGCAGGAATTCTGCATTCGTCCAACTTCGAACCTACGCCATTTTCGCCTCGCTTTGAACCATGATTCGATCCATATACCATTTGAAAGATCTATGTGTCTAGTTTCAGTTCTAAGAATCAAAATTTAATTCCCATTTCTCAAACTCAAGTTATGATCGTTTTCCTACAGCCTGTCCGTTTCAAAAAATTTCCAGCTTTTGCCCGTTTTTGCTCGGAACCATTTTTTATGCTTTTCTTCCGCTTTTCTTGCACCTTTTCACTTTTGAACTCATTCCTAACTTGTTATAACTTATGTATGTGTATGTATTTTTTCTTATTTGCATTTTTATATCGCTTAAGTAATGTGAATTGTTTGCACGAAGCACATATGCACCTTGCTATGTATCTCCACTTTGTGAAATGCATCCCTTTGTGTGAAATGAGTTTGAATATGAATCTTAACTATGTGTTTACCTCTTTTAAGTGCCTATGCATACGCCGTGGGTCTATGTGGTTCATCCTTGAGTCTAAGTTTTGTATTTTGTCTTCAGTTTGTTCAGGTGCACCCGGGGTGGTATTTCGTTAGCCATTTTGATTCCGGGGTGGATCATTTGTGTTGTTCTTGCTTCCGTTGGTATAAGGTGAGGTTGGGTTATAGTTAAACCCTATGAAATGTGCTCGTTTTCTATGCATGCGAACTATAACCTTAAGTATAAGTAAATATGTACGAAATATGTAAGTTTATGAATTTGTTAAGCCTTTGCAAGTATGATACGTTATGTACGAGCCTATGTATGCTCGTCTTGGTTTGTTCTGATTGTTATGTTTGCAACGTTAACTATGCTTCAAACCGTGTGCCTCTCATGAGCCGAGAGCTACGTGCTATGGATTCGACACGGAGAGGTATGTAAAGCATAGTTGTTGCAAGGTAAGATATGTTTATAAGTTTTGATACGTTAAGTTCTGTAGCGGGTTATGTTAAGCTCTGATATGATATGTCTTGGTATGTGGGGCCCCGGAAATGTGGGTAAGGGAGACCCGGGACGGCCATGGGGTCGCCGGTTATCACCCCTGTGCACATCTCCACAGTTTGATTCGGATTACCCCTGATCTCACCAGGAGGTTTGGTGAGTGATGGAGATCCTGAGGGTTTGGAGAAGCTTGCGCTCCCCTCACCTGTCTGGATGGTTAGGGTTGAGCAACCCTTCCATCACCGGAGAAAGGAGGTTTGTTTGGTATGTGTATTTTGCTTTGATACGTCTGATATGTTCTGTCTGAGTAGCCCAGGATGGGATTTAGGACTCGTACCCTCCGAGTTATGTTTGTATGCTCTGCCAAGTTCGTGAAACGAGGATAATTAAGATAAAATATGAATCCTTTGGAAGTATAGGTTAAGTTATGAAATGTTTGATAAGATTTGATACGTATGAATCTGTTAAGTTAAGTTTTGTTTTGTTTTGATAAGAATCCCTATATGTATGTATCATGGGCAAAGTTTGGTGCCAAAAACTATCCCTGAGTTCACGAACCGTGTGTGATTGAATGTGCTTTGCTCCTTATACATACGTAGTGTGTGTGGGTAGCCCCTCACTCAGTTTGTGTGACTGACCCCTCTCCCATTTCGTTTTTAGTGTGCAGGTTTGCTTGGAGTTCGAGCTAGGCGGAGTATGTCGAGTCTTTTGTCAAGTATGAGTCCTTACATACGCACTTTTGTATTTGTATAAATCTGAACGTTTGTAGGTATATCTTATGATCTATTTTGAAATGATATATTTCGGGACAGGCTTCTAGGAAACAGTTTGAACCCGTTTGCATTTTTTATTTATGATAATATTCGGGATTAGGTATCTAAGCTAGTTGAACCCGTCACCTGCTGCTTGTGATTCATTATTGAATATATGCGTCGCTTCCGCATACGCATTAGTTTTTGTTGGTTTGTTTAAATTACAGGGTCTACATTCCGTTTAGCTTAGGTGTGTGTCTGTCTGTCTCCCATTCGCCTCTGCTCGGTTCATGTACGGGGTTCCCATCTCGTATGTGGATTGGGCATAGGTGCGGGGGATGTGGTGACCCACAGTGCGGGGTGCTACATGAAGCAACAAAATTAAACATAACAAATACTTAGAGAATTGACATAAGTGTCAATTAACATGTTAATTGATATTGAAATGTAAATACATTGAAGTAAAATTAGTAAAATAATGCATATAAGTGTTTTTTTAATTATAATTATATAGTTTTCCATCAAAAATATATATAAAAAAGAATATCTTAAAAGAATTTTTAACTGTGAATACGATCTATGCATGTATTTTCTGTTATCTAGTTAACGGTTCTATTATCTGGTTAATGGCGGGAGTATTATTGCAACATATGAGACTATTGTTGCAATAATTTCTTAAAGTCTGGGACCTTTTGTGGATTTTTGAAACGAATGAGACTAATATCACAATACTCTAAATCGAATGAGGCCAAAAATGCAATTTTCTCGAGATTGACGGACAAAAACATTGTCTTCTTTCCGAAAAATTAGGACAAATTATTTGAATTTTTACACGAATTGAAGAAGATCGAGAATTGCGAGATATTTAGAAAAGATACAATTATTGACAATTAATAAAATAGATTCTTAAAATAAATTGTTTGTCTTTCCTACTGAAAGTTTTTCTTATGATAAGTCATTCGTACTTTCAAATTTATCTGAATTTATAGCAACTATTTTCATTTTAAAAAATTAATTAAGATAAACGTAAAAAAGGAAACTTAAATTTAAGTTACAAAATTAAGAACATCAAAAAGCCAACTTGTGAGGGAGGGTTGCCCAAGGTTATAATTTATTTCCCACCTAGCTCTCTCTCGAATAAATTAATTAGGCCTTACTCGCCCCACAAATTGGCTTGTTAAGCCATAAATGTCCAACAATTATAAAGCAATAAAAAATTTAATGATTTATCTATGTGGGAACATGAGATTGTACACGACCATCGTGCTAATTATCAAATTCTAATCGGCTAATTACCGCAAACCGATGTGGGATTGTTACGCTAACCAAAAATATACTTTCCTAATTAACAAATTATAACCACTAAGGCACTAACGATGTGGGATTGTTAACAATAACCAAATTTATTCTTATGCGTAAATTAAGATATTCTTTAACACCCATCCATGTGGGATTTCGATTACTTATTTATTTCATAAATAAATAAGTTACGATATTATCCTTTAGTTATTTTATAAATAAATAAACTAAGATAATATTCTTTATTTGTTTAATAAATAAAGTGTGATGATCTTTCTTTATCTTCTTCCGCTCTTCTCCACTTTTACGGATCAATTTTTGCAATGTGGAAAATAGTTTGGCTCGCGAGCTAGCTCGAGTCAATTTTGGAGTGGCTCATTGATTCTCGAGTCCAGCTCGGGCCAATTTTGGAGTGACTCACCAGCTTGCGAGCCAAACCCTAGCTAACTCTAAAATGCCCGAACCCAAACCCAAGCTAGCAAAGAGAGCCCAAACTCGGTTTGATTGTATCCCTAAATGAGGGCATGAAACTTTTGTAAATAGCAACATTAATAATTTAGTTTGAAGTGACACGATAAAAAATAATTATTATAAATATGTATACTATATTATGTGAGAGACGCAAATAATTTTTTTTTTTGGTGTAGTAGACTCTAAAAAAATTATTTATTTTTTTTCATCACTCCTATAATCATTTTTTCTTAGCTCGGCAAACTCAATACATGTAGAAATAAAATAATTTAATATTTATTTTTCAAATATCTTTAATATAATTATAAATTTATGATAAATAAATAAATATGATATGATAACATCAAATTAATAATTAAAGTAAAACTAAAAAATATTAGAAAAAGGATAAGAAAAAGGGCATGAGGAGATCGTTCAATCATCCATTCTTTCTAAGATGAGCACTGGAAAGAAATTTTGCGGTTTTTGGGTGTTCTTTAGAGATTGACTGACAAAAACATTGTCTTCTTTCCAAAAAAATTAGGAAAAATTATTTGAATTTTTACACGAATTGAAGAAGATCAAGAATTGCGAGAGAGATGTTTAGAAAAGATACGATTATTGAGATTAATAAAACTGTTGCGATAATAGTTCTCTATGTTGTAATAATATTTTTAAACGTTGCAATAATAGTTCCCGCCACTATGATGCACGAACACTTCTAATAATATCATTTTTCCGTGTCGTGTCGGCCACTCGTGTCCGACACTCCTCACGTGGTAAATTATTAAAAAAAATTGTGTGACGCTCCGTGTTTTTGTCGTACAGGTACGCGCCACACGTGTGAGTTTGAGAGTTAGAATATGTTTTGCATGCTTATTTGACCTATATGCCTATGTGAATAAGTGAATATGTGATTTAAATGCTATGTGAGAATTTTAATTTAATTCTTTCATTTCATATCATAGCATACACATAATTCATACATTTTATAAACCTATCTTAATTATATATATACATATCTCTACTTATATTAATTTTATGGAATAAGTGATTATACATATACGCATTCATGCATATTTCATGAAACATGCATATTGTATAATATATATATATATATATATATATATATATATATATATATATATATAATATACACACTCATGCATTTATATACATAATATCTTTAACTTTTACTTATACATATAATTAATATATCTATACATTATATTACATACACACATATATCTTACATACATTACACACACACACACTAAATCTCTACAACACACACAACACATTTTCTCTCATCATACACACACTCTTGATTCCAAGCAAGAAGAAGAAGGAGAAGGAGAATCATTCATCGAGAATCATCATCATCGTCTTCACCATTTCATCATCTCCATTCCTTTCTTCCTTTCATTTCAAGGTTTGTGTATGAATATATTTATGTGTGTGAAGGTGTTAAATAGTTAGGGTTTAATGATTTGGATATGTATTCTTGTTCCTAAGCATGAATATGGGATTATTTATGTGTGTATCTTTGAATTTAAAGCATGAATACTTTTGTTGATTGGTTTATTTGATGTGATGGCATGAATGAGGTTTTGGATGATTGATATAGGTGCTCTAATGTGTGATTGATGATGTCTAATTGATATATAAGATGTGTATATGTGTTATAGAATTGTTTGGGCTTACACTTTTATGTTTAATCTTGTTTTGATTGGTTGGAATGCATGGAACGAAACCTCCCCTGCCATCCCCTGTTTTTCGAGTTTTGGTTCCCAGCCGGGAACCTTTTTAGTTCATTTTTTATCCCTGCCGGGATCCCCTTAAAAATTTAGGTATTTTGCTCTCGTTAAAAACGTCCAGGCCGGGACACATTTCAGTTAAAATATAGTCCCGACCGGGAGGGTGTGGCAGGAGGGTTACGGGACAGGGTGTCCCGGCCGGCACCCTTTTTTAGCTAAATTTAATCCCGGCTGGGATGGGCCCCTGGAAGTTCATTTTGTGCATTTTATTCAATTTATGTCTTTCGTTCGTTTACCCTCGATCCATGACTTCTTGTGAATTAATTATGAATTGTCCATAATTGCATTGATTTTAACATCTCACGACATGCATCCATACGCCGTTCGTCCATTAATTGGTTCATATGTCTAGAGTCTTATGTACACTCGTATTTCTTGCACAGAGCTCGATCCGGTTGTGGAGGAGCAAGGTCCTTAGGCTTCTTCTTCTTTCGTTCTCTTGTCATGATGAGGTTTATTTGTAGTTAATTAGAACCCTAATATCTTGTGTGCCTACCTAAGCCAAAATGTATTAAGTATATGTATTCTTTGGAAAAATGATTTAAGTATGAAAGATCTTTAAATGTTTTCATGAAAATGTTTTGGCGAGAGTCATGCAAATGTTATTGGGCCCTGGGCAATTGTGTGAATGGAGACCGGTACGGCATTGGGCCGTCGGATAAGCCATTGCATATAGTACCTGTGACGCCCCGTCTCTTCGGCATTCCAGGTACGGCGTCACGAGAGAGTTTATTTCAGTATTTTGTGAAATTATGTGATTTATCATGCTTACGTGTCAACGTGATATTAATTTTAATTATGTGTGCTTTAGATTTAATTAAATTGTACTTGGACTCAATTGTCCAATATTTGCAATTTAGGGACCTAATTATAATTAGGACGTTTGAGCCTTCGGGGCTATTTGAGCTCGGGAATTCGAATTCGAATTCCGACCCTATCATTGAGTTCGTTTCGATGATTCGGATTCAATGAATTACCCTTTTTATTTCTAAAGCCATTTGATAGCCCTATCGTTTTTAATCCGATCCGCGTGGACCGGATACCGTTTGAACCTACCCGTTTTAACCGACCCATTTGCCCGGCCCTAAAAAGGGCCAAGCCTTTCCTTCTCTCCCACTTTGATCGATCAGCAGCAAGGAAGAGAGGAAAAGAGAAGCATTTCTCACCATTTTTGGCCAAGAAGCCTTGAGCTCGGGTTTGGGAGATCCAACCGTCCGATCAACGACCTAAGGTAGGATTTGTGACCCTTTCGTTACATGCTTTACTTTAATATCTCTTTCGTGCCTCGGATTAGTGCCTACGTGCTTTGTTGGGGAGATGATGAATAGTAACCGGGGTGTGAGTTTTGTATGATTTAGACCGTTTTACAGGTTCTAATGTGGAAATATGTGTTCCATATGTTATATGTGATTTATTGGGTTAATTTTGCATGTTTTGTTGTTGTTTGTGGTTGTGTTTGGGTGTTGGTGGTGTTTCCCGACACCATTGCTGTTTCTGCTCTGTTTTTTCGAGCAGGACGGTCCGGAACGGCCGTTTCCGTTTTGGCCTTGGGGCCGGAACGGCCCTTCCCATCCGCGTATGGGAACGGCCGTTCCCGTTTTGTTCTTTGGGTGGGAACGGCCCTTCCCGGGCTGGCGTCTGTGCCGAGAGTGGGAACGACCGTTCCCAGTTTGTGCTGGGAGCGGGAACGGCCGTTCCCATGGCCGGTCCTTTGCGCTACTGGATCAAATCCGCGGGGGTGGATTTTTCCTTTTGGAAAAATCCGCGGGGGTGGATTTGAGGCAGTAGGTTTGGAAAAATCCATGAGGGTGGATTTTTCCTTTGGAAAAATCCATGGGGGTGGATTTTGCCATTTCTTCTCTTTGCTTTAATTATGCATTTGTATGATTTTTAAATGCTTTTCTTTTGCATGTTAATTGTTATGACTTGATTTTTATTGCATATTAAAGTGTGAATAATTATGTTATGCTATAGTTGCAATTATGTGACATTTTATATATGAACGTGAACCATGACTTCATGCCAATCATGAGCATACGCCGTGCGTTTATTTGGTTCATTCTCGTGTCTAAGTCTTGTTTTGTATTCAGTTTGTTCAGGTACACCCGGGGTGGTGTTTTGTTGGCCGTGTTGATTCCGGGGTGGATCAGTTGTTGTGTCTTCGGCCTCTTCGGTGTCAGGTGAGGTTAGGATATAGTTACACCTTATTGCAATGTGCTCGGTTTTGATTGCATGTGATTAAATAAGCCTTATATGTATATAAATAAGTGTGAAATATGTATTTGTTGGATATGCCTCGAGTTTGCAAGTATGTTAAGCAATGTACGAGCCTATGTATGCTTGGTTTGGAATGATTTGCATGATTTGCCACGTGAAGCTATGCTTCTGACCGTATACTTCTCATGAGCCAAGTTTGGCAAGGACCGAGTTTGATTGAAACGGAAGTGGTATATATACATATATAGGTATAAGTTATGTCTGTCTGGCTCTGTTGTAGCGGGATATGATATGATATGTGTTTGTTGGGCCCCGGAGCTATGGGTAAGGAACCCTCGGGACGGCATAGGGCCGTCGAGGTTAAGCCTGTGCATAGTCTCCATCTGTCTGCAGAGGATCACCCCTGAACTCACCAGGAGGTTTGGTGAGGGAAGGAATCCTGAGGGTTTGAGTACTCGCAAGGCGCTCCCCTCGTTTGTCTGGATGGTTTGGGCGTATACACCCTTCCATCACCCGGAGTTGAGGATGATATGATATGATTTGATATGTATGTAAGTTTTATGTTTTGATTCTGATATGATGTGTTATGAGGAGATTGGGGGAGTCAGAGCTCGTACCCGCCGAGTTCTATATGATATGATATGTATGTTCTGTTAAGGTTTATGAAACGGGGATAGATTCTAAGTTAAATAAAAAGGGAGTTTTATAAGATAAGCTAAGCTTTGAATATGTTAAGACCTAATAGGTTTTGCTAAGTTTTTCGGTAAGATAAATTGGTTTGTTTGATTTGCTAAGTAAGCCCTTTATATATATGTATATCACGGGAAATAATTTAGTGTGCAAAAACTATCCCTGCGTTCATGAACACTATGAGTTTGATAAGTGCTTTGCTCTTATATATATAGTGTGAGTGCGTTAACCCCTCACTCAGTCAAGTTAAGACTGACCCCTCCCCTTTTACCTTTAGTTTGCAGGTTTTGCTTGGAGTTCGTGCTAGGCGGAGTGTGTCTGTCTTCTGGAGTCTGTTCCGTGTCTTTGTCTAGTAGGTGGTCTTGCATTCACATTTCTTTAATTCGGTTTATGTATAAGATATGTTTGTTTACGCTATTCGGAATTTATTTATGAATATTATGTATATTATTTGAGATTCGGGATTAGGTATTTATGCTAGTTGAACCCGTCAACTGTTCATGAATGTTTGTTTGTTGCATGGCTTGTTTCGCTTCCGCATTCTCGTTGGTTTGAGTTTTGCTTTCCGGGTCTAAGTTCCGCCTAGCCTAGGTGTGAGTTTGTCAGTCTCCCGTTCGCCACTGTTTGGTTCATGTACGGACTCTCCATTTCGTATGTGGATCGGACTTTGGTGCGGGGGATGTGGTGACCCACCGTGCGGGTGCTACATCCTTAAGTGGTATCAGAGCCCCAGGTTGAAAAACCGGGGTTCAGTGTCAGGTCGTGTCTGTCTAAGTCGTACGGCATAGGACAACTTGGTTATGTGTGCATTTGCATTTTGATTTGATAAGCTATGTAGGTGAAATTTCAATACTTTGTTGAATTTATATTACGTGAGACATTGCATTTCTTTGATGCTCTACTTGATTTACTACGTGACATGAGCACTCACTAATTGACATGCATATATTTCTATTGTAGTTGTTGAGATTTTCAGGGTACCACCGAGTCAACAACCCTACGGTCGACCTTCTCAAATAACTCCGTGATCTCAAGGACAATCTTTTACCGAGTACTAGTAATGAATCCGATGGCTATGATGTACCAGGAATTTTTAGCATTCAAGCCTCCCCAATTTCGAGAAGGAGATGATGTAAAGGCTGAAGATTGGATTTCGGAGATAGAGGGAATTTTTGAAATATGGCCACGAAACTCTCGAGATATGGCTCGCCTTGCTACATTTCTCTTACAAGGACAAGCAAGACAGTGGTGGAAAAGGGTTGCTCAACAACTAGAGACTACGAACGAAGAGTTGACTTGGGATGTATTTATTCGAGAATTCAGAAAGAGGTTTGCACCGGTTATTTTACAAGAGCGAAGACTTGAAGAATTCCTCAATCTGAAACAACGAGATAGATCCGTTGTGGAATACATGGAAGAATTCGAAAGGTTGGGCTTATATGTGCCTCACATTATGGGTAACGATCAGATGAAGGCCAATTACTTTATGGAAGGCCTTCGGAATGAATTCAAGGAAGCCCTAATCGCAAAGGATACGACCACGTGGGATAAAGCTACAAAGAAAGTTTTAAGAGTCGAAACTTGGATCATGATAAAGGATAAGGAAGAAGAGGTATCGGGGTCTAAGGTCAAGTCGGGTTTATGCTCAAGCTTACAAGTAGAAGGAGAATCTCCTCAACATGGAACTCGGGCCAAAAGAATTCGGGGCAAGAAACACAAGACCGGGAATACTTCCAGGTTGGGGAAAAGGCCCCAGTTATGTGCTTATTGTGAAGGTACCACTCATACCTACGAGGCTTGTTGGGACAGATTGAAGAGGTGCTACATTTGCGGGTCAACAGAGCACAAGATTTCCGAGTGTGATCGACCGAGAGCTAACAAGCAAAAGGCACGGGATCAACGACTTCAAATTGGAAACTCACAGAAACCTGAAAGTTGAGGTAATTGCATTCATGGCACGAGCATTCATCCTCCATTTTAAATATTACAATTATTTATTTTCGTGCCGTAATTGTTAATTGCCATTAATTGCTATTCATTATTATTTGTTGTTAATTGTTGATGCCATTATGTGCCTAAGTGACGATTAAGTGATGCATCTCATTCGCACTTTGACTCAACATGCATATTTAGTGTTTTATTTTAGGATATTTCTTCATTCAAGTTACCAAGTTGTGTTCAATGGGATTTGGAAGAGATGGGTTGGATAGGGAACAAAAATTAAGGATTTCTTTTGGAGATCGGGTTGAGTTTATGGAGACATGGAAAAGTTGATAAAGAAGAATGATTTGGGAGGTCCCGGTACCAAGTTGAAGAATTTAGGAATTGAGGTATATTTTGAAGAGAAATTTAAGATTTGAGGTAGCTTATTTCGCCAAGCAAGGCATGATTTGTTTTGGAATTCGGATTTAAGAATAATGAAGGAAGTTAATTCTTGAAAGTAATTAGAAGAAGACATCAAGATTCTCTACCGGTGGAATTTAAACAAGAATAACAAAGGCTAGAACAAGAATTGATTTGGGAGTTGGGAACGAATCTAATCAACTGCAGTTTCAGGATATGGTGACCGCTTTCCATTTAACCATGTCATGAAGAGAAGAATTTGCTAGGAAATTCTAATCGAGCCTTTATTTGCCTTCAAGAGAAGGAAATTAAAGCATAGTAGAAGGTATTAGTTCGGGAGAGCCTACGGAACATATTACTACGGGAATTGGGTTATGGGATTCGCTTCATTGAGTGGAATAAATCACACAAGAAATTACCTCAGGATTTCCAAAGAAAATCAATAGCATTAATCAAGGGACGACGCACTTCCTTATATATTCAAGAGAAGGGTGCCAAGGTGATGAGTTCGGCACCAAATTTGAAGAACACTTATTGGGAAGGAACTAAGATTTCGAGACAAGGCAATTATTGGAAAATTCCACAATACACAAATGGAAAAAGAATTCGGGCCATGAGATTTGGAATAAATTATGGAGCACGTCAGATCTGCGAGGAATTTATATATATTGGAGAAACAAGGATAGTTAAGAGTGAAGGATAATTGTCAACTGGGGGATAAAGATCTGGGTGATATTCGAAGCTTGAGACATGTTGGGAATTTCAGAGCATAACCTGGAATCAAGAAATGCTGGCGTCGATCAATTCCTCATAAAGATAAGATTCCAACGCTTCGGTGAACGGTACATTAAACATACATACCACGTGCATCATCCCTCTTTTGTTTTGCTTTGCTTCGGGTGTGTGAGTTGTGAGTTGTTGGTTACCCTCTGGGTGACTTGAGTGTGCGAGTGTTGTTGCTTTACGGTAAGTCGAGGGTCGTGCTTTGCAACGGTCTTCTCCACAAGTTTTCGGAGTTCACGTTTGAGGTGATCAACGTTCGAATGTCAACTTCGAACCACAGGTTGAAGGCCCTTCTTGGGTGGAGAGCGAGTGGTTTGAGTTCTTTAACAACTCCACTCGTGGTCCCGGATTGGGGGTTGGTTCGGATTGATTCAAGCGGTGGGAGTTGAATCACTTGTGAGCCTTCTATCGTACGAAAAGTCTGAACTACTCCTAGTCGGGATCAAGTTCGTGTGAAGCTGGAAGTGTGATCGAACCCCCTTCGTGCTTGGAAGACCTTTCTCGGGCTAACCCTTGTCGGAGTGTCGCGAGCTCCAAACTTGGGTGAATACGGGAGAGTTACTCGTAACTTTGTTGCGAGCGGTAGAACCTGGGGGCCAGGTTCTCTTAAGGGGGGGAGATTGTGACGCCCCGTCTCTTCGGCATTCCAGGTACGGCGTCACGAGAGAGTTTATTTCAGTATTTTGTGAAATTATGTGATTTATCATGCTTACGTGTCAACGTGATATTAATTTTAATTATGTGTGCTTTAGATTTAATTAAATTGTACTTGGACTCAATTGTCCAATATTTGCAATTTAGGGACCTAATTATAATTAGGACGTTTGAGCCTTCGGGGCTATTTGAGCTCGGGAATTCGAATTCGAATTCCGACCCTATCATTGAGTTCGTTTCGATGATTCGGATTCAATGAATTACCCTTTTTATTTCTAAAGCCATTTGATAGCCCTATCGTTTTTAATCCGATCCGCGTGGACCGGATACCGTTTGAACCTACCCGTTTTAACCGACCCATTTGCCCGGCCCTAAAAAGGGCCAAGCCTTTCCTTCTCTCCCACTTTGATCGATCAGCAGCAAGGAAGAGAGGAAAAGAGAAGCATTTCTCACCATTTTTGGCCAAGAAGCCTTGAGCTCGGGTTTGGGAGATCCAACCGTCCGATCAACGACCTAAGGTAGGATTTGTGACCCTTTCGTTACATGCTTTACTTTAATATCTCTTTCGTGCCTCGGATTAGTGCCTACGTGCTTTGTTGGGGAGATGATGAATAGTAACCGGGGTGTGAGTTTTGTATGATTTAGACCGTTTTACAGGTTCTAATGTGGAAATATGTGTTCCATATGTTATATGTGATTTATTGGGTTAATTTTGCATGTTTTGTTGTTGTTTGTGGTTGTGTTTGGGTGTTGGTGGTGTTTCCCGACACCATTGCTGTTTCTGCTCTGTTTTTTCGAGCAGGACGGTCCGGAACGGCCGTTTCCGTTTTGGCCTTGGGGCCGGAAAGGCCCTTCCCATCCGCGTATGGGAACGGGCGTTCCCGTTTTGTTCTTTGGGTGGGAACGGCCCTTCCCGGGCTGGCGTCTGTGCCGAGAGTGGGAACGACCGTTCCCAGTTTGTGCTGGGAGCGGGAACGGCCGTTCCCATGGCCGGTCCTTTGCGCTACTGGATCAAATCCGCGGGGGTGGATTTTTCCTTTTGGAAAAATCCGCGGGGGTGGATTTGAGGCAGTAGGTTTGGAAAAATCCATGAGGGTGGATTTTTCCTTTGGAAAAATCCATGGGGGTGGATTTTGCCATTTCTTCTCTTTGCTTTAATTATGCATTTGTATGATTTTTAAATGCTTTTCTTTTGCATGTTAATTGTTATGACTTGATTTTTATTGCATATTAAAGTGTGAATAATTATGTTATGCTATAGTTGCAATTATGTGACATTTTATATATGAACGTGAACCATGACTTCATGCCAATCATGAGCATACGCCGTGCGTTTATTTGGTTCATTCTCGTGTCTAAGTCTTGTTTTGTATTCAGTTTGTTCAGGTACACCCGGGGTGGTGTTTTGTTGGCCGTGTTGATTCCGGGGTGGATCAGTTGTTGTGTCTTCGGCCTCTTCGGTGTCAGGTGAGGTTAGGATATAGTTACACCTTATTGCAATGTGCTCGGTTTTGATTGCATGTGATTAAATAAGCCTTATATGTATATAAATAAGTGTGAAATATGTATTTGTTGGATATGCCTCGAGTTTGCAAGTATGTTAAGCAATGTACGAGCCTATGTATGCTTGGTTTGGAATGATTTGCATGATTTGCCACGTGAAGCTATGCTTCTGACCGTATACTTCTCATGAGCCAAGTTTGGCAAGGACCGAGTTTGATTGAAACGGAAGTGGTATATATACATATATAGGTATAAGTTATGTCTGTCTGGCTCTGTTGTAGCGGGATATGATATGATATGTGTTTGTTGGGCCCCGGAGCTATGGGTAAGGAACCCTCGGGACGGCATAGGGCCGTCGAGGTTAAGCCTGTGCATAGTCTCCATCTGTCTGCAGAGGATCACCCCTGAACTCACCAGGAGGTTTGGTGAGGGAAGGAATCCTGAGGGTTTGAGTACTCGCAAGGCGCTCCCCTCGTTTGTCTGGATGGTTTGGGCGTATACACCCTTCCATCACCCGGAGTTGAGGATGATATGATATGATTTGATATGTATGTAAGTTTTATGTTTTGATTCTGATATGATGTGTTATGAGGAGATTGGGGGAGTCAGAGCTCGTACCCGCCGAGTTCTATATGATATGATATGTATGTTCTGTTAAGGTTTATGAAACGGGGATAGATTCTAAGTTAAATAAAAAGGGAGTTTTATAAGATAAGCTAAGCTTTGAATATGTTAAGACCTAATAGGTTTTGCTAAGTTTTTCGGTAAGATAAATTGGTTTGTTTGATTTGCTAAGTAAGCCCTTTATATATATGTATATCACGGGAAATAATTTAGTGTGCAAAAACTATCCCTGCGTTCATGAACACTATGAGTTTGATAAGTGCTTTGCTCTTATATATATAGTGTGAGTGCGTTAACCCCTCACTCAGTCAAGTTAAGACTGACCCCTCCCCTTTTACCTTTAGTTTGCAGGTTTTGCTTGGAGTTCGTGCTAGGCGGAGTGTGTCTGTCTTCTGGAGTCTGTTCCGTGTCTTTGTCTAGTAGGTGGTCTTGCATTCACATTTCTTTAATTCGGTTTATGTATAAGATATGTTTGTTTACGCTATTCGGAATTTATTTATGAATATTATGTATATTATTTGAGATTCGGGATTAGGTATTTATGCTAGTTGAACCCGTCAACTGTTCATGAATGTTTGTTTGTTGCATGGCTTGTTTCGCTTCCGCATTCTCGTTGGTTTGAGTTTTGCTTTCCGGGTCTAAGTTCCGCCTAGCCTAGGTGTGAGTTTGTCAGTCTCCCGTTCGCCACTGTTTGGTTCATGTACGGACTCTCCATTTCGTATGTGGATCGGACTTTGGTGCGGGGGATGTGGTGACCCACCGTGCGGGTGCTACAGTACCTCACTCAGTCTTTGGACTGACACCCCATGTTTTGTTTTCTTAGTCTTTTGCATGTTTGTGCTAGGCGGGGAATAAGGTCTCGTGGAGTCTTTATTTTGGTCCTAGCATGCCTTTCTTTTCTAGCATTTCATATTTGGACACTTTAGATATTTAGTAATCTATTTTGGAGACTACTTGTAAATATTTGTGGCCGTGTTGGTCTTGGATTTTATTACTTGTCCACTATGTATATATTGTATCTATGCTTCCGCTTTATTACTTTTGCATCATTTTATAATTTGGTTTAAGTGTTAGCCCCGCTTAGCCAGGTTTATTTTATTTTGTAATCCGTTCGCCACGTGTTTGGTTCATGTATGAACTCCTATTTCATGCGTGGATTGGACTCAAGGTGCGGGGGAGGTGGTGCCTATCGATGCGGGTGCCACAATTTGTGTCATGTCGTGTCTGTATTCATGCATCATTGTCCCGCCATTAACTAGATAATGGCAACATTAACTATGTAACAGAAAAATCACGCATAGATCATGTGCACCGTTAGAAATTCTTTTGACACATTTTTTTTATATTTTTTGATGAAAAATATCTAATTATAATTAAAAAACACACACTTATATCCATTATTTTACTATTTTTTTTCAATTTATTTATATTTCAATATCAATTAACATGTTAATAACAATATACATTTTGAGGATTATATATATATTTTTAAAAAATAGTTGTATAAATTTACTAAAAAAAATATATTACAGTATAACCTCGATAAATTAATACTGTTGGGACCATCAAATTTTATTAATTTAGCGAGGTATTAATTAATCTTATAAATTAATAATTATTAATTTATAAATTATATACTTTTTGGGTCCATATTATGAATGTACCTAGGTGTACGTGAAAGCTAATTTGTACATTGACTATTAATTATGCATACTTAACCAAATTCATGTATTTTTGCTGATACATTTTCAATATTCTATGTATATCTTAATAAAATATATAAATCTACTTAGTTATTAATGTAGTTACATGTACCTACATTCATTAAAATGTATAAATCCACTCAATTATTAATGTAGTTACACGTACATACATTAACTAAGTTACTATATAAATAGATGTATTATGCAAGTCTTCAAATCAAAAAACAAAAAAAATGGGACCTATATCGAAAAAAAAAAAATGGGACCTATATGAATCATTAACTAACTAACTCTGAAAGCAACAATCACCTTACATCACTTCCTTTTGCAATATGAGAAGACTACACCTGATATTCTTAATGCAATAAGAAGGGTTAGAGATGAGATTCAAGGTGATATTGATTTCAAGAAGAAACAAACAACATTAGATTCATATTTTCAGAAACCTGTTTAGTTTACTTATGTATTATGCATGAAATATTTTGATACAGATGAATTATTAATTTATATATCAAATGGGACCTATATGAATTTTTTTTATTTTTTTTTTTGTATTATCTTATAAATTTAGCGAATTATTAATTTACCATGTTGATCCCGACTCGGGACCGAAGAAAATTATTCTTTTAGTGAGGTTATTAATTTATCGAGTATTAATTTATCGAGGTTATACTGTATATTGCTTTAAATTTTTTATTTTCATTTTTATATTGAGTTTTTCTCAAAATATCGTGACACGCAAAATGTAATAGGGTTATTTATAACGACTATAAATATCGAATTTGATATGAATGTATTGCATTTAAATTTGTAATATCGATTACTCTTATAAATATCTTATTTTAAATTAATTAATAAATATAAACATATTTATTTATATATAATATAGATGTGTCGTGTCTTAAATTTTTTTTGAAAAAAAAATAAAAATTTGCTTCGTCGTGTCGTGTCGTATCTGTGTCCATACATCATAGAGTCTAATACACTATAAATATCCGGATTTCGACTTAAAAAACATACACATTTCCAAAAAGAATATACATATTTGAATAATACTTTTCTTAAAATTCTCAATGTCACTTTCCAATTTACATGTCATGTTAGCTAGTCTAACATTATATTTGAAATTACCTTCCAAAAAAAAAAAAAGCATTATATTTGAAATTGGTACAACTTTTATCGTTTAACTTAAAAAGGTTTATAAATATATTAAATTCCTAATATCACGTTTCTTTACTATGTTGCGCAATATATTTGAAAAAAAAAAATGTGAAGCAACAAAATTAAAAATAACAAATACTTAGAGAATTGACATAAAGGTCAATTAACATGTTAATTGATATTGAAATGCAAATACATTGAAGTAAAATTAGTAAAATAATGCTGATAGTGCCAAAATATTTCTAAGTATTGAGGTTCCCCCTCTTTCGCGTTCCAACCTCTAAGCGAGGTGCCACCTCTGAGATACCACCTCCTAAGCAAGATGCCACCTCCTAAGCGAGGTACCACCCTTAGCGAGGTGCCACCTCCGAGATACCACCTCTTAAGCGAGATGTCACCTCCTAAGCGAGATGCTACCTCCTAAGCGAGGTGCTACCTCCGAGATACCATCTCCTAAGCGAGATGCCACCTCCTAAGCGAGGTACCACCTTCTTAGCGAGATGCCACCTCCTAAGCGAGGTGCCACCTTCTAAGCGAGGTACCACCTTCGAGGTCCCCGAGGTGGAGCTTAAGCGTGTTTAGTACTTGGAATGCGGTGGTTACCCACGTACACACGCCACTCCACCACGACTCCGCGATATCCGCGCCCACTAAGCCCGTTCAGGCACGACTCTAACCTCAAACCTAAGGGATAAATACCTTTTCTTCTCAGAACTAAGGTACGCACATACCGAACCTCTGCCCAAATTTCCGGTGATCTTTCCTAAAGCAATCTCACTGCCTTGAGCGTCGGAGTGCCTAAGCGGGAAACACCTCCCGCCTGGTATTCTCACGTTTTTGTTGATCTTAACAGGTCGAAGAACCCACTTTTTGGTTGATTTGTTGAAAGTTTGGAGCCGATTCCGATCAATTCCTGGCGAACCAATTTTCAGCATCATCAAATGCATATAAGTGTTTTTTCAATTATAATTATATAGTTTTCCATCAAAAAAATATATAAAAAAGAATATCCTAAAAGAATTTTTAACTGTGCATACGATTTATGCATGTATTTTCTGTTATCTAGTTAACGGTTCTATTATCTGGTTAATGGCGGGAGTATTTTTGCAACATATGACACTATTATTGTAATAATTTCTTAAAATCTGGGACCTTTTGTGGATTTTTGAAACGAATGAGACTAATATCGCAACACTCTAAATTTCCCCCGTATAAACAGTGTTAAAAAAGACGCATTTAAAGCATTCGAACTAATTTAGCTCATTTTAAAATAATCCAGTACTAACTTGAGCGTTGGAGGGGCATCCGAATAAAACCCCAATTGTTTCATCCCAAAGTGTTTGAATGTTTTACAAGTCAAATAAAATCCACGTCTATAAATATTTGACAGATCGAGTTAAGGAGAGCCACCAAATTGATCGAGTCAGTCAATTCTTAGCTCGATTACATATAAAGTATCTTAGCACGATTACATAAAGTTTCTTATAATTGCAAAGTTTATTTTAAATTAATTAGTGTAGAAGACCTTAATCAGATATGGAGGCGTGAGGAAGAAGCAGTGCAGAGAGAGAGAGAGATTAGGGTTTGAAAGTACTCGTATTGAACGAATGAAATTGTAAAAAGAAAGATACAGACACAACCTATATGAAAAGCCACGGGGCCAACGGTAACTAAAGACACGTGATGAAAACGTAAACAAAAAATACAAAAAGACATAGCCCAAAATATTAAATAGGCCCAATCCCAACAGCCGCCCTCAAGTTGGAGCTTCATTGAACAAAAAGCCCAACTTGCTTAAGATAGCCCGAAAACGTGGACCACCAAGAGACTTAGTAAAAATATCAGCGAGTTGATCCGTAGTTGAGACATGCCCAGGCAGGATAAACCCCTTCTTGAATTGATTCCTCACAATATGACAGTCGATCTCCAAGTGCTTCGTACGTTCATGGAAAACTGGATTCTCAGTGATGTGTAAAGCCGTCTTATTGTCACACCAAAGGGAAATAGGAAGTTGAACTTTAACTTGCAGATCTTGAAGTAAGTAACTGAGCCACTGAAGTTCTGAGACTGTTGCTCCCAAACTCCTGTATTCGGCTTCACAGGAGGATTTGCTGACTGTAGGCTGCTTCTTGCTCTTCCAAGACACAAGTGCACCACCTAACAAAACACAAAAACCAGTTAATGACTTTCGTGTTATAGTACAAGTGGCCCAGTCTGCATCACTAAATGCAGACAGGACAAGATCATTATTGACTGGAAAGAACAGCCCAGCCTGTCTTGTTCCTGCAAGGTATTTAAGCACATGCAATGCTGCATCCCAATGAGATTGCATTGGGCTAGAAACAAACTGACTTAGTTATTGCACAGAGAAGCTAATATCAGGCCTAGTCAGATTGAGGTAAAGTAATCTGCCAATAAGTCTTCTGTATTTAGCCGGATCTGGAAAAGAAGAATCATTAAGTAAATCAAACTTGTACCTTGCACAAAGTGGTGTACTCACTGGTCTACAATCACTAAGACCAGAATCATTAAACAGATCCAATATATATTTCTTTTGAGTTACCAGCATTCCATCAGTACATCTGAAAAGTTCAAGACCAAGGAAATATTTTGCACTCCCTAAATCCTTAATGGTAAATTCAGAATCTAAGTATCCCTTGATATTAGAGATAATATCATCATTTGATCCAGAAATTAGAACATCATCTACATACACAAGCAGCATAACAAAACAATCATACTTAGTAAAGGTAAAAAGACAATGGTCATGAGCAGATTGCTCAAAACCATAAGCTAACAGCTTTTTAGTGAATTCCAAGTTCCATTGCCTGGAGGCCTGCTTAAGACCATACAAGGACTTAGTAAGTTTGAAAACCTGTCCAGGTTTGCACTTGTCATACCCTTGAGGAGGTAACAAATACACATCTTCATCCAAGAAACCATGAAGAAAAGCATTATTGATATCCAACTGATATAGGCCCCAACCTTTAGCAGTAACCAGGGCCAAGAACACTCTGACAGTTACAAGTTTGGCAACAGGTGAGAAGCTGTCATAATAGTCTATCCCAAAAGTTTGATTAAAACCTTTAGCCACCAACCTAGCCTTATACCTTTCTACTATCCCATCTGAGTTAAATTTAACCTTAAAAACCCATTTAGACCCAATAGCTTTCTTACCATTAGGTAAATCTGTTAAAACCCAGGTATGATTAGACTCTAAAGCCTTAAGCTTTTTATTCATAGCCTCAACCCACTCAGGGTGCTTAATAGCTTGTGAATAATTAATGGGTTCAGGAACAGGTGCAACATTACTCATAAAAGTGGCATAACTCTCAGCATAAGGTAACTGATTATGAGAAAGCAAACATTTATTCTAAAAATCAGTAGACTGCATTGTAAAATCCACATTACAAACATAATCCTGCATCCAGGCAGGTGTGCTTTTAACCCTCTGACTAATCCTACGTTGACGATCTTTATCAACTCTAGGTGGATCAGGGACATGTGTGAATTTTGGAGAGGAGACTTCCAAATTTTGTTGCTCAAAATTAACATTTTTATGTGATTTATCATAAGTAATAGAAGCATCATCAGTAGTATGAACATGTATTTTAGAAGCAGCAACATCAGAATTATTACTTTCTTTATAAGGAAAAGTATCCTCAAAAAATTTAACATCTCTTGAAACAATAACAATCTGCTGATCAAGATTGAACAATTTATAACCCTTTTTATATTGAGGATATCCAATCAAAATGCATTTAAAAGCCCTACAAGAGAATTTACCTCTGCCAGGTCCAGTATCAACAGCATAGCATAGACATCCAAAAGTTCTCAAATGCTCATAAGAAGGATCCTTATTAAACAGTTTAGAATAAGGTGTTTTCCAATCCAAGACTCTACTGGGCAGTCTATTTATAATATAAGTAGCAGTAAGGATGGCATCACCCCAAAATTTAATAGGCAAATTAGATTGAAACATTAAAGCCCTAGCAATTTGCAAAAGATGTTTGTGTCTAATTTCCACAACCCCATTCTGTTGTGGAGTACAGACACAAGACATTTGATGTATGATACCATTTTCTTGGAAGAGAGTTTTGCAATTGTAATTTACAAACTCTCTGCCATTATCACTTCTCACCATCTTAGCAGACTTACCATATTGAGTTTTAACATATAACAAAAAAAATTTGAGAATAGAATGAACATGATCTTTATAAGGCATGAGAAAAGTCTAAACACATCTAGAGTAATCATCAACCACAGTTAAAAAATAATGACAACCGGAATGGGTTTTGACCTTATATGGACCCCATAGATCTATGTGAATGAGATCCAGGGGGGAGCAGTAACAACACTAGTGGGAAAAGGCAACCTATGTTGTTTGGATCTCTGACAAGTATCACAGACAAGATCAACATCACTCAACTCTACAGGAAAGTTTAAATGTCTTAAGACAGCAGAGGAAGTATGTCCAAGCCTCTGGTGCCATTTATTACAAGCCAGAGTCTTAGCAGACAAAGAGGCATTATCTTTAGTAGCAAAAATAGTATGAGTATTCAAACTAAGAGAATTGTGTTTGAAAAAAGTCAAATTCTCAGAGACAACAGTAGCATGTTGAACAACAGCCTTTTTTGAATCAAAGATATAGAGACAATTGCAAACATGTCCAGAAGCAAGAATATCTTTAGTTCTCTGGACCTGCAAAGTCTAATTATGTTTAGAAAATACAAATTCATTGTCAGTGGTATTGGTAATTTTGTTAACAGAGATTAGATTGAACTTGAAAGATGGTATGTAAAGTACATTTTCCAACACAACCTTATCAGACAACTTGACAGTACCAACAAACTTCACTTCATGAGAAGTGCCATCAGGTAAGAAAATAGGTATACTTTTCTCAGGAACATAGTAATTGTCAAACATACTTAATTTGGAGCAGATATGACTTGATGCACCAGAATCAATGATCCAGTAAAATCCAAACAACTCTTCAGAACAAGCCATAACAAGATTGAAAGCCATACCTGAGAACTCAGAGGTGAAATGCAACTGCTCAGGTCCAGTAGGCTTGTTGTCTCTGAAGAATTTAACTAACTCCTATCTTATCAAATCAGACATATTAGTACCATGATGAGAACCAGAGGATGAAGGCTCAAAAGGTCTGTCCAGTGGAGACTCAGCCAATGCATTGGCCACATTTCTAAAGACTTTCTTATTGTTACCAGCACCACTGGACACATTCTCTTTGTATGCCTTATACCACTCTGGTTCTCCAATCAACTTAAAGCAGGAGTCAGTGTTATGGGAGTCATGATTACAAATATCACAGTGTTTGTAACCCTTATCCTTTCTTTTGTTATTTCCCCTTCCCATACCATTCCCCCTACTGTTCACATTCCTAGATAACATGACAGAATTTCCAGAAAGATCATTGAAAGCAACATGAACATCTCTTTGTGATTCAACCCTAGAGATGATAGAATAGGCTTTATTCACCGAAGGAAGGGGATCCATAACAAGTATTTGGTTTCACACAACTTTGTAAGAGTCGTTAAGCCCCATAAGAAACTGGATAAGCATATCTAATGACTGTGACTCATTATTATACTTAGACACCACACAATCAGATCCAAGAGTACAAACAGGAGGATCATGCAAATTTGCTAACTCGCCCCAGAGCAGTTTTAACCAATTAAAATAGGAAGTAAGGGATAAATTACCTTGTGCGATAGAAGAAATATCGCGTTTCAACTGATAAATGAGAGGACCATTGCACTGACCGTATCTTTGATCCAAATCATCCCAGAGTTCTTTAGCAGTGGTGGCGTACAGGAAACTTTGATGAATCTCAGGGGCTAAGGAATTGAGAATCCAAGCCTTCACGGTGCTATCAACGCGTTTCCAGGCCTTGTAGCCTGGATCATCCAGAGGCGGTAAACCAATAGATCCGTCAACGAATCCAAGTTTCATCTTGGATTCGAGTGCAATTTTCATCGTGCATCTCCACGTTAGGTAATTCTTCCCGTCCAAAGTGACGGTGACAACGAACAACAGCGAAGAATCGCTGTTAGAAATAGTAAGCGAATCATCCTGAGAGGATGAAGGAGTAGCAGGAACGAACGGTTTGTTCTTATCATCAGTCGCCATAGAGATCTCAGAAACAAACCGATTAAAGAGGAAAGCAATCGGTTAGCAGTAAGGAAAAGAGGCAGATCTGAGAGAAGAAAACTCAGATCTGAGTAAACAAGCGCGAGAACAGATTTGAGGCGAGAGACCTCAGATTTGCAGCGAAACAAAGAGAATACGAACAGATCTAGAAGCAAACGCAGGTAAGAGGCCAGGATCTTCAAGAGAACCTGCTCTGATACCATGTAGAAGACCTTAATCAGATATGGAGGCATGAGGAAAAAGCAGTGCAGAAAGAGAGAGAGATTAGGGTTTGAAAGTACTCGTATTGAATGAATGAAATTGTACAAAGAAAGATACAGACACAACCTATACGAAAAGCCACGCGACCAACGGTAACTAAAGACATGTGATGAAAACGTAAACAAAAAATAAAAAAAGACATGGCCCAAAATATTAAATAGGCCCAATTCCAACAATTAGATAATAATTTATCATCAAATTCATGTCTAACCGATGCTATCATGAATTCTAAATTCAATTTCATTTTCAGAGTAGATTTGGATAGTGCTGTAGGTCAAATACGTAAATTACGTTAATTGCGGACAACCCTCCTCTTTTGGTTTTTAAGTATATTTTGCCCTCTATAATTAATATAATTATCTCAATTTTTAAAAAAGATCATATTTAACTCCTTTTAGTAGAGTAGATTTCAAATTTGTCGATATTATATGCCAAATCGAAACTCTCGACGTAAGAAACACAATGATGGTCTCAAAAACAAAATCCGACAATTGATAAAAGAAAATTCACAAGTCAAAGACGACACACGGTGGACTGAGCTTTGTAGCGGCTTTCGACGGCCAATAAGATCGAATTGGGTATGGGCCTTTTTCACATTAGCGTGACGAACACGATAATAGCAGTATTGACACTTCGGTCACCTTGACGAAGAAAAAATCAATGGTCAAAATTTATTAAAGAAGTTAAATGTGACATTTTTTAAAAATTAGACAAGTAATCATATTAATTAAAAAATTAGATGGGGCCAAAGCACGAGAGGTTGTTAAAAATTAGAGCTATATATTAATTACTTGAATTTCTTTAAATACGTTCATACATTTTCCTCTATACATCATAAATTGTTACACAATACTTGAATTTGAAAATCTTCTACAAATAAGAGTTTATCATCATCTAAGTTTTCATATGTGTGATACATTTCATATTGTAATAATTTAATTTAAAAACATTTATATTACTAAAAGAATTAATTCAGCTGGCGGGCTGCATGGGGAACACCCTGATTTTAACAGATAAGGAAGCCATTTCAAAAAAATATAAAATTCTAAACAGTTGAAAGTTTGAGTACTAATTGCTAGTAAAGCAAATAAATAAAACCTCGTTTACTTTTTCCGTGAGCAAGGATTTCGCATGTAAAAATTAGTCAGGTTAGTTTAGCTACACATACAGTCCATATCTTGCATTTAATTAGACAAGCTAAATTTGGGATTTACCTAGACAAACTAAATCTGGGAAAAAGACAGTTAATTGACAAGTTTTTAACAGTAGAAAACCATAACCGATCCAGCTACAAAATCTATGTGAGGTCGAATATACCAAACAAAATCGACCCCAAAACATGACTTCTTCACATCAACAACAGCAGATAAACACATGCCTGTTTATATTATTCAAGTTGAGTATCATTCTCAATGTAAGGGAACCAACCTTCTTATGTTTCACGCAATATTTTGGAATTTTAATTTTGTGACACCGAAGAACCTAGAATTTGCAATGTCCACATGTAAAAGGATGAAGTAAGAAAAAACTTCTTGAGATGAAGGCGGGCAACGGGCCATTGAATACGATAATAGACGTCCCGAAAAATACAACAGTACCAAAAACGCATCATACGGGTAGAAAGCAGTATAAAAACAGGAATAATGCTCAAACAAAGCAATAAAACAATGTTATAAAACCAAATTATCATTCATGAGTTATAAATTCATACAAATATCACAAGCAAATACAGTAGACAAAATACCCCAACAAGGTTAGAAATTCATAAAAATATCCCAAGCATATACACTAGACAAAATGCCCTGAGAAGGGGTCAAATTCAAACAGGGGGAACAATCACTAGGCAGGGGAAGTGGGAGGGAACTGGAAATGCTGAAAAAATCTGGCCAAGTTATGCTCCAGGGACTCTAATCGGGCGTTTATGTTCCTCTCCATGCTATCATAGCGGGCCAAGGACTCCTCGCGAAAAGAGGTTTGACTCTGATTGATGGTGGCGAGGGTCCGGTTCACTTGGGTAGATAATGAGGCGAACCTGCTGTCCAGGGCGTCGAGCCTAGCGGTCAAGTCATGAACATATGGCGGATAGTCGCCATATCCCGTGCCTTGGTCTGGTCTGCAATGGGATGGTCCGGCCTCATCTGTGGCCGACCGTAGGACAGGGTGTTGCTCGGCTGCCATTGGGTCATACTTAGCAATGCCCGAGTTGTATTGTGCTTTAAGTCGATCCCTATCACTTGGGGGCCACCAAATTACCCACCGATTGAGTGGTTCCCACAGCTTAATCACATCCATATTTTCTAGTGTGTGGAAGTCAATGAATGTTGATCCCGGGACCGACTTATATGGGAATCCGCCTCGAAATAGCCCAAGGTAGATTGCTATCTGGGTCACATATCCCCCCATAGCAATCGCTCCTGCAGAACGGGTAGTGGAGTGAAGCATCCTCTCAAGCATAATGTCTGTAGGATCAACAACTATTCCCTCCTTCATACAATGAAGGAACCAAAACTCCTTCTTGTTTACCACACCCGGGCTCAGGTGGCGGGCGCACACTGTGGACGAAAGGATCTTGTGCACAATACGCCATACGGGGTCATAAAATGCGGAGTCCTTCGTGCAACTACTTGAGTATGTTTTGCCACCTGGAATGATTGGGAACGACTCCCAAATGCCCTGCATAACCTCCGGATCTTGCCAGCTGCTCGGCGGACGGCGTTCGCCTTGCCTGAATCGAAAAATCTCGCGCATCGTCTTTCGTGTGAGTGTGTGTTGTTGCCCCTCGAGCGAGAACGTGCATTCTCTTCCATCCCACGTAAATGTCTCAAAGAATTCCCGTGTGAGCTCGGCAAAGGTGGCCGGCCTCATGTGCACGAATTGGGCCCAGCCAATACGAGCAAACATCTCATGTACGCGTTCCTTGAGTCCCAAATGCTCGAGAATGACGTCGTCTATGTATCGCGTAGGTACAATTTTTCTTGCCGATAAATCCCTGCGATTGCGGTTGTTTTGCACAACCGGAGGTGGGGCGGGGGCCTCAACCGCACGGCAACGATATCTTTTCAGTTTAGGGGCCATTCGGATGAAGAAAATGGAGAAATTTAGGTGAATATTTGATTGGGGACTTTTGTCAAACACTTGCCGGGCAAGGCTTTGAGGGTGGGTTTTGTTAGGTTATGGTTTGGAAACAGGCCAATGCAAGCAACAACAATCGATGAACCATGGGAACTTAGGAGGTTTTTGAATGTGTTCGGAGAAATTAGGGCTGAAACACTTTCATATTCATTGACTGTTGAGTTCCTTCCTCTTTTCACTACATTTTTGGCAATTAATGCTTTCTTGCGTCGGTTACTTATTCAAGATTGTTTTTTTAATTAATTTTTATCGGATTCATTAACGTCAACTTAACAACAATAATTCGCCAAGAGTTTGAATCACTAGGGAGTAAAAAAAAAAAAAAAAAAAACTTAACAACAATAATTCGAATTCGAATTTCATCAGTCACATGGAGATATCTTTATTTAAAAAAGAAAAAAGTTTTACATCTCACTGAGAGAATGTGTGTATCTTAAAAAGAAAATTAATTTAACAAAAAGTAATATTATGTTTGATACTTAGTGGAAAAAACTTCAATGAAATTATAAGTAATATTGAGTAAGATATGTTAAGAGTACATTTATATTCATTTAATTGTAATCTCACTTAATTACAACTTTTGATTCACAATGGATTTTAATTAATTAATGAAAACAAATTTTAATTCTAGTCGGAGTTTAATGGATCCAAACTCAAATAACTGAATGTACGTGCATAAAATTGAATAAGACTTCCATTCTTCCAACCATATCTAAGAGTTATTCACAAGATTATATATTATTGAAGTTTGGTCACTTCTGGGTCCTTGTTTAATCTTTTTGCAAGTTCTCCTCGTTATTACCTATCTTTTTACTCATTAAAGCTAAGACTTGATTCCTCTTTTAATCTATTTTTGGTATGTCTTATTTGCAATCTTTTCCCCCTCGATCGCATGATTCTCACCAATGATGCACAGATACAAACACGACGATACGAACATGACATGACACGAATATAGTGATACGAATTTTTTCTTGAATTTTTTACGTGAAGAGTGTCGGATGGAATGTCTGACACGTCACGACAAAATGATATTTTTAAAAGTATTCGTGTCATAAATTCCCACCTTCCGCGTCCATGCATTGAAATTATTTTCGTCTACCACCTGATCCTTCCCCTTTCAAATTTCACTCCATGTCGACTCCCTCCCACAACTAATTCCCACCTTTTGTCTCACGGTTTTAGAATTTTCCGTTCAAGCACCTAAAATTTCCCCTTTCTTCAGTATACTCATTTTATAGAAGCATGGTCAGTTTGATCTGCAAAACCTTAGTAGTCACATTTTATGTATTCAAGTGTGATCTTATAATTTATATTTGGTTTCTTGGGTAATTTATAATTTGTTTAAAACTTTAGTCTCTTTGCCTAATTTATTGAGGTTGGCTCGTTTCTGAATTATTTGGAGCTCGTTCAGTTTTCTTAACCTATTGGAGCTTAGTTCCCTTGCGAGTTACTTCTACCATTCCCGCTTCAATTTATTTGAACGTCCATAATTTGTTAAACCATAGACTTGCTCCCCTCAATTTATTTAAGCTCAATCTTTATTAATATTGGGGTTCCTTGATGGCCTTAATTTCTTGACGCGTGGTCACTGTCAAAGCCTAGATAGAAGAGGTCTTGTGGTCGAATCTCACCGTCACCCTTGAAGGCCCCGGAATGGCGGAATCTGTGTCCATTCACCCTAAACTGATTTACTAAAGTGCAGACTTCATAGGCAATAAATATAAGATTTGCTTTCATTTGTTTCTTGCTGTGGCTGCAAATGTTCGTTGTCTCGGTGCCTTAAATTTAACCTACTTCCAACAGGAGTTGAACGGGTTAGCCCGGGGCTCTGGCCAAAGGAGGAGAGCCAAGTATGCTACGAATTGACTGGCTTACGTTTGAACTTAAAAGAAAATGAAACCCATTTCCTATCAAGGCACCAAATCAGCAAGAAAATCTACTTAGCTTGAATGTATGAAACAATATCAACCCTATGGACAAGACCACGAGAAACTGACATCAAAAGATTCATACCACCGATCCCAAAACATCAGTTCTTCGCATCAACGGCAGCGTTGGTGTTGGGGGGTAGGAAGCGAAAGTAACACTTAAGATAGCAAAACGTTTAAAGCCAGCGACTGTGACCTCCGGATACACAAAACTTTCATTAGAAAATCAAAATATATGTATTTATGATCTTATTACCAATCATCCTAACGAACTTCCATCATCCTTGATGGGGGAGAATGACTTGTATTACAACGAAGTTTAGTAATGAACTGGGATAGTTATTACATCGACATACCCTTGAGGTTTGGCTTAATTAGACAAATATCCGCGGAGTTTGAGAAATTACAAAAACTTCCCATTAGTATACCTGAGATTTTGTTCGTTGCCTTAACGAGAATACAATAATAGTCATGATTCCAAAATCAGATATTTATGTGTAAGCTTAATGATAAAAGAGAAATAACATCATCAAAATACATCCATACACATGTAATATAAATTATTTTAACAGGGAAGTTTTAGTAATTCTCAAACCACAAGGAAAGTTTGTGTAATTAGGCAAAATCACAAGGTACGTCATTGCAATTATCCCAAATGAACTTTATCGAAATTAAAATAATTTACCTTGAATTTGCCCTTCACACCACCATGCCTTCTCACAATCTCCTCTGCACATCATTACTCGAACCCATGGATGCAGTACCCGTGATGCAATATTTATAAACCACTCTATTGGTAAAATCGTAGAGCAGTCAAAGTCTCTCACCATCTCAATAGTATCCTATACTTGAAAGAACGAATTTCCCACCACTCCAAAACATCAGAGTCTCCCATTTCCTCTCTGTCATCAACATCACACTTTTCTTCAAGATACATATGAGTTCAAACTTCGAGGTTCGACGAATTAAAGGTCCCAAAATAACTGTCCACGCACTGAGACCAACCGAGTGAAGACTCTGAGCTCGGTTTCCTACTCGATCGCCCTTCAACATTGCTCAACCTTTTCTGTAGGATAAACTTTCGGAAAACCAGAAGTTAAGAGCCCAAATCCTGCATCCCTGGATCCAAAACAGTTGCAATAGACATCAACAAGTTAGAATGCTCCCAAAAACTATGCAACAACCTCTTATCCAACAACTTTTTTCACTCTACTTCAAAAAGGAAGAAGTTTGATGTTGGTAATCACTTCAAGAAAAGTTGTGCATTGTTGTCTGCATAGCTTCCCACACGACCTTCAATACCCAGCACACTTTCTAGACTTCTTCTCAATCTTCATCATGTGGGCGTCTCAAGTAATCAGAGTCTCTTTGTTTATGCATCCAGAAAGAGTTCTTTGAATCTGATTGCTGCATTTAACATCCCATGTTTAGATTTCCACCCCAACCCACAATCATCGACCAACTTACCACAAATATACACCTCCATGGATTCTGAAATGTCTCCACTGGATTGCAGGATGTACCGTACACTGTCACGAACAACATCAATTATATTCTCAGTCCCAGAAAGAAAGTAATGAGCCATACCATTAAGAATATCATCACCACGCATAACATAGAACAGTTTTCCCTTACAAAGCAATCTCCTTTTGCTTCCAATACAAAGATTCATCAGTAACATACTCAAATGGAACTCCCCCTGGATACCATGTAGACCTTACTCTCAACGTCCCACTCTCCAAACCTGCCAAATAGCATTCGCAATGTCGAAACATACACGAATGTCAAGAAAGTTCGAATATGCTTTCTTAACCGCCAGTTGTGATCGATCCAGTGCCCTATTATGACTCAGTAAATTAAGAAAGACTATCAGAATTTTACACTAAAACTTGTTCCTAATTCTTCATCGGGAAACAGATATGCATTATACATTTGGCCCTCCTCCTTTGCCCGGGCTTGGGACCGGCTGCGTCGTAACACAGGCGGAGTTACGCAAATTAAAACCCACACACACTCAAATGCATCTACAAACTTACATAAAGTAACACACATAGACATCAGCAAGGCACAGAAGGTACCAGCACTTGTAAAGAGCCCTATTGCTTACAACCTTAACACTGTGCTAATACCAGAAAGTTAATAAATCATACAAAGCAAAATAATGCTCAATTACCATATGCTGGATTTCATAAAGGCCAATATATGCTGTAGATGTAACCAAACTTCAACAATTTCAAGCGACCAAGGCTTCAAGAATTCAAAACATTAAATTTGGCGGATTTGCCAAATAAAAGAGAAGTGACCTAAACTTCTATAATTTAAGAAAATGACCAAGTTACATATGTTAAAAGCAACCAAGCTTCAATCATTGGATCAACTATTGTCAAAAGAATTACAAGTAACCTAGCTTCAATAATTTAAGAGGCACGACAATGGTAAGAATAAATTATAAGTGACCTAAGCTTCAATAAGTTAAGAAACTAGCCTAAATAAAGTACCAAGTGACGAAGCTACAATAATTCAATAAATTAATAAGACAAGGAGAATGGTCGGAATAAATTACAACTGACCTAAGCTTCAATAAATTACGAAACAGGGAGCAAATCATCGAAATAAATTACAAATAACCAAGCTTCAATCATTTAAGGGCCACGGAGCTTTAATAAATTACAAAAGGAGAACAGTAAAAATAAATTACAAATGAACCGAACTGGGGGGATGGGTAGAATAAATTACAAGTAACAAGGGTTCAAATTTTAAGAGCCACGAAGCTTTAATAAACTACGAAAGGGAAAATGGAAAAACTGAATTACAAGTGAACTAAGCTTCAATAAATTAAGAAACTAGCCTAAATACATTACAAGAGACTAAGCTACAACAATTAAATAAATTAATAAGAGGGTACAACGGGCTAAGCTTCGATAACTCAAGTGAATTAGGGGAGAATGATAAATTACAAGTGACCTAAGCTTCGATAACTAATGAAACCAGCCTAAATATATTACAACTAACCAAGCTGATAATTCAATAAATTAAGGGAGGATGATAATTTACAAGTGAAGCCAGCATCAATAAACTACGAAACCAACCTAAATAAATTACAACTACCAAGCTTTGATAACTCAATAAATTAAGGGACTAAGGGAGGATGATAGACCTAAGCTTCAATAAGTTACGAATCCAGCCTATGTAAATTACAACTACCTAAGCTTCAGTAACATAATAAACTAAGGGAGAATGATAAATTACAAGAGACCTAAGCTTCAATAAATTTTAAAAAGTAGCCTAAATTAATTGCAGGTGGCCAACCTACAACAATTCAATAAATTAATAATAGAAGGAGAATGGTCAGAATAAATTACAGCTAACCTAAACTTTCAGTACGGGAGCGAGTCGTCAAAGTAAATTACAAGTAACCAAGCCTCAATGTTAATGAGCCACGGAGCTTTAATTATACTAACAAGAGCATGGTAAAAATAAATTACAAGTAACCTAATCTTCAATAAATTAAAATGAGGGGGAGAAATGGTCAAAATAATTTACAAGTAACAAAGCTCCAATGATTTAAGAGCCAAGGATGGTAAAAAATAAGAACAAATTACAAGTGCCAAAAACTTCAATAAATTACTGAAGGGAGACCGATCAAATAAAAGACAAGTGGCCAAACTTCAAAAATTCAATAAGTTAATAAAAGAGGGAGAAGGGACACAATAAATTACTAAAAAACTAGCCTATATATATTACCTGGCTAGAATAATTTAATAAAATTACTAAGAGGGGAATGATCGGAATAAATTACTAAGAAACTGGCCTAAATAAATTAAAAGTGACCAAGCTACAATAATTTAATAAATTACTAAAAGGGGAGAATGAGTATAAATTACTAAAAAAAAACTAGCCTAAATAAATTACAATTGACCAAGCTACAATAATTTAATAAAGAGCGAATTACTTTTTTTGTCCAATAGAATTAGCTCTTTTGCAATTTTAGTCCGATGTCTTGAAAATTAGACATATTTAGTCCCGTTATTTTTAAAAAGTTGTAATTCTGGTCTCATCCGTCAAATCATGGATGGAAAATGCATTTTTTGTCGTTAGGTGCAATTTGGGGGAAGAAGTTACTGTTTATTAGGTTGTTTTTTGTAGGTGTTTGCTTATCAATGCCACATTTTAACACCCACAATTAACTTTGAAGCATTACTACGAATCACTCTCATTAAGGTAATGTGGTGCTAAAAAAAAGATTTTAACAAGCAAACTCCCACAAAAACAACCTAATGAACAACAATTTTTCCCCCAAATTGTACTTAACGGCAGAAAATACATTTTCCGTCGATTATTAGACGGATGGGACCAGAACTGGAACTTTTTGAAAACAATGGGATTAAATGTGTCTAATTTCAAAGGCATAGGACTAAAATTGCAAAAGGTCTAATGCTGTAGGATAAAAAATGTATTTGCTCTTTTTTAATAAATTACTAAAAGGGAAGAATGAGAATAAATTACTAAAAACTAGCCTAAATAAATTACAAGCGACCAAGCTACAATAATATTATTCAACAACAGCAGATAAACACATGCCTGTTTATATTATTCAAGTTGAGTATCATTCTCAATGTAAGGGAACCAACCTTCTTATGTTTCACGCAATATTTTGGAATTTTAATTTTGTGACACCGAAGAACCTAGAATTTGCAATGTCCACATGTAAAAGGATGAAGTAAGAAAAAACTTCTTGAGATGAAGGCGGGCAACGGGCCATTGAATACGATAATAGACGTCCCGAAAAATACAACAGTACCAAAAACGCATCATACGGGTAGAAAGCAGTATAAAAACAGGAATAATGCTCAAACAAAGCAATAAAACAATGTTATAAAACCAAATTATCATTCATGAGTTATAAATTCATACAAATATCACAAGCAAATACAGTAGACAAAATACCCCAACAAGGTTAGAAATTCATAAAAATATCCCAAGCATATACACTAGACAAAATGCCCTGAGAAGGGGTCAAATTCAAACAGGGGGAACAATCACTAGGCAGGGGAAGTGGGAGGGAACTGGAAATGCTGAAAAAATCTGGCCAAGTTATGCTCCAGGGACTCTAATCGGGCGTTTATGTTCCTCTCCATGCTATCATAGCGGGCCAAGGACTCCTCGCGAAAAGAGGTTTGACTCTGATTGATGGTGGCGAGGGTCCGGTTCACTTGGGTAGATAATGAGGCGAACCTGCTGTCCAGGGCGTCGAGCCTAGCGGTCAAGTCATGAACATATGGCGGATAGTCGCCATATCCCGTGCCTTGGTCTGGTCTGCAATGGGATGGTCCGGCCTCATCTGTGGCCGACCGTAGGACAGGGTGTTGCTCGGCTGCCATTGGGTCATACTTAGCAATGCCCGAGTTGTATTGTGCTTTAAGTCGATCCCTATCACTTGGGGGCCACCAAATTACCCACCGATTGAGTGGTTCCCACAGCTTAATCACATCCATATTTTCTAGTGTGTGGAAGTCAATGAATGTTGATCCCGGGACCGACTTATATGGGAATCCGCCTCGAAATAGCCCAAGGTAGATTGCTATCTGGGTCACATATCCCCCCATAGCAATCGCTCCTGCAGAACGGGTAGTGGAGTGAAGCATCCTCTCAAGCATAATGTCTGTAGGATCAACAACTATTCCCTCCTTCATACAATGAAGGAACCAAAACTCCTTCTTGTTTACCACACCCGGGCTCAGGTGGCGGGCGCACACTGTGGACGAAAGGATCTTGTGCACAATACGCCATACGGGGTCATAAAATGCGGAGTCCTTCGTGCAACTACTTGAGTATGTTTTGCCACCTGGAATGATTGGGAACGACTCCCAAATGCCCTGCATAACCTCCGGATCTTGCCAGCTGCTCGGCGGACGGCGTTCGCCTTGCCTGAATCGAAAAATCTCGCGCATCGTCTTTCGTGTGAGTGTGTGTTGTTGCCCCTCGAGCGAGAACGTGCATTCTCTTCCATCCCACGTAAATGTCTCAAAGAATTCCCGTGTGAGCTCGGCAAAGGTGGCCGGCCTCATGTGCACGAATTGGGCCCAGCCAATACGAGCAAACATCTCATGTACGCGTTCCTTGAGTCCCAAATGCTCGAGAATGACGTCGTCTATGTATCGCGTAGGTACAATTTTTCTTGCCGATAAATCCCTGCGATTGCGGTTGTTTTGCACAACCGGAGGTGGGGCGGGGGCCTCAACCGCACGGCAACGATATCTTTTCAGTTTAGGGGCCATTCGGATGAAGAAAATGGAGAAATTTAGGTGAATATTTGATTGGGGACTTTTGTCAAACACTTGCCGGGCAAGGCTTTGAGGGTGGGTTTTGTTAGGTTATGGTTTGGAAACAGGCCAATGCAAGCAACAACAATCGATGAACCATGGGAACTTAGGAGGTTTTTGAATGTGTTCGGAGAAATTAGGGCTGAAACACTTTCATATTCATTGACTGTTGAGTTCCTTCCTCTTTTCACTACATTTTTGGCAATTAATGCTTTCTTGCGTCGGTTACTTATTCAAGATTGTTTTTTTAATTAATTTTTATCGGATTCATTAACGTCAACTTAACAACAATAATTCGCCAAGAGTTTGAATCACTAGGGAGTAAAAAAAAAAAAAAAAAAAACTTAACAACAATAATTCGAATTCGAATTTCATCAGTCACATGGAGATATCTTTATTTAAAAAAGAAAAAAGTTTTACATCTCACTGAGAGAATGTGTGTATCTTAAAAAGAAAATTAATTTAACAAAAAGTAATATTATGTTTGATACTTAGTGGAAAAAACTTCAATGAAATTATAAGTAATATTGAGTAAGATATGTTAAGAGTACATTTATATTCATTTAATTGTAATCTCACTTAATTACAACTTTTGATTCACAATGGATTTTAATTAATTAATGAAAACAAATTTTAATTCTAGTCGGAGTTTAATGGATCCAAACTCAAATAACTGAATGTACGTGCATAAAATTGAATAAGACTTCCATTCTTCCAACCATATCTAAGAGTTATTCACAAGATTATATATTATTGAAGTTTGGTCACTTCTGGGTCCTTGTTTAATCTTTTTGCAAGTTCTCCTCGTTATTACCTATCTTTTTACTCATTAAAGCTAAGACTTGATTCCTCTTTTAATCTATTTTTGGTATGTCTTATTTGCAATCTTTTCCCCCTCGATCGCATGATTCTCACCAATGATGCACAGATACAAACACGACGATACGAACATGACATGACACGAATATAGTGATACGAATTTTTTCTTGAATTTTTTACGTGAAGAGTGTCGGATGGAATGTCTGACACGTCACGACAAAATGATATTTTTAAAAGTATTCGTGTCATAAATTCCCACCTTCCGCGTCCATGCATTGAAATTATTTTCGTCTACCACCTGATCCTTCCCCTTTCAAATTTCACTCCATGTCGACTCCCTCCCACAACTAATTCCCACCTTTTGTCTCACGGTTTTAGAATTTTCCGTTCAAGCACCTAAAATTTCCCCTTTCTTCAGTATACTCATTTTATAGAAGCATGGTCAGTTTGATCTGCAAAACCTTAGTAGTCACATTTTATGTATTCAAGTGTGATCTTATAATTTATATTTGGTTTCTTGGGTAATTTATAATTTGTTTAAAACTTTAGTCTCTTTGCCTAATTTATTGAGGTTGGCTCGTTTCTGAATTATTTGGAGCTCGTTCAGTTTTCTTAACCTATTGGAGCTTAGTTCCCTTGCGAGTTACTTCTACCATTCCCGCTTCAATTTATTTGAACGTCCATAATTTGTTAAACCATAGACTTGCTCCCCTCAATTTATTTAAGCTCAATCTTTATTAATATTGGGGTTCCTTGATGGCCTTAATTTCTTGACGCGTGGTCACTGTCAAAGCCTAGATAGAAGAGGTCTTGTGGTCGAATCTCACCGTCACCCTTGAAGGCCCCGGAATGGCGGAATCTGTGTCCATTCACCCTAAACTGATTTACTAAAGTGCAGACTTCATAGGCAATAAATATAAGATTTGCTTTCATTTGTTTCTTGCTGTGGCTGCAAATGTTCGTTGTCTCGGTGCCTTAAATTTAACCTACTTCCAACAGGAGTTGAACGGGTTAGCCCGGGGCTCTGGCCAAAGGAGGAGAGCCAAGTATGCTACGAATTGACTGGCTTACGTTTGAACTTAAAAGAAAATGAAACCCATTTCCTATCAAGGCACCAAATCAGCAAGAAAATCTACTTAGCTTGAATGTATGAAACAATATCAACCCTATGGACAAGACCACGAGAAACTGACATCAAAAGATTCATACCACCGATCCCAAAACATCAGTTCTTCGCATCAACGGCAGCGTTGGTGTTGGGGGGTAGGAAGCGAAAGTAACACTTAAGATAGCAAAACGTTTAAAGCCAGCGACTGTGACCTCCGGATACACAAAACTTTCATTAGAAAATCAAAATATATGTATTTATGATCTTATTACCAATCATCCTAACGAACTTCCATCATCCTTGATGGGGGAGAATGACTTGTATTACAACGAAGTTTAGTAATGAACTGGGATAGTTATTACATCGACATACCCTTGAGGTTTGGCTTAATTAGACAAATATCCGCGGAGTTTGAGAAATTACAAAAACTTCCCATTAGTATACCTGAGATTTTGTTCGTTGCCTTAACGAGAATACAATAATAGTCATGATTCCAAAATCAGATATTTATGTGTAAGCTTAATGATAAAAGAGAAATAACATCATCAAAATACATCCATACACATGTAATATAAATTATTTTAACAGGGAAGTTTTAGTAATTCTCAAACCACAAGGAAAGTTTGTGTAATTAGGCAAAATCACAAGGTACGTCATTGCAATTATCCCAAATGAACTTTATCGAAATTAAAATAATTTACCTTGAATTTGCCCTTCACACCACCATGCCTTCTCACAATCTCCTCTGCACATCATTACTCGAACCCATGGATGCAGTACCCGTGATGCAATATTTATAAACCACTCTATTGGTAAAATCGTAGAGCAGTCAAAGTCTCTCACCATCTCAATAGTATCCTATACTTGAAAGAACGAATTTCCCACCACTCCAAAACATCAGAGTCTCCCATTTCCTCTCTGTCATCAACATCACACTTTTCTTCAAGATACATATGAGTTCAAACTTCGAGGTTCGACGAATTAAAGGTCCCAAAATAACTGTCCACGCACTGAGACCAACCGAGTGAAGACTCTGAGCTCGGTTTCCTACTCGATCGCCCTTCAACATTGCTCAACCTTTTCTGTAGGATAAACTTTCGGAAAACCAGAAGTTAAGAGCCCAAATCCTGCATCCCTGGATCCAAAACAGTTGCAATAGACATCAACAAGTTAGAATGCTCCCAAAAACTATGCAACAACCTCTTATCCAACAACTTTTTTCACTCTACTTCAAAAAGGAAGAAGTTTGATGTTGGTAATCACTTCAAGAAAAGTTGTGCATTGTTGTCTGCATAGCTTCCCACACGACCTTCAATACCCAGCACACTTTCTAGACTTCTTCTCAATCTTCATCATGTGGGCGTCTCAAGTAATCAGAGTCTCTTTGTTTATGCATCCAGAAAGAGTTCTTTGAATCTGATTGCTGCATTTAACATCCCATGTTTAGATTTCCACCCCAACCCACAATCATCGACCAACTTACCACAAATATACACCTCCATGGATTCTGAAATGTCTCCACTGGATTGCAGGATGTACCGTACACTGTCACGAACAACATCAATTATATTCTCAGTCCCAGAAAGAAAGTAATGAGCCATACCATTAAGAATATCATCACCACGCATAACATAGAACAGTTTTCCCTTACAAAGCAATCTCCTTTTGCTTCCAATACAAAGATTCATCAGTAACATACTCAAATGGAACTCCCCCTGGATACCATGTAGACCTTACTCTCAACGTCCCACTCTCCAAACCTGCCAAATAGCATTCGCAATGTCGAAACATACACGAATGTCAAGAAAGTTCGAATATGCTTTCTTAACCGCCAGTTGTGATCGATCCAGTGCCCTATTATGACTCAGTAAATTAAGAAAGACTATCAGAATTTTACACTAAAACTTGTTCCTAATTCTTCATCGGGAAACAGATATGCATTATACATTTGGCCCTCCTCCTTTGCCCGGGCTTGGGACCGGCTGCGTCGTAACACAGGCGGAGTTACGCAAATTAAAACCCACACACACTCAAATGCATCTACAAACTTACATAAAGTAACACACATAGACATCAGCAAGGCACAGAAGGTACCAGCACTTGTAAAGAGCCCTATTGCTTACAACCTTAACACTGTGCTAATACCAGAAAGTTAATAAATCATACAAAGCAAAATAATGCTCAATTACCATATGCTGGATTTCATAAAGGCCAATATATGCTGTAGATGTAACCAAACTTCAACAATTTCAAGCGACCAAGGCTTCAAGAATTCAAAACATTAAATTTGGCGGATTTGCCAAATAAAAGAGAAGTGACCTAAACTTCTATAATTTAAGAAAATGACCAAGTTACATATGTTAAAAGCAACCAAGCTTCAATCATTGGATCAACTATTGTCAAAAGAATTACAAGTAACCTAGCTTCAATAATTTAAGAGGCACGACAATGGTAAGAATAAATTATAAGTGACCTAAGCTTCAATAAGTTAAGAAACTAGCCTAAATAAAGTACCAAGTGACGAAGCTACAATAATTCAATAAATTAATAAGACAAGGAGAATGGTCGGAATAAATTACAACTGACCTAAGCTTCAATAAATTACGAAACAGGGAGCAAATCATCGAAATAAATTACAAATAACCAAGCTTCAATCATTTAAGGGCCACGGAGCTTTAATAAATTACAAAAGGAGAACAGTAAAAATAAATTACAAATGAACCGAACTGGGGGGATGGGTAGAATAAATTACAAGTAACAAGGGTTCAAATTTTAAGAGCCACGAAGCTTTAATAAACTACGAAAGGGAAAATGGAAAAACTGAATTACAAGTGAACTAAGCTTCAATAAATTAAGAAACTAGCCTAAATACATTACAAGAGACTAAGCTACAACAATTAAATAAATTAATAAGAGGGTACAACGGGCTAAGCTTCGATAACTCAAGTGAATTAGGGGAGAATGATAAATTACAAGTGACCTAAGCTTCGATAACTAATGAAACCAGCCTAAATATATTACAACTAACCAAGCTGATAATTCAATAAATTAAGGGAGGATGATAATTTACAAGTGAAGCCAGCATCAATAAACTACGAAACCAACCTAAATAAATTACAACTACCAAGCTTTGATAACTCAATAAATTAAGGGACTAAGGGAGGATGATAGACCTAAGCTTCAATAAGTTACGAATCCAGCCTATGTAAATTACAACTACCTAAGCTTCAGTAACATAATAAACTAAGGGAGAATGATAAATTACAAGAGACCTAAGCTTCAATAAATTTTAAAAAGTAGCCTAAATTAATTGCAGGTGGCCAACCTACAACAATTCAATAAATTAATAATAGAAGGAGAATGGTCAGAATAAATTACAGCTAACCTAAACTTTCAGTACGGGAGCGAGTCGTCAAAGTAAATTACAAGTAACCAAGCCTCAATGTTAATGAGCCACGGAGCTTTAATTATACTAACAAGAGCATGGTAAAAATAAATTACAAGTAACCTAATCTTCAATAAATTAAAATGAGGGGGAGAAATGGTCAAAATAATTTACAAGTAACAAAGCTCCAATGATTTAAGAGCCAAGGATGGTAAAAAATAAGAACAAATTACAAGTGCCAAAAACTTCAATAAATTACTGAAGGGAGACCGATCAAATAAAAGACAAGTGGCCAAACTTCAAAAATTCAATAAGTTAATAAAAGAGGGAGAAGGGACACAATAAATTACTAAAAAACTAGCCTATATATATTACCTGGCTAGAATAATTTAATAAAATTACTAAGAGGGGAATGATCGGAATAAATTACTAAGAAACTGGCCTAAATAAATTAAAAGTGACCAAGCTACAATAATTTAATAAATTACTAAAAGGGGAGAATGAGTATAAATTACTAAAAAAAAACTAGCCTAAATAAATTACAATTGACCAAGCTACAATAATTTAATAAAGAGCGAATTACTTTTTTTGTCCAATAGAATTAGCTCTTTTGCAATTTTAGTCCGATGTCTTGAAAATTAGACATATTTAGTCCCGTTATTTTTAAAAAGTTGTAATTCTGGTCTCATCCGTCAAATCATGGATGGAAAATGCATTTTTTGTCGTTAGGTGCAATTTGGGGGAAGAAGTTACTGTTTATTAGGTTGTTTTTTGTAGGTGTTTGCTTATCAATGCCACATTTTAACACCCACAATTAACTTTGAAGCATTACTACGAATCACTCTCATTAAGGTAATGTGGTGCTAAAAAAAAGATTTTAACAAGCAAACTCCCACAAAAACAACCTAATGAACAACAATTTTTCCCCCAAATTGTACTTAACGGCAGAAAATACATTTTCCGTCGATTATTAGACGGATGGGACCAGAACTGGAACTTTTTGAAAACAATGGGATTAAATGTGTCTAATTTCAAAGGCATAGGACTAAAATTGCAAAAGGTCTAATGCTGTAGGATAAAAAATGTATTTGCTCTTTTTTAATAAATTACTAAAAGGGAAGAATGAGAATAAATTACTAAAAACTAGCCTAAATAAATTACAAGCGACCAAGCTACAATAATATTATTCAACAACAGCAGATAAACACATGCCTGTTTATATTATTCAAGTTGAGTATCATTCTCAATGTAAGGGAACCAACCTTCTTATGTTTCACGCAATATTTTGGAATTTTAATTTTGTGACACCGAAGAACCTAGAATTTGCAATGTCCACATGTAAAAGGATGAAGTAAGAAAAAACTTCTTGAGATGAAGGCGGGCAACGGGCCATTGAATACGATAATAGACGTCCCGAAAAATACAACAGTACCAAAAACGCATCATACGGGTAGAAAGCAGTATAAAAACAGGAATAATGCTCAAACAAAGCAATAAAACAATGTTATAAAACCAAATTATCATTCATGAGTTATAAATTCATACAAATATCACAAGCAAATACAGTAGACAAAATACCCCAACAAGGTTAGAAATTCATAAAAATATCCCAAGCATATACACTAGACAAAATGCCCTGAGAAGGGGTCAAATTCAAACAGGGGGAACAATCACTAGGCAGGGGAAGTGGGAGGGAACTGGAAATGCTGAAAAAATCTGGCCAAGTTATGCTCCAGGGACTCTAATCGGGCGTTTATGTTCCTCTCCATGCTATCATAGCGGGCCAAGGACTCCTCGCGAAAAGAGGTTTGACTCTGATTGATGGTGGCGAGGGTCCGGTTCACTTGGGTAGATAATGAGGCGAACCTGCTGTCCAGGGCGTCGAGCCTAGCGGTCAAGTCATGAACATATGGCGGATAGTCGCCATATCCCGTGCCTTGGTCTGGTCTGCAATGGGATGGTCCGGCCTCATCTGTGGCCGACCGTAGGACAGGGTGTTGCTCGGCTGCCATTGGGTCATACTTAGCAATGCCCGAGTTGTATTGTGCTTTAAGTCGATCCCTATCACTTGGGGGCCACCAAATTACCCACCGATTGAGTGGTTCCCACAGCTTAATCACATCCATATTTTCTAGTGTGTGGAAGTCAATGAATGTTGATCCCGGGACCGACTTATATGGGAATCCGCCTCGAAATAGCCCAAGGTAGATTGCTATCTGGGTCACATATCCCCCCATAGCAATCGCTCCTGCAGAACGGGTAGTGGAGTGAAGCATCCTCTCAAGCATAATGTCTGTAGGATCAACAACTATTCCCTCCTTCATACAATGAAGGAACCAAAACTCCTTCTTGTTTACCACACCCGGGCTCAGGTGGCGGGCGCACACTGTGGACGAAAGGATCTTGTGCACAATACGCCATACGGGGTCATAAAATGCGGAGTCCTTCGTGCAACTACTTGAGTATGTTTTGCCACCTGGAATGATTGGGAACGACTCCCAAATGCCCTGCATAACCTCCGGATCTTGCCAGCTGCTCGGCGGACGGCGTTCGCCTTGCCTGAATCGAAAAATCTCGCGCATCGTCTTTCGTGTGAGTGTGTGTTGTTGCCCCTCGAGCGAGAACGTGCATTCTCTTCCATCCCACGTAAATGTCTCAAAGAATTCCCGTGTGAGCTCGGCAAAGGTGGCCGGCCTCATGTGCACGAATTGGGCCCAGCCAATACGAGCAAACATCTCATGTACGCGTTCCTTGAGTCCCAAATGCTCGAGAATGACGTCGTCTATGTATCGCGTAGGTACAATTTTTCTTGCCGATAAATCCCTGCGATTGCGGTTGTTTTGCACAACCGGAGGTGGGGCGGGGGCCTCAACCGCACGGCAACGATATCTTTTCAGTTTAGGGGCCATTCGGATGAAGAAAATGGAGAAATTTAGGTGAATATTTGATTGGGGACTTTTGTCAAACACTTGCCGGGCAAGGCTTTGAGGGTGGGTTTTGTTAGGTTATGGTTTGGAAACAGGCCAATGCAAGCAACAACAATCGATGAACCATGGGAACTTAGGAGGTTTTTGAATGTGTTCGGAGAAATTAGGGCTGAAACACTTTCATATTCATTGACTGTTGAGTTCCTTCCTCTTTTCACTACATTTTTGGCAATTAATGCTTTCTTGCGTCGGTTACTTATTCAAGATTGTTTTTTTAATTAATTTTTATCGGATTCATTAACGTCAACTTAACAACAATAATTCGCCAAGAGTTTGAATCACTAGGGAGTAAAAAAAAAAAAAAAAAAAACTTAACAACAATAATTCGAATTCGAATTTCATCAGTCACATGGAGATATCTTTATTTAAAAAAGAAAAAAGTTTTACATCTCACTGAGAGAATGTGTGTATCTTAAAAAGAAAATTAATTTAACAAAAAGTAATATTATGTTTGATACTTAGTGGAAAAAACTTCAATGAAATTATAAGTAATATTGAGTAAGATATGTTAAGAGTACATTTATATTCATTTAATTGTAATCTCACTTAATTACAACTTTTGATTCACAATGGATTTTAATTAATTAATGAAAACAAATTTTAATTCTAGTCGGAGTTTAATGGATCCAAACTCAAATAACTGAATGTACGTGCATAAAATTGAATAAGACTTCCATTCTTCCAACCATATCTAAGAGTTATTCACAAGATTATATATTATTGAAGTTTGGTCACTTCTGGGTCCTTGTTTAATCTTTTTGCAAGTTCTCCTCGTTATTACCTATCTTTTTACTCATTAAAGCTAAGACTTGATTCCTCTTTTAATCTATTTTTGGTATGTCTTATTTGCAATCTTTTCCCCCTCGATCGCATGATTCTCACCAATGATGCACAGATACAAACACGACGATACGAACATGACATGACACGAATATAGTGATACGAATTTTTTCTTGAATTTTTTACGTGAAGAGTGTCGGATGGAATGTCTGACACGTCACGACAAAATGATATTTTTAAAAGTATTCGTGTCATAAATTCCCACCTTCCGCGTCCATGCATTGAAATTATTTTCGTCTACCACCTGATCCTTCCCCTTTCAAATTTCACTCCATGTCGACTCCCTCCCACAACTAATTCCCACCTTTTGTCTCACGGTTTTAGAATTTTCCGTTCAAGCACCTAAAATTTCCCCTTTCTTCAGTATACTCATTTTATAGAAGCATGGTCAGTTTGATCTGCAAAACCTTAGTAGTCACATTTTATGTATTCAAGTGTGATCTTATAATTTATATTTGGTTTCTTGGGTAATTTATAATTTGTTTAAAACTTTAGTCAGAGAGCCATGTGGGTGGTTGGTAATGAGGGCTTGAGAGCGCGCTCGTGACAACCTTGAGTCTTGGAGGCCAAGACATCCGCTGAGGGGAATGTTGGCTCCAATTCAAATGACGAGCCAAAGGAGAGGCCGCTCTGAGGGAGTGTGACGCTCGAAGAGGGCTCCCTTGGCACGTAGGCGTACCCATCGTTTGGTGTGTAGGACGCTCGTTGGAGTGATAGCGCTCGTTGGGCATAACTCCTGAAGAAGGTCTGCGCTCGTGAACTGATGTGCAACCTTGGGGAGACAGATGTCATCATCTCGGTGATGCCACGTGTCTTAATGTGGGACGATCGTATTTTGACCCCATCATTTTGCCCCCCAATTCTGCAGTTCTTATTGATAAGGACTGTAGAATTTTGACACGCTCTATCTCTTGTTCATAGCGCTCGTGTAGGGCTTGGCGTATTGAGCAATTTTCCTCTGATTGCGCCATAAATGCGGTCTTTTCAACTGACCGATCGTATCACTTCCGCATTAAATGCTGGTACTATTCTGAAGCCCTTGAAACGTCAGAGCATTAAATGCGGGTGCGCGTGGGGCGCGTGAGCATTGGGAAGCATGTGCCGGTTCCATAAAGTGGGCGGTTTCCTAGGCGGGAAATGATTGCCATTTTGAATTTATTGCCTAAAACGGTACCAACTTCTATCCCTATAAATATGGGATTCTGAAATCTTCACATTCTTTACGCATTCAAAACTCTCAAGCATCCTTTGCAAAGAAAATTCTCTCGCATTCCAGTTCTTAGAGCATCTTCAACCTCTTCTTCAGTTTTCTTCAGAAACTTTTCAAGGTAAACCTCCAGTGTGACTTTCTGACTTTGCTAACCGTAGATTCGGACCTTAGGATTTTGTGATCCCTCAGATTCCCGTCTTTCTGAACCTTAAACTCTCTCCCAGAAAAACCTTCAAAACCTCAATTTCTGCCATGGCCGACCACCATATTGAAGAATTTGCCCGTGAAATCCAAGAGATGGCCACCGAGAGTTCTTCTTCTCACAATTCCCCCAGAGATGAAGAGTTGGGGGCGGCGGTAATGGCGATGGAAGATAGGAACCCAGGCGGAGTGGATCCTCTCTTTGAGGAGATGGACCTGGTGATAGAGGCAGAGCGGCAAGGAGTCACCCTCCCCATAACTCAAAGTGCCACACATCCTCACCGCCACAGAGTGACCGTGGCCGTTTCAAATCCGCTTCCAGTGGCGGAAGCCGTGACCGGGCCTTCAGGAAGGGCCCGTGTTGCAAACTCTCTTCCAGGGGCGGAAGCCGTAACTGGGCCTTCAGAAAGGGCCCGTGACAGGGGCAAAAGTAAGAAAGCCCAAAAATCCAAAGGACCCAACGAGGGGGAGGGCTCAGGTTATCAGGCTACTGAGCGCACGCCTGATGAAACTCCCAGCACTGCCACCGTGGGAGATGTGAAGACGATGATGGCCCCCATTTTCTGGGACGAGCGCTACTCGTGGAGAATTCCAGAAAGCCACGAGCGCGCCAATAATCCACCTCCTGGAGAAATGGCAGTGTACATAGCCTCGGTCAGCTCAGGGGGTTTGAGGTTTCCCATCTCAATTTCGTTGGCCCATCTGCTGAATGATTTGGGCCTCTGCCCATCCCAAATAGTGCCCAACGGCTTGGCCCTTCTGACCTGTTTCATAATTCTGATGAGGACCATGGGCTACGATCCGTACTCACGGAATTTCAACGCCCTGTTCCAGGTGGTCAGTTCCTCCCGCTCATCCCCCGAGGCCGGTTTCTACTACGTCCAAGCAAAGGCCCACATGAAGTTGATTAACTCGCCCTCGAGCACTTATGGCCCCAACTGGAAGGAAAAATTCATCTTTGTTAAGGCCCCAACAGAAGAGGGCTTTGGGGTGATCACTCATTGGAGCTCGTTTGCCAAGAGCCGGCTGCAACCCATACTCCCCAAAGACTGGGCCAAAAATCTGGCAGCCGTACTGAGGGACGAGGGCCATCTTATTCAAGCAAAGGATTGGATAGATGACGAGGAGCTCATGTTCCTGTGTGGCCTCACTGACAATCCCTATTTCCTTGACAACCCTCCGGCTCGTGACATAGAGAGAGATGGTTAGATTCTTAGGGCACTAACTTTAGATAGGGATGAATACTAACTGCTTTCCTTGTACTTGTAATTTGCACTTAACAATTCTTGTTCAAGGATTTATAACCCTCGTACTTTCATTTCTGCAGGAGCCGCTATCTTAGAAATGGCCGGTGGAATCAGACAAGCGGCTCGTTTCGCCAACGCTCAGAGGAATCAAGCCACCCAGGGGAACCAACAGCGCGAGCCCCAACGCCCCCGTAACCGCAACGACAGAGGGGACACTCGTGGGGGGGCCAGTTCAAGCGCCAACCCTGAGGTGCAACCCCCTCGTGGCCGAGGGGAACGTAGATTGGTCCCCAGGGAGACCAGGCGATCGGAGAGAGCCGGAGATGTTCAACCTCTCCTTCCTGCAGAACCAACGAGGCCAAACACCACTTTGGCGATTACTGAGGCTCCTTCGAGCGCGAGCGCAAATAGACCTTCCCGCAAGAGGAAGAGAATGCCTGACTCCGCCGCGATCAAAGGAAAGGGCAAACAAGTGGCAGAGGGCCCCCGAGGCGAGGGGGACACTTCCTCTTCAGAGGAAGAACACATGTGGGAGTTCCCTCGCCGAGGGGACAGAGACTTTACTGGCGCCCCCGACGGCGGGCCGGTTTTGCTGAGGCCGGGCTCGGTCGCCCAGACTATTACTGATGATCTGTTCAGCCGGGCTCAATTCTCGGCGGACCACAGGCATCTCTACAGTAAGTCTGTAGAGAAGGTGACGTTCGATGCAGCCCACGCCCTAATTTCCGTAAGTCCTCATTTCTTGCATTCTTCTTTTCTGTAATTCACCATTCTTCTGCTAACACTTTTCCCCTCGATTACGCAGCAAGTTCTCCCTCGGCTCCGGAATGTGCAAATGCGAGCCTCCACCTACGCCGAGCGCAAAGCCAAATACAAGAAGGTGGCCCGCTCGAATGATCCGGCCCATATCCAAGGGGAGCTGGATGCTGAGATAGCCAAGTACGAAACCCTCAAGGGTTTGTACAACAAAAATGAAGAGGAGCTGTCAAAGCTGAAGGAGGACTTTGTGGCTGTGGACGGCGCTCGGATCCGTTTGGGCAACGAGCTGGCCCAAGCTAACGAGCGGGTCAAGAAGGCTGAGGCAGAGAGGGAGAGCTTGAGAGCAAGGGCTCTGGAGGCCGAGCGCAAATTCAACGATACTGTCAACGAATGGCCTCGGAGCTTAGAGCGTGCAAACAAGGAGGCATTGATCAAATTTTGCCACTCCAAAGCCTTCAACTTTGCTGCTTCCCTGCATTGCTTGGAGGAGGCTCAGAAGGCCTTCAATCTGGCCATCGAGCAGGGCATACACAAAGGGCTAACCCATCCTGCCATGAAGGAGGCCGAGGGCACGGGGCTCATGTTCAATGAGCACTGCGAGGAGGAAGATGAAGATCCAAACGACCCCGCAGACAGCATAGCGGAAATGGAGTACGACTTCCTGGTGAAACTGATCCAGGATGAGTACACCGATGCCCACAGGGAAAGGGGTGCGGGTCCATCTGATGTTCATGAAGACGAGCCCCAAGCGCCGGCCATAGAGGATGCCCCAGTTCAAGCCGCCGAAAACGCCAACGCTCCAGATGCCAATGCGCCTGCCCCAGATGCCAATGCCCCCAACGATCCGCAAGCCCCTCCTCAAGAGCCTGAAGGTCCAGTTCAAGGCCCAGTTCAGGGACCAGTTCTGGTGATTGTTGACAAGGACGTTGCCCCAGCTGCTTAAGGTTCTTCCTTTGCGCATTCACTTTATGTAATTTCCTGTTTTCCTTTTGTAACAGCACTTCTTGGGCTTTTGAGCCCTTATCTTTGTAATAATTCTAGCAGCAATGAATAAATATTCCTTTTTTGATGACTTTATTCTTCAGTTTATTTATAATAAGACTGTGTAGTATACTCCTGTGAATGCTTTGTTCCTTTGATGCAATGAAAATTTGCCTAAGTCTTGAGCGATCGTGGGGGTCTTATTGTGAGATTGCCCCCCACTCAAGACTTGCACAAATTTTGTTTTTGCTCTTGAAATTGAAAATTTGTCTAAGTCTTGAGCGCTCGTGAGGGTCTTACGGTGAGATTGCCCCTACGCTCAAGACTTGTATAATTCCTTTTTGTTCCTGAAATTGAGAATTTATCTAAGTCTTGAGCGCTCGTGGGGGTCTTATGGTGAGATTGCCCCTACGCTCAAGACTTGTATAATTCCTTTTTGTTCCTGAAATTGAGAATTTATCTAAGTCTTGAGCGCTCGTGGGGGTCTTATGGTGAGATTGCCCCTACGCTCAAGACTTGTATAATTCCTTTTTTTTTTTGATACAAGCCGTGAAAATTTATCTAAGTCTTGAGCGATTGTGAGGGTCTTACTGTGAGATTGCCCCTACACTCAGGACTTGTATAAATTTTGTTTTTGATACAAGCCGTGAAAATTTATCTAAGTCTTGAGCGATTGTGAGGGTCTTACTGTGAGATTGCCCCTACACTCAGGACTTGTATAAATTTCTGCTTTTGTAATTTTATCTTGAAAATTGTCTAAGTCTTGAGCGGTCGTGAGGGTCTTACTGTGAGATTGCCCCTACGCTCAAGATTTGTATAAACTTTTACTTTGGGGAGAGTTTGGCCGAGTCTTTAGTGCGTGCGAGGGTCTTACTGAGTGGTTGCCCTCGTTCAAGACTGGTGACATTCTTCCCGCTCTTGGGGGACTTTGCTAAGTCTTGAGTATTCGCGAGGGTCTTACTGAGCGGTTGCCCTCGTTCAAGACTTATGCAATTCCTTTTTTGATTCTGGAACCATCGTTCGAGCGCCTTAGCTCCTGTCGTTTTCTTGGTTCTGCAGAAAATCCCATTTCCGAGCGCAAGGTGTTTTAAGAAACGACCAAGGCCCACTAGGACTTTTTCTGTGGTAAATCCCATTTTCGAGCGCAAGGCGTTTTAAGAAACAACCAAGGCCTACTAGGATGCGTTCTTGTATGAGATCCCGTTTTCGAGCGCAAGGCGTTGTAAGAAACAGCCAAGGCGTACTAGGATGCGTTCTCGTGGGAGATCCCGTTTTCGAGCGCAAGGCGTTGTAAGCAACAGCCAAGGCCTACTAGGATTTTCTTCGCGACCCCCTTCCGTCTTGCCTAATTGGTTGTGAGCGTAACCAGTCTATCCTTATGAGGGCGTCCCCCCATGTGGAGTAGATTGCTGGCCAGCGTAACCCATAAGAGAAAACAACATTCATTTTGGAATGGGTTGCCAACCACGCTCGAGAAGACGAGGGACGTGGGACTTATCCATTCAAGCAGCCAAAGAGACAGGAATATTAAAGAAATTAAAAAGATTATGTTACCTTTTGCTTTGATTGGAAGTACATAGAACCCGTCAACGAGGGTTGTTACATCAGAGTTTGCAAAAGAGCTTTCTAAACATAAAACCGCCGAAGGTTACATGCGTTCCAAGGGCGAGGCAAACGCTCACCTTGAAGTGTCTCCAGGGTGTAAGTGTTGTTAGCTCTGAGTTGTATGACCTTAAACGGGCCTTCCCAATTGGGGTCCAACTTCCCTACGTGCTTGGATACTTCCACTTTCTTCAAAACCAAGTCTCCCAGCTGGAAGGTTCTTTCCTTCACGCGCTTGTTGTACTGTTGGGCCACAGAGGCTTTATAGTGGTGGATCTTAGCCCACGCTCGGTCTCTCCTTTCGTCCAGTAAGTCTAATTCCAAGCTCCTATTGCCATCGTTGAGCTGTGGCTCGAAATAGCCTACTCGAGCGGATTCATTTACTATCTCCGCTGGTATCATTGCTTCTGATCCATAAACGAGCGCGTAAGGGGTTTCTCCGGTGGCTGCTCGTGGGGTGGTGCGATAAGCCCAAAGGGCTCCTTGCAGCTCCTCAGCCCATTCACATTTCTTGCTTTCAAGCATGGTTTTCAGATGTTGCAAAATGATCCTGTTGGTAACTTCTGCTTGTCCGTTAGATTGCGGATGTCCTACAGAGGTAAATCGCTGTTCTATCCCCAACTCAGAACACCACTCTCGTGTGTCAGCTGTTATGAACTGGGATCCGTTGTCCGAAATGAGCACTCTCGGTATTCCGTACCTGCAAATAATGTTCTTCCAAATAAAGTCCCTTACAACCTTGAAAGTGATTTTTGCAACGGCTTCAGCCTCGGCCCACTTGGTGAAGTAATCGACGGCTAAAATGACAAACTTCCTTTGTCCCGCAGCCATGGGCAAGGGGCCCACAATGTCTATTCCCCACTGGTCAAACGGCCAAGAGACATCTATTGGGATCATTTGTGCGGCTGGCAATTGAGGGAGATTTGAATGAAATTGGCATTTGGGGCACTTCCTTGAAAATTCAATGGCATCCTGGAGAACCGTAGGCCAATAAAACCCACTTCTCAGAATCTTCTTCGCCAAGATACGCCCGCCGGAATGATTCCCGCAACTTCCACTGTGTATGAGCTCGAGCGTTTCCTTCGCTTGGGAGGGCCTTAGGCATCTCATTGGGGGTCCTTGAAATGATTTTTTGAACAATCTCCCCTCGGGATCCAGAGCGAAACGAGGGGCCTTATTCCTGACTTTCCTGGCTTCCACCTTGTCAGTTGGAGTGATTCCATCCCTCAGGAAAATGATGATGTCGTCGAGCCAACAGGGCTCGTTTGGATCAATCATGGCGACCATCTCGGTGGCGACCCTTTCCTTGATCAAAGGTTCCTCAGCTCTGAGGAACGTAACAGAGCGCTCGGAAGTGCCTTCTAAAGCTGAAGCAAACTTGGACAGAGCGTCCGCACGCTCGTTTTCTCCTCGCGGCACTTGAAGTAGGTGAAACTCCTTGAACTTCCCAATGATTTCTCTGGCTTTCTTTAGGTACTGTACCATGGTGGTTTCTCGGGCCTCATATGTTCCTTCAATCTGGCTCGCTATTAACTGTGAATCCACGTAAGCAGTGATTCTGGAGGCTCCATTCTGAAAAGCTATGTTCAACCCTTGCACGAGGGCTTCATATTCCGCTTCATTATTAGTGACTTGGAAGTCCAGCTTGATCGCAAAGTCCAGTTCAATCCCATCGGGGCTTCTGAGGGCCACTCCTATTCCTCCCCCTTGAGAGGTTGAGGAACCATCTGTGTGCAGTACCCATAACCCCTCATTCTCCGCGATGGTGGGCTCGAAACCAAAACGCTCAACCAACAAATCCGCCACAACTTGAGCCTGTATCGCGGTCCTGGGTTCGAAGCATAAGTCAAACTGGCTCAATTCGATGGCCCACTTGATTAATCTGCCAGATACGTCCGGCTTGGACAATACTTGCTTCAAGGGTTGGTCGGTGAGAACTGTTATTGAGTGCGCTTGAAAGTAAGGCCTTAGCCTTCTTGAGGCGTTAATAAGAGCGAACGCAAATTTCTCAATCTCCAAATATTTCTTTTCAGCTCCTTGCAAGGTTTTGCTCAGGTAATATACGGGTAAGTGTTTCCGTTCCCGCACAGCGATCAGAACGGCGCTTGTGGCTTCTGGAGAAACGGAAAGATACATGAATAATCTCTCACCTTCGACGGGCTTAGTCAGCAGTGGCGCGCTCGATAAGTAAGCTTTCATATCCTGCAGCGCCTTTTCACATTCTTCGGTCCAAGCAAAGTTACGTGCGTTCCTCAAAATTTTGAAGAAGGGAAGGTTTCTGTCCGCCGAGCGCGAAATAAACCTGTTCAATGAGATGATTTTGCCTACTAGGACCTGCACTTCCCGCAAATTTCGAGGGGAAGGAATTTCCAAGATGGCCTTGATCTTCTCCGGATTGGCCTCAATTCCCCTCTGGCTGACCATGTATCCCAAGAACTTTCCCCCTTGTACTCCAAAGGTGCATTTCGAGGGGTTCAGCTTCATTCCATATTGTCGCAGGATTGAAAAGGTGCGCTTGAGATCATCCAAATGGGAATCCTGGCGCTCGCTTTTGACAATCATATCATCAACATAAACCTCCATGGACCTCCCAATTTCACTTTCAAACATCTTGTTGACGAGCCGCTGATAGGTAGCTCCGGCGTTCTTAAGTCCAAAGGGCATGACTAAGAAGCAATATACCCCCATATGGACGACGAACGAAGTTTTGGGGCGGTCTTCCGGGGCCATAAAGATCTGGTAATATCCCTGAAAAGCATCCATCATGCTCATGAGCTCGCAACCAGCGGTCGAATCCACCAGTTGATCAATCCGGGGTAGCGGGTAAGGATCCTTTGGGCAGGCTTTGTTGAGATCAGTGAAATCATTGCACATGCGCCACTTATTTGCGCTCTTGGGCACCAAGACGACATTGCATAACCACTCCGGGTACAAGATGGGCTCGATATATTGAGCCTCCAAGAGTTTATTAACTTCCTCCTCAATGACTTTTTTCCGAAAGCCATGTACATCCCGCTTTTTCTGCTTGATGGGCTTGAAAGATGGATCCACATTAAGCCTATGGACAATGACGCTTGGATCAATCCCGGTGAGATCAGAGGCTTTCCACGCGAATACATCCCTGTTCTCCCTTAGAAAATCAATCATCATGATCTGAGAAGGCCCTGAGAGGTTTGAGCCTATCTGGGTAGTTTTGTCTTTGTTTCCAGGCTCCAGCTCAATGGTGAGGAATTTTTCCGAGGGTTCGATTCTCACCTCAGGGCGAGGAAGTTCGAGCGCCCTTTTCTTTCCCGTCAGGCGATCGCCAGAGGCTGGTTCACTCTCTCCCGGCTCGTCTCCTTCTGAGGACGATCCGCCAACGGTCCCTGGGGGAACATTCTCGAGGGGATTCTCCTCGTTGTTTCCGCTCTTCTTCTTATTCTTCTTCCTGTTCAATTTTGCCCTTTTCCGTGCTGGGCTATCCTCTTCCAAGTTGGGGAAATCTACTGACTTCTTGGTGGATCCGACTTGGAAGGTTTTCTCCGCTTTAGGCTTTCTGAGGGACAGCATGTAACATTCCCAAGCCTCTCGTACATTGCAGAGCACTTCTCCGACGCCCTCGGAAGTAGGAAACTTAATCTTCTGGTGGTATGTGGAGATGATGGCTTTGAAATCAACGAGGGCAGGGCGCCCAATTATGATGTTATACGGAATGTCTATCTCCACCACCGCGTACGTCACCAGGAGTGTTTTGCGTTGTGGGGCTCGGCCGAATGATGTAGCCAGACGTATTTGTCCTCGTGGGACAACTTCTGAGCCTCCAAAGCCAATGAGGGCTGTTTTAAGAGGCTCGAGCGGGAGATCAACCTTCATTTTTAAGAAAGTAGAGTAAGGCAAAACATTAACTGAGCTTCCACTATCCACCAACACTCTTTTTACAACATGGTTATGAACATCTAAGCTAACCACCATGGGGCAATCTGAAGTTACACCCTCCCCATGGGGCGTTACAATATGTTCTAGATCCCTATCATCAAAGCCTATTACATCATTTTCTCTTGATTTCGGGGCGCTTGATCTCTGGATAGCGTAGATAGGCTTGGGCATTGCTGGGCGTTGGTTGTAGCTCCGAACGTGCCTTCGTCGGGAGGCATTTGAATCCCCTCCTGATGAACCTCCTGCGATCATGTTTATGACTGCGAAGGGCTCGTTTTCTTGTTCAGGGGCTTTGCCTTTATTACCTCGGCGGCTGCTGCTTTCCGGGGGTCCCCTACCCCTTGGGCTTTTTGACCGGGAAGGACTCCTTCTTCTCCTTCCAGAGCGCTCGTTGCATTGTTCATCGTAGCGCTCGAGAACCCGGACAAACTCCTTCAGATGGCCCCCTGCAACGAGCCTTTGGATTTCAGCTTCCAACTGTCGGCACTCATCCGTGTCGTGCCCTCTCTGCTTGTGGAAGGCGCAGTATTTGTTTGAGCGCCTGAGTGAGTCTGTCTCTCTCATTTTGATGGGTCTTTTGAAGAGCTTCTTATCGGAGAGATTGTAGACTTCAGAATTTGGCCGGGTGAGCGGAATGCGCTCGAATCTACGAGGGGGTGGTGGCGACCTTCTGCGCTCTTGAGGGCGCTCTTTCTTTACTGCCACATCCCGCCCCCGCTCGTGATGAGGTCGCTCATTCCGGGCCGGGCTGTGATGACGGGGACCGTTCGTCCCATACATATCTTCGAGCGCGAAGAACGGCTCGGCTATTTCTCTTAGGCCCATGAGAGTCCCAGGCCTTCTCTCCACGATGGCATCAGCAAATTTTTTGCTCACATACTGCTTGTGATCCACAGCCTGGAAGAGCACTGGGATCAAGAAATCCATCGAGGGCCTTTCCACCTGCAAGATCTCCTTATTGAAGCGGGCGAAGAACGAGCGCAGTGATTCGTTCTTGCCTTGCACCACGTTGTAAAGGGCTGTGGGTGCGGTGACTGGTGCCTTCAAAGAGTTGAAGTGGTTGAGGAAGGCATCGGCCAGTTCTTCATACGAGTGGATCGAGCGCAGCGGCAGGCGCTTGTACCACTCTTGGGCCATCCCTACCAAGGAAGTGACAAACACTTTCGCCCAGTAATGGCTGGAATGCTCGTAAAGGTGCATGAGATGCACAAAATGATCCAAGTGCTCCGCTGGATCGGTTGTCCCGTCGTATCTGTTGATGGATGTGGGGACTTTTGCCATGCCGGCTTGGGCCATCAAAACTTCTTCGACGAGGGGTGAACCTCTCGCCAGCGGGTGATATTCGTACGTGCCGAAGTTTTCCTCCGGCTCCTTCCGACGGGGGACCCTCGGTGGAGGATCCTTGGTGCGGGTGCTCCTGGCGTCAACCCGTTCATCCCAAGTATGGGAGATCTGAGTTGAGCGCCCTCGTGAGAGCTGTCCTACCATATCCTTGAGGCCCTGCAGCTGGTCTTGCACAGCCGCGAGGACATCAGGATTTACTTCCACTTGCTTGTCCTTGTGGGCTCGTGAGCCCCTCCTGGAGACATGAGAGTCTCCTTCGTTTTCGTTCACTCGCTCCGTGGGCTCCTTGTTCCTGCCCACGGAGGCACGCTCGTTGCCCTCTTGCTGGGGCACTTCTCTGGCTGGTGGTGGTGGTGGTTGTGCCCTCAAGACAGCCTGAGCTTCTCTGAGGGGAAAGTTCTGTTGTCCGCCCAAAGGGGCGGCAATCTGAGTGGCCTGCCCAGAGGGGAAATACATGGAATGGAATCTTTCCCATGCCCCCTGAGCCGCCTGAACCTCACACTGGGCATAGAGAGCCCGTAGCTGTTGAGTGGTCAACGGAGGTAGCTCCACTCCTTCAATTTCCCTGGGGACCACCACTGGGAGTTGGAGCTGTCCGGCATGGTATGGCTGGACCGGCGGTGTCATCATAGCCGGATTAAGAGTGTAGCCAGGCGGAGGCATCATGTAACTTTGTATTCCAAGGTTCATCTGGGGATGGACCCAGGAATTCTGTGCAAGCGGCGGTGGAGCTGAGAAAGAAACTCCTCCCGCGGTGGTGGGAATGGGCATCACCGGCGGTGCAGGCGGCGGCGCAGAAGATTCAGCTGGCGGAGTTACTCCTGCGGCGGGAGGTGCTCCACCAGCGGCGACAGAAAGAGGTGGTGCTCCACCAGTAGCGGTGGAGGGAAGAACGATGTTTGCATCTTGGGAGGTGTTTTCTCCTCCTCCCACAGCTCCAGATCTCGTTGCAACCATGGCTGTTGAAAGTGAAGATGTGCTTGTTTCTCTACCAACAAAAAGAAAGGAAGAATATGGAAGACTGGTTTCCCACAGACGGCGCCAAAAATGATGGGTCTGGAAATGGGTAAATCCGAATCCGATCACTTTACAATTTATATTTTGTGGAGGAAACCACCGGAGCTTCGCCGGAAAAGAGGAAGTGAGTTCAACCTGTTGGGACAAGCACAAGAAAGTCAGAAGGCCAAGCTGGGGGAACTGGGGGTGATACCCAGTTTGGCTCTCCGACGCTCAAGTCAGTTCAGTGTATGAAGAAAATGTAAGTTCATTCACAGTTGCAGTGATGAAGAAAGCTTTATAGAATGCTTACAGTGTAGAAGATGACTTGGGTTATTTATAGTTGAGGGTCAAGGGCCCTTTGGTCATTTGCCTCAAGTGGTCCTGGCCGAATGTTGCCCTAACACGTGGCGCGGTGAGAGAGAAACCTAAGAGGAATCTTCTGCAAAAGCGGCCCAAAAGTTAGTGCTAGCAACAGTGGCAGGTGCGCGGGCATGTACGTTGTGTCAGAGAGCCATGTGGGTGGTTGGTAACGAGGGCTTGAGAGCGCGCTCATGACAACCTTGAGTCTTGGAGGCCAAGACATCCGCTGAGGGGAATGTTGGCTCCAATTCAAATGACGAGCCAAAGGAGAGGCCGCTCTGAGGGAGTGTGACGCTCGAAGAGGACTCCCTTGGCACGTAGGCGTACCCATCGTTTGGTGTGTAGGACGCTCGTTGGAGTGATAGCGCTCGTTGGGCATAACTCCTGAAGAAGGTCTGCGCTCGTGAACTGATGTGCAACCTTGGGGAGACAGATGTCATCATCTCGGTGATGCCACGTGTCTTAATGTGGGACGATCGTATTTTGACCCCATCAAACCGAGAATGAGAATAAATTACTAAAAACTAGCCTAAATAAATTACAAGTGACCAAGCTGCAATAATTCAATAAATTACTAAGGGAGGGAGAATGGTCGCAATAAATTACAACTAACCCAAGCTTGAATAAATTACAAAAAGGACAAGATGATCGAAATAAATTACAGGCAACCAAATTTCAATATTTAGTAGCCATGAAGCTTTAATAAATTACGAAAGCGAGAATGATAAAAATATATTACAAGTGATATAGGCTTCAATAAATTACGAAGGGGGGAACGGTCGAATAAATTCCAAGTGACCAAGCTCCAACAATTCAATAAATTAATAAGAGGGGGGTAAATTGTCAGTGATCTAGCCTTCAATAGGGGGGAGGGGGTCGAACAAATTACGAGAAACAAAGCTTCAATGATTCAAGAGCCACACAGAATTACCAAAATAAATTACTAAGTGATAAGTTCCAATGAATTAATAATCCAGACTAAATAAATTACAATTTACAAATGACTTACCTTAATGAATGCCCAAAAGTGAATCCTTAAATAGAAGGAATCTTGAATTCTCAACATTTCCTGCCTTTAGATATAAAAACATTCCAGATCTATAAAACCTGAAATGAAGGCAAACAGGACCAAAGAAGCAACTGCAGGTGCGTAAATAATGAATAGGGACCGTATTCTTTGTGGAAATCTCCATTTAACAACAGACAAATAGACAACCGCACAGTTCAAAGAAGTAACTTATACACTTATAAACTGATCCACGCTTCAAGAAAATCAAGAAAAAGACCACTGCCACAATAAATTATACAAGTGACCAAGTAAACCTAATGCATCTACTAAAAAAGAAACCAACCCTAAGCATCAATAAATTAAGCAAGAATGGCCTCACTAAATTGCTAGTAACCTTCAGAAGAGACTCCAAGAAAACGAATCTCTTAACCAGCTCTATAAAACTAATCTGAAAAGAAGAACAAGAAAGGCGTAATAACAAGTAAAAATTGGCTAAAGATAAACCGTACAGACGAAATTGACACAAAAAGTGAGAGATATTTATATCCCACCAAATAAGAATCAAAGTGTAAATTGCTATTTCCGAGAAGAGAAGACCATAAGATGAAAACCACGACTAAAGTCAATTTATGATCAAATAAGATATTAAAAATAGCAGAAAGGGACAAAGATCCATCAAGAAACACACGCAGATTGAAACCCAAAATCTCTTACCGTGTGCTGATGCAAGACATAATTTTTTATTTATTTATTATTTTATTTTTTCGGAAAAATGGATGCGGCCAAAGCAATTAGCAAACCGGAAGTTTCAGAAATCTAAATTTCTATGGCAAATCAAGAAAAACACGTTCAAGAAAAGTTCTACGCAGAAACCTCGGGAGTTGCGAATACAGAAAACCTTACAATTCTTCAAATCACACAGAAATTGCAGTTGAAATCACATCGGTAAGCCAAGAAATGGTAACCAATCTTCAGAAGAACAGGCCAGCTTTGCAGGAATTATCAAGAACCATAAAAAGAAGAAACGAACTCAGAGATAACAACGAAAAAATCAACCCTTCTTCTCCACATATTACATTATAAACCCATCACAGCAAACCTCCACCTATATGATCCAAGCAAGAAAATAGCAGACGATCAAACCACAATCGCGATCACTGCTAAAAGATCAAAACCTCTCGCAATCGCCGAATCCAAACAACAATAGAAGACGACCTCCTAAAGAAACCAAAGGATTCAAAAGACCAATATAATCAAACAAGATAAACGAACCCTACAGCAGATGAGATTGAAACCTTCAATAAACCTCTACGCAAGTAATCAAACAGTAGCCAGTATGCGGGTGTGGATGTGTATATATAGCATCTACCATTGTCGGTTAGATTTGGCGACGCGGAGCTGTGGGCTTCTAAAGGCGGCGGAAATTTAGCGTGCATTTAAAATTTTTTTTTTTTTTAAATCTCAATTTTTAAATATTGTAAATTTCTATTGGTATTTTATAAATATTTTTAAATTATCATATCGATCTTTATGTGTTAATATGTATTTATAAAAAATTAATAATTTTTGAAAAATAATAAATTATATGTTGACACTTAAATGACCAAAATGATAACTTAAAATTTTGTATAAAATATAAATAATATTTATAACATTTAAAAATTTTGAAGGAAAATTTGAAAAAACTATCATATTACGAGGGATAAGTTATTTTTTTTCTTAAGTTTTAACTTCGAGGTGTATTTGGACCCGAGACAAAGGCATGCCTAGTTATTTCATTTTGGGTTTTTTGCAAGTAAACCCCTTATGTTATGTGAAATGAGCCAAAAAGACCCCGTGAAAAAAAAAATTCTCATATAAAACCCTATGTTTTCAAATTTTTGCAGAAAAAACCCTGAGTCGTGTTTTTGAATCACACGCGCGTTGACTGCGTGTGATATTGGATTTTTCTTCACTTTTTCGCTTAAAATGACAAATTTACCCCAATATTATATTTATTAAATTATTTATTTTATATATCTATAAAAATTATGTATATATATATATATATCAAATTATATATTTTATATATATATATGCATATATATATGGCGCAGGTGGCGATGGTGGAGAGAGGGTGGCGGAGGTCGCAAGGTCGGGGACGGTGGCGCGAGGGTGGGCGTGGTGGAGCCAGATCTGGAGAGGGGAGATGGAATCGCGCCGGTTGAGATGAATTTTGGGGGTTGTGTTGGCGACGGCGGCGGCGGTGTGTGGCGGGATGAAACTGGGGCTCTGGTGCAGGCGACGGCGGCGGCGGAGTGTGGCGGGATGAAACTGGTTAAACTGGGACTATGGTGCAGGCGACGACGGCGGCGGCTGAATGAATTTGGGGTAGGGTGTTTCCAGGTGTGGCCGGTGAGTGGGTTGGGTGGGGGGAGGGGGTGGGGCGGGCGATGCAGGCTCCGCCCCAGGCCTGGAGAAGATGAACTTTTCCTTTTTTTTTTTTTTTTTCTTTTGAAATTTCTTTATATATATGTATGTATGTATATGTATGTATTATATAATATATTATATATATACATGTATATGTATAAAATTAATAATGTATTAAATATTATTTATAAATTTATTGAATATATATATATATATATATAATATATTATATAATACATACATATACATACATATAATATATATAATACATGTATATATATAATATACATATATATACATATAATATATATATATATATATAATTATAATTATTGTACAATACATATAAATAATATTTAATATATATATATATATATATATATAATGTATATAAATATATAAATTATATTATATATTTATTAAAAATCTTATAAATAAATATATATAATATTATAATGAAAATATATATGTATTGTACACTAATTATAATTATATATATACAATTGATATTTTATTTATTGCATATATATATATATATTATAAATTGTGTAATGAATGAATATTAATTATTTTGTTTAAAATATACAACAAGGGTATTTGGGTAAAATACATTCATTCATTTGACCAAACGGATTTAAGGGGCAGTGTGCTAAACATTGTTAACATAGGGTTTTTTTAATTAATTAATTTTTTACAGGGTTTTTTTGGCTCATTTCGTAAAACACAGGGTTGTGGGTGCATATAGTTCATTTAATTTTTAATGTCTAGCTAAATTCAGATTCCTGTAATTAATTATAAAAAGTAAATTTTACAAATTTAAAATAAAGTAATAATATAATAATATTTAGCTATTAAACTGCTCTAGCTATTTGATATATTATTTGTGAATGAAGTCAAAATATTTTTAATAAAAATGAATAAATATATATCATATACAGATATAGTTAAAACTATTTAAAACTTGAACTCTCAGCTATTTGGGACCCGGGTAGCTTGGGTGGCCAAGACGGGAAAGCGTCGGGATGCAATAAGGGAGTGGTGGCGATGTAAGGAAGAAAGGAAAAAGTATTTGCTTGATTTTGCAATGTAACAAAATATTCATTGAAATATTATATGATGAAGATTTAAAATGTGAGAACAGGGATTGAAGTTCGAATTTTTTTGATAACGAGAAAAGATTGAAAATGATATGATTAAAAAAAAATGAAAATTTTCTTTTCCCGTGAATATTCTCCAAATAATATAATAGCAAATCAAATTAAGAAGGAACGCAGATTTCATATACACTCTAGACAATCCCACCAAGTATGAATTGTTAAAAGCAAAAGGGTGTGCCATGAATCGAGCCAACTTGCAGTTGGAAAGCCAAGGTCGAGTTATCTTAATCTCGAACCAAAATTACAACTTTCAATCTCAAGTTAGAAAATTTTTAAAATTTAAAGATTTAGTACTAAAGTATACAACGATAAGACTAAAAATACTCTAGCTATTGATCTCAACGAATTATTGACTATATTATATATATATATATATATATATATATATCCTCCAAAATTTTTGTAGCATTCCAAAAAAAAAATTGAAATATTTCGTTACAAATACAAGTAACCAAAATTACCAATTAGGCAAATTAAGGCCAGTTATATCCGCAATCCTTTAAAAATTACTACCACTTTACATTTGGTTAAGCTGTAATATTTTGAAATTATTAAGGGCAGTTTTTGTTATTTTTGAAACTTTTAGACAGTGGGATTTTGTTTTCTTCAAATTAGTAGGGATCAACTCAATAAAACATAGGCTTTAGACATATCGTAAGTGATTCTTTCTCTTCTTCAAAGGACATATTGTGTTTTGTCATCATAGACTATCAATATAATCCATATAATGACAATTTAATCGCAAGAAAAATTATGTCATTGTGAAAATGACAAAAAAAAATTATTACTAAAGTGATGTCAAGGGTTATCGATTGCGGCCACCTATGACGAGTTCTCAATTAAGAAGGTACGAACACTTTTAAAATTATTATTTTATTATATTATATCGGTAGTGATTTAAAAAAAAAAAAATCGTATTGTATCCTTATTCCTAATCCTTCTCGGTGCATCATATAGATGATAACTAAAATATGATAGTTGACATCCCATCAATTTGCTCAACAGAACGTGATAATCCCAATAAAGTACACATTCCACTCATAAATCATAATGTAACAATAAAGATGCAAAATTCAACAACATTTTACAAATTGCCCCAAAAAATTTCAAAACATTATCTGCTTGTTCACACAATTTCCTAAGCAAGAAACTCTACTGAAACTCCAACAAAGATTTCAAGACATGGCTACTAAAGTACTGATGATGATTCTCTTTACAAACTGGTTATCTTTTTCAAAAAAAGATAAATTTTTTACTTGATAAAACTTACAATGGCCCAATTAAGAAAATTAACACTTACCAGTAATTATAGTGTCTAAGAATCCATGTCTTCATCCTCATCACAAGCCTCAGCTGCCTCTATTTCCGAATCCAACTTGTTAAACAACTGCTCACTTACATGTTTAGCAACAGATATCATGTCAAGTATAATGCTTGGATCTAGACCTGCACCACCTCGTTTTGTTAGTCCGCATATCCGGCCTTGCCTGTTTATAGAAATGGAGATAGCCGAACTCATTTGGGATTCTTCTTCTGTCGTGGCATCCACAATATAATGCTTCCCAACCTGCACATGAGCGGTTAATAACACAGACTAAGACCCAAAAAGAATTTTGAAAAATTGTTATGATACAGGACTGAAGATGGGGACAAACTACGGAAACCCAATTCCCAGACTCGCTAATCTAATTGCTTCAAACGACACAATATTTTGATACTTGAGCTTGAATAAGGGTATACCAACACACACAAATTAAAGACTTTTTTTTTTTTGAACATATCTTGCCTTGGTTAAAGTAATTATAACAGGGATCCCACTCGTGTCAAATTGCACAAATTCCTCATCGCTCACATCCAACTCAGGCTGACCATCAGAAGGGGCATTTGCAGAAACTTGGACTTTTGGAATAACTGTATTGCTTAGAGCTGCCTAGAAATAGAACAACAAATATAATCAGGATATTTAAAAAGATATTCAGATTTCTTCATTTATTGAGTAGAATACCAGTACATAGAATTGCAAGGATAAGATGGATACCTTAATGGCAGCTCCCAATGCATCCAGCACATTACCATCTGAACTAACAACAAGACCATCTATATAAAGATCCCAACATTTTTTTCCTTCAACAATGCATAGAGAGGAGAGATCAATGCCAGCTCCTGCAGCCAAAAATTCATTGAGTTTTACTGTTTTAACATTTTTACATAGAAAAAGATTTCAATAGCAAGCCAAGTAATACAATTTAGATCTGTCTAGATCATATAAAATGTTTACCTGCCCCACTTTTACCGCCTAACAAACATCTTTCAAGTGCTGAAGAGAGCTCTGTAGATAATTCTTCACCTCCTCTGCCCTGTGAATCAGGAATTAAATATAGTTAAGCATGAATAACAGTTAAAGGTGCATCAGGACAAACGGGGACATTAACTTTTTGCATAGTAATGGAGTATAAGAATAAAAAGTACAACAGAAATCAATTTTCATCCATACATTGAACAAAAACAGTATCCTTTATAATCTTTCTATGTTGAAATCCCTCTTGTACCCATCAGAATAAGTGTTTCAAACAGCACATCTTACTTTCCATCATCGAGGGATGATGCAAAAATCTTGTATTGTTTGAAGCATGCATTTTCCAATTATTTCCTTACAAAAAGGGATGTCAGTGTGTGTGTGTGTGTGTGTGTGTGTTTACTTATGGGCTTATGCGTTCTTTGGTATTGTCTTGTACCTCAAAAGTTGGCTCGGCTGTCGGGCTGCAATCAACATATATAGAAACCTTTCCTTTGTCAGGTTGAGATGAATTCGGCCTTCCAATCTCAGCCTGAAAGACAAAAAATTCATTGCACCAAAATCAATTTTAGCAAATCATTCAATGTATACAGCATAAAAGAAGATTTATCAATTAGATGGAGAACCAGTGTAAGTAAAACCAATTTCAATCCAAAATACAGACTGCGTATTTGATCCCTAAGAGTAGATTGTAGAATACCTTCACACTAGCAATTACATCTGTTGCACCCAGCTTCACTCTCGCTGATCCACTGGCCTTTTCAATTCCACAACAAGAATTAACTGAATGAGTAAAATACAATATATGTGACAAAAAGATGTCAAATTTCAGACATCTGATACCTGAGGAATGACACCAGTTTCCACAAAAATTGGTCGATAAGTTAACCGTTTCCGACCATCAGTACGCAGATCCTGAGCAATCCCACCCTTTATGTAGTTTTGTAATCCACGAGAAAGTCCAACCATAACTGTGGGAAGGTGGAATAACATATATTATTAACTAATTTATCAATATTTATTAATGAATCAAGACCAGATAGAGTGATAGGAAGACCAATGGAGTTTTCCCTTGTTCCAAAAAACTACAAGCATGAAAGTTGTTTGTGTGTGCCACAGAGAAAGAATAGAGAGTTAAAATATCTCTTGGGTGTTGACTATATGAGTATTAATTCCTGTATTGAGAAGAATTATCCAAACCACTCTCTCATACAATACTAACTTTATAATGTAAACCAAAGATTTTCGACGGAATGTCATACCTACAATATCATGTTATGAAGTGAATCCATCAAAATCGACATCCGGACCTTCTAAACTTATTTTCTCACGCTGAATCCATCAAAATCGACATCCACCCTCTCTAATACCTAACTTTTGAGTAATTTATCACATGTTGGTGACAAGATCTTCAAATTCTTGAAATTCTATAATTCAAATAATCTTCCATCATAATTACTTAATGAGCTTTTTCTATGCCAAAATATCCACTTTTTTAAACAAATTTAGGCACAAGAAAGAGCATCGGGACCTGCTAAACCATGCAAATTTGTAATACATGAAAGGCAAGAACTAAAATGGAACACAAGAATATCTATATCAACAATCTAAATTGATCTGATCATGGACCCATTAAAAAATCATCCAAGTATTGCCATACTTGATATATGTAACTGGTAGTTTCTTATAGCCCAACCTTGTTCTTCTATTTTCCAGTCCTATTTGGAAAATATAATCAAATCAGCAAGATCAAACAAAGAATAAGCATAATATATTCTACTACAGCCTGAATAAAGGGTATATGCACAGCTCATTGCTAAAGGAGAAAATGGTGTATATGAAAAGCTTATCAGAATGCAAGAAGCAGCATTCTCGAGGGCGACAATACATGCATTTTTAAATTTCACTTGTTTTTTTATGCACATTAGCCGTAATAAAGGAAAGGTCAGGTGCAATGAAATCCATACATTTACCTCTTTTGCTGTTCTTTATACACAGGCAAGTAATGTCTTCTACTAAACTTTTCAAAATTTGATGGTGATAATGGGACGGGTTTTATAATCTGTTATATCTTTCAATTCAGGCCATTGAGTGCAAGAAACTCAGTCAGCTCACCAATAATCACAAGAACCCCCAGAAACATAGGAGACCACTAAATTCAATCACAAGAAAAACGGAAACTGTAACATGCCATAACTATTTCACATTGCACTTGACAACGAGTAAAGCAGCAGCTAAAAACAAGATTTCAACTAACCCAAGAACACACACGCACACGTACAGTGCGCCAAAACTCCCAAACTAACCCAATACTCAAAAACCCAGATCAAGAAACAATAACACAAGCCCAGATCGAGAAATTGAAAAAAAAAAAAGGCCAAAAACTTCAACTAACCTGAGATGGAGAAACAAAGAAAGCAGCGGAGAAATTCGGAAGCAACAGCGGAAGATGGCGGTGTGGTGGCAGTTTGGAGGCGGCGATGTGGCGGCGAAAATGTGAGATGGGCAGAGAGAAGGGTTTCGCGGAGAAACAGAGCCTCAGACTTGAGATAAAGCGAGTTATGCAGAAACAGTTGTTTTAAATTGTTTTTCTCCACCAAAAAAAGATGCAAACTTCAACCGCAAAACGAAAGAGCAATAGAGACTGCAATACATAGAACAAAAATAACCTACATATTACTCAAAACATCATAAAAAGAGTACACCGTAAAGTTGACTGATTTTCACGCATTACAGTGGGAAGTAAAAAAGAACTCGACATTAACACCAAGTAACGAGGAAACAGAATACCTACAACCGCACCAGTGCAGGTTCCGACCGAGCGTGTTCGAAGAAAACAGAGAATGATTATCCAAGCTTCTGACTGTTAACTGTCTAACAAAACTGCGGAGGAACGGAGAATGAAGCGAGTTATGCAGAAAATCGGAAATGTCAACCAGTGGAAGTAATTTAGGGTTTATATGGTAATAGGGTTTTGGGTATTTGGGGGTTTGGGTTTTATGGAAACTCTCTTTGCTCGTTTGGGTTTTAATTTAGGGTAAATGTGATATTATGGCAAAATTGGGGGGGCCCATTTTCTTACAAAATAACCCACAATATATCCTGCAACCTGCATAATGGAATTTCACCCCAATAGGGACTCGAGCAAAGCAAAGATCACTCACGATGCCACCACCATCTCCGCCGGCGGCGCTAACTAAAGTCCACCGGAAACCCACCCACAACCGCCCAACAGTTCGCGGTGGCTTCTTTTCCGACCGCCAAATTCCGAACCTTAAGAAGTTCAGCCGCACCTCCGCCGCCGACGAAACTTTTGACCTTCAAAAGTGGGACCCAGATGGGAGCATCAGCCGATTACCGCCGGCCGGGAAAGACCCATCTGAAAAATTCTTCTTTTTGGCTAAGAATCTATCTCCCATTGCCAGATACATAGTGGATGCTTTCAGAAAGCATAAGCAGTGGAGCCCGCCGCTCGTGGCGGAGCTTAATCGGCTGCGGCGGGTGACGCCGAAGCTTGTGGCGGAGGTTCTGAAGTTTCCCGACGTTGATCCGAGGCTGTCCTCCAAGTTTTTTCATTGGGCTGGTATGCTATAAACAATGTCTTGAGTGCTCAATTGTGGTTAAAAATTGGATTTTTATATTTTTATGGAAGAGAAAGCGTGCTAGGATAACAGAAGGTTTATCAGTTAATGAACGTGTTTCAATTTAAGGTGGTGTGAATTTGTTTCTTGTGCAATGCAAATAGTTTTTTTTGTTTTATGGATCACTCGGAAACAGTAATATTCTGGGGGAATTCGTTTATGCAGCGCATCTTACGGGCATTTTGGTAGAATCTAATAGCATTTTCTTACGGGCATTTTGGTAGAATCTAATAGCATTTTGAAATGGGTTTGTGTTGGATGCATTGCCAGTGAAAACATCATGAAAGATAGTTGTTTCAAAGGATTACCTGGAAACTTATGTTGTTCTCAATAATGACATGTTGTTATCTGTATGGAGAAAGCTTGAACTGTAGAATAATCTGTAGTTTGATGTGAATGCTTAAATAAATGCTTGTTAGTATTTTAGTTGGGAAATCACTGTGTTCCCCAACAGTTTATTGGGTTTTAGAAAGCTTATTCTCTGATTATACAGGCAAGCAGAAGGGTTACAGGCATGACTTTGCCTGTTACAATGCCTATGCCTATTTCTTGAATCGGGCAAATCATTTCCGGGAAGCTGATCAGGTGCCTGAGTTAATGCACATGCAAGGGAAGACACCTACCGAGAAACAGTTTGAAGTCTTAATCAGAATGCATTCTGATGCAAACAGGGGTTTGAGGGTACATTACGTGTATGAGAAAATGAAGAAATTCGGCATAAAGCCAAGAGTCTTTCTCTATAATAGAATCATGGACGCCTTAGTTAAAACCAATCATTTAGATTTAGCATTGTCGGTTTATGATGACTTCAAGAAAGACGGTTCAGTTGAAGAGAACATCACTTATATGATTTTGATAAAGGGTTTATGTAAAGCAGGACGGTTAGATGATGTATTTGCCCTTCTTGACCGGATGAGGAAGAATCTATGCAAACCGGATGTCTTTGCATACACAGCCATGGTGAAAGTATTGGTTTCAGAGGGAAATTTGGATGGTTGCTTGATTTTGTGGGAGGAAATGAAGAACGATCGAGTTGAGCCAGATGCCATGGCTTATTCAACTTTGATCACAGCCCTTTGTAAAGGTAACCGTGTTGACAAGGCTTATGAATTGTTTAAGGAGATGAAAGAGAAAAATCACTTGATAGACAGGGGTATTTATGGAAATTTGATTGAAGCTTATGTCGATGATGGGAGGGTGGGGTCTGCTTGTGGATTGCTCAAAGATTTGATGGATTCAGGATATAGAGCGGATCTGGCAATTTATAACTCACTTATTAAAGGCTTGTGTACTGAAAAGCTAGTCAACAGGGCTTATAAACTTTTCCAAGTGACAATTCATGAGGATCTCCATCCCAATTTTGATACCGTCAACTCAATCTTGGTTTCTTATTCAGAGTTGAAAAGAATGGAAGAATTTTGTAAATTATTAGAGCAAATGCAGAAACTGGGTTTTTCTGTAATTCAAAATTTACAAAAATTCTTTTCTTGTATGGTGGAAAAGAACGAGGGAGTAGTTTTAGCTTTGGAAGTATTTGAGTACTTGAAAAGGCGTAACTATGCCAGTACTTCAATTTACAATATATTGATAGAGGCCCTTCTGAAAAACAACGAGCCAAACAAGGCCTTAGCTCTTTTCCACGAACTCAGTGACAGTTCCGACTCGATGCCTGACTCAGATAGTTACTGTAACGCGATTTTATGCTATGTTGAAATTGGGGACGTGCACGAGGCATGCAATTGGTACAATAAGATTAAAGAAATGTCTTCAGTGCCTTCAGTCGATGCCTATTATTCTCTTGTGAAAGGGCTCTCTAAGATTGGAGAGATAGAAGCTGCTGTGATGCTTATTTGCGACTGTTTAGCTAATGTAACAAGTGGACCCCCAGAATTCAAATACGCTCTAACAATTATCCATGTTTGCAAAAAGAATGATGCTGGAAAGATTGCTGAAGTAGTGAATGAAATGGCAGAACAAGGTTGTAATCCGAATAGTATTACTTATGCTGCTGTTATATACGGTGTATGCAAGCACGGGACCATTGAGGAGGGTAAAAAGGTCTTTTCACTCATGAGGAAAAGTGATTTTCTTAGTGAAGGTGATGTAATAGCTTATGAAGAGATGCTTGTAGACCATATGAAAAAGACTGCTGCTGATTTGGTGTTGTCTGGAATAAAGTTCTTTGGTCTGGAGAAGAAATTGAAGGCAAAGGGGAGTACGCTCCTCACTGGTTGAAGATGTTAAAGAGAATATGGTTATGTTTGAGTTGAGTTAGGTTAAGCTACGATATGACCAGGTAGATTTATGTAACAGGTCTCTATGCAGTCCAAATATGAGTGCCTTGAAACTTGGTACGTGCCTAATGCTTTCCGTTCTTGTTAAGTAGGAAATAAAATCGTTGAGAAAAGAAGTTAAGGTCGAATAACATTTACAACCCCTGAAGCTAGGTGAAATTGCTAACTAATCCCTCTGGTTTGAGAAATTACGGTATAGTTCCTCAAATTTGCCATGAATATGTAAAAATTCCTAAAATATCCCTCTAAATACCGCCGTTGAAACCGTAAGTCAGGGTAATTTTGGAGGTCTTACACATTTTTTTCAAAATGTCGGGCAGTATTGTAGTTTTCCAAACCAGATGAAATCTATATGTAATTCACCCGAGAAATTGTGCAGATCTTTTTCTGTACAGCAACCAGTTAGCTTGTACTTCTGTCCTTTCTTGTTGGGTTTCTTTTGTTATATTTGTGCGATTTCTAATTCAGTTTTGTTGCCCAGTCTTGATGAATTATTGAAGTGTAGTAAGACCAAATCAGAAATACGGGGGTTGATCTATGAGAGAGTCAAAAAGCTATCAGAGGTACATGGATGAGAACGCAAAAGGTTACTATGCATGCTTTGTTGGATTGGCAGCATTCCTCTAAATGCTAAGGTATGTTAATAGGGAAAAAAACATTTTCCTATTCGAACTATGACCTTTTTTAAACTTTACTATGTATAACTTCATTTTCTCCCTCCCCCTCTACTTTCGATAAAGAACTGTAAGCATGTTAGTTTTGCAAAACGCCATCTAGTAGCATATTCCACGATTAAAGACAAGTGAGGGCAAGTATGTCTTTCCTGCTAAAATGTGTTCCTAAATGGTGTCCGCAATAAAAGAAAAGAAGTTTAGATACTTAAGTCTAAAAGACATTAACCTCAGATGATAAATATCTTTCTTAATCTATTCAGATCGTTTGATGTGATGATCTCCCTGGCTTGTATATCTTGACCAATTAGTTGTATGAAAAGAATAACGTCGTTTCAATTTGGGTTATCTTATACATTCAGAAGATACAGAATCTGGCTTCTCTCTAACTGTTGCTTGTATCTCGTGTATACTATGTAGGTGGTGTTCCAAGCTGGAGTTGTTTTGACCTGAAGAATACGCCATTGCTGCCTCTAAAGGTACTTGTATATTGAGCGGAATATTTTCCTAAAAGCACTTCTGAAGTTCCATGGGCTTTTCTTATTAATTTTAGTATGAAGAGAATTCAGCTTATCTAGTTTACTGGTTATATTCTTGCATAAATTATAAGCAGCAGCAACTATTCGGCATCCCCTTCTCTTTGATGAAAGATGTCATTTCTCAACTTGAGCAAGAATATTCATGTGAAGCTATGATTTATATAGCTTACAGAGAGAATAGATTTAGACATTTCATCAATTGCCCTGAAAATGCTTTACGACTTGCATTTACTTAAAACTATCAATAACAAATCAAGATCAGCACGCCTGGTAACAAACCTATTATATTCTGATATTACACAGAAGAGGTTAAAGCTCAGACAGTCACACCGTTCACAATGTAGATTCAAAGTGCACTCACTAGAAAAGCTTCAATAGTGTGGATAGACACGAACTTCAAGTTCATCATTCCCGAGTCTTGTTGTTGTTCTTGAATCACAGTGCTGAATTCCAATCTAATTTGCTATGAATTACCTGTGTCAGCTCAAGAGTTGGATTTTCTCCAATTGCAGAAGGGATCCCTTCGAGTCTCAAGGACTCCGTGATCTGAAGTTGTTCGAGACTAGGGAGGTGGGTATTCTCTGTAGGCCGGTAGGAATTTCAGCATGGGAGATTCTCGGTGAATTTCTAAAATTGGTGTGTTTTTTTTTAGTAGTGTACTTTTGGTGTATTTTTTGGATGTATTGCAATTTTGGGGTTTCCCGCTTTTTGGAAAAGCGAAATCACTGTAGTGAATAGTGATTCCGTTTTGTTAAAAAGCGGATTTAACAAAAAATTTATGATTACAACGTACACATAATTTTTTTTTGTTAAATCCGCCTTTTAAAAAAACCGGAATCACTATTTACTACAGTGATTCCGCCTTTTCAAAAAGCGGAAAACCCCAAAATTACAATACACCAAAAGTACAATATCAAAAAAAAGAAAAACACACCTAAATTAGAAAAAAACCGAGATTCTCCTTCTCTGGCTTCCCATTCGTCGTCCACCAAATGCCTCATACCATAGTTTGAGTACTTGAAAAATAATACATTGCACATGCTAGTTAACTTTTATTGTAACGTATGTAGCCATAAAATTTCTTGTACACGCACTTTCTCATACAAAAAAATTTGTTTTGTTTTTGCTAATTTTTATTCTTCGAAGTTCTTCGCTGGAGCAACAACGGTGGCTTGGTTAAAGCCAAGAACAAAGTATAGCAATAATCAAGTGGACATATTGGACCCATTTTACCAACATTTAGAATCCATCAATACATAGGAGAATAATTACCCTAACATAGCGTGAGATTTGGTTTAACACAAACAGTCCTTGACGTTTGAGAAATTACAATCACTTCCTATTTCTAATGCACGGATATTTTTAAAAATATTATTTTGTCGTGTTGTGTCATGTCTGATGCTCCTTGCGTGAAAATTTAAAAAAAAAAAAAAATTCACCGTATTTGTATCGTATTGTGTTTGTATCACCGTGTCCATATCCGTAACATAGCTTCCAATCAATAAATTTAAATTATATCTATATCAATAAATTTAATGATCTCACTTCTAATTTTTTTCCATAAATGTCCTACCCTTTAAACCTACTGATCAGTATTCGAATTAAAAGTTGCGATGTAATAGATGTATTAAGCTAAACTTCAAATTTTGTCAGGGGAGGTTTGTGTAATTTCTCAAACCTTACAGGAGGGTTTTGTGTAATTAGGCAAAACCTCAAGATAAACCAGTTTAATTATACCCATTTATAGAATTAGAACGGTTTAGGTCCTTTAGGAACTCGAACTTAATGGATGCACTTACTGCTAGTATTTCGACAAACATGTGACCCGTTATGTCCAAGAATCATGGATCAATGCACATCACACATGAAAGAAGTTATGTTTGCATTAACAAATGAAAGAAACTTGAGTCGTACATACCTTACCAGGCAAATAGGTGCCAATCATGATTTCGGTTTTCCTTCTTCCCATGTAGATTGAGTAGAAACTTTGCACTTGATCTCTTGCGATTCCCTTGCAGAATCCACAACTTAAGAACAATCGACTATCTCAATCATTTTGAGGTACTCGGTGTTAATATTTCCGAAAGGGATCTTCACTAGTGGTGCTCAAGGCTTCGAAGTTTGGGAGCTCCATGTTACCAGTGAGGGCAAGATACCGTAATAGAACTAGTTTGACTACTTCTTCGGGGAACTCATAGAGATGGATTGCAAGAGCATCCAGTAGGACCAGTACCCACGGCTAAGCTGATCGGGCCCTGTGATGTTGGAGGGATTTGTAACATCTATAAGGTCTTTGATTATGCTAAACTGATCAGATTTGCCAACCATCTTTATCATCGAAACCTTTTGTTGTATTACTTTACGCAATCCAAGAAAGTCAACCATATGAAATATATATTAACAGGGCTTCCTGTAAAGATTTTAATCGTCGAATAAGAATAGTAACTTGTAACAAAATGATTAGTACATAGGGTAATGTATTCTTGGTATCTCTGATCTTTCATTTGCACAAACTGGAACGAATCTTAGGCATGAACATTTTTCGAGTGAATATTCACCCATTTTCTTTGTATTGCTAAATGTATTGAAATATTCTTACTATACAATACATCTTCAACATAGATGATAGCTAATGGCATGAGTTCCAAAATTGTACATCTATACGGATATACAAAGTTACAGAAAGTGAAAATGGTTGCAAAATCTATGAAACTTACAACAACATACGAATAAGAGATCTGGTTCCTGCTTTTCTATTCTCTAGAACAAAACTTTATGTAGACGATGACGATGGCTCAACTTCTCGTTTGGGGCGATTGCGCGTCCGACTTGGTGCATCTTCCTTTTCAGAAGAAATGGAGGTGACTTCATCATCATTCTCTTCTCCTTCAAGTATTGCTTGGTTTACAGCAAGCTACATCATCAGAAAACAAATATTGTGAATTTAGTTCTTTCTCCAAATATGACCAGGGAATTTCATGCCATGAGCATCAAAATTCGCATACTGGTTTTTCACTAACAAGGGATTGAGGTTTTTTTCCCCGGTTTCAGAAAAAAGAAAAAATAAATAAATAGATGAGGTACCAAGATAAGGAATCACAAGACCTAAAAGCAAAATTTATCGATATTTCTTGGAAATATTACAACCACAGTAACAAGACAATTCTTCATTGGTCAATCTAATAGCAGACAAACATTAATATTAATTGAACTCTTCAAAATCAGCATAAAGAAGCATAGAACCTAAAAGAAATATATTACAATTATAGGAACCGTTTGCTTCACAATATTACATTGTGATATGTGATATTTTCACTTCCATTAGTCTGTATTGCTAACATCTAAGATATGACATAGAACCTACCGACCATGGAGTAAAACTGCCTATTCTTAGTCTATGACAATTTTGACTTACAGAAAGAGACATATGAAATATAGCTTTTGTATAGACTTCAGTGGGGGTGATTGCCCCTACCAATCCCTCCATTCTTGATCAAGACAGCCATTGATTCTACAAATGCTCAAAGAAAATTATATCTTGCATTCTGGCATGTCCATCTCCTACCTAAAATTGAATATACTATATTGAACCACAACTGAGATTGTTACTCTATCAAGTATTCATCAAAATGCAGCTTCCTTCTCCACAAACAGCAGCAGCACACTTCTGTTTTTTGCCAGTTTTGCCCAAATTTTCCCTCTTTTATGGTAAATTTTAATTTCAGGGATAGCTCAGAGCCCTCGATACTTGTTGAATTAAGATCGAATAGTTTCCAACTAACAATCTTCAAGGAAATCCCCAAACTTCCCAAAATTAACCAACCCTAAACCCTTCTCTTCAAGAGCAAACCGCTCATACTCACCAATTAACACAAATTAAAAACAATAAGATTGAACAAAATTAAAAGAAACAAATGTAGCTCTTCATAGAATTAATAATCTGAAATTCGCGAGAATTCCATCAAAAATATGCAATTCTTACAGCACAAAGCGGAAAAGTGGAACGAGAACTATTATGCTCACCTCTTCAAGGAACTTCTGGTCGAGCTTATCAACAATTCTTATAGAAGTAAAAATTGTAACGGCGAGCAGAGAAAGTGGGAAAACGAAGGCAAATATATAGCTGGTAGAATTCGGGCCCGCGCGAGTCACCACCGAAATGCCTCTCCGGCGCGTTTTCCGGTAGTCAACGTGCAATATTCGCCCAACGTTGCCGCTCTTCCACGGCGGCGGCGGCGGTGGTGGTGGTCTGTAGGCGGCGGAGATAAGGCGGGGAAGAGTGGAAGATGAGAGTGAGTTGCATATCATGATGTAAAATGGCTGTTAATGTTATCGTCAGGGAGAAAAGAGTATTTAATATTGAACGAATCAATTTTCTATTTTAGTTTCTTATTTTTTATATAATTCGTAAAAGAAAATTATTTATAGAAAACACAAAAAATATATATATTTATTATTTGCGCTCTATAGAATGCATTTGCACTCCATTCTTATTTATTATTATTCCTTTAACAAACATTATTATAAATTGCACCAACAAATCATTTTTATTTTTTTTTTTTAAATAACCGGTCAAGGCGACCGTGGGGTTATTACCGAGGCCCCCCTCATATATAAACAACCGAGAATCCAAGAGAACAAATACAACGACATGATCCAAAGATCGTTAATCGAAGAAACACAAAAATGCCCGAACCAGAAAAGGAATAAAACAAGTCTCAGCCCACGGGCAATATGCACCAACAAATCATTAAGTACAAATAACTCCGCATAAATCGGAATGTAAAGTGAATTTTCTTCAATAAGCGACTAAGCTAAACAGTTAATTTCACACTGAATAAAAATAAAAGAAATATATAAAAGAGATTTAATTTTCATGGGAAATATTAAACTAAACTAAACTTTAAATTAAAAAACTCAACTTCCATAAAAAAATTTTAAAAAACAACCTAAAAAAGTGATGTTGGTGATGTATTTATAAAGAAATTTAATTTTCATAGTCAGATCGACTCAAATCTCTAAGTCTTTTGCCAAATCTGCTAAGAAATCAATTTGTATATTCATTATATCCCAAAGAGATAAAAGAGAAAGGGAAAAAATCTTTATTTATTATTAAAAAGTAACTAAAATAATGTCCTTATTTGCATTTCTGAATTATTAATTTTATTCCAAATTTTTCTCACAAGGCAAAAACATTTCTTATTATTTATTAACTTATAAACCTTTCACAAGATAATTGCTATATTCTAATACTCTACTCCTATTTAAATAATTGAATTTTTTTTACTTATTAATATCACTGTAAAGTTTAAAGGTGTAAATATAAATATTTGAACTTTTTTTTATCACATTTTTACTATATATTTCATTTAAACATATTTATTTGTTGTTGTGTTATTTTCAAAGAATTATTTCCCTATTTAATTTTCAATCAATTGGAATTTCATTGTTCCAAATAATTCAACTTTTTTTTTAAAAGAAACCAGGTAAATTACCAGAGTTGTGTGGAAGACCCCCACTCATGTATATATAAACGAAGATAATCTAAACGCTAGAATTAGAAGCCAAAAGCATTCAAGTAGAGCCTCAAAAGCTGGAAGTTTGTTTTCCAACACCTTCCAAACTACTGAAAACAAGTTCAAATTTTAAATCCCAAAATCACTTATTATTAGAATTTGCATATACTTTCATATTCTTTCAGGAAGAAACAAAATCATCTTTTCACAATTAGGAGAGAAACCTAGCGTATATAAGTAGATATAGATATAGAATCAACTGTTAATTACATTACAGCCACATCAAAATTCAAACTCAGCACCATCATCAGGCCAAAACCAAACAAGTCAAGAGCAGAAGCAGCAACTTATGCTTAATTGAACTGTGCTTCCACTATACAACAATCACTTTGTGTATGAAAAAAATCCAACATGTTTGCAATGTGAACATCTCCAACAAGTGGAAGTTCTCAAGCCAAAACCACACACCAATATCCCATCTCTCTGCTTTCTATATTACGTGGTACGCCCACCCTCGGCTTGCAATGATCGGGAAATAACCATAGATAGAAACGCGATTAAACCCCAACCGTGTGGCTGCTTAGATATTCCCTCCTTGCTTGATCAGTCGTATACAGAATGAGAAAAGCAGCCACCGTGTAGTAGAATCATGCTTCGAGTTCGTCAGTATTCATCAACGGGGGAGATAATGGTGGCACAGCTGTTTCTTGGAATGAATGATAACTCATTTCTAGAGCTTTTCTACCTGTTACCTGAGACCCTCTGGTTCTGCCCATCTTTCTTGAGACATGGGATACTGAGGAGTTACTGCTCCCAGTGGATGATGAGACTTCGTCTGTCGAGAAAGATTTTTGGGCAGATGCGATTATGGATCCAAATACACCGGATTCCCTCAAATTTTGGATGATAGTCTGAAACAAGACCAGAGGGAAAATAAGTTAGTTTGATTAGCACCAGTTGCAAAGTCAATGTGTTTGCTTAGATTTTTAGCGCATAAATACTAAAACTGTTATTTACTCTCTATCTGATAATATACTCTTAATCAACTATATGTAAATGAGAAATGGTTGTTTGAATTTATTGAATATAATAACATAGTCGAAGGAAAACTTGAAAAAAATTTGGAGAGGAGATGAAGCAGATATAATTTAGTTCAGAAATAAAGGGAGAGAAAAACATGGAAAACAAGCGAGAAACGACAGGATAATAACTACTATTAGAGTTAATTTTGTCATGCACAACGAACACACCCAATGGTGGTTACTGTCCTGGTGCTTTATTATAGTATATATGCATTGGTATCAATCCAAACTTTTGTCAGGATAATGCTTACCATGGGAGCGTAAATGCGCGTTAAAATCCCCTTTTTCAATAATTTCAAATTGACTTTTCTATCAGTCCACACTACATGTTCACGGTACCTGTTGTGGCAAAAACGCAATTAGTTCAACTCAATGAAACAATACATATGAACCAAGAAAATGCTTATGATTCAGAAAACACTTTCGGCAAATTGACAGAAAACTTATTTATGTATGAGCAGAAATTTTACTAAATCTGAGAAATAAAGTCCCATGCAATTGATGAGCACCAAATAATTGACTGACGGCAACTACGTACTTTCAGCAGTACAGTTAGGATCATTACCAGTTGAGCATCTCCTCCTCTGTGGCGGTAGAAGCAATTATAAAAGCCTGAAAATGGATGACCAGTACTCGACAGCATGAGAAATGGAACGGAAAACTGTGAAAAATGTTCATATCATCTCAACTACATCAAAAGCTGAGCAAAATGGCAGCTACTGACTGAAATCTGAAGTTAAATATTTCAGGATGCTGATGTTCTATGCTGTTAAAATTTGTCTTCTGGTTCAAATAGTAAACGGAAGGGATAATTACACTTACACTTGAGGTTTGACCCAGGGGTATGTCAGTGTAATTATCCCTAGAGAAAATACCACCACCTAACTAAAATATTTATGCATGAGTAGTACACTACACATGTGTCTTCAAGACATTCCAAGTTCATCTTATATCCAGAATGTAAGAAAATAAAGTTACAAACAATTGTAAGCCTAGAAGTAAAGTAAATAATTCTACTTATGATTTCTGACTGACTTTATAAAAAAGAATTTGTAGTTTTTGTTCTCTAGGGTAAATGGAGAAACTTCAATTGATGTAGGAAACCAAATCCTTAACTGACACAAATTCTAGCTTAATTACGCTGCTTGTCAAGTGCAGGAAGCACACCAAACAGATTTTGATAAAAATAAAAAATAAACTTTCAAGCATTTGCACTAGACACAAAAGATACCCATATACACGATAGCAACAAGACGGGCATAAAATCTCTTACCGCTCTATCAAACTCCAACATAAAGCATCGCTTAACGTCCTCTTTTGTAGGTTTACAGCCACATCGATCTCTCCTAGACGTCAAGTCAGAGAATTTGGGGTACGTGTAATGTAAGACAGCAGCCTCCTCCAATTTGATCTCCCTGCCAATCATTGTGCAAAAGATTATTCAAAAGAAAAATTAAGCAATGTAGCTTAAAGAAATATGTCAGACATAGGTGACTGAATAGAGTCATACTTTGGAGTTTTCATGTAATTGTGCCATCTGTGTGCACCATTTGGGCGAAGATGATCTTGCACTCGAGCAGCTGATTTTCCATTTCCATAGGTCAAAAAGTAGTTTGGATTGCCACGAGTTGATTCCTTATACATGCTGAAATAAGTGTCTTTTGTTAAGTGGTCATAGTTCTTCTTGAACATGGACACCTAGTAGCAGATGAAACCAACGAAATCAGTTGGCTTCAATAAATCAAACAGAATATCATGGAGACGTGGAGTACAAGTTTCCCTATTTCTATTGTAAATTCACCAATCTTGGTCAACAGAACATGTCATCTTGAATCTGTAAGGACAAACGAAATAACAACTAATTTTATCCCACCAATAGATAATTAAGAAATTTCTAGATAAATCTATAGGGAACAAGCTACTTTAGATGAGAAGAATTAGCCATAGTTACATGATATTTCCTGACCCAGCAATAAGTAATGTAAATGCTCTATTGTCATGGTTGCACAATTATAAATACTTCGAGGAGTACCTCGGTGAAAGGTTCCTTGATGTCATCCCTTTCAATGCTGCTTTCCTGACAAGAATATATAGTAATGAGACTTCAAAAGATCCAATGTTTTCCTCTTTAAATAGGGATGGAACTAGTTTCCATAATTTAATTTAACTAGAATTACATAATACTGAAAAGCAAAAAACAGTTATCGTTACACCTAAGCAAAAGAGAAGAAATAGACGATAAACTCCTTACATAGTTGGGAAAAATAACCATGTCAACGTTTGTAGGCACATCAAGTAGCAATTGTCTCAACGAATATTCCTTTGCTCCGGCTGGATATATCAATTCATCTGTGTCTAAGTGAAATATCCAGTCAACTCCAGCATCCTAAAACCATAATACTTGAAAGAGGGTTATAAATTTCTCCACATTATAAGTGTTAGCTTTTTTCCGGTCTAGTGCAATTCATACATACCCTTGCCATGCCTATAGCCATCTCCATGTTAAGGGATTGCTTCACAAAAAGCTCATAATTGCAAGGCTTGTAAAAGAAACTTGACAACCACGTTTCGTTCCATATGCGGCTGAAATAGCAATAAGGAAAGGCTTATTGTCTTAAGATATTAGATGAAGAAATATGCAATCTTGAAACATACAAAAACTAGTTCCCTAAAGCAATTTGATATCCAAGTCTATATAGAACTCTATTTTATAAATATTTTATCAAATAGATGTAAAATGGAAGATTCAAGGGAACTTCCATTACATCACAAATTCAACAGCCTATGCCACTAAACCATAACTAACCTCTTTGCCTGTTGTTCTTCCAGCTCTTTAGTTCTATATATCACTTTCACACCCTACAAGGTTAAACAAAGCCCAGACTTACTAATTCTGAAACATAAACTTGTAAATGCAAGCATGGAACCATGTTATCAGAAAAATGAATAGAAGTTAACAAAGGTATTGGTATAGTACTCTGCAATATGATGATCCCATCAACGCACTGATTGAGCAATGTAAAATAGATGTAAGACAAGTGGGATGTTTTACTGACAACTTGTGCATAAAAATTGGCGATCGACCAAGTTTATATGTCGAGAGGACAATGGTAAAACATCCTGCTCCAAAGCCCTTGAAACAAAAATATTTTACGCTAAATTGCATCTAGGCCCCATGTGGTTAGGTAAATTTACAAATGGACCCTCTTAAATTCAAAAGTTACACTTTATGGTTTGCTGATGGATTACAAAAAACTCACCTCTGTTAGGCTCGATTTAAATGTTGTTTCTAAAAAAAAGATCTGTAGTACCGAAACTATCAAACTAATCAATATCGACAGTATTGGAACTTCTCAAACTAACCATTATGGAACCACCGGCTCCATAGAAACCTCTCAAAATGACCCACATTGAACAATTGAGACTGTCAGGTCTTATCAAAATTAGTATTATGCAATAGACCAAGGTACAGAATCTAGATAAATGTCATATTACAGTTTATCTCTGAAAACCTTCACAATTAACATAGTTACAGGGTTTCGCTACTTTTTTTGTTAAGATAATGCAAATATTTTATGACATATTGCTTATTGTTCAGGCGAATAGTCACGTAAACTATAGAGCATTCGAAACACACAACCACAACAACAAATTACTCAGCTGACGGAACAAAGAAGCAAAATGAACAGAATACAAACTTACAGGAATGGATGCAAGCACTCTGGAGACTTGAGGAGATGCAGCCCTCCCTTCAACGAACAGAAAAAAGGTTGATACTCCTAAAACTTTATGATAGAACATCCATGGCAGAATCTGCTCCAAGCCAGCAGATGTGCTTGTAGTGATACATATCTGAATACATTAAAGCATGACGAAATGAGGCCATTAACAGCCATATATGTCTAAGCTGTTAACAAGAAAGAATGAGCTGCAAACCCAATAGGGAGTATAACCAAATATAAATATGCAAGTCGTTTGATTCAACTCTTGTTCCAAATTGTTAACCATCCCAATATTGATTAATTACAGGATCACTGATGACCTTAAAATGCTTACTCGACCCTCGCCTAATTAACTAGTTTTTGGGGTGAGCCGAACACACATTACTTAAAATAGTATAAGAGCAAGTTATGCCCTGCATTACATTTCACGCTCTAGGTTGACCTCGATTGTTCAGGTTTGCGCTTGCCGGGGCTGTGTTAAACCATTCCTAAGACTACTCACTACCTTAAATTCTTAGGCAACCCCTACCTCATTAGCTAGCTTTTAGGGTGAGTGCAGCCGAGTACATATTACTTGACACACATCTCCAAGAGCTGCTTTCACGAAATAGGAACGACCGGACTTTTCATTGAACAATAAAAAAAATTTAAAAGTAATTGATTGAAAATTGACAAAAATAAATACCATTATGAGAGATATTATATATGACAGAACTAGCGACATACAAAGAAGAATATTAGAAAGAAGGGAAAGAGACAACAAGCACAACTCAGCTTATAATTTAATACCTCAAAAGCGATTGATCAAAGAAACAGAAAAAAACAAGTAAAAAAGTAACGGCTCTCCACCATTCAAACACCAGCCCAGAACTCGGATCGCCAGAAAGAAAAACAATAATAATAATCTATCTTAGCAAACAACCGCGCATTACAAAATTCCACAAGCATATCGTACTGAAAAGACATAAAACCTTAGGCTTGAGATCGGAATCGAACTTGAACTTCCAGTCTCGGTAATACGGAAAAGTCGCCGCATTGGGGTGTCCCAGCAGCGTGGAGCAATCAGAAGAATGAGAAGATGAATGGACAATGCTCGACAGATGGGAAGATTCCATTCCCGGGAACTGGTGCGATTCATCGGGGGACCATCGGGAAATGGGATCATCAATTCCGCCGCCGCGCCACTGGAGGAAGAATGCGAATAGCGCAAGGCAGAGTGAGAGGATAGTAAGGAGTAGGAGAAGCCTCGCCGCGAGTGAGTGGTGGTTCGCGGCGGAGGACGGTGGTTGGGTCCGAAGGTTGGTGTGTAGACCCGCCATTGTTGGAAGAGAAGGCTTGTCCGTGGTATCGTTACGAGATGGCTTTATATATATATGTTTTGTACTTTGCAGTTTCTTTATTTATTTATTTAATTTTTTTTTGTTAGTTTGTTTCTTTTGTAATTGTACATTGAGTATTAATATCAACATTATAGATTGATATACTATTTTTATTTAGAAAAATATATTTGTTGTCCATTATATTTACAGATGATTTTGAAATTCACAAGTTACAAGTATCCGGTAGGGGTGTTTACACTTGCGCAAAACCGACAGAATCGATTGAAATCGAAATTCCGGTACAAATTATTTACCGAATTAAAATTTCGATATATATGATATTCGCCATTCGGTATAAAATTTTCAAAATTTAAGTATTTGGTATGTTATCGGTATTTCGACTCTATATACGGTATGATAACGAATACCAAAATATATATATATGTATGTTATAATAAATAAACTAGTGTGTACCCCGTACTATGCACGGTTTTAGTGTATAATATGTAATGTATAATATTAAGTATAAATATTATAAATTATAATAATTTAAAATAAATTTCTTGATCTTATATGATAAAAAACGATAATAAAGAAATTAGTAAAAAAAACATTTAGCATAAGGTCTAAAAAAATCAACAAAACATGGAACGATTTTTTTTTTTTTTTGTCCTATAATTTTTAAAAAGTCCTATCCTTCGACAAATTTGGTCCTAAAATGCAAATAATTTACTTTTACTCCCAACGATATTAAATCTCTATCAGAATTTTAGACCTAAAAAATTTATATAAATAATTCCTTTTTTTATGAAATACAAATTATAATTCTTTTTTTCTTAAAAAAGTTCATATTAAATATTAAAAAAATATCATACATGTGATGTGGATTTATATTAAAAGTATAAAATCAAAAAATATTAAAAATTCATATAGCACAACATAATTAATAAAAGGGCTAATCACAGAAACCCCCCGTCCTTTGGGGCTTTTGGCACTTTACCCCATATCCTTTCTTTTTTGGCACTAAACCCCTTAACCTTTGTAAATCTTAGCACTTAGCCCCTTTTTCGCATTTCCGGTGCAATAATCGTGCAAGATTCCGGTCAGCAACACACACGTGACTTATGCGTGAGTATTTGAGGGGCATTCCAGTCCTTTCATGTACAACCCCTCACTCCCGCGTCTTCAATGGTAAAAAGCCCCAAAATTACTAGGGTTAATATGAAACTTTAGAAGCACTCTGCCCCCTGACTTTTTCTTCCTTCCAATTTGTACGAGAAATCCATGCGATGATGGGGTGGAGGATTCGCGAGAACAATGATGATATCCCACCAGGGAAGAATGCCCCAGCATATGGTGAGTCGCAGACGTTAAAGCCGACATTTTTTCTTGAAAATTTTGAAAAGTTTTTTACCGTTGCCTGTTGGTTTGTATGCATGTTATTGATAAACAACGGTTTTTGTGGTCCCAACTCACGAATTCAATGTATTTTGTTTCCTATGTTGAGACCATTTCGATTTTTTTTTTTTGGAGATTGTGTTCGAGGCCTTTTTTCTGAAATTGTTTGTGTTTTTTCTTGATTTTTTAGGGGGAAATGCAAAATTGTTTTCAATAAGGATGCACCATGGCGGTAAAATCTGCGATTTAGGTTGTAAGGTGTATGTTGGTGGGAAGTTCGACCATATCGACTATTGTCATGAAGATTTGATGTCAATGCTGGAGATACATGATATGGCTGAGAAATTGGGAATTTCACCTGTGGATACCAACTTCTATTACAGTTTTAATGGGATTAATCACTGCTATAGTGTACGTTTGTTGTCAAGGGACGTAGATGCCATGGATTTGGTGAATTATGTGGATGAAGAAAGGATGGTTGGTATTTTCTGTGATCCTATACCGGTGGAAGAAGAACCTGAATCATCTAGTGAAGAGGATGGTGAGTTAAGTAAAGTAAATGATCCATTTGGTCTTTTGGGTATTGAAAATAATCTAAGTGACTCTGAAACTGAAGCTGATCAAATTGTGAAAGAGGTAGTTGATCAAACTGTTAATGAGGAGGCTGATCATGGGCATTGTGAGGAAATTGATCAAGGTGACAATGATATAGTTGATGACATTGCAAACAAGGAAGGTGGGGTATGTGAGAATGAGACATCTGATCAAACTGAGAAATGGGTGGCTGATCAACTTGAGATTGACAATGCTGGGATACATGAGAATGAGAAAGTTGCTGAAGTTGATGTAGATCAATCCGTTCAAGTGGAAGCTAGTCAGCAGCCAAATTCAGAGCCAAATACAGAGCATGGCCAAGATGCATAGAGTGGCCATGAAGCAGAGCATGAGCAGTTACTTGAAGGACTTGTTGAAGCTGTCCAGACATGGGCCAGTGATGATGAGCAATCTATGGGTGATGACTCAGATTACTCTGAGCAATTTGTTGATAGTGAGCATGAAGTGGATGAGGAAGAGGTTGTCGAATCTGGTGTACATAGTGGACTTGAAGGGTGGTCTCTGAGTGGTTGTACAAAAGCAGGAAAGAAATTCAGATCAAGACAACCTGTGAGACGACATGATGGATGCAAAGTGTTCAACCCTTTGGTAGATATGGAGAATCCAGAATTTGAGCTAGGATTGTTGTTCGAAGAAACAGATATTTTGAGAGATGCAATACGACAACATTCCAGACTTAATGGCAGGGATATAACTTGGGTAAAAAATGACCATGATAGGATCAGAGTGCAGTGCAAAGATGAAAATTGTCCTTGGTTTCTTTTTGCATCTATGAAATCCGGTGAAGATACTATGCAGATCAAAACACTTCATGATGAGCATATGTGTTCTAGGGTGGAGAAGGTCTGTTCTGCTAACTCAAGGTGGATAGCAGAGAAATATAGAGTAAAAATTGGAAGTGATCCTTCATGGCCGATTTCCTCAATGGTTACTGTCATTCAGCATGAGCAGAAGTTAAGTTTTAGCAATTGGCAGATGTACAGAGCCAAATACAAAGTGAAAGCATTGGCAGCAGGTCAGATTTTTGAACAATACTCAAATTTATATAGCTATGCAGCAGAGATAGTGAAAAGTAGCCCTGGTACCACTGTGAAAATTGTAACAAAAGTTGATAATGGTGAAGATGTGTTCAAAAGGATATATATTTGCTGGGAACCACTGAAAAAAGGGGATGTTGGTAGGATGTAGGCCTGTAATTTGTCTTGATGGCTGTTGTTCACAACAAATTTTTATTGTCTGCAAAATAATATTACAAGACGAAAAATAGTATGAACAACAAATATATAAATTTAAAGAATTTAACAAATTTGATGGAATAAATCCTAGCAAATCTATTCCTCTGATTCTTCTCTTCAATTTTGTGTTCGAGGGCGTGAAGCTTATTCCCGAATACGTGGATTTGATCTTTTCCAAACTTGAAGGATGGAGACTACTTGGCGAAGATCTCAATCTCTTGATACTTTGATGAAATTGAAGAATCTCTGTAGTCGGATTTGAAGATCACGTTTGAAGAATACTTGAGGACGAATTTGCAGACTTAAAGACCGACGTGAAGATTTGATGTCGAAGACTTGAAGAACGGCGAGAAGATTTAAAGCCGAAGATTTGTTGATGTCGAAGACTTGAAGAACGGCGAGAAGATTTGAAGCCGAAGATTTGAAGACTTGAAGACGAGGAGAAGAAGACTTAGCAGACTTGATGACGGAAGACTCGCGCACGTATGTAGACTTGATGGCGTGAAGACTCCTTTGATGTCGTTCTCTTCCTTGTCGATGTCGATCTCAGTGTCCATGATGATTTTTTTTGAAATGTTACCCATGACTCCTATTTATAGGTGTAGGGTTGAACTTTATGATAATTATCCCTTAATTAATTTATTTATTTATCAAAGGGATAATATCAGACTTATTTATTTATTTACCACTTTAATATAGATTTATATTAAAGAAAAATAAATAAATGACATGCCTTGACTTGATTGGTCCACGTGTTGAAACATGCCACGTGTCATCATTTGATTGGTCATAACCAACTGAGCTGCAAGGCTTGATTTGATTCACCGGAACACTTCAATTTTGACACGTGTCGATACTTGATTTGAAGATAAAATAAATATTAAAATTATCAATTAAATCAATCTATTTAAATATTTTATGGATTTTAATTTAATATTTATCCAAAAATATAAAAAATAGAAAGAATTAAATTTGATAACTAATATTCATTTACACTTGTCGCATTTCAATTCGACGAAAATTAATTCGTCTACAAATGCCCCCACTTCAAAGCTCGGCGAAAGACATGCCAAGCGGTCGACGCGGCGAAATTTGAAGTACTTGATTTTCTTTTTTTCTTTTCCTAAGTACTTGACTTAAAATCCCAAACTTAGATGTACTTTGAGCACCACTGATCATTACTTTAACTTGGACTTGGACTTGAGAAATGCATTGTCATGGGACTTGAGAATATTGAACCAATTTTAAAGAAAAGTATGGTCCCAATCCTCTCGGCATGTTGAGACTTGAGTAACTTTCCCATTCCAAATGCATGCTTAATTAAATGGGGCTAAAGTTGAAAGCCCACCATGACACCATCTAGTGCCTGACTGTTTCGTGAATTTAACTTTTGTTAAAGGTAATCGCCTAAAACATATAACTTAGACTTCAGGGCCCACGTAACCAAGACTTAAAACATATATATGATATATACATATATATGCCCTCCAGAGCAGTGATTCTTCTAGCTTCCGAGACACCAACTTCAATATTAATTCTTGAAAGACATAATCACGTAATCCCCTTTGCATGCAGACTTATCGCCCCTACTTTCTTGGTTTAATTTTATCTTAATTGAGACCAAGTAACCCAAGTTTATCGGTTAACAGAGGCACAACTCCACTGCAACTCTTCCTTCTTTAATTTTCAGAGTCCAGATCAACATAGAATTCTTAGGGAATAAAACTCTAGGACATGCGTGACCTATAAAACATGAACCTTAGGGCTTGAATTCCATCATCTAAATCTTGAAGTTGGGTTTGCGAGCTTTCCTTGGGGCACATTCATACTTTAACAGGTTACCATCTCTCTGTTATAGCTCATGCCCGCCACCTGCTCGACAGAGTTCCTCAATGACAGTTCTTCTTCATAATGTGTCTTTTACTCGACCGAAATTCGTTGGCACATTCTGAAACACATATCCTTTCTTTTCTACTTCCTTTTCTCTTTTCATTTTTTTTTAATTAGTACGCTGCTTTATAAATCTCATTTTTTTTTTTTCAGGAATCAAGTTAATTGAGGGATATACGGTTTGACATAACCTGCCAACTGCGTTACTCGCTGCGAGACTCCGTCATCTAGATTTTCTCCATCTCCAAGCTTGCTCCTCTGATAACGACATCGGCACCTATCGACACAGGTTTCCCTCTTCTCGACTCAAGGCTTCATCCATTTTAGTCTCGTTTTATGGCTGCTCTACGTACCGAAAACTATCCAGTTAAATCTGCGAGCTTAAGGCATACACCTCGTTCTTCCTTTCTTCGCGTCGGGTTCGATCTTCATGCGAAATATACTGCGCCTCACATGCTCACCAACTGTCTGATGAATTTCCTGCGGCAGAGCCTTTTGGTCATATTCGACTTGCTCTTCCGCCTTCGCGTCGTCGCATCGTTGTCAATTACTTCAGCCGCATCATCAATTTTAAAGGCTGTCACATCCTCTTCGGTAGAATTCGACTCGCGTCGTCGCATCATCGTCAATCACTTCAGCCTCTTCACCCAATCTTCTTCGACCGCATACGACTCGTTCTTTTGCCTTCGCGTCATCGTCAATCACTTCAGCCTCTGCACCCAATCTTCTTCGGCCGCATTCGACTATTTCTTCCGTTTCTGCTAGGATCTACCTATTTGAAAAGATCTTAAATTAAATATGCTGGTTCCCGGTGGCTACAGCGAGCGTCCCTCTTTTATTTGCTTCTAAGCTGCACAACGGGGCATGAAGTTTAGTCAACGCACATCCGTTTTAGCTTGCTCGTCAATGATTTGATTTCTCCATGCACCGAATTTGCTTTGTTTGCTTTGCATGATATTACTTCTGCACCTTTGTTCTTTTTTGCTGCATGAGCGTTGAAACAATTTGGACAATGATGGCTTCCAAGTTTGGGTTTACTGTTTACAGACGGAAAAGTGAAGAAAGATGTTGGGCCATCTTGTTATCCTGGGCCAATAACTGAAATAAATTTGCAATTCCAGAATTCTTGGATGAGAAACTGAGTCTCAAGCCCAATAGCCTTATATCCGCTGAAAATAGGCAATGCATGTGTTTCTTTGATTTTCTGCATGGTGATAAAATTGTTTCAAACTTGGGAAAGCAACTCTCTTCTTTTCCTTGAATTTTGGTTAATGCTTGCTGCAATCACTTTGTTTTTTTGCAAGAGAAGTATACAACACTATTTGACATCAACACTTGTTGAATTTTGCAACAATTAACTGTTGTTATTCGAAGTCCCTAAAATCAAACTTTGCAATTTTCGATCTTTCGGGGATCAATTATCTTGCCGTCGATTCATCACCTTTTTTTTTTTTTTTTTTTTTTTTTTTTTTTTTTTTTTTTTTTGTACTCATGCGAACAAGGAGTAACATGCAGTTTAGGCTCGTGCGTTAAGGAGCATTCTCCTTCATCTATGATGGCCTTTTTTTGGAATTTGACTTTCGGATGTTGACACGTAACTTGGCTTTATCCGTCAGTTTGTTGTTTTTGCTTAGAAACACGTTGTCGGTTTCTTCAAGAAATGCAGGTGAAAAGAAATCTTCAAGTGTTGCAGGATTTGGCTTGCATATCTTTTCTAATTTCTTTTGAGTTGCTCTAGAATTCTTCGAACTTCTTGGTGGATTTCGCCTATGGATCTTGGTTTGCTTTGACTTTTTCTTTGGTGTTGGTGGATGAGCTTGATCAACACGTTGTTTTGGAATTTTTCGGCGAGTCACAAGAATCCATTTATCGCCATCAGTAGCTTTGTTGAGAGGAGTTGCTTCTTGTTCACTTCTTTTGTCAGCAAGCAAGTTTTTCACCAAAATTGGGTCTAGACTTCCAAACTGAAGCATTGTCGATGCCCCCGAGAGTTCTGATGGAGGAAAGATCACCTTCTTACTTTGAGAATTGCACAAAGGGTTACTAGTTGCAATCAAACTGGCATGATGCACCTCAGCAACATCTTCATCTTCCCCGTCATCACTGTCATCATCTTCAAGGATCATTTTTCCTTCACTGGCCAATGACATTATCTTTTCCTTGACCACGAAACACTTTTCGATAGGATGACTGATAATTCGATGATATTTACAATATTTGGGATGAGTCACTTTGCTACTTTCTTCAGGGCGTTTTGGCTCGGGCAATTTGATCAACCCTCTTTCAACGAGTTCATCGAAAATACGCGGGACATCGGCGTCAGCGAAAGGGTATTCTTTTTGTCGTTTTTCTATGAGAGTAAGCCAATGATTGTCGTTTGAGTTGTGTTGGTCTCCAAAATTTCTGTTCTTCTCAATACTTAGAGGCATTTTTGTAGCAACTGAAATGGCCATGGGCTCTTCGGTAGAGGCTCTGGAAAACTTCTCATTCTTCCAACGATCTTCTTTTTCTCTTTCTTTTTCTCCTAGTGAAAATGCAGGTTGGTGATTTGCAATACTTAGTTCCATATCGTGGGCACGAGTAGCCAATTCCTCAAAAGTACGAGGTTTGATGCCTTGAAGAATGTAGAGAAGCCCCCAATGCATTCCTTGAGTACACATTTCCACTGCCGATATTTCGGAGAGTCTATCTTTGCAGTTCAAACTCAGTGCTCGCCAACGGTTGATGTAATCTACGACCGGTTCATTCTTCCATTGTTTCGTGTTTGTCAACTCGATCATGCTTACTATGCGGCGAGTGCTGTAGAACCGGTTGAGGAATTCCCTCTCCATCTGATCCCAACTATCGATTGATTCGGGCTCTAAGTCGACGTACCAATCGAACGCGTTTCCCTTAAGTGATCGCACGAACTGCTTGACCAAATGATCTCCATATGTCCCCGCATTGTTGCAAGTTTCTACGAAGTGGGCGACATGTTGCTTCGGGTTACCTTTACCCTCGAACTGCTGAAAATTCGGTGGTTGATAACCCATTGGCATTCTTAGGGAATCGATACGCCTAGTATATGGTTTCGCATATGATGGAGAATTCTGATATGAAGCGCCATACTGAGCTCGTATTGTGTTGGTTATCATATCCTGCAGTTCTTGAACAGATAGGGCAGCGATAGACGCAGTAGAGTGATTTGTCCTTGCAGAGTCGTGTTTTTTAGAAGGAAAATTCACTTGCTTTCCATCGGTGATTTGAACTGAAGGAGTCTGAGGATTGCGACTAGACTGACCAGGATCGTTGTTTTCTAGTTTGCTCATGAGTTGGGCGATTTGGAAGTCCTTCTCTTCCAAAGCTTGTTGCAGATGAGCTATTGCCTGAGCCATTTGCGCAACTTGATCTTCATCTGTCATTGTTTCCGTTCCCTTAGTATTCCCTCCAAAGGGAGTTTCCTTCGGGTTAGTTTCCTTAGGGGTCGGAGGAGTCGAGCCATCAGATGATTTTGAGTTGTTGAGATGACCATGTGTAGAAGATTTCGAACTTTGGTTAACTTCCTTATTCTTTGGCGCGAGTTGATCCTTCTTAGGAGCCATGAAGAACTCTTGGAAGTAGGAATTCAATACGGAAGAGAAGAGATGAGAGGTAGGACCTGTCCCACTGGGCGTGCCAAAATTTGTTCACAACAAATTTTTATTGTCTGCAAAATAATATTACAAGACGAAAAATAGTATGAACAACAAATATATAAATTTAAAGAATTTAACAAATTTGATGGAATAAATCCTAGCAAATCTATTCCTCTGATTCTTCTCTTCAATTTTGTGTTCGAGGGCGTGAAGCTTATTCCCGAATACGTGGATTTGATCTTTTCCAAACTTGAAGGATGGAGACTACTTGGCGAAGATCTCAATCTCTTGATACTTTGATGAAATTGAAGAATCTCTGTAGTCGGATTTGAAGATCACGTTTGAAGAATACTTGAGGACGAATTTGCAGACTTAAAGACCGACGTGAAGATTTGATGTCGAAGACTTGAAGAACGGCGAGAAGATTTAAAGCCGAAGATTTGTTGATGTCGAAGACTTGAAGAACGGCGAGAAGATTTGAAGCCGAAGATTTGAAGACTTGAAGACGAGGAGAAGAAGACTTAGCAGACTTGATGACGGAAGACTCGCGCACGTATGTAGACTTGATGGCGTGAAGACTCCTTTGATGTCGTTCTCTTCCTTGTCGATGTCGATCTCAGTGTCCATGATGATTTTTTTTGAAATGTTACCCATGACTCCTATTTATAGGTGTAGGGTTGAACTTTATGATAATTATCCCTTAATTAATTTATTTATTTATCAAAGGGATAATATCAGACTTATTTATTTATTTACCACTTTAATATAGATTTATATTAAAGAAAAATAAATAAATGACATGCCTTGACTTGATTGGTCCACGTGTTGAAACATGCCACGTGTCATCATTTGATTGGTCATAACCAACTGAGCTGCAAGGCTTGATTTGATTCACCGGAACACTTCAATTTTGACACGTGTCGATACTTGATTTGAAGATAAAATAAATATTAAAATTATCAATTAAATCAATCTATTTAAATATTTTATGGATTTTAATTTAATATTTATCCAAAAATATAAAAAATAGAAAGAATTAAATTTGATAACTAATATTCATTTACACTTGTCGCATTTCAATTCGACGAAAATTAATTCGTCTACAGCTGTCATTTGAAGACAGTGTGTGGGGGTATATTGTTAGTAGCAGTTGGTGTTGATCCGAATAACTGCATATACCCATTTGCATATGCCGTAGTGGAAAAGGAAAGGAGTTCTACTTGGACATGGTTTCTAGAATTGCTGATGAAGGATCTTGGAATCAGGAGTGATCATTCTGATTGGGTTATTATCTCAGACAAACAAAAGGGCATAATTGATGCAGTTGATGCTCTTCTTCCTAATTGTGAGCACAGATTTTGCGTAATGCATATGTACAACAATTTCAAAGCATCACACAAGGGATTGTCACTAAAACAAATTGTCTGGAGAGCTGCAAAAGCAACAAGGATTAATGAGTTTGAAACTGTAATCAAGGATCTAAGAGAGAAAGACCTTGAAGCGTTCAAGTGGCTTGCTAAGAGACCAGCAGCCCATTGGTCCAGAGCATACTTCAGGTGTGTTTCTAAGTGTGATATCTTATTGAATAACCTATGTGAAAGTTTCAATTCATTGATTGTTAAAGCTAGGAGTATGCCCATTATTGATATGTTAGAGGATATTAGAATGACTCTGATGAAAATGATACATGTAAAGAGAGATGCAATGATAGCCCACAGATATGAAATTTGTCCTAACATAGAGAAGCTGTTAGAAGAGAACAAGAAGCAGAGTATGAATTATATTGCACACTGGAATGGACATGATCAGTTTGAGGTTGTGGGTTGCTTTGGCGATAGATTCAAGGTTCACTTGGGTGAGCAAACATGTGGGTGTAGGAAATGGCAATTGTCTGGTATACCTTGTGCACATGCCATTTCCTCTATCTGGGCTATGCATAAAACTCCTGAGGATTTTGTACACAAATATTACCACCGAGATACATTCATAGAAATGTACAACAATCTTATGTTGCCACTGAATGGGCCAGATGAATGGCCAAGAATCATTAAGAAATTGAAACCTCCAGTGAAAGAGAACTTGCCTGGAAGGCCCAAGCAACAGAAAAGGAAAAAAACAATTGAGGAGCTATCACAGGACAGAGCCAAAAAGAGGGCAACTGCAGTAGGGCATCATGAAGGCAAGTTGGGGAAACAGGGTCTGGTTATGAAGTGTAAATTGTGTGGAGTTGCAGGGCACAATAAGAGGGGATGTAAGCAAAACCCAAAGAATCAAAATCTGCCACAAAGAGTTGAGGTCCCTCCACCACCACCCCGTAAAAGGAACACTGTGGTAACTTTTAAATTCTTAGCCAAGTATTTTAATTACAACTTCTGCACAATTCTGATTCATATTGTTTCTGCAAATAGGGTGCAAAGAAGAAGGCTGTTGGAGTTCCTACACAAACGGCTACACCATTGAGAAGAATGACAAGAAGTTTTTCAGTCCAACAATCACAACAGGCTACTGCTGCATCAGATCTTGTTGCAAGTCAAAGATCTACCACTCGGTCTGCAACCAAACTGCCTGTAAGAAGAAAGAAGCTTGTCGTTTCATCAGAGAATGTTGCAAGCACTTCAAGGTCTACTCTCAGAACTTCAACAAGAACTCCAACAAAGAAGATATACCATTCTAAATTCAAGGCACCAACACAAGTCAGAAAGTAGTTGTAGTGAATGTAGATGTTTTTGGTCATTGATGTTGCATTCTCAAGTAAATATGTTTTGTCAGTAACGTTGTCATCGAAACCCGCCGATGTTATTAGTTATGTACAGAAACATGTTTTTGGGGGTTTATCTTTTTTGGTGTTGAATGAATGAATTGCAGTTATGCCACTTGCTAGTCCATTTACATTGCCATTAACTCATGGAACAGGGTACACAATTAACACAATATTTCATTGATCATAGGAAAAAGTACACAACATACATCCGATTTCGAGACCATCTGTCTCCACAAAACTGATTTCATCTAATATACCAACATAGAGAAAAATCTACCACAACAACATATAACAAACAATAGCTATTACAACAATGAACACAAGCTGGGCAAATGGAAGCCTTTTTTTTCCCCGTTCTGCCTCCTCGATTTCTTTCAGCCGTTTGGCCTCCTGAATTTCACCTTCAAGATTGTTGATTTTCCTTAGTAGTCCTGGAATTATGTGCTTCGAGCGCTCACACATTGGAGCGTCAGTCCAAGCGAAGAAATTGCAACCCCCTGGGGACTGAAAACGAAGAAGCACAACAAGATTAAGAGGAGAAGCTATGTTTGGGAGAAATTAGAGGAAACCAAATGTACCCGGAAATTCTCGCAGCTTACGTAGCGTCTCCCAGGTTTAAGATCAGTCCATGATGTTCTTTGCACAACAGCTCTTCCACAATTGCAGTTTCCGTCGTTGCCTCTCTCCATTCTTCTTCAACTTGCGCAGCTTCAATGAGAAATTAGGGTTGAAAATTGGGGGTTGGGGCTTTTTACCATTGAAGACGCGGGAGTGAGGGGTTGTACATGAAAGGACTGGAATGCCCCTCAAATACTCACGCATAAGTCACGTGTGTGTTGCTGACCGGAATCTTGCACGATTATTGCACCGGAAATGCGAAAAAGGGGCTAAGTGCTAAGATTTACAAAGGTTAAGGGGTTTAGTGCCAAAAAATGAAGGATAGGGGGTAAAGTGCCAAAAGCCCCAAAGGACGGGGGGGTTTCTGTGATTAGCCCTTAATAAAATAACTTCTAATAAACAAATTAAAACTCTAAAATAAAAGTTAAATATTAAAGAATTCTTTTTGAAGGTTAATAAACTATAAGTCAACTTCATTTTGCCATTTTGAAAAACTTTGTGTATTTGCATTTTACGAAAATGTTTGTCTTAAATGCTAAAGCCAAAAATAAGGTGGAGGTCTGAATCCCACTAAAAGGTGTGTGTTTTTAAAAAAAATGATTCAAATGATTTTAAAATTTATTAACCGATTTATACAATACTTTCTATAATTCAAATTTGCAATATATATAATTAAAATTATAAACTATACAAATCAATTTATATGTCCATATATTAACAAATTATCTTTAAGGAACATTTAAATAACTTTTAATGGTTTATTTATATATTGTTTGTATTATTTTTAGAAATAATTACATTCAACTATCCCCGGGTTTGACCTAATTACGACTCAATCCCTATTATTTGCATATTTACTATGTAGTCCCTAAACTTTATATTCCGTTTGAGGTCTTTGACGTCTATTAGGGTTTCGTTAAGTTGGTTAGTTGTCCTACCCAAATTGTCCCTGAAATTATTACAAATTCATCTCTATAATTTCTTTTTTATAACAAAATGAGGCAAATAAACAAATTAAACAACCAACATTATGCAAAAAGAAAAAAAACACACACACACACACACACACAATATTGCTAAAACTCATCATAACTACTTCAGGCATTTATCCACCCATCAAGATTAATAAAATGGACGGCAGTAACAGAGTTCGAATTTGCCGTAAGTACTTTGTGCATTTGCCAGACTTGACATCCCAAATTTCGACGGTCTCATCGAAAGAACCGGAAGTAAGCATTTTTTCGCGCATCGTAGGATCAATATGCTAATACCAAAAGAATATATATATATATATTATAAAATTCATAAATTATCATTGAACAAAGATATGTGTAAAATTACCTTCTCACCGTCGATACTTGAGCAAACATTTCAAAAGAATGACTTTTTCTATCAAAAAATGGAGAAAAAATTTATAATGCAAAACACTAAAACTCATTTAAATTTAAACATTGCATAAAGAAATTCGACTCAATTAAAAAATATACTGATTGATAATGAGTAATAAAAAAAAATGATGCAAGATAAAATAAATAAATAATACTTAAAAAACGTATAGTCATAATATGTAAAATATATTAAAATACAAAAAAATCAAATGGATCATTAATGACAAAGTTGTAGAAGTACTTACATGTTATTGAAATTCATAAGATTTTCTCATAGTAAGTTTTGCTCATGAAGAAAAATGAAAAAACATATCAAATAGATGAATTAAAGAAAAAAACTAAAACATCAATGTTAGCTCATGCAAGTCATACGAAATGTAAAATCAATATTTATGATAATTTTCTTTACTCAACATTAATTAGACGGAGTAATTTAAGAAATTAATTATCCCTTTTATTTTGAAAATTTTGAATTTAAAATTGGAAATGTAGTGATATTTTATGGGAGTTTCCATGACGAATGATTTGCCATAAAAATGTAATGTTTAGAAAAACCAAAAAATCTCATTATTACTAATCTCAATTAATACTATTTAACAATAAAAAAATTAAAATTCTAAAAATTCAGAATTTGAGGAAAATTGACACAATTTAGTCCAATAAAAAAAATTTATATATAACTATAACTATATATATATATAGTTATATATATATTAATTTTAAATTTTAAAAAATTAATTAATTTGATTGAGTAATTTAAGCAACTTAATTAATTTTTTTTATTTCGTAATGTTTGAATTTAAGTTTGAAATTGCTGGTTTTTTTAAGGAAATTGTATTCGTGATTTAAGTAATTGACCATTAAAATTAATTTAACAAAAATATAGAAATATCAAAATATATGCATATATTAACCTTACTTAATTAGAATAAATATCAAAATTAATTCGATTGAGTCAAATTTTTCCAAAGATAATTAGTTTTCTTAGTTGCTATTTATTTTCATAATAAAATAATATACAAAATAAAGATAAATCAATTACATTTTATCTATTTAATTAAACTTCAAAAAAATCACAAAATTGCACGTCATGCAAAATGCATAATAAAAAGTCAAACATTGTTTTCAAATATATATAAACTATTAATTTTAAATATTAAAAAAATAATTAATTTGATGGAGTAATTTATGCAACTTAATTAATTCTCTTTATTTTGTAATGTTTGAATTTAAATATGAAATTGTTGGATTTTTATGGAAATTGTATCCGTGGTTTAAGTAATCGGCTATTAAAATTAATTTAACAAAAATATAGAAATTACAAAATATATGCATATAATATTAATCTTACTTAATTAGAATAAATATCAAAATTAATTCCATTGAATCAAAATTTCCAAACATAATTATTTTCCTTAGTTACTATTTATTTTCATAATAAAATAATATACAAAATAAAGATAAGCCAATCATATTTTTTCTATTTCTTTAAAAATTTCAAAAAAACCACAAAATTCCACATCATACAAAATGAACAATAAAAAGTCAAACATCGTTTTCAAATATATAATAGTATAGATATAAGAAAAAACTACAAATTTGGGACAGTAACATATCTCATTTTGTATTTTTAGACTTTAATTTGATATTTTTAATTTTAGGGATAGTTACTCCCAAATTTTGCAATTTTGGCCAAATTCCAGCCGCATCCCTAATTTCTTCCCGGAATACCGCCCTTGTGTATACGTGGCCACCCGAAATACCGTCTTTGTACCTACGTGATCGCTCGAAATATTGTCCTTGTACCTACGTAGCTGCCGGAAGCCAATAATTCGGTTTTTACCGTATCGCATCAAAAAGTTCGATTCAATAATCGGTATATAGTTTTTGCATACTGAAGTTTCGTTTTTGCTGAAACTTAGTTTCGATTCGGGTTTACAGAATGTCCATCACTAATTACAAGAGACGAAAAATTGAAATTGCTTAATGCTTTAGATTCAATAAATACTCTTACAAGTTAGACCTCTTTGGGAGATCGGCATGGAATGACTTGGGACTCTCTTCAAAATGCGGGTAATGTTGATATAAGCTGAACTTATTTTAGGCTGAGGCGTCCTTCAATATGAACACGATATAAATGATATAATTATTTTTTTCTTTTGTAGTTATATCATAATAGGTTTTCAACGAAGTATTTGACACGATATAATACTACACGACTCTAATGAAAAAACATCTTAAAAAATATATTATTATTGCGTTATCGTATTACATGGGACACTTATCACATAATAAATCTAAAGGATAAATTATGGTATCTTCATGCATCATACGTACATGATAATATATTAATAATTATAATACTTGTAGAAGTATTTGTAGATGTAAAATTGGTACCCATAAGGTAAGAATATAGGAAAATCCTAAGGTTAGTTATGCAAATAAATGTGATATTAAACATCAAATTTGAAGAGTCAACTAGGACTAATTAGTGCCATTTCAGTTTAATCTCATTAAATCAAAATGTCAATTGTGTAGTTAATAAATAGAGGTATTAATTACGCAAATTTCGTCTAGGTATTATAGTTGCCAAATTCAAAAAAAGTTATTAATAAAGTCAAGTTGGAAGTTTTTAAATAAGGTAAAGGTGGAAAAGGTTATGACTTTTTTTAAAGAAAAAAAAATATATATGATTCTGAGGTTCTTTTGTGTAACTTATGTTTATACATCGAATTTATAATAAAAGATTTAAAACTAATTTCGTGACTAAATATCGTATGATGATTTGATAATTTCTTTATTAGTTGTTGACTATCAGTTATCACATTAAAAAGTCAAGATTGATCATATTATTGATTACAAAAACGTAAATATTATTAATAATTTTCAAATTTCACCAAAATCCGTGTTAAAACGAAAATATTACACTTAAATTTTAAATTTCGAACAACAAATAGGATTTTTTGTAATTTTTAAAAATTTAAAGTGTCTTGTAAATTTTTAAACTTGGAAGGAACAACTACAAAATGTAGCTATTTATGAAGGGTTATAGACAGAAATTACCCAAAACATAACATAAATGATGATTTATGTTCTTAGAATTGGGAAAATATAAGTAGTTTTAAATTCGAATCCTAAACAACCTATAGGCGTATTTAATCTTACAAATGTGTTTGCTTGCATGGATATTTGTTGATTATTATAGGTGTTTGTAATTACTTTGCTTTAAAATAAAGTCATTGTGTTTGAATTTCTCGATTTGAATTGAGTTAATTTCCCCTCTGGAATTTGTGTTTCAAAAAAAGGAAGAAAAGAAAGTGGCCCATCCTAATTCACGGTTAAATTAACTAATCAAACGGGGTCAAATTCGTCAACTAAAAAATAGTAGTAACATATAGTTATGAGCAAGTGGATTGTGATGTACTTTTTTAAAGACAAGCTGAGGAATATTATTACAGATCAATAAGAAAAATGTAAGGAGAATAAATAGAAAAATTAATGTAGGTCGAAGCCGTAATTCCAATAAATTTGTGAGCTATTATATTAGCATCACGTCTAGTAAAAGAAAAACGAACCATAATAATAGTATTCGACTCCTTAAAGTTGAAGATTGTTTCTTCCAAGTTGATTTTGATCCGATTTGGGTAAAGTTTCGCAAGTGCCTTTTCTCCGGATTGAGAAGAACAGCTACCTTGTCCTATAGCAGATAATTCGGCCAAAAATTTCATTAGAGAATCACAAAAAAAAATAAAATTGAACCTAAAGCAACTAACTAAACTTCCATATGGAAGATACGGAAGACTCAGAAGAAAACATAACTTAAAAAAAAAAAATAGTGAAGCAGACCGTAGATCTGGATGAGTGTCGACGAATCTAAGAAGATGACGGCAGATCCGAGAGAGTGACAGTAAATTTGGGCTGATTTCGACGAAACAGATCAGAAAAACTAACGATGGTATTTTTCACCGCCGGATCAAACTTTCAAATGACTACCTTTTCTAGAGTGAGTCGCGTAGATTAGAATTTGGATTGTAATGTACCTAAATAGTCCTATGTTTGCTTTTGAGATGAATTTATTTAGATATGCCAACCCACTTATCTTTGATTTAAACATAAAATAGGGCATAACAATGGGCTATTTTGCAACACCAATTTTCTGAGTTGCAGTATAACCTATTCCAGTCAATTGAACCTCTAAGGCCTGCGGACCGGCACAAGGGTAAGGGAAATAAAACACGAAATGGGCAATGTAAACTAGGAATGAAAGCATAATTTTCGCCCTACATTACCAAATATTGAACCAAATGCAATGAGAGTCTCACATAAGAAAATACAACCCGGTCACAACTTTAAGCGCATGCATGATTTACCAAAGTTGAATTATAAACCATTTAATCCTAGAAATCATATTCAACTTATGAGATGATCGGTATGCACAAGGAAGTTTCAAGTGAAATGGTAGTTATGGGGAATTCGGGTTATTCGCAATTAAATCATTAAGGAACTTTAGCTAGGATTTGCTTGAATTGTCATTGGCCTTTTGACGCGAACACAAACATTTGTGATGAATGTCATTCGGTTACTCAACCAATCACAATACCAAGTGGCTTCGCCTTACGCATAATTACCCGTTTTTATTGTGATAAATCACTTATTTGGATGGGTAATCAGCGGAGTATTCATAATTTGTCTCACTCGTCGAGATTATTTGGGACCGTTTGATGCGAGCACAAACATTTGTGATGAATGTCACCCGGTTACTAAGCCCCATTTAATCTTTTTGACGGATTTTTGGCGCTGCACATAATTGATTTCAGCATGTAATACTCAACTTATTCAATTCCCTAGCTCCACCATAATGTCCCAAAAACAACTGAAAATTCAAAATGCATACCAAATTCAACTTGTAAGCTTCATAAGTTCTATTCAAGAAATGGTGTCATTTTAAATCACACAACTTTAACATTCTAGCCATTTAAAACCGGACATGCAATTTCCAAAAATGTGAGAATATCATCAACAATTTAGCCAACATCAAGCATGCAAGACTCAACCATACTTCACATGTTGGAAAATACGAATCAGAAAGCAACAGAATTTAAAAAATTTTCCCAACAAAAGGACCTTGGACTCGCAATCGTGTATCCAAATTCGTAGAGATAAGAAACTTACTTTTCTTTTATTCTTTCTTGAAGCGTTTCAAGCCACCCAAGAACGCTCTTCTCGCGGCTTGATCCCCTCTCCTTAGTAAAGCTCGAATCTTCAAACTTCTAACTTGAAGCTCTCTAGAGATAGTCCACCAACTTGACTACAATCTAACTAGTAAGGATACTAGTTCTCTAGTTAGTGTTTAGGCTTAACCTAGGGTTTCGTTTATCTTGGAGAAAGGATGGTGTTCAACACATGAACCAAAAGAATTGCCAATTAGCTCTAAGGGGAGCTCGAGCTCCCCTATTTATATTAAAGGGAGGACCGAAAATCCTAGTCCTTATGGGCTAGGGTTTTGGTCTCTCTCTCTCTTATTACTTGATCATCAAGTAATTTTGACTTTGACTTTGAATTCAAATTCAAATCAACTTTCAAGAGAGCTAAAAATATCCAAACTATTTTTGGATAATTTTATACTTTATTTATTTAAAATAAATAACTTATTTTATCTAATTAATTAACTAGATTATTTTTCTCCAAAATAAGACTTTCTTTTTAATTCAAAAATTAAACCAAAGTCTATTAAATAATTAACACATTTAATTATTTAATATATATATATGAGTGACACGTGTCCTTGTGACACGTGTCCCACGCGTGTGAATATATATATAATATATATTCACACGGGTGGGACACGTGTCACTCACGTGAGCCACACGTGTGGTTTCACACGTGTGGAACCCTCTTGGCCCGATTAACTCGTTTAATCATTTTCAAGCCTCAACTCATGTAACCAAGTTGTTGTGTGTGACCCTCTAGGTTCTCAATTCAATTAGCAGTGACCCTAATTAATTAATTCACTAATTAATTAATCAGTCCACAGATTAAACGACCATAGTCTAGCAACAGGTGTTTAACCCCTAGCTGAATTGGAATGTTCGGATTCGACAGAACCTTTAAGTCATTGATTCATGTGAGATACAATCCTCCTACTTACTATCTCTCAACCAAGATCTAGGGCAAGGGAATAATCAGAACCCTAATAATCCGGTCTTAAAGCTAAGTGCATTTCATATCCATTTGATCTCAATCCAAGAAACCCTTTTCTTGATGTCTTGATCTACTGCCTTGGCCAAGGACTCCATATGGCATATGAATGACTTACACAATAAGAGATCACCTTGCATATGCAAGTGTAGGTCCTTTCTTGATTCTCATTCACTTTCATGAATCACTTATGCAGCCCTAGCATAAGCCTTGAATCAGTTGTCTAAGGCGACACCCTTTAAAGCTTATACCTAAGACTACAGAGTTAACTCATAAAGTGACAAGGAACCTCAAGTCTAAGGATCAATTAATCACATCAATGACTCGTGAGATATTTCCTAATCTGGAAGTTTCCATTTCCTGAAATAGAAAATTCCTTTCCCATTTAGGAATGTTCTCACACGGGGCACCTCAGTGAACTCACTATTTAAAGTAAGCACCCTCATGTATCACGCACGTATCAACTATACACTTTGCACCTCCATGAAATAAGGTGGTCCTTCTTAAGGGCGTGATCCCACAAGCAAGCCTTAGAGGAGGCAGGTTGACACTCCCACTGTCTGTAGGACTCATCGGCTTGGAGTATTTTACTAATCATGACTTATGTGATATAGAGCTCGTTTTATGAACCATTTCACCTAAATGGTAGAGTCCTAAAGTCATCAGGATTAGGGGAGTTCTCATACATGCACAACTAAAGTAAACGCATACCAAACAAGAGCATATAAAGAAGTGTTGCCTCAATTCGTTATTTCATTCAAAGATTGTCTGTGATTACAATAAGGAAAAGCACAAAGCGGATATACAATCGGCTTTCTAGGGCACTATTCCTAACATCACATCCTTTAAAAATTAATCCATCATTGCCTAAATCATAAAAATTCATCAAATAGGAATCAAATTAGATCATATCTTATCTCCTAATCATGCTTACGAGGAGCACAAAACTATTCACACAACTCAAACACACATCAAAATATACAGCAAGTCATCTAAATCTAGAATATAACAACAACAACACTTTTTCAAAATGATCAGCCTCAACATCTTCACAAGTACCCCAAAATCATGCAAAATTTGAAAAAAAATTCTCATACAGCCCTAAGACATCTAATCCCCCCACACTTAAAGCATGTGTTGTCCTCAACATAAAAATAAAGATTCAAGGTAAACTGATGACTTCCCTGAACCCGGTAGGGTGTGATGGGCGAGAGTCAGACTGGAGGAATCGTGTCTATGATCATGGTTAGCATTCCTGTCACTAACATTTTGGTTTGAGGTGCAGTGCAGGTTCAGGGTAAGTGCGGTGATGATTTCAGGCACAAGGCGGACTGAGTTCGCGGCGTTGGCGTGGCTAGAGGTGGCCTATTCAGAAGCGGCTGCGGTTGGACTGGGGAGGGAAGTTAGTGGCGGCGCCTGCCTTGTTGCCGTCGATGATGAGCAGTAGCTTGTTTGGTCGGTGAATCATCTCGTTACCCATGGTGATGTTAGGGTGTTAGGAATAGTGCCCTAGAAAGCCGATTCGACGTAATCTGCTTTGGGACTTTTCTTGTATCACAGACAATCTTTGAATAATATACGATTGATTATAGGCAAACACTTCTTTATATGCCAATACGTGTTTTGTGTGTTTCCATTACGTGCGCATGTATGAGAACTCCCCTAATCCTGATGACTTTAGGACTCTACCATTTAGGTGAAATGGTTCATGAAACGAGCCCTATATCACATAAGTCATGATTAATAAAATACTCCAAGCCGATGAGTCCTACAGACAGTGGGAGTGTCAACCTGACTCCTCTAAGGTTTGCTTGTGGGATCACGCCCTTAAGAAGGACCACCTTGTTTCATGGAGGTGCAAAGTGTATAGTTGATACGTGCGTGATACATGAGGGTGCTTACTTTAATAAGTAAGTTCACTGAGGTGCCCCGTGTGAGAACATTCCTAAATGGGAAAGGAAGTTTCTATTTCAGGAAATGGAAACTTCCAGATTAGGAAATATCTCACGAGTCATTGATGTGATTAATTGATCCTTAGACTTGAGGTTCCATGTTACTTTATGAGTTAACTCTGTAGTCTTTGGTATAAGCTTTAAAGGGTGTCGCCTTAGACAACTGATTCAAGGCTTATGCTGGGGCTGCACAAGTGACTCATGAAAGTGAATGAGAATCAAGAAAGGACCTACACTTGCATTTGCAAGGTGATCTCTTATTGTGTAAGTCATTCATATGCCATATGGAGTCCTTGGCCAAGGCAGTAGATCAAGACATCAAGAAAAGGGTTTCTTGGATTGAGATCAAATGGATATGAAATGCGCTTAGCTTTAAGACCGGATTATTAGGGTTCTGATTATTCCCTTGCCCTAGATCTTGGTTGAGAGATAGTAAGTAGGAGGATTGTATCTCACATGAATCAATGACTTAAAGGTTCTGTCGAATCCGAACATTCCAATTCAGCTAGGGGTTAAACACCTGTTGCTAGACTATGGTCGTTTAATCTGTGGACTGATTAATTAATTAGTGAATTAATTAATTGGGGTCACTGCTAATTGAATTGAGAACCTAGAGGGTCACACACAACAACTTGGTTACATGAGTTGAGGCTTGAAAATGATTAAACGAGTTAATCGGGCCAAGAGGGTTCCACACGTGTGAAGTCACACGTGTGGCTCACGTGAGTGACACGTGTCACTGTGACACGTGTCACACACATGTGTGTATATAAATATATATATATATTATATATATATTAAATAATTAATTAGTTAATTATTTAATAGACTTTGGTTTAATTTTGAATTAAAAAGAAAGTCTAATTTTGGAGAAAATAATCTAGTTAATTAATTACGAATTAATTAATTAGATAAAAAAATAAGTTATTTATTTTATAATAAATAAAGTATAAAATTATCCAAAAATAGTTTGGATATTTTTAGCTCTCTTAAAAGTTGACTTGAATTAGAATTCAAAGTCAAAGTTGGAAAATACTTGATGAACAAGTAATAGGAGAGAGGGACCAAAATCCTAGCCCATAAAGGACTAGGAATTTCGGCACCCCCCTCCCTATAAATAGGGGAGCTCGAGCTCCTTATGGAGCTAATAGACAATTCTTGGTTCATGTGTTGAACACCTTCCTTTCTCCAAGATTAAATTAAACCCTAGGTTAAGCCTAAACACTAACTAGAGAACTAGCATCCTTACTAGTTAGATTGTGATCAAGTTGGTGGACTTTCTCTAGAGACTTCAAGTTAGAAGTTTGAAGATTCGAGCTTTACCAAGGAGAGGGGATCAAGCCGCGAGAAGAGCGTTCTTGGGTGGCTTGAAACGCTTCAAGAAAGAATAAAAGAAAAGTAAGTTTTCTATCTTTACGAATTTGGTTACACGATTGCGAGTTCAAGGTCCTTTTGTTGGGAAAATTTTTAAATTCCGCTGCTTTCTGATTCGTGTTTTCCAACATAGGGTTTGGAGCTCTTGCAATTTAGGGATTTTGAGTGAATTGGAGAGATTGATTTGTGAAGTGGGCGACTGATGTGAGTGATGTTAGGGTTATTTACGCGCCGGGTCGGGTCGTGGCTTGCGGTTCGGTTGGCGGGTTATTGTGGTATGTGGGTAAGGCTCCGTTTGGCAAAAATGGGTCAAGAACCCTGTCTGTGACCTCAAACAAGTGTTTTCACAGTTGCAAAATGCCATCTTCAGTGGTTCTGTCTTTTGTCAACAATGGATCTGCATTTTACCTCCCCCACACTTATCCAAGTATATCTGCTGCACAACCACCTACGAAGCACGAGAAGAGAAAATATTATGACGGGACGAGAAAATCGAGCAAAGAAGGAAAACGAAAAACAAAGAAACAAAAGCAAGTGAAAGAAATATGAGTTGCCTCCCATTAGCGCCCTTGTTTAACGCCATCGACTCGACGATTTCTCGTTTTCGCACTTAAGCTCCTAGAGGAGGATCCTCTAGATTAATCCCTTCAACCGTGTACGATTTAAATCCTTCATAAGAAGGATTCAGTCCATGCCCCTTCACCTCACTGTCCGAATTTTCAATTACTTGATCAGGGGGCTTAAGTGGCTGTTGTGTCTCAATGGGTCGGGCAAGGTCCCGAAGTGTTCTGTTCTGAGTCATATCCTGACTGTGATCACTGTCAGGTTCACTGACAGTCTGCTCTCAATTTCTAACTGTTGATCAGTCTCACTGCCAAAATCCAGCTCAAACAAGTTCGAACGTTCACCAACTGCTGCTTGCTCACAAAGGTTCCTAGGCATAAGAAAAGGAAACAAAATCAATTAATAACCAATCCCCGGTGACGGTGCCAAAATTTGATGGGTGTCGAGACCACCAAAAATAAAATCCTAAGTACCGAATACAAATAACTTGTAAATAGTGGTAAAAGGAGTCGATCCACGAGGATTGAACGAATTTGTCACTTTCGATATGCCAAGGAACGAAAGCAAATGATTAAAAGGGGGGGAGGGGGTTGAAATTTGTAACTAAACTACTAACAATTAAACTAAACAAATAATAAAAACTAGCTAGATTAACAAATACTCAAGAATTGATAACTCAAAATGAATGGACAACAAATTAGTCAGGAATTTCCTAATCATGCATAGACTACGATCATTGACTCAAAGATTTTCACTTGCTTTAATGATAGATTAGCTATAGTCACCAAGTACCTCTGGCTCCCTCGTTTCTTCTTACTTTTAGAACGATTAGAAGAAACTCCTAATAACCGTCACCTAACTAATTAATAACCCCTTCGAGACTCTCTCCGGGATTCAATTACTTAACAGCATTAAACACTAAAGAAACACTAATCCTAACCGGTTATGCATAAACTCCTGCTTCACTCGATTAGATCGCAAGTTTCTCAATACAAAATCAGACAAAATTAATGTCCTAGTGTCGATTGCCACAAATTCTAACTATCCAGTTAACACCACCAAATAAATTAGTTGGCGATATGCAAATTAACTAATTCTAAGATCGGGCCCTAAACAAAGAATCAATTAACAAACAATGACAGTAAAACGGAAACAATACAAATATCATAAACCAACTAATCAAAGCAATACGGTCTCACAAGTCTAGCATAATATTTGGAAATTCCCAACTAAAAACGAAACTAGCTAATCAATCGAAACCAAACAAAACAAGGTTCAAATCATAATCTAAGATAAAGAAAAGGAGAAACTAGAATAAACTCCTTAATCCCGTCGGAAGTGGTGCTACGTTTCTCGTGTCAGGCCCTTGTCTCAGCTCTCGGTTCTTCTTGTATTTGTAGTGAAAAAGGCATGAATTCCTCTCCCACTCCTCCTTCCACGTTCTGTCAGAATTGATGACCACTAACTCCCACGTTCTCAATGAGTGCGCCCAAGTTGCTACCTGAAAAACGGGCCAGGGTTCCTGACCGTGACCTCAGGTAAGCTTTTTCACTATTTTTCCACATTCTCTCCTCAATAAACGTCCACTAACTCTTTCATATAATGCCATTAATCCCATGAAACGTGCTGCCCCCAATTAACATATGTAACTCCTGTCAAACTCATAGCTTGGGCTTAGGAACTTGGCCAACAATAATGCATGGGCATATTAATCCAAAAGGCCTTGTAGTGGGCTTCTTGAGCAAGCAATTTTCCAACTATATATCCTTGGGCCAATTTTTCTTCAAACTCTCTCATTCATGTGTTTTTCTACATAAAATATAAACTTTAATCAATTATCCACAATCAAATTAAATAGTGGGTCAAATATAAACAATTCTAAGCCCAATATTTCAATGAATATGCAACGTATCAAATAGAAAATTAGAAATATTTTTGTGGTAAGAAAAGGAAACTCAAGAATCTCAACAAAGAGTTCTCCTCTAAACGAAAAATAGAAATATGATCACATAGGATTATTGATATGAGATTACCGGTCAAATCTACTTTTTGTGTTCATATCAATCCATAGCTATGAAGCATTCCAAAGGAATTGACTTAACCAGGTAAGAATTCTTTCCATTGGGGAAAGAATTTTTACTCACTTGAGCCATAGTCTTCTTCTATCGGTAAATTATTTATAAATTTTAAAAATTTCACACTAATTAATAATTCAAATAAAATTTTAGTAATTCTAAAAAGGGGTAATTTCAAAAAACTCCCTATCGTTTTGGAATATTTTTACTTTACTCCCCCATAAAATTATACAACATAATAGGATATAAATACTACATTAGAACGTTTTAGTACTACATTTTGTGGAAAATATACAACACATTTTGAGAGTTTTTTTAAGTACGATATTTTGTGAAAATTATACCATATTTTTCCAAAATGGAGAGTTAAGTAAAAATGTGATGCATTACCCGTTCTAAAAAATGGGTAGTGTATCCTGTCTTCAAAAATAAGGTAACCCCCTTTCTTCTAAATTTTGAATTCTTGATTTTTGGGTGAAAAATCCTATAGGCTATATATATAATAGACTATGATTGTAATCTATATGCACAGACACGGACATGGCGACACGGACACGATACGGATACGACGACATAGATTTTTTTTTGAATTTTCCACGTGAGGAGTGTCGAACACGATGTCCGACACGACATGACACGACACGGCACGGCAAAATTATATTTTTAGAAGTGTCCGTATATCATAATTCATAGATTGTAATATAATATTATATATATACACAAAAGAGCACCAATAATAGATCCAAGTCCAACAAATATATTAAAGTTCAATTCGCCGTGAATAAATATATATTTAATATATATTTTATAATAATTTCTAATATATATTTTCGTATATATATATTTTATAATCATTTCTAATATAATTAATTAATTATAGACCAAAACTAATTTTCGTATTAATATATAGTTTATAATCATTTCTAATACAATTATTTAATTATAATAAATAAACGAATAAATAGTATTAATTTAAAAAATTAAGAATATTAAAAGGATATAAAAATTATACAGAAAAGAAAAAAAAAGAATTAAAATGTGGTGAAAAAAAGAAAAAGAGAAGATCAAAGGACGTAATTAGAGAGTTACATAAATAAATAAATAAATAGAAAAAAATATATAAAAGAATAAAGGGAATAAAAAATAAAAAATATAAAAGAATTAAAAGATTTCTATTTGGTCTCACGCTACATAATTTTTGGGTGCAAATCTCTCGCTTCATATAATTTATAGATTGTGTTGATATTTTGGTATTTTCAATAATGTGCTACTATTACGATAAATTACTTACTTCTATAAATTAAAGAGATGCATATTCTGTTGGTTTGGAAACCTAAACCTTCCGAACATAAACCTAAAACAAAAAACAAAAAAAATAAGAAATCCCAAATCTCATCAATTTTTTCATTCCATCTCCGTATTATATAATTGGAGGATTCTTGTTGTCGAGAGGCGAACCTGCGTTAAATGTCTTCTCCAATCTTATCTCTCACCTCTGTTCGCCCTGAAAATAAGTTTCCCCACAAAGCCTTAATCTTTTCTACTGATTATTCTGCGAATCTTATTCTGTCTTTAGATTCCCAGAAGTTTTTTTGAATAACATTTTCCCACCATGGGTGACCCTTCCAAGGTCTGTATGCTATATTCAGTTCTTGTTGCTTATTTGGCTTATTTAGTTTGTGTAGTGAATTTGCTTTACTGTTTTAGTCTGGTCGTGTAAGTTACAATTCGTTTGATATGGGTTGGTTCAAGATTAATGAGCTATTACGAGTTTGATTGAATTTTGCTAATTTTCTGTTTGTTATTGTGTGAATTATGTGTGTGTTTTAATGCTTTGGTGTTCCTGTTTGCTAGTTTTTAGTTTTAGGTGAAAGATAGCTTCTTGATTGATGGCGTTTCTGATGTTTTGGATTATTGTAGACATTATTCTTTTTATCAACAGAGTACTACCTGAACTAATCTGAGTTATGATAAACTGTATGCTTGATTTGGTATATGTGCAATGGAGATATCACTCTGATACACACACCCCATGATATATGTATGGGGTGGATGATATTCTTGATTGTGAGTTAATTGTGTCACATTGCATCTAAAGCTCAAGCAGAAGGGAATCTGGAAATAGATGGATCTCTTCAACGAACACTTGTTTTCTGTTTACATGTTTTTTAATATGATTTGTACTTGTAAAAGGATATGTATGACATGATCATGGCTTCTTCTGCGTCTGTTTTCCTTTCTTTTTCTTGCAAGATTATGTGATTTTTGTAATATGGTTTTTATTTATTGTATAATATAAATCTTCAGCCACACATATGGTGTCAGACTATAAATCTATTAAGTGCTGAAGGTATTACTTTTCTCTCCTCTGTAGGTTTTGCTCTTTGGGTCTTTCACTGAGGATGAGTCCCGCTCATGGCAATCTCCAACAGCCTCCATTACCCAAAAACATGAAGAAAGAAAAGAATTGCAAGCAAATTCCCAAAATCTTGTACCTGTATTAACATTTGGTAGTTTTGGCACTATCTCTGACACACAGGTCGGTTTTTCTAATGGAGCTCAAGATAAACAGTCCTTTGCCATCCAGAAAGCCAATACAGCCAAGAAAACAGCCGCTGAAGTCGTGCCTAGTGCTTCTGAAAATGGAAAATTTCATAATTCTAATCATGATCTGATTGAAAATCGAGAAATAATTGATGGAATCAACTTTAATGCATTACATCTGTTGGATAATACAGAGATAGATGGAAAACCTGTTTCCAAGTTGCCGGTTCATGGAGGCGCAAAAGTGAATGGAATCATTAATGGTTTTTCAGGTCCTGCTTCAGATAATCGAGATATATTACCACGAGGCCTGATTAATTCAGGGAACTTGTGTTTTCTGAATGCAACATTGCAGGCTCTTTTGTCATGTTCTCCATTTGTTCATCTCTTACAGGGACTGAGAAATCGTAACATTCCAAAGGTTTGCTGTTTTACATTTCTTTTTCTGATTTTTTTTTTTTTTTTCTTTTTTGTTGTAATATAGCATTAGGCTGTATATTTTTATAGTGTTTGCATATTCTTAAAAAAGCACTTGTGCACTTTTTGCCTTTGTAAGGACTTTGGTAGTGTTTAAAACCAAAGCTAGAAGCAGTTCTGGACCAATTTCTAGCTTGTAGGTTATTTTCATAAAATGAATGTAAGTTTGTTTAGTCTAACTTTTTTTTCTTCCAAACACTTGACCTTATTTTCTTTTAACCTTTTGTTTTTCAAAGACACACCACTTTTACTACTACAACTTTAGCTTCTACCTCTGCTTTTCCAAATGCAGAAGTTTTCGCACAATACTTAAGGGGATCTGATTCTATTTTTAGGTTGGCTATCCTACGTTAGCTGCATTTGTGGAGTTCATTGGTGAATTTGATGTTGTTGCTGGAACAAATACAAATTCAAAGAAGAAAGTTGTTACTGTTCTTGAAACTGGAATGTCCTTTAGTCCCTCCATGTTTGAAGGCGTGTTGAGAAAATTCACTCCTGATGTATCCAGTAATATATCAGGAAGGCCTAGGTGTGTTCTTCTAACTCATTGAATGAGTTCTTAATTTTTTTCTTAAATATCTTTTTGTATTAAATATATTGAAACAATTACAACTGTTTCTCTCTCTGTTTACAGACAAGAGGATGCACAAGAGTTCTTAAGTTTCATTATGGATCAAATGCATGATGAGTTGCTGAAGCTTGAAGGGAAATCTCAGTTAGATGGGAGAAATTCGTCACTGGTTTCTACATCAGAAGGTGATGAGTGGGAGACAGTGGGCCCGAAGAATAAATCTGCTGTGACGAGAACACAGAGTTTTCGACCTTCAGAACTTAGTTCAATTTTTGGTGGACAATTGAGGAGTGTCGTTAAAGCAAAAGGTAAGTTTGTCACCTGTTGGAAACGGCTTTCATTTGCATTTGTGGCACTTGCTCGGTAAGATGTTAAGAATTTCAATCATATGCTAATAAATTGAAAAAATGTCAAATATTTCTTGGATTAAAGTTCCAAAATTTGTTTCTTGGTATGTGTAGTTCTTCTCAGATTTTATTGTTATTTCACACATATCTGGAATTTTTTGTTTTGATTTCAATGAATCTGATTGATCTTATTAATATAATCATTATGGGCAGGCAACAAAGACTCCGCAACTGTTCAACCATTCCTGTTGCTCCATCTAGATATCTCTCGTGAAGTTATTCGAACTATTGAAGATGCTCTTCGCTTGTTTTCTGCCCCAGAAACACTAGATGAATACCGAACGTCGATAGCCGGAAAGGTAATTTCACATGATTATATATCATTTTATCAATATGGCATGCTAATAGTTTTTCATACAGTTTCTTGAACCTGTACTCATTTAAATTCCTTGTGCATGGTGCATTTATTTGTGTCGGAACAGGTTCAAAGGGTAATAGAGAATATACTAGTCAGTTTTGTGTGCTTGGGATAGATGAGTTATATATAATACCCATTTATCCTTTAATGTCTGTCATTTAGTGTCATTTCTTCACTTTGAAGTTGTCGGTACTATATGTACTAAGTTTCCTTCCATCAATCTCCAATTCAAACTTTGTAATTTGGCCCTCACAACTATAAACTTTAAGTGGGAAAAAAAAAAGAAGAAGTCATAATCATGGAATATGGATTTATTAATAATTTCAGCACCAGGATATGAAACTGAAGTTAATTTTTCCCTTTAAAAATTGATCCAAATTTCTTGACTAGTTTTGGTAAGTACAAGTGCTTAATTTTGTTCATACATAGTGAAAAAGAATTAGGTTAGAAATGGTAGGCGTTTTTATATTATTATTGATGATATTCCATGGAATTTCAGGCAGGGGTTGTGGCTGCGAGAAAATATGTCAACATACAAGCACTTCCAAAGATATTGATATTACATCTGATGCGTTTCGGTTATGGCAGCCATGGAAGCACCAAATTGCATAAGTCTGTTCGTTTTCCTCTGGAATTGGTGTTAAGCCGCGACCTGCTTGCTTCTACTTCAGTGGAGGTATCATTTATCTGCCCTCTTTACCTTTTGCTTACTTGGATCTATAATAGTGATGATAGGTTGATAATGAGAATCTTTCCGTGAAATTGATTTTTGATGATGGAATTAGCGTCGCCTGAGTTTTAGAAATATCTGAAACTAGCCATATTGTTTGAATATCGTGGCTTTTACTAGATTGTCTATGTTTGTTCTTGATGTAAATGAAAGTGGTGCTACTATTCGGAAAAAGAGAGACATATAAGCTAAAGTTGTATCATCTGTGTTAACATTATCTTTAAATTGGTGGTGGTGGTGACCAAGAATTGTCAAATTTGATTGAATTTTGATGGTCGGAAAAGGGAAGTTATATTTGTAACCATAGAAGGGGCTATGAAAATGTTTTCTAATGCGATAATTATACCGGCATACCTTAAGTTTTTGCCTAATTACACAAACTTCATGTCACCCCTGCGGTTTGAGAAATTACAAAAATTTCCCACAACTTTATCTCAAATTTTTTACCGATAACTACTTTGCCCTCAACCCTCAACATTTGCCGTCAATATTTTGATTTTAAATTTATGACTATAATAGCATGTGTAAGGCCAAATCTTAGGATCTGCCGAGGGAAGTTTCTGTAATTTCTCAAATCTTCGGGAAAGTAGTTTTTTGTTGTAATTATCTCTACTGTAATAGACTCTTTTAATTTGAGATTTAGCAGAAGGCACCTCCCTCTATTGAAACTACAATCACACCCTGGCCAGACAAATAGAGGGTTTTATTACTTATTTTCTTGTGCGATCAGGATGACTAATGACTAGTAAAACTTGTAAAACAGAAGCAACCTCAAGGTGGTAATTGTAACTTCAATTAATAAGAGTTTTTTCTCTAAAATAATTTGGGGGAAGCCTCATGGGATTTTTGGTAACTATACCTTTTTGCCTAAACATATGTTCTGAAATGTGCAGGGTCGAAAGTACGAACTCGTTTCAACTGTGACACATCACGGGAAAGAAGCATCAAAGGGGCATTACACTGCTGATGTCCGTTACCCAAACAGCCAATGGTTGCGGTTAGATGATGCATCGGTTACTGCTATCAGCACAAGCAAAGTGTTGCACGATCAGGCTTATATTCTCTTCTACAAACAGTTATAGAAGCAACTGGAGCTCCAACGCTTATTGTTAGTTCATTTCGGAGATCGAAGTTGTTTGCCTGGAGATACAAAATGATACATGCAGCCTCCTTCTGCTGCTTCTGCTTTTCTAGAGCCGCTTTTCATTGTGAAGCGGGGGTTGGCTGATGAGTTCTTGAACGTGCTGCCCAAAGTTGCTCCCTAGAGTTGGAGCTGACGGCACCGTCTGAGTGTGGGTTTGCTGGATTCGGGTCTGAAAACGGGTCGGGCGCGTTTGTGTATGGGTCAGGCTGGACCCAGCCTTATGGGTTCGGATCTGGACTGGGGCTTATGCCGTTATGCGGGTCAGGTCCTTTGAATATGTTTGGTTCTAATACTTGGACAGAAATGTAAGAAAGTCGTTTCTTCAGGTTTAATGCTATTATCTATCAACTTCCATGTCGTTGGAGAAAGTTTTGCTGGTTTTTTCTGTGATGACTGTGTGCTATTTTTTCTTAAAAAGAGCATTATTACCATGGGTGCAAATATTTATCACTAAACTATGTTCTCCCTTATTAATGGTGCTTTAACAAAAAGCTAAGCGCAGTTAAAATGCAAATATCCTTATTCTGTTCTTGTTTTATTACATCATTCTCTTCACTTAGCTCAACAATAATTATCCAAATCAGGAGATACAACAAAGAAAATTTTTGTTCAAACTCCAACCACCAAATTGCTATAACCAAAACCATTAAGAAAAAATAATAGCACTAGCTATGATTGTACACTCAGACAGAACATGGTTATACTGATTTTTTTTAAAAAAATTATGCATCATAGCCTTTCAATTCCCTTTGCAAATTCTAATATATTTTCACACACCACCCCGCCTAAAATTATGGAAATTCCCAAAATCACAGAATCAAGAACTCAAAAAACTCTCTAGAAATGAGGCATAGCTTTTAGCCTTCCCTCTCCTAAACAGAAACACCAAAACCGATCAAAAACATAACACTAAAAAACTGCAGATTTTCTCTGTACAATTTGAACAGAACATGTATTATCATCATTTGCCTCATCTGAGTAACTAGGAATCCACCAAACTCTAATACTCTTATCAAGACTTCCACTATACAGCATGAAACCACCCCCAACCCTCATAGGTGATGCTTGCAAACACTTAACAGGCCCTTCATGGCCCTTGATCACCAAATACCTAAAAAGTCCTCCATTCACTTCTCTCTTCCATACACAGATACTTCTATCAGCTGATCCACTGCACAAGAACTCCCCCATCAAACACATGCACAAAACCGACATTTCGTGCCCTTTCACCTCGTAAACCGCCTTCCAAGAATCCAAATCCTTATTTCCAGCCCACCCCATCAGAAAACCATCCGACCCTCCTCCGTAAACCACCCTTCCGTCATCGGTAACCACCACGGTGTTCAGCGAAACGTCCCGTCTGCCCTCCAAGATCCCCTTAAGCGAATGCATCCCGTTTCTGCCCTTTCTACCCCAGACCTTGATCTTCCCATCTGCAGAAGATGAATACAAATTCCCACTGCTCAATACCAGTCCGTTTATGGCGTCGTCGTGGGCTTTAATGGATTCCAAACACTTGAAATCCGAGGTTGTCCAAACCTTAATGGTTTTATCCCAAGAACCAGAGTATATTACCCCATCTGAGACGGCTAAACAAGAAATGCTATCCGAATGCTCAATCCACAAACGCTTGTGGTTCCTTCTAGTCTGGACATAATTGTCCTTTTTCATGAACTTCCCCAAATAGTCCTTGGTTGTAGGAAGAGTTTCAACAAGCCTAAACAAATTCTCAGATCTTCGAGACACTTTCCACACCCTAATCTTGCTATCCTGATGGGCAGTGTAAACTTTGTTTCCAGAAGTAACAAGGGCCTTAACCGAACCGTCTCCTTGCCCGAATTTCGCAAACTGCCGTAAATCAGGCTGTTGCCAAACGATAATGTCTTTGCCTTGTGAAGCACTCAGGATGAATTCCCCGCAGAGGGCTAAACAGGAAACCGATCCCACGTGGCCCGCAAGAACTGCTAATGATTTGTATGACTGGAAGACCGAAACCGGCGAAGATTGAATCTTGAAATTGAAATCTTGAAAATTGTATCCCAAAGAAGGTGGCGGGCTTTCGTCGGTGTCGGTGCAGCTTCTCTCGCTGCAACTCGGTGATGGAGTTGAAGACAGGAATGGCGTCGATATGGTGCTGTATTGAGCATTAGAGCTCATTGACTGAAGCATGATTATGATCTTGAATTCTTGATTTCTTAGAAGGAAATGTGGTGAAAGGGATCTAAAATAGAGAAATGAATATTTGGAGCGGAGTTGGAGGAAGGTTGAAGAGAAGAAGGTAGGAATGAGTCACGGAATTCTTGCAGTAAAGATTATGAGTTTATGACTATAAAGTATAAATTAATCAATTCAAGATGAAGGGGGGAAGGTGCAACGGCTACTTTGACAAAGGCAAAATAAAGTCTATCAAACTCATGAGAAAGGGTAGTTTTGGGAAGCCACCTGGCTCCCAATTGTTCCATTTTTATTTTATTTTTTTAGAGACTTTTTTATATTTCCTTTTCGTGGATTGAGTCGGGTCTGATTATTTGGGTGTAAAATTCTCTTTATTAATGCTAACTGTGTTCCTAAGACCTCGAACTCCAAACTTCTGGTTAACTAGTATAATATGAAACCGTTAAATTACACCAGTCGGTAAAAATTATTCTCTTTGCGGGGAAGAATAATTAAAATACTAGGTTTAGTGAACTAATATGCTTTATTAATTGGGTTATTAATTAAATTAAAATAAAAATTATGATCGTTTAGTGTAGTGGGTTGTTTACATCTGCAACCCATGCGAAATTGAATAATTATAACTTCTATCTTTTTAGATAAAAATATTATACAATCTAGCCTTCCAAGTTTGAAAAATTACAAATGAACCCATTTCGGTTGAATTTTTGGCAAAATTATTCTTGAATTGATTATATCTCACCACTAATTAGTTTCTCATAACCCACGCATTATTCTCAAATGACAGGTAATTTATGAAAAATTTTGAAGGATCAACACATGATTCGTTTGTAAATTGATATTCATAATGACATTTTCCCCCTCAATTAGTGGTGAGAAACTAAATAGTGGTAAACTATAATCAATTAAAAAAAAAAATCGTGAAAAATCTTACCGAAATGAGTTTATTTGTAATTTTTCAAACTTGAAACGGTAGGTTGTTTAATATTTTTATTTAAAGGAGTAAGAGTTGTAATGTAATTACCCAATCTTACGAGGAGTGTATTATGTAAAAATACCTTAATTGGTTGGTGTAGTTAGTGTATTTGTAGAAGTAAATCCTCGGTGAATGAAGAAATTTTTGTTATAATGCTCTATTTTATTCCCCAAGAATTGGTGAATATGAAGTTGATTGATTGAAAATATTGACGTTAATGAATATTTGAGAAAGAAATTATAATAATAACAAAAGAAACGCGTGCACTGTTGTTATTTCGTCATTTTTATATTGAGTACTATTTTATTGAAAACTTGAATTATTGCACGGGGCTTATTGAAAATTTATGATCAAGGAGTTATTTCAACCTGATTTAACATTTTGGCGCATGTTGGAAATAGTAAAACGTGTGATTTAAAATGAGACATGATTTAAAAAAATATTTGATCGAGCTAATAATTCCACTCTCTTTTAGATAAATTTGTCTGCACTATTGCTTATGGTTTTGTGGAACAACAGATCATAATCATACTTCAACAATGGGCGATCGTCTTTCCATATATAACAACTTTATGAGCATTATACATTAGGAGAATAACAAACTCACGATACTTGAAAAAAAAAATTATAAAATAAATTTGCCTACGTTGTAACTTTTGGTAAAAAGAAATAAATTTAAAAGTCTTGACCTTTCATCGAGTCTATTTGTAGAAGGATACATATTTTCACCACGTGATACATTTTCATTGAGCCATTAATTTCCATTCATAATTAAAAAAAATAAAAAATTATTCAAATCGAAATTTCCAAAAATTCAAAGTTGGTGTATTTGACTCCCTTAGTACACTGTCTCAAAAAAAAGACTCCATGAGTACACAAGTAACACATCTATCATGCTATTGCTCCAAAGTTTATTGAAATTTGATCATCTAAAGGCAAATATAAAACTTTGGTTAGTTCTTTTTCCGCAGTACCCAGATATTAAGAACTAAGAAGAAACAGATATTAACTTTCTTATAACATCAATCCTTTCAAAAAAAAAAAAATCATCAACATACTTCATCAAATGACGTGTTACTCAATATACTTCATCAATATATCAGAAAAAGAGGTGTCCAAATTTTATCCTATTGTCAACTTTCAAATGATTTAAAAATTAAATGGATGAAGAACTGTCCGATCAGATGGTAGTTGACTAGTTGTTTACCCAACAAAGTTCTTAACAAAAAACCCTCATTTTAAAAAATTATCCTCTAGAAATATTAGATATCTTCACACTTGGCTTATGTTAAGACCCAGGATTCTTATATTGCCACGTATAACAGAATTCTAGAGCAGTTCTATAATATAAATTCATTAAAAAGATATTTTACTTAAAATTCTGAAGAGCAGTTTGATAATTGGAAGTTTGTTGCAAAAAAAATGTCAACTCATTTGCAAGTTTATTAAACCTTGAGCAATGCTTAAATATAGCTACAAAAACTTGCTTCATTCCTTAAAGCCACATTTGCTATATATGAGAGTATTTCTTGAATATTGTGAAATTCTAATCTCCAGACTAATCAAGTAAATTCTGATTTATATGATGTCTAACTTAGTATCAGAACATCCAGATTAGTAGACAATGTATTGTTTGCATAGTACATCGATACACACTACATAGCTTCAATATTGAACATTACCTCACAAAAGTATCAACAATTATATAGTAGTTTCTGAGACTTTATGCTTCTTTCTGATTTCTTGTAACAGGTTTTACCTTGAATTATCCCCTGATACAGTTTGCCATCAAGTTTGATATTTACACTTGGGGTCCTCAAGTCATGCTACTCCTCGTACGCACTCTGTCTATAATCATTTGCCGACCGGATAAGTCTTCTTCATAACCAACAACCTGCAGGTAAATCAAAGTATCAAACATGTTCCTCATTAAGCCAGACCCCACTTCTCGATTATTGATTAAGGTTTTAGAAGCTAATTAAAAGTGTTAGGTTTGTATTTTCTCTGTTAAATTCCAGTTTATGAAAAGGAAACAGAAACTGTGGAAGATGTGTTGCAAATGCAATAAGAAACCTGAGAATCAGTTTGCGTTTCACTAAAACCATCATATAGTCCCTTAGCTGCAGCATCAGTTGAGGGATTATCGTCCCCTTTGTCTGACCTGAACAAACAAATTTCTCCATGTAAGATGGAATAAGATAGCTAATCATAAATATAACATGCGATCATTATTATTCTTTCAAGTACAAATATCACAGGAACATGTTAATGAGACATATCTCTTAGTACAGGCAGCATTATCTAAAAATAAAAGGATTATTACACTGACATACCCTAGGTTTAACCTAATTACAGAGACTTCCCTGAGGTTTGAAAAATTAAAAAGACTTCCCTGGTCAAAGAATTTACAGTACATCCATGGATTAATGAATTTTGTAGCCTTCATCTCTAATTCTTTATGAATGCCTTATTATTCCCTTGGACACTGACTGATCAATAATACGTTTAACATTTATGACTATAATAACACACGTTATGCCAAACCTTAGGATAAGTGGGGGGTTTTTTGTCAATTCTCAAATCTCGGGGGAAGTTGGTGTAATTATGAAAAACCTCAAGGTAAGCCAATATAATTCTCCCAAAGCTAAACAGCTAAAAATGGGATCCTCAATTTTTCTAAGTATGTTTGTATTTTCACAGAGATGGAAACCACATGTTTCTCAAATCAAACTAGGAAACTGTACAGAAAAAATTATTACGAGAGAAGAGAAAAAAAAGAAAAGTAAACAAAGAAATAAACGAGTAAGAACAAGAGACAACAGCACCTGTTAATATTAGTCCAGTGATTAGATGGCCCTGGATCAGGGTCGGAGTCAGAATGCTGAGCAACATGGCTTTGATCAAGCGGTGCATAATTAGAGGCTGGCAACTGCTCACAGTCAAGGCTAAATTCAGTGTTAACAATTTCGAGTACAAGAAGTTTGAATTTAAAAGAAGTGCTAGCAGGATACATTTTCACGGAAAACACTAGTCTCGAGACACTTCTGATCATGGATCTAACCCCAAAAAAAAAAACATTGAAGTATGATGCATATAGTAGAATTTTCACATGAAATATGTACAGCAATTTACCTTGCACGTTTGCTCTAGCAAATCATCTATAGCTGCAGCAACATCTGGAACTATAGAAGGAACTCCTTTAGTTGTTTCCGTTGCATTGTTATCGGTAGGAATTTTCCTATCGACAGTTTCATCATTTTTGGAGAGGAAAGGTAGCGGATGCTTTATGCAATCATTTCCTGAAAGCTTTGCCTTCTTAATATCACTATTTGAATAGTTCTCATCTTCTGCAACAGTTTGCATGCTTCTCAGATTCTGTAACTGACTTGGATATTGGCTGGCAAAATATAATCCCATTTCACGATCTTCAGAGGTGAGCTCTTTTGGGTAAAATTTTTTCACATCAACAACTTTATTCTGTTTCAGAGATTCAAGAGTTGACTTTTTTTCCCAAGAAATAAAAACCATTACAGAAAGCAAAAAGAATATGCTTCAAGAACCTGCATGACGCATTCATATATCCAGTCAGCTGTAACTATATGTATTCCCCATCGACATGCAGCATCGTACTTATCACCATCAGCAAATTTAGTTAACAGATGTGTGACTTTCTTAGTCAGTTTTTCCATGAATTTCACTCCAAGGACATAGCACAAATTCCGCAGCAGTTGTCTTTCTTTCATATCATACCGTGAAACACACAGGCGATGTCCTTCAAATCCAGGTAATGGAATTTGACATGGAAGTGGAGAGTAGAGAATGTGACTGCTAACATCCAGCAAACAACCATCCTTCAATAATAAGTTCCAACTATGTTAGCACTTTTGTAAACTAAATTTCTCATATATAAAAGAAATTTTTTGGAAGGGATATGAAGGAGTTCATGAATCAACAAATAGGTCTTGGAAAGAAAAAATATCCTTGGGGATTTCAAGAGAGGGTTAGCATTTTCTAGTGAGGAAACAAATTCATTACTGGTCTAGCGAAGGTGGAGCATCTTAACTCTATAGAGGCAGAGCCAACTCATAAGATGAAAGAAAAGCAGCAAAAATTATGTGAATCAAAGGAGAGAGAAACCTTTCACTAAAGCAACAATATGTCAAGTTAAAGCTATCATATTTAATTAGGGAAAAGATAACTTGCCATCAAAAGTACCACATTTTTAGACATTACATTCTAAACCTTTTTTGTGCCATTTACCATCTAAAGTATATGAGGCATTGCAAGTTGCCGCCTCAAGTGGAATATTCTGGTAAGAACTCATTATACACAATGGTAGTTAATGATTTCCATCAAAATATAAGAAGTTATAGTTAGAAATTGTTGAAAGGAATATAAACTGAATATTATTATTAATGTAGTGTACTATGTATTGCATAGAGAACAACTAACCTCAATATATATAGAGATTACAGAAGTACCAAACAGACTAACTGACTAAGAGTCCTAATCCTATCTAATATTCATTTCCTAATCCTACTCAGATACTAATTCTAACATTACTCCTTAAGTCGGAGCATGTGTAACAAACATGCACAACCTGTTGCAAAAATCAAAAGAAATTTGAAACCCAAACAATTAAAACATTCTAAGATCCGAAACTATCAACCCCCCCCCCCCCCCCCTTTTCAAACTCAGAAACCTTGAAGTTTGGAATTAAAATCAAGCGCATCAATATCCTTGGTGCATCCTTCATGCAGAAGCATCATTCACAGTATATTGAGCAGACAAATAGAGATCACGATTGAGAGTTTTTTTTGGTACATCGTGACTTGAGTAGACAGAATCACAGACAACCTAAACATTATGACATGCCAACAGGGGTTGGTACAAGTGGTTAAAAGGTTCTTCCTCCAAGGCAATGACCCGGGTTTGAATCCCTCTAGTCACTTGGGGTGTGTGTGATAAATAAATTAAAAAAAAAAAAAAAAAACTACTAAACATTAGGACATTGATAAAAGATCACGAATCAATCATGATAGAAAGTATGACAAAGCCTAGATATGAGTAAAATCATGGTCATGCCATGATAACAAAGAGTTGACAAAAACACATTCTGCCTGATAAGAGAGTTGACAGGTTAAAGTTCCTTCTTGAGAAAAATCACGACCTAGTCGTGAAAGAGAGTTATGGTCATGTCATTATAACAAAGAGTTCAGAATCGTGTTCCACCTTGAGAAAAAATCACGATCTATTCATGACAAAGAGTTTATGACAATATCATGATAACAAAGAGTTGGCAGGATTACATCCTCCAATAAGATAAACCAAGAGCTGGTTGACTGAGATAGTGTTTTTTTTTTTTTTTTTTGTTTGGAGGGAGGTAGGAATTCAAAAACTTTAGAACTAGGAATATATATTTTTTAAACAGAATAAGGGGGTGGGAGGTAAGAACAAAAAAAGAAACAGAGTTACAATAAAAAACCTAAAAATTGAGATGACCAAACATTGGTCGCAGAATCTAAAAAATAGCAAAATTGAGGTTTATAATGCTGCAGAGTAGGTGACGTCGCGGCGGCAAGAATTGACCATAAAGGATGATAGTTGTGGAAACTAGCAAAACAACACCGATCCAATTTTTTTACTAGTTCTAACAGAAATGGTTTTCAATAAGAGGAAATATTAGTGACTTCAATTTAGTGAAAATTAATTGGTGGAAATAGCGGGATTGAAATGAAGCTGGTAGTGGCAAATTCATACTTATATGGTTCAATCACCAATTACGGAAGCCGACTTTGTAAAATCAATTTTAGGCTGAGGTTGAGTCATCAAGACAATGCAAAGAGGTATCTCTAGCAGGACGGTGCGTTTTTGGACAGAATATAACAGCAGAATTTGATGAGAATTGGTAATTTGCAACTTTTAGCATTGTTTAAATAGTAAACGGTAAGCCAAAAAAAAGCTTAGAATGGAATACCTCAAAAAAGAAAAGGGTAAATTATGTTCATAGCTCTTTTTTTTTTTTTTTTTAATAAATTTTATGGCAAAGCATCTTTTCCCCTATTTTTTATATGTACAATTCATACACTTCAGAAAGAAAGGGTGAAGTGTATTTTTTGATTCTGAAGGGTGAAGTGTATTTACTCTAATTAACGGGCCTAAAATTAAATTTAATAACTGACTCTCATAAAAATGAAAAACAGATAAAGGAAAAGACCACTTAACACATGGCTGGCAACAAAGAGCCCAGTTTACTGACATAACTATGATAAGACGAAATACGTCCTACGCACCGGTAATCTGACATCACTGTGTCAAAATGCAAGAAGGCAAACATATTAAAATACTTCATTGCTGTTAGCAACATATTCATCAGCTTCAATGCTTGTGTTATCGAGAGGAGTTTTTATGTTTATTGATTTTCAATTTTCATCATGAATCACTTCATGATGAATTCAACCTAAAAAATGAGATGAGTGGATTTTTATTTTCCATACAAGCAGAGGCTGTACTGTCAGGGATTTTATGTTAACCGAGCCACTTAGACACAGGCCAATATTAAACAATAATATACAAATACCTGTAGGCATGAACGAATCCAATGCGTGGAAACATATGTACTCCTGACAATCTTCATCGAGCAGGGCATAACACCATGACGCTCAACAGTGAAGTGCACATTCTTTTGGTTTTTATCTGTAACAACCTTCCCACCACCTTCTTTAACCCACAGAACAATTTCTGGTCTCTGATAATAGCCAGAGAAAATATCATTGAAGTCAAAAGAAAGAAAATGACCCAATATGGTGAATAATATAACTGAAACTAAAAAGGATAAAGAAACCAAAGGAATAAACAACATCAAGTCACAGTCAAGGCATTTGAACCAGCAAAACATCACAACATGAGAGAAGAGAAGATATAACTCCTCAAATTCATTAGACAGGACCATAAAGCTGACTACTCTGTCACACCAACTGCCTAGAGTCAATTTCATGCTCTCCTTAATCACAAACACTTGAAATTTAGCTATTCACACTCTACTGTTGCATATTATGAGTGGCTCTTCTTCTGATAAGTTATCAGTAAGGACATTTAAACATTAGTTACTCAAAGAATGACAAATGATCAAGTATGACAAGGCAGCAAGTAGTTAAAATTTGCATAAAATGAATCTTATGTACATCATTGAAACCTGACCCACTGAAGATTTTCGGTGAGACATAACCTGATTAAAAACTGCAAAAAACTTAATTTTTTAAATAGCATTTTGTGCAATTAGAGGATGCTATCAGCATCTCATTAGGCTGTAGGGACCACAGCGAGTTCACTTTCAGTGATATCAAAACCGAAGTTGAACATAGCAGTAAGTTATTCTGCTTCAGAAAGAGAACACTGGGGTCTGGTGAGCAAAACAAATGCTAACCGGACATTTATAGAATCTATTATTGCGAATTACATGGAAACAGCAGCTTACCTGTTCTTCAGGAAAAGAGCTGGAAAAGCAGAACAGTTTCCCGTTAAAGACAGTTGATGACTGCATGGTTCCTTTGCTCATTACACTTTGCACCTCCAGCTTAGCATCTTTTTATTAAAAAAAAAAGAAAAAAAACATAAACCAATTTTGATTAGCTTGTTCTGGTTTTTTATAAAATGATGAAACTTATTATTCTCCACTCTTACTATGTAATGCTTCAGGTTGTGAATACTTGTTGTCCCAGATACTATGTTCCACAGTCTGGGAAGCTGAGACTTTCGCCACACTAGTCATGCTCGGTGCAGTTGTTTTGTTGACAAAAACAGGATCTGTTAATATAGTAGAAGGAAAACCCATTAGAAGTGTTAAATGAAAAAAATAGGTGTAACAAAAAAACTGTACCTTTTGGAAGAAGCACATCATAAGCAATGTGTCTTTGAAGTACAGGAACTTCTTTCTTTTTGGAGGTGCATTCTTCAAGCCACGTTGTTTTAACCACGTAAATTATTCCAAAAGCTGCAAGGCTTCTTACTTCCTTAATTTCACTGCAGAATTATTTACCATGCTAGACCATATTAGTGATCAAATGTCCAGACTGTACGAATATTTGACATGAATAATAGGCAAATATACAATATCAGTAATACCCGTACATTAACACGACACAAATTTTGTTTCCCTAGATTAACCAACCACAAATCGAGCAATAATACGTCCAAATCTTTGTAAAAGATGAGTTAAAAGCCTAATAAAGAAACTAACTCAAGGAGTGAACACCTTTCCGCAGCAAAAAGATATAGGATCAACGTTGTGATTATTATATTTCATCATTTTCCTGATTGTCATGTACTCTGCTAACAGGATCACATTTTAAATTGTTATTCACATAGGATGCAGTAAAGATGTAGGGGCAGCTAAGCACAAGTTGCATCAATTTTCATGCGGCAGAAATCAACGATATAAATAGACATGAACCTTTTGACTAGTGCATACCCTAAGTAATATGATGATAACTAACAATTCAATTGGGACAGCAGTATTAAAAATAAAGCAGCTCCATCCTTTACTCTGGTTAGCAAACATTTCAAAGTAAGCCTAACAAGTCCATCCATGTGCTTAATAAACAAAAATTTAGCATAAATCTTGTGCATGACCCATTCTTTTCCTCAAAGGAAAATGCAAAAGACATTAAAAGGATTTCATGTAAAAATTTTAGAAACTTCTTGATGCTGATATAGTGAGATACACTCAGAAAAGAAGCTTTGATGCCATGCTCAATATCTTACATCTCGGAAGGATTTCCAACCACAACATGTGTCAGTTTTTCATTGAAGGACATATAACGAGAACCACCACCTCGGCGAACCATGTCAACTAGCTTCCTCATTTCAGACACCTCAAAGCCAACAAGCCGAATTCTGCACTCGGACAAGTATAGATCATCATCCTCGCTTTGAGAATCATCAGCAACACATGGAGCAAAATTAGAATCATTTGTTTCGTTGTCAGCTGTTTGATCGTTTCCCTCTTTCGATATGGAAGGAACCTCAGAAAATGTTGAATAAAGGTCAGGCAAGGTATTTTCATGATCAGGTTCAGTATCTTGAGCAGAAAAATTGGTTTCCAAGTCCGAGGCAGCAGCCAATGATGACGAGGTATGTTGCGAATTCCTGATAACTTTGCCTTGACTGAGTTGCTCCAATTTAACAGAAGATGCCGAAATACCTTGAACAGGGTAGGATTCCTCACTAAGACATGCTAATGGCCAGCGAAAACCCCAGAAAATTCAAGAAAGGAAAGAGAAAAAAATCAAGTCAGTCACAGTTGCAAAGCTATTCTCTGCAGGCCTGGATAACATCATAGAGTTGAGGCACTGCAAGCAATATAAGAATGATTTTACCTTTACGGGCAACAGATTGGTGAAACCATTTTCTAGTAACTCTGTATATGTGACCCCATCTTTTGGCAACCTTATATTTGTCGCCTTCTGGAGCGTATAAAAAATTAAGGAGACCAATACCCGAGATAATAAACTGGCCATAGTGCACTAAGAAAATAAAATATTATGTACCTACCACGACCAAGTTTAAGTGGATATGGACCGTACAAGTTAAAGTTAAATAATATGCACTTATTTGTAACTGTACACTGAAAGAGTCATGAAGCAGCTATACACTGACATAAAATGAGAATATTCACGGTATTCAAGTTTGAAACCACCTGCAAACAAAAAAATTTTGTAACATAGATTACGTGCAACAAAGACAGAAATCAATGGAACAGGTGTATTCCCAAAGAATCTTCACAGGAAGAATTCAATGCCGTAGTAAGTAGTAACACTAATGGAAGAGTTGGAATATGAAATAACTAACAAGGAGTCACCAGAAAATTGTTAGCAGACTCCGATTAGACAAGGCCAGACTAGCCAAAACCAATATGTAAAGTTTAAATCCAAAATTAACAAAAATGAAATATAGAGAGGATATATCACAGACTAAATGTGTGCATCTCTTGGTCAGTTCAGCAGAATATTTGCCACCATTTTGCAAAACAAGCTTCTCCACTTCCTTTCGTTCATCTGTATACATAAAAACGTTAACCTTAAAACCATGTATATTATGTAAGCTTACAAAAGAAAAACAAATTAACAATTGAAGTTCAACCTGCAGGAATTCCACTAACACATATCGTCAACCCAGAAAATGGAAGTACCCTGTAGGACTCTTGTGGAACTACACGGTGCTCTTTCCAACACTGAAGAAGCCAATTTAGGGTGACAATTGGTTTTTTAAGATTGTTTAGAGCCCACTGCAAAAGTTGGAAAGAGGGGCAAGAAGAAGAAGAAACAGAGTAAGTTAGGAGGTTAAAGTACTATCGTTATGCACCCAATATACATGAGAAAGCCAAAATCAAATATAGGTGGAAGGTTTCTTCTAAATTTTGCTTATATAAGAATCAAATCAGTAATAAAATATTGAAGATACAAAAGCATAAAAGACGTTTAATTAAAAATAGAAACAAACATGTCACCCAACCGCATTGAAAATTTCAAATGTATTTATGTCATTGAACCTTATGCTTGAATCATATATATGCAAATCAGAAGACACAGCACTCCTAACTACAGAATGTCAAAGTAAAAACAATAATAAAAAGGCTAGATTACATATATAAATACACTCAATATTGTTCTTCAACAGCAAATGAAAAATCTCCACATCGAAATAATATAATAATCAGCAGGCTAAACTCCAACTTCAATTCGTCCAGTCACTGTATCATTTCACTTAGAAATGTATGGTGACCTCTTAAAATTTGAAATGAAATTCTTGATGGACAATGTAGAGGATAAATGGTGGGATATGTTCGAATTTGGGTGATATATTCACACAACTTCGGGCATTTTAGTGCCTAAGCAAGACGGATTGAAGTACTCAGATTAAATTAAATGTTTAAAGAACAACCAACTACTCTCTCATTAAGTGTGGATAAATACCATTGAAATGAAATTGTATCAATACAAAAGGATTATAAATGAAAGTCTAGTGAAGAAAGATTACAAACAATGCACAGATAATGGATCCATACCCTCAATTTCAGTACAGAACACTTGGAAATATGAAATAGTCAATTGGAATTAGCCAAGGCTAGTAATAGCATTGATGCTGCCTGAATTTAGTAGAAAATGTCATGAACTCTCGTGCTAAATAACAATCTCATATCACGTGTTTTGGCAAATCACCTTGATCCTGTTTGGTGGCTAAATGATAAGGCCCACATGTGGCCAAGACTGCACACACTCCACCCAACGCTTATTCAATGAGAAGTATTACCATGCAACACCTTTTTCAAACTTCAAAGAGAATAGCATTTACCTATAATTGCTCATGTAAAATTTCAACAATGGATTGCATAGATGACATGTCACCAAATTGTTGCCCAGATTGCATGCAGTGAATTACCACATTATTTACAAGAGCACACAATAAAAGCAAAAATGACAATACTTTTAAGTTAGCGTCGGTTAAATGAAATCATAATCAAGTAATACACAGGTGGCTCTTGCTCATCGTTTGATCCATAATTAGAAGATATCAGGCATGTTCTTTTCATTCTTGTTGTCCCTTGAGTCACTCTTTAGTTTAGTTTCATGGAACGAATAAGAACTCCAATTGAGCACAACATTTCTCATGTGCAAGATAAACAAGGTTCGAGGATGGATAGGAACAAAGGAATTTGGAATAGAACTCCCAGCATTAGAAATAATAAAAATGAAAACCTTGTATTTCTGAGCTAAAACATTCTTCACAATGACAAAACTGACATCTGATGATGCTTTTGTTTGCAATACTCCTCCCATTGCAGTAACCATCTTCAAAATATCTGCCTACAAGACACTTACAAAACCAAGCAATCAGAATGTTGCGTGAGTGAACAGAGCAGGAAAAAAAACACGGAATAAAAGAATTGGAGCTACTAGCTAGTATGTATAAAATCCACCAATCGGTGAACAAATAGAAACATAAAGTCCCTAAAACTCTTTATTGATAATTGTCATAGTTAAAACGTATTTAACACTAAATGCATAGATGCAACGTCAATTTCTGAATGCTGATAGACATTTTGCTTACTAGAATATAGTTTCCCGGACTGCTGGAATATCATTTAAGCAATTCAAATTTTCTATAATAATCATATATGTGATCAAGGGATTCTACAGAAGAAAGATTCATCCAAACTCCAATATAATCCTAAGCTGAAATGTAAGGTAATTAGGTAACATAGATATAATCAAATGATTTTCTTTATCTTTTTTTAAATCAATGGATTTATAGAGTATTTATGTCTCAAGTACCTTTTCATCCTTCTCAAAACCAGAGGCAAGTATGTTTACACCATCCATTCCAAGGCAACAAGTAAACCCCTGATTAGGTAGCGCTCTATGTTCTTTTGCACAAGACAACACGCACTGAGGACCTGCCACACGGAAATATAGCTAAAATCAAAACTAAACAGGATTAAAGATGAAAGATAATTTATTAACAATCAACAAATCAATGAAGAATAGCAAAAGGCAATGTCATCTCAAAGTTCAGAATCCACCCCTCACGTGATAAACTAATAATCAACAAGCAATGAAGCAATAAAAAGTTCAACCACTCAAAAGAAAGCAACAAGTTCCACCACAAAATCAGTAGTATATCGTTCCAGAGGACCTTGCTTGAACTATGCAGGTTTTCTTAATATTTTTTAAGCACACTGCATCAACAAACTGAGTTTCATTTCTTAAGGGTTCAGCCATAGAGTAGTGAAAATGGCATGGTCCCTAATTATCAATAAAAGAATAGCACGATCTTTAATCTTTTTATGGATGTTACTTCAGTTGCATTCCTCAGTGACATCACACAAATATCAGATGGTTGTTCTGTCGGCAACTAAATCAATTTATTGGGGTTTAGAGTTCCCTCTTTGTCCCTCTGTCCAAGTTTCTTCCGTGATGACTCCTGAGTATGATTAACATATTTTGCAGCTCCCATTAAATATATAATCTGCAATTTAACTAATGATACAGATTTGCAAGCAGTCAAGCACATCTCGCCATTACTATCTTTGTCGATAATCAAATCTACTTTCCGTTGTGAAGTCTAGTCACAGAAAGTATCATCTATTCTAATTCAAACCTGCAAACGATCCCTATCCCCTATTTCAATTTTCAGGTCCGAAGCTGAATTAAGTTATGTCTCAAGCAATTACATCCTACCATCATTCAAAAACATACCGATCAACTTACAGCCCTTTGATCGAAGATCCTCAAACTTTTCCTGCAAAATTCAGCCCTAAAATCAAAAAATAAAGCAAATAAATCCCAGTACAAGTTAAATGCAGCTCAAGTTAAAAAAAATCCCAAAACCCCAAAACACTGTGAGTGAGTAGGTTGGGTAAGTAGAGGTCTTTACATGCTCGGCGGAGGCGATGACGTGATAATCGCTGGGCCCATTACGCGAGGGGTCGCAGCAGAGAAAAACTTGCGCCCCATTAAGCTTCAACGCGTCGTGAAGCGCGTCGAAGAGCTCCGGCGGAACCAAATTCCGCGACATGAACACATTCGTTCCCTTGAACACTTTGGCCGCCATCACCAAACTACCGCCGGCTTTTTGCGTGTGCATATGTGTGTAAATTGTGATGATGAAGGTACCTGGTTAGATTTTCCGATGAGGTTTAGAAATTGAAGAATTAGGGTTCTGTTTCCAAATGGATTTTTCATTCAGGCAATAACGCGCGGGAAATTTTTTTCCTCGTTGCTACACATGGACTCCACTTTTTGGTACAAAGAGAGAGGCAAAAATGTAATTTGCGTTCTATAAATTTATTAATTTAATAAATTAATTTTGAGGATAATTATTGATAATTTCCGTTTTATTCAAAAAAAATTGAGTTAACTTCCCTACCAAAAATCTTTTAGTACTATTGACAAGTTTGAAAAACTAAACTTTTATTCAAGTCCTATTTTAAATAAATTTATTCTATTATCTCTAAGAGATAATTGTAAAGATCCATGTCACCTACTATTGCGGTTTCACTTCAAACACAAATAAAAGAAAATTTCTGCGAAAAGAAAATTTGAACGAGAGAGATGGCAACGACAAAAAGAGTAAAGATAGTAAAAATGGAGAAGATGAAAATTTAGTGGAGAGACAAAGAAGATGAAGAAGATTTAGTCAAGAGACGAAGAAGATGTTGAAGATTTAGTTGATAGACGAAAAAGATAGAGAGAAGCAACAGCCTCACAAACGGGAAGAGAGAGATTGACATAAGAATATTAACATATTGATATTAAGGTAGTTATTTTTCAAAATAAAATATTGAATTTTTTTGGTGTCAACAAAATAAAGTATTGAATGGTTCAATATAAAGTATTCAATTGAGATTGAAAGGTATTTTTTTTTTTTGGTGCTCAAATGAGCCCTCAAGGCTTGATTGAATTGAAAACTTAAGGTATTGGGCATAACATATAAATATTAAGGTACACAATTTTCAAAATAAGATATTGAACTGAGAATATAAGTATTGTATAATAACATATGAAAATTAAGGTACTCAATAATTTAATATAAAATATTGAATAATTCAAAATAAGGTATTAAATGAAGATTGGAATATATTTAATGGTTCAAAATAAGACATTGAATGGGGAAAACATATGAATATTAAGTTATTCAATTTTTAAAATAATGTCTTGAATTGAGAATATAAAGTATTAGTATAACAAATGGTGAATCACCTATTGTTTGTTATGGTAAAAAATCATAAAAAGTCTTTTTTATCATTGTATAATGACTTATTAATTCACTTGAATGACATCGAAGTTAAATGAGAAAAAATAAATAATGAAGAGCTGAATTTAATATTTGGGAAGTTAGTACTAAGACAAACTATTTTGTGGTATGGGGAGTTAGTACTAAAACAAATTATTTTGTGGTGCAAACTAAAATTATTTACACTACTGGTTACTTAAAACTAATTGTCCCTCAATTTTGTTGGAATTGTGTTTTGCAATTTTTTTAAAAAAGTTTTACAATTTTGCAATCTTGATTTGTTTTTTATAGACAATTTCTATTTTTGCGGGAATTATTTTCCATTTTATGCACCCAATGGATTGTCATTACAAGGGAGAAGAAGGTAGGGAGAGTATCAGAAACTTTGAATAACACCGTGTCTTAAAAAAAAAAAAAAGGAGGGACATAGGAGTAAATATGTGTATAACCCAAAATATGGGCAATTTAATGAATGATGTTGAGTCTTGGTTAAGGGAGATTTTTGGCGCTTTGAATTCTCCGAAAACAGGTTTGTTTCTCACCACTCTTTGGACTCTTGAGAAATAGGAAAACCCGTGAATGGGAAGAACTTAAACTAGACGAGTTAGTTGAGTTTGCACTTAATTATTTCACAACTTTTGCTGAAAAGAATTCCATGTTCGATGTTCCAAAACCAAGAGTTGTCCTCAATTCATGGTTGGCTCCTGAGTGTGGGATAATTAAAGTTAATTTTCATGGGGCAATCTTTCGGGACTCTCTTGAATTTGAATTCGGTATTGTTGCAAGGGATAGTAGGGGTATTTGTGTTGGATGGAGCTTAGCTAGAAGAAAGGGTGTTTTCTCTCCAAAATGCATGAAAACTTGCAGTTTGGTTGATCAAGAGGAGAAAGTGGTAGAAAATTTGTCTTGAAAGGTGATTGTTCTAATTTATTTGCTAGCTTCAAGCCAACCAACAAGACTTATCAGAAATGGGTTGCTAAATAAGACGTTGTTTTCTTTATTACTCTTGGGCCTTGAGTATAAAATATATAGGGACTTGTACATTTTCAAGGAAACATAAGAAAATGGTGTTTTATTATTTTATATAACTAAAACCCATTTTCAGCCCAATAAACATTTTCTTAAGAAAAAAAAAAAAAAATCAAATAATTATCATCTGGTGCATCAAAAGTAACTATTTATGATTCATAGATGCGATACAATATAAACACTAATATAATAATATAACTCATATGAACTCTTATGAATTTATAATAGAAAACAAACACTTTCTACCTATTATTAGTTGGGCCCAATAAAATATACTAACAACTACTAGCACAAAACAAACGAAATCTCATTATAGTAACCCCCCGCACAAATGGTCTTGTTTAAACTACTAGTTCTATCATCTATGGACATCCATTACAAAACTTGTATTTAAAAAAATGCTTCTAAAATTTATTACATTTTACATCCTCAATTTGCAATAATGGGGAAAAAAATGAAAATAGTTTAATATGGGAACCTCAACTCCAAAATTTATTGTAAAAAAGATGTGAATCAGTTGAGTATTTAGAGGACCTTAATTAGTCTTCAACAAGTAGACATCATGAAATATATAACGGGTGGTGGTGCATTGCTTAATTTAGGATGGAGGGAATACATGCCTTGCGAGGCTTCGAACAACTACGTGCGAAGTGATGGTATTGAAGATCATAACCAATTTAATTACTTCCGCATCAAATATTCCCTAAGTTATAAGACATTTTATTATATTGCATTCTATAAGGTTTTCCTCACTCCTACTTTGAAAGTTTGCTAATAAGTAGAGATGACACACTTACAAATTTTTCGTAAAAAATTGTTAAAAATTACAGTTTACACACTTTGTGAACTAAGCAATTCGATTCCGACTTATGTCCTTACCTATGCACCGCGGTAGAGGCATCGCACCACGCATGATCCCTTACCTCCGTTCTTAAATTTCACAAATTATTATATATAGAAAACAAAAAAGGTCCTTTAATATTAATTTTATAAATATTAAGCAACGTGATACAAAATGTGAAGAGATATATTCCAAAGAAGATATGCAGATCACAACTTGAGTTAGGATGTGTAATTAGCTTACTTGTTTCATTTTAAGAGTTTCAAAGTTTCCATGTTTTATAATTTATAAGAGATTAAATCTATTTTAGATATAATTAAGTTCTTTGTAAGATATTGAATATTAATTTTAGATCAAACACGATGAGATTTCGGGACTAAAGCAACACAAACTCGCCTCCTAAAATCGTCCATACAAGGGACTCGACCACTGCACTTTGCATGATCCTTTAAGAAGAATGTTCTCGAGTTTGACAATTTATTATTAATTACACCACTTAAATTTATAAAGCTCAACACGTTTTTTTCAAAATAACTAATGCGGAATAAAATATCTTTCTATTTTAACTTTATATGTCTCATTCACTTTTCCAAATAATATTGTCATTACTCATGTGACTGAATATGAATAAGACATATTCCAACACATCCACTTTTATGTGGACAACATGAGTTAAGAGAGTATGTGGTTGGCTTACTTCTCTCAATTTAAGATTTTCAAGTTTTAAAATTTATTAGATATTGATAAAGACTATGTTAATATAAGTTATAATATATGGTGTTCAAATGAAATAAATTTTATTAGTTTATATGGTGTTTGGTTAAGATATTAAAACAATAAACTTAGTTCATTTTACTTTCTCCTTTCCCATTTTACATTTTCTTATGGAGTTCAAAATCTCATCCAAGTTCTTCAAATAACATAAACTCTCAAATTAGTTTGATGATTTATTATTTCCACGTTTTAGAATTTAATCATCATAAAAATTTCTGAAAATATGATAGTTATTATTTTTTCTTCCAAAATAGAAATGGATTGTTACTTGCTTTACAATTATTATATTTAGAGGATAATTTTAGCTCGAACCTGTATTGGTTAAACCATTGTAATGAGAAGGAAAGTGTTTACACTTGTAATATGATTCGTAAAAAATTTAAGGTGAATGGTCAATCAAATAACAAACTTTATAATATATTTATTATTATAATTGATTGAGTTTCAACGACTTGTGTTATAGTTTTCCATATTTGTAATCAAATTCGTAGCTGATCTGTTAAAAGGATGCCTTACTCTAATTTTGCTTATACTTAGTTGAAACTTGGAAGTTTATTGGAGTCTAAGTTTCTTAGTCGCACATATCCATCCAACAAAAGAATAAAGTCACATGAAAAAGGAATGGTAAAAGAATTAGCAGAAAGATAAGTCATAAGAGAAATATTAGAAAATCTATAATATTCCTTCAAGTGTTTACATAGATTAGCATATACAATAATTGATGATGTGAAGGTTCATCCATTCAGGAATCTTGTTATGGATTGTTGGGTTTTGCCAAAAAATTATTGGATCGCTAGAATCAAGCATATCTCAAGAACGCGTAATACAAGTATTGAAATTTGTCAGAAAAAGCTCACTTGATCGAGGAACGATTGCGTGTTTGGAATTAACCACTGATTAATGATATAGTGATGAGTTGGGATAGTAGTTCGTGACCCATGCAGTGGTCCTGTGCTCATTTTTAGAAGAAGAAAAAAAATAATTATAAAGATTAGCACCTTTTATTTTTGAGCTATAAAGATTAGCACCTATTATTATATATATTATAAGAGGCGATAGTCTATTTATAAGAATTATACTTTGTTTCGTCCACACGGGTACCAATACCATCACTTTCCGCATTATACTTTATCATCCTAATTAATTATTTCACTTTCTACCTTCCTTTAGCTCTTCAAAGTGCATAAATATGAGTAACTTTCGTGAAAAGATAAAAGTAAAAGTAATAGCAAATGTATTCATTCCACTAGAACTGGAGCAAAATTATTTTTGGATTGATTATATTATCCTCATCTAAATAATTATAAAAAAGAAAAAAAGTTTTTTTTTTTTTCTTTTTTGGAATTAATTCCCGTAATAGCCTCGACTAAACATGCCCAAAATTCTTTAAAGATTTAAAGATTGACAAGGGCAATAAAAAATGGCAAACCCTAGACAATAATAATATAGTCATTCAAAAATAATTTTGTCCGAACTCCACCCAAAATGACTTTATTTATAATTTTTTGAATTTAGAATGATAAATTATATAATATTTTTATTTATATGAATTGTAATTATTCAGTTTTAAAAAGAATGTAGAGGTAAAAACCCCTATCAGTATTCTATCACTTAATTCATATCTGAAACGAAAAAAGTATAGAGTAGACAAACAAATAAGATAGGCCAATGTAACCCTAATTTATGAAGTTCACCATTTGACCTAGTTTCAACTCTACTAGTCTACTTAGAAAACAAAATGGTGAAAGAGTTTATATTCTCTTTTGATCGAGCACAGTATAAAAGTTTTTAATTTGGTCTTACCAAATGATTTACTTTTTGTTTTGATTTAATTTTTTTATATTTCCGCCTTAATAAAAGATCCCTAGAAATGGTATCAGAGCCATGGGTATTGATTTAGTTTCTGGTATTGTTCAACACAATCTTTACAAAATGAATATCTTTAGAAATAGAGATACTGTTAAAAACAGTATTGAAGAAGAGTATGATATCCCTCAAAATCTTGATTTATTGAATAAATGGACTATTCCTAAAATAGATCCTACTGTCATTTACAAGTTTGGTACTTTTGATAGATTAAGTTTTAAACATGGTGTTAAAACTACTGAAGAAACAATTTCTCTTAATAAAGATGAGATGATTATTAAATTGCTTAATAATAGAGACCTCAATAAATATAGAGGTATTTACAAATTTATTCATATTGGATTAGTTCAAGTTGCCTTTAAACCTTTAACCTTAGAAGGTTTACCTGAGAGTTTTATAGCTGCTCTTAGAAATGGTAGAAATCTTATCTGGAAACAATCTTTGATAGGTATTATACAATCCAGCCTGGCACATGGTCCAGTCTACTTTAATGTTTATCCTAATCTTCAATTATCTTTATCTGATGTTAATATTTTGGATGCTTTAACTTTAAATATAAAAACGTATGGTTATAATTATGCTCCTGGATCTGAAGTTATATGTGTTTGTTATAGAATTTATTACAAACCTCTTCAAACTGTAAATCCTAGATGTAAGATGATTGATAAACCTTCAGATGAAACTATTTTAATAGAAAGTAATTTTAATTGATCTGAGATTACTACTCGAAGATCTATTAAATGGGATGAAATAACTTTCCCAGAAAATTGGGTAATTGAACAAGCCGTTCCTACCCAACCTAATACTAGTTATAATCCTACTAGTATTCTTCAAACTTCTGAAGAAAAGGTTCAAATAAGTTTTGAACCCTCCAGGAACTATATAGGAGGAAGTGATAGATCTTATTCTAGATCTAAATCATATCATCATATTTCTCCTATATATTACATTGAATCTCCTTCAAGAGCTTTTACTTCTCAAATAAGAGAAAACGAATCTTTGGAAGAATCTAATTTAGAAAGGGTTGGAGAATTAAAAATTCAGCCTGATAATATTGTGAAAGACATTTATAATGTCAAAGATGCAGACATAACTGCTTCTGAAATGAATTTTTCTATTTAATGGATATTAAACCTAAAATAGATTTTAGTTCGGGTTCTCCGGCACGAAAACAAATTCAAAACGATTTTAATCTTCCTAAATGGAAACCATTTAAAAAATGGCTTTTTGAAAATTTTCCTAAAGAGGAAAGAAAAATATTTCAAGATGAATTTTATAAAGATCTTTCTGAAAAAAATTTAAAAATATCTTTTGTTCCTTGGTTTATAACCAAATATGTTGAAAACCATATTTCTGTTATAGAAAGAGAGTATAAACTCACCCATAGTGGAAAAATTTTAAGAACAAATTTTCCCCCTCCTTATTCTTTTTCTATAGAAAAAGAAAATGAGACTAGATATTATACTGCTTTTCAAAAATTATTTGAAAACAATACTTTACCAATTACTTTAAATCACATGAATAATATGGTTCAGCAACACAACTTTACGAATATGTATTTAATTGTGATTGGAGAAAATATTTCTTCTTTAACTAAAAGGGTGGAGAAAATTATTTCAGATCTGAATAATTTTAAAAACCAGAATAAAATTGAAAAAGATTCTGGAGAATCTAGTAGAATTATCCCTAGTATTCAACCACCTCCTGAAGTCAAAGATTTTAAATTAAAATCTATTTCTGATTTAGAAAAAATTCTTGATGAGAAATTCAAGGATTTAAGAATTAGTACTCTTAATAAAGAGTTTGAGGATAGTATGTCTGATAATGAAAATTATCGTAATACTGTTAAAGAGGAGATTAATAAATTATCTAAGTATGCTGATAAACCTACTCAGAGAATGTATTATTATCCTAGACCTACTCCTCAAGATATTATTCTTGAAGAACAAGAATATACTTTTAATAATTCGTATAGTGGCAAAAATATCTATGAATGGAATATAGATGGTTTTGCTGAAAGACATATAAATAATGCGGTTCATAGAATGCTTATGTATAGCACTATTTGCAAAAGTAATGGTAATAGAGATAAAGATATTGCCAATATGATTATTGCAGGGTTTACTGGTCAATTAAAAGGTTGGTGGGATAATTACCTCACTGAAGATAATAAAGAAAATATTCTTAACACGGTTAAAATTGAAAATGGGGTTAATAACCAAGATGTTGTTTATACTTTGATTGTTAATATAATTGAACATTTTACCGGAAGATTTTCGGAGAATAGTGATAAAATCAGAACTTTACTTCAAAATTTGAGATGTCGTACCCTTACAACATTAAGATGGTATAAGGATACTTTTCTTAGTAGAGTTATGGAACTTCCTGAGTCCAATAGTACTCATTGGAAATCCAAATTTATTGATGGATTACCATCTCTCTTTGCAGAAAGGGTTAGAAATACCCTTAGAAAAGGAGATGTTAATATCAATTATGATAGTTATAACTATGGTAGTCTTATAGGAACTTGCCAAAGTGAAGGAATAACTTTATGTAATGAGATAAAGCTAAGTCAACAAATTAAGAAGCATAATCTTAATGAAAGAAAACAATTGGGACAATTTTGTGATCAGTTTGGGATTTCAAATCCTCTTCCTAATAAAGAAAAAAGATATAATAAAAGAAAGAAATTTCATAAATCTCCAGAATTTTCTAAAAGAAAACACAAAAAAAAAAGAGAAAAGAGAGAGATGAGAAAAGAGAAAAGGAAGGCTAACAGTCCTCCTATTATCTGTCCCAAATGTGGAAAACTTGGTCATTATACTAATCAGTAATCAATGTTGGACCAAAAAGAAAATTCAAAGCTTAGAGATTGATGATAATATCAAAGACACTCTTTGCAAAATTCTTTTAAATTCAGAATCTGAAACTGAAAAATCATCATACTCAGATGATTTAGAAGTTTTAGAAAATGAAGACTATTCTTCTGAATCAGAAGAATGTGAACCTTGTAAGAATGGATTAACTTGTGAAAAACAAATAGATTCTTCGGATACAGAAGAAGGAAATATTTATCAAATTATTTCCCAATTTCAGGAAATAAATGTTATTAATAATGATAATATTCTTGAAGTTTTAAAAATTATTCAAGATCCCGATATTAGATCAAAAATTATTGATCAATTAAAAGAGAAAAATGATTTTGATCAAAATCAAAGTTTTCAAAAGAATTCTGAACCCTATACTATGGCAGAGGTTAATAAAATTTTAAAGCAAAGGCAATCTTTTAATCATCCTACAACTAGAGATGATTTATCTTTAGAGATTCAAAATCTCAGGAAGGAGATAAAAATTTTAAAAAATGATAATAAAAATCTTGAAGAAAGAGTTTTCAAACTGGAGGTTAGTAGAGGAAAACATGTTTATATTCCTGAAGAAGAAAATCAAATTACTTTTTCAGAAGATGATAATTTCTTATCCACTTTAGAAATGGTTATATCCCAAAAATGGTTTATAAAAATTTCCCTTCTAATTGATGGGAATTATAGACAAGATCTTATAGCTCTAGTGGATAGTGGTGCTGATTTGAATTGTATTCAAGAAGGAATTATTTCTACCAGGTATTTTCATAAAACTACTCATTCTATTAGTGCTGCTAATGGGCAGAAAATGAAAATTGATTATAAAATTCCTAAAGCTTATATTTGCAAAAATTAAGTTTGTATTCCTAATAGTTTTTTATAAGTAAAAAACATCACTAACCAAGTTATACTTGGAACTCCTTTTCTAAAGAAGATATTTCCTATAAAGCATATTGATGAAAAAGGATTTATATGAACTTTTGAAAAAAAAAGAAATATCTTTTCAGTTTATGGTTGAACCTTTTACTATTTAAATCAAATTAAGGATTCTTTAATTGAAAGAAAAGAGAATCATATTAATTTTCTTAAACAAGAAATTGAGATAAATGATCTTGATAATATTCTGAAAAACCATAAATTGCAAGATAAAATTAGACTTCTTTATAATCAGTTCTCTTTACAAATTTGTAATGACCATCCAAATGCTTTTTGGGAAAGAAAGAAACATATTGTTTCTCTCCAGTATGAAGAAGATTTTGAAGAAAGGAAGATTCCTACTAAGGCCCGGCCTTGCCAAATGAACAAGGAATATTTAAATCTTTGTAAAAAAGAGATTGAATCTCTTCAAAACAAAGGGTTAATAAGACCCTCTAAATCTCCTTGGTCATGTACAACTTTTTATGTTAATAAACAAGCTGAACAAGAAAGAGGAGTGCCTAGATTGGTTATTAACTATAAACCTTTGAATAAAGTTTTAAAATGGATTAGGTATCCAATCCCTAATAAAAAGGATATGCTTGATAGGCTTTATGATGCCCTTATATTTTCTAAGTTTGATTTAAAATCGGGATATTGGCAAATTCAAATCTATGAAAAAGATATTTATAAAACCGCTTTTAATGTTCCTTTTGGACAATATGAATGGAAGGTAATGCCTTTTGGATTGAAAAATGCCCCTTCTGAATTCCAAAATATCATGAATGATATTTTTAATCCTTATAGTGATTTTATTATAGTCTATATTGATGATATTTTAGTATTTTCAAAAAATATTGAAAGTCATTTTAAACATCTTGATATATTCAAGAAAATTGTTATTCAAAATGGTTTAGTTATATCTAAATCAAAAATGTTTCCTTTTCAAACAAAAATTAGATTTCTTGGTCATAATATTGAAAAGGGAAAAATAATTCCTATTAATAGAAATATAGAATTTGCTTCTAAGTTCCCTGATCAAATTATTGACAAAACTCAACTCCAAAAATTTCTTGGAAGTTTAAATTATATTTCCGCTTATTATAGAAATCTTGCTGAGGATACAACTATTCTTTATGATAGATTAAAGAAAAATCCAAAGCCTTGGACCGACAATCATACTGAGGTTGTTAAAAAAATTAAAGGAAAGGTTATAACTCTTCCTTGTTTAATGCTTGCTAATCCCAAATTGGAAAAAATTATCGAAACTGATGCTTCTGACATTGGTTTTGGAGGAATCCTTAAGCAAAAGGATCCTATTAATAAACAAGAATATCTTGTTAGATTCCATTCTGGAAAATGGAAAGATAGTCAAAAGAATTATGCTACTATAGCAAAAAAAAATTTGGCTATTCTCAAATGTGTGCTTAAATTCCAGGATGATTTATATAATAAAAAATTTGTTATTAAAACTGATTGTCAAGCTGCTAAATACATGTTTAATAAAAACTTTGATGATGAAGTCTCTAAACAAATGTTTGCTAGATGGCAGGCTCAATTAGCCCCTTTTGATTTTGAAATTATTTATAAAAAAGGAACTGATAATAGTTTTCCTGATTTTCTAACACGAGAATATTTACAGGATGTGTGAAGCCAGAGGAATTCCAGAGTTACCTCTGTTAGGAATAGTGCCCTAAAAAGCCGATTGTATATCCGCTTTGTGCTTTTCCTTATTGTAATCACAGACAATCTTTGAATGAAATAACGAATTGAGACAACACTTCTTTATATGCTCTTGTTTGGTATGCGTTTACTTTATCTGTGCATATATGAGAACTCTCCTAATCCTGATGACTTTAGGACTCTACCATTTAGGTGAAAAGGTTCATGAAACGAGCCCTATATCACATAAGTCATGATTAGTAAAATACTCCAAGCCGATGAGTCCTACAGACAGTGGGAGTGTCAACCTGACTCCTCTAAGGCTTGCTTATGGGATCACGCCCTTAAGAAGGACCACCTTGTTTCATGGAGGTGCAAAGTGTATAGTTGATACGTGCGTGATACATGAGGGTACTTACTTCAATAAGTAAGTTCACTGAGGTGCCCCGTGTGAGAACATTCCTAAATGGGAAAGGAAGTTTCTATTTCAGGAAATAGAAACTTCCAGATTAGGAAATATCTCACGAGTCATTGATGTGATTAATTGATCCTTAGACTTGAGGTTCCTTGTCACTTTATGAGTTAATTTTGTAGTCTTAGGTATAAGCTTTAAAGGGTGTCACCTTAGACAACTGATTCAAGACTTATGCTGGGGCTGCACAAGTGATTCATAAAAGTGAATGAGAATCAAGAAAGGACCTACACTTGCATTTGCAAGGTGATCTCTTATTGTGTAAGTGATTCATATGCCATATGGAGTCCTTGGCCAAGGCAGTAGATCAAGACATCAAGAAAAGGGTTTATAGGATTGAGATCAAATGGATATGAAATGCACTTAGGTTTAAAGATCGGATTATTAGGGTTCTGATTATTCCCTTACCCTAGATCTAGGTTGAGAGATAGTAAGTAGGAGGATTGTATCTCACAATGAATCAATGACTTAAAAGGTTCTGTCGAATCTGAACATTCCAATTCAGCTAGGGGTTTAACACCTGTTGCTAGACTATGGTCGTCTAATCTGTGAACTGATTAATTAATTAGTGAATTAATTAATTAGGGTCATTGCTAATTGAATTGAGAACCTAGAGGGTCACACACAACAGCTTGGTTACATGAGTTAAGGCTTTAAAATGATTAAACGAGTTAATCGGGCCGAGAGGGTTCCACACGTGTGAAATCACACGTGTGGGTCACGTGAGTGACACGTGTCATTATGACACGTGTCTCACGTGAATATATATATATATTGTATATATATTAAATAATTAATTTGTTAATTATTTAATAGACTTTGGTTTAATTTTGAATTAAAAAGAAAGTCTTATTTTGGAGAAAAATAATCTAGTTAATTAATTACGAATTAATTAATTAGATAAAAATAAGTTATTTATTTTAAATAAATAAAGTATACAATTATCCAAAATTAGTTTGGATATTTTAGCTCTCTTAAAAGTTGATTTGAATTAGAATTCAAAGTCAAAGTTGGAAAATACTTGATGATCAAGTAATAGGAGAGAGAGACCAAAACCCTAGCCCATAAGGACTAGGATTTTCGGCCACTCCCTTCCAATAAATAGGGGAGCTCGAGCTCCTCTTGGAGCTAATTGGCAATTCTTTTGGTTCATGTGTTGAGCACCATCCTTTCTCCAAGATAAACGAAACCCTAGTTTAAGCCTAAACACTAACTAGAGAACTAGCATCCTTACTAGTTAGATTGTAGTCAAGTTGGTGGATTATCTCTAGAGAGCTTCAAGTTAGAAGTTTGAAGATTCGAGCTTTACCAAGGAGAGGGGATCAAGCCGCGAGAAGAGCGTTCTTGGGTGGCTTGAAACGCTTCAAGAAAGATAATTAAGAAAGTAAGTTTCTAATCCCTACGAATTTGGATACACGATTGCGAGCCTAAGATCCTTTTGTTGGAAAAATTTTTAAATTTCCGCTGCTTTTCTGATTCCGTTTTCAAACAACCTCCCCACAGATTTTATAAATCTATTGATTGGGAAAAGTCCAAGAAGTTTCACAATTATGAGAAAAAAATAGTGTTTATTTCACATGAGCATGATAGAAATATTATTTATTGGGAAGAAAAGATTAATAATGAGATCCTTAATCCAAGGAATAATACCAATTATATTGAAAGAAAGAGTCAGTATGAAAACGCTTGCTTCCATATTGATAGTAGTAGGCATTTCAAAGAAAGACTCCTTGATGAAATTAATCGTTATATTGCTTGATTTTGCAGGTATGAATTCTCATAGAATTCAAATTATAAATCTTTGGAATTGGGAAGAATTCAAATATGATTTCGATCCGCCTTTAATTGGTCCTTATGATGTCAGGACTAATATTAAATCTCCTGGCCTTGATACTGTTTGGCGTCATAAATTAATGATTCCGAAGCTTATAGCTTATCAGAAATACTTAGAGGCTCAAATTGAGCAGACTAAGTCTTTATGTTTTTATATCAATGACGATCATAGCCTCGATCAATATATTAAAGAGGATGAACAACAACTTATAGCTGTAAAAAATAAATTAAAAAAGTTAATAGCTTAAATTTATTGATTTTACAGGATGAGACCTCAAGGAGGAGACAGAAATTCCTCTAATAGAGGAAGATGAGGAAGAATTATTGCTCAATTTGGCAACCAGAAGCTAATAGCTGAGAATATTGCAAATATCTCATAATCGTCCTCAAGTAATACACCTAAGGAGGATCCTTTATACAAGGAATTTTTGGAGTTTAAAGCCAAGCAGGAAAGTAATACTCAAAGTGCTCCATCCTATGCTAATATAGTAGGGGATGAAGAAATTGAGTCAGTTGATTTGCTTTATGTGCAAAATCCCCATAAAGAGTTAATACTGCTCTTAGAAGATAAAGATCTGAGATGGAAAGATAATATCTGGCATCTCATGTAAAGGTATTTAGATACCGCATCTTTTACTGCTGGTTCATATAAACAGCGAACTCATTTTGAGAATATACTCAAAGTGACAGGATCCTGCGAATTTGATCACTTTTTTGCAGGAAGACAAACTAAAGTTTATAGCTTTAGTAAAGTTATTATTAAGCAAATTATATCTGCTGAAGAATGGGGAATAAGTACACTCAGAGAAAGAGAATATAGTCTCCAGAATTCCTAAGTAAAAATAAAGTTTAATTATTGGGATTATATTGAAGCCTTTAATAAAGCTTTTCTTTATCAAAATGAGCTTCATAAGCATTCATGGTTTTTTAAAATCTGTCCAAATGTTTATAATAAGGACATTCCAAATTGGCTATACCAATGGTGGCTCAGTTTTGGTCCTTCAGCAAAAATTTTGCCAAGTACTTTTCAGGAATTATATTCTCAATGGGTGGATATTTCGCCAACCATTATCGAAGCACAAAATAATGGAAAATGGATAGAAGGAATGCCTTCTTTACATTTTTTTCACAGAATTTGGAATTCCATGCATCTGGAAATGGGAACCAGAGTTGGGGGAAACTCAACAAAAGGTACCATGTATCTATAGGACTTTTTATACAAAGTTCTAGAGAAAAATGATGCAAATTAATAAAGAAGGAAATATTGAAGGACAAGAGACTATTGATAATATCAAAAAGAAGATTGATGAATATACAAGTCTGGAAGAACAGAATAAATCTCCAAGTCCCTTTGAATATATTTCAAAGAAATTATATTTCTAGAAAGGACAAGTGTCTGATGAAGAAAAGGTAGCTTCTTATCTAAAGGAAGTGAAGAAGGATTTAATGAAAAATCTCAATCAAGATTCACAATCGAGTGTTTCAATGGATACATTATCCAAGGAAGATTATTGCCCAGCTGGGGAAGCACAAAATCCTTATGAAGGAATATTTGAAAATATTGATCAAGTTATTCAAAAATATTTGAATAAAGAAGGAAAAGCCAAGATGGGGTCCTAAAAGGATAATACCACCAACTACTCTATTAATTGTTCCTATTTACTTTTGTTAGGAATCTTGTACTTTAATAAAAAGTACCCATAGTTTTGGCTGCTGTTTTCATAAAACTGTATAAGTACTCATCAATAATAGAGCAAATAGGTTAGATTAGATTTCAATTCCGGATTTCAAATCCGCTTTTTTGTCTATTTATTTGTTTGCTCAGCCTTGTTCTGGGGGAGGGCGAAAAAAAAAAACGAAGCTTGTATTTTATATTCAGTTTGTAGACACTTTTCATATTGAGAAAAATTTTGCAAGTATGCAAGCCTGGTGTCCAACAAATAAGTAAGTTGTTTTATTTTCCAGTTTTATATTCTTCATATTTTATTTGTAATTTTGCCGCCTAATATGGCCGGCTAAATTTCATTGTGTTGAATAATATCATGTTACTAAAAAATGTTACTAAAATCAATGGTCATGGCGGGATTTTCCTTAAAAATAATAATAATAATAATAATAATAATAAAAATTAAATTTGTATTAAAATTTTTTATTTCTGGGATGATTAGAGTTAAAATAAGCAGGGATCATGTTTAATACCGAAGTCTGGATTCGCCCATTCTGTTGCCATGATACAGGCGTTTATAGGGCTTGCCTCCATGACTGGTTAAGAACTAAATCTCTAGCCTGTTTTAATTTTATAAAATAACCCATGTAAAGTATAAAAGTTTTTGATTTGGTCTTACCAAATGATTTACTTTTTGTTTTGATTTAATTTTTTTATATTTCTGCCTTAATAAAAGATCCCCAGAAATGTATAATTTTGTCGGAACTCTACCCAAAATGACTTTATTTATAATTTTTTGAATTTAGAATGATAAATTATATAATATTTTTATTTATATGAATTGTAATTATTCAGTTTTAAAAAGAATGTAGAGGTAAAAACCCCTATCAGTATTCTATCATTTAATTCATATCTGAAACGAAAAAAGTATAGAGTAGACAAACAAATAAGATAGGCCGATGTAACCCTAATTTATGAAGTTCACCATTTGACCTAGTTTCAACTCTACTAGTCTACTTAGAAAACAAAATGGTGAAAGAGTTTATATTCTCTTTTGACCGTACGATTGTGTAACATATGCCCCAGTCCAAATATTCTTTTATTGACCAAAAATATATATAAATAAATGATTGCATTACCACTACCCAACACTATCCACAAAATTTAATCTATAAATAAATGAATGCAAATTCAGCCGTATTCAAACTTAAAAACTTGCTTTGGAGAATGAATCAATTAACCATTTGAACCAATCTTTGTTAGTTTAGTTTATCGATAAATGAACGCAAGTTCAACATGCAGTATTTTGGTCTAGACCATTTATTGCTCGGAAGAAAAAATCAAAAAATTAACTTATACTTTTCGTTATGATGTACGGATATAAACATAACAATACAAATTCGTCACGATACGAAATATAAAATTAAAGGATGAATTTCAATTTTGATAATAAAATTAATATTATATTAAATCTAAATTGATAATAAAATATAGAAATAAATATGAATTTTTCCCACATACTCCGTTCAAGTCCTCCAAGATACAAAATGTGAAAAGACAAATTCCAATATAAGATATCTTCTAAGTAGTAAGTTCTAATATTCTGAGAGTTCCAGTATTTCCAAGTCTTATAATTTATAAGATATTAAAGACTTCTTTAAATATAATTAAATTCTTTAATATAAGATTTTGAAGAATATTCTTGAGTTCGACAATTTGTTGTTAAATACAACATTTAAATTTAAAAGCGGAACACGTTTTTCCAAAATAAATAATGTGGAGTAAAAGATCTTTCCATTTTAACTGTGTCTCATTCACTTTCTTAAATAATATTGTCATTACTCGTGTGACACAATATGAAAAATTGAGACAATATATATATACATATATTTTTTTGGTGGGAATATATATATACATATATGAAAAGACATATTCAAGCTATACACTTTCATACATACAACTTGAGTTAGAGGGACTATAATGTGGCTAGGTTATTTCTTATGATGCACGAATATGCACATGTCGATATAGAAAAATAAGATACGAATATAATGATATAATTTTATTTTTTTTTTGAACTTTTCATGTAGAAAGTGCCGGATACTGTGTCCGACATGATAAGGTACAATAAAATGATATTTTTAGAATTATCGATATATTAAAACTTACTTCTATGAATTTAAGACTTTAAAGTGTTCATGTCTAAAAGATTATAAGATATTAAAGACTATTTTAAATATAAGTTCTTATGTTGCTCAAATGAAATAAATTTTATTTGATTAAGATATTGAAAATTTTAATAAACTTAATTAGTTCATTTTACTTTCTCTTTTTCCCATTTTACAAATTTTATATGCAGCTCAAAATCTCATCGAAGTTCTTCCTATATGACATAAACTCTCCGATCAGTTTGATGGTTTATTATTTATGTCTAGACATATTAGAATTTAATTAACCATCATAAAAATAAAAATACTGAAAATATATGATAATTATATATTAATTTTTTTTCCAAAAAAAAAAATGAATTGTTACAGGTTTACGACGATTATAATTAGAGGGCAATTCTACCTCGAACTTAGTTCAATTAAATTATTATAACGAGAATGAGAGTATATTTTTACACTTATCGTGTGATTGATGAAAATTGTAAAAAGAATAATCAATCAAATAGCAGACTTAATACACTTGTCTTATAATTGATGACAATTGATTGAGTTCGTGTTCCGAGTTGAATTTTCAATATTTAAACACAAATTTATAGGTGGTCCGTTAAAAGGATACCTTACTTTAATTTTACTTATACTTAGTTGAAACTTGACAATTTATTGGAGTCTAACTTTCTTCGTCACATATATCTATCCAACAAAAGAATAAAGTCACATGAAAAAGGAGTGGTAAAAGAATGAACAAAAAGATAAGTCATAAGACAAGCATTAGAACCTTTCAAAAAAAAAAAAAAAGACAAGCATTAGAAAATCTATATTTCCTTCGAGTGTTTGCATAGATTAGCTTATAATATAATTATCAAAATAAAGATTAGCACCTACTATATTATAAGAGGCCATAGTATTTTTATCTAAGAATTATACCTTGTTTCGTCCCCACGGGCATCAATTCCATCACTTTCCTTATTATACTTTAGCATGCTAATCAATTATCTCACTTTCTACTTTCTTTTTTCTCCTCAAAGTGCATAAACTTCAGAAAACTTTTGTAAATAAATAAAAGTTATTAAATGCGATATGAGAAATTTTCGACTTTTTTTTAAAAAATATCTAACTGTCATTTTTCGTTTATCTTTCTTTTTACTCACCACTTTTACTGTTTTAAAGCTTCGTTTATTTGAAACTCTAATTTTTATTTCAACTTCTCCAAACATAGTAGAGTTTGTAAACATTTTTCCATTTTTGTTGGCTCACGGTCTATCTAATAGACATAATTGACTAAAACTCATATAGTCATATAATATGAATTTATATAGTATTCTGATAGTTGAATGGTAAAATGTATTGAATAGTAGAGTCATATAAATTGAAACTCCAATGATTTAGAAAAATAATGCATATTATAAAATAGAGAAAATTATATTTTTAGTCCCATAATTTATAGTTAAAATCTTTTTTAATTTCGTATGATTTTTTGTAATCGTGGTCCGTGAACGTTTGAATTTTGACCAAATTAGTCCCAAACTCAAAAATAAATGCACTTTGATTCCAGACAGAGTTAATATCCGTGAGTGGATCATTTCGATGGTTAATACATATTAAATAATTTATATAAAACAAAAATTAAAGTTAAAAAAAGGAACAACACCCTTCACCACCACCGCCACCACCATTTTATAATTTATATTTATATTAATTTATTCTTCATTAATATACTTATTTATTTAAAATATAATATTTATGGATGGATAATAATATAAAAAAATAATTTATTAACTAGGTTATTCTATATGGATTTTTAATATTTTTTTGATTTATTTTAATATAATATATATAATTAAAATAAATAAAAATTTATATTCTTTTGATTTAATTTTTGATCCACTAATAGATGTTAATTCCGTTTGGGGCCAAAAGTACATTATTTTAAGTTTGAGATTAATTTGGTCAAAATTTAAACGTTCGGAACTATAAAAAATTGTACGGGACTAAAAGAATTTTAGCTATAAATTATGGGACCAAATATATAATTTTCTCTATAAAATAATTATACTTAAGTCATGGATTGAAAATATTAAATAATTTAATTTATTTTCATTATTTGGAGGAAAGAAATATCATTGTTTGAGTCCAGCAATAAGTAAAAGTTTTTTTAAGAGATCTTTTTAAATAGGTTTTGATTTCCTAATCTTTTAAGGGATTAAATAAAATTCACCATTTGTAATTTAAAGAGTCGCCCCGTAAACTAAGCTATTAAATATATAGACAAACAAATTGAAATAAGATAGACCCTTGTGGCCCTATTTAATAAAGTTCACCATCGTCTACTAAAAAAACAAAATGAGAGAAGAGATTATATTCTCTCTTGACCGTACCATTGTGTAACATCTGCCACGTATAAATATTCCTTCGACCCAAAATATATAAATAAATGACCGGATAACCAAACAATATCCACAATATTTTATAAATAAATAGTTTCTGATTATTCTTTTTCTTTGTCTGATTTAAAAATAAGAAAAAATTGTCACAAACTTGTATTTTTCCATTTTATAAGCCCTAATATTTTCTCCTTTTTATGCTAAATGTGGATTTTGAAACTGACATTCATAATTCAACTTCGTATTTAACTTTTTGGATATTTAATTAAATAAAATAGCTTTTGAATAAAACATGGTCTTTTAAAAACTATGATGCACGGATACGGACACGGCGATACGGACACGACACGACACGACACGAATATGACGACACGGATTTTTTTTAAAATTTCACACGTAAGGAGTGTCGGACACGACATGACACGATACGACACGACACGATACGACACGACACGACACGATACGACAAAATGATATTTTTAAAAGTGTCCGTGCATCATAGTTTAAAAATGAAGCTCTTCCGCTCCAACTAGCACTCTAAAGTCAGGGTTGGGCAAAGCATTTATTAATCGTCACGTTCTTCGTAATTCAATTTGGACACTATATTCTTAATCCGATTTTGATGTTCAAAGTTGGGTGTTAATGACAATAAAAGGTTATTAGAGATTTTGTTGACCTCACAAGTTAATTAAGGAAATAAATTTCATTTAAACTACTTTTACGATATTAAGACCGAAGGTTTAATTTCTCATATTTGATGCTTAATTAAATGTGAAATCAACAAATGTCATACTAGATTATTTTCTTTTAATTTTTAAGAAAATTTCATTACTCAATCATATTAAAAAAGTAAAGTGCCAAAAGAATAAAATTGAAATTAACGCATACTGAAATTATATTCCTATTTTCCCATCGAATAAGTGAGTACTCTCTCAAGATCACAACAGGCAGAATAAAAAGGATAGCAAAAAAGATATAAATTTTCAAAAACTCACATATAAAAGATATAAACTTTCAAAACGGACACTCATAGTATTGTAGGCTAGATAAAGAGTAAATAAATAAATAAAAATAGAAAACTCAGATAGGAGAAACATTTTGCAAGAAGTTTGTTTGTGATAAAAAATCTGTCTATAAGTAATACTTTAATTTCTCGTAAAATATTGGCATGTCCATAAGATTAATTTTTTTGATATATTTTAACATCAACTTGAGTTGGATAATAACCATTAAAATATAAATTTTTTTTGGTTATCTACATTAATAGTAGTTGCATATCACGCCTATTTTGCCAAAAAAAAAAAAAAAAAGACATGCTCAGATTCAAAATTCCTTGTCAAATCGCTAAATCACGCAACTGCATTTTTAGGGATTTATACACGAAATATCTGATTAGAATAATACAATGCCAAATCGTTAAATTAACTTGGTGTTTGTAAGACCCCATGAATGATCCTTTAAATATGCGTTAAAATTTCTTCAAGAAACGACCAAGGATCCATGGAAAATCTAGTTAACGGTTTAGATTGAAGGCGTAGGGTAACCCCATGGTCCGCATAACACCGAATAACAGCACAATTACTTATTTACCTTTTTTTTTTTTAATTTTATCCATTGTTAGTTACATTATAAGGCCCGAAATTACCGAAGCCTTGGGATTATTTTGTCTTCCCCATCTTCAATGCAGCGAAAGACACAAAGCCGAATAATACTCTCAAAATTGCTTTGCTTCGAGAGAGAGAGAGAGAGAGAGAGAGAGAGAAGAATAAAGCGCCGCCTTCGTCTGCTTGAGCTGTCTGCTATCGAGAATGAGGCTGGTGGCGGGGGCGGAATGTGATGGTGGCGCCGCCACCGAAGACGGAGGTGTCGTGGTGGTGGGAGTGAAACTGGACGCGCGGAGCAACGAGTTGCTGACGTGGGCGTTGGTGAAGGTTGCGCGGCCCGGTGATCGGGTCATTGCTCTTCACGTCGTCGATCCCAGTGCTGGTGAGGATTTTTGCCTAGTGGAGTACGCGCACTGTGTGTGTTTAGTTGTTTCCCTCGTTTTTCTGCGTGGTTCTATTGTGGAATTGTGCTTTTTCTGAAGTTTATTGTGTCTGAGATTTTGTGAGTTTAGTTGAATTTGAGTTGGTTTTCTATATGGTTATGTCATGTGTAGATATTTTGTTACTCGGTTTGGTTTCTGATTGTTTTATTCTTTTCTATTGGGGTTTAATTTGTGCGTGGAGAAGATAAATCGCTTCTGCTTTCGCTCGTGAAGGCTTTCGATTCAGTGCTGGGTGATTATGAGGGTGTGTGTAACCTAAAGCAGGTATTTCTGATATTCTCCTATACTCCTCAAGTCCTCGCACAATATGGTTTTGCTCTTGCAATGCAATTGATTTTTAGGATGTTTCAAGAGTCTGGAAAATTGAGGGAAAAGTTTTAGTTATACTCTCTCTGTTTTAACTGTTTCTCTGCCTCACAGTCTCAGTTCCAGAACTTTCTTTGATCTTGACTACTTCCATTTTTAAAAGCCTAGAAATGATGCTTTTTGATAGTTTCAGCCATTTGTGGGGCTTGTCCTTACTGGTTCTTCTTTGTTTGTCTTTTTTCTGTTTCTGTGTGTCACTGTGGGTGACAGAGGTTGGTAGTAGTAATTTAATGTTTGGCTCTCCAAATAATTGCAATTTCTTATATTTCAAGAGGCCTAAAATTTCCAACATGCATGTACATCTTTAGGGGTTAGGTTTGATCTTGTCCTTGCTCTGAAGGCATTACAAATTCATTATTATAGTCCCATATTCCTTCTAAATTATATATGCCCACTAAAGTATACAAAATTGCGTAGGTGGATCTACATCTAAAGGTTTGTAGAGGGTCGCCAACTCAGAAACTCCTATCCGTGGAGGCAAAATCGTATGGTGCCAAAAGTGTGATAATCGGTGCTTCAAAGGTTCATCGCACAATCCGATCAAGGATCTCTGTTGCGAAGTATTGTGCCAAGAATCTCCCAAAGACCATTTCAGTAATATGTGTTCAAAATGGTAAAATCGTGTTCCAAAGAGCACCAACTGCTGCAGCTGACCCTGGAAGTCTCGATGCATTAGAGTCAGGATTCAAAAGGGGAAAATCTTTCTCCAAAAGCCCTTTGAGCCTACCACCACAGATAGATTTAGAGTCGTCAAAAAGTGTGAGTGACAGCATCTCAAAGGCTCTGGTACCAATTAAACCCCAAGGAATTCCTGAAGCTAAATTTAGATGGACACTACTTCGCAGGGTATTTTTGCATGGTAGAAGAGTATCTGATGCTTCTTCTGCTAAGAAGTCATCAGTAGTGCAATGGTTATTGAAGGTACCAAATGCTTTTGCGTCTACTCATCCTGATCAGAAACAGATTTGTCCGTCCAGTGGGGATGACTGTTGTTTAGGTTTGGATGAAGAAAAGGGTGCTATTGTCCCTTGTTCATCTGATACTAACTCCGATACCTATTCTAACAAGATTCTCGTGGATGTACTTAAAGATTTTGGAGAGAAGTACTCAACAATATGCAGATTGTTTAGCTACGAGGAACTCCTGTTAGCAACAAATAAATTTACACCTGGTTTGGCCTCTAAATTCTGCTTTATTGTATTAGCTCTCAGCCTCTCACTCAGTTTTAGAGGTTTCCTTATCTACTTTTTTAACTTTTCTTTCAGAAAATTTGATTGGGAAAGGGGGAAGCAGCCGGGTCTACAGAGGCTGCCTCCCAGAAAACAGGGAGATAGCTGTGAAACTTTTAAAGCCATCAGAGGATGTATTGAAACATTTCGTCTCTGAGATTGAAATCATAACGTCTTTGCATCAAAAAAACATAATATCTTTAGTTGGCTTCTGTATCGAGGAAGACCAGCTACTTTTGGTTTATAATCTTTTACCCAGAGGATGCTTGGAAGAGAATCTTCACGGTATGTTCATAATATTCCACCCTTATTTCGATGTGGATACACTTTCATTATAGTATAACCCACTTAATTTTGGTAACCTTGTTTAGGTAATGCAAAATCTGGATATTTATTTGGTTGGGAAGAGAGGTATAAGGTTGCCCTGGGAGTTGCTGAGGCTCTGGACTGTTTACATAATGCATCTGAGCCAATTATTCATAGAGATGTAAAATCATCAAATATCCTTCTTTCAGATAATTTTGAGCCACAGGTGAGATGTTTTACTGCTTCAGCATTTTCTTCTTTCCAATCCATTTTATTTGCTTCATTTAATACTCGTTTTGGCCTTACAGCTGTCGGATTTTGGACTGTCTACCTGGGCTTCAGCCTGTTCACATCATATTGACACCTCTGATGTTGCTGGGACATTTGGGTGAGTTCTATATCCTCAAGTGTTATATTTAGTCATGGCTATATTGCTAGGTAACATTTTAGTTTCATGACAGCTACTTGGCTCCGGAGTATTTTATGCACGGGAAGCTCCATGCAAAAATTGATGTCTATGCATTTGGGGTTGTACTCCTGGAACTTTTGTCTGGTAGAAAGCCAATTGACAGTGGACATCCAAAGGGCCAAGAAAGCTTAGTAATGTGGGTTAGTATCTAAAACCCCTTGGGCACTGTTTCTGTATATATTTGCATTCCTTGGCTATAATTGTTGAATATTTACAGGCGAAACACGTCTTAAAGGATGGGAAAATATCAGAATTGCAAGACTCCAACATCGTTAATGCTTACGACCCTGATCAGTTTGAGAGAATGGTCTTAGCTGCAACCCTTTGTGTTAGGCTCGCACCTCAATCACGACCCGAGATTAGAGATGTAAGCAACTCTCATAACCTTAAGCCAGCCCAAATTCATAAACGCGCCACTTATTTGACTGTAATATTTTTGGCTTACACCAGATCCTCAAACTCCTTCAAGGAGATCCGGAAGTTATCAAGTGGGCGAGGGAGGAAACTAATTCTTCAGAAAACACAAACGATATCAATGGAGAACAATGTGCAACAAATATCCAGTCCTTCATTAATCTTGCTCTGCTTAATTGCGAAGATGATGCCACTTCGGTTAGCAGCAGTGAACAGAACATCTCAGTGGAGGACTACTTGAGGGGTAGATGGAGCCGTTCCTCGAGCTTCGATGAAAAGTAGTTCTTATGGTTATGGATTTGAGTGTGTACATGCATTTACCAAAGCTTTCTTTACTTCTTTTCACGTATTGTAATGTCAGGTCTTGAATGAGAGGATTTAACAACTTTTGTCCTCCTCCACCTGATTTTTCCGCAGTCCACACGAAGGGGTTGGACTGCTTCTGGTTCTTGTTGTTTAAGGGTTGGCGTGCGCGGGATATTTTTCGAGATTCGTTGTTCGTGTAGCAAAAGTTGCTGCTGAACGCCATGTTGTAATTATATTGGTAGAAGTGGGAAAAGGTGACCATCTCTGATCTACGTATACTTTTGAAATTAGCATCTGGGATCTTGACATATCGTATTGTATTGGGCACAAGTAATACGAAAATTTAGATTAGCATGTGGGGTCTTGACATATTGCATTGTATTGGGCACCCAATATGAAAATTTAGAAAGGGTACTAGTTATATGAAAATTTAGATAAAATAGGTGTCTGTCTTGTTATCGTGTCTAGATTGTTATGTTTGTTTTCGTACAACTTAAGTGTCTCGTGTAAAAAGCACAATTTATTAATGTTTTATATATATATTATTCAACTTATATGATAGTATTTTAAAATTAGCGGGCATTTCCTCAATCCTTTACTTGGAAGATTGAAAGGTAAAGGAGTGCCAATAAGAGTCGGTGATCAGAAATTGGATATTTCATATTTACTGAGCAACAACGCCAAAAATGTTATCGAATTAAATTGACAAACAATTTTATTTTTATTTTAACAAATCGAATTGTGTAATTTTCTTTCAGAAGTAGGATCCTTTTGCGAAAGGGTAGATTGTAAATATTTTAAAGGGGGAGTTATTAAACAAGACCAATAATGGTCCAAAGTTATCCTAAACACCCTAGTTTGAAAAATCTATGTTTGAGGTCAACAATACACAATATATTTTTGCTAAACCCCCCAATCACCTAAAAAGACTGGCTTGCCCTTACGTTTTTCCTAGCGCCAGTCCAAATTTGCTTCCTCCAAATCTCTGCTTTACTAAGTCTCACCAGCCCCCATCGGAGTCTTCTTTTACAAGCTTGCTTTGCGCGATTGGTGCCGTTATTTTCATCTGGCGACGGAGACCAGGACAGTAAAGCATATCAAGGAAGTGTATGAGACTTTTTGCCGTTCTAGATTTGAATCTTTGATGTTGTATTCTTTCCTGTTCTATTTGCATTTCATTTCCATTTTGGTTTATATCTGCAATGTTTAGCTGGAAATGGTATTGATGCCAACTAACGCTTCAATGGTTGTTAATGGGCAGATTATCTTGTTAAGATGTTTAATTCAACATCGTCGGTGCAGAATGAGTCGAGGCTGTTCTGTTATTGTGGTGTCCCAGCCCGTGTTTTCACTTCTAAGACTTCCAGAAATCCTCATCGGAGGTTTGCTAAATGTTGCAAGGGAACTTGTCGCTTGTGGGTGTGGATCGATCCAGAACCCACCCCTGAAATGAGAGCACTTTTCGCCAGCTATGACAAGAAGATCGCTGTCCGGGATGCTGAAATCAGACTTCTGAAGTTGAAGTTAAAATTTATGGCAGCTCTTCTTCTTGTCTCATGGATAGCCTTCCTAGTACGATCATTTATTTGATGATTCCCCTTGGTGTAAGATTATGGGTGATTCTCCATTTTTGGTAGTATGGTCACCCTCGGTTGTAATCCTACATTTAAACAAGCATGTAAATATTTTGCAGTATATATTCGGTTGTTTATTTTCTGCTTTGGCGAATGGGGAGAACCTGTGCTTGTCGAATTAAAAGATGAAAACTCGTAATTAAAAGTTGGGTTTGTCGAGTTAGGCTATGAAAAAGTTTTAATTAAAAGCTGGGTTTGTAGAGTTAGGCCATGAATATTCGGAATTAAAATCTGGGTTTGTCTAGTTAGGTTATGAGAATCGTAATCAAAAGGTGAATTTGTAGAGATCGGTGAGATCTAAAAAATGAGAAAAAAATGGGGATTTGATGATCGACCATTACAGAAAATGGGGAAAAAAAGGGAAAAAAATGGGGAGCATCTTTGCACAGATCGATGAGATCTAAATCGTTCATAGATGATCGACCATTACAGATCTGTAGAAGTGGGGATTTGATGCCTGGCAGCCCACTGTCACCTTTAAAAGCAGTAAGTTCACCCCCTTATTGGTTTAGCTGTCACCGATTGTGTATAGATGCTCCCATGTTTATTTTCTTACCCATCTGAATTTGTTGCAGATGGAAAAAAGGGAGCATCTATACACAGATCGGTGAGAGCTAAACAAATACATAGATGATTTAGCATACGGGATCTGAAGAAGTTGGGAGTTGGTGGTGAATATAAAGGAGACCATTTGTAATCACATCGCCTTGGGTAATGGGGGAATTAAATGCCGGGAGTTGGAGAGTCCCGCCTTGGAAGACTAAAAGCAGGGTTGAAAATGCGTAATTGAAGTCATGGTTTGTCCAGAGAAACGTTAATAATGCGTAATTGGATGTTGGACTTGTCAAGTGAAACTGTAATAATGCGTAATTGGATGGGGACTTTGTCAAGTGAAACGGTAATAATGCGTAATTGGATGGGGACTTTGTCAAGTGAAGCTGTAATAATGCGTAATTGGATGGGGACTTTGTCAAGTGAAACTGTAATAATGCGTAATTGGATGTTGGACTTGTCAAGTGAAACGGTAATAATGCGTAATTGGATGGGGACTTTGTCAAGTGAAGCTGTAATAATGCGTAATTGGATGGGGACTTTGTCAAGTGAAACGGTAATAATGCGTTGTCAAGTGAAACGGTAATAATGCGTAATTGGATGGGGACTTTGTCAAGTGAAACTGGAATAATGCGTAATTGGATGGGGACTTTGTCAAGTGAAACTAGAATAATGCGTAATTGGATGGGTGAAGTGTCAAGTGAAGCTATAATAATGCGTAATTGGATGGGGACTTTGTCAAGTGAAACGGTAATAATGCGTAATTGGATGGGGACTTTGTCAAGTGAAACTGTAATAATGCGTAATTGGATGGGTGAAGTGTCAAGTGAAGCTGTAATAATGCGTAATTGGATGGGGACTTTGTCAAGTGAAACGGTAATAATGCGGGGACTTTGTCAAGTGAAACGGTAATAATGCGTAATTGGATGGGTGAAGTGTCAAGTGAAACTGGAATAATGAGTAATTAGATGGGTGAAGTGTCAAGTGAAACTGGAACAATGCGTAGTTGGATGGGGACTTTGTCAAGTGAAACTGGAATAATGCGTAATTGGTTGGGGACTTTGTCCAGTGAAACTGGAATATTGCGTAATTGGATGGGGACCTTGTCCAGTGAAACTGGAATAATGCGTAATTGGATGGGGACTTTGTCAAGTGAAACTGGAATAATGCGTAATTGGATAGGGAATTTGTCAAGTGAAACGGTAATAATGCGTAATTGGATGGGGACTTTGTCAAGTGAAACTGTAATAATGCGTAATTGGATTGGTGAAGTGTCAAGTGAAACGGTATTGTTCATAACTGTATTGTTGTAATGATGTGATCATTATTCAATCAATCTTGTTAATGTTGCAATGTTTTAACCACAATCTTGTTCATAACTGTATTGTTGTAATGATGTGATCATCATTCAATCAATGTTGTAAATGTTGCAATGTTTTAATCACAATCTTGTTCATAACTGTATTGTTGTAATGATGTGATCATTATTCAATCAATCTTGTTAATGTTTCAATGTTTTAACCACAATCTTGTTCATAACTGTATTGTTGTAATGATGTGATCATCATTCAATCAATCTTGTAAATGTTGCAATGTTTTAATCACAATCTTGTTCATAACTGTATTGTTGTAATGATGTGATCATCATTCAATCAATCTTGTAAATGTTGCAATGTTTTAATCACAATCTTTTTAATTGGACAGAGTCCCCATCCAATTACGCATTATTACCGTTTCACTTGACAAAGTCCCTATCCAATTACGTATTATTCCAGTTTCACTGGACAAAGTCCCCATCCAATTACGCAATATTCCAGTTTCACTGGACAAAGTCCCCATCCAATTACGCATTATTCCAGTTTCACTGGACAAAGTCCCCATCCAACTACGCATTGTTCCAGTTTCACTTGACACTTCACCCATCTAATTACGCATTAATATTCCAGTTTCACTTGACAAAGTCCCTATCCAATTACGCATTATTACAGTCTCACTTGACAAAGTCCCCATCCAATTACGCATTATTACCGTTTCACTTGACAAAGTCCCCATCCAATTACGCATTTTTAATGTTTAACTGGACACACCCAACTTTCAATTACGCAATTTTTACCTTTTACTTGACAAACCCAACTTTTACTTACCAAATTACAAAGAAACTTTATACAAAATTATAAAAAAAATAGTATTTCTTTCATACAAGCTGTTGAAGATCAAATTTTAGAAGCAAGTGGGCGATGTGAACACGGTAATCAGCAATGGGGACCTCTTTTGCAAACTGGTTGTACTCCGCGGTGTCCTTTGCAAGCGACTCCATGAAGAGGCAAATAAACGCCCCACAGTCCAAACTTCCTGGTGCTTGAGTACGGCTGCATGTGGCTTCTGGGTGCCTTTCAGATGCAGCAACTGTGGCCATGCCCTTGTATTCCCAGTATGCTTTCATGAAACAACCCCATGCCTTCTCCGCGTGGCGTGTTCTAGGCTAGCTCATGGAGTTGTACGCCAAGAACTTATTCTCCACTGTGTTGTACACTACCAAATGCCAATGATTGGTAGTGTTCAATGGGAATATAACGTACTGGCATTGGTCAAGGACACCGCTGTTGAGCCCTTCTAGCTGCAGCACCGCATACTTCATCAATTTGGGCTCTTCAAGAAATTTACCCATCTTTTTCGCTGAGAGATAATGGGTTTTCGTGTATCCCTTAATCAAATCTATTATATGTTGTGTGAGAAATGAAGAAACGCAATAGATTTTGTGGGAATGTACTCACTATCCATCAGTATATGAAAATAGGGCTCGAAAACCCTTTGATTCATTGACTGACCCCATATCAGTCTCAGAATATCACTCACCAACACCCGCGTTTCATCGCCACACACATATACCACCTTATCACTGGGAATAAAATAAAATACAAGCACACATTGATACAGATTTGATTTTGAAATTAATAATTACGCATAAAAAACAACTTACTTGAACGTGCTAGCGTAGTCATCAATGATCCCATTGATCACCTCAAGGGCTTCATCGTTCAAAGATACACGCCCGTCAAAATCCTTTCTACCTACAAAGGACTTCAAATCATCAGCAACAGAATAAACTGGGGCATCAACATCATCATCATCATCATCAGCCTCCTCAACAACATGAACTGCTTCATGAGGGAACTCAGCGGCACCTCGCTCAACCTCATCAGCAGCAGCCCCCTCAACTTCATCCTCAGATTTCCCCCATTGACTCTTCAAATCACACATGACATCAGAAACAATAATGGTTACAGAATCACGCCTCGCAAGCTCCTGCACATCTTCAACCTTCTCCCCTACATCATTCTCATCCTCTACGACATTCTCCTCATCCTCATCCTGCTCCTCAGTTTCATCCTTCCCCTCAGCAACATCCCCTTCAACCCCTTGTACAACAGAGTTCTCAGCAGCTACCTTCCTTCTTTTGTTAAACTTTGCACGGTTATTAGATTTTTTCCTCTTACCGTCTTTCTTCTCCTCTTCCACGTCATCATCATCATCATCATCAACCTCATTTTGAAAGGCAGACTCTGGTAGATCCTCTACACAATCAAGCAACTTAAGCTCCTTTTTATTAGCAGGTTTAATTTGATATAGCTGCAAGCAAACGATTAAATTGTATAAAATAAGCATATAGCCCATCATAATTCATGTATACATAACATTTTTAATCATAATGTTTACTTACGTCGGAGAAGGTCAGCTTGCTGAAACGCTTTTCAATTTCCTTCTTTTGTGCAGTCAAATTACTCTTCCCCCACTTCAGAAACCGTGGGAAGGCCTGCACCAACACGGCATGCCCACAGGAGGGAAAATGCTCAATGAACCAAGCCTGGATTTAAAACAGACTAGGGGGATCAAAAAGACAAACCCAACCGCGTAGATATAAAAATCAAGATAACAATATATATATTCTTACCATCAGCCCCATGGTACAACCGTCAAGAAACTGTTTGGAATCAACTTTGAACTTCTCAATTGACAAAACCAAAAAATTATAAACAGCAGCACCCCAAGCGAATCGGTGGATATACGTTAAGTCATCTACATAGCATATCAGACCAATGGCAGCTTAAGGCTGCTGTGTGGAAAAAGCAATGTAGAAAAAAAAAACAATATGAACATTCTTGCAAAATCATCGACGCCTTCGGCATCACTCCTACGAGCCAAGCCCTGTAACCTGGCCAATATGTTAGCACGTGTCACCCTACCGTTTTTGTTGTCAAAATACAGTTGCCGGAATCGTGATTTCACTCTAACATAAGGATCAACAGGGTTACCCTCACATTGTAGCCCCAACACAATTGAGAGCTCTGTGTCAGTAGAGGGTACACTGACTTGCCCAAAGTTGAATGTCCGTAGATCCACGTTATAATGTTCCATCAGCGCCCCAACGCGTTTGTTTGTACCTTGAACTCCATGCATTTGAAGGAATGACCCAAAAGGAGTCGCCAATATCCTCTAACTTTGGGCATCAGTTAGCACACCAATTTCGGCCATTTTTTCAGTAAAATATGTTGGCGAGCAACGACATTGTATTTCGTCGCGTCGCGTAGTTTTACTACTGGACCTATTTGAGATTTGCTTCAATCTAGCCATCGGAACTAATTGAGAACGAAAACTGCCCAATTAATTGCAAGCCCTAAACGCGGAATTGGAATCCCTAAATGCCGAATTAATACCCTCAAATCCGGAATTAAAAACTTAAATTGCAGTATCAGGGTTGTTACAATTACCGGATGTGGGGGCGGAAGTATGGACGCCGGAGTGCTCGTCTGCGGCGGCAGATATCGGGTTCTCAAAGATGAAGCTTCGGGTTTCACTGGCATTCAAGGAGGGCAAAACGGCCTTTTCACACGTTTTGGGGGGTTTACAAAAAATATGTTGTGTATTGGGATGTAAAATTAGTTATTTTCAAACTGGGGTGTTTGGGATAAATCATTACCCTTATCAGGGATGAAACATTAATTATCCGTATTTTAAATGACTGTTCAAAGAGGTGCTTTACTATTTTCGTTAATATTTAATTTGCATGCTTATAAACACCATATGTATACATATTCGATTTCATCAATACTTGAAAACTGAAAATAGAAACACCACCATTTCTAAAATATTAATCTTCGATATTTAAAATATACCTTATGGCCCTTCAAAAGAAAAATATATCTTATGGATAATGAAAATTTTCCTATTTTTATTATAACTTTTAAATTACAAGTAAATGTGTTTTAATTATTAACTTTTTCAAAATAGAGTGTTATTTGATAAGAAAATTGGCTATTTAATTTTTAGATAAAAATAATATGAAAAACATATATTCTTAAAAATTAAAAAATTACATTATATTTATCGAGTGTTGAATTTCATAATTTTCACTCGCAAATAGGATTTTTAGTTTTAATTCTTGTGAATGAATTAGTCGTAAGTACTTTGAACTAACTCTTGAAAAGATTTGGTTTAGTATTTCTCAGTTTTATTTAATTAGCATGTTCACAAACACGATATGTATTCAAACGATTTTATAAGTGTGTACATTGACGTTTTACTAAGTACAGAATTTTTTTTTGGCATTAAAAGTATTTTCAAAATATTCTTTTAACTAGTCGCAATATTACTTAGTTAATAATATTGATTGTACTGAGAATTTGCTTGCTGTTATGGCTTGAATTCCGTTGACTCGACCATCCAAGGATTTATAATGTGAAGAAGCTTTCAACCTTCTAGTAAGGAAAAGACATAAAACAAACGTGAGCTCGAACCAAGTTGGGATAGGTTGGGGTTTTGTCCAGTGTTGACACTCCGATTTTCAAGTCAATATATAGCTAGCAAAGGAGGAAAGTTGAAAGGCGCTCGACGAGTGTAATAAATGTGCGTAGCTATCAACATAAATACCAGGATATTTATAGTTTGGACCGATTGTGCACGAAAAGTACACCATTCGAGGTGCATTAAATGCAGCAAAATGGCCAGTATGAGGTGCATTTAATATGCTACTGCAGGGTTGCTCGATGTGTACTCGCGTTAAGTGGTAAGACAAAGAGAAAATAAGGTGTACGACTGTTAGGAATAGTGCCCTAAAAGCCGATCTTTTGTAATCTTTAACTATTTCCTTGTGAAATTACAAACAATCTCTTAATAATAAACGAATGATTATGATCAAAGGCAATTTGCGACGCCCCTCTGAAGGCCATGGAAAAAGGGTCAGAAGAAACGATGCCCGCACGATCTCGCTAGAGTTAGCTAGAAGCTTCCCCAAGTTTGACCGCTACGTGGACTAATTAAAAGATATAGTAGTACAAAACCTAAAATATCATCATAATCACAAACAAAAATCTTACATACACATGTATTCATCAAAATAGCCTAATAGACCTACAAGTTGTCCAACTAGGATATGACAAAAGTGGACATAATTTACATTCAACGAGTCACATAACACCCTGCTCAGATAAGGAGTTCATAATATCAAGACAAAAGAGTACATAACATCCTAGTCATAGACAGAATATAACAAACGGATAAAACTAGGTCAAAAGACAAGTAGGAGCGTGAATCCCAAGCTATCCTTCGCTTTCCTCACCTATTATCTCCCTCGGTGGAATAAGATCTGAAATAAAGGTCAAAAGAAAGGAATAAGTCCAAAAGAGAATTAGTGAGGTATTCGGAATTTAAATTATTAGAGGTAAGTAGAGACAATTTAAGAATAACATGATATCATGATATGAGAATGACTATAAGAGCTACATGCAAATGCCACCCGATCACCAAGAAATTAAAACAATAAAATCCTGAACACCGTTGTCAAGTGCCCTCGACCTGACTGATAAGGTCACACGTGCCCGAAACACCTATATAACCTGACTTTAGTGTTCTACCTCCAAACACACATCACGCCAAGCTACAACTGAATTGGGATTGTTTCGAATACACACGACTGACAACCCGAACCGCCCGATCGGTTTGTCAAAAGCAATACCCTAGCTTATCCCTTGTCTTGGTTTAAAATGAGAATGAGGGGAGGAGAAGAGTGAAGAGATGATGGAGCTTGAGGGATGATGAAGTGGTGGCGATCGGCGGCGGGTCATGACCGAGGTGGTGGTGGCTTATCGTGGTGCCAGTGGAAGGGGGAAGCAAGAGCAAAAAAAGGAAGAAAGGGGAAAAAGAAATGAAGAAGGAAGAAGAAAAAAAAGGAAATGGGGTGTGTGTGTGTGTGTGTGTGTCTCGTGAGGTAGGGGGGAGAGAGAGAGAGAGTGAGTAAGTGAGTGGGTGGGGCCCAGTTTAGATATTTTGGTGTTAGGATATTTTGTGTGGTTTCGGCTCGAATTAAAATACAGTTGGGGTAGAAATAGGTTCCCGAATTAAATAAAAAGGTAGGCAATGGATTCGGGAATTAACGAGGAATAAAAAGGGTAAGGCTCTAGGAAAAAGAAATAAACGTGTACGTGTGTGATATTGGAAAACAATTAAACGATTAGTCACGTACACACGTAATTACAATTAAATCACACAATAATTAATTAAAGCTCGTAAAACACTTAATCACATAATTAAACAATTAAATCACATAACACTCGGTCTGACCTCACTCGTGATGTCATACCTGGTCAGTCTTGAAAACATGGGGCGTCACAAAACTTTTAGGGCTTTGTCATTTAGGTTAATGATACATGAACAAGGCCTAATTCTATCTGGATTAGAAAGCACTTCCAAGTCAATGAGTCCAACAAATAGTGAGAGTGTTGATTTAACTCGATTGAGACTTACCTGTGTGATTGCGTCCTTAAGAAGGAATCACCTTGTTTCATAGGGTGATAAAGTGCATAGTAGATGCATACGCAATACATAAGAGTGCTCACTATCAGAATGAGTACACCGAGGTGTCCCGTATAAGAACATTCCAGAAAAAGGAAAGAAAATTTCTATTCCTAGAAATGGAAATTTCTAAATTGGAAAATATCTTACAGATCAATGATGAGAAGTTATTAGTCCTTAGACTTGAGATTCCATGATTGCTTTGTGTGAGCAAACTGGGTGATTTTAGATATAAGTCGATAAGGATGTCGCTCAAGAAATTCGAATTATGACTTATGTGGGGGTAAAAAAGGTGACACGTGGAGGCATGTGAAATCAATAGAGACCTTACACTTGCTCAAGGTAAGAAGATCTCTCATTGTCTAAGTCATTCATATCCATATCTGAGTCCTTGGCTAAGACGGTGGATCAAGATCAAGAAAGGAACTTCTTGGATTGAGATCACATAGATATGAATTAAAATTAACTTTAAGAGGTAGATTATTAGGGTTCTAATTATTACATTACTCTAAGTCTTGATCGAGAGTAGATTGGTAGGAGAACCGTATCTCACAATGGATCATTGACTAAAAGGTTCTTTGAATAAATTCGTTATTCAGCTAGGGGTTAGACTCCTGTTTCTAGACTATGGATATGTGATATGTGGACTAGTTAATTAATAAGGTAGTAATTAATTAGGATCACTGCTAATCGAATAATATACCTAAAGGGTCACACACAAATGCCAGGTTACGAGAGTTTTGGTAGGGGTTGATTGGATTAACCAAACAATCAAAGAAATTGATAAAGTGGACCCCACACGTGTGGCGTGTGTGGCAAGTGCCACGAGTCCCACACGTGCGAAAGCTTTTATTTAATTAAAAATTTTAATTAAATTTTGGGCTTTAATTAATTAGGAATTAATTAGAAGCCCAATTGCAAAATCTTAAGCCCAATAAATAATCAATTAAAAATTAATTATTAATTAGAAATATTATTTATTTTATTTTAAATAAAATAAATTAATAAGATTCCTAAAGTTGTAAGGAAGATATTTTCTTGCTAGGATTTTAATTAAGATAAGATCTTAATAAATCAAAAGGATAAGGTTTCCCAAGGAGATTGGAACGATCCACTTGTTATAAAAGGAGAGGGGATTTCTCTTCTGTCCTTTATACCAATGTTTTTGAAGCGTTAAGTTTTTCAAAGAAAAGAAAAGGAAAATTTTCTAAAACCCACAAAAGTTGTTCTAGCCAAAACACAAGCCACAGAACTAGCATTCTCACTCACTTGATCATGATCTAGGACTGGTGTGATTAAATGCAAATACAATAGCCAAAAGTTCTTTTTCAGTGGTGGCATAATTAAACTGTGCATCATTAATTATTTTACTAGCATAAGCAATAACGTGTAAACGCTTATCCGTTTTTTGTCCAAGCACAACTTCTATAGCTAGATCACTTGCGTCACACATCAATTCAAACGGGAGATTCCAATCCGGTGCCACCATTATTGGAGCCGATGTAAGCTCTTTCTTCAACCTGTCAAATGCAAGCAAACAATTATCATCAAATTCAAATTCACTATCCTTCTGTAAAAGCTTGCAAAGTAGTAAAGTAATTTTGGAGAAATCCTTGATAAATCGGCAATAAAATCCAGCATGACCAAGGAAAATCTGTAGCACCCCGCACGTGAGGCACCACATCCCCCGCACTAAGGCTCAACACGAGTAACGAAATTATAAATCCGCACCCGTATCAAACCCTAGCGAACGGGAGACAAACATAAAAACCTTCCTAAGCCAGGCGGAACTAGACTCTGCAATGATAATCAATCAACAAAATAAAATGCATCAACATACTCAATTCAAACATACGAATCATAAGTATAATTGGGTACTTCAGGCCTCTTTTAAAAAAATTATAGCAAATCTCAGTAACCCAATTTCATAATAAATACATAGGTATCCAATTTCACGATATAATTGAAATGAACTATACATGATTCCAATACAGATGCGAATGCAGAGACTCTCCTAGCCTAACTCGACCCACTTACAACTCCAAACACCTCCGCCTAGCTCGAGACTCCAAAGTCAAACCTGCACACTAAAGTGTTGGGGAGGGAGAGGGTCAGTCTCTAGAAGACTGAGTGAGCAGGAGCAATACATATATATAAAACATGCACATGCAAGTCATAAATCCCGAGCAAGGTTTTATTTGGAATTAGTTCCCAAAAAGGGCAAGAAAAGGACTAATCAATGCTCGGATTTTATGATTAAGTCATTTTAATTTCATTACATTCATAAATCATACATAAATATAAGGCTCGGCGAGTGAGCGTGCACAACCTCCATCCAAACTCCGACCGTGTACATAAATATCAGTAATATATTGATTAGGCGATCAGGCAATATATTATAATACACACATACCATAAATCATAACATAACATATGCGTTTGGGCAATCCGTGTCCCGGCCTTCCCGCACGGTGCATAATTCTATCAAAACATATACATAAGAAAAGGCGGAAATCCTAACCAACCTTCTTCCTCCGGGTGGTGGACGGGCTTGCAAGACCCGGCCACCGGTTATACAGGGGTCAATGGGGGTACATGAATTCCCCAAAGACACTCAGCTCCCATTCCCCGCTAAACCTCCTAGCGAGGGCCGGTATCACCGTAGTTGGTTGGGACTAGTATATGGGATCCCCGTCAGCCCTTGCTTCCTCGGTTAGCCACATATACTAAGTCCCGGGGCCCGAGAAATCAGAAATCAGAAATGTGACTCGCCAAAACATATCAATTCATAAGTACATATCATAATTCATAAATCATTTGAAAAGGGTTTACTCGATCAATACATACTATAAGAAATCATACCTTACCGTGTAATTCGGCATATGCTATATACGTACCTCTCCGTGTCATCCTATTCCGTAGCTAGCATGAAGACACACGGTTTGGAGCATAGCCTCATTACAAAACCATTTTTAAGTTATACGTTCATACGCATAATTCAGAAGGATTTACTCGATAACTTCATTTGAAAATCATATATATGTAATCATAAGGTTTTGGCCAAAGCTTTTCACATAAGGGTTGTAGGGTTTGTACATAGCTAAAACAAAAACCACCCTCACCTTAACCGTGAAGAAACAAGGATCGAGCACCAAGTGCCTGGCGATCAAAAGCTCTCCACCCTGGAGACAAACTGTACAAAAGACCACAAGACGTGTTCGTGAGACTCAAGACTCTAAATGAACCACATATGACGCACGGCAATGCTCAAGCATGATATGAAGGCATAAAGATCATATTAAGTCATGAAAATCATATAACCAATTTATTCACTTGTTCAATCATAAATCATTCAATTCATACTTCCAATCCAATAATTCAAGAATCCAAATAAGGGCACAGAACATGTTCAAGCTCTTCCATAATGTTACCATATACTTCATATTACATAACATAGCATATATTCAAGGTTGGGCAACAAGAAGAAGTGATAAGATATAGAAAATAAGCGAGGCGATTCATAAACGACACATAAACACCCATAACCGGCATTAAGGAAAAGCATGCCTATAGCACATCCAAATGCCATGAAATTAAACCAAAATACTCCTAACACATAGTACAACAAGTTCATAGTTCAACATAAAGGGAGATAAAGTCATTAAGGAGGGGAAACAAATCAAAAACCGAAGAGGAAGTAACGAAGACTGCGCATGGGAAGTGACACGGGGGTGTCACCTCCCTTAGCCAAACTGAGCCACGGGCGTGGCTCAGTACAGAACTGAGCAGAGGGTGTGACACGCCCGTGTCTCACTCTTATGAGTAAATGTGACACGGGGGTGTCACGGTACAGAACCAAAACCGTTCACAAGGTTTTTCCGGCAAAACTGATCCCTTACAAACTCAATCCAAAAGCATATAAAATGAACTCCAAATGCTCTGAAACTTAATATGCAGCATATTTGGCATGTTATGAACATTTTTCATTTAGAGTGCAAAAGCTAAATCACACGTTAAGATCATCGAATCCATGCAATAAAACTGGGTCGCTACAATCGGACATATGAACCGTAATGATTCTATCATGCCTTGATCACGTACTTAGAGGTTGAGTTTGGATCTGAAACTTTGGGGAATGCATGCTAACATACCAAACAACTAATATACATCATATATATGCAAAATGGTACAAATTAAAGCACATTAGGGTGACCAACAACCACACAATTGCAACAGCAACCAATCTGTCATGGAGCATGCATAAAACAGGCCATGTATTTCGGTTTTGAGGCTTCAAATGGAACCAAATACTTAAAGCATGAATGTTAACATGTAGAGTAATAAGTGTACATCAACTCCATGCATTTTCACACGAATTGAAGGCCATATGATCAAGTTACAACACATAAATTCACACAGCAGTTCAAAAACAGGGGAATCAATTAGATCATCAAGTTTGGAGCTCCATATCTCAAAATTTCATAAAAGGAGCAAAAGAAGAAATCCTCCTAACATCATATACTATTAGTTAGGAAAGAAATAAGCCAAGAAACAAGCTCATATACTCATTTACAAGCAAGGAAATCAGCTACACAAGCAAATAGGTCACTAGAACAAAAATCCCTAAAAGTTCATACCTTAAAGATTTGGTGAAGAAAAATGGTGATTTGAGCTCAAAATCACAAAGGATGGCCAAGGGTTTCTTCCTTTCTCCTCTTCTTTTCTTTCTCGTTTCAGTTGCAGCTTGAGAGTGAGGGTTTGGTTCGGTTTTTCAGAGGTAAAAGGGTAGGAGAAGGCTTAACCCATGGTACAAAAGTCATGGTTAATCTTTGGTTAAGTTTGATCAAGTAAAAAGGGTCCCACCAAGGAGACTAGTCAACATGAAGAGCTCTTCTTGCACGAGCTGTCCGTTACGGTTGGATTTCGGAGGTCTTAATGATTTCAAAAAGGCATGAGGCTTGTTCCATTGTCTCCGAATCGTCGATACGAAGGCAACGGAGTTGACGGAATTCGAATCCGAATTCCCGAGCTCAAGATATCACGCACGGAACCAAGGGTGCGCTAATTGCTCGTTAGCCCCCGATTTGGTTCCTCAATCAAAAGTAAATTCATAAACACGTCAAGTGAATCCGAAAACATAAACCGAGCATATAGACATGTTCATAACACACCTATTTACGACATATTAAAGTTTCACGCCAATCAGATACCATTACATATATGAACGAAGCACAAATAGCACACTCATGCGCATGAACGAATTCATATTGTTATAAATAATTTACTAAAACTTAAATTCCATATTAAATAATTTTAAAGCCAACTTATAACATGTGCAAATTAATTATCGAAATTACCGAAATAGTTAAGGTAACACAAAACCTTAATTTAAGAAATTAAACACTAGATATCAAAGTGAAATAAAATGAATTAAATTAAAATAGAAATAGTTTATAGTTTGAATCAAATATAAGCATTTATAAACAATTAATCATATAATTAAATAATTAAATTGCGCAAATTATAAACAATTACATCACATTATTTAAACTGAAAAACGGGGGAGTTACAAAATCCGTACTCCCTTGACATTCGCCGGAGGTGGAAACTTCGCAATCACATCTATCTTTGCTCGGTCTACTTCAATGCCCTTTTCCGAAATCTTGTGGCCTAGCACTATGCCTTCTCTTACCATAAAATGACACTTCTCCCAATTTAACACCAAGTTAGTCTCCTCATAACACTGCAAAACTCGTGTTAGATGCAATAGACAAGAATCAAATGAATAGCTGAAAATCGAGAAATCATCCATAAATATTTCCATTGTTCTCTCTATAAAATCAGAAAAAATTACCATCATACATCTCTGAAATGTGGCTGGAGCATTACATAACCTAAAAGGCATTCTCCTATAAGCAAAGGTTCCATAAAGGTAAGTAAAAGTGCATTTCTCCTGATCCTCTGGTGCAATGGCTATTTGATTATACCCCGAATATCCATCTAAGAAGCAATAATATGAGTGTCCGGCTAATCTTTCTAGCATTTGATCAATGAAAGGCAAAGGAAAGTGGTCCTTAGGGGTGGCGTTGTTAAGTTTCCTATAGTCTATACACACTCTCCACCCCGTAACCGTCCTAGTAGGTATTAGTTCATTATTCTCATTTTTAACTATCGTCATCCCCCTTTCTTTGGTACTACTTGTACGGACTAACCCATTTGCTATCCGAGATAGGATAAATGATCCCAACATCTAATAACTTAATCACTTCAGCCTGAACTACCTCTTTCATATTTGGATTCAACCTATGTTGATGCTCTATTGAGGGTTTATGATCGTCCTCCACTAATATCCTATGCATGAAAATTGAGGGACTTATTCCTTTAATATCAGCAATAGTCCAACCTATAGCTCGTTTATGCTCCCTCAACACCCTCAAAAGACTATCTAGTTGTGCATTAGATAAACTAGATGAAACAATCACAGGCTGTAACGCCCCGATTTTCGGTTATTTAGGTACGCATGACACGTGTGAGTTTTGGATTTATTCTAAGGGCATTGAGATTAGAGCCAAATAAAGAAAAATAGATATATTTTAAAGGGTTAATCCCAGAATCCGGGGCAGGGGGGGGGGGGTTGTTTGCAATTCCCCCCCTCCTCCAACCTTTGAAAAATATCACACTTAACTCCTTTTAACATTAAACTAAGAATTAGGAATAATTAAGAGTTAGAATAGATAAATGAATAATTTGATTAAGTATTTTACGATATAACACTGAAGTATTAATAAATCCAGTGTTTATAGATAAATCAGCAATTGGACAATTATAAACTCTTTGATCTAATTTAAAATCCTTTGAGATATGAAGTTGAACGTCATCCATTGATAGAAAATCCTTTAATCGTCTAAAGACATTTGCATAAGGATTTACTTTTAAAATTTTTATTAGTTTTTTTTACTGTACCTTCAGATAAAGTTGAATTCTCCGGTACTTCCATTCTATTCTCAACCTCTTTTTCGGTCTCAAAAGCATCCCTTTCACTGGAGTGTCAACAACACCCCTTTCACTGGGAATTAGCCCTGGAAGGTCGTGATACACCATTCCTTGTGCTCGAAAAGTATTTACACCTTGTCGTGCAGATGCAAGCTCTTTATCTATTTTCACGCCAAAAGAAGTAGAAGAAAATATGAAGTTGAACAAACGAATATTTGCCCGAAACTCTGCTCCCTCTTCTGCTTGTGAAGTGAATAACTCATACAAATCATCCGGAATTTTAGTATTCGCTAGTTTAATTTTACCGTTGTCGCACCAAAATGTAGGAGGCTCGTACTCAAATCTTGTAACTCCACAATATATACAATTCGACATCTTTTTTAGCTCATGTACCATTGAGGATACAACATAATGTATTGAACCTAAGGACAAACATACATAGTTATAATATGTAGAATATGAAATTGTATTTAAGTATCATATTTATCGGAAAAAAATGAAATACTGACCTTCATAGTCATCTCTTACAATTATAGCCCATAAAAGCCATACAATACGTTTTGAACTTTTTAAAATTCTTATTTTTTTTCTGCTTCACAACTTTGTTTTCGTATTCTTGTTTATCTGCATCGCTCAGATTAGAATATTTCCTTTTCATTAAATCACGATTTCTCTATCGGTATACATCTTCAAGACTTCAACTATAAGATAAAAAACAATGAGAGGATCAATAATATGATATTAATAAAATTCTAATACATTTTAAAATATTATTAAATTGATATTATTAATACCTTATAATGAATTCACCATCGAACATTGACCAGGTTGTAGCATTTTTACACTGCAACAAATAAATCTTTAAAAAGTCTACCAACAGTGTCTTGACAAAATATGGTACTGACAAAAAATATCAGAGAAAATATCATCAAAATACATGGATTGATATTACAAATACACCCCTTAAGTGGGAGTTGAATGTGGATTATGTTTCTTTGTGGTGGCTTTGTACCTGGTTGATATCATTTATTCTTGTATGCTTCATTTTAATTGGCTAGGAAACACTAATGGAAGAGAATTTAGATGATGATGGAATTGAATTGACACCTTTGGTTGTTCAGCTAGCATATGTTCAACAGGTAAGTACCGTGCTCATACTTCTGCGTTCAATAGTGAGATGGAAGCGCTTGAAAATTTATTCTTGATGTTATAAGTATTCTTACTTTGATAATTTTTATGAAATCAATTTGTAATTGAAAACATAATCATATGACTTTTACCTGTGTTCTTAGTTATTCCCTCCAATTGCTTGCTAATTTGTAAAACCTTATTAATGTATGAGCTTTCATATTACATCTTGAAATGAGTCATAAATTACTGTTTAAACTTTAAGGGAATGTTTAATAGATAATTTTGACTCATGAACATAAAGATATATCCAAATGATACCTATTATTTTTCAGAAAAATGTGACTCTCCTACAACTATTATTCCACTATTATTCTTTGGTGTGATTAGTACACAATTTAAACTCTTGTTCTCTAAATAAGATTTCAATCTATGCATTATGATTTGTGGTAGAGGAAGGGCAAAAGGAAGGTTGGCTCATTTATTAAAATATCAAAAGTTTTAGGGGGAATTATTAAACAAGACCAATAATGTTAAAAAGTTATTCTAAACCCCCTAATTTGAAAATTCTTCATTTGTGATCACCAATATAACACAGATTTTTTGTAAACCCCCCAAACACCTTAAATGACTACCTTACCCTCAAGTTTTACTCTGATACACACACGATTGATTCATCCCTTGCAACTAAACTCCCTCTGCTTCTTCCCGTGATTCTGAGTCCACCGCGGCCCCGTCCCCGCCGTCGCAGCCATAAGCCTATTATCATAGCACCCCCAATTGTTGTTATTGGTATTTTGATTTGATAACCGAAGCGGACACCACTTGTTTGATACGGAATCAAGAAAACCCAATCTGGGAAGATGGATTCCGACAGCTTGGTGACTTGTTCGATTTGGTGTAGTGTATTTTTTGAAGGCGAAGATCATGTCTTTCAACTTCGGGAGAGCGATACGCTTGCAAGAGTGTTTTCGGAGATTGAGACCCATTGGCCTGCGTTCGACTGTGATACATATGTGGTGCAGTACAAGGCTGCCCATATGGAAGATGAATCATGGATTACTTTGAAGAAAGATCAAGATGTTGAGAGTATGGTGGCAGTGCATGGTCTAGAAAAACAACACATTGCAAAGTTGAGAGCAATTCAGCCCCCCTTCAAGTTCATCTCAGAGAAGGTAGTCCCTATATTTTAATTTGCTCTGTTATATGACTGATTTGGGATTGTGATGCATATGTGATGCGTTATTCGTTTGGCTTGTGTCTTATTTGAAAAGGGATGACCAGGGAATGACCTCTACAAGTCAAGCCCTAGTATTTCATAATTCCAACAATAATGAATCCTGGAGTCATTGCATCCGTCGCGTTGGACAGGCCTTTAAGGATGCTAATGACTGTAGGGTTCATCTAAAAAATTATCACATTGCAGTGAATCGAAAGTTTAAATATATGAAGAATGATACTGATAAGATTATAGCTACTTGCTCAGATGAGAACTGCAACTGGAGGTTTTATGCCTCTTATTGTAGGAGAGACAGTGAGTTTGTTATAAGAAAGTTAAATGTTGACCATCTTTGTGGTTTGAAAACTGTTACGAATAAAAGGTCACACCCCAATGCCGATTCAAATTGGGTTGCGGGTGTGATGAAGGCCCATATCATGGCAAATCCTAAATACAAACCGAAAGATATAGTTTCTTATATCCGGAACGTGCACAATGTGGAAATTCTATACCATACTGCTTGGCTGGGCAAGGAGATAGCACTACATGAAATCCATGGTTCTGATGTTGGGTCTTATAACCGACTACATGAAACTTATAAAAAAGCATATGAGAATATTATTTTCCCTATACCAAATGCTGATATGGTCTCAAATGTCGAGGTTCAGTTCATGCCTCCCGATGTGAGGCCTCAGCCTGGTCGACCGAAGAGGAATAGGTTCCCATCGCAGGTTATCAAAGCTGTTACAGTGTGCTCATCATGTAAAAGGCCTGGGCATAACAAGAGAACATGCAGGGGCCCTGTGTGAAATTGACTGTTTGTATGCTGTTGGGTATGTTGTTCAATTCGGGATACTAATCACGTTTATATTATTTGTTTTCGCACAGAAACTGAAGATTGGCCGAGATTTCAGTGGATGCTTGCCATTTTGGCTTGGTGATGGACCTGGCAGGATGATATGTCTTTTGAAGAGGTCTATCTTGTCTTTGTTTTTTATTCTTGTCAAGTGAAACTGTAATAACGCCTAATTCCAAGGGTGAAGTGTCCAGTGAAACTGGAATAATGCGTAATTGAAAGGGGACTTTGTCAAGTGAAACCGTAATAATGCGTAATTGGATGGGTGGAGTGTCCAGTGAAACCGGAATAATGCGTAATTGAAAGGGGAATTTGTCCAGTGAAACCGTAATAATGCGTAATTGAATGGGTGGAGTGTCCAATGAAACTGGAATAATGCGTAATTGAAAGGGGAATTTGTCCAGTGAAACCGTAATAATGCGTAATTGTGAAACTGGAATAATGCGTAATTGAAAGAGGAATTTGTCCAGTAAAACCGTAATAATGCGTAATTGGATGGGTGGAGTGTCCCGTGAAACCGGAATAATGCATAACTGAAAGGGGAATTTGTCCAGTGAAACCGTAATAATGCGTAATTGGATGGGTGGAGTGTCCAGTGAAACTGGAATAATGCGTAATTGGATGGGTGGAGTGTCCAGTGAAACCGTAATAATGCGTAATTGATGAAACAAATAATGTTGAAATAATGTGATGAAGATTCAATTATATATTGTTGCTAATGTTGAAATGTTTTATTCAGAAGCTTGTTCATAACTATATTGTTGTAATGATGTGATCATCATTCAATCAATCTTGTTAATGTTGCGGTGTTTTAATCAAAATCTTTTTCATAACTATATTGTTGTAATGATGTGATCATCATCAATCAATCTTGTTAATGTTGCGGTGTTTTAATCAAAATCTTGTTCATAACTATATTGTTGTAATGATGTGATCATGATACAATTAATCGTCTTAACGTATAGTTATGAGACAAACCCCACCCATCCAATTACGCATTATTTCGGTTTCACTGGACACTCCACCCATCCAATTACGCATTATTACGGTTTCACTGGACAAATTCCTCTTTCAATTACGCATTATTCCGGTTTCACTGGACACTCCACCCATCCAATTACGCATTATTACAGTTTCACTGGATAAATTCCTCTTTCAATTACGCATTATTCCGGCTTCACTGGACACTCCACCCATCCAATTACACATTATTACGGTTTCACTTGACAAAGTCCCCTTTCAATTACGCATTATTCCAGTTTCACAATTACGCATTATTACAGTTTCACTGGACAAAGTCCCCTTTCAATTACGCATTGTTCCAGTTTCACTAGACACTCCACCCATCCAATTACGCATTATTACGGTTTCACTTGACAAAGTCCCCTTTCAATTACGCATTATTCCAGTTTCACTGGACACTCCACCCATCCAATTACGCATTATTACGGTTTCACTGGACAAATTCACCTTTTAATTACGCATTATTCCGGTTTCACTAGACACTCCACCCATCCAATTACGCATTATTACGGTTTCACTGGACAAATTCCTCTTTCAATTACACATTATTCCGGTTTCACTGGACACTCCACCCATCCAATTACGCATTATTACGATTTCACTTGACAAAGTCCCCTTTCAATTACGCATTATTCCAGTTTCACAATTACGCATTATTACGGTTGCACTGGACAAAGTCCCCTTTCAATTACGCATTATTCCAGTTTCACTGGACACTCCACCCATCCAATTACGCATTATTACGGTTTCACTTGACAAAGTCCCCTTTCAATTACTCATTATTCCAGTTTCACTGGACACTCCACCCATCCAATTACGCATTATTACGGTTTCACTGGACAAATTCCCCTTTCAATTACGCATTATTCCGGTTTCACTGGAGACTCCACCCAGCCAATTACGCATTATTACGGTTTCACTGGACAAATTCCTCTTTCAATTACTTATTATTCCGGTTTCACTGGACAAATTCCTCTTTCAATTACGCATTATTCCAGTTTCACAATTATGCATTATTACAGTTTCACTTGACAAAGTCCCCTTTCAATTACGCATTATTACAGTTTCACTTGACATTATCACGTATTTTTTGGACACTAGAATACGTAAAAGATAGCAAAAAATAAATAACAATCCAATTGAATGTTCAATTATACAGATGAACCAGATTGTTTTTCTAGAAAGGCATTGGCTAACTTAAAGCGGTATTCGGCGATGTTGCATGTCTCAGCATATGTCCTGAACTCGTCAGTCTTTCGAACAAGCATCTCACCATACAGGCACATTAATACGCCACAATCACTGCTCCCCTTATCCTGAATTCTCATTTGTCCCCGCCCCAATTCCCTTTCTTTGGAACCCTTGACAACATTGTTCTTAATCCACAACTTCCACAGGAAATCTGAGTATACTGCGACATCGGTGGCAGCTTCTTCTGTATGCATTGAGTTGTAGTGACTGAAACGTTTGTGTTCGGTCTCATACACCAACATATGCCAGTGAGAATTTGTCAGTAGAGGAAAAATAACATAACGACATGAGAACATAACTGTTGAAGACACCTCGTTCAGGGTCATGACGTAGTCACTTTTCATCCGGTTCATCATGAAGTCGTTGATTGCAGATGGGACAATGTAAGGGGCAGTCTTCTTCTTTGTCTTTCCTGTGACGCTGTTCTTCAATTTCATCACAAACTCAACTGACACATGAGGGTTAACAAAATGTACATCGTGGAATTTGGGCCCAAGGTAACCAGGATTTGTTAGCAGGTTGTAATAGGACATAATAACATTGTCATTGGTCTCCTTTCCCAAAATTAGATCTCGTAGATCGTACACGATCGTCTTACTTATATACACAACATCATGGCTGCAAAAGATTATCATGAAACAATCAACAAGATTCTGCCAACTAAACTCATTGAATTAAGTAAGAACACTTTCTTTTGTGCCTCCATGTAGCTCATAATCAAATTAAATGCCCTATTCCGTTGCTCCTCAGTGACGACCTCACAGCCTGGGGCCTCCTTAGGCCTACTGTCCACTTGAGCTCCATCAAACACAACCACCTAATACATAATTATCCAATGACAAATCAAACACACACGCATAAAAAAAAGACATTGTAATATTGAATCTTGTATGTAATATGTTCTCACATTTTCTTCCACACGCTCCCTCACATCGTTCTTCCTCATCGACCTAACCTCAGCTCGTCCGGAATCACAATCACCTTCCCCATCCTCAATCAAATCAACTTGAACTCCTTACTTGTTGAGTTAAAATCATCAATTACCAAGTACAAAAAATAAAGTTGAATTTCTGACCACTTATGGAAGAAAACTAACCTCGATAGGTTGGGTGCGACGTACCTTCCTCTCAGACCTTACCATTTCAAGCAATGAGCTAAAACAGAGTGTGCATCGTGGGGGTGTGGTTGGTACCTTGTAGGGGTTTCGCCTCTAATGTGGGTGTGTGGGCCGTCCAGTCTCCAATAACTTCTTCTACACTTGTCGGCGGTGGTGTGCGGCGGTCTGCAGCGGCGGGTGGTGGCGGGAGACGGTGAAGAATGACAAATTCCCGCCGATGGAGGAGGGATTTGAATGCTTGGTATGGATTGTGATTATTCTATTTTAGCAGGGATACTTTGGTAATTTTAGGTGATTTAGGGGGTTTTCAAAAAATATGTTGTGTATTGGGGATGTAAAATAGTTAGATTTCAAATTGGGGGGTTTAGGATAACATTGTTGCCTTATTAGGGATTGTTCAATAATTTGCTGAAAGTTTTATTAGTCAAGTATCCAAATTAAATGTAGAGGGGTGTAATAGTCATTTCAAGGAGAAGAAAAATCCTAGACGCACTTACCGCGCATGATTAAAAAACGGTAAGTTAAGAATTAAGTTCCGGTGTTTCATAATTATCGAAAATAGCAAAGGCGTGTGAAGTGAAAAAACCCAAAACAATCATGATAATACTAAATGTGAGAATTCAAACTATATGTATTCAAGCTACTAACTTATATAGAACTAAATTGATTAAATTAGATCAAAATCTATAGCAATAAGTTATTTCTAGCCTAAATAGATGCTTTAATTTTCTAATGCCAACCGTATGTAATGATTGGACATTATATATGTACAAAAAAAAATAGATGCTAATTTTAATGGGAAAGTAAAAGTGGACTGGTTATTTATATATTTAATTTGGCCTATCTCGGAAATTTTCAAAATATAATTTACTAAATCACTTTAAATAGTTGGTTCATTATTTGGCCCATGGTCCTTCAGATAAATACAACTTTAGCATATTCATATTTTCGTCCTGTCCTTCCCTAAACACTGTTGACCTCTTTAACATAAATTAACTATTTTTTTTGCATATAGATTAAAATATTGCTCTGTTATCAATTATGATAAAGTCAACACTAAAGCATAATGGTTTCAAAGTTATATATATATATATATATATATATATATATATATATATAAATAAAATAACCATGTAAATATAAATCATGTAGTATAATTTTATAGTTTATTAAACAACTTGTATAATTAATTCAACACAAAAATATTAGAATTAATTTATTCAAAAGTTTATAAGATATAATTAATACCATTAGAATTAATTTTATTCAAAAGCTTATAAGATTATAATTATATAGTGATTTATAATTAAAGAAAGATTTATACAATTATATTTTGATTAGAATTACATGAAGATAATTAAGAGTTTGATTATAACAAAATATCCTGGAAGAATATTTATATATTTAGTATTTTACACTACCCTAAATTATATTTTACTGAAAATCTTACGATAAGAGTATTTTGGTCAATCACAAAAAGAATATTTACGTATCAATTTACTATTTTACAAAAATACCCTTAATTGTATTTTACTATAAAACTTACAATAAGAGTATTTTGACCGATCTCAAATTTTCAAGAAACCAAAAACCCCAACTCGCACTTTTATAATATATATAGATTAAGGGATTTAGAAAAAATAAAAAGTGTATTGGGAAAGTAAAACATAGAATTTTCAAATAGGGAAGGAAGGTTTGGGGTGTGTTCTAACTCAAAACGGGAAAGTGATTGCTTATGTTTCCCGGAAATTGAAGGAGCATGAAAAGAACTACCCTACACGTGATCTTGAGCTTACCGTCGTGATATTTGCACTCGGGAAGTGGAGACATTATTTGTACGGGGTGTCATTTGAGATTTTCACCGATCATAAGAGCCTCCAATATCTGTTCACACAGAAAGATCTTAACATGAGGCAACGACGATGGATGGAAAGACTAGAAGATTATGATTGTGTTATCAAGTATCATCCCGGAAAGGCTAATGTGGTTGTCGATGCTTTAAGCAGGAAGGTTGGTGTAGTAAATTTGGAAATTGGGGAAAGTAGTGGGATTGAGCCTATTGTGGTAAGAACTCGGGTTTTCAACATCTCCATTCAACCGGAATTGAAACATAGATTGTTTGAGGCTCAGAACAAGGATCCGGAAGTTCAGAGGTTGGTTTCTAAAGCAAGAAAGAACCCAGAAAGTCCATTCGGGTTCGATGAAACCGGTTTTCTTCTTTTCAAGAACCGAGTAGTAGTCCCCGATGAGTTGAAAAGGGTATTACTTGAGAAAGCTCACAAGTCGGCGTATTCGTTACATCCTGGAGGAAACAAAATGTATAAAGATCTAAAGCAATATTACTGGTGGTATGGGTTGAAGAAGGATGTAGCCGAGTTTGTGAAACATTGTTTAACGTGTTAGAAGGTAAAAGCCAAACACCAAAAGCCTGGAGGACTTTTACAACCGTTACCTACTCCCAGCGGAAGTGAGAACAAATGAAAATGGATTTTATATCTGGGTTACCGAAGGTGAAAGGGGGTTATGACGGCATTTGGGTGATTGTGGATCGGTTGACAAAGTCTGCCCATTTTCTACCGGTCCTAATGTCTTACAAGATTAACAAATTAGCCGAGATTTATAACAAGGAAATTGTCCGACTTCATGGGATTCCGATTAGCATTGTTTCAGATAGAGATCCCCGTTTTACTTCTAAGTTATGGCAAGAATTGCAAGGAATTTTGGGTACGAGGCTTCAGTTTAGCACGACATTCCATCCTCAAACCGACGGTCAATCCGAGAGAGTTATACGGTATTTGGAAGATTTGCTTCGAGCATGTGCATTGGACTTTCAAAATTCTTGGCATGAGCAACTCCCGTTGATTGAGTTCGCGTATGACAATAGTTATCAGACCGTAACAGGTATGGCTCCTTATGAATTGCTTTATGGTCGAAAATGTCGGTCACCATTATTCTTTGATTTAGAGGAGTGGAAATGGACAAAACAAGAAGGAGTGAAGAAGGGCGAGAAACTTGAGAAACCTTCTAAAGCCGTGAGGGCTATGATCGAGAAAGTCCAACAGATACAACAACGAATGAAAGTTGCAGAAGATAGATAGAAAAGTTATACCGATATTCGCCGAAGGGATCTTAAGTTTGAAGTGGGGGACCGGGTTTTCTTGAAGGTATCTCCACGGAAAGGGTTTTCTCGTATTGGAAAGGGAGGAAAGCTCAAACCTCGTTACTGGGGGTCTATTTGAAGTTCTTGAGAGAATTGGAGAAGTAGCCTACCGATTGGATTTACCACCAAATCTTACCGGAATTCATAATGTTGTTCACGTATCTCAGTTAAGAAAGTATTATCCGGATGAAACTGAAATTTCCCCATTGAAAAAGTGGAATTGAAACTAAATCTGTCTTTTATTCAGAAGTCGGTTAGAATCTTGGACAGAAAGTATCAAGAATTGAGGAACTGGAGTATTCCTATGGTCAAGGTATTGTGGCGAAATGATAAAACCGAAGAGATGACTTGGGAACCGGAAGAGAAAATGAAACGGTTCCACCCGGGGTTATTTGTTTCCAATCAGTGAATCTGGGGACCAGATTCTTCTAAGAGGGGGAGAGTTGTAACGCCCCAATTTTTCCGGAAGTTTAGGTAAGCACGCCACGTGGGGGTCTTCGGGAGTTGGGGGTTTATTTTATTTTATGTTACTTATTTCTTTCATTTAATTATAAATTTCAAATCATTATATGCATTATGGTTGTATGAACTTACGTGAGATTATGGCTAATGTGAGAAATTACGTGAATTACTTGCTAAACATGATTTAATTGCTCTATATGTCCTTAATTGATCTTTTATGTAAATGTGAGGACTTAATTGATTAGTGGAAATTGGAGTTAAGTGATCATTAGCCATGAAGCAATACTTGGTTGCATGAATTTAAATAATTTGAGGGCTTAAGTGCAAATTGTGGTGATTCATCCATTTTCTTGGAAGAAGCATAAATATATTTATCCAATTCATTTCATCTCTTCCATTTCATTCCCTTACATTCCAACTACATTTTCATCAAAAGTCACACACACTCACACACTAAATCACGGTCCATCACACCAAGAAGAGAGGAAAAAAAATTTCACCAAATTTCAAGTTAATTCAAGAAGGAAATTGCACAAGTAGAAGCATCACCATCATCTCCTCATATCATCCTTTCTTTCTTCCTTTCAAGGTATAATATAAATTTATATGAATTCATGAATCATAGGTTGAGTAGGGTTTGATGAGTATGTGTTGATTCCTTGGTTATTTGTGGTTCAAAGTATGTTTATGATCATTAGAATTGGAAGCTTGCATGAAATCTTGAATTATGTGAAAGTTGGAAAGCAAGAAAAATGATGGGGTTTTGGTGGTTGCTTCTTGGCGATTTGATGCATGTTTCATGGTTTATATGATGCCTAAATGAAGTATAATATGTATTTGGTGGGTTTGAGTATTTGTTATGGAGTGAATTTGGAGTTGTTGTTGGTTTTGGGTGATTTTGGTTCGAATCCCTTGTTTTGGTTCTGTTTTTTTTTCTGCTACGTTTGAAGGTCGCGGTCGCGACCGTGAATAGAGTAAAAACGGTCGCGCCCGCGACCCACTCTCACTTTTGGTGTGACTTCAGGTTGCGCCCGCGACCTGAAAAATGTATAAACTTGGTCGCGTCCGTTACCAAAATTTGGCCATGTTTCGACTTGTGAAAAATTTCATGAAAAATTCGTGAAAAATTAGGTAGCGGCCGCTACCATTTTGTGAGCAAAATGGGTCGTGGCCGCGACCCCTGCATAATCTGCTTGAAATTTCGATTTTATAACCTTTCTTGCATGGTTTCCTTGGGTCATTTCCGGTATGTACACTTCATTAACATGTCATATAATGTGTTATCGTATGTGTTATGAAGTTTCATGATTTTTAGTGGGATATTGTATGAGTTGTGCTCCAACGTGTCATCATTGTTCCAAGTATGTGTATGCATGGATTTTGTTACCAATATGAACTCATACGGATTCAAATGGTTCTTGAAATAAATTATTATGTTCTTTACCTTTCAAACCATGGTATGGCGTTGTGTGAATACACCGTTAGTCTTAAATAGTTCATATGCGTTGAGTCTTATGTACCCTTGTCCTTGTTACACAGATCACGTTTCCGGAGACGAGGAGCACGCTCCGTAGGGTGTTTCCTTTCTACTTTTGGTTGGGAAAGGTAAGGTTTAATTATAGATATGTAAAACCTATACCACCCTATGTGATGTTTTCGGCCAAAATGTATCTATATATCTATAGTTTTCTAAACTTTATGAATTTTCAACTAAATTACTGAACTGTACTGTACTGATTGATCGTTTTGACGAGTAATGTACTGTTCATTATGGGTCCGAGGGTAGTGTATTGAGCCAACCGGGAAAGCTTAGGCTGACGGACAATCTTGCACTATCCTCACAACTTTTGGGATGGCCCCTGAACCCACTAGGAGATTAGTGGAGGAAGGAGTCCCGGGCATAGGGAATCATGAACCCTATGCTCACACTGATTGGATGGTGGGGCCTTTCAATCCCACCATCATCCGGAGGAAAAAGGGATTACTGAAACCGCTACTTGTGCACTGTAATTGATTGCTTGATCACCTAATCACTTAAAACTGAATTACTGTACACTGTTGGAGAAAGGTTGGAGAATTGACCTCACTCGCCGGACCACTGATTGATTGAAACTGACTGTATTGTTAAATTGATTAGTTGTAATCTAGGGCGAGTTTTTTTATTCTTAAACTTATATTGCTTTCTTTTATAAAACCTTACCCGAGATTATAGCTTGCATGGTAATCGCGCTTATATTTATTAAACCCCTCACTCAGTCTTTCATAGACTGACACCTCACATTTTCAGGTTTTGAAGGTTGAGTGCGTGGTGGGATTTGTGTCTTTTGTTGAGTCTAGCATTCCATTCTCATGTCGATATTTATGTATTACTTTTGAATCTTGATAAGGCATATGTATTATTATGAATTGTTCTTGGAAAGTTGGGTTTGTAAATATTGGTTATGGACTCTTAGCAATGAATGAATGTATATTACTATGCCTCCGTTTTATTGTTATGCATGGTTGTAACAATTGAGGGTCAGTCCCACCTAACTAGAGAGTCGTTTTCTTGTCTCCCGTTCGCTATAGGCTTGATTCATGTATGGGTGCTCGTTCTATATGTGCATTGAACTATAGTGCGGGGGATGTGGCTACCTAGCGTTCCGGGTGCTACACCAAAACACCCTCATTTTAGGCATGTGCTGGGCACATGATGCCATTATCGGAATAATTTGGTCGAAAAATCCAACTTATGTGGAAAAGTGTAAAATTTAAAAGTTGAGGTGGTGATCGAAAAAAAAAAAAAGAATATTTAGATGGCAAAGTCTAAAAAATAGACTAATTCAGGTGGAAAAAAAAAACTCCAAAACTTTTTGAAAAAAGAGAGTATATTTTAGCCGTGGCTGGGACTTGAACCCATGACATCCAAAGATGTCGAATTTGATCAAATCATATTGCTACAACGACTTACTCTTTCAATGACTGACTAGTTTAGTATTTATCTTTTTGCTACTAATCTAGTTTCATTACCATAACTATGAAATAATATTAACGTAATAACATGATTTATTTATCCAAAGTCTTGAGTAGGGTGTACGCAGTTGGTGCGGGTGATTTTATAAGTGAAATGACACCTAGTCCTAGGTTTATAAAATTATAAATTGTAATTGCATAATTATTTTTTAAATCGAAGAACGGTTTAGGTCGAGCGGTACCATTTCAATGCTGGTGGATTGACGGTTTGACAGATTATATATATAAATTTTAATAAAAGCCTTTTATACGCATAATTTTACCTCAATAAACAAAAAAAATATGATAATTTTTCAATTTTTAACGTATTGCAACACTAATGCATAATGGTTTCAAAATTATACATATACATATATATATTATTAAATAAATAAAATAATCTTATAAATATAAATCATGTAGTATAATTTTATAGTTTCTTAAATAACTTGTATCATTAATTCTATACAAAAATATTAGAATTAATTTATTTAAAAGTTTATAAGATATAATTAATACTATTAGAATTAATTTTATTCAAAAGCTTATAAGATTATAAATATATTGTGATTTATAATTAAAGAAAGATTTATACAATTATATTTTGATTAGAATTACATGAAGATAATTAATAGTTTGATTATAACGAAATATCCTGGAAGAAAATTTACAAATTTAGTAATTTACAAAACTACCCTTAATTATATTTTACTGAAAATCTTACAATAAGAGTATTTTGGTCAATCACAAAAAGAATATTTACGTATCAATTTAGTATTTTGCAAAAATACCCTTAATAGTATTTTACTATAAAACTTACAATAAGGGTATTTTGACCGATCTCAAAGTTTCAAGAAACCAGAAACCCCAACTCGCACTTTTATAATATATATAGATTAGGGGATTTAGAAAAAATAAAAAGTGTATTAGGAAAGTAAAACATAGAATTTTCAAATAGGGGAGTTTAGGATAAATTTTAGAGAAAGTTGATTCTTATAATTTACTGTCCCAAAAATTATCAGCAAAACTATTTTGTAGAATTTGCCACCTAAACTATTCATTTTTTTTAGACTTTACTACCTGCCCTGGAAAAGTACAAAAACACTCTCATTTTAGGCATGTGCTGGGCACATGATGCCTTTATCGGAATATTTTGGTCGAAAAATCCAACTTAGGCGGAAAAGTGTAAAATTTAAAAGTTTAGGTGGTGATCGGAAAAAAAAAAAAAAAAAGAATATTTAGATGGCAAAGTCTAAAAAATAGAATAATTCAGATGGGAAAAAAAAAACCTCCAAAACTTTTTAAAAAAAGAGAGTATATTTTAGCCGTGGCTAGGACTTGAACCCAGGACATCCAAAGATGTCGAATTTGATCAAATCATATTGCTACAACGGCTTACACTTTCATTTACTGACTAGTATACAGTATTTATCTTTTTGCTACTAATCTAGTTTCATTACCATAACTATGAAATAATATTAACGTAATAACATGATTTATTTATCCAAAGTCTTGAGTAGAGTGTACGCAGTTGGTGCGGGTGATTTTATAAGTGAAATGGCGCCTAATCCCAGGTTTATAAAATTATAAACTATAATTGCATAATTATTTTTTCAAATCGAACGGTTTAGGTTGAGTGGTACCATTACATAGCTGGCGGATTGGTGGTTTGACAGATTATATATATAATTTTTAATAAAACTCTTTTATACTCATAATTTTACTTCAATAAACAAAAAAAAAATATACACAAAATGACAAAATTTTAATTTATAACGTATTGCAACACTAATGCATAATGGTTCAAAGTTACACACACACACACACACACACTGTAACACCCTTAACGCAAGGGCACTACATCCCCCGCACTATAGTTCAATCCACATATGAAACTGGCACCCATACATGAATCAAGCCTATAGCGAACGGGAGACAATAAAACACTACCCTAGCTAAGCGGGCTAATCCTCAAATAATACATCAACGTATAACAAAAGCGGAAGCATAACTAAGTACATTCATTCCACTACTCACTTCCAAGCTTCAAAACAATATTTACATCATCAAGTATCCAACTTTCAAGTATACTATACTATAATATGTAGATAAGTACCAAGTCACATTCCAAAATCATAAATACCCATAATATACACCAAAAGATGAAAAGACCATGCTAGACCCCAAAAGCTGTAAACTGACTCAAAACCCCGCCTAGCACTCGATCTGCGCAACCTGAAAAGTGTGAGGTGTCAGTCTATGAAAGACTGAGTGAGGGGTTATAATTTAAAGCGCAAATATCATGCAAATTGTAATCTCGGCCAAGGTTTTCATAAAACAATATTAGTTTAATAAATAAACAAGGCTCGCCCGAGGTTACAATCATTCTATTTTCAATATTTTCAATACAATTAGTACAATCAATCCGTGGCCCGGTGAGTGAGGGCAAATCTCCAACCAATCTCCGACAGTGTACATTAATTCCGTTTTATCAATTAAGTGATCAGACAATCAATTCAGTGCACAAATAGACAGTTTCAATCAATCCATCCTTCTTCCTCCGGGTGATGGGGGATTGCAAGGCCCCGCCATCCTATCTCATTGAGTATAGGGTTCATGATTCCCTATACCCGGAACTCCTTCCTCCACTAATCTCCTAGTGGATTCAGGGGTCATCCCTACAATGTGAGGATAGTGCAAGAGTTTCCCGTCAGCCCATGCTTTCCCTGTTGACTCAATACACTACCCTCGGGCCCACAGTGAACAATATACTCGCCAAAACATTCAATCAATTCAATTCAATATCAATGACAATTACTCGGTACAATATCAATCGATCAATAAAGGAACAATTCAATTTTCGGAAAACTATAGATATAATTATTTGTTTTGGTCCAAAGCCACATAGGGTCGTAGGGTTCTTTTACAAATAGAAATAACCTCACCTTTACCAATACAAGAAGAAAGGATGCACCTTATGGAGCGTGTTCCTCGTTTCCCGGACCGTGATCTGTGTAACAAAGGGACAAGTGTACATAAGACTCTACCCTTATGAACCAACGAAGACGAACGGCATGTTCCAATAATGTCACTTATACAATTTCAATCAATAAAGATCATGACATGTTCAATTTAGCAATTTAAGATAACAATGATCAAATAGGGCATAAAAGTCATATATTTCACATATGGGAGCCAAGAAAGTGAAAGGGATGCAATATGAAAGATTTTGGTGAAGTTTAGGAACACTTGACAATTTTGGAAAAATGCACATGTTGTGGGAAAACTGTAATATCTTAAATTCTACAAGTGGGAATTGAGTTTTGCTTGTTGGAAATGAAATTAGACACATAGACCTTTCCAACTCTATATGGAACGTTTTCTAATTCAAACCGAGGTGAAAATGGCGTTGGTTCGAAGTTGGACAAAATGCAGTTTCTGGCGGTGGTCGCGGGCGCGACCAAAATCCTTCACAAAATGGTCACGGCCGCGACCAAGTATTTTTCCGAATTTTTGTCCAATTTTTTCAAAAGTCGAGAGTTGGCCAAAATGGGGTCGCGGGCGCGACCACTTTTACACTAAAACAGGTCGCGGGCGCGACCATATACGCAGCAGCAACAAAACAGGGGAAAACAGGGCATTTTCATGCCAAAAATCACCAAAACATCCACAAATTCATGATCACTTCATAACAAATATCAAAACACATCAAATATACATTATACTACACTTATTCACTCAAATAACTAAGAAATACACATCAAGACATCAAGATTTCATTATTAAAACCCCATATGTATAATCATGCTTCCAACCTTCAATAATTTCAAGATTTTCATGCAATCCTTACTCCTTATGATCAAGATCATGCTCTCAACTTCAATCATGCAAGAATTCATCAACAAATCCCTAAATTCATACTTGATCACATATTCAAGAATTTTAAGAAATTTCTAATTTCTACCTTGAATCAAAAGAAATGGTGATGAGATGATGATATGTTGTTGATGATGCTCCTACTTCACACTTCCTTCAATTCTAGCTTGAATTAGGGTTGATATCTTCTTCCTCTTCTCAAGGTGTAAATGTCGGTTTTTGCTAGGTGTATGTGTGTGTGAGTTTTTCTCTTGAATCATATGGAACATAATGGAAGAAATGAGAGATAATTCATGATATATCCTAAAGTCATGTGTGGAAATATGTGATTCCTCCCTATTTGCATAAAAGTCCCTCATTTATTTAAATTGATGCACATAAGTATAATATCTAACTATTGATGCAATTAACTTCAAGTCATGATATACACTCATTACACAATTTCACATAAGGGAATAATTAAGGATCATATAATACAAGTATGGCACTTATTTCACTTATTTCATATAATTCATATAAATGATATTTCATATAAATGTATGGGAACATATGACAAGTAATATGATGGAACTTGTAATTAAATGAACAAACAGGTAATTTTAACCTCCCAACTCCCGAAAACCCGCTCGTGGAGTGCTTACCTGAACTTTCGAAAATTGGGGCGTTACAACTCTCCCCCCTTAGAAGAATCTGGTCCCCAGATTCACTGATCGGAATTGAATAGCTCGGGGTGGAACCTTTTCATCTTTTCTTCCGGTTCCCAAGTCATCTCTTCGGATTTATCACTTCTCCATAACACCTTGACCATAGGAATCTATCGATTTCTTAATTCTTGATACTTTCTATCCAACACCTTAACCGGCTGCTGAACAAAAGATAGATTCGGTTCTAACTCAACTTATTCAACGGGGAGAATTTCTGTTTCATCTGGATAATACTTTCTGAGCTGAGAGACATGGAATACATTATGAATCCCGGTAAGATGAGGCGGTAGGTCCAATAGATAAGCTACTTCTCCGATTCTCTCAAGAACTTCAAATGGACCTAGATAGCGAGGGTTAAGCTTCCCTCCTTTCCCAATCCGAGAAAATCCCTTTCTTGGAGATACCTTCAAGAAAACCCGATCTCCAACTTCAAATTTGAGATCCCTTCTACGGATATCGGCGTAACTTTTCTGTCTATCTTGTGTAGCCTTCATCCGTTGTTGTATTAACTGAACCTTTTCAATCATAGCTTCCACGGCTTTAGAAGGTTTCTCAAGTTTTCTTCCCTTCTTTACCCCTTCTTGTTTTGTCCACTTCCATTCCTCTAGATCAAAATATAACGGGGACCGACATTTTCGTCCATAGAGTAATTTATACGGAGCCATGCCAATAGAAGACTGATAACTATTATTGTAAGCAAATTCAATTAAAGGGAGTTGGTCACACCATGAATTCGAGAAGTCCAAAGCACATGACCGTAATAAATCCTCCAAATACCGTATTACCCTTTCAGATTGGCCATCAGTCTGAGGATGAAAAGCCGTGCTAAACTGAAGTTTTGTTCCCAAAAGATCTTGTAATTCTCTCCATAACTTCGAAGTAAAATGGGGATCTCTATTCGAAACAATGCTCACCGGTATACCATGAAGACGAACAATTTCCCTATTGTAGATTTCAGCCAATTTTTGGATCTTAAAGGACATACGGACCGGCAAGAAATGAGCAGCCTTCGTTAGACGGTCCACAATTACCCAAATACCGTTATATCCTCCTTTCACCTTAGGCAACCCGGTTATAAAATCCATTGTTACCTGTTCCCACTTCCACTCGGGGATAGGCAACGGCTGTAAAAGACCTCCTGGCTTTTGATGCTCAGCTTTAACTTGTTGACACGTCAAACAACATCTTACAAACTCGGCCACATCCTTCTTGAGTCCACGCCACCAATAAAATTGTTTCAAGTCTTTATATATTTTGTTTCCTCCTGGATGCACCGAATAGGCTGATTTATGGGCCTCTTCTAACAATACTCGTTTCAATTCATCGGGTATCACTACTCGGTTCTTGAAGCGAAGAAACCCAGCTTCATCAAACCCGAATGGACTTTCCGGATCTTCTCTTGCCTTAGTAATTAATTTCTGAACTTCCGGATCCTTTCCTTGAGCCTCAAACAATCTAAATTTCAATTCCGGTTGAATGGTGATGTTGAACACCCGACCTTTTATCACAATAGGCTCAATATGGCTATTTTCCCCAATTTCCAAATTTGAAACTCTAACTTTTCGGCTCAAGGCATCGGCTACTATATTAGCCTTCCCGGGATGATACTTGATTACACAGTCATAATCTTCTAACCGTTCCATCCATCTTCGTTGTCTCAAGTTAAGATCTTTCTGGGTGAATAGATATTGGAGACTTTTATGATCCGTGAAAATCTCAAAAGGTACTCCATATAAGTAATGTCTCTATTTTCCAAGTGCGAATATCACCGCTGCAAGCTCTAGATCATGTGTCGGATAATTCTTTTCATAATCTTTTAACTTCTGGGAAGCATAAGCAATAACCTTGCCCTTCTGAGTTAAAACACATCCCAAACCTTCTTTAGATGCATCCGTGTACACGGCATATCCTTCTAACCCTTCCGGAAGAGTTAACACCGGGGCTGACACCAATCTCTTCTTTAACTCATTGAAGTTTGTCTCACACTTGTCATCCCAATCGTACTTAACATCTTTCTTAGTCAACCGAGTTAAAGGAGCAGCAATTTTAGAAAAATCTTGCACAAACCTCCTATAATATCCCACCAATCCCAAGAAACTCTTAATCTCCGAGGCATTCTTAGGTCTCTCCCACTTCAAGACGGCCTCGATCTTGGAAGGATCAACTTCCAACCCGTTTCCCGAAATTATATGCCCCAAGAACGATACCCGATCGATCCAAAACTCACACTTACTGAACTTGGCAAATAATTGGTGTTCCTTTAAAGTTCTCAACACAAGTTCGAGATGCCTTGCATGCTCTTCGGCCGACTTGGAGAAAACCAAAATATCATCAATAAAAATAACAACAAACTTATCAAGGAATGGCCGAAAAATCATATGCATCATATCCATAAAGGCGGCGGGAGCATTTGTCAAACTGAACGGCATAACTACGAACTCATAATGCCCATATATTGTATTAAAACCCGTCTTTGGAATAACTTCGGCTCGGATCCGTAACTGATAATAACCTTGTCTCAAATCAAGTTTCGAATATACTTTGGATCCTTGGAGTATATCAAACAACTCCTCGATGTGGGGAAGAGGATATTTATTCTTAATTGTCATCCGATTCAATTCCCGATAATCAATGCACATCCTCAAAGTACCATCCTTTTTCTTTACAAACAATACCGGCGCTCCCCACGGTGACAAACTCGGTCTTATATACCCAATTTCCAATAAAGCATCAAGTTGGACTTTCAATTCTTTCAATTCCGCCGGAGCCATCCGATATGAAGTCTTGGAATACGGCTCGACATTCGGATATAAGTCGATCACAAATTCAATTTCTCTCTCTGGTGGCAACGAATCCAATTTTTCCGGGAACACTTCGGGAAATCCCTTAACAACTTCCGTTTCTTCCAATTTTACCTGATCCTTGGGTCGATTAAGTATATAAGCTATGAATCCCGTAGCCCCGTCATGAACCAATTTCTGAGCTTCTGCAAAAGATAATAGAGGTACCGATTTCGAACTCCAACCAGTAATAATATCCGAACCCAGCTGAACTCTCTTGGCTCGACAATCCACGGTGGCATTATGCTCAAACAACCAATCCATCCCCAATATAGATCCATAGCGTGACATTGGCAATTTAATAAAATCCGTAGAGAAAACTCGACCCTCAATACTCACCGGCACCGCTCGAAAAACCCAGTTAGTTTCTATACTACCACCGAAAGGAGTACTAACATGATAATAAACAGAAGATAAAGTAACACATAAAGGCAAATTCACAGAAATAGCACGGGAAATAAAGGAGTGGGTAGCTCCCGGATCAAATAAAGTATGTATGTTCGTGCCATGGATGCAAATAGTACCTTCCACCACGGCTGCAGGGTCTATATCAGGATCCGCTTCCTCTCCTTCCAAAGCATAGGCTCGGGCTCTAATCATCGGCCTCTGACCCCCGGCAGGCTGATCCCGGCGATCCGGACATGTATCCACTCGATGATCGGCATCCCCACAAATGAGGCACAACCCGAGACGCCTTCTGCAATTATCATAGTGATGAGTTGGCTGCCCACAAAAGGTACATTTTGGTTTCTCGGGAGGTGGTGGTACACTAGAAGGCTGAGAAATTTTCTGAGTCGGCCCTTGTTGTTTAAACTTCTTCATTGGACCCTTAGATTGTGAAGGAACTATCTCATGAGTGATTGGCCTTTTTCCCGGATTATATCCCGCTCTCGATCCTGATCCCGAGCCCTGTCCTGACCGGTAAGAAGACCTTCGTGCATTGATCGAATCTTCCACTTTTAAGGCCTTTTGAGTAGCCTTTTTCTAAGTACTAGTATTAACCGCTTCGATCGCCGCTTGAATATCCAGCCTTAGTCCTTGAACAAACTGCATAGCTTTGTGGAAATCATCGCCGGTAATATTGGGAGCATACTTGGATAACCTTTGAAATTCTGCTATGTACTCGGACACGAATCTCCCTCCTTGTTTAAGTTTGGTAAACTCTTTGAGCCTTCGGGTGCGTGAAGAGGGTGGAATGAACTTGTTCTTGAATTCCCGCACTAACACTTCCCAAGTAACCTCTTCTCCGGCCGCGTCAAGAACGATCTTGGTGCTTTCCCACCACGAATAAGCTTCTCCCTGGATTAAAGTAAGAGTACACCGGGCCTTCTCTCTCGAATCACAAGGAATAAGAGCCCAAATTCTTTCTACTTCCTTAAGCCACTGCTCAGCTTGCATATCATTCCCTTTAAAGAATCTGGGCGGGTGTTGATTTTGAAATTCCCTTAATATAGCTGAAATCGGGGCCTGTGGTGCTGCTAGAGGAACATGTGGTACAGGAGGCACATAATCCCGCAGTCTCTGATCAATTAGTTGAACCATAGAATTTAGGAAATCCTGCGGTTGTGCTTGAGGGGGTGGAGGTGGAGGAACATGCCCATGATGGTGATGCCTGTGTCCCGGAGAATGCTCTCTACGAGGCCTTCCGCGTTGCATCCTGAAATTCAAAACACTGTACATGCATGTTCGATTAACAAGTGCAAATGAGTGGAATAAAACTCATAGTTCACATAAATCACATAATTCAAATAATTCAAGTAGTTCAAACAAATCCAAATAAACTCAATCATTATGCAAGACTCGCAATTAATCAAATAATCCTATTCCGTACGACTTAGACTCGACATGACATGACACTAGAACCTCGGTTTTGCAACCGGGCTCTGATACCACCTTAGGATGTAACACCCTTAACGCAAGGGCACTACATCCCCCGCACTATAGTTCAATCCACATATGGAATGGGCACCCATACATGAATCAAGCCTATAGCGAACGGGAGACAATAAAACACTACCCTAGCTAGGCGGGCTAATCCTCAAATAATACATCAACGTATAACAAAAGCGGAAGCATAACTAAGTACATTCATTCTAGTACTCACTTCCAAGCTTCAAAACAATATTTACATCATCAAGTATCCAACTTTCAAGTATACTATACTATAATATGTAGATAAGTACCAAGTCACATTCCAAAATCATAAATACCCATAATATACACCAAAAGATGAAAAGACCATGCTAGACCCCAAAAGCTGTAAACTGACTCAAAACCCCGCCTAGCACTCGATCTGCGCAACCTGAAAAGTGTGAGGTGTCAGTCTATGAAAGACTGAGTGAGGGGTTATAATATAAAGCGCAAATATCATGCAAATTGTAATCTCGGCCAAGGTTTTCATAAAACAATATTAGTTTAATAAATAAACAAGGCTCGCCCGAGGTTACAATCATTCTATTTTCAATCTTTTCAATACAATTAGTACAATCAATCTGTGGCCCGGTGAGTGAGGGCAAATCTCCAACCAATCTCCGACAGTGTACATTAATTCCGTTTTATCAATTAAGTGATCAGGCAATCAATTCAGTGCACAAATAGACAGTTTCAATCAATCCATCCTTCTTCCTCCGGGTGATGGGGGATTGCAAGGCCCCGCCATCCAATCTCATTGAGTATAGGGTTCATGATTCCCTATACCCGGAACTCCTTCCTCCACTAATCTCCTAGTGGATTCAGGGGTCATCCCTACAATGTGAGGATAGTGCAAGAGTTGCCCGTCAGCCCATGCTTTCCCGGTTGGCTCAATACACTACCCTCGGGCCCAAAGTGAACAATATACTCGCCAAAACATTCAATCAATTCAATTCAATATCAATGACAATTACTCGGTACAATATCAATCGATCAATAAAGGAACAATTCAATTTTCGGAAAACTATAGATATAATTATTTGTTTTGGTCCAAAGCCACATAGGGTCGTAGGGTTCTTTTACAAATAGAAATAACCTCACCTTTACCAATACAAGAAGAAAGGATGCACCTTATGGAGCGTGTTCCTCGTTTCCCGGACCGTGATCTGTGTAACAAAGGGACAAGTGTACATAAGACTCTACCCTTATGAACCAACGAAGACGAACGACATGTTCCAATAATGTCACTTATACAATTTCAATCAATAACGATCATGACATGTTCAATTTAGCAATTTAAGATAACAATGATCAAATAGGGCATAAAAGTCATATATTTCACATATGGGAGCCAAGAAAGTGAAAGGGATGCAATATGAAAAATTTTGGTGAAGTTTAGGAACACTTGACAATTTTGGAAAAATGCACATGTTGTGGGAAAACTGTAATATCTTAAATTCTACAAGTGGGAATTGAGTTTTGCTTGTTGGAAATGAAAGTAGACACATAGACCTTTCCAACTCTATATGACACGTTTTCTAATTCAAACCGAGGTGAAAATGGCATTGGTTCGAAGTTGAACAAAATGCAGTTTTTGGCGGTGGTCGCGGGCGTGACCAAAATCCTTCAAAAAAATGGTCGCGGCCTATTTTTCCGATTTTTTGTCCAATTTTTTCAAAAGTCGAGAGTTGGCCAAAATGGGGGTCGCGGGCGCGACCATTTTTACACTAAAACAGGTCGCGGGCGCGACCATATACGCAGCAACAACAAAACAGGGGAAAAGAGGGCAGTTTCATGCCAAAAATCACCAAAACATCCACAAATTCATGATCACTTCATAACAAATATCAAAACACATCAAATATACATTATACTACACTTATTCACTCAAACAACCAAGAAATACACATCAAGACATCAAGATTTCATTATTAAAACCCCATATGTATAATCATGCTTCCAACCTTCAATAATTTCAAGATTTTCATGCAATCCTTACTCCTTATGATCAAGATCATGCTCTCAACTTCAATCATGCAAGAATTCATCAACAAATCCCTAAATTCATACTTGATCACATATTCAAGAATTTCAAGAAATTTCTAATTTCTACCTTGAATCAAAAGAAATGGTGATGAGATGATGATATGTTGTTGATGATGCTCCTACTTCACACTTCCATCAATTCTAGCTTGAATTAGGGTTGATATCTTCTTCCTCTTCTCAAGGTGTAAATATCGGTTTTTGCTAGGTGTATGTGTGTGTGAGTTTTTCTCTTGAATCATATGGAACATAATGGAAGAAATGAGAGATAATTCATGATATATCCTAAAGTCATGTGTGGAAATATGTGATTCCTCCCTATTTGCATAAAAGTCCCTAATTTATTTAAATTGATGCACATAAGTATAATCTCTAACTATTGATGCAATTAACTTCAAGTCATGATATACACTCATTACACAATTTCACATAAGGGAATAATTAAGGATCATATAATACAAGTATGACACTTATTTCACTTATTTCATATAATTCATATAAATGATATTTCATATAAATGTATGGGAACATATGACAAGTAATATGATGGAACTTGTAATTAAATGAACAAACAGGTAATTTTAACCTCCCAATTCCTGAAGACCCGCTCGTGGAGTGCTTACCTGAACTTCCGGAAATTGGGGCGTTACACACACACACACACACACACACACACACACACACACACATATATATATATATATATGTATATATATCATTTAATAAAAAAAATAATCTTATAAATATAAATCATGTAGTATAATTTTATAGTTTATTAAACAACTTGTATCATTAATTCAACACAAAAATATTAGAATTAATTTATTCAAAAGTTTATAAGATATAATTAATACTATTAGAATTAATTTTATTCAAAAGCTTATAAGATTATAATTATATAGTGATTTATAATCAAAGAAAGATTTATACAATTATATTTTGATTAGAATTACAAGAAGATAATTAAGAGTTTGATTATAACGAAATATCCTGGAAGAATATTTATATATTTAGTATTTTACAAAACTACCCTTGATTATATTTTACTGAAAATCTTGCAATAAGAGTGATGGGGTCAAAATAAGATCGTCCCACATCAGACACGTGGCATCACCGAGATGATGACATCTGTCTCCACAAGGCTGCACCCATCAGCGCACGAGCGCTAAACCATGCGCTAAGCCAGCCGTCACCAAGGGTGCACCCATCAGCGCACGAGCGCTAAGTCAACGAACGAAACCCTACTTCTGGAGTTAAGCCCCACGAGCGCTATCACTCCCACGAGCGTCCAACAAACTAAACGGTTGGTACGTCCACGTGCCAAAAGAGCCCTCTTCGAGCGTCACATTCCCTCAGAGCGGCCTCTCCTTTTGGCTCGTCATTTGAACTGGAGCCCTCATTCCCCTCAGCGGATATCTTGGCCTCCAATACTCAAGGTTGTCACGAGCGCGCTCTCAAGCCCTCGTCACCAACCGCCCAAATGGCTCTCTGACACAACGTACATGCCCGCGCACCTGCCACTGTTGCCAGCACTAACTTTCGGCCACTTTTGCAGAAGATTCCTCCTAGGTTTCTCTCTCACAGCGCCACGTGTTAGGGCAACATTCGGCCAGGACCACTTGAGGCAAATGACCAAAGGGCCCTTGACCCTCAACTATAAATAGCCAAAGTCATCTTCTACACTGGTAAGCATTCTTAAGCTTTCTTCACCTCTGCGACTGTGACTGAACTTACACTTCTCTTCATACACTGAACTGACTTGAGCGTCGGAGAGCCAAACTGGGTATCACCCCCAGTTCCCCCAGCTTGGCCATCTGACTTTCCTTGTGCTTGTCCCAACAGGTAGAACCCCTTTCACATTTCCGGCGAAGCTCCGGTGGTTTCCTCCACAAATACAAATTGTAAAGTGATCGGATTCGGATCCATCCATTTCCGGACCTATCATTTTTGGCGCCGTCTGTGGGAAACCAGTCTTCCATCTTCTTCCTTTCTTTTTGTTGGTAGAAAAACAAGCACACCTTACCTTTAACAGTCATGGTTGCCACGAGATCTGGAGTTGTGGGAGGAGGAGATAACGCCTCCCAAGTTGCAGATGTCCTTCTTCCCTCCACCGCTACTGGTGGAGCACCGCCACTTCCCGTCACCGCTGGTGGGACACCTCCCGCTGCAGGTGTGACTCCACAAGCAGAATCTTCTGTACCACCACCTGCACCGCCGGCACCGCAGGTTCCCACCACCGTTGGAGGAGCCTCTTTCTCTGCTCCTCCGCCGCTAGCGCAGAACTCCTGGGTCCATCCCCAAATGAATCTAGGAGTACAGAGTTATATGATGCCTCCACCAGGATATACTCTTACTCCGGCCGTCATGATGCCGCCGGTCCAGCCATATCATGCCGGACAACTCCAGCTCCCAGTGGTGGTCCCCAGGGAGATTGAAGGAGTGGAGTTACCTCCACTGACCACCCAACAGCTGAGGGCTCTATACGCCCAGTGTGAGGTTCAGGCGGCCCAGGGGGCATGGGAAAGGTTCCATTCCATGTACTTTCCCTCTGGGCAGGCCACTCAAGTCGCAGCCCCTTTAGGAGGACAGCAAAACTTTCCCCTCAGAGAAGCCCAGGCTATCCTGAGGGCACAACCACCACCACCACCAGCAAGAGAAGTGCCCCAACAGGAGGGCAACGAGCGCCCCTCCGTGGGCAGGAATAAAGAGCCCACGGAGCGAGTGAACGAAAATGAAGGGGACTCTCATGTCTCCAGGAGGGGCTCACGAGCCCCCAGACACGGAGACAAGCAAGTAGATGTAAATCCTGACATCCTCGCGGCTGTGCAAGACCAGCTGCAGGGTCTCAAGGATATTGTGGGACAGCTCTCACGAGGGCGTTCAACTCAGATCTCCCCTAGTCGGGATGAACGGGTTGACGCCAGAAGCACCCGCACCAAGGACCCTCCACCAAGGGTCCCCCGCCGCAAGGAGCCGGAGGAAAACTTCGGCACGTATGAATATCACCCACTGGCGAGGGGTTCACCCCTCGTAGAAGAAGTTCTGATGGCCCAAGCAGGCATGGCCAAAGTCCCCACTTCCATCAACCGATACGACGGGACAACCGATCCAGCTGAACACTTGGATCACTTTGTGCATCTTATGCACCTATACGAGCATTCCAGCCATTACTGGGCAAAAGTGTTTGTCACTTCTTTGGTAGGAATGGCTCAAGAGTGGTACAAGCGACTGCCGCCGCGCTCGATCCACTCATATGAAGAACTGGCCAATGCTTTCCTCAACCACTTCAACTCCTTGAAAGCGCCAGTCACCGCACCCACTGCCTTATACAACGTGGTGCAGGGCAAGAGCGAATCTCTGCGCTCGTTCTTTGCCCGCTTCAACAAGGAGATCCTGCAGGTGGAGAGGCCTTCAATGGATTTTTTGATCCCAGTGCTTTTTCAGGCTGTGGATCACAAACAGTACGTGAGCAAAAAATTTGCTGATGCCATCGTGGAGAGAAGACCTGGGACCCTCATGGGCCTAAGAGAAATAGCCGAGCCTTTCTTCGCGCTCGAAGATATGTATGGGACGAATGGTCCCCGTCATCACAGCCCGGCCAGGAACGAGCGACCTCATCACGAGCGGGGGCGGGATGTGGCCGTCAAGAAGGAGCGCCCTCAAGAGCGCAGGAGGTCGCCACCACCCCCTCGTCGATTCGAGCGAATTCCGCTCACCAGGCCAAATTCGGAAGTCTATAATCTCTCTGATAAGAAGCTTTTCAAAAGACCCATCAAAATGAGAGAAACAGACTCACTCAGGCGCTCGAACAAATACTGCGCCTTCCACAAGCAGAGAGGGCACGACACGGATGAGTGCCGGCAGTTAGAAGCTGAAATCCAAAGGCTCGTTGCAGGGGGCCATCTGAAGGAGTTTGTCTGGGTGCTCGAGCGCTACGATGAACAATGCAACGAGCGCTCCGGAAGGAGAAGAAGGAGCCCTTCCCGGTCAAAGAGCCCAAGGGGTAGGGGACCCCCTGAAAGCAGCAGCCGCCGAGGCAATAAAGGCAAAGCCCCTGAGCAAGAAAACGAGCCCTTCGCAGTCATAAATATGATTGCAGGAGGCTCCTCAGGAGGGGATTCAAACGCCTCTCGACGGAGGTACGTCCGGAGCTACAACCAACGCCCAGCAGTGCCCAAGCCTATCTACGCTATCCAGAAATCAAGCGCTCCAAGATCAAGAGAAAATGATGTAATAGGTTTTGATGATAGGGACTTAGCACATATTGTAACGCCCCATGGGGAGGGTATAACCTCAGATTGCCCCATGGTGGTTAGCTTAGATGTTCATAATCATGTTGTAAAAAGGGTATTGGTGGATAGTGGAAGCTCCGTTAATGTTTTGCCTTACTCTACTTTCTTAAAAATGAAGGTTGATCTCCCTCTCGAACCTCTCAAAACAGCCCTCATTGGCTTTGGAGGCTCAGAAGTTGTCCCACGAGGGCAAATACGCTTAGCTACTTCGTTTGGCCGAGCCCCTCAACGCAAAACACTCTTGGTGACGTACGCGGTGGTGGAGATTGACATTCCGTATAACATCATAATTGGGCGCCCTGCCCTCGTTGATTTCAAAGCCATCATCTCTACATACCACCAGAAGATTAAGTTTCCTACTTCCGAGGGCATCGGAGAAGTGCTGTGCAATGTGCGAGAAGCTTGGGAATGTTACATGCTGTCCCTCAGAAAGCCAAAAGCGGAGAAAACCTTCCAAGTTGGCTCCACCAAGAAGTCAGTAGATTTCCCCAATCTAGACGAGGACAGCCCAGCACGGAAAAGGGCGAAATTGAACAAGAAGAAGAACAAGAAGAAGAGAGGAGACAACGGGGAGAATCCCCTCGAAAATGTTCCCCCAGGGACCGTTGGGGGATCGTCCTCAGAAGGAGACGAGCCGGGAGAAAGTAAACCAGCATCAGGCGATCGTTTGACAGGAAAGAAGAGGGCGCTCGAACTTCCTCGCCCTGAGGTAAGGATCGAACCTTCGGAAAAATTCCTTACCATTGAGCTGGAACCCGGAAATAAAGATAAGACTACACAGATAGGCTCAAACCTCTCAGGGCCTTCTCAGATCATGATGATTGACTTTCTAAGGGAAAACAAGGATGTATTTGCGTGGAAAGCCTCTGATCTCACAGGGATTGACCCGAGCGTCATTGTCCACAGGCTTAATGTGGATCCCTCTTTCAAACCCATCAAGCAGAAAAAGCGGGATGTACATGGCTTTCGGAAAAAGGTCATTGAAGAGGAAGTTAATAAACTCCTGGAGGCTCAATATATCGAGCCCATCTTGTATCCGGAGTGGCTGTGCAACGTCGTCTTGGTACCCAAGAGCGCGAATAAGTGGCGCATGTGCAACGATTTCACTGATCTCAACAAAGCCTGCCCTAAAGATCCTTACCCGCTGCCCCGGATTGATCAATTGGTGGATTCGACCGCTGGCTGCGAGCTTATGAGCATGATGGATGCTTTCCAGCGATATTATCAGATCTTTATGGCCCCGGAAGATCGCCCCAAAACCTCGTTCGTTGTCCATCTGGGAGTATATTGCTTCTTAGTCATGCCTTTCGGACTAAAGAACGCCGGAGCCACATATCAGCGGCTCGTTAACAAGATGTTTGAAAAAGAAATTGGTAAGTCCATGGAGGTTTACGTGGATGATATGATTATCAAGAGCGAACGCCAGGATTCCCACTTGGAAGATCTCAAGCGCACTTTTTCAATCTTGCGCCAGTATGGGATGAAGTTGAACCCTTCAAAGTGCACCTTTGGAGTACAAGGGGGAAAATTCCTAGGGTACATGGTCAGTCAGAGGGGAATTGAGGCCAATCCGGAGAAGATCAAGGCTATTTTGGAGATCCCTTCCCCTCGAAATTTGCGGGAAGTGCAGGTCCTGGTGGGAAAAATCATTTCGTTGAACAGGTTTATTTCGCGCTCGGCGGACAGGAACCTTCCCTTCTTCAAAATTTTGAGGAACGCTCGTAATTTTGCTTGGACAGAAGAATGCGAAAGGGCGTTGCAGGATATGAAGGCTTACTTGTCGAGCGCACCACTGCTGACTAAGCCCGTCGAAGGTGAGAGATTATTTATGTATCTTTCCGTTTCTCCCGAAGCCACAAGCGCTGTTCTGGTAGCTGTACGAGAGCGGAAACATTTGCCTGTCTATTATCTGAGCAAAACATTGCAAGGAGCTGAAAAGAAGTATTTGGAGATTGAAAAATTCGCGTTCGCACTTATCAACGCCTCAAGAAGGCTAAGGCCTTACTTTCAAGCGCACTCCATAACGGTTCTCACCGACCAACCCTTGAAGCAAGTGTTGTCCAAGCCGGACGTATCTGGTAGATTAATCAAATGGGCCATCGAATTGAGCCAGTTTGACCTATGCTTCGAGCCTAGGACGGCGATACAGGCTCAGGTTGTAGCAGATTTGCTGGTTGAACGCTTTGGTTTCGAGCCCACCGTTGCGGAAAATGAGGGGTTATGGGTACTGCACACAGATGGTTCCTCAACCTCACAAGGGGGAGGAGTAGGAGTGGCCCTCAGAAACCCCGATGGGATTGAGCTGGACTTTGCAATTAAGCTGGATTTCCAAGTCACTAATAATGAAGCAGAGTATGAAGCCCTCGTGCAAGGATTGAATATTGCTTTTCAGAATGGGACTTCCAGAATCACCGCTTATGTGGATTCACAGTTAATAGCAAGTCAGATTGAAGGAACTTATGAGGCTCGAGAAACCACCATGATACAGTACTTAACTAAGGCCAGAGAAATCATTGGGAAATTCAAGGAATTTCATCTACTTCAAGTGCCCAGAGGAGAAAACGAGCGTGCGGACGCTCTGTCAAAGTTTGCATCCGCTTTAGAGGGTACTTCTGAACGTTCTGTTACGTTCCTTAGAACTGAGGAACCTTTGATCAAGGAGAAGGCCACCACCAAGATAATTGCCATGATTGATCCAAACGAGCCCTGCTGGCTTGATGACGTCATTATTTTCCTTAAGGATGGAATTCTTCCCACTGACAAGGTGGAAGCAAGTAAAGTCCGAAGTAAAGCCCCTCGTTTCGCTTTGGATACCGAGGGGAGGTTGTTCAAAAAATCATTTCAAGGGCCCCCAATGAGATGCCTGAGGCCCTCACAAGCAAAGGAGACGCTCGAACACATACATAATGGAAGCTGTGGAAATCACTCTGGAGGGCGTATTTTGGCAAAGAAGGTTCTGAGAAGTGGGTTTTATTGGCCTACAGTTCTCCAGGATGCCATCGAATTTTCAAGGAAGTGCCCCAAATGCCAATTCCATTCAAATCTCCCTCAATTGCCAGCGGCACAGTTGATCCCCATAGACGTCTCTTGGCCTTTTGACCAGTGGGGAATTGACATCGTGGGCCCCTTGCCCATGGCTGCAGGACAAAAGAAGTTTGTCATTCTAGCCGTCGACTACTTCACCAAGTGGGCTGAGGCCGAGGCCGTTGCGAAAATCACCTTCAAGGTTGTGAGGGACTTCATTTGGAAGAACATCATTTGCAGGTACGGTATACCGAGGGTGCTCATTTCTGACAACGGATCCCAGTTCATAGCTGCTGACACAAGAGAATGGTGTTCTGAGTTGGGGATCGAGCAGCGATTCACCTCTGTAGGACATCCACAATCCAATGGGCAAGTGGAAGTTACCAATAGAATCATCTTGCAGCATCTAAAAACCATGCTTGAGAGCAAGAAAAGTGAATGGGCTGAAGAGCTACAAGGAGCGCTTTGGGCTTATCGCACCACCCCACGAGCGGCCACTGGAGAAACTCCTTACGCGCTCGTTTATGGATCAGAAGCAATGATACCAGCGGAGATAGTAAATGAATCCGCTCGTGTAGGCTATTTCGAGCCTCAGCTCAACGATGACAACAGGAGCTTGGAGTTGGATTTGCTGGATGAAAGGAGAGACAAGGCCTGGGCTAAGATTCACCATTATAAAGCCTCTGTGGCCCAACAGTACAACAAGCGTGTGAGGGAAAGAACTTTCCAGTTGGGGGATTTGGTCTTAAAGAAAGTGGAAGTATCCAGGCACGTGGGCAAATTGGACCCCAATTGGGAAGGCCCATTCAAGGTCATACAACTCAGAGCTAACAACACTTACACCCTGGAGACACTTCAAGGTGAGCGCTTGCCTCGCCCTTGGAACGCATGTAACCTCCGGCGGTTTTATGTTTAAAAGCTCTTTACAAACCCTGATGTAACAACCCTCTTTGACGGGTTCTATGTACTTCCAGTCACAAGTAAAAGGTAACATAATCTTTTTTAATTTCATTAATATTCCTGTTCCTTTGGTTGCTTGAATGAATAAGTCCCACGTCCCTCGTCTTTACGAGCGTGGTTGGCAACTCATTACAATATGTATGCTGTTATCTCGTATGGGTTACGCTGGCCAGTACTCTACTCCGCATGGGGGGACACCCTCATAAGGATAGACTGGTTACGCTCAAAACCAATTAGGCAAGTTGGAAGAAGATTGCGAAGAAAATCCTAGTAGGCCTTGGTTGTTTCTTAAAACGCCTTGCGCTCGAAAACGGGATCTCCTACAAGAACGAATCCTAGTAGGCCTTGGCTGTTTCTTAAAACGCCTTGCGCTCGAAAACGGGATCTCCTACAAGAACGCATCCTAGTAGGCCTTGGTTGTTTATTAAAACGCCTTGCGCTCGAAAACGGGATCTACCACAGAAAAAGTCCTAGTAGGCCTTGGTCGTTTCTTAAAACGCCTTGCGCTCGAAAATGGGATTTCCTGCAGAACCAAGAAAATGTCAAGAGCCAAAGCGCTCGAACGATGGCCTCAGAATCAAAAAGGAATTGCACAAGTCTTGAACGAGGGCAACCACTCAGTAAGACCCTCGCAAATACTCAAGACCTAGCAAAACCCCCCAAGGGCGGAAAGAATGTCACAAGTCTTGAACGAGGGCAACCACTCAGTAAGACCCTCGCACACACTCAAGGCTTAGCCAAATTCTCCCAAAGCAAAAGTTTATACAAGTCTTGAGCGTAGGGGCAATCTCACAGTAAGACCCTCACGATCGCTCAAGACTTAGACAAATTTTCAAGATAAGTTTACAAAAGCAGAAATTTATACAAGTCTTGAGTGGGGGGGCAATCCCACAGTAAGACCCTCACGATCGCTCAAGACTTAGACAAATTTACAAAAGAAGAAATTTATACAAGTCTTGAGCAGGGGGGCAATCCCACAATAAGACCCCCCCGATCGCTCAAGACTTAGACAAATTTACAAAGGCAGAAATTTATACAAGTCTTGAGTAGGGGGCAATCTCACAATAAGACCCCCACGATCGCTCAAGACTTAGACAAATTTTCATTGCATCAAAGGAATAAAACATTCACAGGAGTATGCTACACAGTCTTATTATAAGTGAACAGAAGAACAAAGTCATGAAAAAAGGAATATTATTCATTGCAGAAGAAAAGTATTACAAGGCAAAAGGGCTCAAAGGCCCATGAAATACTATTACAAAAGAAAGCAAAGCTGAAAAATACAGAGAAATGCTACAAAGGAAGAAGCTTCAAGCGGCTGGGGCTATGTCCTCATCAACAATCACTAGAACTGGGCCATGAACTGGGCCGTGAACCGGACCCTCAGGCTCTTGCGGATGGGCTTGAAGATTGTTGGGGGCATTGGCATCTAGAGCAGGCGCATTGGCATCTGGAGCGGGGGCGTTGGCACCTTCATCAATTGGGATTGGAGCATCCTCTACGACCGGCGCTTGTGGCTCGTTTTCGGGATCGTCGTTTTGAGCAGCATTACCCGCCGGATGAGCATCCATGTACTCATCTTGAAGGAGCTTGACCAAGAACCCATACTCAGGCTCCGCAATGGAATCAGCAGGGTTATCACCCTCGTCATCTTCCTCCTCGCACCGCTCGTTGAACATGAGCCCCGTGCCCTCTGCCTCTTTCATGGAGGGATGTGTTAGCCCCTTGTGTATGCCCTGCTCGATGGCTAAGTTGAAAGCCTTCTGAGCTTCTTCCAAACAATGCAGGGAAGCAGCAAAGTTAAAGGCCTTCGTATGACAGAATTTGATTAAGGCCTCCTTATTTGCGCGCTCTAGGCTCCGAGGCCACTCGTTCATGGCATCGTTGAATTTGCGCTCAGCCTCAAGAGCCCTTGCCTTCCAGTCTTCCCTCTCCGCCTCAGCCTTTTTGCACCGCTCGTTGACCTGAGCCAGCTGGTTGCCCAGGCCAATTCGAGCGCCATCAACCGCCACAAAGTCTTCCTTGAGCTTTCCCAGCTCTTCCTCAGTTACTTCGAACAAGCCCTTGAGGGACTCGTACTTTGCAATTTCGGCATCCAGCTCCGCTTGAATCTGAGCCGGATCGTTGGAACGAGCCATCTTCTTGTATTTAGCCTTCCGGTCGGCATAGATGGAGGCTCGCATTTGCACATTTTTTAGCCGGGGAAGAACTTGCTGCATAAACGAAAGGAAAAGTGTTAGCCAAATAAAAATGATGATTTACAGAAAAGAAGAGAAGGAATGCAAGGAATGATTACTTACGGAAATCAGGGCGTGGGCTGCATCGAGGGTCACTTTCTCCACAGATTCGCTGTAGAGGTGCCGGTGGTCAGCCGAGAATTGAGCCTTGCTGTACAAATTCTCGGTGACAGCCTGGGCGACCGAGCCAGGCCTCAGCAAAACCGGCCCACCGTCGGTGGCGCCTGAGAAATCTCTATCCCCTCGATGGGGGAACTCCCACATGCGTTCTTCCTCTGAAGAGGAAGTTTCCCCCTCGCCCCGGGGGCCCTCAGCAACTTGCTTGCCCTTACCCTGGATTGCCACTGAATCGGGCATCCTCTTCCTCTTGCGGGAAGGCCTACTTGCGCTCGGGGTCGGAGAAGCCTCGGTTATTGCCAGAGTGGTTACTGGCCTCGTCTGTTCTGCAGGAGTGGGGGGCTGAGCATCTCCCGCTCTTTCTGACCTCCCCCTGGTCTCTCTTGGGACCAATCTACGTTCCCCCCGGCCACGAGGGGGCTGCACCTCAGGATTGGCGCTTGAACTGGCGCCACTACGAGCGTCACCTCTATTGTTGCGGTTACGAGGGCGCTGTTGATCACGCTGCTGATCCCCCTGTGGGGTCTGGTTTCTGTTGGCGTGGGCGAAACGAGCCGCTTGTCTAATTCCTCCGGCCATTTCTAAAATAGCGACTCCTGCAAGAATGAAATTTTCAAGGGTTAGAAATATTCAAATCATCTACTCAAGTTACAAGTTACAAGTACAGAAAGGAGTTAGTATTTATTCCTATCTAAGGTTAGTGCCCTAAGGATCTAACCATCTCTCTCTATGTCACGAGCCGGAGGGTGGTCAAGGAAATGAGGGTCGTTGGTAAGACCACACAAGAACATGAGTTCCGCATCGTCTATCCAGTCCTTCGCTTGTATAAGGTGACCCTCGTCCCTTAGGGTTGCTGCCAGGCTTTTGGCCCAATCTCTGGGGAGTGCGGGTGGCAAATGGCTCTTTGAGTACGAGCCCCATTCCGTGGTCACCCCAAAGCCCTCTCCTGCTGGAGCTTTGACAAAGATAAACTTTTCTTTCCAATCAATGCCATAAGTGCTCGAGGGTGAATTGATCAGCTTCATATGGGCCTTCGCTTGAATATAATAGAAGCCGGCCTCGGGGGATGAGCGGGATGAACTGACCACCTGAAATAGGGCGTTGAAGTTCCGCAAGTAGGGCTCGTAACCCGTACTCCTCATCAGAATTATGAAGCACGTCAAGAGGGCCAAGCCGTTGGGCACAATTTGGGACGGACACAGGCCCAGGTCATTCAACAAATGGGCCATTGAGACTGAGATAGGGAACCTCAAGCCTCCTGACCTCACGGTGTCCACGTACACTGCCATTTCCCCGGGAGGCGGATTATTTGCACGCTCGTGGCTTTGTGGGATTCTCCATGTATACCGCTCGTCCCAGTAAATGGGGGCCATCATCGTTTTTACATCTCCCACGGTGACAGTGCTGGGAGTTTCATCAGGCGTACGCTCGGTAGCCTGGAAGCCTGACCCTTCGCCCTCGTTGGGTCCTTTGGATTTTTGGGTTTTCTTACTTTTACCCTTGTCACGGGCCCTTTCTGAAGGCCCAGTTACGGCTTCCGCCACTGGAAGCGGGTTTGCAACCGCCACGGTCACGGTATGGCGGTGGGGCTGTGTGGCACTTTGAGTTATGGGGAGAACAGTCCCTTGCCGTTCTGCCTCCATCACCAGATCCATCTCCTCAAAAAGAGGATCCACTCCGCCTGGGTTTCTATCTTCCATAGCCATCACCGCTGCCCCCAATTCTTCATCTCTGGGGGAATCATGGGAAGAAGAACTCTCAGTGGCCATCTCTTGGATTTCACGGGCAAATTCTTCAATGTGTTGGTCGGCCATGGCAGAAACGGAGGATTTGGGAGTTTTTCTTGGGAAAAGATTAAGGTTCAGAAAGGCGAAAATCTAAGGGGTTATGAAATCCTAAAGTCCAAATCTACGGTTAGCAAAGTTAGAAAGATACAAGGGAGATTTACCTTGAAAAGTTTTGGAGAAAACTGGAGAAGAGGTTGAAGATGCGAGAGAATTCTTCTTGCAGAGGATACTTGGAAGTTTTGAATGCGTAAAGAGTGACAAGATCTCAGAATCCCGGATTTATAGGAATGGGAGTTGGTACCGTTTTCGGCAATAAATTCAAAATGGTAATCATTTCCCGCCTAGGAAACCGCCCACTTTATGGAACCGGCACATGCTTCCCAATGCTCACGCGCCCCACGCGCACCCGCATTTAATGCTCTGACGATTCAAGGGCTTCAGAATAGTACAAACATTTAATGCGGAAGTGTTACGAGCGGTCGGTTGAAAAGACCGCATTAATGACACCATCAGAGGAAAAATTGCTCAACACGCCAAGCTTTACACGAGCGCTATAAACGAGAGATAGAGCGTGATAAAATTCTACAGTCCTTATCACTAAGGACTACAGAATTGGGGGGCAAAATGATGGGGTCAAAATAAGATCGTCCCACATCAGACACGTGGCATCACCGAGATGATGACATCTGTCTCCACAAGGCTGCACCCATCAGCGCACGAGCGCTAAACCATGCGCTAAGCCAGCCGTCACCAAGGGTGCACCCATCAGCGCACGAGCGCTAAGTCAACGAACGAAACCCTACTTCTGGAGTTAAGCCCCACGAGCGCTATCACTCCCACGAGCGTCCAACAAACTAAACGGTTGGTACGTCCACGTGCCAAAAGAGCCCTCTTCGAGCGTCACATTCCCTCAGAGCGGCCTCTCCTTTTGGCTCGTCATTTGAACTGGAGCCCTCATTCCCCTCAGCGGATATCTTGGCCTCCAATACTCAAGGTTGTCACGAGCGCGCTCTCAAGCCCTCGTCACCAACCGCCCAAATGGCTCTCTGACACAACGTACATGCCCGCGCACCTGCCACTGTTGCCAGCACTAACTTTCGGCCACTTTTGCAGAAGATTCCTCCTAGGTTTCTCTCTCACAGCGCCACGTGTTAGGGCAACATTCGGCCAGGACCACTTGAGGCAAATGACCAAAGGGCCCTTGACCCTCAACTATAAATAGCCAAAGTCATCTTCTACACTGGTAAGCATTCTTAAGCTTTCTTCACCTCTGCGACTGTGACTGAACTTACACTTCTCTTCATACACTGAACTGACTTGAGCGTCGGAGAGCCAAACTGGGTATCACCCCCAGTTCCCCCAGCTTGGCCATCTGACTTTCCTTGTGCTTGTCCCAACAGGTAGAACCCCTTTCACATTTCCGGCGAAGCTCCGGTGGTTTCCTCCACAAATACAAATTGTAAAGTGATCGGATTCGGATCCATCCATTTCCGGACCCATCAAAGAGTATTTTGGTCAATCACAAAAAGAATATTTACATATCAATTTAGTATTTTACAAAAATACCCTTAATTGTATTTTACTATAAAACTTACAATAAGGATATTTTGACCGATCTCAAAGTTTCAAGAAACCAAAAACCCCAACTAGCACTTTTATAATATATATAGATTTAGGGGATTTAGAAAAAATAAAATGTGTATTGGGAAAGTAAAACATAGAATTTTCAAATAGGGGAGTTTAGGATAAATTTTAGAGAGAGTTGATTCTTATAATTTACTGTCCCAAAAATTATCAGCAAAACTATTTTGTAGAATTTGCCACCTAAACTATTCATTTTTTTTAGACTTTACTACCTGCGCTGGAAAAGTACCAAAACACTCTCATTTTAGGCATGTGCTGGGCACATGATGCCTTTATCGGAATATTTTGGTCGAAAAATCCAACTTAGGCGGAAAAGTGTAAAATTTAAAAGTTGAGGTGGTGATCGGAAAAAAAAAAAAAAATATTTAGATGGCAAAGACTAAAAAATAGAATAATTCAGATGGGAAAAAAAACCTCCAAAACTTTTTAAAAAAAGAGAGTATATTTTAGCCGTGGCTGGGACTTGAACCCAGGACATCCAAAGATGTCGAATTTGATCAAATCATATTGCTACAACGGCTTACACTTTCATTTACTGACTAGTATAGTATTTATCTTTTAGCTACTAATCTAGTTTCATTACCATAACTATGAAATAATATTAACGTAATAACATGATTTATTTATCCAAAGTCTTGAGTAGAGTGTACGCAGTTGGTGCGGGTGATTTTATAAGTGAAATGGCGCCTAATCCCAGGTTTATAAAATTATAAACTATAATTGCGTAATTATTTTTTCAAATCGAACGGTTTAGGTTGAGTGGTACCATTACATAGCTGGTGGATTGGTGGTTTGAGAGAGTATATATATAATTTTTAATAAAACTCTTTTATACTCATAATTTTACTTCAATAAACAAAAAAAAAAATAAAGAAATTACAAAATTTTAATTTATAACGTATTGCAACACTAATGCATAATGGTTTCAAAGTTATATATATATATATATATATATATATATATATATATATATATATATATATATATATATATATTATTAAATAAATAAAATAATCATATAAATATAAATCATGTAGTATAATTTTATAGTTTATTAAACAACTTGTATCATTAATTCAACCCAAAATATTAGAATTAATTTATTCAAAAGTTTATAAGATATAATTAATACTATTAGAATTAATTTTATTCAAAAGCTTATAAGATTATAAGTATATAGTGATTTATAATTAAAGAAAGATTTATACAATTATATTTTGATTAGAATTACATGAAGATAATTAAGTGTTTGATTATAACGAAATATCCTGGAAGAATATTTATATATTTAGTATTTTACAAAACTAACCATAATTATATTTTACTGAAAATCTTGCAATAAGAGTATTTTGGTCAATCACAAAAAGAATATTTACGTATCAATTTAGTATTTTACAAAAACTGTAACGTCCCAATTTTCGGTTATTCAGGTACACACGACACGTGTGAGTCTTCCGAGAGTTTGGATTGGTTCTAATTCTTTAGTTTATTAAATTCCTAACTTTCATGAAAATTATATGCATTTTATTTCAACATGTTTACGTAGAATTATGTGAAATACGTATCAACTTGCAAATTATTATACAAATTGGATTTAATTGTTGTGGGAATTAATTGCCGAATGTGCCTTAATTGCTTATATGTCCTTACTTGTCCATTTCTTTTAAATTAGAGGACTAAATTGTATGAGATTTTGTTTGGATTTAATTGATATAATTTAATTAATATAGAAGCTAATTGCATGACTTGAATAATTTGGGGACTTAATAGCAAATTGAGCCTAATCATCTAATTTCCTAGAAGCATCACGTAATATACATCTCCCACATTTCATTCATCATATATTTTCACACAAACATTTTGCTTCCTTGCTCTCATCTCCACGGACTAAACATCAAGAAGAAAGGAAATTAGAATCCATCATCTTCAAGCTAAATTTTCCGGAGGAATTCATAATTTGAAGATCAAGCATCCATTTCCATCATCTTCCTTCATCTCTTTTCTTCAAGGTAGATGTGAGCTTGTTTAAATGAATTCTTGATGATTTTGTTGAAGCTAGGGTTCATGAATTTATGGAATAGATGGATCATTTGTTGTGTAATGCATGAATACATGATTATAACTTAGATTGATGCATGAATTCATGAAGAATTGGAGTGTATTTGATGAAATCATATATGAACTTGAAAGTAATAATTCTTGATGATCTTGGTGGATTTAAGTGTCTATATGAAGTTTTATGGTAGTATAAGCATATATGCATGAATCTTTATTGAAATATATCATTTTGAAGCTTGAAAATTGGTGTTTTGGTGGTTTTTGGGGGTTTGCCGAGACCTTCCCCTATTTTCTGCTCTGTTTTTCTCCAGAAATTGAAGGTCGCACCCGCGACCTGAAATACACATAAAACAGGTCGCGCCCGCGACCCCAATTTGGCCAAGTTTCGAGTTTTGAAAAATTGCATGAAAAATTCGGAAAAATACTTGGTCACGGCCGCGACCATTTTGTGAAGGATTTTGGTCGGGGCCAGAAACTGCATTTTGTCCAACTTCGAACCAAAGCCATTTTCACCTCGGTTAGAATTAGAAAACGTGCCATATAGCGTTGGAAAGGTCTTTGTGTCTATTTTCATATCCAATAAACAAAACTCAATTCCCACTTCTAGAATTAAAGATATTCTAGTTTTCCCTCAACATGTACATTTTCTAAAATTGTCCGTTTTTGCCAAACTTCACCAAAACCTCTCTTATTGCATTCTTTTCACTTCCTTGGCGAATTATATGATATATATGCTTAGTTAATTGATAATTATGCTTTTATTCGATATTCCTTAAGTGTTATTGCATGGCATATTGATTATGATTATGCCGTGCGTCCTGTTTTGGTATCATTATTGAGTCATGTCTCACGAGTACACAATGTCCCGTTTCTTGTCCAGTTATTCTCCAGGGTGGAGATTGTTGATCGTGAACACGTTCATGCATCCCTGAGTCGTCGTGTCGCCTGTCAGGTGAGGTTTAATTTCTAGTTATATAGAACCCGTATAACCTTTACCTGATTTTTGGCCAAAGGTATTTATAGTTATAATTTCATGAAATCAATTATTATTTCAAGTATGTTAGTGTTCACGAATCAAGCATGCCATGTTCATGAAAGCAAGTAAATGCGTTCTCTTGGCCAGGTCCTCCCTAGTGAGGGCGCTGGGCTAGTCTTCGGGCTGGTGGTTGTCCGTCCAACCACAGGAAGAACAATGCCCTATCTAGTAAATGCGTTCTCTTGGCCAGGTCCTCCTTAGTGAGGGCGCTGGGCTGGTCTTCGGGCTGGTGGTTGTCCGTCCAATCACAGGAAGAACAAAGCCCCATCGTGTACATGCGTTCTGCTGGCCAGGTTCTCCTTAGTGAGGGCGCTGGGCTGGTCTTAGAGCTGGTGGTTGTCCGTCCAACCACAGGAGGAACAAAACCCTATCATGAGCCGAAAGAGACTGGGGATGAATCCGGCACCGCGGATTGTCCTCGGGTTATTACATGATTTCCATTCCATGAACGTGCTATATGATTACACATGCACGATTGCACGATAACTGAATTGCATGATCACTTATTGTTTAATAATCAAGCAAGCATGTTCATGTACATTTGGAGTTCGCCATGTATTGATTGCATGAAAATGAACAAGTGTTTAATATTGATAGTTGTATTCTCGGGCGAAGAGTACTTTGTTCCTGAACTTATGAATGTATCTTTTATAAATCTTTACCCGAGAGTATAACTTGCATGTTATCTGCGCTAATATGTATTTAAACCCCTCACTCGGTCTTCACAGACTGACGCCTCCACCTTTCAGGTTATTGCAGGTACACGCTAGGCGGGAGTCGAGTTGAGTCGAGTCGAGTCCGGTTCATGTAGTCGAGTCAATCATGGTTCGTGTATTGGAGTATTTATTGTTAATCATGGAACCATAATTGTTGTTATTGTTTATTTGAAGATGATAATGTATTGATATAAGAAGTTAGAGTATATTTTATTTTGTAACTGAGAAATGACGTGAAATGCTAAATGGATGTAATTGTTAGAAACTAGTTTATGCTTCCGCTTTGTTTTATTGCATATGTTGGTAATCCCGCCTGGCTTGTCGTGTATTACATTGTCACCCGTTCGCTGTAGGGTGGTTCATGTACGGATTGGCCGTTTCGTATGTGGATCGACCTATAGTGCGGGGGTGTGGTACCTCCACGTGTTAAGGGATGCTACATCTAAGGTGGTATCAGAGCCCGGTTGCAAAATCGAGGTTCTAGTGTCGTGTCGTGTCCTAATAAACAAATTTTACACAAAAAATTGATCAAGTTGATTGTGTGCTATAATTTTATATTTTAACCCAAAAACTATCAAAATATGAGCATATGACAACCATTTCTTTTGAAACTTGATTGTATGAATATGTCCAACCACATTTTCAGAAATCTCCTTACTGAATAAGTGATATTTTAAATTTTGTAACTTTTCTCAAAAAACTTATGACGTCTTTCAAATCATGATCACTAAATGATATAATTAACAACTGATCATTGAGTGACATCATTATTGAATCAAAATATTATTTGGGTTTGTCCTTAATTTGGTATGTGCGTCAATATACATCAAATCAACTATTCTTTCTTTTAACTAACTATTTTTTTATCTCTTTTTAATCCTCTATTTGCTATTGATCTTGCATTCCATTTTTTTATTTATATTTCTCTAACGAACATTATTTAAGATTTATATTAATATTTTACTATTTATTTTATATATATAGTAGAAATAATTAAAAGAGTAAATTAATATAAAAAGCTCAAGGAATGTTTAATTGAACACCATAAAAGTAATTTATAAAATTAAATTATATCTTATTTTTACATGCACAAATATTAAGTTTTCTTAGAATTCTTAATTTAAAGTAACTTTGGTCTGACGATCTGCAATTCTAAATTGTGGTGTATATTAAATGTAAGAAACCAGAAACCCTATTTATCCTATTCAATATATATAGACTATGTCAATTATCCTATCTAAATAACATTTACACATTTAATTTATATTTTATTATATAAACTAATGAAATATTATATTGATAATTATATTTAGTTAATTATAATTATATTAATATTAGTTAATTGAAAATTATTTTATATAAATTATTCAATTATATTATTTTGATAATTAGATATGTTTATAAAATTATAATATGATTATAATTAAAGAATGCTTATTAATATTTTACTATTTATTTTATATATATAGTAGAAATAATTAAAAGAGTAAATTAATATAAAAAGCTCAAGGAATGTTTAATTGAACACCATAAAAGTAATTTATAAAATTAAATTATATCTTATTTTTACATGCACAAATATTAAGTTTTCTTAGAATTCTTAATTTAAAGTATGGTCTGACGATCTGCAATTCTAAATTGTGGTGTATATTAAATGTAAGAAATCAGAAACCCTATTTATCCTATTCAATATATATAGACTATGTTAATTATCCTATCTAAATAACATTTACACATTTAATTTATATTTTATTATATAAACTAATGAAATATTATATTGATAATTATATTTAGTTAATTATAATTATATTAATATTAGTTAATTGAAAATTATTTTATATAAATTATTCAATTATATTATTTTGATAATTAGATATGTTTATAAAATTATAATATGATTATAATTAAAGAAAGTTTATGAATTTAGATAATTAGAATTATGGAGTTATATAATTAGAATTACATTAGGATTGATTTATTGAAACTTATCTTATTTAACTCATTCAATTTAGATCATATTTTATTTTAATTAATTATCAAATTTTATTAAAATTATAAAGTGAATTAATTTAATGTTTTTCAATTCGTTAGATATATCTTATTATAACATTTTAAATTATAGAGTTTTAAATTAAAAAATAGACAACTTATATTATAAGCTTTGAATACAATTAACTAATATATTAATAAGGTTAATTACAGATAGCTCCCACGGGAGTATTAGAAACTATAACTTGTAATTCTCTTAGTCAAACAATTACATATACACCCATTAAGGAGTTTGAAAATTACACGAAACACCCATGAATTAAGATTCTTTTAAATATTTTATGACATCATCAAAATTTTAACTTGATTTCCCTATTTTGACCCTTCATTTAGTATATATTTGAATTAGTATTGAAAATTTAAATTTAATAAATTAAATCATTAATTAATATAAAATAATATGATTTTGACATTTTAAATATTAAATTATATATATAGAAAATCTAAATTTAATGGGTTAAATATAATATTAGAAAACGTATATATATATATATAATAATAATAATAATAATAATAATAATAATAATAATAATAATAATAATAATAATAATAATAATAATAATAATAATAATGTAATATTTATATATGTTATATATCATACATATTACATATCAGTATGCATGAATATATATGTATATTGGCGTGTTATATATATATACGTATGAATGAATATATGTATTGCCGTGCGGTGGTGGTGTAATTAATATATATATACATAAATATTACTTTATTATATATATTTATTATATATTATAACTCTGTATAACATCATTTTCTAAATATTATATTTAACCCATTAAATTCATATTTATTATATATAATTTAATATTTGAAATGATAAATCATATCATCTCATATTAATTAATGATTTGATTTATTAAATTTAGATTTTTAAAACCACTCTAGATATAGTTAGGAATAATTATTAAAATAAAAATTGTTATACTAAATGAATGGGTAAAATAGGAAAATCAAGTAAAAGTTTGATGATGTCATCAAAAATTTAAAAGAACCCTAATTTATGGGTGTTTTGTGTAAATTTCAAACTCCTCAATGGGTGTATATGTAATTATTTGACTAAGAGGGTCACAAGTTGTAATTTCTAATACTCCCATGGGGTCTATATGTAATTAACTCTATATTAATATTAGAACAGTCCTTGTTAAACTATATATATATATTTTTTAAGTTAAAAAAGTTTTAATTCTACGAAGAGTCCTATTATAAGTTAATAAGTACTTTTTAAATATAGTTAAATTAATAATTTATAATATGTAATTACATAGTTATCCCTAACTAATAATTATTCATATAATTATTATAAGGGTATTTTAGGCGATTCGTATTTTGTAAGAAACAACTCGCACTTTTAAAATATACATAGATATAGATTAGGGGATTTAGAAAAAAATAAAAAGTGTATTGGGAAAGTAAAACATAGAATTTTCAAATAGGGGAGTTTAGGATAAATTTTAGAGAGAGCTGATTCTTATAATTTACTGTCCCAAAAATTATCAGCAAAACTATTTTGTAGAATTTGCCACCTAAACTATTCATTTTTTTTAGACTTTACTACCTTCGCGGGAAAAGTACCAAAACACCCTCATTTTGGGCATGTGCTGGGCACATGATGCCTTTATCGGAATATTTTGGTCGAAAAATCCAACTTAGGTGAAAAAGTGTAAAATTTAAAAGTTGAGGTGGTGATCGGAAAAAAAAAAAAAGAATATTTAGATGGCAAAGTCTAAAAAATAGAATAATTCAGATGAAAAAAAAAAAAAAAAAACCTCCAAAATTTTTTCAAAAAAGAGAGTATATTTTAGCCGTGGCTGGGACTTGAACCCAGGACATCCAAAGATGTCGAATTTGATCAAATCATATTGCTACAACGGCTTACTCTTTCATTTACTGACTAGTATAGTATTTATCTGTTTGCTACTAATCTAGTTTCATTACCATACCTATGAAATAATATTAACGTAATAACATGATTTATTTATCCAAAATCTTGAGTAGGGTGTACGCAATTGGTGAGGGTGATTTTATAAGTGAAATGGCGCCTAGTCCCAGGTTTATAAAATTATAAATTGTAATTGCATATTTATTTTTTAAAATCGAACGGTTTAGGTTGAGCAGTACCATTTGATAGCTGGTGGATTGACGGTTTGACAGATTATATATATAAATTTTAATAAAACCCTTTTATACTCACAATTTAACCTCAATAAACAAAAAAAAAAAAAAAAAAAAAAAAAACAAAAAATATGATAATTTTTCAATTTATAACGTGTTGCAACACTAATGCATAATGGTTTGACAGATTATATATATAAATTTTAATAAAACCCTTTTATACTCACAATTTAACCTGTTAGGTTTATTTTATACCTGTATTTGAGCATGTTTTATGTCATGATTTGACGGATTTTAGGCCTTATATTGTTATAATTGCTCTTATTTCAGGTATATTATGCTCGGAGATGGTTAAAGTTGAAACGAGGCAAGAAACGAGAGTTTAGATGCCGAGATTGATAAATTCGTGTGAAGATTCAAATTTCCCGCGCATGGAGGATGGGAACGGCCCTTCCAAGCCCTTTGTATTTTGGGAAGGGCCGTTCCGGAAAGTCAGCTTTAGTACCTTTGACCGAGGATGGGAACGGCCGTTCCCATCCCAAGCCTTTCCTGGGAACGACCGTTCCCAGCAGCGCTGGCATTTGTGGGGGAGGCCGTTCCGCAGGCCGTTCCAGGGGGCGTTTGGTGGACTATTTAAGGCAGTTTTCAGCATTTCTCTTGGGGAGACTCATCTAGGGTTTAATTTAGGGTTAATTTAGGAATCTCTTCTAGCTTTATCTTTGATCCTTAGAGCTTTAATTAGATTGTAGTTGTTAATTCCTTTCTAGAACAATCATTTCTTTTATTTTCAGTCCTAGTTAGATTTAATTGCTTTAAGTTTGATACTAATGTCTCTAGTTTTGGAACTTGTTCATGTTTTTGAGAGTTTTGTTCTTGATATTTGATATTTGGTTTAATTCAATGAATATGCATGTTTTCAGTATGATCTCTATTATTTCCTTGCTTTCTAGTGTTAATATGAGTGGCTAATTTCTTGGACAAAGGGAGGTGATGAATTATGTAGGGTAAGTGTTTGATGAAATGCCTAGGTGGGACTACTTGATCTTATGCTTGTGAAATTGCTTTGTTTGCATGTTTAAGCTTGATCACCTTAGATATGAACTTAGATTTGCATGCCAATCGAGAGATTGTATGTTAATTGGATGAAATTTCACAACACTTAAGTTTTAGGTATCAAGACATTTAGCCTAATCTTGAGCAATCGAGCAATAGAGTAACCGGGCCAAGCCGCTAGTTATTTTGTTGCACTAGTCTTGTTTGTTTGATCTAATTAATGAGCTAATGACCACGAGAGTAGGCTTTAGACTTTGATTAGGTACACGCACTTGACTTCGAGAGGAGCTTGTGTATACTATAGTGATTAGGATTGTGAGATCTTTGTCCCATTAAAGCATTAATTGAGCACGAACCTTGCATGATCATTACTACCCCATTGCCACTTAGTTAACTTGGTTTTTCGCTACGTTATTCGCTTCCTAGTTGGTTCTAGTTTGTTAATCTTAGTTAACTTTCATTTCCATAAGTAGTTAATTCACTCTTTCTCTCGTCTCGGTCTATAGATTGGTGAAAACATTAGGTAATTGATTGATTTACTCCTCCCCGTGGATTCGACCCCTTTTGCTACATTGACTTATTGATGCTTGCACTTGGGCTTTATTAAAACAACCAACAAGTTTTTGGCGCCGTTGCCGGGGAGGCGTTTAAGTCACCCTTACCGATTGTTAGTAACTAGTGAATTAGACCTTTATTTTTATTTGATTTTGATGCTTGTTTGTCTCTTGTAGGTTCTTGTGCATGAGAAGAGCTAAAAGTTGGGAGAATTTGAAACATTATCCGGACATCGAAAAGAAACTTCGTGCATTAAGGAAGGAAAGGAGACAAGAGGTATCAACCCCGATTCAAATGGAAGATTTTAATGCAAATGATGCCCTTAATGGGGCAAATAGAGGGCAAAGACCACAACCACCCAACAAACCACCTCAAAGGCAAATTAGGGAATATGCCATGCCAAGTATGGAGAACATCCAACAAAACTTTGGAAGACCGGGAGTGGGAGCGAACCACTTTGAGATTAAGCCGACCTATATTTCTCTCCTCCAACAAAATCAATTCACCGGTTTAGCTACGGAAGATCCCATTTCTTATGTGAATTGGTTCATTGAGGTTTGTGACACATTCAAACTCAACAATGTGCCCGAGGAAGCTATTAGAATTCGACTCTTTCCATTCTCTTTGAGGGATAGGGCGAAGGCTTGGCATAGTGCTCTTCCGTATGAGACTAAGGGATCATGGTCTTTATTGTCTCAAGCCTTCTTGGATAAGTTTTTCCCGCACGCTAAAACAGTTAAGCTCCAGAATGAAATCACTTCATTCAGGCAATATGAAGGAGAGACCTTATACGAAGCTTGGGAACGGTTTAAGGAAATACAAAGAAAGTGTCCTCACCATGGATGCGAAAATTGGAAGCTAGTCCAATCATTCTATGGAGGAATCTCCCAAGCTTTGAAGGTCATGATTGACTCCGCCGTGGGGGGCGCTATAGTGACCATGTACGAAACCGATGCTATACAATTGTTGGAAAGGATGGCGGCTAACAATTCTTGGGCAAATGAAAGGGGTACCACACCAATCCCAAGGCCTTCAAGCTCAACACCCGGCATGTTACAAGTTGGCGAATATACCGCAGTGCAAGCTAAAATTGAGGCTTTGGAGAAACAAATGGAACAATTTAAGGTTAATTCCGTGTCAAATCAATCCCCTCCTATGCAACAATCAACTTGTGAGATGTGTAGTGGGCCACACAACTATGATTCATGCCCTTATGCTTCTCAAGAAAATCCATCAAACCCACCTTCATGTCCCGAACAAGTAAATGTTTTAAACCAACAAAGACCACAATACAACCCTCATTCCAACACATACAATCCAGGACTACGCAACCACCCTAACTTTTCTTGGTCCAATCCCAACAACGCACAAAATGCTCCAAGACCACCACCACCACCTAGAAACCCCGGAAATTTCCAATAACCTCCTCCTTTCCCTCCACCACAAGCCCATTACCAAACCCCACAAACTCACTATCAAGCACTACCTCCACAACAACCCCAAAAGCAAGGATGGGAAACCGCATTTGAGAAGTTCCTTAATGTTTCCTCGGACCGTTTCAAGAGCTTGGAAACACAAGTGGATCAAGTGGTCACACAAAACCGGAACATTGAGATCCAAATTGGGCAACTTGCTAATGCTATAAATCCTAGGCCCCAAGGAACACTTCCTAGTAAGACGGAGGCTAATCCAAGAGAGCATTGTAATGCTATCATGTTAAGGAGTGGTAGTACTATGATGAGCCTCCTTTGCCTAAGAGGTTGGATGCCGGAACAAGTGGGGAGAGTCAAGAGGAGAAATTGGATGAGGAGTGGGAGAAGCAAGTGAAGACAAAGGAAGTTGGAGAAAAGAATGATCTTATGCCTAAGATGAGTGATGAGAAGAAATACGAGAAAGAAGATGAGCTAAGAGACAAAGAAGTTAGGAAAAATCATGATGATGAGCTCTCTTCGAAACCAAAGGCATACATTCCCCCGAAGGCGTATGTTCCACCAATTCCATTCCCACAACGATTGTAAAAGAAAAATTTGGAAAAGCAATTTGAAAAGTTCCTTAATGTATTCAAGCAACTTCATATAAATATTCCTTTTGCCGAGGCATTGGCTCAAATGCCAACATATTTGAAGTTCTTGAAGGAATTGGTTTCAAACAAAAGGAAGCTCGAGGACTTTGCCACCGTTGCACTCACCGAGGAGTGTAGTGCTATCATCCAAAGGAAGCTTCCTCCAAAACTCAAGGATCCCGGGAGTTTCTCTATCCCTTTGACTATTGGATCTTTACATTTTGAAAATGCTTTATGTGATTTAGGAGCAAGTGTTAGCCTAATTCCCTTGTCTACTTGTAGGAAATTGGGCTTGGAGGAGTTTAAACCGACGAATATGATGCTCCAATTGGCGGATCGTTCCATAAAGTACCCAATAGGGATCCTAGAAGATGTTTTGGTGAAGGTTGGAAAATTCTTCATCCCCGTGGATTTTGTGGTTTTGGATATTGAAGATGATGAGCACTTGCCATTAATTTTAGGTAGGTCGTTCCTAGCTACGGCCGGAGCTAATATTGATGTTCAAAATGGCCTACTCTCATTCAAAATCGGGGATGATAAAGTGGAATTCAAGATTTTTCGTTTTATGAGTGTACCACCGCCTCCGGATAAGTGTTGTAAGGTGAAGTTTGTCAATGAGAAACCGATCAAGATGCTTTCAATCCAAGAGAAGATAGATCCGGGAGACAAAGGGAGAAAACCAAAGTTTGAAAATTCAAGGAGAAGAGATGTGATGGCTTTGGATACTTGGAGATCAAAATCCGGTTTGGAGGGTATCAAGAACGAGGTCACTCCATGTGACTCGTCACATTTGGATTTTTGATCCTTGATCATGGTTACAAAGTCGAGCTAGCGACTATAAACCTAGAACTATAATTTTCTAACCCTTCTCTTTTCTTTTCCCCCTCCCTTGTCTTTGATTGGAATTAACTCTTTCGTGTTTGCTCTTTGGATGTAGGTTTGTTTATTTTGGATTGAAGTGCTTGAAGAAAGTGGCTCGCCAATTGAGGTCTTTTATAGCTTTATATTTGAAGATTGTTGCTTGAGTTAAATGCATATGTGATTTGTATAGTTGAGAATCATTGAAGTTTATGCATATTGTTAGGGGATATTTAGATACATGTGAGATCTTGTGCTCTTGAGAAATATGTGTTTGATTGATGAATCTTGATGTTTTGTAGTGTACAATCCATGATAAGCATGTATGAGTGAAATGGTTGTGTTGCAATAAAAATCTTTGAAATTATTGGGAAGTATACTCTTGTGGGGTGATTTTTGCTTGTGTAGTGCTTTGAGTGTGAAAATTTTGAGAAATATTTGAACATTTGGGAATTTTTATGCACATGTTGTGAAATCATATGTTTTGAATGCTAAATTTTGATGAAATTGTGAGTTAAATGTGCATTCTTGTGTTTATTTGGGGTTAGATAGATTCCGGTATACTATGGTATGTGTTGAAAATACGAGCTTGAATTTGTAATTCTTGCGTGTTTAAATACCGGAATATTTTGGTAGAGGCCAATTTTTGATAGATTTAATGTTGAGGTTAAGGAATTGTTCATTTCCGGTTTGTTTAGACTTGTTTTGGGTCATTTTATGACTTTTTGTGTGAATTCCGGAGTTTGGTTTCAAATATTACACTTACCTCTCTCCTTTTCCTTGGCCAACCTTCTGTAAAGAATCCACCCTCGTGGAAATTTCAGCCTGAGAAAATCCACCCTCGCGGATTTCTGCCAAATTCAGCCAAACTACTGTAACGTTTCCACCCTCGCGGAATTTTTCTCTTGAAGAAATCCACCCTCGCGGATTTCTATTTTTCCAGAAATTCTGATTCTCTTTTAATTGCTGAAACACGTTTTCATTCCCTCGCCGACGGTGGGAACGGCCGTTCCCATCTCAGGTACAACATGGGAACGGCCGTTCCCATATTCGCCCCTTTTATACCTGACCGAGATCCGAAATGGCCATTCCCGTGTCAAGCTTAATATGGGAACGACCGTTCCCATTAGCGGAGCCCGTTTTTATAATCAAAAACGCGATTTTTCCCCCCTTTTATTAAAACATTACAGTAGCTTTGCTCTTCCCCCTTCCCTTCTCGTAAACGCAGCAACCTTCCCCCTTCCCCATTTCGAACCGAAACAGCGCAGCAGCAAACCGCCGCGTCTTCACCACTCCGGCGACTTCCGTCCGACGCCGGCGACCGACAGCAACATTCCGGCATCATTTATCCTTCCATTTTGGTAAGCCCCACTCCCCACTTCACTATTTTGTCCAAATTCTTCCCAATTCCAGCCCCTTTTCCTCATTTCCGAATTTACCGATTCTTGATCATTTCTTCGAGATATTTGTGTTGCTTTTGTGCTTTAAATTCTGAATCTTAGATTTCTTGAGCATTTGTTGGCTTTCCCACACCTAATTGTCTAAAATCAGCCCTTCACAGCCTTGCACACAAGGTGTTCGATCAATTGCCCGAACCAAATTTTAGTCTCTTTTTGCCCAAATTCTCTGCAAGAATGGTTCGTAAACGTGCTAGAGCTAATCCCGCTGCATCCTCCTCATCCCACCCTCCGTCGGAAATTGAAGAAGAAGAAGATCGACCTCCAAGGAGAAACCTTTCCGGCCGAAAGCTCATTTCTACGAAGTATTGGGATGAGCCTGTTCTTAGAGAGCTCCTACTCTTCCGCCAAGTCCAACATTTGTTTGAGAATATCGGGTGGTTGAGTTTCATTACTAACCGGGTGCATACTTATCCCCAACTCACAAGAGAGTTCGCCGAGACTTTGCATTGGAATAAGCATACGGGGATAGCCACTTTCATGCTTTATGGAGTGGAATACACGAAAGATGCTGACTTTCTTCGTCAAACTTTTGGTTTTCCCGAAGCTACCGGCCGTGATTTGCCCGTTGAATGGGAGAGCATTCATCACTTGGACAACATTTGGCGATCTTTTGATGTAACGCCCCGACTTTTCGGCCATACAGGTATGACGTCATGAGTGGGTTTAGACTGAGAGTTATGTGACATTTATGTGTTTTAATTGTTAAGTGATCGTTTAACATATTAATTTCGTGAACTAAATTACTATCATGTGACTAATATGACTTAGATGATTTATTTGATTATGCTATTTGAATTTGCTTATAACATGCTTACTTGCCAATTAAATATTTATTTCACTTGTGCACTTATTTGAAATTATATGAAATCCTTGGACTCAATCGAACTTTTAATTGGACCTCAATTATTCACCAACCAAACTTTCGGGACCCAATTGGAGCTTTTAAATTGTAGAAGGACCAAAGTGTGATTTTCCCTCTTTCCTTCCCTTTAATTCACGATCAAAGTCCCCCCCCCCCCCCCCCCAATCCATTCTTCTTCTTTCATTTCTTCTATCAAAAGAAAAGCTCCCAACTCCCTTCCTCTTCTCCTTCTTTGATCGGACCATCAAGCAAGCAAGGAGACAAGAGATTTCTTCAAGCTTTGGCCCAAGAATTCAAGCTCCAACCATTTCTTCTTCTTCTCCATCCTTTTCTTCCAAGGTATAAGTGTATATATATGAGTATGTTGGGTGATAACTAGGGTTGGGGAATTCTTGCTTTATAACTTGAATCTTTGGGTGTATATGCATGAATAGATGATAATCTTTGAATCCTAAGCTTGATTGTTGATATTCTTGGGGCAAGAAGGTATATATATATATATATGTGGGTTTATGAATTTAGTTGTTTTAATTGTCCTAAACTTGTATTTAATGTTCCTACATAGTATATTGCATGTTTTAAGTGATTTGGGTTGAGTTTTGAGGTGTTTTGGTGATTTTTGGTCTTCTCCCGCGTTTGTGCCCTGTTTTCTGCATTTTTTTCGCCACTGACCTAAATCCACGAGGGTGGATTTTTCCTTTTGGAAAAATCCATGGGGGTGGATTTGATGCAGAAACGTTGGACCATCCCCTGTTTTGGCCTGAGATTGTTTTGCTTCGTTCTCCCTCATACGAACTCGGATTGACCTGATTTTTGAACCCACGGAAACCTATTGAAGTCTAGAACATCCTCAAATTGGAATAATCTTAATATATTTTTCCATTTATGAGATATGATCAATTCATTTTGGTGTCGCGACTTCTTCGACAATCTGCGTTCGTCCAACTTCAAACCTATGCCATTTTCACCTCGCTTTGAACCATGATTCGTGCCACATATCCTTGAAAACCTCTATGTGTCTAGTTTCACCTCCAACAAGCAAAACGTAATTCCAATTTGTCAAACTCAAGTTATACCCAATTTTCTACAGCTTGCGCATCTTCGTAAATTGTCAATTTTTCCTAACTTTTGCTAAACTTTGCCAAAACTCGTTCTATCGCCTTCCTTGCACCTCCTAGACTCCTTATGTGACTTATATGCATTATATACATGCCTAATTGATCCATATGCCTTGTTAACATGTATTGTAATATATTATGAATTGAATGATTAAAACATGTATGTGTCTAAATGGCTTTATTGGTGTGCATGAACATGATCACATCAACTCATGACATCTTATGATCTATTGTATATTGAAACATGACATAGAATTTCACGAACACCTCATGTTAATGCCGTGCGTCCTAATTGGTTTCATATTGAGTCTCACCTCACCTCTCTTGCACAGATTTTGAGTCCGTTGGAGACGAGGCCGATCCGAGAGGCTCTTGTGTTCTCCTCTTTGCGGTTAAGGTGGGTTTCTCTTCTACTTAGATAAAACGACCCGATATATCTCCCTATGTGAAAAGTTTTAAGCCAAAGTAATATGATATATATATATTGAGTCTTTTATCGAGTAAATGATTGCAAACGTAAAGCCCTTGTTTCTTAAACCTACCAAATGTTTTGGCGAGAATGAATGAATGTTCACAATGAATGGGGCCCAGGGGCTTGGTGTGAGTGGGGAACCGAGGAGGCATGGGCTGACGGGAAACCCTCACACTAGTCCCACCAATGAACGGCGTAACCGGACCTCGTTAGGAGTTAGCGAGGAATAGACGCTGAGTGCCATCTGGGGAGTCATGTTCCCCTTTTGGTCAATGAATGGGTGGATGGGCCTTGCAAACCCGCCACCAACCCGGAGGAAGAAGGTGTAAATGTTATTGAATGCGCACGAAAGAATGATATGCATGAAAAGAAAGAATGAATGAACGAATGAATGTTAATGAATGTTAATGAATGTTAATGTAGTACACGAGGTGTTGGTTGGAGATAATGCATGCCCACTCGCCGGGCCATTAATGACCTAATGTTAATGAATTGTTATAATCCCTTTTGATGATTTCTATTTGCCCACTTGGGAAATCCTTTAAAAACCTCACTTGGGATTATAGCTTGCATGTGATTGTTAAATTCCGTTGTATATTATAATTATGCCCTGCTTTTATACCCACCAGTCCCTTTTGGACTGAACCCGTTTGGCTTTTGGTTGTGTTGTGCAGGCGTCAAGGGAGCTAGGCGGGATTTCGAGTCATAGGTTTTACTTTCGTCTTTTAACCCTTGTATTTTGGTCTTACACTCGCATTTTGCACGTTGGATCATTGTATTGTTTAAAAATGGAGCGTATTGGTTGTTTCGAGCCGTGACGGCAATTAGTAATGTTTATGACTTATTTTTGGAGTTTTGATGCTCATTGAATGTATATATGATGTATGTTCGTTTATTGCTTCCGCTTTAATGTTTATTCTGATTTTATGGTTCAAGGGTTAGTCCCGCCTAGCATAGAGTGTGTGTTTGTCCCCGTTCGCCGTGATTTGGCTCGGGTATGGATCGTCCATTTCATATTCGGGTCGAATCTCGGTGCGGGGGATGTGACACCTTGCGCTCGGGTGTTACATCCTTAAGTGGTATCAGAGCCCTCGGTTGCAAAACCGGGGTTCCTTGAGTCGTGTCGTGTCAGGTGTAGGTCGAACGGCTTAGGAACAACATGTCAACGTGTGCATCGCATTGATCATGAGCATTGTTATTGAAATTTGATATGGAAAAACTTATTATTAAATGTGTTTAACTTAAAATTTTGTTAATTTATGTGTTACATTTTTCATTAATACGTGCTCTTGGTGCTAATTGTGTGTCATATGCACGTACTAACGGGCATGCATTATATTTGAATTGAATTGTGAATTGTAGGATATTAATATAACCTCAAACCACGGCCAATCCTCAAAACCACAACAACTTGCAACGGGCTCTCTCTAAAGTGTGGATGTTTGCTTCGGATATTTAGAATAATACGGGTAATCGGTGACCCTTATGATAAGATTATAGGTTGAGAGTTCGAGCTCAAAAAGGGAATTAAATTTTGGGTGAAGATTTTGAACGAATGAAGTAATAGTACGAGGTTGTGATGTTTATATCCACAAAATAAACACCTACCTCCTTATATCGCGAAGGGAGTCGATCAACCGGGCATGAGATTCATTTAATTCAAGAAGGAGGCGAATCAATACTTGAAGGTATCAAATGTTTACAACATCCGGGTTTAGAAGACCAAAGAAGAAAACTTGAGTTGAAAGAAATGATCCGAATTGAAGCTAAAGACCGAGAAGCTTAATTATGGAAAAAGGGAATTTATAATTTTTAAAATAAAGAGGAATTTGGTGTAAAGAAATATGTCGAGATACTTAGGGTTTTGGAATGAGGCTAGTGGAAGAAGCTAGAGACCACTTCACTTTCGGAATTACAAAAGGATGACCAAGATACTCGAATCAACCCCTAAATTCGTCAATTCAACCCGGAGTGAGAATGAAAGCATCCGATCTTGGAAAGTTTATGAAGTTGCTCGACCACGAGAAATTCTTTAAGGCTAGAGCGAGAAGGTTTTGGTCAAGATAACAATTGCGGTAAAGAAGCGGATAAGAGATGAGTGAGATACTTTGGATGCTAAAATAAATCTTAGATTGGGTTGGAGACCAAACAATTTTGGATTCATGAAGGTGACAAGTAGAGGAACCAAGCAATGGCATAATCCCTATAAATCTATGGGAAGTCAAGGTACCCAAACTGATATTCAAGTTTGATAACTTGATCGAAACGGAACACTATGATCATACAATCATGGAAGCCAAATCCATTCACTTTTATGAACTTAAGAAGAAGGAAATATAGAGACTATGATTAAGGTGACGACTATGGTGGAAATCCTACAATTTGGGATCGAAATTTGGGGAGACTAGCGCTACCGATTCCGTGAATGTGAAAGGATTGGAGTTTAATGGAAACTTTGGATTTGGGGCCTCACAAGAGGATTAAGGAAGTAAAAAGGAACTTGGAAATTGGCATTTGGGAGGATTGAGGTATCAAGATGTTCGGGTATAGAAAATTCGAATTTAATAGCAAACACGGACCTTGGAAACATGGATGGATGCAAGGAGAATTAAAGAAGTTACAAGACCGTGGGTAAGCAAGAAGTGGTTGATGAGCTCAAGGTCAAAGGATCAAATTGTCAAGCTAAAAGCTTACCACCATGGTGACAGGTTTAATATATTCATGGCACGTGCATCATACTTCGCTTTAAATTAATTACTCTTCTATATTTCTATATGTGTGCATACATCTTTACATTAAATACTTGTTCTAATGTGTTGCATCCTTATATGTTGGCTATGTGCATGGGCATCTTAATCCAACATGCATGGTTTAGTGTTTACTTGATAGGAACTTTCTCCACTCCATTCCTCAAGTGTTACTCCGACCGAGCCGCATCCGATTTGAGATAAGAGGACAATTGGATTGCAAAGTGTGTGGAACAAAAGGAAAGAGGAAATATCGAGGCTCGGGAAAACAGAGCTTGAGGGTAGAATAGAAGAAGTAGGTTGTTATCTTTACCAAAAATCACTTCAACGTAAATATGAATAATGTCACCGGACACGTAGCTTGACTAGGACCTTTATACCAAGGAAGTTGAAGTTAAGAAGTTGGGAATCCCATATTCCATAAGTGATAGAACAAGTTCAAAGGGGTGAGATAGAATCTCTTAAGGGGGAGAGCCGACCTAGAAGAATGATAGTTGGTAACTTCAGTTGAAGAATCAACCTCCTTGATTTCTTGTTATGAGACTTCCAAGTTAAATCTTCCAAGATTAAAAGGATCATAGATAGCATAACGTGTCTTCAGCTTGGAGACATGGGACTGTGAAAGAATTTTAAGAATTGGCAAGGAAAGTATTGGGTAAAAGGGAAGCTAATCGGATCATCATATTCCATGATAGATGAAGTTAGAATCAACTTAAGTGATGAAAATAAGAGTTACTTTGGAAGAGGAATACTTAGAAGGAAAACACACAACATGAAAGATGGGTTATCATCTCGTCGGGCGTTTTTCCAGGATTAACCGGGGAAGTTATTGGGATTGGAGAATGGAAATTGAGCTACTAAAGATTAACTCAAGTATTCAAGTTGGAGGTTAGAACTTGAGCATTTAAAAGCTAACTTGAACAACTAAGAAGGTCGAATAATAATCGAGGTGGACAACGAGCTATTTGGGTAACGATCAAGTACACACTAAAAATTTGAGCTTCGGACTATGGTGTTTAGAGAAGATAAAGGAAAAGATTATGTGATGAAGATCGGGTGGTTATTTAAGTATTGAATACATCGGGGATTGCAATGCCTGACACTATGGAAGGAATCAAGTGTTGAATCGGATCACTACAATATAAGATTCTCGAGCGTCAGTGAACGGTACATTTAGCATCCATGGCATATACATACATACAACTTTATTTCGAATAATTTTATGATGCTAAGTGCTTGGATTACTTGTTGTATTAACTGTTCTTGTATGAGTGATTCTCGATGTATTTGATAACTCCTACTTGTTTCTTGTGTGGTTGTGACATGATTGTTTATTTAATTGTTGTTTTGAGAGTTTGAGAGTTTCTCGTTCTTTTTCTGTTTGAGAGACGGGGTTCTCTCGTTGTTGTTCGAGAGACGGGGTTCTCTCGTTGTTGCTTGTGAGAGACGGGGTTCTCTCCTTGTTGTTCGAAAGACGGGGCTCTTTCATTACTTGCTACCTGATTAGACTTTCGAGTGCTTAGGCTTCGGTGAGTTAAGGGTCGTGATTTAACAACAATTGAAGACCCCTTGTTGCTTGGAGACCTTTTCCGAACTAATTCTTGACGGGGAGTTGCTAACCCGCATGGGATGAACACGGGAAAGTTTACGCAAAGTTCAGAATCAAGGCAGTGGACCTGGGGACAGGTCCTTCTTAAGGGGGAGAGGTTGTAACGCCCCGACTTTTCGGCCATACAGGTATGACGTCATGAGTGGGTTTAGACTGAGAGTTATGTGACATTTATGTGTTTTAATTGTTAAGTGATCGTTTAACATATTAATTTCGTGAACTAAATTACTATCATGTGACTAATATGACTTAGATGATTTATTTGATTATGCTATTTGAATTTGCTTATAACATGCTTACTTGCCAATTAAATATTTATTTCACTTGTGCACTTATTTGAAATTATATGAAATCCTTGGACTCAATCGAACTTTTAATTGGACCTCAATTATTCACCAACCAAACTTTCGGGACCCAATTGGAGCTTTTAAATTGTAGAAGGACCAAAGTGTGATTTTCCCTCTTTCCTTCCCTTTAATTCACGATCAAAGTCCCCCCCCCCCCCCCCCCAATCCATTCTTCTTCTTTCATTTCTTCTATCAAAAGAAAAGCTCCCAACTCCCTTCCTCTTCTCCTTCTTTGATCGGACCATCAAGCAAGCAAGGAGACAAGAGATTTCTTCAAGCTTTGGCCCAAGAATTCAAGCTCCAACCATTTCTTCTTCTTCTCCATCCTTTTCTTCCAAGGTATAAGTGTATATATATGAGTATGTTGGGTGATAACTAGGGTTGGGGAATTCTTGCTTTATAACTTGAATCTTTGGGTGTATATGCATGAATAGATGATAATCTTTGAATCCTAAGCTTGATTGTTGATATTCTTGGGGCAAGAAGGTATATATATATATATGTGGGTTTATGAATTTAGTTGTTTTAATTGTCCTAAACTTGTATTTAATGTTCCTACATAGTATATTGCATGTTTTAAGTGATTTGGGTTGAGTTTTGAGGTGTTTTGGTGATTTTTGGTCTTCTCCCGCGTTTGTGCCCTGTTTTCTGCATTTTTTTCGCCACTGACCTAAATCCACGAGGGTGGATTTTTCCTTTTGGAAAAATCCATGGGGGTGGATTTGATGCAGAAACGTTGGACCATCCCCTGTTTTGGCCTGAGATTGTTTTGCTTCGTTCTCCCTCATACGAACTCGGATTGACCTGATTTTTGAACCCACGGAAACCTATTGAAGTCTAGAACATCCTCAAATTGGAATAATCTTAATATATTTTTCCATTTATGAGATATGATCAATTCATTTTGGTGTCGCGACTTCTTCGACAATCTGCGTTCGTCCAACTTCAAACCTATGCCATTTTCACCTCGCTTTGAACCATGATTCGTGCCACATATCCTTGAAAACCTCTATGTGTCTAGTTTCACCTCCAACAAGCAAAACGTAATTCCAATTTGTCAAACTCAAGTTATACCCAATTTTCTACAGCTTGCGCATCTTCGTAAATTGTCAATTTTTCCTAACTTTTGCTAAACTTTGCCAAAACTCGTTCTATCGCCTTCCTTGCACCTCCTAGACTCCTTATGTGACTTATATGCATTATATACATGCCTAATTGATCCATATGCCTTGTTAACATGTATTGTAATATATTATGAATTGAATGATTAAAACATGTATGTGTCTAAATGGCTTTATTGGTGTGCATGAACATGATCACATCAACTCATGACATCTTATGATCTATTGTATATTGAAACATGACAAAGAATTTCACGAACACCTCATGTTAATGCCGTGCGTCCTAATTGGTTTCATATTGAGTCTCACCTCACCTCTCTTGCACAGATTTTGAGTCCGTTGGAGACGAGGCCGATCCGAGAGGCTCTTGTGTTCTCCTCTTTGCGGTTAAGGTGGGTTTCTCCTCTACTTAGATAAAACGACCCGATATATCTCCCTATGTGAAAAGTTTTAAGCCAAAGTAATATGATATATATATTGAGTCTTTTATCGAGTAAATGATTGCAAACGTAAAGCCCTTGTTTCTTGAACCTACCAAATGTTTTGGCGAGAATGAATGAATGTTCACAATGAATGGGGCCCAGGGGCTTGGTGTGAGTGGGGAACCGAGGAGGCATGGGCTGACGGGAAACCCTCACACTAGTCCCACCAATGAACGGCGTAACCGGACCTCGTTAGGAGTTAGCGAGGAATGGACGCTGAGTGCCATCTGGGGAGTCATGTTCCCCTTTTGGTCAATGAATGGGTGGATGGGCCTTGCAAACCCGCCACCAACCCGGAGGAAGAAGGTGTAAATGTTATTGAATGCGCACGAAAGAATGATATGCATGAAAAGAAAGAATGAATGAACGAATGAATGTTAATGAATGTTAATGAATGTTAATGTAGTACACGAGGTGTTGGTTGGAGATAATGCATGCCCACTCGCCGGGCCATTAATGACCTAATGTTAATGAATTGTTATAATCCCTTTTGATGATTTCTATTTGCCCACTTGGGAAATCCTTTAAAAACCTCACTTGGGATTATAGCTTGCATGTGATTGTTAAATTCCGTTGTATATTATAATTATGCCCTGCTTTTATACCCACCAGTCCCTTTTGGACTGAACCCGTTTGGCTTTTAGTTGTGTTGTGCAGGCGTCAAGGGAGCTAGGCGGGATTTCGAGTCATAGGTTTTACTTTCGTCTTTTAACCCTTGTATTTTGGTCTTACACTCGCATTTTGCACGTTGGATCATTGTATTGTTTAAAAATGGAGCGTATTGGTTGTTTCGAGCCGTGACGGCAATTAGTAATGTTTATGACTTATTTTTGGAGTTTTGATGCTCATTGAATGTATATATGATGTATGTTCGTTTATTGCTTCCGCTTTAATGTTTATTCTGATTTTATGGTTCAAGGGTTAGTCCCGCCTAGCATAGAGTGTGTGTTTGTCCCCGTTCGCCGTGATTTGGCTCGGGTATGGATCGTCCATTTCATATTCGGGTCGAATCTCGGTGCGGGGGATGTGACACCTTGCGCTCGGGTGTTACATCCGATGTGCTTGACAACGATGTTATGTACACTCCCCGTTCCACTAAGAGCACTTGCATCAATGATCCTTTGTGGCGTATTGTTCATAAGCTCCTCACCGCATCTATCTTTGGCCGTGCCCAAAGCACCGGTAATGTCACAACTTGGGAGCTCTATGTTCTTTATTGTATGCGGGAGCAAATTATGATGGATGGTACCTACTTGTTGATGGATCGAGTGTTTAATGCTACTCGGCGTGAGGGTGCGAACCTTGTTATGGGTGGATTTGTGACGACCATTGCACTAGTGCTAGGTCTTGAGCCGGCTGAGCACGAGGCTCCTTTGGATGATGCTATCACCGTGAATGCACGTATACTTTTCAACATGGATCTGATTAGACTTTGGGGAGAGCCCTTGAACCATCATGTGGTATTTGGGCCGATGGCGGACCGAGATCGATTGACTAGACTGTATGATGAGGGCATTCTTGATCGTAGGAACGTGGAGGAGGTAGAGGTGCCACCTTTTGTTGCACCACAACACGTTGATGACCATGAGCCTCCCGTTGATGATAATGTGCCTCATTTTGCCGCTCCAGAGCCTCAGGCTGATTTCCCTGACCGCGCCTACTTTGTGGAGCAGTTTCAGAATATGGAATTGCGTATGACTAGTCTTGAGATGCGGTACACTGAGCATACCACTTCCGTGGATCAGCGCCTTACCACGATGCAGACTGATATCACCGCCGTTCGAGGCGATATACGTGGGATCTACGAGATGCTCAGGACCTTTCAGCCACCTCCTCCCCCTTGATTCTCCCCCGTGGTTATATTTTGTTGTTTAGATATTTCAGTTCATTTTGAGACTTCGGTTCTTGTTGTTGAATATGTGTATTTGACTTGGTATTTTCTGTGTAGAATTCGGCATTAATGGATTCTTATCTTTGACTTTGGCATGTTTTGGTTTTGTATTGATTTATTCATTTCCTCGTTATTTTTACTTCTATACATGCTTGTTATGCTTGCTTGTGTAGTTGTGATTACAGGATTAGGGATACGTTATGCATGCCCGTTGCCGGTTTCTTCATAAACAGGGAGTCTCTTGGAACTTTATATCTATTTGCATGAGGACATTGCAATTTCTTAGTGTGGGGGGGGGGGGGGGGGAATTATTTGATTTCTAATTCATGTATTGTGTTTAGACTTTGCTTATTATTGAGTTTTGCTTTGAATACGCGAATTGACTCTTCTAATTCATGTATTGTGTTTAGACTTTGCTTATTATTGAGTTTTGCTTTGAATACGCGAATTGACTCCATTTTTGAAAATTTTTGCTTAGGATGATCGTTGAACTGTTGCTTAATCAAGTTAGGCTAATTGAATGTGCGAAAACTTGTGTAATTTTTGATAAAGATAGTGTGTTAGCATGCCTTCATTTTTTAGCACTTTGAATGTTTTAATGCACTTTGATCCCTTAGAGGAAGTTTATTTCTTTTAAAATAGGCCTAAAATACGATTAGAGTGCACTTTAGTGTCTTTCGAGGTGAAATTTTGAATTGATAAAAGATTAGGGAAATGACTTAGGCATTCGTTGTCGGTGGATAAAGCCTTTCATTTGCCTTTTTCACTAAATAACATCGTCCGATTGACCCCATTAAGCGTTTTTGTTGTGCAAAAATTTCTTTCTAGCCACATTACAAGCCTAAGCACAACAAAGTTTACAATCGACCCTTTTATGTTATCACACCATGCTTGCTCGTTCGATTTTATGTTGTAGTATCTTTTGACCATTCTTGATGATTCTTGTACGAAAAGAGAGAAAAATATGTAAAGAAAGAAAGAAAAATTGAGAAAAAGTCGAAAGAAAAGAAAAAGAAAAGAGCAAAGAAAAGAAAAGAAAAATATGCAAAGTGTGAAAAGAAAGAGAGGTATTTGTAAACATCTTAGTGTGGGGGAATGTGAAATAGGCGAGGAAAGTGTTTGGTCTTGTATTGTAAAACGATGTGAGCTTTGGTATTTAGTCACTTGAATCTATATTTCCATAACCGTAACCCAAGCCTACATTACAAGCTCGAAAGACCTTTCGATCCCGAATCTTGAGTCAATTCCATTAGTGGAGATAGGCACGAAGAGTGTATTCGAAGTTGTAAATTAGTGCTTAAACAAAAGATATAAACCAATCCGAGTGATTGTTGTGCATTATTTCATTCAAATTCACACACTACACAAAGGTATGCTAATTATACTATTTTTGTTGGATTTTATACTTGTGATTAGTGCGTTCGATAGGCTAAACTTGAATGTTGTGACGATTTGATGATTGACCTTTGCGAATTTATTCGTTAGTGGATTGACTTTTCAAGTGTTTGGCATTACTCGAGGACGAGCAATAGTTCTAGTGTGGGGGAGTTTGTTAGGTTTATTTTATACCTGTATTTGAGCATGTTTTATGTCATGATTTGATGGATTTTAGGCCTTATATTGTTATAATTGCTCTTATTTCAGGTATATTATGCTCGGAGATGGTTAAAGTTGAAACGAGGCAAGAAACGAGAGTTTAGATGCCGAGATTGATAAATTCGTGTGAAGATTCAAATTTCCCTCGCATGGAGGATGGGAACGGCCCTTCCAAGCCCTTTGTATTTTGGGAAGGGCCGTTCCGGAAAGTCAGCTTTAGTACCTTTGACCGAGGATGGGAACGGCCGTTCCCATCCCAAGCCTTTCCTGGGAACGGCCGTTCCCAGCAGCGCTGGCATTTGTGGGCGAGGCCGTTCCGCAGGCCGTTCCAGGGGGCGTTTGGTGGACTATTTAAGGCAGTTTTCAGCATTTCTCTTGGGGAGACTCATCTAGGGTTTAATTTAGGGTTAATTTAGGAGTCTTTTCTAGCTTTATCTTTGATCCTTAGAGCTTTAATTAGATTGTAGTTGTTAATTCCTTTCTAGAACAATCATTTCTTTTATTTTCAGTCCTAGTTAGATTTAATTGCTTTAAGTTTGATACTAATGTCTCTAGTTTTGGAACTTGTTCATGTTTTTGAGAGTTTTATTCTTGATATTTGATATTTGGTTTAATTCAATGAATATGCATGTTTTCAGTATGATCTCTATTATTTCCTTGCTTTCTAGTGTTAATATGAGTGGCTAATTTCTTGGGCAAAGGGGGGGTGATGAATTATGTAGGGTAAGTGTTTGATGAAATGCCTAGGTGGGACTACTTGATCTTATGCTTGTGAAATTGCTTTGTTTGCATGTTTAAGCTTGATCACCTTAGATATGAACTTAGATTTGCATGCCAATCGAGAGATTGTATGTTAATTGGATGAAATTTCAGAACACTTAAGTTTTAGGTATAAAGATATTTAGCCTAATCTTGAGCAATCGAGCAATTGAGTAACCGGGCCAAGCCGCTAGTTATTTTGTTGCACTAGTCTTGTTTGTTTGATCTAATTAATGAGCTAATGACCACGAGAGTAGGCTTTAGACTTTGATTAGGTACACGCACTTGACTTCGAGAGGAGCTTGTGTATACTATAGTGATTAGGATTGTGAGATCCTTGTCCCATTAAAGCATTAATTGAGCACGAACCTTGCATGATCATTACTACCCCATTGCCACTTAGTTAACTTGGTTTTTCGCTACGTTATTCGCTTCCTAGTTAGTTCTAGTTTGTTAATCTTAGTTAACTTTCATTTCCGTAAGTAGTTAATTCACTCTTTCTCTCGTCTCGGTCTATAGATTGGTGAAAACATTAGGTAATTGATTGATTTACTCCTCCCCGTGGATTCGACCCCTTTTGCTACATTGACTTATTGATGCTTGCACTTGGGCTTTATTAAAACAACCAACATAACCTCAATAAACAAAAAAAGAAAATACAAAAAATATGATAATTTTTCAATTTATAACGTATTGCAACACTAATGCATAATGGTTTCAAAATTATACATATATATATATATATATATATATATATATATATTATTAAATAAATAAAATAATCTTATAAATATAAATCATGTAGTATAATTTTATAGTTTATTAAACAACTTGTATCATTAATTCAACACAAAAATATTAGAATTAATTTATTCAAAAGTTTATAAGATATAATTAATACTATTAGAATTAATTTTATTCAAAAACTTATAACATTATAATTATATAGTGATTTATAATTAAAGAAATGTTTGTACAATTATATTTTGATTAGAATTACTTGAAGATAATTAAGAGTTTGATTATAACGAAATATCCTGAAAGAATATTTAAATATTTAGTATTTTACAAAACTACCCTTAATTATATTTTACTGAAAATCTTACAATAAGAGTATTTTGGTCAATCACAAATAGAATATTTACGTATCAATTTAGTATTTTAAAAAAATACCCTTAATTGTATTTTACTATAAAACTTACAATAAGGGTATTTTGACCGATCTCAAAGTTTCAAGAAACCAAAAACCGAACTCGCACTTTTATAATATATATAGATTAGGGGATTTAGAAAAAATAAAAAGTGTACTGGGAAAGTAAAACATAGAATTTTTAAATAGGGGAGTTTAGGATAAATTTTAGAGAGAGTTCATTCTTATAATTTACTGTCCCAAAAATTACTAGCAAAACTATTTTGTAGAATTTACCACCAAAACTATTCATTTTTTTTAGACTTTACTACCTGAGCTGGAAAAGTACCAAAACACCCTCATTTTGGGCATGTGTTGGGCACATGATGCCTTTATCGGAATATTTTGGTCGAAAAATCCAACTTAGGTGGAAAAGTGTAAAATTTAAAAGTTGAGGTGGTGATCGAAAAAAAAAAAAGAGTATTTAGATGGCAAAGTCTAAAAAATAGAATAATTCAGATTAAAAAAAAAAAAACCCCAAAACTTTTTTAAAAAAGGGAGTATATTTTAGCCGTGACCGGGACTTGAACCCAGGACATCCAAAGATGTCAAATTTGATCAAATCATATTGTTACAACGGCTTACTCTTTCATTTACTGTCTAGTATAGTATTTATCTTTTTGCTACTAATCTAGTTTCATTACCATAACTATGAAATAATATTAACGTAATAACATGATTTATTTATCCAAAGTCTTGAGTTGGGTGTACGCAGTTGGTACGACTGATTTTATAAGTGAAATGGCGCCTAATCCCAGGTTTATAAAATTATAAACTATAATTGCATAACTATTTTTTCAAATCGAACGGTTTAGGTTGAATGGTACCATTACATAGCTGGTGGATTGGTGGTTTGATAGATTATATATATATAATTTTTAGTAAAACTCTTTTATACTCATAATTTTACTTCAATAAACAAAAAAAAAATATAAAGAAAATGACAAATTTTTAATTTATAATGTATTGCAACACTAATGCATAATGGTTTCAAAGTTATATATATATATATATATATATATATATATATATATATATATATATATATATATATATATATATATATATATTATTAAATAAATAAAATAATCTTATAAATATAAATCATGTAGTATAATTTTATAGTTTATTAAACAACTAGTATAATTAATTCAACACAAAAATAATAGAATTAATTTATTCAAAAGTTTATAAGATATAATTAATACTATTAGAATTAATTTTATTCAAAAGCTTATAAGATCATAATTATATAGTGATTTATAATTAAAGAAATATTTGTACAATTATATTTTGATTAGAATTACATGAAGATAATTAAGAGTTTGATTATAACGAAATATCCTGGAAGAATATTTATATATTTAGTATTTTACAAAACTACCCTTAATTATATTTTACTGAAAATCTTACAATAAGAGTATTTTGGTCAATCACAAAAAGAATATTTACGTATCAATTTAGTATTTTAAAAAAATACCCTTAATTGTATTTTACTATAAAACTTACAATTAGGGTATTTTGACCGATCTCAAAGTTTCAAGAAACCAAAAACCCAACTCGCACTTTTATAATATACTAGTGAAACGAACGTGTGTTGCACGTTTAATCTTTAGTTTATTTAAATAAGGTTGGTTATTATATTTATTAAATAAATTAAGGTACTAAAAGTATTCACATCATGTTTTTTTTTTCTCTCGATACGTGTTTAATCCAAGTTTTCCAAAGTTCGTGGAGTATATTTCACTAATAAAAAATTAAATTTTTCATGGGTGCTTTCACAATATCCTCCGTCATCCATTTCACCACCATGTTCGAATCAATCTCCACATTATTCTTTGAGAAGTGCCCTCTTCCAAGCTAATGTCAAATCCCTCATGTAAACCCAATAACTCTGCCACATTTATTGAATCTTTACGAAGATTCATAGTGTATCCTAGCACTCATCTTTCGTTGTCATCTTGAATGACCTCCCTAACCGAATCCCTTATCAAATTTATTCCACGACTACTCAACGAATATTTTATTTTGCTTGTGTCTTTTGTCCTCACTGATTAGTATTCAGGCATCAGATAATTCTTTTATGTGGCGAAAAATGACGCTCTTAGACTTCACAATATTCTGATAACTCCACCAGTTTCGTGCTTTCTAAAAATTTCAAAGCGTCAAAATTAAGACAATTCACTCTAAACATTCTGGTAATACGCCGATTTGAATTTTGCTATTAAAGCTCTCTTTGAGCTCGTTTGACCCTCACAATCCACGAAGATCAGTCTATGCATTAACAATCTTTTCCCACACCCAGAGTGCCAATAGATGACTTCTCAACACGCTATCTAGATCTTCACATCCTGTGCAACATGTACATACATTACATCCCCCAAAACTCCAGTCATACTTCAGTACATTTATGAGCAAGCTATTATGTTGGAAAAGCCACAAGAAAATTTTGAACTTCTGGGCCAAGGTGATTTTCAAGTCCATCTCCGATTTTCACATATGCCTCATCCTCTATAAACAGACTATAGACCGTTTTATAGGAAAATTTATTGTTAACCGACCTAATACAGAGTTTCTAATCTCCATTATCATGCAGCGCAATTGGGACGCTAAGAATCTTAGTCATCTCTTTCTTGGGCAGTACTATTTTCAGCTTATTAAGGTTCTAGTTTTTATCCGTGCCAATGAAATTACATACCATTACTAAGTCCTTTATCCTTCTCATTAATGTTATCTGCAATGATTTTGGTGAGTTTTCCTTGTGATAATCATCAATCATTCCATAAAGACATCTATTCTATAAATGGTTCCACCATCTGAGTGCTTCTATCAATCCCCTTCCATGTTCGAGAAGCTATAAGTTGAGGCTCGTGTCCAATGACACATAAGGTGCTAAAAATACATGTGATTTGCTGAAGTTCAATTTGAGGCCCGATTTTTTGCAAAACACCTCAACCACACAACGGATGCACATCGCTCCATCCATAGTAGATTTGCAAATCAAGTGAGAGATGTGAGGGTCTTTCTGACATATCATAATTGACTTTCAATGTCCGATTGAAATAGCCTTCTCAATCATATGTGAAATGTCCCAACCACACTTTAAATACATTTTGTTTTATCTACAGTAGTTTTAGCCCCTACTATTATATTGTTCGTAAAAAGCAAGTGTGAGATGTGACCTCTGACATACCTTAATTAGCTTCTAGTGTCCGGCTAAAATATCCTTCTAAATCATATACGTAAGTTGTTCCATGTAGAGTACAAATAAATAAGGCGAGAGTGATTACCTTATCTAATGCCACACATCCATAGATCCTCGGTCGGTTTATTATTCCACAAAATCTCCGGTTGTATCCCATCCATTTTACTCTACTGATATTGATGATTTTTGTATAGAATTTGAAGAAAGTTAGATTTTCTTTAGAACATTTCAATGAGCTTTGTTGTATCATTTTCAAAATTAAATTTCAGCGCTATCCCCTTTTTTTTTTCTTTGGAGTGATGTATCATTCATAACACTTTTGAAACATCAAGATATTGTAATGGGTGTCTCGATCGAGAAAAACACTATTCTGGTTTGGGCTCACAATTTCTTTGATATACGGCTTAAACGGGGTATAATCATATTCGTGATCATTTTGAGCAATACGTTACACAACGTAATGGGCCGAATCTCGTTTAAATTTTTGGAGAATTAACTTTCAAAATCAGATAAATAAACGTCTGATAAGCCTTCTTGGGAATTGATATCTCTCTATGCAATTATTGATGAATTTCACCACCGCGTCTCTTACTATATCCTAATAGGTTTGAAAAAAGTAAGCTCAAACTAATAGGTGATGTGGGGATTATAATGGATAGCGCTTTGTACAGGTGCATACCACCTTATCGTTGGTGCAAGCTAATACCAACACTCATCACCTTTTTGATAGTATATCCACTGAATAGTTTGGTGTAGTACTCCCAAATGTGTGCTTTAGTTGGTCATTATTGGTTACTCATTCATCTTCTCGTTATGGTTAAGTGAAACCTCTTTCTTCTCGTTATGGTTGAGAGATGAAAGAAACGTTAATTGGAGTCAATTAATTCTCAAGTCTTAAAACTAAATAATCTCTTCTTCTTGTAATAGTTAGTTATATTCTGTCATCAATTATTTCTCCAAATCTTTCGAATATTTACATTAATTTCTCATACATATTGCTCTAGAAATTTTTTATAAATTTATTTTTTTTTCCTCTTTTTCGCACACAATGAAAATTGTTCAATGATCATTGTTCTAGAGCAATGACCCAAAGTCCTATATTTAACACTTAGTCATGCCCTTTATAAATATATTTGTAAATTTCACAATTGTCACTCTAAGAAAATCCCGATGTTAATGTGAGAATTATAACTTAATAAGAGATATGGATTATAAGGTACTACAAATTGGTTATAAAGTTGTTTATTGCGATCTTGGACCATCAGTGCGATTCTTCTCCTTCCACAGATCGGATATCCATCTTTACCTTGCGTTCTGTTTTCATAATATGAACATGAGTAACGATATTTACATTCTCCATTCATCATACAAAAATTATTTAAGTTATTTCATCTACATGATTTATGCGCCATGTGTTTTATAACTCACTCATAAAGTTGGGGATTCTTTTCCTAATAAAAAAAATTTACACAAAAAATTGATCAAGCTGATTGTGTGCTATAATTTTATATTTCAACCCAAAAACTATCAAAATATGAGCATATGACAACCATTTCTTTTGAAACTTGATTGTATGAATATGTCCAACCACATTTTCAGAAATCTCCTTACTGAATAAGTGATATTTTAAATTTTGTAACTTTTCTCAAAAAATTTGTGACGTCTTTCAAATCATGATCACTAAATGATACAATTAACAGCTGATCATTGAGTGACATCATTATTGAATCAAAATATTATTTGGGTTTGTCCTTAATTTGGTATGTGCGTCTATATATATCAAAATCAACTATTCTTTCTTTTAACTAACTATTTTTTATCTCTTTTTAATTCTCTATTTGCTATTGATCTTGCATTCCATTTTTTATTTATATTTCTCTAACGAACATTATTTAAGATTTATATTAATATTTTACTATTTATTTTATATATATATAGTAGAAATAATTAAAAGAGTAAATTAATATAAAAAACTCAACGAATGTTTAATTGAACACCATAAAAATAATTTATAAAATTAAATTATATCTTATTTTTACATGCACACATATTAAGTTTCCTTAGAATTATTAATTTAAAGTAACTTTGGTCTGACGATCTGCAATTCTAAATTGTGGTATATATTAAATGTAAGAAATCAGAAACCCTATTTATACTATTTAATATATATAGACTATGTTAATTATCCTATCTAAATAACATTTACACATTTAATTTATATTTTATTATATAAACTAATGAAATATTATATAGTTAATTATATTTAGATAATTATAATTATATTAATATTAGTTAATTTAAAATTATTTTATATAAATTATTCAATTATATTATTTTGATAATTAGATATGTTTATAAAATTATAATATCATTATAATTAAAGAAAGTTTATGGACTTAGATAATTAGAATTATGGAGTTATATAATTAGAATTACATTAGGATCGATTTATTGAAACTTATCTTATTTAACTCATTCAATTTAGATCATATTTTATTTTAGTTGATTATCAAATTTTATTAAAATTATAAAGTGAATTAATTTAATGTTTTCCAATTCGTTAGATATATCTTATTATAACATTTTAAATTATAGAGTTTTAAATTAAAAAATAGACAACTTATATTATAAGTTTTGAATACAATTAACTAATATATTAATAGGGTTAATTACAGATAGCTCCCACGGGAGTATTAGAAACTATAACTTGTGATCCTCTTAGTCAAACAATTACACATACACCCATTAAGGAGTTTGAAAATTACACAAAACACCCATGAATTAAGGTTCTTTTAAATATTTTATGACATAATCAAAATTTTAACTTGATTTCCCTATTTTGACCCTACATTTAGTATATATTTGAATTGGTATTGAAAATTTAAATTTAGTAAATTAAATCATTAATTAATATAAAATAATATGATTTTGTCATTTTAAATATTAAATTATATATATAAAAAATCTAAATTTAATGGGTTAAATATAATATTAGAAAACGTAATATATATATATATATATATATATAAAGTGGCAATATATAATTAATATATATATAATAATGTAATATTTATCTATGTTATATATCATACATATTACATATCAGTATGTATGAATATATATGTATATTGGCGTGTTATATATATACGTATGAATGAATATATGTATTGTTGTGCGGTGGTGGTGTAATTAATATATATATACATAAATATTACTTTATTATATATATTTATTATATATATATATATATATATATATATTATAACTCTATATAACATCATTTTCTAAATATTATATTTAACCCATTAAATTCATATTTATTATATATAATTTAATATTTGAAATGATAAATCATATCATCTCATATTAATTAATGATTATTTATTAAATTTAGATTTTTAATACCAATCTAGATATAGTTAGGAATAATTATTAAAATAAAAATTGTTATACTAAATGAATGGGTAAAATAGAAAAATCAAGTAAAAGTTTGATAATGTCATCAAAAATTCAAAAGAACCCTAATTTATGGGTGTTTTGTGTAACTTTCAAACTCCTCAATGGGTGTATATGTAATTGTTTGACTAAGAGGGCCACAAGTTGTAATTTCTAATACTCTCATGGGGTCTATATGTAATTAACCCTATATTAATATTAAAACAGTCCTTGTTAAACTAATTTTTTTTTAAAAAAGTTAAAAAAGTTTTAATTCTACAAAGAGTCCTATTATAAGTTAATAAGTACTTTTTAAATATAGTTAAATTAATAATTTATAATATGTAATTACATAGTTATCCCTAACTAATAGTTATTCATATAATTATTATGAGGGTATTTTAGGCGATCCGTATTTTGTAAGAAACAACTCGCACTTTTATAATATACATAGATATAGATTAGGGGATTTAGAAAAAATAAAAAGTTTATTGGGAAAGTAAAACATAGAATTTTTAAATAGGGGAGTTTAGGATAAATTTTAGAGAGAGTTGATTCTTATAATTTACTATCCCAAAAATTATCAGCAAAACTATTTTGTAGAATTTGCCACCTAAACTATTCATTTTTTTTAGACTTTACTACCTGAGCTGGAAAAGTACCAACACAGCCTCATTTTGGGCATGTGTTGGGCACATGATGCCTTTATCGGAATATTTTGGTCGAAAAATCCAACTTAGGTGGAAAAGTGTAAAATTTAAAAGTTGAGGTGGTGATCGGAAAAAAAAAAAAGAATATTTAGATGGCAAAGTCTAAAAAATAGAATAATTCAGATTTAAAAAAAAAAAAAAAAGCCTCCAAAACTTTTTCAAAAAAGGGACTATATTTTAGCCGTGGCTGGGACTTGAACCCAGGACATCCAAAGATGTCGAATTTCATCAAATCATATTGCTACAACGGATTACTCTTTCATTTACTGTCTAGTATAGTATTTATCTTTTTGCTACTAATCTAGTTTCGTTACCATAACTATGAAATAATATTAACATAATAACATGATTTATTTATCCAAAGTCTTGAGTTGGGTGTACGCAGTTGGTACGAGTGATTTTATAAGTGAAATGGCGCCTAATCCCAGGTTTATGAAATTATAAACTATAATTGTATAATTATTTTTTCAAATCGAACGGTTTAGTTGAATGGTACCATTACATAGGTGGTGGATTGGTGGTTGGATAGATTATATATATAATTTTTAGTAAGACTCTTTTATACTCATAATTTTACTTCAATAAACAAAAAAAAATATAAAGAAAACAACAAATTTTTAATTTATAACGTATTGCAACACTAATGCATAATGGTTTCAAAGTTATATATATATATATTATTAAATAAATAAAATAATCATATTAATATTAATCTTGCAGTATAATTTTGTTGTTTATTAAACAACTTGTATAATTAATTCAACACAAAAATATTAGAATTAATTTATTCAAAAGTTTATAAGATATAATTAATACTATTAGAATTAATATTATTCAAAAGCTTATAAGATTATAATTATATAGTGGTTTATAATTAAAGAAAGATTTATACAATTATATTTTGATTAGAATTACATGAAGATAATTAAGAGTTTGATTATAACGAAATATCCTGGAAGAATATTTATATATTTAGTATTTTACAAAACTACCCTTAATTATAATTTACTGAAAATCTTACAATAAGAGTAGTTTGGTCAATCACAAAAAGAATATTTACGTATCAATTTAGTATTTTACAAAAATACCCTTAATTGTATTTTACTATAAAACTTATAATAAGCGTATTTTGACCTATCTCAAAGTTTCAAGAAACTAAAAACCCCAACTCGCATTTTTATAATATGTATAGATATAGATTAGGGGATTTAGAAAAAATAAAAAGTGTATTGGGAAAGTAACACATAGAATTTTCAAATAGGGTAGTTTAGGATAAATTATAGAGATAGTTGATTCTTATAATTTACTGTCCCAAAAATTATTAGTAAAACTATTTTGTAGAATTTGCCACCTAAACTATTCATTTTTTTTTTACTTTACTAGCTGGGCTGGAAAAGTACCACATCACCCTCACTTTAGGCATGCGCTGGGCACATGATGCCTTTATCGAAATTATTTGGTCGAAAAATCCAACTTAGGTGAAAAAGTGTAAACTTTAAAAGATGAGATGGTGATCGGAAATAAAAAAAAAAAGAATATTTAGATGGTAAAGTTTAAAAAATAGACTAATTCAGGTGTGAAAAAAAAAAAAAACTCCAAAACTTTTTCAAAAAAGAGAGTATATTTTAGCCATGGCTGGGACTTGAACCCAGGACATCCAAAGATGTCGAATTTGAGCAAATCATAGTGCTACAACGGCTTACTTTTTCATTTACTGACTAGTATAGTATTTTTCTTTTTGCTACTAATCTAGTTTCATTACCATAACTATGAAATAATATTAACGTAATAACATGATTTATTTATCCAAAGTCTTGAGTAGGGTGTACGCAGTTGGTGCGGGTGATTTTATATGTGAAATGGCGCCTAATCCCAGGTTTAAAAAATTATAAACTATAATTGCATAATTATTTTTTCAAATCGAACGGTTTAGGTTGAGTGGTACCATTACATAGGTGGTGGATTGGTGGTTTGACAGATTATATATATAATTTTTAAAAAACCTCTTTTATACTCATAATTTTACTTCAATAAACAAAAAAAAATATAAAGCAAATGACAAATTTTTAATTTATAACGTATTGCAACACTAATGCATAATGGTTTCAAAGTTATACATATATATATTATTAAATAAATAAAATAATCTTATTAATATAAATCATGTAGTATAATTTTGTTGTTTATCAAACAACTTGTATAATTAATTCAATACAAAAATATTAGAATTAATTTATTCAAAAGTTTATAAGATATAATTAATACTATTAGAATTAATTTTATTCAAAAGCTTATAAGATTATAAATATATAGTGATTCATAATTAAAGAAAGATTTATACAATTATATTTTGATTAGAATTACATGAAGATAATTAAGAGTTTGATTATAACGAAATATCCTGGAAGAATATTTATATATTTAGTATTTTACAAAACTACCCTTAATTATATTTTACTGAAAATTTTACAATAAGAGTATTTTGGTCAATCACAAAAAGAATATTCACGTATCAATTTAGTATTTTACCAAAATACCCTTAATTGTATTTTACAATAAAACTTACAATAAGCGTAGTTTGACCGATCTCAAAGTTTCAAGAAACTAAAAACCCCAACTCGCATTTTTATAATATATATAGATATAGATTAGGGGATTTAGAAAAAATAAAAAGTGTATTGGGAAAGTAACACATAGAATTTTCAAATAGGGTAGTTTAGGATAAATTATAGAGATAGTTGATTCTTATAATTTATTGTCCCAAAAATTATTAGCAAAACTATTTTGTAGAATTTGCCACCTAAACTTTTCATATATTTTTTTTTTTTTTTGACTTTACTACCTGCGCTGGAAAAGTACCACATCACCCTCACTTTAGGCATGTGCTGGGCACATGATGCCTTTATCGAAATTATTTGGTCAAAAAATCCAACTTAGGTGAAAAATTGTAAACTTTAAAAGATGAGATGGTGATCGGGAATAAAAAAAAAAAGAATATTTAGATGGCAAAGTTAAAAAAATAGACTAATTCAGATTGAAAAGAAAAAAAAAAACTCCAAAAATTTTTCAAAAAAAAGAGTATATTTTAGCCGTGGCTGGGACTTGAACCCAGGACATCCAAAGATGTCGAATTTGAGCAAATCATATTGCTACAACGGCTTACTCTTTCATTTACTGACTGCTATAGTATTTATCTTTTTGCTAATAATCTAGTTCCATTACCATAACTATGAAATAATATTAACGTAATAACATGATTTATTTATCCAAAGTCTTGAGTAGGGTGTACGCAGTTGGTGCGGGTGATTTTATATGTGAAATGGCGCCTAATCCCAGGTTTATAAAATTATAAACTATAATTGCATAATTATTTTTTCAAATCGAACGGTTTAGATTGAGTGGTACCATTACATAGGTGGTGGATTGGTGGTTTGACAGATTATATATATAATTTTTAAAAAACCTCTTTTATACTCATAATTTTACTTCATTAAACAAAAAAAAATATAAAGCAAATGACAAATTTTTAATTTGTAACGTATTGCAACACTAATGCATAATGGTTTCAAAGTTATACATATATATATTATTAAATAAATAAAATAATCTTATTAATATAAATCATGTAGTATAATTTTGTTGTTTATCAAACAACTTGTATAATTAATTCAACACAAAAATATTAGAATTAATTTATTCAAAAGTTTATAAGATATAATTAATACTATTAGAATTAATTTTATTCAAAAGCTTATAAGATTATAAATATATAGTGATTCATAATTAAAGAAAGATTTATACAATTATATTTTGATTAGAATTACATGAAGATAATTAAGAGTTTGATTATAACGAAATATCCTGGAAGAATATTTATATATTTAGTATTTTACAAAACTACCCTTAATTATATTTTACTGAAAATTTTACAATAAGAGTATTTTGGTCAATCACAAAAAGAATATTCACGTATCAATTTAGTATTTTACCAAAATACCCTTAATTGTATTTTACAATAAAACTTACAATAAGCATAGTTTGACCGATCTCAAAGTTTCAAGAAACTAAAAACCCCAACTCGCATTTTTATAATATATATAGATATAGATTAGGGGATTTAGAAAAAATAAAAAGTGTATTGGGAAAGTAACACATAGAATTTTCAAATAGGGTAGTTTAGGATAAATTATAGAGATAGTTGATTCTTATAATTTATTGTCCCAAAAATTATTAGCAAAACTATTTTGTAGAATTTGCCACCTAAACTTTTCATATATTTTTTTTTTTTTGACTTTACTACCTGCGCTGGAAAAGTACCACATCACCCTCACTTTAGGCATGTGCTGGGCACATGATGCCTTTATCGAAATTATTTGGTCAAAAAATCCAACTTAGGTGAAAAATTGTAAACTTTAAAAGATGAGATGGTGATCGGGAATAAAAAAAAAAAAGAATATTTAGATGGCAAAGTTAAAAAAATAGACTAATTCAGATTGAAAAGAAAAAAAAAAACTCCAAAAATTTTTCAAAAAAAAGAGTATATTTTAGCCGTGGCTGGGACTTGAACCCAGGACATCCAAAGATGTCGAATTTGAGCAAATCATATTGCTACAACGGCTTACTCTTTCATTTACTGACTACTATAGTATTTATCTTTTTGCCAATAATCTAGTTTCATTACCATAACTATGAAATAATATTAACGTAATAACATGATTTATTTATCCAAAGTCTTGAGTAGGGTGTGCGCAGTTGGTGCGGGTGATTTTATATGTGAAATGGCGCCTAATCCCAGGTTTATAAAATTATAAACTATAATTGCATAATTATTTTTTCAAATCGAACGGTTTAGATTGAGTGGTACCATTACATAGGTGGTGGATTGGTGGTTTGACAGATTATACATATAATTTTTAATAAAACTCTTTTATACTCATAATTTTACTTCAATAAACAAAAAAAAATATAAAGAAAATGACAAATTTTTAATTTATAACGTATTGCATCACTAATGCGTAATGGTTTCAAAGTTATACATATATATATTATTAAATAAATAAAATAATCTTATTAATATAAATCATGTAGTATAATTTTGTTGTTTATTAAACAACTTGTATAATTAATTCAACACAAAAATATTAGAATTAATTTATTCTAAAGTTTATAAGATATAATTAATACTATTAGAATTAATTTTATTCAAAAGCTTATAAGATTATAATTATATAGTGATTTATAATTAAAGAAAGATTTATACAATTATATTTTGATTAGAATTACATGAAGATAATTATGAGTTTGATTATAACGAAATATCTTGGAAGAATATTTATATATTTAGTATTTTACAAAACTACCCTTAATTATATTTTACTGAAAATCTTACAATAAGAGTATTTTGATCAATCACAAAAAGAATATTTACGTATCAATTTAGTATTTTACCAAAATACCCTTAATTGTATTTTACTATAAAACTTACAATAAGCGTATTTTGACCGATCTCAAAGTTTCAAGAAACTAAAAACCCCAACTCGCATTTTTATAATATATATATAGATATAGATTAGGGGATTTAGAAAAAATAAAAAGTGTATTGGGAAAGTAACACATAGAATTTTCAAATAGGGTAGTTTAGGATAAATTATAGAGATAGTTGATTCTTATAATTTACTGTCCCAAAAATTATTAGCAAAACTATTTTGTAGAATTTGCCACCTAAACTTTTCATTTTTTTTTTTTTTTTGACTTTACTACCTGCGCTGGAAAAGTACCACATCACCCTCACTTTAGGCATGTGCAGGGCACATGATGCCTTTATCGAAATTATTTGGTCAAAAAATCCAACTTAGGTGAAAATTTGTAAACTTTAAAAGATGAGATGGTGATCGGGAATAAAAAAAAAAAGAATATTTAGATGGCAAAGTTAAAAAATTAGACTAATTCAGATTGAAAAGAAAAAAAAAACTCCAAAAATTTTTCAAAAAAAAGAGTATATTTTAGCCGTGGCTGGGACTTGAACCCAGGACATCCAAAGATGTCGAATTTGAGCAAATCATATTGCTACAACGGCTTACTCTTTCATTTACTGACTACTATAGTATTTATCTTTTTGCTAATAATCTAGTTTCATTACCATAACTATGAAATAATATTAACGTAATAACATGATTTATTTATCCAAAGTCTTGAGTAGGGTGTACGCAGTTGGTGCGGGTGATTTTATATGTGAAATGGCGCCTAATCCCAGGTTTATAAAATTATAAACTATAATTGCATAATTATTTTTTCAAATCGAACGGTTTAGATTGAGTGGTACCATTACATAGGTGGTGGATTGGTGGTTTGACAGATTATATATATAATTTTCAAAAAACCTCTTTTATACTCATAATTTTACTTCAATAAACAAAAAAAATATAAAGAAAATGACAAATTTTTAATTTATAACGTATTGCAACACTAATGCATAATGGTTTCAAAGTTATACATATATATATTATTAAATAAATAAAATAATCTTATTAATATAAATCATGTAGTATAATTTTGTTGTTTATTAAACAACTTGTATAATTAATTCAACACAAAAATATTAGAATTAATTTATTCTAAAGTTTATAAGATATAATTAATACTATTAGAATTAATTTTATTCAAAAGCTTATAAGATTATAATTATATAGTGATTTATAATTAAAGAAAGATTTATACAATTATATTTTGATTAGAATTACATGAAGATAATTATGAGTTTGATTATAACGAAATATCTTGGAAGAATATTTATATATTTAGTATTTTACAAAACTACCCTTAATTATATTTTACTGAAAATCTTACAATAAGAGTATTTTGATCAATCACAAAAAGAATATTTACGTATCAATTTAGTATTTTACAACAATACCCTTAATTGTATTTTACTATAAAACTTACAATAAGCGTATTTTGACCGATCTCAAAGTTTCAAGAAACTAAAAACCCCAACTCGCATTTTTATAATATATATAGATATAGATTAGGGGATTTAGAAAAAATAAAAAGTGTATTGGGAAAGTAACACATAGAATTTTCAAATAGGGTAGTTTAGGATAAATTATAGAGATAGTTGATTCTTATAATTTACTGTCCCAAAAATTATTAGCAAAACTATTTTGTAGAATTTGCCACCTAAACTTTTCATTTTTTTTTTTTTTGACTTTACTACCTGCGCTGGAAAAGTACCACATCACCCTCACTTTAGGCATGTGCAGGGCACATGATGCCTTTATCGAAATTATTTGGTCAAAAAATCCAACTTAGGTGAAAATTTGTAAACTTTAAAAGATGAGATGGTGATCGGGAATAAAAAAAAAAAGAATATTTAGATGGCAAAGTTAAAAAATTAGACTAATTCAGATTGAAAAGAAAAAAAAAACTCCAAAAATTTTTCAAAAAAAAGAGTATATTTTAGCCGTGGCTGGGACTTGAACCCAGGACATCCAAAGATGTCGAATTTGAGCAAATCATATTGCTACAACGGCTTACTCTTTCATTTACTGACTACTATAGTATTTATCTTTTTGCTAATAATCTAGTTTCATTACCATAACTATGAAATAATATTAACGTAATAACATGATTTATTTATCCAAAGTCTTGAGTAGGGTGTACGCAGTTGGTGCGGGTGATTTTATATGTGAAATGGCGCCTAATCCCAGGTTTATAAAATTATAAACTATAATTGCATAATTATTTTTTCAAATCGAACGGTTTAGATTGAGTGGTACCATTACATAGGTGGTGGATTGGTGGTTTGACAGATTATATATATAATTTTCAAAAAACCTCTTTTATACTCATAATTTTACTTCAATAAACAAAAAAAATATAAAGAAAATGACAAATTTTTAATTTATAACGTATTGCAACACTAATGCATAATGGTTTCAAAGTTATACATATATATATTATTAAATAAATAAAATAATCTTATTAATATAAATCATGTAGTATAATTTTGTTGTTTATTAAACAACTTGTATAATTAATTCAACACAAAAATATTAGAATTAATTTATTCTAAAGTTTATAAGATATAATTAATACTATTAGAATTAATTTTATTCAAAAGCTTATAAGATTATAATTATATAGTGATTTATAATTAAAGAAAGATTTATACAATTATATTTTGATTAGAATTACATGAAGATAATTATGAGTTTGATTATAACGAAATATCTTGGAAGAATATTTATATATTTAGTATTTTACAAAACTACCCTTAATTATATTTTACTGAAAATCTTACAATAAGAGTATTTTGATCAATCACAAAAAGAATATTTACGTATCAATTTAGTATTTTACCAAAATACCCTTAATTGTATTTTACTATAAAACTTACAATAAGCGTATTTTGACCGATCTCAAAGTTTCAAGAAACTAAAAACCCCAACTCGCATTTTTATAATATATATATAGATATAGATTAGGGGATTTAGAAAAAATAAAAAGTGTATTGGGAAAGTAACACATAGAATTTTCAAATAGGGTAGTTTAGGATAAATTATAGAGATAGTTGATTCTTATAATTTACTGTCCCAAAAATTATTAGCAAAACTATTTTGTAGAATTTGCCACCTAAACTTTTCATTTTTTTTTTTTTTTTGACTTTACTACCTGCGCTGGAAAAGTACCACATCACCCTCACTTTAGGCATGTGCAGGGCACATGATGCCTTTATCGAAATTATTTGGTCAAAAAATCCAACTTAGGTGAAAATTTGTAAACTTTAAAAGATGAGATGGTGATCGGGAATAAAAAAAAAAAGAATATTTAGATGGCAAAGTTAAAAAATTAGACTAATTCAGATTGAAAAGAAAAAAAAAACTCCAAAAATTTTTCAAAAAAAAGAGTATATTTTAGCCGTGGCTGGGACTTGAACCCAGGACATCCAAAGATGTCGAATTTGAGCAAATCATATTGCTACAACGGCTTACTCTTTCATTTACTGACTACTATAGTATTTATCTTTTTGCTAATAATCTAGTTTCATTACCATAACTATGAAATAATATTAACGTAATAACATGATTTATTTATCCAAAGTCTTGAGTAGGGTGTACGCAGTTGGTGCGGGTGATTTTATATGTGAAATGGCGCCTAATCCCAGGTTTATAAAATTATAAACTATAATTGCATAATTATTTTTTCAAATCGAACGGTTTAGATTGAGTGGTACCATTACATAGGTGGTGGATTGGTGGTTTGACAGATTATATATATAATTTTCAAAAAACCTCTTTTATACTCATAATTTTACTTCAATAAACAAAAAAAATATAAAGAAAATGACAAATTTTTAATTTATAACGTATTGCAACACTAATGCATAATGGTTTCAAAGTTATACATATATATATTATTAAATAAATAAAATAATCTTATTAATATAAATCATGTAGTATAATTTTGTTGTTTATTAAACAACTTGTATAATTAATTCAACACAAAAATATTAGAATTAATTTATTCTAAAGTTTATAAGATATAATTAATACTATTAGAATTAATTTTATTCAAAAGCTTATAAGATTATAATTATATAGTGATTTATAATTAAAGAAAGATTTATACAATTATATTTTGATTAGAATTACATGAAGATAATTATGAGTTTGATTATAACGAAATATCTTGGAAGAATATTTATATATTTAGTATTTTACAAAACTACCCTTAATTATATTTTACTGAAAATCTTACAATAAGAGTATTTTGATCAATCACAAAAAGAATATTTACGTATCAATTTAGTATTTTACAACAATACCCTTAATTGTATTTTACTATAAAACTTACAATAAGCGTATTTTGACCGATCTCAAAGTTTCAAGAAACTAAAAACCCCAACTCGCATTTTTATAATATATATAGATATAGATTAGGGGATTTAGAAAAAATAAAAAGTGTATTGGGAAAGTAACACATAGAATTTTCAAATAGGGTAGTTTAGGATAAATTATAGAGATAGTTGATTCTTATAATTTACTGTCCCAAAAATTATTAGCAAAACTATTTTGTAGAATTTGCCACCTAAACTTTTCATTTTTTTTTTTTTTGACTTTACTACCTGCGCTGGAAAAGTACCACATCACCCTCACTTTAGGCATGTGCAGGGCACATGATGCCTTTATCGAAATTATTTGGTCAAAAAATCCAACTTAGGTGAAAATTTGTAAACTTTAAAAGATGAGATGGTGATCGGGAATAAAAAAAAAAAGAATATTTAGATGGCAAAGTTAAAAAATTAGACTAATTCAGATTGAAAAGAAAAAAAAAACTCCAAAAATTTTTCAAAAAAAAGAGTATATTTTAGCCGTGGCTGGGACTTGAACCCAGGACATCCAAAGATGTCGAATTTGAGCAAATCATATTGCTACAACGGCTTACTCTTTCATTTACTGACTACTATAGTATTTATCTTTTTGCTAATAATCTAGTTTCATTACCATAACTATGAAATAATATTAACGTAATAACATGATTTATTTATCCAAAGTCTTGAGTAGGGTGTACGCAGTTGGTGCGGGTGATTTTATATGTGAAATGGCGCCTAATCCCAGGTTTATAAAATTATAAACTATAATTGCATAATTATTTTTTCAAATCGAACGGTTTAGATTGAGTGGTACCATTACATAGGTGGTGGATTGGTGGTTTGACAGATTATATATATAATTTTCAAAAAACCTCTTTTATACTCATAATTTTACTTCAATAAACAAAAAAAATATAAAGAAAATGACAAATTTTTAATTTATAACGTATTGCAACACTAATGCATAATGGTTTCAAAGTCATACATATATATATTATTAAATAAATAAAATAATCTTATTAATATAAATCATGTAGTATAATTTTGTTGTTTATTAAACAACTTGTATAATTAATTCAACACAAAAATATTAGAATTAATTTATTCTAAAGTTTATAAGATATAATTAATACTATTAGAATTAATTTTATTCAAAAGCTTATAAGATTATAATTATATAGTGATTTATAATTAAAGAAAGATTTATACAATTATATTTTGATTAGAATTACATGAAGATAATTATGAGTTTGATTATAACGAAATATCTTGGAAGAATATTTATATATTTAGTATTTTACAAAACTACCCTTAATTATATTTTACTGAAAATCTTACAATAAGAGTATTTTGATCAATCACAAAAAGAATATTTACGTATCAATTTAGTATTTTACAACAATACCCTTAATTGTATTTTACTATAAAACTTACAATAAGCGTATTTTGACCGATCTCAAAGTTTCAAGAAACTAAAAACCCCAACTCGCATTTTTATAATATATATAGATATAGATTAGGGGATTTAGAAAAAATAAAAAGTGTATTGGGAAAGTAACACATAGAATTTTCAAATAGGGTAGTTTACGATAAATTATAGAGATAGTTGATTCTTATAATTTACTATCCCAAAAATTATTAGCAAAACTATTTTGTAGAATTTGCCACCTAAACTTTTCATTTTTTTTTTTTTTGACTTTACTACCTGCGCTGGAAAAGTACCACATCACCCTCACTTTAGGCATGTGCTGGGCACATGATGCCTTTATCGAAATTATTTGGTCAAAAAATCCAACTTAGGTGAAAAATTGTAAACTTTAAAAGATGAGATGGTGATCGGAAATAAAAAAAAAAAAGTATATTTAGATGGCAAAGTTAAAAAAATAGACTAATTCAGATTGAAAAGAAAAAAAAAACTCCAAAAATTTTTCAAAAAAAAGAGTATATTTTAGCCGTGGCTGGGACTTGAACCCAGGACATCCAAAGATGTCGAATTTGAGCAAATCATATTGCTACAACGGCTTACTCTTTCATTTACTGACTACTATAGTATTTATCTTTTTGCTAATAATCTAGTTTCATTACCATAACTATGAAATAATATTAACGTAATAACATGATTTATTTATCCAAAGTCTTGAGTAGGGTGTACGCAGTTGGTGCGGGTGATTTTATATGTGAAATGGCGCCTAATCCCAGGTTTATAAAATTATAAACTATAATTGCATAATTATTTTTTCAAATCGAACGGTTTAGATGGAGTGGTACCATTACATAGGTGGTGGATTGGTGGTTTGACAGATTATATATATAATTTTTAATAAAACTCTTTTATACTCATAATTTTACTTCAATAAACAAAAAAAATATAAAGAAAATGACAAATTTTTAATTTATAACGTATTGCAACACTAATGCATAATGGTTTCAAAGTTATACATATATATATTATTAAATAAATAAAATAATCTTATTAATATAAATCATGTAGTATAATTTTGTTGTTTATTAAACAACTTGTATAATTAATTCAACACAAAAATATTAGAATTAATTTATTCTAAAGTTTATAAGATATAATTAATACTATTAGAATTAATTTTATTCAAAAGCTTATAAGATTATAATTATATAGTGATTTATAATTAAAGAAAGATTTATACAATTATATTTTGATTAGAATTACATGAAGATAATTATGAGTTTGATTATAACGAAATATCTTGGAAGAATATTTATATATTTAGTATTTTACAAAACTACCCTTAATTATATTTTACTGAAAATCTTACAATAAGAGAATTTTGATCAATCACAAAAAGAATATTTACGTATCAATTTAGTATTTTACAACAATACCCTTAATTGTATTTTACTATAAAACTTACAATAAGCGTATTTTGACCGATCTCAAAGTTTCAAGAAACTAAAAACCCCAACTCGCATTTTTATAATATATATGGATATAGATTAGGGGATTTAGAAAAAATAAAAAGTGTATTGGGAAAGTAACACATAGAATTTTCAAATAGGGTAGTTTACGATAAATTATAGAGATCGTTGATTCTTATAATTTACTGGCCCAAAAATTATTAGCAAAACTATTTTGTAGAATTTGCCACCTAAACTTTTCATTTTTTTTTTGACTTTACTACCTGCGCTGGAAAAGTACCACATCACCCTCACTTTAGGCATGTGCTGGGCACATGATGCCTTTATCGAAATTATTTGGTCGAAAAATCCAACTTAGGTGAAAAATTGTAAACTTTAAAAGATGAGATGGTGATCGGAAATAAAAAATAAAAAGAATATTTAGATGGCAAAGTTTAAAAAATAGACTAATTCAGATTGAAAAGAAAAAAAAAAACTCCAAAAATTTTTTAAAAAAAAGAGTATATTTTAGCCGTGGCTGGGACTTGAACCCAGGACATCCAAAGATGTCGAATTTGAGCAAATCATATTGCTACAACGGCTTACTCTTTCATTTAATGACTAGTATAGTATTTATCTTTTTGCTACTGATCTAGTTTAACTACCATAACTATGAAATAATATTAACGTAATAACATGATTTATTTATCCAAAGTCTTGAGTAGGGTGTACACAGTTGGTGCGGGTGATTTTATATGTGAAATGGCGCCTAATCCCAGGTTTATAAAATTATAAACTATAATTGCATAATTATTTTTTCAAATCGAATGGTTTAGGTTGAGTGGTACCATTACATAGGTGGTGGATTGGTGGTTTGACAGATTATATATATAATTTTTAATAAAACTCTTTTATACTCATAATTTTACATCAATAAACAAAAAAAATATAAAGAAAATGACAAATTTTTAATTTATAACATATTGCAACACTAATGCATAATGGTTTCAATGTTATACATATATATATTATTAAATAAATAAAATAATCTTATTAATATAAATCAGGTACTAAAATTTTGTTGTTTATTAAACAACTTGTATAATTAATTCAACACAAAAATATTAGAATTAATTTATTCTAAAGTTTATAAGATATAATTAATACTATTAGAATTAATTTTATTCAAAAGCTTATAAGATTATAATTATATAGTGATTTATAATTAAAGAAAGATTTATACAATTTTATTTTGATTAGAATTACATGAAGATAATTATGAGTTTGATTATAACGAAATATCTTGGAAGAATATTTATATATTTAGTATTTTACAAAACTACCCTTAATTATATTTTACTGAAAATCTTACAATAAGAGTATTTTGGTCAATCACAAAAAGAATATTTACGTGTCATTTAGTATTTTACAACAATACCCTTAATTGTATTTTACTATAAAACTTACAATAAGCGTATTTTGACCGATCTCAAAGTTTCAAGAAACTAAAAACCCCAACTCGCATTTTTATAATATATATAGATATAGATTAGGGGATTTAGAAAAAATAAAAAGTGTATTGGGGAAGTAACACATAGAATTTTCAAATAGGGTAGTTTAGGATAAATTATAGAGATAGTTGATTCTTATAATTTACTGTCCCAAAAATTATTAGCAAAACTATTTTGTAGAATTTGCCACCTAAACTTTTCATTTTTTTTTTTTGACTTTACTACCTGCGCTGGAAATGTACCACATCACCCTCACTTTAGGCATGTGCTGGGCACATGATGCCTTTATCGAAATTATTTGGTCGAAAAATCCAACTTAGGTGAAAAATTGTAAACTTTAAAAGATGAGATGGTGATCGGAAATTAAAAAAAAAAGAATATTTAGATGACAAAGTTTAAAAAATAGACTAATTCAGATTGAAAAGAAAAAAAAAAAACTCCAAAACTTTTTCAAAAAAAAGAGTATAAGAATATTTAGATGGCAAAGTTTAAAAAATAGACTAATTCAGGGGGAAAAAAAAAACTCCAAAACTTTTTCAAAAAAGAGAGTATATTTTAGCCGTGACTGGGACTTGAACCCAAGACATCCAAAGATGTCGAATTTGAGCAAATCATATTGCTACAACGGCTTACTCTTTCATTTACTGACTAGTATAGTATTTATCTTTTTGCTACTAATCTAGTTTCATTACCATAACTATGAAATAATATTAACGTAATAACATGATTTATTTATCCAAAGTCTTGTGTAGGGTGTACGCAGTTGGTGCGGGTGATTTTATATGCGAAATGGCGCCTAATCTGTAACATCCCGGATTTTGAACCAAATCAAAACGAGTAAGTTAACTAAAATATCGGGACATGTTTAAAAATTGGATCGGACAAATTATATGTTTAAGCATTATATTATTTTGATTAACCCCCAACGTGTAATTATCATTACTAAGTTATAGAATTTGAAATATGAGCATACATTACGAAGGGTATTATAATTAAATATATACATATAAAATGAAAATTTTGTCCGTTCGTATTAAGATCATAATTGTTATAATTACCTTATTAATATTAACTAGTTTACTATAAATCAAATTGCAATCATACTATTAGTATTTATTTATTACTTACACGATTTCTTATAAAACAATTCTAATGCATTATATTTAAATCACACATGCGTACACATGGGATTATGCACGTAATATAATATATACATATATTTACTTTAAATAAATTGGCCACTCATTAGATACACACTTGTCATACAAACTTAATTATGAAGTTTTTAGGTAATAGCCATCGGTCCACATGAATGGATAATAAATTCCCAAATGATGAAAAAGGCTTTGTCATTCTCAGTTAGTATCTGCATGCGTTACACTTGTCTTAAAAATCTTAATAGTAATGATGAAAAAAAAAAATTGATTCTAGTCATACCTATTATAATCATCCGGATAATATACATTATTTAAATATTTTTATAATTTAATATTTAATATTCAATCTAGCAAAATAGATATCATAACCAAGGTAAAGAAACCTTATATTTTAATAGGCAAGAATATTGAGGAAATTACACATTTTTCTCTTTCCGTCCCACTCGCCATTTTCCTTTTCATGCTTTGAGTTCATTTCTGCACAGACTCACAATTTCCTTTTCAAAGTGAGGTAAGTTTACAGTTTAAAAGATATTTTATATTCTAGATTTAAAGTGGAGTTATATTTACGGGAATTATAAAATGAATTATTTGTGTGTTGTGTCAATATAAACACATATACAGAAATATTGGGCTGTGTTAAGTTTTGTGATAAATTTTCCTGTTCAGAAATTGTTCTCTCGTTAAGGTTGCCAAATTTTTTTTTGCTAAATTAAAGATACATCAAATTGATATGATTTTCCTTCAATATTTAAATATATACATGCTCGGTTGTGGAAGAAATCAAATATATGAAATTAGTATTAAACTTGAAGCTGTTCGCAAATGTGTATATATTAATTACTAGCTACCATATGTGTGAGTTAATTCAGTTGGTTGTGCTAATAATAGCTTTCAAAGGTCAGCAATTAATGCTTTGTGAATGATCTCATATGCCAACGATATTTCTACTCCACTGAGAACATATGTTAATACTAAAATAAAATATAGAATGACCCACTTGATTTTTTTTCCATCTAATATTCATATATATATATGTTCTGGTAGGAAAGAAATCAAATATAGTAAACTCCTATTGAACTGTTAGCATTGTACCTATATTAATTGTTTGTTTCCTTATTTGTTAGTGATCAAAGTGATCTGTGTTGATGCTTATTTTAGGAACAGTAGGTACGGAACAACGAATCTCATCACGAATGATCAGTTTCAATTGTAGCTATGATAATACATGTTTATACTAAATTAGTATACTGAATGACTCTTCCCTCTAGGAGTATGATCCAAAATTTTAACATTATTACTTGAATTTTGTATTACTTTTAGATATCTGATTTTATAATTCTAAATGGATTAATGGATATATATAATAATTGATTAGTATAATTGTGCCGAAAATCAAGATGTAATGAATTATAGATTTGAGTTTTGTAATTTGTGAAATGCCCTACCTCTTGAAATTGATTATCTAGCTAAATTGTTATTCTCAATACGATTATGTGATTTAGGTCATAGCCGTACATGTCAGTCGTATTATTAAGGTCCCGAGTCGAGTCATAAGTTACAGTTGTATGCGTGTCACAGGTGTTCCTAGGGAGGAGCCTTGATCGTGTTGATCGTGTCCTTCTTTTGCAGTTTGGAAGCTTCTAAGGTGAGGGATTAAAATGTTTTCAACTGGGGCCAAAACATATATTATGTAAATATATATCTTCTTAAAACCCAACTCTTATTTATTGAGTTTGATTTTTGACCCGTTGATACTATATATATAAATAGTTGTTTTATAATATTTTGGTATTTTGTTGAAAAATCGGATTTCCTTATAAAAAAATTGGTTTTTCTTATATTATATATACGCGTTGAGTGACTGAAAAGATTTGATTTTTGAACGGTGAAACCGTTAAAAGAAAGAAAGTGTTTGTGAAAATGTTTTAAAAGCGAGTATTGATCTGATAGAACCCTTGGGGACGCCCTTGGGGAATATGGGCCCCGAAGTATCTAGTGGGTGAAGCCCGGAGGTGTGCACCAAAGGCTGATCTTTACTACGTACTTCTGTGAAGCTCTATACGGGACGTAGCCGGAGGTTGACTACGTTACGTATAGAGTGAGGTTATTGGTACCAGGGCATATTGCCCCTATCTGTGTGATCGTGTGGTTGGTTGGGGGGCACCTCGACTAACAATTGGAGGGAGAAGGCTGGTTTCTGTTTTGTGTGTTTCTTGTGTTCAGGGTGTGAAAGGTTGGAGAACTTACCCGTACTCGCCGGGTCACTGTGATTGATCGATCGTTTTGATTATTGGTTCACAAGTGTGTTTTTAATATAAATTAAAAGTTATCCTTTGTTCTACTTACACCTCGTTCTGAAAATAAGGAAAATGTGAACCAAGCTTGTGATTTTGTTTATGTATATGTATAATCCCCTCACTTAGTCACTTTGACTAACGCCCCTTCTTTTCTGGTTTTGGCTTCAGGTAGGTGTGACTAGGCGGCACGTCGGGTCTAGGTCGTCCGGTGTCGTCGAGATAGTTTGTTTTTGAATCTCAGAGTTTTGGAATTTCTCCTTTGTGGGAAACTCAGTATGTATAGTCTATGTACCTATACCTAATACAGTTGTCGTTTGTCATCGGCCTTATCGGCCTTGTAAATGACTTATGTGTTTGAGTATTGTTGTTTTATGCTTCCGCTATACTTGTGTTTGTTTGTTCGTCACCGTTCGCTGGGAAAGATCACGAGTGAAGGCCCAAAGCTAACACTCGGGGTACTTCTCAGTGCGGGATGTGGCAAGGGCGCCACATAATCCCAGGTTTATAAAATTATAAACTATAATTGCATAATTATTTTTTCAAATCGAACGGTTTAGGTTGAGTGGTACCATTACATAGGTGGTGGATTGGTGGTTTGACAGATTATATATATAATTTTTAAAAAAACTCTTTTATACTCAAAATTTTACTTCAATAAACAAAAAAAATATAAAGAAAATGACAAAATTTTAATTTATAACGTATTGCAACACTAATGCATAATGGTTTCAAAGTTATACATATATATATTATTAAACAAATAAAATAATCTTATTAATATAAATCATGTAGTATAATTTTGTTGTTTATTAAACAACTTGTATAATTAATTCAACACAAAAATATTAGAATTAATTTATTCTAAAGTTTATAAGATATAATTAATACTATTAGAATTAATTTTATTCAAAAGCTTATAAGATTATAATTATATAGTGATTTATAATTAAAGAAAGATTTATACAATTATATTTTGATTAGAATTACATGAAGATAATTAAGAGTTTGATTATAACGAAATATCCTGGAAGAATATTTATATATTTAGTATTTTACAAAACTACCCTTAATTATATTTTACTGAAAATTTTACAATAAGAGTATTTTGGTCAATCACAAAAAGAATATTTACGTATCAATTTACTATTTTACCAAAATACCCTTAATTGTATTTTACTATAAAACTTACAATAAGCGTATTTTGACCGATCTCAAAGTTTCAAGAAACTAAAAACCCCAACTCGCATTTTTATAATATATATAGATATAGATTAGGGGATTTAGAAAAAATAAAAAGTGTATTGGGAAAGTAACACATAGAATTTTCAAATAGGGTAGTTTAGGATAAATTATAGAGATAGTTGATTCTTAAAATTTACTGTCCCAAAAATTATTAGCAAAACTATTTTGTATAATTTGCCACCTAAACTTTTCATTTTTTTTTTTGACTTTACTACCTGCGCTGGAAAAGTACCACATCACCCTCACTTTAGGCATGTGCTGGGCACATGATGCCTTTATCGAAATTATTTGGTTGAAAAATCCAACTTAGGTGAAAAATTGTAAACTTTAAAAGATGAGATGGTGATCGGAAATAAAAAAAAAAAAGAATATTTAGATGGCAAAGTTTAAAAAATAGACTAATTCAGATTGAAAAGAAAAAAAAAACTCCAAAACTTTTTTAAAAAAAAGAGTATATTTTAGCCGTGGCTGGGACTTGAACCCAGGACATCCAAAGATGTCGAATTTGAGCAAATCATATTGCTACAACGGCTTACTCTTTCATTTAATGACTAGTATAGTATTTATCTTTTTGCTACTAATCTAGTTTCATTACCATAACTATGAAATAATATTAACGTAATAACATGATTTATTTATCCAAAGTCTTGAGTAGGGTGTACGCAATTGGTGCGGGTGATTTTATATGTGAAATGGCGCCTAATCCCAGGTTTATAAAATTATAAACTATAATTGCATAATTATTTTTTCAAATCGAACGGTTTAGGTTGAGTGGTACCATTACATAGGTGGTGGATTGGTGGTTTGACAGATTATATATATAATTTTTAAAAAAACTCTTTTATACTCATAATTTTACTTCAATAAACAAAAAAAATATAAAGAAAATGACAAATTTTTAATTTATAACGTATTGCAACACTAATGCATAATGGTTTCAAAGTTATACATATATATATTATTAAATAAATAAAATAATCTTATTAATATAAATCATGTAGTATAATTTTGTTGTTTATTAAACAACTTGTATAATTAATTCAACACAAAAATATTAGAATTAATTTATTCAAAAGTTTATAAGATATAATTAATACTATTAGAATTAATTTTATTCAAAAGCTTATAAGATTATAATTATATAGTGATTTATAATTAAAGAAAGATTTATACAATTATTTTTTGATTAGAATTACATGAAGATAATTAAGAGTTTGATTATAACGAAATATCCTGGAAGAATATTTATATATTTAGTATTTTACAAAACTACCCTTAATTATATTTTACTGAAAATTTTACAATAAGAGTATTTTGGTCAATCACAAAAAGAATATTTACGTATCAATTTACTATTTTACAACAATACCCTTAATTGTATTTTACTATAAAACTTACAATAAGCGTATTTTGACCGATCTCAAAGTTTCAAGAAACTAAAAACCCCAACTCGCATTTTTATAATATATATAGATATAGATTAGGGGATTTAGAAAAAATAAAAAGTGTATTGGGAAAGTAACACATAGAATTTTCAAATAGGGTAGTTTAGGATAAATTATAGAGATAGTTGATTCGTATAATTTACTGTCCCAAAAATTATTAGCAAAACTATTTTGTAGAATTTGCCACCTAAACTTTTCATTTTTTTTTTTTTTGACTTTACTACCTGCGCTGGAAAAGTACCACATCACCCTCACTTTAGGCATGTGCTGGGCACATGATGCCTTTATCGAAATTATTTGGTTGAAAAATCCAACTTAGGTGAAAAATTGTAAACTTTAAAAGATGAGATGGTGATCGGAAATAAAAAAAAAAAAGAATATTTAGATGGCAAAGTTTAAAAAATAGACTAATTCAGATTGAAAAGAAAAAAAAAACTCCAAAACTTTTTTAAAAAAGAGAGTATATTTTAGCCGTGGCTGGGACTTGAACCCAGGACATCCAAAGATGTCGAATTTGAGCAAATCATATTGCTACAACGGCTTACTCTTTCATTTAATGACTAGTATACTATTTATCTTTTTGCTACTAATCTAGTTTCATTACCATAACTATGAAATAATATTAACGTAATAACATGATTTATTTATCCAAAGTCTTGAGTAGGGTGTACGCAATTGGTGCGGGTGATTTTATATGTGAAATGACGCCTAATCCCAGGTTTATAAAATTATAAACTATAATTGCATAATTATTTTTTCAAATCGAACGGTTTAGGTTGAGTGGTACCATTACATAGGTGGTGGATTGGTGGTTTGACAGATTATATATATAATTTTTAAAAAAACTCTTTTATACTCATAATTTTACTTCAATAAACAAAAAAAATATAAAGAAAATGACAAATTTTTAATTTATAACGTATTGCAACACTAATGCATAATGGTTTCAAAGTTATACATATATATATTATTAAATAAATAAAATAATCTTATTAATATAAATCATGTAGTATAATTTTGTTGTTTATTAAACAACTTGTATAATTAATTCAACACAAAAATATTAGAATTAATTTATTCAAAAGTTTATAAGATATAATTAATACTATTAGAATTAATTTTATTCAAAAGCTTATAAGATTATAATTATATAGTGATTAATAATTAAAGAAAGATTTATACAATTATTTTTTGATTAGAATTACATGAAGATAATTAAGAGTTTGATTATAACGAAATATCCTGGAAGAATATTTATATATTTAGTATTTTACAAAACTACCCTTAATTATATTTTACTGAAAATTTTACAATAAGAGTATTTTGGTCAATCACAAAAAGAATATTTACGTAACAATTTACTATTTTACAACAATACCCTTAATTGTATTTTACTATAAAACTTACAATAAGCGTATTTTGACCGATCTCAAAGTTTCAAGAAACTAAAAACCCCAACTCGCATTTTTATAATATATATAGATATAGATTAGGGGATTTAGAAAAAATAAAAAGTGTATTGGGAAAGTAACACATAGAATTTTCAAATAGGGTAGTTTAGGATAAATTATAGAGATAGTTGATTCTTATAATTTACTGTCCCAAAAATTATTAGCAAAACTATTTTGTAGAATTTGCCACCTAAACTTTTCATTTTTTTTTTTTTTGACTTTACTACCTGCGCTGGAAAAGTACCACATCACCCTCACTTTAGGCATGTGCTGGGCACATGATGCCTTTATCGAAATTATTTGGTTGAAAAATCCAACTTAGGTGAAAAATTGTAAACTTTAAAAGATGAGATGGTGATCGGAAATAAAAAAAAAAAGAATATTTAGATGGCAAAGTTTAAAAAATAGACTAATTCAGATTGAAAAGAAAAAAAAAACTCCAAAACTTTTGAAAAAAAAAGAGTATATTTTAGCCGTGGCTGGGACTTGAACCCAGGACATCCAAAGATGTCGAATTTGAGCAAATCATATTGCTACGACGGCTTACTCTTTCATTTAATGACTAGTATACTATTTATCTTTTTGCTACTAATCTAGTTTCATTACCATAACTATGAAATAATATTAACGTAATAACATGATTTATTTATCCAAAGTCTTGAGTAGGGTGTACGCAATTGGTGCGGGTGATTTTATATGTGAAATGGTGCCTAATCCCAGGTTTATAAAATTATAAACTATAATTGCATAATTATTTTTTCAAATCGAACGGTTTAGGTTGAGTGGTACCATTACATAGGTGGTGGATTGGTGGTTTGACAGATTATATATATAATTTTTAAAAAAACTCTTTTATACTCATAATTTTACTTCAATAAACAAAAAAAATAAAAAGAAAATGACAAATTTTTAATTGATAACGTATTGCAACACTAATGCATAATGGTTTCAAATTATACATATATATATTATTAAATAAATAAAATAATCTTATTAATATAAATCATGTAGTATAATTTTGTTGTTTATTAAACAACTTGTATAATTAATTCAACACAAAAATATTAGAATTAATTTATTCAAAAGTTTGTAAGATATAATTAATACTATTAGAATTAATTTTATTCAAAAGCGTATAAGATTATAATTATATAGTGATTTATAATTAAAGAAAGATTTATACAATTATTTTTTGATTAGAATTACATGAAGATAATTAAGAGTTTGATTATAACGAAATATCCTGGAAGAATATTTATATATTTAGTATTTTACAAAACTACCCTTAATTATATTTTACTGAAAATTTTACAATAAGAGTATTTTGGTCAATCACAAAAAGCATATTTACGTATCAATTTACTATTTTACAACAATACCCTTAATTGTATTTCACTATAAAACTTACAATAAGCGTATTTTGACCGATCTCAAAGTTTCAAGAAACTAAAAACCCCAACTCGCATTTTTATAATATATATAGATATAGATTAGGGGATTTAGAAAAAATAAAAAGTGTATTGGGAAAGTAACACATAGAATTTTCAAATAGGGTAGCTTAGGATAAATTATAGAGATAGTTGATTCTTATAATTTACTGTCCCAAAAATTATTAGCAAAACTATTTTGTAGAATTTGCCACCTAAACATTTCATTTTTTTTTTACTTTACTACCTGCGCTGGAAAAGTACCACATCACCCTCACTTTAGGCATGTGCTGGGCACATGATGCCTTTATCAAAATTATTTGGTCGAAAAATCCAACTTACGTGAAAATTTGTAAACTTTAAAAGATGAGATGGTGATCGGAAATAAAAAAAAAAAAAAGAATATTTAGATGGCAAAGTTTAAAAAATAGACTAATTCAGATTGAAAAGAAAAAAAAAACTCCAAAACTTTTTTAAAAAAAAGAGTATATTTTAGCCGTGGCTGGGACTTGAACCCAGGACATCCAAAGATGTCGAATTTGAGCAAATCATATTGCTACAACGGCTTACTCTTTCATTTAATGACTAGTATAGTATTTATCTTTTTGCTACTAATCTAGTTTCATTACCATAACTATGAAATAATATTAACGTAATAACATGATTTATTTATCCAAAGTCTTGAGTAGGGTGTACGCAGTTGGTGCGGGTGATTTTATATGTGAAATGGCGCCTAATCCCAGGTTTATAAAATTATAAACTATAATTGCATAATTATTTTTTCAAATCGAACGGTTTAGGTTGAGTGGTACCATTACATAGGTGGTGGATTGGTGGTTTGACAGATTATATATATAATTTTTAAAAAAACTCTTTTATACTCATAATTTTACTTCAATAAACAAAAAAAATATAAAGAAAATGACAAATTTTTAATTTATAACATATTGCAACACTAATGCGTAATGGTTTCAAAGTTATACTTAAATATATTATTAAATAAATAAAATAATCTTATTAATATAAATCATGTAGTATAATTTTGTTGTTTATTAAACAACTTGTATAATTAATTCAACACAAAAATATTAGAATTAATTTATTCAAAAGTTTATAAGATCTAATTAATACTATTAGAATTAATTTTATTCAAAAGCTTATAAGATTATAATTATATAGTGATTTATAATTAAAGAAAGATTTATACAATTATATTTTGATTAGAATTACATGAAGATAATTAAGAGTTTGATTATAACGAAATATCCTGGAAGAATATTTATATATTTAGTATTTTACAAAACTACCCTTAATTACATTTTACTGAAAATTTTACAATAAGAGTATTTTGGTCAATCACAAAAAGAATATTTACGTATCAATTTAGTATTTTACCAAAATACCCTTAATTGTATTTTACTATAAAACTTACAATAAGCGTATTTTGACCGATCTCAAAGTTTCAAGAAACTAAAAACCCCAACTCGCATTTTTATAATATATATAGATATAGATTAGGGGATTTAGAAAAAATAAAAAGTGTATTGGGAAAGTAACACATAGAATTTTCAAATAGGGTAGTTTAGGATAAATTATAGAGATAGTTGATTCTTATAATTTACTGTCCCAAAAATTATTAGCAAAACTATTTTGTAGAATTTGCCACCTAAACTTTTCATTTTTTTTTTTGACTTTACTACCTGCGCTGGAAAAGTACCACATCACCGTCACTTTAGGCATGTGCTGGGCACATGATGCCTTTATCGAAATTATTTGGTCGAAAAATCCAACTTAGGTGAAAAATTGTAAACTTTAAAAGATGAGATGGTGATCGGAAATAAAAAAAAAAAAGAATATTTAGATGGCAAAGTTTAAAAAATAGACTAATTCAGATTGAAAAGAAAAAAAAAACTCCAAAACTTTTTTAAAAAAAAGAGTATATTTTAGCCATGGCTGGGACTTGAACCCAGGACATCCAAAGATGTCGAATTTGAGCAAATCATATTGCTACAACGGCTTACTCTTTCATTTAATGACTAGTATAGTATTTATCTTTTTGCTACTAATCTAGTTTCATTACCATAACTATGAAATAATATTAACGTAATAACATGATTTATTTATCCAAAGTCTTGAGTAGGGTGTACGCAGTTGGTGCGGGTGATTTTATATGTGAAATGGCGCCAAATCCCAGGTTTATAAAATTATAAACTATAATTGCATAATTATTTTTTCAAATCGAATGGTTTAGGTTGAGTGGTACCATTACATAGGTGGTGGATTGGTGGTTTGACAGATTATATATATAATTTTTAATAAAACTCTTTTATACTCATAATTTTACTTCAATAAACAAAAAAAATATAAAGAAAATGACAAAATTTCAATTTATAACGTATTGCAACACTAATGCATAATGGTTTCAAAGTTATACATATATATATTATTAAATAAATAAAATAATCTTATTAATATAAATCAGGTAGTATAATTTTGTTGTTTATTAAACAACTTGTATAATTAATTCAACACAAAAATATTAGAATTAATTTATTCAAAAGTTTATAAGATATAATTAATACTATTAGAATTAATTTTATTCAAAAGCTTATAAGATTATAATTATATAGTGATTTATAATTAAAGAAAGATTTATACAATTATTTTTTGATTAGAATTACATGAAGATAATTAAGAGTTTGATTATAACGAAATATCCTGGAAGAATATTTATATATTTAGTATTTTACAAAACTACCCTTAATTATATTTTACTGAAAATTTTACAATAAGAGTATTTTGGTCAATCACAAAAAGAATATTTACAAATCAATTTAGTATTTTACCAAAATACCCTTAATTGTATTTTACTATAAAACTTACAATAAGCGTATTTTGACCGATCTCAAAGTTTCAAGAAACTAAAAACCCCAACTCGCATTTTTATAATATATATAGATATAGATTAGGGGATTTAGAAAAAATAAAAAGTGTATTGGGAAAGTAACACATAGAATTTTCAAATAGGGTAGTTTAGCATAAATTATAGAGATAGTTGATTCTTATAATTTACTGTCCCAAAAATTATTAGCAAAACTATTTTGTAGAATTTGCCACCTAAACTTTTCATTTTTTTTTTTTTTTACTTTACTACCTGCGCTGGAAAAGTACCACATCACCCTCACTTTAGGCATGGCTGGGCACATGATGCCTTTATCGGAATTATTTGGTCGAAAAATCCAACTTAGGTGAAAAATTGTAAACTTTAAAAGATGAGATGGTGATCGGAAATTAAAAAAAAAAAAAGAATATTTAGATGGCAAAGTTTAAAAAATAAACTAATTCAGATTGAAAAGAAAAAAAAAACTCCAAAACTTTTTAAAAAAAAAGAGTATATTTTAGCCGTGGCTGGGACTTGAACCCAGGACATCCAAAGATGTCAAATTTGAGCAAATCTGCTACAACGGCTTACTCTTTCATTTAATGACTAGTATAGTATTTATCTTTTTGCTACTAATCTAGTTTCATTACCATAACTATGAAATAATATTAACGTAATAACATGATTTATTTATCCAAAGTCTTGAGTAGGGTGTACGCAGTTGGTGCGGGTGATTTTATATGTGAAATGGCGCCTAATCCCAGGTTTATAAAATTATAAACTATAATTGCATAATTATTTTTTCAATTCGAATGGTTTAGGTTGAGTGGTACCATTACATAGGTGGTGGATTGGTGGTTTGACAGATTATATATATAATTTTTAATAAAACTCTTTTATACTCATAATTTTACTTCAATAAACAAAAGAAATATAAAGAAAATGACAAAATTTCAATTTATAACGTATTGCAACACTAATGCATAATGGTTTCAAAGTTATACATATATATATTATTAAATAAATAAAATAATCTTATTAATATAAATCAGGTAGTATAATTTTGTTGTTTATTAAACAACTTGTATAATTAATTCAACACAAAAATATTAGAATTAATTTATTCAAAAGTTTATAAGAAATAATTAATACTATTAGAATTAATTTTATTCAAAAGCTTATAAGATTATAATTATATAGTGATTTATAATTAAAGAAAGATTTATACAATTATATTTTGATTAGAATTACATGAAGATAATTAAGAGTTTGATTATAACGAAATATCCTGGAAGAATATTTATATATTTAGTATTTTACAAAACTACCCTTAATTATATTTTACTGAAAATTTTACAATAAGAGTATTTTGGTCAATCACAAAAAGAATATTTACGTATCAATTTAGTATTTTACCAAAATACCCTTAATTGTATTTTACTATAAAACTTACAATAAGCGTATTTTGACCGATCTCAAAGTTTCAAGAAACTAAAAACCCCAACTCGCATTTTTATAATATATATAGATATAGATTAGGGGATTTAGAAAAAATAAAAAGTGTATTGGGAAAGTAACACATAGAATTTTCAAATAGGGTAGTTTAGGATAAATTATAGAGATAGTTGATTCTTATAATTTACTGTCCCAAAAATTATTAGCAAAACTATTTTGTAGAATTTGCCACCTAAACTTTTCATTTTTTTTTTTTTTTTACTTTACTACCTGCGCTGGAAAAGTACCACATCACCCTCACTTTAGGCATGTGCTGGGCACATGATGCCTTTATCGAAATTATTTGGTCGAAAAATCCAACTTAGGTGAAAAATTGTAAACTTTAAAAGATGAGATGGTGATCGGAAATAAAAAAAAAAAAAGAATATTTAGATGGCAAAGTTTAAAAAATAGACTAATTCAGATTGAAAAGAAAAAAAAAACTCCAAAACTTTTTAAAAAAAAAGAGTATATTTTAGCCGTGGCTGGGACTTGAACCCAGGACATCCAAAGATGTCGAATTTGAGCAAATCATATTGCTACAACGGCTTACTCTTTCATTTAATGACTAGTATAGTATTTATCTTTTTGCTACTAATCTAGTTTCATTACCATAACTATGAAATAATATTAACGTAATAACATGATTTATTTATCCAAAGTCTTGAGTAGGGTGTACGCAATTGGTGCGTGTGACATCCCAAATTCTGAATAGAAAGAAAACAGGTAATTTAATTAAGATATTGGGACACGTCTCGAAATTGATCAAGTGATTTACCAAACCAAGTGCTCTTTGCTTAAAATAAATTAAATATGTTGCTTAATTATATGTGCTTTGACGTAACTAAATTGTTGATATGCACTGAATGCTCTAATTTCCTATTAGCTAAATTAATTATATTTTAATTGTTATACAAAATATTTAATTGCATAAAGTGAGATGAATCATTTTAACAATCATTATAACAAGATTTGTCTTTAATGTAAGTACCTCTCATACGTATAATATTAAATATTGGATAGATGTGCTTTCTTGCAAACTTAGTTATGAAGTCTTGACATTCTACTTGTTAACTACGTGTCAACAAACCGGATTGAATAACATCTGCGTGTCCTTACTCAAGATGCACTCAATTTACTTTAATTATTTTATTTCATGTGTGATATCACAAAAGAAATAAAACTATAAAAGACTTTTGTTTACAAACTGGGTTTCAGTCGGCTCATTTCCAAACCTAAAAGAACAGGAGTTCTATTTTACAAAAGAAAAGAATATTTACTGTAATCTCCAACCTCTTAACATAAGATCGATTTCCTTACAAAAATCCCTGATAGTTGGTATTCTTCTGATCGTAAGTACTATTATTTATTCTCTGCTAAAATTTGAATTTTCTTATTATTTGATAAGTTTTATTTTAAAAGTTATATTTATGTAGCAATTTTTATTTAATCGAGTGTTTAGGAGTATGCTATATAATCCATCGATTTAATTGATTCAATTTTCAAAGTTTACATGTTTGTCCCGAAAAAAAAAAAAAATTTATAGTTCCAGGAGCTGTGGAATAGATAACCTTTGTGTTAATACTTACACGTATGAATAGAATAGGAATATACAAACCATGTTTTATTTTAAATTCTCGTTGTTAGCTAATTTCTATTGCATAAATAGTTTTCTTAAAATAATTATTCTGTGCTAATTGAATTAGCTAGGTACATACAACTGCCAAGAATTCTTGAGAATTTTAGTGCTCAACGATTGATATGATTTTACTTCAAATTTAAATATATGCATACTCTCCTGTGGAAGAATCAAGCATATGATTACTATTAAACTTGTTTTAAGCTGTTCGCATATATGTATATATTAATTACTAATTGCATTATATATATGAATTAATTTAAATGGTCGTGTTAATATTAGCTTTCTAAGGAAAGCAATTATTGCTTTCTGAACAATCTCACATGCGACTTAGGTTGATACTAAATTAAAAATATGAAATGTCTCGTCCTTCTGGAAGCATGGTCCAATTGTCGATACAATTAACTGGGTTGTAACAATACAATTTGAAGTGTATATCATTCTCAGTTTAGTAGTAATGGATATTATATTAGAAAAATATCATAATCTTATTATTTGAAATTTGTTTTTACGATTAAACTAAATTGTTTAAGTGCCTATATCCTAGTGTGGTTTCGGTAATAGCCGTACACGTCAGTTGTATTACTAAGTGTTGAGTGGAGTCGAGTCTTAACTTGTAATTTTGTGTAATAGGCGTTCCTAGGGAGGAGTCCTGATCGTGTTGATCGTGTCTTTCTTTTGCAGTTTGGAAGCTTTTCAGGTGAGGGATTTAAAATCTTTTCAACTGAGGCCAAAACATATATTATGTAAATATATATATCTTCTTAAAACCCAACTCGTATTTATTGAGTTTGATTTTCGACCCGTTGATACTATATATATAAATAGCTGTTTTATAATATTTTGGTATTTTGTTGAAAAATCGGATTTTCTTATAAAAATGGGTTCTTGTTATATTATATATACGTGTGAGTGAACGAAAAGTTTGATTTTGAACCGCGAAATGGTTAAGAGAAAGAAATTGTTTGAAAATGTGAAAATATTTTAAAGCGAGTATTGATCTGATAGAACCCTTGGGGACGCCCTTGGGGAATATGGGCCCCGAAGTATCTAGTGGGTGAGGCCCGGAGGTGTGCGCCAAAGGCTGATCTTTACTACGTACTTCTGTGAAGCTCTATACGGGACGTAGCCGGAGGTTGACTGCGTTACGTATAGAGTGAGGTTATTGGTACCAGGGCATATTGCCCCTATCTGTGTGATCGTGTGGTTGGTTGGGGGGCACCTCGACTAACACTTGGAGGGAGAAGGCTGGTTTCTGTTTTGTGTTTCTTGTGTTCAGGGTGTGAAAGGTTGGAGAACTTACCCGTACTCGCCGGGTTACTGTGATTGATCGATCGTTTTGATTATTGGTTCACAAGTGTGTTTTTAATATAAATTAAAAGTTATCCTTTGCTCTACTTACACCTTGTTCTGAAAATAAGGAAAATGTGAACCAAGCTTGTGATTTTGTTTATGTATATGTATAATCCCCTCACTTAGTCACTTTGACTAACGTCCCTTCCTTTCTGGTTTTGGCTTCAGGTAGGTGTGACTAGGCGGCACGTCGGGTCTAGGTCGTCAGGTGTCGTCGAGATAGTTTGTTTTTGAATCTCAGAGTTTTGGAATTTCTCCTTCGTGGGAAACTCAGTATGTATAGTTTACGTACCTATACCTGATACGGTTGTCGTTTGTCGTCGGCCTTACTGGACTTATAATTATCTTTGAAGTTTGATGTTGACGGGCATTATTTCATACTTCAGCTATGCTTGTGTTTGTTCGTTCGTCACCGTTCGCTGGGAAAGATCACGAGTGAAGGCCCAAAGCTAACACTCGGGGTACTTCTCAGTGCGGGATGTGGCAAGGGCGCAACATTTGGGTGGTATCAGAGCCCGGTTGGAAACTGGAGCTCTTGTCGTGTCTAGAACGAGTCTAGGGTGGGTCTTGGAGTGAGTCTAGGTTGTACGGCTATAGGATTTGAGTCAGTACATGCTTTTGTGTGTACCTGTGGTACGTGCCTACGTGATATTTTAGTGCCTTATACGATTTTGCTCTAATCAATCATGCATCCTATTGTCAGTAAGTTGTGATTGCAGCAATGCCACGTGGAAGACCCCCTCGTGCTAAGATCCCGCCACAAGTTCCAGAACAAGCCCCACCTGAAAATGTCAATGTTAATGACTTTGCCCGTCATTTTGCACAAGCCTGTGTACAACAAGCAACCCAGCAGGCTCAACAACAGTATCAAGGACCGGGGCAGGCAGAAGAAAAAGCACTAGATAAGTTCCTCAAGTATAACCCACCCAAGTTCTATGGTCAGACTGATGATTTAAAAGCTGAAGAGTGGATATCTGAAATGGAACAAAATTTTCAAGTTACACGAATTGGAGATCCTGATCGAGTAGAATTTTCAGTGTTCCTACTCAAAGGTCCTGCACAAGATTGGTGGAAACTCGTACGACAAGGATGGCAAGTTACTGGAGGTGCAATTACTTGGAATCGATTCCTAACTGAGTTTAGGGATAAATATATTCCCCAAGTGATTCGGGATCGTAGGGAGAAAGAGTTTATGGAGTTGGTTCAAGGAAATGCTAGTGTTGCGGAATATGAGGCACGATTTGCTCGTCTGATCAACTACGCACCTCACATCGTGCCGGATCAGAGAAGGAGAACTAAGAGATTCATCCAAGGGCTTAAACATGAAATAAGATACGCCTTAATGGCTTCTAAAGTCACTGAGTATACTGATGCAGTGTCGAGGGCAATGGAAGTATACGAGATATGCGATCGGTTCCTGTGCCAATGAACCTAACGAATCAATCTTCTGGATCCAAAAGGCCATTCATGAGGACGAACCAACCTACATATAAAAAGCCTCGTAAATTTGGGAATGGACCTATGGGCTACAAGCCTAGTGCAGCTCTTCGCCCAATGGGGGCCCATGCTCCAGAACATAAGTGTGGATTTTGTGGTGGACCAAATCATGAGGAAAACAATTGCTGGAGGAAGTTAGGCCGTTGTATACGGTGCGGCAGTGACGAACACATCATCAGAAACTGCCCAAAGGCACAACCACAACAAGATCCAAGAGCACCAGTGGGAAATGTTCAACAGGCTGGGGGAGCAAGGAGACCAATTGTTCGTGCTCGGGCATACGCATTGGGGGGAGAAGAGGAACAAGTGGATCCAACTGCAGTTGTAGAAGGTACGCTAAACATCTTAGACATCCCAGTTAGGGTATTATATGATCCGGGTGCGACGCATTCATTTATTGCGCATGATGTTGCTTTAACATTACTTGTGTATGTTGAGTGCTTGCCTTATGTGTATGAAGTTAGTTCCCCTCTGGGATCTAGCTTTACAACCGATCGAATTTATAGACGTTGTCCCATAAAGATTAATAATAAGATCTATCCGGCTGACCTGATCGAGATACCAATGGAAAGATATGGGGTTATTTTGGGTATGGACTGGTTGTTCCAGCATCGGGCACAAGTGAACTGCTACGAGAAGAAAGTCATCATGGAAGCTGAAAAATCATCTAAGAAGGAAATTAAAGGCGACAAAACAGAGCGAATACCAATCATCTCAGTAATGGAAGCGAGACAACTTATTAAAGTTGGGGCATCTGGATACGTTGCCTACTTGCTCAATCGACCGAAGGATCAAGTGAAATTAGAAGAGATGGATGTGGTGAAAGAGTTTCCTGACGTATTTCCTGAGAGCCTGAACTCCCTACCACCAGAACGAGAGATCGAGTTCGTGATCGACCTTATTCCAGGAGCAGAGCCATATTCAAAGACACCTTATAGAATGGCGCCGGCAGAACTAAAGGAATTGAAGACACAATTGGACGATTTATTGGCCAGTGGATACATCAATCCGAGTACCTCACCTTGGGGTGCTCCAGTTTTGTTTGTAAAGAAGAAAGATGGATCCCTCAGAATGTGCATCGACTACAGAGAGCTGAATAGAATGACAATAAAGAACAAGTATCCTCTACCTCACATTGAGGAGTTGTTTGACTTATTGCAAGGATCGAGAGTTTACTCCAAACTCGACCTTAGGCAAGGGTACTATCAACTTCGTATCAGAAAGGAGGACATCCCCAAGACTGGATTTAACACGCGGTATGGACATTTTGAATTCATCGTGATGCCGTTTGGTTTAACCAATGCCCCAGCAGCTTTCATGGATATGATGCATAGAATTTTCAGATCATATCTCGACAAGTTTGTCGTCATCTTTTTTGATGATATTCTAGTGTTCTCTAAATCAGAAGAAGAGCATGCAGAACACCTTCGTATTGTGTTGGAAACCTTGCGACGACACCAGTTGTTTGCCAAGTTTAGCAAATGTGAGTTTTGGATAGACCGAGTTGCATTGCTTGGACATATCATCTCAGGAAAGGGTATAGAAGTTGATCCATCAAAGATCGAAGCAGTTATGAGTTGGGAACAACCTAAGACACCTTCAGAAGTAAGAAGTTTCTTGGGATTAGCTGGGTACTACCGGAGGTTTGTTCGAGATTTTTCCAAGATTGCATCCCCACTTACTCAGTTAACCAAAAAGAACCTGAAGTTTCAGTGGGATGACAAATGTGAAACCAGCTTTCAGGAGTTAAAGAAGAGATTGACCACAGCACCCATACTAGCATTACCAGAAGGATCAGAAGGGTATGTGGTATACACAGATGCTTCAAAAGAAGGCTTGGGATGCGTATTGATGCAGAAAGGAAAGGTTATTGCGTATGCATCAAGAAAGTTGCGTTCCCATGAGCAAAACTACCCTACCCATGACTTGGAGTTGGCAGCGGTCATTTTCGCATTGGCTAAGTGGCGACATTACTTGTATGGTGTTTCATTTGATATCTTTACTGATCATAAGAGTTTGAAACACCTATTTACCCAGAAGGAGCTAAACATGAGACAGAGAAGATGGATGGAGTTCCTAGAAGACTATGATTGTAAAATTCAATACCATCCAGGAAAGGCAAACGTGGTAGCTGATGCCTTAAGCAGAAAAATTAGTATAGCTTGCTTGAAAGGGGGTTCAACTTCAAATGAAAATATGCCAGACAAAATTCATATTACATCTAAACCGCGAGTGGCGAATATCACCATTAAGTCAGATTTGGGAGTACGAGTTAAGGAAGCACAAACGACTGATGAGTGGGTTCGGAGACAGGCAGAACGAGTCAAGGAGACCTCAGATTCAAAGTTTGGCTTGGATGATACAGGTATCTTCAGGTACAAGAATAGGGTCTACATTCCAATAACACTGAGAAGAGAAATCCTTGAAGAAGCTCATAAGTCTGCTTATACGATTCATCCTGGAGGAAATAAGATGTACAAGGATCTTAAGGCTCATTACTGGTGGAATGGAATGAAACGAGATGTGGCAGATTTTGTAAAAAGATGTCTTACATGCCAACAAGTGAAAGCTGAACATCAGAAACCAGGTGGAACGTTGCAACCATTACCAATACCAACGTGGAAATGGGAACAAGTGACTATGGATTTCCTAACAGGACTTCCTAAAGTTCGAGGCAGTTATGATAGTATCTGGGTTATAATCGACAGATTAACCAAATCAGCTCACTTTCTTTCGGTAAAATCAACTGATAAGGTGGAAAAATTGGCAGAACTCTATCATCGAGAGATTGTCAGACTGTATGGACTTCCAATAAGCATCGTTTCTGATAGGGATCCTAAGTTCACTTCAAAGTTATGGCAGGACTTGCAGAGCTACTTAGGAACTAAGTTAAAGTTCAGTACTGCTGCTCACCCACAAACTGATGGTCAATCAGAAAGGTTAATCAAATACCTAGAAGATATGCTAAGGGCTTGCACATTAGATTTCCATGATAGTTGGAATAAACAATTGACGCTGATCGAGTTCGCTTACAACAACAGTTATCAAGCTTCAATTGGGATGGCACCGTATGAAGCTCTATATGGTAGAAAATGCAGATCTCCACTGTATTGGGATTTGGAGGACTGGAGATGGACTGAAGATGGTATTCATCGAGTTACACCTCCAGATCTGATTCAGGATGCAATTGAGAAAGTACAGATCATCCAACAAAGGATGAAAACTGCTCAAGATCGACAAAAGAGCTACGCGGATAGGAGACGGCGAGATTTAGAATTTGAAGTGGGTGATCGTGTATTTTTGAAAGCCTCACCAAGAAAGGGATTCACGAGAATCGGAAAGGGTGGAAAACTGAATCCAAGATACATTGGTCCATTTGAAATTCTAGAACGAATTGGGAAAACAGCCTATCGGTTGGATTTACCCCCAAGTCTCACAGGGATTCACAATGTGTTTCATGTTTCCCAACTTCGAAAGTATTATCCAGATGAATCTCACATTCTCTCAGGGGAGGAGACGTAATTGGAGCCAAATCTAACCTTCACAATGAAACCAGTGCAAGTGTTGGATCGTAAATATCAAGAACTGAGAAATAGGAAAATTCCATTGGTCAAAGTATTGTGGAGGAATCAGACAACTGAGGAAGCTACATGGGAAACAGAGGAGAAAATGAAACGGCATTACCCTGAATTGTTTGAAAGATCAGAAGTGTAATCTGGGGACCAGATTCATTTAAGGAGGGAAGAGTGTGACATCCCAAATTCTGAATAGAAAAAAAACAGGTAATTTAATTAAGATATTGGGACACGTCTCGAAATTGATCAAGTGATTTACCAAACCAAGTGCTCTTTGCTTAAAATAAATTAAATATGTTGCTTAATTATATGTGCTTTGACGTAACTAAATTGTTGATATGCACTGAATGCTCTAATTTCCTATTAGCTAAATTAATTATATTTTAATTGTTATACAAAATATTTAATTGCATAAAGTGAGATGAATCATTTTAACAATCATTATAACAAGATTTGTCTTTAATGTAAGTACCTCTCATACGTATAATATTAAATATTGGATAGATGTGCTTTCTTGCAAACTTAGTTATGAAGTCTTGACATTCTACTTGTTAACTACGTGTCAACAAACCGGATTGAATAACATCTGCGTGTCCTTACTCAAGATGCACTCAATTTACTTTAATTATTTTATTTCATGTGTGATATCACAAAAGAAATAAAACTATAAAAGACTTTTGTTTACAAACTGGGTTTCAGTCGGCTCATTTCCAAACCTAAAAGAACAGGAGTTCTATTTTACAAAAGAAAAGAATATTTACTGTAATCTCCAACCTCTTAACATAAGATCGATTTCCTTACAAAAATCCCTGATAGTTGGTATTCTTCTGATCGTAAGTACTATTATTTATTCTCTGCTAAAATTTGAATTTTCTTATTATTTGATAAGTTTTATTTTAAAAGTTATATTTATGTAGCAATTTTTATTTAATCGAGTGTTTAGGAGTATGCTATATAATCCATCGATTTAATTGATTCAATTTTCAAAGTTTACATGTTTGTCCCGAAAAAAAAAAAAAAATTTATAGTTCCAGGAGCTGTGGAATAGATAACCTTTGTGTTAATACTTACACGTATGAATAGAATAGGAATATACAAACCATGTTTTATTTTAAATTCTCGTTGTTAGCTAATTTCTATTGCATAAATAGTTTTCTTAAAATAATTATTCTGTGCTAATTGAATTAGCTAGGTACATACAACTGCCAAGAATTCTTGAGAATTTTAGTGCTCAACGATTGATATGATTTTACTTCAAATTTAAATATATGCATACTCTCCTGTGGAAGAATCAAGCATATGATTACTATTAAACTTGTTTTAAGCTGTTCGCATATATGTATATATTAATTACTAATTGCATTATATATATGAATTAATTTAAATGGTCGTGTTAATATTAGCTTTCTAAGGAAAGCAATTATTGCTTTCTGAACAATCTCACATGCGACTTATGTTGATACTAAATTAAAAATATGAAATGTCTCGTCCTTCTGGAAGCATGGTCCAATTGTCGATACAATTAACTGGGTTGTAACAATACAATTTGAAGTGTATATCATTCTTAGTTTAGTAGTAATGGATATTATATTAGAAAAATATCATAATCTTATTATTTGAAATTTGTTTTTACGATTAAACTAAATTGTTTAAGTGCCTATATCCTAGTGTGGTTTCGGTAATAGCCGTACACGTCAGTTGTATTACTAAGTGTTGAGTGGAGTCGAGTCTTAACTTGTAATTTTGTGTAATAGGCGTTCCTAGGGAGGAGTCCTGATCGTGTTGATCGTGTCTTTCTTTTGCAGTTTGGAAGCTTTTCAGGTGAGGGATTTAAAATCTTTTCAACTGAGGCCAAAACATATATTATGTAAATATATATATCTTCTTAAAACCCAACTCGTATTTATTGAGTTTGATTTTCGACCCGTTGATACTATATATATAAATAGCTGTTTTATAATATTTTGGTATTTTGTTGAAAAATCGGATTTTCTTATAAAAATGGGTTCTTGTTATATTATATATACGTGTGAGTGAACGAAAAGTTTGATTTTGAACCGCGAAATGGTTAAGAGAAAGAAATTGTTTGAAAATGTGAAAATATTTTAAAGCGAGTATTGATCTGATAGAACCCTTGGGGACGCCCTTGGGGAATATGGGCCCCGAAGTATCTAGTGGGTGAGGCCCGGAGGTGTGCGCCAAAGGCTGATCTTTACTACGTACTTCTGTGAAGCTCTATACGGGACGTAGCCGGAGGTTGACTGCGTTACGTATAGAGTGAGGTTATTGGTACCAGGGCATATTGCCCCTATCTGTGTGATCGTGTGGTTGGTTGGGGGGCACCTCGACTAACACTTGGAGGGAGAAGGCTGGTTTCTGTTTTGTGTTTCTTGTGTTCAGGGTGTGAAAGGTTGGAGAACTTACCCGTACTCGCCGGGTTACTGTGATTGATCGATCGTTTTGATTATTGGTTCACAAGTGTGTTTTTAATATAAATTAAAAGTTATCCTTTGCTCTACTTACACCTTGTTCTGAAAATAAGGAAAATGTGAACCAAGCTTGTGATTTTGTTTATGTATATGTATAATCCCCTCACTTAGTCACTTTGACTAACGTCCCTTCCTTTCTGGTTTTGGCTTCAGGTAGGTGTGACTAGGCGGCACGTCGGGTCTAGGTCGTCAGGTGTCGTCGAGATAGTTTGTTTTTGAATCTCAGAGTTTTGGAATTTCTCCTTCGTGGGAAACTCAGTATGTATAGTTTACGTACCTATACCTGATACGATTGTCGTTTGTCGTCGGCCTTACTGGACTTATAATTATCTTTGAAGTTTGATGTTGACGGGCATTATTTCATACTTCAGCTATGCTTGTGTTTGTTCGTTCGTCACCGTTCGCTGGGAAAGATCACGAGTGAAGGCCCAAAGCTAACACTCGGGGTACTTCTCAGTGCGGGATGTGGCAAGGGCGCCACAGTGCGGGTGATTTTATATGTGAAATGGCGCCTAATCCCAGGTTTATAAAATTATAAACTATAATTGCATAATTATTTTTTCAAATCGAACGGTTTAGGTTGAGTGGTACCTTTACATAGGTGGTGGATTGGTGGTTTGACAGATTATATATATAATTTTTAAAAAAACTCTTTTATACTCATAATTTTACTTCAATAAACAAAAAAAATATAAAGAAAATGACAAATTTTTAATTTATAACGTATTGCAACACTAATGCATAATGGTTTCAAAGTTATACATATATATATTATTAAATAAATAAAATAATCTTATTAATATAAATCATGTAGTATAATTTTGTTGTTTATTAAACAACTTGTATAATTAATTCAACACAAAAATATTAGAATTAATTTATTCAAAAGTTTATAAGAAATAATTAATACTATTAGAATTAATTTTATTCAAAAGCTTATAAGATTATAATTATATAGTGATTTATAATTAAAGAAAGATTTATACAATTATATTTTGATTAGAATTACATGAAGATAATTAAGAGTTTGATTATAACGAAATATCCTGGAAGAATATTTATATATTTAGTATTTTACAAAACTACCCTTAATTTTATTTTACTGAAAATTTTACAATAAGAGTATTTTGGTCAATCACAAAAAGAATATTTACGTATCAATTTAGTATTTTACCAAAATACCCTTAATTGTATTTTACTATAAAACTTACAATAAGCGTATTTTGACCGATCTCAAAGTTTCAAGAAACTAAAAACCCCAACTCGCATTTTTATAATATATATAGATATAGATTAGGGGATTTAGAAAAAATAAAAAGTGTATTGGGAAAGTAACACATAGAATTTTCAAATAGGGTAGTTTAGGATAAATTATAGAGATAGTTGATTCTTATAATTTACTGTCCCAAAAATTATTAGCAAAACTATTTTGTAGAATTTGCAACCTAAACTTTTCATTTTTTTTTTTTTTACTTTACTACCTGCGCTGGAAAAGTACCACATCACCCTCACTTTAGGCATGTGCTGGGCACATGATGCCTTTATCGAAATTATTTGGTCGAAAAATCCAACTTAGGTGAAAAATTGTAAACTTTAAAAGATGAGATGGTGATCGGAAATAAAAAAAAAAAAAGAATATTTAGATGGCAAAGTTTAAAAAATAGACTAATTCAGATTGAAAAGAAAAAAAAAAAACTCCACAACTTTTAAAAAAAAAAGAGTATATTTTAGCCGTGGCTGGGACTTGAACCCAGGACATCCAAAGATGTCGAATTTGAGCAAATCATATTGCTACAACGGCTTACTCTTTCATTTAATGACTAGTATAGTATTTATCTTTTTGCTACTAATCTAGTTTCATTACCATAACTATGAAATAATATTAACGTAATAACATGATTTATTTATCCAAAGTCTTGAGTAGGGTGTACGCAATTGGTGCGGGTGATTTTATATGTGAAATGGCGCCTAATCCCAGGTTTATAAAATTATAAACTATAATTGCATAATTATTTTTTCAAATCGAACGGTTTAGGTTGAGTGGTACCTTTACATAGGTGGTGGATTGGTGGTTTGACAGATTATATATATAATTTTTAAAAAAACTCTTTTATACTCATAATTTTACTTCAATAAACAAAAAAAATATAAAGAAAATGACAAATTTTTAATTTATAACGTATTGCAACACTAATGCATAATGGTTTCAAAGTTATACATATATATATTATTAAATAAATAAAATAATCTTATTAATATAAATCATGTAGTATAATTTTGTTGTTTATTAAACAACTTGTATAATTAATTCAACACAAAAATATTAGAATTAATTTATTCAAAAGTTTATAAGATATAATTAATACTATTAGAATTAATTTTATTCAAAAGCTTATAAGATTATAATTATATAGTGATTTATAATTAAAGAAAGATTTATACAATTATTTTTTGATTAGAATTACATGAAGATAATTAAGAGTTTGATTATAACGAAATATCCTGGAAGAATATTTATATATTTAGTATTTTACAAAACTACCCTTAATTATATTTTACTGAAAATTTTACAATAAGAGTATTTTGGTCAATCACAAAAAGAATATTTACGTATCAATTTACTAGTTTACAACAATACCCTTAATTGTATTTTACTATAAAACTTACAATAAGCGTATTTTGACCGATCTCAAAGTTTCAAGAAACTAAAAACCCCAACTCGCATTTTTATAATATATATAGATATAGATTAGGGGATTTAGAAAAAATAAAAAGTGTATTGGGAAAGTAACACATAGAATTTTCAAATAGGGTAGTTTAGGATAAATTATAGAGATAGTTGATTCTTATAATTTACTGTCCCAAAAATTATTAGCAAAACTATTTTGTAGAATTTGCCACCTAAACATTTCATTTTTTTTTTTTACTTTACTACCTGCGCTGGAAAAGTACCACATCACCCTCACTTTAGGCATGTGCTGGGCACATGATGCCTTTATCGAAATTATTTGGTCGAAAAATCCAACTTAGGTGAAAAATTGTAAACTTTAAAAGATGAGATGGTGATCGGAAATAAAAAAAAAAAAGAATATTTAGATGGCAAAGTTTAAAAAATAGACTAATTCAGATTGAAAAGAAAAAAAAAACTCCAAAACTTTTTAAAAAAAAAGAGTATACTTTAGCCGTGGCTGGGACTTGAACCCAGGACATCCAAAGATGTCGAATTTGAGCAAATCATATTGCTACAACGGCTTACTCTTTCATTTTATGACTAGTATAGTATTTATCTTTTTGCTACTAATCTAGTTTCATTACCATAACTATGAAATAATATTAACGTAATAACATGATTTATTTATCCAAAGTCTTGAGTAGGGTGTACGCAGTTGGTGCGGGTGATTTTATATGTGAAATGGCGCCTAATCCCAGGTTTATAAAATTATAAACTATAATTGCATAATTATTTTTTCAAATCGAATGGTTTAGGTTGAGTGCTACCATTACATACGTGGTGGATTGGTGGTTTGACAGATTGTATATATAATTTTTAATAAAACTCTTTTATACTCATAATTTTACTTCAATAAACAAAAAAAAAATATATAAAGAAAATGACAAATTTTTAATTTATAACGTATTGCAACACTAATGCATAATGGTTTCAAAGTTATACATATATATATTATTAAATAAATAAAATAATCTTATTAATATAAATCAGGTAGTATAATTTTGTTGTTTATTAAACAACTTGTATAATTAATTCAACCCAAAAATATTAGAATTAATTTATTCTAAAGTTTATAAGATATAATTAATACTATTAGAATTAATTTTATTCAAAAGCTTATAAGATTATAATTATATAGTGATTTATAATTAAAGAAAGATTTATACAATTATATTTTGATTAGAATTACATGAAGATAATTATGAGTTTGATTATAACGAAATATCTTGGAAGAATATTATATATTTAGTATTTTACAAAACTACCCTTAATTATATTTTAGTGAAAATCTTAGAATAAGAGTATTTTGATCAATCAGAAAAAGAATATTTACGTATCAATTTAGTATTTTACAACAATACCCTTAATTGTATTTTACTATAAAACTTACAATAAGCGTATTTTGACCGATCTCAAAGTTTCAAGAAACTAAAAACCCCAACTCGCATTTTTATAATATATATATAGATATAGATTAGGGGATTTAGAAAAAATAAAAAGTGTATTGGGAAAGTAACACATAGAATTTTCAAATAGGGTAGTTTAGGATAAATTATAGAGATAGTTGATTCTTATAATTTACTGTCCCAAAAATTATTAGCAAAACTATTTTGTAGAATTTGCCACCTAAACTTTTCATTTTTTTTTTTTTGACTTTACTACCTGCGCTGGAAAAGTACCACATCACCCTCACTTTAGGCATGTGCTGGGCACATGATGCCTTTATCGAAATTATTTGGTCGAAAAATCCAACTTAGGTGAAAAATTGTAAACTTTAAAAGATGAGATGGTGATCGGAAATAAAAAAAAAAAAAAGAATATTTAGATGGCAAAGTTTAAAAAATAGACTAATTCAGATTGAAAAGAAAAAAAAAAAACTTCACAACTTTTAAAAAAAAAAGAGTATATTTTAGCCGTGGCTGGGACTTGAACCCAGGACATCCAAAGATGTCAAATTTGAGCAAATCATATTGCTACAACGGCTTACTCTTTCATTTAATGACTAGTATAGTATTTATCTTTTTGCTACTAATCTAGTTTCATTACCATAACTATGAAATAATATTAACGTAATAACATGATTTATTTATCCAAAGTCTTGAGTAGGGTGTACGCAGTTGGTGCGGGTGATTTTATATGTGAAATGGCGCCTAATCCCAGGTTTATAAAATTATAAACTATAATTGCATAATTATTTTTTCAAATCGAATGGTTTAGGTTGAGTGGTACCATTACATAGGTGGTGGATTGGTGGTTTGACAGATTATATATATAATTTTTAATAAAACTCTTTTATACTCATAATTTTACTTCAATAAATAAAAAAAATATAAAGAAAATGACAAAATTTCAATTTATAACGTATTGCAACACTAATGCATAATGGTTTCAAAGTTATACATATATATATTATTAAATAAATAAAATAATCTTATTAATATAAATCAGGTAGTATAATTTTGTTGTTTATTAAACAACTTGTATAATTAATTCAACACAAAAATATTAGAATTAATTTATTCAAAAGTTTATAAGAAATAATTAATACTATTAGAATTAATTTTATTCAAAAGCTTATAAGATTATAATTATATAGTGATTTATAATTAAAGAAAGATTTATACAATTATATTTTGATTAGAATTACATGAAGATAATTAAGAGTTTGATTATAACGAAATATCCTGGAAGAATATTTATATATTTAGTATTTTACAAAACTACCCTTAATTATATTTTACTGAAAATTTTACAATAAGAGTATTTTGGTCAATCACAAAAAGAATATTTACGTATCAATTTAGTATTTTACCAAAATACCCTTAATTGTATTTTACTATAAAACTTACAATAAGCGTATTTTGACCGATCTCAAAGTTTCAAGAAACTAAAAACCCCAACTCGCATTTTTATAATATATATAGATATAGATTAGGGGATTTAGAAAAAATAAAAAGTGTATTGGGAAACTAACACATAGAATTTTCAAATAGGGTAGTTTAGGATAAATTATAGAGATAGTTGATTCTTATAATTTACTGTCCCAAAAATTATTAGCAAAACTATTTTGTAGAATTTGCCACCTAAACTTTTCATTTTTTTTTTTTTTTACTTTACTACCTGCGCTGGAAAAGTACCACATCACCCTCACTTTAGGCATGTGCTGGGCACATGATGCCTTTATCGAAATTATTTGGTCGAAAAATCCAACTTAGGTGAAAATTTGTAAACTTTAAAAGATGAGATGGTGATCGGAAATTAAAAAAAAAAAAGAATATTTAGATGGCAAAGTTTAAAAAATAGACTAATTCAGATTGAAAAGAAAAAAAAAACTCCAAAACTTTTTTAAAAAAAAGAGTATATTTTAGCCGTGGCTGGGACTTGAACCCAGGACATCCAAAGATGTCGAATTTGAGCAAATCATATTGCTACAACGGCTTACTCTTTTATTTAATGACTAGTATAGTATTTATCTTTTTGCTACTAATCTAGTTTCATTACCATAACTATGAAATAATATTAACGTAATAACATGATTTATTTATCCTAAGTCTTGAGTAGGGTGTACGCAATTGGTGCGGGTGATTTTATATGTGAAATGGCGCCTAATCCCAGGTTTATAAAATTATAAACTATAATTGCATAATTATTTTTTCAAATCGAACGGTTTAGGTTGAGTGGTACCTTTACATAGGTGGTGGATTGGTGGTTTGACAGATTATATATATAATTTTTAAAAAAACTCTTTTATACTCATAATTTTACTTCAATAAACAAAAAAAATATAAAGAAAATGACAAATTTTTAATTTATAACGTATTGCAACACTAATGCATAATGGTTTCAAAGTTATACATATATATATTATTAAATAAATAAAATAATCTTATTAATATAAATCATGTAGTATAATTTTGTTGTTTATTAAACAACTTGTATAATTAATTCAACACAAAAATATTAGAATTAATTTATTCAAAAGTTTATAAGATATAATTAATACTATTAGAATTAATTTTATTCGAAAGCTTATAAGATTATAATTATATAGTGATTTATAATTAAAGAAAGATTTATACAATTATTTTTTGATTAGAATTACATGAAGATAATTAAGAGTTTGATTATAACGAAATATCCTGGAAGAATATTTATATATTTAGTGTTTTACAAAACTACCCTTAATTATATTTTACTGAAAATTTTACAATAAGAGTATTTTGGTCAATCACAAAAAGAATATTTACGTATCAATTTACTATTTTACAACAATACCCTTAATTGTATTTTACTATAAAACTTACAATAAGCGTATTTTGACCGATCTCAAAGTTTCAAGAAACTAAAAACCCCAACTCGCATTTTTATAATATATATAGATATAGATTAGGGGATTTAGAAAAAATAAAAAGTATATTGGGAAAGTAACACATAGAATTTTCAAATAGGGTAGTTTAGGATAAATTATAGAGATAGTTGATTCTTATAATTTACTGTCCCAAAAATTATTAGCAAAACTATTTTGTAGAATTTGCCACCTAAACATTTCATTTTTTTTTTTTACTTTACTACCTGCGCTGGAAAAGTACCACATCACCCTCACTTTAGGCATGTGCTGGGCACATGATGCCTTTATCGAAATTATTTGGTCGAAAAATCCAACTTAGGTGAAAAATTGTAAACTTTAAAAGATGAGATGGTGATCGGAAATAAAAAAAAAAAAGAATATTTAGATGGCAAAGTTTAAAAAATAGACTAATTCAGATTGAAAAGAAAAAAAAAAAAACTCCAAAACTTTTAAAAAAAAAAAGAGTATACTTTAGCCGTGGCTGGGACTTGAACCCAGGACATCCAAAGATGTCGAATTTGAGCAAATCATATTGCTACAACGGCTTACTCTTTCATTTCATGACTAGTATAGTATTTATCTTTTTGCTACTAATCTAGTTTCATTACCATAACTATGAAATAATATTAACGTAATAACATGATTTATTTATCCAAAGTCTTGAGTAGGGTGTACGCAGTTGGTGCGGGTGATTTTATATGTGAAATGGCGCCTAATCCCAGGTTTATAAAATTATAAACTATAATTGCATAATTATTTTTTCAAATCGAATGGTTTAGGTTGAGTGCTAGCATTACATAGGTGGTGGATTGGTGGTTTGACAGATTGTATATATAATTTTTAATAAAACTCTTTTATACTCATAATTTTACTTTAATAAACAAAAAAAAAATATAAAGAAAATGACAAATTTTTAATTTATAACGTATTGCAACACTAATGCATAATGGTTTCAAAGTTATACATATATATATTATTAAATAAATAAAATAATCTTATTAATATAAATCAGGTAGTATAATTTTGTTGTTTATTAAACAACTTGTATAATTAATTCAACCCAAAAATATTAGAATTAATTTATTCTAAAGTTTATAAGATATAATTAATACTATTAGAATTAATTTTATTCAAAAGCTTATAAGATTATAATTATATAGTGATTTATAATTAAAGAAAGATTTATACAATTATATTTTGATTAGAATTACATGAAGATAATTAAGAGTTTGATTATAACGAAATATCCTGGAAGAATATTTATATATTTAGTATTTTACAAAACTACCCTTAATTATATTTTACTGAAAATTTTACAATAAGAGTATTTTGGTCAATCACAAAAAGAATATTTACGTATCAATTTAGTATTTTACCAAAATACCCTTAATTGTATTTTACTATAAAACTTACAATAAGCGTATTTTGACCGATCTCAAAGTTTCAAGAAACTAAAAACCCCAACTCGCATTTTTATAATATATATAGATATAGATTAGGGGATTTAGAAAAAATAAAAAGTGTATTGGGAAAGTAACACATAGAATTTTCAAATAGGGTAGTTTAGGATAAATTATAGAGATAGTTGATTCTTATAATTTACTGTCCCAAAAATTATTAGCAAAACTATTTTGTAGAATTTGCCACCTAAACTTTTCATTTTTTTTTTTTTTTACTTTACTACCTGCGCTGGAAAAGTACCACATCACCCTCACTTTAGGCATGTGCTGGGCACATGATGCCTTTATCGAAATTATTTGGTCGAAAAATCCAACTTAGGTGAAAATTTGTAAACTTTAAAAGATGAGATGGTGATCGGAAATTAAAAAAAAAAAGGAATATTTAGATGGCAAAGTTTAAAAAATAGACTAATTCAGATTGAAAAGAAAAAAAAAACTCCAAAACTTTTTTAAAAAAAAGAGTATATTTTAGCCGTGGCTGGGACTTGAACCCAGGACATCCAAAGATGTCGAATTTGAGCAAATCATATTGCTACAACGGCTTACTCTTTTATTTAATGACTAGTACAGTATTTATCTTTTTGCTACTAATCTAGTTTCATTACCATAACTATGAAATAATATTAACGTAATAACATGATTTATTTATCCTAAGTCTTGAGTAGGGTGTACGCAATTGGTGCGGGTGATTTTATATGTGAAATGGCGCCTAATCCCAGGTTTATAAAATTATAAACTATAATTGCATAATTATTTTTTCAAATCGAACGGTTTAGGTTGAGTGGTACCTTTACATAGGTGGTGGATTGGTGGTTTGACAGATTATATATATAATTTTTAAAAAAACTCTTTTATACTCATAATTTTACTTCAATAAACAAAAAAAATATAAAGAAAATGACAAATTTTTAATTTATAACGTATTGCAACACTAATGCATAATGGTTTCAAAGTTATACATATATATATTATTAAATAAATAAAATAATCTTATTAATATAAATCATGTAGTATAATTTTGTTGTTTATTAAACAACTTGTATAATTAATTCAACACAAAAATATTAGAATTAATTTATTCAAAAGTTTATAAGATATAATTAATACTATTAGAATTAATTTTATTCGAAAGCTTATAAGATTATAATTATATAGTGATTTATAATTAAAGAAAGATTTATACAATTATTTTTTGATTAGAATTACATGAAGATAATTAAGAGTTTGATTATAACGAAATATCCTGGAAGAATATTTATATATTTAGTGTTTTACAAAACTACCCTTAATTATATTTTACTGAAAATTTTACAATAAGAGTATTTTGGTCAATCACAAAAAGAATATTTACGTATCAATTTACTATTTTACAACAATACCCTTAATTGTATTTTACTATAAAACTTACAATAAGCGTATTTTGACCGATCTCAAAGTTTCAAGAAACTAAAAACCCCAACTCGCATTTTTATAATATATATAGATATAGATTAGGGGATTTAGAAAAAATAAAAAGTATATTGGGAAAGTAACACATAGAATTTTCAAATAGGGTAGTTTAGGATAAATTATAGAGATAGTTGATTCTTATAATTTACTGTCCCAAAAATTATTAGCAAAACTATTTTGTAGAATTTGCCACCTAAACATTTCATTTTTTTTTTTACTTTACTACCTGCGCTGGAAAAGTACCACATCACCCTCAGTTTAGGCATGTGCTGGGCACATGATGCCTTTATCGAAATTATTTGGTCGAAAAATCCAACTTAGGTGAAAAATTGTAAACTTTAAAAGATGAGATGGTGATCGGAAATAAAAAAAAAAAGAATATTTAGATGGCAAAGTTTAAAAAATAGACTAATTCAGATTGAAAAGAAAAAAAAAAAACTCCAAAACTTTTAAAAAAAAAAGAGTATACTTTAGCCGTGGCTGGGACTTGAACCCAGGACATCCAAAGATGTCGAATTTGAGCAAATCATATTGCTACAACGGCTTACTCTTTCATTTCATGACTAGTATAGTATTTATCTTTTTGCTACTAATCTAGTTTCATTACCATAACTATGAAATAATATTAACGTAATAACATGATTTATTTATCCAAAGTCTTGAGTAGGGTGTACGCAGTTGGTGCGGGTGATTTTATATGTGAAATGGCGCCTAATCCCAGGTTTATAAAATTATAAACTATAATTGCATAATTATTTTTTCAAATCGAATGGTTTAGGTTGAGTGCTACCATTACATAGGTGGTGGATTGGTGGTTTGACAGATTGTATATATAATTTTTAATAAAACTCTTTTATACTCATAATTTTACTTTAATAAACAAAAAAAAAATATAAAGAAAATGACAAATTTTTAATTTATAACGTATTGCAACACTAATGCATAATGGTTTCAAAGTTATACATATATATATTATTAAATAAATAAAATAATCTTATTAATATAAATCAGGTAGTATAATTTTGTTGTTTATTAAACAACTTGTATAATTAATTCAACCCAAAAATATTAGAATTAATTTATTCTAAAGTTTATAAGATATAATTAATACTATTAGAATTAATTTTATTCAAAAGCTTATAAGATTATAATTATATAGTGATTTATAATTAAAGAAAGATTTATACAATTATATTTTGATTAGAATTACATGAAGATAATTATGAGTTTGATTATAACGAAATATCTTGGAAGAATATTTTATATTTAGTATTTTACAAAACTACCCTTAATTATATTTTAGTGAAAATCTTAGAATAAGAGTATTTTGATCAATCACAAAAAGAATATTTACGTATCAATTTAGTATTTTACAACAATACCCTTAATTGTATTTTACTATAAAACTTACAATAAGCGTATTTTGACCGATCTCAAAGTTTCAAGAAACTAAAAACCCCAACTCGCATTTTTATAATATATATAGATATAGATTAGGGGATTTAGAAAAAATAAAAAGTGTATTGGGAAAGTAACACATAGAATTTTCAAATAGGGTAGTTTAGGATAAATTATAGAGATAGTTGATTCTTATAATTTACTGTCCCAAAAATTATTAGCAAAACTATTTTGTAGAATTTGCCACCTAAACTTTTCATTTTTTTTTTTTTTGACTTTACTACTTGCGCTGGAAATGTACCACATCACCCTCACTTTAGGCATGTGCTGGGCACATGATGCCTTTATCGAAATTATTTGGTCGAAAAATCCAACTTAGGTGAAAAATTGTAAACTTTAAAAGATAAGATGGTGATCGGAAATAAAAAAAAAAAGAATATTTAGATGACAAAGTTTAAAAAATAGACTAATTCAGATTGAAAAGAAAAAAAAAAAACTCCAAAACTTTTTCAAAAAAAAGAGTATAAGAATATTTAGATGGCAAAGTTTAAAAAATAGACTAATTCAGGTGAAAAAAAAAAAAACTCCAAAACTTTTTCAAAAAAGAGAGTATATTTTAGCTGTGGCTGGGACTTGAACCCAGGACATCCAAAGATGTCGAATTTGAGCAAATCATATTGCTACAACGGCTTACTCTTTCATTTACTGACTACTATAGTATTTATCTTTTTGCTACTAATCTAGTTTCATTACCATAACTATGAAATAATATTAACGTAATAACATTATTTATTTATCCAAAGTCTTGAGTAGGGTGTACGCAGTTGGTGCGGGTGATTTTATATGTGAAATGGCGCCTAATCCCAGGTTTATAAAATTATAAACTATAATTGCATAATTATTTTTTCAAATCGAACGGTTTAGGTTGAGTGGTACCATTACATAGGTGGTGGATTGGTGGTTTGACAGATTATTTATATAATTTTTAAAAAAACTCTTTTATACTCATAATTTTACTTCAATAAACAAAAAAAATATAAAGAAAATGACAAATTTTTAATTTATAACGTATTGCAACACTAATCCGTAATGGTTTCAAAGTTATACTTATATATATTATTAAGTAAATAAAATAATCTTATTAATATAAATCATGTAGTATAATTTTGTTGTTTATTAAACAACTTGTATAATTAATTCAACACAAAAATATTAGAATTAATTTATTCAAAAGTTTATAAGATCTAATTAATACTATTAGAATTAATTTTATTCAAAAGCTTATAAGATTATAATTATATAGTGATTTATAATTAAAGAAAGATTTATACAATTATATTTTGATTAGAATTACATGAAGATAATTAAGAGTTTGATTATAACGAAATATCCTGGAAGAATATTTATATATTTAGTATTTTACAAAACTACCCTTAATTACATTTTACTGAAAATTTTACAATAAGAGTATTTTGGTCAATCACAAAAAGAATATTTACGTATCAATTTAGTATTTTACCAAAATACCCTTAATTGTATTTTACTATAAAACTTACAATAAGCGTATTTTGACCGATCTCAAAGTTTCAAGAAACTAAAAACCCCAACTCGCATTTTTATAATATATATAGATATAGATTAGGGGATTTAGAAAAAATAAAAAGTGTATTGGGAAAGTAACACATAGAATTTTCAAATAGGGTAGTTTAGGATAAATTATAGAGATAGTTGATTCTTATAATTTACTGTCCCAAAAATTATTAGCAAAACTATTTTGTAGAATTTGCCACCTAAACTTTTAATTTTTTTTTTTGACTTTACTACCTGCGCTGGAAAAGTACCACATCACCCTCACTTTAGGCATGTGCTGGGCACATGATGCCTTTATCGAAATTATTTGGTCGAAAAATCCAACTTAGGTGAAAAATTGTAAACTTTAAAAGATGAGATGGTGATCGGAAATAAAAAAAAAAAAGAATATTTAGATGGCAAAGTTTAAAAAATAGACTAATTCAGATTGAAAAGAAAAAAAAAAACTCCAAAACTTTATTAAAAAAAAGAGTATATTTTAGCCGTGGCTGGGACTTGAACCCAGGACATCCAAAGATGTCAAATTTGAGCAAATCATATTGCTACAACGGCTTACTCTTTCATTTAATGACAAGTATAGTATTTATCTTTTTGCTACTAATCTAGTTTCATTACCATAACTATGAAATAATATTAACGTAATAACATGATTTATTTATCCAAAGTCTTGAGTAGGGTGTACGCAGTTGGTGCGGGTGATTTTATATGTGAAATGGCGCCTAATCCCAGGTTTATAAAATTATAAACTATAATTGCATAATTATTTTTTCAAATCGAATGGGTTAGGTTGAGTGGTACCATTACATAGGTGGTGGATTGGTGGTTTGACAGATTATATATATAATTTTTAATAAAACTCTTTTATACTCATAATTTTACTTCAATAAACAAAAAAAATATAAAGAAAATGACAAAATTTCAATTTATAACGTATTGCAACACTAATGCATAATGGTTTCAAAGTTATACATATATATATTATTAAATAAATAAAATAATCTTATTAATATAAATCAGGTAGTATAATTTTGTTGTTTATTAAACAACTTGTATAATTAATTCAACACAAAAATATTAGAATTAATTTATTCAAAAGTTTATAAGAAATAATTAATACTATTAGAATTAATTTTATTCAAAAGCTTATAAGATTATAATTATATAGTGATTTATAATTAAAGAAAGATTTATACAATTATATTTTGATTAGAATTACATGAAGATAATTAAGAGTTTGATTATAACGAAATATCTTGGAAGAATATTTATATATTTAGTATTTTACAAAACTACCCTTAATTATATTTTACTGAAAATTTTACAATAAGAGTATTTTGGTCAATCACAAAAAGAATATTTACGTATCAATTTAGTATTTTACCAAAATACCCTTAATTGTATTTTACTATAAAACTTACAATAAGGGTATTTTGACCGATCTCAAAGTTTCAAGAAACTAAAAACCCCAACTCGCATTTTTATAATATATATAGATATAGATTAGGGGATTTAGAAAAAATAAAAAGTATATTGGGAAAGTAACACATAGAATTTTCAAATAGGGTAGTTTAGGATAAATTATAGAGATAGTTGATTCTTATAATTTACTGTCCCAAAAATTATTAGCAAAACTATTTTGTAGAATTTGCCACCTAAACATTTCATTTTTTTTTTTACTTTACTACCTGCGCTGGAAAAGTACCACATCACCCTCAGTTTAGGCATGTGCTGGGCACATGATGCCTTTATCGAAATTATTTGGTCGAAAAATCCAACTTAGGTGAAAAATTGTAAACTTTAAAAGATGAGATGGTGATCGGAAATAAAAAAAAAAAGAATATTTAGATGGCAAAGTTTAAAAAATAGACTAATTCAGATTGAAAAGAAAAAAAAAAAACTCCAAAACTTTTAAAAAAAAAAGAGTATACTTTAGCCGTGGCTGGGACTTGAACCCAGGACATCCAAAGATGTCGAATTTGAGCAAATCATATTGCTACAACGGCTTACTCTTTCATTTACTGACTACTATAGTATTTATCTTTTTGCTACTAATCTAGTTTCATTACCATAACTATGAAATAATATTAACGTAATAACATTATTTATTTATCCAAAGTCTTGAGTAGGGTGTACGCAGTTGGTGCGGGTGATTTTATATGTGAAATGGCGCCTAATCCCAGGTTTATAAAATTATAAACTATAATTGCATAATTATTTTTTCAAATCGAATGGTTTAGGTTGAGTGGTACCATTACATAGGTGGTGGATTGGTGGTTTGACAGATTATATATATAATTTTTAATAAAACTCTTTTATACTCATAATTTTACTTCAATAAACAAAAAAAATATAAAGAAAATGACAAAATTTCAATTTATAACGTATTGCAACACTAATGCATAATGGTTTCAAAGTTATACATATATATATTATTAAATAAATAAAATAATCTTATTAATATAAATCAGGTAGTATAATTTTGTTGTTTATTAAACAACTTGTATAATTAATTCAACACAAAAATATTAGAATTAATTTATTCAAAAGTTTATAAGATATAATTAATACTATTAGAATTAATTTTACTCAAAAGCTTATAAGATTATAATTATATAGTGATTTATAATTAAAGAAAGTTTTATACAATTATTTTTTGATTAGAATTACATGAAGATAATTAAGAGTTTGATTATAACGAAATATCCTGGAAGAATATTTATATATTTAGTATTTTACAAAACTACCCTTAATTATATTTTACTGAAAATTTTACAATAAGAGTATTTTGGTCAATCACAAAAAGAATATTTACGTATCAATTTAGTATTTTACCAAAATACCCTTAATTGTATTTTACTATAAAACTTACAATAAGCGTATTTTGACCGATCTCAAAGTTTCAAGAAACTAAAAACCCCAACTCGCATTTTTATAATATATATAGATATAGATTAGGGGATTTAGAAAAAATAAAAAGTGTATTGGGAAAGTAACACATAGAATTTTCAAATAGGGTAGTTTAGGATAAATTATAGAGATAGTTGATTCTTATAATTTACTGTCCCAAAAATTATTAGCAAAACTATTTTGTAGAATTTGCCACCTAAACTTTTCATTTTTTTTTTTTTTACTTTACTACCTGCGCTGGAAAAGTACCACATCACCCTCACTTTAGGCATGTGCTGGGCACATGATGCCTTTATCGAAATTATTTGGTCGAAAAATCCAACTTAGGTGAAAAATTGTAAACTTTAAAAGATGAGATGGTGATCGGAAATAAAAAATAAAAAGAATATTTAGATGGCAAAGTTTAAAAAATAGACTAATTCAGATTGAAAAGAAAAAAAAAACTCCAAAACTTTTTCAAAAAAGAGAGTATATTTTAGCCGTGACTGGGACTTGAACCCAAGACATCCAAAGATGTCGAATTTGAGCAAATCATATTGCTACAACGTCTTACTCTTTCATTTACTGACTAGTATAGCATTTTTCTTTTTGCTACTAATCTAGTTTCATTACCATAACTATGAAATAATATTAACGTAATAACATGATTTATTTATCCAAAGTCTTGTGTAGGGTGTACGCAGTTGGTGCGGGTGATTTTATATGCGAAATGGCGCCTAATCCCAGGTTTATAAAATTATAAACTATAATTGCATAATTATTTTTTCAAATCGAACGATTTAGGTTGATTGGTACCATTACATAGGTGGTGGATTGGTGGTTTGACAGATTATATATATAATTTTTAAAAAAACTCTTTTATACTCATAATTTTACTTCAATAAACAAAAAAAATATAAAGAAAATGACAAATTTTTAATTTATAATGTATTGCAACACTAATGCATAATGGTTTCAAAGTTATACATATATATGTTATTAAATAAATAAAATAATCTTATTAATATAAATCATGTAGTATAATTTTGTTGTTTATTAAACAACTTGTATATTTAATTCAACACAAAAATATTAGAATTAATTTATTCTAAAGTTTATAAGATATAATTAATACTATTAGAATTAATTTTATTCAAAAGCTTATAAGATTATAATTATATAGTGATTTATAATTAAAGAAAGATTTATACAATTATATTTTGATTAGAATTACATGAAGATAATTATGAGTTTGATTATAACGAAATATCTTGGAAGAATATTTATATATTTAGTATTTTACAAAACTACCCTTAATTATATTTTACTGAAAATCTTACAATAAGAAGGTCAATCACAAAAAGAATATTTACGTATCAATTAGTATTTTACAACAATACCCTTAATTGTATTTTACTATAAAACTTACAATAAGCGTATTTTGACCGATCTCAAAGTTTCAAGAAACTAAAAACCCCAACTCGCATTTTTATAATATATACAGATATAGATTAGGGGATTTAGAAAAAATAAAAAGTGTATTGGGAAAGTAACACATAGAATTTTCAAATAGGGTAGTTTAGGATAAATTATAGAGATAGTTGATTCAAATAATTTACTGTCCCAAAAATTATTAGCAAAACTATTTTGTAGAATTTGCCACCTAAACTTTTCATTTTTTTTTTTTTTACTTTACTACCTGCGCTGGAAAAGTACCACATCACCCTCACTTTAGGCATGTGCTGGGCACATGATGCCTTTATCGAAATTATTTGGTCGAAAAATCCAACTTAGGTGAAAAATTGTAAACTTTAAAAGATGAGATGGTGATCGGAAATAAAAAATAAAAAGAATATTTAGATGGCAAAGTTTAAAAAATAGACTAATTCAGATTGAAAAGAAAAAAAAAACTCCAAAACTTTTTCAAAAAAGAGAGTATATTTTAGCCGTGACTGGGACTTGAACCCAAGACATCCAAAGATGTCGAATTTGAGCAAATCATATTGCTACAACGTCTTACTCTTTCATTTACTGACTAGTATAGCATTTTTCTTTTTGCTACTAATCTAGTTTCATTACCATAACTATGAAATAATATTAACGTAATAACATGATTTATTTATCCAAAGTCTTGTGTAGGGTGTACGCAGTTGGTGCGGGTGATTTTATATGCGAAATGGCGCCTAATCCCAGGTTTATAAAATTATAAACTATAATTGCATAATTATTTTTTCAAATCGAACGATTTAGGTTGATTGGTACCATTACATAGGTGGTGGATTGGTGGTTTGACAGATTATATATATAATTTTTAAAAAAACTCTTTTATACTCATAATTTTACTTCAATAAACAAAAAAAATATAAAGAAAATGACAAATTTTTAATTTATAATGTATTGCAACACTAATGCATAATGGTTTCAAAGTTATACATATATATGTTATTAAATAAATAAAATAATCTTATTAATATAAATCATGTAGTATAATTTTGTTGTTTATTAAACAACTTGTATATTTAATTCAACACAAAAATATTAGAATTAATTTATTCTAAAGTTTATAAGATATAATTAATACTATTAGAATTAATTTTATTCAAAAGCTTATAAGATTATAATTATATAGTGATTTATAATTAAAGAAAGATTTATACAATTATATTTTGATTAGAATTACATGAAGATAATTATGAGTTTGATTATAACGAAATATCTTGGAAGAATATTTATATATTTAGTATTTTACAAAACTACCCTTAATTATATTTTACTGAAAATCTTACAATAAGAAGGTCAATCACAAAAAGAATATTTACGTATCAATTAGTATTTTACAACAATACCCTTAATTGTATTTTACTATAAAACTTACAATAAGCGTATTTTGACCGATCTCAAAGTTTCAAGAAACTAAAAACCCCAACTCGCATTTTTATAATATATATAGATATAGATTAGGGGATTTAGAAAAAATAAAAAGTGTATTGGGAAAGTAACACATAGAATTTTCAAATAGGGTAGTTTAGGATAAATTATAGAGATAGTTGATTCTAATAATTTACTGTCCCAAAAATTATTAGCAAAACTATTTTGTAGAATTTGCCACCTAAACTTTTCATTTTTTTTTTTTTGACTTTACTACCTGCGCTGGAAAAGTACCACATCACCCTCACTTTAGGCATGTGCTGGGCACATGATGCCTTTATCGAAATTATTCGGTCGAAAAATCCAACTTAGGTGAAAAAGTGTAAACTTTAAAAGATGAGATGGTGATCGGAAATTAAAAAAAAAAAGAATATTTAGATGGCAAAGTTTAAAAAATAGACTAATTCAGGTGAAAAAAAAAAACTCCAAAACTTTTTCAAAAAAGAGAGTATATTTTAGCCGTGGCTGGGACTTGAACCCAGGACATCCAAAGATGTCGAATTTTAGCAAATCATATTGCTACAACGGCTTACTCTTTCATTAATGACTAGTATAGTATTTATCTTTTTGCTACTAATCTAGTTTCATTACCATAACTATGAAATAATATTAACGTAATAACATTATTTATTTATCCAAAGTCTTGAGTAGGGTGTACGCAGTTGGTGCGGGTGATTTTATATGTGAAATGGCGCCTAATCCCAAGTTTATAAAATTATAAACTATAATTGCATAATTATTTTTTCAAATCGAACGGTTTAGGTTGAGTGGTACCATTACATAGGTGGTGGATTGGTGGTTTGACAGATTATATATATAAATTTTTTAATAAAACTCTTTTATACTCATAATTTTACTTCAATAAACTAACAAAATATAAAGAAAATGACAAATTTTTAATTTATAACGTATTGCAACACTAATGCATAATGGTTTCAAAGTTATACATATATATATTATTAAATTAATAAAATAATCTTATTAATATAAACCATGTAGTATAATTTTGTTGTTTATTAAACAACTTGTATAATTAATTCAACACAAAAAAATTAGAATTAATTTATTCTAAAGTTTATAAGATATAATTAATACTATTAGAATTAATTTTATTCAAAAGCTTATAAGATTATAATTATATAGTGATTTATAATTAAAGAAAGATTTATACAATTATATTTTGATTAGAATTACATGAATATAATTAAGAGTTTGATTATAACGAAATATCTTGGAAGAATATTTATATATTTAGTATTTTACAAAACTACCCTTAATTATATTTTACTGAAAATCTTACCATAAGTGTAGCACCCCTTAACACGTGGAGGTGCCACACCCCCGCACTATAGGTCAATCCACATACGAAACGGTCAATCCGTACATGAACCAACCTAGAGCGAACGGGTGACAATGCAATACACGACAAGCTAGGCGGGATTACTTATACATGCAACAAAATAAAGCGAAAGCATAAACTGGTTTCCATCAAATATTTCCATCTATCAACTCGTGACATTTCTCGTTTACCAACTAAAATATGTTCTACCCTTCCATATCAATACATTATCACCTCCAAATATAAAACAATTAACATTAAACGTAATTCCTTGAACAAGAAAATAGACAAGTGAATATCATACACCGTGCTTGACTCGATTACAAAGACTGGACTCGACTCACTTCCCGCCTAGCGTGCACCTGCAATAACCTGAAAGGTGGAGGCGTCAGTCTGTGAAGACCGAGTGAGGGGTTTACATACATATTAGCGCAGATAACATGCAAGTTATATTCTCGGGTAAAGATTTATAAAAGATAAATATATGAGTTCAACTATAATATAGCTTCGCCCGAGAATACAACTATCCATATTAACACTTTGTTCCTTTTCATGCAATCAATACATGGCGAACTCCAACTGTACATGAACATGCTTGCTTGATTATTAAACAATAAGTGATCATGCAATTCAGTTATCGTGCAATCGTGCATGTGTAATCATATAGCACGTTCATGGAATAGAAATCATGCAATAACCCGAGGGCAATCCGCGGTGCCGGATTCATCCCCAGTCTCTTTCGGCTCATGATAAGGTTTTGTTCCTCCTGTGGTTGGACGGACAACCACCAGCTCTAAGACCAGCCCAGCGCCCTCACCAAGGAGAACCTAGCCAGGAGAATACATGTACACGATGGGCTTTGTTCTTCCTGTGATTGGACGGACAACCACTAGCCCGAAAACCAACCCAGCACCCTTACTAGGGAGGACCTGGCCAGGAGAACACATTTACTAGATAGGGCATTGTTCTTCCTGTGATTGGACGGACAACCACCAGCCCGAAGACCAGCCCAGCGCCCTCACTAAGGAGGACCTGGCCAGGAGAACGCATTCACACGACAGGGCTTTCATGACATGACTTGCTTGATTCATGCACACTAACATAACCTACTTGCTTGATTCATGAACAATAACATAACTTGAAAGGATAAGTGCTTTCATGAAATTATAATATAAATACCTTTGGCCAAAAATCACGTAAAGGTTATACGGGTTCTATATAACTAGAAATTAAACCTCACTTGACAGGCGACACACGACTCGTGAATGCGTGAACGTGCTCATGCTCGACAATCTCCGCCCTGGAGACTAACTGGACAAGAAACGGGACAATGTACGTGCATGAGACCTCAATTGAGGAATATTACTTCATATAAGACGCACGGCGTGATCAAGTACGAGACATCGCGTAATAAACAATGTAGCATCTAAATATCACGTTTTGGCATGTAATCAATCATATAATTCACATATGGGAGATAAGAGAGTGAAAGGAATGCAATAGTAGAGGTTTTGGTGAGGTTTGGCAAAAATGGACAATTTTAGAAAATGTACATGTTGAGGGAAAACTGGAATATCTTTAATTCTAGAAGTGGGAATTGAGTTTTATTTATTAGATATGAAACTAGACACAAAGACCTTTCCAACGCTATACGGCACGTTTTCTAATTCAAACCGAGGTGAAAATGGCGTTGGTTCGAAGTTGGACAAAATGCAGTTTCTGGCGGGGGTCGCGGGAGCGACCAAAAACCTTCACAAAATGGTCGCGACCGCAACCAAGTATTTTTGGCCGAATTTTCTCCAATTTTTCAAAACTCGAAACTTGGCTAAAATGGGGTCGCGGGCACGACCAATTTTGGCCTATTTTCAGTCGCGGTCGCGACCCGTTACGCAGCAGCAGCAAAACAGGGGAAAAACAGGGGATTTTCGTACCAAAACACCACAAAACATCAACCAAGGCCAATTCACTCCTTAACAAATAATTCAACACATCACATACACATTATACTTCAAGCATACACCAAACAAACCATGAAATATACATCAACTCATCAAGAATCCATCACCAAAACCCCATATATATTCATGCTTTCAACTTTCAATTAACTTCATGCTTTCATGCAAGCTTGGAATATAATGACCCTAAACATGCGTCTAACCATGAATAATTAAGGAATCACAACATAGATCATAAACCCTAATTCATAATGAACTCAAGAGATTCAATCAATTCCTCATTCTACCTTGAAATGAAAGAATTAGGAGATGAAGTGATGATATGATGAAGATGCTCCACAGTATGCAATTTCCTTCCTTGAAATCAAGCTTGAAATGAATGAAATCTTCTCCTTCTCTTCTTGGTGTAAAATACCGTGATCTAGTAGGTGTGTGTGTGTAGCTTTCTTGGATAAAATGGAATAAGTTGGAAGACATGAAATGATATACTCAAAGTCTTCCATCAAGTATGATGACTCAACCAATTTTGCAACTTAGTCCTTGGAGTATTTGAATGGATGCAATCAAGTTTCACTTCATGGTAAAAGATCAATTAACTCCAACTTATATAATGCAATTGAGTTCACCAATTCAAGAAATGATCACTTGAGGGCAATTAGATAATGAAATCACATTCATCAAAAGATGCATCATAATTTCTCACGTTAACAACTATTTCATATAAGTTCGTAGAAAATATAATGCATATAAGGTTATGCAATGTATATAAATTATCACATATTGCATATATGAAAAACGGGGCGTTACAATAAGAGTATTTTGGTCAATCACAAAAAGAATATTTACGTATCAATTTAGTATTTTACAAAAATACCCTTAATTGTATTTTACTATAAAACTTACAATAAGCGTATTTTGACCGATCTCAAAGTTTCAAGAAACTAAAAACCCCAACTCGCATTTTTATAATATATATAGATATAGATGAGGGGATTTAGAAAAAATAAAAAGTGTATTGGGAAAGTAATACATAGAATTTTCAAATAGGGTAGTTTAGGATAAATTATAGAGATAGTTGATTCTTATAATTTACTGTCCCAAAAATTATTAGCAAAACTATTTTGTAGAATTTGCCACCTAAACTATTCATTTTTTTTTTACTTTACTACCTGCGCTGGAAAAGTACCATATCACCCTCACTTTAGGCATGTGCTGGGCACATGATGCCTTTATCGAAATTATTTGGTCGAAAAATCCAACTTAGTTGAAAAAGTGTAAACTTTAAAAGATGAGATGGTGATCGGAAATAAAAAAAAAAAGAATATTTAGATGGCAAAGTTTAAAAAATAGACTAATTCAGATTGAAAAGAAAAAAAAAACTCCAAAACTTTTCAAAAAAGAGAGTATATTTTAGCCGTTGCTGGGACTTGAACCCAGGACATCCAAAGATGTCGAATTTGATCAAATCATATTGCTACAACGGCTTACTCTTTCATTTACTGACTAGTATAGTATTTATCTTTTTGCTACTAATCTAGTTTCATTACCATAACTATGAAATAATATTAACGTAATAACATGATTTATTTATCCAAAGTCTTGAGTAGGGTGTAAGCAGTTGGTGGGGGTGATTTTATAAGTGAAATGGCGCCTAATCCTAGGTTTATAAAATTATAAACTATAATTGCATAATTATTTTTTCAAATCGAACGGTTTAGGTTGAGTGGTACCATTACATAGCTGGTGGATTGGTGGTTTGACAGATTATATATATAATTTTTAATAAAACTCTTTTATACTCATAATTTTACTTCAATAAACAAAAAAAATATAAAGAAAATGACAAATTTTTAATTTATAACGTATTGCAACACTAATGCATAATGGTTTCAAAGTTATACATATATATATTATTAAATAAATAAAATAATCTTATTAATATAAATCAGGTAGTATAATTTTGTTGTTTATTAAACAACTTGTATAATTAATTCAACACAAAAATATTAGAATTAATTTATTCTAAAGTTCATAAGATATAATTAATACTATTAGAATTAATTTTATTCGAAAGCTTATAAGCTTATAATTATATAGTGATTTATAATTAAAGTAAGATTTATAGAATTATGTTTTGATTAGAATTACATTAAGATAATTAAGAATTTCATTATAACAAAACATCCTGGAAGAATATTTATATATTTAGTATTTTACAAAACTACCCTTAATTCTATTTTACTGAAAATCTTACAATAAGAGTATTTTGGTCAATCACAAAAAGAATATTTACGTGTCAATTTAGTATTTTACAAAAATACCCTTAATTGTATTTTACTATAACACTTACAATAAGGGTATTTCGACCGATCTCAAAGTTTCAAGAAACCAAAAACCCCAACTCGCACTTTTATAATATATATAGATTAGGGGATTTAGAAAAAATAAAAAGTGTATTGGGAAAGTAAAACATAAAATTTTCAAATAGGGGAGCTTAGGATAAATTTTAGGGAGAGTTGATTCTTATAATTTACTGTCCCAAAAATTATCAGCAAAACTATTTTGTAGAATTTGTCACCTAAACTATTCGTTTTTTTTTTAGACATTACTACCTTCGCGGGAAAAGTACCAAAACACCCTCATTTTGGGCATGTGCTGGGCACATGATGCCTTTATCGGAATATTTTGGTCGAAAAATCCAATTTAGGTGGAAAAGTGTAAAATTTAAAAGTTTAGGTGGTGATCGAAAAAAAAAAAAAGAAAATTTAGATGGCAAAGTTTAAAAAATAGAATAATTCAGATGGAAAAAAAAAAAAAAACCTCCAAAACTTTTTCAAAAAAGAGAGTATATTTTAGCCGTGGCTAGGACTTGAACCCAGCACATCCAAAGATGTCGAATTTGATCAAATCATATTGCTACAACAGCTTACTCTGTCATTTACTGACTAGTATAGTATTTATCTTTTAGCTACTAATCTAGTTTCATTACCATAACTACGAAATAATATTAACGTAATAACATGATTTATTTATCCAAAATCTTGAGTAGGGTGTACACAGTTGGTGCGGGTGATTTTATAAGTGAAATGGCGCCTACTCCCAGGTTTATAAAATTATAAATTGTAATTGCATAATTATTTTTTAAATCTAACGGTTTAGGTTGAGCGGTACCATTTCATAGCTGGTGGATTGACGGTTTGACAGATTATATATATAAATTTTAATAAAACGCTTCTATACTCATAATTTTACCACAATAAACAAAAAACAAATATAAAAAATATGATTATTTTTCAATTTGTAACATATTGCAACACTAATGCATAATGGTTTCAAAATTATACACACACACACACATATATATATATATATATATATATATATATATATATATATATATATATATATATATATTATTATTAAATAAATAAAATAATCTTATAAATATAAATCATGTAGTATAATTTTATAGTTTATTAAACAACTTGTATCATTAATTCTATACAAAAATATTAGAATTAATTTATTTAAAAGTTTATAAGATATAATTAATTCTATTAGAATTAATTTTATTCGAAAGCTTATAAGCTTATAATTATATAGTGATTTATAATTAAAGAAAGATATATATATATATATATATATATATATATATATATATATATTATTAAATAAATAAAATAATCTTATAAATATAAATCATGTAGTATAATTTTATAGTTTATTAAACAACTTGTATCATTAATTCTATACAAAAATATTAGAATTAATTTATTTAAAAGTTTATAAGATATAATTAATTCTATTAGAATTAATTTTATTCGAAAGCTTATAAGCTTATAATTATATAGTGATTTATAATTAAAGAAAGATTTATAGAATTATATTTTGATTAGAATTAGATGAAGATAATTAAGAATTTGATTATAACGAAATATCCTGGAAGAATATTTATATATTTAGTATTTTACAAAACTACCCTTAATTATATTTTACTGAAAATCTTACAATAAGAGTATTTTGGTCAATCGCAAAAAGAATATTTACGTGTCAATTTAGTATTTTATAAAAATACCCTTAATTGTATTTTACTATAACACTTACAATAAGGGTATTTTGACCGATCTCAAAGTTTCAAGAAACCAAAAACCCCAACTCGCACTTTTATAATATATAGAGATTAGGGGATTTAGAAAAAATAAAAAGTGTATTGGGAAATTAAAACATAGAATTTTCAAATAGGGGAGTTTAGGATAAATTTTAGAGAGAGTTGATTCTTATAATTTACTGTCCCAAAACTATCAGCGAAACTATTTTGTAGAATTTGCCACCTAAACTATTCATTTTTTTTTTACTTTACTACCTGCGCTAGAAAAGTACCGAAACACCCTCATTTTGGACATGTGCTGGGCACATGATGCCTTTATCGGAATATTTTGGTCGAAAAATCCAACTTAGGTGGAAAAGTGTAAAATTTAAAAGTTGGGGTGGTGATCGGAAAAAAAAAAAGAATATTTAGATGGCAAAGTCTAAAAAATAGAATAATTCAGATGAAAAAAAAAAAAAAAAAAACTCCAAAACTTTTCAAAAAAGAGAGTATATTTTAGCCGTTGCTGGGACTTGAACCCAGGACATCCAAAGATGTCGAATTTGATCAAATCATATTGCTACAACGGCTTACTCTTTCATTTACTGACTAGTATAGTATTTATCTTTTTGCTACTAATCTAGTTTCATTACCATAACTATGAAATAATATTAACGTAATAACATGATTTATTTATCCAAAGTCTTGAGTAGGGTGTAAGCAGTTGGTGGGGGTGATTTTATAAGTGAAATGGCGCCTAATCCTAGGTTTATAAAATTATAAACTATAATTGCATAATTATTTTTTCAAATCGAACGGTTTAGGTTGAGTGGTACCATTACATAGCTGGTGGATTGGTGGTTTGACAGATTATATATATAATTTTTAATAAAACTCTTTTATACTCATAATTTTACTTCAATAAACAAAAATAATATAAAGAAAATGACAAATTTTTAATTTATAACGTATTGCAACACTAATGTATAATTGTTTCAAAGTTTTACATATATACATATATATATATATATATATATATATTATTAAATAAATAAAATAATCTTGTTAATATAAATCATGTAGTATAATTTTATAGTTTGTTAAACAACTTGTATCATTAATTCAACACGAAAATATTAGAATTAATTTATTCAAAAGCTCATAAGATATAATTAATACTATTAGAATTAATTTTATTCAAAAGCTTATAAGATTATAATTATAGAGTGATTTATAATTAAAGAAAGATTTATACAATTATATTTTGATTAGAATTACATGAAGCTAATTAAGAGTTTGATTAGAACGAAATATCCTGGAAGGATATTTATATATTTAGAGAGTGTTTGATAGGTGAGATTAGTTTTTTTGACTTAATTTGAGTTAATTTATTTTGGGCTTTTTAACTCAAATTAAGCATGATTAGGTTATCTCAATCTACTGTTTGATATATGTAATTGGGTAGCAGCTAACTTAGTAATAGAAGCACAATTTTCTACTTGATACGATAGATTAAAGTGTTCTTAACATATTTTTACATTTTGTCATTTTTTCTATAATTATAATTTTTATTCAAATAAAAAAGTAATGTATATATATATATATATATATATGTAAACGATTCAATAGAAATCTTCGTTCTATGAAATAGAAAATCAAGAATTTATCATAACACCTATAAAATAGAAAATAAAGATTTATCATTATACTGATTTGTTGAGAGCCAAGAAAAATATATTATCTTTAAATTGTAGAGAATGAAGAATCTCACCACAGAAAAATCTTTATAAATGAGGATTCTGAAAAATCTCAATACAAAAAAATCTTAGAATTGAGGATTCTGAAAAATCTCAAATAATATCTAAAAAATAGGAATTGTTTATACAAGTGGTGGGGATAAAAATGAGAGATAAAGATGAGAATAATGTGTTGAAAAAGTAATCTCAGTTAATCGCACCCCCCTTGTCGCGATTAAAAATTGGACTTAATCTGTGAAAAAGAGGGTTACGCGCGGGCTCAGAGATTCACGCGCTTGGCCCGAAATCTATAACCTCTACTAACTAACAGAAAATTAACTAATATTAAAACCAATAAAATAACCTAATCTCACCTATCTAACACTTTCTTAGTATTTTACAAAACTACCCTTAATTATATTTTACTGAAAATCTTACAATAAGAGTATTTTGGTCAATCACAAAAAGAATATTTACGTATCAATTTAATATTTTACAAAAATACCCTTAATTGTATTTTACTATAAAACTTACAATAAGTGTATTTTGACCGATCTCAAAGTTTCAAGAAACTAAAAACCCGAACTCGCACTTTTATAATATACTAGTGAAACGAACGTGCGTTGCACGTTTAACCTTTAGTTTATTTAAATAAGTTTGATTATTATATTTATTAAATAAATTAAGGTACTAAAAGTATTCACATCATGTTTTTTTTTTTCTCCCGATACGTGTTTAATCCAAGTTTTCCAAAGTTCGTGGAGTATATTTCACTAATAAAAAATTAAAATTTTCATGGGTGTTTTTCAATATCCTCCGTCATCCATTTCACCACCATGTTCGAATCAATCTCCACATTATTCTTTGAGAAGTGCCCTCTTCCAAGCTAATGTCAAATCCCTCATGTAAACCCAATAACTCTGCCATATTTATTGAATCTTTACGAAGATTCATAGTGCATCCTAGTACTCATCTTTCGTTGTCATCTTGAATGACCTCCCTAACCGAATCCCTTATCAAATTTATTCCACGACTACTCAATGAATATTTTATTTTATTTTATTTTAGTATTGAGGCATCAGATAACTCTTTTATGTGGTGAAAAATGACGTTCTTAGACTTCATAATATTCTGATAGCTCCACCAGTTTCGTGCTTTCTAAAAATTTCAAAGCGTCAAAATCAAGACAACTCACTCTGAACATTCTGGTAATACGCCGCTTTGAATTTTGCTATTAAAGCTATCTTTGAGCTCGTTCGACCCTCACAATCCATGAAGATCAGTCTATTCATTAACAATCTTTTCCCACACCCGGAGTGCCAACAGATGACTTCTCAACACGCGTTCCAGATCTTCATATCCTGTGCAACATGTACATACATTACATCCCCCAAAATTCCAGTCATACTTCAGTACATTTATGAGCAAGCTATTATGTTGGCAAAGCCTCAAGAATATTTTGAACTTCTGGGCCAAGGTGATTTTCAATTCCATCTCCGATTTTCACATATGCCTCATCCTCCATAAACAGACTATAGACCGTTTTATAGGAAAATTTATTGTTAACCGACCCAATACAGAGTTTCTAATCTCCATTATCATGCAGTGCAATTGGGACGCTAAGAATCTTAGTCATCTCTTTCTTGGGCAGTACTATTTTCAGCTTATTAAGGTTCTAGTTTTTATCCGTGCCAATGAAATTACATACCATAATTAAGTTCTTTATCCTTCTCATTAATGTTATCTGCAATGATTTTGGTGAGTTTTCCTTGCGATAATCATCTATCATTCCATAAAGACACCTATTCCATAAATGGTTCCACCATCTGAGTGCTTCTATCAATCCCTTTCCATGTTCGAGAAGCTATAAGTTGAGGCTCGTGTCCAATGACACATAAGGTGCGAACAATACATGTGATTTGTTGAAGTTCAATTTGAGCCCCGATGTCTTGCAAAACACCTCAACCACACAACGGATGCACATGGCTCCATCCATAGTAGATTTTCAAATCAAGTGAGAGATGTGAGGGTCTTTCTGACATACCATAATTGACTTTCAATGTCCGATTGAAATAGGTTTCTCAATCATATATGAAATGCCCCAACCACACTTTAAATACATTTTGTTCCATCTACAGTAGTTTTAGCTACTAATATTATATTGTTCGTAAAAAGCAAGTGTGAGATGTGATCTCTGACATACCTTAATTAGCTTCTAGTGTCCGGCTAAAATATCCTCCTAAATTATATACGTAAGTTGTTCCATGTAGAGTACAAATAAATAAGGCGAGAGTGATTACCTTATCTAATACCACACATCCATAGATCCTCGGTCGGTTTACTATTCCACAAAATCTCCGGTTGTATCCCCTCCATTTTGCTCTACTGATATTGAAGATTTTTGTATGGAATTTGAAGAAAGTTAGATTTTCTTTAGAACATTTCACTGAGCTTTGTTGTATCCTTTTCAAGATTAATTTTCAGCACTATCTCCTTTTTTTTTTTCTTTCTTTGGAGTGATGCATCATTCATAACACTTTTTGAAGCATCAAGATATTGTAATGGGTGTCTCGATCGAGAAAACACTATTCTGGTTTGGGCTCACAATTTCTTTGATATACGGCTTAAACGGGGTATAATCATATTCGTGATTATTTTGAGCAATACGTTACACAACGTAATGGGCCGAATCTTGTTTAAATTTTTGGAGAATTAACTTTCAAAATCAGATAAATAAACGTCTGATAAGCCTTCTTGGGAATTGATATCTCTCTATGCAATTATTGATGAATTTTACCACCGCGTCTCTTACTATATCCTAATAGGTTTGAAAAAAGTAGGCTCGAAATAATAGGTGATGTGGGGATTATAATGGATAGCACTTTGTACAGGTGCATGCCACCTTATCGTTGGTGCAAGCTAATACCAACACTTATCACCTATTCGATAGTATATCCACTGAATAGTTTGGTGTAGTACTCCCAAATGTGTGCTTTAGTTGGTCATTATTGGTTACTCATTCATCTTCTCGTTATGGTTGAGTGAAACCTCTTTCTTCTCGTTAGGGTTGAGAAATGAAAGAAACGTTTATATTTATCCCTAAATTGGAGTCAATTAATTCTCAAGTCTTAAAACTAAATAATCTCTTCTTCTTGTAATAGTTAGTTATATCCTGTCATCAATTATTTCTCCAAATCTTTCGAATATTTACATTAATTTCTCATACATAATGCTCTAGAAATTTTTTATAAATTTATTTTTTTTTTCGCTTTTTCGCACATTGAAAACTATTCAATGATCATTGTTCTAGAGCAATGACCCAAAGTCCTATATTTAACACTTTGTCATGTCCTTTATAAATATATTTGTAAATTTCACATTTGTCACTCTAAGAAAATCCCGATGTTAATGTGAGAATTATAACTTAATAAGAGATATGGATTATAAGGTACTACAAATTGATTATAAAGTTGTTTATTGCGAACTTGGACCATCAGTGTGATTCTTCTCCTTCCACAGATCGGATATCCATCTTTACCTTGCGTTCTGTTTTCATAATATGAACATGAGTAACGATATTTACATTCTCCATCCATCATACAAAAATTATTTAAGTTATTTCATCTACATGATTTATGCACCATGTGTTTTATAACTCACTCATAAAGTTGGGGATTCTTTTCCTAATAAAAAAATTTTACACAAAAAATTGATCAAGTTGATTGTGTGCTATAATTTTATATTTTAACCCAAAAACTATCAAAATATGAGCATATGACAACCATTTCTTTTGAAACTTGATTGTATGAATATGTCCAACCACATTTTCAAAAATCTCCTTACTGAATAAGTGATATTTTAAATTTTGTAACTTTTCTCAAAAAATTTGTGACGTCTTTCAAATCATGATCACTAAATGATACAATTAACAACCGATCATTGAGTGACATCATTATTGAATCAAAATATTATTTGGGTTTGTCCTTAATTTGGTATGTGCGTCAATATACATCAAAATCAACTATTCTTTCTGTTAACTAACTATTTTTTATATCTTTTTAATTCTCTATTTGCTATTGATCTTGCATTCCATTTTTTTATTTATATTTCTCTAAGGAACATTATTTAAGATTTATATTAATATTTTACTATTTATTTTATATATATAGTAGAAATAATTAAAAGAGTAAATTAATATAAAAAACTCAAGGAATGTTTAATTGAACACCATAAAAATAATTTATAAAATTAAATTATATCTTATTTTTACATGCACACATATTAAGTTTCCTTAGAATTCTTAATTTAAATAACTTTGGTCTGACGATCTGCAATTCTAAATTGTGGTATATATTAAATGTAAGAAATCAGAAACCCTATTTATCCTATTTAATATATATAGACTATGTTAATTATCCTATCTAAATAACATTTACACATTTAATTTATATTTTATTATATAAACTAATGAAATATTATATTGTTAATTATATTTAGATAATTATAATTATATTAATATTAGTTAATTGAAAATTATTTTATATAAAATTTTCAATTATATTATTTTAATAATTAGATATGTTTATAAAATTATAATATGACTATAATTAAAGAAAGTTTATGAACTTAGATAATTAGAATTATGGAGTTATATACTTAGAATTATATTAGGATTGATTTATTGAAACTTATCTTATTTAACTCATTCAATTATCATATTTTATTTTAATTAATTATCAAATTTTATTAAAATTATAAAGTGAATTAATTTAATGTTTTCCAATTCGTTAGATATATCTTATTATAACATTTTAAATTATAGAGTTTTAAATTAAAAAATAGACAACTTATATTATAAGCTTTGAATACAATTAACTAATATATATATTAATAGGGTAATTACAGATAGCTCCCACGGGAGTATTAGAAACTATAACTTGTGATCCTCTTAGTCAAACAATTACATATACACCCATTAAGGAGTTTGAAAATTACACGAAACACCCATGAATTAAGGTTCTTTTAAATATTTTATGACATCATCAAAATTTTAACTTGATTTCCCTATTTTGACCCTTCATTTAGTATATATTTGAATTAGTATTGAAAATTTAAATTTAATAAATTAAATCATTAATTAATATAAAATAATATGATTTTGTCATTTTAAATATTAAATTATATATATAGAAAATCTAAATTTAATGGGTTAAATATAATATTAGAAAACGTAATATATATATATATATATATATATATATATATATATATATATATATATATATATATAAAGTGACAATGTATAATTAATATATATATAATAATGTAATATTTATATATGTTATATATCGTACATATTAGTATGTATGAATATATGTGTATATTGGCGTGTTATATATATATATACGTATGAATGAATATATGTATTGTCGTGCGGTGGTGGTGTAATTAATATATATATACATAAATATTACTTTATTATATATATTTATTATATATTATAACTCTATATAACATCATTTTCTAAATATTATATTTAACCCATTAAATTCATATTTATTATATATAATTTAATATTTGAAATGATAAATCATATCATCTCATATTAATTAATGATTTCATTTATTAAATTTTTAGATTTATAATACCAATCTAGATATAGTTAGGAATAATTATTAAAATAAAAATTGTTATACTAAATGAATGGGTAAAATAGGAAAATCAAGTAAAAGTTTGATGATGTCATCAAAAATTTAAAAGAACCCTAATTTATGGGTGTTTTGGGTAACTTTCAAACTCCTCAAGGGTATATATGTAATTGTTTGACTAAGAGGGTCACAAGTTGTAATTTCTAATATTCCCATGGGGTCTATATGTAATTAACCATATATTAATATTAAAACAGTCCTTCTTAAACTATATATATATTTTTTTAAGTTAAAAAAGTTTTAATTCTACCAAGAGTCCTATTATAAGTTAATAAGTACTTTTTAAATATAGTTAAATTAATAATTTATAATATGTAATTACATAGTTATCCCTAACTAATAGTTATTCATATAATTATTATGAGGGTATTTTAGGCGATCCGTATTTTGTAAGAAACAACTCGCACTTTTATAATATACATAGATATAGATTAGGGGATTTAGAAAAAATAAAAAGTGTATTGGGAAAGTAAAACATAGAATTTTCAAATAGGGGAGTTTAGGATAAATTTTAGAGAGAGTTTATTCTTATAATTTACTTTCCCAAAAACTATCAGCAAAACTATTTTGTAGAATTTGCCACCTAAACTATTCATTTTTTTTTTTTTTGACTTTACTACCTGCGCGGGAAAAGTACCAAAACACCCTCATTTTGGACATGTGCTGGGCACATGATGCCTTTATCGGAATATTTTGGTCGAAAAATGCAACTTAGGTGGAAAAGTGTAAAATTTAAAAGTTGAGGTGGTGATCGGAAAAAAAAAAAGAATATTTAGATGGCAAAGTCTAAAAAATAGAATAATTCAGATTGAAAAGAAAAAAAAAACCTCCAAAACTTTTTCAAAAAAGAGAGTATATTTTAGCCGTGGCTAGGACTTGAACCCAGCACATCCAAAGATGTCGAATTTGATCAAATCATATTGCTACAACGGCTTACTCTGTCATTTACTGACTAGTATAGTATTTATCTTTTTGCTACTAATCTAGTTTCATTACCATAACCATGAAATAATATTAACGTAATAACATGATTTATTTATCCAAAATCTTGAGTAGGGTGTACACAGTTGGTGCGGGTGATTTTATAAGTGAAATGGCGCCTAGTCCCAGGTTTATAAAATTATAAATTGTAATTGCATAATTATTTTTTAAATCTAACGGTTTAGGTTGAGCGGTACCATTTCATAGCTGGTGGATTGACGGTTTGACAGATTATATATATAAATTTTAATAAAACCCTCCTATACTCATAATTTTTCCACAATAAACAAAAAACAAATATAAAAAATATGATTATTTTTCAATTTGTAACATATTGCAACACTAATGCATAATGGTTTCAAAATTATACACACACACACACACATATATATATATATATATATATATATATATATATATATATATATATATATATTATTAAATAAATAAAATAATCTTATAAATATAAATCATGTAGTATAATTTTATAGTTTATTAAACAACTTGTATCATTAATTCTATACAAAAATATTAGAATTAATTTATTTAAAAGTTTATAAGATATAATTAATACTATTAGAATTAATTTTATTCGAAAGCTTATAAGCTTATAATTATATAGTGATTTATAATTAAAGAAAGATTTATAGAATTATATTTTGATTAGAATTAGATGAAGATAATTAAGAATTTGATTATAACGAAATATCCTGGAAGAATATTTATATATTTAGTATTTTACAAAACTACCCTTAATTATATTTTACTGAAAATCTTACAATAAGAGTATTTTGGTCAATCACAAAAAGAATATTTACGTGTCAATTTAGTATTTTACAAAAATACCCTTAATTGTATTTTACTATAACACTTACAATAAGGGTATTTTGACCGATCTCAAAGTTTCAAGAAACCAAAAACCCCAACTCGCACTTTTATAATATATATAGATTAGGGGATTTAGAAAAAATAAAAAGTGTATTGGGAAAGTAAAACATAGAATTTTCAAATAGGGGAGTTTAGGATAAATTTTAGAGAGAGTTTATTCTTATAATTTACTTTCCCAAAAACTATCAGCAAAACTATTTTGTAGAATTTGCCACCTAAACTATTCATTTTTTTAGACTCTACTGCCTTCGCGGGAAAAGTACCAAAACACCCTCATTTTGGGCATGTGCTGGGCACATGATGCCTTTATCGGAATATTTTGGTCGAAAAATCCAACTTAGGTGGAAAAGAGTTGAGGTGGTGATCGGAAAAAAAAAGAATATTTAGATGGCAAAGTCTAAAAAATAGAATAATTCAGATGGAGAAAAAAAAAAAAAAACCTCCAAAACTTTTTCAAAAAAGAATATATTTTAGCCGTGGCTGGGACTTGAACCCAGGACATCCAAATATGTCGAATTTGATCAAATCATATTGCTACAACGGCTTACTCTTTCATTTACTGTAGCGCCCTGAGCTAAGTGACGCCACATCCCCCGCACCGAGGTTCAACCCGCATACGAAATAGGAAAATCCATACACGTGCCAAACTCACGGCGATCGGGAGACACACTCACTCCCTCGCTAGGCGGAACCTATGACAACCAAAACTCAAAGTGCGCGAAACAGATACACATGCGGAAGCGATTAAAGGATCAACATAAACTAGTCAAATAGCATAAAGGCCGCACTGGCCATAAGTATCCAAAATATCATCATCACTGTTATCAAGTAATCCTAAGTCCCACCAAGGACTAGAGTTATCAGATACTCTCGACACATATATACAAGTACCATCATGGCCAAAATCATATTTCCAAGTATATAAAAGTATGCCAATGTACGCATATACAAGTCGAATAGATGAAATGAGCTAGACTCTAAACTGAAAGACCACGACTTCACGTTAACTCCGCCTAGCTCAACACTTGTACCTGCAGTCAACGCCCAAAGGAGGAATCAGTCCAAGACTGGTGAGGTGAAAGATAATAATATAAGGGGTATAAGCTCGCTCAATAACAATGACCATAACTCACGCACACTAAAACCATTTCAATTGCTCGGCGAGATACGAGCCATTCCTCAACCTTTACTCCCACTCAAATACAATTTTAAATCATAACAATAATAAAACAATCCAACCTTCACGCCCACTCATGATGGAAGAGAGGTATACGTTTCTCTAACCATCCACTACCTCACTGCATTAAGGCGTGGGTGCATGACTCCCAACGCCCTCTTCGGGGGGATAAACCCGCCACGGCATAGAACCCTATAGTCCCACTACCTCCAGTGGTGTTCTAGGATCCCGTGTCACTATGGAGATCATGTAATTTGATTCCCGTCGGCCCTTGCTTCCCCGGTTCACCTCATACACAATTCCTCGGGCCCACAATAACACTTACCCCATGAGCGTCCTCATAGAGAACATCAATTCCATTTATCTCGCTAAAACATTTCATTTGTTACACTTTACGGAAAACACTTTGCACTTGACTCACGCGTGAAAACATTTGGATAATTATCCCATAAATACACTTATCACTTTATGGAAACAGTTTTAATTGGATATAACAATCAATAACCCTTACACATATCCATATGTATAATATATAATATGGTCGCATGCGGGATGATAAAACAACATCACTCGGGGTTAAGGTCATATCCGCTTTCGACACCCGTCGCGGTGGGGGTTGATTGTATTGAAAGATTGTTAAAGAAACCTCACCTTGGACTTGTAGAAAGGACAAAAGCCAAAAAGAGAGAAGTTATGTACGTCTACTCCTCCGCTGGTGGATCACCTGAGTTAAAGACACAATCTAGAATGAAACACGACTCAAAGAACCACACAAGAGACGCTCGGCTTATGTTTGATAATGATTAAATGCAATAAGGATGAAATATGAATGCAACATGTTTGCATGATTCACATTTACACATATAAAGTAAGCAAACAAGAGTTATTAAATCATAATTAGCCGGCTTCAATTCATAATAGATACAAAGTAAACAAACTCAAAGTTCATCACTTATAACATGTTTGTGCAGAAACTTTCAGCACGTTCATGTCGTAGAAGAATCGTCATAACTTATTGCTCAAGAAGTATTTTAACGAACCGCAAAATTCCTGGTAAACTAGACATACAAATCTATCAAATGGTATAGGTCTTACTCCCTGTATGTTTCTGTAAAATTACAGATTTTTGATCAAAGTCACCACAATACAGCAACTCGGCTGCACTGACACCTTTCAGAAAAGGGTCTGTTTACCATATCAAACGAGGTCGAAAAATTCTGAATTTTTGTAGGCACACTCCAGACACATATAATAGCACCCCTGTAAAACAGTTTTGAAAAATTCGAAGGTTTACTACTTCTGCTCAAGCTGCTAATCCAGATCGAGAAACAGGGGACAGCAGGTCGTTCCGTAATTTTTTCGGGGTATCAAATGAACTCGAATTAACATAAAATTGGACAAACATAAACCTTAATATTCTAGGATTATCCAGTTACAACAGTTTTCCAAAATTCAAAGGTTTAGTCCTTCTGATCAGTTTGAACTTTCAGATTCCAAAACAGAGCGAAAAGGTGACAGCAGTGTCTTTCGGAATTTTTTCGAGGTATCAAACGGACTCGGATGAACACGAATTTTTACGGAGAGAAACTTGAATATGTAAGGAATACCCAGTTAAAACAGTTTTGTAAAACGAGGACGTACGAGTTCAGAATTTCGTTTTAAACTCACTGCAGTAGCAGGGCTTCATGGCGGCAGTTGAGCAGTCATAGCTTTTCCTCAATTTTCTTCCAACAAAACCATGCTAAAACAATTTCATAACTCCCACGTAGATTATATACTCATATATATATCCAAGAATGAGATTAAATTCTATTTATTAAAGCCACGTTGAGCACGTTTCATGGCTAAATCATCCATTAAAAAAATCACGTAAGGGAAGCTTGATAAATACTAACAAATCCTACTCATCTAGACTATATTCTGCAATTAATATCATAAAAGCATGGATTTCAATGTTAAACACGAAGGAGCAAGATCTCTAACATATTTTGCAGGAACTTTTATCATTCTATCAAACTCAAATCCATCAATACATATATAACATATATGCACGCCATATCAGCTTGTTAAATGGAGAAAGGAATCACAAAGTGGATTTCTACCTGTTGTTAGCTGCTGAAATTCGAAGAGGAGGGAGAGCTAGCTAATTCGTGCTGCTCGTGGTGTGTGTGTGATGGAGGGAAGAGAGGAAGATGATGGTGAGGTAGGGTGGTTCGAGGTGTTTTTGTGTCTGCCGTGGGAGATGGCCAAATGAATGAGAAAATGGAATTGTTTTGTTCTCCTTTGTCTGATCAAATGCAAGGCTTGGGAAAACATTAAAAAAAAAAACAAAGAGGCACGTGTAGTGCATTGGAGAGAAGTCAGCAAATTATCTTTTTAAATTGCAATTGAATCCTTCTAAAATTAAATTGAAGCAATTCTTACCTCCAATTTTGAGGATGAAATCAATTAGATGCAATTAGTCTTTCTTTCTTTATTTATTATTTTTCCGAATTATGCAAACATTTTCACTTTAGCACATAATCCACCAAATTAAGTTTCGTTAAATAATTAGGGATACGGATTATAAGTGGCGAAAATAAGAAATTAAACTCTCACGTATCATATACCTAATTTACGAAAAAGCGGGGCGTCACAACCTCCCCCCCTTAAAAGAATCTGATCCCCAGATTCCTTGCTCTGGCGGGAATAACTCTGGATGAAACTTTCTCATCTTGTCCTCAGTTTCCCAAGTGGCTTCTTCTGATTTATCACTTCTCCATAAGACCTTCACCAAGGGAATCCGTCGGTTTCTCAATTCTTGAAATTTTCTATCCAGTATTCTCACCGGTTTCTGAACAAAAGTCAAATCTGATTCAAGTTGCGCTTCTTCAACGGGGAGGATTGTTCAGTCGTCCGGATAGTACTTCCGAAGTTGAGAAATATGAAAGACGTTATGTATTCCAGTAAGATTTGGCGGTAGGTCCAATCGATAAGCTGTTTCACCAACTCTTTCCAATATCTCAAAAGGACCTATGTAACGAGGGTTCAACTTTCCTCCCTTGCCGATTCGAGCAAATCCTTTCCTCGGGGATGCCTTCAAGAACACCCTATCCCCGACTTCAAACTCCAAATTACGTCGTCTTCTATCGGCGTAGCTTTTCTGTCGATCTTGGGCTGCTTTCATTCTTTGTTGGATAATCTGAACCTTGTCAATTGCTTCTTGAATGAATTTTGGTGGCAACCCTCTTTTAACTCCATCTTTTGTCCAACGCCAATCCTCAAGATCCCAAAACAAGGGGGATCTACACTTCCTTCCATACAACGCCTCGTATGGAGCCATCCCGATCGATGCTTGATAGCTGTTGTTATAAGCAAATTCGATCAGGGGAATCTGTTGGTTCCAACTATTATGGAAATCCAAAGCACAAGCTTGCAGCATATCTTCAAGATATTTAATCAACCTTTCGGATTGACAGTCTGTTTGAGGATGCGAGGCGGTGCTAAAATTCAACTTTGTCCCCAAATAGCTTTGAAGATCTTTCCACAACTTCGAAGTGAATCTAGGATCTCGATCGGAGACTATGCTGGACGGAATTCCATGCAATCGAATGATCTCACGATTATATTGTTCGGCCAACTTACTAACTTTATCGGACATTCGGATCGGAAGAAAGTGAGCAGACTTCGTCAAACGGTCGATCACAACCCAAATACCATCATAGCCGCCTTTCACCTTCGGTAAACCGGATACGAAATCCATTGTCACCTGCTCCCATTTCCAAGTAGGGATAGGCAAAGGTTGTAGAAGTCCCGCCGGTTTTTGATGTTCAGCTTTCACTTGTTGACACGTTCGACATTTTCTTACAAAATCCGCGATATTTCTCTTCATTCCAGGCCACCAATACACCTCTTTTAAGTCTCGATACATCTTGTTGCCTCCCGGGTGTACGGTGTATGCAGACTTGTGTGCCTCTTCAAGAACCAGGCGTTGTAGCCCTTTAGGCACGCAAATACGAGTTTTGTGCCGAAAAATCCCCATATCATCGAATCCAAACTTGGATTCAGGATTATCTCTTGCTCTCTGAACTTGTTTCTGAATCCATTCATCAATTTCTTGAGCATCTCGAATTCTTTGAGCTAAATCAGGCTGAATCGAGATGTTGGCCACCCTCGGTCTTGAAATAAGAACCTCAGATCCTGAACCCCCCTTCTCCAACTTCCATATGAGCCATACTAGCCTTTCGACTCAAAGCATCGGCGACCGCGTTTGCCTTACCTGGATGGTAGCGAATGGTACAATCATAGTCTTCAAGGAACTCCATCCACCTTCTTTCTCTCATATTAAGCTCCTTTTGAGTAAATAGATATTGAAGACTTTTATGATCAGAGAAAACCTCAAAAGTGACACCATAGAGATAGTGTCGCCACTTTAACAATGCGGAAATAATAGCAGCTAACTCGAGGTCGTGAGTGGGGTAGTTTTGTTCATGAACCTTTAACTTAAGTGAGGCATAGGCAATTACCTTCCCGTGTTGCATAAGAACGCATCCTAGGCCCTGTTTGGATGCATCTGTATAAACTGCATACCCTTCAGTGCCCTCGGGTAGGGTTAACACTGGTGCCGTAGTCAAGAGCTCCTTCAACCGTTGAAAGCTTGCTTCACATTTATCATCCCACTCAAACTTTGACTCTTTCTTAGTCAAGCGAGTAAGCGGTGCTGCGATCTTCGAGAATTCTTTCACGAATCTTCGATAATAGCCTGCTAAACTCAAGAAACTACGGATCTCTGAAGCATTCCTCGGCTGTTCCCATTTTAAAACCGTCTCAATTTTGGAAGGGTCTACTTCAACTCCATTTCCTGAGATGATGTGTCCAAGGAAAGTGACCCGGTCTATCCAAAATTCACACTTGCTAAACTTGGCGAAAAGTTGGTGCTCCCTTAGAGTGTCGAGCACGATCCTGAGATGTATCGTGTGCTCTTCCTCAGACCTTGAATATACCAAGATAACATCAATGAAAATAACGACAAACTTGTCTAGATACGGCCTGAACGCCCTATGCATCATATCCATGAACGCCGCGGGCGCATTCGTGAGACCAAAGGGCATCACCACGAACTCAAAGTGCCCGTAACGTGTATTGAATCCAGTTCTCGGAATATCTTCTTCTTTGACCCTCAACTGGTAATAGCCCTACCTAAGGTCAAGTTTGGAATAAACTCTCGACCCTTGGAGTAGGTCGAATAACTCTTCAATATGCGGGAGAGGATATTTGTTCTTCACTGTCATCCTATTCAACTCCCGATAGTCGATGCACATACGGAGCGACCCATCCTTTTTCTTCACAAATAACACCGGTGCTCCCCAAGGCGATGAACTTGGTCGAATGTATCCACTTGCTAAGAGTTCATCAAGTTGAGTCTTCAATTCTTTAAGTTCTGCAGGAGCCATTCGATATGGAGATTTCGAATAAGGCTCGGCTCCCAAATACAACTCAATCACGAACTCTATGTCCCGATCAGGGGGTAATGTCCCCAAGTTTTCTGGAAATACATCTAGATACTCCTTGACTACTTCTGTTTCCTCCAACTTTGACTGATCCTTTGGCCGGTTGAGAAGGTAAGCAACATAACCAATGGCTCCATCTCGAACAAGTTTATTTGCTTCCATAAGTGATATGAATGGACTATCATTTGATTTCACGCCTGTGACAACTCCGGAACCCAATATCACCTTCTTCTCGAAACAATCAACTTTTGCACGGTGTTCAAAAAGCCAATCCATCCCAAGAATCACCCTGTACCTCTTCATTGGCATCTCGATTAAGTTCGCTAGATAAATACGTCCCTCAATCCTCACCGGACAATCACGAAACACCCGATTCGTCTCAAAATAACCACCCAAAGGAGAAGTCACATAATACCGCACAGAAGAACGTGAAACAGGCAAATGCAGGGTATTAGCAATCACAGGCGCAAGAAATGAGTGCGTAGCACCCGGATCATACAATACATGAATGCTCGTGCTATGAATGCAAAGTGTACCTTCCACCACGGCTGCGGGGTCAACATGAGCCTGCTCCTCTTCACCCTCAAGGGCATTAACACGAGCTACAGCACCTCGCTGGGCTCCTCCTGCAGGTATAAACGGGCGCCTCTTCTTATCACACTTATCCATCATATGCTGAGCACTCCCACAAATAAGGCATCTTCCTAACTTCTTCCAACAATGATCCTCGGTGTGATTAGGGCGATTGTAATATCTACAACCACCTGGAGTAGTAATCTGTGGCACCGGTGGTGTTGGGCGACCTCCTGTACCCTTGCCCTTCTTGTCTTGAGGGCGGTGCTGTTGAGACTGAGGTGGTGGGGGTCTTTTACTCCCAGACCCCGAACTAAAACTCCTATACGCTCCTTCTCTACGGAGCTCGGCTCTCTGTGCCTCAACCATAAGGGCTTTGCTAGTAGCTGTGGCCCAATCATAGATGTCATGACCAAGTAAAGCATCTCGTAACTCAAATCTCAAGCCCTTCACAAATTTGGAGCTCCTTCTCTTCTCATACCTCGTAATATGAGGAGCATAACGTGCCAACCTATTAAACTCAGATATATTCCACAACCTGTTTTAAATCCATAAACTCCTGCTCTCTCCTTTCCATTGCTACTTGAGGGATATACTGAGCTCGAAACTCCCTCTCAAATACGGCCCAAGTGATCGCCGTACCCATAGGCTCAAGTCGGGACTGAACACTCTCCCACCACTCATAAGCTGCGTGCTGAAGTAAATGAATGGTACACTGGGCCTTCTCCTCCTCCGTACATGGGCAAATCTGAAAGATACGACTAATCTGTGTCAGCCAATACTCTGCCGCGATGTCATCCGTAGTCCCCACAAATTGAGGTGGGTTGTTCCTCCAAAATCTATCATATGCGGGCTCCATAACAGCCCTCTCCGGTTGAGGGACTGGTTGAGTTTGTTGTCTTCGAGCCTCTCTATAAAAATGGAACATCTCTGCATAGGCATCCTGTGAAGTAGGTATCGGTGGTGGTGGTAGAGGCAACCCTTGATCCGGTTGATATTGTGGTGAACGGTCACGACGTGGACGACCTCGAGGCATCCTTCAATCACAAACCATAGATATTCATGCATGTAAGTTAGTCTGTGCATATGTAAATGGTGAGAATAGCTGCATTTAAAAGCAAGCAAAAATGAACAATTAATGCAATTAAGCACATTGTCCTAAGTCGTACGACCTATACTGACACGACACGACACTAGAGCTCCGGTTTTGCAACCTAGAGCTCTGATACCACTTAAGGATGTAGCGCCCTGAGCTAAGTGACGCCACATCCCCCGCACCGAGGTTCAACCCGCATACGAAATAGGGAAATCCATACACGTGCCAAACTCACGGCGAACGGGAGACACACTCACTCCCTCGCTAGGCGGAACCTATGACAACCAAAACTCAAAGTGCGCGAAACAGATACACATGCGGAAGCGATTAAAGGATCAACATAAACTAGTCAAATAGCATAAAGGCCGCACTGGCCATAAGTATCCAAAATATCATCATCACTGTTATCAAGTAATCCTAAGTCCCACCAAGGACTAGAGCTATCAGATACTCTCGACACATATATACAAGTACCATCATGGCCAAAATCATATTTCCAAGTATATAAAAGTATGCCAATGTACGCATATACAAGTCGAATAGATGAAATGAGCTAGACTCTAAACTGAAAGACCACGACTTCATGTTAACTCCGCCTAGCTCAACACTTGTACCTGCAGTCAACGCCCAAAGGAGGAATCAGTCCAAGACTGGTGAGGTGAAAGATAATAATATAAGGGGTATAAGCTCGCTCAATAACAATAACCATAACTCACGCACACTAAAACCATTTCAATTGCTCGGCGAGATACGAGTCATTCCTCAACCTTTACTCCCACTCAAATGCAATTTTAAATCATAACAATAATAAAACAATCCAACCTTCACGCCCACTCATGATGGAAGAGAGGTATACGTTTCTCTAACCATCCACTACCTCACTGCATTAAGGCGTGGGTACATGACTCCCAACGCCCTCTTCGGGGGGATAAACCCGCCACGGCATAGAACCCTATAGTCCCACTACCTCCAGTGGTGTTCTAGGATCCCGTGTCACTATGGAGATCATGTAATTGGATTCCCGTCGGCCCTTGCTTCCCCGGTTCACCTCATACACAATTCCTCGGGCCCACAATAACACTTACCCCATGAGCGTCCTCATAGAGAACATCAATTCCATTTATCTCGCTAAAACATTTCATTTGTTACACTTTACGTAAAACACTTTGCACTTGACTCACGCGTGAAAACATTTGGGTAATTATCCCATAAATACACTTATCACTTTATGGAAACAGTTTTAATTGGATATAACAATCAATAACCCTTACACATATCCATATGTATAATATATAATATGGTCGCATGCGGGATGATAAAACAACATCACTCGGGGTTAAGGTCATATCCGCTTTCGACACCCGTCGCGGTGGGGGTTGATTGTATTGAAAGATTGTTAAAGAAACCTCACCTTGGACTTATAGAAAGGACAAAAGCCAAAAAGAGAGAAGTTATGTACGTCTACTCCTCCGCTGGTGGATCACCTGAGTTAAAGACACAATCTAGAATGAAACACGACTCAAAGAACCACACAAGAGACGCTCGGCTTATGTTTGATAATGATTACATGCAATAAGGATGAAATATGAATGCAACATGTTTGCATGATTCACATTTACACATATAAAGTAAGCAAACAAGAGTTATTAAATCATAATTAGCCTGCTTCAATTCATAATAGATACAAAGTAAACAAAATCAAAGTTCATCACTTATAACATGTTTGTGCAGAAACTTTCAGCACGTTCATGTCGTAGAAGAATCGTCATAACTTATTGCTCAAGAAGTATTTTAACGAACCGCAAAATTCCTGGTAAACTAGACATACAAATCTATCAAATGGTATAGGTCTTACTCCCTGTATGTTTCTGTAAAATTACAGATTTTTGATCAAAGTCACCACAATACAGCAACTCGGCTGCACTGACACCTTTCAGAAACGGGTCTGTTTACCATATCAAACGAGGTCGAAAAATTCTGAATTTTTGTAGGCACACTCCAGACACATATAAGAGCACCCATGTAAAACAGTTTTGAAAAATTCGAAGGTTTACTACTTCTGCTCAAGCTGCTAATCCAGATCGAGAAACAGGGGACAGCAGGTCGTTCCGTAATTTTTTCGGGGTATCAAATGAACTCGGATTAACATAAAATTGGACAAACATAAACCTTAATATTCTAGGATTATCCAGTTACAACAGTTTTCCAAAATTCAAAGGTTTAGTCCTTCTGATCAGTTTGAACTTTCAGATTCCAAAACAGAGCGAAAAGGTGACAGCAGTGTCTTTCGGAATTTTTTCGAGGTATCAAACGGACTCGGATGAACACGAATTTTTACGGAGAGAAACTTGAATATGTAAGGAATACCCAGTTAAAACAGTTTTGTAAAACGAGGACGTACGAGTTCAGAATTTCGTTTTAAACTCACTGCAGTAGCAGGGCTTCATGGCGGCAGTTGAGCAGTCATAGCTTTTTCTCAATTTTCTTCCAACAAAACCATGCTAAAACAATTTCATAACTCCCACGTAGATTATATACTCATATATATATCCAAGAATGAGATTAAATTCTATTTATTAAAGCCACGTTGAGCACGTTTCATGGCTAAATCATCCATTAAAAAAATCACGTAAGGGAAGCTTGATAAATACTAACAAATCCTACTCATCTAGACTATATTCTGTAATTAATATCATAAAAGCATGGATTTCAATGTTAAACACGAAGGAGCAAGATCTCTAACATATATTTGCAGGAACTTTTATCATTCTATCAAACTCAAATCCATCAATACATATATAACATATATGCACGCCATATCAGCTTGTTAAATGGAGAAAGGAATCACAAAGTGGATTTCTACCTGTTGTTAGCTGCTGAAATTCGAAGAGGAGGGAGAGCTAGCTAATTCGTGCTGCTCGTGGTGTGTGTGTGATGGAGGGAAGAGAGGAAGATGATGGTGAGGTAGGGTGGTTCGAGGTGTTTTTGTGTCTGCCGTGGGAGATGGCCAAATGAATGAGAAAATGGAATTGTTTTGTTCTCCTTTGTCTGATCAAATGCAAGGCTTGGGAAAACATTAAGAAAAAAAACAAAGAGGCACGTGTAGTGCATTGGAGAGAAGTCAGCAAATTATCTTTTTAAATTGCAATTGAATCCTTCTAAAATTAAATTGAAGCAATTCTTACCTCCAATTTTGAGGATGAAATCAATTAGATGCAATTAGTCTTTCTTTCTTTATTTATTATTTTTCCGAATTATGCAAACATTTTCACTTTAGCACATAATCCACCAAATTAAGTTTCGTTAAATAATTAGGGATATGGATTATAAGTGGCGAAAATAAGAAATTAAACTCTCACATATCATATACCTAATTTACGAAAAAGCGGGGCGTCACATTTACTGACTAGTATAGTATTTATCTTTTTGCTACTAATCTAGTTTCATTGCCATAACTATGAAATAATATTAACGTAATAACATGATTTATTTATCCAAAGTCTTGAGTAGGGTGTACGCAGTTGGTGCGGGTGATTTTATAAGTGAAATGGCGCCTAATCCTAGGTTTATAAAATTATAAACTATAATTGCATAATTATTTTTTCAAATCGAACGGTTTAGGTTGAGTGGTACCATTACATAGCTGGTGGATTGGTGGTTTGACAGATTATATATATAATTTTTAATAAAACTCTTTTATACTCATAATTTTACTTCAATAAACAAAAAAAATATAAAGAAAATGACAAAATTTTAATTTATAACGTATTGCAACAGTAATGTATAATTGTTTCAAAGTTTTACATATATACATATATATATATATATATATATATATATATATATATATATATATATATATATATATATATATTATTAAATAAATAAAATCATGTTATTAATATAAATCATGTAGTATAATTTTGTAGTTTATTAAACAACTTGTATCATTAATTCAACACGAAAATATTAGAATTAATTTATTCAAAAGTTTATAAGATATAATTAATACTATTAGAATTAATTTTATTCAAAAGCTTATAAGATTATAATTATAGAGTGATTTATAATTAAAGAAAGATTTATACAATTATATTTTGATTAGAATTACATGAAGCTAATTAAGAGTTTGATTAGAATGAAATATAATGGAAGAATATTTATATATTTAGAAAGTGTTTGATAGGTGAGATTAGTTTTTTTGACTTAATTTGAGTTAATTTATTTTGGGCTTTTTAACTCAAATTAAGCATGACTAGGTTATCTCAATCTACTGTTTGATATATGTAATTGGGTAGCAGCTAACTTAGTAATAGAAGCACAATTTTCTACTTGATACGATAGATTAAAGTGTTCTTAATATATTTTTACATTTTGTCATTTTTTCTATAATTATAATTTTTATTCAAATAAAAAAGTAATGTATATATATATATATGTAAACGATTCAATAGAAAACTTCGTTTTATGAAATAGAAAATCAAGAATTTATCATAACACCTATAAAATAGAAAATAAATATTTATCATTATACTGATTTGTTGAGAGCCAAGAAAAATATATTATCTTTAAATTGTAGAGAATGAAGAATCTCACCACAGAAAAATCTTTATAACTGAGGATTCTGAAAAATCTCAATACAAAAAAATCTTAGAATTGAGGATTCTGAAAAATCTCAAATAATATCTAAAAAATAGGAATTGTTTATACAAGTGGTGGGGATAAAATTGAGAGATAAAGATGAGAATAATGTGTTGAAAAAGTAATCTCAGTTAATCGCATCCCCCTTGTCGCGATTAAAAATTGGACTTAATCTGTGAAAAAGAGGGTTACGCGCGGGCTCCGAGATTCACGCGCTTGGCCCGAAATCTATAACCTCTACTAACTAACAGAAAATTAACTAACATTAAAACCAATAAAATAACCTAATCTCACCTATCTAACACTTTCTTAGTATTTTACAAAACTACCCTTAATTATATTTTACTGAAAATCTTACAATAAGAGTATTTTGGTCAATCACAAAAAGAATATTTACGTATCAATTTAATATTTTACAAAAATACCCTTAATTGTATTTTACTATAAAACTTACAATAAGTGTATTTTGACCGATCTCAAAGTTTCAAGAAACTAAAAACCCGAACTCGCACTTTTATAATATATATAGATTAGGGGATTTAGAAAAAATAAAAAGTGTATTGGGAAAGTAAAACATAGAATTTTCAAATAGGGGAGTTTAGGATAAATTTTAGAGAGAGTTGATTCTTATAATTTACTTTCCCAAAAACTATCAGCAAAACTATTTTGTAGAATTTGCCACCTAAACTATTCATTTTTTTTTTTGACTTTACTACCTGCGCGGGAAAAGTACCAAAACACCCGCATTTTGGACATGTGCTGGGCACATGATGCCTTTATCGGAATATTTTGGTCGAAAAATACAACTTAGGTGGAAAAGTGTAAAATTTAAAAGTTGAGGTGGTGATCGGAAAAAAAAATATATATATATTTAGATGGCAAAGTCTAAAAAAAAATAATTCAGATTGAAAAGAAAAAAAAAACCTCCAAAACTTTTTCAAAAAACAGAGTATATTTTAGCCGTGGCTAGGACTTGAACCCAGCACATCCAAAGATGTCGAATTTGATCAAATCATATTGCTACAACGGCTTACTCTGTCATTTACTGACTAGTATAGTATTTATCTTTTTGCTACTAATCTAGTTTCATTACCATAACTATGAAATAATATTAACGTAATAACATGATTTATTTATCCAAAATCTTGAGTAGGGTGGACACAGTTGGTGCGGGTGATTTTATAAGTGAAATGGCGCCTAGTCCCAGGTTTATAAAATTATAAATTGTAATTGCTTAATTATTTTTTAAATCTAACGGTTTAGGTTGAGCGGTACCATTTCATAACTGGTGGATTGACGGTTTGACAGATTATATATATAAATTTTAATAAAACCCTTCTATACTCATAATTTTACCACAATAAACAAAAAACAAATATAAAAAATATGATTATTTTTCAATTTGTAACATATTGCAACACTAATGCATAATGGTTTCAAAATTATACATATATATATATATATATGTATATATATATATATATATATATATATAAATAAAATAATCTTATAAATATAAATCATGTAGTATAATTTTATAGTTTATTAAACAACTTGTATCATTAATTCTATACAAAAATATTAGAATTAATTTATTTAAAAGTTTATAAGATATAATTAATACTATTAGAATTAATTTTATTCGAAAGCTTATAAGCTTATAATTATATAGTGATTTATAATTATAGAAAGATTTATAGAATTATATTTTGATTAGAATTAGATGAAGATAATTAAGAATTTGATTATAACGAAATATCCTGGAAGAATATTTATATATTTAGTATTTTACAAAACTACCCTTAATTATATTTTTCTGAAAATCTTACAATAAGAGTATTTTGGTCAATCACAAAAAGAATATTTATGTATCAATTTAGTATTTTACAAAAATACCCTTAATTGTATTTTACTATAACACTTACAATAAGGGTATTTTGACCGATCTCAAAGTTTCAAGAAACCCAAAACCCCAACTCGCACTTTTATAATATATATAGATTAGGGGATTTAGAAAAAATAAAAAGTGTATTGGGAAAGTAAAACATAGAATTTTCAAATAGGGGAGTTTAGGATAAATTTTAGAGAGAGTTGATTCTTATAATTTACTGTCCCAAAATTATCAGCAAAACTATTTTGTAGAATTTGCCACCTAAACTATTCATTTTTTTTAGACTTTACGGCCTTCGCGGGAAAAGTAACAAAACACCCTCATTTTGGGCATGTGCTGGGCACATGATGCCTTTATCGGAATATTTTGGTCGAAAAATCCAACTTAGGTGGAAAAGGGTAAAATTTAAAAGTTGAGGTGGTGATCGGAAAAAAAAGAATATTTAGATGGCAAAGTCTAAAAAATAGAATAATTCAGATGGAGAAAAAAAAAAAACCTCCAAAACTTTTTCAAAAAAGAGAGTATATTTTAGCCGTGGCTGGGACTTGAACCCAGGAGATCCAAAGATGTCGAATTTGATCAAATCATATTGCTACAACGGCTTACTCTTTCATTTACTGACTAGTATAGTATTTATCTTTTTGCTACTAATCTAGTTTCATTACCATAACTATGAAATAATATTAACGTAATAGCATGATTTATTTATCCAAAGTCTTGAGTAGGGTGTACGCAGTTGGTGCGGGTGATTTTATAAGTGAAATGGCGCCTAATCCTAGGTTTATAAAATTATAAACTATAATTACATAATTATTTTTTCAAATCGAACGGTTTAGGTTGAGTGGTACCATTACATAGCTGGTGGATTGGTGGTTTGACAGATTATATATATAATTTTTAATAAAACTCTTTTATACTCATAATTTTACTTCAATAAACAAAAAAAATATAAAGAAACTGACAAATTTTTAATTTATAACGTATTGTAACACTAATGCATAATTGTTTCAAAGTTATACATATATATATATATATATATATATATATATATATATATATTATTAAATAAATAAAATAATCTTATTAATACAAATCATGTAGTATAATTTTGTAGTTTATTAAACAACCTGTATCATTAATTCAACACGAAAATATTACAATTAATTTATTCAAAAGTTTATAAGATATAATTAATACTATTAGAATTAATTTTATTCAAAAGCTTATAAGATTATAATTATAGAGTGATTTATAATTAAAGAAAGATTTATACAATTATATTTTGATTAGAATTACATGAAGCTAATTAAGAGTTTGATTATAACGAAATATCCTGGAAGAATATTTATATATTTAGAGAGTGTTTGATAGGTGAGATTAGTTTTTTTGACTTAATTTGAGTTAATTTATTTTGGGCTTTTTAACTCAAATTAAGCATGATTAGGTTATCTCAATCTACTGTTTGATATATGTAATTGGGTAGCAGCTAACTTAGTAATAGAAGCACAATTTTCTACTTGATACGATAGATTAAAGTGTTCTTAATATATTTTTACATTTTGTCATTTTTTCTATAATTATAATTTTTATTCAAATAAAAAAGTAATGTATATATATATATATATATATATATATATATATATATATATGTAAACGATTCAATAGAAAACTTCGTTTTATGAAATAGAAAATCAAGAATTTATCATAACACCTATAAAATAGAAAATAAAGATTTATCATTATACTGATTTGTTGAGAGCCAATAAAAATATATTATCTTTAAATTGTAGAGAATGAAGAATCTCACCAGAGAAAAATCTTTAGAACTGAGGATTCTGAAAAATCTCAATACAAAAAAATCTTAGAATTGAGGATTCTGAAAAATCTCAAATAATTTCTAAAAAATAGGAATTGTTTATACAAGTGGTGGGGATAAAATTGAGAGATAAAGATGAGAATAATGTGTTGAAAAAGTAATCTCAGTTAATCGCACCCCCTTGTCGCGATAAAAAATTGGACTTAATCTGTGAAAAAGAGGGTTACGCGCGGGCTCAGAGATTCACGCGCTTGGCCCGAAATCTATAACCTCTACTAACTAACAGAAAATTAACTAATATTAAAACCAATAAAATAACCTAATCTCACCTATCTAACACTTTCTTAGTATTTTACAAAACTACCCTTAATTATATTTTACTGAAAATCTTACAATAAGAGTATTTTGGTCAATCACAAAAATAATATTTACGTATCAATTTAATATTTTACAAAAATACCCTTAATTGTATTTTACAATAAAACTTACAATAAGTGTATTTTGACCGATCTCAAAGTTTCAAGAAACTAAAAACCCGAACTCGCACTTTTATAATATATATAGATTAGGGGATTTAGAAAAAATAAAAAGTGTATTGGGAAAGTAAAACATAGAATTTTCAAATAGGGGAGTTTAGGATAAATTTTAGAGAGAGTTGATTCTTATAATTTACTTTCCCAAAAACTATCAGCAAAACTATTTTGTAGAATTTGCCACCTAAACTATTCATTTTTTTTTTTGACTTTACTACCTGCGCGGGAAAAGTACCGAAACACCCTCATTTTGGACATGTGCTGGGCACATGATGCCTTTATCGGAATATTTTGGTCGAAAAATGCAACTTAGGTGGAAAAGTGTAAAATTTAAAAGTTGAGGTGGTGATCGGAAAAAAAAAAAAAGAATATTTAGATGGCAAAGTCTAAAAAATAGAATAATTCAGATTGAAAAGAAAAAAAAAACCTCCAAAACTTTTTCAAAAAAGAGAGTATATTTTAGCCGTGGCTAGGACTTGAACCCAGCACATCCAAAGATGTCGAATTTGATCAAATCATATTGCTACAACGGCTTACTCTGTCATTTACTGACTAGTATAGTATTTATCTTTTTGCTACTAATCTAGTTTCATTACCATAACTATGAAATAATATTAACGTAATAACATGATTTATTTATCCAAAATCTTGAGTAGGGTGTACACAGTTGGTGCGGGTGATTTTGTAAGTGAAATGGCGCCTAGTCCCAGGTTTATAAAATTATAAATTGTAATTGCATAATTATTTTTTAAATCTAACGGTTTAGGTTGAGCGGTACCATTTCATAGCTGGTGGATTGACGGTTTGACAGATTATATATATAAATTTTAATAAAACCCTTCTATACTCATAATTTTACCACAATAAACAAAAAACAAATATAAAAAATATGATTATTTTTCAATTTGTAACATATTGCAACACTAATGCATAATGGTTTCAAAATTATACATATATATATATATATATATATATTATTAAATAAATAAAATAATCTTATAAATATAAATCATGTAGTATAATTTTATAGTTTATTAAACAACTTGTATCATTAATTCTGTACAAAAATATTAGAATTAATTTATTTAAAAGTTTATAAGATATAATTAATACTATTAGAATTAATTTTATTCGAAAGCTTATAAGCTTATAATTATATAGTGATTTATAATTAAAGAAAGATTTATACAATTATATTTTGATTAGAATTACATGAAGCTAATTAAGAGTTTGATTATAACGAAATATCCTGGAAGAATATTTATATATTTAGAGAGTGTTTGATAGGTGAGATTAGTTTTTTTGACTTAATTTGAGTTAATTTATTTTGGGCTTTTTAACTCAAATTAAGCATGATTAGGTTACCTCAATCTACTGTTTGATATATGTAATTGGGTAGCAGCTAACTTAGTAATAGAAGCACAATTTTCTACTTGATACGATAGATTAAAGTGTTCTTAATATATTTTTACATTTTGTCATTTTTTCTATAATTATAATTTTTATTCAAATAAAAAAGTAATGTATATATATATATATAAACGATTCAATAGAAAACTTCGTTTTATGAAATAGAAAATCAAGAATTTATCATAACACCTATAAAATAGAAAATAAAGATTTATCATTATACTGATTTGTTGAGAGCCAAGAAAAAAATAATATCTTTAAATTGTAGAGAATGAAGAATCTCACCACAGAAAAATCTTTATAACTGAGGATTCTGAAAAATCTCAATACAAAAAAATCTTAGAATTGAGGATTCTGAAAAATCTCAAATAATATCTAAAAAATAGGACTTGTTTATACAAGTGGTGGGGATAAAATTGAGAGATAAAGATGAGAATAATGTGTTGAAAAAGTAATCTCAGTTAATCGCACCCCCTTGTCGCGATTAAAAATTGGACTTAATCTGTGAAAAAGAGGGTTACGCGCGGGCTCAGAGATTCACGCGCTTGGCCCGAAATCTATAACCTCTACTAACTAACAGAAAATTAACTAATATTAAAACCAATAAAATAACCTAATCTCACCTATCTAACACTTTCTTAGTATTTTACAAAACTACCCTTAATTATATTTTACTGAAAATCTTACAATAAGAGTATTTTGGTCAATCACAAAAATAATATTTACGTATCAATTTAATATTTTACAAAAATACCCTTAATTGTATTTTACAATAAAACTTACAATAAGTGTATTTTGACCGATCTCAAAGTTTCAAGAAACTAAAAACCCGAACTCGCACTTTTATAATATATATAGATTAGGGGATTTAGAAAAAATAAAAAGTGTATTGGGAAAGTAAAACATAGAATTTTCAAATAGGGGAGTTTAGGATAAATTTTAGAGAGAGTTGATTCTTATAATTTACTTTCCCAAAAACTATCAGCAAAACTATTTTGTAGAATTTGCCACCTAAACTATTCATTTTTTTTTTTGACTTTACTACCTGCGCGGGAAAAGTACCGAAACACCCTCATTTTGGACATGTGCTGGGCACATGATGCCTTTATCGGAATATTTTGGTCGAAAAATGCAACTTAGGTGGAAAAGTGTAAAATTTAAAAGTTGAGGTGGTGATCGGAAAAAAAAAAAAAGAATATTTAGATGGCAAAGTCTAAAAAATAGAATAATTCAGATTGAAAAGAAAAAAAAAACCTCCAAAACTTTTTCAAAAAAGAGAGTATATTTTAGCCGTGGCTAGGACTTGAACCCAGCACATCCAAAGATGTCGAATTTGATCAAATCATATTGCTACAACGGCTTACTCTGTCATTTACTGACTAGTATAGTATTTATCTTTTCGCTACTAATCTAGTTTCATTACCATAACTATGAAATAATATTAACGTAATAACATGATTTATTTATCCAAAATCTTGAGTAGGGTGTACACAGTTGGTGCGGGTGATTTTGTAAGTGAAATGGCGCCTAGTCCCAGGTTTATAAAATTATAAATTGTAATTGCATAATTATTTTTTAAATCTAACGGTTTAGGTTGAGCGGTACCATTTCATAGCTGGTGGATTGACGGTTTGACAGATTATATATATAAATTTTAATAAAACCCTTCTATACTCATAATTTTACCACAATAAACAAAAAACAAATATAAAAAATATGATTATTTTTCAATTTGTAACATATTGCAACACTAATGCATAATGGTTTCAAAATTATACATATATATATATATATATATTATTAAATAAATAAAATAATCTTATAAATATAAATCATGTAGTATAATTTTATAGTTTATTAAACAACTTGTATCATTAATTCTGTACAAAAATATTAGAATTAATTTATTTAAAAGTTTATAAGATATAATTAATACTATTAGAATTAATTTTATTCGAAAGCTTATAAGCTTATAATTATATAGTGATTTATAATTAAAGAAAGATTTATACAATTATATTTTGATTAGAATTACATGAAGCTAATTAAGAGTTTGATTATAACGAAATATCCTGGAAGAATATTTATATATTTAGAGAGTGTTTGATAGGTGAGATTAGTTTTTTTGACTTAATTTGAGTTAATTTATTTTGGGCTTTTTAACTCAAATTAAGCATGATTAGGTTACCTCAATCTACTGTTTGATATATGTAATTGGGTAGCAGCTAACTTAGTAATAGAAGCACAATTTTCTACTTGATACGATAGATTAAAGTGTTCTTAATATATTTTTACATTTTGTCATTTTTTCTATAATTATAATTTTTATTCAAATAAAAAAGTAATGTATATATATATATATAAACGATTCAATAGAAAACTTCGTTTTATGAAATAGAAAATCAAGAATTTATCATAACACCTATAAAATAGAAAATAAAGATTTATCATTATACTGATTTGTTGAGAGCCAAGAAAAAAATAATATCTTTAAATTGTAGAGAATGAAGAATCTCACCACAGAAAAATCTTTATAACTGAGGATTCTGAAAAATCTCAATACAAAAAAATCATAGAATTGAGGATTCTGAAAAATCTCAAATAATATCTAAAAAATAGGACTTGTTTATACAAGTGGTGGGGATAAAATTGAGAGATAAAGATGAGAATAATGTGTTGAAAAAGTAATCTCAGTTAATCGCACCCCCTTGTCGCGATTAAAAATTGGACTTAATCTGTGAAAAAGAGGGTTACGCGCGGGCTCAGAGATTCACGCGCTTGACCCGAAATCTATAACCTCTACTAACTAACAGAAAATTAACTAATATTAAAACCAATAAAATAACCTAATCTCACCTATCTAACACTTTCTTAGTATTTTACAAAACTACCCTTAATTATATTTTACTGAAAATCTTACAATAAGAGTATTTTGGTCAATCACAAAAATAATATTTACGTATCAATTTAATATTTTACAAAAATACCCTTAATTGTATTTTACAATAAAACTTACAATAAGTGTATTTTGACCGATCTCAAAGTTTCAAGAAACTAAAAACCTGAACTCGCACTTTTATAATATATATAGATTAGGGGATTTAGAAAAAATAAAAAGTGTATTGGGAAAGTAAAACATAGAATTTTCAAATAGGGGAGTTTAGGATAAATTTTAGAGAGAGTTGATTCTTATAATTTACTTTCCCAAAAACTATCAGCAAAACTATTTTGTAGAATTTGCCACCTAAACTATTCATTTTTTTTTTGACTTTACTACCTGCGCGGGAAAAGTACCAAAACACCGTCATTTTGGACATGTGCTGGGCACATGATGCCTTTATCGGAATATTTTGGTCGAAAAATGCAACTTAGGTGGAAATGTGTAAAATTTAAAAGTTGAGGTGGTGATCGGAAAAAAAAAAAAAAGAATATTTAGATGGCAAAGTCTAAAAAATAGAATAATTCAGATTGAAAAGAAAAAAAAAACCTCCAAAACTTTTTCAAAAAAGAGAGTATATTTTAGCCGTGGCTAGGACTTGAACCCAGCACATCCAAAGATGTCGAATTTGATCAAATCATATTGCTACAACGGCTTACTCTGTCATTTACTGACTAGTATAGTATTTATCTTTTCGCTACTAATCTAGTTTCATTACCATAACTATGAAATAATATTAACGTAATAACATGATTTATTTATCCAAAATCTTGAGTAGGGTGTACACAGTTGGTGCGGGTGATTTTGTAAGTGAAATGGCGCCTAGTCCCAGGTTTATAAAATTATAAATTGTAATTGCATAATTATTTTTTAAATCTAACGGTTTAGGTTGAGCGGTACCATTTCATAGCTGGTGGATTGACGATTTGACAGATTATATATATAAATTTTAATAAAACCCTTCTATACTCATAATTTTACCACAATAAACAAAAAACAAATATAAAAAATATGATTATTTTTCAATTTGTAACATATTGCAACACTAATGCATAATGGTTTCAAAATTATACACATATATATACATATATATATATATATATATATATATATATCTATATATATATATATATATATATATTATTAAATAAATAAAATAATCTTACAAATATAAATCATGTAGTATAATTTTATAGTTTATTAAACAACTTGTATCATTAATTCTATACAAAAATATTAGAATTAATTTATTTAAAAGTTTATAAGATATAATTAATACTATTAGAATTAATTTTATTCGAAAGCTTATAAGCTTATAATTATATAGTGATTTATAATTAAAGAAAGATTTATAGAATTATATTTTGATTAGAATTAGATGAAGATAATTAAGAATTTGATTATAATGAAATATCCTGGAAGAATATTTATATATTTAGTATTTTACAAAACTACCCTTAATTAGATTTTACTGAAAATCTTACAATAAGAGTATTTTGGTCAATCACAAAAAGAATATTTATGTATCAATTTAGTATTTTACAAAAATACCCTTAATTGTAATTTACTATAACACTTACAATAAGGGTATTTTGACCGATCTCAAAGTTTCAAGAAACCAAAAACCCCAACTCGCACTTTTATAATATATATAGATTAGGGGATTTAGAAAAAATAAAAAGTGTATTGGGAAAGTAAAACATAGAATTTTCAAATAGGGGAGTTTAGGATAAATTTTAGAGAGAGAGTTGATTCTTATAATTTACTGTCCCAAAATTATCAGCAAAACTATTTTGTAGAATTTGCCACCTAAACTATTCATTTTTTTTAGACTTTACTGCCTTCGCGGGAAAAGTACCAAAACACCCTCATTTTGGGCATGTGCTGGGCACATGATGCCTTTATCGGAATATTTTGGTCGAAAAATCCAACTTAGGTGGAAAAGGGTAAAATTTAAAAGTTGAGGTGGTGATCGGAAAAAAAAAGAATATTTAGATGGCAAAGTCTAAAAAATAGAATAATTCAGATGGAGAAAAAAAAAAAAACCTCCAAAACTTTTTCAAAAGAGAGAGTATATTTTAGCCGTGGCTGGGACTTGAACCCAGGAGATCCAAAGATGTCGAATTTGATCAAATCATATTGCTACAACGGCTTACTCTTTCATTTACCGACTAGTATAGTATTTATCTTTTTGCTACTAATCTAGTTTCATTACCATAACTATGAAATAATATTAACGTAATAGCATGATTTATTTATCCAAAGTCTTGAGTAGGGTGTACGCAGTTGGTGCGGGTGATTTTATAAGTGAAATGGCGCCTAATCCTAGGTTTATAAAATTGTAAACTATAATTACATAATTATTTTTTCAAATCGAACGGTTTAGGTTGAGTGGTACCATTACATAGCTGGTGGATTGGTGGTTTGACAGATTATATATATAATTTTTAATAAAACTCTTTTATACTCATAATTTTACTTCAATAAACAAAAAAAATATAAAGAAAATGACAAAATTTTAATTTATAACGTATTGCAACACTAATGCATAATTGTTTCAAAGTTATACATATATATATATATATATATATATATATATTATTAAATAAATAAAATAATCTTATTAATACAAATCATGTAGTATAATTTTGTAGTTTATTAAACAACCTGTATCATTAATTCAACACGAAAATATTACAATTAATTTATTCAAAAGTTTATAAGATATAATTAATACTATTAGAATTAATTTTATTCAAAAGCTTATAAGATTATAATTATAGAGTGATTTATAATTAAAGAAAGATTTATACAATTATATTTTGATTAGAATTACATGAAGCTAATTAAGAGTTTGATTATAACGAAATATCCTGGAAGAATATTTATATATTTAGAGAGTGTTTGATAGGTGAGATTAGTTTTTTTGACTTAATTTGAGTTAATTTATTTTGGGCTTTTTAACTCAAATTAAGCATGATTAGGTTATCTCAATCTACTGTTTGATATATGTAATTGGGTAGCAGCTAACTTAGTAATAGAAGCACAATTTTCTACTTGATACGATAGATTAAAGTGTTCTTAATATATTTTTACATTTTGTCATTTTTTCTATAATTATAATTTTTATTCAAATAAAAAAGTAATGTATATATATATATATATATATATATATATATATATATATATATATATGTAAACGATTCAATAGAAAACTTCGTTTTATGAAATAGAAAATCAAGAATTTATCATAACACCTATAAAATAGAAAATAAAGATTTATCATTATACTGATTTGTTGAGAGCCAATAAAAATATATTATCTTTAAATTGTAGAGAATGAAGAATCTCACCAGAGAAAAATCTTTAGAACTGAGGATTCTGAAAAATCTCAATACAAAAAAATCTTAGAATTGAGGATTCTGAAAAATCTCAAATAATTTCTAAAAAATAGGAATTGTTTATACAAGTGGTGGGGATAAAATTGAGAGATAAAGATGAGAATAATGTGTTGAAAAAGTAATCTCAGTTAATCGCACCCCCTTGTCGCGATAAAAAATTGGACTTAATCTGTGAAAAAGAGGGTTACGCGCGGGCTCAGAGATTCACGCGCTTGGCCCGAAATCTATAACCTCTACTAACTAACAGAAAATTAACTAATATTAAAACCAATAAAATAACCTAATCTCACCTATCTAACACTTTCTTAGTGTTTTACAAAACTACCCTTAATTATATTTTACTGAAAATCTTACAATAAGAGTATTTTGGTCAATCACAAAAAGAATATTTACGTATCAATTTAATATTTTACAAAAATACCCTTAATTGTATTTTACTATAAAACTTACAATAAGTGTATTTTGACCGATCTCAAAGTTTCAAGAAACTAAAAACCCGAACTCGCACTTTTATAATATATATAGATTAGGGGATTTAGAAAAAATAAAAAGTGTATTGGGAAAGTAAAACATAGAATTTTCAAATAGGGGAGTTTAGGATAAATTTCAGAGAGAGTTGATTCTTATAATTTACTTTCCCAAAAACTATCAGCAAAACTATTTTGTAGAATTTGCCCCCTAAACTATTCATTTTTTTTTTTTTGACTTTACTACCTGCGCGGGAAAAGTACCAAAACACCCTCATTTTGGACATGTGTTGGGCACATGATGCCTTTATCGGAATATTTTGGTCGAAAAATGCAACTTAGGTGGAAAAGTGTAAAATTTAAAAGTTGAGGTGGTGATCGGAAAAAAAAAAAAAAAAAGCATATTTAGATGGCAAAGTCTAAAAAATAGAATAATTCAGATTGAAAAGAAAAAAAAAAACCTCCAAAACTTTTTCAAAAAAGAGAGTATATTTTAGCCGTGGCTAGGACTTGAACCCAGCACATCCAAAGATGTCGAATTTGATCAAATCATATTGCTACAACGGCTTACTCTGTCATTTACTGACTAGTATAGTATTTATCTTTTTGCTACTAATCTAGTTTCATTACCATAACTATGAAATAATATTAACGTAATAACATGATTTATTTATCCAAAATCTTGAGTAGGGTGTACACAGTTGGTGCGGGTGATTTTATAAGTGAAATGGCGCCTAGTCCCAGGTTTATAAAATTATAAATTGTAATTGCATAATTATTTTTTAAATCTAACGGTTTAGGTTGAGCGGTACCATTTCATAGCTGGTGGATTGACGGTTTGACAGATTATATATATAAATTTTAATAAAACCCTTCTATACTCATAATTTTACCACAATAAACAAAAAACAAATATAAAAAATATGATTATTTTTCAATTTGTAACATATTGCAACACTAATGCATAATGGTTTCAAAATTATACATATATATATATATATATATATATATATATATATATATATATTATTAAATAAATAAAATAATCTTATAAATATAAATCATGTAGTATAATTTTATAGTTTATTAAACAACTTGTATCATTAATTCTATACAAAAATATTAGAATTAATTTATTTAAAAGTTTATAAGATATAATTAATACTATTAGAATTAATTTTATTCGAAAGCTTATAAGCTTATAATTATATAGTGATTTATAATTAAAGAAAGATTTATAGAATTATATTTTGATTAGAATTAGATGAAGATAATTAAGAATTTGATTATAACGAAATATCCTGGAAGAATATTTATATATTTAGTATTTTACAAAACTACCCTTAATTATATTTTTCTGAAAATCTTACAATAAGAGTATTTTGGTCAATCACAAAAAGAATATTTATGTATCAATTTAGTATTTTACAAAAATACCCTTAATTGTAATTTACTATAACACTTACAATAAGGGTATTTTGACCGATCTCAAAGTTTCAAGAAACCAAAAACCCCAACTCGCACTTTTATAATATATATAGATTAGGGGATTTAGAAAAAATAAAAAGTGTATTGGGAAAGTAAAACATAGAATTTTCAAATAGGGGAGTTTAGGATAAATTTTAGAGAGAGAGTTGATTCTTATAATTTACTGTCCCAAAATTATCAGCAAAACTATTTTGTAGAATTTGCCACCTAAACTATTCATTTTTTTTAGACTTTACTGCCTTCGCGGGAAAAGTACCAAAACACCCTCATTTTGGGCATGTGCTGGGCACATGATGCCTTTATCGGAATATTTTGGTCGAAAAATCCAACTTAGGTGGAAAAGGGTAAAATTTAAAAGTTGAGGTGGTGATCGGAAAAAAAAAGAATATTTAGATGGCAAAGTCTAAAAAATAGAATAATTCAGATGGAGAAAAAAAAAAAACCTCCAAAACTTTTTCAAAAGAGAGAGTATATTTTAGCCGTGGCTGGGACTTGAACCCAGGAGATCCAAAGATGTCGAATTTGATCAAATCATATTGCTACAACGGCTTACTCTTTCATTTACCGACTAGTATAGTATTTATCTTTTTGCTACTAATCTAGTTTCATTACCATAACTATGAAATAATATTAACGTAATAGCATGATTTATTTATCCAAAGTCTTGAGTAGGGTGTACGCAGTTGGTGCGGGTGATTTTATAAGTGAAATGGCGCCTAATCCTAGGTTTATAAAATTGTAAACTATAATTACATAATTATTTTTTCAAATCGAACGGTTTAGGTTGAGTGGTACCATTACATAGCTGGTGGATTGGTGGTTTGACAGATTATATATATAATTTTTAATAAAACTCTTTTATACTCATAATTTTACTTCAATAAACAAAAAAAATATAAAGAAAATGACAAAATTTTAATTTATAACGTATTGCAACACTAATGCATAATTGTTTCAAAGTTATACATATATATATATATATATATATATATATATATATATTATTAAATAAATAAAATAATCTTATTAATACAAATCATGTAGTATAATTTTGTAGTTTATTAAACAACCTGTATCATTAATTCAACACGAAAATATTACAATTAATTTATTCAAAAGTTTATAAGATATAATTAATACTATTAGAATTAATTTTATTCAAAAGCTTATAAGATTATAATTATAGAGTGATTTATAATTAAAGAAAGATTTATACAATTATATTTTGATTAGAATTACATGAAGCTAATTAAGAGTTTGATTATAACGAAATATCCTGGAAGAATATTTATATATTTAGAGAGTGTTTGATAGGTGAGATTAGTTTTTTTGACTTAATTTGAGTTAATTTATTTTGGGCTTTTTAACTCAAATTAAGCATGATTAGGTTATCTCAATCTACTGTTTGATATATGTAATTGGGTAGCAGCTAACTTAGTAATAGAAACACAATTTTCTACTTGATACGATAGATTAAAGTGTTCTTAATATATTTTTACATTTTGTCATTTTTTCTATAATTATAATTTTTATTCAAATAAAAAAGTAATGTATATATATATATATATATATATATATATATATATATATGTAAACGATTCAATAGAAAACTTCGTTTTATGAAATAGAAAATCAAGAATTTATCATAACACCTATAAAATAGAAAATAAAGATTTATCATTATACTGATTTGTTGAGAGCCAATAAAAATATATTATCTTTAAATTGTAGAGAATGAAGAATCTCACCAGAGAAAAATCTTTAGAACTGAGGATTCTGAAAAATCTCAATACAAAAAAATCTTAGAATTGAGGATTCTGAAAAATCTCAAATAATTTCTAAAAAATAGGAATTGTTTATACAAGTGGTGGGGATAAAATTGAGAGATAAAGATGAGAATAATGTGTTGAAAAAGTAATCTCAGTTAATCGCACCCCCTTGTCGCGATAAAAAATTGGACTTAATCTGTGAAAAAGAGGGTTACGCGCGGGCTCAGAGATTCACGCGCTTGGCCCGAAATCTATAACCTCTACTAACTAACAGAAAATTAACTAATATTAAAACCAATAAAATAACCTAATCTCACCTATCTAACACTTTCTTAGTGTTTTACAAAACTACCCTTAATTATATTTTACTGAAAATCTTACAATAAGAGTATTTTGGTCAATCACAAAAAGAATATTTACGTATCAATTTAATATTTTACAAAAATACCCTTAATTGTATTTTACTATAAAACTTACAATAAGTGTATTTTGACCGATCTCAAAGTTTCAAGAAACTAAAAACCCGAACTCGCACTTTTATAATATATATAGATTAGGGGATTTAGAAAAAATAAAAAGTGTATTGGGAAAGTAAAACATAGAATTTTCAAATAGGGGAGTTTAGGATAAATTTCAGAGAGAGTTGATTCTTATAATTTACTTTCCCAAAAACTATCAGCAAAACTATTTTGTAGAATTTGCCCCCTAAACTATTCATTTTTTTTTTTTTGACTTTACTACCTGCGCGGGAAAAGTACCAAAACACCCTCATTTTGGACATGTGTTGGGCACATGATGCCTTTATCGGAATATTTTGGTCGAAAAATGCAACTTAGGTGGAAAAGTGTAAAATTTAAAAGTTGAGGTGGTGATCGGAAAAAAAAAAAAAAAAAGCATATTTAGATGGCAAAGTCTAAAAAATAGAATAATTCAGATTGAAAAGAAAAAAAAAAACCTCCAAAACTTTTTCAAAAAAGAGAGTATATTTTAGCCGTGGCTAGGACTTGAACCCAGCACATCCAAAGATGTCGAATTTGATCAAATCATATTGCTACAACGGCTTACTCTGTCATTTACTGACTAGTATAGTATTTATCTTTTTGCTACTAATCTAGTTTCATTACCATAACTATGAAATAATATTAACGTAATAACATGATTTATTTATCCAAAATCTTGAGTAGGGTGTACACAGTTGGTGCGGGTGATTTTATAAGTGAAATGGCGCCTAGTCCCAGGTTTATAAAATTATAAATTGTAATTGCATAATTATTTTTTAAATCTAACGGTTTAGGTTGAGCGGTACCATTTCATAGCTGGTGGATTGACGGTTTGACAGATTATATATATAAATTTTAATAAAACCCTTCTATACTCATAATTTTACCACAATAAACAAAAAACAAATATAAAAAATATGATTATTTTTCAATTTGTAACATATTGCAACACTAATGCATAATGGTTTCAAAATTATACATATATATATATATATATATATATATATATATATATATATATATATTATTAAATAAATAAAATAATCTTATAAATATAAATCATGTAGTATAATTTTATAGTTTATTAAACAACTTGTATCATTAATTCTATACAAAAATATTAGAATTAATTTATTTAAAAGTTTATAAGATATAATTAATACTATTAGAATTAATTTTATTCGAAAGCTTATAAGCTTATAATTATATAGTGATTTATAATTAAAGAAAGATTTATAGAATTATATTTTGATTAGAATTAGATGAAGATAATTAAGAATTTGATTATAACGAAATATCCTGGAAGAATATTTATATATTTAGTATTTTACAAAACTACCCTTAATTATATTTTTCTGAAAATCTTACAATAAGAGTATTTTGGTCAATCACAAAAAGAATATTTATGTATCAATTTAGTATTTTACAAAAATACCCTTAATTGTAATTTACTATAACACTTACAATAAGGGTATTTTGACCGATCTCAAAGTTTCAAGAAACCAAAAACCCCAACTCGCACTTTTATAATATATATAGATTAGGGGATTTAGAAAAAATAAAAAGTGTATTGGGAAAGTAAAACATAGAATTTTCAAATAGGGGAGTTTAGGATAAATTTTAGAGAGAGAGTTGATTCTTATAATTTACTGTCCCAAAATTATCAGCAAAACTATTTTGTAGAATTTGCCACCTAAACTATTCATTTTTTTTAGACTTTACTGCCTTCGCGGGAAAAGTACCAAAACACCCTCATTTTGGGCATGTGCTGGGCACATGATGCCTTTATCGGAATATTTTGGTCGAAAAATCCAACTTAGGTGGAAAAGGGTAAAATTTAAAAGTTGAGGTGGTGATCGGAAAAAAAAAGAATATTTAGATGGCAAAGTCTAAAAAATAGAATAATTCAGATGGAGAAAAAAAAAAAACCTCCAAAACTTTTTCAAAAGAGAGAGTATATTTTAGCCGTGGCTGGGACTTGAACCCAGGAGATCCAAAGATGTCGAATTTGATCAAATCATATTGCTACAACGGCTTACTCTTTCATTTACCGACTAGTATAGTATTTATCTTTTTGCTACTAATCTAGTTTCATTACCATAACTATGAAATAATATTAACGTAATAGCATGATTTATTTATCCAAAGTCTTGAGTAGGGTGTACGCAGTTGGTGCGGGTGATTTTATAAGTGAAATGGCGCCTAATCCTAGGTTTATAAAATTGTAAACTATAATTACATAATTATTTTTTCAAATCGAACGGTTTAGGTTGAGTGGTACCATTACATAGCTGGTGGATTGGTGGTTTGACAGATTATATATATAATTTTTAATAAAACTCTTTTATACTCATAATTTTACTTCAATAAACAAAAAAAATATAAAGAAAATGACAAAATTTTAATTTATAACGTATTGCAACACTAATGCATAATTGTTTCAAAGTTATACATATATATATATATATATATATATATATATATATTATTAAATAAATAAAATAATCTTATTAATACAAATCATGTAGTATAATTTTGTAGTTTATTAAACAACCTGTATCATTAATTCAACACGAAAATATTACAATTAATTTATTCAAAAGTTTATAAGATATAATTAATACTATTAGAATTAATTTTATTCAAAAGCTTATAAGATTATAATTATAGAGTGATTTATAATTAAAGAAAGATTTATACAATTATATTTTGATTAGAATTACATGAAGCTAATTAAGAGTTTGATTATAACGAAATATCCTGGAAGAATATTTATATATTTAGAGAGTGTTTGATAGGTGAGATTAGTTTTTTTGACTTAATTTGAGTTAATTTATTTTGGGCTTTTTAACTCAAATTAAGCATGATTAGGTTATCTCAATCTACTGTTTGATATATGTAATTGGGTAGCAGCTAACTTAGTAATAGAAACACAATTTTCTACTTGATACGATAGATTAAAGTGTTCTTAATATATTTTTACATTTTGTCATTTTTTCTATAATTATAATTTTTATTCAAATAAAAAAGTAATGTATATATATATATATATATATATATATATATATATATATATATATATATATATATATATATATATATATATATATATGTAAACGATTCAATAGAAAACTTCGTTTTATGAAATAGAAAATCAAGAATTTATCATAACACCTATAAAATAGAAAATAAAGATTTATCATTATACTGATTTGTTGAGAGCCAATAAAAATATATTATCTTTAAATTGTAGAGAATGAAGAATCTCACCAGAGAAAAATCTTTAGAACTGAGGATTCTGAAAAATCTCAATACAAAAAAATCTTAGAATTGAGGATTCTGAAAAATCTCAAATAATTTCTAAAAAATAGGAATTGTTTATACAAGTGGTGGGGATAAAATTGAGAGATAAAGATGAGAATAATGTGTTGAAAAAGTAATCTCAGTTAATCGCACCCCCTTGTCGCGATAAAAAATTGGACTTAATCTGTGAAAAAGAGGGTTACGCGCGGGCTCAGAGATTCACGCGCTTGGCCCGAAATCTATAACCTCTACTAACTAACAGAAAATTAACTAATATTAAAACCAATAAAATAACCTAATCTCACCTATCTAACACTTTCTTAGTGTTTTACAAAACTACCCTTAATTATATTTTACTGAAAATCTTACAATAAGAGTATTTTGGTCAATCACAAAAAGAATATTTACGTATCAATTTAATATTTTACAAAAATACCCTTAATTGTATTTTACTATAAAACTTACAATAAGTGTATTTTGACCGATCTCAAAGTTTCAAGAAACTAAAAACCCGAACTCGCACTTTTATAATATATATAGATTAGGGGATTTAGAAAAAATAAAAAGTGTATTGGGAAAGTAAAACATAGAATTTTCAAATAGGGGAGTTTAGGATAAATTTCAGAGAGAGTTGATTCTTATAATTTACTTTCCCAAAAACTATCAGCAAAACTATTTTGTAGAATTTGCCCCCTAAACTATTCATTTTTTTTTTTTTGACTTTACTACCTGCGCGGGAAAAGTACCAAAACACCCTCATTTTGGACATGTGTTGGGCACATGATGCCTTTATCGGAATATTTTGGTCGAAAAATGCAACTTAGGTGGAAAAGTGTAAAATTTAAAAGTTGAGGTGGTGATCGGAAAAAAAAAAAAAAAAAGCATATTTAGATGGCAAAGTCTAAAAAATAGAATAATTCAGATTGAAAAGAAAAAAAAAAACCTCCAAAACTTTTTCAAAAAAGAGAGTATATTTTAGCCGTGGCTAGGACTTGAACCCAGCACATCCAAAGATGTCGAATTTGATCAAATCATATTGCTACAACGGCTTACTCTGTCATTTACTGACTAGTATAGTATTTATCTTTTTGCTACTAATCTAGTTTCATTACCATAACTATGAAATAATATTAACGTAATAACATGATTTATTTATCCAAAATCTTGAGTAGGGTGTACACAGTTGGTGCGGGTGATTTTATAAGTGAAATGGCGCCTAGTCCCAGGTTTATAAAATTATAAATTGTAATTGCATAATTATTTTTTAAATCTAACGGTTTAGGTTGAGCGGTACCATTTCATAGCTGGTGGATTGACGGTTTGACAGATTATATATATAAATTTTAATAAAACCCTTCTATACTCATAATTTTACCACAATAAACAAAAAACAAATATAAAAAATATGATTATTTTTCAATTTGTAACATATTGCAACACTAATGCATAATGGTTTCAAAATTATACATATATATATATATATATATATATATATATATATATATATATATATATATATATATTATTAAATAAATAAAATAATCTTATAAATATAAATCATGTAGTATAATTTTATAGTTTATTAAACAACTTGTATCATTAATTCTATACAAAAATATTAGAATTAATTTATTTAAAAGTTTATAAGATATAATTAATACTATTAGAATTAATTTTATTCGAAAGCTTATAAGCTTATAATTATATAGTGATTTATAATTAAAGAAAGATTTATAGAATTATATTTTGATTAGAATTAGATGAAGATAATTAAGAATTTGATTATAACGAAATATCCTGGAAGAAGATTTATATATTTAGTATTTTACAAAATTACCCTTAATTATATTTTACTGAAAATCTTACAATAAGAGTATTTTGGTCAATCACAAAAAGAATATTTACGTGTCAATTTAGTATTTTACAAAAATACCCTTAATTGTATTTTACTATAACTGTCACACCCCAAAATTTTTAAAATAAATAGTCATAATACTAACTTATATTTTTAGTAATTAAGATACTAACTTATATAAATTTGATGTTTAAAAGTCAACTAGATACTTGACTTTACAACTATTAGCTATTTAATCGTTAATTCTAGATAATAAAAATTAGTACTAATCTAGAGTATTCTAGACATTTAATTATTAGAAAAATATTATAAATATATATATAAGTGATTTTAGTTAAACTCAACAGGAGGTATTAGACTATTTACAAAATAAAACGTAAATTGATTTCCCCCTTAAAGCTTCTGGAAAGGGAATAGGATATTCAGATAAACTTAAAAGGAGATTTAATTATTATACTAAAAATAATAATAAAGATAAACTCCAAAGAAAGACTTTTATCTGAAATATTTAATAGCCAATAGCAATCGTTTACCTTCCTTAACCCAAGAAGAAAGATAGATGAGGTTTGTTGCGTCATAACATTTATCTGCATGAACCTATAAGACATGCATGATTCCCACGTACAAACCTATAAGGCATGCATGGTCCACACGTTGCAAAGCTATAAGGCATGCATAACTCCCAAGTTGCAAACCTATAAACCTATAAGCTACGTTTAATTAATTTACTAATAAAATTGCCCCTATAAATAGTTCCTTGTCCTGTCATTTTCACTCCAACACAAAAAGGTAAGTTCCATAAATCCTCTAAGTTTCCTTCTTTAATTTATCTTTCTAATACATATCTAAAGTCATAAAAGACTTCCATTTTCTTATCATCATTCCCCACCACACGTGCACCATAATATTTAAAGTCAAATTCTTGCATGCATATTATTTAATAAATTCTTCCCTCATCATCACTATCACACGCACACACATCAAGTTAATTGTTCTTAGCCAGTACGAGCATCTGTATGAAATCTAAAATCCATAGGCACATGTTCATGCACGGATACCTATATATGCAATATATAGATATGTAAATTCATACTATATAGGTACATACATAAGCTAAACATTTGTCTTGGAATTGTATAATCATTTCATTAATTATGGGGCTTAAATGATTCACTTTTATATTTCAGTAATAAGATTTCTAAACAAGATATTTTCACCTAGGGATTTATAGTAGGTATACGAGACTTAGAAAAAAATTTAGGAATTAAAACTAATAGTTGAGTTTCGATAGGGTAGCCAATTGGATCTTTTTACCTAAATTAAACTCTGACGGAAGTCTTTGTTGTGAAATTCTAGGCAATACCGTAGATCAATCTGCGAATCTCCCGATCGAAACTTAAGCTTATACCAGGTGAGTGCCTTTAACTTTTCTCGCTGGGGCATTGAACTATTTATATAGTAAATATTCGCGTATGACCAACCCCATTTGTTGTGAATTGTTTTATAATCCCTTAGATATATATCTGCATTTTAGGATATATATATTGTTATTTGTCGCGATTTGATTATATATATTACTTCCTATTTTCATTTGTTCGATATACTGTATTATCAAATTGGGTGAGCTGGTACTGTTTACTGTTACTGATTGACACCCTTGGGGACGCCCTTGGGAGAGTCGGGCCCAGGTATCGTACAGGCGGGACTATCGGGTGGCACGGGCCGACGGTAGGGTCCTCTTTGTCCGTTACCATACTGCAGGATTCAATTACATTTACAGTCGGAGGTTGGTTGTAATGGAATTGGGTCGGTGTATTGACCCGGGCACGGGGTACACCTACTGATACTGTTGTCGAGATGATTTCTCGATATTTGGAGGGAGAAGGGATTTGTTTGTTTTATTGGTTTTCTTTTGGAAGTAAAGGTTGGAGAATTCCTGCTCACCATTACATCATCAGAAATCATTTATTTTACCTTTATAAAAATTATTTTTAGCACGTTTAAATTCTTGTTATTTTATATTTCATATTGCCTTTTCAGATTTTTACCATATGTATATTCGGCCTCACTAAGTCCTTTTGACTTACAACCCCCTTCTGTTCATTGCCTCAGAATAAGGCACCATGTCAGCTCAAACACCAGTAGGAGAATCCGTCGGTAGGAGGCGTCACTTTTTGTTTAAGAAAGTAGGTTTGTGTAATATAGGCCTGGTTGTAAAATAGGGTTTAAGACGTACTCCCTTTTGATCAAGTTGTCCTTTTGGGATCGGATATCATACCGTTTGTAATAATCAGTCTATCTACTTTACGCTTCCGCTTACTCTTTTAGTTTGATGCTACTGTTATGCGGTGAACGTATTATATAAATTCAATATATAATACGGTCATCAGTGGGCCCCGATCACTCTCTGAGAGGGGTCCCACAAAGGTGGTATCAGAGCATGGTTTATTATTTGAACCATGTTCTTAGGACGTTTAGTGTGTCAGTCCTAGGATATAGTTGAGACTTAGGATAAGTGGGAGATTTTATCCTAACGAGTCCAGTTACTTGATTGGTTGCAGATGGCCGAAAAACCAGAAATAGGGTACGAAGGTCATGATAGCGTTCGCCGGGATTATGGTAGGATAGGACCAGGACGTGAAGGAGGAGTACAGATTCGCCGAGACTATCCCTCCTTATACTACTATCCTACCGGTAGTGAACCTGCAGGATTTCTCCCGAGGCACGTAGCAGAAGAGCTTTCCTTAGATCGTGACCGTCTTCACAATGATCGTGATGATGCCAGAGAACTAGCCTGGTACCGGAACACGCTGGTTGAAAATCTTTCCAACCAACTCTCAACTGAACAGGCAATGGTCCAGGAGCTTCAAGGTCAACTCCACTCAAAGATGAATGAGCTGACGAATACTGAACAACAGCTCCAGGAAAACAAGGAGCAGGTGATAACTCTTGGACAACAGTTACAAGAGAAAGCTGCAGAAAGTGAGTATTGGCATCATAGGACTGAAACTAAGCGCGTCATGTTGCGAGAACGGGAGAATCAGGTCAGAAGGCTGCAAAACGAACTCCTTGCCCTGAGAGAAGCTCAGCCTGCTGCCCCCGCACAACATATGGAGGAAGAACCGGAGGAGTCTATTGCAGAGAACAATGTTCAGAACTAGACAGACACGCTAGTATAATTAACTATAGGCTTTAGAAATAAAACGAAGGGTCTCTAGTCTAATCCAATTTTGTTCCCTAGGGTTAGACTTCTTGCATCGGCTAACTATGACCCTTGTGCATGTAACTGCATTAGCAGTTTTCATGTACACATTTTGGTGTGACTGTTATATTTAGTTTGAATATTATATAGTACGTTAGTTTAACCTTCCTTGCTCTGTTTATAATAGAAGTTAAATTCTTACCAGATAACCAACAATGACTACTCGTAGAGGATCCGCTCGTAACCGACGATTGTCAGACTTTTCCCTAGGACCAAGTAATGAAATAGAAACTCAATCTCCAGAAGATTACCAGGAGGGACAATTTCAAGATACTGAGCCTAGGCGTAACCCTTTCCCACTGAATCAAGAAAACGACAATGAAACCCTTCATGAAATGATGAACATGTGGCGACAGTTTGTGCAAACCTGTCAGCAACAACAGCAGGATCCTCAGCCAGAAGATGAGAAAGAAAAAGAAAAGAGACTCGATCGTTTCCTACGTTTCAACCCTCCTAAATTTTATGGCGAACCTGATGATCAGAAGGCTGAATCATGGATCGCGGCACTTGTTAAGATCTTTAGGATTCTACGTTGTAACGAGCATGAACAGGTGGAATATGTTGTCTTCCTTATGGAAGGTGCAACTGGCAACTGGTGGAGACTTATAGAACAAAAGTGGGACGACAACGATACACCAGTGACCTGGCCAAACTTTATGAAGGAATTTACTGATAAGTTTGTGCCCCAGGTAGTGAGAGATGCTAGAGAAAAACAGTTTATGGAGTTAATTCAGGGAACCAACAATGTCGCTGAGTATGAAGCCAAATTTGCCAACCTTGTGCCATATGCCCATCACATAATGCATGATGAAAGGCGAAAAACTAAACGTTTTATCCAAGGATTGCGACCTGAAATACGCTGGGCCCTCATGTCCATTGATATCGAGGAATATACGAAGGCGGTGAGCAAATCGATGACAGTGGAAGCAGAGATTAAGGAAATCAAGCAAATTACCAATAAACCTAATAAGGTCAAGGCACCCAACCCTGGAGGACCATATAGGAGGTTTGATCCCCAAAATACTAAACGAGCTCGTATTGAGGGAAATAGGGCACCAAATCAGGTGGGGAATACCAGAAAGGGTGGATGTGATTATTGTGGGCATCCAAGCCATGTCGAATCAAATTGCTGGAGAAAAGAGGGAAAGTGCATAGCCTGTGGAGATGACCAACACATGATCAGAGACTGCCCTAAAGCTCGAAGACCAATGCCCAACCAAGCAAATCAGAGAGGAAGAGCACCGACACCACCAGCTGGAAAACCAAAAGTGAGGGCAAGAGCATATGCATTGGAAGGAGAGGAAGGTCCGGACCCAACAGCAGTGGTGGAAGGTACGATTCACATCCTAAATACTTCTGCGAAGGCATTATATGACCCTGGAGCTACTCATTCTTTTATAGCTGCTAACCTCATAATATGTTTAAGAATGAAATTAGAATACTCACCATATAGCTTTGAGGTTAGTACTCCTATGGGCTCTAGTTATATTAGCGATCGAATTTGGAGAAAATGTCCAGTGAGGATCGCCGATAAGATATACCCAGCTGACCTAATAGAATTACCTCTCCAAGGCTACGACTTAATTCTGGGGATGGATTGGCTATATGAACATCAAGCCCAACTAAATTGCTTCACCAAGGAGATTATTTTAGGAAACGATAACCCATCCAAATCTGAAACCTTACGTGCTGTATCACAAACCCTTCCACTGATCTCGGTAGTTGAAGCTAAGAAATACGTCAAACAAGGAGCTATGGGATTCATCGCGTACCTACTCAATAAGCCAAAGGATCAAGTGAATATCGAGGAAGTACCAGTAGTAAATGAGTTCCTTAAGGTGTTTCCAGAGAATTTAAACTCACTACCTCCAACCCGAGAGATCGAGTTCGTGATTGACATCATACCGGGAGCGGAGCCTTACTCGAAAACACCATATCGAATGGCCCCAGCAGAGCTGAAGGAATTAAAGAACCAACTGAACGAGTTGATAAAGTGTGGATACATTCGGCCTAGCACATCACCTTGGGGAGCGCCTGTGCTTTTCGTTAAGAAGAAAGATGGGACGCTTCGAATGTGTATTGACTATCGAGAGTTAAATCGTATGACTGTCAAAAACAAGTACCCGCTACCCCATATAGAGGAATTATTTGATCTATTACAAGGGTCACAACTTTACTCGAAATTAGACTTGAGACAGGGGTACTATCAACTGGGGGTTCGAGGAGAAGATATTCCTAAAACCGCTTTCAACACTCGATATGGTCATTTTGAATTCATTGTCATGCCTTTTGGGTTGACAAATGCCCCTGTAGCTTTCATGGATATGATGCACCGAGTTTTTTGACCCTATTTGGATCAATTTGTGGTTATCTTTATCGACGACATCTTGGTGTAGTCCAAGACTCAAGGGGAACATGCCGAACATTTGCGTATTGTGCTGCAAACGTTGAAGGATAATAAGCTTTACGCGAAATTCAATAAATGCGAATTCTGGTTGGAAAAGGTGATCTTTCTAGGTCACATAATCTCTAAGAATGGCATTGAAGTCGACCCTTCTAAAGTTGAGGCAGTTAACAGCTGGAAGCGACCAACAACACCTACGGAGGTCAGAAGTTTTCTAGGTCTTGCAGGTTATTATCGACGCTTCGTACAAGACTTCTCCAAGATTGCTGAGCCACTAACAAAACTGACTCGCAAGGACTCTCCTTATCAGTGGACAGAGAAGTGCGAGGTTAGTTTTCAGGAACTAAAGAAGCGCTTGATGACAGCCCCAATATTGGCCTTACCCGATGGGTTAGAAGAGTTTATAGTCTATACGGATGCCTCTAAAGAAGGGTTAGGATGTGTATTAATGCAAAAAGGGAAGGTTATAGCCTATGCTTCCCGGAAACTTCGACCCCACGAGCAAAACTACCCTACCCATGATCTCGAACTAGCAGCAATCATATTTGCTCTAGCCAAATGGAGGCATTACTTATATGGGACCAGCTTTGAGATATATACAGTTCATAAGAGTTTGAAGTATTTGTTTACTCAAAAGGAATTGAATATGAGGCAAAGGAGATGGATGGAATTTTTGGAAGACTATGACTGTCAAATCCTATATCATCCAGGAAAAGCGAACGTGGTGGCAGATGCTCTTAGTCGGAAGGCAGTAGTCGCACAATTGAAAGCCAACGAGGAATGTATCGAACAACCCCGAGATTCCATTGGAATAAAGTCACGCGTACGGATTGCAAGTCTGACAATTCAATCGGAACTTGTCTCTAGAATCCGTGAGGCTCAAGCCAAAGATGAATGGATCCAGAAACAACTTTTCATATCAAAGGGAAGTACCACTAGTGATTGGAGACTTGATGAACTGGGAATCGTGCGCTATAAGGAAAGAATTTACGTACCTGATGAGCTGAAAAGGAAAATACTAAAAGAGGCTCACAAAACGCCTTACACTATCCACCCCGGAGGAACAAAGATGTATCATGACTTGAAAAGATACTACTGGTGGAACGGTATGAAGAGAGACGTGTCTGATTTTATAAGGCAGTGTTTAACTTGCCAAATGGTAAAAGGGGAACACCCAAAGCCAGGTGGTACACTGCAACCCTTACCCATCCCAACATGGAAGTGGGATCAGGTCACAATGGACTTTCTGATGGGATTGCCTAAGGTAAGAGGAGGATATGATAGTATATGGGTAATTGTAGACAGGTTAACCAAATCCGCCCACTTCTTACCTGTCAAGACAAATGATAAAGTAGAAGCTTTGGCTGAACTTGACCAACGGGAGATTGTTAAATTACATGGCATCCCCACTAGTATAGTATCTGATCGATATCCCAAATTTACATCTAGATTGTGGCAAAGGTTGCAAGAGCATATGGGAACAAAATTACATTTCAGTACGCCGGCACATCCTCAAACAGATGGGCAATCAGAAAGACTAATAGGATATCTGGAAGATATGCTGAGGTTATGTGTGCTAGATGTTGGCAATAGCTGGATTAAGTGTTTACCACTTATTGAATTTGCCTATAATAATAGCTATCAAGCCTCTATACAGATGGCTCCTTACGAGGCTTTGTACGGGCGGAAATGTCGATCTCCGCTATATTGGGATCTGGATGAACGAAGATGGACGAAGGATGGAATACATCGAGCTATACAACCAGAACTCATCCAAGATGCTATTGATAAGGTGCAAATCATAAAACAGAAAATGAAAGAAGCCCAGGATAGACAGAAAAGCTACTCGGACAAACGGCGAAGAGAATTGGAAATTGAAGTTGGAGATAACGTGTTCCTTAAGGTCTCTCCAAGAAAAGGGTTTAGCAGAATATGGAAAGGAGGAAAATTAAGCCCGAGATACGTTGGACCTTTTGAGATCATTGAGCGAATAGGAAAAGTAGCTTATCGATTAGATCTACCACCCAACCTTACCGGCATTCATAACGTATTTCAAGTCTCGCAACTGCGAAAATATTATCCAGATGAAACTCACATAATACCTCTCAAAGGCATACCCCTCGAAGCTAATCTCTCTTATGAGGAAAAACCCATCCGTATCCTAGACAAGAAATTCCAAGAGCTTAGGAACCGAAAAATTCCTTTGGTAAAAGTATTATGGCGAAACCATCAGGTCGAAGAAGCCACATGGGAACCCGAGGATAAGATGCTCAAACACCATCCCGAGTTATTTACAAAATCAGGTTAGAATCTGGGGACCAGATTTCTTTTAGGGGGGGAGAGTTGTCACACCCCAAAATTTTTAAAATAAATAGTCATAATACTAACTTATATTTTTAGTAATTAAGATACTAACTTATATAAATTTGATGTTTAAAAGTCAACTAGATACTTGACTTTACAACTATTAGCTATTTAATCGTTAATTCTAGATAATAAAAATTAGTACTAATCTAGAGTATTCTAGACATTTAATTATTAGAAAAATATTATAAATATATATATAAGTGATTTTAGTTAAACTCAACAGGAGGTATTAGACTATTTACAAAATAAAACGTAAATTGATTTCCCCCTTAAAGCTTCTGGAAAGGGAATAGGATATTCAGATAAACTTAAAAGGAGATTTAATTATTATACTAATAATAATAATAAAGATAAACTCCAAAGAAAGACTTTTATCTGAGATATTTAATAGCCAATAGCAATCATTTGCCTTCCTTAACCCAAGAAGAAAGATAGATGAGGTTTGTTGCGTCATAACATTTATCTGCATGAACCTATAAGACATGCATGATTCCCACGTACAAACCTATAAGGCATGCATGGTCCACACGTTGCAAAGCTATAAGGCATGCATAACTCCCAAGTTGCAAACCTATAAACCTATAAGCTACGTTTAATTAATTTACTAATAAAATTGCCCCTATAAATAGTTCCTTGTCCTGTCATTTTCACTCCAACACAAAAAGGTAAGTTCCATAAATCCTCTAAGTTTCCTTCTTTAATTTATCTTTCTAATACATATCTAAAGTCATAAAAGACTTCCATTTTCTTATCATCATTCCCCACCACACGTGCACCATAATATTTAAAGTCAAATTCTTGCATGCATATTATTTAATAAATTCTTCCCTCATCATCACTATCACACGCACACACATCAAGTTAATTGTTCTTAGCCAGTACGAGCATCTGTATGAAATCTAAAATCCATAGGCACATGTTCATGCACGGATACCTATATATGCAATATATAGATATGTAAATTCATACTATATAGGTACATACATAAGCTAAACATTTGTCTTGGAATTGTATAATCATTTCATTAATTATGGGGCTTAAAGGATTCACTTTTATATTTCAGTAATAAGATTTCTAAACAAGATATTTTCACCTAGGGATTTATAGTAGGTATACGAGACTTAGAAAAAAATTTAGGAATTAAAACTAATAGTTGAGTTTCGATAGGGTAGCCAATTGGATCTTTTTACCTAAATTAAACTCTGACGGAAGTCTTTGTTGTGAAATTCTAGGCAATACCGTAGATCAATCTGCGAATCTCCCGATCGAAACTTAAGCTTATACCAGGTGAGTGCCTTTAACTTTTCTCGCTGGGGCATTGAACTATTTATATAGTAAATATTCGCGTATGACCAACCCCATTTGTTATGAATTGTTTTATAATCCCTTAGATATATATCTGCATTTTAGGATATATATATTGTTATTTGTCGCGATTTGATTATATATATTACTTCCTATTTTCATTTGTTCGATATACTGTATTATCAAATTGGGTGAGCTGGTACTGTTTACTGTTACTGATTGACACCCTTGGGGACGCCCTTGGGAGAGTCGGGCCCAGGTATCGTACAGACGGGACTATCGGGCGGCACGGGCCGACGGTAGGGTCCTCTTTGTCCGTTACCATACCGCAGGATTCAATTACATTTACAGCCGGAGGTTGGTTGTAATGGAATTGGGTCGGTGTATTGACCCGGGCACGGGGTACACCTACTGATACTGTTGTCGAGATGATTTCTCGATATTTGGAGGGAGAAGGGATTTGTTTGTTTTATTGGTTTTCTTTTGGAAGTAAAGGTTGGAGAATTCCTGCTCACCATTGCATCATCAGAAATCATTTATTTTACCTTTATAAAAATTATTTTTAGCACGTTTAAATTCTTGTTATTTTATATTTCATATTGCCTTTTCAGATTTTTACCATATGTATATTCGGCCTCACTAAGTCCTTTTGACTTACAACCCCCTTCTGTTCATTGCCTCAGAATAAGGCACCATGTCAGCTCAAACACCAGTAGGAGAATCCGTCGGTAGGAGGCGTCACTTTTTGTTTAAGAAAGTAGGTTTGTGTAATATAGGCCTGGTTGTAAAATAGGGTTTAAGACGTACTCCCTTTTGATCAAGTTGTCCTTTTGGGATCGGATATCATACCGTTTGTAATAATCAGTCTATCTACTTTACGCTTCCGCTTACTCTTTTAGTTTGATGCTACTGTTATGCGGTGAACGTATTATATAAATTCAATATATAATACGGTCATCAGTGGGCCCCGATCACTCTCTGAGAGGGGTCCCACAATAACACTTACAATAAGGGTATTTTGACCGATCTCAAAGTTTCAAGAAACCAAAAACCCCAACTCGCACTTTTATAATATATATAGATTAGGGGATTTAGAAAAAATAAAAAGTGTATTGGGAAAGTAAAACATAGAATTTTCAAATAGGGGAGTTTAGGATAAATTTTAGAGAGAGTTGATTCTTATAATTTTCTTTCCCAAAAACTATCAGCAAAACTATTTTGTAGAATTTGCCACCTAAACTATTCATTTTTTTTTTTTGACTTTACTACCTGCGCGGGAAAAGTACCAAAACACCCTCATTTTGGACATGTGCCGGGCACATGATGCCTTTATCGGAATATTTTGGTCGAAAAATGCAACTTAGGTGGAAAAGTGTAAAATTTAAAAGTTGAGGTGGTGATCGGAAAAAAAAAAAAAAAAGAATATTTAGATGGCAAAGTCTAAAAAATAGAATAATTCAGATTGAAAAGAAAAAAAAAAACCTCCAAAACTTTTTCAAAAAAGAGAGTATATTTTAGCCGTGGCTAGGACTTGAACCCAGCACATCCAAAGATGTCGAATTTGATCAAATCATATTGCTACAACGGCTTACTCTGTCATTTACTGACTAGTATAGTATTTATCTTTTTGCTATTAATCTAGTTTCATTACCATAACTATGAAATAATATTAACGTAATAACATGATTTATTTATCCAAAATCTTGAGTAGGGTATACACAGTTGGTGCGGGTGATTTTATAAGTGAAATGGCGCCTAGTCCCAGGTTTATAAAATTATAAATTGTAATTGCATGATTATTTTTTAAATCTAACGGTTTAGGTTGAGCGGTACCATTTCATAGCTGGTGGATTGACGGTTTGACAGATTATAAATATAAATTTTAATAAAACCCTTCTACACTCATAATTTTACCACAATAAACAAAAAACAAATATAAAAAATATGATTATTTTTCAATTTGTAACATATTGCAACACTAATGCATAATGGTTTCAAAATTATACACATATATATATATATATATATATATATATATATATATATATATATATATTATTAAATAAATAAAATAATCTTATAAATATAAATCATGTAGTGTAATTTTATAGTTTATTAAACAACTTGTATCATTATTTCTATACAAAAATATTTGAATTAATTTATTTAAAAGTTTATAAGATATAATTAATACTATTAGAATTAATTTTATTCGAAAGCTTATAAGCTTATAATTATATAGTGATTTATAATTAAAGAAAGATTTATAGAATTATATTTTGATTAGAATTACATGAAGATAATTAAGAATTTGATTATAACGAAATATCCTGGAAGAATATTTATATATTTAGTATTTTACAAAACTACCCTTAATTATATTTTACTGAAAATCTTACAATAAGAGTATTTTGGTCAATCACAAAAAGAATCAATTAGGTGCAATTAGTCTTTCTTTCTTTATTTATTATTTTTCCGAATTATGCAAACATTTTCACTTTAGCACATAATCCACCAAATTAAGTTTCGTTAAATAATTAGGGATATGGATTATAAGTGGCGAAAATAAGAAATTAAACTCTCACATATCATATACCTAATTTACGAAAAAGCGGGGCGTCACATTTACTGACTAGTATAGTATTTATCTTTTTGCTACTAATCTAGTTTCATTACCATAACTATGAAATAATATTAACGTAACAGCGTGATTTATTTATCCAAAGTCTTGAGTAGGGTGTACGTAGTTGGTGCGGGTGATTTTATAAGTGAAATGGCGCCTAATCCTAGGTTTATAAAATTATAAACTATAATTACATAATTATTTTTTCAAATCGAACGGTTTAGGTTGAGTGGTACCATTACATAGCTGGTGGATTGGTGGTTTGACAGATTATATATATAATTTTTAATAAAACTCTTTTATACTCATAATTTTACTTCAATAAACAATAAAAATATAAAGAAAATGACAAATTTTTAATTTATAACGTATTGCAACACTAATGCATAATTGTTTCAAAGTTATACATATATATATATATATATATATATATATATATATTATTAAATAAATAAAATAATCTTATTAATACAAATCATGTAGTATAATTTTGTAGTTTATTAAACAACCTGTATCATTAATTCAACACAAAAATATTAGAATTAATTTATTCAAAAGTTTATAAGATATAATTAATACTATTAGAATTAATTTTATTCAAAAGCTTATAAGATTATAATTATAGAGTGATTTATAATTAAAGAAAGATTTATACAATTATATTTTGATTAGAATTACATGAAGCTAATTAAGAGTTTGATTATAACGAAATATCCTGGAAGAATATTTATATATTTAGAGAGTGTTTGATAGGTGAGATTAGTTTTTTTGACTTAATTTGAGTTAATTTATTTTGGCCTTTTTAACTCAAATTAAGCATGATTAGGTTATCTCAATCTACTGTTTGATATATGTAATTGGGTAGAAGCTAACTTAGTAATAGAAGCACAATTTTCTACTTGATACGATAGATTAAAGTGTTCTTAATATATTTTTACATTTTGTCATTTTTTCTATAATTATAATTTTTATTCAAATAAAAAAGTAATGCATATATATTATATGTAAACGATTCAATAGAAAACTTCGTTTTATGAAATAGAAAATCAAGAATTTATCATAACACCTATAAAATAGAAAATAAAGATTTATCATTATACTGATTTGTTGAGAGCCAAGAAAAATATATTATCTTTAAATTGTAGAGAATGAAGAATCTCACCACAGAAAAATCTTTAGAACTGAGGATTCTGAAAAATCTCAATACAAAAAAATCTTAGAATTGAGGATTCTGAAAAAGCTCAAATAATATCTAAAAAATAGGAATTGTTTATACAAGTGGTGGGGATAAAATTGAGAGATAAAGATGAGAACAATGTGTTGAAAAAGTAATCTCAGTTAATCGCACCCCCCTTGTCGCGATTAAAAATTGGACTTAATCTGTGAAAAAGAGGGTTACGCGCGGGCTCAGAGATTCACGCGCTTGACCCGAAATCTATAACCTCTACTAACTAACAGAAAATTAACTAATATTAAAACCAATAAAATAAGCTAATCTCACCTATCTAACACTTTCTTAGTATTTTACAAAACTACCCTTAATTATATTTTACTGAAAATCTTACAATAAGAGTATTTTGGTCAATCACAAAAAGAATATTTACGTATCAATTTAATATTTTACAAAAATACCCTTAATTATATTTTACTATAAAACTTACAATAAGTGTATTTTGACCGATCTCAAAGTTTCAAGAAACTAAAAACCCGAACTCGCACTTTTATAATATATATAGATTAGGGGATTTAGAAAAAATAAAAAGTGTATTGGGAAAGTAAAACATAGAATTTTCAAATAGGGTAGTTTAGGATAAATTTTAGAGAGAGTTGATTCTTATAATTTACTTTCCCAAAAACTATCAGCAAAACTATTTTGTAGAATTTGCCACCTAAACTATTCATTTTTTTTTTTTTTGACTTTACTACCTGCGCGGGAAAAGTACCAAAACACCCTCATTTTGGGCATGTGCTGGGCACATGATGCCTTTATCGGAATATTTTGGTCGAAAAATGCAACTTAGGTGGAAAAGTGTAAAATTTAAAAGTTGAGGTGGTGATCGGAAAAAAAAAAAAGAATATTTAGATGGCAAAGTCTAAAAAATAGAATTATTAAGATTGAAAAGAAAAAAAAAAACCTCCAAAACTTTTTCAAAAAAGAGAGTATATTTTAGCCGTGGCTGGGACTTGAACCCAGGACATCCAAAGATGTCGAATTTGAGCAAATCATATTGCTATAACGGCTTACTCTTTCATTTACTGACTAGTATAGTATTTATCTTTTTGCTACTAATCTAGTTTCATTACCATAACTATGAAATAATATTAACGTAATAACATGATTTATTTTTCCAAAGTCTTGAGTAGGGTCTGCGCAGTTGGTGCGGGTGATTTTATATGTGAAATGGCGCCTAATCCCAGGTTTATAAAATTATAAACTATAATTGCATAATTATTTTTTCAAATCGAACGATTTAGGTTGAGTGGTACTGTGACATCCCAAATTCTGAATAGAAAGAAAACAGGTAATTTAATTAAGATATTGGGACACGTCTCGAAATTGATCAAGTGATTTACCAAACCAAGTGCTCTTTGCTTAAAATAAATTAAATATGTTGCTTAATTATATGTGCTTTGACGTAACTAAATTGTTGATATGCACTGAATGCTCTAATTTCCTATTAGCTAAATTAATTATATTTTAATTGTTATACAAAATATTTAATTGCATAAAGTGAGATGAATCATTTTAACAATCATTATAACAAGATTTGTCTTTAATGTAAGTACCTCTCATACGTATAATATTAAATATTGGATAGATGTGCTTTCTTGCAAACTTAGTTATGAAGTCTTGACATTCTACTTGTTAACTACGTGTCAACAAACCGGATTGAATAACATCTGCGTGTCCTTACTCAAGATGCACTCAATTTACTTTAATTATTTTATTTCATGTGTGATATCACAAAAGAAATAAAACTATAAAAGACTTTTGTTTACAAACTGGGTTTCAGTCGGCTCATTTCCAAACCTAAAAGAACAGGAGTTCTATTTTACAAAAGAAAAGAATATTTACTGTAATCTCCAACCTCTTAACATAAGATCGATTTCCTTACAAAAATCCCTGATAGTTGGTATTCTTCTGATCGTAAGTACTATTATTTATTCTCTGCTAAAATTTGAATTTTCTTATTATTTGATAAGTTTTATTTTAAAAGTTATATTTATGTAGCAATTTTTATTTAATCGAGTGTTTAGGAGTATGCTATATAATCCATCGATTTAATTGATTCAATTTTCAAAGTTTACATGTTTGTCCCGAAAAAAAAAAAAAATTTATAGTTCCAGGAGCTGTGGAATAGATAACCTTTGTGTTAATACTTACACGTATGAATAGAATAGGAATATACAAACCATGTTTTATTTTAAATTCTCGTTGTTAGCTAATTTCTATTGCATAAATAGTTTTCTTAAAATAATTATTCTGTGCTAATTGAATTAGCTAGGTACATACAACTGCCAAGAATTCTTGAGAATTTTAGTGCTCAACGATTGATATGATTTTACTTCAAATTTAAATATATGCATACTCTCCTGTGGAAGAAATCAAGCATATGATTACTATTAAACTTGTTTTAAGCTGTTCGCATATATGTATACATTAATTACTAATTGCATTATATATATGAATTAATTTAAATGGTCGTGTTAATATTAGCTTTCTAAGGAAAGCAATTATTGCTTTCTGAACAATCTCACATGCGACTTATGTTGATACTAAATTAAAAATATGAAATGTCTCGTCCTTCTGGAAGCATGGTCCAATTGTCGATACAATTAACTGGGTTGTAACAATACAATTTGAAGTGTATATCATTCTCAGTTTAGTAGTAATGGATATTATATTAGAAAAATATCATAATCTTATTATTTGAAATTTGTTTTTACGATTAAACTAAATTGTTTAAGTGCCTATATCCTAGTGTGGTTTCGGTAATAGCCGTACACGTCAGTTGTATTACTAAGTGTTGAGTGGAGTCGAGTCTTAACTTGTAATTTTGTGTAATAGGCGTTCCTAGGGAGGAGTCCTGATCGTGTTGATCGTGTCTTTCTTTTGCAGTTTGGAAGCTTTTCAGGTGAGGGATTTAAAATCTTTTCAACTGAGGCCAAAACATATATTATGTAAATATATATATCTTCTTAAAACCCAACTCGTATTTATTGAGTTTGATTTTCGACCCGTTGATACTATATATATAAATAGCTGTTTTATAATATTTTGGTATTTTGTTGAAAAATCGGATTTCCTTATAAAAATGGGTTCTTGTTATATTATATATACGTGTGAGTGAACGAAAAGTTTGTTTTTGAACCGCGAAATGGTTAAGAGAAAGAAATTGTTTGAAAATGTGAAAATATTTTAAAGCGAGTATTGATCTGATAGAACCCTTGGGGACGCCCTTGGGGAATATGGGCCCCGAAGTATCTAGTGGGTGAGGCCCGGAGGTGTGCGCCAAAGGCTGATCTTTACTACGTACTTCTGTGAAGCTCTATACGGGACGTAGCCGGAGGTTGACTGCGTTACGTATAGAGTGAGGTTATTGGTACCAGGGCATATTGCCCCTATCTGTGTGATCGTGTGGTTGGTTGGGGGGTACCTCGACTAACACTTGGAGGGAGAAGGCTGGTTTCTGTTTTGTGTTTCTTGTGTTCAGGGTGTGAAAGGTTGGAGAACTTACCCGTACTCGCCGGGTTACTGTGATTGATCGATCGTTTTGATTATTGGTTCACAAGTGTGTTTTTAATATAAATTAAAAGTTATCCTTTGCTCTACTTACACCTTGTTCTGAAAATAAGGAAAATGTGAACCAAGCTTGTGATTTTGTTTATGTATATGTATAATCCCCTCACTTAGTCACTTTGACTAACATCCCTTCCTTTCTGGTTTTGGCTTCAGGTAGGTGTGACTAGGCGGCACGTCGGGTCTAGGTCGTCAGGTGTCGTCGAGATAGTTTGTTTTTGAATCTCAGAGTTTTGGAATTTCTCCTTCGTGGGAAACTCAGTATGTATAGTTTACGTACCTATACCTGATACGGTTGTCGTTTGTCGTCGGCCTTACTGGACTTATAATTATCTTTGAAGTTTGATGTTGACGGGCATTATTTCATACTTCAGCTATGCTTGTGTTTGTTCGTTCGTCACCGTTCGCTGGGAAAGATCACGAGTGAAGGCCCAAAGCTAACACTCGGGGTACTTCTCAGTGCGGGATGTGGCAAGGGCGCCACATTTGGGTGGTATCAGAGCCCGGTTGGAAACTGGAGCTCTTGTCGTGTCTAGAACGAGTCTAGGGTGGGTCTTGGAGTGAGTCTAGGTTGTACGGCTATAGGATTTGAGTCAGTACATGCTTTTGTGTGTACCTGTGGTACGTGCCTACGTGATATTTTAGTGCCTTATACGATTTTGCTCTAATCAATCTTGCATCCTATTGTCAGTAAGTTGTGATTGCAGCAATGCCACGTGGAAGACCCCCTCGTGCTAAGATCCCGCCACAAGTTCCAGAACAAGCCCCACCTGAAAATGTCAATGTTAATGACTTTGCCCGTCATTTTGCACAAGCCTGTGTACAACAAGCAACCCAGCAGGCTCAACAACAGTATCAAGGACCGGGGCAGGCAGAAGAAAAAGCACTAGATAAGTTCCTCAAGTATAACCCACCCAAGTTCTATGGTCAGACTGATGATTTAAAAGCTGAAGAGTGGATATCTGAAATGGAACAAAATTTTCAAGTTACACGAATTGGAGATCCTGATCGAGTAGAATTTTCAGTGTTCCTACTCAAAGGTCCTGCACAAGATTGGTGGAAAGTCGTACGACAAGGATGGCAAGTTACTGGAGGTGCAATTACTTGGAATCGATTCCTAACTGAGTTTAGGGATAAATATATTCCCCAAGTGATTCGGGATCGTAGGGAGAAAGAGTTTATGGAGTTGGTTCAAGGAAATGCTAGTGTTGCGGAATATGAGGCACGATTTGCTCGTCTGATCAACTACGCACCTCACATCGTGCCGGATCAGAGAAGGAGAACTAAGAGATTCATCCAAGGGCTTAAACATGAAATAAGATACGCCTTAATGGCTTCTAAAGTCACTGAGTATACTGATGCAGTGTCGAGGGCAATGGAAGTATACGAGATATGCGATCGGTTCCTGTGCCAATGAACCTAACGAATCAATCTTCTGGATCCAAAAGGCCATTCATGAGGACGAACCAACCTACATATAAAAAGCCTCGTAAATTTGGGAATGGACCTATGGGCTACAAGCCTAATGCAGCTCTTCGCCCAATGGGGGCCCATGCTCCAGAACATAAGTGTGGATTTTGTGGTGGACCAAATCATGAGGAAAACAATTGCTGGAGGAAGTTAGGCCGTTGTATACGGTGCGGCAGTGACGAACACATCATCAGAAACTGCCCAAAGGCACAACCACAACAAGATCCAAGAGCACCAGTGGGAAATGTTCAACAGGCTGGGGGAGCAAGGAGACCAATTGTTCGTGCTCGGGCATACGCATTGGGGGGAGAAGAGGAACAAGTGGATCCAACTGCAGTTGTAGAAGGTACGCTAAACATCTTAGACATCCCAGTTAGGGTATTATATGATCCGGGTGCGACGCATTCATTTATTGCGCATGATGTTGCTTTAACATTACTTGTGTATGTTGAGTGCTTGCCTTATGTGTATGAAGTTAGTTCCCCTCTGGGATCTAGCTTTACAACCGATCGAATTTATAGACGTTGTCCCATAAAGATTAATAATAAGATCTATCCGGCTGACCTGATCGAGATACCAATGGAAAGATATGGGGTTATTTTGGGTATGGACTGGTTGTTCCAGCATCGGGAACAAGTGAACTGCTACGAGAAGAAAGTCATCATGGAAGCTGAAAAATCATCTAAGAAGGAAATTAAAGGCGACAAAACAGAGCGAATACCAATCATCTCAGTAATGGAAGCGAGACAACTTATTAAAGTTGGGACATCTGGATACGTTGCCTACTTGCTCAATCGACCGAAGGATCAAGTGAAATTAGAAGAGATGGATGTGGTGAAAGAGTTTCCTGACGTATTTCCTGAGAGCCTGAACTCCCTACCACCAGAACGAGAGATCGAGTTCGTGATCGACCTTATTCCAGGAGCAGAGCCATATTCAAAGACACCTTATAGAATGGCGCCGGCAGAACTAAAGGAATTGAAGACACAATTGGACGATTTATTGGCCAGTGGAGACATCAATCCGAGTACCTCACCTTGGGGTGCTCCAGTTTTGTTTGTTGTAAAGAAGAAAGATGGATCCCTCAGAATGTGCATCGACTACAGAGAGCTGAATAGAATGACAATAAAGAACAAGTATCCTCTACCTCACATTGAGGAGTTGTTTGACTTATTGCAAGGATCGAGAGTTTACTCCAAACTCGACCTTAGGCAAGGGTACTATCAACTTCGTATCAGAAAGGAGGACATCCCCAAGACTGGATTTAACACGCGGTATGGACATTTTGAATTCATCGTGATGCCGTTTGGTTTAACCAATGCCCCAGCAGCTTTCATGGATATGATGCATAGAATTTTCAGATCATATCTCGACAAGTTTGTCGTCATCTTTATTGATGATATTCTAGTGTTCTCTAAATCAGAAGAAGAGCATGCAGAACACCTTCGTATTGTGTTGGAAACCTTGCGACGACACCAGTTGTTTGCCAAGTTTAGCAAATGTGAGTTTTGGATAGACCGAGTTGCATTTCTTGGACATATCATCTCAGGAAAGGGTATAGAAGTTGATCCATCAAAGATCGAAGCAGTTATGAGTTGGGAACAACCTAAGACACCTTCAGAAGTAAGAAGTTTCTTGGGATTAGCTGGGTACTACCGGAGGTTTGTTCGAGATTTTTCCAAGATTGCATCCCCACTTACTCAGTTAACCAAAAAGAACCTGAAGTTTCAGTGGGATGACAAATGTGAAACCAGCTTTCAGGAGTTAAAGAAGAGATTGACCACAGCACCCATACTAGCATTACCAGAAGGATCAGAAGGGTATGTGATATACACAGATGCTTCAAAAGAAGGCTTGGGATGCGTATTGATGCAGAAAGGAAAGGTTATTGCGTATGCATCAAGAAAGTTGCGTTCCCATGAGCAAAACTACCCTACCCATGACTTGGAGTTGGCAGCGGTCATTTTCGCATTGGCTAAGTGGCGACATTACTTGTATGGTGTTTCATTTGATATCTTTACTGATCATAAGAGTTTGAAACACCTATTTACCCAGAAGGAGCTAAACATGAGACAGAGAAGATGGATGGAGTTCCTAGAAGACTATGATTGTAAAATTCAATACCATCCAGGAAAGGCAAACGTGGTAGCTGATGCCTTAAGCAGAAAAATTAGTATAGCTTGCTTGAAAGGGGGTTCAACTTCAAATGAAAATATGCCAGACAAAATTCATATTACATCTAAACCGCGAGTGGCGAATATCACCATTAAGTCAGATTTGGGAGTACGAGTTAAGGAAGCACAAACGACTGATGAGTGGGTTCGGAGACAGGCAGAACGAGTCAAGGAGACCTCAGATTCAAAGTTTGGCTTGGATGATACAGGTATCTTCAGGTACAAGAATAGGGTCTACATTCCAATAACACTGAGAAGAGAAATCCTTGAAGAAGCTCATAAGTCTGCTTATACGATTCATCCTGGAGGAAATAAGATGTACAAGGATCTTAAGGCTCATTACTGGTGGAATGGAATGAAACGAGATGTGGCAGATTTTGTAAAAAGATGTCTTACATGCCAACAAGTGAAAGCTGAACATCAGAAACCAGGTGGAACGTTGCAACCATTACCAATACCAACGTGGAAATGGGAACAAGTGACTATGGATTTCCTAACAGGACTTCCTAAAGTTCGAGGCAGTTATGATAGTATCTGGGTTATAATCGACAGATTAACCAAATCAGCTCACTTTCTTTCGGTAAAATATACTGATAAGGTGGAAAAATTGGCAGAACTCTATCATCGAGAGATTGTCAGACTGTATGGACTTCCAATAAGCATCGTTTCTGATAGGGATCCTAAGTTCACTTCAAAGTTATGGCAGGACTTGCAGAGCTACTTAGGAACTAAGTTAAAGTTCAGTACTGCTGCTCACCCACAAACTGATGGTCAATCAGAAAGGTTAATCAAATACCTAGAAGATATGCTAAGGGCTTGCACATTAGATTTCCATGATAGTTGGAATAAACAATTGACGCTGATCGAGTTCGCTTACAACAACAGTTATCAAGCTTCAATTGGGATGGCACCGTATGAAGCTCTATATGGTAGAAAATGCAGATCTCCACTGTATTGGGATTTGGAGGACTGGAGATGGACTGAAGATGGTATTCATCGAGTTACACCTCCAGATCTGATTCAGGATGCAATTGAGAAAGTACAGATCATCCAACAAAGGATGAAAACTGCTCAAGATCGACAAAAGAGCTACGCGGATAGGAGACGGCGAGATTTAGAATTTGAAGTGGGTGATCGTGTATTTTTGAAAGCCTTACCAAGAAAGGGATTCACGAGAATCGGAAAGGGTGGAAAACTGAATCCAAGATACATTGGTCCATTTGAAATTCTAGAACGAATTGGGAAAACAGCCTATCGGTTGGATTTACCCCCAAGTCTCACAGGGATTCACAATGTGTTTCATGTTTCCCAACTTCGAAAGTATTATCCAGATGAATCTCACATTCTCTCAGGGGAGGAGACGTAATTGGAGCCAAATCTAACCTTCACAATGAAACCAGTGCAAGTGTTGGATCGTAAATATCAAGAACTGAGAAATAGGAAAATTCCATTGGTCAAAGTATTGTGGAGGAATCAGACAACTGAGGAAGCTACATGGGAAACAGAGGAGAAAATGAAACGGCATTACCCTGAATTGTTTGAAAGATCAGAAGTGTAATCTGGGGACCAGATTCATTTAAGGAGGGAAGAGTGTGACATCCCAAATTCTGAATAGAAAGAAAACAGGTAATTTAATTAAGATATTGGGACACGTCTCGAAATTGATCAAGTGATTTACCAAACCAAGTGCTCTTTGCTTAAAATAAATTAAATATGTTGCTTAATTATATGTGCTTTGACGTAACTAAATTGTTGATATGCACTGAATGCTCTAATTTCCTATTAGCTAAATTAATTATATTTTAATTGTTATACAAAATATTTAATTGCATAAAGTGAGATGAATCATTTTAACAATCATTATAACAAGATTTGTCTTTAATGTAAGTACCTCTCATACGTATAATATTAAATATTGGATAGATGTGCTTTCTTGCAAACTTAGTTATGAAGTCTTGACATTCTACTTGTTAACTACGTGTCAACAAACCGGATTGAATAACATCTGCGTGTCCTTACTCAAGATGCACTCAATTTACTTTAATTATTTTATTTCATGTGTGATATCACAAAAGAAATAAAACTATAAAAGACTTTTGTTTACAAACTGGGTTTCAGTCGGCTCATTTCCAAACCTAAAAGAACAGGAGTTCTATTTTACAAAAGAAAAGAATATTTACTGTAATCTCCAACCTCTTAACATAAGATCGATTTCCTTACAAAAATCCCTGATAGTTGGTATTCTTCTGATCGTAAGTACTATTATTTATTCTCTGCTAAAATTTGAATTTTCTTATTATTTGATAAGTTTTATTTTAAAAGTTATATTTATGTAGCAATTTTTATTTAATCGAGTGTTTAGGAGTATGCTATATAATCCATCGATTTAATTGATTCAATTTTCAAAGTTTACATGTTTGTCCCGAAAAAAAAAAAAAAATTTATAGTTCCAGGAGCTGTGGAATAGATAACCTTTGTGTTAATACTTACACGTATGAATAGAATAGGAATATACAAACCATGTTTTATTTTAAATTCTCGTTGTTAGCTAATTTCTATTGCATAAATAGTTTTCTTAAAATAATTATTCTGTGCTAATTGAATTAGCTAGGTACATACAACTGCCAAGAATTCTTGAGAATTTTAGTGCTCAACGATTGATATGATTTTACTTCAAATTTAAATATATGCATACTCTCCTGTGGAAGAAATCAAGCATATGATTACTATTAAACTTGTTTTAAGCTGTTCGCATATATGTATACATTAATTACTAATTGCATTATATATATGAATTAATTTAAATGGTCGTGTTAATATTAGCTTTCTAAGGAAAGCAATTATTGCTTTCTGAACAATCTCACATGCGACTTATGTTGATACTAAATTAAAAATATGAAATGTCTCGTCCTTCTGGAAGCATGGTCCAATTGTCGATACAATTAACTGGGTTGTAACAATACAATTTGAAGTGTATATCATTCTCAGTTTAGTAGTAATGGATATTATATTAGAAAAATATCATAATCTTATTATTTGAAATTTGTTTTTACGATTAAACTAAATTGTTTAAGTGCCTATATCCTAGTGTGGTTTCGGTAATAGCCGTACACGTCAGTTGTATTACTAAGTGTTGAGTGGAGTCGAGTCTTAACTTGTAATTTTGTGTAATAGGCGTTCCTAGGGAGGAGTCCTGATCGTGTTGATCGTGTCTTTCTTTTGCAGTTTGGAAGCTTTTCAGGTGAGGGATTTAAAATCTTTTCAACTGAGGCCAAAACATATATTATGTAAATATATATATCTTCTTAAAACCCAACTCGTATTTATTGAGTTTGATTTTCGACCCGTTGATACTATATATATAAATAGCTGTTTTATAATATTTTGGTATTTTGTTGAAAAATCGGATTTCCTTATAAAAATGGGTTCTTGTTATATTATATATACGTGTGAGTGAACGAAAAGTTTGATTTTGAACCGCGAAATGGTTAAGAGAAAGAAATTGTTTGAAAATGTGAAAATATTTTAAAGCGAGTATTGATCTGATAGAACCCTTGGGGACGCCCTTGGGGAATATGGGCCCCGAAGTATCTAGTGGGTGAGGCCCGGAGGTGTGCGCCAAAGGCTGATCTTTACTACGTACTTCTGTGAAGCTCTATACGGGACGTAGCCGGAGGTTGACTGCGTTACGTATAGAGTGAGGTTATTGGTACCAGGGCATATTGCCCCTATCTGTGTGATCGTGTGGTTGGTTGGGGGGCACCTCGACTAACACTTGGAGGGAGAAGGCTGGTTTCTGTTTTGTGTTTCTTGTGTTCAGGGTGTGAAAGGTTGGAGAACTTACCCGTACTCGCCGGGTTACTGTGATTGATCGATCGTTTTGATTATTGGTTCACAAGTGTGTTTTTAATATAAATTAAAAGTTATCCTTTGCTCTACTTACACCTTGTTCTGAAAATAAGGAAAATGTGAACCAAGCTTGTGATTTTGTTTATGTATATGTATAATCCCCTCACTTAGTCACTTTGACTAACGTCCCTTCCTTTCTGGTTTTGGCTTCAGGTAGGTGTGACTAGGCGGCACGTCGGGTCTAGGTCGTCAGGTGTCGTCGAGATAGTTTGTTTTTGAATCTCAGAGTTTTGGAATTTCTCCTTCGTGGGAAACTCAGTATGTATAGTTTACGTACCTATACCTGATACGGTTGTCGTTTGTCGTCGGCCTTACTGGACTTATAATTATCTTTGAAGTTTGATGTTGACGGGCATTATTTCATACTTCAGCTATGCTTGTGTTTGTTCGTTCGTCACCGTTCGCTGGGAAAGATCACGAGTGAAGGCCCAAAGCTAACACTCGGGGTACTTCTCAGTGCGGGATGTGGCAAGGGCGCCACAGGTACCATTACATAGCTGGTGGATTGGTGGTTTGACAGATTATATATATAATTTTTAATAAAACTCTTTTATACTCATAATTTTACTTCAATAAACAAAAAAAATATAAAGAAAATGACAAAATTTTAATTTATAACTTATTGCAACACTAATGCATAATGGTTTCAAAGTTATACATATATATATTATTAAATAAATAAAATAATCTTATTAATATAAATCATGTAGTATAATTTTGTTGTTTATTAAAGAACTTGTATAATTAATTCAACACAAAAATATTAGAATTAATTTATTCAAAATTTATAAGATATAATTAATACTGTTAGAATTAATTTTATTCAAAAGCTTATAAGATTATAATTATATAGTGATTTATAATTAAAGAAAGATTTATACAATTATATTTTGATTAGAATTACATGAAGATAATTAAGAGTTTGATTATAACGAAATATCCTGTAAGAATATTTATATATTTAGTATTTTACAAAACTACCCTTAATTATATTTTACTGAAAATCTTACAATAAGAGTATTTTGGTCAATCACAAAAAGAATATTTACGTATCAATTTAGTATTTTACAAAAATACCCTTAATTGTATTTTACTATAAAACATACAATAAGGGTATTTTGACCGATCTCAAAGTTTCAAGAAACTAAAAACCCCAACTCGCATTTTTATAATATATATAGATATAGATTAGGGGATTTAGAAAAAATAAAAAGTGTATTGGGAAAGTAACACATAGAATTTTCAAATAGGGTAGTTTAGGATAAATTATAGAGATAGTTGATTCTTATAATTTACTGTCCCAAAAATTATTAGCAAAACTATTTTGTAGAATTTGCCACCTAAACTATTCATTTTTTTTAGACTTTACTACCTACGCTGGAAAAGTACCATATCACCCTCACTTTAGGCATGTGCTGGGCACATGATGCCTTTATTGAAATTATTTTGTCGAAAAATCCAACTTAAGTGAAAAAGTGTAAACTTTAAGAGATGAGATGGTGATCGAAAATTAAAAAAAAAAGAATATTTAGATGGCAAAGTTTAAAAAATAGACTAATTCAGGTGAAAAAAAAAATCCAAAACTTTTTCAAAAAAGAGAGTATATTTTAGCTGTGGCTGGGACTTGAACCCAGGACATCCAAAGAGGTCGAATTTGATCAAATAATATTGCTACAACGGCTTACTCTTTCATTTACTGACTAGTATAGTATTTATCTTTTTGCTACTAATCTAGTTTCATTACCATAACTATGAAATAATATTAACGTAATAACATGATTTATTTATCCAAAATCATGAGTAGGGTGTACGCAGTTGGTGCGGGTGATTTTATAAGTGAAATGGCGCCTAGTCCCAGGTTTATAAAATTATAAATTGTAATTGCATAATTATTTTTTAAATCTAACGGTTTAGGTTGAGCGTTACCATTTCATAGCTGGTGGATTGACGGTTTGACAGATTATATATATATATTTTAACAAAACCCTTTTATACTCATAATTTTACCACAATAAACCAAAAAAAAATATATATATAAAAAATATGATTATTTTTCAATTTGTAACGTATTGCAACACTAATGCATAATGGTTTCAAAATTATACATACATATATATATATATGTATTATTAAATAAATAAAATAATCTTATAAATATAAATCATGTAGTATAATTTTATAGTTTATTAAACAACTTGTATCATTAATTCTAAACAAAAATATTAGAATTAATTTACTTTAAAGTTTATAAGATATAATTAATACTATTAGAATTAATTTTATTCGAAAGCTTATAAGCTTATAATTATATAGTGATTTATAATTAAAGAAAGATTTATAGAATTATATTTTGATTAGAATTACATGATGATAATTAAGAATTTGATTATAACGAAATATCCTGGATGAATATTTATATATTTAGTATTTTACAAAACTACCCTTATTTATATTTTACTGAAAATCTTACAATAAGAGTATTTTGGTCAATCACAAAAAGAATATTTACGTGTCAATTTAGTATTTTACAAAAATACCCTTAATTGATTTTACTATAACACTTACAATAAGGGTATTTTGACCGATCTCAAAGTTTCAAGAAACCAAAAACCCCAACTCGCACTTTTATAATATATATAGATTAGGGGATTTAGAAAAAATAAAAAGTGTATTGGGAAAGTAAAACATAGAATTTTCAAATAGGAGAGTTTAGGATAAATTTTAGAGAGAGTTGATTCTTATAATTTACTGTTCCAAAAATTATCAGCAAAACTATTTTGTAGAATTTGCCACCTAAACTATTCATTTTTTTTAGACTTTACTACCTTCGCGGGAAAAGTACCAAAACACCCTCATTTTCGGCATGTGTTGGGCACATGATGCCTTTATCGGAATATTTTGGTCGAAAAATCCAACTTAGGTGGAAAAGTGGAAAATTTAAAAGTTGAGGTGGTGATCGGAAAAAAAAAAAGAATATTTAGATGGCAAAGTCTAAAAAATAGAATAATTCAGATGAAAAAAAAAAAAAAACCTCCAAAACTTTTTCAAAAAAGAGAGTATAATTTAGCCGTGGTTGGGACTTGAACCCAGGACATCCAAAGATGTCGAATTTGATCAAATCATATTGCTACAACGGCTTACTCTTTCATTTACTGACTAGTATAGTATTTATCTTTTTGCTACTAATCTAGTTTCATTACCATAACTATGAAATAATATTAACGTAATAACATGATTTATTTATCCAAAATCTTGAGTAGGGTGTACGCAGTTGGTGCGGGTGATTTTATAAGTGAAATGACGCCTAGTCCCAGGTTTATAAAATTATAAATTGTAATTGCATAATTAATTTTTAAATCTAATGGTTTAGGTTGAGCGGTACCATTTCATAGCTGGTGGATTGACGGTTTGACAAATTATATATATAAATTTTAATAAAACCCTTTTATACTCATAATTTAACCACAATAAACAAAAAAAAAATAAAAAATATGATTATTTTTCAATTTGTAACGTATTGCAACACTAATGCATAATGGTTTCAAAATTATACATATATATATATTATTAAATAAATAAAATAATCTTATAAATATAAATCATGTAGTATAATTTTATAGTTTATTAAACAACTTCTATCATTAATTCTATACAAAAATATTAGAATTAATTTATTTAAAAGTTTATAAGATATAATTAATACTATTAGAATTAATTTTATTCGAAAGCTTATAAGCTTATAATTATATAGTGATTTATAATTAAAGAAAGATTTATAGAATTATATTTTGATTAGAATTACATGATGATAATGAAGAATTTGATTATAACGAAATATCCTGGATGAATATTTATATATTTAGTATTTTACAAAACTACCCTTATTTATATTTTACTGAAAATCTTACAATAAGAGTATTTTGGTCAATCACAAAAAGAATATTTACGTGTCAATTTAGTATTTTACAAAAATACCCTTAATTGATTTTACTATAACACTTACAATAAGGTATTTTGACCGATCTCAAAGTTTCAAGAAACCAAAAACCCCAACTCGCACTTTTATAATATATATAGATTAGGGGATTTAGAAAAAATAAAAAGTGTATTGGGAAAGTAAAACATAGAATTTTCAAATAGGAGAGTTAGGATAAATTTTAGAGAGAGTTGATTCTTATAATTTACTGTCCCAAAAATTATCTGCAAAACTATTTTGTAGAATTTGCCACCTAAACTATTCATTTTTTTTAGACTTTGCTACCTTCGCGGGAAAAGTACCAAAACACCCTCATTTTGGGCATGTGTTGGGCACATGATGCCTTTATCGGAATATTTTGGTCGAAAAATCCAACTTAGGTGGAAAAGTGTAAAATTTAAAAGTTGAGGTGGTGATCGGAAAAAAAAAAAAGAATATTTAGATGGCAAAGTCTAAAAAATAGAATAATTCAGATGAAAAAAAAAAAAAAAAACCTCCAAAACTTTTTCAAAAAAGAGAGTATAATTTAGCCGTGGCTGGGACTTGAACCCAGGACATCCAAAGATGTCGAATTTGATCAAATCATATTGCTACAACGGCTTACTCTTTCATTTACTGACTAGCATAGTATTTATCTTTTTGCTACTAATCTAGTTTCATTACCATAACTATGAAATAATATTAACGTAATAACATGATTTATTTATCCAAAATCTTGAGTAGGGTGTACGCAGTTGGTGCGGGTGATTTTATAAGTGAAATGACGCCTAGTCCCAGGTTTATAAAATTATAAATTGTAATTGCATAATTAATTTTTAAATCTAACGGTTTAGGTTGAGCGGTACCATTTCATAGCTGGTGGATTGACGGTTTGACAGATTATATATATATATTTTAACAAAACCCTTTTATACTCATAATTTTACCACAATAAACCAAAAAAAAATATATATATAAAAAATATGATTATTTTTCAATTTGTAACGTATTGCAACACTAATGCATAATGGTTTCAAAATTATACATATATATATATTATTAAATAAATAAAATAATCTTATAAATATAAATCATGTAGTATAATTTTATAGTTTATTAAACAACTTCTATCATTAATTCTATACAAAAATATTAGAATTAATTTATTTAAAAGTTTATAAGATATAATTAATACTATTAGAATTAATTTTATTCAAAAGCTTATAAGCTTATAATTATATAGTGATTTATAATTAAAGAAAGAATTATAGAATTATATTTTGATTAGAATTACATGAAGATAATTAAGAATTTGATTATAACGAAATATCCTGGAAGAATATTTATATATTTAGTATTTTACAAAACTACCCTTAATTATATTTTACTAAAAATCTTACAATAAGAGTATTTTGGTCAATCACAAAAAGAATATTTACGTGTCAATTTAGTATTTTACAAAAATTCCCTTAATTGTATTTTACTATAACACTTACAATAAGGGTATTTTGACCGATCTCAAAGTTTCAAGAAACCAAAAACCCCAACTCGCACTTTTATAATATACTAGTGAAACGAACGTGCGTTGCACGTTTAACCTTTAGTTTATTTAAATAAGGTTGGCTATTTTATTTATTAAATAAATTAAGGTACTAAAAGTATTCACATCATGCTTTTTTTTTCTCCCGATACGTGTTTAATCCAAGTTTTTCAAAGTTCGTGGAGTATATTTCACTAATAAAAAATTAAATTTTTCATTGGTGTTTTCAATATCCTCCGTCATCCATTTCACCACCATGTTCGAATCAATCTCCACATTATTCTTTGAGAAGTGCCCTCTTCCAAGCTAATGTCAAATCCCTCATTTAAACCCAATAACTCTGCCACATTTATTGAATCTTTACGAAGATTCATAGTGTATCCTAGTATTCATCTTTCGTTGTCATCTTGAATGACCTCCCTAACCGAATCCCTTATCAAATTTATTCCAAGACTACTCAATGAATATTTTATTTTGCTTGTGTCTTTTGTCCTCACTGATTAGTATTGAGGCATCAGATAACTCTTTTATGTGGTGAAGAATGACGCTCTTAGACTTCACAATATTCTGATAGCTTCACCAGTTTCGTGCTTTCTAAAAATTTTAAAGCGTCAAAATTAAGACAATTCACTCTGAACATTCTGGTAATACGCCGCTTTTAATTTTGCTATTAAAGCTATCTTTGAGTTTGTTCGACCCTCACAATCCACGAAGATCAGTCTATGCATTAACAATCTTTTCCCACACACAGTGTGCCAACAGATGGCTTCTCAACACGCGGTCCAGATCTTCACATCCTGTGCAACATGTACATACATTACATCCCCCAAATTTCCAATCATACTTCAGTACATTTATGAACAAGCTATTATGTTGGCAAAGCCACAAGAAAATTTTGAACTTCTGGGCCAAGGTGATTTTCAAGTCCATCTCCGATTTTCACATATGCCTCATTGTCCATAAATAGACTATAGACCGTTTTATAGGAAAATTTATTTTTAACCGACCCGATGTCTTGCAAAACACCTCAACCACACAACGGATGCACATCGCTCCATCCTAGATTTGCAAATCAAGTGCGAGATGTGAGGGTCTTTCTGACATACCATAATTGACTTTTAATGTCTGATTGAAATAGCCTTCTCAATCATATATGAAATGCCCCAACCACACTTTAAATACATTTTGTTCCATCTACAGTAGTTTTAGCTCCTAATATTATATTGTTCGTAAAAAGCAAGTGTGAGATGTGATCTCTGACATACCTTAACTAGCTTCTAGTGTCCGGCTAAAATGTCCTCCTAAATCATATACGTAAGTTGTTCCATGTAGAGTACAAATAAATAAGGCGAGAGTGATTACCTTATCTAATACCACACATCCATAGATCCTCGGCCGGTTTACTATTCCACAAAATCTCCGGTTGTATCCCCTCCATTTTGCTCTACTGATATTGATGATTTTTGTATGGAATTTGAAGAAAGTTAGATTTTCTTTAAAACATTTTACTGAGCTTTGTTGTATCCTTTTCAAGATTAATTTTCAGCACTATCCCCTTTTTTTTCTTTCTTTGGAGTGATGCATCATTCATAACACTTTTTGAAGTATTAAGATATTGTAATGGGTGTCTTGATCGAGAAAAACACTATTCTGGTTTGGGCTCACAATTTCTTTGATATATGGCTTAAACGGGGTATAATCATATTCGTGATCATTTTGAGCAATACGTTACACAACGTAATGGGCCGAATCTCGTTTAAATTTTTGGAGAATTAACTTTCAAAATCAGATAAATAAACGTCTGATAAGCCTTCTTGGGAATTGATATCTCTCTATGCAATTATTGATGAATTTCACCACCGCGTCTCTTACTATATCCTAATAGGTTTGAAAAAAGTAGGTTTGAAAAAAGTAGGCTCGAAATAATAGGTGATGTGGGGATTATAATGGATAGTGTTTTGTACAGGTGCATGCCACCTTATCGTTGGTGCAAGCTAATACCAACACTCATCACCTTTTCGATAGTATATCCACTGAATAGTTTGGTGTAGTACTCCCAAATGTGTGCTTTAGTTGTTCATTATTGGTTACTCATTCATCTTCTCGTTATGGTTTGAGTGAAGCCTCTTTCTTCTCGTTATTGTTGAGAAATGAAAGAAACGTTTATATTTATCCCTAAATTAGAGTCAATTAATTCTCAAGTCTTAAAACTAAATAATCCCTTCTTCTTGTAATAGTTAGTTATATCTTGTCATCAATTATTTCTCCAAATCTTTCGAATATTTACATTAATTACTCATACATAATGCTCTAGAAATTTTTTATAAATTTATTTTTTTTTCGCTTTTTCGCACACATTGAAAACTGTTCAATGATCATTAATTGTTCTAGAGCAATGACCCAAAGTCCTATATTTAACACTTTGTCATGTCCTTTATAAATATAATTGTAAATTTCACAATTGTCACTCTAAGAAAATCCCGATGTTAATGTGAGAATTATAACTTAATAAGAGATACGGATTATAAGGTACTACAAATTGGTTATAAAGTTGTTTATTGCAATCTTGGACCATCAGTGCGATTCTTTTCCTTCCACAGATCGGATATCCATCTTTACCTTGCGTTCTGTTTTCATAATATGAACATGAGTAACGATATTTACATTCTCCATCCATCATACAAAAATTATTTAAGTTATTTCATCTACATGATTTATGCACCATGTGTTTTATAACTCACTCATAAAGTTGGGGATTCTTTTTCTAATAAAAAAATTTTACACAAAAAATTGGTCAAGTTGATTGTGTGCTATAATTTTCTATTTTAACCCAAAAACTATCAAAATATTATGACATCCATTTGTTTTGAAACTTGATTGTATGAACATGTCCAACCACATTTTCAGAAATCTCCTTACTGAATAAGTGATATTTTAAATTTTGTAACTTTTCTCAAAAAATTTGTGACGTCTTTCAAATCATGATCACTAAATGATACAATTAACAACTGATCATTGAGTGACATCATTATTGAATCAGAATATTATTTGGGTTTTTGTCCTTAATTTGGTATGTGCGTCAATATACATCAAAATCAACTATTCTTTCTTTTAACTAACTATTTTTTATCTCTTTTTAATTCACTATTTGCTATTGATCTTGCATTCCTTTTTTTATTTATATTTCTCTAACGAACATTATTTAAGATTTATATTAATATTTTACTATTTATTTTATATATATAGTAGAAATAATTAAAAGAGTAAATTAATATAAAAAACTCAAGGAATGTTTAATTGAACACCATAAAAATAATTTATAAAATTAAATTATATCTTATTTTTACATGCACACATATTAAGTTTCCTTAGAATTCTTAATTTAAAGTAATTTTGGTCTGACGATCTGCAATTCTAAATTGTGGTATATATTAAATGTAAGAAATCAGAAGCCCTATTTATCCTATTTAATATATATAGACTATGTTAATTATCCTATCTAAATAACATTTACACATTTAATTTATATTTTATTATATAAACTAATGAAATATTATATTTTTAATTATATTTAGATAATTATAGTTATATTAATATTATTTAATTGAAAATTATTTTATATAAATTATTCAATTATATTATTTTGATTATTAGATATGTTTATAAAATTATAATATGATTATAATTAAAGAAAGTTTATGAACTTAGATAATTAGAATTATGGAGTTATATAATTAGAATTACATTAGGATTGATTTATTGAAACTTATCTTATTTAACTCATTCAATTTAGATCATATTTTATTTTAATTAATTATCAAATTTTATTAAATTATAAAGTGAATTAATTTAATGTTTTCCAATTCCTTAGATATATCTTATTATAACATTTTAAATTGTAGAGTTTTAAATTAAAAAATAGACAACTTATATTATAAGCTTTGAATACAATTAACTAATATATTAATAGGGTTAATTACAGATAGCTCCCACGGGAGTATTAGAAACTATAACTTGTGATCCTCTTAGTCAAACAATTACATATACACCCATTAAGGAGTTTGAAAATTACACGAAACACCCATGAATTAAGGTTCTTTTAAATATTTTATGACATCATCAAAATTTTAACTTGATTTCCCTATTTTGACCCTTCATTTAGTATATATTTGAATTAGTATTGAAAATTTAAATTTAATAAATTAAATCATTAATTAATATAAAATAATATGATTTTGTCATTTTAAATATTAAATTATATATATAGAAAATCTAAATTTAATGGGTTAAATATAATATTAGAAAACGTTTTATATCTATATATATATATATATATATATATATATAAAGAAAGTGACAATATATAATTAATATATATATAATAATATAATATTTATATATGTTATATATCATACATATTACATATCAGTATGTATGAATATATATGTATATTGGCGTGTTATATATATACGTATGAATGAATATATGTATTGTTGTGCGGTGCGGTGGTGTAATTAATATATATATACATAAATATTACTTTATTATATATATTTATTATATATTATAACTCTATATAACATCATTTTCTAAATATTATATTTAACCCATTAAATTCATATTTATTATATATAATTTAATATTTTAAATGATAAATCATATCATCTCATATTAATTAATGATTTAATTTATTAAATTTAGATTTTTAATACCAGTCTAGGTATAGTTAGGAATAATTATTAAAATAAAAATTGTTATACTAAATGAATGGGTAAAATAGGAAAATCAAGTAAAAGTTTGATGATGCCATCAAAAATTTAAAAGAACCCTAATTTTTGGGTGTTTTGTGTAACTTTTAAACTCCTCAATGGGTGTATATGTAATTATTTGACTAAGAGGGTCACAAGTTGTAATTTCTAATACTTCCATGGGGTTTATATGTAATTAACCCTATATTAATATTAAAACAGTCCTTGTTAAACTATATATATATTTTCTTAAGTTAAAAAAGTTTTAATTCTACCAAGAGTCCTATTATAAGTTAATAAGTACTTTTTAAATATAGTTAAATTAATAATTTATAATATGTAATTACATAGTTATCCCTAACTAATAGTTATTCATATAATTATTATGAGGGTATTTTAGGCGATCCGTATTTTGTAAGAAACAACTCGCACTTTTATAATATACATAGATATAGATTAGGGGATTTAGAAAAAATAAAAAGTGTATTGGGAAAGTAAAACATAGAATTTTCAAATAGGGGAGTTTAGGATAAATTTTAGAGAGAGTTGATTCTTATAATTTACTGTCCCAAAAATTATCAGCAAAACTATTTTGTAGAATTTGCCACCTAAACTATTCATTTTTTTTAGACTTTACTACCTTCGCGGGAAAAGTACCAAGACACCCTCATTTTGGGCATGTGTTGGGCACATGATGCCTTTATCGGAATATTTTGGTCGAAAAATCCAACTTAGGTGGAAAAGTGTAAAATTTAAAAGTTGAGGTGGTGATCGGAAAAAAAAAAAAAGAATATTTAGATGGCAAAGTCTAAAAAATAGAATAATTCAGATGGAGAAAAAAAAAAAAAAACCTCCAAAACTTTTTCAAAAAAGAGAGTATATTTTAGTCGTGGCTGGGACTTGAACCCAGGACATCCAAAGATGTCGAATTTGATCAAATCATATTGCTACAACGGCTTACTCTTTCATTTACTGACTAGTATAGTATTTATCTTTTTGCTACTAATCTAGTTTCATTACCATAACTATGAAATAATATTAACGTAATAACATGATTTATTTATCCAAAATCTTGAGTAGGGTGTACGCAGTTGGTGCGGGTGATTTTATAAGTGAAATAGCGCCTAGTCCCAGGTTTATAAAATTATAAATTGTAATTGCATAATTATTTTTTAAATCTAACGGTTTAGGTTGAGCGGTACCATTTCATAGCTGGTGGATTGACGGTTTGACAGATTATATATATAAATTTTAATAAAACCCTTTTATTCTCATAATTTTACCACAATAAACAAAAAAAAAATATATCAAAAATACGATTATTTTTCAATTTGTAACGTATGGCAACACTAACGCATAATGGTTTCAAAATTATACATATATATATATATATATATATATATATATATATATATATATATATATATATATATATATATTATTAAATAAATAAAATAATCTTATAAATATAAATCATGTAGTATAATTTTATAGTTTATTAAACAACTTGTATCATTAATTCTATACAAAAATATTAGAATTAATTTATTTAAAAGTTTATAAGATATAATTAATACTATTAGAATTAATTTTATTCGAAAGCTTATAAGCTTATAATTATATAGTGATTTATAATTAAAGAAAGATTTATAGAATTATATTTTGATTAGAATTACATGAAGATAATTAAGAATTTGATTATAACGAAATATCCTGGAAGTATATTTATATATTTAGTATTTTACAAAACTACCCTTAATTATATTTTACTGAAAATCTTACAATAAGAGTATTTTGGTCAATCACAAAAAGAATATTTACGTGTCAATTTAGTATTTTACAAAAATACCCTTAATTGTATTTTACTATAACACTTACAATAAGGGTATTTTGACCGATCTCAAAGTTTCAAGAAACCAAAAACCCCAACTTGCACTTTTATAATATATATAGATTAGGGGATTTAGAAAAAATAAAAAGTGTATTGGGAAAGTAAAACATACAATTTTCAAATAGGGGAGTTTAGGATAAATTTTAGAGAGAGTTGATTCTTATAATTTACTGTCCCAAAAATTATCAGTAAAACTATTTTGTAGAATTTGCCACCTAAACTATTCATTTTTTTTAGACTTTACTACCTTCGCGGGAAAAATACCAAAACACCCTCAGTTTGGGCATGTGTTGGGCACATGATGCCTTTATCGGAATATTTTGGTCGAAAAATCCAACTTAGGTGGAAAAGTCTAAAATTTAAAAGTTGAGGTGGTGATCGGAAAAAAAAAAAGAATATTTAGATGGCAAAGTCTAAAAAATAGAATAATTCAGATGAAAAAAAAAAAAAAAACCTCCAAAACTCTTTCAAAAAAGAGAGTATATTTTAGCCGTGGCTGGGACTTGAACCCAGGACATCCAAAGATGTTGAATTTGATCAAATCATATTGCTACAACGGCTTACTCTTTCATTTACTGACTAGTATAGTATTTATCTTTTTGCTACTAATCTAGTTTCATTACCATAACTATGAAATAATATTAACGTAATAACATGATTTATTTATCCAAAATCTTGAGTAGGGTGTACTCAGTTGGTGCGGGAGATTTTATAAGTGAAATGGCGCCTAGTCCCAGGTTTATAAAATTATAAATTGTAACTGCATAATTATTTTTTAAATCTAACGGTTTAGGTTGAGCGGTACCATTTCATAGCTGGTGGATTGACGGTTTGACAGATTATATATATAAATTTTAATAAAACCCTTTAATACTCATAATTTTACCACAATAAACAAAAAAAAAATATATCAAAAATATGATTATTTTTCAATTTGTAACGTATGGCAACACTAACGCATAATGGTTTCAAAATTATACATATATATATATATATATATATATATATATATATATATATATATATATATATATATATATATATTATTAAATAAATAAAATAATCTTATAAATATAAATCATGTAGTATAATTTTATAGTTTATTAAACAACTTGTATCATTAATTCTATGCAAAAATATTAGAATTAATTTATTTAAAAGTTTATAAGATATAATTAATACTATTAGAATTAATTTTATTCGAAAGCTTATAAGCTTATAATTATATAGTGATTTATAATTAAAGAAAGATTTATAGAATTATATTTTGATTAGAATTACATGAAGATAATTAAGAATTTGATTATAACGAAATATCCTGGAAGTATATTTATATATTTAGTATTTTACAAAACTACCCTTAATTATATTTTACTGAAAATCTTACAATAAGAGTATTTTGGTCAATCACAAAAAGAATATTTACGTGTCAATTTAGTATTTTACAAAAATACCCTTAATTGTATTTTACTATAACACTTACAATAAGGGTATTTTGACCGATCTCAAAGTTTCAAGAAACCAAAAACCCCAACTTGCACTTTTATAATATATATAGATTAGGGGATTTAGAAAAAATAAAAAGTGTATTGGGAAAGTAAAACATACAATTTTCAAATAGGGGAGTTTAGGATAAATTTTAGAGAGAGTTGATTCTTATAATTTACTGTCCCAAAAATTATCAGCAAAACTATTTTGTAGAATTTGCCACCTAAACTGTTCATTTTTTTTAGACTTTACTACCTTCGCGGGAAAAATACCAAAACACCCTCATTTTGGGCATGTGTTGGGCACATGATGCCTTTATCGGAATATTTTGGTCGAAAAATCCAACTTAGGTGGAAAAGTGTAAAATTTAAAAGTTGAGGTGGTGATTGGAAAAAAAAAAGAATATTTAGATGGCAAAGTCTAAAAAATAGAATAATTCAGATGAAAAAAAAAAAAAACCTCCAAAACTTTTTCAAAAAAGAGAGTATATTTTAGTCGTGGCTGGGACTTGAACCCAGGACATCCAAAGATGTCGAATTTGATTAAATCATATTGCTACAACGGCTTACACTTTCATTTACTGACTAGTATAGTATTTATCTTTTTTCTACTAATCTAGTTTCATTACAATAACTATGAAATAATATTAACGTAATAACATGATTTATTTATCCAAAATCTTGAGTAGGGTGTACGCAGTTGGTGCGGGTGATTTTATAAGTGAAATAGCGCCTAGTCCCAGGTTTATAAAATTATAAATTGTAATTGCATAATTATTTTTTAAATCTAACGCTTTAGGTGGAGCGGTACCATTTCATAGCTGGTGGATTGACGGTTTGACAGATTATATGTATAAATTTTCATAAAACCCTTTTATATTCATAATTTTACCACAATAAACAAAACAAAAATATCAAAATATGATTATTTTTCAATTTGTAACGTATTGCAACACTAATGCATAATGGTTTCAAAATTATACATATATATATATATATATATATATATATTATTAAATAAATAAAATAATCTTATAAATATAAATCATGTAGTATAATTTTATAGTTTATTAAACAACTTGTATCATTAATTCAACACAAAAATAATAGAATTAATTTATTCAAAAGTTTATAAGATATAATTAATACTATTAGAATTAATTTTATTCAAAAGCTTATAAGATTATAATTATAGAGTGATTTATAATTAAAGAAAGATTTATACAATTATATTTTGATTAGAATTACATGAAGCTAATTAAGAGTTTGATTGTAACGAAATATCCTGGAAGAATATTAATATATTTAGAGAGTGTTTGATAGGTGAGATTAGTTTTTTTTACTTAATTTGAGTTAATTTATTTTGGGCTTTTTAACTCAAATTAAGCATGATTAGGTTATCCCAATCTACTGTTTGATATATGTAATTGGGTAGAAGCTAACTTAGTAATAGAAGCACAATTTTCTACTTGATACGATAGATTAAAGTGTTCTTAATATATTTTTACATTTTATCATTTTTTCTATAATTAAAATTTTTATTCAAATAAAAAAGTAATGTATGAGCCAAGAAAAATATATTATCTTTAAATTGTAGAGAATGAAGAATCTCACCACAGAAAAATCTTTAGAACTGAGGAATCTGAAAAATCTCAATACAAAAAAATCTTAGAATTGAGGATTCTGAAAAATCTCAAATAATATCTAAAAAATAGGAATTTTTTATACAAGTAGTGGGGATAAAATTGAGAGATAAAGATGAGAATAATGTGTTGAAAAAGTAATCTCAGTTAATCGCACCCCCCTTGTCGCGATTAAAAATTGGACTTAATATGTGAAAAAGAGGGTTACGCGCGGGCTCAGAGATTCACGCGCTTGGCCCGAAATCTATAATCTCTACTAACTAACAGAAAATTAACTAATATTAAAACCAATAAAATAACTTAATCTCACCTATCTAACACTTTCTTAGTATTTTACAAAACAACCCTTAATTATATTTTACTGAAAATCTTACAATAAGAGTATTTTGGTCAATCACAAAAAGAATATTTACGTATCAATTAAGTATTTTACAAAAATACCCTTAATTGTATTTTACTATAAAACTTACTATAAGGGTATTTTGACCGATCTCAAAGTTTCAAGAAACCAAAAACCCCAACTCGCACTTTTATACTATATATAAATATAGATTAGGGGATTTAGAAAAAATAAAAAGTGTATTGGGAAAGTAAAACATAGAATTTTCAAATAGGGGAGTTTAGGATAAATTTCAGAGAGAGTTGATTCTTATAATTTACTGTCCCAAAAATTATCAGCAAAACTATTTTGTAGAATTTGCCACCTAAACTATTCATTTTTTTTAGACTTTACTACCTGCGCTGGAAAAGTACCAAAACACCCTCATTTTGGGCATGTGTTGGGCACATGATGCCTTTATCGGAATATTTTGGTCGATAAATCCAACTTAGGTGGAAAAGTGTAAAATTTAAAAGTTGAGGTGGTGATCGGGAAAAAAAAAGAATATTTAGATGGCAAAGTCTAAAAAATAGAATAATTCAGATGGGAAAAAAAAAAAAAAAAAAAAACCTCCAAAACTTTTTCAAAAAAGAGAGTATATTTTAACCGTGGCTGGGACTTGAACCCAGGACATCTAAAGATGTCGAATTTGATCAAATCATATTGCTACAACGGCTTACTCTTTCATTTACTGACTAGTATAGTATTTATCTTTTTGCTACTAATCTAGTTTCATTACCATAACTATGAAATAATATTAACGTAATAACATGATTTATTTATCCAAAGTCTTGAGTAGGGTGTACGCAGTTGGTGCGGGTGATTTTATAAGTGAAATGACGCCTAATCCCAGGTTTATAAAATTATAAACTATAATTGCATAATTATTTTTTCAAATCGAACGGTTTAGGTTGAGTGGTACCATTACATAGCTGGTGGATTGGTGGTTTGACAGATTATATATATAATTTTTAATAAAACTCTTTTATACTCATAATTTTACTTTAATAAACAAAAAAAATATAAAGAAAATGACAAAATTTTAATTTATAACGTATTGCAACACTAATGCATAATGGTTTCAAATTATATATATATATATATATATATATATATATATATATATGTATATATAATTAAATAAATAAAATAATCTTATAAAGCTAGGTGTACTCTTACTTTAAAGTATTGCAACACTTATTAAATAAAGCTAGGTGTACTCTTACTTTATATTATTAAATAAAAAAAATATAAAGAAAATGATAAATTTTTAATTGATAACGTATTGCAACACTTATTCCTTGCAAGACTCGAGAGAAAGCTAGGTGTACTCTTACTTTAATACAAGGAGAAGCTTATTCTTGGTGGGAAAGCACCAAGATTGTTTTAGATGTGGCCAAAGAAGAAGTAACATGGGAGGTTTTTTCAAGGGAATTTAAAAACAAGTTTATTCCTCCTTCATCTCGTACTAGAAGACTCAAGGAGTTCACGGAGCTTAAGCAAGGGAGTAGATCAGTGGCCGAATATATTGCCAAGTTCGAGAGATTGTCTAAATATGCAACCAACATTTCGGGTGACGATTTTCACAAGGCTATGCAATTCGTGCAGGGTTTGAGGCCGGATATCCAAGCTGCAATAGAAGCTATTAATACTAGTACTTGGAAGAAGGCTACTACCAAAGCTCTCAAGGTTGAAGATTCGGTAAATGCTCGGAGATCTACTTATTGATCAAGTCAGGGTTCCGATTCAGGATCAAGATCAAATTATAATCCTGGAAAGAGGCCAATCACCTATGATAACCCTCCACCACAGTCTAAGGGCCCGATGAAGAAATTCAAGCCCCAAATGCCACAAGTGCCGGTCCAGAAAGCTCCCCGGGTTACTCCAGCTGCACCACCACCTACCGAAAAGCTGGGATGCTCTTATTGCGGATTACCTACTCTGTAACGCCCCGAATTTCAGACAGTCAGGTACGCTCGACACGTGTGAGTTTCGAGCGTAGGATTTTATGTTATTATTTCGTCTATTTAATTTATACTTGTTTTATTAATTATGTAAATTGTATTCAACATGATTACGTGAAAAGTATATGATATTCATTTCATTTTGAGAATTCTTGTATGATTGGAATTTAATTGTTACATGAGTTAATTGTCCAATTTGAATTAATTGCCAATTGTCCTTAAATGTTCATTTCATTTCATTTGAGGGACTAAATTGCATGAAAACCTTTTGGACATAATTGACCATTTCCAAACCTTTGATACCTAAGTGCATAGCTCATAGAACTTTAAGGATTCAATCATAAATATTACATTTTCTTCCCTAATATATCGTTATTTGCATCCCTTCCACAATCATCATTCTTTATTTATCAAGAATCATCTTCCATTCTTGCTCCTTCTTACCGAGCCAAACCCCAAGGGGAAAAAGGGAGATTTCACCCTTTCAAGTCATGATCATGAAGGAATTAGGAGTTTTGGGAGTTAAATCATCCATTTCGATCACCTTCTTCCATTTATTTCTATTTCAAGGTATATATGCTCATGTATATGAATTCTTGATCATATTTGAGATAGCTAGGGTTTGGGATTTATATGCTAGATGGATGAATTGTAAATGGAAGCATGATTATGTGATCCTAGGTTGAGTTATGGCATGATTTATTCATGAAATTCTTGAATATTTGAGCTTGAATGATCAATAGAAGCTTGAGCATGAAACTTGGAAATCTTGATGGTATTACATGGTTTACTTGTTTAAGTGTTATATTATCATTTCTTGAACATATGTGCATCTTATTTCCAGAAAATATTGGTTGATGTTGATCAAAATTGGAATTTATTGCTTGCTTTGTTGCTTCCCGTAACCATGCTCTGTTTTTCTCTGTTTTTGCATCTTCTGCGTAACGGGAATGGCCATTCCCGTTCCCTTTGTAATTAGGGAACGGTCGTTCCCATATTTTGAACAATGTGCTTGGCGGCGAGGACGGGAACGACCGTTCCCATTTTGGCTTGCGAGCCGGAACAGCCGTTCCCATCTTCGGGGAGCCCGACAGGCGGGAACGGCCATTCCCACTTTGAACTGGAACTTGGAACGGCCGTTCCCAGGCTCCTGGAAGTGCAGAAACATTCTGCATAAAATTACATTTTTAGCCCCTCGATCCAATGGCTTATTTGACCCCAAATTGCTATTATATGATTAATTATGTGTCAAAACAAGATGTTATCATGCTACATTGTGTATTACTCGATGTCTCGTATATGATCATGCCGTGCGTCTTATATGAAGTAATTGTCCTGAATTATGGTCTCATGCACGTACATTGTCCCATTTCTTGTCCAGTTATTCTCCAGGGCGGAGATTATCAAGCATGAGCACGTTCACGCAATCACGAGTCGTGTGTCGTCTGTCAGGTGAGGTTTAATTTCTAGTTATATAGAACCTGTATAACCTTTACGTGATTTTTGGCCAAAGGTATTTATATTTATAATTTCATGAAATCACTTATCATTTCAAGTTATGTTATTGTTCATGAATCAAGCAAGTCATGTTCATGTAAGCAAGTAAACGCGTTCTCCTGGCCAGGTCCTCCTTGGTGAGGGCGCTGGGCTGGTCTTCGGGCTGGTGGTTGTCCATCCAACCACAGGAAGAACAAAGCCCTATCGTGTACGTGCGTTCTCCTGGCCAGGTTCTCCTTAGTGAGGGCGCTAGGCTGGTCTTAGAGCTGGTGGTTGTCCGTCCAACCACAGGAGGAACAAAACCCTATCATGAGCCGTAGGAGACTGGGGATGAATCCGGCACCACGGGTTGCCCTCGGGTTATTGCATGATTCTCATTCCATGAACGTGTTACATGATTACACTATCGCACGATCGCACGATAATTGAATTGCATGATCACCTAATGATTAACAAGCAAGCAAGCATGTTCATGTTCAATTGGAGTTAGGTTGGAGACCGGCCTCATTCGCCGGAGTCATGTATCGATTGCATGAAAAGAACAAGTATTTAATATTGATAGTTGTATTCTCGGGCGAAGCTATATTATTATTGAACTTGTATATTTATTTTTTATAAATCTTTACCCGAGAATATGACTTGCATGTTATCTGCGCTAATATGTATATAAACCCCTCACTCGGTCTTCACAGACTGACGCCTCCACCTTTCAGGTTATTGCAGGTGCACGCTAGGCGGGAGTTGAGTCGAGTTGGGTCCAGTTCACGTAGTCGTGTCATCCATGGTTCGTGTATTTAATTGTTATTGTTAATTATGAAATTGTAGTTATTGTTATTACTTAATTGAAGATGATAATGTATTGATATGTAACTTTAGAATGTATCTTATTTGGAAAATGAGAAATGTCATGATTGGATAAATGGAAATATTTGATAGAAAATAGTTTATGCTTCCGTTTTATTTTATTGCATGTATTAGTAATCCCGCCTAGCTTGTCGTGTATTGCATTGTCACCCGTTCGCTATAGGTTGGTTCATGTACGGATTGGCCGTTTCGTGTGTGGATTGACCTATAGTGCGGGGGTGTGGTACCTCCACGTGTCCGGGGTGCTACATACTCATACCTATGAAGGTTGTCGGCGCCGTTTGAATTTATGTTTGATTTGTGGGAATATCGATCATAAGGTGGATACATGTAAGGATAGACGGGATCCGTCGCCTGGGGGTCAGAGGCCGCTTATTAGGGCCCGTGCGTATGCCTTGGAAGGCGAGGAAGCAGATGTAGATGTGGACCCTGCTGCTATTGTCGAAGGTACCATGTAACACCCCAAATTCCGGAAGTTCAGGTAAGCACGCCACGAGCGGATCTTCGGGAGTTGGGAGGTTTAAATTTAAGTATTTCATTCAATTAATTGCCCTTTCATTATGTTCTATGCATAACATTTCTACGCATTTATATGAATCGTCATTTATATGAATTATATGAACTGAGTGACCTAAATGAATTAAATGTCCTTAATTGCTCTCTTGTGTAAATTCTTGGATTTAATTGTAATTCATGACTTGGAGCTAAGTGAATTGTTGTGTTGAGATAAGACTCAATTGCATGCATTTAATTGTAGAGGGGCTTGTTTGCAAATTGTGGTGAATCATCATGGTTATTGGAAGATATATTATATCTTATATGCATCTCTTCTCTCACATTCCATACATCATATTTCATCAAATTTCTACACACACCCACACACAAGAAACCGATCAAAACACCTAGGAGAAGGAGGAAATTTCATCTCATTTTCAAGCTAAATTCTTGGAGGAATTGTGAGGATAGAAGCATCATCATCATTATCTCTTCATTTCATCTCAATTCTTGCTTGAATTTAAGGTATATCATGAACTTGTATGAATTCCTTGATTGACATAGAAGTAGGGTTCATGAATTATGTGATGAATTCTTGCAATATTTGGAGTTAGAAGCATGTTAGGATCATGAGACTTGGAAGTTTGCATGGATACCTTGAAAGTTCATGAAGATTGGAAGCATGTGTATAATATGGGGTTTTAAGCATGAAATCTTGATGTCTTGATGTGTATTTCTTGGTTTGTTTGTTGGATAAGTGAAGTATAATGTGTATTTAATGTGTTTCAATAAGTGTTATGGAGTAGAACTTGCATTTGTAATTGTTTTGGTTGATTTTGGCTTGGTTTTACCCTGTTTTGCCCTGTTTTGTTGCTGCTGCGTATTTGGTCGCGCCCACAACCTGTTTTAGTGTAAAAATGGTCGCGCCCGCGACCCCATTTTGGTCAACTCTCGACTTTTGAAAAAAATTGGACAAAAATTCGGAAAAAATACTTGGTCGCAGCCGCGACCATTTTGTGAAGGATTTTGGTCGCGCCCGCGACCACCGCCAGAAACTGCATTTTGTCCAACTTCGAACCAACGCCATTTTCACCTCGGTTTGAATTAGAAAACGTGCCATATAGAGTTGGAAAGGTCTATGTGTCTACTTTCATTCACAACAAGAAAAACTCAATTCTCAATTCTAGAATTTTAGATATTCCAGTTTTCCCACAACATGTACATTTCCCAAAATTGTCAAGTTTTCCTAAACTTCACCAAAACCTTTCATATTGCATTCTTTTCATTTTTTTGGCTCCCATATATGACTTATATCAACTATATGCTCACTTTATTGATAAGTATGCTCCTATTTGACACTTATTGATTATAAATTCATGATTGAGGTTACATATCATTGCCGTTCGTCATAATTGGTTCATTCGAGTCGAGTCTTATTTCACACTTGTCCTTGTTGCACAGATCTCGGTCCCGGAGACGAGGAGCACGCTCCATAGGGTGTTTCTTTGTTCCTTTTGGTTGGTTAAGGTGAGGTTTAAATTCTAAATATATAGAGCCTTTACAACCCTTATGTGATTTTCGGCCAAAACATATCTATATATCTATAGTTTTCAAACCTTATGATTTTCAAATGATTTCACGAAAATGGATTGATTAACGAATTGATTGTTTTGGCGAGTAACTATTGTTCACGTTGGGCCCGAGGGTAGTGTATTGAGCCAACCGGGAAAGCAAGGGCTGACGGGTAACTCTTGCACTATCCTCACCAATGTGGGATCACCTCTGAATCCACCAGGAGGTTTGGTGGAGGAAGAAATCCCGTGCGTGGGAGTCATGTTCCCAACGTACACCATGATTGGATGGCTGGGTCTTGCAAGCCCGCCATCACCCGGAGGAAGAAGGATTTATTGATTGAAATTGCTAATTCTGCACGGAATTGTTGTGTGATCACCTAATCCACTAATAAATTGAAGTATTATACACAGTCGGTGAAAGGTTGGAGATTTTCCCTCACTCGCCCGGCCACAAATTGATTGTATTGAATTGATTGAATTGATAAAATGGATTAGTTGTAACCTCGGGCAATATTATCTCTTCTTTTCTAAATCGTGTTGTTATCCTTCAAAATTATTACCCGAGATTATAACTTGTATGTATGTGCGCAAATATTTATTTATACCCCCTCGCTCAGTCCGTGTTGGACTGACACCTCAACTTTTCAGCTTTTACAGGTTCGTGCTAGGCGGGAATTAGAGTATAGCCTGTCTTTTATTCGGGTCTAGCACTTCACCTTCATTTTGTAGCTCATGTATTGATACTTCTTACATTTTGTATTATGCCTTACTGAATATTGGAGGTGATATTATATTGTATGAAATGTTGGTATCTATTAATAAATTTGTAAATATGGTACCTATAAGTATTGAATGTTATTGCTTCCGCTTTTATTGATACAATTGTTTAGTGGTATTAATTGAGGGTACCCGCCTAGCTTTTGAGTTTTATTATCTCCCGTTCGCTATAGTTTCGGTTCATGTATGGATTGCCCCGTTTCATATGTGGATTGAGGCTATAGTGCGGGGGATGTGGCGCCTAGCGTTCCGGGTGCTACATACCATTTGCATTCATGGCATAAACATACATACTTTGTTTGATCCGGGGGCTACCCACTCTTTTATTTCTTGCGATATTTCTATGAAATTGCCTCTATGTGTTACTTTTTCCCCTGCTTATTACGTTGTTAGTACTCCCTTTTACTCCCTTTGGTGGTAGTGTAAAAACTAATCGGGTTTTTAGAGAGGTGCCAGTGAGTATTGAGGGTCGAGTTTTCTTTACGGATTTTATTGAAATATCTATGTCTCGGTATGGGTCTAACTTGGGAATGGATTGGCTTTACGAGCATTGTGCTACCATTGATTGCCGGACTAAGAAAGTTCAGTTGGGCTCAGAAATTATAACAGGTCGAAGCTCTAAAACAGTGCATTTATTGTCTTTTTCGGAAGCTCGAAACTTGGTCTGTGATGGGGCTACGGGATTCATAGCTTACATTCTTAATCACCCAAGGATCAGAGGAAGTTAGAAGAAACAGAGGTGGTTAAAGGGTTTCCCGAAGTGTTTCCGGAAAATTTAGATTCATTGGCGCCGAAAAGGGAAATAGAATTTGTGATTGACTTGTATCCGAACGCTGAGCCGTACTCAAAAACTCCATCCGGCAGAGTTGAAGGAATTAAAGGTACAACTTGAGGGTCTTTTGGAAGTCGGGTATATTAGGCCGAGTTCGTCGCCGTGGAGTGCTCCGGTTTTATTCGTAAAGAAGAAATATGGTACTTTGAGGATGTGTATTGATTATCGGGAGCCAAATCGGATGACAATTAAGAATAAATATCCTCTTCCACACATCGAGGAGTTATTTGATATACTCCAAGGATCCAAAGTTTATTCGAAGCTTGATTTAAGACAAGGGTATTATCAGTTACGGATCCGAGCAGAGGACATTCCGAAGACGGGCTTCAATACGAGATATGGGCATTACGAATTTGTGGTTATGCCTTTTGGTTTGACCAATGCTCCCACCACTTTTATGGATATGATGCATAGAATCTTTCGACCTTTTCTTGATAAGTTTGTTGTGATCTTTATCGATGGTATTCTGGTTTTCTCCAAGTCAGTTGAGGAACATGTAAGACACCTTGAACTCGTATTGAAAACTCTGAAGGAACACCAATTGTTTGCAAAGTTTAGCAAGTGTGAGTTTTGGATTGACCGAGTTTCTTTCTTGGGTCATATTATTTCGGGGAATGGATTAGAAGTTGATCCTTCAAAGATTGAAGCGGTGTTGAAGTGGGAGAGACCAAAGAATGCCTCCAAGATTAAAAGTTTCTTGGGATTAGCGGGTTACTATAGGAGGTTCGTACAAGATTTTTCTAAGATTGCTGCCCCTTTGACTCGTTTAACAAAGAAAGATGTTAAGTATGAGTGGGATGATAATTGTGAAAAGAGCTTTAATGAATTGAAGAAAAGATTAGTTTCAGCCCCGGTTCTAATTCTTTCGGATGGTTTAGAAGGATATGCAGTCTACACGGATGCCTCTAGAGAAGGTTTGGGATGTGTTTTGACTCAGAAGGGTAAAGTTATTGCTTATGCTTCCCGGAAGTTGAAGGAATATGAGCAGAACTATCCGACACATGATTTAGAGCTTGCCGCGATAATATTTGCACTTGGAAAATGGAGACATTATTTGTATGGAGTGACATTTGAGATTTTCACGGATCATAAGAGTCTCCAATATTTATTTACACAGAAAGATCTTAATTTGAGGTAACGGAGATGGATGGAACGACTAGAAGATTATGATTGTGTGATCAAGTATCATCCCGGGAAAGCTACTGTAGTTGCCGATGCTCTAAGCCGGAAAGTTGGTGTTTCGAATTTAGGGGTTGGAGAAAGTGGTAAGATCGACCCTATTGTGATAAGAGCCTGAGTATTCAACATTTCTATTCAACTGGAGTTAAAATCTCGATTGTTTGAGGCTCAATGTAAATATCCGGAAGTTCAAAAGTTAGTTTCTAAAGCAAGAGAGGATCCGGAAAGTCCATTTGGGTTTGATGAAGCTGGTTTTCTTCGCTTCAAGAACCGAATAGTAGTACTCGATGAATTGAAAAGGGTATTACTTGAGGAAGCACATAAGTCGGCATACTCGATACATCCGGGAGGAAACAAAATGTATAAAGACTTGAAGCAATTTTATTGGTGGCGTGGATTAAAGAAGGATGTGGCCGAGTTTGTAAGGTGTTGTTTGACATTTCAACAAGTTAAAACTGAACATCAAAAGCCCATAGTTCTTTTACAGCCTTTGCCTATCCCCGAGTGGAAGTGGGAACAGGTGACAATGGATTTTATAACCGGGTTACCAAAGGTGAAATGAGGGTATGACGGTATTTGGGTGATTGTGGACCGATTAACCAAGTCTGCTCATTTCTTATCGGTTCGAATATCTTTCAAGATTAAAAAGTTGGTCGAGATTTATAATAGGGAGATTATTCGTCTTCATGGAATTCCGGTGAGTATTGTTTCGGATAGAGATCCTCGCTTTACTTCGAAGTTGTGGCGAGAATTACAAGATCTTTTGGGAACGAAGCTTCAGTTTAGCACGGCTTTTCATCCTCAAACCGATGGCCAATCTGAGAGGGTGATACGATATTTAGAAGATTTGCTCCGGTCTTGTGCTTTAGATTTTCAAAATTCATGGTGTGACCAACTTCCGTTGATTGAGTTTACGTATAACAATAGCTATCGGTCTTCTATCGGCATGGCTCCGTACGAGTTACTTTATGGGCGAAAGTGTCGATCCCCGTTATTCTTTGATCTAGAGGAGTGGAGATGGACAAAGCAAGAAGAGGTAAAGAAAGGAGAGAAACTTAAAAGACCTTCTAAAGCCGTGGAAGCCATGATTGAGAAAGTTCAACTTATACAACAACGAATGAAGGCTGCACAAGATAGACAGAAAAGCTACGCCGATATTCGCCGGAGAGATCTTAAGTTTGAAGTTGGAGATCGGGTTTTCTTGAAAGTGTCTCCAAGAAAGGGGTTTTCTCATATTGGAAAGGGAGGAAAGCTTAACCCTCACTATTTGGGTCCATTCGAGATTCTTGAGAGAATTGGAGAAGTGGCTTACAGATTGGACCTACCTCCTAATCTTACCAGGGATTCACAATGTTTTTCACGTATCTCAACTCAGAAAGTATTATTCGGATGAAATAGAAATTCTCCCCGTTGAAGAAGTTGAGTTGGAACCGAATCTATCCTTTATTCAGCAACCGGTTAGAGTTTTGGACAGAAAGTATCAAGAATTAAGAAATCGGCGGATTCCTATGGTCAAGGTATTATGGAGAAGTGATAAATCCGAAGAAATGACTTGGGAACCGGAAGAGAAGATGAAAAGATTCCATCCTGAATTATTCATTTCTGATCAGTGAATCTGGGGACCAGATTCTTCTAAGGGAGGGAGAGTTGTAACGCCCCAAATTCCGGAAGTTCAGGTAAGCACGCCACGAGCGGGTCTTCGGGAGTTGGGAGGTTTAGATTTAACTATTTTATTCATTTAATTACAAGATTCATCATATTACTTGCAATATGTCTCCATACATTTATATGAATTGACGTTTATATGAATTATATGAAAAACGTGACATAAGTGGTTTAATTGTATCATATGATCTTAATTGCTCCTTTATGGGAGTTAGCATACTTAAGGTATAGCATGACTTGGAATTAATTGTATTATTGGTTAGAGATTATCCTTGAGTGCATTATTTAAATAAATGAGCGACTTATGTGCAAAAAGAGATGAATCACATATTTTCATGCTAGACTATGGATATATCTTGAATTTCTCCAATTTCTTCCATTATGTTCCATTCACCCATGAGAGCAAAAGAACACACACACTAACACCTAGTGAATACCGATATTTACACCATATGAAGAGGAAGGGAAGATTTCTCCATAATTCAAGCTAAAGTTTAGGAATTGAAGAGTTAGGATCATCATCAACATCATATCATCATTTCATCCAATCCTTCTTTGAATTAAGGTATAGCATGAAGCTTGTGAAACTCTTGAAATTTTGATCAAGTATGGATTTATGGATTTGATGGTGAATTCTTGCAATATTTGGAGTTAGAAGCATGTTAGGATCATGAGGCTTGGAAGTTGCATGGATATATTGAATTTCATGAAGTTGGAAGCATGATCATACATGTGGGGTTTTCTTGATGAATTTTGGTACCTTGATGTGTATTTTTTGGTGGGTTTGTTGTATAAGTGAAGTATAATGTGTATTTGGTGTGTTTGAATAATTGTTATGGTTGAAACTTGGTGGTATAATTGTTTTGGGTGATTTTGGTTCGGAAATACCCGGTTTTCCCCTGTTTTGTTGCTGCTGCGTATATGGTCGCGCCCGCGACCAAAAATATGCATAAAACTGGTCGCGCCCGCGACCCCATTTTGGCCAACTTTCGACTTTTGGAAAATTGCATAAAAATTTCGGAAAAATACTTGGTCGCGGCCGCGACCATTTTGTGAAGGTTTTTGGTCGATCCCACGACCACACCAGAATCTGCATTTTGTCCAACTTCGGACCTACGCCATTTTAACCTCGCTTTGAATTAGAAAACGTGCCATATACCGTCGGAAAGGTCTTTGTGTCTAATTTCATACCCAATAAACAAAACTCAATTCCCACTTCTAGAATTTAAGATATTCCAGTTTTCCCACATCATGTGCATTTTCCCAAAATTGTCAAGTTTTCCTAAACTTCACCAAAACCTTGTATATTGCATTCTTTTCATTTCCTTGGCTACCGTATGTGAATTATATGATATATATACTTGTTTTATTGATAATTATGCTCCTAATTAATATTCCTTAATTATTATTTCATGACCTATTGATCATGACTTTGCCGTGCGTCTTAAATGGTTCATACGAGTTGAGTCTTATGTACACTTGTCCCTTGTTGCACAGATCACGGTCCGGGAGACGAGGAGCACGCTCCTTAGGGTTTCTTCTTGCTTTTTGGTTGTTCGGAAAGGTGAGGTTTATTTTGTAGATAAATAGCACCCATATAACCCTACGTGACATTTTCAACCAAAAGTATCTATATATGTATAGTTTTCAAACTTTATGGATTTCAACTGATTTCATGAAATGATTGAACGGATTGATTGATTGGGCGAGTAAAGCATGTTCACATGGGGCCCGAGGGTAGTGTATTGAGCCAACCGGGAAAGCAAGGGCTGACGGGTAACTCTTGCACTATCCTCACCAATTTGGGATCACCTCTGAATCCACCAGGAGGTTTGGTGGAGGATGAAATCCCGTGCGTGGGAGTCATGTTCTCGACGTACAACATGATTGGATGGTTGGGTCTTGCAAGCCCGCCATCACCCAGAGGAAGAAGGGTTCATGAAATTGCTACGTGATTGCACTTAAATAACTTGCATGCTCACTTGATAAATGGAAATGTCATGATTGTACACTCTTGGAGTAAGGTTGGAGAATGCCCTCACTCGCAGGGCCACGGATTGAATTGATAATTAATTGAATTGCTAAATTGATTTAGTTGTAATCTCGGGCGAGAATTCCTCTTTATCCTCGAACTTATATTGTGTTTCTTATAAAATCTTACCCGAGATTATAGCTTACATGATACGTGTGCTTATATTTATTTAAACCCCTCGTTCAGTCTGTGGTAGACTGACACCTCACAATTTCAGGTTTCACAGGTGGAGTGCTAGGCGGGTTCAAGTCTTTTGGTCGAGTCTAGCACCTCATTCTCATTTTGGTACTTGTGTAGTTAAAAAACATGTGAAAGTTTGTATATTATGGTTAATGATAAGAACTTGAATTGCATGTTATGGAAACAATGAACAAGGTTATGAATGGAATGTATGTATATGAGTATGTTTCCTCTTTTCTTTATACATTGTTGTACTGAATGAGGGTTGCCCGCCTAGCTAGTGTCGTGTTTTTTTTATTATCTCTCGTTCGCTATATGCTTGATTCATGTATGGGTGCCCGTTCCATTTGTGGATTGAACTATAGTGCAGGGGATGTGGTGCCTTTGCGTTAAGGGTGCTACAATAAAACTTACAATAAGGGTATTTTGACTGATCTCAAAGTTTCAAGAAACCAAAAACCCCAACTCACACTTTTATACTATATATAGATATAGATTAGGGGATTTAGAAAAAATAAAAAATGTATTGGGAAAGTAAAACATAGAATTTTCAAATAGGGGAGTTTAGGATAAATTTTAAAGAGAGTTGATTCTTATAATTTACTGTCCCAAAAATTATCAACAAAACAATTTTGTAGAATTTGCCACCTAAACTATTCATTTTGTAGAAACCTTATTACCTGCGTTGGAAAAGTACCAAATCACCCTCACATTAGGCATGTGTTGGGCACATGATGCCTTTATCGAAATTATTTGGTCGAAAAATCCAACTAAGGAGGAAAAGTGTAAAATTTAAAAGATGAGATGGTGATTGGAAAAAAAAAAAAGAATATTTAGATGGCAAAGTTTAAAAAATAGACTAATTCAGATGGGAAAAAAAAAACTCCAAAACTTTTTCAAAAAGAGAGTATATTTTAGCCGTGGTTGGGACTTGAACCCAGGACATCCAAAGATGTCGAATTTGATCAAATCATATTGCTACAACGACTTACTCTTTCATTGACTCACTAGTTTAGTTTTTATCTTTTTGCTACAAATCTAATTTCATTACCATAACTATGAAATAATATTAACGTAATAACATGATTTATTTATCCAAAGTCTTGAGTAGGGTGTACGCAGTTGGTGCGGGTGATTTTATAAGTGAAATGGCGCCTAGTCCCAGGTTTATAAAATTATAAATTGTAATTGCGCAATTATTTTTTCAAATCGAACGTTTTAGGTTGAGCGGTACCATTTCATAGCTGGTGGATTGGCGGTTTGACAGATTATATATATAATTTTTAATAAAACCCTTTTATACTCATAATTTTACCTCAATAAACAAAAAATAAAAAATAAAAAATATGATAAAATTTCAATTTATAACGTATTGCAACACTAATGCATAATGGTTTCAAAATTATACATATATATATTTATTATTAAATAAATAAATTTATCTTATAAATATAAATTATGCAGTATAATTTTATAGTTTATTAAACAACTTGTATCATTTATTCTATAAAAAAATATTAGAATTAATTGATTTAAACGTTTATAAGATATAATTAATAATATTAGAATTAATTTTATTCAAAAGCTTATAAGATTATAATTATATAGTGATTTATAATTAAAGAAAGATTTATACAATTATATTTTGATTAGAATTACATGAAGATAATTAAGAGTTTGATTATAAAAAAATATCCTGGAAGAATATTTATATATTTAGTAATTTACAAAACTACCCTTAATTATATTTTACTGAAAATCTTACAATAAGAATATTTTGGTCAATCACAAAAAGAATATTTACATATCAATTTAGTATTTTACAAAAATACCCTTAATTGTATTTTACGATAAAACTAACTATAAGGGTATTTTGACTGATCTCAAAGTTTCAAGAAACCAAAAACCCCAACTCGCACTTTTATACTATATATATATAGATATAGATTAGGGGATTTAGAAAAAATAAAAAGTATTGGGAAAGTAAAACATAGAATTTTCAAATAGGGGAGTTTAGGATAAAATTTAGAGAGAGTTGATTCTTACAATTTGCTGTCCCAAAAATTATCAGCAAAACTATTTTGTAGAATTTGCCACCTAAACTATTCATTTTTTTTAGACTTTACTACTTGCGCTGGAAAAGTACCAAAACACCCTCATTTTGGGCATGTGCTGGGCACATGATGCCTTTATCGGAATATTTTGGTCGAAAAATCCAACTAAGGTGGAAAAGTGTAAAATTTAAAAGTTGAGGTGGTGATCGGAAAAAAAAAAAGAATAGTTAGATGGCAAAGTCTAAAAAATCGAATAATTCAAATGGAAAAAAAAAAAAAAAAAAAAACCTCCAAAACTTTTTCAAAAAAGAGAGTATATTTTAGCCGTGGCTGGGACTTGAACCCAGGACATCCAAAGATGTCGAATTTGATCAAATCATATTGCTACAACGGCTTACTCTTTCATTTACTGACTAGTATAGTATTTATCTTTTTGCTACTAATCTAGTTTTGATTACCATAACTATGAAATAATATTAACGTAATAACATGATTTATTTATCCAAAGTCTTGAGTAGGGTGTACGCAGTTGGTGCGGGTGATTTGATAAGTAAAATGATGCCTAATCCCAGGTTTATAAAATTATAAACTATAATTGCATAATTATTTTTTCAAATCGAACGGTTTAGGTTGAGTGGTACCATTGCATAGCTGGTGGATTGGTGGTTTGACAGATTATATATATAATTTTTAATAAAACTCTTTTATACTCATAATTTTACTTTAATAAACAAAAAAAATATAAAGAAAATGACAAATTTTTAATTTATAACGTATTGCAACACTAATGCATAATGGTTTCAAAATTATACATATATATATATATATATATATATATATATATATATATATATATATATATATTATTAAATAAATAAAATAATCTTATAAATATAAATCATGTAGTATAATTTTATAGTTTATTAAACAACTTGTATCATTAATTCTATACAAAAATATTAGAATTAATTTATTCAAAAGGTTATAAGATATAATTAATACTATTAGAATTAATTTTATTCAAAAGCTTATAAGATTATAATTATATAGTGATTTATAATTAAAGAAAGATTTATACAATTATATTTTGATTAGAATTACATGAAGATAATTAAGAGTTTGATTATAACGTAATATCCTGGAAGAATATTTATATATTTAGTATTTTACAAAACTACCCTTAATTATATTTTACTGAAAATCTTACAATAAGAGTATTTTGGTCAATCACAAAAAGAATATTTACGTATCAATTTAGTATTTTACAAAAATACCCTTAATTGTATTTTACTATAAAATTTACAATAAGGGTATTTTGACCGATCTCAAAGTTTCAAGAAACCAAAAACCCCAACTCGCACTTTTAAAATATATATAGATTAGGGGATTTAGAAAAAATTACTGGTGTCGAATCCGTCAAAAATAAATGTAAAATCCTATTCGACGACTAAACACAGAGTATTTTCAAAAGGCAGTTGGATGCTTCGAGTGGAGGTTCCATTATGATCAAAACACCTGCGGAATTGACGGAATTAATTAGCAGAATCTCTAGAGCCTCACAAAAATACTATGCTAAGTCCGACATGACGAGATAGGTAAAAGAGGTAAATTCTTCCCAATTTGAGGAACTCAAGAATATGATAGCTGCTTTACATCTAACATGAGTGCAGGAATCCCACAAGTAGCGACAGTTTGCCAATTACCTCCGCAATCCCAACAATACAACCAGCAACCCAATCAACCCAATCAAACCCTCGACCCCCAAGACATCCGATTCAATAGCTTGGAAAATCAAGTCAAGAATTTGGAAACTCAATTGGGACAGATTGCAACAGTTTTGAGCAGGATTGAGAATCAGGGGAAATTATCGTCACAAACGGAGGACCCAAGGCACAATGTGAGTGCAGTCACGGTCATAAGTGGTAAGGAACTGCCTCCGGCTGTAGAGAAGATCAAAACTCGCCAGAACAGGGCTGAAACTGATCAGAAAGACGACTTGACCGTTAAGCGTGACCATGCCTTAAGCTCCAGTCGCAACAGAGAGGCAGAAATTAAAGTCCAGCCTAAGCCATGGGTGGAACCACCTCCGTTTCCAGGGCGCCTAACCCAAATGAGAAAACAGAATTAGGAACAAGGCATTCTTGATACTTTCCGAAAGGTTGAAGTCAACATTCCCTTGTTGGATGCTATTCAACAAATCCCACGCTACGCGAAGTTTCTTAAAGAGCTCTGCACCAACAAGCGGAAACTAAAAGGTAATGAAAGGGTAAGTGTTGGAGAAAATGTCTCCGCGGTTTTGTAAAAGAAATTACCACCGAAATGCAGAGACCAAGGTATGTTTTCAATTCCGTGTAAAATAGGTAACCTTCGTATTAAGAAAGCTATGTGCGATTTGGGTGCGTCGATTAATGTTTTGCCTCTATCTGTTTATACTGCGGTTAATCTTGGTCCCTTGAAAGGTACAGGTATTATAATCCAGCTTGCTGATCGATCCGTAGTGTACCCGGAAGGAGTATTGGAGGATGTGCTCGTACAAGTCAACGATTTGGCTTTTCCTGCTGACTTTTTCGTGCTAGATATGGAGGATGATAAATCCTCTAAGCCTTCTGATATTTTGCTTGGCCGCCCATTTTTTAGCACAGCTAGAGCTAAACGTTCATAATGGATTGTTAACTCTTGAATTTGACGGTGACATTGTTAAATTTAATATTTACGATGCTATGAAACATCTTGATGAATTGTCTAGTGTGTTTTGTGTTGATGTGATTGAAAACCCAAGTATTGAAATTCTAGAGCCTAACAACGTGGAAAAGCTAAGTTTTGAACCTATTCAAAATTGGGCAGTTGAAAATTTTGAGAGTAAGCCGAAACATGTTAGTTTGCATGATGATATCTTTGATATGGTGATACCATTAGAGCATGTTAGACCTCTCAATATAAAGGCTTCGAATTTGAAACTACTCGATGGCTTAGCTAAACTAAATTCTTTCATTTTGCAGGCACCTATTCTGGAACTCGAGAAGTTCGTGGATAATTTGAATTATATTTTCAAAGGTGGAGGAAAATTTGTAGATTCAAAGCCTACCCAAGCTGAATTCCTGGATGAGCAGTTTTTCAAGACACGTGACCGTAAGACGTGGCCACGCTCTATGGTCACGCACTGGTATGCTGATATTATTGATTATTTGACTACTACCTTCCTCAGGTCTCATATCTTTTTCGAGTTCAGGAATCTTAGTGATCGGGGTAAATATTTTTACAAACGGTTGATGGAGTCTTTGATGAGGAAGTATCAAGTCATGTTGCGAACCTCTATGACTTACCATCCCCAATCTAGAGGACGCAACAGACTAGAAGAGTCAGATCCACACAGTAGAGGGATTTGTATGGAGGGTGCACATCCATTTGAGTAGCACTTCAACAAGTCTTATCAAGCCTAAGACATAAAACAAGGGCGCTATTGGGAGGCAACCCAAGTTTTGGCGGAGTGCGTAACTTGGCCCAGATAACGCTGATATGCTGCTGATAACTGCTGTCAATTTTTTGCTAACATGACCCTTGAGCGTGGTAACGCCTAACATCCACGCCATTTCCAGAATTTCAAATTAAATGGGAAATTTACATGCCCAGATGCCCTACCTCCCCAACCAAACTTTAGGGAAGTCCTCTTTACTCTAGATCTTGATTTTTAATGCCTTGGGGACAATTCATGATTTAAGTGTGGGGGGTTCCACTAGTGCTAGAACTGAAAATTTTTTGAAAATTTTGTTTTTGTGGCTGAACTTGTGATTTTACTTCGAACTTGAGGATGTTGATAATTGTGGAAATATTTCTCTCGTTTTGAATGCTTTCTATTAGGTTTGATTGTTGAATTTTGCTAGAACGAGTTAGGCTTGTTAAATGCATGAAATTTGTGTGGAATTTGATAAATTAGTATAATCTTATACCCTTATTTTTCGCGCATCGTTGAACGAATTAATACGCTTTGCTTAGATAGAAAAGTATATGTTTTTCAATTAAGTCTAAAAGTCGATTAGAATGCATCTTAGCTTCCTTCGAGGCGAAATTTTTAGTTAACGATTGATTTGGGAAGTGACTTAGGCGATCGTTGTCGGTGGTAAGCGTTTTCTTGATCTTTTCACAAATAAAATTATCCCGTTTGACCTCGCTGAGCCTGAATGTTGTGCAAAATTTCTTTTTAGCCACGTTACAAGCTGATGTACAACATTATTTTTCTACCCTGCATTGAATCACACCTTGCTTGCTCATTTTGGGTATGAATTTTTAGATGTCTTTAGACTCCTTATTATCCTTGGTGCTGCAGAGAAGAAAAAAAAAAAGTTGAGAGATTGTGCAATGTTGAAAATAAAGAAAAAGAGTGATGAAAGGAAAAGAAGTCAAAAGAAAGAAAAAAAAAATGAGCAGAAAAAGAAAAGAATAGAACAATTGCAGAGAAAATAAGAAAGTGAGAGTGTGTTTGATCTGAAAAGGAAGGAAATTAGTTGTTTAAAGCAAAGTAAGGGAATCTGGTAGATGAAAAGGGGAATACCACGAGGTTTTATTATAAAGTGTGTAAGCTTGGTGTGTTAGCCACTAGTTCCAAAATTTTCCTAACCTTTACCCAAGCCTTACATTACAAGCTTGAAAGACCTATCGATCCCGAGTCATTAATTAACTACATTAGTGGAGATTGGTGCGAAAGGTGCATTCGAAGTTGATAATTGGTACTTAGGTGAAAATCATAGACTAATCAATCTAGTCTTTGTACATTCTTTCGTTCAATTCACACTACATTACACGAGGGTATACTATTTATACTGATTTGTTGAATTTTGTGCAAATAAGTAGTGTGTTGATGAGCTATACTTGTTTAGGCGAGAATTCGATGATTGCCTTTGTGATTGTGTTTGATGGGTGATGTTATTTCTATTAATTTTCATGATTCCTCGAGGACGAGTAATGGGCTAGTGTGGGGGGATTTGATAACTCGTTATTTCACCATCTTTATGATGGAATTAGACCCCGAATTGTGATTGAATTGATATTATCTTGAAAGAATTTGATGCTTTGTTGTTTATTTTATAGATTCGGGGCTCGAAAGCGAGATTGGAGCAAATTGGGTCGTTTTTAGACCCAAACTAGTGCATACGAGCAGAATGTTTGAAACTGGAATTGAGTTCGTTTGTGGCTCCATAAGAATTGAACTGGGAAGCAAATTTTGAGGGTCTGCACGCGTGCAATTTTTGGAATCTACTTTGGACTAATGAAGGCTAAGCATGTCAGGGTGCTTTGGAATTAATTATGAAGGGATGATCACTGGAGTAGGGCTGTCAACGGGTCGGATTCGGGCCGGATCAGGGGATTCCGGATCCGAATCCGACAAGAAGATCCGACAACCGGATCCGACCCGTTGACAGCCCTAAAATCCCGCCGATTGACAGCCCTATAGGATTCGGATTCATTTATTTTGAATCCATGCATAATCGGATCGGATTATATCCGATTAAAGATCCGACCCGATTAGCAATAAAATTTAATTTTTTTTATTTAACAAATTTAATATAAAGAATAAATATAATTACATAATCTTAATAAATAATAATTATTTAATGGATTATTTGATGATTTTATTTATATTTGTTTAATATAAATTAATTTAAACTTATTAATAAAGGAAAATATATACTTTTAGTGTAAATAATTCAAATTTTATTGTTCTTTAAAGTGATAATTATGTGAAAATTATAATTTTAGTCATTTTACTTAATATTATGTACTAGTAAATAATTTATTTTAATTAAATATTATATATATAATCGGATTCGGATTCTAAACGGATCGGATTCGTTAATTCCATATTCGCTCCATTTATTTCGGATAACGAATATTTATAATCGGATATGATCCATCGGACATTTTTATCGGACGAATATGCTAAAATTCGGATCGGATTCGAACCGGATTCGGATTAAAATCCGATCCATTGACAGCCGTACACTGGAGGCTAAGAGATTTGTGGGCTTTGGGGAATTAATTTGTGATGATTAATTATATTTGTTAGAAATGGGGCAGCAACTGTTGGAATTAATTATGGGCTGCACGTGAGTGTGATGGACTTTGAGAAATCAATTAGCTTGGCTTTGTCGTGTGGGCTGGGCATGGAATAATCAAGAGCTAATTATTGTACATGTTGGGATTTGATTTGGGCTGATAGTTGTGTAAGATAATGGGCTATGCATGGAATTTGATTTGGAGGAGAAGTTTGCTTGGCGTGAAATCACGATAAGGCTGCCAAAATTTTTTTTTCCAGCCCCACGTGAGTGCGACGTGTTATTTCACGCCGAGCAAACTTGTCCTCCAAATCAAATTCCATGCATAGTCCATTATCTTACACAACTATCAGCCCAAATCAAATCCCAACATGTACAATAATTAGCTCTTGATTATTCCATGCCCAGCCCACATGACAAAGTCAAGCTAATTTTATTTCTCAAAGTCCATCACACTCACGCGCAGCCCATAATTAATTCCAACAATTGCTGCCCCATTTCTAACAAATATAATTAATCCTCACAAATTAATTCCCTATAGCCCACAAATCTCTTAGCCTCCCGTGATCATCCCTTTCATAATTAATTCCAAAGCATCCTGACATGCTTAGCCTTCATTAGTCCAAAGTAGATTCCCCAAAATTGCACGCGTGCAGACCCTCAAAAATTGCTTCCCAATTCAATTCTTATGCAGCCACAAACGAACTCAATTCCAGTTTCCAACATTCTGCTCGTATGCACTAGTTTGGGTCTAAAAACGACCCAATTTGCTCCAATCTCGCTTTCGAGCCCCAAATCTACAAAATAAACAACAAAGCATCAAATTCTTTCAAGATAATATCAATTCAATCACAATTCGTTGTCTAATTCCATCATAAAGATCGTGAAATAACGAGTTATCAAAAAATAAAAAATGTATTGGGAAAGTAAAACATAGAATTTTCAAATAGGAGAGTTTAGGATAAATTTTAGAGAGAGTTGATTCTTATAATTTACTGTCCCAAAAATTATCAGCAAAACTATTTTGTAGAATTTGCCACCTAAACTATTCATTTTTTAGAGACTTTATTACCTGCGTTGGACAAGTACCAAATCACCCTCACATTAGGCATGTGCTGGGCACATGATGCCTTTATCGAAATTATTGGGTCGAAAAATCCAACTAAGGTGGAAAAGTGTAAAATTTAAAAGATGAGATGGTGATCGGAAAAAAAAAAAAAAAGAATATTTAGATGGCAAAGTCTAAAAAATAGACTAATTCAGGTGGGAAAAAAAAAAAAAAAAACTCCAAAACTTTTTCAAAAAGAGAGTGTATTTTAGCCGTGGTTGGGACTTGCACCCAGGACATCCAAAGATGGCGAATTTGATCAAATCATATTGCTACAACGACTTACTCTTTCATTGACTCACTAGTTTAGTTTTTATCTTTTTGCTACAAATCTAGTTTCATTACCATAACTATGAAATAATATTAACGTAATAACATGATGTATTTATCCAAAGTCTTGAGTAGGGTGTACGCAGTTGGTGCGGGTGATTTTATAAGTGAAATGGCGCCTAGTCCCAGGTTTATAAAATTATAAATTGTAATTGCGCAATTATTTTTTCAAATCGAATGTTTTAGGTTGAGCGGTACCATTTCATAGCTGGTGGATTGGCGGTTCGACAGATTATATATATAATTTTTAATAAAACACCCTTTTATACTCATAATTTTACCTCAATAAACAAAAAAAAAATAATAAAAAATATGATAATTTTTCAATTTATAACGTATTGCAACACTAATGCATAATGGTTTCAAAATTATACATATATATATTTATTATTAAATAAATAAATTTATCTTAAAAATATAAATCATTTAGTATAATTTTATAGTTTATTAAACAACTTGCATCATTTATTCTATAAAAAAATATTAGATTTAATTTATTTAAAAGTTTATATGATATAATTAATACTATTAGAATTAATTTTATTCAAAAGCTTATAAGATTATAATTATATAGTGATTTATAATTAAAGAAAGATTTATACAATTATATTTTGATTAGAATTACATGAAGATTATTAAGAGTTTGATTATAAAGAAATATCCTAGAAGAATATTTATATATTTAATATTTTACAAAACTACCCTTAATTATATTTTACTGAAAATCTTACAATAAGAGTATTTTGGTCAATCACAAAAAGAATATTTACATATCAATTTATTATTTTACAAAAATACCCTTAATTATATTTTACTATAAAACTTACTATAAGGGTATTTTGACCGATCTCAAAGTTTCAAGAAACCAAAAACCCCAACTCGCACTTTTATACTATATATAGATATAGATTAGGGGATTTAGAAAAAATAAAAAGTGTATTGGGAAAGTAAAACATAGAATTTTCAAATAGGGGAGTTTAGGATAAATTTTAGAGAGAGTTGATTCTTATAATTTACTGTCCCAAAAATTATCAGCAAAACTATTTTGTAGAATTTGCCACCTAAACTATTCATTTTTTTTAGACTTTACTACCTGCGCTGGAAAAGTACCAAAACACCCTCATTTTGGGCATGTGCTGGGCACATGATGCCTTTATCGGAATATTTTGGTCGAAAAATCCAACTAAGGTGGAAAAGTGTAAAATTTAAAAGTTGAGGTGGTGATCGAAAAAAAAAAAATTTTAGATGGCAAAGTCTAAAAAATAGAATAATTCAGATGGAAAAAAAAAAAAAGAAAAAACCTCCAAAAATTTTTAAAAAAAGAGAGTATATTTTAGCCGTGACTGGACTTGAACCTAGGACATCCAAAGATGTCGAATTTGATCAAATCATATTGCTACAACGGCTTACTCTTTCATTTACTGACTAGTATAGTATTTATCTTTTTGCTACTAATCTAGTTTCATTACCATAACTATGAAATAATATTAACATAATAACATGATTTATTTATCCAAAGTCTTGAGTAGGGTGTACGCAGTTGGTGCGGGTGATTTTATAAGTAAAATGGCGCCTAATCCCAGGTTTACAAAATTATAAACTATAATTACATAATTATTTTTTCAAATCGAACAGTTTAGGTTGAGTGGTACCATTACATAGCTGGTGGATTGGTGGTTTGACAGATTATATATATAATTTTTAATAAAACTCTTTTATACTCATAATTTTACTTTAATAAACAAAAAAAATATAAAGAAAATGACAAATTTTTAATTTATAACGTATTGCAACACTAATGCATAATGGTTTCAAAATTATATATATATATATATATATATATATATATATATATTATTAAATAAATAAAATAATCTTATAAATATAAATCATTTAGTATAATTTTATAGTTTATTAAACAACTTGTATCATTAATTATATACAAAAATATTAGAATTAATTTATTTAAAAGTTTATAAGATATAATTAATATTTTTAGAATTAATTTTATTCAAAAGCTTATAAGATTATAATTATATCGTGATTTATAATTAAAGAAAGATTTATACAATTATATTTTGATTAGAATTACATGAAGATAATTAAGAGTTTGATTATAACGAAATATCCTGGAATAATATTTATATATTTAGTATTTTACAAAACTACCCTTAATTATATTTTACTGAAAATCTTACAATAAGAGTATTTTGGTCAATCACAAAAAGAATATTTACGTATCAATTTACTATTTTACAAAAATACCCTTAATTATATTTTAATATAAAACTTACAATAAGGGTATTTTGACCGATCTCAAACTTTCAAGAAACCAAAAACCTCAACTCGTGCTTTTATAATATATATATAGATTAGGGCATTTAGAAAAAATAAAAAGTGTATTGGGAAAATAAAACATAGAATTTTCAAATAAGGGAGTTTAGGATAAATTTCAGAGAGAGTTGATTCTTATAATTTACTGTCCCAAAAATTATCAGCAAAACCATTTTGTAGAATTTGCCACCTAAACTATTCATTTTTTTTAGACTTTACTACCTGCACTGGAAAAGTACCAAAACACCCTCATTTTGGGCATGTGCTGGGCACATGATGCCTTTATCGGAATATTTTGGTCGATAAATCCAACTTAGGTGGAAAAGTGTAAAATTTAAAAGTTGAGGTGGTGATCGGGAAAAAAAAGAATATTTAGATGGCAAAGTCTAAAAAATAGACTAATTCAAGTGGGGGAATAAAAAAAAAAAAAAACACTCCAAAACTTTTTCAAAAAGAGAGTATATTTTAGCCGTGGTTGGGACTTGAACCCAGGACATCCAAAGATGTCGAATTTGATCAAATCATATTGCTACAACGGCTTACTCTTTCATTGAATGACTAGTTTAGTATTTATCTTTTTGCTACAAATCTAGTTTCATTACCATAACTATGAAATAATATTAACGTAATAACATGATTTATTTATCCAAAGTCTTGAGTAGGGTGTACGCAGTTGGTGCGGGTGATTTTATAAGTGAAATGGCGCCTAGTCCCAGGTTTATAAAATTAGAAATTGTAATTGCGCAATTATTTTTTCAAATCGAACGGTTTAGGTTGAACGGTACCGTAACACCCCAGATTAAACCAAAACAAAACGGGTAAGTTAACTAAAATATCGGGACACGTTTAAAAAAATTGACCAGGTGATATATGTGTTTTAAGTGTTCTTTTATAGCTAAAATATTATGATTAAAACTATTGATCATGCTTGTTAATGTTTATTTGTTACGTTAATTGTTAGAATTTAGTATAATATTTGTGTTGCATGTACATATTTAAATAATATTATTTCATACAACCGGTATATATATAAATATGTAATAGAAAATGACAACTTAATAATTAAGTTTGAATATTAAAATCTAAAAGTAATTCATACCATAGGGAAGCTTAATCATCAACTTTACTGTGCCTACGTGTTTAATGCTTAATACATTTGAAGTTCAATTTTGCATGTCATCTCTACGTGTTTAGTCCAAACTGCAAGTCATCGGTATTGTAGAGTCATCCAATCTCATCTATTACAATAACGTTTAAATAATTATTTATTGGTATAGAGGCATCCTAGTGACTATTATTTAATCATAGAATTAAATTTTATATGTTATCAATAGTTCCAATTGCGCGATTGATAATTCAGTAGAATTTGATAATCTAATACATACACATAAATAAATATAGTTGGGAACTAATAATTATATCAATTCTTAATTACAGAATATGGATTAATTAATTACACACTTATATAGATAATAAAAGAAAAACTCAACTAAAATCACATGTTAGTAGCAACTAATAGTGGAATTTATTATAAGTTAGAATTTTCTAATTTTGTGCGAATAACTTCATTCTGTTATTATTGCTTCACTTGGTTAATTATTAAAAAAATAGAATTATTAGAATTAGGTGATAGCCGTACATTTCAGTCGTATTATTAGGATCCCGAGTCGAGTCATAAGTTACAGTTGCATGCGTGTCACAGGTGTTCCTAGGGAAGAGCCCTGATCGTGTTGATCGTGTCTTTCTTTTGCAGTTTGGAAGCTTTTCAGGTAAGGGATTAAAATATTTTCAACTGGGGTCAAAACATATATTATGCAAATATATATATTCTTAAAACCCAACCTTTATTTATTGAGTTTGATTTTAAACCGTTGATACTATATATATATATATATATATATATATATATATATATATTATTTGATGGGTCCAGAAATGGATGGGTCTGAATCCGATCACTTTACGATTTGTATTTTGTGGAGGAAACCACCGGAGCTTCGCCGGAAAAAGAGAAAGGGGTTCAACCTGTTGGGACAAGCACAAGAAGAGTCAGAAGGCCAAGCTGGGGGAACTGGGGGTGATACCCAGTTTGGCTCTCCGACGCTCAAGTCAGTTTTGTGTATGAAGAAATGTAAATTCAGTCACAGTTGCAGAAGTGAAGAAAGCTTACTTGTGTAGAAGATGACTTTGGCTATTTATAGTTGAGGGTCAAGGGCCCTTTGGTCATTTGCCTCAAGTGGTCCTGGCCGAATGTCGCCCTAACACGTGGCGCTGTGAGAGAGAAACCTAGGAGGAATCTTCTGCAAAAGTGGCCGAAAGTTAGTGCTGGCAACAGTGGCAGGTGCGCGGGCATGTACGTTGTGTCAGAGAGCCATTTGGGTGGTTGGTGACGAGGGCTTAAGAGCGCGCTCGTGACAACCTGGAGTATTGGAGGCCAAGATATCCGCTGAGGGGGATGAAGGCTCCAGTTCAAGTGACGAGCCAAAGGGGAGGCCACTCTGAGGGAGTGTGACGCTCGAAGAGTGCTCCCTTGGCACGTGGGCGTACCAATCGTTCAGTTTGTTGGACGCTCGTGGGAGTGATAGCGCTCGTTGGGCTTAACTCCTTGAAGAAGGATTGCGCTTGTTGGGCTTGGCGCTCGTGCGCAAATGGATGCACCCTTGATGGCGGCTGGCTTAGCGCATGGCTTAGCGCTCGTGCGCTGATGGGTGCAGCCTTGTGGAGACAGATGTCCTCATCTCGGTGATGCCACGTGTCTGATGTGGGACGATCGTATTTTGACCCCATCATTTTGCCCCCCAATTCTGCAGTCCTTAGTGATAAGGACTGTAGAATTTTCTCACGCTCTATCTCTCGTTTATAGCGCTCGTGCAAAGCTTGGCGTGTTGAGCAATTTTTCCTCTGATGGTGTCATTAATGCGGTCTTTTCAACCGACCGCTCGTAACAGTTCCGCATTAAATGTTTGTACTATTCTGAAGCCCTTGAATCGTCAGAGCATTAAATGCGGGTGCGCGTGGGGCGCGTGAGTTTGGGGAAGCATGTGATGGTTCCATAAAGTGGGCGGTTTCCTAGGCGGGAAATGATTACCATTTTGAATTTATTGCCGAAAACGGTACCAACTCCCATTCCTATAAATCCGGGATTCTGAGATCTCCACACTCTTTACGCATTCAGAACTTTCAAGCACCCTTTGCAAAAAGAATTCTCTTGCATTCCAGTTCTCAGAGCACCTTCAACATCTTCTCCAGTTTTCTCAAACACCTTCAAGGTAAATTTCCAGTGTGACTTTCTAACTTTGCTAACCATAGATTTGGACTTTAGGATTTCGTAATCCCTCAGATTTTCGCCTTTCTGAACCTTAATCTTTTCCCAAGAGAAAACTCCCAAATCCCAATTTCTGCCATGGCCGACCAACATATCGAAGAATTTGCCCGTGAAATCCAAGAGATGGCCACCGAGAGTTCTTCTTCCCCTGGTTCCCCCAGAGATGAAGAATTGGGGGCGGCTGTAATGGCTATGGAAGATAGAAACCCAGGTGGAGTGGATCCTCTTTTTGAGGAGATGGATCTGGTGATGGAGGCAGAACGGCAAGGGACTGTTCTCCCCATAACTCAAAGTGCCACACATCCCCATCGCCATACCGTGACCGTGGCGGTTGCAAACCCGCTTCCAGTGGCGGAAGCCGTGACTGGGCCTTCAGAAAGGGCCCGTGATAAGGGAAAAAGTAAGAAAACCCAAAAATCCAAAGGACCCAACGAGGGCGAAGGGTCAGGCTACCAGGCTACCGAGCGTACGCCTGATGAAACTCCCAGCACTGTCACCGTGGGAGATGTAAAAACGATGATGGCCCCCATTTACTGGGACGAGCGGTACACGTGGAGAATCCCAGAAAGCCACGAGCGTGCAAATAATCCGCCCCCTGGGGAGATGGCAGTGTACGTGGACACCGTGCGCTCGGGAGGCCTGAGGTTCCCTATCTCGGTCTCAATGGCCCATTTGCTGAATGACCTGGGCTTGTGTCCATCCCAAATAGTGCCCAATGGCTTGGCCCTCTTGACGTGCTTCATTATCTTGATGAGGAGTATGGGTTACGAGCCCTATTTGCGGAATTTCAACGCCCTTTTCCAAGTGGTCAGCTCATCCCGCTCATCCCCCGAGGCCGGTTTTTACTATGTCCAAGCGAAGGCCCATATGAAGCTGATCAACTCTCCCTCGACCACTTATGGCATTGACTGGAAGGAGAAGTTCATCTTTGTCAAGGCCCCAGCAGGAGAGGGCTTTGGGGTGATCACGGAATGGGGCTCGTATTCAAAGAGCCGTTTGCCACCCTCACTCCCCAGAGATTGGGCGAAAAACTTGGCAACAACCCTAAGGGACGAGGGTCACCTTATACAAGCGAAGGACTGGATAGATGATGCAGAACTCATGTTCTTGTGTGGTCTTTCCAACGACCCTTACTTCCTTGACAACCCTCCGGCTCGTGACATAGAGAGAGACGGTTAGATCTTTAGGGCACTAACTTTAGATAGGAATAAAAACTAACTGCTTCTTTGTACTTGTAACTTGCACTTAACAGTTCTGGTCCCCAGATTTATAACCCTTGTATTTCCCTTTTTGCAGGAGCTGCTATTATAGAAATGGCCGGAGGAATTAGACAAGCGGCTCGTTTCGCCCACGCCAACAGAAACCAATCCCAACAAGGGGAACAGCAGCGTGAGCAACACCGTCCTCGCAACAGGGACGCTCGTAGTGGCAATCAGGGCGCCAGTTCGAGCGCCAATCGTAGTGAGGTTCCGCCACCCCGTGGCCGAGGGGAGCGTAGACTGGTCCCCAGAGAGACCAGGGGGCAGTCCTCTTCAGAAAGAGCGGGTGATGCTCAACCCCCCATCCCCGCAGAACAGACGAGGCCAGTGACCACTCTGGCAATAAATGAGGCTCCCCCGAGCGCGAGCGCAAGCAGGCCTTCCCGCAAGAGGAAGAGGATGCCCGATTCCGTGGCAATCCAGGGCAAGGGGAAGCAAGTGGTTGAGGGCCCCAGGGGCCAAGGAGATACTTCCTCCTCAGAGGAGGAACATGCATGGGAGTTCCCCCGACGAGGGGACAGGGGCTTTACAGGCGCCCCAGACGGTGGGCCAGTTTTGCTGAGGCCCGGCTCGGTCGCACAAACTATCACCGAGGATCTGTTCAGCAGATCCCAATTCTCGGCCGACCATCGTCACCTCTACAGCGAGTCTGTGGAGCAAGTGACCCTCGACGCGGCCCACGCTCTGATTTCCGTAAGTAATCATTCCTTGCACTCTTTCTCTTCTGTAAGCCACCATTTTTTTTTTTTTTTTTTTTTTTCAACACTTTTCCCCTCGTTCGCGCAGCAAGTTCTTCCCCGGCTCAAAAACGTGCAAATGCGAGCCTCAACTTACGCCGAGCGCAAGGCCAAATACAAGAAGATGGCCCGCTCGAATGATCCGGCTCAAATCCAGGCGGAGCTTGATGCGGAAATCGCCAAGTACGAGTCCCTCAAGGGCTTGTTCGAAACAACTGAGGAAGAGCTGGGAAAGCTCAAGGAAGACTTTTTAGCGGTTGACGGCGCTCGTATTCGTTTGGGCAACGAGCTGGCCCAGGCCAATGAGCGGTGCAAAAAGGCCGAGGCGGACAGGGAAAGCTGGAAAGCAAGGGCGCTTGAGGCCGAGCGCAAATTCAACGATACTGTCAACGAATGGCCTCGAAGCTTAGAGCGTGCAAACAAGGAGGCGTTGATCAAATTCTGCCACTCCAAAGCCTTCAATTTTGCTGCTTCCCTGCATTGCTTGGAGGAGGCTCAGAAGGCTTTCAATCTGGCCATCGAGCAGGGCATACACAAAGGGCTCACCAACCCTGCCATGAAGGAGGCCGAGGGCACGGGGCTCATGTTCAATGAGCGCTGCGAGGAGGAAGATGACGAGGGCGACAACCCTGCTGATTCCATTGCAGAGCCTGAGTATGAGTTTTTGGTCAAACTCCTTCAGGATGAGTATATGGATGCTCATCCGGCAGGTAATGCTGCCTCATCCGCGCCAAACGACGATCCTGTGGATGAGCCCCAAGCACCTATCTTGGAGGAGGCCCCGATTCCAATTGCTGAAGATGCCAACGCTCCCGCTCCAGATGATCATGAGCCCAACGACCCGCAAGCCCATCAACAAGAGCCTGAGGGCCCAGTCCATGGCCCAGTTCATGGCCCAATCCTGGTGATTGTTGATGAGGACATCGCTCCAGCTGCTTGAAGCTTTCCCTTTATCAATTCCTTCTGTATTTGCCTGTTTTTCTGCTTTTCTGTCATTTTCTTCTTTTGGGGACAATATTTCCTGGGCCTTTGAGCCCTTTGCTTTGTAATAATTTTTGCAGCAATGAATAAATATTCCTTTTTCATGCCTTTGTTGTTCTTCTTGTCCATTTATAATAAGACTGTGTAGCATACTCCTGTGAATGTTTTATTCCTTTGATGCAATGAAAATTTGTCTAAGTCTTGAGCGATCGTGGGGGTCTTATTGTGAGATTGCTCCCCACTCCAGACTTGTATAAATTTTGTTTTGTAAATTTGTTTAAGTCTTGAGCGATCGTGGGGGTCTTATTGTGAGATTGCCCCCCCACTCAAGACTTGTATAAATTTTTCCCTTGTAAATTTGTCTGAGTCTTGAGTGTATGCGAGGGTCTTACTGAATGGCTGCCCTCGTTCAAGACTTGTGACATTCCTTCCGTCCTTGGGGGATTTTGCTAAATCTTGAGTATGTGCGAGGGTCTTACTGAGGGGTTGCCCTCGTTCAAGATTTGTGCAATTTCTTCTTGATTCTGAGGCCATCGTTCGAGCGCTCTGACTCTTATCGTTTTTCTGGTTCTGCAAGAAATCCCTCTTTCGAGCGCAAGGCGTTATAAGAAACGGCCAAGGCCTACTAGGATTTGCTCTTGCAGGAGTCCCATTTTCGAGCGCAAGGCGTTGTGAGAAACAGCCAAGGCCTACTAGGATGCACTCTTGTGTGAGATCCCGTTTTCGAGCGCAAGGCGTTGTGAGAAACAGCCAAGGCCTACTAGGATGCACTCTTGTGTGAGATCCCGTTTTCGAGCGCAAGGCGTTGTGAGAAACAGCCAAGGCCTACTAGGATTTTCTTCTTAATCTTCTTCCATCTTGTCTAATTGGCTGTGAGCGTAACCAGTCTATCCTTATGAGGGCGTCCCCCCATGTGGAGTAGAGCGCTGGCCAGCGTAACCCATGAGAGATAACAGCATTTATATTGGAATGGGTTGCCAACCACGCTCGCGAAGACGAGGGACGTGGGACTTATCCATTCAAGCAACCAAAGAAACAGGAATATTAAAGAAATTAAAAAGATCATGTTACCTTTTACTTGTGATTGGAAGTACATTGAACCCGTCAAAGAGGGTTGTTACATCAGAGTTTGTAAAGAGCTTTTAAACATAAAACCGCCGGAGGTTACATGCGTTCCAAGGGCGAGGCAAGCGCTCACCTTGAAGTGTCTCCAGGGTGTAAGTGTTGTTAGCTCTAAGTTGTACGACCTTGAATGGGCCTTCCCAATTGGGGTCCAATTTCCCCACGTGCTTGGATACTTCCACTTTCTTCAAGACCAAATCTCCCAGCTGGAAAGTTCTTTCCTTCACACGCTTGTTGTACTGTTGGGCCACAGAGGCTTTATAGTGGTGGATCTTAGCCCACGCTCGGTCTCTCCTTTCATCCAGCAAGTCCAACTCGAAGCTCCTGTTGCCATCGTTGAGCTGAGGCTCGAAATAGCCGACACGAGCGGATTCATTTACTATCTCCGCTGGTATCATTGCTTCTGATCCGTAAACGAGCGCGTAAGGAGTTTCTCCAGTGGCTGCTCGTGGGGTGGTGCGATAAGCCCAAAGTGCTCCTTGCAGCTCCTCAGCCCATTCACCTTTCTTGCTTTCCAGCATGGTTTTCAGATGTTGCAAGATGATCCTATTGGTAACTTCTGCTTGCCCATTGGATTGTGGATGTCCTACAGAGGTAAATCGCTGTTCTATCCCCAACTCAGAACACCACTCTCGTGTGTCTGCCGCTATGAACTGGGATCCATTGTCAGAAATGAGCACCCTCGGTATGCCGTACCTGCAAATGATGTTCTTCCAAATGAAGTCCCTCACAACCTTGAAAGTGATTTTCGCAACAGCTTCAGCCTCGGCCCACTTGGTGAAGTAGTCGACGGCTAAAATGACAAACTTCCTTTGTCCCGCAGCCATGGGCAAGGGGCCCACAATGTCTATTCCCCACTGGTCAAAAGGCCAAGAGACGTCTATTGGGATCATCTGTGCGGCTGGCAATTGAGGGAGATTTGAATGGAATTGGCATTTGGGGCACTTCCTTGAAAATTCGATGGCATCCTGGAGAACTGTAGGCCAATAAAACCCACTTCTCAGAACCTTCTTTGCCAAAATACGCCCTCCCGAGTGATTTCCACAGCTTCCATTATGTATGTGTTCGAGCGTCTCCTTTGCTTGCGAGGGCCTCAGGCATCTCATTGGGGGCCCTTGAAATGATTTTTTGAACAACCTCCCCTCGGGATCCAAAGCGAAACGAGGGGCCTTATTTCGGATTTTCCTAGCTTCCACCTTGTCAGTGGGAAGAATTCCATCCTTGAGGAAAATGATGACGTCATCAAGCCAGCAGGGCTCGTTTGGATCAATCATGGTGATCATCTTGGTGGCGACCCTTTCTTTGATCAAAGGTTCTTCAGTTCTAAGGAATGTAACAGAACGTTCGGAAGTGCCTTCTAAAGCTGAAGCAAATTTTGACAGAGCGTCCGCGCGCTCGTTTTCTCTTCGGGGCACTTGAAGTAGGTTAAATTCCTTGAACTTCCCAATGATTTCTCTAGCTTTCTGTAAGTACTGTACCATGGTGGTTTCTCGAGCCTCATAAGTTCCTTCAATCTGGCTCGCTATTAACTGTGAATCCACGTAAGCGGTGATTCGGGAAGCTCCATTCTGAAAAGCAACATTCAATCCTTGCACGAGGGCTTCATATTCTGCTTCGTTATTAGTGACTTGGAAATCCAGCTTGATTGCAAAATCCAGCTCAATCCCATCGGGGTCTCTGAGGGCCACTCCTACTCCTCCCCCTTGTGAGGTTGAGGAACCATCTGTGTGAAGTACCCATAACCCCTCATTCTCTGCAACGGTGGGCTCGAAACCAAAGCGCTCGACCAACAGATCTGCTACAACTTGAGCCTGTAACGCCGTCCTGGGCTCGAAGCAAAGGTCAAACTGGCTCAATTCGATGGCCCACTTGATTAATCTACCAGATACGTCTGGCTTGGACAACACTTGCTTCAAAGGTTGGTCGGTAAGAACCGTTATGGAGTGCGCTTGAAAGTAAGGCCTTAGTCTTCTTGAGGCGTTGACAAGAGCGAACGCAAACTTTTCAATCTCCAAATACTTCTTTTCCGCTCCTTGCAATGTTTTGCTCAGATAATAGACGGGCAAATGTTTCCGCTCTCGTACAGCGACCAGAACAGCGCTTGTGGCTTCCGGAGAAACGGAAAGATACATGAATAACCTCTCGCCTTCAATAGGCTTGGTCAGCAGTGGCGCACTCGATAAGTAAGCCTTCATATCCTGCAACGCCCTTTCGCATTCTTCTGTCCAAGCAAAGTTACGAGCGTTCCTCAAAATTTTGAAGAAGGGAAGGTTCCTGTCCGCCGAGCGCGAAATAAACCTGTTCAACGAAATGATTTTTCCCACCAGGACCTGCACTTCCCGCACATTCCGAGGGGAAGGGATCTCCAGAATAGCTTTGATCTTCTCCGGATTGGCCTCAATTCCCCTCTGACTGACCATGTACCCTAGGAATTTTCCCCCTTGTACTCCAAAGGTGCACTTTGAAGGGTTCAACTTCATCCCATACTGGCGCAAGATTGAAAAAGTGCGTTTGAGATCTTCCAAGTGGGAATCCTGGCGTTCGCTTTTGACAATCATATCATCCACGTAAACCTCCATGGACTTGCCAATTTCTTTTTCAAACATCTTGTTGACGAGCCGCTGATATGTAGCTCCAGCGTTCTTAAGTCCAAAGGGCATGACTAGGAAGCAATATACCCCCAGATGGACAACGAACGAGGTTTTGGGGCGATCTTCTGGAGCCATAAAAATCTGATAGTATCCCTGGAAAGCGTCCATCATGCTCATTAGCTCACAACCAGCGGTCGAATCCACCAATTGATCAATCCGGGGCAGCGGGTAAGGATCTTTGGGGCAGGCTTTGTTGAGATCAGTGAAATCGTTGCACATGCGCCACTTGTTCGCGCTCTTGGGCACCAAGACGACGTTGCACAGCCATTCCGGATACAAAATGGGCTCGATATATTGAGCCTCTAGGAGTTTATTAACTTCCTCTTCGATGACTTTTTTCCGAAAGCCATGTACATCTCGCTTTTTCTGCTTGATGGGTTTGAATGAGGGATCCACATTGAGCCTATGGACAATGACGCTCGGGTCAATCCCTGTGAGATCTGAAGCTTTCCATGCAAACACATCCCTGTTCTCCCTTAGAAAATCAATCATCATGATCTGAGAAGGCCCTGAGAGGTTTGAGCCTATCTGTGTAGTCTTATCCTTGTTTCCGGGCTCCAGCTCAATGGTAAGGAACTTCTCCGAGGGCTCGATCCTTACTTCGGGGCGAGGAAGCTCGAGCGCCCTCTTTTTCCCTGTCAAACGGTCGTTGGATGCTGGTTCACCCTCTCCCGGCTCGTCTCCCTCTGAGGACGATCCACCAACAATCCCAGGTGGTGTACTTTCGAGGGGATTCTCCCCGTTGTCACCCCTCTTCTTTTTGTTCTTCTTCTTGTTCAATTTTGCCCTTTTACGAGCCGGGCTGTCCTCGTCTAGATTGGGGAAGTCTACTGACTTCTTGGTGGAACCAATTTGGAAGGTTTTCTCCGCTTTTGGCTTTCTGAGGGACAGCATGTAACACTCCCAAGCCTCTCGCACGTTGCACAGTACTTCTCCCACGCCCTCGGAAGTAGGGAATTTAATTTTCTGGTGGTATGTAGAGATGATGGCTTTGAAATCAACGAGGGCAGGGCGCCCAATTATGATGTTATATGGAATGTCAATCTCCACCACCGCGTACGTCACCAAAAGTGTTTTGCGTTGAGGGGCTCGGCCGAATGAAGTAGCTAGGCATATTTGCCCTCGTGGGACAACTTCTGAGCCTCCAAAGCCAATGAGGGCTGTTTTGAGAGGCTCGAGCGGAAGATCAACCTTCATTTTTAAGAATGTAGAGTAAGGCAAAACATTAACGGAGCTTCCACTATCTACCAATACCCTTTTTACAACATGGTTATGAACATCTAAGCTAACCACCACGGGGCAATCTGAGGTTATACCCTCCCCATGGGGCGTTACAATATGTTCTAAATCCCTATCATCAAAGCCTATTACATCATTTTCTCTTGATCTTTGAACGCTTGATCTCTGGATGGCGTAGATAGGTTTGGGCACTGCTGGGCGTTGGTTGTAGCTCCGGACGTACCTCCGTCGGGAGGCGTTTGAATCCCCCCCTGATGAGCCTCCTGCAATCATATTTATGACTGCGAAGGGCTCGTTCTCTTGTTCGGGGGCCTTTCCCTTATTGCTCCGGCGGCTGCTGCTTTCAGGGGGTCCCCTACCCCTTGGGCTTTTTGAACGGGAAGGGCTCCTTCTTCTCCTTCCGGAACGCTCGTTGCATTGTTCATCGTAGCGCTCGAGCACCCGGACAAACTCCTTCAGATGGCCCCCTGCAACGAGCCTTTGGATTTCAGCTTCTAACTGCCGGCACTCATCCGTGTCGTGCCCTCTCTGCTTGTGGAAGGCGCAATATTTGTTCGAGCGCCTGAGTGAGTCTGTTTCTCTCATTTTGATGGGTCTTTTGAAAAGCTTCTTATCAGAGAGATTATAGACTTCTGAATTTGGCCTGGTGAGCGGAATTCGCTCGAATCGACGAGGGGGTGGTGGCGACCTCCTGCGCTCTTGAGGGCGCTCCTTCCTGACGGCCACATCCCTCCCCCGCTCGTGATGAGGTCGCTCGTTCCGGGCCGGGCTGTGATGACGGGGACCATTCGTCCCATACATATCTTCGAGCGCGAAGAACGGCTCGGCTATTTCCCTTAGGCCCATGAGGGTCCCGGGTCTCCTCTCCACGATGGCATCAGCAAACTTTTTGCTCACATATTGCTTGTGATCCACAGCCTGAAAGAGCACTGGGATCAAGAAATCCATTGAAGGCCTCTCCACCTGCAGGATCTCCTTGTTGAAGCGGGCAAAGAACGAGCCCAGAGATTCGCTCTTGCCCTGCACCACGTTGTATAAGGCAGTGGGTGCGGTGACTGGCGCTTTCAAGGAATTGAAGTGGTTAAGGAAAGCATCGGCCAGTTCTTCATATGAGTGGATCGAGCGCGGCGGCAGTCGCTTGTACCACTCCTGAGCCATTCCTACCAAGGAAGTGACAAACACTTTTGCCCAGTAATGGCTAGAATGCTCGTAGAGGTGCATGAGATGCACAAAGTGATCCAAATGTTCAGCTGGATCAGTTGTCCCGTCGTAACGGTTGATGGAAGTAGGGACTTTGGCCATGCCTGCCTGGGCCATCAGAACTTCTTCCACGAGGGGTGAACCCCTCGCCAATGGATGGTATTCATAGGTGCCGAAGTTTTCCTCCGGCTCTTTGCGTCGGGGGACCCTTGGAGGAGGGTCCTTGGTGCGGGTGCTTCTGGCGTCAACCCGTTCATCCCGACTATGGGAGATCTGAGTTGAGCGCCCTCGTGAGAGTTGCCCCACGATATCCTTGAGACCCTGCAGCTGGTCTTGCACAGCCGCGAGGATGTCAGGATTTACGTCTACTTGCTTGTCCTTATGGGCTCGTGAGCCCCTCCTGGAGACATGAGAGTCTCCTTCATTTTCGTTCACTCGCTCCGTGGGCTCTTTATTCCTGCCCTCGGAGGCACGCTCGTTGCCCTCCTGCTGGGGCACTTCTCTCGCTAGTGGTGGTGGTGGTTGTGCCCTCAGGACAGCCTGGGCTTCTCTGAGGGGAAAGTTTTGCTGTCCGCCTAAAGGAGCAGCAATCTGAGTGGCCTGCCCAGAGGGGAAGTACATGGAGTGAAACCTCTCCCATGCTCCCTGGGCCGCCTGAACCTCACATTGGGCGTACAGAGCCCTTAACTGTTGTGTGGTAAGTGGAGGTAACTCCACTCCTTCAATCTCCCTGGGGACCACCACTGGGAGCTGGAGTTGTCCGGCACGATATGGCTGGACCGGCGGCATCATGACGGCCGGAGTAAGAGTATACCCTGGTGGAGGCATCATATAACCTTGCACTCCAAGATTCATCTGGGGATGAACCCAGGAGGTTTGCGCTAGCGGCGGAGGAGCAGAGAGAGAGGCTCCTCCAGCGGTGGTGGGAACCTGCGGTGCCGGCGGTGCAGGTGGTGGTACAGAAGATTCTGCTTGTGGGGTCACACCTGCGGCGGGAGGTGCTCCACCAGCGGTGACGGGAAGTGGCGGCGCTCCACCAGTAGCGGTGGAGGGAAGAACGTCATCTGCAACTTGGGAGGCGTTACCCCCTCCTCCCACAACTCCAGATCTCGTGGCAACCATGACTGTTAAAGGTAAGGTGTGCTTGTTTTTCTACCAACAAAAAGAAAGGAAGAAGATGGAAGACTGGTTTCCCACAGACGGCGCCAAAAATGATGGGTCCAGAAATGGATGGGTCTGAATCCGATCACTTTACGATTTGTATTTTGTGGAGGAAACCACCGGAGCTTCGCCGGAAAAAGAGAAAGGGGTTCAACCTGTTGGGACAAGCACAAGAAGAGTCAGAAGGCCAAGCTGGGGGAACTGGGGGTGATACCCAGTTTGGCTCTCCGACGCTCAAGTCAGTTTTGTGTATGAAGAAATGTAAATTCAGTCACAGTTGCAGAAGTGAAGAAAGCTTACTTGTGTAGAAGATGACTTTGGCTATTTATAGTTGAGGGTCAAGGGCCCTTTGGTCATTTGCCTCAAGTGGTCCTGACCGAATGTCGCCCTAACACGTGGCGCTGTGAGAGAGAAACCTAGGAGGAATCTTCTGCAAAAGTGGCCGAAAGTTAGTGCTGGCAACAGTGGCAGGTGCGCGGGCATGTACGTTGTGTCAGAGAGCCATTTGGGTGGTTGGTGACGAGGGCTTAAGAGCGCGCTCGTGACAACCTGGAGTATTGGAGGCCAAGATATCCGCTGAGGGGGATGAAGGCTCCAGTTCAAGTGACGAGCCAAAGGGGAGGCCACTCTGAGGGAGTGTGACGCTCGAAGAGTGCTCCCTTGGCACGTGGGCGTACCAATCGTTCAGTTTGTTGGACGCTCGTGGGAGTGATAGCGCTCGTTGGGCTTAACTCCTTGAAGAAGGATTGCGCTTGTTGGGCTTGGCGCTCGTGCGCAGATGGATGCACCCTTGATGGCGGCTGGCTTAGCGCATGGCTTAGCGCTCGTGCGCTGATGGGTGCAGCCTTGTGGAGACAGATGTCCTCATCTCGGTGATACCACGTGTCTGATGTGGGACGATCGTATTTTGACCCCATCATTATTAGCTGTTTTATAATATTTTGGTATTTTATTGAAAAATCGGATTTTCTTATAAAAATGGGTTCTTGTTATATTATATATACATGTGAGTGAACGAAAAGTTTGATTTTGGACTGTGAAATGGTTAAGAGAAAGAAAGTGTTTGAAAGTGAAATTTTTTAAAAGCGAGTTGTGATCGAATGATGAAACCCTTGGGGAATATGGGCCCGAAGTATCTAGTGTGTGAAGCCTGGAGCTGTGCGCCAAAGGCTGATCTTACTACGTACTTCTGTGAAGCTCTATACGGGGCATAGCCGGAGGTTGACTACGATACGTATAGAGTGAGGTTATTGGTACCAGGGCATATTGCCCCTATCTGATCGTGTGGTTGGTTGGGGGGCACCTCGACTAATAATTGGAGGGAGAAGGCTAGTTTATGTTTTATGTTTCTTGTGTTCAGGGTGTGAAAGGTTGGAGAACTCACCCGTACTCGCCGGGTTATTGTGATTGATCGATAGTTTTGATTATTGGTTCACAAGTGTGTTTTTGTACAACTTAAAAGTCATCCTTCTTATACGTTTACACCTCATTTTCGAAAATAAGGAAAATGTGACCAAGCTTGTGATTTCGTTTATGTATATGTATAACCCCCTCACTTAGTCACTTTGACTAACGTCCCCTTTATTCTGGTTTTGGCTTCAGGTAGATGTGAATAAGTGGCATGTTGGTCCAGGTCGTCAGGTGCCATTTAGATAGTTTGTTTCGGGGTTACTGTTTTGGAATTTTTCCTTCGTGGGAAAGTCAGGTTGTAAAGTCTATACTTACAGCTGTCGTTTTGTCATCGGCCTTATCAGCCTTGTAAATGACTTTTGTGTTTGAGTAGTGTTGTTTTTATGCTTCCGCTATGCTTGTGTTTATTTGTTCGTTGCCGTTCGCTGGGAAAGATCTCGAGTGAAGGCCCAAAGCTAACACCCGGGGTATTTCTCAATGCGGGATATGGCAAAGGCGCCACAGGTACCATTTCATAGCTGGTGGATTGGCGGTTTGACAGATTATATATATAATTTTTAATAAAACCCTTTTATACTCATAATTTTACCTCAATAAACAAAAAAATTATAAAAAAATATGACAATTTTTCAATTTATAACGTATTGCAACACTAATGCATAATGGTTTCAAAGTTATACATATATATATATATATATATATATATATATATATATATATATATATATATATTATTAAATAAATAAAATAATCTTACAAATATAAATCATGTAGTATAATTTTATAGTTTATTAAACAACTTGTATCATTAATTTTACACAAAAATATTTAGAATTAATTTATTCAAAAGTTTATAAGATATAATTAATATTATTAGAATTAATTTTAGTCAAAAGCTTATAAGATTATAATTATATAGTGATTTATAATTAAAGAAAGATTTATACAATTATATTTTGATTAGAATTATATGAAGATAATTAAGAGTTTGATTATAACGAAATATCCTGGAAGAATATTTATATATTTAGCATTTTACAAAACTACCCTTAATTATATTTTACTGAAAATCTTACAATAAGAGTATTTTGGTCAATCACAAAAAGAATATTTACGTATCAATTTAGTATTTTGCAAAAATACCCTTAATTGTATTTTACTATAAAACTTACAATAAGCGTACTTTGACCGATCTCAAAGTTTCAAGAAACTAAAAACCCCAACTCACACTTTTATACTATACTAGTGAAACGAACGTGCGTTGCACGTTTAACCTTTAGTTTATTTAAATAAGGTTGGTTATTATATTTATTAAATAAATTAAAGTACTAAAAGTATTCACATCATTTTTTTTTTCTCCCGATACGTGTTTAATCCAAGTTTTCCAAAGTTTGTGGAGTATATTTCACTAATAAAAAATTAAATTTTTCATGGGTGCTTTTCAATATCCTCCGTCATCCATTTCACCACCATGTTCGAATCAATCTCCACATTATTCTTTGAGAAGTGCCCTCTTCTAAGCTAATGTCAAATCCCTCATGTAAACCCAATAACTCTGCCACATTTATTGAATCTTTACGAAGATTCATATTGTATCCTAGCACTCATCTTTCGTTGTCATCTTGAATGACCTCTATAACCGAATCCCTTATCAAATTTATTCCACGACTACTCAACGAATATTTTATTTTGCTTGTGTCTTTTGTCCTCACTGATTAATATTGAGGCATCAGATAACTCTTTTATGTGGCGAAAAATGACTCTTAGACTTCACAATATTCTGATAGCTCCACCAGTTTCGTGCTTTCTAAAAATTTCAAAGCGTCAAAATTAAGACAATCACTCTGAACATTCTGGTAATACGCCGCTTTGAGTTTTGCTATTAAGGCTCTCTTTGAGCTCGTTCGACCCTCACAATCCACGAAGATCAGTGTATGCATTAATAATCTTTTCCCACACCCAGAGTGCCAACAAATGACTTCTCAACACGTGGTCCAGATCTTCACATCCTGTGCAACATGTACATACATTACATCCCCTAAAATTCCAGTCATACTTCAGTATATTTATGAGCAAGCTATTATGTTGGCAAAGCCACAAGAAAATTTCGAACTTCTGGGCCAAGGTGATTTTCAAGTCCATCTCCGATTTTCACATATGCCTCATCCTCCATAAACAGACTATAGACTGTTTTATAGGAAAATTTATTGTTAACCGACCCAATAGAGAGTTTCTAATCTCCATTATCATGCAGCGTAATTGGGACGCTAAGAATCTTAGTCATTTCTTTCTTGGGCAGTACTATTTTCAGCTTATTAAGGTTTTAGTTTTTATTCGTTCCAATGAAATTACATACCATAATTAAGTTCTTTATCCTTCTCATTAATGTTATCTGCAATGATTTTGGTGAGTTTTCCTTGTGGTAATCATCTATCATTCCATAAAGACACCTATTCCATAAATGGTTCCACCATCTGAGTGCTTCTATCAATCCCCTTCCATGTTCGAGAAACTATAAGTTGAGGCTCGTGTCCAATGACACATAAGGTGCGAACAATACATGTGATTTGCTGAAGTTCAATTTGAGGCCCAATGTCTTGCAAAACACCTCAACCACACAACGGATGCACATCGCTCCATCCATAGTAGATTTGCAAATCAAGTGAGAGATGTGAGGGTCTTTCTGACATACCATAATTGACTTTCAATGTCCGATTGAAATAGCCTTCTCAATCATATATGAAATGCCCCAACCACACTTCAAATACATTTTGTTCCATCTACAGTGGTTTTAGCTCCTAATATTATATTGTTCGTAAAAAGCAAGTGTGAGATGTGATCTCTGACATACCTTAATTAGCTTCTAGTGTCCGGCTAAAATATCCTCCTAAATCATGTACGTAAGTTGTTCCATGTAGAGTACAAATAAATAAGGCGAGAGTGATTACCTTATCTAATGCCACACATCCATAGATCCTCGGTCGGTTTACTATTCCACAAAATCTCCGGTTGTATCCCCTCCATTTTTCTCTACTGATATTGATGATTTCTATATGGAATTTGAAGAAAGTTAGATTTTCTTTAGAACATTTCACTGAGCTTTGTTGTATCCTTTTCAAGGTTAAATTTCAACACTATCCCCTTTTTTTTTCTTTCTTTGGAGTGATGTATCATTCATAACACTTTTTGAAGCATCAAGATATTGTAATGGGTGTCTCGATCGAGAAAAACACTATTCTGGTTTGGGCTCACAATTTCTTTGATATACGGCTTAAATGGGGTATAATCATATTCGTGATCACTTTGAGCAATACGTTACACAACGTAATGGGCCGAATCTCGTTTAAATTTTTGGAGAATTAACTTTCAAAATCAGATAAATAAACGTCTGATAAGCCTTCTTAGGAATTGATATCTCTCTATGCAATTATTGATGAATTTCACCACCGCGTCTCTTACTATATCCTAATAGGTTTGAAAAAAATAGGCTCAAAATAATAGGTGATGTGGGGATTATAATGGATAGCGCTTTGTACAGGTGCATGCCACCTTATCGTTGGTACAAGCTAATACCAACACTCATCACCTTTTCGATAGTATATCCACTGAATAGTTTGGTGTAGTACTCCCAAATGTGTGCTTTAGTTGGTCATTATTGGTTACTCATTCATCTTCTCGTTATGGTTGAGTGAAGCCTCTTTCTTCTCGTTATGGTTGAGAGATGAAAGAAACGTTTATATTTATCCCTAAATTGGAGTCAATTAATTCTCAAGTCTTAAAACTAAATAATCTCTTCTTCTTGTAATAGTTAGTTATATTCTGTCATCAATTATTTCTCCAAATCTTTCGAATATTCATTTACATTAATTTCTCATACATAATGCTCTAGAAATTTTTTTTAAATTTTTTTTTTTCGCTTTTTCGCACACATTGAAAACTGTTCAATGATCATTGTTCTAGAGCAATGACCCAAAGTCCTATATTTAACACTTTGTCATGTCCTTTATAAATATATTTGTAAATTTCACAATTGTCACTCTAAGAAAATCCTGATGTTAATGTGAGAATTATAACTTAATAAGAGATATGGATTATAAGGTATTACAAATTGGTTATAAAGTTGTTTATTGTGATCTTGGGCCATCAGTGCGATTCTTCTCCTTCCACTGATCGGATATCCATCTTTACCTTGCGTTCTGTTTTCATAATATGAACATGAGTAACGATACATTCTCCATCCATCATACAAAAATTATTTAAGTTATTTCATCTACATGATTTATGCACCATGTGTTTTATAACTCACTCATAAAGTTGGGGATTCTTTTCCTAATAAAAAAATTTTACACAAAAAATTGATCAAGTTGATTGTGTGCTATAATTTTATATTTTAACCCAAAAACTATCAAAATATGAGCATATGACAACCATTTCTTTTGAAACTTGATTGTATGAATATGTCCAACCACATTTTCAGAAATCTCCTTACTGAATAAGTGATATTTTAAATTTTGTAACTTTTCTCAAAAAATTTGTGACGTCTTTCAAATCATGATCACTAAATGATACAATTAACAACTGATCATTGAGTGACATCATTATTGAATCAAAATATTATTTGGGTTTGTCCTTAATTTGGTATGTGCATCAATATATATCAAAATCAACTATTGTTTCTTTAAACTAACTATTTTTTTATCTCTTTTTAATTCTCTATTTGCTATTGATCTTGCATTCCATTTTTTCATTTATATTTCTCTAACGAACATTATTTAAGATTTATAATAATTTTTTACTATTTATTTTATATATATAGTAGAAATAATTAAAAGAGTAAATTAATATAAAAAACTCAAGGAATGTTTAAATGAACACCATAAAAATAATTTATAAATATATGTTATTTTTACATGCACACATATTAAGTTTCTTTAGAATTCTTAATTTAAGGTAACTTTGATCTGGCGATCTGCAATTCTTAAAAAATCAGAAACCCTATTTATACTATTTAATATATATAGACTATGTTAATTATCCTATCTAAATAACATTTACACATTTAATTTATATTTTATTATATAAACTAATGAAATATTATATTGTTAATTATATTTAGATAATTATAATTATATTAATATTAGTTAATTGAAAATTATTTTATATAAATTATTCAATTATATTATTTTGTTAATTAGATATGTTTATAAAATTATAATATGATTATAATTAAAGAAAGTTTATGAACTTAGATAATTAGAATTATGGAGTTATATAATTAGAATTACATTAGGATTGATTTATTGAAACTTATCTTATTTAACTAATTCAATTTAGATCATATTTTATTTTAATTAATTATCAAATTTTATTAAAATTATAAAGTAAATTAATTTAATGTTTTTCAATTCGTTAGATATATCTTATTATAATATTTTAAATTATAGAGTTTTAAACTAAAAAATCGACAACTTGTATTATAAATTTTGAATACAATTAACTAATATATTAATAGGATTAATTATAGATAGCTCCCACGGGAGTATTAGAAATTATAACTTGTGATCCTCTTAGTCAAACAATTACACATACACCCATTAAGGAGTTTGAAAATTACACAAAACACCCATGAATTAAGGTTCTTTTAAATATTTTATGACATCATCAAAATTTAAACTTGATTTCCCTATTTTGACCCTTCATTTAGTATATATTTGAATTAGTATTGAAAATTTAAATTTAATAAATTAAATCATTAATTAATATAAAATAATATGATTTTGTCATTTTCAATATTAAATTATATATATAGAAAATCTAAATTTAATGGGTTAAATATAATATTAGAAAACGTAATATATATATATAAAGTGACAATGTATAATTAATATATATATATACATAAATATTACTTTATTATATATATTTATTATATATTATAACTCTATATAACATCATTTTCTAAATATTATATTTAACCCATTAAATTCATATTTATCATATATAATTTAATATTTGAAATGATAAATCATATCATCTCATATTAATTAATGATTTAATTTATTAAATTTAGATTTTTAATAACAATCTAGATATAGTTAGGAATAATTATTAAAATAAAAATTGTTATACTAAATGAATGGGTAAAATAGGAAAATCAAGTAAAAGTTTGATGATGTCATCAAAAATTTAAAAGAACCCTAATTTAAGGGTGTTTTGTGTAACTTTCAAACTCCTCAATGGGTGTATATGTAATTGTTTGACTAAGAGGGTCACAAGTTGTAATTTCTAATACTCCCATGGGGTTTATATGTAATTAACCCTATATTAATATTAAAACAGTCCTTGTTAAACTATATATATATTTTTTAAGCTTAAAAAGTTTTAATTCTACCAAGAGTCCTATTATAAGTTAATAAGTACTTTTTAAATATAGTTAAATTAATAATTTATAATATGTAATTACATAGTTATCCCTAACTAATAGTTATTCATATAATTATTGTGAGGGTATTTTAGCCGATGCGTATTTTGTAAGAAACAACTCGCACTTTTTAATTTATAATAAAATAATAATAATAATAATAATAATAATAATAATAATAATAATAATAATAATAATAATAATAATAATAATAATAATATGTAATTACATAGTTATCCCTAACTAATAGTTATTCATATAATTATTATGAGGGTATTTTAGGCGATCCGTATTTTGTAAGAAACAACTCGCACTTTTATAATATACATAGATATAGATATAGATTAGGGGATTTAGAAAAAATAAAAAGTGTATTGGGAAAGTAAAACATAGAATTTTCAAATAGGGTAGTTTAGGATAAATTTTAGAGATAGTTGATTCTTATAATTTACTGTCCCAAAAATTATCAGCAAAACTATTCTGTAGAATTTGCCACCTAAACTATTCATTTTTTTTAGACTTTACTACCCGCGCTGGAAAAGTATCATATCACCCTCACTTTAGGCATCTGTTGGGCACATGATGCCTTTATCGAAATTATTTGGTCGAAAAATCCAACTTAGGTGAAAAAGTGTAAAATTTAAAAGTTGAGATGGTGATCGGAAATAAAAAATAGAATATTTAGATGGCAAAGTCTAAAAAATAGACTAATTCAGGTGAAAAAAAAAAAAAAAAAAACCCCAAAACTTTTTCAAAAAAGAGAGTATATTTTAGCCGTGGCTGGGACTTGAACCCAGGACATCCAAAGATGTCGAATTTGATCAAATCATATTGCTACAACAGCTTACACTTTCATTGACTGACTAGTTTAGTATTTACCTTTTTTCTACAAATCTAGTTTCATTACCATAACTATGAAATAATGTTAACGTAATAACATGATTTATTTATCCAAAGTCTTGAGTAGGGTGTACGCAAATGGTGCGGGTTATTTTATAAGTGAAATGGCGCCTAGTCCCAGGTTTATAAAATTATAAATTGTAATTGCATAATTATTTTTTAAATCGAACGGTTTAGGTTGAGCGGTACCATTTCATAGCTGGTGGATTGACGGTTTGACAGATTATATATATAAATTTTAATAAAACCCTTTTATACTCATTATTTTACCTCAGTAAACAAAAAAAATATAAAAAATATGATAATTTTTCAATTTATAACGTATTGCAACACTAATGCATAATGGTTTCAAAATTATACATATATATATTTATTATTAAATTAATTAATTAATCTTATAAATATAAATCATGTAGTATAATTTTATAGTTTATTAAACAACTTGTATCATTAATTTTACACAAAAATATTTAGAATTAATTTATTCAAAAGTTTATAAGATATAATTAATATTATTAAAATTAATTTTAGTCAAAAACATATAAGATTGTAATTATATAGTGATTTATAATTAAAGAAAGATTTATACAATTATATTTTGATTAGAATTACATGAAGATAATTAAGAGTTTGATTATAACGAAATATCCTGGAAGAATATTTATATATTTAGTATTTTACAAAACTACCCTTAATTATATTTTACTGAAAATCTTACAATAAGAGTATTTTGGTCAATCACAAAAAGAATATTTACGTATCAAATTAGTATTTTACAATAAGGGTATTTTGACCGATCTCAAAGTTTCAAGAAACCAAAAACCCCAACTCGCACTTTTATAATATATATAGATTAGGGGATTTAGAAAAAATAAAGTGTATCCTGGAAGAATATTTATATATTTAGTATTTTACAAAACTACCCTTAATTATATTTTACTGAAAATCTTACAATAAGAGTATTTTGGTCAATCACAAAAAGAATATTTACATATCAATTTAGTATTTTACAATAAGGGTATTTTGACCGATCTCAAAGTTTCAAGAAACCAAAAACCCCAACTCGCACTTTTATAATATATATAGATTAGGGGATTTAGAAAAAATAAAAAGTGTATTGGGAAAGTAAAACATAGAATTTTCAAATAGGGGAGTTTAGGATAAATTTTAGAGAGAGTTGATTCTTATAATTTACTGTCCCAAAAATTATCAGCAAAACTATTTTGTAGAATTTGTCACCTAAACTATTCATTTTTTTTTAGGCTTTACTACCTGCGCTGGAAAAGTACCATATCACCCTCACTTTAGGCATGTGCTGGGCACATGATGCCTTTATCGAAATTATTTGGTTGAAAAATCCAACTTAGGTGAAAAAGTGTAAAATTTAAAAGTTGAGATGGTGATTGGAAATTAAAAAAAAAAAAGAATATTTAGATGACAAAGTCTAAAAAATAGACTAATTCTGGTGAAAAAAAAAAAAAAAAAAACTTCAAAACTTTTTCAAAAAAAGAGTATATTTTAGCCGTGGCCAGGACTTGAACCCAGGACATCCGAAGATGTCGAATTTGATCAAATCATATTGCTACAACGGCTTACTCTTTCATTTACTCACTAGTATAGTATTTATCTTTTTGCTACTAATCTAGTTTCATTACCATAACTATGAAATAATATTAATGTAATAACATGATTTATTTATCCAAAGTCTTGAGTAGGGTGTACGCAGTTGGTGCGGGTGATTTTATAAGTGAAATGACGCCTACTCCCAGGTTTATAAAATTATAAACTATAATTGCATAATTATTTTTTCAAATCGAACGGTTTAGGTTGAGTGGTACCATTACATAGCTGGTGGATTGGTGGTTTGACAGATTATATATATAATTTTTAATAAAACTCTTTTATACTCATAATTTTACTTCAATAAACAAAAAAAAATATAAAAAATATGATAATTTTTCAATTTATAACGTATTGCGACACTAATGCATAATGGTTTCAAAGTTTTTTATAAATATACGTAACAATTGTATTGTGTATCATGTATTTATGTAATTACTATGATTACGTATATATATATAGGTCGGGTTGCGATTAGACGGATTTAAATTATTAAACTCACCACCAGATCTGAAAGTGTCGGGTTATATATATATATATAGGTCGGGTTGCGATTAGATGGATTTAAATTATTAAACTCACCACCAGATCTGAAAGTGTCGGGTTATAATATTTTCCAACTAAGATTATTTATTTTAAAATTTTAACCAACAATTTTTAAATGGTTCACCTCGATTCAGACCGATTTGACAGGTTATGTGATTGAACCGCCCTTAGTCTTGAGTGCTATGTTTTAAAACCCGGACCGGACGTCGAACCGGAAGCCTTACTGGTTACTGGTTTTACTGGTTCGATCGGTTGGACCACCGGTCGAACCGGTGTGACGTCATAATTACATAAAAATTATATTTAATTATATATTTATAAGTATAATATTTTTTATATTAATAAAACATATAAAAACAACCAAAAAGTATAAATATATATTTATAATCTTAAACATATTTTAATTACTCATTATTTTTCAATAACAAGTAAAATAATATTAATAGCCATTTAAATTGAATATCTAATTAATGAAAATTTTAATTAACATCGAATAAATAAACCACAAAATCTTTCAAAAAATATATCTAACTAATAATTAACACCTTGGACTTTTTATGTATTAATATTGAGGGTTTAATTAATTAAAGAATAACAATCCAATACCCCAATGCCTAAGCCCAGGCCCACCATCCTAGAATTTAATATATAGAAATCTAATAACCATCCAATTTTTAGGGTTTTCTTGAATTGCATCGGCGGCGGCTTCTCATCTCTTTCGCTCCTCTCTTTCCTCTGGTTTGCTGCTGCCCATGTCTTTAATTCAACAGCTCATCTCTTTCATTTAGTTAATTTCTCAATATTTGTGTCCTCTTCTCTTCACATTTTATTTCCCATGTGATTTCTTGCTTATTTTTTTAGCAAATGGTACGCGTTTTTTCGCTACTCGCCCAAAATCCGAAGTTAAATTTCTGGTTTTGAGAATCGATCTGAATGGAATGGCGGAAGCTCTTCAGTTTTCCGAAAAAAAATTCAAAATCCGGCCCGAACGGTCCGTTAAACGGTCCGGTTCGCCTATTTTACCGGTTTTTAACCGGTTCTGGGCGGTTTCCACTGGTCCGACCAATTGGTGGTTTTAGGGGGTAGATCGGACCGGACCGACCACCGGTCACCGGTTAAACCGGTCCGACCGGCCGGTCCGGTCCGGGTTTTAAAACATAGCTTGAGTGAGATTAATAGTCTCGCTAGTCACTCAAGCTAAATTATTTACTAACTCATAGACTAATTTATATTTGGGACAATTTGAAATAATTCCCAGTCAGTTTGGAATATTTTTACTGTACTCCCCCATAAAATTATACAACATAATAAAATATAAATATTATATTAGAACGTTTTAGTACTGCATTTTGTAAAAAATATACAACATATATATTTTGAGAGATATTTTAAGTAAGATATTTTGTGAAAAAATTATACGATATTTTTTCAAAATGGGAAGTAAATAAAAATATAATGCACATTTGAGGATTTATCCCACATTATCCGAACTATCTAAATGATTTCTCTTTTTTTTTTTTTCCCCTCAGTGTTCAATTGGGTTGGGTGTTAGAGGATTAATACATTTTTATTTCCCAAAACCCTCGATTTACTCCGCAAATTTTTCAGCTGCATTCCACAACGAACTTCGAGCGTACAACTAACATGTTTTTTAACCATCTTTTAATGACATGGTATTTAACTCCATTTGTCTACACCGACTATATATCAAAAGTTTTAGTACTCGGGAAGATTTTCTCTCTCAAATACATGCCTAATTTGTGTGTGTGAGATAACAATAATAACATTGCAGTAGGGCAATAAATGAGCCGATTCGAGCCCAACCTTAAATGGCTGGATCGAGCTCAAAACTGAATGTGTGACTCGAGTTGGTCATTTCGGACCTCGACTCAACTTGACTCGATATTTGATACATATATTATAAAGTAATTATATTATATATATATATATATAATTTATAAAATATTTATTATATGATTACACCAATTATTAACATATTAAATACTTTTATAAAATATTGTAGGTCCTATTTGAAAAACTTTATAAAACTCTGAGGTAAACATTTAAAATATAGGAACTAAAAAGACTACATATATAAAAGACAAAAATCATAAAAATAAAAAAAAACTTCAAGAAAAATTGTACAAATCATTTAAACCCGACAAATTTCAGGAAAAATACAATCCCGGATAATATATAATTTTTAGACATAAGACATTTCTGTGCAAATCTAACACAATACAAGATTTGCTTGGTAGATTTTTTATAATACAAAATCTTTTGTACCCATTTTGAATAACATGCAAGGAAGGATGCATATAGCTCAAATAAAAAATTGTGTAAGAAAATTAAGATAAACAATTTTCAACTGGGTGCTTACAAAAAGTTGTGGATTGTGGGACTGATTAAACTCTTGTACTCCTTTAAACCTTTTTAGGCCATATTAAATGATGAAGATAATCTTAATAGATACAGATAATTAATGATCATTATCTTTTACGATTTGATCATTCTACTTCATTAAAACACAAGTAAGATGAATGAAATATAAATTAGTCAAAATTTGCACTAAATTCAACCGTCCAAGTCTAAACCTTCAAGAACGAAACAGATGGAGATCACCCACAATAGAACCGCAAGCAAACAAAGAAACAAACAAATGAAAAGTACAATCCCTATCCCGCAACCCAATTGAAGGTTTGGCAAATGGCAAGTCTTGGGGAAGTCATCGCAGCAGGCTATTTCCCAAACAAAAAACAAAGAAAAAATCATTTTCATTTTATGGTCAATATATGAAAGCATACAATCTCAGTCAATGAGGAAAATCAACCACTCTGCATTTAAGATTTCTACACGAAATTCCTGTAACATAGATATTTTCTTCCTGTATTGCTTCTACTTCCATTTTCTCAAGCATAAAAGGGACTAATTGCGTAATTTCTTGCAAGCGTTAAAGCATGGGTAAGGCTACTAAGTGGATCATAAACTTCTTGCTGGGGAAAAGAGAAGATAAGGGCAAGAAAACAGCTCCTTCGCCTTCAGATAAACTTGAGACTTGCATTATACGCACACCCACTGTTTTATTTCCGATTTATACAAGACCTAATGTCAGAAGGAGGTGGAGTTTCGAAAGATCAACCAGCACAAAGCCCATCACTCACAAAGCAAATAGATCATTCGACTCGATCCCTACGACAAGGGGAAACTTATGGGAATATCACACTCAGATGAACAATGCAATGCCTCGCCTGTTGAATCTTCACGTAGCTGCTACCAAGATTCAAGCCGTCTATCGTTCTTATTTGGTAAGTGATATGTGTACGGAAATTCTATGAATTACTAGTAATTGGTGGTGCAGTCGAAAACGTAGAAACTCTACTTATTTCAAAAGTAAATATTTTGTCAATGAGTTCCGCAACTCCTAAAATAAAATCAATGGATACTTAAGAGCTCTTCCTGAGTTATGGAGAAATTACAAACATCCCATAAGATTTCAGAAATTACGGTCACCTTCCTAAAATTTACATTCTCTTTTATAATTGTGTCATTCGTTAGTTACAACTTTGATTTTTGACGTGACAATAATAAATTTTTTGGAAATTCCAATTCTACCTTAGAGGTATATTGTAGCTATATATATATATATATATATTTTTTTTTTTTTTAATTTTAACACACACCCCAAGTGTAGCTATATTAAAAGTGTAATAAAATATTTGTAAGGTGAGTTAAATTTATATTTTTTATTATATTTTATTATAAATATAAATCGAATAAATATGTCATTCCCCCATATGTTTAAGTCATAGTTTTATGCATATTTTAAGTACATTTAAATTGGTCGTTTGGCATTATGATATATTTTATCTCGAAAAAGAAAAAAAAAATCATAACAAAACGACAAACATCAATCAATGCTTTAGGGATTTCATAAATCTTTGCCAGAGTTATCTAAATAAATACTTCCAAATGTGATGATCCTTAATACATTCTTTTTTTGAAAGGTCCTAATACATTTACTTAAACATAAAGAGTTTCATTCTAATATAAGTATGCATGTCCAATATCTACGAAAATATATTAGATATCCATAAGCTCTAATCATGAAAATAGTTTATCATAAAAATATTAAATCAATAAGTAGCAGTTTTCATAAAATGAAATAAAATTATCATAAAAATATTAAATCATTAAGTAGCAGTTTTCATAAAATGAAATAAAATTAGATAGATACAAAACTAATCTGATCAAATTTTCATTCATCGTTAGTGGTAGAAGAAAATTTTAATACTATACTAATCATTCCATTTTTCAGCTTTTTATTACATATGCCACCCTAAATATTATAATTAATACCCTGTATCCATATTAGGGGTATAATAGACTATTTGTAATTTCTCAAACTCGAGCCGTAATATTCTCGCCGTATCCCATGATGGCGTTCATAGTTATTACTAAAATTAATCATTTCCTAGAAAAAACAACTAATTCCTTGAAATATATTAAGAATTATAATTCTTTCATAGACTATTTGGCTTCTTAAAAGGCGTTATTGAACATATGTACCGCTTGAAAATTTTAAATTTTTCCTAGCATATTGTGTTTTTAGTTTGGGTGAGTTTCATCTGACTACCCTGTTATATAGCATAATTAAAACGCAATCCATTTATATTGAAAAATTATATTTTAGTTTCTATAAATCTTGTTTGGAGTAAAGTTTCTTAACGTAATTTGTAAAAGTACACTAATGCCCTGACACTCGTATGAGTGTTACATTGTATATATTACCAAAGTTAGAAGATCATCCAGAATGTTTACAAAAATGAGCAAAACGATCCCTAAAAATTATAAATTTAACAATAAATCAGGGGTAGTTTTGAAGTGACATAACGGAGCCCTACGGACCACAAACGGTTCTCAAAAGTTAAGGACTAAAATGTAATTTCCAGATATAGATGGATTGCGTTGTAATTAGGCTATCTAACAGGGTAGTCGGATGTAATTATATTCCGTGTTTTTATCAAACTCTTCTTTAACAGGCAAGAAGAGCACTGCACGCTCTAAGAGGATTGGTGAAATTACAAGCCCTGGCAAGGGGTCACTTGGTAAGAAAGCAAGTGAATTCAGTTCTAAAGTCCATGCACGCTGTGATGGCAATCCAAGTTAGAGCCCGGATTCACAGGATCCAAATGGCTGAGCAACCAGCAATCATGGTGAGGAGGACAACATCAGAAAAACACCTTAGGAAACAAGTTAATGGAGTTTCAAGGAGCAGAAGTGCACATATAGACCCGTCACTAACTGAGAGATCGTGTAGTAATGGTGGTCGTCCTTCAGAGTCTGAAAGAGAATACCAACGACTAAGGGTGTCTCCCTCTTTGTCAACGTTGTCCTCGACAGATACAAGCTATGCAACCTATAGCGGGCAGTTAGAAGAATTTTCATCGAAGATGGAACCAATAGATCATTTCAGAAGACACTCTACTGACCTTGAAAACAAACATCCATTACTCTTTCATCAACCCCAACAATGTCCGAATGACATGCACTCTAGATTCAAATTTATACCACCAAATTATATGAACATTACAAAATCATCAAAAGCTAAGTCCAGATCGCATAGCGTGCCAAGACAACGTCGTGAACTAGGGACCAAGCAGAAAAGCAGGCGATCATCATCAATCGATGGTAAAAATGACCCGAAGAATGAATACCCGTGGCTAAATTAAATTGCATCACTCTGAAAGACATCCACTAAACCTGGGAAGCATCGGTCACCAGCCCGGTTGCGCGGAATGAAATGGAGGCCACAATTCTAGTTCCATTGCAACGTCACGGAATTATCGCAATAAAATCGCTGTCAACCCATAAGAAAACTTGATGAATTCTCTCAAAATTTTGTAGTAATTTATGCTGTAATACTTGTATTAGATAGTATTTCACATTCATCTTAATCTTTACATTTATGCAAATTTTTATGATGAGTAATTAACCACATTGATAATAAATATAAGAGAGACTTATTTTTTGTCATCCGTACTTTGTGCGTTTTTGTAATTTACCATCTCGGATAACTTTCATTACAAACCGCTATCTGAACTTTGCATTTGTAACAAACCGCCATCTTTTGGTGGTTTTGGTGAAAATACAACTGACGTGGCGCCTTTCTAAACATGCCACGTGTCAAGTTTTTTGGCCAAAACCACCAAAAATAAAATAAAAATTAGATGGCGGTTTTAAAAATGCAAAGTTCAGATGGCGGTTTGCAATGAAAGTTGTCCGAGATGGTAAATTGCAAAAACGCGCAAAGTACGGATGGGAAAAAATAATTATATCTAAATATAATTTATTAGTTTAATATAAAATTGTAGAGATGCAGGAATATTAGTATATCATTCTACAACATAATTTTATTTAATATTATCATTTACATAAAAATGATGGACTCTTTTGTTAGTTCAATTTTTTTAAAATTTTTAACAATTACTAATTTAAAGAAACAACCCAATAAATAAGAAATATAATCCATTAATTAGTTCTGTTATTTTTTTTTTTTAATTGTTTCTTGTTCCTCAACTACTGACTTGGATAATTTTTTAATACTTTTAGAAGTCGTTTACTTTGATGGTTCTCAATCTATTAGATTTGGATTATGAAAATGATAAATTTAATAAAATCGCTTAACAGAAACAAAAAAAATGAACTTGTTTACTTTGATTGTTTACAAGCTGATTATTTAGCAATAGCTTTTGGAAGTTGCAATATACTCCATTCTTTTCAGACTTATCTACAAGACTGATGGGGTCAAAATACGATCGTCCCACGACAAGACACGTGGCATCACGAAATGATGACATCTGTCTCCCCAAGGATGCATCATCAGTTCACAAGCGCTGAACCCAACGAGCGCGGATCTTCTTCAGGAGTTAAGCCAACGAGCGCTATCACTCCAACGAGCGTCCTACACACCAAACGATGGGCTCGCTCACATGCCAAAGGAGCCCTCTTCGAGCGTCACACTCCCTCAGAGTGGTTTCCCTTTCGGCTCATCACTTGAACTGGAGCCCTCATCCCCCTCAGCGGATGTCTTAGCCTCCAATGCTCCAGGTTGTCACGAGCGCGCTCTCTAGCCCTCGTTACCAACCGCCCACATGGCTCTCTGACACAACGTACATGCCCGCGCACCTGCCACTGTTGCCAGCACTAACTTTTGGCCGCTTTTGCAGAAGATTCCTCCTAGGTTTCTCTCTCACAGCGCCACGTGTTAGGGCAACATTCGGCCAGGACCACTTGAGGCAAATGACCAAAGGGCCCTTGACCCTCAACTATAAATAACCCAAGTCATCTTCTACACTGTAAGCATTCTCTAAGCTTTCTTCATCACTGCAACTGTAACTGAGCTTACACTTATCTTCATACATTGAACTGACTTGAGCGTCGGAGAGCCAAACTGGGTATCACCCCCAGTTCCCCCAGCTTGGCCATCTGACCTTTCTTGTGCTTGTCCCAACAGGTTGAACCCCTTTCTCTTTTTCCGGTGAAGCTCCGGTGGTTTCCTCCACAAAATACAAATCGTAAAGTGATCGGATTCGGACCCATCCATTCCCGGACCCATCATTTTTGGCGCCGTCTGTGGGAAACCAGTCCTACATCTTCATCCTTTCTTTTTGTTGGTTGAAAAACAAGCACATCTTCACTTTCAACAGCCATGGTTGCAACGAGATCTGGAGCTGTAGGAGGAGGAGAAAACACCTCCCAAGATGCAAATATCGTTCTTCCCTCCACCGCCACTGGTGGAGCGCCGCCACCTTCCGTCGCCGCTGGTGGAGCACCTCCCGCCGCAGGAGTGACTCCACAGGCAGAATCTTCTGCGCCACCACCTGCACCGCCGGTGATGCCCATTCCCACCACCGCGGGGGGAGTTTCTCTCTCAGTTCCACCGCCGCTTGCACAGAATTCCTGGGTCCATCCCCAGATGAACCTTGGAATGCCAGGTTACCTGATGCCTCCTCCTGGATACTCCCTTACTCCGGCGATGATGATGCCACCAGTCCAGCCATACCATGCCGGACAACTCCAGCTCCCAGTGGTGGTCCCCAGGGAGATTGAAGGAGTGGAGTTACCTCCACTAACCACCCAACAGTTACGGGCTCTTTACGCCCAATGTGAGGTTCAGGCGGCTCAGGGGGCATGGGAAAGGTTCCATTCCATGTACTTTCCCTCTGGGCAGGCCACTCAGGTTGCGGCCCCTTTAGGCGGACAGCAAAACTTTCCCCTCAGAGAAGCCCAGGCTGTCCTGAGGGCACAACCACCACCACCACCAACGAGAGAAGTGCCCCAGCAGGAGGGCAACGAGCGCGTCTCCGTGGGCAGGAACAAAGAGCCCACGGAGCGAGTGAACGAAAATGAAGGAGACTCTCATGTCTCCAGGAGGGGCTCACGAGCCCACAAGGACAAGCAAGTGGAAGTAAATCCTGACGTCCTCGCGGCTGTGCAAGACCAGCTGCAGGGCCTCAAGGATATCGTGGGACAGCTCTCACGAGGGCGCTCGACTCAGATCTCCCATAGTCGGGATGAACGGGTTGACGCCAGGAGCACCCGCACCAAGGACCCTCCACCAAGGGTCCCCCGTCGCAAGGAGCCGGAGGAAAATTTCGGCACGTACGAATATCACCCACTGGCGAGAGGTTCACCCCTCGTCGAAGAAGTTCTGATGGCCCAAGCCGGAATGACCAAAGTCCCCACATCCATCAACAGATACGACGGGACAACCGATCCAGCGGAGCACTTGGATCATTTTGTGCATCTCATGCACCTTTACGAGCATTCCAGCCATTACTGGGCGAAAGTGTTTGTCACTTCCTTGGTAGGGATGGCTCAAGAGTGGTATAAGCGCCTGCCACCGCGCTCGATCCACTCGTATGAAGAGTTGGCCGATGCCTTCCTCAACCACTTCAACTCTTTGAAGGCACCCGTCACCGCACCCACAGCGCTTTACAACGTGGTGCAGGGCAAGAGCGAATCACTACGCTCGTTCTTCGCCCGCTTTAATAAGGAGATATTGCAGGTGGAAAGGCCCTCGATGGATTTCTTGATCCCAGTTCTCTTCCAGGCTGTGGATCACAAGCAGTATGTGAGCAAAAAATTTGCTGACGCCATCGTGGAGAGAAGGCCTGGGACCCTCATGGGCCTAAGAGAAATAGCCGAGCCGTTCTTCGCGCTCGAAGATATGTATGGGACGAATGGTCCCCGTCATCACAGCCCGGCCCGGAACGAGCGACCTCATCACGAGCGGGGGCGGGATGTGGCAGTCAAGAAAGAGCGCCCTCAAGAGCGCAAGAGGTCGCCACCACCCCCTCGTCGATTCGAGCGCATTCCGCTCACCCGGCCAAATTCAGAAGTCTACAATCTCTCTGATAAGAAGCTCTTCAAAAGACCCATCAAAATGAGAGAAACAGACTCACTAAGGCGCTCGAATAAATACTGCGCCTTCCACAAGCAGAGAGGGCACGACACGGATGAGTGCCGACAGTTGGAGGCTGAAATCCAAAGGCTCGTTGCAGGGGGCCATCTGAAAGAATTTGTCCGGGTGCTCGAACGCTACGATGAACAATGCAACGAGCGCTCCGGAAGGAGAAGAAGGAGTCCTTCCCGGTCAAAGAGCCCAAGGGGTAGGGGACCCCCGGAAAGCAGCAGTCGCCGAGGCAACAAAGGCAAAGCCCCTGAGCAAGAGAACGAGCCCTTTGCAGTCATAAATATGATTGCAGGAGGCTCATCAGGGGGGGATTCAAACGCCTCTCGACGGAGGCACATACGGAGCTACAACCAACGCCCAGCAGTGCCCAAGCCTATCTACGCTATCCAGAGATCAAGCGCTCCAAAATCAAGAGAAAATGATGTAATAGGCTTTGATGATAGGGATCTAGAACATATTGTAACGCCCCATGGGGAGAGTGTAACCTCAGATTGCCCCATGGTGGTTAGTTTAGATGTTCATAACCATGTTGTAAAAAGAGTATTGGTTGATAGTGGAAGCTCCGTTAATGTTTTGCCTTACTCTACATTCTTAAAAATGAAGGTTGATCTCCCGCTCGAGCCTCTTAAAACAGCCCTCATTGGCTTTGGAGGCTCAGAAGTTGTCCCCCGAGGGCAAATACGCCTGGCTACTTCATTCGGACGAGCCCCTCAGCGCAAAACGCTTTTGGTAACGTACGCGGTGGTGGAGATTGACATCCCGTACAACATCATAATCGGGCGCCCTGCCCTTGTGGATTTTAAAGCTATCATCTCCACCTACCACCAGAAGATTAAGTTTCCTACTTCCGAGGGCGTTGGAGAAGTGCTCTGCAATGTACGAGAGGCTTGGGAGTGTTACATGCTGTCCCTCAGAAAGCCTAAAGCGGAGAAAACCTTCCATGTCGGCTCCACCAAGAAGTCAGTGGATTTCCCCAATTTAGACGAGGACAGCCCAGCAAGGAAACGGGCGAAATTGAACAAGAAGAAGAATAAGAAGAAGAGGGGAGACAACGGGGAGAATCCCCTCGAAAATGTCCCCCCAGGGGTCGTTGGTGAATCGTCCTCAGGAGAAGATGAGCCGGAAGAGAGTGAATCAGCATCTGGCGATCGTTTAACAGGAAAGAAGAGGGCGCTCGAACTTCCTCGCCCAGAGGTAAGGATCGAACCCTCGGAAAAATTCCTTACCATTGAGCTGGAACCTGGAAACAAAGATAAGACTACACAGATCGGCTCAAACCTCTCAGGGCCTTCTCAGATCATGATGATTGATTTTCTAAGGGAGAACAAGGATGTATTCGCGTGGAAAGCCTCTGATCTCACAGGGATTGACCCGAGCGTCATTGTCCATAGACTTAATGTGGATCCATCTTTCAAGCCTATCAAGCAGAAAAAACGGGATGTACATGGCTTTCGAAAGAAAGTCATTGAAGAGGAAGTCAATAAGCTATTGGAGGCTCAGTATATCGAGCCCATCTCGTATCCGGAGTGGCTGTGCAACGTAGTCTTGGTGCCCAAGAGCGCAAATAAATGGCGCATGTGCAATGATTTCACTGATCTCAACAAGGCTTGCCCTAAAGATCCTTACCCGCTGCCCCGGATTGATCAATTGGTGGATTCGACCGCTGGCTGCGAGCTCATGAGCATGATGGACGCTTTCCAGGGGTACTATCAGATCTTTATGGCCCCGGAAGACCGCCCCAAAACTTCGTTCGTCGTCCATATGGGGGTATATTGTTTCTTGGTCATGCCCTTTGGACTTAAGAACGCCGGAGCTACCTATCAGCGGCTCGTCAATAAGATGTTTGAAAGTGAAATTGGGAGGTCCATGGAGGTCTATGTGGATGATATGATTGTCAAAAGCGAGCGCCAGGATTCCCATTTGGAGGATCTCAAGCGCACGTTTTCAATTTTGCGCCAATATGGGATGAAGTTGAATCCCTCGAAGTGCACCTTTGGTGTACAAGGGGGAAAGTTCTTGGGATACATGGTCAGTCAAAGGGGAATTGAGGCCAATCCGGAGAAGATCAAGGCCATCTTGGAAATTCCTTCCCCTCGAAATTTGCGGGAAGTACAGGTCTTGGTAGGCAAAATCATCTCGTTGAACAGGTTTATTTCACGCTCGGCAGACAGGAACCTTCCCTTCTTCAAAATCTTGAGGAACGCACGTAACTTTGCTTGGACAGAGGAATGCGAAAGGGCGCTGCAGGATATGAAGGCTTATTTATCGAGCGCTCCACTGCTGACTAAGCCTGTCGAAGGCGAAAGGTTATTCATGTATCTTTCTGTCTCTCCTGAAGCCACGAGCGCGGTTCTGGTCGCTGTACGGGAGCGGAAACATTTGCCTGTCTATTATCTGAGCAAAACCTTGCAAGGAGCCGAAAAGAAATATCTGGAGATTGAGAAATTTGCGTTCGCTCTTATTAACGCCTCAAGAAGGCTAAGGCCTTACTTTCAAGCGCATTCCATAACAGTTCTCACCGACCAACCCTTGAAACAAGTATTGTCCAAGCCGGACGTATCTGGCAGATTAATCAAGTGGGCCATCGAATTGAGCCAGTTTGACTTATGCTTCGAGCCCAGGACAGCGATACAAGCTCAGGTTATGGCGGATCTGTTGGTTGAACGTTTTGGTTTCGAACCCGCCGCTGCGGAGAATGAGGGGTTATGGGTACTGCACACGGATGGTTCCTCAACCTCTCAAGGGGGAGGAATAGGAGTGGCCCTCAGAAACCCCGATGGGATTGAACTGGACTTTGCGATCAAGCTGGATTTCCAAGTCACTAACAATGAAGCAGAATATGAAGCCCTCGTGCAAGGTTTGAACATAGCTTTTCAGAATGGAGCCTCCAGAATCACTGCTTATGTGGATTCACAGTTAATAGCGAGCCAGATTGAAGGAACATATGAGGCTCGAGAAACCACCATGATACAGTACCTAAAGAAAGCCAAAGAAATCATTGGGAAGTTCAAGGAATTTCATCTACTTCAGGTGCCGCGAGGAGAAAACGAGCGAGCGGACGCTCTGTCAAAGTTTGCGTCAGCTTTAGAGGGTACTTCTGAACGTTCTGTTACGTTCCTTAGGACTGAGGAACCTTTGATCAAAGAAAGAGTCGCCACCAAGATAATCGCTATGATTGATCCAAACGAGCCCTGCTGGCTTGATGACGTCATCATTTTCCTTAAGGATGGAATTCTTCCCACTGACAAGGTGGAAGCTAGGAAAATCCGAAATAAGGCCCCTCGTTTCGCTTTGGATCCCGAGGGGAGGTTGTTCAAAAAATCATTTCAAGGACCCCCAATGAGATGCCTAAGGCCCTCACAAGCAAAGGAGACGCTCGAACACATTCATAACGGGAGCTGTGGAAATCATTCTGGGGGGCGTATTTTGGCAAAAAAGGTTCTGAGAAGTGGGTTTTATTGGCCTACAGTTCTCCAAGACGCCATTGAATTTTCGAGGAAGTGCCCCAAATTCCAATTTCATTCAAATCTCCCTCAATTGCCAGCCGCACAAATGATCCCAATAGACGTCTCTTGGCCTTTTGACCAGTGGGGAATAGACATTGTGGGCCCCTTACCCATAGCTGCAGGACAAAGGAAGTTTGTCATTCTAGCCGTCGACTACTTCACCAAGTGGGCCGAGGCTGAAGCTGTTGCAAAAATCACTTTCAAGGTTGTAAGGGACTTTATTTGGAAGAACATCATCTGCAGGTACGGAATACCGAGGGTGCTCATATCTGACAATGGATCCCAGTTCATAGCAGCAGACACACGAGAGTGGTGTTCTGAGTTGGGGATAGAACAGCGATTTACCTCTGTAGGACATCCACAATCCAATGGGCAAGCAGAAGTTACCAATAGAATCATCTTGCAGCATCTAAAAACCATGCTGGAAAGCAAGAAAGGTGAATGGGCTGAGGAGCTGCAAGGAGCGCTTTGGGCTTATCGCACCACCCCACGAGCGGCCACTGGAGAAACACCTTACGCGCTCGTTTATGGATCAGAAGCAATGATACCAGCGGAGATTGTAAATGAATCCGCTCGTGTCGGCTATTTCGAGCCTCAGCTCAACGATGGCAACAGGAGCTTGGAGTTGGACCTGCTGGATGAAAGGAGAGACCGAGCGTGGGCTAAGATCCACCATTATAAAGCCTCTGTGGCCCAACAGTACAACAAGCGTGTGAAGGAAAGAACTTTCCAGCTGGGAGATTTGGTCTTGAAGAAAGTGGAAGTATCCAAGCACGTGGGGAAATTGGACCCCAATTGGGAAGGCCCATTCAAGGTCGTACAACTCAGAGCTAACAACACTTACACCCTGGAGACACTTCAAGGTGAGCGCTTGCCTCGCCCTTGGAACGCATGTAACCTCCGGCGGTTTTATGTTTAAAAGCTCTTTGCAAACTCTGATGTAACAACCCTCGTTGACGGGTTCTATGTACTTCAAAACAAAGTAAAAGGTAACATAATCTTTTTGATTTCTTTAATATTCCTGTTTCTTTGGTTGCTTGAATGGATAAGTCCCACGTCCCTCGTCGTCGCGAGCGTGGTTGGCAACCCATTCCAATATGAATGCTGTTATCTCTCATGGGTTACGCTGGCCAGCGCTCTACTCCACATGGGGGGACGCCCTCATAAGGATAGACTGGTTACGCTCACAACCAAACAGGTGAATTGGAAGAAGGTTATGGAAGAAAATCCTAGTAGGCCTTGGCTGTTTCTTACAACGCCTTGCGCTCGAAAACGGGATCTCCTACAAGAACGGATCCTAGTAGGCCTTGGCCGTTTCTTAAAACGCCTTGCGCTCGAAAATGGGATCTACCACAGAAAAAGTCCTAGTAGGCCTTGGTCGTTTCTTAAAACGCCTTGCGCTCGAAAATGGGATTTCCTGCAGAACCAAGAAAACGACAAGAGCCAGAGCGCTCGAACGATGGCCTCAGAATCAAAAAGGAATTGCACAAGTCTTGAACGAGGGCAACCACTCAGTAAGACCCTCGCAAATACTCAAGACCTAGCAAAATCCCCCCAAGGGCGGAAAGAATGTCGCAAGTCTTGAACGAGGGCAACCACTCAGTAAGACCCTCGCACACACCCAAGGCTTAGCCAAATTCTCCCAGAGCAAAAGTTTATACAAGTCTTGAGCGTAGGGGCAATCTCACAGTAAGACCCTCACGATCGCTCAAGACTTAGACAGATTTTCAAGATAAATTTACAAAAGAAGAAACTTATACAAGTCTTGAGCGTAGGGGCAATCTCACAGTAAGACCCTCACAAGCGCTCAAGACTTAGACAAATTTTCAATTTCAAGAGCAAAAATAAAATTTATACAAGTCTTGAGCGTAGGGGCAATCTCGCAGTAAGACCCTCACGATCGCTCAAGACTTAGACAAATTTTCAAAAGGAAAAACTTATACAAGTCTTGAGCGTAGGGGCAATCTCACAGTAAGACCCTCACAAGCGCTCAAGACTTAGACAAATTTTCAATTTCAAGAGCAAAAACAAAATTTATGCAAGTCTTGAGTGGGGGGGCAATCTCACAATAAGACCCCCACGATCACTCAAGACTTAGGCAAATTTTCATTGCATCAAAGGAATAAAGCATTCACAGGAGTATACTACACAGTCTTATTATACGATTCATAAAGGAAATGAAGAACAAAGGTATGGAAAACGGAATCTTTATTCATTTGCAAAATGGAAGTATTACAAAACAAAAGGGCTCAAAGGCCCATGAAATTCTATTACAAGAAAAAGCAGAGAATCAGAAAAATACAAAGGAATGATGGAGGAAAAGTCTCAAGCAGCCGGGGCGACATCTTCATCAACAACCACCAGAATGGGGCCCTGAACTGGGCCGTGAATGGGACCCTCAGGCTCTTGCGGATCGTTGGGGGCATTGGCAGGAGCAGGCTCATTGGCATCTAGAGCGTTGGCATTTTCAGCGACTTGAGCTGGGGCATCCTCTATGAGCGGCGCTTGTGGCTCGTCTTCATGAGCATCAGATGGACCCACACCCCCTTCCCTGTGGGCATCGGCGTACTCATCCTGGATCAATTTCACCAGGAAATCATACTCCATTTCCGCTATACTGTCTGCGGGGTCGTTGGGATCATCTTCTTCCTCCTCGCAGCGCTCATTGAACATGAGCCCCGTGCCCTCGGCCTCCTTCATGGCAGGATGGGTTAGCCCTTTGTGTATGCCCTGCTCGATGGCCAGATTGAAGGCCTTCTGAGCCTCCTCCAAGCAATGCAGGGAAGCAGCAAAGTTGAAGGCTTTGGAGTGGCAAAATTTGATCAATGCCTCCTTGTTTGCACGCTCCATGCTCCGAGGCCACTCATTCATGGTATCGGCAAACTTCCTCTCTGCCTCCAGAGCCCTCGTTCTCCAACTTTCCCTCTCTGCCTCAGCCTTCTGGTGCCGCTCGTTGGCCTGTGCCAGTTCGTTACCCAAACGGATCCGAGCGCCATCAACCGCGAGAAAGTCCTCCTTCAGCTTTGACAGCTCCACTTCATTTTTGTTGTATAGACCCTTGAGGGTCTCATACTTGGCGATTTCAGCATCCAATTGCGCTTGGATGTGAGCCGGGTCCATCGAGCGGGCCATTTTCTTGTACTTGGCCTTGCGCTCGGCATATATGGAGGCTCGCATCTGCACATTCCGGAGCCGAGGAAGAACTTGCTGCGTAATCGAGGGGAAAAGTGTTAGCAAAAGAATGGTAAATTACAGAACAGAAGAATGCAAGGAACGAGGACTTACGGAAATCAGGGCGTGGGCTGCATCGAGCGTCACCTTCTCTACAGACTCACTGTAGAGATGCCTGTGATCTGCTGAGTACTGAGCCCGGCTGAACAAATCGTCAGTAATAGTCTGGGCGACCGAGCCCGGCCTCAGCAAAACCGGCCCGCCGTCGGGGGCGCCAGAAAAGTCTCTGTCCCCTCGGCGGGGGAACTCCCACATGTGTTCTTCCTCTGAAGAGGAAGTGTCCCCCTCGCCTCGGGGGCCCTCAACCACTCGTTTGCCCTTCCCTATGATCGCGGCGGAGTCAGGCATTCTCTTCCTCTTGCGGGAAGGTCTATTTGCGCTCGCGCTCGGGGAAGCCTCTCTTATCGTCAGGGCAGTCACTGACCGCCTCGTTGTTTCTGCAGGAACGGGGAGTTGAACATCATCTCCTCTCTCCGTTCGCCTGTTCTCCCTGGGGACCAACCTACGTTCCCCTCGGCCACGAGGGGGTTGCACCTCAGGGTTGGTGCTTGAACTGGCACCCCCACGAGCGTCCCCTCTATCATTGCGGTTACGGGAACGTTGGGGCTCGCGCTGTTGGTTCCCCTGGGCGGCTTGATTCCTCTGAGCGTTGGCGAAACGAGCCGCTTGTCTAATTCCACCGGCCATTTCTAAGATAGCGGCTCCTGCAAAAATGAAAATACGAAGGTTATGAATCCCTGGACAAGAATTGTTAAGTGCAAATTACAAGTACAATAAAAGCAGTTAGTATTCATTCCTATCTAAGGTTAGTGCCCTAAGGATCTAACCGTCTCTCTCTATGTCACGAGCCGGAGGGTTGTCAAGGAAATGAGGGTCGTTGGTAAGACCACACAAGAACATGAGTTCCGCATCGTCTATCCAGTCCTTTGCTTGTATAAGGTGACCCTCGTCCCTTAGGGTTGTGGCCAGGTTTTTAGCCCAGTCTCGGGGGAGTGAGGGTGGCAAACGGCTCTTTGAGTACGAGCCCCATTCCGTGATCACCCCAAAGCCCTCTTCCGCTGGAGCCCTGACAAATATAAACTTTTCTTTCCAGTCAATGCCATAAGTGGTCGAGGGCGAATTGATCAGCTTCATGTGGGCCTTCGCTTGGACGTAATAAAAACCCGCTTCAGGAGAAGAGCGAGAGGAGCTGACCACTTGGAAAAGGGCATTGAAGTTCCGCAGATAGGGCTCGTAACCCATGGTCCTCATCAGAATTATGTAGCAGGTCAGGAGGGCCAAGCCGTTGGGCACTATCTGGGACGGACACAGGCCCAGGTCATTCAGCAAATGGGCCATTGAGATTGAGATGGGGAACCTCAGGCCTCCCGAGCTCACGGAATCCACGTATACCGCCATTTCCCCAGGAGGCGGATTATTTGCACGCTCGTGGTTTTGGGGAATTCTCCAAGTATATCGCTCGTCCCAGTAGATGGGGGCCATCATTGTCTTTACATCTCCCACAGTGACGGTGCTGGGAGTTTCATCAGGCGTGCGCTCGGTAGCCTGATAACCTGAGCCCTCCCCCTCGTTGGGTCCTTTGGATTTCTGGGTTTTCTTACTCTTGCCCTTGTCACGGGCCCTTCCTGAAGGCCCGGTTACGGCTTCCGCCACCGGAAGCGGATTTGCAGCACGGGCCCTTTCTGAAGGCCCGGTTACGGCTTCCGCCACTGGAAGCGGATTCGCAACGGCCACTGTCACTCTATGGCGATGGGGATGTGTGGCACTTTGAGTTATGGGAAGAGTGACTCCTTGTCTTTCTGCCTCTATTACCAAATCCATCTCCTCAAAGAGAGGATCCACTCCGCCTGGGTTTCGGTCTTCCATAGCCATTACTGCCGCCCCCAACTCTTCATCTCTGGGGGAATTGTGAGAAGAAGAACTCTCGGTGGCCATCTCTTGAATTTCACGGGCAAATTCTTCAATGTGGTGGTCGGCCATGGCAGAAATTAGGGTTTTGAAGGTTTTTCTGGGAGAGAGTTTAAGGTTCAGGAAGACGGGAATTTGAGGGATTACAAAATCCTAAGGTCCGAATCTACGGTTAGCAAAGTCAGAAATTCACACTGGAGATTTACCTTGAAAAGTTTCTGAAGAAAACTGGAGAAGAGGTTGAAGATGCTGGAGATGCGAGAGAATTTTTCTTGCAAAGGAGACTTGGAAAGTTTTGAATGCGTAAAGAATGACAAGATTTCAGAATCCCTTATTTATAGGGATGGGAGTTGGTACCGTTTTAGGCAATAAATTCAAAATGGCAATCATTTCCCGCCTAGGAAACCGCCCACTTTATGGAACCGGCACATGCTTCCCAATGCTCACGCGCCCCACGCGCACCCGCATTTAATGCTCTGACGTTTCAAGGGCTTCAGAATAGTACCAACATTTAATGCGGAAGTGATACGAACGGTCAATTGAAAAGACCGCATTAATGGCGCTTTCAGAGGAAAATTGCCCAACACGCCAAGCTTTACACGAGCGCTATGAACAAGAGATAGAGCGTGCCAAAATTCTACAGTCCTTATCAATAAGGACTACAGAATTGGGGGGCAAAATGATGGGGTCAAAATACGATCGTCCCACGACAAGACACGTGGCATCACGAAATGATGACATCTGTCTCCCCAAGGATGCATCATCAGTTCACAAGCGCTGAACCCAACGAGCGCGGATCTTCTTCAGGAGTTAAGCCAACGAGCGCTATCACTCCAACGAGCGTCCTACACACCAAACGATGGGCTCGCTCACATGCCAAAGGAGCCCTCTTCGAGCGTCACACTCCCTCAGAGTGGTTTCCCTTTCGGCTCATCACTTGAACTGGAGCCCTCATCCCCCTCAGCGGATGTCTTAGCCTCCAATGCTCCAGGTTGTCACGAGCGCGCTCTCTAGCCCTCGTTACCAACCGCCCACATGGCTCTCTGACACAACGTACATGCCCGCGCACCTGCCACTGTTGCCAGCACTAACTTTTGGCCGCTTTTGCAGAAGATTCCTCCTAGGTTTCTCTCTCACAGCGCCACGTGTTAGGGCAACATTCGGCCAGGACCACTTGAGGCAAATGACCAAAGGGCCCTTGACCCTCAACTATAAATAACCCAAGTCATCTTCTACACTGTAAGCATTCTCTAAGCTTTCTTCATCACTGCAACTGTAACTGAGCTTACACTTATCTTCATACATTGAACTGACTTGAGCGTCGGAGAGCCAAACTGGGTATCACCCCCAGTTCCCCCAGCTTGGCCATCTGACCTTTCTTGTGCTTGTCCCAACAGGTTGAACCCCTTTCTCTTTTTCCGGTGAAGCTCCGGTGGTTTCCTCCACAAAATACAAATCGTAAAGTGATCGGATTCGGACCCATCCATTCCCGGACCCATCAAAGACCTTGTTTTATCCCATAGGCCCTAACCCCTTCAAAGTAAACAATTTTTTATGATTTATTAAATAGTCCATCTGACATTTTCTACGGAAGTAAACGACTTCTTAGCCCATTAATTCTTCTAATAATTCTTTTAAGAAATAATTATATCTGACTATCCCATATTTAGATCTAATTACAACGCAATCCATCGTTTTCAGGGAATTACATTTTAGTTCCTAAATTGAGAAGCGTTTGCAATCCCTAGAGTTTCGTTATGTTATTCCAAAAATATTTTTGATTTGTTGTTAAATTTATAATTTGTAGGGATTGTTTTGTTGATTTTTGTAAATTTCAGGGATGATTTTATAATTTTGGTCATATATTTAATGTAACACTAATAAAACCGTCAAGGGCATAAGTGTATTTTTACAAATTCGGTTAAGGGATCTTAAACCAATTAAATAAGATTTATAGGGACTAATTTACTTTTTATCCATTGGCCTCACCTCCTCGCTCCACCTCAGCTCCGTTCCATCCTATTATATGTGCCGCAAACATCTGCTTCCAATGTATTCATTGTTGCGAAAGTTTCCGAGGATGTGAAAGAGCTGCCGAAGAAGAAAATCTTATTCAACATGTTTGGCTGTGATAAACAAGTCTTAAAATTGTTCAAGGAGATCGACACTTATGACATATATAAAACAGTTTTTAGTGGTTTTAGCCCAAAAAAAATAGCAAACATATACTTTTTAGTAATTTTAGATCAGACACTAAAAGAAAATCTTATTCAACATATAATAAAATGGAAAATTGCAAAATGGGTATACCAACTACCCCCAATTTGCAAATTTGTTACAATATCTTTTCCGGCAACAAATTTACCCTGCAACTTCCAAAAAGTTGCAAAACAGTGAAAATTTTCGCCGGAGATCCATTAACCCACCGGAAATCCGACCCGTTATCCTATGTGGCATGATTTTTAATTATGTGGCCAAACCACCATTGCCACGTCAAAAACCACTGCCCATGTGGCAATAACTTACTTATAAAAATAAAAAGAAAAGGCCACATAATCAAATCTTTTTTTTTTGGGGGGGGGAATTTCCCTCTCATTACAATCACATCAGGGAGCTTTGAGTTAGATGCCATTCTTGACCTAAATATTTAAGGGCTGCATTATTTCCCTTCTTCACATTACTAGAAAGCTGCAACATCTTCATTTCCATGGCAACTCACAGCGCAACAACTGATACAAGCACGAGAGGGCAAGGATGGTTCGAAACTCATGAAAAGGTTTCATGTTTCTGTGGGGAGGAAGCAACTATGCGAACTGCTTGGAGAGGAGACCACCCAGGGCGCCGGTTCTTATCTTGCAAAATTCAGGTATAAGTAACTCAACAAATTGATCCCCAATTCTATATTCGAAAACTTACTCTCATGACCCCCAGTTTTTGGCTTCGTTCCTACCAGCAGAGATGCAAATTCTTCAGGTGGTGTGATCCTCCAATGTGTGAGAGAACCAAGGTTATCATCCCTAGGTTGTAGAAGAAAATCAACCTCCTTGAGGAAGAATCTCAAAAATTGGAAATGAGCCTCTGTGCAGCAAACCAGAAACTGGAGAAGCAATTTCAAATTGGACTTGCCGTTTTTGTTGTCATTTGTGTGCTGGTTGTTGTTCTTGTACTGAAGTGATGATGTCCTGTGTCAGAAAAATGTTAAGATGTTGTTGTTGTTGTTGGTAATCCTTAGTTGTAGGAGTTATGATGCTAGTAATATTTATCAATCCTGTATTAGTTTAATGTGAAGGAATGAAGTTATGATATTGATAATTTTTGTATGAAATACATGTCTCAAAAAATCTAATTCATTGATTATTTATCCCCTTGTATGTTAGTGAACCAGAACACAGGATACAATTACCTTAAATCCTACTTGTATGAAATTTAAGTATAATGAAGAGTAATTCAATGGCTACAAGCAAAATGAAGATTAATTCAATGGCTGATACAAAACGAATTTGATTGATAAATTAAATGGCATTCAAATAGCTTCCATAATATCCATACACAACATTCATTCTTGTACATACAAAAGTTGCACCAAGCACAGTGTTCAAAAGTGCAATTTCAAAATGTGAATGCCAACATAACTTGTCCCAAAATAGCTGTCATTGTACCTAACAAATTTAAACCACTAATTCAAGATTCTTCATCAGTTAGGCTTGGTAGGATTCTCAATTTCAGCCAGCTTGATTGCTTTGCCTTCTTGCCTCTTTTGCAGACTTCCTTAGTAGCTCTCTTAATTTCTTCAACTCTAAATAGCTGCCTCTTTCTTGGTGCCTTATCTCCACTGTTGCCCATACTTAGTTGCTCAATAAGGTTGGTTCATCACTTATGTTGTAGAGAGGGGCATCATTATGCAATGGCTCACTCACAGCAGTTTCATCTTCTTCAACTCTTGATGGTGGGTGCAGGGGCGGAGCTAGGATTTTTCGGCAGCCGGGGCTGAAAATTCTGTTGTGACACCCCGTGTTTCAGATCGGTCGGGTATGACATCACGGGTAAGCTCAGGTCGCGTGTTATGTACTTTAATTATGCTTTACGTGATTAATCATAAGTTTGATCTATTTACTATTGTGATTTAATTGCTATTACGTGACGTGCAGGTTTTAATTTATTTATTTGTTGCCTTTACATGTCGATACATGCAACTTGTGGACTTAATTGAATTAAGTTTAGGACCTAATTGCACTTTAATTTATAATTATGTGGGTTAAATTATGGTTTTATAAAGTTAAGGACTTGATTGAACTTTGTCTAATTATTTGGGGATCTCTTCCTAATTTATCGGATGTCCCCTTGGACCTCAATAATTTTGCTCAAAAAATCCCTTCAATTTTGTGGAGGAAAAAAAAAGAAACAATTTTACTCAAAAAATCCCTTTATTTTTGTGGAGGCTCTACAAATACAACCAGCAAGATAATAATTCGTAGGAGGCTTTAAATTTTTGGATGACCGCCGAAAATGGAGGTGTTTGGGGACTGAACATTTTTAATTTGGTGTGTATTGGAGATTATGATTAAGGTATATGTAATGTGGTTCGGTGGTTGGGGGAGGCAGGGGAAGGGAGTATTATTAAAGCTAGAATTTAATTAAATTGGGCTATTGTTGTGGGTGGGCCGTGGGGAGAGGGCGGGAATAAAATCAAATTTGGTTATGTGGAATTGGGGTGGGTGGGCCGTGGAGTGGGTTATAATTAAAGCTAGGGTTTAATTAATTTGGGCTTTATTGGTGGGTGGGCTGTGGGAGAGAAGGAGGGTGTAAAATTAACTTTGGGCTTATATGGAATTGTGGTGATTGGGCCGTGGGGGCGCGGGCTTTGGGGATTTGTTTAACTTTGGGGCTTGGGTTTATATGAAATATATATATTTTTTTTATATGGGGGTAGGGGTTAGTGGGGGCGGAAGGGGGGGCTCAAGCCCGTGGCCTACATTGGCTCCGCCCCTGGGTGGTGGATGATCTATAATACAATGTAGGTAGTAATTAAATTTGTACAAAAGATGCAAATAACCATAAAATAAGCAATAGTTAATGGAGAAAGCTTGGATTATTTAATGGCAACATATATCCAAAAATTCCAAACTTTCTGAAAAGCAACATATTCTTCTTATAACTTCATACACACTTCAACAAAAATGACTCATTTCAAAAAAAAAAAAAAAACTCAACAATGGTGTCAAGTGTTGTACAGGGTACTTACGATACACAGGCGGTGGGGTAGATTCCATGCCCTTGCTGTGAATCCTCACCATCATCGCCTTCCTCAACTCCAAATCTCACTCCGTCTTCCTCGCCCAAGTTGTCTACAGTTGAAAAGGTGAAAATTTTGCAGCAAACCAACCACAAATTAGGGTTTTCGTTGAAATGCCTCTTTGGAAGTTCAAAGTTCTGAAGAAAAACAGAGAAATTAAATGGGGGAAATCTAAACGTCCCAAAGGTAAATATATTTTCAGCAACTTTTTTGAATTAATTTAATTAAATGGGGAAAATCTTAAGTTTAAATGTTTTGAATTGTTAATATTCCACGCAAGGTCCCAGTTGGCGTTAAATATTTGTGTACATGGCGCTGACACAACGTACATGTGGAAGACATTGCCATGTCAATAGGGGTATTAATTAAAAAAGGCGGATTTCCGGCTGGTTAATGGATCTCCGGCGAAAATTTGCATTGTTTTGCAACTTTTTGGGAGTTGCAGGATAAATTTATCGTCGGAAAAGATCTTGTACCAAATCTGCAAATTGGAGGTAGTTGATATACCGATTTTGTAATTTTCCCTATAATAAAACTCATTTTTAGTGGTTTTAGTCAAAAGAACAGCTGACTTGTATGTAATATAGATTTACAATATTTGTTGTTTGTTAAGTCAAAACAACTAAAAAAATAAATTTAAGTGGTAATATGTAACAAATGCAAATATTAAATGACTGTTAGCAAAAGGAAAATGTTTATTTTGCAAGTTCTAAAAAAGATTATAGTTCGTATGTCAAAAAATATTTGTCTCAATAATTAAATTTGGTGAGGAAATGAGATTCAATGAATACTGTTGGATGAAATTTAATCTAAATGGCTGGGATAAAAAAAAAAAAAAAAGTGGAGACGACGTCGATGTTTCTAACAATAAGAAATTTGAAGCGTTGACAATTCACACTGCATATGACCAATTTTTTGTCCTGCAAAAGAATGAAACTGATGATGGTAGAGACGGTAGCATGGCAGAGATTGAAGGAATATTTAATTCTATGTGAATTGTTGTAATGGCTTTGTCTTGATCAGGGTTTACTTTCATATAAATATTGTATTGTTGATCTCCTTTAATCAGGATGAACGAAAATATTTACAGTACTCTGCTATATTATCTCTCAATTTTCTCTCTCTTTTATCTCACCTAAATCATGTGTTTCTAACCAGCTGCAAAATTAAGAAAGTTTGGGGTTATTTGAGGATATTTTCGGAATGGAGCCGATGGTGGTGACTTCTCCTGCCAATGCCTTTCTTAATTGGAATAGTTCATCTCCTTTCAGCACCCAAAATCACATTCGAATTGTCATCCCGATCTTTATTTTTTGGTATACTTAGCTTGAGCGTAACAACAATAAGCATCAAGGGAGTTCTTTTTCCTATCTTAACATTATATATCATGTTAAAAAGCATTTATTTCAGCTTAAACTAATTGGTCCCTTGTGCAGGTCTTGGCGGACTACCTAGAGATATTCAAGTTGAGAGGTCATTCGGTATTGTGTTGGAAGAGGCTAAGCGGCGACAATCACCATTAATTGTGAGATATGGTTGAGACCTCTGTTCGAAATTTCCAAAAGCAAGTTCTAGACTTGCAATTCCTATTCCCAATTCGTAGGAATTTCAAGAACTTACTTAAATCGACGCTTTCTTGACACTTTTTTTTTTTTTTTTTTTTTTGAGGCAAAAATGCCACAACAACTTAAGAAGCAAAAGCTTTCGACTGTATTAAATAAGAGACAACAAACGACAACATCCCAGGGCCATCACTAACCAAGGCCGCGCGTCCAGTGAGGGAGTGAGCAACACAATTGCTTTCCCTACGAACATAACTAAAGGAACAACAGACAAAAGAAGAGCTAAGCTGCCTAACATCATACACAAAATTACCAACATGAGAATCATCAATAGCAGAGCTTCTGAAGCTAGAAATCAAGTTCAAGCAATCCCCTTCCAAGATAATATGTTCCCAGCCATGGACCAGCACGAGATGCAGCCTCAACAGCAGCCCAAGCCTCCACCAAATCAAAAGAGAACCGGCCAGATTTAATGCCAGAATTCTAACCGACATAGCAACCAAGCGAGTCACGGGAAACAACTCCGAACCCACCTGTTAGAACATGGTGATTGGAGGAATTGATCTAAATTTTATTCATGTTTTCTGTGTTTTTTCTTGTGTTCCAATATACAAGAGGCACCTCATTATATAGCAGGCTACACAAATCTAATCCCTATAGAATAAGGCTAATTACAATCAATCAGGGATTACGGTCAAACCTACCAAATTTATACGAGATATCTAACACTCCCCCTCAAGTTAAGTGATGGAATCGCCAATCCTTAACTTGATCAGTGCTGTCTGAAATATCTGACTAGTGATTGCCTTGGTGAGTATATCTGCTAGTTGATCCTCCGATCGGACAAAGGGGATTGTGATGATCCCATTTTCTAGCTTCTCCTTGATGAAGTGTCGGTCCACTTCCACATGTTTGATTCTATCATGCTGGATAAGGTTCTCTGAGATGCTGATTTCAGCTCTGTTATCACACTTCAAGCTACTCGGGCCTTTAGGGTTTATGCCAATCTCTGTCATCAACTTCCTCAGCTAAATGATTTCGGTAACACCTTTGGATATACCTCTGAATTCCGCTTTTGCACTAGATAGAGCCACAACCTTCTGTTTTTTACTCATCCAAGTTACCACATTTCCTCCGACTAGAGTAAAGAATTTGGCGGTTGACCTAATATCATTCGGGTTTCCTGCCCAATATACATCAGTGTAGGCCTCAATATCTAGATGGCCATGTCTCCTGAACATAATCCCAATCCCCACAGTGCCTTTCAGGTACCAGATGATCCGTACAACAACCTCCATGTCTTCCCTTTTGGGCCGGTGCATGAATTGGCTAACAATTCCCACGGCATATGCAATATCTGGTCTCGTGTGGGATAAGTAAATCAGTTTTCCAACTAGTCGTTGGTACCGTTCTTTTTCTGCTGGCTTTCCACCTTCTTCTTTCTTGAGTTTGTGATTCACCTGTTTTGGAGTCTCGACTAGTTTGCAATCCAGCACACCAGTTTAGGCCAACAGATCAAGAATATATTTCTTCTATGAGATGAATATTCCCCTCTTAGACCATAGGACTTCGATCCCCAGGAAATAATTCAATCCTCCAAGGTCTTTCATCTCGAACTCCTTGGAGAGTTTCTCATAGAGTCGATCAATCTCTTCTGCATCGCTCCCAGTTATAATCATGTCATCTAATCTCTTCTGCATCGCTCCCTGTTATAATCATGTCATCTACATAGATGATGAAGCACGTGATTAAGTCTCCTGGTCTTTTAAAAAACAGTGTGTGATCTGAATTGCTCTGTATATACCCGTGATGCTGCATCACTAGTGTAAACCTGCCAAACCATGCCCGTGGTGACTGTTTTAACCCTTACAGAGATTTGCAAAGTCTGCATACTTTACCTTGCTCAAAGTCCCGGGTAAATCCAGAAGGAGGCTCTATATATACCTCCTCAGTCAAATCACCTTACAGGAAGGCATTCTTCACATCAAACTGGCGAAGTGGCCAATCCTCGTTAGCAGCTACGGAGAGTAACACTCTGACTGTGTCTAGTTTTGCCACCGGAGAGAAGGTTTCGGAGTAATCAACTCCGAAAGTCTGTGTGTACCCCTTAGCAACATCAGACATGCTACCCCTGACCATATTTCCTATGGGGTATCTAGACGACCAGGAAGTCTGATCAGGAGAATATCTGTGGGAGGGACTCCCTTGGTACTCCTCTGCGGCAGAGTATACCTTTGACCTGCCTTATTCTCAGAAACAACATCAGTAGCACCTGTGGTATCAATACTATCATGAATAGCAGGAAGGGAGTTCATTTCAGTTACCTTGTTTTGGACATCATTTGGAGGAGGATCATTGGGCATAGTGGTCGTGGTACTGAGGTCTTCGTTGTTTTGTGTCACAGGAAAAGGCTCTGATGTAGGCTTCGATGTCGGATCTGGATAACTTAACCAGTATAATGATTCACTTGAACTCTCCCCCTGATCACGGGACTAGGTAAGAAAATAGTACTCAATGTCTACAAAATCACAATCCATAGTGACGTGGATTCGACTTCTGATCGGGTTATAGCACTGATACCCTTTCTGATGGGGGGCATATCCCACAAAAACACACTTCACTGCATAGGGATCTAGTTTGGTTCGATCAGATTTTGGAACATGGATGAGCACAGTGGACCCAAAAAATTGAGGTGGCAGCGTAAGGTAAAGTGGTACTTCAGTCTAGGTTTGTGGGACTGATAGTGATGTCTTGTTGGCAAGGATTTTGGTGGGCAATCGGTTCGTGAGATATGTTACGGTGGCAACAGCTTCGGGCTAGAGGTGATTTGGGACATTGGCTTCGGTTAATATAACCTGATTCATTTCAAGTATGGTACGGTTCTTTCTTTTGACTACCCCGTTTTGTTGAAGGGGTGTTGGGGCATGTAGTTTGTGTTGGAAAACACGAATCAGAAAGCAACGGAATTTAAAAAAATTTCCCAACAAAAGGACCTTGGACTCGCAATCGTGTAACCAAATTCGTAGAGATAGAAAACTTACTTTCTTTTATTCTTTCTTGAAGCGTTTCCAGCCACCCAAGAACGCTCTTCTCGCGGCTTGATCCTCTCTCCTTGGTAAAGCTCGAATCTTCAAACTTCTAACTTGAAGCTCTCTAGAGAAAGTCCACCAACTTGATCACAATCTAACTAGTAAGGATGCTAGTTCTCTAGTTAGTGTTTAGGCTTAACCTAGGGTTTCGTTTATCTTGGAGAAAGGATGGTGTTCAACATATGAACCAAAAGAATTGCCAATTAGCTCTAAAGGGGAGCTTGAGCTCCCCTATATATAGATAAGGGAGAGGGACGCCGAACCCAATCCTTGTTGGGCAAGGATTTGGTCCCTCTCTCTCCTATTACTTGATCATCAAGTATTTTCCAACTTTGACTTTGAATTCTAATTCAAATCAACTTTAAGAGAGCTAAAAATATCCAAACTATTTTTGGATAATTTTATACTTTATTTATTATAAAATAAATAACTTATTTTTATCTAATTAATTAATTCATAATTAATTAACTAGATTATTTTTCTCCAAAATAAGACTTTCTTTTTAATTCAAAATTAAACCAAAGTCTATTAAATAATTAACAAATTAATTATTTAATCACCAAATAATTATTCACGCACATGCACACGTGTCCATGAAGTACACGTGTCACGCACGTGACCCACACGTTGTTGGAAAACACGAATCAGAAAGCAGCGGAATATAAAAATTTTTCCAATAAAAGAATCTTGAACTCGCAATCGTGTATCCAAATTCGTAAAGATAGAAAACTTACTTTTCTTTTATTCTTTCTTGAAGCGTTTCAAGACACCCAAGAACGCTCTTCTCGCGGCTTGACAACCCGTCCCTCGAAAGTCTCTTTCTACTTCAGAATCCATTGTCGGGATAGCAATCCACACCAACCTAGATTCAATTCATGTCAGAGATGTTCTTAACAATATAACATAAAGAAAGAAATATGAAACGAGAAAAGCAGGATTGAAACTCCCTTCGAAACCAGTTTTGCGAAAGTAGAAAACTGCCAGTCACAAAACCCTCGTGAAAAAATTCATCCTTCAGGACATGGACGAACGGTTTTCGCCATCTTCTTTGGTTCGATTTTTTCATTCGCTTCACTTCGGGTTCAGAATCGTTTCATCATCCCTTCTGATCGTTTTTGCTTAATCCCCACTTTTGGTAAAGCTCGAATCTTCAAAACTTCTAACTTGAAGTCTCTAGAGATAGTCCACCAACTTGGCTACAATCTAACTAGTAAGGATGCTAGTTCTCTAGTTAGTGTTTAGGCTTAACCTAGGGTTTCGTTTATCTTGGAGAAAGGATGGTGTTCAACACATGAACCAAAAGAATTCCATTAGCTCTAAAGGGGAGCATGAGCTCCCCTATATATAGGAAAGGGGAGGGACGGCCGAACTCCTTGTTGGGCAAGGATTTGGTTTGTCTCTCTCCTATTACTTGATCATCAAGTATTCTCCAACTTTGACTTTGAATTCTAATTCAAATCAACTTTCAAGAGAGCTAAAAATATCCAAACTATTTTTGGATAATTTTATACTTTATTTATTATAAAATAAATAACTTATTTTTATCCAATTAATTAATTTGTAATTAATTAACTAGATTATTTTCTCCAAAATAAGACTTTCTTTTTAATTCAAAATTAAACCAAAGTCTATTAAATAATTAACACATTTAATTATTTAACACATATATATACAATATATATATATATTCACACGTGTGACACGTGTCACAGTGACACGTGTCACTCACGTGAGCCACACGTGTGATTTCACACGTGTGGAACCCTCTTGGCCCGATTAACTCGTTTAATCATTTTTAAGCCTCAACTCATGTAACCAAGTTGTTGTGTGTGACCCTCTAGGTTCTCAATTCAATTAGCAGTGACCCTAATTAATTAATTCCCTAATTAATTAATCAGTCCACAGATTAAACGACCATAGTCTAGCAACAGGTGTTTAACCTCTAGCTGAATTGGAATGTTCGGATTCGACAGAACCTTTAAGTCATTGATTCATGTGAGATACAATCCTCCTACTTACTATCTCTCAACCATGATCTAGGGTAAGGGAATAATTAGAACCTTAATAATCTGGTCTTAAAGCTAAGTGCATTTCATATCCATTTGATCTCAATCCAAGAAACCCTTTTCTTGATGTCTTGATCTACTGCCTTGGCCAAGGACTCCATATGGCATATGAATGACTTACACAATAAGAGATCACCTTGCATATGCAAGTGTAGGTCCTTTCTTGATTCTCATTCACTTTCATGAGTCACTTGTGCAGCCCCAGCATAAGCCTTGAATCAGTTGTCTAAGGCGACACCCTTTAAAGCTTATACCAAAGACTACAGAGTTAACTCATAAAGTAACATGGAATCTCAAGTCTAAGGATCAATTAATCACATCAATGACTCGTGAGATATTTCCTAATCTGGAAGTTTCCATTTCCTGAAATAGAAACTTCCTTTCCCATTTAGGAATGTTCTCACACGGGGCACCTCAGTGAACTTACTTATTAAAGTAAGCACCCTCATATATCACGCACGTATCAACTATACACTTTGCACCTCCATGAAACAAGGTGGTCCTTCTTAAGGGCGTGATCCCACAAGCAAGCCTTAGAGGAGTCAGGTTGACACTCCCACTGTCTGTAGGACTCATCGGCTTGGAGTATTTTACTAATAATGACTTATGTGATATAGGGCTCGTTTCATGAACCATTTCACCTAAATGGTAGAGTCCTAAAGTCATCAGGATTAGGGGAGTTCTCATACATGCGCACGTAATGGAAACACACAAAACACGTATTGGCATATAAAGAAGCGTTTGCCTATAATCAATCGTATATTATTCAAAGATTGTCTGTGATACAAGAAAAGTCCCAAAGCAGATTACGTCGAATCGGCTTTCTAGGGCACTATTCCTAACAATCTCCCACTTGCCCGTAAAAGCCATTTAGGTATTCTAAGTCCCATCTTCTCAAGATGCACTTTGAGAGCCTATTGACTTTGGGCGTTTCCAAAGTGGATCTGCTATATTCTCTGCTGATGTAACCCTCTTGTTTACACATCTCTTAGGAAACACCTTTTCCTTATAAAGTGATTCGTAATCACGTGTTCAGTCTCTTGGTGAGGTCTTGGTTCTCTTACTTGAGCAACCATCCATTTAATCCGGTGACCATCTCCAGGGTCAGATTGGAAACGACTTGTTACACTAAGTGCATAAGCCACATCCGGTCAAGTACATAACATTGCATACATTATGCTACCTATTGCTGATGCACAAGGTGTATGAGTCATTCTTTCCTTCTCAAGGTTAGTCTTAGGACACATCTTCTTTGAAAGACATGTTCCTACACTCATAGGAAGGTTCTTAACCTTTGCTGACTCCATATTGAATCTCTTCAATACTTTGTCAATGTACATCGACTGTGATAGTCCTATTAACCTTCTAGATCTATCTCTATAGATTTTAATTCCAAGGATATAGGACGCATCACCAAGATCTTTCATCTCAAATTGGTTCGATAACCATAACTTAGTTACTTTCATGTCATCCTTCGAATTCCCAATAAGAAGGATGTCATCAACATAAAGTACTAAGAATTGCACTGAGGTCTCCAATTCCTTTCTATACACACAGGACTCATTCGAAATTTGAATGAAGCCAAACGCTTTGACTGATTCATCAAATCGAATGTTCCAATTCCTAGAAGCCTGTTTCAATCCATAGATTGATCTTTGGAGTTTGCAAACCTTTTGCTCACTCCCACTTAATGTGAAACCTATGGGTTGCTCCATATAAATGTCTTTGTCAATGTCACCATTGAGAAAGGCAGTTTTCACATCCATTTGCCATATCTCATAGTCATAATATGCAGCAATGGCAAGCTTGATCCGAATAGACTTTTGTATTGCAACTGGCGAAAAAGTTTCATCAAAGTCCACGCCGGGTCTTTGAGTGAATCCTTTTGCAACCAGTCTTGCTTTGTAGGCTGTAATGCTTCCATCAACTCCAAGCTTTCTCTTAAAGATCCATATGCAACCTATGGGTTTGATCCCATCAGGCAAATCTACCAAGGTCCAAACTTGGTTGGAGTTCATGAAGTCCATTTCGGATTTCATGGCTTCTATCCACTGTTCAGAGTCAGAATCTGAAAGTGCCTCCTCATATGTTAAAGGATCATTATCCTTTTGAGAGATTTCATGGAAGAATCCATACCATCTCTCCAGCTGTCTAGGAGTGCGTTTAGAACGCCTTAGAGGAGGATTTTTCATGTGTATCGAAATTCGTGATTGGTTGTGGTTGATCAGAAGGGTACATTTCTTCAGTGGGTGGTGTGGGATCACTTTGTACTTCTTCTAATTCTATGATCTTGCCTTTCTTTTCTTTAAGGAACGGTTCCTCAAGAAAAGTGGCATTTCTGGAAACAAACACCTTTTGCTCAAATTGATCATAGAAGTAGTATCCTATGGATTCCTTAGGATAACCTACAAAGTAGCATAAGTTAGAACGAGATTCTAACTTATCTCCCACTGTCCTCTTCACGTAAGCAGGACAACCCCAAATTCTTAAGTAAGAATAGCTAGGGATTTTACTATGCCACATTTCATAGGGCGTTTAGGGACTGACTTAGAGGGAACTAGATTCAAAATCTTTGCTGCACTTTCTAGGGCATAACCCCAGAAAGAAGGTGGTAAGTCAGTGAAACTCATCATGGAACGAACCATATCAAGTAGGGTTCGATTCCTTCTCTCAGAAACTCCATTAAGTTGAGGAGTTCCCGAAGGAGTCCACTGAGAGATAATCCCATTATCTTTGAGATGACTAAGGAATTCTTCACTAAGATACTCGCCTCCTCGATCAGATCGAAGTGCTTTGATCTTATGACCAGTTTGGTTCTCAACCTCCTTTTGAAATTCTAAAAATTTCTCAAAAGCTTCAGATTTATACTTCATCAAGTATACATAACCATACCGACTGAAGTCATCAGTAAAGGTTATGAAATACTGATGATTATTTCTTGTGCTTACACTAAGCGGTCCACAAACATCAGTATGGATCAAATCCAAAACCTTAATGGCATGTTTCACAGTCCCTTTAAAAGGGACTTTGGATATTTTTCCTTTGAGACAGGATTTGCAGGAAGTTAACTCCTTAAGATCATTTTCAGAGAATGATCCTAAAGTGTTTATCTTGCTAATTCTGTTCTTGGAAATGTGTCCTAACCTAGCGTGCCATAAGGGAACTGAAACTTTGTCATCTCTCTTACGCTTCGTTTCTCGTTGTATATTCATGATATTGATATTTTGAGTTAGATAAAGTCCATTACTTAGAGTACCGATGTGAACGGAAGAGTTGTTCCGTTTGATAAAGTATTTACCATTCTTAATATAAGTTTCATAACCTTCACAATCTAAAATTGGAACAGAAATTATATTACGAATAATGCTCTGTACATAAAGGACTTTATTTAAGACTAACTCAAAACTACCTAAATCTAATCTAATTGTGCCTAAAGCTCGAGCTTCAACGTTTGAGCCATCGCCGATCTTCAAGACACATTCTCCTTCTTTGAGTTGTTGGACTTCACTTAGCATCTGTACATCATTACAGATATGAGTTCCACAACCGGTATCAAGTACCCAAGAACTAGAATTAATAGAAAGATTTACTTCAACGAGAAAGATACCTTTCTTTAGAGTAGCCTTGTACTCTGGGCAGTTTCTCCTCCAATGTCCCGCTTTGCCATAATGGAAGCAAACATCCTCTTTCTGATCACGCTTCTTCTTTTGGGCCTTCCCCTTCGAAACGCCACCAGTGGGCCTAAGGGGTTTCTTCTTCTTCCTTTGGGCTTTCTTGCCCTTACCTTTAGAAGGCCCAGAAGAGGAAGATGGAGCATTCACCATCAAAACCTTATTGTCCTTCTTGATCGTGCTTTTAGCACTCACAAGTTGACTAATCAGCTCAGCTACAGTAGCACCAACATGATTCATGTTGAAGTTAAGGACAAATGGGTAGAATGATGGTGGGAGCGAAACTAGCAACAAATCCACCGAAAGCTTATCTTTCAGTGGCATGTCCATGGAGGCAAGTTTCTCAGTAAGGGCAAGAAACTTGAGTCCATATTCATGGACACTTGAACCTTCCCTCATTCTCAAGTGGAACAATTCCTTTAAAGTGTTATACCTTGTAACACGTTCATGAGGGCGGTAAAGTTGCTCTAAGTGGTCGTAAATCTCCCAAGCGAATTCCATGGCCTCATGTTGCCTTTGCAAGTCCGGAGACATGTTAGCCAATATAAGGCAACGGGCTTGGAGATTATCATCCTTCCACTTCTGAATCGCGTCCCGCTCGGCCCGAGTGGGAGCCTCCCCTTCGGGACTAGGCTCCCCTTCGAAGAGAACATAAGTTCTCTTCTCAGAATCTAAAATGATTTTTAGATTCCTCAGCCAATCAGAATAGTTGGGACTAGTCAACTTGTTTGACTCGAGGATCGATACAAGAGGGTTTTTGGTTGCCATTTCAAAACACGTAGAGAGTCACAGAATCTACGACCTAAATGGTAAAACAGAGAACTAGTGAGCATGTTGAATTATAACGATATACAAAAGATAAGGTCTTTAATGTAATGTAGCTCCCACTGTTTTTCAAAGATCTATAATTCCCAAAGATCTAAGAGGAACACCTTTCCCAATGGGTACTAAGATCCTAGGCATTTTACCTCGAACCCACGACTCGTGGACATTCTAAGTAAGAACTCTAGGTAGGTACAACTTACCAATTCTAACACCTTTAGAACTCTTAGTAATTGTTTTTGCATCACCTATCTTTCAATATGGACCCACGACTCGTGCGACATCCATATTTACTTAGGCATTAAGCTAGACCCATCAATCATAAGATCATGATCAAAACTTAGTTCGAACGACCCACGACTCGCGGACATCGCCCTTGCTAAAATTGATCATGAAATATTGATCATTTAAAATGATCAATTAGGTAACTAAGAACTAATAAGCTCCACTAGCTATCCCAAGACTCACGGACAATAACTAGTTTCACTTACTAAACTTAAAACCTATTGATGGAATGCTAGGAATTTAATTCAAAATTTGCATCTCGAATTAAATACCTATTTATTCGAAATTAGCTTAATATTTAATGGGAATTTTCGAATCAACCGAAGAGTTGTTTGGTTCGACCTCACCAACATATATGTTATCCAATTTTATTAGTCTTGATTAACGCAAGTACACTTAAATGCATTTCAAACAAGCACATAAACAGATAACATGTCCTAGCATGATACTAACATGTAATGATCATGGGTTCTACCCATCTTATGCGTGATATGTGGGAGCCACTCCACAAACACAAGTTCTAACATACATGCCACATAAACAGTTTAAATCACATAAGGGAAAGCGGTAACAAAATACGAGCCCTATCTCTATTACATTTTTACAATTGAGATTCCCCTCCCTAACATTTTGAGGGGTCTTCACTTATGGTCTCCTTGTTACTTGAATGTGGTCCATCTTACTCCATGGGTGTATTGTCTCCAAAATGAAAATAAAACCTCACCACCTATCTCTACTCTCAAATTACAACAAAAAGAAAAAGACATAAAGTAATAAGGCTCAATCTTCATATTGGCCTTAGACAATTACACGGGGCATACCCCAGCCTAAAAAACAGTAATATGGAAAGCCACATAATAAATCACATAAGAGTACGCACATAAGTGAGGCTCCAACCTCAAATGAAAACCGCAACTATAGGGCTTCAACCCCAATTTAAACCATCCATGTGCATAAATTAAAACCATACATAAGTCTAAACCCATGATCACCTAACATGCTTTTGCGAGAATTTAAATTTAACCAATAAATTAAAATTCCCGTTTCAAGTCCTAATGACTTAAAACACGGCTTGATGCGAGTCTTGTTTATAAAAGTTTTCAATAAATCCGAAATTAACAAAACAAATAAAATTCCAATTAATTTCTGAAAATTAATAATTTTATCAAAGATGTATTTTTCCAAAATATAAACCGTTTCTATTTCTCAAAATTCCCAATTTTAAGTTTTATTCAAAAAATTAAAATAAATATTCAAAAAATAAAATTTTAAAATTAAAATAAAATTAGGACTGGATTGCACCGAAACATGAAAAACGGGGCCCGAGCGCACGCACGCATGGCAGGCACGCACAGCGCGCGGCCAAGGCCGCGCAAGTGCGCACGTTGCGCGCAGCCTTCTCCGCTGGGTGGCGGGCGACGGGCCGCCAGTCTCGGCCGCCCTAGGCGGGCACGCCTAGGAAGGCTCCCGCACGGCGTGCGGGAGGTGCTGCGCGGGACGCCCTGCGCGCGCCTAAGCTAGGCGGGCGGTGCGCGTGAAGCCCGCGCGCCCGACACCTTCGCGCGCGGGGTTTCGCGTGTTCGTCGTAATCCGGGTTTTCGTTTCGTGTTTTCGTTCAAAAGCAAAACCAATCTAAGAAATCCAAAAACAGTTTATACAGTTTCAAATCTAAAATAGTTTTCAAAAATTAAATTTTGCAAAGACCAATTTTCAGAAACTTTCAGGAAAAAATACAGTTTCGTAATTCAGGCTTTCTAAAACAATTACAAATACTCAATCGCATCAAGCCTAAGAATTTCTACCAAATTCAGAATAATTGAGACGAATCAGAAACACGATTAACGAGGTGCCTCTGATACCACTTGTTGGAAAACACGAATCAGAAAGCAGCGGAATTTAAAAAAATTTCCCAACAAAAGGACCTTGGACTCGCAATCGTGTAACCAAATTCGTAGAGATAGAAAACTTACTTTTCTTTTATTCTTTCTTGAAGCGTTTCAAGCCACCCAAGAACACTAGTGTAAACCTGCCAAACCATGCCCGTGGTGACTGTTTTAACCCTTACAGAGATTTGCAAAGTCTGCATACTTTACCTTGCTCAAAGTCCCGGGTAAATCCAGAAGGAGGCTCCATATATACCTCCTCAGTCAAATCACCTTACAGGAAGGCATTCTTCAGATCAAACTGGCGAAGTGGCCAATCCTCATTAGCAGCTACGGAGAGTAACACTCTGACTGTGTCTAGTTTCGCCACCGGAGAGAAGGTTTCGGAGTAATCAACTCCGAAAGTCTGTGTGTACCCCTTAGCAACATCAGACATGCTACCCCTGACCATATTTCCTATGGGGTATCTAGACGACCAGGAAGTCTGATCAGGAGAATATCTGTGGGGAGGGACTCCCTTGGTACTCCTCTGCGGTAGAGTATACCTTTGACCTGCCGTATTCTCAGAAACAACATCAGCAACACCTGTGGTATCAATACTATCATGAATAGCAGGAAGGGAGTTCATTTCAGTTACTTGTTTTGGACATCATTTGGAGGAGGATCATTGGGCATAGTGGTCGTGGTACTGAGGTCTTCGTTGTTTTGTGTCGCAGGAAAAGGCTCTGATGCCCTTTGATGTCGGATCTGGATAACTTAACCAGTATAATGATTCACTTGAACTCTCCCCCTGATCACGGGACTAGGTAAGAAAATAGTACTCAATGTCCACAAAATCACAATCCATAGTGACGTGGATTCGACTTCTGATCGGGTTATAGCACTGATACCCTTTCTGATGGGGGGCATATCCCACAAAAACACACTTCACTGCACAGGGATCTAGTTTGGTTCGATCAGATTTTGGAACATGGATGAGCACAATGGACCCAAAAAATTGAGGTGGCAGCGTAAGGTAAGGTGGTACTTCAGTCTAGGTTTGTAGGACTGATAGTGATGTCTTGTTGGCAAGGATTTTGGTGGGCAATCGATTCGTGAGATATGTTGCGGTGGCAACAGCTTTGGGCCACAAGTGATTTGGGACATTGGCTTCGGTTAATATAACCTGATTCATTTCAAGTATGGTACGGTTCTTTCTTTTGACTACCCCGTTTTGTTGAAGGGGTGTTGGGATATGTAGTTTGTGTTGGAAAACACGAATCAGAAAGCAGCGAAATTTAAAAAAATTTCCCAACAAAAGGACCTTGGACTCGCAATCATGTAACCAAATTCGTAGAGATAGAAAACTTACTTTTCTTTTATTCTTTCTTGAAGTGTTTCAAGCTACCCAAGAACGCTCTTCTCGCGGCTTGATCCCCTCTCCTTGGTAAAGCTCGAATCTTCAAACTTCTAACTTGAAGCTCTCTAGAGATAGTCCACCAACTTGATCACAATCTAACTAGTAAGGATGCTAGTTCTCTAGTTAGTGTTTAGGCTTAACCTAGGGTTTCGTTTATCTTGGAGAAAGGATGGTGTTCAACACATGAACCAAAAGAATTGCCAATTAGCTCTAAAGGGGAGCTTGAGCTCCCCTATATATAGATAAGGGAGAGGGACGCCGAACCCAATCCTTGTTGGGCAAGGATTTGGTCCCTCTCTCTCCTATTATTTGATCATCAAGTATTTTCCAACTTTGACTTTGAATTCTAATTCAAATCAACTTTAAGAGAGCTAAAAATATCCAAACTATTTTTGGATAATTTTATACTTTATTTATTATAAAATAAATAACTTATTTTTATCTAATTAATTAATTCATAATTAATTAAATAGATTATTTTTCTCCAAAATAAGACTTTCTTTTTAATTCAAAATTAAACCAAAGTCTATTAAATAATTAACAAATTAATTATTTAATCACCAAATAATTATTCACGCACATGCACACGTGTCCATGAAGGACACGTGTCACGCACGTGACCCACACGTGTGATTTCACACGTGTGGAACCCTTTGGCCCGATTAACTCGTTTAATCATTTTAAAGCCTCAACTCATGTAACCAAGTTGTTGTGTGTGACCCTCTAGGTTCTCAATTCAATTAGCAGTGACCCTAATTAATTAATTCACTAATTAATTAATCAGTCCACAGATTAAACGACCATAGTCTAGCAACAGGTGTTTAACCCCTAGCTGAATTGGAATGTTCGGATTCGACAGAACCTTTAAGTCATTGATTCATGTGAGATACAATCCTCCTACTTACTATCTCTCAACCAAGATCTAGGGCAAGGGAATAATCAGAACCCTAATAATCCGGTCTTAAAGCTAAGTGCATTTCATATCCATTTGATCTCAATCCAAGAAACCCTTTTCTTATTGTCTTGATCTACTGCCTTGGCCAAGGACTCGATATGGCATATGAATGACTTACACAATAAGAGATCACCTTACAAATGCAAGTGTAGGTCCTTTCTTGATTCTCATTCACTTTCATGAATCACTTGTGCAGCCCCAGCATAAGCCTTGAATCAGTTGTCTAAGGCGACACTTTTTAAAGCTTATACCTAAGACTACAGAGTTAACTCATAAAGTGACAAGGAACCTCAAGTCTAAGGATCAATTAATCACATCAATGACTCGTGAGATATTTCCTAATCTGGAAGTTTCTATTTCCTGAAATAGAAATTTCCTTTCCCATTTAGGAATGTTCTCACATGGGGCACCTCAGTGAACTTACTTATTAAAGTAAGCACCCTCATGTATCATGCACGTATCAACTATACACTTTACACCTCCATGAAACAAGGTGGTCCTTCTTAAGGGCGTGATCCCACAAGTAAGCCTTAGAGGAGTCAGGTTGACACTCCCACTGTCTGTAGGACTCATCGGCTTGGAGTATTTTACTAATCATGACTTATGTGATATAGGGCTCGTTTCATGAACCATTTCACCTAAATGGTAGAGTCCTAAAGTCATCAGGATTAGGGGAGTTCTCATGCATGCACAGATAAAGTAAACGCATACCAAACAAGAGCATATAAAGAAGTGTTGCCTCAATTCGTTATTTCATTCAAAGATTGTCTGTGATTACAATAAGGAAAAACACAAAGCGGATATACAATCGGCTTTCTAGGGCACTATTTCTAACAGTTTGGTGGGTAAGGCCATGTTCCTGAAAGAACTTATTCATTTCTTGATTAACATATTCTCATCCGTTATCTGACCGAAGCACCTTAATTTTGTGGTTGAACTGAATTTGCACCATTTTAAAAAAAGCAATGAACGTATCATATACTTCAGATTTGTGACGGAGAAAATACACCCATGTCAGCGAGAATAATCATCAATAAATAGCAAAATTACCGAAACTGGGTTTGATTTGTAACTGAGGCAGGCCCCAAACATCTGAATGTACCAAAGAGAAAACAAAGTGAACCCGTGTATCATTGGGTTTATAAGAAGTCCTATGACTCTTAGCAGCAAGACAAGTCTGACAAGATAAGTTTAAAGGCTGATTATTCTGGAAATGAGTAGGAATAACAGTCGTAGATGCCCGAGTGAAGGAGGACCAAGGCGTCGGTGCCAGAGCCAAATTTGTGTGTCTGCTATACCGTTGAAAGAAGGCTTTAGAGGGGGTTTCCACTTCATCAACATAATAGAGTCCACCACACTCAGTACCACGCCTAATGATCTCCTTAGTATAAATGTCCTATATCAAGTAGAAACGAGGATATATTAGCACCACACAATTCAGTTCATTCGTTATATGGCTCAAAGATAGCAATTTACAAGATAAAGAAGGAACATAACGACAGTTTCTCAATTTCAGTTTTAGTGAGACAGAAATTGAGCCCTCCTTTTCAACTACTGCCAAGTCGCCATTTGCAGTTTGGATATGGGATTGGTTTGGGGTAACTGGGTTTAGTATATCGGATGGATCAAAGGTCATTGTATCGGTTGCCCCACAGTCAAGATTCCACCGATACGATTTTTTCGATTGAGTTTGGGTGTTGCTGCGCAACAGGTTTGCAATCTGAGGTGAGTGTTTTGGGTTGCTATAGATTTGGGTTGTCATGTTTGGTTCTGGCCTAATCTCGGCCAAGGGTTTGGGATTGGTATGGGACAATGATGTTAAAGCTGCGTTCCAGGGATTCTAACACTGCTCTAATACCATGTTAGAATATGGTACTTAGAGGAATTAATCTGAATTGTATTCATGTTTTCTGTGTTTTTTCTTGTGTTCCAGTTTTCTGTGTTTTTTCTTGTGTTCCAATATAAAAGAGGCACCTCATTATATAGCAAGTTACACAAATCTAATCCCTATAAAATAAGGCTATTTACAATCAATTACAATCAATTAGGGATTACCGTCATACCTACCAAATTTATACGAGATGTCTAACACCACCATCATTTCTTTCCGGGAAAAAGGCTCCATCCACGTGAATTTTAATAAAATCAGGAGGGGGACGCGCCCATTGAGTCGATATAACAGCCCGAGGTCCAAAGCTTGAGCATTACAGAAAGCCTGAAGAAAAGACTCCACAAAAATAACGACATCAACCGGGGACAACTTCGAAGCCACCATTAAATTCTGATTACGAGACCACCAAATGCCTCATATCGTAGTAAGAAACTTCCTCGCATCCACTTCATTAACATCACGGATCATATCAAGGATCCCCCTTTCACTTAGAGATAGAAAGCCAACGAATAGAGGAGCAAGCCCAAACTTGACGGGCAAAAGGACATGAGAGAAAAGTGTGTTCGACCGTTTCATCCAGAGAGCCGCACCAAAGACAAGCCAAATCAGAAGAACAACGATGGGACCGAAGAATGGAAGCAATCGGGATGGTATTATTATAGACACGCCAAGCAAACATACGAACCTTAGGGGTAATGTTAATGTTCCACAACAAATCCCATAGGGTCAGCACAACTACTCGACCCTGAAGCTCCACCCCTCAAAATAAGACCTAAATCGAGAAAATAGGCAGATTTAACGGAGAAAAATTCATTCTTGGAGCCGGCCACGGTGAGGAACTATGAGGAATGGAAGCAATAGCATCGGCAACCGGAGGAGAGAAATGACGATATAAGAGCTGGAGATTCCATTCATTGTCCCCGAGCTGAATGAGATGGCAAACTTTGGATATGTGAGAGGGCAACAATTCAACAATGATAGGTTTGAAGTTGCATCAATTCGGAATCCACCAATCCTTAGAAATCTCGACTAGAGCATTTCTGATTCTCCAGTGGGATCCCACAATAATCAAATCCCGAGATCCGAAGATAATTCTCCAAGTGAATGAAGGACAACGACCAAGGGAGGCTTCAAAGAAATCCGAATGAGAGAAGTAACGAGCCTTAAGAACACGGGACAAGAGGCTCTCTAGTTATTTAATAATTCTCCAAGCCTGCTTTGCCAACATACCACGATTGAAACACTTAAGATGACGAAGACCAAGACCTCCATCACGCTTGCTCTTGCATAATTTTTCCCAAGCCACCCAATGAATCTTGTTTTGATCTCTATTGTTCTAGAAGAAGTTGGCAATCAAAGACTCCAAACTCCTCAAAAAAGTATCCGGAAGTCGAAAATACCCCATAGCATAGGAGGGGATAGTAAGAAGGACAGACTTAATACGCATCTCTTTCCTAGCCAAAGACAAAAGCTTCTCGGCAAAGCCCTGAATCTTGCTCCAAATCTTATCCCGCAAGTTTGCAAATATGGCACTCTTAGATCTACCCACCACTGAAGGGAGGCCAAGATACATATCATGCTGAGGCACACTTTTAATACCCAAACTCCTCGCAAGAACGTCTCAAGTAGAGGCATCAATGTTACCGCTAAATACCGCTGAACACTTATCCTTATTAACCACTTGACCCAAGATCCGAGCATAATAAGAAAGAACTTTGTTGATACATGAAACGGCTTCTGGAGAAGCCTGACAACAGACTAAGGTATTATCTGCAAAGAGCAAGTGGGAGATCCGAAGATCTCCCCTACAAACAACCACTCCCAACAACGAGCCTTGTCTTTCTTCCTCCTGAATCAAGCAACTAAAGATCTCTGCACATAGAAGAAAGAGATAAGGAGAGAGGGCATCTCTCTGCCAAATACCCCTCTCAGGAATAACATGACCAAACTGACAACCATTGAGTATAAAAGAATAAGAGACCGAAGAAACAAATTTCATAATCAATCGAACAAGGGGAAGAGGGAAGCCCAACCGAACCAAAACACACTCCAAAAAGAGCCACTCAACTCTATCATATACTTTACTCATATCAAGTTTCAAAGCCATGAACCCCTCTTTACCCCTAACTTTCTTCTTAATAAAGTGGTTAATTTCAAATGCAACAAGAACATTATCTGAAATTAATCTACCTGGGATAAAGGCCGATTGGGAGTAGGAGATAAGTTTGCACCTATGGGGTTTGAGTCTATTGGCAATAGTCTTTGAGACAATCTTTTAAATAACGTTACAAAGATTAATGAGGCAAAATTGAGTAATGAGTTCCGGTTTCTTACACTTCGGAATGGGGACAATATGAGTATAATTAATGAAATCAAGGAAGCACTGGTCATTAAGAAAATTCAACACACAAGAGACCATAAATTCACCAACAATGTGCCAGTACTTCTGATAAAAGAAATGGGGCATACCATCGGGACCAGGAGACTTAAGAAGTTGCATGTAGGAGAGAGCCCGGGTTACCTCTTCGCACGTGAAAGGACTCCAGAGATCCTTAAGCATCGTATCATCCACCCTTGGCATCACAGATCCCAGAGCTACTTCAATCTCATACGTTATCGGGTTATCAGATTTGAAAAGATTGTGGAAGTAATCTGAGATAATTTTCTGGACTTGTTCCGGCTTAGTACACATAACTCTCATCTTATTTCTTAAACCTCTGATGGTGTTGGCTTTAGAATTAGCAGTAGTCTTATGGTGGAAGAAGGCGAAGTTGCGATCGCCTTTGGGCTTTACTTTTCTATTTCCAGAAAGTCTCTTAGCTCTGTGTGTATCCTCCAGCTTAAGCAGAGTTCTCGTTCGAGCAATTTGGATTTATGAGTGATAGGTCCATCTCTTAAGAGGGCCAGTTCTTTAGAGACATTCTCTAATTTACCTTGAAGGTTTGATGAGGAACCTTTTTTTCCATAAGAGCAGCTTGGTTTGATAATCAACAATAGATTCAGACAGACCAATCCGACCGCAATAATTACCTTTTGGGTACCACTCCTCCTTGATAATCTGTTCACAATTTTCGGTTCTTGACACATTTTGAGCTGCCCTTAAAAGTGCTTCAAGTGGCATGTCCCTCGAACTTCTTCGAATCTTCAAGACTTCGAAATTGCAATCCTCCAGAATAATAATCCATACCAACCTCGATCATGATCTAAACTGTAGCACCCGAACGCAAGGCACCACATCCCTCGCACTGAGAACCGACCCGTATATGAAATGGAAAGTTCATACGTGTGCCAAATCATGGCGAACGGGGGCATACACACACACACACACACTACACTAAGCGGGAGCTAACCCTTAACCATTCAAGAACAAGATAAACTAAAATCAGAGTAATAACGAAATGCGGAAGCAAAACCAACATATATCATATACAATGAGCCACCAAGCTCGAAAATAGGTATACAAGTATTCCACGGCCCACGCAGCCTAACAAAATCATATACGCTCCAAATACATATTCATATACAAAAATAATAGCATGAGCGTATGTGAAACTGAAACGAAGTACTAAACACCAATGCAAGACCTAGACGACTTGTATTCCCGCCTAGCACTCCTAAAACCTGCACAACACAACTGAAAACAATCCGGGTTCAGTCTATAGGAGACTGGTGGGTATAAAACAGCACATAAATATAAATATCGCGGAATTTAAACACATACATGCAAGCCATAATCCCGTAAGAAGTTTTTACAAAATTTCCCAAATGGGTAAAACAAGAAGAACATCTACGGGATTACAACTATCATATTCATTCATTCATTCATAAAGAGGTTCATGGCCCGGCGAGGGGGTGTGCATAATCTCCAACCAACACCTTGTGTAGGCATTACATAACTTATTCATTATCATACATACATCTTTTGTGCACATTCATAGTCATGATCATAATCATACATATACACCTTTTTCCTCCGAGTGGTGGACGGGCTTGCAAGACCCGGTCACCGGTCCATACATAGGCCAATGGGGCACATGAATCCCCCAAGGGCACTCAGCTCCCATTCCCCGCTAATCTCCTAGCGAGGTCCGGTATCACTGTAGTTTGGTTGGAACTAGTATATGGGATCACCGTCGGCCCTTGCCTCCCCGGATAGCCATATGTACTAAGTCCCTGGGTCGGTGCTTTCATAATCATGTTCTCGCTAAAACATAAGGTAGGAATTCATAAAAGAAGGGCTTACGTTGGAAATCATTTACCCTTGAAAGACTCAATATATAAATATACTATTTTGGCTAAAAACATTTCACATAAGGGATATATCGGGTTATTATAGCTATTAGAAGAGAAACCCACCTTAAAGGATCAAAAAAAAAAAAAAAAACATAAGCGTCTTAAGGCTCGCCCTCGTCTCCGACCGTACCCAAATCTGTGCAAGAGAGGAAGTGTGAGACTCAAAATGACCATTTATGATGCACGACATGCTATGTTCATGATATGAGATGCATAACAAGTAAAATGATGCCATGAAGTCATGAAATCAAGTAATTCATTCAATAAGTGCAAGTATGTTCAATACATGAAGGTTTCATATTTAAACGAGTTCATATCTTTCATATTTCATACCAAATCAATTCACGAATTTCATATATCGATCATAACGCATACTTTAACATGTAAGCAATTTATATGAATCGTATAAGAAGGTAAAAATTATCATTTAGGGTCCATATAGGAAGTATGGCAGCATCCATGCACCTTGTGGAGCAATTAAGACAAGTTCGTACATTACTCTGAAAATATTGGACCAAAAATCATGAAACTTCATAACATACAAGATAACACACTATATGACATGTCAAGGAAGTGTATAAACCGGAAACGAACCAAGAAAGCCAAGCCAAACAAGTTTGAAATTCGAATTCATGCATGCATTACGTGAGGGTCGCGTTCATGAAATGGTAGCAGCCTCTACCTCAAATTTTCTCTCAATTTTTGTTGAAAAAAAAACAACCCAAAACAAGGCCAAATTCAGATAGAGGCCGTGACTAAATTTGCTCATGAAAAGGCCGCGGGCGCGACCTCATGTTGCGAAGAAAAATCAAATAAATTTCGCGGCCACGACCAAGATTACTCTTGGCGCGATCGCGATCGCGACCACCCAAACCCAGCAGCAGAATGAAGCAAGAACAACCTTGAATCTCTACAAACTTCACACCAACACATGGCCAGCGAAGCAAGATAAGTTTAGGCAACAAAAACACCTCTTAACAAGTCTCAAAGTTGCACCTAAGATAAAAAACGTGAGTGAAGATGGAAGGGAGTTCATCTTCTTCATTTTCATCCAAAGTTCATTAATGGCAAATCATTTAATACTCAACCACCAAGCTAAATCAGTTTATATAGATAATAATGGATGCTTAGATTTCATTTATGATGCATCAAACTCAAAGGAAACACATGAATTCATCCATAAATCCAAGAATCACTCAAACCCTTACTATTCACCATTTCATCAAAGCATGCTCATTTCTCCATGGAATTCAGAAATTAAGGTGTCAAATTAAAGAAGAGAGGATGGAGAACACAATCATGGACTTTCCTTTCAAATATGGAGTGAAATGATGGAGTATTGAGCTCAAATGGGTGAAAGTGAATAGTATTCTTCTTCTTCTCCCAAGGGATCTCGGTTTGCAGCTGATTTTAGGGCTAGTTTGGAGTGTGAAATGGAATGAAAGGCAAGCTCACTGATCAAGGGTTAAGTTAGCTTCAAGTGGGTTCAAGTTTCACTCAATTTGGTTAACCATGGTTCAAGTTATGGTTAAAATGGTGGGAGGTGGTCATTTTAGGCGAGATGACATGTTTCGGGTGAAATTCGGAGGTCTAAACGAGTCCAACGGAGTTTACGGAACTCGAATCCGATTCCCGAGCTCAAGATATGCCGCCCAGAACCGGAGGTGTGCTAAATGCTCTTTAGCCCCCGTTTAGGTCCCGTCTCCAAAATAAAATTCGTTACCACAACAAACGAGATCGAAAACATGAAACGAGCATAACGATATGTTCATAACACATAAATCTACCACATACTAAATTTTCACAAAATTTCGGAATCAAATCAGATAGGAACGACACACGATCAAAACACTTAAGTGCATAACATTCAAGAATCATTTAAATTTCGTAATTCAATTATAAAATTAAATTCCATAATACAAAAAATATTCATTAAAGTATAATGAAATAAATATAATTAAAATGATTAATTAAAATTATAATTATAATAAACAATTAATTACATAATAATTTAAACGCGCAATTACGTAAACACATACGTCATACCTGTATGGCCGAAAAGTCGGGGCGTTACATAAAAAGTGAGGTTGCTAGTACTATATTTAGTGTTTAGACTCTAAGGGATTTGTATGAAGTGATTTGGAGAAAATATTGTATCATACTCTCATGGGGTTCGAACCCCACCCTTGTCTTGTTGGAGTAGATAAGAAAGGTTTTCTACTTTGACCAAAAGTCTCTTTTGATCAACTTGCCCAACAAGAAACTCTATCTAACTCTTTTAGATATTTTCATGGGATATTTTATTTATTCATAATAAATAAATTAATGATAATAATTAATTAATTATTAGACTTTTAAACTCCAAATTAGGACTTAATAATAATTCACAATTAAATTAAAGTCCATTAAATAATTAATCAAATTAATAGTTTAATCATCACACAATAGTGGCACGTGTCACGCCTAGACACGTTCCACACATGTGTGCCACACGTGGCCTTTTTCCAGTCCTGGATTGGTTCGATCAACTCGTTTAATCGATTCAAGCCTTAACCCTCGTGATCGGGTATTTGTGTGTGACCCTCTAGGTTTTTTACTCAATTAGCATTGACCCAGATTAATTAATTCCTGATTAATTAATCAGTCCACAGATCACACAACCATAGTCTAGCAACAGGTGTGTGACACCTAGCAGAATAAGAATGTATCAATTCGAAAGAACCTTTAAGTCATTGGCACATATGTGAAATAAGGTCCTCCTACAACCTATCTCTCAACCAAGATCTAGGGAAAGGGAATAATTAGAACCTTAATAATCTTGATCTTAATGCTAAGTTCATTCCATATCCATTTGATCTCGATCCAAGAAACCCCTTTTTCGATCTTGATCCACTGCCTTGTCCAAGGACTTCGAGATGGCATATGAATGACTTACACAATAAGAGATCATCTTGCTAAAGTAAGTGTAGATCCTTTATCGATTCTCACATGCTTTCATGTACCACTTGTGCAGCAATATATCAAAATGACATACACACAACCACCTAAGTGAAACACTTTGTTCTCATAAATTTCATCTGATCTTTATTGGCACATGCATAGTTATATTACAATATGGGGAAAAATACAAAAATGGGATACCAACTACACTTCAATTGCAATTTCAAAACATATTTTTTTCAGATTAACATATTGGGACTATAACTAAAACAATGTTGCAATTTACGGATTTTGGTTATCAAAACTTATTTTAAGCGCCGGAAAACAGGGCGTATAAAATACATACTTACTAAAACAGTTATATGTATCACAAACGCTTGATGTGTACCTGAGCCACCAAAAAAAAAAGGAGACATGTAGAATGCCATGTAATTTTAAACTTTTCGAACATCATTTATGATACGTATGACAGTTTTGGCAAGCACGTATTTCACACGGGCTATTTTCCGGCACCTAAAATAGTTTCCGCTGACCAAAATCTTCAAATAGCAATATTTTTTCAATTATAGTCATGAAATTTTCATCGGGAAAAAAATATATCCCAAAATTGCAAGTGAGATGTAGTTGTCATCCCGATTTTACATTTCTCCCTACAATATGAGAAATAAACACCAAGTTTGTCGCTGTTAAACTTTTCACAGTAGCCAATCAATAAATTCAACATATTATGTCCACATATTTGTAAGCCACATGAATGTGTCAAAATCTAAGTAAACATCAAACAATACTTTTTGATAGAACCAAAAGATTATTTTATCCTCTAACTAAATTTTCACTCTGTCCCTAAATAACATACAAGTAACTAACTGTATGCAAGCAGTAGCATAATTTCTTTATTTTGGAGTTTGCACCAGAACGAGTAGGGCAAACATTTGCTTCATATCCTAACTCACTAACAACTATGGAAATGCCGCAAAGAGCCAAAGACCTACTTAAAAATGAAATGTCCGAGCACAAATCTGTCAATTTTATTTGTTACACCTGACAAACGTAACCTTTGTACTTCTTCTCAAATACTTTTCCAGAAAATATAAGTTGTCATGAACTATATTTGTTTATTTTTCATTTCGAAGACATACTTAGCAACACTGTTGCTTTTCCAATTGCATGAATTAATATTACTTCATTGCCTCCAAGCTTGTATATGAAATGCACAACAAATGGTTTTTTATTAAAATTCATATATATATATATGAAAATTTATATCTGACTACCCTACATTTAGATCTAATTACAACGCAATCCATCATTATTAGAAAATTACATTTTAGTCCCTAATTTTGAGAATCGTTTGTGGTCCCTAGGGTTCTGTTATATCATTCCAAAAATACCCCTGATTTGTTGTTAAATTCATAATTAATTGTAGGGATCGTTTTGTTTATATTTGTAAATTGTTAGGGATGATTTTGTAATTTTGGTCATATATTCAATGTAACACTTATAAAATCGTTAGGGGTATAATTGTACTTTTACAAATTCCGTTAAGGGACGTTAGACCAAACAAGATTTATAGGGACTAAAATATAATTTTTTGATAATGGTGGACTTTGTTGTAATTAAGCATAAATACATGATAGTCAGATGTAAATATCCCATATATATATATATATATATTGCATACGGAAACAGGATAATCATAAACTAAAGAGATTACTAGAGTCTAGAGGACATCTTATTTCAGATAATATATATAAAACTCCAGATAATATAAAATACAACGACGCACTCCTGGTAAGATGAGGAGATCGAACCAGAACCAACACACGAACTGGAATTGACTCCTCGTAAGTACTGCGTGTTGAAAAATACTGTGAATTCAAACAAAGAGAAACAAAACAAACTATATCAATTCGCATCACTTATTACTCGGCTAAATCACCTTATTCCTTGATAATTAAACTCGGGCTGCATCAATAGGCATTTTCCCCTGCTGATAATAGTAGAAATAGCTTCCTATGTAGTTTTTAACTTTTTTGAATAGCCTTGGCCTTGTCTCATCGTCAACAAGTTGCTCCAGAGGTCCGAACTCTATTTCAGGATCTGGTGTGCCGAACACAGCCAACGTGTTCCTCTCTTTCTGTGAGTTTATAACTGCTCTATGCACCGGACTTTTGAATATTCCATTGCTCATTATCTTTTAAGGAAAAGAAAAAACGGAAGTATGAGAATATTATGCAAGATAATCTGCATCCTTGCATGCCAATGCAATCGTGATTACATGGACATGACTGCATACAAACATAAATACATACCTCGAGCTGATCGCCCATGTTAACTACTAGTGCATGAGGAATTATAGGAACCGAAAACCAGTGATCATCCTTGAGGAGCTGAAGGCCTTGAACTTGTTCGTCTTGCAGTAGAATCGTTAGCCCGCATCCATCTGTATGTGGTTTGATGCCGATAACTTGATCGGGCTTCTGACAGGGAGGATAGTAGTTGAATCTTACGTATGTTACCCCTTTTTCCCCAAAATTGTCCAAAAAGCTATTCTCTGGCAAGCTCAATGAAATAGCTAATGACCTGAGGAGTTGATTTCGGATCTTTTCCACCTTAGCCGTGTACTCAAGCAGTACGTTCCTGCACGCATGTTGTTCACGAGTCATATAAAGAGAGTTCTAGAAGAATGATGAGAAAACATGCTTGGAAATGTAATCACTTCAAACTTAAATATAAGCATCATATGAACATACCTGAATGTTGGCGGATTTTGAGGCCAATACTGGAGTTTACGCTGTTCTTCCGGCTTTACTATTATATACAATCTATCGTTCCAATCGACTGCCTGGTCCTCAAAGAGCACGAGATCATTGCCATAGCCTTCATAGTCATCCCCAACCCTCGCATATTTTTGCTTCTCTGTCATCGGCAGATGGAAAAATTCTCTAGAGAGATGGCGCACTTCATCCAAGAAGGAGTTTTCGATGCCATGGTTTATTGCCTGGATTACAAATATTGCTGATCATTCTCTCCAAATGTAGCTGAATCAACAGAGATAGTACTAATAACCAATATAAAACTGACGAAAGATATATCAGAAGGTGAAACCTGGAAGCAACCCCATGTGGTGAGAGCCTCGCGGAGCTTGAGCAGCTCTTCATTCATGGCAGATGATGAATTGGAAACCAATTTGCTGATATCAATAACGGGAACTTCTGTGTTCTCGGGAACACTTAGGTCTACAGGCTCATATTCATTACGATTTTCTGTTATGATATAGCTCTTAGGCATCTCATGGCCATTTTCAGCCAGTTCTTGAACTGATTTTGGTGGGTAAGAAATTTCAGCCATGTTAGTTAATTTCTCAATTGTGAAAGCTTCAGAAAATATATGTAGAGATGCCTTATTGAATGTGATCATAGAGTCGAGTATTTATAGTTGTGTTTGTGAAGGTGGCAACGAATTATGTATTGGGTGAGTACGAAATAAAATATGTATTTTGCCGGGAGGCTTTGACTAATTATTGGGCTAATTATTCAAATTCAAGTGGCGGCTTATATATTTGATTTAATTATAGGTAGATTAGATGCAGTTAGAAGGAAAGTCTTTCAGTTATTAAAAACTATCAAAAATATGGTTTCATTGATTAGGATGTATAGGCATTTTAAACCGTTGGTCAGACATTTTCCAAGAAAGTTGAAGTTTACTTACCATAAACTGATATTTTCTTTAAGTTTTTGGTCTCAGTCATTATTGATTTATCGCATGGCCCTCAACTGGTTGGAGATTAATGTCGAGTGGTTCCGGCCAGACTGTAACTTGGTCTTTGACGGCGTGGTACATTTAGTCCGACATCCTCCAAACACCAACTACGAAGGCCCTGAGGAAGCCATTGACGACGAGGCGACCGTTTGTTGCCGGATTGGTACCGAGTTGGTCAGTCCACTATTTGAATGATTGGGTGCCTCGCTTGGAGTAGGAATACAAACGAGACGAGTTGGCTCGAGAAAAGCTCGGGTTTGGATTCAAAACTCCCTAATCGGGTCAAGCCGTGACTCAGCTCCTGGAGTTTCGAACCCAAGCCCGAGTCATGTATTTCTTGTTTCGTGGCTCGCGAGAGCCAATGTATCATTTATATATATATATATATATATATATATATATAATATTATACAATTATATATTAGATAGCTGTTGTAAATTAACTAAACCCTGGTCCTTAAAGTGTAAATTGTTTTCTCCATTTAATAATATCAGAGTACAGCCTACACAAAATATTCTAGAATATAACTCTAACAAAATATCTCTAAAGATAATAAAGAATAAGAAATCTCTATAAAAGATATAGAAAAGATATACAAATATTTACTATAACATAATATTCTAATATTACTTATTATAGAATAAGTATTTATAGTTGTGTTTGTGAAGGTGGCAACGAATTATGTATTGGGACGTGAGTACGAAATAAAATTTGTTTTTTGCCGGGAGGCTTTGACTAATTATTGGGCTAATTATTCAAATTCAAGTGGCGGCTTATATATTTGATTTAATTATAGGTAGATTGGATGCAGTTAGAAGGAAAGTCCTTCAGTTATTAAAAACTATCAAAAATATGGTTTCATTGATTAGGATGTATAGGCATTTTAAACTGTTGGTCAGACATTTTCCAAGAAAGTTGAAGTTTACGTACCATAAAATGATATTTTCTTTAAGTTTTTGGTCTCCATCATTATTGATTTATCACATGGCCCTCAACTGGTTGGAGATTAATGTCGAGTGGTTCCGGCCAGACTGTAACTTGGTCTTTGACGGCGTGGTACATTTAGTCCGACATCCTCCAAACACCAACTATGAAGGCCCTGAGGAAGCCATTGACGACGAGGCGACCGTTTGTTGCCGGATTGGTACCGAGTTGGTCAGTCCACTATTTGAATGATTGGGTGCCTCGCTTGGAATAGGAATACAAACGAGACGAGTTGGCTCGAGAAAAGCTCGGGTTGGATTCAAAACTCCCGAATCGGGTCAAGCCGTGACTCAGCTCCTGGAGTTTCGAACCCAAGCCCGAGCCATGTATTTCTTGTTTCGTGGCTCACGAGCCAATGTATCATTTTTTTAAATAAATAAATAAATATATATATATATATATATATATAATATTATACAATTATATATTAGATATCTGTTATAAATTAACTAAACCCTAGTCCTGAAAGTGTAAATTGTTTTCTCCATTTAATAATATCAGAGTACACAGCCTATATAAAATATTCTAGAGGATTCTATAAGATAATTACAATTAATTATATACTAAAAATAACTCTAACAAAATATCTCTAAAGATAATAAAGAATAAGAAATCTCTATAAAAGATATAGACAAGATATACAAATATTTACTATAACGTAATATTCTTATTATAGAATAAGTATTTATAGTTGTGTTTGTGAAGGTGGCAACGAATTATGTATTGGGACGTGAGTACGAAATAAAATTTTGTTTTTTGCCGGGAGGCTTTGACTAATTATTGGGCTAATTATTCAAATTCAAGTGGCGGCTTATATATTTGATTTAATTATAGGTAGATTAGTTGCACTTAGAAGGAAACTCTTTCAGTTATTAAAAACTATCAAAAATATGGTTTCATTGATTAGGATGATCGAATAGGCATTTTAAACTGTTGGTCAGACAGTTTCCAAGAAAGTTGAAGTTTACGTACCATAAAATGATATTTTCTTTAAGTTTTTGGTCCTAATCATTATTGATTTATCACATGGCCCTCAACTGGTTGGAGATTAATGTCGAGTGGTTCCGGCCAGACTGTAACTTGGTCTTTGATGGCGTGGTACATTTAGTCCGAAATCCTCCAAACACCGACTATGAAGGCCCTGAGGAAGCCATTGACGACGAGGCGACCGTTTGTTGCCGGATTGGTACCGAGTTGGTCAGTCCACTGTTTGAATGATTGGGTGCCTCGCTTGGAGTAGGAATACAAACGAGACGAGTTGGCTCGAGAAAAGCTCGGGTTTGGATTCAAAACTCTCAAGTCGGGTCAAGCCGTGACTAAGCTCCTGGAGTTTCGAACCCAAGCCCGAGCCATGTATTTCTTGTTTCGTGGTTCGCGAGCCAATGTATCATTTATATATATATATAATATTATACAATTATATATTAGATATCTGTTATAAATTAACTAAACCCTAGTCCTGAAAGTGTAAATTGTTTTCTCCATTTAATAATACTAGTGAAACGAACGTGCGTTGCACGTTTAACCTTTAGTTTATTTAAATAAAGTTGGTTATTATATTTATTAAATAAATTAAGTTACTAAAATTATTCACATCATGTTTTTTTTTTTCTCCCGATACTTGTTTAATCCAAGTTTTCCGAAGTTCGTGGAGTATATTTCACCAATAAAAATTTAAAATTTTCATGGGTGCTTTTCAATATCCCCCATCATCCATTTCACCACCATGTTCGAATCAATCTCCACATTATTCTTTGAGAAGTGCCCTCTTCCAAACTAATGTCAAATCCCTCATGTAAACCCAATAACTCTGCCACATTTATTGAATCTTTACGAAGATTCATAGTGTATCCTAGCACTCATCTTTCGTTGTCATCTTGAATGACCTCCCTAACCGAATCCCTTATCAAATTTATTCCACGACTACTCAACGAATATTTTATTTTGCTTGTGTCTTTTATCTTCACTGATTAGTATTAATGAGGCATCAGATAACTCTTTTATGTGGTGAAAAATGACGCTCTTAGACTTCACAATATTCTGATAGCTCCATCAGTTTCGTGCTTTCTAAAAATTTCAAAGCGTCAAAATTAAGATAATTCACTCTGAACATTCTGGTAATACGCTGCTTTGAATTTTGCTATTAAAGCTCTCTTTGAGCTCGTTCAACCCTCACAATCCACGAAGATCAGTCTATGCATTAACAATATTTTCCCACACCCAGAGTGCTAACAGATGACTTCTCAACATGCGGTCCAGATCTTCACATCCTGTATAACATTTACATACATTACATCCCCCAAAATTCCATTCATACTTCAGTACATTTATGAGCAAGCTATTATGTTGGCACAACCACAAGAAAATTTTGAACTTCTGGGCCAAGGTGATTTTCAAGTCCATCTCCGATTTTCACATATGCCTCATCCTCCATAAACAGACTATAGACCGTTTTATAGGAAAATTTTTTGTTAACCGACCCAATACAGAGTTTCTAATCTCCATTATCATGCAGCGCAATTGGGACGCTAAGAATCTTAGTCATCTCTTTCTTGGGCAGTACTATTGTCAGCTTATTAAGGTTCTAGTTTTTATCCGTGCCAATCAAATTACATACCATAATTAAGTTCTTTATCCTTCTCATTAATGTTATTTGCAATGATTTTGGTGAGTTTTCCTTGTGATAATCATCTATCATTCCATAAAGACACCTATTCCATAAATAGTTCCACCATCTGAGTGCTTCTGCCAATCTCCTTTCATGTTCGAGAAGCTATAAGTTGAGGCTCGTATCCAATGACACATAAGGTGCGAACAATACATGTGATTTGCTGAAGATCAATTTGAGGCCCGATATCTTGCAAACACCTCAACCACACAACGGATGCACATCGCTCCATCCATAGTAGATTTGCAAATCAAGTGAGAGATGTGACGATCTTTCTGACATACCATAATTGACTTTCAATGTCCGATTGAAATAGCCTTCTCAATCATATATGAAATGCCCCAACCACACTTTAAATACATTTTGTTCCATCTACAGTAGTTTTAGCTCCTAATATTATATTGTTCGTAAAAAACAAGTGTGAGATGTGATCTCTGACATACCTTAATTAGCTTCTAGTGTCCGACTAAAATATCCTCCTAAATCATATACTTAAGTTGTTCCATGTAGAGTACAAATAAATAAGACGAGAGTGATTACCTTATCTAATGCCACACATCCATAGATCCTCGGTCGGTTTACTATTCCACAAAATCTCCGGTTGTATCCCCTCCATTTTGCTCTACTGATATTAATGATTTTTGTATGGAATTTGAAGAAAGTTAGATTTTCTTTAGAACATTTCACTGAGCTTTGTTGTATCCTTTTCAAGATTAAATTTCAGCACTATCCCCTTTTTTCCCTTTCTTTGGAGTGGTGTATCATTCATAACACTTTTTAAAGCATCAAGATATTGTAATGGGTGTCTCGATCGAGAAAAACACTATTCTGGTTTGGGCTCACAATTTCTTTGATATACGGCTTAAATGGGGTATAATCATATTCGTGATCATTTTGAGCAATACGTTACACAACGTAATGGGCTGAATCTAGTTTAAATTTTTGGAGAATTAACTTTCAAAATCAGATAAATAAACGTCTGATAAGCCTGCTTGGGAATTGATATCTCTCTATGCAATTATTGAAGAATTTCACCACCGTGTCTCTTACTATATCCTAATAGGTTTAAAAAAAGTAGGCTCGAAATAATAGGTGATGTGGGGATTATAATGGATAGCGCTTTGTACAGGTGCATGTCACCTTGTCGTTGGTGCAAGCTAATACCAACACTCATCACCTTTTCGATAGTATATCCACTGAATAGTTTGGTGTAGTACTCCCAAATGTGTGCTTTAGTTGGTCATTATTGGTTACTCATTCATTTTCTCGTTATGGTTGAGTGAAGCCTCTTTCTTCTCGTTATGGTTGAGAGATGAAAGAAACGTTTATATTTATCCCTAAATTGGAATCAATTAATTCTCAAGTCTTAAAACTAAATAATCTCTTCTTCTTGTAATAGTTAGTTATATTCTGTCATCAATTATTTCTCCAAATCTTTCGAATATTTACATTAATTTCTCATACATAATTCTCTAGAAATTTTTTATAAATTTATTTTTTTTTTCCGCTTTTTCGCACACATTGAAAACTGTTCAATGATCATTGTTCTAGAGCAATGACCCAAAGTCCTATATTTAACACTTTGTCATGTCCTTTATAAATACTAGTAATTTTGGCACACTCGTTGCGTGTGCAAATTATAATTTTTTTTTTATATTTAAATTAATTTTTATATTAATATATATTTTATAAGTATTTTTAATATAATTATTGAATTAATATAAAAATAACATAAAAGCATAAAATATCAAACAACACTATCTTTAAAAAAAATTCAAAAGAAAAGAAAATTAATTGAAATAAGGTGAGGGAAAAGAAAAGATAAAAAAATGTAAGAGAAGAAAACGGATAAAAGATAAATAATTAGAAAAGAAGAGAGAAAACCTTAAGAGAAGAAAACTGATGGATAAAAGATAAGTATAAAAAAAAAAAAAAAAAAAAAAAAAAAAAGAGGACACCAAGAGACCTCATTTGCCTCTCGCGCTTAATAATATAGTATAGATATTCGTAAATTTCACAATTGTCACTCTAAGAAAATCCCGATGTTAATGTGAGAATTATAACTTAATAAGAGATATGGATTATAAGGTACTACAAATTGGTTATAAAGTTGTTTATTGCGATCTTGTACCATCAGTGCGATTCTTCTCCTTCCACAGATTGGATATTCATCTTTACCTTGCGTTCTGTTTTCATAATATGAACATGAGTAACGATAATTACATTCTCCATCCATCATACAAAAAATTATTTAAGTTATTTCATCTACATGATTTATGCACCATGTGTTTTATAACTCACTCATAAATTTGGGGATTCTTTTCCTAATAAAAAAAATTTTACACAAAAAATTGATCAAGTTGATTGTGTGCTATAATTTTATATTTTAACCCAAAAACTATCAAAATATGAGCATATGACAACCATTTCTTTTTAAACTTGATTTTATGAATATGTCCAACCACATTTTCAGAAATCTCCTTACTGAATAAGTGATATTTTACAATTAACAACTGATCATTGAGTGACATCATTATTGAATCAAAATATTATTTGGGTTTGTCCTTAATTTGGTATGTGCGTCAATATACATCAAAATCAACTATTCTTTCTTTTAACTAACTATTTTTTATCTCTTTTTAATTCTCTATTTGCTATTGATCTTGCATTCCATTTTTTTATTTATATTTCTCTAACGAACATTATTTAAGATTTATATTAATATTTTACTATTTATTTTATGTATATAGAAGAAATAATTAAAAGAGTAAGTTAATATAAAAAACCCAAGGAATGTTTAATTGAACACCATAAAAATAATTTATAAAATTAAATTATATCTTATTTTTACATGCACACATATTAAGTTTCCTTAGAATTCTTAATTTAGAGTAACTTTGGTCTGACGATCTGCAATTCTAAATTGTGGTATATATTAAATGTAAGAAATCAGAAACCCTATTTATACTATTTAATATATATAGACTATGTTAATTATCCTATCTAAATAACATTTACACATTTAATTTGTATTTTATTATATAAACTAATGAAATATTATATTGTTAATTATATTTAGATAATTATAATTATATTAATATTAGTTAATTGAAAATTATTTTATATAAATTATTCAATTATATTATTTTGATAATTAGATATGTTTATAAAATTATAATATGATTATAATTAAAGAAAGTTTATGAACTTTAGATAATTAGAATTATGGAGTTATATAATTAGAATTACATTAGGATTGATTTATTGAAACTTATCTTATTTAACTTATTCAATTTAGATCATATTTTATTTTAATTAATTATCAAATTTTATTAAAATTATAAAGTGAATTAATTTAATGTTTTTCAATTCGTTAGATATATCTTATTATAACATTTTAAATTATAGAGTTTTAAATTAAAAAATAGACAACTTATATTATAAGTTTTGAATACAATTAACTAATATATTAATAGGGTTAATTACAGATAGCTGCCACGGGAGTATTAGAAACTATAACTTCTGATCCTCTTAGTCAAACAATTACACATACACCCATTAAGAAGTTTGAAAATTACACAAAACACCCATGAATTAAGGTTCTTTTAAATATTTTATGACATCATGAAAATTTTAACTTGATTTCCCTATTTTGACCCTTCATTTAGTATATATTTGAATTAGTATTGAAAATTTAAATTTAATAAATTAAATCATTAATTAATATAAAATAATATGATTTTGTCATTTTAAATATTAAATTATATACATAGAAAATCTAAATTTAATGGGATAAATATAATATTAGAAAACGTAATATATATATATATATATATATATATATATATATATATATATATATATATATATATAAAGTGACAATATATAATTAATATAAATATATAATAATGTAATATTTATATATGTTATATATCATACATATTACATATCAGTATGTATGAATATATATGTATATTGGCGTGTTATATATATACGTATGAATGAATATTTGTATTGTCGTGCGGTGGTGGTGTAATTAATATATATATATACATAAATATTACTTTATTATATATTATAACTCTATATAACATCATTTTCTATATTTTATATTAACCCATTAAATTCATATTTATTTTATATAATTTAATATTTGGAATGATAAATCATATCATCTCATATTAATTAACGATTTAATTTATTAAATTTAGATTTTTAATACCAATCTAGATATAGTTAGCAATAACTATTAAAATAAGAATTGTTATACTAAATGAATGGGTAAAATAGGAAAATCAAGTAAAAGTTTGATGATGTCATCAAAAATTTAAAAGAACCCTAATTTATGGGTGTTTTGTGTAACTTTCAAACTCCTCAATGGGAGTATATGTAATTGTTTGACTAAGAGGGTCACAAGTTGTAATTTCTAATACTCCCATGGGGTCTATATGTAATTAACCCTATATTAATATTAAAACAGTCCTTGTTAAACTATATATTTTTTTCTTTTAAGTTAAAAAAGTTTTAATTCTACCAAGAGTCCTATTATACGTTAATAAGTACTTTTTAAATATAGTTAAATTAATAATTTATAATATGTAATTACATAGTTATCCCTAACTAATAGTTATTCATATAATTATTATGAGGGTATTTTAGGCGATCCGTATTTTGTAAGAAACAACTCGCACTTTTATAATATACATAGATAAGAGTACAGCGGAATTTAACGATTTAATTTATTAAATTTAGATTTTTAATACCAATCTAGATATAGTTAGCAATAACTATTAAAATAAGAATTGTTATACTAAATGAATGGGTAAAATAGGAAAATCAAGTAAAAGTTTGATGATGTCATCAAAAATTTAAAAGAACCCTAATTTATGGGTGTTTTGTGTAACTTTCAAACTCCTCAATGGGAGTATATGTAATTGTTTGACTAAGAGGGTCACAAGTTGTAATTTCTAATACTCCCATGGGGTCTATATGTAATTAACCCTATATTAATATTAAAACAGTCCTTGTTAAACTATATATTTTTTTCTTTTAAGTTAAAAAAGTTTTAATTCTACCAAGAGTCCTATTATACGTTAAGAAGTACTTTTTAAATATAGTTAAATTAATAATTTATAATATGTAATTACATAGTTATCCCTAACTAATAGTTATTCATATAATTATTATGAGGGTATTTTAGGCGATCCGTATTTTGTAAGAAACAACTCGCACTTTTATAATATACATAGATAAGAGTACAGCGGAATATATAGAGTACAGAAAACCCTAACAACCTATACAAAATATTCTAGAGGATTCTATAAGATAATTACAATTAATTTTATACTAAATATAACTCTAACAGAATATCTCTAAAGATAATAAAGAATAACAAATCTCTATAAAAGATATAGACAAGATATACAAATATTTACTATAACATAATATTCTATACTTACCCCCCCCCCCCCCCGGCAAGCTCTAGTCGCGTAGAAGACATAGAGCTTGATCTCGTGCAATGTAGAGAGAATTCCAGCAAGTTGACGAAGTACTAGTCCAACCCGTGGAACTTCCAGAGGACGCAGATTTTCCAGAAAAGATCCTGGTGGAACTACTAGAAAAAGTTTTCGATGAACTTCCAGAAAGTTCCAGAGAAATACAAGAGAGAGCAATCCGATGTTGTTGGTGAAGGGCGTACCGAAGTTCAAAACCAAACAGCAAAACATCATCTTGACGGTCAGGCCGCATACCTAACAGAGTGTCAAAAGGTGATGAAGGTGACGGTCAACAAAGCATCATTGAAGGTGATGGTTGACAAAGCGTCACAAATCCCAACGTCGGTGACGGTCGGGAGAGCATCACAAAATAATCCCAATTTCAAAAGGCGAACCTTGGGAAGGTGATGGTGGACAGAGCGTCAGAAGAAAATCCCAATTTCTAAAGTCGAACCTTGGGAGGGAGAAAAACCTAAGCTTTGATACATGAAAGTGTAAATTGTTTTCTCCATTTAATAATATCAGAGTACAACGGAATATACAGAGTACATAAAACCCTAACAACTTATACAAAATATTCTGGAGGATTCTATAAGATAATTACAATTAATTATATACTAAATATAACTCTAACATAATATCTCTAAAGATAACACAGAATAACAAATCTCTATAAATATAGACAAGATATACAAATATTTACTATAACGTAATAATATTTACTATAACGTAATATTCTATATAATGTTACATTCACAAGTCCCACCATTTGCTTTCTGCCCAATTCCTTTTCTTCAGAAAATCAGTCTGTCTTTCTTCTCGAACATTGTCTTGGCCTCTGTATCAAACCAGTTTCGCTGCACTTCCCATCTCGCCACCTCCCACCGACCACCACCGCGACACCAGCCCTTTCTTCCTTTTACGGCAGTCGGCAGCGCAACACATGCACCTTGCCGGCGCTAACCGTTTGGCGCTACCCCCAACCACCCTGCCGCCAAGACCCCGTTCAGCCACCAGACGTCACCACCACCGCCACTTTCCTAGGCACCACCGATTTCTTTCTTTCTTTTCTTAATGGTATTAGATCTAAAAAAAATTTCTTCAGAAAAATTGAATTCAGATCTTATTTTTTGTTGTTTGAAAAATCAAATCTGCCATACAAATTGAAGAATTGAAGAAGGGCATGAAAGTTTTTTGAATTTGGGTTTTTTTAATGTGAATTTTTTTGGGAAGAATGCATGGAAGTGTCTTTTGGTTTTTCTTGAGGATTTTAGTTCTTTTCATTGAGTTCTTTCTTGATACCTGTATTTGGCTTATACAGAAACAATAAACAAGTTAAAGGCATAAAAAATTTTGAAAAAAAAAGTCAGCAACAGATATCCTAATCCATCTAACATTTGCACTAAAAATATCATAACCTCTAATCTTGTTGTATCACATTTCAAATAGTGAAGGTAAAATGGTTGTAATTTTGTATATTGATTTTCTACATTTTTTTTCAAAAAAAAAAAAAAGGAATATGCAGGTTGATCTAGGTCAAATTTTCACAAGTGAAAAATCCGCCTTATAGAGAATAATTTTCTCTTTTCAGAATCTAAAACTAATTTTAGGATTCAAAGCCAATCAGAGTAGTTAGGACTTTAGTCATCTTATTTGACTTAAGGATGGATACTTATGGGTTGCACTTCAACTTGTAGACAATCACAAAACTACAACCTAAATGCTAAGCAGAGGAAATGTGAGCATATTGAATAATAACGTAACTCATAGGATTAGGTCTTTTATCGTATGTGGTTCCCACTGTTTTTAGAAGGTCTATAAATCCCAAACGACCTTAGAAGAAACTTGTTTTCTCAGTAGGTACTAGGATCCCTAACATTCTTAGTTTTGGACCCACGACTCGTGAGACATCCAAAGATCTAAGAACTTTAGACTCGTGAGACATCCAAAGATCTAAGAACTTTAGGTAGGTACAAAATTGCCAATTCCATCTCCATGGAATTCCTAGTAATGTTTTTGCATCACTGATCTTTCAATCATGGACCCACAACTCGTAAGACATCCATATCTACTTCAGTGTTGAGCAGAACCCATCAATCATAAGATCTCAACCAAACTTAGTCTGGAATGACTCACGGCTCGTGAGACATCGCCTATTTTAAAATGGTCAAGAAATATCAATCGCTTAAGGTGATCAATCAAGAAACTAAGATTTAGTAGGTCGCACTAATTACCCTACGACTCGTGAGATAGCAATTACCTTACCTACTAACTCTTAAATCCTATTGATGGAATGTTAGAAATTCTATTACCTTAATAGAATACATATTTATTCGAAAGTTGCTCAATATTTTAATTAGGGATTTTCGAATACTGGAGAGTTGTCCAGTTTTGACCTCACCAACATGGAAACATGTACAGTTATCCATTTTTAATTAATCTTGTTTAATGCAGTTTCACATAAAATCCATTCACACAAACAATTAGCAGATAACATGTCCTAGGATGATATTAATATGAGATGATCGTGGGTATCCTATCTTATGTGCAGTTATGGGAGCCACTCCATAATTGCTAGTTCTAACAAACATGCCACATAAACAAATATTTCACATAAGGGTGCAGAATTTAATGGAAAACCCTAATCTACTACATTAATAGAAACAATCCTCCCTAACATTTTGAGGGATCTGCATTTATGGCGCCTTCTCCTTGATGTGTGGATCCATCTTGCTCCTTGGGTGCTTGTCTCCAAAATGAAAAGAAAACCTCTCTTCCTAAGTTCTACTCTCTTTACAGAAATTCATATGGCTCAATCTTCATATTGGCCATAGACAAATACATGGGGCATACCCCGGTCTAAAAACAATAGTAATGAAAGCCACATAATAAATCAAGCAAAGCGTGCACATAAGTAGGGCTCCAACCCTAATTAAAATAACGCAACTATGGGGCTCCAACCCCAATTGAAATCATCCATGTGCATAAGTTAAAACATTCACAAGACTAACCTATGATCACTTAAACTAGCATAATCCGCATGAAAATTAATTTTATTGATTAAATTTAAAATTCCCTTAACTTCAAGTACTTGTAACTTAATCAATTTGAATATAGTTCATTATTCAAGAATTTATTCAAAAATCGAATTCGGATTATGACAAAACCTCAATCAATTCAAAAATTAAATTTTTTGTCAAAATATCATTCAAAGTGATATATTAATTTTTCTCGAAAATTAAACTCAATTTTAATTCATAAAATCCCAAATTAATATTTATTTCAAAAATAAATAATTTTACAATAAAATCAGTCTTTTTTTTTTTTTTTGAAATTTGGGATAAAAATCTGATCAAACAAGACACTGAATACCGCCCTGGTAGGCCACTGCGAGTTGACGCGCACACAGCCCGGTGGCCCGCCTAGGCGGTATTGGGTGTTGTCGCATAGCCATAGCAGACGTTGCGCGTTGCTCTGCAAGCTTGCAGCTGGTGATGGTTGATGGCGTGCGGTGTCGGGCGCTGCCGGCTCGCGCTGCAGCTGTGTTGGGCGGCCAGTCCTGCACACAGGCGGTGAAGTTGGGGTAGCGATGGGCTGCCCCATGCGCGAACTGTACGCGCAGTGTCTTTTTTTTTTTGCACGCGGCGGTGGCGCACGGCCAACGTGCTTGGCCCACGTCACCGTGTTTTGTGTACTTGTCCAAAAACCAATTTTTCAAAGTCAGATATAGTTGAATTAAAATCGCAGTTCAGAAAAATCCAGAATTAAACAGTTTTAAAACAGATTTAATACGAACACGTTTTTCAGCAATTTTCAAGAAAAACAGTTTAGATTCGACAGATTCAAGAATAGATAACTATCATCTAAATTCAAGAATTTTCATTCAAATTCAGTTCATTAACATTTCAAAATGAAAGTTGCAAGTGTGACTCTGATACCACTTATTGGAAAACACAAAATTGAAGAAAAATTTTCCAAAAGGGATCGTGATCTTGCAATATTCATTTCAAAACTTTTAGGGATTCAAGAAACTTACAAGATTTGAAACTTTCTTGAAACGTATTGAGCCGCCCTCAAACGTTCTTCTTGCGGTAATGAACATCCCCGTTTGTTGAACGATTCTAATTTCTTTGAGATTCCAAAGCAAAATTGCTCTAGAAGTATCCACACGAGTCCTAAATTCAAATCATATCAGTGAGTATGTTAGTACTATAATATGTGTATTAAAGAAAGTAAGAAAAAAGATAAAATTAAGAGCGTGATTAAATCTCCCTTCAAAACCCCTTTTTGATGAAGATTGAACTGCCACGCCTAGTCCTCGTGGAAAACTCGTCGGATGGCCTTTTCCACGAAAGGACCCTTCTTTCCCAAGTAAATCATATTTTTTCAATCGGATTCTCTCATTGAAAAAAATCCTCCCATAAGCCCTTGATATATATATGGGATTTCTTAAATCCTAAGTCTGTGTAGGAACAGGATTCCTACTTTAACTTTTCTTCTATTTTTCTTTCTCTCCAAGTAGCAACATCTTATCTTTCTCTATAACGCCCGAGCGTGAGACGTCACATCTCCCGCACCATGACCAGACCCGTATATGAAATGAAAAGTCTATACAGGTGCCAAATCAAGGCTAACCGGGGCACAACACACTCACTAAGTTAGGCGGGAACTAACTCAGGTATCAAAATAAATACAAGTATCATAGTTAACGGCCCACACGCTGAATATTACTTAGGTACACTCCAAACAGTCATAAGATCATGGTAATCATAAAGTATGAGTGAATACATAAAAGAAATGCTAGACACTAATGCAAGACTCCGAAAGACTCATATTCCCTCTAAGCACTTCCCACCTGCAAAACAAACTGAAAACAACACTGGGTTCAGTCTTAAAGAGACTGGTGGGTATAAAACAGACACAATATGATAATATCGCTGAATTTGAACATATACATGCAAGCTATAATCCCGTACGAGCTTTTAAGAGTATTACCCAAGTGGGAGATCAAGAAAGACAACGTACGAGATTATAACAAGCATTTTCAATCATTAGGTTTTTCGTGAGCCGGCGAGTAGCTAAGTCTCCAACCTTCACCTGGTGTAACATTATCATTCATTCATTAGTGATCATACACATAATCTTTTGTGCACAGTCAATAGATCGTTCATTCAATCATTAATTTACTCATTTTTCCTCCGGTTAGTGGGTGGGTTTGCAAAGCCCAGCCACCCATTCATTATGGATAGTAGGGTACATGAATCCCCAAAAGCCCGATTCCCATTCCTTGCTAATCTCCTAGTGAGGGCTGATAACATCGTAGTTTGGTGGAACTAGTGCACGGGATCCCCATCAGCCCTTGCTTCCCCGGATAGCCACGTACACTAAGTCCCAGGGTCTCCATTTATTGTGATCGATCAATTCTTGCCAAAACATTAGGTAAGATTCATAAAAGAAAGGGTTTACGTTGAAACCAATGACTTTTTGAAAGACTCAATATATATATATATATATATATATATATATATATATATATATATATATATATATATATATCTTGCACGTTAGGGTATATCGGGGTCATTTCTTTTAACTAATAGAAGAGAAACCCACCTGATAAGCCAAAGAAAGACACAAGGACCTCACTGCCCGGCCTCTTCTCATACTGGACCAAAATCTGTGCAACAAAAGTAGTGTGAGACTCAATATGACCATAACGATGACGACAATGCAATAAATGTGATATGAAGTGCATGAACAAGAATAATCATGTGATGGAGGTGTTTATATGCACAATTAAAGCCACATAAACAAATAAACAAAGTATTCATTCAATACATGAAGAATTGGCATGCTTCCATGTTCATTCATTCATTCAATTTCCGATTCAATTCACACGTTGATTCATAATTAAGCTTCACGTATACATATCACATAATCGATGAATCAAGTTTATATCATACCATAAGAAATCATATAATGTTCAATATTCATATACAAAGCTCATAACATATGAAAATTAGACATACAATTCAATACATAAAATAAGCCACATACATACATAAAAACAGGGGAGACACAGGCGTGCCTCCCTCGTAGTACAAATGGAGATATGGGCATGTCTCGCATCAGTAGCTTAATCCTCTGTTCAGGCACGGGTGTGTCTCAAACGTAGTTATAAGTACGGTATGCCCGTATCTCGGTACAGAAGATTTCCTATGCGGAATGGTTGGGTGACACGGGCGTGTCTTATTTTATGCATAGAGACACACACGCCCGTGTCTCGCACCAGTGACCATCATCTTCATCAAGTTTCAGCTGCAACACACACAAACACACACTTATTTCCCCTGTTTCGAACCAACAATAACCAATACACCAACTTGACATGGAAAAGGCATGAAACACATCAGAAAATTTAGGAAAAACATGTACTTCAACCTTCCAATCAAGAATTCATATATATATATGTTAGAATTTCCCATTAAAACTTCATATTTTCATGCATGGAGCTTGAACTTCATTAATAGCAACTTATGTATTACTCAACCAACAAGTGATCTAGGCTTGTAGAAAGGAAACGGAAGTTAGAATGATCATATTTCGTGCATAAAACTCAACTTAAACCATAGATAATCATGGAACAAGAATCAAGCTTCATCTTCACTATTCATGCTCTTCTTCAAAACCCGTGAATTCTTAACTTAAACCATGCTTTCTATGGATGAAAATATGTATGAAGAAAATGAGAATTCAAATCATTTCTCACCTTGAAAGAAGAATGGAAGGTGGCGATTCTTGAGGTCAAAGTTTGGACGATCAAAGTGAGGGTTTTCTTGCTTCTTCTCTTCCTTTCTCTTAGAGCTGTTGCTAATCGAACAAAATGAAAGTGAAAAGGGAGAATTTTAGCTCTTAAGGATAACAAACGGGTTAAGAAATGGGTCGAACGGGGTCTGAAATTAATTAAAATGGTTAAAGTTAGGCTATAAGGTCATGTTGGTTGAATTTTGCTTCGTCGAAGGTCCAAACGACATCAAAAAGGTATGAGATCAATTTCATTGGATCCGAATCATCGAAATAAGCCCAACGCCAAAGACAGATCTCGAATCCAAGGTCCCGAGCTCAAGATATTCGCAAAACAGTTCAGGGTGGACAATTATTCAAATAGGTCCCTAAACTTTCAAAAAGTGACAATTAAGCCCAAAGCTTATTTTCAATCAAGTCCATAACTTTCAAATAAGTAGCAGTTACACCCTCGACATGCATAAACCATGCAATTCCATAAAATTGACATAAGATTCATGCAATTCATAATTTTACGAGTCCGATCATATATTCATATTTAAATTGGAATACAAACGCATTTTTGGCAAATAATTCGAATTGTAAATGAATTTAAAACATATAAATGCAAATGAAATTATATAAAACATAAAATAAATACGCGTATCACTTACCTGCACGTACGAAAACGCGGGGCGTTACATTCCCTCCAAGTAATAACATCTTATTTAAATAAGATATTATCCTTTAGTAAAAGGACTTCCTAATCAAATTAGGAATATTTAATTATTCCAATAATAATTAAATATCTTATCCTAATAATATATTATTCTAACCAAATTAGAATAATATTAAATACAAGATATTTTATATTTAACTTATTTATTTATTCTAATCAAATTAAAATAATTAAATAATTAAATATCTTGAATTAATTTCTCCAATTAATTCCATAATGGGCTTTTGAATTGATTCACTAATTAATTCTAACGGACAAAAATAAATTCCAAATTAATTTTCTTTTGGGCTATATAATTAATTATATGGTGGCTTTATAATTAATTCACTAATTAATTATATTTGGGCTTAATAATTAATTCTCCTATTAATTAACACATGATACAATTTCTCAATTGGATCCATGCGTCCCAAACTATGCTTACGTATCCCACACGTGTACTTTACACGTGTGTTCTCGTTTCGATCAATTATTTGATCTGTCCAATACCCTTTGAACCTAGCATTTGTGTGTGACCCTTGAGGTTCAATTTTAGTTAGCAGTGAGCCTAATTAATTAATAAACTTTATCAATTAATTATCTCACAGATCACACGACCATAACCTAGCAACAGGTGTGTAACCCCTACCTGAAATATGAATATATATTCGAAAGAACCTTTCAGTCAATGGCATCATGTGGGATTCGATCCTCCTACCACCCTATCTTTCGATTAAGACCTAAGGCATGGGAATATAGAGAGCCCTATTAATTTTAATCTTAAAAAAAAAAGTTCCCTTCATATTCTATTTGATCTCAGTCTGAGAAAATCCAATTTTCTTATCGTCTTGATCTAACCACCTTGTGCAAGGATTTTGGGATGGAATATGAATGACTTGTGTAATAAGAGATCATCTTGCTTTAGCAATTGTCCTTTATTGATTCCAGCAATTCTCATATGCCACTTGTGTAATCCTAACATAGACCGGAATTCAGATATCTATATGGCAGCACCCTTTTGAGCCTATATCAAAGATTACAGAGTTAGTCGTATGAGACAATGTGGAATCTCAAGTCTATAGATTAATTCCTCACGTCATTGACATGTAAGATATTTTCTAATCTAGAAGTTCTTGTAACATCCTTTCCCATTTAGGAAATTTCTCATGTGGGACACCTCAGTGACGAAGTTCTTATAACAATCACCCTTATGTATTATGAATGCATCATCGTATGCATTTATCACCCCATGAAACCGGGTGATCCTTCTTAAGGACATAATCACATAAGCAAGTCTCAACAGAGTCAAGGTCAACACTCCCACTGTCTATTGGACTCATCAACTTAGAGAAATTTCTTATCCACGCCTATAGAGTTAAGAACTTATTTCATGAATCATTCTCATAAGGACAAAGTTCTTTACGGTCTCATCGGATTAGGGGAGTTCTAATACATACGCACGTTATAGAAACAAACAAAAGAACGTAATGGCACATAAGAAGTGTTCGATGTGATTACAATCATTTGTATATTATTCAAAGATTGTCTGTGATATAGGAAAGTTCCAAAGCATAACAGCTTTCTAGGGCACTATTCCCAACGACAAAGAGCTTTATCAAAAGTAGGATGACCAATAGTTAAAGGAATGCGAAAACTCCCTGGATCATCCAATTTTGGTAGAATTTCACCTTGTTTGAACATTGTACTCCCTTGCTTCTTCGTATCTTTAATTATCACAGCCTTACAACACTCCTTCGGATTCACTTCTGGTTTGCTAGGCAATCCTCCTTGAGAACGAGAATTCACCGCATTAGCTAGTTGTCCTATTTGAGTTTCCAATCCTTTGTTATGGTTAGCCATTTGGTCAAGCTTTGTTTTAATTTTCTCAAATCAATTAGTTGCTAATGAGATGAATTTCTCCAACACCACCTCCAATTCTTTCTTCCGATCAACTTGTTAAGGTAGCGTTGGCTGGGGTGATGGCTGAAAATGAACCTATTGTGGTGGAATCGGGGCCTGGAATTGAGGCCTCGGCTGAAAAGGTGGTATCTGATGTCTATTCTGATTGTTAGCCCATGAGAAGTGAGGGTGATTTCTCTATCCCGGATTGTAAGTATTGGAATATGGGTTGTTAACCGGCTTCTGATTGCTCACGCAGCTAACTTGTTCTGAAAATGGATTAACTTGTTCACCTACAAAAGACAGAGAACATGCAGAGAATTACCACACAATTCAGTGTTGACACAACATAGACTACCAATTGGTTAAATTTCTTGCTCAAAGCTTCCATCTTTGCATTGATGGCAGTCAACCCACCCGATTCAATCTTTCCAGCTATTGCATTAACTAGTTTGACAGTGCTCCTCTCATGAATCCAATTATCATTAGCAGCCATATTTTCTAACAATTCAGCAGCTTCATCCGAAGTCTTAGCCATGGATGCTCTACCGGTGGCAACACCAATCATGACTTTCATGTTCTGATTCATTCCATTATAGAATGTTTGCACCAAAAGCCAAAAGGGAATTCCATGATAGGGCATTTTCTCTGTAGGTCCTTGAATCTGTCACATGCTTCATAAAGTGACTCTCCATCCAATTGTCGGAATGAAATAAGATCATCCCTATAACGAACTATTTTGCTCGGTGGAAAGTACTTAGCCAGAAAGAACTTGGAATGTGCATCCCAAGTCTGCATAGTTTCATTAGGCAATGTGCCTACCCACATTCTTGCTCGGTCCCTGAGAGAAAATGGGAATAAATGGACTTTGATTGCATCATCGGATATTATTTATCTTGAAAGTTGCACAAACTTCAAAGAAATAGGAGAGATGATTGGCGGGGTCCTCGGTCGCTAACCTCCAATCTGATTTTGTTGAAGAAGGTTGATGGTGGAAGCCGTGATTTCGAAATTATTTGTAGCAACGGTAGGCCAGACTAAGTTGTTTTTCTTTTAATGTATTTTTTCAACTTTATGTTGTAATCTTGTTTTGGTTTTTATTTATATGGTGGAGGTCTCGCTAAAAACTCCACAGTATTTTTGGCCCGATTCTTTAAAAAAAAAACAAAACTATCTTTGAAAAAAGATAAATTATATAAAAAAGAAAAGAAAAAGAATTGATGTAAAGTGAGAGAAAAGATAATTTTAAAAATTATTATTGGAGTGATAGAATAAATAAATAAATAAATAATAAGAGAGAAGAACGCAAGAGAAGAAAAAGAGAAATAATTATTATTTCAATTTTTCGCTTAATATACAACTAGTAATTCCGCACACTTTATACGTATGCGAAGAAAAAAATTATTATCATTTAAATATATTAAATTAAATTATTCATCTTAATATAAATTTAATAATTCTATATTAATAGAAAATAATTAAAATATAAATTAAAAAATATGAGCAAGAAAACTGAAAAAATATAAAATAATAATAAAAGGTGAGAGAAAAGTGAGAGTAATAGATAAATAACTAATTGACAAACTGTGAGATGGAAAAAAATAAATAAATTAAAAAAAACAAATCCAAGAAATTACAATTGCATCTCACACTTAATAATATAGTATAGATATAGACACATATAAAATACCCCAAATTTTGAGCGGAAAGAAGCCGTTGAAAAGTCGATGGATATGGGACACATGTAACAAATTTGATCGGGACATATGCATGCTTATACTTTTTTATGCCTTAAATACGACTAAATTGTCTAATAATTCGCTTGACTGTAACTATTTCTAAACTATGTCAGATTTAATTATTTTAACAATCATAGTTGATTTTTAGTAACTAAATGACGTTTTTCTTAAAAAAAAAAAAAACTAAATGACGTTTTCATGGATACCCTTAATCTTATGAAAAGTGATATAAATCGTTGATTCGTTGTAATAATATAATGAAAACACAAAGAATGAGTCAAATCCTCCAATCATGACTAAATTATATAAATAAATATAGAGCAAATTACATTTTTTGTCCCATGGGATTGGGTGATTTGCAATTTTGGTCTCATTCTTTTAGAATTTGACAATTTTGGTCCGTAGGTTTCAATTTGTGACAATTTTAGTCTCAACCGTCAATTTTTGGACGGATACCGTTAAATGCATTTGTGGAGCGAAAGTCAAATAAAATCTTTGACAAAAAAAAAAAGCGTAAGGGCAGTTGTAGCCTGGTTGGTCTCGAGGCTTCTTCTTCTATTTGAGGTCCTGAGTTCGAAACCTCGAGAAGACATTTTTTTTTCAAATAATTATTATGTTAAAATATAAATAAATTTTAATAATAATATAATATAAATAGAAGTGGTTCGAGTTCGGTTCGTGGCTAGGTTCAAATTCGGTTCGGTTCGAGTTCGACTCACTGGTTCGTGAGATCTAAATCTAAGAATTCCAGAACCAAAAAAAAAAAAAGAAAAAGAAAGAGAAGAATGAGCGGTGATGCGGAGGTGAAACGGTGGTGTCTCCTCTCGACAGGTGAAGTGAGTGGTGGCGCGGAAGATTTGAGAAGGAGAAGAAATTTCCTTAAAACGATAGAAGAAAATGTTGGTGTGGCGGACAAAGAGAGTGATGGTAGCAGAGTTGGTGGTGCAGCATCGGAGGGACAAGGCGGTGGAGCAAAAATGGCGGTTTGGGGATTGCGGATAGAGAGTGCGGTGGACAATGGCGGCAGGACGGCGGTGGACAGTGGCGGCCTGGTTCGTGGAGGCATCGGATCTGTGTTGCAGATTGTGGACGTGGTTGGAATGAATGAATGAACAGAGAGATCTTCAAAATTTTGTTGCAGATTGTGGGTTGAGACTGGAGGCGGCGGATCTGTGTTGTTTGTTTAGGGTGTTTATTTATATGGTGGAGGTCTCGCTAAAAACTCCACAGTATTTTTGGCCCGATTCTTTTAAAAAAAAAACAAAACTATCTTTGAAAAAAGATAAATTATATAAAAAAGAAAAGAAAAAGAATTGATGTAAAGTGAGAGAAAAAATAATTTTAAAAATTATTATTGGAGTGATAGAATAAATAAATAAATAAATAATAAGGGAGAAGAACGCAAGAGAAGAAAAAGAGAAATAATTATTATTTCAATTTTTCGCTTAATATACAACTAGTAATTCCGCACACTTTCTACGTATGCAATGAAAAAAATTATTATCATTTAAATATATTAAATTAAATTATTCATCTTAATATAAATTTAATAATTCTATATTAATAGAAAATAATTAAAATATAAATTAAAAAAATATGAACAAGAAAACTGAAAAAATATAAAATAACAATAAAAGTAAGGTGAGAGAAAAGTGAGAGTAATAGATAAATAACTAATTGACAAACTGTGAGATGGAAAAAAAAAATTAATTAAAAAAAACAAATCCAAGAAATTACAATTGCATCTCGCACTTAATAATAGAGTATAGATATAGATACATATAAAATACCCCAAATTTTGAGTGGAAAGAAGCCGTTGAAAAGTCGATGGATATGGGACACATGTAACAAATTTGATCGGGACATATGCATGCTTATACTTTTTTATGCCTTAAATACGACTAAATTGTCTAATAATTCGCTTGACTGTAACTATTTCTAAACTATGTCAGATTTAATTATTTTAACAATCATAGTTGATTTTTAGTAACTAAATGACGTTTTTCTTAAAAAAAAAAAAAACTAAATGACGTTTTCATGGATACCCTTAATCTTATGAAAAGTGATATAAATCGTTGATTCGTTGTAATAATATAATGAAAACACAAAGAATGAGTCAAATCCTCCAATCATGACTAAATTATATAAATAAATATAGAGCAAATTACATTTTTTGTCCCATGGGATTGGGTGATTTGCAATTTTGGTCTCGTTCTTTCAGAATTTGACAATTTTGGTCCGTAGGTTTCAATTTGTGACAATTTTAGTCCCAACCGTCAATTTTTGGACGGATACCGTTAAATGCATTTGTGGAGCGAAAGTCAAATAAAATCTTTGACAAAAAAAAAAAAACATAAGGGCAGTTGTAGCCTGGTTGGTCTCGAGGCTTCTTCTTCTATTTGAGGTCCTGAGTTCGAAACCTCGAGAAGACATTTTTTTTTCAAATAATTATTATGTTAAAATATAAATAAATTTTAATAATAATATAATATAAATAGAAGTGGTTCGAGTTCGGTTCGTGGCTAGGTTCAAATTCGGTTCGGTTCGAGTTCGACTCACTGGTTCGTGAGATCAAAATCTAAGAATTCCAGAACCAAAAAAAAAAAAAAAAAAAAAGAAAGAGAAGAATAAGCGGTGATGCGGAGGCGAAAAGGTGGTGTCTCCTCTCTACAGGTGAAGTGAGTGGTGGCGAGGCAGATTTGAGAAGGAGAAGAAATTTCCTTAAATAGAAGTGGTTCGAGTTCGGTTCGTGGCTAGGTTCAAATTCGGTTCGGTTCGAGTTCGACTCACTGGTTCGTGAGATCTAAATCTAAGAATTCCAGAACCAAAAAAAAAAAAAGAAAGAGAAGAATAAGCGGTGATGCGGAGGCGAAAAGGTGGTGTCTCCTCTCGACAGGTGAAGTGAGTGGTGGCGAGGCAGATTTGAGAAGGAGAAGAAATTTCCTTAAAACGATAGAAGAAAATGTTGGTGTGACGGACAAAGAGAGTGATGGTAGCCGAGTTGGTGGTGCAGCATCGGAGGGACAAGGCGGTGGAGCAAAAATGGCGGTTTGGGGATTGCGGATAGAGAGTACGGTGGACAATGGCGACGGGACGGTGGTGGACAGTGGCGGCCTGGTTCGTGGAGGCGGCGGATCTGTGTTGCAGATTGTGGACGTGGTTGGAATGAATGAACGAATGAACAGAGAGATCTTCAAAATTTTGTTGCAGATTGTGGGTTGAGAATGGAGGCGGCAGATCTGTGTTGTTTGTTTAGGGCAGAACCAAAAAAGACATATAATACATCAATTTTGGGGGGAAATCCCCCCCCCCCCCCCCCCCCCACCAAAAAACATCCTTTTCCAGACGAACTTTCAGACGATTTCGTCTGGAAAATGCATTTTCCTACGAAATTCTGACCAACTTCAAGTCGTCTGAAAAACTCTCGTCTGAACATATTTCAGACGAACTTTCAGACCAAATTTCCGACGAACATAAATTTCGGCGAACTTTCCGGCCAAATTCCGACGAAGCATTATGTCGTTTGAAATCAATTGACTTCCGACGAACTTCCCGGTCAACATACATTGACCAAAATTTGACCGCTTGATGTTTCTGACGAATTTCTGAAGAAAACTACCACCACAAAATTTCGGACCAACTGTATTCCGACGAACTTTCCGACGAATAACTATTATTTTATTGTTTTTTCTGATTTTTCAGACGAACTTTCAGAACTTTATTTTTTTAATATTATTTTTCAGACGAACTTCAGATGAACTTTTAGAATTTTATTATTTTTTATTATAAAATCAGACGGATTCTTTCGTCACAAATTTATTTTTTTTTAAAAAAAAATTAACCTGTTTTTAATACAATTTTTTGTCAATTGTATCCATATAAAAACGATGACTAGAAATTTAATAATATAGATAAACCTAACAACATTATAATTGCAAATCCTTCAACGATAAATCCGTACAAGAAAATCATACAACATTATAATTCCAAGTCCTACATAGATAAATCCGTACAAGAAAATCAACAAATTCTAACAACTTAAGAGTTTTCAAATAATAAAAGGAGTACTACAAGCAGTCAGAATAATGTTCCACTTCAAACAGATCACTTGCTTCTTCTAAAGACATTTTCAATTGCTTCTTTTAAACACCTCACCAACAGCTTGATGCCATAATTCGTCATCAGTAGGAAATTTAGCTTTCTCCTCCGCATTAAGTAGTGCTGCTTGTTGGTTTCTAATCTCTTTCAACTTCTCGTAGTTATCCTACATTAATATACCATATATTGGGCATCATGAATTTGTATAACCATTACAATAAATGATTAACTACTCAAATATATTCAAACAATTAAACTTACCCATGCCAAGCGTGAACGCTCGTCAACCCATCTATCTCCACCAAAAGCATCACTTTCATGGCGTTTGTCCCGATTTTCCTTCTCACTCTGCAATTAATTTATACTTAATAGTATATTTATTCAAACAATAAATACTATTTAAAATATTTGCAAGCTAATGATTTACCAATCGTTTTTTTGAAGAGTAGTAGACGACGATGGTTGTGGAGAAAGAGCCACTGATCGTGGTGGAGAAGGAGACGGTGATGGTTGTGGAGAAGGAGGCACTAATTGTGGTGGAGAAGATCGTGGTGGAGAAGGAGATGGTGATGGTTGTAGAGAATGAGGCACTGATTGTGGTGAAGAAGGAGCCAATAGAGAAACTAGATTAGTTAAATGATAAAATCAAGTATTTATGAGTTAAATAAAATCCATCACTAGATTCAGAGGGCCATCTTTTTCTAAACTACTGCAACAAGCATAACACTATTTCATCCTTTGGAAATTAATATAAAACAAAGACACAAACACACATCCCAATCAACATACATCAGTTAATACAACAAAATAAAACTAAGTGTAAAGCAAAACAGTAAAATAAAACTACATTTAAAGGACAACTTACTTTTCTGGAACTTTTTTCTGATATCCTCTAAGATTGCACCACTATTCTATTAAGAATATGAGATTCCTTTTCAACAGGATTAGATCATCATAACAGAAAAGGACAAAAAAAAAAAAGATCATTAGATCAGAATCAATTATTGCAAAAGCTTTAGAGATAATCAATCCACCCAGCATTAAGTTACAATAATGATTATTAACAGGACACAGTGGCGGAGCCACCTTGCTCCAAGGGGATACAATTGAACCCCCCCTCCCCCCCCCCCCCCCCCCCTTAATTTTATTTATTTTTAATTATTATATAGTTATAAAGATATATGTATATGTAATTTTATGAAATTTTTTATTATTGACCCCCCTCACGAAAGTTAAAATTATACTAGCGAGGGTCAATATAGTAGATTATTAATAATTGAGACCACACAAACTTGTAAGTACTTTAAAAAAAATAGTTGAATTTCACTTGTTATTTTTTCTTTAGTATTATGCTTTGGTCGACCCCCTGAATGAAATTTTTGTTCTTTAGTATCATGTTTTGGTCGACCCCCCTGAATGAAAATTCTGGCTCCGCCACTGACTGGACATGAATACTTTTAATTTACTTATACTGCAGATGATAAATTAGTGGACACAGGAAGGTTTTGTCAAAATTATTACGGAGCCAATGCCACTAATTTCACATTTCATATTGAATATACAATGGCTGCTGAGCTTAAATATGCTTTCACCCATCAGATTCACATTACATCTTGATTGTTTGATTTATTTTCAGTCATGCAAACATAAAAACACACACACAATTAATTAGGCGAAATAGAAAATGAATTAAGAAGTGCATGAAAATTCAAAACAATCTTCCTTGAGTGATGAAAGGTAAGTACGACACAACTTTATGCTGATGGGAGAATTTCCGAGGATTTCTCGAGTGATGACATATTAAGTTACATGGGAGGTGTGTGTAATTCTAGAAAGTTTACAAGGAACACAAGTGTACATTGAAAACCAGAATAGGAAAGTTTTGTATTTAAACAAAGTTATTGGTACTTCACCAATAGAACTACACAAGGGTGATTGTTTGATGGACATAAGTTACATGGGAGCTGTGTGTATACTGATTACGAGGGAGATATGTGTAATTACGCTTAATTATAGGGGAGGACACTGTAATTCTGTATAAATGATAAATATGCACCGAATAAGGTATGGAGACAAGATATGTAACGCCCCAGTTTTTCAGTTTTAAATAATGTGGCGTATTTGTTTACAAATTGCGCAATTTGATTATTTAATTATATGATTAATTGTTTATAAATGTTTATATTTGATTTAAGATATAAGCTATTGCTATTTTAATCGATTTCATTTTATCTTAATTGATCTCTAGTGTTTAACTTCTTAATTAAGGTTTCATGTTACCTTAACTAATTCGGTAATTTTGTTAATTAATTTCAATATGTTAATAGTTGGCTTTAAATTATTTAAAAAGGAAATTAAGTTTTAGTAATTAATTTATTAACGATATGAATTCATTCTTGCGCATGAGTGTTCTATTTGTGCTTCGTTCTTATATGTAATGATATCGGATTGGTATGAAAATTTAATATGTCGTAAATGTGTGTGTTATGAACATGCTTATATGCTCGGATTATGTTTTCGGATTCATTTGACGTGTTTACGAATTTATTTTGATTTGTGGAACCAAGTCGGGGGCTAACGAGCAATTAGCGCACCCTTGGTTCCGTATGTGATATCTTGAGCTCGGGAATTCGGATTCGAATTCCGACACCTCCGTTGCCTTCGTATCGACGATTCGGAGACAATGGAACAAGCCTCATACCTTTTTGAAATCATTAAGACCTCCGAAATCCAACCGTAACGGACAACTCGTGCAAGAAGAGCTCCTTTTGGTTGACTAGTCTTCATGGTGGGACCCTTAACACCTCTTAAACCTAACCATACCTTAACCATGACTTTTGTACCTTGGGTTAAGCCTTTCTCCTACCCCTTTTACTCTGAAAACCGAACCAAACATCTCCCATAGCTGCTGCTGCTGAACGAGAGAGAGAAGAAGAGAAGAAAGGAAGAAAACCCTTGGGCCTTTGTGATTTTGAGCTCAAATCTCTTCCCTCCTTCATCAAATCTTTAAGGTATGAATATTTATGTCTTCTCTACTCTTTTATTCTTGATTTCATCTACTTAAATCATGATTTGAATCAGATTTGATTAGGGTTTGGGTGATGAGTTTGGTATGAACTTTTAGGGATTTTTGCTCTTGTGACCTATTAGCTTGTGTAGCTGATTTTCTGGCTTAAACATGATCATATGAGCTTGTTTCTTGACCCATTTCTTTCCTAACTGATAGTATATGATATTAGGAGGATTTTATCTCTTGACCCTTTGGTGAAATTATGAGATATGGAGCTCCAAACTTGATGATCAAACTGTTTCCCCTGTTTTTCGAACTGCTGTGTGAAATTTTGTGTTGTTGCTTGATCAAATGGTCTCCATTTCGTGTGAAATTGCATGGAGTTGATGTACACTCATTGTTTAGTATGTTAGTATTCATGTTTTAAGTATTTGGATCCATTGGAAGCCTCAAAACCGAAATACATGGCCTGTTTTTATGCATGCTCCATGACAGACTTGTTGCTGTTTCGTTTTGTAACTTGTTGGTCATTCTAATGTGCTTTAAATTGTACCATTTTGCATATATATGAAGTATATTAGTTGTTTAGTATGTTATCATGCATTCCCCGAAGTTTCAGATCCAAATTCATGCCCTAAGTACTAGATCAAGGCATGATTGAACAATTGAGCTCTTATGTGCGATTTTGGCGACCCAGTTTTGTTGCATGGATTCGATGGCCTTAATGTGTGATTTAGCCTTTGCACTCTAAATGAAATATGCTCCTAACATGCTAAATATGTTGTATATCAAGTTTCATAAGATTTGGAGTTGATTTGGTATGCTTTTGGATTGATTTTGTTCCAGTTTCTTTCCTAGCATGAGTTGTTGCAACTTTGGACCATTAATTGGCTTGAAATGCATGAATTATTGCTACCTTAACTTACCTATATGTGTTAGTTTGATGTTTATTTGGTTTGGCATGAGTTTTGCCCTGTTTGTTGTATGTTTTTTCGCCACTGACCTAAATCCGCGAGGGTGGATTTTTCCATTTGGAAAAATCCGCGGGGGTGGATTTGAGGCAGTGGGACTGGACCAGATCCATGGGGGTGGATTTTTCCCTTTGGAAAAATCCATGGGGGTGGATTTTGTCCAGCCTGTTTTTTTTTACTCCGATTCCATTTTTCTTCGTTTGTTTGATCTTCCTCCACCTCTTTTATGACTTTTTTGAGATACTAACATGTTCTATAATGTGTTATCTTATTTATTATAATTTTCATGATTTTTTCGTGGAATATTTTACAAGTTATGATTTAATATGTCATCAATGCTCCAAGAATGAATGAAATGATTGATTATGTGCCTTAATGCATCTCCATGCCACGACTTGCTCTCTTATGCATATCATAAGACATTCATTGCATTGCCGTTTATGTGCGTTTTGAGGCGTTTATGATCCCCGTAACCCATTTCCCTTATCATATGATTTGTTCTTGTTCTCAAACTTTGGAAATATGTTACATTATGTGATATGATGTATGTAGTAGCGTTTTGTGAAAGATTGAATACGTTTGAATGTGTGATGAACTTAATTTACTTCAATGCTCTTATTTGCCTAAATGTTGGATCTTGTACTTTGAATTTCTTGAATTGAATTGATTGGAAAAGTGAAATGTGAAGGATATGAACTCGTTTGGATACGAATGCTTCATTGAATGAATGAATTGAATGTTTATATATTTTTAAGACTTTAATAGTGCACATGAACGTGTTCCTTACATTATAGAATCTTCTCTTCATTCATATCATGATCATTACATTGCCGAGCGTCCTATTTGGTCATTTTGAGTCTCACTTCACCTTTCTTGCACAGATTTTGACCCTATTGGAGACGAGGCCGGTCAGTGAGGCTCTTGTGCTCTCTTTTGTTGGTTTAAGGTGGGTTTCTCTTCTACTTAGATAAAACGACCCGATATATCTCCTTACGTGAAAAGTTTTAAGCCAAAGTAATATGATGTATATATTGAGTCTTTTATCGAGTAAATGATTGCAAACGTAAAGCCCTTATTTCTTGAATCCTACCTAATGTTTTGGCGAGAATGAATGAATGTTCACAATGAATGGGGCCCAGGGGCTTGGTGTGAGTGGGGACCCGAGGAGGCAAGGGCTGACGGTAAACCCTCACACTAGTCCCACCAATGAACGGCGTAACCGGACCTCGTTAGGAGTTAGCGAGGAATGGACGCTGAGTGCCATCTGGGGAGTCATGTTCCCCTTTTGGTCAATGAATGGGTGGATGGGCCTTGCAAACCCGCCACCAACCCGGAGGAAGAAGGTGTAAATGTTATTGAATGCGCACGAAAGAATGTTATGCATGAAAAGAAAGAAAGAATGAATGAATGAATGTTAATGAATGTTAATGAATTACACGAGGTGTTGGTTGGAGATAATGCACGCCCACTCGCCGGGCCAATAATGACCAAATGTTAATGAATCGTTATAATCCCTTTTGATGATTTCTATTTGGCCACTTGGGAAATTCTTCAAAACCTCACTTGGGATTATAACTTGCATGTGAATGTTTAATTATTGTCGTATATTATATTTATGCCTTGCTTTTATACCCACCAGTCCCTTTTGGACTGAACCCGTTTGGCTTTCAGTTGTGTTGTGCAGGTGTCGAGGGAGCTAGGCGGGATTTCGAGTCATAGGTTTTACTTTCGTCTTTTAGCCCTTGTATTTTGGTCTTACACATACATATTGCACGTTGGATCACTGTATTGTTTAATATTGGAGCGTATTGGTTATTTGAGCCTTGACGGCATTTGATAATGTATATGGACTATTTTGGAGTTTGGTTGCTCATTGTTTATATTATGGCCAGTTATTACTTCCGCAGTTGTAATCACTCTGATTTTATGGTTCAAGGGTTAGCCCGCCTAGCATAGCGTGTGTGTTTGTCCCCGTTCGCTGTGACTTAGCTCGAGTATGGATCGTCCATTTCATATTCGGGTTGGGTCTCGGTGCGGGGGATGTGGTACCTTGCGCTCGGGTGCTACAAGATAGAACAAAATAATGGTGTATCAAGTTCTCAACGGTGAAAGATTGACAGGTGTCGAATCCGTCAAAAATAATTAAAATACCTATTTAACGACTAAACACAGAGTATAGTGTAAGCAGGGTCGATCCACAGAGACTGGCTGATTTATTTCTAACAATTCCAAGTTATTCACGAAAAGAAACAATTAAAGATGGGGGTTTTTAGAATTATTCTAACTAAAGTATGCGATTAAAATAAATAACAAGAATTAAAACGCTACCTAAAACTAAACAAGTAAGATCACGTAGGATTAAATCAATCAGAGGGGAAAATTACCTAGCCAGGGATATTCGATTCGAATTGTTATATTGATCATTGACACAAAGATGAATTCAAGTTATTCAGACAGATTGGCTATAGTTGATAGAGACACTCGACTCAACCTCGTTTTTACTTAATTAATCGGATAACCTAGAGACACTCGACAGTTATCTTCCCTAACAAATTCACAACCCCTAGAGACACTCGACAGGATTTAATGAATCCGCAGCATTAAGAACTATAAAAACACCAATCCTAATTAACCAAGTCGTGACACACGCAAGATTTAAATTAGATTATCAAATCCCTTAGTGAACGAGGAATTCTATCGCTAAAACCCTGTCACTAATTTACCACCTTTTATCAATCAACTTTACATACACTTCAAGCATCATGAATGGCTATATGCAAATTAAAACAACCTAGAGATCGTGCACTATCCCGAAATTGCCTAATCACAATAAACACGAAACGCGGAGATAAGATAAATGCCTAAATAAACATGAATTAATAAAAACGTTTAGGTCTCACAATATCCAAGTCGAATCTATAATCCCTAGCTAGATAATTAAGAACTTAGCTACTAAAATCCATAAAAACAATAGAGGAATTCTTTAATATAAATAAACTAAAAACAAAACGAAAGAATTAAACTAAGAACGAAGAACTCGTGATGCCGAAATCTTGCTCCCGATGTTGCTCGCAAATCCCGAACGGCTGCTCCCGGAGCTCTGCCTCCAATTGTTACGTGATTCTCAAAGCTGTTGTACCCCTTTATATAATCAAAGCTTCCTTCTTAAATTCGGACTCCTAATACTCGTGCAAATTGGACTACGCTACTTGTCCTCCAAGTTGGGCCCTCTATATTAATTCCACTCAGCTGGGCTTCTAAAATAAAATCTCATGGTAGGCGGGCCCCACTAGCAAATAAAATCAAGAAACCAAAGTGAGCCCACTAGCAAATAAATAAGATCAATGTCTTGCTTCCCATCACAACAACGTGATGGGCCTAATCTTCTAATTTACAAAATAATCCTAGATAAAAAGTCACCAAGTCACACTATTGTCCAATAATTCCGCAGCCCACCATTAATTCCAAAACCTAAGCTTCTCCAAATTAGACTGCCGGGCCTTCTCTTATTAAATTCCAACCATAGCCCACTCAATAAAGATAAACTAATTTGATTTCCCAAAGTCCATCAGACTCACGCGCAACCCATGATTAATTCCAAAAGTTGCTGCCCCATTTCTAACAAATATAATTAATCCTCACAAATTAATTCCCCAAAGCCCACAAATCTCTTAGCCTCCAGTGATCATCCCTTCATAATTAATTCCAAAGCATCCTGACATGCTTAGCCTTCATTAGTCCAAAGTAGATTCCCCAAAATTGCATGCGTGCAGACCCTCAAAAATTGCTTCCCAGTTCAATTCTTATGCATCCATAAACGAACTCAATTCCAGTTTCCAACATTCTACTCGTATGCACTAGTTTGGGTCTAAAAACGACCCAATTTGCTCCAATCTCACTTTCGAGCCCCGAATCTACAAAATAAATAACAAAGCATCAAATTCTTTCAAGATAATATCAATTCAATCACAATTCGGGGTCTAATTCCATCATGAAGATGGCCAATTAACGAGTTATCAAAGATTTGAGTAATTCGGACAATCGTCAATAATAATATTAGGAACACATTTTTGTGGACGAATACGGGGTCATATAAGAACTTTATTTTCTTCTTTTCACATATGAGAATTGTTTATTGATTGATGCATCACTTTCATTTCTAATTAACATTAAGCAACGATGTTATTGTTGGAATAAGATAAGAAAGGAAATATTAGAATCCCATATAATCAGGGATTAGGTTTCGCATACCAATCTTAGCCGGGATTATAGAGTATTCTCCTATTTAATTTATACCGTTTCTGTACCTTGTTTTTACAGAACTATTCAATAATACACAATAAACTTTCAATCATGTTTTTCTATTCAATTCATCATGGTATCAGAGCCACACGATCCTGAGGATCGTTGAGTGGCATCATCATCTACCGTACAACTAACCGGACATCATGAGCGACAAGGAGGATTCTCCGTCACCGGCATTGTCCGAGGCGGCAACTGTTCTCTCCCAGCAGATTGTTAAACTCCTGCAGCAACACAAAACACCCCAATCAAACTCCGATGGTCAAGTGACTATCGATCTGAAATTGAACAATAATAACTATGTTCTATGGGCAAGGATGCTCGAAATCGCCATCGGCGCGCTAGGACGTCTCAGCCATCTCACTGGACATCCAGCGCCACCGGTGGAAACCGACGAATCATACCAATCTTGGAAGCAACGAGACCTCCAGGTTTTCTCTTGGATTACTCAAGCAATTGAACCATCAATTGTTACCCAATTCATACACTACCCAACCTCTAAGGATCTTTGGAAAGGGCTATCTGTTACTTACCAATCCAGCGAAGATAGCTTGCAAATCTTTGATTTAATGACTCGGGCAGACAGAATTAATCAAGAGTCACATACCTTGGAGGAATATTATAGCATTAGCAAGAGTATTTGGGCCGAAATAGATCGTCGGAGATCGAATCCGATGAAGTCACCGGAAGATATTCTCAAGTATACCCAGATTCAAGAAGAACATCGCCTCTTCAAGTTCCTCTCTGGATTAAACTCCGAATATGACCCGATTGTAAGGGAAATACTACAAAAAACTCCCGCACCCTCAGTTGACGGAGCCTACGCCAAAGTCTGTCGGGAAGCCGCCCGAAAAGCCATTTTGGGACCAACGGCAGCCTCCATCGGAACAGACCCATCATCGGGTATAGGGGCCAGCTTGGCAATACAGGGAAGAAGAGTCAAGCCGCGAATCGGAAACCGCTAAGGAGAACAGATCCGACCAAAAATCGATCAAAATCCGACGATGAGTGTGACTACTGTGGAAAAAGGGGTCACCTGCAGAAAGACTGTTTTGAACTCGTAGGGTTTCCAGATTGGTGGGATTTCAGCCGAAAGAAAAAACCGGAGAGAGGCAAGAATAAAGGTGTTGCAGGTACCGTCGCCAACTCCGCCGGGGACGATGAGCGGCGGACGGCAACAGTGGCGATGATCGTCGGCACCGGAAGGGATAACTCTGTGACCCGGGGCAAGGATCCGGAAGAAGGAGTAATTGACCCGGCTACGCTGAGATTTGGGAGTTGGAACCCAGGTATAGGGCAAGGGGGTGCTAATTTACTCTCTTGCCCCCCTATTCATGTTTTCCCCAATTCTTGCATTAATACTTCTGTTAATGTGTCCAAATACTCCAAATGCCACGTTAATGCCTCGTTGAATATGATGGATACGTGTAAAAAAAATTCCAAATGGATCTTTGACTGTGGTGCTACAGACACCGTTACCTATGATCCGAATGATGTTATTTCTGTACAAAATCCTCAAAAACACAGCTTACAAACTGCTAATGGTCAAGAAGTTGAAGTAGGGGGGGAGGAATCATTGCTGTTACCCCAAATCTTAAATTGTCCAATTGTCTTGTTATTCCCTCATTGTCAAATAAATTATTGTCCATTAGTCATTTAACCAAGGAGCTCAATTGTACAGTTGTAATGTATCCTACTTTCTGTGTATTGCAGGATATCCGTTCGAGGGAGATAATTGGGCGTGGCACTGAAAAAGATGGCCTGTACTATGTTGATGAGGTGATCTCAGAGGGGGCGGACTTTAATGGCTAGAGGGGTTGATAACAGACAGAGTTGGTTGTGGCATCGTCGATTGGGGCATCCTTCTGAGGGTTATTTCAAAAAGCTTTTTCCTAAGTTCTCTAGTAATCATTTATCTTGTGATACTTATGTTTTAGCCAAAAGTCACAGACAATCGTTTTTTCTGAATAATACTCGTGTTGAGACTCCTTTTTCTTTAATTCATTCCGATGTTTGGGGCCCAACCCCGGTTATTGGGGGTGGGAGGTTTCAATATTTTGTGCTCTTTATCGATGATTGTACCCGTATGAGCTGGATTTATTTTCTAAAACACAAGTCTGAAGTTTTTGATAAATTTGTTCACTTCTATCACATGATTAACACCCAATTTGAAGCCCAAGTTAAGATACTTAGGTCAGATAATGGGGGGGAATTTCTTTCTCAAAAATGGGAGTCTTTCTTCTCTGAACATGGCCTTCTTCACCAAACTACTTACCCCCATACACCTCAACAAAACGGGGTAGCTGAAAGAAAAAACCGAACTCTGTTAGAAATCACCCTGGCACTTATGTTAGAATCTCACGTTCCGACCTCTTTCTGGCCTGAAGCTGTCGCCACTGCCACATATCTTACCAAACGCCTACCCACTAAGATTCTTAGCTTCCGCACCCCACTCCAAACCTTGAGTGATTATACTAAAATTCCACCCGCCCTAGCTCTTACACCCCGAGTCTTTGGCTGCACTGTGTTTGTTCATATCCCAAAACCAAATCGCACCAAACTTGATCCTTGTGCTGAAAACTGTGTGTTTGTGGGATATGGGATCCACCAGAAAGGTTACCGCTGCTATAACCCTAAAACCAAATGCATGTTTGTCACCGCTGATTGTGACTTTGTTGAAACTGAATACTATTATCTTGCCCCTACCCATTCTACTGTCCAGGGGGAGAAAGAGGAACAAAGGGATCCACTAGAATGGTTATGTGCTTTACCTTTGACTGAGTTACACGGTCCGTCCCCTCTACCTCCCTCGAGCCATCCAGACATGCACGACCCAATTACACCTCCCTCGACAGGTATCCATGAGGTCAGTACTGATGATTTGTCTGTTATGAGTACCACTGCTGCTAATAATGATAGTACAGGTGATATTGAGGGTACAGCTGAAACTCCAGAGCAGAGATATATACTCCCACCACGGAGCACTCGTGGTATACCTCCGAGGCGGTATAGCCCAGAACGAGAAACTAAGTCACAGAGGTATCCTGTGAGTAACCTAGTCAGGGGGAGTCTGACTAGCTCTGTCAAAGCCTTTGCAGCAGCCATTTACATAGACACTGTACCATGTAGTGTGGAAGAAGCAATGGAAATACTGGAATGGAAAGAAGCTATGAATACTGAGATGATGGCCCTGAAAAAAAATGGAACTTGGGAAAAATGTATACTTCCACACAACAAAAAACCTGTTGGATGTCGGTGGGTGTACACAATCAAGAGGAATGCTGATGGATCGATTGAGCGTTACAAAGCTCGGTTAGTAGCAAAAGGGTATACTCAAACCTATGGAGTAGACTATGCAGAGACTTTTTCACCGGTTACCAAGATTGACACAATACGGGTCTTATTCTCTGTTGCAGCCAATCTGGGTTGGCCTCATCACCAGTTTGATGTCAAGAATGCCTTCCTTCACGGTGATCTGACAGAAGAAGTGTATATGGAGTGTCCACCGGGGTTCTTCCACGATTTTGGAACTCAAGAAGTGTGCCGATTGAAAAAGGCATTGTACGGGTTGAAACAGTCTCCGAGAGCATGGTTTGGGAGGTTCATGGTTGCGATGAAACGGTATGGATACAAACAGAGTAATTCGGATCACACTCTGTTTCTAAAAAGAAGAGAAGGTCAGATCACATGTCTCATAATATATGTGGACGACATGGTCATCATCGGAGATGATGTTGAGGAAATGGGAGATCTTCGAAAGAACTTGTTTGAAGAATTCTAAATGAAAGATTTGGGACATCTGAAGTACTTCCTTGGGATTGAGGTTATGAGGTCAAACTAGGGGATTTATATCTCACAAAAGAAGTACATTCTGGATCTTCTGACAGAGACGGGTATGTTAGATTGCAAACCAGCTGATACACCTATGATCACCAATCATGGGTTGAGAATTGTGGAAGGGGCTGAGAAGGCTGATCAAAGAAGATACCAACATTTGGTGGGAAAACTCATTTATCTGTCACATACCCGACCTGATATCGGGTACGCAGTGGGAGTGGTCAGTCAGTTCATGCATAGACCACAAAAGGAACACATGGAGGCAGCTATGAGGATCTTGAGATACTTAAAGGGTTCAGTAGATACGGGGATTCTGTACAAGAAAAATGATCATCTGAAAATTCAGGCATACACAGATGCAGATTGGGCAGGAAACTCCATAGACCGGAGGTCTACCTCAGGGTATTTTACATTTGTTGGAGGAAATCTTATCGCTTGGAAAAGCAAAAAACAAAAGGTTGTAGCACTTTCGAGTGTTGAAGCGGAGTTCAGAGGGATTGCAAAGGGGTTATCAGAAGTTTTGTGGCTAAGAAAGTTAATGGTAGAACTTGGATTCCCACCAGCAGGGGCATGGACTTTCAAGTGTGACAATAAAGCTGCAATACAGATATCTGAGAATCCTGTACAGCATGATAGAACGAAACATGTGGAAATCGACCACCACTTTATCAAAGAGAAATTGGATGGCGACATTATCTCATTGCCATTTGTGCGGTCGGAAGATCAACTTGCTGACATCCTCACGAAAGCTACTACTGGGAAGATGTTTCATGATGTTCTACCCAAGTTAGGTGTTGGAAATCTCCCCGACCTAACTTGAGGGGGAGTGTTGGAATAAGATAAGAAAGGAAATATTAGAATCCCATATAATCAGGGATTAGGTTTCGCATACCAATCTTAGCTGGGATTATAGAGTATTCTCCTATTTAATTTATACCGTCTCTGTACCTTGTTTTTACAGAACTATTCAATAATACACAATAAACTTTCAATCATGTTTTTCTATTCAATTCATCAGTCATGATACCCTTATTGTTTTCCTAATAGATACGAAGACTCACACCAAATTATTGAAATATTCTCTTTCTCCAAAGGTCACATTTTCACAAAGATCACCATAATAATTAAAGCTTGTGCGAATTCAAAAGTTATCAAAAACATTCATGAATCAAATGAGTCCATATAAATGTTGATTAATCAAAATTGATGTCGTAATACAATTTGATCTTCTGCGCTTAACGCTTTGATGAAGGATAATTTAAACTATTTAATGATTTAAATATTTTTCCAATTTTTAATCATACTAATTTAATGTCATAAATCCTATTACTAGGAGACCTGTACTTCTATAGACTATAGTTCTACTGAATATAGGATTATCTTCCAACTAAATAATCTCTTTTCTACCATATACACACACACACCAGATAAATAGGCTCAAATAATCCCATCAATTATATAATGATGAGTGATGAAGCACGATGGAGAAGCAGGACACGTGCATTACTAACTCATATAGAAAGATTGAGTTAGTTCTTCATGTGCCTTTCTTCCCCATCACGACCACTCAATCTTTAATTTGCTGAAAGATATATATGAGAAGTAGGGTCGTGTTATGCAGATCAAGGTGAAGGAAAGGGAAACTGTGTTAATCTTGCATGGCATGGTGGAAGAGAAGAAAGAAAAGGCTGGGCGGATTACGTTTCTTAAAACGTTAATGCGTTTCTTTAAGTGAGCAGGAGGGAAGCGACACCGTTCGGGAGGAGGCGTGAAGATTGGAAGAGTTGCTATCCATATTTACTTAATTACTATTACGTTTTTAATTAAGCAAATTAAGTTCTTGTCTTAGCTTTCCATTGGTTATTATGGCTGTGTGTAGTGGAGCAAATATGTGTACGTACTGCTGGATTGTTGGGCAAGATTTTGCATATCAAATTTCTGAATTTCTCCCTCAACTCTCTCTCTCTATATTTCTCTCTCTTCTGTTTTATTCTGCAACCTTTCTTTCCTAAATTTTTGCAGGGTTGTAACGGTTTGGTGCAGCATTTTTCCTTCCAAAGAGTGACTGTTCCATAACAGTGGCCTCAGAGCTTAGGTTGAAGGTCTCTTGGGCACAGATGGCCAAGAACAACACGAATAGAATAGAGGATCTGGAAATGGTGACCCAGGAATTGAGAAATGGTCAGGAGCAACTCAGGAATCAGCTGGATGAAACCACCAAGGTTCTAAACCACCGGATAGATGATTCCAGTAAAAATCTGAACCAGAAGCTGGATCTCTTGATTAATGGATTGTTGAAGGAAAAGGAGACAACGGGAACAAGCAATCTGGGTGAGATTCCCCCTCACACCAATAGATCACACCAAGCGGCAGGTATACTTCCCACTCCAACTCCTGGTAGTAGAGTCACGGAAATGAATGGAACAGTGAATCTTAAGAACAAAATCGAATTTCCAAAGTTTGATGGTAATGAACCTAGGCAGTGGGTAAGGAAATGTCAGAGGTATTTCCTGTTTAATCCAATGAGTGAGTATGAAAAAGTTATATTAGCTAGCATGAACATGGAAGGTATGGCAGTGAATTGGTATTTGGATTATGTGGATGGAAGAGAGGCAATGGGTTGGGATGCCTTCTCTGATGCAGTTATGATGAGATTCTCAAATCTGAGAGAGGCTAATTTGGTTGGGCAGTTCAACAAGCTAAAACAAGATAAATCTGTGGAAGAATATGCTCACAAATTTGAGGAGTTAAAAGCATTCATGTTGAGCATTAACAGATCATTAACTGAGGAATATTTTATCAATAGCTTCTTGAGTGGATTGAAGGAGGAGATTGGATTGAAGATTGAGATGCTCAAACCACCATGCTTAGCTGATGCCATCAGTTTAGCTAAGAAACAGGAATACTTGCTGGAAATCACTGGAAAAGGGAACAAACCTGTCCCTAAGAGTTGGGGTTTTAAACCAGGACTTCCAGAACATGGAAATAAAAAGATGGTGACCAACAACCAAGAGAAATATCCTCCTATCAAAAGATTGAATGCAGAAGAGATGATGGCTAGAAGGAAGAAGGGACTTTGCTTCAATTGTGATGAGCAGTACCACATAGGCCACAAATGTAGGAATCTGTTTGTGATTATATCAGAGGAAGAGGAAGAGGAAGAAGCCAGTATCACTATTGAAAAGGAAGAAGATCCAGAGTATTATATCTCTATTAATGCTATGGATGGAAGGCCTGCTCCCAAAACCTTAAAAGTTGAAGGGAAAGTGGGCAATGAAACCTTCACTGTTTTGATGGATTCAGGCAGCACTCACACCTTCTTAGATCCTGAATTTGCAAGGAAGGTGAATTGTGAAATAGAATGCACAAATCTCTTGTTAGTCACTGTAGCCAACATGGAGAAGATGTGCTGTGATTCTAAATGCAGTGATTTCAAATGGGAGATGGGGGGATATAAATTCAGGACTAGTACTAGATTGTTGAGACTGGGAGGATGTGATATGGTGATTGGGGTTGATCTGTTGAGGAAATTGGGGCCTGTCACTTTTGATTTTGACAACCAGACTCTTAAGTTTAAGAATGGAAGCAAGGAAATTACTCTTCATGGGAGTCAAAAGGAAGTGACACTTAGTATGATTTCTGGGAAGAAACTACAGCAACTACTCAAAAAGAAAGGGAAATCTGCTCTAAGTTGCTTTGGTATGATCACAGCTATTGAAGAGGGAGTGGAATGTGAAACCATACCTGAGTTACAACCTTTATTGGCTAAGTATGTGGATATCTTTAGAGAACCCCAAGGTCTACCTCCTCAGAGGGAATTTGATCATCAAATTACATTGAAAGAGGGAGTGGACAAACTGAAACAGCACCCCTACAGATATCCTTACTTACAAAAGTGTGAAATTGAGAAATTGATCAAAGAGATGCTCACAAGTGGTATCATTCAACCTAGTAACAGTCCCTTCTCATCTCCAGTGCTACTAGTAAAAAAGAAAGATGGGGGCTGGAGGTTCTGTGTTGATTACAGAAAACTGAATTCCTTTACAGTTAAAGACAATTATCCCATACCATTAGTGGATGATTTGTTAGATGAGTTGGGTAAGGCATCTGTGTTTTCCAAGATTGATCTGAGATCAGGTTATCATCAGATTAGAGTGAAGCCAGGGGATATTCCAAAGATAGCTTTTGTGACTAGCGGTGGTCTGTATGAGTTCAAAGTAATGCCATTTGGGCTTACTAATGCTCCAGCAACCTTCCAAGCTCTGATGAATCATATATTTCAGGCATACTTAAGGAAATTTGTTTTAGTATTCTTTGATGACATTCTGATTTACAGTAGCAGTTTAACTGAGCATGAAAAGCATCTAGAAATTGTGTTTAAGGTTCTTCAGGAACAGGAACTGTATGCTAAAGCTTCCAAGTGTATGTTTGGACAGGAACAAGTGGAATATTTGGGACATGTGATCAGTAAGAAGGGAGTTGCAGCTGAATCCTCAAAAATTCCGGCAATGCTGAGTTGGCCTGCACCCAAGAATGTTAAAGAACTGAGAGGCTTCCTTGGGCTGACAGGATACTACAGAAAGTTTATAAGACATTATGAAATAATTGCAAAACCCCTTACACAATTGACAAAGAAGGGGCCATTCCAGTGGGATGATGGTGCTAACAAAGCTTTTGAAGAGTTGAAGCAAGCAATGGTGACTGCACCAGTGTTAGCACTACCAGATTTTTCCAAAAGGTTTGTACTAGAAACAGATGCCTGCTATAAAGGAATAGGTGTTGTTCTGATGCAAGACAAACACCCCATTGCTTACTTCAGTAAAGTTTTATGTCCAAAGATGTTGGGTCTGTCAGTGTATGAAAAGGAATTACTGGCTGTTATTCAGGCAGTAGATAAATGGAGGAGCTACCTACTTCATGACACTTTCATCATCAGAACTGATCAAAGCAGTATCAAATACTTGATTGATCAAAAGATTTCCACACCTCTGCAACATAAATATCTAACTAAATTACTGGGGTTCAGTTATATTTTGGAATATAAGAAGGGTTTAGAGAACAAAGCAGCAGATGCTTTATCTAGAAGAGACAATGGGGATGGTGCTAGCTGCAGTTCACTCACTGTTTTACAGCCCTCATGGATGCAGGAATTAGAAGGGAGCTATGAAGATGATGCAGAGTTACAAGAGATCATTTCAGGATTGCTCATGATTCCCATGAATATGTCATTATATGCTTACTCAAGAGGAATGGTGAGGTATAAAGGGAGGATTTATGTGGGTAAGAATACTGACATGAGGAAGAAGGTGGTGCAACAGATGCATTCTTCCAACTTTGGGGGACACTCTGGGATACAAGGAACCTATCAAAGAATGAAGTTAATATTTCTGTGGCCAGATGCTTTGAAAACGGTGGAAGAGGTTGTCAAGAGTTGTGAAATCTGCCAATTAAGCAAGCATCAAAACACTAAGGTGGCTGGGTTATTGCAACCACTCCCTATACCTGATCAGGCATGGCAACACATCTCTATGGATTTCATTGAGTACTTACCTAGATCTGAAGGGAAAGACACCATATGGGTGGTGGTTGATAGGTTTACTAAGTATTCACACTTCATTGCTTTGGCCCATCCATTCACAGCAGCTGGTTTAGCACATATTTTCTTGGATGAGATTTATAAATTACATGGATTGCCCCAGAGTATAGTGTCTGACAGAGATAAACTCTTCACAAGTCAGTTTTGGAAGGAATTGTTGGGTGTTTTGGGAATTACACAGCATCTCAGCACAGCCTATCACCCTCAAACAGATGGCCAAACTGAGAGGGTCAATCAGTGCCTGGAAAATTATCTCAGATGCATGTGTGGTTTGTATCCAAAGAAATGGTGCAAGTGGTTAGCCATGGCAGAAGTATGGTATAATACTAATTACCATACTTCGCTTTCAATGACACCTTTTGAAGCCTTGTATGGTTATAAGCCTAATTATCTCACAGTTCAAGCCTTTGATCATATTACTACAGGGGGATTGGAAGGTTTACTACGCCAAAGAACCGAGATACAACAGCAGCTGAAACAACATCTGAATGTGGCTCAACAGAGGATGAAACAAAATGCTGATAAAAAGAGGCTGGAGAGGGAACTACAGGTGGGGGATAGGGTCTATTTGAAATTAAAACCCTATAGGCAGTTATCAATCAGAAATAGCAAATTATGGAAGCTTAGTCCGAAATTTGCTGGTCCATTTACAGCTGTGCAGAGAGTTGGAACAGTAGCTTACAAATTGCAACTTCCTCCAGAGGCAAAGATTCATCCTGTGTTTCACATATCCCTGTTAAAGAAAAAAATAGGAGCGGAGGAAAGAGTCACTGCTCATCTTCCTCCCATGGATGAAGAAGCTCAAGTCCTGTTGAAACCAGTGAAAGTCTTAGATAGAAGAATGGTAAAAAGGAATAATGCTGCTGTGGTTCAACTTCTGGTACAGTGGTCTCACCTGCCTATCTCTGAAGCTACCTGGGAAGATTTCTACCCCATTATCAGTCAATTTCCTGAATTGGAAGCTTGGGGACAAGCTTTGTCTCAAGGGGAAGGTAATGTTATGCAGATCAAGGTGAAGGAAAGGGAAACTGTGTTAATCTTGCATGGCATGGTGGAAGAGAAGAAAGAAAAGGCTGGGCGGATTACGTTTCTTAAAACGTTAATGTGTTTCTTTAAGTGAGCAGGAGGGAAACGACACCGTTCGGGAGGAGGCGTGAAGATTGGAAGAGTTGCTATCCATATTTACTTAATTACTATTACGTTTTTAATTAAGCAAATTAAGTTCTTGTCTTAGCTTTCCATTGGTTATTATGGCTGTGTGTAGTGGAGCATATATGTGTACATACTGCTGGATTGTTGGGCAAGATTTTGCATATCAAATTTCTGAATTTCTCCCTCAACTCTCTCTCTCTATATTTCTCTCTCTTCTGTTTTATTCTGCAACCTTTCTTTCCTAAATTTTTGCAGGGTTGTAACGGTTTGGTGCAGCATTTTTCCTTCCAGAGAGTGTGACTGTTCCATAACAGGCCGGTAACCATTTGAACTCATCATTATCCAAGTGAAAAAGATATATATATTTTTTGACGAGATGTTGATTTTCAAGTAAGAGTTTAGACCACTTATTGTTGAAAGAAAATGGTGTGCAGCCGGGTCACTAAGATCTTCAAGTTGAGAATTAATAGACATAGTTTAAATTTGACTGCAGCAAAAACTACTTATCATGCACATTCTGCTAATAATAATAACAATAATCTTTGTAACCAATTATGTGGGATCTCCATCTCCAATCTCCATCAATGAATTAATTAATGGTTGTCCCTTTGGAAATTAGGTGATATATACTGTATTGTCCTCAGTAATTATGCATTTGGTGGTGGAAACTGGCAACTGGAAACTGGAAATGGTAACGTCTGAGTCTAAATCTAGTATTTCTGCCAAACATGTTTGGAATTATTTGAGCCTGTCTTCCGACTAAATAATCTCATAAAGGTTGCCCCAACACTAGAAACAATATTTTAATTTTTGGGATGGTTTGAATTAAGACCAGCAAAAGAATAGTTCAACATTGAAGTTTGGATTCATGTATCAGTATTCTCTAACCAAAGCTTATAAAGTGCTCAATTCCCTCGCTGCAAAAAATGAAAATAATAAAGGATCAGTTTATGTTAAGGATCAATTATCAGAAATTAAATACTTACTTTGATTATAAGTAAAGAGAGAGCTTCCCCTTCTTTTCAACTTTCGACTTCTAGCTCTGTTCTTACACTTTAATTACAGACCACCTCTTTTGTCATGCAACTAAGCTAAGAAGAATCTCTAGCAATAAATTGAGTGAATTAATGAATGAGCTATTAAATAAATCAACAATAGGAAAATTAATCTAATTGTTATATATGTGTCAAAATTAATTATTTAGCTATATAAGTTTGTCAAAACTTAAATAAGATCAATTTCCACAAATTGTCAGTTGGGCTTCAAATAAAATAAGCTCAACAAAGTGGAGCCACATCACAATGAAATTCAACTAAAACCCTCAGCCACTATACAACCCATACCAAACAAAATCCCAAAAACAAAGTCCCACCAAATTAAAATGAACATTGGCCTAAAACAAATTTCTCCATAAAGAAGCTGATAGACTTCACGCAGAAGATCAGTAGCAAATCACAGCAACTCCAAAATAAGACCAAATCCATAGAAATCTCTTGTATCCATAAAAGAACTTACGGTTTTGTACTTCTATCTTTAGAAGATTTCTCAGAAACTACAGAAGCTCATCCTAAAGAAATGAGAGTCTTGTCCATCAGCACTAAGCATCCTGCATGCTCTATGTGTCACTACGGGAGCATGGAAATAATAAGGATAACAGAATTTGCACAAAACATCACAAATGGGATAAAATATGCAATTATCACTCAGGCCAAATTACCTGTATTTTGGTTTAGTAGATGACACTGAGGTTTCTTGACTGGACAAGCTGGTGACCGGTGGTAAATTATTTGAAATCAGCACATCTTTGGAAGCTTTACCAACCACTTGCTTAGGCAGCTCAGCCGCTTCCTCTTTAAAAACAAACAAGAAAATTAAATCCATATGGAGAACAAATCATACATGACCGAAAAACAGTCAGTTTATTCTCATTCTACAAGTACGCTACTCTACTCATATAAAATGCCTATTACATATCATAATCATTTCTTGAAAGCTAAATAGACCTCTGTTGCACAAACAATTTTATAAATTAGCTTCTGGCGAATTATATTGGACAATAATTAAAAAATGCTTTTATTTGTTGAATGGAGAAGGAGACCGTAAAGGTTGTGGAGGAGCCACTAATCGTGGTGGTGAAGGAGCCTTTATTTACTCCTAACTTTTTGCTAATTACTAAAGATTGTCAATCCAAATCACAAAAGTTAAAAGAACAGCAAATTGGCTCTCATAGAACAGCAAATTAGCTCTCACAGATCGATGGAGACAACATAATCAATCATGGCAGATGGTAAACAAATAAATGAAGACAAAGAGATTGAATTTCAATAGAATAATACTGCTGGGACCTGGCATACTTCTGCATGAGTTAAAACATCAAACATAATCATGTAAAGGGCAATTACAGATTTGCAGACAAAAAACAGAGGTCCCTTAAGCAATAAAAACTGATAATATTACTCATAAGAAAGATAAATTAGAAAACAACCAGGTGCAAGTCAAATTCTTTCAAGGAATATATAGCCCTCAACAACTTGAAAAACTGGATCTTTAAAAATTTGATATTCAACATAAAAAAACATTTTCCTTTTAGACAAACCATACTTAGCAAAAAGTGGTAAAAATCCTACCTTTGCTCCTCTAAGTGAAATTTGAGAGCTCCAATGGCCTCCGAAATGTAATCTTGTCAAATCTGGTTTCAATGAAAAGTACATCAGTTATTTTTCTAATTGAACACAACAATTTAATAACAATGGCTATGTCTAAGCAACTGCCACAATACATAAATTTTTTTTATCACCACCAGATGTTTGTACTATTGCATACAAGAAATTACCTAAGTTGAAAATCAACTACATTTCGCTTATATATTTTCCGATTGGAGACATCTAAAACACAAATGCAATAGGCAAAAGCTTAGCTTGCAATACATAACTTTCAGAACCACTGCCTCTAATCGTAGCTGGAATAGAAAATTTACAAATAACTTCACTCACAGTCGTTTGATTAACCAGGATTTATCATTCACAACACGATTAGTTTCTATACTAATAAACACATGTCATCCAAACAAACATTAATCGTCATGATTGTTCTCATTATTACTATTATTATTTTGACTCGATCTCAAATTTGCTTCTTATTTACAGCTATCAAAACCAATTTCCAACCTATAAAACTGATATAGACAAAAACACATTGCTGTCTAGAATAAGTTAGTCATTCCACTTTACATATTCATGCATTTGTTTTTCCCAGAGTTAAAGGTTACAGCAACTTCGGCTCTGCGTTTACAGAAATGGTTTAACAACGGAGCAGACATCAGATATGGTCAAGCAATGCATGTTGGTGTAGGATTCAACATCAAAACTGATCAAAAAAGAAAAGCAAAAAATCTCTCCACAACCACTAGAACCCCACTCTTATCAATAGAACATTACCTCTCTGATTCAAATTTTCAGTCCAACGTTAAGCTTGCAAAAATGTGATCCTGCAAAACAGTTAAAGAACAAAAGGATTAATCAATAGAACGGACTACTTGGTTCAACAATTGCATATAACTATAATTCACAAATGAAATTCACAAACAAAAAGCATAAACCTCACATTAACTCTAAAATGCAAGTATTAGCAGATTAAGAAACCAAAACTCAGGCTAATAAGAATGCAATTTTCATAAGCATCATCAAAGCCATAAATCCCAGAATTATAACAAACACAATGACAGACATCACAAGAAGACAAGTATACATTTCTATAAGTTTACCTGAAGCTTTTGTAGATATTATCTTGAACATGCCCTAAGCTCTTGAAATATTTCCAGAGCAGAGTTCCTAGCTCCCATGTTCTCCAGCTTGACTGTATAAAGAATGATATGCCTCATCAATTTAAGAAACTCAGAATAAACAAATTTGCAATTTGTGGTATAGCATATATCAAAGCAAAGAGCGTTGGAAGTAAAACGAGTGGCCATTTCTCAGAGTTAAATTCTGTTATACTTCATCTCATAATCAAAATTAATCTTTCCATTTTCAATTACCCATTCTCGCCCACAAATATGAAATATGGGGTACAGACCTACATTACCAGAAAACATCACCTCTTGTCGGTTTAGACCTATCCCACTAATTAATTTTCTATTTTTATCAAGCAAAAATGAGTTCACCAAGATTTTTTCAACTGACATTTTGACTTAACAACATAAATTTCCCTTCAAGTTTGGTTAACTACAAAATTTTCTTTCAATTTGTGCTAAGTGTTAATATTACATAAATTTCTCTACAAATCAAACACCGATTAACATAGGATCTTCATAATCGAAATTTATTGATCCAAATGTAATGCATTTTTTGTAATTTACGAAGTTGACAAAGTTTATATAAGAACTTGGCATGAACACTTAATTTTCAAGAAACTGAAACGAGCCCAGTAGTCAATGAACCGATCCAGAAATACAAATTTCACAAATGACATTCAATGATGCAAAATAACAGTTAAAAACCCAATCTTGAACACTAGAAATAAAGTTTCCCCTCCCTGCCAGTCATTGCATGCATAGAGAACTTTCAATACACAATAGCCATTTTGCCACATGCGAAAACAAAAAATTTATAATACATGAAACCAGAAAACATTACCTCTTGTCGGTTTAGACCTCAGCTTGCCGCGCTGTTGACTTTTATTATCGCCAATGGAGGCGGCGACAGTGGTGACGGAGGCTTCAAAGTGGCAGAAAGTTGTCGATTTTAGGGGCGGCAGCTGAGATGTTGAAGGAGGAAAAGCTTTTCAGCTATGGAGATTGAGAGAGACGGACATGGGAGGGAAAAGCCTGAAATGAGATTGAAGAGACGGGATTCAACTTAGCTAACAAATTAGGGCATGAATTTCGAGAGGCGGACATAGGAGTGAAAAGCCTGAAATGAGATTTGGAGAAGCGGGATTCAACTTAGCAAAATTAGGGCCTGATTTTTCGGCGAACCATCTCGTCGGAGTTTCGTCGCTCAAAAAAGATAATTACATGCTTTCTGATTGAGAGAGCCTTCTCAATTTCCTATCATAAATTTCAGAAAAATTTCAAACGCAATGGTTGGTCTGAATTTCGTCGCCCAAAATTGATTTTAGGTGCTCATTTCTCGGCGAAAATCTTCGTCGCCTTTTCGACGGAATATGCAGACGCCATCAGATGAAGCTTCTTCTGAGTTTTGCTAAAAAAATCCAAAATATTTTAAGACGCAATATTTCATCGGTATTTCGCCGCAGTTGTGAAATAATTTATGCTAAAAAAATCCCAAATATTTTCAGACGAATTATTTCGTCGCTGTTTCGGCCGAAATTGTGAAATAATTTTAGACGAAATGGTTCATCGGAGTTTCGTCTGAAAAATCCGACGAAATTCAGACTAATTTTCGTCTGAATACTAATAAATGAAAATAATTTAAAATTTCAGGGGACATTTTGTCGCAAAATTTCGTCTCAATTATAAAATATAATTATTTTAATAATTAATATCTTAGTTCGTCGGAGTTTCGTCGAAAATTTTTAATTATATGAGAAAAGGAATATGTTATAAGTTTCGTTGGAATTTCATCGGAAATATTCAGACTTAAAAAGTTCATCGAAAAAGTTCGTCGGAAAATAACTGTTTTTTTTTTGTAGTGCCATTACAATCATATCGGACAACAGAGAATAACATTCCTTGTTTTCCCCCCAAAATTGATGTATTATGTATCTTTTTTGGTTTTTTTTTTTTTTTTTTTTAATTTCACTAAAGATACATGGTGGAATGGTTTCTGACGTGGCAAGAGTGGTTTCTCCGCGTAATGGAAAAAGTGCAACGTGGGATTTCGGGTAAGGATTCCGGCGGGTTAACGGGTCTTCGGCCAAATTTTGCATTGTTTTGCAACTTTTTTGGATTTATGGGATAAAATTACTATTGGAAAAGATATTATATCATTTCTGCAAAATGGGTGCAATTGGTATACCATTTATGCAATATTCCCATTAATTAAACATCAATACCAAATTAGGCAATAATCTACATGATAGAATAAGCAAAATAATCATCAGATCAGGAGATTAAGATCGGTCAAACATAAAGATAACATATAGTAGTGCATAGATTTGGATTTCATTTCACTTAATTAAAATGCTACCGTCCATTTCATTTGTTCAACACAATACTTTGAACAAGAAAAAGAAGATAATTTTGACAGAATATTTAAGAAAATTTGACACACACTTGGTCTGTACGTACGAATAAGTGAAAATTTGACACACACTTGGTCCATTCAATTAAGATTTATTCGATTATTACTTATGTTGGAACTAGCGTATCCGGTATTATGGGCGGAATCATTTAAAAAAAATGATGAATTGCAATACATTTATAAAATCATATAGTTATGTTCATATAGAACCCAAAAGAAATAGTTATGTTCATATAGGAAAGGGTGTTTGTTTAATTTTGCATTTGCGTTTGTATGAGTGCGTGATAAACGCATGTAGTTATTGGCTTTAAGCGGTGATTTGTAATGTGGGTGTGTTATTGCAGCTTAAGAAAATCATACAAAAATAAAGAGAAAATAACGTGAAATAATAAATTGAAAACTTTTTATCAAGCCATTGCAAGAAAATTGATAAATTGTATGGGTTCACAACCTGCCTGGATTTAGAACTTTCAAAATCTATTCCTACATAGTTAAAAGTTAGTCAAATTCGAGTCTACCTATGATTTACGAACTCTTCTACTCTGATGTGTCGTGTCGGAAATTGTGTTGAACACTTTTTACGTGAAATTTTTTAAAAAGAATTGTATCACTATATTTATATTGTGTCAGGATCGTATTGCCGTATTCGTATTTGTACCTTATAGGAATCTACAAATTAGATGAAAAGAGTTTCATTTATAAAATAAAATAAAAAAGAAGCCGGTTAAACACTTTACTAAATACAAGTTCTTCATAGATCTAAAATGAACGTTTGGTAATTCATTTCAAACTCATAAATCTTGCTCACTCGATGTGTATGCAAATAAAAAAAAATTATTATTAAAAATACATCACTTAAATATAAAAAATGAGACCTTTTAAATTTTATTTCTAAATCAAATAAATTAAAATTATTTAAAAAGGAAAAAAGGCGTGCTTGAGAATGATTGGATTTTTACGAGGGAGAAATGTGTTTGGGAGTGGTTAGAATTTTACCCAACATGAGATTTTTCTTAAATTAAATAAATTATATTAAAAAGAAAAGAGGATACCAAGAGATAAAACGATTTTTATTTTTTACTTGATCTCTCCGTTAATATATAGTATAGACTATAGATAGATGATATTTGTGACCATTTTATTTTACTTCAAAAATTGCATAGATTCAATCTATTTAGATTAATTTTATTCTTACAACTTTATTTTTCTGTTGAAATTTTCTTGTTTATGAATATTACTCTTAATTTCTTATTCGATTAAATTTTAGGGAACAAGTACTTCAATTAAATATAATATTTTTGTTTTCTTTATTAAAAATGTTGATAATTTATTTTTATTCTATATTCTTTTAATTAATTTTCATTCTTTAAACAATTTTATTTTGTATTCCTTCAATTCGTCCAATTAATATGCTAGGAAATTTTCGTTTAAATTCCAAAGTCTTTATTGATTTGTCTTATAGATTATATATAATACTGGCGTTTTCATATTTTATATAATATATTTACTTATTCGCATTCTATGCATATGTTTGAGTCGATAGTTTTATACTTTCAGTTACATTGTGGACCCTTTGCGAACCCTTAATTATTTTAATAGTTTCTTTTGATTGGTAATTTTTCTTCCTAGGTTTTCTCTCTCGGCTCCGTTGACGACGATCCATGGGAGAAGATGTAGGGAAAATCTCTAAACCGTAACAAACATGTCGAAATCATCGAGAACACACAAGCGGAAGCGTACCTTGATCCATAGCAATCCGTAGTTGATTCGGCAATACAAGGTTGTGATCTTCTAAGCCTTGATACACCGTCAATTCTATTCTTTCTGGGATGAGGCAGAAAAGAAGACAAAGAACGTACCTGGTTTAGGGACCACAACCCTAATATATAACCAAAATTAGGGCACCTTAATTATGGGCCCATCAATCATAATTAAGTGTCCACGGGTTTCTACACATAAAAGACTCATACTTCAATCAATATTTCTATAAACCCACATAATTAAATAAATCTTAAGTAGATCACTTGATTGGGCTCGTATTATGAGATAACCTACGTACAATTTATTAAATATGTGAGACCACTAAATAGAAAATCCAACAATCTCCCACTTGGTCCACATATGGTTCCAAATAATTGTACATAGTTTTAAACCTTAGTGCGCGCAACCTTATGCTATCTCTACTTTCGAAATATTCCCAAACAATCTGGTCCATCAATCATGTTATTATAGGATTAAAGCAGCTTTCGTTACACAATTCGTAACTAAACCGAACAATGGTCGCAATACTAACATAATCAATGACATAGATCAAAAGTATGGCATGTAGCATGGAAATTACATGTAATGTGATCTTAGAGATGTCTATTTCCAACTGGTCCTACCTTATGACTCAAAGAGTCCCAAAGCACTTTCAAATACTTAATGCAAAACCGCAATAGAAAGCTAAAATCCTTATGGTCAGAGTCTTCAATCAAATAAAACTTTATTTGTCTTTAAAAACTTCAATCTGTACAGGACAAAAAAAATGTCAATAAGCAAAACAAAAAATCACAAACTCACACCACTAAGACATGTCATCTAGTTTGACAACACCCATATGAGCCACATGTTCATGAAACACTTTAGGTGACAACCCCTTAGCGAGTGGAACTGCTAGCATTGAATTTGTACTTATATGCTCTATTGACACTTGAAGACTCTGAACTCTTTCTTTCACAACCAGATACTTAATATCTATATGTTTAGATTTAGATAAACTCCGGTTGTTCTTTGAATATAATTCTGCAGCCTTAGTATCACAATTAATTCTTAATGGCCTTTCAATGCCATTGACAATTTGCAGCCCTGTGATAAAATTTCGGAGCCATATCCCTTGATTCGATGCCTCAAAGCATGCTACAAATTCAGCCTCTATAGTGGAAGAAGCTATTAGTGTTTGTTTGACACTTTTCCAAGCGACAACTCCTTCAGCCATCATGCAGACATAACCTGATGTGGATCTTTTGCTGTCAAGGCATCCAGCATAGTCTGAATCGGAGTATCCAATGATCTCGAAATGATCCGATCTCCGATAGGTGAGCATGTAATCCTTAGTCTTTTGTAGATACCTCATAACCCGTTTTGCTGTCCTCCAATGGTCCATTCCCGGGTTACTTAGATATCTGCCTAACATCCCCACTATGTACGCTAAATCCGGACGCGTACACACTTTAGCATACATGAGACTCCCTACTGTAGATGCATAAGGGATTTCCTCCATCTCTTTCTTCTCAAGGTCCATCTTAGGACTTTGGAGCAAACTAAATTTATCACCTTTTGACACAGGTGTGTCCCCTAGTGCACAATTCTGCATGCCAAAATGGCTCAGCACCTTATCGATATAGGCCTTTTGCGATAAGCCGAGTATACCTCTAAAATGATCCCGATGGATCTGTATACCCAGAACATATAACGCCTCCCCAAGATCTTTCATCTCAAATTTACTTGATAGAAATTTCTTGGTTTCACACAATAGGCTTATATCGCTGCTTGCTAGTAGAATATCATCTACGTACAACACCAGGATAATAAATTTGCTCCCATTGACCTTGAGATATATGCATTGGTCAACAGTGTTTTCCTTAAAACCAAAAGAGGAAATCACCTTATCAAATTTCCGGTAACCACTGACGGGACGCCTGCTTTAGAACATAAATGGACTTCTTTAGTTTACATACTAGGTGCTTTGAATCTTTGGACTCAAAGTTCTCCGGTTGTACCATGTAAAGGGGTCATGGAGTTATTCATTCAACACAATACAAGTACAAGAAGTTAAGGAGAAGAAGAAGCCTAAAATTCTCTACAAATTCATGACAGAGTTCTAAGGCATTTAAAGACGTTCTTCCCCAAAGTTATCAAATCAAGACGTTTGATCCATTATTAAGGCGTTATACCGGCAATCGACGTTATATTCAAGCTAAATCCACAGAGTTACCGATGAGTTCAAAGGCATTCTTAGCGAAATTCTCCAAAATCTGGCGTTTGAAGATTTTTACAACTTTAAACTTAAAGAAAGAATCAGAGTATCAAATCGAAGATTGAAGACCCACTTTGATATTCAAATTTACAAATTATTAGTACTAGTTATCCGGTGTTTACCCAAAATCAATAAACGCGAATTATTAGTGCAAACAATTATATTAATAATTAATAAGTTGTATATTATATAATTTTTAAATATATAATTATTTGTATTAACTATAATCGTGTTTTTCTAATTAAATTTGATTGAAAAATTCCAACGGAAAACCGACGGAAAATATTCCAACGGAAAATCGACGGAAAACCAACGGAAATTTTATTTCATTGAAAATTCCAACGGAAAACCAACGGAAAAATTCCGTTGGTTTTTTTTTTATGAAGAATAAAAGAAAACCGACAGGATTTTCCCGTCGGTTTTCCGTTGGAATTTTTATTTCGTTGAAATTCCAACGGAAAATCAACGGAAAAGTTCCATTGGTTTTTTTTATGAAGAATGAAATAACAATTCCAATGGAAAACCGATGGTTTTCTTTTATGAAGAATAAAAAAAAAAAAACCGACGGGATTTTCCCGTTGAAATTTTTATTTCATTGAAATCCCAATGGAAAACCAACGGGAAAATCCCGTTGGTTTTCTTTTATGAAGAATTAAAAAAAAACGACGAGAGTTTTCCGTTGGAATTTTTATTTCGTTTTTTTTTTTAATGAAGAATAAAAGAAAACCGACTAGATTTTCCTATTGGTTTTTTGTTAGAAATTTTTATTTCATTGAAATTCCAACGGAAGTATTCCGTTGGTTTTTTTGGCGCAATTTTTTTTAGAATTGCGCCAAAATTTACAATGGAATTCCGTTAGAATTTTTGGCGCAAATTTTCCGACAGAATTCCGACGACTTTTTTCCTTTGGAATACAAATTTTTTTGGTCATGGGAATTCCGTCGGTTGTCCATCGGAAATTCCAACGGAAAACTGACGGAATTTTCTGTTGGTTTTTTCCCATCGGTTTTTGACTGTTTTTTTGTTGTGCGTTGTTTCTTCTTTTTGCCCCTTTCTTTAGTATATGTTGCAGGTTCAGCCTTTGGAGTTCGAGTTAGGCAGCTTGAGTCGAGTCCTTTAAGTCAGTTCAGTTCAGTTGAGTCCTTAAGAGTTGTATAAGTCTTTGCATTGCATATATAATTGCATTTAATTTGGATTCTATTAAGGAGTAAATTGTATAAATTAACATTTATAGGCAGGTTATATTGAAATTTTGGAACAGGTTTTTAGAGTCTAGTTGAACGAGTCGTGCTCGATTGAAAGTATGTTATGAATTTTACGCTTTTGCTTTGCTGTTGTTGTATTAAAATTTTGAAGTCAGGGTTTTCGTATCGTCTATCAATCTCCCATTCACTACTACTTTGTTCGTGTACAAATTATCCACTTCGTATACGAATTGAGTTTTAATGCGGGACATATGGTGATCCACAGTCTGAGTGCTACAAATCTTATGCTATTTTTTCATTCATTTTTCATATTAAAAATATTTATAGATTATATATTACTATAAAAATTAATGTTAATATATTTAAATAATAATAAATTTTTATTCTTCGATTATATATAATTTACTAGTATAAATTACCAACCATTTTACATGGAAAAAGTAAACTATATGCTAAATAACTGAGCTCAGTGTTTTCTAACTTACATACCTGATACCTGGTAAAAAAACCATTACAAAAAGTAAACTCAACGCGTCCCAAAGATTTTGTGGGTTATTTATTGTTTTAATGTTGAGAGGTGCCGATTTACAATACAGCTAAACTCTGTGGCAAAAATGCAAATAATATATTCCTACATTCGTCATCTTCAAATCACATAACCCTGGCGCCATTTTTCTCCCAAAAACACATTTATCAAGAAAAAATAAAATGAAATTTCTGACTGCAAAACCCTAGCAAATTCAAAACCAAATTCTTCTCAGGTTTTGCTTCCTAATCCTTGGAATTGACTCAATATTGGGGCAATGCAGAATCGGCAGAAGGCGGCGTGCCCGGAAAATGAGGAGGTGGCGGCGTATTTGCTCAACAAGCGGCGAGAATTGGCGGAGAGCGCCAAGGGCATTTCCGACAACATGGATATGACTCTCTCAAAGGCTTATTCCAACGTTTGTAATTGCAGAACTCCAATCAAAACCCTTAAGGACTTGTCCCAAATTAAGTGAGTGAAATGAACTTTGTCTTTTTAAATTTAATTTGTGGGACTAGGATTCACTTGGAAATTGGCGGAATGCAATAGGCTTTTCTGTGAGAACTGTACCTTAATCAGCTCTTGTACCTGTCAAATTGTTCCAAATGTGTTCAGTAATTTGCAATGTTAGTTTATCCTAGGGAATAGTTTTTATTCGGCCATGTGTTCACATTGGGTGTACTGATCTTGAGCAAATTGCGTGTCAAGGAACTGTACTTCCCTTTACGTGCTAGGCGGACGCATGATTGATGAGTTATTTATATATATATATACACATACATTTTTTATTCCAAGTTTATTTTTGGGAGATTGTGGGAGATTGTGTTCGACCCTAAGACCTGTTCCTGGAGAGAGGAGAGGTGGTGCCAATTCACCTCAATGACTAGTGCCACCTCGTCCCATTGAGTGGTGGCGAGTTATATTTTTGTTTGCTTTCAGTACACATTTTTGTTAATTATTATTTGTGTGATTTGGATCATTTCCTCCGGCCCCATGTTTGATTTTGTTTAGAAGTACACTTGTCTTGTAGAAAATTATACAATTGTGTGTTACTTACAATCAGGTTCCATACCAATCATTTATTTGATGATTGTTTTCCTTTAAATGTGTAATTCAACCTAAGAACTTGTATTGTATATTTACGATCCTCTGCAGTTTTATTTTGGTGTTATATTTTGTCGGCAATAAATAACTCTCCATGCATTTTTGTTTCTCCAAATTTTTGGACTTAATGTCAACCACAAACATTGGTAGATGTTAAGATATTTGTCCTTAAATATGTGAGTGCACCTGAACTTGTTTTATAAATTTATTTCCTTCTGGGGTATTCACTTAGTGGTATATTCTTTAAGTAGTACCTTCTAGGCATTTTGTTTGCAGAATATTTTTGTTGTTTATTAATACAGTTCCTTATGTAGGTTAAGATATATTACTACTAACCAAAAAGAATCTTCTTTTTACTGGAATCTTGTATGTCATTATAGGGGTGTGGGTAAGTGGATTTTGAAGCAAATGCAAGGGTTTTTTGAGACAGATTCTGGTCCTTCTGAGAATGATGACTTGACCAAAAAGGGTAAGTTCTATTCGCCACAGTAAGAATAAACATTATGGGGCTCTTTGGTGATTCAAACATATCATTCTTCTAATAGATTCTTATCTCCATACTAAACTACTAAAAATTGATAGGACCTAAGAATAAGGGATCAAAGCGCTATATGCCACAAAAGAACTCTGTTGCCTACGCTCTACTAATTGCACTCTTCAGGTGAATGATAGAATTTCATAATGTTAGTTATTTCCTTTTTCTTCCTCATTTATGATTACCACTACCATTAAAACCTTCCTTTTTTTTTTTTTTGGTTATTTGGATTAGGGGCACTGAAAATGGGAATGAATTTATGCATAAAAAGGAACTCATTGAGGCAGCTGAAACAAGTGGATTGTCGCGTGTGCCAATAGTGTAATTTGGTGTTCTAATCAAATAATGGTGTTGGTGTTCTGATTACTTTGTTAATATCTAACATATTCTCTTTCCATGTCTAGGCCAGAAAAGGCAAAAGGGCAAGCCGGACATTTTGGAAGCTCCCCAAGGGACTGGTACACTGGATGGAGCTGCATGAAAACGCTGATAACTAGAGGCCTTGTCGTGAAGTCAAGTTGCCCAGCCAAGTATGCTTAGTCAGTTACTTCATACTGCTCCTTATGTCTGTACTACTATGTGCAGCATCTAACCTATCAGTTGGCTTACTAGTTCAGAGTGGAGAAGAGCAATATGCTAAGAGAGACTTATTATAAACAGACCTGTCCTTGTTTTTTGGATGTTGTTAAGACCACGTGCTTTTGATGACTATTATGCAGATACATGCTGACCGAAGAAGGGAAGGAAGTAGCACGTGAATGCCTATCCAGATCTGGAATAACTGATCCAAATAAGAGGTTGGATGGTTTTCAAAGATGTTCAAATTTTGAGCACAGAGACAAATTGCATGATGATATTCGAGGAGTCTCGCCAGATTTAGAGTGTGTTATTGTTGATTCAGTTGAAAAGGAAGCACCTATTAGTTTGAAGAAGCCAAAGATGTCAATAGACGTGCCACCTGAATATCTTGAAAAGGTTGTTTCTGAATCTATTTGCATTACAGGTTGTTTTAGTTTTTCCTTGAATTCAGAATTAGCTCATTTATATATTTAATTGTAGTGCAAGTGTGTTGATCATTCTTAGTTTGGGACTTCAATCATATTTCGTAATGGTTAATACTTGCATCAACAAAATTTAACTTATTTATCTAGGCATACAGTAAATTTCTTCAATATTTTCACTGTTCATTTTCTCATTAAACTTGTGCTTTCAATATGTAGTTTGGCAGCATGGGTTTTTCACGGCAACAAATTATCCGTGCTTTTTCTGAGGTTACAGAAACATCCCAGAGAAAGGACATATCTTCACTTTGGCCAACCGTTCTTTGTCGCCTTCGAGAAGATGAGATTTATGGTTCAACATCCTTACCTAAATCTATAGTTGATGACCATTATACTGCACCAACTTCAAATCGACATAGAGATGGTAGTGATCACTTTACTTGGAGAAGAATGTGATATTTCTGAATTTGTCACCATTAGATCATCTTTCATGCCTTTGATGCCAGGTCAAGCGAGGTTGTCTACCAGTGAGAATAGACAACCGCATGGAACAGCTGCCTCTAGAAACCAAAAGTCATTGCATGATCGTGAGTTTGGACAGAGTTCTTGTACTTTGAGAGCTTGCTCATCTACTGTAAGTTTTATTTAGATCAGCAATTGTACTCATTGATTTTGTACTATACAAACTATTATTTGTAAAAAGAATGTACAATTACCACGTAGATGGAAAATTAAGATGCTGGTCTTCCTATCTTTTCCACCGATCATCACCTGAAGTCCACCATGTGAAAATCTGATATTTCCACTTTGCTGGTCATATATACATAATAAAGAGCTGATTAGTGGTCTGTATATTTAGAATTTTTTTGTCTAAATTAAGGATCTGAACTGATTATGTTAAGAAATTTCATTGGTATCTGATTCTTCATTCATCTTTTTCTCTATGCTATATTCAGGATTATGCTGCAAACAAGCTCCATGTTCAAGGATTAGATTCTAAAGCAAACTCTTTATCTATGCCACCTTTAGCATTTGGAGAGAAGTTTGGGGATGTATATGAAGTAATTTTGATATTAGATAATCGGGAGCAATTTGCTACACAAGGGTGAGCGTTCCGTCATGGTTTTGTATATGTTTTTACACTAACAACAAGCTTTCTAAGATTTTAGGATAAACATGGATTCGTTAGATTGTGCATAGTAGATTTCATCAAGTTAAACATATCATACCAGTATAACTGCATATTTCTTGCTCATGCATACCAATAACTTTTAACCATGCTTGTTAATTGTCATTCCTTTTTCTCTGCCGCCATTATAATTTAGCTCATGTTCAAGGTACAAGTATAACAAAAATGTTTATTCTACGACAAGATTCAAATAGACCTATTATCAAGCTTGACATTGTGATTTGTGACAATAGTAAACACGTTTTGATGGTTCAATTTGTTTTTGATAATGCTATCAATTAGTTTCATCATTCTTACCTACTAGAAAGATCATCACGTTTATGATAACTGTTCATGAAAATCAGTTTCTTAATGCAAGGATTTGCATAGAGCTATGGTAGCAATAAACTTCTGCACGTTATCCTTTGGGTAGTAAAAAATATTCTTCTGTGTCTTCTTTTGTTCGGTAGTCTTGTCAAGTCTTGCGTATCTAGATCACCTTTCTTCAAAGAAACAGATTCAATAAAAATTGATATGATGCTACAAACAAGAAGAGTTGAAGACTCTATCTGCTTGTCATGGGCCCGAAGCCTGTCTAAATTTTTATGTTGCCACCACACTTGTATCCTGACAAAATGCAAACTACAGCTAGCAAAATATAAGATCTGAAACTGTATTGTCTGATTCCTAATACCTCACTAGATGTGCCGAAAACTCCGATAACAGATATGTAACCCCCTTAATTGGTAGTGAGCTACGTAAATATCTGTGTGTAATGAATTGTGTTTGATCTATTAATGGTGAAGCACATTTCCAGAATTCTATGTTCTATACTTGTATTAGCTTTCATGCATTCCATTACTTAGGCATGATCATGTATATGTTCTTTATCAGTCCATTCCTGGCATTCAGACCTCATCTTGTGATAACAGCTATATAAACACCCCCCCACCCCCTCCACCCCCACACCCGAGAGGGGTTCTGAGCTACATAAGTATCTGTGTGTATAATGAATTCTGTTTGATAAATTAATGGTGACAACACATATCTGGGATGCTATGTTCTATACTTGTGTTTCATTTTCATGCATTCCGTTACTTAGGTATGATCAGGTATATGCTCTTTACCAGTTTATTCCTGGCATCCAGGCATCACCTTGTATTTAATTCTTCTTAGATAGTCATGGTGTTTTCTGAATTGTAAAATAACAGGGATCTCTAAGAAACTCCACCATTCTGCCCCCTTCCCTGTCTTGCCTCCCAAAGAAAACTGAAATGGAAATACATTTATAATTTCTCAAATGATGAATCTTGACTGTCTTTTTTTAGGTCTTTATGACCTTTCCAAGTCCATTTTTTATGTTTGTATTTAATTAATTGTTCAATTTCGGTTGAGTTCTTGATGTTGCGTTTGAATTAGTTCCTGGCAGGTTTGTCGTTATCTAATTTTCTGCACTACAATATTGCGAAATCGATTTGTTTCCGTTCCCTTTGCAAGGATTTTTTAAAGTGAAAATGCATCCCCAGTCTTGAACTGGTTACTGATGTAATTTCTCGTTTGGCTTTTCAGCATTCTGAATTGTATAGACATTTCCTATGCCACTTCCAATGATGAGTTATTATTGTTAAGACGTTACACGTTACACATCGCTCTTTTTCTTTACAGGTCAAGATCAAGGAAAATCATAGACAACATATGTTCTCAGTTTCACATCCAGATAGAGGTCAGCACAAGTCTCACTGTTTTCCTCCAGAGGACTCAATCGTCTTAGCCTGGTCTTGTTTTAGTTTTATGAATGTTGATATTATAAGTCATGTGCTAATTTTTATGTAAAAAGTGAACTTTCGCTGCTGCCATTGCCACCTTATTATGTACCATTCGAGGTTGTCAGCATCTCAATGAAGGCGCATATAGGCTTAAACAAATTTGGTAACTCATGATTTAATTTTAAATTTTTTACAGGTTAGAAGGTTGCCAGTGGGTGATGGTATTTGGATAGCTCGTCATAAGTATCTTGATAGCGAATATGTTCTTGACTTCATTGTTGAAAGAAAGAATATTGATGATCTGCGCCACTCAATCAGGGACAATAGATACCGAGATCAGAAAATGCGTCTGGTGGTATGGTTTCTTTCTTAAAATCTGAGTGTTATTTTTGCTTTTTGCATCTCATGGTGGTGGTTAATATATAGCCATATCCTTTAGTTTCTGATTGATGGTTCTGCAAATGTATCCAACCAGATATCCAAAATGTGGCCTCATATTTTGCCCACAGACAACATCTGAGAAGCTATATGGTGTTATATTTCCTTAAATTTGGCAAATGATGCATTTTAAAGCTATGAGCACATGGATACTAGATATCAAATTAGAGCTTAGAAAGTCAAATATATAAACTGTTGAAGGGAGTAAAAGCTGAATATATTATTAATGTAGTGCAGGATATATATTACATAGACACCAACTAACCTCTATACATAATAGAGCATAGAGAGACCTATTAGACTAAGAATCCTAATCCATATCAGAATCAATCCTATCTAATATCAACTTCCTAATACTACTAGATATCTACTTAGACAGTAATTCTAACACTTCCCCTCAAGCTGGAGCATGTCTAGCGTGCACAGCTGCTTGTAGAAACAAAAGAAATTAAAATCTAACAAATTAAAACATTCTAAGAGCTGAAACTAATTCATCCTCCCCTTAGACTAAGAAACCTTGAAGCTTGGAATCATCCTCCTCTAACCTTGAAGCTTGAAATCATCCTCACCCTCAAGCTGAGAAACTTTGAAGCTCGGAATTAAAATCCAGTGCAACATTCTTGGGGCGTGCCGCGTGCATCATTGAGGATCACAATATATTGTGATAAAGTAGACACATAGAGATCACGAATTAAAATTTGCAATGTTTTAACTCCAATTCTAGTTCTGAAGTATATATTAACATTCAAAATGGCTTTGTTAATCTTTCTCCATCCAACGATGCATGTAAATGGCTTGTACATCGGCTGGAATATATAAAAAGAACTCCTGGAAAATGGTCCCAAATCTCTTAAGTGAAGTCTTTGAAAGATTTACAAATTTCCTTTTTCCTTTGCTCAACTAATCCTGTTACCTGCACAAAAGCTACCAATTAATATGTTATTTATGTTTTGTCATGCTATTTTTTGAGCTAGATGAAAAATCATTAGTCTTGTGAATTGTGTTCAGCTTATTAAACTTGCAAACTAGTTATCTGCTGAATCATTTTCCTTTTTTTTTTTTTTTTTTTTTTTCATATTTACATTTTCAAAGTAAAGTATTTTTCCTAAGTTTCCTTCTCTTTTTTATGAATGATCATTAATATGTTACCTTCCCCCTATTAATTATCTTTCAAAGAGATGTGGGCTTAAGAAGATGATATATCTGGTGGAAGGTGATCCGAACTCTTCTGAGGCTGCTGAAAGCATCAAAACAGCGTAAGCAGGCCAGCATATTTTCTCTAGTTTTATGATTTTCTGTCAATTATTTTTGTCAATACAAATCACCCATTTCCGGAGAGAGCCATTTAGCTGCAAGATATGAAATCATTACCAAGAAGGGAGAGAAATGCTCCTGTTTCCTCCAATGAGTCTCCCTTTCGCTCCAATGATCTCATTGTATTGTCCTCTGTGCTCATTTCCAGTGATCTACTTCAGGTCAAAATTTACATATTTTGGTTATAATGTCCGTTGGAACTTACCTAATTTGCAAATGATGCCAGTTGCTTCACAACAGAGATCTTGGAGGGGTTTGATGTGCAAAGAACAAGTGGTTTAGCAGATACTTTGAAAAAGTATGGTTATCTTACTCAATCAATAAACCAATACTACAGATCTCTGGATCGTGAGCAGAAGAGTGCCGGAGCTTGCCCTCCTTTTGATGAATTCATCAGAACTTGTGAAGAGTTGGATAAAATGACAGTTAGTGATGTATTTGCAATCCAACTCATGCAGGTATGAATCATACTTGAGGATTACTGCTATTCTAGTTGTGTCATCATCTTTGCAATTGATTTAAGGAAGTTTAGTGATATGATCTTATTCTTATTTTGTCATGTATCAAAGAGGGGAAAGAGTGATGATTTTTTTTTTTTGTTTACGACACCAGGTTCCACAAGTAACAGAGGACATTGCTCTTTCTGTTCTTGATATGTACCCAACATTGCTTTCTCTTGCTCGTGCCTACTCGGTTCTTGTAAGTTCTTTCCGTCGCTACTATCAGGATCACATTGGCAAAGGTTTTAGAGCCTATATATGCTTTAATATTGTTCCACTAAGTCTTTTACTCAGTGGTAGAAGTTGACTTTCACACTCTAGAAACATCTGGTTATAGGTGCATCCTTAATTGGACAGTTTTTACATTAATTTTTGTTTATATGGTGTTATATGCTTGTTTCCCCCAGCATAAGGTTTCTTAGTGTTCAAAATTATCCTGTTCACCGTCTAAGTGCAGTGGTTTCTGCCCTTGCGGTTTGGCTTTTGTAGGGTTTGAACTTTGTAGGTACCAGTTTAATATTCTTGGTTAAATGTACAGGGTTTACTCTTATTAGACCCATTTAAAAACCAAAAGGAAGCTGTTGAATGACCATTACACCCCTGGATGTTTTGGCGATGTTTATATTTGTACAGGGTGTACGTGTAATGTTTTGACTTGTGCAATTTCGCTACGTTTATAACTTAAATGGGAGTAAAATGTTGAATTTATTGTTAATTATGCAAGTTTTGGGGGAAGGAGTAATTATGTAAGATTAGTTTTCTTGTTTTCTGGATTGTTCAGTGGTACATTATTGAAAATTCTCGCCCTTGCTTCTTCAGTGAACCTTCTATGAATGGATTTTTGTTTTGTTACTATTATTCAGGATGGTGATATTTGTGCACAAGAGGAAATGCTCAAGAAGCAAAGCAACAACTTGATCAACGTCTCCGCCAGCAAAAATATATTCCAACTAGTTTGGGGTAGCTGAACATAATATATATATATATAGGGAGAGAGAGAGAGAGGAGAGGGTGTCCATGACCATAATTTGTTTATACGGGAGGGGGTCATGCATGTATAGAAAATTGAAGTAGCCTTTAGATTCTCATTCTGCAGCTACGAGAACCAATTGTAACTTCTTCCTTGAACATCAATTGAAGTTGCCTTTAGATTCTCATTCTGCAGCTACGAGAACCAATTGTAACTTCTTCCTTGAACATCAATTGAAGTTGCCTTTAGATTCTCATTCTGCAACTACGAGAACCAATTGTAACTTCTTCCTTGAACATTTTGATGTTGTAACTTCTTTATATTCTTTACATTGCAGTCTGATTCAAAGATCAAAGACAAACAGATAGTTTACTTGGATATATATATATATATATATATATATATATATATATATATATATAGGATTATATTTAGGGGTGCCAAATAGAGGGGCGGGTTGGATTCAAATAATTAAATAAATTGAATCTAAAATGGGTTGAAGGTTAATGAGTTTTTCACGGATTGAATTTTTAATGAGTTTAAGTGGGTTGCGGTGGTCTTTAGCGGGTTGTTAATGGATTTGACAATGATGGCTCTAATTGGTTCATACTCAATTCAAATACATAAGTATTCAAAATGCTCATCACTGATGTGTTTGATCTGTTTCGGATCTATTTAGTCTAATTGATATGTTTTCAATATGTTTCTTGTTTTAAATCCGTTCGACTTATTTTAGACATGTTTTGACCCATTTGATCTGATTTCATGTGTTTCGGAGCGGTTTGATCTATTTTAGATCCATTTGGATACGTTTGGCCCGTTTGGAATCCGTTTTACCTATTTTTCACCTGTTCAACCTATTTGAGACAATATTAACTTGTTTTGAATCCCCGTTTTATTCGGTTTTCTATTTGTTCGAACTATTTTAAACTCGTTTTGGATCCGTTTCACCCCATTTTGATCTGTTCGATCTATTTTGGACTCATTTCACCAATTTTTCGACCTATTTGACTCATCTTGGACTTGTTTCACCAATTTTCGACTCATTTGTTATTTTTTACCCATTTTCAACTCATTTGCCATTTTTGACCCATTTTCGACTCATTTGCCATTATGAATCTGTTTGACCTATTTTGGACACATTTCATATTTTGGACTCGCTTTACTTCTCTGACCAATTTGACCATTTTTGGACTCATTTCACCCGTTTTGAACAGTTTGACCTGTTCGACCCTTTCACCCATATTTTGGACACATTTCATATTTTGGACTCGCTTTACTTCTCTGACCAATTTGACTATTTTTGGACTCATTTCACCCGAGTCTAAAATGGGTTAGACAGGTCGAAAAATTGGTGAAATGGATCCAAGATGGCTTGAACCGGTCGAAAATAAGGTAAAATTGGTTCATAATGGGTAAACGTATTCAAAATAGGTCAAACGAGTCTAAAATAAGTTAAACAAGTAGAAAAACGGGTGAAACGGTCTAAAATGAGTCAAAACGGTCTAAAATAGGTTGAACAAGTTGAAAAATGTGCCTAAACAGGCCAAAAATGTCCATAATTGGCCCAACAGGTTGAAAACATGTTGAAAACGGATCAAATAAGTTGAAAATGAATCAAACGTATCTAAAATGGTTCAAACCAGGGGAAGACATATTCGTAAATAAAGCTTTCTGGAATACCCAACCTAAAGGTATTTGATTGGTCTGGGTGGGGGGAGGCAACATGTTTAGTTTTGACTGTTGGAAAAAAAAATAAAAAAAATAGTGTAATCAACACTTTATTTATATGCAACACAAATCCATGAAATCTCCAAAATTTTATTATTATTATCTTTTTAAACACACATCCAAGTGGAATTAAATTCAAATAATTGCCTTAGAGAATAAATTTATTAACCATTTGGACGGACCCTACTGGCCTCCAAAATTTTATTCTAACTTTTAAATGGTTAAATATCTTGCTTTTGTAAAAAAGAAAAACATAAATTGGCTTTTGAGGGTCATGGGCCTTCGAAGCCTAACAACGGGATCTTGTGAATTGTGACATTGTGATATATCTACCGTCTACGCAATACGCGGCAACAGTCATATAGTAAGTGGCCTACCATTTCTTGTACAGTAATGGATCTTTCATATTGGGCCTTGTTATTTCTCAAGGATCCTCAATTAAATATGTTTAAGGGCTTAAATGTTAATCATTAACAGCATTATCATGAGTGATAAAACCAATAAAATGCAAGTAATCCCTCTAAATTATATTCAGTAGACATGGACCATTATGTGATTGCGTTGGCTGAATTGTTTTTCTTTCGAAAAGCCTCAAATGTTGATTTTACTAATACGGCAAGTTCATAGGAATATATATATATATTTTTTTTAAAGATACCAATGAAGGTCGGCTTAAAATGTTTAAAAGATCTTTGTTACGAGGAGTTGGGTGTGTAAAAGAATATTTCGAGAATAATGTTGGGATTACTAAATATTGGTTTTATGATTTGTTTTTAATGTATAGAGAATGAAATTTTAATTATTTCGGTCAAGATTTTCAAGATGAAGATTTAGAGGGTTTAGGTGTTTACTTGTAAAGAAACATTTCAAGACGGTAGGGTTTATTGATTGCTACATGTTGTTTATTAGGGGTGGGTCACCAATAAAATTCCCTTTAATTTTTGTTTAAAAAAAAAATAAAAAAAATATTGTAACATTCCTACGTATCATGCATGAATATGAGGATACCAATACAATACGTATATATATATATATATATGTTTATATACTGTAGACAAATAAATAAACTTTAGTTTATTAAATTAATTTACTATTTAATATTTTAAAATTATCCTAAATTTAATTTCAAAGTTAAATAGTTAAATTAATTAATATTGTAATGTTTATTTTATCCACAAATCAAATGATAACAAGTGTCACAGTGACATATTTCAACCAATTAAATTGAATTTTGCAGTTTAAAGGAGTCAAGACAAATCATATGGCGACACGTGGCGTATTGCGTCACACCGACTAATCAAATTAAAGTCTTGTATGATATTATCTCTTTAAAAATAAAAAGAGATAAAGATTTTCGCCCATCCGAACTATGACCCTTTTGACATTTCACCATCCCAACTATTTTTCACCTGAAACCACCATCTAAACTTTCAATTTCTGACAAACCACCATCCCACAGCGGTTTTGACCCTTTTTTGAGCGGTTTTGACTCTTTTATCAGCGGTTTTGGATGTTTTAACACATAATCTATGGAAAAATAACAAAGAGAGACATAATTACATGTGTTAAAACATCCAAAACCGCTGAAAAAAGAGTAAAAACCACTCAAAAAAGGGTCAAAACCGCTATGGGATGGTGGTTTGTCAGGAATTGAAAGTTTAGATGGCGGTTTCGGGTGAAAAATAGTTGGGATGGTGAAATGCCAAAAGGGTCATAGTTCGGATGGGCAAAAATCTTTATCTCAAATAAAAATATAAAGAGATAAATATCCATATGATTTTATTTGATATTATCTCTTTAAAAAAATACAAGAGATAATTATTAAATAAGCTTGAGTTGAACTTTAACTCTTGAATCCCACACCTATATAAGGGGTCATGTGTAGTTCATTAAACACACAACACAAATACAAGAAGACTAAGGAGAAGAAGAAGGTCAAAGTTCTCTCTACAAGTTCAAGACGGAGTTCTAAGACGTTCTTCCCTGAAGTTATCAAATCAAGGCGTTTGATCCGCTATTAAGGCTTTTTACCGACGAATCGGCGTTATATTCAAGCTAAATCCACGGAGTTACCAACGAGTTCAAAGGCGTTCTTGGCGGAATTCACCAAAATCTGGCGTTTGATTCGTAAACAAGTCAAAGGACCTACGGATTAACATTATTACAAGCTAAATTCGAGGTTGAAGAAGATCAAACCATCAAATCCATCAAGGAGTGTTTGAAGATTTCAACAACTTTAAATTTGAAGGAAGAATCAGAGGATCAAAGTGAAAATTGAAAACCTACTTTTACTTAAATTATCAAATAATTTGTATTATCTATTCGGTGTTGACCAAAAATCAATAAACGGGAATTTTTAGTGCAAACAGATTGGCACACCCAGTGGGACCGATCTTACCTCTCATCACTCGATGGCTCCTAAAAACCAACCCAACCCGAAGAATAAGGGAGTTGATCCGAAGAACCAAGATGGCACTGGGCGGTCTTCTACAGACGGTCGTGACTCGAAATCATCGAATGGTTCAACTCCTTCAACCCTCAAGGAAACTAAATTAAAGGAAACTTATTTTACTGAAGAGACGGTACTTATGACTCTCAAGAGCAAGTTGCCCAAATGGCTCAAGCAATGGCTAACTTGTAAAAGACTTTGCAAATCCTGGTCTATCTACTCGTAACCCTCAAACTCTTTCGATTCAAGCCACTGTAGATGGAAAGCGAGTGAACTTGTCTCCTCAACATGACTCTGGGTCAAAGCCTAATAACTCTACTACATCCATCGCCTCCCTATTTGTGCAAGAACTGCAAAATATGATAACCAATAAAATTAGAGCTCAGTATAGTGTGTCCTCCCAAAATTCTCCAACTTACTCAAAGCCATACACTAAATGCAATGATTCTTTAAGGATGCCGATGGGTTATCAACCACCAAATTTTCAACAATTCGATGAAAAGGGCAATTCGAAGCAACATGTCGCTCATTTTGTGGAAAAATGCAACAAGGCGGGTACATATGGTGATCATTTGGTGAAACAATTCATGCGGTCACTTAAAGGAAATGCTTTTGATTGGTATGTTGATTTGGAGCTAGAATCGATCGACAGTTGGAACCAAATGGAAAAAGAGTTCTTGAATCGTTTCTATAGCACTCGTCGCACTGTAAGTATGATCGAGCTCACTAATGCAAAACAATGGAAAGATGAACCAGTCATCGATTACATTAACCGTTGGCGATCATTTAGCTTAAATTGCAAAGACAAACTCTCAGAAATATCTGCAATTGAAATGTGCATTCAAGGGATGAATTGGGGATTCCTCTATATCTTGCAAAGGATCAACCCCGCGGGCCACGACTTCGAAGAATTGGCCACTTGCGCTCACGACATGGAGCTCCAATTAGCTAAGAAGTTGATTGAGCTTCCCGAACCAAAACGTCCAAATGAAAGTGGAAGGGTGGACGACCTTAAATATTGCAAGTACCATCGAGTCATTAGTCACCCCACAGAAAAGTGTTTTGTGATTAAAGAAAAGATCATGGAATGTGCAAATGATAGAAAGATCATCCTTGACGATGGAGATACTACACAAGTGAATATCACTAGTATCACAACTTTATCAGGCGTCAATGGAGGCAAAAGAAGTATCATGTATCATCAAAGAAATCAAATTCAACAAATGCATACAGACCGCTAAGAAAGTACCGGGGCAACTAAAATTCAAATAAAAGTTGAAATATTCCTTGATAAGAGTATAAACTGTCAAATATACTCCTAAATACGAGTATAAATTATTTTCAAATTTAAATTCAAATTCAAGTGTATTCCTTAACATGAGTATAAACTATTTAAAATCAAAATCAAGTACTCCTTAACAAGAGTATAAAAAAATCAAGTACTCCTTAAACACGAATATAAACTGGTTAAGTCAAAATCAAGTGTTGTACTCCTTGACACAAGTATAAATTGTTTAAAATCAAATGCAAATTTATTCCTTAACACGAGTATAAACTATTTAAAATTAAAGTCAAGTGTGCTCCCTGACACGAGTATAAAATGTCAACGAGTTTGACAGAAAAAAAAAATTGAAATACGTCATGACTTAATCCTCTTGAGTGGGTACGTAGGCAACTTGAATTAAATTTAAAGTTCAGTCACATCTTCGAAAAAAAAAAAAAAAGAAGTTATGTCCAATAAATTTGAGTACTTCAAGTCTCGTTTTTTGCACGACTATTAGGTATGTTTTTCACCAAGCCTTGAAGTGGGGGCATTTGTAGACGAATAAATAAACTTTAGTTCATTAATTTAATTTACTATTTAATATTTTGAAATTATCCTAAATTTAATTTCAAAGTTAAATAGTTAAATTAATTAATATTGTAATGTTTATTTTATCCACAAATCAAATGATGACAAGTGTCAAAGTTACATGTTTCAACCAATTAGATTGAGTTTTGCAGTTTACAGGAGTCAAGACAAATCATATGGCGACACGTGGCCTATTGTATCACACCGACCAATCAAATTCAAGTCTTGCACGATATTATCTCTTTAAAAATAAAAATATAAAGAGATAAATATCCATGTGATTTTATTTGATATTATCTCTTTAAAAAAATACAAGAGATAATTATTAAATAAGTTTGAGTTGAATTCTAACTCTTGAATCTCACACCTTTATAAACGGGTTATGTGTTTTTCATTCAATACACAACACAAATACAAGAAGACTAAGGAGAAGAAGAAGACCAAAGTTCTCTCTACAAGTTCAAGGCGAAGTTCTAAGGCGTTCTTCCCCGAAGTTATCAAATCAATGTGTTTGATCCGCTATTAAGGCGGTTTACCGGCGAATCGGCATTATATTCAAGCTAAATCAACGAAGTTACCGACGAGTTCAAAGGGGTTCTTGGCGGAATTCACCAAAATCTGGCGTTTGATTCGTAAACAAGTGAAGGACCTACGGATTAACGTTATTACAAGCTAAATTCGAAGTTGAAGAAGATCAAACCATCAAATCCATCAAGGAGTGTTGGAAGGTTTCAACAACTTTAAATTTGAAGGAAGAATCTGATGGTCAAATTGAAAATTAAAGACCTACTTTTACTTAAATTATCAAATAATTTGTATTATCTATTCAGTGTTGACCAAAAATCAATAACGGCAAATTTTTAGTGCAAACATATATATATATATATATATAACTTAATAAGTGTTTATGAGAGTTTGATTTAACACGATAAAATAATATTGAATTATTTTTATAAATTTTATTAGAAGTACGAAGAATTAGATAATTTGTGGGAATTTTAACAAAAGAAAAACATTTATCAGATTTCATTTGATGCTTTTGAATATGGAAAGATAAGAGATTATTTGAGGACTAACACTATTTTTAATATTGATGGACTTCATCAACATTAAGGTGTACATTAGTATTCAAACTAAAACTTAATAAATCACTTTACGAATACTTTATTTGTAGCTTTATATCAATAATCAATTTCGAAACCTTAAAGTGATACGAATAAAATACATATGAAGATTTGAAATCAAGATACTAAAACGTTTCACATGTAATGATCATCATAGCTTGAAATTTAAATACATACGAATTGCTCCTTACAATATTGTATTAATAATAAATCATTACATTGCATTAAAATTTTCAAAAAGAAAAAGTAAAGCTCCAATCATTATTTTTAAACAATGAGTTCTGTTATAACAATAAGCACAAAATTAGTAAAGACAATCTAATTGAAGAATTGAAATGATGGATTATCTTTTCATTTCTCACCTTTCTTGCTTTTTATAAATAAACGAACCAACCTGAATATGGATACCCTAGTAAATATTGTAATTTGTCCATCCTCCATACCAGAACGGATAATTTTATCTCAAATTGAGTGGCCGAGCTCCGGCCAATTATATAATAAGTATATTATATTTTTATTACACTCCTTATTAATAGATTATTCTCCCTATATTTTCTATCAATCAAAACATAAACATAAAATATTCGTCCCCTCATTGCACGAATTTGATCTGATCAAGTTCAAATTAGAATATCCCATCCAAAAACTAGTTCAACCGGGAGAATTATCCAATCATCATGTATTCAACCTCATATTTACAATTTTCTAGGTGGGACATCTAACAAAGCCCAGAGCGTAACAAAAAGTCATATTTTCCTATTAACGCAGATATATAATAAAAAATTTGACTAAAGACGAATTAAACTCCAATTATATTTCAAAAAGATAATACACAACAAAAATGTTGGTTGGCAAATTATTACATACGGACATCTTTGCTAGATTTCCTAATAACCCTCTTCCAATCATACTCTTGGATTCATCCAACACGTAAAATTTGGTGGTATTACAACTTTGAAAGCAATGTGATATATGGAGAAAAAAAAGCATGGTATATAAATATTGGATACAACACTACAAAAATGTCCCTCTTGGAATAGACCTATCTATCTATATCTTCTATCTATATATATATTATTATTTTATTATATCTTATAAAAGCACGAATAGTTTCTTACAAAATACGGATCGCCTAAAATATCCTCACGACAATTACTTCATTAATTATTAGTCAAGGATAATGATGTAAATACATGTTATAGATTATTAGTTAATTATATTTAAAAAGCACATATTAACATAAAATAGGACTCTTTGTAGAAGTAAAATTTCTCCAATTTACCTAGAAAAGATATATAGTTCAACAAGGATTGTTTTAATATTACTATATTAATTAATTGTATTCAAATTTTATATTATAAGTTGTCTATTTTTTTAATTTTAAGGCCTATAATTTAAAATGTTATAATAAGATATATCTAATGAATTGAAAAACAACAAATTGATTCACTTTATTTTAATAATTTTTTGTAATTATGTAAAATAAAATATTATTTAGATAAGTTACATAAAATAATTTTCAATAAATCAAGCATAATGTAAGTCTAATTATATAAGTCCATAGTTCTATTTATCTAAATCAATAAACTTTCTTAAAATATAATCATATCATAATTCTATAAATTTATCTAATTAACAAAATAATATAATTTAATGATTTATATAAAATATTTTTCAATAAATTAATTAATCCTAATGTAATATTTTTAATTAACTAATACTAATATAATTTTAATTATTTAAATCTAATTAACCATATAATCTTCCTTTAGTTTATATGATAAAATATAAACTAAATACTTCAAAGCGCGAATAGCGTTTTTGGTTTCTTAATTCTATAATTTTAATTAATTGTATTCAAATTTTATAATATAAGTTGCCTGTTTTTTTATTTTGAGGCCTATAATTTAAAATGTTATAATAAGATATATCTAATGAATTGAAAAACAACAAATTGATTCACTTTATAAAATTTTGTAATTATGTAAAATAAAATATTATTTAAATAAGTTACGTACAATAACTTTCAATAAATCAATCATAATGTAAGTCTAATTATATAAGTTCATAGTTCTAATTATCTAAATCCATATCTTAAATTATAATCATATTATAATTCTATAAACTTATCTAATTAACAAAATAATATAATTTATGATTTACATAAAATATTTTTCAATAAATTAATTAATCCTAATGTAATAATTTTTATAACTAATACTAATATAATTTTAATTATCTAAATCCAACTAACCATATAATCTTCCTTTAGTTTATATGATAAAATATAAACTAAATACTTCAAAAGATGAATAGCGTTTTTGGTTTCTTAATTCTACAATTTAGAATTGTAGCTTCTCAGACCAAAGTTACTTTAAATTAAGAATACTAAGAAAACTCAATATGTGTGCATATAAAAATAAGATATAAACTAATTTTATACATAATTTTTACAATATTCGATTAAACATTTATATAAATATACTCTTTTAATTATTTCTACTATATATATAAAATCAATTATAAAAAAAATAAACATAAATCTGAAATAATACTCACTAGAAGATTACAAATAAAAAAATAGAATGCAAGATCAAATGACAAAGAGAATATAAAAAAGAGATAAATTAAATAAAAACGAAATAAAGAATAGTTGGTTTAAAAAAAAGAATTACTTGATTTTAATGTATATGCACATGCATACCAAAATTAAGAACGACTTGAAATATCTTTACAAATATATGCGAGAATTAATATAGCGTAATGGTGACAAAATTTCGAAGATTAGATTAAAAATTTCAAGATGTTAGATTGGGTGTCAGTTCAAGAAAGATATGGAATTTTTTTTTAATTTAAACTAAATGAGATTGATCCAATAGTTATCAATTTATTTTTACATTCTCCAAAGTAGCAATATACAACTTATTGGCCGAATGATTAGATTAAAAATTTCAAGATATTAGATTGGGTGTCAGTTCAAGAAAGATATGGATTTTTTTTTAATTTAAACTAAATGAGATTGATCCAATAGTTATCAATTTATTTTTACATTCTCCAAAGTAGCAATATACAACTTATTGGCCGAATCTAAACTTGAAGGACATTTTGAATTGGGATCATTACTCAGAAATAATGGTTCTTGAACAGTTTTCAATGTGCTCGAAAAGCAAAAAAATAAAACAAAAATACAAAGAATTTCTAAAGCATTATGCATGAGACAAATAAGGTAAATATTCAAATGATTTGGAGGAAGAATTGAGGGCAGAATATAACAAACTATGGCAACAAAAAGAGATTATTTGGCTTTAAGAGTTGAGAATTAATTGGCTCAAATTTAGGGATAAACAAACAAGTTTCTTTTATCTGTCAGCCATAATGAGAAGAAGAAGGAATCAGATGAATGCTCTGAAAATAGACAATAAATAAGCAACCAACAAAGATTATCAGGTGTGTATTTGTCTAATTTCAAAAATTAACACTCTACAAAAAAAAAAAAAAACGAGTTTTAGCCCATTATATTGTGCAAAATATTGCTCAAATTAATACTTACTAGAAGAATACAAATAAAAAAATAGAATGCAAGATCAAATGATAAAGAGAATATAAAAAAGAGATAAATTAAATAAAAAAGAGATAAAGAATAGTTGGTTAAAAAAAAGAATCACTTGATTTTAATGTATATGCACATGCATACCAAAATTAAGAACGACTGTGAAATATCTTTACAAATATATGTGAATAAAGCGTAATGGTAACAAAATTTTGAAGATTAGCTTAAAAATTTCAAGATGTTAGATTTGGTGTGAGTTCAAGAAACGATATGCAAATTTTTTTAATTTAATCTAAATGAGATTGATCCAATAGTTATCAATATATTTTTACATTCTCCAAAGTAGCAATATACAACTTATTGACCGAATCAAAATTTGAAGGACATTTTGACTTGGGATCATTGCCCAGAAACAATGGTTCTTGAATAGTTTTCAATGTGCTCGAAAAGCAAAAAAAAAAAAAAATGAAAAAAAATACAAAGAATTTCTAAAGCATTATGCATGATACACACAAGGTAAATATTCAAATGATTTGGAGGAAGAATTGAGGGCAGAATATAATAAACTATTGCAACAAAAAGAGATTATTTGGTTTAAGAGTTGAGAATTAATTGGCTCAAATTTAGGGATAACCAAACAAGTTTCTTTCATCTGTCAGCCATAATGAGAAGAAGAAGGAATCAGATGAATGCTCTGAAAATAGACAATGAATGAGCAACCAACAAAGATTATCGGGTGTTTATTTGTCTAATTTAAAAAATTAATGCTCGACAAAAATAAACGAGTTTTAGCCAATTACGTTGTGCAGCATATTGCGCATATTGCTCAAAATAATCACCAAGATGATTATACTTCGTTCAAACCGTATATTAAAAAAATTGCGCGATCGAACTAGAATAGCTTCATTCCCGACCAAGGCACCTATTAGAATATTTTGATGCCTGAATAAGTGTTACGAATGCTACATCACTCCAACGATAAAAAAGGGGCATGGTGCTGAAATTGAATATTGAAACAGGGTACGAAAAAACCCAATGGAATTTTTAAAAAGACTTTTAACTTTCTTCAAATTCCCAACGAAAATCATCAATATCATTATGAGCAGAATGTAGCGGATACAATCGGAGATTCTATAGAATGGTGAACCAACGGAGGTTGTACGGATGTGTGGCATTAGATAAGGTAATCACGTTCGTTTTATTTGTTTGTAATATGTATGGAACAACTTACATATATAATTGAAGAGACCATTTCGGCCTGACCTGGAAGCCAATTATGGTATATTAGAGAAGCTCTTACATGATCTCACACTTGCCTTTTGCGGACGACTTAATATTGGGAGTCAAACCTATCGTGGATGGAGCAAACTGCATTAAAAGTGTGGTTGAGACGTTTTGCAAGGAGTTGGGCCTCAAATTAAACTTATACAAATCACATGTGTTGTTTGCACCTTATATGACAAATGATTTAAAGCAGTAGGTTAGTAGAATTCTGGGCATGGAAAATACAGACAACTTAAGGAACTATTTGGGGGGTGCAAATGAACTTTAGTTGTAATTATAATGAGCATTTCCCGATTGTGATTAATAGAGTCTAAAAGCATCTCTTGGGATAGAAAGCCAAAATGACAAATATTTATTGACGAATGACACTTATTAAGTCCATCACGATCTCGATCTCCATCAACCACATGCACACAAATTGGCTCCCTAATCAGATGTACGATAAACTTGATCCACTCAAGCACAACTTTCTTTAGGCGATTAATATAACAAGGAACGAACCCATCTTGTAGAGTGAAAGAAGGTGACTGCAAAGAAGTAAGAATGTGGATTGGGTTTTAGAGAAGCCCAAAAGAAAATATAGTGATGCTAACTAAAACGGGATGAAGAATGCTTAACAAGGAGATGGCGTTATACATCAAAAAAATATTTAAAAAGGGATAACATTCTTGATCGAATATAAGCCTCGACTTATGGGTTTCCCGAGCATGGAAGGGGATAGTTAAAAACACTTGGATGGTGGAACCATTTTAAAAATGGAGGATTGGGAACGGTGAAGGGACATCTTTATGGAATGATAGATGGTTATCACAAGGTAAGCTGACGGACATCTTTGGAGATAACATTCATGAGGAGGATAAAGATCTTATGGAATGTAATCTCATTGGAAAAGATAAAAATTGAAACCTAAATAAGTTGAAAACATCACCGTCCAAAGAGGTGGTGAATGAGGTACTTAGTGTCCTAACACGCTGCATGATAATGGAGATAAGAGAGAATGAATTGTGTCAACTAAAGATAAATTCTCCTATAAAATGACTATACTCTACTTATGGCGTCGGATGAGACATGCAAGAAAAAACTTTAAATGAATTTGAAAATTACCTTACCCCAAAAATTCAAGATTTTCCTGTGGCTTTGCCAATATGATAGCTTGCTTACAAATGTATTGGAGTATGATAGAAAATTTAGGGAAAACTTGCGAGTGTCGGATGGGCTCAAAGAGAGCTTTAGTAGCAAAATACTGAATAATATGTTCCTAAAATATCCTGGGTGGGTTGTGTTGATCTTGACGCTCTAAAATTTTTGGAAAACATGGAACCGTTGGAGCTATCAAAATGTTATGAAGCTTAGAAATGTTGTTATTCGCCACATAAAAGAGTTATCTACGACCTTAGTAATAATCAATAAGGACACAACACAGGCAAAAGAAAATCTGCACTTAGTTGTCGTGAAATAAATTCGAGAAGTGATGGGTAAAACTAAAATCGGATTGAAGCTTTTATAACTACACCAAATGGGGCGTCATTCGAGATGGAAATTGGAGATGAATGCTAGGATATGTTATGAATCTTGGTATAGTTTCAATAATGTAGCAAAGTTATTGAACTTACCTAAAGGATTAAAACTAACTTTGGAGAGATACTTTTCAAAAATTAATGTGGAGATTGATTTGGAGACGGTCGTTAAATGAATAACAATGAAGGATACTAAAAAACAACTAATGAGAAATGTAATATTTGATTGGCGAAGGTTACTCCAAAGATTTTGAGGAACTTTGATTAAATAAATCTCGAGAGAAAGAAACATGATGATGGATAAATTGGCGAGGATAGGTCATAAGGTTCAAGATGGTTATTGCTGCTAGGATGTTCTCATTCTTGAACATAAGCTTCCACTTATGGCTTCCTGAGCATGCAAGGGGATAGTTAGAACCAGTTGAATGGACGTCTCTATGGAATGATAGATGGTTATCACAAGCAAACTAGCGGACATCTTTGGAGATAAGATTCATGAGAAGGATAAAGATCTGATGGTATGTAATCCATTGCACAAATAAAAACTGAAACTTACATAAGTTGAAAATGTTATTGCCTAAGGAGGTGGTGGATGAGATACTTAATGTCCTAATTGCATTGCATGATAACGGAGATAAGAGAGTTTTGATTGGGTCAACTAACGACAAATTGTCCTATCAATCGGTTATAGTCTACTTATGGTGTCGGATGAGACATGGGAGAAAAATTGGAAATGAATTTGAAAATTACTTTGTCCCCAAAAGTTTAAGATTTTCTTGTGGCTTGCTAACATGATAGCTTGCTCATGAATGTACTGAAATATGACAGAAAATTTAGAAAAAGTGATGTATGTACACGCTGCTATATAGGACATGAATATGTGGACCACATGCTCAGAAGTTGTCCATTCGCATTCCGGGTGTCAGACAAGATTATTGATGCACAAACTGAAAGAAATTTCCATGGCATGCGAGTGTCGAACGGTCTCAAAGAGAGCTTTTATAATAAAATTCAGAGTAATATGTTATCTGATTATCATGCGTGGATTGTCTTGATCTTGACGCTTTAAAATCTTTGAAAAATACGGAACCGATGGAGATATCAAAATGTTATGAAACTTAGAAGTTCCACTCTTCGCCACATAAAAGAGTTAATGAAACCTCAACACTAATCAGTGTGGACAAAAAATACAGATAAAAGAAAAATATGCACTAAGTTATCATAGAATAAACCCGAGAAAGGATTGGTGAAACTAAACTCTGAGGTGAGCTTTTATAACCAGGGGAATCATTGAGATGACAGGGGCGTCATTCTAGATGACAGCTGAATATGGGGGTGTTAGGATACGCTATGGATCTTAGTAGAGTTTAAATAATATAGTGGAGTTATTGAGCTTACGCGGAGTATTAACACTAACTTGGGAAAGACACTTTTCGATGACTAAAGTGGGTATTGACTCGAAGATGGTCATGAAATGGATAACAATGAAGGATATTGAAATGGAACAAATGAGAAATGTAATTTAATTGATAAAGTTTACTCCAAAGGCCATACGAAACTTGAATTAAATAAATCTCTAGAAAAAGAAACATGATGACCGATAAACTGATGAGAATAGGTCATAAGTTTCAAGATGATTACTACGTTTAGGATGCTCCACCGGCAAAATTGGGTGATCTTTTAGGTTTTGTTCTATAATTTTTACATGTCTTTTCATTTTATTAAATATATTTGAAAGTTATGAACTATTACTTATGCTTAAAAGCGAGAATTATTTGGCTAAATTACTATACACTTAAATATATATATTTTTATATAATAACAAAATTTCAAATATTTTTATTGCTTATTTATTTAGATGTTCTCTACTTCGAATTTCTACTTATCGTAGATGATTTGAAAGAGAAATTTCATATAAATATTTTTGTATGTGTATATTTATTTAATCAAAATAAATATTTTTAATCTCTTAATTTGTTCAATAAATATAATAACTAAATTTATTTAAAAAAATTAAATAATAAACGTGCAACGCACGTTCACCTCACTAGTCCCCTAAAGTGTATATGCATTGTTTGGACCGCTAGATGAGTCTCTTATGAATCTTGCCATTATTCTCCTACACAAAATTGCACGTATAAATTAAATCCGTCGGCAGTACGTAATTGACAAACATATTTAAAACGAGATAAAAATATACTTTTGATCTTCATATTTACGACTTCATTAAATAAGTATTAATTTTAGGAACTTTAATCAGATCGGCTCGAAATCTAACTTCTCATTAAATTTGGATATCTTGAACATGTCCCTTCCACATTGATTGAAAGATAAACTAGAATATCGTGTTTGGCCATAAGTATATGTTTTTTTAGGTCACAAGCATATTTAAATTATAAAAAAAATTGAAGCCATTGAGTTATAATGTGTTAATATTATTTATGGAAAATATGTGGTGTTCAATGAAAATTTTAAATATCTACGTTTGGTAATTATATAAACTATACTTTGACATAAAAAATGACTAAAACTAAAATTCCAGATAATCCCTTTTACATGAATGATGGTAACGGAAATACTCGGAAAGAAATATATTAAAACCAATTATATAATATATGTCCAAATAATATTGATATGTACAATTTAGTTTTGAATTCATAATTATAATTATAAGCAGAACCAAAAGGGCATAGATAGGCACCAAGTCCGGTAAGATGTTTGCACCTAGTGCAATTAATGCAGGTAGAGAGTACATCTTACATGCTCTTCTTAACCGTTATGCGTTGAATTCTTATTTGGGAATTCATCGATATTTTTACTTAACTTTGACAATTCTTGCTAACAATCATGACAATTGGATTGAAATTAATTTAAAACAGACATCATTATCTCGAAATGTCACTGACTAATTGTGTTTATTGCAACTCTTTAGTTTATTTAGAGAACTCTTGATAGCTTAATCTTTCTAATTTACAAGGATTTTGATGGTGTCAAAATTTGGCTATGTACGGAATGGTAGACTTAGATTTCCAATTACCCAAGATATTTGTTTGCGTGAGGTAACTCTGATGCTTTCCTGAATTGAGATGAAGAAACAAACGTGAACTCAAAGGCAAAAAAGAAGGAATATGGGGGTTGGACCCGTTTTGGCACTTCGACGCTCAAGTCAGACAATGGTCTGGGTCGATAATCCGAAGATAAGAAAGGCTCAGTGCGTAAAGGAAAGCTTACCATTCTGAGTGATGGAGTAGGGTTTATATAGCAAGGCGAAGGCCTTGTGAGTGCAAGTACACTCTCAGGGAGGTGTGGATCTGGTCTGCTGGGAGAGGGAGTGTTGACAGCCGGAACAGTGCTTTTCGGCTAAAGCATTGTTCGCCTGCTCTTGCAGGGACACCTGACGCCGTACTTGGTGCGGCCTGCTATGAGTGGTACCAGCATTAAATGCGCCTGTATTGTAGTGCGTAGGTTGATCTGGCACCTGAATCGAGAGCCTCGCAGTCGAGGGACGCTCTGGGTCGAGATGCTCTCTCCGCAGCAAGTACAGTTGCCTTCTCCCACAAGGAACCAAGTGTTGGCTCGAGAGAGGCGATGACTGGGTCGAATTTGAGGGTTGACCTGGCTCGACCCTCCCAATGTTGTGAGGACACGTGGATCCTAGTCATAGCTCCCGTTTATCTCCTTATCATCCCCCCCTCCCCCAAGGTCGAGTATCACATTTGTGTGACAGTGGACCTTGAGAGAGGCGTTTAACTGCTTAGGAAGGAAGGGGGCTAGGAAAGTTGAGCCGCCTGCGCCTTGGCTGGGTCGTGCCACAAAACCTCGAGCCAGGCGCGTGTTATTACTGGCACCGACCCCGCGGGTCGATGGCCGTGTGGAGACCTCACGCGCGCATGAGCCCCGGACTTCATTGGGCGGGAAATGCTAGGTTTTTGCTACGTCAGCGTAATGATTGCGCTTTTTGAATTTTGGGACGCTGGGTACAGATCTTGAGAGACGGTTGCTTGGAGCCACCGTTGGGGTAATGGGCCACGTTTCTCCCAACACCAGTTGATTAATTGATGCGTGGAAGGCATTAATTCTGACTTGAATGAATTCAGCTATAAAAAGGGGACTTAGACAGTTTTTCCCTTTTCACGCTATCTGCTAGAAAAAACCCTAAATCTTGAAGAGACTCGAGCATTCAAGGCCCCCAAAAGAGACTAATTCTCAGAGAGAATTTGAAGCAAACACTTCGAGGTACGCCCCTTGTCTTCAAAATCTCTCATTCTCTCTTCTTCCCCAACTTTCTTCTAAGAGAAATGGCCCCGAAGAGGTCTGTTGCCGTACCCTCCGGGAGTCAACCCAAGCCTTCTCGCTATCAAGGATTAAGGGATGAGAAGTCAGATTCAGAGGTTTCAATGGGGGTTATCGGGGTGAAACGTCCCAGGAAGAAAAGGTGGGAAGATCCTCAGGTGGAGATGTACATCCCTGAGGTAGTTGAAGAAGCCGTTGGGCCTGCTCTAAAGAACACCCCAGAGAATAGTGGTTCAGTAGAGGTATGCTCCACCTCACCCAGTGTGAAGGGAAGAGAGGAAGTGGATACGGAAACGGTGGTGGATGTGGCCGCAGAAATAGAGGAGATGTCCCCGGGGGATGAATCTCGGGACCAAGGTGGCGCCGCCTCCACATCTGAAACTGAGGTGAGGAAGGGCCCGACGGGAAAGAAGAAAGGGGCCCAGAAGTGCACCAAGTACTATCACGAGTTCATGTCCCAAGTGACTGAGTTGGGGAGGAAATTGGCAGAGAAAAGGTTGACTGGGTGGAGCGACGTAGATTTGAACTGTGATGTCCTGGTCCCAAAGGAAGATGAACATATGGGTTTTCCCCCCGAGGGATGCATTGCTATCTCGCTACAGGCCATAGAGTATGGGTTTCGACTCCCACTCTCTTCATTCTAGATCGCCCTACACAATTGCTTCCCAAGGGTCAAGCTATGGTGACAACATTCAGGTTGCTAATGAAATTGGTGGGGCAGGTGGAATGTATGGAGAATTTCGCAGAGTTGTTCATTGCCTCGGTCGATGCGGCAGCTTCCCCAAATAGAAGGCTGTTCGTAAAGCTTCAGTCGCGCTCAAGCAATAAAATCTTTAACACCGTTAAGAGCTCTCATAGCAAAGATTGGAAACATAAATATGTGTTCGTACGATTCACAGATGGCTGGAAGGGTTTGGAGCAGACAGCTTGGAGTGATGTCAAAGAGGCCCACCTGGATCGGGTTCCGGTCCTCTGGCCCAACACTCTGTTGGCTGCTCTGAGGGGTGTGCATCTATTGGACACGAGAGTCTTCACAAGCTCCCATCTGCTGGTAAATGTTGGGTTGGCTCCGGGTACGGTGAGGCATTTGGATTTCACCATTGGTAACTCCATCGTCAACTCCCTTAGGCTAAGTATGTTCCCCCTTTTTCCATCATTTGTAACTGTTTCGACCCTTGACAGGGTCAAAGCCTACTTGTGGTATATAATTCTAACATTTTTGTTTTCTTGACTATTTCGCAGAATCAATCATGGTTGCTACAAGAGGGAAAGCTGCCGATGACTTCTCAGAAAACGCGAGGCTGAGGAACCCAAAAAGGTCCAGCAGGGCGAGAAGGAGGGCCCTGCTCCTTCAACCGAAGAAATAGCTCAGGCGGAGGGCCTTACGAATGAGCAAACAAAAGCGAAAATCATCGCCATAGAGAAAACGGTAGGCTTGAAGTGGATCGACCCCCACAAACCAGGGGGTCCTTTTGATGCTCGGGAGGCTTCTTGGACCCCGATCGGTGACGGGCCAGCTGCGAAAACAAAGATGCTCAAGCCCCCAGTCGAAAAGGGAAAAACAATGACAATTACTGGGTCGCAAGACTCTGATATGGAGACCGGGGTTAGGCCGTTCCCCACTGGAGTCCCAAAGGGGACCGGTACTGCTAAGCGCTAGGTGCCAAAAGACTCAGAGGACGAGGCCCCGACTAAGGTACCCAAGACTGCCCCATTAAACATGAAGTACCCAAAAGGGTGAAAGCCTCCCACTTTCCAGGCAGGGAGCTCCCCTGGATTCAAGATGCTCCGGAGGGGTTATGAGAGAATCGCCAACGTCCCAACCTTCAACGTCTCTGATCTAAGGGACGATGGGTCGGAGGGTTATCTTTCTCAATAAGGAAGGCCGTAAGGATCTGGGCTTGGTACGTAGCCCTAGGCTAGTAGCTGATGTCAAACAGGCTCAATTCTATCGCCTATTTCACTATAGTCCCTACAGCATCGGGCTTCTCCAGGACTTAACGCAAACCTTGGTCTGTGCACAAGTGCTAGGGCGAACTTTTCCATTTCCAAGTAGCTCATTTCCGTGCCATGCAATATCTTGCTCACATAGTATACTGGCATGTGCTTCCTATTTCACTATACTGGCATGTTGCAGAGCCAATCAATGTATTTAGCTGGCGAGGTGTACCCGGCATCTAGGAGCTTGTTGACTTCTTGCTCGATTATCTCGTTGCGCTCGTCGCTCTGTGTTCTCAACCTTTGTTTGATGGGTCAAAAACTTAGGTCGACATTTAGATGATGCTCAATGACTTTTGGGTCGACCCCCACCAGGTCGGAGGCTTTCCAAGCGAACACGTCTTTATTTTATCATAAGAATTGAATGAGCATGCACTGTTGTTTACCTTTCAAATTAGCTCCGATGTTGGTGGGTTTTTCTTCATCGTCAGGTACCAGCTGGATGGGGACAATGGCTCCAGTGGCCGCGATCTTTCGGTCGTCCAACTTTCTTTTTTTCCTGGCGATGGTGGAAGTCATCTGCTTGGAGCACATTTCCACTGTCGGGTCATCTGGGTCGGCTAACTCCGTATCTAGGAAGTCATCAATATTCAGCAATGGGACTATAGTCTTGTTGGGGAGCTTTACCTTTTCCGTAGAAATTGAGTAGCACTCCCAAGAATCTGGAATGTTGCACCTGAGTTCCCCAATCCCATGTGGAGTCGGCAACTTGATTGTTTGATGTTATGTGGAAATCACGGCCCCCGAAAACTTATCAAGGCAGGACGCCCCACGATGATGTTGTAAGCAGAGAGACCTTCGACCACCAGATACAGAATCATTTGTGTGGCCCTCTTTGGCAGCTTCTCCATGGAGGTGACGAGCTTGACTCGCCCCTTGGAGTAGACTTTCGATCCATCGAAACCTGTCAATGGGGTTTTGATTGGTTCATAATCAAGATTATCATGGATATTCATCTTTTGCAAAGTCAAGTAAAAGATAATATTGGCTGAGCTTCCACTATCAATAAGGGTTTTGTGTACAGTGTGGTTTGCAACATCTAGCGTGACTACCAGTGGATAACTCGACATTCCGCCGTCCCGTGGCATCACTGGTACAAAATCCCTGACGCTAAACGATACTTCCTGCTTCAGCCACCCCTTTCCTGGCTCAACGTGCATCACCTCTCGAGGCCCATAGAGTTCTCGACCCACCTGTCGCCTCGATCACTTGTGAGCAGTCTTAGAATCTCCTCCGGTAGGGCCCCCTGCTATCATGAATATCTTATTGGTTGGTAGGTTGTAGGGGTTCCCTTCTTCAGGCTTTTCAAGGGGTGGCTTGCGCCCCTCCTGGGAGGTGGGGAGTCTCTTGGGTCGAATGCTTGGCGGGCCCGCTTGTCCAACTTCTTGATGAACTCCATCATATGGCCCCTTTGGATCAATCTCTCAACCTCTTCGCGTAGGGCGATGCACTCAGAAGTCTAGTACCCAAAATACATATGGTAGGTGCAGCGCTTGCCAGATTCTTTGGCCTTCTTGGTCTCCTTCAGCTGCTTAGGCTTTTTGAGCAGCCCCAGATCCATGACTTCATAAATCTCTTCAATGAGGCAGACCAGTGGGGTGTAGGCCTTTTTGGCTCCAATGTCTGAGGGCATCTCCCTCTTGACCTTTGCTCCATCCGGCTAGAGAGCCTTAGAGGCTCCGACCTGGGTGGGTCGAACCTGGGATGTCGGTCGGTGGCCTGCTCATACGCCCACCTTGCTTCGCCGTGCATGCACTTGAGTGGTTGATTTTACTTCTTCTAAACGCATAAAGCGACTGGCGATATCCATGACCTCCTCCATGTTCTGCGGGGACTGAAGGATGAGCTCATCGACGCACTCCCTATGTCGAATGGCCTTGTGGAGGGTTTGGGTCAATACGTCAATCCCTTGATGCTCCACTTTGACAAAATGCCTCATTGAAACGAACAAAGAAGCTCCTCAGGGTCTCACCCTCCTCTTGAATGGTATTGTAGAGATAGGTCGACGGGAGCTTAACCCCCACCATGGAGGAAAAATGGGCCTTGAATTTTTCGGCCAAGTGAGCGTAATCCCTGATGCTATGGAGGGCCAATCTCTCGAACCAGTCTTGGGCTGGACCCTCGAGCGTGGTTTCAAAGATCTTAGCCCAGATGAGCATGTTGTGGCCATAGAGGCTGACCTGAGCCTCAAACTTGGAATAATGTTTCACAGGATCTGTATTCCTGCGATAAGTGGGCAGGTAGGGACTTTATCCACACCTTCGCGTCAATGATAGCATCGTAAAAGGGGGACCTTGCATCCCTTTCACTGAGATATACTCTCCCCTGACGCTGGGAAAGGTGATCGTCTCGGTCGGCGGGCATCTTGGCCCCTGGGACTTGCCCGCAGGGAATATAGGGGGATACCTCCTCATGTGGATCAAAATATTTTGATTCATGGACTGGATCGGGAAGGTAATGCTGCTGCTGTTGTTGTTGTTGCTGACCTCTTCTGGGAAGCTGGTTCCGGAGGTCGCCAGGGCCGAACCAGTGTCCGCGGTTTGCCCACAAGTAGGTGTCGGGATGGACCCTAACCCCAAGAGGTCGAACACTACGTTCCTTGGAACAGACGCATTCCTGTTCATCTCACTCTTCGTGCCAGTAACATGTCGTGCTCCCCCGTCTTCCTCCCTTATGTTTCTGTAAACTGGGAGGGGGGCTCTCTTCCTCTTGAGCCTGTCTTCTTCCCACGGGCTCTCGCCGGCGGGGGGGTCATCATTGTCATCAAAACCTTCCTCAGCATGAGCACCAGGATAGACCTGGTGCGGGGCTCTAGGAGCCGGCTTGATGTAGATGGTTTCGGGCTGAGCGTATTGGTTTTGAGCGTAAGGGAGAGGCGGATATCCCCAGAAGCTAGGCTGGTAGGTGGGTTGTGGGACAGCATACGACATCGGGACAGAGGGCCCCTGAACGATAGGATACGCACCGTTCTACGGAGTCAGTACAAGTGGACTTCCTTGTGGGGGAGCCGGCATGTTAGGCTCCCTGTTCTCCCTGGCTGCCACTAAGGCCTCCGTCCTACACTGCTCCATGTAGGGGGTCAGATTCGCCTCTATGAGCACCATTCTGTTAGGTGCACTTGGGCCAACCTCCACCGCGGCTATCGCTACCACAGGGGGGCGAGAAGCTTCCCCCGGGGGTATTGAGATCAGGAAAAATCTCTTCGTCGTTTTCGCCATAGACTCGGCGTCCATGACGGGTATGTACCATGGTTGTGCTTGTTTAAATATTGGAAAAAGCTAGAATATGGAGCTTTTCGTTCAGAGTTTCCCACAGACGGTGCCAAGATGATGGTGTCAAAATCTGGCTATGTGCGGAACGCCAGACTTAGACTCCCAACCACCCAAGATATTTGTTTGCGTAAGACAACTCTGATGCTTTCCTGAACTGAGATGAAGAAACAAACGTGAACTCAAAGGCCAAAATGAGGTAATATGGGGGGTTCCCATTTTGGTACTCCGACGCTCAAGTCAGACAATAGTCTGGGTCGATAATGTGAAGATAAGAAACGCTCAGTGCGTAAAGGAAAGCTTACCATTCTGAGTGATGGAGTAGGGTTTATATAGTACGGCGAAGGCCTTGTGAGTGCAAGTACACTCTCAGGGAGATGTGGATCTAGTCTGCTGAGAGAGGGACTGCTGACAGTCGGAACAGTGCTTTTCGGTTAAAACACTGTTCGTCTGCTCCTGCAGGGACACCTAACACCGTGCTTGGTGCGGCCGTAATTAATACGGCCTGCTGTGAGTGGTACCAACATTAAATGCGTCTGTACTGTAGTGCGTGGGTCGATTTGGCACGTGGATCGAGAGCTTCGCGGTCGAGGGACGCTCTGGGTCGAGATGCTCCCTCCGCAGCAAGTACAGTTGCCTTCTCTCATAGGAAACCAAGTGCTAGCTTGAGAGAGGCGATGACTGGGTCGAATTTGAGGGTTGGTCTGGCTCGGCCCTCCCAATGTGGTGAGGACACGTGGAGCCTAGTCATAGCTTCCGATTTTTTCCTTATCAGATTCCATATGTGAAACTGTTATTGTGGCTAGGTTGTTTGCCAAAAGTTTAGAGTGATGCAGCCTACACAAAGATCAGGTTGGTGGATATAACACTGAAAACTTTACAACCTATGGTAGGTGAACAGTGGCTACTCCAAACTTTTTTTTTTTTTTTTTGTTGAACAAAATTTTAGGTTGAGAGGATGGAGCCCCAATCCAAGGCAGGGAGTGCCTTCAGGATCAGCTAGTACTTACAAAAGGTTCTTACATATACCTCACTACATGAAAACAAGGGGGATTTGAACCTGCGACCTTGCGACTCCAGACATATTGATTATTGGGATCAAAAAAATCATTTTTAAGGCATTACTAAACAAACTTCTATAATTTATATAAAACTAGCAACTTTCGGAAATTTTTTGCACATTCAAATAAAAAAATATTATTAGTTAATTATATATTAAAATTAATTTGTATGTTAATTACATATTTTATTATTACTTTTAATATAATTATTAAAGTATGACAAATAAATGAAATAATAACATAAGACGATGTCATATTAATTAAAAAATTTAAAAATATGATAGGATAAGGACAAAAATCATATTAAAAATAAAAGAAAAAAAATGAATTGGAGTGAAGTGAAAAAAAAAAGAAGTTAACAGAAAATTGTGGTAGTGATAAAAAAAATTAGATAAATAAAAAGAGAACAAACATAATAGAATAAAATGGATAAAAAAGATAAATAAATAAAAAGAAAAAATTCAAGAAACATTTTTACTTGAATCGTTCGCTAATATAACTGTGTAAATAACTAACTTTATCTATTCACCCGGAGATCAATTAAGTTTTTCTTTTTAATGGTGTCAAAACATTGTAATTATATATATTAATAAAACATTACATATTAAATAATATATATACGTAATTGGGGCATAAATTTCAGTGGGTCAAGTGACCCCATTTGGTTGAACGTCGCGTCGCGCTTGTCGCTGGAACAATCCGAATAAAGGATAAATTAAGTTGAATTTTGATGGAAGTGTGTATCAGAATATGTGTTTTATAATTGTTGGTGGCCTAGTTCGACATGCCGATAGAGAGTGGTTGTTTAGATATACGTACAATTTCGGTGATATCTTAATCATAGTGCAGAGCCCCTTAAATTCGAAAGGGTTTCGCCTAACTTGGAAAAAGAGATGTGAGAGATCACTATGTAAATAGATTTTAAAACGGTGGTCGTGGTCGTGGTCGCTGATAGAAACTTGAAGTTGAGATGTTAGAGCAGTCCCGAGTTCGTAATTCCGACAAGACCCGCCGGCGGGAGAATACGGAGATAAGAGAGAAACAAGAGAGTTTTAGGGTTGAAAGGAAGTTGCTTAATTCTCAATAATCCCAAAAACAAGAGTTCCACAATAATAAAGTACGATACCCATAAACCAGGGTCCCCTAAGCAATTAATAAATTACGGAGTCAACTTAAATACTGAGTTAAGTAAATAACATAACAAGCCAAGCCATAATCAAGTCTGCTTCATCACGTAATCCCGCTGCCACGCTGGTTTGGCGCGCCTCCGCCCACCACGGCGCATTTTCTCTCCACGGACCTCCTCATCCTCTCCATTCGCGGCTGGAGCTCCATCGCCACCATTCTCATCACCCCTCGCCACAATTTCTCCTTGCTGTCCAGCCCCGTGCTCACTCACCACCGTATCACTCCCTTCCCCATAAACACGAACCTTGTCCGCAAGGTTCAAATCCGGAAACGCCCGCCTAATCCGTTCCGCCGGTTCCCAAGTCGCATCATCCAAGGACCCATCCGACCACTCCACCAACCACTGTTCTTCGACCGCCCCCGACCTCAATACCTTTCGGACTTCATGAACCTTAACTGGTACAGCCGGCACTTTCCCACTAAGTAAATCCGCTGGTAATTCGGACGCAGCTCCCTCGGTACCGCCACCCTTAAACCTTCTCAACAACGAGACGTGAAACACCGGATACACCCTCGAAGATTCCGGCAACCGTAGCCGATACGCCACCGGCCCCAACTTCTCCACGATCTCATACGGTCCAAAATATCGGCGAGATAACTTCTGAGAGCGATGTTTTGCCACAGAAACTTGCCTGTACGGTTGCAATTTCAGCAGCACCCACTCACCAACAGCAAACTCCACGTCACTCCTTTTCATATCGGCCAGATTTTTCATTCGCACCTTGGCCGCCAATAAATTATCTTTCAACCTCTTCAACAGCTCATCCCTCTCCCCCAGAACTTCATCAACCGCAGGTAGGCTGCTCTCCCCGCGTCTATAGGGTAGTAAATCCGGCGGTGGACGACCGTAAACCGCTTGAAAGGGGGTCATGCCAATACTCGAGTTGTAGCTCGTGTTCAACGAATATTCTGCCCAAGGCAACATCACCGTCCAACGGCCAGGTTTCTCATGACAAAAAGAGCGTAAATATTGTTCCAACACCCTATTCATTACCTCAGTTTGGCCATCCGTTTGTGGGTGAAACGCCGAGCTGAGCTTAAGCGTCGTACCACTGAGTTCATGCAACGCCTTCCAAAATTTACTCGTAAAGATAGGATCGCGATCCGACACAATGGAAGAAGGGATCCCGTGGAGTTTCACCACAATGTCCGTAAATAGATACGCTGCCCTATGCGCATCGAAATCCCCCGGTAGAGAACCGAAATGAGAATACTTAGTTAAACGAAAAACCCGTGAGATACCGGTAGCCAGGTAATGAAATCCATGCTCACATCTTCCCACACTCGGCCAGGAATGGACAACGGCTGCAATAAACCGGCCGGTGGCATCGTATAAAACTTAGTGCTTTGGCACGTGAGGCATTTAGCGATGAATTGTCTCACCTCCGACCTCATGCTCGGCCAATAGAACGTACCTGCAAGACGCTTGAATGTCCGTAAGACCCCGGCGTGGCCTCCCTCCGCCGACTCATGATACTCCCTTAAAAACTTTTCGCGTAGGGCCGATCGTTTGCCAATGTAGAACCGATGGCCATATAAGAGCAACCCATCTTTCACGGTTAAAGGCGCGGCCAGCGCGCCGTTTAAATACTCAACTTGCAAACGCTTCAAGTCCTCTTCGGTCTCATTTTCAGCCCTTATTTCACCCACCAAGTCAGCCGTGGAATACGACATCAACGTGAAACACTGACTCTCCTCCATCTCCCCCTCCCAGCGAGATAGAGCATCCGCCGTCACATTAGAGGTGCCCGGTTTGTACTCAACACGAAACCTAAAACCCAACAGTTTCCTCACATAAAATTGCTGATCGGGAGTCTGAATAACTTGCTGTAACAACTCCCGTAAACTGCGTTGATCAGTTCTGATGATGAACTCCCTGCCTAACAAATACTGTCGCCATTTCTGGACGGATTCCACAATCGCATACAGCTCCTTATGGTATGTGGACGCGGCTAACCGCCTCGGACCCATTTTCTTACTAAAGTACGCTATAGGTTGCTCATCCTGAAGTAACACAGCACCGATGCCTGTCCCAGACGCATCCGTCTCTACAACAAATGGTTTCCCGAAATCCGGCAACCTAAGAATGGGCGCCGCACACATGGCTCTCTTTAATTCTCCGAACGCCTGCGACGCCGCTTCACTCCACACAAACCCCTCATTCTTTAACAAATCGGTCAACGGGGCGGCGACATGAGAATATTTACGAATAAATCGGCGATAATAGCCCGTCAACCCGAGAAATCCCCGTAGCTGTTTAACCGTTTTGGGGGTGGGCCAATTTGCCATGGCGTCAATTTTCTCCTTATCCACCTTCAGACTCCCCTCCGTAATTATATGCCCCAGATACTCTATCGACTTTTTAGCAAATGAACACTTCGACAGTTTCACAAAGAAATCGTTAGTTTTCAACAACGACAACACCACTTCCAATTGCAATACATGATCAGGTAAAGATGGGCTATAAATCAGAATGTCATCGAAAAAAACAATCACGAACTTACGGAGGTATGCTGAGAATAAGCGATTCATGTAAGCCTGAAACGTGGAGGGTGCATTCGTTAGGCCGAACGGCATTACTCGAAATTCATAATGGCCCTCATGAGTTCGGAAGGCCGTCTTATAGATGTCTCGGTCATACATTCGGATTTGGTGGTAACCCGACCGTAGATCTAACTTAGTAAAGTACCGTGCTGCTCCCAATTCATCGAACAGCTCATCCGCCGTGGGTATCGGGAAGTGATCAGGCACTGTCACAGCATTCAAGGCCCGATAATCCACGCAGAAGCGATACGAGTTATCCTTCTTCTTCACCAACAACACAGGCGATGAAAACGGGCTTCGACTAGGGCGAATGAGCCCCTGTTCTAACATTTCCCGAACCAATCGCTCAATTTCCGACTTCTGAAAATGCGGGTAACGGTAAGGCCGCACGTTCACGGGCGCGGTCCCCGGCTGTAGCCTGACTCGGTGATCATTCCAGCACGACGGTGGTAATCCTTTTGGTGGCTGGAACACCCCCTCAAACTTAGTTATCACGGCGGCTATGTCCGGATCCATGTCAACCGCGAGCTTCCCCTTGTCCGCCGTTTCAGGTGGGGGCTCCAACACCAATTCGTAACATGCCGACACCTCCTCCGCGGCTTGCAATACCCACAGCCGATTTAACGTGATTTCTTTCGGAGTTTCAGGCTCGCCTTGAAGGAGAACCGTTTTACCCCCCCACTTAAACTCCATGTTGAGGTTAGCATAATCATGTGACACCCGACCTAGTAGACGCAGCCACTCCACTCCTAACACAACCTGCGATCCATGAATGGGTAGCACAAAAACGTCAACAGTAAACGACGTCCCTTGCATTAGTAATGGTACCGTCAAACATTGTTATCTACACACCAAATAACCCCCGTTCCCCATGTAAACCCTGAAAGGCGATACCGACTGTACCGCTAGTTGCAATTTCTCCACGATCGACGGGTGGATGAAGTTGTGCGTACTCCCATTGTCAATCAGTACACTCACCACGACCGCACCCATCATCCCGGACAGCCTTAATGACCGCGGTGATTGGCCCGCTGCGAGGCTATGGAGACTGGAAACATCGGTTGTCACCACCTCTTCAACCTCTTCCGCTTCTTCCTCACCGTCCTCTTCGTCACCCATTAGCAACAAGTACCGCCCACATCGGTGACCCCACTCCCACTTGGCATCACAGTTATAACACAAGCCCTGTTTCTCGCGAGCTTTCCGTTCCTCATAAGTTAACCAACGGATTGGTGGGGCTGGTGCCGCCGCAGAAGCTGTGCCTGATTTACTCGTCGGTGTAGGTAGTAGTGGAGGATTACGCACCGGCGCAGCAGTCACCGCCGGAGACCCCCCTCCTGTTCTCGCTGCGGGAAAAGAAACACCGCCCGACCGAGAACCCCCCGCAGCATTCCACGCTCTATGCTTAGCTTCTAATTCTCTGGCTAACGCGAACAAGGACGATAGTGTACGGGGCTTCATCAATAGGATTTCATGCTGCAGATGGGGTTTTAGCCCTGCATGAAATAACGATTGCAAATTCGTTTCTGAAACCTCGCTCACGTTCACTAGAATCTTCTCAAAGGCCGACTGATATTCTGTCACGGTCCCCGTCTGCTGCACCTTGGCTAACATCCCAAAGTAGTCGACGTAATTCAGGGGGTCGAACCTTAGCTTAAATTTCTCTACAAAATCCGGCCACGACTCTAACAAGTTACAACGTTGGCGCCATCGGAACCAATCCAACGCCGTTCCCTCCATCATCAATCCTACCGTTGCAAGCCGTGATTCCTCCGCAATCCCATAGAACACAAAGTACTCCTGCGCCTGGAATAGCCACCCCAGTGGATTCGTCCCATCGCACATGGGCATATCCAGCCTCAATTTACTCATCGGATTATAACCAGGGTTAGGGACCCCTTCCTCGCGCCGTGGCAGAATAGCCGTGGACGTGCCCGTTGGCGGATTCTCCAGCCGCGCCACCAGGGCACTCAAATCCTGCTGTATTCGTTGCACCGATTGCGTTAAAGTCTGAACCGTCATCATATTCACGTCCATCTGTTTCTGAAATTCCTTCTGCGTGGACGCAACTTGCGTTTGGAATTCCTCAAATTTTCCCTTGTTCACGGTTTCAGCCATTACAATTCTCTCAACGAAAGCACCAAATGATAGAAACTTGAAGTTGAGACGTTAGAGCAGTCCCGAGCTCGTAATTCCGACAAGACCCGCCGGCGGGAGAACACGGAGATAAGAGAGAAACAAGAGAGTTTTAGGGTTGAAAGGAAGTTGCTTAATTCTCAATAATCCCAAAAACAAGAGTTCCACAATAATAAAGTACGATACCCATAAACCAGGGTCCCCTAAGCAATTAATAAATTACGGAGTCAACTTAAATACTGAATTAAGTAAATAACATAACAAGCCAAGCCATAATCAAGTCTGCTTCATCACGTAATCCCGCTGCCACGCTGGTTTGGCGCACCTCCGCCCACCACGGCGCATTTTCTCTCCACGGACCTCCTCATCCTCTCCATTCGCGGCTGGAGCTCCATCACCACCATTCTCATCACCCCTCGCCACAATTTCTCCTTGCTGTCCAGCCCCGTGCTCACTCACCACCGTATCAGTCGCCCTCATTAAACACTAGCTTGATAACCATCTCCTTGGGAATATTATTTTGGACTGTATATTTCGTAAAGCAAAAAAAAAAAAAAAATTAAAAACATTTTATTCACCAACTTAAGGAGGACATATAAGTTCTGTGTCGGTGTTTCCGGTCCCCTAATATTTATCAATAAAATGAATTTAAGCTCCAACTATTTTTCTTTTCTTTTTCTTTTTTTTTTTAAATAAAATTCGTGAACGAGATAATGGGGTTTAGGGTTTAAGATTATTACCGACTCCCCTTGCCTTCCAATATATAAAATTAAAGTGAAAAGTTATAAAAAGGACATGTCCAAAAAAATGAACCATGTATTAAAAACACAAAACCCAAACAAATAAATAAACAAACCATACATCCCAAGGGCATTGCAATAACTTAAACCCTTATTATACTTCGATCTAAAACTTCAATAGCTATTAAGGTCACTGTCAAAGGCATCTTTATGGTTGCACTTGACGAAGTGAGACCTCCATCTTTGCATCAATATGTTATTCACACAATCATCATTAAGGTGGTTCTAGCCGATAAAACAGCTCCTTTCATCCTGATATTCCACAAAAGAACTAAACCCAAACTTAATTTTAATATTTCAATTCTATTTTAAACATGATCCTTAAATTTTAATTTTTTAAAAAAATTATCTATAAACCATTCACCACGAAAAGCATAGAATTAGGTGAAAATTGAGAAGAAATTGAGTACGCAATACTACTAGGGACAGTTTGAAATAACTCCCCATCAGTTTGGAATATTTTTACTTTACTCCCCCATAAAATTATATAACATAATAGGATATAAATACTACATTACAACGTTTAAGTACTACATTTTGTGAAAAATATACAACATATTTTGAGAGATATTTTAAGTACGACATTTTGCGAAAATTATACGATATTTTTTCAAAATGGGGAGTTAAGTAAAAATGTGATGTACATTTGACCCGATACTAAAACAAAATTATAGAATTGAAATGGAAAGGCATGGAGTTAGTACAATCCAAAAACTAGCATCCAAAATTATTAAAGGAATCAAGTCGCATCCACTCTTCCAAACCAAAAGTTTAAATGCTCTCCCCCATCAACTTTTTGTCATGTTGCACAATTCCCTTTTGTCTCATTGTCTTAATGCAACAAGCTAGCAACAAGTGGATGGTCTATGCCTTTGCACAACCAAACAAAATAAACAAGAGTCGCTTTTGTTTGGCTTGGAGACATCCATGGATAGGAATATAGCCGATAACAACACATTTCAAGATTTTTTAAAAAAGAAATTCAACATTGCTATAGGATTTCATTCACCTATTAAAACCTTAAGGCTCAAGATTTATAACTAAATTAGTATTAATCATCCTACATGAATTAAATTCCAACCTCATAAACTAATTTTCGTATTGAGTTAATTTAAAATTGTTTTGTTATTGATGGTGTTTCTTTATCTGGAATTAGGGAGAATCGGTCCCAGCAAATTCAGCTCAGGTGAAACGGAGGGAGAAAAGGCGAACAAAGGGGAGAGTTTGCTTATGCATAATAGGAATTCGATATAAACGTGGGCAAAGGAGTTCGGAGAATAGAGGCAAGGCGGACTCAAAAATTAGGAAGCACATTGGTGATTATCTTATATAAAACGAACTCCAAAGTGTGGGATCAAAGAAATCTATATCTATCTATCTATATATATTATAAAAATACGAGTTGAGTTTTTGGTTTCTTATAAAATACAGATCGCCTAAAATATCTTACAATAATTACGTCAATAATTATTAGTCAAGGATAATAATGTAAATACATGTTATAAATTATGGATTTAACTATATTTAAGAAGTACTTATTAACTTAAAAATAGGACTCTTGGCATAATTAAAATTTCTCCAACTTACCAAAAATATATATATATAGTTCAACAAGGATTGTTTTAATATTAATATATCAATTAATTGTATTCAAATTTTATGATATAAGTTGTCTATTTTTTAATTTTAAGGTCTATAATCTAAAATGTTATAATAAGATATATCTAAAAATGAATCAAAAAACAACAAATTGATTCACTTTATAAATTTTAATAATTTTTTTTAATTATGTAAAATAAAATATTATTTAAATTGAACAAGTTACATAGGATAACTTTCAATAAATCAATCCTAATGTAAGTCTAATTATAGAAGTCCATATTTTTAATTATCTAAATTCATAAACTTTCTTAAACTCATATCATAATATAATTCTATAAACTTATCTAATTAACAAAATAATATAATTGAATAATTTACATAAAATATTTTTCAATATATTAATTAATTCTAATATAATATTTTTTAATTAACTAATACTAATGTAGTAATATAATTGTAATTATCTAAATTTAACTAACCATATAATCTTCCTTTAGTTTACATAATAAAATTTAAATTAAATACATAAAAGTACAAATAGCATTTTTGGTTTCTTACGACTTAATATACCACAATTTAGAATGTTAGGTCGTTAGACCAAAGTTACTTTAAATTAATAATCCTAACGAGACTCAATGTGTGTGCATATAAAAATAAGATATAATCTAATTTTGTAAATAATTTTTATAGTATTCGATTAAACATTCCTTAAATTTTTATATAAATATAGTCTTTTAATTATTTCTACTATAGTCTACATACATAAAATTAATTATAAAAAAAATTAACATAAATTTGAAATAATACTCATTAGAGAAATACAAATAAGAAAATGGAATGCAAGATCAAATGGCAAAGATAATATAAAAATGAGATAAAGAATAGTTAGTAAAAGAAGAAATACTTAATTTTAATGTATATACCCACATATACCAAAATTAAGGACAACTATAAAATATTTTTACAAATATATTTATAAAGGACATGGCAAAGTGAGAATTAATATTGCGTACAATGGTAAACAAAATTTCGAAGATTAGATTAAAATTTTCAAAATGTTAGATTGAGTGTTAGCTCAAGAAACGATATGCAGAATTTTCGAATTTAATTTGAATGAAATTGATACAACAGTTATCAATTTAGATCTACATTTTCCAAAGTAGCAATACACGACTTATTGGCCGAATCAAAACTTGAAGGACATTTTGACTTGGGATCATTACTCCAAAATAATGGTCCTTGAACAGTTTTCAATGTGCTCGAAAAGCGAAAAAAAAAAAAATACAAAGAATTTTCAGAGCATTATACATGAGCCAAGCAAGGTAAATATTCAAAAGATTTGGAGAAAGAATTGATGGCAGGATATAACAAACTATTACAATAAGAAGAGATTATTTGGTTTTAAGAGTCGAGAATTAATTGGCTCCAATTCAAGGGATAAACATGCACGTTTCTTTCATCTCTCAACCATAACAAGAAGAATGAGGAACCAAATGAATGCTCTCAAAATAAGCAATGAATGGGCAACCAATAATGATCAACGGAAGCCACACACTTAGAAGTACTACACCAAACTATTCAATGGAGATACCATTAAAGAGGTGATGAGTCTTGGTATTAGCTTGCACCAACGAACCCTAAGGTATTAGCGGAAAAATAATTTGGCAAGAATGACCTCAAATGAGAAAATTTTGAGGATAGTAAAGAGCATGCACCTTTACAAAGCGCTGAGAGTAGATGGTTTCCAAACTTACTTTTTTAAAACCTATTAGGATATAGTTGGAGACTCGATAGTGAACTTCATCAATGATTGCATGGAGAGAGAATCAATTCCAAAGAAGGATTATCGATTGTTTACTTGTCTAATTTAAAAAATTAATGCTCTAGAAAAATAAATGAGTTTCGGGGCCATATGTTAATGTATTGCTCAAAAATGATTACCAAGATGATTATACTTCGTTTAAGCCGTATATCAAAGAAATTATGCGATTGAACTAGAATAGCTTCATTCTCGGCCGAGACACCCATTACAATATCTTGATGCCTAAAGAAGTGTTATGAATGTTACATCACTCCAATGATAAAAAAGGGCATGGTGTTGAAATTGAATCTTGAAAAGGCTTACGACAAAATTCGAAAGAATTTTTTGAGAAAAACTTTAACTTTCTTCAAATTCTCGAAGAAAATCATCAATATCATTATGAGCAGAATGTAGAGGATATAATCGAAAATTCTATAAAATGGTGAACCGACGGAGGCTGTACGGATGTGTGGCATTAGATAATGCAATCACTCTCACCTTATTTGTTTGTACTCTACATGGAACAACTTATGTATATAATTTAGGAGACCATTTCAACCAAACCTGGAAGCCAATTACAGTATGTCAGAAAAAGCCTCACTTCTCAAACTTCTTTTTTGTGGACAACTTAATATTAGGAGCCAAAGCAACCGTGGATGGAACAAAGTGCATTCAAAGTGTGGTTGAGGCGTTTCGCAAGGCGTTTGGTCTCAAATTAAATTTCGGCAAATTATATGTTTTGTTCGCACATTATGTGTCAAATGATTTAAAGCAGTAGGTTACTAGAATTCTAGGCATGGAACGTATAAACAACTTAAGGAACTAATTGGGGGTGCAGAAGCTAGAACTTTAGCTGAAACTACAATGAGCATTTTTCGATTGTGAAATCAAATAGAAAAATAGAAAGAAGATGGAGAAAGAAAAATAGAAATACTCATTAAATCAAACTACAATTATGGAGAAGAAGATGGAGATGTTTAGGAAATGAGGTAATATTGAAAATGATGATATGCCAAACCCACAGTTTTGAGAGATGGATATTTAGATTAAGATAATTATACTAAAATTAGTGATTGTTGGGGACATACTCATTAAGCCTATAACGGAACTAAACCTAAGATCAACTCGCCTAAGGAGTAGTCTGGTAAGTTTTCTATCAGTTGGCAAACTGAAGAAGCGGCGTGAGGCGAACCGGTGAGAGTAAAACCAAGAGAGATTAGCACATATGAGATTCTATGAAATATCTCATAACTAAGCTTGAAAATAAGAACAAATCTAGGTTAAGAAGAGAACGAGTAATTGTAACTAAGAGGAGTCTGATATCTATAAATAAGGGAAGAGAAATCATTAAAGGCATGAGAAAGAATAGGAGATAAAATGAGAGAAAAGAGTGATCAGAAAGGAACCCAAGAGTGATAATGATATACCAAAACTAAAATTTTCTCAAGATTATGAAATTAAAAAAAAAAAACAATATTTTCATTTTAAATGATGAAATCGAGATTGAAATTATAGAGAAAGAAAAGGTGCAAAAGTCATAGTTTTGAAAGTAAATATAACTTTTACATTTTGAATGATAGCGAAAAGATTCTCCAAAACTTTATAAAGAAAATTAAAAATGAATTACAAATTATATTAAAGAAAATCAAACAATAGAAAGAATAAAATATATATAATTAATATAACATTTTATATGATCTTTTAGATTTTTGTCTATATTTTTTATAGGGCTGATCCCGGTCACCCCCATGTCCTTTGGGTGGGTTTTGCACTTTCCCCCATATGCTTTGATTTTTAATATTTATCCTCCTAACCTTTGAAAAATATCACACTTAACCCCTTGTAACAAACTTTAACAAAGCAAATCTATATAAAACTGATCTCAAATGTGTAGATATTATATATCAAATTGAAACTCTCGATGCAAGAAACACAATAATGGTCTCGAAATCAAAATCCAACAACCGACAAAGCAGAAATCATAAGTTAAAGATGACGCACGACGAACGAAACTTTTGGCGGCTAATAGGGTTGACTGGGGTATGGGCTTTCTTCTCCTCCGAGAGATGAAAAAGATGACGGTGGTCTTGAAACTTGGGTCGCTGTGACGAAGGAGAAATTGACGGTCAAATTTTTTTAAAGGGGTTAAGTGTAATATTTTTGAAAGGTTGGGGGGGAGGGGGGGGGGGGGGGGGGGGGATAAATGCTAAAAATAAGGACAGGGGAGCGAGCAACATTAACCCTTTTTTATATGTGTCTTTTTATTTATTAAATATATTTGAAAGTTATAAATTATTACTTTTGCTTAAAAGCTAGAATTATTTGGACAAATTATTATACACTTTAAAATCTTCTTTTTATATAATAATATAATTTCAAATTTATTTTTTATTTATTTGAATGTTTTTTCTCTACTTTGGATTTCTACTTATTATACATAATTTGAAATAGAGATTTCATATAAGTATTTTTGTATGTGTAGTTTTTTAAGATCAAAATAGTTCATCAAAAATATTATTATATTTATTTAATCAAATTATATATTTTTAATATTTTAATTTATTCAATAAACATAATAGCTAAACTTATTTTAAAATTAAATGATAAACATGCAACGCACGTTCATTTCACTAGTAATAATAAGAGGCGTGAAATTTTAAGAAGGACGCATAAGTTATATAAATCAAATATGTTAGTATTTTATGTTCAAAATTTTATTGTCTCGTACTTAAATAATTTCACACTCAAAATTGTTTCTCCGTATATTTTGATATAGGCGCATGAGCTATATTTTGAATCATATATATGCCCATTCATAATTGAAAACAAATAAACTAAATTATGATAACCCTACGAGTGAAATAAAATATTTGTATTGATCATTTTGTTCGGCGAATATTAATAAAATTTGTATATTTTGATACTGAGAGGAAAATTTTGAAATAAAATAAAACTACATGTAATTTAATATAACCATCTTTTACTAAACTTATATCATTCTTTTCCCTCAAAAGTTATAATCCTAAACTTTTTTACAAAAAATAAAAAAATTAAATATTTTGATTTTCTCTTATTCTTTTCTAGAGTCGCAAATGTATCCCTCACATATCGGTCTCATATCCCCAGCGAATCAATTATTTTAAAAAATTTTGTCACATCAAATATATATTGTTATGGTGTCAACACTGCATGTGCCAGAAAAATAAAATGTTTGTACATTAAGACTTATGAGTGTGTGAAAATTTTAACTATCCCACATCAATTAATTACAAAGAATAACTGTACTTATAACGACTCAATTTGCTTTTAAAATTGAAGTAGGCATAAAGCTATTTATTTTCTTTTTTAACAAAAGGCTAATAAGATGAAAATAATAACAAATATATTTTTCATCACAACATATTAAAAATAAAGACCAATAAGTGTTGGTCAAATGATTAATGGATTTATTTTTCAAAATAATATCTCATATTCGAATTTCACATGGGTATGGGAGTCTTTTAAAAAATAAAATAAAATATATATAGAGAGAGAGTTTTGTTTTCTTTTTTCATTTTTAAACTTTAAAGTGTTTCTTGGTTTTACTGTTTGCATTGCAATCTCCCTCTATCACCCACTAAGCAACAATCAGATGTGTTTGTTTTGTTTTGGTGGTACATTACATGATTGGATTTGTGTTGGTACTCAAGAATAATACCAAAGTTTGGCCAGCGCTTATTCCCATCCACTATGCATAGTGACAACTGCAAATTTTAATGGAGAGTTGCATTTATTAGGGGTAGTAGGGTTAAGCCTCTGGATTTCACAAAATTCCCCTATTGCTCTGATGCCCCCAAGGGACAACAAAGCAAAAGATGACAAAACCCACCCCTTCGATTTGTCACACGTACACACAAAAAGCAGCCATGGAAACGTCCTTCAGGACAAGAAATGCTTTAATTCCATTTGACTCGCAGACAAACCTTAATGGGAATTGTGAGATGAGTGTTTCTTGGAATTTCATTTAGGGATTTTTCTGGGTTTATGTTCAGTTGCAAAACCCAGTTGGGAATTTGAATTTTAACCTGTTGATTCGACAAAGACTAGCTTTTTATACTGCTACTGGTGAGTTTTTGATTTTGATTTTGATTTTTTACTCTGTTCTTGAACTTGTGTTGAGTGTCTCTCTGGTTCAGTTTCATGGATATGTTGAAGTAATATTTGAAGTGTGTTTGTTTGCAACTTTGCATTTTATTGAAATCCTATGCATATTTGTCTCATTGTCTTTCTTCGTGTTAATGGCTACTAAGGTTTAATTTCTTTTCTTTCGCTTGAATTAAGAAAGAGGAATATATATTTACCCAAAAGAGAAACAAAGACAAATCAGGAGTCAGGAGCAAACTATTTGGGCAAGATCCAGGATAGTTGAGGGCAATCTGTAACTCTTTTCTGAGTTGTGGATATAAAAGGAAAGGTGGTAGAGTTAATGCTAAGATATCATATAATTCATGATTCTCGTCTTTCAATCACTTTCTCTTTGTACTTCATTAGAACAGTAACTGTTAGTTATTGTACTTGATATTATTTTGCTGAATTCAGAGAGTGAAAACACTAAGCAAATACTCCTGTTGGTATTTTAACATATGTCAATCTCTCTTGTATACTCCCATAGCAACCTAATCTTGGATAGTTTTTCTTGACATGTATTTCAGATCAAGATTCTTTCCCATATCCGGAGAATTCTCTGTTCAAAACTAATAATGACCCCCGAAGAAGGATCGTCCTCTGTAAGTTCGTCACCTCTTCAAATGTTTTCGCTTATGTCTCTCTCCCCCGGTGTAGGATCTCCATATCCATGGCTTAGAGAAATGAGATCTGAAGAGAGAGGACTCTGTTTAATCCACCTCCTCGTCGCCTGTGCCAACCATGTTGCTTCCGGAAGCATAGAGAATGCTAACGTCGGCCTTGAGTACATTTCACACCTTGCCTCTCCCAATGGCGACACAATGCAGAGAATCGCAGCTTATTTCACAGAAGCACTAGCAGATCGCATGCTTAAAGGATGGCCCGGATTGCACAAAGCCCTGAACTCAACCAAAATAGCCTCAATTCATGACGAGATGCTGGCACAGAAGCTTTTTTTCGAGTTCTGTCCCTTTTTGAAGCTTTCATATGTGATTACAAATCAGGCGATTTTGGAAGCAATGGAAGGGGAAAAAGTGGTGCACATAATTGATCTTGATTCTTTCGAGCCTGCTCAATGGATTAGTCTCATTCAGGCATTGAGGGCCCGGCCCGAGGGTCCACCCCATTTGAGAATTACGGGTGTTCATGAGCAGAAAGAGGTTTTGGATCAAATGGCGCATCGGTTGAATGAAGAAGCCGAGAAATTGGATATTCCGTTTCAGTTTAATGCTGTGGTTTCCAAATTGGAGAATCTTGATGTCGAGAACTTACGTGTCAAGACTGGAGAGGCTGTGGCTATAAGCTCTGTGCTTCAGCTGCATACCCTTTTGGCGTTCGATGATGAAAAGACAAATTCACCCCCGTTCGGCCGGAGCCCGTTTGGGGTGGTAAACTTACAGCGAGGTGTGCACGTGAATCAAAAGCTGACTCTTGGGGACTTTCTTGAAAAGGATATTATTAATAATAATAATAGTAGTAGTAAGAATAATATGTGCACACCAACACCAAGTCCCGATTCCACATCATCTTCATCGTTGTCCCCAAAAATTGCAAACTTTTTAAATGCTTTATGGGGGCTTTCTCCAAAGCTAATGGTGGTGACGGAGCAAGAATCAAACCATAACGGGCTATCTCTGATGGACCGAACCATGGAAGCTTTGAATTATTACGCGGCCCTTTTTGATTGTTTGGAATCCACGGTGCCTATTGCATTGTCAGAGCGTCAGAAGATTGAGAAGATGCTGTACGGGCAGGAAATCAAGAACATCATAGCGTGTGAGGGTTTTGATAGGAGGGAGAGGCACGAGAAGCTTGAGAAATGGATTCCTAGGTTTGAGTTAGCTGGTTTCGGTAAGGTGCCTTTGAGCTATCATGTTATGTTACAGGCAAGAAGACTGTTGCAGAGCTATAACTATGATGGTTATAAAGTTAAAGAGGAAAATGGATGCTTTATAATATGCTGGCAGGATCAACCTCTCTTTTCGGTTTCTGCATGGAGATTTAGACGGTATAGTTCGTGTTAGAATTCAAAACTTGTTCGATTCTTGTTTTCTTTTTCGGAAATTTATTTTTTCCATTTTGTTTTCTGTATAAAGGATATTTTGAGTAACCGTTTTGTTCCGTGCCCAACACATAATGTGCTGAGGAAGGGGAAAGCAGAACTCTATAATTATATGAAATATAAGGCAGAGTTCTGATTCTTCTCTTGCTGTATTGCTGCTTGTAGGAAACCCTAGATCTATCAATGGAGGCGTGGGAAGATGAAACAGAGAAAGAGAGAGTAATTAGGGTTTTCAATTATGTAAATGAATTAATGAATAATCGTGAGAATACCACGCTACACTCTGCTTATTAAATAAGCCACATGTCCAACGGTAATAAGAGCCGCGTACATAAAACGCTACTAAGAAAACAAAAGCAACACGACTCTAATAAGGAAAGGAAGAAAAATGGCCAAATATTATCATGGCTCAAGAAACAAAATAAAACCCAAAAAAAACTAAATCCAATAGCCTCCCTCAAGTTGGAGCTTCGTTGAATAGAAAGCCCAACTTGCGTAGTATTGCCCGAAATCGTGGACCACCCAAAGACTTGGTGAAAACATCAGCTAGCTGATCTGTAGTGGCAACATGTTGAGGTAGTATGAAGCCCTTCTTGAAGAGATTCCTGACCACGTGACAGTCAATTTCTATATGCTTTGTGTGCTCATGGAACACGGGATTTTCAGTAATGTGCAGGGCTGCCTTGTTGTCACACCAAAGAGAAATGGGTAAGGTAACCGCAACCTGTAAATCTCCAAGCAAATAACTGAGCCACTGGAGTTCTGAAACCGTTGCTCCCATACTCCTGTATTCTGCTTCACATGAGGACTTACTGACCGTGGGCTGCTTCTTACTCTTCCATGACACCAATGCATTACCTAGGAAAACACAAAAACCAGTCAATGATTTCCTAGTGATAGTACAAGTAGCCCAATCTGCATCACTGTATGCAGATAAGCTAAGATCATTATCTGCTGGAAAGAATAGCCCAGCATCTTTAGTCCCTGCAAGATACTTAAGTATATGTAAAGCTGCATCCCAATGGGATTGCATGGGTTTAGAGACAAATTGACTCAGCTGCTGCACAGAGAAGCCTATATCCGGTCTAGTCAAGTTAAGATAAAGTAATCTCCCAATTAGCCTCCTATATTTAGCAGGATCTGAAAAGGCAACATCATCAGGCATATTAAATTTATGTCCTGCAGAAAGAGGTGTACTTACTGTCCTGCAATCAATAAGACCAGAATCAGTGAGCAAATCCAAGATGTATTTCTTTTGAGTTACCAACATACCATCAGTGCATCTAAAGATTTCAAGACCAAGGAAATACTTGGCAGTACCCAAATCCTTGATAGTAAATTCTGTATCCAAATATCTCTTGACATCAGATATAACATCATCATTTGTCCCAGAAATTAGTACATCATCAACATAGACAATCAGCATAATAAAACACTCATCCTTGGAAAAAGTGAATAGACAATGATCATGAGCAGATTGTTGAAATCCATAAGCCAACAATTTCTTAGTAAACTCCAAATTCCACTGTCTGGAGGCTTGTTTAAGCCCATACAAGGATTTAGTAAGTTTGCAAACCTGTCCAGGTTTGCATTTATCATACCCCTGAGGAGGCAAAAGATAAACATCTTCATCCAAAAAACCATGAAGAAAAGCATTGTTAATGTCTAACTGATACAGCCCCCACCCCTTAGCAGTGACTAATGCTAGGAAGACCCTAACGGTTACAAGTTTAGCAACAAGTGAGAAACTGTCATAATAATCAATACCAAAGGTTTGGTTAAAGCCTTTAGCAACTAGCCTAGCTTTATATCTTTCTACAGTCCCATCCGGATTATATTTTACCTTAAAAACCCATTTAGAACCAATAGCCTTTTTATTACTAGGTAAATCTGTTAATTCCCAGGTATGATTAGACTCTAAAGCCTCAAGTTCTCTATTCATAGCTTTAATCCACTCAGGATACTTCACAGCTTGTGAATAACTAATAGGTTCAGGCACAGAGGCTATATTGCTCATAAACACAGCATAATCAGGAGCATAAGGTAATTTATCATGAGACATCAAGCACTGATTCTCAGCAAATGTAGATTGCAATGTAAAATGCATATTGCAAACATAATCCTGCATCCATGCAGGTGTACTTTTAACCCTTTGACTGACCCTAGGTTGTTGATTTTCATTAATATTATGGGAATCAGGTAAAGATGTGCCTTCAGAGGAGGAAATTTCCACATCAAGTTGTTCAGTAACAGCTTCTTTATAAGACTCATCACAAACATTTGAATCATCATCATTAACATGAACATGCAATTTGGGGATATCAACATTACTATCACCACTGATCTTATAAGGAAACTCATTTTCAAAAAATTTAACATCCCTTGAAACTATGACATTCTGTCTATCCAAATTAAACAATTTATATCCCTTTTTATCTTGAGGATAGCCTATAAAAACACATTTAAAGGCCCTAGAAGAAAATTTCCCTCTATCAGGCCCAGTATCAACAGCATTACATAAGCATCCAAAAGCCTTCAAATGATCATAATGAGGGTTCTTCCCAAACAATCTGGAATAAGGTGTTTTCCAATCCAAAACCCTGCTGGGCAGTCTATTTAAAATATAAGTAGCAGTCAAAACAGCATCACCCCAAAATTTAATAGGCAAACCAGACTGAAACATCAAAGCCCTAGCAATTTGTAGCAAATGTTTGTGTCTAATTTCCACAGCCCCATTCTGTTGTGGAGTATAGACACAAGACGTTTGATGTATGATACCATTATCCTGGAAAAGAGTTTTGCAATTATGATTTACAAACTCTCCACCATTATCACTTCTCACCATTTTAACAGACCTACCATATTGAGTTTTAACATAAAGCAAAAAAGTTTTAAGCACAGAATGAACATGATCCTTGTAAGGCATGAGGAAGGTCCAAACACATCTAGAAAAATCATCCACCACTGTTAAAAAATAATGACACCCAGAATGGGTTTTCACCTTATATGGACCCCATAAATCTATATGAATGAGATCCAGGGGTCCCTTAGCAGTTATAGTACTAGTAGGAAAAGGTAACCTATGTTGTTTAGATCTTTGGCATGCATCACAGATAATATCCACATCATCCAACAACATGGGAAAATTCAAATGTTTCAAAACACCAGAGGAGGCATGTCCAAGTCTTAGATGCCACACATTGTACCTAACATCCTTAGCAGACAAACAATTATTATCCTTAATGGCAGAACCTTTATGAAAATCTAAACCTTTAGAGTTATTTTCAGAAACAGAAAAACTCTCAGAAACAACAGTGACATGCTGAACAACAGCCTTTTCAGAATCAAAGATATATAAACAGTTGCAAGTATGTCCAGAAGCAAGTATATCTTTAGTTCTCTGGACCTGCAAAGTCCAACCATTTTTAGAGAATAGAAATTCACTGTCAGTGGCCTTGGTAATCTTATTGACAGAAATGAGATTGAACTTAAAGGATGGTATATACAGAACATTATCCAAAATCAGTTTATCAGATAGTTTGATAGTACCAATAAATTTTACTTCATGAAAAGTACCATCAGGTAAGTAAATAGGAATATTTTTCTCAGGAGCACAATAATGTTCAAACATACTAAGCTTAGAGCATATATGACTTGTTGCACCAGAATCAATAATCCAATGAAAGGTAGAAACCTCATCAGTACATGCCATAGTTAAACCAGAAGTCATACCTGAAAACTCAGAGGTAAAGTGCAATTGTTCAGGTCCAGCAGGCTTGTTGTCTCTAAAGAACTTAAGCAATTCCTGCCTTATGAGATCAGAAACATTAGTCCCAAGGTGAGAACCAGATGATGAGGAATCAAGGGGTCTGTCCAGTGGAGTATCAGCCAAAACATTAGCCATGCCCCTAAAACCTTTCTTATTATCACCAACTCCACTGGATTTACTTTCCTTGAACGCCTTGTACCAGTCTGGTTCTCCAATCAACTTAAAACATGAATCAGTGTTATGAGAGTCTTTGTTACAGATATCACAGTGTCTGTAGCCCTTATCCTTTCTCTTGTTACTACCCCTGCCCATACCAATCCCTCTATTGTTTACATTCCTAGAGAACATGGCAGAATTGCCAGACACATCACTAAAAGCAACATGAACATCTCTTTGTGACTCAACCCTAGAAATAATAGAGTAGGCTTTATTGACTGAGGGAAGGGGATCCATAACAAGAATCTGATTACGCACAGCATTATAAGAATCATTGAGCCCCATTAAAAATTGTATAAGCATATCAGAGGACTGTGATTCACTGATATACTTAGACACCAGACAACCAGCACCAACAGAACATACAGGAGGATCATTTAAATTCGCCAACTCATCCCACAGTAGCTTTAAACGATTGAAATAAGCAGCCAGAGACAGGTTACCTTGTGCGATAGAGGATATATCGCGCTTCAACTGGTAAAGAAGAGGACCGTTGCACTGCTCGTATCTCTGGTCCAGATCTTCCCAGAGCTCTCTCGCAGTAGTAGCATATAAGAAACTCTGATGAATTTCAGGAGCCAAGGAATTGAGGATCCAGGCTTTCACAGTGCTATCAACACGTTTCCAAGCTTTATAGCTTGGATCCTCCAGAGGTGGTAAATCAATAGATCCGTCAACGAATCCAAGTTTCATCTTGGATTCGAGTGCTATCTTCATAGTGCGTCTCCATGTGAGAAAGTTTTTCCCATCCATCGTAATAGTAACGACGGAGAGAAGAGAAGAGAAGAGTCACTGTTAGCAATAGTAAGAGAATCATCCTGAGAGGATGAACCAGAATGAGCCACCGCCTTCTTCGTGTCTTCAGCCATCGAAAAGGCGAAAACAACACAGAATCGAACAAAACAATCGGTGAAACTATAGGAAACGAAGCCGGAAAACCAGAAATCAAGCGGAAACGGAAGGACACGGTCAAGAGGATCTAGTCTGCTCTTGATACCATGTAGGAAACCCTAGATCTATCAATGGAGGCGTGGGAAGATGAAACAGAGAAAGAGAGAGTAATTAGGGTTTTCAATTATGTAAATGAATTAATGAATAATCGTGAGAATACCACGCTACACTCTGCTTATTAAATAAGCCACATGTCCAACGGTAATAAGAGCCGCGTACATAAAACGCTACTAAGAAAACAAAAGCAACACGACTCTAATAAGGAAAGGAAGAAAAATGGCCAAATATTATCATGGCCCAAGAAACAAAATAAAACCCAAAAAAAACTAAATCCAATACTGCTGCCTTTTTCTCTCCTCAGAATGTAATTATTTGGAGTTATTGAAAATGAATAATAGTTTTATTAGTTTTGATTAACAAACTATATGCAGTGTTTGAACAGTTAGTTTAAGGGATGTAAACAATCTGGTAATGCCAAGAAAAACAAGGCCACGTAATGAGTCGAGCCAATGTTCGATTTCGGCTTGTTTGACTCATGTTCACGAGTAAAATATTGGCTTGAGCTCGAGGTTGAGATTAGATTTTGTAAAGTTCAATATTTCAATGCACTCGAATGACAAGCTTGAGCTTAAAGTAGGGTTAGAACTCGAATATTAATCTACTATTCAATCTTTATATATAGATAATTATTAAAATATAATAAACTCACGAGCCGGCCGTGAACCTTCAAACAAGTTTATTTGCCTATACTGTAGATCACCGGACATGTTGGATCAGTTTCTTGTATATTTGCTCTTTCATACTGCATAACATCCTAAGTTCCTCAATATCTGCTACAATTTATGGCTTTTTTTTTTTTTTTTTGCAAACTAATTTATGGCTATTACGATATCTGAATGATGGAGCAGCAATGAGATTTTTATTTTTTTTTTGAAGTAGCAGAGATTAAGCAGACAATTTTGTTCTCAAACAGCAAACCTTAGCTTAAACAACAAACAGGTCAACAATCACAGAGTCTGTTACATGATAGGATAAATATGAAACAAACTAAAGCATCACACAATCCACAAACTAGCAGCACACATGAAAAACACTTGTTCCTCGTTTTACGATTTCTTTTTGTCTCAAGATTCGATCTTTTTTAGCCCCGGCTTCTGTTATCCTGCACGATTAGCTGTAAGATAGATTCGGCAACTGATTTCGTGATTCTGAAGCCGTTTCTTACCTGTAATTACCTGATGATGACATATCAGCTGCATGCCTGCATCTGTCTTCCCTGATCGAACATCGAACCATCACTGATTTGAATCTCGCATTTCGTTATCGGCATCACTTTTTCGAATGCTTCAACGAGAAGTGCAACTTTCTTCTTACGGGCCTGGCCCAGTTTTGTGACAGCCTGTCTGAGTGCATAATCCACCATCCATTCCTCTGTGTTTTTCCTGTCATCAAGATCTTGATGCTTGAGATTCACCTTTTCTGATTCTGGGTCTGGCTCGATTGGCAAGAAGTTCGGTTCTCTAGGATTGAAAGCTCCAAATTCATCACTCTCGTTTACGGGCTTCTTGCACTTGCCTTTATATAGGGTAAGAACACTGTCTTCTTCAGTTTCTTGATTTGCTGGATTTTCTGCTTTAGCTTTCTGATCCAGATGGGAGGATTCAGCTTGAGTGGAATCATCTCGACTCAAATTAGTGAAATTTTCAGCCGAATCACCAGGAGGAGATAATTCGGGTTCTGATGAGATTTCAATGCCATCCGAAACATGCAGATTGCTGTATGAAGCAATAGATTCAACATCATCTTCGCTGCTCGAGAATTCATCAGAGCTAAAACTCTCTTCATAGGACTCCTGTGAAGCATCATCCCCCAAATGTTCATCAAAGCATCCATCTTTGGTCTCCGGCTCGATTATGACATCTTTACCAACGACGCTGCTTTCTTCTATCTCCGCATCAGGATCAGGCTCCACATCTCCCTTGGTTGAGTATTCGTAAGCATAATCCAGAAACAGAGGTGAGTAAAAACCTGTCTCACTGTCCATATCTGAGGCTTCAGAATCCATTTCACAGGATTGATCATTTAACTTGCTGTTTTCTTCTGGAAATGGACTCTGTTCTTCTGTATCTATTGAAGTGACATCTGAAAGTTTCTCCATACTCTCGGCATCTTCAACAATATCTTCATTTTTCTTGGTGTAGATTTCGACAAAGAAATCCTTTTCCTCCTCCTCTTCGAATCCCGGGCTCTTCAATTCATCCTGAATAACGGGCTTTGCTCGCCTCGGAGATAGACATCCTAGCTTTATGCTTTTATGGGCTTTAATCATAAGCCGTTTTGCAGACAAGAAGGACTTTAATGGTGGCAGAGAAGCATGACGATGACCATTAAGAGAACAGTAAGTATAAGGGCAGACTTTAACAGTAGACTTCCCTTCTAATTCTGTCCCTCCCGGATGAAGACTCAGGTATTTAGGAAACTTACAATCTTTCAAAGTTGAAGAACAAGTTGCTCTCTTAACATCTAAATCTTCACACAAAGCAACCCTCGAACATTTCTTCACAAGAGAAGTTGTTCTTGCTGGTTTGAAGCTGGGATTCTTTATCAGAGTTTTCAAGCCGGTTTTCACCGTTGAGTTCTTACATGCTGCAGCTTTGAGGCCGTTTGAACTCGAACATTTTCTGCGTGCGTTCCGTGTGTCGGCCCGTGATTGGTCGTTTCTTGCATCGGAGCTCGTGGTGGACTTCATGTAGTTTGGTGTTGTCTGCGCATGTTTACGTGGCTGTTTTACGGGTTTCGGAGTGCGAGGGGTGCTGAACTCCGTCCGTTTGATCGAACCCGATTTTTTCATCTTCTTGGTTTTCAAATCTGCAAGCGATGATCTGTTCTTCACATCTTCGGCTTTAAGATGATGAGGTTGGATGCAAAGGTTGGCGATGTGGGCTGCCTTTCTTTGCACCATCTTTGAAGAAATTGTGTTACTTACCTCCTATGGAAGAAACATGGAGTGCAAGAAAAGTGGTTTTCTTTGGGGAGAGATTTTTGATGGATATGAAAGTGATTATTCTTTCTTTATCCTTGAAATGGTTCTCCAATGGAGATTCCAAGTAAGGGTTGATGTGGGGTGGCTATCTTTTGTATATTTTTTTGTTCCAAATGGCGTATGGAATTTGAATAAGGTTGAAACAAGTATTGGATGCTGACCCCTCAACCAATACAAATATTATGTTCCCACATTGGATGGGGTAGAGTCATTTGATCCTAATGAAATTATCATGGCGTCATGTGTAATTAAAATTACGTGCTAACTAGAATTCTCACAATCCGAGTTCTTAAATGCACAATTATCATCGATTATGATTTTCTAGAAATTCAAAATATCCATATTAAGAATATGTAATGCTAATTTCTTTATAGATGATTTTTTTTAATCTCAAGAATTAATAATTCTAAAGTCGTTGGATCATGGATGTAAGTTTTTATAATGTTATTTTTTTTTTTTTTTTACCTATACTATTATATTAAACGTGAGAGCTAAGTAGTAATCTTTTTGACCTCTTTTTTTTTTTATCTTTTTTTTTTCTTGCATTCTGCTCTCTTCTTTTCTTTTTATTTATTTGTTCTATTACTACTACAATATATTTTGAACTTATTTTTTCTCTCATTTCATTTTAATTCTTTGTTTTTATATAATTTTTATATTTTTCCAAAAATAGTATTATTTGGTGTATTATCTTTTTATTTTATTTATTTATCGTAATTTAATAATTATATTAAAAGTCATCATAAAATAATATTAATATAAAAGTTAATCTTAGGGGCAGTTTCAAATAAGTCCCTTCCGTTTGGAGATTTTTACTTTAGTTCCCGAAAATTTATATAACATAATACGATATAAATACTGCATTAGAAAATTTTAGTACTATATTATGTGAAATTTATACAACATGTTTGAGTGGTGAAAACATATACAACATAATAGGATATAAATAATACATTCTATTATATTCATACTACACGTGGGGATTAAAATAAAAATTTGATGCCCAATTGGAACTAAAGTAAAAATATCATGCCCTAATGGGGACTTATCTCACATTACCCGTTAATCTTAATATATTTAAATAATAAATTTTTTTTATTTGCACATACTATAAATGTGTGAAATTACTAGTGTTCATTAACCATGATGCACATACTTCTTTAATTTCCCCGTGTAGCTTGTTTCTTTTATATATGAGGGGGGGCCTCGGTAAAAACCCCACGAGCCTCGTTCCCGGTTTTTTAAAAATAAAAATAAAAATGATGCATAAATAAAATAAAAAACTACATAATAATGATATTGCATTTTCTCATTAATTTACAATTTATCTTTATAAGTATCCTCGCTCTCTACATATTAACATTAAAAAATTATGATTTTTTTAACTTAAACCGAAGACGCACATTAACTTCTTAACCAAATATTAGAAGATTTGAATCCTAATTTTGAATCGAGCAATTTTAAAATTCCTTATGAATTATTCTACGTTGTGGGTACTTACAATTTACGGAAAGAGTTAGTTCATGTTAATGAAATGACGAATTAATAATATCGATAATAAATATCTTAATTTTAAAAAAATAATAATAATGCACAACAACCATCATGTATATCGGTATGCCTCTCTTTAGATAATTAAAAGAATTAATTGTCTAACTAATTAAGTCTTGTACGAGTAATATGGTCAATAAAGTACCCACAGGATGTGTATAAGGGTTTGGCTTCCTCATTTTCTTTCGTGGGAATTAAACATTTGAAAACTTTAATGAGTGCTTCATTTTCAATGTGTCTTAAAATTCTATTAATAGGGTGATATTAAGGACCTTTGACTTGCCTAACATTTTTTAGAAAAATATATGTGCAAATCAACATTGATATAAGTTTCAACAAAAAAAAAAAAAAAAAAACACATTGGTTTAAGCACAACTTTTAAGTCTGTATTAATCAACACTAAGCAATGTAACTATGAGCATTTAATCTCAAGTTATCATTAAACTCATTGAGGGAGCAGATATAAAATCCCACCCTCCCGAATTAGTTATTGAGGATGGTCGTGTTGGGAATAGTGCCCTGAAAATTCAATTTGTTGAATTAATTAAACTGAATATTACAGCAAGTTGTGAGTATTTCACATATTAATAATTAATGGCGTTTGGTGGTATTCTCATATGAAATGTGTTTCATAGGAAAAAGACTTTGAATACCGAAATCACGTGTCATTAAAGTTCTAGTCGGTAAGATAAAAATATGTTCTTATCAAGACGATAACGTGGTTATATAAGATGATTAGTCTTTCGTCATAGGGAATGGTGATTCCAATTATAACACGTTGATGATTTTCAATAGGATTGGAAACATCGAACTGGACCACTGAGATTATTCATTTTATACTGCTATCTGAAATGAATAAAATCTCAGGAAGCATTGTACTCTTAATCCTGATAATATTTCGGCTTTAGGCATGTAGTGTTAGTCACTGTAACATACTCGAAGTGAGGTCTCGGTAACTGGTGGCCAAATACTTTGTATGATTCGGTGACAACATGAAATGTGCTAAAGAGTTATATTGATCGAGGAATCTGTGACCTTGCTGGAAGGAAAAAGATATCCTTGAAATAGATTTGCAAAAGTTCGAATTAAGACTTTGGCCAAAGCACTTACGTGATAACGTCACCGAAGTCGTATGTTGAATGTGTTTCACATACAGAGAATTTGAACTTAAGGCGAATCAATAAATTTCAAATTAGAGATGAAAAATAAATGATAGTAGTTGCAATTTATTTTTCATGGATATCTACACAGAGGAGTAAAATGCGAAATTATTCTAGATCGAGAAATTCGTGAATAATTTAATTAATTTTAGAGTGCAACAATATTTATTTAGTGGAATTAAATATTGTTAAACGGTAATTAATTATTATCATGAGATGATAATATATTAATCCGTTTGGAGCTAAAATTAATTAGTCCTGCAGGTCCCCCTGCAAGCCACAATTGAAAACCCAAAGAGAAAATATTAAAAGGAGAAAAAGAAATGAATTTTCAAATTATTTGAAAATGAGCCAAAGGATTTATTTTAAGGAAATAAATCAATTTTCAAAGAGTTGGAAATGCCCGAAATTTTATTTTGGAGAAAATTAAAATTTTCATCGGGAAAAAAAAAATCGGTGATGACGTGGCAGCTGACGTGGCATGCCACGTCAGCAAGGTGGGCCCAGGTGGCGCTGACTGGGCAGCCGCATGGCACGCCACGTGTGCAACACGTGGACGGCCCAGATTACGCCACGTAGCCGCGAAGCAACGACCCAGATTTGTCTGGACCGGGTCGGTCAAACGGGTCGGGTAAAAAACGGATAGGCTCGGGTCAAACTGGGTTCGTTTGGACCGGACCAAACACGTGGCAGCACCAGAATGGCCCACGTGTCGAACCGAACCAGTTCAAGGTCCTCAAACCCTAGCCGTGTGTACCACACACGCGCCACCTTCAGGTGGCGCGTGCGGCGTCGGATTGGGGAGCGGCCGGCGGCGTTGGACTCGTGGTGACGAGACCTTCAACGTAGTGTCCTCGGTTTTCATGTCCAAGTTGCACACGCAAGTGGAATGTGAAATTACTATTTTGCCCTCGGTTTTCCCCCTATAAATAGGGGTCTTGGCCTTCATTTTTTCATTCACAACTTTGGGAGAGATTTTGGCTGAGCTCTTGGCTTTGAAACCATATCTCTTTTCTCCTAGTTAATTCCGATTTATTTTGGAATTAATTTTAATTAGGTGTTTGTATAAAACGCCTAATTTCGGGAGAATAAACCCTGAAAAGGGTGTTCTAGTTTAAAGTTTTATTTTCTCTATGTATTTAGAGAAATACTTTCGGAACCCACACTCCGAGGGTGTCCCTGTGGTTATTGCAGGGAAGCTCTGCCGGTTTCACGAGGAGATCGGGTATCGGGTTCACGGGAGGTGAATTCGGGAGCTGAAAAAATGCCGTTAGATAGCCATGTTTGCAGTACGGTAATATTTTACAGTTGTTTTATCTTAAGCATGATAAATTATGTGCTCTTAAGTGTTAATTGCATGTTAGATATTTATTTGCTTAAGTGATTTAAAATTTATTATCAATTGCATGTATATACTTGAGTAGATCCGGCTAGTCTTCCGCTTTTGTATTAAAATGTTTTAGAAATATTTTAATACTTGTATTATAATAAAAAATTTAAAATATGGTCTCGGACCGCTATTGTTCCGGGCCCGCCTCCCAGCAGGTCGGTACTTCTTCGGAGGCTGTGGTAGGGGCAACTACAACATACATATAGGGAAGGAAATTTATGTGTTGATACGCTTGCGAGCAAAGGACATGACATTGAAGATTGATTTGTTGTTTGGGACCTTCTTCCCATGGAGATTATTCAAACTCTTGATCTAAACTAAATATAGCACATGTTTGCGACTCTCTTTAAAAAAAAAAAAAAAAAAACTATGAGTATTTAAGAATTGAAATTTTACTCAAGACTATATATAATTAGATAATTTGTATATTCGACATTAAAATCCTTAAAGCTAATAATATAAAGATAAATAATTGCACAAACACTTTTGGGAAATTAGATTGATGAAAATAAGTTAACTCGACCAAGTATATCCGAAAAATTGTATACACTAATGCACCAATATTTTTAAAAATATAATTTTATCGTGTAATATCATATCGAATATCGTGTCGAACACTTTATACGTGAATTATTTTAAAAAAATAAAATTATATCGTCGTATTCGTATCGTTATGTCTCTATCAGTGCAGCATAAATTGTATCACTTTACTTTAGGAATAATAAAATAAATGTAAGTAATTCAAATTTTCGATTGACTCTTAAAATTTAGAATTAAATATATCGATTTTAATTTAAAATATGTATTTCGTGTATACTGTATATGAATTTGTGGTGCTAAGTTTTTGACTAGTGAAAATGGGCGGTTTGGATTCGCCTTTATTTGAAAAAAAAAAAAAAAAAAGACTGAAAATGGTCGGCTGAAAAGGGGCCACGTGTGGGCCATAGGGAGCGTATATCATATACAGTAAAACCCCACCACACCTAATTTCACAATGAATACTTTTTCCATTCCTATCTCAAATGCCTTTATTTCCCTTATTTATTAAGTAACATAAATTATTTTTAATTTTGGTAAGTGAATAAAGAGCATCTTGTATTTAATTTGTCTATTTATTTTTTACAATCCTCAAAATAAAATTTTGATCTAGTTTTAATTGTGTGTATTATTTTCTTCTTTTTTTTTTTTAATTTAAACGAGGACATCTAATGTTAAATATAGCAACCGATTATTTTGATAAATTATAAACACCTCAAATAATAGGATAGTTTATCAAAATATTTAAAAATTCCCTGTATAGGCTTTGATATTTAATTGAGCATAGATGAATTTTTTAGGGTGAATTATGTTCTAATTCATTACATGGGCATTCATAGCTGCTCCAATTAAATAGGACCTAACTTTTTTTTGGTTTTGAAAAGATTTAGCCTTTAGGAATAAGAGTGACTACTCTATTTTCAAAATTAGAGCATTCCATGCACCTTTTGAGATTTATGAAATTCTATTAATCAATTCGAATTTTTTAAAATTTATAAATAACCTACCAACATAGAATTGTGATTAAAGGAATTCGAACTCAAAACCATTATCTTGAAAAAAAAAATTTTAACTATTTATGTTGAACTCTTATTGACCAATAAAATCTAGTACATGTCATACAAATTTATTATTTTTTTTATTTAAACTAAAAGTGTCGATATTAGTAATTTGATAATATTCGACATTATTCTTGCAATTCTTAAGGGGTAAAAAAAAAAAAGAATACTTATCGAAACCCCATCTAAAACTTTGTAGCAATTCAAACAAGAACTAATTCCGAACTTAGTGAAAGTTCAGAAAGTCTGTGCTAACTGCTGAGTTGGAAGCCCACACTTCGAGAGACGAGATATTTATGACATGAAACAATAATTAATACAAGGGAGAAGAAAAGTACCACTTTTCGCTTTAAATTGTGCTGAAATTAGAATGGCAAAGTCGCCCATGTTAACTGGAAACTGCTAAAAACTTTTAAGAGCACTAGAAATTGTCGCTTCTTTGTTTCAGGAATGCATTCATTTTTGTGAAAACAACCTTGAAATGACTTCAATATTTTATATTACACTTTTTTTGTTTGCATTTTGCAACTTAATAAGTTACAAGACATCCAACTTTTCCTCATAGAAAGTTAATACTAAGATCAAATGACAATTGCAAACATTAAGTCATTGACCATGTGCAGATAACTGATAAAAATATAATTGGTGTTTTGTGATCTTATTTGTACATTAAGTGATATAATTATTAGATTTATGGTCTGTCATAAACAAAATAATGAATAGTCATTAATATTATGATTTCTCCATTATAAATACGAAATTTTAGACATTAAACTGAGAGACAACTAATAAGCGAAAAGTGATGAATTAGACTGATGTTAAAGAGTCTAGATAGATACTAGTATGATGCTAAAAATCAATTTTGGTTCAAAAAATACATAGACTAGTATATGTAAGATTGGTAAGAGAAACACCTTCCCAAGCACCAAATAGGTTTTTCTGAACTGCCAATCTAACACCATTCTCTCTCATAAATGCTTGTTAGTAGCCGAAATGAGATAAACATGTGGTCGTGTATATTAGTGATTCGAAAATTTTAAATTGTCTTATTTTAAAAGAAGTTTCATAGGACTTAGCGCACCGATTAGTGGGACAAATACTTCTTCAAGATAAATTTGTTGATCAAGATAGCAATAAACCAGATCTGGTGATTTAGTTACGTGATTCTTAAATTTTTATACAACATTTCAAAAAAATTGAGAGTAAAAAGGAACTTTGATTTTCATCTGGGAATTTCAGAGGAACATTTTTAAAAATAGGAAACAAAGACGAATTTGAATTCCTATATGATAATTTTTCGGAAATTCCCCGATAAATTTATTATACTGAGGTTGAGGTAATTATTCAAGTACCAATTTGCTGCGTCAATGCCCCAATGGTGCCCTGCAAATTTGCTGTATCAATACCTCAATGTCCGTACCGATCGTAAAAATGCAGAATATCCAAGGCTTGTCAAATAAGTGAAGCGTGAAAAAAAAAAATTTATTAAACATCGTTGATACTGTCCGTGAAGTTAAAATAAATATTAAAATAACAAGTCTCGCTGACAACATCGGCGAGGTTAGGAAAACAAAAGAAAATAAAAACTCCTTTAAATTATGATGTACGAACATTTTTTAAAAATATCATCTTATCATATCGTGTTATATCAAATACGGTATTCTATAATTTTCACGTAAAAAATTTCTATATCATTATATTTATATTACATCGTATTCATGTCACTATATTCGTATTCATATATCATAACCCTTGGTGATGCAACCTTTAAAGTTTGAAAAAAGATATAAAATATTAGGACTTGTAGGTGGTATTCATGAGTCAGATTAAAAAATTAAAAAAAATATTGCCTTTCGAATTGAGACTTTTTCAAAAATAATTTTTTTTTTATATTCGTGTTGTAAAAAATGGTACCGGTTTGGAAGGGTTTAAGATTTTGGTATTAGTCGCGGAGATTTCCCTCGATTCCGATTATTTTATTGTTATTTATTGCGGAGTCGCAAAGATCTCCCGCAACTCCAATATTTTATATTATTTTATTAGGAGTCGCGGAGATCTCCTACAATTCCAATATTTTTTTAATAATATTTTCTAGAGTTGCGTATGACACCCGCGACACCCATTAAAAAAAAATTTTTTTTTAAAGTTGTGGTCCAGATCTAGATCTGGGACCTTCACCTCCATCGCCATTCACCTCCTTTGCCTTGGTTGTTGCCCGACGCCTCAGCTGGAGGAGTCCTCCACCCCCCGCCACCAATAATTTCGTTGATAATGATCTAAACTACCAATAATTAATTATTAATTATTTTAATTAATTTAGTTATAACTGAAAGTATTAAGTTAGTTATTGTAATGAATATTTGAGTCGTGTTAAGAAATATTTTGTTATATTAGGTGCTAATTGAGTTTTATTTTTATTTTTTAGATGTCTAGATATATTTACGGTCCGAAAGAAGGTGATTTACTTTATTTACAAGACATGCATCGTTCGGAATATGTTTTTAATGGGCTTATTGATCGGATTGTAATCCCAAGACACAATAACACGACTGGATTTAGTCACGATCCCGAAGATGATAGATATGTACACATAAATGATGATATAATTGCTATCTTGTATGACATGGGTTCTTATAGAGTTTTTAGTTGTGGATATATACTAAGCGATGCACATTTAATTACTGCAATATTGGAAAGATGGCGTATGGAGACGCATACATTCCACCTTTCCGTTGGGGAGGCTACCATTACTTTGGAGGATGTGGCTGTACTATGGGGGCTTCCAATTCGGGGTGATCCAATAATTGGGGTTGATGCACCTCCGGAACCGTATGAGTCTTGGATGGATTGTTGTGGTGGTTTGTTAGGATTTTTCCCATACGTTGATGATCTTATTGGATCACAAATTAAGATGATCGCTTTAAGAAGGCAGTTAGTGGATAATCCGCTCAATCCAGACAGTCCTGTCGGGGTGGTAATGCAACACGCCAGGTGTGCCGCATTACTGATAATGGGTGCATACATGTTTCCAGACACTAGTGGAAATAAGGTGTCCCTACTATATCTACGACATATGTGTACCGCGTACGTGGTGAATGCACGACCATCTACTTTTAGTTGTCTAGCCAATTGTAACTTATCGTTGAAATAGCGAGTAAGCTTAATATACGTCATCTCAACAATTGCACTAATTGGCAGACGTCTGGCTCCCTTGAGCACACCGTTGCATACCTCCACATGGTTGGTGGTAGTCGTTCCAAATCGACGGCCTCCATCATGAGAGAACGTCCATTTTTCTAGCTCTATACCCGTCAGATACGTGACAGCTTCAGGACATATGGACTGAATACGATTGAAAGCCTGCTGGAATGAAACTTCATCGGCTGCCGTACCAGCAACCCAGCAAAGATCCTTCAGTGGTGGCTTTCTAAATTTGGAATTGATATTAGAACACAAGTGCCTCAAGCAGTAACGGTGACATCCTTGGTCACCATTAAATGACCTGTAGCCTTCATTTACAGCCCTAATTATGCCCTTATTGCGATCGAAAATTATGGTCACAAACTCGTGCGAGTCTCCTATGATGTGTAGGCACAATAAGTTCAAAAACCAACCCCATGTGCTGGTAGACTCCTCATCTACCAAAGCAAACACGAGAGGAAGAATGGTTTAATTGCCATTGATACAAACAGCGATCATGAGCTTATGTTTGTATCTGGTGTACAAATGGGTGGCATCAACGCAAATGACCGGCCGACAATGTTTGAACCCTTCAATGCAAGGTCTAAAGGCCCAAAATATTAAATGTATCATCTCTACTCCGGGCCTACCTCCTCCACGTGAATGGTGTTGCCACTCCACTATGGTCCCTGCATGTCAATTAATATAGTAAAATACAATATAGTGTACTATAAATCATAGTAAATCATGGACAAATGGGACACTAAATTTGGGGTTAACCTGGGTTCCATTTTTTAAGTGCAGCCATGAAGTTCGGAAGACTGTTAACCGAGCTTTCCCAAGTACCGTACAAGTGCTCCTTAGCACGTCGCAGACTGTGGCAAACCTTTGAATACTCAATTTCGTATCCGCAGAAATCCTTCACGGTCTGCTAGACGTCGGCAACAGCGTACTCGTAGTTGGTTCGGACGTGGCCAATCAACAACCCAGTAATAAAATTCGTGTCCAAATTATCATGATCCTTACGGATGTAGTCATCACTACAAGTATGATCCCCATTATATACACTTATCGCCCAAGTTTCATATAACTTTTTAAATTAGACGCGCACTGCCCATGGGCAACCTGTTGCCTCACGGTGCTTATAGGAAACCTTCCAGAATGTTGGTTTGCTAAGTTGTACAGAAAATTCTCGCTTCGCCCATCGAACCGAGTAGTCCTTGACGGAGGCTTGAGCATGTTGTTTACTTTGGAATGTCATCCCAACAGCCAATCTACCAACATTGGGATTGTAAAACTGACTCCATTTACAAGATGGCAAATCCATAGAATCGGTGTTCATTTCAGATCCTGTGGCGGAGTAGAACGGATAAGCTTCGTGGAGTTGTGGATTCATATCTCCGGTGTCGTGCTCTGTCAACACATCCTCAGTAGCGGCAACCTCTTTGGTGTCGTTCGCAGTGGCATTCGGCACATCATCTATCTCTAGATCCGACATCACATCATCCATTTGTTGGGATTGATTTGGTAATTCATCCTCCAACTCCGCAACCTCTGGTTCCACATAACCTCGCCATGGTGGCTTTGTTGGAATGATGGATTTGGGTCATTGATACCAAATACTTCGAACCCATTGGTGACCGAAGGCATATCTTGGCTTAGCAAATCCATATAGCTTCGCATGTCTTTACTCCAACTAACCTCTACGGATCTTTGTGTGTGGATTGATTCAACGATAACAAAAACCTTAAAAGATTTAAGCTGGGCCTCCGGATTTGTGTAACACCACAATACTCGATCGTCATTTATTTCAATAACTGTTTCCAGTGGTATCGGGGACATAGAACCCACTGGTGACCGAAGGCATATCTTGGCTTAGCAAATCCATATAGCTTCGCATGTCTTTACTCCAACTAACCTTTACGGATCTTTGTGTGTGGATTGATTCAACGATAACAAAAACCTTAAAAGATTTAAGCTGGGCCTCCGGATTTGTGTAACACCACAATACTCGATCGTCATTTATTTCAATAACTGTTTCCAGTGGTATCGGGGACATAGAGATATAGAAGGGAGATAACAGTTGAATTGTATATTGCGCTCGGTTCAGGCCTATTAGACTATAAACCTCCTGGAGTAGACCATCAAAAGAGATTGAACGTGAAATTCTCGTTGAAGCTACTGGGGGTAAATCGTAAAAAACGGAATTATTGGAGACAGTATAATTTTCCCCATAAAAAACAAGTAACTCAATTGCTTCCATTATAGAAGAGGGACTCTTAACAAACTGGAATGTAAAAATTAACTCAAGAAAGCTCTTGGGATGTAGAAAGTTTAGAGAGGTTAAGAAAATTGATTGGAAGAAAAGTTGAGGAAAGAGTTTTGGAATCAAAAAATTTTGGATGGATGGACTGTGAACGAAATACAGTTGTATAAATAGAGATGTATGTGATACAATAATGCATTCAACTTTCAAATGTAATAATTCAATTTCAGATGCAATGTTGAGTAGTCACCTCAATGTACCACCAAACACTGTTCATTCAATTTCACATGCAATGAATATGATAAAGTGATATAAAGAAAAAACAATTTTTCAAAATAAAACAAATAATCGAAAATATAAATATAAATAATTAAATAATAAATAAATGAAATTACGAAATCAGGGGAAAAGGAAAAGCTTAATGGAGTCGCCGGCTTATCATGCAACTCCATAAAAAAATATTAAAAAAAATAGGAGTTGCAGGAGATCTCCGCGACTCCTATTAAAATAATATAAACTATTGGAGTTGCGGGAGATCTCCGCGACTCCGCAATAAATAATAATAAAATAATCGAAGTCGGGAAATCTCCTCGATTAATACCAAAATCTTAAACCCCTCCCAATCGGTATCATTTTTTGCAACATGAATAAAAAAAAATATTATTTTTAAAAAAGTCTCCTTTCGAATGACATCTGCAAATCCGTTAAAACTTCGCGTTCTATTCTGAAAACTACGTCGGACGTTTAGCTTTATGACTCTGTTTGTTGTATCACTACAAAAAAGCAAAATATTTGTTAACATCAAGCGGGTACCGAATCCATATGTTGGTCCACCGCCTATTAAACATGAATAAATAAGTTAAAACATTACCCCTAATTTGATGGGTAGCATACGTATTACAAGGATGTGTGACCGACTCCATTAAATCTCGGCAGGTATCTAATTGTCCTCATATGATATGTTAGGGCTAATTACATTAAAGGAAATTATATTTTTTGGTATACCAATTCACTCTAATTCGTAAGTTTGGTATAAAAAATTATTCGGTAAAAAACTAACTCTTAACTCTAAAAATTCGTAATTTCATATACTATTTAACCCGGATAGATATGATCCGTCGGAAAACCTAACGGATCTCCACATGTCCATTGGAGAATTTGACACGAAGCGGGTTTTACGAACTTCGGATGGGTTTTTTGACGGGTCATATCTATTCGGGTCAAATAGTGCATTACATTGTGAACTTTTAGAGTTATACGTTACTTTTTTCATTGGAAAATTATTTGTACCAAAATTACAAATTAGGGTAAGTTGGTATACCAAAATTGTAATTTTCTCCCGTATATTATACATGTAATAGATTGTTATTCCACATAAAAAGAGAAAAAAATATTATTATATTGGATATGAATAAAATGGAGGTGTTGTTAATAAAGGTTAATTAATTTTATATTTGGTACAAATGGTTAACTTTTACTATTTTTTCTAATTTTATTTTACTTATAGTGGATTTTGATTTTAACCCTATAAATTTTGTTATCAATTGATAACCTTTGTTTTTTGAATATTTTTTTTAAGAGTTGGTTGTTCGTTCTTAGAAGTATAATATAATATAATCTATTAACACCAAAATTAATTATATAATTTGTTGTTCAATATTTTATAGGATAAACAGATTAGTTATGTTGTACATAGCATACGATAAAAATATACTCATCCGACTTTGTATTTTGTTTGAAAATGTATACATGTATTCATATACGTTTGCACTTATATATATATATATATATAACTTATATTAATGAAAATAAAATATAATTTTTTTTTTATTTTTGGTTCTATAATTTAATTATATGTATAAATCGGGGTCGAATTATTAAAATGTAAAATTTTTAAATCAACTAGTGAAACGAACGTGCGTTGCACGTTTAACCTTTAGTTTATTTAAATAAGGTTGGTTATTATATTTATTAAATAAATTAAAGTACTAAAAGTATTCACATCATTTTTTTTTTCTCCCGATACGTGTTTAATCCAAGTTTTCCAAAGTTTGTGGAGTATATTTCACTAATAAAAAATTAAATTTTTCATGGGTGCTTTTCAATATCCTCCGTCATCCATTTCACCACCATGTTCGAATCAATCTCCACATTATTCTTTGAGAAGTGCCCTCTTCTAAGCTAATGTCAAATCCCTTATGTAAACCCAATAACTCTGCCACATTTATTGAATCTTTACGAAGATTCATATTGTATCCTAGCACTCATCTTTCGTTGTCATCTTGAATGACCTCTATAACCGAATCCCTTATCAAATTTATTCCACGACTACTCAACGAATATTTTATTTTGCTTGTGTCTTTTGTCCTCACTGATTAATATTGAGGCATCAGATAACTCTTTTATGTGGCGAAAAATGACTCTTAGACTTCACAATATTCTGATAGCTCCACCAGTTTCGTGCTTTCTAAAAATTTCAAAGCGTCAAAATTAAGACAATCACTCTGAACATTCTGGTAATACGCCGCTTTGAGTTTTGCTATTAAGGCTCTCTTTGAGCTCGTTCGACCCTCACAATCCACGAATATCAGTGTATGCATTAATAATCTTTTCCCACACCCAGAGTGCCAACAAATGACTTCTCAACACGTGGTCCAGATCTTCACATCCTGTGCAACATGTACATACATTACATCCCCCAAAATTCCAGTCATACTTCAGTATATTTATGAGCAAGCTATTATGTTGGCAAAGCCACAAGAAAATTTCGAACTTCTGGGCCAAGGTGATTTTCAAGTCCATCTCCGATTTTCACATATGCCTCATCCTCCATAAACAGACTATAGACTGTTTTATAGGAAAATTTATTGTTAACCGACCCAATAGAGAGTTTCTAATCTCCATTATCATGCAGCGTAATTGGGACGCTAAGAATCTTAGTCATTTCTTTCTTGGGCAGTACTATTTTCAGCTTATTAAGGTTTTAGTTTTTATTCGTTCCAATGATATTACATACCATAATTAAGTTCTTTATCCTTCTCATTAATGTTATCTGCAATGATTTTGGTGAGTTTTCCTTGTGGTAATCATCTATCATTCCATAAAGACACTTATTCCATAAATGGTTCCACCATCTGAGTGCTTCTATCAATCCCCTTCCATGTTCGAGAAACTATAAGTTGAGGCTCGTGTCCAATGACACATAAGGTGCGAACAATACAACAGATGCACATCGCTCCATCCATAGTAGATTTGCAAATCAAGTGAGAGATGTGAGGGTCTTTCTGACATACCATAATTGACTTTCAATGTCCGATTGAAATAGCCTTCTCAATCATATATGAAATGCCCCAACCACACTTCAAATACATTTTGTTCCATCTACAGTGGTTTTAGCTCCTAATATTATATTGTTCGTAAAAAGCAAGTGTGAGATGTGATCTCTGACATACCTTAATTAGCTTCTAGTGTCCGGCTAAAATATCCTCCTAAATCATGTACGTAAGTTGTTCCATGTAGAGTACAAATAAATAAGGCGAGAGTGATTACCTTATCTAATGCCACACATCCATAGATCCTCGGTCGGTTTACTATTCCACAAAATCTCCGGTTGTATCCCCTCCATTTTTCTCTACTGATATTGATGATTTCTATATGGAATTTGAAGAAAGTTAGATTTTCTTTAGAACATTTCACTGAGCTTTGTTGTATCCTTTTCAAGGTTAAATTTCAACACTATCCCCTTTTTTTTCTTTCTTTGGAGTGATGTATCATTCATAACACTTTTTGAAGCATCAAGATATTGTAATGGGTGTCTCGATCGAGAAAAACACTATTCTGGTTTGGGCTCACAATTTCTTTGATATACGGCTTAAACGGGGTATAATCATATTCGTGATCACTTTGAGCAATACGTTACACAACGTAATGGGCCGAATCTCGTTTAAATTTTTAGAGAATTAACTTTCAAAATCAGATAAATAAACGTCTGATAAGCCTTCTTGGGAATTGATATCTCTCTATGCAATTATTGATGAATTTCACCACCGCGTCTCTTACTATATATCCTAATAGGTTTGAAAAAAATAGGCTCAAAATAATAGGTGATGTGGGGATTATAATGGATAGCGCTTTGTACAGGTGCATGCCACCTTATCGTTGGTACAAGCTAATACCAACACTCATCACCTTTTCGATAGTATATCCACTGAATAGTTTGGTGTAGTACTCCCAAATGTGTGCTTTAGTTGGTCATTATTGGTTACTCATTCATCTTCTCGTTATGGTTGAGTGAAGCCTCTTTCTTCTCGTTATGGTTGAGAGATGAAAGAAACGTTTATATTTATCCCTAAATTGGAGTCAATTAATTCTCAAGTCTTAAAACTAAATAATCTCTGCTTCTTGTAATAGTTAGTTATATTCTGTCATCAATTATTTCTCCAAATCTTTCGAATATTCATTTACATTAATTTCTCATACATAATGCTCTAGAAATTTTTTTTAAATTTTTTTTTTCGCTTTTTCGCACACATTGAAAACTGTTCAATGATCATTGTTCTAGAGCAATGACCCAAAGACCTATATTTAACACTTTGTCATGTCCTTTATAAATATATTTGTAAATTTCACAATTGTCACTCTAAGAAAATCCTGATGTTAATGTGAGAATTATAACTTAATAAGAGATATGGATTATAAGGTATTACAAATTGGTTATAAAGTTGTTTATTGTGATCTTGGGCCATCAGTGCGATTCTTCTCCTTCCACTGATCGGATATCCATCTTTACCTTGCGTTCTGTTTTCATAATATGAACATGAGTAACGATACATTCTCCATCCATCATACAAAAATTATTTAAGTTATTTCATCTACATGATTTATGCACCATGTGTTTTATAACTCACTCATAAAGTTGGGGATTCTTTTCCTAATAAAAAAATTTTACACAAAAAATTGACCAAGTTGATTGTGTGCTATAATTTTATATTTTAACCCAAAAACTATCAAAATATGAGCATATGACAACCATTTCTTTTGAAACTTGATTGTATGAATATGTCCAACCACATTTTCAGAAATCTCCTTACTGAATAAGTGATATTTTAAATTTTGTAACTTTTCTCAAAAAATTTGTGACGTCTTTCAAATCATGATCACTAAATGATACAATTAACAACTGATCATTGAGTGACATCATTATTGAATCAAAATATTATTTGGGTTTGTCCTTAATTTGGTATGTGCGTCAATATATATCAAAATCAACTATTGTTTCTTTAAACTAACTATTTTTTTATCTCTTTTTAATTCTCTATTTGCTATTGATCTTGCATTCCATTTTTTTATTTATATTTCTCTAACGAACATTATTTAAGATTTATATTAATTTTTTACTATTTATTTTATATATGTAGAAATAATTAAAAGAGTAAATTAATATAAAAAACTCAAGGAATGTTTAATTGAACACCATAAAAATAATTTATAAATATATCTTATTTTTACATGCACACATATTAAGTTTCTTTAGAATTCTTAATTTAAGGTAACTTTGATCTGGCGATCTGCAATTCTTAAAAAATCAGAAACCCTATTTATACTATTTAATATATATAGACTATGTTAATTATCCTATCTAAATAACATTTACACATTTAATTTATATTTTATTATATAAACTAATGAAATATTATATTGTTAATTATATTTAGATAATTATAATTATATTAATATTAGTTAATTGAAAATTATTTTATATAAATTATTCAATTATATTATTTTGTTAATTAGATATGTTTATAAAATTATAATATGATTATAATTAAAGAAAGTTTATGAACTTAGATAATTAGAATTATGGAGTTATATAATTAGAATTACATTAGGATTGATTTATTGAAACTTATCTTATTTAACTCATTCAATTTAGATCATATTTTATTTTAATTAATTATCAAATTTTATTAAAATTATAAAGTAAATTAATTTAATGTTTTTCAATTCGTTAGATATATCTTATTATAATATTTTAAATTATAGAGTTTTAAACTAAAAAATCGACAACTTGTATTATAAATTTTGAATACAATTAACTAATATATTAATAGGATTAATTATAGATAGCTCCCACGGGAGTATTAGAAATTATAACTTGTGATCCTCTTAGTCAAACAATTACACATACACCCATTAAGGAGTTTGAAAATTACACAAAACACCCATGAATTAAGGTTCTTTTAAATATTTTATGACATCATCAAAATTTAAACTTGATTTCCCTATTTTGACCCTTCATTTAGTATATATTTGAATTAGTATTGAAAATTTAAATTTAATAAATTAAATCATTAATTAATATAAAATAATATGATTTTGTCATTTTCAATATTAAATTATATATATAGAAAATCTAAATTTAATGGGTTAAATATAATATTAGAAAACGTAATATATATATATAAAGTGACAATATATAATTAATATATATATATACATAAATATTACTTTATTATATATATTTATTATATATTATAACTCTATATAACATCATTTTCTAAATATTATATTTAACCCATTAAATTCATATTTATTATATATAATTTAATATTTGAAATGATAAATCATATCATCTCATATTAATTAATGATTTAATTTATTAAATTTAGATTTTTAATAACAATCTAGATATAGTTAGGAATAATTATTAAAATAAAAATTGTTATACTAAATGAATGGTTAAAATAGGAAAATCAAGTAAAAGTTTGATGATGTCATCAAAAATTTAAAAGAACCCTAATTTAAGGGTGTTTTGTGTAACTTTCAAACTCCTCAATGGGTGTATATGTAATTGTTTGACTAAGAGGGTCACAAGTTGTAATTTCTAATACTCCCATGGGGTTTATATGTAATTAACCCTATATTAATATTAAAACAGTCCTTGTTAAACTATATATATATTTTTTTAAGCTTAAAAAGTTTTAATTCTACCAAGAGTCCTATTATAAGTTAATAAGTACTTTTTAAATATAGTTACATTAATAATTTATAATATGTAATTACATAGTTATCCCTAACTAATAGTTATTCATATAATTATTATGAGGGTATTTTAGCCGATGCGTATTTTGTAAGAAACAACTCGCACTTTTTAATAAAAAAAAAAAAAAATAATAATAATAATAATAATAATAATAATAATAATATGTAATTACATAGTTATCCCTAACTAATAGTTATTCATATAATTATTATGAGGGTATTTTAGGCGATCCGTATTTTGTAAGAAACAACTCGCACTTTTATAATATAATAAATATTATATATTATATATATATATAAAATAAAAAAAAAAAAAATAATACATAGATAGATAGATAGATAGATAATAACTTTATACCTAAAGACTCAATTATAAAATTTTTGATTAATATAAATTTGCACTGAATCTAAACTACACTATTTCGCAGTTAAAAAAATAAAATATAATAATAACAGGTCAAGTATTGCTGATAAGAATTTCAATTGTTGACACTTGACATCCTTCCCAGTGATGAAAAGTGTGTACATACCCGTGCGCCTTCTTTTGTTTACCAAACTACTGTATGTGCACATGAAGACTTCCTTTCGAAGAAAACCATATTAATAAAATGCTCCATAAAAATAACAGGAAAGCAGGTGGTGGGGAGGAATTATTACCTCAACTTCGATGCACCATATGTGATTTTGGGAAACCAGTTCTTGAGTAAATAATTGTATTTCATCTTATATTATATTTATATTTATAAATTATAATTGTGATGTGGAACAAAAAAATTGTGACATAAAATTAAATATTCTATGCACACTTGGGTTGTCATTCGTTACGGGGAAGGGGGCTCGATAAAAACTATAAGTTTTTTTTTTTAGTTGGTTCTAAAAAAAAATTGTGATATAAGGAAAAAGATTAAAAAATTCTCGTTTAATTTCAACCATCTGTTGGTTCAATTAATATGTATGAGTGAATGAAACATGTTATAATTTATAAAACACACATAGAAATAGAAATGTTGATACTAATAGGAATTAGGGTTAATTACAAATCCCCCCGTCCTTTGGTCCTTAGGGCGGATTGCCCCCTGTCATTTGATTTTGGGTGATTTCCCCCCTAACCTTTCGCAGTTGTTACACTTTGCCCCTTTATGACGTTTCCGGCGGCATCTTTTTGGAATATTCCGTTCATGAAAGAATACGTTTTACAGATCCCACCTATCCTTTGCCCCCATGGGCGGATTGCCCCCTGTCCTTTGATTTTGGAATATTTCGTAATTGTTTTGCAACTGTACCTTCTATTCCGACTTTTTATAAGTAGATAAGCCTTCGAACACTCACATTATACACCATCAACTCAAATAATGTAACTATCATTTTGGTGTCGTATCGTATTTGATATTTAAATTCTCAAATATTTGTACTATTTATCCGGTGTTTACCAAATTCAATAAACGTGAATTTTTAATGCAAATAATATACATATATATATATATATATATATATATATATCACATTGATTTTATATTGTATCCGAGTTATTTTTTTTCTTTATTATTTAAAGTGATATTTTTAAAAGTAAAAAATAATAATAATAATAATAATTAGAAGAAGTGATTTCAAGAATGCTTCAGTAAACTTTCATAAGCAATATCGGTGTTTTTTTTATAGGACATTTATATGAGTCGAATCGGGTTAGACCAATTTGATATAAAAGTTTCTCCTGCTAGTTATAGTTGTATTCTAAAAAATTTGAACACGAAATTTTTAGTTAAGCTAATATAACACCGAAATGTTAAGTTACATTATTTGATTTGATGATGTAGAATGAAAGTGTTCGAAGGCTTATCTACTTATAAAAAGTCGGGATAGAAGTTAAAGTTGAAAAACAATTACGAAATATTCCGAAATCAAAGGACAGGGGGCAATCCGCCCATGGGGGAAAAGGACAGGAGGGGGGGGGGGGGGGGGGGGGGGGGGGATCTGTACCCCCTAATCTTTCATGACGGAATATTCCAAAAAGATGCCGCCGGAAACGTCATAAAGGGGCAAAGTGTAATAATTACGAAAGGTTAGGGGGGAAATCGCCCAAAATCAAAGGATAGGGGGCAATCCGCCCCAAGGGCCAAAGGACGGGGGGTATTTGTGATTTACCCTAGGAATTATATTCTAATATTTAATCTCGTTATATAAAAGAATTTTTATTTTGTTTATAACCTGAGCAAATAATTCTAACTTAGTCATTTGATATATATTTCCAATGTACGGATACTTTTAAAAATATTATTTATTGTGTCGCATTATGTCGGAGACTAATGTTGGACACCATATCACACACTTCTCAAGTGAAAATTTTCTAAAAATTTGTATCGTCATATCAGTCAACACGTAAATCATAGTGTGACATCAATTTATCTTAGTCAAAAAGAGTTCTAAAATAGTTTTTTGAAAATATTAACGAAATAGATGAAGGGTTCTTTTATGCTTATGAAGATTAAAGAAGGCATAAGAATTGGTATATGGGAATATGCCAAAGAATGAGAAAAAGATATAGTTTCATTATAAGCCCTATTGTAGGTAAAGAAAGAAAAGGTTTTAACTTTTAAATGAGGCCGTGTGACTTTCGGGCTAGCTTTGGTAAATGGGAAACATCTTTAATCATCTTTCATATACCTTTTTTTTATTCATATGTCATAGTCTAAATGTGGGCCTCAAAGAATATAAGGCCACTTTCTGCCAACATTTATTTTAGGAAATTAGTTATCAACAAAGTTAATGATATTCAAAATTTCGTTCACTTTTGGATAATTAACATCTACACCAAATACATGAAGGGAGGAATGCTTGTTAATCCGACGGACATCATGCTTGAAAGGATACATTGTTGTTTCACCTGCCCTGCAAGCGCTCTTGTTATCGGTGGTGGATACGTGACACGTATCACGATCTATCTCGAAGTGTTTTAGTATGAAATTTCATTTAAAAAATAGATCGACGTTTTAGGTGAGTGAATACATGTAATGGTAGGGATATACCTACTTAACCGATAAGTACGTACTTTGGTGGCCGAGAGTGATAGGGCCCTGCTCGAAGAACAATACAATATGTGTACATTCCAATATGATCGAACGAACAATGTACCCAAGCCGCCCAACCACCAGCCATCGACACGGCAAAAGCATCTCGCCGGGGACAAGCTCGTGACATAGAGTACAATGAAATATGAATATCGTCTGACCCTTGAGTTCGAAAATTGACCACCCGATTCGACGTCGTGGATACCCTCTTCGACTTGTGGACAGCCTATGTTGAGAGCTTTGACGCCATAGACTAGCGTTGCGTGTACTTCTGCCACTAGGTTTTCTCCCGCTCGATGGCATGGAAACCAATGTGAACTCTCAATTAGCATCCTCCCAAATTTTTACTTTGCTTTAAAATCTATTCAAAAATTTACTTTGCCCTTCAATCCCATCTTTGTCTTAGTCATCCTAAGTAAAAGCCTCAATTATTTTATTAACTAACAAGTAACAACTCTTCACTGTTAATTTTGCGATCAAAATTGTCAATCACTTCTCAATAATTACTTTGACTTATATGTGACCCGAATTGAGGTGACAAACCTAAATATCTTTCCTTAACGCGTGTACCGAAAAATATAATTTAGTCATTATATATGAAAAAAAGACTTAATTACATCTAACTTCCTAATTAGATAGGATAATTACAAGTGATACCCCACTTTTAGATATAATTACACTTACACACCTCCTAAAAATTTTTTAATCACACTACCTTGCAATTATGCCCCATATTTACGTAATTAATATATTTTATATGGGAGTTATATATAATTAATGCATTATTCATGAGGATTATGTGTAATTAAAATTTTTTGAGTATGATGTAACTGTAATTATATCTAAATATGGGGTACCACTTGTAATTACTCCATCTAAATTGGAGGTAGATGTAATTAATCCTATGAAAAAATGATAATTGTTCGATATGTAAACGATTTTATCCTTAAAAATTATGGTGGTTTCCTTTAATTATGTTTAATGCTCGTCTATACATTTGAAAGGCTAATAAATCAGTATATGGCCTTAAGAAATCCCTACGATGGCGGATTTTGTAGGATTCGATTCTGGGCCTAGCGGCCCTAGCCTGCCAATACATGTTTTCTCTATAGATATTTCATATTGGAGATGTGGAGGGATCTCATAAATATTATTTTATAATATCATGCCGGGTTCGATACTCACATTCAACACTCAGTGTTATGTCACCGAATAATTTTAAGATAATTCATATCGTCGTGTTTACGTCGTGTCTGTACCACCGTGTTTGTATTCATATATTATGGTCGGAGATAAACACACGAGTAAGGCTTGAAATCAGAAAAGTATCTAATATGAGAAATCATTACCAAACTGGGTTTTCTGCAGCGAGCCCCCTTATGGTTTGACGAATGTTAAAAGAAAACCCTATAGTATAAAATATAATTTAAAAACCCCTAAGGTTTCAAAAACTGTACGCGTAGAACCTTGGACCCCTAGATTGTACTACACGCGCCTATTTTGAGACTGGGATTCCATTTTTTATGCCTAATTGAACGTGAAATGTCCTTTTTACCCTTATACAATACCTGAAATCAAAGGCTCCTCAAATAATATTTTTTATATTGCCCAGAAAACCTTCTGCTTTAAATATGTTGCCCAGAAAACCTTCATCGTCTCTGAAATCTTCAACCATACACTTCAATGGCCATTTCCAGTTTGAGATAATCCAGGTAATGGAACGAGTTTCACGTATTCCACTACCACACCCCCAAGACCAACGGCACAAACATAAAAGACACCCGCACCCACACGCACAAAAACAAAATCACACACAAAACACATGCACAAACACAAAATCACACACAGAGAGAAGCCAATAACACATACACACTCTCAGATCTAGATCTGAAAAGGAGATAGGGGGCAACGAATTTGAAAGATGACGTCGGCGGCGGCGGCGGCCGGATGGTGCTGCTTCACGGGTGGCTGCTTGGTTGTGGTGACAGCAGAAATGGCGGCGCTAGAGGTGGTGGTCGGCGGTGTCGTGCACTATGGTGGCTGCCGGCTGGACAATGGAAAGCAAGTTGAAGATGGTGAAGTTGGAACGATTGTGATGATGATGATATAATATTACAAAATATTTATGTTTTAATTTTTATTAAATTATAAAATATAAAATAAATGAAAAAGGAAAATAAAAGGAATAATAATGAGTAAAAAATTGTTTTATGTGATGATGATGATATAATATGAAAAAATATTTATGTTTTAATTTTTTATTAAATTATAAAATATAAAATAAGTGAAAAAGGAAAATAAAAGAAAATGATAATGAGTAAAAAAATAGTTGTATTTGAAGGGGGCAATTATGGTATTTCACCTCCAAAACGTGTCAGATTCATATCGGGGGCAGTGAGCAGAAGTTTGAAACCATGAGGTTTTATACATGATTTTCCAAAATTCAGGGTTTTTCCCGTCGCTTATGAAAACCACAGGGTTTTTTGTGCATATAGCTCAAACCAAACTAGATGAATACCACAAGCCTGTTGTAATTCGAACTCAGCAAGCCACAAAAGGCCAATTTTATACTTTGTGTTGATAAAATTCTGATGTAAACCCCACATAGTCTTGAATTCTTGATTGATTTAGTCTTAAAAACACATAGTTACTTGGTTGCCTGCAGTGCTATGTAATTGTCCAAGCGCTTACTACGAAGTGATATATGCAGTTTGTTTGCCTCAAAATGAACAAATTGAAAATTTTAGATTCTTAGGCATTTTAAGCAAGAAATCATGAGATGATAAATAATCAAGTGCTAAATGATGCATAATGACATGAAAATTTCAATTTATGTCACAAACTGACCTTTATGCTCCAACACTTTTCTGAATTTAATATCAAATCTCATATACAGATTCGACTATACTCATGCCTCCAGGCATTGAATACCACAGTAAAATACAAAAAGAGAAATAAAAGATCCGATCCCATGACCTTATCAGAATAGCATCAAATTCCCCAGAATGCAAATAAATGTACAAAAATGGATCAAAAGAATTTGTATAGCAAGATCCAGACCGTAGAAAACAATCTGCTACCATCCATTTTCATCTCGAAAAACTTCCCAAACAACATGAAACGGTAATCTCCCATCATCGGAACACCCGAAGCGAGTGATTCACACACGTAAACCCACCATCAAGCATAAGATTATCCCCACTAATGTACCTCGCCTCATCACTCGCCAAGAAAACCACTGCATTCGCGACGTCGTCTGCAGTCAGCTCCACGCCCCTCAAGTTCGCATGTGTCCCCACAAATTCCCGAAACCCAGTCCATGCATCCTCAGTCCTCTCATCCTCGGGCAAGTACGCTAATGCCAACTCCGTCGCCACAGCATAGGGCGACACACAGTTCACCCGTATTCCGTGCTTCCCGAGCTCGGCCGCGACGTTCCTAGTCAACCCCACCAAGGCGTGCTTGGACCCTGTGTATGCATGGGGACCTATGCCCCCCATGACCCCTGACACGCTGGAGACTGACACGATCGACCCCTTCTTTGCAGGGATCATCACCCGTGCTGCATGCTTCATCCCCATGAAGACACCCTTCACGTTCACATCGAAGACGTGGCTAAATAAGGACATGTCAAAGTCCCGGATATCAGAGCAAGGCGGGCCTGCTGTGCCAGCATTGTTGACCATTATGTCAAGGGTGCCGAATCGGTCAACTGTGAAGTCAACTGCTCGGCTTATGTCATCTTCGATTGTGACATCACAGTGGCAGAAGGAGAGGTCCGGGCCGGGCCCACCTAGGCTCTCACAGAGACGTTGGCTTGAGTCGTCTCGAATGTCGGCTATACAAACTTTGGCACCATGCATGTGGAAAAGACGCACGATGCTCTCCCCAATGCCGCTGGCTCCTCCCGTGACTAGAGCAACTCTCCCTAATAATCTGGGAAATCATGAGATAAATTGTAATGGATGATGTGATAGTACAGCAAATGACCGTTTCATCTAAAAGTATTAAGTTGCTAGAGATTTTAGTTGCTCTTACTTCTTTGTTTAACATAGCTCACTTATTCAGTCTGAGTTTTCTCGACAAATGTAAATAATACTATGTGTGTGAAATATGATGCTGTTTTCTATGATTATAATACTATGTGTGCAAATAATGATGCTGTAAATAATAAGCTGCAAATGTGAAAGGGAATTAATACTTATCTAAACAATGTAGTTACAAGCTAATATGATGGAAACAAAAGCTTGAGGTGTCCTTGCTAAGCATATATGGAACCAAATGAAATGCAAAGAGGGGATAATACAATGTTTACTTTTGTTGGTCGAAATGAGATGGAATAGATGAGTAATGACAATATTAGTGGGATGCGATGGTGGATTGTACATCAACCTTTTATCCAATGTAAGCTAGGGTCGAGTCATCAATCATGAACTTGCAAAAATATTAGTAAACACAAGTTAAGTCGGATTATTAACCTTATCATCCATTATCCTATGAAGTAAATATGTTAGCATTAGTTTTTTGCTTTGCTGTTATATAATCCCAATCATGACAGCAAAAGATCATAAAAGGTGTTGAGAAAGCCAACGATCTAGTTCTCAAGAAAATCGAAAAAATCAATCCACTTTATGAGGAATTCAATAAGGAATTTAAATCTTTTACCTCTTTAACCATTCACAATGATGATATTACACTACAGATTAAAGAGAGGAAGGGATAGAAAAGAAGAGGACATCAATTCTGTAACCAAACAAGGAGATGTCAGCCATGCCTTTCTCCACTTCAATAAAGATCAATCAAGATGATCGGCATTGAAACTGAAATGGGAGGGGATTAGATTTGATTCAAGATGCTAGTTCTTCATGGTTTCTTGAGATATTAGATTTCCTTTCTTTTTTCCATTTATTGTTTTTTGACAGAGAGAAAGAGAATGAAGAAACAAGATTAAACTGTTCATTCAATTTGGTAACAGTTAAATTTTCCAGTTTTCTTTTCAAAAAAAAAATATATATATTTCCAGTTTTCAGAATGCCCAAAGGTACAATGTAATCTTTTTCATCCTTCAAATTACTACATGTCTACTTTGTCTTTGGCTAAATATCTAATCCAGAAAAGGTGCACGGAAGGAGTCAGGATCATGGGGAGAGAGAGGTGAGCAAGATTAAAAAGAGTGTTTTAATCATTTCTTTTTTGGGTATTTGAAATTGCCATGTTTTCGATTTTTTACTTACAAATTATGAAAATAAATTTAAAAAAAAAAAAAACCCATTTAGTCTGTTGGGAGAGGGGGGATTTCCATTTTTTCCAATTTTTACATAGAAAAGTTAGAGATTATGAAAATAAATCAAAAAAGAAATTCCAAAGACCACAAATATTTAGGCAGACACCTGTCCTGACCGTAGCTCCATATATCAAATGAGGTACATCCGTACATGTATTTTCAGTACACAATTTAAACTTTGTTCACTTCTCAATGAATCAAGTCAAATCAAATACAGCATTGTTCAAGTTTGGTTTGAGTCTTTTTTCAAGCTTAACATCTTGTTTGAACTTGATTAGATTGTTAAATGAACCAGCTCTAATCGAGCCAAAAGCGAGTAATTTGACTCACATAAGTATTTAATTTTTAACAGATTCGATCGAGCTCGAGCCGTGCTCAAATTTGGTTTGTTATACAGTATATACTAAACGAAGATCTCAAATCGCATCATCGAGCGCCTTGATCCATTTTCCACCCCTAACTTCTGATCCGTTATGTCATGAAACTCTCAAATCAGTCCTCTATCACCAATTTATTCACAAATTAGCCCTCTACCCAAACAAAGTCTGCAGATCACCAGAAATAAAAATTCCAATGTTCCATATACAACCCTTTTACAGGAAGTATAGTGTCTGGCTGCATCTGATAAATCTTGTCTACCAACCAACTAAAAATTGATGCCAAACAAAATCAAGAACACAATAAGCAGCCTTGTAAAGGGGAATGAATGAAAACCAACAGCCACACCCAAAATGAGCAGATCATACATAATTACTCAGCTTCAAAGAATCAAATCACCCAAAAACAGCAGCAAATAACAGACACTCAAGAACACAGTTAAAACTGATAATGGGTCAAAATTATATGATTACCTTTGAGCGGGCAGAGAACTTCCTGATGCCATGCGAGAAGAAATTGGCTTTATTAATTGAAGAAGGCCCCCTCTCTCTCTTTCTCTCTTTCTCTCTCTCTCTCAAAATATCAGTGGCAACTGGCAAATCAGTATACTCGTTTTATACTTTATAGTGTTGAAGAAAAAGAGGAGTTTTATATTCTTTTAACGGAAAAATGAACTGGGAAGTTAAATTGTGGGGGGATTTTTCGGCAAGATTCCAAATGGGATTTCAGATACTAACCAAGAAAATGTAAAATTGACCAGAGTAGACTAAACTCGGTGATGGCGGAAGGCGACAGAATTCAAGCCTTTTTCTTTTTTTGCAAAAGTTTTGAAGTTAATTACTTCTACCTCCAAAGTTATAGTTTAGAAATGGGTAATTAGAAATAGTACAACGGGGAATTCCCGAAAACTCCCCAAATGATAAGTCCAATTCCTTTTAACTCCCCATTTTCAAAAATAATATATTAAAACTCAAGAATCGCGTATCTAAAACCCCAAATGATGTATTTCAAATACAAGAAAAAAATCACGTATCTAAATCCCAGAATCGCGTATCTAAATCCCAGAATTACGTATCTAAAACCCCAAATGATGTATTTGAAAATGGGGAGCTAAAAGGAACTTTTCAAACCCATGGGGAGTTTTCAAAAATTGCCCATAGTACAATATAAAAAGAATTATATTTATCAAAAAAAAAAAAAAAAAGAGATTAGAAATAGTACCATATAGAAAGAATTATATTTATATCCTACTCACAAAATTTTGAGGGATTTTTTGAGAAGATTCCCCATTTCACCAAAAAAATTTAATTTATTCCCTATTTTAAATAAATTAGTTTGTTCTCTAAATTGAGACTTTAGTTTTTAAAACTACCTACTAACATAAATTATTTATTTTACCCTTAATTCTCTTAATATGAAGTACTTATATTTGAGTTTATAGAACTATATCTAAAATTTGGAAAATTACTGTATTACGCAACAGTTGATTGTTAAATGAAGAATTTTCATATTAATATGAAGTATTTACTTTCGTATTTGTGAAACTATATTTGCATTTTGAGAAATTGTTGTGTTATTTAACAACTATTATTTGAATAAAAAGCTTTATTTTTAATATGAAGTATTCATATATGTGTTTGTAGAAATATAATTGAATTTTGAGTAATTATCATGTTATACAATATAGAATGAGTTAATGAAAAAAATTTCTCTTAATATGAAGTATTTACATTTAAATTTGTAGAACTATATTTAAAATTTGAGGACTATCGTGTTACACAACAATTAGATGTTAAATGAAGATTTTTTTTTCTTAATATGAAATACTTATATTTGAATTTGTAGAACTATATATGAATTTTGAGAAATTGTTGTGTTAGGCAACGATTAATTGTTAAATGAAAACTTTTTTTGAACGTAAAGTATAAAATTATGTATTTGTGGAACTATATTTTAAACTGTTAGGAACTATCATGTTATTCAACAAATGATTTAACGAAGGATATTTAGATCATTTTAGAATAACTAGAATTTTTTTTATTTTTTATTTTTTATTTTGAAATAAGAATAGTTAGGAAGGTAAGTAAAAATAGTAAAATAGGGAATTAACTAAAAATTATTTTGGTTTGGGGAGTATATTTAAAATCTAAATATCATTAGGGATTCTCAATTTACACATATAGTATATTATATTAATTATATATAATTCTCATATAATATATACTAAATATAAAAAAATATCTTTGATAGGAATTACAATTAAAATTTTCTAACTAAAATATAAGTGAATTATATCTAATAAAGGTGGAGTGTCACTCATAATTAACTCAAGTTCATATTTCCATGTAAACCCCAATATGCATGCAATAACAACATGAAACACTACCTATTTATGCTGCAATATCTGTATTCACTAATTAGGTTAATGATAATAAGAACCTAACAACAGCTTGTAAAATAAAAGGGTGTTTTATGTTATTTAAAAATATATTGATCTATTTTGGCAAACTTAACACACTTTAGGCTAGTTTGTCAATTACTTTTGGAATCTGGCATAAAGAACAAAGGGCAGTAGGGCACAAATGATGGATGCAAACATAAAGTTTGGAGGAGTTTCCAAACTTTGGACGGTTGTGCCGGCAATTGGCTCAATGATTATTAGCACTAAAAAGTGAAAAAATAATTCTATTTTAAATTGAACTCGTTTCGAACCCAATTAATTAAAAAAATAAAATATATTATACATACCATTTAATTTGTCAATTTTCTTAAAAGTTTTACTAATCACACGATAAAAATAAAATGCATGCCCAGTCTCTTATTATACCTATTTGATCGAACTAGACTTAGAAGAGAATTTTTCCAACTAAGATAAAGGTGGGGACCAAAAAATTCTTGTATGAGCTCCAATTCCTGCACTCCATTTTTTCTTTTCAAGTGTATAACATTTTCACTTTCTTACACCATACATCACACCTTCGCTTTTTTTTTTTTTTTTAGCCTTTTCTTCTTAGAATCTCTTTTTTAGTTTTCTGTTTTATTTTATTATTTTTAATTTTTTGAAGTTTGATAAATATACAAAATATTATAAGTATAATATTTGTGGCAAAAAAATATAAAATTTTAACAATATTTTCTATTTTTATGAGAATTATATATTAAATTTAATTAGTAAATGTTAAATATTCACGAGTGTTATGCACTAAATTTAAGTAACGTTCTAAATATTTATAAATGTTATACACTAAATTTAATATAATAAATTGTTGTATATTTACCATAAATTTAGCAAACAATACTAATTTGTTTATTTTTATTTATTTTGTTAAAAATTTATAATTGTTATTAAATATGTTCTATTTATATTGTTGTGGGTCTATTTATCAAAAAAAAAACCAAAAAAAGACAAAAAAGAAAAAAAAAAAGTAATATTCTATTTTCTATTTTATTTCTAAGTTTACTACATTAAATTCAAAAATAAAATAGAATTTTATTTTATTTTTTAACACACAGCCCAAGTGGAAATAGAAAATATCGTTAAAAACTCATTTTTTTTCTCCTAAAGATGTTATATTTATAATGTTTTGTGTATTTACCCAACGTACAAAAAATACAATAAAATGAAAAAAGAAACAAAAAATCAAAGAAGAAAAAATCATAAGAAAAAATGAAAGAATTAAAAAAAAAAAAAGGAAAACAACAAAGGTGTGGTCTGTGGACTGTGGTGTATGGTGTAAGAAAGGAATGTTATATGATAAGAAAAAAAAAAAAAAAAGGTACATTGCTCCTCGATCAGCTTCTGCAGATGGTAAATTGAACATGTTACTTGTCATCTGTCGAGCCCTGAAATTTCCAGCTCTTGTTCTTGCTTCATGAAAATTCACATCGGGTTCTTGAAAATTTGTTCCCGTTCTTGCTGGTGGATAATTAGCTGGACCCATTATTGCTTCTGTTGGTGGTTGCATATGCCTCGTTATAGCAGATTCCGCTGTTTGAGAAAACACAGCTTCTTTTCCTTCTTGGATGAACTTTCTCAGTTTTGGGTATGGAAGTTCATTTTCTTCGTCCTGTTGTTGGGTTGATGCAAAAATATTTTCAAATTCATTTGGTATTGTTTCCTCATTATCTTCTGCATCATGGTTTTCACTATTATTGCACGGCACATCTTTCAGCTCGCTGCAATTTAGTGAAAATTTGTCCCTTCCGTCTGGTGTTCTGCTGGCTTCCGTATTAAATAAATCATCTGGGTTTCTTTCATCCCAATTGCTACCTTTAGCAAATGTGGGGATTATATCTTCAATGCGTATTGTACTTGGGGTGTAATCATACGACACATAGTAATCGTATTTTCCTGAACATTCTCCCAAAGTATCAATATTCCTGCCCTTTTGTTCCCTCCATTCCTTATCTCTTCTTCTCCTTTCATTTTCAACCTTTCTCTTCCTCTTTTCTTCCTTTTCCTCTTTCTCCGATTGAGTTTGATCATACCTCAAGTGTTCATAGGTATAATCACTCACTGAAGCCGCAATTATTTCTTCTTCGGCATCATCTTCCCGTATCCTTTCGGGCTGCCTTTGATAATCAGAAAATCGCATGGATTGCGCCCCTGTTGACATGGACCTGATTGTCACCCTAGTTGGTTGTAGCGGTTGGGTACTCTGATGCCTTTGTGATGGTTTTAGAACCCATCTCTTTCCTTTTAATTGATGCTCACGGTAGGCTCATACAAGTGTTTCTGGGTGGTAATCGACTTCTTCAAATATATTTACCTACAAGTTTTATGTTATTTTAAGCTTCAAGGGTCAGAAATGCAGCATATGTTATGGCGATGTGCTCAAAATCAAACCATTGTCGCAGGTTATTTTCCACCGACTAAGAAACCATGATGTAATTTGAAAACAACAAACCAGAAATTGAAAGTCGATAAAATAACGAATATATTAATTTTTTATCTTATTTCTAAGATGAACAATTAAGGAAAACCCGAATATTAATTGTTTATTGTTTTGGTCAGTTGGGCTGCGAGGACACCAAGTCCCAATTACATATTGTCATCTTGCTCGTTAAATCCCTCCAAAGGTTCCTCCTCGGACTGACAGTGTAAAATTGTTTGTTCCATTTAATAATATCCAGATCGTAAGTGTAAAATGACTTTCTCTATTCAATAATATTAGAGTATAGCGGAATATATAAAGTACAGAAAATCCTAACAACCTATACAAGGATTCTATAAGATAATTATAATTAATTATATACTAAATATAATAATAACAAAATATATGTAAAGATATATCAGAATAACAAAACTCTAAAAGATATACACAATATCTTCAACCAAATATACGAAATATTAATATTACGTTTGCACACCCCAACAATAGACATGGATCTCGTGTCATGTAGAGAGAATTCCAGCAAGTTAATGAAGTACCAGTCCAACCCGTGGAACTTCCAGAGGACGTATATATTCCAGACGAGATCCTGGTGGAACTACCAGAGAATGTTCCAAACGAACTTCCAGAGTAAGTTCCAAAGGAAATGTGACTCCCCGTCTCTTCAAAAATTCAGGTATGACGTCACGAGTGAGTTTAATTATGTAATTTAATCGTTTTAATTTCAAATATGTAAAATACGTGACATCGCATGCCCTACGTATCAATATGAGTTTTATTTCGAGTTATTTGTTACCTTAGAATTTGATTATTATGTGATTGGACTCAAAAGTCCATTTAAGTGGAGAGTATAGCCCTAACCGAAATTAGGGTTTATGAGCCGTTCTTCGGCTAACTTGAGTTCAAGGATTCAGATTCAAATTCCGATGTCACCATTGAAATTGTTTCGCCGATTCGAGTCCAACGAAACAAGCCTCACCTTTTTCTGAAGTCATTTGAACCCTCTACCGATTTCAATTTCAACCGATTAAACCGAACCAGTCTTGAACAGAACCGGACCTGTTTTCTTAGCCATATTAGACCGAGCCACTCCCTCTCTCCCACTTTCTTGTTCTAACATGATTTAAGAGAAAGAAGGAGAAGAAGAGGGTTCACTATTCACCCCACCTTTAGAGCTCAAGTTCCGACTTCGATTCTCGTCCGATCGACGATCCAAGGTAAGATTTGAACTCCTCACTTCGTGTGCTTCGATTCTATCCGAATAAATCCCATTTTTCTTGCTTAAACTCTTGAGTTGGAGAAGCAGATGAATAGTGTATATATATGAAATTTTCGGCCATATCTTTATTCTTGAATTATATGCTCCAAGATTGATGTATATTGCTCGGTTAAGCTTCCTCGTTGTATATTTCTTGGAATTTCATGAGTTGGTTGCATATTCCTTGAATCACCATTGTTGTACCTTGCTTGAGCTTCCATAGAACCTTGTTTTATAGCATAAATAATGAGTTTAAAATGTGTTTAAGTGGTTAAGCATGTCATTAGGAGCTTAAGTATGCATTTAAATTAAATTTGGAGCTAGTTGATGGTTGCTTTGAGCTCTTGCCGTTGCTGCGTGTTGTGCTGCTATTTCTTCTTCAATTCAGCCATGCAATGACTGAAATTTGAGCTCCAAATGGGTGGCTCCCCCACCTAAGAAAATAGGACATGGCCATGTATGGCCATGTTTGGAGAGGAATTGTAGTGCTGCACTGAGACATGGCTATGTCCCCATTGCTTCTTGGAGGGAGACACACCCGTATCTCCATTGGAGTGTTTAACTTCTGTACTGAGACACACCCCTGTCTCCTTTTCTTCTTGGAAGGAGAGACACCTATGTCTCCCCCTCTTTGTGACCATACGTGTATTGATTCATTCGGCCTTGTTTCGTATGATTGTTTTATGCTTTTATCCCAACCCAAGCATGATCCTAACTTGATTCATGATCTAATATGAATACGAATTAATGTAATATGACGTGTATTATAATTTTATGGTATGTTTTAAGTGTTTAAATACGTTAAGTGTTCATAAACGATTAAGTGCTATGCATTTCATTCACACTTGTTTGCATTAATTGTGCACATGAACATCTCTTAACATATTTTATGAATATGTTGAGCTATGTAATGACTTTTTTTTTTTTACATATAATAGATATGAGTATAGACTACGCCTACGTGATTGCATCTCTTAAGTTCATAAACATACGCCGTGTGTCTATGTGGTTCATTCTCGAGTCTAAGTCTTGCATTTGTCTTCAGTTTGTTCAGGTGCACCCGGGGCGGTGTTATGTTAGCCGAGTTGATTCTGGGATGGATCAAACGTCTTGTCTTCAGTTTCGTCGGTGTAAGGTGAGGTTAGGATATAGTCAAACCCTATTGAAACGTGCTCGTTTTCTATATATGTGATCTATAGCCTTAAGTATAATTAAATACGTGCAAGATATGTAATTTTATGACTTCCTTATACGTTTGCAATTATGATACGCTATGTACAAACCTATGTACGCTTGTTATGATTTGTTATGTTTTGTAACATTAAACCACACTTCAAAACATGTGCCTCTTATGAGCCGGGAGAGACGAGCTAAGGAAAATGTTAAGGATTTGACACGGAGAGGTATGTAAAGCATGGTTGTTGCAAGGTAAGGTATGATATGAATTTATGATACGTTAGGGTATGTAGCGGGATAAGTTATGATATGTTATGAAATGATACGAAAGTAATGTAATGTTGGGCCCGGGAGTCTGCGAGCCAAGACACCCGAGACGGTAGTGGGCCATCGGGATAAGCCTGGACATAGCCTCCAAATGTTAAGGACTAACCCGGAACCCACCAGGAGGTTTGGTTGGGGATTGGGACCCTGAGGGTTTGAGTGTTCACGCTCCCCTCGCCTGTAATAGATGGTTAGGGGGTATACACCCTTCCATCACTGGAGTGAAGGAGGTATGATATGAATGTAAGTCATGTTTTGTCTTATTTTGATATGATATGATACGTAAGAGGAGTCCAGGATGGATTATGATACTCGTACCCGCCGAGTTTCGTATGTAAGATATGTTAATGTTCGTGAAACGGGGATAAACTTGTTAATAAGATAAAATATGGATATTTCTAAAGGATAAGATAAGTTAAGAAATGATTTGTTATGATATGAATTGTACGATACACTATGCATAAGCTAAGTTAAGTTTTGCTCTGTTTTGTTTTGTAACCCCTATATGTATGTACCACGGGCAAATGTTTTGGTGTGCAAAAACTATCCCTGAGTTCACGAATATTATGATTTGAATGTGATATACTCCTTTATATATATGTAGCGTGTGTAGGTAGCCCCTCACTCAGTCAGTGTGACTGACCCTCTCCCTCCCTAATGTTTTAGTTACAGGTTTCGGCTTCGGTGTTCGAGCTAGTCGGCGTATGTCGTGTAGCACCCCACACAGTGGGTCACCACATCCGCCGCACCTAAGTCCAATCCACATACGTGATGGGAAACCCATACATGAACCAAGCAGAGGCAAACGGGAGACAGACAAACTCACACCTAAGCTAGGCGGGATGTAGACCGTGAACTCAAAACAATACACAAAATAAATGCATATGCGGAAGCGAATCATGCAATCAAACATTAAAGCACAAGTAGCAAGTGATGGGTTCAACTAGCATAGATACCTAATCCCAAATATAAACATAAATCATAAATGCAAACGGGTTCATTCTGTTCCTAGAAGCCTGCCCCAAAATTTAATCTTATAAAGTAATCAATGCATACATAAACAAACATTCGTACTTATACAGAATCCAAATCGTATATGTAACAGACCCGAACAAATCAAAGACTCCACAAGACTCATGCCACCTAGCTTTAAATCCACGCAACACCTGCACACTAAAAACAATGGGAAGGGAGAGGGGTCAGTCACACTAACTGAGTAAGGGGCTACCCACACATGCTGCATACGTATAAAGAGCATAGCATGTTCAAATCATAATGTTCGTGAACTCAGGGATAATTTTTGCACACCAAAACTTTTGCCCATGATACATACATATAGTGATTTCTTATCAAAATAGAGTCGAACTTAACTTCACATATTCATACGAATCTTACATATCATATCATATCAAATCTTAGCTTATACTTTCAAAAGATCCATATTTTATCTTAGTTATAAGTCTATCCCCGTTTCACGAACTTTAACGTAGCATATATACATAACTCGGCGGGTACGAGTATCAAATTTCATCCTGGACTCCCTATACGATTCATATCATAACAAAACAAATCAAAACATAACATACTTACAGAAAAAAACCTCCTTCTCCAGTGATGGAAGGGTGTATACGCCCTAGCCATCCATACAGGCGAGGGGAGTGCGAACACTCAACCCTGAGGGTCCCATCCCCAACCAAACCTCCTAGCGGGTTCTGGGTTAGTCCTATCAAATTGGAGACTACGCTCAGGCTTATCCCGACGGCTCACTACCGTTCCGGGTATCCTGACTCGTAGACTCCGGGGCCCATCATACCAGAACAGATCATACCATACCAGAGCATATCAAATCATAACCCGCTACAGAACTTAACGTATCATAACTTACATAACATACCTTACCTTGCAACAACTATACTTTACATACCTCTCCGTGTCAAATCCATAACATATCCATAGCTTGTAGCACTCGGCTCATAAGAGGCATATAGTTTGAAGTATAGTTTAATGTTGCAAAACATAACAAACCATACCGAATCAGAACAAGCGTACATATGCTTGTATATAGCGTATCATACTTACAAACTCATAACAAAGTCATAAACTTACATATCTCACACATATTTACTTATACTTAAGGTTATAGGTCGCATGCATAGAAAACGAGCACGTTTCATAGGGTTTAACGATAACCTAGCCTCACCTTACACCGTCGAAGCCGAGAACTTAACAAGTGATCCACCCCGGAATCAGCACAACTCACGAAACACCACCCTGGGTGCACCTGGACAGGCTGAAAGCAAAACACAGACTTAGACTCAAAGATGAACCACATAGACGCACGGCGTATGCATAGGCACTTAAGAGATGTAAACACTTAGGCTAAACTTATATTCAAATCATTCCAAACAAGAAAGACATATCAAAGCTTAACACAAACATGAAACACCTCAAGAGATGTTCATGTGCACAATTAATGTATACAAGCGTGTAAGAAAAGCAAGGTAGCATGTATTCATAAATGCTCACACGCTTAAACATTAAAACTATATCATATAACTACAAAACACACTTTAACACATGAATTCATACTTATACTAGGTCATAATTCAAGTTAAGATCATGCTTGGGGAGGGATAAAAACGAAAAATCAAGCATATGAAATGAAACATAGCATTTATACACACAAAAAGAGGTAGACATGAGTGTGTCTCCTTCCAAGAATAAACTGAGACACGGGGGTGTCTCAGTACAGGCGCTCAACGAAATAAGGAAGACACGTTCGTATCTCCCTCAATACCTAAACTGAGATACGGTCGTGTCTTAGTACAGGCGGCCACACCAACGAAGCACACATCCAGACACGGCAGTGTCCAAGAATGCCTTGTGGGGGAGACAAGGTCGTGTCTCCCCTTCGTCTCCAAAGCTCCAAGGAGTAGACATGGTGGGCGAGAGGGAGGGAAAAGGGGGATAAACCAGGCAACCACACCACCACAACCCCAAAACACACCAAAATACACATACAAGTCCCAAATAACATGCTTAACAACTTAAACACACTTAGAACTCATGATCATGCTAGAAATTGAAATGCCATGGAATCTCATGTTGGAAAACAAGAAACAGAAAGCAGCGAAAATTTAAATTTTTTTCCAACAAAAGGATCTTGAACTCGCAATCATGAATCCAAATTCGTAGAGGTCAAGAAACTCACTTGGGTAGCAGCTTTCTTGACACGTTTTGAGCCGCCCTCAAACGCGCTTCATGCGGTAATGGCAACCCATCCCTCGAAAGTCTCTTTCTACTTCAGAATTCATTGTAGGGATAACAATCCACACCAACCTAGATTCAAATCATGTTAGGGAAGTTCTTAACAATATAACATAAAGAAAGAAACATGAAACGAGAAAGAGATGATTGAAACTCCCTTCGAAAACCAGTTTTGCGAAAGTAGAAATCTGCCAGCCATAAAACCCTCGTGAAAAAATTCATCCTTCAAGATATGGACGAACGGTTTTCGTCATCTTCTTTGGTTCGATTTTTTCACTCGTTTTCTGTTGGGTTCAGAATCGTTTCATCATCCCTTCTGGTCGTTTTGTTTGATCCTCACTCCTTGGTAAAGCTCGAATCTTCAAAACTTCTAACTTGAAGCTCTCTAGAGATAGTCCACCAACTTGGCTACAATCTAACTAGTAAGGATGCTAGTTCTCTAGTTAGTGTTTAGGCTTAACCTAGGGTTTATTTGATCTTGGAGAAGGGAATGTGTTCAACACATGAACCAAAAGAATTCTCGATTAGCTCCAAGAGGAGCTCGAGCTCCCCTATTTATAGGAGGGGGAGGGACGCCCAAACCCTAGTCCTTTTGGGCTAAGGATTTAGTCTCTCTCTCCTATTACTTGATCATCAAGTAATTTTGACTTTGACTTTGAATTCCAATTCAAATCAACTTTCAAGAGAGCTAAATTATCCAAACACTTTTGGATATTATTATACTTTATTTATTTAAAAATAAATAACTTATTTTATCTAATTAATTAATTCACAATTAATTAACTAGATTATTTTTCTCCAAAATTAGACTTTCTTTTTAATTCAAAATTAAACCAAAGTCTATTAAATAATTAATAAATTAATTATTTAATATTCAATCAAATAAACACGTGTGGCACACGTGTCCCTATGACACGTGTCCAGTCACGTGAGCCACACGTGTGGTTTCACACGTGTCGAACCCTCTAGGCCCGATTAACTCGTTTAATCATTTTAAAACCTCAACTCATGTAACCAAGTTGTTGTGTGTGATCCTCTAGGTTCTCAATTCAATTAGCAGTGACCCTAATTAATTAATTCACTAATTAATTAATCAGTCCACAGATTAAACGACCATAGTCTAGCAACAGGTGTTTAACCCATAGCTGAATTGGAATGTTCGGATTCGACAGAACCTTTAAGTCATTGATTCATGTGAGATACAATCCTCCTACTTACTATCTCTCAACCAAGATCTAGGGCAAGGGAATAATTAGAACCCTAATAATCTGGTCTTAAAGCTAAGTGCATTTCATATCCATTTGATCTCAATCCAAGAAACCCTTTTCTTGATGTCTTGATCTACTGTCTTGGCCAAGGACTCCATATAGCATATGAATGACTTGCACAATAAGAGATCACCTTGCAAATGCAAGTGTAGGTCCTTTCTTGATTCTCATTCACTTTCATGAATCACTTGTGTAGCCCCAGCATAAGCCTTGAATCAGTTGTCTAAGGCGACACCCTTTAAAGCTTATACCTAAGACTACAGAGTTAACTCATAAAGTGACAAGGAACCTCAAGTCTTAGGATCAATTAATCACATCAATGACTTGTGAGATATTTCCTAATCTGGAAGTTTCCATTTCCTGAAATAGAAACTTCCTTTCCCATTTAGGAATCTTCTCACACGGGGCACCTCAGTGAACTTCCTTATTAAAGTAAGCACCCTCATGTATCACGCACGTATCAACTATACACTTTGCACCTACATGAAACAAGGTGGTCCTTCTTAAGGGCGTAATCCCACAAGCAAGCCTTAGAAGAATCAGGTTGACACTCCCACTGTCTGTAGGACTCATCGGCTTGGAGTATTTTACTAATCATGACTTATGTGATATAGAGCTCGTTTCATGAACCATTTCACCTAAATGGTAGAGTCCTAAAGTCATCAGGATCAGGGGAGTTCTCATACATGCACAGCTAAAGTAAACGCATACCAAACAAGAGCATATAAAGAAGTGTTTGTCTATGATATTAATCAATCGTATATTATTCAAAGATTGTCAGTGATACTAGGAAAGTCCCAAAACGGATTATGACTAATCGGCTTTCTAGGGCACTATTCCTAACATCTCATACAAGGTGAAACAATGGTGACTCATGCTAAGAGCAAGAAACAAGCAAAATTACAACAAATAAACGACAAGCACACTCACGGGAACAACATACTTCGATCCTAGCTCGATTAAACCACATATGAGCACATTGGGAGCAAATTCTTCACATATGTTACTATTTATCTTCTTCATGAAAGTCATGGATTCAAGCACTTAAAATAAGATTTAATCGGGAGAAATTGAAGCACTCGAAGAGAGGAGTAGAAATCTTACCTCGGATCGTTGATCGAGCAAGCGAGGAAGCCGAAACTTGAACTCAAAAGTTGGGAATGAATGGTGCTAAATTCTCTTCTCTTCTCTTCCCTCTTGGACCGATGTGAAGAATGAGAAAAAATGGAGGGGGGTTCAATTATTAAGGCCAAGAAGAACTGGTTCGATTTGGTTCACGAGGGGTTTGGTTCAATCGGTTAGAAATTAAAACGGTAGAGGGTTCAAACGGTTGTAGAAAAAGGTGAGGCTAGTTTCATTGGACCCGAATCATCGAAACAAATCCAATGGTAAAGTTGGAATTCGAATTTGAATCCCTGAGCTCAAGTTAGCCAAGAAATGGCTCAAAAACCCTAATTCCGATTAGGTCCCTAATCTTCAGTTAAATGGACTTTCGAGTCCAAACACATAATAAATGAGTTCTAAGGCAATAGATAACTTGAAATAAAGTTCATATTGACACATTAGGCATGCAACGTCACATACTCGCAATTAAAACAATTAAACTACATAATAAAACTCACTCGTGACATCATACCTGGATTACCGAGAAGACGGGGTGTCACATGTCGAGTCCCTCGAGTCTTTCAAGTCTTTATTTAAGTTTGAGTCATTTGCATAAGCATTTTGTATTTCAGATAAATATGTATGTATGAATCAAATGTATATATGTAACTTTATTTATGTTACAATATGGATTTTGGGACAGGCTTCTAGGGCTAGAGTGAACCCCGTTCATGATTTATGATTTCTGTTTGATTTCGAGATTAGGTATTTATACTAGTTGAACCCATTACCTGCTGTTTGTGCCTGTGATTGAATGTATGTTCTGCTTCTGCGTGTGCATTTATTTTTGTTGGATCGCTTCTGAGTTTAGGGTCTACGTCCCACCTAGCTTAGGTGTGTTGGTCGGTCTCCCATTCGCCACTGCTTGGTTTATGTACGGACTTTTCATTTTGTATGTGGATTGGGCTTTGATGGGGGTAAGTGGTGACCCCGTGCAAGGTGCTATAGGAAATACTAGAGAGAACGGCTCGGGGAGTGATCTGATGTATGACGCTCGATAGAGTGTCACAAGATAAAAATCCGGTGACATTTGATAGAGCACCATAGAGTGAACGGTTGACAGAACATCATAATAATGAAGATCTCAACGGTGGTGAGGTGACGATCAATAGAGCATCACAGGAGGTGATGGTCGACAGAGCATCGCAAGATCCCAATGCGGCTGAGGTGATGGGTCATCGACAGAGCATCACAAGAGAATCCCAATTTCAAAATTTGGGAGGGAGAAAAACCTAAGCTCTAATACCATGGAAGTGTATATTGTTTTCTTCATTTAATAATATCAGAGTATAGCGGTATATATAGAGTACACAAAACCCTAACAGCCTATACAAGGATTCTATAAGATAATTACAATTAATTATATCCTAAATATAATACTAACAAAATATATCTAAAGATATAACAGAATAACAAAACTCTACAAGATATACACACTACATACCTCTTTTTTTTTCTAATATATACTCTCAAAGTGGTAAGACAAATTTGAAACCACTATTTCTTTCCTTCTTAACATGGTTTAATTTAGCCTCCCAAGACATTTGAAGGAGTTCTCCACAATTTTCAATAATATTTTTCCGCTAATGCCTTCTAGCCTATTTTTTAATCACCAAATTCACAACAATACATTCCACCTTAATACAAGGAAATCGTCTCTCCCATACTAATTTCAAACATTCGTATAATCTAAGAAGTTTCGCTATTGTGATCGAAATATAGACCAGTTTCATGGCAAGACTAAAAATCCACCTACCATCCTAATTTCATGACTTGCTTTCTTTAATATATTTAAATATTTCTAATTACCTCATCTAACTAATTAGTTTACTTTCAATTGTTTGGTTGGAATTTTTTTATCTAAAAAAAATCAATATTACTCTTTAAATTTCTTTGAACAATAATTGTATTAGGGATAGTAATATAAATTACATTAGGAGTAATAAATAACGCTAAAATTATATGACAAAGAAATCTTGTCTAATCAACCGCATTCCAAGAGTTCATCTTCTAACACAAGGCTAAGATGCAAGCGAACTAAACAATACTATAAGGATAGTAATTTAACACATTTATATACGTGATAATTTAGTCCACCCTATATAGTCAATAATAGTAAACCACTCCTAACACCTAAACAGGATTACAAAATGAAAGCATTCCCATTATTATTATTAGGCTAAATGGCGGCTAACCCCTATCTTTTGACAAATTTCACACTTTCCCCCTTAACCTTTAAATTTACGTGATTTCCCCCCTAACCTTTGTAAAATGTATCACTGTCCCCCCCTTTTGGACGAAATCTTGGGGAATATTCCGTTCAACTTTTTTTAAAAAAAATTAGCGTGATTTCTAAGGGCAAATTTATTCAAATACAGATATCAAATGTGTTAATATTATACATCAAATCGAAGATTTCGATGCAAAGAACACAATGGTGGCGTTGAAACCAAAATCCGACATTCGAAAAAAGAGGAATTACCAGTCAAAGATGGTGCACGGAAGATAGAGCTTTGCAGGCGAACTCCAACGGCTTTCGACAATCAATAGGATCGAATAGGGTATGGGTTTTGTTCGTCTTGGAGAGAGAAACACAATGGTGGTGGTCTTGACTCTTTGGTCATCCTGACACAGGAGAAATCGATGGTCAAAGTTCATCTTGTATTGATTCGAACAGAATATTCCACTAATATTTCACCAGAATCGTGCAGAAAGAGTAACGTGCAAAAAATTTCAAACGTAAGGGGGGAAAATCGTGCAAATTTAAATTTTAAGAGGGAAAATGCAAAACGTGCAAAAGGACGGGGGTTACCATAATTTACCTTATTATTATTAGGGAGAATTATATCTGACTACCCTGCATTTAGGCCTAATTACAATGCAGTCCATCATAATCGGAAAATTATATTTTAGTCCCTAACTTTGAGAACCGTTTGTGGTCCCTAGGATTCCGTTATGTCATTCCAAAAATAGCCCTCATTTGTTGTTAAATTCATAATTTTTAGAGATCGTTTTGTTTATATTTGTAAACTTTAGGGATGATTTTGTAATTTTCGTCATATATTCAATGTAACACTCATAAAACCGTTAGGGACATAAGTGTATTTTTATAAATTCTGTTAAGAGACCTCAAACCAAACAAGATTTATAGGGACTAAAATGTAATTTCCCGATAATTATGGATTGCGTTATAATTAAACCTAAATGCAGGGTAGTTAGATGTAATTCTCCCTTCACGTAGAGGTTGGTCGGTGTAAAGTTACTCCGAAAATGAAAAGTTGTAACGATTTGAAGAATTCTGATTTCTTAATTGAGTAAAATTCTCTATGGAGAACATTCTGGATAGAGACAAAAGAGTGTGAGAAGATGTTATGTTTATTGTGAAAAAAAAAAAAAAAGTGTCGGTTCTTGTCACGATGGTAATTTTATATATTAATTTTTCCCACTCGAGCGGCAAGATTACCCTACAAAATACCTCAGCCTTATCCCATAACTCACTAAGACTCATGTTTCCTAAAATTTGAACCCACGCTGGAGTTTTATCAATGTTTTGGGGGATCAAGTTCTCACAAGTCAACACAATGTTTTGTTCAATAAGCCAAACTCATGCACACTTGCTGAAATTAAAGCATGCAACATCTTTATGGGCAAAGCCCAACCTTTATATTATTACCCAACAAATCAATACAAAGGAAACATATGCTTGTAAACATTATTAGGACACTTGTCACCTCAAAATCATGCACCTCATAGCCTATTTATACAGACTAGAAAACTGTCGGTTAACATCCCTAACCGCTAGGAAAACCACCAAGTCTTGGGCAGTTTTGCCAACTCAAAACTACCTGCTGCAATGTCTGGTAACCGCCTGCTGAAAATCATCAAGGCGGCGCATAACTTCTCTCGTGCGTGCTAATTTTCCCAGTGCATAACTGCTTGCAACCATTCCCGCCAACGCAAGTAACCGTTCCCGCCTTGCGCACACTGCCTGCCTCGCACGTGTGTCCTAACAACATCGCCACTTGCTGCGCGCAGCAATCAGCCTTTGCCCACCTTGCTTATACCTATATTTATTCCCCCTCATCAGTCACCCAGACTGACCCCACCCTATTTTTATATTGACTATAGGTACATGTCGTGCTAAGCAGTTGGTCGGTTAATTCTTATCTCGTTAAGTATATTGTCTAAAATTTTGTCTTTACTTTACGCATACATTTAAGTATACTTTATTTTATTTAGATTCATTTATAATTATAAATAAATCATAAATATCTAATACACACAAATTTTGCACAATGATAAATATAGTTAATCCACAAAGATCCAAAGAAATTAAATCTTTTTAGAAAACTAAGGAACAAATAAAAACAATTAAATAGGGTTTTTTTTCTAAATATCTAACCTAACCAATAAAAATCTACTAAGAATCAACTCAAACAAAATAATAATTACGATTAAAAGGACAAATAACTTAAATACATTTTAGAGGGCTTTTATATTAGAATATTGAAGGAAGAAAGAGACGTTCGAATTACTTGGATTCAATTCCGCTTGAAAGACGTTCAATTGGTTGTTTGAACGTTTGAAAAAAGTAACTTTAAAGCACTAATGCACGGACACGGCCCAATTTGGGCCCGTGCAATGTCCGACACGTGTCGGACACGGACACGGCTCGGACACACCTCCGACACGTGTCGGACACGGCTGAAGGCGTGTCCGTAAAAATAAAAAAAAGGGACACGACGTCGGACACGGTGAGGTGAAGTGTCCGACACGGCTCGGACACGGCGGGGCATATTTTATAATTATAAAAAGTTTTTTATGCATTTTTTAATATTTTTAAAATTTTTTGGGGAGAAAACTGAAATAACAAGACTTATTTGAGGTTATAATATTACATACTTTTATAAATATTTTATTTTTCATAGATTATATTTATAAGTTTATTTATTTTTATATAAAATATTTTTATTTATATATAAAATATATTTATTTAATATAAAATATAGCCGTGTCGTGTCCTAAAATTTTTTAAAAATCCGTGTCGCCGTGTCCGTGTCGCCGTATCCGTGTCCGTGCAACATAGCTTTAAAGTAAGGTTCTTGAAATCTTTTCGCTGTTTTTAGAATAAAAATTGCAAGTAAACAGTTTTCTTGTTAGGAAAAATTTTAAATTTCTGTTGCGTTTCATCCGTGCTTTCTAACAGCTATATCTCTTGCAATCGCCTTAGAAGTCCTGGTCTTACTGCATCTCTTTATTTTCTATTCTTTCACGGTTTTGTTCGATTTTTCTTAAACATCATGCTGACAAGCTGTAACATCCCAGCCGACCAGACTCTCAGGTAACCTATTTAATTATTTATTTAAGTGATTACGTGATATTTACTTGCTAACGTGGATTCAATTGTTTGAACGTTTAACTTTCTTGTTTGATAAGTTGCTCGTTTTGGATCCGTATTTAATTCTAATTTCTGTGAATTCGTGATATGTGTTAATTATATGCTTTATGGACTCGATCATGTGCTCGTTTTATGTTTTGGTATTTGTTTTGCTTACCTTTTTGGGTTCGTTTTGGAGACGGGACCTAAAGGAGGCTAAAGAGCATTTAGCGCACCTTGGGTTCCAGGACGCGTATCTTGAGCTCGGGAATTCGGATTCGAATTCCGTCACCTCCGTTGAACTCGTTTCGATGATTCGGGTTCAATGGGACAAGCCTCATATTTTTCTAAGTTCATTAAGACCCTCGAATTTCAACCGAACAAGCCCCTTACGCCTAAGAACTATCTTTTGACCTAATTTTGTTTTGTGGACCCCACTTAAACCCCAACCAACCCTTAACCATGAGTTATGCCTTGAGTTAGCACCCTATTTCAGCCCCTTAACCCCAAGATACCAATCCATTTCTCCTCTCTCCCACAAGATATCGGTCAACTCAAGCAAAGGAAGGAGGAGAAGAACCCTTTTGGCCATTTTGTGATTTTTGAGCTCAAATCACCACTTTAGCTTCTCAAATTCGAAAGGTAAGTTTATGGTTGTAATCTACACTCTCTCTTCTCTCTTTTAGGTGATCTAGAGCTAATTTCCTTGGTGGATTCATGATATATGGCAACCATGTGAATAGTAGTAGTTGGGGGAAATTGTTGATTCTTGCTTCCATTCTTGTTCCCTTGATTCTTGGTGATGATATATGACTTCTATGACTTGATTCTTGGCATTTATTATATTTTCTTACATGGTAGTTGGAGTATGAGTGATTGGCCATTAATTAGCTCTTGGGATTGGATGATATATTTCCTCTCATTCTTGCCTTGTTTGCTTGCATATTTGGTGGTTGAACTTGTTCCTTCTTTTATGGCATGAATATATGATGGATTGGTGTTATTTTCATGTATCTTGCTTGTAATTTGGATGGCATAAGAGTCTCCTAAGAGCCAAGGACCGAAATCCCCTGTTTTGCCATTTAAAACCGTTGCTGCTGCGTTATTTTTTTTTCTGCGCCGAATGCATGACACGGCCGTGTCATGCTGCAAAGGAAAATGGACACGGCCATGTTGAGCTCTCGGAATTGTTTTTTTGAATTTAATTCGTCTGACACGGCCGTGTCCATCCCCTTTGCATTTTTGACACGGCCGTGTCCAATAGGGTGGCATCCGGGGAGATTTCTTTCACCTTTTCGTTGCTTCTTGTTGATCTTTCTTGCCTCGTTTATGATGTGTATGCATGATTAACTTGTCATATTATGTGTTAAGCCTTATGTTATGAATTTATGACTTGATTTACGTCCTCGTTTATGATATATGTTCTTATGTGCATTGTTTGCTCGTAAATAGCTTAAATATGGATTCATTTCATATCATTTGCATCATAAGCATACATATGCATGTACCGAGCGTCAATGTGGTTCATATTGAGTCTAAGAGTGTTCCTTGTTGTTTGTCTTGTTCAGAGGATCTTCCTGTTGAGGACGAGCTTACTCCTTAGGTGTCCGGTTTCCCCTTTTGTCTCCACTACGCACGTTGACAAGGTGAGGTTTTTGTTCTTTTAGCTATTCGACCTATAACCCTATTTGATTTGAAGCCTCACATGCGAATACGTATAATATATGGTAAATATGTGTATGATACATATGTTGCGGGATTTTCCCATTTGTTATAAGAGTTTGAAAAACGCTTTGTATAAGTATAAAGCTATTTTGCCTTTGTTTGCAAAAGTTTAGCTTTGTGCAAGTGTGTGTGTGTAAGCGAGATGTGGCTTTGAAAGATAAGCTTTGAGTTATTTATGTATGATTTCGTGATCTGTTTGGGCCCCGAAGTGTGGTATGGTAATCTCGGGGACGGCCGAGGGGTCGCCGAGCTCTTCCATCAACACCTCCATTTGAGAGTCTCACCCAATCTTGGAAGGTTGAGGAAGGGTGTTTCTCTTGAGCCGACGGAGGCAACCGTCGAAGGTTTCAAGGTAGTAATTAAACCTTGTCTCGTCTGTGTATGTGGATAGTTAGGGTCGATCAACCCTTCTATCAACCGGTGTTGGGGATGGATTCTGATTTGTTTTGCTTTGTTTTGTTCTTCGTATATGGAAGTTGGGATGTATGACTCGTACTCGCCGAGTTGGTTTAGTTTTGCGTGATCTATGGAACGAGAGTGGATTCCTAAATACCTAAAACTTGAAATTTGGCATTTGCCCCTTTTTGCCTTTCTTTACCGTTATGTATACCTATATCACGGGAATTGCTTTGGCTTGCAAAAACCACTCTCGGTTCAAGGATCCTTTCGTTTTGACTAATTGCTCTGCTCTATATGTATATTGGGTGCGTGAGTTAACCCCCTCACTAGTCACTAGGACTAACCCTCGTTGTTGTTTTCCCCTTTTCCCTTTTCTTTTGAGTTTGCAGGTTCTTCCGAGTCAAGCTAGGCGGCAAGTGTCTTTTGGGTTACTTGTGGTATAGCTTGAGTCCGCATGCATCGTAGTGGATTTCCTTTCCTTTGCTTTTGTATTTCCGGATTATGTATACTGATCACTTATGATATTTTGGTCGTGATGACATTGTATATTTTGTATATGATCTAGCATGGTAGCTTGAATACTTGACCCTCCCCATTTTGGATATGTATATATGTGATGATCTTGGGATTTTTGTATGTTGATGGATTGCTTCCGCTACTCTGATTTTCAATTGCGCAGTTTTTTGAGGGTCTAGGCCGCCTAGCGAAGGTGTGTGTTTTGTGTGTCTCCCGTTCGCTATGGTTTGATACAGGTGCGAACTCCCTATTTCGTTACTCGTGTTAGACCTTAGTGCGGGGGATGTGGCACCCTTCGCTCCGGGGGTGTTACACAAGCCTCCATCATTAACACCACACCCCAGGGCCAAAAGTACAGCGTTGTTCACTCTCGCATTGAAAGGCGGAAAAGTACAAACACATATATTCTTTAGAAAAGGTTAACGTATATTTTGTAAATGCAGGTTGTTATGAATGAAATTATATACATTGGTGAATTATGGATTTGAGATTATAGAAATTAAGTTTGTAATATTTAGGGAGTTGGAATAATTTTCATGTATACATATTCATCTAGGAATTGACGACTTTTTTAATATAAAATTGTTGGAGATTTTGATGAATTTTTTATTAAAGAATTCATTTTTTGATTCGATGTCCAATATTTTGTTGTTTAGATTGAAAATATTAAAGTGTAATTCCCTAGCATATCATAAATATTGGAAAGAAAAAATAACAAAAAGTAACATTAGTTTAAAGATATCTAAAATAATAATACTATATAATTAGAAACGATATAAATTTAAAGATATAAATAAGTGTCCCAAGATTAATTATTTATTAATTCTCAAATTTTGTATAAAGGACTTTTTTTTTTTTGGTTACAATAAAGGACATTTATTTGTATCTTATCAATGGACTAAAATGATAAATATAAATATCTTAATAAAATAAGTTATTGAGAGATCTTATCAAAACTTTAATGAGACACTAATATATTGAGATTTATATTAAGTATCTCAAAAACTAAAAATATTTGAATATGTATCATATAAGTACTTTCTTTTGTCCTACCGAGTACCGACTAACTTCTGTCGTTGTGATGTATGAATATGTTTAAGTGTGTAATGTATATAATAAATAAATATTGTTAGCATATGTAAAAGTATAAAGGAATGTGTGGAGAAACATACCAGTGCATGTATTTGTGTAATAAATCGTTAGTTATACAATATTATCTTTTTGGGAGCTAATCTCCACCATAATTTTTAATCACAACTAAAAAGTATGGTGAAGATTAACTCCCAAAATATGATATTGCATAACTAATGCTTTCTAAAAGGATTAGTCGATTAAGTTTACTTTATCACTGAACCTATTATTCGAAAATGACCATCATAAGAAGGAGGAACCTATTCCAATGGAGAATAAATTTGTTGGCATGTATAAAAATATAGAAAAATGTGTGTAGAATATGGGTGTACATAAACCAGTACAATCCGCTAAATCCGTTTGAACCGCATCAAACGGCCTGAAAATCGCCATTTGAAATTAAAAAGAAAATAATCGTGATTGGAAAATATTACAAGCCGTTACTTTTGAGTCGGATGGTGGGTCTAATAATTCAAATCCGCCTAACCACCCGATGGCTATATATATATATATATATAGCAGATGTATTGTGTATTATGTATTTATGAGACTATAATTACAAATAAAATATAAATATATATATATTTTTGTGTTGAATTAATATTATACAAGTTTTTTTGATAAACTATAAAATTATACTACGACTTATATTTATATAATTATAATATTTACTTAATAATGTATATATATTTTTCTCCATTTACTTTGAAATCATTATGTATTGGTGTTGCAATAGGTTATTAAACCGAAATAAATTCTCATTTTCTTTATATCTTTTTGGTTATTGAGTCGAAATTGTGGGTGTAAAAGATTTTTATTAAAAGAATATGTATAAAATCCGTCAAACCGTCAATCCGCCCGTTATATAATCGCACCCGCTCAACCTGAATCGTTCAGTTTGAAAAAATAATTATGTATTTATAGTTTATATTTTTGTAAACATGCATACTTCGGGTCGGGTGACATTGTACCTACAAACCACCTATACCAGACCGCATACACCCCTGTAGAAATGTACGTGTGTATACGTCTAAAAAGATTAGTCGAGTAAGTTGACTTCATAACTCAACAAATTATTGAAGAATAACAACCATAAAATGGAGGAACCAATTCCAGTAAAGAATAAATAGCAGAGATGGATAATAACTTAATAAATTGGGTGAGTTGACTTGATCTGATTAAAAAGAATACTATATTCTTAATTCTTTTTCTGAAGTTCAAATCAGGTGAGTGAATTTAATATTGAAGTAAAAAATGGTGAGCTAATTCAAGAATCTACTCAAAGCACTTTCATCCTCTACTTCTAGTGTGTTTCCTTCTCAACTCTCGAAGAACACAGGAAGAGAGAGACAAAGATGGCTTGGGCGTTTACTTTGTTCATTCTCTCCTCCGCCGTTGTCGCCGCCGCCGTCGCATCGCGTAAAAATCCAATAAATTCCGATGGCGACAATGGCAACGACGCCATGATTCTACCTCTGTTCTACAACAACGGCGACCACCGCCGCTCCAGGGAGGACTTCTACAATCCCCGGCGGCGGCGCCACCTCCGCGGCACTCCCAACGCCCGGATGCCGCTGCATGACGATCTCCAAATTAATGGGTCTCTTTCCATTCGCTGTTAGTAGTTCAATTTTGCCTGTGTGGTTGATATTGGCTGGATCTGATCTGATTCTGATCAAATGGGACGGTGCAGGTACTACACGACTCGTGTGGGGATCGGAACGCCGCCGCAGGAATTTGCTCTGATTGTGGATTCCGGCAGTACTCTTACCTTTGTGCCCTGCTCCACATGTGAACAGTGCGGCATCCACCAGGTATTTGCTAATTGCTTTTGTCAATTTTAATTACAATGTTTTGACTTTTTGGAGTTTTCGATCTTGATTAATTGCATGCTCTTCTCTTATGTTATGTTCCACAATTTTAGTCAATTATGTTCATAATTTTCTATGTTTTAAATTTTGATTTTGTATTAAACGGCTATAAATAACTTTTCAAATTTGAGGTTGTTTGAAACAAACAAATAGCTTAATTATAACCATTTAGTCAGGTGAACAGATAAATCACTATATTTGATTCTTATTTGGGATGGTTGTGAATTAATAATAATTCTCTGTTAGAAAAAAAAAAAAAAAAAAAAAATTCCATGCTTATTTTTATCTAAAAAGAAGTTGGACATTTTAAATTTATTAAATATAAAAGGGCTAATATTCCTTTGCATCTCAATCTTTCGACATTTTTATATTTTAATATATAACTTTTGAATTTTTACATTTTAGTACGCAATCTTTGAATTTTGTTGCATTTAAGTGTCCAATATCAGACGTGTCATTTTCTTATTGGTCGGTTGTTGAGTACACGTATCATTTCCTTATTGGTCTGAGGCACTTAAGTGCAACAAAATTCAAAAATATGATACTAAAGTGTAAAAATTTAAAGGTTGGATACTAAACTGTAAAAATATTGAAAGGTTGCAGTGCAAAAGAAAATTTGCCCAATATAAAATACAAACACTAAATTTGTAGTAGCCAAAATCAAAATTATATATTCGACACTATGACTTAAAAAATACAATTAATTTGTAATTTAGATTTGAGTATTCAACATATTTCATGTTTAGGAGTCCGAATCGTTCTGAATAATTAAGTTGTACATTTTTAGCTACTAATAATAAATTAATAGATTAATAGCTAGTGTTTAATTGGTTTGTATTATATTAATTAAAGTTCAAGATGGTCGTCTAGGTATCAAATAATTTGCTTTCAACGTGTCGCCTGAGGAGATCGATTGACAGGAATGTTAATTAGCATGTACCATGTTATTTGATAGGGGGAGGAAAAATGTGACATATTATATTTTGTTCTAAGATAATCTTGATTTAGAGAATAATTCAATTTTCATCCCATTACGATATGAATTACATGGTTTTCATCCCATTAAAATGTAAATTACGTTGATTCATGAATAACAAGAAGTGTTAATTTTAAGGCATAGTTGATTTAGTCAATGATTACCGATGATTGACTCATGTAAAACAGTAAAAGACAAAAAACATTAATTAATTGAACTTTTTTTTACAAGAAAACTTCACCTTCTAGAGGATATTTGACTAAGTTTATTCCGCTTTCAATCTAATAAAATGTTTTTAAGCTTTATAATTAATGAATCTTATTTAAAAACAAGAAATTAAGTGTTTAGAAAATTAAAAAGAAAGTGATGAATTTATATTGGTAATGATATTTTTGTAATTAATATATTAAAAATAAGAGAGCACGCTAAGATCTTAAAAAAAAAAAAAAAAAAAATAGAGCTCTCCAATATATTTTAAAAACAATTATTATATTTATAAAAGTAAAGTGTTAGGAGTCTATAATCTCTTAAAAGAAATGGTCTTCTTTGAAAACTCCCCATGAGTTGAAAAAATTTCTCTTTGCTTCCCATTTTCAAAAAAGTTCCTCTGAATACAGATCTGAGAAAAATATACCAGATCTGGTGATTTAGTTACGTGATTATTGAATTTTTACACAACATTTCAAAAAAATGGGGAGTACACGAAACTTTTGATTTTCATCTGGGGAGTTCAGATGAACTTTTTGAAAATAAGGAGCAAAGAGGAATTTGAGTTCCCATTTGGAAATTTTTTGAAAATTTCTCATAAAAGAAATGTATCGAACACGTTGAAACTTTTTATAAGATTTTAATCTACTTTTAAGGTGTTTTAATGTTCCGTAAGCTTAAGCTACTAAATTTTGTGCTTTCCCCATTGGACATTGAGTCCGTGGGACTGTGGGAGAACTAGTCCGGCAAGTCGTTACGAGTTCAATAAGGATAGTCATAATCTTGTCACAAGTAATATTATTTTGAGATAATTATAAATGGCTTCCTAGAATATGGCAAAAATATAAATTCCTCCTCCCATAAGGTTTGAGAAATTATAAATTTCTTTAGGTCCATTGTCTCCTCCCTTAAATTTAAAAGAATGTACAATTTTACTATTTTACCATTAATATGTTGAAACTCAGAAGCATATGTAATAAAAAGACTAAAGATAAGGAGATTAATGCAAATATTAAAATTCTTATCGGGTTTGATATAAGTGTTTAAGTTTTATACCTACCTATCATTTTTTTTTTCCAAAGAATACTACTTAAAGATATTTTGATATTTTTATAATTATCTAATTTCATGCCTAAAATTTCTAGTAGATATTGTATGCGCATGTTTATATTGTAATGTTATTCATTGTATTTAAGGTAGATGTATTAAAATCGTCAACCTAGGAATATTTGTTCAAATAACTCTAACAAATATTTATGTGAGAAACTAATTCCAGACACTCCCTACCCTTTGGCACTTAGTACGCATTTTGTCTCATAACCTTTAAATCGTGCATTTTTCCCCTAACTATTGTAAGATGTAACACTTAACCCCTTTTTAACAATTTCAGAGGAATATTCATTTTAAGTTAAATTTTGACCATCGATTTCTCCTTCATCGCGGCAACCCAAGAGTCAAGACTATTACCATCTTGTTCCTCTCTCCAATACGAACAAAATCTATACCCCCATTTGACCCTATTGGCCGTCGAAAGCATTGTATTTCGCATGCAAAGCTTCACCGGTCGTGCGACATTTTTGACCGGCAAAACCTCCTTTATTGGTCGTCAAATTTTGATTTTGAAACCACCATTATGTTCCGATTTGATAATGTAAAATTTAAACACGTTCGAAATCTGATTTGTACAAATTTGGACTATTAAATCACACCTCCCTAAGATTCCGTTCAAAAAGGGTTAAGTGTCACATTTTACAAAGGTTAAAGGGATAATACATGAATTCAAAGGTTAGGGACAAAACGCACTAAATCTCAAAGGACGGGGAGATGTCTAAATTTAACTTTTATATGAATTTACTAATGCATTGAGAGTTGGTGTGTTTGTTAGGATTTTCTATTTTAGAGATAAAATCTGTTATTTCAGATAAACAAAGTTTAAATAAACTTATGCAAAATATATTTGATGGTGCAAGAAATCTGGGTTTCCTAATGCAACAACACTTTAGAATTTGTATAAAAAGGGAAAGACCATCACAGGCAAGGAGGCCTCAGGATCTGGGTTTCCTTTTGAGCGTGGGTTCTTCCAGCTAGGATAACACCAAGAGTGCAAGCTACTAAGGTAGAGTTACTGTGGTGAGTGAAAAGCTTGAGAAGTTCAGTGGAAAACGCCCAGAACAGTGTGTATGGTTTTTATGCAGATGATCACTTGGGAGAGAATGCATGGCTTCTCTCCTATTTATATGTTAGGGATGGGGGTAGATGGGTAAATTGACCATGTGGTCCCAAACCTGTGTTGCCCTAACACGCGTCAGACTTTGGTGGAGTGAGAATGACATCCCTGAAAAGGGTGACGGCGTGTCAGGTGCACGGTGCACAGTACTTTTGTGTCAGAGGTTGTTGGCGAGGGTTACGCGGGGGATGGGCCTAAGATTCTTTCTGCCGAGGTTCGGATCCAACGAAACGGGGCATGGACATGCCCGAACGTTGGTGACGCTCGAAGAACGCATAGATGGCCTCCTCGCGATATATGACCCTTGAGCGTCGAAATACCGAGCGTACTAGTGGGGCCCTCATGTGGGTGCTTCCCTGTGAAGGATAACCTTGAGGGCCTCTATCCGAGCGCCCAGCCCGTTGGTTTGGGCCCTTGGTCCGAATGGTCATCCGCTGACTGACGGATGACGTTAGCTGACAATTGAGCGGCGTGAAGGCCCATGAGCCCACCAAGGCGAGCGTCAGGGCATTAGTCAGCGGTGTGTTGCCACGTGGACGGCTCTGATTCGAGAGTGATTTTCAGGCCTCATCATTTTGCCCCCCAAATTCTGTAGTATCGCATCGAGCGTACTGTAGAATTTATAAAGGAGGAATCCTGAATTTCAAATATCCGAGGGACGGGGCATTACCCTCGAGGAGATTGCTGGCCTTCTGTAACGGACACAAACTGACATCGCATTAAATGCTGTCAAGTCCACATTTAATGCTGAGTGGGAACGTGGGCGCGTGGACTCCGGGAGACGTGAGGCGGTTACCAAAAGTGGGGGGTTTCCCAGGCGGGAAATGATTGCATTTTTGAATTTTCAACCCTAATCCATGCTCCATCTCCCCTATAAATAAGGGTTTGCAGGGCCTTGGAAGCTTTTTCACGCATTCAGACTTCCTTCAAGCATATCCATAGCAAGAGTCCTTTGCTCCGGCGAATTTCTTCTTCTCCACATCTTAGGTAAAAGATTCCTGATTCTTCTTCTTATTTTCCCCGTACTAACATTAGCTTTAGGTTGTGTGAGTAAGTCCCCTGAGTGAAGAGCCGTTGCCCACCACCGTACTTGCTTCGGAAATATTTCCCTCTTTAAGTTCTCTGTTAGAAATCCTGTTCTCCGGAGTTGAAGATTGAATATGGCCGGAAATCAAGCAGACGATTATGTACGGGAGATTGAGGAGATGTCGGTGGGTAGCTCCTCCCCTCACGGCGATGTTCCCGTAGCTGTTCCTTTAATTAGGGCGCACCCAGGTGAAGTTATTCCCATGGCGATATCGGTGGCTCAGGCCCCAGTTGACGCCGGGGAGGAAGAGGTGAACGCTGCCGTTCAAGGGATGAACGAGCGTGCTCCCGGTGAGCAGGAGGATCTTTTCCAGGAGATGGATAATGTGATGGAGATGCTGAGACAAGGGGAGAGAGCACTCCCTGTTTTGAACAGTGCCGTGAGACCCCAAGATCACAGGATCACAGTTGCAATGGCGGCTCCCGAGGGTGAAGCGGGGCCATCCGGGCGTCCATTCGAGGCTGAACCTCCCAGAAGGCGTCAGAGGAGAGGCAAGGAGCCTGCCACTCGAGTAAGGCAAGACAACCGCCACCAGACGGACAGATCGCCCGACGAAATTGAGAGTATTCTGACCCTCGCGGATTTGGAGGGGTTGAGGGTGAAAGCGTACTGGGATGAAGTCGTGTTCCCCATGAGACTTCCTGAGGAAGGGGAAAGGGCCAATCGACCACCGCCCGGGATGATGACGGTCTACTGGGATGCAGTTCTTGCTGGCGGTCTGAGGTTTCCAATCGCTCACGACGCCGTCATCCTTTACCATCACCTAGGGCTTTGCCCTTCACAAATTCTGCCCAATGGCATAGCTCTAATCAACGCATTCATCATAACGATGAGGGCTTTGGGCAAGGCACCCTCAATAATCAATTTTGACAGCTTGGTCCAAGTAGCCCGCTCGCCACGCTCGTCGCCTACAGATGGATTTTACTACGCTCAGGCAAAATCAGGCTTCAAGATGATAGATTCCCCATCTACCTCGTATGGCGAGCATTGGAAGGAAAAATACTTTTTCGTGGGGGCTCCCGGGGGAATTTTTGGGGTTCACCGTCAATGGATGATTCATGGCGAGGGTCCATTGATTAGGGAGAGGAGGAGGAACAAGGATTTTGAAGAGTGGGCGATGGGATTAGCCCTCGAGATGAGGGCTGAAAAGAAGTGGATTAAGGCGGAGACACTGGTGAAGAACGAAAAGATATTGTTCCGCTACGGATTATCTTGCCCCCCGGATATGATACTCAATCCCCCAACTGACATCATGGCCCTCGACGGTCAGATTCTAGGAACTAACATCTCTAACCTTTTAGGATAGTTTTCTGACTTAACGTTATCGTTGTTTCCTTGTTTATGTGATCCAGATAATCAGTATTCTGACGCTCGTTTCCTTTTGCTTGCAGGCATCCAAATTCTATCACAAGGCATGAATGCTGAGGCCTTATCCCGTATGCTGGGTGCCCAAGGACCCGCAGTTGACCCTCAACAACAGCAACCGCAGCAGAACCGCCCTCCGAGGGCGAGGGTAAACCGCCGAGCAGCGGGCCGAGGACAAGGAAATGCTCGAGGGGGCGCGGGGAACGTGGCTCCTCCCACGGGCCCCATTGAGGATCTAACACTGGAAGGTGCCCACGAGGCCACTCCTCCGCCGGCGGCCCCCGTGGGCCCAATCTCCTTGAGTTCAAACGGGTCACGGAACCGCTCGGGCGAGCCTGTCCGTATCCATGAAATCCTCCGTGCCGACCGTCAGGGGAAGAGAAAGAGGATGCCAGACTCTCTCCCCATTTCAGGCAAGGGTAAAGAGGTGGTCGTGGGCCACCGCGGCGAGGGCGGCGACACTTCATCTTCTGAGGATGAAGTATTTTGGAAGATAGGCTGCAAGGGTGACTCTCGCTATAAGCGGCAGCGGACTGAGGGCCCTGTACTCCTAAAGAAGAGCGCTTACTCCGTCAACCTTGTCTCCGACATCGTTGGAAAACTACAATTTTCCGGCGATCATGACAAGCTGAACAATCATGATGCCGCCCGCGTTGCGGATGATGCATGCCACGTCCTTTTGACGGTAATTCTGTATTCCTCTATATCAAATCTTCTTTTCTTCCTTCCAGGTTCGGATTATGACCCTCGTTTATTGCTTCCAGGAGGTAATCCCGAGGCTGAAAAACTTGCAAGGGCGAGCGCAAGCATATTCTGAGCATAAAGCCAAGTACAAGAAATTGCTGCGCGTCTCTGACCCGGTCCAACTGCAAGAGGATTACAACAACCTCCACGCTCAACTGACTACAGCCCAACGTGATTTGGACCAGGCGAGGGAGAACCTTCGAAAGACGGACGAGGCCTATCTTACCCTTGATGAGCGTCACAAGAAAATGAAGGAGGAACGAGACCAGCTGAGGGCTCAAAATGAGGAACTGGGTGAGCAGTTAGCGGAGAGCACCCGCCAGAACGAGGCAGCCAACAAGGCCTTCGCTGATTTGCAGGGCAAAATACAGGGCTTGGAGGCGAAGGTATCTTGGGAGGCGGTGAAGAAGTTCGTGCGCTCTAAGGCCTTTGTGTTCGCGGCCAACATCCAATGCTTCGATAATGCTCGACGCTTCTTTCACAAGGCGATTGGGCAGATGGTGAGGTTTGGACTGGCCCCGGAAAGCGCTCGTTCCGACGCTCGTCTGCGCATGGATCTTGATGAGAACGGCGAGCCAATGGTCCAGGAGGAGGATCCCACGGATAATCTAGCGGAGCCTGAATATCAGGAATTGGTAGAAACACTCCAAAGGGAGTTCATCGCTGCCAACAGGGTAGATCCCGAGCCTCTCCTGATAGAAGATGAGGGTACTGTCATGGATGTCCTGGATGCTGAGGAACCCGGTGAGGCCCAAACTTCCGATGCTAACGTGTTGGCTCCAGTTCCCCTTTCGACTGCACCTCCCGAGCCCAACGCTCCGGCCCAGTGAAGCCCTCGTAGCTGCCAATCTCTGGCCTTTGTCCATTTGAACACTTTCTTCCTTTTATGAACAATTTTTATTCTTGTATTTAATCCTTCTTTTAGTCCCAGAATACATTGGATCCTTTATGTCGCTTTCTGATATATTTGCATCTCTTCTTCAATGCTCGAATGTCTGAATGTTATCTTACTTGCTTTTAAATGATGAATGACGTTATTCCATCGTGCTCTCCGCTTTCATATTGATATCTGCTGTTTGAGCGTTTGCGATTAGTGTGTAAGTAGGCTAGGGCGTCTTTTACGACGGTCCTTTGACACTCATCACCATGCATATTAAGTTTAGATGCTCGCGACGTCGAGCGGTTGGCTTGTTGCAGGTACGGGCTCGAGGGTGACCCTTAGGAGGGTTCCCTGGCCACAGTAGAAATGAACTGTGTATTTGGACTTAGAAAACCTTTGAGGGAATACAGGCGCGAGGGTGATCCTCGTGAATATTCCCTGGCTGTATTCTCCTTGAGGCTTGAATTGGAACTTAGGGAATCCCTGTAGGATTGGTTTAGTAGGAGTAAAAACGAGCGTAGTCGTAGTGTTAGTGGCATCCACTATTTACGAGCGTGCTCTTACCCAATTGGATGAGGGTCTCAGGGGGTCCTTTCGTGCACGAGCTAGAGCGGTGAACACTCAGCTGGCGTAAATTGTGCGTTGGGCTCCCCGTTGTCGGACGCGCTCAAAATTAGGACTTCATATCACAAACTGTTCAAACTGTTATAGGTGGATGATCCTCAACACCTGGACAGCGTAGATTCGGAATGATTGGAGTTTTGCTTAGGCTTTTCAACGTGGAGGATGCTCGGCACGGAGTAGGCCCCTTGTCGCTCGAATTACTAAATAAAGATAATCAAAGCAAGCAAATAATAAAAACAAAGAGTTAAATACTTACTGTTACATAAATGCATTTTTTGGAAATGATTACAATGCGCTTTCATGCCACAAACGGGCCATTACAAAGAAATTGAAGTCTACACGTAAAACCTCCTGAGGTTGCATGCATTCCATGGCCTAGGGAGTCGCTCGCCTTGCAAAGTTTCCAATAGGTAGGTGTTGTTCGCTCGTACCTGGATGACTTTGAAGGGGCCTTCCCAATTAGGGTCCAACTTACCTACGTGTTTGGAGACTTCAACTTTTTTGAGGACCAAATCCCCTAGCTGGAATGTCCTTTCCTTGACACGTTTATTGTAATGGCGAACAACGGTTGCTTTGTATTTGTGGATACGTGCCCAAGCAGCGTTCCTCTTCTCATCCAGCAAATCTAACTCGAGCGCCCGATTGGCCTCGTTAGCAGCAGGCTCGAAATAGGCAACGCGTGCGGATTCTTGAGCAATTTCCGCAGGTATCATGGCCTCGGAGCCGTACACAAGGGAATAAGGGGTTTCCCCCGTTGCCGCTCGGGGAGTAGTACGGTACGCCCACAAAGCTCCCTGGAGTTCTTCAGCCCATTCTCCCTTCTTACTCTCGAGCATCCTTTTCAGATGTTGGAGTATGGTTCGGTTGGTCACTTCAGCTTGACCATTAGCTTGAGGGTGGCCCACGGAAGTGAATCGCTGCTCGATCCCTAGTTCATAGCACCAATCTCGTGTGTCCGCAGCGATAAACTGGGAACCGTTATCCGAGATGAGAACCCTCGGGATGCCATATCTGCAGATGATGTTTTTCCAAATGAAATCCCTCACAACTTTGAACGTTATCTTAGCGACCGCTTCTGCCTCAGCCCACTTGGTGAAATAATCCACAGCAAGTATTACGAACTTCTTTTGCCCGACCGCCATTGGGAGTGGTCCCACGATATCAATGCCCCATTGATCAAACGGCCAGGAAACATCAATAGGAATCATTTGAGCTGCCGGCAACTGGGGAGTGTTGGAGTGGAACTGACACTTAGGACACTTCTTGGAATATTGAATGGCATCTTGCAATATCGAGGGCCAATAGAACCCACTCCTTAAGATTTTCTTTGCCAAGATTCGTCCGCCTGAGTGGTTCCCGCAACTCCCATTATGTACATGCTCTAACACTTCTTTAGCCTGCGAGGGTCTCAAACATCTCAACGGTGGTCCTAGGAAGGATCGCTTGAATAACCGACCCTCGGCATCTAATGAGAAGCGAGGGGCTTTACATTTGATCTTCCGAGCCTCAATTTTGTCGCTCGGACAAGTTCCGTCCTGGAGGAATCTGACAATTTCATCAAGCCAACAAGGCTCGGATGGGTCAATCACGTGCACTTCTTTCGAAGGTTCGCCTCTGCTTATCAGTGGCTCCTCCGTTCTCAGAAATGTAACAGCGCGTTCACTACCGCCATCCAAGGCAGACGCAAACTTCGATAGAGCGTCAGCATGTTCGTTTTCGGCCCTCGGAATTTGCAAAAGATGGAATTCCTTGAACTTGGCTATCTCTTTCTTGGCGCTCGATAAGTATTGTGCCATGGTGGCTTCTCGAGCCTCATAACTACCGTCAATTTGACTCGCGATCAACTGCGAATCAACGTATGCTGTGACACGAGTGGCCCCATTTTGGAGCGCAATCCTGAGCCCTTGGATGAGAGCCTCATACTCAGCTTCGTTGTTGGTGACTTGAAACGCCAGCTTGATTGCGTAGTCGACTTCCGCCCCAAGGGGATCCCTGAGGGTTACCCCGGCTCCCCCCCCTTGTGAGGTCGAGGAGCCATCAGTATGCAAAAGCCATAAACCATCGTCCGCCTGCGGCTCAGTTTCCAAATTGAAACGTTCGACCAACAAATCGGCTACTGCCTGAGCCTGTATGGCTGTACGGGGCTCGAAGGAGATATCAAACTGACTAAGCTCAATCGCCCATTTAATTAATCTTCCCGAAACATCCGGCTTAGATAAAACTTGTCTGAGTGGTTGATCTGTGAGCACTGTGATGGAGTGAGCCTGAAAGTATGGCCTCAGCCTTCGGGATGCATTAACGAGCGCAAAGGCAAATTTCTCAATTTCCATGTATCTTTTCTCGGCTCCCTGTAGAGTCTTGCTCAGGTAATACACCGGCATATGCTTATGCTCGCGGATTGCTACGAGGACAGCGCTCGTGGCTTCTAAAGAAACTGATAGATAGATAAACAGGTTTTCCCCCGGGACCGGTTTGGTCAGCAATGGCGCGCTCGTCAAGTACTGTTTCATGCTCTGTAGGGCCTTTTCGCAATCCTCGTTCCAGGAAAAGTTTCGAGCGTTGCGCAAAATTTTAAAGAAGGGCAAGTTCCGGTCCACTGAGCGGGAGATGAACCTATTTAGTGAAATGATCTTTCCCACGAGCACCTGGACCTCTCTCAGATTACGAGGGGAGGGTATGTCCAGGATGGCTCTAATCTTCTCGGGGTTTGCCTCTATGCCACGTTGACTAACCATGTATCCCAGGAATTTACCTCCTCGAACGCCAAAGGTGCATTTTGATGGATTCAACTTCATTCCGTAGCGACGAAGGATGTCGAAAGTCTGCTTGAGATCTTTCAGATGGGAGCGTTGGCGCTCACTCTTGACTATCATATCATCCACATATACCTCCATAGATTTTCCAATCTCGCGCTCGAACATCCTATTGACTAGCCGCTGATAAGTCGCTCCCGCGTTTTTGAGTCCAAATGGCATGACTTTGAAGCAATAAACACCCAAATGCACAATAAACGAAGTTTTGGGGCGATCCTCGGGCGCCATAAAGATTTGATAATATCCTTGAAAGGCGTCCATCATACTCATGAGTTCGCATCCAGCTGTGGAATCTACCAACTGATCTATCCTCGGAAGCGGATAATGGTCTTTGGGGCACGCTTTGTTGAGGTCCGTAAAGTCGTTGCACATACGCCACTTATTGGCACTTTTTGGAACAAGCACCACATTACAGAGCCACTCGGGATATTGGATTTCTTCTATGTACTGAGCGTCAAGCAACTTGCCAACCTCTTCTTCGATGACCCGTTTCCTGAATCCATGAACGTCCCTCTTCTTCTGTTTGATGGGCTTGAAAGTTGGATCCACGTTCAACCTGTGGACAATGACGCTCGGATCTATCCCGGTGAGGTCAGAAGCTTTCCACGCAAAAACGTCTAGATTCTCCCTTAGGAAGTCGATCATCAAGACTTGCGAGGGCCCATCCAGGCTCGAGCCAATCTGGGTTGTTTTATCCGGATTCCCAGGCTCCAATTCGACGGTCAAAAACTCTTCTGTGGGTTCAATCCGAACCTCCGGCCTCGGTGCTTCTAACGCTCGTTTCTTTCCAGTGAGCGTATTCTTGGGCTCATCCCCCTCGTTTTCTGAGGAAGAACCCTCGACGGCCCCTGGTGGCCCACTCTCTGAGCACTGAACATCCCCAGTGGTCCTCTTTTTATTCTTCTTCCGGTATAGCTTGGCTCTTTTACGCTCGGGGCCATCTTCGTTTAACTCTGGGAAATCAACGGACTTCTTAGTAGACCCAGGCTGGATGGACTGTTTGGGTTTATGGCTTCGAAGCGAGAGTATGTAGCATTCCCAAGCTTCCTTGACGTTACATAGAATTTCGCCGGTACCCTCGGGGGTTGGGAACTTGACTTTTTGATGATAGGTGGAAATTACAGCCTTGAAATCCACGAGGGCTGGACGCCCAATGATGATGTTGTAAGGCAGATCCACCTCGACGATGGTGTAGAGAACGCTCAAAGTTTTTCGCTGTGGGGCGCGACCAAAAGAGGTGGCCAAGCGAATCTGTCCACGAGGGACGATCTCGGAACCTCCAAACCCTACGAGGGCAGTTCTGAGAGGTTCGAGGGGGATGTTTGTTATATTCATTTGTTGAAACGTTGAGTACGGGAGAACGTTCACAGAGCTTCCATTATCAAATAAAACCCTCTTTACAGTGTGGTTATGAACGTCTAAACTAACCACCATGGGACAGTCAGAGGTTTTTCCTATCCCATGGGGTGTTACAATGTGTTCAAGATCTTTTTCGGTAAACCCTATAACATCATCCTCCTTTGAGCGCGATGAGCTGTCCACGGAGAGCACTGAGCGAGGGAGTGTCGGCCTTTGGTTATAGCTCCGTACATGGCGGCGGCGGGAGGCATTGGAGTCACCTCCCGAGGGTCCACCTGCGATCATGTGAATGACCGCAAAGGGCTGGTTGTCCATATCCACCCCCTTCCCTTTATTGCGCTCGCTGGTCTCAGGGCGCTGGCGACGAGGGCTTCGGGAGCGTGAACGGCTTCTCCTTCTTTCGAGCGCCCGTCCCGCGCAATGTTCATCGTACCCTTCTAGCACCTTCACAAACTCTTTGAGGTGCCCCCCAGCAATCAGCCGCTGGATTTCCTTCTCCAGGTGGCGGCATTCATTAGTGTCATGCCCCTTCTGCTTGTGGAAAGCGCAGTATTTTCCCGAGCGCTTCTGTGCCTCGGTCTCCCTCAGCTTGGGCGGCCTTTTAAACAGCTTCTGGTCCGCCAGAGAATATACTTCGGCAATTGGGCGATTGAGGGGGACACGCTCGAGCCTCCGCGGGGGAGAGGAATGGCGACGAGCGGGGATCGGGCTGCGGCGGTGAATCCTGTTGGGCTCCACTTTGTCCTCGGGGTTTCTGGTGGGGCGAGGGGCATTTGCCATCTTCCGCTCCCTCGCTATATACATATCCTCGAGGGTAAAGAAAGAGTCTGCAATCTCCCGAATTTCCATCAACGAGCGCGGCTTTTTCTTGGCCACTTCCTCCACAAACTCTTTGCTGACGTAATGCTTCATGTTGATGGCACCGAACAGCACGTGCCTCAAAAAGTCCATCGAGGGCTTTTCTACTAGCAGAATCTCTTTGTTGAACCTCCCCATGAAGGATCGGAGAGTCTCGCTCGGCCCTTGGACCAGGCTGTAAAGAGCGGTCGCAGCCGGGGCCGGTGCTTTCAGCGAATTGAAGTGGCTGACAAAAGCATCTGTTAGGTCATAGTACCCTCGGATTGAACGTGGGGGGAGCTTTTTGTACCATTCTTGGGCCATTCCTGTGAGGGAAGTGACAAACACCTTGGCCCAGTAGTTGTCTGGATGGTCATAGAGGTGCATCAGGTGCACGAAATGGTCCAGATGCTCGGATGGATCCGTAGTTCCATCGTATCTGTTGACTGATGAGGGGATTTTACCCTTCCCTGCGCGGGTCATTAGGACTTCCTCAACGAGAGGGGAATCACCCGCCATGATCCTGTAGTCTCGCTCATCGGGATCTTCATAGCTGGCCTCTCTTCTTCGGTGGGAAATGGGGCTGCGTGGTCGTCGAGCGTCCCTGGCCTTGGACCTCTCGTCCCCCTCACGGGGGGCGTGAGACCGTGCTCGAGAGAGCTGCTCTACCACGTTTTGGAGCCCTCGAATTTGGTCTTGTACAGCTGCTAGCTGAGGGTCACCGATATTTCTGCGGTTTGCCCTCCTTGTGGCCCTTGACTGGACCTCCTCATCATTTCCGGCCGCCTCATTTCGAGGAGCCCTGTCATCTCCTTCAACGGGTCGCTCTTGCTGGACCCTCGGTGGGGCTTCATTTTCTTGATTCGGAGCAGGTGGGGGAGGTTGCTGTGCCCGTAGAGCATTTTGGGCCATTGTCAGAGGATGTGCAGGGAGCCCGCCCAAGGGTGGGGCTATCCGAGCACCCGCGTATGAAGGGAAATAAGCCATAGTGAAGTGTTCCCATGCATTCTGTACAGCTTGGCTCTCGCACTGCGCGTACAACGCCTGAAGTTGTTGCGTAGTGAGTTGGGGCATCTCCACCCCCTGTATTTCCCTTGGCACTGCTAGAGGGAGGTTCAGTGTCCCCACTTGATATGGAGGGACCAAAGGTATCATTCCCGGCGTTGTTCCAGGCATTACTCCGGGCTGCGTGAGCGCGTATCCTGGCGGCGGCATGGCCATAGGATATACGCCAAGATGAGAGGCAGGGACACTTGAGGCGAAAGTTGGGGGGGGAGGATTGGAACCTGATCCTCCCGCTTCATTCCCAGTTGGGAGGGGTACAGTGGCATCAACGTTTCCGGCCGCAAGGGGCGGTGCCCCTCCGGCGAGAACAGGGTTCTCATCGTTTTCTCCATTGGTGGGGGGAAGACCTCCCCGGTTCCCTAAAGTTCCAGATCTTGTGGCAGTAACCATGATTCAAGACTTGGGTGTTACTTTTCAACTAGCTTTTAGAGGAAGAAACTGGCAATACCAAAGATGGTGGTGATGGTTTCCCACAGACGGCGCCAAAAATGATGGTGCAAGAAATCTGGGTTTCCTAATGCAACAACACTTTAGAATTTGTATAAAAAGGGAAAGACCATCACAGGCAAGGAGGCCTCAGGATCTGGGTTTCCTTTTGAGCGTGGGTTCTTCCAGCTAGGATAACACCAAGAGTGCAAGCTACTAAGGTAGAGTTACTGTGGTGAGTGAAAAGCTTGAGAAGTTCAGTGGAAAACGCCCAGAACAGTGTGTATGGTTTTTATGCAGATGATCACTTGGGAGAGAATGCATGGCTTCTCTCCTATTTATATGTTAGGGATGGGGGTAGATGGGTAAATTGACCATGTGGTCCCAAACCTGTGTTGCCCTAACACGCGTCAGACTTTGGTGGAGTGAGAATGACATCCCTGAAAAGGGTGACGGCGTGTCAGGTGCACGGTGCACAGTACTTTTGTGTCAGAGGTTGTTGGCGAGGGTTACGCGGGGGATGGGCCTAAGATTCTTTCTGCCGAGGTTCGGATCCAACGAAACGGGGCATGGACATGCCCGAACGTTGGTGACGCTCGAAGAACGCATAGATGGCCTCCTCGCGATATATGACCCTTGAGCGTCGAAATACCGAGCGTACTAGTGGGGCCCTCATGTGGGTGCTTCCCTGTGAAGGATAACCTTGAGGGCCTCTATCCGAGCGCCCAGCCCGTTGGTTTGGGCCCTTGGTCCGAATGGTCATCAGCTGACTGACGGATGACGTTAGCTGACAATTGAGCGGCGTGAAGGCCCATGAGCCCACCAAGGCGAGCGTCAGGGCATTAGTCAGCGGTGTGTTGCCACGTGGACGGCTCTGATTCGAGAGTGATTTTCAGGCCTCATCAATATTTCAAACTAAGAAATAAATATAAGGTAGAATTTGTAATTTTTTTTTCATACTTTATAGTACTGAATATGCATGAAATATCTATTTCGATTTATACTTATAGACAAAAATATTAAATTAAATTACAAAACTTTAGATCAAAAAATACAAATTTAACCAACATTACAAATATATCTTTACACTTTCAATATTATTACAATATACCCTACAAGTATAGAATTGGAATTTTTAAAAATTATATTATTGTCGTTATCAAAATTTAATACCGCTATTAACGGTTTAATTTAGGAAATTTGTGGAAAAGAATGTAAATCTTAGGAGTTAGGAGAGTGTTCGTAATTTCTCAAATCTCAAAATGTAATCTGTATTTTCGTCATACCTTATGGGGAATTCGTAATTATTCCTATTATTTTGTAAAAGGTCAAACAATTTAAAAAATATACTCAATTATTAGAAATTCAATTTAATAAATATGGGAAGATATTAACAAGGTACATTTATACTCGAGCAAATTTTATTTTTAGTTTCGTATGATAGGGTCCAATTCAATTTAAATCTCTTTTTCTTTTTTTTTCTTTTCTTTTCTTTTTTTTTCTTTTTTGACACATTTAGTTCCGTTTTTTTAATAAAAAAATTAATACGCTTGTATGATTGGTTAGGTAGACTGAGTTGAATTTGGGATCAAATTTTCGAAGTAAATTTATCCGTCATTTAAAAAGGACATTCTACATTTATTACCGCCAAGTTTGGGTGAAATTAGAAATGAGCCATTCTTGTTTGAGAAGTTACGAAAGATTCTTGGACATCTACAATAAATACGTAAAACTTCCAAAAATTAAGCCGCAACAAAATTGCACCTCCGAATTTTCCCTGCATGATTTGGTTCCACTATTCTCTTCGGACAGGATCCAAAGTTTCAACCAGAATCATCAAGCACCTACAAACCAGTGAAGTGCAACGAGGACTGCACTTGTGACAAGGAAAGAAAGCAATGTACCTACGAACGTGTATACGCAGAAATGAGTTCGAGCAGCGGGGTTTTGGGTAAGGACATCATGTCCTTTGGCAACCAAAGTGAGCTGAAACCGCAACGAGCTGTGTTCGGCTGCGAGAATATGGAGACGGGTGATATTTACAGTCAGAATGCTGATGGGATCATTGGTCTTGGTCGTGGAGATCTTAGCATTATGGATCAGCTCGTTGCCAAACGCGTCATTGACAACTCGTTCTCGTTGTGCTATGGGGGAATGGGTGTTGGGGGTGGTGCCATGGTTCTTGGAGGAATTTCGCCCCCGGTGGATATGGTTTTTACCCGGTCCGACCCTAACCGGAGGTACGACTCTAAACTGTGTTTCAAATTATTTTCTTTATTAAGTGAAAGATATAAGAGAGTTGATCACTTGATTGTACCCAAATCCGTAAATTTAAAGGAACTGAATTAAAGAACGCTTGTAATTTACGCAATGTACCTACGAATGGCAATACGCATAGATGAGAAACTTATAAACTATTGTATCAGTGGTATAGCTCAACGGTTAGGTGATATATTAATTTAACCAGGTATCTTGTGTTTGAATCCCTAGAACCGGACCTTTGATCGAGCCCCAGAGACCTTTTTATTACATGGGGAAAAGGTCTTTTTCTTCTAATGTTCAAAAGAGATTTAGTAGCCCAAATGTAATAGTCAAGAATAAATTAGCTTAATAATAAGTATATTGCTTACCATTCCACTATTTTCAGCCATTACATTTAAAGTAAGTATTTTTGGTTAAAATTCAAACTAATATTCATGAAAACTAAAATTTTAATGTATTTTTATTATTAAAAATTAATTATATAAAGGGCTAATTACGAATATCCCCTTAAAAGACTCTCGTATATAGTTGAAAATTTACAAAAAAAAAAAAACATTTGAGATTTAGAGTAAGTCGTAATAATTGGAAATTTTACATACGCAAGAACGGTGGTGTTTAATAACATAGTGTTAGGCCCTTGAGCTCTTTTCAAAGTTTACCATGTATGCATATTACATGTTTAATACTCTAGTTTCCGTATGGCAATAACAGTCCATATTACAACATTGAGCTGAGAGAGATTCATGTTGCTGGGAAGAAGCTGCCTCTTGATCCCAAGGTTTTTGATGGCAAACTTGGAACTGTGCTGGATAGCGGTACGACTTACTGTTACCTCCCCAAAATGGCATTCGGAGCGTTTAAAGAAGCTGTAAGATATTCGATCTTATCGCAGATTATGCTACTTTTTTGTCAGAGTTTTGAATGTAGGAACTAGTTAACATTAATGAATCCTCACTTTTGATTACCACAAATTAATCTCTGCTTGATTTTTGGAAACATTCATTTCATTTTCCTCCGATTTGATACCATAATTTTTGAATAGCAATGTTAATATATTTGCAAATCATGTTGAGATATTTAAATATTTAATGACACTACCATCTAATAGCTTAAGCTTTTAGATGAGTTTGTCATGCAATATGGTGTAGGAGCTTAGGTCATAACAATTTGGACCCAAAAGGAATATTGAAAATCACAATTTTGTACCACTTAGTCAAATAATTACATTTACATCCCTTCATGAATTTAATAATTACATTACACACCCAAAAGAAGCCAATCTTTTGGGATATTTTTAAATTCACGAGGGGAATATTGAAAATCACAATTTTGTACCACTTAGTCAAATAATTACATTTACATCCCTTCATGAATTTAATAATTACATTACACACCCAAAAGAAGCCAATCTTTTGGGATATTTTTAAATTCACGAGGGGGTGTAAATGTAATTATTAAATTCACGAGGGTGTACAAATGTAATTATTAAATTCATGAGGGGGTGTAAATGTAATTATTTAACTAAGTGGTACCAAATTGTAGTTCTCTATATTCCGTTGGGGTCTATATGTAATTAATGGTAACAATGTCCGCTAGTTGAATCTTCATAGCCAGGTGACACCTATTTGTGTAAAAAAATTGCTTGCACGTGAGGGACGCTTGAGATATTTAATGATTCACCTCTCTAATAGCTTGCCATTTAGACGAGATGGTCGTTAAATAATCAAAAAGAGTTTATAATGGTTAAGATCGCATTTTTTCCACTCTTGAGTTTAAATATCAACCATTAGAATTTGTCACTAATGTGAGTGCTTAGCTACAAATTGAAACAATGGCATCAAATGTAAGAAACACAAATAAATGATTTTATGGACTCTAAGTTCCTCATTTTGGCAATGTAGATCATCAAGGAACTCCACTCTCTCAAAAGGATACGAGGTCCGGACCCTAATTATGATGATATCTGCTTCTCAGGTGCAGCAAGGTAATATGATTATCATCACAAAATCGAGTAGATAGTGCTCTTTGTGTACAAAAACTTGATTTTTGAGTGCTGTATTGCTGCAGTGATCCTTCAAAACTCTCGAGGACCTTTCCATCAGTTGAGATGGTATTCGCCAATGAGCAGAAACTGTTGTTGTCCCCTGAAAATTACTTATTCAGCGTAAGTGACTATGTCTATTTCATGTAATAAATAAAAAGGGTAAAATACATCTAGATCCGCCATGGTTTGGTGTATTTAGGTCTTCCCCCATGGTTTATAAATTACAGTCAGATTCCTTGTGGTTAAGTTAGCTATTCCTGTTAAATTTTTTGTTTACTTCTTCTCCGATCTTATAATAATGAAAAGATGATACATTTACACATTCGGTAAGGGCTTTATTACGATACAAAACCACAAGGGGTGGAAGTGTAATTTATGAAAAGAAATGTGGTTTTGATGTGGTTTCTGATTCACCCTAAGCAAAACATAAGTAACTGTATGTATTTTGTGTATATACTAGCCGCTTTTAGTTGTTCTTTTTGGTTCATTAATTTATTTATCTTCTGGCATATTGCATTCGAAGGTGAATGGTGCGTACTGCCTAGGAATTTTTGAGAACGGAGGCGATATGACCACTCTTTTGGGGGGTAATATCTGTTCTATCCTATCCTTTATGGTTTATTTTCTGTCTCTAAGAATTTCCATGTCTTTTCAATCCCTCCCCCTCGAACAAAATTCTGTTTGCATCAGCGACTGTGCGTGCACATTTTCATCATCTTCCGTTTCAACAGGTATTACCGTTAGGAATACTCTTGTAACATACGACAGCGAACATGAAAGGATCGGGTTTTGGAAAACCAATTGTTCTGAGTTATGGGAGCGGCTTCACCTATCCAGTACTGCTCCTTCACCACTGCCTTCACGTGTGGACGAGACGAATGCAACCATGAACATATCTCCAACGTTGTCTCCTATGATGTCTCCTGTGTCGTCTCCTTCGATGTCTCCCAGTGGGACACCGTCGCTCGAACCTTGGGGTGTGATAGGTTATTGTTTTCCTCTTCTGCTGTCTCTCATCAGAATCTACTCTTTGTTCTGTTGATGAATCACCTCATGCTGAATCAAGTTTTTAAATTGTCTTGATTCAGTTACTTGGAATTGGAATATGCTTGAAATGTGGAAGGTATTTGCTTATATAGTTTGTTTATTTGTTGCTTGATTGCATTTCTTATTAATCATGTAAGGACTTCTATTGTTGCAACTTGCAAGAGGCAGTAAATTTTTTTCCCAACAAATCGAGTTTTTTGAATGTTGATGCAACTGTTTTTTCTAAATAAATGGTTTACATTTTAATTTTAGGTTTTGGTTCTAATGGGAGAAGGTCCATGTTGGCTAGATTCCCGTTTAGATATCCGTGCCCATTATTTACATTTGTTGCCTATTTGTCATGTTATTTTGCTTATAAACTTTCTTATTTATATCGTGATTTCACTGTTATATTTCATTTCTTGTTTCGTTTAGATATATGCACCAAGTGTATAAATATGTGATCCAAATTAAAAGAAATATTTTTTAAATTTTTTCATATCATAATTGCTTTTCTCTCATAATCAGGACCGCCTATTTATACACATAACACGTGTATATGAATGAAACAGGAGATGAAACACAAATATAAAATAGGAGATTTTAAGCTGGATATTTTTAATTATCCCAATTAACCGACTAGTTTACTCTAATAGTTCGGTTGAAATTCTTTTATTTTAAAAAATCACTATTAACCTTTAGATTTATTTGAACTAGTCACTGTGGCACGCCGTCCCTGCGTGCAAAAAGAATTCTTAATAAAATTAATTATTGATAATAAATTAGATATAAGAAAAAATAAAAAAAAAACAAATTTATTCAAATTTACAACCAAAAGCAAAATAGAACAGAACAAAAACAAATAGAATAGGGAAACATACGGATAAAAAAAATCTTTATTGATTTTCTGTGTCCCACTAATTCAGTAATTCCTCTTCCCTTCCACCAAGTACTGATTAAAGGAAAAAGAAGAAGTTAAAATGTTTTAGTTGAAAACTTCTACTTATTCTATTGCTTTATCAGAATATATATATATATTTTTAATATGATTTATAGAACGAAAGCAACCATAATATGTATATTCTTTGAATTCGAAGCAGTTGTTGAGACGGTGAGTTAGAGAGGAAGTTACTGAGAGAAAAGAAGTTAGAATATTGGAGTTGAGGAACTTCTCAAAATAAAATTTTTAAAATACTCTTTAAACTATATATACTTTAATTGATAAAATTAAAGGTATAATAGGTAACACCAAAAAATTGGTGTTTTGGTGTCACAAACGACAGTTTGTGAGTGGAAAAATGGTTTCTTTTTAATATAGTATAGATAATGAAAAGGCACTAATAATGTTGGGGTAATAACGTAAATTACATTATTGGGTAACAAATAACCCACAAGACTTATCTTTTAAGTTTTAACACAAGATCAAGATGCAAAATGAAGTAAAAAGTTTTATACAAATGATAATTAAACAAACTCAACAAAATCAATTAAAGTAAATTACTCCTATAAAGGTTGAATTAGCCATGTTTTTGATTCGTATCTATGGGTTAGCGGATGTACAACAATTTATTTCATTAGAAATTTGTAACCTTATTTTTTTCTTATTCCTAAAAATTTGAACATAAAACCTCTAATTAATTTAACATACCTGAATTACTATATTACACAATTGGATGAAATTTGTGACTCCATGGAAAAAGTCTTGGTTAAGATGATCGTAGATGAATAAATAAATTTTAGTTTATTAATTTAATTTACTATTTAATATTTTAAATTTAATTTCAAAATTAAATAATTAAATTTAATTGATATTATAATGTTTATTTTATTAATAAATCAAATGATAACACATGTCAAAGTGATATGTTTCGATCAATTAAATCGAGTCTAGGATTTGATATCTAAACTTCGATTTTTGTTCACATTAATTTAATGCCTAGTTTCTTTTGTCGGTAGAATATTTAGACAAAAGTACCACTCATGAAATTCATACGAGCATCAAAATAAGGACATGTGAGTACTACGATGTCTATTTTACTCTTATGAATCTCAAGTGTGTCTTGTGTGGTATTTTGACTTAAAGATTCTATCAAAAAATAAAATTAGACGCTAAAGTGAACAAAAAAACAAAGATTATATATCAAATTATTAATTTTCAAAAATTGAGTACTAAAGTGCAATTAGTCCTAAATATTGGGATGCAGAAAATATTTAACCCTAACTCATTTTTCTGACTATATGGATAATTCTTATTTGCATTCTATGATTCTTTTTGCAATTTATCATATCCATAAACTTTCATTGAATATCATCAATTTAACTTTATAATTTTCACTAATAATCTTCTTGATGAGAATTTAATGCATGATTGATATGAATGAATGGAATGAGGCAGAAAAGAAATGAACTTTGCTATTGAATGATTTATTATAATATTGTTATGATTGGTACGCCAAGTAACAAAGTTATGAATGAAAGACAAATTTTTAAACATATTTCATTAATATTATTCATAAATAATAATAATAATAAAGTATATGATTAAAAATACTTTTATATTAAATATATATTTTAATTTTTTTATTTTGAGCATTAATATATTTCATATGTAAATATATTTTTATAATTTTATATCGAATGTGTTATATATATATGATATTTATTTTATGTACATATATATATGTGTGTGTGAAAGTGAGTTTTATATATATACATATAGTAAAATATTTTAGTATTTTTTTTATTCATGCATAGATTATGTATGAATTATTTACTGTATTTAATATAATGCTTAATATTTACAAATAAATTTTAATATAAATTCATTCATTTTAGAAAATTTGAATTTATAAAATTTTATAAATATAATAATAATATATTGAAGCGGAACCTACAGTATCAGACCTGAATAGGCTTGCAAATTGGTCCCTGCAGATTCAACTTATTCAGAAACAACCCCTCTGTAGTTTGAAATGATCAAATTATTTTCTCAACTTACAGACGCACCTCTGTAGTTCTTTCTCCTCAAGGGTTTATGAGAAGCCAATCTCTGGAAAAGCCCTAATACCATTCTCAGATGCAAAAACCCTGAAGTTTGCAAATTTGTCTTGAAAGATGACAAAGATATATGGCACCGGAACTTATGATTTCCGGCGACACAGGGTAGCTGAGTACCCGGTGTCCGGTGAAGCTCCGTCACTGCCGGAGAAGCCTCCAGAGTCCAAACCCTCATCCAATGTGCCGAGCTCCATTACTTTAAGTGAGATTCAGAGAGACCGTTTGACGAAAATTGCTGCTGAAAATTGGGCGAAAACAGCGGATTCCCGCCCCAAGAAGCCCTTCAGCCCGGACCTCGTGAACGAAATTTACTACACTGAGTTAACTGTTAAAGGTAATTGGGAATTATTTTGCGGTTTTTGCTGAACTCTTTTGTTGCTGCTGTTATCTTATGCTATGATTGATAGTTTTTGCATCATCGTAGCAAGGGGCAAGTGTTGGTTGTTCTATTGACTATGGTTCTTGTTATACCTTAAGTATTTTGGCTTATGCATTACTGATTTGATGTGTTGTTTGAATCAACAAATGTGGGGATGTTGTGCTTTTTTCTATGTAAGTTTGCACCTTGCTGTGGCCGGTTACCCTCTTGCCTAATGTAGTAACTAGTCGGGAGATGAACATATGGGTGCTGTGTTGTTACTCTGATATAACTTGCAACTGAAGTATAACCCTGTCTATTTGTTTGGTCCTACTAGTAATTCCTAGTGTATTAGTTTCGTTCAAAATTTGAAAGTGACGCATATTTGAATGAATGCGAGGGAATTATGCGTGTAATTCATTGTACATAGTTAGCCAGTCAAAATTATTGCATCTTATTGTTTTTTTTTTTTTTAAAAAAGTTTTTATTGGATAAGTTCAGCATGTGGACCTCAAGGTTTATTTATTGTGGAATTCATATTAATAGCTTAAGTTCATGCTGAATATAGGGGGGAGAAAGCCAGTGCCATTACAAAGGGTGATGATACTAGAAGTGAGTCAATACTTGGAGAATTACCTTTGGCCAAACTTTAGCCTGGAAACTGCTTCTTTTGAGCATGTGATGTCAATGATACTCATGGTCAATGAGAAGGTACAGAAACTTGTTATTTTATTTTTTAAATTACTAATTTTTCCTTGTTTGCCAGTTGATTGGTAAAAACATAGTACATCAAGGAGCTGGTGCCATGTTTTTACTTATTCTATTACTGGAGCAAAAGGTTGCTGAAGTAAGGTGTTCTTAGCAAAGTGTAGTTATGCTCAACGATGGTAGCTGATTCGACGAGTTCCATGTTTTTGACAACTGAGACAAATTTTTAATATGCTTAATTGCTTAAGAATGTTCACCATGTTATACATGAAAGGCTTGAAAATTATGAAAAAATAGCACATTGAATGGGTTGTGGGAGCATCCACTCTTTTATGATTGAGTAGGAAGTGTCGTTTCTAACATCAGCAAGGCTATTCTTTAACTAGTAGGTGCGGCTATGTTGCCTGATTGTTTTATACTGGGTGTGTGTGCTTTCGTGTGGTGATCGTAGTTTTTCTTCAAGGGTTGATGTTAAGACATATGTAAGTGGAGAATCACAGACTTATGGGAGGAAGTGCTCTATGACAAAAAACTAACCTATGCAAGAGACCTTGCATGTGTAGTGTCAACCTTTTGTTTTTCTCTTCATAAAATATTAATAGTAGATCTGAAACTTGCAGTTCAGAGAGAACGTGGCTGCTTGGGTATGCTTCTATGACAGGAAGGATATGTTTAAGGCATTTCTTGAAAGGGTACTTCGCCTGAAAGAGGTACTTCTTTTCATTTAGAATTTTTTTTTCTGTATATTCCTTCACTGAGTTGCCTAATGTCAATAGTCCATGCGTCTGATGGTCAACTACTGAGCTATGCTTGTTGCCAGTAGGCATTAGGTCTGATGTCAACTAGAGTTTGTTCACTATATTGCCAGAAATTTGGTTTGTGTTTTGGTTCGAAGTCAAATTATTAAGAAGAATATCATCGCTTGATGTTAATTTTGTCGTGTGATCTGTGGTGATGTGTGATTTGGTATCAACTAGTAAATTGTACCTTGATGCAAAGCTTATAATGAGTAGTAGTAATATTACAGGCATTGCTGCCCCTATTATTAGCTTATAAGTCAAATATTTGTAAATGAGAAAAATTAGGGAGGGGGGTTATCAACGCATATTGGTCCGTATGCTTTATGAATTTTCCTAGAATTTCATATCTGTTGTATGAGAGAACTGGTTCTGTATTATCACCTTAATGATTGAGGAATTCAATGGTCTTCAAAAAACCTTAAGTGCCTATGCTTCGTTATAACTTCAGATACATTTTATGACTTGTTTTATTAAATTGGTAAATTACTTGATCATAGGATTGATGGAGCTGCATTTTGTCATAATTTTGTGTTATGTTCTATTGGTTCTTATTTCTTCTGAATTTTGAATCCGTGCCTGGATGACTATGTCCTTTCGCATAGGAGCATGTTGTGATAATTTGTCATTTTAACGCCAGGACGAACTCATTATTATGTTTCCATTTAGAATTTTTCATGCGGTTTGACAGCAGCCCAACTATAGTATGCTTGATATGTCAATCATGAGGCAGATTATTGAGCAATTTACAACTTTGATATGTTAATCATGAAACCTTTGCTTACATATGGTTGCAGGGGAGAACTCTAACTATTGCAGAGAAGACGAATTATCTACTATTCATGATCAATGCCTTTCAGGTACCACACTTTTGATTTATCCCTATCTTATGCACATGAATGTTTCAGATATGTATATTTATGCCTTTGGCATCCCCCTTCCTGTTTATTAGTGGAGGATTCTCAACTAAGGTATCAATTTCTGTTTGTAATGCAATTTTGAATCTTTTACATACTTATGCCTTGATCATGAAGTCTTGTTGTTAAGTTCTTGCGGAATCAAACTTCTTGCGGAATCATGAAACACAATATAAATCATGAAGTCTTGTTGTTAAGTTGGATCTTTCGATTGTTAATTATTCTATCTAATATATATGGTTAATACACTTTTGGATCTATAATATCTTTAAGGTTTGTTTATGATGAAGTTTCCTATACTAAAATTTGAAGATTCCTTCTTTTGTTTTATATCCTGTATTTTGATCTAATATGTTACTTATGCTTACAACTTGTCCATCATGTAATCATGGCCAGTTGCATGACTCTCTCCATCTTCTCTTATCTATCATAACCAGCAAAAAGAGAAAATTGAAAAAAAGAAAAGAAAAGTAAAATGGAGAAACCCAATTTTATGTAGAAAACGGGTCAATGATATGTTTAGTCTTTAATGTGAACTATTAAATAATGATCTTATGGCTCTTGCATATGCATTTGTTTGCATTTTTTCTTGGGATGAAAGTGTTTTCCCTGTATAATATTAGCGCTTGAATCATAATCATTGGCCCTTTTTCTTTTGTATTGATAGAGCTTGGAAGATGAGATAGTGAGTGAAAGGATTATGAGATTAGCAAGTCTGGAATGTTGGCATAGCCTATCATATGGGCGTTTTCAGGTCTGCTCCATAACTTTACCCTTTTACTTGACAAAGACGGATCTTCGCCTTTTCCCTTACTTTCCATTTTTTCTAATATCATTTGCAATGGTTATCATGTTCAAACTGGGCCACAGATGGAACTTTGTCTCAACGAGAATCTGATAAAAAAATGGAGAAGAATCGCAAAACGAGCCAAAGAGGCTGCTAAGCGTGGGGAAACTTTTGACCCCACATCCATGGTGGAAGCAAACTTCTTGCGGAATCTCATGGAGGAGTTTCTGGAGGTATGTTTTGGCTAATCAGATGAGTTTTATCTTTGGTTGATTGCCATACTCTAAGCATGCAAATGTTATGTTCTCCTCATGTTGCCAGGTGCTTGATTTTGAGGTATTTTCTTGTAAAAGAGAAGGAGAAGAAGATAATGATCTAGCTGATGGTCATGGTTCTCAAGATGTGAATGATGCCTGTGTTCTGTATTGTGAAAGGTTTATGGAGTTCCTTATTGATCTGTTGAGCCAACTGCCAACAAGAAGGTATATTCATCAGTAGTTATGCATCAATCCCTTTGAGCTAAGCCCACAGTTTAAATGCGAAAGACGAGGGGCTGCCCTGAGGTGTTTAAAGCATGTTATAAATGATATGTAACCCTTTTTTTCCCTCAAATAAGTGGACATATCAAAACTTAATTATAGTTTATAATAGGCAAATACTACAAAGAATATGAAGGATAATTACAAACAGGAATACATTAGTTATTGTTGGTTATTCAAGTATCCGTTTTTGTTTGTTTAGAACGAACTTGATCCGAGATCTTTCTTTGAGTGATTTATAGGATATTGTACTTTGAGTTGTATCTCTGTATTTCGTTCAGTGATGTTGATTATACTAACTGCCTTGCTATTCTTCTATTGCAGATTAGTTCGTCCTCTTGTTGCTGACGTTGCTGTTGTCTCCAAGTGCCATCTAAGTGCTCTCTATAGGAATGAAAAGGGGAAACTTTTTGCGCAGTTGGTTGACTTGCTTCAGTACTATGAAGGTTTTGAGATTGATGATCATCAAGGTAGACAAATGACTGATGATGAGGTGCTTCAAGCTCATTATAAGCGTCTCCAGGCTTTTCAGCTTCTTGCATTCAAAAAGATTCCGAAGGTGTGTACAGTGTCTACTGCCTGCAGAATTCATGTTTGACTTCTTACCAGAAATGGCAATATCATTTCTACCTTCAAATATGAATAATATATGCTTAAAATCTTCTCTCTTGCTTTTGTAGTTGCGAGAACTTGCATTGGCTAACATCGGCGCAATTAACAGGCGTTCGGATCTGGCCAAAAAACTTTCAATACTGTCTCCTGAAGAGCTGAGAGATTTAGTTTGTCGGAAGGTTAGTATGGTGGCTGAACATTTCTCGAGTGATACATCAGCTACAAAATTATTTAAAATTAATTTAAGTTATATGCATATCACCCAGATTAGCATGAAAGACGTGATAGTTCATGGTTTAAGTAAGTTGGCTCTAACTTATGAATGTCACAAATGAACTTAGCAAGTGATTGTCAGCTAGTTCCAGCGCTTGAGCTTTAAATTGCACTTATGCATGATGATGACTTGCTTCTTCTCACTGACATTGTGCTATTACACAAAATCACTACTGTTTTTTCTTCATAACTAGATGAACAATTTCAATGAATCACGAGTGCCAATTATTAGGGTGGACGTAGCCAGTTCTATTGTTCAACTGACCTAACTTTTACCATTAGGCTGCATTTGCATCAAGACATTTGGTTTGAATAGGTATTTGTAATTAATGTATTTCAAATTGGCTGGAAAGGAAATAACAGCTATAAATTCTCTTGTTTGGATATAAAATGGATTGTGACCAAATTTTAAATCTTTGCATTTCAAGTACATCTTTTGCCAAATTTTGGAAACTATTTGGGGAAAGGGGGAGGGATTAATTCACTAGTCTTATTTTCATCTGCTATTATTGATACAATAGGTGCATTTATGGAGTTCTAATGAATGAACTCCTGTAGCCAACTGGTTCTAGCTGGCAGCAATAGGGAAAAAGTATCTGTTATTGTGATTTTAAAGGGATGACATTGAAGACTATTTTGGGAATAGATTCTGTGAATTTTAATTGTGTGTTTTGTTTGACTTCAAGAGTCCACTTTTGCAAAATATAATTTTAAGCAATCTATGTTGAATAATATTTGGCTGATAGGCTGATTGAGTCAGAAGGTTATTCTTTACGGTTTATATGACGAGAAAATAATGTGGTCATTTAAATTAATTGTTTGTTTACAGAACTACTTCCGGATACTTTCCTTAAATATCTGTTTCAGCTTAAGTAAACAATGTATGACAGAGAGAAACAAGTGTGCTACGAATTTGGTTTGATTGAATTATATCAGCTTTAAGATGACTAGCAATGGTGCAGAGTGCAGACCTTTTTCTTCTTAGATCTTCTTGAACTGTATTTACAATGATGGTTATCCGCCCTAAGAACCACTAGCCACCACCAAAATTGTGACTAGAGTTAGAAAAGTGCCGGTGCTGGTACTATCTTTTATCATATTAAAGCTCAAGTCATGACAATTCTGGTGGAAAATGTATCTGTACTTCTCATTTATGCTATAAATCATACTAGTGAAATGTGCAATTGATATAGTCCTAATTCGGATGATTTCTTGCTCAACAATGCTTTATTTTATGCTTGCATCCTAGCCTAATCTAGTTCAACTCTAAAGTAAGCCTTTTACAGTTGATGTGTATGCTTTGCCACATAAATCCTTCCAACTTAACTCTCTCAAGGGCCATCTCCACAGTCAAATGAAGGTTTAGTAACCTGTATTTACTCGACCACTGAGGAATATATAATAACTGAATATAGAATAAGAATGGATAATGGGTCTGCGTAACAAGCACATTTTTTTATAAGTGAAACATTTCTCTTCCTCTTGTTAGTCTTAGTGAAATAATGAAAGTTTACTGTATATGTAGTCCTTGGATCATCAGAGGAACTAAGCGAAGATCACTGTGATCTGCTTTTCTGAACTGTCTTGTATCAGTCTGTCATTTTATACATGTCATTAGACATTTGTGATGCTGTTAGCTGGTTGTTAACAGGCCTTCTCTGAATTTTTTATATATGTGGAAACTGCAGCTCAAACTGGTATCAAAGGATGATCCATGGTCAGAAAGAGTTGACTTCCTAATAGAAATTATGGTTTCATTCTTTGAGAAACAACAGTCTCAGAAAGAGGCGATCAATGCTCTTCCACTGTACCCCAATGAGCAAGTAATGTGGGATGAAAGCCTTGTACCAAGCATCAACTACTCTGGGGAAGGGTGTTTGGCACTTCCAAAGCTTAATTTGCAGTTTTTAACTCTTCATGATTATCTCCTTCGAAATTTTAACCTCTTTCGTCTTGAATCAACGTATGAAATCCGTGAAGATATTCAAGAAGCCGTGCCACATCTTCTTGCTTATATTAATAACGAAGGAGAACCTGCTTTCCGTGGTTGGTCAAGAATGGCGGTACCAATTAAAGAATTTAAGATTACAGAGGTTAAACAACCAAATATTGGGGAAGTGAAGCCGGCGGCGGTGACAGCGCAGGTTACTTTTAGCATTTCCAGCTATAAAGCACAAATCAGATCCGAATGGAATTCCCTTAAGGAGCATGATGTTCTGTTTTTGCTTTCTATTCGTCCCTCGTTTGAGCCACTTAGTGAGGAAGAAGCAGCAAATGCAACTGTTCCACAGAAACTTGGTATTCAATATGTACGCGGATGTGAGATTATTGAAATACGTGACGAGGAGGGAACTCTCATGAATGATATTACTGGAAGAATCAAACGTGATGAGTGGAAGCCTCCTAAAGGTGAACTGAGAACTGTGACTATTGCGTTGGATACAGCACAATACCATATGGATGTTACTGATATTGCAGAGAAGGGTGCAGATGACGTGTATGGCACATTCAATATATTGATGAGACGGAAACCTAAGGAAAACAACTTCAAAGCAATTTTGGAGTCCATAAGGGATCTGATGAATGAAACTTGCATTGTTCCTGATTGGTTACATGACATATTTCTGGGTTACGGAAATCCTTCTGCAGCTCAATGGATCAATATGCCTGATCTCCTTGAAAATGTTGATTTCAAGGACACTTTCCTCGATGCTGCTCATGTCAAAGAGAGCTTTCCTGATTATCAGGTTTTGGTCTTCTGTTCGCATTATTTCCTGGAATATGCAGTATGACAGTTATTCTGTACTGCATCCTAATACTCTCTTTCGGTATTCCTTTATGCAGGTTCGTTTTGTAAATTCAGATGGCACAGAGAACTTGGACCCACGTCCACCATTCCGCATTAAGTTTCCCAAATATGTCGAAGGCAAAGTCCATTCTCTTCCAGGCTATGAAACATCTAAAAGATCTTCAAAAGATGCCTGCAGTATGGAAGAAGATCCTTCTGATAAATTGGAACTTCAAGTTGAGTCTTATGTTCCTCTGGATCCAGGGCCATATCCCCAAGATCAACCAAAGCAAAATTTTGTTAGATTTACTTCTACGCAGGTACATGAATACTTCCATTAGTATGATTCTTAATGTTGGTTGTGATCTTTGTTCCATACTCTTTCTTTATTGCATTCAAAATGGCATCTCAGTACAAATAGTTTCATTCAAAAGATCCTGCATCCTTCCAAGTACACAATTTTGCTCTTGTTGAAATTGCAATTTCTCATCCTGTATTGTTTTGCAGGTTGGAGCTATCATGTCAGGCATTCAACCTGGCTTAACTATGGTGGTTGGTCCGCCTGGTACAGGAAAGACAGACACAGCTGTGCAAATCTTAAATGTTCTTTACCACAATTGCCCTTCTCAGAGAACTTTGATAATTACTCATTCAAATCAGGCCCTGAACGATCTTTTTGAAAAGATAATGGAGGTAAGCGACTTGAGGGGAACTGAGTTAGAATCTATACAGACTTGCAATTCTGATAATTTTATGATGTTTGAATGCTGTTTTAACGCGATATTGTGCTTGTTCCTTAACAGAGGGATGTGCCTGCTCGATATCTACTTCGACTTGGTCAAGGTGAACAAGAATTGGCAACGGACCTGGATTTCAGCCGCCAGGGTCGTGTAAATGCCATGCTTGTTCGGCGATTGGAACTTCTTGGTGAAGTTGAGCGCCTTGCACAAAGTCTACAACTTCCTGAGGATGTAGCTTATACTTGTGAAACTGCTGGATACTTTTGGTTGCTTCATGTGTACGCACGCTGGGAACTATTTTTAGCAGCTTGTGCTGAGAATCAAGATAAGCCAACATTTGTTCAGGACCGTTTTCCTTTTAAGGAGTTCTTTTCTAATGCTCCCAAGCCAATTTTCACAGGCCAGTCCTTTGAGAAAGACATGCATGCAGCCAAGGGTTGCTTCCGGCACTTGAAAACTATGTTTCAGGAGCTTGAAGAGTGTAGAGCGTTTGAGTTGCTTAAGTCAACCGTTGATAGATCAAACTACCTTATGACCAAGCAAGCAAAAATAGTAGCCATGACTTGCACCCATGCAGCTCTTAAAAGGAAAGATTTTCTGAATCTGGGCTTTAAGTACGATAACTTGTTAATGGAAGAAAGCGCGCAAATCTTGGAGATAGAAACTTTCATCCCGATGTTGCTCCAGAGGCAGGAAGATGGTTATGCTCGACTTAAAAGGTGTATATTGATTGGTGACCATCACCAACTGCCTCCTGTTGTGAAAAATATGGCTTTTCAGAAATACAGCCATATGGATCAGAGTCTCTTCACGAGATTTGTTCGTCTAGGAATTCCTTATATTGAGCTCAATGCACAGGGAAGAGCTAGGCCTAGTTTAGCAAGACTTTACAATTGGAGATATAAAGACCTTGGTGATCTTGCATTTGTGAGGGAGAATGAGATCTTCCATAAAGCAAATGCTGGATTTTCTTATGACTATCAGTTGGTTGATGTTCCTGACTACCATGGGAGAGGTGAGAGTGCTCCTTCTCCATGGTTCTATCAAAATGAGGGAGAGGCTGAGTATATTGTTAGTGTCTACATGTACATGCGGCTACTTGGGTATCCAGCCAATAAAATATCAATTCTGACAACATATAATGGTCAGAAGCTTTTGATTCGTGATGTGATTAACCGAAGATGCGTCCCTTATGACTTCATCGGTCCACCACACAAGGTAACTTATATTCATACATGTACTTCTTAAAATTGCTTTTTTTGAGATGGCTGTATTCGACAAGATGCATTGATGGTTGTTTGTTCCTCATACTTGAAAACTATCCATCAATCTAATACCGTTGTGAAACACAATTTGGGGAAGAACTTCATGCTGGACATTAATGTGGATGAGATAGTTTTCAGGGTGAACAATGACATTTGTTTTTGCCAGCCAAGGTCATGATCTTATGTCAACCACCGTCATTGCCACTTCATTCTTCACCCTTTGTTTCTACCTTTTTGCTTTCCTTTTCAATTTTTATTTATGTTATAATGTGAAAGTTTGCCGGTGTTCCGATAACCATGATTTTCTGAATGATGTGCTGGAAATTGTTGTGATGTTGGAATTTATTATTTCTCATCACTTTAGTACCTAATGGATGAGTTTAGTTCCTCTTTAGTACTAACTCACAGGGTGGGACAATTGGCCATGAGATTTAAGTTGCTCTATACCCTTTGTCAAACTTGTAACCTTGTTTAAAAAAACAAAATTGAGATTACTTCCACTTATGTTTAAAACGAAGTCAGTTTTACGAGATATCTATTGTTGTATGCTAGTTTGATCCCTTTTTGATGGATGTGCATGTGCTTTCCCTTTCTTGTTCATCTGATTTTCAATTTTTGTTGATTTCCTCAATTTTCACTGCTTATATGCTATTTCCAACTGTAGGTAACCACTGTTGACAAGTTTCAAGGACAACAAAACGACTTTATCTTGTTATCCCTGGTGCGTACTCGGTTTGTGGGTCACCTTCGTGATGTTAGAAGATTGGTGGTGGCAATGTCTCGTGCTCGATTGGGGCTTTATGTTTTCTGTCGGCGTTCTCTGTTTGAGCAATGCTATGAACTACAACCTACTTTCCAGCTTCTTCTCCAGAGGCCCGATCGACTTGCTCTAAATCTAAGTGAGGTCACAGCATTTACAGATCGTCATGTTGACGACAGAGGACAATCCCAACTTGTGGGTGGAGTTGAAGAGATGGCTGATATTGTAAATTACAAGATGCACCAAATCTACCAGGTATTGCAAAACCTTTCTACTAGTTTCTATTTAGGGATAATGACACCAGCATACCCTTGGGTATTCTCGCAATCCCTGAGGTTTGAGAAATTACAAACACTTCCCATAGCATTTAAAAACTCATTGATCTAGATTTAATATAATTTTTTTTCACACTTCTCAAACCTCGGGATATGGTGTAATATTCCCTATTATTTTTATGCCAAACCTCACTTTTCTCGACTTGTGAATAATCTGTTTACATTGTGACTCGCTTCATGGCCCCTCTTTTCCTCTGCTACATTAACCCATCCTTGTTCTAAGCATAAACAGTTAACAGATTTCCGGAAATTGAAAAAATACTGATCACGCCCACTCCTTTTCTGATTTCATCAGGCACGGGTAATGATTTACCAGTCACAACAATATCCAGCTTATTCGGGCCAAGATCCTATGGAGCTTGATACATCTGAAGCAAATGGCACCATAAATGTAGAGGCATCAGAAAATGGTGTGGACAATGATATGGTACCTGATGGTGCAAATCCAGATCCTTCAGCACAAGAGGATGGAGATGTGTAGTTTCACAACCATACCAATGTAGAAATTGAGATGTTTTTTAACAAAGATGCTACAAATGCCATTTGGAAATATGGAACCGTCCAGACCAAAGATGAAGTCTATCTGAATGATTCTTAAAACAAAGTTTGCTGTAATTTTTGACATAGGTAATCATGTTTATTGACTGTGATTGTAAGTTGTAAGATACTTGTACCGAAAATCAAGATATAGAGCAGAGGATTTTGCTGATGAAAGAAAAATCAGTTTTGAATCTTTGAAAATGTTTTGTCTTCGTATTAATATAATATATAAGACTATAAAGGATATTTGAAAATCTGATATTTGCACGGATTCGAATTCGTTTAAGGAGGATGTTATTTGTATCTTCTCAAAAAAAATATTATCCGTATTCGATTATGGACATTCGAATTATAAACAAATAAAGATATAGTAATCACATAACTGATCTCCTTATATATTTGTTACCCGATTTATTTGTAATTATATATATTATATCTTTATAAAACAAATATTAGTTTACGCATAATATAATCATTTGAGAATTATAAAAAAATAATAACAATAAATATATATCATATTATTGATATTATTAAATTTTATTAATAACAATGAACATATATTATAAATTATATATTATGCTTACGAGTTAATGTTTGTATGAATCTAATAGATTTATAATTTGTTAAATTAATATTTGTATGTATTTCATATTTGATTGTATTGTGAAATTTTAATCCATTATTTTTAGTAAAAAAATGTACATAAAAAAAATAGGTAAATGGATTCAGATTCGGATATATCAAATAATTGACTAATCGGATATCTTCATGGATGAGGATAATTCGATATCAGAATAATATTAGTCGGATACGGATAACTTTTTGTTACCGATTGAATAATTGATATGGATTCGAATTCGAATAACGAATATACTAAAAGGATTTGGATCCGAATACTACACATTCGTCCTGTTTATTATCCGTTTAACCCCCTATTTATATATAATAACTGTTATTTACACTCAAGGTCTCTAATATTAATGATCTTTATATCGTACACGAGAAAACACTGCATATTTCTAATGTGATAAAGCTTATCAAATGAATATCAAGAAAACATCGTAACTCTCCTAAATTCAATATAATAATTAATCTTTTAATTTAATATGAAGTGACTAAGAACTTGAAAAAATTAATTCATAAATGATTATTTATTACACATAAGCTCTTCTTCATTTCTTGTTTTTTTTTTTAACACACCTCTAGACTCTAGTAAGAGAGATTTAAACTCCCATCATTATTTTATTGAAAAAATCTTTAACCACTTAATCCAACCATTGTTATTGTTGGGACTCATTGCACAGAAGTTGAGAAAGAAAAAAAATGGTACTTCAAGACTAAATGCAAATCTACTAGAAAACTTAATTTATTCCGCACAACACACTTAAAAGGAGCATACAAGGAAACTTACATTTAAACCCAAAGATCCCAATTTTGTCCCAAGGAAATAATAGATCCAAATTAGACGTGTTCCCATTACCCATTTTTGCCGGTTCTCAATTTGCCTTATTGGCCACTTACACTTAGCCCCATAATAATATCTTAAAGTGAGTAGACTTCGTCTTCTCCAATATGAACCCATTTATATTTCCACAAGTCTTAGTCTTTGACACAAACAACAATTAATCACTTGGACAAGTCATCTACAGGTTCCACTGAATATGACATTAAAGATGCTAGTCTTCACAACCTTCCAAACCACATTCTTCCAATACACACACTCTCTCTCTCTAACATTGCTTCTTTCTCCATATTAATAAGGTTTGAAACCTGCAAAAGCAAGAAACAAGAACACAGAATATAAGTACAAAAGTGGAACCAAGTCTAAGTCTTTCTCCTTAAGTGCTTCTTCTTCTTTGACCTGTAATAAAGGCTTCTGATGATAATTTCATCTGATAATCCTCAATAGGAATAGAGGTATGAACTCTGTCAGATCAGAAAATATCCTTTCCTTTCTTTTCCTTATAAAATCAAAAAATCTTTTTTCTTTCATCATCTCCATCACAGATTTATTTATTTATTTATTCTTTCCAACTTCTGGGATTTCAATATCATCTTCAAAAGTTCAGAAAAAAATATAATGGAGGAATCAACGGGTCCTGAACTTGATTCTTCAACCATAAACTCAAGGTCATCATCTTCAATACAAACAGAGCCCATTACGGATATCTCAATCTTGATTGAGAAATTGAGTCCAATTCTCAATGAAATGAAGGACAGTGATGAGATTACGGGCTTACCGGCCATGCAGAAAGCTTTCGACTCGCTAGAAACGGATTATAAGCATGCGAAAGCGGTGGTGGACAGTCAAACAGTACATTCTTCCCCAGCCAAACAAATTGAGAGTTTGATGCAAAATCTCGGAAGGTCGCTCGGGCTCGTTTTGTTTGCGAGTCACGAAGTCCCGTTATCTAACAAGCAGAAGATTGAGACTTTGTGCAAAGAGATGATGAATGTAAGGTTTGAGTTAAGTTCAGAGCAATCAGAGTTTGCTGATGAAACAGAGCAAAAAACAGAGTATGAAACAGAGGATGAAACAGAGAATGAAACAGGGGAAGAGGTTGAGGATGAGATAGTAGAGGTGGAAACGAGAATATTAACCATTGATGATGCTATTTCACACATCAAATACGGCAATGAAGAGAAATTTGAAGATGCCCTTTTGGTTTTAAAGGGAATTATCATGGATAGCACAGTTTCTGATGATCGAATCATGGATGAAGACGTCGTTAGGGTTCTGTCAAGCCGGTTGAGTTCGTGTAGAGGAACTGACAGGCTAATCATCATTCAAATGCTGAGAACTCTTGCTCCACGAAGTGATCAACACAAGGTACTTATTGATATGACTTCGAAAACAAAACAAGTCCGAAGTTTATTAAAGGGTCTTCCATGTTTGCAATGATTATATTAGCTTACGTAGTTTTTCAAAGTGTGCAGGAAAAGATGAAGGATTTAGTATTCTTATCGGTTTTAGTAAAGTCATTGGCACGGGACATGGAGGAGAGGAGGGAGGCCGTGGGGCTTTTGCTTAGTCTTTCGGATGATGGTGAAGTTAGACGAAGGATTGGGAGAATACAAGGGTGTATTATAATGTTGGTTGCCATATTGAATGGGGATGATGAAGAGGCTTCACATGATGCACGAATGATGCTTAATGCTATGTCGAACAATACGCAACATGTTCTTCATATGGCTGAGGCTGGTTACTTCAAGCCTCTTATTAAGTACCTTAAGGAAGGTAAATCACTAGGTCTTTTTCCATATCCGAGGCCACTCCTTATGCGTTGTCGAGTTATATATTGAAGGTGTTCGCAAAAGTTTAAAACAAGTGTTTTCTGTTTTTTGCTTCCATTTTTCTTCATCAGTTGAAATTGAAAGTGTTTGGACTTTGGAAAGTCTGCTTTTGCAGGCAAAGCTTTTCTTTTAAGCAGGAAAAAAACCAGAAGTTAAAAGCTCTTTACACCTAGTTTTAAGCAACTTCTAGGCTACTTTGTGAATATCTAGCAACTTTTACCATTTCCAAAATTTCCTATTTTTCCATAAGTATGCTACACAATTTGTTTGAGCTTGATTTAATTACGCTATAACTTCATGTTTTATACGTACGTTATTTGTCACGCCCGGGGCTCGCAAGCACATTGGACACAGTTGTAGTTACAACTCGAACATTCGTACCCTCGTAACAAAAAACATTCAAAACCTGTAGAACCACTACAATTAAAAGCTGTTGCAAACACTCCTTTACAACTGATACTTGTGTGACACAAGATATCCCATACTTATCCTCTATCTTCTTTCCAGGTTCAGAGATGAGCAGAGTTCTAATGGCAGCAGCGCTATCAAGACTCCAACTAACCGACCAAAACAAAGCTTCTCTCGCTGACGAAGGCGCAATCGAGCCCCTCGTGAAAATGTTCAACACGGGCAATCTCGAGGCCAAACTCTCCTCCCTAAATGCCCTCCAATCTATCTCCACCTTGAAACAGAACATCAAACGTGTGATCGAGTCAGGCATTGTCGTACCCCTTCTTCAGCTCCTGTTCTCAGTCACGTCGGTCCTCATGACACTGCGTGAACCAGCATCAGCAATTCTCGCAAAAGTAGCACAATCCGAAAGCATACTAATCAAACAAGACATCGCTCACCAAATGCTCTCTCTGCTAAATCTCTCTAGCCCAGTAGTCCAAAACCATCTCTTGGAAGCATTAAACAACATTGTTTCTCATCCTAGCGCCTCCAGGGTTAGGCGTAAAATGAAGGAAAATGGAGCGGTTCGTATTCTTTTACCCTTCTTTAGTGAAAAAGATGCTCTGCTTAGGACGGGCGCCATTAAGTTGGTTCACGTGCTCTCGAAAGATGATGCACAAGGAGAGATCATGGAGCAACTAGGATATCCCCATGTAAGTGTCATTGCAGGAATTGTATCATCCTCGACCGCAGAGAGTGAAAGAGCTGCAGCCCTTGGAATACTCAGCAATTTGCCACTGCATGACAAGAAAATCACAGAAATACTCAAGAATGCTAATTTTCTACCCTTGATGGTATCTTTAATCAGTTTAAGCTCGTCAAACTCAATATCCGAGAGCATTGCTGGCGTTCTGATACGCTTCACGGCCCCTAATGATAGAAAGCTTCAGCATTACTCTTCCGAACATGGCGTTATTCCTATCCTCATTAAGTTGCTTTCGAGCACATCAGAAACCGCCAAATCTAAGTCGGCGTTATGTCTATCTCAACTGTCACAAAATTCAGTACAGCTGAGTAAATCAAGAAAGTTGAAGTGGTTTTGTATTCCACCTCCAATGGATTCTTACTGCCAAGTGCACTGCTGCTACTGCTCGATAAAAGGCACGTTCTGTTTAGTTAAAGCCGGAGCTATTCCCCCGTTAGTTCAGATCCTCGAAAACAGTAATAGGGGTTCAGATGAAGCGGTTCTCACATGCATTTCAACTCTGTTGCAGGATGAAATATGGGAGGGTGGATGTAACTATCTTGTGAAAATGTCAGGCGTCAGTGGGATCGTTAAGGCTCTCGCGACGGGGAGTTTGAAGGCTCAGGAGAAAGCCCTTTGGATACTGGAGAGGGTATTTAGAGTTGAGGCTTATAGGGAAGAGTTTGGTGAATGTGCACAAGTGGTGCTTATTGATCTTGCACAAAATGGTGATCCTTTACTAGCATCTGCTGTGGCTAAGGTCTTGGCACAGCTTGAACTCTTGCAAGTTCAGTCTAGTTATTTTTGACAGTTTTTGGGAAGTGAAGAGTTGGGGGGGGGGGGGGGGGGGGGGGGGGGGTGCGGCGGTTCGTAAAATTTTTTTTTGCTCATATGTTTGTGATTTGTTTTGATTCTTGAAATGTTTTAAAGAACTTGCAATGGTTAAATTGCAGAGTTCTTTTATGAAACATATAGGTTCTTTTCTGGTAAAATACTAGATTAAATATAACCAATTAATTTGCCCTTAACCATTGTTAATCTTATTAATGAAGTTATTCGAATAATTAAAATTAATTTGTTAGCCATAATAATTATTTAACAAAATTTTGGAACTTACGAACGAAGTAAGACAAATAATTTGTTAAGACAGACAAATAACTTGTTATATAACTTTTCTATTAACTCAAATCCTAGATTATTAACCCCTGATTAATGAGTTTAATCAGGGGTTACGGACCTCGGGACACATGAGTAAATATTGCACGAATGGAATACAGCCGCAGCAACTCTAAATATGATGTCAATCGTACCATAAATGGTGCACTCGCTACAGAACTGCTATATGTCTTTGGTGTATAGAGTGTCTTGATAGCCGAGGGATGTGCATTTGTAAAATGCGGACTGGTCGGACTTACTCATCACTGCCACAGCCTGAGAAAGCTCTCCTGCTATGTTCTCGAAAGTGAGGAATTTGGCAATGAATCCGTCTCCATAAATAGCTAATTCATGAAACAAAAACAAAAAAAAAAGAAAAAAGAAAATGTGGCAGCATCGGAAAGGATGTAAAATAAAAAAAAAAAAAGAAAAATTATTTATACAACGTTTGATCCTTACCGACTGTGGCAGTGTAAAAGGTGGTGAACTCAAGAGATCGACGGTTCCACGAGTTCTTTATCGTGAGCTTTCCGTCTCCAATAAGTGTAATATTGGTTTTGTTTGGTCAGACTTCTACACACTCCTGGTAAAAGCCGACCTCCACATAGATGTAGTATCTCGTGGGGCTGTATATTGAAGCAACCAGTATAACATCCATGACGGTGCTATAAACGCTCCCGATCTAATTTTCAAAACCGTGCATTGAAAATTTTAGAGTTAGGGGGTTTCGATGCTATGGTTGTAAGGTCACTTTTAAGCTTCTATTGAAAATAAATTGAAATAGTAGTCACTGCTACAATGAAAACAAGCAGACCCCAGTAATAACTTTACTCATCTTTATGTTCTTTCAAATTGTGGAAAATATTTAGTGGGGTATTTATACAATAAAATAAAGAAACGATGGAAATGTTGTCAAAGGTAGAGCTTATGTAATCTATAAATACTCCAACTTCAAGGGTGTGTAAGAGTCTGCTAGATGTGTATTATTTAAGTCGACAAACAAATGCTTCCTTAATAGAAAATAACATTATCCGAATGTTGTTGAATGTGAGTCATGGAAGACAACCATGAGCAGGTGCGATGGGTGTGAAGGTGCATGACTTATAATACTATAAATTCATTCCAAGTTAATTAGACTTTTGCAGCACATACTTTAAGAAATAGTATTCAATCCTTAATAGAATAAAAATTGAAGAATTCTAGGTATGTCCATATAATTTGGATGACTCTATCCAAAAAAATATATAATTTGCATGTCAAATAAGTATTATCGATTTGAAAAACATCAAATATTAGAAATTTGCACGCATTTTTCTTCAATATAATATTAAAATTTAGAAGTGCACTTTTCTAATCTTGGTTTTCTTTTTTAATCCTATGATCTGGTGGAATTCAACTAGATGAATGAAAAATAGAATCAAATTTATCAATATATACATCGATCCCTCAACTTCCGCTGAGTAAATTTGATTGAAAAATGTATAATAGTTGAACACCAAATTAAGAATTCCTAACTAATTTATGAATGCATCATCATGCCGCTTGAATACGGGATGCCTATAGTTGGAATCCACTCATCACCCGATACAAAAACACCCACCGTATATTTCTCGACCTCATTGGGCTGACTGACACTCCTAACTAACTTGTCCGGAGGTGGATGATCCCGACCATCGATTATTGAACTCCACGTACGTCAAAGTTGTACTAGTTCTGCCCTCCCATTCCAACCACCCCTCCGGTGGAATGATGTCGTCCAAATAAGACTCCATCACAATTACAGTGGAGTAATTGGACCAAGGCCTGCCAAAGTATGCTTCGATCAGAAAACTTTTGTTGCTTCATCCCGGTCGCCACGGTCAAGGTGCAATTCTGGTTGGCGAATCCAGAATTGTGGTAAACATTAGAGCTTTTCCTGTCTTACACCGTGAAAGTGGTTACGGACCTCGGTACACATGAATAAATATTGCACGACTGGAATACAGCCGCAACAACTCTAAATATGATGTTAATCGTACCATAAATGGTGCACTCGCTATAGAACTGTTATATGTCTTTGGTGTATAGAGTGTTTTGATAGCCGAGGGATGTGCATTTGTAAAATGCGGACAAGTCGGACTTACTCATCACTTCCACAACTTGAGAATCCTCTCTTGCTGTATAATAATTGAACACCAAATATAAAATTCCTAACTAATCTATGAATGCATCATCATGCCGCTTGAATACGAGATGCCTATACTTGGAATCCACTCATCACCCGATACAAAAACACCCACTGTATATTTCTCAACCTCATTGGGCTAACTGACACTCTCGAATCCTTCCTAACTAACTCATTCGAAGGTGGATGATCCCGGTCCTCGATTGTTGTACTCCACGTACGTTAAAGTTGTACTAGTTCTGCCCTTCCATTCCAACCACCCCTTTGGTGGAATGATGCCATCCAAATAAGACTCCATCACAACTACAGTGAGTAATTGGACCGAAGCTTGCCCAAATATGCTTTGATCGAAAGACTTTTGTTGCTTTATCCTTGTCGCCACGGTCAAGGTGCAATTCTGGTTGGCGAATCCAAAATTGTGGTTAACTTTAGAGCTTTACCTATCTTGCACCGTGAAAGTGGTTACGGACCTCGGGACACATGAATAAATATTGCACGACTGGAATACAGCCGCAACAACTCTAAATATGATGTTAATCGTACCATAAATGGTGCACTCGCTATAGAACTGTTATATGTCTTTGGTGTATAGAGTGTTTTGATAGCCGAGGGATGTGCATTTGTAAAATGCGGACAAGTCGGACTTACTCATCACTTCCACAACTTGAGCTGTATAATAATTGAACACCAAATATAAAATTCCTAACTAATCTATGAATGCATCATCATGCCGCTTGAATACGAGATGCCTATACTTGGAATCCACTCATCACCCGATACAAAAACACCCACTGTATATTTCTCAACCTCATTGGGCTAACTGACACTCTCGAATCCTTCCTAACTAACTCATTCGAAGGTGGATGATCCCGGTCCTCGATTGTTGTACTCCACGTACGTTAAAGTTGTACTAGTTCTGCCCTTCCATTCCAACCACCCCTTTGGTGGAATGATGCCATCCAAATAAGACTCCATCACAACTACAGTGAGTAATTGGACCGAAGCTTGCCCAAATATGCTTTGATCGAAAGACTTTTGTTGCTTTATCCTTGTCGCCACGGTCAAGGTGCAATTCTGGTTGGCGAATCCAAAATTGTGGTTAACTTTAGAGCTTTACCTATCTTGCACCGTGAAAGTGGTTACGGACCTCGGGACACATGATTAAATATTGCACAATTGGAATACAGCCGCAACAACTCTAAATATGATGTCAATCGTACCATAAATGGTGCACTCGCTATAAAACTGCTTTATGTCTTTGGTGTATAGAGTGTCTTGATAGCCCAGGGATATGCATTTGTAAAATGCGGACTGGTCGGACTTACTCATCACTGCCACAACCTGAGAACCCTCTCCTGCAATGTTCTCGAAAGGGAGGAGTTTGGCAATGAATCCGTGTCCATAAATAGCTAATTGATGAAACAAAAAAAAAAAAAAAGAAAAGAAAATATGGCAGCATCGGAAATGATGTAAAGTAAAAAAAAACAGAAAAATTATTTATACAAATGTTGATACTTACCGACTGTGGCAGTGTAAAAGATGGTGAACTCAAGAGATCGACGGTTCCACAAGATCTTTATCGTGAGCTCTCTGTCTCCAATAAGTGTAATATTGGTTTTGTTTGGTCAGACTTCTACACGCTCCTGGTAAAAGCCGGCCTCCACATGGATGTAGTATCTCCAGGGCTGTATACGGGAGCAACCAGTATAACATCCATGACGATGCTGTAAACACCCGATCTAATTTTCGAAATCGTGGCATTGAAAATTTTAGAGTTAGGGGGTTTCGATGCAATGGCTGTAGGGTCAATTTTAAGCTTCAATTGAAAATAAATTGAAATAGCAGTCGCTGCTACAATGAAAAACAAACAGACCCCAGTAAGAACTTTACTCATCTTTATATTCTTACAAATTGAGAAAAATATTCAGTGGGGTATTTATACAATAAAATAAAGGAAAGATGGAAATGTTGTCAAAGGTAGAGCCTAATGTAACCTATAAATACTCCAACTTCAAGAGTGTGTAAGAGTCTGCTAGATGTGTATTATTTAACTCGACAAGCAAATGCTTTCTTAATAGAAAATAACATTATCTAAATGATGTTGAATGTGAGTCATGGAAGACAACCATGAGCAGGTGCGATGGGTGTGAAGGTGCATGACTTATAATACTATAAATTCATTCCAAGTTAATTAGACTTTTGCAGCACATACTTTCAGAAATAGTATTCAATCCTTAATAGAATAGAAATTGAAGAATTCTAGGTATGTCCATATAATTTGGATGACTCTACCCAAAAAAATTTCTAATTTGCATGCCAAATGAATATTATCGATTTGAAAAACATTAAATATTAGAAATTTGAACGAATTTTTCTTCAATATAATATTAAAATTTAGCAGTGCACTTTTCTAATCTTGGTTTTCTTTTTTAATCCTATGATCCGGTGGAATTCAACAAGATGAATGAAAAATAGAATCAAATTTATCAATATATACATCGATCCCTCAACTTCCGCAGAGTAAATTTGAATTGAAAAATGTATAATAGTTGAACACCAAATTAAGAATTCCTAACTAATCTATGAATACATCATCATGCCGCTTGAATACGGGATGTCTGTACTTGGAATCCACTCATCACCTGATACAAAAACACCCTCTGTATATTTCTCGACCTCATTGGGCTGACTGACACTCTGAATTAACTCGTCCGGAGGTGGATAGTACTTACTCTCGATTGTTGTACTCCACGTACGTCAAAGTTGTACTAGTTCTACCCTCCCATTCCAACCACCCTTTCGGTGGAATGATGTTGTCCAAATAAGACTCCATCACAACTACAGTGGAGTAATTGGACCAAGGCCTACCTAAGTATGCTTTGATCGGAACACTTTTGTTGCTTCATCCCGGTTACCACGGTCAAGGTGCAATTCTAGTTGGCGAATCCAGAATTGTGGTTAACTTTAGAGCTTTATTTGTCTGTCGCCGTGAAAGTGGTTACGGACCTCGGGACACATGAGTAAATATTGCACGATGAAATACAGCCGCAACAACTCTAAATATAATATCAATCGTACCATAAATGGTGCACTTGCTATAGAAATGCTATATATCTTTGGTGTATAGAGTGTCTTGATAGCCGAGAGATGTGCATTTGTAAAATGCTGACAAGTCGGACTTACTCATCACTGCCAGAGCCTCAAAACCCTCTCTTGCTGTGTTATCGAAAGTGACAAATTTGGCAATGAATTCGTCTCCATAAATAGCTAATACATGGAAAAAAAAAATAGAAAATATGGCCGCAATGGAACGGATGTAAAATGAAAAAAAAAAAAGAAAAATTATTTATAAAAATGTGGATCCTTACCGACTGTGGCAGTGTAAAAGGTGGTGAACTCAAGAGATCGCTGGTTCCACAAGATCTTTATCTTGAGCTCTCCGTCTCCAATAAGTGTAATATTAGTTTTGTTTGGTCAGACTTCTACACACTCCTGGTAAAATCCGGCCTCCACATGGATGTAGTATCTCGTGGGGCTGTATATGGGAGCAGCCAGTATAACATCTATGACGGTGCTATAAACGCTCCCGATCTAATTTTCGGAACCATGGCATTGAAAATTTTAGAGTTAGGGGGGTTTCGATGCTATGGCTGTAGGGTCACTTTTAAGCTTCAGTTGAAAATAATTTAAATAGTAGTCACTGCTACAATGATAAACAAGCAGACCCCAGTAATATCTTTGCTCATCTTTATATTCTTTCAAATTGAGGAAAATATTTAGTGGGATATTTATATAATAAAATAAAGGAACGATGGAAATGTTGTAAATGGTGGAGCCTTATGTGCCTATAAATACCCCAACTTCAAAAGTGTGTAAGGGTCTGCTAGATACGTATTATACAAGTCCACAAGCAAATGTTTCTTAATAGATAATTTTATTATCCGAATGTTGCTAAATGTGAGTCAAGGAAGACAACCACGAGCAAGTGCGATGGGTGGGAAAGAGCATGACTTATAATACTATAAGTTCATTCCAAATTAATTAGACTTTGCAGCACATACTTGCAGAAATAGTATTCAATCCTTAATAGAAGAGAAATTGATGAATTCTAGGCATGTCCATATAATTTGGATGACTCTACCCAAAAAAATATATAATTTGCATGTCAAATGAATATTATCGATTTGAAAAACATCCAATATTAGAAATTTACATGCAAGTTTTTCAATATAATATTAAAATTGAGAAGTGCACTTTTCTAATCTTGGTTTTCTATTTTAATCCTATGATCTGGTGGAATTCTATAAGATGAATGAAAAATAGAATCAAATTTATCTATATACATCGATCACTCAACTTCCGCAGAGTAAAGTTGAATTGAAAAATGTATAATAGTTGAACACCAAATTAAGAGTTGCTAACTAATCTATGAATGCATCATCTTGTCGCTTGAATACGGGATGCCTATACTTGGAATCCACTCATCACCCGATACAAAAACACCCACAGTATATTTCTTGACCTCATTGGGCTGATTGACACTCTTGAATCCCTCCTAAGTAACTCGTCCGGAGGTGGATGATCCCGGTCTTCGATTGTTGTACTCCACGTACGTCAAAGTTCTACTAGTTCTGCCCTCCCTTTCCAACCACCCTTCTGGTGGAATGATGTCGTCCAAATAAGACTCCATCACAACTACAGTAGAGTAATTAGACCAAGGCCTGCCCAAGTATGCTTTGATCGGAAGACTTTTGTTGCTTCATCCCGGTCGCCACGGTCAAGGTGCATTTCTGGTTGGCGAATCCAGAATTGTGGTTAACATTAGAGCTTTGCCTGTCTTGCGCTGTGAAAGTGGTTATGGACCTCGGTACACGTGAGTAAATATTACACGATTGGAATACTACCGCAACAACTCTAAATATGATCTCAATCGTACCATAAATGGAGCATTCTCTATAGAACTTCTATATGTCTTTGATGTATAGAGTGTCTTGATAGCCGAGGGATGAGCATTTGTAAAATGTGAACTGGTCGGACTTACTCATTATTGCCATAGCATGAGAACCCTCTCCTGCTATGTTCTCGAAAGTGAGGAATTTGGCAATGAATCCGTCTCAATAAATAGCTAATTCATGAAACAAGAAAACAAAAAATGTGGCAACAACGGAAATGATGTAAAAATAAAAAAAAAGAAAAATTATTTATACAAATGTTGTTCCTTATCGACTGTGGCAGTGTAAAAGGTGGTGAACTCAAGAGATCGACTGTTCTACGAGATCTTTGTCGTGAGCTCTCCATCTCCAATAAGCGTAATATTGTTTTGTTTGGTCAGACGTCTACACGCTCCTGATAAAAGCTGTCCTCCACATGGATGTAGTATCTCGTGGGGTTGTATATGAGAGCAGCCTGTATAGCATCCATGACGATGCTATAAATGCTCCGGATCTAATTTTGGAAACCGTGGCATTGAAAATTTTATAGTTAGGGGGTTTCGATGCTATGGCAGTAGTGTCTCTTTTAAGATTTAGTTAAAAATAAATTGAAATGGCAGTCGCTGCTACATCAAAAAACAAGAACACCCCAGTAATAACTTTACTCATCATTATATTCTTTCAAATTGAGGAAAATATTCAATGCTTTATTTATACAATAAAATAAAGGAACGATGGAAATGTTGTATAAGGTGGAGCCATATGTACCTATAAATACCCCAACTTCAAAAGTGTGTAAGGGTCTGCTAGATACGTATTATATAAGTCAACAAGCAAATGTTTCTTATTAGAAAATTTTATTATCCGAATATTGCTAAATGTGAGTCAAGGAAGACAACCACGAGCAGTTGCGATGGGTGGGAAGGAGCGTGACTTATAATACTATAAGTTCATTCCAAATTAATTAGACTTTTGCAGCACATACTTGCAGAAATAGTATTAAATCCTTAATAAAATAGAAATTGATGAATTCTAGGTATGTCCATATAATTTGGATGACTCTACCCAAAAAATATATAATTTGCATGTCAAATGAATATTATCGATTTGAAAAACATCCAATATTAGAAATTTACACGCATGTTTTTCAATATAATATTAAAATTGAGAAGTGCACTTTTCTAATCTTGGTTTTCTATTTTAATCCTATGATCTAGTGGAATTCTATAAGATGAATGAAAAATAGAATCAAATTTTTCTATATATATCGATCACTCAACTTCCGCAGAGTAAAGTTGAATTGAAAAATGTATAATAGTTGAACACCAAATTAAGAGTTCCTAACTAATCTATGAATGCATCATCTTGTTGCTTGAATACGGGATGCCTATACTTGGAATCTACTCATCACCCGATACAAAAACACCCACAGCATATTTCTCGAGCTCATTGGGCTAACCGAGGCTCTTGACTCCCTCCTAACTAACTCATCCGGAGGTGGATGATCCCGGTCTTCGATTGTTGTACTTCACGTACGTCAAAGTTGTACTAGTTCTGCCCTCCCATTCCAACCACACCTCCGATGGAATGATGTCATCCAAATAAGACTCCATCACAACTACAGTCGAGTAATTAGAGCAAGGCCTACCGAAATATGCTTTGATCAGAAGACTTTTGTTGCTTCATCCCGGTCGCCACGGTTAAGGTGCAATTCTGGTTGGCGAATCCAGAATTGTGGTAAACGTTAGAGCTTTGCCTGTCTTGTGCCGTAAAATTGGTTACAAACCTCGGGACACGTGAGTAAATATTACACGATTGGAATATTGCCGCAATAACTCTAAATATGATGTCAATCGTACCATAAATGGACCACTCGCTGTAGAACTTCTATATGTCTTTGGTGTATGGAGTGTGGCCGAGCGATGAGCATTTGTAAAATACGGACTGGTCGGACTTACTCATCATTACCATAGCCTGAGAACCCTCTCCTGATGTGTTCTCAAAAGTGAGGAATTTGGTAATGAATCCGTCTCCATAAATAGCTAATTCATGAAACAAGAAAACAAAAAATGTGGAAGCAACGGAAATGATGTAAAATGAAAAAAAAGAAAAATTATTTATACAAATGTTGATCCTTATCGACTGTGGCAGTGTAAAAGGTGGTGAACTCAAGAGATCGAAGGTTCCACGAGATCCTTGTCGTGAGCTCACCGTCTCTAATAAGCATAATATTGGTTTTGTTTGGTCAGACATCTACACGCTCCAGGTAAAGGCCGACCTCCACATGTGTTGGAAAACACGAATCAGAAAACAGCGGAATTTAAAAAATTTTCCCAACAAAAAGGATCTTGAACTCGCAATCGTGTATCCAAATTCGTAAGGATAGAAAACTTACTTTTCTTTTGTTCTTTCTTGAAGCGTTTCAAGCCACCCAAGAACGCTCTTCTCGCGGCTTGATCCCCTCTCCTTGGTAAAGCTCGAATCTTCAAACTTCTAACTTGAAGTCTCTAGAGAAAGTCCACCAACTTGATCACAATCTAACTAGTAAGGATGCTAGTTCTCTAGTTAGTGTTTAGGCTTAACCTAGGGTTTTATTTTATCTTGGAGAAAGAAAGGTGTTCAACACATGAACCAAAAGAATTGTCAATTAGCTCTAAAGGGGAGCATGAGCTCCCCTATATATAAGAAAGGGGAGGGGCGGCCGAACCTAGTCCTTATGGACTAAGGATTTGGTCCCTCTCTCCTATTACTTGATCATCAAGTAATTTCCAACTTTGACTTTGAATTCTAATTCAAGTCAACTTTTAAGAGAGCTAAAAATATCCAAACTATTTTTGGATAATTTTATACTTTATTTATTATAAAAATAAATAACTTATTTTTATCTAATTAATTAATTCATAATTAATTAACTAGATTATTTTTCTCTAAAATAAGACTTTCTTTTTAATTCAAAATTAAACCAAAGTCTATTAAATAATTAACACATTTAATTATTTAATATATATATATATATATCCACACGTGTGTGACACGTGTCACTCACGTGAGCCACACGTGTGATTTCACACGTGTGGAACCCTCTTGGCCCGATTAACTCGTTTAATCATTTTCAAGCCTCAACTCATGTAACCAAGTTGTTGTGTGTGACCCTCTAGGTTCTCAATTCAATTAGCAGTGACCCTAATTAATTAATTCACTAATTAATTAATCAGTCCACAGATTAAACGACCATAGTCTAGCAACAGGTGTTTAACCCCTAGCTGAATTGGAATGTTCGGATTCGACAGAACCTTTAAGTCATTGATTCATGTGAGATACAATCCTCCTACTTACTATCTCTCAACCAAGATCTAGGGTAAGGGAATAATTAGAACCCTAATAATCCGGTCTTAAAGCTAAGTGCATTTCATATCCATTTGATCTCAATCCAAGAAACCCTTTTCTTGATGTCTTGATCTACTGCCTTGGCCAAGGACTCCATATGGCATATCAATGACTTACACAATAAGAGATCACCTTGCAAATGCAAGTGTAGGTCCTTTCTTGATTCTCATTCACTTTCATGAATCACTTGTGCAGCCCCAGCATAAGCCTTGAATCAGTTGTCTAAGGCGACACCCTTTAAAGCTTATACCTAAGACTACAGAGTTAACTCATAAAGTGACAAGGAACCTCAAGTCTTAAGGATCAATTAATCACATCAATGACTCGTGAGATATTTCCTAATCTGGAAGTTTCCATTTCCTGAAATAGAAACTTCCTTTCCCATTCAGGAATGTTCTCACACGGGGCACCTCAGTGAACTTACTTATTAAAGTAAGCACCCTCATGTATCACGCACGTATCAACTATACACTTTGCACCTCCATGAAACAAGGTGGTCCTTCTTAAGGGCGTGATCCCACAAGCAAGCCTTAGAGGAGTCAGGTTGACACTCCCATTGTCTGTAGGACTCATCGGCTTGGAGTATTTTACTAATCATGACTTATGTGATATAGGGCTCGTTTCATGAACCATTTCACCTAAATGGTAGAGTCCTAAAGTCATCAGGATTAGGGGAGTTCTCATACATGCACAGCTAAAGTAAACGCATACCAAACAAGAGCATATAAAGAAGTGTTGCCTCAATTCGTTATTTTATTCAAAGATTGTCTGTGATTACAATAAGGAAAAGGACAAAGCGGATATACAATCGGCTTTTAGGGCACTATTCCTAACAATCTCCCACTTGCCCGTCAAAGCCATTCTAAAGCTACTCCAAGTCCCATCTTCTGAAGATGACCTTGGAAAGCTTCTCGACTAAGGGGTTTAGTAAGTGGATCTGCCACGTTCTCTGCTGATGTGACCCTCTCAATTACACATCTCTTAGGAAACACCTTTTCCTTATAAAGTGATTCGTAATCACGTGTTCAGTCTCTTGGTGAGGTCTTGGTTCTCTTACTTGAGCAACCATCCATTTTATCATACAATATGATAAAGGAGTTGTTTCATGCTAGGAACTTCATCTAACTAGTTAGATGGCATTGAAAATTTTATAGGCGATGCTATGGCAGTAGTGTCACTTTTAAGCTTTAGTTGAAAAGAAATTGAAATAGCAGTCGCAGCTATAATGAAAAACAAGCACACCTCAGTAATAACTTTACTCATCTTTATATTCTTTCAAATTGAGGAAAATATTCAGTATTGTATTTATACAATAAAATAAAAGAACGATGGAAATCTTGTAAAAGGTGGAGCCTTATGTAACTATAAATACCCCAACTTCAATAGTGTGTATGAGTCTGCTAGATGCGTATTATATAAGTAGTCAAGCAAATGCTTTCTAAGTAGACAATAACATTATCCTAATGTTGTTGAATGTGAGTCATTGAAGGCAACCACGAGCAGGTGCAATGGGTGTGAAGGTGCATGACTTATAATACTAGAAATTCATTCCAAGTTAATTAGACTTTTGCAACACATACTTTCAAAAATAGTATTCAATCCTTAATAGAATAGAAATTGAAGAATTCTACGTATGTGCATATAATTTGCATGACCTTACCCCAATAAATATATAATTTGCATGTCAAATGAATATTATCGATTTGAAAAACATTTAATATTAGAGATTTGCATGCATTTTTCTTCAATATATTATTAAAATTCAGACGTGCCCTTTTCTAATCTTGGTTTTCTTTTTTAATCCTATGATCTGGTGGAATTCAATAAGATGAATGAGAAATAGAATCAAATTTATCAATATATACATTGATCCCTCAACTTCCGCAGAGTAAATTTGAATTGAAAAATGTATAATAGTTGAACACCAGATTAAGAATTCCTAACTAATCTATGAATGCATCTGTAACTCAATTTCCGTGTTAATTAAATAATTAAACACAAGAAAATAATCGCAAATGAATTTTATTAATTTATTCAAACTTTGTGAGTACAATCTCTAATTTGATTCCTCTGATTCTTCCTACAAGAATTTGCTGAAATTCGGAAGATTTGAAACGCCTTTGTTGACTTTGGAGCTTCGGTCTTCCGTTGAATTTGATTTGCTTCTGAAAAATGTTAATTGCGGGTCTTTCGACTTAATCGCGAATCAAACGCCTTGATCTTGGTGAACGCCGAAGAACACGCCGATGAACACCTTTGATGTTGATTTGAATTGGATTTGAATTTGTTGAGGAGCGACACCGAAATCTAGATTTGATGCTTTGATTGCAGATTGAAAGCCTCGATTTGTTATTGACTTTCCTGAAGAATGCCGAAGAACACGCTTGGGGCACTTTCGAAGTTGATTTGAGAAAAACACCGGATTCACGGACTTGACTCCTTGTTGCGGATCGGACGCTTCGATTTGTTGACTTCCATGAAGAATGCGAAGAACGCCTTGAATCTTGCTTTGATCAACTTGAATTTAACTTGAGTTCGTTGAGGAGAGCAACACCGAAACAGTACTTTGATTCTTCGATGCCGGATTGAATGCCGAAGATGCTGAGTTCTGCGAAGAACGCCGTTAATGATGCTGAAGAACGTCGAGGATGCTGAAGAACACCGAAGAACTTCTTTCTCCTTGCTTTGTGGCTTGCTCCTTCATATCTCCGACTTGTGTGAGTTGTGATTTTTGGCTTAGAGAATGCCTCTATTTGTAGGTGTAGGAGAGGTAAATCTTTCCATAATCGCCGAGAGAAGACTTCACTCTAATTGGTACTCGTCGATTTTGTGATCTTTTTTCATAAACCATAAGATATGTTTTAATTTCCAAAATATCACATTTGACCTTCTTTATTTTGTTTGATTTGATTTTATTGCCAAATTTTGAATTTTGACACATTTAATATATATTAAAATATCAATTAATTTACTATTTAATTCTAGGAATATTATTTGCTTTAATTCCTAAAATTAAAATAGAAAATCTTTTATTTTTAATATTTAATATATATTCATTTCCACGTGTCGCAATTTTATTGGGCATAAATTTTAGCCTTCTACAAATGCCCCCTCAAGACTTGTTCACGTTCAATTACTTTGAGTAAGTGGATGAGTCTCGAAATTAATCATCAAGAAGATAAATAGTTTAAACTCGTATAAAGGAGTGCTAATTTAAACTTGGTAGATAGTTTAAACTCGTATCAAGGAGTTTTGATTTGGGACTTTGACGGATAGTTTATGCTCGTATCAAGGAGCCTTGATTTGAACTCAATGGATAGTTTATGCTCGTATCAAGAAGCCTTGATTTGGAATTGTAGATAGTTTATGCTCGTATCAAGGAGCCTTAATTTGGTCTTATAGATAGTTTATGCTCGTATCAAGGAGCCTTAATCTGTTTCGGGGAGCTTTCATTTGAATTTGTAGATAGTTTATGCTCGTATCAGGGAGCTTTGCTTTGAATTCAATGGATAGTTTATGCTTGTATCAAGGAGCCTTCATTTAAATTTGTAGATAGTTTATGCTCATATCAAGGAGCCATGATTTGGACTTTGTAGATAGTTTATGCTCGTATCAAGGAGCCTTGATTTGGGTTTGTAGATAGTTTATGCTCGTATCAAGGAGCTTTCATTTGAACTTGTAGATAGTTTACGCTCATATCAAGGAGCCTTGATGACAGTTTCTTCTCTTATCAAGGAGAATTTGGTGACAATTTAATTTGAAGAGTTTAGATATTTCATACTCTTATCTAGGAGCACTTGAGAGTCAAAATCAGCTGTTATGACATTTGTGGAAACTTCTCTGCTTTCACCATCACTATCATCACTTGTTTGTTCGTCTGAATTTAAGCTTATCTCAAGGTTGTAGGCACGAGTTACTAATTCTTCGAAGGTTCTTGGTTTGATTCCTTGAAGGATATAAGCAAGACTCCATTGCATTCCTTGAATTCACATTTCGATGGATGAAGCCTCCGATAAGCGATCTTTGCAATTGAGACTCAAATTTCTCCAACGGTTGATGTAGTCGATGACTGACTCTTCTTCGGGCTGACGAGAATTGGTGAGTTCAACCATGCTGATAGTTCTTCGGGTGCTGTAGAAGCGATTGAGGAATTCGTGTTCAAGTTGCCCCCAACTATTAATTGAGTTTGCCCCTAAGTCGGCATACCAATCAAAAACATTTTCTTTCAGTGATCAAACAAACTGTTTAGCTAGTTGATCATCGTAAGTTCCAGCGTCGTTGCACGTATTGATGAAGTGAGCCACATGTTGCTTAAGTTGCCCTTGCCATCGAATTGCTTAAATTTTGGAGGTTGGTAGCCCGTCGGCATCTTTAAGTTATCGTTTCTTTGGGTGTAGGACTTGGAGTAGACCAAGGATGATTTGGAGCCTCCTTCGATTTTATCTTCGATTATACCCATGACGAACTCTTGTAGTTGATCCACATTAGATGAGACTTGAAGTTCCTTGACCAAAGACTTCTGGACTACACTTGATTGTCTTTTTGTAGAGGTTTCACATTTCTCTCGATCGTCAAAATGCTTTTCCATCGCGTGGCTAGGGTCCTCATTTTCCATTTTCTTCATCAACTTCGCGAGTTGAGAGTCTTGCTCTTGAACATGTTTTGTAAGTCCCTCGATGGCCTTTGTCAGAGTCGCGAGTTATTCTTCTAAAGTTGTTGCACTTGTCATCATGGAGGGTGCAAAGCTTGACGAACTTGAAGTTGAACGAGGAGTGGACCATGTTGAGTTGTTTTCTTCACTTTCGTTTTCATAGGCAATGAGCGACATGTTCTTCTCGTCATTTTCAAAAGAATGAGCTTCCTTGGAAGATGTTTGCCCCCTCTTAGGCATGCTTCTTGTTGTGACGAAACTTTCGACAACAACCTCGGAGATGGAGACCTCGAAACCGATGATCTTGTTGTTAGCCATCGGAGCTTTAACCTTGTTGAGTAGGAAGAGATGAGAGGTAAAGTGGTCCTACCGGGCGTGCCAGAAATTTGCAACTCAATTTCCGTGTTAATTAAATAATTAAACACAAGAAAATAATTACAATTAAATTTTATTGATTTATCAAACTTTGTGAGTACAATCTCTAATTTGATTCCTCTTATTCTTTCTATAAGAATTTGCTGAAATTCGGAAGGTGTGAAACGCCTTTGTTGACTTTGGAGCTTCGGTTTTCCGTTGGATTTGATTTGCTTCTGAAAAATGTTAATTGTGGGTCTTTCGACTTGATCGCGAATTAAACGCCTTGATCTTAGTGAACGCCGAAGAGCACACCGATGAACACCTTTGATGTTGAATTGAATTGGATTTGAATTTGTTGAGGAGCGACACCGAAATCTAGATTTGATGCTTTGATTGCGGATTGAAAGTCTCGAGTTGTTATTGACTTTCCCGAAGAACACCGAAGAACATGCTTGGGGCACCTTCGAAGTTGATTTGAGAAAAAACGCCGGATTTACGGACTTGACGCCTTGTTGCGGAACGGACTCTTCGATTTGTAGACTTCCACGAAGAATGCGAAGAATGCCTTAAATCTTGCTTTGATCAACTTGAATTTGACTTGAGTTCGTTAAGGAGAGCAACGCCGAAACACTATTTTGATTCTTCGATGCCGGATTGAACGCCGAAGATGTTGAGTTCAGCGAAGAACGCCGTTGAAGATGCCGAAGAATGCCGAGGATGCTGAAGAACACCGAAGAACTTCTTTCTCCTTGCTTTGTGGCTTGCTCATTCGTATCTCCGACTTGTGTGAGTCGTGATTTTTGGCTTAGAGAATGCCTCTATTTATAGGTGTAGGAGAGGCAAATCTTTCCATAACCACCAAGAGATGACTTCACTCTGATTGGTCCTCGTCGATTTTGTGATCTTTTTTCATAAACCAAAAGATATGATTTAATTTCCAAAATATCACATTTGACCTTCTTTATTTTGCTTGATTTGATTTTATTGCCAAATTTTGAATTTCGACACATTTAATATATTTTAAAATATCAATTAATTAACTATTTAATTCTTAGGAATATTATTTGCTTTAATTCCTAAAATTAAAATAGAAAATCTTTTATTTTTAATATTTAATATATATTCATTTCCACGTGTCGTAATTTTATTGGCCATAAATTTTAACCTTCTACAGCATCATCATGCTGCTTGAATACGGGATGCTTATACTTTGAATCCACTCATCACCCGATATAAACACACCCATCGTATATTTCTCGACCTCATTGGGCTTCTGCCCTCGCATTCCAACCACACCTCCGATGGAATGATGTCATCCAAATAAGACTCCCTTACTTGGCCTACCCAAGTACGCTTTGATCGGAAGACTTTTGTTGCTTCATCCCGGTCACCCCGGTCAAGGTGCAATCCTGGTTGATGAATCCAGAATTGTGGTTAACTTTAGAGCTTTGCCTGTCTTGGGCCGTGAAAGTGGTTATGGACCTCGGGACACGCGAGTAAATGTTGTACGATTGGAATACAACCGTAATATGATGTCAATCGTACCATAAATGGTGTACTCGCAGTAGAACTGCTATATGTCTTTGGTGTATAGAGTGTCTTAATAGCCGAGGGATGTGCATTGGACTGGTCGGACTTACTCATCACTGCCATTGCCTGAGGAGCCTCTCTTGCTGTGTTCTCGAAGTGAGGAATTTGGCAATGAATCCGTCTCCATAAATAGCTAATTAATGAAACATGAAAACAAAAAATGTGGCAGCATAGGGAAGGATGTGTCACGCCCTGTTTCCGAACTGCAACACGGAAGTGTCCTGAGCCCCAAAAAACTCAAGGACATTAAGCCTCGATAAACAGCGCGACTAAGTCCAAAATGGTAATATTTGAATTAAGTCCTCAAAATAGTGCAGCGGAGAAATCCTAGCTATTACACATCTAAAATCATAGTCTCAAACATAACTCAATCCTAACTGTTCTTGAGAATATGTAAGAACATAAATAGAAATCTCTAATCTACTTGAAGAGTTGGGGTGTATCAGCCCCAAGATCATTCCTTCTCGTCATTCTCTAACTTATTCTCTGCAAAACATTGTTAGGTTGGTATGAGTGGCACTTGCTTAGTAAGTGATCTCTTGACCTTCTATCGGATTTGAGCACGTTACAATATATATATCATCACAAGCAATTTTGAACAATAGCATATTTCTCTAATAACTTTTCAAATACCTTAGGACATAAAATAACATACTGAACACATAAAGTCACTTAAATTTATGCTCATGAACTTTCGGTTCCTAATTGGCTTAACTTGATCAAGTCCTAACTACGACCCCGTTAGGTGGGTTTAGAATTGCTACTGTCACTCCCATAGCCGGGTCATATGGTGCTACTGCCACTCCTATAGCCGGGTCAGAACAATAATGCCACTGCAACACCCGTGGCTGGGTCAGAACAATGATGCTACTGTCACTCCCGTAGCCGGGTCAATAATGCCACTGTAACACCCGTGGCCGGGTTGGAACAATAATGCCAATGTAACACCCCAGTAGCCGATTCAGAATAATGCCACTGTCACTCCCGTAGCTGGATCAGAATAATAATGCTACTGTCACTCCAGTAGCCGGTTCAGAACAATAATTCGAAACTAGTTCCTGCCAATTTTTTTTCAAATAGTTCAAAGCATAAGACCTACTTAGCACAGAAACATAACAACAAAGATCTTGTATTCATACCATAAGCGTAAAAAACGACTTCATATTTAGTTCACATAAAGACAGTCACACATACCATGCTCAAATCCTAATTTTATATAACGAAACTACTTTTTAGAATAAGACATACAATTTTTTATAAAATAGGTTTAGGAAAATATAGAAGGAAGAAACCACTTACCTTAAATCCGATGACTTCTAAATATCCTAACGATCTCGAGAGTGGAGCTCTAATTCCGATCGGTCGAATCTAATCATCAAATAATTATAAGTTATAATAATAAAACTTATTTCTAGGACCAATTATATCCCCAAATAATAATAATAATAATAATTGTTATTACTATTATACCACATAACTATTGATACTATGAATTACTACACTACAATCCTACTGCACAAATTAAACCATGAATTAATCTTAACTAAGAAAAATTGTCCCATCACGCCACAATGCAACCCACTACAATTGATGTTAAGAAAACATAAAATATTAGATTGAATGGTCGGATATGCATTCTTAATTTCAAGATATAATTTTTTTTTAAAAAAAATACGGTGACCTTCGATTATATAATTATGAAGGATTCCAAAATGGGATAATTACAATTTTGGTCATCCAACTATACGACTTATTCCCTTTTGGTCCTCCACTTTCCAATTTGACAATTATGGTCACTGAACTACCACTTTTTTTACACATTTGGTCCCGCCGTCAATTTTTCCGTTAAATGTAACGGAAATTACTGTTTTAGGGGAATTTTGGCGCCGTTTTTTGCGTTTTCCCTCATTTCTTCCCCTTGTTACGACTGTGAAGTTCTCCAAGGTGAGTATGTCAAGCGGATCCATTGCATGGAGTACACAAAGGCAAAATTTCCCCATTGAGCGAGTTTTTTTGCATATCATGCATTTAATTTTCCGTTAAATGAGATCTGAAGAGAGAGGACTCTGTTTAATCCACCTCCTCGTCGCATGTGCCAACCATGTTGCTTCCGGAAGCATAGAAAATGCTAACATCGTTGATTTGAGTACATTTCACACCTTCCCTCTCCCAATGGCGACACAATGCAGAGAATCGCAGCTTATTTCACAGAAGCACCTGCAGATCGCATGCTTAAAGGATGACCCGGATTGCACAAAGCCCTGAACTCAACCAAAATAGCCTCAATTCATGATGAGATGCTGGCACAGAAACTATTTTTCGAGTTCTGTCCCTTTTTGAAGCTTTCACATGTGATTACAAATCAGGATAAACAACAAGGGGAAGAAATGAGGGAAAACGCAGAAAACGGCGCCAAAATTCGCCTGAAACAGTAATTTCCGTTACATTTAACGGAAAAATTGACGGCGGGACCAAATGTGTAAAAAAAGTGGTAGTTCAGTGACCATAATTGTCAAATTGGAAAGTGGGGGGCCAAAAGGGAATAAGTCGCATAGTTGGATGACCAAAATTGTAATTATCCCATTCCAAAATTCAATAAATATATTTGCCAACCTTCTGTAAATTTTGTGCGATATTGGGTGAATAGGATCTAGGGGTTTAACAAGTATTAATCCAATTGATTATCCATAATACACCTAATTTAATCCGGTCACAAATGATTGGACATCAATCCTTGTTTCTTTTTCGTCAATGGTTTCTTCTATCTACACATTCGACCGATTTCTTCAATTGATGATATTTCTTTCTCCTTCCTGCTTAGTCATCTGAGTTCTATTCTACCGAACTTTTCTATCGACATCTTTTCTCTCTCTCTTTCTCCTGATAGAATGATACGATATCTCAGCAGAATTCTGATAACTACGAACATCTTAATAGAGTTGTTGTAAGTCAGTTTTCACTAGAATCCTACTTTCCCATTACTCTAAATACGGTTAATACTAGTCTTATCTATTAGTATCAATTTATTATCGTAAAAAGGTAAAATATTTACTTTAGTATCTATTCTTGCTATGGTAGTAGGGTCACTTTTAAGCTTCAGTTGAAAATAAATTGAAATAGCAGTCGCTGCTACCATAAAAAACAAGCAGACCCCAGTAATAACGTTACTCATCTTTATATTCTTTCAAATTGAGGAAAATATTCAGTGGGGTATTTATACAGGAAAATAAAGGAACGATGTAAATGTTGTAAAAGGTGGAGCCTTATTTACCTATAAATACCCCAACTTCAAAAGTGTGTAAGGGTCTACGAGATACGTATTATATAAGTCCACAAGCAAATGTTTCTTAATAGACAATAACATTATCCTAATGTTGCTGAATGTGAGTCATGGAAGACAATCACGAGCAGGTGCGATGGGTGTGAAGGAGCATAACTTATAATACTATAAATTCATTCCCAGTTAATTAAACTTTTGCAGCACATACTTTCAGAAATAGTATTCAATCTTAATAGAATAGAAATTGATGAATTATAGGTATTTCCATATAATTTGGATGACTCTATCCAAAAAAATATATATTTGCATGTCAAACAAATATTCGATTTGAAAAACATCCAATACTAGAAAATTTCATGCATTTTTCTTTAATATAATATTAAAATTTAGACGTGCACTTTTCTAATCTTGTTTTTCTTTTTTAATCCTATGATCCGTTGGAATTCAATAAGATTAATGAAAAATAGAATCAAATTTATCAATATATACATCGATTTCTCAACTTTCGCTGAGTAAATTTGAATTGAAAAATGTATAATAGTTGAACACCAACTTAAGAATTCCTAATTAATCTATGAATGCATCATCAAGCCACTTGAATACGGGATGCCTGTACTTGGAATCCACTCATCACCCGATATAAACACACCCACAGTATATTTCTCGACCTCATTGGGCTAATTGACACTCTTCCATCCCCGTAGAACTAACTCGTCCGGAGGTGGATGATCCCGATCCTCGACTATTGTACTCAATGAACATCAAAGTTGTACTAGTTCTACCCTCCCATTCCAACCACCCGTTCGGCGGAATGATGTCATCCAAATAAGACTCCATCATAACTACAGTGGAGTAATTTGACCTAGGCCTGCCCAAGTATGCTTTGATCGAAAGACTTTTGTTGCTTCATCCCGTTCACCACGGTCAAGGTGCAATTTCGATTAGCGAATCCAGAATTGTGGTTAACTTTAGAGCTTTGCCTGTCTTGCGCCGTGAAAATGGTTACGGACCTCGAGACACACGAGTAAATGTTACATGATTGGAATTCAGCCGCAACAACTCTAAATATGATGTCAATGGTACCATAAATAGTGCACTCGCAGTAGAACTACTATATGTCTTTGGTGTGTAGAGTGTCTTGATAGCCGAGGGATGTGCATTTGTAAAATACGGACTGGTCGGACTTACTCATCACTGCCACAACTTGAGAACCCTCTCCTGCTGTGTTCTTGAAAGTGAGGAATTTGGCAATGAATCCGTCTCCATAAATAGCTAATTAATGAAATAAGAAAATAGAAAATGTGGCAGCATCAGAAAGGATGTAAATTGAAAAAAAGAAAAAATATTTATACAAATGTTGATACTTACCGATTGTGGCGGTATAAAAGGTGGTGAACTCAAGAGATCGACGGTTCCATGAGATCTTTGTCGTGGGCGATCAGTCTCCAATAAGTGTAATATTGGTTTTGTTTTGTAACATCTCATTTTTTCGGTCGTACAGGTACGTCATAACGAGAGTGTTTTGTGCGCATTTAAATTATTTAATTATGTAATTATATGTCTATTATAATGTTTAAATGATATTCTTGAATTTATTTGAATTATTTGTTAAGTATATGTTTGAGTATTTGAACGTTTTGCCCCCCTTTTGATCCCGTTTTTAATCCGTTTGACCCTGTATTTGTTTTCAATTTTTGTGACTACATGATATGCATGAATTATATATGTTATGAACTTGTTTACATACTCGTTTTATGTTTTTGAGTTCGTTTGATAGGGTTCTTAAACTGTTTTTTTTTTTGTTGAGGGACTCAAGGGCCTAACTCGTTTTAGCTTGCCTTTGGTTCCGGAAGGCGTAACTCGAGCTAGGGAATTCAGATTCAAATTCCAGAAGTGGTGCTGGACTTATAACAAAGATATAGAGCTAATGAACCTAACTTTGTATTTGTCTAAGCCCATTTGAACCCCCGAATTTTGCCCGAACTGAGCCTCGCGTGCGTTTTGACCACCTTTCACTAATATGGCCGTAACTTGATCAATACTTGACCAAATTGCCTCATTTTTTAACCCAAATCTTCCTTATTCACTCCTCTCTCACCCAGACCTCTGCCATTTTATCCCACACTTAGGAGAAAAGAGAAAAAAGAAGCAGCAAACCGAGAGAGAAGGAGAAGAGAAATCTATACTATTTACTTTGCCAATTTCAAGCACAATACTCCATCATTTCACCTCAAATTTGAAAGGTAAGTCCATGGTTTTGTTCTCCATCTTTCTCTCTTTCTTTTCAGTGCTTATTTGTTGAATTTCTTGGAAGATTAAGCATGATATGATCAATGGAATGAATAGTGAGGGTTAGAGACATTTTGATGAATTCTTGCATATCTTTGATCCATTTCTTGATTTGAAGTTGAATATGTGATCTAAGTGACTCCTATGTTTCATTTATAAGCATGGATTTCATGGAAATTGAGTGTATATAGAACCCACCATTAGAGTTTTGAAGAACATGAATAGTATGTTTGATTCTTGCAAGTTTGTGAACTTCTTTGATGTTCCTTGGTATTTTTCGATTCTTAGCTCGTTTTTAAGTGTTATATTGATGCCTAAGACCCTTCTCTTGTTTCCCTTACTCTGTGTAGGTTTGGGTGTGGTTTTGTGTGTGTTTTGCAAGTGGAAGTTCGAAGAAGACAAAGTCTGGGCCCGTTAATGCCCGTTAGTGCACTTGTGCACAAAACGGGGATAACGGCCGTCAGTGGCTCCCCTGAGCCACTAACCTTACAAACGGCCATTTGTGGCTGGGGGCTAACGGTCGTTAGTCACCCCTGGTGGTGTGCTCTTGTGTTTTGTTCGTTTCCTTGCTCGTTTCTTTCTTTTACCTCCCCGACCTTGTTCCTTGTGTGTTGTATGCTTGTTTATATGTATGTATGGTTGTGTTATGACTTGTTTATGTATGTCTTTGATATGTTATGTGCTTATTTGACGAGTTATGAGCTTAATTAATGTGCCGATGTTATGATAACATGCTATTTGCTCAGATATGCCTAAGTTTGAACCTATGTGATGTGCATTGCATCATAAGCATCCATTTGCATTTGTCGAGCGTCTAAGTGGTTCACATTGAGTCTAAGTATGTTTTTCATTCTTTGTTTTATCTTTAGGATCTTTTCGTTGGTGACAAGGAAGTTCGGTGAGCGTTCTTTTGGTCTCTTTTATTTCCTCTTCGTCGCAAGGTGAGGTTTTTTTTCTTTTAGTTAATGCGACCTATAACCCTACGTGAATTTTGAAGCTCGCATGTGACTTATCTATCTATCTATCTATCCATATATATATATATATATATATATATATATATATAGATATAGATACGTGTTTGATATGTATTTTGTGGGAATTGGCCCTTTTGTTATGAAACTTTTGAAAAACACTTTTATATATAAGTAAGTTGTATTTTCGTTTGTTTGTTTTGACAAAAGAGTTGGTGTGCGTGTGTCTTTGAAACTAGCGAGTTATGACTTTAAAAGATAAGTCTGATTTTGAAATTTAGAACTTTAGAACTTTGAATTTTCAAACAATTTGAGCTGGGCCCCGGAGATTTATGCAAAGGAGCCCCGGGACGGTGTTGGGCCGTCGGGTTACTCCCGAGTATGATCTTTACTTAAAGGATCAACCCGGAACCCACTAGGAGGTTTGGTGGGGGATGGAATCCTCGGGCATGAGCGTCATGAAACTCACGACCCATATAGTATGAATGATGGTTAGGGTAGGATCCACCCTTCCATCACCCGGAGAAGAGGTATGTGTGTTTGAATTATGTTTTTTGTTTGAATTTTGATATGAACGGAGTTAGGTGGTTTGAAGCTCGTACTCGCCGAGTTGTGTGATTTAGATTCTGAACTTAGTTCGTGAAACGGGAGTGGATTTCTAATTTATAAAATTTGGTGATTTTGGCCTTCAGCCTGAACCTTTTTCTATATCTATTATCACGGGATAAAATGTTTTAGATAGCAAAAACTACGCCCCGGTTCATGAGCTTTTATGAATTTGAATATGCTCTGTTTTATGTATATATACGTGTGAGTGTGTTAGCCCCCTCACCAGTCTTTAGGACTGACCCCTCCTCGTTGTCTTCTTTTTCCCCTTTGTTTCTTGAGTTTGCAGGTGTAAGATTCGGTTTGAGCTAGGGGGTGGTTTTCTTTTTGAGTTGTTCGAGTCTTAGTTCGGGTCTTTTGCATAATGCATATATACCTTTCTGCTTTGGTATTATGTATAAGTTTGAATATGTATATGATTTCGAACTTATGAATTTGTAAAATTTATTTGGCCCAGGATGGGCATGTTTGTATATCATGTATTTATTTGAATTAGTTGGATTTTATATGCATGCTTGTTGATCCTGTTGCTTCCGCATGTCTTATGATTTTGTTGCGCACTCTGAATTAAAGTCTAGACCGCCTAGCTTAGGTGTGATTTTGTTTGTCACCCGTTCACCGTAGCTTGATGCATGTACGGAGTCTCTATTTCGTCAGACGTATCAGGTTATAACGCAGTGCTACATGCTCTGCGCTCCGGGGTGCTTCATGTTTGGTCAGACTCTACACGCTCCTGTTAAAAGCCGGCCTCCACATGGATGTAGTATCTCGTGGGGTTGTATACGGGAGCAGCCAGTATGGCATCCATGTAGCACCCCAAACGATGGGCACCACATCCCCTGCACTAGAATCCGACACGTGTACTGAAATGGAGAGTCCGCACACGCATCAAACAATAGCAAATGAGAGATAAACAAAACACACACCTAAGGTAGGTGGACTAGACACTCAATCAGAGTGCATAACATAACAAGAATATAGCGGAATCTATTAAAACAATTCCTAACATTTTACCCAAGACCAAAATATATACCATAATAAGTAAGTGTGAGCATAATAGATCCATATACATACATACAATGCCCAACCGGGGCCAAAATTATCTAAATGTTTCGAAATATTCATAATACATCATTCAGAATTCGTAAATATAAAACATAAACCACTACATATGCAAATGTAGGCTCGAGCTATGCCACAAGTAAGACACTACGACAAACTTGCAGCCTAGCTCAACTCTGACGGTACCTGCAACTCATAAAAAAGGAAAAAAGAGAAACAACAATGAGGGTTAGTCCTAATGACTAGTAAGGGGGCTAACACACGCACCCATAATACGTATAGAACAAAACACTTATCAAAATTCAAAGAGATCCATGAACCGGGAATGGTTTTTGCAAGCTAAAGCATTTCTCATGGTAATAGATATATATACTTAAAAGAAGTTAAGGGCCATAGGCCAAAATAACCCATTTTAAGTAATTAGAAGTCCATTCCCGTTTCATAGATTCATTCAAAGACATACTAACTTGGTGAGTACGAGTTTTCCTTCTAAACTTCTCTTATTCAAAGACATAAACAATAATCGAAATCCGAATTCATAAACCAACCACACTCCGGGTGATAGAAGGGTAGCAAGCCCTAACTATAGGTCAAAGTCACACAAATCAAGGCTTAATCACATCCTTGAAACCTTCGACGGTTGCTTCCGCTGGCTCAAGAGAACCACCCTTCCTCAACCTCCTATGGTTAGGTGAGAACTCTCAAAGGAAAGTGTTGATGGGAGAGCTCGGTGACCCCAAGTCCGTCCCGAGATACCATGTCACTCTCCGGGGCCCAAATCAAATCAAGTTCAAAGTCATATTTGTGATGCCCTGTGTTTTCGTCGTATAGGTATGCTCGCCACACGTGTGAGTTCTTGAGAGTCAGAATTATTTGTTGATTTATTTGAACTATGTGCCTATGTGAATTATTTGAAATATGTGATTTAATTGACTTATGTGAATACTTTAATTGTATTTACATTCATTTCATTTCATAACATATACATATTTCACAAAACAAATTCGTTTAATAAGCATTTCATATTTTCTAACTTATATATATATATACTAAAACTATTTTGTAAAATAGTAACATTACATATATTTCATACATACACTTATATGAATATACGTACTTATATAGATATACATACACATCATATACATTTCATACCTATGATGCACGGATACGGACACGGCGACACGGACACGACACGACACGACACGGATACGACGACACGGATTTTTTCTTGAATTTCCCACGTGAGGAGTGTCGGATACGGTGTCCGACACGACAAAATGATATTTTTAGAAGTGTCCGTGCATCATAACTTCATACACACATCTCATATTATAAAATGAAGTATATGTACTTATATACATATTATATATCATAATACCTTCTATTACACTTTATACATACATATACATACAAATATATCATATATTATTATATATATATACACACAGACACAAGAACCCATGCACTATTCATCTTCATCTCTAACACAAACACTAACACACACATTTTCTCTCAACCTCTCCACACACACATACCTCCATCGAGCCAAGCAAGGGGAAGAGAAGGAGGAGCCAAGCCATCATCTTCGTAAACTTCATCATCTCCATCATTTTATTCCTCCATTCCTTCATTTCATTTCATTTCAAGGTTTGTGTATATATATGTGTGTGTGTGTGTGTGTGTACAAGTGTGTAATGTGTTGGAGATTTCCTAATATAAGTATGAATTCTTATTCCTAAGCATGTGTATGTGTTTATAGATGATAATCCTTTGAATTTATGGCTTGAAACCTTGGTTGTTGATGAATTTAATGAACTTGTATTAAATGAGGGTTTGATGAATAGTGGTGCTTGAATCTTGATGTAAATGTGTGTTTTATGAAGTCGAGTTGGGATATTATGTATCTATTGAAGTGTTGAGCATGTTGTGACTACATTTTGCAACTTAGTTGTTGTTTGAGTTGGTTTTTGTGTTGTTGTTCGTGCTGCCCTGTTTTTCCTTCGCAGTTTTCGTGACTGCAAGTGCGCCGCGGGCGCGGCGCCTTTCAGTTATTTTTACGTCGCGACCGCGACGAACTTACAGTTGGTGCATCTAGATAGGAGTCGCGGCCGCGACGTAAATGTCCAGTGGGGTGACTGTACTGGTGTCACAGGCACGACGTTTTTCGTCGTGGCCGCGACACCCTTCCAGTGAGACTTTTTGTGATCGAGTCGCGGCCGCGATGCATCCCCTGTTTCGGCAAGTGGGGTTCTATAAGGGCCTCGCGGCTGTGACACTTTTTGTAGCGGCCGCGACGCCTATTTACATGGCCTATATTGTTCCTACATGCTTTAAACGTGTTTATTTCTTGCCAACTTTAACGTATGTTTAAATACTCAATTAAATGTTATGATTTGCATGATTATGATAGTTCAAATTTCACGTAGGGTATTAATTGTGCACATGAACATATCTACAAATTATTAACATTGAAATCTCATATCATAACATCTCATAAGCATGCCGTTCGTCGATTTGGTTTATAAGTCTAGAGTCTTATGTACACTTGTATTTTTTGCATAGAGTTTGATCCGGTGATCGAGGAGCAGGGTCGTAAGGCTTCTCGTTTCTTTTCTCGCTTGTCAAGGTGAGGTTTTATTTCTAGTTATTAGAAACAGTAATACCTTGTGTGACTATTTAAGCCAAAATGTAATACTTGTAATTATACTTTTGAAAATGGTTTATTACTAAAAGGTTTTCATGAAAATGTTTTGACGAGAATCATTCACGTATTATTGGGCCCGGGGAAATTAGTGAGTGAAAACCGGTACGGCATTGGGCTGTCGGATAATCCATTCACATAAAGTACCCTTTGAGAATATCTTCACGCGACTTGGGTGGCAAAAAGGTGGGATATTCTTGAGCCTGTGGTGTTATCCCACGAAGGAGCGGGTAGAAATCATGATCTCCCGACTTAATACGAACCAACGAGGTGGTAGGGACTTGCAAACCCTTCCACTGCCCTGGAGGAAGAAGATTGGAAAACAATGTTTATTATCACGATTACGCTTATGATTATTAACGTCCATGAACGCTTTATAACTTGAATTTAAGCACACACTATGGGAGTAAGGTTGGAGAATTACCCTCTCGCCGGGCCATGTATTATTATTGAAAATTGTAACTTAATCAAATGATATTCATAATTCCGAGCGATGCTTTTCTCTAACTTTCCCACTTGGGATTTTATAAAACTTTACTCGGAGTTATGAATTGCATGTGCATACGATATATTTATTTATGCCCCTCACTCAATCTTTCGATTGATACCCCACATTGTTTTTAATCTTTTACATGTATGTAAGGCGGGGAATAATGTAGCGTCCCCAACCCCACACCGATGTACTTCCCAAGTACCTAGAAAACCTTAACACTCGAGAGATACCCCGGCGAACGTACATACTCAACAATAAACAAAGCTTTAAGATGTTGACAAAATAGCGGAATTTATAAAAGTTTAAAACTTTTAACAATATGTATACAACAACAGATATCATGATATTAAGTAAAGAAGTAACTAGGTATATAATATCATACATCAATAACTTAATTTAAACAAGTGGGGAAATATTAAGTTTAACAGAATTCAGAAATGTTTCAGGATATAACCTGAACATGCTTCCAGAGCAAAATGTATAAACATACAGGTAAATGCAGCTAAGAGTGTGCAAGACAACAAAAGGGCAACTAATAGTCTTGACTTAACAAAAGGCTTCCTAAAGCTTCAAGATACCTCTAGAAAGAGCCTGGCTATAAACCTAAAACCATGAGGTTAGAAAACGGTAGATGGATTAGTCAAAAGGACTAAGTGAGGTATAACTTGTAAATATATTAAGTACTTAGAAAAATTTTAGGGATTATGAAAGGGTTTTAATCCAAAACTTATTTTGAAATCAAGTGTCGTATCTTTTTCTTTAATCAAGATTTTCAAGCAATCACACACATACACACACATCAGGGGTGCTGGTTCATACGTACTTCTATAAAAGGGAATAGGGTAAAGGTATATTTTTTTACAAATATGAACCAGTTTTCAAAACTGAATTTGCCCACAAGCTAGGTGTTCTCCTACCTTTACTCCCAAAATATTTAACAGGATTGGTATCGAGACCGACTACGATCTCGACACCCAGAATTCACATGCACCATCCTTCTTTCTCCGGTTGTCGGGCCCAAGGAGCTACCCCGCGGTGACGTAAACAGGAATGAGAGGAATTACACACCTCTCTCGATCATGATGTGGTATAACCAATCTCCGATTATAGTCATCATCATGATCAACAGGAGACGGTCAGTATCTTAGTAGCCATTGGCGTATGCCTCCCGGTCTACTAATCAACCGAACCGTCAGGGCCCAACAGAACAGGATTCCAGAAGCTTGCATTTCAGAATATCAGAAGTGCATAGAGCACACAGAGTTTAGAAAATGGATCTTCAATCAAAACAGTATAACTGTGAACAGAATGGTATATCAGAAATTATTACTGTAAAATGGAAGCATTATCCGACAAGGAATAATGTTTAATTTCAAAGATAAGTATCTCTGAATCCGAATGGATTGATTTTGAAATCATTTGTGTACATATGTATATTCATGGTTCCAGTTGAAATAGTTTAAACCTCACCTATTTATTTAGGTAGATAAGTAGTTGGCAGAAGGTAGGGATCAAGCAGTGCCTGGGGGTTCCAGGTCACGGTCTTAACTCCTGTAAGTAATACACTACTATAATCTTAAGGAACTAAGTCCCGAAATAGATCAATGATGCATGATTGAATGATGGAATTCAAGTAGAGAACCACTAAATTGGCAGAGAGCATTGCTCGAGAAGGATCACCCTTATCAGAGAAAGAATTCGGGTGAAAGATTAATCTAACACGAGAGATTATAACGTAAAGTCGAATTTCATACTTAGAATTCCGAAATAATTTCAATTGAGTAAGAGTTTGGTTTTGAAAAGCTCAATTTGATTCCCGATTTTGAGAATTAGCGAAAAAGGCTTTTATCGTTGAATCCGTCTCGTCAAAACGAGTCCGTTGATATAAAGTCAAAGTCAAAGTCACTATTCAAGTATACGGTATTTATAGGTATTTATACGGTATTTATATTATATTTGTACGAAAATACGTTTATTATTTATACGAAAATACATATGGTATTTATATAGTATTTGTACAAGAATACTTATTGTATTTATACGAAAATTCATTTAGTATTTATAAGAAAATATTTAAGTATTTATTTAAAATACACTAGGTATTTATACAAAAATATATACCGTATTTATACATAGAGAGATCAAATACGTATACATGTATTATACGTATCAACATAACATTTATCAATTGGTTAGGGTTACAATTAATCAAATATGAAACAATTAAAACTATAGGTTATAATTATAATTCATGTAACATGTATCACAATTAAATCATGTTTCATATCAATTTACCTAAGTAGGAACAAATTAAATGCAACATGTATCATAATAGTTGTCACATAATTAAATTGTAGCCTAATTAAATCATGTAACATTTAATTTATAAACTATAATTTATAAAACATAAATCATGTAATTCATGAATTTAAAATATAATTTTAAATACATAATTCATGCATAAAATAAATCATATAATAATCTAAAACAAAACATAAATTAAAATCCAAAACTAAATATAAATAAAACATAAATTAAAACTTAAAATTATAACATAAATAAAATAAAAAGAAAACTTACCTCTTTAGATGAAATCGGCAGTCAGTGAACAAAGGAAAATGACTGATCCTAAGCACATTATTTATAGGTATAATGAGGGGCTAAACATCAATTAATAATTGTTGTAGGGACTTAGACGGGGCACTATGTGTAATTATTGATAATAAATAAGATTTTCTCTAAAATTAAATATAAAATGGTAGAAAAAGGGTATGTAGGTCATTTCACTTTCAAATGAGTAGCTACGAGAATGGAAAAAGTGTTCAAAGTTCGGAAAATAAAACTTCCTTCGAAACGACTACTCATATGTCAAAATCAGACGTACGGTTTAAAAATTCTAATTCATGAAATGAATAGTAACTTATTTGTTAAACGTTTTCGTTTACTATTCGAGATAGGGTGGGAATTAGGGTTTGAAAAGCATACCAAAATTCATAAAATAATTCAAGGGTCATTTTAAGTGTAATATTGAGGGGTAAACGGTGTACCGATCAAAAGTTCATTTCGGCGATGAATAATAATTTTTTAAAAGAAAATCCTAAATTGCTTTTAAAATTCATGAAAGGTTTTCGGGATTTGGAAAACGAGTTTGAATGATTAAAAACCATGAGTTTTGATCCTTTAAAATTTTATTGACAAAACAGAGCAGTAGTGGTTTGGGAAATAAATAGTACTTTAGGGTTTTAGTGCCGAATTTCCCTCGAAATAACATAATATCACAAAAGAGCACGTATTTCACTTAAAGATGCAATGCATGAAATATTTTAAATATGGATCAAGGTCTATAAATGCTCTTACGATACCCTTAGCTTACCATTTACGACCAGGTCCCGATCCGGGCTATTACAATCTCCCCTCCTTAAGAAGAATTTGTCATCAGATTCTCTTCTCGATCTGTGAATAACTCCGGGTAGTGCTTCTGCATATTTTCTTTAGTTTCCCAGGTGGCTTCCTCAGTACCATGTCCTTTCCATAGCACCTTAACCAATGGAATATTCCTATCCAAGATCCTTGTTGGTTTCAATACATAGGTTAGATTAGGTTCTAACGGAACTTCCTCTACTGGTACCACCTATGTCTCATCGGTAAAGTACTTGCGAAGTTAGGATACATGAAATACATTATGGATTCCTGTTAAGCTTGCTGGTAAGTCCAGGCGATACGCTGTTGGGCCCACACGTTCCAGTATCTCAAAAGGTCCTATGTATCTAGGGTTCAATTTTCCACCTTTTCCAAATCTTGTGAACCATTTCCTTGGCGATGCCTTTAAAAACACTTTCTCACCAACATCAAACTCCAAATCCCTTCTCCTTTTGTCCGCGTAACTCTTCTGTCTATCTTGAGCAGCCTTCATTCTTTGCTGAATAATCTTAATCTTTTCAGTAGCTTTCTCTATGCACTCAATGACTTTTGGTCTTTTGGTTTTCTCAGGTCCAACTTGCTTCGTCCAAATCCCTATATAACGGAGATCTACACTTTCTTCCATATAAAGCTTCATAAGGAGCTGCTTGAATCGAAGCTTGATAACTGTTATTGTATACAAACTCCACAAGTGGCAGACAGTCCTTCCAACTATCTGGGAAATCCAATGTGCATGCTCTTAACATATCCTCCAGGTACTTGATCAATCTTTCTGACTGCCCATCTGTCTGAGGATGCGCTGCTGTGCTGAAGTTTAACTTTGTTCCCATCAATTCTTGAATACTCCGCCAAAGTTGTGATGTAAACTTTGGATCTCTATCAGATACTATGCTAGCTGGTATCCCGTGTAATCTCACAATCTCCTGATGGTATAACTTCGCTAAGGTGTTAACCTTATCTGTGGTCTTTACCGGCAGAAAATGCACTGACTTAGTCAATCTATCGACTATGACCCAAATACTGTCTTGTCCTCCTTTAACCTTGGGTATCGCGGTTACAAAATCCATTGTTATCTGCTCCCATTTCCATGTAGGAATTGGCAATGGTTGTAACTTTCCTCCCGGCTTTTGATGTTCTGCTTTAACCTTTTGAGAAGTTAAGCATTTCTTGACATATTCAGCGATGTCTCTTTTCATTCCATTCCACCAGAAATGCTCCTTGAGATCTTTATACATCTTTGTAACTCCAGGATGTATCGTATATCGTGTTTTATGTGCCTCATCCAATATTTCCTTTCGAATTTCAGACGGCACACAAACTCTACGTTTGTATCTCAAGATTCCATCTTCACCTTTTCTGAATTTTGTGGCGTCATCCTTTTCCTTGGAATTTAAACATTTCTTAATCCAGTTGTCTGTAGCTTGTGTCTCTAAAACTTTCTCTTTTAGTGGTGACACAATGACTATGTTAGCCAATCTAGCTCTCGATATCACTTGTACAGGTTCTCTTCTGCTTTTTGTAAAATCTCCCGTGATTAGTGCTAAACTAGCCTTTCGATTTAGTGCATCAGATACCACATTAGCTTTTCCTGGATGGTACTGAATTATACAATCATAGTTTTCCAGAAACTCCATCCACCTCCTTTGTCGCATATTCAACTCCTTTTGAGTGAATAAGTAACGCAAACTCTTGTGATCCGTAAAGACTTCAAATGTAACCCCGTAAAGATAATGTCTCCATTTGGCAATGGCGAAGACAATCGTTGCTAGCTCCAAACCGTGTGTAGGGTAGTTAACTTCATGTGGTTTAAGTTTCCTTGAGGCATACTCTATCACCTTTCCATGTTGCATTAGAACACTACCCAATCCTTCTTTCGAGGCATCAGTATAGACGGTGTAACCTTCCTTTCCTTCTGGTAACGCTAGTACTGGCGCTGTCGTCAACCTCTTCTTTAATTCTTGGAAACTCTGTTCGCACTTCTTTGTCCATTCGAACTTCCCTTCTTTCTTAGTTAATCTTAAACTGGTGCAACTTTCTTTGAAAAGTCTTGCACGAATCTCTTATACTAGCTGGCGAGTCCCAAAAAGCTTCTCACTTCTGAATGATTCCTTGGTTGTTTCCAGTCCATAATCGTTTCAATCTTCGAAGGATCAACCTCGACCCTTGAACCCGATATGATATGCCCTAAGAATGTGACTTTCTCTAACCAAAACTCACATTTGCTGAATTTTACGTATAGCTTGTGATCTAGCAAAGTACCTAGCACCAATCGAAGATGCTCTGCATGTTCCTCTGGTGTCTTGGAAAAGACTAGAATATCATCTATGAATATTACGACAAACTTGTCGAGGAATGGTCGAAAAATCCTGCATCATGTCCATGAATACAGCTGGGGCATTCGTCAATCCAAATGACATCACTACAAACTCAAAATGTCCATAGCGACTATTAAAAGCTGTTTTGGGGATATCTTCCGCTTTCACCTTCAACTGATAGTATCCTTGTCTCAAATCTAACTTGGAGTATACTCGAGATCCATGGAGTATATCAAATAACTCCTCGATATGAGGGAGAGGATACTTGTTCTTGATGGTCGTTCTGTTGAGCTCCAGGGTTAGTCCAGCTTAGCCAGGGTCCGTGTCGTGTCTTCCGTTCGCTATGATTGAGCTTGTATGTGTATTATATTCGTATATGAATTTGGTCCTAGTGCGAGGGATGTGGTGGTCCATATTCCAGTGCTACAATATTTTTTCCTCATATTTTATGTTATTTTTTAATATTATTTTCATTAATATAATATTGTCAGATTTATTTATATAATTTAATAGTTATATTAAAATAATTATAAAATATATATTAATATGAAGAATTCAATTTCAATAAAATTAACTAATATAATAATTTTCTATTGCACACGCAATTATAAAATATATATTAATATGAAAATTTTAATTTTAATAAAATTAACTAATATAATAATTATTTCGTTGCACATGCATCGAATGTGCAGAAAATTACTAGTATTTATAATTCTTTAACTTCTTAAATTTTTTTTTCCATTCGGATTGTAATTTAGTCGACTTTGACTTTTTTATTAAATTATTCATTAAATTTAAAATTATTTATAACTTTCACAGTGTTCAAAAAATATTTTTCGTCTAGCGATCTTTAATATCATTGCTAAGTAAATGAATATAGTATTCTTGTATTTTTGTTCATTTTTTCTTCTCATTAAGTTTTGAATAAATTAATGTATATTTGTTCAATTGATTTAGTAATCATAAATACAGTTTCTTATATTTTTGTTCAATTGATTTACTGATCTTAAATATTTTTAAATTTTTGCTACTTCACTCTATTTTATTGTGTATTTATTTAAAGTATGAATGTAATCTTTCTTCTTTAGTTTTACTTGCTATTACTTTTCTTCGGAATTAGTTTACATAATTTATTTATTTATTTATTATTTATTTATTACTTTTTTTTTTAATATATTCTTAATTCAAATATGATATTAAGAAGAGCTCATTCATCAATTTTGCGTCTTTATACTTTATAAATTTAGATGCGATGTGAACTCTATATAATAATAATAATAATAATAATAATAAATTCTTGTACTATGTCTCGACATAACGAACTATACACCAAATTAATATATATTTATAAAATAAATATGTTAAAATAATATAAAAATTATTTTCAATTAACTTGATTTATATTGAATTATTTTTTATTTTATATATTTTACATAAATTAACTTTTTATCCTAATTATAGATTACCTATAGTATACAGTAATTTCGAACAAAAAAAAAAAAAATCACAATAATTGTAACTAACTCATAATATTATAATTCACATATTATAATGTTTATATAAATATCGTCCATAGCATGAGGGCGTATCCTCGTTTTTTTTTTTTTTTTTCCACACACGTACATCCAAGTGGGATTCAAACCCAGAACCTTGTCTTGTTGGTCGAGGCCCTATCCTAGTTAATAATAACTAAGTAATTTTCTTATTAATAAACGAAAATTAATTTTGATGACAAAAATCAATGCGGAAATTGTCATCACATGGGCCTTTCTCAACTTGAACCGGATGCCTGTCCACAACACAACTTTATTATATTTTGAATTTGGTGATGGGATAAATCATTTGTTCCATATTGCTAGTCCGCTCACGTGCACCCATGATTTCCCTTCATACCCTTGTTCTTCTTCCGATTAGAGAAATACCAGATGGAATTAAAAAAAAAAATATAGCAAAAGAGCATGCTAAATTTGCAACCAAAAATCAATCACAAAATTTGCCCCCTTTTTTTTTTTTTTTTTTTTTTTTATTGCACGATTTATAGTTGCAAATTCGCTATTTTCTATTTCGCTTACACAATTTCGGATTGTAAAATTGCTGCTTTCGAGTACCGTAGCCACATAACAGAAAATTCGTCGAGGTTACAACTTGCAAGAAATGACAATTAACCAAAAATAACACAAAATTTATTGCCTAGATATCATGCATCTTATTAGATTCTTGCATGCGTGGAATAAATTAATCAGTTACATCCTTCAATCTTATGACATTCATTAAGATTTATGATTTCCTGTATAGCATCAAGAACATCATGCATATTCGAATTTTCTGTAGTGATCGGAGAGGGCAGTGTTCCTGGACGCTCCGTGAAACAATCGTCACAACTAATAACCTCAATCGTCTCGCCAGTGATGGTAACACCCAGTCCCACATAGTTTTGATGATTCATAACAGTAAAATCAACATTTGCCAGTTCGGGAATTACCCTCTCATAGCTATCAAAACAATCTTGGAGACACTGATGGGCATATACCTGGGAGGTTTCCTCAAGGGCCTTGGAAATCTTCGCCTTTGTGTTCAAACCAACAGAAACGGCTCTATCTCTGAGAATCATGCACAGTCCATTCGGTGTGTGTTTCAAATCTTGACGAGGATCAGCTTCGACTATCGACGTACATAAATCAGGTTTCGTCGTCCTTTGGCACCATTCATCACTGAGGCCCGAAAGAAAGAAACTGAAAAGGACTACAAGTATAGTAATGCCTTTCATGATTCCCATTAATTGTTGGTTTGAATGGTGGCTTTTAATCAAAAGAAGTATAGGTTTATATAAGCCGCAAGAAGTTATTCATAAAGGTAGGGCGATCTTTTGTCAAGGAACGAAAAACCTGTAAGGGAAATCGTAGCTTGGAGATTTTATTTCGTAGTGAAAGTTGCCAATTGTTTGGGAGAGAGAGTATTACTTTGTAATATTTGTTTCGAAATAAAGCTTGATTTTCGTATTATATTACTTTCACAGATCTTTTCCTTTTGCTTTTTCCCCCTTGGCTGACACCAAGGATCTTTTCCGTATTCAATAGATTGTTCATTATTTTGCTTGACCACAATTTTCTTTTCCGTATTCAACAGATTGTTCATTATCTATACTATATATATATATTTTTTGGAAATCTATACGTTTTTTTTTTTTTGGTCAACGTTGGAAATCTATACTATATATACTATAACATATAAAAAAGGATGTCTAATCTTAAATCTTAACTGAATCAATTTTACCTCAATGAAATTTTGTAATTTTTTTAAGATTTTTAATTAAAATTAAAAATTATAATCAATTGATCATTATTAAATTAATTATTTACTCAGCAATTTTTTATATCTCTTAATTTTTTAAAATTGCCTGAATTAAAGTACCAAGTAAAATTTATTTTCAAAACATAAATTTAGGAAAATATATTTCAATTTAAATCAAAAATATTATGTAGTATAATTTTTTATCCTAAATTTTTCTCTTATTTTATCCGAACTTTCTCTTCCATTCTTTTCATAGTTAATTTTCTCTCTTTCTCTATCGATTCTCTCTCTCTCTATGTACAAACAACTCTCTTCACAAGCAATTCTGTTTATCATCTCTTTGCACAAACAATATCTTTTATATGTATATGTACTAATATTTTATTTTTATTTTTATTTTATTTTCTGTTCATGGTGGTTCTTCTACTTTTATATTTATTTCTTATTTTTATTTATGATTCACTATTATGGTTTTAACTTTTGTTTTTAATGTTTTCTTCCATTTATTATTTTTTATTAATTATTTTTGTAATTATTTTGATTAAATTTTATTATTGTTTTTTTTTATTGTGGTATATATTTGTTTGGTCAAGTTTAATGTAATTTTTTATTACTTTGGTCGATTGTTTGTTGTCTTAGTATTTTATTATTATTTTCGTTAACCCTTTTTTTTTATTAATTTCATTTTTATAACTTATTATTTATTTTTATTTATTTGAAGGGATTTATTTTGAGTTAATAATTTTTTTATTATTTAATATTTATTTATTCAATTCTGTTTAATCATTATTATTTGATTCAATTTTGAGCTTTTTTTTATTTTAACTTACGATCGATATTTTTAGCTATTTTATGTAATTGATTTTTTTAGTTATTTTACTTAAATTCTATCCTTGTATTAGTAAGAAAAATGTCTTTCTACTGGGGACATACTTCTCCTTAAATAATATAGCTGAATTTAAGTTTTAATTATATGTTTGATTTTTTATTTTTAAATGCTTAATTATTTGTTCTAAATCTATGTTCAAGTTAAATTAAAAGTGATAAAATCCTTTGATTTTAAATTATCTGCATTTATTTTAATATTTTTTTCAATATTTGGATTTTTGTCAAAGCCGAATTGCATTATTGTATATATAGTTTTATTTATAGAGAGATTTAAAAGTTAGGCTGATAATTTTTTCAATTTTTATATTTTTGCACTTTTTGTTCTATGAGATGAAAAATATTTATTGCATTTAATTTCTTACATATAATAGATTCTACTTTCAAAATTTAGTATTTTCTTTCTGTTGTGTCTTAGTTTTATCTCAACTTTTGATTATTTGATATTTCATGAGTTGTTAACTTTTATTATATTAGTAAATTTTGTAATTTATTTTAATTTATTTTATTTATTATCACACATGCAACATATAATTAGGGGTTTTGATAAAGTAATTTTATATTTTCATGTTTCTTTTAATTAAAATAGATGAACAATCATTGTTTTGACAATACAAAAAATATTGCATGTTTATATTTTTACCTCGACAGTATATTTTTTTTCATGATAACTTCTTTGGCATTTATAAATTATTTTGATTATTTTTGTTTCTAAAGTTTTGTATTTTGTTAAAGCCAAAAAAAAAAGGTAAATGCAATATTTTTTGCCTTTATTTCATTTGTAGCAACCGTAATAATATCCACGTACTATTTAAATTATATTATTAATTTTGTAAATTATTTATTAAATTAAACTTTGACTTATTATTTTTTAATTTACATACATAGCACGGGCATACTTGAGTATCTATCTATATCTATATCTATATCTATATTATTATATATTTGATAATGATATTTGACTTTTCATTATACATTTTTTATGATGTGGAATTTTGTAGCTTGTTTGAATTTTACAAAATCAATATATGGAAATTTAATTGTTCTTCTTTATTTGCATCTGTTTAGGTTTTCTTTCATTACTAAAATCACACAGTCTACACTCTATTGTCTATACCCACAAAGAAAAAATGAAATTAATAAAAAACTAACAGAGAAAAAAAGATTTAGAGTCCCTCGTAGTTGGGTGCAACAGCCTTTGATTGGCCGTCGAGAGTTGGCCTTTTGAACAAAGATGTCAAACGGGCCGGGCCAGCCCACGAACCCGTGACCCAGCCCGGCTTCGAACCGGCCCAGGCCCAGCCCATGAATATTATGAGGCGGGCTGGGCTGGGTTTGGGGTATTAGGCTGGGCCCCTATTGGGTTTGATTCTAAAACCCAGCCCAGCCCGTGAACAGGCCCACTTAAACCCATAACCAGCCCGGACCAGCCCGTAACCCAGGCCCAGCTCAGGCCCGGCCCAAACCCGCTATTCCCTTAGCACAAAATCTCTCAATGTATATTCAATGTGTTCTTTTTTCTGTTTTTTCTTTTCTTGGCCCCATTCATACAAATCCAATATTTTAATTATAAAGTTACAAATACAAATTAAATAAGACAAGTCCAATCTATATAAATTTGGACTAGCTATTTCATTACACATTTGTAATAAAATTGAAACAATTATTATATTAATTATATATAATCATTAGGTTATTGTATATGTAATTAGAACTGTTTATTAAGAATATAGAATGAAGTATTAATGTCTCTTTAAATGTTTTTTTGGTATAGAAATATAACATAAACTTACATAGATAAATAATAACTTTGAGAAAATTGTAATAACAAAACAACAAAACAAAAGCAATCTTACAATTTTATAAATGTAATAAAATAAAAAATCATTAATATAAAGTAAAAAGAATCTTAAATTTTAATATAACAAAAGGATAAAAAAAAAATGAAAAGTTGACCCACAAATTTAGCCCATCAAAATTAATAGACGAAACCCACCAAACCCATTCGGCCCAGCTCGTCAGGAACCCGCCCAGGCCCGGCCCAGCCCATTATTTGTGGGTTCATGGGCTGAGCTGGGCCACTATAATTTAATTCAAACCCAGCCCGGCCCAGCCCACTTCAAAGGTGGTCCCGGGCTAACCCAGCCCGTTACTGTAGCGGGCTTAGACGACCCAGCCCGGCCCAGTTGACATCTTTACTTTTGAATAAAGGAAAATAAAGAGCCTTTTAAGGCCAAGGACTTGGATAAAGAGCTATTATTCTTCTCTGTCCTTCCAAGAGAATCCGACACTAGAGAGAGATGGTCAGGCTTTAGCTAGCTTTACCTTAGGGCCTTACTAATTTGCAGGAAACAAGGTAACCCACCCCTCAACTACTTGGGGCGGTTTCATTATGTTGTATGTTTCCATTGCAGGTTTAGAGATCTTGATGGCTCGAGGTGCATTGAATCAGGTAGTAATGATGCTCAACTAGGGGCGAGGACAACTAGGGGCGAGGACCATCTGCAGGTCATATAATATTTAGAATTATAATACCTAAAATTAATTACACCAAGAAAAATCTCAGGTCAATTTAGTCTATGTCCTTAGGAACGAACTAATCAAATATATTTCATTAAGAAAATATTACAAATTGAGAAAGAATACCTGACTTGGATTCAAAGGCTACATGGGGAAGAATCTATTTATAGTGTTAGATCATTTGCAAATTTTTTGAATTTCCTACATGCGAGAAAAAAAAAAAAATTTGTCCTAATCTATTAGACTTCCAATGTGGAAGGTTAAATTGTCTCAAAAAGACAACAGCTCGATGGGTTTGTGTAGCCTTGGATACAGGAGTACATGGAGGTGGCGCAATTCTTGTCTCTTGCTCACACAATTGGTACATTTCTGTTTTGGGTGGATCCAATACATGTGTAGATAAGACTAATATTTGCAGGAAACAGGAGAGTAATAGCCGAAAGGAGGAATTCATTCTACATGGGTTTGATCCTTTCATTTTTAAACTTATTATGGGGCTTTACAATTTGTAACTTTCTTAAATTTGCACTTGGTGCACAATTGTGACAATTGGTTTCGAGATTCGATTGGGTGGCAAGCTATTGATGGAACAATGCAGCATGGGATTGGAGCACAGAACAAGAAGTCAGGAGTCCTGGCCAGATATTTACTCGGTAATTAACGGTCTGCAACTTGTACACCTTGTCCGACCCTGTTCGAAAACCAAATACTGCCTTCAAAAGCTTGCTTTTCCTGAATATGGACGATCATAATTGCAAGCTCAACTATCCTGAGGATGCCGTCGCAGCGCTGATCATTCGTTGCAAGGCTGGTTACGACTCATTCCTGCCTTTAATCCGGATGTCTTAGCGCCTGTTGCTTAGGCCAACGATTGATCATCTAAAGTTGACATGTAATAGGGATGTTATGGATGATTATGGCTCCCTGATTGTCTTGTATGTTTATTCTTTTGTTGGGCATCATTTCTGCACATTTTCATTAAGTGACAGGTGGCTATGGTTTTCGTATTCATATATGGGAGTTTTTCAATAATAATCCCACAATCTCGTTGACTAGTGTTGCATGCAATCACGTGTTTTCATCACATTTGGGCAGGCTTATAACGAACGTGCTTTTTTGTTACCATAATAGAATTACACAGACCTCCCCTGGGGGTTACTTTTATTACAGAGATCCCTAGGGTTACTTTTACTATCAGGAATTAGGATTGGGAATTGTAGTGGGTTGGGCTTACACTGGATTGGTTTATATTTTTGGGTTGGGCTGACGAGGTGGGCTTTGTTTTTTAATCTTGTTTTGATGGATCATTTACTGTACAGCGCTTTGGGTTTAAGCCTGGTCACATTTTTTGCCCAATGGGTCTGAGCTATTGGTGTAGAAATTGGAAATCTTGGCCCAGGTTTTGAGAGTGGGCTTAATTGCTTCTTTTTTGGGCGTAGGCTGAGCTTGAGCATATTTGAGCTGCGGAAAATGGGTCCAATATGCATCTTCAATTCTGGGAGTTTTTGGGGTGTGCAATGTTGGGGCTTATTTTAAGGTATAATGCTAATGTGATTGGGCTGAAATATGTTCGACCTAATTTAAACTTCACTTGTATCTTCCTTTACATGCATGATGTATCTTATTAGTTTGGCTCCATATTAATTTAAAGAAAATTTTATGTCCAAACCCAGTGCTTGGTTTCTTTAAAAAAAGAGAAATGAATAATCTTGAAAATTTATAGATAGGATGAAAGTATAGAGAGTAGCGACAAAATTTAAAGAAATAACTAGATATAGTAAATTACAAAAATGAAATTAGATATCTTGAAACAGATAATTAAAATTTTAAGAAAGCAAAGACATGGATGGAGAACAATTTTGAATCCTAAATTACAAGTTAGACTTGTTAGTTATTTTAGGGATGCTTCGTGTGTGTGTGTGTATATATATATATAAAAGGAAGCCCCCACCCCAAAAAAAAGGGGTGATTTGTTGCATCTCGGAAATAATAATGTTTAAGCATGATCATACATGTCAACAGGAGTTGATCAAGTAGTTAAAGGATTAGTTCTCGAATGTAATGAACAAAGTTCGAATCTTTTGGGGCCTTTGGCGCCATTACAAACTAGTTGAATTTCCTTAAACATATATCATAGGGTGGGACAGGTCCTCTTTCTCATGGCACGTCTGCTTTATAACATTTGAGTTTTCCCCTTCAAAGATTACATAATCCCAGCCGCATGACTGATAATGCAGCTAAAGCTTCAACTGTGGTCGCGTTTGAAGAGTAAAATTTTCGATCGGTCTCCCACCCAATACAATGTCCACCTAAATATCTAGATTTTCTATATTTGGGCATATATACACTTGGATCTCCCTTAATTTTAGAATTTTTTTTTTTCTAAGTGAGGCCAAGTAATGAAGTATTTGCATTTAATTCCGTTTGGTACACACTACTAACGGAATCGGGTTGAGGCGAGTTAATCTCGGCTCTGTCGTTAATATCTATCATTGCCCATCCCGCGGATATATTGCTGACTCATGGCACCTCATTAGACGAAAGGTTTGTACGGTGCATTTTGGTACTGGTTTAACTTCAATGTGCTTGCCAGATTTTAGGACATGGTATGCTTGATGTTGTCATTGTATGTGCTCATGTCGTAAGGCATATAATTTTGGTTTCATTCATAGTTTCATACATAAGAAATGATATTTTTTCAAGGGATAACATCCCATTTGTGCCAAATTGGTTGTTTTCCAGAGTTCTCTGGCTTTGTGAATGTCATTGAATGGGAAATCTTTATCATTGTGAATCTTACCCCTAATTGTCCTGTCTTTTGATATGTGTTTAACAATTTTATAAAATGGGTCTCTCTTTCGAAGAATATATCCATAGTTAAAGGCTTCAAACAGCTACCTTTGAAAGCTCACTAGTGATTCAGAGACGTTGCCCCCTGTTTCTGTTCAAATACTCATGTGAGAAAAATGTCCTCTGTTTGTATACTGATTTACACTTACAAAATGTGAGAAAATTATATTAAAACATTTTTTAAAGACAAAAGTGGTATTATATTTATGAATATGTGGTAATGTAGGAATTCACAAATTTTGAGGCAAATTCACAGCCACTGAAGTGAACTAGGGCTGGATGGATTTAGTGCAAGTTTGGGCTTTTTTATTGGAGGTTAAAATAAAGCAATTTTGAGAAGAGTGGTTCTGCTTCAAAATATGTATACAATTTTAGTGGATCAAAATGAATTAGTGCTTGTTCCAAAAAAAAAAAAAAAAAAAAATGAATTAGTGCTTTGTCTTTTGGACTTATTTTATGATTGATTTTATATATTTGTTCCAAGAATGTTAAGGTCTGTAGCTTGTGTGGAAATGCTCTAGATAATGATGAGCGACTGACATGTTAGTGGTGACCTGATAAAATGTGTGTCAAAAAGAAAAGGTAAGTATAGGTTTGAACTATCTTTCAACAAAATGTAATGTTAAAAAGGGTCAGTCAACAAAATGTCACCTACTTGTGTTTTGATTTCTCTTTACATGTGCAGATTGTTTATTAACTCATCATGGACGAAAACAGCAGATTACGATTTATGTATGTGTAATTTCTAAAACTCAAGGAGGTCAAAAGTTAAATATGCCTAACTACATTGTGTTTCTATATAATTTACTTCTCACCAATATATATATATATATATATATATATATAATTTAGCCTATATTTTATTTAAGCTCATATAATTTTATATTGTATGTTAGCTTAATTTATGGAGCTTCATTCTTTATATGAATAGATATTTATATTATTTTATTACACTAATTCGTAGTTTTTCATAAAATTGAAAAAGTAAAACTAGGTTTTCTTATTCGCGACAAAAACGTGATTTTACTTGTTATCATTAATATAAAAAAAGTTTGAACTAATTCATACAACCAGATTGAACTGAAATAGCTATACCTTCATAATGTGTAGACATGATCTCCGAAAAGTGGCATAGAAAATACAAACAACGAAGTCTAACTTCAACGTCCAATTTCGGATGAATTAAAGCAAACACAATTCACAAAATGTCCATACAAACTTAAAGTCTAAAGCATTACATATATAGCATTTTAAGTAACTCAGCTACTGAACCATGAATCCACCGGAATATGGTATGCCCATACGAGGGAGCCATTCACTACCCGTAATAAATTCATCAACCGTGAACATCTGCACCTCCTCTTTCCGGCTCGCACTTTTGTACCCCTCCCAATTAACTCGGTTAGTGGTAGATGCACCTGGCCCTCGATTATTGTATTCCACGTACGTTACCGTAGACGTGGTTCTGTTCTCCCATCCTAGCCATCCTTCTGGTCGGATGATACTATCCAGATAGGACTCCATTACGACAACCGTGGAGTAATTTGACCACGGTCTACCTAGGTAAGCCTCGAATGAAGCTTTTTGTAGCTCCATTCCAGGCGCCACCGTCAAAGTACAATTTTGTATGACAAATCCTGAATGAGTTTCTATGCTGCCTTGTTTGTGTTGGGCCGTGAAGGTGCTGGTCCTTGGTAGACGCGAAAATAAGTAGCATGACTGGAAAATAGCTGTAGCCGCGCCAAATACAAAGTCCACTGTCCCGTAAACACTACACTCTTTATAAAATTGCACGTAATCTTTGGCATAAAGGGTATCCTGATAGCCTAAGAAAGTGCATCTGTAGAAAGCAGACATGTTGGACAAGCTAGCCATAGCCACGGCTTGAGAACCGTCTCCGGCCGAGTTCTCAAACGTGAGGAACTTGGCCGTAAATCCATCTCCGAGGACAACTGTGCAAATTCAGCATCCCAAAATTCTCAGAAGAAGAAGACAAAGGAAAAAAAATTCTCAGAGTATTATCCAGAATTTCTGTAAGTTACCATCTACACATGGAGTGGGATATAATTATATAAAAAGCTTTAGCAAAGACAGCATTCTTCACTTAAAAAATGTAATATAAGATATTAATCTCATAGTACGTACAAAATAAACTGGACAAAAGTGCATTCTCTAAGCTGTCCCTCGCTGCTATTTTGGTGTTTGTGATTTGTGGTTGGTTCAACTCGATTAGGTAGGATGATTGGTTACCGGTTTCTTAAACTATTTTGGTGCGTCTAAACAAATATTGGCGATTCTAGAATAATTAAACAACTTCTTATAGTTTGCTGCAAAAGCATTCTATTCCATTCATTGATATCCTTGATTCTGCCTGCCCTGCTTGGTTTACGTTACTCTATTTGCACTAATTTCTGAGATGTTATTCATTGTGAAACAAAAAGAAAGCATTGTTTCCGGGTACCAATTCGGAGCAAGGCAATGGTATACATTAAGGATAGTTATTTAATTTCAAATTTTAATGACTTAATTACCCATCTCAAACCGAACATTGACGAATTGAGTCAAATGGTTTGGAATTTAATCTTGGCGAATGGACTAGAGGCTCAAAATGCTAACTCAAGTTAAAAACCTAAACTCAAATTAGTGTTAAAAAGCTACACTGAAGTTAATTTCACTTAATAAGCCCTAATGAAATTAGGGGGTGTTTGATAGGAGACATGAAAATTTTGGGTGGCCTTTTAAGTGATATTAAGTGAAGAATGACTTTATTAATCCACTGTTCGATATGTGATTTTGCCCCTATTAATGCAATTTAATCATTGTCGGCCATCTTCTGCTTGATACAAAAGATCATTAGTTAAGTAAAAATCGATCAATTACTAAGTTACCCCCGGTGAGGACTTTCCCTTTCAACCAGCTGCAGTACATTTTTAGTCGGTATTGGGAAGGGCAAGATGGAGATATAAAAGTTAATAAATGTTAATCACAAGCCCACCCAAGAGATTCAAAAAGAGAGCTAAGTGGTGAACAAATAGGTGAATACCGTGGGCCAGGCAACCCGACTTATAAAGGATGGAAAAGAAAACAAAAATTATCATTATGTAAAATGTATTTCACTATCCCTACAATTTAGCAACAAAGAAAAAGTACCACGTATCACATAAAAAAAGTATATCATTTTAGTAACAAAACAAACTCTTTTGCAATTAAACGCACAGAAGAAGTAAATTTTATGTTTGTCGCTGCTAAATTATAATTTATAGCTACCTTACTTACGAAAGGTGGCCGACTCAAGCGTGCTGAAATCAGGAGCGCGCTGGTTCCATGAAATCCTCGTCGTGAGTTCTCCATCACCGATGAGAGCAATGTTCGTCTTGTTCTCCCACACCACTACACGCTCGAGATATAACCCAGCCTCCACGTGAATATAATACCTCGTTGAACTGTTAAACGGGGCTGCAGCTATGGCTTCCGTGATAGTGTTGTACGCCCCGATTCTGTTCTTCGATACGGTGGCATTGAAGAATACTTGTTGAACGTGTCTGTGCTTGGAATTCTTTTCCTTCATTTGCATGTAAATGGAGATTCCAGCCATAGCTACAAAAAGACCAATAAAACCCGCAAGGAAAGCTTTTGCCATGGTGAATACAAGTGATCAAGAATTGGAAGCACAGCGGTGTGACTGTAGTTCTGATTTTGCAGTTTGCTCAATTAGAGGTGGACTTCAGTTTATAAACTTGAAGAAAGAAATTGCCATGTGAAAGAGTCCATTAAGTGTGTTGAAGTATCAAAATCGGTATATCCCCAAATGGAGGCGTACTTGGATTGGACGAGTAGATGAAAAAGGAAGCTATTGAGGTTTATAATTATATGTCACACTGTGTTGTATAATAATTTTTGGTTTGTATATTGTTTGAATTTATGCACTCTTTGTGTTATTATTATTATTTTTTTTTTGGATTTGTATATAGATAGTAATATTTGGTGACACCAACTCGCAAATGCATGAGACATTTAGGGAAAACACAATATTTTATCTTGATTTGGCTGACAATGTTTTGTTCAATTCCACACTCAGTTTTATCTTTTTTACTTTTTTGTGATTTGGTTGGTAGTTTCATGTGCTCGTTCAATTCATGGATGCTAACATTTTACAGTCACAACTTGATTACATTTCTCCGACAGCAACTATATATTAGTGATTTAATTTGTTTGTAGTTTCATGTGTATGTACATTGTATGAAATATGAAGTATATATGCACTCTTGTGTATTATATTCGTTTGCGCATGTTGGTTGTTCTGACTATAACATGTTAGCATCCATGACACATGAAACTACCAAATATTCTCGAAAAAGTGTAAGGGTGGTGAAGTTGAGTGTGGAAGTAAAGAAAAAATTATCAGCAGAATAAAGATAAAATTAAAATATCTTGTTTTCCCTTGATGTCTCTCATGCATTTGTGAGTGGGTGTTACTAAATAAAATCATGCATATACGAATTTGGTATTAAAATGAGATTGAAATGTAGATTAATTTCACATTCTTTACGTCATGCCAAAATGTTCTAGGAGTACTATTAATTGACACATATAAATTTGAGCATGTGTGATTTTTATTTTATAAGTACAAACCACACCACAACACTAAGGTTTTGGATAATTACAAAAACGTCTATTTGGTTTCGTTTTCCAGAACCCTTGTGAAATTTGTTCGTTGTTTGTAAAAATGTCATTGTGTTAAGAGGTTTGTTACGTCGGGCTATAATCGGACACTTCCATCGTGCTATGAGCGGACAATTCCGAAGAAATGGTAAGATATGGGTAAGAGTATACTCGCGGATATCCCTATTACCGGAAAACCTACAGAAGTCAGAATGGGAAGAGGAAAAGGAAATCCTACGGGTTGGATTGCTCGTGTGTCCACGGGACAAATCCTATTTGAAATGGATGATGTGAGTTTGTCAAATGCTCGAGAAGCCACTACATATTTTAAAATTTTCAAAATGCCCTTCTCTGTGCGAAAATGTATCTTTTATTTTCATTTTAATTCCCTACTGACTTATTCAGTAGATCACATGAAGGACTCGCTTTCATGTATTTTACATTTTAGAATTTTAGGGACTATTTTGTCAAGTATTTTTAATGAGGCCAATTTTTCGTATAAATCAATCTTAATTGCATGGAATAAAAAAAGAGAACTTAAATTAATTTGCAAATAGGTTTTTTATCATTTCTTTTCTTAAGCATGCCTAATATCCAGAAACAACTTAACAAACCCATGATATTCAATCCGGTTGATGACTTGAAAATTAAATGAGAGAGACATATTAAGGTGCAGTTATAATAAATTTTATATTTTATTAGTATATTACACACTCAATATCGATATACTCTTTTCAGAGTAGCCCTTATAGGTCATGCATGTGTTTATTATATTCCGTCAATTTTTTTTACTAACATGTTGGTTTGAGACATATATTCTTGAATCATGATAAGTTTCTTTTACGTGATGAATCCATTAGCGTGGGGACCAAATGCATGTGCAATAGGATACGGATAATATCTCATATAAATGGACATAAATGTAATTGAACTTTTATTATCCTCCGACCACCTTAAGTTTTTAGTTTCTTTTTACTTCTTTGTTGCCCAATCTGTCAGTTTTTCGTTTTTTTGAGAGCCCAATCGGTCAGTTAGTAAAAGCACTTTAAATAGTTTCGCCATGCATAACGATTATGATGAAATTATGAAAAGAAAAAGTTTGAAACATGGCTTATAATTAATAACTCCCTCCTAATTTAAAATAATTTAGTTTATCCGTCATGTAAAAAAAAAAAATCTATACTAACTCCCTAATTCAAATTTATAATTTGATTTCACTCCTCACTCACCTAAATTGACTGTAATACTCTTACTAATTTCTTTTTGCTTTTCATATTTCAATTTATACCTGAGTACTTTAATTTTTACGAATAATACTCTATTTTTAAATCTAAATACTTTAATGGTTATGAACAATTCTTCGATCATAAATTTAGTTACTTTAACTTTTATGAATAATACTTTAATTTATACATAAGTACTTTAACTTTTACAAACAACACTCTATTTTTTTTTTTCTTTATTTTTTTTTTCCTCATACTTCAATTTTAAACCTGAGTACTTTAAAATTTTGCAAATAATACTCTATTTTTAAATCTCTATACCCTGTTTTATAATTTGGATACTCTGTTTCATAATTCGAAAAATTTATAATAGTTTATTTTATAATTTAAATACTCTCTTTTATAATTTCAATACTCTGTTTTATAATTTGGATACTTTATAGTTTCTAATTAATATTTCAAAATATAAATCAACAATTAATCTTTACCCCATCATCCACCTACACAAAAAAAAAAAAAAAAATATATATATATATATATATTATAAAATTTATATATGAAGTATGAAAATTATATTTTGAAGTATTAATATACAAAATAAAAGTATAAAATTGCTTACATGAGGTATTATGTTAATAAAATGGTTTGTGTTGCAGGAAAAAGTGATATGTTATGTCATTTCATGTTTCTTTAAGGATATTTTGGTAATTTTATCAAAAATTGGGAGTAAAATCAAATTATAAATTTGAATTGGGGAGTTAGTATTGATATTTTTTCCATGGGGGAATGATGTCAAATTTGTCTTGTACCTTGGGAAGTTTTGCCACGTTCCCCCTTCGAAATATTTGCAATTAAAATTGTTAAAGACTTTTGGTAATATGATAGGTATCAGAATTTAGGAGTATATATATATATACTTATCAAATTGAGCAAGCTTAGTACCCAAAAAACATACACATTTTCTTGGATTAAAATCTTTTTTTTTTTTTTTTCCCCTTTTTCATCTTTCATTTCACTGTATCGATCACACTGATATGTAAATTGGATGAAACATCTGTTTCCAAGATAAAAAGTTTGTCACTTTATGTTCGTTCAATTTTCACATAAAGATAATCCATATAATGAAACAGGAGATTAAAGAGGGAACTCGGATTTTGGTTTTGTCCTTCCATATATATCTCATACGCAAACACACAATTATTGAAAAAGACATATTTTTCTTATTTGAACTTCTTGGCCGTACAACTACCATTGCATGGAACCTTTTCATAATTTTCTCGCAGATTCACACGTTGTTGCATGGATTAGGTATTATGTTACGTAGTTTCATGATAAAATTTAACAACCATTGTTAATTTACGGACCATATCTTCTGCTCCAATTTATGCTTCATTTTCTACTCCACACATCAAATGTATGACATGTGTCCAATTGTGAGATTTTATTGAAATGTATAGCTAATGCGGGTCCCGTAAAAAACTATCGGTGTGTTCATATAGTTAGTCGTAAAGGGGGAAAAAAAACAAACAAATTCATTTATTCCTGTTATCTTCTTTCCTCCAAAAAATCTCACAATTTGGGTTTCTTATCCAAAAATTCCTTCAAATTCTCACACACAACAATTCGTTATTCATTAAAAAAAAAAAAAAAAAAGCATGTCAGGATATGTTTAACATCGTTTTTCTGACATCGTTCATAAATACCAAAAACCATAAAAAAAGAAATTGATCCTCATCTATTCAAGAAATCAAAATAAAAAAAGAACACAATTTTCAAAAAATCCTCATCTATTCAAGAAATCATAAAAAAAAGGATCGAAATTATTTAAAAACAAAATCTAAAAAAACATCTTATATGTCTTTAAGAAATCAAAAATACATAAACTAATATCCATGCCACATACGAGTTAGAATTAAACTTGGAAACTAATTGTCAATTCAGTAGATACAAGGAAAATAATTATTAGTTCAATATAAACCTTGAAAAATGAGATCAAATTAAAGTTGGAAACTAATTATCAATTCAGTAGATACTAGAAAAACAATCATGAGTTCAATATAAACCCAGACATAAGAGGACAAAAACAACAAGAGACTTCAGAAATCTTCATTGGCAAACGACGCAAAAATATCTTAATACTTCAGAATTGTCAACTTCCATCTTCTTTGGCACAACGGTCAGTTTTCTTCAATCTCAACTTATATTAAGTAGTTAAGATGATCTGGTATTACTTATTACACAAAATGCTAAGGAGAAGCAATAGGAACAAGGCTGAGGCTAGGAATAACTATGAAGGGACGATGGGCACACATAATATAGACACTCTTGGTGAGCGCCCTCTTTACATTGATTATGTTCATGCTAATATTACTATGCTTTCTATGGCCATTTTTGTGTTTTTGAATGGGTATGATAACATCTTGGCTCTAGGCTGTGAGAGAGGTACCGTGTTTTTTATGATACAGGTCAACGGTTACTACTAGTCTAATAGTCAGGTGAATAAAAGGGCTACGCGTGCAAGCCGTGGCCATTGTCATGGGCAAGTCTGGAACTATGTAATTGATGATTTCTTTGTACATGATGTCCGACAACAACCTAAGTTCATGCAGAGCCCTGTGGACGCGAGTGATATTGATGCGAGTCCTTGCTGCCTAATGGACGTCACATTGAGGAACATTTTCGCCCGGAAGTCTGAGCGCCTCTATAAGAGGCCAGCGAGTTCTCCAAAGTTTCCATTTCGTATGAGGGGCGTTGCCGCTGTCTCTAACATGGAACATACGATGTCCTACAATCAATTTTCTCTGAAGAATTTTAGTGGTGCTAGTTTGATTTGCTTTATGTATTTCCGTGGGCACCACAACATGCATAGTCTGGCTGATCCTTGGATTATGCATCTTTGTACTCCTTCTGACTTTGGTTTTTTATATATGAGGTGGATGCCTCGGTAAAAACTCCACGGCTCCTTGCCGAATTTAAAAAAAAAAAAAAAAAAACTTATATTAAGTAGTTTTTTGAATTAATTCAGATTTTCAATTGCAATTTGTCATTAATTAGGAAAAGAAAGATGGATGCAAATAAAATGACACATAGAAAGCTAAACTTTTCTTCTGATGACAATAATAAAGAAAAAGAAGATATGATTGATACTGAGAAAATTCCAAAAATTGGTATGGAATTTGATACTGAGGAAGACGCATATAATTTTTATAATCAGTATGCGAAGTCAGAAGGCTTTAGTGTTTGGATCATAAAGATTCTAGTGGAAGAATTCTTGACAGAACATATTGTTGTTCGCGTCAAGGTAGCAGATCAAAATATAAAAGAGATGTAAATGTTAAATCTCATCAACCAGAATCTGGAACACGGTGTGGTGTAATGATGCAAGTCAAAGTCGCGATACTTGCAAATATAAAGTTGTTAAATTTGTGGTTGAACATAGTCGTCATGAGCTTGCAACTTCTTATAAAGTCCATGTATTGAGGTCTCATCAAGAATATGACTATTGCACATAAATCACAAGCAATTGATATAAGTAATTCTGGAATAGCGCCTAGAAATGGCTTTACCCTGATGGCTGAACAGGTCGGAGGACGAGATAAAATTGGATTCACTTGTGAAGATTATAAAAATTATTTGCGGTCAAAGAGAACTGTAGAAATGAAAATTGGTGATACAGGAGGTGTACTTGAATACTTGCAACATAGACAATTTCAAGATCCACAATTGTTTTATGCAATCCAAGTTGATAACGAAGATATGTCAGCTAATATATTGTGGATTGATGCACAAATGAAGGAAAAATGGGCACTGGTTTATGGAAGAGAGACAATTTGTGCAGATATGGCTACTACTCAGCGTAGTGAAAGTATGAATAGTATTCTGAAAAAGTATGTGAGATACAAATATAATTTGATGTATCAGTTTATTGCATGGATTTGTAGGGCAAATTTAGCTAAATTCAAGCAGTTTTAAGAACTTATAACGTGATTTATGCTCCTTATTAGGTACCTTTTACCTTGGAGTTGGAAAGACGGATAAAAGCAAAACCATGCAATAAAGGGCGAAAAACGAGAGATTTCTAGGGGACACGCCCGTGTCCCCGTGGCAGAGCAAACTGAGACACGCCCGTGTCTCAGTACAGAAGTGATCCTCGGAGTTCAGGAGGTGACACGCCCGTGTCACCTATGTAGAGAAAATTGTTGCACGCCCGTGACCAGGTACAGAGAAGCTGGAGATCATGACACCCCCGTGTCATTGAGAAGAACAGATCTTGACACCCCCGTGTCAAGTGGAAAAGCGCAAACACGATTTTATTTCGTGACACGGGCGTGTCACATTTGAAGGCATGACCCTTGCACGCCCGTGTCACGGGGCGGTTTCAGAATTCGGAGTTCTATATATACGCGGATTTGAGGCGGAATAAGAGAGCTTTTGGACTACTCTTTTCCCAGAAGTTCAAGAACACTTGGAGATAGAAGAAACACGAAGATAGAGAGTTGAAGATTCATTCCAATCACAAGACTTTGTCAATTTGGTTTTATTTACTGCTTTCCGATCAAACTAATTCCTCAAGTTTTGGTTTTTCAATTCTAGCATAATCTAGTTAGTTGCTTGAGATTCGTTTTTGGATACTTAGGTTAGAATTCAGAATTATTAATTCCGTTTTGATGTTTATGTTAGACATGAGTATTTTGAATGCAATTCCTTTGATTTTAATGAGTTTTAATTCAAATATGAGGAACTAATCTCCTAGGGTTAGGGGGTAAGGATTATGCATCTAAGGTGTTTGAATTAATGCTTGAGTAAATTTGTGTGATTCTTTGTTAGGAAAACGGTATTGAATAAGCTGGGAATGGATTGGCCATCCATGAACATGTTGTAAATTATCCGATAATCAAGAGATTGAGGATAATTGAGAGTGTTTTCTGAAACTTAGATCTTTTGGGCTTAAAGAAATTTAACCCTAATTTCTACAACCCGTATTTAGAATTCCATGCCAAGCCGCTAGGTTTTAAATACACTAATCTTGTTCTATTCGATTAATTTGGTTACTAAGTGATTGTGAGAACAACACTTGGCTTAATTAATTAGACATCTAGCCTTCGAAAGAAGCTAGGTATAACATCGTGATTAGGTTGAAGAATCATACATCCGTACTTAAGTATTGCTTTGATCATAAAAGAGCATATGATTTACTCCCCGACCTATTTTAATTAAGTGGTTAAATCTTGCGTTATTTGTTAGCTCGTGTGTTTGATTACTTATTATTTAAGTTTAATTTTGTCATAGTAGTATAGCACAACTCTGTCAATCTTTTCCGGTCTTTAGATTAGAAATAGTCATAAAAGTGGTTGTTGAATTCCCTTCCCTGTGGATACGATACCTTAAGTGTTGCAATCGGATTTAGAACTTACACTTGGGTTCAAGATTTGTCTATCAAGTTTTTGGCGCCGTTGCCGGGGAAGGCGTTTAATTCAATATTACTTTAGTGATTTTTCTGGTGCTTTAGACCACCCTTTCTGTTTGATTTCTTTTTGAAGTGCGTTGGATTTGACCACAGGTTTTCCCCATTGCAGGTACCTAGTTTATGCTACGATCGAAAGGCTTGGAACCCTTGCCTTACGATCCTGAAATTGAGAAGACTTGTAGGGCGAATCGAACGAAGCGAAAAAAGGAAAAGAAGCAGAAAGTAAACCCAATCCCAATGGCACAACCCGTAAACGAGCAACCAACCACACTCCAGGATTATGCCATTCCTAACATTGGCTTAATCCAGAACAACTTGACTCGCCCCGCCGTGGAGGCGAACAACTTTGAAATCAAAACTGGGTTCATCAACCTTTTACAACAGAACCCGTTCGGAGGTTTACCACATGAAGACCCCGCATCACATTTGTCCTACTTTTTGGATGTCTGTTCGACCTTTAAGATCCACAACGCCTCTGATGATGCGATCCGAGTTAGGCTCTTTCCCTTCTCCCTAAGGGATAAAGCCCGGACATGGATTTCGACCTTGTCAAACGAGACACTTCAGACATGGGCAGACCTCTCTAAGGCCTTTCTCGCCAAGTTCTACCCTCCTAGTAAGACCATGAGGTACAGAGACGAAATAACGAGCTTCAGGCTCTTTGATGGGGAAACATTGTACGAAGGATGGGAAAGATATAAGGAACTGCAAAGGAAGTGCCCGCATCACCGTGTTCCAGGATGGCAATTGGTACAAATCTTTTACAACGGAATGACAGAGAACATGAAAATCATGGTCGATGCAGCAGCGGGAGGAGCATTTATGGCACTGTCCGAGGAAGTAGGAATGCAACTTCTTAACAAGATGGCAGCAAATAGCAGTTGGACAAAGGAGAGGAGCAATCCTCCTCCAAAACCTGAGGCAGGCATACTCGCCACTGACACTGTGACAGCTTTAAATGCCAAGTTCGAAGCACTAAACCAAAAGCTAGACCGACTTGCAATTGCTACAGCACGAAACACTGTGGCACAGTCAAACGCCCTACAGGTATTATGTGAAATTTGTGGTGGTCCCCATTCATTTGATATTTGTCCGTCTACCAATGCAGGTGCACAGGTTGTTGTTGGTCAAGAACAAGTCAATTACGTGCAGAATCAAAGACCAGCAAATGACCCATACTCAAACACCTACAACCCAGGTTGGAAGAATCATCCGCACTTCTCGTGGTCAAACAATCAGAATGTTCAAAACCCAAATCCAAATCCAAGACCACAGTTCCAACCAAGACAACAGGGACAACATCCACCGCAACAAAATCAGCAGAGATTCGCACCCCCTCCACAACCACCGCAAGAACAGAAGCCGGGGTGGGAGGCGGCCCTTGAGAAGTTCATAAATGTTTCGAATGATAGGTATCAGAAACTCGAATCTCAGGTAGAACAGGTGCTGGTTCAAAATAAAAATTTGGAAGTACAGGTGGGCCAGTTGGCTAATTCAATCAATGTTAGAGCCCAAGGAATGTTTCCAAGCAAACCTGTGGAGAATCCGAAAGAGCAGTGTAAGGCCATTACACTACGAAGTGGCACGACTTATAAAGAGCCTGCAAAACCGGTGGAAACCGAAGTGAGAAAGGAAAAGGATACCGTTGTGGAACCTGAGACCTTTGTCGAGGCATCGAAGGAGGAGGAAGAAGTACTGACAAGTGAGCCCCCTTCAAAGCCAAAGACATCAGTGGCACCCAAACCATATGTGCCACCACTTCCTTTCCCACAGAGATTTCAAAAGCAAAGGTTGGAGAAACAATTCGAGAAGTTCTTGAATATCTTTAAGGAACTACACATCAACATCCCCTTTGCCGAGGCTCTAGCTCAGATGCCCACTTACGTCAAATTCTTGAAGGAGATCCTCTCCAACAAGAGGAAATTGGAGGACTATGCCACGATTGCACTTACTGAGGAGTGCAGCGCCATTCTACAACATAAGCTTCCACCAAAGCTTAAGGATCCAGGGAGTTTTTCAATTCCTTGCACAATTGGTCAAATGTCCTTTAATAAAGCTTTATGCGATCTTGGTGCTAGTGTGAGTCTAATGCCCTTATCTGTTTGCAGGAAACTTGGACTGAATTCATTAAAGCCAACAACCGTTTCCCTACAGCTAGCGGATCGATCAGTCAAGTACCCCACGGGAGTCCTGGAAAACGTGTTAGTCAGGGTTGGGAAGTTTTACCTGCCCGTAGACTTCATAGTGTTGGACATGGAAGAAGATCAAAACATGCCGCTCATTCTAGGGAGGCCTTTCTTAGCCACAGCAGGAGCTTTAATTGATGTGAAGAGTGGCATTCTAACTCTTCGTGTGGGAGATGAACAGGTGGAGTTTAATCTGTTCAAAGCAATGAAAGGACCGGTGATCGAAGAACAATGCAATATGGTGGAAATCGGAGCACAGACACCGATGTCCGTAAGCAATGAAGACCCTCTCGAACTCTGTTTAAGAGGACTCACTGACCACATTGACGGGGAAGACATATTAGAAGAACTGGCTGCCTACGCAAAGGCACTTGAAGCCACCCCGTACGTACCATTCCGAAAGAGGTTTGTATATGAAGAGTTGGGTACAGGTAAGCCCACTCTTCGTCCTTCTATTGAGTCAGCTCCCAAGTTAGAACTGAAACCCCTCCCCGCTCATTTGAGATATGCTTATTTGGGTAAATCTGAAACACTGCCTGTTATTGTTGCCTCTGATTTAACTGATGCACATCATGATGCCTTGTTGAGAGTTTTGCGAGAACATAAACGAGCGATAGGTTGGACTATTTCTGACATCAAAGGGATTAGCCCATCTATTTGCATGCATAAAATTCTTATGGAAGATAACCATAAACCCTCTGTAGAGCATCAGCGCAGATTGAACCCGAACATGAAAGAGGTAGTTAGGGCTGAGGTACTGAAATTGTTAGATGCCGGGATAATTTACCCTATCTCGGATAGCAAGTGGGTTAGCCCTGTACAGGTAGTACCTAAGAAAGGGGGGATGACTGTAATCAAAAATGAAAAGAATGAGTTAATTCCAACTAGGACAGTCACGGGTTGGAGAGTCTGTATAGATTATAGAAAGCTGAACAATGCCACTCGTAAAGATCACTTTCCACTTCCCTTTATTGATCAGATGTTAGAACGATTAGCCGGACATTCTTATTACTGTTTTCTGGATGGGTATTCAGGGTATAACCAAATTGCTATAGCTCCAGAAGATCAGGAAAAATGTACGTTTACCTGCCCTTATGGTACTTTTGCGTATAGGCGTATGCCTTTTGGGTTGTGTAATGCCCCGGCTACTTTTCAGCGATGCATGATGGCCATTTTCTCTGATTTTATAGAACGCACAATGGAAATTTTTATGGATGACTTTTCTGTGTTTGGTTCTTCTTTCGATTCTTGCTTGCATAATCTTGCTCAAGTTTTGCAGAGATGTGAAGAAACTAACCTTGTGCTAAATTGGGAGAAGTGCCATTTCATGGTAAAGGAAGGGATAGTGTTGGGTCACAAAGTTTCAGAGAAAGGCATTGAGGTGGACAAGGCCAAGATTGATGTGATTGCAAAATTGCCTCCACCCACCAATATCAAGGGAGTGAGAAGTTTCCTTGGTCACGCCGGGTTTTATCGCCGGTTCATCAAGGACTTTTCGAAAATTACCTTACCTTTATGCAAGTTACTGCAAAAAGATACTGAATTCGTGTTTAATGATGATTGCTTACTTGCATTTGATAGGTTGAAGAAGGAGCTTACCTCGGCACCAATCATGGTTGCACCGGATTGGACTATACCGTTCGAGCTAATGTGCGATGCAAGCGATTTGGCTATTGGAGCAGTTCTTGGCCAACGAAGGGAGAAACGTTTACACGTTATCGCATATTCTAGCAAAACTTTAAATGATGCACAATTAAATTATGCTACTACTGAAAAGGAATTATTAGCTATTGTGCATGCTTTTGACAAGTTTCGGTCTTATTTGATAGGTTCGAAGACAATTGTCTACACGGACCACGCAGCAATCAAGTATCTCCTTTCGAAGAAGGATTCAAAGCCCCGTTTGATTAGATGGATTCTATTGCTTCAGGAGTTCGATCTTGAAATTCGTGACAAGAAGGGGACGGAGAACTTAGTTGCAAATCACTTGTCAAGATTAGAGGTTGGGGACAAGGAGGATGAGTACGAGGAGGAGATTACTGAGAATGTCCCTGATGAGGAGTTGTTTGCAGCCGATGCAATAGTTCCTTGGTACGCAGATATCGTGAATCACATGGTTTGCAAAGCTCTACCACCGGGCATGAATTTCCATCAGAAACAGAGATTCTTATCCGAAGTGAAACGTTATTATTGGGAAGAGCCCTATGTATATAAGCACTGTTCAGATGGTCTAGTACGGAGATGTGTCCCGGAGGTTGAGGCTGATGAAGTGCTTGAGAGATGTCATGCAAGCTTGTATGGAGGGCATTCTAGTGGTCGAAAGACAGCAGCTAAGGTATTACAGTCTGGGTTTTGGTGGCCAACGCTGTTTAAGGATGCTTACAAATTTGCCAAGGAATGTGATACTTGTCAGAGATCCGGGAACATTAGTAAGAGAGATGAGATGCCCATGAAGTATATCTTGGAAGTTGAATTGTTTGATGTTTGGGGAATCGATTTCATGGGACCTTTCCCACCGTCGTATGGGAATCAGTATATCTTGGTAGCGGTGGATTATGTATCCAAGTGGGCTGAGGCCGTGGCAACTCCGACCAATGACTCGAAGGTGGTGATTAAGTTCTTACAAAAGAACATTTTCAATAGGTTCGGAGTTCCACGGGCATTAATCAGTGATAGAGGTACGCATTTTTGTAACAAGCCCTTGGAAGCTCTGCTGAAGAAATACGGGGTCCAGCATCGGGTAACTACTGCATATCATCCCCAAGCAAGTGGGCAAGCGGAGGTCACGAATAGGGAGTTGAAGTGGATTTTGGAGAAGGTGGTGAGCCCCTCTAGGAAGGATTGGTCCTCGAAGTTGGATGACGCGTTATGGGCTTACAGGACCGCGTTCAAGACACCTATAGGAACTTCTCCGTATCAGTTGGTTTATGGTAAAGCATGTCACCTCCCCGTCGAGATCGAGTATAAGTCGTATTGGGCCATTAAGGCTATAAATTTTGATCTCACAAGAGCCGGAGAGAAAAGGATACTTGACCTGCAAGAGTTGGAGGAATTAAGGTTAGAAGCGTACGAAAATGCCCGGATTTATAAGGAGAGAACGAAGAAGTGGCATGATAAGCATATTCGGGTCAAGGAGTTTGTCGAGGGTCAACTGGTGTTATTGTACAATTCTAGATTGAAGCTTTTCCCCGGGAAACTTAAGTCAAGGTGGTCCGGTCCGTTTAGAGTGGTAAAAGTTTTAGTGAATGGAGCGGTGGAGATAGGTAATGAAGGTTCACCCTCCTTTGTGGTGAATGGACAAAGACTCAAGCCATATCTTGCCGGAGATCGAATTGGCAAACACGTCTCGTGCGTGTTAACAGCTCCAGCACCTTAGCCGGAGTCATGAAGTCAAGCTAACGACTATAACTTAGAACTATTTTTCTTTCCTTTGTCGTTTTTCTTTTCTTTCGCGTTAGGTAGTTAAGCTTGTGATTGCTGATCTCTTTTGTCTCGTGTTCAGGTATTTTGGTTCGATTAGAGTGGATGGATTATGAAGTGAATGGATGATTTTGAGCTAATAGGTGCGAAATTTTGAGCAAAAGTCCAAGTTTGGGGGAGACACGGGCGTGACTCCCACACAGCATAAACCGAGACACCCCCGTGTCTCGGTACAGAAGAGGTTTGGATGAATTGAGGGAGACACGGGCGTGTCACTAATCTTAGGCATTTTGTGACACCCCCGTGTCAAGGTACAGAAGTGCCAGCCGAGGAGACGACACGGGCGTGTCAAGTTCCATAAGGAAAAATCGACACCCCCGTGTCTAGGTACAGAAATCGCCAGGTAAGGGATGACACGCCCGTGTCATCCATCCAGTTCACTTACCGACACGGGCGTGTCACGCGGCAGGCTTTAAAGAAGCGGCGGTTTTTCACTTCTTTTGTCATTCCAAACACAAGCACACCCCCATTTTCTCTCATCTTTCTTCCTCCCCTATTCCCACACGGCACAAGCACTCCCACCATTACTTTGGTTCTTAATCCGGCAAGACACACACCCACATTGCACTTTACATCTTAAATCTATCGGGTAAGTCTTCTTTTCTCTTGGGTGCTTTAATTTCTTGTATTTCAATTGAGAAAAGTTGGACCCTAGTTCTTTGAAGCATGATTATGTGTGTTTTCTTGGGATTTCTTGACTCTATTGTGAGTCTTGGCATGAGTAGAACTAGGAATTGGCATGAAATTGGAATTGTTGGGAATTAAGAGTATGAACCCTAATCTCTCATTTAAGCATGTTGGATCTAATTCTCTTGATTTCTTGCTCCTTTGTCGAGTTTTGCACATGCTAGAGTTAGGTATTTGTAATGTATTTGAAAATTTGGCCCTTGCTCTTACACATTGTCATGAGTTTTGCAAATTTTGGAGAATTATTGTGGGTGGTTATGTCTACGTTGGAGGACGAAATTGAGTCCCTCTGAGCTTTAAACGATTATGGTGGCATTGAGGGCTAAGTCTAGGTAGTGGGTGATGAAATGCTATGCAAGATTTGATGAAATACTATGCCCCTTACTTGTGCTTACAAGGTGTTCGATAAAATGCCCCTTTGAACTTGAATTGATTTTCTCATTGATTTTTGTAGGAAATATGGGACGCAATAAGAGACCCGCACCTCTGCAACTCACCTCATCTTCCGGGCCAACCGGTCGCCAACCAAGGGACTCCGTGAATGTCACCTTAGAAGGGCTTGGGAACCCTTACAACCGAAATACAACGCGGAATATCATGCCCACAAAATTCCCGCATCTCGCCACACTTCGGAGATTGGGAGTTTGGGAAGAGATTGAGGTGTTGTTCAACAATATCGGGTGGAGGAGATTTATGATGGTTCCGGCCAATACATACCCGGAGTTGACAACTGCATTCTTCACCACCATGACTTGGGACCAAGTCGACACCAAGCTCACTTTCACATTGGACGGAGAGGATACCGAATCGTTAACTCTTGATGAGATTCGGGATGCCTTAGGGTTCCCTATGTGCGAGATGACAACGTTGCCAAATTGGTCCACGGCAGATAGAGAGGCGGTGTGGCGGTCTTTCCCTCTCAAAGCTGGTGCCCCGGCCTACAACCCCCGCAACACTAAGGCCACATGGCTTGATAGCTTAGTCTGGCGAATGGTGCATCGGCTACTAGCTATGGGCATTTGTGCGAGGCATGAGAGTGATGGCAATATAAATGGATTTGAGTTGGCCATCATGTATTTCATGAAGGAGGGGATGCAGTTTGATGCCACAACGGAATTCATGTACAAGTTAAAGGAGGTGGCAGGCAGGGCGTCGGGAACTATAGGTCATGGGGCCTATGTGACAAAGCTCGCCAAAGAGGTGGGATGGCTTGAAGAGGATATGGAGCCCTTATCCAACTTTCCCTATGTGGAGGAGCAGACGTTCATCAAAATGGACTTATTTATCCGATGGTCTGCCGGGAGCCTAAAAGACAGGGTTTTACCCTGGTATCCAGAAAGGGAAAGGAACCGGTTTGAGCGAATGTACAGGTGGGGTGTGGCCAAATATGATGACCTCACCCTTGATCAGCAAAGGAGGCTTGCTCAGATACCGGATAGGGAGGAAGGCGGGCGAGGAGCACAGATGCCAATGGTCCAAGACGACGAGGAGGAAATCCCCGCTTACATGCGGGATTATATGGCATCTCAGAATGCGCGGATGGACAGCTTTGTTGAGCATGTGGACTCTCGGCTTGATGCCTTGCAGCTCCACATTGATGGTCAGTTCGAGAATCTCCACGCATACCTCGCCAAACAATTTGGAGGCGCCGGTGCAAGTAGCTCAAGCCAACCGCCACATTACCCGCCCTCTTTTCCTTGAGTGATTTCTTTTCTAGTCTTTCATTTTATCTGCCTTGGTCTGTATGATGATATAATTCACCACACTAACCTGCCTAATTGCATTGCGCTAATTATTCTTATGGTTATTTGCGATACTTGACGACAGGGCTTTCATGTTGATTGCATGTTGATTATCATTTGCTTTGCTTAGCTTATGATCCGTGTTTTAGTCGTTTAAGTGCAGGTTAGGGGTGATGAATAGCTTGTTGCCGGGTTCTTCGCAGTGTTGAGGGAGTTTTCGTTTTGCCTTCTTTCCTTTTTCTTTTATGCATGGGGACATTGCATGATTTAAGTTTGGGGGAGAGGGGCAAAAAGTTTTGGATTGTATTGCTAATATTTTGCATAGGAAGATGCGTTGGGGGCTTAACTTACTTGAAATTGTGATATCTTTGAGCGTGAAAAGATGATTGCTGAAAATAGGCCAAAATTTTCGATTTTTCGATGAGGTTGATTGTTGGAAGTTTGCCAAATTGAGTTAGGCTAGTTGAATGCATGAAGTTAGGTGTGAGTATTGATACTTTGGAACGGTGGAATATCCTTATTTTTGTGCACATTGGAACAAGGTCATGTACTTAGGTTAGGATACTAAATTAGTAATTCTTGAATAATACTAAGAAGTGGATTAGGAGGCATTTTAGTCCTATTGAAGCGAAGTTTTGAATTGACGAAGAGCTAGGGAGATGACTTAGGCATTCATGTCGGAGGTAGCCTCGCTATTGAGCCATTTGTACTAAAGAACGAAATCCTATTGACCCCGCTGAGCCTAAGTGTTGTGCCATTAAATTTTTGTAGCCGCATTATAAGCCACAGGCACAGCACCATAAACTTACCCTTGAGTCACACTTTGCTCACTCGTTTGAGTCAATTGAAGATGCTGCTAAATTCCTGATGAGAAACCAGGAGAAGAAATGAGAGATACTCTTAGATGCTGAAAGAAAAGAAGAATTAAAAAAAGGAAGTAGTAAAAGAACGAGTGGTGTAAGCAATAAGTAGACAGAAGAAAAAAAAAAGAGAGAAAAAAAAAAAAAATATTTATACTTTTGAGAAGAGTATTGAGAAGATGTGAAACAGAAGAAATTTTCAGACGGTCTGTTTGTGACAAACTTGGACAGGGTCCAAGTTTGGGGGAGTTTGATGGGGAAGACGAAGATGGCAACCATGGAGATTTGAATGGGTGAGCTAGGTGTGTTGAGTCACTACTATACTAAAAATTCCATAACCTTAACCCCGAGCCCACATTACAAGCCTCGAAAGACCTTCCGATCCTTAATTCTAGGTCAATTCCATTAGTGGAGATAGGTGCGAAGAATGTTTTCCGAAGTCTATCATTGGTACTTAGGAAGGAATCATTAGTCTGGTGTTCTGACCATTGTACATTTTCTTGTTCGAATTCACACACTACACGAGGATATTTGACTTATACCATTGTGTTGATACTTGTGCTTGATTGAAATGTGTTTGATGAGCTAGACTTGTTTTAGTGAAATTCTGAAAATTGCTCCATTGAGAGATTGATTTTGAGGTTGGTTTGAAGTAATTTTCTTGATTGCTCGAGGACGAACAATATCTAAGTTTGGGGGAGTTTGATGTATCAGTTTATTGCATGGATTTGTAGGGCAAATTTAGCTAAATTCAAGCAGTTTTAAGAACTTATAACGTGATTTATGCTCCTTATTAGGTACCTTTTACCTTGGAGTTGGAAAGACGGATAAAAGCAAAACCATGCAATAAAGGGGGAAAAACGAGAGATTTATAGGGGACACGCCCGTGTCCCCGTGGCAGAGCAAACTGAGACACGCCCGTGTCTCAGTACAGAAGTGATCCTCGGAGTTCAGGAGGTGACACGCCCGTGTCACCTATGTAGAGAAAATTGTTGCACGCCCGTGACCAGGTACAGAGAAGCTGGAGATCATGACACCCCCGTGTCATTGAGAAGAACAGATCTTGACACCCCCGTGTCAAGTGGAAAAGCGCAAACACGATTTTATTTCGTGACACGGGCGTGTCACATTTGAAGGCATGACCCTTGCACGCCCGTGTCACGGGGCGGTTTCAGAATTCGGAGTTCTATATATACGCGGATTTGAGGCGGAATAAGAGAGCTTTTAGACTACTCTTTTCCCAGAAGTTCAAGAACACTTGGAGATAGAAGAAACACGAAGATAGAGAGTTGAAGATTCATTCCAATCACAAGACTTTGTCAATTTGGTTTTATTTACTGCTTTCCGATCAAACTAATTCCTCAAGTTTTGGTTTTTCAATTCTAGCATAATCTAGTTAGTTGCTTGAGATTCGTTTTTGGATACTTAGGTTAGAATTCAGAATTATTAATTCCGTTTTGATGTTTATGTTAGACATGAGTATTTTGAATGCAATTCCTTTGATTTTAATGAGTTTTAATTCAAATATGAGGAACTAATCTCCTAGGGTTAGGGGGTAAGGATTATGCATCTAAGGTGTTTGAATTAATGCTTGAGTAAATTTGTGTGATTCTTTGTTAGGAAAACGGTATTGAATAAGCTGGGAATGGATTGGCCATCCATGAACATGTTGTAAATTATCCGATAATCAAGAGATTGAGGATAATTGAGAGTGTTTTCTGAAACTTAGATCTTTTGGGCTTAAAGAAATTTAACCCTAATTTCTACAACCCGTATTTAGAATTCCATGCCAAGCCGCTAGGTTTTAAATACACTAATCTTATTCTATTCGATTAATTTGGTTACTAAGTGATTGTGAGAACAACACTTGGCTTAATTAATTAGACATCTAGCCTTCGAAAGAAGCTAGGTATAACATCGTGATTAGGTTGAAGAATCATACATCCGTACTTAAGTATTGCTTTGATCATAAAAGAGCATATGATTTACTCCCCGACCTATTTTAATTAAGTGGTTAAATCTTGCGTTATTTGTTAGCTCGTGTGTTTGATTACTTATTATTTAAGTTTAATTTTGTCATAGTAGTATAGCACAACTCTGTCAATCTTTTCCGGTCTTTAGATTAGAAATAGTCATAAAAGTGGTTGTTGAATTCCCTTCCCTGTGGATACGATACCTTAAGTGTTGCAATCGGATTTAGAACTTACACTTGGGTTCAAGATTTGTCTATCATAATTTGTTGCAATTTTTCCAAAAGTTTGATCAATTAGTTGAAGAACGCCGTTACCAGGAGCTCAGAGCTGATTTCAGAAACAATTAGAGTACACCAGTAGTTTCTTTTCCCGCTGAGACTCAAAAACATACAACCACTGTTTATACTCATAAAGTGTTTGTATTATTTCAAGCTAAAGTGTGTACGGCATATGATTCTAAAGTAGAATTGTGTGGGGAGAATGGAGGAGTCTTTTAGTATAAGGTTGTCTCTTATTGAAAGCATTATAAGCACACAATGACATACGACTCATTAAAACAAAGTGTTTTGTGTAGTTGTAAAAAAATTGAATTTACTGGTATTCTGTGTTCACATGCACTTAAGGTGTTCTTGTTGAGAGATATATTCAACATTCCTGAGTCGTATATTATGAAGAGATGGACTAAAAAGGCAAAAAACACATTAGTTGAAGAAGAATTCTCGAAAATTAGTATTGGGCAAATTGAGTCTGTAATTGAAGATGCAGAAAAGGAAATGATTGGAAGTCATTATACAGAACTGTGTAGCTTGACTAATCAGTTGGTAATACGAGCTGCTTTAACTTCGGAGTCATTTCGAATTGTGAAAGCGGGTCTTCTAAAATGATTATAGAGGTTGATGTAAGCTTGGAGAATAGAGTTGCACCACCAAGTGGATCTCAATCTATTGCTCCAACAAATAGTTCATCTTTAGTTATGGAAAAGCAAAATCATGCATTCGATGGAAATAAAAATACAATAAATGGAATTACAATAAAAGGATGGAAAAATAAAGAGAAAAAAACTATAAGATCTAGCAAAAGACCCATGAGTGGTTTGGAGAAAAACACAAGAGGAAGAAAAAAAAAAGTTGAACAATATATCGTTATCTAATGATACATTAATGAACTTGCAAAATAATAGCCAGATAATTTTATTATTCGTATTCATATAAATTTTTTATGATTGTTATATCCTTTATATGTTGGGATCTTATGTAGAATTAATAACTTTTTTTGCAGAATTCTTAAAACATGATAAGTACTGAAGCATAGGGAATTACAATGAATTTGTTGCTTCTCCTTTCTTATCGCAATAGTTATATGATACGGATGTTGTTTACATCTCATTTATTTTTCATATAGGAATATCAAGTTGGTGTGCCCAATTGAAACTTAGTTTATCCGGTTGAAGGCTTTTCAGGATCACATATGCAAACATTAACGGTATAATAGTTGTGCTGTGATATTAATTATATAAATCTACATACAGAAATATCAAGATTCTAATTTTACATCTTTTATGATAGAATTTCAATGAAGTTTTTCAACAGCATCTTACTACATCTCAATTAAGACAAGATCAATAAAGTGGAACAAGTTTAACTGAGCTGCTACAGGTTTGATTTTACAGAATGGTGTTATTATTTTTTAGCATTTAGTATTATTTATAAGATTCCTCTTATTGTGTGTTCCATGTATAGCAACAATTGGTCAAACCATAAATGAATGACTCCATAGCTCGAAGTCGATTTGAGGAAGACGGCAGTAACCAACATGATGTGCCTTAAGAAATGATGTAGTTCAACCAAGTGCAGTTATTTTAGTTACTTTCTGACATAAGTTTATGTGAGAATTCATTTGTTATGTAAGAAATTCAATAGTACATCATTAATTCATGCCTAATTGCTTTCTGACATAAGTTTTGTTGCTAGTGTTATTGTGATACCCCGTCTTCTCGGCAATCCAGGTATATCTTCACGAGTAAGTTTTATTATGTAAGTTAATTGTTTTAATTGTAATTACATGATGTCGCATGCCTAACGTGCCAATATGAATTCTATTTTAAGATTAGTGTTGCTTTAGAGCTTAGTTGATACATGTTTTGACTTGAAAGTCCATTCATTTGAAGATTAGGGACTTAATCGGAGGGTTTTTGAGTCGTTTCTTGGCTAACTGAGTTCGGGAATTCAAAATCAAATTCCGACCCCACCATTGGACTTGTTTCGACAATTCGGGTCCAATGGGACAATCTTTGCCTTTTTCTGAAACTATTTGAACCCCCTACCGATTTAATTTCTAATATATTGAACCGAACCCATCGTGAACCGAACCGGTTTTCTTGGCCTTATATGGACCGAACCAACCCCTCTCTCCCTCATTTGCATTCCATCGGTCCAAAGAAGAAAAAAGAGGAATAGATTGGTACTATTCGCTCCCGAACTTTGAGCTCAAGTTTCGGCCTCCTCGCTCGCCCGATCAACGATCCAAGGTAAGCAATGTATTCCTCTCTTCGAGTATTTCGTTTCCTCTCGATTGTATTTCGGTTTTCATGCTCGAATCCTTGGCTTTCATGAAGAATGTGAATAGTACTAAAATATGAAATTTGCTCCCAATGTGCTTATATGTGATTTAATCGAGCTAGGATCATAGTAAGTTATTCCCGTGAGTGTGCTTCTCGTATATTTATTGGACTCTTGCTCGTTTCTTGCTCCGAAATTGAGTTACCATTGTTGCACCTTGTATGAGCTTCTATGGCAACTTGTAATATGCTTTGATTCTTGAGTTTATTTCGTGTTTAAGTTGTAAAGCATGTTATTTGGGACTTGTATATGCACTTTGGTGTGATTTGGGCTTGTGGTAGTGTGACTACTGAGTTTTCTCCCCTTTTTCCTTATTTTCGCCCTCCATGGTTGCTTCCTTGGAGTTTGGAGACGAAGGGGAGACACAACCATTTGCTGACACGACCATGTCTGGCCATGATTGGCTGTCTGTGTTGTTAATTGCTATGTTGCTACTGTTGTTGTTAATTATTATGTTGCTAATGTTTTAAATGAGTAAGTGGTCATTTATATATGATGGATATTAGCTAGTATAATTGAAAGAGTTTCAGTAGCCAATCATTTTTCTTTTCCTTTTATATTTTACCACTATTGGAGTTGGATTAATTGGTATGGTATTTCAAAGGCTACACTATAGGTCCAACGTTCAAGTGGTGCAGGAAACCAACACAAAAGCATATTAGCTAGTATAATCTCTCAAATATTAAATAAAAATTTAACATGATTCTTAAGGAGATGCGAGGAATCGAACCCCGCTCCTCTCACTGTCAAAGTGAGGCTCTACCAATTGAGCTACATCCCCATAACTTGAAATACATTAGCATATTTCAAATGGAAAAAAACACTAGAAAATGATCAAACAGCTCCAATTCCCAACAATAATACAAGAAAAAAAACTAAAAAAATAGCAAGAAAGCATAAACACTTGCAAGCAAAAAAACTAAGATTCTCCTAACTCTGCTATTGCTCATTTTTTTCCTAACTCAAAGATTTCAGAAAACTAGTGATAACCAGAACAAATACAAACAATATAATTACTAATCGCAATTAAATAAACATCTCCAAAGATGTAGAAAAACTCGTCTTTTTCGCATTTATCTTACCCCTTACATAATGTTGATGAGAAACCACAAACATTTCAAACAAGTTAAACTAGTCCTCTATTATACAAGAACAATATAGTGAAAAGCAATATTAGAATTTAGAGTAGATCATGAAATTAGAGGGAATAATTACACAAAATCTGACAGATTTACCTTCTTGATAATCAAAGTAGAATTTCCGATGGGGTCGATATTGGTCACTGAGCCTTTTTCGTCAGGATAATATTTTCTTACTATTTTCTCATGATCAGTAGTTTGATGTCGAAAAAGGGAAACGCAGCTGGATGATCTCCATGAGCCAAATTGGGCAATGGGTTAACAAAAATCCACTGCCACCTTGAATTCATTCACACATTTCCTCATGATCCGCCGCCGCATTGAATTCATGCACCACCGGGTCGCCTCAAATTGGAATGGATATTTGAAGGGTTTTGAGGGGATGCAATTAATTAATTTGTTGGGTGTGGCAATTTGGGAAAATTTTTGGAGAACAGATTGAAGTTGCAATCATGAACCGCTGCCGATTGGATTCATTCACCACCGCGTCGTTCAGAATTGGGATGGGTGTTTCAAGGGTTTTGAGGAGAAGAAATTGATTGATTATGTGAGATATTTGGAAGAAAGAAGATAACAGGAATAAATGGATTTGTTTGTTTGTTTTTTTCTTTATGACTAACGATGTTAACACACCGTTAGTTTTCTACGGGACCCGCATTAGTTATGTATTTTAATAAAATCTCACAATTGGACACATGTTATACATCTAATGGGTGGAGTAGAAGATGAAGCATAAATTGGAGCAGAAGATCCGGTCCGGTTAACAGATTGAAAAGCATATATACCACCAAACGATGTAGTTTAGCGGTTCGACGTTATGCTAGCTTAACCAGAATTTTCGAGTTCGAGTCCTTGGTACCATAGCTACTATTAATAGGAAGAGTTTTACACTCCCGACTCGACCCATGGAAATGTTCTATAGAACCAAAAAAAAAAATATATTTATGTGAAAAACATGTTTGATTCTCTTTTTCAGAAAAACGAATATGCTAGGTACATATATAGCTTGTGGATTATAAATTAGTCATTCTGCACACTCTATGCGTGTGCAAAGAAAAATTATTATTATTTAAATATATTAAATTAAATTGTTTATCTTAATATAAATCTAATAATTGTATATTAATAGAACATAGTTAAAATATAAACTAAAAAATAAAAAAAAATAAAAATGAGAATAAAAGTGGATGAGAGAAAAGTAGAAATAAAAGATCAATAAACATGTTCCGCATATGATGGAGAAAAAAAAATTAAATAAATAAAATTAGAGATCAAGTTCAAGAGACCATCTTTTCCTCTCGCGCTTAGTAATAGAGTATAGATAAATAAAATGTTTGAATTATGGGGAACAAAACTTCCAAGGGATGGTCTATAGTCATATTTCTTCTTTAATTCATCTTTTCTAGGTCGAAAAGGTGTTTACATTTTACCATTATATTATGTTTTTACATTTGTAGAGCAAGAAAAGTTTATGTATTAATTATCATACAAACAAACTATCTTAATTAATGCTAATAAGCGTTATACATATAATGATCTGATGATTTTCTTAATATGATATACTAACATTATTTGACTTTAGCATTATAAACATTAACATGAGGTTTCTTGTTAATAAGTCAAACTCACCAAAACAAAGCACTAAAAGGTATAAAATACATATACCTCAATGGATTTTTATCAAAATATGGCACATAAAATACATGTGTTGTTCATAGAGCATGATAGAAAAGATCATGATAAAACTAAAAACATGTTGCAGTATACTTCTCTTACGGAGGTATATATATATATATATATGAAAATTCATAATCTTAAACATTGATAGTGTGCATTATTCTCTAATATTTGTATTTTAATGGCTGCATTTTGGTGCTTATAAATGATGTAAATTGGTGCCTTGATGTGTTTTGTGTATTTATTGCAAGATTGGTCCAGTTTCCTTATTTTTGGAGTTGTTGGGCCGAAATTGAAGACCTTTTGAGCTAGAATTGACAAACGCGAGCTACTGATGGTTTGTGCATGTTGCTCCACTCTTGGAAGGGCCTTTGGTTGATGATTAGCTTATTATGGAAGAGTTAGGCCTGTGCTTGGATTGGAGGAGTTGCTGTGGATTTAATTAATTGGGCCGAGCATATTGGAGAATTGGAAATTAATTGGAAAGTAGGCCCACTTTGGAATTAAATTATTGAAGTCCAATTTTATTGGGACTTGGGCAGCAAGTCGTTGGAGTAGCAATCCTAGGTGGAGTAGGATTAGCATTGAGGGCAGATTTTGGTGCATGCTTTATATAGAACTTTCACGCCACTTTACGGAGTTCTGAACGCAGCAACTTGGGAGGAATTCTGGACAGCAGCTTCGGCCGTGGACGAGCAACTCGAAGAGCACAATCATTCCTTTAGAGTTTTTCTTAATTTCTTGTTTTTAATTAGTTTATGTTTTGGACATGATTATGAGTAACTAATTTCATAGTACCTAGTTAGGAATTTACAATTCATGTTTTTGACATCGTGAGACCTAATTGGTTTTTATAATTCAGTTTTATTTCAAGTATTTATTAATTCTCCGAGTGTCGTGTTATTGTGATTTGTTTGTTTAGTGATAGTGCACGATCATCTAAGTAGATTTAATTGCATATAGCCATTCTTGATTGCATGAAGTTTATGTAATGCATGATAGATAATTAGTGGTACATTAACGAGAAGGATTGGTTGCAGTTCTCAACTTGTTAAGGGAGTTAATAATCAGATTTAAATTTAGCACGTGTCGTGACTAGGTTAATTTGGGCTAGTGTTTTCTTAATTCTTAATGCTGTTGACTCATTAAATCCTGTCGAGTGTCTCTAGGGGTTGTGAGTTGATTAGGGAACAACTGTCGAGTGTCTCTAGGTTATTCCATTATGTACGAGAAAACGAGGCGGAGTCGAGTGTCTCTATCTGCTATAGCTAGTCTATTTGAATAACTGAATTTATTTTTGCGTCTATGATCGATGTCCTAAACTAAATTGTGATTCCTAGCTAGGTATTGATTTCCTATTGATTTATCAAAACCAATTCTCCAACGTGATTTATTGTTTTCTTCTAGTTTATTAATTTTAATTGCTTTATTTGTTTAGTTTAATTAGTTTAATTAAATCCAAAACCCCCTCCTTTTACTTGTTATTTCTTGTGAATTATCCTGTGATTTTAATTGAATTAGTTTCTCCCAATCTCTGTGGTTCGACCCGTTTACACTATACTCTGTTTTAGTCGTAGACTGGAATTATATTATTTTTGACGGATTCGACACCTGTCAAATTTTGGCGCCGTTGCCGGGGATTGGTACTAATTGAATCTAATTCTTTTTTCTGAACAGGAGCATTCACGGAAAAGACGATCATTAAACAATGTTTGCGAATGCACAACAGTTCAACAATTATGCAAACATTCCACGACGGGGTAATTTGGTCAACTCTTCACCTTTTGATGAAATGAAGGATATGATTGTTAAACGTAAAGGACGCCATAGGTTTAGGAAGATTTTTGTATTGATTTCTGTAATTGCTGCGTACAATACACAAGGGACAATATACAATATATACTGTAAAGTAATTACATAACTATGGAAAGTCAACTATCAAATCCCTAATTTAACGTTCCCTTTCTTAACACTCCCCCTCAAGTCGAGTATCGGGTCTTCGATACTCAACTTGCTCAAGACTTCGCTGAATATCCTCCCATTGACTGCTTTCGTTAGAATATCCGCCAGCTGATCCTCGGAACGGACAAATGGAAGGTCAATCACCCCTTCTTCGAGTTTCTCTTTTATGAAGTGTCTGTCAACCTCAATGTGTTTGGTTCGATCATGCTGAACCGGATTTTCTGATATACTGATAGCTGCTCGGTTATCGCACCTCAACTTGCACGCTCCTTTTGCAGGGAACCCAATTTCTGCTAGCAACTTCCTAAGCCACAACACCTCAGTTACTCCCCGGGCTATCCCACGAAATTCTGCCTCTGCACTTGACAACGCCACCACTTTCTATTTTTTGCTTTTCCAAGTCACTAAGTTTCCCCCCACTAGCGTGAAGTACCCGGATGTCGACCTCCTATCCACAGGATTGCCGGCCCAATCTGCATCGGTATAAGCATCAATGTTTAGGTGTCCATATTTCTGATATAACACACCTCTTCCCGGACTACCTTTCAAATACCTACACACCCTGATCGCAGCATCCATGTGATCTTTCTGGGGTCGATGCATAAACTGGCTCAAAACCCCGACTGCATATGCTAGGTCAGGCCGAGTGTGTGCCAAGTAGATTAGCTTCCCAACTAACCGTTGATACTGTTCTTTATCCGTCTCTTCTGCCCCCTCCACTATCCTGAGTCCATGATTAGTAACCATAGGGGTATCTGCTGGTTTGCTATCTAGAAGTCCAACCTCTGCTAAAAGATCAAGTACAAACTTCCGCTGTGATATGAAGAGGCCCTGTCTTGACCTTAGCACTTCAATCCCTAAAAAATACTTCAACTCCCCCAAGTCTTTCATTTCGAATTCCTTGAACAAGTTCTCCCGGAGTTGTGTAATCTCCTCAGAGTCGTCTCCAGTGATGATCATGTCATCTACATAGATGATGAGACATGTTATCAGTCCATCTCTCCTTTTTAGGAACAATGTGTGATCCGAGTTGCTCTGACTGTAGCCATACTTCCTCATAACCACTGAAAACCTTCCAAACCATGCTCTGGGTGACTGTTTCAGGCCATACAGTGCTTTTCTCAACCGGCATACTTCCCCTTGTCTGTAGCCCTGAGTGAATCCCGGTGGGGGTTCCATGTATACTTCTTCCTTGAGATCTCCATGTAGGAATGCGTTCTTAACATCAAACTGATGTAGAGGCCAATCCCTGTTGGCTGCAACTGAAAAAATAACCCTGATTGTATCAATCTTGGCAACGGGAGAAAAGGTTTCTGAATAGTCGATACCATATGTCTGAGTGCACCCCTTTGCCACTAACCTGGCCTTATACCTCTCAACACTGCCATCTGCCCGATGTTTTATTGTAAAGACCCATCGACAGCCAACCACTTTCTTCCCTCTGGGTAACTCACACTTCTCCCAGGTACCATTCTTCTCCAAGGCATCCATCTCGGTTTCCATAGCCTTAACCCACTTGTCATCGGTAAGTGCTTCATCTACTCTGTTTGGCACGGGAACAGAATACACTGAGGCAGTATACGCACGTGCTCGTTGGGACATATTCCCTTTGGCTAGGTCCGCCATCGGGTACTTAGGTGTCTTGCTCACATGTTCTGGCTCATACCGCTTTGGGGGCACTCCCCGAGTCGCCCTAGGGGGCAACACATATCTGTTCTCCTGTCCTGAGTCTGTCTGTATCTCCCCCTGTATCGTATCACCCTCCTGACCTGTACTGTTAGCTTCACAAGTTTCAACAGTTTCAGAGGATATAGTGTTGCTAGAAGATTCGAACTCACATACCTCAGGGATATCAGTCGGAGTGATTGGGTCATTGCTGTGGATTGGTGACTGTACTGCGTGGTTCAGTTGCTCGTTGGTTCCGCCTACCTGCTCTTTTGGGACAATGTTGTTGGCCCAGAGTGGCGATATCCATCCTAGCGGGTCTATCTGCTGAGGCTGACTCTCCCCCTGACCACTAGGATGAGTAAAGAAGTACTCGGTTTCAAGAAAATCACAATCCATGGTCACAAACAGACGACGGGTTGAGGGGTGGTAACACCGATACCCCTTCTGATGAACACCATACCCCACGAAAACACACTTAAGGGAACAGGGGTCGAGTTTGGTCTTATCAGACTTAGGAATGTGAACAAAGACCGAACACCCAAAAACCCGTGGTGGGAGAACTAGCTGAGATGGTATACTCACCCGTTTCCCCAAGTGCTGTAAGGGGGTTTCAAGGTTCAGGGCTTTGGTGGGAAGACGGTTTATAAGATATGCTGAAGTGGCTAGAGCTTCGGGCCAGAGATGGTTTGGGCAATGGGCATCAAGCATGATAGCCCTAGTCATCTCGAGAAGTTGACGGTTCTTACGTTCGGCCACTCCATTTTGTTGGGGGGTGTGAGGGCACGAGGTTTGGTGGATTAACCCATGGTCCCGAAAAAACTGTTTTAAGGTAGTATTGACAAATTCCCCTCCATTATCTGATCAAAGAATCTGAATGTTAGACTTAAACTGTGTTTCCACCATTTTAAAAAACTCCATAAACTTTAATGGGACATCAGACTTATTTTTGAGAAAGTAAACCCACACCATTCTCGAGCAATCATCCACAAACAAAACAAAATACCGAAAACCATGAGGCCCTGTGGTCGGGGCGGGGCCCCATACGTCAGAATGTACCAACGAAAAAATATCTTTAGCTCTAGAATAAGAGATAGGAAATAACTGTCTGTGACTCTTGGAAAGAATACAAGTTTCGCAAGTTAACTGATTATTTTGTGAAAAAAGACTCGGAAATAAAGACTGTAAATAACCTAAGGAAGGATGTCCCAACCGACGATGCCATAACCACTGTTGGCGTTCCACTGTCCCGTGAGCAAGCGCTGCAGTTCCTTGGTGAGCTACCTCGTCCACATAGTACAGCCCATTTTCTTCAGTACCACGCCCAATCACTCTCCCCGACTGAATATCCTGTAGGAGACAAAAAGTAGGATAAATCAGAACAATACAATTCAGTTCTCTTGTTACATGACTAATTGACAATAACTTGCAAGACAGATCTGGAACGTAAAGACAATTATTTAATTTCACATTTGGAGAAACATCTATGGTTCCTGATCCAAGAACCGAGCAAAAACCGCTTGTGGCATTTTGTATGGATGCTATGGGAGGAGAAGTGGTGTTGGAGAAATCTGTCGGATCGTATGACATAGTGCCAGTGGCCCCGCAATCAAAGAGCCATCGAGGACTTTTATTGGTTGTGGCAGTCCGAAGTGCCACACTCATACCTCCACACTTATCTTCTGTACTATGATAACGTTCCTGACAATTCAACTTATTTGATGCACCTTTATTCAAGAATTTACAAGAAGATAATAAACTGGAATTTAAAACATGGGTGGGGCACGGTTGGGGATTAAATTGACATTTCACCAAATTACCACAAATACCTAAATCTTGTGGTTGACTTCCATTCCCCAAAGTAGCCGCACCTCTCCCTTCTCCACTTTCTCTTTGGTTCAGATTCAGACCAACCTTGGCTGCCATTCCCGTGGTTTGGCCGGCGGTGTGCGTCGCCACTGTCGCGACTTCCGTTGCTTGCGTCGTCGGCCCTGTTGCTAACCCAGAGCTAGCGTCGCCATGGCTACAGGCCATCAGGTGTGCTCCGCCGTAGCCCGTCGCGACACCGTCGCGGCGCCGGCTGCGCCACCCTTCGGGGAATCCAATCAATTCAAAGCAGGTTTCTTTCTTGTGCCCTGGACGCCCGCACTTGTCACACTTCAAAGATGAGCGATCTCCGTCGCTGGGGCCGCCGCTGGATTGGGGGTTACGACGCGGCGGCGGTCTAGATCTGGGCTGGGAAAAACCCGCCGCCGGTGGGTTCGACCCGTATCCCCTCTGTGGCTGGGTCTTTGTGACAAATCCTGCTCCAATTCCGTTGTTCCCCGCCGATGATGATGTCCGATCAGTGCCCATAATCTCTCGCCGCGCGGATTCTCGTCGGATGGTGGCATACGCCTTCTCCACCGATGGTAAGGGGTTCTCTTTCAGAAGATCCCTCCTCTCTGTGTCATAGCGATCGTCTATCCCGGCGAGGAATTGAAAAAGTCGGCTTTCGGATCTGAGGCGGTTGAAAGTCGAGATGTCCCTCTCGCAGGCCATTGGATTCGGTTGTCTGAGTTCAATTTCTCTCCAGATTCTCTGAAAATTACTGTAGAATTGTTCAATAGTATCACTGCCCTGTTTCATACTGTGCGCCCGGACGGTGAGATCAAATATCTGGAGGCCGTCTCCACCGTGGCCATAAGTTGCCTGTAACCCCTCCCATAGGGCTTTTGCTGTGGGGTACTCGGCGTAATTGGCGACAAGGTTCTGTTCCATATTTGCGAGTATCCATGTGCACACGACTAAATCTATCTGTTCCCACTGAGTGTAGGTTGGGTCCGCCGCCTGTGGTGGTGGTGGGACTCCGGTAAGATGGCTTAACTTCCCCCTTCCCCCAATTTCCATTCTCATCAATCGAGACCATAGGGAGTAGTTGGAATCGTTCAATTTTATGTTGATTGAAACTGTGTGGGTAATTGGTGGCTGATTTAATTGGGTCTGGTTTGGCTGCAGATTTCTGAGTAGGCTGGATAACTGAGCGGCTAAGGAATCAACGGGCTGCTGTGATTCCATGCCGGAATTGGCTGTACTGTGGTCGTCGGCCATGACTGTGAGAAGGTAAGGGTAGATGATGAGCAAGGTTCAGATCCGTGATAGGATCGTCGCCCGCTCTGATACCATGTTAAACGTAAAGGACGCCATAGGTTTAGGAAGATTTTTGTATTGATTTCTGTAATTGCTGCGTACAATACACAAGGGACAATATACAATATATACTGTAAAGTAATTACATAACTATGGAAAGTCAACTATCAAATCCCTAATTTAACGTTCCCTTTCTTAACAATGATAAATGCTTTGGCTTCTAACCTTGGTGCAGGTGTACCCCAAGTAGCGAAGGTTTGTCAATTGTGTGCGAGCACGTTGCATTCCACCGATGCGTGTCCATCCCTGCAAGAATACACTTTTGAAAATGTGGACCCATTTGGATATCAGCCTCCAACGTACAATCCATACTCCAACATGTACAATCCCGGATGGTATGATCAATCCAACACGAGTTATGCACCAAATCCACCAAAATTCCAAAACTTCGTACCTAGACCGCCACAACCCCAACAACAAACTCAATCGAACCCACCTTTCGACCCACAAGAAATCCAAATTAAAAACTTGGAGTCCACGGTGCAAACTTTAGGATCCACTATTTAGAATTTGGAGAGTTAATTGGGGCAAATTGCAGTGTGTCTAATAAGGTTGGAGAATCAAAGGAAGTTGCCTTCGCAAACCGAAGATCCTAGGCATAATTTTAGCGTCATCACGCTCAGAAGTGGTAAAGAACTTCTGACACCACTGGAGAAGGATAAGGGACAGGAAACTGGGTCCGAAGGTGATCAGGCAGAGGGTACGACTTCAAGGCCTTATACCCATACCGATATAGCGAGTCCGAAATTGTCGAGCAACCCAATACCGTGGTGGTTCCACCTCCATTCCCTCAACGTTTAGCAGAAACAAAGAAACAGGAGGAAGAGAAGAATATTCTTGAGACGTTTCGAAAGGTTGAGGTGAACATTCCTTTGTTGGATGCTATTCAGCAAAATCCCAGACATGCGAAATATCTTGAGGAACTCTGCACCAGGAAAAGGAGACTGAAAGGTAATGAATGGTTAAATGTTGGAGAGAATGTCTCCGCTTTTTTGCAAAAGAAATTACCTCCTAAATGCGGAGATCAAGGTATGTTTTCCATTCCATGTAAAATTGGCAAGACTGAGATTAAGAAAACAATGTATGATTTGAGTGCGCCCATTAATATTATGCCTTTATCTGTTTATTCATCACTGAATCTTGGTCCTTTGAAAGATACAGGTATCATAATTCAGATGGTTGATCGATCTATTGTATATCCGGAGGGAGTATTAGAGGACATACTTGTTCAAGTTGATGGATTAGTCTTTCCTGCTGATTTTTATGTGATTTATGAGGATGAAAATTCTTTGAGTACTTATGATATTTTACTTGGGCGACCTTTTCTCCGTACTGCTAATGCTAAAATAGATGTTCAAGAAAGCTTGTTGACTCTAGAATTTAATGGTGATATTGCAAAATTTAATGTTTATGAGTCAAGTAAAGATACTGATGAATTATCTAGTAATTTTAGCATTGATGTGATACAGAACTCAAGTAATGAAACTTTTGAGCCTAACAATATAGAAAAGCTAAGTTTTGAATCCTTTCAAGATTTGGTAGTTGAAGATTTTGAGAGTAAGCCAAAACATGTTGGTTTGCATGATGATATCCATGATATGGTTATTCCATTAGAGCATGTTAGACCCTTGGGTATAAAGACTTCAAATTCGAAATTATTCAATGACTTAGCTAAACTAAATTCCTTTGTGTTTCAGGCACCTATTTTGAAACTCAAGAACTTTGTAGACGATCTGAGTTATGCATTCAAAGGAGGAGGAAAATTTGCAGATTTAAGACCCATACGTGACGAGTTCGCTGGCGAACTTCGTTTCCAGGGGTTTGACCATAAGATACGGCCATACCTTACCGTCACGCTCTGGTATGCGGATGTTCTCAATTACTTAACCACTATTTTCCTCAGATCTCACATATTTTTCAAGTGCAGGAATCCAAGAGCCATTGTGAGGGATCATGGAAAACAATTTTATAGGTGGTTGATAGAGTCTGTGCTGAGAAAGTATCGAATTGTGTTGAGAACCTCTACGAATCATCATCCCCAATCTAGAGGGCGCAATGGATTAGAAGATTCATCACCACATAGTCGAGGGGATTTGTATGGAGGTTCTACCTCCATTTGAGTTGATTGTTGCGCTTGGTTGTCTTGTAGGTGTGCTTTATTGGTCCAAAATTTTCTGAATTGTTGTTGTTAAACTGCTGATGCTTCTGTACAGGTTTGACCCCTAGGTGTGACCGTACCCCACGCTCATACTATTTTTGCGGGAAAAAAAAAAAAAAAAAAAAAAAGCCCCAAGATCTGCGCTTCAGGGAAGTCCACTTTTCTCTCGATTTTTTTTATGCCTTGCGGACAATGCATGATTTAAGTGTGGGGGGAGGGATAAGCCTATTTACTGTTTGGCTTACGTGCTTAAATTCGATTTTTTTTTTTTTCCTGCGTCAACTGTTTTGAGTTGTTGTTTACTTGAATTTGAGGATGTTAGAAATTATGAATGATTTGCCCCCATTTTGAATGTATTTGCCTAAGCTTGAGCTTTGAATTTTTGCTAGAACATATTAGGCTATTGGATACATGAAAGATTGTGTGAAATTTGATTAATTAGTACTTTGTTATGCCCTTATCTTATGCGCACTAATTGAACAGTTTATGTACTTTGCTTAGATAGGTTAGTTATATTTTTTCAACTAAGTTTTGAAAATTGATTAGAGTACATTTTAACTCCCTTCGAGGCGAAATAGATTGATTGACGAGTAATTCGGGAGATGACTTAGGCATTCGTTGTTGGTGTTTTTGGCCTTTTATATGATTACTAAATAAAATAGCCCGATTGACCCCGCTGAGCCTTAGTATTGTGCAAAATTTCTTTGTTAGCCGCGTTACAAGCCTAATGCACAATACGAATTTCCTACCCTTATCTTATTCACACCTTGCTTACTCATTTTCTTTTTGGGGATTGTATTGATTAATGTCTAGACTCCTTTTTCCTTGGTTTGAAGAGAAAAGTTTCATTATGTTTGGAATAGAAAAAAATTGTGAGAGTGATGAAAAAGCAAAAAGAGAGCGAAGTCAAGAAGAAAAGAAAAGAAAATGAGCTGAAAAACAAATTGAAAAAAAAAAAAAAAAAGCAAGAGTGAAAAGAAAGAAAAAGAGAGTTTGAGTCTTGTTGAAAATTCGATAGGAGGGTTGGGAATCCATTGTGAGAAAGGGAGTCTTTTGGGGAAGAGATAAAAGGGAAACACTTGGGATTGGTTTTTAAATGTGTAAGCATGGTGTTAGCCTTTGATTTACTTTTTCCTACCTTGACCCAAGCCTACATTACAAGCTCGAAAGACCTTTCGATCTTGAGTTATTAGTTAACCAAATTAGTGGAGATTGGAGTGAAGGGTGTATTCGAATTGATGATCGGTTCTTATGCGAAAAATATTAACTAATTTACCTAGTCTTTGTACATTCTTTTGTTCAATTCACACTACACACGAGGGTATGATATTTGTACTAATTGGTTGAATATCGTGTGATTGAGTAATGTGTTTAATTTGCTAGATTCGTTTAGGCGAAAATTTCAAGGATCGCTTTAGTGAATGTGTTTGATAGGAGTAATGTTTCAATTGATTTTTATTTCCCTCGAGGACGAGTGAATGAATAAGTGTGGGGGGATTTGATAGTGTGCATTATTCTCTAATATTTGTATTTTAATGGCTGCATTTTAGTGCTTATAAATGATGTAAATTGGTGCCTTGATGTGTTTTGTGTATTTATTGCAAGATTGGTCCAGTTTCCTTATTTTTGGAGTTGTTGGGCCGAAATTGAAGACCTTTTGAGCTAGAATTGACAAACGCGAGCTACTGATGGTTTGTGCATGTTGCTCCACTCTTGGAAGGGCCTTTGGTTGATGATTAGCTTATTATGGAAGAGTTAGGCCTGTGCTTGGATTGGAGGAGTTGCTGTGGATTTAATTAATTGGGCCGAGCATATTGGAGAATTGGAAATTAATTGGAAAGTAGGCCCACTTTGGAATTAAATTATTGAAGTCCAATTTTATTGGGACTTGGGCTGCAAGTCGTTGGAGTAGCATGAATCCTAGGTGGAGTAGGATTAGCATTGAGGGCAGATTTTGGTGCATGCTTTATATAGAACTTTCATGCCACTTTACGGAGTTCTGAACGCAGCAACTTGGGAGGAATTCTGGACAGCAGCTTCGGCCGTGGACGAGCAACTCGAAGAGCACAATCATTCCTTTAGAATTTTTCTTAATTTCTTGTTTTTAATTAGTTTATGTTTTGGACATGATTATGAGTAACTAATTTCATAGTACCTAGTTAGGAATTTACAATTCATGTTTTTGACATCGTGAGACCTAATTGGTTTTTATAATTCAGTTTTATTTCAAGTATTTATTAATTCTCCGAGTGTCGTGTTATTGTGATTTGTTTGCTTAGTGATAGTGCACGATCATCTAAGTAGATTTAATTGCATATAGCCATTCTTGATTGCATGAAGTTTATGTAATGCATGATAGATAATTAGTGATACATTAACGAGAAGGATTGGTTGCAGTTCTCAACTTGTTAAGGGAGTTAATAATCAGATTTAAATTTAACACGTGTCGTGACTAGGTTAATTTGGGCTAGTGTTTTCTTAATTCTTAATGTTGTTGACTCATTAAATCCTGTCGAGTGTCTCTAGGGGTTGTGAGTTGATTAGGGAACAACTGTCGAGTGTCTCTAGGTTATTCCATTATGTACGAGAAAACGAGGCGGAGTCGAGTGTCTCTATCTGCTATAGCTAGTCTATTTGAATAACTGAATTTATTTTTGCGTCTATGATCGATGTCCTAAACTAAATTGTGATTCCTAGCTAGGTATTGATTTCCTATTGATTTATCAAAACCAATTCTCCAACGTGATTTATTGTTTTCTTCTAGTTTATTAATTTTAATTGCTTTATTAGTTTAGTTTAATTAGTTTAGTTAAATCCAAAACCCCCTCCTTTTACTTGTTATTTCTTGTGAATTATCCTGTGATTTTAATTGAATTAGTTTCTCCCAATCTCTGTGGTTCGACCCGTTTACACTATACTCTGTTTTAGTCGTAGACCGGAATTATATTATTTTTGACGGATTCGACACCTCTCAAACATATTTCATTATTTCTCTTATATTAAGTTTTGAACGATGTTGAATATGAGCATAGTAACTCAATATTCATGAAGCATTTCTGGAAAAATGCATGCATGTAAGGACATAAATATTGAATTATTTGATGCTTTATATGCATATATATTGATCATGTGTAGTTTTAGTTTTAGATATATTTGCATGCATTGACCTTCCATGAATTTGTTCAGTACTTTAGTTGATGATTAAGTTTCATTTCTATCATTATTTTTGTGATAGTTAGCCGAATTTGATTTAAATATACGCCCCAATTTTTCTACTTACCACATTTTTTGATATTTAATTGTTATGCAAATGAAACTCAAAGTCTCAAATACATCTTTCTTTCTTTTTTGGTAAAAATCTCAAATACATCTAACGAGTATCCATATTTAAACTACAAGATATATATACATACGTTTATAATTTATTATTTATATATATATTGCATGCAATCACTAGGTGATTTATTGATTCCTCCGTGTTTCGGAAAAATATATTTTACTCATGATTTATGGTTGAGTAGCTAATTTAATTGGTGGGAAAAATGCACCTCACCCCCTATAAATTTTGTGTTTTGGCACGAAACCCCCTAAAATTAAGATTATAAGATTTTCCCCGTTAAAAATTTAATTTTCATTGCATTTTCCCCCGATATTAATATATCACCAACATCTCATCAAAATCTAACCAAAAAATAAATAGATGAGTTTTTAAATTTTCATAAAAAGGATTTAATTTATTTTTGAATATTTTTCCTTCCACAACAACTAATTATTAATTTAAACAAAAATATATATATTATGTTTATGCTAACATATATAAACACATGCATATTTTAGTTTGTTTTGTTAAAACAATTCTAGAAATTGTTAACTCGAATTTTTAGATAATTTTTAAGTAAATTAAATTATCATGATTATTAGATATCTCTTTTATATGTCTATTCAATTATTATTTTAATCTTTTTTAGTGCTTTATATGAATCATTTCTCTCTTTTTTGTCTTCTTGATGCTCAAGAAAAATTGAGATTTTATATTAATTAATTTTGATATGTCATTTCACATTAAATAATTGCTTATATTATTAAAAATAAATATAAAAATTATTTTTTTGCTTTCTGGTCTTTTTTATAATTGTGGTTTATGGTGGAGAAGAAATAATTAAATGATTTTACTGTGTTTTGATTTTTATTTGTTATTTTATTGCTATTATTGTCCTCAAAATTGAATATATATATTAATTCAAAGAGAAAAAATGAGAAATTAGTTGTTGGGGAGGGAAAGGTTATTAAAAGATAATTAAATCTTTTTTATAAAAATTAGAAAGTTCATTTATTTTACTTAGTTTTTTTATGTTTTGTATTTTTTGTATAAATATAGTAGTAAATCGTGAACAAATTTGAATCTCAAGTATTGTTTATAATTGAACGGAATTAACAGTTACTTCTTCTGTAAGTGCAAAATCCCTGTAGGGGAAATTTACTAAATTAACAAGAATAAAAATAAACAAATCAACAATCAAAAAAATAACGCAGTTCAAGACCGCAATTTTAACAAATTTGTGTGCAATCATATTTACTCCACGTCTAATAGAACAAAAACTAATATTTTCAAACCTAAAATTAATACTTTTAAAAGAGAAGACTTTTCCTACCAATATAGTCAAATCTAATTCCGATACCACCACCGGAATCTCAATGCTTGAAAATTCTTTAGCAAAAGCCAGAGTCATACAGGTCGATTCGTGATCAGGCGTGTCTTTGTAGACGCAGTCATCCATAAGTGACAAGAGAAGTTAAAACACCAGGAGTTGCATCCTGCATTGAATGCATTGAATAACCGCACTCAAATTAGACCCGATCAGTGGTAATCGTTGTAGATCTAAGATTTTGAAGCAAGAAGAAAGTAAAAATACTCTCATTCAAGAAAATAACAACTCTCATGTAGGAGAAAAAACAAAAAAACAATAGATAAAAACAAACGATAAAGAAAGATCTCAAAGAGTTCCGGACCTCAAGTGAAAAAGAAAACTATCCATGAGAAGAGAAGACGACTTCTACAGAGAGAGAAGAGAGAAACCATAATTAATTAACAGTCTCTTATTGCACTGTTTATACAGAAAATATAAATTGCAAAAATATAAAATAGTAATTTATAAAAAAAGAAATATTCAAAATACATTAATAGGGAATGAGAACTCTTTGAGATCTTTCTTTATCGTTTTTATCTCAAAGAAATATTACACAATATGATTGAGTTGATGGTTCAGTTAATTTTGTTATGAAAATAATTATAGGAGTATTTATAGTTAAAAATTAGTTATATCATAAATATATTTGATGGGGTTCAGAAAGGTGAAGGTCCGAATCCGATCACTTTACGATTTGTATTTGTGGAGGAAACCACCGGAGCTTCGCCGGAAATGAGAAAGGGGTTCTACCTGTTGGGACAAGCACAAGAAAAGTCAGAAGGCCAAGCTGGGGGAACTGGGGGTGATACCCAGTTTGGCTCTCCGACGCTCAAGTCAGTTCAAGGTATGAGGAAAGATGAGTTCAGTCACAGTTGCAGTGATGAAGAATGCTTACCAATGTAGAAGACGACTTTAGCTATTTATAGTTGAGGGTCAAGGGCCCTTTGGTCATTTGCCTCAAGTGGTCCTGGCCGAGTGTTGCCCTAACACGTGGCGCCATGAGAGAGAAACCTAGGAGGAATCTTCTGCAAAAGCGGCTAAAAGTTGGTGCTGGCAACAGTGGCAGGTGCGCGGGCATGTACGTTGTGTCAGAGAGCCATTTGGGTGGTTGGTAACGAGGGCTTAAGAGCGCGCTCGTGACAACCTGGAGTATTGGAGGCCAAGATATCCGCTGAGGGGGATGAAGGCTCCAGTTCAAGTGACGAGCCAAAGGGGAGGCCACTCTGAGGGAGTGTGACGCTCGAAGAGGGCTCCTTTGGCATGTGGACGTGCCCATCATTTAGCATGTAGGACGCTCGTGGAGTGACAGCGCTCGTTGGGCTTAACTCCTGAAGAAGGATTGCGCTCGTTGCACTTAGCGCTCGTCACGCTGATGGGTGCGGCCTTGGGGAGACAGATGTCATCATCTTGGTGATGCCACGTGTCCTAACGTGGGACGATCGTATTTTGACCCCATCATTTTGCCCCCCAATTCTGTAGTCCTTAGTGATAAGGACTGTAGAATTTTGCCACGTTCAGTCTCTTGCACATAGCGCTCGTATAAGGCTTGTCGTGTTGAGCAATTTTTCTTCCGATTGCGCTATAAATGCGGTCTTTTCAACTGACCGCCCGTAGCACTTCCGCATTAAATGTTGTACTATTCTGAAGCACTCGAGACGTCAGAGCATTAAATGCGGGTGCGCGCGGGGCGCGTGAGCATGGGGAAGCATGTGACGGTTCCATAAAGTGGGCGGTTTCCTAGGCGGGAAATGATTACCATTTTGAATTCATTGCCGAAAAGGGTACCAACTCCCATCCCTATAAATACGGGATTCTGAAATCTCCATACTCTTTACGCATTCAGAACTTTCAAGCATCCTTTGCAAAAAGAATTCTCTCGCACTCCAGTTCTTAGAGCATCATCTTCAATCTTTCTCCCAATCTTTCTCAGAAAACTTTCAAGGTAAACTTCCAGCGTGATTTTCTAACGTTGCTAACTTTAGATTCAGACTTTAGGATTTCATAACCCCTTAGATTTTTCTCCTTGAGGAAACCCTAATCTTTTTCCAAGAAAACCCCATTGTCTAACCGAGACTGAATTTCTCCCGAATCTCAGTTTCTGCCATGGCTGACCAACATGTTGAGGAATTTGCCTGTGAAATCCAAGAAATGGCCACTGAAAGTTCTTCTTCCCCCGATTCCCCTAGAGATGAGGAGTTGGGGGCGGCCGTGATGGCCATGGAGGATAGGAACCCTGGCGGAATGGATCCTCTCTTTGAGGAGATGGATCTGGTGATGGAGGCAGAGAGGCAAGGGGTCACTCTCCCCATAACTCAGAGTGCCACTCATCCCCACCGCCATACTGTGACGGTGGCCGTCGCAAACCCGCTTCCAGTGGCCGAAGCCATAACCGGGCCTTCAGAAAGAGCCCGTGATAAGGGAAAAAGCAAGAGATCCCAAAAATCCAAAGGTCCCAACGAGGGTGAAGGGTCAGGCTACCAGGCTACCGAGCGCACGCCTGATGAGACTCCCAGCACAGTCACTGTGGGAGATGTGAAAACGATGATGGCACCCATTTACTGGGACGAGCGGTATACATGGAGAATCCCAGAAAGCCACGAGCGTGCGAATAATCCGCCTCCCGGGGAAATGGCTGTATATGTGGACACAGTGAGTTCAGGAGGCTTAAGGTTCCCCATCTCGGTCTCAATGGCTCATTTGTTGAATGACCTGGGCCTGTGTCCGTCCCAAATCGTGCCCAACGGTTTGGCTTTGCTGACATGTTTTGTGATTTTGATGAGAAGCATGGGTTACGAGCCCTTTTTACGGAACTTCAACGCCCTTTTTCAAGTGGTCAGTTCATCCCGCTCATCCCCCGAGGCCGGTTTTTATTATGTCCAGGCGAAGGCGCATATGAAGCTGATCAACTCGCCCTCGAGCACTTATGGCCCTGATTGGAAGGAGAAGTTCATCTTCGTCAAGGCTCCAACAGAAGAGGGCTTTGGGGTGCCCACATAATGGGGCTCGTTTGTAAAGAGCCGGCTGCAACCCGCACTCCCTAAAGATTGGGCCAAAAGCCTGGCAGCAACCCTGAGGGACGAGGGCCACCTCATACAAGCGAAAGAATGGATAGACGATGCGGAACTCATGTTCTTGTGTGGTCTTTCCAACGACCCTTATTACCTTGACAACCCTCCGGCTCGTGACATAGAGAGAGATGGTTAGATTCTTAGGGCACTAACTTTAGATAGGAATGAATACTAACTGCTTCTCTGTACTTGTAACTTGCAATTTGAGTAGATGGTTTGAGGATTTCTAACTCTCGAAATTTTCATTCTTGCAGGAGTTGCTATACTAGAAATGGCTGGAGGAATTAGACAAGCAGCTCGTTTTGCCCACGCCAACAGGAACCAAGCCCCACAGGGGGACCAACAGCGTGAGCAACAGCGCCCTCGTAACCGTAACAATCGAGGGGATGCTCGTAGTGGCGCCAGTTCGAGCGCCAATCCTGAGGTCCAGCCCCCTCGTGGCCGAGGGGAGCGTAGGTTGGTCCCGAGAGAGACCAGGGGGCGGTCAGAGAGAGCGGGAGATGTTCAACCCCCCACTCCTGCAGAACAAACGAGGCCAGAAACCACCCTGGCGATAACTGAGGCTCCCCCGAGCGCAAGTAGGCCTTCCCGCAAAAGGAAGAGGATGCCCGAATCAGTGGCAATCCAAGGCAAAGGGAAGCAAGTAGTTGAGGGCCCCAGGGGCGAGGGAGAAACTTCCTCTTCAGAGGAGGAACACGCGTGGGAGTTCCCCCGACGAGGGGACAGGGATTACACAGGTGCCCCCGACGGTGGGCCGGTTCTGTTGAGGCCTGGCACGCTCGCCCAGGCTGTCACCGAGAACCTTTACAACAAGGCCCAGTTCTCGGCGGACCACCGGCATCTCTACAATGAATCTGTGGAGAAAGTGACCCTCGACGCGGCCCACGCTCTAATTTCCGTAAGTCCTCACTCTTGGCTCTCTTTGCTAATTTCTGTAAGTTATCACCTTTTTTGGCTAACACTTCCTTTTCTTCCCACTTATGCAGCAAGTTCTTCCCCGGCTCCGGAATGTGCAAATGCGAGCCTCCATTTACGCCGAGCGCAAGGCCAAATACAAGAAGATGGCCCGCTCGAATGACCCGGCTCAGATCCAATCAGAGCTAGACGCTGAAATTGCCAAGTATGAATCCCTCAAGGATTTGTACAACAAAACTGAGGAGGAGCTGGGAAAGCTGAAGGAGGATTTTGTGGCGGTGGACGGCGCTCGAATTGGTTTGGGCAACCAGCTGGCCCAGGCTAACGAGCGGTGCCAGAAGGCAGAGGCGGAGAGGGAAAGCTGGAAGGCGAGGGCTTTGGAGGCCGAGCGGAAATTCAATGACGCCGTCAACGAGTGGCCTCGAAGCTTAGAGCGTGCGAACAAGGAGGCTCTAATCAAGTTTTGCCACTCCAAAGCCTTCAATTTCGCAGCCTCGCTACACTGCTTAGAAGAGGCCCAAAATGCCTTCAACTTGGCAGTGGATCAGGGCATCCATAAGGGGCTGACTGACCCAGCAATGAAGGGAGCTGAAGGCACGGGGCTCATGTTCAACGAGCGCTGTGAAGAAGTGGATGAGGATCCCAACGATCCCGCGGACGCCATCGCTGAACTGGAGTACGACTTCTTGGTCAAGCTGATCCAAGATGAGTACACGGACGCTCATCGGGGAGGGGATGCGGCTCAAACTGCCCAAAATGACGATCCCGAAGATGAGCCACAAGCGCCCGTCGCGGAAGATGCCCTGATCCCAGTTGATGAAGGTGCCAACGCCCCTGCTCCAGGTGCCAATGAGCCCAACGATCCGCAAGCCCATCCGCAAGAGCCTGAGGGCCCAGTTCATGGCCCCGTGGCCCAAAACATCTTGGTGATCGTTGATGAGGATATCGCTCCAGCCGCCTAAGATTCTTTCTTTATAGCTTTTTCCTGTATTTTCCTGCTTTTCTGCCTTTTTTCTTCTTTTGAAACAATGTTCATGGGCTTTTGAGCCCCTTTCCTTGTAATATTTCCAGTTGCAATGAATACATATTCCATTTCATGACTTTGTTCTTCTGTTCATTTATGAATCATATAATAAGACTGTGTAGCATACTCCGTGAATGTTTTATTTCTGTGATGCAATGAAAATTTGTCTAAGTCTTGAGCGATCGTGAGGGTCTTATTGTGAGATTACCCCCCACTCAAGACTTGTATAAATTTTGTTTTTGCTCTTGAAAATTTGTCTAAGTCTTGAGCGGTCGTGGGGGTCTTATTGTGAGATTGCCCCCCATTAAAGACTTGTATAAATTTTGTTTTTGCTTTTGAAAATTTGTCTAAGTCTTGAGCGGTCGTGAGGGTCTTATTGTGAGATTGCCCCCCCACTCAAGACTTGTATAAATTTCTGCCTTTGTAAATTTGGCTAAGTCTTGAGTGTGTGCGAGGGTCTTACTGTGGGATGGCCCTCGTTCAAGACTTGTGACATTCCTTCCGCCCTTGGGGGATTTTGCTAAGTCTTGAGTGTGTGCGAGGGTCTTACTGAGTGGTGGCCCTCGTTCAAGACTTGTGCAATTCCTTCTTGATTCTGAAGCCATCGTTCGAGCGCTCTGGCTCTTGTCGTATTTCTGGCTCTGCAGGAGATCCCGTTTTCGAGCGCAAGGCGTTTTAAGAAACGGCCAAGGCCTACTAGGACTTTCTCTGTAGGAGATCCCGTTTTCGAGCGCAAGGCGTTTTAAGAAACAGCCAAGGCCTACTAGGATTCGCTCTTGTAGGAGGTCCCGTTTTCGAACGCAAGGCGTTTTAAGAAACAGCCAAGGCCTACTAGGATTCGCTCTTGTAGGAGGTCCCGTTTTCGAGCGCAAGGCGTTTTAAGAAACAGCCAAGGCCTACTAGGATTCGCTCTTGTAGGAGGTCCCGTTTTCGAGCGCAAGGCGTTTTAAGAAACAGCCAAGGCCTACTAGGATTCGCTCTTGTAGGAGGTCCCGTTTTCGAGCGCAAGGCGTTTTAAGAAACAGCCAAGGCCTACTAGGATTTTCTTCATAATCTTCTTCCAACTTGCCTAATTGGTTGTGAGCGTAACCAGTCTATCCTTATGAGGGCGTCCCCCCATCCGGAGTAGAGTGCTGGCAAGCGTAACCCATACGAGATAACAGCATACATATTGGAATGAGTTGCCAACCACGCTCGCAAAGACGAGGGACGTGGGACTTATTCATTCAAGCAACCAAAGAAACAGGAATATTAAAGAAATTAAAAAGATTATGTTACCGCTTACTTGTGTTTGGAAGTACATAGAACCCGTCAAAGAGGGTTGTTACATCAGGGTTTGCAAAGAGCCTTTAAACATAAAACCGCCGGAGGTTACATGCGTTCCAAGGGCGAGGCAAGCGCTCACCTTGAAGTGTCTCCAGGGTGTAAGTGTTGTTAGCTCTGAGTTGTACGACTTTGAATGGGCCTTCCCAATTGGGATCCAATTTCCCCACGTGCTTGGATACTTCCACTTTCTTCAAAACCAAGTCTCCCAACTGGAAAGTTCTTTCCCTCACACGCTTGTTGTACTGTTGAGCTACAGAGGCTTTATAATGGTGAATCTTAGCCCAGGCCTTGTCTCTCCTTTCATCCAGCAAATCCAACTCCAAGCTCCTGTTGCCATCGTTGAGCTGAGGCTCGAAATAGCCTACACGAGTGGATTCATTTACTATCTCCGCTGGTATCATTGCTTCTGATCCATAAACGAGCGCGTAAGGAGTTTCTCCAGTGGCCGCTCGTGGGGTGGTGCGATAAGCCCAAAGCGCTCCTTGCAGCTCCTCAGCCCATTCAATTTTCTTGCTCTCAAGCATGGTTTTCAGATGTTGCAAGATGATCCTATTGGTAACTTCTGTTTGCCCATTGGCTTGAGGATGTCCTACAGAGGTAAATCGCTGCTCGATCCCCAACTCAGAACACCATTCTCGTGTGTCAGCAGCTATGAACTGGGATCCGTTGTCAGAAATGAGCACCCTCGGTATGCCGTACCTGCAAATGATGTTCTTCCAAATGAAGTCCCTCACAACCCTGAAAGTGATTTTTGCAACAGCTTCGGCCTCGGCCCACTTGGTGAAGTAGTCGACGGCTAAAATGACAAACTTCTTTTGTCCCGCAGCCATGGGCAAGGGGCCCACAATGTCTATTCCCCACTGGTCAAAAGGCCAAGAGACGTCTATTGGGATCATCTGTGAGGCTGGCAATTGGGGGAGATTTGAATGAAATTGGCATTTGGGGCACTTCCTCGAAAATTCAATGGCATCTTGGAGAACTGTAGGCCAATAAAACCCACTTCTCAGAACCTTCTTTGCCAGGATACGCCCTCCGGAATGATTCCCACAGCTTCCATTGTGGATGAGTTCGAGCGTCTCCTTCGCTTGTGAGGGCCTTAGGCATCTCATTGGGGGTCCTTGAAATGATTTCTTGAACAACCTCCCCTCGGGATCCAAAGCGAAACGAGGGGCCTTACTTCGGACTTTCCTGGCTTCCACCTTGTCAGTAGGAAGAATTCCATCCCTAAGGAAAATGGCGACGTCATCAAGCCAACAGGGCTCGTTTGGATCAATCATGGCGATCATCTTGGTGGCGACCTTTTCCTTGATCAAAGGTTCCTCAGTTCTAAGGAACGTAACAGAACGTTCGGAAGTGCCCTCTAAAGCTGAAGCAAACTTTGACAGAGCGTCCGCACGCTCGTTTTCTCCTCGCGGCACTTGAAGTAGATGAAATTCCTTGAACTTCCCAATGATTTCTCTGGCTTTACATAGGTACTGTACCATGGTGGTTTCTCGAGCCTCATAAGTTCCTTCAATCTGGCTCGCTATTAACTGTGAATCCACATAAGCGGTGATTCTGGAAGCTCCATTCTGAAAAGCAATATTCAATCCTTGCACGAGGGCTTCATATTCTGCTTCATTATTAGTGACTTGGAAATCCAGCTTGATTGCAAAGTCCAGCTCAATCCCATCGGGGTTTCTGAGGGCCACTCCTACTCCTCCCCCTTGAGAGGTTGAGGAACCATCTGTGTGCAGGACCCATAACCCCTCATTATCCGCAACGGTGGGCTCTAAACCATAGCGTTCGGCCAATAAATCAGCTACAACCTGTGCCTGTACCGCGGTCCTGGGCTCGAAACATAAGTCGAACTGGCTCAATTCGATGGCCCACTTGATTAATCTCCCAGACACATCGGGCTTGGACAATACTTGCCTCAAGGGTTGGTCGGTGAGAACCGTTATGGAGTGCGCTTGAAAGTAAGGCCTTAGCCTTCTTGAGGCGTTGACAAGAGCGAACGCGAATTTTTCAATCTCCAAATACTTCTTTTCAGCTCCTTGCAACGTTTTGCTCAGATAATAGACAGGCAAATGTTTCCGTTCCCGTACAGCGACCAGAACAGCGCTTGTGGCTTCGGAAGAAACGAAAAGATACATGAATAACCTCTCACCTTCGACGGGCTTGGTCAGCAGTGGTGCGCTCGATAAGTAAGCCTTCATATCCTGCAGCGCCCTTTCGCATTCCTCTGTCCAAGCAAAGTTACGAGCGTTCCTCAAAATTTTGAAGAAGGGAAGGTTCCTGTCCGCCGAGCGCGAAATAAATCTGTTCAACGAGATGATTTTGCCTACTAGGACTTGCACTTCCTGCAGATTTCGAGGGGAAGGGATCTCCAAAATAGCCTTGATCTTCTCCGGATTGGCCTCAATTCCCCTCTGACTGACCATGTACCCTAGGAACTTTCCCCCTTGTACTCCAAAGGTGCACTTTGAAGGGTTCAACTTCATCCCATACTGACGCAAGATTGAAAAAGTGCGCTTGAGATCTTCCAAGTGGGAATCCTGGCGCTCGCTTTTGACAATCATATCATCCACGTAAACCTCCATGGACTTACCAATTTCCTTTTCAAACATCTTGTTAACGAGCCGCTGATACGTAGCTCCGGCGTTCTTCAATCCGAAAGGCATGACTAAGAAGCAATATACCCCCAGATGGACAACGAACGAGGTTTTGGGGCGATCTTCCGGGGCCATAAAGATCTGATAGTATCCCTGGAAAGCGTCCATCATGCTCATGAGCTCGCAGCCAGCGGTCGAATCCACCAATTGATCAATCCGGGGCAGCGGGTAAGGATCTTTAGGGCAGGCTTTGTTGAGATCGGTGAAATCGTTGCACATGCGCCACTTATTCGCGCTCTTGGGCACCAAGACGACGTTGCACAGCCACTCCGGATACAAGATGGGCTCGATATATTGAGCTTCCAGGAGTTTATTAACTTCCTCTTCAATGACCTTTTTCCGAAAGCCATGTGCATCCCGCTTTTTCTGCTTGATGGGTTTGAAAGAGGGATCCACATTAAGCCTATGGACAATGACGCTCGGGCAATCCCTGTGAGGTCGGAGGCTTTCCATGCAAATACATCACTGTTTTCCCTGAGGAAGTCGATCATCATAATCTGAGAAGGCCCTGAGAGGTTTGATCCTATCTGTGTAGTCTTATCCTTCTTTCCGGGCTCCAGCTCAATGGTAAGGAACTTCTCCGAGGGTTCGATCCTTACCTCAGGGCGAGGAAGTTCGAGCGCCCTCTTCTTTCCTGTCAAACGGTGGCCGGGTGCTGGTTCACCCTCTCCCGGCTCGTCTCCTTCTGAGGACGATCCCCCAACAGTTCCTGGTGGTGCACCTTCGAGGGGATTCTCCTCGTTGTTTCCCCTCTTCTTTTTGTTCTTCTTATTGTTCAATTTCGCCCTTTTTCGTGCTGGGCTGTCCTCATCTAAATTGGGGAAGTCCACTGACTTTTTGGTGGAACCAATTTGGAAGGTTTTCTCCGCTTTAGGCTTTCTAAGAGACAGCATGTAACATTCCCAAGCCTCTCGCACATTGCACAGTACTTCTCCCACGCCTTCGGAAGTAGGGAATTTAATCTTCTGGTGGTAGGTGGAGATGATGGCTTTGAAATCCACGAGGGCAGGGCGCCCAATTATGATGTTATATGGAATGTCAATCTCCACCACCGCGTACGTTACCAAGAGTGTCTTGCGCTGAGGGGCTCGGCCGAACGAAGTAGCTAGGCGTATTTGTCCTCGTGGGACAACTTCCGAGCCTCCAAAGCCAATGAGGGCTGTTTTGAGAGGCTCGAGCGGAAGATCAACCTTCATCTTTAAGAATGTAGAATAAGGCAAAACATTAACGGAGCTTCCACTATCCACCAATACCCTTTTTACAACATGATTATGAACATCTAAACTAACCACCATGGGGCAATCTGAGGTTATACCCTCCCCATGGGGCGTTACAATATGCTCTAAATCTCTATCATCAAAGCCTATTACATCATTTTCTCTTGATCGTGGAACGCTTGGACTCTGGATGGCGTAGATAGGTTTAGGCACTGTTGGGCGTTGGTTGTAGCTCCGGACATACCTCCGTCGGGAGGCGTTGGAATCCCCTCCTGACGAGCCCCCTGCAATCATATTTATGACTGCGAAAGGTTCGTTTTCTTGCTCAGGGGCCTTTCCTTTATTGCCCCGGCGGCTGCTGCTTTCAGGGGGTCCCCTACCCCTTGGGCTCTTTGAACGGGACGGACTTCTCCTTCTTCCCCCAGCACGCTCGTTGCAGCGTTCATCGTAGCGCTCGAGCACCCGGACAAAATCCTTCAGGTGGCCCCCTGCGACAAGCCTCTGAATTTCAGCTTCCAACTGTCGGCACTCATCTGTGTCGTGCCCCCTCTGCTTGTGGAATGCGCAGTATTTGTTGGAGCGCCTGAGCGAGTCGGTTTCTCTCATTTTGATAGGTCTCTTAAAGAGCTTTTTATCTGAGAGGTTGTAGACTTCTGAATTTGGCCTGGTGAGCGGAATTCGCTCAAATCGACGAGGGGGTGGTGGCGACCTCCTGCGCTCTAGAGGGCGCTCCTTCTTGATAGCCACGTCCCGTCCCCGCTCGTGATGAGGTCGCTCGTTCCTGGCCGGGCTGTGATGCCGGGGACCATTCGTCCCATACATGTCTTCGAGCGCGAAGAACGGCTCGGCTATTTCTCTTAAGGCCATGAGGGTCCCAGGCCTCCTTTCCACAATGGCATCAGCGAATTTTTTGCTCACATATTGCTTGTGATCCACAGCCTGAAAGAGCACTGGGATCAAGAAATCCATTGAAGGCCTTTCCACCTGTAGGATCTCCTTGTTGAAGCGGGCGAAGAACGAGCGCAGAGATTCGCTCTTGCCTTGCACCACGTTGTACAGGGCAGTGGGTGCGGTGACTGGCGCTTTCAAAGAATTGAAGTGGTTGAGGAAAGCATTAGCCAGTTCTTCATATGAGTGAATCGAGCGTGGCGGCAGTCGCTTGTACCACTCTTGAGCCATTCCTACCAAGGAAGTGACAAACACTTTTGCCCAATAATTGATGGAATGCTCGTAGAGGTGCATAAGATGCACAAAGTGATCCAAGTGTTCAGCTGGATCAGTTGTCCCGTCGTAACGATTGATGGAAGTGGGGACTTTGGCCATGCCTGCTTGGGCCATCAGAACTTCTTCTACGAGGGGTGAACCCCTCGCCAATGGGTGATATTCATACGTGCCGAAGTTTTCCTCCGGTTCCTTGCGGCGGGGGACTTTTGGTAGAGGGTCCTTGGTGCGGGTGCTTCTGGCGTCAACCCGTTCATCCCGACTAGGGGAGATCTGAGTTGAGCGCCCTCGTGAGAGCTGCCCCACAATATCCTTCAGACCCTGCAGCTGGTCTTGCACAGCCGCGAGGATGTCAGGATTTACGTCTACTTGCTTGTCTCTGTGCCTGGGGGCTCGTGAGCCCCTCCTGGAGACATGAGAGTCCCCTTCATTATCATTTACCCGTTCTGTGGGCTCTTTGTTTCTGCCTACGGAGGGACGCTCGTTGCCCTCCTGCTGGGGCACTTCTCTGGCTGGTGGTGGTGGTGGTTGTGCCCTCAGGACAGCCTGGGCTTCTCTGAGGGGAAAGTTCTGTTGTCCGCCCAAAGGGGCTGCGATTTGAGTGGCCTGCCCAGAGGGAAAGTACATGGAATGGAACCTTTCCCATGCCCCCTGAGCCGCCTGAACCTCACACTGGGCATAGAGAGCCCTCAACTGTTGGGTGGTCAGTGGAGGTAACTCCACTCCTTCGATCTCCCTGGGGACCACCACCGGGAGCTGGATCTGGCCTGCATGATACGGCTGGACCGGCGGCATCATAACAGACGGAGTGAGGGTGTATCCAGGTGGGGGCATCATGTAGCCCTGTATTCCGGGAATCACCTGGGGATGGACCCAGGGGTTCTGAGCATGTTGCGGAGGAGCAGAGAGAGAGACTCCTCCGGCGGCAGCAGGAGTCGGCAATGCCGGCGGTACAGGTGGAGGTACGGAAGACTCTGCTTGCGGAGTCACTCCTGCTGCGGGAGGTGCTCCACCAGCGGCGGCGGATGGAGGCGGGGCTCCACCAGTAGCGGTGGAGGGAATAATGATATTTGCATCCTGGGAGGCGTTATCTCCTCCTCCCACAGCTCCAGATCTCGTAGCAACCATGACTGTTGAAGGTAAGGGTGTGCTTGCTTTTCTACCAACAAAAAGAAAGGAAGAAGATAGAGGACTGGTTTCCCACAGACGGCGCCAAAAATGATGGGGTTCAGAAAGGTGAAGGTCCGAATCCGATCACTTTACGATTTGTATTTGTGGAGGAAACCACCGGAGCTTCGCCGGAAATGAGAAAGGGGTTCTACCTGTTGGGACAAGCACAAGAAAAGTCAGAAGGCCAAGCTGGGGGAACTGGGGGTGATACCCAGTTTGGCTCTCCGACGTTCAAGTCAGTTCAAGGTATGAGGAAAGATGAGTTCAGTCACAGTTGCAGTGATGAAGAATGCTTACCAATGTAGAAGATGACTTTAGCTATTTATAGTTGAGGGTCAAGGGCCCTTTGGTCATTTGCCTCAAGTGGTCCTGGCCGAATGTTGCCCTAACACGTGGCGCCATGAGAGAGAAACCTAGGAGGAATCTTCTGCAAAAGCGGCTAAAAGTTGGTGCTGGCAACAGTGGCAGGTGCGCGGGCATGTACGTTGTGTCAGAGAGCCATTTGGGTGGTTGGTAACGAGGGCTTAAGAGCGCGCTCGTGACAACCTGGAGTATTGGAGGCCAAGATATCCGCTGAGGGGGATGAAGGCTCCAGTTCAAGTGACGAACCAAAGGGGAGGCCACTCTGAGGGAGTGTGACGCTCGAAGAGGGCTCCTTTGGCATGTGGACGTGCCCATCATTTAGCATGTAGGACGCTCGTGGAGTGACAGCGCTCGTTGGGCTTAACTCCTGAAGAAGGATTGCGCTCGTTGCACTTAGCGCTCGTCACGCTGATGGGTGCGGCCTTGGGGAGACAGATGTCATCATCTTGGTGATGCCACGTGTCCTAACGTGGGACGATCGTATTTTGACCCCATCAATATTATACACATCAATCCTCGTAAATGTATGATAAGTAATCTGTTCTGTAACTGTAACATGTTCTTTATATATTTTCTTTTTTAATTTGTATCCGAAAATTTTGGATCCCGAATTTTCCGATGGAATAAAAAATCGAATCTCGATCCCAATCTTAAAATTTTAGTTGGGATCAGAATCCTAGCCCAAAAAACTTAAATTTCAATTTTCGCATTCGATTGAGAATTTTCCAATCGAATAGGGACAACTGTCAAAAATCCCGACCCGAACACCCATCCCTAATAGGGGGCTTCTAAAACCTAGAAGCAATGCTTGGTTTCTTTAGGAAAAAGAGAAATAAATAATCTTGAAAATTATGGATAGGGTGGAAGTATAGAGAATAGCAATGAAATTCAAAGAAATAAACTAGGTATGCTGAATTACAAATTAGATATCTTGTAAAAGAGAAATTTAAATTTTAAGAAAGCAAAAGACATGGAGAAAAATTTTGAACCCTAGATTACAAGTTAGACTTGTTCGTTATTTTGGTACTGCTTGGCATATAATATAAACTAGTAATTACGGTACATTCACTGCGTGTGAAAAAAAAAATTTATGATCTAAATATGTTAAAAATACTTTTTATATTAATATATTTAATAATTATTTTTAATATATTTATTAAATTATAATAAATAAAATAGTATAAAAGATAATATATCAAACAATGCTATCTTCTGAAAAAGATAAGAAAAATATATATATATATATATAAGAAAATGAAAAGAATTGAATTGATATGAAAGAAAAGAAAAATTAATAAAACTAACAAATAAAAAAAGAGAGGAAAAAATGCAAGAGAAGAAAATGAATAAAAAAAAAAAAAAGACACTGAGAGACCAAAAATTTGGGTCTCTCACTTAACATATAATATAGATAAACTAACCTACTTATGTACAAAACTATTATAATTATATTATATTTAAAATAAATAAAGAATATCATACGAAATTATTACAATTATATTATATTCCAATCGTCTCCCCAGTCTTTAAATCCTGTATCACAATAGAGTTGGAAAGAAAGGTAACTAAGCAATTGAGTTGTTTAGTTAATTTAGTGATGGATAGCAAACTAAAAGAAAGATTAGGAATGTATAAAACAGAAGATCATGTTAAGGTAGATGAATGGGGAACCGTGCCAACGCCTTGAACTTGAGTTCGAGAACCATTGACCAAAGTAACAGGGGGTAGGGAATTTAAATACTGAAGAGTGGAGAAGGCGTTAGGGTTACCTGTCATGTGGTTGGATGCACCAAAATCTAGAATCCAAGGATTAGATATAGTATGATTAGATAACAGACAAGTGCGGAAATTACCTAGTTGGGCAATAGAGGTAATAGGAGCAGAAGCTTATTGAGCAGTTTGGTACTGAAGGAACTGCACATACTCATACTCTGATAAAGATATGCTCTTAGATAAAGAGGGGTTGTCCGGTGCAGGAGAATCGAAACAGACTGTATTTACATATCGTGGAGGCCTGCCATGTAAATCCCAACAAGTTTCTTCGGTGTGATGGGGATGACCACAATTGTCATTTAACTTAACGGTAAGTAATTTGAAAAAATGAATTGGAGAGTCTTTTGACATCCATGACACCGGTGGAACAATCAAAAACAAAAAAAAATTCAAGCAGAGGACGGCTGCTGAAAATTCTCAAAGCGGGGGACGGCCGCTTGAAAAAAAAAAAATAGAGTTTACGAGTGAACCAAGTTTTGGCTCTGGATACCATGTGAACTTTGGTAGAAGAGGATTTTCATTACTTGTGAAAAACAATAACACATACAACACTATATATACAAGAGAGTAGGAAACTCTAAAATAACTACCAAAAATACCATCCTATACTAGCCACATAAAATATAAACATGTGTTTAATATGCCTTTTAACAAACCCCAGCAAATAATTAACACCAACCAATTAAATAACTCGGCTATTGAATCATGAACCACTGGAATGTGGTATGCCTGTGCTAGGGAGCCATCCACCACCCAAGATAAATTCATCAACCGTGAACATTTGTACCTCCTCTTTTCTGCTCACACTTTTGAACCCTTTCTCAATCAACTCGGCTAGTGGTAGATGCTCCCGACCCTCGATTGTTGTATTCCAGGTAAGTTACCCTAGATATGGTTCTGTTCTCCCATCCTAGACACACTTCTGGTCGGATGATACTATCCAATAGGACTCCATCACAACTATTGTAGAGTAATTGGACCACGGTCTACCTAAGTATGCCTCAAAGAAAGGTTTTGGTTGCTCAATTCCGGGTGCTACAGTCAAAATGCAGTTTTGTATGACGAATCCCGAATGAATTTTTATGTTGTCTTATTTTTGTTGGGCCATAAAAGTAAAGGTTCTTGATAGACGTGAAAATATGTTGTATGATTGAAAAATAGCTCCGGTAGCGCCAAATATGAAGTCCACCGTCCCCTAAATATTGCACTTTTTATAAAATTAAAGGTTCTCTTTGGCATAAAGCTTGTCCTGATAACCTAAGAAAGTGTATCGATAGAATGCACACATGTTAGAAAAACTAGCCAAAGCCACAGCTTGGGAACCATCTTCGGCCGAGTTCTCGAAAGTGAGAAACGCACCTATAAACCCATCTCGATAGAAAACTATAAAAATTCAAAATCCGAAAATTCTCAAAGAAACAGGATAAAGGAAAAGATTCTCAAGAGTATTATTGCAGAATTTCAGTAAGCTTAGTTATACAAGATCGGAAAAACCATCTACAACATGGTGAGTGGGATATAAATACATCACCAGCTGTTCCACTTATCTACGCATTCTTCACTTACAAAAATGTGATATATGATATTTATCTCACCGTACAGAATAGAATAGACAAAAGTGTAGCCTACTTATAAAAACACTATACATGTTTTTGTGGTATGGAATATGTCTTTGGCAGAGTACATTGTGTTTTTGGATTATATAGTGCGCATATATGTTTTTTTAAAGCTTCGAGGTCTCCAATTATTACAATATTTGCATAATATGTTGGTGTTAAGAGGAAATGCATGTGTTATATTGTAATTTATTTATCCAAGCGGCTTTACATCATAGGTAGTCTGGTTCATTCTACTAAGGCAGAGTTCTTTGGGTGTGGTTTTACAATGATTTATGAGGTTGTGGTTGGGGAACTGGGCTTCTCAATAGTTTGATCGAGGTGATAGATTTAAGTGAGAGTAACTGTCATATAGGATCTTCTTACAAAAAAAAAAAATTGTTATATAGGATCTTCAAAACTGATATGTGATAATTTCTTGAATCTCATGGTATTGAACTAAATTTGTACATAAAATCTGTAAATGATGGGCAAGCAGATAGAGACTTCTTAATGTTAATGCCTAGAATTGATGTTGATAGATCCAATAAGATAGTCTGATTGCTTTATAAAGGAGGCAAATCTTATGTCACAATGTTTAAGCTCAGTGTTTGTTTCTTTAGCTTTAAGAGGAACAAAATCAATAAAGAAAGTCATGATGAATGTTAGTTTTATTTGGTTCAAAGTTCAAACCTACGTTTATATAGTCATATTTCTATTACAACTTTAAGCTTTCTTCAGAGAATGTATGTATTCTTGCCATTAAACTTGATATTCTACAAAAACTTTACAAATTAACATTCCAAATGCATGACATCCATAGAGAGTAATCATAATGGATTGAAAAAAACAAAAGTTATCACTATGTAAAATTACTTCACTATCGCTACGATTTAGCAACAAGAATAATTACCATGTATCACATGAAAAAATATCATTTTGATAACAAAATAAACTCATTGAAATTAAACAAATGCATACAAGAAGTAAAATTTATGTTTGTCACTACTACGTAATTGAAAAAAACAAAAGTTATCACTATGTAAAATTACTTCACTATCGCTACGATTTAGCAACAAGAATAATTATCATGTATCACATGAAAAAATATCATTTTGATAACAAAATAAACTCATTGAAATTAAACAAATGCATACAAGAAGTAAAATTTATGTTTGTCACTACTACGTAATTGTCACTTATATTTTACAATATTTTTCAGTATCAATTGTGAGATTACTTACGAACTGTGACGGACTCAAGTGTACTGAAATCAAGACTGCGCCGGTTCCATTAAATCTTTGTATTGAGTTCTCTATCACCGAAGAGAGCAATATTTATCTTGTTCTTTCACACCACAACATGCTCAAGATATAATCCAGCTTCCACATGAATATAATATCTTGTTATACTGTTTAACAAGGCTACAACTATGTCATCCATGATAGTGTTGTATGCCCTGATTCTGTTCTTCGATACGGTGGCATTCAAAACTACTTGATGGATGGGTCTGTGCTTGGAATTGTTCTCCTTCATTTGCATGTAAATGGAGATCTTAGCCATAGCTATGAAAAGACTAATAAAACCCGCTAGGAAAGCTTTTGCCATGGTGAAGAATGAATTGGCACAGGGGAGTGATTACAATTCTTGTTTTGCTGTTTGCTTTATTAGAGTGTCTTCAGTTTATAATGGCTTTGCCTGTTGGGAAGCAAACACATCCCACATCGAAAGATTGGAGGAAATTTGTCCAATATATAAGTGTTTACCCAACTCCATGAGAATGAGACCTTTTGAAAGATGCCCAAAAATAAATCCGTGCGGGCTTGGCCCAAAGCGGACAATATCATATTAATACGGAGTTGGGAGGAAAATGCGTGGTCCATAACAAGTGGTATCAGAGCCCAGGTTCGTTCTTGTCAGAGTAGTGGACTATGAGTTCTCGGTGTGACAACCAGACCAGAGACCTGCAGGGGTGCCTTGTGTCGAAAGTTTTCCTGGCAAGTGGTGGTTAGGCAGCGGGTCCTGTTGGGTGATAACGGCAGTACAAGATGTTTGTCTGGTCGTGAAGTGACCTATGATTGGCAGGTCAGGCAACGTGTCTCATAGCGGCGGTGCAAGATAGTTACCAGATCAAATGGATTAGTCCTTAAGGGGAGGTCACAAGTGGTGTGGTCTTGGTTTGAGGGGAGGATTATTGGGGAGCAAACTCATCTCACATCCGAAGATTTGAGGAAATTTGTCTAATATATAAGTATTCACAAAACTCCATTAGTATGAGGCCTTTTGGGAGATGCCCAAAAATAAATTTGTGCGGGCTTGGCCCAAAGTAGACAATATCATACTAATGCGGAGTTGGGTTGAAAGCGCACACTGTCCTAACATTGCCAACTTGAAGACAGAACTTATCATGTGAAAGAGTCCACTTAGGAGTTGTGTTGAAGGATCAAGATCGATATTTCCCGAAATGAAGGCAAATTTGGATTGTGCTAGTAGATAAAAAAGAAAGTTACTAAGGTTTATAATTATATGTCTATGCATGGTCACACTTTGTGTTACATAATATTTTTTGTATATTGCATGAATTATGCACTCTTTGTATTACTTCTCTTTATTTTTTTTCGAATGGTGACACCAACTCACAAATGCATGAGATATTAAGGAAAAACACAATATTTTATCTTGATTCGGCTGGCAATTTTTTGTTCAGTTCCACACTCAATTTTACCCCTTTTACTTTTGTGTGATTTAGTTGGTAGTTTCATGTGCTTGTTCAGTTAATGGATGGTAACATTTTACAGTCACAATAACTTAATTACATTTCCAGCAGCTATGTATTAGTGGTTTGGTTAGTAGTTTCATTTGTTTGTTCAATTCATATATGTTAAACATATTACAGTCTGATAACTTCCGTTATTTGATAAAAAGAGAAAGGATTAGATTTGAGAGAAAAACTGACTTGTTTACTAATCGCCCAATTGGGTCTACATATACAAGGTTTTGAGTCTAATCACAGATGCGTGTCATTGGCAAAAGAAAACAACAAATAAACTGTACAGAATATTAAACAAAAAATAAAAAAGAAGCAATAATTAATTTATGATGCCAATACCCTTCTCCCCTCCCCCCCCCCCCCCTCTCCCGCCGCAAGCTGGGGAGTATATATTTTTCAGACCCAACTTGGAGAGATGAGCCTGAACCGGTCCTATAGCAAGGGACTTGGTAAAGATATCGGCTGTCTGAATAGAAGTCTGAAGCGGAAGCAAGTGTAGAACACTAGATTGTAGTTTATTGCGGACCAGATGACAGTCAATCTCGATGTGTTTTGTTAGTTCATGAAGTGTTGGCTTTTTAGCAATTTGGATCGCAGACTTATTGGCATAGTATGTTACAGTTGGTGAAAGATGTTGAATGTGAAGATCATGAAGCAAATAAAAGACCCATTGAATCTCGCATGTGGTGGAGGGGAAAGCACAGTATTCAACTTCTGAAGAAGACTTGGAGATGGTAAATTACTTTTTAGGTTTCCAGCTAATTAGAGAATCCCCAAGAAAAAGACAAAAACCTGTGACGGACTTGCGTGTATCGAGGCACCCAACCCAATCGGAATCACTGAAGGCTTTTAACTAACAAGAAGAATTAGAGGGGTAGAATAATCTCTTTCCTAGAGCAGACTTGACGTAGCGTAACACGCGGTGGGCAGCTTGAAAATGTATGTCTGTAGGAGACGAAAAAAACTAACTTAGATGGTAGACTACAAAGTAAATGTCGGGCTGAGTTGTCGATAACTAGAGATATCCTACAATGGAGTGCCAGAATGAGCACTGAGTTTGAATGAGGAATCCATGGGCATTGTGATGGGTTTGCTGCCAAGATAGCTGGCAATCAGCGAGAAACTCAAGAGCATACTTCCGTTGAGAGACTGAAATACCTACAGAAGATCAAGCAATTTCCAAACCTAAAAAGAATTTTAGTTCTCCAAGATCTTTTTTTTTTTTTTTTTGAAAGCATCATCTAAGAAAGATTTAATGTGATCAATATCAGAAATGTAATTTCCAGCAAGAATTATGTCATCGACATAAATGAGCAGAGCAGTAAAAGTAGAGTTTCCTCGCCGAACAAATAGTGAATAATCTGATTTCGACTGTGTATAACCTTGTGAAATAAGAGCAGATGATAGCTTAAAGAACTATTGTCGGTTGGCCTGCTTTAAACCATAGAGGGACTTAGTCAATTTGCAGAATTGATTAGGCTTTTTAGAAGTAAAACCCGGGGGCAAGGTCATGAACACTTCTTCATCCAAGTCACCGTGGAGAAATGCATTATTAACAACAAGCTGTTGCAAAAACCAATAGTTGATGGAAGCCAAAGCAAGAAGCAAACTAATAATCGTGATCTTGGCTACCGGAGCGAATGTATCAAAGTAGTCAAGGCCCCTTAAGTATTCCCTTTTTGCCAAAAGGCGAGCTTTAAAACATTCCACGGTTCCATCGATCTTATATTTGATTTTGTACACCTATTTATAACCAATAGGATGTTTTCCTTCAAGTAAATCAGTGAGTTCCCAAGTGTGGTTTAACTGTAGGGCCTCTATCTCCTTTTGCGTTGCATCTTTCTAGGCATCATGTTTAATGGCTTAGACATATGTTTTAGGTTCAGTGTGAGTGGTGATGAAGAGTCTGTAGTGTTTAAAAGAGTGAGAAAGATTATCATATGAGCATACAGAAGATAATGGATAGAGACTTCCTGTGGAGGATTGGTTGACAACCGAGCCTTGTAAAGTGGACATAGCAAGATGGAAGTCTTGTAGGTAAGATGGAGCATTGCGTTGTCTCGTGGATTTTCGAAGTGGAACAGATTAACTGCTTGGTTGAGATGTATGATCAATGGGGTAGGATTATAGAGGGAGTGGTAACATTCTGTGGAGAGATAGTGTCAGAGACATTAGAGTAAGTGATAGCAGAGAGATCATTCGAAAGGGAAAGTGGATTATGTGGTGCTTTCTTAGTGGAGAGAGAAAATATGTTCTCGTCGAATTGGACATGTCTCGATGGAAGAATGTCCAGAGTAGAGAGGTCTTGAAGTATGTATCCTTTAGTGCCATGTTTGAAACCCAGAAAAATACACTTACTGGCCCTAGGATCGAATTTAGTTCTGTTGTTGGATAGAGTGGAGGAGCAGCATAGCGAACCAAAAACCCAAAATAAGTGTATGTCGGTGGTTTTTATATAGTATCTCGAAAGGAGTTTTGTCATTAAGGAGTGGAGTGGGTAAACGATTGATGATGTGGACAACACGAGTAACGGAGTATGACCAAAGATTTTTTGGAATGTTAGATTGGAAAAAGAGAGCTCGTGCAACATTTAAAATGTGTTGGTGTTTCCTCTCAATGACACTATTTTGTTGGGGGGTCTCAGCACAAGATGTTTGATGGACAATTCCTTTTTGGGAGTAGAAGGCAGACATGGCAAATTCAGGTCCATTATCTGATTAAATAGACTGAACTTTTGTGCAAATTTGGGTTTCCACCATGGCAATAAAAGACTTAATATGAGATCGAGTTTTAGATTTATGTTTCATCAAAGTCACCCAAGTGAAGCGAGTGAGATCATCTAATAGTGAGAAAATAAGAGTCCCAAATATCAACGTGCAATAAAGCAAAAGCAGTAGATGACACAGAAGTACTAGAGGAAAATGGTAACTTTCTTTGTCTTGCTAATTGACAAACATCACAAGCAGAATAATTGTTTTTACAAGGAATTGAGGGACATATTTTGTGTATGATAGACATATTTTGTGTATGATAGACAAATGACCTAGCCTATAGTGCCATAAATATGTAGATACAGTAGAGTAAATGTTGTTGGCTGAAGAAGTTGGAGATAGTGGTGTTGAGGCAGGCTTCACTAAGGCATAGAGGCCATCTTTGACATTAGGTAAACCAATCGTCCTCCACCTTTTTAGGTCCTAAATAAGACAAGAATTATTTTGAAAGACACAGCAACAATATAGAGATGAGGTCAGTTTGGTGACAGAAATTAATTTGCAGTTAAAAGCTAGATTACAGAGAACATTCGTAAGATTAAAGTTTTCACTAAAAGAAACTGTGCCAGCTTGATGAGTTGTGAGTTGAGTGCTATTTGGTAGTCGGACAGGAATTGAATCGATGGAATGGACATGTGTGAATTAAGTAATTGAAAAACATATATGGTCGGTCGCCCCGTGTTAAGGATCCAAGAAGAAGAAGAGATGGAGTAAGAGACGATGTGATACATACCAGGAGTAAATGTGGGAGTCAGAGTGCAGTGGTTGTGTGATTGAGAAGATACTTGGTTGACAGTTTGCGGATTGGGGGATGACTGGATCAATGCAAGCAACTTTTGATAATGGTCCGCAGTAAAAGACACAACAGGAGAGTCCTGATTAACCTGAGGAGGATCCGGTAAAATATATTCAACAATAGAGATAGAAAGATTAGAACTGTTACCCTGGGCATAGAAAGTTGCCACTGCAAGATTTTTGAATTTGAAATTGGGCGGAAAGGCGTGTTTCCTATAACAAGTAGCTTCGGTGTGATTTGCATTGGTTTTCTTGCAATAGGAACAATAGAGATCAGACTTCTTTGCAGATGAAGGCATAGTATCCTTGAACGTTTGTGAACCAGAAGCAGGCTGAAATCTGTTGTTGGCAGGATGATTACAAGAGGCAGCAAACGTCGTATGATATGTAGAGGATGAGAATTGACCTTTTTGCTGGAGAACCATCGAGAAAACCTTATTCAGAGGCGGAAGAGGATCCAAAAGCATGATTTGAGACTTCACAGTGGAAAATCAATCATGTAATCCATTCAAGAAGCGAACAACACAATCATTCTGCTGATATGTTTTGAAAGTGAAGAGAGCACCACAGGTACAAGGATTTCAGCAGGAGCATGAAGGAATTGGGAGAAACATGAAGAGTTCATCCCACAGCTCCTGCAATTCAGCAATCAGGAATGCATTCCATGTGAGAATCGATCTCGAAGATCAGAGTATCAGACCAGACGTGGGAACATTTGTCCAGCCAAAGTACGCTCTGAGCGATTGAAGGAGAGAGAGAATGCGAAAGCCAAGAGAGTACTGTCGTATGACACTATTCCCAATATGGATAGAGCAGATCTGTGACAGCAGGCATAGCGATTAAACCCGTGACAAACTGAAACTTATTTTCCGACAGGAGAGCCATTTTCATGACTCTGGCCCAAGAGTGGTAATTCGAACCAATCAAGGGTGTAGAAACAAGAACCAAGGCCAGGTTCTCGTTTGTGTGCAGAAAATAAGGGCTAGAGGGAGGAATTGATGGCTCCGCCGGTGTGGATTGAGCGGTTGGTGTTTGATTCGCCATGGAAGTTGCAAAAGGAGTTTTAGAAATATACAACTGATACCATGATAACTTCCGTAATTTGATAAGGGCGAGTTTACTTTAGAAGAATAAATGGGTTTGGTAAAATAAAGACCCATAATCTACAATTTACTTTAATAGAAAAGAAATCTGCTCTTTTCTTGGAGCCCCGGGTTTAAGACGGAAAAAAGTTGAGTATATAAATGGGATTGAATGTAGCCGCTAAATACCCAACTTTTTCTGGAAGAGGTATTTTTACGGTAATACCCTTTTTTTTTTTATCTCATAATTTCGCTCAAAATTTTTCCCATTTATTTTCCCGTGTTTTTCTTCTCCCTCCAATTCCCAAATTTAAGAACATATCTGCTGTGTTTCCACAGCAGTTGCTCTCCGCGACATTATCTAAGAACAAATCTGCTTTTCTTAATACCCCAAATTTAAGAATTAATTATTATTATTTATAAATTTATTATTAATTGTTGAACATCATTAATTACTATTATTTATAAAATTTCATTTAAAAGTAAAGCATGTGGGAGATGTGGTTGATAAAAGAACGTTAATGTGCATAGAATATTTAGATATCAGTAAAGCTATTTTAGTGAAATAAGATAAGGACAAGATAATGATCATAAAATAGAAAAGTAAAAATAAAAGAATTTGAGGCTATTTAAAGGGAAGTTTATCCATTAAAATAAATAGAAATTTGTGTTATATAATCAGAATTTTTATATTTCCTAATCGTCTCTCAATGGTTTGCTAACCACTAAAGTAAACTCGCCCTAAAGAGAGAAAGGATTAGATTTGAGAGAAAAACTAACTTGTTTACTAATTGCCCAATTAGGTCTATATATACTAGGTTTTGAGTCTAATGACTAGATACGTGTCATTAGCAAAAGAAAACAACAAATAAACTATACAGAATATTAAACAAATTAAAAAATAAATAATAATTAATAATTAATTTATGATGTCAATACAGAGGCAACTCACAACTTAATTACATTTCTGGGCCAGCAACTATATATTGATTTCGTAGTGCTTGTAAAATGGTAAAATTCAGGAGTCAGTTTGTTTTGGTATGTAGTAACCCAATAGGTTTGGGTTATGAAAATAATATTTGTTTACCTTAATCTATTTGGACTTGTCTAAATGTAATAACCAACCGATTAGTTTACTTCCATCATCCATTAAAACTCTTTTTATCTTAAAAAGTCACAAACAACCTTTAGATATTTTTTTAGCAATGAAAAATCACTAATAATGTTGATGGCAATAATGTACATTACGTTATATTTACCTTAGGTAATAAATAGATTAATTAATATCTAGTAAGAAATTAATCCAGTCTAATCTATCACACCCATCGAACTCCTATTATAATATAAGGATAAGGTACAAATAAAGTAAATAATTTTATATACAAATTCCCTAAAGACCTTTTCAGTGGTTCACATTGAGGACTCTGTTTTATTATGTCTTTTTGCATTTTAGAATTTTAGAGACTATTTTGTACAATTTTTTAATGAAGCCATTTTTAGCATAAATCAATCTTCATTTGCATGGAATCAAAAAAAGACAACTTAAATTAATCTGCAAATAGTATTTTTATTATTATTTCTTTTCTTCAGAATGCCTAATTTCCTTTTTGTTTATTATTTCTTTTCCTCAGAATGCCTAATTTCCTCCTCCTTCTTCTTCTTCTTCTTCTTCTTCTTCTTATTATTATTATTATTATTTCTTTCTTGTGCATGCTTATTTTCCAGATAAAACTTAACGAACCCATGATATACAAACCGGTTAACGACTTGAAAAATTAAATTATTTATATGATTTTCAAAAGTTACACTAGAACTAATTAAATTTGTCTCTGTTCATTTTTTTACAAGTCGATTATTTTTATGAGTTATAATGTGTGTGTGTATATATATATATATATACATATATATACACTCATTATTGGTATACTCTTTTCAAAGTAGCCCTTATAGGTCATGCATGTCGGTTTATTCCGTCATTTTTTTTTCACCAAAACGTTGGTTTGAGACAAATATTCTTGAACTTTGATAAGTTTCCTTAAGTGATGAATCCATCAATTAATGTGGGGACCAAATCTGTGGCTTACCCCTAAACTATGACATTTACGATATTTTCTTCCTATTTATCCAATGCGGATAACAAATATAAAATATCATGATGATCGAATATATAACCCGATAAAATTAACTGAACTGCACTAGAATACGGATAATATCTCATATAAATGAAGATAAATGTCATTCAACTTTGATTATCCTCCGACCACCACCATAAGTGGTTTACGTTTTTGGTTGCTAACTAAATTAGAATTGTCTAATATTTGAAAACAGACTTAATTACTGCTAACTACTTTGGATTTGAGTTGCGCAAATACCCCAGTGCATCGGAAAGTTTACTAAGTCGGATAGCAAGACACTTGATTTTTTAGTAAAATGTCATGACAATCCTTTCCAATTATACACCCTTCTCCCTTCTCCGACTGAAGGCACATTAGTAAATTTCATTAAATTTAGTATATAATGGTAAATTAATTCACCCCGGGTAAACACTAGACTATTTAACAACAACGTTGAAAAAGACCAACCTAATTCAACGTTCAAGTGTTTGACTGTTGTCCATAGGCTTTGCTCATAATCAAAGTAAATGATTTTATAAAATGGATTATTTAACCTACCATCCATAATTTTTTTATTTCCTTCTTTTTTTGCATGGATGAATCCGTTAGTAAAAGAACTTTAATAGTGTTGTCATGCATACGATTATAATGAAAAGAAAAAGGTTTGAAATGTTTGCAATTAAAATTCTTATTGTCTTTTGGTAATATGATAGTTAATAGAATTTAGGAGTATATATATAATTTTGGGGGTCAAAATCCCCTTTTCTTTTTTTTTTTCCTTTTTTTTTTTTTCTTCTCGCTTTCATCTTTCATTTCACGGTATAGACTGCACCAATACGTATAAATTGAACAATGTTTCCATCTTAGAAGATAAAACGTGTGTCGCTTTGTGAACGTTCAATTTACACATAAAGACAATCCATATAATGAGACTGGACACTGGAGATTAAAGAGAGAACAGGTATTTTGGTTTACTTTTCCATATCTCAAGCGCAAACGTGTAATTATTGAGAAAAGACGTATCTTTTTCCTTATTTGAACTTCGTCTTCTTGGCCGTACAACTACCATTGTACGGAGCTTTTTCATAATTATCTCGTGGGCTTACTTGTTATTGCATGCATTCTGTATTACGTCATATAGTTTCATGATAAAATTTAACAAAGGTTACTAATTCATTATGTGAGAAACATGTTTGATTCTCTTTTTAAAAGAAAAAAACGAATGTGGCTTGGTACATATATAACTTGTGGAGTATAACCTAAAATTTGTTTGAATAATGGGGAACAAAACTTACAAGGGAAGGGCTATATATCATATTTCTTCTTTAATTCATCTTTTCCAGGTCAAAAAGCTATTCACATAACCATTATGTTTTTACATTGTATAGCAAGAAACGTCCTATGTATTAATTATCGTACAAACAAACTATCTTAATTAATGCTAATAAGCGTTATACATATTATAATGATGTGATGATTTTCTCTATATGATATACTAACATTTGACTTTAGCATTATACTGCCTACTATATATACAGACATTAATGAACATAAGGTTTCTTGTTAAGTCAACTCACCAAAACAAAGCAGTGTAAAAGGTGACTTGGATTTTAATGCAAAACGTTACGAGTTGAATCCCACCATCCAAAAAGTTAAAGAACATTGAAAAAACAAAAACAAAAAGAAAAACTGTCACTTATTATCACATGAAGAAGCCGTCTATAAATTATAACCATTTCTCTTATACTAACATCAGGAGAAATTGTATATCATTGTTTTCTTTTTCTCACTTAGAACATATACTATGTTTTAGTTTCTCACTATATCTATAAAATTCATATATGCGATGGATTTTTCTCAAAATATGGCACATAAGATACATGTGTTACTCGTAGAGCATGATGGTAAAGATCATGACAAAACTAAAAACATGCTGCAGTACTTCTCTTATGAAGGTATATACATGAAAATTCATAACCATAAACATATTTCTCTTATATTAAGTTTGAATGATGTTAATTATGAGCATAGTGACTCAATATTCATGAAAACAATTCTGGAAAATGCATGTAAGGGCATAAATATTGAATTATTTTATGCTTTAAATACATATAATATCATGTATAGTTTTAGTTTATGATATATTTGCATGCAATTGATCACCTTCCACGAATTTGTTTTGTTGATGATGATTAAGTTTCATTTCTTTTGGAAGAAAAATGTCAATAGAATTATATTCCTTCACTTAATTCATTTCGATAATTTCAATTGTAAAGTAATTAATAAGTAAAAATTTAACTATTCCGGCCATTTCTATCATCGTTTTTGTTATGATTAGGCGAATTTGATTTAAATATACATTCGCGCCAATTTTTCTACTTACTGCATTTATATATATTTAATTTTTACGCAAGCGAAACTCATAAATACATCTTACGAGTATCCTTATTCAACTATTAATTTATTATTTAGGTAATTTATGTCTTTCTTTATATTTCATGCAATCACTTAGGCAATTTATACATGCCTAGTGTTTGTTTCGATAAAAGATAAATTTGACTCATCATGACTGATGGTTGAGTGGCTAACTTTATTTAAATTGATAAGTTTCAAAGACATTTTATGAACATAAGTAGTTAATACAATCTCTAAAACTTGATTTTATTCCAAATCTTGTCTGTAAAATTTATCCAAACTTACATTAGACCTAGTGAATATCATTTATTTGCGCAAAAAAACTCCAAATAGCAAAACAATAACAAACTTTTTATAAGATTTAGAATATTCACTGTATCATTTTTTTTTTCCTTTTTTTTTTTTTAATGTATATCAGTAACCCCGGTGAAGCTCGCGTCGACGGCTTTATCAATTTTATCAAAAGGGAAGGGCCATTATGATCTCGTGATGGCGAATGTGAACTCTCCTGATTCATATGGATTCCAGCTCTTACAAGGTGCTGTTACAATGGGTTTGCTTGTGATTTGTAAGTAATGCTATTCACATTTAATTATTTATTTCTTAATTCCCTACATAATATCTTACAATTATATTCTTAAACTTGTAATTTTTGTATAAAAGTGATATCCGATGATGATGATGCACTAACAACATTGAGGGCTATAGAGCAAGGGGCGTTCCTTTGTATAAAAAAGCCCGTAACAATGCAAATAATGAGGTACCTATGGCAACATGTTGTGAGGGAGAAAGTTGGTGGACTAAATAACAAGGAACAATTTGGACAAGTTACAAAGTATAACACATTCGAGAAAGAATTTGGAGAAAAGAATCTTATCCAAGGTAAAAGCATGAATGTTATTGAAAATGTTGAAGACGCATATAATAAATCGAAGAAAAAGGTGAGTTCGGGAACCCTAGAACATGATCATGCTATGTATAGAAAGAAGGTTTGGACAGAATGGACCGAAGAACTTCACGACAAGTTTATGGCTGCCGTCAAACAACTTGGAGAAGGAAGTACGTATTTCTTACTTCACGCTTGCATCGTTGTGATTGTTATAAATACTAGGATTCCTAATCACTTTCAATATTAAAACTTAACTTAGTCAGATTTGATACCATAATTTCTAATTCGTATTAGTTTAAATACATTCATAAGATTTTTAGTGTAACAACACCAAATAGCAAGAAGATTTTAAATCGTTGAGATTATGAAGCGTATGTTGTGTTTGAATTTCAATCGTTAAAAGAATTTGCCAATATACTAAATTTGAACAAACTGAGGCTTATGGTATCATATTTGAGAAAAATGAAAAGTTATGGCGTGAAAATTGAAATTAGATTAAGTTGGATTATCAAAAGTGATATATTTAAATTTTAACCTTGTGTATCTTATTTCATTTTGGTAAGATTTTGTTTTCATCACAATAGGTAAGAAATTGTTCTAAAATTTTCTATTCACAAAAAGCTTATGAAAACGTTATTTAATTTTGTATTACCACAAATGTGCATAACTTTCATGTTTGGTATTGCTTAGGATGCTACCCAAAAGAAATCCTTGAGCTAATGAACGTACCGGGTCTTACGAGAATGCAAGTGGCAAGCCATCTCCAGGTTTGTTTCAAAATTATTCTTAATGTTTTTTAAGAGTTCAATTATTCTCATTTTATCAGTGTTTATTATAATCATGTCCCTAACAATACAAGCGTAATTACTTCATATTATTTTGATATATATAGGAATAGTGTAATTTTTATTATTTTTAGCTGCGAATATTCTTTTGAACAATAGTATTAACAAATAAAGATGGTAATTTAGTCCAGATCATTTAACTAAAACTTAAGTTTAAGTTGTGATCAAGGGTGACACCAGTAAAGCTTATATGGGGTCTCTTGACCACACCAAATTTTCTTGCCCATGTATATATATAGTTTTTTTTTTTCTTTATTAAAACCGCAACCAAGTTTCGTAGGGTTTTAGCAAGACCCCACTTCAAAAATAGCACCAAAACAGAATTACAAGGGAAAGTTTTCAAAGTACATCAGCAAAAAATTAAGAAAAACTCTGATCCTATCAAGATTCATTGCAGACTTAGTTCTATCAACTAGACCAATAAGATAACTAGCCTTGTGCCTAATCCCCCAATCCAGAACTGTATAATTATCAGAAACTTCCATCATATCACTTAGCAAAGCCCCATTCTTTTCAGTATAATCCTTAGGGGCATAACAATACATCATCACAGCATCAATGAATTCCTCTCGTTTGGTGGCCCATGTATATACATAGTTGTTTTTATCTTTCTAAGTAATTAATTCTATATATATATATATATATATATATATATACCATTTTGACCCCAATTTCAAAATAATATGTGATGGGTCCCAGATCCTTTGATTTTTAAAGTAGTAGGTAAATTTATAAAAAAACTCATTGAAAAGTAAAAATGAAAAACTTTAAATATAAAAAATCGTAAAGTACAACTGAAAAAAAATATATTATATATAAAGTATTTTATCTTTTTAATAATATATATTTTTATTAATAGTTACATTTTTTTTACCCCATTAATTAATAATTAATTCTGAAGTCGTCCTGTTTGGGATTTCTTGAACAAAAATACTTTCTTTTTATTGGAAATTGTCATTTTATTTTGTTAAACTCACTTAAACATTCTACAGAAATGCCGCAATGCGAATTGGGTGCCTCCAAGTGAGAGAAGATCTAAGCATGAAAATCAAGAGGCGACCATTACTCTAAAAAACAAACTTCAAAGGGCAAAAACAATGAGGTTTGGATCAATGCCCCAACTAGATCAGAGCAATCAAGAAAAGATCCAACAATCTGAGAAGATTCATCAAGATTTCAGTATTGGTCCACCAAAAGAAAACAATGTGTTTGGCGATATTCAAGATGGAGTTTCAGACAAAGGATATTATCTCAATCTTGTTCTTAATCATGGTAATTAACCATTTTCTTGACACTAGAAAAAAAAAATTACATAACAATTGACAATATGCTAAAAGTTGTCATTTTAAGTACATAAATCTGGTGACAAAAGATTTAATTTTGCGACAGAAGATATTTACTATGATGACAACTTTTAGTCACTAATGAAACATTTAGAGTTAATTACATTTACTAGAGGTTACTTAATTTACAAATTAATTCCTCTCATTTAAAAAATTATGATATAATTCTCTAATCTTTGTGATAAGTGTGTAAAACTTCTAAAAACACACCACTTTGGTATCAAAAGGTGTATTTCTAAGGAAACTTTCCATAGTTTTACACATTTATCGTAAATGTCAAGAACTATGTATATACTGAAATATTTTAATAAAGAGAATTAATTTATAGTTTCACCTCATTTCAGAACTAACAAATGTAATTCACTCTATCAAAGATCACGGTGATAATTTTTGTGTCTTGATTTAGCACTATAAAGTTGTCCCAAATAGTAAATTTTCACTGTTAAAATACTAAATTTTGTCACTTCCGAACCATTAAGAGACAAAAATAATTAGCGACAGTGTGCAAAGTGTTGTCATTTAATTTATGTATATTTATAATTAGCTATCTCTATTTCTACCATTAATATCGATTAATTTTAATGTCTGAAGACGATGAAACATTCAACAATGGAAATCTTGGAGAAGGTGCTTTTGATATGACTGAAGAACTCTTTATATATGGTGGGCAAAGTGTGATTACGCCTAGCCCCAATACTTCATCAAACCAAAGGTATATCTCTGAGGATGGCTATGAATTTCCAATCATGGATTCCATGGTCCAAGATTTCTCTCCTCTTCAACAAGAATTAGTGTTGGACTTCAATGGGAGCTTGCAGTCACTTGTTCTTGACCAGGGCTACTATGACCAGGTTTGTCAATCACACAATTTGGGAGATCATTCTACTATTCCTGTTTGGTGTAAAATTAATCACAAATTTGTCTTCAATTAGTTTATAAAATACAAAACTATACACGTTTAAGGTTTAGTTATTCATGTAAAATCTTCGTCCGAAAATGCATCTTGCTGCCTCATGCATTTCGTCGTTCTAAGAGTCAATTTAGTTTAAAGTGTCGATATTGTTGATCAACGTCTTTCTTACTGTGATTTCCACTAGGATTATTCTAACTTTACATGGATAATTGAAGATTTTTAAAATGATCAAAATAAGAGGGACTAACAATCTATAATTACACAAAATATCATGGTAATTAATAAAGATATATTTTCCTCATATTTTTTTCATTAATTATAAATTGTTCGCTATGTTTTATTAACCTCACACAAATTGTGACAGTTGCCCGCAATTAATCAGTACTGGAGTGAGGAGGCCATAATATCACAAAACAATGGAGAAAACCAAGGCCAGATGGGGGAGGAATCATGGTTTTGAATTTGATGCTGTGTTTATTCAATTCAAGTTAATTAATTGATTCAGCAAATATTATTACTGGATTGCTCATGCGAAATATGTCGTAAAAAGATATAGGGCTTCCAAAAACAGTAGCTCTCTTATGTAAAGTGGATTATAAAATGAAGTTTCTAGTTTGTATTTTTATTAATATAAACCATATCCAATGAACTTGTAAGAATTATATATATATCCGAACTTTTTTCTTTTTTTTTTATGTTTTATATTTTACCTTGATCTTTGGTTTAGCATGGACGTGTTAGAGTTAGGGAGTCTTTACTTCTCTTGTTTCTTATCCAACGTGGATGGTTTCATTTTTTGGAAAATCTTGGTTATTTTATCTAATGGACTATGTACTTTGATAGTTTGTAACTTAGTTTAAATAGATAGGAATTATAAGTCTTTACTTTAATAGATAATAAACCATTGGTTTGTGATATTAATGACTCTTTTACCCTTTTCTTAAAAAACGTGCATTTAGAATTCACATTTCAGCTTATTTCTCCGGAGTCCGGACCATCTCTGTGTCTGTGAGCTTCAATTTCTTTCTCACTCACTGCCTGGATACATAACCAAATAAGGCAACCATCAAAGTAAAGCTCTGACAAGCCTGGATAATTTACACAAATTTTTTTCTAAAATGTTTATATTTTTATCCACTAATTAAAGATTTTGTGCTCTTCACTTTAACCAAGATTTTGTGTTCTTCGAGTTTCGGACTTCTGGAGCCCTTCTTCGCCACCTCCGTACACACTTAGCCATAAATCCCTTCGGAAAGCTTGTCTGAAATAGTTCTGCTGAGCTCTATGGAGTTCGTAAGTGCTTTTCGGCGCTGATTATGCTTTAGTTTCTCATCCGATTCATCGATAATTTTCTGTTTCATGTATTTGTTTATATATATTGGCTCTTGTGATTTACTCGCCATTTTTCTCTGCAGACATGCTTGAGTGAAGGGAAGGGTTTTTATTTTCCGCCATGCCACATTTTGGATATTTGTGGTTTTCGGGTTCTAATCGATTGCCCTATGGACCTTTCATCTCTGAAAATCTTCTCTCCCGTCCCTATTGATTCAGATTCTATTACGTATGATAACAAAAGACAGACAGTTGACACACCCCTCGACGTGCAGAGTTTAATTTGTGCTGAACCTCGGTATAGAACTGTAAAGAACTTGCTTTTGTGGGATCTTTCTTTTATTGATATAGTGTTGATATGTGATCCCATAGGTATGATGGGCTTACCATTTCTTACGCGGAACAAAGATTTTTCAGCAAAGGTAATTTAGATTATTATTTTGTGATTCAGCTGACCATTTTGTTTTAATGATTGAGATTGTGTGGAGATTATTGCCTTTGGTTAATGTCATGGTGGTATAGGTCTATGCAACTGAGGCTGCAGCTAGAATCGGACAACTAATGATGGAAGATCTTGTTTCGATGCATAGTGAATTGAAGACGTTTTATGGACTGGAGGAGTTTGATGCGCCTCAATGGATGAAATGGAGTGAACTTGAGCCGGAACTGAGGCGGGTTCTGGTTGGTGAAGATGGGGCAAAGTTTGGTGGTTGGATGCAGTTGTACAGGTATAGTGCATGCTATTTACTTTTGCTATCTATATGTTTCAGAGTTATTAGTTGCTAACTATGGATTCTAAGGCTTTCTTGGGCAACATCTATATGACGATTCTTTCTTGATAAAACTTGATTCCTGACAATTAAACTGGTTCTTATCTACATTGAAATGAAACTTATTGAGTGTTGTATAAATGGTAATGCAAATTTATTTTAATTATATGCCTTGTAACATCAATTTATCTGAATATGTGTGACTAGCATTATTTTTGAGCCATTAATGCTCTTGTAGACTGAGCATAGAATTGCCCTTTAGCCAATACCTCTATCAGCCAGGGCTAAGAAAAAATTATATAAAATACGAAGCTATTAATAATTGAGAGATATTGTTCAATCAAGTAGGAGTTCATGAACTGTGCCTTTGTTCTGAAAATCGAGACTTAAACTATGACTAGATGGAGGGTTAGACATGGTAAGGTGAAGGGTGGCTTGGTATTATTGTGACTATTGCTGCTATGTATTCAAGTATCCTGTATACAGAAAGGTTCCATGCTTTGGTGAGGGGCCATATTGTAATTGATGACTCTAAATTTCAAAAAAAAATTAAGTCAAGTATATCATCATTTACTGCCTGAATCCAGCAAATTTTTAGACTTCTCACATTCGGTATGAGATAAATCTCACCTAACTAGTACTCGGAGAAGAACAAGAAGACAAAAACTTAGTTGCCTCATACTTGCATATATTTTGGATGAGTTGCTGTATATTATTCCTTCTCATACTTGCATATAGTATCGGTGAGTTGCTGTATATTATTCCTTTTTCCATCTTTTATATTTCATAATTTGTGTTTGAAGATGTAATAAGGGATACTTATCAGTGCAGCTGATGTGAAAGCTTGCATGCTGAAGGTTGAGCCTCTCAAGTATTCCCAGGAAGCTTGCTACAATGGCACACTGATTGTAAAGCCATATAGCTCTGGTTTAGAAATAGGGTCATGTAATTGGTGTATCAGTGGTCCAAAAGGAAGCATTGCTTACATCTCAAGTTCTGTTTTTTCATCGGCAGCAGCAATGAGTTTCAATTACAAGGCTCTTCACAGAAGTGATTTGATCCTGTACTCAGATTTTTCTTCTTTCAATGCTGCAGAAAACCTCAATGATGATAACTTTTCAAACTTAAGGTGATTCCACTTTCAATTGTTCTAAAATGTTCTGTCGCTCAAACTCTTTACATTCATAACTGAAGCAGGATGGGGACTCATATTACTGTTTTTATCCTTGTTTTCATTCTTACTATGGTACTAAAAATTGATTGAGCTCTTTCATTCTACCCTAGCAGTCACCATGAAGTCACCACAGAGGCAAGTGTTCTCCATGATGGTGATGAGTATTTGGAGGAGATGGATAAGTTGGATTTCATATGCTCCTGTTCGATGGACTCCATAAAAGCTGGGGGTTCAGTTTTGATTCCTATTGGACGTCTTGGGACTATTCTGTAGCTGTTGGAGCGATTTGCACTTGACTTAGCATCTGAAAATATCAAGGTAGTTTATCATCGTTATTATTATTATTATTTTATTTTTTACCCTTTTAAAATATTTTCTTAAGTGATGATTTCTATGATGACTTATGTTTCAGAGTTCCAACATGAATGAACTAACTTCAGATTTCTGATTTTGAAAGTTGGCATTGCCTCCGCTCCTTTCTGTTGTACGACTTCAATTTCATGTTTCGTAAAGGAATAGTTAGGGAAATAAAATGAATCTGTATATATTATTTTATGCTCATTGACTGGTGCAAATCTAAAGGCAGACATTGATATAAATTTGTAGAGGTTCTTTTTCTTTTTTAGCTTATAAATTTGAAGAGTAATTACCATTTATTGTATAATTTCATGCTAAATTTTACTTATAAGACTAACTGAATATAAAAGTGTGAACCTTTCATATTACTGATATAAAGTCTCTTTTTCCTTTTTTGTAAAATCAAAATTCCTGTCACAATTTCTCTGACAAAATACTTCAACTGTTATCTTGGAATATAGGTTCCTATTTTTGTCATTTCTTCTGTTGCAGAAGAGCTTATGGCATGTACAAATATCATCCCAGAATGGTTATGCGAGCAATGGCAAGATCGTGTAAGTTGAATTCAGGATATCAAATTCAAATTGGGACTTAAGGCATGGAATTACGGGGAGAGCTGATATAGTTTTCTTTTCCTTTCCAATATGACAGCTCTTCTCCGGTCAACCTTTATTTACTCACATGGAGATGTTAAAGGACAGAAGGCTTTATCTATTTCCTGCTATTCATTCACTGGAACTACTGTAAGATATACATAATCCCTGATATATGAAAGTTTCACTGGAATTCACTTGAAAAGTTTAGATATATGCTATTGAAACATGAAGCCAAGTCCACATAACATTTCGGCCAACAACAGATTGGAGTACTTTTCCAATCGATTAAATCTATTTCGTATGATTCAAATGTGCCTTCTCTCCTAAAACTTATTAAGCTGGTCATATAAAATATCAGAGGTGGCATTTTTATTGGATGTGATTTTTGAGGGAAAGAAGATTGTTTTTTTGAGAAATTTTTGCTAAATAGGACGAATAAACAGGTTTCAAATTCAGCTGACAGATTTTCTCATTATATATATATATATATATATGTGTGTGTGTGTGTGTGTGTGTGTGTGTGTGTGTATATATACATCCACATTAGACTGCTTGCTTATGTTGTGTACGTAGAAAAAATTGGCAAGAACCTTGCGTTGTATTTTGTCCTCACTGGAGTCTGCGACTTGGGCCCGTTGTCCATCTGCTTCGGCGATGGAGTAAAGACAAAAATTCACTCCTTGTTATGGAGGTACTTATAACCTACCATAATATTTTCCTTCTGCTACTTAAAAGTTTCGGCGTTACCTTTTGAACACAATCTGCTGCATAACTAAGTTGCTCTTCGAGTAAGTTCTTGATAGAAGTATTTTATCTTTTTTTTTTTTTTTTTTTTTTTTTTGCTTGTATCATTAATAGGAAGGGGTCGATGCAAAGTTGCGCTCTTACCTTTCAAGCCAATGGAAATGAAAGTCCTTCAATGTTCGTTTCTTTCAGGAATACAGTAAGTCGGTGCTCTTTTTGTCTTTTTAACTGTTGAAATGGGCAGTGGTTGCTTGAAGTTGACCCCAATGATGATTGATCAAATTTGAGTTATATATCTATATGGTGATTTATTTATTTCAACCCCTGATATCTATATTGTGAATTAAAATTGAAAGAATCCTCACTTTTCAGGCTGCATAAGTGTCACCATTTATTGAAGATTCTACAACCTAGACATGTTCTGGCACTCTTATAACATACTTATGCTGCTGCCATGTGCTCATTTTATTTTGGTGCGGAAAACACCAAGGTTTAATATTCTTAGATTTTTATTAATGTTTCCTTCTATTTTTCTGTGTAGGACAGTGCCCTGAGATAATGAGGCACCACCTTGGGCCTATTGAAACTTCGTTTTCATTAGATTACTACTCCGAAAATAAACCACCACATATCCCATATGTGAAAGTGGAATCCGAATTGGACATTGAGGTAAAACTGGCCTGTCAGCTCCTGCACACATCACTGAAACAACAAGAAATGGACATCTCAAGGTTGAAGGGAGAGCTTCTGATAGAGCAAGGAAGATATAGGTTATCCCTTGGTAATGAGAGCCAAGATTCGTCACCGATTAGGCCATTGCTGCATTTTGGCAGAGTTGACTTGAATGGTTTATTGGTGTCACTGCAGAGTATGGGCATGAACGTTGCTGTAGAGGAAGTGACAGGTGAGGGTGGGGCTCACGAGGCTTCTCTCATCCATGTGTTGGAGCCCAGCAAAGCCGTTATAGAAGTTCAAGAAACACAAACGTTGATCAGCACAGCTGATGAAAATGTGGCTTCCCTTATTTCTCAAGCTATATGCAGCAAATTGGGTTGCATTTCTGTTGCTTGTGCGTCTGTTGTAGCTTCGACGAAATGGTGAATATTGTACAGGATTTAAAGCGTTTTTCTTGAAATGAGTTATTTTTAGGAGTTGTGCATATGTAGCTTGAATTTTTTATATTTTGATGGGTCCCGGGGGAGTCCAGGGGCCGACTTTGGGTCTGACGAATCGTCTGGGTCTTCTCTCGTTGTGGGCACGAGGGGCTATATGAGTACAGGGCAAGTCTTGGGTCCAAAATGTAATAACTAGACTGGTCTCAGGACCGTCTATTCGATGAGCAAATCTTTGGTCTTCGGTTGTTTATGTCTGTCTAACCCTCTTTGACGACGAGTCTTTGATCCAAAAAGTTATAATGGCGCAGGTCCTATGTCATGTAGGATCTAATTCGATCCTTACTCGACCAAACTGGAGTCAATCCTATAGTATCCTAATCAATCTTGGCTCAATCCTGATCGAACAAATTCTCCCCATGGTCATGCACAATCCTTCTTGTTACAGTTCTTCGTTGAATTATTGTTCTTCAGCTTCAAGATTTTCGACCTATTTCGCGCATGATTAAATTAAATATTGAAGAGACGTTCGCCAACTATTTTAAAGATTAGGGTTTTGTGTAATAATGGGCCTTACACCTAGCATGCTCTTTGCTAACCCTGCCATGCTCTTTGCAATAATAACATTGGTTTATGATTAAAAAGAAAAATCGATTCAAATTGTGTCCACCACATAGATTATCCACAAGTCAAATGGGATATATGTTTTAATAATATTGGTTCATGGTGAGAAGAAATGCAAACTATATGGTGAAAATCTTTCGTGCAACAACTTCAATTTCAATCCTGAAGGTAAGTAATTGGAAATATGATTTAGTAGCTTTTGGGTTTTCAAGTAAACTACAAAAGTTTGCGTATGAACAGAAAATTCATTTGAGAAATTCAAGATTATTCAACACTTCCTTTTTTTTTTTTTTTTTTTTTTTTAACACACACATCCCAAGTATCCAGAGGGATTTGAACCGGGGTCTTTGCCTTCGAGAATCAACCCTCAAACCACTTGGCCAATCCCTGTTGGCTGATTATTCAACACTTTGCTGAACAAAACTTTAAGAAGAAGAGAAGTTTGAAATAACTCTCCATCAATTTTGAATATTTTTACTTTACTCCTCATAAAATTATACAACATAATAGGATATAAATATTGCATTAGAACGTTTTATTATTACATTTTGTGAAAATTATACAACATATTTTTAGAGGTATTTTAAGTACTACATTATCTGAAAATTATATGATATTTTGCTAAAATGGGGAATTAAGTAAAATATGATGCCCAATTCCCACATTACCCGTTAAGAAAATCCCAACATTACAAGGAGTAACATAAAATTAATCTTCTCACAAACATTTGGTTGTTGATTATGTTTTATTATGTTTTGATTACAACTTATTATTATTATTATTATTATTATTATTATTATTATTATTATTATTATTATTATTATTATTCACGTTATGTAACTTATCAGTTTGGTATCTGGTTGTATTAGAAACTTTTAGAGCAAATTACATTTTTGGTCCTATAAGATTAGGCCTTTTATAATTTTAGTCTCATATTTTTAAAATTAAACATATTTAGTTTCATTATTTTTAAAAAGTTGTGGTTCCATCCATCAAATAATCAATGAAAAATGTATATATTTATAGTTAAGTGCAATTTGGGGTTAAAGTTATTGTTCACGAAATTGTTTTTTGTGGGAGTTTGCATATTAACACCTCATTTTAGCACCACGTTATTTTGATGAGAGTGATCCAAAGTAATAATTCAAAGTTGATTTAAGGTGCTAAAATGAGTTATTACTTATTAATAAGCAAACTCTCGCAAAAGACAAGACATAAACAATAACTTTCCCCCAAATTACACTTAACGGTAAAAATGCATTTTTCGTCCATTATTTGATAGATGAGGCTAAAATTGTAACTTTTTCAAAATAATGGAGCTGAATATGTCTAATTTAAAAAATATGAAACTAAAATTGTAAAAGACCGTCTATGAAACCAATAATGTAATTTGCTTGAACTTCTATTTGGGATGAAGTTAAAATATTTAAGTTTAATCTAAAAACTAATAAAATGTAAACATTGGAACCTATTTCTAACATATAAATACTTTTTATTTGTAATTCATGTTTTTAAGAAATCAAGGGTTCGCCGACCCTCCTAATAGGATGGCACAACCCTCATTCTGTGCTATTTCAACATCATTTAATTTTATTTTAATGATCTAATTCAACTTTAAAAAAAAATCAACAATCCAAATATAATAATATCTTAGCGTTGTTAGAGTTTCTAAGTAAAGTTTATTCTACAGCTCTATATTTTCTTAAGAGCAAATTATATTTTTGGTCCTATAGGATTAAACTTTTTGCAATTTTAATCTCATTTCTTTGAAACTAAGCATATTTAGTTCTATTATTTTCAAAAAGTTACAATTATAGTTCCATCCGTCAAATAATCGATGAAAATTGTATTTTTTTTTGCAAGTACAATTTAGGGAAAAAGTTGTTGTTCATTAGGTTATTTTTTGTGGAAATTTGCTTATTAATACCTCATTTTTGCACCACATTACCTTAATGAGAGTGATTCAGAGTAATGATTCAAAGTTCATTCAAGATGCCAAAATTGGGTATTAATAAATAAAGCCCCACAAAAAACAACCTAATGAACAGTAACTTGTTCTCACCAAATTGCAATTAATGAAAAAAAATGCATTTTCCGTCAATTATTTGACGGATGAGATCAAAATTATGGTAGATATGAGACTAAAATTGTAAGAGGTCTAATCCTATGGGATCAAAATGTAATTTGCTCTTTTGTTGAATATTCATATTTATTTAATTTTTAACTCACCGTTTGAATTGAACTTCAAATTGAACCATTGACAATTTGACATTACTTGCCAAGCCATTTGCCACCTGTATAAAATCACGACAAGTATAAGCTGAAGCCGATTTCCTTATTTTGAATACCAAACACTCCGGCCCATATATGGCCCATGAAAGTGATCCCCAAACTATCACCAACCACCAACTCAGCTTCCTACTTGCAACCTAAATAAATCTAACTACATTAATTTCCAACTCAACAGTCAACACTATGAAAGAAAAAAATCACGTCTCAATTTCCTCTTATACCCCTTCCTACTTCACGTAATTTGTGACCCCTAAATTAGGTCACGTGTTGGTGCATGGATATTATTTTTTTTTTTATCTAATAAAAGACATTTGGTTGGGAGCATCTTTCAATTTCACACAAGTTCGGGCAATTCAGCAAAGAGAATAATTATTGTAATAAGTTGGAGAGGTCTTAAAAAATTTAAAATAAAAGTAAATAAATTAGACTTTTTTTTTTTTTTTTTTAAATACATGCACATTTAAGCGGGATTCGAATTTAGAACATTATTTTAGATGATGAACTCATTAACAATTTGAATCAACCCCTTTTAACAAATAAATTAGACTTCTTCAAACTAAAGTTGGCATGTGAAAGTGTCATTTTAAACTCAAATTTAATTAACATTTGAAAAATATGTATGGTTTGTCATTTGTGAGTTATTTGAAAAGGAAAATTCTTGTGTATGCATCGGGTGTGGACCACGATGCTGCATCCCTTGTTTTTAATACTTTGACTTTGACTTTTACGAATAATACTTTATTTTTAAATTTGAATACTTTAATATATATATTTATGAACAATACTTCAATTATAAATTTAGATACTTTAACTTTTATGAATAATACTTTAATTTAAAACGTAAGTACTTTAACTTTTACGAACAATACTTTTTTTTTCTTTTTTTTTTTTTTATTTTTCCTTTTTATATTTCAATTTTAAACTTGATTACTTTAACTTTTATGAATAATACTCTATTTTTAAATTTGAATATTTTAATGTATATGAACAATACTTCAATTATAAATCTGGGAACTTTAACTTTAATGAATAATACTCTAATTTAAAACGCAAGTACTTTAACTTTTACGTTCAATTCTTTTTATTTTTTATTTTTTTTCTTTATTTTTCCTTCTCATTATTCAATTTAAAATTTGAGTAGTTTAACTTTTACAAATAATGCTCTACTTTTAAGTTTGAATACTCTATTTTATAATTTGGATACTCTATTTTATAATTTGAATACATTATAATTTCTACATAATACTTCAAAATATAAATCAGTAATTAATTTTCATCGCCCCATCCACCTACACAATATACATATATATATATATATATATATATATATATAAATTTTTACATATGAAGTCTGAAAATTATATTTTGAAGTATTAACATAATAGAAGTATAATTGAAATATAATTACAAAAATGGGGAGTGAAATCTAATTACAAATTTGAACTGAAGAGTCAACACTGATAGTTTTTCTATGAAGGAGTGATATCTAATTTGTCTTGTGCTTTCGGGAGTTTTGCCCCATTCTTCCCATAAAAAATCGATAAATTAAGGTTTATGATATAGAAAAACTTTTAAAAATATTATTTTATCGTGTCTTGTTGTGTCAAACACTTATATCGGATACCTTGTCCGACACTCTTACGTAAAAAAAAATTAAGAAAAAATGCATGTCATAGTGTCCGTATCCGTACATTATAAGACGAATATCAAAATGGAACAAATAAAATGTTTAGGAATAAATGAATATCGCATCAAATTCTTTTTATACTATTCTCGCAATTATTGAAATCTCAAAAGTTAAAATTCGAGAATAATCCGGTGAAAGGGTGGCGAAATTGACAATATTTATTTCCCAGAGGACTTCATTGTAATTTTGGACATTCAAAACAGACGGCAGCCAATGAGAAGGCAGCAAATGATCCGACACTCCTTAGCCACAACTTTAGATACGGTGTGCCAAAGCAAGACAGAATTACAGCCTCACGTCGCATTGGGCCCCACAATCCATTACACATCCCCACGAGCTTTCTCTCTCCACCACTCTCTGACTCTCTCTCTTTCTCATCCCCTTCTTCCTGTTTTTCTTTTTCACTGTCAAACTCGAGCAAGCACGCAGTTTTACCATCTGAAAACAGTGAAATTCGTGGCGTTTTTCCTGGTTAGATTGATTAATGCCCTCGTTTTTGGAGGAGACTTGAGTGGAAAAAGAAGCCGGCGATGTTTTGGCTACATTTCAAGCAGGCTCCGGTGAAATTGCGGTCTGGATTTGTAACAGCGATTTGTTCTTGGTATTCTAGCTATGTTTGATTGGAACGACGAAGAGGTATGTATGTGGTTTCGTATAACAGCAGCTCCAATTTATGTGTGAAAATAATTTTTTTCTGATAGTTTGAATATTTAGAAGGAAAAAAGAGGGGAAAAAAGTGAAAGGAAAAGGGCTGACAGAATTATTTTGGATCCTGATTGAAGTTGAGGAGATATGTAGGTTGTCTGTTTTAACTTTTTAATGTCTTGAATTTGACTGACATGTTCCGTTCGAGGAAATTGTGGTTTACTGGAATAAAGTTTTTTAGTTGACTTTGGGTTTTGGCCTGGAAAGAGAAAAGAAGATTTCATGTTTTGCTTGTTAGTGTTGTTGTTTATACCGTTTTTTCGCTGAGAAATGATTAATGGAGTTAATGCTCATGTATTATTTCGATTGTACAGTTGTTACATGTTATAATAATGGGGAAACTTCTGTACAAGTGTTTTAACTTTCTTTGGCTCCGTCTGAGACTCTGAGTTCGAGTAGTTTGGATGGTGAATAACCAACTATAATTAAGCTGGGACACGTATAAATCTCTAGATAATCTTGGAAGTGGTGAGTGTTACTGTCATGTTTATTTTGATGGTAATGTGGTTTTCATGTTTATTTTGATGGTAATGTGGTTTTCATGTTTCATGTTTAGTAAGAACTAAGAAAAAGACTAATTCATATGTGTCTATCATGGAAAAGTGACGATTCTAGTTCCTACCTTATGCATCTTTATATCTGAATAGGTGTTGCATTCAAATAATAGAGCCGGGGGATGAATCTAGGAGAGGGGCGCCTGGCCCTCCCCAATATTTTTGACTCTTTGATTTTTTTCCTTTTGAGTTATCTTATAGTCCTTATTTTTGTTTATAAAATTAGAAAAAAAATTGGTAACAACCCCTCAACCCCAACCAAAAATGGGAAGGAGAAAAAAAGAAAGAAAACGTTTTCCCTTTTCAATCTCACCCGTACTTGCTCAAATGGATCTGTCCCTCAATAGAGTGCAATATGATTGAGAGGATGGAACAAATAAATACGAAGTGTTATCAATTACATGGTATTCAATATCTAAGAATACGAATCTATGTTCATAATATGAATTATTCTGATGGGGATCAAGAGTGTTTGGTTATGACTCATGAGCTATTTGAGTTTAATCATGTACACACGGCCTGCCAGGATTAAATGTTCTTGCAGTCTACAATCCTAATCCGACCTCATACTGACCGAGTGATCAATACGTGAAGCGAGTCATCAAAGTGGAAATATTTGACAAAGAGTATGTCTAGATGGATGAGGATAATGATTACGGTTAAACTATTGAGATTAGTTTGTTTTAGTTTTAGAGTTATGTCTTCAACAACCTATTGTATCTACTGGAGTTTTTGTGTGCTTCTAAATTAGTAAATGATATATTTTGTGGCTTATAAGGGATCATTCATTAGGATTATACTTTAGTAAAAATGGATGTCGATTGCAATTGTTGGAATTTACGGCCTGAAAACCCTAGTTCCTTTTGTGGAAGACATAAGAATGTGGAGATGTCTTCTAGTATAGAGAATATTAAGCTGGATTCCTGTAGTTGTAAGCCCATCTGGTAGGTTTTTCAGAAAGCCAATGATCTTTTGTACCTTGCACTATTTTTGCTCTTATTTTGTCAAAATGTTTTGTATAACATTTGCCAACCAGTACACTTTTCATCCTAAATTAATTTAGTTTGTTTTCAATAATTCCAAACAATGTCATCATCATCAGATATGCAGTTTTGTCCCTTCCAAGATTTTAATCAATATAAATTCCTCAATTGTTTACCACTGTAATAATAAAATATTATATTATATTATATGAAAAAGTTGAATAGGAGAGCACTAGTCTGTTAAAAGGCACATTAAACATGTATTTATGTAATATGTGGCTAGTATAGGGTGAAATTTATGGTAGGTTAATTTAGGGTTTCCTACCCTCTTATATATATAGGGCTGTATGTATTCTTGTCTAACAAGTTATGAGAATACTCTTTCACCTTCCAAGAAAATGTTACTTGAAAAGATATCTAATTAGAAGTATCTCCCTCAGTAATGTTAAATTAGACTTCGGTTTTGAAACATTCCTTCAAGTTACATATCTCTTGAACTCATTTACTTGAAACCTGCAAAATGAAGCCAAAACCATGGGTTATCTTATTATTTTTGTCATAATCCATGTATATGTAATGGCATATCATTAACTGCTAATGGATTACAAAAATGTCATCAAAATTTCTTTTACATTCCATTTGTTATATGTTGATACATGTAAACATGCATTGTATAAATTTTTGTATTTGTCATTGTATTTATCCAGTTAGGTGTCATGTAGGATGCAACATCATTATCTTTGTCCCAAAATCAGAAACTTTCCCATTAGGATTTCCGGGCAATTCAAATTAAGCTCTCCTATGTTGGACAACAATCATATTAGGCTAAATTTATAGGGCGACTTTCGCATTTCTCCTTTGACTTGGTGATATTTTTACATTGAATGTCCAAGTCACTTTAGTTTTATTTGCATATGAACCTTTCCCTATTCATTATCTAATGAATTGCTAAACAACTTGAGCAGTTATCTTCTTTCCTCATCCCAAAAGAGGAATTAACAAGTGACTTGTGTATATGTCATGAAAAAGATCTTTCTGCATCTGCATTTGTGTGGAAAGGCTGATTTTTCTGCCATATGGGGCTCTGTTTATGATGTCATAATTTTTCATCCCGGCCTTCTCCATGTAGGAGCTGTATATGTAATTTTTCTTTCCCCATTTGACGTGTTATCCATGCCATTTTTAGATTTTATGCTTGAAGATATATTAAATATTTCATGTGATACCCCTATTCATTTTATTGAAAAAAAGTTACCCTGTAAACTTGATAAAAAACAGAATGACCTGTGCAAATGAGCTGACGCGCTAGAGATATTAAAATATTTCTTATCTTTCATGCTGACAGATAGCTTTAGACGGAGTAGCAATTCAATTTGATGCAGTTAGCTTATTTGAGTTTCATGAATCTGATAACAGGCTCAGCTCATACTACTCTGTATTTTGCTAATTCATGCTAAAGCTGTCATGTTGTTTGTAATATTCTGCTTTCAAATTTTTGTCTTACTCTTAAACAGTTTTCCCTAGAATCATTATTACTTGTAGCTCAGATTGTTCAATTTCTTGAAGATTCTCTTTTTTCTGTTGGATTTCAGTTAACAGATATTCTATGGGATGAAGCCGGTGAAAACGATGATCACATTGTTCCATACCCAGAGCAAGTAGAGGAGAAAGCTCCAAATTTATTTGGAGAATCTAATAAGAAGGAAACAAATCAAGAAACTGCTAATGTTTGCCCTGTTGAACAAAAGAAACCTTGTATCAAATCTGAACATGAATTAGACAGCAACTCAGACCATGACCGTGCTATTGATCCATGGCCTGATGGACTTGATTCTTCATTATCTGATGCTGGTAAAGCAGAGCCAGATTCTATTAGAACTGCTGAGTCAAAAAATTTAACAAAAGCTATAAAAAATGAGTCCTCAAGAGGTGGTGGAATCAATCTTATTTGGCCCATCTTTTTTTCCTCTGTTGTTAGCCAAAAGATTTCAAGTTCTGATCTTGGCTTACTTTTTTGGCAGATGATAATATTCAATCTGATAAAGGGTCTGAATTATTTCAGAACCCACCAGAGGACAGAGAACAAGGTGATTTTGTTGACTATGGCTGGGCAAACATTGGAAGTTTTGATGATCTGGACAGGATATTTAGGTAATCAAGATCTCTCTTCTTTGTAGATATTTCATTGTGGACTAATTTTCTCAGCCATATTTTTTGACTTCGTGTTGATGCTGCAGACTAATTGGATAGTTCCTCCAAATAAAATTACAAAGTAAAGAATCCACGTAATAAAGAAACAATATATGTTTTGTGTGTGTCTCCAAGGAGTTCTTTTGAGCTTTTTTTAGAAAAAGTATGAATAAAGATCTATATTTTATGAAACTCTAAATAAATGACAAAAGCCATTGCTCCTTGATATCATAGTTTAAGCAAAAGGGAATTTCCACATGCTAGTTGTGATATACAAACAGACAAATAAAAAGACGCAAGTTAAAATAATGCAGTGAACTTTTCCAAGTTCCTTTATCTGTCTCCTACTACTCTTAAATCTTGATGAAAAGAAACCTTAGTTTACATAAAAAAATCCTTACTCCCCTCTTAGAACCAAGTGAAAATAAATTATCCCAAAATTTGATGCTTCTAGTGAACTTTCTCTGCTCATGTGCCCTAAATGCCTCTACCTAAATCAATGATACTTCTTTCTATGTTATGGATTTAAAATTTCAAAATGAGACTAGAACTGTCTCGTTGTTATTTCACAGAGCTTAGAGATGACTCTGCATTACTATTTTCTCATAACAACTGCTCCTATAGAGTTATGAAAATTCTAACTTCATCAAATCATCATAGTGAGTGGGCTCCCTGACAATTTATATTTTATTGTTCAGATCCTCCCCTCCCATTCCCCCACCCCACCCCTCAACACAAAAAAAAAAAAAAAAAAAACGAAAAAGAAAAAAAAAAGAAAAAGAAAGCGTATCAGTTACAATTTTTTTTTTTCTAAGGTTTAAAGATGATGATGAGGGAAGGGTAATGATAGGAAGAAGGGAAGTTTGAGGAAACACGAAACATGAAGTTTGATTTTTTAAGAAAAAACTTTAGGAAATGAATTCTAATAACCAGCATGATTAAACAACCCCAACGAAGTAGCTACAGTTGTTCCAATCGTTTGGAGATACTACGATCAACCCCTTCCAAAGTTTCAAAATTACAAGCACTCCCCTCCATGTTGGGGTTTGTTCTATATTTTGGTGAGCTGCCAACTATATCCCATCCTTGAGTTGGTTTAACTTAGTTCCAATTATGCCCTCTGTATAATGTTATTTTCAAAGGGTTTCTAAATTTGATTAACTTAACTCTCAAAAGAATTAAGCATATAGCAATTTGTAAAGTGGAAGGTATGTGTTAGATTCAAACTTGTGTGGTGCAGTTTATCATTTTTATTGTATATTCTAGAGAATCACCACATTATATTCACTCAACATGTCATGAAATATCAAAACAGATATAAATACTATAAACTACAATAAACACTGAAAATGCACAGTTTCCGACTGAAGCAAAATAAATTCTCCTAACTACCCTAACAAATAGCTACAGATTTCAAATTCAAAACTATCTCTATCCGACAAGCTTATATACAATGGTGTAGCCTGCCTTATAGTGTGTTAGTAAATCCTTACATCATGATCTAGCTTTTGTGGTTGAGTAGTCCCAAGTTGTCACAGCGGTAATTTACTTAGAAAATTTTTTGCCTTGCGAAAACCATCCGTGCTGTAGGAATTCCTCACAGATTTCTTCACCCCTTCGCCGACACACAAATTTACTCGTGTTTCCCTTAGTCAATTTCATCAAATACTGGTTTCTCAGAGGCTTAGTTTGAGAGAATGGTCACAAGCGTAATCACACTCGCAATCCAAGCATACATAAGCATAGATCACAAATCACAGCAACCATTTTACTATATTTCTCAATAATCAGAGTACAGAAGACTCCCAAGCTTGTACACAAGAATCTCTAAATTCGTACAAGTCATGGCATGACTCATTGAAACCAAAATCGTGTAGTTTACATCCCCAATTGCTAGGAATAACCGACTGTCTAGAAATCTGACAGGTGTCCCAACGGTTTTGCTTCTAGTACAAAACTGCCCAGCCACTGCTGTCCGCCCATGTGAGCATCTTTTTCCCACGTTTGGCGAATAACCATTTTGCGTGCGCAACTGCAACTTTTTTTGTGAATGCTTGTACCCTTCCCCCCGTGTATGCCTTGCTGTCCTGCGCGCTCGTTACCTGGCCAGTGCGCGCAGCACTCACCCGATGCGTGTGTATACTTAGCCAACGTGCACATGGCACTCTTGCACTGTGCGCAACTCGCCCGATGGGCGCGGACTTGCCCCAAATGCCCAACACTTGCACACATGTCCCGACAACCGTCAAGTATGCTCGCAACCTCTCGCAATACTTAGCCAAATCTTTTGTCAGTTTGCCCACATGCGTGTGAGACACCGAGGCTTGCGTACATCAGTAACACATTCGCACAACATCACCCGACGCCCTAAAATCAGGCCTAATTCTTAGTAAATCCCATCAAGTTCACAATCCTTGCTAAGACAAAGTACTTCGCTCCAAGCCAAAGTACTTTTAAGCATGGTGCTCTCCTAATCAAGCGCCGAGTGCAAATTCCCGCAACTTGCTAAGTTCAAGGCACCCAACATTCGGAGGGGTTTATAGATCACCCCCACTAGAAGAATCCGAGACCCTCATCGGAGGAGGCACTTCGTTTGAACGAAGATGAACTCACATTTGTTCCCAACTCGTCATAGCTCCTCTCAACACTTGCTTTGACAAAAGGGCCTCCTTGAATGATTTGGTCTGAGAATTTCTCACTTCCTCCATTGTTTTCTTCCATCAATGATTCATCTTCATCCTTAACTTTTTCTCGCAGCATACACTTATAAACTGAGAATCATGGGAACATATCAAAGTTTGGTCGGACTTTGATCCATCTCCTTCCTTCCCTTGGCATTGATTTTGCTTGCTAACATCCACTTGCTCAGCAATGTTTCTCTGTTTTTGGCACAAATGGCAAATCGTACAGGCCTCTTGTCGGCATGCCTAGTTCCTTTCGCATTTGCCACTTTTTTTGAACCAAGACATTAAGGATCAAAACAATCTTCTGTTTGTCTTTCCCCTTATCTTGCCTTGCTTTATTTTTCCTATTTCAAGTAGCCTCGACATCTCGCCTAATGTACTTACCCATAGCCAATTCGGGGCGATTTTTATCACCAATCAATAATCTGCCCAAGAATAGTAGTATGGACACCTAAGCCATTTTCAAGAAGTGAATCCCTAGAATGAGATTGAAATCATAAGCGGGACAGCCAGACCGCATGCTGTCTAGGCCACAAACCAACCTTCAAATCCACGTTGGCCACGTTCTTGATTGATTTTGAATTTGAGTAAATAGAATTCACCTCACTGAAACTCTTCTCGAGGTTCAAGCCCAACTCTTGAGCCACATTTTCGGCAATAAAGTTATGAGCGACTCCTGTGTCCACATCGCATTCAACCCTTCGTGTACATCAAGCCTTTGTTCTTACGGGACATTCCTTGTATTGCGTTTAGCAATGTCAAGGTACCAAACCTCTCAGTTCCGTCATCATCATCGCTCGCTTCGCCTGAAGCAACCAAGGCATTCAATTTCCCATGCTCAGGGCACTCTTGCTGTAAAAAAAGATTATGATTATAGTGGGCTTAATTAGTGAGATTACGGATTTATCTTTGTGATAGTTATCCTTATCTAGTTGTAGTTAGGTCTATATATTGTATTGCTTTATCATTCTTTCGATATATAGAAAAGATTCTCAGCCTCCTAACATGGTACCAATCATGCAAGATTGTGGGAAAAAAAAAAAAAAGAACACAAAGAAATCAACAAACACAATCTCCCAATTTCACTCCCCCCAAAACCGTAGCCTCCGCCAACCACCCCGAACCCTAGCCATCGCCCTTTTTCCAGGCGCCAATGCTGCTCCTATCCCAGTGCAATGGTCGTGCCTGCTCTCTCCTAAACTCGCCACTATCCCCATGTTGTTGCACCAAATTGCCTTTATTGCCACCGCATACCTACTACATTGTCTCGCCGCGCATGCCTACCCGTGTTGCTCGTCATCTATTGCTCCCTGTTATCGCATACCACCAATGAATTTCCAACCTTGGTATAAAACGTCTTATACTCCTATGAAGTTGACTTTTACCAATTTCCTCATATTATCAACCACGTGAAAAGGTTTTCAATCTACTCGAAAATTCAAATGATACTCCCTTCTCAAGGCTACCCACATAACTCTTCCCTCCTTCGTTCTCCCAATTTCAATCCAAAGCCTCACATAGCGTAACATGATAATCCACGACTCAGGTTTAATATTGATGCCCAAACAAGGCTATGATAATTCTTAGAATTACTTAGATAGTTGTATCTAATAGGATTAGGAAGTTGATAATAGATAGGATAAGGATTAGGATTCTTAGTCTAATGGTTATGTCTATGCCCTATTATACATAGAGGTTAGTTGGTCTCTATGTAACTAATCCTACACTATATTAATAATATATTCAATTTTCATTTCTTTCAACATGGTATCGAGGAGGATCATGAAGAAAAGGAAGAAAAAGAAAGAGAAAATTCGATCAAGAAGAAAAGGAAGAAAAAGAAGAATTCGATGAAAATAGATAATTCTTTTCTCTCCTCTCTTCATCGCATCTCAACTAGGTTTTCTTCTTTTCTCTTGTGATGCGTTTGTTCTCTTTTTAACTCTTTCTCATGGCAATGTGATTCTATCAACCCACACACAATGTCAACTCAGTCAATTCAGACAGAACACGAGTTCACTCAGTCAACCCAAACGATTCTCATGGCAATACCATAATGTCTAGTTTCACAAGTCGTCTGTGATTCTCTATACTCCTATCACGATATACCAAAAAAAATCATGATATCTATGTGTGTACTCTTATCACAATATATTGTGATTCTAAAGGATGCACTACATCAAGGATGTACCCAAAGATGTTGCCCTAGATTTTAATTCCAAGCTTCAAGGTTTCTGAGCTTGAGGGGGAGGTTGAATCCAAGCTTCAAGGTTTCTGAGCCTAAGGGGAAGGATGAATTAGTTTGAGATCTTAGAATGTTTTATTAGATTTTAATTTCTTTTGCTTCTGCAACAAACTTTGCATGTTAGACATGCTCCAGCTTGAGGAGGAGTGTTAGAATTACTTAAATAGTTGATATTTGGTAGGATTAGGAAGTTGATGTTAGATAGGATTGGTTTATGTTATATGATGATAAAGATTAGGATTCTTAGTCTAATAGGTATTTGTGGAGGTTAATTGGTTTCTATGTAACACAACATACACTATAGTAATAATTTATTCAGCTTTTACTCCTTTCAACAATAACAATTGTGACGGGGACACGGGGTTATTTCCTCAACCATTTCCCACTCACATTCAATCATGTTTCCCTTAGTTAATTTCACCCAACACTCATTTCTTTGTGACTTAGTTTGAGAGAATGGTCACAAGCATAATAACATTCACAATGCAACCACACATAGGCATAGATCACAAATCACAACAGCTTTTACGGGCAAAGATCTACCTTTTTATTTTATTTTTGATAAATCAAAGTACAAAGGATTCCCAAGTTTGTACACAACAATCTCTAAATTCGTACAAGTCATGGCCTGACTCGTTTAAGCCAAAATCAAGCAGTTGACATCCCCAATTACTAGGAATAATCAACCTTCTAAAATTATGCAAATTACCTCTACAGTTTTTGCTCCTAGCACAAAACTACCCATTACCAGCAATTGTGGTCCACTCATGTGTGCACGTTTTCCCCACTTTAGGGCATAACCGTCTTGCACGCACAGCGGTTACCATTCTGGCCCGTAGGCGAGCCTCGCCATCTTGTGTGTGAGAATGCGCTTGGCGCGACACTCAGCCGGTGCTTAGCACTCGGCCGATATGCTCAGACTTGCCCCAGTTGTGCAACACTTGCGCTTATGTCCCGACATCGAGTATGCTTGTAACCTTTCGCAACACTTGGCCAAATCCAACACATGCACACATTGCCCAATACCCAGCCATTAGGTCCAATTCTTGTAAATCCCATCAAATCCACAATCTTTGTTGGGACAATGTACTTTGCTCCAAGCCAAATCACTTTTAAGTGTGGTGCTCCCCCAATCAAGCACCTGTCGTGGCCAATCCTTGCAACTTGCTGAATTCAAGGCATCTAATGTTCAAAGGGGCTTAAACAAGTCCATTTTATTCTACAATTCTATCACATATCATACTATAATGATCTATTCATATGCTTGAAGTGAACTCCACGTGGATAAACAGTAGATACAATATATAACTCCAAACCAGATTGGAAGCATCACAACATTAATTAGCTAGAAATGGCTATCTCATAAATGTATTGTACAATCAATTGTTGATTCTTAATAGCTCTATCAAGGGGAACATGGAGATCTTGATTTCGAGTCTTCAACTTGGAAAACTGTACTTATAATTGTTTGTGCTTGATTGAATGGATGGGAAACTGTATTTATAATAGTAGGCGGACAACGAGGAAAGGTTGGTGGGAGACTTTCCACTGAATTAGTCAAAGTTCCTATGCGGCAACGATAAAATGAAATGTTAGTGGAAAATTCCCATCAAATTGAACTCAGGTTTTGATGATGATGGTTGGTAGTTTCCATCAACCTTGACTAGGGTTCCAAAGAATAAGAGTGTGGTTAACTTACGTTGTGGGGATAGTAGTAGTTGGAAAATTTAGCTCTAATAGGATGTTAATATTATAACTCTTTTTTTTCTTTCTCGTAGTGGAACACACTCTAGCCCTAGTTGGTGCTTCGGGTGTCTCCCGCCTCGATTCCACATATCGCATCCCAAGTCTTACTAATGACATGTTGCTCATCTTAGACCACACAACTTACTAGCTCGAACATTCAATCGGCTCACAGTGCGACCGTTGGTGCTTAGCCTTGGCTATTGATAGTATCATCAACTTGCTTGTCGTGCATTGCTACTATATAATGTCCTTTCCGTGAATCTTTGATGACCTATTCCTTCTCAAATTTAGCAATCGTCTATATATGCAAAATGTAATCCTCATGCTCATCACTCCCTGAGAGCACCAAAACTCATGGCTTGCATGGTTCCAGTCTTTCATGTCTTGCCCGAGTTGGGCTACATGTTAGTCTAAAGATTAATTGCATAGCCTTGGTGTCTTGTTAGCCCAACAAGATGTGTAGGACTTGCTTCTCGCACACCAACATCATAATTGCTACTATGTATTGTCACCCGACAGCCACAATGTCTTGAGCCAATGGAGCCTCCTAGTTTGATCACTATGCCTTGGAGTGTTTGGCTGTTTGCATCAATCACTACTTGAAAGTGTTGCCTCCCATAATTTTCACAGCACGCACGACTACATCATCTGCACGTGTTGCCTCTCGAACAAATTGAGTTATCCATGCATATATGTATACATGTACATGTGTGTGTTTGGGTATGCGAGTCTGTAGATATAATTACATACCAAGATTAATCCTAGCCCCAAAGTAATTAGATCAACTAGTTTATGTATGAATGACTACCACCAAAAGAAAATATTACCAATTCCAAACAGAAGATGGTTGGATAACCATTACAATATTTGATGGATGAACTATCGACAAACAAGAAAATTTGAATCAATTCATGTTTTGCTCATATATTTTGGGCTTGTACTGTCAGTTTAGTTTGTTTGTTAGCATCATAATATTCCCCTTCGAATCATCTACACGACCTGCAATTTCATTTACCTATAACAATAGCCTAGCCAAATTGATAGTGATATACAGGTAATGTTTTCTGTGTACTTATTGCCTTACATCTCACTTAGTATCTTATGCATTCTTTCCTAACTATGTCTCTCTGACTTAGTATCCTCACAAGAGATATCTTGCAGCAACAATGACCCTTTATTCGGAGATATGAGTGTTGGTAACTCGGATGAGTTATGGTCGTCTTCCAAAGATGTTACTGGCAGCCCTATGGGTCCCACTCCTTTGCATGGTGATTCTTCTGATTTGGCACTCGGACCACTAAGGACTTCATCAGATAGATCTGAGATTAAAGCTCAATACTCAATGATAGATGATCCCAGCCACTCATTTATTTCGGGATACGAAAAATCGAAGGAGATCAGATCTCATGCTCCAGAGGATGTACAGGCAAGCATAGATACTATTGAACATTCTGGAGGTAAAAGTAAACTATTAATGAAAGAGAAGGTACAAATGACTAAAAGTCTGTTATGTTGTTTAGTAGTTTATTAATTTTATTTTCTCTTGTGTTTGTTGTGATGGCGAGAGCTTGGTTAAAGTATCGCCACCTTGCTTATTAGCATGTGAATTATTGTTTTAACATTTTTAGTATTATCAATTGTTTCTTCAGAGTTTTGAGATGGGTGGAAAGATCAGGCAAATCGATGATGAAGCTGCTGCCACAGTTAATGAACTACCAGATAAGGTAACTAAATGATATTGAAGTATTCATTTGAAGTGGTATTTTCTTACAAATAACTGGTATTATAAGTGTAAAAATGATTATAATCCTGTGAGTGATATAAGATTTACTTTTAACACACAATGTTGTATACATATATTTAAAAAAGCAGCAAATATTTTCAACTGTATTTTCTATTCTCACTGATATTATTGCCCATGGAATATAGTTTTTTAAGCTGTTCTTTTTACCATTAAATAAATTTATTTTGTCTCCTGAAAATAAAATGTTTGAATTCCGAGTGCAGGGCTTTACGTTTTTTTTGGTAAACCCTCAATTTCTGCCACACTGGCGTTAACTTTCGAACTGTGCGGATGGCAAAATTATTTTAGAAAAAAAATTAGGCTCAAACTGGTGTGCATCATCCAAGGATACATAAAATAAAAATAATTCGTCTGATTAATTTGACAATATAGGAAGCAACAAAAATTTGAGAAACTGATACCATTTTGCCAATGTGGTTGCCCTTCCGTTTTTTAGTTTGAACATCAAAAGTGTTGCCTAGTTGTTTTCATGTGTTCAGAGTAACAGACAGAAGACATTGCTGAAGGGTAAGAAATTGGACAATAAGAGCGAAAGACGGCAGCTGCAAGGCTTGTGTGGTAGTGCATGGTTCTCATCTGGCGCCCCGTTCCAACAAGTCAACAGCCAGTATGTTCCATCAGTCCCACCTTTGCAACAAAATCACCTTTCTGGTCCATTTTTGGCATCTCCTATGTACGGGAACGTGGTGAATTACCACCATGCTGTTCCTCCTGTCTTGGTTAATGCAAATCCTATAAAGAAATCAGTTAATGCTGCTGCTGCTTCTCTGAAGCCTCCAGTAATGACACCTAAAGAGAAAATTGAAAAGCTAAGAAGGCGGCAGCAAATGCGAGCTCTACTTGCAATTCAGAAACAGCAGCAGCAGTTTGGTAATCAGGTTGCTTCAGTTGCTGAACATTCTGCCATGGAAGGTGGGAGTGTGGATGTTGATGAAAATCTTAGCAGCTTTCCTTCCTTTGAGCAAAACTCGCCTGTTGATCATGATGATTCCAATAATGCTTCTAGTATGGCGTTTGATAATTGCTCCATGGAGGAATCTGTGCTCTATCGGCTTCAAGATGTCATTGCTAAAGTTAGTAAAGCTAGTAAAAGTATTCAGTTTTTATTATATGATTTTCTCATAACAATTGCGATTTATAAAAACAAATAACATATAACCGCTTTCAGATTTTGGGATTTAATCAAAACTAGAAAAAGTTATTAAGACGCTCGGATAGAGTCACCCAGAAATTCTCGGGAAGAAGTTGAAAAGTTTGAATTATACCATTTTTAACTATGTATAATAATCAATAGAAGGGGGTAACCGTAAGGTGGAAACAAATTAGTAGGAAGAATTATTATTTTGAAATCCCAAGAGGGCAAATTTGCGCAATAGCTATATAGTTAGAAGGGAGGACACTCAGCGTATTGCGTATATGTATTTAATTTCTTGGTTTCCTTGTACAGTTGGAACTCCGGATAAGACTTTGCATTCGAGATAGCTTGTTTCGACTAGCCCAAAGTGCTATGCAGAGGCAGTATCCTAGTGATACAAGCAGTACCAACACAAACAGCAGAGAGGAAGTTATGGGCAACAAAGATATCGATAATCATGAGAGGTTAGTTGACTATCTGCACCCCCCATCTCAAAGATTGTCAAACTTGCTTTCTCTTAGATTTGATGATATCAATGATCATATGGAGATAGTTGACTATCTGCACCACCTATCTCAAAGATTGTCAAATTTACTCTCTTACATTCATTCACTCCCACTTCAAAACAATTGTTTTTGCTATGCTGATGATGAAAATGCGGGATATCTGGGATGTGCATGTCATGGTAAAAGAAGGGATTATACAAAGGGATTATACAATATTTAACATATATATCTCCTGCCGAATAGCTTAAAATTTTAAAGGAAAGAAGCCTGACTATGGGGGTGGTATTTAATAGTGAATATTTAATATTTAATATTCTCTTTCCTAGCAGATTAAACTTTTAAATGAAGTAATCATTAAGTAGATCTTAAATTCAAGATCAAAGAAATAATTTGGTTAATCGTCTAATTCCTCCATTGCTTTAACAGGTTTACTAGAATACCAGAGGCAGAGACAGACACGAATCCAATAGACCGAACCGTGGCGCATTTGCTTTTCCATAGGCCTATGGATTTCTCTGGAAAACCTGCAGAAATGCCCGACTCGCCTCTATCTGCCAACTTCCCATATGGAATGAAAGCAAATTCCCTGAAAAGTTTAGCAAAGGGATTTTTCCCTGATAGTTTTGAGAATACTCAGATGATATCTCCACAAGGATCAAAAACTGCTGCCTTATTTTCTGAAGGCGATCAGTCCAATTCTGAGAATGTAGCCAACAATGAAGCTGCAGAAGGGGCGGTAAAGAAGGCCGAAGCCTCCAAATGAAGAAAACACACTTGTCCAGGGTAATTCCTTCCTTTTATCTCTTCCCTTATCTTAAATTTGCATGTTATGTCCGTGGTAATGAGGAACTTTTATCTTTTATTGTCAGCCAAATGGATCCTTACAAGCCATATGGTGAATTACCTCAATTAGTGAAGCTCATAGGAATGTGTTTCGCCGGCTATCAAGAAATTGTTGTGGGCATGTTGAAATGTTCATCTTCGTACTTTCGTGTTTCCTTATCTAGAAACTTTCGTCTAAGGATATGGACTTAGTGTTCTACGTGGATGTCTTCAAGTTTGTATGTTAGTCTTGCGGAAGTCTTTTAGTGTGTGAAAGCTACTAAAACTTTCTAAAGATCACTTGTTTTAGTGTTTGCAACCCCGATGGCGTCTTGCCTATTTGTCTTTACCATTAACTTAGCCCACATGCTTCTGGTTCTGTACGTGTTAAAGAATATGGATCATTGTCAATCCAATGCATGCGTAGGCACTTGTGTTTAGTGTTTTTTGACTTTTTGGTAATTGCAGTGGAGTTCAGATCGTTGCTTCTTTGGTACTGCAACCTTGTGTATATGCTACAAGATGGTAAGAGTGTATATTTAGTGTTATTTTAGGGGAGAAATAATTCACTACACGTCTTTTTATGCAAGTTCTTCCACAAGTAATGCCACGACATTAGTATTTTATAGTAGGGCTAATTACATACAACCCCCAAACCGTGAGTTGTATACATTGTCCCCAACTTTTGAATCGGTGAGATTTCTCTATAATTTGTGAGTTTTCAATTTGATCATGTGAGAATGAAATGAACAGTTACACAAATTACTTTTGTATCGACTAATTCTTTAATCTCGAATGACTTACTTTCTGCTTTCAATTTGTTTTCACTCATGGACTAAGCACCCTGCGCTTAATGAGATCCCTAGTCCATTTTGCATGATTTTTGAACTGGTATCAATTGCCAAAAAAAAAAAAAAGTTGCGAGTGTAAGAGTTCAAAGTTTTTTATTTTATTTTTTATTTTATTACTCGCACACACCCAACTAGGGTTCGAATCTAGGAGCTCAAAGTTGTGATGGATGAGGTATGTAATTTATTGGTGTCGAGAATTAGAAAACAGATAGAAAAGTTGTTGGACTGAAAGAAATAAGGAGATGCAGATATAATTGGACGAAATATTTCTTTAATTTCTATGAAATTATCGCATTGGTTTAGATGCACAAATTGAAAATAGATCGACGAAGGTCACGGAAATTCAAATGTTGGGGAAATGTTTTCTTTTAGAAAGGGTTTTTTTTTTTTTTTTAACTTTTTCTTTTGGAAAGTGGATTAGGGATGTAAATGAGCCGAGCTAGCTCGCGAGCTTCGCAAGCTGGCTCGGCCAAAGCTCGCGCTCAGGTTCGTGGTTGTCAAGCCGAGCCGAGCCATGGCTCGGCTCGTGGTTCCATCAAGCCAAGCCCGAGCCAGGTCTTCTTTATTCGACGGCTCGTGAGCTGGCTCGCGAACCATTAAATAATTAATAATATATATTATATATATATATATACTTTAATATTTTACAAACCCTACATGACAATGAAGCAGCAGCACACTCCGCCGCTGAGGTTGACGACTTTCTGTGTTAGCAGCAACAACGGTTTTGGGACATCCTAGAAGGTGAGAAAGAGAGAGAGATTTTATGAAATTACAGTAGTAGCTGAATTCCCATACGCACCATCTTGCACCACCGTTCTCTCTCTCCCACAACAGCCACCGCCCCACCAGACCACCGCTTCCCCTAGCTAACTCCATGCCGCCGACACCACACCGCCATCGCCCAGGCCTGTTCATTCCACAGCTGCCGCGCCACCTGCTCCTCTCCCATCCACCGTTGTTATATTCAGAGATAATTTACAGATAATTTTTTATTTTTTTGAATAAATCTTCGAACAATATTAGGTGTTTATTTTGTATCGTCGTGGTTTATTATATTGGAGAAAAACATGTGGTAATTTGATGGTTAGATATTATGCTTGAGATGGATTTTTTTTTTTTTTTCTTTTCTAATAATGTATGAAAATTGCTTCGACGTTAATTCCCTAGGTTTGTTGCAAAACCTTTGTAAGTTCCAGATCTGTGGAGGAAGGGCTAAACCTTTTTTAAGTTTCGGATCTGCAGATCTGTGGAAAAAGGGAGAGAAGGTTTGTCCAGATCTGTGAAAAATGGGAGAAAAAATTATGCAGCAAATTAGGCTTGCGAGCCGAGCCGAGCCAGCTCGGGCTTGGCACGAACCAAGCCCGAACCCAAAGAAACGTGGCTCGGTGGCTCGCAAGCCAAGCCCGAGCCAATAATTTAAGCCCCGAGCCCGAGCTCGAACCCACAAAAAATGTCAAGGCTCGGCTCGGCTCGGCTCATTTACATCCCTAAAGTGGATTAAGTCAGAGTTTTAGAAAAAAAAGGGTAAAATAAAAAATTGAACTTCTCTAGTTTGATCCACGAGCAGTCGACTAGCCACACCAAGAAGAGGGTTGAGTGGAAGTGGTTTAGGGTTGGGGAGGAGAGGGAAATAAACAAAATTACAAAACATAGCAAATAAAAACATATTAAAACCCTAAAATGCTTTGACCTCTCTCGTCTCCCCGATGGTGGCGCATGCACCGCCTCCTTCCTCAATTCCTTTCTGCTGCGGTGTATATGTCGTCAGCCGAACGTTAATACCCTTAGCACGCTCTGATGGACAATATTGAATCTCGTGCAACTTTAGTGGGATTAATTGATTGGTGTGGTGGCTCGAATAATAAAAGTAATCCTATAGAGAAAAAGAGAGATGGGAAAAGTATAGATTAATGATGTAAACGAGATGAACCCGTTTGCGAGCTTAACGAGTCAAATCAATTAAGGTTCGCGTTCGAATTCAAGATAGTTGAACCCGAGTTGAACCTTGGCTTGATTCGTGACCTACACGAATCGAACTCGAACCCTTTATTTTTGAATTTTGGATTCGCGAGCCGGCTCCTAAATTTTTACAATTTCATTAAAATATATATTATATATGTACTTTTATATATTATACATAGCGTGCATACATATCTATTATATAATATATTATATATATACACATATAATACCTACTAAAAAATATCTATACCAATTAAAACCCTAATCAAATAACACAGATCCGTCTCCACCCACAATTTTTGCAACCATTTTTTGAGATCTGTCTCCACGAACAGATGTGCCTCCATGAACCACACCACTACCCCTCCGCCGCTGCAACACCATTTCCACCGCCGCCTAACCACCTTATTGCTGCCAACGCCTTGTCCCTTCACCGTTGCACCCCCAATTCTACTACAAACGCCCTCTTCTTCTGACACCACCATTTCTACTGCTATGGCACTCACGCGTTTTGCCGCCACAATTTCTCCTCTGTTTTTGAAGAAATTTCTTCTCCTTCTCAGATCTACTGCGCCACCACCCCTCTGCCTGCATCGCGCTCACCACCCATTTCACCTGTTGTCATCCGCAACGCATCACCACCCACTTTTCTTTTTTCTTTCTTTTTTTTCCTTTTTGGTTTTGAAATTCTTAAATTTAGATCTCGTGAGCCGGCGAGCCAAACTCGAATCGAACAGAATTCGAACCTCTACGAGTCGAACTCGAACTACCTAATCCTGAGTTCTTTGGGCTCATTTTCAAGTTCGAGTTCGAGAAAATTAAGTCGAACTTGAACTCGAACCCTAGAAAAAGACTAGGGTTTGGTTCGACTCAATTCGTTTACATCCTAACAAAGATTGAAGGAAGGGAAAGAAGTATAATCAGGGAAAAAATATCTAGATTCAAAACAACGTCTTTATTCCAATTGTACAAAAAGTATCCAATGTATGTAACCCTAACTAACTAACTGTTTATGCCTTAATCTCCATTTACAAAGTGACACCTAGCAGCTAATCTTGTGTTGGTTTAGCAAAAACATATAAAACTTCAACTTGTTCTATATCTTGCGTATTCATTAGTTAAACACGTTTTCTTTTCTCAAAACTACGTTCCCTCTGAGGTGACCTTCACTTAAAAAACCGTGTGACACTTCTTCCTTTCTTCTTACATTTTTTAGCCTCTTCTTCTTTTTTCATATTCATGGTCAACCTCTCCAGATTCACAATCCTAACACTGCGGCCCCCTCCCCCTCGAGATGAGTTTTGAACCCAAGATTCTAACTCTAGAAATTGCTTGATAATTGCATAGTAATCTTCCCACGTAGCCTCAACCTCATCCAAATGAGCCTACTGCACTAAGATTTTTGGGATTGTAGAATTATGGTGCTTCACCATTCGACGACCTATGATACTACTAGGTTGTAAGATGATTGCAAAATCCCCATTGAAAATAAGTAAGTGAGGTTGAATTCGTTCAGTGGAGCCCATATGCTTCTTAAGTAACAAGATATGAAAGATCTGATGAATGCGATCATCATCAGAGAGTAAAAGCTTGTATGCAACCGAACTCACACGAGTTGTTATAAAAAAATGGACCTGTGTACTTAGGACTCAGCTTCCACAACGGACTTCGACAAAGAGAGTGTTGGTAGTAGGATTTTAGTTTCACGTATACAAGGTCACCTGCTGCAAATTCGAGCTCCCTGCGGTTGCAATCTGCAAATAACTTAATACAATTCTGAGCCTACTGCAAATTTTGCGAAATTTGTGCATGCAATTGACTTCTGTTCCACAATAAATCTTCCACACCATGGACAATAGATTGTAAATAAGAATCAATAGAGAGGTGGGAAGGTTCATAGCCATATAGTTCTTGGAACGGCGACAATCCTAAACTTGTGTCATAGTTCGTGTTGTACCTGATCGTGTCAAATTTCGGATTGATGATGTGCCTCGAAATAGATGACTTTGACCACTTAGAATTTGTTGACGTGGTAGAGCTCGAGTTAGAGTTGACCTGGGAGAAGGTTAGCAAACGTGAGCTTCGGACCGACAAAGGACGGGAGGGGTTGTTCCCTTTGTCGGCACTCCGACGCTCAAGTCAGAGTCGAATGGTTGAGAGCTTATCGAGTGACTTGTGCGCTATGAAAGTGGTGGTTGTGTGTTTTTTATGGCATTTATGAAGGGGGTATTTATACCTATTGGGGTAATGATTACCTGTACAGTGCAATCTACAGGTGCATTAAATGCGCCACCTGCTCCGTACGGCTTGTCAGGCTCCATTAAATGCTTGAAACAGCGGAGTGGACCCCAGGGATGGTCGACCTTGGCGCGACCTAGAAAACATTAGTCGAGTTTGCGCCGACTTGCCTTTGGCTTGATCGATGGTATTTCGACTAGACCTGATGGTAGTCGAGTCGACATGGTTGAAAGGTCAGCACTTGCCTTTTTGAAGGGTTTGCTGTTGAGGTGACCGACTCGGAGGCTTGCGTGGCACCTTTGAACCGTCCTTAACCCCACGTGGCATGCGGGTAGTGGTCCACGCGTCGCCAACTTGGTGGTACCGGATTGGCCCACGTCATTAGCCCCCGGAAAAGCGGTGTCACGATGACGTGGCAGCGTCCTTTCGAATTTCGAGAAGTGGCCCCCCAGGCGCAATAATGGCGACGGCTCGCCTTCGATTTTCCCGCCCAAAGTAACCTCTATAAATAGCCCCTTAAGGCCTTCATTTCTTCCCTTCACTCTTTAGAAATTTTCAGAGCATTTCGAGTTCCTCGGAACTTTTCGAGCCAAGCAGCCGGAGTCTTCGAGTCGACCAAGTCAACAGCCAATCTTTCCGGTGTAAGCTCCCTCGACTTAGCTTCTTTCTCCCTTTTTGCTTCAATTTTTTCCTATTTTCGTTAATTTGAGAGTCCGTAATCGAGTGAGAAGAGCCCCATCTCGAATCACGTTCGACTTGATCCCTGACACGAAAAACCTTAACCCTTATTTCAAGGAAAAGGCAGAATTCAAGGGAATCTGGTCGAAGCATTGTTGAGCAGTGGGATGTCCTCTTCTACCTCGGCTAGTTCAGATCTGTCGGATAAAATTTCGGGTCCCGGCGACGACGTAAACTTATTTTCCTCGACTTCATATGAGGAGGAGTCGGTTAAATCACAGGGCTCCGATAGAGTAGAAGTAGCGGAAGCGTCAGAGGACTCAGAGGATAGGCAATCGGCCTCTCCCTTGGGTCCTGTAACCTCAACGGAACCCATAACAGCAATACCCCCAGTTGGGATGACCATCGACCCGGAAATCTTGAGTCGGGTAGGAGGTGCGGGGCCATCGACCTCCGAAAGTCAAGGAGAGGATGGTATACACATCCCTTACGGTAGGAAATCTCCCAGTCGAATTTTAGACAAGGACCCTAGGTTGGTCGAAAGCAAAGTATCGGCAAAAATGTTTGAAGAGATTAGGGAGATATTGTTTGGTGGGGATGTCGAGTTGGCTGGGTACAGTGTCGTCCGACCTCGAAGAGGGGAATCCATGACCGACCCTCCGCCCAATTGCATCACTGTGACTTGGAAAATGATCCAAGCTGGGTTTCGAATCCCGATAGACGATGATGTCCTCGACATCTTGAACCACTTGAACATCAGCCCGGTCCAATTGATGCCGAATAGTTATGCGATGCTCAATGGGATCCGAGTTTTGATGAAGTATTTTGGGATTCCTATGTTTGGAGTGGCCAAGGACCTCTTCAATGTGAGTGTGACCAAGGAGAGGTCCGGATCGGGCTACGGGTTCGTGCAATTTTCGTTTAAGCAGAAGCGCAAACTTACAACATCGCCGACCTCTTCAAACGGGCAAACATGGAAACAACAGTTTGTGTACGTCGAGAGCGAGTAGGGGTGGCCAAATCTATGGAATAGAATGTGGTGCTGGAGGCCAAGCCCAACACTGCCGATTGCAGCTACGCGCTGGTCGAATACTTTCATCCGAGACATGTTATCCCTCGACCAGTTCGACTGCAAGAAGTTGATCGAGGATAAAGTATTGGTCAATTTCGGCCTAGCCCCCGGACTCATTAGTCGGACGTTCGACCCTGGTAAAGCGGGCGGTCGAGTCGAGTGGCTGATCATTTTGTACTTATCTTTGCATCTTGTTATCTCTCTGGTCGATTCTAATATTCAACTTTCCTTTTGCAGATAAAGTAATAATGAGTTGATTGGCGAAAATGAGGGCCGATATGGAAGAGCTTGCGGCTCGGCATGCCATAACAAAAGCGACTGAGGTGGCACAACCCCACAAAACAATTGACGCCGTCCTACCAAGGTAGGCGGATAAAGCAGGCAGCGGGCCGACTGAATCGCCGGCCACCCAGACTGTGAAGAGGAAGGAGAAGGGAACAATCGCTGAGCCCGAGAGGAAACGATCGAAAAAGGATAAAGACTCAAAAGGCGCGCTTGTTCCCGAGCCGACGAGAAACATCGAGCACACTGCTGGGGGAAGCCAATCGAGGGGTACGATTTTCACAAGCTCGCTGCCATCGACTCCTTCAGGGACCGAGAAGGCGTCGGCCCCATTCTCTTCTGAGGCCATAAGAGTGGCGCACCTCCCATTCCACCCCCCGGAGGATGATATGGCCGACTTCTTCAAGATGCTCAAAATTTTCGAGCCGCATCTTCCCGGGGGTTACAAATTAAATGGGGATGACGGTAAGCCTTGACGGATTGGGTCGATTCCCCGGGATAACCGTGCTGCTGGGGCGGTATATCACTGCTGTCAAGTTCCGGTCGACCATGAAGCTAGATGGAAGATGTCTGAGGTCGAGCTGGAAATGTCGGCGGCCGTGAAGGTTCTTGGGGTAACCAACTCATCCTCCTTTCGTTTGTTTCGATTGAGGTTCGATCACTGACTTCCTTTGTTTTTGTGCTGCAGCTTGCTCAGGACATATACCACATGAGTCGGAGGGCCCAAATCTATAGAGAAGGGAGGGCGCCTAGAGGCCAAGGCTGGGATCGACTTGGAGGTCGAAATCCTGAAAAGGAAGGTGATGGATCTGGAGACCGAGAAGGCGATCCTCGGCTCTAGCGCGAAGGCGGCAGAGTTGGCGAAGGAGAAGGCGGAAACGACCCTAGTCGAAACCAAAAAGCAACTGGAGGCCAAGAAGGCGGAGCTGCTCGAGGCCCACAAGAAGCTCGATGCCAAGTCTTCAAAGGTACTTTCCTCTTTTAGGAAGGGGGAAGCTGCGGGACAAGTGAAAGGCGCTCGGACGGCTATCGACCGGTGCCAGTGGGTATACGACCAAATTGTGGCGGACTCGGAACGGTTTGGGGCCTACCGGTTTATGAAGTCGACTGCTTATAAAAGGTCGACCGCAACCTTTGGGATGGCGGATTTGAAGGCAGGGTTCGACTTATGTTTGGCCCAATGCCGCGCCGAGGGACTCCTTCCAGTCGACTACGACACGAGCAAACTTGGCCTCATGTGCCCAGATCCTCGACCCCCGCCCCACAAGCTGATGAAGATCCCGAGGAGGATTGGTCGAAGCACGAGTTCGGATTCGCCATCCCTCTGGCCAAGTCTCTAGTCGGCGGACCCGAGGAGGACGCGAGTCAGATGCCTCAGGGGGTCGACCCTATGGTTCTGAATCACACCCGAGTATTCCCAGAGCTCTTCTTCGAGAAGCCCACAGATACTCCTTCCGATGAAGAGATCGACTAGGCCTTCCGATTTCCTGCACTGTTTCTGTCTATGCGATTTTCTTTTTCTGTTTTAACTCTATGTACCAAGTCGACCCGGGGTGGCCGATAAGCGTTCCCACCGAAAAATCCAAATGTAACTGTTTTGAATTTTAATGAAATTTGTTCAAGGTTGTCTTTGAATTAGCATCTCCGAGTAAGCATGTTCGAACTAAACCTAAGCAACTCATGAGTCGGCAGTATTGATTATTTAACCCATATTGAGTATAATAACAACATTCGGAGTCGAAAATTTAAGAGATAATTTACCAAATTGGTTGGGCCATTTAACCTGTCGAGGGTATGACAGCAGACCATTTAATTCGCCAAGAGTATGATAGTCGAAAGAACTATTTCGATTTTATTGACTCACGCGTTGAAGTTTACATCTTTTCAAACATAAAATGCCCTAAGGTTGTGGGCGTTCCATGATCGAGGTACTGGATTGCCATTCAAATCCTCCAGATGATAGGCCTGGTTTTTCCCCACTTTGGATATTCTAAAAGGACCCTCCCAGTTTGCATCGAGCTTTCCTACATGTTTGACGACGTCGACTCGTTTTAGAACGAGATCCCCGACTTGGAAAACTCGGAGGAGGACCCTCTTGTTATAACTTCTGGTCATCGCCGCCCGATACTGCTGCATCCGTCGGAAGGCTCGATCTCTCTTCTCTTCAATCATGTCTAAGTCGAACTGGCGATTCTTTTGGTTGCGGTCGACCCAATAATGTAGCACTCGATCGGTTTGGTGTATCAATTCGGCGTGAATCACTGCCTCGGAACCATAGACCATTGAAAATGGGGTTTTTCCGGTGGCGGTTCGAGGAGTGGTCCGATAAGCCCATAAGACACCGTCGAGTTCTTCGGCCCAAGCTCCTTTGCTCCCGTCGAGGCGGGTCTTCAGATTCTGTACGATGGTCCGGTTGGTGACTTCGGTTTGGCCGTTGGCTTGAGGGTGGCCGACCGAAGTAAATCGTAAGTTGATGCCATATTTGGAGCAGTAACTCTTGAACATTTTGCTCCGGAATTGGGGGCCATTGTCACAGATCAAGGTCTTCGGCACTCCGAATCGACATATGATGTTCTTCCACAGGAATCGAGTCATCACTGTGTGGGTGATCTTGGGAACAGGCGCTGCCTCGACCCACTTTAAGAAGTACTCTACGCAAACAATGACGAATTGTTGTTGTCTCGGGGCGAGGGGGAATGGCCCAACAATGTCGATTCCCCATTGATCGAAAGGCCACGCTATGTCGACCGGGGTCATCTCCCTTGGATGTTGGTGGGTGATGTTCGAATGTCTTTGACAGCTGGGACATTTCTTTACTAGATTGATCGAATCCCGTAAGAGGGTTAGCCAGTAATAGCCGGCTCGAGATACTTTCTTGGCGAGTATTCGACCTCCAGCGTGGTTCCCGCAGGATCCAGCATGCACCTCTTCGAGAACCTCCTTGGCTTGGGAGGGTCGTAGACACCTCTTGGCCGGCTCCCCCACAGATCTCTTGAATAGCATGCCCTCCGGGTCAAGTGAGTAGCTAGCCGCCCGGGCTACCAATCGACGCCTCTCCGTCTTGTTTTCGGGCAAGAAACGATCTCTTAGATGTAGGACCAGGTCGTCTAACCAACATGGATCGACGGGGTCGATGCTCAGTACAGGTTTTCCCTTTTCCTCGATTGATCGAGCTGTATTTGTGAGGAACGTGATCGACCTATCCCTTGTCCCCCTGAGACCATTGGCTACTTTGGAAAGGATGTCGGCTCTCTCATTCTCTTCTCTAGGTATTTGCTCAAGACTAAAATTCTTGAATTTCGCAGCCCACTCCTTGACTTTCTCCAAGTATTTGGCCATTGATTCCTCCCTCGCTTCATAAGAGCCAGCATATTGACTCGTAACTAGCTTTGAGTTGGTTAGAGCCGCCAGATTATCGATGCCTTGTTCCTCGGCTATTCTCATGCCTGCTAGGAGCGCCTCATACTCGGCCTCGTTGTTTGTAGCTGGAAAGTCCAGACATATGGCGAAGTCGAGCTCATCTCCATCGGTACTTCTCAAGGATACTCCCACTCTCCCGCCAGAGGAGGTCGAGGATCCATCGACTGACAGCGTCCAATGGCACGTAGTTTTTCTTGGCGGGGTTGAGGGTTCTTTCTGGACTAGGAAGTCGGCCAAAACTTGGGCTTGATACGCTAACCTTGGTTGATAGGTTAAGTCATACTGGCCCAACTCGACAGCCCATTTGATTAGTCGTCCCGAACTATCCGGTTTGGCCAACACTTGTCTAAGGGGTTGATCTGTGAGCACGACAACTTTGTGGGCCTGAAAATACGGCTTCAGTTTTCGGACCGTGTGGACAAGAGCGAGGGCGAACTTCTCGATTTCCAAGTATCGTGTCTCCGCTCCATGCAAAATTTCACTGACGTAGTAGATCGGCAGGTGCTTTCTCTCTCTTACGGCGACCAAGACCGAACTGATCACTTCAGTCGATACGGACATATAGAGGTATAAAACCTCTCCCTGCTCCGGCTTTGCTAGGAGTGAGGGCGATTCGAGATATCGCTTCAACGCCTCGAATGCCTGCTCACACTCTTCCGTCCACTTGAACTCTTTGACGTTCCTCAAAATTTTGAAGAAGGGGAGATTCTTCTCGGCTGACCTGGAGATAAATCTGTTAAGGGAAATAATTCGTCCAACTAAACATTGTACCTCTCGGATAGGAGTGTGGGCGATTCGAGATATCGCTTCAACGCCTCGATTGCCTGCTCACACTCTTCCGTCCACTTGAACTCTTTGACGTTCCTCAAAATTTTGAAGAATGGGAGATTCTTCTCGGCTGACCTGGAGATAAATCTGTTAAGGGAAATAATTCGTCCAACTAAACATTGTACCTCTCGGATCGTCTTTGGGCTAGAAAGATTGCGGACAGCACTGCTCTTCTCCGGGTTGGCCTCGATACCCCTTCGACTAACCATGTATCTAAGGAATTTTCCGCCGAACACTCCAAAAGTGCATTTGTTCGGGTTGAGTTTCAAGTTGTACTGCCTGAGCAATTTAAAGGCTCGTGCTAAGTCTTGGAGGTGGTCACTGGACCGTGTTGACCTCACTATCATATTGTCGACATAGACCTCCATGGCCTTGCCTATCTCATCTTTGAAGATTTGGTTGACTAGCCTCTGATATGTAGCCCCCGCGTTTTTAAGTCCGAAGGGCATCACTCGGAAGCAATAAATGCCCTTCACGACTATGAAAGCGGTCTTATCTTTATCCTCCGGTGCCATGAAAATCTGATAGTAGCCTTGAAAGGCATCCATCATACTCATTAATTCACTCCCAGCAGTCGAGTCGACTAGTTGGTCAATATTCGGCAGGGGGTAGGGGTCTTTAGGGCAGGCTTTGTTTAGATCTGTAAAATCATTGCACATGCGCCATTTTCCTCCTGATTTGGCAACTAGGACCACATTGCACAACCAGTCGACGTATTTGGCGGGTGTGATGTATCCCGCATCTAGCAACTTATTCACCTCTTTCTCAATTATTTCATTTCTTTTGGCACTTTGGGTCCGCAACCGTTGTTTGACCGGCTTAAAAGAAGGGTCGACATTGAGGTGGTGCATGATCACAGACGGGTCGACTCCTACCAAATCATTGGCGCTCCACGAGAAGACATCCGCATTTTCTTGAAGGAATTATATTAGGAGTGCTTGCTCGTGTTCCTTTCCCGGTTCGGGGAGACCGACATGAGTGATCTTCTCTCTTTGCCCTGGAAGAAGCTCAATCTGCATGGTTTGGGTCGACGCCTCCACCCGACTATCTGCTATTTTTTGCTTTTTTGCTTTCTTCGCCTTCCGGACAGGCTCCTCGCCGGCCGCTTCCGGATCCTCAATCTCATCTTCATCTCCGTCAGGGAGGCCCAAAATAGGGACAATCTGCCGGTTAGGTAATTTTACCTTTTCCATGGAAATCGAGTAACACGCCCAAGCCATGGGCACGTCACACCTCAACTCTCCTATTCCATTAGGCGTTGGGAGTTTAATCAATTGATGGTAGGTTGATATAACTGCCCTAAAGTCGATTAAACCAGGCCTCCCCAAAATGATGTTATAAGCCGACGGCTGATCGACAACCAAATACTGCAGTTCGAGAGTCGACCTCTTGGGGAGTGTTCCCATGGATGTGATCAATCGGACTCGACCTTTAGGATATACTTCGGAACCTCCAAATCCTGTTAAAGGAGTTTTGAGAGGTTCAAGATTTAAACTTTTAGCTAAATTCATGCGGCTAAGAGTCGAGAGATAAATAATATTTACAGAGCTTCCATTATCAACAAGGGTCTTGGATACAGCATAGTTGGCCACATCGAGCGTAACCACCATCGGACAACTAGGCGTTTCGCCCTCCCGAGGTGGCATGCCGATTAGGTCCTTATTGCTAAAGCTAATATCCTGATCTGCCTAGCTCTGGCTCGGATCGACTTACATCACCTCGTGGGGCCCGTAGTAATTTTTTTGGGCCTCTCTCCTGGTCCTCTTTTGGGCAGTCTTCGAGTTGCCCCCGGCTGGCCCTCTCGCTATCATATCGATTCGACCCAGGCAGGGGAGGTTATGTTCACCCCTCTCGGTTGGCGGTTTTGCTTCCCTACGGCGGGGAGGGCTTCGTTCCTCGGCTCGAAGGGCCAATTCGTCGAGTTTTTTGACGAATTCCTGCAGCTCTCCCCCTCTGACTAACCTTTCGATTTCATCCCTTAGAGCGAAACATTCTGCGGTGTTGTGGCCCGATTGTCGATGGAAATGGCAGTACTTCCCCGAATCCCTGGTCTTCTGAGTTTCCTTGATGGCTTTAGGATTCTTGAACAACTTTTTGTTGGAGATGTTATAAATCTCCTCGATCGATCGATTCAGGGGCGTGTAATGCTTCTTGGAGCTACTTCCAGAACTATAGTCGACCCGGCCCTTGCCATCCTTTCTTGGCTCGTTCTTGGGTGGTCGAGCGGCCTCTATTTTTTGACTCGGGGCTCCCTTTTGGGCCATCTCGACCTCTTCTACCCTCATCCAGGAAGAAGCAATATCAAGCAGCTTGGATATAGATGCGGGGTTTTTTCGGACAATGTGCCGGGCACACTCTCGGTCTCTTAAAGCTGCATGGATTGTGGGTATTACCATGTCCATACTCGGAGATTGAACTTACACTGCAACTCGAGAGAATCGAGTGAAGAAATCTCTTAGAGTCTCGTCCTCCCTCTGCACGATGTTATAAAGATAAGTGGCCGGCAATTTGTCGCCCTTCATGGAGGAAAAATGGGCAATGAAGCGCTCAATCAACTCATCGTAAGAGCGAATACTTCTCGGAGCCAGCCTTGAGAACTAGTCCTGGGCTGACTCGACGAGAGTGGTGACAAAGATCTTGGCCCTAACATCCGACGAATGGCCGAACATGCTTATCTCAATCTCAAATCGATCTACGTGTCATTCGGGATCGGACACGAAGTTGTATGTTGGGAGGTTGGTGGGCATTTTATCCGCAGCCATGGCCGCCAAGATCCCTTCGGAAAAGGGGGATCTTACCTCTCGGGAGCTCCGGTACTGATGAGTCGGCTTCCTTTTAGACGGAGGTGAGCGATTGCTGTAGGATATCTCCTCGTCATCGTCGACCTGAGAGGGGGTCTTACCTTGGCGCGATCGTGGGGGAGAGTCTCCTCTCCGAGGTAAGCGGTTTCTCAAATCCTTCTGGAGTGGCCCTAGCCCCTAGGCGGTCGAACACTTTGGAATTCTTAGGTCGTTGCTCTTCCTCATTGTGAGAGGGACTCCTCGATCTTCTCGCAGCCCTCGATCCTTGGGCGGGCCTACGTTCTCCCTCTTTCCTCTTGGATTTTGATAATCTCGCCTCGTGAGGATCTTGGCCAATCGGGCGCTTGCCTCGGCGGTGCACCGACTCGGCTTCCTGATCGGGGGGCAAGACCTCGGTCGGCTGCTGTTGTCCCCGACCTGCCCCTTGCCACTGGTTTTGACCAGGTGGTGGAGGCGGGCCATAGGGATCTTGGTGATAAAGCACTGGAGCAGGTTGATACCCCCAAGGAGGGGGGGTGGATACCCAAAATGCGCCGGAGGCCCACAGTAGTACGAATACTGACCCGGCGAGGGGATGGCTGGACTGGCTCGTGGTTTCTCCGGGAAAACGGGGGCTCTGCCTTCAGCCGCGGCGGCGACCACCTCGGCTTGACACTTTTCAAGATAGGCGTCCAAGTCTGGGGTCGCATAGACCATGGGGACAGGAGCGGCTTGAGACTCGATTGCTTGTCGTCCCTGGACCTGACTCGGCCCATCTCCCCTATTTTGGATCTCCGTTTCCGGATCGTCCCCTCCTAGGGTTCGGTGACTGCGTAACTCCATTACTCTTTGACTTCTTGCTCGTTTCCCACAGACGGCGCCAAAATGATCGTGTCAAATTTCGGATTGATGATGTGTCTCGAAATAGCTGACTTTGACCACTTAGAATTTGTTGACGTGGTAGAGCTCGAGTTAGAGTTAACCTGGGAGAAGGTTAGCAAACGTGAGCTTCCGACCGACAAAGGACGGGAGGGGTTGTTCCCTTTGTCGGCACTCCGACGCTCAAGTCAGTGTCCAATGGTTGAGAGCTTATCGAGTGACTTGTGCGCTATGAAAGTGGTGGTTGTGTGTTTTTTATGACATTTATGAAGGGGGTATTTATACCTATTGGGGTAATGATTACCTGTACAGTGCAATCTGCAGGTGCATTAAATGCGCCACCTGCTCCGTACGGCTTGTCAGGCTCCATTAAATGCTTGAAACGGTGGAGTGGACCCCAGGGATGGTCGACCTTGGTGCGACCTAGAAAACATTAGTCGAGTTTGCGCCGACTTGCCTTCGGCTTGATCGATGGTATTTCGACTAGACTTGATGGTAGTCGAGTCGACATGGTTGAATGGTCAGCACTTGCCTTTTTGAAGGGTTTGCTGTTGAGGTGACCGACTCGGAGGATTGCGTAGCACATTTGAACGGTCCTTAACCCCACGTGGCATGCGGGTAGTGGTCCACGCGTCGCCAGCGTGGTGGTACCGGATTGGCCCACGTCAGTACCATACTTTTGCGTGAGATAACCATTGATGCCACTTCTTAGGAGTCGTATGACACATATATCGCATAAATTCTCCAAGCATTGATTGACAGGCTCGTTTGCCTGTTGGTTTGGGGATGGTAAGCCGCGCTTAAATGGTGTTCCAATCCAAGCAAATGCAAAAGCTCCTTCTAAAACAAGCTGGTGAATAGATGATCCCTGAGAGACAATACTTTTAGGCAGCCCATGTACTTTGTAAATAATATCAAGAAATATGTGTGCAATGTATTTAACTGAAAAGGGTGAGATCAGGAGCAAAAATATGCATATTTGGTGAATCTGTCCACGACCACCTAAATCACGGTTATTCCTTCGGAGCTGGGCAATTGCTACTGGAAAACTCGAACATAAGTAGCGAAAAATAAAATTTTGAATCTAAACATAGATCGTTTGCTTGCAATTTTTATTTCTTAAGCTAAAGGGTGTTTCAAGAACTTAAAAAAATCAAATCTTTCTTGAAATTTTTGAGCCCCCCAGAAACGTCCTTTAAGCGTTAAGTCCCTCGAACTCTTCCAAATCTTCAAGACTCCAAATTAAAAGCCTTCTAAAGTTAGTTAGGGAGTCGTTGGTCGATGTGGGGATCTCCTTCCTTGAGGCCATAATCAAAATAAATATATAAATTATTGCATTGAAACTAAAGAGTTAGGTCTAAAGATACCTAAGAGGTCAAGCTGTCAAAACTGAAACCGAAAGAAAGTTGCTTTCTATGCCGAATATCTCTGAAGTGCTCGAGTTTCTCCTTCTCGCATAAAGTAGAGAATGAAATTTACTATAAAGCACAATTTATAAGAGGTAAAATGGCGAGATCAAAAGGTGAAAAGACGTGATGATTACAGGTGGGACCCACCTTGGGACTCGAAATGTCACCACCACTCAGCCCTAGCTGGCAACTTTTCGGGGGCTAATGACATGGCTTGGCCTCGCTTCTTACCTGGCACTCTCTTGACGTCACACGTGGCAGTCTAACCCTCCTCACCAACCCAGCCTTTCCGACCTTAACCCAACCCTTACAGAGCTAAACGGAACACGTGTGACCCCCAAATCGAGGATCGTGTTTGAGGAGTACCCTCGACCCTCAATAGCTCCCTTAGTCGGCCACGTGGCCACTAACCATTCCTCGAGTAAGTAGCTGACCACGCATTAAATACACCAGAATAGTGAGTCAGTTATCTGCCTAAGCACCTTACAAGGCGACGCCACCACTCCCTCATTTATTTTGGCAAGTATGCTTATTAATTACACTCATACTCGACCTCTTTCATTCGACCTAAAACTGATCACTAACTTGAGTATTGGAGTGCCAATCCGAGTAGAACTCCACCTTTTCCCTCCCGGCCTAGAGCTCACGTTTGTTCCTTATTACAGATAACTTTCTGATCGAGCAGTCTCCTAGTATATAAATTCTTAAGTGATCCAACCGATCTCCATCTCGACCCTCGCTCATCGAATTGCGGCTCGATCACTACTAATATATTAATTTATTTGTTTTGTTTTTGGCCAAAATATAATTAATTTATTTAGGCTTAAGCCCAAATAGACGAAAACTAGGCTAATTTTGAGTCGGTTCTCCATCTGTTCTAAAGCCCAACCCTTCCCAATAAAGGACAAGTGAAAATAAGCAATTAATCTAAAAGATTTTCTCATTTTATGTATATGAGAGAACTAGGAATTCACGGCCTCCCTTTTTTTTTGTTGTGAATCTCTTTTGTTTTCTGTTTTTCTTTTCTTGGAGTAGATTCTGAATTGGATGGAGCCAAATAAGACCAAATTCAAGCGATTGACGCGGCACTCGAAAAATCCTAACGATTCTAACATCAATAATCTCGACGATGGCTGCCTTATGTTAATTTTCAGCTTCCTCTGCCCCATCCCAGGTATCCATTTCTTCTATCTGTAGTTTAGTTGAAATTGTAGTTCAATTTTGTGAAAATGCAATTTGGTTTGCGCAAATGGTGAGCGTCTCTGCTTTTGTTCCCATTTGTTAGAGTGGTGGAAACCCTAAAATCGTTTCTTGTGATTTACGCAAATTAATGATTAGTTTCCTGTTTCTATAACCTGGTTGGCGTATGTGCTATGAGTGGTTTTAATTTTGTTAAGATTTGTTAATAATTGGAATGTAAAAGCCCCAATTTGTGTGAATTCATCGTATCCCAATTTTGTGAAGCTTCTAGGGGAAATAAGAAATAGTTTCTCGAGCAAAACTGGGCCGTTATCTTCTCGCTTGATGGCCAGAATCACCCTCAAGTTCCAATTTTTCTTGCTATCCACACAAATTCAGACTCTTTTTGTCACTCTATCCAGCTAAATACATGTAGATTGTAAATTGTTTCTTAAATTTTGCAATTTTGTACTGGAACTAAGCATTGGGTGCTAATGATTAACTACTACATCCATTTTATGCAGTGACACTGGAGATAATATACCTAGTTTATTATTCTAGGTGCACAAACATTTCAAATTTGATGTTGTATCTGTCACGGATTTGTGTTGAGTTCGCAGATCGGCATAACACCGCACTCGTTTGCCGCAGATGGCGTTTCCTTGCATGTCACCCTCGACTTTGGCTGAGAGTAGATCGCTCTGTTAAAGATCTATCAGCACCTGGAGTTTTCCCCACTATTGAAACAGCTGTCTGTGCTGCGAGGTAAATGAAGCAAAATAATAATAAATAATTATAGGATGTTTGGTTTTCGTAAAACAGCTTATCATGTAATTATGAACTATTCTAACTCTATTATTTGCAGGCCTGGGGACACTATACTGATTGCAGCTGGAGGGATTCACCGCACATCCAATATTCAGATTATGAAGCCTCTTTGCCTCGTAATTTCTCAGTTTTCTTCCCTGAAAATCAAAGAAAATCCTAGATCATCCAGTTTGTGTTTCTTTCTGTGATTTTCTGTATCTTTTTCCTTTGATGTTTGAGAAATGAGGGTAAGGTTTACTTAACCTCTACATGTTGGAATATGGTCGATGATGGTCAACTATATATTTTTTGTACATGTTTCTATAACCTATGCGTCTGCTGAATATAATGTTTTTGGTAGATGTAATTGCTAGGAGGAAAAAATGGGGACTGATAATATTTGGTCAATACAGGAACAGCCTTCTAGATAAAGCTAATTTTTCTTATTCAGAGATGTCTTGTATTGATATAGTGATATTGTATTGTTGCCGTCGTTTTCATAAGAAGAATGAAGGATCATGGGGGTTGGTTTATATGCCGTTGTGCTTTTGATTAAGTCGAAATCAACTCTTTGCTTTCATCTTTTACCATATAATATAGGTAGTGCCTTATATCCACCTCTTTTCTCTCAGATTGGTGCTGGTGAGCTTCCTGATGATACAACACTTATCTGCTCTCGTGATTCCGAAAGGTTTGCAGCATTTCAATTTCACTTTTTTTTTTTTTTCTCAATTTGTGATTCTGGAGTATTTTGTTTAGTATAAAAAAAGGAGAGATATCTTATCCACTATCCTGGATGCAAGTTTTCGTTGAAACTGTTGTCATGTACTTTTAGGGTGCGCATTAGTTTATTTCTGTGAGCATCAGAGAATATAATTGATGGTCTCAAGCCTTTTATTACGAAAGTATCATCCATTATTTAAACTATGTTGAATAATTAACTGAAGGGAGTAGCTCTTAAGGTTGAAATAAGTTACAAGAGGAGGCATGCTTAGTTTTTGAATCAAAAGGGGTACGTCTATAATTTTATATAGGGACAACTAAACTATCATACCTTGAATATTTTGTCCAATCACATGAACTTTCCCTGAGGTTTGAGAATTACGAAACTTCTCCTATCAAAGAATTTACATCACATCTAGATGGAGGAATTTTGATGACGTTTATCTCTTATTTTTTGTCAATACCCCATTTTGCATTCAACACTTACTCAATATTTGCCTTTAGATTCACAACTGTTGTAGCATGTGTTAGGCCAAATGTCATGGGAAGGTTTTGTAATTTCTCACTTCAGGGGAAGTTTGTTTAATTAGGCCAAACCTCAGGGTTTGTGAGTGTAATTATCCCTTCTATAGTTCTATATATTTAATCTTAAGTTTTATATTGTTTTTCCATTTTGTGTTTGCATTTCTGAGCTAGTAAAATCGATTTTGATGATCTTCAAACTGGCTTTCAACAGTGCATTGGAGTTCTTGTCGACATGCAAACTTGCTAATTTGACAGTGAGGGCGGAGCTAGGTTGCTGCCTGCTTCATAGGAGTGGGAGGCTGACAATTGATGGTTGTATTCTTCAGTGCGAGTCGAATCCACTGGACCATCTCTCTCATGCCATTGTGACCACTGCAACTACTTCTGATGTAATGAAGAAATGTGCTGATAGTGTTACTGTTATGAGAACAAGGATTGAAGGAGGTGCAAAGGCGGTGCTGACAAGTGGAACTCTCTCACTACAGCAAGTCCGGGTTATATACACTCGCACTTCGCTGTGTTTTTGGTTCAATGTGCAGCACTCGTCACAGGTATCTTAACCGTAGGTCGATTTTTATTTCCCTTTTTCTTTTATCTTATTCTCTCTCTCTTTCTCTCTCTCAGGTAGGATAGGAGTGTATATGTACTATTACTATATATTTTAGCATTGTATTGGCTCATGTATTTTCAGAGCTGAAAGCTGGCTGCACTGTTGTTGTATTATTAGTACATCCTTTTGGTATTTAGTGGAATGGCAATTGAATAATGGCTGTGTTATTTCATTGCAATGAAGGACTCAATTTTGTTCCTTTTTTTTTTTTTTAAATTCTAGATGGGAAGATGCACAGTCTGTAATATGCACACTGTTGTGCCAGGTATTCGTTCTCTATTAAATGTTGAAGCCTGATTTTAGTCACAAGTTGAACCCTGAAATATTCAGAATAATAATAAGTAAAAAATTCAAAGTCAAAAAACTGAATTGTTATTAAGACATATAGTGACCAAATAGATTTTTTTTTAAAAAATAAATAAATTGGGCTAATAGTGCCCAAATAGATTAAATAAGACAAAAAGTAGAATGCTTTAAAAATCTTAGTGTGTGCGCGTGTGTATACACTCTAAGTTAAGTTTATTTGATATATCTTAACTCGATTAGTAAATTTTAGATTAAATCATGCCCAACCACGTGTAACCACAATTTTAGAGGTTTGGATAGAATGCATACACGCTGTTGGTACTTGATAGATGGTTAAGATTAGAAGAGAACCCTATCATTAGATTAGAAGAGAACCCTATCATTATATTTGATGTGTGTTGAGATTAGCACAACAAATTGCCTATCAATATATATTTAAATGATCATGTAGTGGCAAACAGTTGAAATATTTATATTATATTTAACGTGTGTTGCGATTAGGAGAGAAATTCGCCCATTGGTATATATTTGCCGTGTGTGAGTTAGTGAATTAAACGAAAAAATACATGATTAAGAGCAGGAAGTCTGATGCCTTTTGAAGGCCTCATCTTGAAAATTGAAATGCACTAAAGAACATCCATCAGGCAGCACCAATATTCTTGACATGAAAATGGCATACACAACACTTCAACCACAAGCTTTAGTTGTAAATTACTAAAATTGAAAAAGATGACAAAACTAACTGAAAATGGGCAAATTACATCCCAAGAGAGCTTACGCAAAGCCTAATTACACAGTTCACGAGCAATACCCAAACGAGAGTTGACAGTATCAAACATAATCCTGAGATTCTGTTGCTGCAGATTTGCTATCACATTCAGCACTGAGTTCACATTATTCGGCGCAGCCGCCATAGCCAAACAGGCCAACGAGCCCGAGCTGCTATGTATCAAGCTGTTCTCTGTTGGCAACTTCAAATCCAACCCTGTAAAATGTAACGTTATAGCTGGTGCAACCACTTCATTTGTTGCTGCAAAGCATGTGTCGAATGCTCCCAAAGAGGAGAATGGGCCTGTCACTTGTTTTCTGAATTCATCCCGGATAGCATTGTAAACTGGTTGGATGAATCGGGTTATGACTGTACCCGAATCCATTATGGTACCTGCACCGGTATTCGGGTCGAATGCTAGAAGCTCCGGTGTTATGGGGACACTGACCCGACCCACACTGACACCGGTGAGGTTCACGTAGTATAATGAGGGTCGGTGTGGGTTCTTGAGAAGTGGGGTGGTTTTAATGTTCTTGGGTTGACCCAAGGTTCCGAGTTTGAGCGAGCCCGAAAAGTAGTATGATTTAAAACTAGGTAGACAATATGAAAATACACCCGAATAGAGTGAACCAGATTGCGAGAGCAATGACATGGAGCCCCGACCCAAACCCAATAACCCTTGGGGCGGAATTGACCCTCCCGACACTGCATCGATGCATCCGAATGCATAGTTGGGAATGACACTGTTGCCTAGGGAAAGGGTGTCGCGTGATAGTGTGGCAGAAAATGATGAATCGCCACCATAGGATCGGTTGAAGTGGCATGAACCAGATTCAGCCTCTGGGCAAGAAGATCCACTCACTTGGGTGCATTCGGGTATGGAGCAACCCAACGCACCGTATGTGGAGGAAGTATTGGTTGCGAACATAGTAGAGGAGCACCCGGTGCAACCGCTACATGGGATCCATGCAGCGTCACTGCTGGTGTCCAATACCATGAACATGAGCTGACCAGGAGTGCCAATTTTGACCCGAACAACATAATTACCCGTGGTTATGACTTGACCAGGCCCAATCGGGGCAGAAATTGGCTTATTCACCGCTAGGCTCGACAAGTATGAGACCCTCTTCGGGTCAGTCGAGGCCATGTTTAGGACCGTGTTGACCCATGAGGAGGCGGGTTTGGGCGGGTTGAAGGGCGAGCATTTGCCGAAAATGTGGATTATGGATAGATCCGAATTTGGGTCGGGTGAGGAACATGGGTCGAATACTGCTTTGGATGGTGTTGAGAGGCAAATGAAGAGGAATATTGCAAGAATGAAGGAGCGTTCCATTTGAGCTCTCACTTAGTTCCCTCAGCCTTTGATAAGGATAAGATATGTTGGAGGAATTTATAGGTAAGAAACAGCTGGGATTTAGGATGTAGGATTGGTATGCATGTGAAGTGCCTTAGGACTATTCATGATAACCATATTTGCATGGGCCAAAACTAAAAGTAACCTAACGCAAAGTTTAAAAAGTTGTCATGTTCTCACGTTAAGTTTTATATATCATCACTTTTTTTAATTTTGGTTTCATTGACCAATTTCCATTCAATTTAAACAGCATTTAAACTGCAAAAGTCACTTGCAACTCAAGAGTCCTATGCACGCAAGTTGCACATGATTTTTACCGTTTAAATTGGATAAAAATTAAAAATTAATAAAAAATTGATAATATGGGCTCCAATATGAGAACATGACAATTTTAGGAATAAAATTTAAAATGAGTTATATTATGGGACGAAAATACTAATTTTCTCTATATTTAAGTAAAAGAATTAAATGGAAAATGAACTAAAGATTTTATTCGGTAAATTTACTATATTATAGATGGATATAGAGAGAGATTCAAATTTCACTAGTTGTATCTAAGGTCCGATTTAATACTTAATAAATTTTCTGAATTTTTTAACAGTTCTTTATGTCTGATTATAATGAACATGTGAAATAACCCTGTTTATAACTAAGAACAATTATATTATATGATGGATATATTATATTTATCATGTGATTACCTGTCATATCTGTATATTAGTATAATTTCTTTGATCGTATGAGTCATCGTACGATCTTGCCAACATGAAATGATTGGAACATTATTCCAAATGATCAATGATATAAAGTTAGATCGACGGCTAATGATCAATGATATAAAGTTAGATCGACGGCTTCCCTACCTCCACAGGTCCCATCTTTTGGTATGAATATATTTTTCTAGAAATATTTGTATGAAAATAACATGAAATATTTTCTTTGAATTAAATTGATTGTTTCACGACCATGTTTTACTATTCAAAAGTGTTGATCTAATCTAGCCAAACAGGCTCCATCTTGTCACTTTTTAATTAAATTCACTTATATAGACGGAGTTCAAAATTTAAAATTTTCAAAAATTAAATATTTTAGGCGGGACCAAAAATAAAAACAAAAAGTTTTAAAGAGATTATTTTTATTATTTATATTATTATATTACGCGACAGTGGTAGATAGAAATTGTCGTGTCCTCGACTCTTGGACTCTTTTCTTTTCTGTCCTAATTTCTAAAATCTTTTTTTTTTTATGATTTATTCACACATTATCTTTTAATTACACTTTTTCTCTCATATCACGATATATTTTTTTTCTCATTTTTAATTCTATTATCTTGATTAATATGATTCTAGTTTTTTTTATATTTTTAATTTATTTTTATCTGTTTTATTGTATTAAGCGTCAACTTATTTAATAATTATCTATTAATATAAAAAATTTAATTTCAATATATTTTAATAGTATATTTTTTTTGAGCACACACAATGAATGTGCGTAATTACTAGTTAATATAAAATCTTTAATGCCAAGCTAAAAATTCAATCTATGTTATTAATTTTTAATAGCAATTATTTTTTTATTATTTTTTTAACACACACCCCTCAAGAGATTAGAAGGATTTGAACTCGGGTCTTTGTCTTCGAAAAGTAACCCTTTTAACCACTTGAATCTACCCCTGTTGGCTTTCAATAGCAATTACCGTAACAATACAATAGTAATTAATTTATAATTCAAGTTTAATTTATTAATAAATGGTAAATCGAACAAAAAAAACCGGGAGGAGTTTGTTTTCCTTGGCCTATTGGTCTAAAGAATGCCGGTGCAACTTACCCGCGAGCAATGACCAACATCAATTTAAGTTGGGAGTTTCAAACGTAGTCAAATGTCAACTTTGACTTGATTTATTTGTACCCTTAGAATCGGGTTTTTCTCAGTATCAAATTAAAGTACGGCCCTTAATTATTGTAGGTATTATGCGGTAAAGTATTATATAATCATATTATTATATCATGTCCAGAGACGACCACCATATTTTGTATGGATACGAACACGATACGATACGGATACGGTGATATGAATTTTTTTTTTTTTTGGATTTTCTACTTGAAGAGTGTCGGACACGGTATTCGACGCGAGTATCCGACATGATACGACACAACAAAATAATATTTTTAGAAATATCCATACATCGTAGTGGCCACCCTTTAATAATATGGGGTTAAATGATATCCATTACTATCTATCTTTATTGAGATTTTATTAATTCGTAAATATTTTTGATCTCATTGATTAAAATTTTGAAGTCGCCATTGATTGTGCCGGATATCTTATTAAATATCGGTTCAATAATTTTTTTTTCTAAAATTTGTATCACTATTTTCGTATATGATGTCTCTTTTGTTTTATATCTATATCCGTATATTATATTATATCCTTGAAACAATACAATGATGAAGAAAAGGGCTCTTGAGTAAAGTGATTGGATGAGAGCGAGTTTCTTGGACGTCGCTAATGTCCATTGCAAGCATCCTACGCATATTTTGTCCTTTGGCAAAGCATAAGGCACGAGATGCGGTCGGTCACGGGCTTGCATTAAAGACTTTTATGTTCACGGGCAATTTCTAAAGAGTTTTTCTAACTTTATAAATCTTTGTCTTTTATGGCCCATCAATAATATTATAACGTATGTCGAAGATCTTTGGTGCAAGTTGCAACGATCATGTCGTCCCTCTTTTTAAGGCAATCATTTTAGTGCATGAGAAGACAAATCTGTATACCATATGGTTTCACTTTCCTTACTGAAGTAAAAGGAAACAGTGGACTGTTGGTGAAGAGCATTGGGACTTGCAAAAGAATCCAATGGGATCCAAGAACAGAAGCTTCTTTGGTAATTTCTCAAGAGGGCTAAAAATGGATATCATTACTTTTATAACTAGTTGTATTGGATAGGATAAAATTTTGAAAATTTTAGTCCAAACACGACTAATGATACAAGTAAATGTATTGTGTTTGTTATTCTGATTGGTTACTATTTTTAAAATTTACATTCAATTATGGAATAAATATAAAATATCCTATCTTTCTCTTATATTGGTTTAATTGTGGTTAGAATTACCTATCAAACAACTGCAACGATTCAAGTCTAGACCGGATATAATGTACCTTTGTCATGCATTCAATTGATGAAATACAGAAACAAAATATTTGACCATCATAAAGTATGTTGGATTTTTAATTTATCTAAAAAAAGAAATATTTGCAACATAAAACTGAGTTTTAGATTATTTGGTATATGGGTAGCTCTGGAAATCGGAGAGTAAAAATAGCCAATCTAATAAGAAAGAACCTCGTGGATCCATGGAAAGTTCTTACTTTCTAAGAATCCAAGATGCATTCACAAATAATGATATAATTTAATAGTTAAGAAAATAAGGGTTGGAATTTAATATTATATTATATGGATAAATTTATTTTTGAAGGGATATTAAATTCCTGGGTAGGAATCCATAGAATAAAGTTCATAAAATATTAAATAAATTGGAAGTAATTTATTGGTGTATGTTTATTTGAATTTGGAATAAGGCTGGTATGAGACAGTTACAATAGTAATTATGTGACATTAACGGGATGATATCTGGCAAAAAACGTACGAGACGTTTTGTAACCTTAATTTCATTATTATGGCTAACTAGTTTAATCTTAAGCAAAATCAATGGCATTCACCCTCAAATTCTTATCCATTACAGTATCAATATACACCTCCATCTCAACCCGAGGATTACCAACAACGGAGAATGGAGGCTGTTCTTGAAAGATTCTTAAATAAATTAAGATGTTGAATTGAAAAAGAATAAGAGAATTGAGGTTATGATTGAGAAATTCACAATTGCAACAATGAAGCAATTCGAGCTTTTTGAGTTACAAACGGATAAGTTAGTTGGTCACCAACAAAGTTTACAAACTCGAATTGGTCAGTTGACAAAGCAATACTACGAAACCTCGACACAAAGAAGTGATACTGAAGATCAAGCTCTCTCTCCATTCCGGTTAACATCTCAGAAAAACCAACTAAGGCTTCATTTACTTCAAATTTTTGCAATCCATTGTTGGGGGTTTAGAATTTGGGCAAGACCTTGCTATATTGCCAGGTCCCGTGTCTTTACTTCAACTTTTGTTGGGCTCCTACTTTGGCTGCATTTACTATTGTAGAAATGGACTTGTTGTATATTTTAACCCACCTTCACTAGGCTTTACTTTGATGGTTGAGTTGCAAAGCCTTTTCCCTGAGCCCCGGTACGGACTCAGAAAAGGGCTTTCTAAATTGCCACCCAAAAATCTAATTGCTAAATAAGCCTCTTGTACTGAAATTGGGGAGGGTTTCCCTCCATTTTTTTTGTAACTTGCCCGCCATTTCTGCCGAAATATTAGATTGGGGTTTCATTTTCTCATTTCACTTCCATTCTTTGAGAGTTCGAGGTCTGAATGTGCAGCGGCTTGATTGGGTAATCTATTTTCACTTTCTTTATGGTCTCGATTTCGCCTTTAATTTTCCCTGATATAATTGGAAATTAATACTATGTTCGTCTTGCATCTTTAGGATTTGAAGGTAAACCAAGTTTTTCGTGAAATTGCAGTGGTGGGTGTTAACGCTGCTCCTTGCTCTCAAACAAGTTAGCAATTCGTCTATGGGTTTAAATTGTTTTGTTGTGTTTTTGACCGGTTTTATTATTTTACTGCTGGTGAAATTCTTTTGTTATTTTTGAAATTAAATATTCAGTCTTGAGCCTCTTTGATTGTTGTTAAATGTTGATGTATTCGCGTTTGTGGTTTGCGGGCATTGTACGTTATTGACGGATTTTAACTATGTCTCAGATGGACTCTAAGAAAGGCCTCATCTTAGTAGAGACTATTAAGTTTGTATTACTCGGTATGTTAATCGATACTATGCTCATACTCTCAATGCTTAACCCAAAGAGGCATAGAATAGAGGGTGAGTCGTCCATGTCGTACAGTTTGAAAGAGAGATTGCCTGGACGATTAAAGTATCTGGATCGTTTAACTAAAAAATCTGAAAGCACATGTGTGAAGTTGCTACGTATGAGTAGAAATGCATTGGGGCGCCTTTGTGTGATTCTTCGTGAAGTTAGAGGTCTTAATGACAGCCGCGAAGTAACCGTCGTTGAGCAAGTTTGTATTTTTCTGGGTGTACTTTCCCACCACAAGAAGAATTGCATTGCGGAGTTTGATTATGAACGTTCTGGACGAACCGTTTCAAATTATTTTCACATAGTTTTAAAAACGATGTTGAAATTGCATCATCTATTCCTTGGTAAGGCAACTCCAGTTGAGGCTGACCGCACATACCGCACATGGAAATGGTTTGAGGTAATTTTACTTAAGCTGCTTAATGAAACCAATATATGAACTGTTGCATTCCATTCCATTAAGCTGCCTTAGCCATTACTAATTTTATTTTTTAATATGAACAAAAAAAGGATGCCTAGGAGCGTTGGATGGTACATTAATTGAAGTTACTGTCAGTGACGAGGATAAAGGTCTATACCGATCTCGCAAGGAGAAATGTCATGTTAATGTGCTTGGTGTGTGTAACCGTAAGTGCAATTTCACATACATGTTAACTGGATGGGAGGGCTCCGCAGCGGATGGGCGTGTTATTACGGGATGCTGTTCGTCGGCCTAACAGTTTGCGTGTGCCGGCAGGTAACTATATGGTTCTTTGATAATGTAGTGGAAAATAGTTGGATAATTATCATTCTCTCAAAGAAGTACTGATATTGTTGATGTGCTATTCAGCACTTCTGATTGGCCAAACATTTCAAACATTCTTAACAGGTGAATATATATGAGTTATGTAACACTAGTAACATGCTAAAAATGTTTTAGTTTGTGGTAGTGTTTGCACGCTGTAAAACAAAGTGTGTTATGCTTCAAGCTTTACAAAAACAGGATGGAGTATTTTGTAAATTAGTTTAGTTGCTGCTTCTTTTTTACATATGATAGAAGCATCTTTTCTAAAAATGTTAAATTAGGAAGTGTTTGTTTAGTGTTCGGTTGTATCTCAAATTTAAAATAAAGAAAACCAATGAATATATTTAATAGAAAAACATATTGTATCCATATTCAAAATTAATATCAAATTATCACAATACTCAAATTCAAAACATCATACTTGTAAAGTTTTAGTTTTTGCTGGATATGAAGTTTTTAAGAAATTAAGTAAGAATTAAATAGTGTCCTATATAGTTTCACCTATAGCTCAAGTTCAGTTGTTTATATGTTGATGATGCAGCCTTAGCTTGCTTGTACTTTGAATATTGTAGAAGTTGGAGATCCACCTTCAAGATATACGTTCAACTTCTATCTTATTTTCAATTTGTGGTTGTACTCTTGTCATTACAGAACCAAATGTAAACTTGTATGTTCTTAACTAAATATTGCACATTAAAATGACTTTTTGTGTACTTATAACCAATATTGAATTTGTTGCTATATCACATATCTATTCATTCTAAAGTAATATTGCATTTTTTTTTTCTAGGTAATTTCTATCTATGCGATGTCGGCTACACTAACAGTCCCGGGTTTCTAGCACCGTATAGGGGTGTTCGATACCACTTACAAGAATGGGAAAACCGCGTACCCATCAACAGTAAGGATTTGTTTAACAAGAGGCACTCCTCGGCAAGGACCACTATCGAGCGTGCTTGGGGTATTTTCAAAAAATGATGGGCTATACTTCGAAGCCCGTCTTTCTACAACATAGTGGTTCAAAATCAAATTATAATGGCTTATGCTTTACTCCACAACTTCATCCACCAAGAGATGGATGTAGACCCAATCGAACAAGAGCTGAATGAGACTGGTTTGGAATTCGGCGACGTTGAAAAAGAAACTGAATATGTTGACCACGTGGAACCAACTCAAGAATGGACTGAATACCGCGATAAAATTGCTGAGGCTATATGGACTGGTTTCAGAGGTCGTGGATGAAGTTTCCTAACAATTGGCATAACTAAGACTGCATTATCAATTCTATTATCAATTTTCTTTCGCCAGTCTTTTTTTTTTAAGTCTTTAATGTCTGTTTGCTAAGTGATTAGTATCATCTTTTGTATTAAACTTGGATTCTAATCTTACCGGTTCTTATATCTAGCTTCTGTGTCAATGCTTGCATTTGGATTGTTGGAAACATTAGTCAGTTGAGTGATTCTATTCATACACAATACAGTGTTTATGTCTAGCTTGAGTGATTTCAACTTGGATTGTTGGAAACATTATACATCGCCATAAAAAAGTTGACAAACCTAATGTGTGGTTTACTGCATTATATTATTTCAAATGCTGCTCTTACTTGTTGAGTTGTCAGTGATGACATGGGTACTCTGTTATCTGAAGTGTTCATAACATGATATGCAGATGAATTTCTCCCAATCACAAGCTCTCAGTGGCAATGGCAGAGGTGAGAGCAACTGTACTAGGAAGAATGGGTCAAGAAGATCTTGGACTTCGGCAGAGGAACGGGCATTACTCTTGGCCTTCAAGGATATCATCGCATGTGGTTGGAAAACAACAAACGGTTACTGAGCAGGGTATATAGAGCAACTTGAAGCAAGAATGAAGCAAATGCTGCCTGGAATAGACCTACGAGGTAACCCTCATATCTTATCCAAATACGGCTTATGGAAGAAGACATATCGTGAAGTTTATGAGGCGTTTGGTAAGACTAGGATGGGTTGGAATGCGACTTTGAAGACAGTAAAGGCTCAACCAGCTGATTGGGATAACCTGGTTCAGGTACATGTTTTTATCATCGCTTTATATATATTTTTCGTTTATGGTTTTTGGAAAATAGTTTTCCATTCACATTTGGGTATGAATTCTACTTTGGAAACTAGAGAACTGACATGTTAATACAAAAATTGTGAATTACCTATATTGATAATTAATTAGAGGTAATACATGCAACTCATAGTTATGCTGTTATTGTAGTTCTATCCGGATTTGGCTCATGTAAGGGAGAAACCGTATCCATACTATGAGACATGAGTGGAGATTTATGGACGGGACGGGGCCACAGGAAATGGTGTTTTTGATTTTAATAGTGTTCCTGCTGATGATGGTGTTGGCCAGGGCGTGGAATTCATGGAGGAAACAAATACGAACAGCCCCAACTTGTGCAATTCTGAAAATCCCACACATGCGCAATTGGCATCGCCTAAATCCAGCGGGGGATGTGATGTGACAAAGGGTAAGCGTAAACGAGTTGAGGAGGTTAACGAGATTGTCGGGAGGATTGAGAATATGTGGGGACATGCAACTGAGGTTTTGAACAAGGTAGCTAACGCACTTGAGAAGGACGTTAACACCAAGATGGATGTCCATGCTGCTGCTAATAGGAAAAAACTATATGATTCAATCAAAGACCTTCCACTAACACTGACGAGGATGGAACAGGTTCGAGCAACGAGTGAACTTGCTAAGCACCAGGAACAGCTGGATGTTTTCTTTGAGCTTCCAGACGCAGAAAAGTGTGACTTGGTCTATTTGGCACTACAAGCCGCAACTTGGTAAATCACTGTAAGGGTGGCTGTTCATTATGTTTTTCTCTGGAAGGTTTATTAATGTCTTTTGTCTAAGGATGTCAGTGCATCAAACTAATATATGTTATGTATAAGTTAACTGGGTATGAATTTGGGCATCTACGATGCAAATCTAGGCAGCATGTAATTTCATTATGGGTTTTTGGATAGGAGTTAGTAAAAATTAGTTGCCAAATTACTGATAGTGTATGATGTTCTGTTCTAAACAATTATCCATTGATGTTGCAATGATGTAATTAAGTTATTTGATTTTCATCAATTTCATATATAATTGTGGGGACGTGCACAGACACTGCCGAGACATCCTATTACCTACATCTCATTGACATATCACTAATGTCATATATATCAGGGGTGTTTTTAAGAAGAAAAGAAAATAACTTAACGCGTTCGATCTAATAAATTGAAATTTCTAGGGTTTGTCAATAAAGCATACTGTCAACAACAATATAAACTACATGGTTCATCTTACCACACCATCTTAAAGCCAAGGGATCAAAAAACCATAGTATTTTTATGTAGGAGCCACCACATATGCAACAACAAAAGATAAGATGGCTTAGCATACAGATTTTAATCAGAATATATTGTTCACATATGTGACAATACCATTCATATCCCAAAATGACATTACCTTCTCCCTTAGAGTTTTTCAGGGTCGAAATCCCATATGGCCATGATCTCCTCACCAACATCCGAGTTACGCCTGTAAATCCAGTAGCAAGCTTGTGGTCCTGCCTCAGTACTATCTCCACCGGCCTCCTTTTGAATGATGATATACCTCATCTTCTCATAGTAATCAATTCCGATTAAACGGAATCGCTTGAACAACCAACATTCCTATTACAAAAAAAACATATAAACCCCACATAACATGGATTAACATCGTATCAGTAGCACAAAATCTTAAATCTGCAGGTATATATAGCGAGTTGTTTATACACCTCAGCTCCAACATCCTTGAAATAAGCAGGCCCTGCAATTGCCTTCTTCTTGTTATCATCCAAGCGAATCCCAGGGGTACTCTAGAAACTGCCTGAAATTGAAAAACTCTCTTCGTAACTCCATGAACTTGTCATGCACATGGGTAAATGTGATCTCCACGAGAAGGGCAACATTCAACGAGTTATTGACCTGACCAAATGCGGCTTCTAGTTTTTTGAGAGAGTTAATCTCATGTCCTTTGGCGTATTCATACAGATGATCGACGAACATCTCTGTGGCGATTGTGTAATCCAAAGGATTGAACTTGTATAGGATCTTCTCCCAGGCCTCCCTCTTCGTGTGATTGACATGTAGTTCTTTCTTGAGTTCAGGCCTTAGTGGACTCTCTGGACGCCAATACTTGTGAAATGGCCTTATTCTTGCCTTTTCGAGAATTGGTGAAGTTTGGATTCAAGAAACAGGAGATGTGGTACTGGCGATAAGACTAGTTCATGTTAAATGAAAAATAAAGATGGGTGGTGGTTGGCAAGTTTAAGACTCATCATTAAAACTCTCTCTTGAACTCTATTTGTTACTGAATGTTTACTTTTTTCAAGGAATATTCAACGACGAAAGATCAGGGGCATGTCTGGTAAGCTTTATAAAGAGATCAATAAATTTGTGCATTTATTGCTGAGGATGGTCTCTTTGAGACCAAAGATATTGTATAAAACCAAAATTTAGTCATTTATTGTCATTGGATATGGATTATAAACCATATTCCTGCATTAAAGTCCATCCCTCATTCTTTCTTTACCAACCTCGTACAGGCTTGCAATAAATCAGTTGGAGTGGTGAAGCCAGCCTAGCAATCCATGGAGATATGATAAAATATATCAGAGACATCACTTTCCAATGGAAGATTTAACAGAGTATTCCAAAAGATTTCACATATCCTTAGCTGTGCTATGAAAAAAGAGAACTTAACATCACCTTGCTTTCTTTGAATTCATGTCACATGGGTAGCTGAGACTATTTATGTAAGTACGCCAGATTTTTAGTATAAAAACAACTCAATCATGTTGTTCTTCATACACAATCCTGTTTCTAACTGACAGAGCCAAAAAAAAAAAAAAAAAAAAAAAAAGAAAGAAACAAAGCGAACATCTGATCTCAAAAATGGTTGGGTTCCTAATTGCAAATGGAACTTTCTTTGACAGGAATGGCTGGTCGGAACGTGTCGATGAAGGCTTTCTTCAGGAGCTAGAGTATAGGGCATTACATGCTGGAAGGTGTATCAAGTTTGGCGATGATGCAATCCTCAAATCTGTCTTGGAGAACATGGGATATCACACAAACGGGTTTTCCAAATAACAGATATTCATCAACGTTTTAAGCTCGCACACCTAAGGTACAATACCTGGAAAAGCATAATGAAACATGAGGCCCTAGTGTATGATCCAAACACCTACTCTGTTTCAGCCTCAGTGTGGACTTGGATCAAACTCTGTGAGGTAACACACACCATGATCTTAGTAAAAATTTCAGATATATTACGTATTGTTATATTTAATGGCTATAGAAACATGAAGTTTTTGATTGACTTAGATTTCTATGTAACCAAACCACAGAGTCATGAGCTTGCTAGTTCTTACCACAAGGTTTCCATGGAGAGAATCTAGCCAGAGTTGAACGCAATATTCGGCCCCGACGATGCACGTCTTCCAGGCCCGAAAGAAACACTATCTGCAAAACCACCCTGTGCTTTTGAGAACATTGACATGGACGGAAATCGTATGCCGAAGATCGACGAATTACTTGCTGACATAGGTGAACAATTAATAATCCACTGTTATATGTTTTAGCACTGACAATGTTTAACTATGTTTCTATCTATTTTAAAAACATTGCAATAACTTTACAATTATAGTCGATGAAGAGAAGAGGACCTGGGAGCGTAAGCAGAAGAAAAAAAAGAAGGCATCCAATGTTGTCCAAGAGTACATCTCTGCAGATGTGATGAGTACCACTAAAGGCCCAGGAAGAGTGCTCGTTCCAGCTAGGGAGGTGTTGGTGATTTCCCCCGATCTCAACCGCGCACCAGGGACAGTTCAATCAAGCTAAGGGAATGTTCGTGCTAAGCGTTTCTTGTTGTTTTAGGCTATGTATTCCTGTGTTTCAGCCCCAGCACTTTCCATTACTATCCTAATTTCTGTAGTTAGTGATGTCTACGCACTACTTTTGCTCCAAAAATATCGACAATTATGTTTTAATGCATCAACAATAAATGAAGTGGGCTTAATTTGTAGCATATCTCCATTTCTGAACATTAATTTGATCTGATAATTCAAAATCAGATATCCCTTGCAAATTACATAAATCGAAACCAACAGATCAACCATATAATAGGATATATGCGTAATACTACAAGATCGCATTACAACAAAGGAGTTTCAATCCATAAAAATAGAACCAAAAGATTTCTGATCTACCAACTATATTACTAGACATGTTACTAAACAGAATGTTCTACTTCAACAACTGCAAAGCTAAGAACAAAACCAACACCATACAAAGCAACGTACACAACAGTCCATAACAGCAGCAAATGAGGTTGAGTGGGTTTGATCCATAGTCCACATACTGTCTCCGAGGTATCCCCGTAACTACTCGGTTGTTCGATGACGCCTGCTCTGACAGTTCAACTTCCTTTTGTCCATAAAAACTCTGTTGGCAGCGACGATGTTCTGCACTCTGATTTCCATCGTAAGTGTATTGACATGGGTGAATCAAATGGTGGATGCTAGCATATTTATCGCTAAGTAACTCGTCAGCCCAAATAAATAGGCAGGAACGCAGCTTCAATGGACACCTATAGTAAAACCTCCCTGGATTCTGAGCCGTCTCACCAGCTTGAAGGAAAACTTTGGGTCCATTCCCACACTCACAAGGGATGATGAACCTCTGCATCTACACCACACAACAACAACCAATTATGTATTTACATAACATTTTATTTACGCACCTATAAAAGGATACAGTTGTAGAGTATCATTTATTAAGGCAAACTAACATTGCTTATTTTGAAAAATTAGGGATAACGAAGTTGACCATCACCCAAGGAATAATAACCCTTTTAAACCACCAATTACTAGTAGTAGACCACTTGGGCAACAACCGCAATATGAATTTAGCATACGGGAAAACCCTAATCATAGCATATCAACAGTGAGAAGGATGTCGGGAAAAGAACAATGCAACAATAAAGAGGAAACAATCAATGGAAACCTTGAGCTACAAAGCTTAGGAGTACCGATGGTGTTGGAACAAGACTTGGCGATATGTGAAGGAGAAAACTGTAGAACTGCACATCATAAAAATTCTTTCGTGAGGAAAGAAGTCAACAATATTGCAAGTTTATGAGAAATAACAATACACTCAACAACGTAACAATTATGTCTTATTTTGAAATATATAACATCTTACCTTCTCTATCCGAATTGCAACAACACTTGGCAAAAGAAACGAACAAGAAGAGAGGAGTCTGCTAAAATGAAAGAAATCTAAGATAATGGAATGGATTGGAACTAATTGGGTCTTCCTCTTGACTGTTGTGTACTCTGATCGAGATAAGGGCAGATAAGTTATTCATACACCAAATGAATGGTTATTAACTATCAATGTAAAGTCACAAAAAATCCAGTTATTTTAAGCCAAACCCACCAACCATCAAAGTAAAGACTCCAACAGATAAACTAGACAGAATTTTCTAAATTTAAACCATCCTCATTGGATAGTAAACAAGTGAAGTAAATGCAGCCTTTGGGTTGTATGTTGAAGCCTTTACTTTTCATGTTAGTGGCCAATGGTTTAGTGTGGATTGTCGTAAATACCCTTTCATAAAATTGGTTATAATTGATAGTTTGTTTCCCCAATTCCACCTCACTTTCTGCTCATTACACAGTAGCTTCGCTTTTGGGTTTTTCTCTACCATCGTTGTGGCCGGGCTTCTTCATTCTCTCAGCAAGGTGATCGTCGGTCTTCTTGGTTCTGTTAGCAAGGTGAAGTATAAAGATTCATGAAGTGCTCTCCTTTTTCAAGCCTTTTTTTTTTCAATTTTGGTGCAAATATTATATCTTGGCATGTGTTGTGCTTTCAAGAATTGGATTTTTATCACTTGGGTGGTGGAGGGTAGAACAAAAGGGAGCCACCCTGTGTTTGTCTGCTGCCCGAATTTGAAGCTCAAAGTCTTCACAACCTTCAACCACAAAAACCCATTAACTGAAAATTGCGATGTCGATTTGAGTACATATAACCTAACACAGATGGAATCCTTACCGGATAATTTTTTTCGACCCAAGTAAGGCTTCACCCAAGCCTACCAAAGACGAGTAGAAGAAAAGACTAAATAAGACCAAATAATACCACAAGCTGCTGCGACAAATCAACGGCGGGAGATAAGGGAAAAATGAAAGGAAAACCCTCCATTTTTGCACATTATCTAGGTCTTTTCTGTAATTTTCAGTGGAAATCGAGGGGTATATAAGTAATTTCGGCTAATCCATTGGAGATGGGTTATATAGCCACAACTTTTGCACCTCACCCTTTTCTCCATCCGTACCGGAGCTTCGGGAAAAGAGGGGAATTGTAGCCTTTCAAAGTAAAGGGTGGAAATGGAGGGATAAAATAGCTAACCCATCATTTTCTTCCATAGTAAATGCAGTCTAATAGGGGATTGCAGAGTGAAGGCGAGCTATTAGTTGCAATTTGGAACTAATAACCTCTCTTCAACTCTACGATTCAATTCTCCACCCGAAAAACACAAAAACTAGTAGAATCGATATCATCCAAGCTAGTTGACACTCCATCGAAAAATTCGAAAGAAGGATTCAAGGAATTGTTAATCAAGTTTGAGGTTGAAACTCTCAAAATTGGGATTTTCATCATTGAAGGCATGGCTGAGTTGCTAAGAAATTTCAACGGTTTATATTGAGTTCCTATAGGCAATTCGAATCAGGCAATTACCTGTCGAGGGTGCGAGAGAGACAAAGTCATTCCTTGTGATTCGGAATACTCCATGTTCCTTTGACATTAATCGAAGATGATTGAACTACATTCACATAGTATTTCTAAACTATTAAATTTTTTTTTCAGAAATACCTGAAAAACAAGTGTTGCCTTGTCGTTAGTTGCGTCGGCTCCTCTTCCACCTCTTTGGCGGGGCGACACCACAGACCAAAAAGTGGGATCAATTGAATTGATCCCACTAAAAAAGGAGAATTAGTTATACATATATATATCTTTTATATGTAATTAAATTTATGATTTTAAAAATAGGTATTTTGATTGTATTGACCCCTTAAAATTTAAAATTATGTGTAAATTTAAAAGGTTTTATAGTCCAAAAGTAAAAATAAAACTATTTAGAGAGTATTTACAAACTCTAAAAATAAGTGTTTATAAGATAAGTCTTTATTTTCTTTTCTTTTTTTGGTTAGAAGGGAGAAGATAAATATTTATTTTCAATAATTAGCTTATTCAGTTTGTGGTGTCATTAATTAAATTCCGTTTAATCAATAATATTAAAATATTAATATTTTTTAATTAACCTTTTTATATCCATATAGAACTCTATGTTTTGTTATTTCTTTTCTTTTCATACTTCTATTCTATTAGATCTTCATAATCTTAAACATATCAATTGAAAATCTAATAAAATGTCAATTACCAAGTAATTTTTTTTCATAATTTTTTTTTTCTATTTTCTTAATTCTTATAAATTTATTTATTTTGAAGTCATTTCATTTTAAAAAATTTCATTAACTATTATCTCAAATTCGTTTATTATGCATACTTATCTTATATAATTTTAAACTGTTATTTCTATTAATTGACACCTTATGGGGTTCTCAATTGGAACTTAAGACAGTTTTTGATAAATGTAAAAACGAGAACCACACTCACCAAATGGAATAGCTAAGAAAAGCACAAGTGATTTATACAGGTTCAACAAGCCTATTCCTATCCCCAAGTGATTAGTTTGGGAGTTTTAAAGGGTACTTTATTAAACTTTAGGAATTCACAGCAAAGGCTTTGTGAATCCTTACACCACACCATAGGATAGATAAAACCCTTCAATCTATCTATCTTACGACTCACACTAAAAGAGAATAACCTTAAATACTAGACACGGTATCTGATCTACCATAGGAACGCAGCCTCTAACCTCAACTCTCACTGAACTCACTGAAGTTGACTCTCCAGGAACACACGTTTCTCACTGTGAAACACTCTCTTACAAAGGTCTCAAGGATAATTTAATTCACTTTAGCAACTCTGTAAAGATTTTTTTTGATCCTTCGAAAGTTCAAGTTTATATAGTGCTTCAAGGATCTTCATGGACTGGGTAAGTATCCGTTGGAATGTTGTGATTGGGATGGAATCCTTGATTTGCGGGATCTTGAGAGTCCCCGATTCCTTGCGATCCTTCCTTTACTTTTGATCTGCATAAATAAGATGAAACCAAGAAAGGAATAGTTGACCAATAAAAAGGAGCAAGTAAATCAGCAAAAAAATATATCAACATTAATTTATTATTTAAATCATAATATGTTTCCCATAATAATTTAAAAAAATTTACGGATAAACTTAGTAACTTAGATAAAAATAAAAAAATGACTACTAAATTTTCTCTACAAAACCAATATTTTTAGTAAAATATTTTTTTAATATTATTTTATTATGAGTTAAATTTTTTTTACCCCATTATTTTATAATCCTGGAGTTGTCCTGTCTTTGGGGTTTGGAAAAAGCTCGGACTAGTGACATTTCCTTCGACGACGTCGTCTTGGGGCGAATCAGAACTCAAATTTTAGGGAAAAATAAAATCGATGTTCTACCTGGACCTCGAGTGGTGAAATTTGAAATTGTGAATGGCAAGTGTTGTGGCTGCCATTGACTTTATCTTCGAGCTTGTTGAGTGGATTTCTAGTTAGAAATGGAAGTTAAAAAAGGAGCTTGATAATGGGCCATGATAGGCTAAATTGGATTTAGAAATTTAGGCTTGTTATAAAGGAGTTGGGCCTTTGCCACGGATTAAATACTTCAGCACGGCTATATGTTTTTGGCAAGTGTTCCAAAATATTTGCACCTCTCAACTGGCGCAGTCAATGGGTCACTCGAACCGGGTCAAGAGATTCCGAATTCGAATTCGAATCCGATAAGAAAATTTGGCCACCGAATCTGAATCCAACCTTATCCGATATGTAATCGGTCAATTCGGCCACCGAATTTGAATCTGATATCCGATATGTAATCGGCCATATCAGATCAGATAAAAGATCCGATCCGATTAATAATAAAATATAATTTTTGTTAAAAAAATAAATAATATTTAACAAATAATTATTATATAATGAATTATTTAGTGGTTTTGTTTATATTTTATTAAAATAGGTTAATTTAAACTTATTAACAATAAAAAAATATATTTCCTCTAGAGTAAATAATTCGAATTTTACTATTGTTTAAAATGATAAATATGTGAAAATTTTAATTTTAATCATTTTACTTAATATTCTTTATTAATAAATAATTTTAATCATTTCACCGAGCCACCTTCTCTAGGAATGTGCTGCAGAGTGCAGTTCCAGGGACAGTGTAGAAAGTACCAAATATCCTCAGTCAAGATGATTATCTGTCTTAGCATTTTGAACAAGATAAATAACCACTTGAGAGTCAACCTCAACAATGATGTTTGGAATCCGACCATTCCATGCCAACCAACTTTTGCTAATATGTCGACCAAAAAATACACAGGCACAAGCCGACCAAAAAGGAAAACTTTTGTTAACATTGCAATATTATTCTTTTGTGTTTTTCAAATACTCAAACTGATATTTTTTTGCCTTTATGGTAACCTTGATCTAGCTAGCCTATCGAGAGTTTTCCATTATATTGTATTAGTTAACCAAAGAAAATTCCAATTGATATATATGGTTTGGAAGCTAACTCGTGTGCATTTCATAAGTTAGGATAGAGGAAGTGACAAATTGAATAAGAGTTATTGTGATGGTGAAAGTTAGAGATTTGACTTTCAAATTTGTAAGATAGAAAAAAAATATATTTCTCTACGCAGTCCACATTGATTCCCAAATATTTTCCTAATGAGTTGGTCGGTTCAATTCTGGAAAATAGCTTCCTTCATGTGGCTTTCCCGTTCTATGAGTAAAGGAAACTTAGGGTTTGTGGATAGTTCGAAGTTCAGAAATTTTGCGAAGCAATTCCATGATTTTATGTATGGCAAGAGTTCCGACTTCCGTGCACTGGAATTTTGGCAAATATGACCACTTTTTGCTAGCCATCGTCTTCTAAATTAGATATGTTACCATATATCAATACACCAAACAAATAGGTATAGTGATATGGGCCACCCTATCTAATCCCGTAATTCGAATTGATCTGTTCGGTAGCCTCCCCTTCCATAAGATCTGAGGTTTTATTAGTCTTAATAGTGTTAATTATGAGTTTCATGATATTTTTTAGAAAAATCAACGAATTCAAACGTCTCTTTCAAGAAATTTCGCCTTTATTATATCATATGTTTTCTCTATATCTAATTTAAGAATCCTCACGCGGTTTATATTTTTTGAATGGTGCAAAGAGTACATAAATTATTGAGGGCACTAAGATGTTGTGGACTTATACGATCTTACCGACACAGGATTTAACCAGGAGAACAAGTATTTTGTCAAGATTTTGAGGACATTTCAAAAATTTTATTGCCTGCCATGCATTCACTAATAACTACTGGATTTTCCACCTTCGGAAGAGTATATAAGTCATTGATGGACTAAGATGTTAATTATAAGCTTATATGATCTCACCAATATATGATTTAACCAAAAGAATACATAACTTTATCAAGATTTTGAGTACATTTCAAAATTTTTCACTAATAACCATTGGATTCTCCACCTTCCCGATGAGACAGATATAAATATGTTTCCCCGTATTCCTAAAAGTTTAGTTTTTAGTTTCATTTTTTATCCGAGTCATATAAGTTTATGAAGAATGAAAAATATTTAAAACCTTCAAACTTAGGGCGGAGTTTATGCAATTAAATTGCACCACAGAATAGTCCAGCATAATTACCCAAATTATATTTGACCCTCATTCAAAATATCGGACACAACCAACAAAAATAGGTTGAAGGTCTTATAATTACACTAACATTGTAATAACACAAATATTATTATCAAAATACTTCGAAAAAGTTCATCTGACCATACGCGCCTCACGTGCGCGTATGCAAACAAGAAACTGGAAAGTATATTCATATAAGTCCAGCAATTGTCAACCACCAAAAAAACAAAATACAGAGGGACCTTTTTCCCCAACTCCCAAAATCTTCTGATTGTTAATGTTTATCCGCCTTGACCTTCTTCGTTAGGTCATGAAATAAATCCATTACTACATATTCTTGTAAAATTTTTCTTCAAGAATTTAGATTCCTAAATTCGAAAGATCAATTTTTTGTTGATCTGTTGATACGCTGTGATAATCCAGACCCCTCCCGTAGGTCAGCTGCATGAATCGATTGATTCTGGGCAGGTTGGCGGATATTTAATCCCATGCAACTAGCTATGGCGGACGTGTTTGCATTGATTGTTCCAATGATTGGATAAATACCAAATTTTGTGTCTCCAGCCTCCATTAACAACCCAGTTTTTTGCATGTAAGAATTGTGAATTTTCCTTTTTAATTTTATTTTTGTTTGTTTGTTAGGAGAAAATGTGTTTTTGCAGCTGGAAAGGTAGAATTTTTAGTATGACCTGACTCTTTCTGTAATAATATGGAAAAGTGGTGATAATATGGTTTCTTCAAGGTAATAGGGCTTTTTCCTGATCCGGGGCCTGAAATATTGAGGCTAATAATGTCTGTTCAACAAGGGACGAATGCAGAAACTAAAAATGTTCGAGGTAATTTCCTTTTGAGTCTTTTTTGAGATTATTGTTTGGGATTGGGACTTAATTGCTTCAAGGATGTTATGTTTAGTAAATTTTCTTTGGGATTGAAGGTGTTTGATATGATTAATGCCAACAATGAACCACTAGTGTGATTTTGTAAGCGGGATTTTTCCTACAAGATTATTGGCCGTGGAACTTTAGTTTAGGTTGCCTTTTGCTTTCATATTCAGAGATAGATAATTCCAAGCCCTACACCCCCCAAAAGAAAAGTTTCACCCAATTACGAAGAAAAAAACCCTTAATCGATTGAAAATATGATTAGCAGATGACATTAACAGATAGAGGGATTTTACAAATGACATTAATAGATAGAGGGTTGTTTTGTTATTTCTTGGTGTTGTTTGTAAGACGAAAGCTAAACTCAATGGTGGCAATCGTAATTTTAATAATTTGTGCCTGTTGATTGATGATCTGCATTTCGTTGGGTAAATGATATTTTAAGGTAATTTATCTATTGTATTTTTTCCTTGCTATGTAATTGGAATCAAGTTTGAAGTATTAATTTTGTACTATTTTATATTATCAGGTTGTTGTCTATACGATCTCCTACAAATGGAAACATCTTCAAACTGGGGTAGCCGTTCATGGGTGTGGCAACAATCTTTTCCCAGTAAGTAACATATCCAACTTCTTGATTTTTACTTTGGTGGTTATAGATTTCTGCAGTTCTGTGCACCGTTCATTTTTTATCAATAAAAGTGATGCCTAACGACCATTCATTTCATAAAGAAAGAATTTAACAGCTTTTTTTTTTTTTTCCGTTCTAAAATTCTTCATATGTGACGTTTGGTTGGTAGAACTAATGCATGGTATTAACTGTTGCGATAATTACGCTGACTTCCCTTGAGGTTTGGCCTATTTATACAAACTTTCCTTGAGTTTTGAGAAATTGCAAAAAATTCCCCATTCAAAGAATCTGCTTTACATCTGGATCGACGAATTCTGATCGTGAGTAACTTTTTGTGAATATCCTATTTTGCCATTGGTCAATATTGGAATTTAAATTGATGACTCTAATAACATGCATTGGGCCAAATTTTAGGGTATACGGGAAGTTTTTATAATTTCTCAAATCTCGGGGGAGGTTTGTGTAAGTAAACTAAACCTCAGGACATACTAGTTTAATTATCCCCAAACTTATTTATATATCCATTAGGTAATGCATGAAACGTTATCTTGCACTAAATCACACGATAAATATATTAATTTTCACTTTTGTGTCAATTTTCACACATTTACCCAAGAAAAAGTGAGAAATTCTTTAAAATGTTAGCATGCATGCAAACTCTATACTATACTTGTGCTTTTTGTGAATAAGGTCCACGAGGGAGGCTGGAGAGTCTGTTATCTCAAGCTGGCAACAGAATTTGTGCAGATTGCGGATCACCGGATCCTAAATGGGTGTAAGTCTCAAAGTTATAACTTCATCAAATTGTCATATTTTACAAACCATCTATAATTTCTCAAACTTTTGTTCTAAAATGGAACCTTATAACTTTCAGATCGTTGACCATTGGAGTTTTCATTTGTATCAAATGCTCTGGAGTACACAGAAGCCTGGGAGTACATATATCCAAGGTCTGAACTCTTCCATACATTAAATTAAGCCCAACAATTTTATCCACCCAACCAAATTCAGAATATAATGTCACATTATTATTTGGTCAATTGCTGGGTAATGTAACGGTTTATTATATGTCTTTTGTTTACATATAGGTTTACTCTGTGAAGCTTGATGAGTGGACCGATGAGCAAGTTGATGCTTTAATTGATATGGGTGGGAATATTGTTGTTAACTCTAAATATGAAGCTAACATTCCTGATAATTGTAGAAAACCAAAACCGGATTCTCCGACTGAGGAACGTGCTGATTTCATACGGTAGTACAGGGCCAACATTTCTCTAACACTGCCCCTTTTCTAGTGTGGTAATTACACTGACATACCTTGAGGTTTAAGAAATTACAAAACTATCACATTCAAATAATTTACCTTAAACGTGGATCGATGAATTTTAATGATTTTATCTACTAATTTTGTATGGATACCTTATTATTCCTTACACTTTCTCGTCCAATAGCATGTGTTAGGCCAAGTTTCAGAGGTACATTTTGTAATGTCTCAAACCTCTGGGGTAGTTTGCAGAAGTTAATGTAATTAGGTGAAACCTCAGGGTATGCAAGTGTAATTTTTCTTTTATTTTTTTCCCAATCATTTTCTGAGTCTGCAATACACTTTTGGTTAATCAGGAGAAAGTACGAGCAGCAACAGTTTTTGGACTCAGATTTATCGCTTTGTTGCCCATTTCCATCTCCATCCTCCTCCCTCTGCAGTCCTACAAGTTGTTATTCTCTTGTGCCCCTTGACAAAAAAAACCTGGAAAAACAAACAACAGGTCACCGAATTCAAGGTCTTGGGCTTGCATTTCGTCATAGCTGGAGACACAAGTCCAAGAAAAGCAACTCAATGGTAATAATTCTTGCTCCAAAATATGTACTTTAATCATGGTGAAAAGTAACCCAATTGCTTTTTTTTTTTTTTTTTTGTCTAGTATTTATTTTTATACTTGTATAATTATGAAAAAATTATTCTTTTTGGAGCTTGATCTGTCAAGCTCGAGGTAGCTCAAATCCCCCAAAAGGAACGATGATTTTGCTAAATTCAACGTAACCTTTATGTTGATTTTTCTAAGATGTCTGACTAATATTTCCTAATTTCTTTGTTGGTGCGTAATTCTTACCATTTTGAATTATGTGGTATAGGCAGGCATGGTTGAGTTTGTAGGAATGATTAAAGTTAACATAGTGAAAGGTACCAACTTAGCTATCCGAGATATGATGACAAGCGATCCCTATGTCATCCTCTCATTGGGAAATCAAGTAAACATCTTTTGCTTCCTCATTTTTGATGTCTCATTTGACAGTTTACTGTGATCTAAGTTTATGTAATACAACTACTTCTTCTTCTTCTTCTTTTGGTTTTTTGGCAGTCAATGAAGACACGTGTTATAAAGAATAACCTCAACCCAGTCTGGAATGAAAGTTTAATGTTGTCGATTCCAGAAAATATACCTCCTCTCAAGTTGGTAAGTTTCCTCATGCATAAAAGACTCAAGGATAAAGTAAGATATCTCTTTTAGGAAATTAAATAGATAGAAGTTAAAAGTTATATTTGTTATAGGGATAATTACAACTACACCTCTGAGGTTAGGCCCTCATAAAATCAAACCCTTCCAGGTAAGGGTAGGATAGGATTTTCATTAAAATTTTATGACGACATCAAAAGAATCTGTTCAAAAACTATACCACTGCACAATTTTAAGAAAGATTCGAACTTCAGGCGTTGTAGAAGTAATTTTTCCCACTTCTATGGGGTACTAGTTGTGCATATCCTGAACTGCAGGGGTTTTGCTGTAATTATCCCTTTATGGAACTATAAAGCAACACTATGTGTGAAAGTACTACGGGTATGGAGAATATTTATCAAAATTTGAATGTTAAGTTCTATCAAGTTACCATTCTAAATTATGAGGGAAAAAATTGCCCAAAGACATATAAAGGAAGGAATTATATTTAGGTATAATTTTACCGACATTCGCCGACGTTTGGCCTAATTACACAAACATTCCTGAATTTACTTGAGATCTGAAAAATTACAAAAACTTCGCATATTATACCCTGATATTTGGCCTAACTCATGCTTATTATAGTTATGTACTTAATCAAATATTGATCGGTAAGTATTACGAGCAAAATAACTTATTAATGATTTGCTACGTAATCGTCAAAATTTATTGAGCCAGGTTGATATATGTTCTTTTACGTGGGAAGCTTTTGTAATTTCTCCAGCATGAGGGGAACTTTGTGTTATTAGGTCAATGTACAATCCCTTACATTTATGTTTCTGATGCTATTTGTGCTAGTTCCCTGTCCTCGTATTAGGTTACGGTCTTTCTCTTTGTTAATATTGCTTAAATCTTTACCATCTTAAATCACGATAACATTTTTTTCCATCTTAAACTATGATTTTCATTTCTTGGAGCGGTCTTTTATGTAAAATTTTATGCTAATGATAACCTCTTAACATTTTGGTAGATTGTCTATGACAAGGATACATTCACAACAGATGATTTTATGGGAGACGCCGAGATAGATATTCAACCATTGCTTTCTGCTGCAAAAGCTTCAGAATGCGCAACAATTAGTGAATCGACTCAGCTTGGAAAATGGAAAGCGAGTCAAGATAATACACTCGTGCGCGATGGTGTTATCACCTTGGAAGATGGAAGAGTCAAACAAGATATCTCTATAAAATTGCAGAATGTGGAACGAGGAGTGTTGGAGATCGAGCTTGAATGCGTGCCTCTAACACAATAATACGCAGAAGAAATTAGATACCGGTTTCTCCTACGTCTGCCATATATAGAGATTGATCGTTAAAAAAGCAAAAATCAAGAAAAAAAAGAATCGTTTGTACTCTGTTGCTATTATCTTCGACCGGGTCCCTTTAGTCCCTTTTGTTCATCCTTGAGAATTTTTTCATGAGGATATATATTGGATAGAACAAGTTTTGAGCAATGAGGATTATGATGCAGTTTGAGAAATTGAAGAAAAGAGGTACAGTCGTACTGTTGCAGCAGCGCACTGTCTTTGGAATGTCTGGGTTATTTTTCTGAAAAGTTAGATTAATGGAATCTTGAATTCAGTTGAGGAAACGTTATAGAGCATCATTAGAGATTCCATGATTTATTAAAAGTATGTTTCTTTGCACTGAAAAAAATGATGCATGTTGACAAGAAAATTCAAGGATTTTGTATATAAAAAGAAAGGGCAAATTTCTTGCTAGGATACTCCAGTTTTTCGATTTGTGCAGTGTTGGATATGGACATAACACTGACGTTTGTCCTAATAAAAAAATGTTCAAAAACCAAAAAAAAAAAAAAAAATCCGACATCCTAGGGATCCCGGACCCTACACCTATGATACACGGATACAGATACAGACACGGCGACACGACACGACACGAATACGGCGACACAAATTTTTTCTTAAATTTTTCACGTGAGGAGTGTCGGACACGGTGTCCGACACGGTAATATGATATTTGTAGAAATGTCCGTGTATCATAGCCCTACACTGACATAGGGACATGGTTCCAACAAGGATACGAGAAATTCAAAAAATTCAACTTTTTTTTTTTATATTTTTTTCTAAAAATTTGAGAATTATAATTTTTTAAGGAGAAAAAAAAAAGGATTGTAAACATTTATTCAAAAAAATGTATCGCATTAATTTAATTTAGTTTTAATTTTTATTTTGAATTTTTTCTTATAGTATCGTGATTCATAAAATGTATTAATGTTATTTGTAATAACTTTAAATGTGAATTTGATATGTATATATGTATATTATTTGAATTTATTGCAAGAACTTTTACGGTAAATAATAAATTTGAAGAACAGGAAATTTGTATAATAAAATCTATAAAGTTAATTAGTAATGCATAATGAAAACAATAAAGAATTATAATAATCATCAAAATACATAAGATCAAGTTTCCAACCATATATATACATTTATATATGCTAGCTATTTATTTTGCGGATATGATGCACAGACACTTTTAAATATATCATTTTGCCGTGTCGTGTCGTACATCGTGTCCAACATTCCTCACGTGGGAAATTCAAAAAAAAATCCGTATCGCCGTATTCGTGTCGTGTCGTGTCCATGTCGCTGTGTCCGTATCCGTGCATCATAGATAGATCATATAAAAAAAGGGGATATCATATGATTTTGTTTATACTTTATATTGGATATTCTTTAAATCTGTTATGATCTTTTATATATAAGTTTCAATGAGTTAATCTATATATATATATATATCATAAAATTAGAATTTTTGGTTACTTACAAAATATGAATCGACTAAAATATCTTCGACATAATACTTTTAATAGTATTAAACTAAAGGGTAATTTGGTAAATATATATTATATATTATTAAATTTAAAATTTTTAAAAATACTTACTTGAGTGAAAATAGGACTTCTTAATACTTAGAATTAAGACGCCTCTAATCTATATAAAACATATAGAGTATGGTATTAATAAGGACTTCTTCGAAAACTAATATATCAATTATGAATTACATTATAAAATATTTGTACATTTGTCTATTTGGGACTGTTAGCCCTGGTACCCGTCCTGGAACAATTCAGGGCATATGTGTTTTGATTGCTGACAAAACAAATATTCTTGACACATATTTCAATAAATAGCTTAAGACTAATTTTATATGTTTGCATTTGACTGTTGAACTCCTTTTATTGTAAAATCTTCATTTTCAGATTTGTGAAGAGAGAGTTGGAGACAACTGGTATCAACTGAATTCAAATTCAAAAAGGGTTGCTGTCTAACGGCTAGTTTGGGAGCTTATGTAAGGAGACATGACTGGTTGATCATTTGGAGATTTAACTTATGCAATAAAGCTTCATCCTCCTACATTGCAGTAGCTGTTGGAAGCACATGGAGATGGTGTATTCTCCTAATTGTTAGGCTTGTAATGTAGTATGGAGAGGAGTGAGTGAGCCACTGAGTTCTGGAACTTGACCGCGGTATCTTTTGGTACCAGGCGCTCATGTGTGGCTTGACCTTTGGTACCGGTACCGGACGTTCCAGCTAGTTTTGTATTGTATATCAGATCTTCATGTCTCATCCTTCTTAATGGATACTCTCTTCAAAATCCTAAGCTTAACAACCTTAGGTAGAGGATTAATCTCATTGGTTCGTGTTTTCACAACCTTTGGGGCCAAACCTCTCTAAATCTCCTTGTGCTTAAATGCTTTATCTTTCTTGTTGATACCACCCACGTTCCGCGCGCTCAAATTTCTAACAGGTACAATCAATTAGATAATTAAGTTTATTAAGTGTAGAAAAATATATCATCCGAAAAATATAAAAACATTAATAATATATCTTTAAGTTTTACAATTTCAAATAGATTAAGGTGATTAAAAGTCGTCATCCTTAATAGATAACTTTCTATCTATATTATAATTAATTTTCCAAATGAATTTATTTTGGTAAAGTAATATAGAATATAGGGCTAATTCCAAACACTCCCTGTCCTGGGAGGGGGGGAGGGGTTGCACTTTTTCCCGTATTCTTTGAATTTGCGCAATTTTTCCCCTAACCTTTGAAAAATATCACACTTAATTCCTTTTAACAAACTTTGACCGTCGATTTCTCGTCCGTCACGACGACCCAAGCTTCAAGACCATTGCCATCGTGTTCGTCTCTCTAAGAAGAACAAAGCGGCCAATACCTCAGTCTACCCTATTACTCGCCAAAAGCCTCTATAAAGTTTCGTTCATCATGCGTCGTCTTTGACCGGTAATTTCTGCTTCATCCGTTTTCGGATTTTGATTTCGAGACCATTGTTGTGTTTTTTGTGTTGAGGGCTTCAACTTGATATGTAAATTGAAGCTTGGATCGCCATGAATTGAGGAGAAATCAACGGTCAAAGTTTGTTAAAAGGGTTAAGTGTGATATTTTTCAAAGGTTCGAAGAGAAATTGCAAAAATTCAAAGACTAAGGGGGAAAATGCAAACCCCCCCCCCCCCCCCCCCCCAAAGGACAGGGGGCGACCAACATCAGTCCTAGAATATTTACATGGCATAATAATACGAGGACACGTGGCACGCCCACGTGGGCGCCATGTAGGCTCCGCGCCGACTCGGACAAACCAAAAACAGACCTTTTGGACAGATCATCAGATCTACATGAGGTCATTAGATCGATTTACACATCGCTTGATCGTCAGGTCATGAGACCGATTTCAATACCCAGGTCATCAGATCGATCTGCTCCTCCTATGAGGAAACCCACAGCAGTAAGGATCCCGGAAGGCAATATCGATCTCCCGATCGATATCATACGTCACCGGACACCCGAATACTGCAAAAGCACTCCTGTCGGGACACGTGTACCCTTCTCATTCCCTGGAACAGGCGTACTATGGCTCATTAATGACCGTCAGTCCCTGCTTTTACTCAAAGGGGAAAGAAGGTACAGACGACCCGCCTCAAGCCAGTTCCATCGTCCGACATCCAGATCGACGACTGACAACGCCATTAATGCACACCTACAGTACACACACTACTGTGTTATTTGGCCCTGGCTATAAATACTCGCCCTTTGAACAGTAGTTGGTAAGCCTTTAATACACATTCAATTGCATTTATTCTCTCTCTAAAGAGCTCCATTACTGACTTGAGCGTCGGAGTGCCAACCTTGGGTAAAACCCCAAGTCCCCCAAGTTGGTTTCGAGCTCACGTTTGCTAGTGCTTTCAGGTCGATAAAGAACCCACTCAAACAAATTCTTGACTGATTGACCCATATCTGACAGCCAGATCGATACGTCAGATCGACCAGATTTGAGCCAGATCAGTTTGGCGCCGTCTGTGGGAAACTCTCTTTTTCACATCGACCTAGATAAAAGCCCTTTCATCCTCTTTTCAAACACGATGGTTAACACAAGGAACACCAACCGCGACGAGGACATGGAGGAGGTTGCCAAAGGCAGGCATGACTACAACGCGCCGCTTGGCAACACCTCCACCGTCCCACCTGCCGGTCCCAGCACCAACGTTCCCCAGCCTCCGCTGGAGGCCACTCCCAGATACACCGTCACCCAGGCGGACCTTGATGGTTTCCTCGATCAGTGGCGGGTCGAGATAGAGCGCGCCCAGACAGAGGGTCGCGAACCCAGACGCCCAGAGTTACCGAGGGCCAGCCCAGCGACCACGATCCCTAGCCCCGTGGTAGGCAACGCGCTGGCCCCCTCCGTCCAAGCATACGGGAACCCAGTTCCCTACGTCTTCCAACCGCTCGACGGTCGACCTGCCCAAATCATTTGGGGCCTCAGTCCTCAGATCGGGGCCGGTCATGTCCAAGAATTCGCTCCGCCACCGCCTCCCCCTGCGACGAGCAAACAAGTCCCCCACGAAGGCCACGGAGACTCCGACCACCCGAGCCGTAACGACCGCGGCAAGCGCGTGGTCGACGAGGACAACGGAGAGTTCGATGACCTCCGTGCACGGATCCCCACTCGATCCGCTAGGGAGGAGGCCGCCCGAATCGCCGCGGCCCGCGCTGGGAGGGAACAAGACCGTGGCGTGGACCCCCCGCGTAAACGGGTCCAAGACCGCCTGGGCGACCGTGGCTCCCACGTCACCCAGAGGCAGGTCGATCTCCGAGAGGGACTGAACCGACGCCCTCTCCGCTACCGCAGCGACAGGGAGGAAGCTTCCCCCTTCTGCAAAGACATTCTCCGCACGACCTGTGATGGGGATCGGATTCCGATCGGTCTGCCCATGTATAACGGGACCACAGATCCCGAAAGACATGTGACAGCCTTCGAGAACCGAATGTTTCTACACTCCCATCCGCAGCAGATCTGGGCTAAGCTCTTCGTCACTACGTTGACAGGCCCCGCTCAAGATTGGTTCATCCGCCTGCCGCCTCGATGCATAACGACCTACAACCGGTTCGTAGATCGTTTCACGGCACACTTCTCCTCAATGACTGGGGAAAAGCTTTCTCCCTCTTATCTCAACAGCATATACCAGAAGGAGGGTGAGTCCCTGCGAGATTTCATGACTCGCTTTTCGAGGGAAGTGGTTCGGGTCGAGAACCCGACGATGGACACCCTACTTTCCGTAGTCCATCGAGCCCTACGCAACCGCCTATGGGCAGATGAGATCGTCAGGACCGGGCCCCGCAACCTAACGGAAATACAAGATATCGCCCACGGCTTCATGCGCGTTGAGGAGATCGCCCTCGCGCATGGACCTCCGCCCCGATCTGAGAGGCAGGTCATTGGGTCCAGCTCGCCCCAACACCGGAAAGGGAGTGAGCAAAAGAAAATCAAGGGGAAAGTCGACCCACCGACCCAAGTCGACTGACGAAACTACATCCCCTTGAACAAGTCCTTAGACCAGATCTATGTGGTCATGGACCAAAGCCTTCTGAAGAAACCAAAGCCCATCCGAGAGGGCCCGAAGGCTGAGAAATAGGGAAAGTTCTGCGGTTACCATCAGCAATGGGGCCACACAACCGCGGAATGTAACGCCCTCCGTGATGAGATCGAAAGACTCATTCAAGGAGGGCATTTGAAGGATTTTGTTCGACGCATCGACCACTACTCTGAGAAGGCGGGGAGGTCGAGCAATCGCAACCGATCCAGGTCTAGATCTCCCCCTAAACGATCTGGGAAGCAGCCGCTGGAAAGAGCTGAAGATAATCCCCCTACTCACGACAAGATCTATATAATAGCCGGGGGGCACGAGGGCGGCGACTCCAGTGCAGCTCGAAAGAGGAACATCAGGCGAGCAGCTCGAGAGTTCAATGGCCCCCACGAAGAGGTCTTCCAGATCGATCAGGGTAGAGAGTGGGAAAGGCAGGAGGTTAGCTTTAGCGAGAGTGATAGCCGCCCGGGCCCCCATCGGGAAGGCGATACGCCTAGCTGTCCGATGGTGGTGACCTTAGGCGTGGCTAATTACGATGTAACCAAATGCCTAGTTGATAATGGAAGCAGCTCGAATATTATCCCTTACTCGACTCTTGTAAAAATGAAATTGCATAATCTAAAGCTCGATCCGATCCGAACACCGCTCTCCGGGTTCGGGGGATCGGAAGTCATACCGTTAGGGTGCATCCGACTCCTCACCTCGATGGGAACATCCCCCAAGAGGGTGACCCAGGAGGTCGAGTACGTCATCGTCAATATGCCCCTAGCGTATAATATGATTTTCGGACGACCTGGCCTTATTCAATTCAAAGCAATCATCTCAACGTACCATCAAAAGTTGAAAATGCCCACTCCGAACGGGGTCGGAGAGGTGACTTGCGATGTCATGGACAGTTGGGCTTGTTACGCCATCGTCCTAAAAAAGCCATCCGGGAAAGAGGTGGAGGAAGGGCTCGACCTGCAGACCTATGCTGATGGAGAGATCGAGTTACCCACAAAGGAGAGCGAGGCGGAGAGATCCCCCGCAGCTCGGAAAAGAAAGGCCAGCGAGCGGCTCGAGCCCTCGGAAGAACTAAAAGAAATTGCCCTAGTCCCCGAAGACAGCAATAAGACCACCAAGATCGGGGCGAATATGCATCCGCAACACGAGGTCATGATGATAGAATTCTTGAGGGACAACTCTGACGTCTTCGCTTGGGCTGCCAAAGATCTGATCGGAGTCGACCCGAAGGTGATCTGCCACCGGCTCGGGATCGATCCATCGGTCAAACCCATAAAACAAAAGCTGAGACCTCAAAGTCGGGCGAGGCCGAGGTCAATAAACTCCTCGATGCAGGATACGTTACTCCAGCTCAATACGTTGACTGGTTGTGCAATGTAGTCCTCGTGCAAAAAACAGGCGGGAAATGGAGAATGTGCAACGATTTCACCGACCGCAACAAGGCATGTCCGAAAGACCCGTATCCACTGCCTCGAATCAATCAACTCGTCGACTCGACAGCTGGGTGCGAGATGCTCAGTATGATGGATGCATTTCAAGGCTACTACCAGATCTCTATGGCTCCCAAAGATCAAAAGCACACGGCCTTCATTGTAGTAAAGGGAATATACTGCTTCAAGGTCATGCCCTTCGGGCTAAAGAACGCGGGAGCTACATACCAAAGATTGGTCAACCTGATGTTCAAAGATGAGATCGGAAAGACCATGGAGGTCTACATCGACGACATGATCGTGAAGAGTCGCTGGGCGTACCATCATCTAGATCATCTACGCAGATCATTTGAGATCTTACGGTAATACAGTATGAAGCTCAACCTCGACAAGTACACGTTCGGGGTCGAAGGAGGAAAGTTTCTAGGATACATGGTGAGCCAACGAGGCATCGAGGCGAATCCTACGAAGATCAAAGCAATCCAGGTCATCCCTCGACCTCGATGCATCAACCAGGTACAGTCCCTGGTGGGTCGCATAATCTCACTCAACCGGTTCATATCACGATCGTCCGAACGAAACCTCCCATTCTTCAAAGTTTTAAGAAATCTCAAAAAATTCGAGTGGAACGAAGAATGTGACCGAGCGTTAGATCAACTGAAAGAGTACCTGGCCTCCCCACCATTGCTGGCCAAGCCGAATGAGGGAGAGACCTTGTACCTCTACCTGTCCCTCTCTAATGAAACCTTCAGCTCAGTCTTGGTCGCCATTCGAGATCGAAAACACCTACCGATCTACTACCTGAGCAAGATCCTACACGGCGCGGAGCGAAATTATCTTGAGATCGAGAAGTTTGTATTCGCTCTGACGTATGCGGCTCGGAAGCTACGTCCGTATTTCCAAGCTCATCCCATAATCGTCCTAACGGATCAACCCCTTAGGCAGGTCTTATCCAAACCCGACGTGTCGGGTCGAATGATGAAATGGGCGGTCGAGTTGAGTCAGCATGACATCACCTACCAACCCCGGGCCGCCCAACAAGCTCAAGTTCTGGCTGACTTTCTAGTCGAAAAGAACACCAGCTCGATGGAGATCGTCCGTACCGCGCCTAGTTGGACCATGTACACGGATGGCTCATCGACCTCTCAAGGAGGGGGAGTGGGCATATCCCTTATAAACTCAGACGGACTACAGCTCGATTTCGCCATTAAGCTCGATTTTAAAGCGACAAACAACGAAGCTGAGTACGAAGCACTGGTGGCAGGGCTAAGGTACGCCACGGAGAACCAGATCGACAGGTTAGCCGTTGTAACTGACTACCAGCTCGTCGCGGGCCAAGTCAACGGCACGTAGGAAGCTCGGGAAGAGTCCATGGCAGCGTATCTCAAAATGGTGAAAGAGCTGGCCTCAAAGCTGAAAGAGTTCAAAATCGAACAGGTCCCTCGCGAAGAAAACGGTCGAGCTGATGCCCTATCGAAGTTGGCCAACGGATTCCAGGGAACAAAGGATGCGACCATCTCGTTCATGGTCTCGGGGGGCCGTGCGATCGATGAAGGAAAGGTCGAGATCGCCACCATCGATCCGCCGGAACCTTGCTGGATGGACGATCTAATCGCTTACCTCAAAGACGGGCTTTTGCCCCAAAATCGAACTGAGGCCAGGAGAATAAAATATCGATCTCTGTTCTATATGATGGATCATGAAGGCAGGTTGTTCAAAAAATCCTTCACCGGTCCCCCGCTAAGGTGCCTACGACCTAGCCAAGCCCAAGATGTCCTGGAAGAAGTCCATGAGGGATGTTGCGGAAACCATTCCGGAGGTCGAGCTCTAGCTCGAAAGATCTTAAGGAGTGGGTATTTTTGGCCGACTATGGTGTGGGATGCGAAGATCCACTCTAGGAAATGCCCCAAGTGCCAAAAACACGGCAACCTAATCCACACTCACCCTGCGTCCATGATACCGATCGATGTGTGCTGGCCCTTCGACCAATGGGGGATCGACATCATCGGTCCCTTCCCCTTAGCACCCAGACAGAAAAAGTTTGCCATAGTATGCGTCGAGTACTTCTCAAAGTGGGTTGAGGCCGAGGCAGTCCCCAAAATTACTGATGCAGTGATAAGAAATTTCCTCTGGAAGAGTATAATCTGCCGTTTTGGGGTTCCGAGGGTACTCATCTGTGACAATGGCCCTCAATTTCAGTCTGAGAATACCAAGAGCTATTGTCGAGACCTCGGGATCGACCTCAGATTCACTACAGTTGGTCATCCGCAAGCAAATGGCCAAGCTGAAGTCACCAACCGAATCATTATCCAAAATCTCAAGACCCGCCTTGACGCCAAATTGGGCGCGTGGGCGGACGAACTCGACGGTGTGCTATGGGCTTATCGAACTACCCCGCGGACAGCCACTGGGCAAACACCATACTCTCTGGTTTACGGATCCGAAGCCGTCATCCCATCGGAGCTGTTACACGAAACCGCTCGTGTATCACAATACCAGCTCGATCGGAATACAGAGATCAGAGCCGAAGATCTAGATGTGATTGAAGAAAGTAGAGAGCATGCCTATCAGAAGCTCAGGCAGTACAAGGCAGCAGCAGCCCGATCATACAATAAGCACGTACGGCCCAGATCGTTTCAGATCGGTGACCTAGTGCTAAAAAAGGTCGAGGTCTTGCAACATATCGGAAAACTTGAGCCTAACTGGGAAGGACCTTATCGCGTCACGGAGATCGGGAAAAACATGGCCTACCGGCTTGAAGACTTGGCCGGGGAACCGTTACCCAGACCGTGGAACGCGCACAACTTGAAGAAGTTTTACACTTAGCCTTCAAATTTATTTCAAAATTGTAATAGTTGAAGAGGTCGAATTCGCCTGAGAATCGATCTCTGATCAGTCAATTAATTCACATGTTTTGGGGTATCCGATTAAAGTCAATCCGCAATCCCACGCCAGGCCACTATCCCCTCGATTGAGCTCTCATTCGACCTACGGTCATGAGTCGAGGAGGGAGTGAGCCACCCCGCATCCGATCGTTAGAGACCGAGATCCAATGAGGTCGTTTTTAGACCCAAGGAGATCCTAAGTCCTAACGTATTTAATGCTTTTTGAATCATTGTTAGAGATCGAGATCCAACGAGGTCGTTTTTAGACCCAAGGAGATCCTAAGTCCTAACGTGTTTAATGCTTTTTGAATCATTGTTAGAGATCGAGATCCAACGAGGTCGTTTTTAGACCCAAGGAGATCCTAAGTCCTAACGTGTTTAATGCTTTTTGAATCATTGTTAGAGATCGAGATCCAACGAGGTCGTTTTTAGACCCAAGAAGATCCTAAGTCCTAACGTGTTTAATGCTTTTTGAATCATTGTTAGAGATCGAGATCCAACGAGGTCGTTTTTAGACCCAAGGAGATCCTAAGTCCTAACGTGTTTAATGCTTTTTGAATCATTGTTAGAGATCGAGATCCAACGAGGTCGTTTTTGTCCCAAGGAGATCCTAAAAAAACCTAACGAACCTAAAGATCCAGAGATCCAAGGAGATCGTTTTAGATCCAAAGAGGTCCAGAGATTAATGGTTTTCAAAAATTAATGATCCTAAGATCCAATGAGATCAACTTAGATCCAAGGAGATCTAGAGATCGATGACTTTCGAAAAGTTTATTCAGAAACCCGAGGAGATCGAGTTAGATCCAAAGAGGTCCAGAGATTAGCGCGTCTCAGAGATCGCTATCGATCCGACGAGAATGCATCGAATGGAAAAACGCCCAAGGAAAAATGCGAACGCCCAATGAAGCTAGATCGACATCCAAAAGAGATCGAATAGCTTCATGAGCCAATCGATCCGAAAGCGATAAGAATCTAAGCTAAGGGGTAAGCAAAACCTAGGTCGATAAACCACGCGCATGCCAGATCGAATTAATGTTCAACTTGTAAAGTAAAAGAAAAAACACAAGTATGAGAAACATAATTCATTCATGCAAAAATCGATCTCAAAATTAGAAAAGATCGATCTTACCTAGCGCATCGAGCTCACCACGCGACGTGGCTCGATGGGCAAATGTTCAAAAACAAAATTAAAATAAATATTCACCTAGCCACAACCCCGGCTAGTAGGTCGGATTTAATGTTTTGGAATCGAAGGTTCAATCTAATCAAGCTCAACAGGAGCAGAGGATTCCCTACCAGATCCGGTCCACGACCCGTCGAACTCACGGAGAGGAGGAAGGAGATGCTCGACCTCGACCGGCTGTGGCAGTTCGCACTCCACCCGGCTCTTCGATCTCTTGGCCTTAGCAATTTCTATAGCATGGCCATACTTATGGGTCGCCCAATCGATCTGAACGGGCTCCTCCTCCTCCTCCTCCTCAGTAACTCCGGGATCAGCCAAGAGGGGACCTATCGTGCTGAAATTGAACTCCGGAGGAAAGATATTTTGGGCTTTGAGCTGGTTCACACAGATTTGGAACCCTTCTGCCAGGTCGCCCTCGCCAACGATCAGGCTCGCCTCTTCAAAACCTGGGCCCTCCATGAACTCTCGTACCGCGTAACGCTCGATCTCGAGCTTATACCTTTGCAGGTCAGACGCAGCCTTCTGGATCCTCGATCGGGCGAGATCGAAAACCTCAGCCCTACCCTCTTCCTTCGAAGCAGCCCGAGCATCTTCAAGCTGCTTGGCAAACTCCTCTTTCATCCTAGCCAGCTCTTGCTCGTGGCTCTTCTCCGCCTTCGCCAGTGCCTCATTAGAACTCTGAAGCTGAGTCTCCATCGATTCCTTCTCCTCTGTCCGAACCCGCTTCTCCTCTCTAGCTTTGCGGAGTTCGTCTTCGAGCTGCAAGAAAGCATCAGGGTTCAACGAGGCGAGCTGGGCTTTTGCCGTCTGGTACTTCTCCTTGTACCTTAACTTGCCGGCTTTAAAGACCTCCACCTCCTGGATCGAATTGACCAGTACAGGAGGGACATCCTGAAGAAGGAATGAGGGTCAGAACGAATTTGAGTGAGATCGACGAAAAAAGCAAAAAATATATATATATATACTAACGCAAAAAAGCCCCCTTGCGGCCTTAGCCCTCTTCTGATCGAAAGATCTTGTGTAGGAGAGCTTCTTCTGTTCATCGATGATGCATCCAGTGTTGAACAAAGCCGATATCAGGTCGATGTCCGGGGCACCGAAGGCGAGGTGACGTTTCGATCCGTCCGCTTTCTCTAGCTCGAGTCCGGCTGGCCATTGAGGAAGTGGGGTCGTTGGGAAGGCCATCAACTCAGCTTCTTCATCCGATTCCTCAGACTCCTCGACCTGGTTGGCTGTCTCACTAAAGGGCCTCTTCCCCACACCGTGCCTTGCCTGAACAAACTGGGCATAAGGGTCAATGGCTTCATCAAAATAAATGTCTAAATGATCTAAATTTATATCGACCTCTTCCTGACCCCCTGAAGGCCCAGCCAGATCGACGAATTCCTGGCCACGAACTGGCTGCGCCGCCACGTCCTGATCGATCTGGGGGGTGGGTCGATCCTGCAACTCCTTCCTGAAACCCTCCTGTTGAACCCGTTGTGCCTCCGGAAGGGCATTAAGAATCGAGCGGGCAGCATCGACCACGGGCTGCATCTCAGCAGCTGAGGCCTCCCTCTGACGTCGTGCCCTCATCATTGAAGCTCGAGACATGATTAGTATGCGAAGATCTGCAGATCAATAGAGAAAGAAATTAGATCGATAAGTAAGGGAAGAAAAATCACAAGTTAAAACGGGACCCTGATCGAGGCGGGGTCCGGTCGAAGTAGGAGCATACCAAGACGGAAGTTCCTCCGACGGGTCCCAAGGATAATGCCCGCTTCGACCAGATGCCCCGTCCTCGTCAGGTTGGCATGGTCAAGGAGACCCAAGCGGGGAAGCAGATCGAAATGGTCATGGAGCCAAGAGGTCGATCTTGTCGGAAGACGCTTCGGATCGTCAGATCCCAACGAAGTTCGGAACGAGGGGGGGATGGGTAGGTCAACAAAGAAGAACTTAGACTTCCAGTCCACCCCATGCGATGTCGACGGGATCGATACCATCTTCCGGTTGGGCTTAGACTGAAGGTTGAAGTAGCCAGGGCCAGATTTGGCAGCACTATTCAAGGTGAAAAACTCTCCGAAATCTTCGAACTCTGGCGCGAACCCCAAGCACTTCACGATTATCATCATGCAGTGAACCAAGGAGAATGAATTTGGGGTCAGCTGGGCAGGACATATGTTGAATCGGATAAGGAGATCGGAAACGATCCGCGGCAAAGGAAGACGCAGGCCGTACTTGATTGCATGGTAATATAGCCCAATCGACCTCGGCCTCAAAGGATGGCCTACGGTCTCTCCCGTCACCGGCATTCGAAACACGTACTGGGGGCCCAAACCCAGCCTTCTTTCTACCTCCGCGAACTCCGCAGGGGTCAGCTTGGTTGCCCTCTGCGTCACGTGGGTTAGAGTGCGGTAGACATGGCGTGGTTGCTCCACCACCGGAGGATTCACCCGCTCTTGAACCTCTTCTTCCTCCGCGACCTCCTGCGCTTCCGACTCGTCCACCAGTTTCATCGGACCTCTCCCTCTTGAGGTCGAAGCGGGTTCCCCGTGATTGGCCGTACCACCCGACCCGGTGAGTGACTCAAAACTCGCATCCGGGAGCGGGGGGACACTCTGATCGATCTCTCGTTCGGGAGACGGCGTGAAAGCCTCTTCCGATGGTTCCCCACGCACTTCGATCTGATTGTGAGCCATAAGAAATGGGGGAAGAAATGATAATTTACCTTGGGAGCGGTTCGAACGAGCTTCAAAAAGGACGGCTGGCGAGGGCTGCAGATCGGAGCAGTTCGGCGCTTTGTATGTGATAACAGTGAAATGAGGGCTGAGGGTGACCCCCTATTTATAGATGGTGAAAAGGTAACGTCTCGAAATGCGAAACGACGCCATTATTACCCCGGGCACGCCACCTCCCTCAAAGGTCACGTCGCATTAAATGCGGCGTCAGATCGAGGAACTCAAAAGACGCGCCTCATCATCAAGGCGACGGTTCGATTTTAACGGTTACGACGGTTCCCCTACCCAATGCCAGATCGATGAAATTACCACCGCGAAATTTCACACTGGTAATTTGGGGGGCCTCTGACATGGCATAATAATACGAGGACACGTGGCACGCCCACGTGGGCGCCATGTAGGCTCCGCGCCGACTCGGACAAACCAAAAACAGACCTTTTGGACAGATCATCAGATCTACATGAGATCATTAGATCGATTTACACATCGCTTGATCGTCAGGTCATGAGACCGATTTCAATACCCAGGTCATCAGATCGATCTGCTCCTCCTATGAGGAAACCCACAGCAGTAAGGATCCCGGAAGGCAATATCGATCTCCCGATCGATATCATACGTCACCGGACACCCGAATACTGCAAAAGCACTCATGTCGGGACACGTGTACCCTTCTCATTCCCTGGAACAGGCGTACTATGGCTCATTAATGACCGTCAGTCCCTGCTTTTACTCAAAGGGGAAAGAAGGTACAGACGACCCGCCTCAAGCCAGTTCCATCGTCCGACATCCAGATCGACGACTGGCAACGCCATTAATGCACACCTACAGTACACACACTACTGTGTTATTTGGCCCTGGCTATAAATACTCGCCCTTTGAACAGTAGTTGGTAAGCCTTTAATACGCATTCAATTGCATTTATTCTCTCTCTAAAGAGCTCTATTACTGACTTGAGCGTCGGAGTGCCAACCTTGGGTAAAACCCCAAGTCCCCCAAGTTGGTTTCGAGCTCACGTTTGCTAATGCTTTCAGGTCGATAAAGAACCCACTCAAACAATTTCTTGACTGATTGACCCATATCTGACAGCCAGATCGACACGTCAGATCGACCAGATTTGAGCCAGATCAAATATAATTACATTACACGCATTATATTAACTATATATATATTATAACACAACTTTTTATAGAACAATTTAATATAAAACTAAATACTAAATTGTTATATTATTCTTAGTTTAAATTATTTATAACTACATGAACATATTTATTTTAAATATATAGGCGTATAGTATATATATCAGCCCGATAGACAAATTTAATGTATAAGCAAAATAAAAATAATAATTATAATACTATAGAAATAAATATTTACCACATTTCACATAAATGCATATTTTTACCGTTAAAATTTATTATTACTTATTGATAAATGAAACAAATATCATTTAATTGTCTTATTAAAGATAAAGAGAAAATACATGAAACTATTAAAGAGTGTGGAAAAAAAATTCATATTATTACTTATTGATGAATGAAAAGGATATCATTTAATTGTGTAATTAAAGATAAAGAGAAAATACATAACTATTAAAGAGTGTGAAAAAAAAAAAATTCATAGATAGAGATAAGTATAAAAATAAAAACACAAAAATAAATGAAATTTTGAAAAGGAATGAGAAAGAGATTACAGAGATTATAATAGACAAAAACTTAAGCAAATATTAGAAACTCATTACTAATTCAGAAAAATATTTCACAATCTAGAACTGCAAATCCAATCAAACTTATTTAAAATTAAAGAACCCTACAAGGCCCAATACGTGTCTATGAAAAGGGTTAATCTTTCTTTGCACCCCAACCTTTGGGGTGCGTTGCACTTTGGTACCCAACCTTTCATTTTTGACAAATTAGTACCCAACCTTTGTAATTTGGTCAATTTCAGTACCTAGGTCAACATTCCGACCAAAATCTCCGGACAAGGCACAGCACGTGTGTTTCACACGATTTCTTAAGGGTAATTTAGTCTTTTCATTTTTTTACTAATTAAGAAATTAAAAAATGCAAAAAAAAAAAAAAAAGGAAAATGGAAGAACTCAGATGAAGGCCAAAATCCTCCATGATTTCCTAGGATTCTCCCTCAATTCGTAACTATTGCTCTGATCACCATCTCCAGAATCTGTGAACTTTTCCTCAATCGGAAGATCACTGCTGTCGTGATTACCATCTCCATTTTCTTGGTCATCATCATCATCATCTTCGAACTCCACTTTGATCTCAGCTTTTTCTTGCGCAGCTTTTTTAGAAGTTGCAATCAGAGCCAAATGAACCCTCATATGACCTCCCAACGACTTCCCACTGACGCAACTCTTGCTGCATATCTTGCATATGTATCTCTGTTCTTGAACTTCTCCCATTGCAAGAAAACGCTCTGTGATCGACGAAACAGTAAACGGAAAACAAAAACCCAGATGAGAAAAATCAAGGAAAAAGCAGTAATCAGTCAAGCTACGGTGATCAAAGCATCACATTGATGAAAAAACCTCAAAAATTCAATTAAAACAGAGAGATTATCCAGAATCAGATCAGCAGAAGGCAAAACTTTCTTGAGAAGCTACAAGCTGATCGCTGAAAAGCGAAAACCCACCACAAATCCGGAGCAAAACACAAGATCTGGTGACAGAGAAAAGAACCCTTATGACACAAAAAATCACAAAATATAAATCCCAGATCTCAAAGTTTGAAGGAAGGATGAATCAATGAAATTAGTGGTGGCGAGCTTGTGGTGGAGGTGATGCTGAGGCGGATCCGATCAGTTGAGGGCAGCGCCGGAGTGCATAGGGGACGAACGCTGACGGAGCTGCTGAAATCTGCTTCGGATCTGGGCGCCATCTTCATCTTCATCGGAGCTGCTGAAATCTGCTTCGCCATCTTCATCTTTCCACCATTTGAGTTCTTCCAAAAGGAGGCCGAAAGACTGCATTTTGGGACGAGGGTTTTACTCCTTGAGGTCTTAATCGAGATCCTCCCGCATGAAACTGAAGTTAATTTGAGGAGGTGTTTGCCGTGGAAATCTGAGGCGAACCCTAACCCTTTGGGATTGGGAGCAAAACCTCTAATGAGAGAGAGATTTGGGTCGAGGAGGTGTTTCCATCCTTTGAGTTCTTCTGCAGATCTGCAGATTCTTTTCTTTTTCTTTTTCTTTTTTCTTTTTTGGTTTTTTTGTTATTTTTAATTCTTAATTAATAAAAAACTGAAATGACTAAATTACCCTTAAGAAATCGCGTGAAACACACGCGCTGTGCCTTGGCCGGAGATTTTGGTCGGAATGTTGACCTAGGTACTGAAATTGACCAAATTACAAAGGTTGGGTACTGATTTGTCAAAAATGAAAGGTTGGGTACCAAAGTGCAACGCACCCCAAAGGTTGAGGTGCAAAGAAAGATTAACCCCTATGAAAATAAGATATAATTTAATTTTATAATTAATTTTTTATAATATTCAATTAAAAATTCCGTTAGCTTTTTACATGAATGTACTCTTTTAACCATTTCGAACACATACATAAAATTAATATAGAAAAGTTAAAATAAATTTTGAATAGTTCTCATTGAGAAATATAAATAAGAAAAAAATGTAAGAAAAATATTAAAGGGAGAAATAAGTAAAAAGTATAAGGGATAATTAGTTAAAATGATAACTAGCAAACTAAATAGTAACTAAAGACTAAAGTAATAAAATCTTAAGAGGACTCTATGCTGATAATAACAAGGCCCCGAATAGGAACATAATAAATAAGAATAACAGAGAGAAGAAAATGAGCAATCTCGGGTAGTACGCATCAACATATGTTGGCTCAATCAAATCTACCAAATAACTTGATTATCAACGGAATCCACAATTGGAATCTTGTGAACTTTAATTATTAAGAAAGTTATATTTGTGAAAAACCCACATAAAATAATTAACTCTTGTGCATATATCATTATTTACAGGTTTTCTTAAACATAAATTAATTTTACCATGCTAAAAATATTATACGTTGCCTAAAAGATACGACGCATTATTAGCAAGTATTAATTGATCAACAAATTATGTGTACTCGCCTACCTTAATTTCAAATCAAATAAAATATATTGTCAATGATCAATTAGGTAAAAATCCTCGATATGTTATAACATATATAATTATGTTTTCTTTACATTGAACAAATAAAATTAAACAGGCATTTAAGAGGCGTTTAACACACACGAACACACATATTTACGTTATAACTTATATGATATAACTTTGTAACGACTACTTGAGCTGATTAAGACATCATTTGTATGTATAATAAATATACATCTAAAATTATTATTTTAATATATTGGGTCGTGTCATTTATCTTTTATGTGATAAATTTAAGAAAATAATTGTTTCATGTTATTTGTGTCATTTTGTATCATTAGGTTTGTGCATATATATATATGTGATCTATTTTAATAGTCAAATTGTTATTAATTAAAGGGATATATAAAACTAACTTGTACGTGCCCTCCATGTTATAAATGAAAAAAAAAAAAGTTAAAAACACAAAGTTTTGATGTCATAGTAAAAAATGATATATTACTATAGAATTCTACAAATACTAAATATGTATATTATTGTGATCGTAATGATATACTAACGAAACGTGAAAGAAATAAAAATACTCATGTTTTCAAAGTTGAAAATTGAAATATAAAAAGAGGCCAAAAAAATCTGCGAAATTTTCTATACATATATCTTTTTGGTAATGTCAATCTTAAAACTTTCTTTACATATTGACATACTGTTGTCAAAAGAAAATTGAAACACTATCAAAACGTACAATAAATCCTATTTAATAAAATATTCATGGTGATCGGTAGTTATACACTATACTATTATATTAAACTAAAGAAACAAATAATAACCGTGTTTTTATCTCTTAATATCCTTTTTTTTGTGTTATTCTCTTCCATTCTTTTCTTCTTTTTTTTTTAATTTATTTTTATCACTCTAATTTTCTTAAGTTCTCTTTTCTTTCACCGGACTTCAATTTTTTTTCTTTTATTTCTTATATAACTTTTGTCTTTTCCCCTTCATGGGGTCTAATTCGATATGTTAAATTCCAACACTTCAGAATTTATATTGTGGGGAAACAGGGGTCGAAACTCAGGCGAGAATCACCGGAAAGGAGTGGATTCAACCTGCTAAGAACAAACACCAAAACGGTCAGAAAGCTAAGCTGGGGGAAGGGGGGGGAGGAAGTGATTCCCAATTTGGTTCTCCGACACTCAAGCGATAAAGAAGATGAACATAAAACAAAGCTTAGTGTATGAAACTTGCTTACAGAGCATGGAGGATTCTCACTATTTATAGGTGAGGGTCAGACCCCTTTAGTAATTTAGCACCAAGAGGTCCGGCATTTGTGTTGCACTAGACACATGACGTAATGAGGAGCCTTTGAAAGGGATTTCCTGCAAAAGCCTGCGAAAAGGTTGGTGGCGAGCAACAGTGGCAGGTGCGCTGGTGTGTACTATATGTCAGAGAACCTTTTGGGGTTGTTACCGAGGACCAAGCACGCTCGGGTTTTAATATGGGCTTTGGGGGCTCGCTAGGCATGCAAACGAGCCGAGCTGATCCGAGCCTTGACGTTTTTTTCAGGGTTCGAGCTCGGGCTCGGGCCTTAAAAAATAGGCTTGGGTTCGGCTCGCGAGCCATCGAACCCTGATTGAGGTGGCTCGGGCTTGGCTCGCAGTGAGGTTCGGGCGAGCCGAACCGAGCCACGAGCCATTAAGAAAAACCTTCAACATAACTTTATTTTGGCTAAATCGGGATCTTTCTCTTTTACATACATACATGATACAACCCAAAGCCGAACCAGATCTAATTTCTTCCTCTTTTACATACATACAACCCAAAGCTAAAAGAACCAGATCTAATAGCAAAAGCAAAAATCAGATTGTCACAAAAATAAAAGCAGAAAATTGGGATGCAATCAGACCACAAATTTGGGAAATTAAATAGTATTTTAACATATTAATTCCTCCAAATTCTTCCAAAAGTATCAAATTCATAGAAATAAATCAAAAGAGAGAGAGAAGAGGACAAAAAAAGCATAAACGGACCAAAAATTCCCAAGTACATCATATTTTGACACACTAATTCCTTTAAATTCTTCCAAAGTATAAAAGTTGAAATTCAAGGAAATAAATCGAAAAAAAAAAAATAGAGAGAGAGGGGGTTGTGGCTGCGCTACGGCTGAGAAGGAGGAGGGTGGTGTGGTCGGCAGTGGCGCGAGACGGCGACGGTGTGCGAGCTAGTGAGAAAGGATAGGTGGTGGCCTCTGCTGCTGCGTGAAGGATGGCCTGCTGCTGCGTGAAGGACTTGGGAAGGATTTCTCCTCTCTGCTGCTGCGTGAAGGAAGGAAACAAATGGGCTAGGGTTTGTGTGTTATAAGGGTATATATATATATATATAGATATATTTTTATTTTTTTTTCAATTAGTAATTGGCTCGCGAGCCTCAAGCCAAGAAATACATGGCTCGGGCTTGGGTTCGAGACTCCACAAGCCGAGCCTTGGCTCGGCTCGGCTCGTCAGCTTCGAACTCAAGCCCGAACCTTCCTCGAGTCAGCTCACTAAGCTAGCGAGCTGGCTCGTCTCGTTTGCATCCCTAGGGCTCGCAGGTTCGAGGGGACACCTGGACCAAAAGTGTTGTCATGAAGGGAATGATTTTGCATTCGTGATGATGGAAGAATGCCCTCGAGGGCAAGTTCAGAGGTAGCCCCGAGGGTCGTGCGGTGTTCATATTGTTAACCTTGTTCACCCGCTCAAGGAGGCCAAGGTTCCTTGTGAAAATGGGACAGCTATTCCCTCGAGGGGAACGCTTAACCGCGAGGGGGGATTTGAGGTGTCCTCGAGACACTGCGGTGTAACGCTGGGACTGAGCCACGTATCGTATACGTGTCCAGAGCGTATTTTAACCTCATCACCCCTCATATATTTTTAGAATTTTTAATTAATATGGCAGTTATATATATATATATATATATATACACCGTAGCCAATTCCAAATACTATGATGTATGTAAAAATAAAATAATTCATATTATTTTTTTCTAGTCGACAAAATGCATGATAATTATAGTACTTTAATAAGTTAACATTTAGGTCAAATTGCTTGAATAGAACGAAAGAATGTAACAAGTTTGGAACATTACAGTGCCATAAACTTGAGTTCATATCAACTCAGTCGTTCCAAAAAAAAAATAAAAATAAAAATATCAACTCAGTCGATGATGGAGTCATATATAAGCCAGTAATGCAACTCAATCGGTGAAATAAAGTCAATGAGCTAAATTCGAGGAAGCAAATCATAACTTTTTTTATTTTAAAATTATCTAGCTCCACATAACTGATATATATTTTGATCATGAAGAAATAAACCATAGATTCAAGGGTCCGGAAAACTTCATAATTCAATAAAAACAACCCAAATATATGAAATCTACAACGCCAACCATAGTAGAATATTAGGACAAAGATCCAAATATTCATTAAGGACAGCAATTATTCCATTAAACAAGCAAATCACTTTCAAATCCAACCTGTTAATAATTTGGGAAGCCTTAGCTGAAAAATGTAATAAACATGAAAAAAGAAACATCATAAAACCTTTTCGAAATTACAAATAACTCCAATGAACCTTCAACTGCGAGGCAGAAAAATAGCAAACAAACTAAACATCATCAATCAATATTGCATAACTTTATCATTATATACTTTGTAATAAGCTGCAAAACTCATGCAGCATACAAGCCATCAGCACAATGGCCAACACCAATACAAGTATAGTTAGTTAAAAACGCCATGCACCACGACCTAGGTGAACATTATAACCTATAAATTCACCTAAATTCAGTGCACGGGCACTATACACCAACCTGATCAATTTTCCTCAGCAAAGAAACAATTCTCCAAGAAATTACTCAAATTTTCCCAAAAAGAAAAAAAAGAATTGAAAAATCCACTCACAATTCATTGCTCACGAGCAGCAGAGGGGACAACGAACGAGCCCGTTTTCGTTGCATTCGAGGCACCTCTTGTGCTGCTCCTCTTCTTCATCAAACACCTTGCGGCTGCCACTGCAGTTCATGCATGGAAGAAACCTGGCGTCATCGCATGCGTCGCAGGGCTTCATGTTACGCAACGGGACGCCCTTTAAGGCCTTCTTGAGCTCGCCGGTCTCGAGCATCTGCTTGATGAGATCAGCTCCGCCGACGTGTTTCCCCTTGATGAACACCTGCGGCAAGCTGAGGTTGAAGCCGAGAAGCTTGTGGAATTCAGCTCTGTAAGCGAGGTCCATCGAAATGTCTCTCTCGTCTAGATTCACGCGGAACCCGCGAAAAATCATGCGTATGCTGTGGCAATCCTGGAATGTTCTTCGGATTCCTCTGAGGCTGGTGAAGAAGATCACGACTCTATCCTCGGTGCCGGGGATTCTGGGGATGGGATCGGTAATAGGGGGGGATTTGATTGGGGGATCTTCAAATGCGGCTAATTTCGACGATGTGGGCGACGGCATTGGGGATGAATTAGGGCTCTGTTTTGGGGATTCGAACATTGATCGTAGTTTTCGGACCTTTCCCTTGAACGAATCCAATTTGGAGGCGTAACTGTTCTTGATCGAGCCGTTGCGCTGGAACGTCTGGGAGCTGAAGATGTTGAACAACGGCTTGTTTTCCACCGCCGTCGCCGATGATGATGATGATGAAGAAGAAGCGTTGATTGTCATCGATCGATTGAAGAACGGCGACGGGTTGATCTTGTTGTTGGTTGGGATTTTCTTCCCCATTTCCTGACTCTTGGAATTATTGGCCGTTAGATTTGAATGGCAATGGATAGGAAGAATCGAGGGGTTTTTGAAGAGGCTTTAATCGCTGAGGATCGGATGGATTGGTAACGACGGCACGGCAGCCACGGCGGAGGCGGGTGGGAGGTCGGCGGTGATTCTTCCTGCGGAGAAACGGAGTCGTGGTTTGAGAGGAATCGATATGGACGAATGAATATTGAAAAATTGGAGAATGAATATGAGATTGTAGAGATCATAGATGAATGATGAAGCCACCTTTGATCACAAAAATATATACACGCAGAGATGCAGACGTTTGCTGCAGAGGTGGTATAGGCATATATATATATATATATATATATAAGTAATTTCACACACTCCACGTGTGTGCAAATTAAAAATATATTATTTTTTAAAATATTTTTAAAATTAATTCTCATATATATTTTATAATTATAAAATTATAATAAATAAATAAATAAGTAATATAAGATAATATTATGTTAATAAAATAGGGGCAATTTGAAATAACTCCCCATCAGTTTGGAATATTTTTACTTTACTACCCATAAAATTATACGACATAATAGGATACTGCATTAGAACATTTTAGTATTACATTTTGTGAAAATTATAGAACATATTTTGAGAGATATTTTAAGTACTACATTTTATGAAAATTATAAGACATTTTGTCAAATGGGGACTTAAATAAAAATATGATGTCAATTGGAGATTTATGCCACATTACCTGTTAATAAAAATAATAATTAAAATAAAATTAAAAAGTATGAAGAAAACAGAACTAAAATTTACTTTAAAAAAGAATCAAAGCAGGGTGAGAGAAAGAAGATTTGAGCGACAAATAAGGAACTTCAGTTGAGAGCCTCTACTCTTTCAAGTTTTATGTAGGGTGGTTCTTTTATTTTTAAAGCAAGTAAAAGTAAAATAAAAATAATTAAAATAAATTAAAAATTCAAGAGATCAAACTTCACTCTCCCATTTAATCCCAAGCAAATTTCATGCTGATTAAAGTGAAACCTAATAAATTATAAAGTGGTAAACATTTCTGCTCGTAAATTTAAAGTTCTAAAAATTTCATTTTATATTGAATATTTATGTCGGATATTGTATTCAGTTTTTTTCATGTGAAAAATTTTTAAAAAATTATTTTATCGTATTCATATCAAATTGTATCATGTCGCCGCATCCATATTTCCACATTATGACCGGAAATATGTAGGTTACAAGTTTAAATATTATCAAGAATAGTTTTTTTTTTTTTTTTTTTAAAATTAAAATAACCATGTCTTTTTATTCAGACAACATCATATAAAAAAGATGAAAATAACCGAGAATAAAATAGAGAACAACATAAATCTCTCAGTAACCGGGAATAAAACAGTGAACAACCTAATCAGATAGATTTAGATAGATAAGCATGTTGTGGGGCAAATTTCATTCGTCTCCAGCCAATTGACGGCACAATGCCAGTGGAAAGCATGTTTGCACTCGAGAACTGATATTAGCGCCCCCAATGTGGGATTACGCCCACAGAGTCCGCACTCCTTCATCAATTTTGACGCCTCGTCCACATCTTTCACTGGACTAATCGGCCATAAGTAATGAAAATGTCAGTCATCCCTGTTCGCGGAGAAACACGCTCGTAAGCAATTGAGGCACCAAGATATCTGGTCTGATTGCCCGGTCCCTGGCAGCATCAAGCGACTCTCCATGCTTTTGCAGGGTGCAGACGCCCAAATCCATGACAACAGGGGTTACATCGGACACCGCCCTTTGTCTGGTGAAAGAGATCGCAATGATGACAAATCTACCACACTCCTTAGGAGAAAGCAAATATTCGCTTAGCCTCCCAAACAAGAAAGAATTGAAATAGTCCAAGGGCTGATCAGTTTCTTTCACGGACCCAATGATTATCTCTTCAACTCCTTCGATTGTCCTCACGGTGAAATTGGTTCTCAACTCCAATAGGAAAGTTTTGACTCCGACCGATGGCTTGTACTCACACCGATGAATCATATCAGCATCCACCCAAAAATTGTAGCGATATTCATACCCAAAATTATTTGTATCCATCACTTTTTTGGGTAGGAGATCTGAAACCGGTTGTTCCAACATCTTTTTGGGGAGATCTGAAATCTGGCTAGGGTTTCGGAAGAGGAAGAGGAAACGAAAACGCTTATACTAATATTATCAAGAATAGTCGAATAACTAATAACAATCCCCTTTAAAAAACAAGAACCTAATAAACTACATATTAAGTTGAATCAGCTCGAGACTAGAAGTATCTGTATTATATTTTTTGTTTTATTAGCAATTGTTTTTGTGAGCTAGCATTATTATTATTATATATTTTTTACATTGAAGAAGATAAATAGGTGTTGTCATTTTAAAGAATTCAATGTGTACTTAAATATACCCTTCGTTTAACTATTATTATTATTTTTTGGTTTCTTACCGTTACTCTCACTCAATTAAGTGAGAGACTAATCTCTGAAAGTATCGAAGGAGTCTCTCCTAAAAAAAAGCAACTAGAGTATCTCAAAAAATTACTCTCACTTAATTGGGTTGTGAGAAACTCTGAAAACTAAAAAAAAGTAATAATAGTTGAAGTAAGGGTATATTCAACTACTATCAGTGACACAATTATATTTAGTTGTTAAAGATGTATTTGTTCATCTATCTTTGAAATAATCAAAGTTCCATTTAGAATGAATAATTAATATGTTCATATGACTATATACATAATGAATCAATGTATAATGGAGTTATGAAAGTAAACTGTTATATTGCTAATAGAGGTTGATTCAAGTGGTTAATGAGTTGACTTTTCAGGGCAAGATTCAGAGTTTGAATTCTACTTGGGTGTGTGTGAATTAAAATAAATAAATAAATAAATAAATTGTTATATTATAAGGTGTTTTACGTTAAAAAATAAATAAATAAAATATTGTGATATGTCATGGATAATATTGTCTAAGTATTTTAAGTCGATATACAATGAGTATTGGTTCGGGAGGAAACCAAAATTAACGATAGATCTTTTGCGGCGGCCTTCTTCCTCACGTAAAAACTTTGCCGCCGGCCTTCTTTTGTGGCGGTTCTTCTACCGCCGCCTTTCGCATCACCATGGCTGACGTGGGCGATTTGCCCAATACTGTCACGGAATTTCCAGGCGCACCCGCTGCTGCTCCTTCCTACGTAGCGTCCTTGGCGGGTAAAGGCACACACGAGCCTTTTCTTCTCCCTGATGAAAAGACACGCATCAAGAACTTTGATCTATTAAAATTTCAAACTTTAGGAACCAAAACGGAGTTCAAGGGCTTACCTGCTGTCGTGTTTTCGCATGACGGGTGCGAGATTCTCAATCAACGATTTAGATTATCAATTATTGGTAAGTTTTCTCAAGGTGTTTCCGACTATGGCGCAATTGAAATTTTATTTTTCTAAGATTGATTTCAAAGGAACTGTTCGAATTAGTTTGCTTAACGAAACTCATGTGTTGATTCGATGTGGTAATACGGATGACTATGCGAGATTATTTATGAAAGGAACATGGTATTTTCGTGATTTTTCAATGCAAGTGCTTAAATGGACGCCGGATTTCAATCCGGATGTTGATTCGCCTGTTGTCCCAGTTTGGATTTCCTTCCTCAGGCTTCCATCACAATTAATTGACAAAGATGGGATGTGGAATTTGGCTGAGCAAGTAGGTAAACCAATTAGAGTGGATTAACTCACGGCGAAGTTTGAAAATACTTTTGAGCCTAGGGTCTGTGTCGAATTAGATGTTTCTAAGCCTCTTGAGAAGTCTGTTTGGGTGAGATACGGTGATTGGAGTTATACGTAAGAAGTTCGTTATGGTAAAATTCCAGATTTCTGCTTAGGTGTTGCCGTTTGGGTCATAAATCGAATGCTTGTAAAAGTGGGGAAGATCCTTGTGATGGTGGTGAAAATGGGAAGGATGAGGCTGATAAGGATAACATGGAAAATGGGGGTGATGATGGTGGGAAAGAAGGAGGTGTGCGTGAGCATCAAAAGTGTTAGATAAAGAAAGTTTGACTTACGGATTGTAATCAAACATGTGGCTTATAGCAACGGATCTTCCACAGAAAATAACCAGGAACTACCCAAAAATCAAACACTTTCCATGTGTACTGGGGACGGGAAGGGTCATTCCCAAACTCCACATATACTGGGAACGGCCATTCCTATTTTCGGCAATGAACAGTAAAATGGCCCGAAAGGGCCGTTCCGGCCTGGTTCGAAAAGCTGGAGCAGAAACATACATTACAGAAGCAGGGGAAGCTTCAAATTTGCCAAAAATGGCCAAAATCCCATGCCTCAAAGTTGCCACAACTTAACAAATTGCACAATTAATTCACATAAATCATGCTTGGCATATTAGCACTCAAATAACTCAAGAAAAACGGAATTCAAAGGCATAATCCAAGGATGTAAGAATCAAGCTAAAATAATTAATCACCTTAAATGCTCAACTACCAAAGGATTATATGCAATAAATACAACACATACAACATATACAACTCATTTATAAAGCTAGAATTCAATGATAACAAGCAAAGAGCACATATTTAAGTTTTTAGCCAAACCCTTACTATTCACGTAGGGAAGCCAATGCATACCAAACTCACTCCAAACTCAGAAATTAAACCATAGAAATGACGAGCACAACGAGGGGAAACCGAAACATACTTAAGTTCGAGAAAAGACGAAGAGTCGAGGGAGATCTTGGCTTGAGAAGGATGGAGATCAACTTGGGGTTTCTTGGCTTCTTTGGCTTAAGAGCTGCTGCTGTTGTTACGTGAAATGTAAGAAGGGAAAAATGGTTCAGCCTTTAAGGGCTGGACAGGTCGGTTCACGGGTTCGGTTCAAGGTTTTCTGGTTCAAGTTGGTTCGGTTAAAAAATTACGGATTCAAACAAGGCCAACTCAATTAAAACAAGTAATTCACATATAAAAATTAATTCAAATAAATTCATATAAGTTCAAATAATTCAAGGAATTCATATACAATTAATTTAAGTGTACATATTTGATAAATCACATAATTTACCTGTACCGACTGTGAGTCGGGGTGTCACAATATGTACTTTGAGGGCTTATCCCGCTTGTTATAAGAGTTTGAAAACTTTTTTATACGTATGTAAGATATGTCTTCGTTTGTTTTGAAAAGCTTTGGATGTATGTGGGTCCATAGTGAGATTTGACCTTTAAAAATAGGTATGTCTGCGTTTTGAACTTTGATTCCTGTTTGGGCCCCGGGAATGTGGGTAAGGAGCACCCGGGACGGCTATGGGGACACCGAGAAACCCTCCTGTACACATTTCATTTGAGATGATTCGCCCAACCTTAGGAGGTTGAGGAAGGGAGGGTTTTCTTGAGCTGGCGGTGACCACCATGGAAGGAGTAGGTAGGAGTGATTAGCCCCGTCTTAGCCAGAGGTCAACTTAATAGTTAGGGATCGTAAACCTTCTATCACTTGGTGTAAAGTATGGTTTCTGATTTTGTTTGAATATGAATTTGCTTCTAAGGATTTTGGAAGGAATACTCGTACTCGCCGAGTTAGTCTAAGTTGTTCTGGAATTCGTAAAACGAGAATGGACTCTTAACTCTTAAAATTGGTTGTTTTGGTCTTCGGTCCTAAATTTTTTTTTAAGTATATATATCTATTATCATGGGAAACGTTTTAGCTTGCAAAAACCATCCCCAGTTCATGGACTACTTTGAGTTTGATACTTGGTTTGCTCTATATGTATATATGGGTGCGTGTGTTAGCTCCCTCACCAGTCTTTCGGACTGACCCTCGCCGTTGTTCTCTTTTTCCCCCATTTCTTTTGAGTTGCAAGTACAGGATAGAGGATTGAGCTAGGCGGCAAGTTTGTTCTTGAGTCTTACTTGTGGTGTAGCTCGATTCTGCATTTTGCATCGTAGCGGATTTATTTATGTATTTACGAGCTTTTAGATATATGTGTTTTGGATTTGTTAGTTCGTTCTTTTGGCCCGGGATGGGCATGATGCTATGTATATGAATTGTATATGTCGTTGATGAATTGATATGATGATTTTTAGCATGCTATGATATGTTTTAAATCGCTTCTGCACATATTTGTTTTGATCCACACTTTGATTGAGGGTCTAGATCGCCTAGCTTAGGAGAGTTTTTGTAACGCTCCGCGTATTCGTACGTACAAGTATGACTTCACAGGGTTCGATACTTGTGCTTTTAAGTATTTAAGTATGCCTTTATATGTTAATTTTAATATTTATATGCTAATTGAATTTATAAGAAGTAATTATTGAATTATGAATATGAATTTTGAATGTTTATGCATATATGATTTCGAACTTGATCCGTTTGAATCCGAATTCAATTCCGATTTTTGTGGAAATTTGATATGCATGAGCTATGTGAGATATGAACATGTTTATATGCTCGTTATATGTTTTAGAACTTGTTTGATTTGGTTTTTAGTTCGTTTTTGTGACACGCGACTTAAAGGGGCTAAAGAGCCTTTAGCTCACCTTGGGTTCCGGACGGCATAACTTGAGCTCGGGAATTCAGATTTGAATTCCGTCACCACTATTGGACTTGTTTCAACGATTAAGAGCTAATGGAATAAGCCTCATCTTTTTCTAAGCCCGTTTGAACCACGAAATTCCACCGAACCGAGCCCGTTTGTCAAAACTGCCACCCTTGACCATTTTTATCATATCTCCCTCATCCCTTGACCAAATCACTCCAAACTTGGACCCACTTACCCCTATCACCCCATACCAGCCCCATTTTGGCCACATTCCAAGAAAGAGGGAAAAGTGGCTGCCTAAACCGAGCTCCAAGGGAGGAAAAAGAAGAACTATTCACCCTCTTTGATTTCAAGCTCATACCACCACCATTTCTTCTCCAGCTTGAAAGGTAAGCACATGATTGTATTATCCATTCTCCTTGTGGTCATTTCAAGCTATGATTTGTTGATTTGCATTGAAGTTTGAGTGTTATATGATTTATGGAATGAATAGTTAGGTTAAATGCTTATTTTTGAATCATGTGATCAAACATATGTTATTTTAAGATTTGAGACTTGTTTGATGATCACTTGAGCTCCTTTAGTGCAATTATGAACTTATAAATTTTGTTAGTTAGTTAATATTCAATAGACCATTAAAGCTCTTCAAGAGATAATTGTGTAATATTGATTATAGTTGATGCATTCTTGCAATATTTGAATCCCATGAGTGTGTGTACTTGAATGAGGTGGTGTTGAGCTTGTTTTGAGTACGTTTTTACATGGATTCCTTACCTTCTTTCTGCTCTTTGAACCTGCCTTGCTGCTGTGTTAATGGAGAAAAAAAGGGGTGTGTTTGATGCTTTGTCGCTACTATGAATTGGAGAAGATGATTGCCCGCTGCCTTGAGTAACCCCCGTTACCTCCTTTACACTTAGAATTTGTAACCCCCGTTACCTTGTTCCTTTGTTTAATGGAAATGATCTACCTTGTGTAACCCCCGTTACCATACTTTGCCTTAGGCCTAGTAACTCCTGTTACTCCCCCTTGTTTCTGAGATGTTTGCTTACGGTTTTGTCCTTTCATTTTTTTTCATCCCGATTTCATTCTCCGTTACCTATCCAAACGAGCTCCGTTTGACCTGAAATTTTAACCAATTAAACCTCTTGAAGGCTAGAACATTCTCCAATTAGAATCACCTTAAAATTCATCTTGGTTTGTGAGATATAATCATTTGAAAATTGTGTTGCCACTTCGCCGGAATTCTGCATTTGTCCAACTTCAAACCTACGCCATTTTCACATCGCTTTGAACCATGATTCGATCCATATATCATTGGAAAGACCTGCTTGTCTATTTTCATATCCATCAAACAAAACTTAATTCCAACTTCTAGAACTCAAGTTATGCCCAATTTTCTCGAGCTTGTGCATACGAAAAACTATCAGCTTTCACTAAAACTTGCTCAAATCCATTTTCTTGCTTTCCTTCCACTTCCTCGGACTTTGTATGTGGTTTGAATGAATTATATGCTTGATTTATTGATAATATATGATATATTTTTATATTTTTGTAAATTTTATGTTGTGAATTCAATGTGTAAATGTGAAATGAAAACGTGAACGTTTAAGTGCTATAATGTGACCTTCTTTGTAACCCTTACGTTCTTTATGTGTTTTAATGGATTCCTTTTATCCCAACTTGATCCTTATGCATTGTTAACATATATTATGACCTGTTATGAATTGAGTATTGAATGAACGAATGATATTGAATGAACGAATGACAATGAATGGGCACGATCTATTCGTGTAATGAATGATTGAATCGTTTATGCATCTAAGTGGTATTAATTGTGCACACGAACATCTTCATACCATATTGTTACTTCTTATGCATGTCATATCACGTTAATGCATTGTCGTGCGTCATATTTTGGTTCATTTGGAGTCTTGAGTCTCACGAATGCACCGTGTTATCTTTTGTACAGGTTTCTTCAGAGCGGAGACTTTGTCGGGTTCATAAGCTATCTTCAAGTCTTCTTTTCTTCTTGGTTTTGTTCGGTAAGGTGTATCCAAGTGGGTTTCTCTTCTATTAGATAAAATTGACCCGATATATCCAATGTTCAAAGTTTGAAGCCAACTTATTATTATATATATATATATTGAGTCTTTTCTAAGAGTCAATGATTTAACGTTGAAACCCTTTTCTTTTAATGAATCCTTACCCAATGTTTGGTGAGATCAGTGATCACAATGAATAATGGGGCCCTGGGACTAAGTGTACGTGGCTATCCGGGGAAGCATGGGCTGACGGTGATCCCCGTGCACTAGTCCCACCAAAACTACGGCGATACCGGCCCTCGCTAGGAGATTAGCGAGGAATGGGAGCCAGGCCTTTAGGGAGTCATGAACCTCACTGGCCACAATGAATGGGTGGACGGGTCTTTGGCCGACAGGGGCGGATTCAGGATTTCTCGGTAGCCGGGGCTAAAAATTTGTAGTCTCTGGATCACTAATTATGTTTTTAGAATTAAATTCTACATTATCAATATTAATTCTTTTTTGGTTGGCAATCGAACTTGATGATTCAATAGAACTCTTCGATCTTTTACTAAAATACCTATGCATGATTACAAACTATGATGTCAATTCAAAAAAATAATTCATTAGTTAGTATGTAACGCCCGAGCGCGAGACGTCACATCCCCCGTACCATGACCCGACCCGTATACGAAATGGATTTCCATACACGTGCCGAATCATAGCGAACGGAGACATACACACTCGCTAAGCCAGGCGGGACTAGCCTATAACTTAAACCCCAACAACAATCAAAGTAACAACAGAGCAATAGAAAAGCGGAAGCAATCATTCATATATTATATATTGAGCTAAATGCTCTAGGTACCAACATGTAATTCATATATTGAGCTATACGCTCTATGTACCAATATTTTATGTAAGATACATATAGGTACCATATACATGTACGCTCCATACATATACAAAATCCCAAAATGAACAAAATGTAATCATATGCGTGTAAAGGAAAGGCTAGACACGATGCAAGACTCTCCCTGACTGGTATCCCGCCTAGCATCCCCCTTCCTGCAAAAACAACTGAAACAGCTCCGGGTTCAGTCTTAGACAGACTGGTGGGTATAAAAAGATAGGCATAATATCATAATATTGCGGAATTTAACCACGTACATGCAAATTATAATCCTTATTCGAGGTTTTGAATCCTTTTTCCCAAATGGGAAAATAAATACGACGAATAGGATTATAACCATTCATTTCATTCATTAGGTCATTCGTGACCCGGCGAGAGGGCGTGCATTATCTCCAACCACCACCTCGTGTAATTCATTAATCATTCATTCATTCGTTCATACATTCTTTCTTTCGTGCACATTCATTAGAACATTCATTCGTTCATTCATATACTCCTTTTTCCTCCGTGTAGGGAACGGGTTTGCAAGGCCCGAACCCTCATTCATTAATGCTAGAGGGGTACATGAATCCCCAAAAGCGCGGGACCCCTTTCATTCACTAATCTCCTAGTGAAATCCAGGTTGCCGAAATTGTTGGAACTAGTATAAATGGATTCCCGTCAGCCCATGCTTCCCCGGTTCACCATTACACTAAGTCCCGGGCCCTTATTCATTGTGATCACTCAATCATTACTCGCCAAAATATTTGGTAGGATATTCAAGAAAAAGGCTTTCGTTTAAAAAATTTGCTCATTAAAACTTGGTATAAATACCTATATAGGGTTTTGGCCAAAATCTTGCACATTAGGTGTTCGGGGTCATATTGTTATCTAATAGAAGAAAAACCCACCTGGTAGACAAAAAGAACTCGACAAAGCTCTCACTGCCCGACCTCGTCACCAACTGGATCAAGATCTGTGTGACAAAGGTAGTGTGAGACTCAATTATGACCACATTAGACGCTCGGCTATGCAATCATGCTATGGAATGCTTAAAATGCAATAATATGTTCAATTATGGTCATGAATGTCATCGAATCCAATTAAACACATAATTCACCAAGTTTCGTTCATTATACGGTAAAACCGTATTCATTCCCGTTCATATCGTTCATACTTTCATACTTTCATTCATATGGTCATCAATATCATATATCAATCATAAAACATAGCTTTAATATAATCACGTTACATACAATTCACAAATACTAGCAATAAACGCAAAACAAGCAATAAAAGAGTTCCCCCAAAGCTGCCATTTCAAATGACACGGCCGTGTTGAGTTTTCAAAGGAAACGGACACGGCCGTGTCCGAGGTTTAAAATCAGAAAAATTCAAAGTCGAGGGCTTGACACGACCGTGTTGAGTTTTCAAAGCGTTTGGACATGACCGTGTCCGAGATTTAAATTCAGAAAAAATCAAAGTCGAGAGCCCAACACGGCCGTGTCCATTTTCAGTTCAAAGCTGACACGGCCGTGTCAGCTCATCGTTTTGCCAAGAAAAACAGAGCAGAAGCTCTGTTTTTCGAGGGAAAAGCTTTGCAAAAACAGGGGCAGCAACAAGGAAGCTCTTATACACCCTTAGACATGCTTTCAATTCATATAATTCACATATAACATGCAATTCATTCATATATACAAGAATTCATACATAAAATTGGTAAAAGATCACTTAACAACAAGCTTTCATCCATGGAAGCTTCAAGCTCCATTAATGGCAAATCATATAATACATAACCAACATGAGATCCAAGCATATATAAATGATAAGGAAGTTATAAGGATCATTTATCAAGCATCAAGTTTCACTTTAAACCATTAAAACCAAGGATCAAGTCCAAACCCTCAATTCATGCTCATACTCCAAACAACATGAATCCTTCACTCATGCCAAGCTATTCCTAGATGAAAAGATAGAGGAGGAGAAGGAGTCTACAAATTACTCATTACCTTGAGAGGAGATGGAGAATTAGTAACTCTTGAGCTCAAGGTTTGGATGATCAACAATGGAGGGTTTTTGGAGCTTCTCTTCTCTCTCTTAGAGCTGATAATGATCGATGAATGGGGAGGCAAGGAGAAAGAATGCTGATATTTAGTGGTAAAGTGGGTAGAATACGGGTCGGTTCACGTCCGGTTCGTTTAAGAAACGGTTCAAACAAGTTACAAGGTCGAGGCTATGGAAAGGTTCATTGTCGAAGGTTCAAACGGTATCGAAAAAGTACGGGGTCAAGTTTAATGGATAGGTATCGTCGAAACAAGTTCAACGCCGGTTACGGATCTCGATTTCGAGGTCCGGAGCTCAAGATATCGCGAAAACCGTTCAGGGTTGCCTATATACAAATAGGTCCCTAAACTTTCAAAAAGTGGCAATTAAGCCCAAACTCAATTTCCAATTGAGTCCAAAACATTCAAATAAGTTACAGTCAAGTCCGCGAATTACACGAAACATATAATTCCATTCAATTAACACCGAATTCATGAAATTCACATTCTCACAATTTCGTTCATATATTCAAAGCACACATTGGAATTCATATAAAATTTAAACAATTAAATCAAATTAGAAACAAATTCAATTAGTAAAACAAGATATAAACTCATATAATTAAATGTAATTGCGCACGTAACTCTTACCTGCACGTGTGAAAACACGGGCGTTACATAGTACTGTCAATAAACATATAAAATTTGAATATTTTATAAGCTTGCAAAGCTTAAACATTCAGTAAGAATTTACAGAAACAACTATTTCACAAAAATTGAAAACTAAGAAGTAACCACTTCATAAAAATCTTCAAAATTTGCACAAAATAAAGCTGAAAAATAAAGGGATGAATTTACAATTGGAGTTCGGGACAAGCCCCTGTTAGGAATAGTGCCCTAGAAAGCCGATTCGACGTAATCTGCTTTGGGACTTTTCTTGTATCACAGACAATCTTTGAATAATATACGATTGATCATAGGCAAACACTTCTTTATATGCCAATACGTGTTTTGAGTGTTTCCATTATGTGCGCATGTATGAGAACTCCCCTAATCCTGATGACTTTAGGACTCTACCATTTAGGTGAAATGGTTCATGAAACGAGCCCTATATCACATAAGTCATGATTAGTAAAATACTCCAAGCCGATGAGTCCTACAGACAGTGGGAGTGTCAACCTGACTCCTCTAAGGCTTGCTTGTGGGATCACGCCGTTAAGAAGGACCACCTTGTTTCATGTAGGTGCAAAGTGTATAGTTGATACGTGCGTGATACATGAGGGTGCTTACTTTAATAAGTAAGTTCACTGAGGTGCCCCGTGTGAGAACATTCCTAAATGGGAAAGGAACTTTCTATTTCAGGAAAAGGAAACTTCCAGATTAGGAAATATCTCACGAGTCATTGATGTGATTAATTGATCCTTAGACTTGAGGTTCCATGTCACTTTATGAGTTAACTCTGTAGTCTTAGGTATAAGCTTTAAAGGGTGTTGCCTTGGACAACTGATTCAAGGCTTATGCTGGGGCTGCACAAGTGATTCATGAAAGTGAATGAGAATCAAGAAAGGACCTACACTTGCGTTTGCAAGGTGATCTCTTATTGTGTAAGTCATTCATATGCCATATGGAGTCCTTGGCCAAGGCAGTAGATCAAGACATCAAGAAAAGGGTTTCTTGGATTGAGATCAAATGGATATGAAATGCACTTAGATTTAAGACCGGATTATTAGGGTTCTAATTATTCCCTTACCCTAGATCTTGGTTGAGAGATAGTAAGTAGGAGGATTGTATCTCACATGAATCAATGACTTAAAGGTTCTGTCGAATCCGAACATTCCAATTCAGCTAGGGGTTAAACACCTGTTGCTAGACTATGGTCGTTTAATCTGTGGACTGATTAATTAATTAGTGAATTAATTAATTAGGGTCACTGCTAATTGAATTGAGAACCTAGAGGGTCACACACAACAACTTGGTTACATGAGTTGAGGCTTTAAAATGATTAAACGAGTTAATCGGGCCTAGAGGGTTCCATACGTGTGAAACCACACGTGTGGGTCATGTGATTGGACAGGTGTCATTGGGACACGTGTACCACACGTGTTTATTTGATTAAATATTAAATAATTAATTTATTAATTATTTAATAGACTTTGGTTTAATTTTGAATTAAAAAGAAAGTCTTATTTTAGAGAAAAATAATCTAGTTAATTAATTGTGAATTAATTAATTAGATAAAATAAGTTATTTATTTTAAATAAATAAAGTATAAAATTATCCAAAAATAGTTTGGATATTTTTAGCTCTCTTGAAAGTTAATTTGAATTTGAATTCAAAGTCAAAAATCAAAATTACTTGATGATCAAGTAATAGGAGAGAGGGACCAAATCCTTAGTCCATAAGGACTAGGATTTTCGGTCCTCCCTTCCTATATATAGGGGAGCTCGAGCTCCCCTTAGAGCTAATCGAGAATTCTTTTGGTTCATGTGTTGAACACCATCCTTTCTCCAAGATAAATAAAAACCCTAGGTTAAGCCTAAACACTAACTAGAGAACTAGCATCCTTACTAGTTAGATTGTAGCCAAGTTGGTGGACTATCTCTAGAGAGCTTCAAGTTAGAAGTTTTGAAGATTCGAGCTTTACCAAAAGTGGGGATCAAGCAAAACGATCAGAAGGGATGATGAAACGATTCTGAACCCGACATGAAACGAATGAAAAAAACGAACTAAAGAAGATGGCGAAAACCGTTCGTCCATATCCTGAAGGATGAATTTTTTCACGAGGGTTTTGTGACTGACAGTTTTCTACTTTCGCAAAACTGGTTTTCGAAGGGAGTTTCAATCCTGCTTTTCTCGTTTCATGTTTCTCTCTTTATGTTATATTGTTAAGAACTTCCCTAACATGAATTGATCTATGTTGGTGTGGATTGTTATCCCTACAATGGATTCTGAAGTAGAAAGAGACTTTCGAGGAACGGGTTGCCATTACCGCATGAAGCGCGTTTGAGGGCGGCTCAAAACATGTCAAGAAAGCTACTACCCAAGTGAGTTTCTTGATCTCTACGAATTTGGATACACGATTGCGAGTCCAAGATCCTTTTGTTGGAAATTTTTTTTAATTTCCGTTGCTTTCTGATTCCTGTTTTCCAACAGCCCCCCCCCCCCCCCCCCCTCGCCCTATGCTGGCTCCGCCCCTGTTGGCCGAGTCCGTCCACTAACCGGAGGAAAAAAGGGTAAATGATTATGAATGAATGAATGATTACGAACGATTATGAATGAATGAATGTTGTGTGATCGCTAAGAAATGAATGAAGGGTTAATGCACACACGAGGAGAAGGTTGGAGAATTCGCCCACTCGCCGGGCTCACGTAACGACCTAATGTAATGAATGAATGAAATTGATTGTTGTAATCCGGAGCATTGTTTTCTTTATTTTCACCCACTTGTGGAAATGTTTCAAAACCTCACCTGGGATTATAACTTGCATGTGTGGGTGTTTAATTTCTGTATTATTATTGTACTAAACCCCTGTTTTATATCCACTAGTCTCTTAAAGACTGAACCTGTCTTTGTTTTCAGTTTCTCTTGCAAGTTTTGGAGTGCTGGATGGGATTTCGGGCCCGTAGAGTCTTGGGGAGTCGTGTATAGCCTTCTTTTATGTTACACTCATACCACTTGTATTGTTATTTATGATCATGAACGCCTGCGAGTGCTTTAATGTTTAGATTTTGCAGCCTGTGAGCTCTCTGTTATGTTATTGATATGTTAATGCTTCCCCTCATGATTCTTTAACCTGCACGTGTTTCCTTTAATGCTTAAATGGTTTTGAAGGTTTAGCTCCCGCCTAGCATAGTAAGTGAGTTGTGTCCCCATTCGCTCTAATTCGGTACGTGTATTGATTACTCATTTCATATGCGGGTCGGGTCTTAGTGCGGGGGATGTGGCGTCTCGCGCTATAGTTTTTGTTTGTCTCTTGTTCGCTATTGTTTGGCGCGTGTACGGATATTCCATTTCGTTACACATGTTGGGCTCTAGTGCGGGGGATATGGTGCCCATCGGTCCGGGTGCTACAGGGACAATCCGCACGAAGGGTGTTTGATAGATGAGATCAAACATCACTAGAAAGCTTCTATTGACCTTAAGTTACTTGAAACTTTCTTTGTTTTGAAACGAACATTGCAAGTAAATGATTCACTTTTGGATTTTTTTTAAAAAAAATTTACTGCTTCAACTCTGTGTTTTCCAACAGCCACCACCACGTGGCGTATGTAGTCTGCGCACACCAGCACGCGCGCCACCACCTTCGTAGCCATCACCTCCGCATGCTACCACCTTGCGCGCCACCACCTTCGCAGCCATCGCCTCAGCACGCCACCACCTTCCTTGCCACCACCTTCGCAGCCATACCTCCGCACTCCACCACCCTTCTCCCACAAGTTCTGCTTGGATCTCAATTTCGTGTGTAATTTTTGTTTTCACCTATTTTTAGTATTTTGAATTTGTCAATGTTTGGGGAAATGGTGATTTCAATGGGTTTTGGGCCATTTCTAAAAATTTATGCAATTCAATGTTATTGAATTCAGATAGAGGATGATTATATGGTTTTGAAATGTGGGTGAGAAAATGGAAAAAAGTATGAATCTTTGGTTATTACGTTTGTTATTACTAGGTTTGGAGTAAAACTCTTACAAGGAAAACAAAAATCTGGCAGCGGGAAACTTAGATCACGAGTCGAGCCGAGCCAGCAAAAAAACTAAGGCTCGCTACCTTACGAACCAGGTTTGAAACCTAAATATCTAGTGCGAGCCCGAGCCCGAACCACAAAAAAATACTGAGGCTTGGCTCGGCTCGGCTCATTGCCATCCCTATGTACAACCCCTTCTTCTTGGTAACATGGGCTTTTAGCTTTGGGAACAAAACCCAGACGGGCACGATTGATGACTCAATCTTAGGATCAAAATCTACAGTCCATTTTTTCGCATTGGAAAAGTCTTGAAATACTAAGTGTCCTTTGAAAATAATCGAGCATAATCATCGTGATTGTCGCAGTTAATCAGAATCACTCTCTCATTTAATAGACTGAGAGATATATCCTTAACAAAAACCATCTGTTGAAAGCAATACTCGAGATAATGCATAGACGGTTATCCTCGAGTAAACTCCCCTACACGCGCAAATTCGAAATCCTCTCATAATCCCTCTTCCTCCTCCATAGAGAAAACCATCGCTAGTCTTCCTCGATATTCTGTTACATGACCAAAAGGGGTGAAAGTCTCCGAATCAAAGCTTTTGAGCTTTGCGATTTCATCGGAAGGCGAAAGTCTTTCGTCTTTGTTGCCACCACCTTCGCATAGCTTAAATCCGGCGGTTTATTGACGGCCGGAAGTGCAATCAGATCTCCCATACTGTGGCATGTCAGGGGCTAAGTTTCGACAGAGACAACTCTAATGATAAAAATAATATATTATTTTTTCTCTCCCTTCTCTCTTTATTTCTAAGGAGAATTATCGATAACTACCCCTTATCCACACCCAATTTTAGTTACCTTATCAAAAATCTTTTAGTACTAACTACACGTTTGGAAAACTAATTTTTATTTAAGATCTATTTTAAATAAAATTACTCTATTATCCATAAGAGAGGATTATAAAGACCCACGACACCCACGGTTTCACTTCCAACACAAAGAAAGAGAATTTCTACAACAAAAAACTTTCTGAAAGAGAGAGACGATAAAGAGAGAAAGAAACTAAAGATGGAGAAGATGAAGATTTAGTGGAGAGACGAAAAAGATTTAGTAGAGAGGCAGAGAGTAAAGACGGAGAAGATGGAGAAGAAAAAGAAGATGGAGAAGATTTAGTATAATTAGGTATTGAATGGTTCAAAATAAGATATTGAATATATGGTATTGCATGGTTCAAAATAAGGTATTAAATTGAAAACAAAAGGTTTTGGGGATAACATATTAATATTAAGGTATTCAGTTTTCAAAATAAGGTATTGAAATAAGAACATAAGGTACTAGTATAACACATCAGTATTCTGAAAGAAGTTTTCAAAATAAAATATCATAAAAGAAGGTGAATCACCTATTATTTGTTGATTTATATGGCGAAAAATCATAAAAAAAGTTTTTCTTTTTTATCATTGTATAATAAAGTATTAATTCACTTGAATGACAGAGAAGTTAAATAATAAAGAAAAACCGAAAACTGCGGAGAAATAAATGAAGGACATTACCGTAAATTTAGTATTTGGGGAGTTAGTACTAAGACAAACTATTTTGTGGTGCAAACTAAAATTCTCTACATCACGGTTACTTAAAACTAATTACCCCTTGCTAAATAGTATTTATTGAGGTTAATATTAAATGCATATTTTTTTATACTTTTAAGGGGCCATAGTTAATAACTCCCTTCTAATTAGAAATAATTTAGTTTACTCCCCAATGTAAAAAAAAATTATGCTAACTCTCCAATCCGCCAAATTTATAATTTGATTTCACTCTCCACTCACCTAATTGACTGCAATACCCTTGCTTATTTCTTTTTCATTTTCATACTTCAATTTTAAACTTGAGTATTTTAACTTTTACGAATAATACTCTATTTTTAAATTTAAATACTTTAATGTTTATGAATAATACTTCAATTATAAATTTAGGTAATTTAACTTTTACGAATAATACTCTCAATTATAAATTTAGGTACTTTAACTTTTATGAATAATACTCTAATTTAAAATATAAGTACTTTAACTTTTACGAACAATACTCTTTTCACTTTTCTTTTTCTTTATTTTTTCTTTTTGTAATTCAATTTTAAACATGAGTACTTTAACTTTTACAAACAATGCTCTACTTTTAAATCTGAATACTCTATTTTATAATTCGGAAACATTATAATATTATGTTTTATTATTTGGATACTCTAATTTATAATTTCAATACTTTATTTTATAATTTGGATACTCTATTTTTTTTTCTAATTAGTACTTCAAAATATAAATCAACAGTTAATTTTTATCCCACCATCCACCTACACAAAATAAAAAAAAATTTAATTTTTACATATGAAGTATGAAAATTATATTTTGAAGCATTAATATACAAAACAAAAGTATAAAATCGTGTATTTGAGGTATTCTGTCAACAAAATTTTTTGTGTGGGGGGAAAGAGTGATGTGTTATGTTATTTCATGTTTCTTCAAGGTTATTTTAGTAATTTTGCGAAAAATGGGGAGTGAAATCAAATTACAAATTTAAACTGAGGAGTTAGTAATAATATTTTTTCCATGTGGGAGTGATGTTAAATTTGTCTAGTGCCTTGGGGAGTTTTGCCACATTCCCCCTTAATTGGGTGTGAAAAATTGGGAGTGAAATCAAATTACAAATTTAAACAGGGGAATTAGTAATAATATTTTTTCCATAGGGGAGTGATGTCAAATTTATCTAATGCCTTGGGGAGTTTTGCCACATTCCCCCTTAATTTTTAATATATTTAAATAATATTAATTTTTTATTTATACACAAATCGAGTGTGCGAAGTTACCCGTTAGAATAACTTGCCACGGTATGCTTTATGTTAATATAAGTTGACAAGATAAAATTGTGTTATCACAACAAAATTGGAACCAAAATAATATTCCTAAGGTAGGTTGACAACCTCCTACTACAATAACAATCGCTAAAACCACACCAATATCCTCCACATAAGTTGCACCAATACCCCACCAAACGATGATTGACAATGTGATGTATAGATTTCAATTGCTTTAGTTCAAATCTTATTCACAATCTCAATCACATGCAACTGCCCCTCATTACTGGGGCTAAAGAAATGCCAACTCGAACCATGAAAGGCTCGAAAAGAATCATCAGAAGAAGAAATGCTAACTCCAAATTCATCAGCAAAGCTCCTCACAGCCAAAATATGCCTCCGGGAATGCGCCACAGACGAACGCTTGCAAACCGACACTTGCTCTTCATATGCACGAAAACTGTTCCCAAACACAATGAGCCGATTCAACTGATCAACTACCCAATTAGCTTCCAAGAGATTGTCATATAACTCTACCTCACAATGTGGCATGAAAAATAGAGTAGGTTTAAGGGCTTGTCTCCGACCTTGCTCGTTTACTGACAAAACGGAACAACCAAGAGATGTCAGAACCTTGGATTCTGTCAGGGAGATTATTGGATCGAACACTTGTATTTCTCCAATCCAATCGAATTTCCTCTTCATTAGAAGGGCAAGACTTAGCTGCAGTCGAGGGGGCTCGAATGATTCGATGCTACCAATACCGTAAATTACCATCTGCATCTTTTCCTCGGGACCCAAAACCTTGAGGAATCTAGCCAATATTTCTGGAGTTTGCATTTGGCTCAAGAAAGAATGGCAGAATTCTGAGTTTTCGAGTTTTTGAATACATATCTGCATTTTGTGCACTAGTTTTGATTCTCGCTCAGGATCTGCTTCTAGATCTGTTGGAGCCCATAGCTGTACTTCTTTTTCTCGTTTCGGGATAATGAATTTGTGGGAAGCTCTATTTTTCTTTCCACGACGGGGCAAAACAACTGTCCAATCTTCGGAAGTAGAAGCAGCCATTGTTGCAAGCACTGAACTCTTCCACTGATCAAAGCAGCAAAGAGGAATATTCAATTTCGTAGCTGAAGTTCTTGAAAAAGTTTCGAACACAGATATAATTACTTCTAATAATCTCGTGCTCAGCTCAATTTAAAATGGAACATCATATAAACGTAGTCAATTTCATTTGCTAGAAAATGATTCTGTTTAATTTGAATGTGATCAGAATAAAAGCGACATACGCTTCTCCCCAATCACTTCAAGCATTTCCTTATCATTTCTCGCGAAATGTAAGGATCACAATGAAAGTTCTCCAAAATGTAAATGAAACATGGTCGAACATAGCTTGGAACTAGATTCATTAAATCAGGAGAGATGAAATTACAATGTTTTACCAAAATCCCAATTCCAACCCTAAGCATCCAATCGCCTCATAAAAGAACTCATAAACCAGCTCTCCAAATGGTTCTTACATCTCTATCAAAAAGCAAAAGGAAAAATCACAATTTTATCAAAAATAATGAATAAAAAAGTCACCACCAATGATGCCACCAAGGTACCAAATTTCAAGTGTACAGCGACGAAACAACCCAAATTCATACTCGGGAAAAATAATGAAACATTTACGGCCTAAAAGTACGTGTTCATAGAAATATCGAATCGAACTGAAGCTGAACATACAAAGGCTCTTATTAATTAGGATATAGTTGAATAATCTAACAACGTTACCTCAAGAATCAAAACGAGACGGCGGCGATCGAAATTGATTGGAGTAGTGGATGAGAATACCTGGCGTCCGTCTCTGAATCACTATTGAACCTTACCATTTCAGTCACATTGGTTAGAGCATCAGTTAAAAATTATTTAGACCAAAAAAAAAAAAAATCAAAACATCATTTATTTCTAATCGAGCTGAGCCTACCTTAGTTTAGGCCAATGTTCTCAAAACCGGACCGGAGCAGGGTTGCAAATAAGTCCAGCCAGCTCGCGGGACTTGAGATGCGAGTTGAGTTCTAGCCCACTCAGTTTGAAATCGTGGTTGGGACGAGCTCGATCTGAACTTCAATGGGTTCAAGCTAGCCATTGAGTCTATCTCGAGTCACCTGTATCTAGGTTGATGGCTCGTGAACCTAAAAATATATATATTTTTTATAAATTATGAATATGTATATTATATTTTATATTATATATATTTTTCGTTTCTAATATTTTATATAAATATAAATTATGTATTATACATATAACATATATATAATATATATTTAATTTATTATATATGTATTTAAAATTTATACAACCATATAATTTATTATATATTTATACGGCTTCAAATTTAAATATATATTAAATATAGATCATATATTGTATATATAATTTTATAATTTATATATGGTCCAATATTATATTATGTAAATGTACATTTATATATTCTATAGTAAATTATATATTTCTTAAAACGTTAAAAATATATGCTTCACCAATGTATACATATATTTTTTTCTTTCAAACTCGAGCTCGATCTTGAGTTGGGTTTGGCGAGTAAAATCAACCCCCTATTATACAATGTATACATTTATATATATATATATATATATATATATATAAAGCTCGAGCTCGATCTTGAGTTCAGTTTGGCGAGCCAAATCAGCCCCCTATTATACCACTTCCCCGGAATAGAAGATCAAGACAAGAAGGTGGTTTTACATCACTCATGGTACCAGAAGGTCAGCTCACCAAAGGTGGGAAGAAAAGTCGGCACTTGAGACGGTTGCTTCGATAGGAGTCAAAAAGGCTTCAAAAAAAATTGCATCCCTCTGCTAGCAGAAGCTAAACGCGTTGCTTCTATCGGCATTTCTGTGCAACAGTCCACCGGTCGCGGAAGAGAGGCTTGCAATTTTTATTTTCGAAACTCAAAAGAAAGTTTCTAAGTAACTTACTTTACTAGAAACTTTCTTGAAACGTTTTGAGCCGCCCTCAAAAGTTCTTCATGCAATAATGAATTTTCCCCGTTCCTTGATCGGTTCCTTCCTTCGAGACTCCAAAGTAGAAGCCTTTTGATTGTATCCACACCAAACCTAGATTCAAATCAGATTAGTGAGTATGCCAGTACTATAATCTATGTATTGAAAGAAACAAGAAACGAGATAATAGAGATCAAGAAATTTCTCCCGTCAAAATCAAGTTGATGCGTGAGATGATTCACGCATAACCTCTAAAGTAAAAGCTTCATCTATTCTACAGGTTAGAGTTGAGAAAGTTTTTCTTTTCTTTTCTTTTCTCCGGAATAGAAAATGACACTTCACGAATGTCACTTTAAGAAAATGTGAGAAAACTCTTCTCTTTTATCCAAGATGAAATAAGATTTTTTTTCTTCTGATAAGAAAAGATTCTTATCTCTTCTTAAATTACGTAATAAAATAATATGACATAACTAATTAATAATCATATTATGAATTAGTATAATTATCCTAACAACTTGATATTATCTTCACTTATTTATTTCATAAATAAATAAGTGTTGATATTACCTTGTCACTTATTTCTAAAATAACGCAAGATAATATCTTTTCCTCTGTTTCTCAAATAAGGATGATAATATCCTTTATTTAGTTCTTAAATAAATAAAGTTAGATAATGTCATATTTATTTTATAAATAAATAATATCAATTTCCAATTAATAATTAATAGTCATTAGGTTTCTTTATTCTGGATTGGACTTTATAATTAATTCTCTAATTAATTCTAATGACCCTTTATAAAAATTCTCCAATTAATTATATTTGGGTTTTACAATTAATTCTTCAATTAATTGTACTTGGGATTTATAATTAATTATATTTGGGCTTTATAATTAATTCTCCAATTAATTAACACATGGTCAAATTTCTCAATTAGACCACGTGCCCAAACTTGTTGATGTGTCACACGTGTACTTTATATGTGTGGTTTCTTTTGGATCAATTAATTTATCTTTCCAACAATACCCCTTGAACCTGACATTTGTGTGTGACCCTCTAGGTTCATAATTGAGTTAACAGTGAGCCTAATTAATTAATCAGCTCACAAATCACACAACCGTAGTCTAGCAACTTTCAGTCAATAACATTCATGAGATACAATCCTCCTACCGTTCCATCTCTTGATTATGACCTAGGGCATGAGAATAATGAGAGTCCATTAATCTTAATCTTAAAGTTAAGTTTGTTTCATATACATTTGATTTCAATCCAAGAAACACTTTTCTTGATATTTTGATCCACCACCTCGGTCGAGGGTTTTAGGATGGTATATGAACGACTTATGCAATAAGAGATCTTCTTACTTTAAGCAAGTGTAGGTCCTTTATTTATTCTCACATGCCTCCATGTGCCACTTTTGTAACTCCAAGTTATAATTCAGGTGTCTCGAGCGACACCCTTTTAGACCTATATCTAAGATTACCTAGTTTGCTTACACGAGACATCAATGGAATCTCAAGTCAAAGGATTAATGACCTGTGAGATGTTTCCTGATCTGGAAGTTTTCTCTTCTAGAAGTAGAAACTTCCTTTCCCATTTAGGAGTCTTCTCATGCGGGACAACTCAGTGTACTCCTTCTCATTACGAGCACCCTCGTGTACTGTGTACGCATCAACTTATGCACTTCACACCCCCATGAAACTGGGTGATCCTTCTTAAGGACTCAATCCCACAAGCAAATCAATCGAGCCTAATTGACACTCCCACTATTTGTTGGGCTCATCGACTTGGACTTGTTTCTAATCCGGCTTGAGTTAGGACTTGTTTCATATGTCATTCACCTAATGACAAAGTCCATAACAACCTGATGGATTAGGGAAATTCTAATACATGCGCACGCAATAGGAAACACACAGAACACACAGTTGCACATAAAGAAGTGTTTGCCCTTGATATAAATCATACGCCCATTATTGAAAGATTACCTGTGACACAAGGAAAGTCCTAAAACGGATTGCGTCAAATCGGCTTTGTAGGATGCTATTCTCAATAATCTTTCACTTGCCATAAAAGCCATTAGGTATATTCTAAATCCTATCTTCTCAAGATGTAATTTGAGAGCTTATTGGCTTTGGGCGTTTCCAAAGTGGATCTGTTATATTCTCTGCTGATGTGAACCCTTTAATCTGCACATCAATTAAGCAAACCCATTTTCCTTATCAAGTGAATCCTAATCACGTGTCTGGTCTCTTAGCGAGGTCCTAGTTCTATTACTTAAGCAACCTACCCATTTGGTCATACAATATGACAATGGAGTTGTTTCATCTTAGGAACTTCATCTAACTATTAGATGGAGTTCTTACCCAAACACCTACTTTAGCGGTATTTAATATAGCTAAATATTCTACCTAGCGGTCGAATCTTCAGTGCCTTCTACTTGGAACTCTTTCCAACACACTGCTCTACCATTCATGCAGAAAGTGTATCCTTAGATATGTTTGATGCAACGATTACATCAAAATATCCTTTAATGACAAGATCTTGCTGGGCTCGTAAAACATATCCTCATTTCTTCTCAAGTACTTTGAGGGTATTTTTACAGCAGTTTAGTGACCTTTTCCAAGGTCAATTTAGTATCAGCTCACCAAGCTACCGCTGTTAAGCCATTTTTGGTCGAGTACATAACTTTGTATACATTATGCTCCCTTTATTTGAGGGAGTTTTTGGACATTCTAGTTTTCTTAAAGTTATCTTAGGGCACCCATTGTCCTTTGGAAATCCTTCTCTGAGAATCTTCTATACTAAACTCTTTTAGTACATTGTCTATGTACCTTGATTGTGATTATCTTATTATTGATCTTTAGATCTATCTTGAGAATATAAGATATATCACCAAGATCATTCATCTTAAACTAGTTCCCAACCAAACTTTTGTGACTTTTATGTCATTCTTTACATTCCTAATGATAAGGATGTCATTTTTCTTAAGTACTCAAAAATTGAACTAAACGTCTCTAACTCTCAATTATACACTTAGGACTTATTCGAACTTCATATGAGTCAAACGATTTGACTATTTAATGAAATCGAATGCTTCATGTCCTAGAATCTTTCATCAATCTGTAGATTGACCTTAAGGGGCTTGCAAACCTTTTGCATACTCCCACTGAATGTGAGATCCATGGGATATCCCACGTGCATGTCTTTGTCAATCTCCTATTGAAAAAGACAGTTTCACATTCATTTATCATATCTCATAGTCACAATATGTAAATATGCTAAGCATAATCCGAATGGGCTTTGCATTGTAACCAAGAAGGTTTCATCAAAGTCTATTCTTTAGCCTTTGAATGATGCCCTTTAGCAACATAACTTGCTACAATGGTTGCAACTTTTCCATTTACTCCAAGCTTTTGCATGTAGATCTATTTGCAGCCTATGTGCCTGATCTTATTAAGTGGATCAACCAAGGTTCAAACTTGTTTTGAGTATATGGAATCCATTAAGTTTACTTTATTAAAAATGGGTCTGTTAGTAATTTAACACATCAATTTCTATGTTTACTAAAGAGTCCTATACTATTGGCAAAACCCAAGAACATATAAGAATACACTATACTATTTAACAACTCCAAAGAAGAGTTTTTAATTAACTAGGATAATCTATTGTAGTAAACAAATTGAATTGGGTATTTAACAAAATTTTAACATGGTCATATTAAATCCAACTAAATAACAAACCAAAAACGTAAACATTTTCTAAGTTCGTATCCGATAGATAATATATTATATTGAAATATATATATATATATATATATATATATATATATATACCTGTGTATTTATAATAATTTTATTAGGTGTTAGGTAAATTCTTACATTTATTAACGGACAAACTTAGGCTTTATTAGTGGCCATCTATTTATTTAAACATTTATAAGGAGATAATATGAGTAACATGATTGTTATTAATAAAATTATTATATTTCAAATCAATTTTTTGATAAAATATATAACTCCACCGTATTTATACATTCACTACAAAATGAAAATATTTTTCTTTTTGTTTAAAATACCTACATTTGAAGTTATATAATTATTAAATAACTTATGTTATAAACGAATAGTAGAAAATCAGATTAAAAGTTTAAAATTATATAATTAAATAATTTATGTTATAAATGAATAGTTAAAAATTCGATTCCCGTCCGAATCCGCTACATATTCATCTAAAGAAGATATTATCCGAATCCATTTTAAAAAAGACCTTATTTGTATCCGGACGAATTATAAATGAATAAAAATATGATAATTATACATTTGACCCGTTTATACCTTCATCGAAATAATAAAATTCAGATCAAATTCCCAGCTCATAGACAGTTACCATGTTTTATGTAGCTCCCTGACTTATATACCACCTCTTAAAGATTTCAATTTCCACAAGATGTAGCGCATAAATCTTGCCACTTTACAAAGAGCAGAAATCATAATGAGTGATGTCTTTAATTATTAAGAATTTTATTAGATTAATTAAAGATATCGTGTTTCAATTCTTGATAATGCAATTGTCTTTAGAAGATAGACTTTTACACCTACGTGGACTTCAACCAGCTCGATCCCATAATAAATTGGCTATAGCAGAAAAGAAAAACGAAAAAGGAAAACAAGAGCATAAACAACTTTTACGAAATAAATGAATTTGCCATGCATGTTTTACCGGTTTGGCCAAGAAAATTAGTAAGATCTTTGTTTTGTTTTCGTAATATTTCTTTTATTTTTTAATGGACAAGCAAAACTTAGTGACATGTCAGACATATTTACCAAATAAAGGAAAAACAAAGGATCAGAAATTGACTTCATCTTCTAAATTCCATCTGCTGAAAACCTGAATGCTACTTATAAATAACATTTCAAGACCTCTAAATGAAAATTTAGTCAAAGCCCACCAAACAAGATGACTTAGACAAATCACGGGACTTCTAATATAGCAAAGAAGGCTCAAACAAACTCAGAGAACAGTAAATGATCAAACATACACAGATGTTTATATTCACCCAATTATACGTCCAATACTATCACAGAGAAACAAATGACAATTAAGAATGTAGACTTTTTAACATCAAACCTATGTAATGTAATACCTCGCTTTCATTCTTCAAGTTCCTTTACCCTGCTGAATTTGCTGAAGAAGAGCAGCTGCCAGCTGCAGTGTTGCCTGCAACCGTTGCTGTGGATCACCCCCAGCGTCATCCTGTGCCACGCCATTCTGGAACTGTTGGTTAGCCTGAGCCTCTCGTTGAGATGCAGCTAAATTTGCTGCTTGCTGCTGCACTTGAGCAAATTGAGACTGTGTTGGAAAGTCGGATGAAATCTGCTCGTTTGGAAAATACCCGTAATTATCTTGGGGCGTTCTAAACGAGTATCCTGATTGGTCGATGATGTTTCCTGAAGGCTTATACTCCGATTGCCCTTGTTGTTGTCCAAGAAGAGATGAAGCTAGTTGAGACAGTTGTTCTGCTGGAATTTGAGGCTTTTGCATGTAGGGGATATTATCTGGTGTGTACCCGCTATGGTGGGGTTGCGGTTCTTGCATCATCGGTCTGTGCATTGTGGGGTAAGACTGATTGGATGGTTGAGATGCGACGTTGGGATTCGGATTCGATCTCTGCAAATTCTGATGGTGGGGCCAGTAATCCTCCCCTTGTCTGCTCAAGGAATGAGTGGGACCCACCGATGAAGGGAAATTCTCGGGATTATTAGTGTAATCACTCTGATAGGGCATAAATGGAATTTTGTCTTTGCTCTCGATTGGAGTAGGAGGGTCTAATCTGAGGACAACGCCGGAAATGCTGAGTTTTCCAGGGACTTTTAGGACTTTTTCTGAGAAATCCGAAGGAGGTACGAGGAATAACGTTGTCCTTTCGTCCAGTTTTGCAACAGCTGCCCTCTGTTTGTCCACGAGATAATTCATGAATTCGTTGTAATATGCGATGTCGGGATCCGTTGCAGGAACGAAGAAGACAACCCAAGCAGTGGATGATTGGTAGTAGTGTTTAGCAAGCATGTCTAAACTGGTTCTTGCAGTGCAGTCTAGATATTCAGGTCTGCAGGAATTGAAAATTCGTTTTATGAGTGGTTTGACGTTCAAGAACAAACACAAGAACCTGATGAGAAATTAAAAGGACTGATACCTCACACCCCCCACGAATTTTCATTTGCATTATTGTTTAAGGTTGTGATTATATTTTCAAGTTGGGGAGAGTTACACAGGCATGCCCGAGGTTTGACCTAATTACACAAACACAAACACAAACTTCCTATGGGGTCTTAGATATTACAGAGACTTCATCTGGCATACTCTTCAGATTTGATGCAACAAATGTTCTCATAGTCACGAATTTAAAATCAAATATAGACCGGTATGTGTTCAAGGGAAAAAAGGGCATTCTTAATAGAGATTATATCATTAAAATTTATCAAACCTCAAGGAAGTTTTGTATGAATAGACCAAATCTCATATGTCAGTATAATTATACCTTTTAAATAAGAATTTACCAATATTACGTTTAAACTCCAATTTTCTAATCCAGTAATGGGGCCCATATACTTCTAAAATATTACTTTTAACATTCCTATAACTACTTGTCTGAACATACTTCCATTTCCACACCCCAACACAAGAATCAGCTCTTTCCAATAAAACAATATTTGAGAACAAAACACCTCAGCTATTCAAGATTTCTTGCCTCCAAGTCCCAAGAAACCAAAAGACAGAAGATCACATAAAGAGAGCTGAATGCAGATGCAAGAAAGATAATGCCAAAAAAAAACTACTTACAGGAGCATGTCAGGTGGTTTCCCAACTGGGAAGCAACGTGCACGACACACAGAAGTTCCTCCCTTAGCTATCACTCCCTCCCATTTCCACACATCTTTCGAAGAAGACTCGCGTAAATCAGGAGTCATCAATCTTCTCCTCTCAGGAGTCGGCAATGGAAGCAAACCACCCTGAAAATCATCATTCCATTGATCGCCCCTTTCCCCCAAAACTCGGGTTTTGTTCATTAAGCCCTCAGGAATCGCTTTATACCCCGAATGTCTGGAATCATAGTCTTTTTCAAGAGGAATATCATGATGGATGATACGTTTTGATTTCTCCAAATCAGAGAATGGATATTCTGGAAGCTCGTTTTCAGGAAAAAATACATTGTTTGTCTTAAGTTTCTTCCTCCCGTGCAATAATGACACTTCTTCAGGCAAATCCCATGGGTCATCATAGATTGGATCTTTTGTGTCATAATTCTGTGGGGAGAATTCACGAATATGAGAACTTAGTTTTCTTGGAGGACTACTTGGATACTCATAATTATTCCTAGATAAACTCGAGACATTAGGATCACTGCGATCCAGATTCCGGATGAAAGGGGGAGATCTATCGGGCCGTTCGAATGATCCGGACCGTCCATATGATCCAACACGTGGTGGAGTCCTCTCACGATTGGACGGCCCAGATTCGTTCTTGGCGAAGCAAATATGTACACGAGGATTACCAAATAATTTCCCATGCAGTGCTTCTTTAGCCCTGGCAGCTGCCATAATGTGTCTGAAACGAATAAAGGCATAAGTACGACAGGGAAATGCGGTTATCTTCTCAATTTCTCCAAAAGGTGAAAAGGCTTTTCTCAATACGAATTCATCCATTTTTAATTGGGCAGGAAATCCAATCCACAAGACTTCACTTGGTTCTGCGTCTTTATCACTCATTTTCGATCTGTTTGGATGAGAAGATGATGATTGGTCGGGACTAGAATGGTGGGTCCCTCTGTAGTCCCTTTGAGAAAAAGGAGACTCCCTTGACTTGGGATGGTCAGAATAGTCTCGTGATGAAGTGACTGATGATTTTTCCTGTAAATAATAACCAAAAACATGGAGTGTTTATCTACATCAGTATCATTGCTCCAGGGAAGGGAGGCAGAGGTTAAGTTCTATTCGAGCAAAAGGGATAAGAATCAGAAGGTACCGACAGTTTAGCCACCATCCAATAGGTTCCAAAATGAGTTTAACAACAAGAACAAAATCCAACATATCCATTGTTGAAAATTGAAATAGGTAATGTGTTGAAAGTTGAATAAAAATTCTAACAAAGGTAAAGTTCCCCCAAACAGCATATTTGTATACTAAGAGATGTATGAAAAGTTTGTTTACTCATAAACAATTTACAACCTATTAACTATGTGAAATCCCAATTTCCTCTGTCAACAATAAATTACTCAAAGCAACATATATAAAAACACTATGAACTATATTTTAAATTTTCAATTGCTATTGCCGAACACAGTAACATACTACTTTGAGTCAATGATGAAACCGAGCAGGAAAAGTACTTTCGTGATAGACGGAATTTCACTTTAAAGTCTCATTTGCACTGCAAATTGAGCCACAGCAGACATTCCTTAAATAAGACCAGCTGAACGCTTCTGGTCGCAACATATATAAAAAATTTATAAATAATCCAGGATTTAAATAACCTAACTCCAAGAAAACAACCCAAAATTTATTACTCAGGCATCTACCAAGACAGCATTAACATTCTTCAGCACAGATGAAGAAAACAGAATCTGAATCATATTTCAACTGTGGAAAACATAATAAAGAACAATCAGGAGCAATATATTTTTACATACAGAGCTCTATTTGCATACCATCAATGTAGCTGTAATAGTGGACGTATAAATGAATAGATATACCATCTTTAGGGTAGATTTGCAACTGAAGGTTACTTGTGCAAAAGAGTTGACTAATAATGCTTCTGAAGGAGACTAGTGCACTTTGTCGAGCAGAACAAATTTAATGGAAGGACATTCGTTTGAAGAATCGAACGTAACTGATGTGCATTATTGTCTGTGATGCTTTTCTACATATGCTGAAAATGAAAACATTCCTCAACTATAATGATAATGATCTTTTATCTGCTTACTGCTTACAACAAAATTTGCTTATAATTGATTCGACTGGCAGCAGAAATTATGAACAAGAAGACGACACTCTTCTATCAGGAGGAACAAACTGCCTGTTCTTGCACGGTTGTAGCATAATGTCATATGCAAAGGTTTCTACTTGTGTTAATCTTTGTATTGACAGTTCAGTTTCATCCTTTCCTGTTGGGTTTTGGAACATAAGTTGGCATAGGGTATATGTTATTTGAGTTGAGTATGTTGTAGAAAGTGTAGGGTCCCTCCATCTTTCTGAATTCAAGGCAGGTTTGGTTGGAGATAAGAGACACCAAACCATTTCTAGAACATATGGCAGAATTATATGTAAATACATTAGACAGTTAAATCCGTAAAAACCTCCTTCAAAACAGATTGCCTTAGAAGACAGGATATCATAAAGAGGAATAGCTAGATGGAGACTGCGCATAGTATTACTGAATTCTGCTCTGGACTGAACAGCTCATGTAGAGGAGTATTTTCTGCAGTTTTGCAGACTAATCACTCAATATTTCTCGTAGTTGTTTTCACCTTTACTGGAAGCAGGTGATCTTTTCTGATAAAGATCATTCTGCTTAACTGACTGTAAACGCTGAAAATTGTCAATCTCTTAAAGGCTGAAATCTGGTCAACTGAGGGAAAACCTATAATGATAAATTTCTTGCCAGCATTTGAAAATGAAACTGCAGATTGTGTTCAGCATCTCATACATGAATATGGATATAGCTTGCAGATTGGATTGTGTAAGATGCATCTGTAATGTTGAAAATTGCATAACCCGAGTGACCTTGCGTTGAGTACAGGCATCATAAAGCATGATGCAAAAGGCAAAGCAGCAACCAATCGAGGTGGACAGGTGGTGCAATTGCAAACAAGATTTAGCATTTCCATTGTCTGCTCTTTTTATAAATTAGTCCCTCATATAGTGTATGATAACTCATGAAAAAGCTGTTGATCAATTTTTTTGATTTCATAAAAAAACGTCAGGAATTTTTTCTGGATCAAGCAAAAGAAACAATAACGAAGTCGTTCTTTGTTGGTTTGAAGCTGACTAGACACTTAAGCTTCCAATAGCCTAATCAGATGCCTCTTGGAGAGTCAATTCAATATGTTTACCTAAAGAGCTGCTTGCTGCGAAGCAGCCCTAATGGTGGTACCCCAAATATTCTAGGAACAATATAAGAGATCCTGTGAGTATGATTCAATTGGTCTTTGCATGGATGTATCGACAAATAACTTTCATCTATTTGAAGTCAATCGGTTTGGACATTTAAATAAATAAGCCTTTATTTTAGCTTCACTTATGCAGGAATTACTTCATTATATACATCTTACCAGTTAGACAAGCAGCACCTACTGCACGAAAATTAGGTGTAGCTAACTCAGATAACATTATTCTGAGCATGTGAGACAAAACGTCGTTCATGAGCACAATAATTTCACCTTAAGAAAACCCCTCCACCAGGGCAGTTGTCAACACTAATTTGAATCTCAATGCATTCAACAAATGAAACGCCTGGAGAAAACTTTGCGGTGAGAGGTGTCTTTGATTACTGTTAAATGATGGGTGTAATGATATGTGGGCCCATTGCGAGATCTCTCCTAATCTATGCTTATCACTGTCTCACTGAGATTCAAACGTCTCTGTAATCATCTGAACTGTCCAACTTGGTAATTGTTAAGGTATGAATTTGCAGTTTCCGATGAACTATGGATTTGATTTTTCCTTCATCATGTGCACCTTGGTCAACACAAATAATTAATTCTTTTTCCATACTCGAGTGTGTCCCTTTAGAAAATTGGTTCCTGCTCGCTATTCCGCTCAATGGGGAGCTTTGTTTATTCCTAAATTGGAGAATGATTACCTCCTCTGCAAGTTGCAACCTCTCCAGGTACCCTACGTATTCTATCTTACTATTGCATATATGTCAAGCACTTGTACCTAGTAGACGAGACATGAGTTATTGAACCTTCTAAGAGTTTCCACAGTATCCACATTTTGATGAAATGATCCTTATTTCAAAAAAGAAAGGTGTGACTTTGGATTGCAATAAGAACTGGCATGATGAATGTAGACCTGCTATTCAAGATACAAGTTTAACTCGTGCTTGTCAATTGGAAGGTATGAAGAACTGAAATGAGGTTAGGTGGTTATTTTAAATTGAAGAATGAAACTGCAGGAGTGTATGCTTGGTGTTTTCTTTTCCTTTTCCCACTTGGAATGCTAGAATCAGGGAATGCAACTGATTCTTTTGAATATTAATTGATTCGTGGTCGAGATGGATTTTCGAGGTCAGTGTTAGTTTTTCTGATACTCGGCATCATTGTCACTGGTTGCATAGTTATAGATTCCATAGAACTTGCGAAAAAATGTATATATACACAAGAAAGCCCATCGACATAGTACCATAAGAAAGTTAGATGAAGATTGACAAAACTAACCGCCTTGGTAAATTCAATTCTAAGTGGACAGCCTGCAACAGGAAAACCTTGAAGCTCTTTTATGGCAGCAAAAGCATCTTCCTCATTTCTATAGTTGACAAAAGCATAGCTCCGACCAGGTTGAAATGCAATGCTCTCAAGATCTCCATACCGCAAAAAGTAATGAGCTAAATCACTTTCTGCTAAGCTGTGAGAAAGATTTCCAACCCACAAGTGCCTTGACGGGGGATTGTTTCCCCGGCCATGGTGGGATTTCTCTTCTGATCTTGAAGGGTAATCCCTACGAGGTCTACCTCTTCCCTCTCTAAAGCTCTGTAAGAAAAAACAGGAAAGAAAGTTATTTACTTATTAAAACATGGCCTACAATTTCTGAAAACACAAAGCCTCAAACAGCTGGGCCATTTTCGGTTTGTTAGAAAAAGCAATATAATATGTAATAGAGACTACTCCCACAGATTTAACTTCAAGAAAGGAACGAAGTATCAAAACATAAGAAATCACAGCTTCAAATGTATAATGGATGATGCCATTCAAAATATACCAGTAGCTACAAAAACGTAAAACAAATATGTATAATAAACAGCATCTGAAAGTGCATCTCCACAACATGCAGTGTGCGAATGTAGCCCCCTGAGCAATACTTCCTGTCTAATCTCCCAAGGGGAAAGACTTAAAAGCTAAAACAGGCCTAAATCAAAGTAAGCCGAGCGTCAAATATGGGAAACAACTTTCAATACAACAGTGTAGAGAAAGCAAGACGATAAACGAAATCTATGATTTTAACACCTATACCGATAAATCGAATAATCACAGATTCGGAAACGTGAAACGAAATTGGGAAAGTTTGAAAATGACGAAATGGCTCAGCAGGCAATAGGCAGTAAAAAAGAGTTTGAATTAACAGGCCAGATAATAATCAAGCAAGAAAAGAACCAAAAACAATTACAAGGAATCAACAGTTTCTATTAAGAAATCAATGCCAGAACAACAGCAATCCGAATGAAAGGTAAGGAACTGACCATTTCTTTCTGGTCTGTGAAAATTCACTTCGAGAAGGGTCTAACAGGCTACCAGACACGTTCGTAAACGATTCTCCTCGAATTATAGTCCCCGTAAAATCTTGTATCTCTGTGCAGCGATTGTTGTATTATAACCCTGAGGAATTGGAAATTCTATTAGAGCAGAATTCTAGAGAGAGAAAGTGAGAGGATTAGGGTTTGGGTGTATTGGGTTTTCGGGCAAAGAGTTCGTTATCCTGACATAGTTTTGTGACTATGAGCATTGAGCACTCACGGGTTGTAACGAACCGAGCCGAAATTCGCCCTCTTTGGCTCAGGCTCGAGCTCGAGCAAGTTTGGTCCAGCTCGGGCTCAGGGGTGTTTGTTTCCGTCAAGCTTTATCCTTTTCAGTTTTCAGCAAATTGGCTCAATCCATGGTTTTTTTAATTCAGTCTTGAGTTTGAATTCAAAATATAAAAAAAATAACAATAAAATAAATAAAAACCCTCAAATTTATCTTTCTATCTTCTAAAATGGGATTGGAATTTTTTAAAAAATATGGCATTATAAAATGAAACTATAACAAATAATTAGGAAGTCCACAAATACAAATATATATATATATATATGTATATATCAACCCAAGATGGGAAGGGAGAAAAGGGGTCGGCAACAGAATGTCACAAGCAGTAGCAATGATAGTGGCGATGTAGGTGGCGACACAATGATGGCGACTCAACGGTGGACGATGCAGGTGGCAACACAACAATAGACGATGATGGTGGCGACATTGTAGGCTTGGCTGATGGGGTGATGGTGGGAATTTGGGCGGGGTTCTGGGGCAGGGTTTTAATAATATCTTTTAGTAATATACATATATATATTTGCAATATCTAAAAATTAAAATATTCTAACTCGCGAGCCACGAACAAGTAACATTAGGTTTGAATTCGGTACAATTATAACTCTAGCCATGGCTTAGCTTGCCTTGAGTTCGAAATTATTGAATTTGAACTTGAACATTATCTGGTTCGGCTCTTTTGGCTCGCGAACTGACTCGATTTGTATATATCGGTAGTACTGACTACTAACGAAGCATTCAAAGATGCCCATCGCTTAGGGACTACTTGACCAATATTTTACCACGTGACACCATTGAGATGAGCCCTTTTTACTGAAAGTCGGATTAACAATTTTTGCTACCCAAAATATTGAATTTTTTACATTACAAAAGATCTGTCGAAAATCGACAGAATTTTCAGAATTTTAGTCGGTTTTCCGTTGAGCGTCCAAATGGCTTCAAGGTCCTGCGTGGTATGACCCCTTTTAGTTATGAGTTAAAATATTCTGATACTATTTAAACTGTCAGTTTAATTGCAATCTTGAATATGCTTGATGTCTTTAATGAGATTATTTATCATTATTATATATATTTTAGGTACATATTACCTATGCGACGCAGGGTACACAAATGGTGAAGGGTTCTTGACTCCATATCACAGCACAAGATACCACCTTTAAGCGTTTGGCGGGGAACGACACGCCCTGCAAAGTGCTAAGGAGCTCTTTAATCTACATCATTCAGAATGTTAGAAACATAATTGAGCGAGCATTTATAGCCTTGAAAACACGTTGGGCTATTCTATGAAGCCATTCTTTCTACCGCATCGAAACACAGAATCATATTATCATGGCATGCCTATCTGTTACACAATTGCATACGAAAAGAAATGATCCTGGACCCTATTGAATCTGAGATTCCTTTTGAAACTAGACCGAAGATCACAATCAAGTTGATTACATCTCGCACGTTGATCCATTGCCTCAGTAGTCTGCATGGAGAGATAGTCTAGCACTTAAACCATATTGGAAACTTTCTCTAATCAAGTAGTTCAAGTGCAGATTTTAGTTTTCTTGTTTTAACTGTAACAAAATAGTTTCCTTTATGCTTTGTTTGTTTTGGTATGTTGCTTTAGTAGCTTGTACTTTTTTGTTTCTTTTGTGGCCTGATGATCGTGTAATCTATTTAATGGGATTGGTTCAAGTATTTTCTTATTACTCTTTATCTTGAGAATTAGTTTGATGTTTGAATTATAATCACTAATAAATTTCTTTCGCTTCAGACTACTCGTGATGGATTTCTTCTGCTCATAATATGGTTCACAAGGTTCGCAGTTCAATGGACAGTCAGCTTTATCAGCGCCGCGCTGCAGAAAGTTGTGCACAAACACCGTTCATGGTCGCTCTCGAAGGAAAAAATATTGATAAGGGCTTTTGCTGAGATTATGGCATAAGGGTAGAAAACTCTGAACGGGGTTCAAGAATGGTTTTCTAATCAGTTGGAGCATAAAATGAAAAATATTGACATACGCTGTAGCGCCCCACTTGAGGTATACATATATATATATAGAGAGAGAGAGAGAGAGGAACGCCACAACCCCGCACCGTTGTACCTTTCAAGTGATAGGAGACCTAGCACCCTCTCGAGTGATAAGAGACCTAGCACTCAAAAGACATGCCGGTGAACGGTTGATAATGATCATATGATGACAAGTATTGAAAAAATATAGCTATTGAAAAATTGATGAATTAAAACTTTTGAAACAAGTATGGAGGACACGGAAATTCAAACTGATTACAATCTAAGGGATTAATATAATAACAATAAGTAACTAAGATTCAAGAAGGTTCATGAGAACCTGACCGAATGAATATAGTAAAAGATTTCCTATGCTTCAAGATACCAGCCAGCAACAATTGCAATACCTGAAACCATGAGGTCAGAAAACATGTAGAGGTATTAGTCGAAGTGACTAAGTGAGACATAGCTTTAAAGAAAGTACTTGAAAGTAAGAGATTAAAAGATATTTGAATGACATAATTTACCGTAAAGGTAAAGTTTGCTAGATAAAGATTCTAATACAATACTTGGAAAATGAGAGTTTCTTGGAAACGTTTTGCATGAATGAGACTGATGTCACACGTACACACATGACATGAATGGTTCATATGATTTTCATAAAACAGGATAGGGGTAGGAATAACTTTGATAAATATGAACCAATGGTTATCAATGATTTTGTCTGCAAGCTAGGCTTCTCTGTCTTTAACTCCTTGAAATAATGAACGATGAGCGATGTTGGACAGAGATCAATTACATCGTGAACACACACACATGCACCATCCTCCTCCGGTGTCACTTCGGGCTAGCCCTAGGTGACCGATAAAGGATGAATAGAAAAAGATTTGCGGTCCTTTCCTTAACAAATTGTCCTGACTTAACCAACCTCCAATTAAAGTCGGTGTCAATTGTCTAATGGTGGTGGTCGGTATTAGTGATGTCGTTGGAGCTCACCTCCCGAGCATCACATTCACACATAACTGCCGTGTAGCACCCCCGCACTGTGGGTTACCACATCCCCCGCACCAAAGCCCAATCCACTTATGAAATGGGAAGTCTGTACATGAACCAATCAGTGGCGGACGAGAGACAGACAAACACACACCTAAGAGAGGTGGAATGTAAACCCTGACTTCAAAATCAAAACAACAAAAGCAAGTGTAAAAGTGGAAGCATACAAATCAAATTAGATCATACAAGAGCAGTGGACGGGTTCAACTAGCATAGATCCCTAATCCCAAAATTGAACATAAATTATAAATACAAACGAGTTCAACTATCCTAAAACCCTGTCTCGAATTCATATCATAACATAAACAAAATATATATACATTCATTTGTACCTACTTATTCGAATTACAATATGCTTATGCAAAAGACTCAAACTTGTGCAAAAGACTCGAGGGACTCGACTCACACTGCCTAACTCGAACTCTGAAATAGAACCTGCAAGCAAAAAATGTTGGGGAGGGAGAGGGTCAGTCACACTGACTGAGTGAGGGGCTACCCACACACACCTACATATATATAAGAACACAGCACGTTCAAATCATAATGTTCGTGTAACAGCCCAGAATAGGGCCTCGATGAAAATGGTAAGATAAGGGCAATGGTAAAGCGTTTATATATCATGATCCAACTCTACAAACCTTCATACATTGCATTCTTATGTGATCAAAGTGCTTATATGTGACCTACAGTGTTTTAAGGGGATTTCTTAGTTGTAAACCCAGTTTACTATTTATTTTTCGAGCCTACTTTGCTCAATGCTTCAATGGAACCCTACAGGTTCATCACTCATGTTTTCCAACAGTTTGAACTTATTTTCCAAGCTTCGGAACCTTTCTTGAACCAAAAAGGACACTTTGGGAACTTACCGACTAAAGTTACTATTCATCTTGTAAACGAGTTTTGATTCGGACACCCTTTGCAACCCAAGTTTATAGTTGAATAATTCCCTGAGTCGATACGAGTCTATTGGTATTAGTCTTGACTCGAAAATCTATTTTTGAACTTTGTTTTAAAGAAAACGTTTGAGCTAAAATACTATTCACTATTCCTTTTACGAACGGGTTTTCGTTCGGAGAACTTGTACTCTTCAAATTTGCATTTAAAATACTCCTTGATTTATTTCAAGACTTTTGAGATTCATTACAACTCTTGATTCAAGCCCTAGCTCGAGTTTTAAAGAAAATGCTTCAAAAATGAGTTTATTATTCATCCCACATTTCTAACTTTTTATCTGTAAAACATTTCATAGTCAATATTGGGCTTAAAACGCTTCTTGATTTATTTTATAACTTTTTGACACTATCCGGACTTTCAAATCATCTTTGAGGGTCGTGTTATATTCGTGTTTTGTCAAAAGATCAAAGTCACTATTCTTTAAAATTAAAATATCTTTTAAACGGTAAATCTGTTTTGTTCGAGTAAATATTCGTTTCGAAGCTAATTTTTGTCCGATAGCAATGAGAAACTGTCCAGCTACTTTTACTCATGTTTGGGATGTTAAATTATCAAAATACCCTTTATTTTTCATTTTCTAATAATAGATCAAAGTTAGCTTCCAAGGTAAGCCATTCGTTCTCCTACCCTTAACCTAAGTTTATTTACAAGGTGAGGGGATTCTTCACACCTATAAATAACACTCCAAGAGAACTCATTTCCTTGCTCAAAGTTGTGTTGACAACACCCATTCTCTCCCTCTCTTCCCCCTCTTGCCGTGAGGCACCCCCCCTCTCTTTTAGGTTAGTTGTTTTTATTTTATGCTTTAGTTTTTATGTTTTGTTTTGTTTAGTTTATGTTTTTATATTATGGTTTATTTATATTATATTTAGGTTGGGTCTTAGGGTCTTCCCTAAGACATATAGGAGTTTAATTTATGCGTTTATAATATAGTTTTTATAACATGTTTGAATAGTTATGGTTTATAATTTAATTGTTTAGTATATGCTATGAAATGTTATTATATGCTTTAATATATGATATGATCATGGAATAGGGATGTTATATGATGATTATTGATGCGTTATTATGATATCTGAATTACGTTCAAGCATGTTAGACAATGGAATAGTAACCTATGATCAATTATATCATAACTTGTTACATGTTGCTAATTAGTCTCAATTTATAAATGTTACATGTTTAATGGTCATGTTATACTATGACTTATGTCTATGACATGTTATTACATTTTTACAATGTTACATGGCTCATATATTATGAATTGATCTTATGTTATGACTTGGATTAATGGAATAGTACTTGATCATATGTTATACACTCGGATAGTGTCACACCTTGTAACCTAAGATAGAATAGTACTTCATAACCTTATATTATGCTTTAATTAGACTTCTTAATCGTAGTTTATACCTTTAACCTAGATCACACTTGCTTATAATAACATGAACTTGAACTATAGGTTATAATCAAGATCATAATTTGATTAGGGGTGTGCATGTGTGTTTGTCGTGTGTGTGTGTTGTGCATGGCGTGTGTGTGTGTGTGTTTAGTGTGAGGGGTACCCGACCCTTTGATATGTAAATAGTAACCTTGAATAGAACTTTTGAATAGTAAAATGAAATAAAACTTGAGCTTTCTTCTTAGACGTTTACACCTAGGTTTTCCAAACCCGGGGTCTAAAATATCTTTTCAAAATGTGTTTCTTTCGTGGACTTATTTTATAACCTTAAGGTATATGTTTAGGATTCATAATTTGATTAATTCCTAATCGGTTATACTTAGACCATAGTCTCACATTAATGATAACTCACTTTAACGTATTCCTATGTGTGTTACCTTATCTCTAATACCTTAAATGGTATTACTCTCTTGTATTTTATGTTCCTTGATTGTTTGATTGCATTCGTGTGCATCATTATAGAAGTGGCTCTTAGTTCTTGAGCTCACCTTAGTACACCACTTACAGGAGTTAAGGTTGAGCATTGGAATCCCCAGGGCACTGCATAATCTATCGTACCTACTGTTACTAATAGGCGAGGTTAAACTATTTCAACTAGAACCATAAATACTTAATGATTCATTCGTTTTGAACTCAAAGCCTGGTGCTTTACAATCTTGTTTTGAAATGCCCTTTATAAGGGACAACTCCTCAAAGAACCCAAACCTATTCGTATTCATTGATCAAAGGCACATGTTTTCAAAGTAATGCATCAATCATTCAATGTTTTCAAAGTAATGCATCAATGGTTCAATATTTTCAAAATAATGCATCAATGTTAATGTTTTCAAAGTATTGCATCAATGGTTCAAAGCATTTCTTCAATGGTTTATGTATTCTAGCATTCAGATTTATTCCCGATGTCATCAATGGTGTAAGTAATCAATGGCATTGGTATGGGCCCGGCGGTTATGTGTAGAGGTGATGCTCGGGAGGTGAGCGCCAATGACATCACTAATACCGGCCGCCACACTAGGCAATTGATACCGACTTTAATCAGGAGGTTTGGTTAAGTCAGGACAATTGTCGGGAATGGAACACAAATCTATTCCTAAATCAATAGTTAATGGTCACCTAGGGGTCGCTCCCCGAAGTGAAACTTGGTGGAGGATGGTGCATGAGTGTATGTGTTAGGGTGTTGTTGATCTCGGTCTGACACCCTATTAATGGTCATGTTTTCTGGAGTAAGGATGAAGAAGCCTAGCTTGCGGGCATCAATGTTTTCATAAAGTTGGTTCATATCTTGCAAAGTTATTCCCTACCCTTATCCCGTTTTATGAAAATCATATGAACCAAATCATAGCATATGTGTGCGTGTGTGACAACATTCATGAAAATATTTTGAAAACTCTCATTTCTTATAGCATCGCATTAAAGGGTTTTATCACTTGAACTTATTCTTAAGTTCTTCATTAAAGCTTTACATTAAAGGTTTTACCTTGTGAACTTTACTTCAAAAGTTTACTTCAAGTACTCTGTTTTAAGGATATCCCTCACTTAGTCACTTTGACTAGTACCTCTACCTATTTTTCTGGCATCATGGTTTCATGTAGCACCCCAAGTGGAGGGCATCACATCCCCCGCACCAGGGTCCGACGTGTGTAACGAAATGGAGAATCCGCAAAAGCACCAAGCTCTAGAGAACGGGTGACAAACAAAAGCCACTCCTAAGCTAGGCGCTCTAGACCCTCAAACAGAGCCCACATAAAACCAACACACAAAAGCAGAAGCGTTTGAACCAAACTTAATAAGGCATAAAGTAAAGGCGATACAACGCTTAGAGCAATTTATACATACTCGTCACCATAGCCAGAACTTAACAAATACAAATTCTGAAATTCTCCAAAGTACAAATACTCCAAAATTACAAATGCAAACAAACTAGGTATGAGAATGCAGACTTAGACTAAGCTAGGGACTCCAAAGACCACAAGCCACCTAGCTTAGACCAACTGACCGGAACCTGCAAACTAAAAATATAAAGAGGGAGGTGTCAGTCACACAGACTGAGTGAGGGGCTACACACGCATGCGTACATACGTATATGGAGTACAACACATATCATAGGAGGAAGTTCATGAACCGAGGCATGGTTTTTACATTTTAAAATATTTTCCCACGTGATACTAGATAAAGGGGGTAAAAGAGTTAGGCCGAAAGCCAATACAACCAAGTTTTAGTAATTTATAATCCACTCCCGTTTCACAAACTATTTCGTATCAAACTAGTATATCGAAAAGATATACACAAAACAAACCTTCAAACAGAAAGGGGAAATGTGCACAGGGATATTATCAGTCCCGGATCTCCCTTGCCCACATCACGATGATCATGCACAGGAGTAATACCTGGTGTCCCGAGTCTCCCTTACCTATAATCATCGAGGCCCAAGTAGAAATAGAGTCTTTCCAGAGTCAGAGGCATATCAAGGTCCAAGACCAAGTCCATATTCATATCCGGAGGCATATCGTATACAAAGGCATATCATATGTGGACTCGTATCATATCATAACCATATTCATAACCCTCGCAATAATCATAACTCTATCATATTCATATCCTAACATATTCATAACATAACAAACTTACATATTCTAGTACCTAGCATATCATATTCTATAGCATATAACATAATCATACGTATTCATACCTCACACATACTTACGTATACATAGGGCTTATATTCACATACATAGGGTTTGTAACATCCCGACTTTTCGACCTTCTTGGTATGACGCCACGAGTGTGCTAAGTGTGCATTTAATTAATTAGGTATGAAATTATATGATTTATTTGAATAATTATAATATGCCCTATGTTAAGATTTTAAACGTTTTTGAACCTTTTCAACTCGTTTTAGTACATTTAACCCCGTTTTCAATTCTGATTTTTATAACAACTTGCTATAAATGAATTATGTGATTTATAAACTTGTTAATATGCTTGTTTATTATTTTAGAGTTCGTTTTTATGGTTTTTAAAATCATTTTATTTGTTAGGGACTCGAGGGCCTAACTCGTTTTAGCGCACCTTAGGTTTCGGAAAGCATAACTTGAGCTCGGGAATTCAGATTCGAATTCCAGAAGTAGCACCGAACACATAACAAAGAAAGGAAACCAAGAAACTTAGATTTATATTTTTCTAAACCCTTTTGATACTCCGAATTTCGCCCGAAACTTGATGTTCGTGCAGATTTGCCACCCTTCACTAAAATATTCATAACTCACTCATTTCTTAACCAAATACTTTGAGTCTTGAGCCCATTTAACCATGGTTTAACCCTCTCTCACTCTCCTAACCCCTCACTTCGAAATCAGCAGCCAAGGAAGGGGAAAAAGGCTGAAAACCGAGATAAAAGGGGAGAAAGAAGAAAAGAGGGCAACTTCTATTCACCAAGTACGATTTTAAGCTCGTTCGACCTTCGATCTTCATCAAATCGAATAGGTAGGCACATATTCTTGTTATTCATCCTCTTTTAAGTTCTTATTTTCTGAATTCCTTGAAGATTTGAGCATTCAATGGATGATATGATGAATAGTTAGGTCATTTGATTCATTTGATGATTTCTTGTGAAATTCTGATCCATTTCTTGATATGAAGCCATTCATGTGCTCTAGATGAATTCCTTGTCATGATTTTGAACCCAAATATCGTGGAAATTAGCTGCCTTCTTGACCCTCCATTGATGAAATTGATTTTTTTAAGAAAGTGGGCCTGATTTGCCTCCTTGCCTTTGTCATGTGTGTGTGAGTTGTTTTGGGATGCTTTTGCTGCATTTTTATATTCCTTTTATTACCTTATTTGCTGTATTTGTTGCCTTGTTTCGTTCCTTGTTGCTGCAGTGAGCTTTGGAAGAGAAACAGTGGTGTTGCTGCTCCATCACGTAGTCGCGGTTGTGACTTGGGGAAGGCATGACCTAATTCTGGCCATGTTTCAACTTATGAAGGCTTGTGCTACTGCTGGAGATGCTGGTAGTGGCCGCGACCAGTTTTCAACTAAGTTTTGGTCACGGCTGCGACTTCTTTTAGGAGGTGTTTCGAGTTATTATGACTGCTGCTACGTGGACTGTTTGTTTTTCGTTTCGTTTATGTTTTGCATGGCTTTCCTTGCTCTTATATGATTAATATATGATGTTAACATGTTATATATCATGTTATGTGTTTTATTATGAATTTATTACGTAATTTTTGATTCATATTTACATGATATATGACGTGATATGCCTTTTATGCTCTCATATGTACATGTATGAACTAAGGCGTCGCTTCCTTGTCTCGCATGTTACTTCTTTGATCTTTTCATGATACGTATGTGTTGTTAACTCATTATATGATATATTATATCCGTTGCATGAGACTTATGAATTCATTTGATGTGAATTACGTGAGATATGACTTAGTATGAATTTATATGACTTAAGCGCTTCCTTGCTTGCATCTATGCATTGTAACTTCGTTTATTTGCCTTGTGTGATTTCTCTTGGCTTCTTTATGACTTAAGTACTTTGTTAACATGCTATATGATGTGTTACGTTCTTTGCATGAAATTTGTGAATTTATTTGACGTGAATTATGTGACTTATGACATGAAATGAATTTGTATGCTTAATTGTCACTTTATTTCACTTTCTATGCATCCGTTATCTCTTATATGAACTTTAAATTTATGAATGCTCGTGGTATGCTATTATATGACTTAGTATGAGTTTATTTGACGTGGGATGAGTTTGTTTCTTGGATTAATTGTGTAATATTTCAATATTTGCTCCGATATGCCTAAGTGTGAAATTTATATGAAGTGTATTGCATCAGTTGCATTCATACACATATGCCAAGCGTATATATGGCTTATTTTGAGTCTAAGTTTGTCTTGTAATGTCTGTTTTGGTTTAGAGGAGTATCCCGTTGGTGACGAGGTCGCTCCATAGGCGTTGATTTTGTCCTTTTGGCCCGGTTCGTCGGTGTAAGATGAGGATAGGTTATAGTTAAACCCTAACGTTATGTGTCCGATATGTATACATGCGAAATAAGCCTATGTATATGTAATATGTATGAATTATGATTACACATGATATGATTTGTAACACCCCGGAGCGAAGGGCGCCACATCCCCCGCACCATAACCCAACACGTGAAGCGAAATGGGAACTCCGTCCACGTATCAAGACACGGCGAACGGGTGACAAACAAAAATCCAACCTAAGCTAGGCGGTCTAGACCCTACTCAGAGCACGCAAAAACAAATTCGTGGAAGCCAACAACTAAAAAAAAAAAACTTATAGCATGTAAGCAGAAATCACATCGCGTTCTCCACATAACACTTATACAACCTTAGATACAAAACAATTACACAAAACTGAGTAGCGAAATTAATACACATTTCAAAACTAACAAATTGCGTAAAATAAACGAAATACAATGCATGAGACTCAAGCTCTCCAAAATAAAGACTCAAGAGAACCGCCTAGCTCCAACTCCCACAAAACGAGAACCTACAAACTCGAAACAAAGGGAAAAAAGATATAAATAGCGAGGGTCAGTCCTAGAGACTGGTGAGGGGGCTAACACACGCACCCATACATATACGTAATAACAAAGCATAAACAAAGCTGAAATGATTCATGAACCGGGCACGATTTTTGCATTCTAAAACATTCAACCCGTGGTAATATATATAAGAAAGAAGTTTAGGACCAAAGGCCAAATCAAGTCAAGTTTTAGAGTTTAGAAATTCGCCCCCGTTTCACAACCATAACGGATACAGAAGCATAAGCATAAACATAACAACTCGGCGAGAACAAATTCTCACACACTTACTCATACCAAAGCAAAACTCATAAAACAATCCCACCTTTACACCATTGGGGAAGAGAGGTGCCCCTCTCAACCCTCCACAGAACGAAACTTGTGAACCGGAGGATCCCGCCCGGTTCCTTCGACGGCCAGCCAAAATGCGCTCCGTCGGCATAGGAGAACTAATTCTCTCGTTGGTGGAGAAGTGCACAGGGGTCGTAACCGGCGACCCCATGGTCGTCCTGGGTCTCCCTTACCCACAACTCCGGGGCCCATCACACATATAACACACATATATTCTTATACTTATCACACTTACCAGACGAAGCTTATTCACAAGTCATACCAAGCTTATACTCACACACACTTATCAAAGCTTAACAAAGTAAACGAAAATAGATCTTAGATACATATAAAAGCGTTTTCAAAGCCTCTTGACAAACGGGGACAAAACCCACAGAATACATATCAAAACACATATCTATATATATATATATATACATATATATATCGCATGCGGGTTCGAAATACAAATAGGGTTTTAGGTCATCATAACTAAAAGGAAAGAAAACCTCACCTTGACGACCAAACCGAACAAAACGGACGGAAAGCAAACCAAAGGACCTCCTCTTCAACAACGGAACGATCCTAAGAGCAAAACAAAGAGCAAGAGGAAAACTTAGACTCAAAATGAACCATATTGACGCTCGGCAAATGCATATGAATGCGAGTGATGCTTATGAAGCTTAACAAATTGACCAATAATGCATACGAGTTCATATTTATTCATAAGTCTCATAAATCATGTCAAACGAATTCATAGATTTCATATAACAAACATATCATACCATACAACATGTTATCAACGTATTCATATCATATAAAGAGCAACGATTGATCATGCAAGGCATATAAACGAGACAGAAAGTCATAAATGCACGTTAAAGGAGCATAACGCACATATGAAGCCATAATTCGAAAACGAGCACATAAATCAAATCATAAATTTATATTACACAAGTTAACACATAATACCTTAAGCTAATAATGCATATAGGTCACAATCAGGACAAGAGAAAGCAATTAAAAGCAACGAAACGACGAAATAAACTCCTTCGAGGCACCACCGTGACACATGACACGACCATGTCCAAAACGTAAAGAAAACTGACACGGCCGTGTCCGAATTTAATTAAATCAGATGCCCAAGTCGAGAGCTTGACATGGTCGTGTCAAGAATCAGCACAAACTGGACACGACCTTGTCCAGTTCACATTTTCAAAATCCATTTTTGGCGCAACAACTTTTTATAATGGCAAAACAGGGCATTTCGGGAGCAGCTCTTGGGGAATTTCTTAGGCCTCAAACACATACATAACATGCATGAAATATACACAAAAGAATCATATTAAAAGGCCAAATAATGAAGCAACAAAGATCATTCAAATCAAGCAACGAAAATCAAACAAAGAAGAACATACCATGCATTCATGCCATGATCACCAACTTAGGGGCTGAGTTTGGAGTTAAAAGTTTGGGGAAAGAATGCTAACATGTTAAGCAACTAATATACTCCATGTATATGCAAATTGACACGAATTGGAGCACATTAGAACCACCAACTAATAACAAAAATGCAACAGCAGCAGTTTGGTTATACCATGCCTATAAACAGGCCATGCACTTCAAATTTGGGGTCAAAATGCAAGTTAAAAGCTAGGAAAGGCCAAGCTAACATAAATATCAACTCATATACTTCATGCTCATGCAAATTCACACGAAAATAAGTACAAGAGATCAACCAAATACTTCAAGTATCACAGCAGCAGTTAGGTTCGCACATAGCATACAAAAAGGCTTCATGTTTCGGTTTAGAAACTGAAAATGGATCTAAAAGCTTGCCAAAGCAGGGCTAACATGTAAAGCAATTAGTACACAACCTCTCCATGCAATTTCACACGAATTGGAAGCCATTAACTAAAGAAACAAAGCACAAATCCACACAACAGTTCCAAAACAGGGGAGCAGTTTTTAAGGTTCAAGAACTCAAGTTTGCAACCATAATAAAGCATGATTTCAGGGCAAAACGAAGCACATTCATAGAAAGACATGTATGTTAAATAACCAAGCATTATCACACGAAATTGGAGGCAAGAATTCCATCATTTGGTCTCAAAAACGTGACAGCAGTCCTGTGAAAAAGAGCAGATTTGCAGCAGTTCGATTTTCAAGTTTCATGGCCAAAAACTCAAGGTTTCAATCATGTTATCAATGGAGAATCAACCCTAACACATCTATCATGAAGTATAGATCAAGAATGGAAGCAAAGAAGTTCATATAATCACCAATCATGCACCAATTCAGCCCCAAACTTAAGCTAAGCCATGGATTCAAAAATATGAGCTAACCCCTAACTATTCATGCAAGCTTTCATACCCCTATTAAATCTGAATTAAATCATGGATTTCAAGGATCAAATGAATCATATAAGAGAGAAGAATACATAAATATACTTACCTTTAAGAGTTCATGAAGTATGGAAGAGATCAAGCTCCAAAATCTCAAAACATGGATGAGGGTTTCTTCTTCTCTTCTCTTTTCTCCATTTCCAGCAGCTTCTCCTCCTCTTGTGGGTGTGTTGGACGAAAAGAATCAGGTAAGGGAGAGGGAGAGCTGAGTTATGGTCAATTAAATCAAGGGTTAAGGCTTGAGCATGGTTAAATTGGCTAAATTGGCCCTACAAGTGTAAGACTAGTCAAAGATGGTGGCTTTGGCACAAGGTGTTCGTTCCGGGTGAAAAACGAGGGTCCAAATAGGCTTAGAAAAATACCAAACTAGGTTCAAGAGCTTCCTTTCTTCGTTACGAGTCCGACGCATCTTCCGGAATTCGAATCCGAATTCCCGAGCTCAAGTTATGGCCTCCGGAACACAAGGCGCACTAAAACTAGTTAGGCCCTCATGTCCCTCGTCAAATACTTAAGGTTTAAAACCTCAACAAACGAACACGAAAACTTAAAACGAGCATGCAAACACATTCATAACTCACATATATCACACATATCAAAGTTTCACAAAAATCGGAATTGAATTCCGGCACATAATGAGCAAATTACGAGCATACAAACTTAAACGTTAAAATTCAAAGTTCATAAATATAAACAATTAATTTCATATAAATTTGAATAATCATATAGGCATTAAAATAACACTTAAATACGTAATTAAATAATTTAAAGCGTATAAAACTCTCTCATTATGGCGTACCTGAAAATCCGAACGATCGGGATGTTACATGATTTCAGTTAATGAATATGTTATGCGAGGTATGAATATGATGTGAAGATAGAATTAAGAATATGCTATGAATATGAATACGTTAGATTATGAATATGTTAGAATGTGAATATGTTAGGATATGAATATGTTAGAATTATGAACTTAATTATGATATGATTAGGTTGTGACTAAGAACTAGTTAGGATATGTTTAGGCTAAGAATAGATGTATGTTAGAATTATGGATATGTTGTGAATACGAATATGCTATGTATATGAGATGTTTGGAATATGATTATGAGGCGGATGTGAATACAAATATGGATTCGAATGAGGTATGTCTTTGAATATGGTAAGATTTTGATTCTAATTCTGATTCTGATTCCGAATATGTCTGGGCATGTGTCGTGTTCTGAATCCTGGACGGCTCATTTTAGGTCGATGGATGTATGCGTGTGTTTTGGATCCGGGACGAGTCATTTTAGGTCGACGGATGGTGTGTGTGTTATGTTTGATTTCCGTTATGTTAGTTTGTTAGGAAATAGTTCGTGAAACGGGAATGGATTCTCAATTATTAAAATTTGGTTGTTTTGGCCTTCGGCCTAACTCTTTTACTCCCTATATCTATTATCACATGTGAAAACGTTTTAGAATGCAAAAACCATGCCCAGGTTCATGAACTCCCTTCTATGATATGTACTATGCTCTCTATACGTATGTACGCGTGTGTGTGTAGCCCCTCACTCAGTCAGAGTGACTGACCCCTCCTACTTATGTTTTTAGTTTGCAGGTTCATGTCCGTTGGTTCGAGTTAGGCGGCTTGCTGTCTTTTGAGTCCTGGTTGGGTTGTTCGTGTCTGCATTTTGATTAGGGCATGTATTGTATTCTGTACTTTGAACCTTTTTAATTTGAAGTTTGTATTTGTTAAGTTTTAGCCCGGTGTGTCAATTTTGTATATATTTTGATCTAAGGAATATGTAACTTTGTTCATATGACTTATTTAAGTTTGTTTAGTACTTCCATTCTTGTATGATTTGTTTATGTTTTGCGTGCTCTGATTGAGGGTTTAGGCCTCCTAGCTTAGGAGGGTCTTTTGTTTGTCACCCGTTCGCTAGTGCTTGGTACGTGTATGGATTTTTCATTTCGTTACACGTGTCGGGCTCTAGTGCAGGGGATGTGGTGCCTTACGCTCGGGGTGTTACAACGTTTTATTAGGGTTTAACTATAACCTAACCGCACCCTACACGATGAAACCGGGCAAACGAGAACAAGACCAACGCCTACGGAGCAACCTCGTCACCAAAGGGATACTCCTCTGAACAAGACAAACATCAAGGATAAACTTAGACTCAAAATAAACAATATAAACGCTCGGTAAATGCATATGAATGCGAATGATGCAAATGTAAATCACAAACATTTAACACTCGGGCAAAAAGGGAGCAAGTACCACATAACCACATAAACGACACTTATATCAAACATTCAACACATAGAACAACACATAACACATCAAATTACAACATATAGAAGGCATATAGAAGTTCGAGTCATGTAAAGAAAGCAAATGATACCAAGAGTTCACTCACATGTAGCACTTAGAGCATAAGAGTTCATATTGTGCATATAACACGTCAAAAGAAACCATAAATTTAACAAAATACCTAAAACACATAATTTAACATGTTAACAATGTATACATATCATAAAAGAAGCAAGAAAGTGTCATACGAAATGAATAAACAAAGCAACAATCTCAAGTAGGCAAGCAAGAGAGCATTTAGCCCATAACATGTTATACTCCACATATAAGCACCGAAATCATGTCATAAGTTCATAACGAAGGGCATACATATAATATAACAAGTTAAGAACAAGTTTAGGGTAGAATGTTACAATAAAAATGAAAGAAAAACACGAGAAAAGGTTCCGAGTGAGATGGGCAAAATCTGACAGTTTTCCCAAACTGCACAAGCTAAAGAAAAACGGGCATATCTTGAGTTTGAGAAGTTGGAATTGAGTTTCGTTTATGGGATAAGAAACTAGACAAATAGATCTTTTCAATGGTATATGGTTCAAAACATGGTTCAAAACGGTCCGAAAATGGCGTAGGTTTGAAGTTGGATAAATGCAGAATTCTGGCGGAGTGGCGACACAATTTTCAAATGGTTATATCTCACAAACTAGGACGAATTTTAAGGTAATTCTAATTGGAGAATGTTCTAAACTCAAAGAGGTTTCTATAGATAAAATTTGAGGCCAATTGGAGCTCAAATGGAGGGTTCACGACCGGGGAAATTCTAAGGCAAAAGTTCCCCGCCCGGGGAAAGAGTCCAGAAAGTTTCTGCGGGTGGGGACACTTTCTTCGCAAAATCTCCCCACCTAGGGAGAGGCTTACAGCAGAAAAAAGAGCAGCAGCAGGGCTATTTCGAGGGGGAGGAATAAAAGGCCAACAAGGCAGCAACTCAAGGCTTGAAATGAAGCATAAAACATGAGCAAATTCTTCACACAAAGCACACAACAACCCGCCAAGAAATGGGATGAAATGGATCAACATATATACATCTTAAACTTTAAGAAATGTAAGGTTCATTCATGGAAACTTATATAATACTCATCTACCATGAAATTCAAGCTCAAATATGCATTCAGGGTGCTTAAGAGAACAACAAATCAGCTTCAAACCAACAAATAACCTTAAGATATACATATGATTTAAGATTTCAACATAACCCTTACTATTCACATATATCTTCGTAGCATACTTAATACTCCATGAAAATCAGCAAAATAGCACTTAAAAGAAATTTAAGAATATGGAGAACAAGATCATAAACTTACCTTTCAAATCGGAGAAGAGTTGATAGATATATGAGCTTGAAATGTGCAAGAGTGAATAGTGACGGGCCTATTTTCTTCCTTCCTCTCTTGTCTTGGTTTTCCCCTTTTTCTTGGCTGAGAATCTGAAATGAGGGTAAAGGTTGGATAGGGTATTGAGTTAGAAGCATGTGGGCCCAAATTTGAGGTGATTTGGTTAAGAAATGAGGGAGTTATGGCTAAAACCGTAAAAAGTGGCAAATCTACGTGAGGCTCACGGTTTGGGCAAGTTTTGGAGGTCCGAACGGGTTTAGAAAAATACAAGGCTAGGTTCATAAGCTCTGTATCTTCGTTATGAGTCCATTGCTACTTTCGAAATTCGAATCCGAACTCTCGAGCTCAAGTTATGCCTTCTGGAACCCAAGGTGTGCTAAAACGAGTTAGGCCCTCGAGACCCTAACAAAAAAAAAAAAAAACGGTTTTAAAAACCATAACAAACAAACTCTAAAACAAGAAATGAGCTAATAAACACATTTATAAATCACATAATTCATGCATAACACGTTTTCACAAAAATCGGAGTTGAAAAAGAAGTTAAACGAATTAAAACAGTTTAAAAACGTTCAAAATTTTAAACATAAGGCATATTACAATTATTCAAATATTCAAATAAATCAAATAATTACATACTTAATTAATTAAATGTGCACTTAGCCCACTCGTGACGTCATACCTGGAAGGCCGAAGAGTTGGGATGTTATATTTCAGGTTTTGCAGCCACAGTCTAGAGGTATCTTGAAGCTCTAGAGTGTCTATTTTGTTCAAGTCAGGACTTTACTTTATTAATCTATTTTGTGTCCTGCATATGATATATGGTTGCATTGATACTTTACATTATGCTTTTGTGATACTCTTGTTGCTACTTTGATACAACTACTATTGCTATCATTATGCTCCCGTGATAATGTTCAATTGATATAGTAATGTTAATAGTTTCTTCTGCTTATTGATATGTTATTGATTGTTTACATGCCACCACACATAAGTTTTGAAAAGTTTTAAATTTTACTGATTTTCTGCTGCATAAGCCACATTGTTAAACACTGTTATTGTTAATCGTTAATGGTCATTGTCGTTCGCTGGAGTATTTCTTAAGTGATGGCTCATACCATTACTTGAGGGGTGCTTCAGTACGGGGATTGGGGCGCCGCTGATCTCGACCAGTAAAGTGGGGGCGCTACAACCTGAAGTGGTATCAGAGCGCCGGGTTAAGTAAGAAGAGACTTGACCTGGATTGCTCACATCATGGAAGATTGTTTGGGCTTGCATGGTTCTATCTTCTGGCATTCATATCAGTGGTATCTTCATTATAGCCATGGAAGTTCAGTCGCATTATGATCCTAACCAGCAGCAGATGGATAAGGCTTTTGTCGAACAGTTCGAGGTTCCACGCAATATGCTTGTTTCTGGCCGAGAAGATACTCATTTCTATACTTGGTGCCGATCAAGGAACAAAGGCAGGACTAGGAGCAGTCTGATGGAGGTAATGATGGATTTGATGATGATGAGGCTGACCTAGCAGGGTATAGACAGGATTATTTTGGCGAAGGGGATGTATAACTATGATAAAAGTGTTAGGAATAGTGCCCTAGAAAGCCGATTGTATATCCGCTTTGTGCTTTTCCTTATTATAATCACAAACAATCTTTGAATGAAATAACGAATTAAGGCAACACTTCTTTATATGCTCTTGTTTGGTATGCGTTTACTTTATCTGTGCATGTATGAGAACTCCCCTAATCCTGATGACTTTAGGACTCTACCATTTAGGTGAAATGGTTCATGAAACGAGCCCTATATCACATAAGTCATGATTAGTAAAATACTCCAAGTCGATGAGTCCTACCGACAGTGGGAGTGTCAACCTGACTCCTCTAAGGCTTGCTTGTGAGATCACGCCCTTAAGAAGGACCACCTTGTTTCATGGAGGTGCAAAGTGTATAGTTGATACGTGCGTGATACATGAGGGTGCTTACTTATTAAAGTAAGTTCACTGAGGTGCCCCGTGTGAGAACATTCCTAAATGGGAAAGGAAGTTTCTATTTCAGGAAATAGAAACTTCCAGATTAGGAAATATCTCACGAGTCATTGATGTGATTAATTGATCCTTAGACTTGAGGTTCCTTGTCACTTTATGAGTTAACTCTGTAGTCTTAGGTATAAGCTTTAAAGGGTGTTGCCTTAGACAACTGATTCAAGGCTTATGCTGGGGCTACACAAGTGATTCATGAAAGTGAATGAGAATCAAGAAAGGACCTACACTTGCATTTTCAAGGTGATCTCTTATTGTATAAGTCATTCATATGCCATATGGAGTCCTTGGCCAAGGCAGTAGATCAAGACATCAAGAAAAGGGTTTCTTGGATTGAGATCAAATGGATATGAAATGCACTTAGCTTTAAGACCGGATTATTAGGGTTCTGATTATTCCCTTACCCTAGATCTTGGTTGAGAGATAGAAAGTAGGAGGATTGTATCTCACATGAATCAATGACTTAAAGGTTCTGTCGAATCCGAACATTCCAAGTCAGCTAGGGGTTAAACACCTGTTGCTAGACTATGGTCGTTTAATCTATGGACTGATTAATTAATTAGTGAATTAATTAATTAGGGTCACTGCTAATTGAATTGAGAACCTAGAGGGTCACACACAACAACTTGGTTACATGAGTTGAGGCTTTAAAATGATTAAACGAGTTAATCGGGCCTAGAGGGTTCCACAAGTGTGAAAGCACACGTGTGGGTCACGTGACTGGACACGTGTCATTATGACACGTGTGCCACACGCGACTATTTAATTGGATATTAAATAATTAAGTTGTTAATTATTTAATAGACTTTGGTTTAATTTTGAATTAAAAAGAAAGTCTTATTTTGGAGAAAAATAATCTAGTTAATTAATTAGATAAAATAAGTTATTTATTTTAAATAAATAAAGTATAAAATTATCCAAAAAATAGTTTCGATATTTTTAGCTCTCTTGAAAGTTGATTTGAATTTGAATTCAAAGTCAAAGTCAAAATTACTTGATGATCAAGTAATAGGAGAGAGAGAGACCAAAACCCTAGCCCATAAGGACTAGGATTTTCGGTCCTCCCTTTATTATAAATAGGGGAGCTCGAGCTCCCCTTAGAGCTAATTGGCAATTCTTTTGGTTCATGTGTTGAACACCATCCTTTCTCCAAGATAAACGAAACCCTAGGTTAAGCCTAAACACTAACTAGAGAACTAGCATCCTTACTAGTTAGATTGTAGTCAAGTTAGTGGACTATCTCTAGAGAGCTTCAAGTTAGAAGTTTGAAGATTCGAGCTTTACCAAGGAGAGGGGATCAAGCCGCGAGAAGAGCGTTCTTGGGTGGCTTGAAACGCTTCAAGAAAGAATAAAAGAAAAGTAAGTTTCTTAACTCTACGAATTTGGATACACGATTGCGAGTCCAAGGTCCTTTTGTTGGAAAATTTTTTGAATTTCCGCTGCTTTCTTATTCGTATTTTCCAACAAAAAGACCCCCGAATTTTGGCACCATGGATGACGGATTTCAGATGACATGGAACTGCAGCAAGTATTTTGCGCTTGGTTTGGACAAATAGTAAGGGCAGTATGAGAAGTCAACTCGATGGTATCGAGTACTTCTCATTTTAATTTTTGTTTAACAACGTGGCCTAGTGTAGAAAATTTTTCCAAGCCTTGAACGTTTATGGCACTTTACGGCTTTATAATGGATATCTGTTTACCGCTTTCCATAACTGTCATTGCATGAGTCTTAGAGTTGCTTCAAGATACCATTAGGGCCGTTATAAGATCATACCATTTCATTTAATGTCATTATACTTGATATGTTATGCATGTTCATGAATTGTCAATGGTAATGGATAATGGAATAATGGATCAATATTGATATGCTATTCATGATTATAAGTTGCTCTTGCCTATGTGGTAATGTGATAATGGAGGCATACTCAGCACATGTGGATTGAGAACAACGTTGATGGAAACTGGACTGAGTTTGTGAAGGAATTTCAACAGAAATACACCCCTCAGGTAACACGTGATGCAAGAGAAGCTGAATTTATGAACTTGGTTCAAGGATCTATGAACGTGATGGAGTATGAAGCTAAGTTTGTTAGGCTGATAAAGTATGCACCCCACATTTTGAGTGATGAGCGTCGCAAGACTAAAAGGTTCATTGATGGTGTGAAACCTGAGCTCTGTTGGGCACTAGCTTCTTTGGATGTTGAGACCTACAGTACTCGAGCAGTTGACAAAGCCTTGAAGATTGAAGCAGCCCATAAGGACATTCAGATGACTGTTAGTCATCAAGGTCCTTCTAACCCTAAGCCTTTTAATGGAACAAAGAGACCTGCTGGATCCCTCTCTTAAGTGACCGGGAAAAAACCAATGATTGCACCACAACAATAACAGTGGGCCCTGCAACAACAACAAAGGGCACCCCAGCAGTATGAAGCGCCTCAACCCACTCAAGAGGAGATAGTCTATAACTACTGTAGCTGTAAGGGACACACTAAGGAAAACTGTCGCAAGAAGAATGGTCAGTGTTATTGGTATGGTTCCTTTGAGCATGTACAGGAACACTGTTCTACTAGGCTTACAAGATTTGGGGTTCAAGACAAGGGTAAAACAGTGGTGGGTACGACGAGCAAACCGGTGGTTAAAGGCAGAGCATATGCAATGGATGGTAATGAGAAGGTTGATACTTCGCCTGTTGTGGAAGGTACTGTGCACATTCTTAACACGCCAGTTAAGGTCTTATATGACCCTTGTGCCATGCATTCATTCATTGCATTTAATTTATGTGCGCATTTACAATTTTCACTTGAATAATTGTCATATAAAATGGAAGTAAGTTCTCCTTTGGGGACTTACCTCGTAACGGATGAAGTATATAAACGCTGCCCTATACGTATTGGTAATCGCTACTACCCTTCAGATCTCATTGAGTTGCCTATGATAAGATATGGAATCATACTTGGAATGGATTAGTTATTTAAGTACCATATTAATCAGGATTGTTACAAGAAGGAAGTTATATTGGAAGAAGATGAAAGTTGAACATAAGAGAAGAAAGTGGAGAAGTTATCAATGGTTTCTTCATTAGAAGCTAAGAAACTAATTCAGAAAGAAGCTAGAGGATTCGCTGCTTATCTTTTGAATAGGCCGAAAGACCAACTTAAGATCGAAGAAGTGAAAGTGGTCAATAAATTCCTAGAAGTGTTTCCCGAACACTTGAATTTGTTACCTCCTGACCGAGAGTTAGAGTTCACAATCGAGACGATATTAGGAGCTGAGCCATTTTCCAAGATACCTTACCGAATGACTCTAGTTGAATTGGAAGAGTTGAGAAAACAATTGGACGACATTTGGTGTTCTTAAAGACACTAGAAGAGCATGCTGAGTATATCCGAATTATGTTGAGCACTTTGCTAGATCACAAGCTATATGCCAAGTTCAGCAAATACGAGTTTTGACTAGAAAGAGTTACATTTCTTGGACACATTATTTTCGGAACCGGACTTGAAGTAGATCCATCAAAGTCGAAGCAGTAATGGAGTGGAAGACACCGAAGAACCTTACCGAAGTATGAAGGTTTTTCGGATTAGCGGGTTACTATAGAAGATTCATAAAGGATTTTGTGAAGATAGCCGCACTACTCACGAAATTGACAAAGAAGGAAGGAAATTCAAACTGTGATGGGAACTAAGTTAAATTTCAGTAAACGGCACACCCTCAGAAGGATGGACAGTCTGAAAGAATGATCAAATACTTGGAAGATATGTTGAGAGCTTACCCTTTGGACTTTCAAGATAGTTGGAATGATTGCTTACACTTCGTGGAGTTTGCATACAATAACAGTTATCAAGCTCGAATTTAAGCAACGCCATATGAAGCTTTATATGGAAAGAAGTGTAAATCTCCATTGTGCTGGGATTTGGATGAAGTAAGACAGACAGAGTATGGATCGAAGAAAGTAAATCTGGTTAAGTGGATAAAAGATGCAATTGAAAAGATTCAGATCATATGGCAGAGGATGAAAGCTGCTCAGGATAGACCGAAGAGTTATTCCAATAGAAGAAGAAGAGATTTAGTATTCGTCGTGGGCGAGCGAGCGTTCTTGAAAGCATCACCGAAGAAAGGGTTTACTCGAATTGGGAAAGGTGGTAAATTAAACCCAAGATATGTTGGACCCTTCGAGATAATGGAACGAGTTATAGAAACTGCTTAGATATTGGATTTACCTGAAATTTTTATAGGAATGCACAATGTATTCCATGTGTCTCAACTTTGTAAGTGTTTTTGGGATGAGACAGAGATAGTGCCAATGGAAGAGTTACCGCTAGAACTGAACTTCACTTACTTGTTAAAACTGGAAAAGATATTGGACAAAAAGTTCCAGGAGTTAAGGAATAGGAAGATTCCTTTGGTAAAAATCCTTTGGAAGGGACATGGTACAGAAGAGGCAACGTGGGAAACAGAGGATAAGATGCAGAAACATTACCCCAAGCTGTTTGCAGAAGAATCTGAGGACAGATTCTCTTTAAGGAGGAGTGATTGTAACAGCCCAAAATAGGGCCTGGATGAAAACGGTAAGATAAGGGAAATGGTAAAGCATTTATATATCATCATCCAACTTTACAAACTTTCATACATTGCATTCTTACGTGATCAAAGTGCTTATATGTGACCTACAGTGTTTTAAGGGGATCTCTTGGCCGTAAACCCAATTTACTATTCATTTTCCCAACCTACTTTGCTCAATGATTCAATGGAACCCTACAGGTTCGTAACTTATATTTTCCAACTGTTTGAACTTGTTTTCTAAGCTTCGGAACCTTTCTTGAACCAAAAAGGACACTTTGGGAACTTACTGACCAAAGTTACTATTTATCTTATAAACGAGTTTTGATTCGGACACCCTTTGCTACCCAAGTTTATAATCGAATCATTCCTTGAGTCGATACGAGTCTATTGGTATTAGTCTTGACTCGAAAATCTATTTTTGAACTTTGTTTTAAAGAAAATGTTTGAGCTAAGACACTATTCACTATTCCTTCTACGAACGGGTTTTCGTTCGGAGAACTTGTACTCTTCATATTTGCATTTAAAACACTCCTTGATTTATTTCAAGACTTTTGAGATCATTACAACTCTTGATTCAAGCCCTAGCTCGAGTTTTAAAGAAAACGTTTTAAAAATGAGTTTACTATTCATCCTACGTTTCTAACTTTTTATCGGTTAAAACATTTCATAGTCAATATTGCGCTCAAAATGCTTCTTGATTTATTTTATGACTTTTTGACACTATCCGGACTTTCAAATCATCTTTGAGGATCGTGTTTCATTCATGTTTTGTCAAAAGATCAAAGTCACTATTCTTTAAAATTAATATATCTTTTAAACGGTAAATCTGTTTTCTTCGAGTAAATATTCGTTTCGAAGCTAATTTTTCTCCAATAACAATGAGAAACTGTCAAGACGCTTTTACTCATGTTTGGGATGTTAAATTACCAAAATACCCTCTATATTCCATTTTCTAATAATAGATCAAAGTTAGCTTCCAAGGTAAGCCATTCCATTTTGCTCTCCTATCCTTAACGTAAGTTTATTTACAAGGTGAGGGGCTTCTTCACACCTATAAATACCACTCCAAGAGAACTCATTTCCTTTCTCAAAGTTGTGTTGACAACACCCATTCTCTACCTCTCTTCCCCCTCTTGCCGTGAGGCACCCCCTTCTCTTTTAGGTTAGTTGTTTTTATTTTATGCTTTAGTTTTTATGTTATGTTTTTTTTAGTTTATGTTTTTATATTATGGTTTATTTATATTATGTTTAGATTGGGTCTTAGAGTCTTCCCTAAGACATATAGGAGTTTAATTTATGCGTTTATAATATAGTTTTTATAACATGTTTGAATAGTTATGGTTTATAATTTAATTGTTTAGTATATGCTATGAAATGTTATTATATGCTTTAATATATGATATGATCATGTAATGGGGCTGCTATATGATGATTATTGATGCGTTATTATGATATTTGAATTACGTTCAAGCATGTTAGACAATGGAATAGTAACCTATGATCAATTATATCATAACTTGTTACATGTTGCTAATTAGTTTCAATTGATAAATGTTACATGTTTAATGGTCATGTTATGCTATTACTTATGTCTATGATATGTTATTATATTGTTACAATGTTACATGACTCATATATTATGAATTGATCTTATGTTATGACTTGGATTAATGGAATAGTAATTGATCATATGTTATACACTTGAATAGTATCACACCTTGTAACCTAAGATAGAATAGTACTTCATAACCTTATATTATTCTCTAATTAGACTTCTTAATCATAGGTTATACCTTTAATCAAGATCACACTTGCTTATAAAAACATGAACTTGAACTATAGGTTATAATCAAGATCATAATTTGATTAGGGGTGTGCATGTGTGTTTATCGTGTGTGTGTGTTGTGCATGGCGTGTGTGTGTGTGTGTTTAGTGTGAGGGTTTGACCCGACCTTTTGACCCGATATGTGATTAGTAACCATGAATAGTAACCTTAAATAGTATTTTTGAATAGTACCTTTGAATAGTAAAATGAAATAAAACTTGAGCTTTCTTCTTAGACGTTTGCACCTAATTTTTCCGAACCAGGTGTCTAAAATATCTTTTCAAAATGTGTTTCTTTTGTGGACTTGTTTTATAACCTTATGGTATACGTTTAGGATTCATAATTTGATTAATTCCTAATCGGTTATACTTAGATCATAGTCTCACGTTAATGATAACTCACTTTAACGTATTCCTATGTGTGTTACCTTATCTCTAATATCTTAAATGGTATTACTCTCTTGTGTTTATGTTCATTGATTGTTTGATAGCATTCATGTGCATCATTATAGAAGTGGGTCTTAGTTCTTGAGCTCACCTTAGTACACCACCTACAGGAGTTAAGGTTAATCACTGGAATCCCCAGGGCACTGCATAATCTATCCTACCTACTGTTACTAATAGGTGAGGTTAAACTATTTCAACTGGAACCATGAATACTTAATGATTCATACATTTGAACTCAAAGCCTAGTTCTTTACAATCTTGTTTTGAAATGCCCTTTAAAAGGGACAACTCTTCAAAGAACCCAGACCTATTCGTATTCATTGATCAAAGACACATGTTTTCAAAGTAATGCATCAAGGGTTTAATGTTTTCAAAGTAATGCATCAATGGTTCAATGTTTTCAAAATAATGCATCAATGGTTTAATGTTTTCAAAGTATTGCATCAATAGTTCAATGGTTCAATGCATTTCTTCAATGGTTCATGTATTCTAGCATTCGGATTTATTTCGGATGTCATCAATGGTACAAGTAATCAATGGCAGTGGTATGGGCCTGGCGGTTATGTATAGAGGTTATGCTCGGGAGGTGAGCGCCAACGACATCACTAATACCGGCCGCCACACTAGGCAATTGATATCGACTTTAATCAGGAGGTTTGGTTAAGTCAGGACAATTATCGGGAATGGACCGCAAATCTATTCCCAAATCAATGGTTAATGGTCACCTAGGGGTCGCTCCACGAAGTGAAAGTTGGTGGAGGATGGTACATATGTGTATGTGTTAGGGTGTTGTCGATCTCAGTCCGACATCCTATTAATGGTCATGTTTTCTTGAGGGCATCAATGTTTCCATAAAGTTGGTTCATATCTTGCAAAGTTATTCCCTACCCTTATCCCGTTTTATGAAAATCATATGAACCAAATCATGGCATATGTGTGCGTGTGTGACAACATTCATGAAAATGTTTTGAAAACACTCATTTCTTATAGCATCGCATCAAAGGGTTTTATCACTTGAACTTATTCTTAAGTTCTTCGTTAAAGCTTTGCATTAAAGGTTTTACCTTTTGAACTTTACTTCAAAAGTTTACTTCAAGTACTTTCTTTTAAGGATATCCCTTACTTAGTCACTTTGACTAATACCTCTGCCTGTTTTTCTGGCCTCATGGTTTTAGGTCTTGCAGCCACAGTCTAGAGGTACCTTGAAGCTCTAGAGTGTCTATTTTTTTCAAGTCAGGACTTTAGTTTATTAATCTATTTTGTGTCCTGTATATGATATATGGTTGCATTGATGCTTGACCATATGCTTTTGTAATACTCTTGCTGCTGCTTTGATATAGCTACTATTGTTATCATTATGATCCCGTGATAATGTTCAATTAATATAGTAATATTAATAGTCTCTTCTGCTTATTGATATGTTATTGATTGTTTATATGCCACCACACACATGTTTTGAAAAGTTTTAAATTTTACTGATTTTCCACTGCATAAGGCACATTGTTAAACACTGTTATTGTTAATCGCTAATGGTCATTGCCGTTCGCTGGAGTATTTCTTGAGTGATGGCTCACACCATTACTTGGGGGATGCTTCAGTGCGGGGGTTGGGGCGCCGCTCTCTACCAGCAAAGTGGGGGCGTTACAGTTCGTGATCCCGGGGATAGTTTTTACACACTAAAACCTTTGCCCGTGATACATACATATAGGGGTTTTACTTAACAACCAAAATAAAACCTAACTTAACTTAAACAAATCATAACGTATGTTTCATATCTTATCGATTCATAACTTATCTTATCATTTTAAAGCATAGTCATATTTTATCATATTAACGAAACTATCCTCCTTTCACAAACCTTAGCATAACATACATACGTATAACTCGACGGGTATGTGGATCATTAACCAACCACTTTCTCATTTCATACCATATCATATCAAAACAAAACATAAAACATACATACTTAACTTATCATGCCTCATTCACTCCAATGATAGAAGGGTGTATACCCCCAAACCATCCATTACAGGTAAGGGGAGTACACGACTAACCCTCTTGATTCCATCCCCACCAACTTCCTGGTGGGTTCAGAGGTGATCCAATATATAGAGACCATGCCCACCCAAGCCTATCCCGACGGCCCGCTGCTATCCCGGGCCACCTGACGTAATAGAATACGGGGCCCAACATTAACCATTCATTACATACCATTTCAGAATGTTTCATAGCTTATAACCCGCTACATATATATCGTATCATATTAAACGTAACATACCATTCCTTGCAATAACTATGCTTTACATACCTCTCCATGTCAAATCCATTACATATCCTTTGCTCATAGTTGTCGGCTCGTAAGAGGCACACAGTTTGAAGCATAGCTCGATGTTGCAAAACATATCAATTCAAATTTAACCATAACAAGCGTACGTAGGCATGTACAATTGTACATAGCGTATCATACTTGTAAACTTATAACAAAGTCATAAAATACATATCACGTATGTATTTACTTATACTTAGTGCTTATAAACCATATGCCTTTGAAAATGAGCACATAAGGTAGGGTCATAACTATAATCCTAACCTCAACTTACAGCAACAAAGCCGAAACAAGATAATTGATCTATCCCGTAATCAACACGGCTAATGAAACACCACCCCGGGTGCACTTGGACAAATTGAACACACAATGCAAGGCTTAGACTCAAGAATGAACCACATAGATACACGATTATGCTTAAGAATGAAAGGGATGCAATGCAGTAGCATTCATGTATTCATGCTCATAATTCACGTTAACATATCAATTTCACACCATAAATTTAAGAAACATAGCATAACACATCATATAATAAGTATATTGCATGATAGGATCATAATTTGGGTGGGTAGAATCGATTAAAAGAGCAAACGAGACAAAACACATACACACAAGCACACTGAGGGGGCGAACGGCCTCTTTAAACCTTGAACGGCCGTTCAGAGTCCTAGAAAGTCCCGCTGGGTTGAACGGTCGTTTCAGTCACCAAGGCGCCAAGGGGAAAGACAGTTTGGGCCAAGGTAGCGCCTGCTCTTGAGAACGACTGTTTCCTCCTAGTGAAAGCTACCCTAAATGACCGTTCGGGGTATTCTTTGTCGGAGCAAAAAATGTAACAACTAGCAATAATAACAACAACAAAGGCAACATACATAGCAACTCCAAAGTCCATGAATTCCACACATCATCATGCAAGAATAACCACAAAAACGTGCATTCACACATTAATGCCACATAATCGTAAGAAAAGGGGTTAAATCTTAAGCCACCATCCTCCAAGCAAAAATGGTGAATCATGCATTTGGCAACCAACACCTCAAATTCCAGTAAGAACGGAACCAGGAAGTTCAAGACAAAAACATACAACTCGCATAGCTTCAAGAATTCAAGTTTCAAACATCTAATTCAAGAATTGTTCATAACCTACACTATTCATCTCCATCTTCAAATTCAAGAAAATATACACTAAAGCAACATTTAATCAGAGAGAAACAAAGCTCACGAGAATTCCTAACTTACCTCGGATTGTTGATCGGACGAGAAGTTGAGACGGAACTTGAGCTCAAAGGTTGAAGTGCCAAATGAGGGAGAAGACAGGGAGTGGTTCGGTTCTTAAAGGGAAAAAGAAGGAAGAAAACTAGTCCGGTCTGGTTCAAGAAAGGTTCGGTTTAATTGGTCTGAATTTAAAATGGTAGGAGGTTCAAACCACTTTAGAAAAATATAAGGTTAATTCCACCGAATCAGAATCATCAAAACGATTCCAATGGCGAAGTTAGAATTCGAATCTAAATTCCCGAGCTCAAGATATCCACGAATGACCCACAATACCCTAATTGCAATTAGGTCCCTAACTTTCAAACTTTTGACAATTGAGTCCAAGCACATATTAATTAAGTTCTATGGCAAAACACGACTTCAAATGTAATTCATGCTGACACGTAGCGCTTGTAACGTCACGTTTTCATATAATTTCAATTAAAGTAAATAAATTATGTAATTAAATCCACTCGTGACGTCATACTTGGATTACCGATGAGACGAGGTGTCACACGCCGGGCACAATAACAATGATTGATAATGCTTGGATATGAACGGACATCCGAAATAAATCCGTATGCTTAAATAATGAAGTCATTTGATGACTTTGAATAAATGATACGATGATGTTGAATGATAAATCAAATGGTTTTGAATAAATGGATGTGATAACAATGTACAATAGATGTGATAACGATGAACAATATATACAACAATTTTGAGCAATAGATGCATGAAACTTTGAATGATAGATGCAATGAAACAATAATATTTGATACTTTTAATGATTGTAAACAATGGATAGAAGATATTGGTGTGTAATGATGGCATACATTATTATCGAAGTATAACTTTTGAATGTTGAAAACGATAAGAATAGTTTTGATTTGAAAGAGTTATCTCGAGGAAAGAATAGTTTGCATGAAAGGGGTCTGATTTGAAATAGTTACCTCAAGATAAGAATAGTTTATAAGAAAAGGCTTTGATTTGAAATAGTTATCTTGAGATGAAGATAGTTGTAAGAGAAGGTTTTTAATTTGAAATAGTTATCTCGAGATGAAAATATTTGAAAGAAAAGGTTTGAACTTGAAATAGTTATCTCGAGATGAGAATAGTTGAAAGAAAAGGTTTTTAATTTAAAATAGTTATCTCGAGATGGAAATAGTTGAAAGAAAAGGTTTTAATTTGAAATAGTATCTCGAGATAAATTTTGAACATTGAAAATAGTGAGATGTTATAACTTTAATCGTTGAAAAATATTGATGCATAGTTTGATCATTGAAAGAGTTGTCCCGATAAGGGAATAGTTTAAACAAGGGTTTGAAAGTTTATGGGTTTAGATTTTGAAAACGTTTGATACTATAGTATAATCATGGTTTCGGTTGAAATAGTTTAGCCTCACCTACAGTAACCAGGTATTACGTAGTAATACCAAAATCTTAGTAAATCCGATCTTCACATGTAAGTGGTGATTAAGTCTCTATCCTTAATCACATAGTCACATAACCACATTGTAACAAACTTGAAGCATACAAGAGTACATTGTGAAATCTCATGAATAATACAGGACATTATTAAAGTATGTAGTAACACGTAACGAGATCATATAACAATTATTCAATATCATATTGTAGCATGAAAGCATGAATAAATCCATGTAAGGTATGGATCATAGGACAGTAATACCAGTTAAGGTATTAGATAAAGGTAGCCTATAAATGAAACGATTAAAGTGAGTTGTCCTTAAACGTGAGACTATGATCTTACTATAATTGTTTAGGAATTAATCAAATTATGAATCCTAAACGTAAACCTTAAGGTTATGAAACAAGTCCACGGAAGAAAACACATTTTGAAAAGGTATTTTAGACCCCGAATTTGAAAACCCTAAATGCAAATGTCTAATTAGAAATCCCAAATTTTATTTCATTTTTAGTACTACTCAAAAGCACTATTCAATTTCATTATTCAAGATCACTATTCACAAGTACTATTCACATGTTGGGTCAAAGGGGTTGGGTCGAACCCACACACTACACACGCACATACACACATACACACATATACACACACCGTGCACACACACACGACATGCACACATACACACACCCTAATCAAATTATGATCTTCACTATAACCTATGGTTCAAGTTCATGTTATTATAAACAAGTGTGATCTAGGTTAAAGGTATAACCTATGGTTACAAGGTCTACTTAAAGTATAACACAAGGTTATGAAGCACTATTCCATCTTAGGTTATAAGTTGTGACACTATTCAAAGTTATAACATAAGGTAAGACAATATCCCATTAATCCATACCATAACATAAGCTCCATTCATATCATATGAATCATATGACAATGTAAGATCATATCATATCATAGATCATAGCATAACATGAGCATTAAACATGTAATAATGTAATAATTTAAATTAAATAACAATATGTAACACATTATGAAATAATAGATCATAGGTAACTATTCCATTGCCTAACATGCTTGATCATATCATAAATGTCATAAACATACATCAATATTCAATATATAATAGCCTTATAGCATGCTTATACCATATACTAAAGCATATTATAACATTTCATGACATACTATAAACGTTTAAATCATAAACTAAAGCTAACTAAACATGTCATGAAAACTATATAATAAAAGTATAATATAAACTCCTAAATGTCTTCGGAAAGACCCCAAGACCCAACCTAAACATAAATTAAACCATAACATAACATAAAGAGCAAATTACATTTTTGGTCCCATAGGATTGGACCATTTGCAATTTTGGTCCCATTAGATTTAATTTGTGACATTTTTGGTCCCAACCGTCAAATTTTGGACGGAAATGAGATTTTACCGTTAAATGATTCTGGGGAAAAAACGGTCAAATAAAATTATTGATAAAAAAAAACTCAATGAGCCTGGCAGCCCAACGGGGGAGCCCTCTCCCATCATTGAGGTCTTGGGTTGAAACCCCAGGCTATAAAATTTTTGTTCAAATAATTATTATGCTTAAATATAAATTAATTTTAATAATAATATATTATAAATATATTATTATGTTAATATATTATATATAATTATGTTACAATATTTTTTAAGCTATATATTATATATTACATATTATATATATATATATATATATATATATATATATATATATATATATATATATATATACAGGCCATACAATTTTTGTTCAAATAATTATTATGCTTAAATATAAATTAATTTTAATAATAATATATTATAAATATATTATTATGTTAAAATAAATATATTATATATAATTATGTTAAAATATTTTTTAAGCTATATATTATATATTACATATTATATACATTAATACTAATATATATATATATATATATATATATATATATATATATATATATATATATATATAGGCCATACAATTTTTGTTCAAATAATTATTATGCTTAAATATAAATTAATTTTAATAATAATATATTATAAATATATTATTATGTTAAAATAAATATATTATATATAATTATGTTAAAATATTTTTTAAGCTATATATTATATATTACATATTATATACATTAATACTATATATATATATATATATATATATATATATATATATATATATATATATATATATATATATATATATAATATACATACAAAATGTATATTATGTATTTATAAAAAATAATATTTGTATAGTATATGTATTAAATATTATATATTTATATATAATATACACACGTATATATATTAAATAATATTATTGCTTAAAAAATATTTTATCATAATAATATATTATATTTTTATTGTATTATATAAAATATATTTATTTTAACATAATAATATATTTGTAATATATTATTATTAAAATTAATTAATAAAAGGCCATAAATATATTATTATTAAAATTAATTAATAAAAGTGCATGGCCTGGGGTTTAAACCCAAGACTTCAATGATGGGAGAGGGCTCCCCAACCGTTGGGCTGCCAGGCTTGTTGAGTTTTGTTTTATCAATAATTTTATTTGACCGTTTTTCCCCCAGACTCATTTAACGGTAAAATCCCATTTACGTCCAAAATTTGACGGTTGGGACAAAAAATGTCACAAATTAAATCCAATGGGACCAAAATTGTCACTTTCTGAAACAATGGGACCAAAATTGCAAATGGCTCAATCCTATGGGACCAAAAATGTAATTTGCTCTAACATAAAATATAAACTAACCAAAATATAACATAAAAACTATATCATAAAAATTAAAACTAACCTAGGGGGAGGGACATGCCTTGCATCGACAATGAGGGAACGGAGGGAGAGAGGAGTGCTTGTCAATAAAAGACTTGGTGCAAGATGAAATAAGGAGAGGAGAGGTCAATTTATAATTGTTAGGAAGCCCTACACCTTGTAAATAAAGTTAGGTTAAGGGTAGGAGAGCAAAATAAACTAGCTTCTCCTAGAAGCTTACTTAAAAGTTTAATTAGAAAATGGAAAATAAAGGGTATCTTGGTAATTTAACAATCTAAACTTGAGAACGAGTGGCTAAAAAAATACACAAAGCATTGGATTAAGATTATCTTCGAAACGAATTTTTACTCGAAAGAAACGGACATACGGTTTAAAAGATACATTAAGTAGAATGAATAGTGACTTTGATAACTTGATGAAATACGAGTGAAAGACGACCCTCGGAGATGATTTGAAAGTCCGGATAGTGTTAAAAAGTCATAAAATAAATCAAGGATCATTTTGAGTCCAATATTGACTATGAAATGTTTTACCGATTAAAAATTGAAAACGTAGTGATCGTGCTTGAAATCGGTTAGGTGTCTGCAGTCGATTTCGGGAGCTCGAATCACTTAAAATTTATAGAGGGGGAAGAGTCTCGAGTGAATTTGTAAAAGAATAGCAAACATGAGCTAAAGGCCAAACTAGGGAATGGGGTTTTATCCCAGATTCGGCACTCCGATGCTCAAGTTAGGTACTTGCTCAAGAGTATAGAGAGAAAGTAGAGACGGTCGAATGAATAGTGAACTTGCTTACCAATGCCATAAATGTTGTGGATATTTATAGACCCCAAGTGGGTGTGTTATACCTGTTCACGCATGGAGGTACATTTAATACTCTAGCTAGTTTGTTAGGGAACAGTAAGTACTGTACGTTGCCTTTATGTTGGTTCCCTTGTACCTTTAAGGTGTCTCAACCTTGGTTAGGCGGGAAAAGACATAATCATTGCGTCTGACAGCGGTTCCAGGGGTAATCATTGCAACTTTTAATCTCCCGAGCTCTACCCTTAAAATAGGAGCCCCTGTCACCGTCATTCCTTACGCTACTCACAAGAGCATTCGAACATTCTTATAGTCAAGAGAGCTTTTGGAATGGAGCACTTAAGAGCTTACTAGGAATCTTTCCAGAGGTCGATTAAGAGTTCTCAAGTCCCTTCTCCTAAGGTACTCTTCTCGACCTCTCACTTTTTCTTTTTCGCACTTCTTTCCTACTCTTATAAATGGCCTCTCAAGAGCAAATCCCAACGGCTACAAGGAAACACATTCCTCGAGTACTACGCTCGTGGATTGGTCGATGAATCTGAAATAAATTCGACCCCTGTGGGCATGTCAGGGATCGAACCGGTGACTCTTTCTTTTGGATCTTCGTCTTCGGAGAGCGGGGTCAGATTCAGAAACAGTTACCTACGAGGATAAAGCGGCTCTCGAGGAAGAGAGTGATAACAAGGTGGTCAGCCCTAGCGAGGAGAAAGAGGCCGAAAGTGGCGAACATGCGAGAATTTCGACCAGTGAAGCCCCCTAGGAATCTGGAGCGGAGCGATTGACGGAAGCAGAGACGTCAACCTCAGGCTCCAAGAAGAAGCAGGAGGGACCCCAAACCACCGTCCTTCACCATTCACAGACTTGGAGCACGGTTTATGATGAAGACATCGAGGAGCTTTAGGGCATTCTCACTGGTTATGGTCGATCAAGGGTTATGAGTTAGTAAAACCTACATCCGAGTAGAGGAAGGAAGAGCCCCCAGAGAACTGTATAGCCATCACCACCTACGCGAAAAGGTACAGAATGAGGGTGTCACTCGACCCAGACTTCATTAACCTCCTCAACGCCCTGGACATTGCCCCCCATTCAACTTCTTCCAACCGCCTACTACTTAGTCAATGCATTCAAACTACTGCTCCACTGTCTTAGACTTCTAACATCCCTGGCTCATTTTGGGGAAGTTTTTGTGGCGTCGACCTCTCCGGTAGCAGCTCCAGATGGTCGGGGCTTTGTGAAGCTACAAGCCCGACCCAATTATCAGATTGTCAAAGCTCTGACCACCTCCCATAGGCTTGGATGAAAACATAATTTTTCTACATCAAATCGTCGGTCGTGTAGCCAGGGCTGAACTATACGTCATGGAACGACATTGAGAATGGGAAGACAGACTTGGCCCCCCACTCTGATTTAATGCCTTAGGGAAGTCGGGCCAATGTGCGCTCGATTTTTGACTCAGCCCCAACTCATTATCGAGGCAGGGATGGGTCCTGGAACCATTAGATACAAGGACTTACATTGGGTACAAGTGACACTGTCCTCAATTTCAATTACCCAAGCACGTTTTTTTTTTTTATCCTTCAATCCTTTCATAAAGTTTATTTTTGCAACTCTCTACTCCATTTTTGACTTTGCTAATCAATTACTTACTCGTTTAGGCACAATTCTAAAAGATTCGCACAAGGACACATTGCGGCCGAGATCAAGGTCCTCAACGCTAGCCGCAAGAAGAAGAATCAACCCGCCACGAACGCAGAAGAGGTGGCCATCTACGAGCAAGAGACCCAAGAGGCGGTCGATAAAGTCGTCTGGTTGGCGACTCAAGGAACCCTGGCTGCCTAAGTCCAAGTCCCCCAAGCCCCCACTGCCAGGGTCCAAGGCTCAGGTCGAGGCAAGAGGAAGAACAATGAGGGCGTAGACCCTCAATCTAAGAAAGGGAAATCCTCGACCTCTACCCCTCGAAGGGAAGGAAAGAAAAGGTTGTCGTAGAGTCCGGCTCGAGCGCCCAAGAAGATAGCCAATCGATGCCCCCTCCTCCAGTTCCTGAATCGGGCTAGCGCACACACGTTACTTCCCAAAACAGAGGGAATGAGGTCGCAGGGCTCCTTGTGACGCCCCGACTTTTCGGCCGTACAGGTATGACATCACGTGTGTGATACTTGCACATTTAAATTATTTAATTATGCAATTATATGTTGATATGAATTATTTTAAGGATATATGTTGAAATTTTTTAATGTTTTGCTCGCATGACTTTGAACTTGATCCGTTTGCATTCGAATTTGATTCTGATTTTTGTGAAAACTTGGTATGCATGAGATATATGAGTTATCAACATGGTTATATGCTCGTTGCATGTTTTTGGGTTCGTTTGTTGAGGTTTTGCACCGTATTTGTTTTAAGGGGACTTAGCGCACCTTGGGTTACGGGAGGCATAACTTGAGCTCAAGAATTCGGATTCAAATTTTGAAATCACTGTTGGACTCGTATCAATGATACCGATCCAATGGAACAATCTTTGTAATTTTCTAAGCCCATTTGGATCTCCAAAACTTCACCGAACCGAGCCTTTTGTGCACAACCCGCTACCCTTACCCGTTTCGATTGTATTTGAACCGTTTAACCCCCAAACGCCACCCTTTTCTAGAACCCATTTCACCCTAAATTAAACCTTTTTCCTCCCCTTAATGCCTCATTTCGGACCCCCCTTGTGAAACAAGAGAAAGTGCAGCAACAAGTGAGAAGAAAGTAGTGGAAGGAGGCACTATTCACATTCTTTGATTCTTAAGCTCATAACCCCTTCATTTCTCATCCGATTCAAGAGATAAGCATATATTTATGTTCTCCATCTCCTTGTGGTTCTTTTAAGCCATGGTTAGTAGATTTTCACCTAGAATTGATTATGCTATGACCTATGTTATGAATTGTAAGGGTTTATGAGATTTTTTATGAGTATATGTACATCCTTACCTTATTTCTTGAATTGAAGCTTGTTATATGATCTAGCTAGCTCTTTTAATGCATTTATGAGCTGAGATTTCATGGTAGTTGAGTGACGGTTGATCTACCATCTATGATGCACGGACACGAACACGGCGACACGGACACGACACTACACGACACAGATTTTTGTAAAATTTTAGGACACGACACGGCTTCGACACGACTATATAATATTTATATAAATAAATATATTATATAAATATTAATTATGCAACACTAAATTAAATATCCTTTATTTAATAAATACAAAATATACTATGACATATATAAATTATTTCTAATACTGAATTACTATTTTGTACACCTATGACAACCAAGTGAACATATATATATACTTATCGTAGTTCATATTACATTTGAAAGAAATTATATGAAAGAAAAAAGGAAGAAAGAAAGATAAATAATTTTGGAGTGTTGTGGCCTTGTGGGCCTAAGGCCCAAAACGTTGATATACAAAATTATTTATATCTTATTCTAAAATCTAAACCCTAATTAGTAATCACCCTTGTTCCGCCGCTAACTCTAAAAATCTCCTCTGAATATTAGATATATTGGAGAACATTCACACAAGTTATTCTTTCTATCAGCCCGCCATTTTCATGGATGAGGACGCGAAGTCCTCAACATCCCAATCAATTTTTACCATCTGCTCACGGTAAGGCTGATTATTGCGTGGTTCACCGCATTTCTTATCATAATCCAAGTTCTTCCACCGCATCAACTTCTTCTCCCACCACAGCCACCTTCGTTGCCAATGCAGAAATCCAAGTTCTGATGAATCCGTGTCCAAACCGTGTCGGACACTCCACCGTGTTCGGGTTAATTTTTTTTTTTTTTTTTAGGGACACGGATTGGTCGTGTCGGACACGTGTCGGAGCCGTGTCCGAGGCGTGTCCGTGTCCAACACGTGTCCGACACTGCACGGGGTCATTTTTCGAAGTGTCCGTCCATTAGAGTCTACCAATAATACACTTGAAGATCTTGAACTTGAAGTTGGATAAAAATGAACTTTATGCTCTCATCCTTGTGCTCGTGTGTATAGCAGCTTATTTGACCTGAATTGTGGATGTTTTTGTATGATCTTCATGCTGGTTTGATGTTGGTTCATGCCCTTCCTTCCCTCCCCCAGAACTGCCTTGTTCTTCTTCGTTCTTTTGGCTTCTGCACTAGGGGTGCGCGGCCGATCGCGCCAATAACAAACTTGGTCGTGGTCGTGGTGTATATGCAGTTTTGCATCTATAATGACACTGCGGCCACGACATTTTGTTGCATGGCCATGACAGCCATACAGGGGGACCTTCTGATGTTATGTCGCGGCTACGAGGTTTTGTTGTACGGCCGCAACAGGTGGTCAGTTTTGCTACTAACATTGCAGCGCGGTTGCCGCCTTGTGTGCTTTAATTCTTGCATCGTTTGAGTTTTTTTTGCCTTTCTTGCTTCGTTTATGATTTGTATGTTAGGAATAGTGTCCTAGAAAGCCGATTGTATATCCGCTTTGTGCTTTTCCTTATTGTAATCACAGACAATCTTTGAATGAAATAACGTATTGAGGCAACACTTTCTTTATATGCTCTTGTTTGGCATGCATTTACTTTAGTTGTGCATGTATGAGAACTCCCCTAATCCTGATGACTTTAGGACTCTACCATTTAGGTGAAATGGTTCATAAAACGAGCCCTATATCACATAAGTCATGATTAGTAAAATACTCCAAGCCGATGAGTCCTACCGACAGTGGGAGTGTCAACCTGACTCCTCCACTACTAGAAAACATGGATTTTGCAACCGAAAAATTGCAACCGAAAATTTTCGGTTGCAAAATTGACCGATTTATCAACCAAATTTGCAACCGGAAACCAAAATTTGTCCATTTGGTTTTGCAACCGAATATTCGGTTACCAATTCCGTTGCAAAAATTTTGCAACCGAACTTCGGTTGCAATATTAGTTGCAAAAAAAGTTGAATGGTCAACATTTTTTAATGTATTTGCAACAGAAATTTAGGTTGCTAATTCGGTTGCAAATCTTTTGCAATCGACTTTCGGTTGCTAATTCGGTTGAAAAAAAGAATGAAAACAATGGAACCTGATTAAAGTACTTGCAACAGAATATTCGGTTGCAAAATTAGTTGTACGAGAATTGCAACCGAAATGCAACCAAAATTTTCGGCTGCAAAATTATTAAAAATCATTTCAAAAATACTTTTGCAACCGAAATTTCGATTGCAAATTTTGAACTAATTTAATTATTTTAATGTTAAATTTGCAACTGAAATTCGGTTGCAAAATTTTCATACAACCGCTTTGCAACCGAATTTCGGTTGCAACAATCTTTTTATTTATTATAATTTATAAAATTAAAATAAGTAATATCTTTTTAAACTATATGTTGCTATTCGGTTGCAAAATCAGTTGCAAAAGTTTTTTTCTTTTATTAAATTTAATATATACATAATAACATAATAATTACTAGTAATTCCGCAATCTCTATGCGTTTCCAAAAAAAAAAAAATTATTATTTAAATATATAAAATTAAATTGTTCATCTTACTATAAATTTAATAATAATTATATATTAATAGGAATTAGTTAAAATATAAATTAGAAAATATAAGAAAGAAAAATAAAAAGACTATTAAAAAAAAGAATAAAAGTGAAATTAGAGAACAATAGAGTTAATAGATAAATAATTAACTGATATGCATTCTCTATATGTTGGAGAAAAAATAAATAAATTAAATAAAAAGAAAAAAGAGACCAAGTTCAAGAGACCACAATTGGATCTCGCACTTAATAATAGAGTATAGATTAATTACTCGTCTCTTATAATATATTTGATGATAATATATATATATATATATATATATATATATATATATATATATATATAATGTATTATATGTAATGTCTAAACCATTTCAATGTTGTATAAATAGGATCTAAATTTAAATCATAGTGTAATATAAGTTTTCAATTAAAATGGTAATAAATGTTATAATATATAACATATATGTTATGCTTCATGAGATATAATATACATCATAAGTTATTATGATATTTTACTTATATAGTGATATGATATATATAATATATATGTACAACATTTTGAGTATTGACATAACATGTGAAAAAAAGTTAGTTAATTATAATTACTTCTATATGATCATATTATGGTAGTATTAATTAATAATTGTTAATATATTGTTGTAATTAATTACTATAAATTATGCAATAAAGTTTAAAATTATGTTTCATAAGATATAATATACATTATAAATCATTAAGTTATTATACTTGTATAATGATATGGTATCGATCATATAACATATAAAATATTTTGAGTATTGATATAACACGTAATGTTATATATGGTGTACAGATCGAAGTAATTTCTACAAACGATAGATATAGTATAATAGATATTAAATGATTATAATTACTTATATAATCATATTGTGGTAATATTAATTAATAATTATCGTTATATTGTTGTAGCTACTGAAAACTATGTAATAGAATTTAAAGGTTATGTTTTATAAGATATAATATTTATTATGAATCATTAAGGTGTTATACTTGTATAGTGATATCATATTATATATCATATGCGACATTTAATTTTGAGAATTGACATTACACACGATATTATATATATATATGATATGCTAGGGTAATTTTCACAAGTGATTGCTATAAAAGATATAAAATGGTATAATACATGATTATACATTTATTAAATACTATAATATACTGATATTACATTTATGATAGATATTATTTAATGATATTATAAATCATATGATATAATAATTTCTAATAATATCTTACTCATTAATACTATAGGTAGCTATAAGTTATATATCAAATGCTATAATCTTCTATGATGGTTAGAATTCGAATAAGCCGAGATTAGATTTAAAACCGAAGTCTGGTTTCGCCCGTTTTGTTGCCATGATTTAGGCGTTTTTAGGGCTTGCCACCATGACTGGTTAAGAATCATATCTATAGCTTATTTAATTCTGTAAAACTACCATGTACAGTATAAGTTTTTTGATATGGGCTTTACAAATGTTTTAATTCAATATATCTATTTCCGCCTTAATAAAAGATCCTCTCTGTTATGGTATCAGAGCCATGGGTAGTGATCTTAATATCTGGTAATATTCAACACAACTATTCTGCATAGGATGAATATGTTTAGAAACAGGGATACTGTTAAAAACAGTATCGAAGAGGAATATGATATCCCTCAAAATCTTGATCTTCTTAATAAATGGACTATTCCCAAAATAGATCCTACTGTTATTTATAAATTTGGAACTTTTGATAGATTAAGTTTCAAGCATGTGGTTAAAACTACGGAAGAAACTATTTCCCTTAATAAGGATGAGATGATTATTAAATTACTCAATAATAGAGATCTTAATAAATATAGAGGTATTTATAAATTTATCCATATTGGATTAGTTCAAGTTGCTTTCAAACCTTTAACTTTAGAAGGTTTACCTGAGAGTTTTATAGCTGCTCTTAGAGATGGTAGAAATTTAATTTGGAAACAATCGTTAATGGGTATCATACAATCTAGTCTGGCCCATGGTCCAGTTTATTTTAATGTTTATCCCAATTTGCAGTTATCTTTATCTGATGTTAATATATTGGATGCTTTAACTCTTAATATCAAAACGCATGGTTATAATTATGCTCCTGGATCTGAAGTTATATGTGTTTGTTATAGAATTTATTACAAACCCCTTCAGACTTTAAATCCTAGATGCAAGATAGTTGATAAACCTGCTGATGAAACTATTCTAATAGAAAGTAATTTTAGTAGATCTGAGATTACTACTCGAAGATCTATTAAGTGGGATGAAATAACTTTCCCAGAAAATTGGATAATTGAGCAAGCTGTTCCTGCTCAACCTAATACTAGTTATAATCCAACTAGTATTTTGCAAACTTCTGAAGGAAATGTTCAAATAAGTTTTGAACCCTCCAGAAAACTTATAGGAGAAAGCAATAGATCTTATGCAAGATCTAAATCTCATCATCATATTTCCCCTATATATTTTACACAATCTCCTTCAAGAGCTTCTACTTCTCAAATAAGAGAAACAGAATCTGTTGAAGAATCTGATTTTGAAAAGGTGGAAGAATTAAAAATTCAACCTGATAATATTGTGAAAGGCATTTATAATGTCAAAGATGCAGATATAACTGCATCAGAAATGAATTTTTCTTTATGATGATTAATAAACCAAAAATTGATTTTAGTCCGGGATCACCGGCAAGAAAACAAATTCAAAATGATTTTAATCTTCCTAAATGGGAACCTTTTAAAAAATGGCTTTATGAAAACTTTTCTAAGGATGATAGAAAAATATTTCAAGAAGAATTTTATAAAGATCTTTCTGAGAAAAATCTAAAAATATCTTTTGTTCCTTGGTTTATAACCAAGTATGTTGAAAATCATATCTCTGTTATTGAAAGAGAATATAAACTCACTCATAGTGGAGAAATTTTGAAAACAAACTTTCCACCTTCATATGCTTTTTCTATAGAAAAAGGTCATGAAATTAGGTTTTATAATGCATTTCAAAAATTGTTTGAAAATAATACTTTACCTATTACTTTGCAACACATGAACAATATGGTTCAACAACATAATTTTACTAATATGTATTTAATTGTCCTTGGAGAGAATATTTCTTCTCTAAGCAAAAGAGTTGATAATCTCATTTTTGATATAAAGAAATTAAAAATTCAAAATAATAATGAGAATTTCCAGGGAGAATCTAGCAGAATTATTCCTAGTGTTCAACCTCCTCCTGAAGTCAAGGATTTTAAATTAAAATCTATGACTGATCTTGAAAAAATTCTGGATGAAAAATTTAAAGGGCTTAAAATTAGTGCTCTTAATAAAGAATTTGCAGACAGTATGTCTGATAATGAAAGTTTTCATAATACTGTTAAGGATGAAGTTAATAAACTTTCTCGATATGCTGATAAGCCTACTCAAAGGATGTATTATTATCCTAGGCCTACCCCTCAAGATATACTTCTTGAAGAAAATGAGTATTTATTTAATAATTCTTACAGTGGTAAAAATATCTATGAATGGAATATAGATGGATTTGCTGAAAGACAAATTTATAATACTGTTCATAGAATGCTTATGTATAGCACCATTTGTAAGACTAATGGTAATAGAGATAAAGATATTGCCAAAATGATAATTGCTGGATTCACTGGTCAATTAAAAGGCTGGTGGGATCATTATCTTACTGATATTAATAAACAGGAAGTTATAAATACTGTTAAAAATGAAAATGGGATTGATACCCAAGATGCTGTTTATACTTTGATTGTTAATATTATTGAACATTTTACTGGTAGATTTTCTGAAAATAGTGATAATATCAGAACTCTTCTCCAGAATTTTAGAATTAAATCTCTTACTTCTTTTAGATGGTATAAGGATACTTTCCTTAGTAGAGTTATGGAACTTCCTGAGTCCAATAGTACTCATTGGAAGTCCAAATTCATTGATGGCTTACCTTCTCTTTTTGGAGAAAGGATTCGTAAAACCCTTAGGAAGGGAGAAGTTAATATTAACTATGATAGTTATAATTATGGACAGCTTATAGCTGTTTGTCAAACAGAAGGATTAGCTTTATGCAATGAAATAAAGTTAAACCAACAAATTAAAAAGCATAATATCAGTGAAAGAAGACAATTAGGTCAATTTTGTGATCAATTTGGGATTTCTAATCCTCCTTTAGATAAAGATAAGACTAATAAAAGAAAGAAATTTCATAAATCTTCTGAGTTTTCTAAGCATAAACATCGAAAACGTAGGGAGAAGAGAAATATGAGAAGAGAAAAAAGGAAGACTAATAGTCCTCCTATTATTTGTAGGAAATGTGGTAAGATTGGCCATTATGCTAATCAATGTTGGACTAAGAAGAAAATTAGAAGCTTAGAGGTTGATGATAATATTAAAGACACTCTTTGCAAAATTCTTTTAAATTCAGATTCTGAAACTGAAAAATCATTATACTCAGATGATTTAGAAGTTTTAGAAAATGAAAATTATTCTTCTGAATCAGAAGAATGTGAACCATGTAAAATTGGTTTAACCTGTGATAATCAGGTAGAATCTTCTGATGCTGAAGAAGATACTATTTATCAAATCCTTGCTCAATTCCAAGAAATAAATGTTATTACTAATGATAATATTCTTGATATTTTGAAAACTATTCAAGATCCTGATCTGAGATCAAAAATCATTGATCAGATTAATAATTCAAATCCTAATAATTTAGATCAAAATCTTCCTAGAAATTCTGAACCATATACTATGGCAGAAGTTCAAAAAATTTTAAAAAGAAGACAAACTTCCAATAATCCTTCTACTAAAATTGATTTATCTTTGGAGATTCAAAATCTTAAAAAAGAGATAAAAGATTTGCAAAATGATAATAAACATCTTGAAGAAAGAATTTTCAGGCTGGAAATAAGTCGTGGAAAACAAGTTTATATTCCTGAAGAAGAGGAAGAAAATCAAATTACTTTTTCTGTAGAAGATAATTTTCTTTCAACTCTTGAAATGGTTATATCCCAAAAATGGTTTATAAAAATTTCTCTTTTAATTGATGGAAATTATAAACAAGATCTTATAGCTCTTGTTGATAGTGGTGCAGATTTAAATTGTATCCAGGAAGGCATTATTCCAACCAGGTATTTTCATAAAACCACTCATTCTATAAGTGCTGCCAATGGTCAAAAAATGAAAATTAATTATAAAATTCCCAAAGCTTATATTTGCAAAAATAAAGTTTGCATTCCTAATAGTTTTCTTTTGGTTAAAAATATTACCAACCAAGTTATATTAGGGACACCTTTTTTAAAAAAATTATTTCCCATAAAAAATATTGATGAAAAAGGTTTTATTGGAACTTTTGAAGGAAAAGAAATATCTTTCCAATTTATGATTGAACCCTTTACTAGAGTTTTAAACCAAATAAAGGATTCTTTGATTGAAAGAAAAGAAAACCAAATTAATTTTCTTAAACAAGAAATTAATTTCAATAATATTGATAATATTTTGAAAAATGTCAAATTACAAGAAAAAATTAAATTTATTTATAATCAATTCTCTTTACAAATATGTAATGATCATCCCAATGCCTTTTGGGATAGAAAGAAACATATAGTTTCTCTTCCTTATGAGGAAGAATTTGATGAAAGGAAAATTCCTACAAAGGCAAGACCTTGTCAAATGAATAAAGAATATTTAGATCTTTGCAAAAAAGAGATTGAATCTCTTCAAAACAAAGGGTTAATAAAACCCTCTAAATCCCCTTGGTCATGTACAGCTTTCTATGTAAATAAAAAAGCTGAGCAAGAAAGAGGAGTTCCGAGGTTAGTCATTAATTACAAACCTCTTAATACTGCTCTCAAATGGATAAGATATCCGATCCCTAATAAAAAGGATTTATTGGATAGACTTTATGATGCTTTAATATTTTCCAAATTTGATTTAAAATCAGGATATTGGCAAATCCAAATTCATAATAAAGACATTTATAAAACCGCTTTTAATGTTCCTTTTGGACAATATGAGTGGAAAGTCATGCCTTTTGGGTTGAAAAATGCCCCTTCAGAATTTCAAAATATTATGAATGATATTTTTAATCCTTATAGTGATTTCATAATTGTTTATATTGATGATATTTTAGTATTTTCAAAAAATATTGAAAGTCATTTTAAACATCTTGATATATTCAAGAAAATTGTTATTCAAAATGGTTTGGTTATATCTAAGCCAAAAATGCTTCTTTTCCAGACTAAAATAAGATTTTTAGGCCATAATATTGAAAAAGGAAAAATAATTCCAATTAATAGAAGTATAGAATTTGCTTCAAAATTTCCCAATCAAATTACTGATAAAACTCAACTCCAAAGGTTTCTTGGGAGTTTGAATTATATTTCTCCTTATTATAAAAATCTTGCTGAAGATACAGCAATTCTTTATGATAGATTAAAGAAGAATCCAAAACCTTGGACTGAGAATCATACTCAGGCTATTAAAACAATTAAAAGTAGAGTTATAAATTTACCTTGTTTAATGCTTGCTAATCCCAATTGGGATAAGATTATAGAGACTGATGCCTCTGAAATAGGTTATGGAGGAATTCTTAAACAAATATCTCCTCATAATCAACAAGAATATCTTGTCAGATTCCACTCTGGGAAGTGGAAAGATAGTCAGAAAAATTATGCTACTATAGCTAAAGAAATTTTAGCTATTCTTAAATGTGTTTTGAAATTTCAAGATGATTTATATAATCAGAAATTTATTATTAAGACAGATTGTCAAGCAGCTAAATACATGTTTAATAAAAACTTTGATCATGAAGTTTCTAAGCAAATGTTTGCTAGATGGCAGGCTCAATTAGCCCCTTTTGATTTTGAAATTATTTATAAAAAAGGAACTGACAATAGTCTTCCTGACTTTCTTACTCGTGAATATTTACAGGATGAATCCAGGAGTAATATCTGAATTATCTTCCCAAAGGTTTAATAGAAACATTGGATGGGAAAGGGCTTCAAAGATTCATAATTATGTGAAAAAATTAGTTTTCCTTGCAAGGGAACATGAAAAAAATATCATTTACTGGGAGAATAAGATCAACAATGAGATTCTTAATCCCAGAAATAACATTGATTATATCACTAGGAAAAGCAGTTATGAGAATGCTTGCGTAATCATTAATCATAGTATATATTTTCATGAAAAAATTTTGGATGAAATTAATGGTTATATTGCTTAATATTGCAGGTATGGAATCTTCTAATAAGAAGATAAATTTGAAAAATTGGGCAGAATTCAAATATGAATTCGATCCCCCTTTAATTGGTCCTTATGATATTAGGACTAATATTAAACCACCTGGACTTGATACGGTCTGGCGTTATAAATTATTAATCCCTAAGCTTATAGCTTGGCAAAAATATTTAGAAGCTCAAATTGAGCAAACTACATCTTTGGGATTTTATCTGAATCATGATCTTGATCATTACATTCAGGAAGATAAAAAAGAGCTTATAGCTGTGAAAAATAAATTACAAAAGCTAATAGCTTAATTGATATTTCAGGATGAGACCTCAAGGAGGCAGAAATTCCTCTAATAGAGGAAGAGGTGGAAGAACTATTGCCCAATTTGGCAATCAAAAGCTTATAGCTGAAAATATTGCAAATATTTCATCATCCTCAAGTAATACACCAAAGGATGATCCCCTATACAAGGAATTCCTAGCTTATAAAGCTAAGCAGGAGAGTAATACTCAAACTGCTCCAACCTACGCTAATATTGTAGGAGATGAAGAAATTGATTCATCTGAATTACCATATGAGCAAAATACTCATAAAGAGGTAATATTCCTCCTTGAAGATAAAGATTTGAGATGGAAAGATAATATCTGGCATCTCATGCAGAGATATTTGGATACTGCATCCTTTACTGCTGGGTCATATAAACAGCGAACTCATTTTGAGAATATACTCAAAGTGACAGGGTCCTGTGAATTTACTCATTATTTTGCAGGAAAACAAACTAAAGTTTATAGCTTTAGTAAAGTGATTATTAAGCAGATAATATCTGCTGAAGAGTGGGGAATAAGTACACTCAGAGAAAGAGAATATAGTCTCCAAAATTCCCAAGTCAAAATTAAATTTAATTATTGGGATTATATTGAAGCATTTAATAAAGCATTTTTGTACCAGAATGAGCTTCATAAACATTCATGGTTTTTCAAAATCTGTCCAAATGTTTATAACAAGGACATTCCAAATTGGTTATATCAATGGTGGCTAAATTTTGGCCCTACAGCAAAAATTTTGCCAAATAATTTTCAGGAATTATATTCCCAATGGGTAGAAATTTCTCCCAAAATTCTTGATGCTCAGAACAATGGAAAATGGATTGAAGGAATGCCTTTTCTCCATTTTTTCACTGAATTTAGTATCCCTTGGATTTGGAAATGGGAACCAGAGTTGGGAGAAACCCAACAGAAGATACCTTGTTTATTCAGAACTTTTTATACTAAGTTCTGGAAGAAAATGCTGGCTATTAATAAAGAAGGAAGTATGGAAGGCCAAGAGACCATTGATAATATCAAAACAAAAATTCATGAATATATTATTCAGGAGGAACAAAATAAAACTCCTAGTCCATTTGAATATATTTCAAAGAAATTATATTTTCAGAAGGGACAAGTCTCAGATGAAGAAAAAGTGGCTTCCTATCTTAAGGAAGTAAAGAAAGATTTAATGAAAAATCTGAGTTTTGATACACAATCCAGTGCCTCTATGGATACTTTATCCAATGAAGATTATTGTCCAGCTGGAGAAGCTCAGAATTCTTATGAGGATATGTTCGAAGATTTGGATCAAGTTATTCAAAAATATTTGAATAAAGAAGGAAAAGGAAAGGACAAGATGGGACCTTAAAGAGATGATATGCCAACCACCCATCAAAAACCATTTGCTGGAAATAATTGCCAGCTGTTTTGTTTGCCGTGGTTTTAATAAAGTAACCATGGTTTTAATAAAAGATGTAATTTGCACATTCATAATGGTGCAAATAGTTTAGGTTAGAATTTAGTTCCGGATTTCAAATCCGAAAATTTTGTGTATTTATAGGTTAGTTTGTTACTGCATTAGGCAGAGCGAAAATTATCAAGTTTGTAAGTTTTCTAGTTTGTAAACAAATTAAATATTTTCTGAGTGAAAAATTTTGGATCCCTCCAAGATTGGTGCCAAGAATTAATAAGTAAGTTATTTCATTTTCAGTTCTTTACGTTTATATTTATGTTCTTTATCCTGCCGCCTAATATGGCTGGCTAATTCTTTTTGTGTTGAATAAAATCATGCTGTTAAGATCAGTATTCATGGTGGATTGAAAAAAAAAGAAAAAAAAAAAAAAAAAAAAATACCAGATCAAAAAATTTATTTCTATGATGGTTAGAATTCGAATAAGCCGAGATTAGATTTAAAACCGAAGTCTGGTTTCGCCCGTTTTGTTGCCATGATTTAGGCGTTTTTAGGGCTTGCCACCATGACTGGTTAAGAATCATATCTATAGCTTATTTAATTCTGTAAAACTACCATGTACAGTATAAGTTTTTTGATATGGGCTTTACAAATGTTTTAATTCAATATATCTATTTCCGCCTTAATAAAAGATCCTCTCTGTTATGGTATCAGAGCCATGGGTAGTGATCTTAATATCTGGTAATATTCAACACAACTATTCTGCAAATGCATTATCTCTTAATGCATTATTCATGTATGCTCAACGTTATTTAATTTAACATTTTAAAATTTTATTAGTAAATAAAACATTGGTGTTAACCCTTTAAAAAAAAAAAAAAAAAACTTTGGTTGAAAAAAATGCGGTAAGTCTCCCGCTTGTCTTCCCCCAAACATTTTGGTAAAAGAAAAAGGGGTAAGTCTCCCGCTTCTCTTCAGTCTTCACCCCCAAGCCCCAAAATTAGAGTCGAGACTAAAGAGGGAGAAAAACCCTAGTATTCTTTTCCCTGACTTCATCTCACCCCAAAGTTATTCTCCTCCCACCGGAGAATCAATAGCGGAGGCAGAACTCGACGGCGACGGAGTGCGGCGTAATCGATGGCAACGGAGTGAGCGACACTTGACGGCGACGGAGAGAGGCAGAATCAACGGGACTGAGTGAGGCGAGACTCGACGGCGACGGAGAGAGACGGAATCGAAGGCGGCGGAGAGAGACAGAATCTAAGGCGACGGAGATAGAAGGAATCTAAGGTGACGGAGAGAGGTATCATGATTGGAGTGTTCTTGTTGTTTCACCTCTTATCATGGGTAAGTTCTTTAACCTTACAGGGGAGATTTCGTCTTCTTTTAAAGGGAAAACATTTTAAGTTCTTTAGAAATCGATTTGTTGTATGTTTTTTTTAGATTTGACAAGGGCAGCTGCCATTGTCACCATGCTTTGGCTCTGTTTACAGTGTTTTTGTTTGTAAATGACTCTGTTCATAGTTTTTGCTTTCGTTATTTATTTCATGAATTCTAGGAATGGAGTTGATTTTCAATCAAGTGTATACGTTTTAGGATATTACGTATTTGTGCTAGTTGTTATATTTTTATCAGCAATCGTGTAGTTAGATTATAGCCCCTAAGTGTACTGCCATTGGCATTATAAACCCAAATACAATACAGCAGATACATAAAATATTCTTTATCCATACAATACAATACAGTAGGTTTGATTGAACTTTTAATCATTGAATCAGTAGAGTTGATTCAACATTATAAACTGTGTCTAATGATACAATAGGGCTGGAGATGATATAGAAGCTGTTTAACGTTCTTTTTGTATTGAATACGCACATTTGATCAAGTGGAATGAGGTACACACACCCACATATATCCACCTTCTTTTTCATTTTTCTAGTCCTGGTGATGCTTTTGCATCAGTTAGTCATAGTATTTTTCACTTGCAGTTCACAGTTGCAAAAGTTTCGATCCAGACAATCTTGAAGACATGCAATGGGTTTATCAAGAGGTAACAAATGATTGTATACATCTTTTGATGAGTAAATTGGAGAAAAGATGAAATTTTTTTTTAAGGGTAATTCTTGTGCTATAATTTGGGAATGCTAGATTGTGTAGAATCATATTAATTTTGCTATGTTCAACATGTTTCTTGCTCATTTCTTTGATTCTATTGAAGGTTGTTTGAATCCTTGATTATGTGAGAGTGTGAACCCTAGGTATTTTATGAACTGAGCTATGAATTATGATCATACCTATGTTAATGGTGGAAATTAGTTGAACAAGGCATGCTTAAGTGATCTAGAAACAAAGATACATGTTTATGCCAATTCTTCATATTTTCCTTGTTGTGACTATCTCATAGAAAAGTGAATTGTGGGTTGTCGAGTTTGAATCTTTTAAAACTGTTTTAACGGGGTATTCTTGACATATTAGAGATGTTCTCTGCAAAAATTGGTGCCCATCCGATTTGATTTGAGTCCCGAGAAAATTAGCAACTTCCCCTTCCCCTGCTGTCCCCTGTTTTCAGAATTAGGTTTGTGGCTTGAGCAGAGGGACTAAACGATGGAGTTTTTGAAAACTGTTTTACTGGTGTATTTCTGTGCATGTTAGGAGTAGTACCACCAAATTTCAGATTATTTAGACTTCGTTTGATAAGGGAACAACGATCATCTTTCACTATTAGTGCTGCAGGAAATTTTCTGTTTTGTGTCGGGTTCAAACAAAAACTGGTATTTACTTGGGAAGAACTAGAATTTGAGTCTTATATCATTAGAAAGATATGCTTGTCTAGTTTTCTAGGAATTTTACGGTTCGTTAAAATTCGTTCCGAGGAAGGAGTTATGCTCATTTGATTGCAACATGCGCATGTTGAAATTTTCTGCACTAGTACTTATTTATGTTTTCGTGCTTTAGCTAAGTCTGGACTGAGCAAATTTTGGATTACCATTCTGAAAGCTAATTATCTGCCAAATCAGTTCCTCTTTGACATGTGCAAATTTTGGATTACAATTTTAAAATTGTCACTCTGCCACTTACGCTGTCTTCATTATTTCATTTAATTTAGTTCCTTCCCATTTAGCAATATGTTATACCTTTTCTTAAGGAAGGCATATAGGTTGGATAACTGAAATTTTTCTTAAGGAAAGCTAACTTGATGTCATTGATTATCATGAGATGATATTGAAAAGAAACTCTAAGAAGGATCAAAAGATTCCAGTTCTAAATGCTTGGAAACTTGGATGTTTGGTTAAGGTTTTGTGAACATTGTTGGCCTTAATAGTAGCATGTTTTATGCCTTTTGTTGGCCACTGCATGCAGATATGTTGCTAATGCTTCTAGTAATTTTAGTTGTTTAGTATTAATCAATGTTAGTCATATATCTATGTACTATCTTTCTTTATTGTTTTTCTATTCTAGCTGGTCTCTCCTAGAGAAGGGGATTTCTTGAGAGGTTCTTGGAGATGTACCGGGTAAGGTGTGTATTATTTTTTACCCCCTAAGCTTGTTGAGTTTTAAAAATGGTCTAAAACTTATATGCAATTATACTTAATAAGACTATTGCATTGATAATTCAGGAGTTCAATGGCTGTGTTCAAGATCATGGAAAGTTGTGACTTGAAAGGTTCTCCAGAGGATGGCATTTGATGATGTTGAGTATGCAAACATTTCGATATAGATTATTGATGCATTTGTAAATGTTGGATTATTGACATATTTGTAAATGTTGTATTATTGACGAATTTGCTCATGTTGGCGAATAATTTGAATGGATGTTTGTGTTTGGAATATTAAATTTTAGATAATTCAATTGAATATTCAGTTGGATGATACTATTTTATGTTTTTAAAATCATTTCTGGTAATGATTATTTAGTTGTAAATAAATATAAAAAAAATAAAAAATAATTAATATTTTTTGCAACAAAAAATTTGGTTGCAAGTAATATAAAAAGTAAAAATTAAATTATTTTTGCAACCGAATTTCGGTTGCAAAATAGGTAAATACTTTTAAGCTAAATTACAGCCAAAAAAAAAAAAAAAATGGTTGCAAAAGTCGGTTGCAAAACTAACATGCCATGTCAACTTTGCAACCGAATATTCGGTTGCAATTTTTGCAACAGAATATTCGGTTGCAAAGTGACGTGGCGCACCTGCCACGTCTGCGCATCTTGCAACTAGAAATTCGGTTGCTATTTCGGTTGCAAAGAATTCGGTTGCAAAATTCGGTTACTAAAGTTTGCAACCAGGGTTTTCGCAACCGAATTTTTCGGTTGCAATTCTGTTACCAAACACTATTTTTCGGTTGCAAAGGGCCCTTTTTCGGTTGCAAATCCGGTTGCAAAAACCATGTTTTCTAGTAGTGCTCTAAGGCTTGCTTGTGGGATCACGCCCTTAAGAAGGACCACCTTGTTTCATGGAGGTGCAAAGTGTATAGTTGATACGTGCGTGATACATGAGGGTGCTTACTTTAATAAGTAAGTTCACTGAGGTGCCCCGTGTGAGAGGATTCCTAAATGGGAAAGGAAGTTTCTATTTCAGGAAATGGAAACTTCCAGATTAGGAAATATCTCACGAGTCATTGATGTGATTAATTGATCCTTAGACTTGAGGTTCCTTGTCACTTTATGAGTTAACTCTGTAGTCTTAGGTAAAAGCTTTAAAGGGTGTCACCTTAGACAACTGATTCAAGGCTTACGCTGGGGCTGCACAAGTGATTCATGAAAGTGAATGAGAATCAAGAAAGGACCTACACTTGCATTTGCAAGGTGATCTCTTATTGTGTAAGTCATTCATATGCCATATGGAGTCCTTGGCCAAGGCAGTAGATCAAGACATCAAGAAAAGGGTTTCTTGGATTGAGATCAAATGGATATGAAATGCACTTAGCTTTAAGACCAGATTATTAGGGTTCTGATTATTCCCTTACCCTAGATCTTGGTTGAGAGATAGTAAGTAGGAGGATTGTATCTCACATGAATCAATGACTTAAAGGTTCTGTCGAATCTGAACATTCCAATTCAGCTAGGGGTTAAACACCTGTTGCTAGACTATGGTCGTTTAATCTGTGGACCGATTAATTAATTAGTGAATTAATTGATTGGGGTCACTGCTAATTGAATTGAGAACCTAGAGGGTCACACACAACAACTTGGTTACATGAGTTGAGGCTTTAAAATGATTAAACGAGTTAATCGGGCCGAGAGGGTTCCACACGTGTGAAACCACACGTGTGGGTCACGTGAGTGACACGTGTCATTATGACACGTGTCTCACGTGAATATGTATATATATTGTATATATATATTAAATAATTAATTTGATAATTATTTAATAGACTTTGGTTTAATTTTGAATTAAAAAGAAAGTCTAATTTTGGAGAAAAATAATCTAGTTAATTAATTGTGAATTAATTAATTAGATAAAATAAGTTATTTATTTTAAATAAATAAAGTATAAAATTATCCAAAAATAGTTTGGATATTTTTAGCTCTCTTGAAAGTTGATTTGAATTTGAATTCAAAGTCAAAGTCAAAATTACTTGATGATCAAGTAATAGGAGAGAGGGACCAAAATCCTTAGCCCATAAGGACTAGGATTTTCGGCCCTCCCCTTCCTATATATAGGGGAGCTCGAGCTCCCCTTAGAGCTAATCGAGAATTCTTTTGGTTCATGTGTTGAACACCATCCTTTCTCCAAGATAAACAAAACCCTAGGTTAAGCCTAAACACTAACTAGAGAACTAGCATCCTTACTAGTTAGATTGTAGTCAAGTTGGTGGACTATCTCTAGAGAGCTTCAAGTTAGAAGTTTGAAGATTCGAGCTTTACCAAGGAGAGGGGATCAAGCCGCGAGAAGAGCGTTCTTGGGTGGCTTGAAATGCTTCAAGAAAGTTAATTAAGAAAGTAAGTTTCTAATCCCTACGAATTTGGTTACACGATTGCGAGTCCCAGATCCTTTTGTTGGAAAAATTTTAAATTTCCGCTGCTTTCTGATTCGTGTTTTCCAACATTGTATATGTTGTTAACTCGTTATATATCATGTTATGCTCTTCGTTATGAACTTCTGACGTGATTTTGGTGCGTATATGCGAAGTATGACTTAATGTGACCTAAATGCTCTCTTGTTTCATTTCATATGCATCAAGTGCACTCATAAGCAATTGTCGAGTGTCTATTTGGTTCATATCAAGGCTAAGAGTGTCTTTTGTTGTTTGTTTTATCCAGAGAATCATCCCGTGGGGGACGAGGTGGTTCCATAGGCATCCGTTTGCTCTCTTTTTGTTACCGCTACGACTTGAAGGTGAGGTTTGTTCTTTTAGTTATTATGGCCTACAACCCTAAGTGTTTTGAAGCTCGTATGCGAATATTGTATATATATATATGATAGATATATGTTCGATATGTATTTGAGAGCTTGTCCCGTTTGTCTTTAAGACCTTGAAAATGTTTTTATACGTATGTAAGCTATCTCTTAGTTTGTTTTAAAAGCTTTGAAGCGTGCGTGCGTTTGTAGTGAGATTTGGCCTTCAAAGATAGACCACTTAAACTTGAACTTGATCTTGACTTGCTTGGGCCCTGCGAGTGTGGGTAAGGAGCATCTGGGATGGCCATGGGGTCGCCGGACAAGCCTCCTGTGCACATTTCCATTTGAGAGAATTCACCCAACCTCGGGAGGTCGAGGGGAAGGTGGGTTTTCTTGAGCCGGAGGGGACCACCGTCAAAGGAGCAGGTAGGAGTAATTAGCCCCCGTCTCATGTACGTACTTGACTTGGGGATTGAGGGAACGCGTCTCTCTTACCCACTTGTAGCTTGTTTGGATTTAAATTTGTCTTGGTTTTGTATATGACTTGAACTTGAGAAGCTTGGGGAAAACTGGTACTCACCGAGTTAGCTTGACTTGTTTTGAATCTATGAAACGGGAATAGATTCTTAAATACTTAAATTGGTTGTTTTGGCCTCTGGCACTTAACTTCTTTTAAGTACGGGAAACAATTTAGATAGCGAAAACCATCCCTGGTTCATGGATCTTTATGCTTTTGTTACTTGTTTGCGCTATACGTATATATGGGTGCGTTTGTTAGCCCCCGCTATTTTTATTTCTCTTTTTCCCCTTTCTTTTGAGTTGCAAGTACTTTTGGAGGTTTGAGCTAGGCGGAAAGTTGTCTCAATGTCGTACTTGTGGGTAGCTCGAGTCTCATGCATTCGTAGTGGCTTTGTTCATGTATTTATGATTCATTTTGGATATGTATATGAATATTGATACTTATTTTTTGGCCTGGATGGGCACTTGACACTTGTTCTTGTATATATATGGATTTGATGCTATGATACATGGTATTACTTACATGTTATGATTTGTTCTTTAATCGCTTTTGCTATTACTTGTTCGTTTGCGCACTTTGATTTGAGGGTCTAGACTGCCTAGCTTAGGAAAGTGTTTGTTTGTCACCCGTTCACTAAGGTTTGGCACGTGTGCGACTTTCCATTTCGTTACACGTGTTAGACTCTATTGCGGGGGATGTGGTGCCCAATGCTCAGGGAGCTACACTTCTCGCCCAGACGACTACAAGAAATTCTTTGAGTATGCTCGAGTCGGAGATCCTAAATACCCGGGAGGCCTATCCACCCTTCGACCGGACGGGAGTGAAAGGGTCATAGCGAAAGACCCGTACGATCTGAATACAGTTTGCCACTTATGGCACACTCTTCAGACTGAGTCCAACCACCGGATGCTTGGGTAGTTTGGGCACCTTTTCACAAAATTGATAGAATCCTTTACCATTGTTGGCTAATAAAACACGCTTCGACCGATATTCTAGGCTAAAGATTTGCCTCCCGTATGGTTTCCACAAGATCCGCCGTGTATTTCTTCTAACACATCCTTCGCCTGAGTGGGCCGAAGGCATCTGTTGGCGGGATCAGTGAAGGACTTTTTAAACAGCTTCCCATTAGGGTCGAGTACATAACTAGCAGCTCATGCAACTAAAGGACCCCTTTTTGCTCAATTTTCTGGGACGATTCCATCTCTCAAGAACAAGATGATTTTGACAACCAGCAGGGTTCTGCCCGGTCAATAGTCATGACCCCATTGTCTGCAGCATCAATTACCAGAGCAAAAGTGGATAGGAATGTAATAGATCTATCCCTGGTTCCCCGTAATCCATTCGCTACCTTGGATAAGGGGTCTGCTCTATCATTTTCTTCCCCGAGGCATCTGTTCGAGTCTAAAGTCCTTAAATTCTTCTACCAATAACTTCACCTTGGTCAAATATTTTACCATCATGTCTTCTCTCGCTTCATACGTTCCAGCCACTTGACTAGCCACGAGTTGAAAGTCTATAAGGGCTGTCAACTTCTCGACTCCTTGTTCTAGTGCAATTTTCATCTCAGCGATAAGTGCTTCGTATTCAGCCTCACTGTTTGTGGCTGGAAAGTTCAAACAGATGGAGAAATCGAGCTCGTCTCCTTCAGCATTCCTCAGGGATACCCTCACACACCCCTCCCAGACGTGGTTGAAGAGCTATGAACCGAAAAAATACAGATGGTCGAAGCATCGGGGGGTAGACAGAGGGGCTCATTTCTCAATCAAGAAGTCGGCTAAGACTTGCGCCTGATAGGCGGTCCGAAGCTGATAACTTACATCATATTATCCCAACTCGACCGCCCATTCCACTAGCCTTCCTGATGCATTTGGCTTCTCCAGCACCTGCCTCAAAGGTTGGTCAGTTAACACAGTTGTAGAATGAGCTTGGAAGTAGGGTTTCAGTTTTTGAGCCGTATGCAATAAAACCAATGCAAACTTTTCGATCTCTAAGTATGGAACTTCTGCTCCGTAGAGGATCTTGTTGATGTAGTATACTGACATATGCTTCTTGTCACAAATGGTGACCAACACAGAGCTAATCGCTTGATCCGAAATGGCCAGATACATGTACAACCTCTCCCCCGGCTTAGGCTTAGCGAGCAGGGGCAGAGACTCTAGATAGGCTTTCAACTCCACGAATGCTCGATCACACTCTTCTGTCTACTCAAAATTCTTGATGTTTCTCAGGATTTTGAAGAAAGGGAGGTTTCTTTCTGCCTATCTCGCAATAAATCGATTGAGAAAAATGATTCTTCCCACTAACCAGTGTACCTCTCGCATGGTCTAGGGTCGATACAGTAGGGTGATAGCCTTTATCTTTTTTGGATTTGCCTCGATGGCTCACCATATACCCTAAAAAAAAATTTCTCCTTCGACTCCTAACGTGCATTTGCTCGGATTGAGCTTCAATCGATATTTTCGAAGTAGGTTAAAAGCGCAACCCAAGTCCTTGAAAGGGTCACAGGATTTTCTGCGTCGTACTATCATATCGTCTACATAAACCTATATGGTTTTCCTAATTTCCTCCTCGAAGACCCGGTTGACAAGTCTCTGGTATGTGGCTCCAGCATTTTTAAATCCAAAGGGCATGACTTCAAAACATTATATACCCTTCACGACTATGAAAGCTGCCTTCTTCTCGTCCTCCATTGCCATGAAAATTTGATAGTGCCTGTAACATCCCGATTTTTCGGCCGTACAGGTACGCGGTTCGAGAGAGCTAAGTGCACATTTAAATTATTTTATTTACGCGACTTATGTGTTTATTTTATTCTTCATGTGATATTCTTGAATTTATTTGAATTAGGGAGAATTACATACGGGTCCCTAAGGTTTGGCCTAATTACAGAGCGGTTCACATAACTTTGGATTTTACATGATAGTCCCTAAGGTTTGATTCCGTTAGAAGTCCCTGTTGACCGTTAGGGTTCTGTCAACCCCTGAATTTTTTCTTCCGAAATTGCCCCTGATTTTAGGGAATATCATGTAAAATCCAAAGTTATGTGGACTGCTCGGTAATTAGGCCAAACCTTTAGGGACCTGTATGGGTTGACGGAACCCTAACGGTCAACAGGGACTTCTAACGGAATCAAACCTTAGGGACTATCATGTAAAATCCAAAGTTATGTGGACCGCTCTGTAATTAGGCCAAACCTTAGGGACCCGTATGTAATTCTCCCTTTGAATTATTACTTGAATTATGTGATTTAATATTTGAATCTTATTTGAACCTTGTATGAAATATTTGAACGTATTTGCCAGTTTTGTATCGTTTTTTATTCGTTAGACTCGGAATTAATTTCCAATTTTCGTTATTACGTGATATGTATGAATTATATGTTTTATGAATGAGTTTTTGCGTTCGTTGCATGTTTTTAAGTTCGTTTGATACGGTTTTCGAACCGTTTTATTTGTTAGGGACTTAAGGGCCTAACTTGTTTTAACACGCTTTGGGTTCCGGAAGGCGTAACCTAAGATCGGGAATTTGGATTCGAATTTCGGAAGTAACGTCGGACTTGTAACAAAGAATGGAAGCTATAGAATTTGGCATCATATTTTTCTAAGCCTTTTTGGACCCCCATATTTTGCCCGACCCGTGTGACAGCTTTGCCACCCTTGCCCGTTTTGCTCATAACTAACCCATTTCTTATCCGATTTGACCCGTTTTTGAACTCATTTAACCCTTATTCAACCCTTAATATCTCTCCCCACTGCTTATCTAGGATCAACCCAGGTAAAGAAAGAAAAGACGCAGAAAACGAGAGAGGAGAGGAGAAGAAAGAAAGAAGAGCAGCTACTATTCATATCTTGGGATTTTGGGCTCGTTCGACCTCCGATATTCGTCAAATTAGAAAGGTTAGCTCAGAATTCGAACCTCTATCTCCTTACCTTTCTTTTAAATCTGAATTTTTTCATTTTCATGGAGATTAGGGCTTGATTTACTTGTTTGAATGAATAGTTAGGTTATTTGCTCATTTGTTGAAGAAATCATGCCAAACTTGCTTTAAACTTTGAATTTATGAATGATATATGATCTCTTAACCTTCTAATATGATTATATGATCTGAAATTTTATGGAACCTTGCTGAAAATCAGACCACCATTTATAAATTTAATTTCTTGAAATTGAAGATATATGTTTGATTTGCTTCCTTGCCTTACCGTGTGGATTTATGGTATTTTGAGGAGTATTTAGCTGAGATTCAGCTCCCCCTTTCTTGCTCTTTTTTTGCCCTTTCTTGTTGCTATTGTTGTGTAGCTTTGGAGACGGAGAAACAGGGGCTGGAGATGCCATTTTCGCGACCTGCAACACTCGGTCGAGCCCACGACCGCCACAAGGTGATTTCCAGTCGCGCCCGCGATTAGTTTTTGGCCCAGTTTCAAGATAAAGTTGCTGCACTTGCTGGAGGAGTTGGTGGTCGAGATCGCGACCGCATTTGAGGCCAACTTCGAGTTGCTGCTACTGTTTCGTTTCATTTGTCGTTTCATTCGTGTTTTACATGTTCTTCTTGCTTCTTTCTTACCTTGTATGCATTAGTAACTTCTTGTATTTTGTTTTACGTGTTTTATTATGAATTTATTACGTGAATTCAATGCTCTTATGTGCAATATATGACCTAATATGTGATACGTGTCCTCTAATGTGCATGCATGAATTAATTTGACGTTTCCTTGCTTCGTTTGATATTTTCTTGTTTCTTTTCTTGTGTGCATGCATGCCTAATGTATTATATGATGTGTTATGTGTGTTGTATGAAATTTATGGGTTTATTTAACGTGAAATATGTGGATTATGATTCAATATAATTAAATATGGCATCATATGACCTAAATGATATCTTGTTGAATTCTTAATGCATCATTTGCATTCATATGCATTTACTGAGCGTTTAATTGGTACATTTTGAGCCTAAGTTCGTCGTTTGCTCTTTCTTTTGTCCTTAGGTTCATTCCGTGGGTGACGAGAAGGTCTTTTAGAAGTGTTTTGAGTTCGTTTCGTCCGGTGTGGTCGACAAGGTGAGGTTTCTTTCTTTTAGTTAAAATGACCTACAACCCTACTTGTATTTTAAAGCCCACATGTGACTTACGTATATATATATATATATTTATGTGAATACGTGTTTGATTAGTATTTTGTAGGTTTTGGCCCATTTGGATATGAAATCTTTTGAAAAACACCTTTATATATATATATATATATATATATATATATATATATATATATATATATAAACTATATTTTCGTTTGTTTGATTTGAGAAGGGTTGGTGTGTGTGTGTGTGTGTGTTTTGAATTAGTGAGATTTCGACTTTGCAATATAAGTTGAAAAATTATGAAATTTCAAAAATTATGAATTATTATCTATGAACTTATGAATTGGGCCCGGAGAAGTGGTAAGTGATCTCTGGTCGGCCGTGGGGTTGCCGAGCTCTCTCATCAACACGACTCCAACTATGTAGAGAGTTTCGCCCAATCTCGGGAGGTCGAAGGAAGGCAATCTCTTGAGAACCGGTGGTTAACCCCCGCCGGGGAGCGGGTAGGATCCCCCGACTCAAACATATGACGAGAGTACGGGGTTGAGGAAGGCCTTCCTCATCCCCAACCGAAGAAGGTGGATTGTTTATGAGTTTTGTATGTTTTCGTTTGATTATGAATATGAAAGGAGTCAGGTGGGTTTGAAACTTGTTCTCGCCGAGTTATTTCGATTTTGATTATGAATATGGTTCGTGAAACGGGAGTGGACTTTTAATTTATAAAATTGGTTGATTTTGGCCTTCGGCCTTAAACCCTTTTTCTTATATATAGTATCATGGGTTAAAACGTTTTAGCTTGCAAAAACCAAGCCCCGGTTCATGAACTTTTTAATTTCGAATATGCTATGCTTTATGTATATGTACGTGTGCGTGTGTTAGCCCCCTCACCAGTCTTTAGGACTGACCCCTCCTCGTTGTTTTCTTTTCCCCTTTTTATTCTTTGAGTGCAGATACAGGTTTTCAGTTCATGCTAGGCGGCGGTCTTTTATTTTCGAGTTGTCCGAGTCTTTAGTAGAGTCCTTTGCATACCTTGCATCTTTATTTTTGAATTTCGGAATTATGTATAAGATATGTTTTAAATTTCGAACGTTGGAACTTGTATGAGTTTAATTTGGCCCGGGTTGGGCATGACATGTATAATTTGATTTATTGTATGCCTATTATGAAAGCATGTATGTTTGTATATTCGAATACTGGTGCTTCCGCATTTGCTTTGTTATTTTGCACACTCTGAGTTAGGGTCTAGACCACCTAGCCTAGGTGAGATTTTTTTTGTCTCTCGTTTGCCATAGTTTGATGCGTGTACGGAGTTCCCATTTCGTTACACGTGTCGGGCTATGGTGCGGGGGATGTAGTGTTCTGCGCTCCGGGGTGCTACATCCTAAAGTGCTCCCTGAAAAACATACATCATACTCATCAGTTAACATCCTGCGGTGTACTTGATTAAGGAAGGGTTTAGTACTACAATTGTAACAAATCACATGCTGGTCGGCCAACCGAAACAGTGATTGATCACAATTTAAGCACTAAAGACACGAGAATTCTTATGAGACTCTATGAACCCCAAATTTTCGCAACCTGGGGCTCTGATACCACTTCAAGTTGTAGCGCCTTCCCCAGCACTACATCCCCCACACTGCAATACTCCTCGAGTAAAGGTTAGACCCAACACTCAAGAAATACTACGTCGAACGGTCTAGATAATACTTAAGTAAAGCGCAAGGTATAGCGCAGCGGAAGACAGGGAAATTTAAAGCAAGTGAACAAAAGTGCTAGTGCACGTAAAGAACAAGTGTTATTATTATTGATCAAAGTAACTAACATAAAGGGGAGTATAACATGATGGCATGTTAGTGTAAAACAAAAAGGGGGCTTATTTAAATATAAATATACTCAGGACTATGTGTCGTTAGAATCAGTTCTGACCTACTATGCATGACACCTTAATACTTCAAGATACCTCTAGTTGTCATTCCCTTGATTCCTGAAACCATGCATTTTAAAATGGGCGAGGAGTTAGTCAAAGTGACTAAGTGAAGGTGCATAATAGCTTATAGATATACGTATATAAATATATATATAGGATTAAGAAGATCTTGATCTAAAATAATAACAATAGGATATAGCAATATAATCTGGTTCATGATAGATTTTAAAATAATAGGGATAGAGGGAATGTGGGAAATTTGTAGAAATATGAACCATTTGTAATAAGAACTTTAATGCCCGCAAGCTAGACTTCTCCATCCGTACTCCTTAAATATTTGATAAAACAGTAACGACACTGTATATGGTGCCGATACTTTAATAACACCAATATGATAATACCTCTGCTACTCCTTGATGTCGATAGGGGAGCTACCCCTAGAGACGATAAACGATAATCGGGAAATATGTCTCTGGGAAGGTTGTCTCCCTGATCGACTTGGCGTGGAGCAACTGACCTCCAGCTAAACCACTACCAAGGATATAAGTGGCAGTCCGCAGAATAACAACCTCGGCCCGATACCTTCCGGGTAATTATTTGATACGGATACAGCCGGGCCCATAATAAAAATAATGATAAAGTATTTTGCTTGCTTGCCAAGAATCAATGTTTTGATAAAGTGGACTTAAAGTATATAACGTCCTAGTAAACGTTGATTCTGGCATAAAAGTATTTTTTTCCCTTTAAAAGGGATATTGTAGCATAGTATTATGTATGTAGCACCCCAACCGAAAAGGCACCACATCCCCCCGCACTATGAGCCCGATCCACCCATGAAATGGAAAATCCATACATGAATCTAGCTCACAGCGAACGGGGACTCACTCACTCCATAGGCTAGGCGGGAACTAAGATTTTCGCAACAAAATAAAACAATTCAATAAGACAAATGCAATTACGGAAATGGGACATAAATTCAAGAGATTATATCAATCATAGAAACGGGTTCCACTAACATAGGTACCTAGTCCCGAAATTCCAACATAAACGTAAATCATAAAACATCAACTACGGATTCATGATAGTAGTAAGAACCAATACAAATCTTACATTCCTAAACTTAAACAAATCATGATACAATGTGCATATGAACCGACTCTGACCTAACCGACAACCAAGCAGACAAAACTTCCCGCCTAGCACTCCAAACCTGCAAGAAACTGAAAACAAACCGGGTTCAGTCTATAGGAGACTGGTGCGTGTAAAATGGGCATATTAATATAATACTGCAGAATTTAAACACCCACACATGCAAGCTATAATCCCGTGCGAGGTTTTTAGAATATTTCCCAAGTGGGTGAAAACAAAATAAAACAACGCTCGGGATTACAACAATCAATTTAATTCAATCATTCTATCGGTCAAAACGTGAGCCCGGAGCCCGGGGAGGGGGGTGTAAAATCTCCAACCTACACCTCGTGTGTGCAAAACTTTATTCATTAGCGATCATGCAATAATCATTTCATTCATTCATGCGATCATTCAATCATTATCATTCATTCATGCATAACAATTACACCTTCTTCCTCCGGGTGGTGGACGCGTCGTTTAGGGTTGAAGTGTACCTTCCCGCCCCAACGATATTGTCCTCACTGGACAGGTTTTGTTCCTCCCTGCCGTGTACCGACCCAGAAGGACGTGTCTACCCATTCATTGACCAAAAAGGGTTACATGAATTCCCCAATTGGCACTCAGCTCTCATTCCCCGCTAAAACTCCTAGCGAGGGCCGGTATCACCGCCAGTGGCGGAGCCAGAAAATTTATCCAGGGGGGTCGACCAAAGTATAATACTAAAGAAAAAATAACAAATGAAATTCAATTTTTTATTTAAAACACTTACAAGTTTGTATCTCACAAATATCCGCGTAGGTTACACATATTCTAAAAACGATGCATAATCAAATAATTGGAAACACTGTCAAATATATCCTTTTCAATATATGTAACCAAGCAATCATTCAACCATTCGTTGTTCATCCTATTTCTCAACCGATTTTTGACGTATTTCATTGCAGAAAATGTTCTTTCCACTGTAGCTGTTTCAACCGATAGAATTAAAGCCAATTTTAGAAGCAAGTACACAAGTGGATATAAATCATTTCTCTTTGTCTCCACCAATTTTCGGGCAAGCTCACAAATCCCTTTCAATTCAGAGAAGATTTTATCTGATCTCATATTAATAATATAGTTCTCAAGTTGATTTTCAAGTACCAATATTTGCACATTAGAGAACTCTATTGGATAAATTTTGGTCAGCTGGATTAGACGTTCTTTGTTGAAAGAGGCAAATAAATCAACGGGACTCAAGCAAGCTAAACAAGTAAGCAATTATGAGTTTACAAAATAAATCAAACACTAGCTAAAAGACAAAAAAATAAATAAAATTAATTGTTAAAAGAAAAAGAACCAAAATATATGTAAACAAAATAAATTACCTTAATATTAAGAACAAAGCCACACCACCAATTGCCAAAATAAAGGGTGAATCAAGATGCAAGAATGAGGGATTTGGTTTTGGCTCCCTTTCTCGTGCTTAATCTGTTACTAAGGGGGACCTTTTAAGTTTTAAATTTTTAAGCAAAATTTGGTTTTAATTGGGTTTACTAAGTGGGCTCTTTGTATATATTTTTTTTTTGGCCCATTAGTCTATTGAATTTGTATTTTTTTCTTTGGCCCATTAGTCTATGGGCTATATATATATATATATATATATATATATATAAACTTTATTTTTTATCCAAATTATTATTATTTTATTTTTTTATCTCAATTATTATTAATTTAATATATTGACCCTCACTAGTATTGATTTTAATTTTATTGAGGGGGGTCAATAATGAAAAAACACAAAAAAATTACATACTCAATACACAAATATATATATACATATACATAATATAAAAAAAAAATTTTTTTTGAGGGGGGTCAATTGCACCCCCTCCCATCAAAGTGGCTCCGCCACTGATCACCGCTACAATATGGGACTAGCACATGGGATCACCGTCGGCCCTTGCCTCCCCGGATAGCCACATGTACCAAGTCCCTGGGCCCTTGCAAACAATCAACCATGTCCTCGCCAAAACAATCGGTAAGTGTTCATAAAAGACAAAGGGTTTAACAATCAAAATCATAGACTCCTTGAAAACGACTCGATATATATATATATATATATATTACCTTTGGCTTGAAATATACACATTGGAATATATCGGGTCTGTTTTATCTAATAGAAGAGAAACCCACCTGTCTCTAGATTACCAACCAAAATTGAGAAGAAGCAAGAGGACTCGGAAGTGTCCTAGGAACTCGGCAATTCACCGCCCTGGAGAAATTGTACAAAGGACAATGTAATGAATTCGTGAGACTCAAGACTCCAAATGTACCATATATGACGCACGGCAATGTAGTGATCATGATATGAGATGCACAAGGAATAGAATTCATGTCATGAGGTCATATAATCAAGTAATTCATCACATCGCTCAATACGGGATGGTTTCATAGTCACACGTTTGTTCTCTTTCGTATCTTGCGTCAATTTGAGCAATAAACTATACATGAGAAGTATATCATAGGTTATGAATGCACAATAGAAGATATTATGTCATGGAAACATTCATTTACACGATTAATACCTTAGAGACATATAAACAATCATTCCATTTCTCTCAAGAAGCGTTCACATGCGTTCAAGTTCATAATCTTCACATTTAAATCAAATTGATCCACGAATTTCAAATACGATCATAACATTTAAGATAACATGTTCACAATTAGAAAATAGGTAAATAGACACATTCAAATCATGTTTGAAAATTAAATAACACAATATAAGTAACAATTAAATTCTAAAATTTAAATAAATTAAACAAGATTTAAATATATATATCATTAACCATGAATTTAATATAAATATATGTATATGTATATATATATACACGCACAGCAGCATGTATTAAATAACAAAGCAAATGCATTTAAATACATATTGCATGCATACATACGTAACCATGCATGTATGTAACATTGGCAATTAAAAAAAAACACAACAAAACCATGCATGTATGTAACATTGGCAATTAAAAAAAAACACAACAAAACCATGCAAAGCAAATGAATTGAAACTGCATTTCAGCAAAAATGGTAAGGGTCGGGCCGCTACCCCAGAATTTCAGAAAATTTTTCCTCAATTAACAGAATACGTGTGTAGCCCATAATTGAGTCGCGACCGTGACACCAAACACAGGTAAATCAGGTCGCGGGCGCGACCTGCGCAAACCAGCAAAATGGCGCAACAGATCAACGAAAAATGGAGCAGTAGCTATACAATCTCAAACCAACAAATCCAGGTATGTTATGAACTCAAATATGAAATGAAACAACTCTAAAACATCAATCAAACAAGCTCCTAAATTGAGGAAAGGTGAGATGAAGGCAAGGGTGCTCTTATCATGATATATCTTCAAAGTTTCATTAATAAAAGCTCATGAATGCCTCAACCACCAGCTAATACATCACCATTAATGCAAAGAAGAGATCAAGACAATCATAATCATGCTTGGAATCAATCAAATTCATCAAGAAATGGAAGAGATCAACCTATATGCTCAAAACCTAAATATTTCTCCAAATCAGCCATATACTCATGAAACCATGATCAAAATTAGGGATGAATTGATTAAAATGACTCATATTGAATGTATATTACAATCCTAAGCTTACCTTGTGGATTAATGGAGGTTTGGAAGAGATTTGAGCTTGAATCTCCAAGGATTGGCTTGAGCTACGGGAAAACTGGAAAGCAGGGGAAAGATGGCTGAATTTCTCTAAGTGAAAGGCCTTGTTTCGGTTAGGGAGGATAATGGCAGGTTAGGTGGTTGAGTTAGGGTTCCAAATACTCAAACCATGGTTAATTTGGTCAAGATTTGAATAAGTTATGGCTCTTTTAGTAAAATGTGGCAGTTTAGGCGTCTGTTGCGTTTTTCGGTTGAATTTCGGAGGTTCAAATAACTTTGGAAAAATATAAGGCTAAGTTCACTAAACTCAAATTTTCGTTGCGAGTTCAGCGAAGTTGACGAAACTCGAATCCGAGTTTCCTAGCTCAAGATATCAAATACGGAACCAAGGGTGCGCTAATTGCTCGTTAGCCCCCGATTTGGTTCCACAATTCAAAATAAATTCATTACAACGCCAAACGAAATCGAAAACATGAAACAAGCATACGGACATGATCATAACACATAAAAGTACAACATACCAAATTTTCACGAAATTTCGATATCAAATAGTATAAGAACGAAGCGCGATCTCAACACTCAAAACAATGCATATAAAAAATTTATAATATTCATATTAAATAACATAAATTAAATTTCATATTTTAAATAAACAGTCAACGCATTCAATTATAAATTTAATAATAATAAAACTTAAGATATAAATATTTAATATTTTAACAATTGATATAAAATTAAATATACAAGGCACTTATAAACAATTAATTCGCGTAAATTGATAAACACACACGTCATACTAAAATATGAAAAGTTGGGGCGTTACAATCTCTCCCCCTTAAAAAGAATCCGTCCCCGGATTCAGTACTCAACCGAACAAACAATGAGAGATTCCCCGTCTCTCACAAACAACAAGAGAGAACCCCGTCTCTCGAACAACAATAAGAGAACCCCGTCTCTCGCAAGCAACAATGAGAGAACCCCGTCTCTCGCAAGCAAAGAGAGCACCCCGTCTCTCAACAAAATAAAGCAAGGATGTCTCCAATACTCCCGAGCAACACAATGCGAAACCACAATTAAAGTCACGTAAGACACCCAAAGCAGGTAATAGATATCATCCACATTGATTAGCAATTTCCTCCAAGTAATTTAACAGAATAAAAATTCAAAGCACATAACATATAGAATTTATTTAAGTTAAATTTGCATGGGTGCATATGTCATGAGTGCTTCATGTACTGTTCACCGTAGTTGCATAATTTAAAACTGTGAGTTCTGTTGTCCAATGCATGATCTGTCCCGAAAATGAGCTCAGTGCTTGACTTGTCTTTAAGCTCCTTAGGGTACCCCGGTGAAGCAATTGATAAGTCCCTTAAGGATTTTACTCTTAAATCCATTCTGACTTTTATTGCTTCTAAACTTCTTCGATCCTTCCTCAAACCCTATTATATTCTTTCAACCGGACTAACTCTTCCAAGTAACCCACCTTGACATCCACCTTTGCGTTTAGAATATCCGCTCCGATGTCCAGTCCATAGCTTCTATCTTTACCCATATCGGTGTTTAACATATCCCCGAGGATAACCACTCTTGACAACCTTGACGATTTAATCCCGACCTTGAGATATTTATTTTTATGGTCTATCTTAACACGAATCTTTTCTTATCTTCCGTCCCGAGTATTCCTTCATTCTCTTTGACACCTTAGAGTTATATTCGGTATTTGGCCCTTATAACTCTTTAAGTGAGGATAAAACATTCTTGATGAATCTTAGGGTTTAATTTAAGTTCCCCAATGATCATCCTTGTTAGTTTTGTTTCTTCCTAAATCTCCTTCCAAACTCATTGAACCAAGCTTTATTGACAGAGTCCCATTCTATGATAATTTGAATCGGTTCCTTCTGGACAATTCAACTAAGATGTTTCCCAAACTCCTTTATAACTCTTTTATCTTCAAATCGACTTACATACGTAGAACAATTCAACTTACTATCTTCTCCATTCCTCGTGAAAATCTTCAACTCAAATCTAGTGGCCTAGCTCTCATTTTACTGATCAAACCGTAAAGTTATCTCCGCTCACTACCATAGAAATCCCCAGATCTTCCCAAATTGAACTTCTGTTATTTCTACAAAGTATTTCTTTAATAATGACCTTAAGTTTAAATTTTGCATCTTGGTCGTGCTCTCCCCCTTAAAATTATGCTGTTACGTATTGAACTCCATCGATCCTTCTTTCATCAAAATTCTTAATGAGCCATTTTTCATTTATAGAGAACTTTAATCCAAATGGCAACCCGAAGATTTTTCCTTTTAATTCCTCTTCTACTTCTCTTGAAGTATGGAACTACTTTCTCTATTCTTCTTCAATCCGAACACCCCAAAACCAACTCCAGTCTCGCTTCTTTCTCTAAAATCCCATTTCATCAACCTATTCTTTATTCGGAGTTCTATATTTCCCCAACGTCATCTCTCTTGTAATGTGCACCCCTATTATTTCTTTCATCTAAATTTGGATATGGCTCGGTTGAATGATACTTGATAAATGATATGAAGGAACTTCCTATCAAATAAACACTAAAATGCATGTCGGGTTAAAATGCCAATGCACGTGGCACACTTGCAACAATTTGATATGCACACATTAGGCGATAAAATCAAATAGAAATGCACGCGCACGTACAAGTAAGAAAAATTAAATTAAATAATTGATGCAGAGTATGATGCACGTGCTATGAATGTCTGGAACCTGTCACCAAGATGGCCAGCCGGTAGCTCGTTATCTCTTCCTCGTTTCTCCAATCACGATGTTACTTTGAATTGCTAGTCATGCCTTGTCTTTCCCACGGTCTTCAAATTTTTTCATGAATCTTTGTGCATCACTTGTATCTTCCCCGGTCCGGAATTGCAATTTCACGATCCCTGATTGTTTCGACATCCACTGAATTAGCATCTAAATTTCTCCCCGAGAATCACCCTTCAATTTTGCCCAAGTTCTCTTACACAATTACACCCTAATGTAGTTCTGAACCCTACTTCTCATCATCACCTTGATCAAGACTCTCGTGCTTATCCGTTTCCATTTGTTGCTCCAGATTTCCCAATTCAACCTCACAACACGACAATTCAGTTGGGATTTGGAGAATGAACTCAAATCCTGTCCTTAGTATTGTCACCCTCCATGAATTTGTATTTTTCATATTACTTGTCTTTCTTTAACCCCTTCTCGACTTGCTTCCCCTCTTAGTCAAAATCCAGAGCAGCCAAATCCAACCCCTTCCCGATCTTGAATTCTAAAACTCGATTTCTAATTACCAGGTTTATTTAGAAACCCTTCTTTGACAATCATTGGGTTTAATTCCCACCAGATCCATTTTACCTGAACTCTGAGCTAAAATACCTTCAAGGTTCATATACTCCACTCCTTAGGTTTAGCAATCCCTTGAATCCAATTAAAGTACTCTAAGTAGAGGATTCACATAAATTGATCTTCTGAGTCACAAACATCCCACGATTAACCTTTATTTTCACCAAATGTCCCTCTACCATCGCATCTTCAAAGTCAAACCTCTCATTCCAGTTCCTATCCCTTACTCTAACTCCATCTATGAAGCCACGCATCTAGCATTCTCTGTATTCATCCCCGTTGCATCTTTCCTATCCTCTATGCCTCAAAAAGAGCTTGCAATAGGGTGTTGTTATCGTGATACTTGGCCGTGGTTTGACAGTATCTTCATAACCTATAAATCATAACTCATTTCAAGGATATATGCATGTAATTAGTGCATGCTCATGGCACGTATTTGACACAAAAAGCATTGATCCAATGCAGGAATGCAACAGATAAATCAACAAAATTCAAAAAGGAAGGCAATTCATATTCAAGATCGATGCAATGCACACATTGTCACGTAGTTCCTAAGCCGTACGAACCTAGACTGACTCAATCACGACACGAGAACACCAGTTTTGCAACCGGGCTCTGATACTACTTAAGGATGTAGCACCCCAACCGGAAAGACACCACATCCCCCCGCACTATTAGCCCGATCCACCCATGAAATGGAAAATCCATACATGAATCTAGCACATAGCGAACGGGGACTCACTCACTCTATAGGCTAGGCGGGAACTAAGATTTTCGCAACCAAATAAAACAATTCAATAAAACAAATGCAATTACGGAAATGGGACATAAATTCAAGAGATTATATCAATCATAGAAATGGGTTCCATAAACATAGGTACCTAGTCCCGAAATTCCAACATAAACATAAATCATAAAACATCAACTACGGATTCTTGATAGTAGTAAGAACCAATACAAATCTTACATTCCTCAACTTAAACAAATCATGATACAATGTGCATATGAACTGACTCTGACCTAACCGACAACTAAGCAGACAAAACTTCCCGCCTAGCACTCCAAACCTGCAAGAAACTGAAAACAAACCGGGTTCAGTCTATAGGAGACAGGTGGGTGTAAAATGGGCATATTAATATAATACTGCAGAATTTAAACACCCACACATGCAAGCTATAATCCCGTGCGAGGTTTTTAGAATATTTCCCAAGTGGGTGAAAACAAAATAAAACAACGCTCGGCATTACAACAATCAATTTAATTCAATCATTCAATCGGTCAAAACGTGAGCCCGGCGGGGCGGAGGGGGGGGGGGGGTAAAATCTCCAACCTACACCTCGTGTGTGCAAAACTTTATTCATTAGCAATCATGCAACAATCATTTCATTCATTCATTCGATCATTCAATCATTATCATTCATTCATGCATAACAATTACACCTTCTTCCTCCGGGTGGTGGACGCGTCGTTTAGGGTTGAAGTGTACCTTCCCGCCCCAACGATATTGTCCTCACTGGACAGGTTTTGTTCCTCCCTGCCGTGTACCGACCCAGAAGGATGCGTCTACCCATTCATTTACCAAAAGGGGTTACATGAATTCCCCAATTGGCACTCAGCTCTCATTCCCCGCTAAAACTCCTAGCGAGGGCCGGTATCACCGCTACAATATGGGACTAGCACATGGGATCACCGTCAGCCCTTGCCTCCCCGGATAGCCACATGTACCAAGTCCCTGGGCCCGTGCAAACAATCAATCATGTCCTCGCTAAAATAATCGTGCAAACAATCAATCATGTCCTCGCCAAAACAATCGGTAAGTGTTCATAAAAGACAAAGGGTTTAACAATCAAAATCATAGACTCCTTGAAAACGACTCGATATATATATATATATTACCTTTGGCTTGAAATATACACATTAGAATATATCGGGTCTGTTTTATCTAATAGAAGAGAAACCCACCTGCCTCTAGATTACCAACCAAAATTGAGAAAAAGCAAGAGGACTCGAAAGTGTCCTAGGAACTCGGCAATTCACCGCCCTGGAGAAACTGTACAAAGGACAATGTAATGAATTCGTGAGACTCAAGACTCCAAATGTACCATATATGATGCACGGCAATGTAGTGATCATGATATGAGATGCACAAGGAAAAGAATTCATGTCATGAGGTCATATAATCAAGTAATTCATCACATCGCTCAATACGGGATGGTTTCATAGTCACACGTTTGTTCTCTTTCATATCTTGCGTCAATTTGAGCCATAAACTATACATGAGAAGTATATCATAGGTTATGAATGCACAAGAGATGATATTATGTCATGGAAACATTCATTTACACGATTAATACCTTAGAGACATATAAACAATCATTCCATTTCTCTCAAGAAACGTTCACATTCGTTCAAGTTCATAATCTTCACATTTAAATCAAATTGATCCACGAATTTCAAATACGATCATAACACGTAAGATACCATGTTCACAATTAGAAAATAGGTAAATAGACACATTCAAATCATGTTTGAAAATTAAATAACACAATATAAGTAACAATTAAATTCTAAAATTTAAATAAATTAAATAAGATTTAAATATATATATCATTAACCATGAATTTAATATAAATATATATATGTGTATATATATATATATACACGCCCAGTAGTAGGGGTGTAAACGGATAATAAACGGATCGGATGTATGATTACCATATCCTTACCCTTTTATGATTCGGACGGATACGGATAATATCCTTTTAAATCGAATTCGGATAATATCCTTTTTATACGGATACAAGGCGGATTCGGACGGATTCGGATTTTAATCGGATTTTCAACTATTCAAAATTTGACATAAATTATTTATTTATATAACTTCGAACTTTTAATCAGATTATCAACTATTCATTTATAGATAAATTATTTAACTTTGAATATATATATTTTAGACGAATAGAGAAATAATAAGTATATCTATATAGATCATTTTTATGTTTTAGCGAATGTATAAATGTGGTGAAATTATAAATTTTATCATATAATTAATTTGAAATATAATACTTTTATTAATAACATAATATATGTTAATTATATTATCTCTATATGAATATTGACGTGAACATATAGTTACTAATAAAACCTAAGGTTTTTCTTTAATAAATGCGCTAAAAAATTTACTTAATACTAATAATCTATCATACATACACAGTTTTGTGTATATATTTTAATATAATACATTATTTATCGGATACGGATTACGGATAAATCGGATAACGGATATATCTAACGGATAATGAAACGGATCGGATGTTAAACGGATCGGATGCCTTATTACCATATCCTTATCCGTTTATAATTCGGATGTCTATAATCGAGTACGGATAATATCCTCTTGAGACGGATTCGGATAATATCCTCTGTAAACGAATTCGGATGTGGACGGATATCGGATTTTCGAATATCCATTTACAGCCCTACCCAGTAGCATGTATTAAATAACAAAACAAATTCATGTAAATACATATTGCATGCATACATACGTAACCATGCATGTATGTAACATTGGAAATTAAAAAAAAAACACAACAAAACCATGCAAAGCAAATGAATTGAAACTGCATTTCAGCAAAAATGGTAAGGGTCTCGGCCACTACCCCAGAATTTCAGAAAATTTTTCCTCAATTAACAGAATACGTGAGCAGCCCATAATTGAGTCGCGACCGCGACACCAAACACAGGTAAATCAGGTCGCGGGCGCGACCTGCGCAAACCAGTAAAATGGCGCAGCAGATCAACGAAAAACATAGCAGTAGCTATACAATCTCAAACCAACAAATCCAGGTATGTTATGAACTCAAATATGAAATGAAACAACTCTAAAACATCAATCAAACAAGCTCCTAAATTGAGGAAACGTGAGATGAAGGCAAGGGTGCTCTTATCATGATATATCTTCAAAGTTTCATTAATGAAAGCTCATGAATGCCTCAACCACCAGCTAATACATCACCATTAATGCAAAGAAGAGATCAAGACAATCATAATCATGCTTGGAATCAATCAAATTCATCAAGAAATGGAAGAGATCAACCTATAGGCTCAAAACCTAAATATTTCTCCAAATCAGCCATATACTCATGAAACCATGATCAAAATTAGGGATGAATGGATTAAAATGACTCATATTGAATGTATATTACAATCCTAAGCTTACCTTGTGGATTAATGGAGGTTTGGAAGAGATTTGAGCTTGAATCTCCAAGGATTGGCTTGAGCTACGGGAAAACTGGAAAGCAGGGGAAAGATGGCTGAATTTCTCCAAGTGAAAGGCCTTGGTTCGGTTAGGGAGGATAATGGCAGGTTAGGTGGTTGAGTTAGGGTTCCAAAGACTCAAACCATGGTTAATTTGGTCAAGATTTGAATAAGTTATATCTCTTTTAGTAAAATGTGGCAGTTTAGGCGTCTGTTGCGTTTTTCGGTTGAATTTCGGAGGTTCAAATAACTTTGGAAAAATATAAGGCTAAGTTCACTAAACTCGAATTTTCGTTGCGAGTTCAGCGAAGTTGACGAAACTCGAATCCGAGTTTCCTAGCTCAAGATATCAAATACGGAACCAAGGGTGCGCTAATTGCTCGTTAGCCCCCGATTTGGTTCCACAATTCAACATAAATTCGTTACCACGCCAAACGAAATCGAAAACATGAAACAAGCATACGGACATGATCATAACACATAAAAGTACAACATACCAAATTTTCACGAAATTTCGATATCAAATAGTGTAAGAACGAAGCGCGATCTCAACACTCAAAACAATGCATATAAAAAATTTATAATATTCATATTAAATAACATAAATTAAATTTCATATTTTAAATAAATTCAGTCAACGCATTCAATTATAAATTTAATAATAATAAAACTTAAGATATAAATATTTAATATTTTAACATTTGATATAAAATTAAATATACAAGGCACTTATAAACCATTAATTCGCGCAAATTGATAAACACACACGTCATATTAAAATACGAAAAGTTGGGGTGTTACAATGTATATAGGGAAGTAAATCATAAATAATAGTTAGGCTTGAAAATAATTTTATATGGATACATATGTATAGCATGATTCCAATTGAAAACGTTTTAACCCTTTCCTAATACCGGTAGTCAAACAAAGTCATGTGGATTCCACTGCTTGATCCAAATTTCGCCTAAAAGTATTAACTACTATAGGCTTAGGACTAAATTTCTTATTATTCTAATCAAATAAGCACATAAGGTACATAAAGTGTAGCACGTTAGAGAAATTCGATAAACCCTAATTTTAACCGTTTAAGTGAATTTCCTTAATCACATAGGTTTTATAAATTCTTTAACTAACCAAATATTTACTAATCACATTATGATTCTAATTATAAGATTTGAAATGATAATCTAGGGTTAATTTGGCAATGTAGGACATGATTTAGAAAACATTTACTAAATAGCCAATTTTCGAAAAATTTGGATAAAATCCTTCTTTAAAATTTTAAAACTCAATTTATAATTATTTTTAAATTTAATCTGAATTATTTAAGTAAAACTTTGACCAAAAAGTCAAAGTTACTATTGAAAACATTTACTATTCAAATTTCTAAGAATTAGACACCTTATAACATAAAATTAGACACACAGACTATCACACGTGCACCATTATTAATTCAAGGACATTAAGAACATGTTCTTAGACTTATTTATGTGTTCATATAAGTTCATGATCATGTTTAATAAATTTTATGTTCATAACATGTAATTAAACATAAAATGTAGCACTTTATGTAACTTTAATCATAAAAATTAAATCTAAATAAATTATTCTAAGCATGAATTTAATCAAATAAGATCATGAATATTTACACACATAATCACATTATATCATATCATAAAATCATGCATTTAATTAAATAAAATTCACATATGTAGGCACATTTACATAAAACTAGCAATTATGCATATATTTCATAAAATAAAATTCCTAAAGGCATAATTTAATTAAATCTAAGCATACTATAATCATAATATACTAAGAACATTATATAAAGCATGAAATAAGAAAATAAAATAAATTACCTTAGAGAGGGAGTGTGTAGTTCGTGAGTTATAGAGAGAGATTGAGAGGAAATTGTGTGATTTTTGAGAATGAGAATTAGGGTATTTATAGGGATGTATTTGGGACCTGGAGGGTATTTTTGAATAGTTAGGGGTGTGAGTCACAAGATAGGGCAGCTAGGTGTATAATTCTAGGGTAGTAAGGTTTCTACTTGGGTGTATATGTGATGTAGGAGCTTAGGTATACATGTATAACTTCATAAATACATCATAAATACATTAAATAAAATTAATTCAAAAATAGGTAGAAAATAATGCTTAAAATGTTCATGAATCTCTAGATTATAGTTTAAAGTGAAAAAAATTGTAAAAGAAAGAGAATTGAAAGAGCTTTCTGATGAATATAAACACTTAACATTTAAACGTTTCAAATTAAAGTAGTAAGCATTCAGAATTTTGAAAAATATGATAAAATACACAAAATGAAGCTAGGAAGAGAATTAATTTCCAATAAAAATGGTCATGATTCATAAAATAATTTAAGGATTATTTTGAGTATAATATTGGATAACAAATGATGTACGGTTTAAAAATTAATTTTTAAAGCGGGTATATTACTTTATGAAAAATAGGAAAAATTTATAAAATGAGCTAGGATTTGAACTAGGGTTTGAAAAAAGTCTTAAAATTCATAAAATAATTTAAGGATCATTTTGGTTATAATATTGGATAAGGAAAGTGTTTGAATTTAAAAATACCTAAATTAGGATTAAACTAAGGTTTCCCAACCGGTTTTTGTTACTACAGGAGTTACAATAAGAATTAGGATTCGGGAATGGTACCATAGTTCATAAAATTTTGCAAGGATTCATTTGAACCCTATATTTGATAGGTAAAAGTGTCCCGGTAATTTCTACATTTGGGAAGTGAATAGTAACTAGGGACCTAATGGGAATTTTTTAAACTAACAATTTTCAAGGAGTGTCTTAGAATAACAAAAACTAGGATATGAATCCGGAAAATATGAAATCTAATTTTCTAAGGTTTCATGGGAAATATGTGAAGGCTTAGGCTCGGTGAATAAATAGTGATATAAGTCTCATAGTAAGATATTGTTAAAAATCGAAGTATGAGAGCACATAATTCACATAAAATGTAATGCATAATGAATTGAGGCTATAAACGCTTCCTTCTAACCCTTTAATTTACCTATTTCTTCTTGGCCCCAAAATCCAGGTTGTTACACGACAAGTGGTCTTTTGAGTCTTGTTGTAGTATAGCTCGAGTCCGCATTTCGTTCTTGGTGTGTTGTACATTTTGCACTTTTGATGTACGTGTTAGTTTGACTTGGAAGTTGTATTCGTTTTCTTTTGGCCGTTGGCGGGCAAGTTTGTATATAATTCGTTCTAGTGATGTATAGATTTGAGGTTATGTCTATATTTAATTTGTTTAATCGCTTCCTTACTTGTATGATTGATGGATTGATTGATGCACGCTCTGTTTGAGGGTATAGACCGCCTAGCTTAGGTGAGGTTTTTATTTATCTCTCGTTTACTAGTGCTTGATGAGTGTGCAGATTTTTTGTTTCGTTACACGTGTTGGGCTCTAGTGCGGGGGATATGGTACCCAGCTTTCGGGGTGCTACACTTCAGGTTTCTCCAAGACTTGCTTGAGAGGCTGATCTGTTAGGACTACTATCGGATAGGCCTAGAAACAAGGACGAATTTTGCGAGATGTGGGAACTACAACTAAGGTAAACTTTTCAATCTCGAGGTATCGAACTTCTGGGCTGATTGTTTTGAAAGAAATGGAAAGGTATAAGTAGAGGGATTCCGCATCGAGTGGTTTGGTGATCAGTGGTGGAGAAATGGGATATCTTTTTAAATCTTCTAGAGCTTGGTCACACTTAGAGCTCTATTCGAATTCCTTGATATTTTGGAGAATCTTGAAAAAAGGGCAAATTTTTCTCCGAGGATCGAGAGATGAATCGATTCAGGGAGATCATGCACCCAACTAGGCGTTGCACGTCTTGGATCGAGTTGGGCTTTGGAAGAAGCTGTATAGCTTGAATCTTTGCAGGATTAGCTTCTATGCCTCGATGGTGACCATGTATCCGAGGAACTTACCCCCATCAACCCCAAAAGTGCACTTTGCCAAGTTGCGTTTGAGGTTATACTTCCTCAGTAGGTCGAAAGCCTTTAAAGGTGAATGAGGTGATCTGAAGCCCGTTCGCTCTTGACTATCATATCGTCGACGTATACTTCCATCGTTTTACCGATCTGTGGCTCGAAAAATTTGTTGATCATTCCCTGATATGTAGCCCTTGCATTTTTGAGACCGCATGACATGACTTTAAAGAATTAAATGCCATTGAACACAATGAAAGCGGTCTTCGACTCATCCTCGGGCGCCATGAAGATTTGATAGTATCCTTGAAATGCATTCATCATGCTCAATAGTTCACATCCGGTTGTTGAGTCGATAAGTTGATCGATTCTAGGCAATGGGTACGGGTCCATGGGACAAGCTTTATTAAGATCTATGAAATCATTACACATAAACCACTTTTCCCCGGACTTTGGCACCAAAACAACATTGCAGAGCCATTCTACATATTAGATCGGAGTGATATATCGGGCATCAAGCAACTTGTTGACTTCTTGCTCGATTATAGCATTTCGAGCATCAATTTGGGTTAAGAGTTTTTTTTAACAGGTTTGTAGGATGAATCGATGTTGAGGTGATGTTCAATCACCTTTCGATTGACTTCGATGAGTTCAGATGCACTCCAAGCGAAGACATCGATTTTTCTCTAAGGAATTGGATCAACATACATTGTTCTTTGCCCACGCGACCAACGCCTATTTGAGTGACTTTCTCAATTTGGCCCGAAACGAGTTGTATGGTCTCGAGTTTCTCCATAGCCTCGAGTTTCTTTTCTTCTTATTTTTTTCCTTTTGCTAGCATGCGAAGAGCACATCTTTTTGGAGTGCTCAGGGTCGACAGAATCTAGATCTTCTAGCTCATTTTCGATCATGGGGTCGGTTGTGAGGACCGGGACTTGCTTCCCATTGGGTTGTTTAACTTTCTCCATTGAAATCGAAGAGCAGGTCCAAGATATGGGGACATCTCATCAAACTTTTTCGATACCCTTGAGAGTGGGTAGTTTGACTAGCTAATGGTAAGTTGAGATCACAACTCGGAATTCGATCAGTCCAGGACGTCCGAAGATCATATTGTAGGTGGAAGGCATATCCACGACCAGATTCTCGATCTCTCGAGTGGTTCTTTTAGGTAGGGTTCCCACTGGTGTCACTAGTCGGATACTTCCTTGTGTGTATACTTTTGCTCCACCGAAACATGTCAAGGGGGTAAGAATAGGGTCGAGTTATAATTTATCGTGTAAATTCATTTGAATTAGAGTAGAGTAGACGATAATATTGCTAGAGCTTCGATTATCTATCAAAGTTCGAGTTACAGCAAAGTTGGCTACATTGAGTGTAACTACCATGGGACAACTGGGCGATCGCCCACATATTGGGGTACATCGATTAAATCTTTGTTGCTGAACACGATGTCTTCCTCTCGCTAAGGGTCGGCGGGATGCACATACATGAGTTCTCGTGGTCTAAAGAAGCTCCGACATGCTTCTCTCTGAGTCTTCTTTTGTGCAATGTTTGAGTGTCCACCCGTCAACCCCCCAACGATCATATCTATTCGACCTAAACATGGTTAGTTGTGAGGATCCCATTCTATTGGCTGTTTGGCCTGCCTCTATCGAGTCGGTGACTTGTCGACTTACATCTCCCGATTTCTTACATGATCATCGATCTTTTTGACAAATTTCAGGAGGTGTCCGCCTTTGAGTCGCTCGATTTCATCTCGCAAGGCATTGCACTCGGTGGTACTACGGCCTCGCTGTTGATGAAAGTTATTAAACTTGGTGCTTTCTCGACTCTTTTCCATTTCTGGCATAGGCTTGGGTTTCTTGAGTAGCTTAGGATCGATGACATTGTAGATTTCATCAATTAGTCGAGTAAGTTGTGTGAAATGCTTGTGAGGTGGTTGACCGGCGGGCAGATCCGCTTTCGGTCGAGAGTCGGGCTTAGATGTCCTAATCGGATCATTGCATCGATTCTAAAGAGGACTAAGTCTAGAGTTCTCTAGTTCTTCGAGACTCTTCCAGTCACATGTCGCTGCTTGGATATCAGTGAGGTTCTGCGGTATCTGGAGGACAATGTATTGTTGGGAAAAACGAAACAGTAACGCAGTGGAATTTAAATTTTTTTCCCAAAAGCAAGATCTGGACTTGCAATTCATATTTTCGATTCATAAGAACTTCAAGAAACTTACTTAGATCGACGCTTTCTTGATACGTTTTAAGCCGCCCTCAAACGTGCTTCAAGCGCAAGTACCTTGAACTTCTTGGAATCTTCAAGACTCTGAAATCGAAGTCATATAGAGTAATAATTCACACCAATCTCGATCACTATCTAAATAGGGAGGATGCTAGTCCTATTTTAGTGTTTAGGCTCTAGGAGATTGTGTAGTGATTTGGAGAATTTGCTATCAATCTCCCATGAGGTTCGAACCCTACCTTTAAATAGGCTAGGGGGTTCGAGCTTTCCCGTTAAATAGGCTAGGGGATTCGAACCCCTTTGTCTTGTTGGGCAAGGATTCCAAATCCTGAGCATAAGTCTTGGGCGGATCTCTGGTGAAGGTGAATAGGGGGAAAATGGAAGGGAAAGTGCTTAACTACAAGACTTTGAATTACTTGCTAGGTAAGAAAGGTATTCTACTTTGACCAAAAGTCTCCTTTGATCAACTTTCCTTACAAGAAATTCTATATAAATGTCTTAGATATTTTCATTGGATATTTTATTTATTCATAATAAATAAATTAATATCAATAATTAATTAATTCACAATTAATTATTTATTAGACATTTGAACTCCAAATTTGAACTTTATAATAATTCATAATTAAATTAAAGTCTAGTAAATAATTAATCAAAATTAAATATTTAATTAACGACACAAGACGTGACACGTGTCTCGCATAGACACATGTCCCACACGTGTAGCCCTTCCAATCCTTGATTGGTTCGATCAACTCGTTTAATCGATTCAAGCCTTAACCCTGGTGATCGGCCATTTGTGTGTGACCCTCTAGGTTCTTTATTCAATTAGAAGTGACCCCGATTAATTAATTCCTAATTAATTAATCAGTCCACAGATCACACTACTATAGTCTAGCAACAGATGTGTGACCTCTAGCTGAATAAGAATGTATAAATTTGAAGAACCAGCTAGTCATTGACATATGTGAAATAAGGTCCTCCTACAACCAATCTCTCAACCAAGATATAGGGTAAGGGAATAATTAGAACACTAATACTCTTAGTCTTAATGTTAAGTGCATTTCATATCCATTTGATCTCGAACCAAGAAACCTTTTTCTTGATCTCGATCCACTGCGTTGGACAAGGACTTCGAGATGGCATATGAATGACTTACACAATGAGAGATCTTCTAGCTAAAGCAAGTGTAAGTCCTTTGTCGATTCTCATATGCTTTCGTGTGCCATTTGTGTAGCCCCTAAATAAGTCGTAATTCGGCTGTCTCAAGTGACATCCTTTTAGGCTCATTTCTAAAACTACATTGTTAGCTCACATAAAGCATAGATGGAATCTCAAGTCTAATGACTACTGAATCACATCAATGACTTGTGAGATATTTCCTAATCTAGAAGTTTCTATTTTAAGAAATAGGAACTTCCTTTCCCATTTAGGAATCTTGTCACATGGGACATGTAACAGCCCAAAACAGGGCCTGGATGAAACAGTAAACTAAGGGCATTGGTAAAGAGTTTATAGACCGTGATCCAACTTTATAAACCTTCATGCATTGCATTCGTACATGATCAAAGTGCTTATACGTGAACTACATTGTTTTAAGGGGGAATTCTTGACCTTTGACTCAGTTTACTATTCATTTTCCGAGCCTACTTTACCCGTATTGTTGCTCAAACCCTAGAGGTTCATAACTCATGTTCCCTAACTATTTGAACTTGTTTTCCAAGCCTCGGAATCCTGCTTGAGCCAAAAGGACACTTTGGGAACTTACCGACCAAAGTTACTATTCGTTCTTGCAAACGAGCTTTGATTCGGGCACTCTCTGCTACCCAAGTTTATAGCTAAATCATTCCTTAAGTTGATACAAGTCTATTGGTAGCATTCTTGACTCGAAAATCTATTTTGAACTTCATTTTAAAGGAAACGTTTGAGCCAAGACACTATTCACTATTCCTTCTACGAACGGTTTTTTTTCGTTCGGAGAACTTGTACTCTTCAAATTTGAGTTTAAAACAATTCTTGATTCATTTCATGATTTTTGAGATTGATTACATCTCTTGATTTAAGCCTAGCTCGAGTTTTGAAGAAAACGGTTTTTAAAATAAAATTACTATTCATCCTACGTTTCTAATTTTTATCGGTAAAACTTTTCATAGTCAATATTGGGCTTAAAAAGCTTGTCGATTTATTTTATGGCATTTTAAAATGATCTGGACTTTCAAATCATGTTCGGAGGTCGTCTTTCATTTGTATTTCTTCAAGAGGTTCAAGTTACTATTCTTTAAAATTAATATATCTTTTAAACGGTAAATCCGTTTTCTTCGTGTAAATATTTGTTTCGAAGCTAATTTTCATCCAAATCACATGAGCCAACTTACAGCAGCTTATCCTTGTGTTTAGGGTGTTAAATTACCAAAATACCCTTCATTTCCCATTTTTAATTAATTCAAGAGACCAAGCTTAGAAGGTAAGCTATGAACCTCTGCTCTACTACCCTTGGAGACATTTTTATTGCAAGGTGAAGGGCTTACAAGGTAAGCTATCAACCTTTGCTCTCCTACCCTTGGAGATATTTTTATTGCAAGGTAAAGGGCTTCCTAGCAACTATAAATACTACACCATAGCTTATTCATTCCTTGCTCATAGGTTGTGTTAACAACCCCTTTTCTCCCTCTATTTTCCCCTCATTGTCGAGAGGCTCCTCCCCTTGTGTAGGTTAGTTGTTTTATTTTTTATGCTATAGTTTTTATGTTCTGTTTTAGTTTAGTTTATGTTTTTATATTATGGTATGTTTATATTATATTTAGGTTGGGTCTTAGGGTCTTCCCTAAGCCATATAGGATTTTATTTTATGCATTTATGGTATAGTTTTTATGATATGTTTGAATAGTTGTTTATATGATTTAATTGTTTATAATATGCTATGAAATGTTATGATATGCTTTGATATATGTTATGATCATGAATTAAGGTTACTATATGTTGTATATTGCTGCATGTTTAGGGTATTTGACTTATATTCATGCATGTTAGCTAATGGAATAGTAACCTATGATCAATTATGTTATAACATGTTACATGTTGTCATTTAATTTAATTTGTTACATGTCACATGCCTAATGTTCATGATATGATATGAATTATGTTGAGACATATTCTAATATGGTTATATGATTCATGAATTATGAATTGAGAATATGATATGATATGGATTAATGGAATAGTGTCTTAATCATATGTTATACACTTTAATGTGTCACATGTTATAACCTAAGATGGAATAATGTTTCATAACTTGATGTTATGCCTTAATTAGACCTCTTAACCATAGGTTATACCTTTAACCTAGATCACACTTAATTATAATAACATGAACTTGAAACTATAGGTTATAATCAAGATCATAGTTGAATTAGGGTGTGTGTATGTGTGCATGCCTTGTGTGTGTGTGTATGTACGTGCATGGTGTGTGTGTGTGTGTGTGTGTGTGTGTGTGTGTGTGTGTGTGTATAGTAAGGGTTTGACCCGACCCTGTGACCCAATAAGTGAATAGTAACCTGTGAATAGTAATTCGTGAATAGTAATCTGGAATAGTAATCCTAAATAGTAATTTTGAATAGTGCTTTTGAATAGTAAAAGTGAATTAAACCTTGTGCTTTCTTAATAGACATTTGCACCTAGGGTTTTCAAATCCGGGGTCTAAAATGTGATTTCAAAATATGTTTTCTTTCGAGGACTTGTTTCATAACCTAAGGTTTTACGATAGGATTCATAATTTGATTAATTCTTAATCGATTATACTTAGATCATAGTCCTACATGAATGATAACTCACTTTAACGTATTCCTTTGTGTGTTATCTTTCTCTAATACCTTAAATGGTATTACTCTCTTATGTTACATGTTCCTTGCTTGATTGATAGCATTCATGTGCATTGTTATAGAAGTGGGTCTTAGTTCTTGAGCTCACTTTAGTACACCACTTACAGGAGTTAAGGTCGAGCACTGGGATCCCCAAGGCACTGCATATTCTATCCTACCTACTGTTATTAATAGGTGAGGTTAAACTATTTCAACTGGAACCATGAATACTTAATGATTCAATCGTTTTGAAACTCTAAGCCTAGTGTTTTACAATCTTATTTTGAAATGCCCTTTAAAAGGGACAACTCTTCAAAGAACCCAGACCTGTTAGTATTCATTGATCAAAGGCACATGTTTTCAAAGTAATGCATCAATGGTTTAATATTTTTAAAGTATTGCATCAATGGTTCAATGGTTTAAAGCATTTCTTCAATGGATCATGTATTGTTGCATTCGGATTTATTTCGGATGTCATCAATGGTACAAGAAATCAATGGTAATGGTATGGGTCCGGCGGTTATGCGTAGAGGTGATGCTCGGGAGGTGAGCGCCAACGACATTACTAATACCGGCCGCCACACTAGACGATTAATACCGACTTTAATCAGGAGGTTTGGTTAAGTCAGGACAATTGTCGGGAATGGATTGCAAATCTATTCCCAAATCAATGTTTAATGGTCACCTAGGGGTCGCTCCCCAAAGTGAAACTTGGTGGAGGATGGTGCATGTGTGTATGTGTTAGGGTATTGTTGATCTCCGTCCGACACCCTATTAATGGTCATGTTTTCTAGAGTAAGGACGGAGAAGCCTAGCTTGCGGGCATCAATGTTTTCTTAAAGTTAGTTCATATCTTGCAAAGTTATTCACTACCCTTATCCCATTTCACGAAAATCATATGAACCAAATCATAGCATATGTGTGCGCGTGTGACAGCATTCATGAAAGTATTTTTGAAAAATCTCATTTTCTTATAGCATTGCATCAAAGGGTTTTATCACTTGAACTTACTCTTAAGTTCTTCATTAAAGCTTTGCATTAAATGTTTTACCTTGTGAACTTTATTTCAAACGTTTACTTCAAGTACTTTCTTTTAAAGATATCCCTCACTTAGTCACTTTGACTAATACCTCTACCTGTTTTCTGGCCTCATGGTTTTAGGTATTGCAATCGCAGTCTAGAGGTATCTTGAAGCTCTAGAGCGTCCATTTTGCTCAAGTCAGGACTTTACATTATTAATCTATTTTGTGTCCTGCATATGATATATGGTTGCATTGATACTTTGCCTTAATATTTTTGTAATACTCTTGCTGCTACTTTGTTACCGATACCTTGAACTTTGTTACTTTGGTATCGTTATGTGAATTTGATATATGACATGATATGCCAAGTCTCTTATGCTTATTGATATGTTCTTGATTGTTTATATGCCACCACACACATGTTTTGAAAAGTTTTTAATTTTACTGATTTTCCGCTGTATAGGCCACATTGTTAAACACTGTTATTGTTAATCATTAATGGTCATCACCGTTCGCTGGAGTATTTCTTGAGTGATGGCTCACACCATTACTTAAGGGGTGCTTTAGTGCGGGGGTTGGGGCGTCACTCTCTACCAGCAAAGTGGGGGCGCTACAGGACACCTCAGTGTACTCGTTCAAATCAAGCGAGCACCCTTATGTATCACGCACGTATTGACTATACACTTTACACCCTATGAAATAATGTGATCCTTCTTAAGGGCATGATCACACAAGCAAGCCTCAAGCGAGTCAATTCGACACTCCTAGTGTCTTTTGGACTCATCGACTTGGAGTAGTTTCTAATCTTAACTTATGTGATTTAGGGCTCGTTTCATAAACCATTTTTCCTAAATGGTTGAGTCTTATAAGTCAATTAGATTAAGAGAGTTCTTACACGTGCGCAGTTAAAGTGAACACATAATCAAACAAGATCATATAAAAAAGTGTTGCCTTATGATCAAATCAGTTCGTTTATTATTCAAAGATTGTCTATGATTTATAAAAAAAAAAAAGTACTAAGCAGATTACAAGATCGGCTTTTAGGGCACTATTCTTAACATGTATCGTCCACAATTAGTGCTGCGAAGGGCTTGGAACACGATTAGTAGGAGGAGGTCAATATTAGGCTCCTCCGTTATTATGACGGCCTGAGAAAATTGAGTGAAGAAATCTCAGAGAGATTCATTACTCCGTTGCTTGACGGTATATAAGTAGGTAGAGAAGAGCTTATCACCTTTCATTGAGGAGAAATGGGCAACAAATCGCTCAAGTAGGTTTTTGTAAGAAGAAATGCTTCTCGGTGGGAGCCTCGAAAACCAATCCTGTGCCGCACCGTCGAGTGTGGTTGCAAATATTTTGGCCCATATATTCGAGGAATGACCAAACATTTTGAGTTGCATCTCGAGCCTCGACACATGTTTCTCTGGGTTAGTCGACCCATTATACATAGGTGACCCAATGGGAATCTTTTCTCCTGTTGTAGCTCTATGATTTCATCTTAGAAGGGGGATTGAGCTTCAAGATCACTTCTGTATCTGCAAGGGCGATTGTGTTGTTATTCTAAATAGTCATGTCGAGGGGTACGATGACTAGGTGAGCGACTCCTAGACCCTTGACCCTCATCGTTATGTTGAGAGGCTTGTCGAGGGTTTCTCGAGGGAAGTTGATTTCTTAACTCGTCCGACCTCACGATAAACCCTCGATTTCATCGTCCGATCTGGTTAGGTCAACCGTTAGGGCTAACCGATCAAACACTCCACTCAAACCGTTGTGAGATACGTCGCTGCGTCGGCTATCTTGCCTTCTATGCGTATTAGACTTTCGAGGGCTATCCTGTCTTCTTCGCGAATTGCAGTGTTGAGGACTTCGTGGCCCTGATGCTTCAGTGTTTTTTGAATTGACAACATTACGCTTTCGTTGATTCCTAGTGGGAGCTCGGGAGTCAGTTTCATCTTCTTCTCGTGCAGAAAGTCGTTCTTGAGCTGGTCTCTAAGCATTCTTCTCATTTTGAGGTGGAGATGGATAGTAGTGGGAGGGATGATACGAGAGATGATTGATACTTGCCCAATATCCAACAAGGTATTGGTATTGTACTTGTTGTAAGTAGGTCAAATGATAGGTCTCAGAGGGTTAAACTATTTTGACCGGTCCGGTTAGAGGATGCTCTGGCATCCGAGGTTCACGCCCCTCGACTGCGGTAGCTACTGCTTTCTCTCGGCAAGCACGCATATAGTTGTCTAAATAGGGCGTCAAGTACACAAGTTGTGGTGCAACCGCTACGGGTGGAGGGACTCAAACCTGAAACTAAAGAATGATCTTGCGTCCATTTTCATCGAAACTTGAGCACTGGTTAAATTTCGAGCGGCCATATCGAAAATTGGCATTTAGTTGTTGATTCCCACAGACAGCGCCAAAATGATCAAGCCAAAACCCGGAGTCGAGACACTCGATCCTCTTCTGGTCCGACCACTTGAATTTGTAGATGGGGAGTCGGCTTCGGGGTCGATATCTGAGAAGAGAGCAAGAAGGATGAGCTCAGGGCCAACTCAGGACTGGAGGGGGTGATACCCGGGTTGGCACTCTGATACTCAAGTTATTGAGGTCGAAAGAAAAGTGCAGTAAATGAAGTGGTTGGAAGTTGTTACCTGTGGTATAGATGAGGGTATTTATACAGGGTAAGAGCAATGATGATCTCGATCGACGTGTGAGTACCTCAAGCTGACAACTGTCCCACTGAGATGGTGCATTTAATGCTTGGTCGACCACTTCTCGCATGAGCTGTTAGCTATGATGCACGGACACGGACACGGACACGGCGACACGGACACGACAAGACACGGATACGGCGACACGGATTTTTTTTTGAATTTCCCACGTAAGGAGTGTCGGACACGGTGTCGGACACGACACGACATGACACGACAGTGAAAAATTATATTTTTAGAAGTGTCCGTGCATCATAGGCTGTTAGTGGCCACGTAGCCTTGTCGGTCAAAGAAGTGTCGAGGTGCTTTATCGAGCTTTGGGTTTGACGTGTTTGATCGGAGATGCGAGAGGTAAAAAAGGCGGGGTAAATCCAGCCGATGTGTAGCTCGAGGAGCCTCGAGTTGGGTCAAGTGGCACATGGCATATGATTAGTGGGCCACGTGGTAAGATGGGTCCATGGCACGTCAGTATCCATTTATATATATATATATTGGACGCACCAAAAAATATATATATATATATTCGAATAATATGTGGAAGAGAGACACGATCATTTGGACAGTTTGGGAAAAGAATGAAAGATATCCCACCAAATATTATTGGAAATTACCATGATTGATTTTTAAACTTTGGAAGAAGCAATGAACTTTCTTGTATCTTTAATAGGTTTTCTTTTCCAGGACTTAATTAATTTAAATAAATTGCCTCTTGTTCAAAAAGAATTAATAAAGAAATAGATTACTTGCCCCTTTTGGCATCGCTAAGGCTAAAGCCCTTAGCCTTAACTTTTTTCTTAAATCATAATGAAGGACTTCAGCTAACATACGTGCTTAGAGTATCCTTCCCCTGCCTGCACGTGCATGCTCTAAATTTGAATCGTTCCTTTTATATATATACACCACAAAAAAGAAAGCAATGCCCTAACAACATACTAAGTTACTAACAATATTGAAAGACAAGAATCATATATATAGTTGAAATTAATAAATCAAAAACTATTTTTCAGAATATATTGAAGTGGAAATATTACAATTTTTAACTAATAATAATAATAATAATAATAGAACCCAAAAAAATAAAAATAATAATGTCATTTACTGATACAAAAATCCCCTAAACTAACCGAATGGATTAATTTGTAATTTTCGTAGCTCAACGGGATATAATCTGTAATTTTTTCACGAAATGCTGTAATTATATATTTATAGAGGTTATTGTTATAATAATGAAATAGGGAAGTTAGGAAAATAATGATATATTAAAATTCCCTAAACTAACCGAATGGATTAATTTGTAATTTTTGTAGCTCAACGGGATATAATCTGTAATTTTTTCACGAAAGGCTGTAATTATATATTGAGGTATATGCCCCCACAACCCTGTGTTTTTCAAAAAGAGCTAAAAAAACCCTATAAATAAAAAATTAGTAAAATAAACCCTGTATATTTTATTTTTTGCAAACCGCCCCTTTACACCATTTAGTCAAAGAACCGACGTGTTTTGTCAAAATTGCCCTTCTTTCATTACAATACATTCTTAAAGAACTATATGCACCCACAACCCTGTGTTTTATGAAATGAGCCAAAAAAACCCTGTAAAAAATTAAATAGTCCAAAAATTATAATATATATATATATATATATATATATATATATATATATATATGCAATAAATAAAATATTAATTGCTATGATGCACGGACACGGGCACGACACGATACGGATACGACGACACGGATTTTTTCTTGAATTTTCCACGTAAGGAGTGTCCGACACGGTGTCCGACACGACACGACAAAATGATATTTTTAGAAGTGTCCGTGCATCATAGATTAATTGTATATATATATAATTATAATTAGTGTACAATACATATATATTTTCATTATAATATTATATATATATTTTTTATAAGATTTTTAATAAATATATATTATAATTTATATATTTATATACATTATATATATACATATTAGATATTATTTATATGTATTGTAAAATAATTATAATTATATATATATATGTATATTAAATAAATTTATAAATAATATTTAATACGTATAGTACATTAGTAATTTTATACATATAAATGTATATATATAATATATTATATAATACATACATATATATACATATAAAAGAAATTTCAAAAGAAAAAAAAAGACATTACGTATATATATAAATAAATTTACAAATTCTACCAAAAATAAATAAATAAATTTATAAATAATATTTAATACATATAGTACATTAGTAATTTTATACATATACATGTGTATATATAATATATTATATAATACATACATATATATACATATAAAAGAAATTTCAAAAAAAAAAAAAAAAAAAGTTGATAGGATTTCTTCCGCCGGCGAAATTTCAAAATCGCACCTCAAGGTTTTTTCTGCAAAAATTTGAAAACATTGGGTTTTATATGATAATTTTATTTTCACGGGGTCTTTTTTTTATCATTTCACATGACACAATGGGTTTCCTTGCAAAAAACCCAAATATAATGTTGGGGTAAATTTGTCATTTTACGCGACAAAGTAAAGAAAAATCCAATATCACACGCAGTAAACGCGCGTGTGATTCAAAAACGCGTCTCAGGGTTTTTTCTGCAAAAATTTGAAAACATAGGATTTTATATGAGAATTTATTTTTCACGAGGTCTGTTTTGATCATTTCACATGACACAAGGGGTTTCCGTACAAAAAACCCATTATATATTTATAGAGGTTACTGTTATAATAATGAAATAGGGAAGTTACGGAAAATAACGGTATATTCACAGAGCTCATCGTTATAAATTTATAATTGTTTGAGACATGACTACATGAAATCTGAGATGGGAATTGGGAACAACCGCATGGGTACGCATTAATAATTATTATATAAAATATATTATATGTAATGTGATTGATTAATTAGTTGATGAAGGTGACCTCAAAAGTGTTGAGATCTGCAAACTAATATAAATAAAGGGGAAGTGATTAAGCAAAAAGTACACGCTTTTCTACGAAGATTTGCATGAAATATCTCTTGATTTTGACATAATAAAAGTACGTATGTACAGCCACTTTGAATTACTTTTTCGTTTGCTTTGTCAGGCATGAGTCGGTGCCTGGGTGATTGCATGTATGTGATTTTATTCCAAAAATAGTACATTATAAATTTATAATTTATAAACATGAGTACTAGTTGTTAAATTTGTTTAAATTATCGGGAAATTGGGAAGGAGTCAAGCGGATTTGAGAGAATATGGATGTCGGATGTCCTGTCCCACGTCAGTTCTACTACATATCGGCAAAACAAATTTTGAATGGGAAATGAAATAATTAATGTATGTAATATGTACATAATATTTATTAAAAAAGGTATGCAATTCGAAGTTTCTGAAGTTTCTCCCTTTGCATGAGATAAGGTTTGTAATGGTCAGAGTTTGACTTGAATATATATGATTGACATGATTATTATAATAAGACAATACTAAATATATTATCTTTTTAAATTAAAATTTGATATTATTTTGTTAATTAGATATATTAACGAGATTTTTCATCAAATGTTGAGTTGGACTATAATTCTATTTTATAGTGATGTCTTTTGACAAATCAACTTGTTATGCTTTATAATACATATGGTCAAAGAATTACAAAATGTGGGATATTGTATCATATAAACCAATTAAATTTAAATCTATTTGAACGGTAATTCTCTAGCCCAATTAATATATATATAGGTTATGGTATTTCACTATACACATTCAAAACTAAAAAGAAGAAAAACAAATATCGTGAATATTAGAATTCTTTCTGTTACCATAATCTAAGACGTTATTTTTCATAAATTATTAAATCAAGATGCTTGATTTGTAATGAAAATGTTAAAATAGTTACTCAAAGTTATTTTCAACACAAATTTAAGGTGTTAATAACAAGTTCTTAGTAGCATTCATCAAATTTGTTATTTGATTCAAAATCAAGTCGATAGACCAAAGTTTCGAGAATATCAGAACTTTATTATAAGTTAAATGAAGTTTGGAGTTGATCAAGTCATCCGACCCAAGTACCGTTAAATTGGAAAGAATAAATTAGAGGATCAAATTAGAGGTTAGAAAACACTTTTTGCTTTGAAATTGCCACATAATTTCTACACTTTATTTTTTGTTTAGGGAAATTCATAAATATGGAATTTACGAATGCCTATTGATCGTGACAAAAATTGCTAGGTTGTTTGGTTGACCCATCAGCTACCGATTTGTCAAAGATTTATAGTACGAGTCCTACTCGATTGAACTAGTCAAGACTTTACCGGCGTAGATCCTTCGAGACTTAAGTCATTTATAATCTATAAACTTTTGGTAGGTAAGAGCAATTCGAAATGGATTAAATGCACATACCTAACTGAATTAATGACGGGAGTACTTATAATAGGGTCTAAAGCACCCCACTAAGCATGCGCTAAGCAAATCGCGTTTAATGTGTAATACTCGAACGCCTGTCAACTAATATAGCTCTGACCTCACATATGGGATATGCTGATTTTTCTTTCCTCTTTTAGCTGGGTTCGCAATCGTACGCATTTAGGTTTTTAACTATCTAACACATGGGTCTAGGTTGACATTTGTCGTTCGTCAGGCCGACGGTATGGTGGCTAAGGAAGATGTGAATGACCTATCGACTTGGGGGTCATTCGTCATGTGACCTTTAGATCGGTGGGTGAAGCTCTCCGACCTTAGGTTGTGTAAACATTCAGGAGACTTGATTACATGGTCTCCGATTGATCTAACCTGATGCGTCGGGTTTGGGATAACCTCCTTCGAGACTTCGGATAGGGATACACGTGACACCTTTAAGGAGTGTTCACTTGGCACACCCTAATGTCCAACCATGGTATGTGACACCCCGTTCGATCGCATGTACAGGTTTGACTACATGTGGGTTTAGTTTCCGTATTTGCATTTATTTTCTTATTACTTGATGCACTATTACTTGAATCTATTTCCTTTATTTAATTCTTTTGTGACTTTGAATTTTTTGATACGAATTTGCTCTATGTGAACCTATGATATGAATTCTTGCGATACGTGTAAGTTTTAAGGTATGAATTTGAATCTCGAGCATCCTAAATTCATGAATTATGTGACGTATATGATTTTAGGACTTAATTGTATGTTTTATTTATGTTTTGGACTTGTTGGACCTTTAGAGGACTCAATTGCAACTTTTGGGTCATTTTGCAAATTGGCCACTCTTGAGTCATTAATTCATAACTTGAGCTCGGGAACTCGGATTCGAGTTCCGTCTTTGCCATTGAACTCGAATCGATGATTCGGAACCTGTGACTCCCCGTGTCTTCGTACGTACAGGTATGACGTCACGAGAGGGTTACTTGCGCTTTTTAATTATTTAATTATGTAATTATATGTTAATTTTAATGTTTATATGCTATTTGAAAATAATATGAAATATTTGTTTAGATTATGAATATGAATTTGAACGTTTATGCCTATATGACTTCGAACATGAACCGTATGTGCCCGAATTTAATTTTAATTTTTGTGAAAATTTGATATACATGAGCTATGTGAGTTATGAACATGATTATATGCTCGTTACATGTTTTAGAACCTGTTTGATTTGATTTTTGAATTGTTTTTCCGAAACGGTACAAAAAAGGGTTAAAGAGCATTTAGCGCACCTTGGGTTCCAGGTGGCGTAACTTGAGCTCGAGAATTCGGATTCGAATTTTGTCACCACCATTAGACTCGTTTTGACAATTCAGAGCCAATGGAACTAGCCTCATAACTTTTTGAACCCGTTTGAACCTCCGAAATTTGTCTGAACCGAACCGCTTGTACCGGTTAGCACTGTCCTAACCGTTTTAGCCATATCCGACCGTTTTAGCTTCAAATGACCCATTTCTTGAACCCTTATCTTCTTAACTTGACCCTTAACTGATCTTGGCTACCATTTTCGAGCTGCACACAAGAAAAAAGGAAAAAGATTGGCTTCAAGGCAAGAACAAAAGAAATCCCATCACTATTCACCAATAGAGGATTTTGAGCTCATATCCTCACCAATCTTCATCCAATTCAAGAGGTAAACTTAGATTCTTGTTCTCCACCCTCTTGTGCTTCTTTTCATCCTTGATTTGTTAAATTTGAGCTTGGTTTGATGAGGTTATGATCAACATGATGAATAGTGAGGGTTTTGTAGAAAATTGGAATCATATGCATCTCTTCATGTTATTTCTTGGTTAAAGCTTGATTCATGATCACTTGATCTTCCTTTATACTTGTATGAACTTGTATTTGATGATTGTTGAGTGTGGGATGAGATGCCATTATTGATCTTGAGCTTGAATGTATGAAAACTTGAAGTATTTGTTTTCTTTGATGATCTAATGTGTTATACATGCAATATACTATGTTTTGAGGTATTCTTGAGGTGTTTTTGGGTTGGAACCGGGCCTCTGGGGAGTCATGAACCTCATTGGCCATAATGAATAAGTGGATAGTGCTTTGGCCGAGTTCGTCCACTAACTAGAGTAAAAAAAGGTGTAATTGATTATGTATGAATGAATGATTATGAATGAAAGATTATGAATGAATGAATAAATGATGTGTGATCACTAACGAATGAATGAATGGATAATGCACACACGAGGAGAAGGTTGGAGAATTTGCCCACTCGCTGGGCTCACGTAATGGCCTAATGAATGAACGACTAAAAATTGATTGTTGTAATCCCGCGTGTTGTTTTCTTTGTTTTCACCCACTTGGGAAATGTTTAAAAACCTTACACGGGATTATGGCTTGCATGTGTGTGTGTTTAATTTCTGTATTATTATTGTATTAAGCCCTATTTTATACCCACTAGTCTCTTAAAGACTGAACCCGGCTTTGTTTTCAGTTTTCTTACAGGTTTTGGAGTGCTAGTTGGGAAGTCGAGTCCGTTAAGTCTTGGAGTCGTGTATAGCTTTACTTTTCATTACACTCATATCATTTAATTGTTATTTATGATTCTGAAAGCATGTGAGCGCCTTAAATGTTATTGAATTCGAGCCTGAGAGCTCATTGATTATGCTATTGTAATATTAATGCCTCTGCACATATTTCTTTAACCTGCATTTGTCCCCTTTATTGTTTATTTGGCTTCGAATGTTAGCTCCTGCCTAGCATAGTGAGTGAGTGGGTCCCCGTTTGCTCTGATCTGACACGTGTACGGATTACCCATTTCATATACGGGTCAGGTCTTAGTGCGGGGGATGTGGCACCACGCGCTCGAGCGCTACAGACCCAATGGAACAAGCCTTGTACGTACCTTTTCGATGCCGTTTCGACCGCCGACGATGCAGATTTTGGCTATACATAATTATAGCGCACCTATAAACCACATGTGTACTAGGACACTCATTCCTTGTCCTTTCCTTGACTTTTACAACCCAAGAATCATCTCTCTCTCTCTGTCCCTCATACCTTATTTTGGAACCATACACCAAGAAGAAGAGGTAAGAAAGAAGCTCAAACCAAATCTCCATTGTTGAGACCTTCAAGCTCAAGTTTAGGCCATTTCTTACTCCAATATTTCAAGGTAAGTTAGGACCTTGTTGCCCTTGTTCTTGTGATCACTTTGCTCTTTTTAAAGCATGCTTTAATGGTAGAGATTCATGGATTTGCTATACTTGGGGAATAGTTAGGGTTTGTTAGAGAATTTTGAAGAGCTTGCTATGTCTTGCCTTTTATGAGTTTGGAACTATATATGTGGATTAACTTGACACATTTATTACATATCTTAAGTCCTAATTAATGATTGAATAAGGGTTGTTGAGTTGTCATTAATATGCATATGAGTTCTTAGAAGAAAATGATTGAAACTCATGCCTAACTTGAACTCTATCTTTGTACTCTATACTTGCTTGTTTGTGGCTCGATTTTGTGGAGTTTTTGTGCTTGAATTGCTGTATATTTGAAGCTTTAGCATGCCCTCACATGTTGCCTTTGGAGTTGTGGTGTCTTGGAGTGTGTAACAGGGGTGAATAGGGCTGGAAATTGCACCCATTCCAGTCCCGAAAGCCTAACGCCCGTTAAGGCAAAGTGAACGTAGCGGGGGTAACGGTCGTTACCCCATCACCTTTGGCCTCTGACCCTGTTAATGGGCATTATCCCTTTTGTGTGTTGAGATAGGGTAACAGTCGTTAGTCCTAGGTCAGGGTCACTAACCTAGGTAATGGCCGTTAGGGCTTTTATGCTTGTTAGGGGTTAACGGTCGTTAACCCCTTCCTTATGTGTTTGTGCAATATTTGCTTGCTTCTTTGCTTTGTATACCCATTTCTTTGCCTTGTATATGTTATATATGCATTGTATACATGTTGAATTATGTGTTATGAGTTCCATATTAAGTTTATGGATTGATTTGATACGTTATTTGCAAGATATGATCATAAATGACCTAAGTGTTGCATTCTTACACTTCATATGCATACTTTGCATTCATGAGCATTGTCGGGCGTCTATTTGGATTACGAGTCTAAGTCTCGGGTGTTGTGTTCTTGTGTTTCAGATCCTCTTCCGGAAGTCAACGAACCCGAGGTTTAGGTGGTTGTTTGCCCGTTTTGGCCCTTCTCTTCTACACTTTTGCTTCAAGGTGAGGTTTAGGACTTTTTGTTTTAGTTATGAATCCTATGGCCATTACGTGATGTTTTCTCACCCACATGCGACTATATACTTATTATATAGTAAATATGCATGTTTAAACTATGATTATGATCTTATGGATACGTTTCGGATTTTATGAAAATGGCATAAGTATGAGCATATGTAAGCTTGAGTTTTGAACTCTTTTGTACGTTTATGTTATGGTATGAGCGAGGTATGCCCTAAAATATGGGAAGTTGGTATGAATGGGTAAGTGGGCTACGGGAGTTATGGGTAAGGAATGCTCGGGATGGTAAAGGCCGTCAGGTTTGGCCTGTGCATGATTCCCTTTGAAGTATTCACGTGCGACTCTTGGAGGTTGGGAAGGCGTGGTACATTGAGCCCTCGGTGGATAACTAGGGAAGGCATATCGTGGGTTAGCTACCCCGTATGTATTGGTATTGTAGGTGGAGAGGGTTTGATTCCCGAAACACCATCGATGTGGGGTTGGATTGGTATTTATGATTTATGTATTTTACGTTATGTTATGAGGAGTTGTTGGAGGTCCGAACTCGCCGGACATATGTTTATGTTTTGTATTGGTGGATTATGAGTCGAGATAGGATTTATTTTATGTATTATATGTTAAGTTTTGAAAATGATTTGGTACGCAAAACTCTGGCTCGGTTCATGACCATCTCTTTTGTAATTGTTATGCTCTATACGTATTTATATGTGGGTGTGCGTTAGCCCCCTCACTCAATCGAGATTAACTGACCCTCTCCTTAACACTTTAGTTGCAAGTGACTCGAGCCAGGCGGGGAAGTGTGTCCGTGTGTCGCACTAGCTTGGAAAGGTCGAGTCTGCATATTATGTTGCATTTTGTATACTTATGGCTTGTTTTTTATTAAGAATTTGTATTTTTGGAGGATTCATGTATACTTGTCCTATTTTGGGCCGTGTGGCCATTGTATATATGTTAATGCATGTTTGTTGAGCTCTTTTACGGATCCTGTTTCTTGCTTTCGCGTATTTGTTTATCTATTCGGCGTGCTCTGTTTGTGTTTTAGAGCCTAATGTGTGTGTGTGTAGGTCCCCGTTCGCTTAGACTTGGGCTCATGTATGGAATCCCATTTCATATGTGGGTTCGGGTCTAGGTGCGGGAGATGTGGTGACCCATCGCTCCGGGTGCTAGATGTTAGGGTTGGGTGGGTATATATTTCCCAAAAAGAAATTAAAACTTTACCAATAGCAGCAAGGAGGACATGTAGCACCCGCACGGTGGGTCACCACATCCCCCGCACCAAAGTCCGATCCACATACGAAATGGAGAGTCCGTACATGAACCAAACAGTGGCGAACGGGAGACTGACAAACTCACACCTAGGCTAGGCGGAACTTAGACCCTGAAAGCAAAACTCAAACCAAAACGAGAATGCGGAAGCGAAACAAGCCATGCAATAAACAGACATTCATAAACAGTTGACGGGTTCAACTAGCATAAATACCTAATCCCGAATATACACATCAATACATATTTAAATTCTACATATCATATTCAAACATATCTTATACATAAGCCAAATTAAAGAAATGCAAATGCAAGACCACCTACTAGACAAAGACATGGAACAGACTCCAAAAGACAGACACACTCCGCCTAGCACGAACTCCAAGCAAAACCTGCAAACTAAAGGTAAAAGGGGAGGGGTCAGTCTTAACTCGACTGAGTGAGGGGTTAACGCACTCACACTATATATATAAGAGCAAAGCACATATCAAACTCATAATGTTCATGAACGCGGGGATAGTTTTTGCACACTAAATCATTTCCCGTGATATACATATATACAAAGGGCTTACTTAGCAAATCAAACAAACCAATTTAACTTACCGAACAAACTTAGCAAAACCTATTAGCTCTTACCATATTCAAAACTTAACTTATCTTATAAAACTCCCTTTTATTTAAATTAGAATCTATCCCTGTTTCATAAACCTTAACAGAACATACATATCATATCATATAGAACTCGGCGGGTACGAGCTCCGACTCCCCCAATCTCCTCATAACATATCATATCAGAATCAAAACAGAAAACTTACATACATATCAAATCATATCATATCATCCTCAACTCCGGGTGATGGAAGGGTGTATACGCCCAAACCATCCAGACAAACGAGGGGAGCGCCTTGCGAGTACTCAAACCCTCAGGATTCCTTCCCTCACCAAACCTCCTGGTGAGTTCAGGGGTGATCCTCTGCAGACAGATGGAGACTATGCACAGGCTTAACCTCGACGGCCCTATGCCGTCCCGAGGGTTCCTTACCCATAGCTCCGGGGCCCAACACACACATATCATATCAGAACCCGCTACAACAGAGACAGACAGACATAACTTATACATATATACGTATACATACCACTTTCCGTTTCAATCAAACTCGGTCCTTGCCAAACTTGGCTCATGAGAAGTATACGGTTAGAAGCATAGCTTCACGTGGCAAATCATAACAAATCATTCCAAACCAAGCATACATAGGCTCGTACATTGCTCAACATACTTGCAAATTCAAGGCATATTCAACAAATACATATTTCACACTTATTTATATACATATAAGGCTTATTTAATCACATGCAATCAAAACCGAGCACATTGCAATAAGGTGTAACTATATCCTAACCTCACCTGACACCGAAGAGGCCGAAGACACAACCACTGATCCACCCCGGGATCAACACGGCCAACAAAACACCACCCCGGGTGTACCTGAACAAGCTAAATACAAAAACAGGACTTAGACTCAAGAATGAACCAATTAGACGCACGACTTATGTTCATGATTGGCATGAAGTCATGGATCACGTATACACTCATAAAATACTCATTCTTTAATATTAAATTACAATTTATGCACCTAACATAGCATATAAAGCGAATTCATATCGACACATGCAATACAATTAAGATATAAATCAATAAGCGGCAAAAGAGATCAATTAAAAGCATAAAAACCCAAAACCACACACTGGACCACGGGAAGGGCCGTTCCCAGACACAAGGCAAAACGGGAACGGCCGTTCCCACCAGCGCTGCCCGGAACGGCTGTTCCGGCCCAAAGAACAAAACGGGAACGGCCGTTCCCATACGCGGATGGGAATGGCCGTTCCGGCCCCAAGGCCAAAACGGGAACGGCCGTTCCGGCTCGTCCTGCTCACTAAAACAGAGCAGAAGCAGCAATGGCGTCGGGAGCCAACACCACCACACTCACCCAGCCACAACCAACAACCAAATCATGCAAAATCAACACAATAAATCATATTTAACATATAGAACATAAATTTACACTTAAGAGCTCACGAAACGAGCTTAATCACGCCAAACTCCCAACCCGACACTAATCATCATCTTCCCCAACAAAGCACGTAGGCACATATCCGAGACACGAAAGAGATATTAAAGTAACGCATGTAACGAAAGGGTCACAAATCTTACCTTAGGTCGTTGATCGGACGGTTGGATCTCCCAAACCCGAGCTCAAGGCTTCTTGGCCAAAAATGGGGAAAATGCTTCTCTTTTCCTTTCCTTGCTGCTGTTGAACGATCAAGTGAGGGAGAGAGAGGAAAGGCTGGCCCCTTTTTGGGGCTGGTCAAACGGGTAGGTTCAAACGGTATCCGATCCACGCGGATCAGATTTAAAACGGTAGGGCTATCAAATGGCTTTAGAAATTAAAAGGGTAATTCATTGAATCCGAATCATCGAAACGAACTCAACGATAGGGTCGGAATTCAAATTCGAATTCCCGAGCTCAAATAGCCACGAAGGCTCAAACGTCCTAATTATAATTAGGTCCCTAAATTGCAAATATTGGACAATTGAGTCCAAGTACAATTTAATTAAATCTAAAGCACACGTAATTAAAATAAATCTCATGTTGACACGTAAGCATGTTAAATCACATAATTCACAAAATACTGAATTAAACTCTCTCGTGACGCCGTACCTGGAATGCCGAAGAGACGGGGCGTCACAGGACATGTATCGAGTCCATATATCAACCTAATTGAGATAACTGTAGGATTCGAATTCGATGCATTGATATAACCAATGTTTTAAAAACGGGACCGGACCGGACGGTCGGATCGCCCGGATCGTCGACCGGCCGGAAGGACGAACCGGTCATCATCCCAAAACCGTTCGCACTAAAAAACCGCTCTATTTTGTGAAAACCGTTTCGAACCGCGGTTGGACCGTTCGAACCGTAGAACCGTTCCCGGGTCAAGTGAACCGTTCGATTTTTTAAAAAACAATAAATTGATAAAATTAAACCCCAATTTCTCTAATTTTCTATATTTTTCTCCACTATTTCTATATGTTTTATGGAACCACTTCTTCAACACTAATGTATTATGTATTTTCATTTAATTTGGGATGATTATTTTCTTGTCTCGGACTTTTGAACTTTAAATGTTTATGTTACGAATCATGAATTATGAATTTATGTTTTATTTTAGTTCATAATCTTTAGTTTTTTATTCATTGTTTATAATATTCTTATATTTGCATATTATATTTGTATATAAATTGAGAAAATATAAAAGTAAATTTTAAAATATGTTTTATTATTTATTATTTATAAATATTTAATATTTAATATTATTTATGACATAATTATGACGTCACCGGTTCGACCACGGTTGATTCAACGGTTGAACCAGTGACCCTTGACCCAGTTGATTTTCCGGTTCGCTTAACGGTCCGGTTTTTAAAACATTGGATATAACTACATACATGATTTTGTAACCGTATAAAATTATTACTATCAATAATAAATGTGTATCCAAATATTCAAAGGTAGAAGTTTCTAATTAAACTAGTTTAACAACTCATAGGCCACAGCTAATCTACGCTGATGCTATCAATTATATATATATATATATATTCTAGCAATTACGTTGATGCTATGAATTATATATATAAAGGAAATTGCTGATTTCCTCCCATAAACTACTCGTTTTTTAATTTTGATCTCAATTATTAGTAATTTTTCAATTTACGTCCTATAAAATCATTTTTTTTGTTCAGATATCGTCCCACCATTGATTTTTTGTCAATTATGAAGGGAAATGGCACGTGCATAGCATGTGACAATTAAAAAAAATTACATTTTGGCCCTTTACAATATATTTTAGTTATTCTCATTAAACCCCAAAAAATAAAAAATAAAAACTTATACAAATATCACCATATATATACATATGAATCAATATATACACCAATATATATACACTAATTAGATGAGTTTTTCTTCTCCACTTTTTTTTTTTTTTACAAAATATATATTATTCTCATTAAACCCCAAAAAAATAACTTATACAAATATTATAATATATATACTAGCTAGATGGATTTTTCTTCTCCACTTTTTAGTTTTCTTTTGAAATTTTAATTTACAGAAAACTTTTTTTTTTTTTTTTGCCTTTTTCTAATTTATTTATTCAATTAAAATTTGATATTATTATGATATTATATAAATTTATTCAGATTTTTTATATTTTCTTAAATTATATTTTAAGCTTTCATGAATTTATTAAATTATTCAACTAAAAATTTTGTGATTTCTTTATCTTCTATTTTATATATATTATTTTAATATGTGTATAACAAAAATGTGTATAATTATATATTCATGAAATATAATATATAATATATTATAAATTAACATCAAATTTTATTAAAATAAATAATTTATATGCGGTTTCCATATAATATATATACACACACACATATATATAATATAAACATATATAATATATAATTAATTTTATTTAGGATGAAAATACATAATTTAAATAAATTTAGGGTAGTTTTGAAAATATAAATGAACAAAATGGGGACAAAGAGCAATATTTTTAACGGTCATGTGTTGTGCACATGTCATTTCCGTTCAAAATTGACGAAAAATTAACGGTGGGACCATATCTGCTAAAAAAATGACTTTATGGGACATAAATTGAAAAATCACTAATGGTTGGGACCAAAACTGAAAAAAGGGTAATTTATGAGACGAAATCAGCGATTTCCGCTTATATGTATATATATTTTAGCAATGAAGCTGCCACTATCGAATTGTACAAATTCATATACACAGGTTAATCAATATGTCATGTTCCAGCTAGATATTTAATGTTATTAAAGGTTAAAGGAAAGTAAAACTAGCTAATTATAGCTTCCACTACGAAAAAAAATATATATATGGAGAATGAGCTATTAGTCAACTTCTTAAAGGTGTAGTAACAAATATATTTCTCTATATTTCCAAGTCAATATTGTATTTTGTTCTTGTCCTATCAGGTGAGAGACATTCTTCCATGGGTTTTCTTTTGTTGCCATTAATATCTGGTTGATTTTCTTTCCGTTTCCCTGATCTCATCAAATGTGGCTTTAACTTATTAACATCAGATTGCTGCACTGGTTTTAGGAAGAACTCTTCTGCTCCTTGTTCCAAACAGCTGTTTATCCTTGATGGCACATTCTCAGATGACATTATCACAACTGGGATGTCTTTTAATGATTTTGATTCCTGGAAAATTGAGCCCAGAAATTCATTAATTTAATATACTTGGATTAATTTTCGTATGCATATATATATATAGAGAGAGAGGGGCAAAAAAAGGGTTTTCAAAATTGCTATACCTTGATCTTTCTAAGAAGATCGTAGCCGGTTATCTCCGGCATGCTGTAATCGGTGATAATTAAGTTTACTTCCACTTGCAGCTGCAGATTAGAAGGAATTAAGGTGATGATCAGATAAATTAAAATACTTTTAAAGGCAAATTACATCTACACCCCCTGAGGTTTGGCCTAATTACGAATCAGTCCCTCTTATTTCGTTTATTACATATCAACCCCTAAAAACACTGTTTCAACTACAAATCAGTCCCTCTTTAGGTGTTAAAATGTAATTGAAATAGTATTTTTAGGGGTTAATATGTAATAAACGAAATAAGAGGGACTGATTTGTAATTAGGCCAAACCTCAGGGGGTGTAGATGTAATTTCCCCCTACTTTTAATTACACCATATGAAAATTTTGGAATAATAAATATTACATTAGTATAAAGATTTAGGAACTTACATGAGGATCTGAATGTGTGTCTATGTTTTGGTCATGATCACCTAGTAACCCTAAATACTCTAGAGCCTTTACACCAGAATCCACAACGGTAACTGCTTAAAACAACATATAATCAAATTAAAAACTTTATAAAAAAAGGAGGATTGTAATCGCAATAATCAGGGAACCAATTAGAACAATATTTTATTTTTATTTCATAAAACTCAAAGAATCCGACAATAATTTTCACTTTTTCCCTAGTAACACTGGATAACAAAGAAACGTGACACAATTAACATTTTTGAATAAAAATTGTGTGGTTTTTGCGTAATGTACCTTGATAAGAAAAATTCTTGAGAAGTCTCTCGATCAATTTTCTATCGACGAGGCTATCATCCACGGCTAGAACATGAAATTGCATTTCTGCGGCTAATCCACTCATTTGAATTTGTACGAATTTGTTTTCCCCGTATTGGAGGAGAAAATGAAAATCAAGATGTGCTAAGAGCCTTCTGAAAGAGAGAAAATGTGGATTAATGTTTATTGAGTCAAGAATGAGATGATGCAATCGTTAATGATAGGTATATATAAATATATACATGAAGAGGGTTGATTTGAATTTGAATAATGTGAGGAAGAGATACCCAAAGATTTTGGACAGTTTGGGAAAAGGATGAGAGATTCCACCAAATATCATCGGAAATCTCCATGATTTCCAATGTTGATTTTTAAATTGTGCAAGAAGCAATGAACTTTCTTGTATTTTTTAATTGATCTGTTTTTATTCTTGGATTAGATTTCAATATTTTATATAAAATAATTGAAATGAAACTGATTCTTTGGCCTTTTTGACATAGCTAAGGCTACTATAGTGTTTGCCCCTTGACCCCCTTTATTTTAATAATAAAGTACGGTAGTAAGGTCACATGAATATGAAGTATTCCTTCCCCATGAACGCGCATGATAATTTGGCTATTTCCTACATATAATGTCAAGTATATAAGTATATAGTGTGTACATATATATCTATATATATATTTACTAACTTTTGCATACTCGTATATATGCTAATAAAAAAAATTATTATTATTAAAAAAGTCAATAAATAAAAAAAGGGTTCGAAAGGTCAAAATAGTATGTATGAACTTTTTTAATATTAAATAAATCAAAATAAATTAAAAATATAGCCACATCACATCCTATATCCAATAGAAGCATGCCAAGTGAAGACCATACCACGTCATGCTCCATTTGAAGCTCTAATATAGCTAACAAGAATCATATTCTACAAAGCCCAAAGGTGCCCCTCACAATTCGAGTCCATAAGCCCTCACAGCAACCATCCATCGGGCAGGGGACACACCTAAAGGGTCAGACATTCCTTCAATCCTCCAAGGGTCACCTCCCTCCAAAAAAAGCCTAGTACACCCTGACGCTCTGTACTCAATAGTACGCACACTGTCACCACCTTTTCGACTATTTTTGCAGGTCTATGGATGCTTTATTCCTAGAAACTTCTCATTGTGTCATGCGTTTAGGGAAACATCCCTGACACTTTCTAACAATTGAATTATAGAAAGGTTCTTGCCTTACCCCTACATACGCTATAGCAACTTCATCTCATAATTATAGAAAGGTTTTTGCAAAGGAATGTTAGCAGCCTCGAAGGAGGTTAAACGGGAATAATTCCTGGACTTGGGCTTTTTAACTTCGTAGAGATATTTAAAGGGAGGAAAACCCTACATCAAAAAGAAGAGAGTCAGAATACAATGGCATTTTTTTACGAGACAAAGAGAGAGAGAGAGAGAGAGAGAGGAGGAGCAATCTAGCGTCTTCCTTCGTCACGATAATTCCTCATTTTTTTTTGTAGCTCCCGGAGCGGTGGGCCACCACATCCCCGCACCTAAACCCGAACCTACATATGAAATGGAAGTCCATACATGAGTCCAAGTCTAAGCGAACGGCGACCTACACATACACACTAGGCTAAGAGGGGCTAAAGATGAACCAGAGCGCGCAAGACAAATAATCAAAATGCGGAAGCAACAAACAGGATCTATAAAGAAGCTCAACACAAGCCTACAATATATATACATAGCCATGACGGCCCAAAATAACATCAAGTATCCAACATAATCTTCAGAATACAAATTCATATCAAATACAAGTCTAAGAGTCCAAAAAGACATAGATATGAATGCAAACTCGACCTACACAGACTAGTACAACTCAAAGACGTACTTTCCCGCCTAGCTCGAGCCAACCTGCAACTAAAGGTAGAAAATGAGAGGGGTCAGTCTTAACTCGACTTAGTGAGGGGGCTAACGCACACCCACACACGTATACTTATAAAGCATAACACATGTCAAAGAGATGGTTAATCAAAGCTAGGGTTTAGCATACCAAATTATTTTCAAAAGCATATCATATAATACGTAAAAGAAAGCCTAACTCGATTTATTATCCATCAATAACATTAACATAAACATATGCCCTGCGAGTACGGGCCTCCACTTTCACACATCTTAACCTATCATAAAAACTAAAATCATAAACATATCTTCCATCACTCCAATGGTGTTTGAGAATCAAACCCTCTCTACCTACATTACTTTTGTACAAGGGGTAGCGAACCCATATCGTACCTTCTTCAAAATTCACCGATGGCATAAAGCACTACACCTTCTCAACCTCCAAGAGTCAGTTTAAGGGCTTATCTCGCACATACCATAACATATACGTACATAAAGCGTTGAAAAAGTAAGCTTACGTTGTTCATACGTATACCATTTTCATAACCTTTAAACGTATCCATAAAATCATAAACATAGCCTATAAACACGTATTTACTATATAATAGATATATAGTCGCATGCGGGGTGAGAAATCAACATATAATCAGCCATAGGTCGTTAAACTAAAAGAAAGAATCCTAAACCTCACCTTATAGTAAAAGCGGTAGAAAACGGTGACCAAAACGGGCAAACTGACAACTATGCCCCGGGTTTGATGACGTCTGTAAGTGGCTCTATAACAAATAAACATAATACCCGAGACTTAGACTCGATTATAAAGCGGTAGAAAACGGAGACCAAAACGGACAAACTGACAACTATGCCCCGGGTTTGACGACGTTTGTAAGTGGCTCTATAACAAATAAACATAATACCCGAGACTTAGACTCGATTATATACCAATTAGATGCCCGGAGATGCATATGAATGCAATGTATGCATATGAGGTGCAAGAATGTACCACTTAAGACATTTAAGATCATAGCTTGTATAAATCATATCATATCAATCCGTAAATTTATTACAAGAAATTTAACACATAATATTACATGTTAATAACATTTAGGAGTCATAAACAAAGCGAGGAAACAACGAAACAAATGAAAGAAAAGCAATCCAAACACAGCATGCACAAAAAAGGGGTGCCACGTGGGTGACATATCTTTAGCACAAATGTTGTCACCCCCGTGGGCCGGGGCAGGAGCTAAATCACACAAAAACCAACATAGGACACAGGGGGTGAAGGCTTCTAAGGTCTGGGGCAGTCATAGCCGTGTCTTAGGTCAGGTACAAAGCTCCAAAACTACACAACAATAACATGGGGGTGGCTCCAAATGTATGAAATGCCCCTCACGGGGGTGAGGGGTTGTGTGGGTCGACTTCCTCATAGAACACCTGTGACATCCGAGAGTGGGTCACCACATCCCCCGTGCTAGGACCAAACTCAAATACGAATATAGTCCGCATACAAGTCCAATCATAGTGAACGGAGACACGATACGGACCCTGGCTAGGCGGGACTAACCCTGTACCAACAATTCAAGCAAACAACGAACAATAACAAGAATAACAGTATGAGTAGCGGAAGCTAACATCAACAAGTCATAACTCAAACATAATATTCTCCCAAGTACCAAATACAATACATATGATAGAGTAAGGGCCTGCACGGCCTCAACGATAGCAACAAAATAGAATATAAGTGTGTGATACAAACTATGAAGTGTAAACCGAGCTAGACACGAAGATACACTTGACTAAATGCAATTTCCTGCCTAGCTACGCCAGCAGAAATACTTGAGGGGCAAAAAGGGAGGGATCAGTCTCTACAAGATTGAGTGAATAACATAAATAATATATATAAAGCGGTAAAGTTTTGGAAGAACAGGAAGATAATAAGTTCAAGAATCCTTATATGGAATTACAGGATCAAGTTACTTTCAAATCAAGTGAAACATGTGGCTCGGCGAGTGAGCAGTCTCCAACCTTACTCCTTTCGTGTACAAAACAAGATCTTATTAGGTTTTCATGCAAGATTAGGGTTATCACTTATTACAAGATGTATTAATCAAGTGCACAAATACTCCTTTTTTCTCCACGTTGAGGGTTTGGGTAGCTAGCCCTCGCCCTCCACGACACAACGGTCAATGGGTACATGAATCCCAAAGACCGGAGTCCCATCAATCCACCAAACCTCATGGTGAAAATCCGGGTTAGTCCAACAAGATGAGACTTCTGTATGAAATAGCCGTCAGCCCTTGATTTCTTAGTTCTCTCAATACACAAGCCCCTGGGCCCACGATGTGTAAGAATCTCGCTAAAATAAGTCAAGTCAAGATACAAGAGATTTTGAAAACAAAACTGTGATGCCCCGATTTTTTCGGCTATACAGGTACGCCATAACGAGAGTGTTACTTGCGCTTTCGATTTATTTAATTATGCATTTGTGTGTTTATTAAATTGTTTATGTACTTATTTGAATGTTTAAATGAATTAATTGTTGAGTTTTATTATGAACTTGAACGTTTTGTCCTCGTTTGAACCCGTTCTTGATCCTTTTGACCCTATACTCGTTCTCAATTTTGTGACTATGTGCTACGCATGAAATATATGTGTTATGAACTCGTGCATATGCTCGTTTCTTGTTTTTGAGTTCGTTTGATACGGTTCTTCAACCGTTTCGTTTGTTAAGGGACTCGAGGGCCTAACACGCTTAGTGCACCTTGGGTTCCGGAAGGCATAACTTGAGCTCGGGAATTTGAATTTGAAATTTTGGAAGTACCATTGGACTAGCATCAAAATTTGGGAGCTAAGGAACCTAGCCTTGTATTTTTCTAAGCTCGTTTGAACCTCTGAATTTTGCCCGAGTAGAGACTCGCGCATGTGACTGCCATCTTTTACGATTTTTGGCATAACTCCCTCATTTCTTAACCAAATTAACCCACTTTAGCCCCCATTTTCAGACTCAACATCCAAGAAGAGAGAAAAGCTGAAAAAGGGAAGAAAAGAGAGAAGAAAGAAAGAATATATGCCACTATTCATCCCCTTCGAATTCAAGCTCGTATCTTCGTCGTTTCTTCTCTAATCGAAGAGGTAAGCATGTATTCTTGATGAATTTTAAGCCATGATATGATCCATGGCATGAATAGTAAGGGTTAAGGACATTTTTTATAAATTCTTGTGATTCTTTGATGCATTTCTTGGTTTGAGGCTATATTTATGATCTAGATGACTTCTTCGATGCATGTGTGAAGCTTTATTTCATGGATTTTTCTTATATTTTGAACCACCATGGCTGCACCTCCACGAAACATGAAGAATATTTCGTAACATGAACTCATTTGCTTCTTCCCTTTCACCTACGATTTGCTATTGTTGTTGTGCTTGAAATGAGGTGAATTTTGTGTGTTTTAATGTTGCCTAGCTTCTGTGTATTGCCTTCCTTCTCCCCCCTCCCCCTCCCATTTACCCCTATTTTGTTTGAGTTTTGCCACTGCAGGAGCAGCGTCGCGGCCGCGAGCATGAGAGGAACAAATCCTGCCGCGGCCGTGGAGCAGCTGCAATTTTGCTTCTACATTAGCGTCATGGCCGCAATCCTTTCATGCCATGAAGGTCTCACGGCCGCGACCTATCTCCAGGTGCGTGCCTGGAGTGGTGGCGCGGCCGCGACCTCCCCATACGTGAGAGGTGGTGTGGCCGCGACGCTGGGTTGCCTCGTCTGTGTTTCGTTCTTCGTTTGTTGATTGTTATGTGTTCTTTTAGCCTTGTTTTCAACTTTTATGCTTTGTTAACTCCTCAGATTATATGTTACGTGTTTCATTGTGGATTTATTATGTGATTTCATTGCTATTATACGTGATATATGACAAGATGTACTCTAAATGCCTTCCTACGTGCATGCATGAACTAGTGCTTCGTTTACCCGTCTTGCATAGTATCTCTTTGCTTATTTTATGGTATGAATACATTGTTAACATGTTATATGATATGTTATGCTCTTTGTATGAAATTTATGGATCCGTTTGGCATGAAATGTGCCCGTTATGACTTGATATGAAATGATATGTCTTGGTATATCTTAAGTGTCACTTTGTTGCATTCCATTCGCATCATATGCATTGGCCGAGTGTCTAATTGGATCATATTGAGTCTAAGGGTGTCTTCTGTTACTTTGTTTTATTCAGGGGATCATCCCGTTGGTGACGAGGTGATTCCATAGGCGTCTATTTGTTTCCTTTTGTTCCGGTTCGTCTCGAAGGTGAGGTTTCTTCCTTTTAGTTAAAGTGACCTACAACCCTAAATGAGTTTTGAGTTCGCATGCTACATATATATATATATATATATAAGTATTTAGATATGTGCTCTGATATGTATTTTGAGGGAATTGATCCTGTTTGCTATAAAACCTTTGAAAACACTTTTATTATACGTAAACTATGTTTTCGCTTGCTTGTTTTGAAAAACTCCGATAGTCTGTCTGAGCCTGTAGCGAGTTTGACATTTAAAGATATGTTTGTCTGCGTTTTGAGCTTTGTCTGTCTGATGGGCCTCGGGAATGTGGGTGAGGAGCACCCGGGACGGTCGTGGGGTCTCCGAGGAACCCACCTGTGCACATTTCCATTTGAGATGAGGAGTTGAGGAAGGGTGGGTTTTCTTGAGCTGGGGGCGAACACCGTCGAAGGAGCCGGTTGGAGTGATCAATCCCCCGTCTCAGTCCGAGGTCTGCTTGATAGTTAGGGATCATGACCGTTCTATCTTTGGCGTAAAGGTTAGTTTTCTGATTTTGTTTTGATCTGAACCTAAGTCTGAGAGTTTGGAGGAATGAACTCGTACTCACCGAGTTAAGTCTTGAATCTGAACTGTCATGGTTTGTGAAACGAGAGTGGATTCCTAAATTTCTAAAATTGGTGGATTTTGGCCTTCGGCCTAACTCTTTTCTCTAAAACTAGTATCACGGGATAAAATGATTTAGATGCAAAAACCACGTCCCGGTTCATGAATTCTCTGATTTTGATATGCTCTACTTATATATGTATGTATGTATGGGTGCATGCGTTAGCCCCCTCACCAGTCTCTAGGACTGAACCTTATTGTTTCTCTATTTTTTTCCCTTTTTGTCTTTAAGTTGCAGGTGCAGGATGTCGGTCTGAGTTAGGCGGCGGTGGTCTTTAAGTCATTGGGTCCTGTTTCTCGAGTCTCATGTATCTTTTTGTTTATTTTCTTTAGTTTTGAGCTTCTAAATTCTTGTATACGATTATGATTGGATTTTGAGAAAATATGTTATGCTTTAATTTGGTCTTTATGGCATGACATGTATAACTTGAATTAAATGATGCTAGAGTATTGCATATATGTATATCTGTGTATTTGCAATCCTTTTGCTTCCGCTTATATTCTGAATTTTGTTGCACACTCTATACCAGGGTCTAGACCGCCTAGTTTAGGTTTTCTAATTTTGTTTGCCTCTCGTTCACTATGTCTTGGTGCGTGTGTGGAGTCTTTGTTTCATTACACGTGTCGAGCTATAGTGTAGGGGATGTGGTGCCCATCGTTCGGGGTGCTAGATATATATATATATATATATATATATATATATATATATTATAGATTTTGGCTAATTCTTCACGTAAAAGGGGTCGTAGGGTTTATATATTATAATTTCTAACTTCTCCTCACCTAATCAGGACAAAAGACAGAACAACTGCACTACCCAAACCCTATTGAGCTGGCTCGTCGACACCTTGAAGATCCTCTGGACAAGAGAAACAAGACATGAGTGAAACACGACTCAATATGAACCAATTACGACGCATGGCAATGAAATAGATAATAGATGAAAATGAAGTTATATTATGTCATGAACATGTTCATGTGCACAATTAATGTTCCACGTAAGTTAAAGCGAGAATTATAATTAATTCATATGAATGAATAAATATCAAACAATTACAAGGTATGAAATCGGTTTTACATTTCAAATTCACAAATTAATTTCAATACATACAATATATACATTATATTATGAATTAATATTACGTTGGGATCATATCCGAGGTGGGAAAATACGAATTAAATAAGTAAAACAAATTAGGCAACAAGATCATCAAATACATAGATAGGGCCATGGGGGTGACCCTATTGGAGACCACAAAGGGTCGCCCATGCAGAAACATTGCTTCTCTTTTCCATCCGTGGCCATCTCCTAGGCTTAAAATGCACACGGGTGTGTGTGAGTGCAGTGGCTGCTCTTTGCAACAACGTGACCATCTTCAGTTGTTAGGGCTGCCACGGGCGTATGTTGTTGTAGCTGCTATCATCTTCTCCAACCTAATTTCATATCCAAAACAACATATCTCCATGGAAATGCAAAGCACGCAGTAGGGAATGAGACAGGAGATCAAAGGTAACAGAAAATTCATGTAAAAAGACCAAATAACTCATGCAAACTTCACTTAAATTCATGCTCTTCACATATCATTCACAAAGGCGCAAGAAATCCCCAAAATTTCAAGTGATCAAAGCTTCAAGAAGCAGTACGCTCGTGCACATTTTGTGCACAAAACTCGCACGGCCACGTATAAAGGTTCAAATTTTGGGGAATTTTTGTCCCGCGCGGCCGTGCACCTTCCCAGTCTAATTTTTGCGCAGCCATGCAGACTTCATTTGTGCTCCAATTGGCCTAAAATTTTAACTGTAGAAAACCTTTTGAGTTTAAAATATTCTCTAACTGGATTCACCTTAAATTCGTTCTGGTTTGTGAGATATGAACGTTTGGAAATTGTGTTGCCACTTTGCTGAAATTCTGCTTTTGTTATACTTCAAACCTAGGCCATTTTCAGATCGATTTGAACCACAATTCGAGCCGTATACCGTTGGAAATATCTATTAGTGTAGTTTCATATACAAGAAACAAAACTCAATTCCAACTTATCAAACTCAAGATATTTCCATTTTTCCACAACTTGTACGTTTTGAAATTTTCCAACTTTTGGTCCATTTTCGCCCGGAGCCACTCTTTGTGTTTTTCTTCCGCTTTTCTTGTACCTTTCCAAATTAAAACTTATTATATCATGTATATGTGTGTATAATCGATCTGATATGCCTTATGTTTTGCATTTATGATGTGATTTCGATGCTTGTATATGAGTATGAACTTGAATGCTCTAAGTCCTACCTCTTGTTGTTTCATTTGCATCACTTGCATTCATTTGTATTTACCGAGCTTCTATATTGTTGATTTTGAGTCTAAGAATTGTCTTTGGTGTATAGATTGTCCGTGTGGAGTAGCTTGTTGGTGCGGAGCCGCTCCGTAGGTGTGCTTTCGGTTTGCTTTGTTCGTCTCGTTCGTCAAGGTGAGGCTTTTCGTCTTCAGTTAAGTCGACCTACAACCCTACCTGTATTTTGAGCCCGTACGTGACTTACGTGTATATATATATATATATATATATATATATATACTTGGATACGTGTTTGATATGTACTTTGAGGGATTTGTCCCGTTTGTTATGAAACCTTTGAAAAACGTTTTTATATATACTTAAGACTATGTTTTTGTTTGTGGATGGTGTGTGTTTTGAACCTAGCGAGATATGGCCTTGAAAGATAGGTCCTTTGAATATGAATTTGACTTTGACTTTGAACTTGGGCTCGGAGAAATGGTATGGTAACTCGAGACGGCCATGGGGTTGCCGAGCTCTCCCATCAACACAACTCCACCTTTGAGGATTCACCCAACCTCGAGAGGTCGAGGGGAAGGCGGGTTTTTCTTGAGCCGGCGGAGACCACTGTTGAAGGAGCGGGTAGGAGTAATTAGCCCCCGACTCATTCTTTAAATTTGAACCAGGGTTGAGGGGTCGCGCCTCTCTTCCCCAAATGGCAAACGTTGGATTGAATTTGACTTTGAATTGTACTCGCTGAGCTAGTTTGGATTTCAATATGATTTAGGCTCGTGAAATGGGAGTGGACTTATAATTTCTAAAATTTGTTGATTTTGGCCTTCGGCCTTAACCTTTTCTATATATCTATTATTACGGGAGAAAATGTTTTAGATTGCAAATTCCTGAGTTCAAGTTATCTGAAAAGGGCCCTAAAGTGCCCTAATTGCACTTTAGGCTCAAAACTTTCACAAATTGCAAATAGGTCAAAGACCTTAATCAAATAAACCCCAAATCATATAATCGACACATAAACAAGTTCATAAGACATATATTTCAAGTATTTCACATATTCACCAAGTCCGAAAATCGAATTCAAAGTCAAACGGATCATATTCGGAGTCAAAGCGCATGTAAATCAAAGTTCAAGTATAAAAGCATTCATATTCAACATATATCATAAAATCATTTATATAAAAGCATAAATAAATAATTTAAATGCACATATAGCTCACACGTGACGTTATACCTGTACGGTCGAATGGACGAGACGTCACAGATACTGTATTAGACATATAGAAAATTTTGAAAAAAAATATATCACTGTATATGTATTAATTTGTATTCGTATCAATAAATCATAATTTAAATATTTACTCAGAGTCAAGAGAGTGGCATATATTATACTTTTTCTGATAATAACTGCATCTTAATCACTCACACTAGTGCTGCTAGAGAGCACTTGCAACTAGTGCCTAAACATGCTATAAGATCACACATTAGACTAAAGAATGCAAATCGTTACACAACTCAAAACCAAGTAAGAAATATAACTCCACATCTTCCTTTAAGGGTTACATTAATTCGCTAAATCTGTTTCTTTTTCACCAGAAGTTAGATCATGCTCAATTTTCTTGTAAACAAACCTCTTGGCAACACAAATATAACCACATAAATTGAGAGCACTCATGGCAGCCAAAACCCAATAAAACCACTCAAGATCAGCCCTATTAATATTATCCCCAAGCCATTCATGCCCTGCCCTTGAGCTAATCCCCTGCACAACAGAAATAACAAAACTGCTCAAAAAGCTCCCAACTCCAAGAACACTTATATAGGCAGCTGCACCGACACTCCTCATTGCCATCGGCATCTGATCATAAAACAGCTCCTGCAATCCAACGACCGTGAACACATCTGAAACCCCACACAACACGTACTGAGGTATTAGCCACCAGATGGGCATTGGGACAACCGCTTTCGGATTGTCCAAAAGCCCATTCTCTCTTGCAACACGAACCCGTTTGGACTCAACGAAGCCCGCCACAACCATAGTCACCATCGATAAGAATAATCCTGTCCCAATGCGTTGCAGGATTGTTATCCCGGATGCACGGCCCGTGATTGTTCTTGCGATGGGGACGAGGGCCCGTTCGTATAGGAGGACGGATGATAGGATTGTTAGGCCCGTGATAACTTGGAACGAGGCGGGTGGGATTTGGAAGGTTGGCGTGATGGAACTTATCATTGTGCTGCCTTGTTTGGTGAAGTATGTGCCGAGTTGGGATATGACGACTGCAAACATTAGACAAGAGAACCAAACGGGGATTAGCTGGAGGACTAGTTTGACTTCTTCAACTTGGTTTACGGAGCAGAGCCGCCATGGGTTCCTCTTTTCACTTGAGGCATCTCTATTGTCCATCATTGTCGCGTTGTCCAACAATCTACAAAATCACGCAGTACTGTAGTTAGATTAGATATTCATATTGACAGAACTGAAATTATGCTTGTCCCGTTGTCCAAGAATCTACACAATTATCAGGCAATCATTAAATATTTATATTTAGCATGTCTTAAATCTATGTTTGTCACGGTAATTAATTTTAGTTGGACTTGAAATGCCAATGAATTATATCCGTGAAATACTCTCTCAGGTCTCGAGTGTAACCTTTTCGTTTGTATGTCGTGAACGAAATAGAGTTGCTCATCATTTAGCTAGATTAACTTTAGATGCGAATTATGAGGACATTGAGCTTTCTAATATTATTTTTTCGTATTTGGCGGAAGATGTTAGCGAAGTGTAGCTTCTCTTTCGTCCCCTTAAAAAAAAAAAAAAAAGAAATGTCAATGAATTATAAATTTATAATTAATTGAGTTTGACTGATAATTGTTAAAACAAATTTTATACTAATCATAAGATAAATATAAAATCTATTAAAAAAAGGGACAGTGTGAAATAACTCCTCATCAGTTTGAAATATTTTTACTTAATTCCCCATAAAATTATCTACATAATAAGATATAAATACGGCATTAGAACATTTTAATACTACATTTTGTGAAAATTATACAACATATTTTGAGAGGTATTTTAAGCACTACATTATGTGAATATCATACGACATTTTGCCCAAATGGAAAGTTATGTAAAAATATGATGCCTAATTACGAATTTATCCCACATTACACGTTAAAAAAAATATAAATAAATATAAAACAATCTTTCTTACCGTACCACCCACAAAACCTTTACGGCATGATTGGTATGCATGAATGGAATGAGGCAGGAAAGGAATTAATTTTGGAATGGAATGGTCAATGGAATGGAATGACTTTATTATAGTATTCCTATGATTGGTACGTTCAGTAATAAAGTTAGGAATGAAATAAAAAATTTAGATTTATTTCGGTCATATTATTTATAAATATAAATATAAATAATAATATTGTTAATAATGATGATGAAATATAATTAAAATACTTTAATATAATTTTTAATTTTTTTTTATTTTGAGCAATATTATGTTTTCATATGTAATATAGCGTAACTATTTTATATCAAATGTGTTATATATATGACATTTATTATATATATATATATATATATATATATATATGTGTGTGTGTGTGTGTGTGTGTGAGAGAGAGAGAGAGAGAGAGAGAGAGAGAGAGAGAGAGATTTATATATATATACGTATAAATATTATAAAGGTATTAATACTTTCATATTTATACGTAGATTATATAATTTTATTATATTTAATATAATATATGATATTTAAAACTAAATTTAATATAAGTGTCAAATTTTGTATTTAATGAATATTTTAATCTATTATGTATATTTATGAATTTATATATAAATATAATAATATATTGAACATGTATTTTAAAATATATAATATATAATATATATAGTATATTTATATTTATATTTATTTTTACATATATTAAATGTAATTTATTAAATTTTCAATGAGAATAGATATTCATAATAATAAAAAATAATAATATAATATACATTTAATAAATATGTGGTCATCATATAAAAAGTTAATAAATTTTGAAGATTGGGAATGGCTAATACCATGGGGTACCTAAGGAATGGATAAACCCATATTCGTAGGAATGGGCATTACCTCGGTAATGAGCATTCCCAATCACATTTTATACCAATCAAGGGTTTAGGAATTGGTGTGGGAATGCTCATTCCATTCCCACCCCATTCCATCATACCAATCATGCCGTTAGGGATATAAGTGTGCTTTTATAAAATTCGTTAATGAACCTCACACAAAAAAGAAATATAGGAACTACAGTGTAATATTCAAAAGAATAGGGATCAAATTGTAATTGGGCCTAATCTCAGGGACCTGTATGTAATTATCCCTTATTTATAATATAAAGTATCTATACTAAAATTCAAGATTGTTATCGAACATATAGAAATTTTACTTTGAAAAACTTGGGGTAATTTTTTTTTTGTGTTTTTTCTTTTGTTTGGAAGGATCAAATTTGCTGGAAGTTGAAATTGGTGACAAAACTAGCATATACTTAAGAGTTTTTTTTTTCTAATTTTGGTATGCTTTTTTGGTTATATTGTACTTTTGGTGTATTTTAACTTTGGGATTTTCCGCTTTTTAGAAAAGTGGAATCACTGTAGCGAATAGTGATTATGCTTTTTGAAAAAGCGGAATCACTGTAATAAATAGTGATTCCGCTTTTTTTTTAAAACGGATTTAACAAAAAATTTACAATTACAACGTACACACTCATAAATTTTTTTGTTAAATCCGTTTTTCAGAAAAGCGGAATCACTATTCAGTATTCAACAGTGATTCCGCTTTTCCCAAAAGCAGAATAACTGTTCACTATAGTGATTTTACTTTTCTAAAAAATGAAAAACCCTAAAATTATAATACACCCAACAAATACACCAAAAATGTAATATACCAAAAAAAAAAAAAAAACAAGGACACCAATTTTAAAATTGTTCCCTTGAACTTAAGATGCACATGGAAAATTCTTAGCTTCTGTTCCTTAATCAAATCAACCAATAATATATTTGTTATTGGATTGTTCACTTTGAGAAATTATTACGTAATAAATGTAAAAAGTTGGCAACATGATTTGACATGTTTTGCCGACTCCAATACCATGAAGATTGCCAAGACTAGGTGCTCAACTCTCTCTCCAAGTGGGCCTCGGTATCTTCATAGTGTTCTCGATTTCACATTTTCTAATTGCGTCCAAAATGATAACCTAATTAGACCTAAGTGTATTAGACAATTGGCATGCAATGTGTCCCTCATTTGTCACCTTCCATACCATAGTTAAACCCCTTTAATAGCTTAACCAAGTAAAATTGTTAAATCAAATTAAATTTATTCAGATTCAAGTAATCCAATATGGTAAATTTTATTATTCTCTATACTATTATATTAAGGTAAATACTTTTAAAGAATTTATATTGGTCTTTTGAACTTTAAAGTTTTTTTTTATTTAATTTTTTTGTCGTACTTTGAAAAACATAATACTTTTTTTATTTATTTCTAAACTCTATTTTCTTTGCCCCCTATTATACTCTTTTTATCTAATTTTTTTTTTTAGTTATTATTTTTATCAATATGAAATTATTTTATTTTATTTATTTATTCATTTTTTTAAAATGGAAATTTTACTGAAAACCCCCTCTTATTAAAAAAAATAGTAAAGGAAAAAAAGTACATCAAGTACCAACATTCAGATAAAAAAACATTACGTTAAATGTCCTCAGAAATATGATATTGATAGTCACCATGATAGTCATATCTCAATCATTTTTATTTATTCATTTATTTATTACACATATATAATTATATTATAAATAATTAGAAAATAAATATTAACATAAAAATTTTAATTCAACATATATTTAAATAGTAATATATTTTTTTATTATACACGCTCGAAGTCATATGTAGAGTTACTATAGTGATAGGTTAAGAAATTACACCCTTAATTTAGTAGATAAATTAAATATTTGAAATTGCAAAAAATAACGTGATAGCATGTTGTGGGGTGCATAAGTGAACTTAAGAGTTAAGACCCGACCTCAGGTAAACTTTTTCATTATTGACCTATAAATTAGTCACGTGTTTCGATTATAATTCATTTATGATATAATCCGATAGTTTTTTAGGAAAGTCAATTTATACCTATTTTCTTCTTTAGCTAACAAGCTAAGACCTAAAATCCACTAAGACGCAGCATATGAGTGTCTCTGTGTCTTCAAATTGTCAAACTCGGACACGTGATGCAAGTCTACATCAATACGATCATAGATAATCTAGCGAGATTTGGGTAAATATTTTGGGTAATATGTCAATATCTTATCAACCATCTAATCATAAATTACTATTTGATTTTATCCAAAATAATTAACATGAATTTTTTTTTAATAGCAGCAAAAATAAATTAAAAGTTGTCGAAAAACTACCTCCACGAAGGAGGCCTTCAGAGAAAGTTCCCAAGTTTATGACAATAGAATACACCGAAAATTTTAATCCATACTAATTACGACGAATTCAATCAATTAAGCGATAAATATATTATACTTAGTATGTCTTTAATTTATTATTTTTTTAAAATTTTATTCATTTATATAACTATAAAATATTTATTCTTTCACTGTGCTAATTTACTCCATTAGATTCAGAAAAAAATTACCATACCATATAATATGTAAAAAATGAATGATTGGTTTTATTACATAGCAAAACAATTCCGGTTTAAATTAATGAGATCATAAAATTCCTTATTAAACCATAATTATTTATTCACATTAGTTATTTTGGTTTTATCGTGACTTATCACATCATAGTACAACTTTACCTGATTCTCTATTAAATTTAAAATTCTAAGTTTAAATAAATGTAATATAGGAAAAGAAAAACAAATGCATTCATCAAAATACTTCGATTAATATATATACCTGAACTGGCTAGTACGAGCCAATGGGTGGTGCAGGACGCCCCCATCCACCTCCTCACCACAAATCCCCCGCGCCTCCGCCTCCGCCAAGCGCCGCTTCCTCACGGCGGCGACCACCACTTGCGCCACCCTCGTGAACGGGCTCCCCACCGGCGCCTGGCGGCGATAAGTCCCACTCCCGATCAAAAACACAAGCAGCGCCGCTGCCACAGCCGCCACCAACATCCCGAACCCAATATTCCAGCCCACGTAGTCCTCCACGTAAATCACTACCAGCACGGCGGCGGTGGCGCCGCACACAATTCCGACGTACCACCAGTTGAAGAAAGAGCTCTTCGCCGCCTTCTCCTCCGGCAGATCCTCGTCAAATTGATCCGCCGCGAAAGTCTGAACGCACGGCTTGTGGCCGCCTTCGCCGACGGCGAGAATGTAGAGGGCGAGGAAGAAAACTGTACCACGCGCAGGGAGAGGAACCGCAGAGACTGCTACGGTTAATAGAATCAAGCCCTGTGAGATTAAATGTATGGATTTCAAGTATTACATGAGATACTGTTTCATTGAATAGAGTAGAAAAACAAATTACCAATGAAAATGGGAAAATTGCAATTTGGTCCTGAATTAATGCTCGGTTCCGTTTTTCAGTACACACACATGTTTCTAGCATTTGCGATCAAATACCTCAGCAATTTAAAATTTTCCGATGGGCTCCCATTTCGCCCGAAAAACTTAAAATGGTCCGAAACAGTCATTGGCTTTCCGCATATCCCAAATGTCAATATATCCTTACTTTAGCTGTAAATTTCAAAATCGAGCTCCCTTTGGGTGAATTGGGGGTTTGGATCTCCCGTTTCAATCTAGTTTTTCGTCTATTGTTCCACTTACATGAAACATGTAATTGAAACAGAAAATTCAATTGGATTGCAAATTCTAAATTTAAAATTTTGATGTACCTGAACGCAAATATCACTATTTTTGTGTACTGAAAAATGAATCGGCCATCTGCAAGGGGCAAAAGATTTGCAGTTTTCCCTTGATGGAAATCAAGAAAAGTGGTGATGAACTTTACAATAAGATAAATAGTGGTGGAGAGGAGAATGGTTTTGAAACGGCCGAGGTAAGAGTCGGCGAGGAAGCCTCCGACCACCGGGAAGACGGCGGAGACGCCTTGCCATGTGTTCACATTCTTGGCGGCGGTGGCGGTGGATTGGCCCAACACCTTCGTAAGGTACATGAATAGGTTTCCACCTACGCCATAGTACGCGAATCTTTCTGCTACTTCTACAACTGTTGATTAACAAATCAAGAAAGTAATTATATATACCTAATTAGGTTACCCATATTGTAAAAGTATAAATAAATAACAAATATTGTGAAACAAAGTGAAATAGAATTCGACGTACATATGATGAAAATGGCGGATTTCCAGCCACCCCGAGAGGGTTTTCTGTGAGAGGAAATTTCAGCCATGAGATTGGATTATGTGTTTTATCTCAATGCAAGAAAAAAGATGGTTACAATTTGGTATGTATTTATAGTGGGTTGAACAAAAATTAGTTTTCTACTTTACTTTAGTGCAGGTGCAGGCAATTATTAATAAAATATTTCTTATTGCCGTTAGTAACTTGCATAGTAGGTTGTACTAAAATTAGTTTTCTACTTTTCGTTAGTGGTGGCATTAAATTATTTTTTATTGCGGTTGGGAACTTGGGTTTGCCACCCAACCCACTCAACTTCTTCCGAACTTTGATGCACGGATACGAACACGGCGATACGGATATAACACGATACGATTACAGTGATACGAATTTTTTCTTGAATTTCCTACAAAAGGAGTGACGAGCACGGTGTAGGATACGAGTGTCTGACAGGACACGACACGACAAAATGATATTTTTAGAAGTGTCCGTGCATCATAAATGCACAAAGATCTTTACAATCGAAAGAAATGTGTGATAAGTTTATGAAGCTACTTATCATTTGTAAATATGCTTGTATTATTCAAAATTCTCATTTATTCTAAACTCCCTATCTAACTAAAAATTCTATTTTGTGTATAAATTTTTCTCAACCTAGTTTGTTTCTCTCTCTTCCTCTGTTTGTCTCTCAACTACGAGTAGAAGAGCGACAACTTCTTCCCATTTTGCGTGACTAGCCGCGACATATGAGAAGCGGTGACCAAGCAGGCAACTACGATGCATTTTACTACTTAACCAAATTGTAGGTTTAGGACTAAATATTTTTTATTAGGATTGTTGTGGGTTTGAAATTTTGTTGATTGGGACTTTGAAATGGTCCCAATATGTGATGAGTTTCACGTATAAATAAGGGGTAGTTGTCGGTTTAACAGGAACTTGATGTATTTCCAATTCGGGAGAGAATGTCATTGGAAAAGCATTCCTTGGAGCTTGGGTGAACAATGGGTTGAGTTGAACTTCAATATCTTCCATTGTGACAAAAATCTTGCAAACATGATCTGATTGTATTTCTTTTATAAATCTACATTGTCAACGTGAGGGCGACAGAGAATCCTACTCAACTTGGGAATTTTTTGGGGAACAACATTTATTGTTTGTTTATTTTATATTTCAATTTATTGATTCAACCCATAAGTAAAACCTGAAAATGTAAGATCAATAGTTGAAAATAAAATAAATTACGGAAAAAAAACAATAAATTTTGTTCTCCCAATAATTGATTTTGTTGAACATAAATGGTAAATTGTAGAACACTCCCTAAATATAAAATGTGGATTTATTTATGTGGGTTCTCGAACTAGAAATTTAAAATGCACAGTGTTATGTGTTTAGCCAATTTTAATTGTGTTTGTTATTTATTTGATAATTTATAGTCCTTTCGGCAAACCTATAATCAAGTCATGAGGCCCGTAACCCAATGTCGATATGCATTCATATGAGGTCGGGCAACGGTTGCCGAAATTCTACGGAGAGTGTGCCGATGGAATTGGAGGGAAATGAATAATTGAAGGTATTGGGTGATATTCTTTCTACACACATTAGGATATTCTTCTAAAAATATCATTTTGTCGTGTCGTGTCGGACATGAGCGTGGAAAATTCAAGAAAAAATTGGTGTCGCCGTATCCATATCGTATCGTGTCGTGTCCGTGTCGCCGTGTCTATATCCGTGCATCATAGCTGATAAGGATTATTATGATTAGTGTGACTTTTGTGTCGTATTCTTTTGTGGTTTGTCCGTGTCTTGATTATTTTGGTCATATGTATCAGTCAGGGAAATTCCTCTCTCCTTATTATTTCTCCTTTCTGTAGAGCTTTTTAGCTGTTTGCTGTAGGATGAAGAACGCCAAGGGTTGATTAAAGGAGTGGCTATCTTGTCTTTGTCCATGATACTTTGGTTTGTTGCCAAGCCACTTTGAAAGTTATTTCTTGCATTAACAAAGTTCTCTAGATCTATGCTCGGATTTCGGGCCAAGTGATTAATAAGGACAAGTTCTCGGTGGTGTTCCCTGGTAATATCAACCATTCTGTTAGATGCAACCATGCTCGTGACCTTGGCATCGCTCGGGTTTCTCATCATCTCGATCAGTCACGTTTAGGATGATAATGCGAGAAGATTTCTTACTACTATTTGTGCTATTTGATGGACTACGAATCATCCTTTAATGAGAGGTAAGTCAGTGAATCTGGTAGCCATCGCGGGTAAATCGGTGAAGGGAGTAGAAATGGCTCCTTTTGGAGTGGCAGGATGGGAGTTGTTCGATTCGGATGAGGTTGAACCGTTGTCCTTGCCCCCGGTAGAGAATTGAGCAATGTTGACAACGATTTCAGCCAGGTTCATCTTGTTCGATCCAAGTTGATCCTTCTTAGGCGTCATGGAAGTGTTTATGATGATGGATTTGAGATTTTTCGTAGAATGAAGAGATGAGAGGTAGAGATTGTCCCACCGGGCTTGCGAAATTTTGTTTACACAAATTTTCGTTGATCTGCAATAAATGATTACAAAATACAAGAAAATAGCGAAACAGAGAATTTATTGATTTAACGGTAAAAGAAAGTGTTACAATCTCTGTAAAATCCCCTGATTCTTCTCTACTACTAGTGGATTCGAGGGCTTGATGTTTGATCTCGAATCGAACGTAGAACTTGGTAGAATCTGTAGAACTTGACTAGAAGTGTTGGCTCGTTGCACGGACAGCACTTCGTGAATGCAAGTGGCAATGACTCGAAGATTTAAGAGCTTGAATACCTTTTGCTCTTGAGAATTTGATGATTTGTTCTTGTGTTGTGGTTTTGTAATATGAACTTGTGACTTTGGAGCCTCTATTTATAGGCTTTCGGTTGTCATTTAGGGTTTCGTGGGCTTGGGCCTGAACTTGGGCTTGAAGACCACTTCATACTTAATTGGACTTTATTTCATTTAATGAATTATTTGTTTAATCCATTTAACTCAAAGAATAAGAATAAAATTTACAACTCTTATCTTGAATTAAATTGTAAGCCCAAATTTATTATGGACTTATAATAAAAAAAAATTAATAATTAATAGCTAATTTACTTGGGCCACTAATTAATAATTTATCTTCGAATGTTCGGTGTCAAACACATATTAACGAGGACATCGAAGAGGTTTGGTACAGAACCAAAACAGAAAGAGGTTTGATCCAATTATTCATTTAAATATATATATAGAAACAGTAATGAGTTGTGTGAGGAAATATTAAACTATATATCCGTATATATACATACATACATAAGAAAAATTTCTCAATGTTAGAAGGGAAATGAGAATCATGAATGTGAGCAACTTGGTGCAAGATTCTGCTTATTGATTGAAAACCATTAAGGCTGGGGAACAGCACAAATAAAGAAAGTTTTTAGACCCCTTGATAATATAGGTCCGATGTCTTTTCCATGTTCCCACCCCCTCCTATTTTCTCATCTATTTTAGTTTTAATCGAGCCATATTATTAAAATATAGAACTTTTTTACAAATGTTAGCTTAATTTTCAAAGATTCCAACAAAAATATTTAGTTAAATTAATATAATACCGCAAAACATTTGGTTAATGTTAAACCAACATACGTAAAACCCCATCCCTTCCTATTTTCTCATCTATTTTTGTTCGAGTTGTATTCTTAAAGTGTAGAAATTTCTTTACAAATATTAGCTTAGTTTTCAAATATTTAAATAAAAAGCATTTAGTTAAATTAGTATTATACCACAAAATATTTTAATTAAACCAACCTAACGCCTAGCTATTAGATAACACTACCCGCAGGTTTATGTTTATTTCCTTACATAGTCTACAAATTTATATTTACCAATTACCACATTCTTCCCAATTAAGTCATCCTAATACTGATCGCCTTTTGGGAATATTGTCAAGAATACAATCTTCCAATCCTTGACTAAGCAATCGGTAATATAATGATGGACGTGGGCATTTTTAGACCAGACAATTGATGCATGTTACCTATTTTTTTGCTATGGATGATGATTTACCAGTATAGTCTATATTCAATTGTAGTAAATATTCTTCCACGCTACAAATTTATTTTACCAATTATGCTGTTGCAATCGATTTTTGAAGATGGAAATAGTTATAAACAATCGTGACTAACTAAATCATGTGGTATGATGCACGAATATGGATAAAAACACGATACGATATAACGATATAAATTTTTTTTATTTTGAATTTTTTATATGAAAAATGCGGGATGTGATAAGAATGTTTGACGCGATATAATTTTCCAAAATAATATTTTAAAAAATGTACATATATTATAACTCAAGTGAAACTTAGTCTGGCAAAACAAGAATCACCTAAAATTGGTCGAGAGGCCAATGTATAGAATATTTTAAAAAATGTACATATATTATAACTCAAGTGAAACTTAATCTGGCAAAACAAGAATCACCTAAAATTGGTCGAGAGGCCAATGTATAGCGGATGATTAAGTAATTTAGGAATTAGCTAGTCAAACAAATTTAAAATTTTATGGCCGAAATATAGTATTTGAACTTATAATATAATTTGTAAAGTTATTACTTTTAAAAATATAATTTGATCCTGTCAAACACATGTTAATAAAGTTAAGAAAACTTTATAATATTCTATTAGTGTTTTGTTATGTCCATATTCTTATATCTATTTTTGTGCATCATAATATTTAACGTATATCATTCATCAACCATCCGACATGAATTTAGGATGACGTGCATACAACATTGAATTTAGAAACATTTTTAACTTTGGGTTTAATTTTTGAATTTTAGTATATTACACTTTAAATTGGTAGAAGGTTAGAAATTTGCGTTATTACTTGGGTAAATATTTTCTGCACTTGGAAAGGGTGAGTGTCCGGAAGAATTAATTCAAAGTTTAATAGAGGGGAATGCAACGAAAAATTTGAAAAACAGGATTCGCATCACCGAGCACAAACTTTATGTAAATATTGACATGATAATTTTTTACAAATTACTTTACGTGATATGTATTCAATGCAATAAGATGATATTAAAAGTATTTGTGTATCAAAAAGTATTCATCGGTCATAAACTCCTCAGCATTGAATGATCGATGAGAATGTGGGTGAGAAGATTGTTCTTAGTTTTGTCATTGTGGTGACATCCTGAAAATCTCAACTAAACCACAATATGTATACGTGACGATTAGTAAATGGATATGGCAAGTAGTTAATCCAAATAAGAGCAATCAAGATTGCAATGCAGCACAAAGTATAAAATTAGCAAAATTTAATATGCATTTTGTACTTAGCTTAACAAATCATAATTCAAATGCACGCATAAACAAATTGTCCCATGTCGTTCGACCTAGACAAACACAACTCGACACTAAACTCCAGTTTTCCAACCTGGGGCTTTGATACCACATTAGAATGTAGCACCCCGCACGGTGGGTCACCACATCCCCCGCACCAAAGCCCGATCCAAATACAAAATGGAAAATTCGTACATGAACCATGAAGTGGCGAACGGGAGACAGATAGACACACTTAAGTTAGACGGTACTTAGACCCTGAATTCAAAATCTAAAATAACAAAATGCCAGTGTGGAAGCGGAAGCATATAACCATACATAAAATAAACAAGCAGCAGGTGACAGGTTTAACTAGCATAGATACCTAATCCTGAATATCAACAATAGTCATAAAACAACGGGTTCAACTATCCTTAGAAACTTGTTTCAAAAATTCATAACATAACCTAAAACATACATACTTTCATACATACTGATCCGAAATACAGAATGTGAATGCAGAAAGACTCAAACTTATACAAAAGACTTGGCAGACTCCAAAGACATGACTTAAGCCGCCTAGCTTGAACTCCAAAGCTGAACCTGCACACTAAAAACGTTGGGGAGGGAGATGATCAGTTACACTGACTGAGTGGGAGGCTACACACACACACACACTACATATATATAAGGTGAACACAACAAGTTCAAATCATAAATGTTCATGATCCGGGGATAGTTTTTTTCACACCAAATCATTTGCCCGTGATAATATGTATAAGGGTTGCTTAACAAAACGGAACACCGTTACTTAACTCATACATAGCATAACATACGTTCGTATCTTAGCATACCTTAACATATCATTTCATAACTTAACTTATCTAATTAACATACTCCAAATTTTATCTTAATTACGAATCCATCCCTGTTTCACAAACCATAACAAACAGATAGAATGCTCGGCAGGTACGAGCACAAACTCCAACCTACTCCTCAGAACAGAGCTATTCTAACATTTAGCACTTTGGACCCGAAGGTATCAAGAGGTGGCTCCCGTATCAAAATAGTACAAAACAAAACAAAGCTTACATACCATAAAGAACATATCATACCAACCTTCTGCGGGTGATAGAAGCGTTGCGCGACCCTAGCTATCCATTACAATAACTGCAGGCCGTGGGCTTCATGATAATCACGCCAGAGGACTCCATCCCCCAACCAAACCTCCTGGCGGGTTCCAGGTTCATCCTATCATTAGACACTGTGCTCAGGCTCACCCCGACAGCCCGCTATCGCCCCGGGTGTCCTGACCATAGACTCCGGCCCAACATACAGAACAGAGCAAAACAGATCATATCGTATCATAACATAACCCTCTACATATCTTATCGCAACATATTTATCATACCTTACCTTGAACAGCTATACTTTACATACCTCTCTGTGTCATTACAGAACATATCCTTTACTTGTAGCGCTCGGCTAATACGATGCACACGGTTTGAAGCATAGCTCAATGTTGAAAAACATAACAAAACAAAACATAACAATCGTACATACGCTTGTACATAGCGTATCATACTTTCAAACTTATGAAAAAATCATAAAAATACTTATCACGCACACATTTACTTATACATAGGAGTTATTAAACCACATGTATTAAAAAATCGAGCACGTTGAATTAGGGTCATAACTAATAAACCTAACCTCACCATACACCGACGAAGCCTAAGACCAAACGGTTGATTCACCCTGAAATCAACACTACTAACGAAATACCGCCCCGGTTGCTCCTAGACAAACTGAATACAAAAACAAGACTTAGACTCAAGAATGAACCATATAGACGCATGGCAGTACATGGACATACAAATGATGCAATGCAAGTAACAAATGTTCATACATTAAGCAATTACGTATACATAGCAAGTCTTCACGTCAAAACATACCATATAAACACACAACACATCAATTAAACACATAACATATCATTTCACATCATAACATATCAATTCATATGCATTCATAATCATAAAACATGTTAGAAACAAGACCAGGGAGGAAAAAGGCTAACAAAGCAACTTAACGGAGTAGAACGGACCACAAACAGCCCTCTGGGGGCCTGAACGACCATTCAGGCCACCCCCTTTACAAGGCCGAACGGCTGTTCTGGAGTACAGAACTTCTCGTCAAGACCAAACGATCGCTCTTGGCCTCAAGACAAAACTCAGAATGTCCATTTTGAGTCTCGGCGCCAAATAACCTGAACCTGTAATCGGCCATTCGGACAAACATGCATAAATGCGAACAGCCGTTCTCGCCTGGTTCAGTTGAAAAGAAGCAAAACAACAGCAATAGACGATGAAGGCAACAACCAAGCAACAAGAAGCAGCAACACCATAACCACAAAACCACTAAAATTCACACCATGAAACATATATAATATCGAGAACATGTATATATACATTAGAACTCAAGAATTGAACTTAAATACACAAAACTCCCAACCTTTACTATTTATCTTCTTTCCCAACGAACCACAAAATCAAGCATTCAAGGTACGAAATAGGTATTAAAACAAAGCCCATAATGAGAGGAATTTAAATCTTACCTCGGATCGTTGATGGAACGGTTGGAAGTTGCTAGTTTGAGCTCCAAAGCTTGAAGGCCAAATGAGGGGTTTCTCTTCCCTCTTTCTTACTTTTGTGGGACTGCTGAAATGAAGAAAAGAGAGGAGCAATTCAGTCCTAAAAACGGCTGAATTGGGGTCTGTCAAACAGGTCGGGTTAAATGGGATCTGGTCCGTTCGGATAGAATTTTACAACGGTAGGACGATCAAATGGTTTCGAAAAAATATAAGGTCAATTCCATCTGATCCGAATCATCGAAACTTACCAAATGGCAAAGTCAGAATTCAAATCCGAATTCCTGAGCTCAAATTAGTCGAAAACGGATCAAAAATCCTAATTACAATTAGGTCCCTGAACTTTCAAAAATGGACAATTGAGCCCAAACACATTTTAATTAAATTCTAAATCACCAAATAACATGAAATTAAATTCACATTAACATGTAGAGAATGCGAACATCATAATTCACATAATTAGAATTAAAATAATAAAAATACGATAAAAAAGACGGGGCATCATAGATATAGATCTAAAAGGGTGTCACAGTCGTATTATGACTTATGTTGGGAATATAGAAGTGGCACATGGAGGTAGATGAGATCAAGAAAGGACCTACACTTGTTGATAGCAAGAAAGATTTTCTATTGCATTAGTTGTTCATGTGCCATCATGAAATCCATGGCCAAGGTAGTGGATCGAAATTAAAAACGGATTTTCTTGGATTGAGATCAAAAGGAGATGAAACAAACTTAGCTTTAAAATTTAGATTATTAGGAATCTGATTATTCCCATGTCCTTGACTTCAATTAGGAAATGGACTAGTGTTGTATGTTTTACTTAAGTTAAAACCAATCGTGCAAGTATACACTTGATATACGCGTAGCACAATAGGATCGTACCCACAGGGAAGGGAAATCAATCACTACTTAATATCTATTTCTAATCTAAAGACCGAAAGAATTCACGTTGTTATTTCTAGCTACTAGAATAACATTGAGATAATTAACTCTAAGAAAACACAAATAACAAACTTAAACACGGATTGAACTCAGTAGACTAAATAGGCAGGGGAAGCAATGACTTATGCCTCTATGATTCAATAAAATACTTGGTTGACAAGTGCAATTCTACAACCTAGTCACTTATATATGAATTATCCTCTCTCAAGGTATAACAGTGTATTTAATCAAGCTCAACGTTACTCTGCAATCATCAATGTATTAATTGAACCGACAAGACCAAGACTAGTGCAATTCCTATTCTAGCGGCTTGGCATGGAATAAGATTTACTGTTGTATAGACCAGAACTAAATCTCTTTGCATTCATACAATCTACTAGTTATGAAAACCTTCTCAATTACTATTAACCTCTCGATTCTCAAGTAATTCTAGATTATGCTAAGGGTGATCAGGCCTTCACAATTCAATGCAAACTAGTTTTCATACTAAGAATTAGCACAAGTCATTCAAGCATCATATCAAATACATTTAAGACATTCATGATCACTCCCCTAGCCCTAGGGGTTTAGCTACTCATAATTAAAGCAAAACTTATAAAACTAAAGTAAGCTGCATTAAGGGAATTCATGTTCATCAAATAAAGACAAGGTCTCAAAAACAAACTCATCAACATTCAGTAAAAATCTGGAAAAGCGAATCTAGCATAATACTACTTAAACTTAAACTCAAAGGAATTAGTTTGATAATCGAAGCAGTAAACAAACAGAAAAACCAAAATTGTTAAAGAACTCGATCATTTCGTCTTCTCGAAATTCTTTGAACAACTCTTCAAAACTCTAGAACTTCTCTCCTAAGGCTAGGTCACGAACGGAAAAAGAACTCCCACAAAAAGACTCCAAAACGCACTTAGATAGCAACCCTAAATTTTGTCTCGCCGCCCTAGGTAATGGGCGTTACCTATCTATGTGCAATTATCGTTAACCCCCGTTACGGCCTTGAAATCGCAATAACACTTTATAAGTGGTAACGGACGTTACCACTTCCCTGCTGCCTAGGGGTAACGGGCGTTACCCCTCTGATTCGTTAAAGGCTTTGCTCCTGTGTCTGTTAACGGGGGTTAACCTCTTTGTTCTTCTAAGGAGTAATGGGAGTTACTCATTTTTCCTCCAAAAATGCGTGAATTCGCCTTGGAACGCCGTTTCTCATCTCCAACTCAATAATTACCTAAATGGAGCAAAATAAACACATAAACGCATCAAACGGTACACAATTATAGTCTTGTCAATGCTAATATTCATGCAAATTTCACACTCAACAACTAGTGGGTGGATTGTATCTCACAAATATCATTGATCGAAAGGTTCCTCAAATTTATTCGTTATTTGGTTCGGAGTCACGCACCTGTTGCAAGACTATGATCATGTGATATATAAGCTAATTAATTAATAAGTTATTAATTAATTAGACTTAATGGTATCTAAATAATGAATCTAAAGTGCCACACACAAATGCTAGACTGAGAGGGTATTGTTGGAAAGATTAAAGAATTGCTCGAAATAAGACCAGATATTGGGTGTGAGCTACGTTTTAGGCGTGTGGTCCAATTAAGCAATTGGACCATGTACATGTGCCCCATATCATGCGCAACGACAGGATGAAGGCTAGTACTTCATGGAAGGCCTTCGAGATGAGTTCAAAGAGGTTTTGCTTTCGAAGGATACGAGCATGTGGGATAAAGCCACAACAAGAGCTTTAAGGGTTGAAAATCAGAGATTAACGAGAAGTAAGGAAGAAGAAGTATCGGGGCCGAGACTCGAGTTGGGATTGTGCTCCAATTTACTAGCGGAAGGAAGATCCCATCAACATGGTACTCAAGCCAAGAAGATTCGTGGAAAGAAGCATAAGATCAAAAATCTTTTGAGGTCGACGAAAGAATCCCGACCGTGTGCCCATTGTGGAAGGACTAACCGTACATACGAGGTGTGTCGGGATAGATTGAAAAGGTGCTACAATTGCAGGTCATCGGAGCACAAGGTTTCCAATTGTGATCGATCAAGGGCTAACAAATAAAGGAAACGGGATCAAAAGCTTGGAATGGGAGATCTAAATGAACTCGGAGATGGAGGTACTTGCATCCATGACACGTGCATCCATATCATATTTACTTTTTTAATTATTTGGCCCATATGTTGTGATTATTATCGGTGATTTACTCGAATGGTAATTTTGTTATGCGTTTCAAGTGCACGTTAACCTGACATGCATATTTAGTGTTTACTTGTTAAAGATTGATGCTCCTCTCATGCCCCCGATTATGCCAACGAGATTTTGAAAAGTTGGGGTCTTGGTAATTGTTAATGGTTACCGGGGTCCAAGACCACACAAAAAGGGCTTCTCCTTATCATACAAAAGAAGACCTACAACGGAGATTCATGAAAGCAAACCGAAGTTCAAGACATCCAATTCATGAGATGGGGAGAAATTCTAAGCACACGTTCAAGAGTGAAAATCGGACCGGGAATTCAGTGAAGGTAGAAATCAACCATGGGGTGAAGTTCGGATGAGTATCGAGGTACTAAGACACGTCGAGAATTCCAAGACAGGGCATCAAGAACAAAGAACTTCAGGGACGACTTTGGCATTGATCGAATCATCATAATGAAATAAGTTTTCAAACATCGGTGAACGGTATGCTAAACATGCATAATTTGTGCATCATGCATCTCTTAATTATGTTTTGAGTATGTTTGTTGTTGTTGCTTGTTAGTTGCCCCGCGGGGTAACTTTGAGCGTTCGAGTGTTGTGGTTACGTGGTAAGTTGAGGGTCGTGTTTTGCAACGAAATCAACCTAACTCTACGAAGAACCTTGGTAGTGCAAGAAGAGGGTTCCGATGTTAGACACATTGAGCCTTAGATTGTTGGCTGTGGAGCGGCATGAGTTAGTTAACTACGCTAATCGAGAAACACCGAGCTCGAGAGTTAACTCAAATGAGCTCAAACGGCGAGAGATGAATCTGCTTTAGACCCTCTTTATCGTGTAAGTCGACTGAGTAATTCAAATGACTAGATTGAATTGGAAATTCGAACCAATACTTCGACACTTGAAGTACACAATTGAACCCCCTTTTTGTGTTCGAAGACCTTTGCCAGGCTAATCCTTGTCGGGATGTCACGAACCCCGAACTTGGGTGAATACGTGAGAGTTGCTCGTAGTTTAACTCAAGCGATAGAACCTGGGGACCAGGTTCTTTTAAGGGGGGAGATTGTGACGCCCCGCCTTTTCGGGTAATCCAGGTATAACGTCACAAGAGAGTTTAATTACGTAATTTAAATATTTTAATTGCAAATATATGAAATACGTGATGTCGCATACTCTACGTGTCATTATGAATTTTATTTCAAGTTATTTGTTGCCCTAGAATTTAATTATTATATGGTTGGACTCAAAAGTCTATTTAAGTGAAGTTTAGGGACCTAATACTTACTAGGGTTTTTGAGCCGTTTTTTGGCTAACTTGAGCTCGGGGATTTGAATTCCAATTTTGACTTCGCCATTGGATTCGTATCGATGATTTGGTTCCAACGGAACAAGCCTCGTATTTCTCTAAAGCCGTTCGAATTCCCTACCGATTGAACCGAACCCTTCTTGAACCGAACCGAACCGGTTTCTTTTCCCCCTAAAAACCGAACCAACCTCTTCCTTTCTCCCTATTTCTTGTTTTCATGTGTAAGAAAGAAAAGAAGGAGAAGATAAAGGTTCTTCCCACCCCTCAACCTTTGAATTCTTCTCTTCGTGTACTTCAATTTTATCCGAATAAGTCTTGTATTTCTTGCTCCATTCCATGCCCTTCGAGATGATGATGAATAGTATAATATGTACGAAAATTTCTCCCATATCTCCATTAATTCATTTGCTCTAAGATTGAAGTATATTGCTCCCTTGAACGTTCTTATCGATTATTTGTTGGAATTTTGATCATTCCTTGATTGAGCTTTAATGGAAACTTATATTATACTAGAAATTATGCTTTTAAATTATGCTCAAGTGTTTAACCAAGCTTTTGTGATCATTTCAATACTTTGAACATGAAAAATGGTTAGAAATTATTGTTGTTGATTGCTACGTGCTACTACTGCTCATTTTCTTTCTTTCTTCCCCTGCTGCCCGACATTGTTGATGTTGTTAAATTGTGAAATGGGAGCAAGACACCCCCGTGTCTATTGTTTAGAAGGATGAACCACACGGGGGTGGGCTTTTAATTTGTTGTAATTACTTTGCCGCTGAAGTGAGCCACAACCGTGGCTGACTTTTCCCTTAAAGGGAGACACCCCCGTATCTCCCTTGAGTTTTAACCCACTAATCTGAGACACACCCGTGTAGGGGTGTGTGCTTTAGGGGAGACAAAACAGTGTCTCCCCCTCTTTGTGAGTATATGTGCATTGATTCGATCCATCTTGTTTCGTATGCTTGTTTTACGCTTTTATCCCTCCCCAAACATGAGCCTAAAGAACTCCGATTGACCTGAAATTTTGACATAATAAACCTTTTTGAGTTTAGATTTTTATGGCTTGTCTATATCGTTTCTAGTTTGAGAGTTATAACCATTTTATTTTGGTGTCGCCACTTTACCAATTTCTGCTTTTGTTCAAACTTCAAACCTAAGCCATTTTTGAATCCCTTTGAGTCATGAGTCAAGTTATATGTCGTTGGAAAGCCCTATTTATCTAGTTTCATATCCAACAAGAAAAACTCAATTTCCACTCCTCAAACTAATGTTATGCCCATTTTTCTACAACTTGTACATTTCGGAAAACTGTCAGCTTTGGCCTAATTTCACTCGAAACCCCCTTTTCGTGATGTTATCCCATTTTTCTTGTACCTTTCCACTTTTGAACATGTTTCTAACTTATTATATCATGTTTATGTGTATGTACTTGTTCTTATATGCATTTTATATTGCTTGAGTAATCTGAATTAATTGCAAGAACTGCATGTGCACCTTTTTAGGCGTTTAGATGTTGTGCTATGCATTAATTGTGCACATGAACATTTCTTAACATGTTTTATGAGTGTGAATGAATATGTTAAGCTATGAAATGTCCTCTTTTGCATGTCATTGTTATATAAATGAGTTATGCATACGTGATTGCATCTTTTAAGTGCTTAAGCATACGTCGTGCGTCTATATGGTTCATTATTGAGTCTAAATCTTACATTTTGTCTTCAGTTTGTCTAGGTGCACCTGGGGTGGTGTTTTGTTAGCCGTGTTAATACGGGGGTGGATCATCCGTCGTGTTACGACTTCGTCGGTGTAAGGTGAGGTTTAGGTTTTTTTTCTTTTTAGTTAGTGCGACCTACAACCCAATGTGCTCGTTTTCAAGGACGCATGTGACTATACTATTATATTTATATAATAGATACGTGCTTATATGATATGTTTATGGCTTTTTCATACGGTTAAAGGTTTTGAATTATATGTACGAGCGTATGTAAGCTTGAAAACATTTTGCAATAAGGCTATGCTCCAAACCGTTTTTCTTCGTACAAGTTATACTCTTGTCCAACATGATTTGACTTAGGATGACATGGAGAGGTACGTTAAAAGCATATACCGAGTTGCAAGTTAAGGTATACAATAAGGTACATTAAGTTATGTTTAATTTGTAGTGAGTTAAGATTGGTAATGAGAATTGTTCTAATGTTATTGGGCCCTTAGAGACATGGGTTACGATGCCCGAGATGGTGTCGGGCAGTCAGGTTAAGCCTGTGCACGATCTCCATTTGAAGTACTTGCGCTCAACTTTTAGAGGTTGAGGAGGCGTGGTGTTTTGAGCCTTTGGTGAATAATCGGGAAAGGTATGATGTGGACTAGCTATCCCGTGTACATAGAGCTACACGATGTGGGGCCGTACCCCTTGTGCAGGCTTCAATGGTGTGGGGATGGATACAACATACGATTTATGTTTCTTTCGATTTTTCTTATGTCTGATAATATGACAGGGAAGTAAGGTTAGAGACCCGTACTCACCGGGTATATGAATACATTATGATATGTTGATTATAGAATGGGATAGGTTCTTTCCTTTACATTATGATATGATTTCAATATGATATATATAAGTTTTCTTTGAGAAATGGCTTTGGTATGCAAAACCCTACTCCCGGTTCATAGTCTTTCTTTAATACGTGCTTTGCTCTATATGTATATGCGTGTGGGTGTCCGTTAGCCGTCTCACTCAGTCGGTGGACTGACCCTCTCCTTCAACTTTTTAGTTTGCATGTGTTAGTTTGAGCTAGGCGGAGAAGTGAGACGGTCGGGTTTTCTCGAGACGTCTAGATCGAGTTGCATTCCATTTGCATATGGTTGAATTTATGTATAAGATTTGTATACATTGATCGGATTATGTATTTTGTTATGTATGATTTACGAGACAGGCTTCTAGGGATAGTTGAACCCGTCAATTGTTGGTTTATGTTTTGAATTCCTTGTGCATACTTCCGCTTTGCTTGTTGTTTCGCGCGTTTTTATCACGTTATAGCTCCACCTGGCTTAGCGTATGCGTAAGTCCCCATTCGCTTAGTCTTGGGCTCATGTATAGATTTCTATTTCATATGTGGGCTTGGGTCTAGGAGCGGGGGATGTGGTTACCTACCGTGCAGGGTGCTACAATTATTAATCCCAAATAAAATTAATTCGAGCAGAAGACCATATGCTACAAATGAAAGAAACAAACCCTTTGATAATACTAGCAATTTCAAAGATAGTGAACATTCAAATCCTCCTACTATGAGGCATTCTAGACGCATTCCTGGACAACCTAAGAGATGGTAAGGATTTCTCTATCAAACATCTCAAGTGGATGATGTTCCACATATTTATAAGGAAACACTGATAGATTTGGACGTTGAACAGTGAAAATAAGCCATGAAGTTTGAATGGATTTCATGTACTCAAACCAAGTTTGGACTTTGGTCGATCCACCTGAGATAAAGACCATAGGAAGCGAAAGTTTGAAGTACTACTCCTAATATAAAGATATATGGAGAAAGATCTAAAAGATTGATAGGAATAGGATTATCACAGTTGACTTATATAGACAAAGTATTAAATAGGTTTAGTATGAAAGATTAGAAGAGAAGGAAACTTCCAATGGGTACGAGAACAGTTATTTCAAAGAAGCTGTGCTCCAAGACTGACCTTAAAAAGGCCAGGAAGTCCAGAATTCTTTATGCATTAGCAATAGGAAGCATAATGTATGCTATGCTATGTACTCGATCGAACGTATCTTATGCACTCAGTGTAATAAGCTAATTCCAATCCGACCTCGAAGAAGGTCACTGGACTGTAGTAAAGAATATCTTTAAGTATTTAAGAAGAACTAAGGATATGTTTCTAGTTTATAGAGGACAACAAGATCTTATCATTAAAGGATACTACGATGCAAACTTTGCATTGAACATGGATGATTTTAAATCCATGTCTCGATATATTTTCTACTTAAAGGCGCAATGAGTCAGAAGAGTTCGAAGCAAGCAACCACTGCATATTCGACCACTGGGGTCGAATACTTAGCTGCAAATGATGCAACTAAGGAAGATGTTTGGTTAAAAAACTTCATCCAAGAGTTGGGTGTAGTTCCTAGCTTGAAAGACCTCGTTACAATCTTTTTTTATTATAATGGGACGGTTGCTCAAGCTAGAGAACCAATATCTTACTAAAGGACCAAGCACATATTGAGGAAATATCACTTAATACGTAATATCATCAAAAGAGGAAATGTGCGAATTGAAAGGGTCAAATCGGTAGAGAACATTGCAGATCCGCTTACTGAAGCTCTTAGTTAATAAGTGTTAAAGGGACATTATCAGAAGATAGGACTTAGGATTGTACCCGAATGACCTGATGGAAAACTGAGAGATTGTTAGGAATATTGCCTTAAAACTAATTTTGTAAATAGTTTACTTTACTATTTTCTTGTAAAACCGCAAACAAACTTTGAATAATAAATGAAATGATTTTGTTCATAGGCAATCACTTCTTTATGTGTCATTTGATGTCTTATTTGGATTTGATTATTTGTGCATGTATTAGAACTCCCCTAATCTATAAAGATGTTAAGGACCTTGTCATTATGAGAATCACAAATGAAATAAGTCCTTAACTTAAATTGGGATTAGAAACTTCTCGAAGTCAATGAGTCCGACTGACAAGAGAGTGTCGACTTTGACTCTGTTGAGACTTGATTGTGTTCAGAAGGATCATCTAGTTTTATAGGGGTGTAAAATGTAGAAATTGATGCTTACACAATACACAAGGGTGCTTATTAAAAGAACAAGTTCAGTGAGGTGTCCCGCGTGAGAAGATTCCTAAATTGGAAAAGGCGTTCAAAGAAACTTCCAGATTAAGAAATATCTCACAGGTCAATGACGTGATTAATAATCCTTAGACTTGAGATTCTACATTATCTCATATGATCTAACTCTGTAATCTTTGATATAGACTCAAATGGATGTTGCCACTACACAGCTAAATTACGTCTATATTGGGATTACACAAGTGGTATATGAAGAAATGCTAGAATCAATAAAGAACTTATACTTTCTATGAGAAAGATGATCTCTTACTAGTTAAGTTGTTCGCAGTCCATTTATAAAACCCTTGGCCAAGGTGTAAAAGATCAAGACATGAAGAAAAATGGGGATTTCTTGGATTGAGATCTAAATGAATATGAAACGAACTTAACTTTAAAAATCAAAATTAAAGCTCTATGAATATTTCCATGCCCTAGATCTTGATTGAGAGATACGATTGTAGGAGGATTGTATTCCACTGATGATCATTGACTAAAAGGTTTTTCGATTCATTTCGTTATTCGGCTAGGGGTCACACACCCATTGCTAGATTATGATAGTGTGATGTGACGCCCCGTATTCTCGACTTCCAGGTACACTCGCCACGCGTGTGGTTTCCGAGAGCTAGGATCGTTTATTTATTATTATGAAACTATATGTTTATTATTATATTATTTTTTATTCTTGAATTTTAAGAATAATTGTTAAGGACTTATATGATAGAATTTGAATGTTATGCTAGTATGATTGTGAATGTGCCCGTTTGTATCCGAATTTGATTTCGATTTTCATGAAAACTTGATATGCATGAGATATTTATGTTATGAACATGTTTATATGCTCGTCGTATGTTTTTGAATTCATTTGATGTGGTCTTGGACCCTTTTGTTTTAAACGGTACTTAAAGGAGCTAAATGCCATTTAGCGTACCTTGGGTTTCGGGCGGCATAACTTGAGTTCAGGAATTCAGATTTGAATTTTGTCACCACTGTTGGACTTGTATCGATGATTTAGATCCTTTGGAATAAGCCTTATAACTTTTTAAACCCGTTTGAACCTCGAAAATTTCACCGAATCGAGCTCCGCGCGTCTAAAGTACCACCTTTGACCATTTTGGACATAACTTCCTCATTTCTTGGCCAAAATACCTCAAATTTGGGCCCACATGCCCCTAAATTGATCCCCTATCAGATGTTAAGTCCCCCATTTTGTCCACTAATCAAGAAAGAAGGGAAAATTTCAGCTGCAGCAAGAACAAATAACCCATCCCATCACTACTCACCCATTGAAGATTTTGAGCTCATATCTTCACCAATCTTCATCCAAATCGAAAGGTAAGCCTAGATTCTTGTTCTCCATCCTCTTGTAGTTCGTTTCATCCATTATTTGCTGATTTTGAGCTTGTATAGATAGAGTTATGGATGATGACATAAATAGTGTGAATAGTAAGGGCTTTATGTTCATTTGAAGATTCAAGCATGTATCCTTGTGTTTCCTTTTGATTTAATGCATGAAATATTTTCCTAAGGCATATATTTATACTTATGTGAACTTGTATTGGGTGGTAGTTAGGGATTTATGAGATTGTCATTAATGAACTTTGAATGAAATGGAAGATTATGAACTTGTTTATACCTCTTGCTTTTGTTTCATGTTGTGGCTCGTTTGAAATTTTGATGCATGAACTCACCTTATTATGTTACCTTGATGATGGATTGGTTTACTTGGAGTTTCAGGGGGAAAACAGGGGGTTGAACTTCGAGTTTTCAGCCGCTGCGCACGCTAACGCCCGTTAAGGGTGTAAGGTATGGCCATACCTAATGGCGTTACCTCAACCTGGGGCCTCTATACCTACTTTTACGGGCTTCGTTCATTTGTTTGCCCATTTTACTCATTTCCCTCCCCGATCTTGATCCTTATGTGTTGTGTGCTTGTTTAAATGTATGAATTGCTATGTTATGAGTTGAAATTGCTTGGTTTTGACATGTTTTATGTATGAATAATGTTTTATGAATTTTATGGTTTGATTTACGGGGTGTAAACATGACTTTCGTGTATGAACATTTAAGTGCTACAATATGACCTTCCTTGCAACCCTTGCATTCCTTATGTGTTTAATAGATTCCTTTCACCTCTAAATGACTTATATACATTGTAAACATGTTGATATACGTGTTATGATTATTTTATGAAGTTTATGGAGCAATTTGATATGATTTATGAAAGATATGAACATGATCTCTTCATGTATTGAATGAATTGCTTGTTTATGTGTCTCTAAGACATTAATTGTGCACATGAACATTTTCATAAATTAATATCATCAACATCTCATATCATATCATCTCATGAGCATGCCGTTCGTTAAATATTTGGTTCATGGAGTTGAGTCTTACATCTAGTTATTATTTTCTTATATAGAGGTTGGTCTAGGGCTTGAAGAGCAGGCTCCTTAATTCGTATCCTTTCTCTTTTATAAGGAGGTTTTCTTTATGTATTTAAAAGCCCGTATTATCCAATGTGTTGATTTCGGCCAAAACCTTAATATATATTTATAGTTTTCGAAAATACAAATGTTTTCATAAAGAAACCTCTTCTAAAATGCATGATTTCATGATCAACCATTTTGGCGAGAAAAATGCAAGCACATGAATGGGCCCGGGGAAATGTGGAATTGGAAACCGGTACGGCACCGGACAGTCGGGTGTGCCTCTACACACAGTACCCTTTCAGAATTTCCCGCACGAACGAGGAGACCGTGAGGCGGGTTATTCTTGAGCCGGTGGTTCATAAACCATCGAAGGAGCGGGTAGGAGTCATGAGCCCCCGTCTCAACATGTTTATAAGATGGCTTGAGTCTTGCAAACTTGACCATCAAATCGTTGGAAAAATGATGGACAACAAATGACATAAATGTGAATGTAATGAATTGCATGATTGCCTATCACTTGACATGAATCAATTACACTATGGGAGTTTAGTTGGAGAATTTACCCACTCATCGGGTCACGAATAGCCTAATGCTTTAATGTAATTAATTTGATGCTTATAATCCCGATTATTGATCTCCTTCTAAAATATTCACTTAGATCCTTGCCAAAACTATACTCGGGATTATAGGTTGCATGTTATGTGACTTATATATATAAACCCCTCACACGGTCTTCACAGACTGACCCCTCTTCACTTTCAGATCTTGCAGGTTTGTGCTAGGCGGGAAATTAGAGTTCGTCGTGTCTTTAATTTGTAGCCTAGCATGTTCATTCATATGTATAGATACTTGTATTTTGTGAATGTATATGACTATTTTGGAGATTGTGATATTTGGGCCGTGGTGGCCATAGTTGGATTGTATACTTGCTAACTACTCCTTTATATAATGTTTGCTTCCGCTTAATGCTTGTTGCATCGTAATTATTTGTTAAATGGTTTAAGGGTTAGCCCGCTTAGCTAGGGTTCTTTTTTTTTGTCACCCGTTCGTCACGTGTTCAATTCATGTATAGACTTCCATTTCATACGTGGATTGGATGCTTGGTGCGGGGGATGTGGTGCCTTTTGACGTGGGTGCTACATGTGATCTGTGGACTAATTAATTGAATATGAGTATTAATTAATTAGGGTCACTGCTAATCGACTAATGAAGCTAGAGGGTCATATATAAATGTCAGGTCACGAGGGTTTTGCTAGGACGTTAATCAGATTAACCTAAAAATGGTCAAACAGTTTACCATATGGGGTCACACGTGTGTGGACCCATGTCACGTGAATGACACAGGTGACTTCAATCCACACATGTGGATACTTTATTAATTAAATTTTGTTAATTAATTTTGGATTTTTAATTAATTTAGAATTGATTGTTAGGCACAAACCAAAATAATGAACCCGATGAATATTTAATTAGGAATTAGTATTTATTGAATAAGTTACTTATTTAATTTTGTGTTAGTTAAAATGAAATAGATAAGTCCTAGCAGGGTTAGGATAAGATTTCTTGAAACATTTTCTAATAAGATAAGATCTTATTTAATTAAAGATATTGTTTAATTAGTGAATTATTGAGTAAGAAATCAAAACCTACTAGACTTAGGAAAACCTTATGGGGTTCAATCCATATGCCTTATAAATAAGAGGTTTGGGGTTCTTTTAGGGTTTAGACCAACGTTCTTAAAGTGTTAACTATTTTGAGATAAAGTCAATTCATGTTTTCATACAAAAACCCTAGACAAAACGCAAGCACATAGAACTAACATTCTCAATAGCTTGATCGTGACATAGGACTGGTGTGAATACGCTTTAAAGGATTTCTATTTTGGACTCTTCAAAAAGAACGTTCGAGGGACAATACCGCTTGAAGGGTTTTTGATAGACGGATCAAACATTACAAGAAACCTTCAATAATTGTAAGTTTCTTCAAATCATGCTTGAAGGTTTTAAAAGTAATATTACAAACACATGATCCCTTCGAAATTTTTTTTAAATTTCCACTATTTTTACTCTATATTTTCCAATAATATATATCCAATTTTTATCAAAAATTGTTTTTTCATCAAAAATATCTACGTGGTTGTCACATCATAAATCAGAGAAAATGCATACTTAGACTAAATTGCTAACATGTTCAAATACATTCAATAAAGATAAAATAAAAGAATTACATCTAAATGCATCCAAATAATTTTTTTTTATTTTGTTCAATATGCATAAATTTAGAAAGAATATTTTAAAGTATAAATAATAATAATATTAAGGTTGGAGAAGATGACCTTCTTTTTTTTTTTTAATTTTATATTTCTTATGTTTTATATATTAATTAAATATGAAGCTAAAAAAGATTGTTTTTAAAAATTATCATGTGATCGAGGCAAAATCTCGATCAGAAGTCGGATCTTGAACCTGGTCCGATCACTTGAATTTTTTGAAGTGGAGAAGCCAACTATGGCTCAGAATCTGAAAAGGATAAAGAGAAAGGTGAGCACGAGGCCAACTCGGGGAAGGTGGGAGTGGTACCCGCGTTGGCACTCCGACGCTCAAGTCAGATATCGAGCGGTAATGATCAAATTGGAGTGCATTAAATGTAGTAGTTGGAAGTAGTTACCTGTGGTATAAATGTGGGCATCTATATAGGGTAAGAGTAATGATGACCCTGTTCGACGTGTTGATGCCTCAAGCTAACAGGTGTCCCACTATAGGGGTGCATTAAATGCTTGGTTAGCCACTTCTCTCTGGGCCAATTAGTGGCCACGCCAGCTTATGGGTCGAAAACTGTCGAAGCATATAGGTCGAGGCTTGAGTCAGTCTTACACGGTCGAGGTCACAGCGGTAAAAGTAGGTGGGGTGAATCGGTCTCGTGATGGCTCGAAGAAGACATTCAATATGGTCGAGATGCCACATGGCGAATGATCAATGGTCAACGTAGGGAGATGGGTCCACACTACGTCATGAGCCCCCCCCAAAATGTCATCTGTTAGGGCTGACGTGGAGAGAATATTCATCTCTCGAGGTGGGACCCATCGCAATCATTGCGCCTTTTCATCTTCTCAATTCCCGCCAATTTTACCTCAATAAATAGGGCTTCTCTATACATTCATTTTACCGTTTCCAAAAAATTTGAAGAGAGAGCTCCGAGCGATTCCAAGCATCTGAGTATCGAGTGATCGTTTGTTCCAGAGATGAGAAGCTTTCGACCTTTTTTCAAACACACAGGTACTCTATCGACTTAAGCTTGTTACTTTCTTTCTTTTCCTTTTTATTTTTTGGTAGCTTCGAGGGAAAGGCTCGCCGCTCCCATCTCCGAGAGCTCTCTCTCTCTCTATTTGCTCGAATCATTTTCAACAAGTAACTTTCTGAGTTATTTTTGATAACTGTAGGATGGCGACAAATTAGGGAGAGATTGAATCAAGAAAGATGGAGGCAGAGGAGTCATCTCTAGGGTCGAGCTCCAACTTTAGCTCAAGTTCAAATACTTTCGACTCGGGGTTATCCTTAAAGAAAAGGTCAACAAGTCCTCAAGGGGTCGATGAAGACATCGAGATTATGGAAGTATCAGACCCAGCCTCAGAAATAGAATTTCAATAGGTTGTCGTACCTCGAGTTAATGGTGAGGAGGTATCGACATCGGGTTAAAGAGAAGAAGAAGAGGAAGAGGAAAAAGTTGAGCCCGAGGGGCCATTGGTGAAGGATCCTCAAGCCATCCTTGGTAATATCTCTTGGGACAGGGTTAGGGAGATCGAGTATCTGCTTTTTGGGGGAATCCCGGAATTTGGGGGCTATAAAGTGATAAAGCCCAAGACTGGAGAAAGGATAACCAACCCGCCCGAGAATTGTATTGCTATCAACTACTTGGCGGTCGAAAATAGGTTTTGAGTGCCCATTCCCGAGGATATGCTCGAATTTTACAACACTATCTGGATAAGCCCATTACAATTGATGCCTAGCTCTTACGCAATGGTGAACAGGTTGAAGGCCTTCATGTTGAGATACCTCGGAATGACCCAAATATTTATTGCTTATCGGAGGTCTTCCAGGCATCGATAACTACCGAGACTTTAGCTTCGGGGCCTTGGTATGTTCAATTGCAGTAGAAGACCGACTTTCGACTGGTGAGATCTCTGACCTCTTCAAATGGCAAAGGGTGGAAGGAGTGGTTTGTCTATGTCCGGTGCGAGAAGGGTTGGCCCAGACTTCAATTTCTAGGGTGGAGTTGGATTCCCCAAGCAACGCTTCCGAAAGGGAACCCGGGCTGGTTGAACACATTGATAGCCAGTTTGAGAGAAATGGGAAGTGTGGAGTCGAAGGATATGATCGACCCACAAATGCTTGTCGAGCTAGGGATGGCCCCTGGGGTGAGGAAGTACTTGGACCATGGTATCTCGAGCGAAATTTCTCGATGACATTGCTAGTATTATTTTCTCCTATTTCTTTTCGTTAAGTGCTTGATCAATTTTTTTCTTTTTGTTAAGTGTTTTATCTGCTCGTCACAAGGAAATGGAGGAGCTCAAGAAGGCCTCCGAGAAGAAAAGTTTACCTCCTACTACTGAGGTAGAAGTCGAGGTTTCACGGTAAGCTACAATAAATGTTGTCCCTGCTGTCCTCGAGAATAGGACTCCTGCGGCCTCGGGAAAAAGAGGGTCGAGTCAAAGATTAGGAGTTGACGAAGAGACCTCCTTGTCTAGAAAGTAAAAAGAGGATCACCACCACCGCCACCACTCCAAGTTCCAGGCCGAAGGGGATGGTTCGAGAAGTAAGGGTCGAGAGAAGACTTCGACTGCCCCTTCAATCGAGATAATGAGACCTGTACTCGATGTACAGGTGAGTTAACAATCTAGACCCCCGACCCCTGCTCGAGGTGCTATCCTCTCGAGAAACGTGGCAAGCATGTTGGTTGGTGCTCGGATGCCCCCTCCTAACAAAAGACCTGTTGAGGTAATCCCTTGGAAGGCGAATGTAGTGGATATTCGAGCTTTCTTCGACTATCTAGCTCTCAATTAGCCCCACTTTCCTTGCGTCATGGGAAGTTTGAATGAGAGTGGGGAGCCCATAAGGATTGGGTTAGCCATCCGAGACTATAAGGCCATCAGAGCGTTATATAGCTCGATGCAAATAGAGGTTGACCATCGAGATCTGTGGTGTTTCTCGGAGGATGAAATTGAGGCACAGGGAATCCAGAAGGGGATGTCGGTAAGTAAACTTCTCCACAATATTAATTTCTGAGTTTTCCTTTTTTTTTTTTTTTTTTTTTTGGAGATTCTAATACTTGGTTTCTTCTTTCAGTGGTTTCAGGACTTCTTCCACCTGGCTTGATAGAGTTATGTACATCGACAAGCGAGGGAAAATCTCGAAAAAGCCATCGAGAGAATTAGGATTGAGTTGGTGAAGAAGGATAAGAAGCTGAAAGAGACAGAGAAGGTGAAAGCCCAACTCGATAAGAACCTGTTGCAAACGGTCGAAAAGCTATCCAAAACTGAGAAAGACCTGAAGACAGCAGAGGCTCGAGTAGAGAAGTCGATTCAAGAAAAGGCCAAGGCCAAACATCGAGGTCAAGTCAAAGGGGAAAGGAAGGGAGCTAGCCTGGCAATTAAGAGATGCGTAAACAGGCTCAACCAAGTTGTTGAGATGTTCAAGAGAAACAGAGCCTATAAATTTATAAAGTCAAAGGCCTTCTGGAAAGCTTGTTCGATTGTTAGCTTTACGGATATCGAGAAAGGCTTTAAATAGTGCTTGGCCCAAGTGCAAGCGGCTGGATACCTCCCCCCAGAGTATAATCAATCTAAGATTGGGATCTTTTAGGATGATCCTCGACTCATGGACCCCGTGACTCAGCCACCTTCTCCTAAGCCCGACTAGACCAAAGATGAGTTTGGGTTCACCGTATATTTAGCTCGATCGATGTACTCAGGAACCCCAAAAGAGAGGGAAAGGATGCCTCTGGACTTTGATGTGGATGTATCTTTCGACCCCTAGGAAGTCTGTCGTGAATACTTTGGTGACACAGCTTTTGTACTGATCGAAGAGGGAACTGGAAACGGATCGGTTGAAAAATGAGTCAGGGACAACGTGTCAGCCCTATTCCTGTGCTCTTGAACTTTGCTGAAAGTGAATCAACTTCTTAGGACTCGATTGTTGGGATCGAGTTCTTGTATCTCATGGAATGTTCTACTGTTGGGGTCAACTCCCCTAGTTGTTAGCTCATAATCCAGTGGTAAATAGGTAGGGATTCGAGCATGTTAGCTCCCGAGTGGAAAATCCAAATATTAAGTATTAGTTTAAGGATTTTTGGTCGATAAAGATCTTGTGACTTTTTATCGTGTGTTGCTTTCAAGTTTTTAGTAATGAAATGTTTAAGCCTTTCCTCAACGTTTAGTTGAGCCTGTTTAATTATCACTTTGTTTTAATATAGCATTTTGTTGATCGAAGGTGTCGAGGTAATCGAGAAGATGTTGGGATGTAAGATCCAGTCATTCGATGTGTAATAACATATCGATATAAAATGCAATTATTTGAACAAAGTATAAGATCGAATAGTAAACATTGAATCGACAGAAGTGAAGAACTTGTTATTTCATTGAGCTGAAAGACAATACAAGGTACAATATATTACATATAAAATTTTCTCAAGTTGTGGCCATTCCAAGACCAAGGTAGCGGCTTTCCGTCGAGATCCTCGAGGTTATAGGCTCGATTCTTCCCGATCTTGTAGACTCTGAAGGGCCCTTCCCAATTTTCATCAAGTTTGCCTACATGTTTCGTGACTTCAACTTTCTTGAGTACTAGGTCGCCAATTTGAAAGACCCGAGGTTGAATAGTTTTGTTGTAACCTCGAGAGACAGTGGCTCGATATTGCTCCATTTTTTGATAACCTCTCTCTCTGGTTTCTTTGATGGTATCAAGGTCGAAGGCTCGAAGTTCAGAGTTCTTTTCGAGTTGAAAGTGAGTAACTCGTGGGGAGAGATGATGGATTTCTGTGGGTATCATAGCTTTCGAGCCATAGATCATGGCAAAAGGAGTTAAACCTACTGGGAATCGAGGAGCGGTTTGATATGCCCAAAGAACTCCATCCAGTTCCTTCTTGTCTTCGAGCCTGTTACAAAGGTTCTGGATAATGGTTCGATTGGTGACTTCGACTTGTCCATTGGATTGAGGATGTCCAACAGAGGTGAACCTTTGGCTGATCTTGAAATCGGAACAATAAGCTTACAATTGTGAGCTTTGAAATTGGGGGCCGTTATTCCAAACAAGAACTTTTGGTACCCCATACCGAGTGATGATGTGTTTCCACAAGAAATCACGAATAACGTGAAATGTAATTTTTGGCACAACAAAGGCTTCGACACATTTGGAGAAGTAATCGGCAGCTACAATGACAAATTGCCTTTGTTGAGTTGCGATTATGAAGGGTCCACTACAAAAAAAACAGCCGAATTCCGATGGGAAAAAACCGACGGAATTCCAACGGCTAAGAAAATTTGCATTCCAACGGAAAAGTCGTCGGAATTCCGTCGGAAAATTTGGTGGAATTTAACAAAAAATTGCGCCAAAAATTCCAACGAAATTTCGTTGGTTTTCCGTCGGAAATTTTAGTACAATTCTTAATTCTAAAAAATTACGCCAAAAAAACCGACGGGATTTTTCCGTCGGTTTTCCGTTGGAATTTCAATGAAATAAAAACTTCAACGGAAAATCGACGGGAAAATCCCATCGGTTTTTTTTTTTTATTCTTCATAAAAAAAACCAACGAAATTTTCCTTTGGAATTTCAATGAAATAAAAATTCCAACAGAAAACCCACGGGAAAATCCTGTCGGTTTTTGTTTTTTTCTTCATAAGAAAAAACCAACACAATTTTTTCGTTGGTTTTCCATTGGAATTGAAATTAAATAAAAATTCCAACGAAAAACCAACGGGAAAATCCCGTTGGTTTTTTTTTTTATTCTTAATAAAAAAAATCGAAAGGATTTTCCTGTTGGTTTTCCGTTAGAATTTCAATGAAATAAAAATTTTGTTGGTTTTCCGTCGTTTTCTGTTGGAATTTTTCAATCAAATTTAATTAGAAAAATACGATTATAGTTAATACAAATAATTATATATTTAAAAATTATATAATATGCAAATTATAAATTATTAATATAATTGTTTGCACTAATAATTTGCGTTTATTGATTTTGGGTAAACACCGGATAAATAGTACAAATAATTTGTAAATTTTAATATCAAAGTGGGACTTCAATTTTCGATTTGATCCTCTGATTCTTCCTTCAAGTTTAAAGTTGAAGAAATCTTCAAACGCTCCTTGATGGATTTGATGGTTTGATCTTCTTCAACTTTAAATTTAGTTTTTAATAACGTTAATCCGTAGGTCCTTCAACTTATTTACGAATCAAACGTTGGATTTTTGAGAATTCCTCCAAGAACGCGTTTTGAAGTCTCGTCGGTAACTCCGTGGATTTAGCTTGAATATAACGTCGATTCGCCTGTATAAGGGCCTTAATAACCATCTATTGTATTTTTTTTTTAAAGAGATAATATCACATAAAATCACTTGGATATTTATCTCTTTAATATTTTATTATTTTTTAAAAAGATAATATCACATTAATATTTATCTCTTTATATTTTTATTTTTAAAGAGATAATATCATACAAGACCTGAATTTGATTGGTCTGTGTGACTCAATACGCCACGTGTCGCCATATGATTTGTTGAGAAATAAACATTATAATATTAATTAATTTAACTATTTAACGTTGAAATTAAATTTATGATAATTTCGAAATAGTAAATCAAATTGATAATATAAAATTTACTTTTTCATCTACAATAATTTTATATAATTTTATGTATATACATTATAATTAAAACACAAAAGTATATAAGCTAGCAATTTTAATATAATATCTCAATAAATATGATTATATTTAATTCAAATAATCATATATTTAAAATTTTATATTTTAAATTAATAAGAAAAAGTATTTAAATAATTAATTAAAATAAGTGTATAAATATATTTAAAGACATAATATTAATAAGAAGTATGTTGTCCAAGTTGGTAAGGGAGTCACCATTCTTCCTTGGAGAGCCGAGTTCGAATCCCTGCATGCACAATTATCGCGAGAATTAATTCTCGCATTGGCTGGCTTGGTTGGCTCAAGCTCGGCCCATGGCTCGTCCGAGGTGTTGGTGTGGCTCGTTTCCGGGGCGGTTCGGGTCTCACAAATGAAATTTTTTATTTTTTGTTAATTTATATATTTTTATTCTATTTCCGACGGCATACCGACGAAAAATTTTGTCGAAAATCCATCGGTTAACTTAAAAATTAAATTATTTTTGTTCCGTTGGAAAAAAATTCCGACGGAAATTGTCCGTTGGTTTTCCATTGGAAATTATTTTGTTGGAAAAAATAATTTTCCATTGGAATTCCGTCGGAATCCCATTAGAAATATATTTCCAACGGAAAACCAATAGAACAGACCCGTCGGGACCCAATTTCGACGATGTATTTTCCAACGGGGGCCATCCCGTCTGTTTTCTATCGGAAATCAGTTTTTCGAATGGATTACCGACGGAATTTCTGAAAATCCCATCAGAATTCGGTAGTTTTTTTGTAGTGGTCCAATGATGTCAATGATATCGATTGAGATCATTTCCATGGGATATTGGTGCAGTATGTTGGCATGTTTTTGACATTGATCAAACCTCTTAACAAATTCATAAGCATCTCTCCGAAGGGTAATACCAGTGGAAGCCAGCTCGAAACACTTTCATGGCTAAAGATCGGCTTCATGCATGATTGCCACGTGTTCCTCCATGGATCTCTGCCAAGACTTCTTGACCTTGGGATGGTCGAAGATAACATTTAGTGGGCCCGATGAAAGAGCATTTATACAATCGATCTTCTGGGTTGAGAAAATAGCTTAAAGCTCAATATTTGATTCTTTTGGCCTCAGTTGGATGCTTGGACAGAACACCATCTCGGAGGTAAAGAACTAAGTTACCTAGCCAACAAGGTTCGGCTAGATCTATTGAATTAACTTCTTCTCTACTTTGATCTATCGATCAAGTCGTCGTTGTTTTCATGAAGTTTATAGATCGATCTCTTGTCCCTTGTAATCCGTTAGCGAATTTTGAGTAAGCGTCTGCTCAAACATTATCCTCTCGAGGAACTTGATAAAGCCTGAACTCCTCGAAATTTGAGATGATCTTCTTTGCGAGAGTAAGATATCGAGTGATGGAATCTTCTTGAACCTCATAATCTCCGTTGATTTATCCTGCAACCAGTTGGGAGTCGGTAATGGCTGTGAGCTTTTTGATGTTATGCATTTGAGCAATTTTCAGTCCTGACAGAAGAGCTTCATATTTCGCTTCATTATTTGTCGCTGGACACTCGAGAGCGATGGCGTATTCGAGCTCTTATCCATTTGTATTGTGGAAGGATACTCCTACCCTCTTCTCTCCCCCCCCCCCCCCCCCTCCGAGGAGTTCGAGGAACCGTCAACCTCGAGGGTCCATAGGGTGTTGTCTTGTTTTGGTGGGCTTGGTAGATCCTTCTCCATGAGGAAGTCAGCAAGGATCTGTGTTTGATATGATACTCTTGGTCAATAGAAAATTTTGAACTACCCGAGTTCGATTGCCCACTTGGTCAATCTTTCTGAAACTTCAGGCTTTTCTAAAACTTGTTTAAGTGGTTGGTCGGTCCTGACCACTATGGGATGAGCCTGGAAAAAAGGGCAAAGTTTGCGAGATGTGTGTACAACCACGAAGGCAAACTTTACGATCTCTAGATATCGGATTTTAGGGCCATGGAGAATTTTACTCACATAGTAAACTGGAAGATGCTTGCGATCTCGAATGGCGATGAGGACCGAGCTGATGGTTTTGGTCGAGACAGCCAAGTAGAGTTAAAGTGTTTTGGCAAGAAAAGGTTTCATGAGTAATGGTGGAGATGTCAGATAGATCTTGAGATCTTCGAGCGCTTTGTCACACTCGGACGTCTACTCGAATGTTTTAATATTGCACAGAATTTTGAAGAAGGGTAAATTTTTCTCTGACGAGCGGGAGATGAATCGATTCAATGAGATGATTCGACCCATAAGGCGCTGCACGTCTCGAATTAAGTTGGATTTAGAAAGAAGTTGTATGGCTTGAGCAGGGTTAGCCTCGATTCCTCGCTGACTAACCAGGTACCCGAGGAACTTGCCTCCATCGACCCCGTAAGTGCATTTGGCGAGATTGAGCTTGAGGTTGTATTTCCTTAAAAGATCGAAAGCTCTCTTTAGATGATCGAGATGATCAGTGGCTTGCTCGCTCGCTCTTGACAATCATATCATCTACACATACTTCCAATGGTTTCTCTGATCTCCGGCTTGAATACTCTATTGATCATTTGTTGATATGTGGCTCCTGCATTCTTGAGCCCGAATGGCATGACCTTGAAACAATAAATGCCATTGAAGACTGCAAAAGCTGTCTTCGACTCATCTTCGGATGCCATGAAGATTTGATAATATCCTTGGAATGCATCCATCATGCTTAATTGCTCGCACCCGGCAATGGAATCGACAAGTTGGTCAATTCTCGGGGAGAGGGTAGGGATCCATAGGGCATGCTTTATTAAGGTCGGTAAAATTATTGCACATCCGCCATTTTCCTACAAGCTTTGGGACTATTACAACATTACAGAGCCACTCGACATACTGGATTGGAGTGATGTATCGAGCGTCTTGTAGTTTGTTGACCTTTTGTTCAATAATAGCATTTCGAGCTTCACTTTGCGGGTGGAGTTTTTGTTTGGCCAGCTTGTAGGATGGGTCAGCATTAAGGTGATGCTCAATCACCTTGCGGTCAACTCCGATAAGTTCGGATGCACTCCAAGCAAAGACGTCAATATTTTCTCTGAGGGATTGAATTAGCATGCATTGCTCTTTGGCTATTCGACCTACTCCTATGTGGGTAATCTTCTCAGTTTGTCCAAGAATGAGCTATAAGGCCTCGGGTTTTTCCGCGGTCTCGAGCTTTTTGTCTTCTTGCTTCTTTCTTTTCGTTGCGTGTGAAGAACACATTTTCTTGGAATTTTTAGGATCGAGAGTGTCTGGGTCTTCGAGTTCATCCTCGATCATGGGATCGGCGGTGAGAACTGAGACTTGTTTTCCATTGAGCTGTTTTACCTTTTCCATCGAGATGGAGTAGCAGGGCCAAGATGTGGGGAGATCGCATCGAACCTCGCCAATTCCGGCTGGAGTGGGCAGTTTCAATAATTAGTGATAAGTAGAATGATGGCTCGAGATTCGATCAGTCCGGGCGACCGAAAATGATGTTATAAGCGGATGGCATATTGAAAACCAGGTATTCGATCTCTCGAGTAGCTCTTCTGGGTAGTGTACCCATCGAGTTTACAAGTCGAATACTGTCTTGTGTGTGAGCTTCGGCCCCGCCAAAACCTGTCAAAGGAGTTCGAATAGGGTCGAGTGGCAATTTATCATGTAAATTCGTTCGTACAAGAGTGGAGTAGATGATAATATTGCTAGAGCTTCCATTATCGATCAAAGTTCGGGATACAGCGAAATTAGCTACATCAAGCATGACTGCCATAGGACAACTAGGTGTGTCATGTGTGTGTTATGGTACATCGATTACATCATTCTCATTAAACACAACTTTCTCTTCCTACCACGAGTCGATTGGGCGAACGTTTATCACTTCTCGTGGGCCAAAGAAACTTCTGGATGCTTCTCTCTGAGTCTTCTTCTTAGTTGTCTTTGAGTCGCCACCTGAGTGTCCCCCTGTAATCATGTCAATGCAATCTAGGCATGGTCGATTATGAGGATCGCGCTTGATCGGAGGTTTGGTTTGTCATTGTCGAGCAGGCGACCTGTCGTTTTAGTTTTTCAAGATTACGGGTATGGTCATCGATTTTTTTAATGAACTCGAGAAAATGCCCGCCTTTGATGAGGCACTCGATCTCTTCATGCAAGGCATTGCACTCGGATGTGTTGTGACCCTTCTGCTGATGAAAGTTGCAAAACTTGTTACTTTCTCGGCTCTTGGTTGTTACTCTCATGGGTTTCGATTTCTTAAGGAGTTTTGGATCGATGACATTGTATATCTCATCGATTGACCAAGTTAGTTGTGTGTAACGTTTGTGAGGTTGCTGCTCGATGGGTGCATCGGCCTTTGGTCGGATTTCAAGTCGGGCCGACCGACTGGGATCATTTTTTTTTGTTCTTTGGAGGACTAAGTCAAGAGTTCTCTAACTCTTTGAGCTGCATCTATTCGCAGGCAGCTGCTTGAATATCGTCTAGGTTTTTTGGTTTTTGAAGGACTATGTATCTAGCACAATCATTGCTATATAGGGCTTGCTAGATTAGGGGAATAAGAAGGTCGTTGCTGGGTTTATCTGTTTTGATGACAGCTTGTGAAAATCGAGTGAAGAAATCTCTGAGAGATTCGTTCACACCTTGTTTTATAGGGTAGAGATAGGTCGATTGGAGCTTGTCACCTTTCATAAATGAGAAGTGAGCAATGAATCTCTCGACCATGTTTTTGTAAGAGGGGATGCATTGAGGGGGAAGTCTCGAGAACCAATCTTGAGCGGGTCCATCTAGGGTAGCCACAAATATTTTGGCCCATATGTTCGGGGGGTGCCCAAACATGCTGAGCTACATCTCGAGCCTAGACACATGCTTTTCTGGATCAATTGAACCAATGTACATAGGTAATCCTGTGGGGATTTTTTCCTCTATCATGGCTTCGATGATCTCATCACAGAAAGGAGATTGGGCTTCTCAATCGCTCCTGTATCACCAAGGACGGTCTTGTTGTTGTTTCGAATGCTCGCGTCGAGGGGAATGGTGACTCGGGGAGCGACTATGAGAGCCTTGGCCTTCATCATAACGAAGAGAGGCTTGTCGAGAAATTCTTGGGGGAAGTTGATTTTTTAGATTATCCGGCCTCACAATATGTCCTCAATTTGACCTTCGTATCTGGTTCTGTCAAGCATTCGGGCCTAGTCAATCGAAGACTCCACTAGACCCCCTGTCTGAGACATCGCTTCATCGATTCTCTTACCCCCTCCTGGTATCAGATCGTCGAGGGCTATGGTTCCTTCTACGAGAATTGGGATGGTGGGAACTCTATTGTCTCACGCTTCTGGATTCTCGAAATTATCTGCATTGCGTTTGTGTGGATTTGTGGGAGCTCGAGAATCCTCTTCATCCTCATCTTGAACCGAGAGTCACTCGTTAATGGGTCTTTGTGTATTTTTCTGTGTCGGAGGAGTAGGAGGATAATAGTGAGAGGGATAGTAGGAAGGGTGGTCGATCTCCGCCCAATATCCGACGGGGTGGTGGTAAGGCACTTGCTGGACATAGACCAGGTAATTTACTACGGGTTATATTATCTCGACTGGTCGAGTTAGAGGACACTCGGGCATTTGAGGTTCTCTTCCTTTAGCAGTAGCAGCTATGGCTTCATCGCGGCAGGCACGCAAGTAATTGTCTAACTCGGGCGTCGAGTAGACAAGTTGAGGTGCCACAAGTGCAGGCGGAGGGATGCGGGTAGGGATCTGGGGGAGGATTTCCTGACCATTCTCATCAAATATGCAAATGCTAGTTAGATTTCGAGCGGCCATAACATATGACTTTTTTCCCATAGACGGCGCGAAAATGATTGAGCCAAAATCTCGATCAGACGTCGGATCTTGAACCCTGGTCCGATCACCTGAATTTGTTGAAGTGGAGAAGGCAACTATGGCTCAGAATCTAAATATGATGAAAAGAAAGGTGAGCTCGAGGCCAACTCGGGGAAAGTAGGGGTGGTACCCGCATTGGGACTCCGACGCTCAAGTCAGATATCGAGTGACAATGATTGAATTGGGGTGCAGTCAATGTGGTAATTGGAAGTAGTTACCTGTGGTATAAATGTTGGCATTTATATATGGTAAGAGTAATGATGACCCTGTTCGACGTATTGATACCTCAAGCTGACAAGTGTCCCACTAGAGGGGTGCATTAAATGCTTGGTCAGCCACTTCTCTCTGGGTCAGTTAGTGGCCACGCCAGCTTATGGGTCAAAGAGTGTTGAAGCTTATAGGTCGAGGCTTGAGTCAGTCGTATACGGTCGAGGTCACAGCGGTAAAAGTAGGTGGAGTGAATCGGTCTCATGATGGCTTGAAGAAGACATTCGACATGGTCAAAATGCCACATGACGAATGATCAATGATCCACGTGGGGAGATGGGTCCATGCCACATCATCATGTAATTTTTTTATTTTCTTTTTATTTCATATATTTTAAAAAGTCAACAATTTAGTTCGAGTGTGTAATTCTCCAAATTATTGAGTTAATATTGTTCTCAATTTATGTTGGTGATGTGACAACTACGTAAATATTTCAGTTGAAAAATTAATTTTTCGGCGAAAATCGAACATACATTGCAAAATTTAAAAATTTATAAGACTTACTTGTAAATGATAATACGAATAAAACTAAATTGCTAAAATAGTGAACTAACAAGATTAATTTTGCATTTTTTTTTTGAGTCAGTATTTTTCCCAATTTATGTTGTTGATGTGGTTATCACGTAGACATTTTCGACGACAAATTGATTCTAGTAAAAATGGGGCCAATATTACAATTTTTTTAAAATTACTGTATTTAAAACAAAATTCCAGCGTGATTAAATTGCCAAAATAAAAAATTTATATGACCAATTTTACATTTTTACCTTAAAAATATAGGGTTGTTACTTGAATTATGGATAATGTGAGGTATTATAAGACTTAAACTCCGCTTATATGTAATAAATGAAATTACTTCATACCAAAAGAGTAAATAGAAGTTGTGTACGATGAACCGTGATCACAAACTATAGAAATGACAAATCATAAAAGATCATTCGAGGGGAAAAAAAAGAAGACGACGACGATAATAGAAAGATAAGATTTATGAATAGATTCTATCGCTAAAGAATATATTTGTACGCAATATATGTGCTTAATACTATGGACACAAAAGAGACATAAGATGATTGATGTTAAGTATTCATTTCAAATTTATTTTCGCATAATATTTCTCCCATACTTGCACGTTTCAATTTACGATTGAAAACGCCCCGAAACTTACAATTTTATTTTAAATTCACAATAATAATGTCCATACTCACCATTCCACAATTCTTGTAGGGTTTGACACTAAATAGTATAAAGTTCCAAATAATATGGCCTATGGGTCCTAAATCAAATCCGATCAACTTCAAAATATTCTTATCATTTGTAAACCACCAAAGAAAAGCAAACAAAAAAAAAAAAAAAAAAAGAAAAGAAAAGAAAAGAAATTAAAAAGGGAATTAAACAAACCAATTAAGAACATGAATACATGCATGATGACCAGAATCTTTGCTAGATGCGATTCTGCCTAAGCACTTCTATAGTTGTGCGATCTTCGTTTTAGCTTGAGGATGTGGGATATTGAAATGATTGGAGACGTATAAGAAGGGCCAAACATTCATGACTGATGGCCATTACCCAGCCAGAAGGACTTCTAAAGTAGGTTTGGATGAAATAACATCACTATTAATTTTGATGATAAACAATACATGCATCATCCTCTATAGTTGGGTGTAATTAAACAGATTTTATGTATTTTTCACAACTATAAATACCTTCAGGCGTCACATCGTTTTCTTTTACTACCATACGATGTTTCAAATGCGATTAATGGACGTCAAAACTTTTCTAATTTATATATTTCCTGTAAATATGTACAACTTTCAAAAGATCCACCGAAATACCTTTTTGGAATCCGAGTGATGGTATTTAAAAAAGTTTTTAAACATTAGGGAAAACTGCATTTTTTATCCCATTGGATTTAGAGCGTTGCAATATTCCACTCATTTCAAAAATCCAAAAACGATCCCATACTTTAAGAAATCGTTACAATAATAGTCTCATATGTTGAAATGATAGTCTCACACGTTGCAATAATAGTCTCGCCGTTATCTAGATAACGGAAGGTTAATTAGGAAACAAAAAAATCATGCATAGATAATGTGCACTGTTAGAAATTCTTTTGAGACATTTTTTATATTTTTTTGACAAAAACCTATCTAATTATAATTAAAAAAATAATTTTATCTATTATTTTACTAATTTTACTTTAATTTATTTACATTTATATATCAATTAACATGCTTATAATAATATATATTTTTGAAGATTATATATTTTTTCTTTAAAAAAGAGTTATATAAATTTATTGAAAAATATATTATATTGATTAAATTTTTTTTTTTTATATTGAATTTTTCTAATTATATTATTTATAATGACTTTAAATATTAAATTTGATATGAATGTATTTTATTTAAATTTTTAATATCGATTGCTCTTATAAATATCTTATTTTAAATTAATCAATAAATATATATATATATATATATATATATATATATATATTTATATATAATATAGTCTTGTTCTATCCTAAATTTTTGAAAAAATTTGTATAGCCGAATTCATGTCGTGTCGTATCGTATCCATGTCCTTACATTATAAGGTCTAATCTATTGTAAATAGCCAGATTTATACTTAAAACTTATATTTTTCCAAAAAATACACATATTTGAACAATACTTTCCTTAAAATCCTCAATGTCACTCACCAATTTTCATGTCATGTTATTTTAACATTATATTTAAAATTAGTACAACTTTTATTGTTAACTTAAAAAAGCCTATAAATATATTAAATTCCTAATATCATTTTACCGCACTATGTTGTCCAAAATATTTGAAAATAAAAATGTGAAGTGATGATATTAGAAACACCAAATATGTAAAGAATTGATATAAGTGTTAATTAACATGTTAATTAATATTGAAAGGTAAATAAATTAAAGTAAAATTAGTAAATATTTTTTTATTTTTTTTTGGTGCACAAAATTAGTAAATAATGCATATAAGTCTTTTTTTTACGGGAAATTCCCGAAAAATCCCCATATGGGAACTCAAATTCCTCTTTACTCCCCACTTTCAAAAAAAGTTCCTCTGAACTCCCCAGATGAAAATCAAAGTTCCTCTTTACTCCCCGTTTTTTTGGAAGGTTGTATAAAAATTCAAGAATCGCGTACCCGAACCCCGAAATCACGTACTTAAATGCCCAAATGATGTATTTGGGGGCAAATACATCATTTGGGCGTTTAAGTACATGATTTCGGGGTTCGGTTACGCGATTCTTGAATTTTTATACAACCATGGGGAGTTAAAGGGAATTTAGCCTGTTATCTAGGGAGCAAATGGAAATTTTTTAAAAAATGGGGAGTTAAAGGGAATTTTTTTAACTTTTAGGTACTATTCATAGAAAACCCCTTTTTTTTAATTATAATTAGATAGTTTTCCGCCAAAAAAAACTATAAAAAAATGTCTAAAGAATTTCTAACGGTGCACATGATCTATGCATGATTTTTCTATTACCTAATTAACGGTTTCGTTTTCTAGTTAACAACGAAATTATCAAGGCAACGTGTGGGACTATTATCGCAACGAACGAGACTATTATCGCAATGATTTTTTAAAGTGTGGGCCCTTTTTTGGATTTTTGAAACGTATGGAACTATTATTGCAATAACGCTCTAAATCGAATGAGACCAAAAATGCAATCTTCCCTAAACATTATAATAAACATAGGAGACTAACATGTAATTTCTCAAACAAGAGAGGTTAACTTGCAATTTTAAATAATCTCAAGAATAATAATATAATTTGACCGATATATATTTACTTGCGTACATGCATTTGTGGCAATGGATGTGTCTGGAATGTGGAGATAATGGATTCGAGGGTCCATATAATAAAAATGTATTCCAACCGATCGAAAAAAAGAGCTGCTGAGTACAAAGAACTGAAATGTATGCCAGTCTGCACGCACCATCATAGTCCAGATGATAAAACTAGTGATTTATTACATATACATGTAGAATAACTACTTTCATTTGACAACTTTTGGAGAAGAGGAATGTACACACTTCAACTATCGTATAACATGTATACATTGCACGTCGCTAGTTCTTGTCAAACACTAAGTTAGCAATTTCTTGCACGAAAAGACTATTTTATTGTGGTACCGTGAGGTAGTACTCCAAGTCTTCATCATTGTTATTTAGGCCAAATGCACACTTTTTGTCGTGAATTAATAGCGGGAATGCAATTTTGGTATTGTAAATTGTAACGGATTTAGTTCTATAATTTATTAATTTTCAATGTATTTGCTCCTATTCGAAACTTTTGTTTCTTGCTTGTTAGATTTTGACATTTAGTTTGATGCAATCAATTTTGGTCCAACTATTAAAACATTTAACCCTTGAATAGAATCTGACACCAAGAGTTGTTATTTTAAAAGGATCCAAGTTTTAGAAATTAAATCAGATGTCAACGCATACGCACAAAAATGATAAATGCTAAGAACACGAGTAATTTATATAAGTTCGGCAAGCCTATTTCTATCCTCCAGTTCTGAGCTTGGAAGTTTGTAAAGATATTTTATTATGCACTTGAGATTACAAACAAAATCTTGTAATCCCTTACAATAGCACTTCAGTGGGATAAATAAATCAACATTCACTTATTTATCTCACCTATAAACACTAAATAAAACATTACCGAAATTCTGGTATCAGCAAACTGAAGTACCAAATATTACAACCAAGGAATAACACCTCACAGAGAGCAACCTTCTCCTAAAGTAAGAAAGCTGGATTAACTAAATTCCTCACAAAACTAGATAAACAACTAGTCTTGCTCTTACAGATTTACAGACACAGTTAAGTACTTAAGGACTTGTAAACTTGAAGTTTTTCTTCATCTCGTTGTTTGTATTATATAGTGTCCTGAGGGCTTAGACTTCTAAGGGAAGAGCCGTTGGGGCAAGATCTCTTCAAGACAAACAAAGAGTAATTTGTGCAATTTAATCCCTCAATTCGTGGCTTTTTGTGACGCTCTTGCCACATTTCGCACTGAGAAATACTCCAAGTATTAGCTTTGTAACTTCACTCGATATCTTTTTCAGCGTACGGCGACGAACAAACAAACACAAGCATAGCGGAAGCATAAAACAACATCGATCAACATCAAACTTCAAACATAATTACAGGGCCGATAAGGCTAACGAAAAAATGACAATTGTATTAGGGTATACATAGACTGTACATAATGAATTTCCCATGGAGGAGAAACTCCAAAACACTGAGTTTTAAAAGAAACTATCTAGACAGCACCTGAAAACCTAGACTTGAATGCCGCCTAATTATCGCATCTACCTGAAGCCAAAACTAGAAGAGAATGGACGTTAGTCAAAGTGATTGAATGAAAGAGTTATACATATTTATAAACAAAAGCACGAATTTTGTTCACCCTTTTATTCCTTTCAAAAACAAGGTATAAACGTATAAGAAAAGGTAATTTTTAATTTGTACGAACACACACTTGTGAACCAATAATCAGGACAATCAATCAATCACAATAACACGGCGAGTACGGGTGGGTCTTCCAACCTTTACACCTTGAAAACAAGAAATATAAAACAATAAACCAACCTTCTCCCTCCGATTGTTAGTCGAGTTCCCCCTCAACCAACTACTCGATCACTTAGGGGCAATATGCCCTGGTACCAAGAACCTCACTCTACATGTAACGTAGTCAATCTCCGGTTCCACCCCGTATAGAGCTTCACAAAAGTACATAGTGAGATTAGCCTTTGGCGCACACCTGCCGGCTTCACCCACTAGATACTCCGGGCCCATATTCCCCGAGAGTGTTCCCAAGGGTTCTATCATTCGATCACTACTACGGATGCAAACGAGCCGAGCCGGCGCACGAGCGTCGTGAGCAAGCTCGAGCCAAGCCCGAACTCAAGCCCCTTTGAGTCTGGCTCGTGGCTCACGAGCCATTATATTTAAATAAAAAATAATTATATATATATATATATATATATATATATATATATATATATATATAAATACTTAATTAATATATAATATTATATATATATATTAATTTTTAATAAAAAATAACATCATCCCATTTAGCTCGAGTCGAGCCGCTCACGAGCAGTTCCGAGCCCGAGCCCGAGCCCGAGAGAGGGGGGGGGCCCTCGGTTCGGCTTAACTCGACTCGTTTGCATGCCTAATCACTACTCGCTTTTCAAAAAGTCTTCACACTTTTCAAACATTTTCTTTCTTTTAATATATTTTCACATTTCAAAATCAAACTTTCATTCACTCACTCGTATATGTAATATAACAAGAACCAATTTTTATAAGAAAAACTGATTTTTTTTCAATAAAATATTGAACTATTGTTAAAATAGCTAATATCATAAAATATCAACGGGTCAAAACAACAAATCATGAAATAAGGACAGAATTCATAAGAATATATTTATTAAAAAAATATATTTTTTGACCACAATTAAAAACATTTTTCCCCCACCTTAAAATCTTCAAAACTTGAAAAGAGACCACACCTGACATAGCCAGGACTCCTCTTTTAGAAACACCTAGTCATACGCATACCAGTAATGGGTAACCACTAACCAGTGTAACTTATGATGCGACTCTAGGTTTTTGACTTGACTCGCTAGACCAAACAAATCAAAACTTAATCTACGGCTTGAATTTAAATCATTTTATATGCAAAACCATTTTCGTGCAAGTTTGATAGGATATTAATTGAAGCTTAAGTGATTTAATCTTCCATCTGCAAGTTTAAGCACATGCTAAAATATACTTTCACTAATAATATATTTTAAAAATAATCATTTATTGGACCAGGCTACTTATATTATGACATTTTTATAATCACAGGGTTATTCAATAAAATCTTCTTGTACTCATTTATAATCTTGTCAACCAACTAAGTGGATTACAATAAAATTTTCAATTACTGGATCTAATATAATAATCGACTATATTTAAAATTACTCCCAAGGCAACTGATGGAACTCTAGTCCATCAATGAACTTAATATACAAGAATAAATTTATGAGATATAATAACTGCCCAACTAATCAAAATTTGAGTCTCGGATGGCTATTCATATTCTATAGGACCTTGAATATTAATTCAAAGAATATAATATATATATATATATATATCCTATTTACTCTCGTACCACACATATATATGTTTCATGAATTTCAACTTGCTTTCAAGTACCACAGGAGCCAAATTAATTCGCCATTAATACATATATTTATTAAGATTATATATGACATCCATAAGGCTAGCTACTGTAATAAGATTTTCTAATCAATTACGAGAACTAGGATTTAACAATAGATGCTTATATATAAACAATTATTTCCACTTAAGAGGTAATCAAGAAACAAAAGAAAATAGTCACAGAATTCATGTTGTTCCACAACAAAACACGACATATGAGAATATTAATTCTTATGTACTAGAACCAGTTAACAGTCAAACGCGCACAGGGTACTAAACTGATAGTTATTTCGGAGTATTTCCTTGTTGTTATTGTTTCTATAGAGGGTCTGATAGTTATTTGAGGTATGTCGGCCAGGGGATCCTAATATTATATGAATAATTAATGTGCATGAACTGAAATCAAATTTAAGTTAATTTGGTTTGAATTCTACCGAACTCTCAGTTTATCAAATGACACTTTTTAAGTTTTTAAAAAATATATTAAGCCCACAATTTAATATCCTGTATATTTATTTCAAATATCCATTACCCTTTCCTGGTGGCTAAAAATAGAATTCTTACCAGGGAAGGGTTTAGAATTAGTTTACTTAATCAGAATTCAATGGGTATACATCGGTTAAGGGCGTTTACTTCCATTTGCTCAAAGCCCTATGGCTGCCCGCTGGCCTTGTGGATCAAATATGTTGGAATATGCTATTAACAACTGAAGAATGGAGTTTCTAAATAGCCCATTCTCATTGGGCTAAGCTAAATTACGAAATGACCCTTGATAATCTGAAAAAATACGTCATATGTCCTCACCTTCTCCACGACTTAACAATGAACACTGTATGTATGCCCCAATCTCATTTTTATATTTCCTTGGGTCTGTGGAACTCTCCAAGTTTCCAACAAAAAATGAATCTCCCACTACATTTCGGCGCCCATGAATTCAGAACAACAACAAATTTAACCAAAAACTCGAGTTATATGCACCCAACTCTCTTGTGTTATTTGAAATGAGCGTTAAAAACTCCGTATTATATAAAATCTCATAAAAAAATCTTGTGTTTTCTTAATTTTGCACAAAAAACCTTATGACCGGTAATTGTATTATATGTTTGGGGTCCGCGAATTTTCTTTAGCAAATTGTTGTTTTTGTATTTATATGCATGATCTCTGAGTTTCTATAATTTTAATTTTGCCTCAATATTCACATAATTTCTCAACTAGGTCCTAAAATAATTTATTTTAATATGTAATTTTTTATCCATTAATTTCTCTTTAATGTATTTTTTCTACCAACTTTTGATTTATGTCTTTCCTTTCATGTTTTGCTTCCCGATAAGAATTTGTGTGGTATTTATATGTTGGGAAAATGAGACAGAAACGCAGCGGAAATTTAAAAAAAAATTCCCAACTAAGCAATGATCGAATCTTGCAATTCCTATTCCTAAGTTCGTAGTGATCAAGAAACTCACTTAGATAGTAGCTTTCTTGACACGTTCTAGCCGCCCAAGAACGCTCTTCACGCGAACGATAGTAGCCCTCTAGAGAATTAGTCCACAAACAACGACCACGATCCGAATAGGGAGGATGCTCGTTCTATATTCGGTGTTTAGGCTCTAGAGTTTAGTGTATAATATTTGGAGAAAGGAGAATTTGCTATCAATCCCATGGGGTTCGAACCCTATGTATTTATGGGCAAGGGGTTCGAACCCCTTTGCTTGTTGAGCAAGGGTTTCTTAAACCCTTTTGGTAAGAGATTTCTTGCTTGAAGACTAAGTCACTTACTTTGACCAAAAGTCTCCTTTTAACCAACTTGTCAAGCAAGAATAAAATCTAACTCTCTTAGATATTTTATTTTACTTTATTTATTAAATAATAAATAACTTGAAGACTAATAATTAATTAATTCATAATTAATTATTTATGAGACTTTATTTCTCCAAATTAGGACTTTAATATTAATTCAAAATTAAATCAAAGTCCATTAAATAATTAACACATTAATTATTTAATATATACACATACACACACGTGACTACACGTGTCACAAGGACACGTGTCATACACATGTTCCACACGTGTGCTTCACACGTGTGGACCCCACCATTCTCCTAATGGTTCGATCAACTCGTTTAATCGATTCAAGCCTTAATCCACGTGATCGGGCTGTTGTGTGTGACCCTCTAGGTTCTTAATTCAATTAGCTGTGACCCTAATTAATTAATCAGTCCACAGATCAAACGACCAGAGTTTAGCAACAGGTGTTTGACCCCTAGCAGAATAAGAATGTCTCGATTCAACAAAACCTTTAAGTCATTGATTCATGTGAGATACAATCCTCCTACGTCCCATCTCTCAATCAAGATCTAGGGCAAGGGAATAATTAGAACCCTAATAATCTCGATCTTAATATTAAGTGCATTTCATATCCATTTGATCTCAATCCAAGAAACTCTTTTCTTGATGTCTTGATCCACTGTCTTGGCCAAGGACTTCTAGATGGCATATGAACGTCTTACACAATAAGAGATCAACTTGCTCATGCAAGTGTAGGTCCTTTATCGATTCTTATATACTTTCATGTGCCACTTGTGCAGCCCCAGCAAAAGCCTTGAATCAGTTGTCTAAGGTGACACCCTTTAAAACTCATACCTAAGACTACAGAGTTAGCTCATAAAGTATCAATGGAACCTCAAGTCTAAGGATCACTTAATCACATCAGTGACTCATGAGATATTTCCTAATCTGGAAGTTTCTATTTCCAGATATAGAAACTTTCTTTCCCATTTAGGAATATTCTCACACGGGATACCTCAGTGTACCTGCTTAGAATAAGCAAGCACCCCCATGTATCATGCACGTATCAACTATACACTTTGCACCCCATGAAACAAGGTGGTCCTTCTTAAGGGCATGATCACACGGGCAAGCCTCAAACGAGTCAGGTTGACACTCCCACTGTGTTTAGGACTCATCGGCTTGGAGTGATTTCTAATCATGACTTATGTGATATAGGGCTCATCTCATGAACCACTTCGCCTAAATGGTTGAGTCCTATAAGTCATATTGATTAGGGGAGTTCTTATACATGCGCAGTCACACAATCAAACAAGAGCATATAAAGAAGTGTTGCCTTAATTCGTATTATTCAAAGATTGTCTGTGATTTACAAAAGGAAAGTACTAAAGTTGACTATTACATCGGCTTTCAGGGCACTTTTCCTAACAATCTCCCACTTGCTCGTCAAAGCCATTCAGGAGCTAATCTAAGTCCTATCTTCGCAAGATGACCTTCGAAAGCTTCTCGACTAAGGGGTTTAGTAAGCGGGCCTGCCACGTTCTCTGCTAATGTGACCCTCTCAATTTGCACATCACCTTTTTTGATGATATCACGGATTAGGTGATACTTCCTCATAATGTGTTTGGTCCATTGGTGAGATTTTGGTTCTCTTGCTTGTGCAACCGCCCCAGTTAGGGATGGCAACAAGTCGAGCTGGTTCGCGAGCCTTGCGAGCCAGTTCGAGCAAAGTTCGGGCTTGAGTTCGTGGGGGACGAGCCAAGCCGAGCCTGGGTTCGGCTCGTGGTAAACGCTAGCCAAGCCCGAGCCAATCACTCTTTGTTCGATGGCTCGTGAGCTGGCTCGCGAACCATTAAGTAATTAAAAATGTATATTATTTATATAATATATAAATTTTATATTTTATTTTTATACTAAATTAATAAATACTAATATTATATTAATCTAATATACACAAACCCTACATTTTAGAAATTGAAAAGGAGCAGCACTGCAGCGCCCCCTACCCCATTCTCTCTCAAATCTCAATAAATCTCTCTTAAAAAAATAAAAACCCTAAGAGCCCATTTGCTTTCTCTCCCCAATTTCTCAATCTACGCTATCACCTTTTCTCCCCAATTTCTCTACTCCAGAGCCGCACCTCCAATTAGGGGTGGGCGTCGGGATCGGGATTTTCGGGACGGGAAATTCGGGAAAAAAGAATTTCGGGATGGGATCCCGATCCCGATAAAAAATTCGGGATCGGGATCGGGAAATATTTTTTAGATTTTCGGGAAATTCGGGATCCCGAAAATCCCGATAATAAATTAATTATATATATATATATATATATATGTTTATGTTATATATATAAGATCTGTTTATATATATACATATATATAAACATATATATATATATATATATAGTTAATTACGTATTAATATATAAACATATACATATTAATATTATTGTTATACATTTATATACATATACGTCTTATGCATATTAATATTATTATTATACATATATATATATAATTAATTTATAATATATATGTATATATATATATATATAGTATTAATATTAATATATATTTCGGGATATCCCGATCCCGATCCCGATCCCGATCCCGTCCCGAAATATCGGGATCCCGACATTATCGGGACGGGACCGGGAATATAAAATCCCACCCCGATCCCGAAAATCCCGAATCCCGAAAATCCCGTCCCGCGCCCACCCCTACCTCCAATCTCGCCACTAACCGTCACCACGCCGCCTCACGCCACGTCTCGCCTTCACACCACCACCTGCCGCGGCGTCTCGCCTATCGCATCACTCCACCAGATCGGAGTAGGTCTCGCCACCGCCTGCTGCGCAAGCAATCCCTTCCCCACGCCAGCCGCTGACGCCCCACCTCCACATGCCACCACCACGCCGCGCAAGCAGTCCGCCCAAGCCACCACCTTCGCAGCCATCGCCTCCGCGCCACCAACTTTCTCCCACAATTTTTTCTTGGATCTCAAATTTGTGTGTAATTTCTGTTTTCACCTATTTTTAGTATTTTAAATTTGTCAATGTTTGGAGAATGGTTATTTCAGTGGGTTTTGGGTCATTTTTAAAAATTTATGTAATTTGATGTTATTGAATTCAGATGGAGGAGGATTATATGGTTCTGAAATGTGTGAGAAAATGGAAAAAATAGTGAATTTTTGATGAGTTTATGAAGCGTTTTGGTTATGTGTTTGTTATTGCTGGGTTTGGAACGAAACTTTTTTGACAAGGAAAATAAAATTCTGGCCGCAGGAACCTTGGTTCGTGAGCCAAGCCAAGCTAGCCCGAGCCAAGGGGCAAGCCGAACCCGAACCCAAAAACTAAGGCTCGTTGGCTTGCGAACCAGGTTCGAAACCTAAATATTTAGTGCGATCCCGAGTCCGAACCTCAAAAAAATGTTGAGGCTCGGCCCAGCTCATTGCCATCCCTAGCCCCAGTGTTGTCACAAAATACAGTAATAGGGTCTTTCATGCTAGGAACGACATTCAAATTTTGAATGAAGTTTCTAATCCAAACACCTTCCTTAGTTACATCATTTGCAGCTAATTATTCGGCCTCAGTGGTCGAATCTGCAGTGGTCGTTTGCTTGGAACTTTTCCAACTCACTGCTCCACCGTTAAGGCAGAAAATGTATCCTGGCATTGACTTAAAATCATCTAAGTCAGATGTAAAGCTCGCATCGCAGTATCCTCCGATTACTAGATCTTTCTGTCCTCCATATACTAAGAATAAATCCTTAGTGCTTCGCAAGTACTTTAGGATATTCTTCACGATATTCCAGTGACCTTCTCCAGGGTCTGATTGGAATCGTCTTGTTACACTAAGTGCATATGCCACATCCGGTCGAGTACATAGCATTGCATACATTATGCTACCTATTGCCGAGGCATAAGGCACATGAGTCATTCTTTCCTTCTCAAGGTTCATCTTAGGGCACATCTTCTTCGAAAGAGATGTTCCTACACTCATGGAAAGAACTTTATTCTTCGCATTTTCCATACTGAATCATTTTATTACTTTGTCTATGTACATCGATTGTGATAGTCCTATCAATCTCTTAGATCTATCCCTATAGATCTTAATACCGAGAATATAAGACGCATCACCAAGATCTTTCGTCTCGAATTAGTTTGATAACCAAGACTTGGTAACTTTGATGATCCTTCGAATTCCCAATTAGAAGGATGTCATCAACATAAAGCACCAAGAATTGCACTGAAGTCTCCAATTCCTTTCTATACACGCAGGATTCATTCGAATTTTGAACGAAGCCAAACGCTTTAACTGCTTCATCAAAACGAATGTTTCAATTTCTAGAAGCCTGTTTCAATCCGTAGATTGATCTTTGGAGTTTGTAAACCTTTTGCTCACTCCCACTGAATGTGAAACCTATGGGTTGATCCATATAAATGTCCTTATCAATGTCTCCATTGAGAAAGGCAGTTTTCAAATCCATTTGCCATATCTCATAGTCGTAATATACAGCTATGGCAAACATGATCCGAATGGACTTTTACATTGCAACCGGTGAGAAGGTTTCATCAAAGTCCACGCCGAACCTTTGAGTGAAGCCTTTGGAAACGAGTCTTGCATTATAGGCTGCAACGTTTCCATCTACTCCGAGCTTTCTCTTAAAGATCCATTTGCAACCTATGGGTTTTACCTCATCAGGCAAATCAACCAAGGTCCAAATTTGGTTGGAGTACATGGAATCCATTTCGGACTTCATGGCTTGTTTCCACTGATCAGAATCAGAGTCTGACAGTGCCTCCTCATATGTTAGGGGATCATTATCCTCTTGAGAGATTTCATGGAGAAAACCATACCATCTCTCAGGCTGTCTAGGAGTGCGTTCAGAACGCCTTAAAGGAGGATTTTCACGTGTATCGAAGTTCGTGATTGGTTGTGGGATGTCAGAATAGGACGTCTTTTGCGTGGGTGGCGTGGGAACATCTCGAATTTCTTCGAGTTCTGTGATCTTGCCTTTCTTTTCTTATAGGAATGGTTCCTCAAGAAAAGTTGCATTTCTTGAAACAAACACCTTTTGTTCAGTTTGATCAAAGAAGTAATATCCTATGGATTCCTTAGGATAGCCAACAAAGTAGCATATTCTAACTTATCTTCCACTGTCCTCTTCACATAACCAGGACAACCCCAAATTCTTAAGTAAGAATAACTAGGGATCTTACCATGCCACATTTCATAGGGCGTTTTAGGGACTGACTTGGAAGGAACAAGATTTAGAATCTTGGCTGCACTTTCTAGAGCATAACCCCAGAAAGAAAGTGGTAAGTCAGTGAAACTCATCATGGAATGAACCATATCAAGTAGGTTCAATTCCTTCTTTCAGAAACTCCATTAAGCTGAGGAGTTCCCGAAAGAGTCCACTGAGAGATAATACCATTATCTCTGAGATGATTAAGGAACTCTTCACTAAGATACTCGCCACCTCGATCAGATCAAAATGTCTTGATCTTGTGACCAGTTTGATTCTCAACCTCCTTTTGAAATTCTAAGAATTTCTCAAAAGCCTCAGATTTGTACTTCATTAAGTACACATAACCATAACGACTAAAGTCGTCAATAAAGGTTATGAAGTACTGATAATTGTTTCGAGTGCTTACACTAAGAGGTCCACAAACATCAGAATAGATCAAATCCAAGGTCTTTGTGGCTCGTTCCACACTCCCTTTGAAAGGAGTTTTGGACATCTTTCCTTTGAGACAGGATTCGCAAGAAGTTAACTGTTTAAGGTCATTTTCAGATAATGTCCCTAAGGTAGTTAACTTGCTAATTCTGTCCTTGGAAATATGTCCTAATCTAGCGTGTCATAAAGATGCTGAGACTTCGTCATCTCTCTTACGTTTTGTTTCACGTTATATATTCAAAATATTACTGTTTTGAGTTAGATAAAGTCCATTGTTTAGTGTACCAAGATGTATTGAAAAATTATTCTTTTTAAGGAAAAATTTACCATTCTTAATATTAATTTCATAACCTTCGCAATCAAGTATTGGAGCTGAAATAATATTACGAATAATGTCTGGTACATAAAGGACTTTATTTAAAACTAAAACAGAATGACCTAAATCTAATCTAAGTGTGCCTAAAGGTTGAGTTTCGACCGTTGAGCCGTCCCCAATCTTCAAGACACATTCTCCTCCTTTGAGCTACCGGATCTCACTTAGCATCTGTACATCATTACAAATATGAGATCCATAACCGGTATCAAGTACCCAAGAGTTAGAATTAATAGAAAGATTTACTTCAACGAGAAACATACCTTTCTTTAGAGTAGCCTTGTACTCTTGGCAGTTTCTCCTCCAATGCCCTGGTTTGCCACAATGGAAGCAAACGTCCTCCTTCTGATCACGTTTCTTCTTTTGGACTTTTCGCTTCGTGATGCCTCCATTGGGCCTAAGGGACTTCTTTTTCTTTTGGGCTTTCTTGCCCTTGCCTTTGGAAGGCTTAGAAGAAGATGGAGCAATAACAATCATAACCTTATTGTCCTTCTTGATCATGCTTTCAGCAGTCACAAGCTGACTAATCAGCTCAGCTACACTAGCATTTGCATGAATCATATTGAAGTTAAGGACAAAAAGGTTGAATGATGATGGGAGCGAGGCTAGCAACAGATCCACTGAAAACTCATCACTCAGTGGCATGTCCATGGAAGTAAGTTTCTCAGTGAGAGCAAGAAACTTAAGTCCATATTCATGGACACTAGTACCTTCCTTCATTCTCAAATGGAACAATTCCTTTGAGGTGTTATACCTTGTAACACGCTCATGAGGACAGTAAAGTTGCTCTAAGTGGTCGTAAATCTCCCAAACGAATTCCATGGACTCCTGCTGTCTTTGCATGCCCGAATATATGTTAGCAAGCATGAGATAACGGGCTTGGAGATTATCATCCTTCTACTTCTAGATCGCATCCCACTCAGTCCGGGTCGGAGCGTCCCCTTTGGGAACGGGCTCTGCCTCGTAGAGAACATAAGTTCTCTTCTCGGAATCTAGAACGATTTTTAGATTCCTAAGCCAATCAGATTAGTTGGGACTAGTCAACTTGTTTGACTCGAGGATCGATACTAGAGGGTTTTTAGTTTCCATTTCAAAACACGTAGAGAATCACAGAATCTACGACCTAAATGGAAAAACAGAGAACTAAGTAAGCATGCTGAATAATAACGATATACATGAGATTAGGTCTTTAATCTATGTAGCTCCCACTGTCTTTAGAAGATCTATAATTCCCAAAGATCTTAGAGGATACTTGTTATCCTAATGGGTACTAAGTTCCTAAGCACTTTATCTCGAACCAACGACTCGCGGACATTCTTAATAAAGCCTAAGGTAGGTACAACTTGCCAATTCCAACATTGTGGAATTCTTAGTAATGTTTTTGCATCACCTATCTTTCAATATGGATCCACGACTCGTGCGACATTCATATTTACTTAGGCGTTAAGCTAGACCCATAAATCATAAGATCAAGATCAAAACTTAGTCCGAACGACCCACGACTCACGGATATCGCCCTCCCCAAAATTGACCTCGAAATATTGATCATTTAAATGATCAATTAGGAAACTAAGAACTAATAGATTTCACATAGTCACCCCACGACTCATGGACAGTAACTAGCTTCCTCTATTAAACTTAAATCCTATTGATGGAATGCTAGGAATTTAATTCAAAATTTGCACCTCGAATTAAACACCTATTTTTCGAAAATTAGCTTAATATTCAATGGGAATTTTCGATTTAACTGGAGAGTTGTCCGGTTCGACCTCACCAACATATATGTTATCTAATTTAATTAGTCTTGATTAATGCAAGTACAACTTAAATGCATTTCATACATGCACTTAGCAGATAACATGTCCTAGCATGATACTAGCATGTGATGATCATGGGTTCTACCTATCTTATGCGTGATATGTGGGAGCCACTCCACAATCACAAGTTTTAACATACATGCCACATAAGACAGTTTAAATCACATAAGGGAATTGGAAATAAAACGATGTCCTATCTATTACAAAAATAGAAATCCTCTCTAACACTTCGAGAGGTCTTCACTTATGGCCTTCATCTTGTTAATTGTTGTGTGGATCCATCTTACTGCATGGGTGTATTGTCTCCAAAATGAAAGAAAAAAACCTCACCACCTATCTCTACTCTCAAATTACAATAAAAAGAAAAAGACATAAAGTAATAGGGCTCAATCTTCATATTGGCCTTAGACAATTACACGGGGCATACCCCGGTCTCAAAAACAGTAATATGGAAAGCCACATAATAAACACATAACAGTACGCACATAAGTGGGGCACCGACCCCAATTGAAAAACGGAACTATAGGGCTCCAACCCCAATTTAAACCATCCATGTGCATAAATTAAAACCATACATAAGACTAAACCCATGATCACCTAGCATGCCAAAAGTTGCAAGAATTTAAATTTAACCAATAAATTAAAATTCTCGCTTTAAGCCCTAATGACTTAAAACACGACTTAGATGCAATTCTTGATCAAGAGCCTTTTCTATAAAACCCAAAAAGTAACAAATTAAAAAAATTCCAATTAATTTCTGAAAATTAATAATTTTATTCCTTCAATATTTTCAGAAAATAAAGTTCGTAATTTTCCCAAAGTTTAAATTGTCTTAATTTCTCAAAATCCCAATTTAAACAATTATTTCACAAATAATTCTAATTTAATAAAATAAAATTTTAAAGAAAAATTAAATCGGATTTCAAGGACCGAAAATAGGAAAAAACCACGAAAATACGAAATCGGGCCAGAACGCCCCGAAATAATGCAAACGAGCGCCCCAGCGGCGCGCACAGTGTGTGGCAGTTGCCGCACACGTGCGCATGCTTTGCGAGCTCTATGTGCACACTGCGCGCAGCCTCGCGCGGTGTGGCTGGGTGCTCCTGCGTGGTTGCGGGATGCCTGTGAGGGTGCGCCTAGGCGGCTCCCGCGCGGTTGCGGGAGGTGATCGCGGGGTTGGGGCGTGCTACACGTTGGCACGTCCCAATCCCGCGTGTTCGTTTCTCGTTTCGTTTTTTCGTATCACGGGCTTCTCCAAAACCCGATTCAATCCAAAATAAAAAACACGATTTAAACAGATTTCAACTAAAATAGTTTTTCAGAAACACGATTTAAGAAAACAGTTTTCAGAAACTTTTAGGAAAAATACAGTTTCGTATTTCAGGCTTTCTAAAAGAACTCAAGAATACTCAATTCGTATCTCAGCCTAAGAATTTCTACCAAATTCAGAATAATTGAGACGAATCAGAAATAGGCCTTGCAAGATGGCTCTGATGCCACTTGTTGGGAAAACGAGATAGAAACACAAAAAATTTTAAAAAAATTTCCAACTAAGTAAGGATCGAATCTTGCAATTCCTATTCCCAAATTCGTAGTGATCAAGAAACTCACTTAGATAGTAGCTTTCTTGATGCGTTCTAGCCGCCCAAGAACGCTCTTCACGCGGCTTGATCCCCAAAAGCTCCTTCAAATCTTTCAAAACTTCAAGATAATAGCCCTCTAGAGAATTAGTCCACCAACCGCGACCACAATCCGAATAGGGAGGATGCTAGTTCTATATTCGGTGTTTAGGCTCTAGGGTTTAGTGTATAATATTTGGAGAAAAGAGAATTTGCTATCATCATCCCATGGGGTTAAAACCCTATGTATTTATGGGCAAGGGGTTCGAACCTCTTTTCTTATTGAGCAAGGGTTTCTTAAACCCTTTTGGTAAGGGATTTCTTACTTGAAGACTATGTCATTTACTTTGACCAAAAGTCTCCTTTTGACCAACTTGTCAAGCAAGATAATATCTAACTCTTTTAGATATTTTATTTTACTTTATTTATTAAATAATAAATAACTTGAAGACTAATAGTTAATTAATTCATAATTAATTATTTATTAGACTTTATTTCTCAAAATTAAGACTTTAATATTAACTCGAAATTAAATCAAAGTCCATTAAATAATTAACACATTAATTATTTAATATATACACATACACACACGTGACTACACGTGTCACAAGGACACGTGTCATACACATGTTCCACATGTGTGCTTCACACGGGTGGACCCCACCATTCTCCTAACGGTTCGATCTACTCGTTTAATCGATTCAAGCCTTAACCCACGTGACCGGGTTGTTGTGTGTGACCCTCTTAGTTCTTAACTCAATTAGCGGTGACCCTAATTAATTAATTCCCTAATTAATTAATCAGTCCACAGATCAAACGACCATAGTCTAGCAACAGGTGTTTGACCCCTAGCTGAATAAGAATGTCTCGATTCGACAGAACCTTTAAGTCATTGATTCATATGAGATACAATCCTCCTACATCCCATATCTCAATCAAGATCTGGGGCAAGGGAATAATTAGAACCCTAATAATCTCGATCTTAATATTAAGTGCATTTCATATCCATTTGATCTCAATCCAAGAAACTCTTTTCTTGATGTCTTGATCCACTGTCTTGGCCAAGGACTCCTAGATGGCATATGAAAGTCTTACACAATAAGAGATCAACTTACTCATGCAAGTGGAGGTCCTTTATCGATTCTCATATACTTTCATGTGCCACTTGTGCGGCCCCAGCATAAGCCTTGAATCAGTTGTCTAAGATGATACCCTTTAAAGCTTATACCTTAGACTACATACTTAGCTCATAAAGTATCAAAAGAACCTCAAGTCTAAGGATCACTTAATCACATCAATGACTCGTGAGATATTTCCTAATCTGGAAGTTTCTATTTCCAGATATAGAAACTTCTTTTCCCATTTAGGAATCTTCTCACACTTAACACCTCAATGTACCTGCTTAGAATAAGCAAGCACCCCCATGTATCACGCACGTATCAACTATACACTTTGCACCCCATGAAACAAGGTGGTTCTTCTTAAGGGCGTGATCACACGAGCAAGCCTCAAACGAGTCAGGTTGACACTCCCACTGTGTTTAGGACTCATCGGCTTGGAGTGATTTCTAATCATGACTTATGTGATATAGGGCTCATCTTATGAACCACTTCGCCTAAATGGTTGAGTCCTATAAGTTATATTGATTAGGGGAGTTCTTATACATGCGCAGTCACACAATCAAACAAGAGCATATAAAGAAGTGTTGCCTTAATTCGTATTATTCAAAGATTGTCTGTGATTTACAAAAGGAAAGTACTAAAGCTGACTATTACATCGGCTTTCAGGGCACTATTCCTAACATTATAGTCTTCATTTATTTCTTTTATTTATCATTCCCAATATTTCTTTTACATACTAGTATATTTCTTATTTGTAAATATTTTTTGTCTAATTTTAACGAGTTTGGTTCAAACAATGCATGAGGGTTTTTTATGCTTATTTTTATAAAACATAGGGTTCTTTATGTTAATTTTTAAAACATAAGGTTTATCTTGCATTTTTCAGAATTTCACAAGGTTTTCGTAACAATTATCTCAACTAACAACAAACTTAAGAAAAAAAAAGATAATTAAAAATCAACAAGAAAGATAATATGAGGAAGGATGTAAACCTTTTGTGGAGACGCCCAACAATGAGAGCTTGGGGGTTTGGAAATCGCATCTGAAATTCAATTTTTCTATCGAGGTCTGTTTTCGAAAATCAAAACTAGGAATAGTTCCAACTTTGGGAGAGTCTCTAATGTCATGAATGGAGGGGTATAAATGAAATTTCAAATGAATTTAAATGGGCTCTATATAGCCAAATAAACTACACATAATATTGGACTACTAGCCCATTGTTATAAACAACCCAAGTAAATAGCGGGCTTTGTATTTAGATGACAATCTATATGCCTATAACCCAAAATTGATGTATTTGTCTATTATTATTATTATTACTATTATTATTATTATTATTATTATTATTATTATTATTATTATTATTATTATTATTACAATAAACACGTGTAATCCAGGCAAATTTCAACGATAATGACAAAGTTATATTCACAATTTGAAATGTACTTTTTCAAGTTTACTACATGCTGCGTAAATACTCAGTAGGTCATTCCTATAAAAATTTGTCATGTGTCTGGTCCTATTAATATCTACTTTTCTATATCTTTTTAATTTTCAATCGCTTTTCATCAAAAACAAAGTAATTAATTATAACCTAACTAAAGTTAAACCAGAGTTTAAAAAACATTAAATTCTAAAAGTTAAGTTTTGACGACCAATTCTAAAAGTCAAGTTAGATGAGAACATAGTCATCTTTCATAACTCTATCTTCTGCATCGATAGAACTGTAAAAGTTTGAACAGAATTTTTTTTTCATCTTAAACAGAAAATTTTTCTGTTCCCCCCCTCCCCCGGTCTGTTCAATCATTGAATTAGAAATGGAAGAAAATGCTGAAATGGTCTACAATCACTTAAAACCTCCAGGCATATATATATATATATATATATATATATATATATATATATATATATAATATATATGATAGAATAAAATTATTTTTTAATGATATACTAAATGTTAGAGTAATTTTATTATATTATTTGTTTTCTGTTTTGTCAATTTTGAATAATCTATGTGAAAGTGGAGAAGCAAATGCACTTGATGATGACATGACAGCTGAAGAAAGCTCAGAATCGTCAACCTTGGCCGAATTGGAAACCAAACTTGCACCAGGTGAAATCATAGAAGATAAACATATTGGATATGTTTTATATTGTGATTATGGTCGAGTAAAAGGCTTTAGCTTTAGAAAGGGAAAAAATCTATGGAACAGTAAACATGACTTCATTATAGGAAAAATATTTTTCTATTCTTGTGAAGGTTTTAATTACGAGAAACACTTTGTTAAAATGATCCCAAATTATCAAAAGACGACAAATAGATGTGGTTGTGGTGCAAAACTAAAAATCTCACGAATAAAGGTGAACCGTGGAAGTTTATCACATTTGTGAAAGCATATAATATGAATTGTATCATGCAGATGGGACTTTTTTGTTGCGAACTTCGAGTAATATAACAGATGAGCAAATAGTGTTTTTGAATGCAATGGTGAAATTTGGGTTAGGTGTCTCTAAATTCTTTAATTTCATGAAAAATCCAGCTCAAGGAGAAGTAAATTTAGGATTTACTCAACGAGACGCCTTTAACTCCATTTCTCGTGATTTTGATAAATCTAATAAGGAGACTAATTTCTATTGGAATATTGATGTGGAGAATGACATCACACTGATGAACCTTTTTTTTTAGAGACTATTAGTGTTTGATTGATTATGAAAGCTTCGGAGATGTACTTACGTTTGACACTACATATCGAACCAATAAGTACGGGTTAGTTTATGCACCTTTTGTTGGTATTAATCATCATAGGGATAATGTTATGTTTGGGTTTGCACTCTTGTCGGATGAAACTTAAAAAATTCATTTGAGTGGTTGTTTCGTACCTTTCTTGAATCTATGGGCGGGAAAGAACCTTTTTGCATTTTTACTGATCAATCCCAGGCTATGATGAATGCCATACACGTGGTATTTTCCTCTGCTCATTACAGGTTGTGTCAATGGCACATCAACCAAAACGAGCCATCACATTTTGGGAGTTTAAATCAAGTCCAGGAATTCAATCAAGTTGTGGACAAAATGCATGAGTTATTGTGATTCTGAACAAGAATTCGAGATAACATGGCGATATATGGTGGATACTTACCACATTGGCAAACAAAGCTGGTTTGTTATGATGTATAACTTGCGACATAAATGGGCTGCTGCATTTAGCATTAATATATTTACTACCGGACTTATGGAAACATCTAAAGTGAGGGCACCAATACTGTGTTGAAAAAGCAAATTGGAAATAGCACTTCTACCTTATTAGATTGTGTTCAAGGTTATGAAAAGGTTCAAAGAAGTTGGCGTACACAAGAAAAAGAAAAGGATATTCATTGTCATCATAACCACCCTGCGCTTCTCTTACGACATAATTATTGTGGAAGCATCGAACAATATTTAGAACTATAATGCCTAAAATTACACAAAGGAAAAATTAGGCAAAATAATAAACTAAATAACCCAAATTATGCCACAAACCAACAAATCTCAACCTTATAACAATTTGTGGTCCCACCAAAAACAAATGAAGTTCATCTCTCCAAACAGATTGTAGTGCCTCCAGATTGCGCCATCAGGCGCCAACTCAAAAGTGCAGGATATTAACCAAGTTTAAACTTGGCCTTTGTCACCACGGTCATCATATCTGTAGGATTCTCCTTAGTCCAAATCTTCTGAAGAGCAATTTACTCTTCTTCAAGAATTTCCCGTACAAAGTGATAGTGAACATCAATATGCTTCGTTCTTGCATGAAAAGTTTGGTTCTTCATTAAATAAATAACACTCTGACTATCACAATACACCGCAAGGTGTTTTTGACCAACTCCCAAATCTTCAAGCAGTCCATGAAGCCAAATTGTCTTACAGCTTCTGTAACGGCCATATACTCTACCTTTGTCGTAGACAATGCCACCATTGACTGTAAGGTCGACTTCCAACTAACTGGTGTCTTCGCTAAAGTGAACATGTAGCTAGTTGTAGATTTTTGCTTATCCAAATCTCCAGCATAGTCAGAATCACAATATCCAACTATGTCTTGACCAAGTGTTTCATCCCGCTCAAACAATAAACCACCGTCTACTGTATCTTGAATATACCATAAAATCCATTTCACAGCTTTTCCAGTGAGCTTTTCCAGGTTCATGCATGTATCTGCTCACAATGCCAACAACTTGTGAAACATCCGGTCTTGTACATACCATTGCATACATCAGGCTTCCAACTACATTTGCATATAGGACTTTTTCCATGTATTCTCGTTCTTCTTTCATCTTTGGAGATAACTGGCTGCTAAGCTTTAAATGAGGGGCATTGCATACCTCTTACGGTTCGGTTCAATTTTGACTGAAAAAATTCGGTTCGGTTTTAGTTACCGGCCGAAAATTTAACATCAACAAAATTTAAAAAAAAAAAAAATTTTGCAGCATACAGTGATAATCACCTCTAAAAAATCCAACCTTTCGAATTCCTTTCTTCTTTTTCTAAAAATTCCACAAGTTTAAGTTTTCACCAGCACAACACACCCTAACATCATCACTTTCTCACACACATAAAAAACACGCACTACCACTTTTAAAAGTCCATTAACATTTTCCAAAAATTACCCTTCATTCCATTCTTCCTCAAGACTTTTCCATCACCTGCAATCGTCGCGGCTCTGTTCTTTATGGAACTTCTCTCATCAATACTTTTCTCATCTTTTTGTGTCATTGCCTCTCTGTTATTTGCCTGCTCGCCGGAGAACTGAGAAAGGAGGGGGATTGTGGGGGTGTCAACTCGACGTCGGTGACTGACGATGAGTGGCGAGTGGGAACGACGAAAGGTATAGGTTCTGGACTCTTGCGGTTAGGGTTTGGGAGATCTCTTATTTCTGATTAATAGAGCCTTGTAGCATGGTGGCGTCAGTTGCAAGATGTCAACTGAGATTTGTTGAGGTCCGAAGGAAGTGGAAACATAGTCGGGCCGGTTGGATACTAGCTCGCTGGGAGCTGCACTTTTGCTTCCTTTGTACCAAGTACCTATTTGAGGGACATGAATTTGCATTTTGTCAAGACTCTTGAGTTCTATGCCCGTCTAAGATTCATCTTTTTCGAAGAATTCTGGACATAATCACACCTTCTAGTTCCAACAAATATGAGAGCAACATGCCATAAGGTAGATTTTTTTTCCTAAGGGTAAAGTAATGGTGGATGTATTTGAGGATCAAATGGTGGATGTATTTGAGGATGAAGTAACCAACATCAAACCCTTCACACTTGTGAATCTTGTTGAGAAGATAGGTAGATAGATATGACATTTAAGTGGAGTGGTTTCCACTATGAGTGGAAGCAAATAGAAGAGTCATATTAATCACTTTGTGCAGGAAAACAAATTAACGGTTAGCAAACCACTCAAACCTTCATCTCAACCCAGGTCATATTTGTAATACCCTTAAAATTCTAATGTGAAATATGTAATATATTACATTTTATTTTCCTAATAAATATGGTATTTTAACATAAATATATGATATTTGTTTTCATTATAATACGAAATATTTTGATTAAGTATCTGAAATTAGATACATGGACTAGAATAAATTTAGATTACTATAATTAGAAATTATTATTATTATTATTATATATATATATATTTTTTTTTTTTATTATTAAAGATATGGGATAAGATAGGAATGACCAATGCTTATCAAATATGTAAGAATAATCACACTCATAACATTTATAAACTTATTAATTAATTAATTGGCAAGCTTAGAAACCTATACCAGCAAACCTATAATCTACCTATTGTTTTGATGGCGTTACTTAAGATGCCTAAACTAGTGATTCATCAACTTCATTAAATGCCCGAGAGAGAGAGAACCCCTTTATATCTATATATATATATATATGTATGTGTGTGTGTGCGCGCGCAATTCCCTGCATCTCTTAAGGATTTAGAAAGGAAGAAATTGCACACATATATATACTTATATATGCAGGTCATATATATAAGCTGGTTCTTTTTTCTTTAAAAATCCATCCCAATACTCAACTAAATTATGTAAAATTATATATTGTTTCGCTAAGAAGAACGCAACCGTGCTCTCAAAACTCAATTCCGACTGTCGTAGCAAAAGACATAATCTCCGAAAGAAGTCTGACGGCCTTTGGCGTAGTTTCCGACAAAAATCGTGAATCAAATCCGTTGTAAGTTCTACTTTAGTTTTCATGAAGTACGGAAACTATGAATATAAAATCTTGAGGAATAGCAAGCATGCCAAATATACAGTTAACTGAGTTGATTTGTTTAATACACAGTAATAGGGAATATGGTAAGAAGTTTGCTAAAAGGGTATGCCTATAGTTATGTAATTGTTGCATAACTATATTAAGAGATCTTTTATGCAAGCATGTAGATAAAAGTCCTCCAACAAAATAAAGAGTTCTAGCACTTCTTCAACATGATTTTATAAATATTAACCATCATATACAAAAGCAATACTCATCATATCTAATGCATAACAAGGAATTGTAATTTCTATTCTTAATTACTACAAGTTATAATTGAAGTCTGAGTTATGATTTTTGAATTGATTATGTATTAGGTGTAATGGTTGTTATTAATATTATTTTGATTAAGAAATTAAGTTATTGGAATACTACTTGGCGCTTGACACAAACAAGTAATTTTGAATTATAAATTCTATAAAATGATTAGTTTAATATCCCTATAAATTCCTTCATTGCCTTCTTTACGAGATTAATTGTCAGTTCCTTGTTATATTCACTTAAAATATGATTTGTTTGGTTGTTGTTGAGAAATATGTTGGCCTTTTAATATGGTAACCTAATCCTGAAGAAGATTATGCGATAGTTGTCGCGACTATGGAAAGTTCCTATGGCGCTTTTGATTCCATTGGGGAGTACCATGGAAAGACCATGCGGGAGCTCGTAGGACATTGTGTGATATGTGATCGGGTCGTGCCTGGGAAAAAGACGATATAAGGGGCCCCTTATTTGATTAAAACATTGATGTTTGTCATATTCTTGATGTTGGGAATAGTGCCCTTAAAGCCGACTTATAATGTCTGTTTTATCTATTTCCTCATAAATCGCAGACAATCTTTGAATAATAAACGAAACAATTTGATCAAAGGCAATTACTTCTTTATGTGCTCTTGTATGTTGTGGGTGTTTACATTTACGTATGCATGTATTAAAACTCTTGTAATCCATCAAACTTTTAGGGTTTGTCATTTAAGTTAAATGACAAATGAAACAAGCTCTAATCTAAGCTGGATTAGAAATTACTCCAAGTCGATGAGCCCTACAAACAGTGAGAGTGTTGATTAGACTCGGTTGAGACTTGTTTGTGCGATTGCGTCATTTAGAAGGAATCATCCTATTTCATGGGATGACAAAGTGCATGTTAATGCGTACGCAACACATAAGGGTGTTCATTGTTAGAATGAGTTCACTGAGGTGTCCCGCATGAGAACATTCCTAAATGGGAAAGAAAGTATCAACTTCTAGAAGTAGAGACTTCTAGATCAGGAAATATCTCACAGGTCAATATCGTGATTAAGTAGTCCTTAGACTTGAGATTCCATAATTGTCTTATGTGAGTTAATTAGGTAATCTTAGATGTAGGTCTAAAAGGGTATCACTCGAGACACCTGAATTATAACGTATGTCGGGGTTACAAAAGTGGTACGTGAAAACATATGAGAATCAATAAAGGACCTACATTTGCTTGAAGCAAGAAGATCTCTTATTGCATAAGTCGTTCGCAATCCATCTCGTAGTCCTTGGACAAGGTAGTTAGATCGAGGTCAATAAATGAGTTTCTTGAATCGAGATCAAACGAATATGAAACGAACTTAGCTTTAAGATTAAGATAATTAGGGTTCTATTTATTCTTGTGCCCTAGGTCTTAATCAAGAGATGATTTGGTAGGAGGATCATATTTCACAATATGACATTGACTAGAAAGGTTCTTCGGATTTAATTCGTTATTTGACTAGGGGTCACACTCCTGTTGCTAGACTATGGATGTGTGATCTGTGGACTAATTAATTAATTATGTATTAATTAATTAGGGTCACTGCTATTCGAATAATGAACCTAAAGGGTCACACACAAATGCCAGGTCATGAGAGTGTTTGATAGGAGTTGATCGGACTAACCAACACGGTCAAGAAACTGACCGGATGGAACCCACACGTGAGCATGGCACGTGTGGGACGTGTGACATATGTGGCACGAGCCACACGTGTTGTGCATGTAAGTGTTTGTATTTAATTGTATTGTACAATTAAATTTTGAGGCTTTAGATTAATTAAGAATTAATAAAAGGCATATTCCAGAAAACGAGAACAATAAATAGTTAATCATGAATTAATTATTAATTGGGATTTTAGTTTATTTACTTATGAAATAAATAAAAGATGATATCCTATTTTATGAAATAAATAAAGTAAAGGACTATACCCTAGTTTATTTATGAAATAAATAAAGGATAATATCCTAACTAATTTATTTATGAAATAAATGATTAAAGGATAATATCCTACTTTATTTATTCATGAACTAATGACGGATAATATCTGTAACACCCCACTCGTCCGGTCGTACAGGTATGTCGTAACGAGAGTGTTAATTGCGCATTTAAATTTTTTTAATTATGCAATTATATGTTTATTATATTATTTATATGTTAATTCTTGAATTATATGAATTACTTGTTAAGAGTTATGTATGAATTTTTGAACGTTTATGTTCGTTTAACTTTGTATTTAACCCGTATGCCTCCAATTTTAATTCTGATTTTTGTCATAACTTGCCATGCATGAATTATATGTGTTATGAATGTGTTTATATGCTTGTTTCTCATTTTTTGAGTTCGTTTGTTACGGTTTTAAAACCGTTTTGTTTGTTAAGGGACTCGAGGGCCTAACTAGTTTTAGCGCACCTTGTGTTCCAGAAGGCATAACTTGAGCTCGGGAATTCGGATTCAAATTCTGGAAGTAGTGTTGGACTCACAACAAAATTTGGGAGCTAAAAAACCTAACCTTATATTTTTATAAGCCCCGTTGGACCCGCAAAATTGCCTGAACTGAGCCTCGCGCGTGAAATTTACCACCATTAACTATTTTTGGCATAACCTTCTCAAATCTTGACCAGATTAATCCAAACTTTGACCCACACTCCACTAACACACCCCCCTATCACCCATCTCAGCCTTCATTTCGTCCAAACCAAGGAGAGAATGAAAAAGTGCTGCTAAAACCGAGATTCAAGGAGAAGAGAGAAGGAAGAGATACACTATTCATCTTCTTGTCCATTTTGAGCTCAAGACCTCTTCATTTCACTCCAAATTCAAAAGGTAAGTCCATGATCTTGTTCTCCATCTTCTTGTCTTTCTTTTAAGTCATAATTTGTTGAGTTTCATGGAGAATTGAGTGTGCTATGAATTATATGGTGAATAGTGAGGGTTTGGAGACATTTTGAAGACTATGGATGAATTCTTGTGATTTCTTGTGAATTGATGCATCCTAAATGCACTTGACATCCATTAACACTTATATGAACTTGTATTGTATGGTAGTTAAGGATTTTTAAAGATACCATTGATGAATTTGAAGTTTTATGCATGAACATGAACATGAACATGAACATGAACATTGCTCCTTGCTCTTGCCATGTGATTTGCACCTGCTTGTAACACCCTGAACGGAGGGCGCCACATCGCCCGCACTATGAGTCCGATCCACACATGAAATGGAAATCCATACATGAACCAAAATCACAGTGAACGGAAGACAAGATAAAAGAACCCTGTGTTAGGCGGGACCAGACCCGGTACCAACAAGTCAATAGAATCAAGAATGCGGAAGCAAGGCAATCGTTCAATCACAATCAAATAGAGTAAATACAATACAAAGCAGGAAAGTAAATACGAGTCCCATTAAAGTCCTAGAAACCTATCCCGAGTTCAATAAATTAATATAAAATACAAATGACCAACAAGGCCCAATACCGAGCAGGAAATGTGTATGCGATACAATGCAGAGAGAACAAGGCAAGACTCGAACAAAGACCTCGACAGACTCCCGCCTAACGACCACTGAACCTGCAAGATAACAACTAAAAACAACGAGAGGTAGGGGTCAGCCAACTGTCTGAGTGAAGGGGTTACACACGCATATATATATATATATATATATATATATATATATATATATATATATATATGCAAGCAGTCAAGCAGGCGTAATTCCACTGTACATTATTTATTATTAAAGCAGGTGACAGGAATCAGGAATCAATCAATACGTACGGGTGGAATTATGTTCATATATGCAGTCAGGTAAACAGGATATATAATGCATATGTCGATATCCGTAGGCCCTCTGTTGATGCCCCTTTTACCTTAACGATCCACGAATTCGGTTGTTGAACAAGGACTGGGGGCATGCCAGAGGTTACGGATATCTATGTATTACATTTTAGGGGACCCGGCGAGAACGGGGATTTATTCCATCCTGGACTCCTCTTTCCCTTATTAAATAATAGGAACAAGATAAGTATACGGTAAACAGGCAGGATCAGGATATGTTACAATTATTAATAGCGGGAAAAACATGTACAAATTAACCTTCACACGCCATTGATGGTCTGGGTAGCTAACCCTCGCCATCCAGGACAAGGTGATCTGCGGGTTCATGACTCCCCAGACCAGAATCCCATCTTCTACCAAAGCTCCTGACAGATATTTGGGTCGCTCCAACAAGGTGGAACATGAGCAAGAGGTCACCATAGGTCCATTACCTCCCCGGTTCACTCAATACGCAAGCCCATGGGCCCCAAGAACAGTACTGGAATCCACATCGGCTAGCCCAGCGCTAGGAGAGTCGGGGCAGTAATATGATCTCTCAAAATAGGCTCAGGGTTAACACTACACAATTTATAAAGCATTTTCGGTTCGTATCCGGTATAAAAGATAGGGCTAGTTTAATATGAAAACCATTTGGACTGGTTTTAGTTCATGCAAGGTTATAGGTCGAGTATAAAAGAAAACCCTCACCTTCATATGCAAGAAGGACCAAGAGACAAACCACGAGTCTCGAATGTCTCCACTAAGAAGATCACTGTACAAGAAAGGAAACACGGTGTACTTGTGAGACACGACTCAAAGTGAAACTAAGTAGGATGCACGGCAATGTTCATGAAGTGGTGTAACGTGTCATGGGATGATTGGATATATAATGAAATCTTAAAAGGTATGGAAATGCGGTGATGGTGTTCATGTGCACAATTAATGCTCCCACATAATAGACAATGACACGAATTCATAACACGATAAACAATTAATCATTAAATAAATCTTCTAGCCATTGACACTAAATATCATGTATAGCACATATAAGAATGTAATAAATCTCACGGAGACCACGTATTCATGTCATTTAATTATACGAATTCATTTCATATATATCACCACGTCAAACAATCAACTTTAAGCAAGGATCAGGGAGTATAAAATAAGAGCATAATTATCAATTAATCAAGCATAGAATTCATATAAATCATATACGAAAGTCAAGGAAGTGAAAGAAACGCAAGGAGAGGGGTTTTGGCAAAGTTTAGCAAAAGTTGATAGTTTTTGAAAACAGCAAGCTGTAGAAAAATGGGAATATCTTGAGTTCTAGAAGTTAGAATGGAGTTTTGTTTGTTGGGTCTGAAAGTAGACAAATAGACCTTTCCAATCCACATATGAGAAAACAAGCCCGTACATGAACCAAGCAGAGGCAAATTGGAGACAGACAAACTCACACCTAAGCTAGGTGGGACGTAGACCCTGACTTCACAATTCCAACGAAACAAATACAAGTGCGGAAGCGTAAACGTGTCATATAAAATTCAAACATAAGCAAGTCACGGGTTCAACTAGCATAGATACCTAATCTCGAAATCAAATATAAATCATAAAACATAGATCATAATTACAAACGGGTTCATACTGTCCCTAGAAACCTGTCCCGGATCAATATATAAAATTTAACAAAGCATACTTATACAAACGTGTGGTCAAATCAAACAAACTTATACAATTTACAAGCAAATGCGAGGACCCGAACTTAAACAAAGGACTCAAAAGACTGACACACGCTCCTAGCTCGAACTTCAAAGCAAAACCTGCAACGCTAAAAATAAGGAGAGGGGAGAGGTCAGTCACATTGACTGAGTGAGGGGTTAACACACGTAGACTATACATATATACAGAGCAAAACACGTTCAAAGTAGATGCTCGTGAATCCGGGATTAGTTTTTGCACTCCAAAATATTTGCCCGTGATAATATATATAGGGTGACTTAACAAGACAAAACAAAACAAGGCTTAGCTTATGTGTATTAAAGTGTACATTCATAACAAGTCAAGCTTAGCATACCTTTGAAGCACATTTTATTAGGTTAATAATAGTCTAAATTTATCTTAATTTATGAATCTACCCCTGTTTCATGAACTTAAGACAAACATAACAAGACTCGACAGGTACGAGTTCAAACCAACCTTACTCCCAAGACATATCGAGCCAAAATAAACATGCAAAACGAAACCGACACACCATATCATGTTAAGACGTACCAACCTCTTCTCCAGGTGATGGAAGGGTTGCGCGACCCTAACCATCCAAGCAGACGAGGGGAGTGTTTAATGCTTCTCAAACCCTCAGGATTCCATCCCCCAACCAAACCTCCTGTTGGGTTCCGGTACATCCTTATCAAGTTATCAAGTGGAGACTATGCACAGGAGGCGTGCCCGGCAACCCCTTGGTCGCCCCAGGTGCTCCTTACCCATAAGGTTCCTTACATATAAATAAGGCTTATAAGTCGCATGTATTCGAAAATGAGCACGTTGCATTAGGGTTTAACTATATCCTAACCTCACCTTACACCAAACGAAGCCGAAGACAAGATGTTTGATTCTCCCCGGAATCAACTTGGCAGACAAAAGACCACCCCGAGTGCACCTAAACAAACTGAACACCAAATACAAGAGTTAGACTCAATATGAACCATATAGGCGCTTGGTGTATGTTTAAGCACTTAAGATATGCAATCACATAGACAAAGCTCATATTCATATAAATTTCATGCAAGAAGGCATCTCATAGCTTAACATGTTCATTTAATATCATAAAGCACATTAAGAAGAAGTTTATGTGCACAATTAATGCAACAAGAGATAACACATCGAGCATTCAAGTTCATATTTGTACACAAGCATCGAAATCACACCAAGACATGCATATACACATCATAACACATCCAATGAATACCTAATACATCCAATTACATCATACTAAAATCATACACAAGTCTAGAAAACATAAAGAATGCAATTAGGTGCAAAGAAGTGTCACACGTAGCACTTAAACTGTTAAACATTCAAGTCATGTTTACGCTTAACAATCAAGGCTATAAACTTAAAATAAACATCAAAACATATTATATTACAAGTTAAAAACAAGTTGGGATCATAATCGGGGCGAGAGAAAATGAATAAAAGCAAGAACGGAGCAAGAAAACACATAAGTCCGAGTAAAGAAGTGAATGACCGTTCCAAGGTCTAGGGCTGATGCAGGCACGTCTGGGGGACTGAACGGCCGTTCAATCCATCCTTTTGTTCAGAGGTATAGAAATGGCTGGCCCTCCACGAACGGCCGTTCGCAACTGAAAGGTGCTGCAAGCGAAAGGTCGTTCGCCCTCGCTAGAGCTACTCCTTCTTCGTTTTTCAGCTGCAAAACAGGGGAGAAAGCATGGCAAAGTAGGGATAACACGAGAACACACATATGCACATGATTAAGGATCAAAAACCTAAGAAATACAATCCACAAACTCACCAATCAGCCACAAATTAGCACGGAGACAAGAAGTAACAATGGTGATCAAGTTCTTGCAAATTAAACTTACGTACTATTCACATATTCAAGCTACAACAATGGTGGATCTTCATACACCCATGGAGCACCAAATAAAGGCATAAAAACGAGTCAAGGAGCTTCACAAGAACACTAAAACAAGCATCAAATCTCATGGAAATTGAATATAGAGCATGGATTCAAGAATTGTTCAAAACCTAACTATTCATCATCATCTCCAAAGCATGCTCAAACCAAGGTGAAAATAAAAGATTCATGGCTTAAAAGAACCAAAATAAGATGCAGAACAAGAATATATGCTTACCTCTTGAATCAGAGAAGAAACGAAGGGGTTATGAGCTCAAATGTGTAAGAAGATGAATAGTGTCAGGTTCTCTTCTTCCTTCTTCCTTGGAGCTGATCTTTTCCTCTCTCTTTGTGTGTGGTTCGAAAATGGGGTAACAAAATCAAATAAAGGGTCAAGTTGGGGGAAAATGGGTTCAAGAATCGGGTCATTTGGCGTTAAAAAGGGTCAAATACAAGCAAAACCGGCAAGGGTGGCGGATAGTGCACAAGGGCTCAGTTCGGCGAAGTTTCAGAGGTTCAACGGGTTTAGAAAATTACAAGGCTTGTTTCATTGGATCTGAATCGTCGAAATGAGTCCAACGGTGGCGTTGGAATTTGAATTCGAATTCCTGAGTTCAAGTTATGCCGCCCGAAACTTAAAGTGCGCTAAAACATTTTAGGCCCTTAAGTCCCCTTTCAAACAAAATGGTCCAAGACCATGTCAAACGAGTTCAAAAACGTACAACGAGCATAAAAACACATTCATAACATATATATCTCATGCATATCAAGTTTTCACAAAAATCGGAATCAAATTCGAATGCAAATGGTTCAAGTTCGAAGTCAAAAGAGCAAAAACGTTCAAAGTATAAACATATATCTTTAACAATTAATTCATAAAAACTCAAGGTAGCATATAATCATCATAATCAACATATAATCGCATAAATAAATAATTTAATTACGCAAATAACACACTCGTGATATCATACTTGGGTTGCCGAAGAGACGGGGTGTCACATGAATTATTAATTGTTAACCTACGTAAACTATAAATTATATAATTAAATTAAATTGTACAAAGGTTTATATTCATTAAAGGATAGTATGAAGAGTGAGTAGAATGACAACAGTCGTATCTTAAATATAGTCGATTTAATCTTTTCAAAAAAAAAATATATATATATAGTTGATTTAATTAATTGAACTAAATAAAATAAAATAATTAAGTTGAATTATTAATTATTGACCTACCTAAACTATATATTAGATTAAATTGTACAAGGGCAATACGGTCAATTCACCATCACAAGAAACAACTATCCACACTTTCTTTTCAAAAAAATATATATATAGTTGATTTTAATTAATTGAAATAAATAAAATAAAATAATTAAATTGAATTATTAATTGTTGGCCTACATAAACTATAAATTATAATATAGTTATAAAATATTTACTTTCTTGGTTTATTATATAATTGGATTTAATATGACCATGTTAAAATTTTGTTAATTACCCAATTCAATTTGTTTACTATAATAAATTATCTTAGTTAATTAAAAGGGCTAATCACAGAAACCCCCCATCCTTTGGGGGTTTTGACACTTTCCCCTATATCCTTTCATTTTTTGCATTAAACCCCCTAAGTTTTGAAAAATTTCACACTTAACCCCTTGTAACAAACTTTAGCAAAGCAAATCTATACAAAGTTGATCTCAAATGTGTAGATATTATATATCAAATCGAAACTCTCGACGCAAGGAACACAACAATGGTCTCGAAATCAAAATCCGACAACCGACGAAGTAGAAATCATCGGTTAAAGACGACGCACGACTAAAGAAGCTTTTGGCGGTCAATAGGGGTTGCTGGGGTATGGGCTTTGTTCTCCTTGGAGAGATGAACACGATGACGGTGGTCTTGAAGCTTGGGTCGCTATGACGGAGGAGAAATCGATGATCAAATTTTTTTGAAGGGGTTAAGTGTGATATTTTTAAAGGTTAGGGGGTTTAATGCTAAGAATGAAAGTATAGGGGGGAAAGTGCCAAAACCCCCCAAAGAAGGGGGGGGGGGGGGGGGGGGGGGGGGTTCTTTGATTAGCCCTAATTAAAAAACTCCTTTTTGGAGTTGTTAAATAACCTAATGTATTCTTATATTCTCTTGGACTTTGTCAATAGCATAGAACTCTTACAATATTTTAGAAATAACTAATACATCCATTTTTTATAAAGTAAACTATCTCTTACATTAAATTGTACAAGGGCAATATGGTCAATTCACAATCACAAGAAACAACTATCCACACTGTTATATACCTATAGATAGATAGATATAGATATTGATATATTTTCTCTTTGATGAGCGAATTAAAATTTATTAATACATTCATTTTTATTAACCTGTGTTATAGTTCCCCTTTCCTTACAAACTGGTTCTCGGATCCGACAAAGATGCTATTTGAGTCTGTTAATGAAAATTAGCAAAAGATGAAGGATCAGTTTTGAGTTCTCTTAAAATTGAAGGGCTTAGTGAGGGAATTAAGTTCAGTTCGAACTTCGAGGCCAAGTTTTCATTTAAAAAACATCTGCAGACAAATTAAAATTGATTGATCTCATCTCCCTTTCCACTTCAAGAACCCTGTTCTCAACTGGTATATACTCTCTCTCTCTCTCTCTCTCTCTCTCTCTCTCACACACACACACACACAGAGTAACCATGGTTCTTCGTAGATTTTATAGAAGCCCAGATAAAGATTTGCTGTAATTTCGTGGTTTTATGTATTCAGTGTAATATCCAATTATATAACCTAAATTGATGGGAAAAAGAAGAAGATAAATTATGTGTGCTGGTGCATGCAGCCCATCCTATAATCCGATTAGAAGTTTTCCATCCTTTAAATAATTGGTGATTTGTTGTTGTTTCTTCATCTATATTTCCTTAAATAAATTCTCAAACTTGCAGTTTCCTTGTGCTTCAGTTATTAGCTCAAATTTGCACTTTTGAATCATTGAATGTAATCTACTCTGTATTTTGTAGTCCCAGTTTCATATTCCACATTAATCATTTACTGTAATAGTGCATGATACTCTTGTTATGAAATTATATGTTAAAAGTATATCTTTATTTGATAGCTTAGTAGGCATTGCATTGAGCATTTTCATTATAATTTCTTGATATTAGGCATGTTTGTGGTTCGCATGGCTGAATGTTGTATAATTTATGATTTAACTTATTTCATTTTGGCATGAGAAATGAAAAACAATGAACTAAAAGGAACCGAATAACCAGTTATGTGATAAATTCTTGAAGTTACTGTCCTTATGATATCATTTTTTAGTAGGTTTGAGAATATACAGTATTTTTCGTGGCTTTCCTAATTTCCTTTCAAAGTTTAAGTGATCTAATTCATAATACTCGGCAACAGGTAATATATGGATTCATCGATTGGACGATTTAACTTCCATCCAAATAGAGGCTCAAGTGTGTGGGAAGATCCATCTTTCATCAAATGGAGAAAGAGGGATTCTCATGTGCCACTCCGTTGCCACGAATCTGTTGAAGGTGGTTACATGATTTCTTAATATTCATTTAATAAGTAGAAAACTTTCTCTGAAAGTTGATAATATTTGCTAGTTCTCAATAGACTGTTATCTATTGGTTAAGCTAGTTCATGATAAATCTAAACAAATCTAAGGTTGTGCATGGATGAAAGGATTTAGAGGATGGATTCTGAATAACTGCATATTATCTGGATTTCACGTCAACCATTATTACCCCGAAAAATAGTTATGAAACTGAAGTTAAGAATTCGAAATGCAACATGAATATGATTTTGTAGGAAATTTGGAATGCTTAGCTTTAAATCTATCTACACACATCTTAAACTCACTCATCACAGTTGCTTTGTTTTATTTTATTTACCATTTCAAGTAAATGATATTATTCTGAACTACATATAAACTATCCAAATATTTAAATTCTCAGGATCTCTGAGATATTGGTATGACCGCAACAAAGTGGATATTTTGGTCTCAAAGGCAGCTGTTTGGGATGATGAAGCTGTTTCCAAGGCTCTTGATTGTGCAGCAAATTGGGTTAAAGGTCTGCCTTTTGTCAAATCATTATCTGGCACTTGGAAATTCTTTCTGGCTCCAAATCCTGGAAGTATTCCCTTGGAGTTTTATGACAGTTCGTTTCAAGATTCTTCATGGGCTAATATACCCGGTAAAATGTCTTTGCAGATTCTTTTCTGATCTTTTCTTCTGTTATAAATCTTATATTTCTTCATAATGTCATTGACTTTATAAATTTTGTCTGTAAATTTTACGACATTATGTTTTCCAGTGCTTTTATGCCCTGATTTTGATTTTCTTTGTGTTATCTAATTGAACAGTACCATCAAATTGGCAGATGCATGGATTTGACAAGCCAATCTATACAAATGTTGTGTACCCATTTCCATTTAATCCACCTAAAGTTCCTGAGGATAATCCCACTGGCTGCTACAGGACTTACTTCAACCTTCCAAAGGAATGGGAAGGTCCGTCTTGATAATGAATTCCAAATAACTGAAATTCGTTGTTTACTGCTTATCATCCTTTTCCTTCAATGTGTTACCACAATATGAAGGTTTTCATTTAAAAAGGATTAATTAAGCTTTCCCATCTTCGAATGGACTTTTAAACACTTTACAGTCTGATGTTTATAAATTTACTGATTACCACCTAAATTTTCGCCTTCTTGTAGTTTGAACCTCGATCCATCTTCCTTTTCCAATTGCCCGAACAGTAACACGTGCCAACCATGTGAAATTAATGAGGAACTTTTTTACACTTTACCACCCAAAGTATGAATTCTTTTTACATTTTGCTACCAAAATATGGATTTTTGATACTTTGCGACCTGATTTTCTTATTAACTTCATGTGTTATCGCTCAGGCGATGTGAGAATGGATTTTGGTGGGAACGTCAACAATGGTAAAAGAGTGGGTGGTAATTGGCTAATTTATTAACATCCGGTTGTAAAGTGTAAATCGTCCATACTTCTGATGGGAAAGTATAACTAGGCGTTAACATTTTGTGGATGGTTTATTGTAAAAGTTATCAGTTGGATTAATTGAATAGATGAAACTACATAGTTTTAGTTGAAGAATTGCTTGATTTGTAAACACTGCGTAATTTATTTGTATTTGTGAATGGATTTGAAGAGTGTATTAAATGTTAACTTGTTTGAGAATTGCCATTATGACTTTCTCCAGATAAGTCCATTGGCGAAAATAGAATAGTTTAAATGTTATATATTTTTAAGACAAACTGAATTTGATTACTTCTCTTTTTCTTTGCCTCTCATTTTCCATGCATATCATGATCCATGAAACGGTTTTGCAGGTCGAAGGATATTTTTGCAATTTGAAGCTGTCGATTCTGCCTTTTTTGCATGGGTAAATGGATATCCCTCTGGATATAGGTTTGTAATGCATGTTCTTTAAGTTTTAAGCATTTCCAAGTATAATTAAGAAATAGGGATAATGACTCTGCCATTGAGGTTTGGCCTAATTACACAAACTTGCGCTGAGGTTTGAGAAATTAAAAAATTTCCCCTTGACATACTATGATTTGGCTTGCACATACTATTATAGTCATGAATCTAAAATTGAAATATTGTTAGGTAAGTGTCAAGAACAAAACAGGGTATTCATAAAAAGAATAGAAATGATGTATCAAAATTCATGGATGCAAATGTAATTTAAACTCTTTGAAAGGAGAAGTTTTTGTAATTTCTCAAACCTCAGGGCGAGTTTGTGTTATTAGGCCAAACCTCAAGGCGTGTCTGTTTAATTATCCTAATAAATAATACTCGATCACGAGTGAGTCTTCTTTCTTCCCTGTCACATGTACTATGACTTTTATGCTTGCTTTTGCATTAAAAGACTCCTGTTTCTTGTATTGTCAGTCAGGACAGCAGACTACCCGCCGAATTTGAGATCACAGAATTTTGTCATCCTTGTGGATCTGAACAGATGAATTTTTTAGCTGTTCAAGTGATGCGCTGGTCTGATGGTTCTTATCTTGAAGATCAAGACCATTGGAGGTTATCTGGCATTCATAGAGATGTTCTTCTTCTTGCTAAACCTAAGGTTAGATGCTTTGCTGCATCTTTATTTATTTAAATTTATAAAATTGTTTATGCAATAAAATACTGCGTTTACAAAACTACACTATTTTTGTTTTTCCCTTTTTAATCTTTTAGTAGTCGAGTTCAATTGCACACAATCTCAGTTTTATATAGCTAATCAGCATGAAAAACTAGACAGGAAAAATCTCATGAAACTTATTATCCACAGAAAACCTGTGTGCATTGCTTGCGGAAATACATGCATTTTCTATCATAAATCTACTTATTTGTTCTTGAATTTTACTTTTAATCATTTTTCTTATTATCATTTCATTAAGAGCAAAATGGTAAGTCTATAATTGTTTTTGGTATGAGTGGAAAGCAAGAGGCTGTTTCCAAATTGTAAATTTCACAAGATCTTTTAGGAAGTTCCTTTTTTTTCCTAATCACGGTGTTTTTCTATGCATATTAGTCTTAACACAGGGGTTTGGTGCAATCGTCTCTTTTATAATATAATGAAATGCAAAACTGAGGTGGGACAAATGGTTTCGAGCAGTTCCTATTGGCAAATGTCAAGCCTTGCAAAATAAAAACTTCATCAGTGATGAGTCCATATCGAATTTTGTTAACCGCGGGGTTTTGCATTTGATCTTGATATAAGCATTATTTCATTTCTACTTCAATGAATAAGCATATAAAATAAAAGGTATTACAAACTTGTTGCTTTTCATCTACCAATTTAGTGTAGTTCAGTGAGCATTACACTTATTACGTTGTATTTTGTCCGGGCAATAGCGACAAGCAATAAAATCATGCTATTCAAATTTGAGATAAATTGCAGGCTTTTATTGCGGATTATTTCTTCACATCAATCCTGGAGGAAGATTTTTCTTCTGCAGATTTACAGGTATTGTTCTAGTGCTTATTTTTATTATTGTCGTATAATAATATATTTTTGATTGATATAATAATTAAAATGATGGTTTTATACTGGGAGTTGATTATTTTTTCAAATATTCTATCCAGCTCGAGGTGAAGATAGATGACTCGACAGTGAAGATTGACAGCTTATTAGAAGCAGAGAATTGGTCCAAAATAGCTGAAGATGAGTTTATTAAAAATTTCACTATTGAAGCTGAAATATTCGAAAATGGCAGTTGGTATGCAAAGGACGAAAATGTCAATTTGCTATCTACAAATGTGGCCCGTCTACAGTTGGCTCCATCTGTTGATTATCATCTTGGGTTCTTAGGGTGTCAACTCAAGGGGAAATTGGATATGCCCAAGCTCTGGAGCAGCGAACAAGTAAAGATTTTCTTAATTAGAATTAATACTTAAATTGTTTTGTGTTTTATGATTGATTAGTTTTAACTTTTGAGTGCGTAAATAACTACCTTCCTGACATTGGTTTGATTTTATCTTTCTCTTAAAAAAACTCACGCTTTCAAATCTGTCAACGTGAAATGAAAAAGGATGTCAAATGTTGATTTTGTAGAATACAATATTTCGCATTGCATCTATACCCCCCCCCCCCCCCCCCCCCCCTTCCCCCCGAAATTGTAATATTGCAGTTGGTACCCCCAAGTTTGAATAAGTAATAGACCATAATTAATTCATTTTTTACATGAACCACCTCAGGGAATTTGGATAAGTTACACAAACCATTCCCCACTAGGGTAATGTGTGTTATTTTAAACATATTGAGGGGGCGGTTTGTAGTATTTTTCAAACTTGCAGGTACCAATATGGCAAGGAATGTAGACAATAGTGTTAGTAATTTGTGGGTCCCAATAGACTTTTATATCACACAGTTAAATAACACTATAAAGAGAAAACATAGGTAAATTTTGGCAAGACCCGACCAAATTTATTGAGCAAGAAGCTTAATTTACTTTAATTGTGAATCCTTTTAATTATCATGACATGGTTTTTGTATTTAAATATGTAAATTTAGTAGGCTACACTGTCCTATTTTTCCTTCAATTTTTTTCCAAGTTTTCGATTGCTTATCCATCACTTGTATGGCAGCCAAATCTATATACTCTCGTTGTCACCCTTAAAGATGCATCAGGTCAAGTAGTTGACTGTGAATCATCCCAAATCGGAATAAGGAAAGTATCAAAAGCCCCCAAACAACTCCTTGTAAATGGAAAACCCGTGATGATAAAAGGGGTCAACAGACATGAACACCATCCTCGTCTTGGTAAGACAAATCTGGAGTCCTGCATGGTTCAGGTGAAAAAATAGTTTTTCGTTGCTCCTTGTCCTTTGATTGCTTCCTTAGTTTTCACAATTTTTAGTTTATGACTTATTATTATTTTTCATTTTTTTAGGATTTGGTTTTGATGAAACAAAATAATATTAATGCTGTTAGAAACAGCCATTACCCTCAGCATCAGAGATGGTACGAGTTGTGTGATCTTTTTGGCATATACATGATTGATGAAGCCAACATCGAAACACATGGCTATAATCTTTCGAGAAATGTGAAGCATCCTGCAAAGGATCCCACCTGGGCCTATTCCATGTTGGATCGAGTTATTGGAATGGTCGAGAGGGACAAGAATCATGCATGCATCATTTCGTGGTCTTTGGGGAACGAATCGAGTTACGGACCTAATCATGATGCGCTTGCTGGTACAGTTGATTTATAGATTTGAAGTTTTTTATGTTTTTGTGACTTATTTTTTTATTGAACTTGTTATGCAAAACACGGATTGCAATAAGATTAGCTTCGGCTTTAAAAACAGATTTAGCCAAGGAAGGAGCTAGGGGATCCACAAAACACCCCCTCCCCCCCTTTCCCTACCCTCTCTAATGTGAATCAAGCAGTTGTATTTTTATATTTATTTACAAAGGAATGGCATTATGATTATTTCTAAACACTTGATTGCATCTACACTGTGTCAGAGATTGATATCAAACTTACAAGTCAAGAGGTCACCTAAGTTTGGAAGAACATATAACGCTTAGAGGAGGGGGAGACATAAAAATTACACGAACAACCCGTAGGAGTTTCCAAACTTAGTTTTATCATTTTCACAGGGGTGGTTTGTGTAATTTTTAAATTTCTCCAGGTGGTTCGCAATGTTCTCCAACTTAGGGGACCATCTGTATATTTAAAATATGTCAAATGCTCGCTCGATTTATTTTAGGGTGGATACGAGGAAAGGATTCAACAAGGGTTTTGCACTATGAAGGCGGGAGAGCTAGAACATCTTCAACAGATATTGTATGCCCAATGTATATGCGTGTTTGGGACATAGTTAAAATAGCTGAAGATCCATCTGAAATACGTCCATTGATTTTGTGCGAGTATGTTATTCATTTGTTCAATGTTGTCAGTACTGCAAATTATATTAATTAGCTGAACCAAATTGTGAGGAGATTATGGTAATTTAACTGCTAAAGAATGGCAGGTATTCTCATGCAATGGGGAACAGCAATGGAAATATTCATGAGTATTGGGAAGCAATTGATAATACGTTTGGTCTGCAAGGAGGTTTCATTTGGGAATGGATCGATCAGGTTTGAATAATGTTTTTTTTTTTAGTGAATTATTCAAATATGTACATCTTTTATCTGATCTCTCTTATACCAATGGAAATATAAGCTTTGTCCCCTCCAACTTAAAGGATATAACTATTCTCCCCCCATTTTCAAAACATTATAAGAATTATTTACTTATAATTGCAGTCACATAGTTTTGCATCTCTTTCCACCAAGCACATCTCAGTTCCTTCAAAAACATTTTCTTGTATGCATTGGCTGATGAGAAACCAACTTATCCTTTCTCTGTTGACATGCATCTTTAGATCTCCTTAGTATTATTTCAAATGCTACTGCTTAGTTCCTCTTTTAATTACCATCATTGCGTGTAAACTTAATTATGTCAAAAAAAGATGATAAAATATTATGTATTCCATGTAGGGTTTATTGAAGGAGGATGAAGACGGAAGCAAACAATGGGCATATGGTGGTGATTTTGGGGATATTCCTAATGATCTCAACTTCTGCCTCGACGGCCTTGTATGGCCAGATCGAACTCCTCATCCTGCTGTGCATGGTAAAATAAAGCCTGTAAACATGAGATTGAGACTTAATGAGAAAATCTAAAAGGAATAATTGCAGGCATGCCCTGAGGTTTGGCTTGATTACGGAAACTCCCCCCTTCACCTGAGGTTTGAGAAATTACTAAAACTTCCCCTGAAATACTCTTAAGATTTAGCCTATCACGTGGTATTATGAGTTTACAGTCAAATATTGATTAGTAAGTGCCAAGGGCAAAATTGGGTATTTGTCAAAAATTAGAGATGATCATCAAATGGATGGGTTCAGACGTTCAGTTGTAATATGAATTCTTTGACAGGGTAGATTTTTGTAATTTCTCAGACCTCAGGGCATGTTTTTATTAATATGTCAAACCTGAGAATATGTCGGTGTAATCATCCCAATTTAAACTAAGTTACTGTAGTTTCTTTTTACCTTCCTAGGAAAACACATCTCAAGAGTGATTGCGTGTAATTATCCCAATTTAAACTAAGTTACTGTAGTTTCTTTTTACCTTTCTAGGAAAACACATCTCAAGAGTGATTGCAATGGAAGCCTTTCTTTCAAACAGGAAAAGGCCAATAGCTCCTGATCCCTTGTTTTCCCAAGAGTGATTGCAATGGAAGCCTTTCTTTCAAACAGGAAAAGGCCAATAGAACCTGATCCCAACTTTTGTGAACTTATTAAGCACTTTACTGAAGAATTTATTTTAAAATACTCCCAATCTGTTTTCCTGGCCAATCTTAAAAATAATTAAAACTAAGCACTCTGAAAGCAGAAACCGTTCGAACACCCTCTTACTATTATTATTATCATTTGTTGCCTAACATTGTTCATAAATATATTTGTAAATTTACAGAGGTGAAGTTTGTTTACCAACCAATCAAAGTTTCACTCAAAGAAGGAACAATCAAGGTGGTGTCTCATACAACCCCATTAATTTCTCATCTCTGTTCCTCCAAATCTCCTAATCTTGAATTTTCCTGTTCCTTAACATTGTAGATTACAAATGGGCACTTCTTTGACACAACCGAGGCTTTACAATTTCATTGGACCATGCATGGTGATGGTTGTGAGCTTGGTTCGGGAAATCTCAGCCTACCCGTAGTCGAACCTCAGGGAAGTGTCGATATAGTATGGGATGCTGGCCCATGGTATGCTTCATGGTCCAGCTCAGATGCAACCGAAATATTTTTGACAATTATTGCAAAGCTTTCTCACTCGACTCGTTGGGCTGAAGCCGGTCATGTAGTTTCTTCCACACAAGTGCCGTTGCCTGTCAAACAAGAAATTGCTCCTCATGTATGCTCTCTCTCTCTCTCTCTCTCTCTCTCTCTCTCTCTCTCATATATATATGAATTATAGTTTTTGGGTGGTAAAATAAATTGTTGAGAGATGATATGTTTTTTAGATCATTGAATATAAGCATGCAGCTGTCGTTATTCAAGTTCTTGATGATGCTATTGAAGTTAAGAATCAGAACCTGTGGAATATCAAGTTTAACAAACAGACTGGAGCTATTGAGAGCTGGAAGGTAAAATATGACCCTGTTTCTAAGTTTATCAAACTAGAATAATTGTGACAAATTAATACCTGTTGACAATTTTGTCGTGAGAAATCTAATTTTGAAATAGAAAAAAGAAGTTAAATGCAGACACATCCCAATCTTAGGGATCTTTGCACTTTGGTCCTAATCTTTGTAGAGAGACAAAAGTGATACATCATCTATATAAATTGTGGTTTGGCAGTGATTTTAACTGTTCTGTGCAGAATCCCAAGAATATTTCATTTGAGTATCACTGATGAATTTCCTTTCACCTGTTATTCTTGATTTCCCCCCACCCCACCCCACCCCACCCCCCCAGCCATCCCCCCGAAAACCATGACAGGCTCCTTTGAAGCACATTTTATATAGTTTAGCACCATTTTGTACCACAATAAAGGTTAGTTATCAAATTGGGAAAAAAGAACAAGGGTTGGTGAGTTGCTTGCATTTAACCCCAAGAGAAAAAAGGGAAAAAGAAGTTAAATTTACTTGTTCAATTTGTCAGACGGCACATATCTATCAAAATTCCTCTCAATTTTCTTTTTGGGCCACAAAAAAGCTACTCAGCTAGAGTTATTATGTCAAACTTATATGTCTCACCAGTTTTAACACAATAACTCTAGTTTGCTACATTTTTTAGGAAAAGAGAAAAAAAGAGAGTTTCAATTTTCATCCATCAAACCACCCAATCACTCCCAGATAGCATAAAGTGCCATTTCTCAACAAAAACTTGGTATTTGCTTTATGCATAAAATGGCAGGTGGATGGAGTCACTGTGATGAACAAAGGCATTCTCCCTTCCTTTTGGCGAGCTCCTACTGACAATGACAAGGGTGGCGAAACACAAAGTTACTTCTCAAAATGGAAATCCGCAAACCTAAATAGCTTAACTTTCACCACCGAAAGCTGCTCCATCCTGAGCATCTCAGATAACCTGGTAAAAATAGCCGTAGCCCATCTCGGCACGACACCCGCCAGAGAAGCCACTAGTGCCATCCTCTTCAAGGTTGACTTAATTTACTCAATCTATGCTTCGGGAGACGTTGTACTGGAATTCCACGCAAACCCTAGTTCCAATTTACCGCCTTTACCTCGTGTGGGAATCCAATTTCATTTAGATAAATCAATGAACCTCGTGAAATGGTACGGACGAGGGCCTTTTGAATGTTATCCCGATCGTAAAAGTGCTGCCCATGTTGGGGTGTACGAAAACAGTGTGGACGGCTTGCATGTGCCGTACGTTGTTCCGGGCGAGTGTTCAGGCAGGACTGATGTTAGGTGGGCCACATTTCGAGACAGGGGTGGTAGGGGAATATATGCTTCCATGTGTGGGGGGTCGCCGCCAATGCAAATGAATGCAAGTTATTATGGGACCGGTGAGCTCGAGGGGGCAAGACACAAGGCAAAGCTTGTGAAGAGAGATGATATTGAGGTAATTACTATTATTATTATTATTGTGTTTTCCGTTATCTATGTCCTTTTGCAATGGTTGTTTATTGCGGGGAGCATCCTGTTGTGTCAATGTGAAAAGGCTGCATAGATTCACAAAGTATCCCTTTTTCGACATTAGTCTCATTGATTACGAAATTTCTCGCATTTAGTTGTGTTTTATGCTTTATCTTTTATTCCTAATTTTGGTCTCATGAGTGGTTTCCTGTCAAATCCCTAATGGAGTGCGCTTGCCCAAAATGATATTGTTATGGTCACTTAGGGTAGGTGCTTTTTCCTGTTAGGATTGACAGAAAATCAGTCATGGGAACAAATTTGGAAAAACAAACTATGTGGACTAAATTTGATAATCCCATAATCAATGAGTTTAAAATCGAAAAAATAAATATTTTCGGGACTAAACAACATCTTCATCATAAAGTAGCTTATTGTTCTTGATGTATGTTTTGTTCTAAAAACATTGGATGAAGTAATTTACTTTTCCAATTTATGCACTTGGGAACTCTATACTGAAGAATATGGGCTCCCGGATAGCTAGGACAAAAATCAAGTATACTAATTATATATGCATATAGTGGAATATGTATTTTTCCACTATATGCATTTTTCTTTTTTTACTTAGGTTGGGGTATCGGAAACATGTATTGGATAAAGTATGAGTGTGTCAATATCTTTTGTGAAAATTACACTAGCATACCTTGAGGTTTGGCCGAATTAGACAAAGTTTCTCGTAGACTGGGAAATTACAAAAACCTTCTATGGCATATTATGAGGTTTGACCTAATGTCGATCTTCATCTATCCTAATTTAAAGTAAATTCTTTGATCGAGAAAATTTTTATAATCTCTCAGACCTTATGGGAAGTTGGTCAAACCTCAGGAAATTTTAGTGTGATTATCCCATATTTTTCTCTATATTCGAGCAAACTAAGGGGGAATGGCCATTTTTGCCCTGAAACCAACTTCTACTTTTATAAGTGCCATCTTTTTGTTGAAGTTTTAAATTGCTACTTTATCGGTAACAAAGTTGGCGCTTCATACATTTATTTGTTGGGAAGTGATAGTTCTAAAAATTTGTCCGGTGTTGGTGTTATGTAGGTGCATCTTGATCACAAGCATATGGGTGTAGGTGGAGACGATAGCTGGTCTCCTTGTGTCCACGACGCGTATCTTGTGCCTCCCGTGCCCTGCTCTTTCAGCATCAGATTATCTCCACTTACTGCAGACATCTCTCCATACTCCATTTACAAATCCCAGTTTCAGAATGAGTAATGTCAGTATTCGCCATGTTTTTCTGCTCTGTTTTTGTAGTCAAGTTCTCTGGTTCTCCTCTTTCTTGCTGCATTTTCTTGTAGATATTATGGAATAAGATGAATCAAATTTTATTATTCTGTTTTTCCCTCACAAACCATTTGTCGTTTGATATTTATATCGAATGCTGTTTTTCTTTTTTTTGGTATTATATCGAATGTTGAATATTGATATTAAACGATTCAAATAATTGCCCTGGGTTTACATGAACTAGGATAATTAACCTTATATCAGCATTAGTAAGCTCATTTATGTTTTTATTTCTTGGATTTTCACTTTTGGTTCCCCTGTTATCTTGCTGCTCTCTAATTATTTGTAGGAATGGCAACATCTGATTGCCTCTGCTAGTTTTCCTGATCACTTTTTTTTAAAAAAAAAAGAGAATGAATGTCGGTTCCCTACTATTCCTAATGAGATTCTAACTCGTGACCTTTCTAATTCACAAAATCTAAATATTTACCACTATGTTATTTGTTTGTTTCTAGTTTTTCTGGTCATTTGTGTTCAAACTTCAAATATGAGTTCAATTAAATGCTCTAATGGTTGTGACACTTTTAAAAATATTATTATATTATATCAATCTTATCGTATCAAACACCGTGTCTGACAGAAAAAATTTGATTCGCGGGGTTTGTGTTATGCGCTATGATGCACGGACACTTTTAAAAATATCATTTTGCCGTGTCGTGTCATACCGTGTCGTGTCGGACACTCGTGTCGGACACCGTGTCCGACACTCCTTACGTGAAAAATTCAAGAAAAAATCCGTATCGCCGTATCCATGTCGTGTCGTGTCCGTGTCGCCGTGTCCGTGTCTGTGCATCATAGGTTATGCGAGTATTGTTATGTCCGTGTGCCTACATCTTACAATAAAATAGGCCACTAAACTTGTACGGACCAAATAGTCTAGAAGGGGAACTTTTTATATGTCCAAGTCTTCGGATCCGTATCTAAAGCAAATACATCTTTATGCATTAAAGCTCCTTTACTTCAGTAGAAAATAGCGGTTTGGTTATGTTTTAGGGGTCTGCCAACCTTTTACTTCTCTATTTAATTATTAGAGCTTAAAATCGGAGCCCCAGGTTAACAATGGGAAATGATGGATTATATACCCATTAAAAAAACTGTGGCTAAATAAGCTAGTTGAATTGGATAAGACGAATTGACAATTTTGTCCTTGCTTTTCAAAGAAAAATTACATATTTGCCAATACAGGACAAAATTGTTCAGTTCCCAATGCGGGGACAAAATTATAAATGTATACCTTTAATCTTGTTTAAAAACCAACAATGTAAAGAGTTCAACAATTTAGTGTATTTAAGAGTAATGTTTTCCAATCAAAGTAAAGAGGGCACAGGTTTATATAACCAAAAAAAAATCATAAACAACCCATTGATAATGGTTATCCAACTAGAAAAGTAAAGGAGTTCTAAGTATTTAAATTGTTCTAAGCTGAGTTATATCATTTTTATTATTATTTTTTTTTTTGGCTGATAAAAAAAGAGTTTATTGCACCAAAAATTCTGTGATATATCTAATTAACACTCCGAATCCTATGATTTGAAAATTCTCAAAGTGAACCTTATGATTGTAATAAATTAGCACTCAATTAGCATTTCAAACCCTGCAGCCGTGGTTGTAGGGTTTTGAGTTCTAATTTTAATATAATCACAGAGTTTGAGTGTTAATTTATATAACCACAGGGTTCTCTTTGAGAATTTTCAAATCACAGGGTTTGAAGTGCTAATTAGGTATATCACAAGGGGTGACCGTACAAAAAACTCAATAAAAGAATTAGAAATGTGCTAAAATCTAAAACATTTGGGTGCACAAGTGGTTTTTTAACGAGTCATGTCAATGACTCGAGCAGAGCTGACATTGTTTTTTTTGGTTTCAAACGAGCAAAGTAAAATAAGGCCTGAACGAATGAGTTCGGATTTAAGCTTGAAAATTGATTCATTAATATTGAATAATGTGATGTGGCCTTACTCGCCCCAAAAGCTAGCTATTGAGGGGAGGGTTGTCAAGCCATTATATATTGAACACCACATCATTAATTATTCGATGTGGGACATTTAACACACCCCCGTCACATCCAAATTGGTGCGTGAACATTGCAGGAATGAACATCTACAAGCCGCAGGAATGAAACATCTGCAAGCCGGGTGGAGAGACAGGCACAGGAATCGAACATCTGTGAACCCGCTCTGATATCATATTGAATAATGTGTTGTGGCCTTACTCGCCCCCAAAAGCTAGCTGTTGAGGGGAGGGTTGCCAATCCATTATATATTGAACACCACATCATTAATTATTAGATGTGGGACATTTAACAATTAATGCGTTCATGGGAAATAAATATATAATTATACATATTAAGAAAAATTACGAGCCAACTTATGAATATTCCACTAAAATAGATTTGGGTCAAGGTCAGTTTGAGGCGAAATAGTGCCAAATAGTACTCAAGAGGTCGAATACTTAGATTAAAGCTTGAATCTATTTATTTATTTTTTTCACTTTTTATATGGTTAGTCTTCCAACTATCTCAAACTAAATTCTTGCACAATTGTTGTGTATAAATAAAAAGTATTATTATTTAAATATATTAAAATTAACTTTGGTTGGATTTTGTTTTGTTGATGATTTGTTGGAATATATTTTTTTTGGAAAGATTCATATCTTGCATATATTTTGAAAATGTTATTTTGCAGTATTCTGTCCAATTGAGAAAGAAAATTATTGACCATATCCTAGCAAATCATGATTCTACATTCAAGATAATTGATTGACAAAAGTGAAGCATGGAAAAGATTTTTAACAAAATACCAGCAGGAAGATTGAGGAAAGAGATCACCATTGATCCTAATTAATTGACTCCAACGACTCCTTCCATTCACAGCACAAGTTCCAATCATTAGGGGTGAGCATTCGGTTAAAAACCGAAATTTCGATTAATCAGTTTCGGTTAACCGAAATTTCAATTAGCAGTTTTACTAACCATTTATTGAACCGAAGTAGCACGGTTTCGGTTCGGTAAAAACTGAAATATTTCGGTTTGGTTTCGGTTATTTACCATAAAATCGAAATTGTATATAAAATTTATAAAAATAAAATAAAATATGGAAACAAACTAACCTGTTGCAAAATAAAAAAACTAAGTCTTAAATATTGAAAATATACTAATTTCTTTTCAACTCCCTGTATTTGAAAAAACAGAAAATCGAAATAGAATAATTCGAATACAATAGCAAATTAGCAGTAGCTAAGCAGCAAAGCAAATGTCCAAGTTCCAACACAAAGTCCAAGTCCAACAAGGCAACAACAGAATGTAAATTGTCTGAACAAAGTAAAATACCAAGGCAACAACAGAATGTAAATAAAGTATTGTCCACTGGCCACCATAATACTTCTCAATTCTGATAAGATTTCATCACAATTGCAACTTTGCAAGCTTGCAACTTTCTTCATCCACTGACCAGAAATCGCACACATCACAGATTCATTTCATTCAACAACCTACAAAATGAAAAAAAAAAAAAAAAAAATCATTGTAAATAAATTCAGAAGAAAAAAATCATTGCAAAATACAATTATCTTACCATTACCACCCAATCATTAAGAAATCAACTCTTTCAAAGGCTAAAAACAATAGATTTCATGTTGACACTTGAGATCTCCTCTACAAAACACAACAAATATGATAATTGTTAAAGTCAAGTTGTAACTTGTAAGATGTATATTAGGTAATTTAAATTTTATTGAATTATAATCCATAACAATACCTTCTTCAATTGATTCAATTTCACCGTAATCTTCCTCAATTGGTCTCTCACTCGGAGGCTCATTGCGAAGCCAACCTTGGGTATAAATGAGAGCTTGTGCCATTCTTGGAGTCAAAGAAGCTTTAGAATCATCTATCACACGACCCGACGTACTGAAAGTAGACTCTGAGGCGACGGTAGAAATTGGCATAGCCAACAAATCACGAGCCATCTTTGGTAAAATCGAAAATCAGGAGGAGTTTAGTTTCCAATATTCAAGAACATCAAAATTCGAGTCAAGGGGTTCTTTATCCTCCTTCAAATATCTCTCTAATTCTGATCTGCTTGAACTATCACCAACACTACTGAGATACCTGGACATTCTACGAGCAGTTGCTGTCTCTTTCTCCGCGTCAGAATTAGAATCGGTTAAACAACTGCTGCTCGAAATGCATGATGCAGAACCTGAAGATGTTCTTGCACAACTAGAAGCATACATATTATGATATGCTTCAAACATTTCATTAAGGGCTTTTGTGACTAAATCAGAAATTTCAACTCCTAATTCACCATCATACATGTCCTCTAGGGTGAAGTGAACATACTTGAGCTTGTAGCGGGGATCAAGTACAACTACGACAAACAACAACATATTCATCTTTTTCGGATCACCCCAATACTTATCAAATTTCGATTTCATCCTTTTTGCAACTTCTGCAACTTCCTTATCACTACCCTTCATCCATTGTTTTATCAAAGTGTCAATATCACTCACTTCATCTAAAAACACATTAGACGTGACAAATTTTGTAGCAGACACTCTCACAGTAAACCGATAAAAATGTTTCAAAACCTTCACCAACCTTTCAATAACCAGTCAATCATCAAAAGTAGGAAGCCCAACATGACCATATGTTCATCCATTGCTAAAATCATTGTGGAAATCCTTATCACATATGTAATATCTATCAAATACATTCCAAAAAATCAATGTAGTTTCAAGCATAAAGTAACAAGAATTCCATCGAGTTGGACAATCAAGACTTAATAACTTCCTTGTAGATATTTTTTCTTCTTCAGCATAATCCTTATTTGGGAAGGGGGAATTGATCTTTGGCTAGCGTATTTTCATATTGTAATTGTGTTCTTGATATTTCTTGTGTATTTCTTCGACAACCATCAATAATACCTCTTCGTTTCTCATTATCTTTCTCAAATTTCCTCTTTATCTAGTAATTCCAAGTTACTTTATATAATTTAGTGTTGCCACTTTTCTGTGCGCATCACTATCCCATTAGGTCAATTAGCAATGAACTGTATGAGTGACTAAAATCTCACCCATTTTCCAGCTAATTCCTGGGACTTCCGAAAAGTAACATATTTGCTGCCAATCAAAGTAAATACATGAAAATGGTGGACTATATAACAATCCATGCCCTTTTCTTTGAAAGTAAAAGGCCCTACAAACTTATCAGTTTTGTGAGTATTCTTAAAAATTATTTTGGGACAGAACCAAATCACAACTTATAGGATTGAAGAACTTCTCGAAATTAGGATTCAAGAGTCACTAAGTAAATAGTTAAAAAAAAATTATCATTATATAAGTGATTCTAGGGGTGGCAATATGGGTTTTAGCCTACGTTTTGAAACCCGGACCGGACCGGCCGGTCGGACCGGTTCGACCGGTGACCGGCCGCCATTCCGGTCCGGTTGACCCCCTAAAACCAGTTGCCTAACGGACCGGTGTGACCCCCTAAAAACCGGTCTAAAACCGGTGATTGGACCGGACCGGACCGGACCGGTTAACAGACCGGTGGCCCGGTTTTTTATATTTTTTTTATTTTTTTTTTGAAAAAAATCAAATATTTTTATTTTGGAGACTACTAGGTTTGATCCCTAGACCCTTTGGATAATAGATGAATACTCTAACCAATTGTGCTACTTGAATTGTTGGAATTTGATATTCAAATTAAATATAACTTAGTGATGTGCTAACAATATTTAATTTTTTTATATAATATATTTATAAATATATAGACTATGTGAGATATTTTCTTTTTCACAATAAAAATATGATATTTGTGATGGGTCCGGGAATGGATGGGTCCGAATCCGATCACTTTACGATTTGTATTTTGTGGAGGAAACCACCGGAGCTTCGCCGGAAAAAGAGAAAGGGGTTCAACCTGTTGGGACAAGCACAAGAAAGGTCAGATGGCCAAGCTGGGGGAACTGGGGGTGATACCCAGTTTGGCTCTCCGACGCTCAAGTCAGTTCAGTGTATGAAGATAAGTGTAAGCTCAGTTACAGTTGCAGTGATGAAGAAAGCTTAAGAATGCTTACAGTGTAGAAGATGACTTGGGTTATTTATAGTTGAGGGTCAAGGGCCCTTTGGTCATTTGCCTCAAGTGGTCCTGGCCGAATGTTGCCCTAACACGTGGCGCTGTGAGAGAGAAACCTAGGAGGAATCTTCTGCAAAAGTGGCCGAAAGTTAGTGCTGGCAACAGTGGCAGGTGCGCGGGCATGTACGTTGTGTCAGAGAGCCATTTGGGTGGTTGGTGACGAGGGCTTAAGAGCGCGCTCGTGACAACCTGGAGTATTGGAGGCCAAGATATCCGCTGAGGGGGATGAAGGCTCCAGTTCAAGTGACGAGCCAAAGGGGAGGCCACTCTGAGGGAGTGTGACGCTCGAAGAGTGCTCCTTTGGCACGTGGGCGTACCAATCGTTCAGTTTGTTGGACGCTCGTGGAAGTGATAGCGCTCGTTGGGCTTAACTCCTTGAAGAAGGATTGCGCTTGTTGGGCTTGGCGCTCGTGCGCAGATGGATGCACCCTTGATGGCGGCTGGCTTAGCGCATGGCTTAGCGCTCGTGCGCTGATGGGCGCAGCCTTGTGGAGACAGATGTCATCAGCTCGGTGATGCCACGTGTCTTCATGTGGGACGATCGTATTTTGACCCCATCATTTTGCCCCCCAATTCTGTAGTCCTTAGTGATAAGGACTGTAGAATTTTATCTCGCTCTATCTCTTGTTTATAGCGCTCGTGCAAAGCTTGGCGTGTTGAGCAATTTTTCCTCTGATGGTGTCATTAATGCGGTCTTTTCAACCGACCGCTCGTAACAGTTCTGCATTAAATGTTTGTACTATTCTGAAGCCCTTGAATCGTCAGAGCATTAAATGCGGGTGCGCGTGGGGCGCGTGAGCATTGGGAAGCATGTGCCGGTTCCATAAAGTGGGCGGTTTCCTAGGCGGGAAATGATTACCATTTTGAATTTATTGCCTAAAACGGTACCAACTCCCATCCCTATAAATAAGGGATTCTGAAATCTTGTCATTCTTTACGCATTCAAAACTTTCCAAGTCTCCTTTGCAAGAAAAATTCTCTCGCATCTCCAGCATCTTCAACCTCTTCTCCAGTTTTCTTCAGAAACTTTTCAAGGTAAATCTCCAGTGTGAATTTCTGACTTTGCTAACCGTAGATTCGGACCTTAGGATTTTGTAATCCCTCAAATTCCCGTCTTTCTGAACCTTAAACTCTCTCCCAGAAAAACCTTCAAAACCCCAATTTCTGCCATGGCCGACCACCACATTGAAGAATTTGCCCGTGAAATTCAAGAGATGGCCACCGAGAGTTCTTCTTCTCACAATTCCCCCAGAGATGAAGAGTTGGGGGCGGCAGTAATGGCTATGGAAGACCGAAACCCAGGCGGAGTGGATCCTCTCTTTGAGGAGATGGATTTGGTAATAGAGGCAGAAAGACAAGGAGTCACTCTCCCCATAACTCAAAGTGCCACACATCCCCATCGCCATAGAGTGACAGTGGCCGTTGCGAATCCGCTTCCAGTGGCGGAAGCCGTAACCGGGCCTTCAGAAAGGGCCCGCGTTGCAAATCCGCTTCCGGTGGCGGAAGCCGTAACCGGGCCTTCAGGAAGGGCCCTCAGCGGATATCTTGGCCTCCAATACTCCAGGTTGTCACGAGCGCGCTCTTAAGCCCTCGTCACCAACCACCCAAATGGCTCTCTGACACAACGTACATGCCCGCGCACCTGCCACTGTTGCCAGCACTAACTTTCGGCCACTTTTGCAGAAGATTCCTCCTAGGTTTCTCTCTCACAGCGCCACGTGTTAGGGCAACATTCGGCCAGGACCACTTGAGGCAAATGACCAAAGGGCCCTTGACCCTCAACTATAAATAACCCAAGTCATCTTCTACACTGTAAGCATTCTTAAGCTTTCTTCATCACTGCAACTGTAACTGAGCTTACACTTATCTTCATACACTGAACTGACTTGAGCGTCGGAGAGCCAAACTGGGTATCACCCCCAGTTCCCCCAGCTTGGCCATCTGACCTTTCTTGTGCTTGTCCCAACAGGTTGAACCCCTTTCTCTTTTTCCGGCGAAGCTCCGGTGGTTTCCTCCACAAAATACAAATCGTAAAGTGATCGGATTCGGACCCATCCATTCCCGGACCCATCAATTTGTTAAATCATCTTTTATCTATATTGTTAATTTACTAGATGTATATTATTTTACTATTTAGTTAATTAGTTTATTTATATATTTGTAGATCTATAATTTGAAATATTAGAAATTTTATTTAAAAATTAATAAATAGTCAGAAGTAATTTAAAATTATATCTAATTTTTCATATTATTAAGCGTATTTGATTATTTTTAATTAATATTTATAATATTATATAAATATATATAATTAAATATAATTATTACGTCATACCGGTTCGACCGATGGTCCGACCGGTCGAACCAGTAAAACCAGTAACCAGTAAGGCATCCCGGTTCGACGTCCGGTCCGGGTTTCAAAACATAGGTTTTAGCCCACGGTTCCAAACCAACTCAATTGGTTTGGGCTGATTTTGGGTTTAATTATTTTGTGTTTGTTTGGTTTTGGGCCGAGTTTACATGATTTAGGAAAATATTGGTTTAAAAATGGGTCGAGTTGGGCTCGCTATGTAGGGCTGTCAACGGGTTGGATTTTAATCCGAATCCAATCTGAATCCGATCCGATTTTTGACATATCCGTTCGATAAAAAGATTCGATGGATTATATCTAATTATAAAGATTCGAAATCCGAATTAAGAGGATCGGATATGGAATCATACAGTCCGATCCGTTAAAGATCCGAATCCGATATATATTATATATGTAATAAATATTTATATAAATCTCAATTCTCAAATATGTAGATATAACCAAAATAATAATTTTATAGATTTTTACATGATATAATATTTAGTTTATAGATAATATAGAATATAAAATATATATATATTTTTTTTTGACAACCAAATCCCTCAAAGGGGAATATTATAGCAAATCATAAGGAACAATAAGAAGAATACACGAATCAACAACAGAAAAATTAACGCAGGCCGAAGCCGCAATTCCAACAAATTTGTGAGCTATTATATTAGCATCACATTTAGTAAAAGAAAAGGACTCTTTGAAGATAGGTCCTCTCAAGTTGATCTCGTTCTGATACGGCTGTTGTTCCACAGTCGCTTTTTCTCCGATTTGAGCACAAATAGCTGGGCCTACAACAGATAACTCGGCCAAAAACTCTCCCGGATAAACAATGGAAAATAAAAAACAAAACTTCCAAACGGAAGGGACAAAACTTCCATACGGAAGAAACGAAAGAAAACAAACCAAAAAGAAAAAAACAGATAAAGAAATCCTCTGTGAACAGAGGAATTCGTCAGATCTGGGAGGAAGCCAGAAACTTACCGTAGATCCGTGAGAGTGACAAGCGGATCCCGACGGACGAAATAGAATTGTGAGTAAAGAACAGATTTGGGTCGATCCGGCGGTGAAACTGTGTTCTTCATCGCCGGATCGAAGTTGAGAGGGAAGCTTTTGTCTTGTTCGATACTACTACTACTTAGGGCCAAGCATAATTTTTACATACGCCATCCAAATTGCCAAATCTTACCGACACTTATAAAATATATTTTATAAGTGATTTAAAATACATAATATAAGACTTAAATTACTCGGTATGTATTTTAAATTTAAAAGTAATAATACTAATTTCATTATCAATATTATTGTAGGTTGATTATTAAGGTAATAATTAATTATTATTATTACTATGTGTTGATATATATAAACATAAAAGATCCCTTTTCTCTTTTGAAAGTTGAAACTAATCTAAATCTATAGATTAAAAGAAACCGTACAGCAGCACCATGCCATTCCGCCGCCACCTGTTTTCACCACCATCCACTTGGGTCGCCACCACCACCACCCTCCGCCGCCTGCTCACTACTGTGCTGTGCCTTCTCTTTTCTACCTACTCCATGCCACTTCTCTGTAATATAATGGATAAAATGGGATAACAAAATGCGGAATAAAATGGCGATATATTAATGAAACAGTAGTTGCAACAAGCTTAACTCAGAAACAGAGTATGGGTTGGGGAAGAAGAAAGAAACAAGATGAGAACAATAGACTCTACTAATGACTTGCTCCAAAAGTGAGCTAAACAACAGCCTATATGTTGCACCAAAACGACACAATTAAGCAATAAACGTCACTATCAGTAAATCAGGTGAATATCCTCTGCTAAATGGCACCAACGCAATGCATAACGGCTCTGGTCCCCCCCCCCCCCCCCCTTGCTGATCACTCTCACAGCTCAGGAACCGTTAGATTAGAAGGTGAAGCAACGGTTGGATCCTCAGCTTGGCCCTGATATGTGACAGCCCTTGGATCTGCATACTTTTGATCAACGATGTTGATCAAACCTTCATTAGTTGCGACGACGTCGTCTTGGCCCTTCTCTTTGAAACACATCCTACGGTCACGATAAAAGGAGATCTAATGGTTCTCATTCAATTGATCATCACCGGCCATTTTTAACATGAATGTGACATTACCTTCTCCATTTTTAGATCCTTGTCCGCAATGATCAAAGGATGGAAACTTCTTACTGATAGTGTTGTAGTCCTCCCAAGTTGCATCTTCAGGCCCTGAATGTACCCATTGTATAAGCAATTGAGCCACAGGTCTGTTATTTCGAGGTATAATTCTCTTTTCAAGCACAACAGACGGATATATCTTAAAACCACCATCTTCTGCAACCTCTGGTAGTTCAGAACACACCACTCGCTTATTACCAACCTTCTTCTTGAGCAATGACACATGAAAAATGGGATGTATCATGCTTCCCGTGAGTAGCATCAATTTATAAGCAACTCTTCCAATCTTTGCTTCCACCTGGTAAGGACCAAAGTATCTGGGAGCCAACTTCATGTTTCTCCTCAGTCCCACTGATACTTGTCTATAAGTTTGTAATTTAAGATAAACCATGTCTCCCACTTCAAAACTCCTTTCACTTCTGTTCTTGTCAGCATAAGTTTTAATCCTGTTTTGAGCAGCCTCCAAAGTCTCCTTTAACACCTTATTGAATTTGTCCCTCTCCTGTAACAACTGAGTGACTTCAACACTTACACTATCATCATAAGGGCCCAAAATGTGTTTCTTTGGGGAGTAACCATAAAGAGCCTGAAATGGTGTAATTTTGAGGCTGGAATGATAATTGGTGTTGTACCAGAACTCAACTAGGGACAACCACTTCTTCCACATCTTTGGCTTGAGATGATACATGCATCTGAGGTAGCTTTCTAAGCATTGATTCACTCTTTCCGTTTGCCCATTTGACTGAGGGTGATCTGCAGAAGACATAGCTAATGAAGTCCCCAATAGCTTAAATAATTCCTTCCAGAATTTGCTAGTAAACACTTTGTCTCTGTCAGATACTATGGTATGTGGCATACCATGTAGCTTATATATGTTATCAAGGAATAATTTAGCTATAACTTCAGCAGTATAGGGATGAGATATGGCAATAAAATGACTATACTTACTGAATCTGTCCACTATGACCAAAATTGTATCCTTTCCTTCTGATTTTGGAAACCCTTCAATAAAGTCCATTGAAATGTGAGTCCAAGCCTGCTCAGGTACTGGTAAGGGTTGTAACAGCCCTGGGTACTTCACATTCTCATGTTTGGCTTTTTGACAAATGTCACACTCCCTTACCCATTGTTCCACATCTTTACTGAGTTTGGGCCAAGTAAGCATGGATTTCACCCTTTGATAAGTTCCCACCATTCCTGAATGTCCACCCAGTGAAGTGTCATGAAGAGACTGAATGATTCTTTGTTTTAACTCCCCATTGTCCCCAATACAGATCCTTCATTTCTTCCTTAATAAACCCCCAACCAATTGGAACTCAGGAAACACATTGTTATCCACAGATTTTGCTTGAATTATCTGAGAATACAATGAATCTCTTCCATAAGACTCACTTATTTCAGTTACCCATGCTGGAATCACTGCTGAAATCTGTGTACATTCCTCTTCTGTGCTTTGTCTTCTAGAAAGAGCATCAACAACTACATTCTCTACCCCCTTCTTGTATTGCACCTCATAATCCAATCCCAATAACTTAGAGATCCACCTCTATTGTAACACTGTACCCAACCTTTGTTCCAACATGTGTTTTAAACTTTGTTGGTCAGATTTTATGATGGAGTGGTTGCCTTGTAGGTAATGCTTCCACTTGTTGACTGCCATTAGTATTGCCAAAAATTCTTTCTCATACACAGATAACCCCATGCTCTTTTCCCCCAATGCCTTACTAAGATAAGCAATTGGCCTCCCCTGTTACATCAACACAGCCCCAATTCCAACCTTGCAAGCATCAGTTTCTAACACAAATATTTTCTGGAAATCTGGCAGTACTAATATAGGTGTAGTAGTGACAGCTTGTTTAAGCTTCTCAAAAGCTGCCTGACCTCTTTCACTCCACAAGAAATTATCCTTTCTTAACAGATATGTGAGTGGCTTACTTATGAGACCATAATTTTGGATAAATTTCCTGTAATACCCAGTAAGCCCCAAAAAACCTCTTAACTCCTTCACTGTCTTGGGTACAGGCCACTGAATCATACTTTTAATTTTCTCTGGATTAGTAGAGACCCCCTCCTCTGAGATTATATGACCCAAATATTCCACATGCTTCTTACCAAAACTGCACATACGCTTCTTGGCATATAACTGATGTTGTTTAAGAATCTCTAACACAGATTGCAAGTGTGTAATATGTTCCTCCCAACTTTTGTTGTAAACTAAGATATCATCAAAGAATACCATAATGTATTTCCTGAGATAAGGAAAGAATACCTGATTCATCAGTGATTGGAAGGTGGAAGGTGCATTGCAAAGCCCAAATGGCATTACCAGAAACTCATAGTGGCCATTATGAGTTACAAAACTGGTTTTAGGTATATCAGTGTCCCTCATTCTAATTTGGAAATATCCAGACCTGAGATCAATCTTGGAAAAGTACTTAGCACCATGTAACTCATCCAAAAGTTCATCAATGATGGGTATAGGGAAGTGATGTTTTATTGTGAGGGTGTTCAAATATCTATAATCTACACACATCCTCCAAGAGCCATCCTTTTTCTTTACTAATAACACAGGTGAAGCAAAATAACTCTTACTTGCTTGAATAATTCCTTCCTTCAACATCCCCTTTACCAACTGCTTAATTTCATTCTTTTGTGTATGTGAGTATCTATAAGGAGCCTGTTTCTTAGGAATGGCATTGGCTTTCAACTCAATCTGATGTTCCACATCTCTTTTAGGTGGTAGAGATTTGTGTTCTTCAAACACCATATTGTACTTATCAAGCACTTCCTTCAAACTTCCCTCCTCCACTTCCTCTTCAATGGCTGTAATGGTTAATGAGAAGATCTCTTCACGCATCCCAGCATTACCTTTTTCCACTAACTCCTTTAGTTCTTCATCAGTAAGATATTTCAGCTCCTCATTTCCAGTTAGTGACTGTAACTTAACCCTTTCTTCCCCTTTTGATATAGTAACACTATTCTCTTTGTAATCTAGATGTACTGGAGTATGGTCATTGAGCCAATCTCCTCCCAGTAACATCCCATAACCACCTAAATCCAAGAGTCTCACTGGAAACGTAAATTCATGGCCTTGCATTTCCCATTTTAATTCTGGAAGAATCATGTTACTTACCATCTTTCTGCCATCAGCCATTCTAACTCTCACTAGTTTAGCAGGTTCTCTTTTACATGTCAATTTCTGAGCTAACTACTCATCCACAAAGTAGGAACTGGCACCACAATCAATCATCATTCTTACCTCCATTCCTTCTATTGTTCCCCCCATTTTGAACATATGAGAGCCTTGTTTGGAAGAAATAACATGTACAACAATAGTGACATCCTCATTGTCTGACATTTCCTCCCCACCACCTTATGGTCCTCATTCTCCCACTCTTCTTCAGGAATGATAATAAACACCTGCTTTTGTGTACACTTGTGGCCCGGAGTGTAAACCTCATCACAGTTGTAACAGAGGTTCTTCTCCCTTCTAGACCTCATCTCTGCAGCAGTTAAATACCTCTTTGGGGTTATAGAAGGTCTGTTATTATGTGTTCCCTTGTTACTAGGATGCCATGATCTCATTGGATTAGTTTGAGATGTCTGCTTCAGTGGTTGCTTAATATAGTTGTGATGCCTTGTCCCAACATTAGCCCTGGTCAACAAAGCCTCCACAACAACCTCCTGATTCTTTGCAAAACTCACAGCATCACCCAAGTGTTGAGGTTTATGAGCAAATAATGTAGCCTTAATCTCTTCCTTTAAACCACATATAAAAGCAGCAATAAAGTAATCCTCTGTTAGATTATTGCAAAACAGCAGTAGCTGTGATTTCAATTCCTCAAATCTGACCAAGTAATCTTCCACAGTGCCTATTTGCTTCAAATTATGAAACTCTCCCACTATCATCTACCTATCCCCCACATCAAATCTCTTTAAAACTTCATCAATCAACTGATTCCATTCCAAATCTGGTTTAGTTTCAATCAAATTTTGTAACCAGGTCTCAGCTACCCCAGAAAAGTAAATGGATGATAAAATGATCCTCTCATGATCAGGAACAGTGGGTAATAACTGAAAATACTTTTGTGCCTTCCTTACCCAACTCCTAGGACTAGATCCATCAAAACTAGGGAAGTCAATATACTTATAAGATATGGGATTCAGCTACCTTGGGACTGCATCTCTGTGTGGGTAGAGTTGATAGATGCTGATCCTCCCTCCTTTTCCTTCAGAGCTGATAATCCATCCCCAAGTACAGACTTATTCCTGTTATAATTTTGTACCTGATCTGCGATTGACCCTATTTGCATTGTCAGCTTCTCCAAAGCTCCAGACAAGTCAGCAAACCTCTCCTCCATTTTTTTCTCAGACGCCACTCGCATGGCTTTTTCCTCAATTAGTGACCTTTTTAGTTCTTGTAGATCTTTAGAACGCAAACCGTCTGCCATGGCTCAGGCCGTAAGGAATCGCCTGGCTCTTGATACCAAATGTAATATAATGGATAAAATGGGATAACAAAATACGGAATAAAATGGCGATATATTAATGAAACAGTAGCTGCAACAAGCTTAACTCAGAAACAGAGTATGGGTTGGGGAAGAAGAAAGAAACAAGATGAGAACAATAGACTCTACTAATGACTTACTCCAAAAGTGAGCTAAACAACAGCCTATATGCTGCACCAAAACGACACAATTAAGCAATAAACGTCACTCTCAGTAAATCAGGTGAATATCCTCTGCTGAATGGCACCAACGCACTGCATAACGGCTCTGGTCCCTCCCCCCCCCCCCCCCCCCTCCTTGCTGATCACTTTCACAACTCAGGAACCGTTGGATTAGAAGGTAAAGCAACGGTTGGATCCTCAGCTTGGCCCTGATATGTGACAGCCCTTGGATCTGTATACTTTTGATCAACGATGTTGATCAAACCTTCATTAGTTGCAACGACATCGTCTTGGCCCTTCTCTTTGAAACACATCCTACGGTCACGATAAAAGGAGATCCAATGGTTCTTATTCAATTGATCATCACCCGCCATTTTTAACATGAATGTGATATTCTCGCGCCATTTCTTATCATCCCATCAGATCTCATCGCGCCGCCGTCGCCACTTCACTGCTCTCTGCGCCAGCACTTTTCTCCACCACCACCGAGCCACCCCTCGCTAGTCTTGATTCATACCAATTTCTTCTTTTCCTTGTTTAAAATTTTTGATTTCGAAAGATTGTTGTTGCTGTTCAGTGGTGAGTGACCGGAAAACACACATTTTCTTCTTCTTCTTCTTCCCTTACCGTTTTATTTCTTAACGGGTCGGATGATACCGATAACATTCGAATTTGATATGGATGATTTCGAACCCTATAGGATCCGGATTCGGACTCAGTAAGCAAACTTCATTGTCTGATTCGGATTCGGAATTCAATTCGACCTGATCCGACCCGTTGACAGCCCTATTGCTATAGTTTGGTAATGGTTTATTAATGGGTCAAACCCTTTAACTTAATTCTAGTATTAAATGACTATTATACCCATATTGTCACCCTTAAGAAGAAAGCATTAATTTCTTAGTTATATATGTTTATTTTCGATGAATTTGTGAATTAACTCAAATTAAATATTATTTTGGTGGACTCATGCATTTTTCGGAAAGCAACAATATAATCTACCCAAAAGTTTTATTTGGAATCTTTTATTTTGATATTGTTAATACTATTAATTATATAAAAATAATTATTTTATTATTCGTATATTTATATATAGTGTCCATAACTCGAGGCAAAAATTGATTAAGACTATATGAAATAGTATACTTCGATACTTTCTTATCTAATGGGTTAGGTTACTACACAATATTTTTTGGACTAACCTTATATATATTGAATTTCGTTTACTTTATCAATTTGAATTCTTTATTTTTGGGCATCGTTTACTTGTCCAATTCAATTGGGTTAAATAACAACTCAAAAATTGAGTTTTTAATTAGCCTACTGAAACCCAATTGATCTTTTGAGCTTACGGGCTTGGGGCGGACTTTAAACACAATGAAGTAAACTTAGAAAATATTAGAAAATAATAGGCTATTTTCCCAACCCAGCCTTTTTGAACTTCATAATATATATATATTCCAAAAATGAGAAAAAAAAATTAAATAGTAAGAGGTGAGGCTACAGTTAAATATTATCCTCCAAAATATATTAATTTCGGTAAGTTTTAACAAATTAAAAGCAAAAATAAGTGGGAGAGAGAAGTATAGTTAAATTATAATAAAGAAGTCAATTGATATGCATGAACAGTGTTGATGTAACGTGCATGTTAGCAATTATTTTTAGGCTTAACTTAGTTGATGTAACGTGCATGTTAGCAATTATTTTTAGGTTTAACTTATGATCTCAAAGATCATTGTATATAAGTTGATATAGCATTATAAAAGTAACCAAGTTTGGTTAAATGGGTATAAAAATTAGATCAAACGTATTACAAAATGAATGAAATAAGTCCAAAATATGTCAAATAGGTTTAATATGGGTCGAATATGTCGAAAACAGGTAAAACATGTCCAAAATATGTCAAAAGAGTCTAAAATAAGTCAAATCAAATATATAGAAAAATAGGCGAAATGGGTTTAAAATGGTTCAAACGGGACTAAAATGGATCGAACGTGTAAAAAATAAATTAAATAAGTTCAAAATAATTTAAACAGATCAATGAGATTAAATGAATTAAAAATAGGTCAAATGTATCGATAAGGGCATTTTGAACATCTAAGTTTTTAATTTAAATATGAACTCATTAAAACTAATTATTAAAAATATTAACGACCTGCTACGACCCATTTATAATCCGCTTAAAACCATTAATAACCCATTAACATTCAAACTATTTTTGGCCCAAATCATATTGATCGAAATCGAACCCAAACCAAACCAATTTGTCCGCCCAGGTGATTCATAAACAAAGATACCAGATAGTAGTAGATTCCTCGAGATTCTCGCCTCAAGAAGAAAAACCATACTCTGACTAATGAACAATTTGAGATGGTTCCTCTCCGCCGCCGTAGCGGTGCTCCTCGCCGTCGTCTCATCCCGCCTCTACTTATTGTCTCCAATTCGTAAGTACAATCTATCATTTTTCTCAATTATTACCATTTTTTGGTGTTGAATTTTAAACTCAACATGCAAGTATCCCAAGCGCCATCGCCGCCACTGCGCATCAACTTTCCCTTTTTCGGAATTGAAGAAACCCATCAATAATTTCTGTTTTCAAACAAACCCGTATTTCCACTAGTTTCATTGATGTCTTTTTTCTCTTTCTTTGAAGTTTTCATTTTTTTGATCAGAAGTGGTTCTTTTCCGTAATTGGTGCGTGCGTATGTGTTTTCAGAGGTTTGGTTGCATGGCGGAGAAGTGGCGGATTTGTTGGTGACAAATGGGACAATATACACCAGTGACGAAGCTTTGCTTTTTGCCGATTCAATGGCTGTTCGCGGCGGTCGGATTCTCCGAGTTGGCAACTATTCTTCCATGCAGGTCCATTATCAATCTATCTATTAATGCATTTATTCTTTCATTTTTTTGGGTTTCCAGTTTTATTCTTGAGCCATTTCTTTGTCATTGATTTCATTGTGAATTTCTGGAAAAATAATATTTCCAATTCTGTAGTTATTCATTTTCTTAAACATTTTTGGTAGTACTATACATGACTACATTATTAGAGTAATGGTTGTTAATGGTTTCAAGAAATTGAATATGTGGTCGTTAAGTCCTCCAATCTCTCTCTCTCTCTCTCTCTCTCTCTCAGACACACACACAGACAAGCTTACTTCTGATTCTTTTTATGTTTGTGACGTGGGTTAATGCAGGATTTGGCTGGATCCGAGACTAGAACGTTGAATCTACAGGGGAAAGTGGTGGTTCCTGGATTTATCGACTCGCATGTTCACCTTCTCTCTGGAGGATTACAGGTTCTGGATATTATTCTTATGTTTTCTTCATATTGTATGGGAAAATCAAAGCATTTTTCTCATATTGTCAGTCAAGGAATCTGAGAGTAATTGTTGATCTTTATCTGTTTATTTGGATTATAATGTTTGCGGTTCGAATATACAATAAGAAAGATATTACTCTTCTGCCCTCTTTTGATATATTTCCACTTAATGCCCTTTAAATTCAACCTCTCTCTAAAGCATTTAAATTTGTAAATATGGACATCTTCAGGTGCTTTAGGCTTTTAGCTAATTGAATAATGTGATGGCACTGCATTTATTCCTTTATTAGTTTGAAAACTTTGCTATTTTAAGTCACTTTCTCCGCATGCATTTCCACTTTCAGAATATTATCTTACAATGCTACCTTTAAATCTTTTAGACTTCCAGTTCTAATAGGGGTTTAATATACATGAAAAAACACCTGTGTTTTTAATTTTTATTAAAGGGAGTTTTATGAACGTGATAGTTCTTCACAACTTGTAATAAAAAAGATCATATATGTTTTCACCTTATATCCTGCAAGTGCAAAGTAATGCTAAATTCGGGTAATCACAAATTGAATGATAAACTTGAGTTGGGATATTTCCACAGATGGCTCGAGTTCCAGTCCGTGGTGTCACAAAGAAAGAGGAATTTGTAAATAAGGTCAAAAATGCATTGTCAAGTAAGTCTTATATTCATATGCCTTTTTGTTGATCTTTTTTTTCAAATTCTGGACATCAAGAAATTCTTGTCGATAATTGTTAGTTTTTGTTTTCTTTTCTTTTTTTTCCTTCTCCATCAGTTTACTTATTTTAATCTGATGATTTTTTTTTGAGATTTTCATGCTATGATTATCCCTTTTCTTTAGGTATGCATTTGAGCCAAGCCAATAGAAATAAGGCTCAAGGTCAACTCTGCTTGCTTAGTTCGAGTTTATGAGAAAATCAGAGACTTGAGTTCAAATTCAAACTTTTTGATTCTTTTTTCTCATGGAGCCATAAGATGGAACTTTAGCTTGAGAATTAATGTATTATTGGGATAGTTACACGACACGCTCTGAAATTTGACCTAATCACGAGGTTTGAGAAATTACAGAAACTTCCCCTGTCAAATAATTTATGTTATACTTGGATCGAATTTTTTTGATGATGTCATCTCTAATGCATGAATACCCTACTTTACCCATCACAATTACTGGTCAACAGTTGACTTTTATTTTTCATGCTTCAGCTAAACCTCAGAGAATGCCAAAGGATTTTTTAAATTTCTCAAACCTTGGGGGAAGTTTAGTGTAATTAGGCCAAACCTCAGGGTATGCCAGTGTTATTACCCCACGTATTATTTGTGTGTGTGTAAATGCTCTCAAGCCTAGGAGCCAGTATTATTTCACTCGAGCTTGATCTATTAGCTAGCGAGCCATTTCTGTCACCTTATTACTTCTTTGTTAGATCAGGGAGCAATTTTCTAATGTGCCGGTTAATTTCTTAGTTATACAACCTGGATCTTGGTTGCTTGGTGGTGGTTGGAACAATGATTTGTGGGGAGGAGAGTTGCCAATGGCCTCTTGGATTGATGATATTACTCCTCATAACCCTGTAAGAAATTTGGTTTTATATTCTCAATTGCTTTGGTATTTTATTTTATATTATAATCTTGTCACTGATTTTAGATAACCTGTAGGTTTGGGTGACAAGGATGGATGGCCACATGGGCTTGGCTAATTCTCTTGCACTAAAACTTGCTGGAATATCTAATAACACAGAGGATCCTGATGGTGGAGTTATTGTGAGAAACAGTTTTGGAGGTATTATTTCTGTTACTGCTGTATTCTTGATAAATAAGGGTTAATTGCATTAGACCCCTGAAGAGTTTCGAAATAACAAATTGATCAATTTGCACTTTCCATTAGGAATTTAATGCAGTCAATGCCCTTGGTAATTTAGTATCTTTAAGTGGGTTTTTATGTAATATAATAAAATAGGAAAAGAAATTGGGAAGATCATCTAAAAGATTTGACTTAGAAACTTATTTTTTTCCTTTTCTATTCAATCTGTAACTTTTATACGTTAATTATGTGCAGAACCTACTGGTTTGTTGATTGATTCTGCCATGAAACTTGTCCTTTCCTGCATTCCTGAGGTCTCAGTGGAAGAGAGGAGGGAAGCTTTTCTAAGAGCTAGTGATCATGCCTTGAGCAGAGGTGTAACTACAGTTGTTGATGTTGGGAGATACTTTCCTGGTGCATCAACTGAACTCTCGTGGGAAGATTTGTCAGGTTCCTCATACTATTTGTCAAGGATCTTAAAGTAGTAATCTTTTTGTCTTTGAGCAATAATTGCATGGAAGTTTCATCTCTTCGTTATAAAATTACATATGCCTCCCTTATAACTTATTTCCCCCTTCACAGTTACAGCTTTTGTTAATTACTCCACCATCGCACGAAGTTGCAATTCCAATTTTGGTGAACTGTCCAAGTTTGTTTTACATGTTTGAATGATGATATTGGAGTTTATTATTTAAAGTTTGCCGCTTTGATTAAACTGAAAGTGAATTTCTGTAATTTTGAAACTAAAAGGGGAAGTTTGTGTAATACTCTCGCTCTTATAAAAGAGGTTGGTGTATCGACCCTTCACATTTTTCTTTTAAATCCTTCTGGGTCATTTCATGTTAATTAATTATAGATATGTCTCTGCATTTAAATTGTGATTCTTGTTACTTGCAGATGTCTACAGATGGGCTGATTTATCAGAAAAGATGAAGATTAGGGTTTGCTTGTTTTTTCCAATGGAGACATGGGCACGCTTACATGTAAGCCAGTTTCATCAGAATAGATTATACAGACATCTCTTATGTTATACTAAAAAAATTCTCCCCTGGGTCCCCCTTTTTATAGGAGCTTATAAACCAAGCAGGCCGTAAATTGAGCCAGTGGATTTACTTAGGGGGAGTGAAGTCTTTCGCAGATGGTTCTTTGGGTTCTAACAGTGCACTTTTTCATGAGGTAACATTTTTTTACCACTCATTTTTCTGCGCTAAATAACTTTCTGGAATTTAAAATGAAAATTCTTGTATCAGTTAATAGTAACAACTTGTCTTTCTGCAGCCATATGCTGATGAACCACTCAATTATGGCTTGCAAGTGGCAGATACAGATAAGCTATATAATATGACGCTCTCTTCTGATAAAGCTGGCCTCCAGGTGTTGCTTTTTTTTTTTTCCCCTTCTTTCTATGCTGATGTCATTTCTCTTAGTTATACCATCAAGATAAGCATATTTGTAGTATTTTAAATTTATTTCAGGTTGCCATTCATGCCGTAGGTGATCGTGCAAATGACTTGATCTTGAACTTGTATGAAACTGTAGCTTTGAAGAATGGAGCGAGGGACCGAAGATTTAGGGTAAATTTTAGCTCCTATATTTAAGGTGTTCTCATTTGGGATGCAAAAGAGCTGAGTGGAGGTCATTTTTCAAGCTTGAGCTGATCTGACAAATAAAATTTAGTTTGAGCTCAGCTGTCGTCCTTTGCTACAAATTTATGAAAATAAAAATGAAAATCACAAGCTTGAGCTCAAGGTGGAATTTAATACTTTTATTCTTTTGTCCAGTCAGTTTTTCAGGATCAAACTCGAAAATTTTATAATGTACAAAAGAGTACTTGAATAAATTAGTATCATTACTTTGGCATACCCTAAGTTTGACCCAACTATACAAACTTCCTGACCCCACACCCCCTCAAAAGAGTTTACGTAACATGTGGGTCGAAGAATTGAAATTTCGATGATGTTATCCCTATTTTTCTATGAAAACATATTTTGCCCTTACAATAACTGATCAAGATTTGCTTTTGAATTCATGTGTGTGATAATATGCTATACGCCCTCAGGGTACTTCAGGGGAAATTTTTGCTATTTCTCAAAGCCCCAGAGGAAGTTTTATAATTTCTCAAAAACTCAGGGAAGTTAGTGTAATTTTGTGTAATTATGCCAAATATTAGGGTATGCCAGTGTAATTATCCCGTGAAATTATGTGAAATTAAATATGTATAATTTTACAGATTGAGCATGCTCAGCATTTGGCTCCTGGGACAGCTGTCAGATTTGGTGAAGAACGAGTTTTTGCTTCAGTGCAGGTTCTTTTCTCTCCTGGACCCTATGTAACATTTTTAAATTTAATTATATTGAACGAAGTATACTTCCTATTCTCAATACTCGTTTTCATAGTTTGTATTCATACATCTAATGAAATTGAACCATTATTAATTCGTCTAAGTTACAATTGATGACACAGCCTGATCACTTATTAGATGATGCTGATTCTGCCACAAAAAAACTCGGGATCGAGAGGTCACATGGAGGATCATATTTACTTCGTTCAATCCTAGCTGGCAATGCTGAGTTAGCACTTGGCTCTGATTGGCCGGTGAGAGAAACTAATTTCGAGTGATACTCCTGGATTCGGGATAATTTAAAGAATCTGTCTGATTCTAAAATAACTCCAAATTTCATTTTTCTTGTGATTTATTGTCTCAATTCAGGTGGTAGATATTGATCCTTTGAGGAGTATAAAGACAGCAAGGAAAAGAATACCCCCTCGTTGGGATAAAGCTTGGATTCCATCTGAATGCATTAGTCTTCATGAGGCCTTGACTGGGTAAGATTACGATCTTTAACTATTTGTAGTTACACAAGTTTCCTTTCTGAGCTCAAAATTTACAAATGCCGCTTTTGGCCATTGGAATTTGATCAAATAGGTATGTAATGAATATCGTTTTGATAAATGTGTACAATTCCAACATATATAGTTCTTTTGAATAAGGAAAGAAACTTCTTGTAATACCAGAGATGTAGAGAGATATGGAGCATGTGGCAAAATATTATAGGGCCAAACATCTACAACCCTGAGGTTGGGGAAAATTGCAAACAAGTCCCTCCTCTTTCGTTTTTTTACCAAAAATCCTCTGACATTTGCTCGCCATTTCTACAAATTCCGTTAGGGTTCCCCTTATTGCCATTTTTTATGAAATATCCCAGAATTCCCTTCTAAGACTGGGAAAGTAGTTAGTTCATTTTTCATGACAAGAATATGCCTCAGCACTGCACTCACATAACCTTTGTTTTATTATATCTTTAGCATTTCAAGACTGTTTTGTATGGTTTTTTTTCTTTTTTAAATATAGTCGTTGACGGTCACTCAACATCTGTCGCGCCCGATGGTCTATATCAACTCTGTTTGGAGTAGGGTCTATCCTTTTCTGATAGAAATTACACGAGCAATCAAATGTTAGGGGGCTTTGGTAGAAAACAGAACAAAAGGGATTGTTTGTAGTTACCCCAAACCTCAGTAGTAGTATATGGAAAGCTGAACAAATATGATTCAATAAATCAAAACACCATGACACAATTCCTAGTCTACATTTGGATCTTTTATTAAAGATGCATGGTGGCTGTCAACCTATTCGACACGTTCCCTCCAAGGGGGTATACCTTGGTAATTTTTCCATTATTTCCATTATGATTCATTGAAAGCCGGTTAAGTAAGGGCGCCAATGTAATTTTCCGAAATGTAGGGGGCCTGCCTGTAATTATGTAAAATCTCACATGGCAGGTACACCATTTCAGCTGCTCGTGCGTGCTTTCTTGATGAGGATATTGGATCTCTATCTCCTGGTAAAATGGCTGATTTCGTTGTTCTATCAGATTCTTGGGATAAGTTTGCTGAAGAAGCTTCAGCTTCTGTTGAGGCAACTTATGTTAGTGGATTAGAAGCATACTCTAGTGCAGCTTTTAAAGGAGATTTATGAAGTGGGATTGGTGCCAAAAAAAAAAAAAAAAAGGCTGTTTCATGAAGTACAAATAGGGAGGTGTGTGTGTGTGTTTATGTGTTTTATTTGTTGTATTTTTGCTGAGACTTGTCGAATAGCTTAAATAGGTGAACAATGCAAACATCATCTCCTATCGTACATAAGGGGCGTAGCGTATGCATGAGAAGAGGTGCATCTAGTATTTTTTTAGACTGAGTTTGACTAAAACCAACTCCTATACTACAAAACTAGTCGAACCTTACGGATTAGTCTTGCACGAGATATGCATATAAGCAACTAAGCAGCAAACAAAAGAAAATAAAAAGCCTATAATAATCCTAAGTCTTTGCTAGTTGTCCAAGAGTACCTCCTTTCCATTCGCTAAAGAATCTAATAGCCTTTTACTTGGTTAAATTGTTACACGGTAAATTTCACTTTTGCTTCCATCATGGATTAAATGTTATGTGATGCATTAAGGCAGCGATATGAACTTGGTGATATGAATTTTTCTACAATTTTTTATGTGAAAAGCATGAGATTCCATACTACATAATAAAATAATATTTTTAAATTATATACTAATTTAATTGGATTAAATAAAACACTCTTTCTTACTGTACTAACTTGAGTAAATGAAGTTTGAGATATTTACTAATTTAATTGAATTAAGTTTAAAATAAGTATAAAATATTTTTTGTTATTTTCTGATTTCAACAAATTAAATTTGGGTTAGAATTGGTGTTATTCACATAACGATCTCCTTTCCATATCTTCTAAACTTATCCGTCAAAGGTACTTTCTACCAAAATTGAGTTTTTCCTTCTATTTTTATGTTTTGTGTTTTTTTCTTTTTAGCTTATTAGCTCCAACGATATTGCAATAATTCTTTTAATTTTCTTATTTAAGGGTAAGATGTAAATATATAGTTAAAATTGAAACTTCACCCGTTTATTACCTTTGCTTTTCTGCTACGGACAGCTTCGAGCTTGCAGTAACTGCTTAATTGTTTTCAAATGAATTGAGTTTGCATGCTTGCGAGCTTATATACTGAGTTAATACAAATTTGAGTTTGGATTTAAAAATTTTAAACTCGAACTATGTCATGGTTTAATTCGAGTCATATCCCGGTTGAGTCCGAGTTTCTTTTTTTTCTTTTCCTTGCGAATCTTTATAAATTAATTATTATTATTATTATTATTATTATTATTATTATTATTATTGTTGTTGTTGTTGTTGAAAATCAAGATTTGTTGAGAATGTCAAGTTGGTCTGTCCATGCAAACCATGCAATCATATTTTCAACTCACCATACAGCCATATACCAAATTCACTATTTGACCACATATTCATACCTTTTTACCATGTTTGTATTGTGGATAAAAGGTGTATCTCCTCCTATAAATATGAGGTTGTAATTTCACATTATGTACTACGAAAATTAGATAAAATTCAATATAGCTTCAGCAGTTGAAATTCCTTATAATTTTAGTTTATTTTCTTGCTTTTATTATTTAGTTTATAATATGTTATCAGCACGATCGTCTAGTCTTTCGGAATCAACAATTGTTCTTCCGGCGACTCATTCAAGTTTTTCGACAAATCAACTATAGTTCTTCCGGCGAGCCCTTCAAGTTTTCCGACAAATCATTTTCCCAACAAACCGACTCTAATCCTTTTTGGAAAAAAAAAAATCAACTCCAAGACAAAAGGTGAGATTATTTATGAAAAATGGTTAAGCCTCCCAATAATAATATTTACATATATATATATATGATGGACGTCCTAACCTCCCAATGTTAATACTTACTTATATAATGAAAGATCATACCTCTTATTTATATTTGTTTAGACGATATATAATTTGTGCACTTAAATCTCACTTTAATTGTTGATATTTTTAGGGGCACTTCCCAAAAAATCCCCATGAGTTTGGGAAGTTCCTTTTTACTCCCCATTTTCAAATACATCATTTGGAGTTTTAGGTACGTGATTCTGGGATTTAGATACGCGATTTTGGGATTTAGATACGCAATTCTGGGATTTAGATACTCCCCATTTTCAAATACATCATTTGGGGATTTAGATATGCGATTCTTGAGTTTTTATACATCATTTTTTAAAATGGGGAGCTAAGAGGAATTGAACTTATCATTTTGGGAGTTTTCGGGAATTCCCCGATATTTTTATTTATATATTTATTGTTTGCATAAAAAGAATTATTATCATTAATTTCTGCATTTAGCTTTATTTATGTTCTAAATAAATAAATACATATATATATATATATATATATATATATATATATAATTTTTTTATAAATTGGTGATTTTGGCTAAACACAAGTCAATTCACTTTTATACCTTGATTCTCCCAAAAATGAAATTTTTTTAAATTTCATGTATCACGATGTTATCAAACCTGGCGCTCCTTTCATTAGTTGTAGTATCGCTTGTATACTCATTCTTAGTGTAGATATCCCAAAAGCGGATCGTAACATGTACATCATCTTTATTATGTTCCCTTATATTCCTTTTCTACTTATTGGCCTAGGATTCGAATTTAGTTTTTAAATTATTATATGCATTATTTGATTGAATAAATGTATTAATCGTCTTTCTTTATCTTATATTAGCTATAAGCATGTCAAATCTTACGAAGCTTGGATTCACGACCCTAGATATCTCTTAAAAAAATTATTTGTCATGGTTGCTTGATACAAAAATTTATTTAAATGCAAAAGGTATCAAAGAGACAATAACTAAAAAAAATAAGGCATCCGCCAAGATACGGCAAGGGCCGTGATTTTTATCCATCATCACATTGATGAAGGGCCAAAAACAGAATGTTTAATTTGGAAGATCCACTTAAATTGTGTGATAACTTAAGAGAACGATATGATCATCAGAAAATTGTCATTCTCCTTAACGCTCGTTATGAATGGATGCATTTGAGGTTACATGATTTGATTTACTTGAAAATATATATTATACCTTTCACGCCTCAAATTTGATCCTGCATCACCAATATCGCGAGAAGAGATTCCATAAATATTCTCAATTGATTACATGACTCTTGGTAGCAGAAATGAATAATGAGTTATTATTGAAAAATCATGAAAGTCATCCTACCAGATTTGCTCCATTACCAGATTTTGTCATTTATATATTTTTCATTTCTGAGTTTAAATTTAGTATTTTTGAATTATTAATTTATTTAATTGAATAATATAATTTTTTTGACATGTTTGGTGTATGTTTGTAATTTATATATTTTTATATAAAAAAAGTTTGTATCTAATGACTGATTCAAAAATACAAAATATATTATACTCAATAAAAACAAAGTTTATTAATTATATATATAAATTATTAATATTAGTTTTTTTAATATAATGTAATTTTAAAAATATGTTGCAATATTACAAATACATTTTTGAATATTATACTTTCTAACAAAACCGGCCCTCAATTTTAATGTATATTACAAAACAATTCCCGAGTATATTTTAGTTATTTCATAAATAATAAAATAATACAAAGGGTACTATAGGAAGTCCAGACTCCAGTTGGTCAAATGCATTCTAATGGAAAGTGACTAAAATATATATTCTCAAATTAGAGATACTGCGTTGTAATTTCGCATATTGTAATGGTAGCCAGATGTAATTTCACTAAATTAAAAGCAAAAGAAAAAAAAAAAAAAAACACGTAACACGTATTTCCACGGTAAAATATTTGAATAGTACAAAAAAGTTGAAAAAATTCCTTTTAGGTCCCCAGTTTTGAAGAAGTTCCCATTCAATCCCCAATTGAAAAACAAAATTCCTTTTAGGTCCCCACAAACAGTACATGTTCGTACATTGTCTTTAGGAATTGCGTACATTTTTTGTAGCACCCTAGACCCCAAGGCGCCACATCCCCCGCACTGTAACCTCGATCCACGTATGAAATGGACAGTTCATACATAAACCAAGACCACAGCGAACGGGTGACAACAAAACGACGCTCTAGGCGGGACACTCTCCCCAACAAAACCAACATTCATGATAAAGAAAGCGGAAGCAATAAAATTCAATTATACGAGTATATAGGTACCAATTAACTATCAATACATTATGATCTCTTAATAATATACATAACCATATATCCAAAATATTAATATCGAGCAATAACATGAAATGTTCCAAAAGTACTATACATGAAGGTATGAAACTAGACCCGTGGAAATGCAAGACTCGACCAACTCCCGCCTAGCACAACCACGCTCAAAAGGTACCTGAAAAGTGGAGTATCAGTCTACCGAAGACTGAGTGAGGGGCAATAAATAAATATAACACACATCACATGCAAGGTATAGCCTCGGGTGAAGATTTTTGAAATGAAAGGAATATATACATAATTCAAAGTACTTAATCTTTGCCCGAGATTACAACCAATCGATTTAACACGTTTAATTTATCATGCTTGTCAATATCATGAACATGTGGCCCTGGCGAATAAGGGCAATCTCCAACCGAACTCCCAATCGTGAACAATACGTGATCATGCTTGCTTGCTTGATAAATAAGTGATCATGCAATATGTTTTAGTGCTCACATAGACAATTTCATACTTGAAAACATGCAATAACCCGAGGATAACCCGACATGCCGGATTAATCCCCAGTCTCCTTCTTCCTCCGGGTGATAGCGAGTTTGCAAGGCTCGACTATCCACGACATGGTGTGTGTAGAGGACATGACCCTCTAGACACGGAACTCCTTCCACCACTAATCTCCTAGTGGCTTCGGGGGTGATCCCAACAATGTGAGAATAATTCAGGAGTTACCCGTCAGCCCTTGCTTTCCCGGTTGGCTCAAGAATTACCCTCGGGCCCACGTGCAATCATGTACTCGCCTAACATGCTTGAAATCATTACAATCATGAATTGCTTGCTTGAAACTATTTATATTTTGGAAAACGTTTATATTTATAATAGGTTTTGGCCGAAAACTCGCACATAAGGGTTATAGGGTTCGTTTTTACCAAACAAAACCTCACCTTTCTTGCAAAATAAAATAAAGAAGCGTTCTAAGGAGCTTGCTCCCCGTCCACGCCCTCGTGACCTTAAAATGAAGAAATGGATGAAGAAGATGATGAACTCTCAATTTCTTGCAATATTTCTTGATGATTCTTGAGATGGATGATGAAAATCACTTCTTCCCTTTTTCTTCTTGGAATACCGAGAGAGATGAATGAGTTGGGAAATATTTTTGGGATAAGATTGATCAAGGAAGCTTGAGGAAGCTTATAACGTTACATCCATTCTTGGTTTGAGTGAAACCATTCAATTTGCCAATTAATCCTTGAATTGTTTAAGTTATGCAATCGAGTGTATGAGGTTTTAAAATGTGATCAATTAAGTCCTTAAAGTTCATGCAATTAAGTCCCCAAAATTTTAGAAAGTATTTAACTAGGGACAATTTGGTAATTTTATCACTCTCGGTAATTGATTTCATGCAATAAATATTTTTCGTATCATGAAATAATATTTTCAATGATATGAATTTAAAGAATTGATATAAATTATGTTTCATGAATTTTATAAAAATATGAATGCCACGTAAGAATATATTATAAATTAAAGAAATAAAATAAACCTACGCTCAAAACGCACACGTGGCGTGCTTACCTGTTCATCCGGAAACCGGGGCGTTACATTTTTGAGGGAATTGCGTATAAAAATCTCAAAATGTCGTATATACGAGATTCCGGGATTTTTATACGCAATTCCCTAAAAATGTACGCAATTCCTAAAGACAATGTACGAACATGTACTGTTTGTGGGGACCTAAAAGGAATTTTGTTTTTCAATTGGGGAGTGAAAAGGAAATTCAGTTTACACTTGGGGATTTTTGAGGAATTATCCGTATTTCGATTTCACATGCTGGCACTCCTTTTTCCCCACTTGCCAAACTGATCCAAACAACACAACCTTCGCAACTTTTGTGTTCTCCGGTCATGACTATAAACCTCACTAAATGCCAGTTCCAAAACATTAATGAACTTGCATAATCTTCCCCAAATTAACCACAAGCGAACCAACGTCCAATCGCACGTCATTTTCCCAAAGAAAAATGAAAAAGAAACAACTTAACACAAACTCAATACATACCTACAGGGGTTGGTCGGAGCATTTAAAGGGTTAGTTCTCGATGACAAAGATCCGGGTTCGAATCCTTCTAACCGTTTGGGGGTGTGTGTGTTAAAAAAACAAGAATTTGACAAATAACATCAACCAACTAGAAAAATGATATATCTCCAAAACTTTTGCACAAGACCACCATTTTTGTCGAATTCACTTAATCAAACGGTCACATTTTGACCTACGACAGGTCTCGGATCAGTACCGACTCTCAACAGCTCCTTCTCCGCTCCCATTGCTTTGATTGGATGAGCTACCATACACTTGAATCTATTTTATCTCTGTTTTCCCCTTTTTTGCAATTGAAATTAGGGTTTTTAGCCTTTAGATGAACAAGTGTCCGGTGTCCCCCCACTGAAAGAAGCTGTGGACTTCTTTAAAGAATAGATATCAGAACCAAAATTTTGTATAAACGAAAATTAACAATTTATAATTAAAGAAAATAAATTGTGTCCCCCCACTGAAAGAAGCTGTGGACTTCTTTAAAGAATAGATATCAGAACCAAAATTTTGTATAAACGAAAATTAACAATTTATAATTAAAGAAAATAAAAGTATAAATATTTTAAAATATTAAGTAATTTTCAAATTTTAGGGCCAGGGCCCTGCCCCTGCTAAAGAATGTAAGAGACGTCAGGTTCAGGGATTAGAGTCATTTTATTTTATCTTTTGTTTATTGTGTTTAGACACATGTTTAATTCTTAGAGGTAAAAATTAAATATTGAGAATTTAATTTTTCACCCAAACTTTCAGATATTATTTAATGGAAAAATTAGGGTATAACGGGAAGTTTAGGTCTTTTTATTGGAATCCTAAAAAAACACTAATAAAGACTAAAGATGTATAAATATACAATATATATGTAAGTGTGTGTACATATATAAAACTTATAAATTGTAGCAGAATATGATTTCATATTAATAATATACATTGTAATCTTTATGATTTATTAATAACTAGTAATTTTGTACGTTGGATGCATGTACAAATAAGAAAGAATTATTGTATAAATATATTAAAATATAAATAAACGGGTAGCATAAGATAATATTATATTAATAGTTATAAAAATTTAAAATATAAAAATTATATATAAGAGAAAAATATAAGTGATGAAAAAAAATTATGAAGAGAAGTGACAAGAGAAAAAAAATATAAGAAATAAAATCTAATGAAATTAATTAATAAATAAATTAAAAAAAAAAAAGAATATTTTTAGAATGGTTACTCCTTATACGCTTTTGGAGTTGAGAATGTAAAATCAAGACAATTAATTTCAAACCCCAAAAGCATAACCCAATTTCTGTAACAGTGACTTCAGCCGGAAACACCCTCCCTTGCGGCCAGCTACCACCGCCGCCGCACCTTTCTTCTCTAACCACCACGGCACCACCGTCTTCTCCGTCATCCACCACCTATTCCCGCCGCTATGTAAGTTCATCAGTTTTTATACCGTCTTCTCCATCAGTTTTTGCCTCTCTGTTTCCTTAAAACTTTTTGATCTATTTGCAAACTCGTGATTTAGGAATTGGGGTTGAAAGTTGGAGGGGTTAGTTCATGGGAATGGTGTGAAATTAGGACTCTTGTTGGTTGAATTGCTGGCGGACTTTGAATGTTTGATAGTTATGTACTCTTCTATTGCTGACAATGGAAGCAAAAAAGATACTATTTTTATTGTTTTGGCATTTAGCTGATTCAAAGTTCGAATTAGACATTTTTGAGGAATAGGAAAAAAGGGATGTGAATCTATGGTGTGATTAATATGAGAATTCTCGAATGCTTTACTTTAAAAAAGAAAGAACAATTCTTGTTATTTTGGGACAGGCTCGGCTCAAGACGCACTCCTAAATGTACTCATCATTTTCCTATAAATTTTTGGAATCCATGGGAATTGGTAATGAGATTGAATAACTTATTCCTTGTCACTGCACTTAAACTTTTACTTGCTACTTATATTCGATTTTTGCGGCGTTTGAAACTATTTAGAATCCAAAATGTGGAAACTTGTCTCTGTTTCCTGTGTACCTTTCTTTGTCGTTTGTGAAGGAACTATGAAGTCTTCACAATATTGGAAAAGATTGAAGTTGTTCATATCAGGGAATACTGATTTTTGGCATCATCCAATCTTCATTAATTTGAACATTATTATCAGGCTTCATTTTATCTTGGTTTCTAATGTATAGTCGCTTACTAGCCTTGGGTTGAATGATTTGAAACAGGATGGTAAGCTGCTGAAAACTTTTACCACGTCACCAGAGGGGTTACCAATATCACTCAGCAATGATCACTAAACGATTTAGAAACCCAAAAAATCATATCAAGAAATTTTTCTTCTCCTCTTGGCATAACCCAATCTCTCCCCTCTCTAACCATCTTCCACCTCCGTATTCCTACACTCAGACACAAACTTATGTTGAGGTTTACATGAAATGGAAAAAAGACCCGTACTATGACTCCATCAATTCAATCCACAAGTCTCTTGAACTGAAACCCATAATCTCCCTGAAAAACTTCATCATATCATCATCGTCCAATTCAGATGAAAATTATAGTATTCCCATCTCAGCTGTCTCCAAAAAAGGCAGAGACTTTGGTGTAAACATTAAGGTCTTAAGGTTCATGAGGAACTATCCTTCTTTCTTTGAAGAGTTTAAGGGACCCCTTTACAATTTACCATGGTTTAGACTGACCGAGAAAGCTGTTGAGCTTGATAAGGAAGAAAGAATGATTTATGAAGAATATAGATCCGACATTGTGGGAAGATTAGAGAAGCTTATATTGATGAGTGGCAATAGAAAGACCCTTCCTTTGAAGGTGATAAAGGGCTTAAGATGGTACCTAGGCTTGCCTGATGAGTTTTTCAGTGACCCTTTGGATTACGTTGGAGGAAATGGATGTTTTAAGATTGTGGATGTTGAAGATGGGTTGAAGGGTTTAGCTATTTCAGAAGAATATAACGATGGAAAAAGTGGTAGAATTTTCACAATAATGCAGAAGAACGCAATGAAGAAAGGAGTATATAATGGCCGTGGAGATGAGGCAATTGCATTTCCTTTGTTTCCCTCTCAAGGGCTGAGGTTGAAGCAGAAGATAAAAGATTGGTTGCATGAATTTCAGAGTCTTCCCTATGTGTCTCCCTATGATGATTTCTCGTGTTTGAATCCCGACTCCGATATATCAGAGAAACGGGTTGTGGCCTTGCTTCATGAGTTGCTGTCCCTCTTTGTTGAACATGCAGCTGAAAGAAAATCAATAATTTGTTTGAGGAAATACTTGGGCTTGCCACAGAAGGTTCACAAGGCTTTTGAAAGGCACCCCCACATGTTCTATTTGTCTTTGAAGAATAAAACGTGCACCGCTATTTTGAAAGAAGCGCATTGTGACGAGGGGGCGATTGAACCGCATCCTCTGGCGAAGGTGAGGAAAAAGTATATCGATTTGATGAAAGAATCGGTTGTTATAATGCGGAATAGGAGATCGGGTAGTAATGATAGGTTTTGTGATCAAGAAAATGCTGGTTTCAAGGACTTGGATTGTGCAGATGACGAAAGGTCTCAGCTTGACTATATGTGATTGTAGGGAGTAGATAAAGTAGAGAAAATGTTATAATTCGCTTTGTATCACCTGTAAATATGAGCTTGTATACTGGGAATCACATGAATGTTGTTTGTTTCATGAAGAAAGAGAATGGATATGAAGTTTATTTTCTTGAGTACAGGATGAAATTTTTGCCCTCACTGGTTCTTAGCTTTTCTTCCTCCATAAAGTGTAGACCAATCAATTTAATACATTTGGCTTTTATCTTCTGGTAAATAAGCATGAACATTATATAATCCCCTAACATGAGAAATTCTAACTCAACTGAATTAGACTAATATATGTACAAATATATTATATATTTATATTTACCATTTGATCGATCTTTCTTTCTCAAATTCTGCATCTCCTCGTTTAATTTTATATTTCATCTCATGTCTAATCTATCTATACCGCTCACATGTGTTGGTAGGAACTTGGAAATTGGAATTGAGATTTGGATTCTGATTAGGAGAATAAGATCAAATACAAAATCGAAATAGGAAATCCCATATCCCAAAATTTCTCCTTTTCGCGCCAAGAAAAGCAAATTTGTGATCTAAATTTCTAAATTAAAGAAATCATCATTATTTGCCCTCGGCGCTCTGAAAGGTGAGTAAAAGAATTAAAGCACAACACAAACTGATACAACTGCGAATTACCTCTGATTTTACTATTTGCAAAATCAACTATATAACATAATTTACAAAGGAGGCAATGTTTGTTTCAATGTGTGTTTTTCATCCCCATTTTCGTGCACCTTTTCTCTCCCTGTCATACAAAGCTTTTTGAGTCCCAACATCCCAAAGAACTCCTAGCCTTTGGGACCAAAAAAAATAAGTACAACAAATGTACTCCGACCTCATCATAACCTTCCTATTCCCGGCTCAAACCGCTCGTCTAGCCCTACGAAAACCACTTCGGATCCTCTATTTCAAATGCTGTTCTTTCATGCTGTATCAACTGTAAAAATGCCAAGTGTACGAATTACCGTAAATCGCACACGCTTGGCATGCATCTGTTAGATGACTTAGGAGTGGCTGCTGTCCAAACAAGGCCCAAGCTAAAGAGGATCATTTTACTCGCCCCAGATAGCGAGGATCACAATCTTGCAGTAAGAATTAATTGCATGCACAAAATGGCCCACGAGGGGCGTGTTTGGATGCCTTCAAGTGTCTTCGGTGAAAATTCTGAATATGAAATCACGAAAACGCTTTGAGTACTGTCTCGGGTCCACGGCAGATATCGATGTGGGGTCGTATTGGAAAGACTTGTATGCATGTTCTAGCTTCTTGCTGATGTCATAATCTTGCAATATGTCTATTATACCGAATACTAGGATGACATCATAGTACTCGCCGGTTGGCTCCCCAACGAGCTGAGGTTCACCACCGTTTCTTCTCAGGGCTATTTCGGCTCGTGCAGGCATGTTGGAACCTAATCTGATCGATGCCCACCTGGAAAAAACATGAGATTGTATTAATAATGAGAAAAAAATTGAACCTTTTTATTGGTTGAATACGAAGAATACCGTATTAAATGACTGCCTCATCTAATATGCAAAAACCAATGCATTCTTTTTTCACTCAGATTTCATCTAGAACTCTGTATTCAGCCGGGTATCTAATACCATATTAAACAACTGTCTCATTTGAAAGCTTACCCTATGAGAAGAAAACATGAAATAATATCTCAACATGAACACCACGTACCACTTAGCATCGATGACGAGATCCATATTGGCCGAGGAGGGTCGCGAAGTAGCTGTGCCACTAGTTTGGTTGCCGTTCCCAACTAAATTTGTCAAGAATTTCCACATAAGAGAGTACTCTTTGATAAAATTATTACAAAATAAATCGGAAAAACAAGAGCGAGTAATAGCCAAAGCTTTAAACAAGTACCATTAGACATTCGAGCTCTGGAAATATTGGCCCGAGTGTTTAGTGGCTCCCCAGAATGAGACATTTCTCTGAAGTGAATGCCAACCAAAAGGCTATAATCCATAATCCTCTCTTGTTCAAGAAATTCGCAGTCTCTGTCGACTTGCCTGCACATTCATTTATTTATTTTTATGAATATTTTGCAAAAGAATAGTAAATTATCATGCTAGTAAAAGTCAAACAATCAGAAAAAAAAATTGAAGGAATAATTCAGTAACATACCCTGAGATTTGATCTTAATTACACAAACCTCCCCTAAGCTAATTACAAAAACTTCCCTATCAAAGAGTTTACGTTACGATGACTTTTGATGTTTAATTTTTATTTTTTTGGTCTAAATAATCTCTAATTTTTATGGATACACTATGTCTCCCTTCACACTTATCGATCAATATTTGCATTTAAATTTATGACTGTAATAGCATGCGTTAGACCAAACCCAAGTTTTGCCACAGGAAGTTTTCATAATATTTTAAATCAGAAATCAAGGTGTGCTACTGTAGATATCCCAAAGTTAAAGTACCTGCAAAACTCTTCGAACCAAGAATTCTGCAATCTGAAGATAAAATTCAAGTCAAGATCTTTGAGTGTGGTTGTCGAGTCAATCTCAGATTCGGGCTTCACAGTTAGACGGCCATGCGAAGAACCCTTCAAGTCGAAACGTCTGTGAATTGGATAATCAGTACAGAACAAATTTCCCATAATGACAAACCGCACCTGTTTAAAAATTGCATAATATTGTACTTTAGGGGCCTTAGACATATACCATAGATTTTCGAATATGTTTAAATGGATAAACAGTTCAAAATTCATTTACCTTCTTTTGTCCCTGTCCAGCCATCTTCACACAATGAAGCCCGAAGAATTTGGTCACCAACGTGTTTTCAAAGGCCCGAACATGTTTATAATAGGCCGGAAGCATTCTTTTGAGCACCTGCTACGGAATCAAAGAAGTTGAATAAAACAAAGTATAAAAGAAGCCAAAATGAATGTCATATATATAGAAAAGAACTCACTTTTACTTCTGATTTCTTCATCGTTTTTATCATGTATTTGTCGTCGTTGGTCAAGTAAAAAAAGCTTCCACTTTTTCCAGGTGAAGAGAGCTCCCTAAGGGCCTCATTTCCACATAATGACAGCATGTAATCGGCCGGATCAACCTTAAATAATTTTCTAAGGGTCCTGATCAAGAAAATCACCATAATTATCCAATAAATTCATAATTATGCAATATAAAATGCTTACAAAAACTCACAAAACAGCTTTTTATATTTATTTATTTTCAAAATCCTAAAAGGAATCGCACCCCCCTTAGAACTTCACCCTTAACCCCTTAACGAAATCATATTTCACATGAAAGTATATAAAACCCTTAAAAAAAATTACCCCCGGCTTAGTCAAAATTCAATTTTCCCCCTAAATAATATCCTGGCTCCATATATCATTTAACAATATTGCAGAAATGGAGTGAGGGGCTAGTAGGCAGTCACCCCTCAACGCTATCTAAAAGTTTCTTTGAAATGAATTTTCATAAAATCCTAAAAAATCACGCCAGCTTGGTAAAAACTCAATCTTGGCCCGTAGATAAATTCTCAGCTCCATATATCAACTTGTATATTGAGATAGCAGAAAAAGTTACCTGAAAACCAAAGGGCAGTAATCCTTCCATTTGAACTCACATGATTGGTGAGGTGGTGTATGTTTGGATCCTTCCGGTGGAAATCTCGTCCATATTTTGTCCCTCGGATCAAATGCCGACGCTTTGAGATCAAGCGATGTAGATGGAGCAGGTCTTCCTACAGAATGTCTGAATACAATGGAAATAAATGAGCTAAAACCATGGAAAAGAACATACATCAGAATATAAGTTATAGTCATTCATCTTGCAGAAATCAATAGGATCAAATCAATGCCTGCATCATTTCATGCTGCAGCAATCCAGATAAACGTAGCCTAACAATTTCATATCATTTTCTATGGAAAACATTAAAGAAAAGAAAAGGAAAAACATGAATCACCTTATCCCTAGCTGCAAATTAAGCATGAGCTCATAGTTCTTGTGCCCTTTAGATATTACATGCCCCTGCCTTTTAGCTGGCTTTATGATGATATGAGATCGTTTATATCCTAATTCCTGATCTCCATTTAAACATTCATTACTACCTTCAAAGGTGCTTAAATCAGATTCTGAGCCACAATTGCTTAATCTAGGATCATTCTCTTTACAGTTCTTGGACAACCAAGGAACCGATTTCAGAGAAGGAAAAACCGAAATCTTTTCCCCAACATTCACCCTACAATCACTGAGACTAATCGTATAAACTTCTTGAGGATCAAACACATAACCACCCTCCATCATATGCAAACTCGAAGGATAAAAAGTCCCATTTTGCTCCTTAGGATTCTCACTCCAAACACCAACATAAAAACTCCCATCAACAAAACGATACGTCCCGTTTCCCTTAGGCAATCCATCGTGCCAATTCCCATCGTATTGATTCCCATTAGCCCAAATCATGGTCCCAACCCCGTTGATATTACCATTTCTCCATTGGCCAATATATTGATGCCCATTTCGCCATTGGTACCTACCCCTACCGTGCGGGCGCCCCTTTCGCCATTTCCCTTCATACAAATCCCCATTTTCGTAATTCCGCACCCCCTTTCCGTGCCTCTTGTTGCAGGACCAGGAGCCTCTATAGGTGTCATTAGAGGAACCTGTGTATGTTCCCTCACCATCCATGTAGAAATTAGCGAATTGCCCCTCGTATGTGGCGCCGGAAGGCCAACTGAACTTGCCCTTGCCTAAAGCCTTCCCTTTACACCAATTGCCTACATACATACAACCATCCGACCATAAATACTTGCCATGGCCATTAGGGCAGTTTTCTGCCCATTGGCCCATGTAGATATCGCCATTAGGGAAGACCTTTTCAACGTGGTGGATCTCATTAGGGTTCTGAATTTCTTCTTCTTCTTCTTCGTCGTCGACATGGGCCACTGACATTGTCGTGAAAATGCTGTTGGCCCTTCTCTTCGGAGTGGTTGCTGTTGTCTGAGGCTTCTTTACCTTCGTTTCTCTGCTCATAATTCCCTTAAAGACTCCACCTTTCCTCCTGATAAAACCTCAAGAACTCGCTTTTCCCACCTTTCCGGCGTCAGCCCAGATCAATATTTCTTTGGAACATTGCTGTGAGGTCTGAGGATGAATCAATAGCCATATTTCAGACAACCCCAGATGAAGAAACTAAGAGATCAAAGACAATATCACATTCTCTGTCATTTCTAGTGTGTTTGTTTCTCTGTTTGTTTGTTGTTTCCTACTTCATCTGCTGAAATGTGTGTGGTTTTCAGAAGTGTGGGGTTTTGATGTAATCTCGAAAAGAAGAACAGAGGTGACTGTTGGATTGTTTGAGAGAGATTAAGGGGAAAATGGGGGTGGGAAAAATCAAAAAATACCCCCAAGAACTTACATAGAACAACTTGCTTTTCCTGAAACTAAAGGGGTCAAGGAAGATTTCTTGAAAAAACAGAGAACCTGCTTCATTGACAGGAAAAGCAAAAGAAAGAAAACAAGACCAATGGCACCCTTTTCCTTTTCTTACAGGTTTTTTTTTTTTTTTTCTTTCTTTTTTTCCTTTTAATTAATTAAAATTTTTAAAATACACATTCTGTCTCTTTTTTACCCTTTTTTCATTTTTTTTTTCTATTTATTAAATTTTTTATTTTTTATAATTTTGTGATTGGATGGGAACCTGAAAATTCCATTATTCAACAAGACATAATTGTTGGGTTCCGGATTTGGCTCCTAAATCTTCTAAAGAACCTAACAAATGGAAGGAAGGGAAAGACATGGTGGGTGTGATGTGTTTGCCACTTTTGGTCTCCTTTCAGACAGTATATATGTTATATTATATGTATATATATTTATTGCAAAATAGTTGGTTTAGTTTTGTTACCATTTTCAAACAAACTTCAATACTTCACCCACTTTTTGTCCTTTCTGTCTCACCTTATCAATAATATGAAATATTTTTTTTCTTTTTTTCTAATATGAAATATGATTCCACTGAATATTAAAAATTATAAAAATGAAAACTCAAGTTAAAATGAGTTCCACTTTCTATTTTATTCTGTCAGCAAATATATTGAAATTATTTTTAAAAAATTATAGTTAACCTTTATATTGTCTCTTTTTTTTTTTTCTTTTTTTTATCCCTTATTAATTCTCAATATTCATATCAATTATATTTTTATGTATTGATAATTGCTCATATCCATATTTAATATAAATATAACTGAAAAACTATAGGAACATTTTGTCTATTAATTACAGTAACCACTACTTGTTTATCACTATGAAAATTTAATAAAATGAGATTAATTATTTTTGCTGGACAGGCCGAATAACAAAAATAATTGAGATTAATTATGGTATTTTCCCCATGGCTCAGTGGTATGATCGGCAATATAAATAATGAGACTGTTTTGTTGTTTTCTAACGTGTAACATTTCATTTTTTTCTTGAAATGTTTAAATCGCATATTTATTTCTCTATATCGTAATAACACTTTTCAAAAGCAGCAAACTAGTAAGTTGATGTGACTAACTTTTATTTTTTTTTATAGGTTATATTGAAAAAATACATTATATATGGAGATATATATATATATATATATATATATATATATATATATATATATATAAAATCAGTGACGGAGACCAGGGCCATTCTTCTCTATTCCTATTTAAAATCCCGCTGATTTTTTTCTTTTTCTTTTTTTCAAGAAATTAAAGAACAATTTGCTTCAATTTTTTTTCATCCACATGGAATATTAATTTCTATTTAATTTTTAATTTTTCGTTGTAGATTTAACCCCGAATCAGCTCCTGATTTCAAAATTTATGTGTATAAAATTTTGGAGTAATATTAAAATGGACACGTTAAAAAAAAAAGAATAAATCAAGTAATTATTAGTAGTGACATTTGGTACACAATTTAATTTAGTAAACCTTTTACTTCCAATGAGGGTTGTTGAGCTTTTCCCATACATTTACGACCAAATTAAGGTCCATATGTCTCAACTTTGTTGGACTGTCAATTTAATTCTTTATACGGAAAAAAGAACAAAAGAATTACATTAGAAGGGCAGACAAATTATTTATATGACATGATCGCCACAAACTATTAATTCGATAAATTATTGCATTACAAAATTAAATGAACCATTAGTATAACTAAAAAGAGTTATTTACACCATACCCCCTGTGTTAGGTGAAATGGGCAAAAAAAACCCTATGTTACAAATATGGTCAGAGAAAACCCTGTGTTTTAAAAAATTTTCCTTAGAAACCCTGTGTTACAAAAATTAACACAAAAAACCCTGTGTTTTTCAAAATATGTGCATGGAAAACCCTGATCTTAGGGTTCGCATGCAAATATTTTGAAAAACACAGGGTTTTTTGTGTTAATTTTTGTAACACAGGGTTTCTAATGAAAATTTTTGAAAACAAAGGGTTTTCTATGACCATATTTGTAACATAAGGTTTTTTTTGTCCATTTCACCTAACACGGGGTTGAAATATGTAAATAACTCTAACTAAAAAAAGTTGTAAAATAATGTGATTACTCGTAGCTAATTAAATTAATCAAATAATTGAAAATTTTTATTAAATTCGTTGAACAACGAGTTTATAATCGTGCTGGCCTTATGTAATTATTTGACAAAGTCCCTCAAATTAACCAAAGTCGTGCGTAAAGACATGTGTCCCACTAAAAAGCGAAGAAAGAAAACTATGTATTGGTTGGAACTTTGAATATGAGGGAAAAGGTTACACTTGTCCTTTAGGAGACAGCCCCACTTAGAAGTTAGAACTGCATAATTATGACATAATCATTTTTTCTCAAACTTTATGTAAATAAAATATTTTTGTTTTAGATGGTTTTGGGACTAACCATTGGTTTGTTCGTATGCGGAGCATGATACAAATACGACATAATTTAGATATATTAATATTAATCTTTTTTAAAAAAAAATTATATAAAGTATCAAATATTATATTCGATATAAATATTTGATATAATATGATAAAATGACATTTTTAAAAGCGTTACTATATTAGAGATCCAACGTTATTAATATTTTGTTTTTCTATTTTCAATGTTTTCACTCAATTTCGAATAATGAAAAAAAGAAAATGTTAACTTCATTTCGATTTTCCGCAATCTTTCTTATTGAGCCTATATTTTAATTGAAACACCAAATAAATTATGTATATAATTAAGTACTTCGCTTTGGTTTCAGTGAACTTCATTCAGTATATTTTCTATCATTTGGGAAAATATTCTAATAGAAACAAATTGTTACGAACTATCATAAACTATCAATTAAAGATAGTGTTACAAAGAATTTGTCATAATTATGTCCTGAACCTGAAATATATACATGCATGTCATAAACCTCGAAACGGCAGAAAAGAAGAAACACTTCGAACATATTAATTTCTTTATTAACTTCCCGGCCTAAACGTGCATTTCAGGATATTAAGGGCTTGTGTCATAAAATCAAATTTTTGATGACCGAAAATAACATTTGACCTAAAATATATGATAAACTATTATAATATTTGTGTGCAACAAAATAATAAAATAATTTATCATTTTATATTTTAGTAGTAAGTAATTGTACCCTTGAATAGATAAGTTATGAATTTAAATTTTATCAAGGGTGGTTGAGAAACGACAATATATATGATCCTCTTAAAAAAACTTTACCGCTAGGGTATGCTCTCGTCAATGGGATTCTATATTTCTTAATTTATACAAAATAATTTATAATCTATTAAGCTTCCCCATCGACTCTTTAGTATTGATTTTTGTTTTGTTATTACCAAGTAACTATGAATCCACTATTTTAAGTCGTGTGGTGTAAAAATTTATATAAAATTATGTCGAAGAATGCAAAATTCAAAATTTAAAACATATAGTAACATGCGTGAATATGATATACATGTACATGTTTAAATATTACATGCCCATGCACATATATTTACTCATAAAAGAAAAGTACAATTAGGATATGTTTTAGGGATATGGGGTGAAAATTAATGAATTATGTATACCTATATGTTTTTGTGAAGCTAGTTATTGGAGCAAGCTAGAAATAAATACAACTCACCTATCTTGCATTTATTGGGGCTACTTAAATATTTTTGTGAACGTACTTGGGCATCGAAGCTTTTATTATAAAAGCTGTAAATGTAATACTACAACGACGACTTTTGTTTGTGTCGCAACTAGAATTAAATTACAATTTAATGTACATTTGATTGTACAAAGCTACTTATATGAAGTAAATTAATTGTCATCATCGGTATATATATATATATATATACAGACACACAGTAAAAATACAGTTCCACATTACTAATTCATGCTCTACAAAACGAATATACAAGTAGATTCAATAATTATTGCCATTATTAATATAAATTCCTATGCTCTTAATTAGTATATAAATTCATGTAGACGAGTGAAAAACGGTTTGATTATTCCTTTTCAATTCTCTTTGTTTCGGAATCTATGTTTAGGTAAAAATGATTTAAAAGAAATCACAATATATTAACCTCATACTCGATACCTTTAAGAATTTTTGCAATCAAATTGTGTCCACTGTTCTAAACTGAATTCTATAAATACTACATCCCTTCTTTGGTTTGTAAGGCCGGTCATCTCGCAAGAAACCGTGGAAGTCTGCTTCGGTATTATGGTCACCTGAGGTGTTTGTTCCATTTTCTCCTGACTGTGACGATAAGGTCATAGATCAGTTGAAGATTGGAAGTACCCTTAGTTGTAATCTTCCTATTAATGATTGTGACAGCTTTTATAGGATATGTACTACCTTGGGGTCCAACTTGGTCGGTTGGCCCACCTAAGAGATGATGAGATTCTCGTCCATCTGCCATCAACTTTAAGTAAAGTAATCGAATTCGAACGTGTATATTGTGAGGGTAATGACAAATTAAAACCTTTGATTTAGGGTTGTTTCTTAATAGTCAATATATCCCCGTAATAAGCGCCTTCAGCTACCTCGGAAGATTAGTCCTTCACTCAATTGGGTGGGGGGAAACTCTAAGAGATCAAAAAAAAAAATATATATATATATATATATTAAAATTAAGGGATCGTGAGCAGTTAAACACCTCGTAATTGAATGAATAACATGTGTTTTCATTTCTATTAAAAAATGTGTTCAACTAATTAAATTTAGTTTATGTTTCTTTTATGTTTATCCAATTAAATTTATCACTATGTTATTGAGCATATATCATTAATTCAACAAATCTAACATACTGTATATTGTTGGATTCCTAATTTTTGATATAAAATAATTTTAAATTTTCTAATCAATTTAGTGGAGCTACGGTGGATGCTTGATCACACAGGTCATGTAAATTGTGCATACCATTTTCAAAATAGAAACAAGAGCTTCCAATGACATCTCTTTCTTGAACCAAGAGTTAAGGTTAAAACTCAAAACTGTACTTTGGAACTTGATTAGGCCAATAATGTGATCCACTTTTAAGTTATCTTTAAGATATAGCTAATGTATGGTCCCTTTCCATTAATTTCCTTCACAAGTAAGTATGAGCATGTATAACTTTTCTGACGAAACTAATGGCATTCCACGTGAAAGGTTTATTTTGGAAAAGTAAATTAGATAACAAAGTAACTCATAAGAACATATCACACAATCCAACATATGAAAAGGGCTGTTCTTAAATATTAAATTAACCGCTTTGGACATTCATCTGTTTTTGCTCTACTTTTAGAGAGTTATTGGTTTTAATTCATAAACACTTTTAAAAATATCATTTTGTAATATAATATCGTGTTGGATACCATACTCGACATTTTCTGTAAGAAAATTTCAAAAAAAAAATTGTGTATCGTCATATTCGTATCGTGCCGTATTCATGTCTCGTGTCCATATCCATACATCATAGGTTAATGGCCATCACTCCCGGATTATAGTGAAATGTGTTTGATATCTCTTATATATGGGATGGTTGACTTTGATCCCTAATTGGTAGTAATAGGGACTGATTTGTAGAGATTTGTTCCTTGTACGGCTTATTATATACTTAGGGCTTCTTGTACTCTGGGTACACGAAAAACATAAAAACAATGAATACAACACAGAAAACTTCTTTCGATTACCATGTTCTAACATGGTATCAGAGCGGTGTTAGAATTCTTGGGACTCAGTTTTAACATCTTCGTCCCATACCAATCCCAAACCCTTGGCCAAGATTAGGCCAGAACGAAACATGACAACCCAAATCGATACCAACTCAAAAAGCTCACCTCAGATTGCAAACCTGTTGCGTAGCAACACCCAAACCCAATCGAAAAAATCGTATCGGTGAATCCTTGACTGTGGGGCAACCGATTGACCTTTGACCCATCCGATATACTAAACCCAATTACCCCAAACAAATCCCATATCCAAACTGCAAATGGCGACTTGGCAATAGTTGAAAAGGAGGGCTCAGTTTCTGTCTCACCAAAACTGAAACTGAGAAACTGTCTTTATATTCCTTCGTTATCTTGTAAATTGCTGTCTTTGAGCCACATAACGAATGAACTGAACTGTGTGGTGCTAATATATCCTCGTTTCTGCTTGATACAGGACATTCATACGAAGGAGATCATTGGACGTGGTACTGAGTGTGGCGGACTCTATTATGTTGACGAAGTGGAAACCCCCTAAAGCCCTTCTTTCAACGGGTACAACAGACACACAAATTTGGCTCTAGCACCGACGCCTTGGTCATCCTTCACTCGGGTATCTGCGACTGTTATTCCCTACCCTTTTCCAGAATAATCAGTCTTTAAACTTATCTTGTCAGACTTGTCTTGCTGCTAAGAGTCGTAGGACTACTTATAAACCCAATGATACACTGGTTCAATCTGCTTTCTCTTTGGTACATTCAGATGTTTGGGGACTTGCCCCGGTTACAAATCAAAGTCAGTTTCGGTACTTTGTATTATTTATTGATGATTATTCTCGCATGACATGGGTGTATTTTCCCCATCACAAATCTGAAGTATATGTTACGTTCGTAGCTTTCTTTAAAATGGTGCAAACTCAGTTCAACCACAAAATTAAGGTTATTCGTTCAAATAACGGACGAGAATATGTTAATCAAGAAATGAACAGGTTCTTTCAGGAACATGGCCTTATCCACCAAACCACATGCCCCAACACCTCTCAACAAAACGGGGTAGCCGAAAGGAAGAACCGTACCATACTTGAAATGACCCGGGCTATGTTAATCGAAGTCAATGTCCCAGATCACTTCTAGCTCGAACTTGTTGCCACCGCAACCTATCTCACGAGCCGGTTGTCCACTAAAATCCTTGCCCACAAGACACCACTATCAGTCCTACAAACCCAAACTGAAGTACCACCTCACCTTACCCTACCACCTTGGATTTTCGGGTCCACTGTGTTCGTCCATGTTCTGAAATCTGACCGAGCCAAACTGGATCCCTATGCGGTGAAGTGTGTTTTCAGGGGATATGCCCCCTATCAGAAGGGATATTGTTGCTATAATCCAGTCACTAAGCGTATTCATGTTACTATGGATTGTGATTTTGTGGAAACTGAATACTACTTCCTTACCCAGTCCAGTGATCAGAGGGAGAGTACAAGTGAATCCCTGTACTGGTTGAGTTATCCTGATTCGAGTGATCCGATACCTACATCTACGCCTGAACAAAGTAAAGAAGATCTCACTACCACCATCACACCAATGTCTAATGATCCTCCACCGAATGATGTCCAAATCGAGGTAACTGAAACTCTGAACTCCCTCTCTGATATTCACAATAATATTGCTGATACCACAAATGTTGCTGATACTGTTTCTGAGAATGTAACAGTGAGTCATAGGTATTCTTTACCACAAAAAAGCAACAGAGGGGTACCTCCACACAGATACTCTCTCGATCGATCAGCCAAATATCCCACAGGGAACATGCTCAGAGGGAGCATATCCGGAGTCGCAAAGGCATTTTTTTTGGGAACCTCTTTAAAGATGTAATCCCGAAAACAGTACAGGAAGCCAGACAAGATAAAAAAAATGGGAGAAGGCCATGACGACTGAGATGGATGCCTTGATGAAAAATGGGACTTGGAAAAAAAGTCGACTACCTAAAGGGAAGAAACCGGTCGGGTGCAGATGGGTTTTCACTATGAAGCATAAAGTTGATGGCTCAGTAGAGAGATATAAAGCCCGGTTAGTAGCAAAGGGGTACACTTAGACTTTCGGAATTGATTACTCCGAGATATTCTCTACGGTGGCGAAGTTAGTTACAGTTCGAGTGTTACTTTCAGTAGCTGCTAATAAAGATTGGCCCCTTCATCAGTTCGATGTGAAGAGCGTCTTCCTACATGGTGACTTGTCAGAGGAAGTGTATATGGAACCCCCTCCAGGATTTACAGGGGACTTCGGGAAAGATGAAGTATGCAAACTCCGAAGGCTTTAATTGGATTGAAACAGTCACCACGAGCATGGTTCGATAGGTTTACACTGGCAATGCAACACCATGGATATGTTTAGAGTAACTCAGACCACACCCTGTTTCTGAAACGATGGGAAGAATTGATCAGATGTCTGATTATCTACGTGGATGACATGATTGTAACAGGGAGTGATACCGAAGAGATAAATCAACTCAGGGAGAATCTCTTCAAAGAATTCAAGATGAAAGACCTTGGGTGATTTGAAGTATTTCCCTGGAATCGAATTTCTACGGTCAAAGAGAGAGATTTTCATTTCACAGAGGAAGTATGTCCTCGATCTGTTAGCTGAAACTGGTATGCTTGACTGCAAACCAGTTGAGACTCCGATACAGGTGAATCACAAACTGAAGATAGAAGAGAGTGGGGAACCAACTGAAAAGGAACGATATCAATGCTTGGTTGGTAAGCTGATCTATTTGTCTCATACGAGACTGGATATTACTTATGTTGTGGGGATCGTTAGCCAGTTCATGCACCGACCAAAGAGGGAACATATGGAGGCTATTGTACGGATCATCCGGTATCTGAAAGGGACCATTGGGACAGGAATCATGTTTGACAGACATGGTCATTTAGACATAGAAGCCTACACTGATGCAGATTGGGCGAGGAACCCAAACGACAGAAGATCCACCTCCATTCTTTACACTAGTCGGAGGAAATGTGGTGGCATGGCGAAGCAAAAGACAAAAGGTTGTGGTTTTGTCTAGCACAGAAGCAGAATCCAGAGGCATAGCAAAAGGTGTAGCTGAGATAATTTGGCTGAGGAAGTTAATGACTGAGATTGGCGTGACTCCTTCAAGCCCGAGTCCTCTAAAGTGCGATAACAGAGCTGCTATCAGCATCTCGGAAAATCCTTTCCAGCATGATAGGACTAAGCATGTGGAAGTGGATCGACACTTCATTAAAGAAAAGCTGGAGAATGGTATCATCATGATTCCGTTTGTCAGTTCAGAGGATCAATTAGTAGATATACTGACCAAAGCAGTCACGAGGTCAGATATTTCAGTCAGCGCTGAGCAAGTTAAGGATTGGCAACTCCATCACTTAACTTGAGGGAGATTGTTGGATATCTCTTATATATGGGATGGTTGACTTTGATCCCTATTTGGTAGTGATAGGGTCTGATTTGTAGAGATTTATTCCTTGTACAACTTATTATATACTTAGGGCTTCTTGTACGCTGGGTACACGAAAAATAGAAAAATAATGAATACAAAACAGAAAACTTCTTCCGATTACTGTGCTCTAACAAAATGGTCTTTGTGTAACCAAAAATAAGAGTTTACAAGTTCTGATATTATTTGATCATATTTTGAATGTAATGTCACAAAGTGCTTGGTTGAAAATATATATGATAATGAGTTTATAAAATGTTAGCACTTAGCAATGACGTTTGTGAATTAATATTAATTTCTTTGAAACTAGAGTTCTGGTTCTCCGTGGTATATATTTTGAAGGAGTTTATAAGGCCCCCACGTTTTATTTGAAATGCTTATAGTATTTTTCACAAAATAATTTACCAAATATTCTTAATTAATATCTTATATACTTTTCAAACTTATAGTTCGCTCCAAAGAACTTACAAGATCAGTCAAACACCTTAATATTTTTATCTAATTTATTATGAAGGTTTACGGTGTTGGAAATAATACCAATTTTGTCATATTATATATATGTAGTAAAGGTTGACCGGTTGATGAAAATAACTGGCTGACATTGATCGATAAATCGATGGATAATAAAACGTTACACCAACGGGATTATCATGGTATCATGATAAATTTTAATTTTTGTCTTTTTTTTTTTTATCATCAAATATTATGTAAAAATGCTAATTTTGATATGTCTTTATAGTATGGAATTTTTTTTGTCAGAATATCGTCAGAATTCCTTCAACTTTAATTTATTTTGATGGTATTCTGATGGAAATCCAACGAAACTTCTTATTGGAATTTTGAGAAATTTTTTGCAATCTATTATACACTTAAAAAATGATTTATTATTATACCTTGAATCCTGATACGAAAGTGATTCCGATTATGAATAGTGCATCAAAGCTCAAGAGATTTGTGATTTATTATTTACTATTTTATAATACATATATAGATGGATACAAAACACGACCTGAATAGTTACAACTTTATGCCACTCGTGCTCATGTGTTTTAGGGTTTCCGAACTCGGACCTGCAACTTAAATTAAAGTCATGAAATAAGTAGTTGGTAAATTAAAATTGAAACCGACGCAATTTACAGAATTAGAAATGTATTTCAACTTCGACCTCTCTACTTCTATGGCAAAAGGCTGACATACATATATGTTACATTAATTTGATTCAACATCAAATAACTTTCACCGCCCCCTCCTTTAATTTATTGTCCGACAAAAGTGTGAAAGACTAAGGTATGTGCTCCCTCAATTGCATATGAGTAGGGCCACTCAGATTTTGCTATGTAAAATCATTGATAATTCTAGTCTAACTCATTACTCTTAATTCAAATAAATCTGCATAATAAGGTGAGAATATTTTATATTTAAAATTACTTTAAATTTTAGAAATTTTTTTCCACGTATTGTACTATGATCGATCATTTTAAATAAATCATCCTGAATTTTCGGTAGTTTTCGACTTAATCCTAACATCCTAATTAACATGCTAAACCACTTTAATCACAAAGTTTTTATTTTTAATATGTTAGATTGTTTAACCATATCAAATTATTTAAATGTTGTAACAAATTTATAAAATTTTACGAGCTCTAAAAATATTATATAGGAGATAATTTCTAAGATAAATTTGAAGATAATTAATTATAAATCACTTATCTTATGAATGATTTGAGTTCAATCTAATCGAAAACTTCATATTTATATCATACAATTCACGAATTTGCTAAATTTATAAACTAATCAAAGTTCAGCCATGGACGAGTCTTGGCTTTTGTTTTTTGTTGGAAAAGGAAAATGCATACACTACAAAAAAAACACTTTTTTGTGACAAAATAATTTGTCGCAGTACATAATATTTTGTCACAATAGATCTATTGTGACGATTATTTTTGTCGCAGTCATTGTCGCAACAGGCCCGTCCAATAAAGTCCCAGACGATAATTTCTACGTTCATCACAATAGGTTTGTGACAAACGTACTTTTGTCACGAAAAACTCCATTCTTGTGACAAATTATTGTTACAACAGTATATATGTATTGTCACTTCAATTCATTTTTGTCACTAAAGGGTAGTCAAATGACCACTTATTATGACAAACGTTTTTGTCACGGCATCATGCTCTATTGTGACAAACTTTTTGTCACATATCTGACACTTATTGTCATCATAGTCATATGTTTATCACTACAACCATATAAGTTGGACTCTTCGTGTGACAAACATATTTGTCACCACATCATATCTCGTCACAAAATAATTAAGTAAAAAAAATTAAAAATTTATTTGTGAGACCCGAACCATCCCTCGGGCAAGCCAACACCGAACCCATCGAGCCAAGCACGAGCTAACTCGAGAATTAATTCTTTTCATTAATTGCACTAGCGGGCAAGCCAACACCGAACCCATCGAGCCAAGCACGAGCTAACTCGAGAATTAATTCTTTTCATTAATTGCACTAGCGGGGAATCGAACTCGGGTCTCCAAGAAAGAATATTGACTCCCAAACCAGTTTGGACAACTTCTTTGATATTAATATTATGTCTTTTAATATATTTAATAACAATGAAATATATTCATACACTAAGTTCAATTAATTATTTAAATATTTTTGTGTTATTAGTTTAAAATATAAAATTTTAAATATATTTTTGTGTTCTTAGTTTAATATATTTTTGTATTATTAGTTTAAAATATAAAATTTCTGTATTAAATTTAGTATGAGTGTATGACAACATATATTTTGTCACAAGCAAAGAAATTTTTATGACAATAAATATATTATCACATAACATCTTTCTATTATGACAATATGAATATATCATAACAAAATGATTTTTAAAATAATAAATTTTTATATGACAATATTACATTTGGTCACGACAAAACTAATTATTGTGACAGTCAATCATTTATCATAACATTATATTTCTATGGTAATAATACGAATTTGTCACAATTAAAAATTTATATAAAACAAAAATATTTCACATGACAATAATTAATTGTCACCACAAATGACATATTGTGATAATAAAATATTTGTCATGATACCATAATTCTATTGTCACTATTATAGGTTGTCCTATCCAAATAATTTATAAAATAACAATACTTTATGTGATGATATTATTTTTTGTCACAGCAAAGTAATTTCTTGTGACAAACCTAAAATTTGTCATATATATGATACAGAAGTAACAAAACATTTCGTCACAAGAGGTTAAATAATTTGTCACCGTACATTGTACCATTTAGCGCGACATATGTCTGAATATGTTGTGATGAATATTAATTTTGTCATATAAAATAAAGTCTTTCGTGGCATATAAACATTTGTCTCTTAAAGTTTATTTTGTGGTGACAAACTTCTAGATTGTCGCTATAATGTAATCTATTATGACGTTATTTTTTTTTGTCACAATAAATTGTCACGAAAAATGATTTTTTTTGTAGTGATCTCACATTAACACTTGTACTTTCTACAAATTTTGAACGAACTTTAATAAACTTGAGTGTTTTATTGAATGTTGTTGTTGGCTGTTACGATTTACGTCGTTACAGAGATACTTGTGAGCGGTGACATACTAAAAAATTGATGGGTTAAACTTTTTCTTTTTCCACCCCATGTTGCAATGATTTGAATTTTAATACTCAACTAAAAAATGGGGATTCTTTGAAAAAAATTTAAATAACCGGGCCAACCGGCCAGCTCGCCGGTTCGGTCCGACCCTTTTATTTGTTTTTGGTCGATGCACATGGAGCCGATCCCGATCGAGCAATGATTTTAATGGAAAGTTCAAACTGCACAGACTGTCGATCATCAGTTGAACAGATTCGACCGACTGATCCACTCGAGTTTCAAAACTTTAGGCCCTCCATAATGAGAACGCTATAATTAAACTCTTAAAGATTATGTCATGTGTCTTTTTCTAAGTTATACATCATTTCAATTACTATAAATACTACATTACGCATGTTTGGGAAAAATAATTTCTTCACTCTTACTATTTAAAGATTGCATGTCCTTAAATTAATTTTCCTTAAAAGACCTTAACGACCTCGTCAGGTTATAGAGGGGGACAATTCATAATTCGTGGTGCAACATGGTTGTTGTTTCACATTGTTAAATAATAATAATAATAATAATAATAATAATAATAATAATAATAATAATAATAATAATAATTCATCTCAAATTAAAAGTTAAAACTGATTAGGACTAACGTTTCGACTCTAATATTGACTATATATCCAGTTACAATGTCGAGTTATAATAAATTAAAAGAATATATGTTTAACATACATTGTCAGAAGAATATTATGAATTTGTATAGTAACAAAATTTGTTGCGAGAAACACATTATAAGAGAATATAATTAGATACAAGATTGACTCTGTACTACGAACAAAATAAATTATCTTCGAACAACTGTTTTCCGAATCTAATTAATTAAATTTTATATCCAAATTGCACTGAAGCAACTAAGGAGACGAAACCCGAGCAGAATACATCTCCCAAGCTATCAATTTTGCTTTCTTTGAAGATAGAAAGACAAATATTATTATAACTTAAATGTAATTATTATTTTTTTAATTAAGTACATGGGAAGACCAAAATTTTCAAGGTTAGGGCTGGTGGTATACTTTTCATTTTGGGTATTAAATTGGTTTAATTGCCGTTAAATATTCCACATCGAATAATTAAAGATGTGCGGCATGATTGGTATGATGGAATGAGGTGGGAATGAAATGAGCATTCCCACATCTATTCCTAAACCCTTGATTGGTACAAAATGTGATTGAGAATGCTCATTATTGAGGAGGTAATGTCCATTCCTACAAATATGAGTTTATCCATTCCTTAGGTACCCCATGGTATTAGTCTTTCCCAATCTTTAAAATTTATTTACTTTTTATGTAATGACCACATATTTATTAAGTGTATATTATATTATTATTTTTTATTATTACGAATATTTATTCTGATTGAAAATTTAATAAATTACATTTAATATATGTAAAAATAAATATAAATATACTATATATATTATATATTTAAAAATACATTTTCAATATATTATTTTGTTTACTTATAAATTCATAGATATGCATAATAGATTAAAATATTCATTAAATACAAAATTTAACATTGATATTAAATTTAGTTTAAATATCATACATTATATTAAATATAATAAAATCATATAATCTACGTATAATTATGAAAATAGTAATACCTTTCATATTAATACCTTTGTAATATTTATACATATATATAAATCAATCTCTCTCTCTCTCTCTCACACACACACACACACATATATGATTTGTGCATAAAATAAATGCCATATATATAAAATATTCGATATAAAATAGTTACAATATATTACATATGAAAACATAATATTGCTCAAAATATAAAAAAAATAAAAATTATATTAATATATAAAGTATTTAATCATCATTATTAACAATATTATTACTTATATTTTTATTTGTGAATAATATGACCGAAATAAATTTAAAATTTTTATTCAATTCTTAATTTTATTACAGAACGTACCAATCATAGGAATGCTATAATAAAGTCATTTCATTCCATTGTCTATTCCATTCCAAAATTCATTCTTTTCCTGCCTCATTCTATTCATGCATACCAATCATGCCGTTAGAGTTCAATATATAGTGGCTTAACAACTCTCCCCTTAATAGCTAACTTTTGGGATGAGTTAGGCCAAACACATTATTCGTTATGGTATCAGAGCAGGTTCTAACCTATCTCTCCACCCTTGCAAATATTCACAAATATTCCGATTCTTGCAAAGTTCAGGATCTAATTTGTCCTGCATTCCGCGTCTTTGAGCGTGACAGGGTATACCAAATATCCCACACCCAATAATTAAAATTGTGGAACGATTACTATAAAGTTCACAGTCCATTTTGTCCCACACCGAAAATTTGATGTGGAACGATTCCTACAAAGCTCACAGTCCATCTCGTATTCCGTGGCCTTGGGCGTGAGGATAGTGTGTCAAGACCCCACATCGAATAATTAAATATGTGGATATCAATATATAATGGTTTGACAACCCTCTCCACATCGAATAACTAAAGATGTGGAGATCAATATACAATGGTTTGACAACCCTCCTCTCAACAACTGCCTTTAGGGGTCCGTTAGGCCAAACCTAAGTCACATAATGCGAATGCGCAATGCGCAAAATTTTTAAAAAAATTGAGTGCGGGTGCGCCTTAAAGCGTTTAATAAAAATTTATTTTAAATAATTATATTTATAATATAATTTTATAAAAATTGATTTTATTTAAGTATTGATTATAATGACTTAATTTCATCATTATATTATACAATAGTCATACATTAAATCAAAAAATTAAAATTCATCTTTCATATTATTATACGTGTGTATTAAATAAATTTTAAGTCTTCTTAAAGCGAGAAATGTGCACAAATTATCAGTGCGAAGAACTAAAATTTTAAGTCGTCTTAAAGCGAGCAATGCGCACAAATTCGCCAGTGCGAGAACTGAGTGCGAGTGCGTTGAGTATGATAGAAGGATTATGTGACTTAGGGCCAAACACATTATTTATCAATTGTTAATGAGTCTATCTCTCCATCCTTCCAAATGTTCGCAAATGTTCCGATTCCTTCAAAGTTCATGCTCCGATTTGTCTCCGCATTCCGCGGCCCTAGGCATGATGGGTGTGTGTCAAATATCCCATATCGAATAACTAAAGATGTGGAACGATTCATGCTCCAGTTCACGCTCCAGTTTGTCCCGATTCCTGCAAAGTTCACGCTTCATATCGAATAATTAAGGATTCCTGCAAAGTTTGTCCCGCATTCTGCGGCCCTGGGCGTGATGAGAGTGTGTCAAATATCCACATCGAATAATTAAGGATGTGGAGGTCAATAATAATAGCTTGACAACCCTCCCCTCAATAACTAAATTTTAGAAGTGCGTTAGACCAAACACATTATTTATCAATTATTAATGATTAACTTGGAATTTTATTAATCCGAAAAATTATTTGTACTTGTAGTTTTAAAGTGTTGGAAAACGCATCAGATGTATACGAAAAATTAAAAAAATTTCAACAAAGATTTATGCTTGCGATTTTTATTTCGAACCAAGAAGCTTTAAGTTTCGAAAACTTACTTAGAATTAGTCTTTCTTGAAGTATTATGAGCCGTCCTCAAACACTCTTCGGGCAACAAGATCCCTTAAACCGTTCTTCCTTCGAGAATCCAAAATAGCAATCCTTCAAAGTAGTCTACACTAGTCCTAGATCACGATCAAGTGAGGGAAAATGCTAATTTTGTGGATTGTGTTTTCGGTTAGGAAGTTTTGTGGATATTAAAACTTTTCTTTTCTTTTTATTTGGAAAATCTAAAGCTTCAAGAACGTTTGATTAAAAGAGAAGAGAACCCTTTTATATACAAGTGGTTCTTGCCTAAGGGGAGAAGCATTTCTTCTCCTCTTTTGATTCTATGTTGATCAACCTTATCCTTTTATGAAATAATAAGATCTTATCTTATTTAATATTTTGTAAGAAATATCTTTGATCGATCAGTTAATCCAATTAATTCGTACCAAAAACCCTCGTAATCTGGTATTTGTGTGTGACTATTTAGGTTCAGAACCCTAATAATCTTAATTTTAAAGTTAAGTCTAATTCATATCCATTTGATCTTGATATAAGAAACTCCTTTCTTAATCTCGATCCATTGCCTTGACCAAGGATTCCGAGATGGAATATGAACAACTTAGACAATGAGAGCTCTTTTTTCGTTAAGTAAGTGTAGTTTCTCTATTCATTCTCGTATGTTTTCATTTCACTTTTGTGACCCCAACATAAGTCATAATTCAGGTTTTTCGAGCAACACCCTTTTAGATATATATCTAAGATCACCTAGTTTGCTCACACAAAGCAACTATGGAATTCGAAGCCTAAGAACTAATGACTTTCACATCATTGACTTGTAAGATGTTTCCTAATCCGAAAGTTTCTATTTCTTAAAATTGAAACTTCTTTTCTCATTTAAGAATGTTGTTACGCGAGACATCTCAGTGTACTTATTCTATTCGTAAGCATCCTTGTGTATAACGTATGCATCTACTATGGACTTTGTCATCCCATGAAATAGGATGATTCTTTCTCAAGGACATAATCACACAAATGAGTCTCGAACGAGTTTAGTTAACACTCTCGTTGTCTGTTGGACTCATCGACTTGAAGTGTTTTTCTAATCCATCTTAAATTAGGGTTTGTTTCATGTGTCATTAACCTAAATGACAAAGGCCTAAAAGCTTGATGGATTAGGGAAGTTCTTATATATGCATATAAAAGTAAGTATCTAAACAAACAAGAGCACATAAAGAATGAAATGCCTTTTTTTTATCATAATCAATTCGTTTATTATTTAGAGATCGTTTGTGATTTTACAAGGAAATAGTAAAAGCAGATTACAATAGATCGACTTTCAGGACACTATTCCTAACATAAAGTTTTTCGTAACATATGTCGTGTTACACTGAGACCACTCACTATAATTATGTACAGATACGAAGACCAATCCTATAATTTATGATGTACGGATACGACAATATGAAGATGAAATGACACGGATACAATGATACAAATTTTTTCTTAGATTTTCCACGTAAGGAGTGTTGGGTACGATGTATGACACGAGCGTCCAACATGACACGACAAAACAAAGTGATATTTTTGGAAGTTTCCGTATATCATTAACTATGATTAATGATGAATGTTTTAATCCATTTTTAACCAAATGACAAAGATTCAATCTCTGTCTTTGGTGTGAACTGACTTTAAATTTTTTGGTCAGTCATTTTACATTTGTAATTCCTACTATTCAACATGAGCACCAATTTCAATGAGTCAAAAAAATTAATCACTGTAATTAATGGTAGATTTCAATCTAAATAAAAATAAAAAGTAATATCTAATCGATCCTTTTGGTGGTAATTAATTTATGGAAAATTCTAACCCAGACCAGGTTCGGCCGAACCCCAACTAATTAAAGAGCAAGCATGTTACACTTGCCATTTGATTGGTCACTTTCCCTAAATTTTCCACCAATCACAGGGCAAGTGTAAAACACTCGCCCCCTCATTACACCGATTTGGTCGGGTCAGGCTCGGATTAGAATTACCCATTAATTTATGGTTATTTAGCTGGACGAGAACGTTAATAATAGGTAGCTAGTAATTAAGTCCCATTATTGTTGTCCCCTAACACAGCTCAATTTGTCACCTCGTGTTGTCTATTTCAGTAGCAATGTAGCTCTCAAACTCTCAAGGGACATTGGGTTTTGTACTCACATATTCAATAAACAATTTTAATGTTGGAATGGGATGGGATGCACAACATTTGCCATCCAATTATTGTTTCGTCGTAGATATCTTTTGGTTCACTTATTTTTAGGAAGAAAGCTAATAGAAAGTTATGAACTACATTAACGTGTAACATTCTTAGCGAATACTTTCAGTTCGCACTTGGTAGTGATGTTTGGTTTTAATTAATGATAAAATTTAGAGCAAATTATATTTTTTGTCCCGTTATAATTTTAGTACTATATCTTCTAATTTCTAAATTAGACATATTTAATCATATTAAAATTTTGTAATGTTGCTACTTCCATCAAATTTTTCATCCATTAATTAACGGAAGTACCAACGTTGCAAAAATTTGAAAATAAAGGAACTATATGTGTTTAATTTAAAAGATATGAGACTAATAATATTACAAATGACCCAATCATACGAGACTAAAAATATATTTTACTCAAATTAGTTAACTTAGATAATAGTCAGAAACAATTAATGCTTGTGTCCGAACCAAATAAAGTATATTTTTAATTATAAAATGATAAGTATTTATTAAACTACGCAAAATTATATTTCATATATATATATATATATATATATATGTAAAGAAGAAATTATATGTATAAAAAAACACATTGGAAAACCACATTTGGAGACCGAGAAAAATGAAACTAATATATTAGATGATTTGACATACCAACATCAAAATTAAACAAATTTTTCTAAACAATGTTTCGAAAACCAAATTGGATCGATAGATTAATTTAACCGATGATTGGTGCCTTATTCGATTCGAAAAACCCTAAAAACTGACAAGGCCCGAATAATTATAAACTAAAAAAATCTAAAATAACTTTGTTTTCTCCTTTCTTTCCCTTCGTTGCTTTTCTTCCCATGTTTCACCTCCACGTTCAAAATCTCTTCTTTCCAAAATTCATTTTTACAGTTTGATGTTTCTTCCTTGTCTTTTTCCTTTTGCTTATTTTCTGATTTGAAATATCTGATTTTTACCTTTTTTATTTGGGAGAAAGAGAGAGATCATGGTTGGTTGATAACCATAAAAAAGTATTTGCATGAAAAATAACTTGTTTCTCTTGAAGAAGAAGATTGCGAACCTATTAAAAAAAATATTGAATTTTCATCTTTTCAATATAATTGCTTTTTAGGCTTAGATAAAATTTAATATTATTATGAGAATGTCCATTCTTTTTAGATATTGTGTAACAAAATATGATTGGGTTTTAAATATCGAAAAAAATAATATTTTTATATATTTATAATATTATATATTTAATTAATAAAATAATAATTAATTATTTATGATGTCTCACGACCATCATTCGAATCAATTAAGCCTAAGTATTAGTGAAAGGTGGGATTAGAAAAGGAAAAGAGCAAATAATGTTTTTGATCCTTTACGATTGGACTATTTGTAATTTTAGTTTTATATCTTCTAAATTAAACATATTTAATCCTATTCTTTTAAATATTTTGTAATGTTGGCACTTTTGTCAAATAATGGACGAAATATTTGAGGAAAGTACCAACGTTGCACAAAATTAAAAATAGTAGGAGTAAATGAGCCTAATTTAAAAAATATGAGACCAAAATTGCAAATGACCTAATTGTATGAGATCAAAATATAATTTGCTCTAACATTTAATTTATTAGTTGACATTATTGCAAGATTGGTCCTCTAGTTTGACACTTTTGAATTTTTATCTACTATGTGAGTCATTTTATTTATTTACTGAGTAAATTATATTTAAATCTTCTATAATTAGATGTATTTATAGTTGAATTTTTTTTTAGAAATTATATTTTCACATACAGATTAGGAATACTCTTTTGCTGTCATCTATTAAGAAAAAAATTATTTTCGTGAACAATTTGATATCTAACACCGGAGGTATTCCACTATCACACCTTTCAATAGCTGTAGAAATCTAACACTAATTTTAGTTGATTGAGCATTATCGATTGTGAGTATTCGTGGTGGTGGTGGTGATGATTCCATAAACATTAAATTGAGGTTCCAAAAGTTTTGCTTGTTCAATTTGACAAATTATCAGTATTATATAAAAAATTATGAAAAAAATATCTAAACTTCCATCAAAACTTAAGGGAGTGGGAGTTTGTAATTTATAAATTATAAGCAAGTAATAAGACCAGGGGGTGAAAGTGTAATTACCAAAATCAAGGGGGCCCAAGTATAAATTTATGGAACTATACGAGAAGAAAAGAAAATCATATTATGCTGCTAAATTTGTTTAATTATTTACATGATCTAATTAATTCACCGTCATAGTGCAATATCAAACATCATAGGTCACTTATAGTTGGCGCGCAAATAGTTGGAACAATTGTCAAACTTGCCGTTTTCAGTCACAAAACTATAAATCTATGATACACGTACACTTTTAAAAATATTATTTTTCTATGTCCTATTGTATCGGGTATTTGTGTCGAACACCTGTCTGACACTCCTTATGTGAAAATTTTAAAAAAAAGTTTTGTCACCGTATCCATATCAAGTTGTATCCATATTGGCGTATCCATTTTGATGCATTATAGCTACAGATTATAAGATGAAAATAGTAGAATTCAGTCATTCACCATTGAATCACAGAATTGTGGTGGCAACTATTAGAAGATCTTGTCAAATGCTCAAACCCAACTTCAACATGGGCCTGGTTTCCTGAGTAAGTTGCATTGGATTCTGAGGATTTTCTTAAATTTCATTTTCCCTTTTTAGCTTCGAAATTGTTGATTTATTATTTTTTTTTCCTACGGATTATTTTAAGAATTCAGTAGTATCAATTTTTTTTTTTTTTTTTAAATTTTGGAAAGACCGGCTGACCATAAACACTTCAAGACAATGAAACAACATATAGATCATGGATGTTGTTCTATGATGCACGAAAACTTTTAAAAATACATTTTGTCATGTCGAATACTCGTGTTCGATACCGTGTCCGATACTTCTTACATGAGAAATTCAAGAAAAAATCTATATCGTTGTATTCGTATTGTGTCGTGTCCATATTGATGTATCCCTATTTGTGCATCACAGATGTTGTTTCAACTGTCAAGTACCATCACAATCATTAGTACAGGTTGTACTGCAGTAGGGGTGTCAACGGGTCAAACTCGAATCGGATTCAAAATTTTTGAATCCGAATCCGATAATAAAATTGACTTACCGAATCCAAATCCGGGTCCTATAGGATTCGGATCCATTGACAGCAATGACAGCAGTTCTTCGAAAACCCAAAAACTTTTTTATGGCCCAATTTAGCTTTACACATAGTGAGATTAACTACAGTCCGGGAAACATCTATAAACTAATTAAATTGGCCCAACATGCTTTTGTCTTAGTTGGGTTTTTCAGTGACTCGTCTCCGGTCCGGTGATATTATCATCAATTTCTTTTATGTTAGAGTTATATATTTCTTTTCATGGTTCTATAATTATTATTTTTTACACTCAAGAGATAATATCATCAATCAATGAGATTGCACCAACTACAAACCAGGACAAAGACTTTCATACAAACTCTAAAAGACGAGGCGCGCAAACTCTCATGCATGCAGATTCCAATACTGAGAGACAAAACAAAAATAAAAAAGGAAAAAGAAATTTAGAGGGGCACCAACAAGTAGAGGTCAATGGCAAGTGGAAAATCAAGACCTCAATACCTATGTTTTGAAATCCGGACCGGACCGGCTGGTCGGACCGGTTCAACCGATGACCGATCGCTTGTCCGGTCCGGGTAGGGCCTTAAAACCAGTCCACAGTCGGACTAGTTTGAACCGGTGAAAACCAGTCCAAAACCGGCTAGAGAACCGGAGCGACACATTTCGTAGATCAGTTGGGCCGGATTTTTTTGTAAAAAATACAGTTATTTTGAGTACGCATGGATTAGAACCTGCATTGCAAGGGTGAGAAATTGATGTGCAAACCAAGTTGGATACTTCAATTGTTGGTACATAGGATTTAAATATAATATTATTACAAAAACCCTAGCCCCCACACGAATTCTCTCTCTGAACAAGACAAAAGTTTTCCTCTCAACTTCGATCCGACGGTGAAGAACACAGTTTCACCGCCGGATCGACCCAAATCTGTTCTTTACTCACAATTCTATTTCGTCCGTCGGGATCCTCTTGTCACTCTCACGGATCTACGGTAAGTTTCTGGCTTCCTCCCAGATCTGACGAATTCCTCTGTTCACAGAGGATTTCTTTATCTGTTTTTTTCTTTTTGATTTGTTTTCTTTCGTTTCTTCCGTATGGAAGCTTTATTCCTTCTGTATGGAAGTTTTGTCCCTTTCGTTTGGAAGTTTTGTTTTTTATTTTTCTGTGTTTGTCCGGGAGAGTTTTTGACCGAATTATCTGTTGTAGGCCCAGCTATTTGTGCTCAATTCGGAGAAAAAGCGACTGTGGAACTACAGCCGTATCAGAACGAGATCAACTTAAGAGGACCAATCTTCAAAAAGTCATTTTCTTTTACTAAATGTGATGTTTTTCTTTTACTAAATGTGATGCTAATATAATCACAAATCTGTTGGAATTGCGACTTCGGCCTGCGTTAATTTTTCTGTTGTTGATTCGTGTATTCTTCTTATTGTTCCTTATGATTTGCTATAATATTCCCCTTTGAGGGATTTGGTTGTCAAAAAAAATATATATAATATTAGTACAGATTATGTAAGAGATATTTATTAGTTTACCATTGAAAAAAAATTAGTTCTTTTTTAACCGATAATTTGTTGGAAAAAAATCCCATAAACTTAAACTCATAATTCTATAGATTAAAATTAAAAATTTAAATTTAAAAAATATTAATTATGACTACAAATATTATAATATATTATAAGATTCGATGTAAATATAAATAAAATAAAATGTAGTATTTTTTTATAATATATATCAATAAAATATAAATGGACATGTGATATCTTTTTATTTTTATCCACGATAAAATTATGAGGTTCAAAAAAATTTTAGTTTACTCCTCAGATGAGATGCATAATTTGAGTTTGCTCCCCATTTTCTAAATAAAGAGTATGACATTTGTTTAATCGATCTTTTTATCTATATTACTAATTTAGTTGATGTTGATTATTTTGTTATTTAGTTAGATATTTAATTTATATCTTTGTTGATTTATAATTTGAAAATTTATCATTAGTTATGTTATTTGAAAATTAATGAATAGTTTAAAGTGATATATAATTATATCTATTTTTTTATATTATTAAATCTAATTGATTATTTGTAATTAATATTTATAATATTATATAATTGATATATATATATATATATATATATATATATATATATATATATATATATATAATTAAATATAATTATTACGTAATTATGACGTTATACCGGTTCGGCCGGTGGTCCAACCGATCGAACCAGTAAAACCAGTAACCAGTAAAGGGTCCCGATTCGACATCCGGTCCGAGTTTCAAACATAGGTAGCAATGAATAAATTTGTACGGAAACTTTTGTATGGAGATGAAAGAAGGCGGAATAGAGAGAGATAGTGGTGGTAGCAACGAAATTGTGAAAGTTTATACTTAATTCACCTCAAAAACTAGCTAGCTTTTGAAGTGAGTTAGACTAAATATAAATTTTCACATGGTATCAGAGCAGGACCTTTTAAATTGAATTGGGTTTCACACTTCAACGTAAACCCCGATCATTCGGGCTTGGGTATGTATTAACACCCCATATTGGAAAAAGATCAAACCATGTGCTAGTTTATAAATATAAGGCAACCCTCACCTCAAAAGTTAGTTTTTTTTAGATGAGTTAGGTCGAGTATAAACTTCCACAACCATGATGACAATGAGAGAATTCCAAAATTGTTGAGAGAGAGACAAACAACACTTGGGATTTGCATTGAAGACAAAACTTTAGTGAAAATTCTGTCAGATCTACTAGTTGGGATTTGGCTTTTCTAGTCTCTCCGATTCAATTCTATATATGCTGCTTGTTGTGCCAAAATTTGAAACCAATTGCTATGATTCCGGTCCCTTTATTTGGCAAACTTAGAAAATATTCTATGATGGCAAGTTAAGTATTATTATCAACTTTTATTAATTATCCTAACATTTAAAAGTACTATAATCACAAAAACATAAAAGGACACTATGAAACGTGGTTTTTATGCCTTCCCCACTAATTAATATACATTTCCATATATAAAAAAACTCATGAAGCCTTATCCTATTTGTGAAGATAAAACTCTGTTAAATATAACTAAAGCGTAGGATTCAGATTTCGGTAAATGTTTTTCTTAGTTTAAATTTAAACTAATTTCTTCATAAATTTTTATATTTGTTCTGTAATTCATAATTCTTTGTATAATGACTGATGTAGTAGTTGATTAGATGTAAAAGAAAGGTTAAACAGGGAAGTTTGATATTGCAGTTTCCAATCCGCATTTTACAAGAACAATGTAAATAACATCTCTTGAAGACTTGAACATGAAATGGAGTAGAGGCCAATAATAGTGAAGAGTACATTTGATCAATTAACACGTATTCAAACCAAAGCAATGTGATCGTGCTTATGACTTATATATAAGAGTGTATATAAGTCATGCACACTTACCTTGGAGCCGGAGCGTAAAAGAATACAATGATAGGAGGATCTCTTTCAGTCTCTCCTTGGCTGAATCATCGATCAAATTTCCCTCACTATCAAATTTTGCCGGAGGCTCAAACGCTCTCACGAAAAGCTCGGGTTTGTTGATGAAATGAAGATTGAGGAAAACTCCAATCTGTCGGAGATGATATTGCGATCGAGCCCCACCCAGACCACCTCCAGCGCTCACAATCGCAGCAGCTTTATCAGACCAGACATTCGGTGCTCGTGATGCCCAATCAATTGCATTCTTCAATGGCGCTACGAGATGGCCAGTAGAAAAAGAATTTTAGCAAGGGAAAGTAGTATCTGTAGAGATAATTAAACATGTCATGATACTTTTTCTAAAACCTCGAGTTTTAGCAAGGATGTATGGGTATTTCTATTACTTAAACGGGCACTTTTCGTAGTTTTATCAAACCTCGGAGACATCTAATGTAATTTACCCTTGTAAACAATATCTCACCAATTTTCTTGCATTGCAAACACACTCAATTGTAGTAGAAATTGCTAATAACCAACAAAGAAGCACCACTGTGACAAGATGATGATCGATGACCTCGACATACATAAAACCAATCACAGCGAATTCAACAGCATAACACAGATTCAAAATCCCGATCAAATATGAAGATAAGGCTCTTTATTAAGATGTAATGAGAGATGAAGTTTACCAGCGACGGAGTAATTGTACTCTGGCGCACCGAAGAGTATGCTATCAGCAGCAAGAATCTTCCGCCTAAAAGCCTCTACCGCCGGCGGGAAAGTACCATCTACCTCGAGATCCGTGTTGATAAGTGGTAAAGGTGAAATATCCACATACTCGATCTCCAAACCCTGAATCGACTTCGATATATCCATAGCTAAGCAAGTGAAGATCAATAACACATCAAAATTGGAAAAATCGAAACGCCAAAAAGATACTACACTACACATAGCAAACAATTCCACTAAAATTGGGTAAAATGAAAATTAATCCAGGGTTCCTGGCGGGCTACAATTGAGGCAGAACAGTGTACAACAATTCACTGCAAAACAGCCAAAAAATATAGACTGTCCAGACTCGAGAGATTTACCGGCACGGATGAGGCCACGATTGTAGGAACCTTTGCGGAGGGAACCGGAAAGAGCAGCGATTTTGATGAGTGGAGGAGGTGCTGCCGCCATGGATACTCTAGTTTCTTCTTCTCGCTGATGCAGAAAATAGCACAGATTTACAAAGAGAAACAAAAGAAGAGGCAAACTGACGTGTTATTTTATGCTGTTCATAAATTTATAAAACAAAGATTGGTGGGAAGAAAAGGCCGAAAAGTTTGTCGGTATTTTAATTTTGATTTGTGAGGTTTGTTGAATACTGAGGTACTGAAAAATGGATTAAACATTTTTTATCTACCAATTGTACTTTTACGGTCCAACCTTTAGGGCTAAAAAGTAAAGGATACTGACATATAGGATATTGTTAGAAGACTAAGAATATTTTCTCTATATTTAAAGAAATAATAGAGTAATAAAATATCTAGACCTAACTACAATTTAGACGAGGAAAACATATAAAAATAAAGCTCCAATTATATTAATTAAGCTCAATACTAATTAACTTATTTCCACACTCTCCTTTAAGGTGGAGCATATATATCGTTCATGTCCAGCTTGTCACATAGGGTTCGAAACTGCATAATGTTAAAAGTTTTCGTGAAGACGTCATGTATTTATTGTGATGAAGGAGCAAATGGAGTACTGATTGTCTGACTCATGATGGCTTCTCGGACAAAGTAACAATCAATCTCAATACGCTTTGTCCTTTCATGACAAATAAGATTACGAGAAATATAAATGGTAGCTTGGTTGCCACAATGCATAGGTAAGGACTCATTGTAGATGAAACTAAGCTTTGTTAGTAAAATTTTCAACCATACCATCTCGCTAGTTGTATGAGCCATAACCATATATTCAGCTTCAACACTTGATCTCGCCACATTAGTTCATTTCTTACTCCTCCATGTCACAAAATTTCCCCCCAAGATAGGTACAATAACCAGAAGTAGATCGTTTATCCCCTTTTGAGTCAGCATAGTCTACATCATAATAACTTCTATCTTCAATTAAGTCTAACACTTCAAATACCATTCATTCATGCGATTAGCATTTACGAACATACAAGCATAGGTCAAATTGAACATTTACAAACAATTTAGAACAATTAAATCAAATAGTTTCACATTTAAATAACATAGTCGAATTTAAATAACGAAATTACATAATTAAACTCACACGTGACATCATACCTGACCTGTCGAAGAAGTGGGGTGTCCAGGGGCGAATCCAAGATTTCTCATTAGTGGGGGCCGAAAATTCGTAATCCTCAATATATTAAAAATAATAATAATAACTTGAAATTGATTAAAAACACTAGAGCCTAGAGATGATAAATATTTTCGATGTTCCCTTCAATTTGCTCCCACAATTTTTTTCTCAAACTAAAGTTTTCACGTACAGATACTAAATGGTGCCTTATTAAAAAAAAAATAAAATTTGTTTCGGGATTGTAATATCCACTATCGAGTGCAACAATTAATCCTTTATGCAGTAAGTTAAAGTATAGACAGTTGAATAAAAAAAAACCTATTAAGTCTTTTATATTCGAAATTAAAATTCGAATTCACAACATTTTATGAAAATAATATGTATTGAAAATTAGAATTTTTTTGTGATATTAGTTTGATAGAGTTAGGGTTTGATTAGAATTACCTACGTGATAAGATATCTATTATCTCTCTAATATTATATGATACATTTGAGCAAAACTTGAGTTATATCTAATATAATATATACATATAACATTTATTATATATAATAGCTAGTAAATTTTATACTCTTAAAAAGTATTAATTAATTTATTTTCAATAATATATATTTGTATTTTGAAAATAAAGTGGCTCCGCCCCTGGGGGTGTCACACAAGAGGTCAGCTAGCAACTCTTGTGGTTGTTGGGGCCCCCGTTCAGGTGGTCCACCCTGTGATAATGTGGGTTTTTGGTGTTGAGTGATAAAAAAAACTATTAGGGAGAAAGTGACCCACATATTGATTATCTATACGAAACTTAGCCACAGAATTTTCAATTCACCTAAGGAAGCTCTTTTGATGTGGGAGCTAACGTTTATTCCCTTCCTAAATTTGTGTGCAGGTACCATTTCTCCGATTTGGGATACACGTATTCTCGCAAGAAACCATCAATGTGGCACGCCGATGATTGAGATTGAGGCGAGATCAATCCTTGTTGTTCAAGTGGGAAATGATATTTTCCTTTGGAGTCATAGCCTCTATCCTCTTAATGATCGTAATCATTTGAGAGCTTGGTCTCTTACGGATTTTGAATCCTACGTTATGCATTTGGATGACATTTATGCTGCTTTCAATCATGTGCAATGCGATAGGGAGTGGCTCTGCATGATATGTGCCGATGATAGTGACTATGTTTGGAGTTGTTATGTTTTCAGGTGTGTGCCATTTCACAAGTCTAATATGGCTAGGGGTTTTGGCGGCATTCTGTGCATTTTGGATTTCTGGATGCTCTCTTGGCGGGTGGCCAATGGGTGCCTTGGTGATAGATATTTCATGAACCACAAGCGATGGCTTACTGCAGCAGGTCGGCAGCCCGAACGTGAGATTGGTTGTGCTCCGTTTAAGGATTTTAGGCGTTTAGTCATTTTCATGTTCCAGTTTTTATGCTACCCGATTTGTTTCTGGGCGGGGTACCAGTTAGATTTTGGGGGGTTGGTTGAAGCATGAGTGTTCCACCATTTTTGGAGCTTAAAAGCTTGAAAATGGTAACTTGTTATATGCTTGAATTCATGCCTTAAGGTTGAGATATGTGATAGAATATGTGTATATGAACTTATATCTTGAATTTAGAGTGTTTTGGTTGAGGTTTAATGGGGTTTTGATGGTTTGTTATCTCCTCGTGTGAATGCCCTATTGTTGCTACTGTACTGAGACACGGGGGTATCTATTTTGAAACACACCTTTGTCTCAATCTGAGTTTCGAGGGATTTTTGCCTCTGTACTGAGACACGGGCGTGTCTCTCTTTTGCCTGTGTCTTCCCCTGCCTGCATGTAAGCACTATTTTGTTCATCGTTACCATAGAAACCTTTTGAAGTCTAGAACACTTTCCAATTAGAATCACCTTAAAATTCGTCCCTGTTTGTGAGATATAATCATTTGAAAATTGTGTCGCCACTTCGCCGGAATTCTGCATTTGTCCAACTTCAAACTTACGCCATTTTCAAATCGCTTTGACCCAAAATTCGATCCATATATCATTGGAAAGAACCATTTGTCTAGTTTCATATCCAACAAACAAAAATTAATTCCAGCTTGTAAAACTCGAGATATCTTCATTTTTCTACAGCTTGCGCGCTTCCAAAAACTGTCAGCTTTTACCGAAATCCACTTCCTTGTGTTCCTTTCACTCCCTTGACTTCCGTACGTGATTTAATTGATCTCCTTTTACCGAAAACTATCATTTTTCTACAGCTTGCACGTTTCCAAAAACTGTCAGCTTTTACCGAAATCCACTTCCTTGTGTTCCTTTCACTCCCTTGACTTCCGTATGTGATTTAATTGATCTCCTTTGCCACAAACTTGTATCATTGATGTTAATGGCTTGTTAATGATGTGTTATGATATTTTTATGAATTGTATAGCTTGAATTACGAGGTATAAACTTGACTTTCATGTATGAACGCTTAAGTGCTACAATGTGACCTTGTTTGCAATTATTGCATTATTTATGTGTTTAATGAATTTCTTTCAACTCTAATTGATTCATATGTATTATTAACATGTATTATAATGTATTATGAATTGAATATTAAATGAACGAATGATATTGAATGAAAGAATGATAGTGAACAAACACGATTTATACGTGTAACGAATGAATAGCTGGTTTATGTGTCTAAGTGGCATTAATTGTGCACATGAACATCTTCATAGCACATTGTTATTGCTCATGCATGTCTTATCATGTTAATGCATTACCATGCATCATATTTGGTTCATTTTGAGTCTTGAGCCTCACGAATGCACCGTGTTGTCTTTTGTATAGTTATCTCCAGGGCGGAGACTTGTCGGATTCATAGGCTATCTTCAAGCTTCTCTTTCTCTTGGTTTTGTTCGGTAAAGTGTATCCAGGTGAGTTTCTCTTCTATTTGATATAAATGGACCCGATATATCCAACGTGAAAGTTTTAAGCCAAGTATATATATATCGAGTCTTTCAAAGAGTCAATGTTTTAATGTAAAGCCTTTTTTTTAATGAATCCTTACCAATGTTTGACGAGATCAGTGATCACAATAAATAATGGGGGCCCTAGGACTAAGTGTACGTGGCTATCCGGGGAAGCATGGGCTGACGGTGATCCCGTGCACTAGTTCCACCAAAACTACGGCGATACCGGCCCGCGTTAGGAGATTAGCGAGGAATGAGAATCGAGCCTTTGGAGAGTCATGAATCTCACTGGCCACAATGAATAGATGGACGAGTCCGTCCACTAACTGGAGGAAAAAGGGGTAAATGATTATGCATGAATGAATGAATCAATGATTATGAATGATTATGAATGAATGAATGTTATGTGATCGCTAAGAAATGAATGAATGGATAATGCACACACGAGGAGAAGGTTGAAGAATTTGCCCACTCGCCGGGCTCACGTAACGACCTAATGTAATGAATGAATTAAATTAATTGTTGTAATCTGAGCGTTATTTTCTTTGTTTTTACCCACTTGGGAAATGTTTCAAAACCTCGCATGAGATTATAACTTGCATGTGTGGGTGTTTAGTTTATGTATTATTATTGTATTAAGCCTTGTTTTATACCCACCAGTCTCTTAAAGACTGAACCCGATTTGTTTTCAGTTTCTTTTGTATGTTTTGGAGTGCTAGACGGGAATTCGAGTCCATAGAATCTTGGAGTCGTGTATAGCCTTTCTTCCATACTTACATTCATGTCACTAAACTGTTGTTCATGATTATTGAGCGCTTATTGGTTAAATTGTTAGGTCGTGCTGGCTATTTAATGGAATTGTTCGATTATGAGAGCCTGTGAGCTCACTACCTGTAATTTGAATATGATAATGCTTCCGCTCATGTTTCTTTAGCCTGTACTTGTTTTTCTTTATTGCTTATTTGGTTTCGAAGGTTAGCTCTCGCCTAGCATAGTGAGTGAGTACTGTCCCCGTTCGCTCTGATCTGGCACGTGTATGGATTATTTTATATGCAGGTCTGGTCTTAGTGCGGGGGATGTGGCATCACGCACTCGGACGCTACAATCTTTTACACGACTAGAGCTTGCGGGGCGTGTAAACTTAATATTAATTACGTATATTTGGTTGAAGATATTGTGTATATCTTGTAGAGATATAGTGATATTCTTTTGTATTATATTTAGGATATAATTAATTGTAATTGTCTAGAATCGTCTAGAATATCATGTATAGGTCGTTAGGTTTTCTGTATTCTATATATTTCGTTATACTCTGATATTATTAAATGGAGAAAATAATTTACACTTTCACCAAACACCCTAATTTTAATTAAGTCCCTAAACTCTTAAAAAGAGTCAAATAGGTCCACAACCTATTTCCAATTAAGTCCAACACTTCAAATATCATTCATTCATGCGATTAACATTTACGAACATACACGTATAGGTCAAATTGAACATTTATAAACAATTTAGAACAATTAAATCAAATAGTTTCACATTTAAATCACATAATCGAATTTAAATAACGAAATTACATAATTAGACTCACACGTGATGTCATACATGACCTGTCGAAAAAGCGGAGTGTCACATAAGAGGTCAGCTAGCAACTCTTGTACTTGTTGGGGCTCTCGTTCAAGTGCTCCACCCTGTGATAGTGGTTTTTTTGGCGCTGAGTGAAAAAAAAAAAAAAAAACATATCAGGGAGAAAGTGAACCACATATTGATTGTCTATACCAAACTTGGCCACAGAAATTTCAACTCGAACCTCCAGCATATAGCCTTCTTGTCTAATGAAGCTCTTCTGATGTGGGTGCTAATGTTTATTCCCTCCCTAAATTTGTGTGCAGGTACCATTTCTCCAATTTCGGATACACGTATCCTCACAAGAAACCATCAATATGGCACGCCGATAATCGAGATCGAGGCGATGTCAATTCTTGTTGTTGGGGGTGGGAAATGATATTTTCCTTTGGAGTCTTAGCCTCTATCCTCTTAATGACCGTAATCATTTGAGAGCTTGGCCTCTTATGGATTTTGAATCCTACGTTATGCATTTGGATGACATTTATGCTGCCTTCAATCATGTGCAATGCGATAGGGAGTGGCTCTGCATGGTATGTGCGGATGATAGCAACTTTGTTTGGAGTTGCTGGGTTTTCAGGTGTGTGCCATTTCACAAGTCTAATATGGCTAGTGGGTTTGGCGACATTCTGTGCGTTTTGGATTTCTGGAAGCTCTCTTCGTGGGTGGCCAACGGGTGCCTTGGTGATAGATATTTTCATGAACCACAAGCGATAATGCATAAAAAGTAAAAAAGAGAGAGAGAGTAACAAATGTTGGAATTTAATACGAATGACCTAGTGATTATAGACCTAACATATAGTAAACCCACAAGCGGTGGCATACTGCAATAGGTCGGCAGCCCCATCATGAGATTGGTTGTGCTCCTTTTAAGGATTTTAGGCATTTAGTCATTTTCATGTTCCAGTTTTTGTGCTACCCGATCTGTTTCTAGGCGGGGTTCTTTCTTGCATTGCTAATGTATTTTCTAAACTTAGACTTATAGGGCTTGGCTTTGGTTATTTATATATGAGGATCCTCCGTAAAACCTCCAGGGGCTCCCTTGGTCCTGATTTGGGCATAATTTTACCATCTGCATGCTATTAATTTTTATTTTATTTTTTTGAGCATCCCAAATTTTTAAACCCGGCAAGTTATAAATTTCAACAATACCATGATTGTCCGAATGTTCCCTATGCTTAGTCTTAGTTTCCAACAAACCTTTAACTGAGTTTCAAGTGAAGCTACATTATGCATTACATTTGCGCAAGTAAAAATATTACAAATTTCAAGAAATCCATTATTCACAAGAACAGAGAGGCCTTGAGTTATAATTTGAGGAACATGTCGGAGAATGTACTACTCAAATCTCAGGCTTTACTTTCACATCTCCATTTGGGAGAATGTTCTGTGATTGGGCAGCCCGTTTAGTCTCCTGCATAATTACAAAAGGCTTAGAAGTAATGATATCAAAATTAAGATGAGAGAGAGAGAGAGAGAGAGAGTCAAGCCATACGCCATTACATAATACTGCTTTTCTATGCTGAAACTTGAAACTAATTCAAATATAATCATCTATACAGGCCTTCACTTCTGGACATTACCTGTCTAGTTCAAACTCCGTAAATAATAGAATGTTCTTGCCTTATATTAAACCCACAATATGCATCTTCTTCTAGCTACTATTTTTCTACCTAAAGGTTTTAGATTGCCAAAGAAATTCAGGTATAAGCACTACCAAACAATTTCACCATATGCTAGTGCTCGTGTTGAAGCCCTAGATATCCAGTAAACATAAAGCTCAGAAATCATGCAACAGTCGAGAACAAAATTGTGAGCTTTCCTTTCCACTTAAGCAAACCCAATGCATCATATTTCTAATTTGACTTTTTGTAAGAGGAATACTGACTTCTGACTAATGTTTCATATACGAAGCAAACTTGTCTAAGACCATGGTTTATGAACATTTCCATGTTGAAATGGAAAGAAAAATTTACAAGTGAATGCAGAAACTTAAATAAATGGAAGACCAATGAAGGAATTGGAAACTATCAATTCATTTGCGACAAATCATGCTATATTATCATACATAGAGCACCATACCCAAAAACTATAGCATTTTGATCCGCAACAGTATTCAATCAAGAATGCAAAACTGAGCCAATATTCTTCTTGTAACCTTACCTTTCTACCATATCAGGGTTCATATTAGGCATGCAATAAAGAGATGGTTGTTCCAAAACACAAAAAATTATCATGTTGCAAGCACTAGAAAAACAGAGAACAATCATCAGGTTACCTCGACATTCAATATATTTTACATAATGGTGGCCAAGAGGGCCCACCTGAAAACTTTCATGATAGCATATAATGAGCTCCATATTTTATAACAAAAACTAGGACATAGTAGTTTTTTCATTTTTTTTCATCCTTTTTCTCCACTATCGTACACCATAGTAAGTAAATCACACGTTAGAAACAAAGAAAAGCATGAAGTATATTCCCATGGTTTTGTAAGCATGTTGAGATTTGTTTGCTTTTGCTATAATGCAAAGTGGCCTCTTAGATTTCTTTAAGATATATAGATGCATTTCTCTTTCAAAAGAAAACTTAAGAACTAAGAAGATGTGGGTGCCGCGAATGCCAATGCCCTTTCAAGTTGCCGAGCTATAGTTTTCCAGTTCTTTTTCACTAATCACAAGGCTAACAAGCATCCTATAAAATGTGTATCCATATTGCATCAAAGTTCATCCATTTATACACACTCTTATGTAAAATAGATATCAAGAAGTTTCAATCCAAGATAATTTTGAATGTGTGCAATTGAAATTCACTGAATTTCCAAAACGAACACATTCACTGAATTTCCAAAACCAGTTCAATGCAATTCCGCACTTCACCAGCTGCACAAGTCTATGGATTGGCCATAGTCCATGTTCATGCAGCAGCACTCAATCACATTACTCTTAGAACAGCCAAGTAAACCCCTACTATTTCAAGCATATCAAATGACTTTTTGACTGAACATCCACAAGATTCTTCATAGATGTTTCGCAATCATAACTTCCTTGTATTCATGCCTTAACCAAAGTACGTAAAAATGATAGTGACAGTACAACAAATTCTAAACAATAAATAAAAATAGCTTGAATGACGAGTATATACAAACATTAGAATCATCAATCGTGCATTCATTTGAATTTTGTAGTAGTATATCATAAAAATTTGAGAAGTTGAGGCACAGACAGATGAAGCAAAATTAATTATTCGATTGTCATTGTCAATAATGTGTAAGAGCTGAGCTAGACAGGTAATCTACATAACTTACCGCTGCAGATGCTGCGCGTATCTCCCTATAAGAGTCAACTTCATCAGGAAATGCCTGCTCCAATTCCTCAAGCAGATGCCTTCGCAAGCCCTGCATCAGATAAGGACCAAAAGTTCTGCTTTATATGTAAATGAACTTTCAACATAACACATCAGGGCACAGGGAAGAAAAGAAGTTGAAGTAGAGTTAGAACATCAAAAATGTAATTGATATTTACAACCAATAAAGATGTCGAGAATTTAAGAAATAGTAAATCTGAGCACTTGCAAGCTTTCTTTTACAAAGATCATCCTGTCCCTCTATAGCAATTCTTAAAGACAGTATAAAGCAAAGCTTCTTCCATGTTACCCAAGAACTATGTTATACAGAAATAAGCACAGTACCATACCATAAGATAAACTTCATCTATCCAATATACAATAAAATTCAGAGTTAAATAGAAATTAAACACATGGGAACCTCAAGTTCATATACCCTCTATGCAAGGAAATCAAAAGGGGTTGAAATGTGAGGTAGAGAAGACATGTTGAGAGCAAATCTTAGTATGAAATGTTCAACACATTCCAAGGATATAGTGGCAAAAAGTAAGGTTTTCATATATGTTAAGTAAATAACTATTTCCGAAGTGCATTTCCAAAAGGCGGACCAACCTTGAAGGCGTCCGTCTTTCCTTTAGTGATCTGATTCTTGGCAATGCAACTATTCAACATATCCCTTGTGAATTCATCAGGGTTCTTCCCATCATCTATCAAACTGTTTCAGTTTGCGTGTTCATAGTTGAAATAACAAAACAAACACTTGTCAGATAATTAATAAAATTATGTTTCCCAAATTAGCTTTCTTCATCAAGGAAACTTACTGAAGAACCTCCATGGGTACTTGAATGTTGCACTTCTCCGCTAATTTTGTCATACTGTCCAGTTCCAGTACCAAAGTGTTCCTTTATCCCACAAACAAGTACTAAAATTAGTAAAAACTTAGCAGATGGAATCATAATCGAGAAACAGATTTGAACAGGATGTAAATCACTAAATCAATTTCACAAATATGTTAGAATTCAACAGATAATGCAAAACCCTAAATTAAAAAAGTAGGAATATTAACATAGAAAAATAACTAGTCTCGAAATCAATTACATGCGCTGGAGGAGAGGGAGTTGGGAGGCGATGTTGTAGGAGGAGACAGTGAGATAGAGCTGGTGGAGGATGCCCAGAGTTTTTTGGATTGAATTAATAACTTGTGTCAAATTTTGTTTAGGATCCTCAATTGCGGTGGCGGCGGATGCGACTGTGGTGGCTGAAGAATCCAAGAGCGATGCATCGTTTGATTGTGAGCTCATAATGCTATTCCCTCCGCCACTCGCGGCTGCTGCAGTTGAATCCATGTGGCGTCTTTGTTAGGACCTGCTTGACTGGGATAGGATTTCTTATATACATCAACAATTCTAAACTGCAGTTTTTACTATGTAAATCCAATTATGAAAAACTAAAAATGAAGACATCTATAATCTATATAGACCTAACTTCTCACCTCAATGGGCGAAGGCCTAGCGGCGTCTTAGCGACGGCGGAAGCCGCGGTGGAGCAGCGATGCGGAGGAGCGGTTTGAACTTTTGGGGGTTTGCGTTAACGATTTCAATTTGGGCTTGGGGCGGATATTTGAGAATTGGACAAAGGGTTATTTACATCTGGACCCCTTGGGAATTTCAAAATAACAAATGACACCCATATTGAGTTTTATTTACATATACAACCTCAATGAATTTTCATATTACCAAGGACCCCCATACCGTTAGGGTTTAAAGAATTCCTGTTAATTAAAATATAAAATTACATTTTTACCCTTTACATTAAAAGACATTTTTTTTATCCCCAAGGTTGCCCTTTGTAATTTATTAAATAGTAATGGTGTTATATGTAATATGATTTATCATTATTTTTTCTCTATTTTTTCCTAAGTTAATAGAAACAGTTTTCTTATAGACTATAAAAATACACGTGAATAGATACTGTAAATTTCCTTTATATATATATAATAGTTTGAATTGAAGGCAAATAGCAATTCTAACAACAAAAAAGAAATAATTAAAATTATGAAATTCGATATATTCATTAAGCAACAAAAGATACAACAATTATTCTGCCGAACAGTTCTCTATCCATGAACACTTATTGAAATATAACTATTTAACACATTTCCACAACTAATTATCCATAACAGACAAAAACAATCTAAAAACCTTCATATTCAATCAACTTGATATTCATATTCCAAAAGACATAAAATTAATCAAGCATCAATCTGTAAAGTATCTAATTTCAGTGCCAAAACAATCATCTAAAAAACACCAAAAACAATTCCAAAAGACCAAATTCAAACTAACATCTTAGTTCTAATATTCATCATGGGAATTTTGAGTTGGGACATAATTTGTGGATGGATCGCTTCCTCTTACTCTTGTTGGTCTTCCACCTCTTCTTGATCTTGTTCGAGAAATTGATTCCACCTCCTACAATATTTATTCAATAATTAAATTCAAGCAACTGTTTTATAATTCGACATAAACTGAAATAAAGTAATCATAGAAACCTAATTAGTAACATTTGTTACAGAACTTCTTGCAACAACTCTTGGCGTTCTTAATCTTTGATGGTTATTGTTGCTCGTACCTACACCTGTTGTACAAGTTCTTTTGTTATGTCCAGATTGATGACAAATAGTACATTTCACATTAGGCCTTTTTCTTAATGGAACTACTCTTGGCTCTTCTCCAACTTCCCTTCTTCTCTGTTTTTTGGGTCTACCCGGTTGTCTTTTAACATTAGGTGGAAGGATCTTTTGTGGGCCTGTGATCTCTATATCTTCTGACCAAAATGTAGGATCAGCTATGCCACGAATCTTGTTGGTGTAACACTGTTTGAATTTCTCAACATAAAAACTCTCGTGGACATAATCTTCAATATCATGCCTCTTATGTGTAATAGCTCTTGCTGCATGTCTGCAGGGTATTCCTGATAAGTTCCAAACATTGCAATCACATGATCTTGTTTCTAGATTGACAATATAGTGACAATTACCATCATTCACTTGGAACTCGTTTGTTCCACCCATCAATATTTCACATCTAATTGCTTCTTGCTTCACATTATTCAATTTCTTCACAATTCTTGGACAAACCTTGTTAGACCACCTTTTTGATTTCTGATATCTTTTTTCAATTCTGTTCATCATTTTTGCTCTAAGACCATCTAGTAATTTGTGAATAGGCTTGTCCCTCAAGTTTCCAACCCAATGATTCAAACTCTCACTAAAGTTGTTGGTAAGGTGATCATTCTTCACAATGGTTGGGAAGGCATGTCTTGCCCACAAAGATGAATCACCAATACCAATCACATATTGAAATGCTCCAGGCTTACACTCTCTCATTCTATTCATCACCTTGTTAAACTCAGCCATTGTGTATGCATTTGCTGAACCCCAAAAAAGATGTTTCACTAATAATCCAGGATGTGATGATCTTAAATTAGCATACACATGCCTGCAACACTTTCTATTTACAGCAGTTGGAGCAACAATTGATAGAGCTTCCACCAACCCCTACAATTTATGCAAAATATAAATATTTTGAAATTGGGAAAGTTAAAATATTATGTCAAATTAAAGAAAGTGTACCAAATGAATTACCTTTTGACGGTCAGTCATAAAAGTCCAAGGTTTTCCATTTTCAAATGGACCTATCATTTCATCCAAACATTCCAAGAAAAAGCTCCAACTTTCTTTATTTTCTGTTTCAACCACTGCAAATGCTATAGGAAATAATCCATTGTTTCCATCCAAAGACACAGCTGAAAGTAGGATACCACCAAATCTTCCCTTCAAATGACATCCATCCAAGCCTATAAAAGGCTGACACCCTTCCAAAAACCCCATTTTTTGAGCATGCAAACCCATAAAAACTCTCTTGAAAGTAGGATCTGCTGGTATTGGTTCACCTTCTTTAAGATCATATTGGAACTTGATCATACTTCCAGGATTAGTTTGCAAAACCAAAGCTGCATACTTGGGCAACAATGGATATGATTCTGCATGATTTCCTTGTATCGTGTCCAGAGCTTTATTTTTCGCTCTATGCATCTGCATGTAAGTTGGAGAAACTCCCATTTTTTCTAATTCAACTTGCAAATCTCTTATTTTCATGTCAGGATGATCTCTTAGTATTGGGACCATCTTCTCTGCAAGCCAAGATGCTGTTGCTTCCTTGATTTTGTCTACCCTAATGCATGTATGGTCTGGACCAATTTTCTTGATTGAAAAAGAGCTATTATCTGGAAGGAGTGAAGCATGCAATCTCCATGTACAATTCCTGGCAGCACACTTCAGTGTCACTCGTGTGCGTTCATTATGTAATCTTTTGATTTTAATGCCTTCACGGATGATATATTCTTGTAACATACTTCTGAACTCATATACATCCGCGAAAACATCCTTTTCCTTCAGAGTTATGGGGTTATTAGGATTATCAGGGATATTTGGTCCAGTTTTATTAGACCAGCCTCGCAATGGATCATCTGGTAATTCTTCATCACTATCATTGTAGGCCTCACAATCATCATTAGACTCGTATCCTGATAAATCAGGATCACTCTCAGATGGAAGTTCCATATCACTCACTGGAAGATCATCTACGCCTAAGGAGGAATCTGACTCTGCATCTTCATGTTCACCATTATTTGCACCTGCTGCAGTCACATTTTGACATGCTTCAGTTTCATTTTGAACTTCTTCGGTCTCATTTTGGTACTCATCATCTGTGCTTTCATCAAGAAAGTCCTCTCCGACATGGAAATCAACATGAAACTCCTCATTTTCACCTTGTTCAACTTGCCTCTCTTCCATATTGTTCACGAATATACTGATTTGCTTATGACTCTTTGCAAACATATTCATTAAATCTTCATCTGTCCAAACCCTAATCCTTTCAATCCTTTTTTCACCAAAATAATCATAACTTAACATCACTGCATTCTTCAACTCAAGTTTATTAGGAAATGCAACTTCCCTGATATCAGTTTCAAGCATTCTCAAAGTGTAATTCTTCGGATTTAGCCCTTTTAACATTACCTTCTCACCACTGTAATGTACTAAGATATTATGAGTGTCTAACAATTTCTTACGACCCTAAACCAAAAAAAAAGTAAATAATTCATCAATAACAGTTTGACAAACAAATACACACTGCAGGAAACGACCAATTGTAGAAATTGCATAAATCCCATATGTCATTTTTTACCTTAAAAATCAATACATTACAGAAAAACGACCAACTAACTCCAAAATTGCAGAAAATCAATACACTGTAAAAGAAAAAAAAAACCTAGCATGTCTGCAGTGATGTTTTTAAGTTAGCACAACAATGCAGTGGTCAAATGGAGAAATATAACATGCTATAGAGGTTCAATATCTATTAGTGTGGTGTTTTTCCATCTGAAGAGTCACTAAAAGACCACTTCTCCAAATGCCTGCTTCAACCTCTTGTGCATCAAGAAAATACAAAAGAACCCAACTGTCAAAACTAAGCAGGAGGACAATATACACATTTTTGCAATATAATGCATACCCGAAAGCCGAAGTCGCAACAATGATGTTTTTAAGTTAACACAACATGCAGTGGTCGTCACGATGATCATATAACACAACAATTTCAAATTATTCTTCTAAAATTAAAATTTCCCCCAAAAGACACTAGTTTTTTCAAAATTTCAAACAATAATGCGAATTTCATTACCTAGATAAAAGTAAAACTAAGAAACTCAAAAAATAATTCCTACAACAAAATTATCCACAAAATAAAAACCAAAAGACTCACCATACGCCCTTGAAAAGGGCGATATCCGTCCAGCATCTTCCGGTGCAGTGGTGGAAAGCGCAATATCCAAGTCTATTGATGCTATTCAAGTGATTTGGGGCTTCGATCCATGATTTTCTTCTAGAATTTTTGGTGGATTTTTTCCGTAGAAGTGAAGAAGAAAAGAACAGAGAAGAGAAGGCGGGAGAGATAGAAAATGAAGTCAGATTCTTTTGGTTGGACTCTTGATATTCTTAGAAGGGCAAAAGAGCCATATTAAAAATAAATTGATTATTGATTTTTCTTTAACATTTTAAAATAAAGGGTAAATTGGGTGTTTGAAATAAAATACTAACGGAGTTAGATTTTATAAACGGAACCCTAACGGTATGGGGGTCCTTGGTAATATGAAAATTCATTGAGGTTGTATATGTAAATAAAACTCAATATGGGTGTCATTTGTTATTTTGAAATTCCCAAGGGGTCCAGATGTAAATAACCCTTGGACAAAAGAAATTACTAGTATTCTATGCAGATGCTGTACCACTACCGGCACATAAATTTCTCAAAATATTATTTAACACCAGTGATTGCGGCACACGGTCCATACGTGCGGGAAAATTTTGTAATTTAATTAACTATTTATAATAGATTAGTAACTTCGGCATGCTCGTTGCGTGTGTAAATAAAAAAATATTATTATTTAAATATATTAAAATTAAATTTTATATTAATATATATTCCATAATTATTTTTAATATAATTATTAGATTATGATAAATAAATAAATAGAATAGGGAAAAAGATAAAAAATTTATAAAAAAGAAAAAAAAATTGAGATGGTATGAGAGAAAAGAGAAAGTAAAAATATATTATTGGAGCGATAAAAAAAAAAAAAAAAAAAAAAAAAAGAATGTAAGAGAAGAAAATGAATGGAAAAAATAAATTTAAAAAAACGAAAAGAAAGGAGTTTAAAAGACCAAAATAATTATTATTTGTCTCTCTGACTTAATATAATAATATAGATTAGTAATTACAATTTAAATGGAGAAAAAAAATATGAAAAAAGCATGCATATAAGTTATTTGAGTTTTACCTACTGATGCGCACCAAAAATGGGGATACCACTTTATTTGTTGTCAACTATGAAGTTTCAAATGATCCGAGCTGAATTCGGGGAAGGGGGACAGAGACGTGAAAAACAAAGGAAGACCCTCCAATCCATTGGATTAAATCAGCAATCTATTTGAGATGAATAAATAATTGCATAAAAGAAATAATAATAATTAGTGAAAAATAAAGAGGAAAGAAGTATTTTTGCGAGTTTATAATCTCAATTGGAGATCGATAGTATTCAGTAATTTTTGCTTAGAGCTTCCCTTTTCTGTAGATTTCAAGTAGAATTATGAGAGACGTTAGAATTGCCAAGAGAATATTTCACAGATAAAGAGATAAGCAGATATCTATGTATGTGTTTAAAAAAAACAAAAAAAAAATTGAGACTATGCACAGGCTTACTCCCGACGACCCAATACCATCCCGGGGGTTCCTTACCCATAGTATTCGGGACCCAACATATCAGAGCTTATCTTATCATATCTTACCTTACCATAAACATATATATAATTTACCTTTCTGTGTCATCCCATTACATATCATCCTAATATAGTACTTACCTCGATTAGAAAAGACGTGGTTTGGAGCATAGTTGAAAGTTGCATGCTTTTACGTAGCTTATTATATTCAAAACTTATAATGGATTCTTTTGAAGTTATTAGATTATCATATTCAAAACTTACATAGCTTTTTGTCTTATATGTCTCGGTGATTGACACAACTTTTGATGGTTTTCTTAATTTGCAGTTGCTATTTATTGGGTTAATCTTTTATTATTATGTGCACTAATAGGTGTTTACCATTGTATTTAAAATGGCTTTCTATTCGTCTTAGAGGTGGGAATGTTGGGTTTAATTGCTTGATATTCAACGGAAGTCATTTTATTTTCAACATCTAGTTTATCCTATTCACATGTTTGAGTGATTTTGCACAAATACTCAAGCACGTCCATATATATTACGCATCACCAATTTGAGTATGATTACTTACTTTGAACAATTGATGGCAAGATGCAAATAATCAGTTTGAGGAGACTGATGAGAACATAACGAGCGATGTGAATACAAGGAGATTTATATTATATATATGTGCAATTCTTTACAAGTATTTCCCTTGTACCTGAAACATGAATAATGTACAATTACAGCCTATGTGCAAAGAATGCTACCTAAGTACTACTAAATTTTACCCTTCTAAAGACAGTAAACGAACACACACCCCATACAGCGGGACAAAATTGATGCCAGAAAAGTGAATTTGACCAGAATTCTACGAAACTGAATGAAACCCACAATAAATACAGAAAATAAAGACAAAACACATTCACAAGCAATCGCGCTACATAGTCGTTGAAATTGGGTTCATCTCTATCTGTGCGGCTTGAGACCCCCTTAAGTTAGCGAATTTCTCGACTTCTCTCGCAATCTGAATATCGTTTGGTCGATTATACTGAACAAAGACTTTGACCACGAAATGAGGAACAAGGGCTCCCACCATGATACCAAGCAAGCATACCCAGAACAATTCTGTTTTGGCGATATGAAAGAAGGCCCTGTAAAAATAAAAAAGAAAAATCATTGTAATCAGTGTTTCCTACATTTTCCAAAAAAAATGAACATATTTATCCAACAAATGAGACAACAGATTAATAGAACTCAGGTCAAGCAAAAACCGATACAAGATAAATATGCGACGAGCAGATGGATGTAATGTTAGCATTCTATCGAGAAAATTTTTAGTCTAAAATGAGCTAAATGGCAAAAGATTTAGAAGGATTTGTGAAATATGATTGGATACAATGACCCGTGTCTGCATGAAAAGCCCTGAAAAAATATGCAACAAAATTGTAATTAGTTAGAGAAAACATACCAGTAACCAGGCAAGACGGGCACAGCATCAATAATCATGATGCAAATGAAAGTTGCAATTATAGATCCCCATATTGCTGCATGAGTTATCCAATACCATCTAATAACATCCATTGCCAAATGCATGTTAACCAATACTACCACAGCAAGTGTCCAAAGATTTCCTATGCTTGAACCGCTAACATCAGTTTCCCAATAAGCCAATAGAGGCACGAAAAAGGCAGCTACACTTTGCCACAACGTGTCCAATACCATTACCCAGAATAATTTCCCATTATAACCTTCTTGCTTTTGTCCGGACGCATAAAGTTGAGGATACTTCAGAAGAGTTGTTCGACTTAAATCCTTATCAAGAATTCCAACCACTATCGTAGGTAAAGATGTGTATATTACTGAATATAACACAGTGCTCCAATCAGTGATTGCTGTCGTCAATGTGAAACCCGTGAAGAGCACATACCTGGAGATATTAAACATGTTAGTTATTTTAATTTTTTTCACAACTTTTTTTCGGTTTTAAATTGCCTAGAGAATTGTGGATGTGTTATTTTTTTTCCAGGTAGTTTAGGAGAAATGTTTTGCAAATATATGTTCTAATAGTAGGTTGAAGGAATGTATGAATAAAAATGTATTTAAGCTTGATGACTAGTTTTGATATGTGAGTCATTGTCCGACTGATTGACAGCTATGATGTTTTGATATATATATTAATTGAAGATATGCATATATTGTTGTATAATATAATTATAAGCAGTGCTGGATAAAGTTTTAATATGGACTATTATATGTATATTACAATGGTATAACGATTGAAAATCTATACTTTATATAAAACACTGACTGAAAGGCATAAGCCGATATCTGTTTAATTGATATAATGATTTGACATTACAAAAAGTGTAAAGAGATGTATTTGAAGAATATATTTATATGGAATTTCCCAAAATGAAAACACACTCACCAGAATAAGACGAGAACAAGAAGAGCATTTCTGTAGAAGTTGTACAATATCATGTAGCTCATTCGTTGATAATTCCAGTGTCCATGCACCAATAACAATGGAACCAAAAATCTGAACTGACCCATTGCAAAATCCGACGCCATCACAGCTTGCCGACCCTCTTGTCCACTTATTCCAATACCCACATCAGCCTTTTGAATCATAGAAACATCATTTGCTCCTAAAAGACATAGAAGGAGAAAAAAATGGATCTGAGTTTCATTTGATCATTTTCAAATTTTTTGTATGTTTCCCAGAAAAGAGACAGAATGGAGCATCATACCATCACCGATGGCAAGAGTCATGTCAGCAGTTCTAGTTTTTATGAGGGCGACTATACCAGCCTTTTGTAATGGTGCCACACGACAACACAATACCACAGTACACTTGGTGGCTAATTCAAAGAGCTGCAAATAAATATTAAATAAATTAAACAACATCCGTGTCTAATCATATTTGACGAGAGAGAAAAGGAGAAGGAACTGTGTGCAAATACAGGCATGTTTGCACATATTCTTAAACAATTGAAGTATACATGTAGATATATGTACATGCATACACAGGTATACATATTATTGGGTAAATTAAATCCAGAACCATTGCTCCATAAAAGCTTTGATAGTACTAATGGTTCCATATTGCGCAGTTTGATACGATTTTGTATAACACATCACAATTCTAAAGAAAATGTTCAAATCCCTAACAAAGCCTAATAGAAGGGGGCATTATAATTCATTAGCAATCGTAGATATATGTACATGCATACACAGATATATATAATATTGGATAAATTACATTCATACCTGTTGTTCCATAAAGTTTTATTGGTACTAGTGGTTCCATATTAAGCAGTTTGATACGATTTGGTACTACACATCAAAATTCTAACGGAAAATGTTTAAATTCATATAATGTGTAGGTGTAATTAACCTTATAATATTTGGTAACTTTTTATAAGGTGTGGAAGTGTAACTTTTTGAAGCCAACCGGGGGTTATCTTTAAATATGTCTAACAATAGGGTATATAGATGTAATTTTTTTTATTTTTTTGTTTTTGGAACCGGTCAGACGGACCGTGAGGTTTTTAACGAGTCCCTCTCCTCATTTATTGAAAACCGAACCCAAGTGTAGGTGCAATTAACCTTATAATATTTGGTATAAATTTTATAAATATTGGTTTAGTACAACAAAAAAGTGGTTCACGCCTGTGATTGTGATGGGATAGCCCGTGATCAGTAGACTAGGCATTTTACAAAAATAAATAAATAAAGACAAGGAAAATGGAAAGAACAATTTTAAAAAGATGTAGAAGGAAAATGGTTTTGGCTGTTTTTCAACTAATTTTTTTAAAAGAAAATTTCTAAGTTTAGTTAATTCTTCAACAAATCACGCATGTACTTTCATGCTAAATGAAAATAACTCCAGAAATTTACCTGCTCCTCAAGCTCAGTATCCAGAATATAAACAAGGCTCGTCCCATCAATAATTAACGCAATTTGACTCGTTGTCAGCTTCTTCAACAACAGCAAACCATCCTCCAAGCTCTTCTTACACGTCTCCTTAGAATTATTATTTATCACAATCTTTCTCATCTCGCCTGTCAACAGCTTAGAAGAGTATCCAATCGAAATGGCTGTTTCTTGCTTGTCACCTGTCAAAACCCAAACTTTGATACCAGCCACTCTCAAAGACTCAATTGCTTCTGGCACCCCTTTTTGCAGCTTGTCCTCAATCCCAGAAGCACCCAATATTTCAAGATTTTTCTCAATATTATTAGCAACTTTTCTGAGCAATGCCACTCTCCCCATTACAGCTGTGCTTGCATGCTCGTAAGAAGACTGCCATTTTTCGAATTCAGACATGTCCAATTCCCGCATTGCAATAACGAGAGTGCGCAAGCCCTTTGAAGAGTAGGAATGGAGATGGGCTTCGGTTGATGTTACTATACTTGGGTTTGAGGACTTGTTTATCACGTTGAACATGGATGAGTCAGCACCTTTTACAAGTAACTTTACTGTGTTATCTGGGAATCCTAAAATAACTGACATTCTTTTGCGATCACTATCAAACTCGTGCAAACCCAAGACGTTGAACCTGGATTGAGGATGGTTAATGGGGCCCGTAAGAAGATTAATCTTGATGGGAGAGAATTTGATCAATAAAAAGGAAAAGGGAAAAGAAAATCTTGTAACATGGATGTTATGAGATATTAAATAGGGTGAATTACATCTACTATCCCCGAGACACGATTTGTTTATAACATTAGCCCTCAGGTATCAAAAATTAAGGTACGACCCCGGAGACAATATTTTTATCTCAAAACGTCCCTTAGGTAGTATTTTATTAATTATAGCTGACAGATTAGTTTGTAAATCGTAATTACCCCAAACCTCTACGGTAGTAGATGTAGTTCTAGACTTATTAAATCTTGGGTTTATTACATTTGGACACCCTGGGAAATATGGAACAACAATTTGTATCGCTCAATTAGTCAAGCTGTAGTTCTATATCTACCAGGGGCCTAATGCAATTTACTCTTAAAAATATTTGATTATTTTCCTGTTTAGCGGCCTAAGACAACTGATAATGTACCAGATTCTGAAAAAACAAGAGATCCTAGGTTCAAATTCACCACCACTCATTTACGTAAAGGACACAGAAATTATACCACATGCAAGTGAGATGTAAACTGCTTTTACCAATGAAATGAACAGATAATTCCTGATAATGCCTTTTTTTGGTCATGTTTTATAAGGCTTTGATAACATAACAATATTCCCCCTATGGAAAAGAAAATTTGAATTTACCAACACTAATAAAAATAAAAACATGTACCACTGAGCCACCTCATGTTTTTAAAAGACATTCACCGTCTCACTTATGGATTATAGAATAAATATTTTCATTTGAAGAGAAGAATGCCCCAATAGAGAATAAATATAATTTTTATTCTTTTAATAGTTTTCTTTCTTATTTTATATTCTTCTTCTTTTTCCTAAGTTTGAATTCACCACCACTCATTTTTTGGTCATCTTTCACAAGGGACCATTGCCACGGACAGAGCTATTTACCTCAATCAACAACTTCACATTTAAAAGGCAATTTAGCTCCTAAAAATACGACCGACAATATCCAATTGGAATTCCATATGTTATTATAGTTTATCTACGCGGAAAAAAAGAAGCAGAGGAAAACAATTTCACGAGAAATAAAGAAGAACACTTTTAAGGTTACCTTTGTCTTTCCCCTTGAATGTCAATAACTATGTGACCTGAAGTTCGTTCGATAAGCATAAAGCCATAGCTGGCAGCAGCATAGACCAGCGCCTGTTCATCAGGAGACTCCCCTTGATATTCGATCAACTTAACAGCAGGATCAGATGTCTCCTTAAGTAGAGGCACAATGGTATTGCAAGCAGCCAATGATACAAAAAAATTATGCACATGTCTGCCTTCATCTGTTCGCTTGCTTTTCGACAGGTTTAGAAGCTCAAAATCTACTTTTACAGTCATCTTTGGCTTCAAAACAATCCCATCAACTGAAATAAGGCACGCCCAAGAAAAGAAAGATGTTAAAAGAACACCAACTTAAAAAATCTTTTATACTTCCGGAAAATTCTAATATTTTCCCCATTCACAAGAAAATAACAAAAAACCAGACGTAAATCTCTTTCATTTTTTGAAAATTTCTTCCAAAATATAAACTTTTAGCCTTTTCACAGGTAATGATACAGACACTTTTCATAGGGATTAAAAAGAAAATTATATAGAGTTATATTTTCTATTTATTTTTGTTGAGTTTCAGAAATCCTCCCTACCCTGCCCAACCCCACAACACCCAAAAATAATTCGCAGAAATTTGACCTTGCCCCTCCTAAACAGAAACTCCTAGCTCCTTCCCTGCTAATGCTAAAAAAATATTTTCACAGGAATCAAAAGAGAAATATAAACATAAAAAATGGAACTAGAGATAGAGCAACCTTCAACTGAGTATCCCGATATTCCATCGTCAATCCCATTGTTGTAATCAACTCCCCCAATGCTTGCACACTGAAATTCCATCTTGTTCTCAGTCAACGTACCCGTTTTATCAGAGAAAACATATTTTATCTGTCCCAAATCCTCATTTATATTCAAAGCCCTACACTGGAACCTTGACTTCGAATCTTGATCGAGCATCCTGTCATCCCGTATCATAAAATAAGCCTGACCCACACGCACGAGCTCCATCGAAATGTACAACGAAATGGGAATCATAACTTGGAACACTATAACAGACATGAGAAACACGAAGAAGATCTCCATGCCCCAGCCATAATACTCATAATCTTCCACTTCCGGCTCCGAATAATCCTTCTTCCTATAAAACTGCATCAGATTCAACTCATCCTTATGGCGCCTCAACCAAACACCATGACAGGTGCAGACAATTGTACACAAAGCAATCAGGAAAAATGAGAGGTAAACTATCTCACGATTCATGCGTGTCTCAAGGCGGCTCCTCTTTGAAGGAGCTCCAGCATTGTTGAGCATTGCTTTGGTCTCTCTTCCAGCATAAACCGAAACCCCGATAGCCCATTCAGTGTTCTTCAGCTCACAACCACGAAGAATTATATTAGACGGTCCCAAAGAAATACGCTTCCCATCAATGTCCATATTTGCCTGAAAACCATATATGTTCCTATTTGGCTTTTCGCACTTGATCACCCCATTGATACTCTCTCTCTCTAGATTCCTCATTTGAGTCTCTTGTTTAGCATAACGTGTCTTCAGATTCGATTCTCCATCCAAATTCGTGGTCTGAACATAGGCAACTCCAGTGGGGTCGCTGGTTGAGAGCAAAACCATATCACAAGGAAGAGTTTCGTTTCCGGAAATTTTGATTACCTCTCCAACACAAATGTCCTTCCATTTCTTGTGCTGGAAGCTTCCTTCAAGAAAAACTGAGGCGAAACGGTTGTTTTCGATCCTATCCGCTCGGTGCCGCCTGTAATCCTCATATGCATCTTTAATGGCCGTAACAAAGAGGACAAAAGCTAATGGGAGAATCGAAGCCTCGCGACCGAAAACAGCAAGCTGGGGAAGCTGATTGAGAATTGCTATCACGAGAAAGTATATGTACGCAACTCTATGGAACTGTTCGAACAGATTCTTGGGCAAGAATGTGAGGATTGAATATTTGGACGTCCTGATTGAGTTCCCTGTGAATTCAAACTTCTGGTTTGTTCTAACAGGGTCGTGTATGTAAACTAACCTTGCATCTTCATCATTAATCTCTTTATATGAGGTGCCCAGTCCAGCTGAACCAGCTCCACTGGATCCATGCCTCACGGCCCTGGAGCCAAGATCACTAAAGTTCACTTCTTTGATAGATTGGCTGCCTGAGGTCTTTGAATGAATTGATTGTATCGAGGAAATGCTTCGTCTGGAGGAAGGGTTCCTCATAAAATCAGAAAATTGAGGGTTTTCGTTTGTTTCTCTCTGGGAATTTGAATTTGAATTTGAAGCCATAGCGGAAGACGATTTAGAATAAGAAGAAATGGGATTTGAACTATCAACAAGAATAGGAATATATGGTAGTTCATTACGACGGGTGGGCTGTTGTGAGGCCATGATCTCAAGATCAAACAAAAAGCGCAAGATTCATAAGAAAAAACGAAATTTGTACAGAATCCAGATGCTGATCTCAATAGAAATCACCAAAAATCACAAATCAAAGAACAGCCCAGATAATTATTCCGGCAAAATCACAACCCTAATAAATCACCCCACTCTAAACTTAACAATGAGAAAAAACCCAACTATAATTTAAGCTTTACAAACCCAAGTACAAGCAATCTGCAACCTAAAACTCTGGACTGAAAGCTGAATAGTGAAAAAAATAGTAGTCTTGATGAATTAATGAAGAAATAAACACTTATAAATTGTACGGCTAAGTTAAGCTAAGCTACAGCATTAATTACGCCCAAACTTACTTTAATGAGATTGGACAACAGAGTGGAAAAGAACGGAAGCAGCAGATTTTCGCAAAGGGCGGCGAATATTTTAGTTCGAAGGACTAGAAACAGACGCATTTAACACACCATTTCTGTGATATATGTGAGGGAAAAGGTTGAAGACAAATCAAAGGTCAGAAATTTAATATTTTCTCAAAATGGGAAAAGTACACAGAAGGTGAAGATTGCGAGAAGCTGGGGAAGAGAAGAATGAAGTCAGATTAGTCGTGATTGGAGGGCGACAAGTTTCGCTCAAGAATTCAATTCCTATGACTAATCAGAAAAATGGAATTTGGATTTCGATTGACAGTAAATTACAATATTAATTATGTACAGCAGTACAGGTGTGTAATGAAAGTTGGCCCTCCGATTCCCTGTGGTGGTTGCTGTTTGCTGATGATTTCTACTTCTAGAGATGTTTGTTTCTAGAAGCATGAGACTGGTCCAGGGGCTGCTCTGGAATTTTCAATTTTAGGCTGTTTTCTTTCTCATAGGGAAAAATCCTTCGCATAAGTTAGAGATTGGGTCAAATTCATCCCATAACTTCCAAAAATTAAAAATAGAATATATCCTTTAAGTCCACTTTTTTGGGACAAAAATGATTTTTTTGGTCAAAATAAGTCGGGAAATATTACTTATTTTAGCATTTCAATACATTTCCCCTCTTTTAGGATGTATTAATTAGGAAATTATCATCACTATCGTCTTATAAACCCATGATCATATTTTTATTCAAATATTTTGAGCTATTTTTACTTGATCAATCTTATAAGAGAGCGCCCGCCAAGAAAGATCAGAGTTTTTTTACTTTTTTTTTTTTTTTTTTTTTGAATTCGAACTCGGATAATTGTCTTCAAGAGAAACCCTTAAACTACTTGACCAACTCCTATTGGCATAGAGTTTTTTGACTTAATTTTATTTAAAGTATTTAAGTGATATTTGTAAGAATATTTTTTATCGTAAATTAATAATTAATACCTAATAAGGTTAAAAACTTACACTAAACCCCCCATTTGAAATTTGTCTATTTTAGATTCCCAATATACAACATATTTTTTCTACCCCCAAAACAAAAAACGCATAAAAATATTATAGTGCCCTTAATGAAATTAAAAAATGACAAGCAATATCCCTTTAATCATCTCTCTTCTTACCTTCCTCATTCTCTTCACCGATCGATTTCTGAATTCCGACCACCGCCGACGAAAAGTTTGTTCACCGATTGGTTTTTTAAATTTGTTCACCGATTGGTTTTTGAAATTCGACTACCACCGATGAGCGCACCTTACCGTTGTTATTGAAGAAAAAGAAGAAGAAGTCGACACACCTAAGTTTAATTTCAAGTATTTTCGGTAACTTTTTTTATTTGACATTTTTATATTCAAATTGGTGAATAAATTTCTGCAAATTTGAGATTTCTATATATATGTGAATAAATTTCGGCAAATCTGATATTTCCACATATATGCGATTCGAAATTTCTATATGTATTTAAAAGATTTTTGTGTGCTATGAGATTTGAGATTTCTCCATGTATTTTTGTAAATATCTAAAGAGATTATTTTGGAGCTATGAGATTTGAGATTTTTGTGCTTCGTAATTTTTTCATATATCTGAGATTTTTGCGATTTGGAATTTCTGCATATATCTCAATAGATTTTATGTTTGCTATTAAATTTGCAATTGTTTTTGATTGGGTAATCTGGTGTTGAATCTAAAGTTATTAACTATTTTGAGTATTTTAGTTGGTTTCTTGAACAATCACGCTACCCATTATTTGTGTTTTGGGAATTTTACCAGTTATAATGTCAATTTATTTGAGTTTTCTGCGACGAGATTTGAAATTTCTCATATAATGTCACTTTTTTTATATATTATCTTGAATTATAATGGTAACTTTTGTAAACACTAACTATAAGTTTAGTTGTACGTTGAATTCTTTCTCCTTTTCAATTCTTTACTCTATAAGTTCTGCGTTACCACTTCATCATTCTACAAATTGCACGTTTAATTTCGAATTTTTAATTCATCACTCCATAAACAACACTATTAGTTCCGCATTTCCACTTCATCACTCTATGAACAACACTATTAGTTCTGAATTTCCACTTAATCACTCTATAAACTATACGTTTAGTTCCAAAGTTTTAATTCATCATTCCATAAACAACACTATTAGTTCTGCATTTTTAATTCATCACTCTACAAACTGCACGTTTAGTTCCGCATTTCCACTTCATCACTCTATAAACTGTAAGTTTAGTTCCAAAATTTTAATTCATCATTCTACAAACTGCATGTTTAGTTCCAAAATTTTAATTCATCACCCCATAAACAGCACTATTAGCCCCACATTTTTAATTACTCTAAATCTCAACTGAAATTCTTTACATATGCGATCACTACAACGAATCAAGATTTTCAATTTCAACAACTTTTTCATACCATGTAACACATCATGTAAAGAACCCTTTGTAGCAAACTCGTAGATCAGAATCCGGTTGTTTTGGTTGAGGCAGTATCCAAGAAACGCCACAAAATGCTGGTTTTTAAGCCTCGACACCGTGGATAGCTGCACAAGAAACATTTCCATTACAACCTAAGGACATTAAATACCCCATATGAAAAAGTGGAACAAAAGATTCCAAACTGCCCTCACTTGTGCTACAAGATCATTGTCCGGTTGATCAGGAGACGAACTCGTGTCCAACTTCTTGATCGCTACTGTTTGTCCGCTGCTCAACTTCGCGACAAAAACACAGCCGTATGAACCCTCTCCAATGAGCGATTTCGTTCCAAAATCTCCTGTTAGTCTGTTTAATTCATCTAGTGATAGAGCTGAAAGTTCAATCGGTAAAGCCTCTTGGGGCGGTCCACTTCTCTTCGAACTACTTAGTTCTCCTCTCTCACTGGCTGAATTTTAAAAGAAACTGAAAAATAAATGATCAAGAATCAACGTTTCTAGTACTTCCAGAATGAACACTCCATAATCCAGATTTGATTGATCATCAAGAATTGACGTCATTCAAGAAACAACTAATCAGGAGAAAAAACAATTGAAAGGCAAATTTTGGCATAAAAATCAGATCTTTGTCACAAACCCAAATCCAAATGAAAAAGTCACCATAGATCTACAATCTAAAAGCAAACGCACCCACGAGACAAAATCCAACACAAATCTCATTAAGAAAAAGCTATGAATGGAAAGAAATTAAAGATTCAAACAAAGCTTATTTCATCTTCATGGAAAAAAAGGATTCCACCCAAAAGCTCAAAGAAGTTATGGAGACGTAAGTTCGGCAGGCGGCGGGACAGTGGCGTGTCGTGCGGCAGTTTGGGTTTAGCGGCATGAGACGGTGGCGTTGCAAGGTGCTTGTTAAGTCCATTTTTCGTGTTAGTTTTTACTGAGAAATCAATATTTCTGTGCATACTTTTGAGCTAAATCGTAGTTTTTGATCCGTTTTAAGGAACAAATAACAATGGAGCAAGATGTACGAAAAACAGGAGGAAAATGAAGAAAAATGGACAAAAAGAGCAAAAATTCGAAGGTTGACCAACTTGGGGTCGCGACCGCGACCTCATCCTTCTGCTTTATGGTCGCGGGCGCGACCATGTATTTTCCGGATGAATTTCGCTAATAAATATGCCAAATCTAGAAGGTTGGGAAAAATGAGGTCGCGACCGCGACCTACTCCATGCACATTTCCAGTCGCGGTCACGACTGGTATTTTTGGTGAATTTTCTGCTGAATTTGTGAAGAAATCTCGAAACATGAAGAAAAAGGGGTCGCGACCGCGACCCATTTTAGTTCAAAAATGGTCGCGGCCGCGACCAGGCGGAAAACATGATTTTATTAGTTGGTCGCGGGCGCGACCTGTTTATGCCTATTTTGGGTCGCGACCCTGTGCAGACACGATTTTTCGGATTTTGGCAGTTTCTCAGCAGTTATTGGTCAACAATTGGAATATAGAGAAAACTTCCCCATTCTGGATGCAATTCGGACAGAGAGAGAGAAAAGAGAGCAGATCCATGGAGAAGAAGGGAGGAAAAGGAAGTTATTGAAGAAAAAAAGTCGACATCTTCTACAAGTTCTTTTCTGCTTAAGTCATTTACTTTCAGTTAAACGAATGCTTTTTAATTCAGTTTATCGTTTCGTTTAAATTCTCTAGACATAGCCTTAGGGTTAAACTTTATTTGCTTTCAAGACATATTTTATTGCAATTCCGTGATGAATACTAAGTTCATTTGCTTTAATGATTTGAAGTTGAGTTTAAGTATGAGCACTTAATTCATCTAGGCATGGGAATGACTATGTGCATGCTATGTGTTCGAAACAATGTCCGAATGAGTGATTTAGTCTTTGGATTCATGAAAACGGGAGTAATTTAATATACGAGGAGTGGCCATCCGAAGTATATATATTAAGGTTACTTTATTTTCGAAAGATTTGTTGTAACTTGGTGGTTTTCATGAAATATTGGAGATTAAGAGTTAAAGAAATTTAATCTTTGTCCAATTATCTTAGTAGGCCTTTAAATTATGCCAAGCCGCTGATTTAGAAGTCCCTCTTGTCCTGTTTGATGGATTAATTCTATTTTTGAATAATTGTGAGAACATTTTCTGAAATGGAATTAATACACACCTTAGATTCGAGAGAATTGTTGGTATAACTCAATGACAAGTTTAAAGGATTAAAATCACTTATTATGATGTTATTAAAACTCTAATTGCATGCTTCATGTCATTCCCTAGCCTTTTGTTATTTGAATCAAGTTTACTAAGTAATTAAGTTCTTCTTTAGCTAGCTTTAGTTAATCCTAGTTAATCCTTCCTCATAACTTGTGTGATTCTAATCTAATGAATGGATATCGGTATGAAAAATAATGCTTGATTCATCCCTCCTCGTGGGTACGACCCCTCGTGCTACAATTTGATGCTGAGCTTGCACTTGGGCTTTTAAAACTGAATACGTTTTCTAACCACAACTTGAAGGAGTTTTGGTAAGGTAAATTAAGGGATATCAGTGCTGGAAGAGAGATAAGGTAGATTAGTAGAGATGCAATCATACAAACCTAAATTCTAATGGTAGAGAGTTGAGAAGGAGGAGGCAACGTGGCGATGGTGGTGTCGGAGTAGGGCGATAGGATTGAGAAAAGAGAGAAGCAAGCATAGGGCGGTGGGATTGAGAAAAAAGAAGCAAAGAGAGGTGACTTGATTTTTAGATCTGCAAGTCGTGACCTAATTGCTAATTTTATAATTTTCTTGATTTTAATTTTTTTTAATATCGGACCGGGTCCAGATCGGGTATGGATCCTGACTCGTTAAGGACCCGGATGTAGCGGGTCCATTTTTTCGAGGCCCCAAGACCCAATAAAACTGGTATTTCGCGGGTCTGGCGGGACGGGTCCGGGTCCGGGTCAGGGTCCAGACCCGTTGGACCCGGCCCAATTGCCATCCCTAATTATACCCCTCATTATAATTTTTTTCATTAAATAATATCTCTCCTTTAGATATATGCATTAAATATATACACAACTCTACCGAACGTGATAAAAAAGTCGTCGGTTGGAAAGAAAATCGGGTTGCGATGGCGAAGAGAAACAACGGGGAAAGTGGAGATCTGGTGGCGATGGGTGCGAGAATGAGAGAGGGTGGCGAAGGTCGCAGGGTAGGAGATGGTGGCGCGAGAGTGGGCTTGGTGGAGCCAGATCTTGCGAGGGGAGATGGAATCGTGCCGATTGAGATGAATTTTGGGGTTGTGTTACAGGCGGCCACGGCAGCGGCGGTGGGTGGCGGGATGAATTTGGGGTTGTGGTGCAGGCGGGACGACAGCGGCGGGGGAATATGAAGGAGTTCAACGCCGGGCCTATGAAGGAGAGGAGAGTGATTTCCACGGCATCTGAGAACCAACCGATTGATGCATAAATTAGCGCAAACCCTTGGAAAGCTCCAAATCCTAGGGCTGAAAGTGCTTCATCTATTGTGCATCCATGGCGTTGTTCGTCTACTGTGCATCCATGGCTAAAAGTTGCTGGGATGAATTTAGGGTTGGGGTGGACCGGACTGCTTGAAGATTGGAGAAGATGATCCCTTTTTTCTTTTCTTTTTTTGGAATTTATTTTATATGCATATATGTAATTAACATATATATATGTGTGCGTGTGTGTATTATATAATATATTATATATATACAGATATAATATATATGTATAGAATTACTTATATTATTTATAAATTTAGTGTTTATATATAAATAATTTTTATTATAATATTCTATTTATTGTATGTGTATATATATTATATAAATTGTGTAATGAATGAACATTAACCAATTTGTAATACATCCATTTAATGGAATGAGGGGGTGGTGTGCAAAAAATAAAAGACGTAGGGTTTTTTGAACAAATTTTTTTATGACAGGGATTTTTTTGCAATTTCGATTGAACACAGGGTTTTTTTGACAGTTAACTCATTAGATATATGCATAAATCCCACAGTCAGTTTATGCAGAGATATATTTAGATATATACAGAAATCTCATAGTCAGTTTAAGCAGAAATATATACAGATATATGCCAAAATCTCAAAAACCTTAAACAATTATTTTACAAAAATCTCAAATCTCAAATTTCAAGCAAAAATCTCTTTAGATATGTGAGAAGTTTCAAATCTCGTAGCAGAAAAATCAAATAAACTGACATTATAATTGGTAAAATTCCCAAAACACAAATAATGGATAGAGTGATTGCTCAAGAAACCAACTAAATTACTCAAAATAGTTAATAACTTTAGATTCAATACCAGATTACCGAACCAAAAATAATTGCAGATTTAATATATAGCACACTTCAAATCTATTGAGATATATGCAAAAATTCCAAATCGCAAAAATCTTAGATATATTCAAAAATCACAAATCACAAAAATATCTTCACATGTATATACAAAAATCTCAAATCTCATAGCTCCAAAAAAATCTCTTTAGATATTCACAAAAATACATGGAGAAATCAAATTTGCAGAAATTTAATCACATATATATATAATTTTCAAATTTGTAAAAATTTTACAAAGTTGAACCTAAAATGTCGAATCAGAAAGGTTATAAAAAATACCTGAAATTAAATTTAGGTGTGTCAACTTCTTCTTCTTCTTCTTCAACAATGATGAGGTGCGCTCGTTGCCGGTGGTCGGATTTTGAAAATCAGTCGATAAAGAGAACGGGAAGTAAGAAGATAGATGATTATATGAATATGGGATTGGAAGAAATAAAAATGGTGTAATTGTAGTAAAAAAAATATATGGGCAAAACTGATTGTTTAGAGCTTGGGGGGGTTTACAAAAAATAAAATGTGTATTAGGGATCTAATATTAACATTTTACAAAATGGGGAGTTTAGAAAAAGTTTTAGAGATATTCAATCCTCTTTATCAATTGTACCTAGTTTTTATTTGAACTAATATGATTAACCGGATAAAACTTATCAGGCCTATTTATTTGACTCACTATTGTTAAAAACTTGACATTAGCAAACTTAGTCTGACAGTTCGTGTAGACCCACCCTAAGAAATCCGTCATGGGAGAGCCCCTAGGATTATTGATGGTTAGGTCCCTTATCCACTCCACAAGTTTTTGATATGTGCTTTCACATCAAAGATATCAATTGACAGTGAGAGAAGGAGAGAAATATAGATATAAATGGTAATTATCAGATTTAATGCATTGAAATTCAGGTATGTTTATGTACTCTTAATTTTAATGGTACTTTAAATTCATGATATAGATGTTGGCTGAAATATCTTACCGTTGGTATTAGAGTGAAACATCTATGAATTTATAATCCATACTTTTAAAATATTCAATTAATATGAATATATCAAATATTGATGTAAAATCTTTATTACCTCAAATTTCTGTTTGCATATATGATGTTCTATAAATTAATGGAATCCAGTTTCTCACGTGATATTTAATTTTTAGTTACTATGCGGGGATTATATGTATTGTCACAAAAATATATGATCTGTGCATATGTGTTTTCCATAAAAAAGTTCATACTGTTTTGTTTAGTTTATCAATTTGGTTGTGTGGCGCCAGACTCTACTTGATTCTCTACAATTCTACATAATCAATCATGCTATATTGTTCTCTTATCAATTTGGTTATGGGTCATGATACTATATTATCAATGTATGTCCTATGCAATAAAAGTATTTGAGGTATATTATATTATTCAATAAGCATAGTGACCTGAGAAAACTGACTCTAGGGAGAGAAGACTTTCCGCCTCTCTTTACTGAAGAATTCCACCAAATGAGAAGAAGCACTAAAAAATTCAAAGTAACGATTCAAGGAGACAGTAATGAGATGAGTGATGATGGGATGGAAAATGTTGAGAGATTTCCACCGACTGACAACCGGAAGAACTCCTACTTGGATTCCCTGATTGGCAAGCAATTGGATGACATCAAGTTCTGAGAAGAGGGGATGGATAACTTAGTCAAGATTCGTATTATTGAACCGTCAGAAGGGCACCCTTACCCTCGAATTGCCATTGATGATGATTATCTTGAATCACTTCGAGCTGCCTAGAAAGACACACTAATCTTAGGGATCCTGGAGAGGAATGTGAATGTTAGCATCTTGTCCGCTTGGATAGATAAACTATGAAACTTGCAAGGATTGACCTTGTGCAGTTGGGACATAGATGTTACATCTTGAAAGTAATAGACAAAGAGAAAGCCTCGTTCATCCTTACAGAGGGGTTGTGGGTCATTTTGGGACACTACTTAGTGGTCAGGAAGTGGATGTCAAAATTTCAGGCTTCGAAAAATCGAATCACAATGTCGATTACTTGAATCAGGGTATGTGACACCCTGTTCTACAGTTGGTACAGATAATTATGTGATTTATTATTAATTGCGTTTTAATTTAATTGTATATGAATTATATGATTTTATTTGAATTGAATTCCTACCTGAATTATATGAAATAATTGAATTTTGATTTGGTTGAACCCGTACCTTTTGAACCGAACCAACTTAAACCGGAAAAACCTTGAACCAACCGGTCAAGCCCTTAAAGGTTGAACCATTTCCTTCCTTCTCTCATTTCACGTACACAGCATCAAAGTTCAAGCCAAGAGAGAGCCAAAGCCCTAAGTTTAATCTTCCAACTTCAAGAGCCAGTTCTCCCTCGTTTCTCCACCTTTCCTTGAACTTGAGTATGTTTCGGAAACCCCTTGTCGAGTTCTTAATTTTCATGGATTAATTTTGAATTTGGAGTGGTATTTGTATGCCTTTGATCACCTACGTGAATAGTAAGGGTTTGGTCGTTTTGTTGAATACGTGATCTTGGATTGTTATATTTGAATTTTGGCTTCATAAATGTGCTCTACATGTTATATGAGTTGTATTTATTGCAAGAGATCAATTGTTAGTTGAGTATTCAAATGTGTCTAAGTGTTTGAGCTTGAATTTGCATTTAATGATCCTTACCTTTAATTCTTGTTATTCTTGAGTTATATGAATGCCAACTTGTCCTAAGTGATTTATATGAATTATGGGCATGAATTGTTAAGTTGTAGTAGCTCTTCGGTATTGGTTTTAGCTATTTTTGGCCACTTTTGGAGCTTCTCCTGTTGCTGTAACAAAACTGCTCTTTTTTGCATTTCGAACCAGGCCGGAACGGCCGTTCCCGTCCCAGCTTTAAACTGGGAACGGACCTTCCCGGTATTTTAAATGTGTTTTCCCGAAAATGGGAAAGGTCGTTCCCAGTTTGTACTGGGGATGGGAAGGGTCGTTCCTAAGGGCCAAAATGGCCAAATCTTTATAGACGCGTGGGGAGCAATCGGGTATCTGGGAACGGCCCTTCCTATTTTGAACTAAGGGCCGGAACGACCGTTTCCATACTCCATAAACTTTTAAGCGAACACGAAAACGGCCGTTCCCTATAGTTAAAGGGTCGTTCCCATTCTTCCCGAGACCTGGGAGCTGCTACTGCTTCTCTTTTGCTTAATTATGCACTTACATGCTTTTAATTGTTAATCTTTTGAATGTTTGATGCTATAACTTGATTTTAATTGTATGATAAATTGTAAATAAATGTTATATGCCATGATATGTGAATTATATGATGCATTTCATATTATTGCGCATTCATTCATGAATCATGCATTGGCCGAGCGTCTTAATTGGTTCATATAGTGTCTAAGTCTTGGGCTCTCGTGTTTTCTTTTCAGGCGATGTTGCCGAGGACGAGCCCAAGGCATAACTTGATCACTCCCACTCCTTTCTTTTCTATGTACAAGGTGAGGTTTAGGATTTTTTTTATAGTTAAAGACCTAAAGCCTTATGTGATATTTTCGAGCCACGCATGTGACTATATATTATATATATAGTTAAATAAGTGTTGAATATAATATGTTTATGATCTTGTGAACGAGCTTGATTTGGAAAGTTAATATGTAGGCTTATGTAAGCTATTTTGGAAAAGTCTTTTATGTTCAAGTTTAGCTAGTTTTGCCACGAAAGACTGGTATGTGATTGTTATGTGAATGTAGATCCAAGGAGCTATGGGTAAAGAATCCCCGGGACGATTTTGGGCCTTCAGGGCTCGGCATATGCATAGTTTCCATCCAAGGTATCACGTGCGACCCCGGGAGCTAGGGAAGACGTGGTATTTTGATGCCCTCGATGTAAAGACCGGGGAGGATACGTTGTGGGTTAGCTACCCCGCATGGGTTTGTTAATGATAAGGATGGTTAGGGCCACCTGTGGCTCTTCCATCATTGGTGGAGTGGTTGGATATGTTTTGATTTATGTTTTATTTGATATGAGGAGTAAAGGTTGGAAATTATGAATCGGAATAGAGTTTGTGAAAATGGTTTTATGTATATATATGTTTGTTTTGAAAGTTTGGTTTGTAAAACCTATTCCGGTTCATAAGACCACCTATTGTTATGTGTTTTGCTTTATATATATAGTGTATGGGTGTGCGTTAGCCCCAGTGTTTTCAAAAGCGGACCGAAGATCGAATCGGTAGGCTTACTAGTCACCGGTTCAACCGGTTCGATCGGTTCAACCACCGGTCGAACCGGTATGACGTCATAAATATTTAATTATTATTTTATTACTAAATTATATGATATTATAAATATACATGAATAAATTTATATTTTTCAATATTTGAAAAACAAAATTATAGTTCCTAACATAATATCTAAAAAATAAAATCGAATAATTACCATTAAAAACTAATATTTATCATAATAATTAACCTATATTTTTAAGGTTAACCCTAAAAAAGCCCAAAAAGCCCAAAGCCCAAGTACAAATTATATTGGAAAGTAGGGAACTTGAATTCAAAGCTCTTTTCTTCCTTATTCCGCGGCACTGACTTCATCGTCCTTTTCTTTTCTCATACAAAGCTCTTTTCACAGTTTTTGGCAGCTAAAAATGTTAAATAATGTCAACCATCTATGCGCGCACGCTCTCTCTCTCTCTCTCTGTGAAAAAAAGAGAAGCTTGAAACTTGAAAATAGAAAAAAAGAAGGTAGATCACGAAATTGCTACTGAATTTGAAGACGTTGAAGATGAAGGCGTGAAGAAAAACCAGAGGAAAAAACAATTGAAAAGCATTCCTTTTTCCAAGAACCGGCGGTTCGGTCCGGTTTCGAAGGCCGGAACCGCCGGTTAACCGTCCGCTTTTCCCGGTTCACAACTGGTCCGGTCCCTACCGATTTTATAGGGTGATTCGGACTGGACACGCCACCGGTCACCGGTTGAACCGGTTAGACCGTCCGGTCCGTGATGGGACTGATCCCTTGTTTATTCTTTTAGTTGCAGGTTTTGGGACTTGAGCTAGGCGGAGAAGTGTGTCCTCCTTTACACTTGTCGGTCTAGGTCTCGTTAGATACATCTATTTACATAACACTTGATTATTTTATATATGTATAACCTGTAACTTGGAGACTTGATACTTTTGTTTTGTTGGGTCCGTGATGGCTATTGTACAGGCTTTGTATGTTGGTACATATATGTAAATATGATATGCGTATATGTGTTGGTACCTATACGTATCTATGATATGCAACTACGACTTGCTTTGGTTTTATTTAATCACTTCCGCATACTCTGGTTGTGTTTTAGCTCCGCCTAGCCTAGTGAGTGCGTTGGTCTCCCATTCGCTATGATTCGAATTCGGGTACGTGTTGGAAAACACGAAAGAGAGCGCAGCGGAAGTTTAAAATTTTTCCACAAGTTTAATCGTTGTCTTGAAATTTTCGTACTGTAACGTTAGGAATAACAAGAAACTCACTTTAATTGAAGCTTTCTTGTGATGGTGTTACCGCCTAACAAACACCCTTTAAGCGGAAAGTCCCTCGAATGGCCTTCGAATTAGACTCCAAAGTAGAAGCCCTCCAAAGCGTATCCACACTAGACCTAGAACACGATCAAGCGAGTGAGAATGCTAGTTCTATGGCTTGTGTTAAGGCTAGGATAATTTTGCTTTGAAAACTTTTCTTGTGGATTTTCTCAAAACTTAACACTTCGTGAGTGTTGTTCTAAAGAATAAGAGAAGCCCCACCCTTGTTATACAAGGTGGTTCGAAATCCCTAGGGTTTCATAAACCTAGTGGACTTTGCTTTCTTGCTCACTAATTAACTGATTTAATTATTTAATTTAATTGGAATAATAAGTTCCTAACTTATTCTCCAAGTCTTGCAAGAAAAACCTTCTCTCTCCTACAATAGGAAGTTGGACATTTCAACTTTCCTAAAGTTAAAAGTCAATATTCAATAAATAAATTAATTCCCAATTAATTATTTATTGGGTTAAGTTTATTTGAGAATAGTCTTAACAATTAATTCAATAATTAATTAAAAGACCAAAATTAATTAATTACAATTTAATCAATTAATTTCTAGAAAAGAATTCACGTGTGAAATAAACCACACGACGAAGCCATGCAACAACCACTTGTACGTGACACGTGGCAGCCAGGCAGGCTTGCGTGACACGTGGCAGTCACTTGTCGTTGACACGTGGCAATGCCCACGTGTTTTGCTTCGTTTCGATCAACTATTTTGATCCTTCGTTGATCATATTAACATCCTACCATAACCCTCGTGTACTGGCATTTGTGTATGACCCTTTAGGTTCATTATTCGATTAGCAGTGACAGTAATTAATTAATTCCCTAATTAATTAATCACTTCACATATCACACTACCGTAATCTAGCAATGGGTGTGTGAACCCTAGCCGAATAACGAAATGAATCGAAGAACCTTTCAGTCAATGATAATCAGTGAAATACGATCCTCCTACAACTCCATCTCTCAATCAAGAACTAAGGCACGAGAATATTCTCAGAGCCCAAATATTCTTGATCTTTAAAGTTAAGTTCGTTTCATATCCATTTCGATCTCAATCCTAGAAAACTCCATTTTCTAGATGTCTTGATCTTTTATCCACCTTGGCCAAGGGTTTAATGTTTAATGGACTACGAACAACTCAATTAGTAAGAGATCATTCTTGTTCTTAACAAGTGCAAGTCCTTTATCGATTCTACTAATTCTACATATGCCACTTGTGTAATCCCAACATAGGCCGTGGTTCAGGTGTCTATATGGCGACTGTTAGGAATAGTGCCCTTAAAGCAGTTTTTGGCTTTACTATTTCCTTGTAATATCACAAACAGTCTTTGAGTAATAAACGAGATGATTTTGTTCATAGGCATTCACTTCTTTATGTGCATATTTATGTCTGTTTGGGTTGACTGTGTTTTTACATGTATTGAACTCCTCTAATCCGATAAGGCCGTTAAGAACTTTGTTGTTATGGGAACGACACATGAAACAAGTTCTTAACTCCATAGGCGAGGATTAGAAACTTCTCCAAGTCGAGAGTCCGACAGACAGTGAGAGTGTCGACCTTGACTCTATTGAGACTTTCTTATGTGATTATGTCCTTTTGAAGGATCACTCAGTTTCATGGAGTGATAAGTGCATACGATGATGCGTTCATAATACATGAGGGTGATTGTTACTAGAACTTCATCACTGAGATGTCCCACGTGAGAACATTCCTAAATGGGAAAGGAAGTCACCTAGAAACTTCCAGATTAGGAAATATCTCACAGCTCAATAACGTGATTCATTAATCCTTAGACTTGAGATTCTGTAATGTCCCATATGAGCTAACTCTGTAATCTTTGATATAGGCTCAAAAGGGTGTCGCCATATAGACACCTGAACCACGACCTATGTTAGGATTACACAAGTGGCATATGTAGAATTAGTAGAATCAACAAAGGACCTACACTTGTTGCAAGAACAAGAATGATCTCTTGCTGATTGAGTTGTTCGTAGTCCATTAGACTTAAACCCTTGGCCAAGGTGGATGAAAGATCAAGACATCAAGAAAATGGGGTTTTCTTGGATTGAGGTCGAAATGGATATGAAACGAACTTAACTTGAAAGATCAAGAATATTTAGGCTCTGAGGATATTCCCATGCCTTAGTTCTTGATTGAGAGATGGAGTGGTATGAGGATCGTATTTCACTGTATGTTATTGACTTAAAGGTTCTTCGATTCATTTCGTTATTCGGCTAGATTACGATAGTGTGATCTGTGAAGTGATTAATTAATTAGTGAATTAATTAATTACTGTCACTGCTAATCGAATAATGAACCTATAGGGTCACACACAAATGCCAGGACACGAGGATTATGGTAGGATGTTAATATGATTAACGAAGGATCAAATTGTTGATCGAAATGGAGCAAGGGCCGCGTGAGTAGCTGCCACGTGTCACGTACGAATCCCCGACGTGTAATTTTATTACACGCGAATTCTTTTCTAGAATTAATTAATTAAATTGTAATTAATTAATTTAAGTCTTTTAATTAATTTTGAATTAATTATTAAGATTTTATTTCTCAAGCTTAACCCAATAAATAATTAATTGAGAATTAATTAATTTATTGAATCTTGACTTTTAGCTTTAAGAAAGTTGAAAAGTCTAACTTCCTATTGTAGGAGAGAGAAAGTTATTCTTGCAAGACTTGGAGAACAAGTTGGGAACTTATTTTCTCCAATTAAATTAAATAATTAATTAGTTAATTAGTGAGCAAGAAAACAAAGCCCATTAGGTTTAGGAAACCCTAAGGGGCTCGATCCACACTAGTATAATTACTAGTGGTGGTGCTTCTCTTATTCTTTAGGCCAACACTCATGAAGTGTTAAGTTTTTGAGAAAAATAAAAGAAAAGTTTTCAAAGCAAAACCCTAGTCATTAACACAAGTTATAGAACTAGCATTCTTACTTGCTTGATCGTGTTCTAGGACTGGTGTAGATACGCTTTAGAGGATCGCTGCTTTGGGATCTATCGAGAATCTTTCGAGGGACATTCCGCTTGAAGGGTGTTCAGTAGGCGGTACTGACATCACTAGAAAGCTTCAATCTACTTCAGTTTGTAAGCACCCTAAGATACGATACGAGAATTGCAAGTCCATGATAAATCTTTTGGAAAAATTTTAAATTTCCGCTGCGTTTCTGCTCTAGTTTTCCAACAGCGACACCCTTTTGAGCCTATATCAAAGATTACAGAGTTAGCTCATATGAGATATTACGGAATCTCAAGTCTAAGGATTAATGAATCACGTCATTGACCTGTGAGATATTTCCTAATCTGGAAGTTTCAGGAAACTTCCTTTCCCATTTAGGAATATTCTCACGCGGGACATCTCAGTGATGAAGTTCTTGTAACAATCACCCTTATGTATTATGAACGCATTAACGTATGCACTTATCACTCCATGAAACTGAGTGATCCTTCAAAATGACATATTCACATAAGCAAGTCTCAGCAGAGTCAAGGTCGACACTCCCACTGTCTGTCAGACTCATTGACTTGGAGAAATTTCTAATTCTCGTCTATGGAGTTAAGAACTTGTTTCATGTGCCGTTCCCATAACGACAAAGTTCTTAACGGCCTCATCGGATTAGGGGAGTTCAATACATGCAAAACACAGTCAACCCAAACAAACATAAATAAACACATAAAGAAGTGACTACCTATGAACAAAATCATCTCGTTTATTATTCAAATACTGTTTGTAATTTCACAAGGAAATAGTAAAACAAACATCTGCTTTTAGGGCACTATTCCTAACAGTACGGACTTTCCATTTCATATTCGGGTTTGGATTCTAGGGCGGGGGATGTGGTCCTTATGTTTGGGTGCTACAGGGTATCGGAGATGTTCATAGAATATTATAAAGAGGAGATAACGTATTATTACGCCAGTCAAGATTGTCAGAACATATACTGGGGAGCCAACAGAAAGTATGTGCGAGCATGTGTCCAGATTGATCTCAAGAAACCACTACGAAACGCTATGGAAATTGATGAAATGATATATTCTATCAGGTACGAAAACCTATCGGCCGTTTGTTTTCAATGCTGCCATGTTAGCCATAGGATCTCCTATTGCCTGGAAAAAAAGGTAGATGAACATCAGGAGATCACTAGGGAAAAAAATGAGGTTGCTGTCCAAACTTTAGTAGCACCATCGGAAAAGGCCAATGGTCCGGTATATGGAAGTTAGATGATCGCCAAAAAAGAAAAGGGGTGAAACCCGGCGGCATTGACCATAGGAAACCTAGGATGGCTGGGGAGAAGCTTACGTGATAGAATCGGTACGAGATCTTTTTGGGGATGGAAATTGAGGCACAAAATCAAGAGGGGCTCAATATGGAAGGAGAGAGAGATATGAAGGCTGATAAGGGGCGAATTACAAACATTGCAAAAAATCTCATACAAAGAAATCTGCCATCCAGGAAAGCGAATATAGTGGTGATAAATGAAAACGAGCACATACAATGCAACCAATGCACGTTAATGGGATTCTGAAAGGGAAGAGGTGATACAACAAGACCACGTCAGAAGTGACAAACACGAGGAACTGACAAGACTGGTGCAAACTCGATAGGGTTGTCTCCGCACTGGAGATCATTGTATAAGAAAGAAACACGGTGTACTCGTGATACACAACTCAATATGAAACTACATAAGACGCACGACAATGATGTGAAGTGGCATGAACGATATGTAATGATATGACATGTGTTCATGAAATACAAAGTGATGTGATATGTCGTGAAGGTGTTCATGTGCACAATTAATGTCACGTAGTAAGTAACATATTATTCATTTAACACATAAGTTAATTAGCAATTAAACAAGCTAAGATAAGTAAATCATGAATACCCCCAACATTTCAAATAATTGCAACTAACTTGCTAGACCAAGTCATATAATAGTGTACAAGATCCAACCATACCGACTTAAATACCTAGCTCAAGTATATATATAGTAACATAAACATGCTAAATCAACCAACTCTAACAAACAACTAAATTCAGTAATATACTTAAGTTTAACTCAATTAATTATTAACATATGTTTGACATAGAACTACATTTAATCACTTATCTTTCAATCATTCAAACAACATATTTATTAAATAGCACTGAAAAGAATTAAGAGTTATACCACTAATTCAATTTACAGCTCAACCAAATGAAATAACCTAGGAATCAAGCCCTAAACTACCTTGATATCAAGTTAATTTTTACATTCAAGATTATAAGTTAATATAAGAATAAATTTACAACTACAACTCAATTTCAAAACTACAATTAACAAGATATGCAAGTTATACATTTCACTATACAATTATATTCATACGATGACAATCTAACTTCAAAGGCGAAGTAAGGTTTGCTTTATAAGGAGAGTGGCACAACCAAACTTCAAAGATGTTCTCTATCTCGGAGAGCCACTCCTCGGCACTAATATCATCGCCACCTCTGAATTGGGGAGGATTAAAGACCCTAAAATCTCGGTACATAGCTGCCATCGAGTTTAGAGGTTGCACTGAAGTTGGAGGTTGTCCTTGATTTGATTGAAAATGTTGGAACATTGCGATCATGGACTCCTCAGCCTTGAATGATAGAAAGAGGATGTTGGTGAGATGGATGTCCGTAGTTTTGGCGTCGCGATGGCATCCTGAAAAGCTTGACTAAACTAATATATAAGTATGCATGCCCGTTAGTAAATGGTCATGACATGTAAGGAAATCAACTAAGAGCAAACAAGGTATGCGATGTAGTATAGAATATAAAGTTAGTAAGTTAATAGAAATAATACACGTAACATAGCAAATCATAATGCAATGCACAAATAATCAAGTTAAACCCCGGTTTTGCAACTCAAAGCTCTGATACCACTTTAGGATGTAGCGCCCGGAGCGTGGGCCAACACATCCCCGCACTTAGACCCGAACCCGCATATGAAATGGAAAATGCATACACGAGCCCAAGTTAAAGTGAACGAGAGACCACACACTCGCTAGGCTAGGTGGACCTAAAATGTAATGAAAGCGCGCAAGTACAAGACAATAAAGGCAGAAGCAAGCGTATAAAATCAAACATACATCAACAAGTGACGGGTTCAACTAACATAGATACCTAATCCCGAAAATTATCATATATAATCCATAAGTTCATAAATTCATACAAGACTTTAAAACAAATTCAAATCGTATACAAATCTCCTATCTTATGCAAAATGAAATGCAAACTCGAACTAGACGACTAACAAGACTTGACCGACAATTCCTCCACCTAGCTCGAACCAAAACCTACAAACTAAAAGGTTAGAAGGAGAGGGTCAGTCCACCGACTGAGTGAGGGGGCTAACGCCCACCCACACACTAAATACGTATAGAGTATAGCACATATTAAACAAAAGATTATGAACCGGGAGTAGGTTTTTACATACCAAAACCATTTTCAAAACAAACTTATACGTATCAAAATCATAACATAGCATATCATAATGTTAAAGTCCTATCCCGTTTCATAATCAAACATAACATGCAAAAGCTCGGCGAGTACGAGCACATAACCACCCCAACTCCTCATAACGGATCATGTGAAAACATAAATCGTAACATATCATACATACCAACCTTTCTCCGGGTGATGGAAGGGTTGCATGACCCTAAACTATCCATTACATTAACTGCAGGTCGTGAGTTTCATGACACTCACGCCCGAGGACTCCATCCCCCCTACCAAACCTCGTGGCGGGTTACGGGTTCATCCTATCATATGAAGACTATGCTCAGGCTTATCCCGATGGCCCACTGCCATCCTGGTTGTCCTAACTCGAAGACTCTGGGGCCCAACATTAACACTACATTACGTATTTCATTCATACTTTAGCATATCATTCATAATCATACTTAACTCGTTCGTATCATATCATAACATAAGGTAACGTACATACCTTACCTTTCAACTCGGCATATGCTATAAACGTACCTCTCATTGTCATCCAATTCATATCAAGTTGAGGTAGAGCATATCTTGTGTGAGAGCACACGGTTTGGAGCATAGCCTCGTTGCAAAATATTAAGATTATATAAGCTTATACTTATAGTTTTCAAAACCCGTAATCATTTGACAAGATCATAAACATATCGTATAAACACATGTCTATTATATAAATATAATAGAATATTCGCATGTAGGCTTGAAAACAAGCATATAGTGTTGTAGGTCGCTTAACTAAAAGAAAACAAACCTAAACCTCCCCTTTTACCGAAAAGAACTCGCGAACGAGCGTTGAAGACCAAGAGGAAGCTAAATGGTGGATCCACCTTCCGAAGCCAACTCTGAGACAAACACACATAAACTTATAACTTAGACTCGATCATGAACCATTTAGACGCACAGCGATGCAAATGAATGCATTAATGAATGCAACAAAGTGGCATAAGATAGCAATTAGACGTTCACAATTTCCGTTCACGTTTACACATTGAATATCAAAGCCTAAAATTCAAAAACATATCAAAACATTTCATATATTCATTAATTAATATCATAGATTAAAATTAGAGGCAAAACGAATTATTTAAAACGTCAAACGAGTGCAAGGAATGCACATAATATGTCATACGGTAGCACTTAAGTCATTTAAGTGCATAACTCGTATAAATCGTATCAAATTAATTCATAAACTTAATACAAGAAATTTAACACATAATATATTACATGTTAATAACATTTATGAGTCATAAATGAGGCGAGAAAATAATAAAACAAATGAACAGAAACACTTAACATGCATGCATGCATGCACAAAAGAGGGGTGCCACGGGGGTGACAACTTTCTAGTTCAAATGGTGTCACCCCCGTGTGCTGGGGCAGGGGCAAAACACCACGAAATCAAAGCTTGAGATATGAGGGTGACTGAAAATTGTCACACTTCTTGCACACCACAACATTCTCACGGTGGTAAACCATGCAGCTGCATTCTTGCCTCCAAAACGAGAGTTTAAAAAATGGCCTTTTGTCCTTCCAGATCTCTAGAGCCTAGAAACCTTTCAGAAACCCTACGTGGTTTGCCACTATATATTGATCCAGAAATAATGCAGCTTTAGAAACATGATGCTAAGGTGAGATTCACTTTGACATATTCAAGCAATTAATCAACTCTTGTACCATGATTTTCTAAAGTTTACTCTTGTGCATAATCAAATCCTAGTTGGGGACTTCTTTTTTTTTTTTTCCTTTTTAATCCTGATTAGTAACTTTAGTTTGTGGCTTTATTTTTTATTTTTTCTATGTGTTTGTGACTTTTTTCTAATTATTATTGACATTGAAGGTATACTCAAGCTACAAGTTACGCAACTAATTTCGTTGTAATTTTGTTATGTTTATCTTAATTAATTTTTTCTATAGCATTGTGCAGTTTGACTTCATTTTGTATGACGCCCCTGAATTCTAGAACGCCTTCACAGATAAACAACAATATCAAGAATCTGTGTTGAAAAAATGGTATATATAGATATATAATACATACATGTGGTTTATATATCCAGGTGGTTTTATTGTCATTAACTCGTACAAAAAAGAAAATTCTTCCATTTGATAATTTTGTTATCATAATTTATGCTAGATAATGAATTTGTTCATTTTCTTTATTGCACTAGCATTGGATTTTTTTAGTTTCATTAGTACAAAAAGTGGAACTTCTATTTGTACCCTGCTGATTTTTGCAAATCACTACCTACACTTGTCGGTGGGCGATGCCTGTGGAGAAACTTCTGTAAATACCAACTGGCATGGTCCAGGTTTGCTGTTTGTTCAATTGATCATTCTATCTCTGTTAAGATGTTATGTAGCTATTCGAATTGTGTGTTGAGTGTAAATTCATACATGTTAGCTCTATACTAACTTATTTATAGCTGAATATAGCAGGTAACTGTCTTAATAGCTTTATTTGAAATTGAGGACATCAATGATATGTATCTTTAGAAATTAATGAAAAAGTAATGTATTGTGGAGTTCTAGTTTGTTCATTATTTTTTCTTGTTATTTACTTCACTTTTTTGTTTTTTTTTACCTTCTTTTATGTTCGCAAAAAATCTTAATGGTACAATTTTTTTTTTTTTTTTAATTATTAATGGTACACTTTGGTGATCTCAAAGTTGGTACATTTTGAGTATATTTGATCATTTTGTTTCTTAGAAATGTTTTTAGTCATTTATCATAAATATTTGCTTTTATACAGGTTGCTGTGGATGAGCAATAAAAGTGGGATTAGACTTCCAAGAGAGTTGTACTCAAGTTATTGATAATCTTGTTGGGAATTCAAGTAATTAGAAGTACTATTGATACTTTATTTTTGACTTTTGTTGGAGAACATGATATTAATGTATCTTAGAATTTGAAATGAAATCAGATTCTTACTATTCTAATTTAGTTCTGGATTGTGCTTTATACATACTTTTTTCTAGATTATATATCACAATTTTCATTTTCAATATACCAAATAGAAAAATGTGTCTATTGTGACTAATAAAAGTGTCACAAATTAAAAATTTTGAGACGCTTGAAAGCATCACAATACAAAGAATAAGAATATAAGGCTTTGGAAAACCTAATGTGACAACACAAAGCGTCACAACATCATACCTTTTGTGATGACACAGAGCGTTGTAATAGTTACCATGTTGTTACGCTATGAAGCGTCACTGTAGCACTCGGAGCGCGGGCCACCACATCCCCCGCACCTAGACCCGAACCCGCATATGAAATGGGAAGTCCATACACGAGCCCAAGTCTAAGCGAACGGAAGACCACACACTCTCTAGGCTAGGCGGAGCTAAAACATACTCAGAGCGCGCAACAACTAATCAATTAGCGGGAGCAAAGGAGTTCTAGAATATAAAATTTCAAATTAAAATATACATCAAATGATCAAATACGTGTAGCCATAACGATTCATATTTCCACCACAAAATTCATAACATAATCAATTCCGTAAATACAAGACAAAATGAATGCAATGCACCTAATACGACCTATACCCAAAAGTGAGACTCGAACGACCCACTTCTCCGCCTAGCTCGTGCTCAAAGACCTGCAAACTAAAAGTGGGAAAAGGAGAGGTGTCAGTCATATCTCGACTGAGTGAGGGGGCTAACGCACACCCACACACTATATATATATATATAGCAAAGCACATAAAAGATAAAGGTTATGAACCCGGAATAGGTTTTGCACACCAAATCATTTTCAAAGGACATTACATAATATATACGCATACATTTCATATTCATAACAATTACATTAACATAAAGTTTCTATTCCCGTTTCATAATCCAACCAATCCATTAAGCTCGGCGAGTATGAGCAGAAATCCCATCCTGGGCTCCTCATTACATTTCATTATAAAACAGAAATCACATTCAATCCCCTTCTCCGGTGATGGAAGGGCCGGCCGACCCTAACCATCCATTACGTTAAGTATGGGTCGTGAGTTTCATGACGCTCACGCCCAATGACTCCATCCCCCACCAAACCTCCTAGTGGGTTCCGGGTTGATCCTATCAAACTGTGGAGATGTGTACAGGGGTTAATAACCGGTGACCCCATGGTCGTCCCGGGTCCCCCTTACCCACACCTCCGGGGCCCAACATACCATTACATTACATTACCATTACATTCTCGCTCATTACAAATCATTAACATTACGAACATTAACATTAAACTTTCATTAAAACCATGAGCTCATATATGCTCGTAGATATAGCCTTTCCAAAAGCTTATAAGAGCATACCTTACCTTGTAACTCAGCTTATGCTATAGACGTACCTCTCCGTGTCATCCTAATCCGTAGCTACCATGAAGACACACGGTTTGGAGCATAGCCTCGTTGCAAAACATTTTCAAGCTTACATACGCTCGTATATATAATTCGAAAACCTTTAATCGTATGACAAAGTCATAAACATATCGTATAAGCACATATCTATTATATAAATATAATAGTATAATCGCATGCGGGCTTGAAAACGAGCATTTAAGGGTTTTAAGTCGCTTAACTAAAAAGAAAAGAACCTAAACCTCACCTTTGAACAAAAGTGTAGTGTGGTGCGAGAAAACAATCCCAAACAACTTAAACTCCGGGCACGACTCCTCCCGAAAGCACCCCTGAGACAAACAAACGTAATACTAAAGACTTAGACTCAAACATGTACCATATAGACGCACGGCGATGCAAATGGATGCTATGAACGCATTAAAATATCAAATGAACATTTAAACATTTAAAATTCATATCACGTAAAATTCATATCAAATGAATCCATAAAATTAATTTAAGACCTTTAACATTTAATTCAACATATTCACATAGCATATAAGTCATAAACAATTAAAAGAAGGCATTAGAAAACACAAAACGAAGCACGAAAGTTGATACGGCATGAAATGGTCGAGCCACGTGGCACGCCTTAGAGAAATCCACGTGGACATCACGCCACCTCAAGCGGACCAACGTCCCCGCGCTAACGAATCAACGGATCGAACTCGATCTGCTATGCCCTAACGGACCAAATTCGACCCATAACCCTAATTGAGATTGATCCCTCAAGGAACAACGGATCGAACCGATCCCTATCCCAAGAGCGGATCGATCCGATCCCTAGCTCAAGGGATCGATCCGATCCCGTACACCTCAGGGATCGATCCGATCCCGAGGCTCATGGGATTGATCCGATCCCATGCACCTCTGGGATCGATCCGATCCCTAGGCTCAAGGGATCGATCCGATCCCATGCACCTCTGGGATCGATCCGATCCCTAGGCTCAAGGGATCGATCCGATCCCTACACCGCAAGGGATCGATCCCGATCCCATAATCCGCAACGAACGGTCCGTCCTTGTCCCCCCCCACGGGAACCACGCGTGAAACGTCCTCATCCCGCACGAGTCTTGGGGTCGGACTCGACCCCACTAGCGGGTTCCTCACTACGGACATGCTTCATCACGACCCGTCTGACCTCGACCTCTCGGATCGAGATTCTACGTCACCAGGCGACAAGATGCCATAAAGTATCTTTGTCGGGACACGTGTAACTCTCCGGTTCGCCAAGGCTAGACGCGCTACAGTGCATTTAATGCACCTAGTATATGTCTACGCCCAAAAGGGAAACAAAGTACACTCGATCCCAAAGCACCCGCTCAGGCGTCCGACAAGCGACCCGATCGACTGCAGAGCATTTAATGCATAGCCGCGGTACACGCACTACTGTGTCAATTGCTCCTGACTATAAATACCCAAGTCTTGAACAGTGTTTGGTAAGCAATTTAAGAGCATTTATTTCGCTTCTCAGCATTTATTTCTCTCTCTAAAATTCTCCCACTGACTTGAGCGTCGGAGTGCCAAACTTGGGTCCAACCCCAAGTCCCCAATTTGGCCTTTGAGCTCACGTTTGTTTCAAGTGTTTTCAGATCGATTAAAGAGCCCACGTTACAAATTCTTGACTGATCGACCCGAGATTGCCACTTAGACCTCCAACTCAGCTAAACCATTTTTTGGGCCGGATCAGTTTGGCGCCGTCTGTGGGAAACTAAACTTCTCTCTACCTCGATCTTGAGTGAAACACTTTCTTTCTTCTTGCAATCATGGTGAACACTAGGAAGACCCGATAGGATGAGGACTTGGAGGAGGTCACCAAAGGCAAGCACGACACCAACGCGCCGCTTGGTCATCTCCCCACTGCTCCCCCCGTTGTCGGGATTGCGGGCCCCAGCGCCAGTGCGATCGTGCCTCAACCAGAGGCTGCTCCGAGGGTCGCTATTACACAGGCTGACCTTGACTCCTTTCTTGACCAGTGGCGGGTCGAGATCGAACAGGCCCAAGTAGAAGGCCGGGAGCCAAGACGCCCGGAATTGCCGAGGGCTAGTCCCGCAACTATCCCCAGCCCCGTAATAGCCAGAGCTTATGGGCCTGCGGCTCAGACTTACGGGTCTGCAGTACCCTACTACCTCCAGCCGCTCAACGGCGGACCCGCCCAGGTCATATGGGGCCTTCCTCCCCAAGCGGGTGAGGGCCAAGCACAGGTCCCTGGGTTCGCACCTCCTCCGCCACCCGCGGGAGGGAGCAAACAGGTCCCGTTGGAGGGCCATGGGGATTCGGAGCATCCCAGCCGCGCGAACCACGGCAAGCGAGCGGTCGATGACGACCATGAAGAGTATGATGACTTGCGGAATCGGTTACCCACCCGACCGGCCCGTAACGAGGCGGCAAGGATCGCCGCAGCCCGCCAGGACCGCAGCCCGGATCGATATATCGATCCGCCAAGAAGGCGGGTGCAAGATCGCCTGGGGGATCGAGGTTCCATGATCTCCAAGAGGCAGGTCGATCTACGCGCTGGGTTGAACGGCCAACCCCTGCGCTACAAATCCGATCGGGAGGAAGCCTCCCCATTTTCTGAGGATATTCTCCGCACAACCTGCGACGGAGATCGAATCCCCTCAGGATTGCCTCTTTACAACGGGACGACCGATCCCGAGAAACACGTTACTGCTTTTGAAAACAGAATGTTGCTGCACCCCCATCCGCCGCAGATTTGGGCCAAAATTTTTGTGACCACTCTGACAGGTCCCGCGCAGGACTGGTTTATACGTCTGCCGCCTCGATGCATCCGGACCTACAATCACTTTGTAGACCGGTTTTCGGCGCACTTCTCCTCTATGTCAGGGGAGAAGCTACCCCCTTCTTACCTCAACAACCTCCGCCAAGAGAAAGGAGAATCCCTTCGAGACTTCTTCACCCGATTCTCAAGGGAAGTGGTACGGGTCGAGGACCCGACGATGGACACTCTGCTCCCGGTCGTCCATCAGGCGCTACGCAATCGCCTGTGGGCGGATGACATCGTCAGGACTGGCCCCAAAAACCTGACTGAAATTCAGGATCTCGCCCATGGGTTTATGCGGGTCGAGGAGATGGCATTAGCTCATGGGCCTGCTCCTTCGCCCACCCCGGAGAGCCATCACATGGGGTCGAACTCGACCCCGACCCAGAAGGGGTTCGAGCCGAAAAAATCGAAGGGAAAAATCGATCCGCCGGCCCAAATCGATCGGAGGAACTACATCCCCCTCAATACGACCGTCCAACAGATCTTCACGGTCATGGACAAAAAACTCTTGAACAAGCCCAAGACCATCCGGGAAGGCCCCAAAGCCCAGAAATCGGGGAAGTATTGCGGATACCATCAACAATGGGGTCACACCACCGAGGAATGCAACGCCCTCCGCGACGAGATCGAAAGACTCATCCGAGGAGGGCACCTGAAGGACTTCGTTCGCAAGATCGATCACTATTCTGAGAAGGCCGGTCGGAGCCAAGATCAGTCTCGGGATCGAGATCGATCTCGATCCCCGTCAAGGAGAACCGGCAAGCAACCCCTGGAGAGGACCGAGGACAACCCCCCGACTAACGGCACTATCTACATGATCGCCGGGGGGCACGAGGGCGGTGATTCCAACACTGCCATGAAGAAGAACATCCGGAAGGCGGCTCGAGAATACAACGGTCCGCGCGAGGAGGTCCTCCAGATCGAGCAAAGCAAAGAGTGGGAGAGGCAAAAGGTTAGCTTTAGCGAAAATAACAGCCACTCTGGCCCATATCGGGAGGGTGAAACGCCTAGTTGTCCGATGGTGGTGACCTTGGGAGTGGCTAATTACAATGTAACCAAATGCCTTGTTGACAATGGAAGTAGCACGAACATTATCCTTTACTCTACGCTTGTAAAAATGAAACTGCATAACTTGAAATTAGATCCGATCCGAATGCCTCTGTCCGGTTTCGGAGGATCCCAGGTTGTCCCGCTTGGGCGCATCAAACTGCTCACTTCGATGGGAACATCGCCTCAGCGAGTTACCCAAGAGGTCGAGTACGTTGTGGTAAACATGCCCCTCGCTTACAACATGATTTTTGGCCGACCCGGCCTCATTCAATTCTGAGCCATAATCTCCACCTACCACCAGAAGTTGAAAATGCCAACCCCTAACGGGGTCGGGGAAGTGGGGTGTGACGTCCCGGACAGCTGGGCATGTTATGCGATCACCCTCAAGGAACCGAAAGACAAGGAGAAACACGCGGGCGAATGCCTTGATCTCCAGACTTACACGAGCTCAGATCTCGATCTCGCTGCGCCCAAGGTAGGCGCCGAAGGATCACGCATAACCCAAAAGAGGAAAGCAATAGGTCGGATCGAGCCTTCTGATTCTTTGAAACACATACCCCTCGACCCGAACAACAGCAACAAATCCACGAAGATCGGGGCCAACATGAACCCCCAGCACGAGATGATGATGATTGAGTTCCTCCAAGAAAACGCAGACGTGTTTGCGTGGACGGTGAAGGATCTTGTGGGGATCGACCCGAAGGTGATCTGCCATCGCCTCGGTCTCGATCCCACTCACAGACCCATAAAACAGAAGCTAAGAACTCAAAGCAAAGAACGAAACGAGATCATCGAGGCCGAGGTCAACAAATTGCTCGATGCGGGTTACGTGACCCCGGCCCAATATGTCGATTGGCTATGTAATGTAGTCTTGGTACAGAAGACGGGGGGTAAATGGAGAATGTGTAACGATTTAACGGATCTAAATAAAGCGTGCCCAAAGGACCCTTACCCGCTCCCTCGGATCGATCAGCTCGTCGATTCGACGGCTGGTTGTGAAATGCTGAGCATGATAGACGCCTTTCAGGGATACTATCAGATCTCCATGGCGCCCGAAGATCGACCCCACACCGCTTTTATAACAATCAAGGGCATTTATTGTTTTAAAGTAATGTCGTTCGGTCTCAAAAACGTCGGAGCGACCTACCAGAGGTTGGTGAACAAGATGTTTAAGGAAGAGATTGGGAAGACGATGGAAGTCTACGTGGATGATATGATCGTAAAGAACTAACAGGCGTGTGATCATCTCGGCCACCTGGGTCGAGTGTTTGAAATCCTCAGGGGGTACGGTATGAAGCTTAACCCAGACAAATGCACCTTTGGGGTCGAAGGGGGAAAATTCCTCGGCTATATGGTTAGCCAGCGGGGGATCGAAGCGAACCCGACAAAAATCAAGGCAATCCAGGTCATACCTCGACCCGACTGCATAAGCCAAGTCCAATCTTTGGTCGGCCGGATCATTTTCCTAAATCGGTTCATATCCCGATCATCCGAACGGAACCTGCCCTTCTTCAAAATATTACGAAACCTGAAAAAGTTCGAATGGAATGAGGAGTGTGATAGAGCCTTCGAGCAACTTAAAGAGTACCTGGCATCTCCACCGTTGTTGGCCAAGCCCAACGAAGGGGAGACCTTGTACCTCTATCTCTCCCTTTCCAACGAAACTTTTAGTTCGGTCCTCGTCGCAATTAGGGATCGAAAACACATGCCCATCTATTATCTGAGCAAAATCCTACATGGGGCAGAGCGAAACTACCTTGAGATCGAAAAGTTTGTCTTCGCGTTGACACATGCGGCTCGAAAATTACGACCCTATTTCCAGGCGCACCCGATCTTGGTGCTAACCGACCAACCCCTTAGACAAGTCTTGTCCAAACCCGATGTCTCGGGTCGAATGATGAAATGGGCGGTGGAGCTAAGCGAGCATGACATAACTTTCCAACCTCGCCTCGCCCAACAAGCTCAGGTTCTGGCTGACTTTTTAGTCGAAAAGAACACGAAGCCCCCAAAGAACGCCCCCGATCCCTTGAGTTGGACAATGTACATTGACGGCTCATCGACCTCCAAGGGAGGAGGGGTGGGGATATCACTAATCAGTTCGGATGGTACACAGTTCGATTTTGCCGTCCGCCTAGACTTCAAGGCCACTAATAACGAAGCAGAATACGAGGCACTCATCGCAGGACTAAAGTTCACTTCAGAACATCGGGTCGACCGATTGGCCGTCGTGACCGACTCCCAGCTTGTCGCGGGTCAGGTCAACGGCACGTATGAAGCAAGGGAAGAATCGATGGCTGATTATCTCAAAATGGTTAGAAAGTTGGCCTCAAAATTCAAAGAATTTCGGATCGAGCAGGTCCCCCTTGAGGAAAACACTCGAGCGGATACACTATCCAAACTCGCGAACGGCCTCCAAGGCACCCGGGATGGGACCATTTCGTTTCACGTCTCACCCGGTCGGGTCATCGACCCGGAACGGATCGATATCGGTTCGATCGAAAGTTACCCGAAAGCCGCTTAGATGCAAGGCGGATGAAATATCGCTCCTTGTTGTACCTGCTGGACCACGAAGGGAGATTGTTCAAGAAATCATTCACAGGTCCGCCGCTGAGATGCCTCCGCCCCAACCAGACCAAAGATGTCCAGGAAGAAATCCACGAAGGGAACTGCGGGAACCATTCGGGGGGTCGAGCCCTAGCCCGCAAAGTCTTGAGAAGCGGATATTTCTGGCCAACCCTAGTCCGAGACGCGAAGTTGCACTCGATGAAATGTCCCAAGTGCCAAAAACACGGCAACCTCATACACACCCACCCCGCAACCATGATTGCGATCGATGTCTCATGGCCCTTCGATCAATGGGGGATTGACATTATTGGACCTTTCCCCCTGGCCCCTCGGCAAAAACGATTAGCCATAGTGGCCGTCGAGTACTTCTCAAAGTGGGTCGAAGCCGAAGCCGTCCCAAAGATAACCGACGCGGTGATAAGAAATTTCCTTTGGAAGTGTATAATTTGCCGCTTTGGGGTTCCGAGGGTTCTTATCTGTGACAATGGACCTCAGTTCCGGAGCGAGAACACCAAAAGCTACTGTCGAGACATCGGAATCGACCTCAGGTTCACCACCGTCGGCCACCCTCAAACAAATGGCCAAGCCGAAGTTACCAACAGGATCATCATTCAAAATCTAAAGACCCGTCTTGACGCCAAGCTGGGAGCATGGGCAGACGAGCTCGACGGGGTCCTCTGGGCATACCGAACGACCCCCAGAACGGCCACGGGCCAAACCCCCTATTCCTTGGTATACGGGTCGGAAGCAGTGATCTCATCAGAGTTGCTGCATGAAACAGCCCGCGTCAGTCAGTACCAGCTCGATAGGAATAACGAAAATTGATCCGATGACTTGGATCTGATTGAGGAAAAGCGGGAACGCGCGTACCAGAAGATTAAACAGTACAAAGCGGCCGTAACTCGATCATACAACAAGCACGTCAGACCCCGCACATTCCAAATTGGGGATCTAGTGCTGAAGAAAGTAGAGGTCCTCCAGCACGTGGGAAAACTCGAACCCAATTGGGAAGGTCCGTACCGAGTTACTAAAATAGGCAAAAACATGGCGTACAAGCTCGAAGATATGGCTGGAGTGCCGCTACCAAGACCCTGGAACGCGCACAATCTGAAGAAGTTTTTTGTTTAAAAAGCTCATTTTGTATAGTAAACCGGACCGGATCCTGTTCGAAGCCCGGTCACGAACGTGTCCTCGGATCTATTTCGATCCGGACGATGGAATGCGAAAATCATTTTTACATCTCTTGTATTTGTTATGCATCCTATCCACGCCTACGCCGTCCGGAAGGACTAACCACATTCACTCTAAATGTTTTTGATTATTTTGTCGCACTTACAAATCCCCAAGTCCAACGAGGTCGCCCAATGACCCGACAAGAACGGGGCTAACGAGGAAAAAATCCTTGAGACGGGGGAACCCCAAATTCGAAACCCGTACAAGTGGGGATCGAAATTGACCCCTTCTTTCCCGATTGGATCGAAATCGATCCATCAAAAGGATCAAAATCGATCCATCAAGCATATGGGGATCGAACTCAGACCCCCGCAAGAACGGATCGATATCGATCCATTATAACGAACGAGGTCGAACTCGATCCGACACGTAACTTGGGATCAAACTTGATCCCATTACACAAAGGGGTCGGTCACGACCCACCGCCCCATACATGAAGTCCGAAGAATATTGTAATGGAAAATAAAGCGTGAGAATAAAGCAACAAAATGTTCACGCGGCGACATCCCCAACCGCTGGGTCAAGTGAAAATAGCTTTAAAAGAAAATAATAATAAAATACATGGAACTATCAAGGCTAAGAAGGAGATGAACCCGAGGCGCCCGCACGGCCCGTGGACTTTTTTCGACTGCGGGACGACGGTAGGAAGCTCTCAATATCGACCGGAGGAGGAAGCTCATAGACGGGATCCCTCTTATCCCTCTTGGCGAAGGCCATGTCAATAGCAAACCCGTACTTGTGGTGACGCCAATCGATGTCCACCGGAGGTTCGGCGTCTTCTTCCAATGTGTCGGGATACGGATCGGGTTTATCTAGGCCGATGGAAGCCTCGTTGAAGGACACCGGAATCGGGCCCTGGGCCTTGAGCTGATTGCGCGTAATCTTGAAGCCAGCCTCCATGTCGATCGCGGCCATGACCGTGTTCTCCTCGTCGAAGGCTGGGCCCTCCATAAACTCACGAACCACGTACTGCTCGATCGGGCCCTTAGCCTTCCGAAAAGACTCAATCATGGCATCGATCCTGGCCTGTCCTTCCGCCAATGCGGCAGCTCGGGACGCCGCTTCCCCCTCGGCCTTCGCCTGTTGGACTTTCTCCTTGGTTTCGGCCCAGATCTCATTGAGTTCGGTTTCACGAGCCTGTAGGACTTTCTCCAAATCCTGCATCCGATCGAGGGCGCTCTGCAACTCCGCGGCACGCGTTTGGGCCTCTTCCTCCCTAAGGCTCATCAGCTCGTCCAGCCGTTCCTGTAGCTCAGCTACCTTCTCCGCCTTGGCTGACCTCAGCATGGCCTTGGCAGCCCTGTACTTCTCCTTGTACTTGACCACCTCTTCTTGATAAACCTCCGCCTTCTGGGACAAGCTGATGGCAGCTGGGAGAATATCCTGTTCATGGAGGCGAGAATTGTCATGGCTCAGCAAAACAAGAATACGCAAGAAGAAACGACCCGATGCAATGGATCGTTCACGACCGACCTCAACCGGTCGATTACGAACCGAATACAAGGGATCGAACCGAACACAAGGAGGGGGAAAGGGAGATATAAGGGGGAAGCACTTACGCCGAAGATAGCCTTGCTGATCCTATACCTCTGGTGATCGACGGGCTCCTTATGAATCACACGTTGTTCGTCGACCACACAACCGGTGTTGAAAAGTGAGGACAACAAGCTGATATCGGGGTGCCCGACGCCAAGGTTCCGAATCGACCCATCCTCCCGGACTCTCTCAAGTTCACTAGGCCATTGAGGTGGTGGAGTCTGTTTGAAGTTCAGCAACTTACTCTCAATATCCGACCCGCTGGAATCCCCCTCGATTTCGACCGACACCTCTTCCACAGTCACCTTCGTCTTCCTTTTTCTCAAGCGCCTGTTAGACGCCAGCTGTTCCTCCTGGGGAAGAGTCAGGTCATAAAGATTTTCGTCGAAGTCGAAATAAAGATCTAAGTGGTCCAAATTTATTACTTGATCGGGGTCCTCAGGATCGGGCTCGACCGCATCCGATGCCTACCCCGGCTCTTGGACATCTTCCATGGGTTGAGAGTTCGGGGGGACCCTTCGACGGGGTTGTTGGGCCGCGGCTTGAGCTTTCGGCAGAGCTCCGTGGATCGCAGCTATAGCATGGTCAACCCTTTCCCGTTCATCCTGCGGGATCGACTCGCCCTTTTTCAGCTTCATTGTCCTCCTCACCCTTTCCACGCGACTCATGACCTGCAGAGACGGATCGATTAGTACCTTGAAAGAGAAGGGCGCTGAATATATGTATATATAGAGGTTAGAATTCAAACACGATCCGCAACAAACGGATCATCTCGATCCGACCCCAAAAGGGTCGATATCGATCCGATACCGGCGTCGGATCGAGTTCGATCCCAATGACGATCGTTCGGCGCGTAACCCGATCGGGCGGGTCCGGCCTGAGGCGAAGGCTCACCGAAGTGGAAATTTCGCAACCTCGTCCCCGGGACCAAACCCGCCTTGACCAAGTGCCCCGTCCTCGTCAAGTACTCGGGATCGAGTGGGCCCAGGCTGGTTAGGAGCTCGAAAGCCCGCTTCTTGTGAAGCCAAGCGCTTTTCCTTGTCGGGAGCTTTTTGGGTTCCGTGGTGGTCCAGGTCGAACGGAAGGGGAGAGGCATTGAGCAATCGATGAAGAAAAATCTTTCCTTCCAACCAAGCCCATGGGAGGTAACCGGGATATCCACAAGTTTCCGACCCGACCTGGCTTGGAGGTAATAGTAACCGACCCCAGACTTGGGGGAGTTAACAAGCAGGAAAAACTCTCCAAAATCCTCGAATCGGGGCTCGAACCCCAAACACTTAATAATGATGATCGCACTATACATCAAAGCGTAAGAGTTCGGTACGAGCTGAGCCGGACACAGATTCACCCGATCGAGAAAAGTTGACACCAACGGGTGGGTCGAAAATCGGATATCGTACTTCATTGTCGCATGGTACAGGCCGAAAGCATGTTTGGATTGCGGAGCCCCTACCGTCTCCCCGTCGAAAGGTAACCGCGCCATAACCCCCTCGGGCATCCCGCTGCACCAATTGCGAACTTCCCGAAACTCTTTCTCCGGCAACGTCGATGTTCTCTGAGCAACGTCAGACAGAGTTCGGTAGACATGCCCGGATCGCCCCCGGGGTCGGCCGGAAGTACCCTCCCCCGGCCCCTCTTCCTCCTCTTCCTCTGTAGGGATGTAAACGAGCCGAGCCGAGCCGAGTCTTGACGATTTTTCGAGGTTCGAGCTCGGGCTCGGCCCTAAAAAAATTGGCTTGGGTTCGGCTTGCGAGCCAACGAACCCTACTAGAGGTGGCTCGGGCTTGGCTCGCAGTAAGGTTCGTGCGAGCCGAACCGAGCCACGAGCCAATAACAAAACCTTCAAAATTTATTCAGATCTGTATCTTTCTTCCTTCATACATCCAACCCAAATCACAACAAAGCAGATCTGCATCTTTTTTTTTTATATACATCCAACAACAAAGAGACTAGATATAATTTTCCCATATAACGTAAAGGAAAAAAAACAGATCTATCATCAAGAAAAACAGAAAATAGAAATCCAAACGGTGGCTGAAATTCTTCCAAGGTTGATGCTGAAATTAAAGAAATAAATCCAAAAAACAAAAAAAAACAGAGAGAGAGAGAAGAGGAGGTGGTGGCTGCACTGCGGCTGAGAAAGGAGGAGGCGGTGGTTGTTGACGGTGGCACTAGACATTCGATAGATCTTCAATCAAGTTTGTAGCTTCGTGGCCTAAGTGAACGAGATGGGCATGTGGATCTGCAAATTTTCGACGAGTAGAGGCGGCGAAAGATTGTGGGGTTGCGGCGGCGGGTCGTAGCGATGAGGGATGTGGCAGTGGCGATTAGGCGCTGTAAGATGGTGGGGTTGTGGAAGCGAGGCGTTGGAGGAGTGACGGCGAGGCTTTCGAAATGGTGGAGAGGTGCGACGGCCGACGTAAGATTGGAATTCTGGAGGATGATATTGGGCGGTGGTGGAGGTTAGCGGCTATTGTAAGAGAAGAGAATGGGAGTGATTGCAATTAGGGGCAAAAAAAATAGGGTTTTGACTTTACATATGATACGAAATTCTGGATGAAAATAAATGTCTTTAATATAAAATGAGTTAATACATTTTCTAGGCTCTAGCCAATATATGCCTTACACACACACATATATATATATATATATAAAATAAGAAGAAGGGTTCGTGAGCCAGCTCGCGAGCCACGAGCCATGAATAATGAGGTTCGGGCTTGGCTCGCGCTTCATGCGGCTCGGCTCGACTCGTGGAGGACGAACCCAAGCGCGAGCTTTCTCCGAGCCGGCTTGTTAAGCTCGCGAGCCAGCTCGGCTCACTTACATCCCTATTCCTCTGCTTCCTCGATCCGGCGTCGGGGTCTCGAGGTCGAAGCCTGGCCACGGCTTGCCCGGAATTCCTGAACCCGTACCTCGTCGGAAGAATCAAAGAATGACCCGAAGTCCATGTTGGGCAACGGGGGGACGCCGCCCGCGGAGCCGGAGCAACCCGCGGATGGGGTGAACGGCTCCTCCACCTCGCTCTCATCGGAGACCACACACATATACGGCCCTCTCGATATTTTTCTCTCACTTAGAAGAAATAAAAGGGATCGGAGAATCGACGAAATTACCTCTCTCTCTTTGCCTCAAGAACGAACGTTTGTTGCTCTAGTCGGAGTGGATAAGGAAGGGGAACGGATCGAATTTGTTGGGCAAGAAGGTGTGAAATGAGAAGGGGGGTGCCCACTTATTTATAGGGGAGGAAGAGTGGCTCCTCGAGGTGCGCACCTTGGCCATCAATGCGCCTAGGAGACCGAGCCTCCTCCTCCCTCGATGCACGAAACGAGGCCGCTGTCACACCTAGAGGTCCACATCGCTTTTCTCGAAGCGTAAAACGATGCAATTACCGCCCACGGGAGACCGCGTTGTTTCTCCTTGGTGCGCGAAACGATGCTGCCCTTATTGCCTCAAAGACCGAACTCGACGTACCGGGACGCGGAGGTCATGACCGAAGCGATGAAAATTACCCACGCGAAAATTCACGCCGGTAATTTGGGGGGCCTCTGATACGGCATAAAATGGTCGAGCCACGTGGCACGCCTTAGAGAAATCCACGTGGACATCACGCCACCTCAAGCGGACCAACGTCCCCGCGCCAACGAATCAACGGATCGAACTCGATCTGCTACGCCCTAACGGACCAAATTCGACCCATAACCCTAATTGAGATTGATCCCTCAAGGAACAACGGATCGAACCGATCCCTATCCCAAGAGCGGATCGATCCGATCCCTAGCTCAAGGGATCGATCCGATCCCGTACAACTCTGGGATCGATCCGATCCCGAGGCTCATGGGATCGATCCGATCCCGTGCACCTCAGGGATCGATCCGATCCCTAGGCACAAGGGATCGATCCGATCCCATGCACCTCTGGGATCGATCCGATCCCTAGGCTCAAGGGATCGATCCGATCCCTACACCGCAAGGGATCGATCCCGATCCCATAATCTGCAACGAACGGTCCGTCCTTGTCCCCCCCACGGGAACCACGCGTGAAACGTCCTCATCCCGCACGAGTCTTGGGGTTGGACTCGACCCCACTAGCGGGTTCCTCACTACGGACATGCTTCATCACGATCCGCCTGACCTCGACCTCCCGGATCGAGATTCTACGTCACCAGGCGACAAGATGCCATAAAGCATCTTTGTCGGGACACGTGTAACTCCCCGGTTCGCCAAGGCTAGACGCGCTACAGTGCATTTAATGCACCTGGTACATGTCTACGCCCAAAAGGGAAACAAAGTACACTCGATCCCAAAGCACCCGCTCAGGCGTCCGACAAGCGACCCGATCGACTGCAGAGCATTTAATGCATAGCCGCGGTACACACACTACTGTGTTAATTGCTCCTGACTATAAATACTCAAGTCTTGAACAGTGTTTGGTAAGCAATTTAAGAGCATTTATTTCGCTTCTCAGCATTTATTTCTCTCTCTAAAATTCTCCCACTGACTTGAGCGTCGGAGTGCCAAACTTGGGTCCAACCCCAAGTCCCCAATTTGGCCTTTGAGCTCACGTTTGTTTCAAGTGTTTTCAGATCGATTAAAGAGTCCACGTTACAAATTCTTGACTGATCGACCCGAGATTGCCACTTAGACCTCCAACTCAGCTAAACCATTTTTTGGGCCGGATCAAAAGTCATACATGAAAAATTCAAATTCTAGAGATCATACTATTTAAAATATTCAAAATTAACAACATTAAAATTCGTTTTAAATAAATTCCACAATTTAATGCATGACATACATTGTAATATATATATATATATATATATATATATATCCGCAGCTTATATAATATTTATAATTGAATAACATACAAACATATGCCTTTCAAATTTAACATTTAATATTTAACATATATATGTATGTACAATATAATATACATGCGCATTCATGCATTATAATATATATATATATATATATATATATATATATATATATAGACAAACACACACTTACACATAAACATGCATGCATGCAAATCTTGCACACACATATATATATATATATATATATATATGTATACTCACTCACGTAAACACACAACCACATGCACAAATACAAATTCACATGCATGAAATTTAAATTTCCATAACCATATTACATTACACTACGTACACGCATGCATTTGATAGATTAAATTCATAATTAAACACAACACACACCATAAATAAAACCATGCACACACTCAGACATCATGCAGCAGCCATGGATCCCTTTTTAAAAACATTTCATGGACAAAACATACAAGCACGCAGCAACACCACTTTCTGCATAAAAGTCCCCCGGCCGGGTACTTTCCTTAGCAATTTCTCCCCGGCCGGGGAGAGGCATAATAGCAGCAGCAGTTCGGCAGCAAAAGCAGTAGCAGTTTAGGCATGAAACAGGGTATAACGCAGCAACAAAAAGCAAACAACATTCAGCAGTTTTAGGGGCTCATTCAAACATGAATTCATGCTAGAAACACAATAAAATCAGTCATGAAAGGGAAGCAAAATAACCCGCAGCAGCAGCTGTTAAAAAGGGGTAAAAAAAACAGGGGCGTAGAGCAGGGAATACGCAGCAGCAAATAAGGCAGCAATTATCAGTTCAAAACGCAGCAAGATAGGCCCTAACTTAGCACACAGCAGCGGCAACAACGTGACAGCAGTTAGGGACAGGAAACACAACACATTTCATGCCATTAAACTTGTAAAATCCCCTGTTTTTCTTCTTAAACATAGCAGCATACGTAGCAGCAAGTAGGGTATAAGACAGCATCTAAAACCACACAATTCAAGCTCAAAAAAAATCATGTAATATCAGTCTCATACGTACGTGACAGCATATAAATACAAAATTCTATTTTTAACCTAACTATTCATCAACTATGGCATATTCATGGATCCTCTAACAAAACATATGATTCATGTAGGGCAAAATAATCACAAGAACATGGAGATTAAGAATCATACCTTGATCTTGAAGAAGGAGCAAAGAATCGGACTCAAGAGCTCAAAGATTGGCAAGGAAAAGGAGGTTCCCTTCTTCCTTTCTTCCTTCTTCTTTTATCTCGTTTTTTCCCTTTTCTTGATGTGGAACGTGATCAGCAGGTATGGGAGAGAGAGAGGGTTATTTAGGATGTAATAAGTCAAGGAAAATGATGAGGATTTGGTTTAATAGCTCCAAGATAGGCCATAGGTGTGTTTTAAGGTACGAGTGGCTGAAATATGCTTCGTCGGGGGTCGAAACGACATCGAAAAATTACGAAACTTGTTCCATTGCGTCCGGGTCGTCGAAAGGAGTTGAACGCCGAAGACGGGGCTCGAATCCGAGTGTCGTAGCTCAAGATATAAATTAAAACGTGCATACATGTACTAAAATGACTTATTTTCAAAAAAGTCCAAAACTATCAAAATGTTACAATTTAGTCCAAAACCAAATTTTCAATTAAGTCCACATATTTTAAAATCATGCAATTACATCCTTAAATCACGTATTTCACATAATTTATGAAATTAGCATGCTCGGGAATAAAATTCACGTATCATAAATTCATAATTCACATGAATTCACATCATAGTTACACTTAAGACATTTTCTTGACATTTAAATCACATATTTCATATTATTTCAAATAATTCATATAGAAAATAATAGAAATAAAATATGAATGCATCAAATAAAATGAACATAAATACAATTACGGAAAATAAACTCACACGTGGTACAAACCTGTACGTGCGAACGAGCGGGATGTCACAGTCACAATAAGATATTACCATGTTGTTAATATTTCCCGGACAAATCGGTGCTCCCAAGAAAGAACCAAATGGAGATTTTTGGCCAGCTTGAAGTTGAGCTGGAGATATTCGGCAACGAATTTGGAAAATATTCTCATTGAATTTCTCCAACGAGCACCGATGCAAGATGAAAAATATACGCTTCTTTGGAGTCGGCACAGTCTCAACATCAGGGCTACTTACCTCTGAAATTTTTTTCTTTCCCCTGCTTGTTTTAGCAGGGGAAGGAGCATTATTGAATAAGCCGTCGACAATGAATGAACCAACTATCAACAAGATATCATTTCAATATCCAATTAAATCACCGTAACTTTGAATTAATGCGTCAAATGAAAGGGGAAAAGAAAAAAATTAAACAAAATTCTAAAACCCTAGTTTGTAGAGTTAAATCAATCGATTACCAAATAGCTTTTGGAGTTGACTGGAAACGATCGGAATTTCAGACAATTTATTGAAGAAAAGTAATATACCTACCTAGTAGAACGTGTCACTGAAGCCACGAAGTGCGGAAGTGGGGTTCAACGTGGGGGAGTGGGAGGTAGCTGTTAGAAGGTGCTCATTGAATATGAGTTGGAGGACGCAACGTCTCTGACTACTTTTTCTTCTTATTCAATTGCGACGAATTTTTTTTGGAGTGATCGATGGTCGATAGTAATTTCAAATGGCCGTGGTGGAAACTTCAAAAGTAGAGTGGGGAAGGTGATTAAAGGGATAAGATTTTTCTTTAATTTATCAAAGACATTATGATATTTTTATGCATTTTGGGAGTTTAGGAAAAATATACTAGGCAGTGAGAATTTAAAATAAGTGAATTTTAAACCGGCGGTTTAGAAGAGGTTTTGAGCCTAGGCCCTAGGGATGTAAACGAGCCGAGCCGAGCCGAGCTTGGTCCTTTTTTCTTGGCTCGAGCTCGGCTCGACCAAGCTTTTGAGCGGCTCGGCTCGGCTCGCGAGCCATGAAAAACATATTTTTTTATTTAAAAAATAATTATTTTTAATATTTATATATAAAAATAAGTGTATATATAAATAATATTATATATGATATAAGTATTTTTATATATAAAAATTAATATTTATTTATTTTTAATTAAAAATAGTGGCTCACGAGCCAGCTCGTGAGCCACGAGCCAAAAACAAAGGAGATTGGGTTCGAGCTCGGTTCGGCTCGGCTCGAGAAAACTCGCGAGCCGGCTCGCTTGTTTACATCCCTGTTTTGAGCCTTATCGTCAACTGTTTATTAATTCTAGATTTATTAATTATAATTTAATAATTACACCTATCAAACACTTTTTCACAAAACTAGGTGAATTCATATTGAATCAGAAACAAAAGGGATATTGCGCACCGAAAAAAAAAAAATTTAAACAAAAGGCATATCAATCCAAGAAGACTCCAAGGAGCAGCGTCGCGCGAGGGTGGCGGCTGGCGACGCTGAAGGAGGGTAGTGTAAGGCAACTCGGCGGCGGCGCGAGAGAAGCAGACGTCGCGCGATCTGATTCGATAGGACGGCGACGGCTGACGAGGTTAGATCTAAGTGAGCATTCTGTTATTTGGGAGGGGAATCGCCGGATCTGGATTAGGTGACGGCGGCGGCGGCTAGGGTTTGCCATATTTGGATAATGAATTAATCATTACATAAATACTCCTAAGATTACATGTCACAGCCTAGTTTAGCCATATTTGGATAGTGAAGTGAAATAACCATTGAGATGACGTTTCCTGAAGAAATCATTACAGAGATACTCTTGAGATTACCTGTCAAGTCTCTCTTGCGCTTTAAATCTGTTTCAAAGGAATGGCTGTCTTTAATTTCAAGCTCTCGTTTTGTCAAGGCCCACCTCAAGATCTCAACCAAGAATAATGTATTCATCCATGATAAAATCATGTTTGGCTCCAAAATAGGTCCTACCGATCTGTACACTTGTTCGCTTCAATCATTAGTTGAGGATTCTACAATCGACGAATCAATTCATATTTCAAGTGATTTGATTTACCCTATAGCTGGTGAAAATACACTGTTTGATCGTGTTTTCTTTGATTGTCTTCTTGTTGAGCCAGATGATGTGTTATGGCTTGTGGGATCTTGTAACGGTCTGGTTTGTGTATCTTTGTCCTCTACCTTTGTAATTTTGTGGAATCCAGCTACAAGAAAATCAACCTTATTGCCAGACTCTGGTACAAATATGGATTATGATTATGGCAGCTTGTCATATGGTTTTGGTTATGATGAGTTGCATGATGATTATAAGGTGATGGAGCATTATGGTTCTGCACGCGAAAGAAATGATGGTGGTATGGAGTATGTGATTGAAGTAAAAGTGTACAGTATGAGGACGAACACTTGGAAGATCATCTCAAATTGGCCCGGTAGAGATACATTTGGTGGTCTGGGCAAGTTTCTAAATGGAGCCATCCATTGGTGTGTGTGTGAGATTGACAGGACGGCAAACTGGGGTATTTATTCATTTAATCTTGCTACTGATACTTTTTCTGAATTACCGCTGCCCAACTTGGATGATGATATCAGAGTCGAGGTACACATTTTAAGAGGTTGCCTTGCTGTGTATTGTGAGCGTAACATTTGCTTGGATGTATGGGTGATGAAGGAATATGGCGTTAAAGAATCGTGGTCTAAAGTCATCTGCATTCCTTTCTTTCTGGATTTCAGGGATCATCAATTGATGATCAGACCGAGGCCATTGTTTTTCTCGGTTGATGGCAAGATAGTAATGAATTACGGATCAAGTTTAAAGGTATATGATTCGAGAAATCCAGAAAATATTACTTTTGACTCTACCTGGGAGATTGAAGTAACTACCTACTCTGAAAGCCTGGTTTCCCCTGAAATAGAATGATAACAAACCATCAAACCAATGTCATTTTAGTGCTATATAGTTATAAGCTGCTTTGGTGATGTTAATCCTGGTTTTGAGCATAGTTTTGGTATGTTTTCCAATCTAAGCTGCTACTGTAATTTGGTAACCGGATCGTATTTGCTCGTTCATAATTTCTTCCTACTATTTGTTGGACATATTCTTTAGATTATGCTGGAAAATATATGTGGGTGGGTTATAAGATGTTGAAGTAATTTTTGGTATTACATATTCTCTAAGACAGAAACACAATGTCAATTCCTCAACTATCTAGAATTATATATTATAGTTAATTGTAATTAATAGAAACTAGTAATTTTGCATACTCATAACTCATGTACTAATAAAAATATATTATTATTTAAATATATAAAATTAAATTGTCCCTCTTAATATAAATTTAATAATTATATATTAATAAAAAATAGTTAAAAAAATAAAAGTGAGCCATTCTAAAAAGGGTGAAATTAGCACTACTCGGTGAAATAGGTTTTTTTTAGAATCAATTTCAAACCATCTGCTATAGGTTGTAAGTTGTAACAATCCAAACGATCCCACTACATCAGGACCATTTCGACGTTGCAGAAAAGCCATTGTATCAACGTTGCACAAAAGTCATTACTTTAAGTTCAACTAGCATTGAAAAGGCTACTCCTAGTAGAAGTGGTAGAATTTAGTATGAGAAATGCTAGAATTAAGTATTTCAGTTGAAAAAGCTATGTAAATTTTCTATTTTTGGTTCATTCATGATCTGATCTAGTCGACCCAATCATGATATTAAAGGACTAAAGGAGATTGGTTCAAGTGGTTAAGAAGTTTTTTGTCGACCCAGGTTCGAATCCTCTTTGGCCATTTAAGTTTTGGGGTGTGTGTCAATATATATATCGGGGAAAAATAAATTAAAGAAAATAGAGATCAAGAGACTGCAAACAGATTCTGTGCTTAAAAGGTTGAACCCTAAATTGAACGGTTGGCTTCTAAGTTCTAGCACGTTTCGGATCGAGCTAGGCACAAAGTTCCACCCAAACCAATAAGCGGTCTGAGCGAAACTTGAACCATGCAACAGTTTGATTTGAACCAAATGGTCCGGTTTGATACCAACAAAATCCGGATGCGCTAATTGGATCCACATCCTGTCCTAGGTCAGAGTCAGACACACTACCTTCGTAATACAGTTTTTTGGTGATAGAAAAAGTTATGCTTAAAAACATGAAAATTTTATTTAAATCACAGGTAAAACAAAGTTAATAAAATACTTTAATAATAACTGTTTTGATTATAATTACACTGTGATCCCAATGAATAACCTTCCTGGAGTGCACACTTATACTAACCAAATTGCTTACGCCCAAAAGAATAAAAAGGGATCAAGGAAAACATACAACTTAAGTTAGTACAGTAAGGTAAAAGGAAAAAATATTAACTGAACAGAAGCCATCTACTCCACTGCTAATGCAAAAGTGAAAGAAACAAGACAAAAATAAGATATTATGCAGTAATCTTGAAATAACGTACTATTCTTCAAGAACATATCGATTCCTCCGAGCTCCAAAAGCAAGTCTCTGTATAACAGAAAAATCAAAACAAGAACGAAAAAGGGAAAATCGATAGATTTTAGAATAAAAAAGTCCTAGTGGAATCAGTTGATATGTACTATTGCTTAACTGAGAATATCTGCGAATAGGCTTTCAATCCGGTGAGGAAACGTATGTATGTTGGTTTTCCAGATCCACTAGCTGGAATAGATCGAATATTAGGTACAAGGTACTCAGCAACCTGTAAGAAAATTATACATTTTCTCATGAACAGATATTATATTATCACCACTTGAATGAAGGTACAATGTGCGCTATGTTACTGGAGAAAAGAAACTCTAGCTCTCTCTCATGTACATATGTAAAGTTATATATATTTTCTATCGATCCCAGAATCACAAAAATATGCCCATCTGACCATTAGAGGTTGATCATCGCTGATAAAATTTATCAGGAAATATTGGGTAGCATCAGACATATGGAATGTTAAAATTGAATGCACCAGGGTTGGTAATTTACAAGGGAGAGATAAATGTGAACTAAACTATCCTGAGTCTTGGCCTAATTACAAACAAACTTGCTCTGAGACTTGAGAAATTACCAAAACTTCCCCTGGACTTGGCTAACACATGCTAATATAATTATGAATTTACAGTCAAATGTCAACTGTCAAGGACAAATTAAGGTATTCATAGAAAAATCAAAATTTATTGACTCGTATGTAATGTAAACTGCTTGACATGGGAAGTCAAACCTCAGGGTAAAAGTTTCTGTAATTAGGCAAAACCCATGTCAGTGTAATTATCCCTTAAAAAATTCGATTCCAAAGTTTCTTCCAGAATATCTAGTTGCATCTCATAGGGGTAGAGACCTGATTACTATGCACAAGAAGATAGTCAATGTAGAATTTCTTTTACTACGAAGGGACGCAGATTAAGAAAGGATATTGCAGCGTGGGTAACAGCTAATAAAGGGAACAGTGATGAAAAAAAGCTTACCACTTCAGCTGGTTCAGCCAACACATTAATGAAAAATTTGGCCTGGAATGCAAAATTACTTGATAAATATGAATATTAGCAGAAAATAGATTTCAAAAAATATTATAAGCAAAACTCAGACCTGCTTTGTGTTGGCACCTGACATGAGAAGATCAGTTGTGACCATTCCTGGCTGTGTTGAGACAGAATAGAAAACAAGAGTAAAGAGGCAAATAATAATAAGGGCAAATTGCAATTCACCCCCAATAAATTTTAATTTTTGCACTTTAAACCCCTGAAAATAGAAAAAACAGACTCTACCCATGAAATTATAAAACCTTTAGCACCTTGCCCTGATTTGGAGCAAAATGCTACCATTTCATAATTTTAGGGGGGTTGCATCTCTTTTTCTTTTTTTCTTTAAAGGGAGTTAAGTGCAAAATTTTAGGAACTCGGAGAGAAAATGAATCTTTAGATATTTACTCTAGAAATATAATATGAATATAATAATATGTTTATGACATCATACGGATGCAAAATATCAGAATATAGATGAATATGGACAAATAATATCATATCTATATTACACGTACTATATAATGATGATATTATGTAATAATATCATGATATTTAATATAATGCATATTGAGGACATGATCACAGGATACAATAATGTTAAAACTTTAACATATACAAAATAGCTCGAATAAATTCATTAATTGTTTTATTGAAAATTTTAGTTATTCCTATCCTTATGGGATTCCGGGTTCTCCTATCTGCCTGATGACCCTTTAATGAACCTTCTTTTTTAGCGAGATGCCCTTTCCCTTTCTAACTAAAAAGGAAGGCCCTCATCTTACGCCACAATAGCTTCAGTCAGCGTAACAGTTAATGACTAAGTCGGGTCTCGTTCACTCTGTTAACCTCTACCTGAACTTCGTCCATCCTCTTTCTCCTTCCTCTCAAAACGTTTGACCAATTTTTCAAAATGAGGATAAATATTAAATTATAAACTAGAGTTTATTTTTCTCATCAAAGTTCACTTGAGGAACTCATACTGTTAAACTATTTTTATGACTCAAACTTTAAAAATTTATTCTATCTTTAATTTATATATTTCGTACTTATAAGTATGTTATTAGATATATTTCATATACCTAAATAATAAGAGTTTTGAATATATTTTACTAATTATTAATTTATTCCTAATTCCTAAGTTTTAAAATTTTTGCACCTAACCACGTAAAAAAAAAGGGCTCATCTCCCTAAAATTATAAAATGTTAGCATTTTACACGAAATTGGGGCAAAGTGATAAATATACTATAACATTAAGGGAGTGCTAGAATTAAAAACTTCTAGGGGGTGAAATGTTGCCCTAATAATAATCGAAATAAGCTGGTTGAGTCTTCAATAATAAGCTACTTGATAAATGAACGCATACCGAAAGATTATGCACTACAACATTTTTGACATCTTGCATCTTCAATTCGGCCTGTATAGAAAAAATAAACGTTATATTTCTTTTACGCATACTTTATAGTTTATCAACTAACAGATTCAAATGCTTAAGATAACAAGACAATTTCACATAAACTTATGTATTAATGTTGCATGCATTTGATGTATTCACTTTCAATATAAGCAATTGCATGTAGTTATTGTATCAAATGTTAAGAACAAAGAACAAGTGCATTCATTTGTTGCATTGCGTATATTCATGTGACTAGTTAAGACTGGTTAAAAAGAAAAAGAAAATTGTAGAAGTAACATATTGACATGACTACTTGTGCATTAACAATTTAGCTCGCAAAAAGAAATGGGATGACATTTACGAAAATGATTGTATGTATATTGCTCGGAAAGGGTACAAATAAAGATTAATCAAATAAGAAAATTTTAATTCAATAAAACCCAGCACATACCTGAAGTGATTTCGTAAGGTGCACCACACTCCGTTTAGTTGCACCATAAGCAGCAAATCTGAGGAATATGGAAAAAAATCAGGAAAGGCTTACGGAAAAGGGCACAAATAGAATAAAACTACTGGCCCCACACATGCACCACACAATCCAAATCGTCCAAATTTTGCTAATTAATGTTATACTTTTTGAATGAATGAAGACAATCTGAACCATAAGACGGGGTTCTTGGAGAACTCTACAAAAATATGCCCTCCGTGGAGTATGTATATATCCCTTTTGGAAGAATATACATGCAGAATATTATAATCATACAATATTCTAAAGAGTAATAAATTGAAAAAATACGAACATTACAATCAAACCAGACCTTGGAGTTGGTCTTCCATCTGAACCTGCTCCATCAATGTTAAAGATATGACCACCCCGAGGTTGCATTTGCATCATATTTATTGCCTACAAAAGTCATACATTAGATGAAGACCGTTAATCCACTATATAAATGTGGGGTCCACATAAATGCTACGCACCTCTCGACAGCATATCATCAAGCCGAGGGTATTTGTCGAGACGACTTCACTGCATTGGAAATATTCCTTGATGAAATATGTAAATAAGCATGTATACAAAATTAAAAAAAAAAAAAAAAATCAAAATGGGACATTACATTAGATCTTCATCGGATGCCTCCATCAAAGGTCTGTAGCTGTATGCATTTGATCCTGCATTGTTTATCTGCACTATTCTGAACAAACATATTACCAATTATATTATTTTATAGCATTCATGATGAAGCCAATAGTGATTTGACGCAACCGATTGAATTAGTTTTCACGAATTGAAGAAAAATAACCTAATTCTGCTCCAACATTAACACTAGTGATGCCTTGAAAGTACAGGGATATGTTTCTACTCCAAATAAATTGAATGTGCGTCCCACCAAAATCCAAATAGGCGGGAAAAAATAGTATTTGTTTATATCATTTTATAATAACTCTGGAAAAAAATTTGAAAAAAGTGACTTCCAATGATTTGCAAATTTTTTTAAATAAACGAACTTGTATAAGCACAAACCTACATAAGAGTTGGAGTAAAGAGTAAAAGAAAGGCAATATCTGTTTGACTTGATTTTACCCTTCCATCTGTGAGTAATTATGCAAACTTCCCATTTTATATTCAGATTTCATAATTAGGAATGCCACTTTTGATCATCAAAATTTAATTAAAACTGGAAATGTTATTAAGGAACAATGGTAAAAATTCATCCCCACATGCAAGAACAATTGAAATGTTAACTAAAGTTTGAATTATAATATCATTTAATTATGCGGAATACTCAACAGAAAGGGGTAAATGCAAGGTGGAAAGAAGTTCAGGGGTATCCTTAATTTTGAAACAAGAGGGGAAGTTTGTGTAATCTGACATAGTTACATTTGCTATCTGATTACAGGACGTGGAAGAGGGTGTACCCATATATCAATGTGCTTAAGATGTTGTTGTGCAAAATCAACTAAGTTCTTAATATCTTCCCCCTCTCGAACATCACATTTGGTGCCCTGCACAAGGAAGAACTACTGACATGAACATAATATAGCAAATATTGTCAATTGTCGGCTTATTTGAATTATTTAGTACATTTTAATCCAGGACTTTTGGATGTAACAAAGGAGAATGATACAGAAAAGTATGATGAAGTTGTGAAGGAGGTACCCACACATGTTGCTTCCCTGTTTCCAATTTTAAACTTTCAAGAGCCTCATTTACTCTATCCTCTGTCAAGTCACCAGAAAGTTATGCATTTAAACAACAGAATGTTGATGACAAAAACAGTAAGTAAATAAATATAAATAATTAACTAAATTTAAATTGAATCTACAAAATGTTGTTCCGCAAATCAAGGAGCAACATTGTCAAATGCTACTCAACCACATTCAATCTCCCTTAATATGGTATTACAGTGATCATTTGTATTGGTGAATAATACGTGTGCATAAATTGTAACAGACAAGATCCCTCCAGATTTGAATATATATATATTGGGTAATTACGCCTAATATCCCCTTAGATGAAAATATTACACAACCTACCCTTCCAAGTTTAGAAAATTACAAATAAACCCATTCCGGTTGGATTTTTTGCAATTCATTCTTGAATTGACTATATCTCGCCACTAACTAGTTCCTCACTGCTAAATCAGGGGGAAAAGGTCATCATGAATATCAATTTAGAAACGAATCATGTTTTGATACTCCAAAAAACTTCATAAATTACTTGTCTGTCACTTGATGTGTGGGGGGTTCTGAGGAACTAATTAGTGGTGAAATACAGTCAATTCAAGAAAAAGTTCGTGAAAAATCATATCAGAATGAGTTCATTTGTAATTTTTCAAACTTGAAAGGGTACGTTGTGTAATATTTTCATCTAAGGGGGTACGAATAGTAATTACCCAATCTCGCAAGGGGTGTAGATGTAAAAATACTCTCTCTCTCTCTCTCTCTCTCTCTATATATATATATATATATATATTGCAACATATTGACTGTATATGATAAGTCACTATTTTGTTCTTGATGATCTAGTCTTATAAACCTTTATCTGTACTACTTTGGAAAGAATATTAAAAATATAAATAGAGTTGTATTCAATTCAAACATATCAATAGAAAGAAACATATGCAACACTTGGCACACAAATTGGTCACAAGGGAAAACATAAACCTGAAGGAAAATAAGATACCTCGCTCATCCTCTTGAGTTGGTACATATTACTTTTGTCTCTAGGATTTGATTTATGTAAGTATGTACTTTTTACTAATTTCTTTCTTACCCTTTTTTCTTTTTTTTTTTTCTGTGGCTTAATTTCTATTTCCAGTGCTAGTCTCACTTACCTTTTTTAACATCATACACAATTTGTGTTGTACTCGGTATTAGAATAAATTACATATAAGATTCTTATAATTTCTCCTGAAGATCATAACGCATTGTTTTTCACATAGCCTTTTCCAAACTACAACATTAACTCCAGGGTTAAGAGTATTACAGCTCAAAAGAATAGAAATACAAAACTAAATATAAAGAAATATGTTGAAACTTCAAATGGCATACATGTGGTGAAGATAACTCATTTACCTGATCTGGAACATATAAGGACATTATCTCCGGCCTTCAGAAATTCTTTTGCAAGTGCATACCCTATTCCTGAAATAAAAAGGTATAATTAAGGGATCAAACAAATAAGAATAGATAGATATCTATAAGGGAAGACATTTCTGTAAATAACACACAGTTTTGTCAGATAAGATCTTATTTTGGACTGGTTTCTTCATTAGCTCTGTTGAATAAAGTGTTGAGAAAGTAGATGGATGAAGATAATTCATCAAGCAACAAATTAGGAGTAAATTGATATTAATTTATCCTACAGCAAGAAAGAACTAGAAGTAAAATTTCCTAAGGTGAAGTAAGCAAGTAAATCCGTAATATTAGCTAAGTAAGAGAGAATACTGTGGAGATACAAACGCCACTAGCTTTCTTGATAAATGAGGTAAACTTATTCCGACATTATATTTCAAAAACTTGTTTTGGAGCCTTAGAGAAACACGAACTTGATATATCCACCCAATATCCTCATCCTTTCTCTTGTTTCCACTTCAAGAGCAACAGGAGCCTAGTGCTATGCTAAGACCATGGATTTTAAACAAGGAAACAGCGTTGATAGGAAACAAAAAGGATGGAAAATTAAAGCATGAAGTACTATCAAAGTTCGGTTCATATTCTCATCTAAAACCAAGTAGTAAACATATCATAGAACACAGTGACTGTAACATAATTCCATACATTTAACACCTATACAGCATAACTTCTCTCAAGCTAAAACAATTGGTATATTAGAAATCATTTGGAACTATCACAATTCAAGCAATTGATCCAATAGCTTGTACGCCACCAATCATTTTGGTTCAAACACCAACCAAGAATCAATCCACCGCTAAGCAAAACTCCAAGACATTATCCCTTTATCCTGTAAAATACTTGTTGAATATCAACTATGCTCAAACCACAGTTCAGACGGTCAAAAAAGTCCAGTGTAAGCTCCAGCTACTTAGTAACGTATGCTCCAAAGTTCTTACCTTGATAGAGTATGCGAGAAATATCTGGGCAACCAAAAATGCCCATGAAAACATAAGAAAACTGGACGTAATAGTGGCCCATGTACAGTCAGATAGTTGAGACGCTAAAACTAAAGCACAGAAACAACCTACACAAAATTAAGCTACAAAATTCCATTCTCCGTGAACTGAAACAAAAAAGAAAGGAAATGATAAAATTAGAAATTACCCTTAGTGGAACCAGTGATCAAAACATTGTAAGGTGGGATCATCGGCTCAATCCCCTTGACAACTGAAGAAGAAGAAGAAGAAGAAGAAGAAGAAGCTACTGCTCGGAACAGGGATGCTCGGACATTGGATTTACAGATGGGCTTACCAATTTTGGTGAAATAAGGAGTGAGATAACTGTTGTGGTTAAATTTTCGAAAGGATTGGGTGTGAAGCGAGAGCATGGGGCCAGCGGACGTTGAGGTCGCCATCGCTGTCATCATATGAGAAAAGAGATAGAATGAACACTGAACAGAGATATTGACAATGGCCAGCAGCTTGGTTGGAAGAGAGCATTTGTAACAATCCAAATTACCTTTTAAGAAAGAATTTACTTTCAAGAAAATAACCCTCACATTTCTTCTTCTTTTTTTATTTTTTTAAGGGATAAACATTTTGAACATCCTGAACTATGGTCAAATTTGGACTTTGCATCCCGAACTAAAAAACGTCTCCGGTTGCAACCTGAACTATTTTAAATTCTCACTTTGCATCCTCAGTGTAAAAATCCGGCCACATGTACTTACGTGTCAGGCATCTGAGGTATCCACGTCAGTGCCTCCGGTGACAACAGTGGCCGGATTTTACACTGAGGATGCAAAGTGAGAATTTAAAATAGTTCAGGTTGCAACCGGAGATGTTTTTTAGTTCAGGTTGCAAAGTCTAAATTTGGCCATAGTTCAGGATGTTCAAAATGTTTATCCCTTTTTTTAAACTCATATTCTTCGTCTCAACACTTTCTTAGCAAAACTAGTTTCCCGGAAGATTTTAAGTTGGCAAGTGGCAACACAACTTTTAAAAAAATTTCATTTTTTCCCTACTAGTTAGGCAGTCAGAAATTTTAAGCAATTTGTTGAATCTCTTAAGCAATTTCTAACCATCCATTATAGGTAAGGGGAGCACAAGCACTCACATCCTCAGGACTCCATCCCTCAACCAAACCTCCTGGTGGGTTTCGCGTTCATTCTTTCATATAGAGGCTATGCCCAGGCTTATCCCGACGGCCCTCTGCCGTCCCGAGTGTCCTGGCTCATATACTCTAAGGCCCAACATTACCATTACATTACATACCATATCAGAACATTTCATATCTAATCCAGCTGCACATCATATCGTTTCATATCTTACATATCATACCTTACCTTGCAACAACCATGCTTTACATACCTCTCTGTGTCAAATCCATAACACATCCTTTGCTCGTATCTTCCGGCTCATAAGAGGCACATGGTTTGAAGCATAATTTAATGTTGCAAAACTTAACAAGTCCAATCATAACAAGCATGCGTAGGCTTGTACATAGCGTATCATACTAGTAAACTTATAACAAATTCATAAAATACATATCCCGCACGTATTTACTTATACTTAGGGCTTATAAACCACATGCATTTGAAAACGAGCACATAAGGTAGGGTTATACTATAATCCTAACCTAACCTTACACCAACGAAGCCGAAAACAAGACAATTGATCCACCTCGGAATCAACTCGGCTAACGAATCCCGGGTGCACCTGAACAAATTGAGGACAAAACACAAGACTTGGACTCAAATAAACCACATAGACATACGACATGAACATACATTAGGTGATGCATGATCCCAAATCACTTAATTCCCACATACTCGGAATGCATAAAGGTGTAACAACCAACCCAAGGCAATACATAATGTATAACAATCATATAGTACATTAGGATCATGCTTGGGGTGGGTAAAGACTAAAGAAACGAAAGGAAAACAAGCAAAAAGAAGTTCGGAACGTCAGCAGCCATTGGAGGGGGTCCACGCCCGGGGACCCTTCAAGGCAAAAAGTTCCACGCCCAGGGAACCTATCTAGAAAGCTTCTTCCTCAAGGTCCACACCCGGGGACCCTTCAAGGCTAAAAGTTCCACGCCCAGGAAACCTATCCAGAAAGCTTCTGCCTCAAGGTCCACACCCGGGGACCCTTCAAGGCTAAAAGTTCCACGCCCAGGAAACCTATCCAGAAAGCTTCTGCCTCAAGGTCCACACCCGAGGACCATTTAAGGCTAAAAGTTCCCTACTCGGGGAACCTGTCTGAACTTGAAAAAAATGCAACAGCATGGGTACTCGTGGGAGAAGGCAACAAAGCATCAAAACTCCATGAAAACTCAACCGAAAGCTCTCAAATTCAAGGCACAACATCACACATACATGCTCTATCATAATATGCTATCAAAATGGCATGAAACGAGCTAGAAACGAGCAACCAACGATCAAAATTTCAACAAATAAACGATAAGAGAGTTCACGGGAATAACATATGTCAACCTTGGAGCAAATAATTCAAGTATGAGAGCATGGGAGCAAATTTTCATATATAAGCACTATTCATCTTCTTCAGCAATAAAACAAGATTCAATCGGGTAGAAACAAAGCTCGCAAAAAGAGGAATTCATAGCTTACCTTGGATCGTTGATCGGGCGAGAGACGAAGACGAAGACGAACTTGAGCTCCTAAGGTGTGGGGTGGGGAAAACCCTTTTTCTTCTCTTCTTTCTCTCTTGATCGATGGGTGCAAGAATGAGAGAAAAGGGGTGTTTGATTCGGTTTAAAAGGGGAAAAAAAAGGGTCAAACCGGGTCAAAACAGGTAGGGTTAAGAATCTGGTCCGTTCGGATTAGATTTTAAAATGTAGAGGGTTCAAACGGCTTCAAAAAAATATGAGGCTTGTTCCGTTGGACCCGAATCGTCAAAATAAATCCAATGGCGAATTCAGAATTCGAATTCGGGTCCCCGAGCAAAAGTTAGCCGATGAACGGCTCAAAAACCCTAATAGCGATTTAATTAAATGAATAATTAATTAGGGGTTAATTATACCTTACTGAGGCAAAGAGTTATTTAATGAAAGTGATTACTTTCTCAAAAAAAGGCTTATCTATCCCTTTTTAGAAAAAGCCCGAAACTCAAATGGTAATTGTTTGTAAATATGATGACTTGTTGAACGTAATTATAAATTTACTGGTCGTGTTAATTTCATGCAGATTCAAACACTCCTTTTTAGCGTGTGAACAGACACATGGTTTTTCAACCCAATCGCACGGGCTCGGCCCTTAAGCACGAGCTTGAGCCCATGCGAAGTGAACATGTGAAAACCCATGCGAAAGCCCACAAACATATATAATTTAAGGAAGTAAACGAGCCCTTAGTTGGTTGGTTAAAAAGCAAATAACAATTTATCGTAATAATGTGCCGAGGTATAACCAGTGTTTTCAAAAATGGACGGGATCGACCGGTTAGATCGGTGACCGGTGCCAGGTCCGATCCGAACTAACTCATAAAACCAGTGGCGTACGGACCGGTACAGGGCCTAAAAAACCGGCCAGTTAACTGCCAGTTTTGGCCCTGGGAACCGGATTGGAGCACTGTTTCACTTAATATGCAATTTTTTATTATTTGTTTTTTTTTAAAAAAACCTAAAATTTCCACACCCTTTCACGTTTTCACAGCCTTAGAACATGTTTTTGAACACTTACAATTCCCAAATGGCCAAATCTGAAATCACAGAGATCAAATTACTAAAATTAGAAGTTGAACACTTGAACCCTAACCCATTACACATGGCGCCATCATCACCGTGAGGCGTGATCATCCTCCATCAATCGCCACCGTGCACCACCTTTCTCTGTCCACCATTGACATCGAGACACCAATCTTCTGCTATTGGTAAGTGTTTTTGATATATTTTGCTTGTTCTTGAAATAATTTTAAATTGATTTTGAAATTTGGGATTTCAGAAATTTACTTATATATTGGGAATTTGCTCCAAAATGTTCTTGTTTTCGATTCTCTATCCACCATCTTGAGATAATTTGTTTTTAGAAATTTGAGATTTTTTGTGATATTTACAAGAATGAAAGACTGAAACTTTAGAAATTTGGGAGTTGGGACTTCAGAATGTTCTTGTATACATCCTTGATTCTTTACAAAACTGTCTTTGATTTCTTGTACATATCCAGTTTCACATAAACCGATTCTTTAATTTTGAGTTTCGAATGAACGGATTCTTTGTGTTACAGTCTCGAACGTTACTTAGAATGTTTTTATAAATTAAAGCAGGGGACGAGATTAGAGATAAGAATGGGAGATGGGAAGCAACTGAGATTGTATTAAACTTGCGTAAAAAAAAAAAAACAAATGAGTACAATATTTATATGCTACTCCAAAACCCTAATAATAATTCTGCAAACAATAAGATCTCATAAAATCTCACAGATTGTAGTACTATCTCCCTTGCTTGCAGCGCTATTCTCAGCCTTAGGATTCCCTTCAAAATCAACGTTCTAGATTGCACTCTCATTAAAATCTACGATGCCGTTTTGAGTCAGTTGTAACCCCTTTCTACGACCAAGATTAGAGCTGATCGAATGGTTCTCCTTTTTCTCCAATTTCTCAGCTGATAAAACTGATATAATAGTCTGCTTCATGACATTACTCCCCTGTTTTTTCAATCCTTGAACCCAAGGATTAAACTCTGGAAATCTTTGTGCAATCATTGTATAGACTTCCCAAGGAGCTTCATTTGGAGAAGAATTTGCCCATTGAACTAAGATTTGACTCACAACAGTGTTATTTCTTGGAATTAAACGTTTATCCAACACAACTATTGGACGTATCTTGAATATACCATCATCAGACAATTCGGGCAGATTGGTGCGTGGAGTGTATTTATTACCAATCTTCTTTTTCAGCAAGGACATATGAAAAACTGGATGTATAACACTTCCTTTTGGTAAATCCAGCTTATAAGCTACTTTTCCCACCTTCCGTAGAATCATATAAGGCCCAAAATACTTGGGAGCAACTTTGAGATTCTTCCTTAACGCCACTGATGTTTGCCTATAAGGCTGTAATCTCAAAAAGACATAATCTCCTTCATCAAATTTTCTCTCAGTCCTCCTCTTATCAGCATATATCTTCATTCGATTCTGAGCTTGCTCCAAATTTTCTTTTAACAACTTGTTCCATTTGACTCTTTCTGCCATTACATCCTTAGCACCAGTATGTTCAGTGATTGCAAAGTCTCCAATGGATATTGGGGCTGGTGAATATCCATATAAATCCTGGAATAGAGTATGTTTCAAGCTTGAGTGAAAATTACTGTTATACCAGAACTCCGCTTGAGACAGCCAAGCATGCCATTTCTTTTGTTCTAAATGGCACATTCCCCTCAAATAGTTTTCCAAGCACTGATTAACTTGCTCGGTTTGCCCATCCGACTGTAGGTGATAAGCTGATGACATAGCTAAAGTAATACCAAGCAGCTTAAACAAATCTTTCCAAAATAAACTTGTAAAATTTTTGTCTCTATCTGATATAATCACTTCAAGCAATCCATGCAGTTTATAAATATTGTCTAGAAACAACTAAGCAATGTGTCCAATAGTATATGGATGTGAAAGTGCCATGAAGTGAGCATACTTGGTAAAGGTATCCACAACAACCATGATAGAACTTTTACCTTCTGAAGGTGGCAACCCATCAATGAAATCCATGGATATTTGTTTCCAAGCTTGATGTGGACTCTTCACAGGTGGCACCAGGATAAGAAACATTTTCATGTTTTATCCTCTGACACACATCACATTCCTTGACCCAAGTTTCCATATCCTTTTTGAGTTTTGGCCAATGGAAAAGAGTCTTGACCCTTTGATAGGTTCCTGTAATACTAGAATGTCCCCCGAAAGTTGCATCATGTAGTGACTGCATTATTCTTTCTTTCAAAATTGATCCTCACCAACACATATCCTCTCATGTTTTCTCAATATACCAGAAGTAAGAGTGTATTTTGGAAAAGCATTCACATCAAGGCTCTTAGCTTGTAAAATCTCGGCGAAAACCTTGTCATGCTCGTATGATGCAATATTTCTGTCATCCAAGTTGGAACTACCATGAATATTGTTGTAACCTCTCCTTCATTATGTTGTATTCTTGAGAGAGCATTTGTTGCTTAGAAATCCATTTTTGTTGTAACATTGTCTCAAACCTTTGATCCAACATATGTTTAAGGCTCTACTGGTCTGATTTTATTATGAAATGTGAACCTTGTAAATAGTGCTTTAACTTGTTAATGGCCATCAAGATTGCTAGAAACTCTTTCTTGTAAACTGACAGTCCCAAATTATTTGGCCCAAAAGCTTTACTAAAATATGCTATGGGTCTTTTTTCCTACATCAGTACCGCTCCCACTCCTTTGTTGCAAGCATCAGTCTCCAAAACAAATGGTTTAGTGAAATCATAAAGTGCTAAGACTGGTGCAGAAGTCATCGGTTCCTTAAGCTTAAGAAATGCTACCTCAGCTTCCATATTCCATTTAAACCTATCCTTCTTAAGAAGATCAGTAAGTGGTTTGTTGATCACTCCATAGCCCTTGATGAATTTCCTATAATACCCAGTAAGACCAAGAAATCCCCTCAACTGTTTCACATTAACTGGAATGGGCCAATTTTGCATACAACTAATCTTCTCAGGGTCAGTAGCTACACCATGATGAGATATTATGTGTCCCAAATACTCAATTGATTTACTGGCAAAAGTACATTTGCTTCTCTTTGCAAACAATGAATATTTTCTCAAAACTGATAAAACGGTGTCTAGATGCATCAAGTGATCTTTCCAAGACTTTCCATACACCAAAATATCATCAAAGAAAACCAAAATAAACTTCCTGAGATATGGACTAAACACCCTATTCATCAGAGATTGAAAAGTTGAAGGTGCATTGCAAAGTCCAAAAGGCATTACTAAAAATTCATATTGTCCTTGATGAGTTACAAAACCGGATTTTACGAACATCATCCTTATGTATTCTGATTTGAAAATAGTCAGATCTCAGATCAACTTTGCTGAAAAACCTTGCTCTATGTAATTCATCTAACAACTCATCTATCACAGCTATTGGGAAGTTATGTTTTACTGTTAATTAGTTCATATACCTGTAATCCACGCACATTCTCCAGGAACCATCCTTTTTCTTTACCAGCAATACAGGTGAGGCAAATGAGCTTTGGCTAGGCTGTATAATCCCAACTTCAAGCATCCCTTTCACTAGAGACTCAATTTCTGTATTTTGTGCATATGAGGATCTATAAGGGTGTTGTTTTCTTAGTGTAGCTTCTGGATTTAGATTAATATGATGCTCAATATCCCTCTCGGGTGGTAAACCCACTGGTTCAGCATACTTAGTTAAAATAGCTTCCACTTCTGTACTTTTCTTAGATTCCAACAGAGGTGATGTTGAAATTGAGAACAATTGTCCAAGAATTCCATAAGCTCTCTTTTTGAACCACCTTTTGACTCATTTTGTTGATATAAGTTTCAATTCTACTTTATCAGTTATGGCACCGAGTTATATCCTCTTCCCCATTTTGCTAATTGTTACCTTCATTTGATTGTAATCAAACTCCACAGGGCTCACTTCTCTCAACCAATCTCCCCTTAGTACCATATCACAAGCACCTAACTTAATCACTCTCACAGAATAAACAAACGGATTTCCTTGTATTTCCCATTTCAAATCCTTACAAATCACTCTACTAATAATTTTGCTACCATCTGCCAAAATTACCATCATAGGTGTAGTGAAAGTCTTCTTGCATTGTAAAGAATTTGCCAATTGCTCATCAATGAAACAATGTGTGCTTCCACTATCGATAAGCATATGTACTTCCTTTCCTTCAATGCTTCCTTTCATTCTCAGTGTGTTAGAATTCACAGTTCCAACCATTGCATTGAGGGAAATAGTGACATCTCCTTCACAGTTTTCTTCCATTAATTTCTCACTCTGATCCTTTTCCTTCTCATGTAACTGTTCCTCCTCCTCCTCCTTCATCATGAGGAATAATTGTCTGTTTGTGCATCTGTGGCCAGGAGTCAAAATTTCATCGCAATTGTAGCATAAATTTTTTTTCTTTCCTAGCTCTCATTTCTGCTTGTGTCAACATTTTTCTTTGAGGTTGAGCAGAGTCAAATTTGTTGGTAAAGTTTGGTTTAACAGGTGTAAGGTTTTTGGTTGAGGGTTGAGGAGTGTAATTTGTTGATTTAAATGGTGGCTTAGGTGGTGGATGAGAGTTGTGGGAATAATTTGCCCTCTGCACAATGGCCTCTACAGTTAATTCTTGTCTTTTGGCCAAAATTATAGCTTGTTGCATTGTTTCAAGCCTCATAGCTATCACCGTACCTTTTATTTCTTGCTTAAGCCCACTAATAAAACAAGTCACAAAATACTCCTCCTTTAAATCTCTGTTTAACAGCATCACATGAGCTTTTAAACCCTTAAATTTCTCAAAATAGGCAGCCACAATAGTAGTTTATTGTAGTTTATTGAACTCTTCAATCAATAGCTGAGGTTTAACGTCATCAAAACGCTCCAAGACATCCTCTACCAACTGTTCCCAACTCACAATTCCTTTATCCACAATATAATTTTGAAACCATAACTCTGCTTTCCCAGAAAAATAAACTAAGGCCAAGGTGACTTTATACTCAGCAGATATTCCAGTTACAACCTGGAAATATTCTGACACTTCTTGATCTAGGTTCTGGGATCAACTCCATCGAAGTGAGGGAACTCCATCTTAGGAAGATAAGAGTGAGAATTTTGACTTCCATTAAATGTATTCTCATTCTCAAAAGGTTTAACGTTTAAATTAGAAACAGACCCTTTATCGGGATTGGCCAATAACCCTGAACCCAAAATAGATTTAGATTTCTGTAGTTGTTCTGATATATATTTTATTTGAATATGTGTTGGCTCTTGCGTCTTAAACATCTTCTCCATCAAAACTTGCATAGTTTCTATCTTCTCATGGATTTGCTTTTCTCCTGTCTCTCTCAGTGTCTTTTCCTCCATCAACAAAGCTTCTTGCTTTCTCATAGATTCAACAAGGTTATGCATATCCTGGGAGCGCAACTTGTCAGACACTGAAGACATACTGAAATCCAAAGAACCGCAATTGGCTCTAGATAACAATTATTACAATCTGGAACGTTACTTAGAATTTTTTTTATGAATTAAAGCAGGGGATGAGATAAGAGATAAGAACGAAAGATGAGAAGCAACTGAGATTGTATTAAACTTGCATAAAAAATAATAAACAAATGAGTACAATATTTATATACTACTCCAAAACCCTAACAATAATTCTGCCAACAATAAGATCTCAGAAAATCTCACAGATTGTAGTACTATCTCCCTTGCTTGCAGTGCTATTCTCAGCCTTAGGATTCCCTTCAAAATCAACGTTCTAGATTGCACTCTCATTAAAATCTATGACGCCGTTTTGAGTCAGTTGTAACCTCTTTCTATGGCCAAGATTAGAGCTAATCGAACGGTTCTTCTTTTTCTCCAATTTTTCTACTGATAAAACTGATATAATAGTCTGATTCATGGCACTTTGATTTCTAGCTTCACATAAACTGATTCTTTGATTTCGAGCTTCACATGAACTGATTCTTTGAATTGGTGTCTCTGTTTTGTCAGATTTTACATTTTCAATTGTTTGCAACTTTGAATATCATGGGAACACCAACTAATGTTATATACATATTTTTTTTTTTTATTTGTAGTGGTAAAATAATAAAGGCATATGATCCTGTTGATTATGAATGTATTGATAAACTGGATTTTTAGATCGTTGAGAATGAGCCAAGTGGAGAACCTTTTTTTTTTTTTTTTTTTTTTTAAAAAAACACACACCCCAAGTGGCCAGAGGGATTCGAACCCAGGTCATTACCTTCGAGAAAGGACCCTCAAACCACTTGGTCTACCCCTGTTGCCAATGCATTAGCCAAGTGGAGAACTTGATGCTAATGAGATAGAAGAAATGCTTGAGGAAGAGATGTCAAATTTTGTTGCACCTACCGGAGTTTATAATATTGATACTTTATTTTTAAATGGTGGAAAAGAAATGAATATAGCCAATGATCCGATTGATTTAGCAACATTTGGTGGTGCAACATCGAGCTCTAAACTTTTAAGGCAACAAAGAAATCAACTCATTAACGAAAATGATGATTGAAGATCTTATTTTATATTTCTTAATATTTGCAACTCTAGGCAACTGTTGGAAAGTTTGGTTTGTTTCATGCTGATCTTAAAACTTAAAACTTAATTAAGATATTTGGTTTTGTTTAATATTGGATAATAGGGAAAGAAATGTTGGAGTTTTGTTTTTGAAGGTTGGATATTAATTATTACATGAAAAAATATGATTCTTTTATTCTAATATTGAACTATATATATAATTAAAAATAATATTTTTATTTATGACGTTATACCGATTTGACCGGTGGTTGAAGCGATCGAACCGATCCGACCAGTGATCAATAAGGCTGTCATTTTGATCTCCGATCCGCTTTTGAAAACATTAGGTATAACAGAGAACCTTGGCAGCAACCACCCTCATGGAAATATATTTCAAAGATGTAAAAAGATTCAAATAACTTTGACATAGGTCACGTCACAGAAATAAAATGTTTACCTTTTTTTAAAAAAATATATATATGTAGAACTGTGGAATACATTTCACTAAATTTTATCGGCAATTAATGAAATACAAATTAAACTATTGCACCAACTATAAACTAAATTATTGCATCAAATCCAATAAGAAATTAAATTATTATTCAAATAGATGAACAGTCCGTAACTTTTTAATCACCAAATTAACACATTTAGAATTCACTTTCCTTTTCATTGGGACAAGGACATTAGAATAAACTTGTTTATTTTGTTTAGATGGATTCTTGAAAGTACGCTGTTAGTTTTTAAAATATTTTGTTTTTCCCAAAAATTATATCTACTTCCATAAAAATTTTAATTACAAAATAAAAATTACAAAATTAAAGTTGATGAATAAGAAGCGTGAACATTGCACCTAGAATATTTGCTCTGAGATCATAATGAATAGTGTGTTTGGCTTAACTCATCCCAAAAAACTAACCGTTGAGTGAATGATTGTCAAATCATTATATATTAAACTACGTATCTTTGATAATACGTCTGGTATACTTGACCAAAATATATATATCCATATATCTATGTACTTATTTATCTGTACATAATTCTTGATTTGTTACTACGAATTAGAATATACCAATTTTTCTCTATGTTTCTATGCCTTTTAACCACAATGTAATGATTGAATGCCAAAGTTGTCAATTTTTATTTAGTGGAACACCAATGCTCGAGCCATATGTTAACATTATCCTACACACAAAATAGCTATTCTGGTCGGACCGACAAATATAAATATTAAGTAGAAAAATAGACGACGTATATAAACATTCCTAACTATAAAATAATTAAATTGAATTAAGTATGGTAAAATTATGGGGAAAAAAAATATAAACACGAGTATTACGTATTGTCCTGAACACAATTATAATTTATGGATTATGATGTTGTGATTTTTTTTTTTTTTTCTCAAGAGTTAATAATATAATTCTAATATTCTTTTGAATATATAATAAAAATACTATAAAAGTATTAGATTTGTCATATCCTTATAGTTTGTTGATATTTTTTTTCTTTTTCGTGTCCAATATATTTTTGCTGTCATTGATTTCACCCTTTTACTTTTCAAGTTATTATTTTAATCTTTTATTTTTCTTCACAAAAGGTATAAATTGGTAATCACCGATTCATAATTATTCCTTTTCAATTTGCTCTACTTTCAAATAATTTAACTGCATCCCTTTTTATTTTTATTTTACCACAGTTCATACTTATGTACTATGGTTTATTGAACATTGTATCATATTAAATTATTTCCTTACGTGGGGAGAAAAAAAATTACTTGCGTATGTGCAAGTCTATTAAATACCTTATCATATTTAATATATTATTTGCTAATACACTAGGCTACTTAATAATTAGGGAGAATTACATACGGGTCCCTCAGGTATGGCATAATTACACAGCGGTCCACATAACTTTGGATTTTACATGACAGTCCCTAAGGTTTGATTTCGTTAGAAGTCCATAACGGCCGTTAAAATTTTGACTTGATCTTCCGAAAATAACCCTGAATATTTTATTATTATATTTGAAATGACCAAAATACCCTCAAGGACTGTATTGTAAAAATCCAAAAACTAAGGGATCGTTTTGTAATATATAAGAAACCTTAGGGACCTATTTGTAATTAGTTTTGTATTTGTAATATAGCCGTTGGAATTGAGTTCTATATATATCTTCAGCATTCCATTCGACCATTACAGACCCCAGAAAGCATGGCAAGCTCACGGCACTCCACAAACACATATTATACAAGTTTGAAATACAAGAGAGAGATATGTAGGGAAGGAAATTGCGGCCGATGGACTACAATTAAGGTGGTCGAGAAGGATAATGGTAACCGTGGAAAGCTCTTCTGTAGCTGCGATATACATGGGTTCTCACACTGGTGCGTTCCTATGGAGGTCCAACCCTTCAATGATGAAGATGAAACAACTAGTGTGGATCGTGGGGCCAATGTTGTGGTAGTGGAAAGAACGGATTCACAGCTTCTTCAAAAGCTTGTAATACTGAATATGTCCCTCTTAGCTATGTTTTTGTTTTTCCACCTCTACAAGATGATATTGTAATCCAACTACATGAACATCAAATGAATAATAGCATTTCTTGTCTTCAAACATTCTTAATTGTTAGCATACATATCTCCCTACACATAATTTAACTGAGCATATATAGCCCCAAAGCAAAACATATCAATCATTTACAAATGTTAGCAAAAAAACAAAAGACAGTGATGATTGAGATAATGTATCTTCATGAGAACACAAAACAAAATAACAGCCTTCTTCCTAGACACCAAAGCTGCGTTTAAGATGCATTTTTTCGAAGTCCAGCTTCTTCTTGCTCTTAGAAGTTGTTTCCATGGATGTTCCCTTCGAATTGGCAGCAACAATTGAGGCCGGTTCTCTCTGTTTTCCCCTGGAGCATGCTGTGGGCTGGGTGTAGGATTTCATGCCTAAATCTTTGCTCAACTTGGAAAGAATATCATCAACCTTTTTAACTGGAACAGGCTGGGACATGACCATCTTCCCTTTACCCTTCACTTGTCCCACTAATGGTTGACTGGCAATTGTTCCTTGTGATGGAACAGGATCATTGAGCTTCAAACCTTTGGGAGAGGGTTTGTTCTTAGCATATCTTTTCTGCACAGTCATCTTCTTCCTTTTTACAGTGTTTTTGGGAACCACAACTGCACACAGAACACTGAAAATTAATATAGAGCCATGTTTATCACAACATTTACTCAGCATCAAACTGAAAATTAATGTGGTGTCATATTAATTACAACAACCACATCTCAGCAACAAGAAGAAATTTTCGTGCCCAACTATTTATCACCTCATTAAAACAGATACAAACTGTAGACTAACACGCTGATAAATTGGTCATTATTTAAGATCAGTACATTAGATAAACCAAATTTTACCTGCCGCCTCCTTTGATAGCTCAATGCATCTTCTTCTGTTCCTTGTCAACACCCCTGGGACTTCATTATCAACATGGAGAACCCCATCTTCACCACACTTTGTCTCAGCAACATCCCTTTGCAACTGCAAACTTGTTGGGTTGGTGGTCTGTGTGACTTCCACTTGTGGTTCCAATTGATCAAGGGTTGCATACAAAGCATCCAGGTTTGCTTCATTCTAATCATCTGTGTTCAGATCAGGTACAGCCTCTGTAGTTGTTTGGTTTGCCATGCATGAACTTTGTGGCTGATCAGTAATATGCTACACAATGATATACAAAATTGTTATTACTTACAAACATTGACAAACCATTTATGACTGAAATACAATGGAATTAAATACAAGTAAGCTACCTGACCCCTTGAAGGACAAGTTCTCCTATTATGACCAATCTGCTGACACAGCTTGCATCTTACAACAGTTGATCTGCGTAGATACTCACTTTCTCCTGGCTCTTTTCTCCTGTTTTTTCTGGGCCTTCCTGGTAGTCTCCTCTTTTGGGGTGGTTTGAGATCTCTTGGCATTACATCTGGCATCTCTCCCCAGAATGATTCATCTGGCACAGGTGAGATCATATACTTGTAGCAGTTCTCATATGTTGCCTTTGAGAATATTGCATCTGTGTAATCCTCCAATCTCTCTCTCCTGTGGGCAATACATACATGTGCATGCATGCAAGGGATGCCGGATATGTCCCATTCTCTACATTGACAACTTTTAGCTACCATATCAACCATGTAGTGAGTTGGCCCATCTCGAATCTCATACTTGTCATCACCAGCCATTAAAATAGAGCACTTTTTAGTATCATTTCTTATCTTATTCAGTTTTTTAACCACTGAGGGCACTATCTGATTCTTCCATTTCAAGGCTTTTATTCTTCTTTGGTTAAGCCTGCTCATAAGTTTTGCCCTAAGACCATCTACTAAACCAAGAATAGGTTTACCTCTAAGCTTGCCCACCCAGTGGTTAAAGGACTCCGAGATATTGTTGGTGCAATGGTCATTCTTCACAGCAGGATCAAAAGCATGTCTTGACCACTGTGAGACTGGAATGGCAGATAAATATGCATGTGCTCTGGGGTTTATCTCCTTGATCTTGTTCATTGCAAAATTGAAACCCCTGCTGTTGTATGTCCTTGCAGCTTCCCAGAAGTACCTCTTCAGTGCAAGTCCTGGAAATTTCATCCTGAAGTTAGCATAAACATGCTTTGAACACCTTTTGTTGTTTGCATGGGGTACAATGTCATTTATTGTCTCAGTTAAGCCCTGCAAGAACAAGATTATGAGAAGTTAGGGATACATTTGGACATCAGAATATTAAATACAACACTTTAAAAGAGAACAAACCTTCTGCCTGTCAGACATGAAGGTCCATGGAATGTTTTCATCAAAACCACCTGACATTCTACTAAGATTTTCAAAGAAAAAGGTCCAACTAGCTTTATTCTCAGTTTTAACCACTGCATAGGCTACTGGATACAATCCATTATTCCCATCTAGAGCAATTGCAGCCAACAAAACCCCCCCAAACTCTCCTTTGAGGTGACATCCATCAAACCCAATGAAGGGTGCACATCCAGAGTAAAAGCCTTTTGCAGTAGCAGACAAACCAATGAACATCCTTTGGAAAGTAGGGATTAAATTATGACTCCCTTCATCAAGAATTTTAGACTGTAAAGTAACAGTTGTACCCTCATTATATTGTTGTAAGACCCTAGCATAATATGGCAACCTTCTATATGATTTACTGTGACTCCCTTCAATTTCTTCTAATGCTTTCAGTTTGGCTCTGTAAACTTGCATGTAGTTGGGTTTAATGTTGTATTTCTCCAATTTAGCTTGAATCTGCTTAGGACTTATGTCAGGGGTTTTCCTCAGCCATTTCACCAACTTTCCAGCTATCCACTCAATCGTAGCCTCCTTTGTACAGTCACCTCTTAAACAAGTATGGAGCATGTTGTATTTTTTTATCTGAAAAGTTTTCCCATCCATCATCACTGAAGCATGTAATCTCCATTGACAGCCATAACTCTCACACTCTGCATTAAACCATTGTAAATCATTCTTTACCCTTACAATATTAAAACCTTCTTGAATCATAAACTCTGTCATTATTCTCCTCAAATGCTCAACATCAGAGAAATATCTTCCCACCCACAACTGAACCTTACCACTTTCATGATCTACATTCTCAGGTTGACAATTGTATGTACTCTTAAGGGGGTCATCATCAAACTCTTGATCAGAAAAATTTACAGCCTCACAGTGGTCATCAGATTCATAATTTGACATTTCATCTGATTCATTAGTAGCATCAAAGTCAATACTGTCAAGATTTTCTACATCTATCTCAGGCACACAAAGACTATCATCACTACTGTTGTCTTCATCATCAGAATGAACAAGCTTTCCTTTTTTTTTTTTGTGTTAACAGAACCTTTTTTTAGAATTTCCTGCACATTTTTTTCCCTTCCTCGAACTACCTTCATCTGTTCCACAATTAGGCACATTACCAACAACACTATTAATGTTCAAATCACCATGCAAATTCTGAACTTCGACCCTATTTTCACTTGATTCAGCATTAACCGTTTGGATGTTCGCATTCAAATCATTCACAGATGACACAACAAAAACATCAAATACATTTTCAGTAGCATTCCTTTCAAACATCAGCAGAACATCTTCATCATCATAAACAACCATTTTAGAGGTACAACGGTGTATAGAAGCAACTATAGTAAAATGATCACCATCTAATTTCAACAAGTCCTTAATGTCAGCATGAAAATCAAACAAGTTGTACTTATCTGGATCAATATTGTATAGACTTGCAATAGTGTCCTTGAAATGTACAACCAATGTAAAAGTTTTTTCCACCATTGTACATGCTTTGTAAAACACAGTATATTGGTTGGTAAAATTTCCAAAAATAAAAATAAAAAAAAAAAGAAAACTTTAATTTGCCCTAAAATCTTCAAACTCACTGAACCCTAGGTGAAAAAAAAATGAGGGTTTTTACGGACGGAAGGTAGAACCCAAATTATCTGGAAAAAAAACTTGAGTAATACATCTGATAGGGTTTTAAATAGCCACAAATTGGAAAAATAGTGCCTAAATTAGAATTATTAAAGTTTTTTTCACAAAAAACCTGCGCAGAACCCACAATAGCGTCCTTAAACACACAAAAATTTAATTTCCAACGTCAAATCCCAGACTTGTTTATGAAATACTTTACAAAAAAAAAATTGATAGAAAACAAGGGTCTTGGGTGCTATTTAAAACTCACCAGTGGCGCTAGGAGCTTGAGATACAAGATGTCACTGCCGAAACAAGGTCCCCGTCACAAGAAAACCAAACAAACCTATCACTGAAGAAGCTCAGCGTGAACGGCCATGGCGGATTCTTGGTAAGTTCGTAGGGTTTTCTCCATTTCTAGAGAGAGAGAGAGTACTAGGAATGTGAAGCGTTTTTCGGATGGTGCTTACCCGCGCAATGTACAAAATCTTGCAATTGAGGGTGATATTGTAATTTCAAATACACGGTTGTATTACAAATACAAAACTAATTACAAATAGGTCCCTAAGGTTTCTTATAAATTGCAAAACGATCCCTTAGTTTCTGGATTTTTACAATACAGTCCTTGAGGGTATTTTGGTCATTTCAAATATAATAATAAAATATTCAGGGGTATTTTCGGAAGATCAAGTCAAAATTTTTACGGCCGTTATGGACTTCTAACGGAATCAAACCTTAGGGACTGTCATGTAAAATCCAAAGTTATGTGGACCGTTGTGTAATTAGGCCATACCTGAGGGACACGTATGTAATTCTCCCTAATAATTAATATTGTGTCATATATATACTGGTATTAATCTCGGTAACGTGCCATTGGAATTTCTTTTTCCTTATTCCCAGACTTTGAGTTGAAAATTAAGTTTAGTTTTTTACTCCTATCACCCTCTGTAATATACTTAATTAGTCTTGTGAACTCTATTTAAATTAACACTAAATTAAAAATCAAAACTCTATGGTCGTGACAACAATCATGGCCGTAGGGTTTTGAGTGCTAATTTACAGCAAATTACATCTGAGTATCAGTTTGGCCTAATTACAACGCAGTCCCTATTTTTTCAATTATTACCATATAATCCTCGAGGTATGATTTCAAATTGAGGTCCTTAAACACCGTTAGGATTCTCAGGGACCAGTATATAATTTCAACTTAATATAGAGATCATTTTGTAACATAATAAAATAATGAGGGATGCATTTGTAATTTCTAGCTAAATTTAAATTAGGCCGTTTAGGGACCTCAGATGGAACCCTAACGTCGTTTAGGACCTCGGACGGAAACAATATCTCAGGGATTATATGGTAACAATCGAAAGAATAGGGACTATGTTATCATTAGGTCAAACCTGAGGGTACTCAAATGTAATTCGCCCTACTGATTTAATACAATCGCAAAGTTTGCTTTGAAATATTTTAAACCATAAGATTCAGAATGCTAATTAGGTATTTCGCAAATTTTTGGTACAATAAACTCTAATTAGCCCACTCCGTTTTAGCATTTAATTTTCGTTATTCAAGGATTATTGATTTCTGACTTCTTTTCCTGTTTGACATCTGATACGATCATTGACCTAAGTTTGAAATTTAGCTATATTCAATAATATTATACTAAAAATTAGAAAAGGTTTCAAATTGGCCAAGACTAATATTATTTTTTAATGAAGCGTTCCTAGTTTTAGTGAGATTCTTTTTCTGCCAAAAATTGCCTTACGATCCTCAGGCAACGAAATGGGAAATTTTGTGTGTATTGACAATTTTATCCCTCGAATACAATTCGACGTCATGGCTTCTCTCATACAGACGAAGGGCATAGAGAGGACAGTAGTCTGTATACATAAAAGTAGCCGTTAGCCCTGCCCAAGCATTAAACCATGAACGGCTGTTCATAAAGACAACCACAAAAAAGAAAATGAATATGATTGACAAGTCAATCATAATTATCGATTGGTCTACACATATGATAGTCTAATCGATAAATATGATCGACTAGTTGATCATGGGTATTGACTAGTCGATAATATGCGTCAGTACATGCATATATGAAAGAATCGATTAGTCAATACAATGTGTTGAGTAATTGATTTATGCAAATATGAAGGACCAACATGTCAAATGTTATGCATGGAACATCGAACGTTATGCATGAAACGTCCAACGTTATGCACGGAACATACATCGAATGAGAAAACCCTTTGCGATCAAAAAATCGAATCCATTAAATGAACATCAAATGAGAAAATCCTTTGTGATCGAATAGTCGAATCCGTTAAACGGAAGTCGGTCAAGAAAACCCTTTGCGATCGAAAGTTGATTCCATTAAATATGAGTTGGGATGCATCATGAGAATGATGTATGGCATTGAAATCAAGTTATGGAAAGTAATGCATTAAACCCATAAAACGAAGCCATGCTCGTGTTGAAAAGCTTCATGGGTGAAAACTCAGATGAACCAAAATCGTTCAAAGTGTGATAATGAAATGAAGAAAACTAGATGATCAAATACCGTTCTTACCTTTGGTGGTGGTTGTTTGACATTGTCGTCTATTTCAAAGAGAAAAGGTTATTCAAGATGATCAAATAGTGTTCTTTAGAAGATGAACGATCGAAAAGGAAGAACAGAAAAACTAGAGGTTTTACAGGGGAATCACGATCCCCCAACTTTTGGTTGAATGATTTTGGGATCAGATTGCAATTTATATAAATTCTGGGGGCTTAAAAAAACGTTTTAAGAACTTATTCTAATCACAATTTAATTAAATGAATAATTAATTAGGGGTTAATAGACCTTAACGAGGCAAAAGGTTATATAATGAAAGTTTTTGAAAATATGAGTTACTTTCTTAAAAAAAGACTTACTTATCCCCTTTTAAAAAAGCTTGAAACTCAATGACAATTGTTTGTAAATATGATGACTTGTTGAACGTAAATTATAAATTTACTGTCCGTGTTATATGATGACTTACTTATCCCCTTTTAAAAAAGCTTGAAACTCAATGACAATTGTTTGTAAATATGATGACTTGTTGAACGTAAATTATAAATTTACTGTCCGTGTTAATTTCAGGCAGATTCAAATACTCTTTCGACCCAATTGCACTGGCTCGGCCCTTAAGCACAGACTTGAGCCCATGCAAAGTAGACACATGAAAAACCATGTTAAAGCCCACAAACATGTATAATTTAAAGAAGTAAACGAACCCTTAGTGGTTGATCAAAAAGCAAATAACAATTTATCGCAAATTCGCAATAATGTGCCGAGGTATAAAAGGGAACATTGACAGCAACCACCCTCATGGAAATATATTTCGAAGATTTAAAAAGATTCAAATAACTTTGACATAGGTCACGTCACAGAAATAAAATTTTTACCTCTTTTTTAAAAAAAAATATGTGGAACTGTGGAATACATTTTTACTAAATTTTATCGGCAATTAATGAAAATACAAATTAGACTATTACACCAATTATAAACTAAATTATTGCATCATATTCAATAAGAAATTAAATAATTATTCAAATAGATGAACAGTCCGTAACTTTTTAATCACCAAATTTTAATCTTACCATGTTGACTATTGAAATTGTAAATTAGGAAAGGATTTGATATCTCGTAATCATGGGATCCTGTTTCCTTTGATTCAGTTTATTTTGCCCTATATGTTTTCTTTTCCTGTGTGTAATTCTTAAGTCGAACATAATGAAATCAATTACCTCTTTTACTATGTCATCTCTCTCAAATCAACATGGTATCAGAGCCACACGATCTTGAGGATCGTTTGTTGGCATCATCATCTGCCGTACACGCGTCTGCCGGAAATATGAGCGACGACGAAGTGTCGTCGCCGGCACTCTCCGAGGCGGCCACAATCCTGTCTCAACAAATTGCCAAGCTCCTGCAACAACACAAACCACAACAACCTCAATCAAATTCCGATAGTCCAGTCTCTATCGATGTAAAGTTAAATAACAATAACTATGTTCTATGGGCAAGGATGCTCGAAATCGCAATCGGGGCACGCGGGCGTCTCAGTCATCTAATCGGAGACCCTGCACAACCAAATCCAACCGATGAGATCTATCAGTCCTGGAAACAGCGGGACTTGCAGGTGTTTGGATGGATCACATAAGTCATCAAACCCTCTCTCGTCACCCAGTTCATACACTATCCCACCGCACAAGATTTGTGGAAGGGACTCTCTGTCACATACCAATCTGGTGAAGATAGCCTTCAAATCTTCGATTTAATGACCCGGGCGGATCGAATCAAACAAGAGAACACTGCCTTGGAAGACTATTACAGTGTAAGCAAAAGTCTTTAGGCTGAAATCGATCGGAGAAGACCAAATCCCATGGAAACCCCCAAAGATATCACCACATATAATCAAATTCAGGAAGAACACAGGCTTTTTAAATTCTTATCAGGATTGAGCCCAGAATATGACTCGATCGTAAGAGAAATTCTTCGGGACTCACCATTGCCCTCAGTTGATCCAGCCTATGCCAAGGTTCGTCGGGAAGCCGCCAGGAAAGCCATCCTTGGACCAGCGGCAGCCTCCAACGATGCGAACACATCATTGGGCATCGGAGTTGGGATGGTTCTTCAAGGGAATAGATCTCACGGCTCAAATCGAAAACCCCCGCGGCGGTCAGATCCGTCGAAACGGCCACCGGACTCATCATCCCGCAACAAAATTGACCTGGTATACGATTACTGTGGCAAAACCGGGCATCTTGAGTAGGGATGGCAATGAGCCGAGCCAGGTAGCAAGCCTGACGAGCTGGCTCGTTGGTAGCTCGGGCTTGGGTTCGAACTTCACGAGCCAAGCCGAGCCCTGGCTCGGCTCGTGTCTCTTTCAAGCCAAGCCCGAGCCCATATATTTCTATTCGTTGGCTCACGAGCCGACTCGCGAACCATAGGTTTTTTTAAATAAATAAATATAAGTATATACAGACTATACACATATATTATACCTTATTATATGTTATAAAAATTATAATTTATATACCTATATTAATAATTTAAAGGACTTAAACTGAACTTCCCAAAGGCCAAAACCCTAACCCTATTTTCAATTTCATAAACTCATCCGCCACCCCTGCTCTCTCTCCACAGTCCACACTCCAGATCCACACCACTGACCACTCCATTGCCTGCCGCCTGCCGTCGCACGTCCGCCGTACGCCACCGCCATCCACACGCCGCACTCCACCGCTGGACTCACGCCCTCCACGCTCCTATCCACGACTCTTTCGTTCCGCCGTAGCCTCACGCCTGCCGCCGACGCTCTCTCTGTTCGAAGACTGCTCTTTTTCCATCAATCTTCTGCATTGAGGTACAAAAGATTCATCTTGTCTCTTTATATTTTTTGAAAAATTGAATTTTTACATGGCCATCTTTGAATTTCTATGTGTTGGTCTTCTGATTCTGCAACTTCTATGGTTTAATCAGTAGATTTAAATTGAATCTCAGCATTTCTTTTTTTTTAATTGTTTCTCAGCATTTCTTTTCCGTTAATGGTTAGATGGGTGTTTGGACTTTGGAAAAATAGTGGTTCTTTTAGTTTTAATGGGGTTGCTGTTCTAAACTTCTCTAATTTAATTTATGCAGGATTGCAGGAGAGATGAGGAGAGATGTCAACAAGGAGTTGTTCATTGTTCTTATTTTTCATTTGAATGAATGTTGTTACATTTTTATGGTTTATTTGAAAGAATGTTGCTGCAATTTATGGATGTTTAATCGGATGAATCTTGTTGAATTTTGTATGGACTGCACTTTTTTTATTTCAATGAATGACTGTTGCTGCACTTCTGGAATGAATGTTGGGGATTTTTTCATACATTTATGCTCTTCTGCACATCCATACAACCAACCCCTGGTTCGCAAGCCGAGCCGAGCCCTCGCGAGCCAGGCCTCGAGCCAAGCCCGAGCCAGAAAAGCCTGGCTCGCTGGCTCGCGAACCAGGTTCGATACCTATACATTTCCTGCGAGCCCCGAGCCCGAACCTCTAAAAATCGTCAAGGCTCGGCTCGTTGCCATGCCTAATCTTGAGAAGGGGTGTTTTGAAATCATTGGATTTCCAGAATGGTGGAAGCCCAAAGATCACCGAAACGATCGAGAAAGAGGGCGTTCCTGCGGAACAGCAGCTGTCGCCGACGGGAGTAACACCGGGAACGGCACCGGGAATGAAGATTGGCAACCTGGGCTGGTCGCGACGGCCATCGCCCGAAATGGGGAACAGAACAGAGGACATGAGTTTCTGAAGAAGGAGGCGGCTCAATCATCTTTCCAGCGTGAATCAGGTATAGGGCAAGTGGGGGAGAAATTACTCCTTTGCCCTTTTAATGCTTGTGGGAAATTAAATAGCATACATAACTCTAATTTTCGAAAGAATGATGCATGGATCTTTGATTGTGGTGCAACTGACACCGTTACTTATGATATGTCGGATATTATTTCAAGTCAGACCCCACAGAGAAAAACAATGCAAACTGCTAATGGTGAACAAATTCCAGTTAAAGAGGGAGGAATTATTGAATTTACTCCCAAAATGAGATTGTCAAATTGTTTGGTTGTTCCATCCTTGTCTTACAAGTTGCTATCTATTAGTCATGTGACCAGAGAGCTCAATTGTACAGTTATAATGTATCCGGGCTTTTGTATTTTGCAGGATATCTGTACGAGGGAGATAATTGGGCGTGGCACTGAACGTGGAGGACTATACTATGTTGATGAAGTGGCAACTGAGGGACGGACACTGTTGATTGAGAAATCTGATGATAAACAAAGCTGGCTTTGGCACCGTCGTCTTGGGCATCCGTCTGACGGTTATTTGAAGAAACTTTTTCCTAATTGTTCAAGTACTTCTTTAAATTGTGATACTTGTGTTTTAGCCAAAAGCCACAGACAGTCTTTTCATTTAAACAATACTCAAGTTGATACTCTCTTTTCTTTGATTCACTCTGATGTGTGGGGCCCAGCCCCGGTTATTGGTGGGGGTGGTTTTCAGTATTTTTTTACTTTCATTGATTATTGCACTCGTATGTGTTGGATTTATCTTTTGAAACACAAATCTGAGGTGTTTGATAAATTTACCCTCTTTTTTCAAATGGTTGGAACCCAATTTAATGCCCAAATCCAGATACTGAGATCCGACAATGGGGGGGAGTTTGTTAACCTTAAAATGAAAATTTTCTTTTCCGAAAGGGGTCTTATTCACCAGACTACTTGCCCATACACACCACAGCAAAATGGGGTAGCCGAACGTAAAAATAGGTTCCTTTTAGAGATCACCAGTGCCTTGATGATTGAGTCTCATGCCCCTCCATCATATTGGCCCGAAGCCTTAGCTACTGCTGTTTATTTGGCTAATCGCCTTCCCACAAAAATTCTCAGCTTCCGCACACCACTTCAAACTCTGCATGAGTACAGACCAAATAACACCTCTCCATCCCTCACACCGCTGGTTTTTGGGTGTTCTATCTTTGTCCATATCCCCACTATACACAGAACCAAACTCGAACCCTGTGCTGAAAAATGTGTCTTTGTTGGATATGGGATACATCAAAAGGGGTACCGTTGTTTCAATCCCACTACCCGGAGGATGTTTGTCACTATGGATTGTAACTTTGTGGAAACCGAGTATTTCTTCTTGGCCTCACGCCAATCTAGTGTCTCGGGGGGAGACTGATCGTAAGGACCCACTAGATTGGCTATGCCCAACGACTCTGTCAAGTGATAATCCGTCCCTCACCAGCAATGCTGAGGAGAATGCCACGACCCCATTGTCTCCCTCTGCCGGTATCCCTGAGGTTAGTACAGTTGATATTAATCAAAGTACAAATGATATTGAAACTCCTCTACCTGCTGCCACTAACATTACAGGAGAAACAGAAGAGAGACGCATACTCCCGCACAGGAGTACTCGTGGGATACCACCCAGATAGTATCTTCCCGAGCACAAGTCCAGAGCTCAGAAGTACCCAGTGGTTAACTTAGCCAGGGGGAATATGACTGAGTTTGCCAAAAAATTCTCAGCAGCTATCTATGCAGATGAAATACCCCGAAGTGTGGAGGATGCTTTAAAAAGCCCGAAATGGAAACTAGCAATGAAGGATGAAATGGAGGCTCTCAAAAAGAACGGTACTTGGCAAAAGTGCCTGAAGCCACCGGAGAAAAACCCAGTTGGGTGTCGTTGGGTTTACACTATTAAAAGGAAGGCGGACGGATCTATCGAGCGGTACAAAGCCCGTTTAGTTGCAAAAGGGTATACTCAAACCTATGGAGTGGATTATGCAGAAACGTTCTCTCCAGTAGCCAAGATTGACACTATTCGAGTCCTGTTCTCAGTAGCTGCTAACCAAGACTGGCCTCTCTACCAGTTTGATGTCAAAAATGCCTTCCTTCATGGAGACCTGTCGGAAGAGGTCTATATGGAAGCTCCACCGGGATTTTCTCATGAGTTCGGCACCAATGAGGTGTGCAGATTGAAGAAAGCACTTTATGGTTTGAAACCGTCCCCCAAAGCTTGGTTTGGGAGGTTTTCAACTGCTATGAAACGGTATGGTTATAAACAGAGTAATTCTGATCATACTCTGTTCCTCAATCAAAGGGGCGATAAAATTACATGTCTAATCATATACGTTGATGACATGATCATTAGCGGGAATGACACAGAGGAGATAGAGGATCTTTGGAAGAAATTGTTTGGGAAATTTGAGATGAAGGACTTGGGACACCTAAAGTACTTCCTTGGAATAGAGGTCTTGAGGTCGAATTAGGGAATATACTTGTCTCAGAGGAAATACATCCTCGACCTACTAACAGAAACAGGGATGTTAGAGTGTAAGCCTAGTGACACACCCACGATGAGTAATCACGGGCTATAGTTCATTAAAGGGGCAGAACCAGCTGATTGAGAGAGATACCAACACCTCGTGGGAAAGTTAATATATCTTTCGCATACGAGACCAGATGTTGCTTATGTTGTTGGGGTTGTAAGCCAGTTCATGCATAAACCCCAAAAGGAGCACATGGAGGTAGCATTACGAATATTGAGATACCTGAAGGGGTCTCCTGATACGGGGGTTCTATTTAGAAGAAATGGTCACCTGCAGATGGAAGCATACACGGATGCAGATTGGGCGGGAAGTCCACTTGATAGGAGATCGACTTCTGGCTATTTTACATTTGTGGGTGGAAACTTGGTTACTTGGAGAAGCAAAAAGCAGAAGGTCGTTGCACTTTCCTGTGCTGAAGCAGAATTCAGAGGGGTTGCTAAGGGACTGGCAGAAATACTTTGGGTAAGAAAATTAATGACTGAATTGGGATTCCCTCCGGTGGAAGCTTGTGCCCTAAAATGTGATAACCAAGCAGCAGTTCACATTTTCGAGAATCCAGTGCAACATGACCAAACGAAGCACGTGGAGATTGATCGGCATTTTATCAAAGAAAAGTTGGAAGCTGGAATTGTGTCTCTTCAGTTTGTTTGATCAGAAAATCAGTTAGCTGACATCCTCACAAAAGCTGTTACGGGACGTGCGTTCCATGGTATCTTGAGCAAGTTAGGCGTTGGACATCCCCCAACCTAACTTGAGGGGGAGTGTTGACTATTGAAATTGTAAATTAGGAAAGGATTTGATATCTCGTAATCATGGGATCCTGTTTCCTTTGATTCAGTTGATTTTGCCCTATATATTTTCTTTTCCTGTGTGTAATTCTTAAGTCGAACATAATGAAATCAATTACCTCTTTTACTATGTCATCTCTCTCAAATCAACATACCATTGGTGCGAAAACACATTATTATACGCTTTTCTTTTCATTGGGACAAAGACATTAGAATAAACTTGTTTATTTCGTTTAGATGGATTCATGAAAGTACATTGTTAGTTTTTAAAATATTTTGTTTTTCCCAAAAATTATATCTACTTCCATAAAAATTTTAATTACAAAATAAAAATTAATTACAAAAGTTGATGGATAAGGAGTGTGAACATTGCGGCCTAGAATACTTGTTCTGATATCATAACGAATAATATGTTTGGCTTAACTCACCTTCAAAAGCTAACCGTTGAATGGAGGGTTGTTAAGTCATTATATATTAAACTTCATATCTTTAATAATTCGACGTGGGATACTTGACCAAAATATATATCCATATATCTATGTACTTATTTATCTGTACATAACTCTTGATTTGTTACTATGCATATACCAATTTTTCTCTCTTTTTCTATACCTTTTTAACCACAATGTGATGATCGAGTGCCAAAGTTGTCAATTTTTATTTAATGAAACACCAATGCTCGAACCATATGTTAACGTTATCCTACACACAAAATAGCGATTCTGGTCGGACCGATTAATATAAATATTAAGTAGAAAAATAGACTATGTAAATAAACATTCCTAACACGAAAATAATTAAATTGAATTCAGTATGGTAAAATTATGAAAAAAATATATACATACGAGTATTAAGTATTGTCCTCGACGAACACAATTATAATTTGTGGATTACGATGTTTTGATTTTTTTTTTTCTCAAGAGTTAATAATATAATTCTAATATTCTTTTGAATATATAATAAAAATACTATAAAAGTATTAGATTTGCCATATGGTGACTGACCCATGCTCTGAGTTTGTTGATTTATTATTATTTTTCTTTTTCGTGTCCAATATATTTTTGCAGTCATTGATTTCACATTTTTACTTTTCAAAGTTATTATTTTAATCTTTTATTTTTCTTCACAAAAGGTATAAATTTGTAATCACAAATTCATAATTATTCCTTTTCAATTTGCTCTACTTTCAACTAATTTAACTGCATCCCTTTCTATTTTTATTTTACCACGGTTCATACTTATGTACTATGGTTTATTGAACATTGTATCATATTAAATTATTTCCTTACGTGGTGAGAAAAAGAATTCACTTGCGTATGTGCAAGTCTATTTAATACCGTATCATATTTAATATATTATTTGCTAATATACTAGACTGCTTAATATTGTGTCATATATACTGGTATTAATCTCGGTAACATGCCATTGGAATTTCTTTTTCCTTATTCCCAGACTTTGAGTTGAAAATGAAGGTGAGTTTTTTACTCCATCATCCTCTGTAATATATACTTAATTAGTCATCCGAACTCTATTTAAATTAGTACTAAATTAATAATCAAAACTCTATGATCGTGACAACAATCATGGCCGTAAGGTTTTGAAATTACATCTGAGTACCTTTAGGTTTGGCCTAATTGCAACACAATCCCTATTTTTTCAATTATTACCATAAAGTCCCTGAGGTATGATTTCAAATTGAGGCCCCTAAACGCCGTTAGGGTTCTCAGGGACCAGTATGTAATTTCAACTTAATATAGGGATCGTTTTGTAACATAATAAAACAATGAGAGATGCATTTGTAATTTCTAGCTAAATTTAATTTAGGCCGTTTAGGGACATCAAACGGAAAAAATACCTCAAGGACTATATGGTAATAATCGAAAGAATAGGGACTATGTTGTCATTAGGCCAAACCTGAAGATAATCAAATGTAATTCGCCCTACTAATTTAATACAATCGCAAAGTTTGCTTTGAAATATCTTAAACCATATGATTCAAAATGCTAATTAGGTATACCGTATATCACAAGTTTTTGGTGCAATAAACTCTAATTAGTAGCATTTAATTTTTGTTGTTCAAGGATTATTGATTTCTGACTTCTTTTCCCTGTTTGACATCTGATACGATCATTGACCTAACACCTAAGTTTGAAATTTAGCTATATTCAATAATATTATACTAAAATTAGAAACGGTTTGAAATTGGCCAAGAAAAAGAAACTTTCAGTTTGTATCAAACTAATATTATTTTTTAATGAAGCGTTCCTAATTTTAGTGAGATTCTCTTTCTGCCAAAAATTGCCTTACGATCCTCAGGCAACGAAACGGGAAATTTTGTGTGTATTGACAATTTTACCCCTCTAATACAATTCGACAGCATGGCTTGTAGAGGACGTTTGCTATTTCTCTCTCGCATACAGAAACAGAAGGGCATGGAAAGAGAAAGAGAGGAAAGTAGTCCGTATAAGGAGCATGTCTGTATAAAACCCAGCTTGCATACGTAAAAGCACGCACAACACGCACTCAAATTCTTCGTGCTCTCTTCCTTGCTTGCGGTTTCGTGTTCTCAGTAAGTTTTTTTTTTCTGGGTTCTTCTTTCTTTCTGCTTTTTGTGCTCAATCGTGCAGTTTTTTGAACGTCGGAGTTGAACATTGTTCGAGTTTGTTGCTTATCTCCGGTTCACGTTGTTCGAGTTTGATTAACTTGTTTAAGCGAATAAGTTTTTGGATAAATTGTTTATATCTGTTTAGGATGTGTGTTGCTGGTAGTTCATGGTTTGATGGAAATATATACTTTTGCCTTTTCATGCTGTATGTATCTTGAACGTTTGATGGTGATGAGCTGTTAGATTTGTTGAGCAAAGATATTTTGTTGTGATTTCAGAGTTTCTGATTCGAGTGTTTTTAGCGATTTCTGGGTGTTTCGTCCTTTTATTTTTCATACTTCTCTTTTCGTTGTTTTGTTCGACTCTGTTAAAGGGTGCCAAGGTCCGGTCGTCATAAAGGCTTTTGTAATTGAATTCGGGAAACGTGTAAGATGGTCTTCGTAGTTAGTAGACTTTCTAGATCTTGTTTACTCAATATTTTTTTTTCCTTCTTTTTTTTCTTTTTTCGAAATCAGAGTATATTGTTTTTTCTTCATCCCTTTCTGGGTATTCGGGTTGTGGAGAATCTTTGCTGGTGCTCATATTTTCCTTTTGTTTTGAAATCAAAGTGGGCTTATAATGATTAGTTGACTAGGGAATTAGTAATTGATAAAATTAAAAAAGAAGGCTATTAACTAAACTTCGGTGGATGGCTTCTGTTTCCAGGCAATTTGGTGAATTTTTTGTGTCTGTGTATGTGTGTGCATGCATGTGTTGAGTTTCCGTCTGTTTTCCAGTTTAAATTATCCTGATTGGTTTGGCTATAATTCATTCCTTTTGTTGGTTTTACAGAATCTGTACAACAGAATCTCTATGAGAAAAATAACAGTTGCTAAACTTAATTACAGGATAAAGTTAGTTGAATTCTTCAATAATTGAAGTTTTGTGCTTACTCTTGTTGGACTGAATACCTGTATTTATATAGATGTGTTTGTGTGCGTGTGTTTGTATTGTATGCAGACATATGTTGAGTTCTATCTGTTTCCCAGTTTAATTTATCCTGATTGATTACCTATAATGCATCTCTTATGCTGGTTTAAAGAATCTGTGTGAGAAAATAATCCATGCATGCGTTGTAACATTTTTGTCCCTTTACGCATTTTCAGCTTTTTAGCAAATGGATCATCCACAAAAGGGAATTAAATCAGAGATGCTGCCTCCACCTCCTCCTCTACCACCAAACATTACACCTCAGAAACTTGCTATTAAGCGTCTTCCGATGGTTAGAAAAGGATTTGCCTCGAAAGGCCAAAATATATCCCTCTTGACTAATCATTTCAAGGTTTCTATCTCAAAGACAGAAGGTTATTTCTACCACTATAGCGTAAGTATCCTTTGTCTCCTTTGTCTACTGTTTTGCCTTATTGTCCTTTGTGCTTAAAAGCTAATTCATGTTTCCCTTCTCCCTATTACGTTTGTAGGTTGTACTGAAATACGAAGATGACAGCCCTGTTGATGCAAAGGGCGTTGGAAGAAGAATACTGGAGAAGGTGCATGAAACATACAAGTTGGAGCTTAATGGAAAAATGTTTGCCTATGATGGTGAGAAAAGCTTGTTCACTGTTGGTCCTTTGCCACAGAACAAGCTAGATTTCAAAGTGATTTTGGATGAAGTTGCATCAAATAGGTAAACACTTGTATACATACATACATCATGCATTCATATATATAAACATATTAGATCCATCTTATATATAAGTCTGCGCAACATATTCATGTAAAAGTTCATGTATTTACAGGACTGTGGGAAGAGAAGATGATGACGGATACAATGAGGCTGATAAGAAAAGATCACGAAAATATACTCGTTCGAAAACTTATAAAGTTGCAATAAATTTTGCTACTAAAATCCCAATGCAAGCCATTGAAGACGCTCTTCGTGGAAAAGACTCTGAGCATTTTCAGGAAGCTGTAAGAGTTCTTGATATAATACTGCGTCAGCATGCTGCTCAACAGTGCGTATATTTCTTGGATTTTCAATTTATTTTACTTTGGCTTTATTTATATATTTATTTATTTATTTTATTTTGCTCATAGGGGCTGCCTTCTAGTGCGTCAATCATTTTTCCATAACCAACCAAGGAACTTTGTTGAGTTAGGTGGCGGTGTTGTTTGTTGCAGAGGTTTCCATTCCAGTTTTAGGGCCACACAGGGTGGTCTTTCATTGAATATGGGTGATTTTATTCAATTCTTTTGTTTATTTATTTATTTGTTTTCTTTCATATAGCACATTTGAGCTTCTTTTATTGATCCTTGATTTGCCACAGATGTTTCGACAACAATGATTGTTAAGCCTGGACCTGTAATTGACTTTCTTCTGATGAATCAAAAAGTTGATCATCCCAGTAAGATAGATTGGGTTAAGGTAATGAATTGTTTCTCACTTTCCATAATTTTTTAATGTGGTCGTCTTGTTAACTTATAAATCTGAGGATGTTGAAGGCTAAAAGGATGTTGAAGAATCTGAGGATAAAAGCTTCTAATTCTAACATGGAGTACAAAATCAGTGGCTTGAGTGACCGGATATGCAGGGAACAAATGTGAGCTCTTGTTAACTTATAAATTACTTCGTTTTAAAACAACTTATACAATAACTTTATATAATTCTCAAAATTTCTTGTATATAGGTTCACTCTGAAACAGAGAAGAGAAGGCTCAAGTGAAGCAGAAGAAGTAGAAATAACGGTTTACGACTATTTTGTTAATAAACGAAATATCCCTTTGAGGCACTCGGCTGATTTTCCATGCATCAATGTTGGGAAGCCGAAGCGTCCCACTTATATTCCAATCGAGGTTTTCTTTTTCTTCTTCTTCTTCTTGATCAATTTTGGTGTTCTTCTTCTTTTGGCTTAACTTGATCAATTTTGGTGTCACCTAATCATTTTATAGCTATGCTCATTGGTTTCTCTGCAACGCTATACAAAAGCCTTGACAAATCTTCAAAGAGCTTCACTTGTAGAAAAATCTAGGCAAAAGCCAAGGGAGAGGATGGATGCATTGAAGCAAGTATGGCTTTTATTATTAATAGTGATATTTCCTCTTAATTATTTCATGTTTAGTAATCTAAAAACACTGATAATTGCAGGCATTGGTTACTAGTAACTATGCTGCTGACACTCTTCTTAAATCATCTGGAATTTCAATCAATAGTGAGTTCACTCGCATTCAAGGCCGTGTTCTTCCAGCCCCTATGGTAATCATAATCTGCAATCAATTTTCCATTTATTTTATTGTCCTTTAAAATTTCCATGCAAGCATGTCTTACTCCAATTTGAATTCATTTTACATGCATGTATGCAGTACTTATTGATAGTAAAATTGTTCTACAGTTGACATTTGGTGGAGAGAAGGATTTTTCGCCTCGTGGTGGAAGGTGGAACTTCAACAACCAGGTCTACTTCATTTCAAATTGTTACAGACATTACACATTTTGGAAAAAATATAAATATTTTTAAGTGTTAGGCTTAATAGAAAGAATGCCATATTTGTTATTTAATTCTTTCCTTTTTTTGGTGCAGAGACTAATTGAGCCTGTATATCTTGAACGATGGGCTGTTGTGAACTTCTCTGCCCGTTGTAATATGGAAAAACTGTGCATGGACTTGTTGAGATGTGGGCAAAACAAAGGAATGGTAATTATTTCTTTTTCTTCGTTTCTAATCAGTTTGAAAAAGATAGCTGCTAAGGTCTATACTAGCATGAGTGTTTTATTGTGTAGACTATCATACGCCCTCATGCAATGATTGATGAGAGTCAACAGTATAGACGAAGCCCTCCACTAGAGAGAGTGGAAGAGATGACTAAAAGGCTGAAATCAAGCCTTCCTGGAAAGCCTCTATTTATCCTCTGTATTCTGCCAGAGAAGAAAAACTCTGATCTCTATGGTTGTCATTAATTTCATACATATTTATATTTATATAGATTATTTGTTCTAATCATGATTAAGAAAAGTAAGTTTTTTCTTACGAGCTGTTTTTGTTTAAGGTCCATGGAAGAAAAAGAGCCTGTCTGATGAAGGTGTAGTTACTCAATGCATTGCACCTACACAAAGAATCAACGATCAATACCTCACGAATGTGCTATTGAAGATCAATGCCAAGGTTAGAGTTGCAATTTTGCAAGTTAGATGAAGAAAAGAAATAGGTTGTTATCATTGGGATTTTATTATATAACAATTTTGTTGATCAACAAACTCTTGAACAGCTTGGAGGCATGAACTCATTCTTACGCATCGAGCGTTCTATTTCAATACCTCTCATTTCCAGAGTTCCAACTCTTATTGTTGGAATGGATGTTTCTCATGGTTCCCCAGGCCGTTCAGGCGTTCCTTCTATTGCTGCTGTATGTATTTTTACAGTTCCTGTTTTCATACTTCATACATCATTATTTCTGACAATTCTTACAGAAGTTTAATAAATTTGTTCTTTTTCTTTTTCTTTTATTTTTTGGTGTTTCATATCGATTGGAAAATTTACTAGGTGGTTAGCTCAAGGCAATGGCCTTCAATTTCTCGATACCGGGCAGCGGTTCGTTCCCAGTCACCCAAGCTGGAAATGATAGATTCCCTATTTAAGAAAGTATCAAATACTGAGGATAAAGGCATTTTCAGGTTAATTCTGAAGTTTAATTACTTACTGTAATACTAGCCACCCATGATACAATATATAATTTTTCTCAGTGATTCCTAAAAGATTGTATCAATTATCCAGGGAGCTACTGGAGGACTTCCAGAGCAGTTCCGGAAGGAAACCTGAACATATAATCATTTTTAGGTACATTACTGTAAACATATCTTTCTATTTATTTTGTTTTGCCAGTCAAACATCGAATTCTAACCCAACTTACCGGTTATTTTAGGGACGGTGTTAGTGAATCACAGTTCAACCAAGTTCTGAATATTGAGTTGGAGCAGATTATTGAGGTTTTTTCTTAGTTAATTTACCTTATTATGACTTGAAATGTTGCTTGGTTCAAGTGTTAATTGGCTTTACTTTTTCTTTGTGTTATTAATTAGGCATGCAAGTTTAAGGATGAGCATTGGTCTCCTAAATTTACTGTTGTGGTGGCACAGAAGAACCATCACACTAAATTTTTCCAAGCAAATTCACCTGATAATGTTCCACCAGGTTTGATTAGTACTATACATATGATATTTATTACTTAATTTGCTTAAGAGATGTCTTTATGATCTTTGGTTGTTCAGGCACTGTCATAGACAATGGAATATGCCATCCAAGAACGTACGACTTCTACATGTGTGCTCATGCTGGCATGATTGTGAGATTTTCTCCAATTTTATTCTTTATTGATTTAACATTTGTTGTTACATCTGTCCATTGATGGTTATAATCGGAAATTTTGACAGGGAACAACACGGCCCACACACTATCACATTCTTTTTGATGAAATCGGCTTCTCTCCTGACGATATGCAAGAACTTGTGCACTCTCTGTCTTATGTGTAAGAAAATGTTTAACTTTGCTTTTTTCTTTTTTATTGTTTTTTCACTTTAGTAACAGAAAGGGCCATTTTGAACCTTATTTGCAGGTACCAGAGAAGTACTACTGCTATCTCCGTAGGTAATAAAACTGTCACCACCCCTTCACTCACTGTTCTGTTCTTTATCTCTCAACTATTTTTCTTTCCAATTTCTTCAAAAAATATAAATAGAACACCAAATAAAATCTACTACCCCTGATGTTTGGGGCAATTACACACAAGTCCCTCTTGATTTGGTTGAAAACAGAACATGACATACTTTTTCGTAATTATGTCCGAATTTTAGGGGTAGCATATATAATTTGCCCTTAAATAGGATATGCTGCTGCAGTAGTTGATTCTTGATTCTTGAATATGCGTTGTCTTTTAAAACTTTAATGTCGACCCTCAAGAATTGAATCTTCTTGCTCCATTTTCCTAAATATGTGGTGGAATATCTGCCCGTTCTTATTGATATTTGATATTGATATTGAAATGAATTTGATATTTGCAGTTGCTCCAATTTGTTATGCACATTTGGCTGCTGCTCAGATGTCACAGTTCATAAAATTCGATGAATCTTCAGAGCGTTCGTCGAGCCACAGCTCTGATTCTGGTGCTGTTTCAGTGCCTCAACTTCCATTGCTTCATCAGGATGTCATGTCTACTATGTTCTTCTGTTGAGGATTTGGTATGATACACGTTTTATTGTCTTGTGAATCACTTAGATTAATTGGGACGATGATGGTCTCTTATTTGTCCCCCAGTTTTAGGGAAAATTTTAGTTGTTTTTGAGTGTTGGTTAGCCAAGACATTGGATGAGCAAGACTTAATCAAGATTCAAAATCTTGCATATTCTGACTTTCTGTTTAGTTTGGTTCTAGTCAAGAATGGTGTCTGCCATAATATATGTTTTTGATACTCAGATTCAAATTTAACGTACCTGAATTTTTTTGCCAAGGTTTTGGATTATTTGAATTTGGGACAGGTACCTCCAAAAGTAGCTATGTCTTTCATTTGCTTTCAAACTGGATACGGTTATCCGTAAGAATTATTATTATTATTGTTGTTATTGTTGTAATTAAATAAAAAAATGAAGTAATAAATCAATGTAGTGGGTTTTGATATGTAAATCCATGGAAGATTTAGTATGTTCAAGCAAACATGGCAATCTGCCTTTTCTTTTCTTCTCATGAATGAGGTCACTTTGACTAATTACTGAGAATATATAATATTATGCTGTATATTAGTTAGTAATTTTAACTATGACGGTATGACCATTGATTTAACCCACGAAACTAGAGAAAGTATTATTGAAATATAGACTTGTACCCCAATAAATATTTTTAACAATTAAAATAATTCAAAATAAACATATAGTTGTTTTTTTTTTTTCTATAGCTCATTTCCAATAAATATATAATCGATTGTTATTAAAAGAACCTGCTTTAAGAAATATTAGCTAAATTGTTAATCGTTAAAAATAATTTCTTTAAAAAAATAAAAAATAAGTAATTGTTAATTGATGAAAAGATTCTATTAAACAATTTAACCAATAAATATTTTTAGCAATTAAAATAATTTAAATTATAAGAAATTAGTATTTGATCTAAAATTTTGCAATTTAATACTTCTTATATTATATAATATAAATTTCTTTTTTAGAAAAAATGAAAGGCATAGAGTCATTTCATATTATTTGAAAAAGTGACAATTTTTTGCAATTTATTCTAAGAGTGCTAAATAACATACGTATTTCTACTCTTTCTAGGATCTTGATTTTATTATAAAATTATATAAATATTTAAAAAATATAATTAAAAAATAGATATAAATATTAAAAAAAAAAAAAAAGGATGTTAAATAACTAATGCTCTCACTGTCTCATTTAAGTAAACTAAGTCTTAAAAAAAAAAGGTAAACCAAGTCTAAATAGTATAGCCACCCGTTCGAGTTAGTCTGGATCTCTTCTTAGATCTGGTGATTAATTTTGGTTTGAGTTTTGATTATTAGCTCGATTATTGTAACCGCAAGATGTTTATTGTCCTTGAATGAGACTTACCTGGACCAGCTTCGTTAAGCTCGAAATTGTTCACGTCTCATTACTTTCACCGGTATTTTTGTATATTCTCTTTGTTAAATGATTGGCTTGGTACTTTCGTTTTTTGTTTTTCCATCGTTGCTTTAATAAATGAGGAGGGGTTCTCGTAACTTCACGGTCTTCGATTAGTTTTATTAAAAAAAAAAAGTCTAGTAGTTAGTGTGGAAGAACCTAATTTGTGGACGACCAGTATTGCAGATTAATTAGTGGGGCGTTTATTGTTTGGGGTAATAGCATTTTCCCTCCTAACCTTTGGAGTTGTTTGTAATTTACCCTTCAATCTTTATATTTTAGTGTAAATAATACATAACCTTTAAAATTTGTTTTCAAATATTCCATTTGGTTGGAAATTTTCATTGGAAAATTTTAGAAGGGTTATTAGAGAACAAATTTCAAAGGTTGTATACTATTTATAACAAAATGTAAAGGTATGGGGGTAAAGTGCAAATACCCCCAATTATGCAAATTTTAATCAATATATATATATATTACCAAAATAAAAAATATATATATAAAAAAAAAAGACTTGTCTAAATAAACATGGTCTCGACATAAATTACTAAAATTAAAAAATAAAAAGTACATATAGCCAAAGAGTTATAGATAAAATATCAAACATGAGTATTAAGGTTCTTTTCGCCATTTTCAATAATATAATTAGTAAAATATACTAATTACCCAAATATACTACATAAAAACCCTATTACCCATATTTGACTTTTTTTATAACTCTTCGATTATACGGTATTTTTTGTTTTTAATTTAATAATTTGTATCGAGATCATATTTTTTGAACATGACAATTTTTTTGATATAGTTCATTTTGGTTATGTATATATAGTAATAGATTAAAACAAACATAATTGGGGGTATTTGCACTTTACCCCCCAAACCTTCACGTTTGGGTATGAATAATACATAACCTTTGAGATTTATTCTCTAACATCCCCTCTAAAAGTTTCCAACAAAAATTTCCGATCAAATAGGATGTTTGAAAACAAAATTCAGAACTTATGTATTATTTACACTAAAACTCAAAAGTTGGAGGGTAAGTTGCATCCAAATATCGGGTAGGAACATGCTATTACCCCTTATTGTTATCTCCCCTAAAACAAAATCCAAAACTTCATCACTTTCTTCATTATATGTATTCCTACCTAGCTGATTCAAAATTTATGTTAATCTGATAAAAAAAAATCTGAAACATAGCTTATTCATAATAAGCATTTTTTTTTTCTAGTTTACCAAAGCTATGTTTGGTTGTTGAGGTAAATGTAAATATTTTTTTCGTTTTACTTTTAATAAATAATAGATCTATAATATTTGTTTGACCTTTTCCATTGGTTGTTCGCAACATTCCCTGTCAAAATTCAATATCCAACCGCAACCCAAAAAGTTGCTATAATTTCCGACCCAGGAGAGGAATTTTATTTAAAATTTTAATTTTCGTCCCTCCTTTAACACCTAAAAAGTTTAAAATATTTCCAATTAGCTTCAAACTCCAGTTTACATTTATCATTTAATTTTGTAATAGTTAGATTTTTTTCGAAATTGTTATTTAAATCCTGAATGTAAACGGGGTTGAAAACCGAAGAAAAATCATTATTTCTACAATATTTGATATTTAATCAAAGTTATTTATTGTCAATAGAAGTTATTTTATTTTTAAAATCGAGATTATGCTCACCTTCTAATTTTGTAAAGAAACCAACAAGTATACTAACAAATAATGAAAATAATAATAATAATAATAAAAAAATACTAACAAATAATGAATACAACGAAGCAAATTGGTAATTGTATTGATTGCAAAACTGATGAAATAGTAACAAAAATTTAAGAATAAGGAAGAAGGAGAGTGAAACAGGTGATGAGAGAGAATACTTAGAAGTTAATACATTTCTTGCCCCAAAGTTGAGCTCAACAACGTCTATAAACACACACCTAACCAGCTGACTCAACATTACAAATGTTAACATCAACAATGCAATTAACAGAGAATAATCCCAGCTCCATGATCTTTCTTTTCCTCTGCAAGCTAGTTCCCCCCCTCAGCTGATACCAATCCAAAGCTTTCAAACCATAGGATCCTTAGTGTGATGAACGGCCTGATCTGCAGCCTTGTTTAAACATATCGCAGCCTTTGGATTATTTTCGCGAACTGCAACGGTTGTGATCTCTTGGGAACAAATGAAGGCGGCGGCGTTTCGTTCTTTGAATTTAAACCCCATCTGACCGCCTTGAAAGAAGCAAATCCAACGGTCCCCATTCAAACTGAGAATGAAGCTGTTTTTAATCCATTCCATGACATTACATTCCCCTCTTTGAGATCCTTGACCCCAAGGATCTAAATCTGGAAATTTCCTGATGATTGAATTATAATCCTCCCATGTAGCTTCTTCAGGTGTTTTATGATTCCATTGTACCAAAATCTGTACCACAGGCCTATTATTTCTTGGAATGAGGAGCGTGTCAAGTATAATAGCTGGACTTATTTTAAAAATCCCTTCATCATCAACATGTGGCAATCTGCTGCTTGGACCATGTTTCCTGCCCAACTTCTTCTTCAATAGGGACACATGAAAGATTGGATGTATCTGACTCCCAAGAGGAAGACCTAGTTTGTATGCTACTTCCCCAACCTTAGCAACAATCTGATATGACCTAAAATACTTAGGTGATAACTTCAAATTCTTCCTCAGTGCCACTGTAGTTTGTCTGTAAGGTTGCAATATTTAAAACACCATTTCCCCAACCTCAAAAGATCTCGCAGTCCTGTTCTTATCCGTATAAATTTTAGTTCTATGTTTGGCTCTCTCCAGATTCTCCTTAAGTGTTGCATTGAATCTGACTCTTTCTTGTAGAAGATCTCTAATCCCACTGTTTTCAGCTTCAAAGTATGGTCCCAAAACAACAGTAGTTGGAGTATAGCCATATAATGCTTCAAAGGGAGTTAGCTTAAGACTAGAATGATAGTTGGTGTTATACCAATACTCGGCCACTGACAACCATTTTTCCCACAATTTTGGCCTCACATGACACATACACCTGAGGTATGTTTTCCGACATTGATTAACTCTCTCACGTTGCCCTTTTGATTGAGGATGATATGATGTAGACATAGCTAGAGCTGTTCCCAACATTTTAAATAATTCCTTCCAAAAACTATTGGTAAATACCTTATCTCTATCTAATACTATAGAGTGAGGCATACCATGTAATTTATAGACATTATCCAAGAACACTTTTGCTACAGATTCAGCTGAGAAAGGATGAGACAATGCAAAGAAGTGTGCATACTTACTAAACCTGTCCACCACCACCATAATTGTATATTTTCCCTCAGATTTAGGCAGACCTTCTATAAAATCCATAATGACATAGATCCAATCTTGCTTAGGCACCTGTAATGGTTGCAGAAGGCCAGGGTATTCGAGAGTTTCATGCTTAACCCTTTGGTAAGTATCACATTCCTTCACCCATCTCTCTACATCTTCCTTTAACTTTGCCCAAATAAACATAGATTTAACCCTTTATTATGTCCCATTTATTCCAGCATGCCCTCCTAGAGATGTGTCATGCAAAGTTTGAATGATTTGGTTTCTCAAACTCTGAAATTATGTCATCAACAATTCCCTCACTCATATGCACAGCTGTAATAGCACAGATTTGCCCTATTACTCCTTGAAAATCACTCTCCATTAACTTATCAATACTCTTAACTGTAATAAGTTTCAACTCACCACTTTCTTTAACAGCTTGAATGTTAATTCTCTTATCATCTTTAGAGACATTTATACTCTTATTCTTATAATCCAATTCAATGGGACTCATACTGTTTAACCAATCCCCTCCTAATAACATAGCAGTACCCCCTGAGCTCAATACTCTCATAGAAAAACTGAAAGTATGCCCTTGCATTTCCCATTTAAACTCAGGACAAATTACTCTACTCAGTAACTTCCTTCCACCAGCAACTTTAACAAATAAAGTAGTAGTATAAGCTTTCTTGCATTTCAATTTCTTAGCTAACTCCTCATCCACAAAATAGTTGGTGCTTCCGCAGTCAATCATCATTAACACATCCATATCCTCAACACTTCTATTTACTTTAAAGATATGAGGATTGAGCTTACCTGAGATAGAATGTATATATACTGTTCTCTTTTTTCTCATCAAGCATTCCTCCCATACCTTCATCATCTATTATCTGTTCCTCAGTTCCTCCCCAATCATCCTCTTCTGGAAAAATAATAAACACTTGTTTTTTACTGCACTTAAGCCCAGGGACATAAACCTCATCATAGTTATAACACAAGTTCTTTTCCCTTCTAGCTCTTATCTCAGCTGCAGTGAGAAGCCTCTTCTGAGGGTAAGATTTAATGTCTGGACTGAACTTACTTCCAGAGAACATACTCTTACGTTGTGAACTTATATTACTGAGTATAGGTTGTAGCACCCCGAGGTGTGGCCACCGCATCCCCCGCACTAAAGCCCAACACGTGTAACGAAATGGGAGTCCGCACACGTGCCAAATTATAGCGAACGAGTGACAAATCAAAAACTTTCCTAAGCTAGGCGGTCTAGACTCTCAAATCAAAGTGTGCAATCAAACAAGTAATAGTGGAAGCGATTTAAGATCAATTCATATCAAGCTAGCAAACATCATGATGTCTCCAATATTAACATACCAAGTACCAATACATAATTACATGTCCATCCCGGTCCAAAAGAATAAAAATATAACAAGTATAACCATCAATACATGTCCAAAATAGTCAGAAATACATAAACAAGACTATGACAATGCATGAGACCTGAGGTACCCACAAGTAAGACACTAGACAACTTGCCGCCTAGCTCAAGACTCCAAAAGGTACCTGCAACTCAAAAGAAAGAGAAAAAGAGAAGAACAACAAGGGTTAGTCCTAATGACTAGTGAGGGGGCTAACACACTCACCCATATACGTATAGAGCAAAGCACTTATCAAATTCAATAACAATCCATGAACTGGGGATGATTTTTACACTCTAAAACGATTCCCGTGATAATAAGTATATATATTTAAAAGCAGTTAAGGGAGGGAGGCCAAAACTACCTATTTTAAGTACTTAGGAACCTATTCCCGTTTCATAGACTCAAGACACAACAAGCTAACTCGACGACTACGAGTTTGCCCCAAGCTTCACAAGACTAAGACAAGTATAAAACCAAAGCAAAAATCAATTCCAACCAAGCTTCAAGTGGGAAAGAGAGACGTGTTCTCTCAAACCCCAAGTCAAGTACATGCATGAGACGGGGGATACTTAATCCTACCTGCTCCTTCGACGGTTGTCGTCATCGGCTCAAGAAAACTCACCTTCCCCTCGATCTCCAGAGGTTGGGTGAATTCTCTCAAATGGAAATATGCACAGGAGGTGTGTCCGGTAATCCCATGGTCGTCGCGGATGCTCCTTACCTATATTCCCGGGGCCCAAGCAATTCAAGATCAAGTTTCAAGTTCAAGTGATCTATCTTTCAAGACCAAATCTCGCTACAAACACACGCACACTTCAAGTCTTTTCAAAACAAAGCAAAATATAGCTTATATACGTATAAAGCATTTTCAAGGTTTTAAAGACAAATGGGATAAGCCCTCAAATACATATCGAACACATATCTATCATATATATACAATATTCGCATGCAGGCTTCAAATCACATAAGGTTTTAGGTCATAATAGCTAAAAGAACAAAACCTCACCTTATAAGTCATAACGTGGATAAAAGAGAGCAAAGAGGACACCTAAGGAGCAACCTCGTCGTCATCGTGAAGGTCCACTTAACAAAACAAATAACAAGAGACGTTCTTGGACTCAATATGAACCAATTAGACGCTCAGCAAATGTGTATGAATGTAACACCCCGACTCACAGTCGGTACAGGTAAATTATGTGATTTATCAATATTTGCGTTTTAGATTAATTGTATACGACTTATATGAATTACTTGAACTTATATGAATTTATTTGAATTAATTTTGTATATGATTTATTCGTTTTAATTAAGTTGGCCTTATTTGGACCTGTATTTGTTGAACCGAACCAACTTGAACCGGGAACCTTGAACCGAACCCGTGAACCGAACCGGTTCAGCCTTAAAGGCTGAACCATTCTTCTTTCTCCTTCATTTCACGTGAAACAGCAGCAACCCAAGCTAAGCAAGAAGCAAAACCCCAAGTTTGATCATCCAACTTCCCGAGCCAATATCTCTCTCGTTTCTTCGTCTTTTCTCGAACTTAGGTAGGTTTCGGAATCCCCTCGTCGTGCTCGTCGTTTCTATGGTTTAATTTCTGAGTTTGGAGTGAGTTTTGCATGCCTTTGCTTCCCTACGTGAATAGTAAGGGTTTCATGAAAAATGAGATTTCTTGCTCTTTGCTTGATGTGTTTGATTCTTAGCTTCTTATATGAGTTGTATATGTTGTATGTGTTGTATTTATTGTATTTAATCTTTGGTTGGTTGAGTATTTATTGATGATCATATTTTTAGCTTGAATATTGCAATCCTTTGATCATGCATTTTAATTCCGTTTTCTTGAGTTATTTGAGTGTTAACTTGTCAAGCATGATTTATGTGAATTGTTTGTGCATTTTGAGAAGTTGTGGCAAATTTTAAGGGTTGATTTTTGGCCATTTTGGCACCATTTTGGAGCTTCCCCTGTTTCTGTAATAAAAACTCTGCTCCAGACTTCGAACAGGCCGGAACGGCCGTTCCCGCCCCAGTTTTAAACTGGGAACGACCGTTCCCAGGCCCGGTACTGTTCCTGCCGAAGGTGGGAACGGCCGTTCCCAGTTTGTACTGGGAACGGGAACGGCCGTTCCCATTGCCGGAAACCCTTCTTTTGAAAAAAAAAAATCCACGGGGGTGGATTTTTCCTTTGAAAAAAAATCCATGGGGGTGGATTTGAGGCAGTAGCTTCTGAAAAATCCATGGGGGTGGATTTTCCCCTTTGGAAAAATCCATGGGGGTGGATTTTCCCCTTTGAAGAATTCAAGACCTGAAAGCTGCCACTGCTTCTCTTTGCTTTAATTATGCATTTGTATGATTTTAAATGCTTTCCTTTTTCATGTTAATTGTTGTAATTTGATTGTTATTGCATGATAAATTGTATATAACTATGATGTGCTATAATTATGCATTTATATGACTTAATTGTGACATTTTAATTATGAACATGGATCATGCATTTTGCCGAGCGTCTTCTTTGGTTCATATAGAGTCTAAGTCTTGGGCTTTCGTGTTTTCTTTTCAGAGGAGGTTCCAGTTGACGAGCCCGAGGCATAAGTTGTTCACGTCCGCTCGTTTTTGTCACGCACAAGGTGAGGTTTAGGAATTTTATTAGCTAAGCGACCTAAAGCCTTATGTGATGTTTTCAAGCCGTGCATGTGACTATATATTATATATATATAGATATGTATGTGTTGATTAGAATATGTTTATGATCTTGTGAATACCTTTGTTTTGGGAAAAGATATTAGCTAAGCCTATGTAAGCTATGTTTTGGAAAGACTTTACAATTCTGTTAGCGAGATCGCCATGAAAGATTTGGCATTTGTTCTGATCTGATTTGTATGTGTGGATCCAAGGAGCTACGGGTAAGGAACCCCCGGGACGGTTCGGGCCGTCGAGGTTCGGCCTGTGCGTAGTCTCCATCCGATATATCATACGCGACCCCTGGGAGTTTGGGAAGGTGTGATATTTCGATGCCTTCGGCGTAAAAACCGGGGAGGGCACGATGTGGGTTCGCTACCCCTCGTGAGTCTGTATATGTCTGGATGGTTAGGGCCGCCGGTGGCTCTTCCATCATTGGTGTAGAGGTTGATATGTGTGATTTCTGTTTTGTTTGTTCTGAGGAGTAAAGGTTGGAAGCTCGTTCTCGCCGAGCATTATGTTTGTTATGTATGTTTGAGAAGTATGAATCGGGATAGTGTTTATGAAATGTTTTAAAGTATATGTATTTGTTTTGGAAAGTTTTAGTTTGCAAAACTTATTCCGGTTCATAATTTCGCCCTTTGCTCTGTGCTCTGCTCTATATATATGTAGGGTGTGGGTGTGCGTTAGCCCCCTCACTCAGTCAGTTGACTGACTCCTCGTTTACTCTTTTAGATGCAGGTTTTGGGAGCGTGAGCTAGGCGGAGAAGTGTGTCTTCTGTTGCACTTGTCAGTCTAGGTCTCGTTAGGTGCATTTACATACCTGCACTTTACCATTTTGTAGTTGTCTAGTTATGATTTGTATATACTTATACACTATTTTGTTCGAGCCGGGATGGCTTTTGTACAGGTGTGTGTTGGTACCTATATATATATATATATGTGATGATTTTGCTTGTTGCTTTTATTTATTCGCTTCCGCGCACTCTGTTTCCTTTTGGTTTAGCTCCGCCTAGCCTAGAGTGTGTGTTTGGTCTCCCGTTCGCTATGATTCGGATTCGGGTACGGACATTCCATTTCGTATTCGGGTTCGGATTATGGTGCGGGGATGTGGCCCTACGTGTGGGTGCTACATCCTGAAGTGGTATCAGAGCGCGGTTGCAAAACCGGGCTCTAGTGTCGTGTGGGTCTGTCTAGGTCGTACGGCTTAGGGCAATGTGATTGTGTGATCGTGTGTAAGTGTGCATACATAGTTTGAAAATGTGATTACTTGACTGATTGATTACTTGGTTATTTTCTTAAATTGTATACATATTCATACACTAATTTGCATGCATCCATATTGCTTGAATTTGTGAGTTTCAGGATGCCTCCAAGAAGACATAATAATCGTGAACGAACCCCTGATTTGAACGAACCGGCTCCACAGAATGCCCCTCCGCCACCACCTATGAATGCGGAGAATATTGTCCAAGCCCTACTCAATCAACTCCAACAAAATCAAAGGGGTAATGCAAATCCGGGTGAAGGGCAAGATATTTCTGCGGTGTATAGGGACTTCCGGAACAACAATCCTCCAAAGTGGTATGGAGGTGATGATATCAAGGCGGAAGAGTGGTTGTCTGAAATCCGAGGTATATGGGAGATATGTCCAGGGACTTCCCAGGACAAGGCTATTTGCACGGGGCGTATTATTCAAGGGCCAGCGGCTATTTGGCTTAGGAGTGTGAGGTCCAAGCTTGAGAGAACGGGTATGGAATTCAACTGGGAGACGTTTGTGCAGGAATTCCATGAGAAGTATATCCCTCATAGTGCACAAGAACGTCGCCTCCAAGAGTTTACTAATTTGAGGCAAGGCAATCGGACGGTGGAGGATTATATTTTGGAGTTCGAGAGGCTAGCTCCGTATGCCACTCACATCACCGACCATGATGATCATAAGGCCCGAAAGTTTCTTCATGGACTTCGTCGGGATATTCAAGAAGCTTTACAAGCTGCTAATGTGAGTACTTGGGCCAAAGTTACAAAAAGGGCAATTCAAGTTGAGGCCCAAATGGCTCGGTTGAAGCCTCCGCCTTTCTCTTCGACTCGAGGATCGGGATCAGGTTCTGGATTGGGTAAGAGGCCCATTTCTTATGCTCCACGAGCTCCTGTCCCACCGGCTTTTCGTCCCCAGGGTTTAGGGAATAAAAAGCCCCGTATTACCGGTCCCGTAGCACCTCCTGTTGCTCCAGTTCGACCGGCTCCAGCTCAGGGACCACCCGTTTGTTCTCATTGTCAGGGGAGACATCCGGTGGAGAGGTGTTGGAAGCTTCAGGGCAAATGCTACGCGTGTGGGTCTTCTGATCACCTGATTGATGCTTGCCCAAATAGGAGGCCGGTTGTGCAGGCACGTGTGTATGCTTTGGAGGGAGAGGAGGAAGCTGCTGATGTTGACCCAAACGCCGTGATAGAAGGTACAATAAACATTCATGGCATATCACTTCATGCATTGTTTGATCCCGGGGCTACGCATTCATTTATTTCCCGGGATATTGTTGCTTCTTTGCCTTTACTTGATGATTTATCTGCGCATGTGTATGTGGTGAATACTCCTTTGGGAGGATCTGTGGAAGCTGACAGGGTGTTCAGGGAGTGTCCGGTGGTGTTTGAGGGCCGAGTTTTTCCTGCCGATTTGATAGTTCTACCGTTGAAGAAGTATGGGGTTATTCTTGGTATGGATTTTCTCTTCAGATACCGAGCTCAGTTGGACTGTCATGAGAAGAAGGTTTCGTTGGGGTCAGTGGTCTTTACGGGTGAGAGGTTGAAGTCCAGCCCGTTTGTGTCTTTTATGGAAGCAAGTAAGCTCCTCCGGGACGGCGCGACAGGTTTTGTGGCCTATCTTTTGAATAAACCGAAGGATCAGGCCAAACTTGAGGAGACAGAGGTCGTGAGTGAGTTTCCCGATGTTTTCCCTGAGAATTTGGGTTCTTTGCCACCTGATAGGGACATCGAGTTTGTAGTCGACCTTTATCCTGGAGCTGAGCCTTTCTCTAAGACACCGTATCGGATGGCTCCTGCTGAGTTGAAGGAGTTGAAAACTCAGCTGGATGAGCTCTTGACTTGCGGTTACATCCGTCCGAGTACATCCCCGTGGGGTGCTCCCGTGTTATTTGTGAAGAAGAAGGATGGGACTTTGAGGATGTGTATAGACTACCGCGAGTTGAACCGGATGACAGTGAAGAATAAGTATCCTTTACCTCATATCGAAGAGTTGTTTGACATCTTGCAAGGGTCGCAGGTGTACTCTAAGTTAGATTTGAGGCAGGGGTATTACCAACTTCGTATCCGGGAAGAGGATATCTCTAAGACTGCGTTTAATACCCGTTATGGACACTTCGAGTTTGTAGTGATGCCGTTTGGGTTAACTAACGCTCCAGCCGTGTTCATGGATATGATGCACCGAGTGTTTAGACAATATCTTGACAAGTTTGTGGTCATTTTCATAGACGACATCTTGGTGTATTCTAAGTCTGCAGAAGAGCACGCAACGCATCTCAGGATTGTTTTGGAGACCCTTAGAGAGCACAAGCTTTATGCCAAATTTAGCAAGTGCGAGTTCTGGCTCGACAGAGTGGCTTTTCTGGGTCATATAATTTCAGGTGAGGGGATTGAAGTTGATCCTTCCAAGATTGAGACCGTGGTTCAGTGGGAACGACCGAAGAATGCCTCCGAGATAAGAAGTTTTCTTGGGTTAGCGGGTTACTATAGGAGATTTGTAAAGGATTTCTCCAAGATTGCTTGCCCGTTGACTCGATTAACCAAAAAGGAGGTGAAGTATGAGTGGGATGATGGGTGCGAGAGAAGTTTCCAAGCTTTGAAGGAAAGATTAACTTCAGCACCAGTTCTTACCCTACCCGAGGGATCCGAGGGCTATTCGGTTTTTGCAGATGCTTCTAAGGAAGGACTCGGATGTGTATTGATGCAAAATGGCCGAGTGGTGGCCTATGCTTCTAGGAAGTTGAAGGAACACGAGAAGAACTATCCCACTCATGATCTTGAGCTTGCAGCGGTTGTGTTTGCTTTGAGGAAGTGGCGTCATTACCTCTATGGGACGACTTTCGAGATATTCACGGATCACAAAAGTCTCAAGTATCTTTTCACTCAGAAGGAGCTTAACAATAGACAGAGGCGTTGGATGGAATTCTTAGAGGATTATGACTGCACGATTCAGTATCATCCGGGCAAGGCGAATGTCGTGGCAGATGCTTTGAGCAGAAAAGCAAGTGTTTCAGGTTTGAGTGCAGAGTCTTCAGGACAGGATTCGACAGTTTTGATTTCAGTGGCTCGGTTAGCTAACATCTCAGTTCAGCCGGATTTGAAACAAAGGTTGTTGGATTCTCAGGCTTCGGATGCAGAGATTCAGAGATTAGTGGTTCGGTCTAGGATAGACCCCGAGACGAAGTTTGGGTTTGATGATTCCGGTTTGTTCAGGTTCAAGACCAGAGTTTGTGTCCCAGAAGACCTCAAGAGGTTAATACTTGAGGAAGGACATCGTTCTGGATATTCCATTCACCCCGGTGGTACGAAGATGTACCGAGATTTGAAGGAATTCTTCTGGTGGAATGGCATGAAGAGAGATGTCGCGAACTTTGTGAAGCGGTGTCTCACGTGTCAAGTGGTGAAGGCAGAACACCAGAAACCGGGAGGAACTCTCCAACCACTTCCGATTCCTGAATGGAAGTGGGAGCAAGTGACTATGGACTTCGTGTCCGGCTTGCCAAGATCAAGAGGAGATTATGATGGAATTTGGGTGATAGTCGACCGATTGACCAAGTCTGCTCATTTTCTCAAGGTGAAGATGTCTTATAAGACTCCGAAGTTGGCCGAATTGTATTGTAATGAGATTGTGAGACTCCATGGGGCGCCTGCTAGTATTGTTTCAGATCGTGATCCGAGGTTCACAGCTAAGTTTTGGCAGGATCTTCAGAGTAGGTTGGGTACAAGGCTTAATTTCAGCACCGCTTTTCATCCTCAGACAGATGGACAGTCAGAGAGACTGATTAAGTATTTAGAGGATTTGTTGAGGGCGTGTGCTTTGGATTTCCAGGAAAAGTGGGATAAGCATTTAGCTCTGGTTGAGTTTGCCTATAACAACAGTTTTCAGACCTCTATTGGTATGGCTCCCTATGAGGCACTATATGGAAGGAAGTGTAGATCGCCTCTATTTTGGGATATGGAAGATTGGCGGTGGACCGAGGAGAATAAGCTTGAAAGAGCAACACCTCGAGAGAGGTTGGATAAGACCACTGCTAAGGTTAAGTTGATTCAGCAAAGAATGAAGGCAGCTCAGGACCGTCAGAAGAGCTATGCGGATAAGAGGAGAAGACCCCTTGAGTTTGAAGTCGGAGATAAGGTTTTCTTGAAAGCATCTCCGAGGAAGGGATTTTCTCGAATAGGTCGAGGTGGGAAGCTTAACCCGAGATACCTTGGACCTTTTGAAATCCTTGAGAGAGTTGGAGAAGTGGCGTATAGGTTGAACCTACCGCCGAGACTGACCGGGATACATAATGTGTTTCACGTCTCGCAGCTCAGGAAATTTTATCCCGAGTAATCAACTATTCTCCCTGTTGAAGAGGTACAACTTGAGACAGATTTGACGATAGTAAGGCACCCGGTTGAGATTCAAGACCGGAAGATACAAGTGTTAAGGAATAAACAGATTCCCTTGGTCCGAGTTCTTTGGAGAGATCAGAAATCCGAAGAGTCTACTTGGGAGACCGAGGAGAAGATGAGACAGTTGTACCCGGAGTTGTTCTCAGGTCAGACAGTTAACCTGGGGACCAGGTTCTCCGAAGGGGGGGAGGTTGTAACACCCCGACTCACAGTCGGTACAGGTAAATTATGTGATTTATCAATATTTGCGTTTTAGATTAATTGTATACGACTTATATGAATTACTTGAACTTATATGAATTTATTTGAATTAATTTTGTATATGATTTATTCGTTTTAATTAAGTTGGCCTTATTTGGACCTGTATTTGTTGAACCGAACCAACTTGAACCGGGAACCTTGAACCGAACCCGTGAACCGAACCGGTTCAGCCTTAAAGGCTGAACCATTCTTCTTTCTCCTTCATTTCACGTGAAACAGCAGCAACCCAAGCTAAGCAAGAAGCAAAACCCCAAGTTTGATCATCCAACTTCCCGAGCCAATATCTCTCTCGTTTCTTCGTCTTTTCTCGAACTTAGGTAGGTTTTGGAATCCCCTCGTCGTGCTCGTCGTTTCTATGGTTTAATTTCTGAGTTTGGAGTGAGTTTTGCATGCCTTTGCTTCCCTACGTGAATAGTAAGGGTTTCATGAAAAATGAGATTTCTTGCTCTTTGCTTGATGTGTTTGATTCCTAGCTTCTTATATGAGTTGTATATGTTGTATGTGTTGTATTTATTGTATTTAATCTTTGGTTGGTTGAGTATTTATTGATGATCATATTTTTAGCTTGAATATTGCAATCCTTTGATCATGCATTTTAATTCCGTTTTCTTGAGTTATTTGAGTGTTAACTTGTCAAGCATGATTTATGTGAATTGTTTGTGCATTTTGAGAAGTTGTGGCAAATTTTAAGGGTTGATTTTTGGCCATTTTGGCACCATTTTGGAGCTTCCCCTGTTTCTGTAATAAAAACTCTGCTCCAGACTTCGAACAGGCCGGAACGGCCGTTCCCGCCCCAGTTTTAAACTGGGAACGACCGTTCCCAGGCCCGGTACTGTTCCTGCCGAAGGTGGGAACGGCCGTTCCCAGTTTGTACTGGGAACGGGAACGGCCGTTCCCATTGCCGGAAACCCTTCTTTTGAAAAAAAAAAATCCACGGGGGTGGATTTTTCCTTTGAAAAAAAATCCATGGGGGTGGATTTGAGGCAGTAGCTTCTGAAAAATCCATGGGGGTGGATTTTCCCCTTTGGAAAAATCCATGGGGGTGGATTTTCCCCTTTGAAGAATTCAAGACCTGAAAGCTGCCACTGCTTCTCTTTGCTTTAATTATGCATTTGTATGATTTTAAATGCTTTCCTTTTTCATGTTAATTGTTGTAATTTGATTGTTATTGCATGATAAATTGTATATAACTATGATGTGCTATAATTATGCATTTATATGACTTAATTGTGACATTTTAATTATGAACATGGATCATGCATTTTGCCGAGCGTCTTCTTTGGTTCATATAGAGTCTAAGTCTTGGGCTTTCGTGTTTTCTTTTCAGAGGAGGTTCCAGTTGACGAGCCCGAGGCATAAGTTGTTCACGTCCGCTCGTTTTTGTCACGCACAAGGTGAGGTTTAGGAATTTTATTAGCTAAGCGACCTAAAGCCTTATGTGATGTTTTCAAGCCGTGCATGTGACTATATATTATATATATAGATATGTATGTGTTGATTAGAATATGTTTATGATCTTGTGAATACCTTTGTTTTGGGAAAAGATATTAGCTAAGCCTATGTAAGCTATGTTTTGGAAAGACTTTACAATTCTGTTAGCGAGATCGCCATGAAAGATTTGGCATTTGTTCTGATCTGATTTGTATGTGTGGATCCAAGGAGCTACGGGTAAGGAACCCTCGGGACGGTTCGGGCCGTCGAGGTTCGGCCTGTGCGTAGTCTCCATCCGATATATCATACGCGACCCCTGGGAGTTTGGGAAGGTGTGATATTTCGATGCCTTCGGCGTAAAAACCGGGGAGGGCACGATGTGGGTTCGCTACCCCTCGTGAGTCTGTATATGTCTGGATGGTTAGGGCCGCCGGTGGCTCTTCCATCATTGGTGTAGAGGTTGATATGTGTGATTTCTGTTTTGTTTGTTCTGAGGAGTAAAGGTTGGAAGCTCGTTCTCGCCGAGCATTATGTTTGTTATGTATGTTTGAGAAGTATGAATCGGGATAGTGTTTATGAAATGTTTTAAAGTATATGTATTTGTTTTGGAAAGTTTTAGTTTGCAAAACTTATTCCGGTTCATAATTTCGCCCTTTGCTCTGTGCTCTGCTCTATATATATGTAGGGTGTGGGTGTGCGTTAGCCCCCTCACTCAGTCAGTTGACTGACTCCTCGTTTACTCTTTTAGATGCAGGTTTTGGGAGCGTGAGCTAGGCGGAGAAGTGTGTCTTCTGTTGCACTTGTCAGTCTAGGTCTCGTTAGGTGCATTTACATACCTGCACTTTACCATTTTGTAGTTGTCTAGTTATGATTTGTATATACTTATACACTATTTTGTTCGAGCCGGGATGGCTTTTGTACAGGTGTGTGTTGGTACCTATATATATATATATATGTGATGATTTTGCTTGTTGCTTTTATTTATTCGCTTCCGCGCACTCTGTTTCCTTTTGGTTTAGCTCCGCCTAGCCTAGAGTGTGTGTTTGGTCTCCCGTTCGCTATGATTCGGATTCGGGTACGGACATTCCATTTCGTATTCGGGTTCGGATTATGGTGCGGGGATGTGGCCCTACGTGTGGGTGCTACAATGAATGCAAGTGATGTGTATAAGATGCAATAAGGTAGCACTTGGGGATTATTAGTTCATATCTCGTGTTCTATGCACCAAAATCAATTCCATAAATCAAATAAGCATCAAAACACATTATACTACAAGTTATTAACATGTTAGGGAACGTTTACTTGGGCCAAAAACGCATGTTGGTGGTCTTCAACATGCATTATCCGTTGCTTACTTCTCATGTGTCAAAGCCCACACTTAAGACCCAAGCCCGTGTCATCCGCGTGCCAGGGCATGTGCGTTTTCACATGCTAAGAAGGCATGTTTAATAATCACGGCTGCCAGCTTATGAATGTAATATACAAATTGCTCCTGGGTTTCATTGTATTTACCTAGGTATGCCATTGAAATTGCAGAGCTCGCTTTACCTTTGGCGGACTTCTTTTGGAATTTCGGCCTTTCCTTCCGCAAGAGGTGGGTGCGATACAGGGCTTGAATATATCGCCTTTGTTGAGCTAATCGTTAATGCATCCGGAGGTATGTATAAGTGCAGATTTTTCTTACGATTCATTCCATCTTGATCTGGGTTTTCTACAAACGTGGTCCTACGGAAGGTTATCAATAATTTGGGGATAAAATTTCGGATCTCTAGTTTTCGCCCTCGGCGGTTGAGAAATCCAGTAGCCGAATCAAGGAAAGGTGGGGCTTTCATTAGTGGTGGTTTGTGTATTTGTTCCAAAATTAGTGTACTATGGCGTAGTAAATGTGTTGGTATATTCTGCTATTTTTCTGAATATTTTGATCTTGTTTTACTTTACTCATGAAGTGGTTAGTTTGGGTGGGACTCTTGATCCATTTATTTTGAGTAATCCTGAATCAAAGTATCAAACACTCTGATTTAGTGTTGGGCTTGTTTATTGTTCTAGTATTATTGCAATTTGAAATATGGACTTTTTCTATGACTTTTCAGTTGATCTTCTTTTACACAACCTTTTGAGATTCTATAGAAAATGTGTTACTTTGCCATTTTCTGGTAGCTTTCTTGACTACAAATCTACAATAGACTTTAGAATTTGTAATTGCATGGATGAGATTCAATAGGGTTTTTATCTAATATTCCAATGATGAACTTATGGGGGTGAGTGGGGTGAAGCCAATGTGAAACCTGAAGTGAATAGTTTCTCTATCTAAAATTTGAACTGCAATTAGACTATTGAGATTTTACATGCTTTGTAATGTAAATTATAGAAATGAGGGTCTTTGTGTTGATATGCAGATGATAGCATGACAATATTAATAACATGTCAGTCATCAGATCTTCGGGGATTAGGATAACTACAATATATAGTAATGTCGCTACAGTGGTATGTGTTTTCTTGAACTAATTCCCTTTCGAGCTAGTACGTATATGTGCTGCATTAATTTCTTCTTATGTTTTGAGTCATGTTCATGATCTATTACTATTTGAATGCAAAAGGATAGTATGAGTCTATGAGAATGCTGGATTTCCTAATTTTCCTGTGGCTGAGGAGAGTCAGTGACAGTCACCAACCATTAGCGGTAAAAATAAAAGATCATGTTTAATTTCGAATTCCCAATAATTGAATTATATGTCTTACTTCTAACAATAAATAATCAAATTGTTGTTCAAGCTTTATTCAGAGAGGATAACCACATATTGGTGATTTTGTTCATTGGGACCTCTCACAAATATTTCTCTTGTAAGTTATCTCATCTAGGGCTCTAGTAAGTTATCCTATTTAGGAATTTTTAACAAATTTTCATTTCGTTTGGCTATATATTTTCAAGATATATCTTTGTTTCTTGATACGTAGGCTATAAAGAGAGATGCATCCTTTGCAAGCAAGGTGAGTTCTTCTCATTTGCTGACATAAATATCACTACACAAGTAAAAATGACATGTTAATTAGTTCTTTTCATTTGCTTCAAGTGTTAATTAGAATATCTCAATCAATTTTTTGTCTTTTGATAATGTTCTGATCTGATTTAATGCCCTGCAAGGTTTGGAAGAATTTGTTTACTAAGTTCCTGTTACATATTTATAGCAAGAGTAGTGCTTTGCCTCCATATCAGATTCAAACTCCACAAAATCCCAAAGAGGTGCATCTCGTGGTTGAAGTAACACTTCATCTGGTACTTTGGTTGATTAAAGAGCAAAGCATGGTTGCTCCTTGTAAATAATAATTTGTTTTCATGTTACAATTTTGGCTTTGGAGCATTATTTTGTGATGCTTTTTCATAGTTTTTAATTTTTGTGTATTAGAAACACTTTTTTTATAATGATGTTTGCGTGATTCTTTTGACAATGGGTGGTACGACATTTGTGAAGTATCACTACTGCCTTGATGGTCCAACATATATAATTTTTTCTTATGTTGTTATTTCTTTGTTTTGATACTTATTAATATCCGGTATTGGAATATAGTAGTTTTCAGACTTGATATTTATTTAAAATACAAAATAATTTGGTCAAAAATGATTTTCCCAATTCAAACTATACCTGTGATGCGGCAGTTGCTGTCAAAAAATTGGAAAAGGGGATCAATGGTTTTGCAAATTTAGGTCAGGGACATAGAAGTAAATTCCCACATAATCATTCAGATAGCATGCAAAGTAAATACAAAGAAATAAATCTGTTGTACAGTAGGAAGAAGACCCAACATGTGCAGTAAATGCATGTTGGACAACTATCACCAACCCACCATATCATGACATGCACAATCATGTTTGCCCAAGTAAACGTTCCCTTAGGATCATAATCGGGGCGGGAGAAATCAAATAAAAGCGAGTACGAACCACGAATCATGCATAAACACACAAGGGGTGACATAGGCGTGTCACCCTCCAAGCACAAAGAGTGACATGCCTGTGACTTAGTAAAGGCCTTCCAGGGCCCTGAGACACGGGCGTGTCTGGTGGCTAGTTATTCCTCAGAAACCTAGCCTTGAGCCCCTGCACTGAGACACGGCCGTGTCTCAAAATGCAAGGGGAAGATGACACGGGGTGTGTCATCTTTTGTGGAAGCTTCGTCTTCAAGGCATGAAGGCCGGAATAGGGGAAGAAAAACAAAGGCAACAACAAGGTGATCGAGGTAACAACTTAGCATACAACTCAGGCCAAAATCATGTATTTTTCATGCTCAAAACACCCAAAAAAACGCAGCATATGATCAAAGCAACAAGGAGCAAAGTATAAGAGTTCAAAACTTGCACAATTTCATCCATTTCTTCAACATAAACCCAAGAGCATCAATGGCATACTTCAACACACTCATCTACCATGAATTAAACACACGTAAACATGATATACAAGTTCATACCAACTCATTTCATGCCGTAAATCTCAAGAAAAACACTTGGAGGTCATGTATACAAAATCTTGAAGAAAACTAACTATTCATCCAATTACAACTCATGCATGAAACCTCAATTAATGGACACAAAATAGAGCTTAAATCGAAGCATGGATCACGAGGAATACGAATCTTACCTTGTATCGTTGAGAACCGAAATGAGAAAGAAGTTCTTGAGCTTTTCTTCAAGGTAGAGGATGATGAATAGTGAAATCTCCTTCTTGGCTCCAAGGGTTGCAAAAAAAACAAGAGAAAAGGGGAGAGAGAAGAAATGGGATAGAAATGGCTAAAATTTGAGATTAAAATCAGCTCCAAAGTCAAGGTAGGGCCACGTTTCGATATCCGAGTTAATAGAGGTAGAAAATGGTTTCGTCGGGGGTTCAAACGGTACTGAAAAAATTACGAGGTTAATACCATTAGATCCAAATCATCGAATCGAGTCCAACTCGAAGACGGATCTCGAATCCGAGTTTCCTAACTCAAGATATCAAATAAAGAAGCTTAAGGGGTACTATTTTCAAATAGGTCCCTAAACTTTCAAAAAGTGTCAAATAGGCCCAAAACCTATTTTCAATTAAGCCCTAAAACTTTAAATATCATGCAATCAAGTCCACTTCAATATAATTCAATTAAATTCATACAGTTCAAGAATTTAGCATGCTAGAAAATTCAATTCATATCATATAAGTTCAATTAAACACTTAACACTTAGGCATAAATTGACACTTAAATCAAATAATACAAATGATTTCATATACATATTGAATAAATGAGCATATAACAAGAGTATAATTAAATCCAAGTATGAAAATAAAGGGAATTATGGAAATTAAACTCACACGTGGCACAAACCTGTATGGGTGGACGGATGGGGTGTCACATAGGTGATGCTTTAAATCAATTGTCATGTTTCACAGGCCCATTTGCCTTTAATATTATAGCATCCACCAGCTGCTTCTTTTTTCCTTGTTAAGTTAATAGCCTCTCCCAAACTCTATGGTTTTAAGGCAACACATTGGCCTATATTTTCTCTTTCAACCCACATATAAATGCAGCAACGAAATATTTCTCTGTCAAGTGTCTACAGAATAGCAAAACATGTGATTTAATCTCTTCAAAATTCATCAAGTATTGCTCTACGGATCCAGTCTGTTTCAGTTTATGAAACTCCCCAACAATCATCTGTTTATCTATTACATCAAACCTTTCTAATACCTCATCAATCAACTGACTCCAAGATTAATAAGGTGTCAACTCCATTTACTCTGCAACCAAGTTTCAGCAACTCTAGTAAAAAAATGGAAGCAAGAGTTACCTTATCTCCTTCAGGAACAGTGGATATGAGCTAGAAATATTTTTGTGCCTTCCTGACCCATACTCTAGGATTGGTTCCATCAAAATACGTGACACCCCGTTTTTTCGGCAAGCCAGGTATGACTTCACTTGAGGGTTTACCGACGTTTTATTTCCTTTTCTATTTAATTTATATGTTGACTTAATTGTTTAAGTGTCCTCTGTGCCCTAATTGTTTAAGTTTTACGTTTTAACTTCTGTATTTAATTTCCTTAACTTGATTTTAATTCCCCAACTTCGTGAATATGTGATATACTTGAATTATATGATCCACGTACTTGTTTATGTGTTTATTTTATTCGTTTATACTTGTTCGATTTGGTCGGAGACCATTTCTTGATTTTTGGGATTCGAGGGCCTAACGAGCTTTAGCGCGCCTTGGATTCTGGACGGAATATCTTGAGCTTGGGAATTTGGATTCAAATTCCAGAAAGTGGCACCGGACTCTTAACGAGATTTGCAAGCTAAGAAACCTAGCCTTATATTTTTCTAAGCCCGTTTGGACCCCCGTATTTCGCCTGTAATGTGAACCTCGCACAGCTTCGCCACCTTTTACGGTTTTAGCCATAACTCCCTCATTTCTTAACTAAATGACTTGAAACTTGAGCCTAATTAACCCTAGTTAAGCCTACTTTCTCCTCCCCTAATGATTAATTTCGGACACAACCCATAGAGGAAGGAAAAGGAGCTGAAACCAAAAGAGAAAGAAAAGGGAAAATCTGCACTATTCCTCTTGCAAGCTTTGGACTCTCCACACCTCCATTTCTTCTCCAACTTGAAAGGTAAGTATATGATCTTGTTCTTTACCTTATTGTGATTCTTTGGCTATGATTTGCATGATTTCATCCATATTTGGCCATGCTATGAATATCTACATGAATAGTTAGATTAAAGCTCCAATTTTGAATCCTTATCTTGTGTTCGATTTTGTATGAATTTGAGGCATGAAATGTGATCACTCAAGCTTTCTTTGTGTATTTATGAGCATGAATTCGATGTATGAGTTTTGTGTGAAGTTCCTCCATTGTTAAACCTTGATTTTCTCCAAGCTTTTTGAATGATTTATGAACTTTTAGTTACTCCTTGTTTGCTACGTGAATTGTCATTGATTCGGGATGGTTTTAAGCATAAAATCTGATAGTTTGATGCATGATTTAATGGTGTATGATGTTGCTCTATTGTTGCCCTGCTTCCTCAGTTTTTCCCTTTGTTTTTTTTTTAGTAGCAGCTTCGTGAGGAAGATGATTGCTGCGTAGGGTAACACCCGTTACCCTACTTGTGCCTTGGGCATTACTCCCTTGCTTGGAATGTCTGCCTCCCTTAACGGAGGTTACCCCCTTTGTGCATGGGACGAGTAACCCCCGTTACCCTTCACTTTTGCTACGTTTTTGTGGCCTTTTGTGGTAGCTTTCCTGGTGTTGTTTGTTTACTCGTTTTCTCATTTTATTTTGGATTGTATTTAATTTCTCCCACCCTGATTATGACCCTAACATGCTAATGTGTCATAATATGTTACGTTTTGTTAATTAATTTAAGTTTGTGACTTCGTGTTAAGTGTAAATGTGATTTGAATTCATGATAGATATATGAACGTTTAACACTTTCTTGCATCTCTTACTCTCTTGTTGCACTTTAAGCTTATGAATGCATATGGTATGCTAACATATGATACATTATGGGTTTGTTTAATATGATAGGAGTTTAATTCTTGAATTTGTTACGTGATATTTTGTTATTTGCTCCAATATGCCTAAATATGAATCTCTATGATATGCATTACATCTACTTGCCTTTGTATGCGTCGTCTGCATCTATTTGATTTTAAGTCTTGATTATGTGTTTATCTCAGATTTGAGTTCGAGAGGTGTCGGATCCACCATTTAGCTTCTTCTTGGTCGTCAGTGCTCCTCCGTGAGCACTTTTGGTAAAAGGTGAGGTTTAGTTTGTTTTCTTTTAGTTAATATGACCTACAACCCTACGTGCCCTTTTTTAAGCCCGCATGTGACTATAATATTATATTTATATAATAGATACATGTTTATAAGATACGTTTATAACCTTATCATACGATTAAATGTTTTGGATTATATGTATGAGCATATGTGAGCTTGAAAATGTTTTGTAATAAGGCTATGCTCCAAACAGTGTGTCTTCGTGCAAGCTACGCTCTTCTTCAACATGATAAGATTTAGGATGACACGAAGAGGTACGTTAAAAGCATATGCCGAGTTGCAAGGTAAGGTATGCTAAGGTACGCTAATTTATGTTTTGATATGTAGCGAGTTACGATAGGATATGCTATGTTACGATTTATTGGGCCCTCGGAGACATGGGTAAGGACGCCTGAGGCGGTGTTGGGCCATCGGGTTAAGCCTGTGCACGGTCTCCATTTGAAGTACTTACGCGCGACTCTTGGAGGTTGAGAAGGCGTGGTGCTTTGAGCCCTCGGTGAATAACCGGGGAAGATACGATGTGGACTGGCTATCCCGCGTATGTAGAGTTGCACGATGTGGGCCCGTATCCCGCGTGCAGACTTCAACAAAGGAGGATGGATACAGGATTTGGTTAATGTATATGTTTTAAGATTATTTCGGTTTTTCTTGATTATGTTAATGATTTGGAAGTAGGTTGGAGACCCGTACTCGCCGGGTATTTGAATACGCTTTGTTATGTTGATTATGAAACGGGGTAGGATCTTTCCTTTACAATACGATTCGTTATGAATATGTTATGTTTTGAATAAGATAAGTTTAAGTATAAGTTTTATTTGAAAATGGCTTTAGTATGCAAAACCCTACCCCGGTTCATAGTCTTTTGTTTAATAAGTGCTTTGCTCTATACGTATATGTGTGTGGGTGGACTGACCCTCTCCTTTTAACTTTTCAGTGGCAGGTTTTGTTGGTGCTAGGCGGAGTCGTGAGTCGGTCAAGTTCTAGTCTCCTAGGTCGAGTTGCATTTTCACTTGCCTTCGGTCACACTTTTTATATGATAATCGAATTATGTATGTACCTTTAAATTTTCATTATGTATATTTTCGGGACAGGTTTCTAGGGCTAGTTGAACCTGTTTTTGTGGATTTAACTTCTTAAATTCTGATATATACTTCTGCTTTCTTATTGTTTTTGCGCGCTCTGGTCCTGTTTTAGCTCCGCCTGACCTAGCGTGTGTGTGTGTAGGTCCCCGTTCGCTTAGTCTTGGGCTCATGTATGGATTTCTATTTCATATGTGGGCTCGGGTCTAGGTATAACGGGAGATGTGGTGGCTCGTCACTCCGGGCGCTACAAAATATGGGAATTCAATCCTGTGGTTTGAAGATCCATTCCCATAACTCCCTTGAGAATGCATTTCAGATTACTGTGAATTGTTCGTAACAGAACCTACTCCTTTTCCAATAGATGTTGATAATCCTTCACTAAAACCGATTTATGTCTATTGTATTGTTGCATTTGCAGCAATAACCCCAATTTGCAACCTGAGCTTCTCTAAGGTTCCAGAGATGTCCCCCATCTTACCTTCCATCCTCTGTTTATTGGCCATTCTAACAACTCTCTCTTCAATTATCAACCCTTCTTGTTTCTTTATCATTTCCTGAAAATCCTTGGATCTTAATCCCTCAGCCATGGTACTAGGTCATATGGAAAGATTGACTCTAGATACCAAATGTAAAGAAACCAACAAGTATACTAACAGATAATGAATATAACGAAGCAAATTGGTAATTGTATTGATTGCAAAACTGATAAAACAGTAACAAAAGTTTGAGAAAAGGGAAGAAGAAGAAGAGTGAAACAGGGGATGAGAGAGAATACTCAGAAGCTAATACATTTCTTGCCCCAAATGTGAGTTCAACAATGTCTATAAACACACACCTAACCAACTGACTCAACAGTACAAATGTTAACATCAATAACGGAATTAACAAAGAATAATCCCAACTCCATGATCTTCATTTTCGAGAAGTTGGAAAGTTTCTCGAGCTCAGGTACGGGCACGACTCAACCACATGTGCTCGACTGAATATGCAGCCACAGAATTGCTAAATCCCTCGTGAGACTCCAGTTCCGGTCAATCGTGTCGGCCTTCATCACCGCTGCTTTGGCGATCTGCCCCCCCCCCCCCCCCCCCCCCCGGCCGCCCGCCCGCCCCCCCCCCAAGCTTTCAAACAGTAGGATCCTTAGTGTGATGAGCGACTTGATCTGCAGCCTTGCTTAAACATATCACAACCTTTGAATTATTGCCGCAAACTTCAACGACTGTGATCTCTTGATAATACGTGGAGGCGACGTCGTTTAGTTCTTTGAATTTAAATCCCATCTGACGGCCTTGAAAGAAGTAATCCCATGGTCCACGTTCAACCTGAGAATGAGGCCTTTTTTTATCCATTCCATGACAAATTTTAACTTTTTTTTTTTTTTTTAATTTTAAAACTCTCTCCTAAATGTTGGGTTTATTAAGAAGTCGTTTGGTAGTGAAAATGAATTTTTTTGAGCTAATCTTGTTCGGGCTTTTTAGTTAAGATTAAGTGAAATTTTAGAGATCCAATATCGTGTTTGGTATCTATTTTTGAGTTGTATCTCACTTATTCACTCTTCTCTCATTTCTTGTTTGCTTGGAAAGATTAACTTATGTTAAAGGCATATTTACCTAGGGCAAGGAAGGGAGTAATTTGTTTAACCAAGGGCAAGGAAGGGAGTAATTTGTGCACAGTTTCCAAGCGAATTGGTTCAGGACTTAATCTCACCCATTTTTGGAGATTCAAAGGGTGAGTTAATAGATGAACAGTAGCGGGCCAAAGAGGGCCGGAGATTAAGTTGAATCAGCCCGATTTTATTAATGTGGGCTACCAAACGCGAAATTAAAATTCATTAAAACTGTCTAATTGGATCTAATGAAGGCTACCGAAAGACTTCTAACAGAATTGTAAGTTATTACCTATAAATTGGTGACAAGTATGTATTTAGTAACACACAGCTTAAAAATATTTAAAATACAAAAAGGATCATAAAATAGAATCTTATCTTTGGAGTCCGTCTGTGGTGAGGGGTGACATCCCATAAGTCTTTTCTCCATTGTCCGTGAAACCAAAAAGGTTGAATCCTAAATGAAAAATACCAAAAGTCTTCCTTTTAGAGGAAGTAAATCACGAGCAAGTTTGGCCGTAACTCATAGCACATGGGTTAACTATGGTTACACTAACTCAACCATGGTTGGATGCTGCTGCTGATTAGTGATTTCCCATTTCTCGGCACCTTCTTACTTGCTTTTTCTTGCAGCAAAAAGCAGAAAACACCAAACAATAAACCGAACTTCAGAGCCCTCTCTCTCTCTCCCCCTCCTTCCTCAATCCTTATCCAAATACCCTCAGCAAGAAAGCTGAAGAGAAGCTGAACCTTGAGTAACAGAAAAGAATTAAGACAAAAGGAAGAAATATTTGTAAGTTCTCTCTTGATTCTTCTGATTTTTCGTGTATATGAAGTTTTCACTTTGTAATTTTTGTCAACTGGTCTAAATGCGAAGTCTTACTGCAGTTAGTGCTCAAATTTCTCTAGGTATTATTTGAAATTGGGTGTTTTTGTAAATTAATTTCATTTTCCTTTTGATTCAAGGGTTCATTGGTGTTTTTGAGTTAGAAGGTAGAAAATTTGCGTCTTCCATGAAGATCACAAAAGTAAATCATCAGAATTAAGCTTAGATATCACAATTTCTGTTCTGGAAAAGATTGAGTTGATCATGTGGCTGCTTGTTTAATACGTCCTAAATCGGATATTATTTTTTGAGTTTGCGTGTTTAATTCTTTATAATTGTTCATTTCTTGTTTCGTATCAGATCTGTGGGTGTCCCTGATTTAATATCTGTGATCTGGGAAATCCGAGATAATACAAGTCAAGATGATGTCCGCAGCTCAAATAGGCATATTTGAGGAAGTGGGGTTCTGTGAAAATATGGATTTCCTCTCTACTCCTTCCAGCAAACTCCACTTCTCCCCACAAATCGAACCAACAGAAAACGCAGATGAAGAAGACTACAACAGTGACGAGGAGATGGATGTAGATGAACTAGAACGCCGGATGTGGAGGGACAAGATGCTCTGGAGGCGTTTGAAAGAGAAGAAAAAACCTCGTGATTCCACCGACGACAGCAACAGAAAGCAGCTTCATTCCCAGGAACAAGCCCGAAGGAAGAAAATGTCGCGGGCCCAAGATGGAATCTTGAAATACATGTTCAAAATGATGGAAGTTTGCAAAGCCCAAGGCTTTGTCTATGGAATTATCCCTGAAAAAGGGAAGCCCGTAACGGGCGCCTCAGACAATCTCCGTGCATGGTGGAAGGAGAAAGTCCGGTTCGACCGTAACGGGCCTGCTGCGATATCTAAGTATCTTGCGGAGCACTCGATTCCCGGGAAAGTTGATGAAATGACTGAGATGTCCCTGACTCCCCACTCTCTCCAAGAGCTGCAAGACACGACCTTAGGGTCACTTCTGTCTGCGTTGATGCAGCATTGCAATCCTCCGCAGAGGCGATTTCCTTTGGAGAAGGGGATCCCGCCCCCATGGTGGCCCACCGGGGAGGAGGAATGGTGGGCTCAATTAGGATTGGGCAAGGATCAGGCGCCGCCTCCTTATAAGAAGCCACATGATTTGAAGAAGGCATGGAAGGTTACTGTTTTGACAGCTGTGATCAAACACATGTCACCCGATATTGCAAGGATTAGGAAGCTTGTTCGCCAGTCAAAATGCCTTCAGGATAAGATGACGGCAAAGGAGAGTGCCACGTGGCTTGCTGTCATTGGCCAAGAGGAGAGACTGGCGAAGACACTATATCCCGATAGGTGTTTGCCGTTGTCTGATGGGGTGGGATCGGATTTGATCGGTGATACGAGTGATTATGATGTGGAAGGAGTTGAGGATGATGGGAACATTATGATGGGGCGTGAAGCAGCGGATCGGATGTCACAATTGGCTCCAGTTAAAGGAGAGATTGTCGATGTGGATTCAGATTTGGATTTTATTCCAAAAAGGAAACGGGTGTCAGAAGGTGGGGATGAATTGATCTTTGATCAGAAGATGTATAATTGTGAGTTTTCTCAATGCCCACATAATGATTATTCTATGGGATTTAATGATCGCACCTGGAGGAACAATCACCAAATTAACTGCCCGTTTCGCTTCAATTCTTCCAAAGGGCTGGCTGCAACAAATTATCAAATGAACAGTGATATTCAAACAACTCCTGCAAATGTTTCTGGGCTTGGGATTCCAGAAGATGCCCAGAAAACTATTTCGGAGCTCATGTCATTTTATGATAGCAATGTTGCGGGAAATTTCGGTGTTTCTGAATGCCAGAACCAACAAGAAGGGATATTCCGAGAACCGAGTGTTGGGTTGAGCAATTCTTGTTTTCCATCCACCGAGTTTCAATACAACGATGATTCCAAGACTTCGTTTAATCCCATGTTCACCAGCAATGTGGGAGAGGATATTGGTGACTTTAGATTTGGTTCGCCGCTCGGTTTCACACCGGACAACTTCTCGGGTGATCCTCTATTGAAGCAAGAAGTATCATCTTTGTGGTATATTTAAATTTGATAGCCATGGCATGTTATTACCACTAATGATTAGGTTAATTAACCTTATTAGTTTTGTAGTGAATATGTGCATTATTGTGGATAGGGATGGGGTGTACTTGATGCGAGGGTTATGTTTTTTGATCTTTTGTGTTAGTGTAATGAAAAGTGAGATGGACTCTCATCTTAAAATCATAATGAGGAGTATACTCTTCCTCGTCTTGTGTACTAGTATGGAAGTGGTGAAGACATCATATGTGGGAGATAGTATATCGCATTGATATGTTACTATGTCGATGATAACATACATTTATTTAGTTTGCTACTTTTTATGCTTCGGTTTTTATTCTTAATTTTCAGTGTTCTACAGCTTATTTGGAGAAAGATAGTTTGTTGTTTTACACATTGGTGTTTGTATGGGGAGTGTGCAAAAGGGTGAAGAATAGCCCGTGTAGCTGCGCGAATTGTTGCCAAGAAGTTTGGTTAATGTGTCGATGATTCATTCTCTAAGATAAGGTTCGGTTATTGTGTGCATTTAGAATGATATTGTCAAACTTAATGCTCCCTACACTTGTTTATCAAGTGAAGGAAGTAATGGCATGAAGTGCACTGCAATCTGGAGTTTTGAAGAGAGTTTGAGAAATGATCAAATGGTCATACTTCTACAAACTCCAAGACAAACGAAAGGGATAATTTGAAGTATCTCTTGAGGTTAATTTGAAATATAGATTACACCATGAGATTTAAATAATTTAGAAACATCCCGAAGTTTTAACGATAGTATACCGATCATGCTGGGATTGATTGTTGAACGAGCATTCAATTGACCCATTAAATCACTCAAAAATTTGTATTTTAGATATTTTCGATTAAAAAGTGGATAAAGAAGGGAAACAATGAACTAGATGGGGTGGTCCTGATCAACGTAGTCTCTTTAATGACTTGGTCAATCAATAAATAGTTATCGATATCCAATTGAAAATAATTAAAAGAGATTGAAAGAATTAAATGCGCTTATCAGTTATAATAAATATTGTGCATATTTAATTATTTATAGTTTTTTTTTGGTGCAGCAGAAACAGCCCCAAGCTCTAGCTCTCAGCCGCAATACTGTCCGGCGGACTCTCCCAGACCAATTTCTCCGCAGCCATCTGCTGCCCCAACCTCGCTAACCTGTCAGCAAGAGTGTTCCCTTCCCTACGAATGTGGGAAACCAGACAATTCCAAGGCCTTCGCACCAGGTATCTGCACTCTTCCACAATGTGCCCCAGGGGATGTTCATTATTCTTAACCATATCCACCACCACAGAGGAGTCACATTCCACTTCAATATTCTCAAAGCGTCGCTCCCACGCCAACCTCAACCCTTCCCGTAATCCAAGCAATTCAGCCGTCAAGATGTCACATCTTCCAAGCTTGACAGCAAACCCCAGCAGCCACGCCCCGTCGGAGTTCCGAACAACCCCACCAGCAGCAGCCGCCCCTGAATTTGCAAAGAAACTACCATCCGTGTTCAACTTGACCCATCCCGGCGATGGGGCGAGCCACTTAGCCGGCTGTCTAGGCACTTTGTTGCGTTCCTTGGTACATTGCAATGCCATTAAATCGACGATAAGGGTTTTCATGCTACTGATGGTAAAGTTTAAGGGATCATTGCGCCCCTGATATTCTCTTTTGTTTCTATGTTTCCACAGGCCCCAAATCCCAGCAACAAAGACCAGTTTCCAATCCCCTGCTGGGACTAAATTGTTGCCAATCTGTAACTTCCAAGCCTTGTTCCACCAGTCTTCTTCAGCGATCTCAATAAACCGTGGCCAATCCTTGGCTGCAATCACTGTTCTCCACAAAGCCATAGCCACCGTGCACCGCCTGAAGATGTGCATAATATCCTCTCTCGGGGCTTGGCATTTCCTACAGCTGGCGTCCGAACTCATGTTCCTGTCAGCTCTCAAAGCATGACACATAAGACTCTTGTGATTGATTTGCCAAAGAAAGCACTTCAACTTAGTCGGGAGCGCACTGGTCCAGATCAGCTTCCAAGATTTGTCAGGACTAGGAATGGATGGGCATAGAGCATCATACGTGGATTTGCAGGTGAAACGCCCTGATGCATGGCCTCCCCAATAAGGAATGTCCTTCACTTCCGGGTCCAAAGCCAGCGGAGTTCCTCTAATAACATGCTTCAGCTCATCCGGAATAACAGTTCTCAGATCACCTAAATTCCACTCCCCATTGCTATCTAGGACATCACAGACCCGTAGACCTTCCTCTTCCTCATCTATGGGGTTCTGCATGTAGCTCCTTGGAGAGTTACCCCCAAGCCATGCATCATTCCAGAAGCTCACTTCCGTGCCCCTTCCCACTCTCCAATGAACCTTGTGGCTTACACTCTTGACACTTTTAACAATCCCCTTCCAAAGAGGCGACGCGGTCGCCTTCGGACAAGTATCCATAATATCATTCTCGGCGAGATATTTATTCTTGAAGATCTCGCACCAAGTCGTATCCCTTTCCTTCAACACCCGCCAACCAGTCTTAGCGAGCATACTGATGTTGCTCTTTCGGGCTTCCTTCAGACCGAGCCCCCCTTCCGTTTTCTTGCGGATAACTTTGTTCCAGCCCAACAGATGGGTCTTTCTTTTTTCCGGATCAGAGGACCACAAGAAATTGCGATTGATTTGATCAAGCTTATCGCAATAACTTTTCGGGAACCAACTAGTGTGCATGTGGTAAATCGGTATAGCCGAGGTAACCGATTGAATCAAGGTCATGCCGCCGGCCAAATTAAGATTCTTGGCTTTCCAAAGAGAGACGTTTTTGGACCCGTTCCAACACTTCCTCATAGACGGCATTCGAACGTTTCCCATCGCCCAGATTAATACCCAAGTACTTACCAATGGAATTCGTCTCCCCGATCTCGATAGTGTCAATAATAATCTGCCTCTTCCCCACATCCGTATGAGGCGAAAACCAAATCTTAGATTTTCGAAGACTGACCCTGAGGCCTGATGCTTTGCAGAAACTAGTGAGAATACCTTTAATAACTCCTGCATTGTCCTTGGTGGCTTCCGCCACCAACATAATATCATCCGCGAAGAGGAGATGGCTAATTTTCGGGCCTTTTCTGCACGTTTTGACCGGCTTCCAAGTCTTAGAGCTCACTGCCTCGTCGATCATATACCCCAACCGTTCCATACACAGAACAAAAAGGTAGGGAGAGATCGGATCGCCTTGACGAATACCACAGGTGGGGATGATCTCATCCGTCGGCTCCCCGTTCCATAAGATACGGGGCTTCACTTGAGTGACACAGCTCATGATAAGGTTAATGATGTTCTCCGGGAATTTGAAATAACCAAGAGTCTCTCTGAGAAAGTCCAATTGAGTTTATCGTAGGCCTTCTCCAAGTCCAGTTTTAACAGCATACTTCCTTTTTTGTTCTTAGAATTATACATGGTATGAATCAACTCTTTAAGCACCAAGATGTTATCATGTGTCGTCCTTCCAGGGATGAAAGAGCTCTGGAAAGGACCTACAAGCTCTGCGATGAAAGGTTTGAGACGCTTCACTAAGACTTTGGTCAGAATCTTAAGTGTGACGTTCAAAAGGGCAATCGGCCAGAACTCACTAGCATCTTTAGGGCTGTCACTTTTCGGAACCAAGCAAATAAAGGCTGATCCCATGTCCTTCGGGATGGCTTGATTATCAAAACAGGTTTTAATGTAATCGAAAGTAGTATCTCCCACTATATCCCAGTACTTGTGGTAGAAGAAAGCATGGAGGTCGTCGGGCCCCGGAGCCTTGAACCCATTCATCATTCGGATCGCCTCCCAGACCTCTTCTTTGGACAGCTTCTTGTTGAGGATTTCCAGATTCTCTCCTTTCAACTCTCTCTGAAATTGGCTGACTTGGAGATCCCCTTCATAAGGAAGGACTTCTGGGGAGAACAGCTCCTTAAAGAAACCAAAGACATGGGCTTGCAGCTGATCAGACTCGGTACACCAATTGCCATTAATCTGTAACATATCAATTTTGTTCCGTCGTCGTCTGGCCAGAGTTGTCGTATGAAAAAACCTAGTATTGTTATCACCCAGCTGCAGCCAATTAACGCGTGACTTTTGATACCACAACGCTTCCTCTTGCTTTAAAACACCATTAAAGTCCTTAATAAGCCCCAATTCCAATTTCCGCAGATCGTCATGAAGTCTCTCCGTGGGGATTTTTTGGATACCCCCAATTCTAGCACGCAGCAGTCGCTTCCGGCGGAAAATATTACCGAAAGTGTTCCAATTCCATTCCCGAAGCTCATCTTGGATACTGTGGCAAGCGTCTTGATGTTTCACCCCCAGGCTCCAATTTCTCTTGATGATCTCCACACAATCCGAGTGAGAGGCCCAAGCTGTTTCAAAACGAAAGGGTTTGGTGCTCTGTTACATCGTCCCCCCTCCGTGTCAGTAAGAATCGGATGATGATCCGAATGTGAGCTCGGAAGGACACGTGTCACACTGTCCGGGAACCTCCTCGCCCATGTTGGTGACGCAAGGGCTCTATCTAACCGTTCTTTGACCCGTCTTCCGCCACATACCATGCCCGTCCAAGTAAATCGGGGCCCCTTCGCTTCCAGGTCGATTAGTTCACAACTGTCAATCGCTTCATTAAATTTCAAACATCTGCTCCTAGATGCTCGTTTACCTCCACTTTTCTCGCTCGGTCCTTTTATGTAGTTGAAATCTCCAGTAAGGAACCAAGCATTCGAGGTTTGAGACCTGATGTGACGAAGGTCTCGCCATAGTGCATCTCTTTTGCTTGAGGAAGGGCTAGCATAAATTCCCGTGCAACACCAATCTTGTCCCGAACGAGCTCTAATCCGGGCGTGGATGAGTTGAGTCGTCGTCTATAGGATCTCAACATGAGTGTCTTCCTCATTCCAAAGCATCCAGATTTCCCTCTCTCTTCCCTTAACCGGGGCACGACAAACATTGTTGAAACTAAGGCGATGAGAAACATCTATGGCTCTACTCTCAGACACCCTGGTTTCCAGTAAATAAACAATATCCGGACTATACTCCCGAACAAGGTCTCGCAGAGTACGTCTAAAGTCCTCGTTACCAGCTCCATTACAGTTCCAAGACATGATCTTCATCGGATCAAAGGCAAAGAAAGATCGGATTAACAATCCGATGATAGGGAGTACCCTGTAGGCCCTGTGGCACTAGTTCCTGCAACCATTCGCAATGTCGGTGCAACCTTTCCATTGGCAATTCCGGGTTTATCCGGCTAACGTATCCCTAGTTCAGAGGCCCCATGAGGATCCCCCGTGTCTCCGCTAGGTGGAACTACGGATTCAGAGTCATGCGGATCCCAGCCTGAGTAGCTCCTTTGTCCGTCAGCATAAATTTCCCGATGTCCATAGTGTTCCACGGGTTCCAAGTTTCTGGGATTTTGTTCCACGGGTTCCAAATTTCTGGGGTTTTTCTAATTGGAGTCCAACCTCCTTTGTTTCATGCGGTTGGTGTTAATCTCTTCCAATGGGGCTCTTTGAGGCTCAGCTGAGGCATCGCTCAGACTCGTTTGGTTGTTGGAGTTACTCACTTTTTGCTGATTCTTTTTGGTGTGCGCCCGAGATTTCTGGGGAGCATTGATGAGTCCTTCTGAAGGAAGTTTCCTTCGGTAACCAGATCCTGATTTCGCGGCTCAATTGGGTCAGACTCCTCCATCAGCGGGTTTTCAAAGATCTCAAATCGGTTTGATGGCTTAGGGTTCAGAATCCTGTCTCCCCGGCCACCTGACTCCTCACCGCTGCAATCCGCACCCCAGCGTGCTCTCCCGTTTACTGGCCTTCCGGTCAACTTGTTGTTACGTCCTCGTCTCGCCATCATCCACGGGCCGAATTGCGGACCTTCAGTAGCAGCACTAGGCTGTCCCGACTCCTGATGTAATGGTTGATCCTGTCGAGGAGTTCCGACCTCCTGTGGCTTATTTGGGCAGGTGTTGATACGGTGGCCTACCCTACCACAGTGGTAGCAGATGGACGGGAGGTTCTCATACTCCACCGCTAGTAGCCTTCCTTCCACATCAACGCCACTTCTCAGGGGTTTATCAAGATTGATTTCCACACAAACTCTAGCAAATTTGCCTTTCTCCCCAAAGTAGGTGTTCTTATCGATCTTAATCGGTGATCCAATCGCTGTGGCGATGCCATACAAGATAGTTTCCTTATAATATTCTGTGCCTAAGCCCCTTATTCTAACCCAAGAGATGGTTGTCGTGATTCTATCGGTGGCGGCGTTGAATTGAGGGATCCATTTTCTAACCACGAGGTAATTCCCCCCAAGAACCCAGGGCCCACCTGTGAGGATTGCTGCGGCCTTCTCTTCGTCGTGCACCTTCAGTGTGTAACAGCCGTTCCCGAGTTCAATGAGATCAAATTCTCCCTGGAGTTGCCACATCTTATCAATACGTGCTGAGAATAAGTGCACGTTCATGCTTCTGCCCAGAATCCGACGGATGATAGCCTTGCGCCAAGGCCTTTGGATTTCTTCCCTATAATCGTCCGCCAATGTGATCTTGGGGTAGGGGTATGCCTCCGTCGGTTCCTCAATCCGAATTTTCTCTAGATCCGTGAGCATGTTCTCTTTGAATTTTAGGTAATCCTCCTCCGATTGCCGGCCTAACAAGGTCTCCAGGTACGAGCCTTTCGCTGTGGATTTCTCTAGAGGGACGTTCTCTGTGTATGTCTCCATTCCCTCCGTTTCCTCTTGGTGATGTTCGATACCAGATTTGAATTTCTTCGTGCTTCTTCTCACATGGTCGGCTTCCTCACTGGAGAGAGGCGGGGAGTTCTCTCTCATATCTCTTAATAAAATATCTATGTATCTCTGGTTTTAATTATTTATAGTGGTAGACCGTAGACCTCTATTTATGCCTAAAGTACATACACTCAAGCGCATTGTATAATTATACGTACGGTGCATTTGATTACAATATGTCAAAATATTTTCCATACTTAATGCAGATCTCGACCTGCAATCCAACCGGAGAGGTCGAGCTGACCTATCCACTCGATCAGTCGATCGGGTGCCTCAAAGACAAAATCGACCTCACCGGTCACCACGCTGGTCGAATGAATTCGGATGTTGTATTTTGGAGACGGCCACGTGGCATGCGTGAAACAGAATAATAATGAAAATTCAATATAGAATAATAAAAAAGAGACGATTCATGAAAGAGTACTTGTAATTGACTTGGTCCTGCTTTTGTCCCTTTTCCTTTGCTCTTTTCCTGTTTGTATATTTCCCATTAGCCATTCCGCTATCATTCATACAAAAAACAAAAACGTATTATATATGCTAATAAAACTAAACGAATAAATGATGTATTAGCTGATGCAAATCCGTGTCTAACCACCTCATCTCACGTAAATCAGAATACCTAACCAAACCCCTTCTCTTAATCCAATCATCACAAAAACCATACTTCTTTTAATTATTACCTTTACCTCCCTCGTTGTTGACTTCCAAACTATACATCAAGATTCTTCCCTTCCCCCACTTTCCTCCATCAAACCTCATCAAAAACAGAACCATTCCGACGTACTTCATGGGACAGGAGCCCAGAAAATCACTCCCCGATGAATACGAGATCGCCGAAGTACTGGGCCGTGGCGGATTCTCCGTCGTCAGGAGAGGGATACAGAAAAAAGCCATCAACAACCACGTAGCAATCAAGACACTGAGACGATTCGGCCCTTTAACAAGCGCAGCAGCGACCAAACAGTCCCTTATCTCCGACGCGCTGCTCACGAACGAGCTCCTCGTGATGCGCAGGATTGTGGAAGACGTATCGCCCCATCCCAACGTGATACATCTCTACGACGTGTGTGAAGACGGCGGAGGCGTTCATCTCATCCTTGAGCTATGTTCCGGCGGTGAGCTTTTCGACAGGATTGTGGCGCAGGCGAGGTATAATGAAGCGGGTGCTGCGGCGGTGGTTAGACAGATTGCGGCTGGATTAGCGGTTCTGCACAGAGCTGGGATTGTTCATAGGGATTTGAAACCTGAGAACTGTTTGTTTTTGAGTAAAGATGAGGATGCTTCGTTGAAGATTATGGATTTTGGGTTGAGTTCTGTGGAGGACTTCACCGATCCTGTTGTGGGTTTGTTTGGTTCGATTGATTATGTGTCGCCGGAGGCGTTGGCGCGGGATAGGATTACTGCCAAGAGTGATATTTGGTCGCTTGGTGTTATTCTCTACATTCTATTGTCGGGGTAAGTAAATTTTTTTTTTTTTGGTTAATTCTAGGAATAAAAATCAATCAATATAATTAGCAACATGATCAATATTTAATTTTTGATAGAACATAGCAACATTTTTTGTCGTGAGAAGATGATTTATTTTAATTACCTTAGGTTTTTAGTTAGATTAACAAGTGAAATTAGTCATTTGGTTATAGACTTAAGGGATAATTACGAACGACCCCTGAGCTATGACGAAATTACAGATTTTCCCTTGATGTTTGAGAAATTACGAATTTTCCCCTTATCTCAGCCGTTAAATTTAACTAAATGTACAATATTACTATTTTACCCTTTATATGTTGAAACTTAGGGGGATGTATGTAATAAAGAGCTCAAATAAGGGGGTTAATGTAAATACTGAAATTTTTAAGGGGGTGTGATGTAAATGTTTGAGTTTTATACCCACCTAGTAATTTTATTTATTTTTTATTTTTTTATTTTTGGGTTTTGCAAAAAATGTTACTTAATGATATTTTCATGAAGAACTAATTTCATATTTAGAGTTTATGAATGTCTATTTTTTTTTAGATATTATGCATGCATGTTTATATTGAAATACTATTTATTATATTTAAAGTATTTGCATTATAGATCACCGATATTTGAAATATTTGTTTAAATAACTCTAACAGATATTTATGTGAATTTATTAATGCATTGATTGATATTGGTGTATTTCTTATGGTTTTCTATTTCAAAGCGAAAATTTGTTATTTCAGACGAACAAAGTTTAAATGAATTTAATTATGCAAAATATACTTCAAACTAAGACATAATGTAAAATTTGTAATTTTTCATCATATAAATATGCATGAGATATCTATTTTGATTTATATTTATAGGAAAAATATAAATATTTGCTTAAATTACAAATTTTCAAATAAAAAATACAAATTTAACCAACATTATAAATATATCCTTACAATTTTAATATTATTGCAATATACCCCAAAATTTAAATATTATTACAACATACCCCCAAGGATAGAATTGAAATTTTTAAAAATAATATTGATGACATCATCAAAATTTAACACCGTTATTAACGATTGGGAGAATTCGTGAGAGAGAATATAAATCTCAGGGGGAATGTTCGTAATTTCTCAAACCTCAGGAGGTAATCTGTAATTTTATCATACCTCAAGGGGTGGTTCGTAATTATCCCTAGACTTAATAAGAGTTGATGTATTGACACAAAATATCATGTTGGATTCAATTGTCCTAAAAACACTTCACCATGTTCGAGCAGGGTTTATATTCGGGGTGCAAAATAGTTCCAATCCAACATGAACTCGTATATTTTATAAGATATTAATTTTCTGTTAAAAATAGTTTAAGAAATAGTAATACAATCATGAATCCATAAAATATTAGTAATTACTTTTATATAAGAAGTGTTCACATTACAAAGTTAGGAGGAGTAGTGATACACATTCTAAATTAGGGGATGTAAGGCCAGCATGGTTGATGTTTTCTTTAGGGTAATGACCCAAATTTGAATTTAATTCGGTGCATGTGTTAAAAAAAAAGAGGTAAATTTTATCTAACTATCTTGTCACGAGGCTTAATTACAACGCAATCCATCTAAATTAAAAAATTATACTTTAGCCCTTATAAATCTTGTTTGGACTTAAGTTCCTAACGAAATTTGTGAAGGTACATTTATGTCATTGACGGAGGAATAACTGTTATATTGAATATTTGATCAAAATTACAACATTATCCTTGAAGTTTTCAAAAATACCAAAACAATCCCTATAAATTATAAATTTAACAACAAATTAGGGGTATTTTTAGAATAACCTAACGGAACCCTAAGGACCGCAAACGGTTCTAAAATCTAGATGGATTGTATTGTAATTAAGCCTTCTAATAGGCAGTCAAATATAATTATTTTAAAAAAAAAAAATAAATTAGGGAATCTAATTACACACCGGTAAAGGTGCATGACCTTTTTGGGCCAAAGTTTCAAGTTTGAAGGTATGGGCACTATTTCAACAATCGTTTTTCATGTCTGTTTTCATGTCAGGTATCCTCCTTTCATAGCGCAATCAAACAGGCAGAAGCAACAAATGATACTAAGTGTATGATATGTACACCAACTCAAATTAATGTTTTGTTTTTTGTTTTATATTTAATTTTTTAGCTTTCTGTAGCAGAAGATAAATGTGTTTTTTTCTTGATCTTTTTCAATTCATTTCTTGTGTTGCAGGGAGAATTCAGCTTCTACGAGAAAACATGGAAGAATGTGTCGTCATCAGTCAAACAACTAATTAGCAGACTTTTGAGTGTTGATCCCAACCTCAGACCAAGTGCTGAAGAGGTCTCATTAACTGCACAACTCAAAACAAGTTCAGTCATTACAATTTACAACATATCTATTTACTATTTTTCACCTAATGATACTTAGCTTGAACAAAATCAAAACAAGTATATAAAATAAAAGAAAAATTAACTTTTGTATGCCATAATTCTTCTTGTTATACTAGATCAGTCATCGGGCTAAGTATCGAAAAAAATGAACACCTTATAGGATTTGGTTGAGTAACTTATATCACATGCCCCTTCTCTATGAGAACTATTTATAGCACAATTTCAAGTAGCACTCGATGAGTTCAGACATAAGAGGCAATTAATAGTGCATTTTTTTCCCCCTTACGAAATGTTGCAGATTCTTGAGCATCCTTGGGTGACAGGAGATCTCGCGAAGCGAGATGAGATGGATTCGGAGATTGTTTCCCGTCTGCAAAGTTTTAACGCGAGGCGCAAATTTCGTGCAGCGGCAATGGCAAGTGTTCTAAGCAGTAGCTTTTCGTTGAGAACAAAGAAGCTCAAGAATCTGGTGGGCTCTTATGATCTTAAGCCGGAGGAACTTGAGAATCTGAGTGTAAATTTCAAGAAAGTGTGAGTACAAAAAGGGCATCTTCTATCCCATATTCAGAATCATGACAGTTATCCATCTTGATTTAATGTTCCATTTGGGGAAGTGCAGATGTAAGAGTGATAATGCAACTTTGGCTGAATTTGAAGAGGTTTTGAAAGGCATGGAAATGCTGTCACTAGTTCCTTTGGCTCCGCGAATATTTGATTTGTTTGATAACAATAGGGATGGGACAGTTGACATGAGAGAAATCATCGGAGGCTTCTCGAGTCTCAAGTACTCACAAGGCGATGATGCTATCCGCCTTTGCTTTCAGGTTCTCTCTCTCCCTTTTTCTCCCTCTCCTACAATGAAAACTGGAAAGTATGCATTTCTTGTGGTTCATCGGAAAGCCATTATAACAGCCATTCCGGAACCGAAATGAAGGCTTCCGTTCCAGTGCTCTTTATAACGGTGGAATGATGCGATCGCGGAACGGGAATGACATCTTCATTCCCTCCGCCCACCCCACCCCATCCCACCCAAATATGAAACTCAAATTTTACAGATTTGTGTGGTTTGATAATCAGATGTACGATACAGACCGGTCCGGTTGCATCAGCAAGGAAGAACTAGCATCCCTCCTAAGGGTATTTAAACTGAACTTTGAGGGTGTATTCGTAATCAACAGTGGTGTTTTTGTACGCCGTTTATCCTGATTATACTGAAGGTGTTTTATCCCCTCGCAGGCACTGCCTGCTGAGTACCTTCCTATGGACATCACAGAACCTGGGAAACTAGATGAGATATTTGATCTAATGGACGCCAACAACGACGGAAAGGTTACGTTCGAAGAGTTTAAGGCAGCCATGAAAAGAGACAGCTGTTTACAGGATGTGCTACTCTCCTCTCTACGACCAAATTAATGAATCCTAAATTGGAAAGAACAATTTATGCATTATGTGGGAGATGGAACACCGAATGAGACGTAGAATCTGAATTACTATTTCATCACGCGTAATATGCTAGGATTTACACAACTACACCTAATAAAGTTGTGTGAAAGTATTAGTTCACAAACAAACTCAGCTTCTCAGAATACCATAACTGATACTGATGTGCCCATTATTTCTAATATTTATGGAAAAATCAATCCGTAAACTCTATTTAGGAATCCTCCTCCAAGTCAAATGTTGTTTAAGATGCCTATTTTTAGTCTGCAGATTAAACGAGATGCACTATTCACAATTTCAGCAACATGCCTCATGCCTGTACGATTAATAGGTGCATGATCTTTTTTTTTTTTTCCTTTTTATATCCTATTTCTCGAGTTTGTGACTGGCCGGACGATTAAAATGATAAACTCAATCGTCGTTGCATACCATAAACTCAAGCAAAACCAATAGCTGAGTTACATTAGTTGGTGGTAACATGATTTTTGTGTACCATCTCCTACTAGGATAAAAATAAGGAAAAATAGAAAAGGACTTGCTCCTTTTTTGTTTTCACTTAACATACTCCAATCTGATTGTTTCTTCCCAAAGATGATTCATTTTTCATGCCAACATAACCCAACACTTATCTACAATGCAAACAACATATAACTTTCTTTCCACAAATAGAGTGTTCAACCACAATTCTAGGTTTAAATTCCAAACCCAATGACCAATCGCCTCAAACCCTAGTTCTATCAATCATAGAGAGAGTCAACAAAACTGTTGTTAGACATTAACATTGTCTTTGAATTCCCAGCATGGTTTTCTGTATCATTCCCCATTTTTTTTCGACATTCAAAACTTAAAACATACATGTGAAATCAAACAACACAATTACAAACTCAACTGCAAGAAATAATGCGTTGAATGAGATTTTTGTACTGTGGTCCTCATATTTTGTTCTACAATATGCAGAAATACAAGAAAGGGAAACAGAAAAGGAAAAATAAAGAAAATAGAATCGAGAATATGCCATGAAGTGATCTACAATAGCATCCATAAACAAATGAACTGAATTTGATGGAAAAACAAAAAGAGAAAGGCTGACCTTATTTGTAGAATGAATAGCATACAACACAAGTTCCAGAAATGATCCAAAGTTATCACAACTTGCATGTACAACTATGTCTTTAGTATTAGCGACCGAGTAATCTACAACTTATCAGCTAGAGAAGAACTATGAAATACTAAAAGAGAAAGGCAATAATAAACGAACATCGAAGAAAAAGGCCATCAAGATAAAGTAAACAAAATTTGAATACCTGCTAATGTACAAAACTACGCTTTTCACTAGACTGATTTCCTGTGGTAGAGCTTTTTGGTCACTGTGGAAAAGAGAGGGTTCTCTTATCAAATTACGTGAAAACTGGAAATCTCATTCCATATATGTGACGTTTACAGTAATATGGCAGAAGCTTTCTTCGATTCCCAATTATAGCAACTGTCAAAAGAAGTATATTACTTTTTTGTCCTATTACTCTATGGTACATGGTCCTTAGGAGGTGGATTATTGCTTCTTAATTGGTCGTCTTTAGGACATGTCAATTAATAACATTGAAGGTTCTTGGAAAGGAAAAAATTGCCAAGATTGTATCTTTGCATGTCAAGACTCTCAGGCCAATCAGCATATCTAATTTTCTCTTGATATTCATACTAAATCATCAAGTGTCAGCTAACTACTAAAGTGAAACTTATGCTGCAACAATAACACATGATTTAGTTTGTTATTGGAATGTTTAGGGGGAAATAATGGAAATAAGTGGAGAGCTCTAGCATCTTTTATTAATTAAATCAAAATAGGTGTACAAATTAAGATTAACTAACATGCTCCCAATCAATAAACCAACTGTAGTTTGGGCATCATGCACAGTATTACGTGAGTGGCTACATATTTTATTATTTTGCGATCTATTTTAGCAATTTTCTCATGAAATAACATTTTGTTAGCATCAAAGAGATCTTGAGAACTATAAACCTATTTGCCTATAATCATGACAATGAGAAACCAAAGCCTTTTCAGTAAGTTTATAGTAAACCGGTGAAATTACTCCGTAGCATATTTCGCCAAGATGAGTACAGAAGGCTAAATATTTATTTATTTTTGGTCAGGAAGGCTAAATATTTATTATGAGCAAGAGAAAGTTAAAATTCAAAAGTCACAATTCTTCTAATCTGGTGCTAGCATCCTCTTTGTTTGGGAATATCACAAAAGATGAATGTTTTCCCTTTGGGAAAATGTCACTTTTTGGTTCCAAAGTATATGGCAGTGTCCACTTTTGGTCTCTTCATATAAAAGTTCATCACAAATAGGACAGTTTTTCAAAGAAGTTTCAGATTCCGCCCATAACCTCATTTGCTATCAGAACATTGATGGAATAAGCTTGAAACCTGCACGTACTCTTCTAGTCGAGTATAATGTCACTTTCACAAGTCCTTTTCCATTCCCCATGTGTACTAAAATTATTTAAATTTAGAAGTTAATTTCTGTATTTATTAATACCACTAGTACAAAACCCATGTTGTTCCCAAATGGTTGAAAAACATGTTTTTGATAATATATATTACATTTGTCATCTAAAAGATGTCTAAAAATAAAACTAATAAAAAATTCATATCCTATGAAGATAGGCACTAAGGAATCTCCTGAGTCTCAGCCAAAGCCAAGTTGTCTTTACCCTTCCCTTTGTTCAATTTCATTTATTTAATACATTAAAAAATCTCCCGAGTCTCAGCCAAATCCAGGTTGTCTTTACCCTTTCCTTTGTTCAATTTCATTTATTTAATTCACGTACAACGTTATTTTCCTCTTTTCTTTGTTTCTTTTACTTTATCCACGTTTTGGTAAAGATCAATGCCTTGTTTGGGGAAAAATTAATGAACTGAAGTATTGATATCAAATGTACACAGAACAATATCTTCACATATTATATATCACTTGGGAAACAATGCATCAATCCAATACGATTGTTCATAGAACTAGAGTTTATTGCATCTAAAACCTTGTGTTATGCCCAATGCCTAACTAGCATGTAGAACCTGTGACACAACATATCACCAAGAAAGCCTATATTTGTGAAAAGTTCACCGCCTCCTGTACCCTATCTAGTGTACTTTGAATAATGAAATCCCAAAATACCCCTCTTCAATTTGCAAGCCAATAAGAAAATGTTTTTATGAGCAGCTGTTTTAGAATATAGGATTTTATGGCAACTTTTATTGAAGGTAAAACTGTCTTTTTATATTCAATTATGATGAGAACATGATGTTTAGTTGTCCTTTTAGTGCGCATATCACCAGGTCAACCTTTTGGGTTTGTATATTTTACAGGATTTCCCGTGAGACATGTTATAAATCAAAATTATCAAGTTCATGAGGCATATAACAGAGGCTCCCCGCAAAATACAGCATATAGCTCCAGAACTCTGATATTTCATTTAATTATGTCTCATTATCATTAGTGAGAAATTCATATTTTATGTGCATTCTGGATTTTTTCTGCAGCCATGTATTATATTTGTATGTTTTTACTTGACACACACATCTGGAGGCTTCAACTATTAACTTATGTCTTTTGTGTGTGTGTATATGTTATGCATGTTCGCATGTGCTTATTTTTATATCTTTAGAGATATGTGGGTAATTTATTCTTAAGAAAAACATTTATAGAAACAAATGAAGATTTGGAATAATGAGAAGGGAAAGGGGCCTATATTTGGAACTAAAAGTGACAGTTTTTCCACCAACTAAAAGAAAACAATATTATAACGGCGAATGGGATTGAGTACGGAATCTGAAACTGTTTTGAAGAAACTGTATATTTTATGATGAACTTTGTAAATAATGGGACTGAAATTGGACAATACCCAATACATTCGGATCAAGTTTCAAGAGTAACAATTTCTCTTTTCACTTTTTCAAGATATATTCCCACTAGTAAAACGTCAGCTTAATTCGAGAACTCATAGGAAGCACAGCAGAATGAAGTCAAGAACTAACACCAATCCTTCCCAAGTAGCACGGCTAGTGCACTAGACTTCAATTTGGTCTGGAAGGAGGTTTATGAGGAATAATAAACATTGGCCAAAACATTAGCCTTGTTATCATCATATGAGAGACATGGTGGCTAGAATCCTTTATCTATTAAAAAACTATTTACCATACTTCCGTTGGAAGTTACACTCAGTTAAATCTGTATATAACAGGCTGTAGCGACCTAATAGACATGCTTCTTATGAAATCAGATGTAAAATGCCATGTGCTGCCTCAAAGCCGAAAATTTGCAAGTGAAACAACACGAAGTAGAGTAAAAACTCAGAATTCAGCACTTACTTATCATAGTTGCTCTCTGATATAAGCCATTGATCTTAACATCGAACCTAAAGTATCTTTCGAAACTTGAAATTTCACCTCTGTTTCTCCAGTGGATGAGGCATCCTGGAGCTACAAGAAAAAAATAGCATTTAGTTTAACTCCAGAAATTTTAGATATTCAAAATCAGATATATAAAATTTGAGGGGAGTGAAAGAGATAACAAAATAAAATTCACATGAGTGTTTTGGATTACATAAGATATAGATATTTAAGAACGAAAAAATAAGTCGGGTTGAAAAATTTGCTTAGGATAACGTCAAGAACTTCATCATTTAAGATTTCTCTTAGGGTATCTGCCATTTATTACAGTTCTGCATCTTATGGACACCTTAAAGCAAGCTGTCAAATTAACATTAGTATATATACTGAATTTTCTTCAGCATCTTAGGAGTCAGGCTATCAGGCACCACACACAATCCAGGTGAATTCTTCTTTTCGCTGCAATTATATGGAAACATAGTCATTAAGTAGATGGGATTTCTAGACAGAGGAAAGCCACATATAGAAGACGATGACAGAAACTAGGTATATGATGATTTGATTCTGTTAACTAAAGACTCAAGCATAGTGTCTATTTCATTAGGAAGGTAGAAAAACTTAACAACTACATAGGGTGGATTAGGGAATGAGTGAGCATCTATAATGAGGTGGGATTCGCAATTATTAGAATTTTCTGATCTGATGAACTTCCTCCATCCACCAACAATCAGTAGAATACAAATGAAAAGGACTTCCTTTCATATTTGGAAGCTAAAATGGCTACACCGCTAAATAGAGTTATCACACTTAAATAGTGAACTGGCTAGTAGTAATGACCTAGCAATCTACGACTTAAGCTCACTATTCCAGATTCATTGCCACATTTTAGTTGAACCTTAAGCTCTCATCTAGCCACTTTCTCTGTTACAACAGAGTTTGCCAACCCTGACCAGTCAAAAACTCAGACCAAGAACAAGTAACATCGGGACAGAATACAGATCTCAGATCACAAACACTTACAGATACAACAAAAATGAACCGCAACAGATCAAAGAAGATCCCAAGCACAATACTGGAATGACGAAAATATATCGTTCTATCTACTACTTTTGAAATATATAGTTATCTCATAAATACAAAAGAGAATACCTTTAGATTGATAACGGCAACCTTGTTAGCTGGTGTTAAAAGCTGTTGGCTTATGTAAGCCATGGATTTCAACATTGGCTCCAGAGTGGATCTTGTAAGTCTAAACTGTACCTCTGTTTCTCCTGAGGGCCCCTTGCCATAATCTTGGAGCTGAAAAACTCCAGATATGAGTGAAAAGCCCATACATGCACAGGCATGCAGACGAATAATTACGGAAAGGTTTTGCTCAAAAGAGAGAAATAAAAGCTCTTCAATAGCGGTCTACTCACTTAGGAAGCATCATGACCGAAGCGAAAAACAAAGGCAACAAGAAAACAAATATATATATAATAAACCTGTACACACCTTCAGATTAATTAGAGCTACTTTAGTTGCTGGATTCTTATTCTCTATGACCCACGTCATGGACTTAAAATAAGTGAGAACAACCTATGAAGGTAAAAAATAGAACATAACCATTCAGAAATAATGCTTTTTGAAAAATTTTGTATTGATAGGTCAGTGACCACTCATAGTAAAAATGAATCCCTCTATTTCGTACCGTATTATCAGCAAGCATCCCATCACGGTTTATAGCTATAGGAGCCAGAGTTGGCTGACTCAAACCAGCAACAGGGACACCGGCATCATTTAGATTAAAGGGATTAGGCATGGTTTCTTGCCAAGGCCATAATGATGGGATCATATCAACATTATGTCCCAATGAATTTTTGCTAATAATGTCTTGGAAACTTCCACCACAGCTCTGAGAGCTAGGAGGTTTATTTTGTGCTGCAGTTTTCTTGACCAGTGCAATCTTCCTTGAAGCTTCTCGTAAAGCATCAACTGCTGCACTGTAAGTCTCCATAGCAACAGCTCCTTCCTCTGCAAATTTCAGTGCTTCATGACAAAGATTGCTGAAACGAACTGTGAGAGACTCACTACATGGAACACCTGTATCTTGCTCATCTGACAGAATTGTTCTAGCATTCCTTGTCCACCTCCTCAATATATAATGTGATGGAACTGTAAGAACATTTGTTACAGTAAAGACAGTCAATACGTGTCTACAAAGAATGCCCGAATACTCAAACATCTGACAGCTGCAACTGGCATTCATCGGAGAAACCTCTAGTGTGACAATGTAAGCCCTGTGATCGTGCTCATATTTTGCAACCCTAAATTTACTTACATCACCATCGCCACCAATCTTATTGGCAGTGTGTACGAAAGTCTCAACCAGTTCTTCTTGAAACTTTTCAAACACCTTTTTTGTGTATAGATTGGCTGCCTGTTGTTCCATGGGAGATGGTGTCTTCAGTACTGGTGTAGTACAAATTGTATAGTAATCTGCCTCTATTTCCCTTTCCAAGGAATTCTCCAAAGCCCTTTCATACTGCTTAAAGAACATGGGTATGGTTGTCTGCTGGCTCACATACCCATCAAAGAAGGAGCTTACTCCATGGTTTGAAGAAAGAGCAGCAAAAAAGGTGTCACGGAAATAAACAGGAGCCCACTGTTTCCTTGCATTATATACAGCTTGAAGCCACTCGTTATTCTGGATATCATACTTATCAAGGATAGAACTCCAAGATGATTCAAAATCTTCAATTGTCTCCGAAAAGTTGATGCAGCTATAAAGCTCTCCATAGAACGAAGGATTAGCAAGGTATACGTGAGATAATCTTTCTTGACCCTCTCTTAAGATATGCCATTTGCATATGCAATGACGGCTTTCTGGAAATACCTGATTAACTGCTGCCTTGATGGCCCTATCTTGGTCAGTTGTTATGGAAACAGGTGACCTGTTGTTCATTGCAGATAGCCAAGTTTTGAAAACCCAAGTAAAGGAAGCCTCTGACTCATCCAAAAGCAGGGCACAGCCAAATAAAACCATTTGTCCATGATTATTCACTCCAGTGAAGGGAGCAAATGGAACCTGAAACTGATTTGGTCTATACATTGTGTCAAAAACAACTGAATCACCAAAGTGACTATAAGCCGTCCTCGACCTCGCATCAGCCCAAAAAACATTGCTCAGACGGTTTTCATCGTTGAGCTGTATTGCATAATAGAAACCAGGGTTTTCAGCCTGCATCTTCTTGAAATACATAAGAAGGTTATGAGCATCTCTCCCAAGGGTTCTTCTTCTGTTGGAAGGTTGAATAAAATGAAGTGGCATCAGAGGAACCGAACCCTTCTTGGGAGATGTGTTCCTTACAAACGAATTTGTTTCAACAGTATTATGATCATAAATTACATGGTTCCCATCAACTGAAATCATGATGTCATTCTGGTTATCAACTGTCTCAGGGAGGGCATTCTTAGTAGATCCAGCAAAATGCCTACGAGGTCTAAGGAAATGAACCTTGTTTGGACTTATAATAGAATGATTATGATCCTCAACAAATTTTGTGAGAACCCATCTATCTGTATCCTTCCTCTCTATCCTCAGCATCGCATTGCAGCTCTCAACATTCTTTCGCTTGAAAACCTCACTGGAACATGAAAATTCCCAAGAAACAATTGGACCATCAGGTTTAGTACGACCGTATTGACCAACATGTGTGCCAAAACCCACTTGCCTAGCATATGCATCATACAAATCCTTTGCAGCTTCTTGAGATTCGAATTCCATACCAATATATGGTTTCTTATTCCCATCATCAGTTTGATTGGTAGAGTTTCCATTCAAGCTTTGATCCCCATCCTCACCATGTTGAGTGTGAGTCTCCCCATTTCTTTCCCTTTTCTCCATATCTACCTCAAACACTTCATTTCCATTTCATTGTATAAGCAATATCCAGAGAGGTGCTGTAATTTGTTGGATTATCTGCAGTTTTCATAAAACAGATGCATAGCAAGGGAGTGGGAATGAGAGTATACTGGATCAAAAAGAAAAAGGAAAAATGACTAATAATCAGAAAGGTCGGAAACATTTATGGTAAAGCAACTTCACTTTTAAGTAGAATAGAGAGGTTTCATAAGAGCTCATCACATTGATCACAAGCACTACAAACATCTTAACAAGAGAAAACAAGCAAAATTAGCACCAAATTACAAGCAAAATCTGATGATTGATTCTTTTGACCAGTTACTGAAATACATGACGAGTTTCAGATAAAATTAAGAACATTGTCACCGTTTCAATGATGAAAGTGGTATCTAATTATGTATAAAATGCCTTACTTTTGAGTTCATATTTTCAATGAAACTATATTAGGTCCGGAAATACATGCTGGTGACAAAGTTTCCCCGTATGAAATGACACTGGGTAAACTGATATTCTAAAGTGCTTTGATACCTGAGATTGTGAATACTCTATGCAGACTAGTAAAATATTAATCAAGGGGCAACAATCTTATTTTCATGTGTAAAGTTTCGATATCATTGCACATTGTAGAATTGGTTAGTATATCCGAAATTTTGGGAGTAATGTAAGACCCTTAACTAAATCACAATTCAGGAGACCTTTCACACCAAATATTTTCGTTGTTCAGAAATCAGAATCAGCCATACCACCTAAAATCAAGAATTTCTTCACACTTCGTCCACTTCTTTTATCTAATTTCCAAAGATCATGAAATAATACAAGAATTCTTGAGAAAATTAGTATACCCTCAAAAACTAGAAATTGTGATTTAATGCTGTTCCTTTTTTTTAATCCTTTCAGCCAAGTGCGAAATGCAAATTGCTGAACAAATAAGTAAAAAGGAAAATGACAATAATCACAAGCTTTTCCAACGAGTACGTGTTAAAATACGCAAATCCTGACCTGGATTATCAATTCTGAGAATGGCAACGGCGTAATCATTCATCACCGAATGAATCTTTTATGCCTCTCTCTCTTTATAAATCACTCCGTGTGGAGTGTGTGTGGTGAGGTATGTGTTTTCGGCGAAGTTTAATTCAATTGCTCTGAAGCCGAATTCTATGGAGTTAGGAGACTGCCCCCACTCAGAACCCACACCAAAAACACACTCCTGTTGGCTCATTTTGCTCCTTTCTTTCTCTTGTTTTTCCTTTTTTTATTCTTTTTTTGTTTTTCCCTTCTTTCTTTCTTTTTGGCCCGCCCTTATAAAAGAGTCTTGGTCTTCTTTTCTTAATCATCTTTTAATTTCAAGACATTTTTTTTTTTTTGCCTTTATTTTGCTTTTTTTCGTGAATACATTTTGCAGCAGCGTATTTTTAAAGGTATGTAGGAGCATAGACAAAATCGAAATTTAGGGAGTATTTGCAAGCTCTAAAAATAAGCATTGTTGGGGTTCTCCCAAACCTCTAATGTTGTTCGGCTATGATAACCGGAAAGGACCTGTTTGCACAAATAAGTACCTGTTCTCTGGAGGAAAGCAAACAGGACCGTGGAAGTAAATATAGATAAAAACAAATCAAAGAAGAGTTGAGATAAGACACGACGCAAAATAGATAAGATCAAATAAGAGATACGAGTAGACATCACGCAATCAAAAGTGATAAGAAGAACTTTAGGTTAAATCTGAAAGGGACCTAAGCTCTCAAGCTATAAATATGAGAAGAAAGAATGGAGTAAAACACAACACAATAATTTACGAGAGAAAAGGGATAGCTCTTAGAAAGGTCACCATCATTGACGCCGTCTGTAGGAATAACAAAATAATAAACCCACCGATCTCACTAAGGGATTCTTTCTTTTCTCTCTTATTTGAAAAAACATGTCTTGGGAAAACTTAAACAAGCGAACAGAAGGAAGGACACGAGAGGATCAAGTTGAAAGTGCAGGAAAAGACAATCAGGCCAATGAAAGAGGTGTGAAAACAGACTTCATCACTCTGGAACAAGTGGTTGGAGGACCACATGGAACCATGGTGCTACCGCTGGTATGACCATGGGACAACTAAGAACCTTGGTGGAACTCATCACCGAAGTCCAAGGGCCCAGAGTAGAACAAAGCATGGGTAAGAATCGGGAGCAAAATAAGTCCTCCTCGAGGCAATCCCGATCGCCTGTTCGACAATTCAACCTGGAAGAGGACGAACGGGGAAGAAGGTTATTACGAGGAGGAAGATCATACTTACATGCCAAAAATGTCAAAAAATAGGGAAGCGTGGAATAAAGGAACAAACAACTTAGCAGAGAAAATGCAAGATCTAAAAAAAGTGGTGGCAGGGATGAAAAAATCACTAGATGGTCCGACGATGGAGAAAAAGAGCAGTCCTTTCACATAAGCTATCATGGATGAGGACTTACCCCGAGATTTTCGTTCGGTGAGCATGTCAAGTTATGGTGGAACAGGAGACCCTACCGAACACGTGATCATAGTCATGCTCCACAAACTATTAGATGGGATCAAGTGTAGAGCGTTTCTCACAACATTACGAGGGTCAGCTAGAAGGTGTTTCATTATGCTCCCTCCGAACACGATCAATAGTTTTGACGACTTTTGCAAAATATTCCAAAGCCAATTTGCGAGCTCTCTTCAATACAAAAAGACTTTCCTCAGTCTGTGTACAATAAAGCAAGGAATAGGGGAATCGTTAATGACATATGTGCGGAGATTCAACAAAGAGGCGTTGGATGTTCCATTCACGTCCACCAAGGTGAAAGTCAGTGCTTTCACACAAGGTATGGTCGGAGGAGAATTCTTCCAATCCTTGGCTTTAGACCCAGTGCAGGATTTTGACGAGCTACTACAAAGAGCTGGAAGATATATCAATCTAGGAGGCAATAACGGCTAGGAAAATAGCAGTAGAGGAAATCAATCGTAAGCGACCAGCTACTGACTCCCTCTTTATGGGAGAACGAACAAAGAGACACTGACTTATGTTCACGAGACATGATACTTATGTTGAGCTAAAAGAGCCATATGAGGTGGTATTAAGGCGGATCAAACAAATGGAAGGATTCAGATGGCCAAGGACCAGAGCAGAGACACCTCAGAAGCCACAATCAGACTGCTTTTGTGAATACCACAATGAGTATGGTGATCAGACGACTAGGTGTGGACACCTTAAAGATGAGATAGAGCGGCTCACCCGAGATGAAAAAAATCTCGAGCTCATAATAGAAAAGAAACAAGCGGCCAGGAAGAGGACATGCGAACAGGACAAAAATAAAGGACAGACAACAAACAAACATCAGATGAGCAGCAAGTAAGATGTATAATCCAAATGATAGTGGGAGGACCAACTGACGGTGATTCCCACAGAGCTCGTAAAAGACATGCACGAACGAGAGGGATGGGCGAGATTTTACAAGTGCGACCACGAACAGGGCTACCTATTCACTTTAGACCAGAAGAACTAGAAGGAGTCCAGATTTCTCATAACGATGCACTAGTAATTACGGCAATCATTGATTCCATCAAATATCCAGGGTATTCGTGGATGGGGGAAGCTTAGTGGACATCATCTTTCTCAATGCATTCAAACAAATGGATATAGGGGAAATAGAATTGGAAGTAGGGAACACCTCGCTGTACGGATTTGGAGGAGAGGTGTAATATCCCACATCGGTTGGGAAGGAGAACGAAGCCCTCCTTATAAGGTATGATGAAAACCTTTCCTCTCAGATGCGTTTTGAGTGAGTGTGTTATCCACTGCTCAGGAATAAAACTGTGAGGGTGTTTCAATTTATGGATACCAAAGCGGATAATATCTGGGTACCAGACCGATCCTGTTATGTATCTGTCACAGTTGGTATCAGAGCTGGTGCCCAAAAGCTGGTGTGCCAGCGAGGACGCTGGTCCTTCCTGAGGGGGGTGGATGTAATATCCCACATCAGTTGGGAAGGAGAACGAAGCCCTCCTTATAAGGTGTGGTGGAAACCTTTTCTCCCAGATGAGTTTTGAGTAAGTGGGTTATCCACTGCTCAGGAACAAAACCGTGAGGGTGTTTCAATTATAGACACCAAAACGGACAATATTTGGGTACGGGGCCGATCTTGTTATACATCTGTCACAAGAGGTAGTAGAGCCAATGGGACAAATAGTATTACCTTTGACAATAGGGAAAGGCAGTCAAGCAGAGACATGACAAGTGAGATTTCGGATTATAGATCCGCCTTCTTCCTACAATGTTATCTCAGGACGACTATCATTGGGATTGTTCGAAACAATAGCTTCCCCATATCATCTGAAGCTAAAATACCCAGTTTTGGGGGGGGGGGGGGGGGGTGATGGGATATAGGGGAAGTGCGAGAAGACCAGGGAACAACAAGAAGATGTTATGTGGAAGCCATAAGAAAAGAAAAACGAAGAGCAGAGGCGAGCGACGCCAGTAGAGCTGTTTAAATAGGAGAAGCAAAGAGAAAAACAGATGATGAGGGCGTACCGGTAAAACCAAAAGAAGAGTTAATGAATGTTGAACTAATTCTAGGAAAGTAGGAGACAATCACACGAATAGGAGCTGGTTTAGCAAGGGAATTGAAAAATGATCTAATAAGTATGTTAAGGGCGAACGTGGATGTGTTCGCATTTACCCCAAGTGATCTAGTCGGAGTAGACTCAACAACAGCCGAACAACACCTGCAGGTGATCAAAGGAAGTAAACTGATCATCCAAAAGAAAAGAGATTTCGAACCAATAGAGGATGCAATCATACAAGAGGAAATCGAGAAGCTCTTTCGAGCAGGTCATATACGAGAGATACATTTGTTAGGAATAGTGCCCTAGAAAGCCGATTGTATATCCGCTTTGTGATTTTCCTTATTGTAATCACAGACAATCTTTGAATGAAATAACGAATTGAGGCAACACTTCTTTATATGCTCTTGTTTGGTATGCGTTTACTTTATCTGTGCATGTATGAGAACTCCTCTAATCCTGATGACTTTAGGACTCTACCATTTAGGTGAAATGGTTCATGAAACGAGCCCTATATCACATAAGTCATGATTAGTAAAATACTCCAAGCCGATGAGTCCTACAGACAGTGGGAGTGTCAACCTGACTCCTCTAAGGCTTGCTTGTGGGATCATGCCCTTAAGAAGGACCACCTTGTTTCATGTAGGTGCAAAGTGTATAGTTGATACGTGCGTGATACATGAGGGTGCTTACTTTAATAGGTAAGTTCAATGAGGTGCCCCGTGTGAGAACATTCCTAAATGGGAAAGGAAGTTTCTATTTCAGGAAATAGAAACTTCCAGATTAGGAAATATCTCACGAGTCATTGATGTGATTAATTGATCCTTAGACTTGAGGTTCCTTGTCACTTTATGAGTTAACTCTGTAGTCTTAGTTATAAGCTTTAAAGGGTGTAGCCTTAGATAACTGATTCAAGGCTTATGCTGGGGTTGCACAAGTGATTCATGAAAGTGAATGAGAATCAAGAAAGGACCTACACTTGTATTTGCAAGGTGATCTCTTATTGTGTAAGTCATTCATATGCCATATGGAGTCCTTGGCCAAGGCAGTAGATCAAGACATCAAGAAAAGGGTTTCTTGGATTGAGATCAACTGGATATGAAATGCACTTAGCTTTAAGACCGGATTATTAGGGTTCTGATTATTCCCTTACCCTAGATCTTGGTTGAGAGATAGTAAGTAGGAGGATTGTATCTCACATTAATCAATGACTTAAAGGTTCTGTCGAATCCGAACATTCCAATTCAGCTAGGGGTTAAACACCTGTTGCTAGACTATGGTCGTTTAATCTGTAGACTGATTAATTAATTAGTGAATTAATTAATTAGGGTCACTGCTAATTGAATTGAGAACCTAAAGGGTCACACACAACAACTTGGTTACATGAGTTGAGGCTTTAAAATGATTAAACGAGTTAATCGGGCCAAAGGGTTCCACATGTGTGAAATCACATGTGCGTGAATAATTATTTGGTGATTAAATAATTAATTTGTTAATTATTTAATAGGCTTTGGTTTAATTTTGAATTAAAAAGAAAGTCTTATTTTGGAGAAAAATAATCTAGTTAATTAATTATGAATTAATTAATTAGATAAAAATAAGTTATTTATTTTAAATAAATAAAGTATAAAATTATCCAAAAATAGTTTGGATATTTTTAGCTCTCTTAAAGTTGATTTGAATTAGAATTCAAAGTAAAAGTTGGAAAATACTTGATGATCAAGTAATAGGAGAGAGAGGGACCAAATCCTTGCCCAACAAGGATTGGGTTCGGCGTCCCTCTCCCTTATCTATAGATAGGGGAGCTCAAGCTCCCCTTTAGAGCTAATTGGCAATTCTTTGGGTTCATGTGTTGAACACCTTCCTTTCTCCAAGATCAAATAAACCCTAGGTTAAGCCTAAACACTAACTAGAGAACTAGCATCCTTACTAGTTAGATTGTGATCAAGTTGGTGGACTATCTCTAGAGAGCTTCAAGTTAGAAGTTTGAAGATTCGAGCTTTACCAAGGAGAAGGGATCAAGCCGCGAGAAGAGCGTTCTTGGGTAGCTTGAAACGCTTCAAGAAAGAATAAAAGAAAAGTAAGTTTTCTAACTCTACGAATTTGGATACACGATTGTGAGTCCAAGATCCTTTTGTTGGAATTTTTTTTTAAATTCCGCTGCTTTCTGATTCGTGTTTTCCAACAAGTGGTATCAGAGCCACCTCGTTAATCGTGTTTCTGATTCGTCTCAATTATTCTGAATTTGGTAGAAATTCTTAGGCTTAGACGCGAATTAGGTATTCATGAGTTCTTTTAGAAAGCCTGAAATACGAAACTATAACTTTTCCTGAATTTCTAAAACTGTTTTCTCAAATCGTGTTTTTGAAAATTGTTTTAGTTGAAATTTATCTAAATCGAATTTTAATTGAAACGGGTTTTGGAGAAACTTAAAAAAAATACGAAACGAACACGAAATAGGACGAGCCTAGGCGTGCTAGCAAGCCGCCACCGCCCAGCCCTCCCGCCCGCGCCTAGGCGCGCCCGCTCGCCTGTCCCGCAACCGCGCGGGACAGCCGCCCGCACCGTCCCGCAACAAAGAGGGACGCCCTGGCCGAGACCGCCCGCCATCGGGCGGGCAATGCTTCGTGCGACAAGCGCGCGCACGCGGGCGGCAATTGCCACACGCTGTGCGCACAACTGGCGCGCGCGGCGATGCCCTCCCTTGGGCGGGTGGTTTCGGGCCAATCTTCGTGTTTCGTGTTTCGCGTTTTCGGTCCGTGAAAACCCCGATTTAATTTTATTTTAATTTTATCTTTTAAAATCAGTTTTGCTAAAATAAAATTATTTTAAAAATTTTGATTAAATTGGGATTTTTGAGAAATTAAAGCGATTTGGATTTTGGGAAAATTATGAACTTTATTTTCTGAAAATAATGAAAGAATAAAATTATTAATTTTGGAAATTAATTGGAATTTTATTGGTTTATTGTTTTTCGGGTTTTATTGAAAAGGCTCTTGAACAAGAATTGCATCTAAGTCGTGTTTTAAGTCATTAGGACTTGAAACGAGAATTTTAATTTATTGGCTAAATTTAAATTCTCGGAAGAGCATGTTAGGTGATCATGGGTTTAGACTTATGTATTATTTTAATTTATGCACATGGATGGTTTAAATTGGGGTTGGAGCCCTATAGTTGCGTTTTTCAATTGAGGTTGGAGCCTCACTTATGTGCGTACTGTTATGTGATTTATTTTGTGGCTTTCCATATTACTGTTTTTTAGGCCGGGGTATGCCCCGTGTAATTGTCTAAGGCCGATATGAAGATTGAGCCTTATTACTTTATGTCTTTTTCCTTTTATTGTAATTTGAGAGTAGAGATAGGTGGTGAGGTTTTATTTTCATTTTGGAGACAATGCACCCATGGAGTAAGATGGACCACATTCAAATAACAAGGAGGCCATAAGTGAAGACCCCTCAAAATGTTAGGGAGGGGAATCTCAATTGTAAAAATGTAATAGAGATAGGGCTCGTATTTTGTTACCGCTTTCCCTTATGTGATTTAAACTGTTTATGTGGCATGTATGTTAGAACTTGTGATTGTGGAGTGGCTCCCACATATCAAGCATAAGATAGGTAGAACCCATGATCATTACATGTTAGTATCATGCTAGGACATGTTATCTGTTTATGTGCTTGTTTGAAATGCATTGAAGTGTACTTGCATTAATCAAGACTAATAAAATTGGATAACATATATGTTGGTGAGGTCGAACCGGACAACTCTCCGGTTGATTCGAAAATTCCCATTAAATATTAAGCTAATTTCGAATAAATAGGTATTTAATTTGAGATGCAAATTTTGAATTAAATTCCTAGCATTCCATCAATAGGTTTTAAGTTTAGTAAGTGAAACTAGTTATTGTCCGCGAGTCGTGGGATAGCTAGTGGAGCTTATTAGTTCTTAGTTACCTAATTGATCATTTTAAATGATCAATATTTCATGGCCAATTTTAGCAAAGGCGATGTCCGCGAGTCGTGGGTTGTTCGAACTAAGTTTTGATCATGATCTTATGATTGATGGGTCTAGCTTAACGCCTAAGTAAATATGGATGTCGCACGAGTCGTGGGTCCATATTGAAAGATAGGTGATGCAAAAATAATTACTAAGAGTTCTAAAGGTGTTAGAATTGGTAAGTTGTACCTACCTAGGGTTCTTACTTAGAATGTCCGCCAGTCGTGGGTTCGAGGTAAAATGCCTAGGATCTTAGTACCCATTGGGAAACGTGTTCCTCTTAGATCTTTGGGAATTATAGATCTTTGAAAAACAGTGGGAGCTACATTAGATTAAAGACCTTATCTTTTGCATATCGTTATAATTCAGCATGCTCACTAGTTCTCTGTTTTACCATTTAGGTCGTAGATTCTGTGATTCTCTACGTGTTTTGAAATGACAACCAAAAACCCTCTTGTATCGATCCTAGAGTCAAACAAGTTGACTGGTCCCAACTATTCTGATTGGCTGAGGAATCTAAAAATCATTTTAGATTCTGAGAAGAGAACTTATGTTCTCTTCGAAGGGGAGTCTAGTCCCGAAGGGAAGGCTCCCACTCGGGCCGAGCGGGACGCCATTCAGAAGTGGAAGGATGATAATCTCCAAGCCCGTTGCCTTATGTTGGCTAACATGTCTCCGGACTTGCAAAGGCAACATGAGGCCATGGAATTCGCTTGGGAGATTTACGACCACTTAGAACAACTTTACCGCCCTCATGAACGTGTTACAAGGTATAACACTTCAAAGGAATTGTTCCACTTGAGAATGAGGGAAGGTTCAAGTGTCCATGAATATGGACTCAAGTTTGTTGCCCTTACTGAGAAACTTGCCTCCATGGACATGCCACTGAAAGATGAGCTTTCAGTGGATTTGTTGCTAGCTTCGCTCCCACCATCATTCAACCCATTTGTCCTTAACTTCAACATGAATCATGCTGGTGCTACTGTACCTGAGCTGATTAGTCAGCTTGTGACTGCTGAAAGCACGATCAAGAAGGACAATAAGGTTTTGATGGTGAATGCTCCATCTTCCTCTTCTGGGCCTTCTAAAGGTAAGGGCAAGAAAGCCCAAAAGAAGAAGAAGAAACCCCTTAGGCCCACTGGTGGCATTTCGAAGGGAAAGGCCCAAAAGAAGAAGCGTGATCAGAAAGAGGATGTTTGCTTCCATTGTGGCAAAGCGGGACATTGGAGGAGAAACTGCCCAGAGTACAAGGCTACTCTAAAGAAAGGTATCTTTCTCGTTGAGATAAATCTTTCTATTAATTCTAGTTCTTGGGTACTTGATACCGGTTGTGGAACTCATATCTGTAATGATGTACAGATGCTAAGTGAAGTCCAACAACTCAAAGAAGGAGAATGTGTCTTGAAGATCGGCGATGGCTCAAACGTTGAAGCTCGAGCTTTAGGCACAATTAGATTAGATTTAGGTAGTTTTGAGTTAGTCTTAAATAAAGTCCTTTATGTACCGAGCATTATTCATAATATAATTTCAGTTCCAATATTAGATTGTGAAGGTTATGAAACTTATATTAAGAATGGTAAATACTTTATCAAACGGAACAACTCTTCCGTTCACATCGGTACTCTAAGTAATGGACTTTATCTAGCTCAGAATATCAATATCATGAATATACAACGACAAACGAAGCGTAAGAGAGATGACAAAGTTTTAGCTCCCTTATGACACGCTAGATTAGGACACATTTCCAAGAACAGAATTAGCAAGATAAAAACTTTAGGATCATTCTCTGAAAATGATCTTAAGGAGTTAACTTCTTGCGAATCCTATCTCAAAGGAAAAATGTCCAAAGTCCCTTTTAAAGGAACTGTGGAACGTGCCATTAAGGTTTTGGATTTGATCCATACTGATGTTTGTGGACCGCTTAGTGTAAGCACAAGAAACAATCATCAGTATTTCATAACCTTTACTGATTACTTCAGTCGGTATAGTTATGTATACTTGATGAAGTATAAATCTGAAGCTTTTGAGAAATTCTTAGAATTTCAAAAGGAGGTTGAGAACCAAACTGGTCACAAGATCAAAGCACTTCGATCTGATCGAGGAGGCGAGTATCTTAGTGAAGAATTCCTTAATCATCTCAAAGATAATGGGATTGTCTCTCAGTGGACTCCTCCGGGAACTCCTCAGCTTAATGGAGTTTCTGAGAGAATAAATCGAACCTTACTTGATATGGTTCGTTCCATGATGAGTTTCACTGACTTACCACCTTCTTTCTGGGGTTATGCCCTAGAAAGTGCAGCAAAGATTTTGAATCTAGTTCCCTCTAAGTCAGTCCCTAAAACGCCCTATGAAATGTGGCATGGTAAAATCCCTAGCTATTCTTACTTAAGAATTTGGGGTTGTCCTGCTTACGTGAAGAGGACAGTGGGAGATAAGTTAGAATCTCGTTCTAATTTATGCTACTTTGTAGGTTATCCTAAGGAATCCATAGGATACTACTTCTATGATCAATCTGAGCAAAAGGTGTTTGTTTCCAGAAATGCCACTTTTCTTGAGGAACCGTTCCTTAAAGAAAAGAAAGGCAAGATCATAGAATTAGAAGAAGTACAAAGTGATCCCATACCACCCACTGAAGAAACGTACCCTTCTGATCAACCATAACCAATCACGAATTTCGATACACATGAAAATCCTCCTCTAAGGCGTTCTGAACGCACTCCTAGACAGCCGGAGAGATGGTATGGATTCTTCCATGAAATCTCTCAAAAGGATAATGATCCTTTAACATATGAGGAGGCACTTTCAGATTCTGACTCTGAACAGTGGATAGAAGCCATGAAATCCGAAATGGACTCCATGAACTCCAACCAAGTTTGGACCTTGGTAGATTTGCCTGATGGGGTCAAACCCATAGGTTGCAAATGGATCTTTAAGAGAAAGCTTGGAGTTGATGGAAGCATTGCAGCCTACAAAGCAAGACTGGTTGCAAAAGGATTCACTCAAAGACCCGGCGTGGACTTTGATGAAACTTTTTTGCCAGTTGCAATGCAAAAGTCTATTCGGATCATGCTTGCCATTGCTGCGTATTATGACTACGAGATATGGCAAATGGATGTGAAAACTGCCTTTCTCAATGGTGACATTGATAAAAGACATTTATATGGAGCAACCCATAGGTTTCACATTCAGTGGGAGTGAGCAAAAGGTTTGCAAACTCCAAAGATCAATCTATGGATTGAAACAGACTTCTAGGAATAGGAACATTCGATTTGATGAATCAGTCAAAGCGTTTGGCTTCATTCAAATTTTGAATGAATCCTGTGTGTATAGAAAGGAATTGGAGACCTCAGTGCAATTCTTAGTGCTTTATGTTGATGACATCCTTCTTATTGGGAATTCGAAGGATGACATGAAAGTAACTAAGTTAAGGTTATCGAACCAATTCGAGATGAAAGATCTTGGTGATGCGTCCTATATCTTTGGAATTAAAATCTATAGAGATAGATCTAGAAGGTTAATAGGACTATCACAGTCGATGTACATTGACAAAGTATTGAAGAGATTCAATATGGAGTCAGCAAAGGTTAAGAACCTTCCTATGAGTGTAGGAACATATCTTTCAAAGAAGATGTGTCCTAAGACTAACCTTGAGAAGGAAAGAATGACTCATACACCTTATGCATCAGCAATAGGTAGCATAATGTATGCAATGTTATGTACTCGACCGGATGTGGCTTATGCACTTAGTGTAACAAGTCGTTTCCAATCTGACCCTGGAGATGGTCACTGGGCTGCTGTGAAGAATATTCTTAAGTACTTGAAAAGTACTAAAGATTTATTCTTAGTTTACGGAGGTCAGAAAGATCTTACTGTCGAAGGATACTGCGATGCAAGCTTTGCATCTGACTTAGATGATTTTAAGTCAATGTCAGGATACATTTTCTGCCTAAACGGTGGAGCAGTGAGTTGGAAGAGTTCCAAGCAAACAACCACTGCAGATTCGACCACTGAGGCCGAATACTTAGCTGCAAATGATGCAGCTAAGGAAGGTGTTTGGATTAGAAACTTCATTCAAGAGTTGAATGTTGTTCCTAGCATGAAAGACCCCATTACTGTGTTTTGTGACAACACTGGGGCGGTTGCTCAAGCAAGAGAACCAAGATCTCACCAACGGACCAAGCACATTATGAGGAAGTATCACCTAATCCGTGATATTATCAAAAGAGGAGATGTGCAAATTGAGAGGGTCACATCACCAGAGAACGTGGCAGATCCACTTACTAAACCCCTTAGTCGAGAAGCTTTCCAAGGTCATCTTCAGAAGATGGGACTTAGAGTAGCTTTAGAATGGCTTTGACGGGCAAGTGGGAGATTGTTAGGAATAGTGCCCTAGAAAGCCGATTGTATATCCGCTTTGTGCTTTTCCTTATTGTAATCACAGACAATCTTTGAATGAAATAACGAATTGAGGCAACAATTCTTTATATGCTCTTGTTTGGTATGTGTTTACTTTATTTGTGCATGTATGAGAACTCCCCTAATCCTGATGACTTTAGGACTCTACCATTTAGGTGAAATGGTTCACGAAACGAGCCCTATATCACATAAGTCATGATTAGTAAAATACTCCAAGCCGATGAGTCCTACAGACAGTGGGAGTGTCAACCTGACTCCTCTAAAGCTTGCTTGTGGGATCATGCCCTTAAGAAGGACCACCTTGTTTCATGGAGGTGCAACGTGTATAGTTGATACGTGCGTGATACATGAGGGTGCTTACTTTAATAAGTAAGTTCACCGAGGTGCCCCGTGTGAGAACATTCCTAAATGGGAAAGGAAGTTTCTATTTCAGGAAATAGAAACTTCCAGATTAGGAAATATCTCACGAGTCATTGATGTGATTAATTGATCCTTAGACTTGAGGTTCCTTGTCACTTTATGAGTTAACTCTGTAGTCTTAGGTATAAGCTTTAAAGGGTGTCCCCTTAGACAACTGATTCAAGGCTTATGCTGGGGCTGCACAAGTGATTCATGAAAGTGAATGAGAATCAAGAAAGGACCTACACTTGCATTTGCAAGGTGATCTCTTATTGTGTAAGTCCTTCATATGCCATATAGAGTCCTTGGCCAAGGCAATAGATTAAGACATCAAGAAAAGGGTTTCTTGGATTGAGATCAAATGGATATGAAATGCACTTAGCTTTAAGACCGGATTATTAGGGTTCTGATTATTCCCTTACCCTAGATCTTGGTTGAGAGATAGTAAGTAGGAGGATTGTATCTCACATTAATCAATGACTTAAAGGTTCTGTCAAATCCAAACATTCCAATTCAGCTAGGGGCTAAACACCTGTTGCTAGACTATGGTCGTTTAATCTGTGGACTGATTAATTAATTAGTGAATTAATTAATTAGGGTCACTGCTAATTGAATTGAGAACCTAGAGGGTCACACACAACAACTTGGTTACATGAGTTGAGGCTTTAAAATGATTAAACGAGTTAATCGGGGCCAAAGGGTTCCACACGTGTGAAATCACACGTGTGGGTCACGTGCGTGACACGTGTCCTTCATGGACACGTGTGCATCTGCGTGAATAATTATTTGGTGATTAAATAATTAATTTGTTAATTATTTAATAGACTTTGGTTTAATTTTGAATTAAAAAGAAAGTCTTATTTTGGAGAAAAATAATCTAGTTAATTAATTAGATAAAAATAAGTTATTTATTTTAAATAAATAAAGTATAAAATTATCCAAAAATAGTTTGGATATTTTTATCTCTCTTAAAGTTGATTTGAATTAGAATTCAAAGTCAAAGTTGGAAAATACTTGATGATCAAGTAATAGGAGAGAGAGGGACCAAATCCTTGCCCAACAAGGATTGGGGTTCGGCGTCCCTCTCCCTTTATTATAAATAGGGGAGCTCGAGCTCCCCTTAGAGCTAATTGGCAATTCTTTTGGTTCATGTGTTGAACACCATCCTTTCTCCAAGATAAACGAAACCCTAGGTTAAGCCTGAACACTAACTAGAGAACTAGCATCCTTACTAGTTAGATTGTGATCAAGTTGGTGGACTATCTCTAGAGAGCTTCAAGTTAGAAGTTTGAAGATTCGAGCTTTACCAAGGAAAGGGGATCAAGCCGCGAGAAGAGCGTTCTTGGGTGGCTTGAAACGCTTCAAGAAAGAATAAAAGAAAAGTAAGTTTTCTAACTCTACGAATTTGGATACACGATTGTGAGTCCAAGATCCTTTTGTTGGAAATTTTTTTTAAATTCCGCTGCTTTCTGATTCATGTTTTCCAACAACATTTCCCAGAATGGATATCTAACGTGGTGCTCGTGCCGAAACCAGGCGGAAAGTGAAAGGAGTGCATCGATTTCAGAGATCTAAACAAAACATGTCCGAAAGATCACTATCCTTTACCTCGATAGGCCAGTTGGTGGACGCAACAGCTGGTTGTGAAATACTAAGCATGATGGACATACCCAGGGTTACCACGAGAGACCACTGACCGAGGAGGATCGTAAGAAAGTAAGTTTTATTACATCATTCGGAACATATTATTATTTTGTTGTGCCATTTGGATTAAAGAATGTAGGAGCCACATATCAACGAATGATGGATAAAATGTTCAAAGCACAAATTGGAAGAAACATGGAGATATATGTCGATGGCATGTTGACAAAAGCAAGCGGACCAGCTAGCATACTACGGATTTGCAAGAAACATTTACAACACTAAGACATTATAAGTTCAAGTTAAATCCAGCAAAATGTGCCTTTGGAGTGCAGGGGGGAAAGTTCCTAGGATACTTGGTAACAAAAAAAGGGATAGAGGCTAATCCTGAAAAAGTTAAGGCAATTCAGGAGATGCAGTCGCCACGAACTATAAAGGAAGTACAGGTATTAGCAGGAAAGCGTGCGGCTATTGTTCACTTTTTACCTAAATCAGTTGAAAAAGGAAGTGTAACATCCCGCTCCTCTGAAGCACGACTTGATGAAGATCATGGGTAAGTCCTTCCACTTGAATGTTTAATTTAAAATTATGTGACTTATATGATTGAATGTGAACTTAATTTAGCATGTTATTGTTGGGAATAGTGCCCTAAAAATTCAATTTATTGAATTAATTAAATTGAATTTACAGCGAGTTGTGAGTATTTCACATATTGATAATTAATGGCGTGTGATGGTATTCTTATATGAAATATGTTTCATAGGAAAAGACTTGGAATACCGATATTACGTGTCATTAAAGTTCTAGTCGGTAAGATAAGAATATGTTCTTATCATGACTATAACGTGGTTATATAAGATGATTAGTCTTTCGTCATAGGGAATGGTGATTCCAATTATAACACGTTGATGATTTTCAATAGGATTGGAAACATCGAACTGGACCACTGAGATTATTTATTTTATACTGCTATCTAAAATGAATAAAATCTCAAGAAACATTGTACTCTTAATCCTGATAATGTTTCGGCTTTAGGCATGTAGTGTTAGTCACTGTAATATACTCGAAGTGAGGTCTCGGTAACAGGTGGCCAAAATACTTTGTATGATTCGGTGACAACATGAAATGTGCTAAAGAATTATATTGATCGAGGAATCTGTGACCTTGCTGGAAGGTAAAAGATATCCCTGAAATAGATTTGCAAAAGTTCGAATTAAGGCTTTGGCCAAAGCACTTCGTGTGATACGTCACCGAAGTTGTATGTTGAATGTGTTTCACATACAGAGAATTTGAATTTAAGGCGAATCAATAAATTTCAGATTGAAATGAAAAATAAATGATAGTAGTAGCAATTTATTTTTCATGGATATCTACACGGAGGAGTGAAATGCGAAATTATTCTAGATCGAGAAATTCGTGAATAATTTAATTAATTTTAGAGTGCAACAATATTTATTTAGTGGAATTAAATACTGTTAAATGGTAATTAATTACTATCATGAGATGATAATATATTAACCCGTTTGGAGCTAAAATTAATTAGTCCTGCAGGTCCTCATGCAAGCCCCAATTGAAAACCCGAAGAGAAAATACTAACAGGAGAAAGAGAAATGAATTTTCAAAGTGTTTGAAAATAAGCCAAGGGATTTATTTTAAAAAAATAAATCAAAGTTCCAAATATTTGGAACTGCCCGGAATTTTATTTTGGAGAAAATAAAATTTTAATTTTTTTTAAATAAAAATAATTTAAAAAAAGTGACGTGGCACATGACGTGGCACGCCACGTCAGCAGGTTGGGCCCAGTTGGCACTGACGCACGTCCGCGTGGCGCGCCAAGTGGACGGCAGGGATTGCGCCACGTAGCCGTGAAGTAACGATCCAGATTTGGTCCGGAAACGGGTCGGTCAAAGCGGGTCAAACGAATAGGGTCGGACCCTATTTGGATAGGGTCAAACCGGGTCCGATCCGGGTAGGACCAGACCCGGACACATGTCGCATTTTGGAGGTGTCTACGCCCATCAACACGCGCCAACCACTTGGCGCCCTTCCAGTGGCGCGTGGGGACACGTGTCGGCGCGTGGTTGGTGGCGTTGGATTCGCGGTGACGAGCTCTTCAATGGGGCATAATTTGATTGGCCATCCGGGACACGGTTTGTACGCGGTATTGTGAAATGACCATTTTATCCTTGCTTTTGTGTCTAAAATGACCAAAACGCCCTCCGTTTTATGCCTATAAATAGGCTGATCCCCTTGCCATTTTTCTCATTCAATTTTGGGAGAGGTTTTGGCTAGTTCTTAGCTTTGAAACCATATCCCTTTTCTCCTAGTTAATTCCGATTTATTTTGGAATTAATTTTAATTAGGTGTTTGTATATAAAACGCCTAATTTCGGGAGATTAAACCCTGAAAAGGGTTTTCTAGTTTAAAGTTTATTTTCTCTAAGTATTTAGAGAAATACTTTCGGAGCCCACACTCCGAGGGTTTCTCTGGGGTTATTGCAGGGAAGCTCTGCCGGTTTCACGAGGAGATCGGGTATCGGGTTCACGGGAGGTGAATTCGGGAGCTGAAAAAATGCCGTTAGATAGCCATGTTTGCAGTACGTTAATATTTTATGGTTGTATTATTTTAAGCATGATAAATTATATGCTCTTAAGTGTTAATTGCATGTTAGATATTTATCTGCTTAAGTGATTTAAAATTTATTATCAATTGCATGTATATACTTGAGTAGATCCGGCTAGTCTTCCGCTATTGTATTAAAATGTTTTAGAAATATTTTAATACTTGTATTATAATAAAAATTTTAAAATGTGGTCCCGGACTGCTACTGTTCTGGGCCCACCTCCCAGCAGTTATTTATTCGAACTATTCTATGATTAATTGTAAATTTAAATAATTATGTGCGTATATGTTTTAAATCGTTTAATTTAATTTAATTCGAATTTATTTTCATGAAATAATTGTTTAAGTTGATTTTAAATCCCTCACGTTATTTAACTTGTTTAATTGAATTTATTCGAATTCTTTGAGAATTATTTGCCAATTAATTGTTTTTGGGGTGCCGTTAAAGTGTACGAAAGGTTTTCTAAAATTAAATTGAATTAAACTCTAAGTGGTAAAATTCTTTCCTGTTTTAATTTATAAATTGTTTCGGAGTTTGTAAATTTATTGTATGGTACTCAGATTTTATTTTACGATTTTTCAACCCGTTCGGGTTCGGATTAAGTATTCGGAATCGCCCTTGGACCGGCCAAAACCCTCATTCTCTCTCTCCTCCCTTTTCTCTCCCCGAGTTTGGTCGAGACCCCCCTCCCCCAAGAATTGCAACTTTTCCGTCCGGCCACCGATTTACGTAAATGAATAGTCAAAATTGAAGTACTCGACGAGAGGATCACAACCGTACCAATTTCACCGCCCGATGATGACCGACGGAGGCGCTACGGCGCCTAAAAGTAGCGGGTTGCGCTACCCCCCTCAATGGCGAATTCCGGCGAGCTTCGCTGGCCAACCACCCTCTTACCCCATGGTTTTCGACCCCCCTGAACACGTTCTCGACATCAGTTCTGCGTGAAAACCAATGGAAATGGTGGTTTTTGGCAAGCAGCGGTGGCAGTATTCAGGGTGGCCGATGACTGAGTTCCAGTAACCCAACAACGACGATAGCATAGGGGTTTTACTGGGTTCGACGAAGCGAGTCGAATGGTGGCGGTCACGCCGCCTGAAACCCACCGGATCGACGACAGCCCGGCTACTGTTCAAGGTGGCACCAGTTTCGGTAACTTTTTTTGGCAAATATCATATGGGTTTCGAAGGCCTCGTCATGGGTAAGCCAATGCCTTTTACGGATTCGATTTTCGTTTACCGATTTGAGAGTAATTGGATTTTGAAGATTTTGGGGTTTTCATGTTCTTAGATGTGAAACTGGGGACGTTTGGCTTGGAATTTTCAAAAAGTGATCGAGGATTTGGAATGGGCACGAAGATTACATTCTCGGGTGATGTTTCGAGATTTTTTCAGCACGTTTCGACGGCGGACGAACGGTGGCCGGCCACTGTTCCGGCGGCTCCGGTGGGGGCGTTCCGGCGGTCCTCGGACAGTTTGTCCACCTCGTTGTGGTGAGTCCAACGCCACTTCCCGTTCATTAATCGGATGCTCGAATTAATTGTTATGAATTATTTTGTGTATTTAGGAATTATTTGATTTAATTGTTTAAATGTAAATTAAATGCGATTTGCTTGATTTTTCGATCGAAATGTATTCTTATGTATCCAAAATCATGTATTAAATGAATTGTATAGGAATTGATGTTTTCGTTTGCAATTTGAATCCCGATACGTTGAATTTATGCTACTTGATTAACATAAAAGGGGTGTTTGTGTAATAATTTGGAATCCTTACTAATTACATTGTACATGTTATCTCTTGAAATTATATGAATGTGTGCAACACTTGAACTTATATTCCTAATGCGTGACATAAATGAACCGGAGACATGTTGTAGCACCCCTTTACACGTGGAGGTGCCACACCCCCGCACTATAGGTCAATCCACATACGAAACGGCAATCCGTACATGAACTAACCTATAGCGAACGGGTGACAATGCAATACACGACAAGCTAGACGAGATTAACTCATACATGTAACAGAACAAAGCGGAAGCATGCTATACTATCGATCATTTATCAAGTAATTTACACTTGGATTTTACCTATCAATACATTATCATCTCCTAAATACAAAACATGTAATCTTGACAATAATTCCTTGGAAATGATAAACAAATAAGTAAATACACCTCGTGGGGCTCGAATGCAAGGACTCGACTCAGCTCGATTCTCACCTAGCATGTACCTACAAGAACACGACATGTATATTGATTTCCCGAATAACTCCATCACTCCCATGAACCCTATCACACCAATAAACACCATCACTCCAATCTCTCCATCACTCCAATATACTCCATCACTCCACTCCCTCCATCACTCCAATCCCTCCATCACTCCAATCACGATAAAGCATCTTCAAGGTAAGGGGAACCTAAATGGAATGGCCCTTCCTTGTCGATACCCATTCATGCTACGCACGTTAGGATTTATGATTCCCACGTGCGGGATTCCTTCCTCCACCAGTCTCCTGATGGGTTCAGGGGTCATCCCATTTGATACACATTCATGCTACGCACGTTAGGATTTATGATTCCCACGTGCGGGATTCCTTCCTCCACCAGTCTCCTGATGGGTTCAGGGGTCATCCCGACATGCTACGCACGTTAGGATTGATGATTCCCACGTGCGAGATTTCTTCCTTCACCAGTCTCCTGATGGATTCAGGGGTCATCCCATTAATCACATTGCACGCATTGCTTTGCATGAACATGATACCAATCAAACTACACGCATTGCTTTGCATGAGCCTGATTTGCTTGCTATCCGTTGAACGATTCGATCCTGTACGCGCATTGCTTTGCATGATCAAGACCTGCTTGCTACACACTTAAGAGCTTGAAAATGATTAGTGATAAACAGGTATTCCTATACCTATTTGGTCCAAACTTCATAAGACGAGAAACCGTGCAAAGGACAATGTAGCATAATATAATCATATTATTGCATGATATTGATCATATAATAGCATGTTGGGGTTAATTAAAGGTAAAGAAAAGGATTTGGAATTCTCCATTTTATGCAGAAACTTTCTGCCTCTCCAGGGGTCTGGGAACGGCCGTTCCGGCCCTTAGTGTAAAATGGGAATGGCCGTTCCCAGCTCCCCGAAGTGACTCCCGAAGATAGGAACGGCCGTTCCGGCTTACAAGACAAAATGGGAACGGTCGTTCCCGTTCTCGCCGCCCTGCACATTGTTCAAATATATGGGAACGGCCGTTCCCCAATTACAAAGGGAACGGGAAGGGCCGTTCCCGTTTTACAGAATATGCAGAAAACAGAGCAGGAGAACAGGGGAACACGAACCATAACCCAAGATGCCTCAAACACTCATAATTCAACTCTTAATGCATAATCTATAGAAAGGAACTTATATGCATGCTTTAGGAATAACAAAGCCCAATATAAACATACAAATTATGCCTTAATCATCATAATCACTAACTTTCCTCATCTATCAACTCATGCCATATCCTTCCATGATTTCAAGAATTCAAGCACTAATTCAAGTTTAAACCTCCTAATCATGCTTCTAACATCTAAAACACATCCTATTCAAGTTAACCTCAAACCCTAGCTTTATATATGATCAAGAATCATCAATACACACATATACCCACCTTGAAATGAAAAGAAATGGAGAAAATAGAAGATGAAGATGATCAAGCTCTAATTCTTGCAATATTTCTTGAAATTCTTGATGAAAAGGATGAAAATCACTTCTCCCTTTTTAGCTTGGATGTACCAAGAGGGAAATGAAGCAAATATGTTGGTAGTTCTTGGATGAAATGAGAGCAAGGAAGCTTGGAGATTATATAACGATTCATCAAACTTTGAAATATGTGAATTGCCATAATTTGCACTTTAATCCTTCAATTGTTTAAGTTATGCAATTAAGGATGCCAGGTTTGGAAAATGATCAATTAAGAACATCTAAACAATTGAGGCATATTCAGGAAATAATTCAGGTAACAATTAAATTCAATTTGTACAATAATGCTCAAATTGATACATATTACATGTAATCACATTGAAATATAATTTATGCAATTTGTCACGAATTATAAAAATTTAATAAACAAAAGAATTAAAATAATTCTAGCTCTTGGAAAAGTCACACATGTCGTGCGTACCTGGAAAATCGGAATTTGGGGCGTTACACATGTTGTTTACCTTGGAACTATGATTTGTTCTTGCCATGTTTATAATATTACGAATCTCATGCATACTTAAATAATCAATTGCTTTTATCTATGCACTTTACGTCTAAACTTGAGCTTGATGCTCAATTACAAGATTTTAATTGAACTTTATAACCATGAATGATTTAATATTCGTATTTTGAAAGTCTTAATTGTCTAAATTAATCTTGCATGCTATGAATGATTAAATTTGGAACATTATATTTTAGTTTAGGTGATGGCATGATTTGAATTCAATATGTACAACGTGTAAACTTTATGTATGCTTTAATTACGTATGGGAATGACTTGATTGGGATTTGTTGTATGCTTCTTTGACTAAATTACATCCTTTGATGAATAGTTGTAAATTGTAACTTGTTTTCTTGAGATAATTAGATAAGTAACTGATCTTTTGGCCTTGCAATGTGTGAATTTTATATGAAATGTGGTATATGAGTATAAATTATTTGTTTTGCGAATGTGTGTCGTATGAGTTCTATTTTGTGCATTCATGAGCATGGCCGTGCGTCTTTGTAGTTCATTCTTGAGTCTGAGTCCTCTGTTTTGTGTTCAGTTTGGTACAGGTGCACCCGGGGTGGTGATAAGTGCGTCTTGTGGGTTCCGGGGTGAACCGTTTGCTTTGTCTTTAGCTTCGTTTGGTGCCAGACGAGGTTTTCTTTGTTTTTAGTTATGTCGACCTACAACCCTATATGTGTTTTGAGCCCTCTATGCGACTATGTATATATATATGTATTTAAATACGTGTTTTATATGTATTTTGAGGGATTTATCCTGCTTGTTAAAAACCTTTGAAAAAACGATTTTTACTTATATGTATGATATTTTCCGTTTGATTTTGAAAAAGCTTTGGTATGTGTGAGTGTGTAGCTAGTTTGGCTTTGAAAGATAAGCTCTGTTGGAATTTGAATTTGACTTTGAACTTGGGTCCCGGAGAAGTGGTATGGTATCTCGGGACGGCCGTGGGGTCGATGAGCTCTCCCATCAACACAAATCCATTGAGAGATTCGCCTAACCTTAGGAGGTTGAGGAATGGTGGATTTCTTGATCCGGTGGTAACCCCGTCGAAGGTGCAGGGAAGTGATTAAACCCTGACTCGTGTGACTTTGAACGATAGTTAGCACTTGCTACCCTTCTATCACCCGGAGTAAGGTTGGTTTCTGATTTTGTTTTGAATATGAATATGACTTTGAATAAGAGGAGTTTGCTTGGAAAACTCGTACTCACCTAGTTAGTTTGAATTTGAATTTGGTTCGTGAAACGGGAATGGATTCATAATTAATAAAAGTTGGTTGATTTCGGCTTTTGAGCCTTAAACTCTTTTATATATCTATTATCACGTGAAAATTGTTTTAGATTGCAAAAACCATGCCCCGATTCATGAGCTTTTGAATTTGATATATGCTTTGCTCGTATGTATATGTTTGGGTGTGTGTGTTAGTCCCCTCACCAGTTGTTAGGACTAACCCCTCCTCGTTGTTTCTTTTTCCCCCTTCCTTTGTTTGAGTTGCAGGTTTACTTTGGAGTTCGTTGGAGCTAGACGGTTGAGTCGAGTCTTTCATTTATGTTCGTTTTGAGTTCAGTCTTTGTACTTGTATATGTCTTGCATACATTTGAATTCGTTATACATTGTAATTTATATAAGTTTAATTTATTTGTTATGATTATGTTATTCAGGACAGGTTAGGACAAGTTCTTGAACTGGTTGAACCCGCTTGTTTGTATGTTTTTTTTCCGGGACAGGCTAGGATAGGTCCTTGGATTAGTTGAACCCTTGTAATTGATTTATTATATTTGAATTGTATTAATTATGCTCGATGAATGAAGTATTTTTTGAAAGTTCATATTTTACATTGTTTTCGCATTCAGGTTTTGCATCTTTTCGAGTGTACAGGGTTTAGGTACTGTAACGCCCCGACTTTTAGACTGTACAGGTATGACGTCACGAGTGGGTTTAGACCGAGAGTTACGTGACTTATATGTTTTTTAAATTGTAAGTGAACTATATGATTTATATGACCTTTGACTATGCTATTTAAATTCGTTTATCACATGTTTACTTGTTAATTAAATGTTTTCTTTTCCTTCTGCAATTATTTGAATTATATGAAATCCTTGGACTCAATCGAACCTTGTTTCGGACCTCAATCGTTCCCCAACTAAACCCCGGCAACCTAATTGAAGCACTTAAATTCTTGGAGGACCAAAGTGCAAATTCCCTCCTTTCTTCTCCCTTATTACACGATCCAACCCCCATTCCTTTCTCATTCTTCTTCTTCATTTTTTCTCTTCTAACCACAAGACACCCAAACCCTTCTCTTCCTTCTCTCATTTGATCCATCAAGCAAGCAAGGAGGCAAGGAGATTTCTTCCACTTCCAAGCAAGAATTCAAGCTCCATCCTCTTCCTTCATCTTCTCCTCCATCTCTTCCAAGGTATAATGTGAATTTTGTGTATATATGTCATATAAGATAGGGTTTGAATTTCTTTGAGTTTGAAGCATGAATTTGTATGTGTTTGATGCTCTAACACTTGAACCCATGAGTTTCATGCTTGATTATTTGAATTCTTGAAGCTAGAATGTGTATATATATTGTATGTATGTATATGTGTGAATATGTATGTGGGTTTATGAATTTAGGTGTTTTAATTTGCCCTAAACTTGCATTTGATGTTCCTACTTGGTATACTAAATGTTTTAGGGATAATGATTCTCACCCATCCGAACTATAGGCCATTTGGCAATTCACCATCCAAACTATTTCGCCCCCGAAACCACCATCTAAACTTTCAATTCCCGACAAACCACCATCCCACAGTGGTTTTGCCCCTTTTTTGAGCGGTTTTGACTCTTTTTTCAGCGGTTTTGGATGTTTTAACACATAATCTATGGAAAAATAACAAAGAGAGACAGATTTACATGTGTTAAAACATCCAAAACCGCTGAAAAAAGAGTCAAAACCGCTAAAAAAAGGGTCAAAACCACTGTGGAATGGTGGTTTGTCAGGAATTGAAAGTTTAGATGGTGGTTTCGGGGGTGAAATAGTTTGGATGGTGAATTGCCAAATGGCCTATAGTTCGGATGGGTGAAAATCATTATCTCAATGTTTTAAGTGATTTGGGTTGAGTTTTGAGGTGTTTTGGTGATTTTTGGTCTTCTCCCGCGTTTGTGCCCTGTTTTCTGCGTATTTTTTGCCCCTGTTCTGAATCCGCGAGGGTAGATTTGAGGCAGAAACTTTGGATCCTCCCCTGTTTTCTGACTGAGATTGTTTTGTCCCGTTTACCCTCATACGAACTCGGATTAACCTGATTTTTGAATCCACGGAAACCTCTTGAATTTTTTTAACCTGTCCCGCTTAGGTTGGATTTTTTTTTATTTGTCTCCCGTTCAGTCGCTTTGAAGCGACTATTCCTTAGATACACAAGTCATGTTATTTTACACTTGAATCAAATTAAAAATGACCTAAAGTTAGGGATTTATCAATAAGTAATGTTGCGCCAATACCCAACCACTATGACTTGGTGCGTGTGCGGATTTTTCATTTCATACACGTGTCGGGTCCTAGTGCGAGGGATGTGGTGTCTTTCGTTTTGGGTGCTACAGGAAGACCTTTTTTCAAGATCCTAAGAAAGAAAAAATTCTAGTGAGATGATGAAATAGAACAGGAATTTAGAAAGCTGAAGAATCAATTGGGCAGGCTAATGGTACTCACCAAACCAGAGAAAGGAGACACGCTGATATTATACATTGTGGTAGACAAGAAGGTAGTAAGTTCAGTCATGATAAAAGAATATGAAGGAAACCAACTGCCCATATACTTTGTTAGTAAGGTATTAGCCGATGCAGAGGCCAAATACACGATTATAGACAAGGGAGCACTTGTAGTAATAATAGCGGCCAGGAAATTGCGACCATATTTCATGGCGCACAGAGTATTGGTTCGAACAGATATACCACTAAAAAAGGTTTTGATCCGAACGGAGTTTTCAGGAAGACTGGTTCATTGGGCGATTGAGCTAGGCGAGTATGATATAGATTTCGAGGCAAGAAAGGCAATAAAGGCCCAAGTATTAGCTGAATTTATGGTTAAATTAACAGATACACCAGAAAATGAAGCATGATGTACTATTCATGTCGATGGCTCTTCAGGACAGACGGGTAGTGGAGCAGGAATAGTAGTCGTAACCCTGGAACAAGAACACATCGAGTAAGCAATGAGCCGGTACTTTCCAGCCTCAAATAATGAGGCCGAATACGAAGCACTCATAGTCGGGTTATGGATTGCTCTTGGTGTGGGAGCGAACAGATTGCGAGCAATATCAGACTCGAAATTGGTTGTCAAACAGGTCACGGGGGAATATGAGGTCAAAGGATGATCGGATGCGGAGTTATGTGGAACAAGTGCAAAAGTTAACAGATAGATTGATAGAACTCCAAATAACACATGTGGAGCGAACAACAAATGAAAGGGCGGATGTTTTGGCTAAATTAGCTAGCTCGCAAGAAGGAAGTCCAGTACAAAAATTCACTATTTTGGATAATATTCAACAGGTAAGAGCAATGTGTCTGCAATATAAATGGAAATACCGATTGGCGAACACCATATCTCAAATTCTTGAAGGGAGAGCAAAAAACGGGCATAACAATTAAGCAGGCAACAAGGTATGGAGAACTAGAGGGTAAACTATATAGGAAAAACTATTTCTAATTATGGATGAAATGTGCGTCAATAGAAGAAGGAAGACAAATACTGCAGAAGGCACAACAAGGATCGTGCGAAAGCCATGAAGGGGGAAGATTACTAGCCAGCAAAGTCTTGCGAGCATGTTTTTATTAGACAACCATACCAGCAGACACGTTACAAATGGTAAAGTAGTGTAAGGCATGTCAACTACATGGAAGTGCAGTAAGGAATCCGCCTGAGTATCTCAGAAGCATGAGCTCGCCCTGTCCTTTTGCAATTTGGGGTATTGATCTGATAGGCCCAATGCCACGAGCAGTAGCACAAAAACGATTCATTGTGGTCGCAATTGACTACTGTACTAAATGGGTCGAAGCGGAGGCTTTGCCCCCGTATCCGAACAGGATATAATTCAATTTTTTTGGAAAAATATATGTTGTAGATTCGGTATTTCAAGGATACTAATCTCTGATAATGGAACTCAGTCTGTAGGTAACAAGGTCAAGGATTGGTGTCAGGAACATGGTATTCAGCAAAACACAGCGTCTGTAGCACATCCACAAATGAATAGTCAAGTTGAAGTAACGAACAGAATGATTCTCTAAGGAATCAAGATCAGGCTAGAAGACCATGCAGGGAGGTGGTGGGAATAGCTATTAAATGTCCTATGGGCTTACAGGACATCACCGCGACGAGCGACCCAAGAATCACCTTTCAGCATGGTTTATGGGATAGAAGCGATCATACCAGCAGATATACTAGGCCAGTCCCACAGAGTTGAAACATTCAATATCGTAGAGAATGAGCAACTTCTCCGAACAGATTTAGATCTCATTGACGAACATAGACACTTGGTATATGTACGGGAGGAGCGGTACAAGGCAAAGATGCGGATAACCTTTAACAATAAAGTACGTCCGCGAGGATTCCAAGCAGGGGACTTGGTCCTGAAGCGAGCAGAGGTATCAAGAAGTGTTGGTAAGATAGAGAGATCTTGGGACGAACCACATGTGGTAATCGAAGTACTGATAGGCGAAGCATACAAGATAGCAGAAGAGGATGTTCATGGCAATCACAAGGAACTACCTAGGGCTTGGAATGCCCAACATCTCAAGAAGTATTACGTCTAGACACCAAGGTTGCACTCTTTTCCTTCGAAGGGGTTTTTTCCCATGAGGTTTTCCCCGACGAAGGTTTTTAATGAGGCAGTTTCCCTATCCTTACTATTTTTGTACTTGTTGATTCAGTTTTCAATAAAAGTTTCTTCGTGATAATATGCTTGAGTACTGTGTTTGACGATACGCGAATGATTTTGATTTAAGAGTTTTCAATCGCATTTAAGTTGAAAACGTATGAATGATTTTGGTTTTCCTTAAGCAACAAAGGTATAAGTGTAGTGTATTTTTTGAAGCAATAGATATATTTCTTTTCCATCTTTTTGGAGTAAAAGATGTACGAAATTTTTCAATCTTTTCCGAGAAAAAGATGCATTGAGGAGATTATTTCGAGTACAAGGTATGGATTCTTGTTGTTTTCTCTGGAAAAAAAAAAAGAAAGCTATTTCGCAAACATAAAAGGTGCAGCTATTGTGGAGGATAATTTGTTTGATAGCTGAGATAGCGAATAGAATTTCTCTACAAAGTGATAATAGAATATGTTGATCACTTACTATGTTTTTCGAGCCACGAATGAGTTTGATTTATGAAGTTTTGTTGATAGATTATTGCTATCTTTCTTTTTCCGAGCAATAGATCATACGAACAACTTTTTCCGAGTAAAAGAGATAGGGTAAGATATGTGATTATTTTTGAAGAAATGTATGCCGAATCCACCAAATAAAATTCCTAAACTACCAAACTTAATAAATTGTGTATAGTGGTAAAGGGTCTATCCCACAGAGATTGGTTGGTCTCGTAATTCTCCAATAGCCAAGCAAACAAGCAACAAAAATTAAAGGATGGTGGAGGTTAACATAATTAACTAAGTGCAGAAAATAAAGAACAAACTAAAATTAAATAAACCAACAACAAAGAAAAAACTTAAAGTAGCTAGGAAATAGGACTCTAGTCAAGTTATTATTTCGATTCATGTTTGTAATCTGATCATTGATGCACAAATAAGCTTAAAATCCATCGAAGGGCTGGCTATAGTGTCAACAAGCTCTGAACACCTAGTACTTTCTCACTTATTCGGTGATTAAGATATGATCTTTACCAACTCCCTAACCAATAAACAACCTTGTAGCTATGATCTCAAGATTTAATTTAATGGCAGTTTTAAAGCACGAAAAGAACACCCACCCTAGCCAACAAACATGCAAGCTCGGAATGCTTAAGCTATCATGCATGCATCTCACCACTTTGAAACAAACAAAGGTAAGTTATCCATGGTGTTTAACTCTTTATCACAATTAAAATGACAATTATAGATCAATTTAATTTATGAAGTTTGATAGGTGAGTTTCAAGACAACGAATTAGCCAAATTAATAATCCATCAACAACCCCGTAGCATACAAATCAAACACATGCAAAGTACCAAGGATTAAAAGCTATAAATCAATTAGACCTCACAAATCACAACATGAATCTTGGAAATAACTGAACTAGAAATAAAGGGCTTAGTTGTTGTTCATTCTTCACAAAATATTCAACTAAGAAACTATTAAAGAACTGAAACTAAATGCCAAGATTATCTAAAAAACATATATTAGAGTACTTCATAAACTAAACATGGAATTCAACTAAATGAAGGAAAGGAAAGGGAATTTCTTGCTCTGATCAAAACAGGGGGATTAAGCCCCTGTTCTTACTCTGTTCCAGCAGCAGCAGCTACTGCATTTCTTCTTCTCCAGCCCCCCAAGATGAATATCTGCTTTTTCTATTCTCAATTAAGCTTATAAGCCCCTCCTTTGCAAGTTGGGCACACACTTCAAGGAAAAGCACTTTTGCAAGTCCCCAAATCACAAATTTAATTCTTAAGATGCACACTCTGAAGTAAAGGAGCTACAAGTAGATTTAATTGCCAAAAAGGAGAAGTCAGCCGAAATTGTTGACTTGGGTGAGTTGTCTGCTATGTCACCCTTAGTTTTAGCTATGGTCATAACTTGAAGGTCATGGCTCAAATTTTTTTCTTTACTTATCGCTTCTTTTAGTCCAGATTTTTCATAATCCTCCATTCCAAAGTATTTAGACCTGCAAAGCCATGTTTAAGCATAATTAAGTATATTTCTAGTTAAATACAGGGGAAAAATTAAAGCAATTAAAGCACTAATTACACACTAACACTGACCCTCTCCCTCCCCAATGTTTTTAGTTGCAGGTTGTGCTTTGGAGTTGAGCTAGGCGGCATGAGTCGAGTCCTTGGAGTCTGTCAAGTCATTTGTTTAAATTTGAGTTTTTTGCATTCACATTTTGTTATTAGGATAAGTTTGTACGAATGTATGCTTTGTTTATGTTATAATATGAATTCTGGACAGGCTTCTAGGGATAGATTGAACTCATAGATTTATGATTTATGTTTTATGTTGATTTCGTGATTAGGTATCTATGCTAGTTGAACCCGTCAACTATTCTTGTATGGATTGTTTTGGTTATATGTTTTGCTTCCGCTTGTGCACTTGCTTTTGTTGATTTGATTTTTTGTAGTCAAACGTCCTGCCTAGCTTAGGAGTGAGTCTGTCTGCCTCTCGTTCGCCTCTGCTTGGTTCATGTACAGACTTTCATTCTCGTATGTGAATTAGGTTTTGGTGTGGGGGATGTGGTGACCCACCGTGAGGGATGCTACACCGTTTGATTCATTCCAAATTAACTCAAAAGCTCGGTGTTTCATGAGTGGCATAGTTACTGAACTCTCACCACTCGTACATTCTAACTTAAGGGATCACCTTGAGAGAGCTATTCCACGGTTCGTTGTGTGCCCCGAAAGTCTGTTGTAATCACGACCCTCAACTTACTGCATAACCACACACTCGTACACTCGGAGTTGTCTCACGAGTCAACTAAACACTCATCAAGCATCAAATGCATGCATCAAAAAATAAACACGATTCAAATAACAATTTAAGGATGCATGATGCACGTGCCATGAACGATTTGTGTACCGTTCACCGGTATGCTCCTTGAAGTTATTCCCAAAAGAGGATCTTTCTTCATCATCATAATAGTTCCCCATTATAATACCCATAGGCACTACTTCGGTTCTTTTCTCGGATAGCATTTTCTTCTTCTTGTAACCTAGGAAGAGCTTATCCAAAGTCTTCTAATAATCTTCGCCGACTCTCTCCTCAGGGCACGTCTGGATAGTGAATCAATCTCCATGTCCCGAAATTACAATCGGCCACCCTTGCTCTCAAATCTCAAGTCGATCCCTTACCCTAACATGTGTCGAATTTGTTTGAAGTTATACCTTTGGAGAAGGACTCCGTGAAGTCTCGGATAGGGATTGACCCTTATAGGTCAACTTCCATCCCCAACACCTTACCATGCTCGTGTGAATAATGAGTTCGAAAATGTGCGGACTTTTGTCAACAATAATCACCTTCTTTATTAGTAACCATGCCTTACAATATCTTTTATCCTCACCCTTAACCTTACATGTGGACTCTTCGTACCATTTCTCTCTTCAACTCTTCTCTTCATACGTTGGAGAATATGGTTCGGTTACATAATAGGAGCAACACCCTAACAAGTAGACACTAAATATGCGTGTCGGGTTAAAAGTGCAAATGGTATGTATCACATAATCATCACTTGAGCACATAACAAACCACAAATAACAATTATAACATATAGGACAAATAATTACAAAAGTAAATATGGTATGGATGCACGTGTTATGAATGCAAGTACCTCTACTTTCGGATTCATTTTGACTCCTAATTCGAAGTCCTTGGTTCCGTCTCCCTGGTTTATAATCTTTCGCCCTTTTGCAATTGGGAAGTTGGTGCTCCGAGGAGCCGCAAACATAGCACATCTTTAGTCTGATCCAACATATGTCTTAAGTGTGGTTGGTCTCTCCGCAATGGGCGCATGGTTGGAACTCTCTTTCCGACCGTGGAGGCTTTCCAGTTTTATGCTTCTTCCGAAGCCCTTTCCCGATTTGAGCACCACGGTGTGTGGTTCTCTCTACTTGTAGATTAGTGCAGGAGCCCAATTCAAGTCTCGGCTCCAAGATCTCATCTCCTTCACCTTTGGTTAGCCTTCGGGTTTCGATCCTTAATGCCTTTATCGTAGCTTTGGTCCAAATACTCGTATTTTCTGCAATTAGAGTCTCATTGAACTCTTCCTGAAGGCTGTCCATGAAGTATCTAGCCTTTATCTTGTCGTTGCTCGCAATGTGGGGCACGAAGATGCTGAACCTCTCGAATTCCTCGATGTACTCCATTATCGTTCTATTTTCTTGTTTCAATGTGAGGAACTCCTCGAGCCTGCGATCCCTCAGAATTGATGGAGTGTACCTCTTTCGAAACTCTCGGACAAACATATCCCATGTCAACTCTTCATTCGTTGCCCCCTAGTTGTGACGTAACCCTTATCTACCACTATCGATGTTGTCCTTGGAGGAGAAAAGAAGTAAGGTATGCTCTATATTGAGGGTTGCACGACCAAACTTCAAAGATGCTCTCTATTTCGGAGAGCCACTCCTCGACGCTAATATCATCACCTCCTCTAAATTGGGGAGGATTAAAAGCTCTAAACTCCCGGTACATAGTTGTCATCGGAGTCTATAGGTTGCACCATAGTTGGAGGTTGTCCTTGATTTGGTTGAAAGTGTTGGAACATTGCGGTCATGAACTCCTCAGCGTTGAATGATGGACGAGGATGTTGGTGAGGTGGATGCCCATAGTTTGGTCGTCGTGGTAGCATCCTGAAAAGCTTAACTAAGCCAATATATAAATATGCATGCTGGTTAATTAGTAAATGGATATGGCACATAGGTAAACCAACTAAGAGCAATCAAGGAATGCAATGCATACGGAATGTAAAGTTAGCAAGTTGATAGAAATCAAACACATAGCTTAACAAATCACAATGCAATGCACACATAATCAAATTGTCCCTATATCATTAGACCTAGATAGACACAAATCGATATTGAACCCCGATTTTGCAACCTAGGGCTCTAATACCACTTTAGGATGTAGCACCCGAACCGGTGGATTACCACATCCCCCGCACCTAAACCCGAACACACATATGAAATGGAAGTCCATACATGTGCCCAAGCCTAAGCGAACGGGAGACTTACACACACTCTAGGGTAGGTAGAGCTAAAACCAATAAAAATGCGCAACAACAAAGTAAGAATAGTGGAAGCGTGCATATACATATCAACAACGCATCAAGATTGAGCATAAAAGAAGCCATTACAACCGGAGCAACATAATATCAATCATAATATTGAAAATATGCATTAGATAACCAAATCATATACAATGTCCCAAAGTATGCAAAATGGAATGTGAACTCGACCTATACGATAAGATAGACTCGACCGACACACTCCTCCGCCTAGCTCGAACCAAAGTCATGCATGCAAGGTAGCCACGAATGGCCGTTTCCTCCTTTTCTTCACAAAAGGGGAACAACTGTTTGGTAAAACAAATTCTCCCTTCATCATGGCCAGAATGGCCATTCTCCATGCAGCACCATAGGTTAGAACGACAGTTCGTGCATAGCCAAGTCACTTGCACATCCAAACGACCGTTCGGGTGTTTCCTTATGTAATATCGAATGCCCGTTCACGACAACAAGCTACTTCTTCCTCAATTCGTTGATAGCAATAGCATATTGAAGGTAACAGCAGCAAAGCATGAACATAACTACCATGAGAAACAAGTTCATAAATGTAACATAGAAGCTTAATAGGTCAAGAAAAAACATCCATGAGTTTAAATGACACAAGAATGCATCAAGAATTCACAAAATGACATAAACCCTTACTATTCATGCTCTTGGTCAAACATATACTTCGGTATAAGATCGGGAGGCAAAATAGGAGCAGAAACAAAGCTTAAGTCATGAGGAACACGAAATTAACCTTGGATCGAAAATCAGAGAAGAAACGGACAAGATATTTGAGCTTGAAGGTAAAATGGCCAAAGTTTCTTCTTTCTCCTTTCTTCATTTGAGCTGCTACGTTTTGTGTCTTAAAAGGGGTGAGAGAGATGGGTTTTGGCTAAAAACGAACAAGAAAAATCGGTTCGATTAGGTTCGGTTCAAGGGCGGTTCGATTCAATCGGGTCAAATTTAAAGCTTAAGGAGTTTAAAGGGCTTCAGAAAAATATGGGGTTTATTCTGTTGGACTCGAATCGTCGAAACAAATCCAGTGGTGGTTTTGAAATTCAAATTGGAATTCCCGAGTTCGAGTTAGCCAAAAAGGGGCTAAGAATAGCCTATTTATAAATAGGCCCCCAAACTTATCAAAAAGTGCAACTAGGTTCAACCATAAGGGTAAATCATCCATAAAACATCCTAACATCATAGAAAGGTATTCATAAATCATGTAATTCAATTAATCACATAATTGACATATTTGGCACTGAATTCACGAAAAACAATTATGAACGAGGAAATATGTTTTAATTTAAACACATAGGGCAAATTGATCACTTAATTGAGTTAATTAGCGTATATATATTAAATTAAAAGAACACAATTACATAAATAAACCCTCTCGTGATGTTGTACTTGACTTACCGAAGAAACAGGGTGTCACAACACCCGGCGACTATGGGTAAGGACCCCCGGGACGGTATCGGGCCGTCAGGTTTCACTCATGTGCTTAGTTTTCATTTGAGGTATCACGCACGACTCTGGGAGCTTGGGAAGATGTGGTATTCTTGAGTTGTCGGCATAAAAACCGGCGATGTGTTGTGGGATCGCTATCCCTCATGGTTATGTTATGATGGTTAGGGTCACACGGCTCTTTCATCATTGGTGTGAGCGGGGAGATATGTTTATGTATTTGTTTTCTTATGATTTATGAGGAGTAAAGGTTGAAAGTTCGTACTCGCCGAGCATTATATTTGTTATGCCTTGGAGTTGTGAAACGGGATAGTGTTTATGAAAATGCTTTCTATATGTATAAGTTTGTATTGAATTACGTTTTGGTATGTAAAACCTAATCCCGATTCATGATTCCACCTTTGTTATGTGTTGTGCTCTATTATGTATAGTGTCTGGGTGTTCGTTAGCCCCGTCTCTTAGTCGTTCGACTGACCTCTTTCTTTACCTTTTAGTTGTAAGTCTTTTGAGCTCGAACTAGACGGGGAAGTGTGTCGTACGAGTCGTACTTGTCTGTGTAGGTTGAGTTAGGTTACATTTTGTTTACATACACTCTTTCTATGATATGTATTTTTATAGTGTCTGGGTGTTCGTTAGCCCCCTCTCTTAGTCGTTGGACTGACCCCTTTCTTTACCTTTTAGTTGTAAGTCTTTTGAGCTCGAACTAGGCGGGAAAGTGTGCCGTACGAGTGGCACTTGTCTGTATAGGTTGAGTTAGGTTGACATACACTCTTTCTATGATATGTATTTTTGGATGACGCCTTTGTAGCTTATGTTATAGGTTCTTTTGGGTCGTGTTGGCTTTTATGATAATATATGCTAGTTGAATGGTGTATGTTGATTAATTGTTTCCGCTAGTATGTTTGTGTTGTTTCTTTCACGCACTCTGAGTTTTCTATCTTAGCTCCACCTAGCCTAGTGTTTGTGTTGGTCTCTTGTTTGCTTTAACTTGTACTTGTGTACGAATTTCCCATTTTGTATACGAGTTCGGGTCTTAGTGTGGGGGATGCGTTCTCCCCCGTTAGGGGTGCTACAAAAAGAGAATTTCCTCATTTGAGATCTATCGATTTCAGAACAGGCGATCTAATGACTTGAGGGCAGAAAACTTAGCCCAAGAAGAATATTTAATTGATTGTAAAATCCCCTAAGAAGAATATTTAATTGATTGTGAAATCCAAGAATCCAAGTATGAGCAACAAAATTGTGGCCTGCATTCTTTGGAGGAAAATAATTATGGCTTAAGGGAACTATTTAAAGACAATCATGATGTTCGTTCCATTAAGCCCCCACCTACTATGAACTCGACATACGAAGATGATGTGATATCCACTGAAGATGCTAATCCATCATTTGAGGCGGGAATTGATGCGGTGGTTGACAAAATAATTGATTGTGCTTTGCCGGTTAATAAAAGAAGCAAAAGAAAAATAAAAAGAGAAATTGTTAAAAAAAAATGAGATCTCACCTATGATTCCCGAACCAGAACAACAAATACAGTCGTCAAGCGTAGAATGTATTGAGGCAACCTATATGCCAGAATTGAAATCTCAAATTGGTGTTGTATTTGGAAGTTTACAAAAACCTGAATATTTAGGCTCTAGCACGAGCACACCGACTAGTACAGTCAACCACTCCAGCTAGTGATTCAGTCAAGTTAAGTTCTTGTAAAATATCAGAGTCGTCACCCAATGAATATCTTCTTAATGCATACACTAAAACTCGGTCTTCAGTGCATAAACGTTCCTCATCCGGTGGGATTGAACTAGTTAAGTTTCACTTTGAAGATATATTCGTTCCTAAAAGATAATCTTTTTCTTTCGATCGACTTTCAACTTATTGAGATAAAAATAATGATGATTGGGACTACGAATACAATATGAAATAGTTTACTTCGCCATTTTCCAATCCATTGGCTTTGGGTTAATGACATATGGATTGTAATGTAATTAAACAGCCCAGTGTATACCTGGGCTGTTAACTAAAGTGGGTTAAGTGGATTTGGGTGGGATGTTTACTTTGAACTGCATACTCCACTTGTTATCATCTAAAATGCCCATATTATCCTCATAAAAAGCATGTGTGGAACTCAACGCATAAATTTAACAAGAAAATAAAGGTAATTGAGTAATTTGCCTTTACCCATCCACATTGGGTTAAATTGCAACTCTAATTTTGAGTTGCAAAATACAACTCTGACACACCATACCAACGCAAGGCTAGCGGGCCGCATGCAGGTCTTGACCCAAACGAGGTAAACAACCTTAAGAGGCAGATACCAAAGCTAATCTAATGTATTATGCCCAAGTAAACTATTTCAATGAAGATTATCAATATTGTTACAAAAGACGCAATTAATGGTGGAATGCCATTGTGATGCTGAACCTACACACTTAATGCATTGCGTTTTAAATGCATAAATGCACAATAAATTCTATTGTGTAGATGTAAATTCTTCTTATAAATAGTACATAATTTCAGTACATTACATACACACAGATTTGGAACAAGATTTGTAATACATATTACAGAAAGTATTAAATATATCTCATACTCAGTATTAAGAATCATTCAATTATTTTGTCCTATTTCACGTATTTACAATTTCAGTTTTACAACACGTTATCAGCACGATCGTTCTATTTTCTCCGACGAATCGACTAGAAAACAAGAGTAATATTTTCTATCTATTTATTTACATTCTCAGATTACTTATCCATTTACAATTTCCTATATAGTATTATTACAAGTGAGTATATCTCCCCATAATAATTATTTATATATAATAAAATGTTAAAATCTCATAATATTACTTAATTATTTATATCCAATGGAAGACTAAACCTCCTAATAATATTAACTTATTTATAATGAAAGCCCGAACCTCCTAATAATATTTATTTATCTGTAATGGAAGATCATGCCTCCTTTATTCATTTATGCAGTACATAATTAAATGCATTTAAATTATGTTCTAATTGTTAATATTTATACTTATGTATTAATTGTTTTGCATATGTTTTTATTAACATTAAGCATGCATAGCTTATTCTCATTAATACTTACATATACGTTTAATTGCATGCATAACTTATATTTATACTTACGTATTAATTGCTTTTACATTTATTTGTGCTCTTAGTAAAATAAAATAAAATATATATGTATCATCTTCATTGTACTTTTCATGATCCCTTAATTTCTCACGGGTATAAGATTTAAACTTAGCATTTAAATTATTTTATGTGTTATTTGATAGAATAAATGTGCTAATTATTTTCTCTATCTTATATTAGTTGCAAGTATGTCAAATCTTACGAAGCTTGAGTTCGCTGCTCTAGATCTCACTGGAAAAAATTATTTGTCATGGGTTCTTGATGCAAAGATCCATCTAAATGCAAGAGGTCTTGGTGAAACAATTATGAAAGAATATGAGGCATCAAGCCAAGATAAGGCTAAGTCCATGATTTTTATCCGTCATCACCTTGATGAAGTATTAAAAACTAAGTATTTAACTGTAGAGGATCCGCTTGAATTGTGGGACAACTTAAGGGAGAGGTATGATCATCAGAAAACTGTTATTCTCCCTAAGGCTCGTTATGAGTGGATTCATTTGAGGCTACAAGATTTCAAAACTGTATCGGAGTATAACTCAATAGTTTTCAAAATCAGCTCTAAGCTGAAATTGTGTGGTGAACCCCTTACTGATAATGATTTACTTGAGAAAACCTACTCTACTTTTCATCCCTCAAATTTGCTCCTGCAGCAATAATATCTTGAAAAGGGTTTTACAAAATATTCTCAGTTAATCACATGTCTCTTGGTAGCCGAAATGAATAATGAGCTTTTATTGAAAAATCATGAAAGCCGCCCCACTGGATCTGCTCCTTTGCCAGAAGCAAATGCAGCAGTACACAACTACCCCGGAAGAGGTTGTCGTGGTCATGGACGAGGTCGTGGCCGAGGGCGTGGGTGTGGGCGTGGGCGTGGACAAGGACATAGAAACTGCAGTTATCATCATCCTGGTGGTCCTTCTGGAAGCCAAAAAAATAATCATTTAAGCAAACAAAGAAAAGACAAATTTACCCAAAATGATCATCAGAAGGGTATAGAAAACCCATGTTTTCGATGTGGTCTAAAGGGCCACTGGACGCGTACCTGTCGTACGCCTGACTATTTTGTTAAGCTATATCAAGCTTCAATCAAAGGAAAGGGAAAAAATGTTAAGGCAAATTTTGCAAATAATATCCCTGATTTCGATAATCCAGATAACGAGATTGAAGCAAATATGACTCTCAAGGATGATGAATTTGACAGCTTCGTCGGTATCACGCATCTCGATACGACTGATTTTCTCATGTCGAATGAACTCTAACTTACATAGTTGATTATTAGTTATATGCTATTTGAACTTTCTCTCGTATTGTATTATGTTTTATTTCCTATCATTATGTACCCCGTTTTGCTATTAGTCTTATTATCCCACTTGTTATTTTCATTCCCTTATTATGAATTTTTTATTTTGATTATGAAGATATGGATACAGCACTGCATTCATACGAGATTGACTCAAATAAAAGGAATATATGTCTTGCAAACAGTGCCACGACGCACACAATCCTAAAGGATAGAAAATATTTCTCTCATTTGACAAAAAGTGAAGCAAATGTCAATACTATATCGGGCAGTGCAAAATTGATTGAAGGCTCCGGAAGAGCTATAGTATTACTACCCCATGGGACAAAGTTTATAATTAATGATGCATTGTTTTGCTCTAAGTCCCAAAGAAATTTGTTGAGCTTCAAAGATATCCGTCTTAATGGATATCACATTGAAACTGGAAATGAGAAGAATACTGAATACTTGTATATAATAATTATTGAATTTAACAAAAGGCGTGTTTTGGAAAAATTACCTGCTTTCTCATCAGGTTTATATTATACATGCATAAGTGCAATTGAAGCACATATGCCATCACAAACCAGAAGTTTGTGGATCCACAAGATTTTATTATTTGGCATGATCGATTGGGTCACCCCGGTTTAACAATGATGCGAAAGATCATTGAAAGTACATAAGGGCATCATTTAAGGAACCAGAAGATTCACCAAATAAGAAAGAATCCGTGTACAACTTGTTCTCTTGGAAAATTGATTGTGAGACCATCACCAGTTATTGCATCTTGATCCACGCAGTTGGAAAATGATATTTCATGGTATGAACCATCATTATTGCATCTTGATCCACGCACAAAGCAGTGTGAGATGGAAGTACAAAAGATTGTACACTTGTAAAGTATTGCAAATCAATTACCAGATGCTTTTACAGATGCAAAACGAGTGACTAAGTCACATATACCAGCTGTTAACGCTTCTGCTCGAATTGAGGTTCCAAAAGGTCAACCTGAGAAAAATATTGCTCATGAATCTACGGCACGCCTGAAGCGTGGTAGACCTCCTGGATCGAAGGATAAGAATCCTCGTAAAAGAAAAGGAGCTAATATGAATGATGATCATCGTATAGAAAAAAGTGTCCCAGAAGAGACAATAAATGAGAAAGATATCACAAAAGGAATTTTGAATAAAGAAAGTGTCCCAGAAGAGACACAAAACGAGAAAAGTGTTCGAGAGGAAACACAAAGTGAGATAAATGAAGAAATCTTAATTAATTACTTGTATTCAAGAAAACTGCGGAATCAAAGTGATATCAACATTGATGAAATATTTTCTTACGCTGTAGACATCATTCATGAAAATGAAGATCATGAACCAAGATCTATCATTAAATGTCAAAATAGACATGATTGGAATTAATGGAAAGACGCTATTCAGGCTGAATTAAATTCTTTGAATAAAAGAAGTGTGTTTGGACCTATTGTCCCCACACTTGAAGGTGTAAAACCTGTCGGGTACAAATGGGTTTTCGTACGAAAACGAAATGAGAAAAATGAAGTCATAAGATATAAAGCAAGGCTTGTTGCCCAAGGATTTTCTCAAAGACCCGAAATTGATTATGAGGAAACGTATTCTTCTGTCATGGATGCAAGTACGTTTAGATATTTAATCAGCCTTACAGTTTCCCAAGAATTACAAATGCGTCTAATGGATGTTGTTACAGCTTAATTGTATGGATCACTTGATAGTGATATTTATATGAAAGTCATTGAAGGATTTAAAATGCCTGAAGCATTAAAATCAAAACCTAAAGAGAAATGTTCGATCAAATTACAAAGATCTCTTTACGGGTTAAAGCAGTCAGGACGCATGTGGTACAATCGCTTGAGCGAATTCCTATCAAAGAAAGGATATGTGAATAATCCAATTTGTCCATGCGTATATATTAAGAGAACAGTATCCGAATACGTTATTATTGCTGTCTATGTTGATGATTTGAACATTATTGGGACTGCCAAAGAAATCCATGAAACGGCAGCATATTTAAAGAATGAATTTGAAATGAAAGATCTTGGGGAAACCAAATTCTGTCTTGGTTTGCAGATTGAGTATAAACAAAATGGAATTTTTGTACATCAATCAGCTTATACCGAAAGAGTGTTGAAATGCTTTAATATGGATAAAGCAAACCCTTTAAGCGCTCCAATGATTGGGAGATCGCTAAGTGTAGAAACAGATCCATTTCGCCCTCGCAAAGAAAATGAAGAAATCCTTGGATCTGAAACACCATACCTCAGTGCAATCGGGGCTCTTATGTATCTTGCTAATTGTACTAGACCTGACATATCTTTTGCAGTTAATTTATTAGCAAAGTTCAGCTCATCCCCAACTAAAAGACATTGGAATGGGATTAAACATCTATTCCGATATCTTAGAGGTACAGTTGATTTGGGATTATTTTATTCTAAAAATACAAACAATGTTTTGGTTGGTTATGCAGATGCAGGATATCTATCAGATCCACACAAAGCTGGATCCCAAACAGGTTACGTATTTACACTTGGAGGCACTGCAATTTCTAGGAGATCGCAGAAACAAACACTTGTTGCTACTTCTTCCAACCATGCTGAAGTCATTGCACTTCATGAAGCGAGTCGAGAATGTTTTTGGTTAAGATCTATGACACAACACATCTTGACTTCCTGTAGCATATCAATTGATAAAAGTCCAACGACGATATATGAAGACAATGCCGTATGTATTGCTCAAATGAAGGAGGGATATATTAAAACTGACAGAACCAAACATATCCCACCGAAGTTTTACCAATATACACAAGATCTTGAGAAGAATAGCGAAATCAGTGTACAATATGTTCAATCATGTCACAATTCTACAGATCTCTTTACAAAGGCGCTCCCCACTACAATTTTCAAGAAACATGTCCATGACATTGGAATGCCTCATCTTCGAGATTTATGAAAAGATCTACCGATGTTAACAATAGGGGGAGCATACACAACTGTACTCTTTTCCTTCTTCAGGTTTTTGTCCCACTAGGTTTTTCCTGATAAGGTTTTTAATGAAGTAGCACTAAAGACATATATAAGAGAGATATTTACAATAACATTCCAAGGGGGAGTGTTACAAAAGACGCAATTAATGGTGAAATGCCATTGTTATGCTGAACCTACACACTTAATGTATTGCGTTTTAAATGCATAAATGCACAATAAATTCTATTGTGTAGATGTAAATTCTTCTTATAAATAGTACATAATTTTAGTATATTTCATACACAGATTTGAAACAAGATTTGTAATACATATTACAGAAAGTATTAAATATATCTCATACTCAGTATTAAGAATCATTCAATTATTTTTGTCCTATATCACGTATTTACGATTTCAGTTTTACAACAAATATGACATTTTTGAAAGTTTTTGATGAAATGAATGTTATGCTCTTTAATTTGAATATGAATATGGATGCTTATCTAATTTATTTCTTTTTATGTTGTTTTAATAAGAGTTCTGGTTCTCAATAAAATCCTCTTTTTATTTAAAAAAAAAAAAAGAAGTACTCTCTTCCTCAAATGTACTGTGTACGTTAATCAATTACTACTTGATTGTTCCAGGTAAAGTCTACTACTGAGTGGAGAAACCCAAAGTCTTCAACAATGGCGGACAGAAATCGTCGGCCTTACAGGCCTATTAACAGAAGAAACAATTTTTCCTCTTCTTCGTCTTCTTTCTCCGATTCTTCAAAATCCCACAATCCCTACCATCTCAAACCTTCAAATCCGGATCCCAATAGCACTAGAGTTACATCTATAAAGAAAGCCACAACTAGCAATTGGAACAGTGATGATACTAGCAGATATGATACTGATGAATTTCCCACATTAGTCGGAGCTTGCCCTTTTATGTGCCCAGGTATTCTCATCACTCCCTTTTGATTTTTTGGGTCAAGATTCATTCTTTTTACCTTTTTTTTTTTTTTTGTAAAAAAGGAAATATTATGATGAACCCATGTTTGCTGCAGTGGAGGAGAGGGCAAGACGTGAGAGGCTTAGGGATTTAGCTGTATTTGAGAGGCTCCATGGAAATCCAGTCAAAACTGCGCCGAATCTTGCTGTAAAAAAGGTGCTATAAATTATCAATTTTTTAGCTTATTATTGAAGCTCAAAGTTATGGATATGTCTTCTTATGATATGATTGCTGCAGATGCATAGGGGATCACTTGGTCACACCCATGTTGGGTGACATGTATCTTGTAGATTTATAATAATATTTCAAATCTACTTATATTTTGTTAGTTATTTTGGTGTGTAATTTAGCCATTTAACCACATCTCTTGATATTGGTATGAGGGTATATAATTTTCCCAGAAAAGATAAATGAGGTTACCCTTTCTTGATCAAAACCAGATATAAGCAAAAACTATGAACATATTAATAGTGGCTGTATCCTTTTTTTTTTGTTTTTTGGTTCAAATAGTGGCTGCACCTTAATGTACTCAAATAACACTGATTTGTTGCAGTTTGAAAGGCATACTTTGTGACCTAATATTTGTCAAAATAAACAAATAGGTATATTTGTTATATCTTCTGTGATACAAGATTTAAATACAAAGACATAAAAAAATTGATCTTCTCGTTACGTGTTAGTTCTGCAGAACTATAAGCTCAAAAGACGTGCAAGCTTCTGATGTACGGCCTGTGTCTGTGTTGGAAGACACTCTAAATTATCTTCTCAAGTTGCTGCATTCAAGTGATCATCCTTTTGAAGTGGTTCATGATTTCGTATTTGATAGGACAAGGTCCATTAGGCAAGATCTTACCATGCAGAATGCTGTCAGTGATCAAGTGATAGATATGTATGAGAGAATGGTAGGTTATTTCTACTTGTATATGTTGTGTGATTGTTATTATTTATGTTAAGCAACAGTATTATTTCTTTTTGTTTCTTCATAAATTTATTTCGCTATCAGTTCTTCATTTTGAGGTTATGTGTTTGACTTCTTATACTAAACTAATTAATTCACGAGAAATAAGATAATAAATTCCAGGTATTGATATCTTACCTGCTAATTGTTCTTGGTTGTGTTGAAACTTCTCTTATCAATCTAATTTGAAGTTTTATGGTGATTCCTGCCCTCCAAAATTTTAATCTCTACTATGTAAGAGTGAAAATTAAATATTAAAATTTAAAATTTCTATTGGAAATTTTCCTTTTTGCCTTGTTAAGTAAGACGGACAGGAGAATTTCTTATTGACGAGTCAGTATCGCATCCAAAATATTATCATCTGTCAAGGAAACTGAGATTAAATGGCCGATAGTGCCTTTTAGAATTTAGTAATTATCTTAGATTGTTTCATAATTCCTTATGTTATTATCTTAGAATGACTAATCAATTATTTCTGGTTATTCCATAACATTTATATGATTTAACTAGTCATTACGCTTCAAATTTCTGTATCCTAGAAGTATTGATGCGTATATTTATTACTCACAGGTTAGATTTCTTATCATATCATATCACCATCTCCATAGAAGAATTGGGACACCATATGCTGCTTCCATGTCTCACCTCAATGTGGAGCAGCTTGTGAAAGCACTGACAACTTTATTTAACTTGTATGAAGCAAATCGAGCTTCAGAAGCTATGTCCCTTAATGAAGCAGAGTTTTGTTCGTTTTATATTCTTCTCCATTTGGGTTCTGAAAACCAAGTATGCATAATCTCTCAATTATTACTTCATTCAAATTTGTTTGAGCTTAAATGAATTTGTTATGAAAAATTAAAAAAAAAAAAAAAAAAAAAAGAAGAAAACTGTAACATTGCCTGCCTCTGAATATACAGGTTGAACCTTTGTCTCTGTGGTTACGGAGCGTTCCTTCTCGAATCATGAAGTCAAAAGAAGTGTGTTTTGCCAGGAGAATGTTGAGGTAACTACTATGGTAACTTTTAATATTTACTATTTTTTTGATGATTGAATACTAAGGTAATTAGAAGTATCTACAACTTTTTCTATTGTTTCTAATCTAATCCCACTTGTTCAAGATATTAAATATTTGATATCCATCCTCTCAAATAGTTAAGTTTCTAAATAAGGGAATCATTCAATACAATGAAGTTGCACGGGTTCTATATTCAGCTTTTCCCTTCTTGGATCAATTTCTTAAATTGTTAATAAGTGCTTTTGGCAGATATTACCGTATGGGGAATTACAAGCAGTTCATTTGTACCACAGAAGCGGAGGCATCTTTTCTTCAGTATTGCATTATTGAACCTTACATTAACAAGGTTGATATCCCGCATGTATAAAATACATATGTGTATATATGTCTGTATGTGCTCACCTATATGTGGTTCTTTGTATCAATAGTGATGAATGAGGATATTTTATTTTAGAAATTAATAAAAGAGTGAAGAAGGGGACGAGCAATTTATTTCTGGAAAGCCTTTAAAAATAATGGTTAAATTATAATTTGGGATTCCATAAATTGGCTTAACCAAATCATTTACTCATTTGTTTCCGCTTACTTAGGATTTTTATTCTTTTTCACTGAAGATTATTCACCAAATACATCAAATTCTTTGAGCTAATTCTCTCTTTCATGCTTTGAAATTTGACTTATTAAAGGTACGAACATTAGCATTGTCGTGTGTCAGTTATGGATCATACAAGCTGCAACCATATCCACTGGTGCATTTGTCCAAGCTTCTGATGATGAAGGTACTTATTTTTGTGGCATCATTAGTTGCTATTGTTTATAAATAAAAAATAGGGATGATTACGCTGACATATCCTAAGGTTTGGCCTAATTGCTCAACTTCCTCTAATATTTGAGAAACTAGAAAAATTTTCCTTGACATAACCCTATGATTTGGCCTAATGCATGCTATATAGTTATAAATTTAAAGTTAAATATTGACCAGTGAGTGTTGAGGGAAAAATAGGGTATTCATAAAAAATTAGACATGACATCATCAAAACTCATGGATCCAGTTGTAGTGTAAATTCTATGATAGGAGGAACGAGGAAGTTATTGTAAATTCTTAAACATCAGGGGAAGTTTGTGTAATTAGACCAAACCTACAGGTCTGTTGGTGTAATTATCCTAAGAAAATATGGCATGCTCAATTTATCTTATGAAATTTGTCTCCCCCTTTAGGAATCAGATATCGAATCCCTTTGTATTGATTGTGCCCTGGAAACATCTGATGACGGAGCTGGAAAGGCACTTTTATCCACTAAGCAATCAGTTGATAGCAAAACCGCCAATGGATTACAAAAGTACTATTCAGTGGATTCTGAACGAATAGAAAGGTAGCATTTCAATTCTCTTTCGAGAAAGTAATAAGATGTTCCAATGTGTTTTTTCCCTCTGTTTTCTGTAAATGACCAAACATAGCTACAAGGGCGACATTAGATGCGAACAAACCACTGCTCTTTGATAGCTCTAGTTCTTTTGATGACATGTTTTACATGCATATGATTGTTATCTTGTCAATCATTTCTCTCAGAACACAAGCTATATGGTCTTTGAGTTGGGGGGATTTTACAAAAGTTTGTGCTTTTGGAGTAGAAGAAGTGATGAGTCTTAAGAAAACATAGTAAAATGTTAAAAGAAGAGAAAGACAGTTGAGTGTCCGGAAAAATAGAAGGTCGAAAAGCACTGTTAATCACACTTCTCAAAAGCTTCCATTTATTTATGAAAATAACCTTTAAGCTATAAGCTGAAGTTAGAAGTTGGTCAGTAGATGTTTCTAGCTTCTAGCTTACATGCGCAGAAGTCAGTTTTCCTAGCAATCCCAAAGTGCTTAAAACAGGCAAAAAGTTTATATGCACTACCTAAATAGTGTTTACTTTCGTTGTCAGGTTATGTGCCGAGCAATCAGAGTTGTGATATGATCATCTCCCTTGCTTATAAAGATACCCAGGTAGAAAAGCTGAGTTGAAACATGAGAAATTCTTTCTTAAATACAAAGAAATGAGGTTTTTTCTCTCGGGCAAAGATGAGTGTAGCTCTTACATCTATACTTGAAGGGCAGAATCGCTTTTTTTGCTACTCTGAATCTGCTTTTCTGAAGATGAACACTTATTCTCTCAACATGGAGCAGCTTTATATCTTGCCATTTTCATCACAAATGGGACGCGGGTCTTCATTTATATCAAGAATTATGGAGGTATATGACCTTTACTTAATAGTCATATTTTTCTTCAATAATGTTCTCTTATGTGTAGATTAGTATGTCTGGAAAGTTGTCCACTTTCTGGACTCTGGAGTGTGCAAATCCACAACTCAACTGTACAGTGTATTAGGGTGCATTTTTGTCGATTGGGAATCAAGCTATTTGGTTTGACAGTAACTTCAGACAAGGCACCCAATGTGTAGCCACATGTTTTGGTTTATTCTGAGGTCTGGTTTTCGGTGTCTGTGTAAGCGTTTCGGATCTCCTATATTACATTGTCTATTTGATTTATTGTTATTTCTTGATTGCGTCTCAAGTTTACTAAATGTTTTTTGAATTTTCAGTAGTTTCTGATTTTCGATTGTATGCAAATGGAATTTGGGAGATATCCAGGAAATGTAACATACCCGAGACTTGACCTAAGTATACACACTTCCCCTCAGAAATTACAAAAACTCTCTTTCAAAGAATTAACATGACATATGGATTGATTAATCACAAAACATATGAAAATTTACCAAAGACAGCAAAATGCAGAAAAGGCAAAGATCCACAAAACCACATTTTTTCCTTAATCAGGAACCAGTCTGAAGAACAAATTAGTGAACATACACATCAATCAACGAAATCACATTCAAGGAATACTGTAGAGGTCAATTACATTCCCAAACTGTGATGAATCTTAAAGCCATCACGTTGTATTGCCATAGAAACATCAAACAGGCTACAGAATCGTAAGGAAATATGTCTGCAGCAACAATCAGCATCACCCTACATTTGTATATAACCAAGACCAAATTTGTGACGTATCACTTCACAAAAATGGCAACAAATAATGCTACAAATCCAGATGTTCAATAAGTTTTTGCAAGGATTAAGGAATCTCAGGCATTTGACAGACAGCCGGCATGTTATTCCAGGTGCAAGAACTAAAGCCTCTGTTAGAAGCAGAAGCGGAAGTATTTTTCAACTCGACGCCCGAGTTATTACCAAGAAAAATAGCTGCAATAGAATCATTTTGTTGCTTTGACTGGGAAGCACTCTGTTCCACCCAGCATGATCCAAGTATTGCATCTGGCCTATAACAATCCACCGGTTTTTTCCTTTCACCATTGGGGATCCAGTATTGGTCGAACACTTCAGATTTCACTAGGCATGCTACAAAATAAAATAAAACAAAGCAAGATTGGCAGGCCTTAGCTCAGAGTATAAATGCTGTAATAATTCATAAATAAGAACAAGTAAATTTCCAAGTTAGATTAGCAAGAGAGGAGATTTTGAGATTAATGTACTGTGAGATTGAGGATAAATCAAGGCTTTAGAGGCATATGATCTCAGGATTCTGAGCACACCCCAAAAAGGTTGGAGCTTACAGATTTCAAGTTTCAACATCCTAACCCATCAAAATCTAAAGAGTTTTTTCAGAGCCCATAAAATGATGGTGAAGAAACATGAATATATGAGATGGAAGTACATAACAAGATCTCTAGTTGTGATCCATCAACATAGCTAAAACTTAGGCCCCAACCAAGTCCACAGCTAACGGATTCGAGTTTCTTTTTTATATTCATTTTTAGAACATCATACCTTTTTGTGTTCATTCGTGTGCAGGTGCTTTGGGTGGGTTGGGAGGGGGGAAGGGGCATCAATTAATTGTTTCAGTAGAATTAATAAATTCTCACCAGGCAAGTTTTTTTCCAAGGAACTTCGAATAGTATCAGGAGTGCGCCTGTCGGGAGTGGACCCTATTGAGTTACCCGATGGGGAACTCGGTTGAGGATAATCTTTGAGCCCTGTCATATCTGCATGGCACATGCTAGATGGTGTAGCCCAATCAGAAGATTGATTCTCTGACTTCCTCAGTGCTTTAGCCTCATAAAGTAAATCTTCTAAAAGGCCACTACTCCCGGGAGGACAATGTGATGGGAGTGGCTCTGATAGAGGAGGCTCAAAAGAGTCCAATGACTCAGGTGCTGGGTCCCAGACACCTAAACAAGTCTCTTGATATTGGAGTGAAGGGAGCTCCGACTCCTGAGCACCTGAAAAGTGCTTAGGAGCAGAGAATGACACAAAATAACTATTATCCTGATTAACTTCAAAAGACAACAATTTCTTGGTGTAATCAGGTTCAAAGGGACACGGACCAAAAGAGGACTGAGACATTTTGTTCACACAACTATCAGTTTGAGTCCAGTCTAATTGAGGTGCCTCATTTACAGCACTTCCTCTATAGTCAGACATGGGTTCATCTGGTTCTTGTTCATTTTCCGCCATTCCCATAGACTGAGGGACAAAACGGTAAAACTGAGGAGATCCAAAGCAATTAGTAGTCAAATCTGGAAATCCTGGTCTGTAGGGTAAACTGTTTAAACTATCATAGATGCCATCAGGTGTCTCGTATCCATTGCGTTGCAGAATATTATGGTATCCTTTATCTCCATTGTATATTCCAGGTGGTTGTTGATTCTCTGGAAGTGCATGTAAGCATAATTCAGGAGGATAGAGTGGTAAACCAGCACGTTGACGTCTTTTTATTCGAGTGTTCCAATAGTTCTTTATCTCATTGTCTGTCCTTCCAGGCAACTGAAAGGAGATATACAATATTAGGTAATAGAGAGGAGAAACAAGAAGTCTGACATTGCAAGGACCATAAAGCCACCAAATAAAAGAACAGCGGAAAAAAAGGCATTTTGCAATTGCTGAAAAGAAAGGGGTGAAGTATATATTACTGGCGTCCTTGTGAAACACAATATAGTTCTTGGGAACTTTAGCAGCATATACCCCAACCGAAATTCTGAGTGATGCATGCTACTGGGGACATACAGATTCCAGTGTTTGTTTCTTAATTGGTTGCAACTTGCCTAATTAAAAGAGTGCTCTTCACAGATTATACACTAAACTAACTTTTGTTTCCTTTCATAACAGAAACTGCAAAAAAGAAAAAAGGGAATCATATAGATATCTTCTGTTTGGGGCAACGTCCGATTCAAAATCCCTCAGAAATAATTAAATAGTCATATAAAATGCCATGGAACAATTTTCAGAATTAATTCAGACTCAACGAGGAAGTAGATAAGAGTGCTTGATAAATGTATAAAGAAATCTGAACTTTGTAAACAAAGTGATTACTGGAGCTTACATGTGCAGCCATTCTCGCCCACTTATTTCCCATCTTAGCATGAAGTTCAATTATAAGCCGTTCTTCATCTGCTGTAAAAGCTCCTTTCTTCAGGTTTGGTCTTAAGTGGTTAGCCCACCTTAACCGGCAGCTTTTCCCACACCGTGCAAGCCCTGAGTGTTTCTGAACTGCATTCCAGTTGCCTTCTCCGTGCTTTTTCACATAGTCAATTAGAATTGAATCCTCTGCAGATGTCCATGGCCCTTTCTTAAGAGCAACCCCACCACTGGAACTCCCACCAAAATCATCACCATCGTTGCTCAGAGGTGAATCAGTTGAGAGCACACCATCTTCACTCTCAGTAGTACTGCTACGGCCCATTCCCATTTCTCACTCTGTATGTGTGTGTATATGTGTGTGTGTGTGTGTGTGTGAGAGAGAGAGAGAGAGGGAGGGAGGGAGGGGAACTTCTTAGCTTTCCAAAGCCAATAGCAGCTGAATTGGATCAGATAAACCTCATATTCCTGAAAAACAAGTTGAGAAAAAAAGCAAAACAAATCACTCAGAATATACAGAAGCTGCTTCTAAATGCTTTTAAAAAGCTGAACGGAAGCATGGGTACTGGGGACAAACATTCATCACGTTTATTTAAATAAGAAAACAAAAACAATAAGTGGTCATAGACTAGCTGCCTGCTGCCAGATGGATTATCTTTGCTGCCAAGAAAATTCAAGCACATAAAAAACTAGAAACAAATCAATCAACACTAAGTCACTTTATCCAGAAAATCAAGAGCGCAAGACGACACACATAACCAGCTAGTTTAGAACTCTTCAGCCATATTTTCTTCATATTACTAGTCACCGTGTATACAGAATTACAGATAGTATGAAAGTAAATTCAACACTGAATCTACGAACAAATTCCTCGCTAATCAAAATTAATTAAAAGAGTGTTTCATCACCAATTATTACTCCAAAACAGCCCAATTTATCAAATAAAGTAAAAGCAAACAACAATGATCCCTACTTCTATGTTGAAGCAAATAAATGCATGCCTAGAAACAATAAATACTCTGCATTCCGCAATAAATGCAGGGTTGACCTAATAATTGCAGACTTTCCAATTCCACAATTTCTACTCATTCATAATCTTCAATTCCTCCAGTTCTACTAACATCAAAATGGAAATTCGTAGGTTAAAATCAAAGCTAAAGTATTACCTGATTCAGGAGGAATTGAATGAACACACCAAGTGGAGCTCGAAAAAGGGAAAAAAGGTGGGGGAAAAGGGATTCAGAGAAATGCAAATAAAAATCGGAATCAAGGAAAATCGGAAAGGGAATATGGAGGCTGGAGCTATATATAGATGTGTATGTATATATTTGTACACAAGAGTATGTATGTATCGGTATGAGAGAGAGAGTAAATATCCAGAAGTGGTAGCAGAGTACAGCTTGCAATCTTTTTGGGGAGTCGTATTTGTCACAGTACCCAAATTAGGAAATGGTGAATTTCACTTTACCCATTCAACTACACATGCATGTGCATGGTACCCTTTGGCTTTAAGTTGAAAAAAAAAAAGTACATTTTTTTATTTCTTATTTAGAATTATTCGAAAAAATAGTTGGTTTGAATCACCGCCAAATCACGAAATTTAATTGTTGGACGTAATATTAATTTAATTAAATATTTTGTATTTAAGTATGTGAGAATACACTTATCATTAATAGGAAGAGTTTTATACTTAAGTGGTTTCACTCGACTTGAACTTAAATAAAATATAGATTAAAACTATTTAGTCGATGTGGTTTGGACTGGTTCACATTCCCCATGCGATCAGTCTGGAGTCTGGACAATTGAATATCATTTTAGAGTCACTACAAAAAAAACTATTTTTTGTGACAATTTGTTGTGATGAAAAATAATAGTGTTATAATAGATTACACTATAGCGACGATATATAAGTTTGTCACCACAAAATAAACTTTAAGAGATAAATTCTTATATGTCACAAAAGACTTTATTTTATATGACAAAATTTAATATTCGTCACAAAATATTCAGACATTTGTCACGCTAAATGGTACAATGTACGGTGATAAATTATTTAACCTTTTGTGACGAAATGTTTTGCCACTTATGTATCATATATATGACAAAATTTAATATTCATCACAAAATATTCAGACATATGTCACGCTAAATGGTATAATGTACGGTGACAAATTATTTAACCTTTTGTGACGAAATACTTTGCCACTTATGTATCATATATATGACAAATTTTAGGTTTGTCACAAGAAATTATTTTGTCGCTATAAAAAATAATATCATCATATAAAGTATTGTTATTTTATAAATTATTTGCATGTGACAACTTATAATAGTCACTATAAAATTATGGTATCATGATAAATTTTTTATTGTCACAACAGGTCATTTGTGGTGACAAAATTAATTATTGTCATGTGAAATATTTTTGTTTTATATAAATTTTTAATTGTGGCAAGTTCTTATTGTTACCATAGAAATATAATGTTATGATAAATGATTGGACGTCACTATAATTAATTTTGTCGTGACAAACTGTAATATTGTCATATAAAAATTTATTATTTTAAAAATTATTTTGTTATGATATATTCATATTGTCATAATAGAAATACGTTATGTGATAATATATTTATTGTCAATACGATATTTTATATAACTTTAAGTATATTAATTATTAATTAAAACCTAAAAGTATATAAACTAACAATTTTAATACAATATTTCCATAAATATGATTATATTTAATTTAAATAATTATATATTATATATTTTATATTTTAAAATAATAACACAAAAATATTTAAATAATTAATTGAAATTAGTGTATGAATATATTTCATTGTTATTAAATATATTAAAAGACATAATATTAACATGAAAGAAGTTGTCCAAATTGGTTTAGGAGTCAATATTCTATCTTGGAGACCCTAGTTCGATTTCCAACTAGCGCAATTAATAAAAAGAATTAATTCTCGCGTTAGCTCGTGCTTGGCTCGATGGGTTCGGTGCTGGCTCGTCTGAGGGGTGGGTGTGGTTCATGCCATGGGTGGTTTGGGTCTCACACAAATAAAATTTTTAATTTTTTTTATTTAATTATTTTGCGACAAAATATGATGTGGTGACAAATATGTTTGTCACAAGAGGTGCCCAACTCACATGACTGTAGTGACAAATATATGACTATGATGACGATAAGTGTCAATATGTTGCAAAGAGTTTGTCACAATAGAATACGATATTGTGACAAACATTTGTCATAATAAGTGATCATTTGATCGGGTCTTTAGTGACAAAATCGAATTGTAGTGACAATATATATATATTGTTATGACAATAAGTTTGTCACAAGAACGAAGTTTTTCGCTATAAAAGTACGTTTGTCACAAACCTATTGTGATGAACGTACAAATTGTCGTTTGGGACTTTATACGACGGGCCTGTTGCGACGGCGACTGTGACAAAAATAATCGTTACAATAGATCTATTGTGACAAAATTTTCATGTATTGCGACAAATTATTTTGTTACAAAAAAGTGTTTTTTTTTGTAGTGAGTGTAAAATAAACCCGAATAAATTGTGCATAAAAAAAGAAAATTGTCAACGTGGTATGGTTACACATCCTCGGCCCCTTCAGTCTGATAATCTAAAGTCGGTTTAAATCATAAAATTTAATTGTTAAATATAGTCCGCTCTCATATTATTTTTAATAATATGTTTTTTTTATTATTATTTTTTATAGTCAATAATATGTATTTAATGTAACAGATTAGCTCACGACAAACGTTACCAAGTAAATAATGGAAGTGAGATTTTCCATAACACATATTTTATAACGACATTCTGCTCGCATTCGTTAGGCAAATCATAGAAGCTCTTAGCTCCCCATCAAAAAGCTCTAGAGTTATCCATTGGAGAAAGCAAAAACAGAAGCTATAGAATAGTAATTTTTAATGTCCAAAATAACCAGATTAGATAGATTCAAAACCACTTTTTTTTTTTTTTTTTTGAAAGGCAGCCCCCAAAACGAAGGGGGAAATTTATTGCATCTCAGAAGCAATAACGTCCACAACCTATAAAGGATAATCCAAAAACCTAATGCAAGTCGAAATTGTATTTTCTAATTAAATGGTGTATTACTATATTAGCACCATGCCTGATAAGAAAAAACTTAAAATCAACAAATGGAGAACACAATCGTTTAGTGTCGGCAATAATGTTACCCAACACACAAAGGGACTCATCATTATTATTTAATAATCTGACAACCTTAGCAGAATCACCCTCTAACATTGTGACACCCCATCCGTTTGTATATACAGGTTCTTGCCAAGTGTGAGGTTAATTCATGTGTTTATGTGCTTTTAATTATTTTATGTGATATTTAACTTGTTTATTTTGATTTAATTGTTTAATTGTTGATTTATTATGAATTATATGTTTGAAAATTATAAGATATGAATTTAATTGCTAAGGATGCTAATTATATGATTGAGAATGATTTGCATGGTATATGTTAATTGCATTAAATTATATGTCTTGGGGTTAATTTGAAATTGGTTTTGGACTTATTTGACCTCTTTTGTAAATTTAGGGATCTATTTGCAAATAGGTTGTTTTTAAGCCACTTTTCAGCTAATTTGAACTTGAAAATTCTGATTCAAATTCTGACTTCTCCATTGGAATCGTTTTGATGATTCGAGTCCAACGAAACAAGCCTTGTATTTTTCTGAAACTGTTTGAACACCCTACCGTTTTAAAATCCGATCATCTGCTTTTGATTCGACCTGAATCCTATCAGCCCTTAAGCGTTGAAATTTCATCCCTTTTTCCCTCACAACTCACATTTTAAGCCAAGAAGATAAGGATGGAAAGCTTTGGGGCCCTTTTTGCCATTTTACACATTTTGAGCTCAAGCCATCTCCATACTGCATCATTTCTTCAAGATAGGGTAAGGAATTGATTCTCCATCTTCTTATCTACATTTTGATCCACGAATTTCTTGTTATGAGCTTGTTTATGCATGAATATGAGTATGTGCATGAATAGTTAGGGTTCACGAGATTTTGTGAATTTTGGTGCGAAACTTGATTTAAATGGAACTTGAACACTTGTTTGATGTTAGTTGAATGCATTTATAGTGTTATTTGAGGTTTTTAGTCGGAAATTGATTATATGCCATTAGTGCTCATAATTTTTGAATTGGAGATTTTGGTGCCTAGACGTTGTTTTTGTTGTTGCTTGATCTAGCTAATGTGATATTTGAGTTTTTGGGTTGTTTTTGTGATGTTTTAGTAGCTTTGGGGTTGATATTTTTGCAGGTTTTAGGGGAGATTAAAACCTCTCCTGTTTTGCCGCCATGGAAGGCCTGCAACATTTTGTTACAGGAGCTTCCAAATAGCCATTTGGTTTTTGCACTTAAACCGCAAACCACCGTTTGGAGCTCCAGGTCTCTCAGGTTTTGACTCCCAAATGGCCGTTTGATTTTTGAAGTAGAAACCTTAAACGGCCGTGTAAGATCTTCTGTAAGTTCCAAGCGACTTTAAATGGCCGTTTAGTTTTTGTTCAGAAACCTTAAACGACCATGTGAAGTCCCTCGTTTTTTAGCAGACGTGTTTACACGACCGTTTGGTTTTTACACTATAACCCGAAACGACCGTTTGACCTCTACTGTGTGAGAGTGTGTTGTTTTGATCCGTTGGTTTGTTTCTTTTGCTTTTACCCACCCTGATTATAATCCTAATGTGTTATACACTTATGAAATAATGTGTTATGATATGTTTATTTAATTTAAGATATGAAATTTAAGTGTTAACGTGAAATACGAATATGAAAGTTTAAGTGTCAATGTATGCCATCTCATTGCATCAATTGCATTCACTCGCATCCCTATACATCTAAATGGTTCATGATCGAGCTTAAGTCTCGAGTTTGTGTTTGTTTGTCACAGAGCCGCTTCCGGAGGATGTTGAACCCGAGGTGTAGGTCTTGTTTGGGTGCTTTTTGGTCCTCTTTTGCTTTTTTCAAGGTGAGGTTGAGGATTTTTGTTTTAGTTAAATGTCCTACAACCCCTACGTGATTGTTTTAAGCGAACATGCGACTATGCTACCTATATAGCTAAATATGTGTTACATATGATATTTTGTTGACCTTATGAACGCGATTTGGATTATGAAAGCTATATGTATAGGCATATGTTAGTTTAACTTTTAAAAGTATGTATGTATGTACGTTATGTTATGTATGTTGCGAGATAAGCCTTGAGATATAGGCGTATGCTATGGTAAGGTATGTTGGCCCCCAGAACTATGGGTTGTGCAACTCGATATGATACAGGGCCGTCGATGTAAACCCCGAGCATAGTTCCATTTGAGGTACTCACGCGCGACTCAGGGAGTTATGGGAGGAGTAGTACTTTTGATCATTTGGTGTAAAAGTTGGGGAGGACCATTGTGGGATCATTACCCCTCGGGATATGTAATGTAATGGATGATAAGGGTTCACTACCTAAATCGTCTAAGGTGTGATGGATGGATTGTTTATGGTTTTGTTTTATATGTATGTGTGAGTTGTGAAGGATGGAGATGCTCGTGCTCGCTGAGCGTATGTTATGTTATGTTGGATTATGAAATGGGGATAGTATTTTATGATAATATGTATATGTTTTCTTTAAAATATTCTGGTATGCAAAACTTATCCCCATTCATAACCTTTGTTTAATACTTGCTATGCTTTATATTTATGTAGTGTGTGGGTGTGCGTTAGCCCCTTGACTCAGTTGGTGGGCTGACCCTCGCCTTATTCTTTAGTTTGCAGATTTTATGCTCTAACTAGGCGGAGAAGTGAGTCGGTTTTGTGTCTCACTAGTTGGTCTAGGTCGAGTTACATTTCATACTTTTATTTTGGACTTGATATGTATGAAATGAATATATTATGTATATTTGATATACTTTTGGAGATTGTATGAGGCATTTAGAGTTGGTGGCATTTATGTATTAGTTGGATTTTGTTGAGCTTGTTGTATGTTTTATTCATGCTTCTGCGTTATTTGTTTTATTGCGTGATCTTGATCGAGTTTAGCTCCGCCAAGCCTAGTGTATGTGTAGGTCCCCATTCGCTTTGACTTGAGTACGTGTATGGATTTCCATTTCATATGTGTGTTTAGGTTGAAGTGTGGGGGATGTGGTGTGTGACGCCCCATCCGTTTGGCCTTATAGGTATGGCATCACGTATGAGTTGCTTGCGCTTTTAAATTATTTGTTTATGCACTTATATGTTATTCTTGAGATATATGAATCCTATGATGGAATTTGGTAAGATTAGGACCTTAAGTGCATTAGGGCACTTTAGGTACCGATTAGCATAACTTGAGCTTGGGAATTTGGATTCGAATTCCGACACCCCGTTTGAACATTCGAAACTTTAAAATCCAATCCGAACAAACCAGATCCTTAACCCTACCCCGTTTTGGTTGTAACTTAACCCGTTTTCGGGAGCCCTTTATGTTAGCTAAACTCTGCCCCTAACCCATCTATTTCACTACTCCACATCGATCAAAATAGCAAGAAGAAAGGAGAACAAGAAGAAAAACAAGACCCCTTTACACTTTGGCCATTCTTGAGCTCATTTCTTCTTCAATCTTCTCCGTCTCTTAAAGGTAAGCGTACTTTCGGATTCTCCATGTCTTGGTGCATCTTTTGATCCATGTATGACTTGTTTGAGGGTGGTTTTCTTGGTAGATAGCTTATAGCATGAATAGTAAGGGTTTTTGGAAAAATATGAATCACATGCTTATTCTTGAGTTATTTGAAAATCCAAGACTTGTATAATGTTCCTTTATGTGTCTTTGTCACATTTATGAGCTTTTATTTGACTCTTGTTTGTGCCGGTTGTGTATGCTTGGTTTGTGCTCGTTTTTAGCCAACTTTTGGTGCTTTTCTTGCTGCCATTTTATACCTCAAGACTTCCCTGTTACTGCTGTGTTGCTCCCCTATTTTCCTTGCATTCGAACTGTTGCAGACTACTTCTTTTTTTCGGACATGATGACCTCGCATGACCGTGCATCAACTACACTAGCATGGCACGAGGCTGTGCAAATTATCTCAAATCTTTGGGAATTATGGCTGCAAGGCCGTGTAACCTTTTTGTAGAAAAGGTACAAGGACGTGCATCCATGTTCGACATGTTTTTTTTTTTGGATTTTATTCACTAGCACTACCATGCAAGGTTTGTGAAACAACCTTGCTGGCCCGTGCATGATTGTGTGGTGTGTTGTCTGAGTTTGTTTGATGTTTCATTGCTTTTCGTTACCTTTTCCTATCCCGTTTATGACTCCTTTATAATGTTAACTTGTTATATTATGTGTTATGCTTTATGTTTTGAATTTATGATGTGATTCCGATGCTTGTATACGAACTATGAACTTATATGCTCTAAATGCTACCTCATATCATTTCATTTGCATCACTTGCATTCATATGCATTAACCTAAATGTCTATATGGTTCATATTGAGTCTAAGAGTGTCTTTAGATGTTTGTTTTGTTCAGAGGAGTATCCCACTGGTGACGAGGTGGTTCCTTAGGCGTTATTTAATCCCCTTTTTAACTCCGCTACGTTGTGAAGGTGAGGCTTTCTTTCTTTTAGTTAATATGACCTATAACCCCATACGTGTTTTGAGCCCGCATGCGACTTATGTATATTATATGATAGACATGTGTTTGATATGTACTTTGAGGGCTTGTCCTGTTTGTTATAAAGCTTTGAAAACGCTTTTATACGTATGTAAGATATGTCTTCATTTGATTTGAGAAGCTTTGAAGTGTGTGTGAATATGTAGCGAGTTTTTAGCCTTAAAAGTTAGGTACGTCTGAACTTTGTTTGGGGCTCGGGAATATAGGTAAGGAGTATCCGGGAACGCCACGGGGTCACGCGACACCCCTCATGTGCACATTTTCTTTGAGAAGCTTGCTCAACCTCTAGAGTTCGAGGTGAAGGTAGGTTTCTTGAGCCGGCGGAGATACCATCGAAGGAGCAGGTAGGAGTAATTAGCCCCCCTCTCAGTCCGAATTCTGAATGATAGTTAGGGATTGCAACCCTTCTATCACATGGCGTGAAGGATGGCTTCTGAATTTGTTTTGAATATGAATTTGACTTTGAATATGAGGAGTTTGGAGGGAAAAATCATACTCGCTAATTTAGTTTGACTTGTTTGGATCCGTGAAATGGGAATGGACTCTTAACTCTTAAAATTGTTTGTTTTGGACTTTGGCCCTTAACTTCCTTTTAAATATATATATTTACTATCACAAGAAAACATTTTAATGTGCAAAAACTATCCCTATTCATAGATTACTTTGAGTTTGATATTTGCTTTGCTTTATACGTATATATGGGTGCGTGTGTTAGCCCCGACCAGTCTTTAGGACTGACCCTCATTGTTGTTCTCTTTTTTTTCCTTTTCTTTTGAGTTGTAGGTACAGGCTAGAGGTTTGAGCTAGGCGGCAAGTTTATCGTAGAGTCTTAGTTGTGGTGTAGCTTGAGTCCGCATATGCATCGTAGTTGGTTTATTTATGTATTTATGGTTTTTTGGACTAATGTATTATGGCTTTGATACTTTTGTTTCATTATGATTCGGTTATGATACTTTGATTCTTTTAGCCCGGGATGGGCATGGTGATATGTATATTGTTGTCGACTTGATATGTTTTAAATCGCTTCACACTTAATTATTTTGATGCGCACTTTGATTGAGGTCTAGACTGCCTAGCTCAGGAGAGTTTTTGTTTGTCTCTCGTTCGCTATTGTTTGGCCCGTGTGCGGAATTTCCATTTCGTTACACGTGTCGGGCTCTAGTGCGGGGGATATGGTGCCCATCGTTCGGGATGCTTCATGGTGTCCAATTATTCTAGGAGTTATAAATATAACCTTTCTCCATCAGAAGTTATGCGCGAGACTAGCTACTGAGAGAACTGCGAGAGCTTCAGCCATCTTTGGATCGAAAGTATTAACTCTCCTATCCGTCTCCCAACCCACATAATTTCCACCAGAATCTCATGCCACAACCCCAATTCCCACAACATTCTCTTCTTTAAACACTGCCACATCAAAATTGATTTTTATCCAACCCCCTGGCGGCTTACTCCATATATCTCCTTACGCTTCCATTGATCTCTACTAACACTAGATTGTTTGCTGAGAAATAGAGGTCTAGGTAAAAATTATTTAATAAAGCCACTACCTCATGGGGAAGCCTAAACACTCCTTCTGCATGTCTTCTATTTCTCGCATACCACAAAAACCAAAGAGTGACTCCCACCTTCCTAGCATCCTCAATATCAAGCTTCTCCAGAATCTCCCTTAAACTATCTTTCCACACCACAAAAACCAAAGAGTGACTCCCACCTTCCTAGCATCCTCAATATCAAGCTTCTCCAGAATCTCCTATAAACTATCTTTCCAATTGACTACCAGCTTCGAAATGTACTGCCAAGGGATGTAGACCAAAGCCCACACCTGTCTAGCAAATGGGCAGTCAATTAAAGCATGAATCAAGTCTTCCCCAATATTTCCAGAACTAACACATCTATTATCAATATCTTGAATTCTTCGAGTAAGCTAATCCAATCATCGGAAGAATGTTGTGACAAGTGTGCCCCAGAAAAGTCCTAATTTTGGATGGATCATCGAGCCCTAAAATCGCTTTCCAAACTTTGTGGTTTTTCCAAACATGGGGAAGAAGCTCTTGACCAATCAACGATCTCCTTAGCCAAGTGATAAGTGCTCCTAACCGTGAAGGCTACGTTACTAGTGTAATACCATATCAAACATCTGGATGTTAGAACTCACTAAGGTATATACTCAGAAGTCTACCCGCATCCTCCATCGCGAATGAAAAATGAATCAGTTCCTCATTCCACTTAAGTGTTCCAGGTAAGATAAGGTCCGAGACCCACTACGGATGAAGTTGAGCATCGGCGTTGAAGCGTGGCATGAAGTTAGGGGTGTTTAATAGCCTATCGGTCATGCTATACATGAAGCAAGTCACCTGTTCCTACGCTCTAGTGGGTACTGGCAGCTATGATGTATCTAGCTTCCATCAAACTTCTCCAAGCATAAGAAGGTGATCCACCAAGCGACACATCCCATAGGCTAGAATTTGGAAAGTATTTCACCTTATAAATTCTGCTAGTAAGGTTATCCGGATGACGGATAATAGGCTAAAGTTATTTTGCCAACATTGAAAGATTGAAGATCTTGATAAGACGGAAACCCAGCCTTCGCATAGACTTACTACGACATAGCTTTTACCAAGACAACCAATGAATCTTTTTAGCGTTTATATTATTCCACCAAAAATTAAAAATCACTGAACCAACTTGTTGAATGAAATGGTCCGAAAGGAGGAAGCAATTCATAGTGTACGTAGGGATCACCTACAAAACCGCTTTGATAAGTACCTCATTTCCCACACTAGAAAGAAACTTCTCCGAATACGCAAAAATTCTCTTCCTAATCCATTCTAAAATACTCCCGAAAACCTCCCGTTCCGAGTGACCCACAACTGAAGAGAGTTCTAAATATAGATTTAGACCATCCACTATGCTAACCCCCAGTACCGCAACTAAAGAAATTTGGGCCACCTCGGGTAAATTTGGACTAAAAATCATCTTTCCGTTAATAATTTAACCCGTAGCCTAAGCATAAACATCGAGAACCTCCTTAATACTGAGAATCGCCTCCACGAAAGCCACTCCACAAACCATCATAACATCGACAAATAATAGATGACTGACCAATGGAGCATTCCGGCAAACCGCCACCACTTTAAGATTGCCCCTACGTTCTTGATCCTATAATAGATTAGAGACCACCTCTATGCATAAAAGAAAATAATAAGGGGCGAGCGGCTTGCCCTGTTGAAGTCCCCTCTCCGAGACCAAATGACCAAAATTATAGTCATTAAGCATGAAAGAATAAGAAATCGAATTCACACAATACATAATACTCTCTATAAAAAGAGAACGAAAACCTATCCTCGCCATCACCTTTTTGAGAAACTGCCATTCAACCTTGTCGTAGGCCTTGCTCATTTTGAGCTTTAGATTAAAATAACCTTCATTTCCTATTGTTTTTTGCTTAATAAAGTGGTTAATCTCATAAGCAACTAGAACATTTTCACAAATTAGGCGATTGGCGACAAAAGCTGACTGGTACAGGGAGATTAATTTATCAAGGAAAGGTTTGATCCGGTTAGAAATAGTTTTAGAGGCTATTTTTAAATCACATTGCATACACTAATAGGCTTAAACTGGGTAATCACCTCCGAAACTTTACATTTGGGAATAAGAACAATAGGGCTAAAATTCATGCTTTTGTCAGAATTGACATTATTGAGGAAATCAAGAACACAATTCACAATATCCCGACCAACTATATTCCAATAAAGTTGGAAAAGAGGGGGTAGCCTATTCGGACACAGGGATTTTAGGGGATACATTTGTTTTAAAATTTTTGTTACCTCTTCCAGTGTGAATGACAGGAGCATTTGACAGCCTATATCATCATCAATCCTTCAAGAAACCACATTAAGAACACCCTCCATAACTTTGGGATCACAAGGAGAAGAAGTGAAAAGCTATAGGTCTCTATAATCTTCTGGTTCTGCTCCCTAGTAGAACACCACCGACCGTTATTATCCACCAAATTATGAATCAATGTTATTTATTTTTTGTTGTTGTGAAGCTTTCAAGTGAAAAAACTCAGTATTACGAACCCCCTCTTTTAGCCATTATTCCTTAGCTCTCTCTTTTCATTTTATCTCCTTCTGGGTCAGAAAATGTTTAAGCTTTGACTTAATAGTCTTCTCTTCCTCAATTGTTTGAGCATTCTAGATTGTTTTCAACCCGCCTCCATATCCTTAACTTCTTTTGATGCAAGATTAGGAATTTTGCATCTCCAATCAAGTAACCCCACCCGAAAACTTTTGATACCTGGATTAACAGCTCCGACTGGTGTGCTCGCTAGGTTGCCAACCCAAGAATTTGTAATGATTTGCTCGCATTCAGAAGATTTAGCCCAAAAGCCCTAAAAAAGGAACTGTCGTGGGTGGTGATTCGAATGGATGCTTGGCCTCTTGGAAGCTTCCAATACTTGCATTAATAGTTCTAGCCGGTAGGGTCACTACTAATTGAATAATGAACCTAGAGGATCACACACAAATACTAGGTTTAAAGGGTATTGATGGAAAGTTTAATAATTGATCAAAACAAAACCACACGTGTAAAGTACACATGTGGCACGTGAGAGAGCATTGGGACGTGTTGTACAATTGACCAGTTTGACCACATGTCAATTAGTTGGAGAATTAATTGTAATGCCCAAATATAATTAATTGGAGAACTAATTATAGAGCCTAAATATAATGAATTAGAGAATTAATTATTAAGCCCGTTATAAAATTAATTAGAAAAGTAATTTTATAGCTTACTAAAATTAATTAGAAAATTAATTCTTAAAATCCATCAAAGAATTAATTAGAAATTTATTCCTATGATGTCTTCTATTTTAATTATTTGATTATTCTAATAATTAAATAATAAATGATATCTAATACTTTCAGGATAATATTTAGAAGGGATCTAGAATATTCTTATGAGAAAACTCAACTTGTGACTTTTCCACCAAGTAATATCCTCTCCCTAAGGATAGAGAATCTCTCTCCCATAGGGCAAGTGGATCTCTCTTCCCTAAGGAAAGTGAATCCCTCTCCTCTAAGGAATGAAGATCCCTCTTCCGAGGAAAGAGGTCCCTCTCCTCTAAGGAAAGAAGACTAGTCAAACAATGAATCCCTCTTCCTTTAATGTCTAGATACAATCTATAATATATCTAGGATATTCTTGACAAAAAAGTAAACATGTAACTTTTCTATCAAGAAAGAGGATTATAGAAGGAAAGAGAATCTCATTCCTATAAGACATAGGGTGTCGAACCCTAGCCTATATAAGGACTAAGGGTTCAACTTTTCAGGCTTATATGTGACGTAGCTCATGCATCACTTGGGGTTTCCAGTGAAGGAAAGAACTCTTGCTACCATACTTCTCATTTCTTGTTTTTTTCAACACATAGATTATAGTACTATCATACTCACTGATTTGATTTGAATCTAGGAATGATATGAACATTTTTAGAGGACTTTTACTTTGGAGTCTCGAAGGAATGAATCAATCTATGGGAAATTCATTACCGATTGAAGAACGTTTGAGAGAGTCTCAAAATGTTTCATGAAAGTTTCAATCCGTGCAAGTTACTTGAACTTTCTTGTGTTATTTTGCAATAAAAATTGCAAGCAAACGGTCCTTGTTGAGAATATTTTATATTTTCACTGTGTTTCAAACTTGATTTTCCAACAGAATAACCGTTGATTGCGAGACTTCCAAACTGTCTAGATCATGGCTAGGAAAATACATATCCAGGGGCACTCCAGATCAATGATGTTCTCCTTGTATCTACTTGATTATAAAGAACTCCATCGCCATAATGATGTGATCCTAGAGCCTACGAGCATACAAATAATCATGCAGTAGATGGATTATGTTTCCTGAACCCCTATTACATCTAGTGCACGACTCAGAAGTAGTGAGGCCTTTATTGAATCGAAGAGTTGCTCGCAAAAATAATATAATCAAGCAAATGTACCTGTGTCGGGATTTTAGATTAGGTAAGCAAGTGTTGTATCCATAGGGACTACTAAATTATCGTGCTACATACCAACATAATTTTCTGTAATTGAATTCTAACTAATCAAATTAGCAAGGAGTATAATAAAAACTAAATTAATAATGAAACAAAGACAAAATACCACAATTATAAAATAACTCGATTATAATTTCACTTAATTCGTTCTTAACTCTCATTTACCATAATTCAATCATCGTGTTAGGTTTTGAAAGACTAGAAAATAATATTGTCTATAAGCTTCTATCGAAGTCATAAAAACTTATAATTAGCTAACGATTCTTATATGTTTATGGTAATCAATTAACTAATTATAAATTAAATTCCAGCTCCTAAGTTTATACAAGGCTAGCAAGTATATTTCTATCTTAATAGCAAATCAATTAATCTACTTTTAATTAATTGAGCATGTATCGTTTAATCCTCATCTGACATTAACCTTTCTTCATCAATACTTACTTAATTATCTTTCAAAATAATTGATGACCAATCAATTATTGCAACAACACCAAATTAAATGATCAAAACAACACGAATCATGAACACGACAAACGAAATTTAAATTACGAGTCAAGATCCATTATAATCCAAAAGAAACAGAACCAAACTTACCAAACATGCTAAAATCCATTAGCATGTTCGAATAATTGTTACAAACAAATATGAAAAGAAAGAGGGAAAGAAAAACTCTTTAACTCAAGACACTTTCTAATTAATCCATGTTCTTCCTCCCAAATTCTTACTCCAATGATTCTTCCAAGATTGAGGATCTAAAAGCTAGAGAAGTACTAGGAATATGCACAAAAAGTGATGAATAATCTTCAGATCTGAGTCTTGGCCCTCTAAAAACCTCCGAAGTAAACTTTTTCTCGCAAATACTCAAATTTTCACCTTTTTGAGTCTTTATATCCCCCCCCCCCCCCCCCCCCCTCCTATAAGTAAACTAATAGATTTATTAAGTTAAAATTCCAACATAAAAGTGTTAGAAAATACAGTATAATTCCTATTAATATCATCAATTTAACCATGAAGATTCAGACTTATCAAGAGCATTCGTGAGAAAGCTTTGGTGACCACAATGCCAGAGGAAAGTCTTGAATTGTGGTCCCTTAGGTTTCCAAATCCAATCCCAGTTTTTCGAGTGCATAACTTCCGTTCCCATAAGATTATCATAGGTCGATTTACATGATAAAACACTCTTTTTTCCCCCCATATACAGACGCTCTCTCTTTTTTACCAGTGGTAAAGGATGGCTCAGAATATGTTCCTTTGTCTCCCTTGAAATGATGCATTGCAGCCGAGAGAGATCCTAACCTCTTTCTGGGCTAATCACATCAACATCTGTAATTGCTTCATCTGTGTTGTTAACATATGTTTGCAACATTTTGAAAATTTGTTTACTTTCTAACCAGTGATCAAGTCACAAGGAAAATTTGAATCCATTCTCCAAAGAGTTATAAATGAAAAAAAATAATATGGGAATTACGATTGTTTTAGTTAATTTCGATAACATAATTAGTGAAATATACTAATTACTCGAATATACTACATAAAAACCAATTTCGATGACATAATTTGTGAAATATACTAATTACTCAAATATACTACATAATAACCCTAATACTGATATTTGATTTTTCATTTATAATTATTTGGTTACACTTATTTTTGTTTTTTATTTTTTTAATTTGTATTGTATCAAGACCATGTTTAGTTAAACATGTCAATCTTTTTTTTTATATATTTTATTTTGATTATGTATATATTGGTTAAAATATGCATAATTTGGGGCATTTGCACTTTACCCCCCAAACCTTCACGTTTTGATATAAATAGTACATAACCTTTGAAGTTTGTTCTTAAATACGTTTGCAAACAAACTCCAAGGGTTATGTATTACTTAACTAAAACGCAAATGTTGGGGGTAAAGTGCAAACACGCCAGAAGGGAGGGGGGGGGGGGGGGGGGGGGGGCTATATATATATATATTCTTAATTTCTTAATAAAAACGTCTGACTGTCTTCAATAGCCACAGAAATATTATTGCATGATAACTAACTTCATCAATAGTTTGGGTTTTATTATTTAATATTCCAACTGAATCTACATAATTATATAGTGGTGGCCCCTTTATTTGCCTCTATATATATCTATATCTTGAAGCGATAAATTGTAAGTTACAAAATGTGTATCTAATTTTTGTATCCACATCCTATTTTTGGAAGAGTATAAATTAACTCATTATGAAATAAATTATATTCTTCGTTTACTTTATAGATGAAAACTATTATTTTTTGATGAATAATGTGCTTGACCTTACTCACCCCCAAAAGCTAGCTGTTGTGGGGAGGGTTGCCAAGTCATTATATATTGAGCTCCACATCTTTGATTATTCGATGTGAGATACTTGACACACCCCTGTCACGCCCAGGGCCCCCAAAAGCTAGCTGTTGAGGGGAGGGTTGCCAAGTCATTATATATTGAGCTCCACATCTTTGATTATTCGATGTGGGATACTTGACACACCCCTGTCACGCCCAGGGCCGCGGAATGCGGGACAAACTGGAGCGTGAACATTGTAGGAATCGGAACATCTGCAAGTCGGGAATCGGAACATCCGACCGGGTGGAGAGACAGGCCTAGAATCGGACAGGAATCGGAACATCTGCAAGTCGGGAATCGGAACATCCGACCGGGTGGAGAGACAGGCCTAGAATCGGACCTGCTCTGATACCATGATGAATAATGTGCTTGGCCTTACTCACCCCCAAAAGCTAGCTGTTGAAGGGAGGGTTGCCAAGTCATTATATATTGAGCTCCACATCTATGATTATTCGATGTGGGATACTTGACATTTTTTACTAAATTTCTTTGGCCTTTATATTTTAATTTTATTAAAAGAAATTTTCTTCTTATTTCTCTGAATCGTAGTATCATATCTCAACATTTAGGTGCAAATAAAATATGGACATATTGCGGTAGCTAGAGAAAATAAATGAGAAGTAAATAAATAATTTTCTGTTTACAATTTTTTATTATTTTTTTCAAATTTTCTGCATCATACTTAAAGATAGTTGATTGTTTGATGGAACAAAAGATGTGCCATGACTCATGACTGCTTATGTGCAAGGTATGGCCTAATACATCAAAACATATGTTGTCAACAGCAAATCAAAGACAGAAAGATAAATATCATGATTCCCTTTTTCTTTTCCATTTTTTTTTCTCTTTTTCTTCCATAAAATAAATTGATCAAAGAACGTTATTCATTTTTTTCCGAAGTAATTATAAAGTAAAAAAAAAAAATTAAATAATACGTTATATATGGCTACTGGGTTTGATTTTTTATACTTCAGCAACATTAATAACAAGCATGTCATATAACATTGATGGACCTTTCGTAGCCCACCACTAAATTGTATAGTTTAATAGTTCCAAATTAACAGTTATATTAATTTAATCAAAGTTAATGTTTGAGTAACTCTGTGCACAATTACCATATATTAGAATTTTATGCTATAAAAAATTAAATATCACAAAATAAATAAATAATCATCATATAGGCTTCTTTGTGCCAACTTGAGAATCAATTATAATTTAGGGTTAAAATTTTTTTTTAACCCCAATTTTTCGGGTGTTTCACATTTTAATACTCAATTTTTAAAATTTTACACTTAGCATCCAACCTTTAAATTTTATACTTTAGTATCAATAATTTCCTTATGAAATATATCTGGAAATATTTAAAACTTCTAGGCAAATAAACTGAAAGGGGCCATGCTCCAAGTTGTTAAAGGAACGATGCATGCTAAGTCAGATATTCTATTATTAGTTTAGTGTAGCTTTCCACGTAATAAGTATTTTTGGTTGATAGGGAAAAGCTGCATAAACATACGTAGGTCCCGACATCTTTTTTTGAGTGGCAAATGCAAGCAAAAAGATATGGTTTTTAAATAATATGCTTTGCCCTATATTCTATATTTGGTGGACAAAAGATAGAAATTATGATCCATACTTGGTTGTATATGAATTCAGACTAATCACCTAATATGAGTAATAAATTTGTTTGGTTGTGATATGATTGATTGTACTAGATTGGGGGGAATGTGTCGAAGATATAAAATCGGGATAAATTTTTTTTGTCATTCGAACTATAAATGTTTTTACGTTTTCACTTTCGAATTAAGTTTTGTTGCATATTTTTAACATGATTTATTTCATAAAAAATATTTATATTTAGTAGAATAAAATCAAATATATAATCTTTCAAATTCAAGATTATAATTTGATACTATTTTATTAATTAGATATTTTTAAGGAATAATCTCATCAGTTATCTAGTTGTAATTAAATTCAAGTTTTATTTTGATATTATCTCTTTAAAAATAAAAAAAATATTAAAGAGATAAATATCCATGTGATTTATTTGATATGATCTCTTTGAAAAAATGCAAGAGATAATTATTAAATAAGTTTTAGTTGAACTCTAACTCTTGAATCCGACAGCTATATAAAGGGGTCATAGATTAGTTCATTCAACACAACAAATCAAGATGAAGACATCAAAGAGTCAAGATGTAGACATCAACACAACACAAATACAAGAAGACTAAGGAGAAGAAGAAGACCAAAGTTCTCTCTACAAATTTAAGATGGAGTTCTAAGGCATTTAAAGGCGTTCTTCCCCGAAGTTATTAAATTAAGGCCTTTGATCTGTTATTTGTTAGAGTAGTGCCCTAGAAGAGCCAAAATAGTTTAGGTCTCTTTCTGTAAACTACTCTTATTAGCAACAATTTGTGACATTAATGAAATAATAAATATTACGTTTCATAGTCGTTTAATTCTATGTGACCAATTCATCATATCTCATTCAAGTTTATTAATTGTATATTATAACTGTATATGTATAGATGAAACCCCAAGGCCACATTAAGCTACGGGACTTGACCTCACATAGGGATGGAGGTTGTGGAACAAGTCTCTATGGCGTGACCTAAACCAACTCCAAGTCGAAGAGTCTAATAAGCACGGGGATGTTGACTTGACTCATTTGAGACTTGCTCATATGACGTGCCTTGAGAAAGGTTACTTTGTTTCATGAGTATTGTATGTGGAGACATTCACACGCGTATGGGGGTGCTTGTTAGGGAACAAGAACACTGAGGATCCAGATGGGAACACCTCAATGGGGTAAGACTTTTATGCCTTAATAATGAGGTTGGTTCCTTAGTTATGGTAGTGTCTAAATGGTCCTTGGACTTGAGGCTCCATTGATGCTCTGTGCATGACAAGGGCAGTGTTTGATATGCGCCTAGAGATTCATGGGTTCTATGAATCTCGTTATGGTTATATGTTGGCATTGTTCGAATCATGTATGGGGGCATATGAGATGCTAACATAGAATCTATCGCTCGTCTAGAAAAATGAGTGAATCACCCATGAATTCTATTGTAGCACATTCTACTTAAATCCTTGCACAAGGTAGTGAGATCTAAATTAGGAAATGAGTTTCCTAGAGTATTAGATCAAATGGAATTACTATTAGAATTAATTCATAGCATTAGGACTAATAGGGTTCTATCATTCCCATGCCCTAGGTCCTAATCGGGGATTAGACGATAGAAGGATCTTATTTCACGGTATCCATGAGACTGAAAAGTTCACAGCATAAACTTCACCTGTTGGATGGGTGGTCATGAGCTTGTCACTAGACATCGATCATGATCTGTAGGTACTGATTAATTAAAAGGAGTTTTAATTAAACAGTGATTAATTGAAAGAGTTCAATTAAATCAATAAGATAAATAGTTATCTAAAATACCACATTAAGAATATGGGCCTACTGCTATTCATTGGTTAACCTAAGGGGTCACACAATGACTCGAATTGAACAACGTGATTATCTAAAGATCAATGGAGATTGATCGATAAATCAAAAGAGTTTAATTTATAATATGAGAAAGTAATTAATTAATAATGGTATTAATTAATTTATACTTAATTGTTCAGCTATTGAGTATACATGTTAAAAGTTAATATTAATTTAAATAAGTGTATTTAAATTAATTTGGGCTTGAAACTTAATTAGGAGTAATTAATTTTTAAGTTCACCAATTTAATTAGACATTGAACTTTTAATTTAATTAATGTAATTAAATTAAGTCCACTAATTAAATGTATGTTGGGTCTTTTAATTTAATTAGTAGTAATTTAATTCAAGCCCATCATATTAACTAGCCCATAGAGTTTTTGACCTAGGGCTAAGCATATAAGCAGATTTGTGAGAAGAAATCATAACGTTGTTGTTTCTTCTTTTCTGCTTTCTCTCCAAGTCTCTCTTTTCTCTCCTCTCTCAATATTATATTGAGAATGCTATTAGATAATCAATATCTAATTAGTGTTCTAGTGTGCTAATTGAATAGTTGTTCAATTACGGGGTCGTGGACTACCTTAGAGGAATTCCGCGTGGGATTCTTGGAAGAAGATCGGATAGAAGCGGACCGGATAGGTTTTGGAAAACCTTCATATCATTGCCATCAACCGGAAGCGAGAGAGGTAATTGAATCTTACTCTCTTGCTTAAATCGTAAATTAGAATCAAAGGTGATCTTGTTTGGAATTCCGATAAAACCGGTTTTATGATCCCCAAAAGTTTTAATTCCGCTGCGTTGGGGCCGACGAATTCCAAAAATTTTATACCGGTGAGTCGGTGTTATATTCAAGCTAGATCCATGGTGTTACCGACGAATCGACGTTATATTCAAGTTAGATCTACAGTGTTACCGATAAGTTCAAAGGCGTTCTTAGCGAAATCCACCAACATCTAGCATTTGATTCGTAACTAAGTCAAAAGACCTATAAATTAACGTTATTCAAGTCAAGTCCCTCAAAATCCAACGTTTGATTCATAAATAAGTCAAAAAACCTACGAAGTAACGTTATTCAAGTCCAATTCGAAGTTGAAGAAGATCAAACCGTTAAATCCATTAAGGAGCGTCTGAAGATATTTAAAACTTTAAATTTGAAGGAAGAATCAGAGGATCAATTCAAAGATTGAAGACTCACTTTGATATTTAAATTCCCAAATAATTTGTACTATTTACTCATTAACGAGGTTAGGCGTCCCGGGCAGTATAGGTAACCGGCGTTACACCCTCGTAGTTGTTTTTCTGTAACGCCCGTTAATAGCATCAGGCGTCTGGGCCAATAGGGGTAACGGTCGTTACCCATTTCAAGAGGAAAAACGGTAAAGCCCGTTACCGGTCCAATTGTGTGAAAATTTGGGTTTTGGAAACACGTTTTTAGGGTTAAATTAATTCTTTTCCTACCCAATTTTGGAATTTTCTCCCCCAAACCTATAAATACACTTGCACCCACTCATTCTACCTTAGAAGAGATTCAATAGTTCCCCTTGGTCAACTATTATCAATTTGCAACCAAGAAGCTTTACCATCAAGTTTACACTCTCTCTCTTTCTTTGTGAATCGAAGTAAGTCAATATCCCCTTTCTGAGGGTGAATTGTTAGAGTTAACTTTTCCAATCTAAGATTGAAACCTAGGATTGATTTTGCATCTTAGGAATCACTTTGAGATTGAATTGATGAATTTTGTGAGATTATGCATGCTAGAATTAGGATTAATGCCTTGAATTGAATTTAACTTGAATTGGGTTGAATCTTTGAAGAATCCTAACTTCTAATTAGTATTGAGTCTGAATTAGGAAGTTGAAGGTAGAGAATTTTGAGTTTAAATTGTAGATTATAAGCTAGTGTGAATTTGAGTTGGGTAGATTGAAGAACTTAAGTTAGAACTCATACCCTAGGCCTAAGCACACAAGATGTTTGATAAATTGTCCAAGTGAATTGTGATTTTTTTTTTTTTTTTGTGCTTAGTCTTGCTATATTTGTTTGATTTAGGTACTATGGGTCGCACTAAGCACTCAAGAGTTCCAGAACCCTTCACTACCTCATCCCGGTTGGACCATCAACCGTTTGGATCGGTCAACATAACGGTGAATGCCTTGGATAACCCTTTTCAAAGGAATTTGACAAGGAACATTGTGTCTACTAAATTCTTTAAGGACATGTGGATGGAGAAGTTTGAGGCTTGGGCAGAAGTGAAAAGATTGTTTGACAACATAGGTTGGTTACCATTCCTTTCTAGGAAGGATATGACGTACGGAGAGATGACGGCCGCTTTCTTCACCACGATGAACTTCGATCCGGTGGACAACACCTTGAATTTTACTCTAGATGATATGGAAACTCGAGCATGGAATGTGAGTCAGATAAGAGAGATTCTTCGTTTCCCAGCTAATGCCACTACTTCTTTGCCTAAATGGAGTGATGCTCAGAGAGAGGCGGTATGGAGATCCTTTCCTTTGCGAGAGGGTGTTCCTAGTTATTCCCCTCGATGTACACATGATAGCTATCTTGATTCATTGACTTGGGTGATAGTCCATAGGATTTTAGCCACGAAATTTTGTGCTAGATATGGAAGAGATAGCCACATTGTTGAGACTGAGTTGGGTATAATGTACATGATGAGGGAAGGTATCAAGTTTGATGGAACGGTTGAGTTTTTATGGAAGCTACAGGAGAGTGTTGGGAGTGTTACTAGTATGATTGCTCACTGTGCGTTTGTGACGATGTTTGCTAGGAAGATGAATTGGAGACCTCGGGGAGCTTTGCCTGTTGACTGGATATGATATTGGTCCACAGTACTTGGAGACTGTAGGCTTGGCTATTGCTTGGGAGAATAGAGAGCTGAAGGATTATAATTTGCCATGGTGGCCAATTCGAGATAGAGATCGGCTCTGGCAGATGTATAGCTGGGGTAAGGCCCGGTTTGATGAGCTTTCAGAGAGGCAAAAGGAGCTTTTAGCTCGGATACCTGATAGGCCGGATGACGAATTTGGGATTCTTCGCAGTGCCGCGCCTGTTGTTGCTGAAGCTAGTAATGAAGCTCCTGTTACTGTGAGAGGCGAGCGTGCAGAGTTGGCAGGATTGAGGGCTGATTTGACCACCGTGATCGCGAGAGTTGAGGATTTAGCGCATTATGTGAATGAGCGATTCGATGCGTAGGAGGCCAGATTGGAGGCTAAATTCGAAGGGTTCTGTGCTCGTGTTGATCAGTATTTTGGAGGACCACCATCACCCTGATTCTGTTATTTTGTTTTTCTCCCCTGATTTCTAGACATTCTTTCTACGTTTATTCGTTGTTATGTTTGGATATTTTGGTTACACTTAGATTTTTGCATATGTTTGAATTCCTGAATTTTGTTTATGCAATTGTGCTCTTCTTTACGTGAATTTGTGACTTGTGTGTTGATTGTTGGATGCATGTTGATTGTCAATTGCCTGTGCACTTGATCCGTGTTTTCTAGTCACTTGTTCAGGTTTTGGAAGCCTGGCTAGCACTGTGACACCCCGCCTCTTCGACATTCCAGGTACGGCGTCATGAGTGAGTTTAATTCAGTAATTTACGTGAATTATGTGATTAGCATGCTTACTTGTCAATGTGAGATTTATTTTACTATGTGTGCATTAGAATTTAATTGATTGTTCTTGGGCTCAATCGCCCAATATTTGCCGAATTAGGGTACCTAATTTTAATTAGGGTGTTTTGGCCCTCGTGGCTATTTGAGCTCGGGAAATCGAATTCGAATTCCGACCCCACCATTTGATTCGTTTCGATGATTCGGATTTAATGGAGTTAACCTTTTAATTCTCTAAAGCCATTTGATAACCCAATCGTTTTAGAATCCGCTCCGTTTGGACCGAAGTTTTGACCCTAACCGTTTCTATCTGACCCGACCCGTTTGCCCTACCCGTTTTCAGCCTTAAAGGCTGAAAATATCCCCCTTTCCCTCTCTTTGATCGATCAGCATTGGCAGGGGAGAGAGAGGAGAGAAAGCTCCATTTTTGGCACCCATGGCTTTGAGCTCAAGCTTCCGACGATCTGACGATCCGATCAACGACCCAAGGTAAGATTTGTGACCCTTTCATTACGTGCTTTAGTTCTATACCTCTTTCGTATCTTGATTCGTTGCCTAAGTGCTAGTTGGAGAAGATGATGAATAGTGACGGGTTTGGGATTTATGTGTTCGGGTTTGTTTCTGGAGCTTTTATATGCAAGTATGTGATTTACGTGTTATGTATTTTTCGTTGTATGAATTTCGTGCGTTCCGGTGTTGCATGGGTTCGTGTGAGCTTGGGGTTTGGTCCCATTTTCGCCATTGTTACTGTTCCACCATTTTTCTAGCAGACGATACCCAAACGCCCGTTTCGTGCCTCAGTGTAATTCCCAAACGCCCGTTTGGGCACCTTCTGTTTTCACCCTAGAGCTTTCACACTCCCGTTTCTGCTTTCAATTTAATTTTCGAACGCCCGTTTCTCCCTCGTATGTGCTCCAATTGACCTGATTTTTGATCCATTGGAAACCTCTTGAAGTCTAAAACAACCTCCAATTTGAATCAATTCAATATAGTTTCTAATTTGTAAGATATAATCGATTCGTTTTGGTGTCGCTATTTTTTCGAAACTCTACGATCACCCAACTTTGATCCTACGCCATTTCCTACTCACTTTGAATTAGAATTCGAGCCATATACCATTTTAAAGGTCTATTTGTATAGTTTCATACTCAAGAAACAAAACTCAATTCCCACTTGTCAAACTCAAGATATTCCAGTTTTCCTACGACCTACGCGTTTTGGAAAATTTCCGGCTTTTGCCCAATTTCGATCAAAACCACGTTTTGTGTCTTTCTTCCACTTTTCTTGTACCTTTCCAACCCTGAGCTTGTTCCTAACTTGTTATAACATGTCTATGTGTTTTTATTTGTTCTAATTATGCAATTTTCATGAATTTATTTCTTGGTTTTATACCTTAATTGTGCGAGTGTAGTTGACAATGTGAAACCTTAAATGAATTGCTTGTACTTGAAATGTATTTGTATGCTTTTATATGACTTAATTGAGTTTCATTTAGTTGCTAACATGTCTATTTGGTCATATATGTAATATATCAGGTAATTATTGTCGAACCACTCTTATATGGTCCATGTGCTTGATTTTGTGTTTTCGCATACTACTTGAAGTAATTATACAAGGTGCCTAACTACTTGGACATGACATGAACAAGTATTATGTTGTATGTATGCCATGAATTATGTTTAAAACCTACATACATGTATCCGTAGCTTTCATAAGCATACGTCGTGCGTCTATGTGGTTCATTTGGAGTCTAAGCCTTGTGTTTTGTCTTCAGTTGGTTCAGGTGCACCCGGGGTGGTGTTTCGTTGTCCGTTCTGATTCTGGGGTGAATCATTTATCCGGTTTTGGTTTCATCGGTGTAAGGTGAGGTTTAGGTTTGTTTCTTTGTAGTTAATACGACCTACGACCCTACGTGCTTGTTTTCAAAGCCCGCATGTGACTATACTATTATACTTATATAATAGATATGTGCTTATAAGATACATTTATGATCTTGTTACAAGCTTAAATGATTTTGAACTATATGTACGAGCATATGTGAGCTTAAAAATGTTTTACAACGAGGCTATGCTCCAAACCGTGTGTTGTCAAGCAAGCGAGGATCTACCTTAACATCTTAATAATAAGGAAGACACGGAGAGGTACGTGTATAGCATATGCCGAGTTGCAAGGTAAGGTATGCTCGATAAGGTACGTAAGTTATGATTAATTATGTAGCGGGTTAAGTAAGCTTTATTGGTTGTTACTGGGCCCCGGTGACGTGGGTAAGGACGCCCGGGACGGCAAGGGCCGTCGGGTTAAGCCTGTGCACGGTCTCCATTTGAAGTACTTACGCACGACTCTGGGAGGTTGAGGAGGCGTGGTACTTTGAGCCCTCGGTGGATAGCCGAGGAAGGCACATTGTGGGCTAGCTACCCCTTGTGCATACGTAATTAGGTGGAGAGGGTTTGACTCCTGAAACACCGTGGTTGTTGGGGTTGGATTGGTTTATGTTTATGTTTTCTATTTTCATACGTATGTTGATAACTGAGGAGTTAGAGTAAGACCCGTACTCGCCGGGTATAAGAATTCGTTAAGAAATGTTGATTATGAAACGGGATAGGAGCTATCCTTTATGTTATAATACGAATATGTTAAGTTTGAGAGGTTTTGATTAAGTATAAGTATAAGTTTGGTATGAAAAAATGGTTTTGGTATGCAAAACCCTATCCCGGTTCGTAGTCTTTTGTTTAATACGTGCGTTGCTCTATATGTATATATGTGTTGGTGTGCGTTAGCCCCCTCACTCAGTCGAGTTGTAGACTGACCCTCTCCTTTTCGAATCTTTTAGTGTGCAGGTTTGCTTTGGAGCTTGGTGGGGTTGAGTCAAGACTTTTGAGTCGGTCGGTCTGAGTTAGATTAGTCTACATTTGCATTTGCTGTATTTAAATTCGGATCAATATGTAAGATTTGTATACGTATGCTTATGCATTATTATTTGGAATTGCCCTTGCCGGGTTTTGTTATGCGCTTAAAAGAGGCCTGAGGAGCCCAAGTCTGCATGTGAACCGTGTGTTTAATTTATGCAGGCCCGTGGCCACTGCATGTGTTTGATCTTTAGTCTTTCGCTGTACGCTGCTTTGTTGGTTGGTTTTGCTTGACAGGGTCTACGTTCCGCCTAGCTTAGGTGTTTGTTTTGTTTATCTCCCATTCGCTACGGTTTGATCCGGGTGCGGACCCTCCATTTCGTTGCTCGGGTTGGACCGTAGTGCGGGGGATGTGGTGCCTCACGTGCGGGGTGCTACAAGCACGTTGCCGGTTCTTCATTTGATCAGAGAGTTTTCTTGAAATTTAATTCTTTCATTTGCATGAGGACATTGCAAAATTTAAGTGTGGGGGACGAAGTGCATGCTTGTTATGAGTTTTTGTTGAATATTTGCATGTTTAGATGTAGTTACACTTATGATTTGCTAAGAATCGAGTAATTTTGAAAATTTTCCCTCATTTTGAACTTTTTCTTTAAAGTTTGATTGTTGAGCTTTTACTAGAATGAGTTAGGCTTTTTGAATTAAGGAAAATTTGCATGAGATTTGATGATTTAGTTTGTTAGCTTGCCCCTATATTCTGAGCACTTTTGAATGTGATATTATACTTTGCTTAGAAAGATGAATCGATGATTTCCGAATGAGTCTAAGATTTGATTAGGATGCATTTTAGTCCTATTAAGGTAAACTTTTGAATTAATGAAAGATTAAGGAAGTGAAGGAGGCATTCATTGTCGGAGGATTTTAAGCTTTTCTATTTGGCCGTTTTTCACTAAATAATGTAATCTTATTGACCCCGTTGAGCCTAATTGTTGTGCAAAGATTTTTGTAGCCACATTATAAGCCAATGCACAACAATGAAACACCTACCTTGAAAATTTTTACACCAAGGGTTGCTCGTTTGATTTTTATGGTAATTGTCTATCTTTTGACCCTTTTTGATTATTCTTGTGATTGAATTTGAGAGATTATTGTAGAAAAAGAATGAGAAAAGTGTAAAAAGATAAGAGAAAAAAAGAGAAGAAAAAGCAAAAGAAAAGAAAAGAAAATTACGCGAAGTGTGAAATTGAGAGTGTAGAATACAATTTAAGAATTTAGGGGGATTTTCGTGTTTAATGGCGAAATTGAAGTGCCTTGAGTTTAAAGATTGAATGATGTAAGCTTGGTAAGTAGTTGCTTGGTCCAAATTTCCATAACCTTACTCTAAGCCTACATTACAACCTCGAAAGACCTATCAATCCTAAGTCTTGGTTTAATTCCATTTGTGGAGATAGGTGCGAAGAGTGTATTCCGAAGTTGATGATTAGAACTTAGGAGGGAACTGTGAATTTGTCATTCTAATTTTTGTACATTGTTTCGTTTGATTCACACACTACACAAGGGTATACTTTTCATACTAAGTCTTGAGGATCTTATGTTTATAATTACTTGATTAGATAAGTTAGACTTGTTTAGGCGAAGGTTTGATGATTGCTTTGAGGAGCAGGTTTGATAAGGATGTGTTTTCTTAATTTTCGTATTACTCGGGGACGAGAAATAGTCAAGTGTGGGGGATTTTGTTGTGTGTAGAAATTGCATGGTTTTGAGTGTAATTTGATTATATTTTTGGTACCGTTTGATGCGTTTATGTGTTTATTTTGCTTCATTTAGGGGAATTTAGAGTTGGAGTTACGAAACGGCGAAACAAAGCAATTTCACGCATTTTCGGTGGAGAATGTGGTAACTCCCGTTACCACTTAGGAGTTCAATTGTTGTAACCCCCGTTACAAGACACAGGAGTGGAGCTTTTGGCGAGAGAAGACGGGTAACACCCGTTACCCCTGTGCAGAAGGAAATTGGTAACGCCCGTTACCACTAATAAAAACGTTATTGCGATTTCACTAGTAACGGGTGTTAACAATAATGGTACATGGAGAGGTAACGCCCGTTACCTAGGGCGCGAGAATTAGTTGGGCTGCTATATTAGTGCGTTTTGGAGTCTTTTTCGGAGAGCTTTTCTTCCAGGTCGTGATCTAGGGTTTGGAGAGAAGACAAAGAGTTTCAGAAGTTTTTCAGAGGATTCGAGAAGACGAAAGGATTGAATTCTTAGAACGATCTTTGGTTTTATTGTTGCCTTAATTTACAAACTAATTCCTTTGAGTTTAGTTTTGATTAGTTTTCCTATGTTAGATTCGTTTTTAGATATTACTGAATGTTTACGCTTTTGTTTTTGAGACTTTGTTTAAAATTGATGAATATGATTTATTTTAATGTAATTTCCTTTAGTTTTATGAGTTTTGTTTTAATTATGAGTAGCTAATTCTCTAAGGCTAGGGGAGTGATGATGAATGCATGATAGATGTTCGATATGATGCTTGAATGACTTGTGTTAATTCTTAGTTTGAAAATAGGTTTGAATTGACTAGCGATGGCCTGATCACTCTTAGCATGTGTCATAATTGCCTATAGATAGAAAGAGTGATGGTAATTTAGATGGTTTTCATAAGAGTTTATTACACCAAAAACCCTTTGATATACCTAATTAGCATTCAGAACCCTGTGATTTGAAAATTCTCAAAGCGAACCCTGTGATTGTAATAAATTAGCACTCAATTAGCATTTCAAACCCTACAGCAGTGGTTGTAGGGTTTTGAGTGCTAACTTTAATACAATCACAGGGTTTTCAATGCTAATTTATATAATCACAGGGTTCTCATTGAGAATTTTAAAATCACAGGGTTCGGAGTGCTAATTAGGTATATCACAGGGGGTGGCCGTACAAAAAACTCGTTTTCATAACTTGTAAGTTGTAGGATACAAAGAGATTTGGTCCTAGCTTATACAACATTAATCTTATTCCATGCCGAGCCGCTAGAATATTGAATTGCACTAGTCTTGTTCCTATAATTTAATTAACTATTGGTGAACACTAATTAAGCACTTGATTACACCTTGAGAGAGGGGAATACAAATATAAGTGACTAGGTTGTAGAATTACACTTGTCAGACGAGTATCGTATCAGCTCTTGATTGTATGATTCATTACTTTTTCCCTACCTGTTTAGTTTACTGAAGTTAATTCATGTGTTTTAGTATTACTTCCATTTATTTCTAGTTAATTGTTAATTTCTGCTTTAGTAGATTAATAGATAACAACAACAATTGTTTTTCGTTGGTCTTTAGATTAGAGAAGGATATAGAGTAGTGATTGATTTCCCTTCCTTGTGGGTTTGATCCTATTGCGCTATGCATATGTTAGTGTACACTTGAACGATTGGTTTTTAACTGTAGTAAAATCCTGCAACATAAATCCCGAGCAAAGTTTCATTTGAAGTTAGTTCCCGCGAGGGGTAAAAAAATAGCTAAGTAATGCTCGAACTTTACGGCTTATTCATATTCAATCCATTAATTTCATAATCCATAAATAATCATTATGGCTCGGCGAGTGAGCTTGCATAATCTCCAACCAAACTCCGACCGTGTATAATAAACATGATTAATACATTTGAATATGTAATCATGCAATACATAATAATACATACAAACCATATAACGTGAGACATGATCGTTTGGGCAATCCGTGTCTCGGCCTTCCCGCACGGTGAATAATAATAATAATAATAATCATAATCATGATAATAGTTCCAACCTTCTCCCTCCATAATGGTCAGGCCTGCAGACCCGAACCATTCCATAATAATATTGAGACGGGGGCTCATGACTGCTACCCGCTCATTCGATGGGTTAATCACCGACTCAAGAATATCCCGCCTCTCGGGCCTCCTGTTCGTGCGAATATACTCTCAAAGGGTACTTTGTACAATGGCTTAGCTATACGACGGCCCAATGCCGTACCGATCTCCATTCACACATTTCCCCAGGGTCCAATAACATGTGTATAACTATACATGATCTTGCCAAATCATTTCAAGTCATGAGAATAATGATACATTTCAAATCCTTGGAAATAATTTACTCGATGACTCCACTTGAAAATAATATATATACATTAGGTTTTTGGCCAAAACTTGTTACATATGGTTATAGGGTTTGATACGTATCTAGAACGAAAACACCTTCACTTGGAATACCACGAGACAAGAAACATGAGTAACACGGGTGTCTATTCGATCCGAAAGTCTCCATCCTGAAAACAAACTGTTCAAGAGAAGGAACAATGTGTACTCGTGAGAAATGACTAAATATGAAACCAAATAGGACGCATGGCATTGATATGAGGTGTCTTGGAATGATATGAAATGATATAACATGTATGCGCGAATTATAAAATGATATGCTATGTCATGATACCGTTCATGTGCACAATTAATGTTTCACGTATCAAATAGGCATATAATTGAAGTGTACGTGTGATATATGGTCGTGCAACAAAATATTAGAACATAATTAAATCACTTAGCACATAAGGTGAGCAAATTGGTATCAATTAAAACATGTAGGCATGCAAGACAATAAAAAACTCAAATTATAATTTACACATGGCATTTAATCAAAGCTCATACAATTACTTGTCATGGAATATGAATTCAATCACCATCAAATAATTAGGCATGCACAAAAATCATGTAAGTCACGTATGGGGTCGGGAAAACAAAGCGAAAACACGGAAATGGAGTTTTAGAGTAAGGTTGAACAAAAGTTGGAAGTTCCAAAACGCACAAGCTATAAAGAAATGAAAATATCTCGAGTTATAAAAGTCAAAAGGGGTTTTGTTTGTTGGATATGAAAGTAGACAAATAGATCTTTCCGATGGTGTAAGGCTCGAATTTTGGTTCAAAAGTATCCGAAAATGACATAGGTTTGAAGTTGGACAAAAGCAATTTCGCTATAGCTTGGCGACACCAAGTTAAAACGATAATATCTCACAATATAGAAAAGATATTGACAAGACATAAAAAAGAGAGTGTTCTACACTCAAAGAGGTATCTACAGTTTAAAATTCAGGGGAAACGGAGCATGTTGGGGGGTCACGGCCACGACCGAAGGTCAGTGGCGTTTCTGCACTATGGTGGTAGGCACGACCAAAAATAGCCTACGGGACGTCGCGGTCGCGCCCCTACTACCTGGGCAGCAGAAATTCATTGAGAAAAATAGGGCAGCGGCTTAAATCGATCCAGGGACGCCAACAACACACCGAGATCATCCGAAATCAAACAACAACAACAACAACAAACATCAAACAAACAAGTATTAACCACCGAATCATGAATCAGAGCACAAATCCACCAAATATATAAATATATATTTACATATACATATATACACATATTCTTGCTCCAAGAATACCAACAATCAAGCATAGAATTTAAATATTATCACATATTCAAGGATATACACATAAAGATTCAAGTTATTATTCAAGAATCACATAACCCTAGCTCATATATTCAATTCATTAATTAATGCACATATATACACATATATCCTGGAAAAGAAGGAGGAGAAGAGGAAGAAATGGTTGAAGCTTGAATTCTTAGATCAAAACTTGAAGAAATCCTCTTGTCTCCTTGTTTGCTTGCTTGAATCGATCAAATGGTGAAAGGAGAAGAAGTTGGGAACCCTTGTTTGCTAGGAGAAAATGAAAGAAGAAGAATGGGGTCGGAGAGGGGGTTGGATCGTGTAAATAGGGAGAGAAAGATGAGAGAATTGCACTTTGGTACTCCATGAATTTAAGTGTTTCAATTAGGGTACCGAGGTTTAGTTGGTGAACAATTGAGGTCCAAATCAAGGTTCGATTGAGTCCAAGGATTTCATATAAATTCAAATAAGTGCATAATTGAAATAAAACATTTAATTAGCAAGTAAGCATGTTATAATCAAATTTAAATAGCATAGTCAATTAAATCATATAAGTCATATAATTGAAATTGAAATTTAAATACACATACAAAGGAAAGAAAATTTTCTAACTCTCAAACTCTCACGTATGGCGCGCGTACCTGAATAATTTGAAATTACGGGGCGTTACATGTTATCTTTGGATATCCTTAGTATTATATATGTGTAAATTAGATGTTGTTTTTGTATTAGTGTGTATAGGTTTTGCGGAGTGATTGGTATCACATGACGTGCAGGCCCGTGTGTACAAGTGGTATCAGTGCTTAGGTTGTTGGATACCTAAGCTATGTCGGGATAGGATCCTTATGACTGTAAAGTATGGGCTCAACAAATAGTAAGTTCCATACTATAGGAACCCCGAGACTAGAATTTTGGTAAGTCATTTATAAAAAGAGAGTGATAGATCATACTTGGGTCACCTAAATTATTAGGTAGTGTGATAACAACTCTTTTGCTCATAGGTTGCTTAGTATAGATATAGATAGATTGACAGTTTAGTGTAACCATGATTTTAGTGTATATCTGATACTGGTAAGCTGGCTTTTAACAGTTGAAATATAGTTTTATAGATTATAGATGGATTAGTATGTGTGAAGGAGTGGTTCCTCATTGAGTGTCTGAGCTAAAAGGGCTAATGGGTCTTTGACTCTTTTATATGTGTTTATGTTTAACTTCGAGTCTCATACTCGAATTTTGGGCCTCCCCTCGACCTGGGGGGGGGGGGGGGGAACCTTGTGGATCCTTCTTTGGTTCTACGTGGTTATTCTAGCAAAGTTGATAGTGTCACGTTAACATTTTATCCCACGTGGTCCTCGATGGACGTACACTTGTCTTAGAAAATGGTATCGCTGTAAGATTCTCGAACTAACTCTCGTGGTCATTTAACTCATAGAGGAAGACCTCCAATTTCACGAGCATCAACCTGTAGAGGTCGTGGACGAGGAAGAAGTGAAATAAAACTCACAGATGAAGAGCATAGCGTTGGAAACTACCCACATGGTTCTCCACCCCGAGAAGCCCATCAACAACAAGTAGCAGGAGACATGCCAGATATGATGCAACAATTTTTAGGCAGTTTTGCCACTAGCAAGGGTACGCAGGTGGCATTTGAAACAACAATGAAAGTAACATGGGAGATAAAGTCTTAGAGCGATTCCTCACTTTCCATTTCCCTAAATTTTTTGGCGAACCTAATGATCCAGTGGTAGAATCCTGGTTTGGCGATATTGAAAACATCTATCTCACACTAAACTACACTGACATTCAGAAGGTACGTTATGCCACTTCCCTATTCGCAGATGCTGCTAGAAATTAGTAAAGATTAACCTCCAGCCAATGGGAACAAGAAGGGACGCTATGGACCTGGGAGAACTTCTCTTGAGTTTTTCACAACAAATATGTGCCCCAAGTAGTAAAGAATGCTGGAGAGTGAGAGTTTATGGCGTTAATTCAGGGAACATCCATAGGTTTCCAATACGAGGCTCAATTCAATCGTATATTTAATATGCACCTCACACCCAAGTGGATGAAGGAAGAAAAACAATCGGTGTTTTCGATGCAGTAATCCTAACCATTTTGTTAGTAACTGTCCGGAGAAAAGAGAAATGCCGACTAATGTAGCTAAAGGAGCAGAAAAACAACCAATGAAACCTGGAAAAAAACCTCAAGTGCCTGCACGAGCTTATGCCATAACTAGATAAGGAGCACCAGACCGCAACGATATGGTGGAAGGTAAGTAAAGGTAAAGTATTATTTTGTAGTGCCCGAGCACGAGACGCCACATCCCCCGCACCAAGATCCGACCCGTATATGAAATGGGAAGTCCATACACGTGCCAAGTCATGGCGAACGAGGACACAACACACTCGCTATGCTAGGCGGGAGCTAACCCTTAAACCAAACAAGAACGAGGAATAAAAAAAATCAGAGTAAAGACATTAAAGCGGAAGCAATTCCAAAACGTATAACATATACATTGAGCTTTCAAGCTCCAAAATACAATTACAAGTACCATTCAAATATTCCACGGCCCACACGGCCTATATATACAAAAGTAATATGCTTCAAGTCATAAACATATACAAAATAATATGAGTGTAAGTGTGTAAAACAAAAGAAAGTGCTAGACTCGAATGCAAGACACACAACCGACTCGAATTCCTGCCTAGCACTCCCAAAACCTGCACAAACAACTGAAAACAACACGGGTTCAGTCTAAAGGAGACTGGTGGGTATAAAACTGGGCATACTATATAAATATCGTGGAATTTAAACATATACATGCAAGCCATAATCCCATTTGAAGTTTTATAGCATTTCCCAAGTGGATTGTAACGCCCCAGTTTTCAGGTTATGCATTACGTGACATTATGTGAATTATATTACTAAGTGTTTACGTGAAATTATTACCAACTTGAGAGTTATGGAATGATTTGCATCCAATTGACGTGAATTAATTATCGAGCATGCTTTATTTGATCAATTGACCTTAATTGACTACTTCCATAAATTGGAGGGTTTAATTGCATGAGATTTTCTTTGGACTAAATTGATCATTCTTCATGAATTGGCACTTAATTGCATGAACTTACCAACTTGAGTACCTAATTGCATAACTTAAACTCTTGAGGACTTGATGGCAATTTTCCCTCATTCTTTCCCTTATCTTCATGATATATACCATATATACACATATACATACATCTCTTCTCATTTCTAAACACAAACAAAGCACAAGCATTCCATTTCCTCTCCCTCTCTATCGGTTGATCAAGCCAAGAAGCCAAGAGCCAAAGATTTACTTCCATCTACTTCAAGAAATCATCTTAGCTTCATCTTTTCCTTTCCCATCCATCTTCTTCAACAAGATGAGCATGTATATCTATATATATATAATGAGAATTTGAACTCTTGTTAGGGTTTGGTGATTATATATGAAATGCTTGAGTAAATATGAAGCTTGTTTGAAGATTTGAAATGATTTCATACAATTATAACTTGAATTCATGAAGTTTGGCGCAAGATTGATCACTTGATTTCATAAGGGTTTTATGTTGGAAATTTCATGAATCAAAGCTTGGTTCCTTGGATTATATGAAGCTTAATTGATATATATGAACCATATACATGTTATATGTTAGTTTTGTGTTGAATTTTTGCCTTGGTTTGATGTGAGTATGATTTAGGAGCCAAATTTCGAGCCTGCCCTGTTTTCCCTTCGATTTACTACTGTAGTTGGATCCACGGGCGTGGATTTTGATCCACGGCCATGGATTTGTACCCAAAAATTTGGGATTTTCGGCAGAGGAATCCACGGGCGTGGATTTTTGTACATGGGAAAATCCACGGCCGTGGATCCTCTCCTGTTTTCAGACTGAGCTTGTTTTGTTTTGTTTACCCCTCAAACGAGCTCCGATTGACCTGATTTTTAAACCAACAAAAACTTATTGAAGTCTAGAATACTATACAATTGGAATCACCTCATTATCCTTTCTAATTTTTAAGATATAATCAATCCTTTTTGGTGTCGCCACTTTACCAGAAATATGTAATCACCTAACTTTGAGCGTACACCATTTTCTCCTCGTTTTGAACTAGAATACGAGCCATATATTCTCGGAAAGGTCTATGTGTATATTTTCACATCCAATAAACAAAAATCAATTCCAACTTCTAGAAATCAAGATATTCCAGTTTTCCTAAAGCATGTGCGTTTTCGAAAATTGTCGGTTTTTGCCAAACTTCACCAAAATCTCTCTTCTTGCATTCATTTCACTCTTTTGGCTCCCGTATGTGTATTATATAAAGTATATGCTTTATTAATTGATAATTATGCTCCTATTTGACACTTCTTGTTACTTAATTGCTCAAACGTGACTGTGTGACTCCATCCTTATACGAATTGAAATTTAAATGTTTGAATGATATGAATACGTGACTCCTTGAGATTAATTTCATCTCTTAAGTGTTAATTGGATCTCATACATATTTAAGTATCACTTGATTGCTAATTTTTTTGGTTATTAAGGTGTTACATGAGCATTGTCGTGCGTCATACTTGGTCTCATATTTAGTCTCGTCTCACGAGTTCACGCTATTTTTCCTTCTTGTCCAGTTCTTCTCCAGGGCGGAGATCATTGATCGTTTGGAAACTTTCTTGTATCCTTGTCTTGTTCCGTCACTCATCAGGTGAGGTTTAATTTCTAGTTATATAGAACCCGTACAACCCTTATGTGGATTTCCGCCAAAATGTATAAATATATCTATAGTTTTCCATAAACCTTAATTGATTTTCAACTGAACTATTGTTACTGTACTGAATTAATTGTTTTGGCGAGTATACTGTACTGCACTGTGGGCCCGAGGGTAGTGTACTGAGCCGACCGAGAAAACATGGGCTAACGGGTAACTCTTGCACTATCCTCACAACTTTTGGGATGACCTCTGAATCCACTAGGAGATTAGTGGAGGAAGGAGTTCTGGGCATAGGGACTCATGAACCCTATGCTCACACTGACTGGGTGGTGGGGCCTTGCAATCCCACCATCACCGGAGGGAAAAAGGTTACTGAAACTGCTCGTAATTGTGCACTGTAATTGATTGCTTGATCACTTAATCAATTAATAACTGAATTATTGTACACAGTCGGAGAAAGGTTGGAGATTTGCCTCACTCGTCGGGCCACTGATTGATTGATTGAACTGAACTAAATGAATTGTTAATTGGTATAGTTGTTGTCTCGGGCTAGATTTATTCTATTATTGAACTTATATTGTTTTCTTTTATAAAACCTTACCCAGGACTATAACTTGCATGATATGTACGCTTATATTTATTAAACCCCTCACTCAGTCTTTCATAGACTGACACCTCACATTTTCAGGTTTGCAGGGTGCGTGCTAGGCGGGATTGAGTCAGGTCTTTATTTTCGGGCCTAGCACGTTTATTGTACATGTTGTTGCATATGTATTTCTTTACTTACTTTGATACTTATTTAATGATATGACTAGTCCATGGAGCTTATGAGATTGTATTTATGGAATAATGAGTATGAACATGAAATAGTGTTAGTGAAATGAATGTATGTATATTGTGATTCCGTTTATGGTTTATGCATGATCGTATTTTTTTTAGGGTTAGTCCCGCCTAGCTAGGAAGTTTTTTTTATTGTCTCCCGTTCGCTATAGGCTTGATTCATGTATGGACCGTCCATTCGATATGTGGATTGAACTATAGTGCGGGGGATGTGGCTACCTTGCATTCCATGTGCTACATGGGTAAAGTAAAGAAAAACATCAATGGGATTACAACCATCATATTCATTTAATAGGTTATTCATGGCCCGACGAGTGGGTGTGCATAATCTCCAACATACACCTTGTGTAAACATAAGACATTATTTCATTAGTGATCACACAACAATCTTTGGTGCTTATTCATGCGATTGTTTCATTCAATCGTTCATATACACCTTTTTCCTCCGGGTGGTAGATGGGTTTGCAAGGCCTGGACACCCATTCATAATGGTCAGTGAGGTACATGAATCCTCAAAAGTCCGGTTCCCCTTCCTCGCCAAATCTCCTAGCGAGGTCAGTTTTGTCGTAGTTTGATTAGAACTAGTACATGGGATCACCGTCTTCCCTTGCCTCCCCAGATAGCCACATGCACTAAGTCCCTGGGCCCGTGCTTGCATTCATGCTCTCGCTAAAATCATTAGGTAGGGATACATAAAGAAAGACTTTACGTTTGAAATAATTTACACTAAAGAGACTCGATATATAGGTATAGTAAGTTGGCTCAAAAAAATTCATGTTAGGGATATATCGGGTCAATTTAGCTAATAGTAGAGAAACTCACCTTAGAAGCAAAAGAAACAACACAAGAACCTCAAGGACTGCCCTCGTCCCTGACTGGACCCAAATCTGTGCAAAAGAGGTAGTGTGAGACTCAATATGACCACAAATGATGCACGACTATGCGATGAACATGCTATGAAGTGTATATGAGACAATAACATGTTATGATGATGTTCATGTGCACAATTGATGCCTTAGAAACACATAAACGAGCAATTCATTCAAGTACTTTCAAGAAATGGAGGTATCATATTCATTCGTTCCATATCTTTCATGAATCATATCAAGTCGAGCCATAATCTTCAAACTATAATCATAACACACATATCAACATGTTTACAATACATATAATAAGTATAAAGGTAAGAGGATTCACTTAAAACATCAAAAGAATGCAAAAAAGCACTTAACGTTTCATATAGAAGCACTTAAGCCACGTTATAACATATTAATTCGTTACCCGATAAAATCATATCGAAACACTCCACAAATTTAATACAACAATTATAACATATAATACAACATATTAACGAAACATATAAGTCATAAACGAGGCCAAGGAAACAAGAAAACAAAGCCAAACACAAAAGAAAAACTCCAACACAAAAGCTTGGGGAGTGACGGGTGTCACCCGTCACTCCCCTCAAGAAGAAAGGAGGTGATGGGCATGATTAGTGGCGGGCTTTCCTCCAGGCTTGGTGACGACGGTCACCAAGTTTTAGTGTATTGGTGGTGATGGGGGTTAAGGCTCACAGATACTCAATACTTTGGAATTGAAATGTGGTGACGGGTATCACCAAGTTTGTGTGTAATCGGGGTGACGGGGGTCACCCTTGAAGATCAACTTCATCTCGTTCGTTTGATGATAGCAGCAGTAACGTTCCATTTCTTCCACTGCGTCTCCATCTCTCAATAAGGCAAGAACCAACAACAAAGGCACCAACACACCTCAAGGAATTGAGCAAGAACGAAGTAACAAACAATTCTCCAAGTTATCTCAACAAATCATTCAAAAGAAGTGAGGAAAAATGGATTAAAATCATGCTTCTTAAACCCTAAGATATCAAGCTTCATTAATGGTTTATCATAAATACTCCAACTACCAAGTATCTTAAGTTCATAAATGCAATAAAGAGGCATAAGTGATCAACATATAAGCTTCATTCCATCAAATAACTCAAAGAGATACAAGGATTCCAGAATTTCATCCATGCCCTAACTAATCATTTAAAAATCTAACCCATACTAAAACCTTCATGCAAGCATGCCATAGATCAAAATGACCCCAATAAGGAGATAAACAAGATCATAACCTTACCTTTCGAATTTGGGGAGAATTGATGGAGTATTGGGATCAAATGGTGGAAAATGAAAAGTGCTTTCTTCTCTTCACAAAGGGTCACGGTTTGCAGCTGCTATCTCCCTCTTTGTGGTGTAATAAATGAAATGGGAATAGTGATAGATGATATAGGGCTAAGTAAGGTTCAAGTGGGTCTAAATTTGACTTAATTTGGTTAAGTATAGGTCAAGTTATGGCTAAAATGGTTAAGGGTGGTCATTTAGGAGGTGGGCCTTGTTTCGATTAAATTTCGGGAGTCCAACGGGCTTAGAAAAATATGAGGCTTGATCCATTAGCTCGAAATTGTTGATTCAAGTCCAACTCTGGTGACGGAATTTGAATCCGAATTCCTGAGCTCAAGATACGCCGCCCGGAAACAAAGGTGCACTAAATGCACTTTAGCCCCGATTTGGTTCCAAAACTCAAAATAAATTCAAAACCCAAACAAACGAGTCCGAAAATGTAAAACGAGCATATAGACTTGTTCATAACACACATAAATCCAACATACCAAGTTTTCACAAAAATCGAAAATCAATTCGGATAGAAACAACACTCAAACATAGTTACATAGGCATAAACGTTCAAGTATTTCATATGAAAATTCGAATTCAACTAATATAAATTAATAAAAGAATTATATGTATAAAAGCATATATGAATATTTAATTTAAATTACGTAATTTGGTAAACACATACGTCATACCTGTACGGCCGAAAAGTCGGGGCGTCACATATTTGGTCTTGGAGCTATTCATTCCTTTGTAGCTCCGAATTTTACAGTAAATTCAAATTTGCATTGTGAAGTTAGACCTTACCAAATTGAGGTACAGACACCAGTAGGTTCTAGTATGATAACTGATAGGAAATACCTAGGATGCCCAGTAAGAATTGGCAAGGGTGAATATCTAGCCGATCTTATTGAGCTTCCTATTGAAGGGTATGATGTTATTTTGGGGATGGACTGGTTATACCATCACCGGGCACAAACTAATTACTTTAATAAGCGAATCAAGATTGAAAACCCAGTGACTACCCCTATAAAACCCGATAGTAGACCGATGTCTATATCTTTAACGTCATTTGGAGAAAGTAAGCGACTGATCAGGGAAGGGAATCAAGGAATTTTGGCATACTTAATTCATAAAACTAAGTATAAGATTAAGTTGGAGGAAATAAGGATTGTGAAGAAATTTCCCAAAGTATTCTCTGAGGATTTGAAATCTTTACCACCCTAGAGAAAAATAGAAGTTGTCAATGAACTAGTCTCAAGTATAGAGCTGTATTTTAAGACTCCATACTGTATATCACCAACTAAGTTACAAGAATTGAAGAAACAACTCCATGAGTTAATGGATAAACAGTTTATATGACCTAGCATATTACCTTGGGGAGCTCTGGTGTTGTTTGTCAAGAAAAAGAATGGACTAATGCGTACGTGTATTGATTATCGGGAGTTAAATCGGATAACGACCAACAATAAGTATTCGTTGCCGCATATTAACGAACTCTTAGAAGTACTTCAAGACTCCAAGGTCTATTCAAAGTTAGATTACAACAAGGATACTATTAGCTAAGAGTTTGGGAAGGAGATGTGCCTAAGACTGCCTTTAATTGTCGATACGACCACTACAAGTTTGTAGTGATGCCTTCTGGATTAACTAACGCACCAGCTGTATTTATGGACTTAATACATCAAATTTTCCAACTATTTTTTGCTCGATTCGTGGTGATATCTATTGATGATGTCCTAATTTACTCAAAGGCGGAGGAGGAACATGAAGAGCATTTACGAATGGTACTGCAAATGTTAGAAAATAACTAACTTTTTGAAACGCTTAGTAAATGGGAGTTCTAGTTGGATTGAGTGACATTCTTGGGTCATATCATTTCTCAAAATGGAATTGAGGTAGATTTTACCAAGATCGAGGTTATAACCAATTGGAGACAACCCAAGGTCGTATTTGAAATTCATAGCCTTTTGGGCTTAGCAGGATACTATCAAAAGTTTGTATTGGGTTTTTCTAAACTAGCTGGATCTTTGACGCGACTAACCTACAAGGATCAACCTTTCGAGTGAGATGCAGACTATGAAAAGAGTTTTAAAGAGCTCAAGAGAAAGTTAACATTAACACCCAGCTCACATTACCAGAAGGCTTAGTAGGATTTGCAGTTTATAGAGATGCCTCGAGGGAAGAATTAGGTTGTGTACTCATGCAAAAAGGTCGAGTCATAGCCTATGCATTAAGAAAACTCAAGCCATATGAGCAAAATTATCCCACACATGACCTGGAGCTAGCTGCAATAGTTTTTGCGTTGGCAAAATTGAGGCACTATTTATACGGTGCAACCTTTGATGTGTATAAAAATCACAAAAGTTTAAAGTACATATTCACTCAAAAGCAATTGAACATGCAAAAGGAGATGAATGGAATTCCTGGAGGACTACGATTGCAACATTATCTACCATCCAGACAAAGCTAATATGGTGGCAGATGCCCTGAGCAGGAAAAGTGTAATATCACACTTAAGAGGGCAGGAGATTTCAAAAGCCAAAAATCTCCAAAGAGAATGATTAACTGCAATGACTAGATGTCAGGTCGCGGAATTAGTAATATATCCGGAGATATATACTAGGCTAAGAGACGCTCAACCAGGAGATAAAGCGATTCAATAATTAAAGAGAACCCTATGAGCTGATGAAAATACGAAATTCAAAATTGATGATATAGGGATTCTCCAACGAATCTACGTGCCGAAAGAATTACGAGAAGATGTATTAAGAGAGACACACAAAACTCATCATGCAGTACACTCCGGCGGAACCAAGATGTATCGAGATCTTAAGCAACACTTTTGGTGGAGCGGGATGAAGCAAGATATTGCAAATTATGTGCAAAAATGCTTAACTTATAAATTAGTTAAAGCAGAACATCAATAACCGTCTGGAATCTTACAACTATTTGCTGATACCCGCCTGGAAATGGGACCATATCACGATGGACTTTGTCACTGGTTTACCAACTATTAGAGGCGGCTATGACAGCATTTGGGTAATCGTCGATAGACTCACCAAGTTGTTTCATTTTCTACCTGTAGGAATATGGTATAAAGTAGAAAACTTAGCTACTATGTCTCTCATGGAGATCGTACAACTTCATGGTGTACTGATGAGCATTGTGTCAGATAGAGACCTAAAGTTTACCTCTAGATTGTGGAAAAGCCTCCAAGAGCAAATGGAAACGAAATTGTGTTTTAGTTTTGCTATTCATCCTCAAACCGATGGCCAGTTTGAAAGGACTATTTGGATATTAGAGGACATGTTACGAGCATGCGTGCTTGATTTTGGTGCAGGATCGGACAAACACTTAGCCCTCGTGGAGTTTGCTTACAATAACAACTATCAAGCGACCATCCTGATGGCTCCATATGAGGCAGTGTATGGACAAAAATATCGATTTCCCTTAAATTGGGATTTAAGAGAAGAAAAGTTATTAACCAAGTTGGAAAAGGAGATGACTTGGTTCGAGCTAATGCAAGAAATGATAGAAAAGATCCAAGCGATCAAACAAAACATGAAAGCAGCATAGAACAGACAAAAAGAGTTACGTAGATAAGAGACGCAAAAATTTAGAATTTGAAGTTGGAGATAAAGTATTTTTGCTCATCTCTCCAAGAAAAGGGCTCTCGAGGATCGAAAAATGAGCAAAGTTGAGTCCAAGGTACATAGGACCCTTCGAAATCCTAGATAGAATAGGCCCTGTATGTGACACCCCATTTTTTCGGCAAGCCAGGTACGACGTCATAAGAGAGTTTAATTCAGTAATTTCGTGATTTATGTGACGTCGTATGCCTACGTGTTAACGTGAAGTTTATTTTAATTACGTGCGCCTTAGAATTTATTTAAATTGTACTTGGGCTCAATTGTCTAATATTTGCAAGTTAGGGACCTAATTATAATTAGGGTGTTTTGGGCCATTCGTGGCTATCTTGAGCTCAGGAATTCGGATTCGAATTCCAACCTTATCATTGAGTTTGTTTCGACGATTCGGATTTAATGGATTAACCATTTAATTTCTAAAGCCATTTGATTGCCCGACCGTTTTAAAATTCGATCCGAATGGATCGGATACCGCTTGACCCTACCCCGTTTTACCCGAACAGTTTCAGCTCGAAAGAGCCAAGCCCTTTCTCTCTCTCCTATTTTTTTCCCAAGTTCAGCCACCAAGCAAGAAGAAAAGGAGAAGAGGCACCTCCCCTTTGTCTATCAAACCTTGAGCTCGGGTTTGGGAGATCCAACCGTCCGATCAACGACTCAAGGTAAAATTCATGCTCTATTTGTTACGTGCTTCAACTTAATATCCCTTTCGTGCCTTGGATTCGTGTTATTTGGCTAATTGGGGAAGATAATAAATAGTGCCGGGTTCGGGGATTTATGTGTTTAAGCTTGTTTCGTGAGTTCTAATGTGTAAATATGAGATCTACATGTCGTATTCGTCTCGTGGCTTGATTATTGTATGATTTTGGTATGTGGTGTGGGGGGGGGGGGGTGTTTGGGTGTGTGTTCTGCCATTGAAGGCGGAACTTGGAGTTGCAGTTCTAGGAGAGTAAACCACGTTTGCACTTAAAATTTGTAACCCCGTTACCTTGTTCCTTTGTTGGGAGAAAATCGCCTGCCTCTAGTAACCCATTACCAATTTTTGCATTAGAAATGGTAACCCCCGTTACTCCCCCTTTGACTGGCCTACCGTTTTGTCCTTTTATTCTTTTTCCGTCCCGGTTTTATTCTCCGTTACCTATTCAAATGAGCTCCGATTGACCTGAATTTTTAACCACTTAAACTTATTGAAGTCTAGAACATCCTCCAATTGGAATCACCTCAATATCTTTTCTGGTTTGTGAGATATAATCAATCCATTTTGGTGTTGCCACTTCACCAAAAATCTGTATTCATCCAACTTCGGGCCTACGCCATTTTCACCTCGCTTTGAACCACGATTCGAACCATATATCATTAAAAAGGCCTATTTGTTTAGTTTCATAAACACTAAACCAAACTCTATTCCAACTTCTAGAACTCAAGATATATCAAATTCTTTACCGTTTGCGCATTTCAGATACTGTCAGCATTTACCCAAAACTTGTCAAACCTCTCTTCTTGCGTTCCTTTCACTTCCTTGACTTCCGTATGTGATTTATATAAATTGTATGCTTGATTAATTGATAATTATGTTATTATTTTACACTCCTTGGCCCGTAATTGCTTAAACTTGATTGTTTGACTCCGTATTTTATATGAATCAAATTCGCATTGTTCGAATGTCATGTTATGGATTTATATCAATTGTCTATTGCTTGAGAGAATTAATTGTGCACTTGAACACGATCAAATTATTTCATAAAATTCTTATGATTAATGCATATTGAATCATGCCACCACATGTTTCACCACTTCATGATCATTTACCGTGCATCTATATGGTTTCATGATTGAGTCGTGTCTCACAAGTACACCGTGTTTCCTTTCTTGTATAGTGATCTCCTCGGTGGAGACTTTTCCAGCCTCATGGCTTCTCTTTTGGTCTTTCTTGTACATAGAGGTGAGGGTTTTCTTTTATAAATAACCTATAACCTTACATGCTCTAAATAAGCCAAATGGTTTTCATATAAAACTAGTCGTATCTTTTATACCGGATACGTACCAGAAATACTTTATAACTTGTGTAAGTGTTAACCTGAGCTTGTTTTGCGAGATCCTGATTGCCCCCGACTCTTCTAGCACTGGGCTAGCCGGTGTGGATCCTATACCTGTTATTGGGCCCCAGGGGCTTGTGTATTAAGTGATCCGGGGAGGTATCGCGCTGATGGTGACCTCTTGCACAAGTCCCACCTTGTTGGATTAGCCCGGATATCTGCAAGGAGGTTAAATTGTATTTGTTTCCTGCTATTGATAATTGAAATGAATTCCTGATTCCTGCTTGCTTAACTGTATATGTGCCCTGTTCCGGTCATTTAATAACTGAGAAGTGGAGTCCAGGATAGAATAATTACCCGTTCTCGTCGGGTCCCTAAAATGTAATACATATATATCTGTAACCTCTGCATGCCCCCAGTCTCTGTTCAGCACCCGAGCCCGTGGATTGTAAGGTAAAATGGGCATTAACAGAGGGCGTACGGATATCGACACATGCATTGTACATTTTGCTTACCTGACTGCATGGTTGACCGTGATTCCACCCGTACGTATTGATAACTCCTGATTCCTGTCACTTACTTTCATAATAAATAACGTACAGTGGAATTATGTCTGCTTGACTGCCTGCTTATACATATATATGCGTGTGTTAACCCATTCACTCAGTCAGTTAGTTGACCCCTCCCTCTAGTTGTTTTTTTTTAGTTTCTATCTTACAGGTTCTGTGGTCGTTAGACGGGAGTCTGTTGAGGTCTTTGTTCGAGTCTCGGTCCTGTACACGCTACATTGTCCGGCATATATGTTTCCTGCTTGTATCGGGCCTTGTAGGTCATATTGTATCTTTATCGCTTTATTGAACTCGGGACAGGTTAGGACAGGTTTCTTGGCCTAGTTGAACCCGTTTTTATATTATTGATTGTATTGTATCGGGACAGGTTGGGGCAGGTTTCTTGGTTTATTTCAACTCGTATTTACTTTCCCGTTTGAATTGCATTTACTTCCTTGATATTGAATAAATGATTGCCTTGCTTACGTATTTTTGTTCCTATTGATTTGTTGGTACAGGGTCTAGTCCCGCCTAACACAGGATTGTTTTTGTTCTGTCTCCGTTCGCTGTGAGCTTGGTTCATGTTCGGACTTTCCATTTCATGTGTGCACCGGGTTCATAGTGCGGGGGATGTGGCGCCCTCCGTTTAAGGTGTCACACTGTAGCTTACCATCTTTTTTTACTTGCCAATCTTACCGAAATCCACAACGTGTTTCACGTATCGCAACAAGAAAGTACTACCCAGATGAAAAACATATCATACCACTCGATGACATCCCCTTAGTAGAAAACCTAACCTATGAAGAGTTTCTTGTACGCATTCTAGACCGAAAATATCAAGAACTCCGAAACAAGAAGATCCCTCAAGTAAAAGTGTGGTAGAGAAATAACGATGTAGAGAAAGTGAAGTGGGAACGAGAGGACATAATGCAGAAATAATCTCCTGAGTTATTTGAAGATACAAGTACGAATCCGGGGACCAGATTCTTTTAAGGCGGGGAGTATGTGACGCCCCATAAATTATTGTAATCGAATATATTATATGATGGGGTCAAAATACGATCGTCACACGTAAGACACGTGGCATCGCCGAGATGATGACATCTGTCTCCCCAAGGCCTCACCATCAATACACGAGCGCTAAACCCAACGAGCGTCCTCCTTCTTTAGGAGTTAAGCCCAACGAGCGCTGTCACTCCCACGAGCGTCCTACAAACTAAACGATTGGAACGACCACGTGCCAAGGGAGCCCTCTTCGAGCGTCACACTCCCTCAGAGTGGCCTCCCCTTTGGCTCGTCACTTGAACTGGAGCCTTCATCCCCCTCAGCGGATATCTTGGCCTCCAATACTCCAGGTTGTCACGAGCGCGCTCTTAAGCCCTCGTCACCAACCACCCAAATGGCTCTCTGACACAACGTACATGCCCGCGCACCTGCCACTGTTGCCAGCACTAACTTTTGGCTGCTTTTGCAGAAGATTCCTCCTAGGTTTCTCTCTCACAGCGCCACGTGTTAGGGCAACATTCGGCCAGGACCACTTGGGGCAAATGACCAAAGGGCCCTTGACCCTCAACTATAAATAGCCAAAGTCATCTTCTACACTGGTAAGCATTCTTCATCACTGCAACTGTGACTGAACTTACATTTCTTCATACCTTGAACTGACTTGAGCGTCGGAGAGCCAAACTGGGTATCACCCCCAGTTCCCCCAGCTTGGCCTTCTGACTTTTCTTGTGCTTGTCCCAACAGGTAGAACCCCTTTCTCATTTCCGGCGAAGCTCCGGTGGTTTCCTCCACAAATACAAATCGTAAAGTGATCGGATTCGGATCAACCCATTTCTGAACCCATCATTATATATTTATGTGTTTATGAAATATGAATATATTATTAATTATGTTATGGGGCCTAGATAAATAAAGTTAGGAGTTTTGGGGGTGAAAATAGAATTTAGTAAAAAAAGAAGAGAAATCTGGCGCATAAAGTGTCTGATATAAACCCACATACCCTGTACCCTATTCATTTTAAAACCTAAAACAATAACCCACACACTAAACACCTTGAAACATACACAGAACCCCCTCTCCCCGGGGGGGTCGTGAGACACAACCTTCGCCAATTTCTTATCTCACCTATACTCGGCCAAACCTTAGAAAATTATAGTGTTTTTCGATCGTCTCGATGAGGAGAACACAAAACTTAGATTATCTTTAAGTTTCGTTCGGGAACGAGAGAGAAAATCAAGTCGAAAGGTTAATGGAAAACTTCACCGACGATGGCGATTTGGTCGGAATTCCGACCGACAACCATAGGGGTATTGGAGAGAGTGACAAGACGAGTCCATAGCCGATAACCGGTGGTTGAAAATCGCAACGGTAGAGGTACGGTCGTGTCAGATGAATCATGGTAAATAGGGGTTGATCTTTTCCGGTGACTTTTTCGGTAAATTGAAGGTGGGTTTTGAAGAGTTAGATTTGGGTAATATATATTTTCAATCGGTTTGGATTAATTGTAGCTAATACGTGTTTAATTTGAGTTTGAAAATTTAGGGTTTAGGGTTATGTTTAAAAAGGGGATTCTTAAATTACTCCCTAACCTGAATTAATATGCTAAAATTGACTGAAAAATGTTAACGAGCGCGAGGAGATGATCGTTTTTGCTATTCTTGGAAAATTTTTCGGTGATATGAAGTGGTGGCCGATGGCGGCAGGTGGTGTTCCGGCGGCAGAGACTCACCAAAGAAACACTAGAAAATTATTTATGACCTCCTGTATCCATCTGTGCGATAATATTGACAACTCGATAAACGGTTAATGTAACTGGGACATAATTCTAATTAAACTGAATAATAATAATAATAATAATAATAATAATAATAATAATAATAATAATAATAATAATAATAATAATAATAATAATAATAATAAACAACATTAACAATAACTGTGAGTCGGTAACAATGTTATAGAGTAACTCTCATAATTATGATTCTGATTATAATTATAATTATAATTACAATTACAATTACAATTATGATGAATAATTAAAGCTTAACTTTGACTTTGAAATTTATTCTGACCTTAATCTTGATGTGGGCCCCACAAAATGGAATTATTGGACAAATTTAAGTTGTTTCAAGGACCAAGTGATGTTTGATAATACTGTTTAAATACCTATTGGGAATTATATAATTATTAATAAACATATAATAATAATTGTATATATAGTAACTAATTAACCGAATTATTAATTGAGTTAAGAATAAGAATAAGAATAACAACAACAACAACAACAAAGTATTTAACCTTAAATATTGAAATCTGACCTTAACTTTGATTTAATTCAACTCTGGACACCGCAAATGGAAAGGGTATTCAACTCTAAGACTTCTTTAATGATATAACCTGATACCTAATAATAATGATCAAACATATGCATGACTTTTGGTGATTGTAAATAAAATATATAATGATAATTATACATAATTATTAGTTAGCAAACTTTTTATCAATTGCATTAAGATTAACTAACTGATGTTGGTATGTCTGTAACTCAATTTCCGTGTTAATTAAATAATTAAACGCGAGAAATAATCACAAATGAATTTTTATTGAATTATTTGAACTTGCAGGTACAATCTCTAATTTATTCCTCTGATTCTTCCTACAAGAATTTGCTGAAATTCGGAAGGTTTGAAACTCCTTCGTTGACTTTGGAGCTTCGATCTTCCGTTGAATTTGATTTGCTTCTTTAAACGTTAATTGCGGGTCTTTAGACTTGATCGCGAATTAAACGCCTTGATTTGATGAACACCGAAGAACACACCGATGAACACCTTTGATGTTGATTTGAGTTTGATTTGAATCTGTTGAGGAGCAACGCCGAAATCGGGATTTGATGCTTTGATTGCGGATTGAACGCCTCAGTTTGATGACTTTCTCGAAGAACGCCGAAGAATACGCTTGGAGCACCTTCGAATTTGATTTGAGAAAAACGCGGATTCGCGGACTTAACGCCTTGTTGCGGATCGGACGCCTTGATTTGGTTGATTTCCACGAAGAACGCCTTGAATTTCGCTTCGATCTTTGAGGAGAGCAACGCTGAAACACCACTTCGATGCCTTGATATCAGATCAAACGCCGTTGATGCTGACTTTCGCGAAGAATGCCGTTGAAGATGCTGAAGAACGCCTGAGAGCTTCTTTCTCCTTGCTTTGTGGCTTGCTTCTTTGCTCCTTCAAGTTGTGTGAATTATGTTGTAGAATGCCTCTATTTATAGGCATAGGGTGGAGCTTTGTGATAATTATCCCTTAGTTAATTAATTCATTTATTAAAGGGATAATATCAAATTTATTTATTTATTTATTACTTTAATATGAATTTATATTAAAGAAAATAAATAAATGACATATGTCTTGACTTTGATTGGTCCACGTGTTGAAACATGCCACGTGTCATCATTTGATTGGTCTTCACCATTTGAGCTGCAAGACTTGATTTGATTCGCCGGAACACTTCAACTTTGACACGTGTCAGTATTTGATTTGATGACAACATAAATATTAAAATTATCAATTAAATCAACTATTTAAATATTTTATGGATTTTGATTTAATATTTATCCAAAAAATATAAAAATAGAAAGGATTAAAATTGATAATTAATATTTAATCCCATGTGTCACATTTCAATTCGACGAAAATTAATTCGTCTACAAATGCCCCCACTTAAAAGCTCGGCGAGAGACGTGTCAAGCGATCGTATCGTCGGGATTTTGAAGGACTTGATTATTGCCGCATCATGGACTTGAAAACATATATCCAATTTATTTAGAGAAATATATAGCCCACGAGAATATTCACATACCCAATTTAACTTTGGACTTACTTTCATATTTATTCCCAAGGCATCAGGACTCAGCCCTTTAAGAATAAATGGACCAAACTCACCTTTTTTTCTTTTAACAAAATCGTGGCCCCAATTAATTAAAAAACAAATGGCCCAATCTTTTTTAACTCCAAGGCAACCTCTGTCTTCCAATTCCTGCGAGCATGCAAGATGTTGCTACATATCAGCTCCAGAATCCAACTTCATCTCATCCTTTTTTTTTTTTTTCTTTTTTTTTTCACATATATTTGGCAATTCGCTAACTTTGTGTTTCTTTGACTTTGTTGTTTTGTAGGTAAGATGGTGCACTTCAAAGACATCACTCTAGCCTCCGGAGTCAAACAATTGGTGATTCTTGACGACAAGAAGCAAGAGCTTGAGACTGGCACGAAGTTGACGGTTCATCCTTGTCTCACCGGACCATATGCGGACGATCGGGGAAAGGTGACGGTGCCCTTTCGTGTCAAGGAGTGGTCATACCGAATCAAGTTGAGCAAAGCGTCGCATGTGTGGGTTCTGGAAGCGGGTCATCATCAACACTCAAAGAACCGGCTCATCTACCGACGCTAGGGCAAAGCATCATCAAAGGCAATGTGAAGTGGAGCGACGGCCTTCGGTTCAATGGCGAGTTCCACTATGTTGCCGGATATTGGGAATGGACTGAGGACATACTCAGCCAGTGCAAGGACACACTGCAGTCAGCCCAAATATACAGCTCGGTGCGCGCCTCACTGTTCATCTACGATGGCAACTCGGAGATCATGAAGGCGTTCTGCGAAGCGTGGTGCCCTGCAACCAACACTCTCCTGACGTCAAACGGCGAGTTGTCCATATCGCTTTGGGATTTGTATGCTCTGGCGGGTCTTCCTATGACGGGTCTTCTCTACGATGAAGTGGTCCCTGATGCAAAGGAACTCACCGAGAAAGGCGAATTCATAAAGAGATATGCCCCCTCTAGTTGCCAGTCCTTGTTCCACGCCTATCACTTGTTGCGAAAGGATGTTCATAGCGGTCAAGTTTCCATCGAGGCTTGGGTGAACTTTTGGTGCAAAAAGGCGAAGAAGTATGTTCAGCCGTCCCCTCACGAGTCAACACAACGCCCACTTGGTGACTTCGGACCTCATGAAGCTTGGAATACCGCAGAAGAGAGGTTGTTTGCTAGATTCAGACTTGACCGGAACAGAAGGGAAGATACCTATTTAGCAGCGTTCATAGCTTGTTGGCTCTGTCTCTTCGTTCTTCCAACAGAAAGCGTCGGCTTCATACGCCCAAGTACTTTCAAGATGGCGAGCGTCATGGCAAGCGGCTTCAAGGTTGATTTGGCTATTCCGATCTTGGCAAGCATCTATCGTGGTTTGAACAAGATATCAGCATCCGCCCAACCGACTCAAGTTTATGCTCTATTTTCCGTTCACTTCGTCTATGGTTGGCTAGCACACTACTTCAAGACGCATCACCAAGCTTACCAAGACATCCGTGGTCCAGAAATGATGCGGTTTTCCGGTGAGGGAGGAGCGAAGGAATATGATGCGAGGGAGGCTCGTAAGAAGATCCACAAGGCGGAGTTCGTAGCTTGGAATTGCAATGCGATGAAGCTCCACGAGAAGTTTCGTTATACTGGCAATGGGGAAGGCTCGGAGGAGGAACACAACTGCTTTATGTCAATTCGATCTTGCTACCTACCTTTGAGACAAGGGGATCGTTTCATCATCGAGTCATATAGTCCGCACCGTTTTGCTCGTCAGTTCGGGTTTTATCAAGTGGTACCCGGAGTTCTCAAGAATGATTTTCGTGATGCTTCTCTAGACAAAGGACTCAACCATTGGCGTGTGTACACTTTATCGAATTCTATGGATGGAGTGGTCCTTCCCCCAATAACTGCGGCTGTTAAGAAGTTATGTGCCAAGAGCTATACGGAATGGTGGTCGAGAACTCATGGCAGCTTCTTTGATGACAACATCATGAAATTGATCAATGTGGAAGTCGCCCCAACCCAAGTTGAGAAAGTTGATCCGATTGGTGGAAAAAAGAGAAAGACTTCCCCCGTCCCTTTGGCAAAGAGTGAAAGTGGCACTGCAGATCGCCATTGGAAGAGGCCAAAGAAGCGTGATAAGATTTCAGCTGGTGAAAAGGTAGTTTTCTCCCTCTTCTTTTCATCGTTCTTCAATACTTTTCTATTCTTCTTTAAACATCGAACGCGTTTCACTTGCAGTTGAAAGAGGAACCTCTTAAAGCTGATGATGTGGAGTCTCAAGGATCGATCCTCGGGCCGGTTCTTTTGGAGACAGGTCTTATTTCTGAAGGAGAGGCGCAATCCAAAACAGTTGTGATATCCGAAGAAAAGCAAATGCCTCAGCATCCCGCAGTCTCAATTTTCCAGGTATCCACATTTATCGCCGTTCAAAAGCAGCAATTTGTCAGGATGATGTGGGGCAATCTCCTCCAGAAGATAGACAACACTCCACTTAACTTCATTTTATCCCTTAAGGACGAGGTTCAATCGGCATTGAATGATGTTAAGGGTTTTGACGAGCCTTTTGTTTCTACCGTCGAAAAGTCATTGGCGATTTTGTTTGCCAAGGTAACTGCTTATGATAAGGCGAGGTCTGCAGCTTCTGGAGAGACTTCAAAAGCTTGGCTTTCTCAGCAGTTGAGCGAAGCAAGGGATCGACTCGCCAGTGCCCAAGCCGAAGAAGCAACTGGGGCGAATCAAGTCAAGGCAACTGAGAAGAAGTTGAAGTCTGTTATGAAGAAACTTGCCAACTTGAAGAAACAAAAGGAAGATTTGTCACTTTCATTGGGGCAGCATCAACTCCTTTACGAGAATGCTCAATCGCTAGTTCAGACTATCAGCCAAGAGATCGAGACACTTGAAAAGACTCCTCCATTGGATGACAACATTGCCCTCAAGGCGTTCAAAGCTGTGGAAGATTCACTAGCACTTCTGAAGGTGGCAAAGGAAGACTTGAAGAATTTGAGCCCCTCCCCTTGATAGTTTAGGATGTTTTTATTTTCCTTCATTTCTTCGATTCATTGTCTAATTTAATGAACCTTGTCAATTTTGAGATTATTTAATAAAGACTTAATTTGCTTTATTCCAACCTCGTATGCATTTTCTTTTGTTTCAATAGTCCATAACTTCTTTGCACTTCTTTTGATCTGTTTAACTTAAAGAATAAAGTTTTCAACAAGAAAAAACATAATTTAACGGATAATCTTGACTGAACTTAGTTAATTTCTAAGCTGCCTACGTATCCCGGTGAAGGGATCAAGTCATAACGTAGCTCAAGGGAAAACTTCTTTTAAGAAGATTTGGGGGGCCGTTCACAGTTTATACTCATGCGGGCCAGGAGTACTCAAAGTTTAACCACCCTGAACAAGAGTGGGGAATTTCTGTTTTAGCCACACGAAATACCATCAGTGGAGTAACTTAGCAATTTAGCCACTTGCTTTACCATTAGTGGATACCGTACACAGTTTATACTCATGCGGGTCAGGAGTGACAAGCAGTTTAGGATCGTACGTCAAGGAGCAATCTTCAACTTATGCGTAGTAGCGTTTCAAGAACTTCCCGTTTATGGGACCAATTCTCAGACCATCTTCAGCGATCAACCTGTAAGCGCCGTTTGTGTAAACTTCCTTCATAACATATGGGCCATCCCATTTGGAGATGAACTTATTCCCCGTTCGACGAGTAGTGATGATTGGTCTTCTCACAGCAAGCACCAAATCCCCAACTTGGAACGAACGAGTCCTCACTTTTTTGTTGAATGACCTGGAGAGACGAGCTTGATAGCACTCGAGTCTTTGTTGAGCCTCCAGCCTCTTCTCATCGAGCACCTCCAACTCTTCAAGTCGTAGGCGAGCATTTTCATCTTGGGTTAGATCTTCTTGAATCGCTATCCTTAGGAATTTGTTGTTCAAGGGGAACAACGACTTTGACACCGTACACCAACGCATAAGGGGTCGCTTGGGTAGGTGTTCTATACGTGGTTCGGTAAGCCCACAAAGCTTCTCCAATCCTTTCTTGCCAATCTCGTTTCGACTTGGAAACCACCTTCTTCAGCAAACTGCATAGAGTTTTATTGAAAGCTTCGGCAAGACCGTTGGCTGTGGCGTTATACATTGAAGACTTTCTTTGCTTGAATTCGAACTTCAGGCAGAGTTTGTCTATCAGGCTATTGCTGAATGGCTTCCCATTATCCGTGATGATATAATGAGGCTCGCCATAGCGGAAGATGATGTTTATTCGGATGAAGTCAGCAACATTCTCCTTCTTCACTTCTTTTAGAGGAATAATCAGTTGCAGCCAAAATGTAGAGATGGCCGGCAGAAGACTTCGTCATGGGACCTACCACATCCAATCCCCAAGCATCAAAAGGCCTCGAGGCAACCGTCGGATGTAACGGTTCGGGCGGTTGGTGAATGAAGTTAGCGTGAAACTGACAAGCTTGACATCGTTGCGCGTATTCCATGCAGTCTTTCACCATTGTTGGCTAATAGTATCCCATTCTTTTTATGCGAAAGTGCACCTTTGGGCCCGACTGATGAGCACCGCAGACTCCGGAATGTGCTTCTTCCATGGCTTGGTTTGCTTCGTCTTCGCCCAAGCATCTCAAGAAGACTCCATCGAACGAGCGTCGGTAGAGTGTACCCTTAAAGTAGATGAATCGAGCTGAGCGTCGTCGTACATCAACTCTCTGTCGTGGATCGTTGGGCAACTTTTCATATTTGAGATAGTCAACAAGGGGTTGTCGCCAATCCTCCTTTTCGACTTCGAATACTTCAACAACGTGATTTTCTTCTTATTCAAAGTCTTCGTCATTGAAAATTGGAGGTATAACCCAAATCTTGCAAACCGGCACTCGAGTTTCGTTCTCCGGCATCGTTAATATGGAGGCAAGCTTCGCCAACGCATCCGCTTGCTTGTTCTCTTTTCTGGACACGTGTTCGATCGTCACATCTCCGAGCCATCCTACTAGCACTTTGGCGTAGTTAACATAGGGGATCAATTCAGGCTTTTTGACATCGTACGACCCTTCAAGTTGGTTGACCACTAACTTCGAGTCTCCATATACTCTGAGGTGCAGCTGTTTTATATCTACCGCCATTTCCAACCCGAGTATGAGGGCTTGATACTCGGCGACGTTGTTAGAACACTTCTGTGTTAAGGTGAAGGAATATGGTAGAACCTCCCCATCAGATGTGATGAATACAACTCCGGCACCGGCTCCTTCTTTATATGAAGCTCCATCAAAGAACATCTTCCAAGGGGGAGTGACTTCAACTAGTAGCACGTCTTCGTCCGGCAAGTCATCAGATAATTCCCATTCAGCGGGTATAGGGTGGTCTGCCAGGAAGTCAGCCATAACTTGTCCTTTTACCGTCTTTTGGGGGATGTAAACGATCTCGAACTACTGAAGTTGGAGATACCATCTTGCGAGTCTATCTGAAAGCACCGGTCTTGACATGACGTACTTTAGAGGGTTTGCCTTTAAGACGAGATGTACAGTATGTGCTTGGAAATAGTGCTTCAAATTTTGGATTGCGAAGATCAAGGCCAAACACATCTTCTCGATGGGCGAATACTTCAACTCGTTCGGCATCATCGTTCTACTCAAGTAGTACAAAGAACTTTCTTTTCCTTTATCATTTTCTTGGGCGAGTAAGGCACCAACAGATCGTTTTTGAGCTGCGATGTAGAGAATCAATGGCCGTCCCGGAGTAGGTACGACCAAGACAGGTGGCCTCATCAAGTACGCCTTTATGCTATCAAAGGCTTTATGGCACGCTTCATCCCATTCGAAGGGAACACCTTTCTTCATAAGCCGGCTGAATGGTTGACACTGGCCGGCCAGGTTCGAGATGAATCTTCGGATGTAAGCCAACTTTCCTTGCAAACTCTTCAAGTCATGGATATCTCGAGGTGGCGGCATTCTCAAGATCGTGTCTATCTTTGCTTGTTCGATTTCAGTACCTCGATGTCGGACTATGAACCCGAGGAACTTCCCTGACGAAACTCCGAAAGCACACTTGAGACACTTGAGTGGATTCATCCGGAGTTGGTACCTTCTTAATCGTTCGAAGATCTTTCTCAAGTCTTCTAGATGATCTTCTCGCTTCTTGGATTTTACCACCACGTCGTCCACGTAGCATTCGATGTTCTTGTGAAGTAAATCATCGAAGATTTTCTGCATCGCCCTTTGATACGTAGCACCTGCGTTCTTCAAGCCGAAAGGCATCACTTTGTAGCAGTATATCCCTTTAGGGGTGCAAAATGCCGTTAACTCTTCATTCTCAGGTGCCATTCGTATTTGATTATACCCTGACTAGCCGTCCATGAAGGAGAGAGCTTCGTAGCCTACGGTAGCATCGATCATGAGCTCGGTTATAGGCAGTGGAAAATCATCTTTCGGGCAAGCGATATTTAGGTCTCTGAAGTCGACACATATTCTAATCTGCCCATTTTTCTTCCTTACCAGCACTATGCTAGAGATCCACGTGGGATACTTCACTTCCCGAATGAACCCGACTTCGATGAGCTTGTTTACCTCGGCTTCGATTAAGGGAACTAAGTCCGGTTGGAATCGTCGCTGAGCTTGTTTCACGGGACGAGCGCCTTGTTTCACGGAGAGGTGATGTACTGCAACTTTCGGATTCAGCCCCGGTATTTCTTTGTAGGACCATGCAAACACGTCCCTGAATTCAAGCAAGAGTTCGACATAGGCTTTCTCCTCGTCGCCGGTTAATAAGGCGTTGATGTAGGTCGGGCGCGGATCATCGGCGTTACCTAAGTTGATTTCGTTAAGATCGTCTACGGTCGCCTTAACTCCTTCTTCAAGCTCGGGTGGTGCATCTTCGGCGTCCTCTTCGATTGAAACTTCTTCGACCGAAGTGATGTGGTAGGACGACGCTATGCTTTCGCTATCTTCGTCTTTGACCTTATCGCGCGTGAAGATGATCGTCTCCCACTTAGCTTTCAATACTTTATCGCATAAGATGATCAAATTGGTGCATCGTTTCATACGAGATGGAACTTTACTTTGAAGCTTCGGGAAACGTTGTGCCTTGCGTCTTCTTAGCCAGTGACTAGCTTTGGCTCCTTTGGGAGGACTAAGTCTATCGAAGACTGACTTTCGCCTGATTTTTCTTCCATTCTCATCAAAAGTGTCTTCAGTTGATGAGAGCTCTTCAGATATATAGTTATTTGTCGCTCTGTTTATGGCGATTCGAACGGGGCATTGCGTGGTAAACCCGAGTCCTACTCGCGAGTTTGGGGTGACACTGCCATCTTCTTTTGACGACCTCGACTTTGTTTCTTTTGTCTTGGCCGTTGGAATGAGTTTTCCCAGCTTTGACTTCTCTTGTGGGTTGTACCCGGCTTTGACGAGAAGTTTATATGCTTTAGGATCATACTCCTTTGCATTTTGGAGTTTGGTTGCTTCTCCATGCTCTGTTTTACTTCCTTGAGTCGGACGAACGAATCTGTCAAGTGGTGGAGAAGGAGGTTTCACAACATCTAGTTTGGTAAGGGGCAATGTCAGTCCTTCTAGTGCCTCGGACGTTGTAGGTGATGATCCCCCATTTTCTTGGCGGTCGATCGAAGTTGAGGCTCTGACTTGGTTTTCACCATAAACTTCTTTTCCTTTGTTTTCTTCTACTTCCTCACGGTAGTACTTTGCATCGGCAAAGTGGGCTTCTGTCTCGGTGAAAGGTTTACTATCTCCAAGAACCTTCTTTATCACACCCTCCCGGCAGTACTTGAAACATTGATGCCAAGTAGATGGGACGACACCGTTTTCATGTCGCCAAGGCCGCCCTAGCAGCATGTTGTACGAAGTTTTGGCATCTATGATATGAAACAGCGCGCTTGACGTCATGTCTTCTATCAACAGCTTTAGTCGAATGATGCCGAGAGCTCTTTGTCCTCCCTAATTGAAGCCTTGGATCATCAGACGGCTGCTTGCTAGTTCATCCTTCAAAATTCCTAACTCGTTCATCACTCTCAAAGGCAACATATTGACTGCGGATCCTCCATCGACGAGCATTCTATTCACTTTTTGTTCGTGGATATAACCTGTCACGAACAGCGGTCTGTTGTGAGGCTTTGAACCGAGTAGTAAATCTTCGTCTGAGAAGGTCATGGTTGCCATGCATTCATCGCCTTTGGGGTGAGTTTGCTTGGGAATTTCTTCTTCACTTATCATCAGGCAAGTTACAGCATTGAATGTCGCGCTAACATCTTCGAGTGCGATCTTTCCTTGTCGTGCCAACTGCATCACCTTATCCTTGAATATGAAGCAATCGTGGATTGGGTGTCCGAGCAGACGATGATACTTGCAATACTTTGGATCGTCAGTCTTTCCGGCTTCATTGGGCCTCTTCATTTCGGGTAATTCGATGAGGTTTGCTTTGAGCAGGTCGTCGAAAATTCCGGAGACATCAGAGTCTTTGAATGGGTATTCATTGGCTTGCATTTCTGCTAAGGATAATTTTCTGAATATTCTTTCTTGGGGGACTTCCTTCCTTTCGTCCGCCTTGTTGTTTGTCTTAGCCCGAATTTTGACAGGAATTGCATTTACCTCCATGGACTATTTGGCTTGTGGTTTGGTAAAGGGTTTGCCCCCTTTCCTGAAATCTTGCTTTTCCCTAGGCCTGCGAAATTCTTGGACGGGCGGTCCTTCGACTCCAGTAGCGATCATGCTCAACTCCATATCATGTGCCCGAGTAGCAAGCTCTTCGAACGACTTGGGCTGAATTCCTTGGAGAATGTAGCGGAGACCCCAATGCATCCCTTGAATACACATTTCAATTGCTGAAGCCGCTGATAGTCGATCTTTGTAATTTAGACTAAGGTTTCTCCACCGATTGATGTAGTCGACAACGGGTTCTTCTTTCCATTGACGGGAGTTGGTGAGTTCGATCATGCTAACTGTCCGATGAGTGCTGTAGAAGCGATTGAGGAATTCTTGCTCGAGTTGTCCCCAACTATCGATCGAGTCCGCTTCTAAGTCTGTGTACCAGTCGAAGGCATTTCCTTTTAGTGATCGAACGAATTGCTTGACTAGGTGATCCCCGTAAGTTCCGGCATTGTTACACGTCTCGATGAAGTGAGCTACGTGTTGCTTAGGATTGCCTTTGCTGTAGCACCCCTGACACGTGGAGGTACCACACCCCCCGCACTATAGGTCAATCCACCTACGAAACGGCCACTCCGTACATGAATCAACCTATAGCGAACGGGTGACTATGCAATAGACGACAGGCTAGGCGGGAAACTTATACATGTGACAAAATAAAGCGGAAGCATAAATCAAGCACTATCAAATATTTCCATTTATCAGGGCATGACATTTTCCATTTACCGAATAAAATATATTTTTAACTTATATATCAATACATTATCATCTCCAATTTAACAATAATAATAACTACAGTTTCATAATAAATAAATACACGAACCACGGATGACATGACTACATGAACTGGACTCGACTCGACTCAACTCCCGCCTAGCGTGCACCTGCAATACCTGAAAGGTGGAGGCGTCAGTCTGTGAAGACTGAGTGAGGGGTTTACATATATATTTGCGCAGATAACATGCAAGTTATACTCTCGGGTAAAGGTTTATAAAAGATAATTATACAGTTTAATAATAACATGGCTTCGCCCGAGAATACAACTATCAATATTAATCACTAGTTCATTTCCACGCAATTCATAAACATGCTTGCTTGCTTGTTACTCATTAGGTGATCACTCAACTCCGTTATCATGCAATCATGTAGGTGTACTCAATTAGCACATGTATGGAATGGGAATCATGCAATCGGTACATGGTGTGCTTGTAACATGATAGGGTTGTTCCTCCTGTGATTGGACGGACAATCACCGGCAAGACCAGTCCAGCGCCCTTCACACAGAAGGACCTGGCCAGGGGGAACACGGGTACACGATAGGGTTTTGTTCTTCTTGTGGTTGGACGGACAACCACTGGCTGGACCAGTCCAGCGCCCTCTCTAAGGAGAACCTGGGCAAGAGAACACACGAACACGGTAGGGTATTGTTCTTCTTGTGATTGGACAGACAATCATGGGCACGGAAACCCATCCAGCGCCCCCACTAAGGAGGACCTGGCCAAGAGAACACACTTGCTTGCATTCATGAACATGGCATGCTTTGATGCGTGAACACTAACATGCTTTCCTTGCTTGATTAATGAACAATAATATAACTTGAAACGATAAAGGATTTCATGAAAATATAACTATAAATACCTTTTGGCTAAAACAGTCACGTAAAGGTTATACGGGTTCTATATAACTAGAAATTAAACCTCACCTGACAGGCGACACACGACTCGTGAATGCGTGAACGTGCTCATTGACCATAATCTCCGCCCTGGAGAACAACTGGACAAGAAATGGAAACAATACGTGCATTTGTGAGACAATAAACGACAATGGTACCAATTATGACGCACGGCATGACCAAGTACGAGACATCGAGCAATACACAATGTAGCATGAAAACATGTTGTTTCGACATATAATCAATCATATAATAGCAATTCGGGATCAAATAAGCCATTGGAACGAGGGGCCAAAATTGTAATTTTGTGCAGAATATTTCTGCACTACCAGAGAGCTGGGAACGGCCGTTCCAGGCTTCAGTTCAAAGTGGGAATGGCCGTTCCCGCCTGTCGGGCTCCCCGAAGATGGGAACGGCCGTTCCCGTCTGTGAGACAAAGTGGGAACGGGCGTTCCCGTCCTCGCCGCCTGACACATGATTCAAACAATGGGAACGGCTGTTCCCCTTTTTCAAAAGGGGCGGGAACGGCCGTTCCCGTTACACAGAAGGTTCAGAAACAGGGGAGAAGAACAGAGGATGCACGAACCACTCCCAAATCTCACCATAACCATCATAATTCACTTCCAAACATTATAACTCATGAAGGAAAATATATACACATGCTTGAGAGGTAATAAAACCCAATATAAACACATGTTTCATGCCTTGATCATCACAATTCTCACTTCAAGCTCAAATATCAAATTACCATATAATTCCATAATCTTCAAGATTCATACATGAAATTCAAGGCTAAAGCTTATAATCATGTTTCTAACAACCAAAACACATAATATTCCATTTAATCCCAAACCCTAGCTTCATGAATTTTCATCAAGAATTCACATATATGATCATATATACCTTGAGATGAAAATAAGTGGAAGAAGATGATGTGTATGGATGCTTGAGCTTGAATTCATGAAGTTTCCTAGCAAATTCTAGCTTGAAGATGATGATTTCCCAATTTTCCTTTCTTCTTGAGTGAATACCGAGAGGGAGAGGATGATGATTCTTGATGAATGAAAATAAAGAGCAAGGAAGAGATGCCTATATCGTTATTGTTGGGGAAATATGTAATATTTGTGATTCAATCCCTCAATTGTATAAATTATGCAATTAGGTATCTAAAGTTTGGAAATGATCAACTTAGTCCCCTAATAGTTTCATGCAATTAGGTCCTTAAAGAAAAGGAAATGAGCACTTAAGGCCAATTATGCAATTAATACAAATTGGACAATTAATTTATGTAATAATTAAATTCCAATGATACAATAATTCTCAAGTTGACACATATTTCATATATTTCCACATTTTCATGTTGCACGCAATTTATAAAAATTAAGGTAACACGTTTAAATTAACTAAGCGAAAATAATAAAATAAAATCCTAACGCTCGAAACTCACACGTGTCGAGCGTACCTGAAATTGGGGCGTTACAAATCTCTCCCCCTTAAGAGAATCCGTCCTCGGATTCCATGTCCCGAATTCCCAGAATTTAATTGGCTCTTACATGTTCATCCCACGCGGGTTAGCTACTCCCCGTCAGGGACTAGTTTGAAAGAGGTCTTTATTCCACAAAGTCTTCCAATGGTTGAGATCACGACCCTCAACTTCCGGAGTCTAATCACTCGAAAGAAAATCTAACCTTCCACTAGAACAACTTGACACGTAGTTGAAAATACTGAGAGTGCCCCGTCTCTCAAACAATTAACGAGAGAGACCCGTCTCTCGAACAAGTAACAAGAGAACCCCGTCTCCTGACAACCCTGAGAGAATCCCCGTCTCTCACGCACACGAATAAAATTCAAACAAGTACTTAGACAAATATTAACACTTACCCCACAAGGACCAAGTAAAATTATCATTTATGCAAATAATTGTTCACATTACAATTAATAATAAACAAGGAATCATATGCAAGAATAATAATAATAAAATAATAATCAACAATTAATAACAAATAAGGATTCAGGTATAAAAATAGCAAGATAATGATAACGAGAAATGACTAATGCATGTGGTATGCATGATTAGGTGTACCGTTCACCGAGGATTGAAATTCTGGGACTGAATTAATTCAGTTGAATACTTGATTCTTCAGTTGAGATTTTTCCCGCTTTGCACCACTACGGTTCGATATTCCCATTCTTGATAGCCATTTCTGCCATTGCGCTATTTTCTAACATAATCCGTAAATCATCATTAATCACCCCATTTTCAAACCTGTTTAAATCCCAGATTTACCGGTTGAACTATTCTTAGACCAATTCCAGCATTCACGTTCTGACTTTGAAGTCGAGAATAATCCTGAGTTTCTTATCATGAAGTAATTGTGTATCCAGGGTTAAAAGACTGGCTTTGTGTTCCAAGCAAGCTCTTATTCGACCACCAGAGAGGACAGGTTTTACCATTTCCTCGATCTTCATAATCAAAGTGAAATAATTTCCCGAAGCTAAGATCTTAAACTCTTTTGTTTGAAACTTGAAAGTAGCAATTCTATTCCCTTAGAAAACAACACAACGGATATTTAATACGAAAGAGAGTCTAGGTTGTTATCCCGTGAGAGTAATTTAGCAAGCACACTGACATAACACTGAAGAACTCAAGTCTTAATGGAACATCTTTCTTTTGATCCCTGAAACCGATGACATACTTAACAACTCGGCAAAAGGCCTTGGAAGGAACGATCGATAGGCTTTAATGCTCTCAAACATGTTCACGGCAACTGGTATATTCATGAAACGACGCCAATAGTACGATTAAAAAGGGCGGTGTACATTCACAGACATCTCTAGGGTATAAGTAACAACTTTGTAAGAAAACTCTTACCGAAGTTAGCTTACCAAAACTTGAGCTTGATTCCAAGTATTACCCAAATTGAATCCATTCCCTATTTACTGAGTCAACTGACATCTCGAGACTATCGGAGAACTGCAGACAGTATACCCACTTTCTTGGAAACGATGTTGGAACAAAGGTACCATCGGTGATGGGACTTTACTTTGTGTAAGAGGGAGAAAAGCTTAAATTATCGAAGACTTCTTTCACATGGTTCTGATAGAGGTTTTCAGGAAGAATCGGTTTTCTTGAGGTTTCCAACTTTCCCGAATGCTATTTAACTGCAGACTTCAATTTATTCCCAGACCTACTCTCCCCCTTAAGAAAATAGGAATTTTCTAATTCTTTAAATTCACTCTGTCCTTCCTCACTTGCAAGCTTCTCTGCTGAATCCATTCCTGTAACCTTTTCCTCGTCTTACTTGTTATTAATCAAGATTTTGATTAATAGTTCTTTTCTAATCTTTTCTATTATCAGCGTGCCCAACTTTGAAATTTTCCGATTGTCACCATTTTGATTTGATATTAAAATTTTTCAGCATCCCACAACCCTTTTGCCATTCGTGAAAATTGACATATTCTGTACTTACCACCTACTGCTTCGAGAGTTGATATTCATCAAGTTAACACCCTGATCCGAAACAAGAAAAATTCTTTTTCCTATCCTTACTGAATCCCCGAAATACTGATTAATTCCTGAAGGTTGAAGGACCCACTGAACATTTATCTGCTTGAACCTATCAACCTTTCCCCATTTCCAAAGTTCCAAAATACCTTTATTATACTTGCTCCTGCTAAATCCTGGATCCATAAATTCTCACTGTCCCAAATATTTTTAATCTTCAAGCAAAATCAAATGACCCAATTCCCAACACGATACCCAATGACTCTTCTTCTTTAAAATTCGAGTTGTAAAAATAGAGACAAGGATTGTGCAGAGTATAGGGAGAACCTATTGCCAATAAACACTAAATAATGCGTGATGGTTAAAGTGCACATGTACACAGTATACCTATCAACAAATTTGGAATGCAACACGTCGAATCAACTATATCACTTTGAAGGTATACATATAAATAAAGGAATATAAGTAATGCGAATAATTTGAATAGCCACTCAAGACATCAAGTAAGAAAGTCCGAATATAATTAAATCAAGGTTTATAAATGAGAAACAATTTAATTAACAATTACAATGCACTTGCTTATGAATGCATTGAAGAACCTGGCACCGTAGTAATGTTGGGCTCGATTCCGGTGTCCATTCTTGGTTGACCAAATTGCACTTGGTTCGCACGGCTGATCCGTTTCGTAAATCTTCAAAGTCCCCCGGTCTTGATTCATATATTCTCAAAACCTGTTACTCACAACTCATTTGAACTAAATGCATGTGGATAAGGCGTGCTCATGTCACCTAGTTATCACATACTTAATGCGGACATCAGGAATTAAGTGTAAATGCAACAAGTAATTCATAAAAATTTGAACGAAACACACAAATCACATAAATTTCAAGCAGTTCAAGATCACTCAATGGGCAATTAATAGCATAATTCGAGTACTTCACGGAATTCAGGGAGTCAACAAGTTCAACTAAAATGCAGGACTCTCACATTGTCAAGTAGTTCCTATGCCGTACGACCTAGACTCGACACGACACGACACTAGAACCTCGGTTTTGCAACCGGGCTCTGATACCACCTTAGATGTAGCACCCCTGACACGTGGAGGTACCACACCCCCCGCACTATAGGTCAATCCACCTACGAAACGGCCACTCCGTACATGAATCAACCTATAGCGAACGGGTGACTATGCAATAGACGACAGGCTAGGCGGGAAACTTATACATGTGACAAAATAAAGCGGAAGCATAAATCAAGCACTGTCAAATATTTCCATTTATCAGGGCATGACATTTTCCATTTACCGAATAAAATATATTTTTAACTTATATATCAATACATTATCATCTCCAATTTAACAATAATAATAACTACAGTTTCATAATAAATAAATACACGAACCACGGATGACATGACTACATGAACTGGACTCGACTCGACTCAACTCCCGCCTAGCGTGCACCTGCAATACCTGAAAGGTGGAGGCGTCAGTCTGTGAAGACTGAGTGAGGGGTTTACATATATATTTGCGCAGATAACATGCAAGTTATACTCTCGGGTAAAGGTTTATAAAAGATAATTATGCAGTTTAATAATAACATGGCTTCGCCCGAGAATACAACTATCAATATTAATCACTAGTTCATTTCCACGCAATTCATAAACATGCTTGCTTGCTTGTTACTCATTAGGTGATCACTCAACTCCGTTATCATGCAATCATGTAGGTGTACTCAATTAGCACATGTATGGAATGGGAATCATGCAATCGGTACATGGCGTGCTTGTAACATGATAGGGTTGTTCCTCCTGTGATTGGACGGACAATCACCGGCAAGACCAGTCCAGCGCCCTTCACACAGAAGGACCTGGCCAGGGGAAACACGGGTACACGATAGGGTTTTGTTCTTCTTGTGGTTGGACGGACAACCACTGGCAGGACCAGTCCAGCGCCCTCTCTAAGGAGAACCTGGGCAAGAGAACACACGAACACGGTAGGGTATTGTTCTTCTTGTGATTGGACGGACAATCATGGGCACGGAAACCCATCCAGCGCCCCCACTAAGGAGGACCTGGCCAAGAGAACACACTTGCTTGCATTCATGAACATGGCATGCTTTGATGCGTGAACACTAACATGCTTTCCTTGCTTGATTAATGAACAATAATATAACTTGAAACGATAAAGGATTTCATGAAAATATAACTATAAATACCTTTTGGCTAAAACAGTCACGTAAAGGTTATACGGGTTCTATATAACTAGAAATTAAACCTCACCTGACAGGCGACACACGACTCGTGAATGCGTGAACGTGCTCATTGACCATAATCTCCGCCCTGGAGAACAACTGGACAAGAAATGGAAACAATACGTGCATTTGTGAGACAATAAACGACAATGGTACCAATTATGACGCACGGCATGACCAAGTACGAGACATCGAGCAATACACAATGTAGCATGAAAACATGTTGTTTCGACATATAATCAATCATATAATAGCAATTCGGGATCAAATAAGCCATTGGAACGAGGGGCCAAAATTGTAATTTTGTGCAGAATATTTCTGCACTACCAGAGAGCTGGGAACGACCGTTCCAGGCTTCAGTTCAAAGTGGGAATGGCCGTTCCCGCCTGTCGGGCTCCCCGAAGATGGGAACGGTCGTTCCCGTTTGTGAGACAAAGTGGGAACGGGCGTTCCCGTCCTCGCCGCCTGACACATGATTCAAACAATGGGAACGGCTGTTCCCCTTTTTCAAAAGGGGCGGGAACGGCCGTTCCCGTTACACAGAAGGTTCAGAAACAGGGGAGAAGAACAGAGGATGCACGAACCACTCCCAAATCTCACCATAACCATCATAATTCACTTCCAAACATTATAACTCATGAAGGAAAATATATACACATGCTTGAGAGGTAATAAAACCCAATATAAACACATGTTTCATGCCTTGATCATCACAATTCTCACTTCAAGCTCAAATATCAAATTACCATATAATTCCATAATCTTCAAGATTCATACATGAAATTCAAGGCTAAAGCTTATAATCATGTTTCTAACAACCAAAACACATAATATTCCATTTAATCCCAAACCCTAGCTTCATGAATTTTCATCAAGAATTCACATATATGATCATATATACCTTGAGATGAAAATAAGTGGAAGAAGATGATGTGTATGGATGCTTGAGCTTGAATTCATGAAGTTTCCTAGCAAATTCTAGCTTGAAGATGATGATTTCCCAATTTCCCTTTCTTCTTGAGTGAATACCGAGAGGGAGAGGATGATGATTCTTGATGAATGAAAATAAAGAGCAAGGAAGAGATGCCTATATCGTTATTGTTGGGGAAATATGTAATATTTGTGATTCAATCCCTCAATTGTATAAATTATGCAATTAGGTATCTAAAGTTTGGAAATGATCAACTTAGTCCCCTAATAGTTTCATGCAATTAGGTCCTTAAAGAAAAGGAAATGAGCACTTAAGGCCAATTATGCAATTAATACAAATTGGACAATTAATTTATGTAATAATTAAATTCCAATGATACAATAATTCTCAAGTTGACACATATTTCATATATTTCCACATTTTCATGTTGCACGCAATTTATAAAAATTAAGGTAACACGTTTAAATTAACTAAGCGAAAATAATAAAATAAAATCCTAACGCTCGAAACTCACACGTGTCGAGCGTACCTGAAATTGGGGCGTTACATTTGCCGTCAAACTGCTGGAATTTGGGAGGTTGATACCCAATCTGCATCTTCAAGTTATCGATTCTTTGGGTGTAGGGCTTGGAGTAAATCAATGACGATTTGGAGCCTCCCTCGATCTTGTCTTTGATTGTCCCCATGATGAACTCTTTCAATTGCTCCACTGGGATGAGTCCATCCGATGAAATTTGAAATTCTTTAGCTGAAGTCTTCTCAGTTCCACTTGATTGAGCTTTTGTCGGAGTTTCAGACTCTTCTTGCTCATTCGAACGCTTCCCCTTCACTTGGCTAGCATTGTCACCGTCTACTCTGTCCATCAACTTTGATATGCGAGAGTCTTGCTCTTCAACATGCTTGGAGAGTCCCTCAATGACCTTTGTCAGATTTGCAAGTTGTTCTTCTATAGTTGTTGCACTTGTCGTCATGGCGGGCGCAAAACTTGAAGAACTTGAACGAGGGGTGGACGAGGCCGAGTCGTCTTCTTCGCCTTCACTTTCGTAGCTGAGAAGTCGAGCGTTCTTTCCATCGCTTTGGAGGGATCGAGCTTTCCCGGAAGACGTCTGTTCTTTCTTAGACATACTTCTTGTCACAACGACGAAGCTTTCGACAACAAGTTTGGAGATGATAGCCTCGACATCGACGATCTTGTTGTTGGTCATTTCGTGCTTCAAGTTTGTTGATTAGGAGGAGATGAGAGGTAGAGAAGTCCCACTGGGCGTGCCAAAATTTGTAATATAATTTCCATGTTAATTAAATAATTAAACGCGAGAAATAATCACAAATGAATTTTTATTGAATTATTTGAACTTGCGGGTACAATCTCTAATTTATTCCTCTGATTCTTCATACAAGAATTTACTGAAATTCGGAAGGTTTGAAACTCCTTCGTTGACTTTGGAGCTTCGATCTTCCGTTGAATTTGATTTGCTTCTTTAAACGTTAATTGCGAGTCTTTAGACTTGATCGCGAATTAAACGCCTTGATTTGATGAACACCGAAGAACACACCGATGAACACCTTTGATGTTGATTTGAGTTTGATTTGAATCTGTTGAGGAGCAACGCCGAAATCGGGATTTGATGCTTTGATTGCGGATTGAACGCCTCAGTTTGATGACTTTCTTGAAGAACGCCGAAGAATACGCTTGGAGCACCTTCGAATTTGATTTGAGAAAAACGCCGGATTTGCAGACTTAACGCCTTGTTGCGGATCGGACGCCTTGATTTGGTTGATTTCCACGAAGAACGCCTTGAATTCCGCTTCGATCTTTGAGGAGAGCAACGTTGAAACACCACTTCGATGCCTTGATATCGGATCAAACGCCGTTGATGCTGACTTTCGCGAAGAATGCCGTTGAAGATGCTGAAGAACGCCTGAGAGCTTCTTTCTCCTTGCTTTGTGGCTTGCTTCTTTGCTCCTTCAAGTTGTGTGAATTGTGTTGTAGAATGCCTCTATTTATAGGCATAGGATGGAGCTTTGTGATAATTATCCCTTAATTAATTAATTCATTTATTAAAGGGATAATATCAAATTTATTTATTTATTTATTACTTTAATATGAATTTATATTAAAGAAAATAAATAAATGACATATGTCTTGACTTTGATTGGTCCACGTGTTGAAACATGCCACGTGTCATCATTTGATTGGTCTTCACCATTTGAGCTGCAAGACTTGATTTGATTCGTCGGAACACTTCAACTTTGACACGTGTCAGTATTTGATTTGATGACAACATAAATATTAAAATTATCAATTAAATCAACTATTTAAATATTTTATGGATTTTGATTTAATATTTATCCAAAAAATATAAAAATAGAAAGGATTAAAATTGATAATTAATATTTAATCCCATGTGTCACATTTCAATTCGACGAAAATTAATTCGTCTACAATGTCATAAAAGTCGTTAACTTAGAACTTGTTAATTACGAATAATAGAATATGAGTTTAGCCAATTATATTATTCTTGTCAGGTAACTTAAAGCAACAACAAGTAAGCAAGGAAATGTAACAGCCCTGGCGGATAGGTGGGAATAACCCCTTCTTGCTGGAGACAAAACACAATCCTCGTAACCTCATTCCTTTGTGTCTGCTTCTATTATTCTTGAATTGTTCCTTGACTTATCTTTTGCACTGCTCCTTGAATTATTCTGAATTACCTTCTGAGCTGTTTACTGATCTATTTTCTGAACTGTCTTGTAAACTAGTTATTAATCTCTTACTGAACTTTCTACTGCATGTTCACTGCCTTGTGTTCTGAGTCTCTGATTGATAGCCATTTTCTGAACCTGCTTTGTAAGCCTACCCTAAGCCTGATTCTGTAAACCAATATGAAGGAGACTAACGACTGCGGGGACCCCAAAGTTCGTTAATTCCTTGGGCCGCGCCCTTGGAATGACCATGCGATCGTCGCTGGTCATTGTATTGCCCACTGTCCACTCACTACTGTCTGGAATGATCATCTGGGAAGGCGATACAAGGCGGGACCTATAACATTTGACCCACAGTGAACATTATTTGTTTACCCTGTTCTTCATTTCTGTTACAGTTGTTACCGTCATTCTTCTGATGTGCTCTGCTATCTTTTTGTTCCTGATTATTGTGATAATTCCCACTGAGTCATTTGACTCACCCTATATTTCCCTCTATTTTGTTTTGTTCTCCAAAATGTGTTATTAGCGAATGCAATGTTGGAAATGAGAATTGAGCTAGGGGGAACTTTACACATAGCGCACAAAGACTGGTTTGGATAAAGTAGCGTTTAAATCTCAAGTAAGAATATGCTAGCTGAGATGAGTTAGCCGGTCTGGGGTGACGAATAGTGTTATTATACTTTTGAACTTAGACAAGGGTGTCCTATATAAGTGTGTTATCTTTGGATATCCTTAGTATATTATATATTTGTAAATTAGATGTGGTGTTTGTATTAGTGTGTACAAGTTTTGCGGAGTGACTGGTATCACATGACGCCCGTGCCAGTGGGTATATGTTGGCCCCGGGTCGCGCCGCCACAACTTAGCTAGGAATGTCTTTTCTTTGTCACCTTTTCGCTGGGAATTCGGTTCATGTATGAACTTTTCATTTCATATGTGGACTAGACTTATGGTACGGGAGCTGTGGTGTCTATCGTCATGGGTGCTACAATAAATATCCCACGATATATAAAGAAAAATCAGAATGTCCATACATGAGAGGTGCTTGTCAATTCCCATTTCCTATTTATTTTGCAGGGAAAAAGAAAAAGGAAAAAGTTTCGATTTCCGATTCCCTACTGCCACATTTCTCATTTCCCGATCTATGTGTTGACAAAAGTCGAAGAATCATTTTCGGTAGCACGTTGTGCTGCATTACTTGTACCTTCGCTGTCTGAAGCCCCATATACTATCTTCACACTGGGCAGACACCATATTTCAGGCAAAAAAAGTATTATTATTTTTTTTAAAAGAAAATTTTCTGTTTTCTAATATTTTCTCAAACTACCATTCGTACGGAATCACAAGGTATCTGATTTGCGGATCTGGCCGTAGAATCCAGTTTTTCTGCTCCCTGCAATCATTGAATTAATCACTGTTTTTTTGTACCCTTTATCTTTTTTGTTTTAATTTTGAAATTTTGGTTTGTTGTTGAGCTCAGTTTCCAGTGTGATGTTTTCCTGATCAGAAAATAGCTGAATTAGTTTCATTAGGTCAGGGAATTCGATGTTCCCCTTTAGTTTATTTGTTTATGAGTGGAATTTCTTTTAGTTTTCAGATCACAAAATAGTTGAATGAGGTTTGATTAGGTTTTATAGTTTCGTTGTTTTTCCCTTAGTTTATTCGTATTTTGAGTTGAATTTGTTATGGCGGAACAGATCTGATTGAGCCATGAGGAAGAAGCTGGATACTCGATTCCCCGCTGTAAGTTTCTCTCAGCTCTCTCTTGCTCGATTTGATTTATTTTTATTAAATAAAATTTTGAAATTTGTAAGTATCATTTTGGTGATTTACTAAGCTCGAACTATGCAAAGAAAATGTCAACTGCTTGTCTCATTGAATTTGCCCGATCTCGTATGTTTGTCATAAATTTATTTGTTAAATCATTTTCAGATTCTTCATTTTTTTTTTAGTTTATCCTGTGAATTTACACTGTATTTATTTTTCTTGGAACTTTTCTTCGGAATTTTCATGGACTTGTGAAAATGGGGAGATCGATTAATGTTCAGACAATTTGACCTCTGTTTGTGAACAGTATGGCTGCGCTGCTCAACTAGATTGCTAAATTTTCAAGGCTTACTATTTTTGTCATTTCTAGTTTTGTTGAATCCCACAAACAAGTCTGTAATGCTGCTTTTCCAGCACACTCCATATTTAGAAGAATGTTTTCTCCTTTTGTTCTAGTCTCTGTATGTACTAGACTTCCGGGGTTCCACTTAGATTTAATGGATAGATCGATTGTCAAGTTTTTATGTATCTATCTTTTCACGTTAGGGATGAACTTGTGGTGTCGTCTTTTTCTTTTCCTCTGCCGTGTTATTCTCGTTATCTCCAATCAGACTAATCCTTATTGTGAAAGCTAGAAACTTGGGTTTAAGTTTGGCTATGGGGACTTCTGGCTGTCATATCATTGGCTTCGAAAGCTTTAGCTAGTGGTTAGGAGGTTGTTATGGTCTTATTTGCTTTTTCTAAAATGTGAAGGAATTGGCTTCAAAATCAAAAGATACCTAATAACTAAAAGCTCAAACTATATATTTTTTGTTCTTGGGTTGGGTCTTAACTCATTGCTCTGCTATTTGTGTCAGAAAGTGTTAGTTATGGTGGATTAGGCCTTTATATTTGATTTAATTCCACTTAATTTTGCATTAGTTAAGTGATATTACGTTATTTGGCTTGGATTTGGTGAGATTAGGTGGGTTTAATTCCGCTACTAACATTGATTAACCTCTATTACGAATCGTGGAAAGTGGGTGTGATTAGGTGAGATATAATTGGGTGAAATTACAATTCATTGAAAGTAGGTGCAATCTAACATATCTAACATAATATTAACTCTAACTCACTAAAATCTAACATATCACTAAAATCTAACATATCTAACATAATATTAACTATAACCTATTAAAGTTTTTTCACAAACTCGAGTATCAAACATAAGATTGTCTTTTGAATGCTTTATATATAAACACAACTTAATCTTAGCTAATAAGCCCAGTGGAGATTAACCCCCCACAAAAAACAATATTGCATAACTAACACTTCCTCACAAAATATTAAACATTGGTATTAGGTTGCTGCACGCTCTCATTAGCATATCAAGGTTACTAAATTTGTGATGACCATTATTATCCTGCTGTTTTTCATAATTGATTGTTCATCTTGCTATGATATTGGTGAAAAATAATCGTAGTTAAAGCAGCCAGGCAGCAATTAATGGAACTTATGTATCGCAGCAATGACTTTAATTTTGCTAATCTATAGTTCTCCATAGTTGCACAAAATCTTGTCTATAAAATTTCTGAGAAGCTGCCTTAGTTTGAGCCAGAATCCTCATGGAATTTGCGCTCAATAGATGTAGCATCTTGGTATAACTTGTTCTTATGGCAGTAAATCCCTTGATTTCTGTCCTTTTATAACGAAAACTTTTGTTTGTCAGGCCCGTATTAAAAAGATCATGCAGGCTGATGAGGATGTTGGGAAGATTGCAATGGCAGTGCCTGTTTTAGTTTGTATGTATTAATTTGTTGTTGGACTATCAACTTTCTCATTAACTATTATGTCCTTGAATCTTAACTTGGTTGCTGTTCTGGCAAATGAATTCAGCTAAAGCTTTGGAGTTATTCTTGCAAGATCTTTGTGACCGCACATATGACATAACTGTGCAGAGAGGGGCAAAGACTGTTAGCTCTTTGCATTTGTAAGTGGATTTCCACCTGAACTCATTCATATTCCTTATTTGATTTTTTATTCTAATCTTGCCATAACCTTATGTGGTCGCATATTTTAAGTATAGTTACCTAATACGCGGTGCGCTCGGTACGCGGTACGCGGTACGGGTACGCAATACGCTAGTGTGCCAAAAAATTGGTACGTGGGGGGTAGGCTTAGTCGGTACGCTTTTTCGGTACGTGGTACGCTAAAAATCGGTACGTGGTACGTTTAAATAGATTAAGTGGTACTCTTATACTATAAATTTTTATATTTTATATAAATATACTTAATAAACTATATAAATAAAATTAAAACTTTAGAAGGCACACGTTTTTTTTGTTTGAGTGGTACCCTTATACACTCTTGGACAAAAAGTAAACGCACACGTTTTCTTTTGTTTGAGATTTGAGAATGATAAAGGAGAGAATATTTGATGTATTTAGAAAATTTAAAAGTAAATTGTGAATAGGATTCAATTAACAACCTAATTAGTTTTGTATGTAGAAAAATAATCATATAATTTTATTAAGATTTTGACAATCCTATTCTAATTGCAGTTCCATAAGAATTGATATTTTAAGAATTGTAAAACTAATTAAATTGTAATTATTAATAAATAGGTAATAAAATTAGAGTATGTTTTATTTTATTTATAAGGTAGGTGCTATTATAATTAAGATTTAAGAACTTAAAACTAATTAATTATAATTATTAATTAAAAAAATAATAATTTTATATAATTTTATTCTAAAAATGGGTACGCTGAATTGGGAGTACCAATTCGAGTACCAAAGAGTATTGGTACGCAAAAGTATTGAGAATTGGTACGCAAGTATTGGTACGTAATTCGATGGGGGGAGGAGAGTATTAGGTAACTATTAAGCCTTTAGCAGCTAGCTATAGAGGATACGTATAGCTGTTTGATGTGAGAGGTAGATCCTGTTTCAAATTCTGTTGCTGTTGTTTGGAACAAGTTTCCTTTTAGATCTGGTCATCGTTTGGCAGCCTGCCTGCATTTTGTATTTATTCATCTTTTCTGTGTTCAGTATCTAGTCACCTGAGGTGTTTGCAGACATCATTATTTTATCAACGAAATTTCTTTCGCTTGTGGACCACGAATTAGTGCCATACGTACGACTGACCGTGCTACTAGTGCCATACTTATTAGTGACTAGATGACACGCTCTTTGAAATGTAAATCCTTACAATTAGGTTGTTGTGAACCCACTGTTTGAAGGATTCACTATACTAGCCAATAGTATGTTAAAGTTTAGGTAAAAGAACTTTATGCAATTTATTTAACTTTGATTACAGCTAGCTGTCCTAGTGGCACCTTCCCCCTCCTCCATTATCCTTGATCTCGCAAGAGCTGATGGTACATCTGCCAAAGTAAAGATTCAAAGGACTCATCTGGTTTTCTTTCCTTCTTTTACCATAATATATTTTATATTGATGTTTGTAATATGCTTACAGTTAAATGCTCCTTGAGATTTTCTGGTCAATAATCACTCGCCAGCCATTTTAGTTATGCCTCTCTTTCACCATCAATTTTATAGTTTTATGTATAAATAGCGATGTTGTATTATGTATTTCAAACTTTATTTTTGCCTGGCAAAATTCAATGATGATGTGCTGGAGTTGCTATGTTAGTATTGGTGCTTTTGGGTTTCTTGAGATAAAAATTGCATTCAGGGATTGGTTTGGTCTTTAAGTTGGAGGAAATGTATTTTGCGGAAAGTAATTCCATTTAATTTGTTGAATATAAATGTTGAGGCCTTCTATGTTCTAAAAGTCTATAGTCAGCTAAAATGTGAGTTTCTCTTTCTATTTACAGGAAGCACTGCGTACACAGTTATAATGTTTTCGACTTTTTGAGAGAAGTTGTAAGCAAGGTTCCCGACTATGGCCATTCTGATGCCTCGACTGATGCACCGAAAAGAAGGTTTGTATGCAATCTTTTGGCTTGTGTTCATTCTGCCTGTTGGATTATTTTATTTTAGATCTTATTTGGTTCTGGTTTGCTCTTTAGTTAGTCGCCAATACTAATTTGAAGCTGCTGAATTTATTGCCAGGAAAGTTGTTGCCAATGAGAATGACAGTGATGAAGAATCCAAAAGGAATATCATGGTATGACTTAGTTCTTCAAAACTTTGCTATTTCTGAATATTCTAACAGGTTTCCTTAGAAATATCTCCAAAAAAGTCCTTACAATTAAGGCAGGGCATTCGGTTTAATTCTCTTGGAACTGCATTATCTTTTAATGGTTTGAATGTTGTCATTCTGGAAACTGACATGAGGCATCTATGTTCGACATGATTTAGATCTATTTTTATTCAATACGGATGCATCTATTGCTTAAATATGAATACAAACCGTGATAAGTATGAAATTTAACCAAAATAGAGTTGCTTTTTTGTGCTGCACAATCTATTTGAGTTGCTTATGTTTGTAGCCGTCAATATCATGTCTAGCTTCTGGAAATGAAAAGGTTGGAGATATCGGATGCTCTGCTTAGAAAATGAGAGAAAGGTAAAATGGAGACCAAAATCCTCAAATTGAATGGGTTGTTAACGAAAAATAGTCTGGAAAATGATTGGTAATGAATTTTTCTCCTAATTTTTCTTTCTTTTCTTTCCTGTCCTATTTTCTTTAGCAACCACACACTAAAATCTTCGTTCCCTTTCACACATAAAATTCTAGAATTGAACATAGTTCCGAAAACAACGAGATAGAAATTCTCATTAGCATACATGAAGTCCTGAAAGGCTATTCTGATTCTGAATCATTCTTTGCACTTAACGTTTCATAATTTTACAGCAGCATGAAACATGCCATGCAAGTAACCCGGGCAGGGGAAGAGGAAGAGGTAGAGGAAGGGGTCGTGGACGACCGAGCAAAGCATCATTGGAGAGAGAAACACCACGACCAGAAACTGAATCTTCTCACCAAACTATTAAACAAATATCAAGTCCACCCAGGCCAATGGATCATAACTCTGAGCCGAATGAGTCCCCAAAGGAAAACAATATCAAAGTTATTAATGGTGTCAATTCAGACTCCAGAGATTTCGATCTTAATGCTGGAGTAGATGAAGGACAAGATAAAATGAATTCTACAGCTACAGTTACCGTTACAACTACAGCTACAGCAGCCTCTGCCTCATTGACTGTACCAGCATCTGATTCAAAAGGGGAAGAATATTCCGGGCTTTCTGAAATGGACAGAATGGCTATCGACCCTGTTCATCTCGCGCCGTTTGGGTCGAAATTGGATGAAGAAGATGAAGATTATGACGAAGAAGGTTAGAGTAGTTAGAGAAAACAAGCGCATGAGTAATAATCGATTTGGGATTAGAAATAGTTGGATGTACAATGCAATACTGACGCACATGCTAGAGTATTTGTGCCTTTTTCTTCTCTCAACTTAGTTTCTTCTATGTAATCTTCTTTGTTTTAGTGTTGCTATGAATTTGCTGTAATCCCACTAGTTTGCAAGCTATGATATCTCCAATGTATTTGGGCTTTTTCCATTTTCTGTACTGTTCCTCAGCTGTATATTATTTCTTAGTCAGTTGTGAATTGTGTTAGTCATCGTATCAGGTGCAAATGGTTTACGGCCCAGTAAGATTTGTGTCTCTTCTTTAAATGCGCTTAAAACTGCCTCAATGCTATGTGGGATCGGTTTGAGTTGGTTCATATTGGCTCAATTTCATAATGGGTTAGGTTCCTCATGGGTTGAATAAGTGGGGGTCCCTCGAGTTATATATGTTTGAAAACAAACTATTGTTTAAAATAAAATATATATTTAACATAAAAAATAAATTTAATTATATATTCAATCACCATTATTTATAATATTATTATTATTATTTATTTATGATTAATATGGATTAATTGAATTTAAGATTTTTGTTTTATTTTTAATTTTATTACTCGACATATTAATTATAAGAATATCACAATTGAGTTATTTCATTCCAAAGTTCGCCCCACTCCTATCTCATTATAAAAACAATGAATCAAAGCTATAAAAATTTCTTATAAGAAATTTAGACGCAATTGAAGGTAAAATATACGAGGAAAAACGATTATTAAAAAAATTAAAATAATTAGCAAGAAAGGATTTAATTCCAAACTAAGAAAAAGAAATTAGAGAATTAAAAAAAAAATGAAAAAGATATTTTACAAATAATTTATACATAAATAATTCGAATAAATAAAAGATGTAAAAATTTTCTTACAAGATATTTAGAAAAAATGGAAAACAAAATATATAAAGATCAGAAAGGTTACTAAATAGATTACAACCGTTGAAGAACTTATCATTTTTTATAATGAATATTTAATATCAAGGGGAATTTACATCTGGGTCTCCTGAGGTTTGGCGTAATTATAAATTAATCCCTGCTCTTCCAAAAATTACATACAACTACCCTACTGTTTCCTTCCGTTAGAGGTCCGTGGACGCCGTTATAGTTCCGTCCAAAAAATTATCCTGAATATTACAAAAAAGTCCCTGTATTTTACAAAATGTTATAAAACGAGCCCTCAAGAATACCCAGATTTGGACGGAACTATAACGGCGTCCAGGGACTTCTAACGGAAGGAAACAGTAGGGTAGTTGTATGTAATTTCTGGAAGTACAGAGATTAATTTGTAATTACACAAAACCTCAGGGGACCCAGACGTAAATTGCCCTTAATATCAATTCAAGAAAAAAAAATTAAAAATTTATAAGAAATAAAAATTTTATGTGTACAAATAATATGTACATAACAAATAAAAAACATATAATCAAATTATTGTTAGGAATAGTGCTCTGAAAGCCAATGTAATAGTCTGCTTAGTGCTTTTCCTTATGTAAATCACAGACAATCATTGAATAATAAACGAATCAAGGCTACACTTCTTTATATGCTCTTGTCTGATTATATGTTTACTTTAGCTATGCATGTATAAGAACTCCCCTAATCAATATGACTTATAGGACTCAACCATTTAGGTGAAGTGGTTCATGAGACGAGCCCTAAATCACTTAAGTCATGATTAGAAATCACTTCAAGTCGATGAGTCCAAAAAACAGTGGGAGTGTCGATATGACTCGTTTGAGGCTTGCTCGTGTGACCACGCCCTTAAGAAGGACCACCTTGTTTCATGGGGTGCAAAGTGTATTGATTGATACGTGCGTGATATATGGGGGTGCTTACTTATTCTAAGTAAGTACACTGAGGTGTCCTGTGTGAGAAGATTCCTAAATGGGAAAAGAAGTTTCTATTTCTGGAACTAGAAACTTCCAGATTAGGAAATATCTCATGAGCCATTAATGTGATTAAGTAGTCCTTAGACTTGAGATTTCATCGATGCTTTGTGGGCTAACTCTGCAGTCTTAGGTGTAGGCTTTAAAGGGTGTCTCCCGAGACAACTGATTCAAAGCTTATGCTGGTGATAAGTCACATATTTGTCTGATTATTAAGCTTAAATTGTGATATTATGTCCCGTGATTTATCCTACATGTGATGATTAGTTGGTTTAATGTTTTCTTATAGGAAATCATATCTTGCATGAATTTAAGGGAAATTGGACTTAATTGCACTACAATTCTTTCAACTTCAGAAAACGTTATTGGGCAGGAGGCCCACGTACTTGCATGAAATTAGAGGTCATCCACCTTCTTTTTGGATTAATTGGAGAACAAATGCAATTGAAGGCCATAAATTTGGAATTCAAAAGCTCAAACAAAGAGTTACGTACGTTAAAGGAGGGGGAAACATGTTCTTGGAGTAATGACAGTGCTTGATGAAGAGTTAGTGGGCATTTAATGTGGAAAAATAGTGAAGAAGCTTGACTGAGGTCACGGTCAGGGTTCCTGACCCGTTTTTCTGGCAATAACTTGGGCACATTCATTGAAAACGTAGGGAGTTAGTGGCCATTTATTCTGGCAGAACGTGAAGAGGTGGAGTTATTGGATTTTATGATGACAGATCATGGAGGAGTGGGGAGAAGAATTCAAGCCTTGGCACTACATAAAAGGAGAAGAACCGAGATTGGGGAGATCATCACACTAGTTTATTCTTCTTTCCTTTGTTTTGTTAAAACTATGCTGCTATTTTATTTTCATGCTTTGAATTTCGTTATGAATTTCTAGTTCGTTTATAGTTGGGATTTTCCAAGCATGCTTTAGATGTCGTGAGACAATTTCTTTGGGTTGATTAATCAAAGTTATCCGTTTTATTTCCGATTTCATGTCATTGAGTGTTGGTTTATTCTTTGATTAGTGCACGAATCTTAGAATTATTAACACACATACAGCTAGTTAATTCGTTTGGTGGAGTCTAGCCGGGCAATTAACGAAGTGGCAATCAACACTAGGTTGTTAAGTTCGGCTGATTTTGTGTTGTGGGATATTACGGTCCAATTAGGCGAAGTAGGAGTTTCTACTTAGTCGGTTAGGGCTAGTGTTTCTTTAGTACGTAAAGCAATTATCCGGTTGAATCTTAGAAGGAGTTTCTGATAGGGTTATCGGTTAATTAGGGGACGATTATTAGGAGTTTCTTCTAGTCGTTCTAAAAAGTAAGAAGAAACGAGGGAGCCTAAGGTAACTGGTAACTATAGCTAGCCTAACGAGGAATTAATCACCCTGTCTGTGATCATAGCCTGATGCATGCGTAGGAAAATCCCAGCTACTTGTTATTTACTGAATTAATTTAAGTGTCATCTGAGTTTAGTTGTTAATTATTTGTTTATTTAATCTCGTTTTATTTAATTTATTATTAGTATAATCACAATCTCAGAACCCCCCTATTTTAATCGCTTTATTTCATTTCCTTGGCATATTAAGAGGTACAATCTCACCCAATCTTCGAGGATCGATACCCTTTTACCACTATTTACAAGTTATTTATATTCGGTACTTGGGATTTATTATTGGTGGTCTCGACACCCATCAGCTGGGGTTGCACAAATGGCACATGAAAGCATATGAGAATCGATAAAGGACCTACGGTTGCGTGAGCAAGTTGATCTCTTATTGTGTGAGTTATTTATATGCCATAAAGGAGTCCTTGACCAAGGCAGTGGATCGAGATCAAGAAATGGGTTTCTTGGATCGAGATCAAATGAATATGAAATGCACTTAACTTTAATATCAAGATTATTGGGGTTCTAATTATTCCCTTGCCCTAGATCTTGATTCAGAGATGGAATATAGGAGGATTTTATCTCACATATATCAATGACTTAAAGGTTCTTTCGACTCGAGACATTCTTATTCAGCTAGGGGTCACACACCTGTTGCTAGACTATGATAGTGTGATCTGTGGACTGATTAATTAATTAGGAATTAATTAATTAGGGTCACTGCTAATTGAATTAAGAACCTAGAAGGTCACACACAAATGCCCGGTCACGAGGGTTAAGGCTTGAATCGATTAAACGAGTTGATCGAACCAATAAGTGATTGGTTGGGGACCACACGTGTGGGACACGTGTCCTAGGGGTGACAAGTGAATGTGATGATTAAATAATTAATATTGATTAATTATTTAATGAACTTTAGTTTAATTATGAATTATAATTAAAGTCATAATTTGGAGATATTAAGTCTAATGAATGATTAATTGTGAATTAATTAATTATTAGCTTCAAGTTATTTATTATGAATAAATAATTAATTAAGTAAAAAATATCTAAAAGAGTTAGATATTATATTCTTGCTTGACAAGTTGATCAAAAGAAGATTTTTGGTCAAAGTAAGAGTCTTTCTCTCCAAGCAAGGAATATACTAGCTAGTGGGTGAAAATCCTATCCCTAATAGGAGATGGGGTTCGAACCCCATAGTTATATATACAAAGGGTTCGAACCCTTTGAAGATTGATAGCAAAATCTCCTTCTCCAAATTACTTCACATAAACCCTAGAGCCTAAACACTAAACTTAGAACTAGCATCCTCCATGTTTAGATCGTAATCGAGGTTGGTGTGGACTATTTCTCTAGAGGGCTGCATTCGTGGAGTCTTGAAAGATTCGAAGGAGCTTTGGGGACTTGCCGCTTGAAGAGCATTTGTGGGCGGCTCAAACGTATCAAGAAAGCATCGATCTAAGTGAGTTTCTTAGAACCCTACGAATTGGGAATAAGAATTGCAATATATGATCTTCTTTTGGGAAATTTTTTTAAATTCCGCTATGTTATTGTTTCATGTTTTCCCAACAATTATATAATTACTACAAAGATAGGTTACATCATTCCAAATAAATATATAAAAAAAAGCTTTGTAAATACTATAAAGAAAGAGTAGAATATATACAAAAAGAGACGAGATTTTATCTAAATTTATTATCTATATGAATAAAATGCGAAAATAACTTATAAATTATAAAAAGCAATTAAAAAAGGAAGAAAAATATTTAGAAATATATTACGATTGGGTCCTCCCAAATCCTTCAAGTAAGTCTGTTCGGCCACGAGAAACATGGGCTCCTGTTCATTCGGTTTAGAGTTCTGTTCGCTTGCGAGATAAGCGAACAGAGTAGAGGAAGTAGATAAAAATAACGGAAATTTAAGGAGAGTTAAGATAGAACACGATGCGAAATAGATAAGATCAAATACAGAGATAGAGTTCAGTTGAAACTATAGGAGTAGCCAACACGTAATTGATAATGATAAGAAGAGATTTAGGGTAAATCATGAAACGCACCTAAACCCTCAGCTATAAATAAGAGAAGACCAGATGAGTATAGGGTAAGACATAGGAAACGAATAGTTTTTAAGGACATCACCATCAATTACAAAGAACTAAATTTCGTTACTATACATAATCTTGAAAATATAATAACCCATTAACCTCCTCGTGGGTTCCGAGTTGATCCTTTCTAAGTGGAGACCGTACTCGGGATTAACCCGATGGCCAAACATCATCCCGGGGCTCCTTTGCACAAATCTCCGAGCCCAGTTCACAGTTCACAGTTCTAAATTTTCAAAATCAGACTTATCTATCAAAGTCACAACTCGCTAGTTCAAAACGCACACCAACCCTTTTCAAAACAAACAAACGAAAATATAGGTTACGTATATATAAAAGCCTTTTCGAAGGTGTTTCATAACAAACGGGCCAATTCCCATAAAATACATACCAAACACGTATCTAAATATATATATATGTTAGTCGCATGCGGGTTTAAAACACATTTAGGGTTGTAGGTCATATTAACTAAAAGAAAGAAACCTCACCTTGACGAATGAACTGGACGGAGCAAGCCAAAAAACACCTACAGAGTGGCTCCACACGAACAAGCTACTCTACACGGATAACCTAAACACCAAAGACAACACTAAGACTCAAATGAACCATATAGAAGCTCGAAAAATGCAAATGAATGCAAGGGATGCAAGACAGTCAACAAGAGATAGCATCTTGAGCATTCAAGTTCATATTCACATACAAGCATAAAAAATCACATCATAAAAGCAAAACATAAGGCATATCAGATCAATTACACACATGTATGTTGGAAAACACGAATCAGAAAGCAGCGGAATTTAAAAAAATTTCCCAACAAAAGGACCTTGAACTCGCAATCGTGTAACCGAATTCGTAAAGATAGAAAACTTACTTTTCTTTTAATTCTTTCTTGAAGCGTTTCAAGCCACCCAAGAATGCTCTTCTCGCGGCTTGATCCCCTCTCCTTGGTAAAGCTCGAATCTTCAAACTTCTAACTTGAAGTCTCTAGAGAAAGTCCACCAACTTGATCACAATCTAACTAGTAAGGATGCTAGTTCTCTAGTTAGTGTTTAGGCTTAACCTAGGGTTTAATTTAATCTTGGAGAAAGGAAGGTGTTCAACACATGAACCAAGAATTGTCTATTAGCTCTAAAGGGGAGCATGAGCTCCCCTATATATAGGAAAGGGGAGGGGCGGCCGAACCTAGTCCTTTATGGGCTAGGATTTTGGTCCCTCTCTCCTATTACTTGATTATCAAGTATTTTCCAACTTTGACTTTGAATTCCAATTCTAGTCAACTTCTAAGAGAGCTTAAAATATCCAAACTATTTTTGGATAATTTTATACTTTATTTATTATAAAATAAATAACTTATTTTTATCTAATTAATTAATTCATAATTAATTAACTAGATTATTTTCTCCAAAATTAGACTTTCTTTTTAATTCAAAATTAAACCAAAGTCTATTAAATAATTAACACATTAATTATTTAATATGTATATAATATATACATACACACACGTGTGTGACACGTGTCACAGTGACACGTGTCACTCACGTGAGCCACACGTGTGATTTCACACGTGTGGAACCCTCTTGGCCCGATTAACTCGTTTAATCATTTTCAAGCCTCAACTCATGTAACCAAGTTGTTGTGTGTGACCCTCTAGGTTCTCAATTCAATTAGCAGTGACCCCAATTAATTAATTCACTAATTAATTAATCAGTCCACAGATTAAACGACCATAGTCTAGCAACAGGTGTTTAACCCCTAGCTGAATTGGAATGTTCGGATTCGACAGAACCTTTAAGTCATTGATTCATGTGAGATACAATCCTCCTACTTACTATCTCTCAACCAAGATCTAGGGCAAGGGAATAATCAGAACCCTAATAATCCGGTCTTAATGCTAAGTGCATTTTATATCCATTTGATCTCAATCCAAGAAACCCTTTTCTTGATGTCTTGATCTACTGCCTTGGCCAAGGACTCCATATGGCATATGAATGACTTACACAATAAGAGATCACCTTGCAAATGCAAGTGTAGGTCCTTTCTTGATTCTCATTCACTTTCATGAGTCACTTGTGCAGCCCCAGCATAAGCCTTGAATCAGTTGTCTAAGGCGACACCCTTTAAAGCTTATACCTAAGACTACAGAGTTAACTCATAAAGTGACAAGGAACCTCAAGTCTAAGGATCAATTAATCACATCAATGACTCGTGAGATATTTCCTAATCTGGAAGTTTCCATTTCCTGAAATAGAAACTTCCTTACCCATTTAGGAATGTTCTCACACGGGGCACCTCAGTGAACTTACTTATTAAAGTAAGCACCCTCATGTATCACGCACGTATCAACTATACACTTTGCACCTCCATGAAACAAGGTGGTCCTTCTTAAGGGCGTGATCCCACAAGCAAGCCTTAGAGGAGTCAGGTTGACACTCCCACTGTCTGTAGGACTCATCGGCTTGGAGTATTTTACTAATCATGACTTATGTGATATAGGGCTCGTTTCATGAACCATTTTACCTAAATGGTAGAGTTCTAAAGTCATCAGGATTAGGGGAGTTCTCATACATGCACAGCTAAAGTAAACGCATACCAAACAAGAGCATATAAAGAAGTGTTGCCTCAATTCGTTATTTCATTCAAAGATTGTCTGTGATTACAATAAGGAAAAGCACAAAGCGGATATACAATCGGCTTTCTAGGGCACTATTCCTAACAATCTCCCACTTGCTCGTCAAAGCCATTCTAAAGCTACTCTAAGTCTCATCTTCTGAAGATGACCTTGGAAAGCTTCTCGACTAAGGGGTTTAGTAAGTGGATCTGCCACGTTCTCTGCTGATGTGACCCTCTCAATTAGCACATCTCCTCTTTTGATAATATCACGGATTAAGTGATACTTTCTCATAATGTGCTTGGTCCGTTGGTGAGATCTTGGTTCTCTTGCTTGAGCAACCGCCCCAGTGTTGTCACAAAACACAGTAATGGGGTCTTTCATGCTAGGAACAACATTCAATTCTTGAATGAAGTTTCTAATCCAAACACCTTCCTTAGCTGCATCATTTGCAGCTAAGTATTCGGCCTCAGTGGTCGAATCTGCAGTGGTAGTCTGCTTGGAACTCTTCCAACTCACTGCTCCGCCGTTTAGGCAGAAAATGTATCCTGACATTGACTTAAAATCATCTAAGTCAGATGCAAAGCTTGCATCGCAGTATCCTTCGACAGTAAGATCTTTCTGACCTCCGTAAACTAAGAATAAATCTTTAGTACTTTTCAAGTACTTAAGAATATTCTTCACGGCAGCCCAGTGACCATCTCCAGGGTCAGATTGGAAACGACTCGATACACTAAGTGCATAAGCCACATCCGGTCGAGTACATGACATTGCATGCATTATGCTACCTATTGCTGATGCATAAGGTGTATGAGTCATTCTTTCCTTCTCAAGGTTAGTCTTAGGACACATCTTCTTTGAAAGACATGTTCCTACACTCATAGGAAGGTTCTTAACCTTTGCAGACTCCATATTGAATCTCTTCAATACTTTGTCAATGTACATCGACTGTGATAGTCCTATTAACCTTCTAGATCTATCTCTATAGATTTTAATTCCAAGGATATAGGACACATCACCAAGATCTTTCATCTCGAATTGGTTCGATAACCATAACTTAGTCACTTTCATGTCATCCTTCGAATTCCCAATAAGAAGGATGTCATCAACATAAAGTACTAAGAATTGCACTGAGGTCTCCAATTCCTTTCTATACACACATGATTCATTCGAAATTTGGATGAAGCCAAACGCTTTGACCGATTCATCAAATCGAATGTTCCAATTCCTAGAAGCCTGTTTCAATCCATAGATTGATCTTTGGAGTTTGCAAACCTTTTGCTCACTCCCACTGAATGTGAAACCTATGGGTTGCTCCATATAAATGTCTTTGTCAATGTCTCCATTGAGAAAGGCAGTTTTCACATCCATTTGCCATATCTCATAGTCATAATATGCAGCAATGGCAAGCATGATTCGAATGGACTTTTGCATTGCAACTGGTGAAAAGGTTTCGTCAAAGTCCACGCCGGGTCTTTGAGTGAATCCTTTTGCAACCAGTCTCGCTTTGTAGGCCGCAATGCTTCCATCAACTCCAAGCTTTCTCTTAAAGATCCATTTGCAACCTATGGGTTTGACCCCATCAGGCAAATCTACCAAGGTCCAAACTTGGTTGGAGTTCATGGAGTCCATTTCGGATTTCATGGCTTTTATCCACTGTTCAGATTCAGAATCTGAAAGTGCCTCCTCATATGTTGAAGGATCATTATCCTTTTGAGAGATTTCATGGAAGAATCCATACCATCTCTCCGGCTGTCTAGGAGTGCGTTCAGAACGCCTTAGAGGAGGATTTTCATGTGTATCGAAATTCGTGATTGGTTGTGGTTGATCAGAGTGGGACGTTTCTTCAGTGGGTGGTGTGGGGTCACTTTGTACTTCTTCTAATTCTATGATCTTGCCTTTCTTTTCTTTAAGGAACGGTTCCTCAAGAAAAGTAGCATTTCTGGAAACAAACACCTTTTGTTCAGATTGATCATAGAAGTAGTATCCTATGGATTCCTTAGGATAACCTACAAAGTAGCATAAGTTAGAACGAGATTCTAACTTATCTCCCACTGTCCTCTTCACGTAAGCAGGACAACCCCAAATTCTTAAATAAGAATAACTAGGGATTTTACCATGCCACATTTCATAGGGCGTCTTAGGGACTGACTTAGAGGGAACAAGATTCAAAATCTTTGCTGCACTTTCTAGGGCATAACCCCAGAAAGAAGGTGGTAAGTCAGTGAAACTCATCATGGAACGAACCATATCAAGTAGGGTTCGATTCCTTCTCTCAGAAACTCCATTAAGCTGAGGAGTTCCCGGAGGAGTCCACTGAGAGATAATCCCATTATCCTTGAGATGATTAAGGAATTCTTCACTAAGATATTCGCCTCCTCGATCAGATCGAAGTGCTTTGATCTTGTGACCAGTTTGGTTCTCAACCTCCTTTTGAAATTCTAAGAATTTCTCAAAAGCTTCAGATTTATACTTCATTAAGTATACATAACCATACCGACTGAAGTCATCAGTAAAGGTTATGAAGTACTGATGATTGTTTCTAGTGCTTACACTAAGCGGTCCACAAACATCAGTATGGATCAAATCCAAAACCTTAGTGGCACGTTCCACAGTTCCCTTAAAGGGGACTTTGGACATTTTTCCTTTGAGACAGGATTCGCAAGAAGTTAACTCTTTGAGATCATTTTCAGAGAATGATCCTAAAGTGTTTATCTTGCTAATTCTGTTCTTGGAAATGTGTCCTAATCTAGCGTGCCATAAGGGAGCTGAAACTTTGTCATCTCTCTTACGCTTTGTTTCTCGTTGTATATTCATAATATTGATATTTTGAGTTAGGTAAAGTCCATTACTTAGAGTACCGATGTGAACGGAAGAGTTGTTCCGTTTGATAAAGTATTTACCATTCTTAATATAAGTTTCATAACCTTCACAATCTAATATTGGAACTGAAATTATATTACGAATAATATTCGGTACATAAAGGACTTTATTTAATACTAACTCAAAACTACCTAAATCTAATCTAATTGTGCCTAAGGCTCGAGCTTCAACGTTTGAGCCATCGCCGATCTTCAAGACACATTCTCCTTCTTTGAGTTGTTGGACTTCACTTAGCATCTGTACATCATTACAGATGTGAGTTCCACCACCGGTATCAAGTACCCAAGAACTAGAATTAATAGAAAGATTTACTTCAACGAGAAAGATACCTTTCTTCAGAGTAGCCTTGTACTCTGGGCAGTTTCTCCTCCAATGTCCCGCTTTGCCACATTGGAAGCAAACATCCTCTTTCTGATCACGCTTCTTCTTTTGGGCCTTCCCCTTCGAAATGCCACCAGTGGGCCTAAGGGGTTTCTTCTTCTTCTTTTGGGCTTTCTTGCCCTTACCTTTAGAAGGTCCAGAAGAGGAAGATGGAGCATTCACCATCAAAACCTTATTGTCCTTCTTGATCGTGCTTTCAGCAGTCACAAGCTGACTAATCAGCTCAGCTACAGTAGCACCAGCATGATTCATGTTGAAGTTAAGGACAAATGGGTTGAATGATGGTGGGAGCGAAGCCAGCAACAAATCCACTGAAAGCTCATCTTTCAGTGGCATGTCCATGGAAGCAAGTTTCTTAGTAAGGGCAAGAAACTTGAGTCCATATTCATGGACACTTGAACCTTCCCTCATTCTCAAGTGGAATAATTCCTTTGAAGTGTTATACCTTGTAACACGTTCATGAGGGCGGTAAAGTTGCTCTAAGTGGTCGTAAATCTCCCAAGCAAATTCCATGGCCTCATGTTGCCTTTGCAAGTCTGGAGACATGTTAGCCAACATAAGGCAACGGGCTTGGAGATTATCATCCTTCCACTTCTGAATCGCATCCCGCTCGGCCCGAGTGGGAGCCTCCCCTTCAGGACTAGGCTCCCCTTCGAAGAGAACATAAGTTCTCTTCTCAGAATCTAAAATGATTTTTAGATTCCTCAGCCAATCAGAATAGTTGGGACCAGTCAACTTGTTTGACTCGAGGATCGATACAAGAGGGTTTTTGGTTGCCATTTCAAAACACGTAGAGAATCACAGAATCTACGACCTAAATGGTAAAACAGAGAACTAGTGAGCATGCTGAATTATAACGATATACAAAAGATAAGGTCTTTAATCTATTGTAGCTCCCACTATTTTTCAAAGATCTAGAATTCCCAAAGATCTAAGAGGAACACGTTTCCCAATGGGTACTAAGATCCTAGGCATTTTACCTCGAACCCACGACTCGCGGACATTCTAAGTAAGAACCCTAGGTAGGTACAACTTACCAATTCTAACACCTTTAGAACTCTTAGTAATTGTTTTTGCATCACCTATCTTTCAATATGGACCCACGACTCCTGCGACATCCATATTTACTTAGGCGTTAAGCTAGACCCATCAATCATAAGAACATGACCAAAACTTAGTTCGAACGACCCACGACTCGCGGACATCGCCCTTGCTAAAATTGACCACGAAATATTGATCATTTAAAATGATTAATTAGGTAACTAAGAACTAATAAGCTCCACTAGCTATCCCACGACTCGCGGACAATAACTAGCTTTACTTACTAAACTTAAAACCTATTGATGGAATGCTAGGAATTTAATTCAAAATTTGCATCTCGAATTAAACACCTATTTGTTCGAAATTAGCTTAATATTTAATGGGAATTTTCGAATCAACCGGAGAGTTGTCCGGTTCGACCTCACCAACATATATGTTATCCAATTTTATTAGTCTTGATTAATGCAAGTACACTTAAATGCATTTCAAACAAGCACATAAACAGATAACATGTCCTAGCATGATACTAACATGTAATGATCATGGGTTCTACCTATCTTATGCGTGATATGTGGGAGCCACTCCACAATCACAAGTTCTAACATACATGCCACATAAACAGTTCAAATCACATAAGGGAAAACGGTAACAAAATACGAGCCCTATCTCTATTACATTTAACAATTGAGATTCCCCTCCCTAACATTTTGAGGGGTCTTCACTTATGGCCTCCTTGTTACTTGAATGTGGTCCATCTTACTCCATGGGTGCATTGTCTCCAAAATGAAAATAAAACCTCACCACCTATCTCTACTCTCAAATTACAATAAAAAGAAAAAGACATAAAGTAATAAGGCTCAATCTTCATATTGGCCTTAGACAATTACACGGGGCATACCCCGGCCTCAAAAACAGTAATATGGAAAGCCACATAATAAATCACATAACAGTACGCACATAAGTGAGGCTCCAACCTCATTTGAAAAACGCAACTATAGGGCTCCAACCCCAATTTAAACCATCCATGTGCATAAATTAAAACCATACATAGATCTAAACCCATGATCACCTAACATGCTTTTGCGAGAATTTAAATTTAGCCAATAAATTAAAATTCTCGTTTCAAGTCCTAATGACTTAAAAACACGGCTTAGATGCAATTCTTGTTCAAGAGCCTTTTCAATAAAACCCGAAAAACAATAAACCAATAAAATTCCAATTAATTTCCAAAATTAATAATTTTATTCTTTCATTATTTTCAGAAAATAAAATTTATAATTTTTCCAAAATCCAAATCGCTATAATTTCTCAAAAATCCCAATTTAATCAAAATTTTAAAATAATTTAATTTTAACAAAACTGATTTTAAAAGATAAAATTAAAATAAAATTAAATCGGGATTTTATGGACTGAAAACACGAAAAACACGAAACACGAAAACGGGCCCGAAAAGGGGCCTAGTCGCGCGCGGCACAGACGCGCAGCAGCGCGCGCACAGCGCGCGGCAGTTGCCGCTCGCGTGGGCGTGCCGGCCGCGCATCATGCGCCCGCCGCGACTAGGCGGACTGGGCAGGCGTCCCGCGCGGTTGCGGGACGGGCTGGGCGGCGCGCCCGGGACGGCTCCCGCGCTGTTGCGGGAGGAGCTGGGCGGCGCGACGGGCCTGGGCGTGCGACATGCTAGCACGCCTAGGCTCGTTGCTTTTCGTGTTCGTTTCGTATTTCTGGGTTTCTCGAAAACCCGGTTCAATCCAAAAATTAAAATTCGATTTAAACATATTTCAATCAAAACGGTTTTCAAAATCACAATTTAAGAAAACAGTTTCAGAAATTCAGGAAAAATTACAGTTTCGTATTTCAGGCTTTCTAAAAGAACTCATGAATGCCTAATTCGCATCTAAGCCTAAGAATTTCTACCAAATTCAGAATAATTGAGACGAATCAGAAACACGATTAACGAGGTGGCTCTGATACCACTTGTTGGAAAACACGAATCAGAAAGCAGCAGAATTTAAAAAAATTTCCCAACAAAAGGACCTTGAACTCGCAATCGTGTAACCGAATTCGTAAAGATAGAAAACTTACTTTTCTTTTAATTCTTTCTTGAAGCGTTTCAAGCCACCCAAGAACGCTCTTCTCGCGGCTTGATCCCCTCTCCTTGGTAAAGCTCGAATCTTCAAACTTCTAACTTGAAGTCTCTAGAGAAAGTCCACCAACTTGATCACAATCTAACTAGTAAGGATGCTAGTTCTCTAGTTAGTGTTTAGGCTTAACCTAGGGTTTAATTTAATCTTGGAGAAAGGAAGGTGTTCAACACATGAACCAAGAATTGTCTATTAGCTCTAAAGGGGAGCATGAGCTCCCCTATATATAGGAAAGGGGAGGGGCGGCCGAACCTAGTCCTTTATGGGCTAGGATTTTGGTCCCTCTCTCCTATTACTTGATTATCAAGTATTTTCCAACTTTGACTTTGAATTCCAATTCTAGTCAACTTCTAAGAGAGCTTAAAATATCCAAACTATTTTTGGATAATTTTATACTTTATTTATTATAAAATAAATAACTTATTTTTATCTAATTAATTAATTCATAATTAATTAACTAGATTATTTTCTCCAAAATTAGACTTTCTTTTTAATTCAAAATTAAACCAAAGTCTATTAAATAATTAACACATTAATTATTTAATATGTATATAATATATACATACACACACGTGTGTGACACGTGTCACAGTGACACGTGTCACTCACGTGAGCCACACGTGTGATTTCACACGTGTGGAACCCTCTTGGCCCGATTAACTCGTTTAATCATTTTCAAGCCTCAACTCATGTAACCAAGTTGTTGTGTGTGACCCTCTAGGTTCTCAATTCAATTAGCAGTGACCCCAATTAATTAATTCACTAATTAATTAATCAGTCCACAGATTAAACGACCATAGTCTAGCAACAGGTGTTTAACCCCTAGCTGAATTGGAATGTTCGGATTCGACAGAACCTTTAAGTCATTGATTCATGTGAGATACAATCCTCCTACTTACTATCTCTCAACCAAGATCTAGGGCAAGGGAATAATCAGAACCCTAATAATCCGGTCTTAATGCTAAGTGCATTTCATATCCATTTGATCTCAATCCAAGAAACCCTTTTCTTGATGTCTTGATCTACTGCCTTGGCCAAGGACTCCATATGGCATATGAATGACTTACACAATAAGAGATCACCTTGCAAATGCAAGTGTAGGTCCTTTCTTGATTCTCATTCACTTTCATGAGTCACTTGTGCAGCCCCAGCATAAGCCTTGAATCAGTTGTCTAAGGCGACACCCTTTAAAGCTTATACCTAAGACTACAGAGTTAACTCATAAAGTGACAAGGAACCTCAAGTCTAAGGATCAATTAATCACATCAATGACTCGTGAGATATTTCCTAATCTGGAAGTTTCCATTTCCTGAAATAGAAACTTCCTTTCCCATTTAGGAATGTTCTCACACGGGGCACCTCAGTGAACTTACTTATTAAAGTAAGCACCCTCATGTATCACGCACGTATCAACTATACACTTTGCACCTCCATGAAACAAGGTGGTCCTTCTTAAGGGCGTGATCCCACAAGCAAGCCTTAGAGGAGTCAGGTTGACACTCCCACTGTCTGTAGGACTCATCGGCTTGGAGTATTTTACTAATCATGACTTATGTGATATAGGGCTCGTTTCATGAACCATTTCACCTAAATGGTAGAGTCCTAAAGTCATCAGGATTAGGGGAGTTCTCATACATGCACAGCTAAAGTAAACGCATACCAAACAAGAGCATATAAAGAAGTGTTGCCTCAATTCGTTATTTCATTCAAAGATTGTCTGTGATTACAATAAGGAAAAGCACAAAGCGGATAAACAATCGGCTTTCTAGGGCACTATTCCTAACAATGTATACAAGATATAACAAGTTATAAGTTGGAAAAGTATACAAAAAGCGGAAGAAAATCACAAGGAGTGGCTCCGGACGAAAAGGGACCAAAAGTAGAAAATTCTCAAAACGTAAAAGTTGTGGGAAATTGGGAATATCTTGAGTTTAAGAAGTGAGAATTGAGTTTTGTTTTTGGCTCAAATCGTGGTTCAAAGCGACCCAAAAATGGCATAGCTTTGAAGTTGAACAAAGTAGAATTAGCGACACCAAAATAGAATGGTTATAACTCATTCCTCAGATAAGATTTTGAAGTGATTCCAATTAGAGATTACTCTACTCTTAAAGAGGTTTTCGTGGTTAAAATTTCAGGTCAATCGGAGTTCGGATGAAGGGTTAACGGAATAAAACAAACTCAAAAACCAAAGCAGTCAGGACTAACGGCCATTAGTCCCTTTGCCACTAACGACCGTTAGTGAGGTCAAAAAAACAGGGTCTACTAACGGCCATTACACCCATTTTGTGCATAAGTGCACTAACGGGCGTTAACGGGCCCAGACTTCGTCTTCTTCATGATTCCATTTGCAAAACACACAATAAACACATCCAAACACACACCACAACATGGGCAAACGAGGGGAGGGGCTAAGGAACCATAAAACACATAAAAATAAAGCTAAAATCGAGCACACAACTCAACAAGATTGTAACAGCTCGAAAACCCGCCTGTAGATAGTATCCGATTTGCTATCCATAAGTCGGCATAGCCTAACGGTTTTGTTCTTCTCGGTGGAATTTAAGCCAAAGGAGCCCACCCAGGAAAAGGCCTCTACAGGTAAGAGGTATCCACCCCCTTATAAGGAAGGCTTAGTTCTCTTCTTCCTCCGATGTGGGACATTACAGAGATCATCCAACACATCAAAAAAAGCACAAATCATCATCAAATTCAAGTTTTCTTATCGAGAAGCTCAAGGTACATTCATGACATAACTTTATATACATACTCCCCACAAAATACATGACCAAGGATGAATGAAGGAAGCTTATAAGATCACAAAACATGCTTTAGATCAAGAAATGAAGCAAAGAGGAGCAAGTTATTATAAATTTTCATCTAAACCCTCACTATTCATGTTTATGCTTATAACCTACTCAAAACTCAATGAAAATCTACGAATCAGGTCTTAAAACAACCACAAGGAGATGGAGAACAAGAATATACTCTTACCTTTCAAATTGGAGAAGAAACGGAGAAGATACGAGCTTGAAATCGCCAAGGGTGAATAGTGACGGGTCTCTTTCCTTCTTCCTCTCTTGTCTCGGTTTTTTCTCTTTTTCTTGGCTGGGTTTCAAAGTGAGAGGTTAAGGATTAGAGAGGAGGTTGAGTTAGGGTTAAGTGGGTCCAAGAATCAAGTCATTTGGATAAGAAGTGAAAATATTATGGCCAAAACCGTAAAGTGTGGCAAATTTGCGCGTGAGGCTCGGTTCGAGCAAATTTTGGAGGCACAAACGGGCTAATAAAAATACAAGGCTAGGTTCATAAGCTCCTAATTTTCATTGCGAGTCCAGCTCTACTTCCAGAATATGAATCTGAATTCCCGAGCTCTAGTTATGTCTTCCGGAACACAAGGTGCGTTAAAACAAGTTAGGCCCTCGAGTCCCTTAACAAAAAAAATGGTATCAAAACCGTATCAAACGTACTCTAAAACAAGAAACGAGCATATAATCACATTCATAAATCACATATTTCATGCATAGCAAATTATCACAAAAATCGAAATCGAAATCGGGCACATACGAATCAAGTCTAAGAGCAAACGAGCATAATCATTCAAAATTCAAATATAAACACTTAGCAAATAATTCATATAAATTCAATAATAGCATATAAACAATATAATAAACATAAAATTGCATAATTAAATAATTTAAAAACACACTTAGCTCACTTATCTTTTTGAAACAACCCCTTATCTTTTTGACGTTTTGCATAGGAAAATGATATATAAAAAATTAAGTAGAAAATTATAATTACAATAGAATATTTTATTATTGCATCAAAATCTAACAAAATTTACGAAACTTATAAAGAATTTGCGTTTGTAGAAAAAATAAATCCAATGTGATCGTGCCAAAAATATTCATGAAACAGTCAGTTAATTTCGAATGTGAAGCTGTGGTAAAGAGTATTGATAGAGCGAACACAGGGTTCGGGAGTAAAGTTTGAATGATTGTTTTCCTATTAGGATAAACAGTGAAAGTTAGAGGCAAGTTGAGATTTATACCGGAGTTAGCACTTTGAAGGGAGTTAACAAATGAATTTAGGAATTAGAACGAAGATTTTAAGGTTTTTTAGAGAGAACTTTTGTGGCATTCATTCCTTATGAATGTGAAGTAAAAGTTAATATTTGTAATGGAGTGCGAATGACATGAGATGTTATATATATCCAATTTTGGTGGCTACGGCCTTGTTTTGTCTTTACTTTTCTCAAGGTGAAAGGGGTCACAGGCAGAGGCAGAGCCGGGGGGGGGGGGGGGGGGGGGGGGCATGGGGTGGCGGCCGGCCCCCCCAAATTTTTGAATTTTTTTTTTATTATATGTAAATTTTAGAAATTTTATTATTTTGCCCCCCCTAATTTATAAATTTGCCCCCTCCCCCCATTACAACTCACTAATCCTAATAATTAGGTTTTATTTTTAGATTAATTTGAATTTTAGTATTAGTTTACTTTAATTATGATTCTTTTTCTCAATCCAAATGCATTTTTATGCTTCCCAATAGAAGTCTTTTGATATTCTTTTCTTCTTTCACATATTAAAAGTCTCCAATTAATCTTTCTCTCTCACTTTACCGTCTTTTTCTCTTTTATTTTTCTATTCTTCTTCTTCTTTTTTTTCTTCTACTCAACTTAAAACTCTTATTTTTCTCCAAGTTATCTAATAAAACTAAAAGATAATATTAACTTATATTTAATTTTAATTTTTCTATTTTTCTCTTATAGTTTTAGTATGAATATAATTTTAATTTTTCTATTTTTCTCTTATAGTTTTAGTATGAATAAATTATATAGATAAAATTTATAATTAATTTGTTAATTGTAAATTAGTTCAATATTTTAAGAAAAGATTGTATATTTGAAAATAGGTTAAGTAATAATTGTGTTTAATTTTGGATAAATTAGTATCAGTATGCCAATAGAATAAAGATAACTATGTTTAATTTTAAATAATATATTGTGTTTAATTTTAGATAATTTAATGTTAATATGAGTTCTGTGTATTAAGAAAATATCGTTTCTTATTTATATAACTGTGCTATTTTTCTTCTTTTATTATGGATAATTATTTAGTTAAAAAATTGTATCTAAATAGTAATTTTAGTTTGTATTTTATTATGAAATAAATGTGTTAATCTTAGTATTTCTTTTATTACAAATAAATTATTTAGCTAATAGATTGTATCTTAAATAATAAATTTAGTTTTCTTTTATAATAGATAACATTTACAATTAATTTCTTAAATGTATCTACTGTATCTTTTATCTCTGTGATTATCAGAATAGAATATGTCAAATAATAAATAGAATATTATATATATATATTTTTTTTGTTGAATGGAAATATTATAGTTATAATATGTAAAAATTTGAGACACTTTTTAGTGCATTTTTAATCAAATTAAAATTTTAAGTTATACATGTTTTATTTATATATATCGAATAAAATAATATTTTTATTTTTAATAAAATAATATTTATTTTTTAAAAAATATTATTATATTTTAAACTTTCGCCCCCCCTTACCTGAAATCCTGGCTTCGTCCAGGAGAGGGAGCAGGTGAGAAAGAAGAGGAGAGATGGGGTGGTGGTCGGCTGGAAAAGAGGGCAGCTGACTGGTGTGAAGCTTCTATATTTTATTTTTCAAAAATCTCCTATTCTGGGGGTGCAAGGGAATTTGAATGTGAGAGAAGTTAGAGCGGGAGATTCTCTTTTTTTTTATTTGTTTTAAATTTTTTAATAGATAAAAATTAAAATGATTGATTTGCCATTAAAACAATTTATTTTGGTTGGGAGATTCCATCGAAAATTCAGATTGTGCACTAAAATGAAATAATATTTAAAGATTGGGTAGGAAATTCTCGAAATTTAAAGGTTGTGTATCGAAATGTAGAACATCCCAAATATTCGGATGAGAGAAAAAAGTTTAAACCTACTCATGGGTCAGACTCGACCTGTCGAGGGTGTCTAATCTCGATATTTGTTGGATCTCGTAGCTTTCCAACACAAGGTTGAGTCTAATTAAAAAAATTCGATATTTGATAGATTTCATAGTTTTCCAACCCTCGTGGATTGTTAAAGGCTCGACCGGAAGTGTATGAGCATTCAATAGATCAAATAGCTTGATGGTTCATGAAATAAATAAATAATTTTTTTTTGGTTTTGATTTCTTGGATAGATAAAGAACTTTTCTATTTTTACATTAACACCGTTAGTTTTTTTTAAGCAACCAAGTTAGTTATGTCCTTTAATAAAATCTCACAATTGTACACATATCATACATCTAATGAGTGGAGAAGAAGATGAAGCACAAATTGGAGTAGAAGATCCAGTCCGCTATTCGAGGGGAGCTTGGGATCAAATGTTTGATGAATCATGTGGCTTTTCAAACATCGCATGGGTTCTTTTGGAGCCCGACTCCTAAAGTTAGCGAGCTTAATCGAGAGATTTAATACTTAGTCGATCCTTATTTTAGGGTTGTATCCTTAAGAGTGAACCCATTTAATGAATCCAATAATTGGTAAATTTAAGGTTATCGAATAGTGATAGGTTAATACTTAGAAAGTCCGGTAGGTCAATTCTTAAAGAGTGAATTTTTTCGAGGAATCCAATACTCATGTATTCTAAATTTGTTCAGATCTTTTTGGGATTGACACTTAGAAAGTGAGCCCATTCAAGAAATCAAATATTTGGTAGATCCCAATACAAACTCTTTGGTTCAATTTAAAATACTTCACATCAAAAATACATAATCATTATAGGACCAGTTACACGAATGCTCTGCTCAATTTATGTATAGTGTAACCAAGCATTAATGCCTTTATATATCAGACTCTAACAAAGAAAATGCTTAGTTCAGGCCCACTATTCCCATCGGGATTCATCATATAATACGTCTCCGAGTCCTTGGATCCCACAACCCTCTCAAAATGAGCCCTCATATACGTCAGTTCTCCCTCCGCCGCGGAGTCCCCGGCGGCGCCACCTTCTCCCGCCGGCAGAACACCAGCTCCCATCGACGCTGCGTGCAGCATTTGCATGACCTTCAAATCATCGTCCGTTGGTTCCCTTTTCACAGCATAACCCACTTTCCTCCCATTGCAATACATCGTCCATATGGGCTCGTCGATCAATTTTATCTTCTCCGATGGGTTTTTCTCGCCCTCTAAAGCGATTCTGACGAGACCCAATCCCATATCCTGCAGTAGTTTACCCGTCTGGATAGAGAGCTCCAGCACGAGCATAGGCAGACACCTATTGAAGGATATCGAGAGTTATGGAAAAGTGGGGTTTTAAATAAATTGACTATTAATTTAAAAGATATATATTGCTGAAAAGATAAGTGCTCCATTTGTTTTTTGTTTTACAATTATGGCCTACTATTTTCTTTATATTTAGAAATCTGTCATTATGTAGAACCAAAAAGAAATCTATCATTATATCATTAATAATGGTATTAAATTCCAACTCTTTTAGTATAATGCATAAGCAAACGATTATTAACTAATTAAGAATATGGTCTCAAAGTGATCGAGAGACTTTATGATTTTTGGTAGTTGAAATATTGTTACCATCTCCCTAGCTAACCAACTACTTCTTGAACTCAAGAAAAACCATACGTTGGCTATAAATATGAATTCCAAAAATAGTGTTTTTAATCTCAATTATGGAACTATCTTAATTAAGCATATGTGTTTGTTTTCGCCTTTTGAGTATTTGTTCTTGGTTTTTTAATTTATCTACTTTCTGGGCTTTAGAGAGACAAGTTTTCACCAATGACTACTTACCTGGGGTTCTCTTGGATTGCAAGATTTACGCGCGCTTTGCGGTAGCCGAAGAGGGTTCCGGTCATTTGCTTGCCACCATGGATGTGGCCACCATCATGGGTACGGTAGCTATTATGGATGGCAACCGGCATTTTGCAAGGAGGATTTATCACCGGAAATGAACGAAAAACAGATTTGACTCGTCGGAAAAGTTTGGTGGATTTTGATGGGCTTTTTTTGGAAGAGGGTTGTTGGAGGGGCGGCCGGGTTGGGGATGATTGGTCGGGCGCCACCGCATTGGCCGCCGGTGGAGGCGGCGGAGGGGAGCGTTTAGGGGTGGGGGATTTGTGTCTAGGTGTTGGCATTTTGATGGAAATGGGAAATTGGAGATGCGTTTGTCGGGTGTTATATTATGTTGTTAATATTCTTGTTGGTGACAATTATTTGCATCTTAGTTGTGGGGGAAGTGTATGTGAAAAACGAGTTATTGGGGGCACGTTTTGGGTTGAATTAATTTATTTTATTTTATTTTATTTTGTCTTCGGAGGTTGGTAAGTTTTGTTTCTAGTTATGCAAACGCTACAGCTAGCTAATCTCCATCACGTGGGAAGTTTGGACAATGGAATTGTTTACTGGCAGTGGAGTTATGTTGTTGTTCTTGGGAAAATTATAATAATGAGGAACATGGACTTAAGTGGATTGCAGAATTGGCTCTTGTATTCTACGTAGGCGCTTCAGCCTTCATGAGTCACAATTTGTCGCTAGTTTTTAATTATGGAATTGACAAAATCACGATCGGACATATTATCCCAAAACACTCAAGCAAGTATCACTCCATCCAACCTGAGAACGCTAACGACATGAATGCGATCTTCTAATGACAGATGCGTGTCATTTTGATGCCCATTGATGGAAGTCCGAAAGCTTGAGCGCCTCCTCAGAAAGGGATCCAATACTTTCGTTTAGTATGAGGGGTTGTAACATAATCTTGGGCCATGATTTCTACTTCCTTTTGGCCATTTATAGCTCGATTTCTATTTGGTGTTCCTGGAGAGTTGCCCCTTTTTTTCAACATTATTGTGGACATTCGAGCTTGATAAGGGTCAATGGTTTTTTGGATCATGAACGACTATATTTTTACTTGGGGTCTGGTTATTAATATATCAGGAGGGGGCCTCGTTAATAACCCTGCGGTTTGTTTGCTGGTTTTTTGATGAAAAATAACATGGAAAAGGGGAAAAAACAGAAAAGAAGTTAATTTATTTATATATATAGCAATATGTGCTCTTCATGACATATTTTTTGCTGCTTGAGTTATTACGGTAGTTATCATAGTTGCTTCCTCTTTCGCAGCTTCCACCAATGCATCCTAAGAAATAACATAAAAAAGTTAATCAAACCATAAGTTGAAAGTAATTACTAAATTCGAACACGAACACGAACACGAACGGGGAGAACATCATGAAGTGATTACCTGTGCATCTATCACACGTCCAATTGTGTTCTTGTTTGACTCTTGAAGTTCCCCGGCTATCAAAATCTCATCCAAGATGTAGTAGGCCTTAAGTTCAAGAAAGGAGAAAAGCAATTAAGTTTGTATAAATATAGAATTAATAATTAAAAAACGTCGAATTATGGCTTCTGAACTTAAGTGAAATTACAAATTTTTGGCTATTTACAATAAATGTGTAAAATTTTCGAAAATGCACTCATTTTGGTATCATAATTTTCTAATGATTTACACATAGCTGTTAATGTAATGAACTACGGAGGAATTTATTGAATAAAAGAGATAGTATACAATTTCTCATAATTTCAGGGACATTAGATCCCATTCATCACCATTATTATAAAATCAATGTAACACTTAAACGGTATGTACGTATTGACTATTGTTTAGGTTTTGAAATTCACAACGAGAACCCTAATGTTGAAACCATGAAAAAATGGAAAAAATCCTATTTTGGTACTATACATAACCCTTATTCAGATAAAATACCAATTATTTTACTTATTTCAGATTTAATACCATAAACTTAAAACTACAGTAATTTATAAAGTTGGAAACTTAGTGGTCCAAATATAGACACAAATATAAAAAATCATGTGATTTAAAAGGCCTAATGAATTGCAGATGTATCAAACTATCAATATTGATACAAATTGAAATTTATTGTATAAAATTTGAGAAAAATGCGATTTATTAATATCAATATTGAATAAGATGTAAGTCATGATGGCAAAATGACGTCATCCAGAATGAGGAAATATACCTGGTGAAAATTGAAAATCAAGTCTAATTCACACACCTAAGTTGAAAATTGAAAGTTAGTTTTCAAAAATCCCAAATAATGTAGAAAGTAATTCCATGGTAATAAGAATTGTTAGTTGACTTACATTTCCAAAATATCGGTCTAATACCACGACATAATGGTGAATTATTTCAAGAATCTCTAGCTCATTATCATCGTCGTTAACACACATGCAAATGTACAAACCTGCATACCTAAGTACAAATATATTATGTTAATTAACACAAATAAAATTAACTTTGTCATAATGTTTTGTGTAATAAACAAAGAATTTTTTGTCCTGAATCTTTCTGTTAGTCAAAATAAGCTAAAAAAAGGGAAAATCTTTGAATAGTACCAAAAAGTTGAAAAAATTCCTTTTAGGTCCCCAATTTTGAAAAAGTTCCCATTCAATCCCCAATTGAAAAACAAAATTCATTTTAGGTCCCCACAAATAGTACAGGTTCGTACATTGTCTTTAGGAATTGCGTACATTTTTTAGGGAATTGCGTATAAAAATCCCGGAATCTTATACGAGATTCCGGGATTTTTATACCCAATTCCCTAAAAAATGTACGCAATTCCTGAATTATTATACAATCTTGGGGAGTGAAAAGAAATTTTATTTTTCAATTGGGGAGTGAACAGGAACTTTTTCAAAATTGGGGAGTGACAAGGAAATTCAGTTTACACTTGCGGATTTTTGAGGAATTGTCCGCTAAAATAATTCTGTGATATATAAAATAAACAAAAAATTAAAAATTAAAAAAATTAAAAAAAAAATTATGTGATATAAATTATTATTTAAAAAATTCTGTGTTACCGATTACACCACTTTTCAATATTAAATGTCAATTATACCATTTTTTTCGTTTATTAAACTAAGTTTTCACACTATAAAATCTCAATATTATATAACTTAAGTGTTCCTATATCATCACTTTTATTGAAAATGGCAAATAAAGACATTTCATGGTTAGAATCAGAGTGTAATTGACATTTCACACTAAAAGAATAATGACATTTCATACATAAAAATAGTATTACATTCCCAAATTTAACGCTTGAGACGCACCCAATATTGTCCGAGTTTTACAAGTAAAAAATCAATAACACAATAATAATTTATAATAAAATATTTTTTGTATTTTAACTAACACAGGTTTGGAGCAAAAAACTCAACAAATAAATGAACAAAGTGAAGAACCAAAAAGTATATTAATATTGCGTGACGTACCTTCGATAAATTACTTTGTACCCTTTCCATTCGATGAATTTACAAACTTTTGCACCACGACTAAGAATTATTCCACTGAGCTCCCGTAGAACCTTTTGCAAAACAATGCATGCATTTTTTGAAATATTTTGACAAGAGGATATCTTTATTCTAATGAAATTTATGTTTTTTTTTTTTTTTGTTTCTGTGTGTCAGTGTGTGTTTGTTATAAGGATGAAATGTTGGTATATTATTTGAGGGTAATTACATATCAGTCCTAGTAAGGACTAATTTATAAATATCCTCAAACTCAGGGATAGTATAAGTATTTTGCCCATACGGTAAACAATTTGGGACAACATTGACAGGGTAAAATATTAAAAAGAAAAATTCGAAACAGATTATTAGAAATAAAAATTAAAAGAATAATTCAATACTGATTACTCGAAATATTTTTCGTACATAAATGGTAAAAGATAGAGTGTGTTATCACTTGATAATCTTATATGAGAATTAGGGGAGAGGGGAAAAGACACACAGATAAATGAAACAATGTTGGTTGTCATTTTATTCATGGTAGCTAAAGATGGAAGTATTATTTTCAATGACTTACATAAAATTTATTGTGCCATACCATGTTGTGTAGTAAATTATGTGTAAACGAGTTTATTTTTACAATATCGTATAAATATTATTGTGTATGTATTCATAAATCATAATTTATTCCAGTTTTTTATTTCATGAGTATAACTCTACATTTTGAATGCATGACCTATCGTCTCCCCGCGCTTGTATCACGCATAAAAATGATCAAATATAAAATTAAATAATAAACTCGATCCAGTTATTTCTGGAATTTTACTATCAACTTTGCATTATATAAAACTGCTCTGGCCTGTATCCACAAATGTTTGGCCAAAATATAAAATATAAGTAAGAGTTTCCTAATTTATTTTCAATATATATCTTATAATACGCCAGCTTAAACCTACTAGTATTTACAAGCATGCATGCAATTGTGTTATTAGTTATTCTATAATAGCACATATCAACCGTATATCATAGTAAAGGAGAGCTTAATCCTTAAAGCAAAGCACTTTCATCTTACTAAATTAATATGATTGCATATTGTTAGTTGCTGTCTTGCTGATTTCTTTTTTGAAATTTTACCAAAACACCTTAATCTTTTTTCTACGGGGAAAGCTATATATTAATAAGCTCCAAACTATGTTATTTGTAGAACGTATAAACTTTTAACATTAAGTTTAACTAATTATGCACCAACGTCCTCGACCAAGTTCATAAGCTTCTAAAGCATTATTTTAACTAATAAAAAAATTGGTCCATTGTCACACACTTTATAAGTTCTTATAGGCTTTGTCAAACGCCCTATAACTTTGATAGCTGTAATTTGAGATTGACTCAAGCTATAATAAAAACTAAAATCTTATATGACTCAAAACTCATCGAAATTAAGATGAGTGCGCAATTTTGAACTTGATTTTGAGCTAGACTCGTTGCTTACATTTTATCAACTTAAATAATTATGTATTAACTAGGATATTCTTCTTTATAAAAATATAGTTTTCTAGTATTAAATACGTGTGTCTCAATCACAAAAGAAAAATGATAAGTTTAAAGATTATTAATTACATATAAAGCCTCACCGGCCTCATTATATTAGATAGCAAACCATACCTCACTTCTTTCTTTCATGGTATAAGGTGAATACCATTTCGTCAACCTCGCTTTTCCTTGTCGACTAATCAGAAGAACAAAGTGAATCTGAAATATATGCATAAAGGACAAGTCAAGGCACAAAAAAGAGAAAGAAAAAGAAAAACATTCAGTGAAAAAGAAAAGAAAAAAAAAGAAAAATACATGCATGTATATTCTCCATATATATCCTAAATAATATTCAGAATGAAACACAAGAACTTATACAAATCATAAAAGAATTCGTGAAAATAAATTATATTATTTTATCTGGAATGAGAAAGAAAGAACAATTACGTACCATGAGTGAAAAACGATGTTTTGTAAAGATGATTGATGGGAATCACTTTTTTTTTTTTATGAGTAATTAACGAAAAAAGCTGCAATAATAACCCCAACAAGCTTTTTCATTAGTCATTTTTAGGTGAATACGAAAAAAATTGCACATTTTTTGGATCGTAAATAAGAATTTCCTGTCAAATATGCAATTAGTGAAATGATGAATTAGTCAAAATTGCTTTATAAACATAAATTTGTGAGTCAGTCCGCACAATTCTTTTGTCATTCCTTAAGGTATATATATAAATTGCATGAATCGTTTCTTACCATTATTCAGATTAAACAAAATTTTAAAGCTTATGCTCACAAAATGACATTTTCGAATATCTTAAATTAAAGCAATTTTGATGTTAGAATCAAATAGTTTAGGTCGCTTTCTGTAAAATACTCTTAATAGCAGTAATTTGTCACATTAATGAAATAATAAATGTATTATTTTATTAAATATATTCATAACTGTTTGTGTATGGATAAAACTCTATGGTCACTTTAAGCTACGAGATCACTTGACCTGACCTCGCACAGAGATGGAGTATAATGCCCGGAACATAGGCCACACATCCCCCTACTAAGACCCAGGTCATATACGAAAGAGTACATATACACGCTTAATCATAGCGAACGAGAGTCAGGATATGAATCTGGTTAGGCGGGACAAACCTTGTACCAATTAAATAATGGAATACAAAGTACAACGAGTAGAATTCAATCCTTCATAAAAGCTTGATTCAATGATCAAATCATCATCTGTGACGCCCCGTGTTTTCAAACAAGTCAGGTATGATGTCACAAGTGAGTTTAGGTCGAGTGTTATGTGCTTTAATTATATTTTGTGCTTAATATATGATTAGTTTATTTAATTATGTGATTTAACTACTATTATTTTAATTATATGTCTTAATTTATTAATTAACCCCAACTGCCAAATGTGAAATTGTATGTAACCTAATTGAAAATAGAGGTTTAGGACTTAATTGTTTATTACTTAAAATGTTGTGGGCCAATTTGTGAGTTTTAGAAATATAGGGACTTAATTGCAAATTTTACACACGAGCAAGCATTTGCATACCCAACCCCATTCACTTTGTTTTTTGTATTTCTAACTACTCTTTGACTGTTGTTTCACCCAATTCGAAAACTGTTGTCCTTCGAACTAGTATTTTATTTCACTCCTAAACCAGTATAATTTTTCCAGAAACAACCTAACCAGATACAGAAAATATCTGCCCCCCCCCCCCCCCCCCCTCCCCCAAAATCCACCTGAAACACTCATTTTCCCTCTCACACTCTAACCTCTCCTCTCTCTCATCAAAAGCTCCTATCTGTTTGAAAAAAAATTAGCGAAAAATTAAAAAATTTTCCTATATGGATCATATGCTTACAACAATTTTTATTACGAAACTCAACATAAAGTTTTTTAGTAACTTATTTTATTAGGAGTTTTCTTGTAACATTCAATCGCCAATATAGAACGCCCTTCATGCGGTAATGATTTTCGTTTCTCGATCGGTTCTTTCTTTCAAGACTCCAACGTAAATGCCCTCTAGAATGTATCCATATCAGTCCTAGATTCAAGTCAGATTAGTGAGTATGTAGTACTATAATCTGTGTATTGAAAGAAACGTGAAACAAGAAATAGAGAGCAAGACATTTCTCCCTTCAAAACCCAATTGATGCGAGAGATAATTTATGCATAAGCCTCAGCGAAAAGTTTCATCTATTCTACAGGTTAGACTTCGGAATTCTTTTCTTTTCTTCTCTCCAAAATAGAGAATGACACTTCATGAATGCGAATCTAAGAGAAAGAGAGAAGTTTCTTCCCTTTTATCTAAAGAAAAATAATGATCCTTTTTTCTGTTAAGAAAATGATTTTATCTTTTCTTAAATTACATCATAAGATAATATGATAGAATTAATTAATAATCTTATTATTAATTAATATAATTATCTGATACGTCATATATTTGTTTAATTTTAGAGCTTACATTGATATAATTTACCATACTATTTGAATTTAATTTTGGATCAGTGATTGGATTTTATGTTTTATGTAGAGGAATGTGATGAAAGAATATTGGCAACAAGAATGGAGCAACCACACGTTTTTTACGAAGCCCACTTCTTGGGTTAATTGGAGACAAGCAATTATGGCCCATTGACTTAAGATGTAACTAAATGGGAAAGATCACCTGAAGCTTTTTTGAGATATATGGCCCGTGCAACCTTATGTAGGAGGCCCAATTCCTAAATTAATTGCCACGATTAGAGGAAGTTACAACCCTCAGCGTTATTTTTTGGAGAATTAAAATCACCTAGGAGGGGGCAGCACGTTCTTGGAGTAATAACAGTGCTTGATGAAGAGTTAGTGGGCATTTAATGTGGAGAGACAGTGAAGAAGCTTACCTGAGGTCACGGTCAGGATTCCTGACCCTTTTTTCGTGCAGAAACTTGGGCACACTCATTGAGAACGTGTGGATAACATGGCTTTTATGATGGCAGATCGTGGAGGAAGAGTGGGGGAAGAATTCAAGTCTTGGCACTACATAAAAGGAGAAGAACCGAGATTGGGGAGAGGATCACACTAGTTTATTCTTCTTTCCTTTGTTTTGTTGAAACTATATTACTATTTTATTTTCATGCTTTGAATTTTGTTATGAATTTCTAGTTCGTTTATAGTTGAGATTTTCCAAGCATGCTTTAGATGTCGTGAGACAATTTCTTTGGGTTGATTAATCAAAGTTATCCGTTTTATTTCCGATTTCATGTCATTGAGTGTTGGTTTATTCTTTGGTTAGTGCACGAATCCTTGAATTATCAATACACATACAGCTAGTTAATTCGTTTGGTGGAGTCTAGCCGGGCAATTAACGAAGTGGCAATCAACACTAGGTTGTTAAGTTCGGCTAATTTTGTGTTGTGGAATATTACGGTCTAATTAGGCGAAGTAGGAGTTTCTACTAAGTCGGTTAGGGTTAGTGTTTCTTTAGCTCGTAAAGCAATTAGCTAATTGAATCCTTGAAGGAGTTTCTGATAAGGGTTATTAGTTAGTTAGGGAATAGTCTTTAGGAGTTTCTTCAGATTATTTTAAAAAGTAAGAAGAAACGAGGGAGCCTAAGGTAATTGGTAACTATAGCCAGCCTAACGAGGAATTAATCACCCTGTCCGTGATCATAGTCTGATGCATGCGTAGGAAAATCCCAGCTATCTGTCATCTATTGAATTTGTCCAGGTTTAATCTAATTTTATTTCTCGTTCTTGCCAGTTTAATCGTTTATTTTAAGTTAAATTTTTATTAGTTTAATCTAAAACTTGACAAACCCCCCTATTTTAATTGTTCGTTTTATTTCCTTGGCATATTAAAAGAGTACAAACTCGTCCAATCCCCGTGGATCGATACCCGTTGCCACTATTTTACAATTTAATCGTGTGCAATATTTGGGATTTATTATTGGTGGTCTCGACACCCATCAATTTTTGCCGCCGTTGCCGGGGATTGGTAACTAATTTTGTTTCTTTTTCTTATGCTTAGGAACCTTCGTGAGCAAGCAGCAGTTGGCGAAAGTTCAGAATTATTTGAAGCTGAAAACTGATACTAATTCTGAGCAGGAGTTTGCAGTTGCACAGCTTGCTGACAAGAAGCCTAACAGTGATCACAGTCAGGATATGGCTCAGAACAGAACGCTTCGGGACCTTGCCAGACCTACTGAAGCACAACAGCCACTGTGTATTACCTTTCCAGAACTGCAAGAGGGCTTCGAACTGAAGTCAGGCCTCATCCATTTGTTGCCAACCTTTCGCGGGTTGGAGAATGAAGATCCAAATAAACATTTGAAGGAATTCCACCTTGTGTGCACATCCATGAAGCCACACAATGTGACAGAGGATCAAATCAAGCTAAGGGCTTTTCCCTTCTCATTGCAAGTTGCGGCTAAAGAGTGGCTATATTACTTACCTTCGGGTACGGTCACTACTTGGGCGGAAATGTCAAGACAATTCCTTGAGAGGTACTTTCCGGCTTCTCGTGCTACCAACATTAGGCGAGAAATTTGTGGCGTGAAGCAAAGAGATTCCGAAAGCCTTTATGAGTATTGGGAGAGGTTCAAGAGATTGCTAGCAAGCTGCCCCCGACATGGTATCTCGGATCAATTGGTCATTCAATACTTCTATGAAGGACTAACTCCGATGGAACGTAGAATGATGGATGCCGCGAGTGGAGGAGCAATTGTTAGCAAGACACCAGCCGAAGCTAGAGAGCTCATGTCGACCATGGCTGCAAATTCTCAACAATTTGAAGCTCGGCAGGACACCCCCCGAAGGGTGAATGAGGTAAATACTAATTCACTTGATAAAATTGAGTCTTTGCTAACAACCTTGGTGCAGAAAATGAATGTAAGTCCTACTCCACCGGCAAGAGTTTGTGGCATTTGCACTAGCCCCGCTCACTTCACTGATGCATGCCCAACTCTACACGAAGAGGCACCTCGGAATGTGAATACCACTGGATACCAACAAATGAAGTCTGACCCTTATTCATACACCTACAACCTTGGATGGCGAAGTTACCCAAGCCACAGCTATGCAAACAACCAATGGATCAATCAGAACTTCCATCAGATACCACCACCACAACACCCTCAGGGTTCAGGTACACCTCTTAGTGAAATTGATCGTTTGTTGGCTACTAATACCGAGAAATATCAACAGGACACGACGAACAGAATTCAAAAGATGGAGGATACTATAATGGTTTTGGCGACTCATATGGGATAAATTGCATCGTCGGTGAGCAAATTGGAGAGTTGAGGCAAACTATCATCGCAAACACACAATGTGAGTGCGATTGTGTTGCGAAACGGGAAGAAATTACAGCCTCCAGTCAACAGGATTTCAAAACGTGATCAGGAACAGGTATCTGATGCAGAAACTGAAAAAGAGATTGAGAAGGAGCTTGTCCATGATCTCGGCCAGAACCCCAGTCCATCTGAAATCATTCAGAAGCCGAAGCCGCTGGTAGTTCCACCACCATTCCCTGAAAGGTTAGTTCAGAGTAAGAAGGACAGAGAAGATAAGAGCATCTTGGCTCTTTTTGAAAAAGTTGAAGTAAACATTCCACTTCTCGAGACCATCAAACAGGTTCCACGCTACGCCAAATTTCTTAAGGAATTGTGCACCAACAAGCGTAAGTTGACAGGTAATGAGAAGGTGAGTGTTAGTGAAAATGTTTCGGCCGTCTTACAAAGGAAATTACCTCCTAAGTGTCACGACAAAGGTATGTTTTCCATCCCATGCAAGATTGGACATGTTGGTATTGGTAAGGCTATGTGTGATTTAGGTTCTTCTATCAATGTGATGCCTTTATCTGTCTATAATTCTTTGGGTCTTGGTCCATTAGCTAGTACGGGAGTTATTATTCAATTAGCGGATCGATCAATTGTCTATCCTGAAGGTGTTTTAAAGGATGTGTTAGTTCAAGTTAATGAACTAATTTTTCCTGCTGATTTTTTTGTGATTGATATGGAAAACAATTATTCATCCGAGTCCTCTGGTATCTTGTTTGGTAGACCTTTCCTTAGTACAGCTAAAGCTAAAATTAATGTGCATGATGGTTCACTGACTTTAGAGTTTGATGGTGAAGTAGTGAAATTCAATGTTTATGATTCCACTAAGCATGTTGATGATGTGTCTTGCATTTGTAGTGTTGGTGTCATTGAGAATTTGACTTATGAGGATTTTGGTTCAAATAATGATGTTGAGTTGAATTATGCTATTTGTCATGACATATCTGTTGATTGGCTGAAGAGATTTTCTAATCGGTTTAAGTCTTTTGATGATGTTTTTGATTAAGTTCCATGCATTACAAGGGCTTAATGATATTACAAGTTCAAAATCTGTGCCTATTGAGTTAACTAGATCAGAATCTAAGCTTTTACCTTCATTTTTGTAGGATATAAAGCTAGAAATCGAAAAGCTACCTGAGTTTTTAAAACACGCATATCTGGGCGACTGTGAGACCCTACCTGTGATCATAGCCAACATGCTTGACAGTCTGGAAGAGGAAAAACTAATCAGAGTACTTCAAAAATACAAAGAGGCAGTTGAATGGACCATCACAAATGTCAAGGGACTGACGCCTTTTGGGAGCATGCATGATATTGTTTTGGTACGAGGAGCCAAGTCCCGTAGAGCAGCCCGACGTAGGCTAGACCCACCTATAATGGAGACGGTGAAAAAGAAGATCCTTAAGCCTCCTGATCGAAGAACTGAAAATTTGGACAGTGAGGTGAACGGGGGTAGACTTAAGCCATTTTATGAAGGATTCGAGCCACACACAGTTGAAAAGATGAAACTAGAGGATCCTCCTCTAGGGGCTTGAGTGTGAAACAAAAACTCGTCGAGTCCATGACGTTAAACAAGGGCGCTGTATGGGAGGCAACCCATATTTCTTTCCCTTGTTTTTGTTTTTTTAGTTTTTCGTTTTCTTTCTTTGCTCTTTTTCCTCGCCCCGACGTAATCTCTTCTCTTCTCGTGTTTTGCAGGAAAATGTGCAGGTACCAGAATTAGATAAGTGTGGGGGAGGCACAAGAGCGGAACCATTGTTGATCAATTGCATTAACTAGTGAACTTGCTATTGAGCTACTGTGAGGAAACTTGTCTGAGGTCACGGACAAGGGTTCTGCGTCCATTTTTGGTAATCAGAGCTTAACCCACATACCTGAACCACCCGTCTCCCTACCCGCATCATGATCCGCGCGTAATGCTCCGACCCGTCCAGCCAACCCGGACCGCCCCACTTACACCATACAAATCAACTACCGATACAAAACTCCCAAACCCTACATATCAGCCAAAGAAACCAAAAATCCCCAATTGCAAGTTCATCTTTCCTTCTCAGCCACCAAACTCCAATTGCAAGTGTTGGAAGATTTGCCTAAATCTCGTGATTGATTAAGTTTCCTAAGATAACCGGATGTCTTTCCCTGATTTGTAGGGAACTCTAGCTATTTAGGTTGGACTCTGTAATCCTTTGATGAAGGGGAATGAAATACACAATTCTTTACAGTTTAACATGGTATCAGAGCAGAGTTTCGATCCATGAGACTCAGCCAAACATCATCGTCTCCAACCCTTTCTCAAACCAATTAGCCTAGACCAAGAAAAGAACACTGCGAACACCAAAACCATGGCAGAAGAATCAGAAATCAAACCTGAGCCAACCAACACAGACCTTGCAATCCAAATTGCAAACCTATCAAAAACCAATACCCAACCGAACCTGTCCAGCTTTGACAATTTGTCAATTGGCTTCAAGTTGAACAACGACAATTATCCCGTATGGGCAAGGCTGATGAAGATGGCCATCGGAGGTAGGGGATGCCGTTCACATCTAACCGGTATTCCCAATCCTCCGCCTGAAACAGATCCGACATATGATCAATGGGAACAAGTTGATCAGAATATATTCACATGGATTATACAAAATATTGAAGTGAATCTAGTATATAACATCTTACATTATCCGACGGCGAAAGCCCTATGGGACGGACTGGCAACCACATATGGGAGTGGCTCGGACCCATTACAGCTGTTCGATCTCCACCGACGAGCAAATACTCAGAAGCAAGGACAAGATAGTCTCGAAGACTTCTGGAACAAGCTCCAATCGATCTGGACCGCCATTGACCGGAAACAACCGAACCCCATGAGATATCATTAATATGTTAATGTGCGCAATTAATTCTCCACTTAATGAATAAACGAACGTAAAGCATAAATAAGAAATTCAAGTTCAAGTATTCACTCATGCATACGCGAGAATTTAACATGCAAGTATTCTATAACACTTAAAAGGATCGAGAAAAGGATACGGAAAAGAAAGCACCCGAAACGAGCAAAATACAAAAACAAAACAATAGGGTCCAAAACGGCTGTTTCTTGTTTACACAGGAAACCCAAACTGCCGTTTTGAGCCTCTCGAGTCCCAGGTGAACCACTCGGAAACCCAAATGGCAGTTTCGAGGCTCGTTGAAGGAAGGGTCATTAGCCTTCCAAACGGCCGTTTCCAGAATGAATTATAACTCCAAATGGCCGTTTGGGATGCTCTTGGGCAAAAAAATAGAGCAGAACAGGGGAGGGTCTCGGGAATAGCTTCCAAGCCATTCCCACACCAAACCAAAGCATCCAAAACACCTCAAAGTAATTATACAACATGTATACAACTCATATATATCATTTAAGCAACATTTAAACCAATAATACATGCATTGATTCATCAAAATTCACTCATGAAACCCTTACATTAAGAAAAGTGATCATCCATGCTTCAATTCATAAAACTCATGTTATAAATGCATATATCAACTCATAATCACCACATACACTTCATATGAATTCATGAACTCCATATAAATCATAAACCTAACATTATTTCAAGAATTCAACAAATAAACACACATAGCTTACCTTGGAAGAAAGAAGAGATAAAGGGGAAAAAGAGAAGAGAGTGTGGAACTTGAATTCTTGAAGAGAAGGGAAGGAAATCCTTGGCTTGAGCTTCCTTGTGCAAACCGATATGGAGAGGGAAAGATATGGAGGTGTGTGTCTTGTATTTGTGTGTGGAAGAAATAAAGAAGAAGAGTGCGTATATGTGTGTGCATACATATCATGTAAAAAGAGGGAGAAGAAGGGGAAAATTACAACTTAGTCCTCAAGAAATTTAAAGTTATGCAATTAGGTATTCAATTTACAAAAGTCACAAATAAGTCCTTAAGATATATCAATTAAGTCCATGAGTTAAATAAAGTTTCAATTAACGACAATTAGACATAGAATCTCACAATTATGAATAATTATACACTTATTCATGTTCGAAAAATTAAATACATAACTCACGTAATTAAATTCACAAAAGTAGAAATTAAAATCACATAATTCACAAGAATTCAATTTAAATAAATTAAATTGCGCAAGTAAGGTGACAAAAGAAATTAAATAAATCCTAAATCTCAAAACTCACACGAATGGCACGTGTACCTATACGGTTGAGAAATCGGGGTGTCACAACCTCCTCCCCTTAAAAGAATCTGGTCCCCAGATTCACTGCTCCCCTGGAAACAACTTCGAATAAAATCTTTTCATTTTGTTCTTTGTTTCCCAAGTAACTTCTTTGGTTTATCGCTTCTTCACAAAAACTTAAACAAGGGAATACGCCGGTTTCTCAACTCTTGGAATTTCTAATCCAATATCTTAACCCACTTTCGAAAAAAAGTTAAATCCGCTTCAACTTCAGCTTCTTCAAGATGAAGGATTTCTGAATCATCGGGATAGTACTTCCTCAACTGAGACACGTAGAAGACATTGTGAATCCCGGTTAGATTTAGCGGTAGGTCCAATCGATAAATGACTTCTCCAACTTTCTCAAGAATCTCAAAAGGACCTAAGTATCGAGGGTTCAACTTCCCTCCTTGGCCAATTCTTGCAAAACCCTTGCGAGGAGATGCCTTCAAGAATACGTGATCACCAACCTTAAACTCGAGATTTCTTCTCCAGTGATCGGCAAAACTCTTTTGTCGATCTTGGGCAGCTTTCATACGTTGTCGTATGATCTGAACTTTCTGAACCGTATCTTAAGTGGCTTCCGAGAGTTTTGTATTCCTAACATCTCTCTGAACACCTTTTTGTTTAGACCATCTCCACTCTTCAAGATAAAAAAATAACGATTATCGGCACTTCCAACCATAAAAGATCTCATAAGGGGCTGCTTTGATCGAGGCTTGGTAGCTATTATTGTAAGCAAACTCGATCAAGTGCAAGTGTTCATCCCACTTTGTTCGGAAACCCAATGCATAGGCCCGAAGCATATCCTCCAAAAACTAAATCAAACTCTCTGACTGCCAGTCTGTCTGAGGATGCAAACTGTACTAAATTTGAGCTTAGTACCCAACCTTTCCTGAATATTTTACCACAACCTGGAAGTGAATCTCGGATCTCTATCAGAAATAATACTGAGAGGTGTACCATGAAGTCTGACTATCTCTCTAGAATACTTATCTGCAAACTTGCTTATCTTGTCAGACATCCGAACTGCAAGGAAGTATGCTGACTTGGTTAACCTGTCAATTATCACCCAAATTCCATCAAGTCCACCCTTAGCTTTGGGTAATCCGGATACGAAATCCATGGTGACTTATTCCCACTTCCATTCCGGAATAAGTAAAGGTTGTAATAAGCCTCTGGGCTTTTGATGTTCCGCCTTTACCATTGGGCACGTCTTGTAATGTTTCACAAACTCGGCCACATCTTTCTTCAAACCTCTCCACCAATAGAACTTTTTCAAGTCCCGATACATTTTTGTACCTCCAGGGTGGATAGAGTAAGCCGACCTGTGAGCTTCTTCAAGAATCACCTGTTTCAACTCCTCGGGTACACAAACTCTGGTCTTGAATCTCAATAACCTCATGTCATCGAAACTAAACGGACACTCTAGATCATCTCGAGCCTTTAACACCAACTTTTGAATCTCAGGATCGGTAGCTTGAGCTTCATACAATTTCTATTTCAAATTGGGTTGTATCGTAATGTTAGCCACATGAGCCTTCAACACAGTAGGCTCGATACTTTCTCCCAAATCAAGTTCCAAAGAAGACACGCTAGCCTTCCTACTAAGCGCATCCGCAACCACGTAAGCTTTACCCAGATGGTAATGGATGGTACAATCATAATCTTCAAAAAATTCCATCTCACGCCTTTGCCTGATATTCAATTCCTTCTGAGTGAATAAGTACTTGAGGCTTTTGTGGTCGAAAAAGATCTCCAAAGAAACCCCGTAGAGATAATGGTGCCACTTAGCCAAAGAGAAAACCACGGTGGCTAACTCGAGATCATGAGTGGGGTAATTCTTATCTTGGTCCTTTAGCTTTCTTGAAGCTTAACCTATAACTCGGCCATTTTGCATGAGAACACATCCCAGACCTTCCTTCGAGGTATCGGTATACACAACATACCCTTCGAAACCCTAGGGTAGGGTTAACACTGTAGCTAAAGTTAACTTCTCCTTCAAAACTTGGAATCTTGCCTCACAGGCTTGTCCCACTCAAACTTTACCTCTTTCTTAGTTAGTCGGGTCAAAGGAGCAGTGATCTTGGAGAAATCCTTCACAAATCTCTGATAATACCCCGCCAAACCTAAGAAACTTCTTACTTCTGAGGCGTTCTTTGGTTTTTTCCATTGCACCACTATTTCAATCCAAAGTCACACGATCAATCCAAAATTCACATTTGCTGAATTTGGCAAACAGTTGTGCTCTCTAAGAGTCTCTAACATAATCTTAAGGTGTTACGCATGCTCTTCGGGCGACTTGGAATGCACAAGGATATCGTCAATGAAGATTACCACGAACTTATCAAGGTATGGATGAAAAATCCTGTGCATCATATCCATAAAATCCACAGGGGTATTTGTTAGACCAAACGACATCACCACAAACTCGAAATGCCCATACCGAATGTTGAATCCCATCTTAGGAATATCCTCTTCTCGGATTCGCAGCTGATAGTACCCTTGTCGAAGATCAATTTTAGAATAAACCTTTGATCCTTATAGCAAGTCAAAAAGTTCTTCAATGTGAGGAAGAGGGTACTTGTTATTGATTGTCATCCTATTTAGCTCGCGATAGTCGATGTATATTCTTAAGGTCCCATCTTTCTTCTTTACAAATAAAACTGATGCACCCCACGACGAACAACTAGGTTGGATGTAGCCGCTAACAAGGAGTCATTCGGTAAGGAGACTTCGAATAAGGCTCAGCTCACGGAAATAAATCAATTATGAACTCAATTTCCCGCTCGGGTGGTAAAGAATCCAAAGTCTCAGGAAATACACTGAGAAAGTCCTTAACAACCTCAGTTTCCTCAATCTTAGCCTGATCCTTTGGCTTGTTGAGAAGATAAGTCACAAAACCCTTAGCCCCTTCATGGACTAACTTATAAGTTTCGGTAAAAGAGAGAAGTGGTGGAGTCTTGGAACCTTCACCAACAAACATATCCTAATCCAAACAAACCTATCGACCACGGCTCGATGAAGAAAAAGCCAATCCATGCCCAAGATAGCCCCGTATCTCTCTATGGGAATCTCAATCAAATCCCCCAGGAAAACACGACCCTCAATGCTCATCGGAACCTCCCTAAACACATGGTTCGTCTCGAAGCTCCCCCCTAGAGGAGAACTAACCATATAACATGAAGAAGTGTAAGCAACAAGCATAAGCAACGAAGGAACCACACCACGAGAGAGAAAAGAATGTGTGGCTCCTGGATCGAACAATGTATGAATATACATGCCATGAATGTATATAGTACCTTCCACCACGGCATTGGGATCAACATTAGCATCTTGCTCTTCTCCTCTGATAGCATATGTACGGGCTCGAATCAATGGCCTTTGGTCCCCTTGTTGTGCTCCCAGTGCTATCTCCGGACAAGTGTCAATCTTATGATCCGCCTTGCTACTCCTCAAACATAAGCCCCAACAATGCCTACAAGTATCATAAGTGGGAGAAGGGTGGCCACAATGCGAACAACAGGGCTTCCCTTGTTGAGGTGGTGGAGCCGGTAGAGCTGGAAATTATCCCACAGACTTTTGCTTCGTATCATGGGTCTTGGGAGCTTGAATTTGTTGAATTACGGGCCTTTTTTCTACTCTCGAACCCAAGCTAGAATGGAAAGTCCTCAATTTGCTTTTCAAGATCTTGGCCTCGGCCTTCAAAGCTTTGTCTATAGCCTTTACCCAAGTGCTTACATTAGAAACCCTGACCACATCTTTCAATTTCATACCGAAGACCATCCATGAATTGCAAGGCCTCAAGTTCATCAACTCGGGTAATATGAGAAACATAAGGAGCCAACCTATTGAATTCCAGAATATATTCATTCACCATTCTTTTTGCATTAGATCAAGAAATTCCTTAAGCCTTCGAGTCCTCGTCGATGGTGGAATATAGTTGTTTTTGAATTCCCTCACAAAAGTATCCCATGTTAATTCATCTCCATTAGCTTGGATCCGGATACTTGCCGTATTCCACCAATTTTGTGCCTCTCCTTGGAGTTGGAAGATAGAGAGGTCAACCATTTCTTGTGAGTTGCAACGACACACCCGAAATATATATTTTTTCTCTTTTCTTTCTTGAAGCAGATTGATTAGAGATGAAAAATGGGAGAGAAAGAGTTGTTTTGTGGCTAAAATAAGAGGGAAAACTGATTCGGTTCAGTTCAGTTCAAGGGCGGTTTGGTTCAAGGACGATTTGGTTCAACAGGATTGGATTTTAAGGCTTAAAGGGTCCAAAGAGGTTTAGAAAAATATAGGACTTATTCCATTGGACTCAGATCATCGAAACGAAACCAATGGTGGTGTCAGAATTCAAATTCAAATTCTCGGGCTCAAGTTAGCCCAAAAGGGCTTAAGATTGACCTATTTGCAAATAGGCCCCAAAACTTAAATGGAAGTGCAATTAGGTCCAACCCCAATTTAAATAAATCAAATAACATGCTAATATCTCATAAATCATTTAGTTCAATTGATTTCACATAATGGACACATTCGACACCAAATTTGCATAATACGTGTAAGAACGAAGGGATACGTATTAAGTTAAAATGCTTAGGGCACATTGATCCTCGTGGACGACCCATTCACCGTGATAGGAGAACGCCATCACCTCCTCAACATCATCAACAACAACAACAACAACCGCCTCCTATGAACATGGAGAATTTATGGAGGTCGTATACACTTATGTTGAGAAAAGGAGGCTTAAGCTCCACCACCGTAACTGGCACCGGTTCAACTGTGACGCCCCGCGTCTCCGAAGCACTACCCGACAAAGTTTTCAAGTAAGTCTTCGCACTTGTATGTTTAATTTTAGAATTTTGTGGCTTATATGATCTAATTTGAATATGACTTGATATGTGATTATTCGATTAATTCTATGATTAATTGCTAATTTAATTTATTACGTGCGTACGTGCCTTGAATTGTTTAATTTAATTTAAGTCGAATTATTTTCAAGAAATAATTACTAAAACTTGAGTTTAAATCTATTATATTGTTTTACTTGTTTAATTCGAATTTATTCGAATTCTTGTGATTTAATTGTCAATAAAATGCTTATGGGTGTCATTAATTTGTATGAAAGATTTTCTAAAATTAAATTGAATTAATCTCTAATTGGTAAAATTATTTCCAATTTAAATTGTAAAATTTATTCGGGACTAGTAGGTTTAATTGAGACTTTACCAGAATTACTTTACGATTAATTGAACGTGATGTTTTATTTTTCTACGCGATAAGAATACCCGGTTGTATATAGCTTGTGTACAAGACACATTTCTTCTCATTTCTCCCACACTCACTCTCTCCCTCCTCTCCTCTCTCACGTTGAAACACGACACGAAGAAGACCACATTCTCCAAATTCTAACTTCTTCGATTCTTCACCAAATCGAACATGCAATTAGTTGAAATCAAAGTACTCGGAACAAGGAACATAACCGTATGCTTGGAATTGAAATCCGACAAGAAATGAGAGAGAACAGAGCTCCGAAAGTTGCTGATTTTCATCACTTTTATTGCAGCTTCCGGCAACGGAATCCGACGAACTTATAATGTATCTTCATCACCTCGACGAGACCTACCTATCTGTAGTGGTGGTTTACGGCAAGAACTGCTGTAGGCAGAGCTACGGCGGAGCGCAGCAGCAGCGCTGGTGGCGCGTTCTACTCCATTTAATCTAATCCATTTATTAAGCCAACGACCAAAGCATACTTGCATTAAATTCATGGATTCACATATATATACACATACACATGCTTAGGAACAAGAATCCACACTCATATCATCAAAGCCCTAACTATTTCCACACATTCACAAATACACATACGTATATATATATTTATATATACACACACACACACAATCCTTGAAAGAAATGGAGAAATTGAGGGATTGAGATGATGGAGATGATGAAGATGGCTTGGCTCCTCCTTCTCTTTTCTCCTTGCTTGGCTCGATGGGTGTGTGTGTGTGGAGAAATGGAATGAAAATGATGTATTGTGAGAGATGAGTGAATAGTGCATGGGGTGTTATGTCTTTATGTATATATGTATATAATTATATGATATAATTATGTATGTATATGTATGTATAAAGTGTAATGTTAATATTATAAGTATATAAGTACATGTACTTATAATATAAAATGAAATGTGTGCATGAAATGTATTATATATATATATATATATATATATATATATATATATATAAGTTAGAAATATGCAATAGTTTAGGAATGAATGAATTTTAAGAAGCATGTATATGTTATGAAATGAAATGTTAAAATGGTTCAAGTAATTCACATAATTCCATTAATTCAAATAATTCACATAGGATTATAATTCAAATAGAGCATGCAAATAATTCTAACCCTCAAGAATTCACACGTGTGGTGCGGTTACCTGTACGTCGAAAACATGGGGCGTCTCATGTATCTTGTTTCCTTGAGTTTCTTTAGTGCATTTATGAACTTGTAATCCATGGTAGTGGGCTTGTAATCATTTCACCATTAATGTACTTGGTTTTAAAGCTTGAAAACATGGATTTTGGTTGGGATTTCATACATTTTGTGGTTGATTTGCGTGAAAGGTGTTTATGAGCTTCAGTTGTATGAATTTCCTTGAATTTTTGCATGAGTTTTGGCCTGTTTCATGCACCCCTGCTGCTCTTATGTTCCTTGATGCTGCTATCATGGAAATGGGATGTGTGGTGCTGTGTTTGCAGAAGCACTTGACGAAAAAGGTGGTTGTTGTGGGCAGCTACCCCCGTGAGGGAAGATAGGCATCCAGGGGGTCATGGGGTTGAGATTCTGCCTAAACTCAACCCCGTGACCTCTCTAACCCTTGAGAACACTCACCCCTATGAGTGAGTGTAGGGAATTGGTCCCTGGACCAATTAACTCCCATGGGGAGTTTGTTCTAGGAGAGTGAGTCTCTCTCGCACTCGTGTGTTGTGTTTTTATTTTGATCTAGTTTCTTATGTTTATTTCGTGCTATTTTCCCACCCCGATTATGATCCCTAAGCATTATTAATATGTAATATTATTGTTGGGAAACAGGAATCAGAAAGGAGCGGAAATTTAAAAATTTTCCAATAAAAGGATCTTAGACTCGCAATCGTGAATCCAAATTCATAGATATTAGAAACTTACTTTTCAATAATCTTTCTTGAAGCGTTTCAAGCCACCCAAGAATGCTCTTCTCGCGGCTTGATCCCCTCTCCTTGGTAAAGCTCGAATATTCAAAACTTCTAACTTGAAGCTCTCTAGAGAAAGTCCACCAACCTGACTACAAACTAACTAGTAAGGATGCTAGCTCTCTAGTTAGTGTTTAGGTTTAACCTAAGGTTTATTTTATCTTGGAGAAAGGATGGTGTTCAACACATGAACCAAAAGAATTCAATCACTCTCTAATGCTCCCCTATATATAGGAAAGGGAGGGGGACGCCGAACCCTAGTCCTTTTGGGCTAAGGATTTGGTCTCTCTCTCTAATTACTTGATTACTAAGAAATTCCAAACTTTAACTTTGAATTCTAATTCAAATCAACTTTTAAGAGAACTAAAATATCCAAAACCCTTTTGGATATTATACTTTATTTATTAATAAATAAATAACTTATTTTATCTAATTAATTAATTCATAATTAATTAAATAGATTATTTTTTTTCTCCAAAATAAGACTTTCCTTTTAATTCAAAATTAAACCAAAATCTATTAAATAATTAATCACATTAATTATTTAACACATAAATAAATATACACATATATTTACACACGTGTGAGACACATGTCCCAAGGACACGTGTCACTCACGTGAGCCACACGTGTGGTTCACACGTGTGGAACGCTCTTGGCTAACTCGTTTAATCATTTTAAAGCCTTAACTCATGTAACCAAGTTGTTGTGTGTGACCCTCTAGATTCTCAATTCAATTAGCAGTGACCCTAATTAATTAATTCATTAATTAATTAATCAGTCCACAGATTAAACGACCATAGTCTAGCAACAGGTGTTTAACCCCTAGCTGAATTGGAATGTCTCGATTCGACAGAACCTTTAAGTCATTGATTCATGTGAGATACAATCCTCCTACTTACTATCTCTCAACCATAATCTAGGGTAAGGGAATAATCAGAACCCTAATAATCTGGTCTTAAAGCTAAGTGCATTTCATATCCATTTGATCTCAATCCAAGAAACCCTTTTCTTGATGTCTTGATCTACTGCCTTGGCCAAGGACTCCATATAGCATATGAATGACTTACACAATAAGAGATCACCTTGCAAATGCAAGTGTAGGTCCTTTCTTGATTCTCATTCACTTTCATGAGTCACTTGTGCAGCCCCAGCTTAAGCCTTGAATCAGTTGTCTAAGGTGACACCCTTTAAAGCTTATACCTAAGACTACAGAGTTAACTCATAAAGTGACATGGAACCTCAAGTCTAAGGATCAATTAATCACATCAATGACTCGTGAGATATTTTCTAATCTGGAAGTTTCCATTTCCTGAAATAGAAACTTCATTTCCCATTTAGGAATCTTCTCATACGGGGCACCGTGAACTTACTTATGGAAGTAAGCAACCTCATGTATCACACACATATCAACTATACACTTTGCACCTCCATGAAACAAGATGGTCCTTCTTAAGGGCGTGATCCCACAAGCAAGCCTTATAGGAGTAAGGTTGACACTCCCACTGTCTGTAGGACTCATCGGCTTGGAGTATTTTACTAATCATGACTTATGTGATATAGGGCTCGTTTCATGAACCATTTCACCTAAACGGTAGAGTCCTAAAGTCATCAGGATTAGGGGAGTTCTCATACATGCACAGCTAAAGTAAACGCATACCAAACAAGAGCATATAAAGAAGTGTTGCCTCAATTCGTTATTTTATTCAAAGATTGTCTGTGATTACAATAAGGAAAAGTACAAAGCGGATATACAATCGGCTTTCTAGGGCACTATTCCTAACAATTATGTGTTATAATTCATGCATTAACTTTATGGTGTGATTTGATACTATTGATCTGAGCTACGAACTTGAATGACTTAAGTGCTACCATATGACATCTCATGTGCATCCTTAGCATTCGTTTGGTGTTTTAAGTGATTTCTTTTGCCTCTAATTTTATCTTATGATGTTAATTGATGATTATGTATTATGTTTTGATATGTTTATGAATTTTGTGCTATGAAATTCAATTTGTAAACGTGAACGTCTAATTGCTACCCTATGCCATTTCATTGCATTCATTTCATTCGTTTGCATCGTCGTGCGTCTAATTGGTTCTGGATCGAGTCTAAGTCATAAGTTTACGTTTGTTTATCTCAGAGTTTGGTTCGGGAGGTGTCAGATCCACCACTTAGCCCTTACTCGGTTGTCAATACTCGTTCGCAAGTTCTCCTCGGTAAAGGTGGGGTTTAGGTTTGTTTTCTTTTTAGTTAATGCGACCTACAACCCTATGTGCTCGCTTTCAAACCCAGATGCGACTACACTATTATATTTATAAAATAGATATGTGTTGATATGATATGTTTATGGCTTTGTCGAATGATTATGGGTTTGAAAAATATATGTATAAGCATATGTAAGCTTAAAATGTTTTGCGACGAGGCTATGCTCCAAACCATATACCTTCGAGCATGCTAAGGACTACCTCAATTCTACGTAACGGAATGACACGGAGAGGTACGTTAAGCATATGTTGAGTTGCAAAGTAAGGAATGAATGACAAGGTACATAATGTTATCTTTTATGTTGCGGGTAATGTTATGAAATGAAATGGTAATGTAATGTTAATGAATGGATCCACAGAGACTACGGGTTGGGAAACTCAATACGGTAGCGGGCCTTCGGGTAAACCCTGGACGTAGACTCCATCCAAGGTATCACGCTTGACTCAGGGAGTAAGGGAAGGCTTGGTAATCTTGATACCTTTGGTGTAAAAGTCGGGGAGGACTCGTAGCGGGGTAGCGACCCCTCGAGGAATTTATAATTTAATGGATGGTTAAGGGTCGAGCAATTTATAATTTAATGGATGGTTAAGGGTCGAGCAATCCTTCCATCAATGAAGTAAAGGTTGGATTGTTTATGAATGTTCTTATGTATAATGTTTAATGAGGAGTAACAGAAGGTTTAAGCCCGTCCCCGCTGGGTATAATGTAATGTAATGTAAATTCGTGAGATGAGGATAGATTCTACAAAAGTAATGATACGAAATGGTAATGTTCACTGAGTCTGTGGATTGACCCTATCCTTTTAACTTTTTAGTTTGTAGGTTTTGGTTTGAGCTAGGCGAACAAGTGTGTCGGTCAAGTCTTTTTAATCGTCTAGGTTAAATTTGCAATTCATTTTACATACGTTGGAACTTTTGTATATGAATTGAATAGGTTGTATGAACTATGTATAAATGTATGAATTATACATGATGGATATTCGGGACAGGCTTATACACGTGTGAGTTTTCAGATTAAGGATTTATTTAATTTCTTTTGTCACCTTACTTGCACAATTTAATTTATTTAAATTGAATTCTTTTGAATTATGTGATTTTAATTTCTACGTTTGTGAATTCAATTACGTGAGTTATGTATTTAATTTCCCGAGTATGAATAAGTGTATAATTATTCATAATTGTGAGATTCTATGTCTAATTATCCTTAATTGAAACTCTATTTAACTCATGGACTTAATTGATATATCTTAAGGACTTATTTGTGACTTTTGTAAATTGAATACCTAATTGCATAACTTTAATTTTTTTGAGGACTAAGTTGCAATTTTTCCCTTCTTCTCCCTCTTTTTACACGATATGTATACACACACATACACACACTCTTCTTCTTCATTTCTTCCACACACAAATATAAGACACACACCTCCATATCTTCCCTTCTCCATCTCGGTTTGCACAAGGAAGCTCAAGCTAAGGATTTTCTTCCATTCTCTTCAAGAATTCAAGCTCCACACTCTCTTCTCTTTTTTCCCTACATCTCTTATTTCTTTCAAGGTAAGTTATGTGTGTTTATGTGTTGAATTCTTAATATAATGTTAGGGTTTATGATTTATATAGAGTTCATGAATTCATATGAAGTGTATGTGGTGATTATGAGTTGATATATGCATTTATAACATGAGTTTTATGAGTTAAAGCATGGATGATCACTTTTCATAATTTAAGGGTTTCATGAGTGAATTTTGATGAATCAATGCATATATTATTGGTTTAAATGTTGCCCAAATGATATGTATGAGTTGTATGTATGTTGTATAATTGCTTTAAGGTGTTTTGGATGCTTTGGTTTGGTGTGGGAATGGCTTCCGAGACCCTCCCCTATTCTGCTTTATTTTTTCTTACCCAGGAGCATCCCAAACGGCCGTTTGGAGTCCCAGTTCATTCTGGAAATGGCAGTATGGAAGGCTACTGACCCCTCCTACAGCGAGCCTCGAAACGGCTATTTGGGTTTTCAGTGTAAAATGAAAATGGCAGTTTCGAGTGGTTCACTTAGGACCCGAGAGCCTGGGTTTCCAGGGTCAACTAGAAATGGTCGTTTCGAACCCTGCTGTCCCATTTTGTGTTTTGCTCGTTTTACGTGCTTTCTTCGTGCTTTCTTTTTCGTATCATTTTCTTGACCCTTTTAAGTGTTATATAATACTTGCATGTTAAATTCTTACGTACGCAAGAGTGAATACTTGAACTTGAATTTTTGATTTCTACCTTACGTTCGTTTTTTCATTACGTAGAGCATTAATTGTGCATATAAACATATTATTGATATAATATGATCTCATACTCATGCCATTTGCATTTGAATCACTTGTCGTGCGTCATCTTGGTTCATATTGAGTCATGTCTCAATTATACCGTGTTTTCTTATCCAGAGAGTTCCCAGAAGGGTGACGAGCCGACTGTGTAGGGTTCGGGGAGTCATCTGTTTTCCCTCTTTTTGGTTTGGTATAGGTAAGGAATTGATAGGTTATATATTATAAACGCTACAACCCTCTTATGTGTTGATTTGGCCAAAAACCTATCTTCAAAATGAAACCTAGACCTGATCCTGTGCTGTTTTGGAGAGAATCTTGTACTTCTTGGGGCCCAGAGACTTGTGTATTGAGGAAAGCGGGAAAGCATGGGCTGAAGGCCACCTCTTGCATAAGTCCCACATTTGTGGAGCATCCCAAACGTCCATTAGGAGGTTTGGTGGACCGATAGGATTCTGGTCAATGGAATTCATGTACCCATTGATCACCTTTTGCTGGGTGGTAAGGGCTTGCTACCCAAACCACTAACCAGGAGGGAAAAGGAGTACTTATGTACCTGAATTGAATCCCGTAACACGTGAAACCTAATTATTGCAGGAACACTTAATAATTTTATCCTGTAAACTAAATGAGTAATGTTGGAGACTGCTCACTCGTCGAGTCACTGATCACTTATCCTGAATTAAACTTGATAGTTATAATTCCATACATTGATATCCCGTATTTTACTTGTTTCTTTGAAAACTTTGTATAAAATTATGGCTCGCATGATCTTTACCGCTTTCTATATATTATTTATGCCAGTCACCCAGTCTTGTAGAGACTAACCCCTCCTTTTTTGTCCCTCAGGTTTCTTGCAGGTGTAGCTAGGCGGGAAATTGCATTTCTTAGTGTATTTTCATGTCTAGCTAGGTTACACTCATTCTATAACACACACATACATCTACTTTTATTTTTGTATTATTTTGAAGGCCGTGTGGGCCGAATACTTTTATCTTGTGGTTGATATGTACCTAAAACTTAGAGGATTGTATATTGATAGACTTGATATAATTATGCTTCCGCAACTCCTGTTTATTTTCCTGTTTACTCCTGTTGGTTAATTGAATTGTTAGTATAGGGTTAGTCCCGCCTAGCCAGGATCCGCAGCGTATCTCCGTTCGCTATGATAGGACTTGTCTGTGGACTATATTCGTATATGAGTTTGGTCCTAGTACGGGGGATGTGGTGACCCATGTTCGGGATGTCACATCCTAAAGTGGTATCAGAAATCCAGGTTGCAAAACTGGAGTTCTGGTGTCGAGCCTGTCTAGGTCGTACATCTTAGGAACAACTTGTCAACGTGCTCTTGCATTTACTTGCTAATTTATTGATTTATGTGAATTACTAAGTGTTACATTATTTGCTTTCATGAGCATAAATTGATCAAACATGCATTTTCAGTGTTTGATCTTGCAAGATGCCTTCTCGAAGAGATTGTGATCGTTCTCCAGGTCGTCGCCATTACTGTGACCACTCTCCTACTCTTGAGGCCTTTGTTCCAGAGGTTGTTCGTGAAAGGAAGGAGTAAGAGTTCATGGATTTGAGACAAGGGACTCTCTCGGTGGCATAATACTTGGCTATTTTTAATAGGCTCGGGAAATATGCTCCACATGTCACTCGAGATGAGAGGAGAAAAGCGAAGAAATTCATAGTCGGGTTAAGGGAGGACTTGAGGTATGGATATGTCGGGCACAACTTTGAGTCTTTTGTGGATACCGTTCAATGTGCCCTAGTTCAAGAAGGGAAGTATAGGAAAAAGGACCCCATCCCTGGATCACATCACCCAAGATAAGATTCGGGATCCAATTCGAAGAGGCCCACATACCCAGTGGCTCCACCCCGTTAAGGTTTCATTTGCTAAGGGTCCGAGGAAAAAACCTCGAACGACGTGGCCAGTCTTACCACCACCTCCTGCACCTTTACCGCCGCATCAATCCAAGCCATGCACTCACTGTGGGGAGTTCTACTCATACTTGGGAGACTTGCCGTCATCGCCTTGGGCTTGTTTGATTTATGGGTCTATGGAGCACCAAACGGCGGGATGCACTCAGCTTAGATGAGGACCGAACGCAGGGCCGAGACAGTTAGTTCGGGCTCGAGCTTATGCCATTGATGGCGAGGAGCAGGATGTCGAGGTTGATCCCGCCGCCATTGTTGAAGGTACAATATACATTCATGGCATGAGCATACATGTATTGTTTGATCCTGGAGTTGCACATTCTTTTCTTTTCCGTGGTATAGCTGCTTCTATGTGCTTACTTGTTGTGTGTACTTCTACATGCTATGTGATTAGTTCCCCGTTGGGAGGAAGCCTTGTAACTGATCGGGTGTTTAAGGGAGTTCCGGTGAGCATTGAGGGTCGTGGCTTCTTAACGGACTTCATTGAGATGCCCATGAATCGGTATGGTGCAATCCTGGGTATGGATTGGCTTTACAAGCATTGTGCAGTGGTTGATTATCGAGCTAAGAGAGTCTAGTTGGGTTTAGAGGTGTCTGTGGGCTCAAGTTCGAAGATGCTACCTTTGTTATCTTTCACTGAGGCTTATAAGTTGGTTCGAGATGGTGCTTCGGGTTTTACAGCCTATCTCCTTAACAAGCCTAAGGATCAAGCTAAACTTGAGGAGACCGATGTAGTGAAGGATTTTCTCGAGGTTTTCCCGAAGAATTTGGTGTTAGGAATAGTGCCCTAGAAAGCCGATTGTATATTCGGTTTTTGCTTTTCCTTATTGTAATCACAGATAATCTTTGAATGAAATAACGAATTGAGGCAACACTTCTTTATATGCTCTTGTTTGTTATGCGTTTACTTTAGCTGTGCATGTATGAGAACTCCCCTAATCTTGATGACTTTAAGACTCTACCATTTAGGTGAAATGGTTCATGAAACGAGCCCTATATCACATAACTCATGATTAGTAAAATACTCCAAGCCGATGAGTCCTACAGACAGTGGGAGTATCAACCTGACTCCTCTAAGGCTTGTTGGTGGGATGACGCCCTTAAGAAGGACCACCTTGTTTCATGGAGGTGCAACGTGTATAGTTGATACGTGCGTGATACATGAGGGTGCTTACTTTAATAAGTAAGTTCTCTGAGGTGCCCCGTGTGAGAAGATTCCTAAATGGGAAAGGAAGTTTCTATTTCAGGAAATGGAAACTTCCAGCTTAGGAAATATCTCACGAGTCATTGATGTGATTAATTGATCCTTAGACTTGAGGTTTCATGTCACTTTATGAGTTAACTCTGTAGTCTTAGGTATAAGCTTTAAAGGGTGTCGCCTTAGACAACTGATTCAAGGCTTATGCTGGGGCTGCACAAGTGACTCATGAAAGTGAATGAGAATCAAGAAAGGACCTACACTTGCATTTGCAAGGTGATCTCTTATTGTGTAAGCCATTCATATGCCATATGGAGTCCTTGGCCAAGGCAGAAGATCAAGACATCAAGAAAAGGGTTTCTTGGATTGAGATCAAATGGATATGAAATGCACTTAGCTTTAAGACCAGATTATTAGGGTTCTAATTATTCCCTTACCCTAGATCTTGGTTGAGACATAGTAAGTAAGAGGATTGTATCTCACATGAATTAATGACTTAAAGGTTCTGTCGAATCGATACATTCAAATTCAGCTAGGGGTTAAACACCTGTTGCTAGACTATGGTCATTTAATATGTGGACTGATTAATTAATTAGTGAATTAATTAATTAGGGTCACTGCTAATTGAATTGAGAACCTAGAGGGTCACACACAATAACTTGGTTACATGAGTTGAGGCTTGAAAATGATTAAACGAGTTAATCGGGCCAAGAGGGTTCCACACGTGTGAAACCACACGTGTGGGTCACGTGAGTGACACGTATCTGACACGTGTATATGTATATATATATGTGATATATGCGATTAAAAAATTAATGTGTTAATTATTTAATAGACTTTGGTTTAATTTTTGAATTAAAAAGAAAGTCTTATTTTGGAGAAAATTAATCTAGTTAATTAATTATTAATTAATTAATTAGATAAAAATAAGTTATTTATTTATTAATAAATAAAGTATAATAATATCCAAAAGGTTTTGGATATTTTAGCTCTCTTAAAAGTTGATTTGAATTAGAATTCAAAGTCAAAGTCAAAATTACTTGATGATCAAGTAATAGGAGAGAGGGACCAAAATCCTTAGTCCATAAGGACTAGGATTTTCGGTCAGCCCTCCCCAATTATATATAGGGGAGCTCATGCTCCCCTTAGAGAGTGATAGAATTCTTTTGGTTCATGTGTTGACCACCATCCTTTCTCCAAGATAAATTAAACCCTAGGTTAAGCATAAACACTAACTAGATAACTAGCATCCTTATTAGTTAGATTGTAGTCAAGTTAGTGGACTATCTCTAGAGAGCTTCAAGTTAGAAGTTTTGAAGATTCGAGCTTTACCAAGGAGAGGGGATCAAGCCGCGAGAAGAGCGTTCTTGGGTGGCTTGAAACGCTTCAAGAAAGATTATTGAAAAGTAAGTTTCTAATCTCTACGAATTTGGATACATGATTGCGAGTATTCGATCCTTTTGTTGGAAAATTTTTAATTTTCCACTGCTTTCTGATTCTAGTTTTCCCACATTTGTGGTCTTTACCTCCTGAACGAGAAATTGAGTTTGTGATCGACTTGTATCCATAGGTCGAGCCATTTTCTAAAACTCCTTATAGGATGGCTCCTGCCGAGTTGAAAGAATTGACAAAACAACTCGAAGAGTTAATGTCTAGTGGGTACATTGTCCGAGTTCATCTCCTTAGGGTGCATCGGTTCTATTTGTCAAGAAGAAAGATGGGACCTTGGGAATGTACATCAATTATAGAGGATTGAATCGGATGACTGTTAAGAATAAATATCCCCTCCCACATATCGAGGAGTTCTTCGATATACTTCAGGGTTCAAAGGTTTATTCTAAGCTTCCTACATCAGGAATATTATCAATTGCGAATCTGAGAAGAAGATATTCCGAAGACAGGGTTTAACACTCGGTACAGGCATTATGAGTTTATGGTGATGCCATTTGGTTTAACTAATGCCCCCGCAGCTTTGATGGACATGATGCACAGAATATTCGGTCTTTTCTCGACAAGTTTGTACTGATCTTCATTGATGATATTCTTGTGTACTCCGAGGAGCATACGAGACATCTTAAGCTTGTACTGCAAACGCTCAAGGATAATCAGTTGTTCGCGAAGTTTAGCAGATGTGACTTTTGGATCGATAGGGTCTCTTTCTTGAGCCATATTATATCCGAGAATGGAGTTGAAGTTGACCCCACAAACATTGAGACCGTGGCCAAGTGGGAGAAACTAAAGAATGCCTCGGAAGTTCGAAGTTTCTTGGATTTAGCGGGATATTATAGAAGATTCGTGAAGGACTTCTAGAAGATCGTCGCTCCTTTAACCCGATTGACTATGAAAGGGGTGAAATTTGTATGAGATGAGGTATGTGATAAGAGCTTCAATCTCTTGAAGGAGAAATTAACTATTGCCCTAGTCTTGGCACTTCCCGAAGGCTCCGAGGGTTATGCCATTTATACGGATGCATTAAATGAGGGATTGGGTTGTTGATGCAAAACGAGTAAGTTGTTGTCTATGCCACTAGAAAGTTGAAGGATCATGAAAAGAACTATCCTACACACAACTTGGAACTCACAGCCGTGATTTTTGCTCATGGTAAGTGGAGGCATTACTTGTATGGGATTCCTTTCGAGATCTTCACCGACCACAAGAGCCTCCAATATTTATTCACTCAAAAAGAATTAAATATGAGGCAAAGGCATTGGATGGAATTTCTTAAGATTATGAGTGCACAATCAAGTACCATTCCGAAAAAGCTAATGTGGTCGCCGATGCACTTAGTAGGAAGGCTAGTGTATCAAGTTTGGATGTACGTGAAACAAGTCAAGCTGAGGCCTTTGTTCTAAAAGCTCGTATTTCTAATATCACCATGCAACCGGAGTTGAAGCATCATTTGTTTGAGGCTTAGACTAGTGACCCGGGAGTTCATAAATTGGTTGCTAAGGCGAGAGTCAATCCGGAGCATCCGTTTGGGCATGATGAGATAGGATTGTTTCGATTTAAGAACCATGTGGTTGTACCCGAGTTGGAACGGGTGTTGCTTGAAGAGGCTCACAAACCGGCTTACTCTATCCACCCCGGAGGTAATAAGAAGGATTTGAAGCAATATTATTGGTGGAATGGTTTGAAGAAGGATGTGGCCGAGTATGTGAGACATTGCAAGACTTATCAAATGATGAATGCCGAACACTAGAAACCCGGAGGTCTTCTACAACCATTACCTATTCCCAAGTGGAAATGGGAGTAAGTGGCGATGGATTTTGTATCCGGGTTGCGAAATTAAAGGGTGGTTACTATGGAATTTAGGTAATTGTTGACCGCCTGACTAAGTTGGCTCACTTTCTAGCAGTTCGGATATCCGATAAGATCAGCAAGCTAGACCAGTTGTACAATAGAGAGATTGTTCACCTTCATGGAATTCCGGTTAGCATCGTGTTGGATAGGGATCTGAGGTTCACTTCAAGGTTATGGCAAGAGTTGCAAGGTCTTTTGGGTACAAGACTTAAGTTTAGCACCGCTTCACACCCGCAGATGGATGGCCAGTTCGAGAGAGATTGATCAAATATCTCGAGGATTTACTTCGGACTTGTACTTTAGATTTTCAGACTTCTTGGGATAAGCAGGTACTTGATCGAGTTTTCCTACAATAACAATTACCAAGCCTCGATTGGAATGGCCCCATATGAAGTACTCTATGGTCAGAAGTGTAGATCTCGGTTGTTCTTTGATCTTAAGGAGTGGAAATGGACTAAGCAAGAGGGCGTTAAAAAGGGTGAGAAAAAAGAGAAACCTTCTAAGGCCATGCGAGATATGATTGAGAAAGTCCAATTGGTACAACAACGGATGAAGGCGGCTCAAGATCGATAAAAGAGCTATACCGGCAATCGAAGAAGGGATCTTAAGTTTGAAGTTGGGGACCGAGTGTTCTTAAAGGCTTCTTCTCGTAAGGGATTTACTCAGATCGGTAAAGGAGGAAAGCTCAACCCTCGATAGTTGGGTTCGTTTGAGATACTTGAGATGATTGGTGAAGTGGCTTACCATCTGGACCTACCGTCGAGCTTAATCGGGATTCACAATGCCTTCCATGTTTCTCAGTTAAGGAAGTACTATCCCGATGAGTCCGAGATTCCCCTCGTTGAGGATGTTGAAGAAGCCGAGTTACAACCGGATTTAACCTTTGTCCAAAAGCCAATAAAGATTTTGGATCACAAGTTTCAAGTGTTGAGAAATCGAAAAATCCCATTAGTAAAGGTTTTATAGATAAGTGATAAAATCGAGGAAGCCATGTGGGAAACCGAGGACAAGATGAATAAGTTTCATCTGGAGTTGTTCCCGTCCGAGCAATGAATCTAGGACTAGATTCTTTTAAACGGGGAAGGTTGTGATGCCCCGTGTTTTCGACGTACAGGTACGCACAGCACACTTGTGAGTTCTTGAGGGTTAGAATTATTTGCATGCTCTATTTGAATTATACTCCTATGTGAATTATTTGAATTAATGGAATTATGCGAATTGCTTGAACCATTTTAACATTTCATTTCATTTCATAACATATACATATTTTTTTTAAATTCATTCATTCCTGAACAATTGTATATTTCTAACTCTTATATATATATATATATATATATATATATATGTATAGTATATGTCATATACATTTCATACAGACATTTCATTTTATATTATAAGTACATGTACTTATATACTTATAATATTCACATTACACTTTATACATACATATACATATCATATAAGTATATACATATATACACAAACACACAACACCCCATGCACTATGCACTCATCTCTCACAATAAATCATTTTCATTCCATTTCTCTACACACACACACACACATTGAGCCAAGCAAGGAGAAAGGAGAAGGAGGAGCCAAGCCATCTTCATCATCTCCTTCCCTCAATTCCTCCAATTCTTTCAAGGTTTGTGTGTAGATATATAGTTAGGGCTTTGATGATATGAATGTGGATTCTTGTTCATAAGCATGTGTATGTGTATATATATGTGAATCCATGAATTTAATGCAAGTATGCTTTGGTTGTTGGCTTGATAAATGGATTAGAATAAATGAGGGTTTGTGTGGATTGTTTTGGGATGATCTAAGTGTGCAAATGTGTGTTATAAGTAGCATGGATAAAGTAGTATATGTATATTATTGTTATGAGCATGTTTAGACTTGATTTTTCCAACTTTAATCTTGTTTTGAGGTGTTCGAGATGTTTTCCCATAGCTTCCCCTGTTCTTCCCCTGTTTATCGCCCCAGACAGCACCGAAACAGCCGTTTGGTTTTCAGTTCATTCCTGGAAACGGCCATTTGGAACTCGTTTATTCCCTGCTGCGACCCTCAAAACGGCCGTTCTGGATACCTATGTATTTTGGAAACGGCCTTTCCGGTTTGTTCACCTTGGACCCGAGAGGGTGGAAACGGCCGTTTGGATTTTCTTAAGAAACCTAAAACGGCTGTTTGGGACCCTGTTGTCCGGTTTCCTTGTTTTGCTCGTTTTACGTGTTTTTTTCATGTTTTTTGTTTCATATCCTTTCCTCGACTCTTTTATGTGTTATAGATTATGAATATATTGGTTCTCACGCATGCATGAGTGAATTATGCTTTGAATTCGCTTATCTTTTATGTCAAGCACTGATTGTGCACATGAACATTTTCATAACATATTATAATTCAAAATATCATATCATAACATCTCATGAGCATACCATTCGTCAATAAATTGGTTCATAAGTCTTGAGTATCATATACACTTATACTTCTTACACAGAGGTTGACCCTGTGGTCGAGGAGCAAGGTCCCTAGGCTTCTCGTTTCTTTACCCTTGCCAAGGTGAGGTTTTATTTTAGTTATTTAGAACCCTAATATCTCGTGTGACAATTTTAGCTAAAATGTATTACTTATACTTACACTTTGGAAAAATGATTATTACTCAAATGTTTTCAAATGCTTTCATGAAAATGTTTTGGCGAGATTATTCACGTATTATTGGGCCCAGGGAAATGTGTGAATGGAGACCGATATGGCATCAGGCCATCGGATAAGCCATTACATATAGTACCCTTTGAGAATATCCTCGCCTGACCAGGAGGCCTGGGAGGCGGGATGTTCTTGAGCCGGTGGTTAACCCATCGAAGGAGCGTGTAGGAGTCATGATCCCTGTCTCGATATTGTCTTATGAGATGGTTTGGGCCTTGCAAACCCTTCCACCGCCCCGTGAGGAAGAATGATGGAAATTATGCTTACCTCTCATGATTATGATTATGGTTATGGATATTATGATTACGTATTGTATGAGTGGCTCGTAACTTGATTTATGCACACACTATGGGAATAAGGTTGGAGAATTGCTGACTAGTCGGGCCACGATATGATTACGATTTGTCAAGTAATAATTTGATATCCATAATTCTGAGCAATACCTTTTCTAAACTTCCCACTTGGGGTTATTCTAAACTTTGCTCAGGGTTATGGATTGCATATGTATGTGATATAATTATTATGCCCCTCACTGAGTCTTTCAACTGACACATACATGTTATTTATAGCCTTTTTACAGGTATGCTAGGTGGCGAATAAGGTCGTTGTGGAGTCTTTATTTCGGTCCTAGCATGTCTTAAGTCTTAGCATTTACATACTCATACTTTTGGATTATGTATTACTTTATTTTTTGGAGATTGATGTATATGTGGGTCTTGTAGGCCATTGATGTTATATTTTTTGGGATTGTATGCCGGAGTTATACTCCAGATATGATAATGTTATGTTTATGCTTCCGTTTTACTTATTGCATTGCTGTTGGATTGGTTTAAGGGTTAGCCCCGCTTAGCTAGGTTGAGTAATTTTATTAGTGTCACCCGTTCGCCATTTGTTTGATTCGTGTATTGACTTCTATTTCATCTGTGGATTGGAATCATGGTGAGGGGATGTGGCACCTATCATTGCGGGTGCTACAATGCAAGTCATAAATCTCCAAATAACACATGCTTGATCAATGAATTCAAAATCACCATTTCAACCTAAGTATTCACCTCATATCTCATCCTGATGATTAATCAAGCTCAAAGAAAGTATTTCATGGAACCAAATTAAGCTAGAAAGATGGAGAATCCAAAGGTTGACTTACCTTGAAGAGGTGATGAGGTAAGAAAGTGATCTTGAGATCAAAGATGCAAAAATGGCATGAGGGTTCTTCTTTCTCTTTTCTTTCTTGAAGCAGATCGATTGGGGCTGAAAATTGGGAGAGAAAGTGTTATTTTGTGACTGAAATAAGAGGGAAAACCGATCAGCCGGTCGGTGTCGGGTCGGCCCGGTTCGGTTCTTTTCAAGGGCGGTTTGGTTCAAGGACGGTTCGGTTCAAACGGATCGGAATTTAAGGCTTAAGGGGTTCAAACGGGGTTTAGAAAAATAGGGGGCTTGTTCCATCGGACTCAAATCGTCGAAACTAATCCAATGGTGGTGTCAGAATTTGAATTCAAATTCTTGGGCTCAAGTTAGCCCAAAAGTGCTTAAGATTGACCTATTTGTAAATAGGCCCCAAAACTTAAATAAAAGTGCAATTAGGTCCAACCCTAATTTAAATAAATCATATAACAGGCTAATATCTCATAAATGCATTCATAAATTATTTGGTTCAATTAATTTCACATAATGGACACGTTCGGCACCAAATTCACATAAAACGAGAAGAACGAAGGGATACGTATTAATTTAAAATGCTTAGGGCACATTGATCACTTAAACGATTTAATTAGCGCATATAATAAATTAAAAGAACATAAATACATAAATAAACTCTCTCATGATGTTGTACCTGACTTGCCGAAGAAATAGGGTGTCACACCCACCATCACACCTGTGACACTCCATTCGTTACGTGCAGGTTCGTTCCACGTGTGAGTTTAATTTATGAATTTATGTGTTTTAATTATTTTATGTGATATTAACTTGTTTATTTAAATTAAATTGTTAAGTGTTGATTTTATTATGAATTATATGTTCGGAATTTATATGATATGAATTTAATTGTTATGCATGCTAATTATAGGATGTATGATATATGGATTTAATTGCATTGAATTATATGTCTTTGTGACACCCCTTTCCTTCGATAAGTCAGGTATGACATCACGAGAGGGTTTATTTACGTGTTAATGTTCTTTTAGTTTAATTCATACGTTAAATCACTTGTTTAAATTATCTCCATGCCATATGTGTTTAGATTCAACGTAGAACTTTCTCGTATTTAACTTCTTTTACCTGAATTCAATTCCGAACTTTGTGAATACGTTGTATGCATGAAATATATGAGTTATGAACGTGTTTATATGCTTATATTACATTTGTGAACTCGTTTGTGGTGGTCTTGGACCATTTTCGTGAAATCGGGACTTAAGGGCCTAAAGAGCATTTAGCCCACCTTGGATTCCGGGTGGCATAATTTGAGATCGGGAATTTGGATTTCGAATTCCAACACCACCGTTGGACTCATATCGACGATTTGGATCCAATAGAATAAGCCTCATAATTTTGTAAGCCCGTTTGAACCTTTGAAACTTCACCAAACCGAGCCTATGTACCGGATTTGCCACCCTTGACCATTTTGACCATATCTTACTCATTTTAGCTTCTTTTTTACATAAACTTAGACCCACATCTTACCAACTCATTTATGTACACCCCCTCACCCTCACTGTAACATCCCAATTTTTTGGCCGTACAGGTACGCCTTAACGAGAGTGATAAGTGCGCATTTAATTTATTTAATCATGCTATTATATGTTTATTAAATTGTTTAAGCGTTTATTTGAAATCATATGAATTAATTGTTAAGTGTTTTGTATGGACTTTGATACGTATTTGCTCGCCTGCCTTTGAACTTGACCTGTGTGTGCCCGAACTTGTTTCCAATTTTTATGACTACGTGTTATGCATGAAATACATGATTTATGAACTCGTTTATATGCTCGTTTATTGTTTTTGAGTTCGTTTGATACGGTTCTCAAACTGTTTTATTTGTTAAGGGATTTGAGGGCCTAACTCATTTTAGCGCACCTTGGGTTCCGGAGAGCGTAACTTGAGTTCGGGAGTTCGGATTCGAATTTCGGAAGTAGCGCTGGACTCGTAACGGAATTTGGGAGCTTTTGAACCTAGCCTTGTATTTTTATAAACCCGTTTAGACCCCCAAATTTCACCCGTAACGTGAGCATCGCGCTTATTTTCCACCTTTTACGGTTTTAGCCATAACTCCCTCGCTTCTTAACCAAATGACTTGATTCTTGAGCCTAATTGACCATGGTTAAACCCTCTATATCACTGTCTTAACCTCACTCTCAAACTCAGCAAGAAAGGAAGGAAAAATCGCTGCCAAATCGAGACCAAGAAAAGGAGAAGGAAGAGAGACCCGACACTACTCACCTCTTGTGATTTCAAGCTCATTTCTTCGTCGATTCTTCTCCAATCAAAGAGGTAAGCATGATTTCTTGTTCTCCACTCCCTTGTTCTTCTTTTAAGCCTTGATTTGCATGATTTCATGGAGTATTGAGTATGTATTGATGAAGAACATGAATAGTAAGGGTTTTGTGAACTTTTGATGATTTCTTGCAACTCGTTGGTGTATTTCTTGAATTAGAGCAAGCTACATAATCTAATTGACTTTCTTAATGCATGAGTGATGATTAATTTCGTGATATTTACATATAAATCGAACCACCTTGGCTGCACTTATGATTTTTAGAAGAATAAGATGAATACATGAACTCTTTTACCTTCTTGCTTCTTAACTTCAATTTGCTGTTGTTTCTTACACGTTTTGTGGTGTATTTTGTGTCCTTTTGTTATGGTTTAGCTGCTGCTTCAAACTCCCTTCTCCCTCCCCTATTTTAGCCCTTGTTTGTTCGTTCTTTTTACAAGTACGAGCAGTAGTGCCGCCCCGATCGGACTGCCTTCTTTTGGCGTCGCGGCCGCGGCGCACCTAGAGGTTTGCCCGCTGTATTGGTGACGCGGCCATGACCATTTCCTTTGTAAATGGTGTCACGGCCACAACACCTATGCAGTAACTCTTTCTGGGGTAGTTGCGCGGTCGCGACCTCTCCATGTGGGGAAGAAGGCGCGGCCGCGACGCTGCTGTGCGTGTGTGAGTTTGTTCATTGCTTTCTTATCTGTTATGTGTTCTTTTAGCTTCGTTTTTTACTTTTATGCTTAGCTAACTCCATGTATTATGTGTTACATGCTTTAATGTGAATTTATAATGTTATTTGTATGCATGTATATGCAATATATGATAAGATACGCCTTAAACGCTTTCCTACGTGCATGCATAAACTTCTGCCTTGATTATTTGATTTATGTAATATCTCTTTGCTTGTTTTATGATATGTATGCATTGTTAACGTGTTATGTGATACGTTATGAACCTTGTATGAGATTTATGGATTTGTTTGACATGAAACGTGCTCGTTATGACTTGATATGAATTGATATGCCTTAAGGTGACATGCATGCTATCTTGTTTCATTTCATTTGCCTCATTTGCATTCATATGCATTTGCTGATCATCTAATTGGTGCATTTTGAGTCTAAGTTTGTCTCTTGTCACTTGTTTTGTTCAGGGGATCATCCCATTGGTGACGAGGTGGTTCCATAGGCATCCGTTTGCCTCCTTTTGTTCCCTATTACGTCTCGAATGTGAGGTTTTCTTTCTTTTAGTTAAAGTGACCTAAAACCTTATGTGATTTGAAGCCCGCATGCGAAATATGTATGTCATATGATAGATACGTGCTTGAAATGTATTTTGAGGGTTTGTCCTGCTTGTCATGAATTTTGAAAATGCTTTTACACGTATATAAGCTACATTTTGTTTTGTTTTGAAAAGCTTTGAATTACGTTTTGAACTTGTAGCGAGATATGACCTTGAAAGATAGGTCACTTGACATGATCTTGTACATAACTTTATGGGCCCCGGAGATTTATTCGAAGGAGCCCCGGGACGGTGTCGGGCCGTCAGGTTAACTCCCTAGAACGATCTCCACTTGATAGGACAAACCAGGAACCCACTAGGAGGTTAGTGAGGGATGGAGTCCTCAGGCGTGAGTGTCATAAAACTCACGACCCATAGATACACGCTTGCTTGGATGGTTTAGGGCCGGTCGGCCCTTCCATCACCTAAGTATGAGGTAGGCTTATTTTGATTTGACTTGCTTGACTTGAACTTGTCTTGACATGAGGAGCTTGGAGGAAACTCTTACTCGCCGAGTGGTTTGTCTTGTCTTATCTTGAGTCTATGAAATGGAAATGGATTATTAATTATTTAAAATTGGTTATTTTCGGACGTTGGCTCTTAAATTCTCTTAAATATACATATTTATTATCACGGGAAATGATTTGTTATAAACCATCCCCGTTTCATGAATTATTACGATCTTGATACGTGCTTTGCTCTATATGTATAGGGGTGTGTGTGTTAACCCCCCTCACTAGTGTCTAGGATTGACCCTCATTGTCTCTCTCTTTTTCCCCTTTTTGTTTTTTGAGTTGCAGGTGCAGAAGTGGTTCGTGCTAGGCGGAGGTTTTTCTTTCGAGTCTTGGAGTCTTGTAGCGAGTCTCATGCATTCTGGTGTTTATTTTGTAATCTTGAGCACTTTAGTTTATGTATATAATCATGATTGGATATGAGAGCATATGTTATGATTTAATTTTGGCCGTAGTGGCATGGCATGTATAATTGAATTATTTGATACTAGTTTATTACATGTATATATATTCGAAAATTTGGATCCTATTGCTTTCGCTTATGTACTTGATTTTGTATGTGCGCTCTGTAATAGGGTCTAGACCGCCTAGCCTAGGGTTTTAATTTTATTTATCTCCCATTCGCTATGGTTTGATGCATGTGCAGAGTCTTTATTTCGTTACATGTGTCGGGCTATGGTGCGGGGGATGTGATGCCCACCGCTCGGGGTGCTACACTCACAATCTGATCCCACCCCAAGAAAGAAATGAGAAGTGAATCTAAAGCAAGAAAGAGGAAGAAGAACAACAGCTATTCACACCTTGAACCATTTGAGCTCATATCTCCTTCATTCTTCATCCAATCCAAGAGGTAAGTGTACTTTCATGTTCTCCCAGGTCGGAGCCTCTCCTTCCGGAACAAGCTCCCCCTCGTAGAGAACATAAGTTCCCTTTTCAAAATCTAGAACGATTTTTAGATTCCTAAGACAATCAGAATAGTTGGGACCAGTCAACTTGTTTGACTCGAGGATCGATACTAGAGGGTTTTTGGTTGCTATTTCAAAATATGTAGAGAATGATAGAATCTACAACCTAAACGGAAAAACAGAGAACTAAGTGAGCATGCTGGATAATAACGATATACATAAGATTAGGTCTTTAATCTATATTGCTCCCACTATTTTTAGAAGATCTATAATTCCCTACAGATCTTAAAGGAATCTCATTTTCCCAATGGGTACTAAGATCCTAAGCACTATATTTTGGAACCACAACTAATGGCCATCTTTAATAAGTCTTAGGTAGGTACGACTTGTCAATTCCAACTTTGTGGAACTCTTAGTAATGTTTTTGCACCACTTATCTTTCAATATGGACCCACGACTCATGCGATATCCATATTTACTTAGGTGTTAAGCAAGACCCATCAATCATAAGATCATGATCAAAACTTAGTTCGAATGACCCACTCGCGGCCATCGCCCTCCCCAAAATTGATCAGGAAATATTGATCACTAAGTGTGATCAATCAGGAAATTAAGAACTAATAGGTTTCACATAGTCACCCCACGACTAGTGGCCAGCAACTAGCTCCCCTTTTGATCAGCAACTAGGTGTGAGTTTGTCTGTCTCCCGTTCACCTCTACTTGGTTCATTTAAGGGTTTTCCATCTCGTATGTGGATTAGGAGTTGGTGCGGGGGATATGGTGACCCACCGTGCGGGGTGCTACGAATAGCCATCAGTCCTTGCTTTCCCAGTTCTCTTAATATACAAGCCCCTGGGCGCCACGAAGTGCAAGAATCACGCCAAAATGAGTCAAGTACAAGTCAAGGTTTCATTTTGAAAACATTTGACCATTTGAAAACAAGATATATATATATATATATATATATATATATATATATATATATATATATATATATATATATATATATTGTAGATTTTGGCCAAATCATCACGTAGAAGAGTTGTAGGGTTTATATAATATAATTCCTAACATACCCTCACTTGAACCAACCAAAAAGAAAGAACAACCAACTCCTTTAACCCTACTAAGCTAGCTCGACACTCGATACTCTAGACAAGAGAAACAGTGTACGAGTAAGACACGACTAAATATGAACCAAGTATGACGCAGGGCGGATGAATTAAATGACATGGAACGAATATGAAAACATTATATATCATAATCATGTTCATGTGCACAATTAATGTCCCATGTAACATATAAACGAGTATAGAATCAAGAAAGGTAAGAAATAACATCAAGGAAAACACAAAAGCAAGGCAAGTCAGATGATCATCCCGGCCGGGAATTATTTTCAAAGATTTGGATCCCCAAACCAACTGTCCAAGAAAATCCATGTCTTGACAAATTCATTCCCCTGTCGTACAGATTCAATTCTGTACGCCTTTCTCGGTAGGGACAGTTTTCACACTATCCAGGATCCTGGCTGGGACGGTACAATAGGCAACAATGTATCATGCATTCCCGATCTTGACTACAACAACCGGGATAACATGACAGCTAACAAGCTATCATGCATTCCTGACCTTGACCAAAATAGTCCCTGCCGGGATGCCTGAGCAGATTGTCACCCTAAAAACGTTCCCGGCCTTGACCAAAATATTCCCCGTCGGGAACCAATCGCAGCAAAACAGGGCATCTCGGGAATGGCTGTGAAGCCATTCCAAACTCAACCAAAATGCAACAAAGCCCCAAGAAAACAACATACAACTATCATACTACTATCACATAACATTTAGACATCAAATAACATACATACACATGCTTTAGATCATCAAAATCCATCCAACAAAACCCTCATTTTTAATATAAACATAAATGCTTTCAACAACCACAAAATCAAGCCATAAATGCATTTAATCACTATATATAAGCCTTAAAATGTTCAACCCAAGTCATGGAATTCATGTAGCACCCTGCACGTGAGGCACCACATCCCCCGCACTATGGCTCAACACGAGTAACGAAATGGGAAGTTCCGTATCAAACCATAGCGAACGGGAGACAAACAAAACGAATCTCCTAAGCTAGGCGGAACTTAGACCCTGCAAAAAAAACCAACCAACGAAACAAAATGCAGCGGAAAAATTAAAATCCAAACACATGCATTGGCCACGGGCCTGCAGGAATTAAACACACGAACCACAAGCAGACTTGGGCCCCTCAGGCCTCTTTTAACTCATAACAAAGCCCGGCAAGGCCAATTCAATAACAAATGCATAGAGATTCACATTCGTAACTTACAAGGTCGAATCAGACATAATTTAAAGGCATATGCGAGTGCAGAGACTCTTCTAACTTAACTTGACCGACTCAAAGACTCAACACAACTCCGCCTAGCTCGAAACTCCAACGCCAAACCTGCACACTAAAAAGTTGGGGAGGGAGAGGGTCAGTCTACAACTCGACTGAGTGAGGGCTATCCACACACGATATATATATATATATATATATATATATATATATATATAGGAGCAAAACATATTCCAATCACACACAGTTCGTGAACTTAGGGATAGTTTTTGCACACCAAAGTTTTACCCGTGATACATACAAATAGGAATTCTTAACCAAAACCGAACGAATTGAAGCTTCAAGGACCCATATCATATCAAATCATATCAAAGCATACCGAATAAAATCAAATCAAATCATAACCATTCATGTCAAATCATATCAATTCTTATCTTTCATATTCAAAAGATCCATATTTTATCATAGTTAAGAATCTATCCCCGTTTCACGAACCTTGACAAAGCAAACATGCAAAACTCGGCAGGTACGAGTAACAATTCCCCATCCTGGGCTCCTCATACGAATGGTGCAATCAAACATATCAATCAATCATACATAACAATCATATACCTCCTTCTCCGGTGATGGAAGGGTTGCGCGACCAAAACCATCCAATCAGACGAGGGGAGCACGAACACTCAATCCTCAGGTTCCCATCACCCAACCAAACCTCCTGGTGGGTTCCGGGTTAGTCCTAACAATCATGAGCACAGGGTTAACCGGCAACCCCTATGGTCGTCCCGGGTCACCCTTACCCACACCTCATGGGCCCCAATCATCATTCATTCATTCATTCCTAACCCGTTACTAATCAGAAACGTAACATATGTAAGATACATACTTTACCTTGCCACAACCACACTTTACATACCTCTCTGTATCAAATCCTTAGCATATTCCTTTGCTCGTATCTCCCGGCTCATACGAGGCATACGGTTTGGAGCGTGGTTTAGCATTACCAATCATAATGAATCAAATCAAATTAAATCAAGCATACGTAGGCTTGTACATTGCTCATCATACTTGGAAACGTATTACCATTTACAAACTTCATATCTCGCACATATTTACGTATAATAAAGGTCATAGTTCGCATACTTTGAAAATGGACACATTCATGGGGTTTAACTATAACCTAACCTCACCTTACATCGACGAAGCCAAGAACCAAACACGTGATTCACCCCGGAATCAAAACAGATTACGAAACACCACTCCGGGTGCACCTGAACAAACTGAAGACAAGATACAAGGCTTAGACTCAGAATGAACCACATAGACGCACGGCATATGTGTATGTACTCAAAGGATGCAAATACGTAGGCAAATCTCATTTTCAAACCAAATCCATGCAATTCAAGACATTACATAACCCATCATAATCATTTATAATCATATATCACGTTCATGGGCGCAATTAAGGCATAACACGAGATAGGGATACATAACAAAGTGCAAATATATTTCGTGCAAACAAATCACATTACTTGAGGAACATATAATGCATATGAGAACAAATACATAAACACCAACATGACAAAACAAGTTAAGATCAAGTTTGGAGGTGGAAAAGTACGAGAAAAACGGAATAAAAACACAAAAAAGGGGTTCCGAGTGAAAACGGGGCAAAAACTGACAGATTTTCAAAATGGACAAGCTGTGGGAAAACGATCATAACTTGAGTTTGAGAAATGGGAATTAAGTTTTATTTTTTTGGAAATGAAACTAGACACATAGATCTTTCAAATGGTATGTGGATCAAGTTATGGTTCAAAGCGAGTCGAAAATGGCGGTGGTTTGAAGTTGAACAAGTGAAGAATCTCGACGAAGTGGCGATACAAAAAAGAATTGATAATATATCACAAATGGGAAAAGATAATGAGGTGATTCCAATTGGAGGTGGTTCTAGACTTCAAGAGGTTTTCAACGGTTTAAAAATCAGGTCAATCCGAGGTTGTATGAGGGAGTAACCGGCCGGGGAAAAATAAAGCAGAAATTTACCCCGGTCGGGGAGAGTAGGTGCAGAAACCTCTCTGCACTAAACTACCCACCCGGGTAGTTTTGTGTGCAAAAATCTACCCGCCTGGGTAGATGTTCTGGGCAGAAGAAACGTAGTAGAATAGGGCTAAACACGGGAAAAATCAAAAATGATCAAAGCCACCTCAAATCTCAACCAAAGCACTTAAAATTCAAGGCATAAGTTCATGTATGCATGCTCTAACATGTATCCCAAAATCAAGCCATGAAACCAAGTATTTAAGAAGTTGTCATTTTCATCTTCTTCAAGCTCCATTAATGGAGTGGTATGCAATACTCACCCAACAACCAAAATTACATCAAAAAAGCATCAAATGAACTCAAGGAGACATCATATCTCAATCTTAAATAAATTAGTTCAAGAATGAAAGCATGGATCAAAATTTTCATATAAAAGTCACTATTCATCATCTTCCCCAAAGAGGCACTTAGGCAAGTATTCAAGTTGCAAGATATACGTAGAATTAAAGCACGTAACGAGAGGAATACAATGGTTACCTTAGGTCGTTGATCGGACGGTTGGATCTCGAGAACCCGAGCTCAAAGGGTTTATGGCCAAAAGGGGGTGTTTTCTTCTCTTCCTCTTCCTCTTCCTCTTCCTTGTTTGTACATGAAAATGAGGGAGAGAGATGAACTTAGCTCCTTTTTGGGGCTGAGTTAAACGGTTTGGATTAGCGGGTCGGGTGAAAAGGGATCCGGTCTACTCGGATCGGATTTTAAAACGGTAGGGGTAAGAATGAAAGCATGGATCAAAATTTTCATATAAAAGTCATTATTCATCATCTTCCCCAAAGAGGCACTTAGGCAAGTATTCAAGTTGCAAGATATACGTAGAATTAAAGCACATAACGAGAGGAATACAATGGTTACCTTAGGTCGTTGATCGGACGGTTGGATCTCGAGAACCCGAGCTCAAAGGGTTTATGGCCAAAAGGGGGTGTTTGTTTCTCTTCCTCTTCCTCTTCCTCTTCCTTGTTTGTACGTGAAAATGAGGAAGAGAGATGAACTTGGCTCCTTTTTGGGGCAGAGTTAAACGGTTCGGATTAGCGGGTCGGGTCAAAAGGGATCCGGTCCACTCGGATCGGATTTTAAAACGGTAGGGGTATCAAATGGCTTTAGAAAATTAAAAGGTTAATTTCATCGTATCCAAATCATTGAAACGGACTCAATGGTAAGGTTAGAATTCGAATTCGAATTCTCGAGCTCAAGGTAGCTACGAAGGCCCTAAAACACCCTAATTAAAAATTAGGTTCCTAACGAGCAATTATTGGACAATTGAGTCCAAGAACAATTTAAATAAATTCTAAAGCACACATAACAAAAATAGAGTTACATGTTGACACGTAGGTATGTGATTCACTTAAATCATGTAAATAGCAAATTAAAACTCTCACGTGACCTCGTACCTGGCTTGCCAGAAAACTGGGGTGTCACAACCTCTCCCCCTTAAGAAGGACCTGTCCTCAGGTCCATTGCCTCGAGTACTGGACTCTAAGCAAACCACTCTGTGTTCATCCCATGCGGGGTTCGCGACCTCCCCACAGGAATTAGTTCAGAAAGGGTCTTCTAGCACGAAAGGGGCTTCAAACTGCTCACGAACTAGATCCGACCATGAGTAGTCTGGACGTCTTGCATGATAGGAAGGTCTAAACGAGATTCAACTCCCACCATTTGAATCCATCCTAACCATCCTACAACTCGGTATCACAAGTGGAGTAGTTGATGAACTCCCACCACTCATTCTCTAACCCGAAACGGGTCTTCAATCACCACATCAACTTCATGGTTTAAAGTTGGTTTCTTGGACCGCTACCAGCTTCTAAATAGAGTCTCCAACCGTTGTAAAGTCTGTTGCACGGCACGACCCTCGTCTCACCGTGTTACTAAGGCACTCGCTCACTCCAAAAGCTTCTAACAAGCAATTACACACAACAGGGATTAAGGAATGCATGATGCACGTGATATGTATGGTTAATGTACCTTTCACCCTTGTTTGGAGGTTCTTCATCGTAGTGAATTCGATATATACTTGATTTCTTTGTTGAAGTTTCTTTGCTCGTAGTGGCAAGCTTTGAGATTCCGCGACGCGTCGATATTACAATAACCACCTGGTCCCATCCTTGCTCCATTTCCTTTCTCTACCAAACTTTACGGTCTGGAGTCCCGCGATTAATTTTCTTATCCTCATTAAATACTACGGTCGAGGATCACGATCTTAGGAGTGCGTTTGATTTCAATCCAATCAACTCATTCTTCACCAAGATCCGTACTTAACCTACTTGAATACTCAAGCTTATCTTTAGTAGCTCGAATACAATTCCCAAATCCCATACGCGTTCCTGGCTCATCTTGGAAAAGCAATTGACGAGCTATTAATCCATCTTGTCCATGTCATGATCTTTCTTACCTATTTCGCTTTAACAGCCCACGATTAAATTGACTCGGCTTCACTTCTTCACTACTATCCTTACCAATTCTTATAAACCCTCCATAGCTCCATCATCAAACAACTCAAATCAAAAATTAAAATTATCCTCGATTTATCCTTTCTCTGCTTTGTTATTTCAAATCCCAAAGAACTCCTCAAATCTATATCTTCATCTCTCGAGGTTCATCTAGACTTAGTCTCGGAATCTCTTCAAGGGCTATATCTCCATCTTCCGAGGTACTTATTTATGTTGTTGTTATTCTTTCTTTTCCATTGTTCCTTCTAGTAGCGATCCACTCAGCACAATACAGAATTTTAAATCATCTTCCGATCATGCTCTCCCCCTTAAAAACTTCTATCCCAATTCCTTGAACTCGTTCTATTGCTTCTCGACTTAGCTCCCTCGGTGTAAATGATCCTAGCTAAGCTATTTGTACGGTGAAAGTGATCATGTTCACTTTGGAGTGATCCGTAGAGGTAACAATCTATTTCTTATGTTCCAAATCTAATTCTACTTTCCCAAGCCTTGGTATTTCCTCTTTCCTTCCTCAAACTCTGCAACCTAAAATTCTTCTCATCTTGATTCAACAATGACTCGGTTGAAGTAACACTTGACGGATGAGTTTGGAGGAAAAATTCCTATCAAGTAAACACTGAACAATGCATGATGGGTTAAGATGCCAATGCACGTACCATTTAATTATGCAACACATTAGGGCAATCATGGAAAATAGAGGTGCACAATGAATATAAATAAGGAAGAGTAAAATAATGCAAAATTAGTATGATGCACGTGCCATGAATGTTTTAAACCTGTCACCGTGGTAGTAAGCTTTTAGTTCGGTAACTGGTCCTCGTTTCTCTAATCACGAACTTGCTTTAACTTGTTGATCATCACTTATTTTTCCCACGGTCTTCAAGATTTCTATGAATGTTCATGCATCAGCTTGTATCTCCCTATGCTCTGAGATCGCAATTTCTTGAACCTAGAGTCTTCTTCACCTATGAAATCAGCTTCTTAATTTCTTCTTGATAATCGAGCTCCTAGTATTATCCGAAATCTCTTCCAATATTGATCCTTAGATTGTTGTCTGAGTACTTTTCCAAGATCGATCCCTATGTTTATCCCGGGTCCTACTATTAGCCATCACCTTGCCTCCAATTTTCCCTTCTAGGAACTCTTTGCCTTTCTTTATCGTTTTCATTTGTTGCTCCATATGTCCAAAATTGACTTCACAACCCGGAAATTCAACTTGGATCATGTTGATTGGTTTTCTTAATTCTTTTCAATCCCACTTCTTCCTTACCCGGAATCTAATGTATTTCTAGTTCCTCTTATTTCCCTTTTTCAGAACTCATCTTCCAATAGTTCGATATATTTGGAAGTCCTTCTTTGAAACTTGTATTACTCACCATATCCTGATATATATCAAATCCCACCATTCATTCCTAACGAGGAGATCTTCTCCCTTGACTTTAAGCTTCGGAGTGGACAAGACACGGTCTTCAACCTGAGTAAAACTACTACCAAAAGAAACTTCTCAAGAGCAAAGTATAGGTCCTGCCTCATAATCATTGATCTCCAAAGTGTTACTGGTAACTGACATCCTTTCTTGAGGTTTTTGTCTTGACTTCTCTACCCAAAAGCACTTCTACCTTTCCTGTAATCCAAAGTAATCCAATTCAATTTTTCCTTGATGATCCGTATTGCTTTTCATTCACGGTCCTTGTTATATCTTGAATCTTCTATCCCGGAATAAAATTTATAAAACTTGCTTCACTTGGGAGCTCATCCTTGATATCCTTTGTTGCTTATCTTTCATCAACCAATTTTACCTTGAGTTCTCTTAATTATCACTGCTCCTTCAATGATCCGAATCTAAAATAAAGTACCTTCAAGATTTCCTTCATTTCTCTCTTGAATGAATGATCCTAGGGGATCCGACTGACTAAATTCTATAATATGAGCGTAGGTGTCGATTCTTGTAAAATGTTACTTCACCCCAGATTCACCATCTCTAATAAAATTTGTAAGCTTTTCCTTATACCTCGGTCTCCAGTTCCGGATTCCACCTCTGAGCCGTAGCTTAATCGGAGAAGGTCTTGAATCTAAGATTCCTGTATATACTCCCCGGTACGTTTCTTACACATATCCTGAGAATCAAGCTTATAATAAACCATTGTTGTCGTAGAGATTGGCCGTGGTTTGATATTATCATCATACCTATAAATTATAACTCATTCCAAGGATATATGCATGCGATTAGTGCGTGCTTATGTCACATTTTCAACACGAAAGGCATGAATCCAATACAATAAGCAGAATTTAATTCAACAAGGTTCAAAAAGGAATGCAATTCCGTGCTCAAGGTCAATGCAATGCTCACGTTATCAAGTAGTTCGGAAGTTGTACGACCTAGACTCGACAGGACACGACACTAGAAATCCGGTTTTGCAACCTGGAGCTATGATACCACTTAAGGATATAGCACCCCGCACGTGAGGCACCACATCCCCCGCACTATGGCTCAACACGAGTAACAAAATGGGAAGTCTGCACCCGTATCAAACCATAGCGAACGGGAGACAAACAAAACGAATCTCCTAAGCTAGGCGGAACTTAGACCCTGCAAAAAAAAAACCAACCAACGAAACAGATTGCAGCGGAAAAATTAAAATCCAAACACATGCATTGGCCACGGGCCTGCAGGAATTAAACACACGAACCACAAGCAGACTTGGGCTCCTCAGGCCTCTTTTAACTCATAACAAAGCCCCGGGAAGGCCAATTCAATAACAAATCCATAGAGATTCAAATTCATAACTTACAAGGTCGAATCAGACATAATTTAAATACATATGCGAGTGCAGAGACTCTTCTAACTTGACTTGACCGACTCAAAGACTCAACACAACTCCGCCTAGCTCGAAACTCCAACGCCAAACCTGCACACTAAAAAGTTGGGGAGGGAGAGGGTCAGTCTACAACTCGACTGAGTGAGGGCTACCCACACACGCTATATATATATAGGAGCAAAGCATATTCCAATCACACACAGTTCGTGAACTTGGGGATAGTTTTTGCACACCAAAGTTTTGCCCGTGATACATACATATAGGAATTCTTAACCAAAACCGAACGAATTGAAGCTTCAAGGACCCATATCATATCAAATCATATCAAAGCATACCGAATAAAATCAAATCAAATCATAACCATTCATGTCAATTCATATCAATTCTTATCTTTCATATTCAAAAGATCCATATTTTATCATAGTTAAGAATCTATCCCCGTTTCACGAACCTTGACAAAGCAAACATGCAAAACTCAGCGGGTACGAGTAACAATTCCCCATCCAGGGCTCCTCATACAAATCGTGCAATCAAACATATCAATCAATCATGCATAACAATCATATACCTCCTTCTCCGGTGATGAAAGGGTTGCGCGACCCAAACCATCCAATCAGACGAGGGGAGCGCGAACACTCAACCCTCAGGTTCCCATCACCCAACCAAACCTCCTGGTGGGTTCTGGGTTAGTCCTAACAATCATGTGGAGAGTGAGCACAGGGTTAATCGGCCACCCCTATGGTCGTCCCGGGTCACCCTTACCCACACCTCCTGGGCCTCAATCATCATTCATTCATTCATTCCTAACCCGCTACTAATCAGAAAGTAACATATGTAAGATACATACTTTACCTTGCCACAACCACGCTTTACATACCTCTCTGTGTCAAATCCTTAGCATATTCCTTTGCTCGTATCTCCCGGCTCATACGAGGCACACGGTTTGGAGCGTGGTTTAGCATTACCAATCATAATGAATCAAATCAAATTAAATCAAGCATACGTAGGCTTGTACATTGCTCATCATACTTGGAAACGTATTACTATTTACAAATTTCATATCTCGCACATATTTACGTATAATAAAGGTCATAGTTCGCATACTTTGAAAATGGGCACATTCATAGGGTTTAACTATAACCTAACCTAACCTTACACCGACGAAGCCAGGAACCAAACACGTGATTCACCCTGGAATCAAAACGGATTACGAAACACCACTCCGGGTGCACCTGAACAAACTGAAGACAAGATATAAGGCTTAGACTCAGAATGAACCACATAGACGCACGGCATATGTGCATGTACTCAAAGTATGCAAATACATAGGCAAATCTTATTTTCAAACCAAATCCATGCAATTCCAGACATTACATAACCCATCATAATCATTTATAATCATATATCACGTTCATGGGCGCAATTAAGGCATAACACGAGATAGGGATACATAACAAAGTGTAAATATATTTCGTGCAAACAAATCACATTACTTGAGGAACATATAATGCATATGAGAACAAATACATAAACACCAACATGACAAAACAAGTTAAGATCAAGTTTGGAGGTGGAAAAGTACGAGAAAAACGGAATAAAAACACAAAAAAGGGGTTCCGAGTGAAAACGGGGCAAAAACTGACAGATTTTCAAAATGGACAAGCTGTGGGAAAACGATCATAACTTGAGTTTGAGAAATGGGAATTAAGTTTTGTTTTTTGGAAATGAAACTACACACATAGATCTTTCGAATGGTATGTGGATCAAGTTATGGTTCAAAGCGAGTCGAAAATGGCGGTGGTTTGAAGTTGAACGAGTGAAGAATCTCGACGAAGTGGCGATACAAAAAATAATTGATAATATCTCACAAATGGGAAAAGATAATGAGGTGATTCCAATTGGAGGTGGTTCTAGACTTCAAGAGGTTTTCAACGGTTCAAAAATTAGGTCAATCCGAGGTTGTATGAGGGAGTAACCGGCCGGGGAAAAATAAATCAGAAATTTACCCCGGTCGGGGAGAGTAGGTGCAGAAACCTCTCTGCACTAAACTACCCACCCGGGTAGTTTTGTGTGCAAAAATCTACCCGCCCGGGTAGATGTTCTGGGCAGAAGAAACGTAGCAGAATAGGGCTAAACACGGGAAAAAGTAAAAATGATCAAAGCCACCTCAAATCTCAACCAAAGCACTTAAAATTCAAGGCATAAGTTCATGTATGCATGCTCTAACATATATCCCAAAATCAAGCCATGAAACCAAGTATTTAAGAAGTTGTCATTTTCATCTTCTTCAAACTCCATTAATGGAGTGGTATGCAATACTCACCCAACAACCAAAATTACATCAAAGAAGCATCAAATGAACTCAAGGAAACATCATATCTCAATCTTAAATCAAGTAGTTCAAAAATGAAAGCATGGATCAAAATTTTCATATAAAAGTCACTATTCATCATCTTCCCCACAGAGGCACTTAGGCAAGTATTCAAGTTGTAAGATATACGTAGAATTAAAGCACGTAACGAGAGGAATACAATGGTTACCTTAGGTCGTTGATCGGACGGTTGGATCTCGAGAACCCGAGCTCAAAGGGTTTATGGGCAAAAGGGGGTGTTTGCTTCTCTTCCTCTTCCTCTTCCTCTTCCTCTTCCTCTTCCTTTTCCTTGTTTGTACGTGAAAATGAGGGAGAGAGATGAACTTGGCTCCTTTTTGGGGCTGAGTTAAACGGTTCGGATTAGCGGGTCGGGTCAAAAGGGATCCGGTCCACTCGGATCGAATTTTAAAACGGTAGGGGTATCAAATGGCTTTAGAAAATTAAAAGGTTAATTTTATCGAATCCAAATCATTGAAATGGACTCAATGGTAAGGTTAGAATTCGAATTCGAATTCTCGAACTCAAGGTAGCCACGAAGGCCCTAAAACACCCTAATTAAAAATTAGGTTCCTAACGAGCAATTATTGGACAATTGAGTCCAAGAACAATTTAAATAAATTCTAAAGCACACATAACAAAAATAGAGTTACATGTTGACACGTAGGCATGTGATTCACTTAAATCACGTAAATACCAAATTAAAACTCTCACGTGACCTCGTACCTGGCTTGCCAGAAAACTGGGGTGTCACAATTCATTTAGACCATAAACCTTAACAAACTCTCAAGAATTCACAATTATACACATATATACATATAGGTACCAAACCTTAACTTGGAAGGAAGAAAAGAAGGGGATGAAGAAGAGAGTGTCTTGAGCTTGATTCTTAAAGAAAAATGGCTTGAAGTCTCGCTCCCCTAGCTTCCTTGTCCAACCGAATGAAAAGGGTGAAGGAATGGGTGTGTGTATCTTATGTTTGCTCTTGTGAAATGAAGGAAAAAGAGAAGGAATGCAGATGTGTATGTATATCGTGTGAAAGAAGGAGGAAAAGGGGAAACTTGTAAGCTAGCCCCTCCATTATTCAAAGTCATTCAATCAAGTTCCTAATTTATGAAAGTTACACTTTAGTCCTTATCAAATCTTCAATTAAGACCACGAGTTTAATAAACTCTCAATTAAGGACAATTAGACACCAAATTTTCAATTAGAAACAATTGGAGACATAATCATGCTTGGGAATTTAAAGTTATGGATCATATAATTCGAATCATGAATTAAATCATTAAAATTCAATTAATTTATAAAGATACGAATTAAATAAATTAAATTGCGCAATCAAAACATATAAAATGAAAATTAAATAACCGAAATCTCAAAATTCACACGTGTGGCGCACGTACCTGCACGATCGAAAACTCGGGGTGTCGCATATATGACTTATGTGAATCCGATTAACATGTTTCGATCTGTTTGACCCATTTGGATCCATTCTCATTTGGATTCATTTGACCCACTTGGTTCCATTTAGATTCATTTAACTCATTTTAGATTTATTTGACCCACTTGGATTCATTTAACCCATTTTAAATCCACTTGGATCTATTTGACCCATTTGGATCCGTTGAATCCATTTGTCTCATTTGAATCTATTTGACCTATTTTAGATCCGTTTGGATCCTTTTGACACATTTGAATCCGTTTGAACCATTTTGAATCTATTTGATCCATTTGAATCCATTAACATGTTAGGAATATACGAGTAAAACATGTGAAATGGGTCAAAATGAGTCCAAAACTAGCTAAACAATCCAGGATGGACCACACGAGTTGAAAATAGGTCAAATCGGTTGAAATACGGGTAAAACGGGTCCAAAATGAGTCTAAATGGGTCCAAAATATGTCAAATAGGTTTAAAAATGAGGAAAACAGGTCTAAGATAGGCCAAATAGGTTGATAAACAGTTGAAATGGATCCAAAATAGATCAAACGGATAAAGAACGATTAAAACGGGTTTTAAATAGGTTAAACGGGTAAAAACAGTTAAAATTGATAAAAAAATGGTTGAACTAGATTTAAAATGGGTTGAACGAGTTGAAAAACGATTGAAATGAGTCCAAAATAGGCCGAACCGGTAAAAAACGATTGAAATGGGTTTAAAATAGGCTAAACGGGTAAAAAAAACGGTTGAAATTGTCCTAAAATAGGTCGAACGATTCGAAAAATGATTAAAATAAGTCTAAAATGGGTCGAACAGATCAAAAAACGATCGAAGTGGATTGAAAATAGGTCAAACGGATAAAAAACGATTGAAATGGGTCTAGAAAAGGTTGAATAGGACGAAAAACGGTTAAAATTAATCTAAAATCAATCAAACGGATTGAAAAACGGTTGAAACAAGTCCGTAATGTGTAAAATAGGTCCAAAAAGGATCAAACACTTCAAAAACGGGTACAAAATATTCAAAAATGAATAAAATAGGTTAATTAAGTCCAAAATAAGTCAAATGGGTCTAGAGTTAAGACGAACAAATTTAGACCAGAATTTGGATAGTGTATGGATAAATGGGTATTGGGTATATTTTGAATCTGCGTGTAGACCCATACCCATTAAAAGAATAAATTGAATTTAAGTGTAGGCCTAGATCTAGATAAAATATTTGGATCTGGGATTGGATATTTTATAATTTTATTGGGTCTAAACCTGAATAACGTCCGCCCATTTACAGGCCTACATCTATCCAGCTCTATACCTATATTCGTTCATCATGGTTTTTAACCTTTAAAATACAAGATCAGACCCCAATGCAAATAACAAGGTAAAATCTTACAAAGTTACTCTCTCTTGCTGCGGTAAGTCATTCTGTAAACAATTGGCGACAAAAGAGAGAAAAAGCTTACATAAATGAATATTATAAAACTGAGCAAGAAAAATACAGTATAAATTTGTTATAGTTGACTAATCCAGGAAACGTAGCTCAGTTAAGCTCACTGTAAGTACCATGGGTAAAGTATTGTTGTTGGGGAGCATATATATGTTTGTTCTACATCTCTCCACACTCGGCAATAACACAGGCAAGCTTAGGTCGGTTGTTGGGTCCGGTGGCTACATTCTCTATCTTCCTTATGACCAGAAGACCATCTCCAATCACACGCTGCACAACGGAACATCACAATTTTCAGCTCACAACATTTCTCTGACTACCAATATTCAAAAGAATAGATAACATGGCTGAGAGTGTGTGTAGACTGTAGAAAAGCTCCTCAAAAGTTTTTGCTATTTCTTTTACTACAAGAGCTTACAGGCCCGAAAAATAAGATGGTTGGGGTTTATAAAGTATAAATTAACACTGCTGAAGAAGTGATTATGGTCATTACTATACCAAACACTGCTAAAGCTTATAGCAAAAAAATCTGACAAGTTATTGTTTCTTATCTTATCCAAACACCTTGACAACTTACTTTTAAACTTTTAAAAGTCCTTCAAGATATTGTTTCTTTTAGTTTACACCAAAAATCTTGACAGTTTAATTTTAAAATAAGATGGGAGCATAACATCTTGGGAGCTCTTAGAAGTAAGCTTGTCATATATTGTTGTGAGAAGCACAGGGGGGTGCTCGCAACAACTATGAAAAAGCAAAATTAAAAGGTTTGCAGAAGTTGAAAGCATCCTATAGGAATCTTCTAACTTCTGCACGTTTTGAAACTTGAAAACAGAGTAACACATACCCCGAAAACCACGTGTTTGTTGTCAAGCCAGTCGCACTTTGCACAGGTTAAGAAGAACTGCCATAGAGAAATTTGCACAATAAGAGTAATGTACAGAATCATAGGCATCATCAAGTAGTACTCCTAAGAGAAGGTGAGACATTGAGCCACATATTTTTTAAGTAAACTAACATATTTTTTCAGTAAACTAAGAAATCTCTCCAAAGGCTGAGATCTCTTACCTCTCATTAGAGATTCCATAACAGTGGGTTTAAAAAGATCAATATTTTATCTGTGTAATATCAACTGCTCAATAGAAGGTCATAGCTAAATTATTTTCACATAGCTGTCTTCTCAGTTCACTTTGACATGGGCAATAATTTTTTCAGAAGACAAACCTTAGAATATACATGTATATAAGGAGTTAAAAAAAAATTTGTTTTGTTACCTGACACCCATTCGAATTAGGCCCACTATTTGCCTGCCAAATATAATAAGATAAAACTAATCAGAACCAAAATGCTATACATAATCTTCCGTATGTAGAAAACTTCAAATGATGATCTTTTGACCAATGGCAAAATGACACATGTTAGCATGCCAGGACAAAAAATGACTAGTTTAAAAGCATCAACATGCAGCAAAACTAAGAAATAAAAACGAGAAAATCTAATAGGCACCTTCACATAAGAGAAATTGAGCAGAATAACGATTCACAGGATTCATATAAGAATTCAATTTTTACATTGTGCATGGTTATTAAATGTCAACATCTGAAGCCCCAATATTTAGGTTTACATTTGCAGGTAATCCAAATCTTAAACAATGATTATTGAGTTCAAAAGGATACACAATTCCTAACAGTTCAACACTGATCAAGTTAATGGATTCTTCGTTTTGGCATGACATAATTTGACGCAACTGCCTCAACCATGAAACGACAATACATGATCCATTTTAGACAAAAATGACATACCATCGATAGTAGGCCAGGTCCAGTGTGCTTTGCTATAAAATTTTCATCGTCAAACTTACTTCCATATATGGATACACATCCACTGCCATCACCCTGCCAATTAAGTGAAAATCAGGTAAAATATGGACTACATAACATAGTTCAAGTGTAAAGCTAGTTGGAGCATCTTAAGTACATTATGCTTCTAGATACTAAAGTGATTATACTCAATAATGTGATTATCAGATATTCTTGGCTTTCTCAAAATGGGTTCAACTTATTGAGTTGGACTGATCACTGAATGAACTTCTTGGACTATGAATTCTAAACGGGAAGAGTTTATATGAGTTACAAGTACAGCACATGCACCACAATATGGTGTTTCCTTCATAACAAATTTCCTTTTAACAAATCCTTTTCAAAGCAGTAACTTCATTAACGCAAGCAACATATCCATGGAAAGAGGAAGACATGAGAAAGATGATTAGACCTTCAGAAAATCACCAGCTTGAATCATGAAATCCTTAATCACTCTATGGAACTGGCAACCCTTGTACCCAACAGGTAATCCAGCTTTCCTGTTAATTTAAACCAGCAAAGCAGAAAAGACAACTAGATGTAAACATCACCAGAAAGAAAGATTTTTCAACTTGGAAGTACTTGAATATCCTATAACAGTATTTCTTGTCCTTAAGTTCAAAACTCCATATACTGATTGAGATGCTGAAGCTGAACTATATAAAACAGAAAGCAAATAATATAAAAAGTCCTGGATGATTCAATAAAAGTACCAAGTTATAAAAGTAAAACAAGTGACTGGAGAATTACAAACCTGTATTCGCCTGTACAGAACTGTCTGGAAAAAAGGTGAACAAGGAAATTGCTTAGTTAAAAAGTGTACCACTTAAACTTAAAGTGAAAAAGAAACAGAAGCAAAAGAAAGAAAAACAATGCAACCAGTAACATTACAGGCTATTATCACGAAAGTCAAAGAACATCACTACCAACAATATATGAGCTTTAAAATAGCAAAAGCATTCAATCAGGGGAAACTTTCAAACAGCCTCTCTCAGTCACTAAACTTGGAGGTTCCCAGGGACAATGGTGGTGATTCTCATTAACTGACTTCAAAAAGAAGGATGCATTATGGGCCAATACACAAACATATTTTCTCCCTTCAGCGCAGATATAAACTAAAACTACATATAACTTCATATAGAAACTAATAAAAGTCAGTACGAGTGTCCAACAGAACTTCAAATGTGGACCGCTCATTTGATTCAGCTCAGATATATGAAATCGGCAGCACAATCCCTTCATTCCCCTCTATTATGGACATTTTCCAAAGGTAAACCCGATGAGTTAAATCCGGATTAATAAACTCATTACATGTTATTCATATAAACCTCTTCTCTAATGCAAAACTGTCATGAAACATGAAAACATCAAAACAGGGAAGGAGAGGGCAAGGAGAGGGAGAGACTGAGATCCAAATATAAAACAGACAGCGTACAGAATACAAGGATCTGGAAACCTTTGCACCAAAATACAACGAAATTTCGCTCGTTAACCATTTTTTGCTTTCAATCTATATCATATTTCTTACTGATGGCTCTATTCATCTCAACAATAACTTGGATGTTATCCTCTATACATGCTTTTTGACTGCTACCACTACAATGCAAAACTTAACACAGAGTTGGAAACAAAGTGAAGACAAGGACATTGGAAACCATGACCGAACTGAGGTACTGATGCAAGTACCTTTTCTTCTAAATAAGGTTTATTCATATCTGAAAAAGGTGGACAATAAGTTCTACCAAAGTTAAAAACCTTCAAAATATACAACCCCAGGGAAACTCAGAACAAAATTCACTACATTCATCCCAAAATTTAACCAAACTTAGCCAATGCAGCAATTCGTGCATATATCTAGCCATCTCCTTTCCACGTCTTGATACCAATCACCTTCCCACCACATTTGATCATTCATAGCATACCTTAATACTATACAAACACATAATGCAAAGAGAAACATCAATGAATACTTAAGATCCACACATACTTACAATCTTTTCCATTACATAAAAGATAAGCTATAAATAAATACGAGGATTTGCAACTTATGGTTTATCGTCTGAAAAGGAACTGCAAAAAATTACGTAAAACGAATATAAATAGAAGCATGTTATCTAGGTGGCGCGTTGGTATTACCGGAAATTTTCTGCAGTTTTGGGGGTAACATCAGCAAAGAGCTCCATCTTGATACGACCAGCAGGAATATTGCCAATAGTAACATCAAAGAAGACGATGGGGTTTTTAGGGTTTGGCGGCCTCTGGTGCCACTCCACCGCCGGTCCTCCTCCATTAGCGCCGCCTCCCGACGCCATCGACAGATTATTGAGTTTCTTCTTACAGCTTCTACTAAAGCGAACAACTTTAGAAGGGGAGGTTCTTTCTAGAAAACTGCTCAGAGTGTTGAAACTTAATTCATTTGTTCAGGGCACTGCCGTACTAAAATAGTAAAATGGGCTGTTCGTTGGGAATTTAATTTTGGAACTATTAATTCGAAATCATAATAATTTTAAATTAGAAAAACGGAAAATCCTAAATAACTCCCCCACCCATTGGTCCAATTTCCTTCAACTCCCCCATTTTTATTCTCTCCCCACTAACTCCCCAACATACTTTATAAATCTCCTTTTACTCCCTATTTTGGCTGAATTTACGAAGATGCCCTTCAAGCTTATTAATTTTCCTCACAAACACTTCTAATTTCTTAATTAAATCAAAATATATATATATATATATATATATATATATATATATACCCACTGAAATTTTGTGAGTTGAATGGGAAATTCATGGATGAGAGAGACGTCGCCATTAGGGAGAAGCTGAACAGCGTGAAGGACACCTCCGGCGAGGTGAAGCAGCTCGAGGAGCAGGCGGCGGCGGTGATGAGGGCGGCGAGGGCGGAGATCGCGGCAGCGCTGAACAAGATGAAGAAGGAAACGCAGATTGAGGTAGAGGAGAAGCAGGCGGAGTGGAGGAAGAAAGTGGAGGCGAAGCTGCAAGAGGCGTTGGCGAGCTTGGAGACGCAGAGGGACGAGACTGTGAAGGCTCTTGATGCGCAGATTGCTGCTCTTAGTCTGGAGATTGTCAAGAAGGTGCTCCCTGTTTCTTGAAAATAAAATTTTCATCTTTACTGTGTAGCCCTTTTGTATTTGTAGTTAATTGAGGTCAAGAATTGTTGTATAATTGTTGAATGATGGAAATAATAATGCATTATAGTATCACACGGCATACCATTCGTACTAATTCAGTAATTGTACGTATCCTTTGTTGCGATGACACATCTTTCTTCATCTCGTATACACTTGTGAATATGTTCGTACATAAATGGTCGAATGCCGCATCTAATCGGTCATATCTCGTATAATTTCTGGAAAACAATCTCGTACACACTTATCAATATGTTCGTACATAAATGGCCGAATGCCGCATCTAATTGGCCATATCTCATATAATTTCTGGAAAACAATCTCGTATACACTTATCAATATGTTGGTACATGCATCTAATTTGTCATATCTCGTATAATTTCTGGAAAACAATCTCGTACACACTTATCAATATGTTCGTACATAAATGGCCGAATGCCGCATCTAATTGGCCATATCTCGTATAATTTCTGGAAAACAATCTCGTATACACTTATCAATATGTTGGTACATGCATCTAATTTGCCATATCTCGTATAATTTCTGGAAAACAATCTCGTACACACTTATCAATATGTTCGTACATAAATGGCCAAATACCGCATCTAATTGGCCATATCTCGTATAATTTCTGGAAAACAATCTCGTATACACTTATCAATATGTTGGTACATGCATCTAATTTGTCATATCTCGTACAACAAACACAAGTCACCACAACAAACACAAGTCAATACATCAAACACAAGTCACCACAACTGAAAGCCATACTCCACGAATCTCGGGAATCAGAAGCTATAGCCTCAGATTGGGGTGTAAGTGACGTTCTCGCATCTTCTCCTCGGTACCTAACAAGGCTGCCAAACAAAACAATGTAGCAAAATGCAACAGGTCAGTTTCATCATTGTAGCAAAATACAACATTTTAGCAAAATACAAAGTACCTGAACCCAGTCGATCCCATATGCTCGGTTTCATCATCCCTATCAGTGGCCTTAATATCAACATATGTCAAATTGAACGTTTTATGTAGATCAATCATGTTATAAACATCTTCATCACTCAATAACCTAACTTCATGATCCTTAGCATGAGGCGCAGTGTAGGTCAATCTTAATTCATTCATGTTTACCTCAGGCCAACAACCACATACAATTATCTTCAAAGTCGTCAAATTAAAGTCGACCCTAATTGAGATTACCTGCATTTTGTGATTATAACGAATACCACCAAGAAGACGCACAGGTGTGCTGCATTCACCAACTTCATGTGGGCTACCCATGTCTAATGCCGAAACAGAGGCAACAATTAATTCAGCAAACTGAGCTAAAAAATGGTGAAAGGAAAGAATTAATTCAGAGGCAACAATTAATTGCCGAAACAGAGGCAAAATTAATTCAGAAATTGCCTGAGATTAGCAACGAGGGGAGTCAATAATCAGTCCTACATTTCGTCGGCGAAGGTCGTCGGAGCCGATTACAGTAAATTGCATCGACGGGATCGGCGAGAGAGATGGCATCTTCTAAATGTGCAGAGAAATTGCGGGACAGGTTGGTACGCTAGGCAAGATGGAGTCGTCGCCGGAAACCCACAGGGAACGTCTTCAAATCGGCGCCGGCGGTAGAACACTTTCTTCCTCAGCGCTGCACCGATCCCCTTTTCCTTTTTTCTGGTTGTCAATGTTGAAATATACAATAACAATAATAATAGTAATAAAGGTGGGTAATATTATTAATGGTTAATCACTCAATTAAGTTATTAGGGGTTAATCACTCAATTAAGGCCATTAGGGAGCAAATAAAAATTCAAACTTTGATTTGGGGAGTTAGTAGGGATGGGCTAAAAATGAGGGAGTGAAGGAGGATTTTAACAAACCTTGGGGAGATAACAAAGACAATCCTTAGAAAAAATGTAGAAATTATAAAATATGAAACAAGGAAATAAAATATAAGAGAAAATTTCTTAATTGATTTGAGTAAAAGAAAATTAGAGTTCAGAGATAAAAAAAGAAACTATCTTAAATTGTTTAAAAAATAAATAAGAAAAGATAAAATATAAGAATCAAAAGCAACGTTACTTTTAATGAAAATATAGATATAAGGGACAGTCTCTCATAACTTCCCATGGAGTTGAAATATTTTCACTTACCCCCCTAAAATACAAATCATGAATTTATATTACATAATAGGATATAAATACTGCATTATAATATTTTTGTATTATATTATGTGAAATCCATACAATACATATTTGAACGTTTACATATGGTGATTTGTCCCCAAAAACACAAAATCCATGAATTTATACTACATGTTAGGATATAAATACTGTATTATAATATTTTTGTACTACATTATGTAAAATTTGTATTGAGGAGTTATGTCAAAATATGATGTGGTATTGGGAATTTATTCCACATTTCCCCTAGATATAATCCCTAATATACCATAATATTTTTCCTAAACCCCCAATTGGATTTTCACATGTTTAAGGATCAATTATCTATCAAACATTTTCTAAACCCTCCCCCAATTCGATTAAAAATACCAAATCACTCTTGATAAAATATGAAAAATTACCCTCATACCCCTTTCTTCTTCTTCCCCATTTTTCTTTTTTCTTTCTCCATTTTTTCTCTTGAAAAAACGTAGAGGTCCGACGTCCTCTTCGGCGCTGTCTCCGGCCATTTTTCGGAGATGGGAATATCGTGCTTTGACTCATTTTGATGACGCGACTTCATTGGTAGCAACCCCGTCTCATGAAAATGGCTGGAGAAGGCGTCAGGGAGGTCACAGGAAACCTGCAAATTTTCAATAGAAAATGGGCTCTTCGTCGCCGGTTTTTCGGCGATATTTTCCAACGGGATTTGTAACGATCTTGAAGATCTCGACACGGTGAATCTATTGCAAGTTACGGAATCGATTTTCATTAAGCGGTTTGGGAGTTATCGACATTTCTTTTTTCGAAAATTTTTAGATCTAAAATTCTTAGATCTGAAATTGGGGACAAATGGCTTCGAATTTTAAAAAACTAATCGAAGATATGGAACGAGAACGAGGAGTATTTTTTGGGGTGAATTTTTTGGGAATTTTTGGACCACCTCCGGTGGTGGTGGCGGCGGTGGTCCGCGAAGCTTGAAGGAAGAAGAAGGGGTGTGGAGAAAGCAAAAATAGTGTGGAAAAAATGAAAAAATAAGGACAAAATAGACTTTTTAGGATATTAGGGGATTTAGGAAAAATTTGTTGTGTATTGGGAATCTTAAATGTATAAAATTCAAATTGAAGGGTTCTGGAAAAATATTAGAGATAGTTGATCCTTATAAAAAAATGTTCCTTACTTTTATAGGAAGTTATTCGGTAGGATAGGTTACCAACAATAAAAAAAAAATGAGTGATACAATTGTGCTTTTTTAGAGGAAAAAATAAGTTATACAGTTTAGTAATTCATTTTATTTTATCATTTATACTAATTTTTATATTGCTTGCATTTTGAGTTTTTTTACTTTACCTTTTGTCTTATCTTTATATTTGTGTTTCACAGACCCGAGGCGTCAAATTACGGAAAAGAAGAAGGTAAATAATAATTTCACGTCTTGCTTGTTGGATAATTTTGAGTAACAAATAGCGTGATTTACTATGATAGTTACGAAGGTCGAGGTGAGAGTTCAATTCTCTTTTCTTAGGACGAAATTGCCTCGCTCAGGTGCTTACGGATTAACGACAATCGTCTCCCAAGATACAACGACCACTTCTCGTAATAGTAGCACTACAAATTACGAGATCAACGAACTCCAAGTGTTTAAAACTCTCTTAGAACTTAAATGCTTCTAAGTGTATTTGTATGTAATTCTAGAATTTGATGAATGAAATGCATAATAGTGGGGTCTATTTATAAATTTAGACGTACCTCCTCAAAAGGGTGCTTACCTTTTCATTTCTAGTTCATAATTAATAAGATACTTTTTCGGTTATTACCGAAAAAACGCAATGTTACAAAACACCTTTCCAGATAAAGTGACAACTATTCATCACAATTATTATGCGAAAGATCGTGTCTTTTGGAAACATTGCATATATTGAATATAATTATGTTCTTATTAATTGTTAACTTTAATCTTAATTTTCTCATTCAATAATTATTAGATTTTGAAAAATAAATATATCAGAATTCCATCAATCCCCCACACGAATGGAAAATTACCCTTATATGCATATGACTAATGCAGACACGTAAGAGAGTTCATGTGAACAATTATTGCATCGGGATAGGTAGCTTGTGGCTTTGAACCTTCCGTAGTGATGTATAATAGGATCTACTTGGCTAATCAGTGATCATGATGTCTTGAACTGTTCACCCATTAGTGTAGACCAAGACAATCATACTCACACAATAATCATTCTAACACTTGTGGTTTTCATGATTATGTCCGTTTCGGCCTTAGACAACATCTTGAATTTATAAGTGTTTTCATTTGAACCGGCCATATTCGCACTTACATAGGTGATCTCCTAATAAGGAGTATCCTGCTATACTCCACCTTATAGGTTTAGGAATCATTAGCTTAACCGCTTACCCTTTGCAGACCGCACTTTTATTGTTCTAGGAATGAGTTGGAAATAGTTTCCTAAGTGCTTGACTAGTCATTGTAACTTAGTTGTCCCATTGGACCAAGATCTTGGGATCTCCAGTCAACAAGGTTGGGTTACCATTACTTGGACTTTAATTAGTGGGTTTTAATCTCATTTCCCTTGATAAGCAGTATACTTGATCTCTCGATAGGCCTTAAGGTTTAAATGTGTAAAATGAGATTTGGGTCCAATTCTTGCACTTTGAGGTTGAAAACGTGAGCTATGCATGGGTTGTGGCTGAATTACATATTTTCCATGAATTTTCTTGCATGAATGGTTGCCTTTGCTTGCCCTGCATCTTACATAGCTACTGTTGTTGCTTTATTATTGTTGCTGCCAGCAACATTTTAATTTTGGGAAAAAAGGTGGCTGCTCAATGTAGCCACCCCGTGCATGTGTGTGATTGTGGTGTGACCTCCAAAGTGTAATTTGGGGGTGAGGTTCTGACCTGACTTACCCCCGTCGCCCTCTTATCATATAAGAAAGGCCACCCATATGGCCTACTCCAGCCATGCATGCCAACGAGTGCATAAGTACGTATTGTTCCGGTTTCGTTTTTATTCGTTTATTTCGTTGTTTAACTAACCCGATTATGATCCTAACTTATTATTTGATTATCTATGAATATGATATGTCTATGCCTTAATATGTTGATTAAGTGATAAGTATACGAGTATTTCGAACAAGAATGCATAATTACGTGTTTATGACGTCTCTTGCAAATGTCTTGTGTTTCAATGCATTCGTTTGGCGTTTTAAGTGATTTTTTTTTCCTCTAATTTTACCTTATGATGTTAATTTGATAATTATATGTTATGTTTTGGTATGTTTATAAATTTTATGCTATGAAACTCAATGTGTAAACGTGAACATTTAATTGCTACTTTGTGGCACCTTATTTGTATGTGCACCTAAATGGTTCATGATCGACTCTAAGTCATAATTTTACATTTGATTGTCTCAGATTTTGGTTCATGAGGTGTCTTCGCGAGTTCTCTTTGATAAAGGCGAGATTTAGGGTTGTTTTCTTTTTAGTTAATACGACCTACAACCCTATGTGCTCGTTTTCAAGCCCGCATGCGACTATATTATTATATTTATATAATAGATATGTGTTATTAAAGTATGTTTATGGCTTTATCCAATGATTTCGGGTTTTGAAAACTATATGTACAAGCGTATGCAAGCTTAAAATGTTTTGCAACGAGGCTATGCTCCAAACCGTGCCCCTCAAAGCTAGCTAAGGTCTACCTCAAACGTACGAATGGAATGACACTGAGAGGTACGTTAAGAATGAAAATGCTAAGTTGCAGGGTAAGGTATGAATGCAAGATACGTAATGTTATCTTCCATGTTGCGGGTAAGGAAATGAAATGGAATGAAATGATAATGTAATGTTAATGTTGGGCCCCGGAGACTATGGGTGGGGAAACTCGGTACGGCAGTGGGCCGTCGGGTAAACCCCGGACATAGTTTTCCATTTGAGGTATCACGAGAGACTCAGGGAGGTTGGGAAGGCGTGATATTCTTGAGTCGTCTGCATCAAAACCGGCGAGGACACGTTGTGGGATTGCAACCCCTTTGTGGAAGTTCACTAATGGATGGTTAGGGTAGCGCAACCCTTCGATCAATGGATTAAAGGTTGGATTGTTTATGAATGTTTTAATGTTCTTATGTTTAATGTTTAATGAGGAGTAACGATTGGATTGAACTTGGGGACAATAAAATGAAATGTAAATTCGTGAGACGAGGATAGACTTTAATGAAAGAAATGCAATAAAATGATAATGTATATGTATATGCAATTGTAAAGTTTTTACGAAAATGTTTTAGTGTGCAAAAACTATCCACGGCTGCTAAATCAATGTGATACGTGCTGTGCTCAACCCCCACACTCAATCGGTGGACTAGTTTGCAGGTTTTGGCTCGAGCTAGGCGGAGAAGTGTGTCGGTCGAGTATTTGGGTTTGTTTAGTTGAGTTGCGTTATATTTTGTATAAGTTCGATCTAATGTATAAGATTCGACTAAGTTATGTATTTTATTGATCATACGGATAATGTATGTAATTGAATTAATACCTTTGATTCGGACAGGCTTATAGGGATAGTTGAACTCGTCACTGTGAATTATAATTTATTTTATATGCTTGCTTCCGCTATAATTGTTTTGTTTGGCGCGCTCTGAGTTCGTTTTAGCTCCGCCTAGCCTAGAGTGTGTGTTGGTCTCCCGTTCGCTTCGGCTTGGGCACATGTATGAACTTTCATTTCATATATGTGTTCGGGTTTAGGTGCGGGGGATATGGTGACCCACCGCTCCGGGCGCTACATCGCTGCAAACCGTCACCGGAGGCCGCCGTACATCGCCGGAGAAGTCGCGGTTCTCCCAGCCGCGACTGAAATTCAATTATAACTCCGCCACTGCTTGTCGCCGAGCCATGATTTTGGTACCGTTGTGTTTCTCTCGTCAAGTACAACGATTTTGACTACTCATTCATCGAAATCCGTCGAGTATAGACCAAGTTTCGGGTTATGTGTGTAATCATGCATGTGGGTATATGTGATCGAAGAGAGAGAGAGAGAGACGGGAGAGAGGAGAGAGAAAGAAGCTGGTTGGTTTAACCGGTCAACCTTGGATCCGGATATTTTATTCCGGGTCCTAACGCCCGAGAATGACCGTAGGGAGAGCTAACGATGTCAGAATTAGGCAAATTGAGAGTCGACAAACCTATTTCAATGCCCGGATCGCGTTTAAGAGTTCCGTTAGGTCAAAATCTCGATCGAACGAAAAATGACCAAAACACCCCTAAAAAGAGAAAATTGCAAACAAGCCCCTAAACTCTTAAAGAGCTTAAAACAGGGCTACACAATGCATAAAATCACATAATTAAACACATAAAAGGCACGTTAAACATCAAGCAAGTGTAAATTAAATAATTAAACACACAGGGTAGATCACACGTGGCCCTAGCTCAGACGATCAGAAAAGCGGGTGTCATAGTAAGCCTACCTTGCTTCATGTTATCTAACCCTAATTGGGAAAAAAGTTATTGAAACAGATGCTTCAGATTTAGGATATGTATGTATATTAAAACAAATATCTCCTACTGATAAGAAAGATTATCTTTTCAGATTCCATTATGCAATATGGAATATTAGCCAAAAGAGAATTATGCTACTATATCAAAAGAAATATTGGCTATACAAAAAGGTGTTTTAAAGTTTCAAGATGATTTATATAATCAAAAGTTTATTATAAAAATTGACTGTCAAGCAGTCAAATATATGTTTAATAAAGATTTCAACACAAATGTTACTAAGCACATTCAGAATTTCAAAATATTATGAATGATATATTTAATCCTTATAGTGATTTTATCATCGTATATATAGATGATATTTTGGTATTTTCGAAAAATAGAAACTCATTTAAACATCTTGATATATTCAAAAAAAATTGTTATTCAAAATGGTTTAATTATATCTAAACCTAAAATGTTACTTTTTCAAACAAAAATCAGATTTCTTGGTCATAATATTTAAAAAAGGAAAATTACTCCTATTAATAGAAGTATAGAATTTGCTTCAAAATTCCCTGATCAAATTATTGATAAAAGTCAAGTTCAAAGATTTTTAGAAAGTTTAAATTATATTTATCCTTATTATACAAACCTAGCTAAAGATACAACTATTTTATATCCTAAACCTTAGTTAGAAAATCATACTCAGATAGTTAGAGAAATAAAAAATAAGATAGTAAGTCTACCTTGCTTAACGTTAACTAACCCTAATTGTAAAATGGTTATTGGAACTGATAACTCAGATATAGGATATGGAGGTATATTAAAATAAATATCTCCTACTGATAAGAAAGAATATTTTATCAGATTCCATTATGGAAAATGGAATAGTAGCCAAAAGAATTACACTACTATATCAAAAGAAATATTGGTTATACAAAAATGTGTTTTAAAGTTTCAGGATGATTTATATAATCAAAAGTTTGTTATAAAAACTGATTGTCAAGCAGCCAAAGTATATGTTTAATAAAGATTTCAAAACAGATGTTTGTGGGAATGTTATTTTTTTTTCCATTTAATAGATCTACGAGTAATAATCTCATGATTTACTAAAATTAGCTTCTGTGAAAATGGTTCCATTTAATGGTTTATCAATCATTTGACAATGTGGATTCAATGTTTGCAAAGGTTTATAATAAATTCTATAACAAATACAAATAATTTCAAATCTAGGAGCATAATTATAACCATGCGTTTTAACATTCAAAATTAAAGCATCCAAAATATTAACATCATATAATGATAGTTGTAAATTAGGATAAACATTAAAATATATTGGGCTAAGTGTCAAGCTAAATTGTATCATTCCCATTAAAGCTTGTTTCCAGTCTAAATTTCTACCATCTTTGAGAGCTGCTATAAAACTCTTTGGTAATCCTTTTAAAGTAAATGGCTTAAAAGAATCCTGTACTAGCCCAATATGAATAAAGTTATATAATCTTTTATATTTACTGAGATCTCTATTAGTGAGTAATCTCATTATCATATCATCTTTATTATGAGGAATTGTTTCTTCGCTGGTTTTAACCCTATGCTCTCAAAGATTCCAAATTTATAAATGACTTTTGGATCTACTTTAGGAATAGTCCGTTTATCAAGTAAATCTAAATTTGAATAGATATCATACTCTTCTTCTATATTGTTTTTAAAAGTATCTCTGTTTCTTATGATATTCATCATAAATAAATTGTTTTGATTAATACCATAACCTAAAATCAATATTCATGGCACTGATACCATAGCGAGGGATCTTTTATATAGAGCGAAATTTAAAGTATGATAATAATAATAATAATAATAATAATAATAATAATAATAATAATAATAATATAGGTTATCTTGTATTTCAATTAATAATATATATTTTGAATTATAAACATAAAATTTGGTGACGACAACATATAAAATACATACTCAAATAAACGCATATCTGAGCTCATGCCATCATTGTGGATGTAATTGTCAAACAATTGCTGGTCTTCTGACCCAAAGCAAAAGAAACAAATTCGCTGTTTCTTGTAGGAGTTTAAACGAGAGCTTCTTAATTCAAAATCAGTTCTTCACCAAATAAGAGAAGAGAATAGTTGTTCAGCAATAGGAGCAACAATGAAATACAAGACCAGTTCTCTTTATTATCGGGTCTACCAGCAGCAACACTACAAAGCAAGACCCACAGAATCAGAAGTAGTTGCTTTTATAGAAATTTTTCAGGAAATCCGAGGCACCTTCATCCTTTGATCCCACATCTTGGCTAACTTCACGGTTTAAAACATATTGACCGAGAATGTGGTGACGCTGTTTTGCATGCTCCACAATGTTACTCAACTCCTCTGTGCCCTTGAAGAGCAGCATATCAATCACCTGCAAAGTTGTCAACTTTTGTGAGCAATAGGAAATTAACACAAAAAATCATATTTGGTCCTCCAAGTCAAGAGTCCTCCAATACTGACCAAAAAAAAGAGTCGTCCAACAATTTCTCTCGTTTTGTCGATAGACCAAGTTATCGTGTAACAAACATCTTTAAACCAAGCCAAGGCACACTGACAAACATACATAGTATATATTGGCAAGGGGAGAGAGCCATATAATAAATGTTTTTAAACCAACTCAAGACACACTTACTAACATACATTCACGGATATACATACATACATGCATACATATGTAGCATCCATAGGAGAGGGGGGGAGGGAGAGCCTTCAAGGGAAATCCTGTGTTCATTTCTATATAAGAAGAGAAGAGTCACTTGGATTGGTAACAAAATAGCAATTATTTGCATTGCAATTCATAGATTATGCTCTTAGATATTGGTTTCATCAAGTCTTTTGATCCAATAATTCAAACATTTCGACTACCTTGATCAATTATGAAACCTAAACTTTAGAAAACCAGTACAAGGACAGAACACTGCAGCAGAAGTACCATTTCTAGCAAAATATAAGTTTCAAGAGATCGAAATTAACTGTTTCTGGAAACCATGAGACCCAAACACAAAATAATTTAAGGCAATTAGAAACTAGAAGCTCCAAGATTGTATTCAGCAAGTACTTGATTTCTCTATAAGCTGATGCTTTTGTATGCAATCTACCACTGAACTTAGACTTGCTACTAACCACTATATGCATTTAGTTTGAACAATTACTTGAATGTGACTACTAAAACATTGATATAAGCTATGTGCATCTTATATCATGTTATAGGTTGTTCTCAAAATTATTATTCTAACTCAAATAAATTATAAAAAGACATTATTTCTCTTATATTTGCCTAGTGCTCGAAATTTCCCTCTCTTGATGATCCAATAATCAACAATCTACCATATTTAGACAAAGTGACATGGACCATTCTCAAACAGTACCTGCCAAGGTTGCAGGGTCAAGCTTATCTTCTCTGTCACTCAAAAATTATTGGATGGAATCACAAAACAAGAAATGGTTACAAATGTTGTTCAACAAGTCAACAATCCCATAACCTAAAGAAGATTAACGCCTAGATGACATTGTTCTAAGCTCCTTCATCTCTAGCCAATACAAGATAATCACAAACTGATAGTAGCATTCCCTCAGTCATCAAATTTGGCATCACAATTAAATTGGGACTACTCTACCCGTACAGCCAATCAATAATTACAACTCTCCGATAGAAATAAATATAGAACACATCTTTCACGACATAACCTAAAAATAGATGGAAGAAAAAGAAAATTAGAAAAACAATAAAATGGACCTTGGGGTTAGTGATGTGAGCGTTCTTGCGGATCTCAGAGGCGACGGTGGAGCGCAGCTGCGATGGGGTTACAACGTCGTCGAGGTTGTAGATGTCCATGACTGTGGGGATGGATCTGCACGCCGTCTTGAAAAACTCGAACACGCGGCGCCGCGCCTCGGCTAGGTTCGCCGAGTTAGGCGGCACGCGCACGTACTTCACGCTGGAGGCCATTTTTCGGAATTTTACTTCTTAATTTCAATTTCTGTTAAAGCAACAACAACGAAGAGGCAATTGCCTGGACCCTGGAGCGGTCGAGATGGGAGACCTGTGCCTTCTAAGTTCTAAACCAAGCCCATTTGCATATTGTACATTTTTAATTGTTAAAATAATAAAATAGAGAATTAAGAAACATCCCCCAATAAGCCAAAATATTTATGGATAATTAATCAAAGATCCCACCATACTTCAATATTTTTCCTAACCCCCCCATTTAAGTTTTTCTATATTTTAAGGATCAATTATTCATGAAATTTTTTCTAAACCCCCTATTTCATGTAAAAATACTAAAATACCCTTAATAAAACATGAGAAATTACCCCAATGCCCTTATTTCTTCTTCCCCATTTTTTCCCTTTTTTTTTTTCTTCTTCTTTCTACATTTACAGGAAAACGCAGGTTTTCTCACAGTAGCTCCGGCGTCGTCTCCGGCCACTTTCCGGAGACGGCGCCTACGTGTTTCAAGTCGACTCGATGACGCGACTTCATTCGTGGCAGTCCCGTCTCACGAAAATGGCAGGAGAAGGCGTCGGAGCTCTCCTGAAAATATGGGTTTTTTCAAGACAAAACAGATTTTCCGTCGGCGACATTCCGGCGATTGTTTTGGACGATTTTTGTATGGATGCTGAAGATCTCGACACGGAGAGTCCATTGCAATTTACGGAATCGATTTTCGTTAATCGGTTTGGGAGTTATTGACATTTCTTTTTTTGAAAATTTTAGATTTGAAATTTGGGACAAATGGGTTCAAATTTTAAAAAACTAACCGAAGATATGGAACGAGGACGAGGAGTACGTTCCCGGTGAATTTTTCGGGAATTTTTGGACCACCTCCGGCAGTGGTGCGGCGGCGGCGCTCCGCCAGCTTCAAGGATGAAGGTGATGATGATGAAGATGAGGTGTAGATGAAGTAAAATTGGATTGGAAAAAGTAAAAAGACGAGGACAAAATAGACATTTTAAGTGATTAGGGGGTTTAGAAAAAATGTATTGTGTAATGGGGATGTTAAATGTATAAAATTTGAATTGGGGGGTTTTGGATAAAAATTAGGAACACTTGGTCCTGTTCAAAAATTAGCCTAAATATTTATCCTGAACTCCAATTTGGAAAATAGTTATATTAGATTTTTGTTATCCTTTCTATTTTTTTAAAACCCTCAAATCCTATAAAAGTACCACAATACCTTTATTAAAATGAAGAAGGACACAGATATTCATTGTCTTTTTCATCGCGTCACTGGTTTTCTTCTTTACAATAAGCTCATCGCCCGTGACTCTTCTTCAGCGACAAACGGGAAAAATTAGCTCCGACAAGACTGTTGTATCTACAAAAACCACAAATCGACATTCTAAACGCTATTTCCTTTTCTTTTTTTTTTTTAATTTCTCGATTTATTTTTCTTTAACTAGACAAACAAACTTTTAAATAACTAATAAAATGTTGAGCAGCCTAGCTTAACTCCAAAGAGGAAACCTGCACACTAAAAGGTTGAAAGGAGAGGGTTAGTCTACCGAGTGAGTAAGGGGGCTAATGCACACCCACATATTATATAATATAGAGTAAATCACTTATTAAACAAAAGATTATGAACTGAGAGTAGGGTTCCGCATACCAATTCCGATTTCAAAACAAACGTATATGTATCATATTCATAACATAGTTTAGCTTAACTTTAAAGTCCTATCCCATTTCATAATTGTACATAACATACAAAAGCTCGGCGAGTATAAGCATCCAACCTTACTACTCATAAATCTACCCTAACACGTAGCACTTTGCACCCGAAGGCATCCAGAGGTGGCTCTCGTATTAGAAAAGAAAAAATACATAACATATCCAACCTCCTTCAAGGTGGTTCGGGTCACTAACCCTTACCAACCTAATTACGTATGCACATGAGGTAATGATCCCACATCGTGCCTTCTCCGGCATCCACCGAAGGCTCAAAGCACCACGCCTTCCCTAACTCCCTGGTCGCACGTAAGTACTTCAAATGGGAATTGCGCATAGGCTTAATCCCGACGACCCATTCCGTCCCGAGTATCCTTACCCACAACTCCCGGGGGCCCAACATGTGACGCTCCGTCCTTTCGGCCGTATAGGTATGACGTCACGAGTGAGCTATATACACATTTAAATTATTTAATTATGCTCTTATGTGTTTATTATGTGATATATGTTGAATATGATTGATTTAAATACAAGAATTTTGATTTAAGTGTTTGAATTTTTGCTCTATGTGCTCCTTTGGTTCCGTTTGACTCCGACTTCGATTTCCAAACTATGTGGCTATGTGAAATATTTGATATATATGTGTTATGAACTCTTTTATGTGTTTATTTAATGCTTTGAGACTCGTTTGACTAGGTCTTGGACCTATTTTGTGATTTTAGGGACTTAAGGGCCTTAAGTACAAATTAGGGTACCTTGGGTTCTGATTCGCATAACTTGAGTTCAAAAATTCGGATTCGAATTACGACACCACCGTTGGACTCGTTTTGATAATTCAGATCCAATGGAACTAGCCCTATATTTTTCTAAGCCCGTTTGAATATCCGAAACTTCATCAAACTAAGACGTTTGTACCAGATCCTCTAACCCGCCCATTTTAGCCATATTTGGCCCGTTTAGACTTGTTTTGACCCGATTCTTGCCCCATTTCCTTCCAAAAAAAGACACAAACTCATTCTTTCCCTCACTCTCTCATATCTCGTTCCACACCTAGGGCAAGAAGAAGGGAGAGAAGCAACAAGGGCACCTCCATTCTTTCACCCTTTTTAAGCTCAAGACAACTTCAAACTCAACCATTTCTTGAAGGTAAGTGCAGTTTCGGATATTCCTCATTCTTGTGCATCTTTTAAGCCATGAATTTCTTGTTTTGAGCATGCTTTCTTGGTAGAGGTAGAAGAATATGAATAGTGATAGGTTATGCGAAAAATGTGAAGAATTTGCTCCTCCTTGCTTCATTCTTTAATCCAAGACTTGTTTTATATTCCTTCTAGATTCCTTAATTCATTCTTGGTCTTGTATTTGATAGAGGTTTAGTGTTGTGTGACTTGCCATGGTTGTACCTCAAGCTTCTTGCCATGGAATTGAGTTTTGATGAAGATTTTTGCTTCCTTGTGCCGGTTGATCTCAGAGTTGTGTGCTTATTTTTAGCTTCATTTTTGTGAGGTTTTTAGTCCCTAAGCCCCTCCCCTCGTTTTCCCCTATTATGGTGTGTGCTTGGGTGTGTTTAATGTGTGTTTTGCAGGTGGAATCACAGAGAAGATGAAGTCTGGGCCCGTTAACGCCCATTAGTGCACTTGTGAACAAAATGGGTGTAATGGCCATTAGTGAACCCTGGGTTTCTGACCTCACTAACGTTCGTTAGTGGCCAAGGGACTAACGGTCGTTAGTCCCCTCAAGATTGGTGTTCTTGTGCTTTGATCGTTTCTTTGCTGGTTTTGCTCTTTTCCCTCCCCGATCTTGATCCTTGTGTGTTGTATGCTTTTTTATATGTATGAATTGCTATGTTATGACTTGTTAATGCTTGTGTTTGATATGTTTTGAGTTTGAGTAATGTGTTATGATGTGACTATGCAAGTTTTGGCATGATTTGGATTCTTTTATGCAAATATGAACTTGAATGCTCGACGTGTTATCTCTTGTTGTCTCTTTTGCATCACTTGCATCCATTTGCATTTGTCGAGCGTCTATTGTTAGGAATAGTTCCCTTAAAGCAATGTTTATACTTTACTATATCCTTGTAAAATCACAAACAGTCTTTGAATAATAATCGAGATGATTTTGTTCATAGGCAATCACTTCTTTATGTGCTTATTTATATCTGTTTAGGTTGACTGTGTTTTGCATGTTTTGAACTCCCCTAATCTTATGAGGCCGTTAAAAACTTTGCCCTTATGAGAACGGTACATGAAATAAGTTCTTAACTCCATAGGCGAGGATTAGAAACTTCTCCAAGTCGATGAGTCCGACAGACAGTGAGAGTGTCGACCTTGACTCCTTTGAGACTTGTTTATGTGATTATGTCCTTTTGAAGGATCATTCAGTTTCATGGAATGATAAGTGCATACGATGATGCATTCATAATACAAAAGAGTGATTGTTACAAGAACTTCATCACTGAGATGTCCCGCGTGAGAACATTCCTAAATGGGAAAGAAAGTCTCCTAGAAACTTCCAGATTAGGAAATATCTCATAGGTCAATGACGTGATTAATAATCCTTAGACTTGAGATTCTGTAATATCTCATATGAGCTAACTCAGTAATCTTTGATATAGGCTCAAAAGGGTGTTGCCATATAGACACCCGAACCACGGCCTATGTTGGGTTTACACAAGTGACATATGTAGAATTAGTAGAATCGATAAAGGACCTACACTTGTTAAGAACAAGAATGATCTCTTACTGATTGAGTTGTTCGTAGTCCATTAAATATTAAACCCTTGGCCAAGGTGGATAAAAGGTCAAAACATCAAGAAAATGGGATTTTCTTGGATTGAGATCTAAATGGATATGAAGCGAACTTAACTTTAAAGATCGAGAATATTAAGGCTCTGAGAATATTCCAATGCCTTAGTTCTTGATTGAGAGATGGAGTTGTAAGAGGATCGTATTTCACTGATTGTCATTGACTGAAAGGTTCTTCGATTCATTTCATTATTCGGCTAGGGGTCACACACCAATTGCTAGATTACGGTAGTGTGATCTGTGAAGTGATTATTTAATTATGAGAATTAATTAATTACTGTCACTGCTAATCGAATAATGAACCTAAAGGGTCACACACAAATGCCAGAATACGAGGGTTATGGTAGGTTGTTAATTGGATTAACGAAGGATCAAAATATTGATCGAAATGAAGCCACTAACACATGGGCATTGCCACGTGTCAAGGACACATGACTGCCACGTGTCACACATGTGGCTTCACACGTGTGATTATTTCACACAAGAAATTTGTTCTAGAATTAATTAATTAAAATGTAATTAATTAATTTTGATCTTTTAATTAATTATGAATTAATTGTTAAGACTATTCTCAAATTACTTAACCCAATAAATAATTAATTAGGAATTGAATTATTTATTGAATATTGACTTTTGACTTTAATTAGTAAAGGTTGAAAAGTCAAACTTCCTATTGTAGGAGAGAGAAGACATCTCTTGCTAGACTTGGAGAATAACTAGTTAAGAACTTATTATTCCAATTAAATTCATAATTAAATTAGTTAATTAGTGAGCCAGAAATCAAACACCACAAGATTTGGAGAAGTCTCCTAGGGTTCAAACCCCACTAGTATAAATACTAGTGGGGTACTTCTCTTATTCTTTAGACTAACGTTCTTGAAGCGTTAAGTTTTTGAGAAAAAATAAAAGAAAAGTTTTCAAAGTAAAATATCCTAGCCTAACACAAGCCATAGAACTAGCATTCTCACTCGCTTGATCGTGTTCTAGGACTGGTGCGGATACGCTTTGGAGGATTGCCTACTGTTGGGTCTAATCGAAGGATGTTCGAGGGACATTCCGTTTGAAGGGTGTTTGATAGGCGTTATCGACATCACAAGAAAGCTTCAATTAACGTGAGTTTCTTGATACACCCTACGATACGATACGAACATTGCAAGTCTTTTAGATCCGTTTTGGAAAAAAAAAAAATTAAACTTCCGTTGCGCATACTCTGTCGTTTTCCAACATCTATATGGTTCATTTTGAGTCTTAGTGTTGTCTTTGGTGTTTAGGTTGTCCATGTGGAGCTGCTCCGAAGGTGTGTTTTGGCTTGCTCAGTCTGGTTTATTCGTCAATGTGAGGTTTTCTTTCTTTTAGTTACTTTGACCTACAACCCTATGTGTATTTTGAGCCCGCATGCGACTTATATATATTACAATTTAGTCCTCGCCCTTTCATTTATTACATATTAGTCCCTAACATTTAATGTCCGTTTGAGGTCCTTGGGTTCTGTTAGGTTTTCGTTAAAAAAATATTTTTTTTTTCAAAAATACCCTGAAGGACTGTTTTGTTATATGATAAATTATCAGAGGTCGTTTTGTTATTACATAAACAGCAGGGATGATATTGTAATATTTTTCACTGATACCCTTGACTGTCTGACTTCTTTTTTACAAAAAATAAAATCTGAATAAACCATATTTTGTAATTGGCTGATTTACCATCAATTACGTTATACCCAAGGCCTTAGGAAAAATTTGACAATCCCAACATTCATTTCTCTCATTTCAAAGACGCACTTCTCTTTAGAACGAGAAAACCCTAGAATGGAAAGTCTCTCTCGCCATTGAAGAACATTTTGAGCTCCAAAATTTAGCTGAATCTTCCTTTTTATTGCTCAAGAGACTCGTTTCTGTTTGATTCTACAAGGATCTTGAAAGACCAGCATTGTAGGTTAGTGACCAGCATTCCTTTCTCGTTTTTTTGTATTTTTTGTTTTGGTTAATGGTTTAACCTCAAATTAATCGGTGTTTTGACGTCATAAATGTCTGATTTTGGGTTCTTCTGTAATAACTTGGTTTGTTAGTTAGGGTTTGTGTACAATGCATAAAAATTTTCTGAAATGAGACTAATTTTTTTTCCGATTTCTTTGCTTTTGAAAACCCTTGTTTTGATGATCATTATTTTTGCTCTTTTTAATGGAAAAATTTTACATTTTACGCGAAAGCCCTAAAATTTTCGACAAGGGTTTCTTTCGTTTTGTATACATGAGTGATTTTTAGCCATTTTGAGTGGGTTTGGATCGTTTCTAGATTTTTTGAGGTGTTTTTTTCTCTGATTTATTTTTTGAATTTTTGATTGGGTATGTAGGCACTACGGGTGACAAAACCTACACGTTGGTGGTGCACTACAAGGACAGAATCGCCAGTCTTTATAAAATTGACCTAGATAAGTACAGTGTTATAGATTTTAGAGCTGACCTGGTGTAATTAATTGAGCCAGTTGATGATGATTATAAAATTTTAGGGAGTACATTTGGTGGTAGGGGTAGAATCAATGTGGAATCTGATGCAGATTTGTTAAGAATGTTTGAGAGAAACTCACAAGATGAATCATTTGATGTGTTTTTAGTTCATGCCTCTAATCAACCTAGTGTCAATCTTGAAAATGTTAATGCATCTAATAATGAAGGTAATGTTGATGAGGTTGTTGGACATGGGAATAACAGTTGTCAAGTAAATGAATCTGCAGGAAATGGAAATAAAACAAGGAAAGAAACTGCTTCTAAGACTACAAGGGTTGTTGATAAAAGTAAAGGCAAACAAACTGTGGGGGGTAGTACTAATAAGACTTCAAATGCTTGTGAATTGGATGGTGATGAGGATTATAACTCAGATGATAGCTTATATGTACCTGATATTGACTTAGAAAATGTAGATAATATTGACTTTGATGCAGCCAATGACTCTGATGACATGTCTAACTATGAGAGTGATGATCATTGTGAAGAACAAAATATGTCTGATGATGATCCTTTGAAAGGTACATTCAATTATCCCCAATCTGATTTTGATGAGGGTACTGGTAGAGTTGATTTAAGGGTGGGTAAATACTTCAGAAATGTCAAGCATTTAAGGAGAAGATTGAAAGATTATGTGATTCAAGAGGGATTTACAATGATTAGGAAAAAGAATGACTTGAGTAGAGTAAATCATGGTTATTCCTGGAGGATGCATGCTTCTATTATGTTGGATGGTGTTACTTTCCAGCTTAAAACCTATAACGGTGTTCATACGTGTTTGAGAAGTGACTGCACAAAAGAAGCAAGTGCAAACTGGTTGTCTTCTAAAATTGTAAAGTTATTGAGGAAAACTCCTGACTTGACACCTAAAGACATAGAAGCAAAGTTGCAGAAATATAACATTAAGCCTCCTTACATGCAGATTTATAGGGCTAGGTTGAAGGCAAAAGAGGAGATTGAAGGTAGCCATAGTAAATCTTATGGCAAACTTCCTTATTATGCTAGAGTTATGCCCCCAATTTAATGAAGGAAGCCTTGTTACTTTACAGTCTTATATTCCAGAAGGACCAAACCTGAATGTGATACCAACCTTTTTAAGATTTTTTGTGGGCTTGGAGCCTTTAAAAAAAGGTTTCTTTGTTGGTTGCCCTCCATTTCTGGGTTTTGATGGGTGTCATTTAAAAGGGCAGTTTGGAGGGGTTTTATTGGCAGCCATTGGGTTGGATGACAATAATGGTCTTTACCCTTTGGCTTATGCTGTGGTAGAGACAGAGAATAAGGAGAGTCGGACATTCTTCTTTGAAAATTTAGGCAGAATGTTAGATGGCTTTGATCCAAGCATTCCTTGGACATTCATGAGCGATAGACAAAAGGTAAATGCAATCTATTTCTTACTATTTCTAAGTATTTTCAATTTTAAGCAATTTTTATCTTGTTAATAATATGTGATTCTTTGTTTTGTAGAATCTAATTCAGGCAATCAATGAAGTTGTTCCTCATGCGAACAACAGAAGATGTGTAAGACATATATTTGCAAATTTCAGATTGAAGCTCTCTGGACATGCTCTCAAGAAATATTTCTAGGAGGCAGCAAAGTCATACAACAGAAGAGGATTTACTTTTGCTATGAACAAGGCGAAAGAGATCAACCCAAGGGCACATGCATACTTGATGGACATTCCACCCCACATGTGGAGTAGACATGCCTTTAATCCAGTAATCAAGAATGACCATTGCATAAATAACTTATCTGAGTCATTCAACAGCGGGATTAACAAGCTCAGAGGTAAGCCAATACTTACTCTTGTTGATGGTCTTAGGGGTAAGATAATGAGTAGACTAAACCAAAGAAAAAATAGAGGAGAAAACTGGAAGAACAAGATTGTGCCTACTGTTGACAAAAAATTGAACCAAATTAGAAATGATATAAGAAAATGTTCTTTGTTAATGGCTGGAGAGGATAAATATGAAGTCATGGATGGTCCCACACACTATATTGTGGACATGGTTGCAAATAGTTCTCAATGCATAAAGTGGGACATTTCTGGTATACCATGCAGGCATGCACATACTTGTATTGCATACAGGAGAGAGAGACTAGAAGACTACACAGCTTCATATGAGATGCAAGATATGTTAATCACAAGTGGTACCAAGATCTAATGTTGTGAGATGCAAGATATGTCACCAAATGGGACATAACAGAAAGACATGCCCTTCAAGACTCCAGGTACTACATTTATGTGATTTATTGAGTGTTAATTTTATTCCGCAAATGGTTTTTAATTTGATTATTCATGCAGGAAAATAATGTCCAAAAAGGCACTTCAGCTACATGTAAATCTCTTGCTATACTATGTTAATTTAGCTACTATATGATTCATAATGATTTTTAATTTGATTTCAATATTCATGTAGGAAAATAATGTCCAGGGAGGCATCTCAGCTCCATCTACTCAACCTCATTATGCTGCTGTTGTAAATCTCTTGATATTCCCTGTTAATTTGTCTATTATATGATTCATAATGATTTTTAATTTGATTTCAATATTCACGTAGGAAAATAATGTCCAGGAAGGCACTGCAGTTCCATCTGCTCAGCCTCATTCTGCTGCTGATGAAAATCACAATATTGAAGGTTGGATGGAAGCTGACTTAGACGCATTATATGCTAGTCTGGACCAATGGGAATCCCAGTTAGCTTGTTCCTGAAAATTCTACTTTGGACAATGATATATCTGGTATGATCACATTTAAAAGGAAGAAACCTTCAGACTTGAATGCAAATGCTTCAGGTATTAATTTATGATTAAGATTATAAACCTGTTATTGATATATGTTAATGGTTTATGATCATTTTAACTGTAACACCCCAAACGGAGGATGCCACATCCCCCGCACTATGACCCAGACCCAGAACATGAAATGGAAATCCATGCCCGAATCCGAATCAGAGCGAACGGGAGACCAACTCACACACTAGGTTAGGCGGATCTAACTTGACAAAAACTCAGAGTGCGGAAGCAATTAAAACCAACAACAATAGATAGCGGAAGCATTTAAAACAAAACATGCAAAGCAGGTGACGGGTTCAACTAGCATAGATACCTAATCCCGAATATCGACATACATAATCCAACATAATAAACAACATAAATATCATCAATATCTAGTAACAACCAAATACTATCTTACTAACCCCACACGGGTTGAAGTCTAAATAGAACATAAACATAATCTGCAAATGTGAAACATAAACACATAAAATAAGTAGAGTATGCGACAAATGCATCCTAACACCTACTAGACTGACAAGTATGACTCAGAAGACTCACTTCCGCCTAGCTCAAGCCAAAAGAACCTGCAACTAAAAGATAAAATGAGGTGTCAGTCAACTGACTGAGTGAGGGGGGCTAACGCACACCCACAATATATATATAGAGTACAGCACATATCATAAGGGTGGACTCATGAACCGGGATTAGGGTTTTGCACGCTAAAACAGTTGAAATACCCAAAATAGTATAAGTTTGGAAAACCATTTAGAGAAGCCTATCCCGTTTCACAAATCCCATATATTCATAACATATACCCGGCGAGTACGGGCTTCCAACCTTTACTCCTCATAACTGAACAGAACATAAAGCAGAATCAATCCATCCTCTACTCCAATGATGGAAGAGCCACGCGTTGGCCCTAACCATCAATAACATACATACAAACCCTCAAGGGGTAGCGAACCCACAAGAGTCCTCCCCGGCTGTACACCGAAGGCTCAAGATATCACGCCTCCCTCATCGCCCTAAGGTCGCGCAATGATGTCTCAAATGGAACTAGCACAGTGGCTTATCCGACGGCCCTATGCCGTGCCGGTCTCCACTCGTACCAGCTCCTGGATCCACATAACATAACATACATACATATGCCAATATTTCATGGCAACTCGCTACAGAATCATAATATATTAGAGTTTTCCAAAATAGCTTACATATGCCTTAATACTTAATTTTTCTTCAAAACCAAGGATGGTCCACAAGGTCATAATCATATCATATCCAACACATATCTAATCATACATAGTATATAACCGCATGCAAGGATTGAAATCATCATTTTAAGGTCATAGGTCGCTTAACTATACAAAATCCTAAACCTCACCTCGTGAAAGTAGAGTCTGAGAGTGTGAAGGGCCAAACACTCTAAACCTCGGGCCCACCGACACCACCAAACTCTGTGACAAGACATACAGAAGCCCAGACTTAGACTCTATATGAACCAAACAAGACGCACGGCGTTGCTCAACATGATCGTGGTTATGCATAAGTGTTCATGTTGTGCTTGGATAAGGTGTCGTGGTCATTCAAGGCATATCAATGCTCAATAAGGTCATATTTATAAGCAACCATCACGTAATTCCATATCCAAAGATGCACAATCAATTTAGGAAGTCAATGTATTCACAAATGCATATTAAATCATCCAATGTCACATAGTTCAATTATAATATTAGAATTAAGCATCAAGTTCATGTCGAGTTATAAAGTGCATAAGTAAGAGCAACTTGATCGTATAAACATACAAAGTTGTTGTGCGTAGATGGCATGCTTGATACAAATAAAGAGTACATTTAATTCACTTAAGATCATACTTTACAACTTCACAACATGTTTGGTACACAAGTTCAAATCACATTCGTAGTTTCATAAATATTACACTTACATCCCCTAAGTTATTTATAAAAGTTTAGAATTATTACACATACATCCCCTTAGTTGATTACTAAGCATAATTGTTCGTTTAAAGTGTTTATATAGTTATTCCACTAGGAATTAATTACTTACAAACATGACAATTATCAATTTATCGTAATTCATAATATACCATTTTCAAGTAGTAAGAGTAAATCAAGATATTACAATTCTAACTCCTATCATGCATAAAGTCTCAAGTTTTCAAGCATCCTTCATGTATCTAAATTTAATATTGGAAACACAATTTACAACAAACATAACATTGAGAACGTCTCAAATTCATATAGAGAAATCACAACATGTTCGTTCTTCTAAAATATCATTCAAGTTCATTTAGTCACATAAAAGATTAGTTTCTAGATATTACACTAACACCCCTTCGTACTTAACAAATAGCGTAAATTCATCACATCGGGATTCAAATTGTAAATCGAAACATTCATACATATCACAATCTATTCAACACATGTTTTCATATACGATTAGAATACATCTCGATCAACAAACCAACAATAACCAATTTATTTGCACTTAAAACAATTAATTCAAATAATCACAATTACGTAAAATAATTCGTAATAAATAGATCGAGTGTCCGATTAACGAACGGAAGGTGGCTTTGAACTCACCACAACGAGACGAACATTCTGACCAAACGCCGCCGGAACACCACCACTGTAGCTGCCGAAATTTGGCCGGACCGCCGCCGGGCCGCCGCCGAAGGTCGCCGGAAAAATCCCAAAAAATCATTCCTGAATGAAGTCTTCGTGTCTGTTCCGAATCCTCAATCAATTTCTGGAAATTCCAAGCCGATTGTCGTAGATCTGAAATCTAAGAGCACGAAAACCCTAAATCTTCAAACTCAAATTACTTCCAAACCGGTGAACCAAAATACGATCCGTAAAAGCCATTGTCTTACCCATGACGAGCTCTTCGAAAGCCCTAAGGTATCTGGCCGGAAAAATCCTCGGAGCTAGTGCCGCCGTTGCACCGCCACTTTGCTGCCGCCGATCCGCCACCAAACCACCGAATCTGGAGTCCCCTGATCACAGGTCACTAGTTCTCGTCGTTCTGAACAACTTTCGTGAAGAGCCCGAGACCAAAAGATGGACGAAAAAGGCCCCCGTTGGCCGCCGAAGTTTCTGCCGCTGCTGCTACAGTAACTCGCGCCGCCGAGCTTTGGGCGGCGCGTGCGGTGCCGTCTATGCTCCGATGTCCATGTCTCTGACGTTAAACGAAGGGTCTGGAAGTCCTCTGTCTGGTCATGTGGCGCGTGCATCAAGGAGGTGGCCGGAAAACGCCGCGAAACGCCGACGAAGTGGCGGCGGTCTGACAGCTCCGCTGTGCTACTGAAATCCGGCCATAACTCCGCCACCGTTCGTCGTTAGGCCGTGAAATTGGTACTCTTACGTCGGTCTCGCCGAGATAATCGAAATGAACTATTCGTTTGTTGAATTCTGTCGAGAAATGATCGAGTTATGGGCTCGTAACCGAAACCGCGATAGTAACCCGCGGGAGAGAGAAAGTGGGAGAGGAGAGAAAGAGAGAGAAAAAGGGATTGGGAGAAATGTGTCTTGTGCACAAGCTATATACAACCGGGTATCCTTATCGCGTAGCAAGTAATAGCGCGTACAAATAATCATAAATAAAATTGGTAAAGTTACGAATAAACATTCAAGCTCCGAATTAATTTTACAAATTAAAATGAAAGAGAGAGATTTACCAATTAGAGTTTAATTCAATTTAATTTTGGAAACCTTTCATATAATTTAACGGCACTTTGTAAACACATGATTGACAATTAATCTCAAGGAATTCAAGTAAACCGAAATTAAACAAGTTAAGTAACATGATGGATTTAAAATCACTTGACAATTATTTCATGGAATAAATTTGAATTAAATCAAATTAGGTAGTTAGGGTTAAATATGCATGTAATTAATCAAGTTGACAATTAATCTTAGAATAATTCGAATGAACACATATTAAATTGAATTTACATTAAATCACATAATTCAAGAACTCTTAAATTAAATACACACAAGTGTAGAGACTTACTTGTTAATGTCGTCAGGACGCCTTTCGAAGAATACGGGGCGTCACATTAACAGTAATTGATGTATGTTAATTTATGTTAGTACTTGTGAGATGTTAACATTTGATAATAGTAAATGATTTATGTTAATTTAAGTTAGTAAATGTCTGATGTTAACATTTGATAATAGTAAATGATCTATGTTAATTTATGTCAGTACTTGTCTGTTGTTAACATCTCAACTCAAGTGCCCAAGAAGAGAAAACTCACTGTTCAAAAAATGTATAAGCATGGGAGGTCACCTACTAGAGGTATACAGATAAGAGAGCCACAAGTATCTGCAAAGAGTAAAGGAAATGGAAATGAAAAGTTGGTGATGACACAACCACAACCAGCTAACACCACTGATAAGATCTTGTCAAAATTGAGCAAGGATGGAGGGGTGAAGTCATTCAGTCAGTCAGCAATGTCTTCAAAAGGAAAACAAGAGGAATCTGTTGTTGTGAATCATGTATTCCAGCCTCCTCTAACATCTAAAAGTAAGAGGAAGTTAGACTTCGGCATCCAGGATCTGAGACATATATGGAAGCCATAGCACTTCAAATTATGGTCTCCATAACTGACTGTCATGATCACCACATCACTCTTTTGAGACAATTTGATGAATGTTTTGTGTCTTTTTGGGCTTTTTAGCCATTAAATTTAAGTACTATGAAGTGATGTTTAAGATTGCTAGGATAGTATAATTAAGCACTTTTGTATGTATGAGGACAACACTTTTGTATGTATACTGACTGTCATGTTTGGTGATATTATGGTGTTTGTAGTAAATGGTAACCAAGTCAGACTTTGATTGAATGAAAAAATTGGCATTTTATTACAGGACTATTTTTAGTAAATGGAACAACAACAATATGGCTAAAAGAGTCATGTTCACAACTACAAGCTTATACATAACAATTGAATGTGAATGTGCTTGTACAGTAGTAGTGGTGGTAGGAACTGCACTTGTGCCTTCATCAACAGATCCATGTTGCCCTTCAACTGGGTAGCACCAATGGGAAAATCCAGGCACCTCACAACAACAAAAAAGCTTTCCTTCATTGTGATTCAGCTTCTCCACGATTTTAATTGTAGTCCAGCGAGTACAGTTAGCTTTCCTGCATCTCTTCTTCTTAAATCTCAAAGGCACATAATGTGTATACATTGAGCTGCTTGATTTTTCCATGATTTTTTGGTATAAAATGGTTGTAATGCACACCTAGTATATATAGGAACTCAATTGCAATGGCTATAAATGACCAACAACGGCTATTTTCTAAAAATGAAAAATATTACAATATTATCCCTGTTGTTTTCATGTAATAACAAAACGATCCCTGATAATTAATGATATAACAAAACAATCCTTTAGGGTATTTCAGTAAATTCCTAATTAAATAAAAAAATATAAGGGTATTTTTGGGAAAAAAAATTTTAACTGAAACCTAACAGAACCCAGGGACCTCAAACGGACATTAAATATTAGGGACTAATATGTAATAAACGAAAGTACGAGGACTAAATTGTAATTAGGCCTAAATGCAAGGTACCTAGATGTAATTGCCCCTATACACACACATATATATATATATATATAGGGAAAATTACATCCAGCTACCCTGTAGTTAGGCCTAATTACAACGCAATCCATCATTATCACGAAATTACAAATAAGTCCCCAACTTTCATGTTCCATCTGAGGTCCCTGGCGCCGTTAGGGTTCCGTTAGGATTAGACCCTGTAATACCGAAAATACCCCTAAATATTTTATTATTTTTATAATTTTACTAAAATACCCTTGGGACTGCAATGTTAATGTCATATTATGCCAGGATCGTTTTGTTAGAAGATGTATTAAATAAGGATGATTTTGTAAATTTCATCATCAGATTAATAAAATCATTTAATTATTTTAATATTTTTTATTATCTTTATAAACACTAATATTATATAAATATTGAAATTAATCAATAAATATAGATTATTTTTATATCAACAATGCATATAAAATTGGATATTGTAAGTTAAAATTACACATTCGAAATTTCAATATAATAAATTCTCAAAAAAGAAAAAAATTACATATCAAATTACGCATTCGAACTTCCATTGAATAAAATCACATCTCCAATTTTCACACACAAAAAATAAAAAGACATAATACATCCTAAGTACAAGGAATTAAAACTAGAGGAACTTATAAATAAAATTTCAGATTATACAATCCACCAGAGTCCAGAACAAAGATTGATGTAGCGATTTTTTACAATATACAAAAATGAAGTAACAATTTGCTCCAAAGTTGCTTCTAATTCTCAGCACATCATTTAACAACTGTAATTATCTGTACAACCTGCAATTAATACTCAGAACGAGAGAAAGAGAGAATCAGTTCCGCCAACACCACTTCGCAAATTCTTCCATGTCGCGAGAGAAAGAGAGAATCAGTTCTTCGTTCTCTTTTTTTTTTTTTTCCGCACAAGAGAGAGAATCAGTAATTTGTCATTGTAATTTGCACTTTGGTATACATTATGTGAAGAAGGTCAATTTTGTCATTTCTAATTTTTAATATTTAATTAAAAAATTTAAGAAAAACAGGCTGCAATTCCGTCAGGGGTAGGAGGGTAAATTTACATCTTCCGTCAGGAACCTCCATCCAAACAATACTTATAGGGACTTATTTGTAATTTCACGATAATGATGGACTGCGTTGTAATTAGGCCTAACTGCAGGGTAGCTGAATGTAATTTTCCCTATATATATATATATAAATGTATGTATCTAGATACGTGTTTGATATGTGTTTTGAGGGATTTGGTCTCATTTGTTATAGAACCTTTGAAAAATACTTTTATATATACATAAGACTATATTCTCGTTTGTTCGTTTTGAAAAAGGTTGGTGTGTGTTTGAATCTGCAGCGAGATATGGCCTTGAAAGATAGGTCTTTTGAACTTTGAATTTGAATTTGACTTTGATAGGCCCCGAAGATTTGTGCTTAGGAGCCCCGAGACAGTGTCGGGTTGTCGGTCTACTCCTGAGTACAGTCTCCAACTGTTTGAAACGACCACCCTGGGATCTACTAGGAGGTTTGGTGGAGGACAGAGTCCTGAGAGTTTAAGTGCTTGCGCTCCCCTGGATTGAAATTGATGGTTAGGGTGCGTACGACCTTTCCATCACCCGAAGAAGAGGTAGGATTGTCTGATTTTGATTTTGTTTGAATTTAAATCTAAATATGAATCTGAGGAGTTTGGAAGGGTACCAAGAGTTATATTAGTCTATTCATCAGACGTTCAGAAGACAACGCCTCCACCCAAGATAAACACATACCCTATACACCCATTAGTACCAGAGCATTTGGTAACCTAGCTTGCATCACAAAATTCCTCAAGCACGTGGGGGAATTTACCACAATGCAGCCCAAGTGAACTAGTACATTTATGGTACTTTATCACTCGTTCTAAAGACTCCCAATGTGTAAGATTTGGGCAACTGGTACATCGAACTAACTAGGAAACTTCAGACAAGATGTCAGGCCCCGTACCATTAGTAGGATATTTCAGGCTTCCAACTATTGAGAATATCTCAATTGAGTCACAGGAATGCCAATTTTATTTGTTTATATCCAATCGTAATAGACCTCAGAGTTTTCAACGTTTTACTTTACTAGAAGACCTAGTTTCTTAGAAAATACTAGAAATGATTTTTGTAAGTGACAAATCTCTTCCAAGATCCTTAACAATTCTTGCTTATGTACTCCGTCTAGGTCCAGTTTCATCAACAAAAGTTGAACTGGTATTACTTGGATAAACCCCCACATTTCTCATTCTTTTTGTAGCACCCCGAGCGAAGGGCACTACATCCCCCACACCATAACCCGACATGTGTAACGAAATGGAGACTCCGCACACGCATCAAGCTACAGCGAACAAGAGACAAACAAAATCACACCTAAGCTAGACGGTCTAGACCTTAATTCAGAGTGCGCAACAAAGTCATAACATATGCGGAAGCAATAGGATCATCATACATGCATATAATATCCAACTAATCTAATAAATTACATAGGATACAGTCAAGCCCACCCCAGGCCAAATAAATCATGCAAATTTACAATTTCAAAATCGTATACATATTCATACTTATACATAGTACCGAAGCAGAAAGGTAAAGATGCAGTATGCAAAAGACTCGGACTACAAGAGTCGGACGACCCAAAAAAGAAAACCGACGCCTAGCTCGAACCAACCCTGCACCTGCAACTCAAAGACAAGAGGGAAAAAGAAAGCAACGAGGAGGGGTCAGTCCTAAAGACTGGTGAGGGGTCTAACACACTCACACGTACATATACTAAGAGCAAAGCATGTTCAAAGTCATAAAACTCATGAACCGGGGCATGGTTTTTGCAATGTAAAATATTTTATCCCGTGATACTATATATAAGGAAAAAGGTTTACGGCCGAAGGCCAAAATCAATCAATTTTAATAATTAGAAGTTCACTCTCGTTTCACGAATCAAGTTCATAATCAAAGTCACACAACTCGGTGAGTACGAGTTTCTAACCAACCTATCTCTTTTCATATTCAAATTCAAATTCAAATGAAAACGAAGTGAAACACACATACCTATTCTTCGGGTGATGGAAGGGTGGATCCTACCGTAACCATCGGTCCGATATGTATGGGTCGTGAGTTTCATGACGCTCAAGCCCGAGGATTCCAACCCCCACTAACCTCCTAGTGGGTTCCGAGTTGATCCTTTCTAAGTTAAGACCGTACTCAGGAGTAACCTAGTTCAAACTTCAAAGTTCAAAATTCTAAATTTTCAAAATCAGACTTATCTTTCAAAGTTATAACTCGCTAGTTCAAAATGCACACCAACCCTTTTCAAAACAAACAAACGAAAATATAGTATATATAAAAGCCTTTTCAAAGGTGTTTCATAACAAATGGGCCAATTCCCATAAATACATATCAAACACGTATCTAAATACATATATATATATATATATATATATATATATTTATAATTCGTATGAGTTCTTAAAACACATTTAGGATTGTAGGCCATATTAACTAAAAGAAAGAAACCTCACCTTGACGAACAAACCGAACGAGACAAACCGGAACACACCTATGGAACCACCTCGTCACCCACGGGATGATCTCTGTACAAAACAAACGACAAAAGACATACTTAAACTCAATATGAACCAATTAAACGCTCGGTAAATGCATATGAATACAAATGATGCGTATGAAATGAAACAAGCTAGCACTTAGGTCATATTAAGCCACATTAAGTCATATTGAGTCATAACTTGTTTAAATCACGTCAAACGAATCCATAAATTTCATACAACGAGCATATCACATCATATAACACGTTAACAATGCATACATATCATAAAAAGAGCAAAGCAATAACACCCGAGGCAAATAAACGAAGTATGAAGTCATGCATACACATAAGAGAGCATATCTTGTCATATATCGCGTATAAAAGCACCGAAATCACGTAATAAGTTCATAACAAAGCATATAACATATTACGTAACAAGTTAACAACATATATTAAACATAAACGAGCTAAATGAGTCATGCATAACACATACAAGTTGACAAAACAACACAAAACACAACAACAAGTCGTGGTCGAGGGGCAGCTCTCGAAATTGCCCCAAAAGAAGGTCGCGGCTGTGACCCATTTTCAGCATAAAATGGTCACGGCCGATACCGGCAGCTTGAAACATAGCCCAAACAGTGCCGCGGCCGCGACCAAGAAAACCATGGCGCGATCGCGGCCACGACGTCGTGTTGCAGTTCGAAGAAAACACAGCAGCAGCCCTGTTTCTCTTCTCCAAAGCAGCAACAACAACCAAGCATGAAAGGAAGCAGCAAAGGCTGCAAAAAAAAAACAAAAAAACGCAGCTAAAAACTCCCACAAATGCAGCACATACATACGACAAGAGTGAAGGAAGGAAATCAGTCACGAAGCTTAAAAAAATCCTCCAGTTTCATTAATGGTGGTTTAAGGGGCACACAACACTTCACGATTCTAGAAATGTGGCAAGAATTCACAAGTTCTTCACATTTTCATATGAAACCCTTACTCACATATATGTTCATACCATGCTCAAAGATGATCAAAATAAAAAAATCTAGGCATGAAAGATGCATCATGAAGTGGATAACCCAAAAATGTACTTACCTCTCGGATTTGACAAAGAACGGAGGTCGAATGAGCTTGAAATCGCCAAGGGTGAATAGTGATGGGTCTCTTTCTTTCTTCCTCTCTTGTCTCGGTTTTCCCTTTCTCTCATAGCTGAGAATTATAAATGAGGGTAAGGGTTGTGCGTGTGGGTCATAAGGGTTCAAGAATCGGGTTATTTGGTTAAGAAACGAGATAGTTATGACCAAAACCGTAAAGGGTGGCAGTTACACACGAGGCTCTAGGTTTGGGTAAAATTCGGAGATCCAGACGAGCTTAGAAAAATACAAGGATAGATTCATTAGCTCCCGATTTCATTGCGAGTCCAGCACTACTTCCGGAATTTGAATCCGAATTTTCAAGCTCAAGTTATGCCTTCCGGAACCTAAGGTGCACTAAAACGAGTTAGGCCCTCGAGTCCCTTAAACAAACAAAGCGGTTTTAAAACCATAACAAATGAACTCCTAAACAAGAAATGAACATATACACACATTCATAAATCACATATTTCATGCATAGCAAATTATCACAAAAATCGGAATCGGAATCAAGCACATACGGATCAAGTTCAAGAGCAAACAAGCATAAATGTTCAAAATTCATAAATAACAATTAACAAATAATTCATATAATTCAAGTATAGCATATAAACATTATAATAAACATAAAATGGCATAATTAAATAATTTAAATGCGCACGAGGTACTCTCATGACAATGTACCTATACGACCGGAGGAGCGGGGTGTTACACTTTTCAAGTGACCAAAATTGGAACTCGATATAGGAACTAACCCCCACATTAGTCATCAAATCGACATGATCCAGAAAGAAATTAAATGTTAGGCACCCCCACATTTGTCATGCTTTCCAAATAATCAGGAATAAAACTAGATGTGAGAATCAAAACTAAACTTTTACAATCCCAAGTGCTTTGGAATCAGATTTAAATGCATGGTCCTTTTTACTGAAACATAATTTAAATCATCCAAATCCTTCTTCCATATACTTAAGCTTTCAGCATTATTACCAACGAAGTCACAACCTCAACTTCATACCAAATATCAGAATTTACATACTCAACTCCTATTTAAACAAACTATAATAGAATATCACTTGTCCATAAAGTTTCATAAATCATAACGTGAAATTATAACTTTATTCAGTTTAAAAGAAAACTCACAACCATCTTTAACTCCCATTAAACCAACAATGATATTTTTCCAAATCATTGGGACGTGATGCACTCGTACCAATGATAGTATGAGCCCCGAAGGAAGTTTTCGGTCCATATGTCTTATCCCATTAACTTGTGCAGCACTAGAATATTCCATGCTCATGGACTTTCCATCAATTGGTTGATAGAACACAACACATGTTTATCAGCACATATGTGCACATTTGTTCCAGTGTCTATAAACCAATCGAACGGTTCATAAATGGTAAACATTTCAGGTTCCAGAGATACAAAATCATCACTAGTATCATGAGTTTCAGCTTCCACAGCTTCACTCAAGACCATATTGACAACAACGGAAGTTCTAGTGGATTCAGATCTGGAATTTGCTTTCTCGGAGTGAGACTCCTTAGCACAAAACCAATCAAACCACACCTCCAACATGGTTTGTTTCCCTTGTTTCTTTTGGACTTTGGCCTTGCCATTATTCATAGGTTTAGAGTTTGAGTTAACAAACTTTAACTTCTGGTATTTTTGTTCAATAGTCAAAACAGTTTCATTTGACGCGTACCAATCTAGTATACATGAAGTTCACCAATTTTTGGACCAGATTCAGTTGGTACAGATTTATCCCTTTGGAACATCATTTTACGGTCATCCACATTTTCATTTGTTGTTGCCAACGTTTAAAAACCTTGACCCATAGACCTTTCTGGCTAATAAGCCAGTCTACTTTGGATCTTATTATCGTAGTAAAGACAAAATCACAAACTCAAGTTGACACAATATATATAAAGCGAATGAAGACAAGAGTACTTCTTTAAGATTGTTGGAAATCAGCTTAGTGGTAGTACCAGATTATCAAATATAACATAGATAATCAGATTTTGCAATATACATATGATGTACAACTAAACATGTGATTCCAAACGTAAGTGCTAGAAACATGCTGAAACATACCTATTAAGATATAAATACCAACAACATCTACGCTCAATATTCTAGTGGAATAACCATAATATAGATCTTGTATACTTGTCATAGTGCAAGTTCCAATAGAGTGCAAAACCATATGAAGACAAATACTAGAAATATACCAAAATATATTCACATGACAACGAAGATCAGAACAATATTATAAGAGGTAAACATAGAGACTTATCATGTGATATGACTGAATCGATGGAGAAAGTCGGCTTGCCTTAAAGAAGTATTCGCCCACTACCAGTGCATTGGGTTGTCGCGAAGTTTCTTCCAGGAAAAGACAGTCCAGAGATTTTCGAATCACAGATACGCACGATCTCAGAAGAATCTCACTTCGACGACTAACCTGGCTCTTATGAGAGAGTGTGGTGTCTAGTTGATACTTCAGAAAACGTGTTACGTGTGTGAAAGTATGTTTTCTTGACCAAAATTTGACAGGTGTCGAATCCGTCAAAAATAAATATAAATCCGGTCTACGACTAAAACAGAGTATAGTGTAAACGGGTCGAACCACAGAGATTGAGAGAAACTAATTCAATTAAAATCACAGGATAATTCACAAGAAATAACAAGTAAAAGTAGGGGGGAGTTTGAGTTTTAACTAAACTAATTAAACTAAACTAATAAAGCAATTAAAATTAATAACTAAAAGAAAACGAAAAAACATGTTGAAAAAAGAGTTTTAAATCAATAAGAGGAGACAACACCTAGCTAGAGATCATAATTCAGTTTGCACATCGATCACGGACGCAAAGATAATTTCAAACAATTCAAATAGGTTAGCTATAGCAGATAAAGATACTCGACTCCGCCTTATTTTCACTTAAATTCTCAAATAGCCTAGAGACACTCGACAACTATTTTTCCTAATCTGTTTCATAACCCCTTGAGACACTCGACAGGATTTAATAAACAGGCAACATTAAAATCTATGAAAACACTAACCCTAATTAACCAAGTCACGACACGTGCAAGATTTAAATCCGATTATTAATTCCTTTAATGAATCAGATTCGACTTTACGACTTCCTATCGTCAATGCGCCACAAACATCAATCAAGCATTACATAAACTTCATGTATCATGAAAAGCACTATGTAATTACATCTACTTAGATGATCGTGCACTATCACTAAGCAAACAAATAACAATAAACACGATACTCGGAGAATTAATAAATACTCGAATTGCATTGAAAATTAAAAACAATTAGGTCTCACGATGTCTCAACCAAATCATAAATCTCTATCTAAGTTTTACAAAATTAGCTACGCAAAGCCATAAAATCCAAAAATATAAAATAGATCAAAAACAAAATCTAACTAAAAATAAGGTATCAAAATAAGAATGTGTGAGGAATGATTTTAGCTCCCGACGACGTCTTCAAGCCGCTGCCTCAATCCCCCAATTTCTCGAACTGATGCGACTCCAAAAAGTGGCGTGTGTAAAAGTTAAATCCCAAAGTCTGCTGCCCAAGGATTTTATATCTCACGCACAATTTCAGCCCTCAAAATAGATTCCTAATCCAAAGCGCATTACGTGACTTGCTCTCCAAGTTCTCCACAAATTGGGCTTCCTCAAATTAAATTCCAAATATTCAGCCATCCCTTCTCTCATCTAATTAAGTCCGCAAATTGGGCTTAATTAATTAATTAGATTCATGCCACCATCCCACAAAGTCAAAGCCTGCTCCAATTAAACTAAGAATTTGGGCTTCTCCAATAAACTCCATGCACGTGGTCCACTCCAGCAGTCATAAAGTCAAGCCAAGCCCATCTCCAATTAAATTCCAAAGCTGTGCAATAAAATTCATCAGCCCAATAATTCTCCCAAAAAATGTGCATGCATCATTCCAAAATTTCACCAACTGGCCCACTTCAGTTAATTCAAGGATACATGTGCAACTCAATACAAAGCCATGCGTATGCAAGTAATTCCAATGGGAAGCATGCAGTAGTAAGTTACGCCAGCCGCGCCTAAGTTTCAAGGTTCAATGAGTCTTGCGTCGATTTCTTCATAAAAATGACCAAATACACCTCGATTTCATCTCCGAGTCCCAACTCTACAATAAAGACAACAAAGTATCAGTCTTTTCCAAAATATTATCAATTAAAGCACTAATCGGGACTACAAATCAATCATAAAGAAGACGAATTAATGCACTATCATCTTGACTGAACTCACAAGTACCAGCGTGTGTGTATTTCGTACCAGAGTTTAGTTTTCGGTACGAAATCAGAAATCTATTTAGACTTCTAACTCTTCCTAATTCACCACATTTTACATACTTGTCTCTCTCTATTCCTCTCCTATTTTCCGTGGTCTAGAACTGCAGATTTATAAGGCACAAACCATGGCATACATGGCTATTAATTATCTTGTTTATGGCAGCTCATAACCTCACAATTATTACAGTCATAATACAGAAATACACTCACAAAAACGTCTGGAATATTTTATAACAGATAACAGTACATGAACAAGGCCCTTAATGCCATACAAGTAACATTGTAACTGTCTGGTATCAACTTTATTTCAATATCAGAATAAATGTCCAGCAATAAAACTCATGTTTATACTTACCAATATGCAATCCTTAGTGTATAGCGTAATATACAACCCTTAATTGCATATAAAGTACAAACACGTGATATATCATGTGGACTATAACATACCACAAAGCTCCAATCTTTATTGCTTTCAATTTATTATTATTAGTTTAAGGACTTTATTCTAGAATTCCTACCAAAGAATTTGGTATCCCTCTAAAAATAAACTCATCCATAACGTCAAATTGTTTCTATTCACAAATATAGAACTACCTATTCAAAGTAATAACATATAAAAGTGTCATTCACAAATTATAAATAAATAATTCCATAAATATATATACCATCAATAATCTAACGAGACCGAAATACGAAATGATGTTTCAATAGCAATCCAAATTGCCTATCAATTCCTATTTGTCCAAAAAGTTGGTAATTAGTGTAAAAGGATGAGCCGATGAGTTATTTAACTTCTAAATTAGACCCACGGTAAGGCTTATAGCCTAAAGGCATGTAGGCATGATTACATGCTTCTAAAAATGTGTCAAATAATACAAATTGATAAAGAATCCAATTTTAACCATAATTATCCATATTGAAGACAATAATGATTAATAATTTCAGAACATATTTATAAGTACATTTTAACAATTTTGGGCTAATGAAGAAATCTTTGTAATAACCGATATCGGGTTATAGACAACATTTATATTTTTTTTAAGAGATAGTTGTTCGAAAAATTTTGTAAAATATTGAAAATGCGAAATAAGTTTTATATTTCAAAATTTAGCATGAAAAATTTTGTATTTTATAAAGATGAGTAATAAAATCCTCACGCGTTAATAGAGTAAATGTTTGTATTTATTTTTTATCGTATGTTATTCATTCTTGGTGATATTTCATCATAAACTATCGTATTTTAGTTTTTGCTTCTCAATAGAACTTTCGTGATATTTATATTTTTAATTAATTTTTTTATATATGTCGTTTCCAATATTTTCTTTTAAATTTCTTCATAATTCTTTGAAAATTTTGATTTACAAATGTTTGTTATCTAATTTTTACTTTTATTTTCGTAGAAAGGGTAAGAACGTAAGTTTTATATTTAAAAATAAATTTCCTGACACACGACGCTCAAAAACCGTGCGAGAACTTTTATTGCTTATTTTTTATAAAATATAGGATTTTTATATTAATTTTTAAAATATAAAGTTTATTTTGTATTTTTAGTATTCCATAGGATTTTTGTGACAATTATCTTATTTCTTTTAAGTTTTACGTTTTGATGAAGAAAACTATTGAAGGGAAAAAAAGTTGTTTTTGCTACCCAATGTAATTGTTATTAGTTTTAAACGTATTATTTTTAGCAAGACTCCATGACAAATATCTATACCAACTCCAAGTATATCTACATATTTTAGAAGAAACTTACAACCAATTTAATATAATTCATGGCTCTATTCTATTTATGCCTTGGGGAATTTTGGGTTGTTACATTTTTATTTTATTCAATCTCGTTACCCATTTCTGAAAAATAAGATATGCAAATTGAGGCTGAAGATATAATCTTATGAACACAGACATTATATGGAAACATCGACAAAAAAAAATTTAAAATTTAAAACATAACACAACTACATTATATATAAATAAATATATTTATATTTATTCATTAATCGAAAATAAGATAATAATACGAGTAATCAATATTATAAATTCAAATAGAATACATTCCTATCAAATTCAATATTTAAAATTATTATAAATAACATTATTACATTTTGCATATTACGATATTATGAGAAAAATTCAAAATAAAAATAAAAATAAAAAATATATTGATAAATTTAAAAAATTATATTTCCAAGAAAATATATAATCCTTAAATTTAAAAGAAAATATAAAAAAAAAATATTTTTTTTGAGTTTCCGACACATGTCCCCACCGTGTCGGTTTCTTTTTTTTTTTTAGTCTTGTACATTTTTGCAGTGTTAGACACATATCGATGTCGTGTCCGAGCCGTTTCCATGTCCGACACTACACGGGATGAAAAATCGAAGTGTCCATGCATTAGAGCTTATGAACTTTTAGAAATAATTTTAGCCAAAATCGTGAAGCGTTGAAGGAAAAATCTAACTCGTCCGAATTCAATCAATAATTTGAGCATCAAAGAAAAATGGGAAGAAAAAAAAAGAAAAGCAGGACATCTCAAACATTGGCAAGGGATGGACAAGCCATGAAAAAATTGCAGTCAATACATCTAAGCAACCTTAAGCGTGCAGATAAGTTCAGAAGAGAGCTTCTTTATAACGAATAATGAACATGCAACATCTTGAGTTGGATTCACTTTCACAAATACCATTACTCTAACAAAGTTGGTCAATATAAATTATAAATAATTCGGCACATAATACAATATTACTTGAACGTTTTGGCACTCCATACCGCAAAATCATTTGAAATGAAGCTTCCATACCTCTCGAACATTGGACGAACCATCTGCAACCTCAGCTATCAGGGACGAGGAAAAAGCACCTAAAAAGTTCAGGTCAGCAAGCAATAATATACAATCTAAATGCAATTTATCGAGCAAGCAGAAATATGTAATGCTATGACCAAATGTTAAATATTGTTACACAGAATAAAATACAGAACTGAACATAATGGGGGGATGATATTGTAATACTCCAAAACAATGAGGTTGGAGGCCAGCATTTCGGGGATCACTTTCTACTTTATATGGACAACATGGAATTATAAATGATGAAGTCATAAAATTTCAGACAACACATAGAAACATCATATTCAGAGTCCAACTGGCATTTGGATCTTTGTAATATGTAACCTCTACATTGAGAAATGGAGAAATTTTTTCTTGTTAAAGGAGAAATCATGTTTACTTATCAAGAAAGGATATAGGGAACATCCAATAAATTTTAGCTCACCATCTTTCTCAACTAGAGAAAGAAACCTCCTCGATCCTCCTCCAACCCCAAAATAATACTTCTTTGCTGCCATATACACAACTCCATGGGGATAACTCAAGCACTGTCCAATACCAAAATGGCGGATTTAGAGATTAAGAATTATTGCACAGAAAAAGGAATAACAGAAAAGCTCAACAAAAACCTTCTTTATAAGTTTGTACAGATTAGGCAGTGCAGAAATTGAGTAAACTGTCTCTGCCATGAGAATAACATCATAACCAACTGATTCGTCCTCCGGCTGCGGGAGAACCTGATGCACTTCACCCCAGTCACCAGAAAAGAATCGAGTCTCAGTGTTGATGAAGCTCTTAGTCACATCGGGAGACAAATACCGAGAATTATTGTCGATATTAGCATTAACATTGGGAATTGTGAGGCATTTTAGTACTTCAGCATTGAAATCCTGGAAATGCACAGCTACTGCACCCTAATGCAACAAAGAGAATGATAATGAGACCTATAAATGCTAAGACAAAGCACCATGAAATGTGAATAGACTTTTATTTACCTTTAGGCAAGCAAATATACCAGGAAGCCCATGACCACATCCAAGCTGAATGAAGAAACGAAGTAAGCATGAAACAAAATACTAATTAGGTTGAAACAATCATATCATCATTCAGTTGAGTTATATGGCACTTATCATTGGCAAAATTGAACCTTTTTATCACAATGTTCCGGGGATTATTTAATTGAAGCTCTCATAGCTATCCAAGAAATCTTTGTATCTAGTCCTTACTAAACCTCATTATCATGAAATAAAAGCAAAAACATCCAACAAGAAGTTCAAATTAATATTTATACAGACATTTTCCATGTGTTATGGGAAAGAAAGACAGAGAAAAGAGTTGATATGCAATTGATATGTTTTTACAGCAGATAATTTATTAATTTGATATGTATTTCTGTAAATTGAGCCAAAACAAACACAAAATCATGTAAACAACAATATAGGTTTGATAAATACTGAACATACCATCCATAATATTTTCGAATCATAATAGGCAATAATTTTTCAATCTTCATCCAATTGAAAGTTTATAAATCTTATTCTTTGTAGTCAGCTTATGATCATAATGACATGGCCATCTGTTTCTTGTACCCTTCACAGAAATTTCTCAACCATATTTGCCAATATTTCTCACCAGTCAAATTACTTTTGTGCTTCTATGTCTATGAGATGGCTTTTTGCTTCTGGAAGAATGACACAGATTTCTCCAAAAATTTACTGCTACAATTTTCCATTATGAATATGCTATATTTCATTTCATTACAAATTGGAATTCCTTCAGCTGCTAGGCTCATAGTTGAGCTAATAGGGTATAACCCCCCGGTGTTTTCGTTTGAACCTAATGCTAATTCATTCTGCAACGGAAACAAGGGTCCTCCTACGATCAAATACTTTCTAGGGACATGGAGCCTTTTATTTCTTTCCTTAGCATATAATGGAGGAGATAACGTCTAAAAGAAGGAGATTGTAGTGGAAATGAAAAGAAAGGCGAACACTTTGTATAATTTGAATAGTAACCATTATTAAATCACCTTAGCATTAGGGGCCCCACCTCTAGAACTCGCTGTCTGGTGAATGAAGACCTCTCATTTTCCATTTCTGATCTAATGGCCGTAATTAGACCCAGAGACCCCTCCCATAGTTTTAATCCTCCTACTTCCGCCAAAAAATATTAACTTTGATTAGCAAGCTCACATATTTTTGAAGTATTTATGCCTAAACATATATGCATTTACACAGTAAGATAGGCCCTGTAAAGATGGAAAAAAGGAACCTTCATATTTCCCAGGTACTAAATCTGAATTGGCTAATGCAAAGACCTCCTGAGTGCTCACCCTTCCCTACAGGAAATACAATAATTCAGCAGATATTATCTAATGTTATATATCCATGAAATTTTTAAGTTGAAGAAAATCCAAATAAGTAAAAAAAAAAAAGAAGATAAATCATTTGTTTATGCAACTTGGAAACTATTAAATGACATAATATGAAAAACCAAAGGAAACGAAAAAGAACCAAAAAAGAAAAGCATAAATTACAATGCAGAAACGTTATAAACAGAAAAATAGTAATCCGACTAATTAAACTTCCTATCACTAACTATAAATCTTAAAAACATTACAGTTTATGATTATCTGCACTGTTATGAAACAAACAGAAAGGAATACGAACTTCAAGATTTTAACTTACTTTCAGCAGTGTAAGCCCACCAATATTCACAGGCTCCACGGTGTACTTCACATTTTGGGAAACCTATTCGTATTGAAAAAACTCAGTAACTTCCCCAATAAATTTCCACATAGCTGCTGTAAAACGCAAAGTTTTTCCATATATGTAGGTAGGAGAGAGTACCTGCGAGGCGAGAACTTCAAGGCAAGGCGGCGGAGGCTGGAGGGGATTTTCAGGGAAGTGAGAAAACCCCAATCCCCAACTTGGTTTTTCATCGAACAGGCGAAAGATTTCTTCTTTTGATGTGCCTGATTGTTTTAAATCCATTGCTCTTCACTGTTGTTTCCTGAGAGAATTTGCTGCCAAGGAACGCCGAGAGGAAATTTATCTATTAGTGCCTTTCAAGTTTCCATTTAACAAAATAGCCCTCAATTTTATTTTGTATTTATTTTTAATGTAATAAATATAAAATCAATTATTTAATTATATAATGGGATTGTTTTGAAAAATTTTATTTTATGAAGGACTAAATTGAAAATATGTTTTTATAAAAAAAAAATTGAAAATAAAGGAACAAGAATCGGAAACAAAGGGGGAAAGAAGAAAAGAAAAGAGAGGAACCCAGAAAATTTCCTGTAACCCTTCCACTTCGATTAGTTCCTCTCGGCCGTCTTCTTCCTTCCACCAACGCACCGCTGTCGCAGCTACCACCTCCGCCGCAACTACCAACGTCTCCCCGTGCATATTCTCTCCTCCATCTTCTCAATCGCGAGGAATATTGTCACCACCTAGTCCTTCTTTCTCCTTCCGCCACCGAACCGCCGCCGTATTACCACCTCCGGCGCAACTAGGTGACTTCCTTCCCGTGTCTGTGTGTGTTCTTGATTAGATTTTGGTTAGTCTTTGTATGTATTTTTACACGATTCTAGATCCTTATGAATTTTCTTTCTCCCTTTTCTGCTTATTTTGGGACTTCGTATTTAGATGTAATGATCCATGATCTATCAAGTTGTGATCGTGGATCACAATGATGTAAGTTTGTAGTGATTCCTTATCGTTGTGTAGTTTTTGGTTTATGTTGTAATAATGCACCGAAGGTGTTTGTGGAAATGTTCGAATGGAATCAAGACAGGGCAACAAACAAGCTTTACTGTCCTTGCTCGCTCAAGCAAATGAAATGTTGTTTTGGTGTATCTTTTGATATAAGGTTCAATGTTGTTTTGTTGGTATTTGGATTTATGTACGATGTCTTTACATTTTTACCTAATGAGCTATTTGATATAAGGTTTATGTTGTAATAATGCATCGAAGGTGTTTGTGGAAATGTTCGAATGGAATCTTTTTGTGCTATAGAACTTTTTTTAGGAGACTCTATTGTTGATGAGAAGTAAGACTTTTGTGGTATCTTTTGGTGTATCTTTTGATATAAGATTCAATGTTGTTTTATTGGTATTTGGATTTCTATATAATGTCATCACATTTTTTCCTAAGGAGCTATTTGTGAGTTGTGGCTTTTGTTGTATGATAACGGTAAAAAGCGATCGCTTATTTCATTTGAAATCGCTTTTTTAGTTGTCCAAAAGAATCTCCTGTAAAAAGCGATTGCATCGAAAAAAGCGATCGCTTTTTTTCGAGGTGATGAAAAAGAACTCCAAAAAAGCGATTTCACAGAAAAAAAAAGCGATTGTTTTTTTTCCAATTAGATTTCAAAAACTGAAAAAAGCGATTTCACAGGAAAAAAAAGCGATCGTTTTTTTTCCTTTGTTGAAATCTAACTCCTAAAAAAGCGATCGTTTTTTTCCCTTCGAAATCGCTTTTTCCGTTATCAAAATGAAACTCCTGGAAAAAGCGATTTCAAAGAAAAAAAAGCGATCGCTTTTTCTCCAATTAGATTTCAAAAACTGAAAAAAGCGATTTCACATAAAAAAAAGCGATCGCTTTTTTTCCTTTGTTGAAATCTAACTCCTAAAAAAGCGATCGCTTTTTTCCCTTCGAAATCGCTTTTTCCGTTATCAAAATGATGCTCCTGGAAAAAGCGATTTCAAAGAAAAAAAAGCGATCGTTTTTTTTCCAATTAGATTTCAAAAACTGAAAAAAGCGATTTCACAGAAAAAAAAAGCGATCGCTTTTTTTCCTTTGTTGAAATCTAACTCTTAAAAAAGCGATCGTTTTTTTCCCTTCGAAATCGTTTTTTCCGTTATCAAAATGATGCTCCTGGAAAAAGCGATTTCAAAGAAAAAAAAGCGATCAAAAACTGAAAAAAGCGATTTCACGGAAAAAAAAAAAGCGATCGCTTTTTTTCCTTTGTTGAAATCTAACTCCTAAAAAAGCGATCGCTTTTTTCCCTTCGAAATCGCTTTTTCCGTTATCAAAATGATGCTCCTGGGAAAAGCGATTTCAAAGAAAAAAAAGCGATCCCCTTTTTTTCCAATTAGATTTCAAAAACTGAAAAAAGCGATTTCACAGAAAAAAAAGCGATCGCTTTTTTTCCTTTGTTGAAATCTAACTCCTAAAAAAGCGATCGCTTTTTTCCCTTCGAAATCGCTTTTTCCGTTATCAAAATGATGCTCCTGGAAAAAGCGATTTCAAAGAAAAAAAAGCGATCGCTTTTTTTTTTCGAGGTGATGAAAAACAACTCCAAAAAAAAGCGATCGCTTATTTCATTTAAAATCGCTTTTTTAAGCTGTCCAAAAGATTCCGATGGAAAAAGCGATTGCAAAGAAAAAAAAGCGATCGCTTTTTTTCGAGGTGATGAAAAACAACTCAAAAAAAAAAAGCGATCGCTTATTTCATTTGAAATCGCTTTTTTAAGCTAACCAAAAGATTCTGCTGGAAAAAGCGATTGCAAAGGAAAAAAACGATCGCTTTTTTTTTTGAGGTGATGAAAAACAACTCCAAAAAAAAGCGATCGCTTATTTCATTTAAAATCGCTTTTTAATCTATCCAAAAAATTCCGATGGAAAAAGCGGTTGCAAAGAAAAAAAGCGATCGCTTATTTCATTTGAAATCGCTTTTTTAAGCGGTCCAAAAGATTCCGATGGAAAAAGCGATTGCAAAGAAAAAAAGCGATCGCTTTTTTTCGAGGTGATGAAAAACAACTCCAAAAAAAAGCGATCGCTTATTTCATTTGAAATCGCTTTTTTAGACCATCCAAAAGATTCCGATAGAAAAGACGATTGCAAAGAAAAAAAACGATCGCTTTTTTTTTCGAGGTGATGAAAAACAACTCCAAAAAAAACGATCGCTTATTTCATTTGAAATCGCTTTTTTAAGCTGTCCAAAAGATTCCGATGGAAAAAGCGATTGCAAAGAAAAAAAACGATCACTTTTTTTCGAGGTGATGAAAAAACAACTCCAAAAAAAAAGCGATCGCTTATTCATTTGAAATCGCTTGTTTAAGATAACCAAAAGATTCTACTGGAAAAAGCGATTGCAAAGGAACAAAGCGATCGCTTTTTTTTTTTGAGGTGATGAAAAACAACTCCAAAAAAAAGCGATCGCTTATTTCATTTGAAATCGCTTTTTTAAGCTATCCAAAAGATTCCGATGGAAAAAGCGATTTCAAAGAAAAAAAGAGATCGCTTTTTTTTTTCGAGGTGATGAAAAACAACTCCAAAAAAAGCGATCGCTTATTTCATTTGAAATCGCTTTTTTAAGCTGTCCAAAAGATTCCGATGGAAAAAGCGATTACAAAGAAAAAAAGCGATCGCTATCGCTTTTTTTTCGAGGTGATGAAAAACAACTCCAAAAAAAAGCGATCGCTTATTTCATTTGAAATCGCTTTTTTAAGCTATCCAAAAGATTCCGATGGAAAAGGCAATTGCCAAGAAAAAAAGCGATCGCTTTTTTTTCGAGGTGATGAAAAACAACTCCAAAAAAAGAGATTGCTTATTTCATTTGAGCGATTTAGTTAAAAACACGAGGAATCATTTAAGCGATTGGATTCGTCGCTTAAGCGATTTAGTTCATTCAAGCGATTGTGTTAAAAACATGAACAATCATTTAAGCGATTGTGACAATCGGTTGGAGTTACAATTAAATATACCCGAGTCCTTTCACTTTAACTTTAATACAATTATTTTGAGTGTTAATATGCACAATTTTTTTTTTGCAATCACTTAGTGATTGAGTGTTAATGGCACATGATTAATTGATTTATGTTTGTCGCTTAAGCGATTTAGTCAAAATAACAAGGAACCGTCTAAGCGTCTATCACAATTTTCATTAAGATAGTAATAGTTCACTTGATTTATACTTATTATAACTTAGAAATTTTAAATTTCTAAGATATTGACTTTAATCGTTTAAGCGATTGGCTTTGTCACTTAATCGATTTAGTTAAAATACAAAAAATCCTTTAAGCGATTTAGTTAAAAATATAAAGAATTCATAAGTGTTGGCCAATTTTCATATATATATATATAATCATTTTCTATTATCATGTAATGTATTTCATGTAGCACTAATAATATATTTCATGACGAATAAAAGATTTACACATATAAGTCAAAAATATGATTTATTTAATGTGAAATTAGCATGAACGTTTTTCCTTTCATCAATTAAATATTACTCGCGTAATTTTCAATTACATTGATTGACAGTGGTTTTGAACTTTAATACACAAGATATGTTTTTACAATCAATTGGTGGATTGAGCGTCTTGTGAAACAAAGTATTTCAACAAATAGCCCCTTGATTACTAAAACATGATTAATGGTACAATTTCCATTAAAATATAATTATTCGCTTGATTTGTATATATTATAATTTAGAAAAGTTAATTTTTTAAGAAATCGACTTTAATTGTTTAAGCGATTGTGTTTGTCGTTTAAGCGATTTAGTTGAAAATACAAGAATCATCTAAGCGATTGTATTTGTCGCTTAAGCGATTTTGTTACATTTATTAATAGTTGTTTTGAACTTCAATACACAAGATATGTTTTCACGATCGCTTGGAGTATAATTGCAAAAACCTGATTTCTTTTACTTTAAATATAACACTTATGATTTTCCTATATAGATATATATTCAATTTCTATAATCTTCTATCATCATTTAATGTATAACATATAACACTAATAATATATTTCACTAATAATATATAATCTTTGATCATCATGTAATGTATAACATATAACACTAACAATATGATTTATTAAATGTAAACTTAGCATTAATGTTTTATCCTTCATCAATTAAATATAATTCACGTAATTTTTAATTACATTGATTAATAGTGGTTTTGAACTTTAATACACAAGACATGTTTTTACAATCACTTGTTGATTGAGTGTCCCGTGAAACAAAATATTTCAACAAGTAGCCCTCTTGGTTAATAAAATATTGTATAAGTGATTGAGTTTGTCGCTTAAGCGATTTAGTTAAACTACAAAGAATCATTTAAGCGATTGGGTGTCGCTTATGCGATTTAGTTAAAATACAAGGTTCTTTTAAGCGATTGGATTTGTTGCTTAAGCGATTTAGTTGAAAACACAAGGAATCGTTTAAGCGATGTCTCCTTCACTTGGAGTTATAATTACAAAAACTCGATTTTCCTATTCTCAAGTGATATATATATATATATATTCAATTTCTATAATCTTTTATCATTGTGTAATGTATTATATAAAACACTAATAATATATTTAAGTGATTGAGTTTGTCACTTAAACAATTTTGTTGAAAACACTAAGTTCATTTAAACTATTGAGTTTGTCGCTTAAGCGATTTAGTTTTTTTTTTTTTTTTTTTTTGAAGGGATTTAGTTAAAATATAAGGAATCATTTAAGCGATTGCGTTTTATCGCTTAAACGATTTAGTTAAAATATTTTATCTCTTAAGCGATTTAGTTAAAATACAAAAAATCATTTAATTGATCTAAAATACAAGAAATCAGTTAAGTGATCACTTTATTTGACTTTAAATCGTTTATTCATCAATTACAACTTAAGCGATTGGGTTTGTAACTTATTATAACTACTTAGAATATAATTCATCAATTAAATATAATTCATATAATTTTTAAATATATTGATTAATAGCGAAAATACAAGGAACCATCTAAGCGATTGAGTTTGTCGCTTAAGCGATCGGATTTGTAACTTGGAGTTATAATTACTAAAACATAATGACACAATTTCCATTCAATATTAATAAATCGCTCGATTTATGCATATTATAACTTAGAAAAATTAATTTTTTTAGATGTTAACTTAGCATGAACGTTTGTCCTTTCAAATAAAAAAAAGCTATCGCTTTTTTAGGAGTTTGATTGGGACTCCTAAAAAAGCGATTTCAAATCCTAAAAAAACGATCGTTCTTTTTTCAGTTTGATTTGGACTCCTTAAAAAAGCGATTTTGAAGATAAAAAAGCGATCGCTTTTTAAGGAGTTAGATTTCAACAAGCTAGAAAAAGCGATTGCAAAGGAAAAAAGCGATCGCTTTTTTCGAGGTGATGAAAAACAAGTCAAAAAAAAAGCGATGTCTCTTTTTTCGGGCTTGTAACTTGGAGTTATAATTACTAAAACATAATGACACAATTTCCATTCAATATTAATAATTCGCTCGATTTATGCATATTATAACTTAGAAAAATAATTCGTTTTTTTTCTTCGAAATCGGTTTTTTAAGGAGTCCAAATCAAACTGAAAAAAGAACGATCGCTTTTTTAGGAGTTTCATTTGAACAACTGAAAAAACGATTTCAAAGGAAAAAAAAAAACGATCGCTTTTTAAGGAGTTAGATTTCAACAACTGAAAAAGCGATCGCTTTTTTTCCTTTGAAATCGCTTTTTTCAGGAGTTTCATTTGGACAACTGAAAAAGCGATTTCAAAGGAAAAAAAAGCGACCGCTTTTTAAGGAGTTAGATTTCAACAACAATATATATATATATATATAATGTATATTATACATATACAACATATCACTTAACAAATTCATCAATCTATCCAACACAGGGAAAAAAAAAAAAAAGGACGAGAAATACCCATAGGAATGACTAGTTACATAAATTCTATCTCTAGTTACTAAGAAGAGAACATCTACGACTCATTCACAAATATAGCACCGTGTCCATTAGAGAAACAAATGATTCTACCCTCATTATGATTGGTCGAGTTGATTTTGTCTGCTTCATTTTCTGGAATATCAAACCCGAATTATTCTTCTAGAGCCATCACGATCTCCACAGAGTCCAAACTATCTAGTCCAAGATCATTATGGAAATGAGCATTTCGAGTAACCTACAAAATGTGTGAAAATGTTAAGCAAGTAGCAGCAAACTCCATGTATGAAAAATTGAGGGGGATTGCATTGTTATTTCAGATTAATTAGTAAGAAACACTTATGATTTTCCTATTCTCAATGAAATAGTCCTTTGAGCCACACGTTTTATTACAATCTACAGCAACACAATCCTCGGAGCCACACATTTCATTACTATTTAAATGACAGTCCTTTGACTCATCCATCATCTTCCCTCAGCAACCTGAGCCATAAATTACAGTATTCAGGTAAGGCTAACTCCTAGAACACTTCAAACCATTGCATTCAATAGCAACCTTATTCCACTATTGTTGTTTTTCTCCTATTCCACAAGTTCCAATGTAGAGAATAATGAACCTCATGAGTTGATACAACAATTAATTTGACAAAACAATCCTTCAAGGCCAATCAATTTCAATACAAGCCACCAAATTTCGAATTATTACGAGTGTCAGAAAAGATTACATTGTTGGATAGCATTGTTGTTTCATGAATAATAAATATGAATGAAGGAGGATTACATTGTTATTTCAGAATAATAAATATGAATGAAGAGCAAATAAAGCTCAAGTCATAAAAGATTCAAAGCATTCTTCAAGGTTAACTAGTAACAACAACCAACTTGGATAGCAACTATGAAAAGAAGATCTTCATAAGATAAAGGCATAAATCTTGTATGCGGATGTATTAAACCTTGCCAATATCTCAATGAAATAGTCCCTTGAGCCACACGTTTTATTACAATCTAAAGCAACACAATCCTCCGAGTCACACATTTCATTAATACCTAAATGACAGTCCTTTGGCTCACTCATCTCCCCTTGGCAACCTAAGCCGTAAAATTACACTAATCAGGTAAAGCTAATCTCCTAAAAAACTTAAAATCATCACCTTCAATACTAACCTTAATCAATTATTTTTGTTTTCAAAGTGATGATTTTTATCCCATTCCACATGAAACCAGTTGATACAATAATTAATTTGACACACACATCCTTAAAGACCTATCAGTTTCAATACAAGCCACCTGATAATCTCTCAATTAATTTGACACACAAATCCTTAAAGGCCCATCAATTTCAATACAAGCTACCTGATAATCTCCACATTTCGATTTACTACGAGTGTCCAACAACAATAAAACCCCCTAAAGTTATAATATTTTCACAACACGAAACAATTTCTAGAACACATCATTATGCAACTCTTTTTTTCCACATTTCCAATCCATGGAAGTGATCAGAATAATTCGAACAGAATGACTATAACTAATCTCAGAAAACCTAAAAAATCACTAGAATACCTAAATAGAAAAGATGGGATTACCTTGGTAGGATCGACTTTCTGGAAGATCTTGATAACAGAGATGACACGGTCGGTGACCTCCGATTTGTCGAGGAAGGAGCCCGTAACTTCGTCGGAGAAGTGGCGCCGATAAGCTGCGTGAAGCTTCTGGAGAAAGATTCATGAGGTAGAAGAAGAGACCGATAGAGAGAAGGAAGATGAAAAAGTGGGTTTGTAGTGTGAGAAAATTTTTGGGTATAATTTGTAATATAATATAATTTGGGGGTTAAAATAAAATATTTAAAAGTAATAATTTACATTAATTATTGAAAGGGTTATCTAGTAAGTAAATAAAAACTTGAGGGTTATTTAGTTAAATGGAAACTTGAATGGGCCTTTTAATAGAATGCCCCGAACGCCGAAGTCTTTTTTAAAGAAAATAACCCTCGATTTCTTTTTCCTTTTTTTTTTTCCCCTTTATATGACGTGGCATATTTAATCCGTTCTCCTTCTTTTATAGAAAAAAAATCTTAGGGATGGTTTTAGGGCTGTCAATTGGGGTGGGTCGGGTGGGTTCGGGTCGGGTTGATGTTAGGGTATAATAGAAAAATGGTAAACCCGAACCCAACCCGACCTGATATTCAACCCGTTACTCCCAACCCTAACCTGGTGTTATAGGGTTCGGGTTGGTTTTCGGGTTGACCTAATTGATTTTCAAAACACCCTGTAATTCGGATTAACCCAATAATCCGACCCAAACCCGGTATAGAGCAGCACAAAGGGGGTGAGATTTCTTCTTATATACAACCGACACACAAAATAGGGTGAGAGATTTCTTCTGATATACAACCAACGCATAAAGCTAAAACCAATTTTCTTTCTAAAACAATTCCGATGGTAATTTCTCTATGATTCTAGTTCCTCATCCTACCTCAAAGGCTCCTGCAACCCGCTCTTCATCTCCGCCGCCACCCATGCCTTCACAGACGACAGCACTTCCGCATTCCAAGCGCCGCAGCTGCGTGCCGCCGAAGGCTCAAACATCCCCCAGCTCTTTCGCCACCATCCTCTACAACATCGATTTCTAAGAATTCTCCATAGCCACCGTCTTTTTGAGCAAAAGAGACGATGAGCAAAGATTTCATATTTTGGGTCAGGAACTAAGAAACGGCGCTGTTGTCTGAGTAAGCCTAGGGTTTTCTTTTTAATGGATGGAAAAAGGGCTTTTGTTAGTGGCTAATTGAGAATGAAAATTTATTTTTAATTATGGAAATGGGCCGAGCAAGGTGGGCTTTTAGTGGGGAATATTATTTCTGCTAATTTTTGGACAAGTTTAAGGCCTAATATGAATTGACGTATAATTTTTATATTTTATTTTAATTTTTATCGGGTCATTTCAGGTCAACTCGGGTTGACCTGAACCCGACCTGATTGTCACTTTTCTCTTCGGGTTGTTTTTCGGGTCCGACCCGATTGGACCCGAACCCGAAAACCCCTAACCCTAACCTGATTTTTTATCAGGTGGGTCAGGTCGGGTTATCGGGTCGTGTCAAGTTTTGACACCCCTAGATGGTTTTGCAAAATCCTCTCCATTAAAGTAATAAATTCCAAAACCCTAGTTATTTTCTTCTCGTTGTCGCCACTGCATTCTCATCCACCAATCTTTTATCGCCTCCTCTGCTCGTCATTCTCTTCGATCTTTCGAGATTTTCAATAGCTATGTTGGAAAGGATTGGAATAAGTTTGACAAATTGGAAATGATCTTGAGGATGGAGATGTTGGTGTGTTTGTATAAACCCACAAATATCTCCATCTTTCAAATCATTTATTCGAGTTTGAAGACATCAAGAGGCAGATTGAGGAAGTCGCAGAGATTGAGTTTCTATTACTAGAAAATTTCAAAGGATCGACATAGTCGATTACTGGAAAATTACAAAGGATTGGCATAGTCAATTACTTAAAAATTTCAAAGGTTCGACTCAGTCGATTAAACAAATGACACGCGTTGATTACTGTAATTTTTTTTAGATGGAAATTTTGAATTTGAAAACATGAAAAATCTCCAAAAGAGTAGCACAAGATCAATATTATACGTCGATTAATAGAAAATGGCATAGGATCGACTTGTCAATTACGTAGTAGAATGATGTCGATTACTATAATTGGTCGACTAATCGATCATAGGTATAGACTAGTCGATCATCGGTATCGACTAGTCGGTCATATGAGTAATCGATATGTGTAATATTATAAAACGTTAGGTGTTCTTTTGCAATACCCTAATTTCTTTTTTCTATAAATTGATCAATTCCCTTTTGGCATTCCTATTATCAATCGTACATTGCACAAAAACCTAGCCCATAGCCGCCTGCTTCTTCTCCGCCGCCAATCTGTCTGCCCCTCCTCTCAGCCTTTGCCTCCGCCAAACTGAGTTTTTTGGGTTATGTGAACTGCATGTTGAATTTCAGTTTGTTGTTTGCTCTATTAGTTTGAATTGCTCTTGAAGATTATCATGTTTACTGTATGATATTCGACAAATAGTACCAATTAATAGATATTTCTTTATCTGGTTCATGCACTCGTTAGCCTTTTTAAATGAACTCATGGTTATCATTATGGTGGACACACCGGAGATGTTCATCGGCGGTGTCTCCGACTTAATAAGCGTTCTGAATTTCATTTGTAAATTTAACGACCCAGTGTAGGGACATAGAAAGAAATCTATTAATTGTTACTACTTGGAGACAAGTCCTATAGAAATGACCATTTTCAAAAGTATTTCAATCAAATATGGCAAATTAAAATAGGGTAGTTGGTATAACGTGCGTGCAATTGTGTGCAAAATTTACAAAGTAACGTGTTATTATCTTGAGAAGGGATAAAATTTTGATCAATAGAACAAGTGCAGTTCAAGAAATGACCAAATTGTTGTTATGAAGAGGTTCCACTCTGCGTTCATCAAGCCCAATCCTTTCCAAGTCAACTTGCAGTTCAACACCGGTGGGTAGGCTAACGATTACATGGGTTTTAGAAAAAAAATCTATTAAATGTTGCTATTAGGTCACAAGTCCTACAGAAATGATGATTTTCAGAAGCACTTCAATCAAATACGAAAGATTAAGGAGGAAGACACCACAAATATCGAGTTGGAAGCCATCAAGGGGACGCTCAAAATTATTTGATAAATCAAGAGATTGTAAAGGATCGATCGGTCGACCAATTGAAGGGGAAGCTCAAATATTAAATTCTCCTTGTATTTCTTTATCTGGTTCGACAAATAGTACCAATTAATAGATATTTCTTTATCTGGTTCATGCACTCGTTAGCCTTTTTTAAATGAACTTATGGTTATCATTACGGTGGACACACCGGAGATGTTCATCGGCTGTGCCTCCGACTTAATAAATGTCCTGAATTTCATTTGTAAATGTTAATGACCCAGTGTAGGGAGATACAAAGAAATCTATTAATTGTTACTATTTGGCGACAAGTCCTATAGAAATGACAATTTTCAAAAGTATTTCAATCAAACACGACAAATTAAACTAGGGTAGTTGGTATAACGTGTGTGCAATTGTGTGCAAAATTTACAAAGCAACGTGTTCGATCGACCGGTCAATGGGTATTGTTCGAGTACTCGACTGTCTCAGATCGACATTGTCGACATCATATCGAAGGGGAAGCTCAAATATTAAATTCTCCTTGTATTTTGTAAATCATTGAATTAATAAATTCTTATTTTATACCCTTTATTGCATATGATCTTTATGTCGACGACTATAATCAAGTATTTATTTAAGGATAAAAACAAATTAAATAAAAATGATCAAGCAAAGGGTCGAACCATCGACTAGATGAATCGAGTACTTGATTAACCCATACAACAGAAAGAACGACCGGTCGAGGGGGATCGTTGAGTAATCGACTCAATTCAATTTTTTGTAAAACTTTGAAGGAAAATTATTCGAAATTATAAACTTTAAAAAAAAGGGATGAAAATCCAAAAGTTTGTGTATTTATTTTGTAATTATATAATACAGTTTTCTAAAATTTAAGTTGACAGGTGTCGAATCCGTAAAAAATAAATAAAATTCCTATTCAATTACTAAACACAGAGTATAGTGCAAACAGGGTCGATCCTCAGAGACTGGTTGACTTATTTTTATCAATTCCAAGTAATTCACGAAAAGTAACAATAGAAGGAGGGGGGTTGAATTATTCTAACTAAAGTATGTAATTAAAATAAAATAACAAGAATTAAAAAGCTAAGTAAAACTATCAAGCAAGATCACGTAGGATTAAATCAATCAGAGAGAAAATTATCTAGCCAAGGATATTCGATTCGAATCGTTATATTGATCATTGACTCAAGGATAAATTCAAGTTATTCAGACAGATTGGCTATGGTTGATAGAGACACTCGGCTCAACCTCGTTTTTATTTAATTTATCGGATAACCTAGAGACTCTCGATAGTTATCTTCCCGATCTTGATCCTTGTGCATTATGTGCTTGTTTATATGTATGAATTGCTATGTTATGCCTTATAATTGCTTGGCTTTGACATGTTATGATATGTTTATGAATCTTATGGCTTGATTTATGATGTGCAAACATGACCTTTATACATGAATGTTTAAGTGCTACAATGTGACCTTCCTTGGAACCCTTGCATTCCTTATGTGTTTAATGGATTCTTTTCACCTCTAAATGATTCATATGCGTTGTTAACATGTATTATAACATGTTAAGAATTGAGTATTGAATGAACAATTGATATTGAATGAAAGAATGACAGTAAAAAGGGCACGATCCATTCGTGTAATGAATGATTGAATCGTTTATGTGTCTAAGTGACATTAATTATGCACATGAACATCTTCATAGCACATTTTTATTTCTTATGCATGTCATATCACGTTAATGCATTGACGTGCTTCTTATATGCTTCATTTGGAGTCTTGAGTCTCACAATTGCACCGTGTTATCTTTTGTACAGTTTTCTCCAGGGCGGAGACCTGCCGGGTTCATAAGCTATCTTCAAGTCTTTTTATCTTCTTGGTTTGTTCGGTAAGGTATAGCCAAGTGGGTTTCTCTTCTATTAGATGAACTCTGACTCGATATATCCCAACATGCAAGATTTTGGTCAAAGTATTATATATATATATCGAGTCTTTTGAAAGAGTCAATGATTTCACGTTAAAGCCCTTTTCTTTGAAATGAATCCTTACCCAATGATTGGCGAGATCAATGATCACAATGAATTGGGGCTAAGTGTACGTGGCTATCTGGGGAGGCATGGGCTGACGGTGATCCCCGTATACTAGTTCCAACAAATAATGATAGTGATACCGGCCCTCGCTAGAAGATTAGTGAGGAATGGGATCCTGGCCTTTGGGGAGTCATGAACCTCACTGGCCATAATGAATGGGTAGACGGGTCTTTGGCCGAGTCCGTCTACTAATCGGAGGAAAAAAAGGGTAAATGAATGATTATGAATGAATGAATGTTGTGTGATCGCTAAAAAATGAATGAATGGATAATGCACACACGAGGAGAAGGTTAGAGAATTCACTCACTCGCCAGGCTCATGTAATAACCTAGTGAATGAATGAACAAATTGATTGTTGTAATCCCGCACGTGGTTTTCTTTGTTTTCACCGCTTGGGAAATATTTCAAAACCTCGCACGAGATTATAGGTTGCATGTGTCTATGTTTATTTACCCGCGATATTATTGTATTAACCCCAGTTTTATACCCATCAGTCTCTTAAAGACTAAACCCGATTTTGTTTTCAGTTTTCCTTGCAGGTTTTGGAGGGCTAGGCGGGAATTCGAGTCCGTAGAGTGGAGTCGTGTATAGTTTTTCCTTTACTTATACACTTATGTCATTTAATTGTTATTTATGATTTTGAACGCCTGTAAGCGCTTTAATGTTGTATTATGAGAGCCTTTGAGCTCACTACTTGTATTATGAATATGACAATGCTTCCGCTTATGTTTCTTTAGCCTGCACATGTTTCCTTTATTTCTTATTTGGTTTGGAAGGTTAGCTCCTGCCTAGCATAGTGAGTGAGTTGTGTCCCCGTTCGCCCTGATTCGACACATGTATGGATTACCCATTTCATATACGGGTCGGGTCTTTGTGCGGGGGATGTGGCGTCATGTGCTCGGGCGTTACAGAAGTTCATGTAATCGTGCTACATCAAATTCCCTTGTCAAAAGCTCATGGAATGCACTAAGAAACTGTAACATCCCGCTCGTCCGGCCGTACAGGTACGTCCTTACAAGAGTGATACGTGCGCATTTAAATTATTTATTTATGCAATTATGTGTTTATTATATTGTTTAAATTCTATTCTTGAATTTATATGAATTATTTGTTAAGTGTTTATTTATGAATTTTGCACGTATATGCTCGTTTACTCTTGCACTTGATTCGTTTGCCTTGGAATTTAATTTCGATTTTTGTGAAAACTTGCCATGCATGAATTATATGTGTTATGAATGTGTTTTTATACTCGTTGCATGTTTTTGAGTTCGTTTGCTACGGTTTTAAAACCGTTTTACTTGTTAAGGGATTGGAGTCATTTTAACGCACCTTGTGTTCCAGAAGGCATAACTTGAGCTCGGGAATTCGGATTCAAATTCTATAAGTAGCGCTGGACTCATAATAAAAACAAGGAACTTATGAACCTAGATTCATATTTTTCTAAGACCGTTTAGACCTTCGAATTTTGCCTGAACCGATCCTCGCGCGCAATTCGCCACCTTTGAGTAATTTGGGCATAACTCTATCATTTCTTGACCAAATACCCTCAAACTTGGACCCGCTTAAATCTAACTCAAACCCTATCCAACCATATCTCCCTCATTTCGTAACTCAATTGAGAAAGAAGGGAAATTTGAGCCAAAGAGGAGAGGAAAAAAGAGAACCTGCCACTATTTATCCTTGGAAGATTTTGAGCTTAATCTTCTTCATTCTTCAACCAATTCAAGAGATAAGAGCTTGAGCATGAATAGTTAGGTTTAAGTTTCATTTTTGAATTCATGGCTTAGATTCGGTTTTTATGAAGTTTGATGCATGAATTGTGATCACTTAAGCTTCCATGAATTGATTCTTTGCTTTGATTTCATGCTCCTTACATGTATGAAGATTCACCATTGATGGTTCTTGAAGAATGAATAGTTATGGGTTGATTTTTAGCCAAATATGAACTGCTCTTCCTTGTCCTTGCTACTGTGTTGATTATGGGACTGATTTGTTGAGGTTTTGGCTCGTTTTTCTTGCACTTTTCGCCCAGATATATGTGCATGTATGTGTACTTGTATTTCCCCTGTTTTTCCATAGTTTTTCCTCCCTTTTTGCAGCTGGAAACGAAGATGACAACAGCAAACGGGCGTTTACCCGGTGCGAGTATAATGACCGAACGACCGTTTAGCTTGGCAGCAGTTTCTGTGCTGCTGTACGGCCGTTTAGGACTGGGGGGAGGGGGGAACTGAACGGCAGGCTCAGAAGCTGCTACAACGACAATACTCGTTCCGGAGCCGCGCACGCGATCCTTCGCTTTTTTTTTTTTTTTTGGGAAAGGTAAATTTTTTTTATTAAATCAAGAAAGAATAATACAAATGTACAAGTACAGTTTGGTACGAACAAGCTAACACAAGAAGCCTACAACGAAACCAGAGAAGCCTAGCACACTCAACACGGACCTAATTGTCTCATTAAAAACCTTCAAGGGGAAAACCCAAATGGGACAAAACCCCCCCAAAAGAAAAGAGTACAATAGGCGACGGTGAGAACGTATTAAAAAACAGCAAAAGTCCTAAAAAAGACCAACGAACAAAAGGAAAATAACAACAAACTCTTCCAAGTAGTATGCTCAAGCGCCAAGGGGGGGCTGCTAGTCCACATACGCTGAAACAAGTACCAAGTGTGCGAGAAGAAAGGGGCTGCTCAAGTGATGAGAGCAAAACCTGCAACGAGAATAAAGACAGGAACCAAGCCATGGAAACTCTATGCTTAGTGTGTGATGTATGAGGGTGGGGATATACTTCCTATCTATGACTAAAGACTATTACAAAGGTACAACACTGCCACAATGCAAATCAACAAACCAGGAGAACAAGAATCCTAGCTATTGAGATAATTTGCAATAAACTCAAAGGGATACAATTTGTAAAAAACCGTAAAGACAAGGTGCTAGATTCTAGCCAAGATGTCGCGAGCTTCAACCGTGGCATTATCCTGGTGCTACAAAAGGATAAACGGATAATCTTAGACCTGGGTCTTGTGCCTGAGTAGTATCTTCTACTAGTACGGACTGAGCTATTGAGAGTATTCATAGCAAAAGGGACTTCTATCCAAGCTCTAATTTCACTCCAGATTTGCTTAGTAAAGGAGAAATTGAAGAAGAGATGTTTCTTTAACCTATGTGTTGTTCTTGCTATGCTTATGCTTTTACATGTTTTCTCCCACCCAAACTATAATCCTAAGATGTTAATTAGTTGTTATATAATATGTTTTGAGGCTCATTTTAATTTTATGGATCTATTTGTTAAGTGTAAACGTGATTTGAATACATGACCGTTTAAGTGCAACGTGTGATGTATTCTTGCATATCTTGCATTGTATATGTAATTTAAACTTGTATATGCATGAGGTATGATAAAATTTGATATAATATATTTTTATTTAATGTGTTATGTGTTGTTTTATACGCCGGTTACGTAATTTTGATATTTGTATACGCGTATGAACTTATATGCTAACTCTTGTTGCTTCCTTGTATCCGTTGCCTTCCTTATGTGTTTTAACCTCATGTATGCTTATGATATGCTATAATATGATGTGTTATGATTTTAGTTGACATGTTATGACTTTACTTTATGTGTCATTGATACGATAGTATGATATTTGCTCTGATATGCCCAAGTTTAAAAATATATGAAGTGCATTGCATCATATGCATCCATATGCATTCGCCGAGCGTGTCTATGGTTCATATTGAGTCTAAGTGTTATCTCTCTTGTTAGATTTTCCGAGTGTAGTAGCTCGTTGGAGTTGGACCGCTCTTTAGGCGTGAGCGTCATGAAACTCACGACCCATACAGTATGAACTATGGTTAGGGGCGCATACGACCCTTCCATCACCCGGAGAAGAGGTATGTTTGTGTGACTTTGTTTTCGATTGATTATGAATGGAGTTAGGTTGGTCTGAAACTTGTACTCGCCGAGTTGTGTGATTTAGATTCTGAACTTGGTTCATGAAACGGTAGTGGATTCCTAATTATTAAAAATTGGTTGATTTTGGCCTTTGGCCTTAACTATTTTCCATATATGTATTATCACGGGCTAAAACGTTTTAGATTGCAAAAACTACGCCCCGGTTCATGAGCTTTTATGACTTTGAACATGGTTTGCTTTATGTATATGTACATGTGTGTGTGTTAGCCCCCTCACCAGTCTTTAGGACTGAACCCTCCTCGTTGTTTTCTTTTTCCCCTTTGTTTCTTTAAGTTTGCAGGTGTAGAGTTCGGTTCGAGCTAGGCGATAGTCTTTCTTTTGAGTTGTTCGAGTCCTTTAGTCTAGTCTTTTACATATCTTGCATCTTTACTCTTTCGTATTGGTATTATGTATAAGTATATGATTTCGGATTTGAACCTTGAAACTTGTATGATTTATTTGGCTCGGGATGGGCACGGTATGTATTATTTGACTAGTTTCATTCTTAAAATGTATGCATGTATATTTGTATGTATGTGATCCTGGTGTTTCCGTATTTGATTTTGATTACTTTGCGCAGTCTGTATTAGGGTCTAGACCGTCTAGTCTAGGAGAGAATTTGTTTGTCTCCCGTTCACTGAGCTTGGTGCGTGTGCGGAGTTCCCATTTTGTTAAAGTGTCGGGCTATAGTACGGGGATGTAATGCTCTACACTTCGGGGTACTACATCCTAAAGTAGTATCAGAGCTCTAGATTGCAAAATCGGAGCTCTAGTGTCGTGTCGGATCTGTCTAGGTCGTTCGGCATAGGATTATGTGTTTGTTTGCATTCACTCTCACATTTATGTGACTTATTTGTTATTATCTGTATTAATTGTGTACATGAACATGCACTAAACCCGGAAGCATCAATATTTCATGGAAATTGTGTTTTTATTTCAGAATATCATCCTAATATCAACATATATCACCGGGAAAAGGGTAAGGAAAACAAGTTCCTTCAGTCTACAAGAGGTTTAGGGAATTTTGGTCTTCCGAAGTGGATTGAAGGTGATGATGTCAAGATTGAGAAAGGGATGTCCAAGATAATATGGCTTTGGAGAAATTTTTCGGGGATATTCCAACAACAAGGGTAGTACATTTCCCGTTAAATTCAAGGTCGAGATTCAAAGTATTTCAAGAAATCGAATTTGAAATTTGAAGAGTTCGAGAAGAGTTTTTAAATCTCGAATAAGAATTAATTACGAGGGATGAATTTTATTTTGGAGCTTGGGTGAGTGAGTGCTGATGAAGATTGCTCTAAGGTTCGCAGATATTTCAAGGGCATAAAGATGAGTTCAACAAACCTTTAAAATTTCAAAGGTACATACATGGTCCGATGAGATAAGATAGGCCGATCGAGTGGAGATGGATAAGCAACGGATAAAGTGTCATACCTTTTATATTGGACAAGAACCCGGCCCGAGTTCGAGTGCAAGCAAGAGATTCATGTTATAAGAAAACCTTCAAGAATTTCAAGTTATCAACAATGTCACTAAGAAGAAGAAGATTCAATCTCCAAAGAGGGATTTGATGTCTCCCCACCGGAACCAATTCAATACTCCTATCGCCAAAGTCCGAAACACAAGGAAGAAATCTATAAGAAGAAAGAGAGTGGATCCTTCAAGCGTGGAGAATTTTGACACATAGTGAGAGTTTACTCGAAGAACAAGAAGTTGAGACCTTTGAAACACCGTAACTTCAAGATCCCAGTTCAAGTATAAGATGACACTTTGGAAAGCAAAGAAGTTGGCACCAAGCTTGACATTTCCACAATGGTGAATGGTACACTAAACATACATGGCATCTCATACATCCATATTTTAATCTCGGGAAAACCCATTTATGTGATTACCTTCTTTTGTTCTTTTTGGTGTTGCTTGTTACTTGCGGTTGTTGCTTTCTTTTGTGGGAACTCTCTTCTTGGAGAGAGTTTGGTAAGATGAGTGCCCGAGAGTGTTTGGTGAGTTGTGAGGGCCGAGATTGCCCGACGGACTTTTTGAAGATACCTTGTCGAGGTACGGAGCTACCTTAGGCGTGGGTTGGTTGTTCGAGTGTTTTGTCGAGCTGTTGGGTACTTCTAGGAGGTCCGTTCGGGGCTCAACAATATTTTAGGGTAATAGATTGAAGGCTAGCCCGCTTATATCCTTCGTGGAAGTGGTTGTTTAATCCGGGACGGTGCAACGAGCTTTGTGACTCGCTTTTGGGTAACCAAGGAATCGAGTCAAGTTTGAGGAGACGAAGATCGAAGAAAAACTTTCTTGATATTTCCTCGAAGGTCGAAATTCGTTACCACTTGATAAGGATATTGAGGTGGTCGTGATCTTTATCCCGGAATTAAACTTTGTCGAAGATTCCCTACCGGATGGCTCTAGCATGGTTGTTAGAGTTGAAGGCGTAGTTCGATGAACTCTTAGAAGGTGGTTTCATCCGTTCGAGTACTTTTTCGTGGAGTGCTTTAGTCCTATTTAAGAAGAAATGAGACTTTAGGGTGAATATCGACCACCGTGAGCTACACAGGTTAACTGTGGAAGAAAATACCCTTTTTGCTCGTTTCGAGGAGTTGTTCGTTTTCTTCAGAGTTCCGTGGACGTGCCGAGTTTGGGTTTTAATAGGGGTATAACCGACTACATATCTGGGTAGAAGAACCGAGAATTACCTCAGAGTAAAAAATCTCTCGTTTCATCGGGGTACACCAGGCAAATCTTCTCTAAGAGTTGCCAATCCATTGACATGAACGACAAGGAAGAGACACGGTTTGAGTGGGAAGAGGTGTTTGAAGAGGGTTACCTTCGGCGCCGACTTTTGTTAACCTAAAGGTACTCAAGACTACTTCGTTAACAATCGAGGCACAAAGGAAGGCTTTGGTTGTGTGTTACTAGCGGGAGAGTTTAGTCTATACCTCGAGAAGTTCAAGGTCACGAGACTTACCCCCACTTTTGGTTCGAGATTGTTCGAAGACTTGAAGAACCGGTAAGGTGTATTGGCATAAAAGAGACATTGTAGACTTCATGTAACAATGTCTGTTATGCCATTGGTTGAAGACCGAGCATCAAGAACTGGTAGGATTCTCCAACTACTTCCGAATTCCATTTGGAAGTGGGAGCAAATGGCAGAGGACTTCGTGTCCGGTTTGCTAAGACTAAGGAGATTTCGATGAGATTCGAGGGGTTACTCGTTTCAACGAGTTGGCCTATTTTCTCTAGCAAGGTTATTCGACGAGGGTTCGAGAGCTTCGTGGTTTAGAGAGAGAAGACCCCTGGAGTCGAAGTGAGAGATCGAGACTTCTTAGAAGCATCTCTTGCAAGGGGTTCACTCGGATTCGGCAAGTGTCACTGAGTTGTCTGGGATATCAGAAGTCTTCCTTATTTATTAATTAGGGAAGTAATATCCCAAGGAGTCTTTAGCTTACCTGGATCAGAGTGGCACAGTGGAAGCGTGAAGTTAAGTTTGTTCCCAGAATCGTTCAAGACCCCTCCTTAGGACCCGAGGACAGGTCCTTTTGAATGAGGAGATTTTGTAACATCCCGCTCGTCCGGCCGTACAAGTAGGTCCTTGAGTGCTACGTGTGCATTTAAATTATTTATTTATATAATTATGTGTTTATTATATTGTTTAAATGCTATTCTTGAATTTATATTAATTATTTGTTAAGTGTTTATTTATGAAATTTGCACATATATGCTCGTTTACTCTTGAACTTGATTCGTTTGCCTCGAAATTTAATTCCAATTTTTGTGAAAACTTGCCATACATGAATTATATGTGTTATGAATGTGTTTTTATGCTCGTTTCATGTTTTTGAGTTCGTTTTTACGGTTTTAAAACCGTTTTGCTTGTTAAGGGACTCGAGGGCCTAACTCGTTTTAGCGAACCTTGTGTTCCGGAAGGCATAACTTGAGCTCGAGAATTCGGATTCGAATTCTGGAAGTAGCACTGGACTCATAACAAAAATTGGAAACTTATGAACCTAACTTTGTATTTTTCTAAACCCGTTTGAACCTTCGAATTTCACCCGAACCGAGCCTCGCGTGCAGATTCGCCACCTTTGAGTATTTTGGGCATAACTCTCTCATTTCTTGACCAAATACCCTCAAACTTAGACCCGCTTAAACCTAACTCAAACCCCTATCCAAACCTATCTCCCTAATTTCAAAACTCATCTGATAAAGAAGGGAAATTTGCAGCCAAAGAGGAGAGGAAAAAAGAGAAACCCACCACTATTCATCCTTGGGAGATTTGAGCTCAATCTTCTTCATTCTTCAACCAATTCAATAGGTAAGCATATGATCATGTTCTCCACTTCCTTGTGGAGGTTGTGCATTTTCACCAAGGTTTGAGGATGATAAGAGCTTGAGCATGAATAGTTAGGTTTAAGTTCCATTTTTGAATTCATGGCTTAGATTCGGTTTTTATGAAGTTTGATGCATGAATTGTGATCACTTTGTAGACTAATAAATAAACTTTATATTATTAATTTAATTTGCTATTTTATATTTTAAAATTATCCTAAATTTAATTTCAAAGTTAAATAGTTAAATTTAATTGATATTATAATGTTTATTTTATCAACAAATCAAGTTATGACACGTGTCAAAGTGACATATTTTGATCAATTAAATCAAGTCTTACATTCAAAGAAAGCCAAGACAAATCATATGGCAACACGTGGCGAATTGCGTCAGACTGACCAATCAAATTCAAGTCTCATATGATATTATCTCTTTAAAATAAAAAATATAAAGAGATAAATATTCATGCGATTTTATATGATATTATATCTTTAAAAAATAGTAAAATATTAAAGAGATAAATATTTATATGATTTATTTGATACAAGAGATAATTATTAAATAAAGTTTGACTTGGACCACAAGTCTTGAATCCTGCACCTATATGAAGGGGTCATGTGTAGTTTATTCAACACACAACACAAGTTCAAGAAGGCTAAAAACCTCTCTACAAGTTCAAGAAGGCTAAAAACCTCTCTACAAGTTCAAGGCGGAGTTCTAAGGCATTCAAAGGCGTTCTTGGCCGAAGTTACCAAATCAAGGCGTTTGATCCGTTATCAAGGCGTTATACCGCCTAATCGACGTTATATTCAAGCTAAATCCACGGAGTTACCAATGAGTTCATCGGCGTTCTTGGCGGAATTCTCTAAAATCTGGCGTTTGATTCGCAAACAAGTCGAAGGACCTACGAATTAACGTTACTAAAAGCTAAACTTGAAGTTGAAGAAGACCAAACCACCAAATCCATCAAGGAGCGTTTGAAAATTTCAACAACTTTAAATTTGAAGGAAAAATCACAGGATCAAGTTGAAGATTGAAGACCTACTTTTACTTGAATTATTAAATAATTTGTATTATCTATTCGGTGTTGACTAAAAATCAATAAACGCAAATTTTTAGTGCTAACACACTTAAACTTCCATGACTTGATTCTTTGCTTTGATTTCATGTTCCTTACATGTATGAAGATTCACCATTGATGGTTCTTGAAGAATGAATAGTTATGGGTTGATTTTTGGCCAAATATGAACTGCTCTTCCTTGTCCTTACTGGTGCGTTGATTATGGGACTGATTTGTTAAGGTTTTGGCTCGTTTTTCTTGGACTTTTAGCCCAGATATATGTGCATATGTGTGTGCTTGTATTTTCCCTATTTTCCCATGGTTTTCCCTCCCTTTTTGCAACTGGAAATGAAGATGACAGCAGCCCTACGCAGCAGCAAATGGGGCGTTCGCCCAGTGCGAGTATAATGACCGAACGACCGTTCAGGCTTGGCAGCAGCTTCTATGCTGCTGCACGGCCATTCAGGACTTGGGGGGGGGGGGGGGGGAACTGAACGGCCTAAGAAGCTGCTGCAACAACGATATTCATTCCGGAGCCACGCATGCGATCCTTCGCTCATTTTCTTGAACTTATGTGTTGTTCTTACTATGTTTATGTTTTTATATGTTTTGTCGCACCCCAACTATAATCCTAAGATGTTAATTAGTTGTTATATAATATGTTTTGAGGCTCATTTTAATTTTATGGATCTATTTGCTAAGTGTAAACGTGATTTGAATACATGACCGTTTAAGTGCAACGTGTGATATATTCTTGCATATCTTGCATTGTATATGTAATTTAAACTTGTATATGCATGAGGTATGACATAATTTGATATAATATATGTTTATTTAATGTGTTATGTGTTGTTTTAGGTACCAGTTACATAATTTTGATCTTTGTATACTAATATGAACTTATATGCTACTCTTGTTGCTTCCTTGTATCCGTCGCCTTCCTTATGTGTTTTAACCTCATGTATGCTTATGATATGCTGTAATATGATGTGTTATGATTTTAATTGACATGTTATGACTTTAATTTATATGTCATTGATACGATAGTATGATATTTGCTCCGATATGCCTAAGTTTGAAAATATGTGAAGTGCATTGCATCATATGCATCCTTATGCATTCGCCGAGCGTTTCTATGGTTTATATTGAGTCTAAGTGTTGTCTATCTTGTTAGATTGTCCGAGTGGAGTAGCTCGTTGGTGTGGAACCGTTCCGTAGGCGTGATTTGTTTCTTTTTGCTTCGCTTCGTTCTGTTTGTTCGTCAAGGTGAGGTTTTTTTCTTTTAGTTATTATGACCTAAAATCCTAAATGTGATTTAAGCCCGCATGCGACCTACGTGTGTATATATATATATATATATATATATATATATATATTACGTGTTTGATATGTATTTTATGGGAATTGGCGCGTTTGTTATGAAACTCATTTGGAAAGGCTTTTATATATACGTAAGCTATATTTTCGTTTATTTGGTTTGAAAATGGTTGGTGTGTGTGTTTTGAACTAGCGAGTTATGACTTTGAGAGATAAGTCTGATTTTGAAAATTTAGAACTTTTGAACTTTGAACTTTGAACAATTTGAACTGGGCCATGGAGATTTGTGCAAAGGAGCCCTAGGACGGTGTTGGGCCATCGGGTCACTCCCGAGTATGGTCTCCACTTAGAAAGGATCAACCCTGGAACCCACTAGGAGATTTGGTGGGGGATGGAATCCTCAGGCGTGAGCGTCATGAAACTCACGACCCATACAGTATGAACGATGGTTAGGGGCGTATACGACCCTTCCATCACCCGGAGAAGAGGTATGTTTGTGTGACTTTGTTTTCGATTGATTATGAATGGAGTTAGGTTGGTCTGAAACTCGTACTCGCCGAGTTGTGTGATTTAGATTCTGAACTTGGTTCATGAAAATGGGAGTGGGTTCCTAATTATTAAAAATTGGTTGATTTTGGCCTTTGGCCTTAACTCTTTTCCATATATGTATTATCACGGGCTAAAACGTTTTAGATTGCAAAAACTACGCCCCGGTTCATGAGCTTTTATGACTTTGAACATGCTTTACTTTATGTATATGTATGTGTGTGTGTGTTAGCCCCCTCACCAGTCTTTAGGACTGACCCCTCCTCGTTGTTTTCTTTTTCCCTTTGTTTCTTTAAGTTTACAGGTGCAGGGTTCGGTTCGAGCTAGGCGGCAGTCTTTCTTTTGAGTTGTTCAAGTCCTTTAGTCAAGTCTTTTGCATATTTTGCATCTTTACTCTTTCTTATTGGTATTATGTATAAGTATATGATTTTGGATTTGAACCTTGAAACTTGTATGATTTATTTGGCCTGGGGTGGGCATGGCATGTATTATTTGACTAGTTTCATTATCGGAATGTATGCATGTATATTTGTATGTATGGTTTTAGTACTTTCGCATTTGATTTTGTTCACTTTGCGCACTCTGTATTAAGGTCCAGACCGCCTAGCCTAGGAAAGATTTTGGTTGTCTCCCGTTCGCTGTAGCTTGGTGCGTGTGCGGAGTTCCCATTTCGTTACACTTGTTGGGCTATGGTGCGGGGGATGTAGTGCTCTGCGCTTTGGGGTACTACAGAAACCAACCACCATTTTCATGTCTTCAAAGCTTCATTAATGGTGAAACACTCATGCTTCAACAAACAAATCAAAATCTAACAAATATACATCAATTAAGTTCCAAGGAACAACATATATCAAGTCATTGGAATTAAGGCTCAAGGTATATTCTCAAATTTTAACATATTGGCACTATTAATCATCTTCCACACATAACACCGAATCATGGAATCCATGGATCGAAAGTAGCATGAGAAAAAAGAGGACGTTGAGGAGAGTCGGAATCATACCTCGGTTCGTCGGATAAGTGAACGGTGAAGATGAGCTTGAGCTTTGAAGGGCTTGGGTAAGCTAGGGTTGGGAGCTCTTCTTCCTCTCTCTCTTTTCTCCTATGTTGATTGATCAAAATGTGAGGAAAAGTGCAGATTTTTAGTCCCTTAAGGGGCTAAAACGGGTAGGGTTCGAGAAACGGACGGGTTCAAGTAATCCGGTCCATTCAGATTAGATTTTAAGCCAAAATGAGGGTTCAAATGCCTTCAGAAAAATGCAAGGCTAGTTCAATTGGATCCGAATCGTTGAAACAAATCCAACGGTGGTGTCAGAATTCAAATCCGAATTCTCGAGTTCAAGTTCTCCGAAAAGGGCCCTAAAGTGTACAAATTGCACTTTAGGCTCAAAACTTCCACAAATTGCAAAATAGGTCCAAGACTTTAATCAAACAAGTCCCAAATCATATAATCAACACATAGACAAATTCATAAGACATATAATTCAAGTAGTTCACATATTATCAAGTTCGGGAATCAAACTCAGAGTCAAATGGATCAAAACGGATTCAAAGAGGCAATTAGATCAATGTTCAAATAATTGAACATTCATATTCGACATATATTTCAAAGATCAAAATATAAAAGCGTAATTAAATAATTAAAATACGCATATAGCTCACTCGTGACATCATACCTGTACAGCCGAACGTGCGGGGCGTCACACTGACCCCTCCCCTATTTGTCCCTAAGTTCGTGCAGGTTGTTGCTAGCCGGGAGTCATGTCGTCGTGTCCTTGTTCAAGTCTCTCTCTCTCACTTTGTACACTCAGTGTATAATTATCTTGTTGTTGTGTTAGTTTATGCTTTGGGGCCTGCAAGCCTTTATTGGATTTTTGAATCGGGACAGGTTGCATGCTTAGTTGAACTCGTTGTTAAGTTGCATGTTGAACATTGATTAATTTGATGTATGCTTGGGAGCCTGTGAGCTCATTGATTTGAATGTTGGTATTTATTCGCTTCTGCATTGCATGTATCGTTTTGTGATTTTCATGGTATAAGGTTAGATTCCGCCTAGCTAGGACAATCATTTTTTCTTGTCCCTCGTTCGCTGTGAGTTTGGTTTATATATGGATTTCCCCATTTCATATGTAGATTGGACTCATAGTGCAAGGATGTAGTGCCTTTCATCACGGGTGCTACAAAGGGTTTAGAATAAATTTTTTGCCTTATTAAGGATCAATTATTAATTTACCGTAAAACTAATTGCCCCTAAATTATAATACATAATTCTTTTTAATTAAAAGGAGAAACTTGGAGGAGTAACAAAGCCCGAAGATTAGCCAAAGACCAAAAGTCCAAACTCTACCCATTTTAAACCCCAAAAAACCGGGCAACTCCAAAGTCCAAACCCGTAAAATTTGGAAGGAATAGGGTTTAAGATTGTTAAACCCTAATTGAACCCCGAGAATTTCCGCCATTTTTGCGGCTGCATTTGTCAATGGCAACTCACCGCACAGAAGAAGATAAGCATAGTGACACCATACGGCATTCCTCTGATTCCGAAGAACTTGAGGATCAGAATTGGGATGACTGGAATGAGGAAAACGACGCCGGAGACGAACAAGGATTGAGCTCTTCTTTGCTGTGTCTCTTTTGCGACTCTACATACGGTTCGTGCAGTTCTCTTTTCGAGCACTGCACTTCGGCCCACTTCTTCAATTTTCATGGAATCAAGGAAGCTTATAACTTGGATTTCTATAAATGCTTTAAGCTCATCAATTACGTTCGATCTCAGGTATGCAGACGATGTCCTCATTGGTTTTATCTGTTGTTGAATTTTATGTGTTGCCTATGATCTACCTTCTGCTAGTGGATACATTATTCTGCCTTGAGGTTTTAGTTGTGCCTTGCAAGTAGTTCAGTGGAGCAGCATTTTGCTAATTATCTAGGGTTTGTGTTGATAGGTTTTTTCTTTAATACTTTAATATAGTCCTAATCCAAGACAATATAATGACCAAATCTGTTTCAATGCCATACATGGTGACTTGGTCATTAATTTATATATATGTGGCGTAAGCTTAACTGTTGCATCATTTGTGCGTAGTTCTCTGAGGAGTTTAACTTATCAATAAGGTTCTTTGCCTATTAAATGTGAAAATGCCTGAGGAAGTACATTGTACCTGAAACAATTTCCTAAGCTCTTCTCTACTTAGAGCAATTTCTGATTTGGATATAAGAACATTTTTTGAGACTACTGTCGAGAAAATGAAAAACAGAGTGTTAGTAGGAGTACATAGAAACCTGATGCCTATGTGAATTACATGGGACACCTTTATTAAATTTCACTTATTTTTTAAGGTTCTCTTATATGCAGGTGGGTACACGAAATGTAGAACTAATCTGTGGGTCACTATACTTTGTTTATTTTTTTCCTTTTGCTTGTCAGGTGGCAGTGAACAAATGTTGGAGTTGTGGTATGATATGTATGTCCAAGGAGGAATTGCAAAAACACTTACATGAGGCAGTTAAAGTTGATGGAAGTAATCTCCCTTGGGATGATGATAGGTATCTCAACCCGTTTCTGCAAGAAGATTCACTGTTATACAGCTTTGATGAGGATGATGTAGAGGACGAGGGACAAACCATGTCTGTCGACACAAAGGAACTGGAATCATATTTCTCACAGTTTGAGAAAATTGATATTCATGATGACGGTACGTCTGACAGATGTGCAGCTGAGTGTATAAATCCATCTGAAAATGCGGAAAAGGATGTCATGTTGTTTTCTGATAAAGACATGAATACTGCAAGGCCTTTGAAATGCAATGCAGAAGGTGGCACTTTGTTCTCTAAAAACAGGAAAAATGACATGTATACCATTCATTCAACAAAGATGGCTGCTAATGATATCAAAAATATCAATAAGAATTATTTTGGTTCATATAGTTCGTTCGGCATCCACAGAGATATGATCAGTGACAAGGTACAACCAAATTTTAAGTTTGAAAAGAGAACTCTGGAAATCTTCTATTCATGAACGAGCATATTCTTTCGCTGTTTCCGGACAATATTAAAGAGATTTAACAGATGTTATGTCAACTGGTGCAGGTAAGGACTGATGCTTATAGACAAGCTATTTTGGAAAATCCTTCTCTTCTAAAGAATGCAGTTGTTATGGATGTTGGTTGCGGGACTGGCATTCTTAGGTACAACAATTTACTCCATTTTATCATTGTTTTTCTACCTTAATAGCAAGCTGGTAAAATGAATGGAGGTGTGGAGTGTTGGTTCAGAAACACACATTGTAATATGGGGATTGGTTAACCTCGTCATGTGTAGCTGTCTCTGAGAAGAATGTTTGAAATCGAGATAAGCAAAAAGCAATTATGTATGTTTTAGCAAAAAAAGAGAGAAAATAAAGTTACGAAGCGCAAGGTGTGGTGGTGGTGCAAAGACCACCTATAAGATGGCTCATGCTAAAGTTGTTTTCTTCTTTATCTTTCAGTGGTAGCAAAAATTATTGTCATTTGCTATTTAAATTTGAAGATGAAGTAATTTCCTATGTGATCCTTGCTAATGATAATGGAATCACTATCACATGATCAAAAGTATTTGACTTAGCTAGATTTATCTTTTTAAAGTTGTTTAGTATTTATTTCCTAAAACTTAACTAATTTGCCAAATTTCAAGCTGTTACAATGTTTAGAGGTGGTGACTTAACTACTTAAGCTTCTTTTCCAATAAACAAATGACTCTGGTTTATGTCTTTCATGTATCAGTTCCTGGAATTCCTAGTCTGCCCTCATAATTGGCTACTGTTCGTAGGTTTTGTTCTCAAATTTTCTTTTACTAGCCTGTTTGCAGCCCAAGCAGGAGCTTCAAGGGTTTTTGCAGTTGAAGCTAGTGACAAGATGGCTGCAGTGGCTGCACAGGTTAACTTTACTCAGATCAACTATTAATTCCATCCACAGGTTATTGTGATATATCTAATTTTTGGCAGTTAGCTCAACTTGATTATTTACATTTTAACTTTATGCAGATTGCAAAAGATAACGGCCTTCTCTGGAGTGGAATATCATGTGAAGGCAGTCAACAAAAAGGGGTTATTGAAGTGGTTCAAGGCATGGTTGAAGAGCTTCACAATGCTGTCCATATCCAACCTCAAAGTGTTGATGTTTTAGTGAGTGAATGGATGGGCTATTGCCTTCTTTATGAATCGATGCTCGTCTCTGTACTCCACGCACGAGATAAGTGGTTGAAACCTGGAGGAGCCGTTCTCCCTGACACAGCTACTATGGTGGGTGTTTTTTCAATTATACATGCATACATAGATGCATACATGTATATATAATTTATATTTATCAATGCTGTCATCCTCCTGTCTCCTACTAAGGGAATTATTTCAACATTTTCATGTTCAGTTTGTTGCTGGCTTTGGAAGAGGAGCAACCAGCATCCCCTTCTGGGAGAATGTGTATGGTTTTAACATGTCTTGTATTGGTCGGGAGGTTTTTGAGGATGCTGCTCGGCTTCCTATTGTTGATGTAATCGACAGTCGGGAAATCATTACGAACACAAAGGTTCTCCAGGTTGGTGTTTGATATTATCTCTATCGTTATGAAAAAGACATGATAGCATATTTTTCCGTATAATAACGTGAAGCTTTCATTCTTTACAGTGCACCAAAATGTTGAAATGTACTCTTCTACTTCACTTCTGTTCATTTATTTTTCTAATCCTTTTGTGAACTGTCCAGTTCTTTTATCCTTTGATAGAATTTACATTTATCATGCTCCTTTAGGATCTGATTGAGGGTTTATTTTACCTTTCAGACCTTTGACCTGGTGACAATGCAGCCCAATCAGATGGATTTCACAGCAGAAGTTGAACTGGAACTAAGTTCAATTGCTCCATCAAACAATATCACATGTTCTAAGCTAGAAATCAGTTGGTGTTACGGGATTGTGGTGTGGTTTGAAACTGCTTTTACTGAGAGATTTTGTCAAGAAAAACCCGTAATTTTGTCCACATCACCATATCATCCCAGCACACACTGGTCACAAACTGTACTCACTTTTAGAGAACCAATTGCAATGGTGGCCCCAAATTGTGAAGGCAGAAAGGAGGACCTGGTCGGTACTAGTGATTGCCCTGCTGTCAGAATACATTCTCGTATCAGTGTTGTTCGAGCTTCTCAACATCGAAGCATCGACATTTCGATGGAGCTCACTGGTATTGGGTCCTATGGGCAAAAACGTAATTGGCCCGCTCAAATATTTAATCTTAATTAGTGATCACCTTGTCGAAACTTCTCTCTCATCCATGGAGAAGTGGTCTGAGATGAGATTCTGCAGTCAAAAGATGCTGGTAAGCTATAAGATGGTAAAAATTTTAGCCTTTGGAAATGAGAGTTGGACGGAGATAAGCAAGGTAAGTGCATCTTGTATGACAAAAAAGAGTTGGCTTGAGAATGTATACCCGGAATTTATGCTGTGTAATGACTAATGAATGAAAGGTTCTTGGATGATTCCTACACCTAGCGTAAGCACAAGCAGTCAAACTTTCATTTCACAAAAATTTCTTTGTTTCTGATAAATTCTTTATGAATCGGGATGCGTTATATAGTTCAGATATTACTACATTTTCTATGTTATCGCTGTTTTTCCTTTTCATTTTTTTTAGTGTTATTATCAACTGAATCTTTTTTTTTTTTTTTTCCCCTGAAACAATTATCGACTGAATGAACTAATGATGTAACGGAATTTATATATTTGGCCATTTGAGGGGCGAGTGGGATTCACGCCTAGTTTATTGAAAAATTCTTGTTTTATTTCCATCACTTGTATATCTAAAATTCTTGTTTTCTCTTTTCTTCATTAAGTAGATAAATATATATTTATTTGTATTTCTTGGTATACAAGTTCAAAGGTCGTTTCTTATCTTAATTTTCCAACACGCCATTTAATGTCTATCTTATTTTTCGAACTTGGCATTTTAATTCCTATCGTAGGGAAAATTTAAATGCCGCCCTTTCGGAAGTATTATTTCATAGTGTTTGATAGATATGTCTAACACTATGTTAAATGTCGTATTAAATACTTTTCACAAGTTAAATTTTAAGAAATATCTGTAGTATTTATATAGTGTTTGTAGTGCCATATTTATTTATTCATTTATGATAATGAAATAATAAAAATTGAGAATTATTATTATATTTGATGGATTAATTATATTTAGCACCTTTTAAAGTTTCAGATATTATAATTGGTCCCCTATTAGTCATTTTATTACATTTTGGCTCCTTCTAAAAGTTATAAATTACATTAGATTAGTTTTTCTTAAAATAGGACGACGTCATAGATTTTGGGACTTGAATTTTCTGTTTTACCCATGACTTAAATTTAGGGTAAACTTGGTATAAAACGAGTTAACTATTAAGGCAGGGGTAAAACGAAAAATTCAAGTCCAAAATTTATGATGTCAGCCTAAATTTAACGAAAAACTAAGTCCGATTGTGTTGGGATAGCACCCCAGATCGGACGGTATATTGTTTCTTTAATTGACCACAATAAATGATATAGAATAAAGAACGAAAAGGTAAGACACGAGAATTTACGTGGTTCGGTTGAGTTTGCCTACTTCCACGAATAAGGGGAGCGATTCTACTATAACAGAGAGTTTACAACAATTAGAGAAAAAACTTATCCTCTAATTAACCCAACACCCATAGAGAACCTCACAATTCTATCACAAGAATTAGCTCTCAGGTGTTTCCCAAACTCTCTAATTTACAAGCTTCACAACAAGCTTTCACGAAGCTTAGGATTTTTCGTTCGACTCTCTAGTCTCAATCTAAGCTTACTCAAAATGAACAAGAAGTCTTCTATTTATAGAAGAATTCCAACCAAAGGACAACTCGTTGACAACTCGACGACAACTTGTTGACAATTCAATGATAACTTATCTACAACTTGTATGCCGACTCAGACAACTTGTTCACAACCTTGCGACAACCCAGCCACAACTTGTCGACAACTCGGCGACAACTCAGTGTCACCTTGGCGCCAACTCTGCTCTAACTCAGCCCCACTCTAGTACCACCTTAGTTCCATCTCGGCACCAACTTGGCGCCATAAATATGTAACTTTCTTGATCATTAATTTAAGCCACATTTTAACAGATTGTAATATCTGAAACTTTAAAAATTGTTAAATGTAATTAGCCCTATATTTGATATGTGACATCCCGTTCCTCCGACAGGTCAAGTATGATGTCATCGGGAGCGTTTCTCGAGGGTTACGTATTTAATTCTGTAATTTAATTACTCGTTCGCATGCCTTTTGTGCCTAATTTGAATTACGTGTCCTTGTTTGTCACGTTTAGAAGCTAGAGGACTTAATTGAAATAATAAAGGTTAGGTTTAATTGAATAAATTGGAAACTACGTGGGTTAATTTGAATGAAACAGAAATATAGGGACTTATTTGCAAAACTTCTACACGAGCACTCATTTGCATTCCCGAACCTCGTAACTTTGTCCCTCGTATTTTTACGAAACCATTGACTACCTTTTTATCCCATTCTGAGCTCGTCACTTTGAAACCAATATTTTAAATTGCCCGTAAACCACATCAATTTATCCGAAAATAACTCAAACCAGCTTAAGCAAGAAATATCTTCTTGGTGGGACCCATCTCTCTCTCTCTCTCTCTTTCCCCTTATACCGATCAAACACCCCCCCACCCCCCCTCCCCCCCCTTATCTCTCTCTCCCTCCCTCTTGTGCGTCTTGAAGAAAAGAAGAAGGAGGAGCCTTAGCTCTTCCACCACCACCAACCGTCAGCCACCACTGTCGTCGGCAGCTACCGACGCCGCCAGTACCTTCCCTCTGACGACAACCTCCGGCCACCATTACCACTTTGTCTCTCCTCTTTTCTCTCCTTCTCATTCAAGCAAGAAAAGGGCAAAAAACCCTAATCTTGTTTCTTTCCTTCTCCGGCTGAATCCGGCGAGCTCCAGCCACTCCGACCACCATCGATCATCACTTGTTCTCTCCCCTTCACCTTGGTAAGCTTTCCCCTCCATATTCTTGCATATATGTGTTATATATATATATATATATATATATATGTGTGTGTGTGTGTGTGTGTGTGTGTGTGTGTGTGTGTGTGTGTGTGTGTGGATTTGTGTTTAAATGTATGATTCATGCCTATTTGTTAAGGAATATGTTAGAGCATGTGTATATGAACTTATGCCTTGAATTTGAGAGCTTTTGGTTGAGTTTTGATGGTGTTTTTGATGTTTTTGGTGTGCCTTGTCTTCTTTTTCCTAAATCTACGTTTTTTGGGCCTGAATATGTAGCACCCCGCACGGTGGGTCACCATATCCCCCACACCAAAGCCCAGTCCACATACGAAATGGGAAGTCCGTATATGAACCAAGCAGTGGCGAAGGGAGACAGATAGACACACACCCAAGCTAGGCGGAATGTAGACCTTGAACTTAAAAACTCAACAACAAAGGCGCGGAAGCGAAAACATGCCATACAAAAATAAACATACATAAACAGGTGACGGGTTCAACTAGCATAAATACCTAATCCTGAAATTCAAACAATAAACAAAAATCCAACGGGTTCAACTATCCCTGGAAGCCTATCCCGAAAATTCAAAACATAACATAAATCTCACATACATATATAACTTATACAAAATTCAAATGTAATGCAAGACAATCTTAACTAAAAAAAAAAAAAAACCAACACAACAACAGACTCCAAAAACCGATTCACGCCACCTAGCTCGTGCTACGAAATTGGGTCACAAATTGGGTTAGAATTGAAATTGGGTCGCAGGTCAACATTTAGGCTTAAAATGATTGACTTTCGTTCGGTTTTAGTAAAACGACCATAACTTCTTCGTCCAAACTCTGAATTGAGTGATTCAAAAGCCCAAGAACTCGCAATAGAATTATCTACCCAAATTCATTAAGTTCTATCCAGTTCTAAGATCGAAATATAAACTTACCAATTTGTCCTTAATTTATACTTTAATGTCCAAATAAGCACATGGTTTCGTTAAATCACAAGACATGCTATCAAAGCTTAATAACAACAATATGAGCACATAATTAACATGTCACTTAGCCACATATATCATGAAACTCATATATTTCACATAAGCACAAAACCGTTATCAAATTAAGCCATAATTCCACATAATTCATGAAAAGAAAGGTAAAATCGTGCTCTCGCGTACCGTACCATACCTTGATCATGGAACGGGGCATCACATTATTGATATTTATATGCATGCTTCCACTACTATTTCTTTATTGTTGTGCGTTTTGTTTCGTTCTAGCTCCGCCTAGCCTAGAGTGTATGTAGTTCTAGCTCTGCCTAGCCTAGAGTGTGTATAGGTTCTTTTACTCGGGGCACGTATATGAATTTTCTATTTCATATACGGGTTTGGTCTAAGGACGGGGGATGCTAGTGCTATGTTTAGTGTTTAGGCCCTTAAGGGTTTGTGGGATACAATTTGGAGAAGGAGAATTTGTCTGGCAGACTTCATGGGGTTCGGACACTATGCTTATATAGGCTAGAGGTTCGAACCCCTCATCCCTTTAGGAGAAGGATTCCTTGTCCTTCAAGATAAGGGATTTCTTGCTTGGAAAGAAAGCCTTCTTACTTTAACCAAAAGTTCACTTTTGACAAACTTTTCTTACAAGAAATAATATCTAACTCCTTTAGATGTTTTTATTTATTCATAATAAATAAATTGATGCTAATAATTAATTAATTCATGATTAATTATTTATTAGACTTTATATCTCCAAATTAGGACTTAATAATAATTCGTAATTAAATTAAAGTCCATTAAATAATTAACCAAATTAATTAGTTAATCACCAAACAAGGATGAAACGTGTCACGCCTGGACACGTAGCCCTCTTGATTAGTTCAATCAACTCGTTTAATCAATTCAAGCCTTAACCCTCGTGACTGGGTATTTGTGTGTGACCCTCTAGGTTCTTATTCAACTAGCATTCACCTCGATTAATTAATTCCGAATTAATTAATCAGTCCACAGATCACACTACCATAGTCTAGCAACAGGTGTGTGACCCTTGCTGAATAAGAGTATATCAATTTGAAAGAACCTTTAAGTCATAGACATATGTGAAATAAGGTCCTCGCACCACCTATCTCTCATTCAAAATCTAGGACAAGGGAATAATTAGAACCCTAATAATCCTGATCTTAATGTTAAGTTCATTTCATATCCACTTGATCTCGATCCAAGAAACCTATTTCTTGAGCTCGATCCACTGTCTTGGCAAAGGTTTCTTAGATGGCGTATGAATGACTTACAAAATAAGATATCAACTTGCTTGTGCAAGTGTAGGTCCTTTATTGATTCTTATATGCTTCCATATGCTACTTGTGCAGTCCCAGCATAAGTCTTGAATCAGTTGTCTCGGGCGACATCCTTTAAGGCTTATACCTAAGACTACAAAGTTAGCTCACACAAAGCATCGACGGAGTCTCAAGTCCAAGGACTAATGAATCACATCAATGACTCGTGAGATATTTCCTAATCTAGAAGTTTTTATTTTCAGAAATAGAAACTTCCTTTCCCATTTAGGAATCTTCTCATACAGGACACCTCAGTGTACTCATTTAGAATAAACGAGCACCCCCATGTATCACACATGTATCAACCATACACTTTGCACCCCATCAAGCAAGGTGGTCCTTCTTAAGGGTGTAATCACATGAGCAAGCCTCAAGCGAGTCATATCGACACTCCCACTATCTATTGGACTCAGTGCTTGGAGTGATTTCTAATCATGACTTATGTGATTTAGGGCTCGTCCCATGAATAACTTTACCTAAGTGCTAGAGTCCTATAAGTCAATTAGATCAGGGGGATTTTTATTCTGCACAGTTAAAGTAAACATATAATCAAACAAGAACATATAAAGAAGTTTTGCCTTATGATCAAATTAGTTCAATTATTATTCAAAAATTATCTGTGATTTACAAAGGGAAAAGTATAAAGCGGATTACAACATCGGCTTTAAGGGCACTATTCCTAACACTCTTATGTCAGTGGATCGTTATCCACATGAGAGATTTCATGGAGAAAGCCATATCATCTCTCAGGCTGTCTAGGAACTCGTTCAGAATGCCTTAAAGGAGAATTTTCACGTATATCGAGGTTCATGCTTGGCTGTGGAGTATTAGATTGGGTCTTTTCTTGTGAATGTGGTGTGGGGTCCTCTCGAATTTTTTTGAGTTCTGCCATCTTGCCTTTCTTTTCTTTAAGGAATGGTTCCTCGAGAAAAGTTGCATTTCTTGAAAACAAACACCTTTTGCCCAAGAGGATCATAGAAGTAGTATCCTATGGATTCCTTAGGATAACCTGCAAAGTAACAAAAGATAAAACGGGGTTCTAATTTATCTCCCACTGTCCTCTTCATATAAGCAGGACAACCCCAAATTCTTAAGTAGGAATAGCTGGGGATTTTCCCGTGCCACATTTTATAGGGCGTTCTGGGGACAAACTTGGAAGGAACAAGATTCAGAATCGTGGCTGCACTTTCTAAGGCATAACCCCAGAAAGGTGGTAAGTCATTGAAACTCATCATGGATCGAACCTTGTCAAGAAAGGTCCGATTCCTTCTCTCAGAAACTCCATTTAACCGAGGAGTCCACTGAGAGATAATCCCATTATCTCTGAGATGACTAAGGAATTCGTCACTTAGATACTCGCCACCTTGATCAGATCGAAGTGTCTTGATCTTGAGACCAGTTTGGTTCTTAACCTTCTTTTGAAATTCCAAGAATTTCTCATAAGCCTCATATTTATACTTCATTAAGTTTACATAACCAAAACGACTAAAATCGTCAGTGAAGGTTATGAAACATTGATGACTACTACGAGTGCTTACACAAACCGGTCGAGAAACATCAGTATAGATTAAATCCAAAACCTTAGTAGCGCGTTCCACACACCCACTGAATGGAGTTTTGGACATTTTTCCTTTAAGACAAGATTCTCAAGATGTTAACCTTTTAAGTTCATTTTCACAGAATGAACCTAAATTAGTCAACTTGCTCATTCTATTCTTGGAAGCATGTCCAAATCTAGCGTGCCATAAAGTTACCGAGACTTCGTCATTCCTCTTGTGTTTTGTTTCTCGTTGTATATTCAAAATATTGATGTCTTGTGTTAGACAATGTCCATTATGAAATGTACCAAGTAGTATGGAAGAATCATTCTTCTTAATGTAAAAGTTATCATTCTTAAAATAGATTTCATAGCCTTGATAATCAAGTATAGGAATCGAAATTATATTACGAATAATGTTTGGAACATAAAGGACTTCATTTAAAACAAAAACAAAAACAGCTAAATCTAGTCTATTGTGCCTAAATCTTGAGCCTCAACGCTTGAGCCATCTTCAATCTTCAAGAACATTATCCTCCTTTAAGCTGCCGAACCTCACTTAACATCTGTACATCATTAAAGATATGAGATCCACAACCGGTATCAAGTACCCAAGAGTTAGAATTAATAGAAAGATTTACTTCAACAAGAAACATACCTTTCTTTAGAGTATTCTCGTACTCTTGGCAGTTTCTCCTCCAATGCCCTGGTTTACCACAATAGAAGCAAACATCCTCTTTGTGATCAAGTTTCTTCTTTTGGGCTTTTCCCTTCTTGATGCATACATTAGGGTTTCTTCTTCTTTTGGGCTTTCTTGCCCTTGCCTTTAGAAGGCTTAGAAGAAGATGCAACCGTGACCATCATAACCTTGTTGTCCTTCTTAATCATGCTTTCAGCAATTACGAGTTGACTAATCAGCTCAGCTACACTAGCATTCGCGTGATTCATGTTGAAATTTAGCACGATGGTGGGATCGAGGCTAGCAACAAGTCTTAGTGGCATGTCCATGGAGGCAAGTTTCTCAGTGAGACTGAGAAACTTGAGTCCGTACTCGTGGACACTAGAACCTTCCCTCATTCTCAAATGGAACAATTCCTTTGAGGTGTTATACCTTGTAACACGTTCATGATGGCGGCAAAGTTGCTCTAAGCGGTCGTAAGTCCTCCAAGCTTGTTCCAACGATTCATGCTATCTTTGCATATCCAGAGACATGTTAGCAAGCATAAGACAACGGGCTTGGAGATTATCATCCTTCCACTTCTGGATCGAGTCCCACTCAGCCAGGATTTGAGCCTCTCCTTTCGGAACGGGCTCTGCCTCATAGAGAAGATAAATTCTCTTTTTGGAATGTAGAACAATTTTTAGATTCCTCAACCAATCAAAATAATTGGGACCAGTCAACTTATTTGACTCAAGGATCGATAGTAGAGATTTTTGGTTGCCATTTCCAAACACGTAGAGAATCGCAGAATCTACGACCTAAATGGAAAATAGAGAACTAGTGAGCATGTTGAATAATAAAGATATACATGGGATTAGCTCCCACTGTTTTTAAAAGATCTATAATTCTCTAAATATCTTATAGGAAACTTGTTTTCCCAATGGGTACTGAGATCCCAAGCACTTTATTTTGGACTCATGACTCGCGGACAACCTCAATAAAGCCTTAGGTAGGAACGAGTTGCTAATTCCAACTCTGTGGAATTCTAAGTAATGTTTTTGCATCACCTATCTTTCAATATGGACACACGACTTGTGCGACATCCATATTTTCTTAAACATTAAGCAAGACCCATCAATCATAAGATCATGATCAAAACTTCATTCGAACTACCCACAACTCGCGGACATCACCCTCTCCAAAATTAGCCATGAAATATTGATCGCTTAGTGTGATCAATCAGGAAACTAAGAACTAATAGGTTTCACATAGCCACCCGAAACATGGATAGCAATTAGCTCCCTTATTAAACTTAAATCCTATTGATGGAATGCTAGGAATTTAATTCAAAGTTTACACCTCGAATGAATTTTTTATTTAACCGGAGAGTTGTCCGGTTCGACCTCACTAACATATATGTTATCCAAATTTTAGTCTTGATTAATGCAATTATAACTTAAATGCATTTCACCCAAGCACATAGAAGACAACATGTCCTATCATGATACTAATATGAGATGATTATGGGTTTTCCTATCTTATGCGTGATATGTGGGAGCCACTTCACAACCACAAGTTCTAACATACATGCCTAAAAAAAACAGTTTATATCACATAAGGGATTGGAAATAAAATGATCCCCTATCTATTATAATAATAGAAATCCTCCCTAACATTTTGAGGGGTCTTCACTTATGGCCGTCTTCCGCCACAATATGAGGTGGGGTGGACACCGTGTTACTTGTTGTGTGGATCTTTCTTATTCCATGGGTGCTTAGTCACCAAAATGAAATAAAAAAAACTCACTTCCTAAGTTCTACTCTCTTTACAGAAATTAATATGGCTCAATCTTCATATTAGCCATAGAAAAATACACGGGGCATGCCCCGGTCCAAAAATAGTAATAAGAAAAGCCACATTATAAACATATAATAGTACGCACATAAGTGGGGCATCGGCCCCAATTTAAATAACATAACTATGGGGCTCCAACCCCAAATTTAAACCATCCATGTGTGGAATGTAAAACAACACAAGACTAACGCATGATCACCTAATATTCTAAAATTGTAAGAATTTAAATTTACCAATAATTTAAAATTCTCTCCTTTATGTTCTAATAACTTAAAAACATGACTTAGATGCAATTCTTGTTCATGAATTCTTTCAAATAATCCAAGAAAAATTAAATCAATAAAATTCAAATTATTTTCCAAAAATTAATAATTTTATCTTTTCATTATTTCAAAAATAACATATGCAATTTTCCCAAAAATTAAATCCGTTTCGATTTCATAAAATCCCAGTTTTAATTTATTATTTCAAAAATAAATTTAATTTAATAAAACTGATTTTAACAAATTAAAACGGGATTGGTGTTAGGAATAGTGCCCTTAAAGCAGTATTATTGCTTTACCATTACCTTGTAAAATCACAAACAGTCTTTGAATAATAAATGAAATGATTTTGTTCATATGCTCTTTATGTTCTTATTTATATCTGTTTGGGTTTGACTGTGTTTTGCATGTTTTGAACTCCCCTAATCCGATGAGGCCGTTAAGAACTTTGCCCTTATGAGAACGGCACATGAAATAAGTTCTTAACTCTATAGGCGATGATTAGAAACTTCTGCAAATTGATGAGTCCGACAGGTAGTGGGAGTGTCAACCTTGACTCCGTTGAGACTTGCTTATGTGATTATGTCCTTGAAAAGGATCACTCAGTTTCATGGAGTGATAAGTGTATACGATAATGCGTTCATAATACATAAGGGTGATTGTTACAAGAACTTCATCAATGAGATGTCCCGCATGAGAACATTCCTAAATGGGAAAAGAAGTTTCCAGAAACTTCCAGATTAGGAAATATCTCATAGGTCAATGACGTGATTAATAATCCTTTGGCTTGAGATTTTGTAATGTCTCATATGAGCTAATTCTGTAATCTTTGATATAGGCTTAAAAGGGTGTCGCCATATAGACACCTGAACCACGACCTATGTTTGGATTATACAAGTGGCATATGTAGAATTAGTAGAATCAATAAAGGACTTACACTTATTAAGAACAAGGATGATCTCTTACTGATTAAGTTGTTCGTAGTCCATTAAATATTAAACTCTTAGCCAAGGTGGATAAAAGATCAAGACATCAAGAAAATGGGGTTTTCTTGGATTGAGATCTAAATGGATATGAAACGAACTTAACTTTAAAGATCAAGAATAATAAGGCTCTAAGTTTATTCTCATGCCTTAATTTCTTGATTGAGACATGAAGTTGTAGGAGGATCATATTTCACTGATTGTCATTGACTGAAAGGTTCTTCGATTCATTTTGTTATTCGGCTAGGGTCACACATGGTAGTGTGATCTGTGAACTGATTAATTAATTATTGGAATTAATTTATTAGTGTCACTGCTAATCAAATAATAAACCTAAAGGGTCACACACAAATGCCAGGTCACGAGAGTTTTGGTAGAAAGTTAATTGGATAAACAAAGGATCAAAATGTTGATCGAAATGGGGCCACGAACAAGTGGACCCCTGCCACATGTCCCGCACAGGTAGCTGTACACGTGGCTTCATGCGTGTGGTTTAATCCACACGTGAATTCTTTTCTTGAATTAATTAATTAATTTTCGTCTTTTAATTAATTATGAATTAATTGTTAAGTCCAATATCAAAATAATTAACCCAATAAATAATTAATTATGAATTAAGTTATTTATTGAATCTTGATATTTGACTTTATACTAGATAAGGTTGAAAAGCAAACTTCCTATTGTAGGAGAGAGAAGGATCTCTTGCATTATCTTGGTGAACAAGATATGATCTTATTTTCAATTAAAAGATAATAATTAATTAGTCAATTAGTGAGCAAGAAATCAAAGCCTACTAGGTTTAGCAAAACCCCAAGGGGTTCGAACCATCCTTTTATAAATACAAGAGGTGGGGCTTCTATTACACTTTAGACCAATGTTCTTGAAGCGTTAATTGATTTTGAGAAAATTAGAAGAAAAGTTTTCAAAGAAAATCTCCAAGCCAAAACACAAGCCACGGAACTAGCATTCTCAATAGCTTGATCGTGATGTAGGATTAATATGGATACGCTTTGGAGGATTACCTACTTTAGGATCTTTTCGAGTACCATTTAAGGGACAACCTGTATGAAGGGTGTTTGATAAGCAGTATCAACATCACTAGAAAGCTTCAATCTTCGTAAGTTTCTTGAAACCCTTCTTAGATTTGAAACGAACATTGCAAGATTTATGATTCGCTTTTGGAAAATTTTTTAAAATTCCGCTGTGCAAATTCTATGTTTTTCCAACAAGTGGTATCAGAGCCTGTAGCACCCCGCACGGTGGGTCACCACATCCCCCGCACCTAATCCCATCCACATACGAGATGGAAAACCCATATATGAATCAAGCAGAGGCAAACGGGAGACCAATAGATGCACATAAGCTAGGCGAACTGTAGACCCTGTCAATTAAAACAAGCCACAAAAACAAATGCAAAAGAGGTAGCAAAACATACACTCAAATTTCAAAGCACAATTAGCAGGTGACGGGTTCAACTAGGATAGATACCTAATCCCGAATATATAATAAATCATAAATACAAACGGGTTCAATCTGGTCCCTAGAAGCCTGTCCTGAAATTATATACCTAAGATAAACAGCGTATACAAAACGTACAAATATACTTATACAAAAATCCAAATCGAATGTAATGCAACAGACCCAAACGAAAAAAAAATAAAAAATGAAAGACACGACCGACTCCAAGAACTCGACAGACACCAGGACACGACTAACTCTGCCTAGCACGAACTCCACGCCACACCTGCACACTAAAATAAAAGGGGAGAGGGGTCAGTCACACGGACTCAATGAGAGGCTACCCACACACACCACATATGTACAGAGCAAAGCACTTATAACATACAATGTTCGTGAATTCAGGGTTAGTTTTTGCACACTAAAACATTTGCCCGTGATACATACATACAGGGATTTCTTAACAAAACGGAACAAAACTTAACTTAACAAATTCTTACGTACCTTACATATCGAATCATTTCATACATTAACTTATACTTCCAAAAGATTCATATTTTATCTTAATTAAGAGTCTATGCCCGTTTCACAAATTTAATAAAGCATACATACAAAACTCGGCGTGTACAAGTACCTAGTCCCATCCTGGGCTCCTCCGACTTATCACACAAGCAAATAAAAACAACGTATGAAATACTTACATATTAACCTTCTTCTCCGGCGATGGAAGGGTTGCGTGACCCTAGCAATCCATTACACGTGAGGGGAGTGCAAGCTCCAAACCCTCAGGATCTCCATTCCCCACCAAACCTCCTGGTGAGTCCAGGGGTAATCCGAACAAGGTGGAGACTGTGCTCGGGCTTAACCCAATGGTCCGTTGCCGTATCGGGCGTCCTGACTCGCAGGCTTCGGGGCCCAGCAATTAACACCATTACCAATACGTACAACTACATAATAACTTAACTCACTACTAAATTTAACTTACATAACAATCTTACCTTGCAACAACTATGTTATACATACCTCTCTGTGCCAAATCCATATTGTATCCTTAGCTTGTAGTTGCCGGCTCATAAGAGGCACACAGTTTGAAGCATAGTTTGATGTTGCTACACTGAACGAATAAGTAATAAATCGAAACAAGCGTACCTAGGCTTGTACATACCGTGCCATACTTGCAAATACTTAGTAAAGTCTTAAACTTACATATCTTACACATATTTACTTATACATAAGGTTATAGTCCGTATGCATAGAAAACGAGCACATTTCATAGGGATTAACTATAACCTAACCTCACCTTACACCAATGGAAGCTGAACATGAAGAATGATCCATCCAGGAATCACCACAACTAAGGAAACACCACCCCGGGTGCACCTGGACAGGCTGAAGACACAAAACAAGACTTAGACTCAAAGATGAACCACATAGACGCATGACATATGCGTAGTTACTCAAGCGATGCAGACACATACAAATGCAATGCATATAGTCACACTTATTCATATAAGAGAACATAACACATTTAAACTCTCGATGCATACCATAAAATCATAAAACGAATCATAGCTTATCAATACGTATACAGAACGTATCATATTTCAAGTACGGATCATGCTCGGGGAGGGATGAAAGCGTATAACAAACATACGAACGAAACAAAGCATACAACCCCACACCAAAGGGGAGACACAAGAGCAAACTGAGCCACGACCGTCGCCTGGTACAAAGGTTCGAGGGAACCAGGGAAACACGATCGTGTCTCCACCACGCCTAAACTGAGACACGGCCATGTCTCAGTACAAACAGCCCAGCACGGCCAGACACGACCGTGTCAGATAAAGGCTTGTGGGGGAGACACGGGCGTGTCTTCCTTTCGTCTCCAAGCTCCAAGGGAGCAGCCATGGCTGGCGAAAACGGGGAAAAAGAAGGAAAAACACTGTAACCACCCAATTACAAGCCCAAATCACACCAAATCACATATACAAGTCATATATAAAATGTAGAACACATATTTGCAAGTAAGAGCTCACGAAAAGAGCCTGAACACATCTAATTCCAAATTTAACACTATTCATATAATTCACAAAAGCATGGATTCGAGCAAAATAAACAAAATACAATCGAAAGGAAACGAACTACTTGAAGAGAGGAACACATTGCTTACCTTGGATAGTTGATTAGGTGAGCGAGAAAGCCAGAACTTGAGCTTAAAGTTCGGGAATGAATAGTGGTCTTTCTTCTCTTTTTCTCTCTCTCTCTTGGACCGATCAGCAACAATGAAGAAGAAGGAGGGGTTCGGTCCTCTTAAGGCCAAGAAAAATCGGTTTGGTTCGGTTCGCCAAGAGTTCGGTTCAAACGGTTAGGGGGTTATAACGTTAGAGAGGTCAAACAGCTACAGAAAAACGCAAGACTAAACCCATCGGACCCGAATCGTCGAAACAAATCCAATGGTAGGGTCGGAATATGAATTTGAATTCCCGAGCTCAGTTAGCCAAGAACGGCTCAACACCCTAATTGCAATGAGGTCCCTAAGCTTCAAATAAATGGACTTCGAGTCCAAACACGTAATAACTAAGTTCTAAGGCGAGGAATAACTTAAAATAAAGTTCATATAGACACGTTAGGCAAGCGATGTCATATATTTACAATTAAAACAATTAAATTACGTACGTGATGTCATACCTGGATTGTCGAGAAGATGGGGTGTCACAGAGCCACCTTGCAACTTTCGTTTCGAATCGTTACTGCTTTCAAATTTTGATAGAAAATTCTTGAATTTGGAACGGACCACTAGCTTGATAGCTGATTTCCTCATCCAATTCCACTCTTGAATGTGCGTTTAGTCTTGTTTCTCTTTCCCACCATTTAGATCCTTCGGACTTCGGCCTTCCATGATCTCCATATTACAGCTCCTTTATTATCACAAAGAAGAGCCACTTGTGTAGGCTATGACTCGGTGGATTATCAAACTCCCGAAGCTCCATTTATAATTCCCAAGGTACCACTTCAGTTTCTTCTCGGATAGTATCTCTTTTCTTTTGCAGCCTAGGGGAGGTTTATCCAAAGTCCTCTAATATATCTTTGTCGATTCTCTACTCGGGGCACGTTTGTACAGTGAATCAATCTCCATGCCCAAGAATTTTGATTGGCCTTATTTATTCTCATTCTCAAGACGGTCTTTGATGGTTAGCATCCTCCTCATTTGAAGTTTAAGTAAAGTGCATCCGAAGTCCCTTAATGTTTCTCATTATTCCCTTTACTATCCCAAAGATAAGTGCTTGTGGAATACGTATGCTCGGTAAGTTAATGGTTTCGAAATCCAACTTCAACAATAATATGCTTCTTGGAGTCCTCCTTAAATGAAAACCCTTATTCGTTGCTTCCTATTTTTTATCTATAGCACCGTCAACCCTTGTTTTGAATTTGTTCCCTCATCTCGGGATTCATGAAAAGCCTGACCAAATCCTTTAACAACCTCTATCGACCTCCCTCCTCCCAAGGCACGGTTGAATAATGAATTGACCACCATGCCTTGGGCTTGTGATCCGTTACAATTGCTCCTAATTTTTTATTCAGACTTTTGTTCTAACACCGGTGGTGCTTTTTCGGAGTTACGCCGTTAATGAAATCCTTCTTGATGTCCTACCTCGTGGTTGGCTTCCGTAAATTAAAATTTTCATCTTTGGCACCCTCCAAACCATATGAATAATACTTGAACACGTGGAGGCGCATTTCTTGTCTTGTTACCTTCTTCAGAAAATCAACCCTCCTTGAAGAATAACCCCTTCTTCGAAGTGTCTCTCATTCTTCAATCTCCTGCCTCGATATCAAGCATAGGTTCTTAAATTCGACCCAGTTCTTATCCATCTATTTCAATCCCATTGAACACAATTCAGTGGCACAATGGAGGCATCACTCTCTAATAAGCAAACACTAAATATGCATGTCGGGTTATATGTGTAAATGAAATGCATCACGTAGTTACCACTCGAGCACGTAGAAATGCTACAAATTGCAATTACGGCACAGAAGTTAACTAATTACAAGATTAAATATGTTATGGATGCACGTGCCATGAATGCAAATACATCCATCTCGAATTCATGTCGGTCTCCAAGTTGAAACCTTTGGTCTCTCTTTCGTTGTTTGTTAACCCTTGATTAACCGTAGTTGGAAATCTCGTACTCCATTGACCGTTAAAATCTCTTACTCTATTAACCGTTAAGCGTAGCACTTCTTCAATCTATCCTAACCCACTTCGTAGGTATGGTTGGCGAAAAGGCCGACCGTAGTTCAATCGTGGTGGTGGCATCCTGAAAAGCTCAACTAATACAGGATAGGCAAATGCATGCCTGTTAGTATGTCAATACGTCACATAATTAAACTAAGCAAGAGTAATCAAGAAATGCAATGCACTACCGAATGTAAAGCCAACAAGTAGTTAGAAATCAAACACATGATTTAGAAAAATCATATTGCAATGCACACATAGCCACTTTGTCCTATGTCATTCGACTTAGGCAGACACAACTCAACACTCAACTCAAGTTTTGCAACCAAGGCTCTAATACCACTTTAGGATGTAGCACCCCACACAGTGGGTCACCACATCCCCCGCACCAAAGCCCAATCCACATACGAGATGGGAAGCCCGGACATGAACTAAGCAGAGGCGAATGGGGGACAGACAGACTCACACCTAAGCTAGGCAGAACGTATACCCTGACTTCAAAATTTAAAACGACAAGGAAAGAGCGGAAGCGGAAGTATTCGAACAAACAAAATCATGCAAGAACAGTTGACAGGTCCAACTAGCATAGACACCTAATCCCGAATTCAACATAAATCATAAAAGCAACGAGTTCATCTATCACTAGAAGCCTGTCCCGAAAATTCATATCATAACAAATAAAACATATATGTATACATGCATACGTAAAGACTTAATCAAATTACAATATGCGTCTGCAAAAAACTCAAACTTATACAAAGAACTCGACAGACCCCAAGGACTCGACTCACATCGCCTAACTCAAACTCCGATGCCAAACCTGTAATCTACAAACGTTGGACAGGGAGAGGGTCAGTCACGCTGACTGAGTGAGGGGCTATCCACACACATACCTACATATATATAAGAGCACAACACGTACAGAAATCATAATGTTCATGAATCCCGGGATAGTTTTTGCACATCAAAACATTTGCCGGTGATACATATGTATAGAAAGTTGTTTAACAAAATGGAACAAACAAAACTTAGCTTAACGTGTTCAAATCATAACGTAAGTTTTGTATCATATCATACCATTCAAAACTTATTTATCATTTCAAAGTATAACCATATTTTATCTTATTAACAAATCTATCCCCGTTTCACAAACTTAGCATAACATACATACGTATAGCTCGGTGGGTATGAGCATCATTAACCAATCTCGTTCTCATAGCATACCATATCATATCGAAAACAAAACATAAACATACATACTTACTTAACATACCTCTTTCACTCCAATGATGGAAGGGTGTATACCCCCCAGCCATCCATTACAGGTGAGGAGAGCACACACACTCAAACCCTCAGGACTCCATCCCTCAACTAAATCTCTTGGTGGGTTCCAGTACATCCTACATATAGAGATTATGCCCAGGCCTATCCTGACGGCCCACTGCCGTCCCTGGCCACCCGGCGTAATAGAATCCGGGGCCCAATCATACTGAACAGATCATACTTTATCAGAACGCTTCATTCATAACCCGCTACATATCATATCATATCATATCTTACATAAAATACCTTACCTTGCAAAAACTATGCTTTAATTATCTCTCCGTGATAAATCTATAATATTTTCTTAGCTCGTAGCTCTCAGCTCATAAGAGGTACACAGTGTGAAGTATAGTTTAATGTCGCAAAACTTAACAAATCAAATCAAACCATAACAAGCGTACATAGGCTTGTACATAGCGTATCATACTTGTAAACTTATAACAAGGTCATAAAAATACATATCACGCACGTATTTACTTATACTTAGGGCTTATAAATTGTATGCTCTTAAAATGAGCACATAAGGTAGCGTTATAACTATATGTCTAACCTTACCCTACATCGACGAAGTCAAAAATACGATGATTGTCCCACCCCGGAATCAACACAACTAACGAAACACCACCTTGGATGCACTTGAATAAACTGAGCATAAAACACAAGACCTAGACTAAAAAATGAACCACATAGATGCACGACGTATGCTTATGCACATAAGAGATGCAGTCATGTAGGCATAACTCATTCTCTTATCAATTTCATATAAAGAAAGACATCACATAGCTCAACATATTCATTCATAATCATAAAACACATTAAGAAAACGTTCATGTTCACAATTAACATAATTAATACAAATGAGATGGCAAATGGTAACACTTAATCATTTACGAACACATAAACATTTAACACTTAATAACATATCATAAAATTATAAAACACATCATATTAAATTAATTCATATTCATTTAAGTGCATAAAATAAGTTTGGGATCATACTCGGGGAGGGAAAAAGACCTAAGATCAAAACATACATATGGCCACAACTAAGGGTCACGGGGGTGACCCCTTTCTTCACAACACCCAACCACGGGGATGGCTGGGGTCAGGGGATAAAACCCCTTAAAGGATCACGGGGGTGACTCTTGTTATGGCTGCCACCCGAGTCTCAATCCCCAATTACCATGGCCAAGACACGGCCACGGCTTCAATCCTCAAAGTTCATCCAAGCTCCAAATCATCAACAAAAATGTTGGGAAAGAAAGGAAATAAGGGCAGCACACAGGGGCAACGACAATCAACACAAATAACCACAAAATCCCACAATAATTCAAGGATTAAACATATTCTTGATCTTTAGAACTTAATTAATCACTTAGGCATAAATTTAAAGCATGAATTCTAATATTTAATAAGTTACCATTAAAGCACATGTAAGCTCCATTAATGGAGTTTCAAGAAATATTCAATCAATACACGAAATTTCTATGAAAATACAACTAGGGAGCTTAAACGAACAACATACATCAATCTTGGATCAAATAATCAAAGAATGGAGGCAAGAGATCAAATTTTAATATATTTGCACTATTCGTCATCTTCTTTAAGCTCAAAGAATCAAGCAAGGAAAATAAGATTCAATTGGGTAGAAATAAAGCTCGCGAAGAGAGGAATTCATAACTTACCTTGGATCGTTGATCGGGCGAGAGATGAAGATGTAACTTGAGCTCAAAGGAGTGGGTGAATAGGGAAACCCTTCTTTTTTCCTCTTCTTCCACTTGGACATTTCTTGCAAGAATGAGGGAGAGAAGAGTGTGGTTCGGTCTTAAGGGGGAAAGAAAACCGATTCGGTTCGGTTCAAGAAAGGTTCGATTACATTGGTTCGAATTTAAATCGGTAGGGTGTTCAAATGGCTTCAGAAAAATGCGAGGCTTGTCCTTGGGACCAGAATCGTCGAAACGAATCCAATGACAAAGTCAGAATTCAAATCCTAATCCCCGAGCTCAAGTTAGCTGAAGAACGGCTCAAAAACCCTAATACCGTTTAGGTCCCTAAACTTCAACCAAATGGACATTTGTGCCCGATCACATATTAATTAAATTCTAGGATACTAAATAACTTAAAATAAGGTTCATGTTGATATGTAGGGCATGCAACGGCACATATTTCTCATATTTGCAACTAAAACATTTGAATTACATAATTAAACTCACTCGTGACGTTAAACCTGGATTGCCGAAGATACGGGGCGTCACACTATTGAATGTCCTTCAAGTGTGATGCTCTGTCCCTTCGACCGTACAGGTATGACGTCCTTTAAGTTCTATTTACGTATTTAAATTATTTATTTATGCTAATATATGTTGAATATGATATTTAAATGTTATTCTTGAAGATATATATGTATAGGAATTTTGAACGTTTGCTTGCATGATCTCGAATTTGAACCTTTTTCCTTCGAACTTGATTCTGATTTTTGTGAATACTGGATATACATGAAATATGTGATTTATGAATGTGTTTATATGCTCCTTATATATTTTTGAACTCGTTTGTTGTGGTCTTGGACCATTTTTGTGAAAATGGGACTTAAGGGCCTAAAGAGCTTTTAGTGCACCTTGGGTTTCGGGTGGCATAACTTGAGCTCGGGATTTCAGCTTTGAATTCCAAAACCATTGTTGGACTCGTATTGGCGATACGGATCTAACGACATAAGCCTCATATTTTTCTAATCCTGTTTAAATCTCTGAAACTCCCTCGAATCGAGCCCCACGCACAGATCTACCACCCTTGCGTATTTTGCCCATATTTGACCCGTTTTAGATCCAAATGGACCTCTACTTGAACCTATATCTCACCAATTCAATACCCTATCCTCTCATACTTCTTATTTTTGGATCCTCACTCCAAAAAGCAAGAAAAGCAAGGAAATAAGGGGATTCCCATCACTATTCACACCCTTGCACTTGTCTCTCATCTGATTCAAGAGGTAAGCATATATTCTTGTTACCCATCTTCTTTTGGTTCTTTTAAGCCACGGTTTGTATATTTTACTTAGATTTGATCATGTTATGAGCTTTGACATGAATAGTAAGGGTTTGTGGAATTTGGTGATTATTTGCTCATCCTGGTTGTATTTCATGATTTGAGGCTTGTTATGTGATCACTCTAGCTTTTTTGTTGCAATTATGAGCCTAGATTTCTTGGTAAATGAATATATATTGAATCACCATTGTTGCACCTAAGATATCTTGAAGTTTAAGATGTATATATTGAACTTCTTGCATCCTTGTTGTTGCTTCGCGGTTTGCAGCTATTTTATGGCCTATTTTTTTCACATTTCTTGCTCTTTGGTGTTGCTTTGTTGCTGGAGTTGTTGCCTTCTTCCCCTCCCCAGCTTTTACCCTATTTTACCTCGGAATTTTGGTTGCTGCACCAGCAGTGCGGTCGCGATCGCACCAAGAGTATTCTTGGTCGAGGCTCCACGGTGCTAATTCTTTTTAGCGTCGGTAATGGTGTCATGGCCGTGACCCATTTCCTTCCTTTTAGTGTCACGGCTGTGACCCTAATGCAATTTAGCTATGGGAGTGGTGGCGCGGCCGCGACCTCTTCATGCATGAAAGGTGCGCGGCCACGACGTGGCTGCTGCGTTGCTTGTTTGTTTTCTTGCTTTGTTGTGTATTACTTGATCTTTTAGCTTTATTTATGTGTTGTATGATTTGTTAACTTGTTTTATTACATGTTATGCTTTTCGTTATGAACTTATGACGTGGTTTTGGTGCGTATATGTGAAGTATGATCTAATATGACCTAAATGCTCCCTTGTTTGCATGAATGAATTGTTTGCTTCATCTATTCGTTTCGTATGTTATTTTATTGCTTTTTTTATAACTTATATGCATTACTAACATGTTAAATTATGTATTATGATTATTGTATCAAGTTTATGAATTTATTTGAAGAGATATATGCAAGATATGAACTCATATGTCCTAAGTGCTACGTGTGATGCTTCCTTGAATCCATTGCATTCTTTATGTGATTTAAACTTGTATATGCTTATGATATGATATAATTTGATATATTAGGTGCTTATTTAACATGTTGTGTGTTGTTTTATTTGTCGTTCATGTGATTTCGACTCTTGTACACGAGTATGAACTTATATGCTCTAAGTGTTATCTTTTGTCGTTACTTTTGCATCACTTTCATTCATATGCATTTGTCGAGCATTATATGGTTCATCTGGAGTCTAAGTGTGTCATTTGATGTTTGCCTTGTTTAGAGGAGTATCCCGTTGGAGATGAGGTTGCTCCATAGGCGCTGATTTTAACCCCTTTTATCCGGTTTCTTCGGTGTATAAGGTGAGATTAGAATATAGTTAAACCCTAATGAAACGTGCCCTGTTATCTATGCATGTTATTATAAGGCTAAAGTATACGCAATACGTGTGAGATATGTATATGTATGATTTGGCTATATGTTATGGAATATGATACATTATGTACGGACATATGTAAGTTTGTTCTATTATGATATGTTGCGTAATACCAAGCTATGCTCCACACCGTGTGCCTCACCCGAGCCATGCTTCAAGTTAGGTGAACAAGATATGAAGTAACACAGAGGGGTAAGTAAAGCATAGCTTGTCGCAAGAGAAAGGTATGATAAGATGTTACTTTATGTTTTGTTAGTAAGTATGAGCATGATCTTGAATATGACATAAATATGAATACGAACACGAATATGGATACGAATCTAGATATGCCCTTCAATCTGAATATGACTTGGACTCTTAATCTGTCTGGGACTCGAAGATTATGGGTAAGGGAGACTCGGGACGCAGGGAATTACTTCTGTGTATAGTTATTGTAATGTGGGTAAGGGGAATCCGAAACGGACATTATCCCTGTTCACATTTCCCTTTGTGTGAAGGCTTGCTTTATGTTCATTTTCGTTAAGTTAGTTTGTTACGGAATTGTTCGTGAAACGGGAGTGGACTCTTAATTACTAAAATTGGTTGTTTTGGCCTTTGCCCCTAACTCTTTCCTATATGTAGTATCACGGGGAGAAAATATTTTAGATTTCAAAAACCACGCCCCGGTTCATGGACCTTTAACTCTGTTAGGTGTTGTGCTCTGTATTTATATGTATAGTGTGCGTGTGTCAGCCCCTCATTCAGTCAGTGTGACTGACCCCTCCCTCTCTATGTTTTTAGCTGCAGATACCGGTCTTTGGTTCGAGCTAGGCGGCTTGTGGTCTTTAGAATCTTCTTGTTGTATAGCTCAAGTCGGCATTGCATTCTTAGTTTGTTTTGCATTTTGTACCTTTGAGACACTTGTAGTTTGATATTTGAAATTTGTAATTGTTTCCTTTTGGCCGTATCGAGCAAATTTGTATATAATTTGTTCAAATTGATGTATAACTTTGAAGTTATGCCATGTTTGATTTTCTTTAATGCTTACACACATGTATGATTGTTTGAAGCGCGCTCTGTTTGAGGGTCTAGACCGCATAGCTTAGGTGGAATTTTGTTTGTCTCTTGTTCGCTAGTGCTTGGTGCGCGTGCAGATTCATCGTTTCGTTACACGTGTCAGGCTCTAGTACGGGGGGATGTGGTGCCACCATTTGGGGAGCTACATCAAGGGATTATGAATCCACATCCCTTGAATGATTCTTCTTATTCGAGACTCCAAAGTAGAAGTCCTCTAAAACGTATCCACACTAACCTAGGCCACGATCAAATCAGAGAGGATGTTAGTACTTTAATTTGTGTAAAGGCTGAGGTTTTCAAAGAACTGTGTTCTTTGCTTTTTCTCCGGAATATATAGGAGATGACACTTCAAAACTGTCCGTTTAAGGAATAATAGAATTCTAATTCCCTTTTATATTCTCAAGTAACAAACTGATGAGAAAAGAAATCAATTCTAGAATTTTGGCTTCTTGTTTAACATGCTATCATATAACTCATCTATGATAATTAATTAAAATCATATTTTAATTAATATTTTCTTCAATAAACTTATCCCAACATCTTTGAAATATTATCCTTTTATTTATTTAGTTTATAAATAAATAACCTAGATATCATCTTTTATTTGTTTCATAAATAAATAAACTAGTTAATATCTAATCCTAACAATTTTAGGATATTATCTTTTATTTATTTATTACTTAAATAAATAATCTAAGGTATTATCCTTTATTTATTTATTTTACAAATAAATAAATAAAATATTATCTTCTATTTATTTATTTCATAAATAAATTAATTAATATTCCAAATTAATAATTAATTAATTATTCGACTTTTAATTCCGAATTGTATTTAATTAATTCCTAATTAATTAAAGTCCAAAATTAATTAAACCAATTTAATTAATTGAAACAATGCACATGTGTGGCTCACACCCCACACATGCCACACACATGTGGACTCCACCAACTATAATTAGCCGGTTAGGTTAATGAAATTAATCGAACAAGCCTATACCCTCGTGACCCGGTATTTGTGTGTGACCCTCTAGATTCATTATTCGATTAACAATGACTCTAATTAATTAATACCATTATTAATTAATTAGTTCACAGATCACATGACCATAGTCTAGCAACATGTGTGTGACCCATAGTCGAATAACGAATAAATCGAAAGAACCTTTTAGTCAATGACAACTCGTGAAATATGATCTTCTTACCATCTTATCATTCGATTAATATTTAGGGTACAAGAATAATTAGAACCCTAATAATATTAATCTTAAAGTTAAGTTCGTTACATATCCATTTGATCTCGATACAAGAAACTTTTTTCTTGATCTCAATCCATTGCCTTGGCCAAGGACTCCGAGATGGATTATAAAAAAACTTATGCAATAAGAGATCTTCTTATCTTAAGCAAGTGTAGGTCTTTTATTGATTCTCATATGTCTCCGTGTGCCACTTTTACAACCTTAACACAAGTCGTAATTCAAGTGTCGTAGACGACACCCTTTTAGACCCATGTCTATGATTACCTAGTAAGCTCACACAAGACATCAATGAAATCTTAAGTCTAAGGATTAATGAATCACATCATTGACTTGTGAGATCTTTCCTAATTTGGAAGTCTCCACGTCTTGAAGTAGTTACTTCCTTTCCCATTTAGGAATCTTCTCACACGGGACAACTCAGTGTAGTCGTTCTAAGTAGTGAACACCTTTGTGTATTGTATATGCATCGACTATGCACTTTACACGCCATGAAAAAGGATGATTCCTTCTAGGGGATGCAATCTCTCAAGCAAGTCCCAATCGAACCTAGTTGACACTCCCACTGTTCGTTGGGCTCATTGACTTGGAGTAATTTCTAATCCAGTTTAGATTAGAGCTTGTTTCATTTAATTATTACTCTGAATGACTAAGTTCTAAAAGTTTGATGGATTAGAGAAATTCAAATACATGCGTACATAAAAGTCTATGAAACACGGACACGGACACGGCGACACGGACACGACACGACACGGATACGGTGACACGGATTTTTTCTTGAATTTTCCACGTAAGGAGTGTCGGACACGGTGTCCGACACGACACGACACGACACGACACGGCAAAATGATATTTTTAGAAGTGTCCGTGCATCATAGATAAAAGTAAACACCCAAAACATAAAAAAGCACATATAAAGAAGTGTGTTTCTTTGATATAAATCAGTTCGTCTATTATTCAAAGATTGATTGCGCTTTTACAAGAAAAAAGATAAAACGGATTATACAAAGTCGACTTTAAGGGCACTATTTCTAACAATTCTCAAATCTATAACTAAAACCAACAAGACAGTTATTTCACTTAATCAAGACCAATTCAAGCTCAAAAGTGAAACAATTATCTTATGAAAAGGTTACAATTTAGCACGTTATCAAAATTAATACAAACTAGCAAATTTGCACATTCTGTGCATGTGCAAATAAAAATAATTATTATATAAATATATTAAAATTAAAAAGTTTTTATTAAATATATACTCTATAGTTTTTTTAATATAATCATTAATTTATGATAAATAAATAAATAAGTAAGATAAGATAATGTCATATTAATAATTATAATTAAAAAAAAAAAGAAAAATGATGCAAGTGATAAGAAATAAAAGAGAAATTAAGAAGAGAAGTGAAGAAAGAGAAAAGAGAAACTAACAGAACGTGGAAGAGATAAAGCCGGATAAAATCAATAAATAAATAAATAGAAAAAGAAATTATTTTTAGAGTCCAGTTTTCTCGCTTAATAGATAGTATAGATACATTATTTTTCTCATGCAACTTCCCCGATTACATTTCCATTTTTTTTTTTTTTTTGTCACGACCCAACTACATTTCAACTGCTTCATCTATATATCTATATCTTACTCTATTACGAGACCCAAGTGTGGTCTCTTGGACTTGGTCTCTTTTTTTCTTTTTCTTTTTTTTTAATTGATTTATTTTACTCACTTAACCACAGACAACGTGTTTTAGTCCGTTACTTACGTATTAACCTCACTCTTTTCTCATTTCATTTCAATTCTTTTTCTTTTCTTTTTGATAATTTTTTTTTCTAAGATAGTGTTTTTTGGTATTTTATTCTCTATTTATTTATATTAATTTAATAATTATATTAAAAATAGTAATAAAATATATATTAATATAAAAAATGATTTAAATATATTTTAAACAATAGAATTTCTTAATTTGCACACGCAACGAGTGTGCCAAAGTTACTAGTTATTATATTAAGTGAGAGACCCTTAGAGTAACCGTTTTGGTCTCTTGGACTCTAAAATTATTTTCTTTTTCTATTTTTTTAATCACTCCCTGAACGTGTTATTGCCTATTTGTCTCTTAACTTCTTCTTTTTCTCTCACCTTATTCCATTTTTCTATCATATATCTTTATTCTTTTTCCATATTTTTTGATTTCTATTTTGTATTACCTTTTATATATTTAATTATATTAAAAACAATTATAAAATAAATGTTAACATAAAAATTTTAATTTAATACATATTTAAATAATAATAATTTCATTATTTGTACACGCATAGAGTGTGCATGGATTACTAGTTATTATATTAAGTGAGAGATCCTCATTTTGATTTTTTGGAGTCTTTTTATTATTTTTAATTTATTTTTTAGTCAATTTCTTGTCTAACGTTCTTTTCTCTTCGTTCCTTTTTATTTATTTATTTTCACTTCAATAATGTTTTTTAACTTATTTTTTCTCTCAATTCATTTCAATTCTTTTTGTTTTTTAAAATAATTTTTATCTTTTTCCACTAATAGTATTATTTGGTGTATTATTTTTTTATGCTATTTATTTATGTATCACAATCTAATAATTATATTAAAAATAATTATAAAATATATATTAATATAAAAATTAACTTTAATATATTTAAATACTAGGATATTTTTATTTGCATGCACAGGCTTGTTCGAGAATTACTAGCATACATTAGTTTTTCTTTGAATAGTACCAAAAAGTTGAAAAAATTCCTTTTAGGTCCCCAGTTTTGAAAAAGTTCCCATTCAATCCCCAATTGAAAAACAAAATTCCTTTTAGATCCCCACAAATAGTACATGTTCATACATTGTCTTTAGGAATTGCGTACATTTTTGAGGGAATTGCGTATAAAAATCCCGGAATCTCGTATACGAGATTCCGTATAAAAATCCCGGAATCTCGTATACGAGATTCCGGGATTTTTATACGTAATTCCCTAAAATTTGTACGCAATTCCTGAATTATTATACAACCTTGGGGAGTGAAAAGAAATTTTGTTTTTCAATTGGGGAGTGAACAGGAACTTTTTCAAAATGGGGGAGTGAAAAGGAAATTCAGTTTACACTTGGGGATTTTTGAGGAATTGTCCGTTAGTTTTTTATATTTTTTCGAAGCAATAAAAAATAATAAAAAGAACGAGATTCCGGGATTTTTATACGTAATTCCCTAAAAATTGTACGCAATTCCTGAATTATTATACAACCTTGGGGAGTGAAAAGAAATTTTGTTTTTCAATTGGGGAGTGAACAGGAACTTTTTCAAAATGGGGGAGTGAAAAGGAAATTCAGTTTACACTTGGGGATTTTTGAGGAATTGTCCGTTAGTTTTTTATATTTTTTCGAAGCAATAAAAAATAATAAAAAGAAGATTCTGGTTTTCATGAAGAAGAATCTATAGTTTCCGGAAGCTATTGGAAGAGTATGGAAATTTCAGTCAGAAGTAATTGACAGTTTGACAAACGGTCGGGAAAAAGGGAAGTCCATTGCATATCAATTCTCCAATCCTTCGCCATTTTCTCATATTTTCAGGTAAGAACTCGAACTACGTTTTCCAATTTACTTAATCGTGAACGAATTTATGGCTGAATAAGGTTATCTTTCATGCTTATATGTGAAGTTTGTCGTCCTTTTGATTTGCTTCCAAATGTTTTATGCTATCAGTTTCTGTTCAAATTTCTCAATTTCAGTTGGTTTATTCTGTTGCTTTTTCCGATTTACTTTAATCGTGAACGAATTTATGGCTGAATAAGGTTCATCCTTCATGCCTATATGTGAAGTTTATCGTCCTTGTGATTTGCTTCAGAATGTTTTGTGTTATCAGTTTCTGTTCAAATTTCTCCATTTCAGTTGGTTTATTCTGTTGCTTTTTCCGATTTACTGTAATCGTGAAGGAATTTATGGCTGGATAAGGCTCATCCTTCATGCTTATATGTGAAGTTTATCTTTGTGATTTGCTTCCGAATTTTTTGTGTTATCAGTTTCCGTTCAAATTTCTCCATTTCAGTTGTTGGTTTATGCTGTTGATTTCATTTTAGTTTTGGGCCCCGTCAAACTGTTTTCATTAAGTCTAGGGAATTTTAAATACTTATGTTTCTTATAATATATATGAATTTCATGACTGTTCTTCCTCATCATATTAGTATCCGCTGAATATTTCTTTATATTGAGCTTTGTTTGATTATTTGTTGTTTCCTTCTAAATAATTGGTCTTCATTTGTTGTTTAGGTTGCTCAGGCGACAGAATGTCAGCTCGTAGTGCTTGATTTTGGCTGGAAGAGGGCTGAATCTTGAATAATAGGTCTAACATATCTTGGACTTGGTAGATCAGTAATGGCCTGGTTCAGAGCTGGGTCTAATGTAGCTAAGCTTGCTGTTAGGAGAACCTTATCTCAAAGTTCTACCTATGTAAGACGAACAGGTGTGGTTCGTACAGAGAACAGATGTTTCCATACTACAGTTTTTAGGTCGAAGACACAATCTGCACCTGTTCCACGCCCTGTTCCTCTCTCCAAGTTGACTGATAGCTTCTTGGATGGAACAAGCAGTGTTTATCTTGAAGAGCTTCAGAGAGCATGGGAACAAGATCCCAATAGTGTCGATGAATCATGGGACAATTTCTTTAGGAACTTTGTTGGGCAGGCCACCACATCACCTGGAATTTCTGGGCAAACAATTCAAGAGAGTATGCGTCTTTTATTGCTTGTGAGAGCTTACCAGGTTTATGGTCACATGAAAGCTAAGTTGGATCCATTAGGTTTGGAAGAGAGGCCTATTCCGGATGATCTAGATCCGGCCCTTTATGGCTTTTCAGAAGCTGATCTGGATAGAGAATTCTTCATTGGTGTTTGGAGGATGTCGGGTTTCTTATCTGAGAACCGTCCTGTTCAAACTTTGAGAGCAATATTGAAAAGACTAGAACAGGCTTATTGTGGAAATATTGGCTATGAGTACATGCATATAGCCGACCGTGAAATGTGTAATTGGCTGAGAGACAAAATTGAGACTCCAACTCCAACTCAGTACAGTCGCCAGCGTCGCGAAGTGATACTTGACAGGCTTATTTGGAGTTCTCAATTTGAGAACTTCTTGGCTGCTAAATGGACTGCAGCCAAGAGGTTTGGGCTTGAAGGTTGTGAGACATTGATTCCTGGCATGAAGGAGATGTTTGACAGGTCAGCAGATCGTGGGGTGGAGAGTATAGTCATTGGGATGTCCCACAGAGGAAGATTGAATGTTCTTGGCAATGTTGTTAGGAAACCTCTTCGCCAGATCTTTAGTGAGTTTAGTGGTGGTACAAAACCTGTTGACGAGGTTGGCCTTTACACTGGTACTGGTGATGTTAAATATCATTTGGGAACTTCTTATGACCGGCCAACAAGAGGCGGTAAGAGAATTCACTTGTCGTTGGTTGCAAATCCTAGTCACTTAGAAGCTGTTGATCCTGTTGTGGTTGGCAAAACTAGAGCCAAGCAATATTACTCGAATGATGTTGATAGAACAAAGAACATGGGTGTTTTGATTCATGGTGATGGTAGTTTTGCTGGACAAGGTGTTGTCTATGAGACTCTGCATCTCAGCGCTCTTCCAAACTACACTACAGGAGGCACCATTCACATAGTGGTGAACAATCAGGTGGCATTCACTACGGACCCAAGATCGGGAAGATCTTCCCAGTATTGTACAGATGTTGCCAAAGCTCTGAGTGCTCCAATTTTCCATGTTAATGGAGACGATGTAGAAGCAGTCGTTCATGTTTGTGAACTTGCTGCAGAGTGGCGTCAGACATTCCATACAGATGTCGTGGTTGATATTGTGTGCTATCGTCGGTTTGGCCACAACGAAATTGATGAGCCATCATTCACTCAACCCAAGATGTATAAGGTCTATGCTGTTGGAAACATTAAGACTTCCTTTAGATTTTTCATTTTAATTCATTGCCCAAGACTTTGTTATCCTTTGAATTGGAGCTTCTTACTTTTATACTTGCCTGGTGTTTATAGGTTATCCGAAATCATCCTTCAGCACTTCAGATTTACCAAAACAAACTTCTACAGTCTGGTGAGGCCACAAAGGAGGCCATTGACCAGATTAATAACAAGGTTCTTGCAATTCTCAATGAAGAATTTCTAGCTAGCAAAGAGTACGTGCCTCAAAGGAGGGACTGGCTTTCAGCTTACTGGGCCGGATTCAAGTCTCCAGAACAGCTTTCGCGCATTCGCAATACTGGGTAAATTCATCTTCATAAATCATATTATGTAGTTATTTATAGCTCATTTTGGTTTCCTGATCAACCCATATTCTAATTCACAGTGTCAAGCCTGAGGTTTTGAAAAATGTTGGCAAAGCTATCACGAGTCTTCCAGAGAACTTTAAACCTCATAGAGGAGTGAAGAGGATTTTTCAAGACCGTGCGAAGATGATTGAGACGGGTGAGGGTATTGATTGGGCAGTGGGAGAAGCACTTGCTTTTGCAACCTTGCTTGTAGAGGGAAATCATGTGAGGTTGAGTGGGCAAGATGTTGAGAGAGGTACCTTCAGCCATAGGCATTCTGTTATTCACGATCAAGAAACGGGGGAGCAGTACTGCCCCTTAGACCATGTTATGATGAACCAAAACGAAGAGATGTTTACTGTGAGCAACAGGTATTATCTGCCCCTATTTCTTTCTTGTATAAATGCTGTATACGTATGTGATCATGATGTTTTCATTGTTCGTTTTTGTATTTGATTTTTTGTTTCTGATGGACTGTTTTGTTGGTAGATTAAGAATAATAACCCTTTTAGGTCCTGAATGTATTGCTTAGTTCAATACTTCTAATTCGTTATTGCTTAAAATTAAGTTGATTGCGATGAAGTTTGACCTGGGGGAGGTGTTAGGAGAACACAAAGAGTTACTCAGATTTTTATTTGAAATGGAGGTCATTCAGATACCTGTTAGATTCAAGAGCCTTATAAGTTCTTTAGAAAGTTAATGGTATGCATCCTGAGCTTGTACTAATAACGATTTGTGCAACCATGCAGCTCTCTTTCAGAGTTTGGAGTTTTGGGTTTTGAACTAGGTTACTCAATGGAAAATCCCAATTCTCTGGTACTGTGGGAAGCTCAGTTTGGTGATTTTGCGAATGGAGCTCAGGTGATATTTGACCAATTTTTGAGCAGTGGAGAGGCCAAATGGCTGCGTCAAACTGGATTGGTTGTCCTACTACCTCATGGATATGATGGTCAAGGCCCTGAACATTCAAGTGCTCGTTTGGAGCGTTTCCTTCAGGTATTGCTCATTTTTTCTCATTCACGTTATCTTTTATGTTTATCTACATATGTTTGCACATACATGGAATATTCTGCATGTTGATGAACACTTTGCTTCTCTTTGTGATTTCATTTTGTTGTGATTATTTTCTGAGTATCATTTTATGTTATTCTACTTTTTCTTGCTTGGTGGCAGCTGGTATAAGCCATTAAGGGAGGTCTGGAAAGTAAGATATAATACAAATCATTACTCTCTACAAAATAGATGAATGGCTGATCCTGATCCCTTACCTGGGATGTGATTGCAGTATTGAGTATACCTTTATGGCCTTCATAGCTGTAGCTTGCTGGTGCAAAATGATGTTTGTTCCTTTTTCTATGCTCTTGTCTAACAACTCTTAAGACATGGCTTTTTTTCCTTCACAATTTTGTATTATATTTTCTGATTTTGGGTTTGGGGTCCATTTGAAAAAAAATTTATTTCATGCTATCAAACTAAAAGGGCTTAACATCAAACTGCAACCACCTAAATTCTGGTTGCTCTATATTTCCCAGTACTTCCCTTCATGCATAGGCTAAACTGTTCCAAAGCACACCATAAATTTCTTTCCAATGCAGAAATTCAAAATTCAAACGGATATGTTCTTTCTTGTTTGGGAATTGGTAAATTCTGGAATATCATGATTATATCAAGTTCAATGGTTTTGTTTGGTTTTATAGATACCCTGATAAAAAGTGTTCCTGCCATATTTACATATTGGTTTCGTGCAAAATAGCATATCATTTGTTCTGATAGATTTTTAGTTGCTTTCAGAATATTGGATGTTCAAGTTTTTCTTACGTTAATAAATTAATTTATATTAATCTATTAATATTAGAAATAATTACATCTGACTATCCTGCTATAAGGCGTAATTACAACGCAATCCATCTAAATCGGGAAATTATATTTTAGTCCTTAACCTTTGAGAACCATTTGTGACCCTAGGGTCCGTTATGTCATTCCAAAAATACCCCTGATTTGTTGTTAAATTCATAATTTATAGGGACCGTTTTGTTAATTTTTGTAAACGTTAGGGATGATTTTGTAATTTTGGTCATATATTCAATGTAACACTCATACGACCGTCAGGGCATAAGTGTTCTTTTACAAATTCCGTTGAGGAACTTTAGTCCAAACAAGATTTATAGGGACTAAAATATAATTTCTCAATTTAGATGGACCGCGTTGTAATATGTAAATGACCCTTAATATTATGTGTATGCATTTTGTTTGAAAGAAACCCCAGAGGGGAAAATGAAATTATCCTCTCACACCAAACTTGCAGATGAGTGATGATCATCCTTACGTTATCCCTGAGATGGATCCGACCCTGAGGAAACAAATTCAGGAATGCAATTGGCAGGTGGTGAATGTTACCACACCTGCAAATTATTTCCATGTGTTACGGCGCCAAGTAAGTGGATAAGTATATACGCATTAAAGCTACTTACATCTTTGTTAGTTTCTCATGCATTTTCCTTATTTTATGTTTCAGTTGCACAGGGAATTCCGTAAGCCACTTATTGTAATGTCACCAAAGAACTTGCTTCGTCACAAGGACTGCAAATCTAATTTGTCTGAGTTTGATGATGTCCAAGGCCATCCTGGCTTTGACAAACAAGGAACAAGATTTAAACGCCTTATAAAGGACCAAAATGATCACAAGGATCTTGAAGAGGGTATTAGACGTCTGGTTCTTTGCTCAGGAAAGGTGTGAAATACTACTACTCCTATTATTAATTCTGAACCCTTCATCCTCTTTCTCTCTCTCTCTCTCTGAATTATTTCAATAGAATAAACTATAACTATGTAGTCAGAGTAAACCCTTCAATTAATTAATAATTTCAGTTGTAATGGTACTGCTGTAGAAAATGTTATATGTTCGAACTTCTGATCAGATCCTACATAGTTTTTGAGTTCATAAATTTGTCCCGTCTGTTTGCAGGTTTATTATGAGCTTGATGAAGAGAGAAAGAAAACTAACGGGAAAGATATTGCGATTTGTAGGGTCGAGCAGCTTTGTCCCTTCCCTTATGATCTCATCCAGCGTGAACTCAAGAGATATCCAAGTACGTGTTATCAAATTTTATGCACTTGTGATTATGATGTTTACTGAAATACTTAAAACATGATGCATAGTCTTTGCTTGCTGAAACAGTCTTAACCAGTTAACTATATTATTGTGCAATATGAAAATATAGCACACATAGCACTGCAACTCAAGTCTTGGTTTTTAATTCATATCTAGTTATGTTTACCCTTTTTGCCAGTCATTACAAAATTTCGAAGATGTTATATATTAAACTTCCTAATATACGTGCGACAATATTTTAGTGTTATTTACTTCTGTTTGTTATTCGTTTCTTTGAATCAAGTTGCGATGGTTAGAAGAGGTTATATGTGATTCCAGAAACAAGAGAAATTGGCTCAAAATAGTATCAACTGATCTCTGGTATCATTTGTTGTATGTTCGTTTCAGATGCAGAGATAGTTTGGTGTCAGGAAGAGCCAATGAATATGGGTGCATACAGCTACATTTCACCTCGTCTTGCCACTGCAATGAAATCACTGAATAGAGGTACTGTGGACGACATAAAATATGTAGGTCGTGGTCCGTCTGCTGCTACAGCTACTGGCTTTTACCAAGTTCACGTTAAAGAGCAAACTGAACTCGTTAAGAAAGCCATGCAGCCTGATCCAATTAGTTAGTGCGTGTTTCCTTTTCAATCTCACTTTTGAAATGGCATATTATTTTGTCTGTGAGAATAAAAGTAGTGGCTGAAACTCAATGGTTTGAAATACGATAGGCTTGCAAAGTAACCATCTTTGCTTTCTTAATAATTGTACATGGTGAACGGTTTGAGAGGCCCATGGGATGCCTATTCTTTAGGATAATTAAATTTACATATTGGTGCAAGTATTATGGTTTACTATATTTGGTGCTGCTTAGGTCTCTTTCCTGGAAATGAAATGAAGCTTTTCTTGGTTGTACTTTAACCTCTTTTATTCTGGTTAACATTTTTTTCGTCACAAATGAATTCGCTCATGTGAAGCTAAACTTCATTTTAGGTTTCTACACTGAGTTTGATGTTTGCCTTTATGACGTTTTGACGATTAATATAGGAAGATTTCGTGGCGAACTATGGTTAATGGGCATATACATGGTAAGTACGACCTGCACAAATATCTTAATTGATTGCTAGTTCATTATGTTGCTTGGCCTTCCATATGGTTATAACTCTAATTTGGGCCGTGTTTTAGGGGGAATGTTTGTGAACAAACGTAAATTTTAACTGCACTATTACTTATGCTTGTCATGATTTTCCATGATTGGAATACGTGGGTCTGTGGTGGTACAGAGCGTGTTGTTTATTTCCTCTTTGTTTGTTTTTTTTTTTTTTTTTTTTTTTTTTTGAGGCAGCAATGTGGTAACAGCCTAAGGACTCGTTTACTTGGCTGAAAAACATTGGGCTGGGCCAATAAATCCCCGTGGAGCCCGCCTCATCCAATGGAATGAGTTGGACTATATAGCTGCTCATTTTTTGTGTTTTTTAATAACCCATTCCCTACCAATTTGGATCATTTACCATCTTGTCCAATTCTTGGGTTTTATTACAAGTATACCATTAATTTTGGTGGCTTTTTTTCGCTGGCCAATAAGTGGAATTTTTCTTGGAAAAATATAGTACCTTTTTCGTCTCTCATAAAATAATCATATACATATATCATTTATTTCCCTTTTTTATTCTACTCAACATTTATTTCCCTTTCTTATGGCATTGTTTTTATTTGTTTATGTTTTTTATTTTAAATATATATGTTATTTAGTATTACAATGAATATACAATTTTGTTTTACTATTAATATAGACATTATTATATTTAATATATTTAGTGAAAATACCTTTTATGAATATTAAAATATTTTTACTTTTTTATATTTTGTATTTTAATTATATATATCATGAGATATAATTTTATAAAAGTTGAAGCGGAGGGCATATAAGTCTTTTCCTATGTACTCCAACCACAACTAGTCAAATGAGGTAAATAGATTGAGTAAAAATGATATAATAAATAAATTAAAAGTAACTAAGTAAACAAATCCATTATGTCAGATCAGGCAAATATAATCCATTTTTCTAATTTCAAAATTATTAACCATTAGTTTGCAAAAGTGTAAGGTAAATGAGTTCTAAGAAGCATAAGCTTCCGACTGTAGTAAACAAGAGATAGCAGGACGGCAACATCCTAGGGCAATCACACTAAGGCTGCATGCCTAGCGAGGGAGTGAGACAAAAGCTGTCTAATATCATATACAATATTGCATGTTGTTTACGGAAAATTCTTGCATGCACTGGGTGTGGATCCCGGTGCATGCACCCACCATTTTTTTAATGGTAAAATAATATGTATATTTTTTTATTTTTGAATTTTTTTTTTATCTTTTATTCAATTTTTTGGAATAAAAAAAGGGTGGATACATGCACATGGGTTCACACCCGATGCATGTAAGAATTTCCCTGTTGTTTACTTTCAAATCCCACAGTTGCAAAGCGTGTTATTTTGATTGGACATTTCAATGTGTAGACTGTAGTGTATAATACCCAAAGATAGCCTTCAATCAAAAATTATTATATTGACCTCGTAGAAGTGCATCTACCAAATAGTGCACCCCAGATTTTTGTTTTTGTTTTTTTTTTGGTGCAAAATAGCGCACCCCATATGGTAATTTTAAGTCTCATGTTGTAATTTGTTTGGTTTAAACACGCCTCAAAAGATATATCTCATGGAAATTCACGCATATGTTGCGGGCTAGCCCATTTATTACAAGCCATGATTTTATAAAAGTAAACACATAATTTTACATGATAAAACTTACAAACACGTCATTTTTGACAAAGTAATCGCGGCCTAAGTAGGTAGCACATTTCAGCGCATAACTATTTCGTGCGTTATCTATACTAGCAATTCTGGTACACTCTATACGTGTGCAAATAACAAAATTATAATTATTTAAATATATATTAAATTAAAATTTTTATGTTCATATTTATTTTATATTTATTTTTAATATGACTAAAGTTTAAAAACTAATACAAAATAGAAATTAGAAAATATGAGAAAAAATAAAAATATATAATAGACCAAAACGGTTAGTCTCTTAAAAATAGTTAAAATATAAATTAAAAAATATTTGAAAAAAAATAAAAGAATATAAAAGAAGAGAATAAAAGTAAGTTGAGAGAAAAGTGGATGTGAAACACGTTCCGTATGAGATGAAAAAAAATTAATTAATTCAATAAAAAAAGAAATTAGAGGTCAATCCAACAGACCACACTTGAGTCTCGCGCTTAAGAATAGAGTAAGATTATTATATTAAATGATATATTATTTGGTGCCATGAATTTTTTCCCTTTTTTTTTTTAACACAAATTTTATTCACATATTTTAGCAGTTTTTGCTTAATTTCTTCTACACTAATTGGACCTCAATTTTTTTATTATTTATTTTTCTATTACTTATTTATAGTTATTTTTTGTCACCTCATTTCAATTTGTTTTATCATATATATTTTTTAATATCTTTTTATTTCTCTTAGATAAATATTAATTAGTAACCCTTGTGACGCCCCCGCGTTTTCGTTATACAGGTACGCGTGCCATACGTGTGAGTTCTTGAGAGTTAGAATTATTTGCATGCTTTATTTGAATTATATGTCTATGTGAATTATGTGAAATATGTAATTTAATTAACATATGTGAGTGCTTTAATTATAATTGCATTCATTTCATTTCATAACATATACATATTTCATAAACTCATTGCATTTCATATTTTCTAACTTATATATATATGTACTAAAACTATTTTATAAAATAGTTACATTATACATTTCATATATATATATATATATATATATATATATATATATATATACTTATATAGACTCATAATTATGTATATATACACGTCTCATACATTCATTATATTTATAATATATAGTACTTGTATGGGATTCCTTTCTCATCAATTGCCCGTTAAGGGGAAGGTATGGCCCCCACAGCATTCAAGAGCCCAACCTCATCGAAACTTATACCTTAAAGCAAATCTATTTTCTGAAACCAATTGAGCTACGTCATGCGAACCTTTCTCATGTCTTTATGTTTAGTTGTTAATGGATTGGATTCAGATTAGGTTAGAAATGTATTTAAAAAAAAAAGAAAGATTAGGTTAGAAATAGGCCTTGTTTGTTTTGAGGTGGGCTTCTATAACCATAGCTTAGTCCAATGTATGCATGAAAAATTCTCAGACATGTTATGGATCGAGAATGTTAAGATTCTTATACCACTCGATTTCATTTTACGTCTTTACTAGGTGGTCTATAGGTATGCATTTCCCTCCAGTTTCTTCTCTCATTTTAAATTCTTCATGCCATCTTTTGTTTGTTGATGTGGGGAATAAATCGGATTTTGAATTTGTAGTTAGCTTTTTTGTTTTCCCCTGAATGATCGTGATTTTTGGGCCTTCGTTCATACTGGGTTTTGAATTTATACAAATTCAGGTTTGTTATGTATCGTTGTTGCATGATGATAGCGTATGATTCTAGAAAGTTAATAAAGGATCATGAGAAGAACTATCCTACACACGACTTGGAACTCGCCTCCATGAGTAAGTGGAGGCACTACTTGTATGGTATTCCTTTCGAGATCTTTACCGACCATAAGTGCCTCCAATATTTGTTCACACAAAAAGAATTAAATATGAGGCAAAGGCGTTGGATGGAGTTTCTTGAAGATTATGAGTGCACGATCAAGTACCACTCCAGCAAAGCCAATGTGGTCGCCAATGCACTTAGTAGAAAGGCTATGTATCGAGTTTGGAAGTGGGTGAAGGAATTGAAAACGAGCCTATTGTCTTGAAGGCTCGTGTTGCTAACATTATCGTGCAACCGGAGTTGAAGCACCGGTTATTTGAGGCTCAAACTAGTGATCCGAGAGTTCAAAAATTGGTTGCTAAGGTGAAGGTCGATCCAGAATGCCCGTTTGGGTATGATGAGACTGGATTATTTCGATTCAAGAACTGTGTGGTTGTACCCGATTAGTTGAAACGGGTGATACTTGAAGAGGCTCACAAATCGGCTTACTCTATCCACCCTGGAGGTAATAAGATGTATTAGGATTTGAAACAATATTATTGGTGGAATGGGTTGAAGAAGGATGTGGCCGAGTATGTGAAACATTGCAAAAATTGTTAGATGGTGATTGTCAGATGGTGAAAGCCGAGCATCAGAAACCCAGAGGTCTTTTACAGCCGTTACCTATCCCCTAGTGGAAGTGGGAGCAAGTGATGATGGATTTTATGTCCGGGTTGCCGAAAGTAAAGGGTGATTATGATGGAATTTGGGTAATTGTCGACCGCTGACTAAGTCGGCTCATTTTCTACTAGTTCGGATGTCCGATAAGATCAGTAAGCTATCCTAGTTGTATAATAGAGAGATTGTTTGACTTCATGGGATTCCGGTTAGCATTATGTCGGATAGAGATCCGAGGTTCACTTCAAGATTGTGGCGAGAATTGCAAGGTATTTTAGGTACAAAACTCAAGTTTAGAACCGCTTCACACCTGCAGACGGATGGTCAATCCGAGAGGTTGATTAAGTATCTTGAGGATTTACTACGGGCTTGTGCTTTGGATTATCAAACTTCTTGGGACAAACAGTTGCACTTGATTGAGTTCGCCTACAACAATAGTTATCAAGCCTCGATTAGTATGGCCCCGTTATGAAGTGCTCTATGGTCGAAAATGTAGATCCCCGTTGTTCTTTGATCTTGAGGAGTGGAAATGGACTAAGCAATAGGGCGTCAAGAAGGGTGAGAAGAAGGAGAAACCCTCTAAGGCCGTGCGAGATATGGTTGAGAAAGTCTAATTGGTACAACAACGGATGAAGCAGCTCAAGATCGACAAAAGAGCTATGCGGACAATAGAAGAAAGGATCTTAATTTTGAAGTTGGGGACAGTGTGTTCTTGATAGCATCTCCTCGAAAATCATTTGCTCGGATTGGTAAAGGAGGGAAGCTTAACCCTCGATATTTGGGTCCATTTGAGATACTTGAGAAGATTGGTGAAGTTGCTTACTGTTTGGACCTACCATCGAGCTTAACCGGGATTCATAATGTTTTCTATGTCTCTCAATTAAGGAAGGACTATCCCCGATGAGTCCGAGATTCTCCCCATTGAAGATGTTGAAGAAGCAGAGTTACAACCGGATTTAACTTTTATCCAAAAGCCGGTAAAGATTTTGGATCCCAAATTTCAAGTGTTGAAGAACCGACAAATCCCATTGGTAAAGGTTTTCTGGAGGAGTGATAAAATCGAGAAAGACACTTGGGAAACCGAGGACAAGATGAAGAAGTTTCATCAAGAGTTGTTTCCGTCCGAGCAGTGAGTTTGGGGATCAGATTCTTTTTAAGGGGGAAGGTTGTGACTCTCCGTGTTTTCGTCGTACAGGTACGCGCGCCACACGTGTGAGTTCTTGAGAGTAAGAATTATTTGCATGCTTTATTTGAATTATATGTGTATGTGAATTATGTGAAATATGTGATTTAATTAACTTATGTGAATGCTTTAATTATAATTGCATTCATTTCATTTCATAACATATACATATTTCATAAATTCATTCATTTCATAAGCATTTCATATATATATACTTATATAGACTCATAATTATATATATATATATATATACATTCATTACATTTTATAAGATATAGTACTTGTACTTATTCACATTTCACTTTATACATACAATATACCATATAACTATATAAATATACCCCACATTATCTACCTTACATTTTATACATACATATACATACAATATATCGTCTAATATATCACAGAAATACACAACACCCAACCACTACACACACTTCATCTCTAACACACCTAAAAACACATGTTTTCTCTCAATCTCTTCACACACAAACACACACCCCATTTCGATCCAAGCAAGGAGGAAGGAGAAGGAGGAATCAAGCCATTTTCATCATCTCCATCATCTCATTCTTCCATTCCTTCATTTTCATTCCAAGGTTTGTATATATATATATGTGTGTGTGTGTGTGTGTGTGTGTATGTGTGTGTGTGTGTGTGAATATGTGTTTTGTTAGAAATCTTATGATTTGAGTTTATATTCTTGTTTCTAAGCATGATAATGTGTATATATATGGGAATCCTTGGATTTATTGCTCAAATGCCTTGGTTGTTGAAGCATTTATTGAACTTGAATTTATATGAGGGTTTTGTGAATAGTTATGGGTGATTTGAATGTGTAAACATGTGTTATATGGTGCATAATTGAGATATGATGTGTATATAAGTGATGTGTACATGTTGTGACTTCTTTTCCCAACTTAGATCATGTTTTGGTTGAGTTTTGGTGAGTTTTCGTGTTGCCTCGTTTTGTAGAAAGTTGGAGCAGGGGTTCTATACCGAGACACGCCAGTGTCTCCATTTGCACTGAATGGGAGACACGGCCTCCTCGTTTGCCTATGCCCGTGTCTCAGTTTGGCCGTGAGATGAGACACGGGCTTGCGTGTGTTTTATACTTTGTCTAATTGTTTCATATATTCTCTTATTACTTCGATTATGACGTATATGCATTGTAATCATGTTGATATATGTGTTATATTTATTGTATGAAGTTCATGGATTGTTTTACTATGATTATGAAAAGTGTAAATATGATCTCTTCATGTGTTACGTGAGTTGCTAGTTTATGTGTCTTTAAGGCATTAATTGTGCACATGAACATATTCATAAATTATTATCATTAAAATCTCATGTCATAGCATCTCATGAACATGCCGTTCATCGATTATTTAGTCCATAAGTCTCGAGTCTCACGTACACTTGTACTTCTTGCACAGAGCTCGATTCCGTGGTCTATCTTCCTATTTAAAGAGGCGTACTGAGCCTTTAAATCGGTTAGGGTTTCTTCCCCTTTTTTAGGGAAGTTGAGACATGGGAGGAAAAAAATGGGATAGTTGGGGAATATTCTTTTCCCCACTTCCCATTACATAGGATAACATTTACATTCAAATATACGTGTGAGGGAGAGTCCTAGAATCACGCTATAATTGACTTCTTGCTGGTATTAAGAGTTGACAGAGTCTTGCCTTGATCTATCTTTTGATTTCTCTAGGAGTCCGTCCGGGAGGCCTTCCTCTAGGAAGCCTCATATTATGGTTTCCTCAGCAGGAATTCTTTTGTCCTACGCTCCTGCTAGCTTCAGACATAGATCTTCTTAATCGGCTCGGACTTGTGGGCTAGCCCAATCTCTCTCAGGTCCTTCTTCCTCTGGGTTTGTTCGTAGATGGGCTGTGGTCCAGGAGTGTTGGAAATAAGATGCATCAATAACCTTGGAGTGTGGGCTCCGACAGTATTTCGCTAAATACTCTAGAAAATATTTTGCTAGAAAAATAACTTTTCTAAAACTAGAAAATCCCTATTTTCTTATAATTAAGTGGATTATATATTAAATAGAGATAAATATTTGTTACCATCCGAACTATGCCTATTTTTATACTTCGTCATCCGAACTTATTTTTGTTGCAAACCACCATATCATCTATGTGATATTTACAAATTGCCATCCTCGTTTAATTTTAAGTGGCTTTCGAATTTTAAGTGATTTTTGGATACCTAAATACTCCACACACAATAAGAACATGTTTTTAATAAAGATAAATTAATATTTTCATTATTTCATTTATTTTTTTAAAATTTTAATATAATAGAAGACAATAATAATTCTTATTTTCTCATTCTTCTTCAATTTTCTAATCAATTGGCTCTTAGCTAAAATACGTTCTAGTTTAAGAAAGAAATTATCTAATTGGATACGTTCTAGTTTGAAAATTTTCTGTTTTATTTCTGTAAACAGTAGTCCATAGCCTTTCATGTTATCAAATTCTCTCTATTTAATGACAGATATAATAGATTAATAAACATAGAAAATAAAATAAATGATTTTTTACTCATTAATAACTTTGTCTTGAGGGAAAAAAAGAAAATGAATGAAGAAAGACTGAAAAGAGCACAATAAAAAATCAAATCATTTCAATACACAAAATGCGGATGGATCAAATAATTTAAAAAATATAAGAATTATTGTGTTTGACAATCTTGAGAAAATAAAATTTGAGAGATTTTCAACCCCATTTATCAATTATGGAATCCTAATTGGTTAGACAATGACTAAGTGAATGAAACTATTACTTTACTCTTGTTAAAAATACGTGCGCATCACGTATGAGTATTCAAACATTGAAAACCACTTAAGATTGAATGAGAGATGGCGATTTTGTAAAAATCGTATAGATTAGATAGCGGTTTGTAAAAATCACAGAAATGGGATGGTGGTTTCGTAAAAATTTTATAGATAGGATGGTGGTTTGCAACAAAAATATGTTCAGATGACAAAGCGTAAAAACGGACATAGTTTAGACGGTAAAAAACATTTATCACTATTAATTATGTAACCATCTAATTAAATATTAATTAATCCTTAATTAAGGATTAATTAAAGCTAAAGAGAGAGGGTGCCGGGAGCGCTTTTGGGATGCTTTTAAAATGAAGAGGATCAGCCTATTTATAGGCAAGAATTGAGGGTCAACTGCGTCTTTTTTCATGCCTTAGTTGTGCACCCCAAGTTTGGATGACAAATTCGATCACGCCATGTGGAAGAACGTGCCAAGACGAGCACATGCCGAACAGAGATGACATGTGCCCCCATGTATCGCCAGAAGCTTTTGCATGTGCACGGCGCCCGTCGCTTACATGTTGGCATGAGCAGGTGCCGTGTGGCCGGTTCGGCCGGTCTGACCGGATGGTTTCGCCTCCAGACCAGTTCAGCAATGGACCGGAGTGTTTGAATTAGTCTGACTCGTTGCGACGTGGCAACCTTCTGTCACGCCATGTGTTCGGATCGGTCAAATCAACCCGACCCATATCCGATCCTACCCCCTTAACTTGGTTTGACACGCTGACCGTACGTGACTTGGCGCAATCTCAGCCGTCCATGTGGCGTTCCACGCAGTGCCCGATCAGCGCCACTTAGTGCTTAACCCGCTAACATGGCGTGACACATCAGCTGCCATGCCAGCACTTTGCCGCATCATCAAAAACTTTTTTTTTTTATTTTTTTTAAATTTTTATTTTCTCCAAAATGAAATTCAGGACGTTTCTAATTCTTTGGTATTTGATTTATTTTCTCAAAATAAATTCTTTGGTCATTTTCAAACACTTTAAAAATTTATTTCTCTCTTTCCTTTTAATATTCTCTCTTGGGTCTTCGTTGGGGCTTACAGGGGGACCTGCCGGACTAAATAATTTTAACTCCAAACGGGATAATATATTATGATCTCATAACAACAATTGATTACAGTTTAACAGTATTTAATTCCACTAAATAAATATTGTTGCACTCGAAAATTAATTAAACTACTCACAAATTTCTCGATCTAGAATAATTTTGCATTTTACTCTTCTGTATAGATATCCATGAAAAATAAATTAATACTACAATCATTTATTTTTCACTTCAAATCTGAAATTTCTTGATTCGCCTTAAGTCCAAATTCCCTGTATGTTAAATACATTCAACATACAACTTCGGTGATGCACACACGAAGTACTTTGACCGAAGTTTTAATTCGAACTTTTCGCAAATCTATTTCAGGGATATCCTTTAACCTTCCAGCAAGGCCACAGATTCCTCGATCAATATTTCTCTTCAGCACATTTCATGCAATCACCGAACGTACAAATATTTTGGCCACCCGTTACCGAGACTCACTTCTGAGTACATCACAGTGATTAACACTACATACCTAAAGTCGAAACACTGCCAGAATTAAGAGTTCAATGCTTCCCGAGATTTTTGTTCATTTTAGATAGCAGTATAATAAACAATCTCAGCGGTACAATTCGATATATCCAATCCCATTGAAAATCATCATTGGGTTATAACTGGAAACCCCATTTCCCTATGACGAAAGACTTATCATCTTATATAACACATTATAGTCTCGATAGGGACATTTTTACAACATACCGATTAGAACTTTAATGACACATGATTTTTGGTATTTAAAGTCTTTTCCTATGAAACACATTTCATATAAAAATACCATCACATGTCATTAATTATTAAATGAATAAAATACTCATAACTTGCAATAATTTCAGTTTTATTAATTCAAAATATTTACAATATAATTGGATTTTCAGAGCATTAATCTCAACAATCTCCCACTTGTCCTAAATCCAATTGGCTACACATCTAAGGCTCATCCCTTCTACATGAGTGTTAAAACTCTTTTGCGCCAATATAGCGCCCGAAGGTGGGTCACCACTTCCCCCGCACCTAAACCCGAACACACATATGAAATGGAAGCCCATACATGTGCCCAAGCCTAGGCAAACGGGAGACCTACACACACTCGTTGGAAAACACAGAGTTTGCACAGCGGAATTTTAAAATTTTTTCCAAAAGCGAATCTAAAAACTTGCAATGTTCGTTTCAAATCAAAGAAGAGTTTCAAGAAACTTACAAAGATTGAAGCTTTCTAGTGATGTTAATACCGCCTATCAAAGAACCTTCGTGCGGATTGTCCCTCGAACGGTCCTCGAAAAGATCCCAAAGTAGGTAATCCTTCAATGCGTATCCACACCAGTCCTAGATCACGATGAAGCTATTGAGAATGCTAGTTCTGTGGCTTGTGTTTTGGCTAGGAATTAACTTTGAAATTAATTTTCTCAAAATCAATTAACGCTTCAAGAACATTGGTCTAAGTGAAAGAGAAGCCCCACCCCTTGTATAAATACCAAGGGTTGTGGGCTTAGATTTCTTGCTCACTAATTCACTAATTAATTATTATCTTTTAATTGAAAATGAGGTCTTAACTTATTCTCCAAGATAATGCAAGAGATCCTTCTCTCTCCTATAATAGGAAGTTTGACTTTTCAACCTTATCTTACATAAAGTCAAATAACAAGATTCAATAAATAACTTAATTCATAATTAATTATTTATTAGGTTAATTATTTGAGATTGGAATTCACAATTAATTCATAATTAAGTAAAAGACCAAAATTAATTAATTAAAAATTTAATTAATTAATCTAGAAAAGAATTCACATGTGGATTAAACCACACGTGTAAAACCACGTGTCCAGCCACGTGTACGTGACACGTGGCAGCCACGTGTGCACGACAAGTGGCAGTCACGTACACTGGGTGATTGCATGGCTGGGGTCCACGTGTTTGTGGCCTCATTTCAATCAACAATTTGATCCTTAGTTAATCCAATTAACTTCCTACCAAAACCCTCGTGACCTGACATTTGTGTGTGACCCTTTAGGTTCATTATTCGATTAGCAGTGACACTAATTAATTAATTCTCATAATTAATTAATCAGTTCACAAATCACAATACCGTAATCTAGCAATGGGTGTGTGACCCCTAGCCGAATAACGAAATGAATCGAAGAACCTTTTAATCAATGCATCAGTGAAATACGATCCTCGAACAACTCCATCTCTCAATCAAGAACTAAGGCATGAGAATAATCTTAGAGCCTTACTATTCTTGATTTTCAAAGTTAAGTTCGTTTCATATCCATTTAGACCCAATCCAAGAAAACCCCATTTTCTTGATGTCTTGATCTTTTATAGACCTTGACCAAGGGTTTAATATTTAGTGGACTACGAGCAACTTAATCAGTAAGAGATCATTCTTGTTCTTAACCAGTGTAGGTCCTTTATTGATTCTACTAATTATACATATGCCACTTGTGTAATCCCAACGTAGGTCGTGGTTCAGGTGTCTATATGTCGACAACTTTTTAAACCTATATCAAATATTACAAAGTTAGCTCATATGAGACATTACAGAATCTCAAGTCAAAGGATTAATCACGTCATTGACTTGTGAGATATTTCCGCCCGCCCGCTAAATAACCGTCCTCATCCAACCCGAACCGTTCGGTTTGAAAAAATAATTATACATTTACGATTTATATTTTTACAGACCCACATACTTCGGGACAAGTGATATTTTACTATAAAACCGCCCGTACCCGATTACATACACCCCTAACATGCACAAATAACTTGATCATTTTCCTAAAATACAAAGATTTTGTGCTTGGACCTTCTTCGTATGCTAATTATTCTTACACAAGTCTTCTCACTAAAAGTTATGATTTTTTGTTGAAAAAATATTATTACTGACTCAATTCTCATTAGGAAAACAAATAAAAGTAAGAAAGAATATATATTCCCAATTAAAAATGATAAGAAAAAAGGAAATAAAAGAAACATCGGGCTACTTTTCATTATATCTTCTTTCTCCAGAAGACTTTCAAGTATTTCCGATTTAGTACAAAAATGGTAGGAGGATGAGTTAAGGGCCTCTTGATCTCCCCATCTTGTTTTTCCATTTGTTTTTTAAGGCATTTCTTTGGTTTAATTGAAGAAAGTTCGTCTATAAAATATATATTAAAGAACAAAAAAAAAAAAAAAAAACCAATAATCAGACGGGCACAACAACGTTAAAAACTTGAGACCTTGTTAAGAAAATTGGATACTTTCAAGTTATGTTATGCAATATTACGTTTTAATCATGGTAGACTGTTTAATTTATAGGTATACATTGACCGTAAGAGGGGCACACAACTGAGTATCAATCTCTGTCCTTATCATTGAGCACGTGCATAACCAGAAGAGTTTATGCCGAACATAAGAAAGAAATTCCAATAGCACACAATTGATACGTTCTAAGACCAAGGAGTTTCCCATTTCCAGCAATAGGTCGACAGACAGGCTCATACCCAAAACACACACACAGTGACTTGGTCATAAAGGTGCAATGTATAAAAATAATGTGATGAGTAAAGATGAAATTAAAAGAAACTATAACACCTTCAGAAGTATATCTTCTCAAGGCTCTCCATAAGTTGGTATAGGTACCCCTGAATCTGCAGTTAGTTTTTTGTAAGCATTTTGCAATCTTTGAGTCACAGGTCCCACTCTACCGTCACCAACTATGCGTCCATCAATTTTAACAACCTAAACATTTAAATCATTGATATTATCACACTGCATTGCTGGTGTGTTGGTAACTATCAAAGTTTTAAGGGGAGCAGTTGGTTTTTAAGCCATTCAAGACGGGGGTCTAAAGGTATTTAAGCAATCTTTTGTAACAAACTACAAAACTTGGTAAAGGTTATAATTTAGAAATGAAAAACTTTACCGGACTGAGTTCACCCATGGTTCCGGTTGTGAAAACCTACAGGGAATTAGTTAATGGGCCATGCAAATTAGAAAAGGTGGATTAAGAAGTGGCATCAACAATAATTATCAGAACAGAGAATATAAGGAATAAAGACCTCATCTGCAGTATGGAACTCTGATAGACTAATACGGCGCTCTGCTAAAACCAAATTTTCCTTGACCACAAGTTCCATGACCTGTACAACAAAGTATATCATAGCTCTAAAACATTCTCTAAGTGATTTTCCAAATATATACGTAAATATTGATGCAACACAAACTGATAAGTCAAATATGCACACAGATATGAAAAATAATCTAAATTTTGGTAAGATCCACAGCTGATACAAGAGATGGAACATAAAAATTAATAGAGGCTGTTATATAATGGACTGCTTTACACTGAAAATTAAAGTAGAGAAGCCATGATGGTAAGTAATCAAATTAAAATGGTATAGGACCCCACATTCGAGACTACCCTGAATGGTGTGCATCAATGCTGGTGATGAACATATAGAGAGGAGACATGCTACACATTATTTTGGGATTCAAAAATTAACATGTCCCCAGTTAGTCTGGTGTGCGCCACACGGCCACAGATAGAGCCCCAAAATTACTCAAATCATCATGTCTAAAAAAGGTACAAGTTCTGTAGGAATCTTATATTAAAGGAAAGATACTAAATAAACAAATAAAAGAAAGAGAAGAAAAAAGACTCGTGTGATGTGCTTATAAAGATTTGGGAACATTTCTTATGAATCTTACAGTTGCCCGTGTTATTCCTGGAAGACAGTAATCAGCATGGGGTGTGGCAACATTGCCTTTCTTGATCAGAAACTGCAATGTAAATGAGTAAAATCATTTTTGTTACTTAACATCAAAGGTGCTTCCATGAGAAATCATAGGACTGTTATCGTTGAAGTTCTAAATAATGTTAAAAAAGAAACAAAATTCATAATATACCAGCATTATCCATTGAGCAATGCTGAATAAAAATTCACTTGTACTAAGCTCACTCACAGTAGAGAAGCAAAGTGAAAAGGCAGATATGTACTTCAGGCATAAGTGGTGAGCTTACTATATTTGTTGCATTAGTTTCTGATACATAACCATCCTTGTCGAGCATGATCGCATCATCAGCTCGCGAGTTATTTCCTTCTATCTGAAAGATCCCGGAGTAGAGTGAGATAGAACTGCCTATATATGATAATTCATTGAGACTAAGAAACTATAAATATATATACATATATACTCACGCTCTAGTAACGAAGTTTCCCAGGTCAAAAAAGAAAGGGACAGCTAATTGCAATATTAAATGGCTAAACCCAGGAAAGAAATCTTATTCAGAAAAGAAGTCATATTTGTTCAAACTGATGGAACAGAAAACTAAGATGATTCTACCTTAGCAAGAATATTGTTAAGAAGGTTGTTGTGGTGGATTTTTGAATCCAAATTCTGCACAAGACAAAGGCGTCACTTGTCAGTTAAAAGTGCATAAAAATTTACTTTGCAAAAATATGAAAATAATTGATTTTAGTTTTTAACCCTGTACTTGAACTGAATGAAAACCAACATTCGTGATTAAAAGATTGAAGTCATATTTGAGCTTCAACATGATTTTCTTCTTTTCTAATAACTTGAGCATATATGAGCTGGTTGGCGCCATAACATGCACAGGATATGATTTTACAGTAACAGATGCTGAGTTAATCACACTTGCATGACACCCTTGAGTCAGTAGAAAATCAAAAGAATGAAAAACTGGAAGAGAAGAAAACGAAAGTGAATCAAACAACAGTTTAAGGCAATAAAAAAAACATATTGAGGCTAAGTATATAAAATGAAAAAAGTTGGTTATTGATACTTAGACCTTACATTTGATACTTAATAAAAAAGAGAAAAAGAAAAGAAAACTTACATTAGGTGAATTGCGGCGTGTGGTTGCTGTCACCAAAATTATACCCTTTTCATTATCATAAACTGGCGGCTTCCATTCTGCAAGCACTGAGTATGAATGACGAAGCTTGGTATGTTATTTTTGCTCAACAAAAGAACAAAGATGGATTACAGCAGCTGAGATCTATGATTTTGTGTGCAAGTAGTTGAATCACTTTCCATAAAGATTGTACTTAGGAAGAATATGGCTTTAATTTAGTTCCAGCAGTTTTTATGTGCTGCCCTTTTGATCGCTACACAGCTTAGAAGAATACCAGATACAGCTATGGCTATCAGAGTTCCAAAATAATGAAAAGAACTCTTCTTCAATTTGTAAAAGATTATTGGACTATCTAAAAGCCTCAGAAGCTAACTGCACTTCCCGTTCAAGGGGACTGAATTCTGATTTACCTTGTACCTTGAGTAAGGCACAGAAAAATGGGATCTCCAATAAAATGTTCTTACACTAGAAGGTGAAGAAGTATACCCTACTTAATGTCTCCCATCTCCCAATAAAACTACTCTTGCCTAATTTCTTTTCTTTATATGCTAGTTGATGACTACCTCCTATAAAAGTTTAAGCTGCTAGATTAACTAGCATCTGTAACACAACCCTTCACGTGCATGTGGTATTAATTTATCATGCCTTCGAATGAAATTTCCTTTTTACTTTTAGTTAGTAGGTGATTAAGATTTGCCACCAGGATCTCTTGAATACTGTTAAAAGACATATTAAACACATGTTTATATTATATGTGGCTAGTATAGGATGATATTTTTGGTAGGTTATTTTAGGGTTTCCTAGCCTCTTGTATATATAGGGTTGTATGTATTGTTGTTTTATACATAATGAAAAGCCTCTTTTACCAAAGTTCACATGGTATCAGAGCACATTCTGCTCGAGGCCTGTCTCTCTTGTCTCTCACCTGCATATGTTCATTCGTGCAAACTTCACGCTCCAGCTGTCCCACATGTCTGTGGTCCTGGGCATGAGGGGGTGTGTCAAAATGTCCCACATCGAAACTTCAAAGATGTGGTCTTCTATATATAACGGCTTGGCAATCCTCGCCTCAACAACTAGTTTTTGGGAGTGAGTTAGGCCAAACACATTATTCAACAAATACCATATTGAATGAGCGCCTCATCTAAAAGCTTAATCTATTAGAGATGAGAGATTAATTATTTAATATCTCTAACATTAAAAATGTCCCTTTTAGATTTTTTTCACTTGTAATGAATAGGAAGACAAAAAACATGGGAAGTCCTGTATTTGTCCAAAAACATAAACGTCGTACTTGGTCCTATTTGGTTAGCTGAAGTGTTGTGTAATCATAGAACAGAGAGAGAATGTGATCTTTGGTATCAGCCAAACTTTGACAGTCAAGACAAATGCTACACATGTATCTAAGTACTAAAGAATACAAACTGCACCATACCGATCAAAGTACATCCATATAGATTGAATGCCGGACTCATTCCTGAAGTCACCTATAAAAATTAGACACAGAATGAGTGAAGCGTATTATTTACATATACCTAAAGCTCAATAGGCATCGTCAGAATCCAAAAAACCTACTCAACATGTAATGCAGATAAGACCAAAATAAAAGCAAACCTGGACATACCTTCTTTCCACGTGTCAGAGTCAATCTAATATGTGCATTATTAAACATTCCATTCCTTATTAGAGTTTTGAAAATTGCTTCCTTGACCTGCAAAATATTGCATGTGGAGTTTGGCATATATATAGTTGAGTTGAAAGATTGTGGATCACAAGTAGACAAGCACTATGGAACGAAGAAACCCAGCTGAAAGAATCTCACAAAGGATTTCGAAATAAGTTAACCTGTTCACGAGTTGGTACATTACTGAAAGCTAGAGCTTTAGCTGAATCAAATAACCTGGAAATCAGAAAAGGACAGTAAAATATACTGGTGGAGATCAACACCAATACAAATAGCAAGAGTCACCAAGACATCTGGATTTCCCTTGAGATATTTAAGGTGTAAATAAGGCATGAGGTCTATGAAATTACTCAAAGAGAGTTAACAAGGATCATATTACTAGTCCTATTGTTATCATCCTCCCCAAAATTAACTTTAGGAGATCATAAGATAATAAATTTGTTAAAATTGGCAATTAATCTTGACATCATGAACTAAGTGAAAGGTTACAAATAAATGAAATAAATAAGATTAATGTGAGAGGTTACATGTATTAGTGGATGGTAATCCTACAGCCAAAATGTCATAACAATTAATGTAGAGTTTTATGATTGTATTTATTTGGGGTCTTTTAGTGATGCTCTTAGCTAGTATAAAAACGTGTATTGTTATTTGGTTTAGCAAGACAAGAGAGAAATTAAGAGAGAAAAGAGTCGAGTTTTTTAGGAATTTGAGTTTAATAAAAGTGTTCACTTCCTACTCTTCTAGAGTCTTTGTCTTCAAATTTTTTTTTACCATCACGCTTTAGCTAGAAAGTGATAGCAGAGCCACGTTGAAATGGATTCGACGAGTGCTATTCTTTTTCCCAAACTTACAAAAGAAAATTATGAAAGGTGGAGCATCCAAATGAAGGCATTCCTTAGTGGGCAAGGAGTTAGGAAAAATGCCGAAAAAGAGTATGCGGAACGAGAAAATCTAGTTGGTGCTAGTAATGCAGTTTAAAAAACTGCCCAAGAAAACAAAACTGAGAGAACAAAAGGCTCTCTCATTCATACAGCTCACCGTGGATGGCAACATTTCCGAGAAAATCACACAAGCCGATGCCACAAAGAAGGCTTGGGATACTCTTGCCAATACTTTCAAAGGTATTGACAAAATAAAGAAAATAAGGCTACAAGCACTTCGAGGTGAATTTGAGTCACTACATATGAAGGGCTCCGAGGCGGTTTTTGACTTTATCTCGAAATTACTTTCAATTACAAATCAACTTGAAAGTAATGGAGAAAAAATGAAGGACAAACCAACAGTAGAAAAGATACTTCGATCCCTTGATTCGAAGTTTGATGACATCGTTGTGGCCATCGAAGTATCCAACGATGTGGAAAATATGAATGTTCACGAGTTAGTGGTAAACTATAGATCCACAAAGAGAAGTTGAAAAGACGAGCCAAAGAACCAATTGAGCAAGCGATCCAAGCAAAGTTGCACATCAGAGAGAAGCGAGATGATGTCGAAGGTAATAGTCGTCGAGGTGGCTTTATATCTCGACGTGATCGTGATCGTGATCGTGATTGTGGTCAAGGCTATGCAGAGGATGAGGACGAGGTGCCCCAACCATCAATCGATGTGAACAAACTCACTTTGAAGCTAGATCAGTGAGAGGTCGTTTTTTAGGGTGAGAAGGCCAATCAAGGTGGCGAGGCACAAAAAATGTGGAGTTCTACAACTACCATCAAAGTGGACACTATGCCTGTGAGTGTCAAAACGAACCAAATAATAAAAGAGAAACCACCTCGCTGAACAACAAAAAGTGGAGAGTAATGCCCTGTGGTTAGCCCATAAGCAACAAGAAGGAAGAAAAGAGAGCATTTGGTACCTTGACACTAGTGCTAGTAGTCGCATGTGTGGATACAAACACATGTTCATCAAGATGGATAAATCTGTAAGCGGTGGTATCTCTTTTGGAGACTCGTCAAAAATACAAATCAAAGGACGAGGTAATATTTTGATTCGTTTGAAGAATGGAGATCAACAATGAGTTTGGGTGAGCTATTGGAGAAAGGATATGACATCCACATGCGATAGAAATCTCTACCTTTGAGATGGCAAAGGAAGGTTGTTAGCTCGCGTACCAATGACGAGCAACACGATGTTGTGGATGAATATCAAGAATGATGTGGCGAGATGCTTAAAGCATGTGTCGAAGATCAATCTTGGCTATGGCACTTGAGGCTCGGACATCTCAATTTTGGAGGCCTTAAGTTAATGTCAACGAAGAGAATGGTGAATGAACTTCCTTCAATAAACCATGCTAATCAATTGTGTGAGGGTAGTCTCGTGGGAAAACAACATCATCAAAGTTTCTCAAAGGAGTCAGAAACGAGAGCACAGGAATCATTGGAGTTAGTTCATACCGACATGTGTGGTCGGATGACACCAGACTTGCTGCGAAAAAACATTTTATCTTGTTCATTGATAACTATAGCACGAAGACGTGGGTGTACTTTCTCGGAAAAATCACAAGCATTTTATCTTGTTCATTGATAATATGTTTAATCTTTACAGGCAATGATGAGAAAATGATAGAGAATTTCAAGGAAGAAATGTCTTAAGGATTTTGAAATGACTGACATTGGCTTAAAGTCAATAAGTGAAACAAAGAGAACATGAAATTTTAAAGGTGTTGAAGAAATTTCAAATAGAGGATTACAAGGCAATAAGCACCACTTTTGAAGTTGGGGAAAAGTTGTCAAGTTACATCGAAGGAGGTCGAGTAAACCCCACATTGTTCAAAATCATAGTAGGGAGTTTAAGATACTTGACGTGTACAAGGCCAGACATTCTTTAGTTTGTTGGAATGGCTAGTAGATACATGGAGAAGCCGAAAATTTATCATTTTAATGTGGCGAAGAGGATCCTACCTCAAAGGTACAATCAGTTTTGGCTTATTTTATCCTACTACTAACGACGAGAAACTAGTGGGATATAGCGAAAGTGATTGGGTAAGAAATGTTGATGACTGTAAAAGCGCTACCGGAGTTATTTTTGTTCTTTGGAAAAACTGCTTGTACGTGAATTTCAAAGAAGTAACCATTAGGGATGTTGTCAACCTGCGAAGCTAAGTATGTGGCTGCAACATCAATTGTTTGTCATGCATTATGGCTAAGGAATTTACTTGAGGAGATAGGTTTTAAGCAAAGTGATACAAGAGAAATTTATGTCGATAACAAGTAAGCAATCACATTGGCAAATAACCCAGTTTTTTATGATCGAAGCAAGCACATCGACACTCGTTTCCATTTCATTCGAGAGAGTATAGAGAAGAAAGAAGTGCAAATAAAGTACGTGCAGACCGAAGACCATGTAGTGGATATTTTCATGAAGCCCCTCAAACGTGAAGTCTTTAAGAAGCTCAGGAATCTACTTAGCATATGGAGTCAAGCTTAGGGGGCATGTTAAAAGTGGAAATTAATCTTGACATCATGAACTAAGTGAATGGTTACAAATAAATTAAATAAGTAAGATTAATGTGAGAGGTTACATGTATTAGTAGGTGGTAATCCTATAGCCAAAACATCATAGCATTTAGTGTAGAGTTTTATTTTTGTATTTATTTGGAGTCTTTTAGTGATGCTCTTAGCTAGAATAAATAGGTGTTTTGTTATTTGGTTTTAGCAAGACAAGAGAGAAAAGAGTTAGAAAGAAGACTTAGTTTTGTAAGAATTTGAGTTTAATAGAAGTGTCGATTTGAGTAGAGAAAAAATAGTGTGAGTTTCTCTTCTCCACTTCTCTCCTCTTCTAGAGTCTTTGTCTTCAAATATTGTCGGTCTTTCCATCACGCTTTCGCAAGAAAACTATCATTAACTATATTTAACAAATTTAATTCTCATTTGCCAGTAGGGAAATTGTTTTGAGTGGCAAAACATTATTGTATGATTATAAATCGCTTGCCTCTTTTGCTAGCAATGATCGAAGCCGAAAATTATTGTATGTTGTTCTAGTACATGTTGTCCACCTTACATATCACTCAGGTAAGAATGCCTATGAGGGTAAAGCGTCTTATGGCAGTCAAATAAAATACCATAAAAAATTATAATTAGGGTGTACTCCATGAATTCCAGCAAAGGAATAAAAGATGTGAATAGAAAAAATCTCGATCTTGTAAATAGATACTTATTCCATATTCAAAAGTCAAAAAAGTCGGATACAGAAAGATAGCTAACTTTACAACTTTCTTCAGCAATTTTCAGCTTCTGGTGGATTATCAGGAAGAAACTTATGTATCTGGCTCATAACTATTCAAATTTTAAATTAATAACTTTTCTAATAAACATGCAAAGAATCCAGATTAAACCCTAAGTAATTTATGGAAACAACAATACTTGGGATATGTTAGTAGTTTATGTAATCAACAGCATCCTGCGAAAGAATATTCTTCCAACATAGACCTCAATATTAACTGATTTTAGAATGAATGGTGTTAACGCCCCCATTAATTTCTTTTTTATTTTTTTGCATCAAATCACTTCTTCCTTCGTCCATAAATCTTAGGAATATAAAAGAAAAAGAAGGGACCTGTCCAAATGCTCCTCCAGTTTGAATACCTTCCCATTATAGATCCGGAGACCCTCCCAAACAGCATCACCACCTTGGACAACTGAATCAAACACTGAGACCTGAAAAATGACAAATAAACATCATAAACCTTTAACTCAAATCAATTAATATAAGAGAAAATTGTTACTTCTTCGATTAATGTAGAGGTTTCCAATCCTTAATGTCCTTAGCAGTACCTTTGCATTTTCACGAGGCAAAATCTCATCACCAACCCAAGCAAGCAATTTCTCATTGGCAGGGACGGGAAGATTGGGGTGGAAGGATTTGGCAGTGGTTTGAGGCACATGGCGCTTAAGCAGGTTGTAGAAAGGTAAGCTTTGTTCCAGCAAGTTGTACAAAGATGATGGAAATGGCTGAAAGTATAAAAGAGAGATCAATATCATGGTAATGGAACATCATGTAAGTGTGAAAACCATCACTTTCTAGTTGCTGAATCTAACTAACACACACACTATCAGGCTCTTTATATTTAAGCTGTGGTACGATTGTTGGGACTAGGGACTTTCAAATTAGTGATTATCATTTGAAAATGAACCATCTGTAATGGCTGTGTCAGATGATAGGAAGCACTGAGAAAGATAAGGAAGTTCTTGTCAATTTCATCTAGCATTAACTGCTTAAACTATGACTAGGCATATAGATGGTGTTAAGCAAACCTTAAAGTTCTGCTAAATTCCTATTTTCTATAAGATGCTTTTGGAGCTTATAATATGCTCGATTTTATTTAAAAAAATAAGCTTGTGGAGCTTATAACACATTAATTGTGAGAGTTTCCTTGAGAATTATAAGACTAATTATAGTTAACCTAGAGGGATTGTTAAGTTTATAAGTTACTTACTTATAAGGCTTACAAGATCTTAAAAGCTTGTTTCCTGAAGCTTTTGTAAGCCTGTTTTGTTTATTAGCATTGAAGATATTGAAGTTGTTCTTTGAGACCTGATAAGCTCAAAAGCACCCTTTTCAATGTCTTCATGCTTATTCATCATCTGTATTCATAGTACATTATTCTAGTAAATTCATAGGAAAGTAGTCACTGGCTTTTAAATCTAGCATGAATCAACAAAGATAAATATCAAGGGTATATTAGGAAAAACGAAAACGAAAAGGAAATTGGCCAGCATTACTTTGCAAGGAACTCAGTAGAGTAACTTGGGGTTCAAATGTTTTCCCTAAAAAATAAAAATTATTCTAGCACCTCTTTTAACGCCACTTCTTTCATCGGCAATCTAATAGTGGACAATAAAAAGATATGAAAGAGAAAAGCATAGATGCCAGCAAGCAGATTGTGCAGTACAACTTGATTCAACAACTAAAACTATTGTCAAAATAAGTGGAGGACAATCCGTGTTTTATTTACTTACAGACGGATACTTTCTGGGCAATTCAAAACCTGTCAATTGATGTGTACTTTTATAACAATAGAGGGCCCATGGGCCATCAAATGGTTTTGGTCCAGCTTCCCATCTGAAATAAATTGATAGATCAAGAAACATTACTACTGCATTTCACAGAAAATAGTACACTAACCAAGCTGTCCAGATGAACCAATATCCAGAGTCCTAATTTACTAAAGGCGCAAGCAATTTGATATGCACACAGCTAAAAGAATTCAGGAAGGTTTATGATATACCTGAGGAAAACACAACAGCATAACCATATCTACGAAAAGGATCACTGAGAAGACAGAAGAATACTAAGGAAATCAAGTATCAATTTGAGCCATAAGAGTTTCATTCATTTCCATTTCGAACTTACAAGGTGTATCCATGTTTTAGAAAGACCATCTCAACTAAAACTCAAGTTGTAAGATCGGGGAGTAAATATTTAAATATTTCAAACACATGTAATTTTAAATAGATGCAACATGAGCAGATCAATATGTTAATATATCTAAACCATCTCGATGCTAGTCAAACAACTATACTCCCAGATGGAATTGACAGTCTCCTCCTTCTTTCATAAATTCCCTATTTCATTGTGCCTCTGCTAATAGAATCTAAGACCATTTGATTCCCTCACATCCTTCTCCCGTTCTACTTTGCCTGCTAATCCATCCTTCCAACCTTATAGCTTTGTTAACTCCAGAAAACCCCCATAGTGATCAATAACACCATAAAATGCAACAACCGAAAAAAGTTTTCCAATTAATTCAAGTACCCCTAAAAGAGCTCAAAGTGAAGAGGTCTAGTGTTTGCTGAATAACTATAGATTACATGTATAATAATGTTTTCTTACTTGAGCATTTTTTCCTGGAACTCTAAACTGAGATCATCACATAGACCACGTAAAGTACCCTGCATTCAGAAATAGGATGGCCAGTTATTTTAGTAACAGAAAGTAATACATGATATCTTCTGAACCAACTAAAGAACCAGGAGTATTTCTTCTTGACTCGTACAAACTACAGAAACTCAGACCATTTGTGAAAGATGTGAATAGTTGCACACATATTTATGCCCTCAAGGCCCAATGACCCAATGTGTAGTTAAAAATAATATTCATCGATGGGACCTCCCAGGAGTCAGAAGGAAGCGGCCTATTTTTAGAATACAAACAAATACAGAAGTCCTTGTCATGTAAGGGTTAAGACGTCATGTGCAGTATAATTCAACAGATTCATTTGCCTTCGTGTTAGATTTTTAGTGCAGTTTCTCTGACATATATATGTATAATTGATAAGGCTGGGAATAGGAGGTCAAAAGAAAATGATGGAAACAATAATTGATTATTTGTATAAAAGAAGATAATAGTTTGCAGTTATATGATTCCCATACTATGGACAATAATGTTATTTCTGATTCTGCAAACAAATTCACCATTTTACCTCCTTTCTCAGACAAGAAAAAATGTATGTATATGGGGAAAATTGATATTATGATAACAATCTGACAGGAGAAAGCGGATAAGGAAAAGGCCCTTTTTGAAACCTCTGGATCTTCTTCCAGCAAATCAGAGTCGATGACTGGAGGGGAGTTTCCTCGATTGCAGAGGTCACTGTAAATAGAGAATAAGCAATCATACCCCAGACTTGTTAGTGATGGGGGAGTATTCTTCTCATAGGATGTCTGAGAACACAGATGAAGGGTGAAATGAATAATAGTAAGATGCATATGACTGAATAGAAGAAATAAATTCTTTCATCAGCTCCTAGAGACTTCTCATACCTTTCTGAACTACTAATTATTCATAAGTTCTTTTACTGCTCCATATTAAACTAAAACTAAGAAAGCCAACTACTAACAATTAGCACAAAGGTGGACAAAATTATCAAAGTTCATAATTGTCCAGAAATGCCAGATGGTATATTAAATTTAGATAAGCGCATGTGTTGTACATGCATACAAATAAATGGCGAACACATTTACCAACACATCAAGGGGATTTCTTATCAACAGACAGTGCTTTCCTCTCATCATTAAGTCATCCGTTAGTCCAGGAAGTCGCTGAGTTGCCATATGCTGTCGAAGAAAAGGGAGAAGTCGAAATGAATGCCAATTTATCAGATGTAATATAACATCAAAACAAAAAATACAGTGATCATTGAAAAAATATTTGCTATAAGCTCCACAATCACCAAACCAGAACCACTTTGACACACTAAAGATATCTAACAAACAAGCTGTGAAGACAAAATAGTTTAACTGTACATTTAAATAGATTTTGTAGTTAAATTTGACGTCTGAAGTTTTAAAATGTGATGGTTGGACAACAGTAAACTAGGACTAAATATTACATTTGTCCCGTCAACAAATTCTGTTATAATACCAGCAATGTACCATTTCTCATTTTGCAGGGAAGCAACCGATGAGTAATAAATATGTTTTGAAGTACTAATTCTACAAACAAGTAACAGCTATTGGACTTTGTTTTGCATGTGCCAGGAAATACTTAATCTGTCAATCATCTGCACATGGAGAAGTCAGAACTGGATTTGTTTTGCTTGGGATTATTTCTTGCCTCAATTTAGTGAAAATAGTCAAAATGGTATTCTTTTAAGCAAGGCTTCAAAACCAAAGGGTAAGACAAAGAAAGTAAGCTGATACATGAAAGCAGGTCTGTTATGACTAATCATGGACGAAGAAGTTAAACTAAAAGTTCTTAAATTCTTCACAATAAGTTTTGAGCTTCTGCAGAGGTACATGACCTTCAAACAAATTTAACAATTTCAAGCTCATTAGAGTTAAGAGATTTACTGCTAACAGATATGGAGATGGCTCTATCAACGAAAATAGTCTTCAAGATGACAAAGTGATAATAACTAGGCACGAGTGCACGAGATCTGAAGTGAGGAAGCTCGAAATGAAACTATAGTGGAGATAAGTATTATTAACAATAAACCAAAGTCGAGGCACAAAGTTACCCTTTAATAAAATAAAGAAGCAAGTTGCATAAAAAATATGAAAAATAAACATAGTAATACAATTTCACCTTACTACATAGTGTGGGCAACTATTGACCAATTACCTTGCAGAATCTATACTTTTTCTGCCCAGGTCCAAAAATGATCTCTTTCACGACCTTGTTTCCATCTGATTCCTATTCACTCAAGAAAGTAACAATAATGTCAAAGAAACGACAGGATTTACATGTAAGTATCTTTTTCTTCTTTGGGTATAAAAAGAATGAACACTTTATAACCCAAACTTTGAATAGATTAACAAAATCCCCATCAAGAAATTCACACCTGAATACGTTCCAGTTTCAAAAACTAGAAGCCCAAGAACTGAAAACAAGCACCAACTGCAGTACTTCTATTTTCCACCAATTAGATCCAACAACACAAAAGATTCCAAATTGTAGAGATTGTTACATCCACGAACACGGTTTGTACCAAGCATTGCACGACAACTTAGAATGTTAAAAGGAAAAAATTTAAACAAGCTATTGTTTTTCAATATTTACCTAGAGAGCACATAAAGCATGAGCCCACACAATATATTTGATGCTAAGAAAATTACAATACTTTACCAGTCTATACGTTCACAGTTGAGCTTTATAAAAATAGTCAAAGAATGTAAAATTACATTAATAAGTATTTGATTCAACCTACCATTTTTGACAGGACTTCTTCTCTATAAGGCCGTTCAGCTCCTGTTATACGTAAATAATTTGCATAGAGAGGTTCGTCCAGCACTTCCGTATCATCTCTCTTGTTAAATCAAGAAGAAAAGGCTTTGCATCACAAAAATGACAAGGATAATAGCTAGAGGTACTATTGAGTTTAATAGAGGGACAAATATGTTTTTCGAACATTCAACTCTCAGGATAAAAGCTTTTGGATGTTTGACCACAGAAATTAACTGACCGAGGTGGTTTGTATGAGCACCTTACTGAACTACGAATACAGGTTATTACTTTCAAATTACGCAGAAAAGAAGATGATCCCAATTGAATATCAGAACTTGAGCAAACTGACATCCATATTATCCTATTCAAGGTTGTACCTGAGAAAAAGAATACATGAGACTCGTACTCGCAGACATCGGTGATGACCAAAAGTGTATAACCTCAACCTCTCCGCCACTCTCCGCCATCGCCATATTCTCCTCCACCCAAACAGTTTCACTGTCCAACGACAAAGTGTGAATTAATTAGTTTGTTACAGGACAATAATCAGCAATATAATTGCAGAAAGGGAATCAACTAGTCCACCTTAAATGGTAGTACAACCGGCCAGAGACGGAGCTGAGGGGGCAGGGGGTGGCGCAAAAATTTCCCCTCCCCAGTCAAATTACAATTCATCTAGTTAAAATTTATTTTTAGATTAATTTAATTTTTAATATTAATTTATTATAATATCAATTATTTTTCTCAATCCCAATAAGTTTTCATCTTCTTTTGAAAATTTCTAATTAATTTTCTTTTTCTCTCTTACGGAAAACTATGTCTTTTGATCATGTTTTAGAAATCTCAAATCAATTTTTCTTTTCTCTCTCTCTTATCTCAAATCAATTTTATTTTTCTCTCTCTTTATCTAAATTACGTCTTCTTTCTCAGTTTTCTATTATTCTCTTTCTCTTGAGGATCTGGCCTCAACTTATCCAATAAAGGTATTATTAACTTATATTTAATTTGGTTTTTCTTTTATAGTTTATTAGTTTTATTATGAATAAATTATTTAGATAAAGTTTCTGATTAATTTGTTAATTGAATTCTATATTTTGAAAAAATATTATATTTTTATCTAACAATATAAAGATAACTGATTTTAGATAATATACTGTGTTTTAGTGTTGATATGAGTTCTGTGTATTAAGAAAATATGGTTTCTTTATCCATTATTAAGATAACTGTGTTAATTTTAGTTTTTATTATGCATAGATTATTTAGCTAAAAGATTGTATCTAAATAGTAACTTTAGTTTGTCTTTTATTATGAACAATTTTGTTAAAATATTGTATCTAAATAGTAATTTTAGTTTGTCTTTTATTATGAACCGTGTTAATTTTAGTTTTTCCTTTATAATGCATAAATTATTTAATTAAAAGATTGTATCTTAAATAGTAATTTTAAATTTTCTTTTATTATGGATAATATTTATAATAAATTTGTTAATTGTAGTTCAGTATGTTTATTTTAAATAAATATCGTACTTTTATGTGACTAAAGATAAATGAAATTTTATTTCTTTATGTTGTTTTGTTATTTGATTTTATTATTTTATTTTAAATCATGTTAAATTGATATTAATTAATTTATTTTTTTATTTATATACGCAGTATGAATAAAAGGAATTTAGAGTTTTAAATTATATTTATTTTATTTATATATATCCAATAAAATAATATTTTTATTTTTAATAAAATAATATTTATTCTGAAAAAAATTATATATTTTTTAAATTTTTGCCCCTTACATGAAGTCCTGACTCCGTCCTTGCAACTGAGAATGATAATAAAAGAAATAAGCGGACAAAAATGATGCTCACTTCCATGTCAGCAAACACTTTGCACTCCAATACTCCATTATCCATTAGCTTTTTCAACGGAGGATTGACAGCTCGTGATCTTTTTCTAATGTTTCTTTATTCGCCAGAAGCTTGTGATTTTGTACCGGCTGTGGAGGGATTTTTCTTTTCTTCCCATTTTTGCAGCAAGCAGTAAGATCTCCCACCAACCCTGGAAAGACGAGAGCATCGGATTTGATTTTGCCATTTTGGCAAATAGCAACTTCGAGAAGGGAAAAACAATTGGGCAAACACTTGTTTGCTATGTTTTAAAACCTGGATCGGAGTTTTACTGGTTCGATCGGACGGACCATCGGTCGGACCGGTGTGACGTCATAATTAAATAATATTTATATTTAATTATATAAACATATAATAATATAAATATTAATTATTATAATTATATAAATATTAACTAAAAATAATAAAATAAGTTAAATAATATTAAACTACTCATTAATTTTTAAATAACATCTCTAATAATAAACTTTCAAATCATAAATCTACAAACATATAGATAAATTTAAATAAATAGCAAAATGATCAATGTCAACCAAATTAATAATATAGATAAAAGATTGATTTAAAAAATAACATATTTTTATTGTGAAAAAAAAATAAAAAACACATCATACTCATGTTTAAATTAAATTGTTATAATATATTATAATATTCGTAATCATAATTAATATTTTTTTAGAACTTGGATTTGGTGTCACGTATTAGTAAAAGTTTTTTTAAATAGATAACAACCATCTAGTTAGCTTGACTGGTTTCAAAATTCTCTCCTACGATGGAGGTGGTGGGTTCAAACCCCACAACTCCCCATTTAAAATGGTTTTTTAAATCCAAAAAAAAAAAAAAACTGGACCAACCGGCCCGTGAAACGGTCCGGGCCGGTTTTTTAACTGGTTCGCCCCGGTCAGCACTGGTCCGATTAAGGACTGGTTTTTGGGGGGTGCCCGGACCGGATAGGCGGCCGGTCATCGGTTAAAACAGTCCGATCGGCCGGTCCGGTCCGAGTTTTAAAACATAACTTGTTTGTCTATTTGGTCACAGAGTCTATTCCTTGCCTACATGTTTGGCGCGGTATTCACTAATTATTCATTTTGCTCCCATTCAAATATGAAAAATATTTTGTTTGTTTTGAAACTATGAAGAAATCAAGCCACGGCCGTGTATGGCCATGGAACCTTAAGGATTTCGTTTCTGACTTGAGACACACCCGTGTCTCCTTTTCTTCTATGAGGGAGACACACCCATGTTTCCCTTGGGAATTTTATCCCCTGATCTGAGGCACACCCGTGTGGGGATGTGTGCTGGGGTGTCTTCCCCTCTTTGTGAGCATACTTGTATTGATTCATTCCGTCTTGTTTCGTACGCTTGTTGTACGTTTTTTTTATCTCACCCCAATTATGATCCTAACTTGATTTATGATCTAATATGAATATGGATTAATGTAATATGATGTGTTCTACAATTTTATAGTATGTTTTAAGTGTTTAAATATGTTAAATGTTCATAAACGATTAAGTGCCACCGTATACCTTTCATTCATTGCATTAATTGTGCACATGAACATCTTTTAACGTGTTTTATGAGTATGTTAAATTATGTCATGCTTTCTTTTACATGTAATTGATATGAGAATGGATTATGCTTACGTAATTACATCTCTTGAGTGCATAAACATACGTCGTGCGTCTATATGGTTCATTCTCGAGCCTAAGTCTTACATCTTGTCTTCAGTTTGACCAGGTGCACCCGGGGTGGTGTTTCGCTAGCCGAGTCGATTCCGGGGTGGATCAATTGTCTTGTTTTCAGCTTCGTCGGTATAAGGTGATGTTATGATATAGTTAAACCCTATTGAAACGTGCTCGTTTCCTATACATGCAGTCTATAGCATTAAGTATAAGTAAATACGTGCGAGATATGTAATTTTATGACTTGTTATACATTTGCAAGTATGATACGCTATGTACAAGCCTATGTACGCTTGTTCTGATTTGATATGGTTTGTTATATTCTGTAACATTAAACCACGCTTCAAATCATGTGCCTCTTATGATCCGGGAGATACGAGCTAAGGAAAATGTTAAGGATTTGACACGGAGAGGTGTGTAAAGCGTGGTTGCAAGGTAAGGTATGATAAGTAAGTTATGATGCATTATGAAATATAGCGGGGTAAGTATGATACGTTATGAATGATATGAATGTAATGTTAATGTTGGGCTGAAGTCTATGGGTCGGGAAGCCCGGGACAGCAGTGGGTCGTTTGGATAAGCCCGGACATAGCCTCCATATGTTAAGGACTAACCGAAAAACCACCAGGAGGTTTAGTTAGGGAACGGGACCCTAAGGGTTTGAGTGACCGCACTCCCCTTGCTTGTAATGGATGATAAGGGGGTCTACACCCTTCCATCATTGGAGTGAAGGAGGTATGATATGAATATAAGTTATGTTTTGTTTTGTTTTGATATGATATGATATGTATGAGGAGCTCGGGATGGATTATTTACTCGTACCAGCGGAGTTATGTATGTATGATATGTTAAGGTTCGTGAAACGGGGATAGACTTGTTAACAAGGTAAAATATGGATATTTTTGAAAGGGCAAGATAAGTTATGAAATGATTTGTTATGATATGAATTGTACGATACGTTATGCATAAGCTAAGTTAAGTTTTGCTCTGTTTTGTTTTGTAACCCCCATATGTATGTATCGCGGACAAATGTTTGGGTGTGCAAAAACTATCCCCAAGTTCAGGAATATTATGATTTGAATATGCTATGCTCTTTCATATATATATATATAGCATGTATGGGTAGCCCCTCACTCATTCATTATGACTGACCCTCTCCCTCTCCAATGTTTTTAGTTGCAGGTTTTGGCTTCGGAGTTCGAGGTAGGTGGCGTGTGTTGAGTCCCTCCAGTCTGTCCAGTCTTTTGTTCAAGTTTTGAGTCGTTTGCATACGCATATTGTAATTTGGTTAAGTATGTACATATGGATTGAACGTACGTATGTAACTTTAAGTATGTTATGATTTGAATACGGGATAGGCTTCTAGGGATAGATTGAACCCGTTACTTTTATGATTTATGTTTATATTCGGTATTCGGTATTTATGTTAGTTGAACCCGTCACCTGCTGCTTGTACTATTATGTTTGAATGTATGCTTTGCTTCCGCTTGTGCATTTGCTCTTGTTGCTTGTTTTGAGTTAGGGTCTACGTCCCGCTTAGCTTAGGTGTATGTTTGTCGTTCTCCTGTTCGCCACTACTTGGTTCATATACGGACTTTCCATTTCGTATGTGGATTGGGCTTTAGTGCGGGGGATGTGGTGACCCACCGTGCAGGGTACCACATCTATGACATAAGGAAAGTTCCCAAAACGGATTACAATAAATCGGCTTTCTAGGGCACTATTCCCAATAATCTCCCACTTTCCTGTACAGACCATTTAGGTATACTTTAAGTCCATCTTCTCAGATGTAATTTGAGAGCCTATTGACTTTTGGCGTTTCCAAAATGGATCTACTATGTTATCTGTTGATGTGACCCTTTCAATTTGCACATCATTCAAGGAAACACATTTTTCTTATTAAGTGATTTGTAATCATGTGTTCGGTTTCTTGGTGAGTTCTTTGGTTCTTTTACTCGAGCAACCACCCATCTAATCATACAATATGATAATGGAATTGTTTCATGCTAGGAACTGCATCCAACTCTTACATAAAGTTTCTTACCCAAACACGTAACTTAGCGATATTCAATACTACAAAGATTTCAACCCCGTGTTGGGAATAGTACCCTAGAAAGTCAATTCGTCAAAATCTGCTTTGGGACTTTACCTGTATCACGGACAATCTTTGAATAATAGACGTATGATTATAATCAAGGGGTAAACACTTTTTTATATACAATTACATGCTTTCTGTGTTTCCTATTACGTCCGCGTGTATTAGAACTCCCCTAATCCATAAAGCTTTTAGGACTTAGTCATTCAAGGTAATGACTCATGAAACAAGCCCTAATCTAATATGGATTAGAAACCACTCCAAGTCGATGATTCTAACGAACAGTGGGAGTATAAGCTAGGCTCACTTGAGACTTGTTTTGGGATTGCGTCATTAAGAAAGAATCATCATGTTTCATGGGGTATAAAGTGCATACTCGATGCATATGCAATACACAAGGGTGCTCACTACCTAGAACGAGTACACTGAAGTGTCCTGCGTGAGAAGATTCCTAAAAGAAAAGGAAGTAACTACTTCAAGACGTAAAGACTTCCTGATTAGGAAAGATGTGACGTCCCTTCCCTTCACCCCTACAGGTATGACGTCACGTGAGTGTTTATTTATATATTTATGTCATTTAATTCCTTTTATATGATTTAATTTGTTTTATAAATTGTTATATGTGAATTTATTGATTTAAATGCGTAATTAAAATATTTAAATATATGAACTCGCATGTTAAGTTAAGAATTTGCATACCAGAATGTTAATTTTGAGATTCGGTATGACTTATGTTTTGTTTGGACTTAATTATAATTTATTTCAATTGTTTAGGGTTGAATTGAAAATAGGACTTGGGCGTATTTGTAACTTTTCTTGAAGTTTATGGGCACAATTGTATTGAAGCAATTTTCAGCCCGTTTGGGCTACTATGAGCTCGAGAATTCGGATTTGAATTCTGACTTCACCATTGGACTCGTTTCGACGATTTAGATTTAATGGAATTAACCCCGTACTTTTATGATGCCGTTTGAACCCCCTACCATTTTAAAACCCGATCCAATTGGATCGTATCGAACCAAACGATTTCCTTGAACTGAACCAGTCTAGCCCTTAAAAGGCTGAACCATCTCCTTCTTCCCTCACTTTCACTCCATTGGTCCAAGCAAGTAAGAGAAAGGAAAAAGAAAGCCCGTCCCAAGACTCAACATTTAAGAGTTCGTATCTCTTTCATTTCTCCATTATTTCGCGATCCGACGTAAGCTATGAACTCCCCTCATTCTGCTCTTCAATTTGACCCATGAGTTTTTTCTTGAGGCTAAGTGTATGTATATGATGGGGCCCTACCCACCTAGGATACGTGGCCAGCCTTAGGAGAGATAATATTAGGAGAGCTCGTGTGTAGGCCGAGTTGTGTTTGGGAGCTCGCTGTATAAGCTCGCTCCTTGGAATCCTACGAATGTAGAGTATTGCCTTTTGGGAGAGCTTGTGTATGACGAGCTGTATTTGGAGCTCGATCGATACGTTCGCTCCTCAGACTCCGCTAATGGAAAGACACTCAGGTAGTTACAGATAGCAGAGATGACGTGATGGAAAAGGAAAGGAGTCTTGGGGATAGGGACGAAAGAAGATGAAACGATAAGATAGAATCTAATGAGGAATCGGAGAAGTAGTAAACCCTAATGGGACTTCGGGTCTATACAAAGAGGAGTTTAGGTCACTATGGAGGAGGACACAAAATACGAAGAGAAAGGAAGAGAGATAGATTCGGCAAGTACTCATCAGTATGTGTATGAGAATATATGCGGATAGTTAGGGTCTTATGAATTTTTTGAATATGGCTTATATGTTGAATCATATGCAAAGATATGAGTATGTATGAACTCCCCATGTTGTATTTGTTGTATTTAATGCATTGAATAGGTTGGTAGTTGGAGTTATTGAAAGTTGCCATTAATGAGCTTAAAAGCTTGAAAATGTGTATAATGTGCTAATCCTTGCCTTGGTTGATAAATATGGTGTCAAAGCATGATTATATGGTGTCCTAGAATGTTGAGAATATGTGTTGGTTGTATCTTATATGGTTTTGCACTGTTTCTTTGGATTTTTGGCCGAGTTCTGCCATTGTTGTGCTGCTGCTCTATTCTGCTATAAAGGGGTCGCGGATGCGACCAAATTTATTCTTGGAACGATCACGGCCGCGATGCCATTACAGGTTGTCTGAGAACGTTGAATAGCTTCGCGGCCTCGAAGCCTTTTGAACTAAACTTGATCGCGGCCGCGACATTATTCAGTATTTTCTTCGGTTTATTAGTCACGGTCGTGACGGATTTTGTGAAGGAATTGGTCGCGACTGCAAAATCCTATTTTCTTGTATTTACCTCAATTTGTTAGTTGCGGGCGCGATGATTTGATGAAGAGATCTGGTAGCGGCCGCGACATTTATTTGGATTTTCCTCGATTTATTGGTCGCGATCGCGACCATTTTATACTGTAAAGGTGTCACGACTGCGATACCCTATTTGGCACCAAGGTGTGCTTTTGAATCTTGTTTTTGTGGTCAATTCATTTCTTTCATTCTTTTCCTGCCCCGAGCATACCCTTACTACGCGAATTCATTATTTATGTTATGATTGACCTTATGTGCTTTTATATGACTCGTTATGTGGACACGCATCATGAACATTGCATTTATACATTCATATGCATTGTCGTTCATCTTAATTGGTTCATAAGTGTCTAAGTTTGGGGCTTTTGTATGTTTGATTTAAGAGGAGTAGCCGGTGGTGAGCACGAGACTTGATTTGATGTCCACACTCACTCACTCTCTTTTGTCTTCACAAGATGAGGTTTAGGCTTTTGTATAATTATGCGACCTATGACCTTTATGTGGCATTTTCTATTCTTGCATGTGACTATATATTATTTATATAGTTAAATAAGTGTTAAGTATGATATTATTATGATATTATGAATAAGCTTCGGTTTTGGAAAGATAAGTATGCATGTATATTTAATCATGTTTTAAAAATTAAGTTATGTTCAATTCTATTCTGTACCGAGTTTATCCATGAAAGATTGGTAAGTTCTGTTCTATTCTGTCTATGGGCCCTAGATGTGACGCCCTGTACGTTCGACAGTACAGGTATAATGTCATGATTGAGCTACGTACGGATTTAAATTATTTATTAATGCTTTTATATGTTAATCTTTGAAATATCTGTTGAATATGATTGATTTAAATACTTGAACTTTGATTTAGTATGTGAATTTTGCCCAAATTGCTTCTATGGCTAGGTTATGATCTGTTTGATTTCGAATTTGATTCTGAGCTTTGTGGCTATGTGAAATATTTGATATATATGTTTTATAAACTCGTCTACATGTTTATTATATGCTTTGATACTCATTTGACTAGGTCTTAGACCTATTTTGTGATTTTTGGAGCTTAAGGGCCTTAAGCGCAAACTAGGGTACCTTGGGTTCCGGTTCTGTAACTTGAGCTCAAGAATTTGGATTCAAATTCTGACACCACCATTGGATTTGTTTTGAAGATTCGGATCCAATGAAACTAGCCTCGTATTTTTCTAAAGCCATTTAAACCCCCTTTGGCCTAAAATCCGATCCGAATGGACTGGATTCTTTTAACCCTACCCGTTTCACTTGGACCCTACCCGTTTTAGCCCCATTAAGGGACCAAAAATCTGCCCCTTTTCCTCACATTTTTATTGATCAACACAAGAAGAAAGAGGGGAGAAGAACCCACTTCAAGCCCTAGCTTCCATACCTCTTCAAGCTCAAGTTTTGCTTCATCCATTCACTTCTCCGACGATCCGAGATAAGATTTCGACACTCCTCAATGTGCTTTTTCTTCTCATGTCATTCTTTGCTCTTGGAATCCATGTTTTATTGCATCTTAAGGAAGAAGATAAATAGTACCATTTTGTGAAAATTGAGGAATATGCATTTAATGTGATATATATTGCGTCTAGGAGGTATGAGAGTGTATTTATGACTCCATCTTACTTAGTTATTGAATTTTGAAGAAACCCATTTCTTGAGCTTGAATGTGGTTTAATGGAAACTTGGCAAACACTTGTTTATATAGCTAAATGAAGAGATTAACGTGTTAAGCATGTGTATAGGACCTTAAGTATGTAATTTGGAGTGTTTTGGTTGAGGTTTGCTAATATCTTGGTGAATTTTGGACTTCACCCGAGTAGTACCACTGCTGTTGTATTTTATTTCGGTTTAGACATGTTCCAAGAGGGTGGACTTTGAGGCAGAAGATTTCTGGACCTAATCCACAGGGGTGGATTTCAGTCAACGGCCGTATATCCTCTCCAGTGGCTGTCGTCGTTTCGAACCTCGTTTTACTCATTTTCTCTTTGTTTATCTGATCCTTCTCTACCCCGTGCATATTCCTAAGATGTCTTTTGATGCTAATTGTTATGATAAGACTCGTGGATGCTTGTGTCTTGCGTGTACTTGTTGTGAATGCATGATATATGATTTTACATGCCTCGAATGTGTTTAGACATCATGTAACGCCCCAACTTTTCAATCGTACAGGTATGACGTTTGTGTTTACCAACTTGCGCGAATTAATTGTTTATAAGTGTTTTAAATATTTAATTTTATTATAAATTGTTTTTATTTTATTTTATTTTATTTTATTTCGTTAAATTGGAATTTGTTTAAATTGATAATTAAGTGGTATCAGAGCCTCGGGTTGCAAAACCCGGGCTCTCGTGTCGTGTGAGTTTGATGCTGCGTGATTTGCTTTTTTCTTGTATTAAGCTTGCAAAACTTGCTCTTTTATGTTTATTTATGTCCCTAAATTATTGTATATCATGTATATGAATTATTTTTGGAGCTTGGATGCTCATGGTATATATCTATGATATATGTTCAGTTATTGCTTCCGCTTAATGTTTTGCTCTGATTTATGGTTTAAGGGTTAGTCCCGCCTAGCCTAGAGAGTGTGTGTGTGTCCCCGTTCGCCGTGACTTAGCTCGTGTGTGGATTATCCATTTCATATGTCTCCCCCTTAAAAGAATCCGTCCTTGGATTCACTACTACTTAAGGATGTAACACCCAAGCGTAAGGTGCCACATCCCCCGCACCGAGACCCAACCCGCATATCTCTTCCCCTTAAAAGAATCCGTCCTTGGATTCACTACTACTTAAGGATGTAACACCCAAGCGTAAGGTGCCACATCCCCCGCACCGAGACCCAACCCGCATATGAAATGGATAATCCACACACGAGCTAAGTCACGGCGAACGGGGACACACACACACTCTCTAGGCTAGGCGGGACTAACCCTTAAACCATAAATCAGAGCAAAACATTAAGCGGAAGCAATAACTGAACATATATCATATATATATATATACCATGAGCATCCAAGCTCCAAAAATAATTCATATACATGATATACAATAATTTAGGGACATAAATAAACATAAAAGAGCAAGTTTTGCAAGCTTAATACAAGAAAGAAGCAAATCACGCAGCATCAAACTCACACGACACGAGAGCCCGGGTTTTGCAACCCGAGGCTCTGATACCACTTAATTATCAATTTAAACAAATTCCAATTTAACGAAATAAAATATAACGAAATAAAATAAAATAAAATAAAATAATAACAATTTATAATAAAATTAAATATTTAAAACACTTATAAACAATTAATTCGCGCAAGTTGGTAAACACAAACGTCATACCTGTACGACTGAAAAGTTGGGGCGTTACACATCACGTGCATTACATAATTTTCGTTCATATTCATTTGTCGAGCGTCTATATGGTTCATATTGAGTCTAAGTGTTTCCTTTGGTTTTTAGATTATCCGTGTGGAGTAGCTTGTTGGTGTGGAGCCGCTCCGTAGGTGTGCTTTGGTTCGCTTTGCTCATTCCGTTCGCTCAGGTGAGGTTTTCTTTCTTTTAGTTACTTCGACCTACAAACCTACCTGTGTTTTGAGCCCGCATGCGAATTACGTGTATATTTTTAGGAATAGTGCCCTGAAAGTCGATGTAATAGTCCGCTTAGTACTTTTCTTTTGTAAATCACAGACAATCTTTGAATTATATAATGAACTTTGGCAAAAACTTCTTTATATGCTCTTGTTTGATTGTTTGATTACTTTAACTGCGCATGTATAAGAACTCCCCTAATCAATATGACTTATAGGACTCAGCCATTTAGGTGAAGTGGTTTATGGAACGAGCCCAATATCATATAAGTCATGATTAGAAATCACTCCAAGCCGATGAGTCCTAAAGACGGTGGGAGTGTCGACTTGACTCGTTCGAGGCTTGCTCGTGTGATCACGCCCTTAAGAAGGACCATCTTGTTTCATGGGGTACAAAGTGTATTGTTGATACATGCCTGATACATGGGGGAACTTGCTTATTCTAAATAAGTACACTGAGGTGTCCCGTGTGAGAAGATTCCTAAATGGGAAAGGAAGTTTCTATTTCTGGAAATAGAAACTTCCAGATTAGGAAATATCTCACGAGTCATTGATGTGATTAACTGATCCTTAAACTTGAGGTTCCATTGATGCTTTATGGGCTAACTCTGCAGTCTTAGGTATAAGCTTTAAAGGGTGTCACCTTAGACAACTGATTCAAAGCTTATGCTGGGGTTGTACAAGTGGCACATGAAAGCATATGAGAATCAATAAAGGACATCTACTTGCATCAGCAAGTTGATCTCTTATTGTGTAAGTCATTCATATGCCATCTAGGAGTCCTTGGCCAAGGTAGTGGATCGAGATCAAGAAATGGGTACCTTGGATCGAGATCAAATGGTTATGAAATGCACTTGACTCTAAGATCGAGATTATTGGGGTTCTGATTATTCCCTTTCCCTAGATCTTGATTGAGAGATGGGATGTAGGAGGATTGTATCTCACATGAATCAATGACTTAAAGGTTGTTTCAAATTGAGACATTCTTATTCAGCTAGGGGTCATACACCTGTTGCTAGACTATGGTCGTATGATCTGTGGACTAATTAATTAATTAGGGTCACTGCTAGTTAAATTAAGAACCTAGAGGGTCACACATAACAACCCGGTCACGTGGGTTAATGCTTAAAATCGATTAAACGAGTTGATCGAACCAATAGGAGATTGGTTGGGGCCACACGTGTGGGACACATGTCACTAAGTGGTGTAGATTAAATAATTAATTTGATTAATTATTTAGTGGACTTTAATTTAATTATGAATTAATATTGAAGTTCTAATTTGGAGAAATAAAGTCTAATAAATAATTAATTTAGAATTAATTAATTATTAGCTTCAAGTTATTTATTATAAAATAAATAGAGTAAAATAAAATATATCTAAAAGAGTTAGATGTTATTCTTGCTTGACAAGTTGGTCAAAAGGGGACTTTTGGTCAAAGTAAGAGTCTTTCTCTCCAAGCAAAGAATATACTAGCTAGTGGGTCAAAATCTTATCTCTAATAGGAGATGGGGTTCGAACCCCATAGATATAAATACAAGGGATTCGAACCCCATAAGAGATGTTAAACAAATTCTCCTTCTCAAAATATTATACACTAAACCCTAGAGCCTAAGCACTGAATATAGAACTAGCATCCTCCCTATTCGGATCGTGGTCGAGGTTGGTAGACTAATTCTCTAGAGGGCTACTATCGTGAAGTCTTGAAAGATTTGAAGGAGCTTTTGGGGACAAGCCGCGTGAAGAGCGTTCTTAGGCGGCTAGAACGTGTCAAGAAAGCTTCTATCTAAGTAAGTTCTTGATCCCTACAAATTTGGGAATAGGAATTGCAAGATTCAATTCAATCTTATTGGGATTTTTTTTTTTTAATTTTCGCTGCGTTTCCGTTTCGTTTTCCCAACATATATATATATATATATTTTGAGGGATTTGGTCCCCATTTTTTATGAAACCTTTGAAAAACGTTTTTATATATACATAAGACTACATTTTTGTTTTTTTTTTTTTTTGTTTTTTGTTTTTTTTTTTTGAAAAGGGTTGGTGTGTGTTTTGAATCCTTAGTGAGATATGGCCTTGAAAGATCGGTCCTTTGAATATGAATTTGTATTTAACTTTGAACTTGGGCCCGAAGAAGTGGTATGGCAACTCGGGATGGCTATGGGGTCACCGAGCTCTCCCATCAACACAACTCCACTTTTAAGAGGATTCTTCCAACCTCGGGAGGTCAAGGGAAAGGCGGGTTTCTCTTGAGCCGGTGACCACTGTTGAAGGAGCGGGTAGGAGTAATTAGCCCCTAGCTCATACTTTGAATTTGAACCAGGGTTGAGGGGTCGCGCCTCTCTTCCCTAAAAGGTGAAGATTGGATTGAATTTGAATTTAAATATGAATATAAAGGGGATTGGTTGAAAGACTCGTACTCACATTGTAAAATTGGTTGAATTTGAATTTGAGTATGAATTTGGTTCGTGAAATGGGAGTGGATTTCAAATTACTAAAATTGGTTGTTTTTTGGCCTTCGGCCTTAACTTTTTTTCTATATATCTAGTATCATAGGAGAAAATGTTTTAGATTGCAAAAACCATGCACCGATTCATGAACTCTTTGACATTGAATATGCTGTACTCTTATGTATATATACCTGTGCATGTGTTAGTCCCCTTACCAGTCATTAGGATTGACCCCTCCTCGTTGTTTTCTTTTTCTCCCTTATTTATTTGTATTGTAGGTATAGGTTTTGGTTCGAGCTAGGCGGTTGTTGTCTTTTGAGTCATTTGGGTCTTGTAGCTCGAGTCTTTTGCATACTTGCATCTTTACTTACGTTTTGATTCTATGTATACATGTACATTCGTATGGCTTTGAATTTTAGAGCTTGTATGATTTAATTTGGCCCGTGGCGGGTATGTTATATATCCTTGTATGAATATGATCATTATATGTTCGTATATATTGATCATGTTGCTTCCGCATTCGTTTTGGTTTTGTTGGGCACTGTATATTAGGGTCTAGACTGCCTAGCTTAGGTGAGATTTTGTTTATCTCCCATTCGCTATAGCTTGGTGTGTGTGCAGACTTTCCAATTCGTTACACGTGTCGGGCTATAGTGCGGGGAATATAGTGTTCTTCGTTAGGGGTGCTACATTCTTAAGTGGTATCAGAGCTCTTAGTTACAAAACCGAAGCTCTAGAGTTGTGTCGAGTCCATCTACGTCGTTCGACATAGGATTATGTATTTGTTGTTAGGAATAGTGCCCTAGAAAGCCGATTGTATATCCGCTTTGGACTTTTCCTTATTATAATCACAGACAATCTTTGAATAAAATAACGAATTGAGGCAACATTTCTTTATATGCTCTTTTTTGGTATGCGTTTACTTTAGCTGTGCATGTATGAGAACTCCCCTAATCCTGATGACTTTAGGAATCTACCATTTAGGTGAAATGGTTCATGAAACGAGCCCTATATCACATAAGTCATGATTAGTAAAATACTCCAAGCTGATGAGTCCTAGAGACAGTGGGAGTGTCAACTTGACTCCTTTAAGGCTTGCTTGTGGGATCACGCCCTTAAGAAGGACCACCTTGTTTCATGGAGGTGCAAAGTGTATAGTTGATATGTGCGTGATACATGAGGGTGTTTACTTCAATAAGTAAGTTCACTGAGGTGCTCCGTGTGAGAAGATTCCTAAATGGGAAAGGAAGTTTCTATTTCAGGAAATCTGAAATGGAAACTTCCAGATTAGGAAATATCTCACGAGTCATTGATGTGATTAATTTATCCTTAGACTTGAGGTTCCATGTCACTTTATGAGTTAACTCTGTAGTCTTAGGTATAAGCTTTAAAGGGTGTCGCCTTAGACAACTGATTCAAGGCTTATGCTGGGGCTGCACAAGTGATTCATGAAAGTGAATGAGAATCAAGAAAGGACCTACATTTGCATTTGCAAGGTAATCTCTTATTGTGTAAGTCATTCACATGCCATATGGAGTCCTTGGCTAAGGCAGTAGATCACGACATCAAGAAAAGGGTTTCTTGGATTGAGATCAAATGGATATGAAATGCACTTAGCTTTAAGACCGGATTATTAGGGTTCTAATTATTCCCTTACCCTAGATCTTGGTTGAGAAATAGTAAGTAGGAGGATTGTATCTCACATGAATCAATGACTTAAAGGTTCTGTTGAATCCAAACATTCCAATTCAGCTAGGGGTTAAACACCTGTTGCTAGACTATGGTCGTTTAATCTGTGGACTGATTAATTAATTAGTGAATTAATTAATTAGGGTCGCTGCTAATTGAATTGAGAACCTAGAGGGTCACACACAACAACTTGGTTACATGAGTTAAGGCTTTAAAATGATTAAACGAGTTAATCGGGCCAATGGGGTTCCACACGTGTGAACCACACGTGTGGCTCACGTGAGTGACACGTGTCCTTGGGACACGTGTCTCACACGTGTGAAAATACCACACTATTCATTCTTGTAAACGAGCTTTGATTCGGACACTCTCTGCTACCCAAGTTATAGTTAAATCATTCCTTGAGTCGATACAAGTCTATTGGTATCATTCTTGACTCGTCAATCTATTTTGGATTTCGTTTTAAAAGAAACGTTTGAACCAAAACACTATTCACTATTCCTTCTACGAACAGTTTTTCGTTCGGAGAACTTGTACTCTTCAAATTTGAGTTTAAAACACTTCTTGATTCATTTCATATTTTTGAGATTGATTACATCTCTTGATTTAAGCCCTAGCTCGAGTTTTGAAGAAAACGGTTTTATAAAATAAATTTACTATTTATCCAACGTTTCTAACTTTTTATCGGTAAAACTTTTCACAGTCGATATTGGGCTTAAAACGCTTGTCGATTTATTTTATGGCATTTTAAAATGACCCGGACTTTCAAATCACGTTCGGAGGTCGTCTTTCATTCGTATTTCTTCAAGAGGTTCAAGTTACTATTCTTTAAAATTAATATATCTTTTAAACGGTAAATCCGTTTTCATCGAGTAAATATTCGATTCGAATCTAATTTTTTTCCGAATCACATGAACCAATTTCTAGAAGCTCGTTCTCGTGTTTAGGGTGTTAAATTACCGAAATACCCTTCATTTCCCATTTTTATTTAATTCCTAGAGCTAAGCTTACAAAAGAAGTCATCAACTTTTGCTTTCCTACCCTTGGAGTTATTTTTATTGCAATGTGAGGGACTTCCCAACAACTATAAATACCACACCATAGCTCACTCATTCCTTGCTCATATGTTATGTTAACAACTCCATTTCTTCCTCCCTCTCTCCCCCTCTTGCCGAGAAAAGGCCTGCCCCCCTCTCTAAGTTTGTAGTTTTATTTTATATTATATTTTAGTTTAGTTTTTATTTTATGTTTTTATGTTATGATATGTTTATATTATGTTTAGGTTGGGTCTTAGGGTCTTCCCTAAGCCATATAAGATTTTATTTTATGCATTTATGGTATAGTTTTTATAATATGTTTGAATAGTTGTTTATATGATTTAATTGTTTATAATTTGCTATGAAATGTTATGATATGATTTGATATATGCTATGATCATGAATTAGGGTTACTATATGTTGTATATTGATGCATGATTAGGGTATCTGAATTATATTCATGCATGTTAGCTAATGGAATAGTGACCTATGATCAATTATGTTATAACATGTTACATGTTGTTATTCAATTTAATTTGTTACATGTTACATGCCTAATGCTCATGATATGACATGAAATATGTTGAGACATGTTCTTATATGGTTATATGATTCATGAATTATGAATTGAGCTTATGATATGATATGGATTAATGGAATAGAGCCTTGATCATATGTTATACACTATAATAGTGTCACATGTTATAACCTAAGATAGAATAGTGTTTCATAACTTGATGTTATGCCTTAATTAGACCTCTTAACCATAGGTTATACCTTTAACCTAGATCACACTTGATTATAATAACATGAACTTGAAACTATAGGGTATAATCAAGATAATAATTGAATTAGGGCGTGTGTATGTGTGCATGTCGTGTGTGTGTGTGTACGTGTGTGTCGTGTGTGTATGACGTATGTGTGTGTCGTGTGTGTGTATAGTAAGGGTTTGACCAGACCCGTTGACCCGATAAGTGAATAGTAATCCTGAATAAGTGAATAGTAATTTTGAATAGTGCTTTTGAATAGTAAAAATGAAATAAAACTTGTGCTTTCTTAGTATACATTTGCATCACATGTTTATAGTACAACATGATATGTTACAGTACAGTTTCACATGTTAATAAATAGCACCCAGAGGGTACTCCGGTCACTGCTATTCTGAAACGCAAGCATACAATTTACAGTTTGGGCCCGGCGGTTATGTGTAGAAGTGATGCTCGGGAGGTGAGCGCCAACGACATCACTAATACCGGCCGCCACAATAGACAATTGACACCGACTTTAATCGGAGGTTGGTTAAGTCAGGATAATCTGTCTGGGAATGGACCGTAAATCTATTCCCATTATATGTTTACAGGTCACCTAGGGCTAGCTATCCGAAGTGACAACCGGTGGAGGATGGTGCATGTTTATATGTGTTAGGGTATTTTTGATCTTGGTCCGATTACCTACTTGAGCATGTTTTCTGGAGTAAGGATGGAGAAGCCTAGCTTGCGGGCAAAATTCTGTTTCATAAATGATGGTTCATATTAGGAAAAGTTAACTCTACCCTTATCCCATTTTACGAAAATATTATGAACCATTCATAGCAAATGTGTGCGCGTGTGACAACATTCATGAAAGTGTTTTGAAAACTCTCTTTTATCATAGCATTGCATCAAAAGAGTTTTATCACTCAAACTTGTTTCAAGTTCTTTATTGAAGTTTTGCATTAACAGTTCTGAACTTTACTTCAAGTTCTTTATCACTTCAAGTACTTTCTTTAAAGTATTCCCTCGCTTAGTCCTTTTGACTAACACCTCTCCCGTTTTCTTGCCTCATGATTTCAGGTCTTGCAGCCGCAGTCTAGAGGTATCTTGAAGCTCTAGATTGTCATTTTGTTTCAGTCAGGACTTATAGTATTACTCTCTTTCGTGTCCTTCATATGTTATATGGCTACATTACTTTATGTTTCTGAATATCTGAGTATCTGTGTAATACTCTTTCTGCTACTCTGCCACCGGTACCTTGAACTCTGTTATATAGGTATCAATATGTGAATATGTTATATGTTCTGACATGCCAAGTCTCTCTTACCGATCGACATGTTCTTGCTTGTTTACATGCCACCACGCATATGTTTTCAAAAATTTTAAAATACTCTGATTTTTAGCTACATAGCCACATCGTTATACATGTATAGTTCTGAGATTGATAACCATTCCCTGGAGTATTTCTTGAGTGATGGCTCATACCATTACTTGAGAGGTGCTTCAGTACGGGGGTTAAGGCGCCGCTGTACTCATGTTCTCGTACGGGGTGGGGGCGCTATAGTAGTGGTGGTTTGCTTTGAGAACCACCGTAGACTGAGCTACTGCTGAAGGCAGCAGTAGCTCTGTCGGCGTAATTTGCAGCGGCAGCAACATGGGATAAATATTTAGTTCAACTTGCTGATTCCATTAACGGCAGTGATGCAACCTGGAACTCGTTGGAACGAGAGAAATTAGACGGCGAAGTCGCGCAACGATTGTGCACGATGGCACTGGTTTCTGGTAAAATTTTTCGACAACTATCATATGCATTTTGAAGTGCTTGACATGGGTAAGCTATGACAATTTATGGATTTGATTTTCGTTCACTGGTTTGGAAGTAATTTGATTTTGAAGATGTTGGGATTCTCGTGGCGATTGACTTGAAATTTTTAGAAATTGATCAAAGATTTAGATCGAGCAAAGAGAGCACATTCTAGGATGATTTTTTGAGATTTTTTCCGGCATCCTCCGGCGGCGGTGGACCGGCGGCAGACGACTGTTTCGGTAGCTCCAGCGGCGGTGCTCCGACAGCCTTCGAATAGATTGTTCATCTCGTTGTGGTGAGTCCAACGCCACTTTCCTTGCATTAATCGGACGCTCGGTTTATTTGTTACGAATTAATTTGTGTATTTGGGAACTATTTGATTTAATTGTTTTAAATGCAAATTAATTGTTAATTGCTTGATTTGTCGATCGAGATGTAACCGAATGTATACTAAATCATGTATTAAATGAATTATGATATGTATCGATGTTTTGATTTGCAATCTGAAGCCCGATATGTCGAATTTGTGTTATTTGCTTAAGTTAGAAGGATGTTTGTGTAATTTTTGGAACAATGTAAATTTGTATGGCTTGAGTTAATTAAACCTTGTCCTTTTGTAAAAAAATATGCTAATCTTGGCTACGTATAAAAAAAAAAAAAAAGAATGAATTAAACTTGAAACTTTTGCAATTAAGATTTAATTACTTAATTAAATATGAGACGTTTATGCAATATATGAATTGCATGAAACCTTGTGTGGTTGGATAATTTAACTACCTTTGTTTATGCATTTTATGGCTTGGTTAGAATTTGTTACATTTAACTTTGTGGTCTTATATGAAATTTGTAGCATGCTTTTGTTGTCCAACTTCTCGTTGAGAATGTGATGGAATTTGTATCTTAATTTAAAGTATTGGCACAATTTGAATTCGCTTGGATCTATTTATTTGACCTTGCAATATGTGAATTCTGTATGAAATGTATTATATGAATGCAAATGGCTTGTTTTGCGAACGTGCATCGTATGTATTTCATTTTGTGCATTCATGAGCATAGTCGTGTGTCTTTGTGGTTCATTCTTTAGTCTAAGTCCTTTGTATTATATTCAATTTGGTACAGGTGCACCCGGGGTGGTGACAAGTGGGTCTTGTAGGTTCCGGGGTAAACCATTTGCTTTGTCTTCAGCTTCATTGGGTACCAGGTGAGGTTTCCTTTCTTTTAGTTGCTTCGACCTACAACCCTACCTGTGTTTTGAGCCTTCATGTGACTTACATATATATATATATAGATATGTATTGATATGTATTTTGAGGGAATTAGCCCGTATGCTTTGAAACCTTTGAAAAACGTTTTTATATATACGTAAGTTATGTTTAAATTTGTTTGTTTTGAAAAGGGTTGGGGTGTGTTTGGAATCTGCAGCGAGATATGGCCTTGAAAGATAGGTCCTATGAATATGACTTTGAATTTGAATTTGATGGGCCCCGGAGATTGTGGGTAAGGAGTACTCGGGATGGACCAGGGGTCACCAGGGAACCCTTCTGTGCATAGTCTCCACCTGATAGGATGAACCCGGAACCCACCAAGAGATTTGGTGGGGGATGGAATCCTCGGGCGTGAGTGTCATGAAACTCACGACCTGCAGTTATTTGATTGGATGGTTAGTGCGTATACACCCTTCCATCACCCAAAGGAGAGGTAGGTCTGTTTGATTTCAATTTCGTTTGAATTTGAATCTGAATATAAATATGAGGAGTTTGGTTGGAAAACTCGTACTCGTGGATTTAGTTTGAATTTGAATTTGGGTTCGTGAAACGGGAAGGGATTCATAATTGCTAAAATTGGTTGATTTTGACCTCTTGGCCTCAAACTCTTTCCTATATATCAAGTATCATGGGAAAAATATTTTAGATTGCAAAAAATATGCCCGGTTCATGAACTTTTGGCTTTGATATATGCTCTGCTCATATGTATCTGTATGGGTGTGTATGTTAGCCCCCTCACCAGTCGTTAGAACTGACCCCTTCTCGTTGTTTCTTTTTCACCTGCTCTTTGTTCGAGTTGCAGGTTTTGCTTTTGGAGTTCGTTGGAGCTAGACGGTTTTGAGTCAAGTCTTTCATTTTTGTTCGAGTTGAGTCTTGTCTTTGGATCTGTTTGTGTCTTGCATTCATTCGAATTTGATCCACGTTGTAAATTGTATAAGTTTAATTTATTTGTTATATTATGTTATTCAGGAAAGGTTTCTAGGGTCAGTTGAAGCCGTTGTTATATTATGTTATTCGGGACAAGATTCTAGGGTCAGTTGAACCCGTTGTTATATTATGTTATTCGGGACATGTTTATAGGATCACTTGAACCCGTGTAGGTGATGTTGATTTATTTTTTATGGATTGTATTGTTACGCTTGACGTATGAAGTTTTTGAAAATCCATATTTCGCATCACTTTAGCATTCAGGTTTTTGCATCTTTTCGATTGTACAGGGTTTAGGTACCGCCTAGCTTTGGCCTAGTTTTGTTTGTCTCTTGTTCGCTATGACTTGGCGCGTGTGCGGACTTTCCATTTCGTACACGTGTTGGGCCCTAAGTGTGGGGGATGTGGTGTTCTCCGTTTGGGTGCTATATAAACCCTCTCATGACGTCGTACTTGACTTGCCGGAGGAACAGGATGTCACAGCGAATCTTGGCAAGTATTTGGGAGATAAATTAAAAATGGGCAAAGCTCCTCGTGATAACTACTTGAAGTTGATTGATAAAATTCAAAGACGGTTATCCGGTTAGAAAGCTAAAACTCTAAACCTCGTCGGTTGATTGACTTTCATTAAATCGGTTACTTCTTCTATTCCGATATATACTATGCAAACCAATTGGCTTCCTTCACATGTTCGTGCAATGATTGATCAACTCAACCGCAACGTCTTGTGGTCCTCGGATGTGGATAAGAAACGGATACATTTAGTAGGATGGGACAAGGTTATTAAGAGCAAAAAGGAGGGCGGTCTTGGCATTCGGGAAGCTTGTAAAGCTAATGTTGCGATGCTCGCGAAGCTCGGTTGGAAAACTCTTCATCAAGAAAAGTCTAGCTGGGTCACTTTGTTTCATGAGAAATACCTCAAGAATGAAGACATCCTCGGGCTCGTTGCCCCGACGAGTTCCTCTCGACTTTGGAAAGGAGTCGTCAAGAGTACTAACTGTCTTGAAAAGAATATACAGTGGCGAAACGGGAAGGGCTCACCAGTCTCGCTTTAGTTCGATCGTTGGTTGGGGAAAGAAACAATTAGTGAGCTAATTGAAGGAGATGTTGATCGAAGTGTCTGTTGACTATTAGAGAAGACATAGTTGTGGGAAGGTTTTCTTGTATTCACTGAATAATCTAATTACAATTACACGGCTAAGTACAATATATACTACACAAGAGAATCTGTATATACATGGTAAGCTAGTAAAGAGATAAAATCAAATCCCTAACAAACTCCTAATTATTTACTTTCCTAACACTATCCCTCAAGTCGAGTATCGGATCAACGATGCTCAACTTGTTAAAACTTCACTGAAAATCCTTCCATTCACCGCTTTTGTCAAGATGTCTGCCAACTGATCTTCAGATCGCACAAACGGGATAACAATGACTCTCTTTTCTAACTTCTCTTTGATAAAAAGCCTATCCACCTCTACATGCTTCGTACGATCGTGCTGTACGGGATTCTCTGATATACTGATAGCAGCTCGATTGTCACACCTTAACTTGCTAGCTCTCGTCGAGGCGAACCCAATTTCTGTGAGTAACTTTCTCAACCACAAAACTTCAGTTACTCCTGTTGGGACTGATGCCCTGAAAATTCAATTTGTTGAATTAATTAAACTGAATTTACAGCGAGTTGTGAGTATTTCACATATTAATAATTAATTACGTGTGGTGGTATTCTTGTATGAAATGTGTTTCATAGGAAAAGACTTTGAATACCGAAATCACGTGTCATTAAAGTTCTAGTCGGTAAGATAAGAATATGTTCTTATCAAGACTATAACATGGTTATATAAGATGATTAGTCTTTCTTCATAAGGAATGGTGATTCTAATTATAACACGTTGATGATTTTCAATAGGATTGGAAACATCGAACTGGACCACTGAGATAATTCATTTTATACTGCTATCTAAAATGAATAAAATCTCAGGAAGCATTATACTCTTAATCCTGATAATATTTCGGCTTTAGGCATGTAGTGTTAGTCACTGTGACATACTCGAAGTGAGGTCTCGGTAACGAGTGCCCAAAATACTTTGTATGTTCGGTGATTATATGAATTGCGCTAAAGAGTTATATTGATCGAGGAATCTGTGGACTTGCTGGAAGGTAAGAGATATCCATGAAATAGATTTGCAAAAGTTCGAATTAAGACTTTGGCCAAAGCACTTCGCGTGATAACGTCAGTATCGGATTCTCGGGAGGGGAATTCGGGAGCTGGAAAAATGTCGTTAGATAGCCATGATTGCAGTACGGTAATATTTTATAGTTGTTTTATTTTAAGCATGATAAATTATGTGCTCTTAAGTGTTAATTGCATGTTAGATATTTATCTGCTTAAGTGATTTAAAATTTATTGTCAATTGCACGTATATACTTAAGTAGATCCGGCTAAGTCTTTCGCTTTGTATTAAAATGTTTTAGAAATATTTTAATACTTGTATTATAATAAAAATTTTAAAATGTGGTCCCGGACCGCTACTGTTCTGGGCCCACCTCCCAGCAACTGGTATCAGAGCCGTGCTCTAGTTATATACATGCATTGATATGATGCATGCGATGCATAATTTTAAATTTGATACTGTGTACGTAAATTCTGTCAAAGGAGGCTGGTTTTTAAGTGGGACCGTTTGTGACCCCTCCAGTGTTTCCTGGGAATTTACGTGGAATGGTAGTTTTCTGGGAATCGATTTCAATAATCTTCCTGGTTAATTACCGAATCAGTAAACATGATTTAAATTATGAGATAATTTATTTATAACATGTTTACTTTATGCCATTTATTTTAAGAATGATAATTATGTGATAATTATACCAGCATGCTTAATTGATTTAATTTATGGCATATTTATTTTGTGTCATTTAAATTTTTAAGCATGATAATTATGTGATAATTATATGAAAGCATGCTTAATTATTTTATTTTATGGCATGATCATGATAATATGAGATATTATGATATTTACAATTATGCATATTTTATTTAATATGATTAAATAGTATTGTTTAATAGAGATTAGACGCGTTGCATAATTGAACTAATATTTTTCGGCCTAATTAATAAATAGTTATTAAATTGCCTTAAAATATTATTATTGGGATTTTAAATATGATTTAGTAATCCTACTGGGAGGATATTAATTAGATTAATCACTTCCAACAATAAGACGCCAAAAGTGATTATTAAGATAATCAAAAGATAATCCACACCTTTTAAAAAAAAAAAAAAAAATGCGATTCTCACGGTCTCCATTACCCGTCTATAGTATAGTGAATATATACTACTCCCTTCGGCGGGTATGTATTCGCGGTATACAAGATTAGACTTTTATGGATAGAACGAAATGCGACGATAGTCAGCTCGACCACGCCTCCGTGGAGTGTCTTGACTTACTCGTACGGACTTCTAGGTAATGGTACACACTTGACTAAGTAATGTATTAACCTCCCTTCGGAGCTCTGTTACATTTACTTAGAGGCCAAGGGTTGACGTGGTAGATTGACATTGTTTGGTAAGAGTTACCTAGATGACATGTTAATTAATAATAGTTCTTGCTTTTCTAAGCGGTTTTCGACCTCGCCTCCGGGGAGTCAACTGCGGTTAGTTAAGTCACCATTGCGTAAATCAAAATGCTTATGTGGATTTCATTTATTGGTTGGACGCAGAAGAAAGTGAAATTCATAATCATAACTTGCATTTATTTATTTAATTCAGTTTTATAATTACGATCTCTCTTAGCCCACTCCAAACTATTTGTCTATAATGAAATAGGCTAGTAAGGGTTCAACTATGCTGATTAGGAAATGAATCTTGACATCGTGTTGAGACACGAAAGTTTACGTACTCACTGAACCTTATCTGAAAATTTCGGAAACTACAACCAGTCAGGATTAGAAAGACGCTTATTCTAAATGGATCAAGTGTGATGATCTGGCTAGTCTTATATCCTGACATCTGTCTTAAAAGTTCTTGAGCAGCAGACGCATGAGATGTCCACTGATAAGAACATGTTTTGAAGACAGAATCGTACGAAGGTACGAGCCACGAAAAAGGTTATTAGTTAAAGATGTTTGAAGAACCACCAATTCAGAATCATATTATGAATATGATGACTAATCTGAACGAGATTGAAAGCCTCTGTGCTTAAAGAGACAATCTTAACAGATAAGATACGATCCTATACTCTCTGCCTAAGTTATTTGAACGTTCATGATTATTTTAAATAATTTTTTATAAAACCAATGAATGACCTCAATATGGCAGAAAGGGTGATATAGACTAAGGGAAAAGCTCTCTTTAATCAGACATCTATATCCACGGCCTAGAGAGCCAGTAAGTGGAAGAAAGAAAAAGGAAAAGTTCCTAATCGAAGGTTCAGAAATAGAAAGTCAAATCCGACAATGGAAAAGTGTTTCTATTTCGGTGGTAACGGGTATTGGAAAAGGAAATTATCCAAAATACTTAGTCTGTCTATTTGTCACGCCGTTTAGATAAGATATGAAGATATCTTACTCGTTGAGTATATGTTTAGTTGAAAATTCACCAGACTCCTGGTATGTGAACTTGGGATCAACTAACCATATTTGCAAGTCGTTGCAAAGATTCAAACTAACCAGAAAGTTTGAAAAACGGCTAACACACAACTACTGCTCAGGGATAATACAAGTGTAATTGTATTAGCAGTAAAGACTATAAAGTTGTATTTTGGCAATAGGGTTTTAATATTATTCGTGCCATATATACAGAAATTTGATTTCTATAAGTTATTTGATAATTAATGGTTTAACTGTTTGTTTTGAACAAACGGTTACAGTTAAGCAAAATAAAAGGTTTATTTGCTCTGGCACAATAAAAGATGGTCTTTTACACCTAAAAGAAAAACCCTAATTTAAGTTTAACATTAAGACGCTTGACTTACCATCTGAGAGGAAAAACTTCAACGTGGCACCTATCTATTGGTCAATTGAATCTGAATAGGATCCAAAGACTGATTGTTGAGTCTTATTGACTTGAAAACAGTATCAATCTACGAATCCTATTTAGAAGGTTAAAATGACCAAAAAGAATCCTTTTGAGACAAAAGGTATTAAGCCATGAACTTGCTTAAGTTAGTTCATACGGACATATGATACTATGAATGTTCAAGCAAGAGAAAGTTTTTGGGTACTTCATCATTCATTTGAATGAATACTCTAGATACAAATATGTTTATTTGATGAGACTTAAGTCTGTAGTTTTGAAGAGTTCAAAGAATATAAGACTGAAGTCAAAGAGTCAAATTAGAAAACATATCAAGGCACTTCGATTAGATCGAAGTAGTGATAAGTATCTAAGTTCAGAGTTAAATAGAATTTCTCAAATGAGATTAGATCTCAACCATATATATGAGATACGTCTTAGCAAAGATGTATTGCAGAAAGAAGAAATAGAACTCTGATAATGATGGTAAGATTCATGAAGAGTCATGCTACCCTATGAATTTCGTTTTGGGGTCTTGCACACAAAACGACAAACCTAGTTCTATCTAAGTCGGTTCCTAAGACACTGATGGATCTGTAGCTAGGGTGAAAACCCTGTATCTTTTATCTTCAGATTTAAGGTAGCCTGGTCCACGAGTGAAGGATGGATCCTGACAAGTTAGAATAAAGAACAAAGGTTTACCTGTTCTAAGGTTATCCTAGAAGAACAAGAGGTGGTATATTTTGTAATTTGAGAAATCACAAAAGATGTTTGTGAATATTTCAAAGATAATTACATAGATAACCACAAAGGGTGGAAGCAAAGTAGTGTTAAAAGAAATAACAGTATTAGACACTAATTTCCATAAACCTGTGATAATTGAAAATGTATGAGATACATGTGATGTACCAAATACAACATGTGATGTAGAGACGTGTACACGAGAGCATCATTGTAGTGGGAGGATTGTCAGGACACCTGACAATTTATCTAAGATTAACCCAAGTGGTTGAATCTAACATATCTGATCCTATCACGTGTAATGAAGCTGTAGAAGATATAGACGCTGACCGTTTGGGCAATATCCATGGAATCTAAGTTAGAATATCTGTATTCTAACAAAGTCTTGAACTTGTAGAGGCGCCTGAAGGCATTAAACCCTATTAGATACAATTGGGTTCTACAAGACGATAAAAGGAGAAATGGACGAAAAAGTAGAGACTTTAGAGCAAACTTATGGCAAGGGATTTTACCCAAAAAGAAGAAATCATTTATGAGGTCTTCTCGCATATAGAAATGCTTAAGTCCATTATCCTCTCCATTTTATCTCATTATTGATTATAAGATTAGATAAATGGATGTAAAGACTATGTTCTTGAACGGGAAACTTCAAGAAGAAGAGATACATGGTACAACCTGAAGGCTTCACAGCCAGAAATCAGGTGCATATAACGCAAGCTTGATAGATCGATTTATGATCTTAAGCAAGCGTCTAGATTATGGAGCATCAGAAATATAAGGCAATTTAGATTCTTTGGATTTGTATAATTGCCTGATGAACCATGAAGTGTACAAAATGACATCATGATAGCGTTGTAACATTTTCACTTTGTACGTAATTAATATTCTGCTCATTGGGAATGATGCAAGAATTTTGTTAGTAGTCAAGATTCGGATGTCAAATCATTTTGACAAGAAAAGACCTATGTGAGACCAATGTTATTCCAAGGATCAGACTTTTGTCGTGATCATAGGAATAAGGAGATTGGTTTATCACAAGAAGCATATATGAATAAGATGTTGGCAAGGTATAATATGAAAATTCCAAGAAAGGTTCGTTACCTTTTAGATATGGAATTTATCTATCTCGGGATTAGTATCCTTAGACAACTGAAGAGATAGAAGACATGATTAGAGTTCCACAGCGGAAGCTTTATGTATATCATATTATGTACAGGGCCAGATGTCTATTATGAATTAGGTCTAAGTCAGCGATATTAGTCAAACCCTAGAATCTGACACTGGGTAGTAGTGAAAGCATATATTGGAGTACTTGAAAAGGACTTGAGATTATATGCTTGTCTACCACAGTGGTGAGCTCGTTTCAATAGAGTCCACAGATTCGGATTTACAATCTGATTTGTATTCTAGATGTTTGGCATCAGAATACGTGTTTACTCTAGAAAGAGCAACTGTTAATTGGAGAATGTTAAGTAGACTTGTATTGCTTACACCGCCATGAAAGTCAAATACATGGTAGCTTGAGAAACAACCAGTTAGATGTATTGGATTCATGATTTCCTAGTAGTTGGCTCAGAGAAACATCTAAAAGATTCCTTCACTAAAGTATTGGCGTAAAAGAGTGCAAAATGAGTTTTGACACTCATGTGAAATGAATAAGACTTAGATGTATGGCCAAATTGAATTTAGGGCAAGTGGGAGATTGTTGGGAATGGTGCCCTGAAAATTCAATTTGTTGAATTAATTAAACTGAATTTACAGCGAGTTGTGAGTATTTCACATATAATTAATGACGTGTGGTGGTATTCTTGTATGAAATTTGTTTCATAGGAAAAGACTTTGAATGCCGAAATCACGTGTCATTAAAGTTCTAGTCGGTAAGATAAGAATATGTTATTATCAAGACTATAACGTGGTTATATAAGATGATTAGTCTTTCGTCATAAGGAATGGTGATTCCAATTATAACACGTTGATGATTTTCAATAGGATTGGAAACATCGAACTGGACCACTGAGATAATTCATTTTATACTGCTATCTAAAATGAATAAAATCTCAGGAAGCATTATACTCTTAATCCTGATAATATTTCGGCTTTAGGCATGTAGTGTTAGTCACTGTGACATACTCGAAGTGAGGTCTCGGTAACGAGTGCCCAAAATACTTTGTTTGTTCGGTGATTATATGAATTGCGCTAAAGAGTTATATTGATCGAGGAATCTGTGGCCTTGCTGGAAGGTAAGAGATATCCTTGAAATAGATTTGCAAAAGTTCGAATTAAGACTTTGGCCAAAGCACTTCGCGTGATAACGTCACCGACGTTGTATGTTGAATATGTTTCACATACAGAGAATTTGAACTTAAGGCGAATCAATAAATTTCAAATTAGAGATGAAAAATAAATGATAGTAGTTGCAATTTATTTTTCATGGATATCTACACGGAGGAGTAAAATGCGAAATTATTCTAGATCGAGAAATTCGTGAATAATTTAATTAATTTTAGAGTGCAACAATATTTATTTAGTGGAATTAAATATTGTTAAACGGTAATTAATTGTTGTCATGAGATGATAATATATTAATCCGTTTGGAGCTAAAATTAATTAGTCCTGCAGGTCCCCCTGCAAGCCCCAATTGAAATCCCAAAGAGAAAATATTAAAAGGAGAAAGAGAAATGATTTTTTAAAGTGTTTGAAAATAGTCAAGGAATTTATTTTGAGAAAATAAATTAAAGTTCCAAAGAGTTGGAAATGCCCGGAATTTTATTTTGGATAAAATAAAATTTTCATCACAAAAAAAAAAAAAAAGGATGACGTGGCAGTTTGCTGATGTGGCGCTGACGTGGCACCCCACGTCAGCGGGTTGGACCCCAGTGGGCGCTGATGCAGCGCCGCGTGGCGTGACACGCGTACGGTGTAGATCGCGCCGCATCAGCCCAAACGGACGGTCCGGATGTGATCAGGCTGGGCCGGTCAACAGATTCGGACCGGGTCAACAGGTCGGGTCGAAAACGGATAGGGTCGGCTCAAACCGGATCCGGTTAGGCCGACCCGGACACGGGGCCGAATGAGAATCGGCCACGTCAACGAGAAGCCCTAGCCGAAAGTGTAACACACGCGCCACCTTCAGGTGGCGCGTAACGGCGCATGCGGCATCGGAATGGGGTGTTCTTGGCGGCGTTGGACTCATAGTGAGGAGATCTTCGACGTGGTCATCTCGGTTTTCATGCCCAAGTTTTACACGCAAGTGGGGGGTGAAATTACCATTTTACCCTCGGTTTTTCCCCTATAAATAGGGGCCTTGGGTCCTCATTTCTCATACACAACTTTGGGAGAGGTTTTGGCTGAGCTCTCGGTTTTGAAACCATATCCCTTTTCTCCCAGTTAATTCCGATTGATTTTGGAATTAATTTTAATTAGGTGTTTGTATAAAACGCCTGATTTCGGGAGAATAAACCCTGAAAAGGGTTTTTAGTTTAAAGTTTTATTTTCTCTAAGTATTTAGAGAAGTACTTTCGGAGCCCACACTCCGAGGGTGTCCCTGGGGTTATTGCAGGGAAGCTCTGCCGGTTTCACGAGGAAATCGGGTATCGGATTCTCGGGAGGGGAATTCGGGAGCTGGAAAAATACCGTTAGATAGCCATGATTGCAGTACGATAATATTTTATAGTTGTTTTATTTGAAGCATGATAAATTATGTGCTCTTAAGTGTTAATTGCATGTTAGATATTTATCTACTTAAGTGATTTAAAATTTATTGTCAATTGCATGTATATACTTGAGTAGATCCGGCTAAGTCTTCCGCTTTGTATTAAAATGTTTTAGAAATATTTTAATACTTGTATTATAATAAAAATTTTAAAATATGGTCCCGGACCGCTACTGTTCTGGGCCCGCCTCCCAGCAACTCCACGTGCAATGCCTCGAAACTCTGCCTCTGCACTTGAGAGGGCCACAACTTTCTGTTTCTTACTTCTCCAAGTCACCAAGTTCCCCCCTACTAGTGTAAAATAACCCGATGTTAACCTCCTATCAATAGGGTTTCCTGCCCAATCTGCATCGGTGTACGCTTCAATATCTATATGCCCATACTTCTGAAATAAGACCCCTCTACCTACTGACCCTTTCAAGTAACGACATACTCTAAGAGTTGCATCCATATGCTCCCTTTGAGACCAATGCATAAACTGGCTGAGACCCCTACTGCATATGCTATATCTGGCCGGGTGTGTGATAGGTAAATCAACTTTCGAACCAACCGCTGATACTGACCCTTATTAGCTTCCTCGGCGCCTTCTACTATCTGTAACCCATGACTGACTACTATCGGTGTATCCGCTGGTTTACACTCAAGTAAACCGACCTCAACTAGAAGATCCAGAATGAACTTCCGTTGAGAAATAAAGATCCCCCGCCAAGACCTCAACACCTCTATTCCCAAAAAATACTTCAGTTCCCCTAAATCCTTCATTTCAAACTCCTGAAACAAGTTCTGTCGGAGCCTTGACATCTCTTCTGAATCATCTCTTGTGATTATCATATCATCCACATATATTATGAGGCACGTCACCTTCCCATTCCTCCTTTTGAGAAATAACGTGTGATCTGAATTACTCTGATGGTACCCGTACTTCCTCATTGCCACTGTGAACCTACCAAACTAGGCTCGAGGCGATTGCTTCAAGCCGTATAGCGCTTTCCTCAACCTGCACATTTCACCTTTACCATATCTCTCTGCGAAGCCCGGGGGAGGCTCCATATAGACTTCTTCTCTCAAATCACCATGCAAGAATGCGTTCTTGACATCAAACTGATATAATGGCCACTCCTGATTCGCTGCAACTGAGAGTAGCACTCTGATTGTATCAATTTTCGCCACAGGGGAGAATGTCTCAGAGTAATCAATCCCATACGTCTGTGTATATCCTTTAGCCACTAGTCTGGCTTTGTACCTTTCCATACTCCCATCTGCTCTATGCTTCACTGTAAACACCCATCAACACCCTACCACTTTCTTTCCATTTGGGAGTCTGCACTTTTCCCAGGTGTTATTCTTTTCGAGAGCTTCCATTTCATCTTCCATAGCCAGAACCAATTTATCATCCTTGAGTGCTTCTTCTACTTTACCAGGGGCTGATGTTGAGTAAACTGCAGCAGCATATGCTCTGGCCTGTGATGAGATATTTCCTTTAGCCAGGTCTGCTATCGGATATCTCGAAGTTTTATTTCCGAGTTCGGGCTCGTATCTCTTCGGGGGGACCCCTCTAGTTGACCTGGGAGGTAACACATATCTGTTTTCAGGGATCACTGTAAGTTGTGGTGATGCTGTGTCCTCCCCCTGAATGTCTTCACTTCCTGCACTGTTAGACTCAATAGGGACTGTACTAACAAAATTATCAACAGAATCAACTGAATCACCACTATTACATACCTCGGGATTGTCGGGGTTGGTGATTTGGTCGTTATGAGGCGTGGGAAGTTGTACTGTGTGAGAGACGGGCTCGGTGGTTCCGACTACTTGTTCTGTTGGGACTACGTCTGGCCAGGATTGTGACACCCAACCCAGTTGGTCTTGTGTATGTGTAGGCTGAAGACCCTTGACCACTGGGTTGGTGAAAGTAAAACTCTGTTTCAAGAAAGTCGCAGTCCATCGTCGTGTAAAGACGGCTTGTAGGGGGATAATAACACTTATACCCTTTCTGATTGACCCCATACCCCACAAAGACACATTTCAGAGCACAGGGATCGAGTTTTATTCGCTCAGATTTAGGGACGTGAACGAACACAGAACTGCCAAAGACTCGAGGAAGTAAGCTAAGTATGGATGCAATTTCAACTTGAATACTGAAGTGTTAAGTGGGGTGACAAAGTTAAGGGCTTTGGTGGGGAAACGGTTCGCTAGATATACAGATGTAGCAATAGCTTCGGGCCAGAAAGACTTTGGACACTTGACACGAGTAACATAGCGCGGAATATTTGCAAAAGTAGCCGATTTTTTCTCTCGGCTACCCCATTCTGTTGGGGTGTATGTGGACAAGAGGTTTGGTGTACAAGCCCATGATCCCTGAAAAATTGTTTAAGTGTTGAGTTGACATATCCCCCCCACCCCGCCCCCTCCCCCCCAATTATCTGACCTGAGAGTTTGAATCTGAGTACGAACCATATTATAAAACTCCATGAATTTAGAGGGAACATCCGATTTTTGTTTAAGGAAATAAATCCAGGTCATTCTATAGCAATCATAAACAAACAACACGAAATATCTAAAAGCATGACCAGAACTACAATCACCCATAACCGGGGCTGGCCCCCACACATCAGGATGAACTAAGGAAAAAACAGTGTTGGCTCTAGAATCAGATAAAGCAAAATGCTATCTGTGGCTTTTTGAAATCATACAAGTCTCACAAGAGAAAGTATCACTAGTCTGAAAGAACTTAGGAAATAATAACTGAAGGTACCCTGACGAGGGGTGTCCCAAACGTCGGTGCCACAACCATTTCTGGCGGTCCACTGTCCTGTGAGCAAGCGATGCAGTTCCTTGTTGAGCCACCTCATCGACAAAGTACAAGCCCCCACTTTCAGTACCACGCCCAATCATCTTCCCCGACTGAATATCCTGCAACAAACAGAAGGTAGGGTACATCAGGACCTTGCAATTTAATTCTTTAGTTACATGACTGATATACAACAATCTACAGGATAAATCTGGTATATAGAGACAGTTCTGTAATTTTAAAGTAGGAGAAAAAAAAATTTGTCCTGCCCCCTGAACCAAGGAAAGTCCCCCGGTTGCATTCTGAATTGTTGTCCATTTCGGTGTTGTTGGGTTAATGAGATCATTCGGGTCATAAGTCATTGTGTCGGTAGCCCCACAATCAAACACCTATCTATCATCTTTGTCCGAGACGCTATGTGACCCTGTCTTTATTTCAGAACCGGAACCATGTGCTTTTGACTGACTACTTAAAGCAAGGCATGAACCATTATGTGATTGAGAATGAATATCAAATAATGAGGGGCAATTTTGATATTTACCGTCATTGTGGCTTATACCTAATTGTGCATCTCCCTTGCTGGCCATAAACCGCGCCGGCCCAACTGCTCCTTCTTCCTTCTACTGCGCCGGTGGCTCCTGATTCGTCGGTGTGGCTGATGAATTTTCGACCTCCCCTTCGTCGGCATCGTCTGCTCGTCGTGCGACGCCGTAGCCCGACGCCTCACGTCGCCAGCTTCGCCATCCCTCTGGCAAACCTATGATTTCATAACAAGTTTCTTTCTTGTGGCTTAATAGGCCACACTTGCCGTACTGTACCGGAGAATGGAGATCTTTTGCAGCCGCTGTCTCGGCGTGGTGGCGCTGGAAATCGCGACCTACCTACACCTGAGCTGGGTTTGGATCTGTTATCTCCGTGACTCCAACTCGTCGGCCCCTTCTGAGATTCCCAACTCGACGGCGATTTCTGAGTCTTAACTTGAGCGACGAGACCACTCCCGATTCCGATTGCACTTGCCGATGATGAATTCCGGGACTCTGCACTCATAATCTCTCTCCTTGACCCTTCTCGTCGGATGGTAGCATAAGCCTTTTCGACCGTGGGCAAGGGATTCTCCTTCAAGAGATCTCGTCGTTCCGAGTCGTACATATCGTTGACCCCGACGAGAAACTGGAAGAGCTGAGTCTCCGATCTGAGGCGATTAAAGGTATTAATGTCCTCTTCATCTCTCATCAGATTTGGTTGTCGTATCTCGATTTCTCTCCACACTTTCTGTAGATTACTGTAAAAATGTTCTATGGTGTCTGATCCCTGTTTCATGTTGTTGGCTTTTACCGTAAGATCAAAAATTTGCAACCCATCACTGCTCTGTCCAAACGTCGCATTCAACCCATCCCATAAAGCCTTTGCCAAGGGATATTCGGCATAATTTGTGATTAATTCTTGTTCCATATTGTCGAGAATCCAAGAACATACAATCAAGTTTATCTGCTCCCATCTGGGATATGCGTCTGAGCCACAGCCGGCGGTGGTGGTGTGCCGGTAATATGACTGAGTTTACCCCTGCTTCGATTGCCAACTTCATCAATCGGGACCATAGGGTGTAGTTGAACTGATTTAATTTTACATTGATTGACATGGTTTGGGGTATATTGTATTGGTTTGGTTCGGTTTGAGGCTGTGGTTGTAGGTTTTGGAGAAAGCTGGCTAATTGTATGGCCAAGGAGTCAACCGGCTATTGTGACTCCTTGTCGGGGGTGCTGCCACTGTCTTCGGCCTTGGCCGGGAGAGGAACGGTATGTGATGAGCAAGGTTCGGATCCGTTAATGGATCGTCGCCCGCTCTGATACCATGTTGACTATTAGAGAAGACATAGTTGTGGGAAGGTTTTCTTGTATTCACTGAATAATCTAATTACAATTACACGGCTAAGTACAATATATACTACACAAGAGAATCTGTATATACATGGTAAGCTAGTAAAGAGATAAAATCAAATCCCTAACAAACTCCTAATTATTCGCTTTCCTAACAGTGTCGAGGAAGCATCGGTTGCGGACATCATTAATGACCATGGTTGTTGGGATCTCTTGAGCATAGAAGACAAACTACCTCGTGAGGTCAAGGACAGAATTACCTATATACCGCGATCTCTGGAGCAGTGTGAAGATACTCGCATATGGGGTGCTTCTAGCCATGGGAAATATTCCTGTAAAACCGCTTATCATAGTCTGCGAGGGAATGAAAATAGAGACCAAGCTTGGGATTGGGTGTGAAATTTGAAATGCCCCCAAAAATTTGAACTTTTTTTCTAGTTGTATGGACATCGGAGCATCCTTACTAACACAGTAAGGTTTGATAGAGGTTTAGCTGACTCGGGTTATTGCACGAGTTGTAACGAGGGAAGAGAAGACGTGGTGCATCTCTTGAGGGATTGCCCTGAAGCTCGCAAGGTATGAGACCTTATTATCATGCCTACTGAGTTTCTCAAATTCTTGCACATTAGTGATAAGCGTTGGCTGGAAACAAATTTGAAGGAGATATTCTGGAATATTATTGTTCCCTCATGTCCTTGGCCTACTATGTTTATAGCTACTGTTTGGACACTTTGGAAAGTCAGAAACCTTTGGGTTTTTCAACAGAAAAAGATGCACATAAGAGTTGTGATTAGTAGCATTAAAAGTTTGGCTTTGGACATCCCGATGTGCTTCGGGAAAGAGAATAATTTATTGAAAAGCAAAGCTTTGGCGACGGGCAAATGGCAAAGGCCGAAGGAAAACTAGTGCAAGTTAAACTCGGATGGCAGTGTTTTCACCGAGAGGAAGTCGGCTGCTTGTGGAGGCCTCATTAGAGACTCACAGGGGCAATGGATTATTGGTTATGCTCTCAATCTTGGAAATGTGTCAATTACGGTGGCTGAATAGCTTGGGTTGAGGGAAGGTCTCAGACTGGCTTGGGAAAGATGTGTTGCCAATTTGGAAGTCGAAATAGACTCAACCGTCGTGGTAAACTTGATTGGAAGGGAGACAATCTGGGGGAACATCCACTTGGCAACATTGTTGAGGATTGTAAACAGCTTTTGCACAAACCATGGAAGGTTGATGTTCGACATGTGAAACGTGATTTGAACAATTGTGCAAATTTTCTGGCGAAGAAGGGACATGGGCTGACTGCAACATGCCATTGTTTTAATCCCCTGGAGATAACTGATCTAGTCACTAGGGAAGCTTAACTATTGCTCCCTGTCTTGTTTCACCAAAAAAAAAAAAAAGTGTTTTAATTATTTTGGAATTAGCAAGTTTTTGAATTAGGCAAAGATGTGGATTGTGGAGTCAACGTTATGTAACTTCTTTGGTATGTCAGGTCGTGTCGGGTTAGGTCGTGTCGGGTTAATTGGGGAGGGTCGGGTTATCATGTTACCCGAAAAGTTTTCAGGTCAACCCGAACCTAGTAGGTTCAGGGTCGCGGTGATGTTTATCCTATCTCTTAAACTAATCAAGTAACCTATCTCTTAAAAAAAAAAAAATGTATCCTATCTCTTGATATAGATCGAGTATGAAGTGACACCAATCTTAAATACACATTGTATCCAATTGAAGACAATAAAATATATAATATATTCAATACTACAAGAGCACGAGAAAAGCCCAATATTTTATTCACCAGACCGTAATTTTTATTAGGAATTTCCTCACATCATACAAAATAATTAAGTAGTACACAATAGTACATCGAACAAATATTACTTCCAACAATTGACGCATTTGTACCACAAAGCCATCCCTTATTTCCAGATACAAAAGGCTGTCTCGACAAACACAATTTCGACGTAAAACCCTCATAAAGAGAGAAAAAACACAGTGCCATTACAACTATATTACATGAGGAAATAAAACAGAAAAAGGCCCTATTACAGTGGTGTAGCACTTCAGAAAGTAATTACAATATTATAGCATTGACAATTGACGATCGGCGCTTGAACCACATAAAAAATCATGGAAGGAAAAAACATGGGCTAGAAAATAGACCGACCCATGTACTATCCTCCTCCAGCTTGAATGCCAAAAAGAGCCATAAAAAATTGCTATACTTCAGAACTTATGCAGACAGATTGGCTTTCTTCATTTTCTTAAACTGCTCCTTTTTGTAAAGAGTAACATGGGACTTGGAAGAAGCTGGAGAACGCAGTTACTCATTACGGGCTTAGGGTTACTTTCAGATCCTGGCTGAAGCCGCACCTGTCGAGTGTGTGTGTGTAAAAGAGTAATACATCAAGCAAATATTTACAGTTTTTGCCTTTCTGCAGGTTCAGAACACCCCCTACCACCACATTTAAAAAAAAAAAAAAAAAACCCCTCTCTAGGCCACCACCTCGATTTTTGACACAAGCGGAAAAAAATTTGATGGGTTGATTTTATGTACCAATTTTTAAAATTTTGTAATTTCTCCCCTTCAAATTTAAATAAAAAATTAGTCTCGCCACGCCAAACAATCATGGCTCCATCCCTACTCTCTCTTTCTCAAACACACATGCGGGAGAAAAAGCAAACCAAATGATTTCCTATTAAATTTTCAGGCTTTAACTTATCCATCATAGGCGTACCTTGTGTAGTATAACATGGGAATGATATATGCCTTGCAAATACATAATTGTCCATGAAATTTTTTAATCTTCTAGCTTATATTTTCTCCCAATCCCAAAAGGCAATCAAAATCATAAAGGACCCTAAATCTGAAAGTTTCTTATTCTCCCAACATTTGGCATAGTAATTGCATGTGAACGCATATAGAACCTTCACCTACCAATGTAGGAGTTTAGAGCACAACATGGTTCCGTTTTTCTATCTGCCAGTGCAGTAGAGGCAAAATACAAACAGGTATAACAGGAAGACGCAAGATAAGAGTGCATACCTCAAATTCCCCAATAAGAGCAGCAAACAAAGAAGAAATTCCAACAACAGCTAACTTTTGCCCGATACAGGCACGTGCACCAAATCCAAAAGGAAGATATGTCTCAAATTCATTTGTTTTCTTAACTTCACAGGAATCAACTTCTGCACCTGTTTATCAAGGGGGTAAATAACAACTAAGCAAAGCATATACCTGAATAAACTCCCAATAATGATCATAGATGTCAGAATAATTTACTATGCCCAAGAAAGAAAAGATTATCAATTAATTCAACTCAGAAAACAACATCTACCTGTTGAGGAGATGGTGTTGAGAAATAGCTTTCGTGTATTGAAGAAGGTAAATAGAGATTTGGACATTTAGTGGGTATGTAGAGGACTTTTCTCGATGAACACGTTTAATTTGGGGTCATCACATTCAAATGAGAGCTAATAATCCTCACAAGAATATGGGATTAGGGTAAAGATTTGCATCTCGGATCAAAAGCTATAAGCATCACTGTTACATCCTTATTGTTCATATCATCTGGTATCGGTCTAGCTCATATGTACCAACATAAATCCTAACTTTTTAACTCACTATTTACTTATACTTACTATATTATCTAGAGGGGCTGAAAACATTAGCATATTTACCAACTACCAGCCATAGTAATATAAGTTTTATATCATTGTGAATCAAATGCAGACTAAAAAGGTCACATTAACAATATTACCTTTCAAAGATTCTTTTTGGTTGGAAATAGATATGTCATCAGTCCTCACAAGAAATCGATGTGGATTAAACTTGCCAGCATCATTCCCCCAGTTTAAATTGTCCGTCTGAACCAACTGAACGGGCACAACAATAATTGCACCAGCAGGTACCACCGTACCATTTTTCAGGGTCAAATCTTCAACAAGTACCAAAAGAAAGAAGAATAAGTCACTCCATCAGTAAGAAGAACTTTACATGTGATTCTTGAGACCAATATTTCAGAAAGGTTAAGTAGTAGAGATGCCGCAAACAATAGACAGTGAAAGGATAGTTTTAAGTTCAGGAAAAATTGAATGCCAGTTCCAGAGAGAAGAGACCGCGATCCAAACGACCCCAAAAGCATCACATTTGAAGTAAATATTTTTTTTAATCAAAATTTAATGCTTACTCATATTTAGTACCTAATTCCCAACATCAGCTCCTATATTGAATGGAACAGATTCAACCATTCCATTGAATTTCAGAAAGTTCATCATAACAAGAATCGGAGAGCACATTTAAGGCAATAAAGTTCTTCCGTATCTTGCAATACTATAGAGATGTCTATTGATGAAAATGGAAAGGAAACTCTGCAACCAAATGCAATTGTTTGCAAAACATACTGATGAAAGGCTGAAAATAAAGCTTCTTCTCCAGTTGAAAGATGTGTTCATACTCAGATAAATGATAGTATACCATTCTGAAAAGTTTTACTTACATTAGAAGAATATTACAGTAGAAGAGAACCAAAAGCCATAATGACAGATGGAGATGACTGAAAAGATGAATATTAAATACCATTTCTGAGAGAGCATCTTTGCAGCAAAGGTCCAGCCGGAAGAAGACGAGCCGATTCATATACAGTTGCCATTAGATTGGGCATCACATCAACATTGTGTTGATCTGATATTCTCCTGACATTTTGCGCCATAACTATCTCCTCATGAATCTGTCAAAATAACATCATTAATCAAAAACATGTCCAATGAGAAGGGCATGAACCCCTTGACTTTTCCTGACAGGGAGAGAAGTGCTTTAAAGTAGAATCACAAGCGAACACAAATATAGTGATTTAGATTCATCATTGTTTAATAAAGAATTAGAAACATTTTCATAGTCAACCCTTTTAGAGTTTTAGAAGGACGTTGGCCTTAAGAAATCCATGGAGCTTAACGAGAAGCATTAAGCGAGATGGAATGACTTTAGCAATTTGAGCATAAACAAGAATAAACCGAGAACTATGTTGTTACTCGCATTCAATCTGAAGTCTGAACCATAAACGCCCTCACTCCAACCCCCTGGAAAAGTATGCATGCACTTTCACTTTAGTGAGCAAAGAAATAACACCTTAGTAAACATAATGGGTTTGCACAGTTCCAATGTATACAATGGACCAATACAAGAAGAAAATAAAATAAAACACAACTTTTTCCAAGATATATCTAGAAAAGCGCGCGCACACACACACTCACTCACTTTTAATCTAAGAATTCATGCCAAATCATTATGAATTTTAAATTTTCAACAACGGTTTTAAAAACTGTCAAAAAAAGAGGCACCTTATCCTGTATGTCGTGGTGTGTCACAAGCCTTATTAAGATATTAGCAATAAGTGCCGACACAGTTAGAGACCCATGAAACATGAGACTTATAATTTCGCCACATGGATCATAATCTGTTCCATCAATGTCACCAAAATCCCATAAGAATTCTGACTTGCAGTTTTCCCTGCATTCTCTGATAAGATCCTGTGTTAAGCCCTTCAACTTAGTACATGAATCCTGATACCTCCAGAATTCCTGTTTCCAGAAAGGAGTAACACCATAAGATGCCCAATAGCAGGCATCCTTAGCAATCTTCATCAACAACTCCTCATAGACAGTTGCTTTGGGCCAAGCCAAAAACATATCTCCAAATATTGTAGCTCCCAGGAAGGTAAAAGCTATATGCTGAGAAACCTTCTCACAGTCTACAACGCCTTTGGCTGTTCCAATTTGAGCTTTTACTATGATGTCGGTCAATATTTTCTCAGGAAGTAAACTTGCTCTCTCAGGCAATAACCCTCCAAGTTTCAATTGCAATGACTTCCGTTGATGTTCCACCTGGTTCAAACAAGTTCAAAGGTAAATACTCAAACAATTAGAATGACATAAAACATGCACGGTGACATATACTTGGACTCCTAGAACATCAACGTTATTGAACAAAAAACCTACTAAAGAATCAAGCACAGAGAATTTTTAAAGACATTGGAGAATATTTTTTGCTGACATGAGCACAAAAATTAAGACATAATTGACCGAAGGCTAAGATTGCCATTGTTACTTGGAGGCCATTCAAGTTTCAGAAACAGCAACCCTTGCCTTCTTGAACAAGCACATACATCTAAAACCACAGAAGTCCATAGACCCAATACTGGAAAAAACACTTCCAATAGAAGGCTTTAGGGTGATTAACACTACACGCCTGAAGTAGACATATTATCAGGATTTAGGGATGTGCTTTTAAGATTTTAGGATAGACTGCAGTATTAAATGAAAAAACTTGGTGGTCCTTTTCAATCTTTCTAATATCAATGAAAGACATCAACATGCTATATTTGGAATAACTATTCCCTAGACGAAAGACTAATCATCCATATAGCATACTATAATATTCGATAAGATAAAAATCATTATCACCAACTACAAACTATCAATAACACATGATTAAATATTCAAAGTCTTTTCCTATCAAATACATTTCATGTAAGGATATCATGACATGTTTTCCATTAAATACATTAAAATACTTATAACTTGCACATTTTAATTTCATAAATCTATTCAAATAATACAAAATGTATTAAAATAAATTGTATTTTTTAGGAAAATATGGCTGACAAAATAGGTTTCACAGAAAACAATCAAGCATGAAGAAAAGGCAGAGTCACTATTGAATTGATTTATTTTTATGGGAAATCAGTGTATCAAGCTGCTAATGAAAAGTGTAAATGCATTGCGGTCACCCCTAACAAGCTCTCTGACATCGAAATGCCAAACCTTGTGAAGCACCTCGTTATTAGATGGATTGCTACAATCTCTCATCAAAATTGGAAATGTAAAATTCTGCCTTCTATTTTACATACAATAACTTAAGCTTATTGAGGTAAAAACTCTTTGCAATAAATGAACCGAGTAGACAAGGTAATGATCCCCCAAAGTCCACAACCAACTATGGAACTCTAACACAATTGATTTAAAATTCCTTCTAAATCTTAATTATTGGGATGGAACAACATTAAATATTTAATAAATCTAAACTCCTCCTTTTGTGCGAGGAGTTTACTATTTTTTTCATAAAGCCGAACACGTACTTTTTCTTTATAAAACTTTTCAGGGACTGGTTGCGCTGAGTTGAAAACTCTAAATCTACAGTTTCGTCTAGCTTTTGATACTATATTGAATGATCATATCATCTAAAATATTTGACCTATTTGAGAGAATGGGAGATATAATATCTCCAACAAGCACAAATGTTGTTAAGAGAGCAATGAAAAGAGAAGAGAGAAAGAAGGCATGTGGAAATAAAACACCTTGTCAAAAGATGATATGAAAAGACTTGATTTTCCAAAAGCCAGACGAAATGCCTTCCCAGTCAATGGCAACTTATCCTCTGCCTTCAAAAGAACCTCTTTGATAAGTTCTGCATCCGCTATTGAGACCACAAGTTGGGTTGGACCTAGCCAGAGTTTCACGACACCACCATACTTCTTGTGACACTTGAAAAGGATATCTGAAATGGAAAACGCAAACATACATCATAAGTCATAGCAATTTCCTAACACTTGCTATCCAAAGCCAAGTAGAATTAATCAATGTAAAACCATTTCGGTGTACAGTCATCTAGTACTACAGCCTTATCTCGCTGTCTCCACTTCCAGAAAAACAAACATTAACTGTACAACTACTATTTATTTTGAGGGTTGGCAGCTAATATCTGATCTCAAGTTTATTCTCTTTTTTTCTTGCCTGTTACCCATTAAAATCAGTCTTTAGCTGTTTAAGTTTAAGGTTCCCGCAGTTGCAACACGTTATGCAGCAATTCTACAGATTATGCAGTACTCAATATGCAGCATATTCCTCAACGCCCACAGAATTTACTGAATTGCACGGAAATGCGAATCTGCTAAACCCAGATCTAAAAATACAACCTGACGACTCAGACTGACCCATTCACCCAATCATGAGATGCTAGCTCGGTTCTTGATTTTTCTTAATTATGCAAGTAGATAGCATATCAAATCATCCAAATTTACGTTTTTTCCCCACTCTTTCCTACATGTCAAGAGATTAGTCCCACGCTATAATTTCAGCACAACTAACTTTAGAGTTTAGACACGCTTCTAATGTCAATAGAATCTCTGAAGAAAAATGAATAATCAAACTACAAAATTAGGAGCTAAAATAATCGAATAAAATAGAGATAAGATGAAGTGACAAACCAGTGAGATTGGAGCGGGAGATGAGGAGGCCATGCCCATAAAAGGAAGGAGAAGGAGGACCAGGAATTGGGCGAGCTTTGGTCCATAACCCGAAAACCTTTGCTAATTTTCCGAGTAAAAAAGCGGTGAAACTTATGAGAGATAACCAGAGGAAAGCATTAAGCTCGCGTTCAAGGCAAGACCACATAGTTGCCAAGCATCGATTCCACTGCTTCGGAGTTCGGAGTCTGTATAGACAGAGGGGGGATGAGAGAGAGAGAGAGAGAGAGAGAGAGAGAGAGGTGGTATTATATTTATTGTGGATTTTGACTTCAGAAAGAACAGAGAGGAGAGCGAGAGAGACAGACAGACGGAGAAATAGTACAATTGGCGCTTTTGACTTTCCATGTATAATTTAGAATTTATGAATGAAGAGTTGGTTTGAACTTTGATCAAATCAATAATTACCTTCAAAATTATTTAAAAAAAAAAAAAGAAAAATTACGCCACATCACTCAGAGTAAGAACAAGAATTTTATTATATAATTTATATTTTTATACTCGGTCTAATTTAAAATTGTGTTGAAATCATGGTATAAAGTTGCGACGGCTACGGATACTTGTATTATTTTGTTATTTGGAGTTTGTAAGCTCATGATATATAATGTGAATATTTGATATGCTTCCGCGATTTTGAATTGCTCTGATTTTATTATCTCTTGGTACTTGATTGGTTAAGGGTTAGCTTTCGTCTAGCAAAATGAGTGTGTTGTGTCTCCGTTCGCCTTGACTTGGTACGTGTATGGACTTTCCATTTCATATATGGGTCGGGTCTTGATGCGGGTGGATGTGACGTCAAGTGCTCGAGCGCTACGACGTGCACCTACAATCTTGACTCAGCATAAAAAATAGACATTGACATCCTAACAACATTCAGAGAATAATCTCTGCTCCATGATCAGCACTCCTCCTCCTGCAAATGGTCCCCTCCAGCCATCTCTTCCCTCAGCTCCAAGTCCGTTGGATCTTCAATGTGATGGACGGCCGGAATTGCTTGTTCATTAAGATGAACATGAACCCTTGGATTAATCGCACCTTCTTTAGCGGTTGAGATTTGTGGCCCATAAGTTAGGCCGACGTTGTTTTGCTTCATGAACATAAATCCAATCCTACGGCCCTAAAGTACACACATCCAACGGCTCAAGTTTAAACTGGTGTTAGAGCCAATTGTAAAGCATTCCATGGGCTGTCAATGGGTCGGATTTTAATCCGAATCCGCTCCGAGTCCGATCCGAATTTTAGCATATTCGTCCGATAAAAATATTCGATGGATCATATCCGATTGTAAATATTCGTTATCCGAAATAAATGGAGCGAATATGGATTTAAGGAATCCGATCCGTTAAGAATCCGAATCCGATATTATATATAATATTTAATTAAATAAATTATTTATTAGTACATAATATTAAGTAAAATGATTAAAATTAAAAATTTCACATATTTATCATTTTAAATAATAAAAAAGTTTTAATTTTTTACTCTAAAAGCATATATTTTCTTTTATTAATAAGTTTAAATTAATTTATTTTAAATGAATATAAAAAAAATATCAAATAATTCATTAAATAATAATTATTTATTAAATATTATGTAATTATATTTATTTTTTATATCAAATTTGTTATTTAAAAAAATAAAATTTATTACTAATCGGGTCGGATCTTTTGCCGGATCGGATCCGACCCGATTATCTATGGATTCAAAAACAATGAATCCGAATCCTATAGAATTCGGATTCGGATCCGATATTCGGATTCTCTTATCGGATTCGAATCCGGAATCTTCTGATCCGGTCCGAATCCGACCCGTTGACAGCCCTATTCCATGACATAAGATTGTTTGTTGGCGGTGTTAGGTCCAGCCCAATATGGCCCAAGGAAATGTCAAAGCCCATCAAACCAATCATTTTCATGAAGAAACGTAACAAAGTTGGATTTGTTTTCTTTTAATCTCTAGGCGGTTCAAGAAGGTGCAGCCGCATCATTTTTCTGCATGCAAAGTAGCAGCAGTAGCAATTTTTGCATAAAAGAACAGAGCACTCTCTGTTCCATTTTTCAGCAGTTTTTCCAGCGGTGGCAGTTTCATCAAGCACATGATCGGGAGGTCATTTGTCGTCCGATTTTGCTGAAATTTTAACAGCACATTCCCAACACGTTAATCTTGAATCTGAACGGTGGAGATCGGATTTGAAGCACCGTAGGTCAGTTTTTCTAGTGTGAACAGTAGCTACGAATTTTGACCTATTTTGTGTTCTTCGTCTTTGTGATTCTTGTTGGATATCCTTAAGAATCGGTTTGTTCGGATTTAGAGTTGTTATTGTTGGTGTTGGAACTATTGTATTTGTGCCTCGTGTTTATAGTGAAGATTTATTTTGGGTCTCGTCGGTCCCGTGGTTTTTACTTTTCGATTTGAAGAGGTTTTCCACGTTACCCATACTATGTGGAAGTATCGACGTAATTTCATAGTCTCTATTGTTGTTGGCTGATTTGATTATTTTGTATCCGTTGGCACATTTGGTAAATTACTTGGTTGAATATTTGCTGGGAATTTAGAAAGGAGAAGCTTGATTTCCGCTGCGTGTATTCGCTTTGTTTGATATCCCTTTTTTAACAGGCGGCTCAAACGTTTCAAAAAAGATTAATTAAATCGTAATTTCTTAAACACCCTATAAATTAGAAATAGAAATTGCAAGCAATAAAGGATCAACTTTTGAATTAAATCTTTTAACTTTCATTGCATTTATGTTTCCGTTTCCCAACAATTAGAAAATAGAGAAAAAAGAATTTGAGTTGAATTGGGCGCATCTCACAAAACCTAATGGTAATTGTATTATATCACTCTAACCTTACCTAATATGACCTAATTGATCGCCTACAGATCGCAAATAGAATCTCTATGAAGCTGTTACTAAGATAATCTTATTTTCCTTAGTAATATAAAAACATAATAATTTATTTTTGTTTTAAATAATTGAAAAGAAAATAAGTTCATGGTGTTGGCCTTTCAAAACGGATATAATCGTACATGACATCACTAAAGCGCCCTTCATTTCTTGTTTGCTTCAGATATATCGTATTTTTACCAACAATAAGTTGGCTTCCTGCTATGCCAATACTATAAGAATGATACAACCCGTGGATGCCATGTCTTGCAACTGCATTATCCTTGCCGACGAGACCCGTGGTGAAGTGTGGAGAGGAATTCAGATTATTGACGTGCACCTTCAAACATGAGAAGTTGAAGCTATTAGCGTCATTTCTCAAAAAAATAATATAATATTTTTTTGGCACACAAGAAAATATATGAGATCTTTCACTAGACATAATCGATACAAAAAGTATGTATTATATTGATGGCTATATATATATGTCTATAGTTGAAAAACATAAATTAGAAAAAAGCTACATATATATTCCTTTGAAACACTTAAAGGTATTTCGGTGTACGCAACTAAAAATATAACTCCATAATTTTATTATTAGAAGAAGCAAAGTTCTAGTAATTAGCATAATTTTTGTAAAGAAACGAAATTCAAACTGAATTTAAAACTTCAAAGCATAAGCATGCACAAAAATAAAACTATAATACAAAAATGAAACGATAATAGAAATTGGGAAAATAAATATCGCACTTGTAATTCGGCATTGTTTGCTGATGCGAGTGCCATTTGAAGAGTGTAATTTGCTTTCCTTTTAACATATCTGAGGTCAAAAATAATTTGCCAAGTTGTTGCAGCGTACAAACCATTGCTCATATCCCTGTGTTGCAATATATAGCAGTTGATAGCATATATATAATCTTAACCTACAAATGAATTGGCCCTATCTTATTGTAATTTAAATGTTTACCTAGTGACGTGAGCATAAAACCAGTCTTTTCTATAATCACTTGTTCCAATAGTGTAAACTAGATCAGTTTTTGGGTAAATATCCTTGTAGCGGTTCCAAATTCCGTATTGCCGAAACCTGTAAAATAAGAAAGTTATTGAATTAACTAACTAGACAAGCAATACATACATGCATTAATATATTGAGAAAGTATATATTCATTATCTCTAGCTAGGTAGATCAGGGTCGAACTTCTCAATTTTGCCCGTTGTGTAGTTATGTATTTTGAATTTTGGATCAGGATCTGGAATGAAAAACTCGGCAGCCGAGCGATCAGGTATTCCAATCTCCCACAATGTGAAGCCTTTCCTTGGAACCTCAAAAACTACATTCTTTGCCTCAAGATTAGATCCTGAGGAGATATTAATGATGCTGGAAGCATATTTATAGTCTCCAAAAACTCCAGGTATCCACGCAAATAAGTTGTAAGTTCCAGGTATCACATCTTTAATTAAGAAATTTCCATTGCGATCTGTTCGTGTCCAAAATTGATAGCCCTGCAAAAGAAATTACATATTCATTCTATCTAGAACCTAACATACAAGCTAAGCGTCATTCTACCCAAAAATGTTAATTATGTAATTGTTGTCACTAATTATTTTTGTTATTACCTTAGAACCTAACATGTAGGTTAAATTGATCATATTTTTCCGTTCAAATGTTCATATTCGATGTACTTTCGTATTCCCACTTGGTATATTTATATGTAATTTATGTGTGTGAGTGTTTATGTATACATGTATGTTGATAGATAAATATGTAGATAAAGATATAATATTCATATAATATATTTTGTTAGATAAACGGGAGTAAATAGTCAAAATATACATGTAATAGAGAACTTGAGTCATACCAAGGGCAAAGGTTAAAAGTTTTGAGCATAGTTAGAAACATGGTTACAAACCTTACTTTCGAACTGCCATGACCCAGCAGGTCCTGGAAGTGCTAGTCCTACATGTGCTCCGGCCCTTGGACCAATATGTTTATTAACAAACCTATCAAATCAAAACAAAGTACCTTGATTAAATATTCAGAAATAATTCAACATAAATAGTTGAATAAATTATATCAATAATTAAACTAAAACAATGGGATTAATTATACTCTTTCATCATAAATAAAACCTACTCAAATTTATATGCAAGTAATCACCGGCCACTACTTTTCATACATATGTTTTATTTTCCTCTTTTCCTTCCATATTTAGCCCCAAAAAGGACTCCATTATTCTTTAATATTTTATTTTATATATGTAATGCTTTATACCTATCATGAACAAGCAATTGGCCGTGTACTGCTCCTCTTTGGTTAGCTTTAATGAAGTCTTCTGAAAGCGGGAAATTATATGGCCAACTGGAGACCTCATTTTGCATCTGAAAAAATTAAAATTAATTGAAATTACAAGAATTTGAATAAAAAACCATAAACATTTATAATAATCTGTTTTTTTCCTCCCATCCTGTCATTCTGACCAAATGAATTTTACTGTTTCCATTTGGCATTTAATTTCAAAAACAATCAAGAAAATAAAAGGAACTAAATCCTGTCATATGATTCTTATTTCATATATACATGTATGTAGATGACGAGTACCCGTTCTTTAGCGTCGTTCCAAAGGAGAGATGGATTGGTAGTTGCAGAAGGATGAGTGTTGAAATAGACATAAACAGGACCAAGTACCTTCTTCCAATACTCTTGATTCGTAAACTCGAGAGCAAGACCAATCCCAGCATAATGTGTGCTAATAAACATCTTTGCATAGACAAGCTAATTAGTAATTATATATGTTGAACCACTTGGATTCACTTAACAGTTGTATCCTACAAAGAAGTTGCTATATATTACATATAAATGTTTGTTGAATATGAAATTATAAATAATACTTATTAGATGTTTTCAATAAAAATATAATTACTCTTTTTATATTTTTTAAATTAATGATAAATGAAATAATAATTAATAATAAATAAATTGAAGTCCCCCCCTTCACTTATTTTGAAAAAAAGAAAAAGTATTAGTTGCAATGAATTCAATTAATTTATTCAATCTGTAGTGCCTATCCGAGGTAATAGAGCTGGATGGTCCTGTTCTCATGTCGAACACTCTTCAACAGTCGGACCAACTTGTCTAGGCCGGAGGCCCGGAGGTAATTCAAAAGTTAGTTTTCCGATACTCATCCTTTATGCGGAGCCTAAATTGCTACGTATAACACATGTCAAATGCTCCATCGTGGCACTAGGTGTTGGTTAGACAACGTGTCATGTAAAATGGTATTTTAATTTTTTTATTTATGGGTATTATTTACAAACATTTGGAAGTAAGATGGGATTTCTTTTTTGATTAATTAAAAATAATATATAATTCATTAAAGCAACAACTTGATTCTTATAGTTAATCAATCTTTTTTCATATAAAAATCAAAGAACTAAAGAAAACACAAATTATTCAACTAGCAAAAAATTCTTACAGAAAGTACTGTTGGACCAACGTGAGAAGTAAGGTCTTGTTTCACAGGGCCACCAGTTCGAAACTCATTGCTTGGTGTAATCATCCAAAATCCCACATGTTGATCAGTACTTACCCAACCATGCACCTTGTTGTCTTGGTTGTCACACGAATAAAAGTATTTATCATCCACCTAGTGCGCATTACATATTAAATTAGTTACCTAATTAATCTTACTTTTTAGTTGGTGGTGAACTTTCTTGGTGTGAAGAAGAAACTTAATTATGCATATTTTAAATTTTAGCAGTATATGCAATAATTGGAAAATTAGCTACAAATGGTTCGTTAAAATATTTGAAAATAATAATAATTGAATGTTATGACACAAACTAGTTTCATGCGCATATAAATTTTAGGAAGAATAATAAAGTAAATAGCAGGTGTAATATATTTTTTCATATAATTGATTAAGTTAAGCTAACTAAGTTTATGGTAGAAGAAAAGTAATGTTAATAAGTCTTAATTAGTCCAATGTAATTTCTAAAGTAGCAAAACGAAAATAATATAATAACTAAACATTTAATTACCTCTCCTTTGAACTTAGAGTTAGTTGGATTGGTTAATAGGACAGCTTCCTTATAATCAAGGACCTTTCCTGTAGCACGATCCTTGGGCGTTGGCATAATCCTTTGCCTCTCATCAGAAATAGCCATGTAGTTAAACCTATACATACATTATTTGAATAGATTTACTTAAACTAATTTTGAATAAGGAAATTTTCTGATTCAAGAATGAGTAGTAAATTTTGATAAAATAATAGATATATGTTAAAAAGTATAAAAGTAATTAAAGATTTTTGTTAGGTACTTGTCACCGTGAAGCTTAAACACAACTCTTCCTTCCGGGAGAATGAAAGCTGGCCATCCTTTTAAATGTTCAAGCACGACATATGTATAGAATCCGGGGGAGCCACGCAACATGATGAATCTGCAGCTTTGTCATATCAAAATTTCAAATACAAAATAAGTTCCTAGTTTCGTATAAATTGTGAAATGTTTAAATATTTAAACAACGATATATTAATGCGAAAAACAATCTAAAATAGATAAATCTCATGACTCTTATACTAATAATTTAGTTTTAGCTCAGTTACTCTCCTTAATTAATTAAGACTTCTCAAGCTTAGTCCTACGCTTTGTTCACAAATTTCGGTCTTCCTTTGATATTTACATTTGGATTTTGTTTTCCTAATTTTCTTCTTCTGTGATTCCAAAGCAAACAACCACACTCCACAACCTTAATGGGAGATGCGTAATTCTGCGTGCTAGTGCATTTGTATGAAATCACACAGTGTAATATCTAACATAAGTTCGAAAATAAAAATATAACGACTTCTATTATGTATCAAGCGATTGTAAGAAACACAAACAATCTCTTGCGAGTTCTCAACCAAATTGGAATGAAGACTTAAAATAATAATACCTAAGAAGCTACTAACAATCCACAAAAGATAACGGGGTTTGTTGCACTAAAAACCCTATGATATATACCTAATTAGTATTTCGAACCCTATGATTTGAAATGTCTCAAAGCGAACCCTGTGATTATATTAAATTAGCACTCAAAACCCTACAACCATGGTGGTTGTCATGACTATAGGATTTTGAGTGTTAATTTAGTGCTAATTTAATACAATCAGGGGTTCTTTGGCACATTTCAAATCACAAGATTTGGAGTGCTAATTAGGTATATTATAGGGGGCGTCCAAACAAAAAACTCAAAATAACGCTAAATCTAACTGCTATGAAGCTAAACAATGACTTGACAAATAAAAGCTAAACAATGACTTGACAAATAAAAAACTCAGATTTGAAGCTAATAAACTACTACAACCTATGATTTGAAGCTAAATAGAATATAGAAAACTTCAACTAAAGAGTTTCTTGTGTTTTAGGATGCTATGATGATGATGATGAACGCTGATCCCTAGCATGCGTATTTATAGGCTTTCCCGCTCGATGATTCCAGTCCGTTAACACTAGCTATACATTTTTCCGAAACCGTTCAAAAGTTTCCTACTTGAAAACCAATCCACGTGGACTGGTTGTTCCGCTAACTAGCGTTGGTTTTTCACCCCTTTATCAACCATTTCGACCGATCCATACCCCACCCCTCTTATTTTCCGAGAAAGAGGAACAGGAAAAAGCCATCAAGCATCCTTTGAGCTCAAGGATCAAGCCCTAACCTCTTCTTCTCCGCCAGTAAAGGTAAGGAACATGTTCTCCTTATCTTGAGTTTCTATTAAATATCAATTTCAAGTCATGAAAGCATGTATATATATGTGTTGGTTGAAGATAATAAATAGTGTAGGGATTTGATTTTAACATGATTAAGCTTGTTTTGTGGATTATATGTGTTGGAATGTGTTTTAATCAAGTTGTTTTGTGGTTTTTATTTTGTTTTGTGGTTGCAGGACGTTTTGGGTGGGAAAAAAGGGGACTTTTTCCTTGTTTTTGCCATTGCAGGTCTTTTTTTTTTTACCAAACAACTCAACACGGCCATGTACACTTGACAGGGTCATGTTAGTTTTTGGGCTAATTTTTACACGATCATGTACACCTCATACGTTTAACCACTGAAACCTCTTTGAGTGTAGAGTATTCTGCAATTTAAATCACGTTAAAATCATTCTTGAGAAGATTTATAACCGATCCAAATTGGTGTCACCAATGTGCTAAAAATCTACCTTTCCCCAAATTCGGATCTAAGCCATTTTTTAATAACTGTCAACTAGAATCCGAGCTGTATATGGTTAGAAAGCCCTATTTGTCAAGTTTTATATTTAACAAACAAAACTCAATTCCCATTTCTCAAACTCAAGTTATAACCGTTTTTCTACACCTTGGGCGATTCGAAAAACCTTCTAGATTTCGCTTATTCTTGCTCGAAGCCCCATTTCCATGCTTCATTTCTATTTTTCTTGTGTTTTTCCACTCCGAGCTTGTCCTTAACTTGTAATGGCGTGCTTACATGTGCATGATTGAACTTATATGTAACTTACATGGGCTGAATTGCATGTATTATGTGCACGAACCACGCGTACACCATTGTTAAGTGTTTAAATGTCGTGCTAGGCATTAATTGTGCACATGAACATGCCCCGTCTTGTGCATTTTGTTTATATGTGTATTAAAGGATATGTGATCTTTTTTGTACGATTTGAATGTCCTTTAAATGCGCATAAGTGCTCTTGTATGTCACGGCTATGACTCATAAGTATATGAATGATATGAAATATGGTCTTTGCATTTAAGTATGTATCTTTTGAAATCATATGCATCGTCATGCGTCTATATGGTTTGTGTATGAGTCTAAGTCCCGTGTTTTGTGTTTAGTTGGTTCAAGTTCGCACCAGGGCGGTGATTGATCTTTCGTGTAGATTCCGGGAGAACCATTTGTTTCGTCTTCGGCTTTGTCGGTATAAGGTGAGGCTAGATTTATTAGTCATGATCCTATAACTTATGTGCTCGTTTTCAATTGCAAGCGACTAATAAGCCTTATGTATAAGTCAATGTGCGCTATAAAGAGTATTTTATGAATTGCTAAAGGTTTCAAGTATGAAATGAATGTGCAAACATATATAAGCTTGAAATGTTTATTAAAATTTTGCAACATTAAGCTACGCTTCAAACCGTGTTTCACTCAATCGGGTTAAGGAAATGCAATGGGACGAACAACCATGGAATGACATGGAGAGGTATGTTGAGAGTATGCTTGTTGGAAGGTATGATATGAAATGGTAAGCAATGATATGCTTATGAATGCGGCGGGGTATATATGTAATAAATGTAATGTAATGTTGGGTCCCGAAAAGGCAAAAACTGTGAGATGGGAACACCGGGACGGCAGCGGGCAGTCAATGAAGCCTCGGGAATATTTTCACATAATAAGGATCAACCTGGAACCCATTAAGAGGTTTAGTGGGGGGATGGAGTCCTGAGGTGTGAGAGTCATGCACTCATGACCTCGACATATAATGAATGGCGAGGGCTAGCTACCCACCGAAGTTTGAGGTAATGTTAATGTTCATGTTAATGTAAATGTTTTGTTTTGAATGAATGAGTAAAGGTTGGTGAACGTGTTTTGTAACCACTGAGCTTATGTTATAGTTTGTTCTGATTTGTAAAACGGTGATAGATTCGTTAAGTTTTGATAAAAATTGAGGAACATTTTGATTAAAGTTAATGAACAATTGATATGAAAGTTGTGTAACGTATTGTAATAAAATGTAGTGAAATGAAACGTAATGAAAAGGAATGTTATGATGTATTTCCAAAATCTCTCTATATGTATTATCACGGGTGAAATATTTTGTTGTGCAAAACCTATCCTCGATTTATGAATATTTGTGATTTGAACGTTCAGGTTCATCTTATATATATGTAGTGTGCGTGTGTTAACCCCTCACTCAGTCCATGGACTGACCCTCGCCCCACCTATGTTTTTAGTTGTAGGTGTAGGTTCAGAGTTCGAATTAGACAGAGTGTGAGTCGGTCTGAGTTTGTCTACTTTTAGTATGTCGAGTCTTTATCTTGTGTTCAGACTATGTATAAGTTTAATATGATTATAGAATTGTATTGGTGTCCTTGTCGGGCTTGATTATGTTTAACGTATTGTGAATTGTGGCCTATGAACCTCTTTGCTATGCATTCTAGTTGGGCCTATGAGCCAAGTTTTGCATACTTGTCGTATGTTTTATTTATGTCGATTTGTTGCCATTGCTTGTGTATGTTAGCTTAAGGTGTGTCTGTCAGTCTCCCATTCGCTTTGGAGTGTGCATATATATAGACTTTCCATTTCGTATACTTGTCAGATCTTACTTCTTAGTGTGGAGGGTGTGGTGCACCACCGTGCTAAGCACTACAAAATGATCGTTAAGAATTGAGCCACTACGGCGTCAAAGTCACACATTTAACCCTGTATTATGTCTAAAGCAACGGACAAGAGGAATCAACCAATAAAATCCTGTAAGGGATCATCACCAAAGCCGTTGAAAAGAAGCTAAGATAGTGGTACAAGCCCTTATCTAAAATATTATAAGCTTATTGAACCAGTTGAAGATCAAGCATAGCTAGCACTCCATTCAAGTTGGCAGTCAATATTGGGTTCCCTAAGTTTTCTAAATCGCTAGGAAATAGGAAGAAATTTGTATTTGATGTGCTATGGGTGGTTGGAGTGGCAATGCTGGTATCTAGGTTGACATTAGTCGTTTTCTAACCGCAATCGATTGACGTCTTTCCTTAATTCCATCCGCTGCACAGTTTCATGCATTACCTCCACCTCCCACTCTTAACACGCTATCTTTTAGACTTAAATTGGAGTCTTTAAGTTGCAATTCGGCTACTTGGATTTTTATGACAACCTATTTCATGACATCCCACCTCTTCAACGACTTGAAGAATTATTTGTTCATTTATGTCCTATTGTTTGGCCCAGTCATCTTCTGACTCAGTTAGATCCCAAGTATTAAAATTTTTGTTTGTCCTCTAGCTATGAGAACTTTGAGTTTGTTGGTAGAGAATTTTGCTTTTGGTTATTCACCCTGTAGTCCGACCGAGCGTGCCCTGAAGTTGTTTGCCTAATTTTCTGATTTCGAAGGTCTAAAGAAAGCAAGTAGCAACCATACTCCTCACTTTTAATGGGTGACGTGTAATGCTAGAGTGCCAGTGAATTTGTATGAAATCACACAAAATCTAGTATCTAACATAGGTTCAAAACTAAAACTATAACTACTTCTACAATGAATAGCTACTATATGAAATGCAAATAATTTCTTGTGAATTTTCAACTTGCCTAGATTCAGGATTTAAAATAATTATATCTACACAACTACTAACTTCCTACAAAAGCAAAATAGCACTAAATCTAACTGCTATGTTGCTAAATAATGATCGGATGAATATGGAAAATAGAGAATTGAAGCTAATAAACTACTATAACCAATGATTTGAAACTACTATAACCAATAATTTCTTATAGTGCTTTAATATCGTTCTATTGTCGGGGGTTGGTACTGAATAATACTAGCTTCTCATCGTTTCTATTATTTTACTGATGTTGCTATTAATAATTCTTCGTGTTTTGTTAATGAGGTTATATACATACTGTAGAAACCCAAGGTTACTACTGTGCTATTCTTAAATTATCCATGATTGAAAGAATTTGATTATTTTGAGATTAGAGAGTTTTGCGGATCAAGTTTGAAATAATTCACGTATCAGTACCTTAATATTCTGGCATTGTAATGCTTTACTGAGAATTGAGTTAATTTTGTTTTGTGGGTTTTCACAAATTTATAATTTTATATTTATATGCATGTGGAAAATACGTATTATGGCTGTGCAGGTATGTTAATGGATTCCTTGCTTTTTAACGGCTGATTTTTTTTATTATTTTTATTGAAAATTTTGTGTTTCCGCTATTGAAGGTGAGCCTTCACGAAACACAGAAGCGATGATAAGAAGTCACTGGCGCGGCTAGCGGCGGATCAGTATAAAGCCGCTGGCGGTGGTGCGGAGTCCAAACCTCAAATAACTTTTGGTACATTATTCGGGAAGCATACAAAATGCCTGTTTCATTTTCCCTTAGCGACTATGAATTTCATTTAAGGTTGAATGGTGGTGTGTTTAATGACTTAGTTTTTTACATTAACAAATCATTATCATAATTGATTGGTCTTCACATGGAATTTGAACTTGTTTTCTACGTAATCACTAATGATGATATAGTTAGTTGTTGGTGAAATGAAAGATATGATCAACTGGGTGGTGGTAGTACTTTGGGAGCTTAAAGACTACTTGTACAAGGGCATGGTATGTACCTTACCTTTTCAATATTTTGTTCTTGTACTATTAGTGTTTTCTTTCCAGTTAGAGCTCTTTTTTTGCAACTTCTCTCATTCTCTTGCTTATGCGAATCGTCAATGCAGTGTCCTAATATAATACCTTGGCTTGCTTATTTGATTTTTTGTTGGTATGTTATGTTCTTTGCACTTGTGTTTTTTGCAATCTAGAATTTCTGATGTTCTTGACACTTCTTAAAATATGTTGTAATTATTGGGGCTTATATTTCATAATTCCAATAATTAGATACTTTCTAGTTTTATCCTTTGTTGGCTCCTAAAATCTTGTTGCAATCTATTAGATTCTAATAAAGATGGACCTCCACAAAACGTTGGATCATGGATAAAATACATTGCGGCTTGTAGCAAATAAGGTATATATATCTAATATCACTACCAACAAATCCTATTTTCTTTAATTGATTTTACGTTATATGGGATCACTAATTATGCCTCGAGTTATTTGAGTAAACCACCAAGCTTTTCTGAAAATTATTTAACTAAACATTTCTCTCTGTTTTTAATGACACCAATTGTCAATTGAATGACCGGAGAATAGAGCCCCATTGTCAATCCTATTACTTTTAGCTTGATTAACCTTTCAGCAATTTTTGTTAATTTGAAAATTTTGGAATGTCTATTGTTTCTAAGCAGGAATTCAAGTCTCGATCGACAACTTGCAGGCCTATCAATGGTAGTGTATGAAGGACATGCTCTCAGTAATGATTTTCTTCAGAGAACAAACTATGAAGATGAAAAAAGCAACCAATTGTGATCATGTTTGTTGTTGGCCGAAAATGTATGTAGATTATTTTGTTATTTCAATAGGCAATTTTTGTTTTTCTGTAAGAATAGACAACTTTTGTATATTGAATTATATTTATGTTTTCAAATTTGGATTTGATATATAGTTCTATTTTGAATTATAAGGGCATCTTCCACAATAGGTATAATAATAATTTAAAGGGCTAATCCCAGACACCCTCCTGTCTTTTGGGGCTTAGTGCACTTTGCCCCCTAACCTTTGAATCGATGCGATTACCCCCTTAACCTTTGAAAAATATCACACTTAACACCTTTAGCAAAATAAATCTGTACAAAGTAGATTTCAAATGTGTTGATATTATATATTAAATTGAAGTTCTCGACGCAAGGAACACAGCCATGATCTCGGAACTAAAATCTGACAACCGACGAAGTAGAAATCATCGGTCAAAGATGGTGCATGACGGACGAAGCATTGCAGCTACTTTCGGAGGCTAATAGGGTCGACTAGGGTATGTGCTTTGTTCACCTTGGAGAGATGAACACGATGACGGTGGTTTTGAAGCTTGGGTCTCCGTAACGGATGAGAAATCGACCGTCAAAGTTTGTTAAAAGGGGTTAAGTGTGATATTTTTTAAAGGTTAGGGGGACAATCGCACTAATTCAAATAATAGGGGGCAAAGGGCACTAAAGGCTAAAGGATGAGGGGGTATCTGGAATTAGCCCTAATTTAAAATAAAAGAATATATTAAATTTTATCAAGCAATTCTTATTGAAAAATAATTTTTCATGAAATGAATGAAAATTCCGAGGGGAGTTTCCTCGGAAAATGAGGGACTTCCCAAAGACTAGATTCCGAAAGAAAAATCCCTCGAAAATCTCCGGGAAAGTAGTTTTCAAGAAGAAAAATCTCTCGAAATTTCCTCAGTTTTTCTCGGAAAATCCCTCGGAATATATAGGGAATAACAGTATTAGGGGAGTAAACAATGTTAAACGGATCGGATGTATGATTATCGTATCCTTATCCGTTTATGAATCGAACGGATTCCGATGTTATCCTCTTTAAGCGGATTCGAATAATATCCTCTTTACGCGGATATAAGGCGGATTCGAACGGATGTCGGATTTTAATCGGATTTTCAATTATTCATTTATAGCATAAATTATGGCGCAGTTTGAAATAACTCCCCATCAGTTTGGAATATTTTTACTTTACTACCCATAAAATTATACAACATAATAAGATATAAATACGGCATTAGAACTTTTTAGTACTACATTTTGTGAAAAATATACAACATATTTTGAGAGGTATTTTAAGTACTACATTATGTGAAAATTATACGACATTTTGCCAAAATGGGGAGTTAAGTAAAAATATGATGCCCAATTGAGGATTTTTCCACTGTGAACAAAGGCTGGGTCTGTTCTGGGAGCATCCGCCTCCTCTCGATCCGGAATGCGTAGGAAAAATGATGCAATCGATCCGGGACCGCATTCGCGGTCTGGAAGACAGAAAGACGGCCCCTCTCGCCGAACAACAGGAACTCATTGTCCAGGCCGCCACCCTCGGTGACCAGGGACAGGGAGACTGGAGTTGGATAGTGTGTAATAGTTTTCATCGATGGGAGCGTTCCAGTCTTTCTCCTTACCAGTCTGTCCTCCCAGGCCTTCTGTCTTGCTTTCTTAATAAGGGGAGTTCCTCTCCAACTACTATCCCACATTACCCGATATTTAGTAGTTATATAACGTTAGATGTATATATTTTAGACCGAGGTCTGACTAATTATTATTCACCCTTATTTGACTAATTAGTGGCTGATTATCCTTAATCTTGGCATCCATCCAAAACTAAATAAATTATTTGGCGAATACACAATAATTTAATAATTATTATTACTTTGATGATTACTTTGGGTAATTTTCAGATATAATTTTTTAAAAAGTCATATTTTTGTCCAAACAAGTTATCATAAGTTGAACGTGTGATTATCAATGCTAATTAGTTTTAACAACTACATACATATTTTGAGCAATTATTTACGGAGGATAAAAAAGAAGAATAAAAGATTTTTTTGCTATTCGAACTTTGCCTCTTTTTGCAATTTACCATTCAAACACACTTTCATTATAAACCGTCATCCAATCTTTGGATTTGTAACATATCGTTATCTAATTAAAGTGGTTTTGGTGAAAACACATCTACCATGTATGTTTTATAAACATGCATGGTATCATATTTTTTAGCCAAAACCACCAAAAAATATTTAGATGGTTGTATGTTATAAATGTAAAGATTGGATGACGAAGTTTGTTGGTATGATAAATCGTAGAAAAAACACAAAGTTGGATGGCAAAAAAATCATTTTCCTTAAACAGAAATGCAACAAAAATTAAAATTTGGTTAATAGGAATCAAAATGGATAGAGACGAATTTGTGTTACTAAAATTGAAATTTAGCCTTTGAGAGGACTTGCCTTTTATCAACGTTTAAAGGAACTTTTGTGCTGTCGAATGTCCATACTCGGGAGAATGAAATCTCTGTTTGATTATCATTTTGCATGATGACCTTATAACTTGTTCCCTCCAAACTGCAAAATATCGAAGGGGTTGTAGTTACTAGACGAAAAAAAATATATATATTCTTTACTTTTTATTTTTATTTTTTATACCTGTGAATATTATGATAGGCTGAAATTAAATGAAATTCAATATTTACAAATCACAATCAATATATTTTATTCAAGAAATAATTATATTTGACTACCCTACATTTAAACTTAGGAGTAAAATCTAATTTATCCGATGATATTCAAAATGTTTAAGATACCTCCTTATATTAATTTTATTCCATTTAGATTTGTTGACATTTTAAATAAATTTCAAGAGTGTTTACAAACTTTAAAAAGAAGCACTTATGAGATAAGTGTTTATTTTTAGCAGTTTTGGTGTGTTTGGAAAACCAACTTCTGCTTAACTTAAGCAGAAATAAGTCAGAATTCAGAAGTTAAGCCAGAATCCAGAAGCAGCCAAGAACACGCTTTTGGATTCTGCTTCTGCTTATATAATTTTTTAGATTTATTTAAAATTTTATTTTGATAATAATATCCTTATTAAAACATTAATATTTTTAAATTAACAGTTACTCTAAGTCTTATATACGTTCATTACACTTCCTTTTCTATTCACTATATCCTTCTTTTTGTTTCACTCCAATCAAAATTTCGTAATTTCAAAAAAAATTCATAACTAAAAATTTGCAATTACCAGGTATATCTTTTCTCTATTCTTAATATTTATAAATTTATAAATACAGGTATATATAAACTAATTCTATGTTTGATTAATTATAAATAAACTATAACACTATAATAACTTTTATATTAATATAATACATAAATCATATTATAATGCCAAAAAATGTTTCGAAATATTTTAGGGTAAATTAGTAACTACATTAAAATTAAAAGTGATTATCAACTTTTCTCCGCAAACATTCAATTGAATATTTTTCTGCTTTTTTTTTTTTCAAACTCTCATCGTTTTTACAACTACAATTTTTTATACCTTTCACTTCTGCTTTAACTTTTACTTATTTAGTAGAGTTTGCAAATACCCCTTAGTAGTGACATGTGAACTTCACTCTCCAGATTTAAGAGTGTAACTTATATTTACGTGTTAAAATATTTAAAATATTCTATTATTTTAATATAAATTTTTTTTTCTCCTTTTAATTTTTTTTTTCTTCATCTTGATTTTTTATATTTTTTCCTCTTTTCCACCTAGTACAAACGTTTTTTTCTTCAAACTTTTTTCTTTTTTATTTCTTTCTTAGTTTTAGTTTATTTTTATCTATACTATTATATGAAGCGAGAGAAAATAGTAACTGAGTTTGGTCTCCTGGACTCTTTTTTATTGTTTATTTATTTTTTTAATCCATTTTGTTCTCTTGCATTCGTTATTTATTTATTTATTTTATCACTCAAACAATATCTTCTCAACTTTTCTTTTCTCTTATCCCACCTCAATTCCTTTATTTTTTATAAATTTTTTATCTTTTCCTTTATATTTTATGTTATTTATTCATTAATTTATCATAATTTAATAATTATATTAAAAATAATTATAGAATATATATTAATATAAAAATTAATTTTAATATATTTAAATAATGATATTCTTTATTTGCACAAGCGACGAGTATGCGGGAGTTACTAGTTTCTTATTATTTTTAGTTAGTAGGGATGAGCACATCATCTTCTTCAATAAAAATAAAAACTTATATTTTTTTGTTCTAAATTTAGGTTCAAATGTGAAATTTTAACAACAATTAATAAAAAAAATTATACTTTTCTTCTCTTGATTCAACTTCAAATTAAAAAATTTTAACAAAAAAATCAAATATTGATTTAAATAATAAAAATGAATAAAAGATAATTATTTAGACAAAGATAAATATGCAGTCAATACAAAAATATTAATGCTAATTTAGAACTAATTAATATATAAGAGGTAATTTTAGTTTAAAAAAATATAAAATTAGACTAAAAATTAATTACGGAGGCGGTGTGACTTTTTTAGATATCGCGAGTAGTTGAATTAAAATAAATTTCTTTCAAGCAGGTATTTCAAATATTTTGAATATCATAAGGGGATAAATTAAATTTTATTCTTTAAACTTAATTACAATGCAATCTATTTAAATTTAAAATTACATTTTAGTCCCTAACTTTGAAAATTATTTGTGGTTCCTGAAGTCTCTGTTTAGGGTTCTGTTATGTCATTCCAAAAATATCATTGATTCGTTGTTAAATACAGGAATCGTTTTGTTTATATTTATAAACTGTAGGGATGATTTTGTAATTTTAGTCATATATTCAATGTAAAAACTCATACAACTATTAGAGACATAAGTGTATCAAATTCCGCTAGAATCTTGAAATCAAACAAGATTTCCGCTAGGGCATAACGGGACTAAATATAATTTTTGTAATTTAAATGAATTGTGTTATAATTAGATCTAAATACACGATAATCAAATGTAAATTGCCCATTATGCAATCTATAATGATATGGATATGTACTTACTTGTCAGTTTTATCGTGAGTTCCTTTCTTCTTCCAAACAACATCCCAATGCCTGCCAGTTGAGTGCCATATAATTACATTAATTCAGGAGTGCTTTTATAAGTCCTCATGCTTCATGGCCAAGAAAATGAACCAACGGGCAACGGTATTCTATTGCGTAGCACATTTAATTATAAGCGGGCAGGGTTGGATGGGGTGCAAAGTAGATACGCGAATACGCGAAACATACTTCGTTTAACTAAAAGAAAAAGTTTATCTTTCTATTAAAAAGTTCATTATCGACAAATATGACTAACAATTCTGGTTCTTTTGGTAACTTGGCCATTTTATTTTATTTTATTTTTGGTTCGGGACCATTTCTACATATATCAACTGAAGACGAAATTTCCAGAATAATTCTTATTTGAGTATGAGTTAACAAAATAATATCACTATCAGGAAGATTGGGGTTTTAGTGTAAGTCGATGGTTTCACTGTACGTCAACCTATTAAGGGGGGTCATCGGTAGGTTCAGCAACTTAAGAAACACACCATAACAAACCTACACACAGATTGCTAATCTGGCTTTTACATTTCATCACGAGTTTCCTTTGTATTAATTTATTTATACTTTTTTCCATAAAAACTGGGAAATTTCTAATTTAATTAATTTATAAAGCAACACTACTTTCAAGAAAGTCCCATCAAACTGTTAAAAAGGGGAAAATAAAATCTGATTTAATAAAATTAATATTAATTTATTAGGTGTAACCGTGTAACGCAAAATAACAATATTAATACAAAATACAAAAACTTGTTAGGTATATTTCTAACAAACTTTCGTGTTATTATTGATATAATAATTAAATTAACTAACAAATAAATAAATAAATGAAATTCTTTATTTTAAATATAATTACTTTTTTCTCAGAAAATGATATATATAAGAGGCTTCAGACCCTGAGTGTTGTGCCTAGCAATTAGTTTCAGCACATAGAATGCATGTTAAATTGTAAATGAATTGGGTTGACAAAAGTATTTTGATATATAACGGTTGAGATAATTGCTCAAAATTTTTTTGTAAAATATCAAAAATGCAAAATAAATTTTATTTTTTAAAAGTTAGCATAAGAAATTCTGTTTTTTTTTTTACAAATGAGCAACAAATTAAATCCTGATGCGTTAATAGAGTAAATCTTTGTGTTTGTTTTTTTATAGTATATTGTCTATTCTTGGTGATATTTCATCATAAATCTTTGTGTTTGTTTTTGATAGTATGTTACCCATTTTTGGGGATATTTTATCATACACCATCGTCTTTTATTTTTTTTTGCTTCCCAATAGAGCTTTTGTAGTATTTATATTTTTCATTGATTTTTTTTTTTTTATATATATCATTTCCAATATTTTCTTTTAAATTTCTTGATAATTCTTTGAAAAATTTGTTTTATAAATGTTTGTTGTCTAATTTTTGCTTTTATTTTCATAAAAAAGGGTATGTAATTTTTATACTTAAAAATGAATTTCCTGACACATGTGAGTCAAAAACGCGTGAGAATTTTTATTGCTTATTTTCATAAAATACGAATTTTTTATACAAAATTTTAAAATATAGAATATATTTCACATTTTCGATATTTAACATAGTTTTTCCGACAATCATCCTATTCAAATACAAAAACTTTATGTTGGATTTGGGCCTGTTTTATTCTTTTTGGGCCATGTATTTTTCTTTTATTTTTGGTTTACGTTTTATTACGTGTCTTTGTGACCGTTGGACGCGTGCTTTCTTATACGCTTTGTCTGTATTTCTTTTGTACAGTTTTCATTCATTCAATATGAAATATCTCATAACCCTAATGTTTCTCTCTCTGCTCTACTTTCACCTTCTCGCCTCCATACGAGATCAGGCTTATCAACATGGTATCAAGAGCAGGTTCTCTTGAAGATCCTGACCTCTTCCCTGCGCTTGCTTCAAGATCTGTTCGTATTCTATTTGTTTTGCTTCAAATCTGAGGTCTCTCGCCTCAGATCTGTCTGTTTTGCTTCCAATCTGAGATCTCTCGCCTCAGATCTGTTTTCTCGCGTGTTTACTCAGATCTGAGTCTCCTCCTCTCAGATCTGCCTTTGTTTTACTGCTAACCGATTGTTTCACCTTTATTCGGTTTGTTTCTGAGTTCTCTATGGCAGCGGATGATAAGAATAAATCCGTTGTTCCTGCTACTCCTTCATCCTCTCAGGATGATTCACTCACTATTTCGAACAGCGATTCTTCGCTGTTGTCTGTTGTCACCGCCACTTTGGACGGGAAGAACTACTTAACGTGGAGACGCACAATGAAAATTGCACTCGAATCCAAGATGAAACTTGGATTCGTTGACGGATCTATTGGTTTACCGCCTCTGGAGGATCCAGGTTACAAGGCCTGGAAACGCGTTGATAGCACCGTAAAGGCCTGGATTCTCAATTCCTTAGCCCCTGAGATCCATCAAAGCTTCTTATACGCCACCACTGCTAGGGAACTCTGGGATGATTTGGATCAAAGGTACGGTCAGTGCAATGGTCCTCTCCTTTACCAGTTAAAACGGGATATCTCTTCTATCGCACAAGGTAATCTGTCCCTTGCTTCCTATTTTAATCGTCTAAAATTGCTCTGGGGTGAGTTAGCCAATCTGGATGATCCTCCTGTCTGTGCTCTTGGATCTGATTGTGTGGTGTCTAAGTATAACAGTGAGTCACAGTCATCAGACATGCTTATCCAATTTCTTATGGGGCTGAACGACTCTTACAATGCTGTGCGTAACCAAATACTGGTTATGGATCCCCTTCCTTCGGTGAATAAAGCCTACTCTATCATCTCAAGAGTTGAATCCCAAAGAGATGTTCATGTTGCTTTCAATGATGTCTCTGGAAATTCTGTCATGTTATCTAGGAATGTGAACAGTAGAGGGAATGGTATGGGAAGGGGAAATAACAAGAGAAAGGATAAGGGTTACAAACACTGTGATATTTGTAATCGTGATTCTCATAATACTGACTCATGTTTTAAATTGATTGGAGAACCAGAGTGGTATAAGGCCTACAAGGAGAGTGTGTCCAGTGGTGCTGGTAACAGTAAGAAAGTCTTTAGAAATGTGGCAAATGTATTGGCTGAATCTCCACTGGACAGACCTCCTGAGCCTTCACCTTCTGGTTCTCACCATGGTACTAATATGTCTGATTTGATAAGACAGGAGTTAGTTAAATTTTTCAGAGACAACAAGCCTGCTGGACCTGAGCAATTGCATTTCACCTCTGAGTTCTCAGGTATGGCTTTCAATCGTGTTATGGCTTGTTCTGAAGAGTTGTCTGGGTTTTATTGGATCATAGATTCTGGTGCCACAAGCCATATTTGTTCCAAATTAAGTATGTTTGACAATTACTGTGTTCCTGAGAAAAGTATACCGATTTTCTTACCTGATGGCACTTCTCATGAAGTGAAATTTGTTGGTACTGTCAAGTTGTCTGATAAGGTTGTGTTGGAAAATGTACTCTACATACCATCTTTTAAATTCAATCTTATCTCTGTTAACAAAATTACCAATACCACTAACAGTGAATTTGTCTTTTCTAAGCATAACTGGACTTTGCAGGTCCAGAGAACTAAAGATATTCTTGCTTCTGGACATATTTGCAACTGTCTCTATATCTTTGATTCAAAGAAGGCTGTTGTTCAACATGCTACTGTTGTCTCTGAGAATTTATCTGGTTTTAAAAACAATTCCCTCACTTTAGATACTCATACTGGTTTTGCCACTAAGGCTAATGCTTCTTTGTCTGCTAAGACTCTTGCTTGTAATAAGTGGCACCAGAGGCTTGGACATGCTTCCTCTGCTGCCTTAAGACACTTAAACTTTCCTGTTGTGTTGAGTGATGATGATCTTGCCTGTGATACTTGTCAGAGGTCCAAACAGCATAGGTTACCTTTTCCCACTAGTGCTGTCACTGCTAAGGAACCCCTGGATCTCATTCACATAGATCTATGGGGTCCATATAAGGTCAAAACCCATTCTGGTTGTCATTATTTTTTAACTGTGGTTGATGATTACTCTAGATGTGTTTGGACTTTTCTCATGCCTTATAAAGATCATGTACATGCTGTTCTCAAAAATTTCTTGTTATATGTTAAAACTCAATATGGTAAGTCTGTTAAGATGGTGAGAAGTGATAATGGAAGAGAGTTTGTAAATTACAATTGCAAAACTCTCTTCCAAGATAATGGTATTATACATCAAATGTCCTGTGTCTATACTCCACAACAGAATGGGGTTGTGGAAATTAGACACAAACATCTTTTGCAAATTGCTAGGGCTTTAATGTTTGAATCTAATTTACCTATTAAGTTCTGGGGTGATGCTATCCTTACTGCTACTTATATTATAAATAGACTGCCCAGCAGAGTCTTGGATTGGAAAACACCTTATTTTAAGTTGTTTAATAAAGATCCCTCTTATGAACATTTGAGAACTTTTGGATGTTTATGCTATGCTGTTGATACTGGACCTGTCAGAGGTAAATTCTCTTCCAGGGCCTTTAAATGTATTTTGATTGGTTATCCTCAAGATAAAAAGGGATATAAACTATTCAATCTTGATCAGCATACTGTTATTGTTTCAAGAGATGTTAAATTCTTTGAAAATACTTTCCCTTTTAAGGAAAGCAGTAATTATGATGTAGCTGCTTCTAAAATACATGTTCATACTACTGATGATGCTTCTGTTACTTATGATAAACCACTTGAAGATGTTAATTCTGAACAACAAAATCTGGAAGTGTCTTCTCCTGAAATAACACATATACCTGATCCACCTAGAGTTGATGAAGATCAGCCACCTAGGGTTAGTCAGAGGGTTAAAAATACACCTGCCTGGATGCAGGATTATGTTTGTAATGTGGATTTTACATTTCAATCTAGTGATATTCAGAATAAATGTATGCTTTCCCATGGTCAGTTACCTTATGCTGAGAGTTATGTCACTTTTATGAGTAATGTTGCACCTATTCCTGAACCCAATAATTATTCTCAAGCTATTAAGCACCCTGAGTGGATTGAGGCTATGAATAAAGAGCTTAAGGCCTTAGAGTCTAATAATACTTGGGTTTTAACCGATTTACCTAATGGTAAGAAAGCAATTGGGTCTAAATGGGTTTTTAAGGTTAAATTTAATCCAGATGGCACTGTAGAAAGGTATAAGGCTAGGTTAGTTACTAGGGGTTTTAATCAAACTTTTGGGATTGACTATTATGATAGTTTCTCACCTGTTGCCAAACTTGTAACTGTCAGAGTTTTCTTGGCCTTGGTTACTGCTAAAGGTTGGGGCCTATATCAATTGGACATTAATAATGCCTTTCTTCATGGTTTCTTGGATGAAGATATGTATTTGTTACCTCCTCAAGGGTATGACAAGTGCAAACCTGGACAGGTTTGCAAACTTACTAAGTCCTTGTATGGTCTTAAGCAGGCCTCAAGGCAATGGAACTTGGAATTCACTAAGAAACTGTTAGCTTATGGTTTTGAGCAGTCTGCTCATGACCATTGCCTTTTTATTTTTACTAAGAATGGTTGTTTTGTTATGCTGCTTGTGTATGTAGATGATGTTCTAATCTCTGGGTCAAATGATGATATTATATCTGATATCAAGGGATACTTGGATTCTGAATTTACTATTAAGGATTTAGGGAATGCGAAATATTTCCTTGGTCTTGAACTTTTCAGATGTGTTGATGGAATGCTGGTAACTCAAAAGAAATATATTTTGGATTTGCTTGATGATTCTGGTCTCAATGACTGCAGACCAGTGAGTACACCACTTTGTGCAGGACACAAGTTTGATTTACTTAATGATTGTTCCTTTTCAGATCCGGCCAAGTATAGAAGACTCATTGGCCGATTACTTTACCTCAATCTGACTAGGCCTGATATGAGCTTCTCTGTGCAACAACTAAGTCAGTTTGTTTCAAGCCCAATGCAATCTCATTGGGATGCTGCCTTACATGTGCTTAAATACCTTGCAGGAACGAGACAGGCTGGGCTGTTCTTTCCAGCGAATAATGACCTTGCCCTGTCTGCATTCAGTGATGCAGACTGGGCCACTTGTACTGTAACCCGAAAGTCACTAACTGGGTTTTGTGTTTTGTTAGGTGGCGCACTTGTGTCTTGGAAGAGCAAGAAGCAGCCTACCGTCAGCAAATCCTCTTGCGAGGCCGAATATCGGAGCTTAGGAGCAACTGTCTCAGAACTTCAGTGGCTTAGTTACTTACTTCAAGATCTGCAAGTTACAGTTCAACTTCCTATTTCCCTTTGGTGTGACAATAAGGCGGCTTTACACATCACTGAGAATCCAGTCTTCCATGAACGAACGAAGCACTTGGAAATCGACTGTCATATTGTGAGGAATCAATTCAAGAAGGGATTTATACTGCCAGGGCATGTTTCTACTACGGATCAACTAGCTGATATTTTCACAAAGTCTCTTGGTGGTCCACGTTTTCGGGCAATCTTAAGCAAGTTGGGCTTTTTATTCAATGAAGCTCCAACTTGAGGGCGGCTGTTGGATTTGGGCCTGTTTTATTCTTTTTGGGCCATGTATTTTTCTTTTATTTTTGGTTTACGTTTTATTACGTGTCTTTGTGACCGTTGGACGCGTGCTTTCTTATAGGCTTTGTCTGTATTTCTTTTGTACAGTTTTCATTCATTCAATATGAAATATCTCATAACCCTAATGTTTCTCTCTCTGCTCTACTTTCACCTTCTCGCCTCCATACGAGATCAGGCTTATCAACACTTTAGGATAGTGTTTGGACAGAAGTACAGAAGTAAAGCATGTAGTAAAGATTGTTCTGGACTTGCAATTGTAATTAAATGACAGTTTTATCTAATAATGGAAACTTTTGCCTGCCTAAAAAAAAAAAAAAAAAAAAAGGAACTTTTGCCACACTTTGGCCAAGATGTTTATTGTTTCGTATAAGCCATTTTGAAGTATTAGGTTATGGTATCAGAAATAAAATTACCCCCTTTATAATTTATCTACAAATTAGATGACAAAAAAAAAAAAAGTTTGCCCGTTATTAATTTTTGAATATATGATGCTTACATATTGAAATATAATAAAATATTGATTATTTTAAAATTAGCATTTGATAGTCTATAGTACTATTTAAGGGAGTGACATTTAGAGTAATCGTTTTGATCTTTTGTACTCTAAATTTTTTTAATTTATTTATTTAAGTCACTCCAACAACAACATGTTATTTTTCTTATTTATCTCATAAACAATTTTTCCTGTCATCTCACTCCATTTTTTTTTCCTATTATATTATTTTTATCTTTCCTCCATATTTCCTAGTTTCTATTTAATTATTAGTTTTTCCTAATACGATATCATTTATTTATCATAAATTTAATTATTATATTAAAGATAATTATAAAATATATATTAACATGATAAATTTAATTTTTAATATATTAAATAATAATAATTTTAAATTAAACATGGATCGAGTTTACAGAATTACTAGTTTAATTTAATTTCTTAGCAATTGTTTATTAATCTTTTAATTATCTAGATTTATACGTTACCATTCGTTCATCATCAGTCCCTAAATATGTTACTACAACAAATTGATCTGCTTAATCTTTTGGTACATGCATGATCGTATTCATTTTTTTCTTGAATTATTCATACTTGCAGACGCCCCCATTAACGATTTTCCTATGCTTACTTTCACATATATACTAATTACTATATACTTAGAATAATGTAGATATGCAATTCTAGAGAAAATAAAAATATATATATATAGAACTAGTAATATACCCTCTCTCATTTTCTTTTTCTTTGTCTTCGAGCAAATTGTCGATCCCTTTGTACGTTATTTTAGCGATCGCACCGCCTGGAACCGTCAACTTAATGCTAACTATTCCATTAGTCATTACAACCTGTTGTGAACTAAACGTAAGAAAGTATTTACCGAAGTGGAAATGTTTAACGGAAACATACACACATAATATGTATACATATTATAATGTAATTATTCGCTAGCAATGTGGCCTACATGTTTATCCTGTTGAAGCAACCTCACTCCATGAGACGGCAAATCACCTTCAGATGTTCGTCTGCAATTAGAAATTAACCAAAGTGTTTTTTACATCATATTTAAGAAAATATTTATTAGCTTGAACAATCAGTTGAAGTATGTGGTAATCGTTGGATATTTCTACTATGTGTGATTTAAAATTAGCGTAATGTCGAGATAAGAGTTTAATTTTTATCCTTAATATGAATTGGTCGTGGACTAAACTTTACGATTTTATGATAATTGTATCATAAGATAAATATAATGATTATTTGTGATAGTATCCTTTTTTTTTTTTTTGGCGATAGTATCACTATAAATTATGAGAGAGGAGGAAACTGAAATCAACTGATCAGGAGATGTATCCATAGCTTTGAGGGTTTCTAGCTCTTCTTCTACCAACTCGCCGGAATCTATCACGATATACTCACTTGGTGCCCCGTTTTTCGAAAAGATTTTGAATACCATAACTAGCCGGGAGCCCTGTACCTCCGTGTATCGTATAGTGTAGAGAACCAATCTCTGTTTCACTTTATGAATCTTTCCTGGGAATATATTTCTCGTAACATAACTGCCCTAACGGCCTCCTGCCTCGGCGGGACTTACAAGTTACTCCAAATATTCCCCACTATAGATTCAACAAGTTACTCAAGATACTCACTTACACAGAGATACTGGGACCGTAGCAATAGACCATTCCATGGAAATTATCTAATTTCTGATGTACAGGATCCTCATAAGAGGCAAGTACAGAGCATACTTTTAAGATAATTAGGAGTATATCATAGTAGACCCTTTGAGGGTATGGAAGAACTAGAAAGAAGGCTTTAATCTAGAAAGGAAGACATCAGAGATAAGAAACTTTGATTTTATTTCCAAACTCTTTTCAGGTCTGAGACTAAGTTCCTAACCATGTCTGAGCCTAAATGAAAACCAAAGCTCACCATATATAGGCAAACTTACGGATCTCAGACGCGAAATTGAAATCCAAATTATATGGCGGGTACACTTCTGGGCCCCATCGCCTCATATAATTGAGATTCTTTTCCTCCACTAAGTGCAATAACGCACACTAAAGGCCGAAACATACTGGCCGACAAAGGAAAGTGGTACGCAGACCACTAACAAAAAGCAAGGGCTAAAAGACAACTGGCCCTGACTCAGCAAATACTATATAACACCTTTATGGCACACGAGAAAGCAGGCCTAAACAATGGCCGACACGACATAAAGTAAAGGTATAAAAGTCTTCATGGGTGGACCTACAAAGACTTTTAGGATGACAATGACCTTAAAGAGATAAGATTCTCTTTATGTCACTTTTTCTTTAGTCATTTTCATCCATGCGTCATATCGTGAGTCACAGAGAATTCCATTCTTCATCAGGAGGGTAGCTGGCTCGTGGATCTCCAATCTCATTAGCAAAAACATGATGGATGCTTCTTATATACATGTCTTGGCAGTGCTCAACCCAAATATGAGTAGTCTGAGTTTTATCGAACAAAGCAAGATGTTCAGGGGTTTGCTCTCTGACAGATGTGTATTTCTGGATTTTGTCAATCCCAAAAGTAGAGGGATTTATGTTTGAACTTTCATAATCGAAATACACTGGTCTCTTATGATTTAGGAGCAAGTGTCTTCGGCATGGTTGGTGCTTCCCATTATGCTGCTGAGGGAAGTTGCTCAGGATGGAAATGAATACAGGCAATCCTCTTCTGAAAGACTTGATTGCTGCAATAGTAGTCGGACCAAAGAACCCTGGTATTGGGAAGACTACTTTATTATGGTAGAATGGAAGGGAGAGTCCTTTGATTAACCCGTTGTGGTAAAGATCAACAATGAAATCCATGTCTTGAACCATATGGAGGTCAATGATAACCCTTAATGGTTCATTTTGTGGTTGAAAACACCTAAACCCTGTAGGAATATGGATGTTATCCATAAATTGGTGGATGGTTTCAACTCTCTTTCTCTGGAAGATGTATTCCTACAATTTCATGATATTATCATAGAATTTTTGGTCAGAAATATTGAGAATTTCTGTTGGAGCTCTGGAGGTAGTCCTGTAAGGAAATTCTTTCTCTCAGTGTTTGAGAAGAATAGTCTTTCCAAACGGTATCCAAAAAGAATTAATCTTTTTTCTTCTTCCAGCTTCTGGACCTTCCGTTGGAGAAGCTTGATCTTCAGAGATGCGAGATCAAGGTCATTGCTCAAGAGATCAATTTGGTGATGCAAGAGATGAACAACAGAGGTGGTGATAGCTTTGAGCTTTTCATTTGAAGAGATGGAAGAGAAAGACTCCATTTTTCTGTTGCTGGACTTTGGATTGGTAGTTTTGGTGTAATGTTTTGCAGAGGTGGCTCCTTTTATAGCCACACTTGTCTGGAACAATCTCTCACCTTTTTCTGGAATCTTTAAAGGTGGAGTAATCTGGCAGATTTGTTTCAAGTGTTTAACAGCTGCCGTCTGTTCATTACCCCAAGGAGGGGCTGCTTTTCTGAGCATCTTGGAAAGCTGACTCGTGTATTTGGAGCATTGTGGAAGGAAGTCCTTGATATAATTGACTATTCCAAGAAACTGTTGAATTTCTTTTGTAGTCAGATTATTATCTGGAAAACTGAGAAGCTCCTGTGCAATGTAAGGACCTGACTTGTATTTTCCTTCTGAGAATTTCATTCCAAGAAACTCAATAGAGGATTGTCCAATGAGACTCTTTCTCTCTGAGAGCATGATTCCATACTCTTGGACAATTTCATGGAACTGTGAGAGGAGTGCCTTGTGAGATTTCTCATTTTCAGAGAAGAGGAGAATATCGTCAATGTAGACTAAGACACTATGCAGGATGGGTTCAAAGATTCGGGTCATGGCTTTTTGGAATAGTGATGGAGCGGTTTTGAGACCAAAAGGCATGACGGTCCATTGGTATTGGGCATGAGGTATACAAAATGCTGTTTTGTACCTATCTTTTGGATTAATACCAAGTTGCCAAAATCCTGCTTTGAGATCAAACTTTGAGAAGATTTGGGCTTGGGCCAAATGTGAGAAAAGCATTTGGGCTCGAGGTATTGGGAATTTATCATCTGCAAGGAAATGATTGAGGGGCTTATAATCAATTACAAGCCTCTTTTTACCTCTGACTTGTTCAGCCCTCTTGTTGACATAGAATGCCTGGCATGCCCAATTTGATGTTGTGGATTCAATTAATCCAAGTTTCTGCAGTTGAGCACATTCAGCTGTTGCAAGCTTTTCATCATCAGGAGTCATTCCTGGATGTATAGCTTTCGTAGGATTTATGTCTTCATTCTTTTTGAACGGGAGTTGAATGAAGAATGCAGAATTCTTCCACAAGGGATGTGGATGAGAGAATTCCGAGTGAGATTCAGCACAACATCCTTTGAGTTTTGAGGCAAGATCATAGAATTCCTTGGATGCTTCTGTTAATGCATAGATCTTCTGGATGGTAGTATAAGGTTGGAAGTACCTCTTTTACTTAATTCCATTGGGAAGAATGGTGAGCTTTTGAGCTCTGTGATAAAGATCAAACCCAATGAGAAGATCTTTTCCATGCAGCTTGCTTCCAATGACCTTCCTCCAGATTATACAATCTGGGAAGAATTGTATCCCTATAGGATATTTGGTGATCAGTGATGTTTTGAACTGCTGGCCATCTGCTGCTTGGAAGTACTCGTAGTGAGTTGTCCATGCTTCCTTTGGTAGGATATCTGGATTCATCATGGACTTCAGGGCTCCTGTATCCATAAATCCAATTGCTTTGATTGGTCTGTCATACTTTGAAGGAAGTATGTAGATCTGGATATGTGGAGATGGAATAATCTCTTAAGTGATGCATTCTGATTGAAGGATAGGAAGTGCTTGATCATCATCAGAATCAGAGGAGGATGGACCATCATCTGTAAATTCATCTTGAATTGTGAAGATGGTGTCTTCGGTTTGTTCATCTTGTTCTGAGAACAAGGATTCGACCTCTGCATCGTTGAGATTGGCTCCTGTGCTTTGTTGAACATGGGAAATCATTCTGGCTGATTTTTCCCGGTTCTGAGGATAATTTTTTGCAAAATGTCCTTTCTTTTTGCATACAAAGCATCGATCAGTTTGCCTGTTTCTGAAAGGTTTACGTTTGAAGAATCTGAGATGTTTTCTCCTTTTCACCTTTCTTTCTGCAAGTCCTTTCTTCTGAAGCTTTGGATGAGAACAATTGCAATCTTCTTTAGATTTGCATTTTATCTCAAGATGAGATTTCTTGCAAGCTTTCTTCAGGACTGATTTGTTCTTCATTAAGGACTTGAACATGGTTTGTTGCTCACAGAGTTTGTCGATAGTGGTAATGGCAATCTGGTGGATCTCTCCAAGAGAAAGTTGTGGAATCTCTCTTCTTGAAGTGGTTATAGCTCTGTGGAGCTCAGGCTGGATCTCTTGGGGAAGAGATGCAATGTACACGTGCTTTAGATTTGGATCATTATACCCATTAAGAGCATAATAGAGTTCTGACATTCTTTTGACATGGAAGTTCAAATCTGATTTGTTCAGAGAACAACACTTCATGGCGAAGTAGCTTTGTTGGATCATCTTTTGGTAGAGAGTGTTGTCACCTATAAACTCAAGGTAAAGTGCTAGCAATGCCATGGGAGCGGTTGCTTGCACATACTGGATCTGTCTGTATTCTCCCAATGATTGGAACCATTCACTTAATGTTCCTGTGAATCGTGACACAAACTCCCTTAGGACAGTAGGGAGATGGGATTCTTTGATTCTTTGGAGATCGATCCATGCAGCAAAAGATTGTAGTCTTTCTTTCCTTTTTCCCACTGGGATATCATCAAAAGTGAACCATGGGCCATTGGTTGGTTTGGATGGTCCAGAATCTGCTGTATAGAATTCTGGAGGAGGTTTTTCCATTATTGGTTCATCATATCCTTGATGAGGTTGTTCCTGATGAGATCCTGAGTTAGGATCATCAGCCATTAGGATCTGAGAGATGTCTGCAACTTCATCTTCACTTTCAGTAGTCTGGGAAAAAGATCTTTCTGAGGAAGCTTCAGAATTATTGTGTTGAGAAAAGAATTTCTCTGAAGAAGCTTCTGTTCCAGAGTGTTGAGAACTGGAATCACTCGAAGAGGTATTTCTATTTCTTTCAGGCTCTTCTCGGATATTAAGATTATAAAGGTTTCTAATCATCATTGTGGAAGAGGGATATTCTTCAACCTTTTCTTTGTTTTTCTCCTTTGAGGAAGAAGGAGTGGCTCTCGTGGTTTTAAGCTTTGGAGGAGGTGGCTCAAAGGGAATATCAGATACCATGAAAAATTGTCTAGAGTGATCAGGAGAAGTTGGTGGGTCATAGAGAGAAGGTGTAACAGTTGTAGGGAAAAAGGGAAGTGTAGGGATGGAACTCCTCTTCCTATCTTGCTCCATGTAAGCAAGATCCTTCTTGAGTTTTCTGATTTCTCTCTCTTTTTGGTCAAATTCTGGACCCGTCCTTCTTAAGGAAATAAATTGCCTGAGTTCTTTGTCAAGAAGCTCTATTCTGGCAACTACTCTTTGGTACAGCTGATCAAGCTCCTTAGTAATCGCATTCACCTTCTGATTGGTATCCTGAACATGGGATAAAACCTTATCAACTTTAGAATCAAGTTGGATCAAGGCTTTATTCTGAGCTCTGGCATTTGTGGTTTGCCAGTTCAAGACTTCTTCTCCTTGTGAAAGGGAGGAAGTTATTCCTCCATCAGGGTTGACTGTGGTAGTCTGGACATAAGGTCGGATTGCAACCTTGTTTTTTGTGTTTCTTTCCAAGGGTGGAAAGCTGTTGCTCAAACTGTGTATCATCATGCAAGGTTGGCACGGTAGTGATGGCGGTGGATTGCACTGAGGCAATTCCTGTCTGCAGCTCTCCTGCTTTTCTGCACGGAGGATGGCTAAGGCCTCGTTATAGCAAGACAAGGGCCTTGTGACGGATGGTGGATCTGGATCTGGTTCTTCTGGTTTATAGGTCCTACAAGGAAGACCTTTCTTTCTTGCTTTCCTTCGTCTTCTTCTCCGACTAGCCTCACTTTCATCATCGTCATCGGAGTCGGATTCTTCATCGCAAGAACATCCAGGGTCACACATGGATGGATCAGCATCCCATACGAAGTGGCCATCGACTTTATCAGTGTAAGACTCATTTCCATCGGGGAAGAAGGAGTTTACTGGCAGGTACCCTAGGATTGGGTATGTTTCTCTGCTTGTCGGTATAACTGGTTGAATCATCAGCTGTTTGAAGATTGGACTTGAGAAAGATGGAGTATCTTCTTGAGGTTGCTTGAAGATGGTTTTGGTTCTACCATCTGGCATCGTTTGGAACTCATAGGTTGCAGATCTGACTGGCTCATGAGTCTGTTGAAGTGACTCATAGTTTGTGATCCACTCTGTCGGCATCAACCTTTCCAGTTCCTTTCTGGGAATCTGTCTAGGAACCTGGACGATAGTTGGAGTATCAGATCCAGAGTTTGCTAGAATCATTAGAGCGTCAGGGGATCCAGATCCTTGAAGATCTAGACCATGGTCCTGCAACCTGTAGACAAGCTGGTGATGGAGAGTAGTTGTTACTGCTGTGGCTACTTGCTCAGCTCCAGTGATCTGAACTTGAACTTTCAAAGCGTTGGGAAGATTGGCATCTCCCAAGGACATGGCAAAATTGGGGAAGTAAGTTAAGACTGCACTTCCGCTGTTGAGAGTGGTTACCACTGTCCCGATAACGGCATCCTCATACTTCAGATATCTGGTATCCAGCATGGCAAGTCTAGCTGTTACTGGAAGACCTTTTCTCCCTTGGTAAGAGAGAACAAGACGAATGGCTCCGAAGTGGAGGTGTGTGTATCCTTCCTGTCTCCAGGAAGATATGAACTCTGAAGGGATGGAGAGAGTAACATACTGCTCTCGCTTGGAATATGGTAGATCACACTTATCCAGTTTGGAAGACTGGACAAATTCTTTTGTTTGGGAAGGTCGGTTGGAGGAGATCAAAGATCTGATTCCTCTTAGAGAACCTCTTTTTCTGTATATATTGTAAGCATTTTCTATAATAGCATTTTCTGGGATAGTGGAATATTCTACAAGGTTTTCTATTTTACTGGTAGAGTGACGAGGAAGGGAGAGAGAGGAGGAAACTGAAATCAACTGATCAGGAGATGTATCCATAGCTTGGAGGGTTTTCTAGCTCTTCTTCTACCAACTCGCCGGAATCTATCACGATATACTCACTTGGTGCCCAGTTTTTCGAAAAGATTTTGACATGGCTCTGATACCATAACTAGCTGGGAGCCCTGTACCTCCGTGTGTCATAATTAATAACTCCCTCCGACCAATTGAAAATAATTTAGCTTACTCCACCATGTACAAAAATATATACTAACTCCCTAATTCAAATTTATAATTTGATTTCACTCCCCACTTACCTAAATTGACTGCAATATCTTTTCTTATTTCTTTTTCCTTTCTATACTTCAATTTTAAACCCAGGTACTTTAACTTTTACGAATAATACTCGAATTTTAAATTTGAATACTTTAATGTTATGAACAAATACCTCAATTATAAATTTAGGTACTTTAATTTTTAAGAATAATACTCTAATTTACAACGTAAGTACTTTAACTTTTACGAACAATACTGTTGAGGACATACCTACCTAGTCCGAGATTCAACCCAACACGTGGAAAAGCTCGAAAACCCAAATCATTAAACTAAGGCTAGCTAACAGATAAGTTCGTGGGAATTGGAGCAGATAAGGCGAGCTATAGAGAAAGTAATTCGGATAATATCGTAACAACTCTGATAGAAGATCTCCAATCATGTTATGAAGAGATAACTCCAATCATGATGAAGAAGAGATAACATGAATAATTAGAACTCCAACTCTCGATATTCTACAAAAAGATACCCTTGAGATATGACAATCTAAACTTTTGGTCTGATCTCTTGATTAATCTCTCCAAAACTCTGACTTACTTCCATAAGATCTTGAGAAAAGAGAAAAGAGAAAAGAGGAATTAATCTTAAGGATTTTGGGCTGGACGCATCACTAGTGTTGGGGACAAATTAAATGGGCTCAGGCCCAGGCCTATACGGGTATTCAGGCCTCGCGGGAATAGCGAACTGAATGAGAGGAGTTAGCAATAAGAATAGTGTTGGGAACATACCTACCTAACCCAAGATTCAGCCCAACACGTTGATAAGGTCGGAAACCCAAATTATTAAACTAAGGCAAATAGATAAGTTCCTGGGAGTTGGAGCAGATAAGGCAAGCTAGAGAGGGATACCCTTGAGATATGATGATCTAAGCTTTTGGTCTGATCTCTTGATTAATCTCTGTGAAACCCTAACTTACTTCGGTAAGATCTTGAGGAAAGAGAGATTTGATTTTAAGGGTTTTGGGCTAGATGCATCACTAGTGTTGGGGACAGATTAAATGGGCTCAGGCCCAAGCCTGTTCGGATATTCAGTTTGCAGGAATAGCAAACTGAATGAGAGGAGTAAGCGATAAGAATATTATAGAGTGATGGGTATGAAAGGGAAACTTAAAGATAAGAATGTACTTAGGGTAAATCAAGAGAGATAGAGGAGGGAAAGGAGACTGAAGCTATAAATAGTAGAGGCGTTAAAGGAAAAAGGATACAAAAAATAGAAGGGAGAGTACTGAGATAAAAACTTAACAAATACTATTTTTTCTGTTTATTTTCTTTATTTTTCCTTCTCGTACTTCAATTTTAAACTTGAGTACTCTAACTTTTATAAATAATACTCTACTTTTAAATCTGGAAGATACTCTATTTTATAATTTTGAAACTTTATAATACTCTATTTTATAATTTCAATACTTTGTTTTATAATCTAAATACTTTATATTTTCTAATTAATACTTAAAAATATAAATCAACAATTAATTTTTATCCCACAAATATATATATATATATAAATATATATATATATATATATATATATATATATATATATATATATATATATATATATATATTAATATTTACATATAAAGTATGAAAATTATATTTTGAAGTATTAACATACAAAATAAAAGTATAAAATCGTGTATATGAGGTATTATGTTAACAAAATGATTTGTGTGGGAGGGAAGAGTGAGGTGTTATGTCATTTCATATTTCTTCAAGGCTATTTTGATAATTTCGTAAAAAATTGGGAGTGAAATCAAATTACAAATTTGAATAGAGGAATTAAATATTGATATTTTTTCTGCGAGGGAGTAATGCCAAATTTATCTTGGAGACTTTTGTCATATTCCTCCATTATAAAAAGAGAGAAATACGGAAATTACGAAATAATTTTTGGTGTGTTGATTATGGGGATGAGGACCTATTTATAATTGTGTAAATGGTGTCATTCTTTTACCAAAAATACACAAATTCAAAGGTTAAATTTTAAGAATTTCCTAACCAACTTTTGAGTATTATTTTATTCTAATGTCCAAATTTGAATTTTTGATGGAATCCTCTAAGATACTACACTGAAATATATGTGCGTGTTAAGGCAAATATGTGGTTTTAGTTGTTTACACATTTAAACAGTTAAAAAAATAAAAACAAAATCAAATCCTATACACAAACTTATTAAAGCTGAGAAAAAGGACTCAAAAGGATTGATTCAAGTGATTAACGGGTGCATTCTCCTAGATAAAGTCATGGATTCGAATCCCTAGCGGGGTATGCGTGTTTAGGGGAGGAAAAAAAAAAAGAAAAAAAAAAAGAAGAAGTTGAGAAAAAGGAAAGGAGAAAATCAGGAAAAAGATAAACTCATTTGAAGTTGAAAAAAAGGAAAGGAAAAAACGAGAAAAAGAGAAATTCAAATCTAAATGTTGAAGGCGTTCTTGAAGGCAACGGTAGGTCCGGTGTGGATTGTGCGGCGGCGGATCTGAGATTCTTGAAAGTGGTTAAACGAATACTTGATTTCCCCGACACGCTAACAGCCGACGAGAAGAGGTGAAACACCGCCGGGAGCAATCAAGTCGGATTCGATTCTAATGAACCCAGATATGAGAGTAGGATTGAAGCCTTGAGGTTTGCCTAATATTTTTTTTCTTTCTAAATTCAGAAACTTGGTCCTTTAATTATTCTGTTGTATTAATCCTCTCGAATTCTATTTAGAATTATCATTGGATTTCCGGAAGACTTGGGATACAGTTTTTCTCTTTTGTTTTTTGAATTACAATTGTATACAGGGAAAATTACATTTTTGGTCCCACTAGACTGACTTGATATCACATTTGGTCTCATACGATTTTTGTTTACATATTGAGTCTCATAAGAAATAATTTTGAACATATTGAGTCTCGACGTTAACTTTTGACTCTAAAAATGGGAGAAACGTTATCTTAGTGTTAATTTCTGTTAAGAGGGACTAATTTAATCTGACATAGAGTTTAGGGTTTAGTCATTCAAATGTTTGTTTATTTCTGTCTTCAACGATACCCATGATGTTGAGAGAAAGAGTTTTGTTTGGGGAGTGTTTATAAGTTTAAAAAATCTGATTAAAGAATGTCACCTAAACTCCACGTTAGATTAATTTAGTCTCTCTCAACAAAAATTAATACTAAGATAACGTTTATCCCATTTTTAGAGTCAAAAGTTAACGATCGGGACTCAATGTGGTAACGATTGAGACTCAATGTGTTCAAAATTATTTCTTATGAGATTCAATGTGTAAACAAAAAATCGTATGAGAGCAAATGGGATATCGAGTCAGTCTAGTGGGACAAAAAATGTAATTTTCCCATCGTATACATTTGAACCCTACCAATTTTTTTTTTTTTTTTTTTAAAGCTTGAATTAATTTTCTTTTTAATTTTTTAATGTGTAAACAACTAAAATAATTTATTTGTCCTTAAAAAACACACATGTATCTTAAGTGTGATATCTTAGCCGAAAGATTCTACCGAAAAATTAAATTGGACACTAAAATAAAATAATATTGTATAAGAAATCCTCAAAATTTAAATATTAGATATTAAGGTGAAAAATGTCCCAGGTGTTTGGGTGAAAAAAGGTTTAACCCTATTCCTAAATTCATAACTAAAAAACATTAATTAGAAAATTATATTCTAAACATTTCTAATTAACAAACTAATCATTTATATACTGTTTGAGGTATTATTATTTTGAATCGAAGTTCATACGTATTGTTTTCTTTTAATTATAGTTTTGAATATATTCTTCCTAACTAAATCATTATCTATACTATTATATTAAGTGAGATTGATAAATAATAACCGTTTGGTCTCTTGAACTTTTGACTCTTTTTTCTCTTTTTTTATTTATTTATTTTGTTTTATCTTTTTATCACTCCAACAACGTACTATTAACTTTTATTTTCTCTCACCACACATCAATTCTCTTTTCTTACTTTTTTATATCATTATTTTTTTAACCTCATATTTTAATTTTTTTTAACTAATATGATATTACCTTATATTATATTATATTATTTATTATAATTTAGTAATTATATTAAATATAATAAAATATATATGGATATAAAAATCAATCTTGATATATTTAAATAATAGTTTATTTGCACACGCAATGAGTGTGACGAGTTACTAGTATTTAATAAATAGTAAATAGCAAAAGAAGGTTCTCCAAGGCAAGATCCTGGGTTTGAATCCCGTTTAGGTGTCCGTGTGTAAAAAATTAATAATAAAAACTGCTTTGATTTCTTGGATTCTTGGACTTTTTTTTTTCCTTTTATTTATTTATTTTTTACATCCATTTTATTCTCTTACATTCTTTTCTTTTTCTTTTATTTATTTTTTGTCACTCAAACAACATTTTCTTAACTTTCATTTTCTCTCACCACACTACAATTATTTTTCTTTTCTTTTTTATATAGTTTTTATATTTTTAGCCTCATATTTTTTGTTGTTTATTTATTTATTAATTATATTTTACAGTCATATTAAAAATAATTATAGAATATCTATCAATATATTTAAATAACATATTTTTTATCTGCACACGCAACAAGTTACTAACTAGTATATAGAGAGAGAGATTTATGTTACAGAATCACATATATTGATTCACTTTTTGTTTTGTTTTGTTTTTTTTCTTAACACACCTCCAAGTGGTATTTGAACTTGGTCATTGCTCTGGAGAAAACTATTTAAACGAACCAACCTCTATTAGCCGATTTACTTTTTGTTTAGACGACAATGAAATTTATTTAATTAATTCATATAAATGAAGAATCAATGACTTATTCTAAGTAAATATCGACTGTTTTATACTTTAATTATTACTAATTATAATATTTATATCATAATGATTATTTCATAATTGTAAATCGAACCACTAAAAGTGTAATTTGGATCCATGCAAAACGAAATCAGAATAGAAATGTAGACGAACTCATCAAGTAAATGGACGGCTGCATATGATGGAAATACTCACCTGTGCAAATTATTAGAATCCCCAAGAACAAAAATAATCTGGAAAATCACTCCCAGCAACCAACTCATTAAACTATTCCTTCCCATGTTTTTATCAATATCCTGCATAATTGTTATGGGAAACATCAAATTTCATTCAAAGGAAAATGTTAGGATATTCTACCCTGTAAAATCTTTGTTTGTAGTCAATTGAAATTGTCTATTGAGAAGCTTATAGGAGTATAGGAGTGACATAGGACTAACATATTGAGTTAAAAATGGACCTTGTAGCTAGAGACAACACTTGATGTCTGATTGGTCAACTAAGTAGTTCTTCAAACAGAATAAGTTGTTCGTCAGCAGAGGTTTTAGCCAACTTTGTTTGGGTTTTTATGAACTCTTCTATTAATCTTTATTAGGACCAAGGCGTACCGTGTTTGCATGCAATAAAATAAAGGTGATCTTGTATGCTCTTTTAATTATTTTAGAAGTAAATTACATTCTATACCGTGATCTAGTATCAGATTTTATCGTAATTAGTTTTAACTACATTTTCCTCTTTCCACTATTCTTTTTATTAGTGAAATCCTTTTGTTAGATTTAATTGACTAGAACATGTAAATTTGAAATATCTTTCCATTCATCCGATTCAGAAATTTAATATGCATTTGACTACTCAAGGACTATTTCATTAATTAGTTTTAATTATGCACCTATACTCTGTTTTGTAAATATCTGATGTTACTTTAGTAATTGTAAAGAATTCCATACATAATGTCCAATTACTCAAATATGACTCCCTCTATTTTGAACTATTCTTGTTTACAACAATAAAAATGTCGAAGTTCTGTAATCTTGTAAGAAGGTGTTTAATTAGCATCAACTAGGGGTTTTTTATGACCTAATATTGTGTTTGATAAGAGAAATTCACCTGCACCGGCCCGGACACCTTTAATGGTCCCGTTGAAGCCCTTATTATTCTATGATTAAGCATTGTTTTGACTTTGGTTCATTTATATCTGACTACCCTACTATTAGGCTTAATTACAACGCAATTCATCTATATCGAGAAATTATATTTTAGTCCATATAAATTTTGTTTGGTCTGAGGCCCCTTAACGGAATTTGTAAAAGTACACATGTCCCTGACAGTTTTATGAGTGGTACATTGAATATATGACTAAAATTATAAAATCATCCCTAACGTTTACAAAGATTAACAAAACGATACCTATAAAATACGAATTTACAAAACTTATCAGGGGTATTTTTGGAATGACATAATGGAACCCTAGGGACCACAAACGGTTCTCAAAGGTTTGGGACTAAAATGAAATTTTCTGATATACATGGATTGCGTTGTAATTAATATTAGTAGTAGGATAGTTATATGTAATTATTTCTTTGACTTTCGAATATTAGGGGTGGGTTGCAATTAATATTGACCCAACTAATTTATCTATAGTCAATCTTTTTTTCTCTATCTACACAAATTAACGTTACTGGTATTTTAGCAAATTTAGGGTTCCTTCTCTTCTTTTTACAGAAAGTTACCACTATTGAGTCTGATGTGATCGTTACTGGTTGCTTTGGTTGGCCCAATGATTGTAGCACAGCCGGTGCATACGAACTTGGAGCATTAAATTCATTGCCCTGTGAGTTCCTCATTCATCTTTTCTCATAAGGCTAAATGGTATAGAATTGTTGTATTTCTATGTGTCGTTTGTTCTTAGATTGAACTTTTGATTTGGGTTGTTCTTACTTCTACCCCTCACAATAAAAGACGGGATTAGAATTCTGCGATGCTCCTATCCCATGAGAAAAATATAAGAATTAAATTCAGTATATAATTCAAAAAATTCAAGTACAATTAAAGGATAACATTTTAGGGGTGTGGTTTATGCCCAATTTCAAGTTATATTTGATGGACTAGGAGATTTGTACACAAGTAGCTTGTAGATTTGCACTCGCATCCAACGAGCACGCGAGCCAGGAGGGCAGGACAAATTCGATGATAATCAATTTTGGTGAGTCCGAAAGGCATCACATCAAACTCAAACTGAGTCTGAAAGGCATCACAATGAACTTAAAGTGTTCGTATCTCGTGTTAAAGCCTGTCTTCGGTAAAACCAACTCTTTAATCTGTAATTGGTAATAACCCTGTCGGAGGTCGAGCTTCGAATATACCTTCGAACCTTACAACAAGTCGAACAACTCTTCGATGTTCAGGAGGGGTTACTTGTTCTTCACCGTCATCCTATTCAACTCCTGGTAGTCTATGCACATGCAAAGTGTTCCATCCTTCTTCTTGACGAACAACACCGGAGCACCCCAAGGTGAAGTGCTTGGCCTTATACACCCACACGCTAAGAACTTATCAAGTTGAGTCTTGAGTTCTTTGAGTTCGGCGGGATCCATTCTATACGACGTCTTGGAAAACGGCTCGGCCTCTTGGAAAAGATCTATCACGAACTCGATTTCTCTCCGGTGGTAAGGTCCTAAACTTTCTAAAAAGACATCAGGGAACTCACTTGCCATCTTAGTCTTTTCTAGTTTAACTTGATCCTTAGGCTGGTTCAGCACATAAGCCACATATCCGGTAGCCCCATCTCGGATAAGGTTCTTGGTTTCCATCAAGCAAACGAACGGACCCCTTAAACTCTCGATCCCATGACAACGTCGGTACCCAACTCAATCTTCTTCCCAAAACTGCCCATCTTCGCCCGGTGTGCATACAACCTATCCATGCTAAGAATCACGTCATACTACTTCATTAGTACGTAATGCGACGAGATTCGCCAGATAAATTCGTCCCTCAATACTCACCTGACAATTGCAATACAAGCAATCGGTTTTATATTGTCCACCCAACAGTGAACGCAAGACAAATATCATAGAAGCACTCGAAACAGGTAATGCAACATCGCAGCCACAATAGAAGTAATAACGAGTGAGAAGCACCTGATCATACAATGCATGAATGAGAATGTCATGTATGTGAATTATACCTTCCACCACAACGGTGGGGTCGATCTTGGCATCCTCTTGCTCGCCATCAAGTGCATAGGAGCGTTGTGACTCCCCGCTTCCAAATGAGGTACTTTTTGGAGTTACGTGTGAGCTTGTTTTACTTTTTTGCAAATTGTATGATCTATGTGTTTTGGACGGATTGCAAGACTCATGATATGTTGAATTGCGTGTTTGAATGAAATTATACCTAAGTGTTAACGTGTTCTGTTGTTAAATAACCAAACCGCTTAATTGATGTTAAATTGAAAATAGGGGTAAAAAGGTAAATTTACTTTACAGCCTGCAAATCGATTAGATAATCATGGTTTTGGATGAAAAATTTTATGACGAGTTCATGAGCGTTCATTTTGCTCAATTCGGATTTCAAACGAAGATTCTATGGCGATTTTGTTAGGAATAGTGCCCTGAAAGCCGGTGTAATAGTCTGCTTAGTACTTTTCCTTTTGTAAATCACAGACAATCTTTGAATAATAAATGAACTAAGCCAATACTTCTTTATATGCTCTTGTTTGATTGTATGTTTACTTTCTGTGCATGTATAAGAACACCCCTAATCAATATGACTTATAGGTCTCAACCATTTAGGTAAAGTGGTTCATGAAACGAGCCCTAAATCACTTAAGCCATGATTAGAAATCACTCCAAGCCGATAGGTCCAAAAGACAGTTGGAGTGTCGATATGACTCGTTCGAGGCTTGCTCGTGTGATCACGCCCTTAAGAAGGACCACCTTGTTTCATGAGGTGCAAATTGTATTAAATGATACGTGCATGATACATGGGGGTGCTTACTTATTCTAAGTAGGTACACTGAGGTGTCCCGTGTGAGAAGATTCCTAAATGGGAAAGGAAGTTTCTATTTTTTGAAATAGAAACTTCCAGATTAGAAAATATCTCACGAGTCATTGATGTGATTAAGTAATCCTTAGACTTGAGATTCCATCGATGCTTTGTGGGCTAACTCTGCGCAGTCTTAGGTATAAGCTTTAAAGGATGTCGCCTTAGACAGTTGAATCAAAGCTTATGCTGGGGTTGCACAAGTAGCACACGGAAGCATATGAGAATCGATAAAGGAGCTACATTTGCGTAAGCAAGTCGAACTCTTATTGTGTAAGTCATTCATATGCCACAAAGGAGTCCTTGGCCAAGTCAGTGGATCGAGATCAAGAAATGGGTTTCTTGGATGGAGATCAAATGGATATGAAATGCACTCAACTTTAAGATCAAGATTATTAGGGTTCTAATTATTCACTTGCCCTAGATCTTGATTGAGAGATAGGATGTAAGAGGATTTTATCTCACATATGTCAATGACTTAAAGGTTCTTTCGAATTGAGACATTCTTATTCAGCTAGGGGTCACACGCCTGTTGCTAGACTATGGTAGTGTGATTTGTGGACTAATTAATTAATTAGGGTCACTGCTAATTGAACTAAGAACCTAGAGGGTCACACACAAATGCTCGGTCACGAGGGTTAAGGCTTGAGTCGATTAAACGAGTTGATCGAACCAACAAATTGTTCGTAAGGGGCTGAACATGTGAGTCACATGTGTGGGATACGTGTCGCATTGTGGTATGTTAAATAATTAATATTGATTAATTATTTAATGGACTTTAATTTAATTATGAATTATTATTAAATTTCTAATTTGGAGATATTAAGTGTAATAAATAATTAATTATTAGCATCAAATTATTTATTATGAATAAATAAATAATTAAATAAAATATCTAAAATAGTTAGATATTAATTCTTGCTAGACAAGTTGGTCAAAAGAAGACTTTTGGTCAAAGTAGAGAGTCTTTCTCTCCAAGCAAAAAATTACTTATCTAGAAGGTTGAGAATCCTACTCCCACAAGGAAGAGGGGTTCGAACCCCTAGAGCTATATATACATGGGGTTTGAACCCCATAAGGGAGGGATAGCAAAAAATCTCCTTCTCCATAATATATCACACAAACCCTAGAGCCTAAACACTAAACATAGAACTAGCATCCTCCTTGTTTAGATCGTGATCGAGGTTGGTATGGATTATTACTCTAGAGGGCTGCTTTCGTGGAGTCTTGAAAGATTCGAAGGAGCTTTAGGGACTTGCCGCTTGAAGAGCGTTTGTGGGCGGCTCAAACGTGTCAAGAAAATGTCGATCTAAGTGAGTTCTTGAATCTCTACGAATTGGGAATAGGAATTGCAAGTCTAGATTCTGCCTTTTGGGGAAAAATTTTATATTTTCATTGCGTTTCTTTTCGTATTTTTCCCAACAAGTGATATCAGAGCCACGTTGCAGGGCTTATTTCTGATTCGTCTCTTTAATTACAAATTTGATAGAAATTCTTAAATTTAGATGTGATTGAGTATTCAAGAGTTTTTTAGAAATCTAAGAAAAAACTGAATATGTGTTTTTCCTGAAATTTCTGAAAAAACGTTTTCTGAAAATTTTGATTGAAACTATTTTAAATCAAATTTAATTAAATCGAGTTTTAATTTCTGGATTGATTTGAGCTTTTGAAACATATTGCGAAACACGAAATCGCATTACGAACCGAAAACGCAAGGCTAGGACGTGCTAAGGAGCCGCACACCCAAGCCCCGCCATCGCCGCCGTTGTGCGGGTGCCTCGCGCAGGTGTGCGCTCGAGCGCCTAGGCGCGCCCGCACAGACCGCCCAGCCGCTGCCGGGCATCATCGCCATCACCTCCCTCGACGGTGCCGGAGCCTTCGTCTAGCACCACCCATATCTGCGCGAGAGCCTGTCCCGTGACTGCCGCCTGCTTACTGCGAGCGCCCGTTGGTAGCGCACACTACCAGCTGCGAGGCCTGCGGGTGATGATCGTGGGTATTCGGGCGGTCTCGTTTTTTTTTTTGCGGTCTCGTTTCGTGTTTCATCCAATCCAATCCCGATTTAATTTTTCTGAAAAATTTATTTTATTAAATTAAAATTATTTTTGAAATAATTATTTAAATTGGGAATTTTGCCAAATTAAATGGATTTAATTTTTGGGAAAAATTACACTTATTATTTTTGAAATAATGAAGGGATAAAATTATTAATTTTCAGAAATTAATTGAAATTTTATTGAATGTTTCTTGGATTATTTGAAAAGGTTCATGAACAAGAATTGCATCTAAGTCTTGTTTTAAGTTATTAGAGCTTAGAACAAGAATTTTAATTTATGGGTAAATTTAAATTCTTGCAATTTTATGCATGTTAGGTGACCATGGGTTTTAATCTTGTGATGTTTTAATTTATGCACATGGATGGTTTAAATTTGGGGTTGGAGCCCCATAGTTGCGTTTTTCAATTGGGGTCGGTGCCCCACTTATGTGCGTACTGTTATGTGTTTATTATGTAGCTTTCTATATTACTATTTTTGGGCCGGGGTATGCCCTGTGTATTTGTCTATGGCTAATATGAAGATTGAGTCATATTATTTTATGTAAAGAGAGTAGATCTTAGGAAGTGAGGTTTTTCTTTTACTTTGAAGATTTGCACCCATGGAGTAAGATGGATCCACCAACAAGTAACAAGGAGGCAATAAGTGAAGACCCCTCAAATTGTTAGGAAGGGTTTCTATTATTGTAATAGATAGGACATCGTTTTATTTTCAATTCTCTTATGTGATTTAAACTGTTTTATGTGGCATGTATGTTAGAACTTGTGATTGTGGAGTGGCTCCCACACATCATGCATAAGATATAAACCCATGATCATCCCATATTAGTATCATGTTAGGACATGTTATCTGCTACGTGCTTGTGTGAAATGCATTTAACTTGTACTTGCATTAATCAAGACTAATAAATTGGATAACATATATGTTGGTGAGGTCGAACCGGACAACTATCCGGTTAAATCGAAAATTCCCTTAAAATATTAAGCTAATTTCGAGAATAGGTGATTAATTCAAGGTGCAAACTTTGAATTAAATTTCAAGCATTCCATCAATAGGATTTATGTTTGATAGGGGAGCTAGTTGTTGTCCATGAGTCATAGGGTGGCTATGTGAAACCTATTAGTTTTTAGTTTCCTAATTGATCATTCTAAATGATTAATATTTCGTGAACAATTTTAGGGAGGGTGATGTTCGCGAGTCGTGGGTCGGTCGAACTAAGTTTTGATCATGATTTTATGATTGATGGGTCTAGCTTAACGCCTAAGTAAATATGGATGTCGTACGAGTCGTGGGTCCATATTGAAAGATAGGTGATGCAAAAACATTACTAAGAATTCCACTAAGTTGGAATTGGTAAGTTGTACCTACCTGAGGCTTTATTTAGAATGGCCGCGAGTCGTGGGTTCGAGATAAAGTGCTTAGGATCTTAGTACCCATTGGAAAAACAAGTTTCCTCTAAGATCTTTAGGGAATTACATAGATCTTCTAAAAAAAGTGGGAGCAACATAGATTAAAGACCTAATCTCATGTGTATCGTCATTATTCAGCATGCTCACTCTGTTCTCTGTTTTTCCATTTAGGTTGCAGATTCTGTGATTCTCTACGTGTTTTGAAATGGCAACCAAAAACCCTCTAGTATCAATCCTCGAGTCAAACAAGTTGACTGGTCCCAACTATTCTGATTGGCTTAGGAATATAAAAATTGTTATAGATTCCGAGAAGAGAACTTATGTTCTCTACGAGGCGGAGCCCGTTCCCGAAGGGAAAGCTCCGACCCGGGCTAAGGAGGACACGATCCAGAAGTGGAAGGATGATAATCTTCAAGCCCATTGTCTCATGCTTGCTAACATGTCTCCAGACATGCAAAGACAACATGAATCAATGGAATTTGCTTGGGGGATTTACGACCACTTAAAGAAACTTTACCGCCCTCATGAGCATGTTACAAGGTATAACACCTCAAAAGAATTGTTCCATTTGAGAATGAGGGAAGGTACTAGTGTCCATGAATATGGACTCAAGTTTCTTGCTCTTACTGGGAAACTTGCCTCCATGGACATGCCACTGAGAGATGAGCTTTCGGTGGATTTCTTGCTAGCTTCGCTCCCACCATCATTCAACCCTTTTGTCCTTAACTTCAACATGAATCATGCAAATGCTACTGTAATTGAGCTGATTAGTCAGCTTGTGACTATTGAAAGTACGATCAAGAAGGACAACAAGGTTATGATGGTCATGGCTCCATCTTCTTCTAAGCCTTCTAAAGGCAAGGGTAAGAAAGCCCAAAAGAAAAAGAAATCCCTTAGGCCCAATGGCGGCATCAAGAAGGGAAAAGCCCAAAAGAAAAAACGTGATCAGAAAGAGGACGTTTGCTTCCATTGTGGCAAATCTGGGCAGTGGAGGAGACACTGCCTGGAGTACAAGACTACTCTAAAGAAAGGTATGTTTCTCATTGAAGTAAATCTTTCTATTAATTCTAACTCTTGGGTACTTGATACCGGTTGTGGATCTCATATATGTAATGATGTACAGATGCTAAGTGAGGTTCGACAACTTAAAGGAGGAGAATGTGTCTTGAAGATTGGAGATGGCTCAAGTTGAGGCTCAAGCTTTAGGCACAATTAGATTAGATTTAGGTCGTTTTGTTTTAGTTTTAAATAAAGTCCTTTATGTACCAAACATTATTCGTAATGTAATTTCAATTCCAATACTTGATTGTGAAGGTTATGAAACTAATATTAAGAATGATAGTTTTTTTCTTAAAAAGAATGATTTTTCAATACACCTTGCTACATTAAACAATTGACTTTATCTAACTCAAAATACCAATATTTTGAATATACAACGAGAAACAAAACGTAAGAGAGATGACGAAGTCTTAGTATCTTTATAGCACGCTAGATTATGACATATTTCCAAGAACAGAATTAGCAAGCTGACTATCTTAGGGACATTTTCTGAAAATGGCCTTAAATAGTTAAGTTCTTGTGAATCCTATCTCAAAGGAAAGATGTCCAAAACTCCTTTCAAGGGAAGTGTGGAACGACCCACTAAGACCTTGGATTTGATCCATTCTGATGTTTGTGGACCGTTTAGTGTAAGCACTCGAAACAATCATCAGTACTTCATAACCTTTACTGATGACTTTAGTCGTTATGGTTATGTGTACTTAATGAAGTACAAATCTGAAGCTTTTGAGAAATTCTTAGAATTTCAAAAGGAGGTTGAGAACCAAACTGGTCACAAGATCAAGACACTTCGATCTGATCGAGGTGGCGAGTATCTTAGTGAAGAATTCCTAAGTCATCTCAGAGATAATGGAATTATCTCTCAATGGACTCCTCCGGGAACTCCTCAGCTTAATGGAGTTACTGAGAAAAGGAATCGAAATCTACTTGATATGGTTTGTTCCATGATGAGTTTCACTAACTTACCACCTTCTTTCTGGGGTTATGCTCTAGAAAGAGCAGCCAAGATTTTGAATCTTGATCCTCCCAAATCAGTCCCTAAAACGCCTTATGAAATGTGACATGGTAAAATCCCTAGCTATTCTTACTTAAGAATTTGGGGTTGTCCTGCTTATGTGAAGAGGGCAGTGGGAGATAAGTTAGAAGCACATTCTAACTTATGCTACTTTGTTGACTATCCTAAGGAATCCATAGGATACTACTTCTATGATCAAACTGAACAAAATGTGTTTGTTTCAAGAAATGCAACTTTTTTTGAGGAATCGTTCCTTGAAGAAAAGAAAGGCAAGATCACAGAAATCGAAGAAATTTGAGATATACCCACGCCACACGTGCAAGAGACGTCCCAACCTGATGCCCCACAGCCAATCACGAACTTCGATGAAAATCCTCCTCTAAGGCGTTCTAAATGAAATCTCTCAAGAGGATAATGATCCTTTAAAAAATGAGGTGACACTGTCAGACTCGAATTCTGGAATAGTAGAAACAAGCCATGAAATCTGAAATGGACTCCATGTACTCCAACCAAGTTTAGACCTCAGTAGATTTGCCTGATGGGGTAAAACCCATAGGGTGCAAATGGATCTTTAAGCGGAAGCTTGGAGTAGACGAAAATGTTGCAGCCTACAAGGCAAGACTTGTTGCCAAAGGATTCACTCAAAGGCCATGCGTGGACTTTAATGAAATCTTCTCACCAGTTGCAATGCAAAAGTCTATTCGAATCATGCTTGCCATAGCTGCGTATTATGACTAAGAGATATGAAAAATGGATGTGAAAACTGTCTTTCTCAATCGAGACATTGATAAAGACATTTATATGGATCAACCCATAGGTTTCACATTCAGTGGGAGTGAGCAAAAGGTTTGCAAACTCCAAAGATCAATCTATGGATTGAAACAGGCTTCTAGGAATTGGAACATTCATTTTGATGAAGAGGTCAAAGCATTTGGCTTCAGTCAAAACTCAAATGAGTCCTGGCTGTATAGAAAGGAATTGGGGACTTCAGTGCAATTCTTGGTACTTTCTGTTGATGACATCCTTCTAATTGGGAATTCGAAAGATAACATGAAAGTTACCAAGTCATGGTTATCGAACCAATTCGAGATGAAAGATCTTGGTGATGCATCTTATATCCCAGGTATAAAGATCTATAGGGATAGATTTAAGAGATTAATAGGACTATCACAGTCTATGTACATAGATAAAGTGTTGAAACGATTCAGCATGGAAGATTCCAAGAATAAGATTCTCCCTATGAGCGTAGGAACATGTCTTTCAAAGAAGATGTGTCCTAAGACAAATCTTGAGAAATAAAGAATGGCTCATATTCCTTATGCCTCGACAATAGGTAGCATAATGTATGCAATGATATGTACTCGAACGGATGTGGCTTATGCACTTAGAATAACAAACCGTTTCCAATTTGACCCTGGAATAGTGCCCTGAAAGCCGATGTAATAGTCTGCTTAGTACTTTTTCTTTTGTAAATCACAAACAATCTTTGAATAATAAACGAATTAAGGCAACACTTCTTTATATGCTCTTGTTTGGTTTAGGTGAAATGGTTCGTGAAACGAGCCCTAAATCACTTAAATCATGATTAGAAATCACTCCAAGCCGATGAGTCCAAAAGACAATGGGAGTGTCGATATGACTCGTTCGAGGCTTGCTCGTGTGATCACGCCCTTAAGAAGGAGCACCTTGTTTCATGGGTGGAAAGTATATTGAATGATATGTGCGTGATACAAGGGGATGCATACTTATTCTAAGTAGGTACACTGAGGTGTCCAGTGTGAGAAGATTCCTAAATGGGAAAGAAAGTTTCTATTTCTAGAAATAGAAACTTCCAGATTAGGAAATATCTCACGAGTTATTGATATGATTAAGTAGTCCTTAGACTTGAGATTCCATCGATGCTTTGTGGGCTAACTCTGCAGTATTTGGTATGAGCTTTAAAGGATGTCTCCCTAGACAACCGATTCAAAGCTCATGCTGGGGCTGCATAAGTGGCACATGGAAGCATATGAGAATCGATAAAGGACCTACAGTTGCATAAGCAAGTTGATGTTTTATTGTGTAAGTGATTCATATGCCATAAAGGATTCCTTGGCCAAGGCAGTGGATCGAGATCAAGAAATGGGTTTCTTGGATCGAGATCAAATGAATAAGAAATGCACTTAACTTTAAGATCGAGATTATTGGGGTCTAATTATTCCCTTGCCCTAGATCTTGATTGAGAGATAGGATGTAGGAGGACTTTATCTCACATATGTCAATGACTTAAATGTTCTTTCGAATTGAGACATTCTTATTTAGCTAGGGTCATACACCTGTTGCTAGACTATGGTAGGGTGATCCGTGGACTAATTAATTAATTAGGGTCACTACTAATTGAATTAAGAACTTAGAGGGTCACACACAAATGCCCGGTCACGAGGGTTAAGGCTTGGATTGATTAAACGAGTTGATCGAACCAACAAATTGTTGGTTAGGGGCTGCAAGTGTGAGTCACACGTGTGGGACACGTGTCCTGCGTGACACGTGTGGGACACGTGTCCTGCGTGACACGTGTGGGACACGTGTTGTGATATGTTAAATAATTAATATTGATTAATTATTTAATGGACTTTAATTTAATTATAAATTACTATTAAAGTTCTAATTTGGAGATATTAAGTCTAATAAATAATTAATTATGAATTAATTAATTATTAGCATCAAGTTATTTATTATGAATAAATAAAATATCTAAAAGAGTTAGATATTATTTCCTTGCTAGACAAGTTGGTCAACGTAGAGAGTCTTTCTCTCCAAGCAAAAAATCCCTTAACTAGAAGGTTGAGAATCCTACTCCCATAAGGAATGCGGTTCGAACCCCTAGAGCTATATATACAAGGGGTTCCAACCCCATGTAGGATTGATAGCAAAAATCTCCTTTTCCAAATTATATCACACAAACCCTAGAGCCTAAACACTAAATATAGAACTAGCATCTTCCCTGTTTAGATCGTGATTGAGGTTGGTGTGGATTATTACTCTAGAGGGCTGCTTTCATGGAGTCTTGAAAGATTCGAAGGAGCTTTGGGGACTTGCCGCTTGAAGAGCGTTTGTGGGCGGCTCAAACGTGTCAAGAAAGCGTCGATCTAAGCGAGTTCTTGAATCTCTACGAATTGGGAATATGAATTACAAGTCTAGATTCTGCCTCTTGGGAAAAAAAATTTATATTTCCACTGCATTTCTTTCCGTGTTTTTCCCACAGATTTGAATTATACCAATTGTTATGCATACTTTATTCGTACACAACACGAGAATATGGTGATGGCAATATGTGTTTTGAATTGTGCATGAGATTTATTTTTGTCCATTGAACCAATTGGTGATGTCATGTATTGCAAGTTGAGAATCGAAAAAGGATTGAACTTAAGAATATTCTATTTCAAGGCATATGTGCTGGGTCTTTGTTGCTCTCCTTGGTGATTTTGTGGTGTCATTAACTTTTATTCGAGGACGAGTAATGATCAAGTTTGGGAGAGTTGATGATTTCGGATTTCAACCTTAATAGGATATTATTAGTGGGGTTTATATTGTATTTTTCTACCTCTTTTATGGTTAAAATATTTTCTTAATTGATATTTTGGTTTAATTGTAGAATAGAGGAGGAAAATTGCTTAAAGACTCAAAAAGGTGCTAGAATCCCGAGTATCTGTATAAAGAAGTTTGAGTACCTACTCCAGAGGAAGAAATCCTATAGAAAACTTTCCATAATTTTAATTTTGAGTGTCTGCTCAACTGACCGTTTTCAATTAAAGTGAAAGTTATTTAGGCGGTTTTTAGTGGGTAAAACGTTTTTAGAGGCTATAACTTCGATTTTCTAATCATTCATCACTCATTATTGCATTCCTAGGCTTAGTTCTCTAGTTTTTAGAAATCTCAACTTCAAAGAATCAGTGTAGCTAGGATTTGGAGGAAAAAAGAAGACTAATCTGGAACCACCCCGCCTCAACGAGTTTTTCTTATCCTCTTCCCTCTTTTTATCTTTTGTAAATAATGAATTCTATCATGTTATCGGATTTTAGCATGTTTACTATGTTTAGTCAAGTATTTTTATGGATTACAATGGATATCGACTCGTAATTTCAATTTCGTTTGTCGTGTTCATGATTTGTGTTGATTTGATCGTTTAATTTGTTTCTATTGTGGTGATTGATTGGCCATCAATTATATTGGGAGATAACTAAGTGAGTATTGATGAAGAAAGGTTAATGTCAGATGAGAATTAGAGGATGCATGTTCAACGTAGGAGCGAGAATTGAATGCATAATTAGTTAATTGATTACCATGAACTTATAGGAATCATTAGCTAATTATAGATTTATATCACTTCAACAGAAGCTTATAGACAATTACATTCTCTAGTTTTTCAAAACCCAACATGATGAATGAATTGCGGTGAATGAGAGTGGACCACGAGTTGAGTGAAATTGTAATAAAGTTTTATTATCATTTGCTCATAGTTGTTAAGTGTTAACTTAGTATTTAATTTAGTGTTAATTGTTTAGTTGTGAACCTTATTGTCTTATTGATCCGTGAGAATTCAATTAGAGGAAATTATATTGGTATTTAGCACGATAATTTAATAGTTTCCATGGATATGACACTTGTTTATTCTATCTACAATTTTGACACATGTGCACTTGCATATTAATTATTTCTGAGGATAAGTTTCTGGTACTTTCTTTGCATAGCCTTAAAGGGGGACATCTGCTGACACGGTTTATTTCCAAAAAAATATGTATATTTAATAGAATAATACCAAATATATTATCTTCCCTAATCAAGATTAAAATTTTGATATTATTTCATTAGGTAGATATTTCAAAAAAATAGTCTCATCAAATGTCTAGTTATATCACATTGATCAATCAAATTCAAGTCCTATTTGATATTTTCTCAAGTGATTTTATTTGATAAATACACCAAGTGATTTTATTTGATATTATTTTTTTAAGAAAATACATGAGATAAAAATAAAGAGTCATGGGCAGATCATTTGTTCACATAAAAAAAAAAAGCTATATGGAAAAGAAGTATTACCCAAAGCCAAAATACTCTTCAATACTCAAAGCGGAGTTTTAAAGGGCTTCAAGGCATTCTTCACCAAAGTTACCAAAATCAAAGTGTTGCCAGACGTTCTTCCCAAAGTTACCTCGAAGTTACCGAATTCAAGGCATTTGATTTACAATCAAGGTGTTAAACCAACAAATCGATATTATTCCCAAATCAAATTTATTGTGTTACTTGTAGTTACCGACAAGTACTTACGCTATCTTTACAGTATTCATTGAAATCTTCGTTTGATACGTAAATAAATCAAAATGCTAACGAGTTAACGTTATTTAAGTCCAACTAAAATTAAAAAAAAACCATCACAACTATCGAAAGAGTGTTCGAGTATTCCAACAATATTAAATTTGAAGGAAGAATCAAATGATTAAATTAAAGATCGAAAACCACTACACTAATCATTTGTAAAAATTATTTTGTATTTACAAAATCAATACAAGTGAATTTCCAGTTGAAACAGTAACAATACAGTCTATCTGCATGTCTGCATCTTTATTTTGTAACAAAGAGGGAGATTTGATTCATAGGGAGGAGGATAACCTTTTAGGGAGAAGAGAACAACCCTTTAGGGAGAGGGTATATTAATACTCTTCAAACTTCACTTTCGGTTTGGTCACTGATGAGCAAGACAATTCTATTTATGCTAGCAGGAAGATTCTAGATCTTCCGGTTTCTCAACCAAATAATTTAATACACCATTTCTTGTCCCAATTACTTCTATCTAACAATTTAGTTAATTAAAATCATATTTTAAGTTCCAACTCTTTGCCCGTGGTACGTGCAAACTATAAGCTTTCCATGGCTTTAGCCTAATGCAAGTAGTTCCGAGTTCACTTCACTTCGTTAATTAAGTAATAATAAAGGACTAATACCTCAAGATGAGAGGTTTAGATGAATTTCTATAAAAGAAGAGTTCTCCTTTAATATTGCAGAACCTTAGGGCTATCTCTAAAAGAAAACAAAAATTATCAATGATTATTCCAATGTGCAAGCAATTCCCTTCAGGTTTGTCCAATTGCATTCACCTTGCTGTCCTCGTCCACGGCCAAAAAGATAACAAAAGAAAAGAATGACAAGGTACAATTTTAGCCCCCTTCCTCTAAACAAACGAGACATTGGAATTCAAGGAGCGAAACTTCCCACAAAATAGCACTCCCCTTGCCATATAGTCCGGTGTATGAGAGCATAAAATCAGATTTCAACTGCTTTTTGTTGGGATAAAAAATTCGCTGAGTAATAAGGTAAAAGACCACTCGATTACATAGGAGAAAACCTCCGGGTAGTAACATAACTTGTTGGAATGGACAAACTGTAGTAAACATCCAACACTATATGCAGCCAATTTAACACACCCAAGTAAGTAAATAGGAGAGTGACGAAAACCTTCTAACCATTTGACAGCACCAGGGAGGGTGCGAAGAAAAGATGTTACATTCTTTACAACAGTATCAAACCTAATATAACCACAACACAGAAATTTCACAAACCTACAAGATCCTCCGACGCAATGAAGCATTATATTTATACAAATATAAACAAATAAATGCCAACAACTATACCCTTATTGTATACACCCCACCCCTCAAATAACTTAGTAGCTCAAATCCACCCACAAATTTTTCAACTCTAAACCCGAGCTGATCCTGAGCCGACCATTTGCTTTCCCCATAACAACCCTTCTATTCTCATAATAACATGCCCTTCTTTCTGCTCTTTCTTTATCAACTGTTATAAATACATCCAATCCTTCAGATCTATATGCTTTAAATTAACTGAAGTTAATCTATAAGTGGCTCTACCTCATTCAGTGAGTAGCAAAGCCAAAAGGGTTCAATGACAATTTTACTCCCCAAATGCACACGTTAACTCTCGTCAGGAACGATATCAGCAGGATCTCCAATCCACGGTCTCCCTTCTCGCCACCTAAACTTAATCCTCAACTTCCCATTTGCATCCACTCCAACCACCTCACCCTGACTAGCATGGGTCTCCATACCCCACCCCCACCTAGGGCTAACCAGCCCGTCTCTTATCCTAACCTTGTCCCCAACTCTAAAAGCTCTGATCCTCTCCATCTCCGATGCTTTACAAAGCCAAAGCCTATCTAAAAAGCAGAATGAAACCCAAACATCCTCATCTTCCAAACGGTGCACAACTCCAATACTTGAATGGGAGACCTCTCCCCACTGATGAGTAGGGTTGGAAACATTCTGCTTAACCCGAACCCAATCACCTACACAAAGCTCCCTTTCCTCAACAATCTCCACCTCTGAAGGATCCAGCACCCAGGATTTGGAGCCAGCAGGGGTATATATTCTCAGCTTCCCATCTGCATCAATGGCCGAGATTGTTCCCACGCTCGCGTGGTTATGCCCTGACCATCCAAATCTAGGCTGCTTCACCGAATTCATAACTTTGACCCGTTGACCCACGATGAGTTTTTCAACCCGTTCGAGATGACCTGTTTTCCCAACCCATAATTCTTGCTCCCCACAGAATGCAACAGAAACAGTTCCATCCCATTCGTTTTTTCCATAGCCTATCCCTTGTACTACGCCAATACTACCAGGCCAAATAGATTTCCATCCATTAGCATCGTCTCTCAATTTGACCCATTCTCCAACCTCATACATTTGCTCAAGATCAAAATCTGCTGGATCCCCTCTCCACAACCCTTGCAAGCCATAGAATGCAACCCTAACCTCACCATCAGCATTGACACCAATAATAACACCTCGAGAATCGGGCTGAGTGCCTCTCCAGCCCCATCTGGGCTCAACAAGCCCAGCCCGAAACTTGATGTGTTGGCCAATTTTGAATCCAGTGACCTTTTCAACATCAGTATAATGAGTTATCCACCTCCCTTTACGGAAACAGCAAGCTAGTTCTAGATAACCCGTGTCCTGTACACTATGCACGATGGCTAGACCTTCTTTACCTATGCTGTTCCAATCATAGCTGGGTCTGGCACCAAGGCTTGGCTTTGAACGTACCCAATCACCAACTTCGAATCCTGGAAGTCTTTCTGCATCACCTGGAGAAACTCTCCATAAGCCGTGTCTTCCAGTAACTTTTACCTGAAAATAGATAATAGGACAGAGTATCAGAAAGGGGAACCTTGAAACATGTGCCAAGGAAATGTATAGAGGAGCCTGACTCTACATAGCTCACTGGAAAGAGGTGATGAAATGAATATGTACACACACATTTATAACAAACAATGAGTTAGAATATATGCTTTCAACACACATGCACCCACACACATATAGCAAAGAATTTGTGGGAATATAGTCCGTATATATATACAGGCATATATAACAAACAAAATTGTTCGAATATAGGTTTTCAAGGGAAAATTTTTAATTCCATTTAACCCTCTTAATACCATGTTGGAAACTAGGGTAAATTTTCTGAAATTTTAATTATCAATAAACATACAAAATATAGAGATTACGAGAAGTCTACACAATAAGCTAAGTATCGTATCAAATATATTAACTATCACAAAAGTATAACAGGAATCCTAGATTCTAATTTCCTTCGCTTCGATTCTATTAGTTTTATTTGACTCTCTCTCTCTCTCTCTTGGCTCGAAATCGCTTCAAAAGTTATAGGAGGCAACATTCGACAATAAAGAAGGGGAAGGTGGGGTTCATGCCGAAGAGAAGACAATTTTATCACCATCCAATCAGCTTATTCAACCAAAATTTTAGGGTTAATTTGGTTAGGTTTGTTACTAAGCCATCTTTGAGGAAGCAGAATGTAGATAAATAGACAAAGATTAGAAAAAGCATACATTTAAAGCGCCATCCATGTCGATCCTCAAAATTTTCCCAACAGTAGCGGGTGTTTCATTTGACCATCCAAGACGAGGCTGAGTAACAGACGGAAGGACACGAATTTCTTGTCCCAATTCGAAAGGAGGTACCTTCTCGACATCTGTAACCGAACAGCTGAAAAGCTTGCTCCGGAAGCAAAATGCAATTCCCATATCACCATCCTCCTCCAAACTATGGAGGATACCAATGCTGTTTCTTGTAACATCCTCCCACCCATATTTTGGAGAGGGGACAGAAGCTCTTACTCTTACCCAATCCCCTACCTGTGCAAATCATAGTATAAATGGATATTGGAAACGGTTATCAAGTGAACTCATGTCTTAAAATCAGAATTAAAAGGATATTACCTTGAAATCTTCCAACTTTTCCATGTCCGAAGGATCAGCCTGCCATGGAATAGGCCGATTGGGAATTTCAATAATCAAAAGACCATCATTCTCTATCTCACTAATTCTTCCAACACTATGATGTGTTTCGCCACCCCAAGCGTATCTAGGCTCAGCAACAGAACGCTTTACACATACTCGATCACCAATCTGGATACAATGAGAATGAGAACACCACCACAGGAAATGTTGCAGGAAAGATCAAGAGAGAAATGAAAATGAAGATCAAGGAACAAAAAGTTCTTATGCAATTCAAAATATCAATGCCAAGTAAATTCCCTTACCCTGAAGGGCTCGACATGTTCAACTTCTTCAGGTTCACAATGCCATGGAGCAGGAAGATAGCTCAGCTCTAATAATATACTATTATCTGGTCTAATACAGCACACTACACCAGTACTTCCTGGAGTTACAGATCCTAGTCCATGTTTAGCAGAAGTCAGAGTGGGTCGTATACGCACCCAGTCGCCAACTTTGAATTCCTCAACTCTTTCCATTTCTGCGGGATCTGCTTTCCATCCTCTAGATGCTCCAGGAAAACCAACACGCAAGATTCCATCATCATCAACGCAGAGAACTGTTCCAATACTATCACGTGACTGACCACGCCAACCAAATCTGCATTACCAGAAGATGGATTATGAAGTATGCGGCACTGGGAAAATTCATAATATCTTTTCCTACTGAATAAGGGATAAAACTCATAGGCAATTTGGTATCTTGTAACAGTTATGCTCGTGGAGAGCTACCAAGAAGGTCGTAGCGGAACTGAAAGATGCTCGCGTCAGCTCTATGGATTAAAAAATGAGTCAATGGAAAAATTCCAAGCAAAAAGTACAGGAAAAAAAAAAAAGAACCAAGTCCAACCAAGGAAATGTATAGTGCGTCCATAATAAGAAAATGACATCTATAAACATGTATCTTAAGCATATCACCTGTATAAGTATTTGTCCAAGTGCTTAAGATTCTTTTTTTCTTTTGGCTAATTAGACCCACAAAGAGAAGATACAATCATAGAATTGTTGAGAATGAATTTGTGGAATTTTTTCATTCAAATGAACTGGCGGTGCTTTAACAATCTGAATAGTCCATCTTAACATTCCAGTATGTACTCTATTTATTATAGTTGAAGTCTGATCATTGGAACATTGCAAGTGAGAGTACAAATCCAATCTGAAAAGACGAAATGAGTAAAAGGAATGTATACAATGATCTAACTAGTAGGCAAACAACCACCGTGTAACGTAAATATCCACAACTATGCAAGAAACCGAGAGATCCAGAAACCTATCACATTGACAATATAAAAGGTATTTTCATGATCAAGAACCTACCTCGGCTCTGAAACTTCAGGTTTAAGTTGAACATGCTGCCCTCTATCAAGCGGAATCACTTTTATAACTTCATCAGCTAGTACTTTAACGTCTCCTGAACATGAACAAAACGATACAAAGAGATTGTCATTGTCTGGGACACTTTGCACAAAACCAACGCTCTTATGTGTGGCACCTTGCCACCCATAAGTTGGTTCCTTAATGCTTCTTCTGTATTTCACCCAGTCACCAACTTGGTACCTGCAATGTTTCAGAACATGAAAGTCCAGTGACAAATTTAGTCTCAACAATAATGATATAACATGAAAGACATTAAAAAATAGTTGAAAAGACCATATTATTGTTTACGCACACAGTAGCAGACAAATGGACTCCCTTCATCACCAATGCCTCCATTAAATCTTCTGAGATCCATTCTCGCGGAAGAGCCTCCAAGAAGTCCCTCAAAGTTTTACCACTGTAAAAAGCAATATGTGGCAGCATACTTACATACCATCTTGCACATTAAAAATAATGCTAATTCAGATGGGAACAACAGGATAAGGAACTAGCCTGTGATTCCTGACATCAACTGCAGCATCGGGATATCTAAGCATTATAAGGATCCAATCCAAATTTTCACGTATCATTTTTGCTGTATCAGCTGCTATATGGAAAGCATTGTCCCCATCATCATCCTGACAAAGATAACAGCATATCAGTCAATTGCCGCACAAAAGATATCTTCCACAAAACAGTGATTAACCAAAATTTTAACATGCAGTTTGGATGCAAAACAATTAACTATATTTATATACATCCATTAGACAAAGATTAGCTAGGTCCAAGTTGGTATAACTTATAAAATATATGTGCACCATAAGGAAGAATCAAAAAGACCAAGGTAGCATCACAGTACATGTAGAAGAAGGCTTTCATTAAGTAGACATTTACAATTGGAGCAGAATGAGCTCAAATTTGAGTCAGATATCACCCATAAAATACAGAGTAGTGCTTGTTTGCAAGCATTTCATAAGATCTATTATCTAAATTAACAAAAGCGTTGTATTATCCCACAATCAGATATCCATGTTGCAGATTGTCAGAATTTGTTAAAGGGTATTTCGATATTGACATAATGCAGATCACATAAGCACTTTAACATACTACCCCTTATGACAAATATTCAGATGAAAGACCCAAAAATTCAAAAATAGACCTGGATGTTGCAATTAGCCCCAGCTGATAATAGGAAACCAACACAAGATTTTGCGCCTCTAGCCAAAGCCACATGGAGAGGTATGGTATTCTGCATATTCCTGATGTTTACGTCAACACCAGCTTCCAACATGATCTACAGAAGAAAATATTTCCAACAAATATATGACTCTTATACAGCCGTATGCCCAATGAAAGTAGTTTTAACATTATAAGCTCAGGGAGGGCAACCAGTCCCACATTAAGCAGTCATTCAGCATACCCTGACTAACTCAACATCGTTGGCCATAGCAGCAGTATGCAAAGCAGTTTGTGAATGTTGGGTGTCTTGAGCTGTTGGATCTGCTCCAGCAGCTAGCAGTATCCTTACCAGTTCTCTACCCTCTAAAGGATTAAACAAATTAGAAAGGCAACATCAGAAGACAATAATCTAGATGAAAAACTAAGGTACTTATATTGGAAAGTTACACATGCCTGAAATACGTGAACCAACTCTTACCAGATTCATGGTCTTTCTTCACAGCAGCAGCCATGCACAAAGCTGTCCCCACAGGGCTCTGTATATCTATAGCTTCAGTAACATCTTTAACAGATGCAAGCTCTACCCATCTTTTGACAATAGCTACATTCCATGTCATTACAGACAAGTGCAGTGGCCTGCCAAATAAAGTGGGTTAGAGCACATATGAATCAATTGGGCAACTCCCAGACACGGGATATAGTAAGACGCTTTTGCCTTAATTAAAATATAGAAACGTATCAACATTCCCAAGCCCAATGAGATTTGCTATCTCTAGAATAACAGAAAGCATTGCTAATCCACAAAAATGAAATGAAGATATCATCAGATCAGCCATTGAATCTAGGTTTTCGATAAGTTGATCCACAACAGCCAAAATAGGGTGGCCTGCTTGTAACAAAACATGTGATTGAAGGTATTGTGGCCTGTGGACATTTGTTACCTCCAATGACATCTCATATGTTAGTCTATATCTCTTGTGGTCTGCTTGTAACCACATAGATGTACTACAGTAACTTACCTCTATTCTTTGTCTTTTTTGTTGAGGAGAAGGCCAGGTCAGGAGACTAGATGTGGCTTCCCCAACTAAGGGAACATAGCCCCCATGGCATGTTCCACTCACCGAAGCTCATTGGGACACTGCCAAAGCTGGTCAAAGCAGCCCCATGAATTAAGCCCTACCTCTCATTGGATACCACATGCCATAATACCACCGAATAATTGGCAAGCTCTAAACCCCAAAGTTCAAACTTGGATATTTTTTGCCTAGTTCTGTTCAGCAGGCCACAATATTCATTTTCCAAAATAAGGTAATTATCAGTTTGCCATTATAGGTATTTTTTCCAAAACTTACCTCAACCATTTTGGACATTAAGATGATTGTGTTACCTATGGTTAAAATCTTTAAGGGTGTGATCTTTCATCCTCCGCAAATGCAGAAAGTTGCCTTTACGTTTTCTCATGGTGCAATAAGAAAGAATTTTGTTACAGCAGGATGCACTTACGTCAAATGTTTCGAGTTCAGGATACTCATTGATTTACAGCCTCCATTTTCCAATATGACAATTGAACAGTCGGTGTATTTCTTTGCAACAGCTCTATGAAGGATGGATTCACCTTCATCGTCAACTGCATTTGGATCAGCCCCCGCCAATAACAACTCCTATTGGAATTCAAGAAATAAATTATAACAAGAAATTTAAAAAGAATAACAAAGATTAATAAATTCACAAAATAATTATAAGATACTTGGTATCCGTGAGGGTTTAATGGAACTGGATTACGAAGTTGATTCAGAGAGCTTGCATTCCATTTGCACACTTTCCAACATTTAGTCCACCAATAAAAAATTAAGCAAGAACAAAGATACATACTCTCATGCAATCTGGTTGACCATGATAGGCACAGACATGAGCAACTGATGGACCAAGGCCTTCCCTTAACCTGGACCGAACATTAGCATTGTGTTTAATAAGTGCACGAACACATTCAGGTGATCCAGCTGCCAGAGCAAAAACAAGAGGAGGATCTCCATCTTTGTCAAGAACATCAACATTTGCCTCTTTGCACTCCAAAATAGCTTCAACAAGTTCAACACTGCCACGTCTACAAGCCAAGTGGAGAGCAGTTTGGCCATCAGCATTTTGTGCTTCTAGAAGAGATCGTAACAAACTGTGACTTTGTCCTGAAGCAGTCTTAGCAAGTAACTCTCTGCGTGAAACATATTTATGAAATTAATATTAAAGAGAAGAAAATTTTTCAAGGGTCAGAATACATGTCCACAGCGAAGAGGCCTCACCGAACACCATTCAAATTTCCTTCAGAGACAAGACGATGTAAAAGATTGGGATTCGCTAATGGAACCTCTAGCTCAGCTGATCGAGAGGGTGCAATCCCATTTATTACAGGTTTGATAAGCAAGTCACTGCTTGGAACACAGAAGGAATGTGGACAATAAACTCATCAACTAGGTAATCAACTACTAAATACGCAGGTATTCAAATAAACAACAGAGGATAGTAGATACTAACAAGTTCTACAAGGAAATCTATGTTGGCAAGTTCTATGTGCTTATATCAAAAAAATAACCAAAGACCATAAAGCCACTTTGCTAAACACAAGGATACATGAACTTTTAAATTATTAAGGGGCAACATATAATTAGCTTCTTACTTGTCTGGGCTCGTGGGAGGACTCCGAGGAATCTCTTGCAAATGTCGAAGAAATATTGCTAACATTGAATGAAAAGTTGGTCTTTTGGATGCTTTGAATTGCAGGCAGTCACCAATCATCTTCCACAGTTCCCTAGGTATTCCTACACCAACCACACTAGCATATTGAGGAGGTTGTCGCTTAGCTTTGACAACAAATTGATACATTTCTTCAGCACTTAAGCCAGCCCACCTGCACAAAAGAACACCTACTTGTTTTTCACATTCATTCTACTTCAAGATAGAGAAGAAGAAACAAAAACGAAAAGGTCTCAGAAAGTGGGTCAATTGGGACAATAATTTCACTTACGGTATAGATCCTGTGCACATTTCCACCAATGTACAACCAAAACTCCAGGCATCAGACTCTGCAGATATGCCAATAGCATCATCCCAGAAGAGGTGAAGTGATTTTTTTAATGGTTCCCATGCTTCTGGGGCAGTATAATTTGGGTTCAACATCGTGCAATCCATACATGAATGAATCTTTGCTGATTCACACTCTTTACTAGCTTTTCTGCAATCAGGCTTCTTAAGAATTGCTGGAAGCCCATAATCTGAAACCACAGCATGACCATTTTCATCCAAGAGAAGGTTGGAAGGCTTAATATTCATACAAACAACACCAGCTGCATGAAGTTCAGCAACCCCACGGGCAATATCCGCTCCATATCTACATTAAGGTTTAGATGATACATCAAGCCAGAGAAAGTTGTATCTCAGCAAGAACTAACATAATGTGCAAAAAAAATAGATTTGACAAAACCAAATAAGAATATTACTAATCTTGAAAGATAATCATCCAGCAACCAAAAGTACTCTGCAACATCGTAAGCCAAAGTAGTAATTACTACGGGGAATATTCATTACTTCAGTAGTTCAGTAGATTTTGCTCTGACAGAAAAAAAGTGTAGCACCTTGGCCAGAGAATTTATGGTAATTGTGGATTATTCCAGTATCAAACTTGCCTCTTGTATTGGAGGAAGTATTATCCAAGAAAATGTACAGAAAAATCCATTTTTGCAATCTCGTGAATTGGTACGTCAGTGTAGGTTTGCTATAGGATAGTGTCGAAAAGCTAAGACAGATAAGCATGCAACAGTTCTCTAGTGTTAAAATCTCTTTGGAGCAAACCTTTTTCTCAAATTGCAAATCTCTATTGAGATTATGTCCAGAATCCTTAGAGGACCTTTACGGATACAAACTGCTAAAAATGAAATTTGATAACCGTTCTAACTTGCTAAGCAATTTGTTCCACTGCAAGTATTATTCTTGTTTCCACTATGAAATTGATCACAGCCTTCTTTCCTTAAGATTAACAAAATTTCCCAAAATAATATGCACAAATGATATCATTGCCAATATTAAACATGTCAATTTCTTAAAAATAGAACACAAATGTTTTGTAAATCTTTCTCAAGAGATTGAGAAAAAAATCAAATCACAATTGAAGTAAACAGGTGCACAACATTCAATCGAAGCAAGAAAATCAACATTTCCTTTTCAGGTAGATTGCTAAAACATTTGAGCCACATCAATCCAGATGGCATATGTTAACATTTGTGAAGAAGAAAATCAAAATTCTAGATTGTTCAGAAACATTCTACAGCAGCCCTTGTCTAATTGAGAAGTATGTTTTAAACGTTTCCGGTTTCCCTGCACATGCAGAGACATAAATCAGAGAAGGAAAAGATTCCCCAACTCAAAAATTTCAGGGGAATTTCTTTTTTCCAGAAAGGGTAACAAATCAGCATATGACTAACTTCAGTTGCCACATATATACAGGCCCTGGGTTACGTGCAGCCATTCATAACATTAAGTTCCTGAAAGATAGCCCCCTGGTTTATCACGAATTTCAAAAGCCATCTTCAAGAGAATAGAGCACAATAAAAAGGAGAAATTTTAACAAAAGATACACTTGCTAGAGGAGAATTTTCACAGGAGGAGGGTCACGATGCAGTTACTTACACAATCTTCTAAATCTAACAGGCTTATTACAAAAATAAGATCAATAGGCAGCTTCCAGCATTGGCAAACTCATAAACTACAAGTTACAAGATAACTTACCCTATTAGCAACTTATATTTTCCAATTAAAAATGTTATTTGAGTATCACAAATGCACTAAACAAGTATCAATTGACAGATCCATAGCCTAAATTGGCCTAAATAATCTGAAACAGCACAAATTTTCTACAACTCTCGAGCATTAATATTTACAACTTAGGAGATTTTATTGCATTGCCAGGGTAACCAGAACCAACTCATATTTATACTATTAAATATACCCTCGAAATTCTTTTAAGCACCTACATTCTTATTAAGTCAGCTGACTGTTACACCAACAATATTTTGTGGCGTACTTGTAGCTTCCACTGAGAACTTATACATAAAAGGGGCTAGGCTGAATAATATGTTTACATGTCTTAAGGCATCAGATATATTCAAAGTGATTTGTTTTCATATCCATTATTTTAGAACTTAAAAAAAATAACAACATTTCGAAACGACAAAAATTTAAAAGGCAAATAGAAAGATTGAAACGAAAATTAAGATGAAGAAAACAAAATCCTTTAAAAAGGATCACACATAAACGATACCAATAAAGGCAATAGAAAAGAAAGAAGAAATTTATTTTATTAACAAAATAATAACCAACCATGCAAGCAAATTTTTTAATTGTAACTGAGATACGCCTATAAGAGGGCAGACCTTTAAGATCAGGAGGGTAAAATGCCTATAGATGAAGGTTAATATAAAACAGAAGATGATAATAGGCAAAAGTTGTACAGCATAATTTCCTTTTTAATTTCTCTTTCATTATTTTTATCTTGCTTTAGTAAATTATAAGAATTCACATAGTTCTTTGTCAAAAACTTAGATGATTAAAATCCTCTGAAGTTGGCAAAAGATAAATTACAACAACAAAAGGGTGAATGTCTCTGTCACTTCCTAAACTGATGCTTTACAAAGATAAAAATGTCCCTGCTCCAAAGGAAGGACTGTATTTTTGTCACTTAGAAATGCAGTCAAAGACCACTAATGTTAAAATAGAACTTAGCCATACAAATAGGCCAACCACGAAAAGGCACTAACTATATTCTGATGCAGCTACTAAAGATTTCTTTTTTTTTTTTTCCCACAAGAACAAATGAAATATTTTGATAATCGAAAAGTTAAAACTTGCCAACCTAGCTAGACTAGGAAAATAGTTTACATAATTTACAAAATCTCCCACTTAACGCAATGATGGATTCTCTCCTTATTCTTCACAAATCCATAAGTGGTCTTATAAGACACAAGACAAATTTCCCGAGATTCATGTTCTGTGTCATTAGCAAAACGATGCCGGTCCCCCTGATTGATCGCATATTACAGTACATGCAAAATTACCGTATACAGATAGAGCATGACTCAACCACTACACAAACTGTACATGGACCAATACTAGCTTTTCTCCTTTAAAATCTGAAGAGACATGTCCAAAAGCAATGGTTCATTAATGTAAAGCAGAATCCGACAAATATTGAACCCTTTGCTACCAAAATCAATGAGCAACACTTGGAATGCCATAAAAATAAGCGAGATCTATAACTTATCCCTTTCCAATTTTCAACTCCATTACCCAAGAAATAGATACCAAAGAAAACCAACACAAAACCACAACCTTCTAATGTTGGGCATTCATAAATTCAACAAAAAATAATGATGGCACGTTCATGATCTGTAGACACCGTAACTAACAACTAAAAGGAAAAACCAATTACTTGTCCTACTTGCATTTCGGAGTTATAATGAGAAACCAATAAAAAAAGAAAACACAAACCCCTATCACCAATCCACAAACAAAAACAATGAAGCAAGATATCTTACTAAGATGCATATAACAAATATACAGGGATGAAAGCAGAAACCTGAGGATCTGCTCTAAAGTAAGGCGTCCTTCATTCCTCTGCATTGCAGTCTGCACGGAGCCATGGCACCTATCCATCACCAAACAAAGGCTATTATCAATCCTATTAAATCCATGAAAAGTGCAAACATTTCTGCACCACATCGATTTCCTCCTCAAATCGTCAAGCTGTCCCTGAATCCATACCACATCGGTATCCTCCCCAATAACCACCTTCTTCACTGCCATTTTATGCTTACACCCTCTTCCCGAAACAACCGCAGCCCACATCTCAACTCCAGCCCGCCTACTGCTCCCTTCTCCTATCCTTCTCACCAACTTCACCTCCTTATGAACACCTAAATCTATCCTCCGAACTTTAAAACCATCATCCATTCTTCTACTCCCATTGCTATAAATACAGTCGCCACTAGTACCATTAGCATTATTACTACGTCTACTGCAAACGTTGTCGGAAGCGAAAGTCCTATCATCGAGGCCTACTTCATTAGCATCATCGTCTTCTTCCTCATCATCATCATCGTCATCCTCGCCTCCCTGGATCAAAGACAGAACAGCGTAGTTCTTTTTCAGAGCCGAAACGGAGTTCCCGACGGTGGTGACGTGGCGGCAGCGGGGGCAGGAAAGGGAGGAATCCGGTGAAGCTGAGAACATCTTGGACAGGCACTCGCGGCAGAATCCATGGCCGCATTGGAGGAGAAGAGGGCAACGCTCCTCCTCGTTGTATTTGTTCTGGCACACCGAACAGCAGGGCACCCTCATCGCCGTGAAATTTTCTCTTTGTTTTTTCTACTGGGCTTGATTGACTTCAGTACTGGATTTGAGGGGACGAAAATTCTGGGATTAGGAAATGGTAGTAAGGAAAAATTGTAGATCCATGGAAAAGGGTTTCAGAGAGAGAGAAAGTGGACAAGGGGTTGGAGGGGGGAGGGATGGGGTGATGAGCTCAGAAGGAGAAATGGGAAAGCTTGATTGAGGGGTTTTGCTGTTGTTTTTCAGACTTTGGTCTCTCCTCCCAGGTTTTTCTTCCATTTGTCAAAGGTTATTTAATTGTTACTATTTCGCAAATTTTTTTACATTTGACAGCTAAGGGTGGGCAGGAATCAAACCGAATCGAATGAAACCAAACCCGTACTGATACTAACCGAACCGAATCGAATCGAAGAGGGTTCGGTTCGCTTTCGATTAGTGGTTTTTGAGATTTTCGATTTCGGTTCGATTTCTATAAAATCAACCGAAAAAACCGAACCTAGCTTATTTTTTTACTTTGGGGCCTTTTAGAGTGTTCAATTTGCCCAGTGAAGCCCCTGCTGAGAATAATGGTATAAGTTGTGGGTTTTGAATTCTGATTTGTTTGTTGATGGGATCAGTTGTGAAATAATAGTAGCTAATTAGCTATGAATCTGGAATTAGTCCACTGTCCAGTGTTTAAACTTCTCCACTTTCGATTTATTTCAGTTATGAAATTAGTCATGTTAAACTTGTAATTTGTAATGCGCTGTTTTTTTCGGTTTTTCTATTTTTTTTTTTTTTTTTTGAAGTTTTAGGCAATATCGATTTTTCGGTAAATAACTGAAACCGAGGTAGTTCGGCTCGGTAAACGTTAGAAAAAATGCTAACCGAAACCGAATAACCGAAATTTCGGGTTTTTACCGAAAGCTCACTCCTATTTGACACACACAAAAACTAATAAACTTGATTTTATTTTATTTTTTAAGAAAATGGACGAGTCTAAGAGATAATTTACTTTATTAAAAAGGGGCAGTAATTCATAACCCCTATGAGTTACACAAATTTTAGTTTACTTCTCTATGAAAAAAAAAATTATACTAACTCCCCTATTCAACTTTATAATTTGACTTCACTTCCTATTTACTTAAATTGACTGCAATACCCTTTGTGACACCCTGTCCGATCGTACGTATAGGTTCGTGTCACGTATGAGTTTATTTTCCGTAATTGCATTTATTTTCATACTTATCCGATGCATTTATTTGATATCTAATTCTTTCTTATATGACTTATATGATTTTATATGAAATATTTAAATTAAATGTGAAGAATATGCCCTAAGTGCTTATATGTTATGAAATCTCCTGATTCATGAATTTATATGATATGAATTTATGTCTCTAGCATGTTCATTTCATGAATTATTTGATACGTGCGAGTTAAGAGTGAATTTGTATGATTTTAATTTGATTTGGACTTGTTTGAAACTCTTAGGGATTCAATTGCACTTTTTCATTAGTTTTGGGCCTATTTGTAAATAGGTCATACTTGAGTCCTTATTAGCAAAATATGAGCTCGGGAATTTGGATTCGAATTCCGAAACCGTCGTTGGACTCGTTTCAACGATTTGGATCCAATGGAACAATCCTTGTACCTTTTCTGAAGATGTTCGGACCCACGACGACCTAAAATTCGGTCCAAATGGACCATTTAAGCTACCCTATCCGTTTTTCAGCCTTAAGACCCGATTCTTGCCCCATTTTCTGACCCAAGACAACCCCTCACACTCCCATCTCGCTCTCATATCCCTTATAATTGAACCAAGCGAAGACAGAAGCAAGGAAAGAAGGCAAAGCAAGAACATCACCTCATTTCTTCACCTTTGAGCTCATAAGACTTCATTTCTTTCTCCAACTTCAAAGGTGAGTTTAGAATCTTGTTCTCCATGTTTTTATGCATATTTTGTTCCATAAGAATCATGTTTTAAGTTGGAGAAGCATGCTGGATGGATTATATGATGAATAGTATGGGTTTCATTAAATGTCTTGAGAACTTGGCGATCCTTGCACCATTTTGAGTTTTGAAACTTGTATGTTGATCCTTGTAGCTTCTTTACTTCATTTATATACTCTATTTTCATGGTAGTTGGCTGTGACGCCCGGAGCGGTGGGTCACCACATCCCCCGCACCCAAACTCGAACCCATATATGAAATGGACTTTCATACATGAGTCCAAGTCTAAGCGAACGGGGACTTACACACACACTAGTCTAAGCGGGGCTAAGACACAAACAGAGCGCAAAACAATAAAACAAATATGCGGAATTACGTCATACCTGTACGGCCGAAAAGTCAGGGTGTCACATTGGCTATTTAATGATTTAACATTAATGCTCATAAACTTTTCTTGCAAGAATACATGGAAATGTTGAGTTTTGCATTCATTTTGTTGCTTAGAGTGTCGGATTGCATTGTGTAGAAATTATTGCTGTTTTCTTCCTTTTTCCTTGTGTTTTTCCATGTGATTTGTTGCGGTTCTTTACCTTGCCAGCTGCTATTTCGTGGCTGCAACATTGAAGAAGATGAACGGGGGTTGTTATGACGTTTTGGAGGGGAGAATGCAGCTGCACGGATTCACTCCCCATGCAAGCTTTTCTCTTAAGGCATTGTCACCCCTCTGACAATGCTAGTTCGATTAAGAGCTGTGGCTCTGACCTGAGCCATGGGGATGACTCAAAATGAGTCACCCCCCGTGTCTCAAGCTTTGGTTTTTGTAGTTTGTTGTCTACCCCAGCACACGGGGTGACTCCATTTGAGCTAAGAAGGTGCACCCCTGTGGCACCCCTTCTTATATGCATGCATATGCGTAGTTTGATTTTGTTCGTTTGTTTTGTTATTTTCTCGACTCGTTTATGACTCCTAAGTGTTATTAACATGTATTATGATACGATTTGATACGATTTAAATGAACTACGGACTTGAATGGCCTAAATGCTTCCTTTTTGCCATCGGGTTTGCATTCCACGCATTCGTTATGTGATTAAACGATCTCTTTTTCTCTTAAACTTGTATCTATGGTGTTTGTTGCTCATTGTATGATACGTTATGAAGTGTTTATGAATTTTATGGCTTGATTTACGGGGTGTAAATGTGACTTTCGTACATAAGCGTTTAAGTGCTACCGTTATGCGCATCTTGTATTCATTTCGTTGCTTATGTGTTTTAACGGATTTTTTTTACTCTAATTTGTTTCCTATGTATTGTTAACATATAAAATGATGTGTTGTGCTTTGAATATTGAATTTATGGTGTGATTACGATACGTTTGTGCGAGTTATGCTCTTGAATGCTTTAAGTGCTCCCTCATGACATCTCTTGCGCATCCATAGCATTCTTTTGCATCGTCGTGCATCTAATTGGCTCATGATTGAGCCTAAGTCATAAGTTACATTTGTTTATCTGAGAGTTTGGTTTGGGAGGTGTCTTTGAAGCCCCGTTCTACAATTCGGACAGGTATGACGTAATTATGTGATTTAATTCCCTAATTGTGCTTTAATTTAATATTAATTGAATTATGTGAATTTATTTGAATTAATTGCATATTTGATTTATTTGAATTATTTCGTATTGTGGCTTGTTTGGACCCTAAACCTTTTAACCGGAACCAACCGAACAGGAAAACTTGAACCAAACCCCACACCCCTGAACCAAATCGGTTCAGCCCTTAAAGGCTGAACCATTTCTCCTTTCTTGCTTCATTTCACGTAAGAAACAACAACAACAGCAACTCCAAGAAGCCAAACCCTCCAAGTTCTTCCTTTGATCTTCAAGAGCCAATATCTCCATCACTTCTCCATCTTTTCGCGAGCGAAATTAAGCTACGGTTTCCCCACGTTGTGCTCTTTATTTCCATGCTTGAATTTTGATTTGTGGTGGGGAATTTGAACATGTATGATCAAGTTTGTGAATAGTCAGGGTTTAAGTAATTTTGGAGATTATGTGATATATGATTGATATATTTGAAATTTGACTTCATAAATGTGTTCTACATGTTGTATGAGTTGTATTAAATGCAAGAAATCTCATGGTAGTTGAGTTTTGAGGTTGTTGCCATTATTGAGCTTGAAAATGTGAATATGAGTCATAGCTTTGATTCTTGATAATTTTGAGATTTATGTGTGTAAACTTGTCCTAGATGATTTATTTGAATTTTATGCATGATTTTGATTCATACTTGTGTTGTTGTTGTGGAATTCGTCCATTTTTGACCATTTGCTTTCTTCCCCTGTTTCTGTTAAGCTACTGCCCAATTTTAAAATTTGAACCAGACCGGAATGGCCGTTCCCATCACTGCATGGGCTGGGAACGGCCCTTCACGGGTTTTGCTGGCGTTACTTCCGAAAATCGGAACGGCCATTCCCAGTTTGTGCTGAGGTTGGGAAGGGTCGTTCCTATGGGGCAAAACCTTCAAATCTTTACAGACGCGAGGGGAGAAAATCGGGTAGTTGGGAACGGTCGTTCCCATTTTGTTCTTCAGCTCAGAATGACCGTTCCCATCTGTTGGGAAAACGAAACAGTAACGCAGCAGAATTTAATAAAAAAAATTCCCAAAAAAAGATCGAATCTTGCAATTCTTATTCCCAAATTCGTATTGCTTAGAGAGAAAGACTCTTACTTTGACCAAAAGTCTCCTTTTGACCAACTTGTCAAGAAAGAATATAATATCTAACTCTCTTAGATATTTTAATTAATTTTATTTATTCACAATAAATAACTTGAAGCTAATAATTAATTAATTCATAATTGATTATTTATTAGGCTTGATTTCTCCAAAATAGAACTTTATTATTAATTCATAATTAAATTAAAGTCCATTAAATAATTAATCAAGCATTAATTATTTAATTACCACACTCACGTGACACGTGTCACGCCTAGGACATGTGTCCCACACCTGTGGTTCACATATGTGGTCCCCACCAATCTCTTATTGGTCCGATCAACTCGTTTAATCGATTTAAGCCTTAACCCTCGTGACCCGGCATTTGTGTGTGACCCTCTAGGTTCTTAATTCAATTAGCAGTGACCCTAATTAATTAATTCTCAATTAATTAATCAATCTACAAATCACACTACCATAATCTAACAACAGGTGTGTGACCCTTAGCTGAATAAGAATATCTTAATTCGAAAGAACCTTTAAGTCATTGACATATGTGTAGGGATAGCAATCGGGTCGGGTCCACCAGGTCTGGACCCGAACCCGCCCCATGAGACGCCCATCAGACCCGTCCCATCAGGTCCCGGGTCGGGTCTGGACCCGGTAAATAGACCCGTGAGTTTCCGGGTCCTTAACGGGGTCTGACCCGGACTAGACCCGGATCTTTTAATTTAAAAAAAAAAAGAAAGAAAAATTTGAAAAACATAACTTACATTTAGGCATAGCCTATACACAACGCACAGACCCGCTCACCCGCACCATCTCTACTCTCTTCTACATCTCTTCTCCATAGTCCCAAGCACGCCCCGCCGCTGATACCCCTACGCCACCGTCCCTTGCCGTCGACGTCCTTACGCCACCCACTGCTCCCGTGCCGCCACCCCAAAAAAAAAGGTATGTTTTCTTTTCTCATAATGGGTTTAAGGAAGAAATATTGAGTTGGGTTCTTGAATCTGAGTACAATGGTCGTAAATAGATTGACTTTTATGTGTTTCTTGCAAAAGTTTGAAACAAATTCTTTCTGTATTCTCTTATTTCTTGTTCTTCATGACTGAAAATTCTGAAGAATCAGAGCTTCTTCGACTACTCTGGGTGGTGGGTTTTGTGTTTCTAGCAGATTTTGATTGAGGGTTTTGGAAGAATTTTGAAGTTGATCAAGATTTTATTTATTTTTCACTCAGTGTCGAGCTCTTACTGCTGTGGAGGGACCCTTTATTTGAACGTGGCTTCTTTGAAGATTTCTAGGGTTTTTGGAGACGTTTTGCCTGTCTATACTTCATGCTCTCTGATTTGGGTTCAGGTTAATATTCTCAGTTTTTTTAGTTTATTTGCCCCTTTTCGTTTTAGTTTAATTTTTATTGGGTATTAAATCTGGTTTTTCATGGTGTCATTCCATTTATTATACAAAAAAAACCCGTTACAATGCTAAGTTCATTCAGATTTTAATGAGATTCGATCTTCTGGGCTCTATATTCTTTCAATGAAAGGTTCTTGCTGTACAATGAAAACAACTGATTTTTTTGTCAATTCACTCGGGGCCCTCTTCAATTTCGTTTTTGTTCACTAGGGGCCCTCTTTAATTTCGTTTTTCTGTTGTACAATGAAAGTTTGTAATGTTGATAAAGGTGAAAGATTTTTAAAGTTATGTTGGCAAGGTGTTTGATTTTTTGTCAAATAGAATTGTGATTTGGCCAAACTGTAGAACCAATCTCTTTACTTCTCTACAAAAAAATAGGAATGGTGGTTTTCAATTAATTAGTTTTATCATGGTCATCTACTGCTGAAAATGTTACCAAATGAAGAAGATCATAATGGTATAAAAGCACCTGACAAGTATAGTCACATTTCGGAGCTAACAATGACCAAGAAATGTTCAGTTTTAGCCACCTCTCGTATTTATGGCCACGCCTTGTTATTTTACACAATCTTTTTGATATGATTTATTGTACTATCAATGAAGTTGTTGTCCCTTTTGCAGTCATTGTAGAATACATGTATTTGTTTGTATTTAACTATTTTTATAGTTAGCAGACATCGTATCTCATGGGAAACTCTTCGTCATTCCATGGTTTTAAGTGTATATTTCATTGTGAAAAGTAATAAAACTACAGTCTTCTGGAATGTATCAGCTTAGTTTACGTGTAAAAGAATGTGAAATTTCTATGACTTGGGATTAGAAGGATTCATGAGCATATCAGAGGAAGTTTCGGAGTCGGCTAGACTCAATCCACTTTATCATTTATTAACTCAATGCATCTCGACTCATTTGATAATTTCTTATCTCATGAACCTAATATGTACGGATACGACATCAAGATACCAATACGATACAAAAATGGCTCAATGGGTCAAAAAAAATTGATAAAGTGGTTTAACGGATAAAAAAAGGGATAAATATTTTTTGCCATCTGAACTATAGGCCATTTGGCAATTCACCATCCAAACTATTTCGCCCCCGAAACCACCATCTAAACTTTGAATTCCTGACAAACCACCATCCCAAAGTGGTTTTGGCTCTTTTTTCAACGGTTTTGACTCTTTTTTCAGCGGTTTTGAATATTTTAAGGGTAAATCTATGGAAAAATAACAAAGAGAGACAGATTTACATGTGTTAAAACATTCAAAACCGCTGAAAAAAGAGTCAAAACCGCTTTGGGATGGTGGTTTATCAGGAATTCAAAGTTTAGATGGTGGTTTCGGGGGCGAAATAGTTTGGATGGTGAAGTACCAAATGGCCTATAGTTCGGATGGAAAAAAATCATTATCTCGATAAAAAAATATGACAAACGGATCGAAAATATATAAATGGGTCCAAAACGGGTCTGTCCGAACCCGGATCCAACGGGTCCAAAAATTGACCCGGCGAGTCTGACGGGTCTAGCGGGTCCAGCGGGTCTGGATCGGGTCCAGACCTGTATATGCCTTAATGGGTTTGGATCGTGTCCAACCCTTCGGATCCGACCCAGACTCGGCCCATTGCCAACCCTACATATGTGAGTTAAAATCCTCCAACATCCCATCTCTGAATCGAGATCTAGGGCAAGGGAATAATCAGAACTCTAATAATCTTGATCTTAAAGTTAAGTGCATTTCATATCCATTTGATCTCAATCCAAGAAACCTATTTCTTGATCTCGGTCCACTGCCTTGGTCAAGGACTCCATCATGGCATATGAATGACTTACTCAATAAGAGATCAACTTGTTTACACAAGTGTAGGTCCTTTATCGATTCTCATATACTTCCATGTGCCACTTGTGCAGCCCTAGCATAATTTTTAAATCAGTTGTCTAAGGCGACACCCTTTAAAGCTCACACCTAAGACTGCAGAGTTAGCCCACAAAGCATCGATGAAATCTCAAGTCTAAGGACTACTTAATCACGTCAATGACTCGTAAGATATTTCCTAATCTAGAAGTTTCTATTTTCAGAAATAGAAACTTCCTTTCCCATTTAGGAATCTTCTCACACGGGACACCTCAGTGTACCTACTTAGAATAAGTAAGCACCCCCATGTATCACTCACGTATCAATCAATACACTTTGCACCCCATGAAACAAGATGGTCCTTCTTAAGGGCGTGATCACACGAGCAAGCCTCAAACGAGTCATATCGGCACTCCTACTATCTTTTGGACTCATCGGCTTGGAGTGATTTCTATTTATGACTTAAGTGATTTAGGGCTCGTCTCATGAACCACTTCACCTAAATGGTTGAGTCCTATAAGTCATATTGATTAGGGAAGTTCTTATACATGCACAACTAAAGTTAACATACAATTAGTCAAGAGCATTTAAAGAAGTGTTGCCTTAGTTCATTTATTATTCAAAGATTATCTGTGATTTACAAAAAGAAAAGTACTAAGCAGACTATTACACTGGCTTTCAGGGCACTATTCCTAACACCATCTTCCAGAAACTTTTGGGCTAGAATGGGAACGGCTGTTCTCTACAGTGGCAAGGTCGTTCCCATTCTTCCCGAGACCTGGAGCCTGCTTCTATGATTTAATTGCTTTGGAATGCATTTTATATGCTTTGTAATGTCATTATATGTTTAATTTAACTTTGTAACTTCAATTTAATTGCATAATAAATTGTAAATAAATGTTATATGCTATGTTATGTGAATTATGTGATACATTTCATATTGTTTTGCATTCATTCATAAGTCATGCATTGGCCGGGCGTCCTATTTGGTCCATATAGAGTCTAAGTCTTGGGCTTCCGTGTTTTCTTTTCAGATGAGGTTACCGGTGACGAGCCTGAGGCATAGCTTGATCACTCTCACTCCTATCTTTTCTACGCACAAGGTGAGGTTTAAGATTTTGTATAGTTATTGACTTAAAGCCTTTATGTGACGTTTTTGAGCCTTGTATGTAATTATATATTATATATATAATTAAATAAGTGTTGAATATGATATGTTTATGACCTTATGAAACGAGTTTGATTTTGAAAGTTAATTATGAAAGCATATGTAAGCTATTTTTGGAAAAGTCTTTTATGTTCAAGTTCTGTAGCGAGTTAAGCCATGAAAGATTGGTATATGTTCTGTAATGTGAATGTGGGCCCTAGGAGCTATGGGTAAGGAATTCCCACCACGGTGTTGGGCCGTCGGGGCTCGGCCTGTGCATAGTTTCCATCCAGAATATCACATGCGACCTCGGGAGCTAGGGAAGGCGTGGTATTTTGATGCCTTCGATGTGAAAGTCGGGGAGGACACGTTGTAGGCTAGCTACCCCGTATGGGTTTATAAAGATATGGATGGTTAGGGCCGTGCGTGGCTCTTCCATCATTGGTGTGGAGGATGGATATGTTTATGTTTTTATGTTTTTATATGATATGAGGAGTAAAGGTGGAAAGCTTGTACTCATCGAGCATATGTTATGTTATGTTATGGGGATTATGAATTGGAATAGAGTTTATGAAAATGTTTCTAAATCTATATTTGTTTTGAAATGTTTGGTTTGTAAAACCTATTCCCAGTTCATAAGTCCACGCTTGTTATGCGCTATGAGCCTATGCTTTATATATATAGTGTGTGGGTGTGCGTTAGCCCTCTCACTCAGTCAGTTGACTGACCCCTCGTTTTATCTTTTAGTTGCAGGTTTTGGTCTTGAGCTATGCGGAGAAGTATGTCTACCTCGTCGCACTTTTTGGTTTAGGTCTTGATAGGATGCATACCTACATACTCTCTACTTTTTTTTTTTTTTTTTTGTATATTTATGACTTGGATACTTGGAGACTTGATTACTTTTGTTTTGATGGGGCCGTGTGAGCCATTGTACATGATGTATATATTATGGTTATGATAGGTATATGTTATGCTTCTACTTTAATTGTTATGGTTTTACTTTCCTTGCTTCCGCGCACTCTAAGTTTGTGTTTGTTAGCTCCGCCTAGCCTAGTGAGTGAGTTGGTCTCCATTTCGTAACCGGGTTTGGATATTAGTGCGGGGGATGTGGTCCCTAATTATGGGTGCTACATCCTTAAGTGGTATCAGAGCGCAGTTGCAAAGTCGGGCTCTACTGTCGTGTTGAGTCTGTCTAGGTCGTATAGCTTAGGACAATGTGATTATGTGACTCGATTACTTGAATATTTGTTTATTCTATTAATTGTACACATGAATATATACTAACCTACATGCATCTATATTGTTTGAATTTGTAAATTTCAGGATGCCTCCAAGGAGAAGGGATCGTGAACAAACATCGGATTTGAATCAACCACCTCCACAAAATGCACCTCCGCTACTACCTCTAAATGCGGAGAATATTGTCCAAGCCCTCCTCAACCAACTACAGCAAAATCAAAGGCATCAAAAGCCTCCGGTTGAGGGATAAGAAGTCTCCGGTGTGTATAAGGAATTTTGGAACAATAATCCTCCAAAGTGGTATGGAGAAGATGACATCAAGGCGGAGGAGTGGTTGGCCGAAATCAAGGGGATTTGGGAGATTTGTCCGGGGAGCTCTCAAGACAAAGCTGTTTGCATGGGCCGCTTTATTCAAGGACAAGCGGCAAAATGGCTTAAGAGTGTTCGCTCTAAGTTGGATAGAACCAGGAGAGAGTTTAATTGGGAGACTTTTGTGCAAGAACTCCATGAGAAATACATTTCTCATAGTGCACAAGAACGTCGCCTTCAAGAGTTTTCCGATTTGAAGCAAGGGTCTCGGACGGTGGAGGCGTATATATTGGAGTTTGAGAGGCTTACACATATTCCACTCATATCACCGACAATGATACTCACAAATCCCGATATTTTTTTCATGGGCTTCGCAATGAACTTCAAGTGGCTCTCCAAGCCGTTAATGTGAGTACTTGGGCTAAAGTTACAAAGAGGGCAATTTAAGTAGAGGCCCAAAAGCAAAGATTGAAGCCTCCACCTTTCTCTTCTAGCCAAGGCTCGGGATCTGGTTCTGGATTGGGTAAGAGGCCCGTTTCTTATGCTCCTCAAGCTACTTTTACCCCCGGCTTTTTGTTCCTAGGGATTCGGGAATAAAAAGCCCCATATTGCCGGTCCAGCGGCACTCCTGTACCTCCAGCTTTGTTGACTCCAGCTCTACCTCATTGTACTTATTGTCAGGGAAAGCATGCTGTAGAGAAGTGTTGGAAGTTGTTGGGCAAGTGTTACATGTGCGGGTCTTCCGTGCACAAGATTGATACTTGCTCGAAGAAGAGGCCAACTATTCAAGCACGTGCATATGCTCTAGATGGAGAGGAGGAAGCAGCGGACATTGATCAGAATGCCGTGGTGGAAGGTGCAATAAACATTCTTGGCATATCATTACAATTTGGGTGTAACGCCCCAACTAGGGCATCCACGCCTATCCCGTGCTACAGACCTAACATGTATATAGAATTGCTATCCATATACCCGCCAAGCTCGAAGCAAGCGGTGACAAACGGACAACCTAGCTAGGCGGTACTAGACTTACAAAGCGAATAAAACAATCACAAGTATGCAGAAGCTTAAATCAAAACATAACAAGTGCATTAGAATCATTCATCCATCAAGTAAAGCGACCATCACGGTCCAGCACAAAATGCTCAAGGTACGAAATGTAAAATCATGCAAATGACCAACACGGTCCCAACTAGCATAATAAAACATCATACATACTAAATCCATAAATAAAATCCGAAAGCATAACGTAAACATAAAGTATGCTATAGCATAACGAGTACATCTAGACGACTAAACAAGACTCTCAAGAAATACCCCGCCTAGCATGACTCCAAAACGCAACCTGCGGACATGAAAGGTAAAGGAGATCAGCTCAAAAGGAATCGGTGAGGAGAAGTATACATAATATAAGTGATATAAGAGAGATCAATGCATGCTCAAAACAAAGACGTTCATGATCTGAAATAGTTTTCGAAAACAATGCAAGTTTGTAAGAATACGGATCATGAATCACACACAACCAGCTCAGCGAGAACAAGCACTCCATCTAAACTTCCCAAACCAAGAAATCAAATCAAACCAACCATCACGCCATTGATGTTGAGGGTGTACAACCCTCAATCATCCATATCATAGAGAATTCGATCCATGAAACCTAGCTCTCTCCAAGAAACTTTAACCCCGAAACCTCCTCAGAGTCTTAGTAGTCTTGTCCAGGGAACTTTGTGTGAGGACATCCGTCGGCCCTTGCCTTCCCGGAATATCAATCACCTCCATCCCCGAGCCCAATCAAAGGATTCCCTAAGCAAGAATCCTTGCAAGGTACATCATAACCTCGCTACACAACTCGTACGTACATAATATTCAATAAAAGTTCCAAAAGCATTTTGGGTACCTATCCCATATATCAACTCAATTTTTACTTGTAAACCATTTTCCATAAGCAAATATCCATAATACGAGCAAAGTTCACAAAACTTGGCTTATAAAGCCTGCATATACATTTTGAAAACGGGAGTTTAAACCATCAAACATGATAGGCTATAGGTGTCCACAGTTTTGAAAACATTTTATATCATAACTCCTCACCTTTACCAAGAACTCCAAAGGCCAACCACGAGCAAACAAGCTACTCGTCCGGAGACTCACCACCTAACAAGACAAACGTACTAACAAGGGTAAGACACGACTCAAAACCAATTAAGGCGATGCACGGATTCAAAGTAAATGCAAATATGCTAATGATGCGCTATGAATATCCAAAGATATATAGCATAAGTTTAGCAATTACAATCAAACAACATCATATGAGTCATATAACAAACTTTCAAGTCATAAGACATGCAAATAATAACATGTGAATCATACTTAGCATATTCTCACATATAATCGAAGTATACGAGACATTACAATGTACATAAACATGATTCCAAGTCACATATATCATGCTAGGGGTGGGAGAAGTGTAAAGAAAGTGAAAACCAAACAAAACGATCAAGAACACAAAAACTCAATTTTTTGACCCGAGGGCACACAAACAGCCGTTTGGCCCTATAGAGCATTTTGGAAATGCCCATTTGGGCTTAAAAACTCGCGACAGTGGCCTCCCATATGGGGGTTTGGGGTTTTAGTTCAAAATCGAAACCCCATTTGGCATGCTGCTGTTGCAAAACTCAATTACGAACATAGATTCAAACATGGTGAAAAATGCACTCTAAAAGCTCCAAAATCATGCTCCAAAGTTCATATAATGTGAATAAATATAAATAAACACCAAATATCATAACAAGAGCATCTAGGAACAAATATGCATCAAGAAACCCAACAATTTGCACATAAGAACTTCATCTTCTTCAAGTATTCGAGCTTCAAGTTAAAAAATGGTGAAATCCTCAATCATGCAAGAAACTCAATGAAATTAATCACATTCTTTCATGAAATTGCTCAAGGAACAAGAATTCAACATGAAATCAAACTAAAACATACAAGAACATGAACATGCAAGAATTCTTCATAAAAGTTTCAAAGGTCAACAATGGTGGATTTCACATAAGAGCATAAAAGCAAGAAATTCTCATACTAAAACGTTCCTAGCATCAAAATAAACACATTTCCAATAAGGAATTCGAATTCAATCCAACACACAAGAGCCTTAGTTCAAATCTTAGCTCAAAACCTTCAAGAACACAAACCCAACAAAAGAGAACATAAACCTTACCTTAAGAGCTGGAAATCGAAGAGGAGGGCTTGTTCTTTAGTCTTCAATCTCCAGATTTAATCTTCAATCTTGTCTCTTGAAATGGCTTGAAGTGTTCTTGGTGTTCTTGAGAGAATATGAATGGGTTGAGAGAAAAGTGAGTTTGAATCTTGTATTTTAACGTAATGTAAGCTTTGGAATGTTAAAATCTGATTTGGTTATTAGGGTCACCAACCGGGTCAATTGGAGCGGGTTATAAGTGAAATTGGATCTCAAATTGGGTTAAATTCGGTATTGGGTTGCAGGTCAACTGGATTAAGTAAAAAGGTTGACTTTTCGTAAAATGGCCATAACTTCTTCGTCTGAACTCCGATTTGAGCGATTCAAGAATCCACGAACTCGTAATCGAATTATCTACCCAAATTCATGAAGTTCTAACCAGTTCCAGACTCAAAAATATAAATTTACCAATTTGTCCCTAATTATACTCTTAATGTCCAAATAAGCCTATTGTGTCGATTAATGGCGAAGCATGCTATCAAAGCTCAATAATAACAATACGAACACATAATTAACATATCAAGTAGTCATGTATTTCATGAAAATCATACATGTCACATAAACACAATTATGGAGATTAAATTAAGGCATAATTTCACATAATTCATGCAAGGAAAGTAAACCGTTCACTCTCGTAACAAACTTACCTTGATCGAGAGGCGGGGCGTCACAGTTTGATCCCAGGACCACTCATTCTTTTATTTCTTGGGATGTTGTTGCTTCTATGCCTTTTGTAACACCCCAGACGGAAGGGCCACATCCCCCGCACTAAGACCCGACCCGTGTATGAAATGGATAATCCATACACGTGCCGAATTAGAGCGAACGGGGACACAACTCACTCGCTATGCTAGGCGGGAGCTAGAACCTCGAAACCAATTAAATAATACAACAAGAGAAAAGCACGTGCGGAAGCAAAACATATATTCAATCACGAGGTATATCATAAGAAACGGGTTCCACTAGCATGGATGCCTAGACCCGAAATTTCAAACATAAATCATAAATCATAAAACATAAGTCACGGGTTCAATCTATCCCTAGAAGTCTGTCCCGAATCAATGTATCATAATCATAACATGTTACATCTTTCAAGATAACTTATTCAAATTACGAAATGCGTGTAAAATGACTCCGACTTAACCACAGGACTCGACAGACTCAAAATCCCGCCTAGCTCTCCAAAACCTGCAAAAGAACTGAAAACAAAGCAGGTTTCAGTCTATAGGAGACTGGTGGATATAAAACAGGGCATATCATAATAATAATTCAGAATTTAAGTACACACACATGCAAGCTATAATCCCGTACGAGGTTTTGAAATATTTCCCAAGTGGGTAAAAACAAGGAAAACAGCGCTAGGGATTATAACCATTAAGTTCATTTATTCATTACAATCACGCGGTTATTACGTGAGCCCTGGCGGGTGGGCAAATATCTCCAACCTACTCCTCGTGTGTGCATATCAATTCAATCTTCACATTAGCGATAATACACATTCATACATAATCATTCATAATCATTATCATACATAATCATAAACATTTACACCTTTTTCCTCTGGGTGGTGGACGGGTTAGCAAGACACGGCCACCGGTCCATACATAGGCCAATGGGGTACATGAATCCCCCAAGGGCACTCAGCTCCCATTCCCCGCAAATCTCCTAGCGAGGGCCGATATCACCGTAATTTGGTTGGAACTAGTGCCTCCCCGGATCGCCACATGTACTAAGTCCCTGGGCCCGTGCAATTTCAATCATGTCCCGCCAAAAATCATAAGGTAGAAATATATAAAAGGGGGCTTTACGTTGGAAATCATTTACTCTAAAAAGACTCGATATAAAATTATAATATTTTGGCTCAAATCTTTCACATAAGGGATATATCGGGTCAACATAACTAATAGAAGAGAAAACCCAACTGTTACACCTTACCAAACAAAACCAAGAAGAAAGAATGACTTGAAGGTAGCCTATGAACCTGGCAAGTCTCCGCCCTGTAGAGAACTGTACAAGAAGTAACATGGTGCATTCGTGAGACTCAAGACTCCATATGAACCATAAATGACACACGACAATGCAATAAACATGATATGAAGTACATATGAGACAATGACATATTATGAAGGTGTTTATGTGCGCAATTAATACATTAGAAGCCCATAAACGAGCAATTCATTCAAGTTCAATCAATACATGAAGGTTGGAAGTTCATTCGTTCCATATCTTTTATGAATCTTATCAAATCGAGCCATAACCTTAAAACAACAATCATAAAATACATATCAACATTTTTACAATATATAGGAATCAATTTAAGGTGAAAGAAATCCATTAACATATAAAGAAAACAATAGTTGAAAAGAAGGCCATATTGTAGCATTTAAACGTTCACATTTTCATTTCACGTTAACACATTGGATTCACAACAATAAAATCCATAATCATATCAGAATATATCACATATTATCAATTAATTATTCATATAATTCATTCAAATCACATACAGAGTCCGAGGAAGTGGAAGGAAAGCAAAAACACGAATTTAAGCACGTTTGATAAGAGCTGGCAGTTTTTTAGATTGCGCAAGCTATAGAAAAGTGGGAATATCTTGAGTTCTAGAAGATGGAATTGAGTTTTGTTTACTGGAAATAAAACTAGACACATAGGCCTTTCGAATGATATGTGTCTCGAATCGTGGTTCAAACCGAGGTGGAAATGGCGTAGGTTCGAAGTTGGGTGAGTGCAGTGCTGCGAAAAAATGGCGACACTAAATTAAAATTGTTATAACTGCCAAACCAGAAATGATATTGAGTTTATTTTAATTGGAGAATACTCTAGACTCAAAAAGGTTTCCACAGTTCGCATTTCAGGTCAATCGGAGTTCGGATGGATGGGTCCCTGCCCGGGGAAAGTCTAGGATAAAATTTCCCCGCTCGGGGAAAACTGTCCAGAAGCTTTCTAGACAAGAGTCCCCACCCAGGGACACTTTCTTCACTAAATTTCCCCGCCCGGGGAAGGTGTTGCAGCGAGAAAAAGAGTAGAAACAGGGGTTGTTCGAGGGGAAGTAACAAGGTAATACAAGTTGGCATGAAATGATCAAGAAAACGTAGCAAAACTCACCCCACAAACACTTACAACAACCAAGCAAGAGAAGGGAAGGAAAGGATCAATAAGAATGCATCTACATCTTCAATAAATCAATTCTCCATTAACGGTAGATCATCAAATATTCAACCTTCATGAATTTAAGTTCAAGAAAAGCAACATAGGAGCTTCAAAGAGCAAGGAATCACTCATAAAAGTTCATATAACACATGTTTGATCATTCAATTCAAAATAATACTTAACCTAACTATTCATCCTGTCTATCATATCATATTTAACCATGGATAAAAAGGAGGAAATCATAGCTTGAAATGATCTCAAGGAAGTAGAGAACACAAATATGTGCTTACCTTTCAAATTTGAGAGAGTATGAGCTCAAATATTCAAGGGAGGAATAGTGCTTCTTTCTTCTCTTCTTTCTTCTCTTGTTGCGGCTTTCTTTCTCCTTTGTTTGTGGTGTGGTTCAAATTAGAGTAGACAAGGGAGAGACAGATGTAAGTCTTGAGTGTATAGGTCAAGATTTGGGGCTAAAAATGTTGGCATGGGCCCATAAGCTCAAGAATGGTCAAAGGTAGTCAGTTTAAGTATGAGGTGCTCATTTTGGAGGTCTAAATGGCCTTAGAAAAATATGAGGCTTGTTCCATTGGATCTGAATCGTCGATACGAGTCCAATGGAGGTAACAGAACTCGATTTCGAGTTCCCGAGCTCAAGTTATGCCGGCCGGAACCCAACGCTAAATGCTCTTTAGTCCCTTTTTGGTTCCGATCACACAAACGAAGCCAAAACTCAAACATGAAAGATCAAAATCATGCAACGAGCATACAAACTCGATCATTAGGCACATAATTCATGCGTACCAAGTTTTCACAAAAAATGAAAATCAACTCGAAAAGAAACGACACTCAAACATTACCGTAGGCATAAACGTTTCAAGAATTTCATATGAAAATTCATATTCAAATATTCAGATAATAACAATTAATAAATGAATTAACATATGAAGCATTTATAATTAATCTAATTGCATATATTGGTAAATACATACGCCATACTTGTACAGCTGAAAAATCGGGGCGTTACACCTTTGCTTGCTGAAATATCTACGCATGTGTATGTGGTGAGTTCTCCTTTGGGAGGGTGTTTGGTGACAAATGGTGTGTTTCGGGAGTGGCCGGTATGTTTTGAGGGCCGTATCTTCCCAGAAGATTTGATAGAGATGCCTATAAAAAGGTATGGAGCAATCCTTAGGATGGATTGGCTTTATAGACACCGAGCAGTTATGGATTGTCATGAGAAGAAGGTCTCTTTGGGTTCTGTGGTGTTTACGGGCGAGAGGTTGAAGTCCAGCCCATTTGTGTCTTTTGTGGAAGCTAGTAAGCTTGTCTGGGATGGTGCGAGAGGTTTTGTGGCTTACCTTCTTAACAAACCGGAGGACCAAGCCAAACTTGAGGAGACAGAGGTTGTACGAGAATTTTCCCGACGTATTCCCTGAGAGTTTGGGTTATTTGCCACCCAATAGGGACATCGAGTTTGTGGTTGACCTTTATCCCGGAGCTAAGCCTTTCTCTAAGACACCTTACCGGATGGCTCCTGCTGAGTTGAAGGAGTTGAAGACACAGCTTGATGAGTTGTTAGCTCACGGGTACATCCGTTCGAGAATTTCTCCGTAGGGTGCTCCTGTCCTATTTATGAAGAAAAAAGATGGGACTTTGAGGATTTTCATAGACTACCGCGAGCTGAACCGGATAACTGTGAAGAATAAGTACCCATTGCCTCACATCGAAGAGTTGTTTGATCTCTTGCAAGGTTCATGAGTTTACTCTAAGTTAGATTTGAGGCAAGGATATTACCAACTTCGCATCCAAGAGGAAGATATCTCTAAGACCGGGTTCAATACTCGGTGTGGACACTTCGAGTTCGTGGTGATGCCATTTGGTTTGTCTAATGCCCCAGCCGTGTTCATAGACATGATGCACCGAGTGTTTAGACAGTTCCTTGACAAGTTTGTGGTGATTTTCATAGACGACATTTTGGTATATTCGAGGTCCGCAGAAGAGCATGCATATCACCTCCGGATTGTTTTGGAGACACTTAGAGAGCACAAGCTTTATGCCAAATTTAGCAAGTGCGAGTTTTGGATCGACAGAGTCACATTCCTAGGCCACATAATTTCAGGTAATGGAATTGAAGTTGATCCCTCCAAGATTAAGACCGTGGCTCAATGGGAGCGACCGAAGAATGCCTCCGAGGTGAGAAGTTTCCTTGGTTTAGCGGGCTATTATAGGAGATTTGTGAAGGATTTCTCCAAGATTGCATGCCCATTGACTAGGTTAACAAATAAGGAGGTAAAGTTTGAGTGGGATGACAAGTGCGAGAGAAGTTTCCAAACTTTGAAAGAAAGATTAACTTCAGCACCAGTTCTTACCCTACCCAAGGGATCCGAAGGCTATTCAGTTTACACAGATGCTTATAAGGAAGGCCTCAGATGCGTGTTGATGCAAGATGGCAGAGTGGTAGCCTATGCTTCTAGGAAGTTGAAAGAACACGAAAAGAACTACCCCACTTATGAACTTGAGCTTGCGATAGTTGTGTTTGCTTTGTCTAAATGGCGCCACTACCTCTATGGTACTACTTTTGAGATATTTACCTATCATAAGAGCCTCAAGTATCTCTTCACCCAGAAGGAGCTTAACAACAGACAGAGGCGTTGGATGGAATTTCTAAAGGATTATGATTGCACGAACCAATACCACCCCAGTAAAGCAAATGTGGTGGCTGATGCTTTGAGTAGAAAAACAAGTGTTTCAGGTTTGTGTACAAAGTCTTCAAAGCAGGGTTCAGTAGTTGTGGTTTCAGTGGCTCGGTTAGCTAACATCACAGCTCAGCCTGACTTAAAACAAAGGGTGATTGATGCTTAGGCTACGGATGCGCAGATTCAGAGATTGGTAGCCCGATCGAGAGTTGATCCAAAAACAAATTTGGGTTTAGTGATTCAGGCTTGTTCAGATTCAAGACAAGGGTGTGTGTGCCAAAAGACCTCAAGAGGATAATACATGACGAAGGGCACCGTTCAGGTTATTCCATTCCATCCTGGTGGTACTAAGATGTACCGAGATTTGAAGGAACTGTTCTGGTGGAGTGGCATGAAGAGGGATGTCGCGAACTTTGTGAAGCGATGTCTCACGTGTCAAATGGTGAAGGCTGAGCACCAAAAACTAGGAGGAACCGTCCAACCACTTCCGATCCCTGAATGAAAGTGGGAGCAAGTGACTATGGACTTTGTGTCCGGCTTGCCAAGGTCGAGAGAAGGGTATGATGGAATATGGGTTATAGTTGATCGTCTAACCAAGCCAGCTCATTTTCTCAAGGTTCGGATATCTTTCAAGACTCCCAAGCCAACAGCTTTGTATTTTGATGAGATTGTGAGATTACATGGAGTTCCTGCTAGTATTATTTCAAATCGTGACCCCCAATTTACAGCTAAGTTTTGGCAAGATCTTCAGAAACGGTTGGGTACGAGACTCAAATTTAGCACCGCTTCGCTTCCTTAGATAGATGGACAATCAGAGAGGTTGATTAAGTACCTCGAGGATTTATTGAGAGCGTGTGCTTTGGATTTCAAAGAGAAGTGGGACAAGCATTTAGCTCTGGTCGAGTTTGCTTACAATAACAGTTACCAAGCTTCTATTGGCATGGCTTCCTATGAGGCACTTTATTAAAGAAAGTGTAAGTCGCCTCTCTTTTGGGATATTGAAGATTGGCAGTAGACTGAAGAGGATAAGCTCGAAAGAGCAACACCTCGGGAGAAGATTGATAAAACAACTGCCAAAGTTAAACTGATTCAGTAGAGAATGAAAGCATCTCAGGACCGTCAGAAGAGCTATGCAAACAAGAGAAGAAGGCCCCTCGAGTTTGAAGTGGGAGATAGTGTATTCTTGAAAGCATCTCCTAGGAAGGGCTTTTCTTGAATAGGTCGAGGTGGAAAGCTTAATCCAAGGTACGTCGGACCTTTTGAAATCCTTGAGAAGATTGGAGAAGTAACGTATAGGAAGGGCAAGGGGAAGTAATGATCATGCGAAGTTCGTGTTCAATTAGTACTTTGGTGGAACAAGGATTTCACAATTCTAATCACTAAAGTATACACAAGCTTCTCTCGAAGTCAAGTGCATGTACCTAATTACGTCTAACGCCGCTCTCGTTGTCATTTGCTCAATAATTAGATCAATTAATCAAGATTAGTGCAAGAAACTAACTTGCAGCTTATCCCGGTTAATCAATTGCTTAATTGCTCAAGCCTAAGCAACATCTCTTTTATACTTAGCCCTTAAGTGTTGTGAAACCTCCTCTAATTCACATACAATTTCTCAATTAGCATGGAAATCTAAGATCATAACTAAGTTGATCAAGCTCAATTATGCAAAAAAATCAATTCCACAAGCATAAGATCAAATAGTCCCACCTAGACATTTCATCAAACACTTACCCTACATAATTCATCACCCATTTTTGCCTAATAACTTAGCCAATCATATTAACACTAAAAAGCAAGAAAATAATAGAGATTATACTAGAAACATGCATATTCAATAAATTGAATTAAACTACAAGTGTCAAGGACAAAACTCTCAAGAACATGATCAAATCCCAAAACTAGAGACATTAGTATCAATACTCAAAGCAATTAAATCTAACTAGGAAAATAGTAAAGAGAAGGAATTGTTCTAGAAAGGAATTAACAACTACAATCTAAACTAAGCTCTAGGAATCAAAGATTTAAGCTAGAAGCGACTCCTAATTAACCCTAAACTAAGCCCTAAAACGAGTCTCTCTAATGAAGTGCTGAAAACTCTCTTATATAGTCTAAAATTACCTCCCGGTACAGCCTCGCGAACGACCCTTTCCAGTCTGCACTCCAGTGACACTCGGAACGGCCGTTCCCAGGAAAGCTTGGGATGGGAACGGCCGTTCCCATCCTCGGTCAAGGGCACTAATGTTAACTTCTTGAAACGACCCTTCCCAAAATACACATGGCCCCGGAAGGGCCATTCTCAGCTTCTAGAAGCTGAGAATTAGAGTATTTTCAATCCTTCACACGTTTTGATCATTCTCAGCATCTAAAGTCTCATTTCTTGCCTCGTTTTCACCACAAACCACCTCCGAGCATAAAATACCTAAAATAAGAGCAATTAGAACAATGTAAGGCCTAGAATCTGTCAACACATGACATAAAACATGCTCAAATAAAGGTATAAAATAATCCTAACAAACTCCCCCACACTAGAACTATTACTCATCCTCGAGTAATGCCAAACACTTAAAAAGTCAATCCACCAACGAACAAATTCACTAAGGTCAATCATCAAATCATCACAACAATCAAGTTTAGCCTATCGAACGCACTAATCACAAGTATAAAATTCAACAAAAATAGTATAATCAGCATGCCTTTATGTAGTGTGTGAATTTGAATGAAATAATGCACAAAAATTACTCGGATTGGTTTATATCTTTTGTTTAAGCACTAATCTACAACTTCAAAATACACTCTTCGTGCCTATCTCCACTAATGGAATTGACTCAAAACTTGGGATCGAAAGGTCTTTCAAGCTTGTAATGTAGGCTTGGGTTACAGATATGGAAATATGGATTAAAGTGACTAAACACTAAGCTCACATCGTTTTATAATACAAAACCAAACACTTTCTTCGCCTAATACACATTCCCCCATACTAAGATGTTTACATATACCTCTCTTTCATTGCTTGACACTTTGCATATTTTTCTTTTCTTTTGTTTTGCACTTTTCTTTCCTTTTCTTTTCTTTAGAATTTTTCACAATTTTTCTTTCTTTCTTTTCATCTTTTCTCACTTTCCGTACAAGAATCATCTAGAATGTCAAAAGATAAAACAATTAAAAATCAAACGAGCAAGCATGGTATAATAAAATAAAATGGAAAGTTGTAAACTCTGCTGTGCATAGGCTTATAATGTGGCTAGAAAAAAAATTTGCACAACAAATAGGCTCAATGGGGTCGATCGAATTATGCTATTTAGTGAAAAAGGCAAATAAAAGGTTTTATCCACCGATAATGAATGCCCAAGTCATTTCCCTAATCTCTTTTCAATTTAAAATTTCGCCTCAAAAGACACTAAAGTGCACTCTAATCGTACTTTAGGCCTATTTAAAAGAAATAAACTACCTCTATGGGATCGAAATGTATTAAAACATTCAAAAGTGCTAAAAAATGAAGGCATGCTAACACACTATCTTTATCAAAAATCACATAAGTTTTCGTGCATTCAATTAGCCTAACTCGATTAAGTAACAATTCAGCGATCATCCTAAGCGAACATGTTCAAAAATGGAGTCGGTTCGCGTATTCAATGCAAAACTTAATAATAAGCAAAGTCTAATCACAACATATGACTCAAAAAAATCGAACTAATTCTCCTTCCCCCCCTAAGAATATGTAATGTGCTCATGCAAATAGATATAAAGTTCAGAGAGACTCCCTGATTATGAAGAAACCGACAATGGGGCATGCACAACGTATCCCGAATCCTATAATCACAACTACACAAACAAGCATAACAAGTATGTATAGAAGTAATAATCAAAAGGAACGAGTAAGTCAATACGAATCTAAAACATGCTATGGTCATAGATACAAATCCATACATGCCGAATTCTAACAAAAGATAGTCAAATCAAGTACAAATATCCAACAACCACATCCAAAGTCTCAAAATGAACTAAAATATCCAAACAACAAAATGCAAATCCAAGGATAGAATATACATATAAACACAGGGAAATCAAGAGGGAATGGGTGGCTGAAAAGTCCTGAGCATCTCATAAATCCCTCGAATAGCGGTGATATCAGTCTGCATCGTAGTAAGGCGCTCATCCATGGAGGTGGTATGCTCGGCGTATTGTTGAGTGTAGAATTCGCATGGATTTAAGCATTGATTAGAGTATATTTTGGTGCCGTTTGATGCGTTTATGTGTTTATTTTGCTCTATTTAGGTATTTTAGAAGTTGGAGATAAGAAACGGCGAAACGAGGCGAATTCACGCAATTTTGGAGGAAAAAAAGAGTAACTCCCGTTACCCCATGGACGTGCATTATTGTTAACCCCCGTTAACAGACTCAGGAGCATTACCTTTGGCGAAATAGGGGAGTAACGCCCGTTACTCCCTAGCAGTACAACTCTGGTAACGCCCGTTACCAGAGGCAGTAAGAGGAATTCTTTGGCAGAAGGAGGGGTAACGCCCGTTACCCCTGGGCAGAAGGAAAGTGGTAACACCCGTTACCACTTATAAAAGCGTGATTACGATTTAGGCTTGTAACGGGCGTTAATGGTTTTTACACAGAGGATGGTAATGCCCGTTACCTAGGGTAGCGAGCAGATTTTGAGCAGCTATTTATGTTCATTTTGGAGTCTTTTTGTGAGAGCCTTCTTCTTCAGTTTGTGACCTAGTTTTGAAGAGAAGAGACACAGAGCTTTGAAGAGTTGTTCAGAGAATTTCGAGAAGACGAAAGGATCGAGTTCTTAAACAATTTCAATTTTTCAGGTTTTATTTATTGCTTTAATTATCAAACTAATTCCTCTAAGTTTAGTTTACCGTTTTTACATGTTAGATTTAATTTTCCAGATTTTATTGAATGTTTAGGGTTTTATTTATGAGACTTTGTTTAGACTTGATGAACATGAATTTCTTGAATGCAATTTACTTTATGGTTATGAGTTTTGAGTTAATTACGAATAGCTAAATCCCTAGGGCTAGGGGAGTGATGATGAATGCATGATAAGTGTTTGACATAATGATTGAATGACTTGTGCTAATTCTTAGTTTGAAAATTGATTTGAATTGAATTGCTATGGCCTGATCACCCTTAGCATAATCTAGAATTACCGGAGAATTGAGAGATTGATGGTAGTTGAGATGGTTTTCATAACTAATAGATGTTAGGATTGCAAAGAGATTTGGTTCTTCATCTGTACAACGGTAAATCTTATTCCATGCCAAGCTGCTAGAACTATATTTGCACTAGTCTTGATCATATGGTTTAATTAATTATTGATGATTGCGAGAGCAACATTGAGCTTAATTGAGCACTTGGTTATACCTTGAGAGAGGATAATACAAACATAAGTGACTAGGTTGTAGAATTACGGTTGTCAAACGAGTATTATGCTGAATCTTGAATGTATGAATTATTACTCCCCAGCCTAATTAGTTTATTGAGTTAATTGACGCGTGTTTAGTTCGGTTAATTGTGTTTTATTCTAGTTAATTATTTCAGTTCTGTTTTAGTAGATTAATAAACAACTTGAATTCATTCGGCCTTTAGATTAGAAAAGGATATTGAGTAGTGATTGATTTCCCTTCTCTGTGGGTACGATCTTGTTGTGCTACATGTATATCTTAAGTGTACACTGGCACAATTGGTTTAACTTAAAATCACAACATGTATCGCGTCTCTAGGTTAGTCATACGCAGTTCCATATTCTGAAACTGCTCCACAAAATAAGAGGTCGGGGAAATCAGTCTAAGGCTCTGATACGGCAACACGTGGCACATTATCACCAATGGGAGGCTCATGCTCATCAACATGCCATGGTGCAACAAATGGTGGCACCTCTACCTCCTCCATGTGCCTACGATGGAGAATGCCTTCTGTATAAAGTTTATCAAGTCTATCTTGGTCCTCCTTTGGCCAATAAACAACATAATAGTTCAAAGGCTCTCCCCAAAGTCTAATCAAATCCATGTTAAACAATATGCGCGCATTCACAGTGATGGCATCACCCAAAGGCTCTTCGTGCAGAGCCGGCTCAATACCCAACTCTTGTACAATAGTCGTCACAAATCCCCTCACAACAAGGCTCATACCCTCACGTCGGGTAGCATGAAACATCCGGTCCAACAACAAGTAAATGCCATTCATCTTAATTTGCTCCCGCATACAATAAAAAACATAGAGCTCCCAAGTGTTTACATTACCGGTGCTCTTGGCTCGGTCAAAGATAGATGTGGTGAGGATCTTGTGAATAATGCGCCATAATAGATCATTAATGCACGTACTCTTAGTGGCGCTCAGAGTATACATGGCACTGGTGTCAAGCACATCAAATGATCTCCAAACTTGATCCAAGTGATGAACATTCTCCCACTCAACGGGCAACTCAAGACCGGTAGCATCAAGAAAACCAAAAGTCTGACGAAAAAAGTCAGCATTGCGCGTGTATTCCACTCCATAAAGCATGAAAGTGGCTGTTCCTGAAAGCTTATTCCATTGTAATGTTTCAGCAAACTCTCGTGTGAGGCGAGGATAAGTATGCACCCGGTTAATAATAAAAGTAAACCACCCGATATTCTCAAATAATTCCCGAACTTGGTGGAAGAGTCGGAGCTCGCTAAGAATGGGCTCATCCAAGTATTTGGTGGAAATAAGCTTACGACCAGAAAGATTATGCCTTGGGGGGTCTTTCTATCTCTTCTTCAACTTCCGGTGGAGGGTGGGATGTTGAGGCTTGGTCGGGATTAGTTCTAGCACGCTTACGAACCATTTTTGCAGAGAATTAGGCTGAAAAAGGACTGGAATTGTGACTGAGGCAATAAATCGAACAACTTGTGTGCAGGTGCAAAAGAGGCTGTTTTTGAACAATGTGGTGTGGAAAATTGCCAACAAAAGCTCAGAGATCAAGAATTCAGAAATTAACGCACAAAAGCCATAGAATTTCTCTAAGAAATTGGACAAAATCTCCACTGTTTGGATTAGGCAAAAGGGGCTGGAATTAGGGAGCAGAGCAATGTGGGAATTGAGCTTACCTAACCTGAAGAAAAAATGGTACCTAAGTTACTGACGTTGGTGCCGGAATTCGAATGGGTCGCCGGAATGGAGGGTCGAACGAGAAAAAGCAATCGCTAAGTTGTTGTTGTGTTATGATACAGAAAGGGGAAGCTGCTGTTTCTGTTTTGTTTTGAAAGGGGGGGGGGGGGTCTGTTTTGTGTTTAAGACTTCAGAATTGGGGGTGTGAAATCATGATCTGTTTTGGTGAAATTGGAAAGGGAAAGTCACGTTTGTTTTTAATGAAAAGGAAAAGAGAGAGTCGCGTTTCAGATTTTAAAACTGGCCCTGCTTACGGGAATGGCCATTCTCAGCATAAAGCGGAGACGGGAAGGACCGTTCCGGGTCTCGAAAAGAATAAAATGGGGCGAAAATGAGAACGGCCGTTCTCAGTTTATACCTGATATGGGAACGGTCGTTCCGGGTTTCGGAGCTGAGCTACTATAATGGTCTACCCGGCCGGGAAGAATGAACAAAAAGGTTCAGAAGGTTATGTGGAGGGAGGCAGGTGTAATTCTTGAAACTAAGAGTCCAGAATTCACACAAGCAATCAAATACAAGTCTCAACAAAGCCAAAGCTTACCGGAAATGATAAATTCCTCGACCTCTCCATTAAACATATCAACACTTGACCTCAATTCAATTAACCTGACATTTAAACATACAAGAATCACGAATTCAAGCTCAAATATTCAACACATACCATAGTATACCGGAAATTATCTAGCCCCAACTAAACACAACGATGCACATTTCAATTACAAATTCATCAACATCTAGCATGCAAAACCTAAGATTTCCCACATGTGCATAAAAATCCCCAAATTTTCATACTCAAACATTACACAAGCAAAAAGTCACCCCACAAGAGCATAGTTCCTAAGAAATTCACACACTTTACAACACAACCATTTCACTCATACAGGCTTATCATGAATTTTACATTTGAAAACACATAGATTCGTTCATCAATCACATATTTCAAAAGCACGAGATCTCACATGCATCAAGTCATCCCCAAACAACATGCATAAACTTCAATGATTTTCAAGCATTCAAATCACATATGCATTCAAGTCAAGCAAAGAATCATCAAATCTAAAGCCATAAAAGACCTCAATTGGCGAATTATCTTCTTTAAGCACTTTAAATCCGAAAAATCAAACCTATATCCAAAGAGCAACAAAAAGAGTCAATTCCAATCAAGACAATGGAGGGGAAAGAGAGAAAAGATAAGGGACGAAGGAGTAGTTCTAAGTTTATAGTCGCTAGTCGACTTTGTAACCATGATCAAAGAGCTATAATTGACGAGTTACAAGGAGTGACTTCGTTCTTGAAACCCTCAAAAGCGGCTCTTGATTCCCATGAATTCAACATCTCACCCCTCTTCATAGACTTTTCAAACTTAGACTTTCTTTCCTGATTATCGGGGTTAACTACTCGTCTTGTCTCTTTCCTTTTTAGTAGAGCTCGGAGCTTCGTTCTTGTCCCAATTTCGAGCTCTTCACATGAACACCTATAAGAGACAAGGCACAAGTGTAAAAAACAATAAAGTAAAGGGCCTAAATCACTAGCTACTAACACTTCTTCAAGAGTGATTTAAAACTCATTCCCCGGCAACGGCGCCAAAAACTTCTTGCTGTTTTAAATTCAAATATGCCCAAGTGCAAGCTTGTAAAGAACAATTGTAGCTCAAGGGGTCGTGTCCCAAGGGAAGATGTAAATCAAAGGCAATTGCAAAGTATTTTTGCCAATCTATAAACCAAACGGACTCGAGAGAAAGCTATCTAGACTAAAAACACGAATTAAACTAATGAACTAACTCGACAAGAGAAAGAACTAAAGTACGTAAGAAAGGCAATTAACTAGTATCTAAGCAATAAAAGGAAGTGGCAAGGGGAAGTAATGATCATGCAAGGTCGTGTTCAATTAGTGCTTTGGGGGAACAAAGATCTCACAATTCTAATTACTAAAGTATACACAAGCTCCTCTCGAAGTCAAGTGCGTGTACCTAATTATATCTGATGCTGCTCTCGTGGTCATTAGCTCAATAATTAGATCAATTAATCAAGATTGGTGCAAGAAACTAACTAGCAGCTTGGCCCGGTTAATCATCAATTGCTTAATTTCTCAAGTCTAAGCTAAATCTCTTTATACTTGGCCCTTAAGTGTTGTGAAACCTCTTCCAATTGACATACAATATCTCAATTAGCATGTAAATCTAAGATCATAACTAAGGTGATCAAGCTCAATTATGCAAACAAATCAATTCCACAAGTATAAGATCAAATAGTCCCAACTAGGCATTTTATCAAACACTTACTGTGACGCCCCGTTTCTCGATCAACGTAAGTTTTGGTACGTGAGTGAACGATTTACCTTTTTATACATAAATTATGTGAAATTATGCCTTAATTGACAATCGTTTTTTGTTTATGTGAAATATATGATTTACATGTTATATGTGGCTTCTTGATATGTTAATTGCATGCTCGTATTGTTCTTGTTAAGCTTTGATAGCATGTTTTATGATTTAATCGAAACAATGTGCTTATATGGACATTAAAGCATAATTTAAGGACTAAATGGTAAATTTATTTTTCAATCCTGGAAATGGATAGAACTTAATAAAATTGAGTAGATAATTCGATCATGAGTTCATGGGTTCTTGAATCGCTCAATTTGGAGTTCGAACGAAGAAGTTATGGCCATTTTACGAAAAGTCCACTTTTTAAGCCCCAATTGTTGACCTGCGACCCATTTCGAATTTAACCCAATTTGAGACCCAATTTCAATTTTAACCTGCTCCAATTGACCCAGGTCGTGACCCTAATAGCTGATCCAATTTACTAAATCAGATTTTAACATTCTCAAACCATATGACGTTATTTTGCAAGATTCCCCTCTCTCCCTCACTTTTCTCTCAAGACCATTCATATTCACTCAGGAACACTCCAAGCCATCTTCAAGAGATAAGATTGGGGATTGAAGCTAGAGATTTAAGGTTGAAGAATGAGTTATTCTCTTCGATTATCAGCTCTTAAGGTAAGAAATGTTTGAGTTTGAATGTGGGTCTTCTTCTTTGAACTTGAAGCTTGAATATGGAATCTAGGGTTCATGTTAGATGGTTTAAACTCAAATTTGTTAATGGAAATATGATTCTTATGATGCTAGGAACAATTTGATGTAAGAATTTCTTGTTTTCATGCTTGTTTGAAGAATCCACCATTGATGACCTTTGAAGCTTTCTTGAGAATTCTTGCATGTTCATGTTCTTGTGTGTTTTAGCTTAATTTAGTGTTTAATCCTTGTTCCTAGAGTAATTCCATGAAGGATGTGATTAATTTTATTGAGTTTCTTGCTTGAATGAAGATTCCACCATTGTTGAGTTTGAAGCTTTGAATACATGAAGAAGATGAAGTTCATATGTATAAATCATTGTATTTCTTGATGCATATTTATTCATAGATGTTCTTATTATGATATTTGATGCCTAAATTCGTTTATTCACATTGTATGAACTTTGAAGCATGATTTAGGAGTGTTTAGAGCTTAAAATTTGTCTTGTATAAGCATATGTTCATATTTTCGTATTGCAACAATAGCATGTCAAGCGCCCATTTGGAAATTGCACTAAAACATCAAACCCCCGTTTGAAAACTCACTGCTACGATTTTGAGGGCCCAAACGGGCGTGTAACTTTTGCTCTTGGAGGCCAAATGGCCGTTTGTGAGGCCTCGGGTCCCAATTTTGAGTTTTTGTGATCTTGATCGTTTGGCTTCGTTTTCACTTCCTTTGCACTTCTCACATTCCTAGCATGATATATATGACTTGGAATCATGTTTATATACATTGCAATATCTTACATACCTCGATTATGTGTAATGATGTGCTAAGTATGGTTCACATGTTGTTATTTGCTTATCTTATGACTTGAAAGCTTGATATATGACTTGTATGATGTTGTTTGATCGTAATTGCTACACTTATGTTATCTTGGGGCAATCATTTACACATCATGAGCATATTTGCATTATCTTGAAGTCGTGCATCATCTTAATTAGTTTCGAGTCGTGTCTTACCTTTGTTAGTACGTTGTCTTGTTAGGTGGTGAGTCTCTGGTCGAGTAGCTTGTTGCTCTTGGTTGGCCTTTGAAGTTCTTAGTGAAGGTGAGGAGTTATATATATATAAAACGCTTTCAAAACTGTGGACACATATGGCCTAGCATGTTTGATGATTTGAACCTCCATTTCCAAAATATATAAATGTAGGCTCTATAAGCCAAGTTTTGTGAGTGTTGCTCGTATTATGTATATTTGTTATGGAGAAAATGATTTGCAAGTAAAACTAGAGTTTTATTATAAGGGATATGTACCCAAAATGCTTTCGGAACTTTGTTTGGATATTATACATATATGCGTTGTGTAGCGAGATGTTTTGGACCATGCTATGAAAGTGGCATGGAGGTTGGTACCTTGCAGGGACGCTTGCATGGTTGGATTTGGATTTGAGAGCTCGGGGATGGAGTAAGTAGGAATGTCGGGAAGGTAAGGGCCGACGATTACCTCTTACGAAATTCCCAACATGTAAGAGATACTTAGGTTCCGACGGAATGTTCGGGACTGAGGTATTCTCGAGGGGGAATGTGGAGTTTCATGGACTCGTTTCCCAATATTTTGGACCGATGTACGAGGGTTGTACACCCTCGGCATCTTGAAGTTTGGATGGATTGGTTTGTTTTGTTTGGATTCGGAAGTTGGTTGGAGTGCTCGTTCTCGCCGAGCAGGGTGTTTGTAGTTTATGATCCGTGCTTTGAAAACTTGCATTGTTTTGAAAAATCTAAATGGATCATGAACAAACTTTGGTTTTTGCATGCATTAAACCCTTATATAATATTCGTATATTTCACTTCTCCTCACCGGTTCCTTTGAGTTGGTCTCCTTTACCTTTCGTGTCCGCAGGTTGCGTTTTGGAGTCATGCTAGGCGGGGTCTTACTTGAGAGTTTTGTGTCGAGTCTAGCTTGTACTCGTTATGTTGATACATACTTTACGTTTATATTATGTTTTGGGATTTATGGATTTGGCATGTATGATGGTATATGATGCTAGTTTAGACCGTGTTGGTCATTAGGTTGATTTTACATTCCGCACTTGAGCATTTTGTGTTGGACCGTGATGGTCACTTAATTGAATGAATGAATGAATTTATGCACTTGTTATGTTTTGATTTAAGCTTCCGCATACTTGTGTTTAATTTACTCGCTTTGTGAGTCTAGTACCGCCTAGCTAGGATTTCCGTTTGTTATCGCTTGCTTCGGTCTTGGCGGGTATATGGATAGCAATTTTACATACAAGCTAGGTCCATAGCGCGGGACAGGCGTGGATGCCCTCGTCAGGGCGTTACACTTACCCTATATAATTAATTACCCCTCTTTGCCTAAGAAATTAGCCACTCATATTAACATTAAAAAGCAATGAAATAATAGAGATTCTACTAGAAACATGCATATTCAATAAATTGAACCAAACATCAAGTGTCAAGGACAAAATTCTCAAGAACATGATCAAATCCCAAAACTAGAGACATTAGTATCAATACTCAAAGTAATTAAATCTAACTAGGAAAATAGTAAAGAGAAGGAATTGTTCTAGAAAGGAATTAACAACTACAATCTAAACTAAGCTCTAGGAATCAAAGATTTAAGCTAGAAGAGACTCCTAATTAACCCTAAACTAAGCCCTAAAACGAGTCTCTCTAATGAAGTGCTGAAAACTCTCTTATATAGTCAAAAATTACCTCCCAGAACGGCCTCGCGAACGGCCCTTTCCAATCTGCACTCCGGCGACACTCGGAACGGCCGTTCCCAGGAAAGGCTTGGGACGGGAACGGCCGTTACCATCTTTGGTCAAGGGCACTAATGTTGACTTCTTGGAACGGCCCTTCCCAAAATACACATGACCCCAGAAAGGCCGTTCCCAGCTTCCAGAAGCTGAGAATTGGTGCATTTTCAATCTTTCACATGTTTTGATCATTCTAGGCATCTAAAGTCTCGTTTCTTGCCTCGTTTTCACTACAAACCACCTCCGAGCATAAAATACCTGAAATAAGATCAATTAGAACAATGTAAGGCCTATAATCCGTCAAAACATGACATAAAACATGCTCAAATAAAGGTATAAAATAATCCTAACATTAATTGTATTAATTGTTCACATGAACATGCACTAAACCCCTACGAAATGATATTTTCTTGAATTTGTGCTTCTTCAGGATGCCTCTAAGAAGAAGAGATCACGATAATGCTCCTCCGTCACCACACCTACTACAGAGGGTATTATATGAGCCCTCATCGACTATCTTCAACAAAATCCGCTACAACCAATTCCTCAAGGTGAAGGATAAAGAAGAGTTGCCACTTCGGTTTATAAGGAATTCCGAGAGAACAACCCTTTGAAATGGCTTGGAGGTAATGACATTGAGGCAAAAGAATGGTTAACTGAGATCACGGGGATTTGGGAGATTTGACCCGCTTCTTCGCAAGAGAAGGCCATATGCACTGCCCGTTTCATTCAAGGCCAAGCTTCTATAAGGTTAAAATGAATGAGGGCTCAATTGGAAAGGAACGGCGAAGACTTCAATTGGGAAAATTTTGTGAGGGAATTTTGTGATAAGTACATCCCTCCTAGTTCTCGAGAGAGAAGATTGCAAGAATTTTTGGACCTCAAACAAGGGAACCGAACCGTTGAAGATTATATCCTCGAGTTTGAGAGGTTTGCTCCTCATGCCTCTCACATTACGGATGATGATGCTTTGAAGGACCGGAGTTTCGTACACGGGTTAAGAGAAGATATCCAGTGGGCCTTGCAAGCTTCTACGGTGGACACATGGGCTAAGACGGCAAGGAAGGCTATTAAAGTAGAGGCCCAAAAGTAATGGTTGGAGCCCCAAACTTCTCACTCGGGACAAGAGTTCGAATCAAGTTCGAGTTTGGGAAAGAGGCCCGTATTTCAAGATGAGCCTCAAATCTTCGACCTTAAAGAGCTCATCAACGCTATCAAGAAACCCCGACTTCCGATTCCGAATCCAATACCCACCCCACTGGCACCTATTCGATGCTGCTATTGCAAGAGACCGAATCACACGAAGGAGACATGTAGGAAGAAGTTAAGAAGCTGCTTTGGATGTGAAGAAATAGGACATAAAGTGAGATTTTGCCCGACAAATCCGAATCTGAGGCCCTTGAATGTGATGCCTCCAAGACCCCCGGAATAAGCCTAAGTTCAAACTAATGTAAGTATTAATATTATAAAAGTAAATTAACTACGTATAAAATGCAAACTCGAGCTATACTACATGTAAGACTTAATAGAAAGACTTGCCGCCTAGATCGAACTCAAAGATGTACACCTATAACTCAAAGACAAGGGGGAAAAAAAATACAACAAGGAGGGGTCAGTCCTAACGACTGGTAAGGGGGTTAACACACATACCCATACATATACATAAGAGCAGAGCATATATCAAAACCCAAAGTTCATGAATCGGGGCGTGGTGTTTGCAATATAAAACATTTTCTCCCGCGATACTAGATATATAGAAAAGTGTTTGGGGCTAAAGGTCAAAACAACTAATTTTTAGTAATTAAGAGTCCACTCCCATTTTACGAACCATAACATATCAAACTAACTCAGCGAGTATGAGTTTTCCAACCAAACTCCTCAAATTCATATTCATATACACGTGGCACTTTGCACCTGAAGGAATTAAGAGGTGGCTCCCGTGTCAGAATAGTACAAAACCAAAACATACAGAACATATCCATCCTCAACTCCCATCGGTGGGCGCGCAACCCTAACCAACCGTAGTATTACATAACTTTGAGGGGTAGCTGTCCCACTATGAGTCTTCCCCGGCTTTCACACCGCAAGCCTTGAGGAATACGCCTTCCCAACTCCCACGGGTCACGCATGACACCTCGGATGGAGACTACGCACTAGAGTGATGAACCCAAAGGCCTAATACCATCCTGGGTGTCCTTACCCATAGTCTCAATGGCCCAAACAGAACAGACAGACAAAACCTATCTTTCAAGGTCATAACTCGCTACAGATATATACACACGCCAGTCTTTTTCAAAATCAAATGGAAAATATCGTACATATATACAAAAATATCTTTTAATGGTTCTTAACAAACGGGACAAATCCCTCAAAATATATATCAAACACGTATCTAAATACATACATATATATACTTAGTCGCATGCGGGCTTAAAACACATGTAGAGTTGTAGGTCAACATAACTAAAAAGAAAGAAAACCTCACCTTATCAACGTGGCCGAATAAAAGAAGGACAATAATGCCTATGGAGCAACCTCGTCACCAACGGTATGCTCCATTGAGCAAAGCAAACACAACAACATATACTTAAACTCAATATGAACCATAGAGATGCTCGGCGAATGCATATGGAGGCAAATGATGCAATGCAAGTCATATACGTTCAATACTTAGACAAATAGAAGCATCTAGCACGTTACCACATAAACAACACATAAATTAAACAAACAATACATCAAATAAACACCTAATACATGACATTACATCATACCATGAGCATTCATAAGGTTAAAACACGTTAGGGTCAAGATCTGGGAGGGAAAATACGAAGGAAACATGTTAACGGATGAAACGGAACATACACCACACCCTGAAAGGATGAACGACCATTCACACCTACCCAAGCATTGGACAAAATGGACGTTCTTTAATGCAAAAGGTCCCTCCATGAGTGAAAACACCCGTTCTTGGAAACAAAGGTTCCATGTGAACGACCGTTCGCGGCTGCCGATGCCCGAAACATCCATCGCGAGACTCTTGGCCAAAGCCTTAGCCAAGAATGGCCATTTTCGCCTCTAGAATGTCAGCTATAAGCCTGCAACAAAGCCTGAAGAAAAGGGAAGGGAACAAAGGCAACACGCAGCCACCCACAACAAAGCAACATAAGTCTAGCATGCAAAACTCACCCTCTAAACATGGTATTATGATCATTTAAGCATGTTTAGCCACATAATCTCATCATTTAGCCATATAAACATGTATCTAGCAAAACACCATTAAAGCATATTCAAGGTTATTAAATGGGTTTCATTATTTCCTCAACCACCAAATAAGAATTCATCATAAATGCACTCTCCTACCTTCAAGATGCAACATATATCACATTGAATGTATATAATCCATCATACAAGTCATATTCTCAAATTTTCACAAAATGGTATTGTTCATCATCATCTTCACACAATACCAAGACCGGAATCTTACCTCTGATCGTTGGAGAAGTGAACGGAGATGGCAAAACTTGAGCATAAAGGGTTAGGGCTTCTCTCCCTCTGAGTCTTGTGTTACACGTTAAAATGGGCAAGAAAGAAAAGAAGATAGCTGAAAAATAGAGAAAAAATCAGTCCGGTTTGGTCCTGTCTGATTCAAGGTGGTTCGGTTCAATCGGTTTGGATTTTAAGCTATGTTTATGATCTTATGTAAGCTAGGTTTATGATTTTATATATACATTTAAGTTTGTGAAAAGGGTATATGTATGAGCATAAGTAAACGTACGTTTTGAAAGGTTTATGTACATTTATGTTATGGTATGTTGCGAGATGCGCCTTGAAACATAGGCATATGGTAAGATAAGATTTTTTGGGCCCCGGGAATTATGGGTAAGAAAACCTGGGACGGCATAGGCGATCGGGATTAAGCCTGTGCGCAATTCCCACCTGAAGTACATACGCGCGACTCTTGGAGGTTGAGGAGGCGCGGTGCTTTATGCCTTCGGTGGATGCCGGAGAAGGCACGATGTGGTCTCGCTACCCTGTGTGCATACGTAAGTAGGTGGCGAAGGTTTGATTCCCAAACCACCATGGAAGTTTGGGAGGATATGAATTATGTTTTCGGTTTTTATGCTTATGTTATGAAGTAAGGTTGGGAGACCCGTACTCGCCAGGTATATGTTTATGTTTATGCTATGTTGGATTAAGAATCGGGTTAGGCTTTCTTTTACATATATTACGCTATGCCTGTGATACCCCGTCTGACCGTATATACAGATTCGTGCCATGTGTGAGTTTATTTTCCATAATTTCATTTATTTTCATAATTTAATTGATTTATAATCTTGTTATCTAATTCTTTATTATATGATTTATATGATTCTATATGAAATATTTGATTTAAATGTCAAGGTATATATATGATATGCATTCTTATGATTTATGAATTTATAAGATATGAATATATGTCTCAAGCACGCTAATTTCATGAATTATGTGATATATATGATTTAGGGGCTTATTTGTATGATTTTTATATGATTTGGACTTGATTGAAACCTTAGTGGACTTAATTGCACTTTTTCTTAAGCTTAGTGCCTATTTTGCAAGTAGGCCATTCTTGAGTCATTTTAAGCAAAACATGAGCTTGAGAATTTGGATTCGAATCCAAAATTTACCATTAGACTCATTTCGACAATTCGGATCCAATGGCACAAGCCTTGTATTTTTCTGAAGCCGTTTGGATCTACGACGACCTAAAATTCGGTGCAAATGGACCATATATGCTATCCTACCCATTTTTTAGCCTCAAGGCCCATTTCTCGCCCCAATTTTTGACCCAAGACAACCTCTTACACTCTTATCTCTCTCATTTCTCCCTCACATTCAAACCAGGCAAGGAAAAAAGGCAACAAGAGCAAACATACCATTTCTTCACCTTTGAGCTCAAAAGACCTCGTTTTCTTTCTCAAGCTTCAAGGTAAGAATGAAATCTTCTTCTCCATGTTATTATGCATATTTTGATCTATGGGAATCTTATTTTAAGCTTGAGATGCTATGGTTATGAAGATATGGATAAATAGATAGGGCTTTGAGTCATTTTGTTGAAAGTTGATCATTTTTGCTTCTTTTTGAAATCTAAGACTTATATGTTGTTGCTTGTGGCTCATTTATTGCATTTATATGGTCCTATTTTATGGTAGTTGGTTGTGTAAGGATTTTCCATTAATGCACCCAAGGTTTTCTTTCATGAAAACATGCTAGAAGTTGATCATTTGTACTCCATTTCTTGCTGGTTGCTTGCACAAGCTAGTGGGCCTGATTTGCTGTTGTTTTTGTGATGTTTTGTGACTTATATTTGTTTCCTTGCTTGCTCTGTTGCTGCTGGTTTGTCCTACATCTCCCTACCCAGATTATGAACTGTTGCTGCATTTTTTTTGTGAAGGAGCAGCTGCACGACCTCCCAGTTTGATAGGCATGCACCGCGTATGGCCGTGCATTATACCTCAAAGCGTTGGAATAGTTGTTGTGCGGCCGCATAGCTAATTGAACTGAATTCTTATGCGACCATGTAGTATACTTCGAAGCTGGCAAAAATATTAGGTGCGGCCATGCCACCTTTGTAAAGAGACGGTGCGTGGCCGTGTATGGTTTGGTGCCTGCATGCATGATTTTTTTTTTCGTTTTAGTATTTTTCATTACCTTTTTTTGCCCCGTTTATGATATCACTTGTATGCAATGTTAACATGTTGTATTATATGTTATAATTCTTGTATTAATTTTATGGATTGATTTGATACGAGTTATACGTGTTATGATCTCGAATGTCTTAAGTGTTACATTTTTGCATCCCATACGCATACATTGCATACATATGCATCGTCGGGCATCTATTTAGTACATAATCAAGTCTAAGTCTCGGGTATTATGTTTGTTTGCCATAGAGCCACACCCGGACGACGTTGTGCCCGAGGCATAGGTGTTGGTTTGCCCGTTTTGGTCTCCGTTTGCTACCGCTTTTGTTATAAGGTGAGGTTTAGAATTCTTTCTTTTAGTTAAGCGACCTATGCCCTATTATGTGATGATTTCTCACCCCGCATGCAACTATATATCTTATATATAGTTAAATACATGTTTATAGGATATGTTTATGATCTTATGAATACGTTTCAAATTTATGAAAATGGTATATGTATTAGCATACATAAGCTTACGTTTTCAACTCTTTTGGTACTTATATTATATGGTATATGCGAGATAAGCCTTGAAACATAGGTATATGATAAGGTATGGTATTTTTTGGCCCTAGGAACAGTAGGTAAGGACACCCGAGGTGGCAAGGGCCGTCGGGTTAAGCCTGTGCATGATTCCCATTTGAAGTACTTACGCACGACTCTAGGAGGTTAAGAAGGCGTGGTGGTTTGAGCCCTTGGTGAATAACCAGGGAAGACACAATGTAGGATAGCTACCCCGTGTGTATAAGATATGTAGGTGGAGATAGTTTGATTTTCGAAACACCAAGGATGTGCGGAGAATATGTATTTATGATTTCGGTTTTTATGATATGTTATGAAGTAAGTTGGTGGTCTGTACTCGCACGACATATGTTTACGTTTATGCTTATGTTGGATTATGAATCGGACTAGGCTTTCTTTTATGTATATTATGTTATGCTTTTAAAAATGGTTTGGTATGCAAAACCCTAACTCCGATTCATAACCTTCCTACTTTTAGTTGCAGGTTGGCTTGAGTTAGGTAGGTAAGTGCGTTGTTATGTCGTACTAGCTTGTTTAGGTCGAGTTTGCATACATTTGTTGCATCTTTTGGATATTATGATATGTATTTGATATGGATTTGTATCTCGACTTATATTTTGGATACTTAATGTATTTTGGGCCATGATAGCTTTGTATATATGTTTGTAGGTTCGTGTTGAGCTTCTGTGTTAATCCTGTTGTTGCTTCCGCATTTTGTTATTTGTTTTTGCACGGTCTGTCCGTGTTTACCCCTCTTAGCCTAGTATGTGTGTGTAGGTCCCCGTTCACTTAGACTTGGACTCATGTATGGACTTCTATTTCATATGTGGGTTCGGGTTTAGGAACCGAAGGTGTGGTGGCCCACCGCTCCGAGCTTTGAAAATGTTTTGGATTGCAAAACCCTGGGCTCGATTCATAACCTTCTCTTTTATACATGCTTTGCTCTATACGGGTATGAGGTGCGGGTGTGCGTTAGCCCCCTCACTCAGTCGAGTTGACTGACCCCTCTCTTTTACCACTTTTAGTTGCAGGTTTCGCTCGAGCTAGGTGGGAAAGTGTGTCATCGAGTCACACTAGCTGGTTTAGGTCGAGTCTGTATTACATTTACGCATATTTTGGATACTCTTATATGAATTGTATAAGGATTGTATTTTGAATACTCTTGATGTTGATACTTGTATTTTTTGCAGTGATGGCATTGATTATATGTTTGTATGCTCGTGATGAGCTTTCATGTTGATCGTTATGTTGCTTCCCCACTTTGTGATTTGTTTTGTGTGCTCTAGTTAGTGTTTATCCCCGCTTAGCCTAGTATGTGTTTGTTGGTCCCCGTTCGCTTAAGCTTGGGCTCATGTATAGACTTTCATTTCATATGTAGGTTTGGGTCTAGGTACCAGGGATGTGGTGGCCCTTCGCTCCGGGCGCTACAAATAAATAATTAATAGTGAATTAATTAATTATTGGCATTATTTATTTATTATGAATAAATAAATATCTCTTGATAAATATCTAAAGGCGTTAGATAAAGTTTCTTGCAAGACAAGTTAATCAAAACGGAGTTTTGGTCAAAGTAAAAATCCTTTTCTTTTCTATCAAGAAATCCTATACAAGGAAGGATCCCAATCCTTCCCGCATAGGACAAGGGGTTCGAATCCCTTAGCTATATAAGGGTCGGGTTCGAACCCCATTGAGAGTGATAGAAAAAATTTCCGTCTCCAAATTATATTATACAAACCGTAGAGAGTCTAAACACTAAACATAACCTTAGCATCCTCCCTTTTTAGATCGTGATCTGTATCACCCCAAGTGGTGGGCACCATATCCCCTGCACTAGAGCTCGACACGTATAACGAAATGGAGAATCCGTACACGCACCAAGAACTAGCGAACGGGAGACAAACAAAAGTCACACCTATGCTAGGAGGTCTAGACCCTCAAACAGAGCGCGCATAAATCAAACATACAAGAGTGGAAGCATTTAAACAAACTTATACAAGGCATAAAATCAAAGTTATACAAGCTTAGTACAACTTTTATACAAACTTGCCCGCCACGGGCCAAATAAAATCATACACAACTTCCAACTCTCAAATTATAAAAGTACCAAAGTATAAAATGCGAAACAAGCTTAAGAATGAGATGTAGACTCGAGCTATTCTAACGAAGACTCAAAAGACAGCAAACCACCTAGCTCGAACCAAAAGACCGGTACCTACAAACTAAAACCATAAAAAGGGAGGGCCAGTCACATTGACTGAGTGAGGGGCTACACACGCACGCGTACATACGTATACGGAGCACAACACATATCATAGTTGGGAGTTCATGAACCAGGACGTGGTTTTTGAATTCTAAATCATTTTCTCACGTGATAATACATATAGGGAGAAAGAGTTAAGGGCCGAAGGCCAAAAACAACCAAATTTTAAGTAATTAATAGTCCACTCCCGTTTCACGAACTATTACATAACAAACTAGGTTAACGAAAACAAACACACAAGGCAAACCTTCAAACAAGAGGGAAATGTGCATAGGGATAATGTCCACCCCGAATTCCCTATCTCACATCCCTATGATTATTGTACGGAAGTAATACCGAGCATCCCGAGTCTCCCTTACCCATAATCACCGAACACCAAACATATCCAGAGCATAACAAGGTCCAGGACCAAGTTCATATCCATACCATATTCATAGTCATAGTCATAGCATAACAGATTCATATTCATATGAAGATAGTATTCATATTCATAACATATCATATACTTAGCATATCTATATCCGTAACATATCCATGTTCATAGCATATTCATAATCCTAGCATGTTATGCTCATAGCATATTCATATCGGATTCTTAACATATTCATGCTCATAGCGGATTTATATCTCTAATGTATTTACATCATATTCATGCTTACTAACAAGACCTAACGTAACAGTTATCATATCTTTCATATCATATTCTATAACATTTAACATAATCATACGTATTCATAGCTCGCACATATTACGTATACATAAGGTTTATATTCACATGCATATATATCGGACACGTTTTATTAGGGTTTAACTATAACCTAACCTTACCTTACACTGACAAACAGGGCAAAACAGAACAAAACCGACGTCTACGGAACTACCTCGTCACCAACGGGATACTCCTCTGAACAAGACAAACATTACAAGACATATTTTGACTCAAAATGAACCACTTAAACGCTCGGCAAATGCATATGGATGCGAATGATGCAAGATGCAAATCATATACGTTCAAACCCAGGCATATCGAAGCAATTAGCATATTATCACATAAACGACACTTGATTCAAATACACAACACATTAAATAAACACCTAATTCATTCAGATAAATCATACTAAGAGCATGCACAAGTTCATACACTTAAAGAAGGCTACTGATACAAAGAATTACCACACGTAGCACTTAGAGTATATAAGATCACATCTTGCATATATCATATCAAATCAATCCATAAAGTTAATACAAGGATCATAACTCATATTTCATCAAGTTAACATTGCATATAAGTCATAAAAGAAGCAAGAAAATAGCATATGAAATGAACAAACAAAGAAGAAACGAACAACAAAACGCTTAAACAAAACAGGGGGTTAGACACGAGGGTGTCTCTTCCCAAGGTAAAAGGGAGACACTCCCGTGTCTGAGTACATACACAAGAGTAGCATGAGACACGGGCGTGTCTCAAAATTAACACTCCAGTGTCCCCTGGCAGTTACCTTCTTTCTCGCGCGAAATCTCCAAGTTTCAGCCCTGTTTTCCCTTTCTTCTTCGCACAGCAGCAACAACAACTCGTAAGGCAAGGAAGAGGCAGCAAACAACACACATAAAGACACAAAATCATGCATACACAAGCTATGAATCAAGCACATACGAGGCATACTTCAACCGGCAACAAACAAGATCAAGAATTCATCTTCAAATTCAAGAATTTCAAGTTCATCAATGCTTCTCTTGGAAGCTAACTTGAAAGTTTAATTAGAAAATAGAAAATAAAAGGTATTTTGGTCTTTTCACTTCATAATTTTTTTTTTTTTTGTCACTCAAACGAAGCAGCAAGAAACCTGCATAAGCACAACTCAAATCCTCAGCAAACCAGCGGGTTCTTCATCCCATAGCACCATGGCTTCCTTGATGTTATGCCCCATTTTCGCCAGAAAATCAGTGTGAGTGCTGCATTCTCTGTATATGTGCTTTAATTGAATCTCCCACGGCATCCTCAGGTAATTCCGGCAGTCTTGCTCGATGGTGCCGTATGGGTGGTTCTCAACATTCCCTTATTTGACCAGATTTATCATCAACTCCGAGTCGTATTCGATCATCACTCTGCGGAATCGCCGTTCCCAAGCAACTCTTAGCCCTTCCCGGAGACCCAACAATTCCGCCAACAAGATGGTGATCTCCCCCAATTTCATCGAAAAACCACATATCCAATCACCTGCTTCGTTCCTAATAAGGCCCCCAGCTGTAGCAGATCTGCTACCTCCGAAAAGGCTGCCATCCGTATTTAGCTTAACCCATCCTGGTGGAGGGTTGCTCCATTGTTGACACGTTCTTGCGGTTGTAACTTTCTGGATAATCGAACATGTTCTTCGTCTTCCACAAGTTCCAGATTGTTGCAATAAAAATGCCACGCTAATTACAACCAATGTAAGCCTTCCGTCTGAACTTAGCTTTGACATTGTTTCTAACCCAGTCCAGCTCGCCCATGTTATAAAAGTCTTCCATGTCTGCGGCATGAATGATTCGTTCCTAGACCTCCCGTGTCGAATTGCAGCGCCCGCAGCTGGCATCGTCGTCCATATGGCAATCAAACCTCAGGGCCTTTGTCATGAGGCTATTATGTTGAATAAGCCATATAAAAATTTTCAATTTGTTTGGGATCTTCAGCCTCCAGATCCATCCCCAATCCCCACCGGGCATATTACCCTCGTGCGGAGCATTTCGTAAAGCGACTTGCAAGAGAAATTCTCGTTGCCACTTTTGGACCAAATCATCCTGTCACACCTGTCTCGATTAGTTGGATAGGGGTGTTGCGAATGACCTGTTGTATGTCTTCTGGTAAGTCTGTCCTCAACTTCTCGAAATTCCAGCAGCCATCCTCGTTGATCAAGGCAGCCACAGAAAAATAATCGTCTTCCACATGAATCAAGCTGCCAAGTTTGTCCCGCAGTTTTTGGTTACCACACCACAAGTCATCCCAAAGCGAGATGTTCCTGCCATCCCCAATTCTCCACCGAAGACAGCCCTCGACTTTCTTAATGCTCCTCACAATGCCCTTCCAAGTGCGGGAAGCATTTACTTGAGGCGTGTGCTCCCAAATACCCCCCCCCCCCCCTTTAAGGTACTTGGCTTAAAAAATTTCCCCCCAGATACCAGCAGTTCTAGTTGCCGCCTTCCACCCGGATTTGGCGAGCATAGCGATATTGTTCTTCCTTGCCTCTCTTAGCCCAAGGCCCCCCAACTGTTTATTATTCGTGATCTTATTCCATCCCACAAGGTGCGTTTTCTTCTTGTTGATATCCGAGGACCAAATGAAGTCCCGATTGATCCGATCAAGTCGGTCGCAAACCGATCGTGGTATCCAATTCGATTGCATGTGATAAATTGAAATAGAAGTCATAACTGATTGCACCAATATCATACACCCCGCCAAGTTCAAAGTCTTGGCCTTCCAATTTGACAGTTTCTTTTCCACCCTTTCGATAATGTGTGCAAACTGCTCTCGTTGATTACGACCGTGGCCTAATTTAACTCCAGATACTTGCCCAGGTCCCTAGTCTCTTCGATCCCAACCATGTCAATCACCTCATGTTTAATAGTGGGGGAGATAGTAGTGCCAAAGAACACTTTTGACTTCGCCATATTTATTCTGAGGCCGGAAGCTTCACAGAACTCGGTAAGGATCCACTGGATGGTTAAAGCGTTTTTTCGACCTGCTCTAGCCGATATGATGATGTCGTCGGCAAAGAGAAAATGTGAAATCTTTAGCCCATTCCTACAAACCTCAATAGGCTTTCACGCTCCTCGCTGCACCGCCTCCTCAATAAGATACGATAGGCGCTCGATGCAGAGAACAAAGAGATAGGGAGACATAGGATCCCCTTGTCGTATACCGCAAGTTGGAACAATCGTACTCATCGGTTCCCCATTCCAAAGAATGCTAAGATGAACACACTTCACATAGCTCATAATGAGCCTCACAGTCTTATCCGGAAAACCAAAGAAAACCAGAGTGATGGAAATAATGAGCCTTACTTCATAAATGGATGAACAAGATTCTGTAAAAATAACCAAACTGATGGAAATAAAATTAGCTTCGAAACGGTTATTTACTTGCAAAAATCGGATATACGGTTTAAAAGTTCTAAACATAGGAATGAATACTAACTTTTAAAAGAATTTCATATACAAAACGAGGTTAGGATGTGATTTGGAAGTTTGGAAAGTGTTCAAAACTCACAAAATAAATCAAGGATCGTTTTGAGTCCAATATTGAGGGGTAAAACTTTAACGATTAGAAAATCTTAAAAGTAGGATGAATAGTATCCCTAATTTGAATGTTTTCATTTGAAACTCGAGCTAGGAGTTGAACTAGGGTTTGAAAAGGATATCAAAAATTCATGAAATAAATCAAGGATCATTTTGATTATAATATTGAGGAGTAAACGATGCACCGATCAAAAGTTCATTTTGGTGTGATTAGTAACTTTAGTTTTTATAACGTTTTTCATTCAAACGAAACTTGGAAAGGAATTTGAATGCATGAGTGATATCAATAGACTCGTAATCAATCAAGGAGTAATTTGACTGTAATATCGGGTAGTAAAATGTATCCTGATCATAAGTTCATCTTGTACGATGAATAGTGACTTTTGACAAAAGTTTCCAAAATACCCCCGATGATCAAGAAATGATTTTGGAACTTGGAAAATAAGTTCAAATAATTGGAAAATATGAGTTATGAATCATCTAGGGTTCCAATAATAAAACTGGGCAGTGATGGCTCGGGAAATGAATATTACTTTAGGGTTTGGGTGGTAAAACTCAACATATATCTTCAGAGTTCTTCCGGTGAATTTCTTTCACTTAAAACTTATATTTTTTTAGACTTAACACATATATTGAGAGATTTTTCTGTTAATTGCTATCAGTTAAAACTTATATTGTTTTTAGACTTGACATATATGGAGAGTTCTTTCAGTGAATTGATATCACTTAGAACTTATATTTTCTTAAAGTTTCACATATATGTTGCGAGTTTTTCGGTGAATTGTTTTCAATCAAAACTTATATTTTTTTAGACTTGACACATATCTTGCGAGTTCTTTTGGTTAATGGCTATCAGTTGGAACCTATATTTTTTTAGACTTGATATATATTTTAAGAGTTGTTCTAGTGAATTGATCACTTAAAACTTATACTTTCTTAAGGCTTGACATGTATCATGAGAGTTTTTTCTGTAAATTGCTTTCACTTAGAACTCTTGTTGTGGTTTTCGGTTTGTGTTCAAGTTAGTTTTCACATTTTGTGTAATTGTTCTGTAGGCTGTAGCAGATATAATTTAAGTTTTCAATCAAATATTTCAGCTTGTGGTTTATCTATTGTTAATCTAATTGTCATTTTTGGGGGACTTCTTTTTATCCAGGTTGTTATTTTTTAGGAAAGATTCCAAACAATTCTTTAGTAAGTGAAGAAAATTAAAAAAGAGATTTTAATATTTTAATTTGGGAAATAATGTGCAGATTGTGTTGTTAGGGTTTAGATTCGTCAAAATAAAATGATAAGAAAAAAAATATATTAATAAAATAAGTAAATACACTTATAGATTCACGTGCATTACATGAGATGAAAGGTGTGAACTTTAAAAAAATAGTTGAGATGGTAAACTGTCAAAAATACAAAAATTCAAATAATAAATAATTAAGAAAAAATTAGTAAAACATATAAATTTTCTTATAAATTTCACGTGGAGAACACGTGACAAAATCTCGATAGAATATTCTACCGGAATAGGAACAGGAATAACAAATTGTCACTAGAGTTAAATTAGAATGGTCAAGTCAAAAAAAAAAAAAAAATTAAATAACAAAATGTCAAAAATAATAAAGTTAGAATGATAAAAAAAATTCTAAAAAATAATTAATTATGAAGTAAGTGAATAACTTTCCATCTATAGAAAAATGGAGGAGGATAAAAAATTAGAATAGAATACATAGCAAACCAAGATGAATATCAATATAGAAGATACGGATTTCGCAAATAAGCTAATAATTATTGAAGATTCTCGAATCAAATTTAAGTTAATTATTCCGCATCACGTACAATTATTGATTATGAAAAGCATCGGTCCGATCTTCAATAAAAAGATTACAACAATCAAGTCATATAATTTAGCTGTTTTCTTATTTGAGTTTATGATAATACAATTATTATTAATAAAAGAGTTCTACAGTTAAATAATGGGGGATGATTCGTGGTTTAAAATTAAAAAAATGAAATATTTCTTCCTTTTTTTTTTGTTCTAAAATAAATGAAATATTTCAAAAAATGTAAAATAATGAAACCATTACATATTTAAAGAGAGAATTTATAATATTATTAGAAAAGGTATATTCCACCAAATCAAAAGTATACCTCCCTTAAGTTTTCAAATTATTTTTGTTCCCGTTGTTTATCTATATTATTATATTAAACGATAGAGATAGATAATAATTATTTTAGTATTTTAGACTTTTTTTCAAAATTTAATTTTTATTCATTTTGTTCTCTTTTATTTTTTTCTTTTCTTGTTATTTATTTAATCACTTCATAACTTTTTTTTTTCTCTTATCACAACTCAATTCTCTTTCTTTTCATTTTTATTAATTTTTATTTTTTCTCCCATTATTTTATGCTATTTATTTATCTATCATAAAATTTTAATAATTATATTAAAAATAATTATAAAATATATATTAATATAAAAATTAATTTTAATAGATTGATTTTAATCTATTACTATTTTTAAATAATTAATTAGCCTTCTTGGTCCTTTATAAATTAAAAATCAGTTAGCCTCTATGACTCTATCCCCATGCTTTTCATTTCTCTTTTTTCATCTCCACTATGTGATGGTGCAGGAATGTCAGTTTCCTAAATGCAACAACACTTCAAGATTTATAGGGAAAGGGAAAGACCATCACAGGCGTGGGAGCCTCAGGAAATGGGTTTCCTTTTGAGCGTGGATTCTTCCAGCTAGGATAACACCAAGAGTGTAAAATGCGGTGGTGATGCAACTGTGGTGAAGGTCGTATGGAGCTTGGGAAGGTGCAGATTAAATGGAGGAATATCTCAGTTCAGGGTATGTCTTTCTGTGGAGAAAAATGACTTGGGGGAGAAAGCATGTGTTCTCCCCAATTTATATGTTAGGGGTGGGGGTAAATGGGTAAATTGACCGAGTGGTCCCAAACCTGTGTTGTCCTAACACGTGGCGGCCCGTGAGGGTATGAGACTGACGTTTCTGAGAAGGAGGCGGCGTGTTAGGTGCAAGGTGCGCACCACCTTTGTGTCAGAGGTTGTTGGCGAGGGTCGCATGAGAGGAAGGCCCAAGGTCCCCTTTGCTAGGATTCCGGCCCTTTGCAGGGGGGTAGGATCAGGTCCGAGCGCTGGTGACGCTCGAGTAGTGTACAGATGGACCTCTCACTGCAGGTGACCCTTGAGCGTCAAAATCACGAGCGTCAAGAAGGGGGCCCACACGGGGCGCTTTCCTGGATGATAGCCCGTGAGGGGACCATATCCCGAGCGCAGGGTTCCCCAGCCTGAATCCCCAGCTTGAATAGTGGACCGAGGCTCGTGGACCTGGACCAGTCATCAAATGGATGGGCTGTGTGGAGACGCGAGCTCGTTGATGCGAGCGTCTAAGCCTTGAGCCAATAGATGGCGACACGTGGACGGCTCTGATACGAGCGCGGTTTTGTGTCTCATCATTTTGCCCCCCAAATTCTGTAGTATCGCTTGAGCGTACTGTAGAATTTTAAGGAAAGCGAGCCTTGAATCTTTGAATATCCGAGGGTCAAGCTTCTTTCAAGAGAAGTGACCTCTTGGCTTTCGTAATGGGCACGTTCTGACACCGCATTTAATGAAGCCCTGTCCGGATTAAATGCTGAGTGGAAGCGTGGGCGCATGTGTTCCGGGAGACGTGAGGCGGTTACCAAAAGTGGGGGGATTTCCTAGGCGGGAAATGATTGCAATTTGAAATCCCAAGCCCTAATTAATGCCAGCCCTTACCCCTATAAATAGGGATTTGTAAGGCTTTATCTCTCTTTTCACGCGTTCATCATTCTTCAAGAAAACCAAACAGCAAAAACCCTCTACCAATTTCTATGATTTCCAGCAGGTTTTTCTTCCAGCTTTAGGTAAAAATTCCTCAAATCCTCATTTCTTGTACTAACTTTAGATTTAGGTTGAGTAAGTTGAATTCTTGAGTGAAGGACCTCCTTCTGCCGTTGAATTCGCTACATAGACTTCCTTCTTCATTGAATTTTCTGCAAAAAGGCTGCGCCTTCAAGAAAATCAAAGGGCAGGCATGGCAGAACACCAAGCAGACAATTACGTGAGGGAGATAGATGAGATGTCCGTGGGGAGCTCCACCCCTCATGGTAATGTTCCCACATCGATCCCCATGGCCAGAGCCTCTCCAGGCGATGAGATTCCAACCGCCATTCCAGTGGCTAGGGTTCCGGCTAAAGCTGGGGATGAAGAAGTTAATGCCGCTGTTCAAGGGATGAACGAGCGAGCTCCCAGAGGGGTAGATGATTTGTTTGAGGAGATGGATAATGTTATGGAGATGCAGAGGCAGGGAGAGAGGGTGTTCCCTGTGCTTAACAGCGCTGTGAGACCCCAAGATCACAGGATTACAGTGGCCGTCGCGGCCCCCGAGGGTGGTGCAGGGCCATCCGGGCGTCAATTTGAGGCTGAACCTTCAAGAAGGCGTCAAAGAAGGGGAAAGGAACCTGCAACGCGAATGAGGCAAGATAACCCCCACCAAACCGATAGATCCCCCGATGAAATTGAGAGTATTCTGACGCTCGACGATTTGGAGGAGTTGAGGGCAAAAGTGTACTGGGATGAAGCAGTATTTCCTTTACGACTTCCCGATGAGGGAGAGAGAGCCAACCGACCGCCACTCGAGATGTTGACGGTTTACTGGGATGCTGTCTTGGCCGGGGGCTTGAGGTTTCCAATCCCATCCGTCGTCGCCACCATCTACCATCACCTAGCGCTTTGCCCTTCACAAATTCTGCCAAACGGCATAGCCTTAATCAACACTTTTGTAATAATGATGAGAGCCCTAGGCCGCGAACCCTCGATTGCCAATTTTGATAGTTTGATACAGGTAGCCCGCTCAACACGCTCGTCCCCTACGGATGAGTTTTATTATGCCCAGGCCAAATCGGGCTTTAAGATGATAGACTCTCTATCCACCTCCTACGGCGAGCATTGGAAAGGGAAGTACTTCTTCGTGGGGGCTCCAGGGGGAATCTTTGGGGTTCACCGACAGTGGTTAATACATGGCGAGGGCCCTTTGATTAGGGAAAGGGTAAGGAATAAAGCATTTGAGGATTGGGCAAAGGGATTAGCCCTTGAGATGAGGAGTGAGAAAAAGTGGATTAAAGCTGAGGTCTTGATGAAGAACGAGGGAGTGTTGTTCCGTTATGGCTTGTCTTGCCCCCCAGATATGATAATCAACCCTCCTGCTGACATCATGGCCCTCGATGGTTAGATTCTAGGAACTAACTGCTCTAACTTTTAGAATAGTCTCCTAACTTGGTGTGATTGTTATACTCTTGTATCTGTGATCCAAACAACCAACCTTTGACGCTCGTATCTTCTTACTTGTAGGTGTCCGAATATTATCCCTAGGTATGAATGCAGAGGCTCTTTCTCGTATGCTAGGCGCTCAGGGACCCGCCGCTAACCCTCAGCCCCCGCGACAACAGCAAATCCGCCCTCCCAACGCTCCAAGGGGGAGGGGAACTAGACGAGGAACCGGCTTGTCCATAACGGTGCTCGCGGAGGTGCGGAGAACGAAGCTCCTCCTAGGGGCCCTATTGAGGATTTGACGGTTGATGGCGCCCGCAGGGCTACTCCTCCGCTGGTGGCCCCCGAGGGTCCAATTTCACTGAGTTCGAGCGGCTCCCAAAATCGCTCGGGGGAACTGGTCCGTATCCACGAAACCATCCGGGCTGACCGTCAAGGGAAGAGGAAGAGGCTGCCAGACTCCATTCCAATTTCTGGCAAGGGAAAAGAAGTGGTAGTGGGGCATAGAGGCGAGGGCAGCGACACTTCCTCATCAGAGGATGAGGATTTCTGGAAGATGGGCTGCAAGGGCGACACTCGCTACAAGCGTCAGCTGACCGAGGGTCCGGTACTTCTGAAGAAGAATGCCTACTCCGTAAACCTCGTTTCGGACATCGTTGGAAAACTCCAATTTTTCGGCGATCACGATAAGCTGAACGAGCATGATGCCGCTCGTGTTGCTGATGACGCTTGTCACGCCCTTCTAACGGTGAGTCCCTAATATTCTATGGGGAATTCCAACTTCCAGTACTGCAATTTTAACGCTAACCTTTGTTTCTGACTTTCCAGGAGGTAATCCCTAGGTTGAAGAACCTGCAGGGGCGAGCGCAGGCCTACTCCGAGCATAAGGTCAAGTACAAAAAAATGCTGCGAGTCTCCGACCCCGGCCAATTGCAAGAGGATTACAACAATGTCAGCGCTCAACTGACTGAAGCCAACCTTGAGAAGGACAGGCTGAGGGAGAATATGCAGAAGGCGGACGCAGCCTATCTTACCCTTGACGAGCGTCATAGGGAGTTGAAGGTGGAGCGCGACCAACTGAGGGTCCAGAATAGGGAATTGAGCACGCAGCTGGCAGAGAGCACTCGCCAAAATGAAGATACTAAGAAGGCTCTCGCTGATCTGCAAGGGAAAGTGGAAGGACTGGCGGCGAAGGTCTCCTGGGACGCAGTAATGAAGTTCGTGCGTTCCAAAGCTTTCGTGTTTGCAGCCAACATCTAGTGCTTCGATAACGCTTGGCGCTTCTTCCGTAAAGCGATCGGGCAAATGGTGAAACTTGGCCTGGCTCCTGACAGTGCTCGAACCGATGAACGCTTGCGCATGGACCTTGATGAGAACTGCTAGCCCATGGTCCAAGACGAGGATCCCACTGAGAGCTTGGCAGAGCCGGAGTACCAAGATTTGGTGCAAATGCTCCAACGGGAGTTCATAGCTGCCAATTCTCTAGGCCCCGAGCCTATCCAAATAGAGGACGAGGGCACCGTCATGGATGCAGCGGACATCGAGGAACCAGGCGAGGCCCAAACTTTTGACGCCAACGTATTGGCCCCAGTTCCTCTTGCGACCGCCCCTCCAGAGCCTGACTCTCAAGCCCAGTGATAATCCCTTGGTTGTTGATTCCCTATCCTTGCCAGTTTAATTTCCTTTTCCTATTCATGAATAATTAATGTCTGTATTTAATCCGCCAACTGTCTTCTGAATGTTTTGAATTCCTTTATGCTTCTTCCCATAAATTCGAACTCTTCTTTCACTGCTTGAATGTTTACGTGCTTTCTTTTGTTCTTAAATATAGATTGGATTTGCTGTTGTTTCGTCGCGCTCGGCGATTGTACACTTGTCTTTCTTGTTCATCTGTGATGGGAGTGTATGCGCACGAGGGTGTTTCCTTTGAAGGTTCCCTGGCACTTATCACCATGCACCATTAGTTTAGGGTTTGGTAGCGTCCAGTGATTTGAGGGATGCAAGTATGGGCGCGAGGGTGTTTCCATGGGGGTTCCCTGACCGTATTCGTAGTGAGGCTCGAATTTGAACTTAGGAAACCTCTGAGAATTTGCCTAAGTGTTGGCCCCAATAATATGCACCTTCATCTCGAACGCTCCCGTGAACTGTATATACTTAGATATCAACAGTAGGATTTGCTAAGTATGGGATTAAAGCGAGCGTGCCCATGGGGTCAGCGTCACCTAAAGGGACCCATGAAAGGATTGATTTAGGATCCATTATTTTACGAGTGTGCTCTTACTCAAGAGGTTGAGGGTCATCGGGGGTTTACGAGCGCGAACTGGAGCGGCGAGCACCCAGTTGGCGTAAATTAAGCATTTAGCATCCCGTTGTTTGACACGCTCGTTCTTAGTACTTTATACACTTACGAATCGTCAAACTATTCCGTGCGGAGAGTTCTCAATACCTAGACAGTGTTGCTTCGGAACGATTGGGGTATTACGTAGGCCGTTCGACGTGGATGATGCTCAACACGGAGTAGGCCTTCAGTTGCTCGAATCATTAATCAATAGGAAAGCAAATAAATGATATAATCAAAGAATCAAATACTTACTGTTATACTCGCAATTTTCTAAATGAATACAATATGCTTTCTGACAAAAGAAAGTATTCCATGCCGCGCACGGGCAATTACAAAAACTAACGTTTACACGTAGAACCTTCTAAGGTTACATGCATTCCATGGTCTAGGGAGACGCTCGCCTTGCAAAGTCTCCAGTAGGTAGGTGTTGTTTGCTCGCACCTGAATGACTTTGAAGGGGCCTTCCCAATTGGGGTCCAACTTACCCACATGTTTGGAGACTTCAACTTTTTTGAGGACCAAGTCCTCTAGCTGGAAAGTCCTCTCTTTAACACGTTTGTTATACTGGTGGGCTACGGTCGCTTTGTATTGGTGGATACGAGCCCAAGCAGTATTCCTCCTTTCGTCCAGCAAATCCAATTCAAACGCTCGATTGGCCTCATTGACAGCAGGCTCGAAATAGGCAACGCGTGTGGATTCTTGGGCAATTTCCGCAGGTATCATAGCCTCGGAGCCATAAATGAGGGAGTAAGGGGTTTCTCCTGTTGCCGCTCGCGGGGTAGTACGGTACGCTCACAGGGCTCCTTGAAGTTCTTCAGCCCATTCTCCCTTCTTACTCTCGAGCATCGTCTTCAGATGCTGGAGTATGGTTCGATTGGTCACCTCCGCTTGACCGTTGGCTTGAGGGTGGCCCACGGAAGTGAAGCGCTGCTCAATCCCAAGTTCGTAGCACCAATCCCGTGTGTCAGCGGCAATGAATTGCGATCCATTATCCGAGATGATTACCCTCGGGATGCCGTACCTGCAAATGATGTTCTTCCAAATGAAGTCCCTTACAACCTTGAACGTTATTTTCGCAACTGCTTCAGCTTCGGCCCACTTAGCAAAGTAATCCACAGCGAGTATTACGAATTTCTTTTGTCCGACCGCCAGTGGGAGGGGTCCCACAATATCAATGGCCCATTGATCAAAGGGCCATGAAACATCAATAGGAATCATTTGAGCCGCCGGCAATTGAGGGGTGTTAGAATGAAACTGGCACTTAGGGCATTTCTTGGAGTAACTAATGGCATCCTTCAACACCGAGGGCCAGTAGAACCCACTCCTCAAGACTTTCTTTGCCAGGATTCGACCGCCCGAATGGTTCCCGCAACTCCCACTGTGCACATGCTCTAGTACTTCCTTGGCTTGCGAGGGTCTCAAACATCTCAACGGAGGACCCTGGAAGGACCGCTTGAACAATCGGCCCTCGGCGTCCAATGAAAAGCGAGGGGCCTTGTTTCTAATTTTTCGAGCCTCAACTTTGTCGCTCGGGCTAGCTCCTTCCTGGAGGAATCTGATAATTTCGTCGAGCCAACAAGGCTCGGAGGGGTCAATCATATTCACCTCCTTCTAAGGCTTGCCTTTACTTATCAGCACGCTCCTCTGTTCTAAGAAACGTAACAGCACGCTCGCAAGAACCATCCAGGGCGGATGCGAACTTTGAGAGGGCGTCAGCATGCTCATTTTCTGCCCTTGGGACCTGTAAAAGGTGAAATTCCTTGAACTTGGCTATCGCCTCCTTAGCGCTCGCCAGATACTGCACCATAGTGGCTTATCGAGCCTCATAAGAACCGTCAACTTGACTCGCGATCAATTGCGAATCAACATATGCAGTGACCCGAGTGGCACCATTTTGGAGTGCAATCCTGAGCCCTTAGATGAGGGCCTCGTATTCAGCTTCGTTGTTGGTGACTTGGAACGCCAGCTTGATTGCATAGTCAACTTCAGCTCCGAGAGGGTCCCTAAGGGTCACCCCGGCTCCCCCCCCCCCCCCCCTTGTGAGGTAGAAGAGCCATCTGTGTGCAGAAGCCATAAACCATCCTCTGCCGAGGGCGAGGTATCCAAGTTGAAACGTTCCACCAATAGGTCCGCCACAGCCTGAGCCTGTATCGCAGTGCGAGGCTCGAAGGTGATGTCGAATTGACTAAGTTCAATTGACCATTTAATTAGCCTCCCCGAGACATCCGGCTTTGCAAGCACCTGTTTGAGGGGCTGATCTGTAAGCACTATGATGGAATGTGCTTGAAAATAAGGCCTTAGCCTCCGAGAGGCATTAATGAGCGCAAAAGCAAACTTCTCTATTTCCATATATCTTTTCTCCGCTCCCTGTAGAGTCTTGCTCAAATAATACACCGGCATATGCTTACGCTCGTGAACCGCCACGAGGACAGCGCTCGTCGCTTCTGAGGAAACTGACAGATAAACAAACAAGTTCTCCCCCGGGTTAGGTTTGGCCAATAAAGGCGTGCTCGAAAGATACCGCTTCATGTCCTGTAAAGCTTTCTCACAATCCTTGCTCCAGGTAAAGTTCCGAGCGTTACGCAAGATTTTAAAGAAGGGCAGATTCCTGTCCGCTGAGCGGGAGATGAACCTGTTCAATGAGATGATCTTACCCACAAGCACCTGGACCTCTCTCACATTGCGAGGGGAGGGTATGTCCAGGATCGCTTTAATCTTCTCTGGGTTTGCCTCTATGCCCCGTCGGCTGACCATGTATCCCAGAAACTTGCCACCCCGTACGCCAAATGTAAATTTGAAAGGATTCAATTTCATATCGTAACGACGCAGGATGTTAAACGCTCGTTTGAGGTCTTCCCGATGGGAACACTGGCGTTCACTTTTAACGATCATGTCGTCCAGATACACTTCCATAGACTTTCCAATTTCCCACTCGAACATTCTGTTAACGGGGCGTTGGTATGTCGCTCCTGCATTTTTTAGCCCAAAGGGCATAACCTTGAAGCAATAAACACCCATATGGACTACGAACGCAGTTTTGGGGTGATCCTCAGGAGCCATAAATATCTGATAATACCCTTGAAAAGCATCCATCATGCTCATAAGTTCACACCCAGCAGTCGAGTCCACCAACTGATCAATTCTTGGCAGTGGGTACGGATCCTTAGGACAAGCCTTGTTGAGATCCGTGAAGTCATTACACATACGCCACTTGTTGGCGCTCTTCGGCACAAGCACCACATTGCACAGCCATTCTAGATATAGGATTTCTTCAATGTATTGAGCGTCAAGCAGTTTATTGACCTCTTCCTCTATGACCTGCTTCAGGAACCCATGAACGTCTCTCTTCTTCTGTTTTACAGGTTTGAAGGCCGGGTCCACGTGCAGCCTGTGGACAATAACACTCGGATCTATGCCGGTGAGGTCGGAAGCTTTCCAAGCAAAGACATCAATGTTTTCTCGCAAAAATTCAATCATCATGATCTGAGAGGGGCCGTCGAGGCTGGAACCTATTTGCGTAGTCTTATCAGGGTTCCCAGGCTCCAACTCGATGGTCAAAAAGCTCTCCGTAGGTTCTACCCGCACTTCAGGCCTCGGTTGTTCGAGTGCTCGTTTCTTGCCTGTAATTTTCTCACTGGTATCTCCCGAGGGTAGGCGATCCTCGTCTTCCGAGGATGATTCTCCAACGGCACCAAGAGGCGTCCCCCCTGCGTCCTTGGGCTCGGTCTCGGCCTTCTTTTTATTTTTCTTTTTGTAAAGTTTGGCCCTCTTGCGCTCGGGGCCATCTTCATCCAACTTGGGAAAATCCACTGACTTCTTGGTGGAACCTGCCTGAGTGGGTTGTTTGGGCTTGTGGCTTCGAAGGGAAAGAATGTAGCATTCCCAAGCCTCTTTGACATTGCACAGTACTTCACCTGTTCCCTCGGGGGTAGGGAACTTGACCTTCTGGTGATATGTTGAAATTACCGCCTTAAAGTCTACGAGCGCTGGGCGTCCGATGATGATATTATACGGGAGATCCACTTCAACCACTGCATAAAGAACATTCAAAGTTTTTCGCTGTAGGGCACGACTAAATGAGGTGGCCAAGCGAATTTGTCCGCGAGGGACAATCTCGGAACCCCCCAAAGCCAACGAGGGCTGTTCTGAGGGGTTCGAGCGGGATGTTTGTGATGTTCATTTTCTGAAACGTGGAGTAAGGCAAAACATTCACGGAGCTTCCACTATCAATCAAGACCCTCTTTACAACGTGGTTATGAACGTCTAAGCTAACCACCATGGGACAGTCAGAGGTTTCACCGACCCCATGGGGTGTTACAATGTGCTCTAAATCTTTCTCTGTGAAACCTACGCTTTCATCCTTTTCCGAGCGTGATGAGCTGTCGATGGAGAGCACTGGCCTGGACTGAGAAGATCTTTGATCGTAGCTCCGAACGTAACGACGTCGGGAAGCGTTAGAATCGCCCCCCGAGGGTCCTCCAGCAATCATGTGGATGACCGCGAAGGGCTGGTTTTCCATGTCTGTGGCTTTCCCTTTGCCACGGTCACTTGGCTCTGTGTGATGGTGGCGTGGACTCCGCGGGCGTGAACGGCTTCTTCCTCTGGCACGCGCTCGCTCAGTGCAATGTTCATCATTCCTCTCCAACACCTTCACAAACTCCTTGAGGTGCCCCCCAGCGATTAGCCTCTGAATCTCGCCCTCAAGCTGACGACTCTCATTGGCGTCGTACCCTTTCTGCTTGTGGAAAGCGCAGTACTTTCCCGAGCGCTTTTGGGCCTCTGTTTCTCTTAATTTCGGCGGTCTCTTGAAGAGTTTCTTATCCGCCATGGAATATACCTCAGCAATTGGGCGGTTGAGGGGAATGCGCTCAAACTTTCGTGGGGGGGAGAAATTTCGACGAGCGAAAATAGGGCTGCGACGGCGACACCTGTTAGAATCCCCTCTGTCCTCGGAGACTTTGCTAGGGCGAGGGGCGTTCGCCATTTTCTGGTTCCTTGCAATGTACATATCTTCGAGGGTGAAGAAAGAGTCTGCTATTTCCCTAATCTCCATCAATGAGCGCGGTTTCTTCTTGGCCACCTCTTCCACGAACTCTTTACTGACATAGTGCTTCATATTGATGGCTCCAAAGAGAACTTGCCTCAAGAAATCCATCGAGAGCTTTTCCACCAATAAGATTTCCTTGTTGAACCTTCCCATGAAGGACCTGAGTGTCTCATTCGGCCCCTGGACTAAGCTGTAGAGAGCCATTGCAGCTGGGGCTGGTGCCTTCAAGGAGTTGAAGTGGCTTATGAAGGCGCCAGTCAGATCATAGTATCCTCGGATTGAGCGCGGAGGAATCTTCTTGTACCAGTCCTGGGCCATTCCCACGAGGGAAGTGACAAACACCTTGGCCCAGTAGTTGATTGGGTGATCGTATAAATGCATCAGGTGCACAAAGTGATCCAGATGTTCGGCTGGATCAGTGGTCCCATCATACCTGTTGATGGACGTGGGGATTTTGCCCTTCCCTGCACGGGTCATCAATACCTCCTCGATGAGGGGAGAATCTCCCGTCACGATTTTGTAATCCTTGTCCTCGGGATCTTCAGGGCTGGCTTCCCTTCGACGGCGAGAAATGGGGCTACGCGGTCTGTGAGCGTCTCTGGCCCTGGACCTCTCGCCCCCATCGCGGGGGACTTGAGACCGTGCTCGAGAGAGCTGCTCCACCACGTTCTGGAGCCCCTTAAGCTGAGTTTGTACCGCGGCAAGTTGAGGGTCACCGACGTTCCTGCGGCTTGCTCTTTCTGTGGCCCTTGATTGAACTTCTTCATTATCCCTGACCCTCTCATTTCCGCCGGGCTGCTGCTCTTGTTGGGCCCTCGGAGGAACCTCATTTTCCTGGATAGGTGGCGGGGGAGGTTGCGGGGCCCTCAACGCATTTTGCGCCATCGTCAGTGGGTGAGCCGGGAGCCCTCCAAGGGGTGGGGTCATTCGAGCGCCAGCTTGTGAAGGGAAATAGGCCGTAGTGAAGTGTTCCCAGGCGTTCTGGACCGCCTGACCCTCACATTGTGTGTAGAGCGCCTGGAGTTGCTGAGTAGTAATCTGGGGCATTTTCACCCCTTGTATCTCCCTAGGCAGCGACAATGGGAGATTCAGTGTTCCTACCTGGTAGGGCTGGACCATAGGCGTCATCCCGGGCATCATCCCAGGCTGCAAATATGCGTATCCCTATGGAGGCATGGCCATGGGATACATGCCGGGATGGGAGGTTGGAGCATTGGGCCGGGGGGTAGGAGGAGGAGGAATGGAACCAGCCCCAGCCTCGTTCCCCCCGGGAGGGAGTGTTACAGCAGCTGCCTCTGTGTCTCCGGCGATTGGTGGGGGCGTACCTCCGGCGGGGGTAGGGTTTTCGACGTTTTCTACATTAACGGGAGGAAGAGTCCCCCCTCTTATCCACCGCTCCTGACCTTGTTGCAGTTACCATAGTGAATGCCGCCGGTGTTACTTTTCAACTAGCTTTCAAGGGAAGAAACTGACGATGATGAAGACAGTGATGATGGTTTCCCACAGACGGCGCCAAAAATGATGGTGCAGGAATGTCAGTTTCCTAAATGCAACAACACTTCAAGATTTATAGGGAAAGTGAAAGACCATCACAGGCGTGGGAGCCTCAGGAACTGGGTTTCCTTTTGAGCGTGGATTCTTCCAGCTAGGATAACACCAAGAGTGTAAAATGCGGTGGTGATGCAACTGTGGTGAAGGTCGTATGGAGCTTGGGAAGGTGCAGATTAAATGGAGGAATATCTCAGTTCAGGGTATGTCTTTCTGTGGAGAAAAATGACTTGGGGGAGAAAGCATGTGTTCTCCCCAATTTATATGTTAGGGGTGGGGGTAAATGGGTAAATTGACCGAGTGGTCCCAAACCTGTGTTGTCCTAACACGTGGCGGCCCGTGAGGGTATGAGACTGACGTTTCTGAGAAGGAGGCGGCGTGTCAGGTGCAAGGTGTGCACCACCTTTGTGTCAGAGGTTGTTGGCGAGGGTCGCATGAGAGGAAGGCCCAAGGTCCCCTTTGCTAGGATTCTGGCCCTTCGCAGGGGGGTAGGATCAGGTCCGAGCGCTGGTGACGCTCGAGGAGTGTACAGATGGACCTCTCACTGCAGGTGACCCTTGAGCGTCAAAATCACGAGCGTCAAGAAGGGGGCCCACACGGGGCGCTTTCCTGGAGGATAGCCCGTGAGGGGACCATATCCCGAGCGCAGGGTTCCCCAGCCTGAATCCCCAGCTTGAATAGTGGACCGAGGCTCGTGGACCTGACTAGTCATCAAATGGATGGGCTGTGTGGAGACGCGAGCTCGTTGATGCGAGCGTCTAAGCCTTGAGCCAATAGATGGCGACACGTGGACGACTCTGATCCGAGCGCGGTTTTGTGTCTCATCACTATGCACTATGTAACCTTTTTAACTCTTTTATTTACTTATTTTTCAATCATATATTTTCAGCTTACGTTCTGTTAATTTTCTTTTGATTTTTTAAATTTAATAATTAAGCATAGAATGCTATGTTTTCAAGAAATAATTTAACAAAAGATAAAAATATATACACTTTAACTAAATTATACATATATGATTCGTACACCGATTACTAGTAACTGATATTTGTGTTGGAAGAACGATAATAAGGAAAATATTGATACAAAAATCATATACAAAATATTCTATATTTCAAAATTTATAATTAAAACTAATTAGGAATATCTCACGAAATTTAATTTTATAATGAAAAATAACCGAAAAATAAACAAAAGAATCTTAAAAGATCTCGAAAATTGCCGATAATACTCTGCTGAGTGTATTTTTTAAATATTTTTATGAGATTCATTTTTTATTTTTTTTTTTGGTCGATTTTTTATGATATTCATAACTATCATTATATTTAAACGAAAAAAATAAGAATTTTTAATTTAAATTTCTTTTACCATTTAGTGTGTATTAAGAAAAAGAAAAGAAAAAAAAGCCCAAAAGCAAACTTTATTATAAAAAAAAAAAACGCTTTTTTTCATTGGAAAACACAAAAAGAAACAAAACCTTAAAGCAGTACTTCCGATTAGAAAGCAAAAACGATCTATGACCCTTTTGAAGTCTAATCAAAATACAGAAAATTGATCCCACATAGTACTAGCTGGTAAGGAAACTTCGATCCCGTATAGAGATTCTGCTTCGATTCTGTCTCATTTCTCACGTCTCTATTTCTTCTCTTTCAGTTTTTCTGCTACCCATTCCTGTTCAAAGATTGATTTCTGGTTATCAGCTTCCTGTAACTGGTTTTTACCTTTTTCTTTTCTTGAATGTCTTTGTCTTGCTTGATCAGCAGAGAATAATTAATTTTGCTCTTACTCTTAGTTTAGAGTAATCTCGTGTTTTTCGTACTTATATGTATACTCTTCTTTGTAGGCTCTCTGTTTTATTCATCATTGTTTGCGGTCTCTAATGATTTTTTTAGTCATATATATATATATTTGCCTTTTTCTGAATGACGGTTATTTTTTATATTTGTTTTCTTTTAGGTTATTCCGTACTAGACTCGTATGAAATAATGCAATAATGCAATGCGAGGATTAAGTTGGAGATGCATTTGCATTGTGTTTTTGGTTTAATTATGAGTGGACGCTAGTAGCAAATTCTGTTTCGATTTTTATTGCTTGTTTATAACAGAACATATAACGTCCACTATAATGACTAATTCTCTCGATAAATTGTATGTAAGACCCGCCCCCCAATGAATCAAGTTTCAAAATTTCACTTGTTTGTCGTGGCGTTAATGATTACAGATGAGAAGATTTTTAAATAATTCGTGTTGTTTTTTCATGTTTATGTTGCATTTTTTGTTTCGAGATTGACAAGTTTTGAGATGTTTTCAATTGGTATAAAGCGATTAGACACAAATTAATCACACACTTATTCATTACTAGTGAGGTGAACGTGCGTTGCACGTTTATCATTTAATTTTTTAAAATAAATTTAGCTATTATATTTATTGAACAAATTAAGATATTAAAAATATTTATTTTGATTAAATAAATAGACACATACAAAAATATTTATATGAAATTTCTCTTTCAAATCATCTACGATAAGTAGAAATTCGAAGTAGAGAACATCCAAATAAATAAGCAATAAAAATATTTGAAATTTTGTTATTATATAAAAATATATATATTTAAGTGTATAATAATTTGGCCAAATAATTCTAGCTTTTAAGCATAAGTAATAGTTTATAACTTTCAAATATATTTAATAAAATGAAGAGACATGTAAAAATTATAGAACAAAACCTAAAAGATCACCCAATTTTGCCGGTGGAGCATCCTAAATGTAGTAATCATCTTGAAACTTATGACCTATTCTCATCAGTTTATCGGTCATCATGTTTCTTTTTCTAAAGATTTATTTAATTCAACTTTGGTATGGCCTTTGGAGTAAACTTTATCAATTAAATTACATTTTTCATTTGTTCCATTTCAATATCCTTCATTGTTATCCATTTCATGACCACCTTCGAATCAATACCCACTTTAGTCATCGAAAAGTGTCTTTCCCAAGTTAGTGTTAATACTCCGCGTAAGCTCAATAACTCCACTATATTATTTAAACTCTACTAAGATCCATAGCGTATCCTAACACCCATATTCAGCTGTCATCTAGAATGACGCCCCTGTCATCTCAAATGATCCCCCTGGTTATAAAAGCTCACCTCAGAGTTTAGTTTCACCAATCCTTTCTCGGGTTTATTCCACGATAACTCAGTGTATATTTTTCTTTTATCTGTATTTTTTGTCCACACTGATTAGTGTTGAGGTTTCATTAACTCTTTTATGTGACGAAGAGTGGAACTTCTAAGTTTCATAACATTTTGATAGCTCCATTGGTTCCATATTTTTCAAAGATTTTAAAGCGTCAAGATCAAGACAATCCACGTATGATAATCAGATAACATATTACTTTGAATTTTGTTATACAAGCTCTCTTTGAGACCGTTCGACACTCGCATGCTATGGAAATTTCGTTCAGTTTGTGCATCAATAATCTTGTCTGACACCCGGAGTGCGAATGTACAACTTCTGATCATGTGGTCCACATATTCATGTCCTATATAGCAGTGTGTACATACATCACTTTTTCTAAATTTTTTGTCATAGTTCAGTACATTCATGAGCAAGCTATCATGTTAGCAAGCCAGAAGAAAATCTTAAACTTTTGGGGACAAAGTAATTTTCAAATTCATTTCCAATTTTTCTCCCATGTCTCATCCGACACCATAAGTAGACTATAACCGATTTATAGGACAATTTGTCGTTAGTTGACTCAATCAAAACTCTCTTATCTCCGTTATCATGCAATGCAATTAGGACATTAAGTATCTCATCCACCACCTCCTTAGGCAATAACGTTTTCAACTTATGTAAGTTTCAGTTTTTATTTGTGCAATGGATTACATACCGTTAGAATTTATCCTTCTCATGAATCTTATCTCCAAAGATGTCCGCTAGTTTGCTTGTGATAACCATCTATCATTCCATAGAGACGTCCATTCAACTGGTTCTAACTATCCCCTTGCATGCTCGGGAAGCCATAAGTGGAAGCTTATGTTCAAGAATGAGAACATCCTAGCAGCAATAACCATCTTGAACCTTATGACCTATCCTCGCCAATTTATCCATCGTCATGTTTCTTTCTCTTGAGATTTATTTAATCAAAGTTTCTCAAAATCTTTGGAGTAACCTTCGCCAATCAAATATTACATTTCTCATTAGTTGTTTTTGAGTATCCTTCATTGTTATTCATTTAACGACCGTCTCCAAATCAATCTCCACATTAATTTTTGAAAAGTATCTCTCCAAAGTTAGTTTTAATCCTTTAGGTAAGTTCAATAACTTTGCTACATTATTGAAACTATACCAAGATTTATAACATATATATCCTAGCATTCATCTCCAATTGCCATCTCGAATGACGCCCCTGTTGGTGTAGTTATAAAAGTTTCAATCCGATTTTAGTTTTACCCATCACTTCTCGAATTTATTTCACGACAACTAAGTGCAGATTTTCTTTTGCCTGTGTTTTGTGTCCTTATTGATTATTACTAAGGTCGTAGATAACTCTTTTATGTGGCGAATAACAACATTTCTAAGCTTCATAACATTTTGATAGCTCTATCGGTTTCATGTTTTCCAAAAATTTTAGAGCGTCAAGATCAACACAACCCACCCAGGATATTTTAGGAACATATTACTCAGTATTTTGCTACTAAAGCTCTCTTTGAGCCCATCTGACACTCGCAAGTTTTCCCTAAATTTTCTATCATACTCCAATACATTTGTAAGCAAGCTATCATATTGGCAAAGCCACAGGAAAATCTTGAATTTTTGGGGTAAGGTAATTTTCAAATTCATTTAAAGTTTTTTCTTGCATGTCTCATCCAATGCCATAAGTAGAGTATAGTCATTTTATAGGAGAATTTATCTTTAGTTGACACAATTCATTCTCTCTTATCTCCATTATCATGCAACGCGTTAGGACACTATGTACCTCATTCACCACATCTTTGGACGGTGATGTTTTCAACTTATTTAGGTTTCAATTTTTATCTTTTCCAATGAGATTACATTCCATAAGATCTTTATCCTCCTCATGAATGTTATCTCCAAAGATGTCCGTCAGTTTGCCTTGTGATAACCATCTATCATTCTATAAAGATGTCCCTTCACCGTTCCCAATCCTCCATTTTCAAAATGGTTCCACCATCCAAGTGTTTTTAACTATCCCCTTCCATGCTCGGGAAACCCATAAGTCGAGGCTTATATTCGATCAAGAATGTTATCCCTTTCTAAATATTTTTTTGATATATAACGCCATCTCCTTGTTAAGCATTCTTCATCCCGTTTTAGCTAGCATCACTATGTTTTCTTTTGGGCTTCTCTAAAACCCAATCCACATTCTTACTTCTTTGCAGTCACCTTCTTTCACTCTACAAGATGAGTTCATTCCTTGTTATATTAATCACCTAAAGAAAGTTGTGCTTGAGTGGATCAAGTTTATCGTACATCTGATTAGGGAGCCAATTTGTGTGCATGTGGTTGATGGAGATCGAGATCGTGATGGACTTAATAAGTGTCATTCGTCAATAAACATTTGTCATTTTGGCTTTCTATCCCAAGAGATGCTTTTCGACTCTATTAATCACAATCGGGAAATAGTTCCCGATTATAATTACAACTAAAGTTCATTTGCACCCCCCAAATAGTTCCTTAAGTTGTCTGTATTTTCCATGCCCAGAATTCTACTAACCTACTGTTTTAAATCATTTGTCGCATAACGTGCAAACAACACATGTGATTTGCATAAGTTTAATTTGAGGCCCAACTCCTTGCAAAACGTCTCAACCACATTTTTAATGCACTTTGCTCCATCCACGATAGGTTTGACTCCCAATATTAAGTAGTCCGTAAAAGGCAAGTGTGAGATCATGTAAGAGCTTCTCTAATATACCATAATTGGCTTCCAGGTCCGGCCGAAATGGTCTCTTCAATTATATATGTAAGTTGTTCCATACATATTACAAACAAATAAAACGAACGTGATTACCTTATCTAATGCCACACATCCGTACAACCTCCGTTGGTTCACCATTCTATAGAATCTGACTGCTCATAATGATATTGATGATTTTCATAATGATATTGATGATTTTCATCGGGAATTTGAAGAAAGTTAAAAGTCTTTTTAGAAATTCCACCGGGTTTTTTCGTACGTTGTTTCAATATTCAATTTCAGCACCATGCCCCTTTTTTATCGTTGGAGTGATGTAGCATTCGTAACACTTATTCAGGCATCAAAATATTGTAATAGGTGCCTTGGTCGGGAATGAAGCTATTCTAGTTCGATCCCGCAATTTTTTTAATATACGGTTTAAACGAAGTATAATCATCTTGGTGATTATTTTGAGCAATATGTTGCACAACGTAATTGGATAAAACTCGTTTATTTTTGTCGAGCATTAATTTTTGAAATTAGACAAATAAAACCAGAGAATCTTTGTTGGTTGCTCATTCATTGTCTATTTTCAGAGCATTCATATGATTCTTTCTTCTTCTCATTATGGCTGATAGATGAAAGAAACTTGTTTGTTTATCCCTAAATTTAAGCCAATTAATTCTCAACTCTTAAACCAAATAATCTCTTTTTGTTGCAATAGTTTATTATATTCTGCCCTCAATTCTTCCTCCAAATCATTTGAATATTTACCTTGTGTGTATCATGTATAATGCTTTAGAAATTCTTTGTATTTTTGTTTTTTGTTTTTTGTTTTTTTTTTTTTTTGCTTTTCGAGCACATTGAAAACTATTCAAGAACCATTGTTTCTGGGCAATGATCCCAAGTCAAAATGTCCTTCAAATTTTGATTCGGTCAATAAGTTGTATATTGCTACTTTGGAGAATGTAAAACTAAATTGATAACTATTGGATCAATCTCATTTATATTAAATTAAAAAAAATTCCATATCGTTTCTTGAACTCACACCAAATCTAACATCTTGAAATTTTTAATCTAATCTTCAAAATTTTGTTACCATTACGCTTTATTAATTCTCACATATATTTCTAAAGATATTTCACAGTCGTTCTTAATTTTGGTATGCATAAGCATATACATTAAAATCAAGTAATCCTTTTTTTTAACCAACTATTCTTTATCTCTTTTTTATTTAATTTATCTCTTTTTTATATTCTCTTTGTCATTTGATCTTGCATTCTATTTTTTTTATTTGTATTCTTCTAGTGAGTATTAATTTGAGCAATATGTTGCACAACGTAATGGGCTAAAACTCTTTTTTTTTTTTTTTGTAGAGTGTTAATTTTTTAAATTAGACAAATACACACCTGATATTCTTTGTTGGTTGCTTATTCATTGTCTATTTTCAGAGCATTCATCTGATTCCTTCTTCTTCTCATTATGGCTGACAGATAAAACAAACTTGTTTGTTTATCCCTAAATTTGAGTCAATTAATTCTCAACTCTTAAAGCCAAATAATCTCTTTTTGTTGCCATAGTTTGTTATATTCTGCCCTCAATTCTTCCTCCAAATCATTTGAATATTTACCTTGTTTGTCTCATGCATAATGCTTTAGAAATTCTTTGTATTTTTGTTTTATTTTTTTGCTTTTCGAGCATATTGAAAACTGTTCAAGAACCATTGTTTCTGATCAATGATCCCAATTCAAAATGTCCTTCAAGTTTAGATTCGGCCAATAAGTTGTATATTGCTACTTTGGAGAATGTAAAAATAAATTGATAACTATTGGATCAATCTCATTTAGTTTAAATTAAAAAAAATTCCATATCTTTCTTGAACTGACAACCAATCTAACATCTTAAAATTTTTAATCTAATCTTCGAAATTTTGTTACCATTACGCTATATTAATTCTCGCATATATTTGTGAAGAAATTTCAAGTCGTTCTTAATTTTGGTATGCATGTGCATATACATTAAAATCAAGTAATTCTTTTTTTTAAACCAACTATTCTTTATTTCTTTTTTATTTAATTTATCACTTTTTTATATTCTCTTTTTCATTTGATCTTGCATTCTATTTTTTTATATGTAATCTTCTAGTGAGTATTATTTCAGATTTATGTTTATTTTTTTTATAATTGATTTTATATATATAGTAGAAATAATTAAAAGAGTATGTTTATATAAATGTTTAATCGAATATTGTAAAAATTATGTATAAAATTAGTTTATATCTTATTTTTATATGCACACATATTGAGTTTTCTTAGTATTCTTAATTTAAAGTAACTTTGGTCTGAGAACCTACAATTCTAAATTGTAGAATTAAGAAACCAAAAACGCTATTCGTGTTTTGAAGTATTTAGTTTATATTTTATCATATAAACTAAAGGAAGATTATATGGTTAGTTGGATTTGGATAATTAAAATTATATTAGTATTAGTTATAAAAATTATTACATTAGGATTAATTAATTTATTGAAAAATATTTTATGTAAATCATAAATTATATTATTTTGTTAATTAGATAAGTTTATAAAATTATAATATGATTATAATTTAAGATATGGATTTAGATAATTAGAACTATGGACTTATATAATTAGACTTACATTATGATTGATTTATTGAAAGTTATTCTATGTAACTTATTTAAATAATATTTTATTTTACATAATTACAAAATTTTATAAAGTGAATCAATTTGTTGTTTTTCAATTCATTAGATATATCTTATTATAAAATTTTAAATTATAGGCCTCAAAATTAAAAAACAGGCAACTTATATTATAAAATTTGAATACAATTAATTAAAATTATAGAATTAAGAAACCAAAAACGATATTCGTGCTTTGAAGTATTTAGTTTATATTTTATCATATAAACTAAAGGAAGATTATATGGTTATTAGATTTAAATAATTAAAATTATATTAGTATTAGTTAATTAAAAATATTACATTAGGATTAATTAATTTATTGAAAAATATTTTATATAAATCATTAAATTATATTATTTTGTTAATTAGATAAATTTATAGAATTATAATATGATTATATTTTAAGAAAGTTTATTGATTTAGATAAATAGAACTATGGACTTATATAATTAGACTTACATTATGCTTGATTTATTGAAAATTATTTTATGTAACTTATCTAAATAATATTTTATTTTACATAATTACAAAAATTTATTAAAATAAAGTGAATCAATTTATTGTTTTTCAATTCATTAGATATATCTTATTATAACATTTTAAATTATAGGCCTTAAAATTAAAAAAAAATAGACAACTTATAATATAAAATTTGAATACAATTAATTAATATAGTAATATTAAAACAATCCTTGTTGAACTATATATCTTTTCTAGGTAAGTTGGAGAAATTTTACTTCTACAAAGAGTCCTATTTTATGTTAATATGTGCTTTTTAAATATAATTAATTAATAATCTATAACATGTATTTACATCATTATCCTTGACTAATAATTATTGAAGTAATTGTTGTGAGGATATTTTAGGCGATCCGTATTTTGTAAGAAACTATTCGTGCTTTTATAAGATATATAATAAATAATATAATATAATATAAATAATATAATAAATATAAATAATATAATATAAATAATATAGATATAGATAGATTATCAGGGATGAATCAACATTTTGGATTATGGCATGCTCTTATTTAGTTTTTCTTCCATTAAATATTTCTTTTGATATTGTTCCCATTTCCTAATAATCCTATTCATAACTTGGCTTTTATATTTACCTTTGTAAGTTGTAACTTACCTTTTCAAACTCTAAAATAATCTTAAAATCTTGCAGATAGCTCCAATAAAGCTTCAAGTGAGATGGATTCATTCAGTATTTGACAAACAATACATTACAAATACAGAAATACTCATAAGTTGATCATTTTTTTCCTTTCTTTAAACTATGGGAAGAGCAGTCCCACTTTTTGTCATACTCTTGTCATTAGGCCTGTTCTATAACTTAATTTGGACGATCGAACATTATTACGAACAGTGTAGTCCTAAGACGCCGACTCTCGTCGATCCCCAGATTGAGATGCCTGAACATGCTAAGAAAACGAACGACAAAAGCTTATCTTTTCATGTTGCCCTCACGGGCTCGGACACACCTTATAGCAAATGGCAGTGTCGTATAATGTACTATTGGTATAAGAAGAAGAAGGATTTCGCTGGATCAGAGATGGGAAAGTTTACTAGAATTCTTCATTCGGGAATTGCCGATGATCTGATGGATGAGATTCCTACATTTGTTGTTAATCCTCTGCCTGAAGGTTTGGATCAGGTGAGAATTCTCCCTATTTTGTACTGTTTTCCCTTTTCAGTAAGAAGCTATGTAGCCAAAACCTTGCGTATGATGTATAATATTACTAATAAAACTTTATGTCAGCAACTGCAAAGGTTTTATGTGCAAAATTATGTGCTCAGTATGTTGGATTTTTTATTTAGTGGTCTCACATATTTAATAAATTGTACATAGGCTATCTCATAATACGAGCCCAATTGAGTGATCTACTTAGGATTTATTTAATTATATGGGCTTATAGAAATATTGGTTGAAGTATGGGTCTTTTATGTGTAGAAACCTGTGGACACTTAATTATGATTGATGGGCCCATAATTAAGGTGCCCTACTTTGGTTATATATTAGGGTTGTGGTCCCTAAGCCAGATACGTTCTTTTGTCTTCTTTTCTGCCCCATCCCAGAGAGAATTGAATTGACTGCGTATCAAGGCTTAGAAGATCACAACCTTGGATTTCTGGTCGATTACGGATTGCTATGGATCAAGGTACGCTTCCGCTTGTGTGTTCTCGATGATTTCGACATGTTTGTTACGGTTTAGGGATTTTCCCTACAAGTGGTATCAGAGCCACTCTCATGTCGAAGGATTGAGATTTATTTTCGATTGATAACAAATAGATCGAAAATTATATACGGTTATTTAGGAAATCACGATTTATTTCTTGATATGCTTGTTCGGTCGAACTCAGTTTTATTTGCTAATCGGCTGAACTATCCATGTTGCGAACTCACTGTGCATAGACAATTGATAAATTGATAGTAATTATTTGGGGATTCAGTCATGGATTTGAGATTCCCAAGAATGTTAAAACTTTCAGTTTGTTACATGTTAGTTTCATATATAAACCTTGAATCCGTGTACAGTGGTTGAGAATTATTGGCTGAAGGCATGATTTTTTTAATATTGGCCTAATTCTTTAATTGTGTACTCCTGTGTAAGGGACTTCAATATTATATGTTATATGGCGGACAACATAATTGGTATTATTTATGATTTTTCATATATAGCCTGCAATCGTTTATTTACATGTACGCATATGCCTTGTATATATATGTTTTTTTAATATTCATGAGAATTGCATAATGGTTCTGTACATGTGGCTTTGTTTGGTGCAATTCTTGGTTAATGTCTCCATATGTGTCTTTGGAATTCTGCCAATTGCTTTTTTCGGATGGCATATTGAAATATGGCCTGGCATCATGCTTGATCGAAACATATATTCTGTATAAACCTGTAAATAAAGTGGAATTGTTTCGGTAATTACGGAAATTGATTAGATTGAACTAATATGTTACCAAAGTAACCTCTATTAGGTAAGATTTGATTGATTTTCGTTAATTAAGTTATTTTTTTTATTATCTATGCGAAATAATCGGCCCAAAGGAAGATTATTTTGGCCAGATAATGATAGTCATGAATATGTGATACATTTGGTGTTAACATGCTTACAATGTGTCGGTCCAAAGAAAGGCATATTGTAAGGCCGGTTTTTTGGTTATCAATGTTTTGACTATGTATAAGAGTACCACTTACAAATTGTTATTTCTGTCCAAAGACTAAATAATAATGTTGTGCTAGGTATCTTGAGATGGGCCCACCAGTGCATATACATTGTGATATTTGGTTTATCTTTATATATGCATGCTTCTATGTTTAATTAATTGTGAGCATATTATTTTCTTTTATAGTGTCTTCCATATCTGCCAACTTGAACAACATCCCTGAACTCAATGGTTCTAATTTCAAACAATGGAAGGAGCATGTTATGATTATGCTTGGCTGTGCGGATCTCGATCATGCATTAAGGTTTGATCGCCCCGCGGATCTCACTGATACTAGCACTGCTGTACAGAGATCCGCATACGAGAAGTGGGAGCGATCAAATCGCATGAGTTTGATGATCATGAGGCACTCAATTCCGGAAGCCATAAGGGGTGGTATTCCTGATGAAGAAAATGCCAAAAGTTTCCTTGACCAAATAGCAAACCGATTCAAAACTAATGAAAAGGTTGAGACCAGCACTACTCTAAGTAAGCTGGTTTCTATGCGGTATAAAGGTAAAGGAAACATAAGGGAGTACATTATGGAGATGTCTAATCTTGTGACAAGACTTAAGGGCTTAAAGCTTGAGGTGTCGGATGACATACTTGTGCACTTCGTCTTGATCTCACTTCCTGCACAATTTAATCCATTTAAAATCTCCTATAATACTCAAAAGGAGAAATGGACTCTAAATGAGCTTATAGCTCAATGTGTGCAAGAAGAGGAGAGACTGAAACAAGATAGGACTGAAAGTGCTCATTTGGCTATGACTTCTAAGGCTAGGGCTACCACCAATAAGAGGAAAAGGAATAAGGATAAGGAAACTGCAGAATTTGGGACAACCCAACCTAAGGTGCAAAACAAACAGAATTCGGTTATTTCCTGTTACTTTTGCAAGAAGCCTGATCACATAAAGAAGGATTGTCCCAAATACGCCTCCTGGCGTGAAAAGAAAGGTAGACTTCTCAACTTTGTTTGTTCAGAAGTTAATTTGACTTTAGTACCTAGTGACACTTGGTGGATAGATACGGGTGCAACTACTCACATAAGTGTCACAATGCAGGATTGCCTAAGGTGCCGAGTACCAACTGATGCTGAAAGATACATCTATGTAGGGAATGGCAATAAAGCTTTAGTAGAAGCTATTGGTGTTTTTAGAATTCATTTAGATACTGGTTTTTATTTGAATTTGGAAGAAACTTTCGTTGTACCGTCATTTAGACGGAACTTGATTTCTGTTTCTTTGGACAAATCTGGATATTCTTGTTCATTTGGGAATGGAAGTTGTGTTTTTTCTTTAAATTCAAATGTTATTGGTACCGGTACTCTAATTGATAATTTGTATAAATTGAACACTAAGGCTTCAACTGATATTGAAAATCTACATTCAAGTAACTTTGGTACTAAACGTAAGTTAACAAATGAGAATTCATCAATGTTGTGGCATAAGCGTTTAGGACATATCTCTGAAAAGAGAATACAGAAGCTTATATCACAAGGAATTCTTGATTCCCTTGATTTTACAGACTTTAAAATCTGTATAGAATGTATAAAGGGAAAACAAACAAATATGAGGAAATTAGGCGCCAATAGGAGTAAAGAACCTTTAGAGTTGATACATACAAATATTTGTGGTCCATTCCCTACAGCTTCTTGGAATGGACAACGATACTTTATCAACTTTATTGATGATTACTCTCGTTATGGATATTTGTACCTAATTCATGAGAAGTCACAGTCTTTGGACGTGTTTAAGGCTTTCAAAGCCGAAGTTGAGAATCAACTAGGCAAGAAAATTAAAGCTGTCAGATCTGACCGTGGTGGAGAATATTATGGCAGATATGACGGATCTGGTGAACAACGTCCAGGACCCTTCGCCAAATACTTAAGTGAGTGCGGGATTGTACCTCAGTACGCCATGCCAGGGAGTCCAAACCAAAATGGTGTTTCTGAGAGACGAAACCGAACTCTTAAGGATATGGTGAGAAGTATGATTAATCATTCTTCATTGCCAGAATCACTTTGGGGCGAAGCACTAAAGACTGCAGTTTATATTTTAAATCGAGTTCCAAGCAAAGTAGTAGACAAAACCCCATACGAGTTGTGGATAGGCAAGAAGCCTAGTATTAGGCATTTGCATGTCTGGGGATGTCCAGCTGAAGCTAGGCCCTATAAGCCTAACGAAAGAAAATTGGATTCAAGAACAATCAGCTGCTACTTTGTAGGTTACTCGAAAAGGTCGAGGGGATTTAAGTCTTATGACCCCTCAAACAAGTCCTTTTTCGAAACGGGAAATGCCAAATTCATTGAGGATGTTGATTACAGTGGGAGGGATCAAATTGGAAAGATTGTGTTTGACGAGGAATGTGTTAACATTCCCACTATAGTTGCAGCTGAAAATGATTGGATAAATATTCCTATCACTCCTCAGCCTGCGAATTAAGTAAATTCAGAAAACACAATCACATTTGGGATTCCTACTGAATCAGTTACGGGTCCATCATTGACTCAAAATAATGAGTTAGGACCCACTGAATCAGATCCAGAACCATCATCTATTCAAAATGATGCACCACAACAACCTCAAAATGAAGTACCTATACGGAGGTCCACTAGAGAAAAGAGGAAAGCGATTTCAGATGACTATGTCGTTTACCTCCATGAACATGAATTTGATATGGGATTGCAAGATGATCCTACATCTTTCGATCAAGTAAAGTTATGTTCGAACTCTAATGAATGGATCAAAGCCATGAATGAAGAGATGAAATCTATGATGGACAATGACGTTTGGGATCTTGTCGAGTTACCACAAGGAGTAAAACCAATTGGTTGTAAATGGATTTTTAAAACCAAACGGGATTCAAATGGTAACATCGAAAGATATAAAGCACGTCTTGTTGCCAAGGGCTTCACTCAAAAGGAAGGCATTGATTTTAAAGAGACTTTCTCTCCAGTTTCAACGAAAGACTCTTTTAGAATCATTATGGCACTTGTAGCTCATTATGATTTAGAGCTCCATCAAATGGACGTAAAGACAGCGTTTCTCAATGGAGACATTGAAGAAACTATATACATGGTGCAACCGGAGAGCTTTGAGTCCAAAGATTCAAAGCACCTAGTATGTAAACTAAAGAAGTCCATTTATGGTCTAAAGCAGGCATCCCGTCAGTGGTACTGGGAATTTGATAAGGTGATTTCCTCTTTTGGTTTTAAGGAAAACACTGTTGACCAATGCATATATCTCAAGGTCAGTGGGAGCAAATTTATTATCCTGGTGTTGTACGTAGATGATATTCTACTAGCAAGCAACGATATAAGCCTATTGCGTGAAACCAAGAAATTTCTATCAAGTAAATTTGAGATGAAAGATCTTGGGGAGGCTTCATATGTTCTGGGTATACAGATCCATCGGGATCGTTTCGAAGGTATACTTGGCTTATCGCAAAAGGCCTATATCGATAAGGTGTTGAGCCGCTTTGGCATGCAGAACTGTGCACCAGGGGACACACCTGTGTCAAAAGGTGATAAATTTAGCTTGTTCCAATGTCCTAAGACGGACCTAGAGAAGAAAGAGATGGAGAAAATCCCTTATGCCTCTGCAGTAGGGAGTCTCATGTATGCTCAAGTATGTACACGTTTAGATTTAGTGTACATAGTGGGGATGTTAGGCAGATATCTAGTAGGGACATGAGGTATCTACAAAAGACTAAGGATTACAGGCTCACTTATCAAAGTTCGAATCAGGGGATATGACTCTGAAATTTTATCACTGGGCTGCAAATTGTCAATAGCGTTGAAAGGCTATTGAGAATTAATTGTGATAATAAGGTTGCAGAGTTACATTCAAAGAACAACCGGAGTTCATCTAAATCTGAACATATAGATATTAAGTATCTGGTTGTGAAAGAAAGAGTTCAGAGTCTTCAAGTGTCAATAGAGCATATAAGTACAAACTCAATGCTAGCAGATCCACTCACTAAGGGGTTGCCACCTAAAGTGTTTCATGAACATGTGGCTCATATGGGTGTCATCAAACTAGATGACATGTCTTAGTGGTGTGAGTTTGTGATTTTTCGTTTTGCTTATTGACATGTTTTATGTTCTGTACAGACTAAGGTTTATAAGGCAAATAAAGTTTTATTTGATTGAGTACTCTGGCAATAAAGTTTTTGCTTTCTATTGCGGTTTTGCATAAAGTGTTGGAAAGTGCTTTGGGACTCTTTGAGTCATAAGGTAGGACCAGTTGGAAATAGGCATGACTAAGATCACATTACATGTAATTTCCATGCTACATGCCATACTTTTGATCTATGTCATTGATTGTGTTAGTATTGTGACCACTGTTCGGTTTAGTTACGAATTGTGTAACAAAAGCTGCTTTGATCCTATAATAACATAATTGATGGACCAGATTGTTTGGAAATATTTCGAAAGTAGAGATAGCATAAGGTTGCGCGCACTAAGGTTTAAGACTATGTACAATTATTTGGAACCATATGTGGACCAAGTGGGAGATTGTTGGATTTTTTATTTAGTGGTCTCACATATTTAATAAATTGTACATAGGCTATCTCATAATACGAGCCCAATTGAGTAATCTACTTAGGATTTATTTAATTATATGGGCTTATAGAAATATTGGTTGAAGCATGGGTCTTTTATGTGTAGAAACCTGTGGACACTTAATTATGATTGATGGGCCCATAATTAAGGTGCCCTACTTTGGTTATATTAGGGTTGTGGTCCCTAAGCCAGATACGTTCTTTTGTCTTCTTTTCTGCCCCATCCCAGAGAGAATTGAATTGACTGCGTATCAAGGCTTAGAAGATCACAACCTTGGATTGCTGGTCGATTACGGATTGCTATGGATCAAGGTACGCTTCCGCTTGTGTGTTCTCGATGATTTCGACATGTTTGTTACGGTTTAGGGATTTTCCCTACAGTATACTTGTTGCAAGCCAAACCGCATAGGTTTTATGTGCAACATTTTCAGAATGCAGGGTTTTAATTTTGGACTCTTATTAAGCGTATAGGTGACAGTGTCGCATAAACCATCTTTCAATCGTACAAATATAGTGATGAGAAAATGAATCTCAACTTCATTTCAGCCCGTGTATCACTGGACACGTATTAGGGTTCTCCATAGTACATTTTATATTTCAAAAAGTTTTCCATGAGATATGTTTTAATATATGAGCTCAACATTTATGTGTCATTCACTGGGCATATTTTCCATCTTTCAATTTTGAATATTTTCTGAACATTTCAAAGTAAATCTATCTTTTAACCGACTGTTGGTGCTATTTTTCTTGAAATAATCTGAGATGGTACAAACAGGGCTATGTTGTCTTGAATAGACCGTGGGCGTTTGTGCAATGGCTGGAGAAGGCCAAAATTGAAGAAGAGTAACTAAGTTCTTCGCTTATATAATTACAATATGTGTCTTAACATTTTCAAGATACTTTTAGGATAATTACGAATACTCAGTGAGATTTAATCCACGGAAATTCCTATAATTGAGAAATTACTCACTTAGGTTTAGCATGTTTTTTTGTAATTTCTCAATAATAATGATTTTTTCCATAGTTCGTTTAAACCTCAGAGGGTGTTTCGTGATTATCATCTTTTTTAAATACAAACATGAATTTAAATCGTCTTTTCCCTTTGTTCCAGATATATATTGATGGCAGAGCCTGATCATATATTCTTAAAGCCATTGCCTAACTTGTCCTATGAAGATTATCCTGCTGCATTCCCCTTTTTCTACATTAAACCAACCAAATACAAGAAAATTATAAGGAAGTTTTTCCCACAGGAGAAAGGGTCCGTAATAAATGTCGATCCCATTGGAAATTCTCCAGTTATAATCCAGAAGGTAAATTCACAATACTTGCTTTACTTAATTGAAAATAATTACATTAATAATGCTGAAGCTTTGATCTATGTCTTCTTGTTAATTTTATTAATTAATATATTTTTATTTTGCTCTACGACTTCGGATCTTGTATATATTCTATTTTATTTCATCTCGTGTTTCATTTTATGTAGCACAATCTACATTCAAGTAGTAATTGAGAATATTGTAACCCAAAAAAAAAAAAAAAAAGAGTAGTTGAGAATATAATTTTGTACACCTAGACACCTAGTCATGCACCTGATCATGAAATACGAGATGAAACACCCTTCAGGATAGATATCGTAAGTTCCGAATTGAATATCTATTTGAATTGAGGATGCTCAGAATTTGCTGGAAAAAATTGCGCCGACTTGGATGAGTGTGTCTTTAACAATGAAGAATGATCCGGAGACGGATGTCACCTTTGGATGTGTGCTAGAAATGTGAGCAAAATCTAATAAGATGTAACTCTAATATTTACCTTTGCTCTCTCTCTCTCTCTCTCTGTATATATATATTTGTCCAACTGTTTTGTTGTTGACTGCTAAGGTATGCATATGCTGTGGCGTCTGCTCTTCATGGTGTGCAGCATATTCTTCACAAAAATTTTATGTTGCAGGTTTAGCATATACAACTTGTGTCCTTTCTTCTCTATATATATATTTTTTTTTTCCCCGTGAGGGATAATTTGGAATATCCCACTCAAACTCAGGCAAAACCGAATTAAAGAAAAAACCTTCATAGTTGAGAGATTATAGAAAATACACAAGGTGTTTTCCGTAATTTGTCATGGTGTTTTTTGTAACAATTAGTTCAAATATTAGGTTTTTTTTTCGTTTTTTTTTTTAATTTCTCAACTATTAAAGTTTTTTTTGGTAATTGGATTAAACTTGAGGAGGAATTTGTGATTATCCCTTTAACTGTACGAAAAAAGTTGTTTGTTGAAAACTGGTCTAACTTGAACTGCTGAATTTCAGCCACCATGGGACTTGCAAACTGGAAATAACTCATATAAGTATATTCTTCATTATACTTATGCTTGTGACTACAACTTGAAGGTAACATATTACATATCTTGAACAACCAAATCTGATTTACTGAACATACTTTGGGAAATGTGTGAAAAGTAAAAATATATTTGTGCTAATTTGGAGGAGGAATTTTCGAAAATAATATTTAAATTAAAACGGATTCATAAAATATTACTGAAAAGGGACGGGTTAAAATTTTGTTATAGAACGCCACATTTTATGGCGTTCTTGTACTTTTTTAATATTATTTTTAACGCGGTCGCCAAATAATACGGCGACCGAATCCGATTTTTTTTTTATTAATATTTTATTAAAGGTCGCCCAATAAAACGGCGACCTTATTAAAAAACTATTTTTTTTTTAATAATTTAATGAAGGTCGCCAAATAATTCGGCGACCTTTGACCAGATCTAAAGCGGTCCCCCCCCCCCCCCCCCCCCCCCCGTCTTTCTTCCCCATTTCTTTCTTCCCCACTTTCCCTACCGAGAGCCCCACCACCACCACCCCGCCTGTGCTGCCGCCGGGCTGTTCTCCTTCCGCCTGTGACGCCGCCCCTGCTTCCGCCGTGACGCCGCTGCCTGTCGAGGAAAGGTAAGTATCAGTTTTTTTTTTTTTTATATATTTTAAATTGTTATGTAATTTTCTGTTTATTGTAAATTTAGACAGAAATTTGTCATTTAAATTGTTATTTAGAGAAATGTTAGCATGTAAATTAGTATTTAGAGAAATGTTTTGTTTACGGAAATTAGTTAATGTTTTGTTTACCAAAATTAGTTATTTAGAGAAATTGTTATTTTCGTAAATGTTTTGTTATGTAGCATGTAAATTAGTTAATGTTTTCAAATAATCTGTCATTTACAGAAATGTATAATTTTGGTAATTTGAAATGTAATGGGTTAGGAGAATTTAATAAAAAAAGGTCGATGTCTATTTTATAGTTGATTATCTAATTGTTTAAGGAAAGTGAAGATTAGTATAAATTTACGAAATGAATAATTATTATTATTTTTTTTTAAATTTTTTTTGTAGAAGTGTTTGATATTGTAAAAATTTAGAAGAATTTATTCTAAAAATTGTTGATTATGTAATTGTTTAGGGAAAGTGGAGATTAGTATAAATTTACGAAATGAATTATTAATTTAATATTTTTTATTTTTTAAAAAAAAATTGTAGAAGTACTTGATATTGTAAAATTTAATAAGAATTTATTCTAAAAATTGTTAACTATAAGAACATTAGTATTTGTTTAATAATTTAGAAAATATTTAACTAGTAACACAAAATAAAATAAGTAGATAGTTGTTTATATTAATATATAATTATTGAAAATGTTCGTTAAGTATGTAATTGATTAGAATAATAGCATCACATTTCTAATGAAATAATTTAATTGTTGTGCAGATTTCTAATGTCTGTGAGCAGAGTAGGTACGACGACTTTCGGACCAATTGAAGATGATTTACTTTACTTGCAAGATATTCATCGTTCTAATAATGTTTGGCAAGGCGACATTGATGAGACTGTGCTTGTAAGACATAATAATTCATCGGGTTTCAGTCACTGGGAGGGTGATGATGGGGACATAATTTTAAATGACCGTGTTGTGGAGATGCTATATGATATGCGTTTTTTTGGTGTCCATTCATCTGGATTTGTAGAGATTGATGCACATTTAATAACTGCACTCCTGGAAAGATGGCGCCCGGAGACTCATACGTTTCACTTTCATTTTGGGGAAGTCACGATTACTCTAGAGGACGTGGCAGTGTTGTGGGGCCTCCCAATACGTGGTGAACCAATAATCGGTCCAGATACATACCCGGACGAGTTTGTTTCCTGGAGACATTATTATCAACATATGTTGGGATTTGCACCAAATGATGTTCAGATTAGAGGATCTCGCATTCGATTGACAGCATTAAGGGGTCATTTATGCGAGAACTTGGTGGATGCAGAGAGTACTGACGAGGAAGTACTACAATATGCACGTACGGCCGCGTTACTACTAATTGGTTCAGTAATGTGTCCACCAGTGGAAATCTTGTGAGTTTACTATATTTACGGCATATGGGTACAGTAGAGCAGTGTCGGAATCATAGTTGGGGGAGCGCTGTATTGGCTTTTCTATATCGTGAGCTATGTGGAGGTAGCTATAGCTATGGACCTAATCAGAATGTTGGTGGAGCATTGCAACTCTTGCAAGTAAGTTCATTATAGGAATTTTCTACTTTCATGTATATCTATATTTATAAACATTGTTAAATGTGTTGGTACAGATTTGGGCTTGGATACGAATAAAATCCATCCGGCCGCAGCGACGACGCCAACGTGCCAGACTCGAGGAAACGATTCTTGCAAACGGTCGAATATTGCCGAAACCTCCACATAGTGTCAGGTTCTACTATATTAAATTTTATTCAGCTGTGTATAAGCTTTTGAATCCATCAATGATTCTTGAATCCATTTTAGGTGGGCAACTTATTTCTCATTTACGCGAACTCCAAGTCATAGCGTTAGAATTTTTAGAGAAATGTTTGATCGATTAACTCCTACAGAGGTACATGTCAACGAACCTATATATTGTATTTTCATGAATCCGTTCATTTGAGCTTACATTAATTTCATTTTTATCTCCTACTCGCAGTTTAATTGGACACCGGACAACATGAACTGGTCAGAGATCGTTGCGTTGCCTGCCGAATGTGGTGTCGAATTGTGGCGTTGTAGGTGTCCATTGATCCACTATAGTATTGTTGAGGATCTTCACATTGAGAGAGTGACACGATAATTTGGCATCGTACAGTAGATTCCTCCCAATCCTCCAGCAGGAGAACGACGACGGTTACACAAACTAACCCGTATTGGACATCCCGGTCAAGATTGGGGACAATTTCATGCCACGTATGTAGGTAAATGGTATGATATGGTTCAAAATGAAATTACCGGGACCGCAGTAACTCAAAGCAATGATGTCGGTGAAGGGTACTATGATTGGTTCATGAGGAAAATACGCAAACGAATCTCGCGACCCCCTCCAATCGATACTAGTGGATATAGACCGGATGACCCGGCCATGTGGGATTTAATGGTATGCAAATATTCAATTCCAGTCTTGTATTGTTAAAACAAATTTCATTAGTAATTATTTATTATATTTGTATTTCAGACGAATGGCCTGGCTTACATGATGGATGGTTTCATGACCATATCAGATTATAGCAATGCAGATCATTTCCAGGAATTGGCATACAAGTACAAAGAAGTAATTCGCACGTTACAGGATACGGTCACGACAGGACAAGCAAATATCCAGGGCACACATCCACCCTTCAGCACACATGGTCATCAGGCACATACATCATTTGTACCTCCATCGTTTCACCAATGGAATACAACAGCACAACAACCCCCTCAGTCTTCTCATGCTCCATTCGATGCAGCGGGGCCGTCGACACCTTATATTCCACAGTTTGATGCATCGTTCACTCGTACTGACACCCCGCACGTACTATCGTTCAGCCCAGCAACTGCTCACCATCAGCCTTACTATGGGCACTCGCCAATCCCATTTGATTTATCAGAAGACATGACACCTGAAGAAAGGCCACAACCTCGACGAAGTGAGAGAGAACCTCACCCACGATATTGTTACACCGAAGGTCGGTACGGACATCAGGATCATCGATGATTTAATATGTATTTTCTCGTAGTCGCAGTATTAATATGTATTTTGTAGTTTTTCAACATCGTCCTCGTAAAAGAAATATTTATCATGTTTATTATTACAGAAAGCTGAAATGAAACCAACACTAAACAGAATAGGTAGTACAAATAAAATAACACGCGCAACACTGTAGGTATCACCATTCGATATTTCTGAGTTATCTATCTTCTAAACGATGGCCCAGCTTCGTCCATCTCATTTTGTATCCTTGTTGTTCTGTCCCGGCCTCGTCGCCTCTTCTCCCTCATTGCAGGATTGTGAACCAGCTTGAGCCTTGTGTAAGGCCAGTATTCCTTTGCCCGTATCGGATAGAATTTACCACTGTATGTCTCCTCAAAGTGATTAACTTCGAAGAACCATGGCATGAAATTAGAAGCAGGAGTATCGTTATGTTTGCACACTTGAATTGCATGTGAGCATGGAATTTTGTTATTATTCCAAGACCCACAACTACATTGTCTTGCGGTCAGAGTGACCGCAAAACGGGTCACAATTCCGCCCGGCCCCACACGTAGAACATTGGCTGACAAATCATCGTTGTTGACCATGTGCACAATGTTACGATCGGCATACCTTGCGTTCTTCCGATATATGTTCTCAGCATATGGGGTCCATGGGCGACCATCTACTTTCAATTGCCTGGCCAATTGCAGCTTCTCGTTGAAATAATCTGTGAGCTTGATTTATGTCATCTCAACTATCGCGCAGATGGGGAGTCTCCTTGCACCCTTCAGCACACCATTAAAAATTTCGACATGGTTTGTTGTCAACGTTCCGTACCTACGACCTTCATCATATGCCAGTGTCCACTTTTCTTTCCCAATTCGTAGGAGATATGCGACAGCTTCTGCTTTAATAGCAGTGATACGATTGAATGCCTCACGGAACGAAGACTCATTCACGGCTACACTGGCAAACCAACAAAGATCTTTCAGGCTTTCCTTTTGAAATCTGGAGTTGATGTTCGAGCACAGGTGTCTCAAGCAATAACGGTGACATCCATGGTTACCGTTAAATGAACCTAATCCGTCTTTAACTACTCGAATTATGCCCTTGTTGCGATCTGAAATTATTGTAACAAACTCATGTGAGTCTGCTATTATGTGCACACGTAGTAAGTCCCGAAACCATCCCCATGTGCTTGTCGACTCTTCATCAACCAAGGCAAATGCAAAAGGGAGGACGGTTTGGTTAGCATCGACACAGACTGCTATCATTAGTTTGTGCTTGTACTTGGTGTACAAATGAGTGGCATCGACGCAGATAACAGGACGACAATGTTTGAAACCATCAATGCAGGGTCTGAATGCCAAAAAAAAAAAAGATGTGTCATCTCTACACCAGACCTGCCTCCTCCATTAGGATGGTGTTTCCATTCCACTACTGTGCCTACATGTTGGTTACCATTTAGAAATTAAACTATTATTGCACACAACACATTAAAAAGAAATTTTTAGGAATAAAATAACAACCAAGGTGGATTACCTGGATTCCATTTTTGCAATGCGGCCATGAATTGTGGGAGACTCGTGACTGAACTTTCCCACGTACCATACAGGTGTTCACGAGCCCGTCTTAGACAGTGGTATGCCTTTGAGTATCCGATCTGATATCCGCAAAAATCATTGACAGTTTGACGAACGTCAGCTACCGCATACGCGTAGTTGGTCCTGACGTGACCAATTAACAAACCAGCAATAAAATTGACGTCCAAGTTTTTATGGTCATTCAGAATGAAATCCGGACTACAGGTATGATCACCGTGATAAACAGAGATCACCAAATCCCCACTCTCTTTTTATATTGGGCCCGCAACTCCCACGGGCAGCCTACAGCCTGCAGCCTGGCCTCGTCTACAATGAACCTTCCAAAATTCTTGTGCACTATTGCGAACTTTAAATTCTCGCTTAGCCCATCGAATGGAGAAGTCCTTCACAGCTGCTTGAACATGTTTCTTACTTTGAAACGACATCCCCATAAACAATCTACCAATATTACAATCATAGAAATGACTCCATCTGCCTGATGGCAAGTCAGCATACATTTTTGATCCAGCTGCATGGTAATAGGGATGGAATTCATGGAGTTGAGAATGTGAGCTTTCACTGTTGTGCTGTGCTAACACCTCCGCAACAACTATAAGCTTCTCGGCACGTTCTTCGGCACTTTGGTTAATCTCATCGTCGGTTTCATCCTCGCTGTCACTGATATCATCCTCTTCGTCGTCCGTCTCCAAATCTGACAACACATCATCGGCTGGTTGGATTTGATATTCCAAATCTTCCTCCTCATCCCCCTCCTCATCTATAGCCACATTAGCTTGGGCCATATTACTTTGGTGGAGTGATGTATTGGGTTCATTGATACCAAATGCTTCAAAACCACTGCTAATCGACGGTATATCCTGGGTGAGCAGATCCACATAGTGTTGCATGTCTTGACCCCAAGTACCATCTACTGATTGTTGTTGTTGGATGGGTTCAGCGACAACAAACACCTTGAATGATTCAAGTTGGGATTCTATATTCGTATAACAACTCAGGAAACTATCATCGGATATTTCAACCACAGTTTCGACTGGTACCGGAAATTTTGATATATACCATGTTGAGAAAAGCTTGACGTTGTATTGCTCTCGTTGCAAAGAAATTACATCACAAATATGATGAACGAGATCATAAAATGAGGTTGAGCGTGAATTCTAGTGATGGAAAATGGGGGTCGATCATAAGAAATACAGTGGTTTGATTCAGTATAATTTCCACCGTAGTAGACAATTACCCCAATCGAATCCATTGTAAATAACAAAAAAATTCTTTCGCAGCAACTAACAACAAAGGGTTGGAATGCAAATATCCGAAAGAGAGTTTCTAATATTATAGGAGTGGCGGTGTTTTTGCATTTGATTGCATCTATCTGCAAGCCTTTAAATAAAATTCCAATGTATTGCCGAACATACTTTCAACGCATTATGATTGTGAGTGCAATTGGATAGTCAAATTTGGCAGAGATAGTACAATAATGCACATATCGTTCATCCATGGGAAGGACAATAATGCAATGATCGCCAAATGTTTTGGCAATCTGTTTGTTAAAAAAAAAAAAAAACACTAAAATGGTTGCCAAATAATTTGGCGACTTTCATAAAAAACAAAATATCTCCGTACCAAAGCCTTTGCAATTTTTTTGTTTTGTCTCCGTACCAAAAGCAAAAGCAATTTCTGTTCCCAATAATTCACCCAAAGGACGCCATTGAATTTGGCAACCATTATATTATATTAAAAAAAACTCAAAGATCGCCGAATAAAACGGTGACCTTTAATAAAATATTAATAAAAAAAAAATAGGATTCGATCGCCGTATTATTCGGCGACCGCGTTAAAAATAATATTAAAAAATTACAAGAACGCCATAAAATGTGGCGTTCTATAACAAAATTTTAACCCGCCCCTTTTCAGTAATATTTTATGAATCCGTTTTAATTTAAATATTATTTTTGAAAATTCCTCTAATTTGGAGGGAATTTGAGCTATTTCGTTGTAACCGTTTTTCCTCTCTGTTGTCGTATAAAGATTTTATGTTATTATGCATAACCAAAAAGAGAGTATAAATTTAATTTGTATTTAAATAAACATTGAACATATATGCTTAGTTTGCCTTACTGCATCGTGTCCGATTGGTTGATAATCAGGGTGAACTCGTTTATGGGCAAATAGGCGAATGGCGGTTTGATAAGAGAGCATATCTCGACTTCCCTCCACCTCGAAATTTACCGTTGCCACCCCGAGGGGTTCCTGAAAGTGTGGTATATTATAACTTTTTCTTTTTTTTTCTTTTAACACACGCACACACCAAGCAGGGTTCGAACCCGGGACCTAACCTTCGAGAACAAACTCATTAACTACTTGAACCAACCCCTGTTGGCTGTGGTATATTACAACTTTTTTTTTTTTTTTTTTTTTTTTGTGGTATATTATAACTTGAACATTACGAAAATTACATTATTATTATTAGTCAGATGTAATTATTATTATTATTATTATTATTATTATTATCTATACTATATATTAAGCAAGAGACCCAATTATTATTATCTATACTATATATTAAGCGAGAGACCCAAATAATAATCTTTTGGTTTTTTGGTGTCTTCTTTTTCTTTTCATTTTTATTTATTTAGCTTTTATCTGTTTTTTTTCTCTTGTATTCTTCTATCTTCTTTTTGTTTTATTTATTTATTTATTCAATTACTCTTAACAATTTTTTGTAACTTATCTTTTCTCTCACTTTATTTCACCTCATTTCAATTCTTTTTTTTTTTTCATTTTATATAGTTTATATTTTTTTCAAAAATAGTGTTATTTGGTGTTTTATTTTTATATACTATTTATTTATTTACATAATTTAATAATTATATTAAAAATAATTATAAAATATATATTTGATGGGGTCAAAATACGATCGTCCCACGTAAGACACGTGGCATCGCCGAAATGACGACACCTGTCTCCCCAAGGCTTCACCATCAATACACGAGCGCTAAACCCAACGAGCGCCTTCCTTCTTCAGGAGTTAAGCCAACGAGCGTTGTCACTCCCACGAGCGTCCTACATGCTAAATGATGGGCACGTCCACCTGCCAAAGGAGCCCTCTTCGAGCGTCACACTCCCTCAGAGTAGCCTCCTCTTTGGCTCGTCACTTGAACTGGAGCCTTCATCCCCCTCAGCGGATATCTTGGCCTCCAATACTCCAGGTTGTCACGAGCGCGCTCTTAAGCCCTCGTCACCAACCACCCAAATGGCTCTCTGACACAACGTACATGCCCGCGCACCTGCCACTGTTGCCAGCACTAACTTTTGGCCGCTTTTGCAGAAGATTCCTCCTAGGTTTCTCTCTCACAGCGCCACGTGTTAGGGCAACATTCGGCCAGGACCACTTGAGGCAAATGACCAAAGGGCCCTTGACCCTCAACTATAAATAGCCAAAGTCATCTTCTACATTGGTAAGCATTCTGAAGCATTCTGAAGCATTCTTAAGCATTCTTCATCACTGCAACGGTGACTGAACTCTTATTTTCTCATACCTTGAACTGACTTGAGCGTCGGAGAGCCAAACTGGGTATCACCCCCAGTTCCCCCAGCTTGGCCTTCTGACTTTCCTTGTGCTTGTCCCAACAGGTAGAACCCCTTTCTCATTTCCGGCGAAGCTCCGGTGGTTTCCTCCACAAATACAAATCGTAAAGTGATCGGATTCGGACCAACCCATTTCTGAACCCCATCATTTTTGGCGCCGTCTGTGGGAAACCAGTCTTCCATCTTCTTCCTTTCTTTTTGTTGGTAGAAAAGCAAGCACACCTTTACCTTCAATAGTCATGGTTGCTACGAGATCTGGAGTTGTGGGAGGAGGAGATAACGCCTCCCAGGATGCAAACATCATTATTCCCTCCACCACTACTGGTGGAGCCCCGCCACCTTCCGTCGCCGCTGGTGGAGCACCTCCCGCCGCAGGAGTGACTCCACAAGCAGAGTCTTCTGTACCACCACCTGCACCGCCGGCACTGCAGGTTCCCACCGCCGCTGGAGGAGCCTCTCTCTCTGCTCCTCCGCAGCTTGCACAGAACCCCTGGGTCCATCCCCAGATGAATCTAGGAGTACAGAGTTATATGATGCCTCCGCCAGGATATACTCTTACTCCGGCCGTCATGATGCCGCCGGTCCAGCCATATCATGCCGGACAACTCCAGCTCCCAGTGGTGGTCCCCAGGGAGATTGAAGGAGTGGAGTTACCTCCACTGACCACCCAACAGCTGAGGGCTCTCTACGCCCAGTGTGAGGTTCAGGCGGCTCAGGGGGCATGGGAAAGGTTCCATTCCATGTACTTTCCCCCTGGGCAGGCCACTCAAGTTGCAGCCCCTTTAGGAGGACAACAAAACTTTCCCCTCAGAGAAGCCCAGGCTGTCCTGAGGGCACAACCACCACCACCACCAGCAAGAGAAGTGCCCCAACAGGAGGGCAACGAGCGTCCCTCCATGGGCAGGAATAAAGAGCCCACGGAGCGGGTAAATGATAATGAAGGAGACTCTCATGTCTCCAGGAGGGGCTCACGAGCCCCCAGGCACGGAGACAAGCAAGCAGACGTAAATCCTGACATCCTCGCGGCTGTGCAAGACCAGCTGCAGGGTCTCAAGGATATTGTGTGACAGCTCTCACGAGGGCGCTCAGCTCAGATCTCCCCTAGTCGGGATGAACGGGTTGACGCCAGAAGCACCCGCACCACGGACCCTCCACCAAAGGTCCCCCGCCGCAAGGAGCCTGAGGAAAACTTCGGCACGTATGAATATCACCCACTGGCGAGGGGTTCACCCCTCGTAGAAGAAGTTCTGATGGCCCAAGCCGGCATGGCCAAAGTCCCCACTTCCATCAACCGTTACGACGGGACGACTGATCCAGCTGAACACTTGGATCACTTTGTGCATCTTATGCACCTCTACGAGCATTCCAGCCATTACTGGGCAAAAGTGTTTGTCACTTCCTTGGTAGGAATGGCTCAAGAGTGGTACAAGCGACTGCCGCCGCGCTCGATCCACTCCTATGAAGAACTGGCCAATGCCTTCCTCAACCACTTCAATTCTTTGAAAGCGCCAGTCACCGCACCCACTGCCCTGTACAATGTGGTGCAAGGCAAGAGCGAATCCCTGCGCTCGTTCTTCGCCCGATTTAACAAGGAGATCCTACAGGTGGAGAGGCCTTCCATGGATTTCTTGATCCCAGTGCTCTTTCAGGCTGTGGATCACAAACAATATGTGAGCAAAAAATTTGCTGATGCCATCGTGGAGAGAAGGCCTGGGACCCTCATGGGCCTAAGAGAAATAGCCGAGCCGTTCTTCGCGCTCGAAGATATGTATGGGACGAATGGTCCCCGGCATCACAGCCCGGCCAGGAACGAGCGACCTCATCACGAGCGGGGACGGGATGTGGCTGTCAAGAAGGAGCGCCCTCAAGAGCGCAGGAGGTCGCCACCACCCCCTCGTCGATTCGAGCGAATTCCGCTCACCAGGCCAAATTCAGAAGTCTATAATCTCTCTGATAAGAAGCTCTTCAAAAGACCCATCAAAATGAGAGAAACAGACTCACTCAGGCGCTCGAACAAATACTGCGCCTTCCACAAGCAGAGAGGGCACGACACGGATGAGTGCCGGCAGTTAGAAGCTGAAATCCAAAGGCTCGTTGCAGGAGGCCACCTAAAGGAATTCGTCCGGGTGCTCGAGCGCTACGATGATCAATGCAATGAGCGCTCCGGAAGAAGAAGGAGGAGTCCTTCCCGGTCAAAGAGCCCAAGGGGTAGGGGACCCCCTGAAAGTAGCAGCCGCCGAGGCAATAAAGGAAAAGCCCCTGAACAAGAAAACGAGCCCTTCGCAGTTATAAATATGATTGCAGGAGGCTCCTCAGGGGGGGATTCAAACGCCTCCCGACGGAGGTACGTACGGAGCTACAACCAACGCCCAGCAGTGCCCAAACCTATCTATGCCATCCAGAGATCAAGCGCCCAAAGGTCTCGAGAGAGTGATGTAATAGGCTTTGATGATAGGGACTTAGAACATATTGTAACGCCCCATGGGGAGGGGATAACCTCAGATTGCCCCATGGTGGTTAGCTTAGATGTTCATAATCATGTTGTAAAAAGGGTATTGGTGGATAGTGGAAGCTCCGTTAATGTTTTGCCTTATTCTACATTCTTAAAGATGAAGGTTGATCTTCCGCTCGAGCCTCTCAAAACGGCCCTTATTGGCTTCGGAGGCTCGGAAGTAGTCCCACGAGGGCAAATACGCCTAGCAACTTCGTTCGGCCGAGCCCCTCAGCGCAAAACACTCTTGGTAACGTACGCAGTGGTGGAGATTGACATTCCATATAACATCATAATTGGGCGCCCTGCCCTCGTGGATTTCAAAGCCATCATCTCCACCTACCACCAGAAGATTAAATTCCCTACTTCCGAGGGTGTAGGAGAAGTACTGTGCAATGTGCGAGAGGCTTGGGAGTGTTACATGCTGTCTCTCAGAAAGCCTAAAGCGGAGAAAACCTTCCAGATTGGTTCCACCAAAAAGTCAGTGGACTTCCCCAACCTTGATGAGGACAGCCCAGCCCGGAAGAGGGCGAAATTGAACAAGAAGAAGAACAAAAAGAAGAGGGGAAGCAACGTGGAGAATCCCCTCGAAGGTGCACCACCAGGAACTGTTGGGGGATCGTCCTCAGAAGGAGACGAGCCGGAAGAGGGTGAACCAGCATCCGGTGACCGGTTGACAGGAAAGAAGAGGGCGCTCGAACTTCCTCGCCCTGAGGTAAGGATCGAACCCTCGGAGAAGTTCCTCACCATTGAGCTGGAGCCCGGAAACAAGGAGAAGACTACACAGATAGGTTCAAACCTCTCAGGGCCTTCTCAGATCATGATGATTGATTTTCTAAGGGAAAACAAGGATGTATTTGCGTGGAAAGCCTCTGATCTCACAGGGATTGACCCGAGCATCATTGTCCACAGGCTTAATGTGGATCCCTCTTTCAAACCCATCAAGCAGAAAAAGCGGGATGTACATGGCTTTCGGAAAAAGGTCATTGAAGAGGAAGTTAATAAACTCCTGGAGGCTCAATATATCGAGCCCATCTTGTATCCGGAGTGGCTGTGCAACGTCGTCTTGGTACCCAAGAGCGCGAATAAGTGGCGCATGTGCAACGATTTCACTGATCTCAATAAAGCCTGCCCTAAAGATCCTTACCCGCTGCCCCGGATTGATCAATTGGTGGATTCGACCGCTGGTTGCGAGCTCATGAGCATGATGGACGCTTTCCAGGGATACTATCAGATCTTTATGGCCCCGGAAGATCGCCCCAAAACCTCGTTCGTTGTCCATCTAGGAGTATATTGCTTCTTAGTCATGCCTTTTGGACTGAAGAACGCCGGAGCTACGTATCAGCGGCTCGTTAACAAGATGTTTGAAAAGGAAATTGGTAAGTCCATGGAGGTTTACGTGGATGATATGATTGTCAAAAGCGAGCACCAGGATTCCCACTTGGAAGATCTCAAGCGCACTTTTTCAATCTTGCGCCAGTATGGGATGAAGTTGAACCCTTCAAAATGCACCTTTGGAGTACAAGGGGGAAAGTTCCTAGGGTACATGGTCAGTCAGAGGGGAATTGAGGCCAATCCGGAGAAGATCAAGGCTATTTTGGAGATCCCTTCCCCTCGAAATCTGCGGGAAGTGCAAGTCTTAGTGGGCAAAATCATTTCGTTGAACAGGTTTATCTCGCGTTCGGCGGACAGGAACCTTCCCTTCTTCAAAATTTTGAGGAACGCTCGTAACTTTGCTTGGACAGAAGAGTGCGAAAGGGCGTTGCAGGATATGAAGGCTTACTTATCGAGCGCACCACTGCTGATTAAGCCCGTCGAAGGTGAGAGATTATTTATGTATCTTTCCGTTTCTCCCGAAGCCACAAGCGCTGTTCTGGTTGCTGTACGAGAGCGCAAACATTTGCCTGTCTATTATCTGAGCAAAACATTGCAAGGAGCTGAAAAGAAGTATTTGGAGATTGAAAAGTTCGCGTTCGCTCTTATCAACGCCTCAAGAAGGCTAAGGCCTTACTTTCAAGCGCACTTCATAACGGTTCTCACCGACCAACCTTTGAAGAAAGTGTTGTCCAAGCCAGACGTATCTGGTAGATTAATCAAATGGGCCATCGAATTGAGCCAGTTTGACCTATGCTTCGAGCCCAGGACGGCGATACAGGCTCAGGTTGTAGCAGATTTGTTGGTTGAACGCTTTGGTTTCGAGCCCACCGTCGCGGAGAATGAGGGGTTATGGGTACTGCACGCAGATGGTTCCTCAACCTCACAAGGGGGAGGAGTAGGAGTGGCCCTCAGAAACCCCGATGGGATTGAGCTGGACTTTGCAATCAAGCTGGATTTCCAAGTCACTAATAATGAAGCAGAATATGAAGCCCTCGTACAAGGATTGAATATCGCTTTTCAGAATGGAGCTTCCAGAATCACCGCTTATGTGGATTCACAGTTAATAGCGAGCCAGATTGAAGGAACTTATGAGGCTCGAGAAACCACCATGGTACAGTACTTAGCTAAAGCCAGAGAAATCATTGGGAAATTCAAGGAATTTCATCTACTTCAAGTGCCCCGAGGAGAAAACGAGCGTGCGGACGCTCTGTCAAAGTTTGCATCAGCTTTAGAGGGTACTTCTGAACGTTCTGTTACGTTCCTTAGGACTGAGGAACCTTTGATCAAAGAAAGGGTCGCCACCAAGATAATCGCTATGATTGATCCAAACGAGCCCTGCTGGCTTGATGACGTCATCATTTTCCTTAAGGATGGAATTCTTCCCACGGATAAGGTGGAAGCTAGGAAAGTCCGGAGTAAAGCCCCTCGTTTCGCTTTGGATACCGAGGGGAGGTTGTTCAAGAAATCATTTCAAGGGCCCCCAATGAGATGCCTGAGGCCCTCACAAGCCAAGGAGACGCTCGAACACATTCATAATGGAAGCTGTGGAAATCATTATGGAGGGCGTATTTTGGCAAAGAAGGTTCTGAGAAGTGGGTTTTATTGGCCTACAGTTCTCCAGGATGCCATCGAATTTTCAAGGAAGTGCCCCAAATGCCAATTCCATTCAAATCTCCCTCAATTGCCAGCAGCACAGATGATCCCCATAGACGTCTCTTGGCCTTTTGACCAGTGGGGAATTGACATCGTGGGCCCCTTGCCCATGGCTGCAGGACAAAAGAAGTTTGTCATTTTAGCCGTCGACTACTTCACCAAGTGGGCTGAGGCCGAGGCCGTTGCGAAAATCACCTTCAAGGTTGTGAGGGACTTCATTTGGAAGAACATCATTTGCAGGTACGGTATACCGAGGGTGCTCATTTCTGACAACGGGTCCCAGTTCATAGCCGCTGACACACGAGAATGGTGTTCTGAGTTGGGGATCGAGCAGCGATTCACCTCTGTAGGACATCCACAATCCAATGGGCAAGCGGAAGTTACCAATAGAATCATCTTGCAGCATCTAAAAACCATGCTTGAGAGCAAGAAAAGTGAATGGGCTGAAGAGCTACAAGGAGCACTTTGGGCTTATCGCACCACCCCACGAGCGGCCACTGGAGAAACTCCTTACGCGCTCGTTTATGATCGGAAGCAATGATACCAGCGGAGATAATAAATGAATCCGCTCGTGTAGGCTATTTCGAGCCTCAGATCAACGACGGCAACAGAAGCCTGGAGTTGGATTTGCTGGATGAAAGGAGAGACAAAGCGTGGGCTAAGATCCACCACTATAAAGCCTCTGTAGCCCAACAATACAACAAGCGTGTGAAGGAAAGAACTTTCCAGATGGGAGATTTGGTCTTAAAGAAAGTGGAAGTATCCAGGCACGTGGGCAAATTGGACCCCAATTGGGAAGGCCCATTCAAAGTCGTACAACTCAGAGCTAACAACACTTACACCCTGGAGACACTTCAAGGTGAGCGCTTGCCTCGCCCTTGGAACGCATGTAACCTCCGGCGGTTTTATGTTTAAAAGCTCTTTGCAAACCCTGATGTAACAACCCTCTTTGACGGGTTCAATGTACTTCCAAATACAAGTAAGCGATAACATGATCTTTTTAATTTCTTTAATATTCCTGTTTCTTTGTTTGCTTGAATGAATAAGTCCCACGTCCCTCGTCTTTGCGAGCGTGGTTGGCAACTCATTCCAGTATGTGTGCTGTTATCTCGTATGGGTTACGCTGGCCAGCACTCTACTCCGGATGGGGGGACGCCCTCATAAGGATAGACTGGTTACGCTCACAACCAAGCAGGTGAATTGGAAGAAGATTATGAAGAAAATCCTAGTAGGCCTTGGCTGTTTCTTACAACGCCTTGCGCTCGAAAACGGGATCTCCTACAGAGAAAATCCTAGTAGGCCTTGGCTGTTTCTTACAACGCCTTGCGCTCGAAAACGGGATCTCCTACAGAGAAAATCCTAGTAGGCCTTGGTTGTTTCTTACAACGCCTTGCGCTCGAAAACGGGATCTCCTACAGAGAAAATCCTAGTAGGCCTTGGCTGTTTCTTACAACGCCTTGCGCTCGAAAACGGGATCTCCTACAAGAGCGAATCCTAGTAGGCCTTGGCCGTTTCTTACGACGCCTTGCGCTCGAAAAAGGGATATCGTACAAGAGCCAATCCTAGTAGGCCTTGGCCGTTTCTTATAACGCCTTGCGCTCGAAAACGGGATTTCCTGCAGAACCAGAAATACGACCAGAGCCAGAGCGCTCGAACAATGGCTTCAGAATCAAGAAGGAATTGCACAAGTCTTGAACGAGGGCAATCCCACAGTAAGACCCTCGCACACACTCAAGACTTGGCAAAATCCCCCAAGGGCGGAAGGAATGTCACAAGTCTCGAACGAGGGCAATCTCACAGTAAGACCCTCGCACACACTCAAGACTTAGCCAAATATGACAAAAGCAGAAATTTATACAAGTCTTGAGGGGGGGGCCAATCTCACAATAAGACCCCTACGACCGCCCAGGACTTAGACAAATTTCCAGAAGCAGAAATTTATACAAGTCTTGAGTGGGGGGCAATCTCACAATAAGACCCCCACGACCGCTCAAGACTTAGACAAATTTCCAAAAGCAAAAACAAAATTTATACAAGTCTTGAGTGGGGGGCAATCTCACAATAAGACCCCCACGATCGCTCAAGACTTAGACAAATTTTCATTGCATTACAGAAGTAAAACATTCACGGAGTATGCTACACAATCTTATCATATGATTCATAAATGAACAAAAAGAACGACAAAGTCAAGAAAAAGGAATATTTATTTATTGCAACAAGAATTATTACAAAGATAAGGGCTCAAAGGCCCAGGAAATGCTGTTACAAAAGGAAACAGAAAAACAAGAAAGTACAAGAAAAAGCTATGAAGGAAGAAGCTTCAAGCGGCTGGGGCTATGTCCTCGTCCACGATCACCAGAATAGGGCCGTGCACTGGGCCCTCAGGCTCTTGTGGTTGATCTGGGGGACCGTTGGGTTCGTTGGCAACAGGGGCAGGAGCGTTGGCATCTTCCGCGACGGGCTCTTGTGGCTCATCCTCAGGATCGTCATTTTGGGCAGGTTGAGCCGGATCCCCTCCCCGATGAGCGTCGGCGTATTCATCTTGGATCAGTTTCACCAAGAACTCATACTCCATTTCAGCAATGCCGTCTGCGGGGTCGTTGGGATCCTCATCCGCCTCCTCACAGCGCTCATTGAACATGAGCCCCGTGCCCTCAGCTCCCTTCATGGCCGGATCCGTCAGCCCTTTGTGGATGCCCTGGTCCACTGCCAAGTTGAAGGCATTTTGAGCCTCATCCAAGCAGTGCAACGAGGCCGCAAAGTTGAAAGCCTTGGAATGGCAGAACTTGATGAGAGCCTCCTTATTTGCGCGCTCTAGGCTCCGAGGCCACTCGTTCATGGCATCGTTGAATTTGCGCTCGGCCTCAAGAGCCCTTGCCTTCCAGTCTTCCCTCTCCGCCTCAGCCTTTTTGCAACGCTCGTTGACCTGAGCCAGCTGGTTGCCCAGGCCAATTCGAGCGCCATCAACCGCCACAAAGTCTTCCTTGAGCTTTCCCAGCTCCTCCTCAGTTTTTTCGAACAAGCCCTTGAGGGACTCGTACTTAGCAATTTCAGCATCAAGCTCCGATTGGATTTGAGCCGGGTCATTAGAGCGGGCCATCTTCTTATACTTAGCCTTGCGCTCGGCGTATGTGGAGGCTCGCATTTGCACGTTACGGAGCCGGGGAAGAACTTGCTGCGTAAGTGAGGGGAAAAGTGTTAGCCAAAAACATGATAAATTACAAGAATGAACAAAGGAGCCAGGACTTACGGAAATCAGAGCGTGGGCCGCATCGAGGGTCACTTGCTCCACAGACTCGCTGTAGAGGTGCCGATGGTCTGCTAGGAATTGAGCCCTGTTGAACAAATTCTCGGTGATGGTCTGAGCGACCGAGCCCGGCCTCAGCAAAACCGGCCCCCCGTCGGTGGAGCCTGTAAAGTCCCTATCCCCTCGTCGGGGGAACTCCCATACATGTTCCTTCTCAGAGGAGGAAGTTTCTCCTACGCCCCTGGGGCCCTCAACAACTTGCTTCCCCTTGCCCTGGATTGCCACTGAATTGGGCATCCTCTTCCTCTTGCGGGAAGGCCTACTTGCGCTCGGGGTCGGAGAAGCCTCGGTTATCGCCAGAGTGGTTACTGGCCTCGTTTGTTCTGCAGGAGTGGGGGGCTGAACATCTCCCGCTCTCTCCGACCGCCCCCTGGACTCTCTCGGGACCAATCTGCGCTCCCCTCGTCCACGAGGGGGCTGGGCTTCAGGATTGGCGCTCGAACTGGCGCCACTACGAGCGTCCCCTCGGTTGTTACGGTTACGAGGGCGCTGTTCACGCTGTTGGTCCCCCTGTGGGGTTTGGTTTCTGTTGGCATGGGCAAAACGGGCTGCTTGTCTGATTCCTCCAGCCATTTCTACTATAGCAGCCCCTGCAAAAAGGAAAGTACGAAGGTTATAAATCTTTGGACAAGAATTGTTAAGTGCAAGTTACAAGTACAGAAAAGAAGAAGTTAGTATTTATTCCTATCTAAAGTTAGTGCCCTAAGAATCTAACCGTCTCTCTCTATGTCACGAGCCGGAGGGTTGACAAGGAAATAAGGGTCGTTGGAAAGACCACACAGGAACATGAGTTCCGCATCGTCTATCCAGTCTTTTGCTTGAATAAGGTGACCCTCGTCCCTTAGGGTTGTTGCCAGGCTTTTGGCCCAATCTTTGGGGAGTGCTGGTGGCAAGCGGCTCTTCGCAAACGAGCCCCATTGCGTGGGCACCCCAAAGCCCTCTTCTGTTGGAGCCTTGACAAAGATGAACTTCTCCTTCCAATCAGGGCCATAAGTGCTCGAGGGCGAGTTGATCAACTTCATATGGGCCTTCGCTTGAACATAATAAAAACCCGCCTCAGGAGAAGAACGAGAGGAGCTAACCACTTGGAATAGAGCGTTGAAGTTCCGCAAGAAGGGCTCGTAACCCATGCTCCTCATCAAGATAATGAAGCAGGTCAGGAGGGCCAAGCCGTTGGGCACAATTTGCGACGGGCACAAGCCCAGGTCATTCAACAGGTGAGCCATCGTGACCGAGATAGGGAACCTCAGGCCTCCTGAACTCACTGTATCCACGTATACGGCCATCTCCCCAGGAGGCGGATTATTCGCACGCTCGTGGCTTTGCGGGATTCTCCATGTGTACCGCTCGTCCCAGTAAATGGGGGCCATCATCGTTTTTACATCTCCCACGGTGACTGTGCTGGGAGTCTCATCCGGCGTGCGCTCGGTAGCCTGGTAGCCTGACCCTTCACCCTCGTTGGGCCCTTTGGATTTTTGGGAATTCTTCCCTTTTCCCTTATCACGGGCTCTGTCTGAAGGCCCGGTTATGGCTTTCGCCACTGGAAGCGGGTTTGCAACTGCCACGGTCACGGTATGGCGGTGGGGATGTGTGGCACTCTGAGTTATGGGGAGAGTGACCCCTTGCCGTTCTGCCTCCATCACCAGGTCCATCTCCTCAAAGATAGGATCCATTCCGCCTGGATTCATATCCTCCATGGCCATCACGGCCCCCCCCAACTCTTCATCTCTGGGAGAGTCGGGGGAAGAAGAGCTTTCAGTGGCCATTTCTTGGATTTCACGGGCAAATTCCTCAATATGTTGGTCGGCCATGGCAGAAACTGGGTTTTGGGAGTTTTCTTGGAAAGAGATTAGGGTTCAGAAAGGCGAAAAATCTAAGGAGTTACGAAATCCTAAAGTCCAAATCTACGGTTAGCAAAGTTAGAAAGTTACACTGGAGGTTTACCTTGGAGTTTTCTGGGAAAGATTGGGAGAAAGGTTGAAGATGATGCTCTGAGCACTGGAATGCGAGAGAATTCTTTTTGCAAAGGGTGCTTGAAAGTTCTGAATGCATAAAGAGTGTGGAGATTACAGAATCCCGTATTTATAGGGATGGGAGTTGGTACCCTTTTCGGCAATGAATTCAAAATGGTAATCATTTCCCGCCTAGGAAACCGCCCACTTTATGGAACCGTCACATGCTTCCCCATGCTCACGCGCCCCACGCGCACCCGCATTTAATGCTCTGACGTTTCGAGTGCTTCAGAATAAGTACAACATTTAATGCGGAAGTGTTACAAGCGGTCAGTTGAAAAGACCGCATTTATAGCGCAATCAGAAGAAAAATTGCTCAACACGCTAAGCCTTATACGAGCGCTGTGTGCAAGAAATTGAACGTGTCAAAATTCTACAGCCCTTATCACTAAGGACTACAGAATTGGGGGGCAAAATGATGGGGTCAAAATACGATCGTCCCACGTAAGACACGTGGCATCGCCGAAATGACGACACCTGTCTCCCCAAGGCTTCACCATCAATACACGAGCGCTAAACCCAACGAGCGCCTTCCTTCTTCAGGAGTTAAGCCAACGAGCGTTGTCACTCCCACGAGCGTCCTACATGCTAAATGATGGGCACGTCCACCTGCCAAAGGAGCCCTCTTCGAGCGTCACACTCCCTCAGAGTAGCCTCCTCTTTGGCTCGTCACTTGAACTGGAGCCTTCATCCCCCTCAGCGGATATCTTGGCCTCCAATACTCCAGGTTGTCACGAGCGCGCTCTTAAGCCCTCGTCACCAACCACCCAAATGGCTCTCTGACACAACGTACATGCCCGCGCACCTGCCACTGTTGCCAGCACTAACTTTTGGCCGCTTTTGCAGAAGATTCCTCCTAGGTTTCTCTCTCACAGCGCCACGTGTTAGGGCAACATTCGGCCAGGACCACTTGAGGCAAATGACCAAAGGGCCCTTGACCCTCAACTATAAATAGCCAAAGTCATCTTCTACATTGGTAAGCATTCTGAAGCATTCTGAAGCATTCTTAAGCATTCTTCATCACTGCAACGGTGACTGAACTCTTATTTTCTCATACCTTGAACTGACTTGAGCGTCGGAGAGCCAAACTGGGTATCACCCCCAGTTCCCCCAGCTTGGCCTTCTGACTTTCCTTGTGCTTGTCCCAACAGGTAGAACCCCTTTCTCATTTCCGGCGAAGCTCCGGTGGTTTCCTCCACAAATACAAATCGTAAAGTGATCGGATTCGGACCAACCCATTTCTGAACCCCATCAATATTAATATAATAATTAGTTTTAATATATTTAAATAATAAATATTTTAATCTGCACACTCAACGAGTATGCAAAAATTACTGGTTATTATTATTATTGGACTCTTTTCCTCATTCTGGTACTTGAATTCATTGCATGACTGTCAATTGTGTTTAATAAATCTCAGTTCGTTATTATAATTTGCAGGTGACTTTGATAAAGTTGATCAATGAAGCTACTGCCAACATTCTAAATTGGGGCACATTACATCAAATTAGTAAAATTAAAACAAAAACCTCGTAACATAATTACTTGCGGGAAAGAAAGAAAGAGTAGCGTAACCGAGACAGGTTAACTAAAACGTCCCATTTTTTGGTAGTGGGGAATGCGATTGCACCCAGTATAGTGACTTATATCTTAGCCCGTGTCGAACATAAAATATTAGTGAGGAAATTGTTATTTTCATCCTATAATTTATTTTTTTTTAAATTTTAGTTCCAATCATTAGTAATTTGCCAATTTTAGTTCCGTATTGTCTTATTTCTTGCAAATTCCGTCCTACCAGGCATATTCTGTCAATGATTCCATCTCAAATAGCATATTTCCATTAACACTATTATCATTTTACTCTACAAAATACTTTATCTTCAATTAAACCCCACAAAATTAGATACATATATATGAAGGCCATAAATTAAAAAAAACACAAAAAAATACCATTTTCCCCACACACCTCACCCCCAAAACCTGCAAACTAAAAGACTAAAAGGTAACTTTGGGCGCCTTGGTTCGCAGCCCTCCACCTGGGCTTGTTCAATCTCGACCCGCCATCGGTCAAGAAAGGCGTCGAGGTCCGCTTGAGTGACGGTGATCCTGGGAGTTGCCTCCTACCTAGGCAAGATGATGCTGACATTTGTGCCAATGTTCCCGACAGCGGGAAGAACAGTGGAGGAGTTGCTAAGCGGCGCGTTGGCGTCATGCCTGCCTTTGGCAACGTCCTCCATGTCTTCGTCGCGTTGGGTCTGCCTTGTGTTCACTATTGTGAGTTTGAAGGGTGTTGGGGGTGTTTCTTTCTAGATCGAATGGAATGACGGGTAGAGTGTAACGCCCCGGTTTTTCAATTTTATTAATATGCCTTATTTGCTTCTAAATTGCGCAATTTAATTATTTAATTATGTGATTAATTGTTTTTACGTGTTTTATATTTAACCTTATTATAATTATTATTAGTTTATTATATTATATTATATTATATTATCTTATTTTAATATTATAAATTTTGAATATATATTTCGTATATATATATATATATATATGTTTAATTATATTACTATTAATTTAATGATTATGCTAATTATATGTTATGTTAATTAATCATGGTTTAATTAATTATTTATATATATATATATATATATATATATATATATATATATATATATATATACGTTGAATTATAATTATTGCATGGAAATTATAATTTTGCATGGGGATGATTTCTGCATGAATTTTATTTCATTTGCATGGAATTTTAATGTATTATGCATGAATTTTATGAAATGTGCTTATTAATTATTTTGTGCTTCGTTCTTATATGATATGATATCGAATTGGCACGAATTTGTAATATGTCGTACATATATGTGTTATGAACATGATTTTATGCTCAATTTATATTTTTGAATTCATTTGTTATGTTAACGAATTTAATTTTAATTGAGGAACCAAAACGGGAGCTAACGAGCACTTAGCGTACCCTTGGTTCCGAATTTAATATCTTGAGCTCGGGAACTCGGATTCGAGTTCCGTCAACTCCGCTGAACTCGTAATGAAAATTCGAGTTTAGTAAACTTAGCCTTATAATTTTCCTAAGTCATTTGAAACTCCGAAATCCAACCGAAAAACGAAACGGAAACCAACTGGACCTTGTTGCACTAAATCAGCCATATCTTGGCCAAACCATAACCAAATTAACCATGGTTTGATTCTTTGAAACCCTAACTCAACCCTTTATCATGACATATCAAGCCCTAACCTAGATTATCCTCACACAAGCCCCAAAACTCAGCCAAAGCTTCTGTTCTGAATTCCAGTCCCGTAACCCTTCATCCCTTGGAGATTTTGGAGCTCAAATCTCCTCCAAACTTCAACCAATCATCAAGGTAAGTTAAGGGTTGTATTATATGATTAATTCTGATCATTTTCATCCTTCCATTCACAATTTTGAGCATGGTTTCATCATTTCTGGCCATTTTTCCGAAAATGAAGGTTTTTGGGCAAATTCATGATCTTCTTCGATTCTTAACGGTTTTGATCGATTCCAAGCATGAGAATGATTGTTTTGACATCCTCATTTCATTTATGATCATTGATTACATGGTAGTTGAGGTATTTATGAGTTATCAGTTATGGCACTTGAGAAAACTTTCATGAAAAGTCACGTTTGACAGCTTCTCTTGATTGATCACTTTTGGAACTGATTTCCTTGTTGAATATATGATGTTTTGCTGCACATTTGAGGGACTTATGGACTTGAATGAAATCGGATTGATTGAGTTCAATCTTGCCCTGTTTTCTTCGCGTTTGCTCTGTTTTTTTTTCACGCAGGAGTTGCTGTCAAAACTGCCATAATCCCTTCCTCCTTTTGCTGATAATTTCGTGGCTTTATGGGTTCATTCTAGAGGTGTTCTTACAGCTTTTCATGCATAATTTATGTTGCCTTTCTTGCTCATACATGGCTGCCTTTTCCTGCTCTGTTTTCTGCGCATTTTTCTGTCAAACTGGGATGTTGCTGCTGCGTGTAACGGGCGTGCCTTTCCTGCCCGTTCCAGCGAGGAACGGGGGTGCAGCAAAGCCTGGAACTTCTGTACCGAGACACGGGGGTGTCTCGGTCCAGGCTTTAGAGGTGACACGGGGGTGTCACCCCATTTTTTGCTTGAATCCTTTTCCTGCGTTCTTTAAACTGTTACTGCTGCTGCTGCTGATATATATATATGCTTGATGTGCAGTGTGTGTGTTGCATGCATGGGAGTGGTGTGGTGTGTGCATGGGTTTCATTTCATTTGCATGCATGTGTGGTATATATGTAATGTTTGTGTAATTATGCATGCATGTGTGTGTGTGTTTGTACGTGAATATGTATATATTATATATATATTGTATATTATATATATTATATGTTATTATATATATATTATATATATTTATTATATATTTTAATTATTATTTGATTTAATTTAATTATTGAAATTAATTGAATTCTATTTCGCGTATTTATTCTACTGACTTTTAATTGAACGTTCCAATTATTTATTTTATTCCTAAATGTGAATTTGAATAATATGTATTATGCTTCTTAAATGAATTTTAGATTAATTGATATGCATTATGAATTTATGAATTTATGAATATTATGAATATTGTAAATTTATGAAAATCATATGAATTTATGAATTTATGAAATTATGAAATTGAATGAAATATATGAACGGACGATTTGATTATATGCTTTAAATTCTTTAATCGTGCACATGAACATTTTTATGATATAATAGGATCATTTATGCATTCATATCATATTCACTTCATTGCCGTGCGTCATATATGGTTCATTAAGAGTCTTGAGTCTCACGAACACGTCTTGTGGTCTTTTGTACAGTTTATCTCCAGGGTGGAGAGATCTTGTTCGTTCAGGCACTTGGTATTCGTATCCTTGTATCGTCGCAGTTCAGGTGAGGGTGTTTTCGTTTTAGCTACGTATTAAACCCTACAACCCTTATGTGAAAATTTTAGCCAAAACCTTATGATTATATATATATATGGTTTTCAAATGAGGTTATCGAGTAAAACCTTTCTGAATTATGCGTATGAGCGTATAACTTAAAAATGGTTTTGTAATGAGGCTATGCTCCAAACCGTGTGTCTTCATGCTAGCTACGGAATAGGATGACACAGAGAGGTACGTATATAGCATATGCCGAATTACACGGTAAGGTATGATTTCTTATGATATGATTTATGAATTATGATATGTACTTATGATTGTTATGTTTTGGCGAGACACATTTATAACTTATGACGGAACGGGCCCCGGGACTTAGTATATGTGGCTAACCGAGGAAGCAAGGGCTGACGGGGATCCCATATACTAGTTCCAACCAAACTACGGTGATACCGGCCCTCGCTAGGAGATTTAGCGGGGAATGGGAGCTGAGTGCCTTTGGGGGAGTCATGAAACCCCATTGGCCATTGATTGAGGTGGTCGGGTCTTGCTAACCCGTCCACCACCCGGAGGAAGAAGGTTGGTTAGGATTTACGCCTCTTCTTACATATATGTTTTGATAGAATTGCACCGTGCGGGAAGGCCGGGAAACGGATTGCCCAAACGCATATATTTATGATATGATTTATGGTCTGTGTGTATTATGATATATTGCATGGTCGCCTAATCAATATATTATTGATAATTGTCGTACACGGTCGGAGTTTGGTTGGAGATTATGCACGCTCACTCGCCGAGCCTTATATTTATGTATGATTTATGAAAGTATTGAATTAATATGATTAGTCATAAAATCCGAGCGCTGAATAGTCTTTCTCTTGCCCCTTTTTGGGAACTAATCGCAACTAAAACCTTGCTCGGGATTTATGACTTGCATGTGCATGTTTTGTATATATGTATTGCTCCTGCTCACTCAGTCTTCTAGAGACTGACCCTCTCCCTCCCCGACACTTTAGTGTGCAGGTTTGGCTTCAGAGTTCGAGCTAGGCGGAGGGGTTAGAGTCTTTGTGTTGGTCAAGTTAGGTTAGGAGAGTCTCTGCACTCATATCTGTATTGGAATTATGTATAATTCATTTCAGTTACATCAAGAAAGTGGATACCTATGTACTTATCATGAAATTGGCTTTATTGAGTTTTGCTATGATTTTTTTTAAAAGAGGCCTGAAGTGCCCAATTATACTTATGATTCATATGTTTGAGTTGAGCATGTTGATGTATTATATTTTGTTGATTGATTATCATTGCAGGGTCTAGTTCCGCCTAGCCTAGGAAGTTTTTTTTTATGATTGTCTCCCGTTCGCTATGGTTTGATACGGGTGCGGATTTACTGTTTCGTTACTCGTGTTGAGCCATAGTGCGGGGGATGTGGTGCCTCACGTGCGGGGTGCTACATCCTTAAGTGGTATCAGAGCCCGGTTGCAAAACCGGTGTTCTTAAGTCGTGTCGGAGTCAGTCTAAGTTGAACGGCATAGGGACTATGTGATATTGTGTGCATTGCATCGATCTTGAATATGGAATTTGGTTTCCTCAGGAATTTTGTTGAATTACTTGTTGCATTTTATATGGGTTCTTGTCTTTTGTATTGAATATGTGCCATGAGCATGCACTAATCGCATGCATCTATTCTTGAAATAAGTTATGGTTCCCAGGTTATAAAGATGATATCAAACCACGGCCAAATTTTATGATCACAACAACCTATTGCTAATTCCTTCGGAGGCATGAAAGATAGGAAGGATGCCCAGGAGGAATGTGGAGAATGCTAGCCGAGTGGCATTACAGACTGAGTTGCAATTAATGGCTAGGATTTAGAATGGGAGGTTCGACCTTGACGATGCGATGGCAGAGGAACATTTGGTGGTATAGGAATAGGGGTTAATCAAGGGATGGTTGTGACTCAAAAGAACAACTTATGTGAATCCACTACCTGAAGTGCATTAATTGGATGCAACAGGATCTTGCAATTTAAGGAATGAAGGGAATAAAACCTTGAAGATATAGTGGTCCCCGATTTGGATCATGGAAGAGATACTAGACACTAAGAGGAGTAGAGATAACAGGGGTCCGGTAGAGGCTATGCATCAAGGGTCTACAAAGAAGGACTTCGAACTAAGCCTAGTGATTAGAAGTCGGGTTCTAGAAGGCAAGCATTTGGGTAAACGCAAATAGAGGGAAGGTGGCAATATGGAGAACAGGGTTTGAGTTCATTTTTCCAAATCCCAGTTGAATTGTCATGTTGTGAGGTTAAATTGGAAGATATGGAGCAACAAATGGAAACGAGAAAGAAAGGAAAACATGCGTTCAGGTAGAAACAATTGGAGGTGAACTAAACCCACAAAGGATAAGCGCGGAATTCTTGATCGAGGTGATGATTAGAAGTAAAGGTCGAATTTCGAGAAGAAGTTTGGATACTAACTCTGTGGACGTGGAAGGATTAAGGATTAAGGAATTGCAATCCCGGATAGGGGAAGATACAAGTGATGCAACTCATGGAAAACTTGAAGACCGTGGGAAAGGCAAGGGATAATCACCAAGTCAAAGTAACCTCGGAATTGGAGGAACGAGGAAAAGCTACCGAGCTAATAGCTTACCACCTTGGTGACAGGTTCCAAAACATTCATAGCATGTGCATCATATTTCGCATTAATTGTTTATTCTTTTAACCTTATGTTTATCCGTGCATTTCTAATTGGTTTTGTTACGCTAATGTGTTGTATAAATGCTTGATGTAAACGTGACACATGCATTGCCATTTTAACCCAACATGCATATTAGTGTTTACTTGATAGGAAGTCCTTTCGCCTCAACTATCAAGTATCAGTTCAACCGAGCCGCATCTGAGTTATGAGGAAGAGAAATAATAGGATGACATTAGAAGGAAGGTGAAATTGGGAAATAAGAACTTCTGTTAAGGGATAGGTTAACGGAAACAAGAATTCAGAAGGAGAGATGAGACCAGAGTTCCGGACAAGATTAAGAAAGGAGTTTCGGACATCAAGAGAACTAGGAAAGGAGTGAAAGGCCAAATCTTTGATTTCTATATCAGTTAAACTCCACTTAATGGGAATTACTCATCAAGACTTTCGACAAAAGAAGAATCGATGGAGTTCAACCTGGACAACAGAAATTTAAGGGGGAGAGCACGACCGAGGAACAAATTGACGATTGAAAGGGGTGCTCGAAGAAATATTTCAGTAAGAATAACGAAATTGCAAATTAAGGAGGACCTGGGAGTCCTATTAGTGATGATCAGAAGTAAACAAGACGGCTTGAATAGTTAAATTGTTAAGTGGAAAGTTAAGTTATTCAAATAGGGTTGGAGTCTCTCATTAGGTATAACGGAAATGGCTTGGAGAATATTCCTATGTATAGAACATGGATCTGGGGATAACAGAATTATAAGGGAGCTCCTGGAAACTCCTAAGTCAGAATTGACAAGATAGAGTGTCGAGTTAAGTTGGCATATGATGGAATGATGGCGATCACGAGTAATCCAATAGGGTATGAAAGGGGGTTCAATAATGACAATATTATCAATTCCTCGGTTAGTCCCACAATACTTCGGAAGGAAATTAAGAAGGAACCAAACCAGAAAAGATGATCATTGGAGGATTTAAATCAAACTCCAAAACGCATCAAGAACATTCTGTCTTTGATCCAAGAGATGTAGGGTCAGATACAGAATACAACCTTAAAGGGGTTAAAAGGAATGAATGGATAATATGAACGGAAGATAGAAAAGGATTCGTGTTAAGGTAGATCCTAATGAAGAATACCTCAAGGTAGGGATTGAATCGTCAGGGTTGTCAGGAGTAGTTATCCTTGAGGGTATTTCAAACTCCGATATGGGTAAGATAGTAGCTAGGGACCTAACTTCGAGACGGATGGTCTAAGGGTATTCGGGAGGTCAAACTTGGTTAATTAAAAAGAGTTGGCTCAATGAGGATTAAGAGGAATGACGGAGACTGGGAGCAGTACCAGGCAGAAAGGATCTAAGAAGTATAATCCCTGAAGGATTCATTAATGGTTTCATCGGGGTATCCTGAAGAGGTTAAAGACAAACTGAGCACTGAATCTATCTTCGGGACAGATGATACACTGAACCACGACAACTCACAATTAAAAAAAAAAACTTCGTGACTACGGTGAACGGTATTTATAGCATTCATGAAGCATACATTCATGCGAATTTAATTTAATAATTTCTTTGTTATGTGCTTTGTTTTCTTATCAAGTTAAATTACGTGAAGTAATTGATGATTAACGTGGATGATATTTGATAGTTACCTTGAGGTGGCTTGTGTGATTTTGAATTTGGTTTTGCGTGTGCTGCTTGGGAATATTGGAGACTTCCTTGCTTTATTTATTTTGTTTGAGAGACGGGGTGCTCTCGTTGTTTCTAAGAGACGGGGCTTCTCTTATTTTTGTTTGAGAGACGGGGTTCTCTCATTGTTGCTCGAGAGACGGGGCTCTCTCCTTGTTGTTTGCGAGAGGCGGGGAATCTCTCATTGTTTAATTTCAAGCGTGTTTTGAATCCGAGGACGGATTCTTTTAAGGGGGAGAGATTGTAACGCCCCGGTTTTTCAATTTTATTAATATGCCTTATTTGCTTCTAAATTGCGCAATTTAATTATTTAATTATGTGATTAATTGTTTTTACGTGTTTTATATTTAACCTTATTATAATTATTATTAGTTTATTATATTATATTATATTATATTATCTTATTTTAATATTATAAATTTTGAATATATATTTCGTATATATATATATATATGTTTAATTATATTACTATTAATTTAATGATTATGCTAATTATATGTTATGTTAATTAATCATGGTTTAATTAATTATTTATATATATATATATATATATATATATATATATATATATATATATATATATATATATATATATATATATGTTGAATTATAATTATTGCATGGAAATTATAATTTTGCATGGGGATGATTTCTGCATGAATTTTATTTCATTTGCATGGAATTTTAATGTATTATGCATGAATTTTATGAAATGTGCTTATTAATTATTTTGTGCTTCGTTCTTATATGATATGATATCGAATTGGCACGAATTTGTAATATGTCGTACATATATGTGTTATGAACATGATTTTATGCTCAATTTATATTTTTGAATTCATTTGTTATGTTAACGAATTTAATTTTAATTGAGGAACCAAAACGGGAGCTAACGAGCACTTAGCGTACCCTTGGTTCCGAATTTAATATCTTGAGCTCGGGAACTCGGATTCGAGTTCCGTCAACTCCGCTGAACTCGTAATGAAAATTCGAGTTTAGTAAACTTAGCCTTATAATTTTCCTAAGTCATTTGAAACTCCGAAATCCAACCGAAAAACGAAACGGAAACCAACTGGACCTTGTTGCACTAAATCAGCCATATCTTGGCCAAACCATAACCAAATTAACCATGGTTTGATTCTTTGAAACCCTAACTCAACCCTTTATCATGACATATCAAGCCCTAACCTAGATTATCCTCACACAAGCCCCAAAACTCAGCCAAAGCTTCTGTTCTGAATTCCAGTCCCGTAACCCTTCATCCCTTGGAGATTTTGGAGCTCAAATCTCCTCCAAACTTCAACCAATCATCAAGGTAAGTTAAGGGTTGTATTATATGATTAATTCTGATCATTTTCATCCTTCCATTCACAATTTTGAGCATGGTTTCATCATTTCTGGCCATTTTTCCGAAAATGAAGGTTTTTGGGCAAATTCATGATCTTCTTCGATTCTTAACGGTTTTGATCGATTCCAAGCATGAGAATGATTGTTTTGACATCCTCATTTCATTTATGATCATTGATTACATGGTAGTTGAGGTATTTATGAGTTATCAGTTATGGCACTTGAGAAAACTTTCATGAAAAGTCACGTTTGACAGCTTCTCTTGATTGATCACTTTTGGAACTGATTTCCTTGTTGAATATATGATGTTTTGCTGCACATTTGAGGGACTTATGGACTTGAATGAAATCGGATTGATTGAGTTCAATCTTGCCCTGTTTTCTTCGCGTTTGCTCTGTTTTTTTTTCACGCAGGAGTTGCTGTCAAAACTGCCATAATCCCTTCCTCCTTTTGCTGATAATTTCGTGGCTTTATGGGTTCATTCTAGAGGTGTTCTTACAGCTTTTCATGCATAATTTATGTTGCCTTTCTTGCTCATACATGGCTGCCTTTTCCTGCTCTGTTTTCTGCGCATTTTTCTGTCAAACTGGGATATTGCTGCTGCGTGTAACGGGCGTGCCTTTCTTGCCCGTTCCAGCGAGGAACGGGGGTGCAGCAAAGCCTGGAACTTCTGTACCGAGACACGGGGGTGTCTCGGTCCAGGCTTTAGAGGTGACACGGGGGTGTCACCCCATTTTTTGCTTGAATCCTTTTCCTGCGTTCTTTAAACTGTTACTGCTGCTGCTGCTGATATATATATATGCTTGATGTGCAGTGTGTGTGTTGCATGCATGGGAGTGGTGTGGTGTGTGCATGGGTTTCATTTCATTTGCATGCATGTGTGGTATAATGTAATGTTTGTGTAATTATGCATGCATGTGTGTGTGTGTTTGTACGTGAATATGTATATATTATATATATATTGTATATTATATATATTATATGTTATTATATATATATTATATATATTTATTATATATTTTAATTATTATTTGATTTAATTTAATTATTGAAATTAATTGAATTCTATTTCGCGTATTTATTCTACTGACTTTTAATTGAACGTTCCAATTATTTATTTTATTCCTAAATGTGAATTTGAATAATATGTATTATGCTTCTTAAATGAATTTTAGATTAATTGATATGCATTATGAATTTATGAATTTATGAATATTATGAATATTGTAAATTTATGAAAATCATATGAATTTATGAATTTATGAAATTATGAAATTGAATGAAATATATGAACGGACGATTTGATTATATGCTTTAAATTCTTTAATCGTGCACATGAACATTTTTATGATATAATAGGATCATTTATGCATTCATATCATATTCACTTCATTGCCGTGCGTCATATATGGTTCATTAAGAGTCTTGAGTCTCACGAACACGTCTTGTGGTCTTTTGTACAGTTTATCTCCAGGGTGGAGAGATCTTGTTCGTTCAGGCACTTGGTATTCGTATCCTTGTATCGTCACAGTTCAGGTGAGGGTGTTTTCGTTTTAGCTACGTATTAAACCCTACAACCCTTATGTGAAAATTTTAGCCAAAACCTTATGATTATATATATATATGGTTTTCAAATAAGGTTATCGAGTAAAACCTTTCTGAATTATGCGTATGAGCGTATAACTTAAAAATGGTTTTGTAATGAGGCTATGCTCCAAACCGTGTGTCTTCATGCTAGCTACGGAATAGGATGACACGGAGAGGTACGTATATAGCATATGCCGAATTACACGGTAAGGTATGATTTCTTATGATATGATTTATGAATTATGATATGTACTTATGATTGTTATGTTTTGGCGAGACACATTTATAACTTATGACGGAACGGGCCCCGGGACTTAGTATATGTGGCTAACCGAGGAAGCAAGGGCTGACGGGGATCCCATATACTAGTTCCAACCAAACTACGGTGATACCGGCCCTCGCTAGGAGATTTAGCGGGGAATGGGAGCTGAGTGCCTTTGGGGGAGTCATGAAACCCCATTGGCCATTGATTGAGGTGGTCGGGTCTTGCTAACCCGTCCACCACCCGGAGGAAGAAGGTTGGTTAGGATTTACGCCTCTTCTTACATATATGTTTTGATAGAATTGCACCGTGCGGGAAGGCCGGGAAACGGATTGCCCAAACGCATATATTTATGATATGATTTATGGTCTGTGTGTATTATGATATATTGCATGGTCGCCTAATCAATATATTATTGATAATTGTCGTACACGGTCGGAGTTTGGTTGGAGATTATGCACGCTCACTCGCCGAGCCTTATATTTATGTATGATTTATGAAAGTATTGAATTAATATGATTAGTCATAAAATCCGAGCGCTGAATAGTCTTTCTCTTGCCCCTTTTTGGGAACTAATCGCAACTAAAACCTTGCTCGGGATTTATGACTTGCATGTGCATGTTTTGTATATATGTATTGCTCCTGCTCACTCAGTCTTCTAGAGACTGACCCTCTCCCTCCCCGACACTTTAGTGTGCAGGTTTGGCTTCAGAGTTCGAGCTAGGCGGAGGGGTTAGAGTCTTTGTGTTGGTCAAGTTAGGTTAGGAGAGTCTCTGCACTCATATCTGTATTGGAATTATGTATAATTCATTTCAGTTACATCAAGAAAGTGGATACCTATGTACTTATCATGAAATTGGCTTTATTGAGTTTTGCTATGATTTTTTTTAAAAGAGGCCTGAAGTGCCCAATTATACTTATGATTCATATGTTTGAGTTGAGCATGTTGATGTATTATATTTTGTTGATTGATTATCATTGCAGGGTCTAGTTCCGCCTAGCCTAGGAAGTTTTTTTTTATGATTGTCTCCCGTTCGCTATGGTTTGATACGGGTGCGGATTTACTGTTTCGTTACTCGTGTTGAGCCATAGTGCGGGGGATGTGGTGCCTCACGTGCGGGGTGCTACATAGAGTTTCCCACATACGGCGCCAAACTGATCCGGCTCAAAACTGGTCGAGCTGAGATAGAGATCTAGTTGGCAAGTTCAGGTCGATCAATCAAGAATTTATAAGTGTGGGCTCTTTATCGATCTGAAAACACTCAACTTGGGTTTGGTCCAGTTTTGGCTCTCCGACGCTCAAGTCAGTATTGGATTGTTAGAAAGAGAAATAAATGCTATTGAATGCTATTCAGTGCTTACCAACAACTGTTCATGGGAGACGTGTTTATAGCCTTAGCCAATTAATACAGTAGTGCGTGTACGACAGCTATGCATTAATTGCGGTCGAGCGATTGACCAGAATGGGGAATGCTTGAGCTCACCTAGGGGGCACAAAGCGCGCCATTTTTCCCCCTTGGGTAAAACTAGGTGCAGGAGAGTATTAATTACGTCTAAGTACGGCAGAGCCAGGGAATGGGAGAGTGACTGTGTCCCGACAATGAAGCGTCTAGGGCGTGGGAATGTCGGGCGACATTAAGTATAGACCTGGGGGATCGATAGCTGGTTGCCTGATTCCACTTGCCTAGGGGAGATTGAAACGGACTTGGGATGACCGCACTTCGGGCGTGGCGCCTTAAGTGAGGATTAGGGCAAGATCGATCTGGCCCTTGTCCCATCGATCCGGGCACTTGTGCAGAGGGGGGTTAGATCTGAGGTCGAGAGATCGATTAGAGTTACTTAAGCCCGCGCGGTACTCTTTGTAGGACATAGGGGTCAAGATCGAAACCACGTGCGGGACATGTGATTCGTCTTGGGTCGGTCAGGATATTTGTTTGTTTATTTGATGTTTAGATATTATACATGAAAACAGTATGATTACTAATTGATTTATAACATGGGAACCTTATAAACTATCTTTATCTTAAGTTTTAACCTAGCTAGGGCGGAAAAATGAAACAAATACACAATGATATATACAGACCAATTGCAACTCATCTAAACATTTATAGCGATAAGTATATTATAATTACTATTTAATTGAATATCTTTGTTAATTTCCAACCATACAAGCGAAATCACTTATTTTTATTATATTAGTTTTGTCAAATCAAGTTCGGAATAAAATTATTTTAAATTTTAATTTTTTTAAAATTTGGATTCAATTCGATCGAAACAACTAATTATAATAACAAATATATTACATTTAATATATATTTAATATATGATCGTTGATCGTTTTGTAAAAACTTTCTAAAAAATATACTACAAGTATATCACACTTACTCTTCCTTGGCCAATACAAATTGATTCAAGTGATTAATGAGTTCATTCTCCATAAGAATGATTTAGGTTCAAATCCCAACTTGCGGTATATGTTAAAAAAAAAAAAAAAAAAAAAAAAAAAAAAAAACGCACTTACTTCCCCTTCCATTAACTGGATCACACTAAATTACATAATGGAAATGGAAGAAAATATCAGATCCCACTCTCCCCGACCAATCACATGACCTGCACAAAACACACACTAGCTACTATATATATCCATCCAATTACACGCAAGTAATTCCCATAACAGAGAAAAAGGTTTGCCAATCCCAAAACGATGGCTACCACTATCCTCTTCGCACTAGCCACACTCTTTTTCACACTTTCCCAAGCCCTTCAAACCCCCAAATCATGCGGCATTCTGAATAATGATCGGAATAACCTCCAAGTCATCCATGTCAACAGCCCCTGCTCCCCCTTCCGCCCCAAAACGCCACTCTCATGGGCGGATTCCGTCCTCCAAATGCAGTCCGACGACAAAGCCCGCCTCCAATACCTGTCCAGCCTCCTCGTGGCCGCCGCCCCCAAGCGGCGCTCCATCGTGCCCATAGCCTCTGGCAGGGCGGTGACCCAGAACCCCACCTACATTGTCAGGGCCAATATCGGAACGCCGCCACAGACGCTGCTCATGGCCATCGACACCAGCAACGACGCCGCGTGGGTCCCTTGCGCAGGCTGCGATGGGTGCTCTGCCGTCGGTTTTGATCCGGCCAAGTCTGCCACCTTTAAGCCCGTGGCGTGCGGCGCCGCGCAGTGCAGCCAGGTACGTTGTTTTTCAAGTGGATTGTCTTGCGCCACGCGCCAACGCGCCACCGCCTGGGTGTGGTTTTTCGGTTTGTCACATGATGGGTGGTGTTATTTGTGTGTGTGTGTGTGTGCGCGTGCTCATTTGTCATTATTCTCTGCTGCATTGTGGCTTGTAGAGGTCTTACCAGGACCCGTGAAGATAATTCATGTCATGGATTGTTTTCAGCCTTCAGGAGTGCAGCAGAGAGAATGCGATTGATGGATCAATTCATTAGTACATGCACACATGCTAGTATATATATATATATATATATATATAGTATTTCTGAGTAAAGATTTGATGTCACCAAATTGTATGATTTTTCTTTTCTCTGTTCCATGTCAGGTTGGCTTATTGATAGGGGTCGTATTAGAGTTTTGGAATATACATTTACGTTAGTACTGAGAATTTTATACTTTTAATTTTTTTCACCCGTTTTGAATATAAAATTAAAGATAAAGATTTTATATATATCTTTCCTTTTTTTTTTTTTTTTTTTTGAAACAAGATTTTATATATATATCTAATTAGTTAAATGATTATAGCTGAATTCTGATATATGATTCCAGCTAGATCAAACATTTGGTTTTAGTAAGATATAAGGTTAAATGAGGATTGAGAAGTAAAAAAGTTTATGGGATGTATTAACTTTGAAATATATTTTTTTTCCCTTATATAAGAGAGTTCTTATATAAGGACTAAAAGTGAATAATTTTTGACAACATGAGTATAGCGGTATAGCCTATAGGACTTAGGACTATATGATCATATAATTTGACCTCCCACTTAACCTTGAATGCTAATGCTTTTCAATTTCTATCCAACATTATACTCTATAAAACACATACTGCATTACTTATCATAAATAACATCACTGTTAAATGTTAATTATGTAATGTATTCAGCTAACACACTTTTATTTGCATCAAATTTAACTCAAGGTACCAAACCCAAGCTGCAGCGGCGCCACCTGTGGCTTTAACCTGACATACGGCGGCTCCACTGTGGCGACGGGCCTTGTGCAGGACAACATCACCTTAGCCACCGACACCGTCTCCGGCTACACTTTCGGCTGCATCAACAAGGCCACGGGCACCTCCATTCCGGCCCAAGGTTTATTGGGCCTGGGCCGAGGCCCATTATCCCTATTGTCCCAAAGTTCTAATCTTTTTCAGTCAACATTCTCCTACTGCTTGCCAAGCTACAAATCTCCCAATTTTACTGGATCGCTGAGATTGGGTCCAAACAGCCAGCCGCAGAGGATCAGAACCACCCCATTGCTTAAAAATCCACGACGATCATCGTTTTACTATGTTAATCTTATGGGAATTAGGGTTGGAAGGAGAGTTGTTAGCATTCCTCCAAGTGCTTTTGCATTTGATCCTAATACTGGAGCAGGGACAGTCTTTGATTCAGGTTTTTTTTTTTTTTTTTTTTAAGTTATTTGAATTAGTGTGGATTTTTTATTATTTATTATTTGAATAAATTGAAAATAAACTCATATATAATTATTAGTTTAATAGGTTTGGGATATTTCGAAGACGTCGTTTACTTTCACAGGAAATATTTTTGGCGGATGGGATAATGGAGATTTTTTCAATGGATTAACTAGTCATTATCTATTATTTACTTTAAAGATAAATATCATGTTTTCTTTAATTAGTGGTATACTTTACATGTGACAGATGAATTTGCAGCATATGATTAATGAGAATTATGTTACTTAAATTTACGTTTCGCAACAGGCACGGTGTTCACCGTCCTCGTGAAGGAGGCGTACACCGCCGTGAGAGACGAGGTCCGCCGTCAGATGGGCAGTGCCATCGTGACGTCGCTCGGCGGCTTCGACACTTGCTACAGCGTTCCGGTGACTGTGCCTACCATAACTTTCATGTTTCCCGGCTTGAACATGAGCCTCCCTCAGGATAACTTCCTCATCCGCAGCAGCGCCGGGACCACCTCCTGCCTCGCCATGGCCGCTGCCCCGGACGTCGGCGTAAACTCCGTCCTGAACGTGATCGCCACCTTCCAGCAGCAGAACCTCCGCGTTCTTATCGACGTTCCCAACTCCAAGCTCGGCATCGCGCGTGAGCGTTGCAGCTAGATAACTTCGTAATATATTTGCTGTTTTATATGAGTGTCTGGAGTTGGGGTTCATTTTGAAATTTTATTTTGTTAATGAACTTGATGAAACTTTCTCGATGGGATCTGAAATGAGAGTATGAGACCATGATTGATAGTTCTGTTACCGAGAATTTGTCACGGGTTGCTGAAATTAGATTTGGAGGAAATTAATTTTTACAGCAACAAATTGAATACTATATCATATTAAAAGCTCTCCTACTTTAAAAAAAATAAAAATAAAAGTAGTCATCATTAATTTTTGTGATAGGTACTTCATACGAAATATTTTATAATAGCAGCAATTGTATATGTATAAACATCAATAATTCTATTTAACTTGTCGCAATTAAAAATTGAGGATAATTTTGGTAATGAAGACAATTAAAGAAGTCAAATGGATTGGGTAGGGTTGCTCCCTCTGAGCCCGTCATTGCAACGTCCCGTCTTTCGGAACAGGTAAAACCTGTGGAAACGTTCGATAGTATATATTATATTTGTTCGATGTATTAATTTCCAACTACTTGTCCTTAATTGCCAAATTTGCAAAGAATGAACACCTAAGCGCATTTTATTACTAATTCAAAAGTATGATCACTTAATTGCACAAATTACATAACTTAGAGGATAGCTAATTAAAATGGGATTAAAGTCAAGATATAACTTTATGACTCATTCATTTAATTAATGTTTGTATGCTTTTTATAAAATATCATAGTCTTTCATTTTATTCCATTTCATTCCAAGAATTTCAAGAACACACAAAGCATTCTCTTCTTCCTTCTTGCTCCTTCATCTCACGTACACCACCCCATATCCACACACTTTCATCCCAAGTTCACTTCTTTCCAATTGAAGGTAGAATCCATGCTTCTCTTCATGCATAAACATACTTCCATGGTTTAATTCTTACATAAGCATGAGTTTGCATGCATGGGTTGAAGTTATATGGAAGCTAGGTTATGGAGAATTATATAGCAAAGCATGTTAGTTGTAGAATCATATATGTTAGAAATCATGTGCTAGGAAGAATTCAAGAAGCTATCATGCATGATTCATGAGTTAGGAAATCTTGAGGTTTATTAATGGAGTTGATGGTTTTGAGGATGATGATGATGGATATTAAGCATGAGTTCTTGGCATATATTTGATCCTTAAGTGCTTCTAAGTGTGCTTTTATGTGTGATGAGATGAGAATATTTGATTCTAATGGTATCTTTGCAAGCTTGGATGGTTGGGTGAACAATTGGCTTCCTTCCCTGTTTCTCCCCTGTATTCCCCTGCTTTTTCCTCGTTCCAGACATGTCCGCACTGCCTTGCGGCTTCCCCGTTCATTTCTCGCACGGCCTTGCATAACTCTCGAATTTTCAGCAAAATTTATTACGCACGGCCGGGCAGGTTTTTAGGCCAAAAGTTGCACGACCGTGCAGACCTCAAATGAGCTCCGATTGAGCTGCATTTCGGATCAATGAAACCTCTTTGAGTGTAGAGCATTCTCCAATTGGAATCACCTTAAAATCAGTTCTGAGGAGGGAGATATGATCGATCCAAAATTGTGTCACCAATCTGTCGGAAATCTGCACTCACTCAAATTTGCACCTATGCCATTTTTAATCCACTTTGAACTAAAATTTGAGCCATATATGGTTGGAAAGCCCTGTTTGTCTACTTTCATTTCCAAACAAAACTTAATTCTAGCTTCTCAAACTTAAGATATACCCAATTCTTTAAAGCTTGCGCGTTTGGAGAAAACTGTCAGTTTTGCTAAGTTTTGCCTAAATGCCCATTTCTTGCCTTTTTCATCGTTTCTTTCCATTTATTGAACCTCATATGTGCTATATATTCTCTAATTCAAGTTTAAATGCTCTTATATAGGTATATGGTTTTACTAAAGTTGCATGAAAGACGTGTAAACTTGCCCTAAATGATCTTCAATGTGAAAATTTATTCCCAAAGTGCCATGATTGCTTATATTTGTCCATTCCTTGCATAATTACAATCTCATTGCATATGAATCTATACTCATATAATTTCATGACATTGTTTAGCATTGTCAAGCGTCTCTAGTTGGTCCTTTTGAGTCTAATGTCGACCATAATCGTGTCTTTTGTTCAGGTGATCCTCCCAAGGACCCGGTGGTTTAGATTGTATCTTGTTTTGGTTCTCTTTTTCGAGGTCGTCAAGGTGAGGTTTATTCTCTTGCTGTAACCAATACTTAAACCGGTATGACCTCCATGTTTTAGATTGTTATCCGCATGTGGAATAATATATATATAGTATACCTATCTATTAAATACGTGATTGTCTACCGTTTTATTGATTATGTTGAAAAGAAAATTTCAAGTATTAATGAGTCATATATATATGTTTTCTCACGTGCATTCATGCTCTTGGAAAATGGTAATGATAAATGTTTTGCATGTCTTGCATTAATCGAGCACGTGTTTATTGATCCCTTTTAGCTTGTTTCCATTGAAGGCTGTTAAGCTATTTTCTCGCTGCATCTTGCAAAGAGTGTGGGAATGCTCGCAGCTTGATTTGATCTTCCGTGACCCCCGGTGGCATGGTGGAACAACATAACGTATAGAAGTCTTGGAGATGTTGGTGAGGGTTTTCATTCTCCTTACCACGAAAGTGTTGGAAAACACGAAAGAGTGCGCAGCGGAAGTTTAAAATTTTTCCACAAGTTTAATCGTTGTCTTGCAATTTTCGTACTGTAACGTTGGGAATAACAAGAAACTCACTTTAATTGAAGCTTTCTTGTGATGTCGTTACCGCCTAACGAACAGTACCCTTCAAGCGGAAAGTCCCTCGAACGGTCATTCGATTTAGACTCCAAAGTAGAAGGCCTCCAAAGCGTATCCACACCAGTCCTAAAACACGATCAAACAAGTGAGAATGCTAGTTCTATAGCTTGTGTTAATGGCTAGGATAATTTTTTGCTTTGAAAACTTTTCTTTTAATTTTTCTCAAAAACTTAACACTTCGTGAGTGTTGGTCTAAGGAATAAGAGAAGCACCACCCTTAGTATATATACTATGGGGTTCAAAAATCCCTAGGGTTTCATAAACCTAGTGGACTTTGTTTTCTTGCTCACTAATTAACTAATTAATTATTTAATTTAATTGGAGAAAATAAATTCCCAACTTGTTCTCCAAGTCTTGCAAGAATAACCTTCTCTCTCCTACAATAGGAAGTTAGACTTTTCAACTTTCCTAAAGTTAAAAGTCAATATTCAATAAAACAATTAATTCTCAATTAATTATTTATTGGGTTAAGTTTATTTGAGAATAGTCTTAACAATTAATTCAATAATTAATTAAAAGACTAAAATTAATTAATTATAATTTAATTAATTAATTCTAGAAAATAATTCACGTGTAACATAATTACAAAAATGGAACCTCGTACGTGCCACGTGTGCATGACACGTGGCAGTCACGTGTCCTTGACACGTGGCAATGCCCACGTGTTACAATCCCCATTTTTTATCAACAATTTGATCGTTCGTTAATCATATTAACATCCTACCATAACCCTCGTGTTCTGGCATTTGTGTGTGACCCTTTAGGTTCATTATTCGATTAGCAGTGACAACAATTAATTAATTCTCTAATTAATTAATCACTTCACAGATCACACTACCGTAATCTAGCAATGGGTGTGTGACCCCTAGCCGAAGAACGAAATGAATCGAAGAACCGTTCAATCAATGACAATCAGTGAAATACGATCCTCCTACAACTCCATCTCTCAATCAAGAACTAAGGCATGGGAATATTCTCAGAGCACAAATATTCTTGATCTTTAAAGTTAAGTTCGTTTCATATCCATTTCGATCTCAATCCTAGAAAACCCCATTTTCTAGATGTCTTGATCTTTATCCACCTTGGCCAAGGGTTTAATGTTTAATGGACTACGAACAACTCAATCAGTAAGAGATCATTCTTGTTCTTAACCAGTGTAGGTCCTTTATTGATTCTACTAATTCTACATATGCCACTTGTGTAATCCCAACATAGACCGTGGTTCAGGTGTCTATATGGCGACACCCTTTTGAGCCTATATCAAAGATTAGAGAGTTAGCTCATATGAGACATTACAGAATCTCAAGTCTAAGGATTAATGAATCACGTCATTGACCTGTGAGATATTTCCTAATCTGGAAGTTTCAGGAAACTTCCTTTCCCATTCAGGAATGTTCTCACGCGGGACATCTCAGTGATGAAGTTCTTGTAACAATCACCCTTATGTATTATGAACACATCAACGTATGCACTTATCACTCCATGAAACTGAGTGATCCTTCAAAAGGATATAATCACATAAGCAAGTCTCAGCAGAGTCAAGGTCGACACTCTCACTGTCTGTCGGACTCATTGACTTGGAGAAGTTTCTAATCCTCGCCTATGGAGTTAAGAACTTGTTTCATGTGTCGTTCTCATAACGACAAAGTTCTTAATGGCCTCATCGGATTAGGGGAGTTCAATACATGCAAAACATAGTCAACCCAAACAGACATAAATAAGCACATAAAGAAGTGATTGTCTATGAACAAAAACATCTCGTTTATTATTCAAAGACTGTTTGTGATTTCACAAGGAAATAGTAAAGCAAACATCTGCTTTAAGGGCACTATTCCTAACAGAAAGATGGGGAGCAAGTGTATCAACCTTGTTCTAAGCTCGAAATTGGCAGCAACCTCTGGAAAAGTGATGCAGAGGGGCTGCTGGGTGGTGGCTGGGCGTTCCTGTTGGCTCATAGTCACGCGAGCCAGTGGATCCTTTGCCATCGTTAAGGTATGGTCAAACCTTACGGTCAAACCTGTCTTTTTGTCTTCGGAATGTTCCGACTCAGTGCCTGACCCTTTAGATTTGATAAGATCGGAATTCTCCTCCCGATTCTAGCGCGTTTTGGTTTGTTTCCTCAACGATCTTACAGCTTTCTCGATCTCTGGATCGTATATTGGCTGGTCTACTTCGCGAATACTTCTGTTCATAAAAAAAAATTAAATTCAATTGGTACCAATCCCCGGCAACGGTGCCAAAATTTGGCAAGTGTCGAATCCGTCAAAATAAAATATAATCCAGTTTATGACTAAAATAGAGTATAGCGCAAATGGCTCGAATCCACTGAGATTGAAAGAAAATAATTCAAGTTAATCACAGGAAAATTCACGAGAATTAACAAATAAAGTCGGGTGTTTTAAAAGTTTTAACTAAACTAATTAAGCTAACTAAACAATTAAAATAAACTAGAAGAAAACACTAGATCACTTAAGAGTGTTGGGAATAGTGCCCTAGAAAGCTTGTATGCTTTGGGACTTTCCTTATATCACAGACAATCTTTGAATAATATACTAATGATTGTAATCACAAGCGAACACTTCTTATGTGTCAATACGTGTTTTTTGTGTTTCCATTACGTGTGCATGTCTAGAAGTCCCCTAATCTGATGAGGCCGTTAAGAACTTTATCATTATGGGAATGACACATGAAACAAGTTCTTAACTCCATAGGCGAGGATTAGAAACTTCTCCAAGTCAATGAGGCCGACAGACAGTGGGAGTGTCGACTTTACCTCTGTTGAGACTTGCTTGTTTAGTTGTGTCCTTAAGAAGGATCATCCTATTTCATGGGGTGTAAAGTGCATAAGTTGATGTGTACACAATACACAAGGGTGCTTGTTGTAAGAACAAGTTCACTGAGAGTGCCCCGCGTGAGAAGATTCCTAAATGGGAAAGGACGTTACTAGAACTTCCAGATTAGGAAATATCTCACATGTCAATGACGTGAGGAATTAATCCTTAGACTTGAGATTCCGCATTGTCTCATATGAGCTAACTCTGTAATCTTTGATATAGGCTCAAAAGGGTGTCGATATATACGCACCTGAACCACGGCCTATGTTGGGATTACACAAGTGGCATATGAGAATTGTTGGGATCAATAAAGGACCTACACTTGTTGTAGGCAAGATGATCTCTTATTACACAAGTCATTCATGTTCCATCCTAAAATCCTTGCGCAAGGTGGTTAGATCAAGACATCAAGAAAATGGGGTTTTCTTGGATTGAGATCAAATGGAATACGAAGGGAACTTTGTTTTAAAGTTAAGATTAGTAGGGCTCTCTATATTCCCATGCCCTAGATTTTAATCGAGAGATAGGATGGTAGGAGGATCGTATCCCACATGTTGTCATTGACTGAAAGGTTCTTTCGAATATACATTCACATTTCGGGTAGGGGTCACACACCTATTACTAGACTATGGTCGTGTGATTTGTGAGGTAATTAATTAATAAAGTGTATTAATTAATTAGGCTCACTGCTAACTGAAATTGAACCTAGAGGGTCACACACAAATACCGGGTTCAAAGGGTATTGTTAGAAAGATCAAGTAATTGATCGAAACGAGACCACATGTGTATGGTACACGTGTGCGAGTCAAGAGCGCGTTTGGACGCGTGACTCCAATTACATAATTGGATCATGTGTTAATAATTGTAGAATTAATTATTAAGTCCAAATATAATTAATTGGAGAACTAATTATAAAGCCAAGATATAATTAATTGGAGAATTAATTATAAATCCCTAAATATAATTAATTGGAGAATTAATTATATAGCCGAAATAAAATTAATTTGAGAATTAGTTTTAGCCTATTAGAATTAATTAGTGAATTAATTCTAAAGTCCTTGATAGAATTAATTGGAGAATTAATTATAAGTATTTAATTATTTACTTGTTCTAATTTGATTAGAATAAAGAAATAAATAAATATCTTCTATTTTATTATTCTAAAGTATTAATTCTAATATGATTAGAATAAATATTATTAGGATAAGATATTTAATTATTACTAGAATAATTAAAGATTTCGAAATTAGATATGAGCTCTTTTTCTAGAGAAATAAATATCTTATTTTAGACAAGATAATTTTACTTGGAGAGAAAGAAAAGATAGAAGAAAAGTCAAAGTAGGAGACCATCTCCTACAAGACTTTAGGGTTTCGAACCCTACCCTATAAAAGGGACTAGGGGGTTCGAATTTTGGCCTTACACGTGATGTGGAGATCACGTCCAAACTTCATGGAATTTTGGAGATAATTCTCTTACTCTCCTTTCTCGTTTCTTGTTTATTTAATACGCATGTTACAGTACTAGCATACTCACTAACATGATTTGAATCTAGGTTGGTGTGGATTAATACTTTAGAGGATTTCTACTTTGGAATCTCGAAGAAAGAATCGTTCAAGAAACGGGGATTCATGTCGCATGAAAAACGTATGAGGGCGGCTCAAAACATTTCAAGAAAACTTCAATTGTTGTAAGTTTCTTATAATCCCATAAGTTTTGAAACGAACATTTCAAGATCACGATCCCTTTTGGAAAAAATTTTAAACTTCCGCTGCTTTAACTCTGCTGTTTTCCAACAGAGAGTTAGTTTTGATAAATCAATGGAAAGACAATACCTAGCTAGGAATTATAATTCAGTTAAGACATCGATCATAGACGCAAAGATAAATTCAAGTTATTTAAGTAGATTAGCTATAGCAGATAAAGACACTCGACTCCTCTTCGTTTTCTCTTGAATCATAGAATAATCTAGAGACACTCGACAATTATTCCCGAATCAATTTACAACCGCTAGAGACACTCGACAGGATTTAATGAATGTCTGCATTAAGAATCAAGAAAACACTAATCCGAATTAACTTAATCACAACCACGTTAGATTTAAATCCGATTATTAACTCCCTTAACAAGTTGAGAACTGCAACCGATCCTTCTCGTTAATGTACCACAAACATCAATCATGCATTACATATACTTCATGCAATCAAGAATGGTTTTATGCAATTAACCTACCTAGATGATTCGGTCGTAATCACTTAAACAAATAAATCACAATAACACGACACTCGGAGAATTAATAAATACTTGAAATTAAATTGAATTATAAAATAAATTCGGTCTCACGATGCCAAAATTAATTCCAAAGGTTCCAATAATTAAGTTCAAGACTTTATTTGTACGCAGGCCCAACTGGAATAATCAGCCTAAAAATTCTCTTCAACTTGGGTCTTTACCAATTAATTCCAAAGATGCAGCCCACGCACACAAGCTCAGTCCAAAAGTCTTCTCTTTTTAGTCCAGAACTCCCAATAAAATAAGTAAAAGGCCCAATTGCACCCAAAACACGAAAATACATCACGGCACTAATATATATCAAATAAAAGCACTAAGACAAGGCCATAAACTCATAAATATTCGAAAATAATGCACGCTAACACATTTCGTATACGGGCCGGGTATATGTACAGGGGATGTGTTAGCCTAGTGTTCGGGGTGCTACACATGTATTTGAAGAGTCCCGCTTTTTATACTGGGGAGTAAAAGACAAAAAGTACAAAAAAAGTTCGAATTCACATAGTAACTATACAAAGCTTGTGTTTAATGAAAGCTGGAGGGGAGGGACATTCTTTGGGGAGAAATATAATTTTTAATTAATTAATTGTTGTTAATTAATTTTAACACAAATTATGTTTAATTTGTTCAAGGGGGTTAAGAAAATCCCCACATAGCAGATATGCCGACGTGGCAAGTGGTCCCCAATAATTTTTAATTGCGAGAAAACGTATGGTTTTAATCATAATTTATTTTAGATAATTACAATTAATTGTGTATGTGGGATTTGGTCGAGATGTGGCGAAATCCCGTTAGTAAACTTATTAAGGAGTTATTATCTCTCAAGATACAATGAAGAGGAAGCTTGGAAGCCTTGTCAGGAAAAGGCTGAATTTTGCACGGATTTGGCCAGGCAAGGCCAACAAGGAGTTCTCTGGCCAATGGAGATCTTTGAAACATCCAACTGCATCGAACGTGAAGAGGCCACTCGGGTTGGGATAATCACTTCCTTAATAATTGCTTAACAGAAATTTACTTTGTCCCTTATCTCGTATTATTTTTCTTATTTTTTGCGTAATTTCGTTAAATTGTGTTGACACGGCCGTACTACCAAACTCGACTTAATGCCAAGAATTGCACGTGTTTGCCGTGGAATGCGTCAAACTCCAAAAAAGACGATAATAATAAAATAGTCTTCTGAAAAAAAAAAAAAAAACTAAAAGATCTAGTGATAATATTGAAGACAAAAGCAACGACCCATACTAACTTGGACTGAAAGCGCTCCCACGACGTCCCCACACGGTGACTCCTTCCAATCCATATCCCGTATCCGAAGACCAAACTGCTCTTGGTAAACGCTAAACAACAAACATACAACTTTTTACGAAAATTCAAAGCCGGTCATCAAACACCACTTGATCCAACAGGATTAGTTGTCAAAAATATCTGCTTTATTTTTTTCCAAGATTGTTTGAGTTTGATTACAAGTCAGTAGGGATGTTTATTGTAAATTGACCCGACTTTAGCTTACGTGATCATAACCATGTCAACAACTGCAATTGTTATCAGTCATATTTGTTGAATTGTATTCGTTTGTCGATGAGAATAGTTCTAATGTAGAAAGATAAACTGCATGATGATAACAAAACTTCGTGAAATTTTAGGATTTGGATCTCCTGAGGTTTGTTATTGTTACATTAATATTATTTCATAATAATAATAATAATTTTTATAAATCCAACTTTTATGTTTTGTGCATAGGAAAACGAAAAACAATATAATTAAAATTTTAAGTTTCCCATGTTACTATGTTATCATTATTAAATAAATATTTGTTCAGCAATTCAATTAGTTTTACTACTAAAAGGAAAAATTCATACAAGTTAGGTACTTAGTTTCATATATGAACCTAATCAACGTTGATATGGGCCCTTTGGATAATTAGGAATATTATTACAGTAATTGGGCCCAGGGAGATTATCATTCATTACTCAGGAAAAAGGTGAGCCCAAACAAAGTAACGCTTGGTGGGCCTGAAGGATTGCTATTGTGGCCCGACTCATTAGGGCACAGCCCTGTTGTCTCTTACAAGATCAGGACACGTGGAGAAAAGAGATTGAATCACTGTTCCCTATAAATACCAACTCGTGTCAATCAGAAAGATAAGCTAAAAATTCCTTTGAAAGCTGGTATAATTGATTGATCATTATTTTGGGGCGAGAACTGACTTAATCCAGTGGAGGGGCTTCACAGGGTAGCTACCCTGTGGTCCTTCTAACGAAGCATCGGCCTTTTTTGTCTAGGTACTCAGAGAGATCGTGTGTTGCAATCAACAAGGTCGCTTGTGACACGTGAGATACGATACTTAGGTCGTATCATTTGGCGCCGTCTGTGGGAAGCAGGTTTTTATAAAATCCTTCCTTGGGATCTCTAAGAAGTCTTAGGCGAGAATGGCAGACGAAGGCCATCAAAATGGTGTGGATAAGACTAGGGAGCAATCTCCGACTATATCCAATGAGATCGATACTTGGGTGTCTGAGGAGCTGGCGCATGCAGTGGAGGGGGCATCTGATAACCAAGTAACGCCTGAAGTACTGAAAAAAATGATGTCAGCCTTAAGTAAAAGGGTGATTCAGCAGCTAACTCCTCATGGCGCTGCGGCTACAGTAGCAACGCAAGATAAAAGGAAGGAGAAAGAAGGATCCCCGGTTCGAAGGGTAAATTTGTTTCAGGATCCGCTGACCAAGTTACCGTACGACGCTCTTCAAGAGGATGAGCAGATCTTGGCTCTGGAGGAGCAAATCAGATTATTGAAGCAAAAGAAGAGTGGTATTGAGAAAAGAGTAATGGATCCTCATGTACTACGAAGTGGATCGGTTTTCCACCATACTATCTTAGAGGAAACCTTATCTCCAGGGTTCAAGATTCCGGACTTGCCCAAATATGACGGGACAACTGACCCGAAGGAGCATATTGTAGCTTTTGGAAACATCATGCAACTACATGGGCAATCGGAAGCTATCAATAGTCGTATTTTCATAACCATCTTGACGGGCAGAGCTCAAGAATGGTTCACGAACTTGCCGGCAGGGACGGTTGTGTCTTTTGACCAGCTCTACCGGAAGTTCACGTTTCAGTATGCTAGTAAGTCTAGATCGCAGAGGTCCGCAACGTACTTATTCCAGATCAAGCAAGGGGATAACGAAAGCCTTCGGGACTTCATCACGAGGTTCAATGATGAGGCTCAGGAGGTTCCCGACCTGCGTATTGACATTCTGAGCAGTATTCTAATACAAGGGTTGAAGAGGGGCTCTCTCAGCAGAGCTTTGGCAAGAAAGACACCTCAGTCGATGGCCCAACTCATGGAAATTACAGAAGAATATATAGCTGAGGAGGAAATTGATGCTATGAAACGAGGCCTTGAGAATCATTCACAAGGCAAAAGTAAACCCAGGGAGAGGGACGACAACTTGAAGGAGGAGAGAAGCCAGGGTAGCGATCCTTACGAAACAGGACGCAAGGGAAGGTATAACAACTATCCTCCCTTGAAGATGTCCAGGGCAGAAGCATTGATGACAATCGATGCTAATGTTCTGCAATGGCCAAGGCGTACCAGGCCATCTCCTAACCAGCGGAATTCAAGAAAGTATTGCCACTTCCACCGTGAAAGAGGACATGACACGGAAGATTGTTGGAATTTGATGGATGAGATAGAGAGGCTTATACGGCAAGGTTACCTTCAAAACCTGATACGAGACGATGTAAGATCTCGAAGCCCAAATCGACGTCATCAGCGATCTGGGCTAGCGAACGACCGGAAGGTACGAGATGGTTGTCCGAGAGATGTGCAGCATCGTTCCCGGTCCATTGAACGAAGTCTGGGGAGGCGTGTTGAGCCCCGCATTGTGGCAGAACCAGACAATGGAGGTAATTTAGTAGAAGGACAGAGGGAAGGTCACGACCCGCAGCCTCGAAGGGTGATCCATACCATTGTAGGAGGGCCCACATCAGGGGATAGTAGGAAGGCACGAAAGCGCTATGTCCGAGTGTCTGGTATGACCCGGTATGTTGATGGAAGAGATGTGATGCTTACATCCCCAAGCCCAAGGATCTATTTCGACGACACAGATCTGGAGCATATCCAATTCCCTCATGACGACCCGCTTGTCATCACGATGGATATAGGGTCTTGCATTGTTGAGAGAGTACTGATAGATAGCGGGGCTTCGTCCGACATCATTACCGCTGAATGTCTACGAGCTATGGAACTCGATATGTCATTATTGTCACACTTAGCTACCCCGCTTCGAGGGTTTGGAGGTTCAGAGGTGACACCGCTTGGCGTTATAAACCTCACTACCACACTGGGTAAGGAGCCACTCCGAAAACAAGTGATGATTAAATACGTGGTCGTGGATTTACCATTAGCGTATAATGTAATATTGGGGAGGCCGGGTTTAAACGCCTTCAGAGCTATAATTTCTACGATGCATCTTAAGCTGAAGTTTCCTACGAAGTGGGGTGTTGGCGAGGTACGAGGTGATCAAAAAGCTGCTAGGGAATGCTACACTGTACAAACTGACTCTCGAAAGTCGAAGCCGGTAGCGAGGCAAGTCGACAAACTATGCTCAAATAGCAAAATAAAACCAAAAGAGCCACCCCTGAAATTTGAGGGGAGGATCGAACCGTCTGAACATAAAGAAATTCAGTTGAAGCCCGGGGACCCAGAGAAAACAACGAGGATTGGATCCGAAATGCAGTCGGATGTCGAAGTGAACCTGATTAACATCCTCGTGGAAAATTCAGACTTGTTTGCATGGTCGGCGTCGGACTTCGAAGGTATAGATCCCCGCATCGTGGTCCACAGGTTAAATGTGGACCCGTCTTTCAGGCCAGTGAGGCAGAAAAAACGGGCACATTGCGCCGAGAGGGATAGGATTATTGAGCAAGAAGTAGCTAACCTGCTCGAAGCAGGGTACATTGTCGAGGTGCAGTATACTGATTGGTTGTCTAATGTTGTGGTGGTGCCTAAAGCAGCCGGAAAGTGGAGGATGTGTACTGATTATACTAATCTAAACAGGGCTTGCCCCAAGGACTCGTATCCCTTACCACGCATCGACACCTTGGTGGATTCGACTTCGGGGTGTGCGTTACTGAGCATGATGGACGCATATCAAGGCTACCATCAGATATTTATGGCTAAGGAGGATAGTATCCATACTTCGTTTGTGGTCACAGGAGGGGTGTATTGCTACAAGGTGATGCCATTCGGGTTAAAAAATGCTGGAGCCACTTACCAAAGGCTCGTGAATACAATGTTTAAAGCGCAAATTGGCAAGACAATGGAGGTATATGTAGACGACATGCTTGTTAAAAGCATGCAGGAAAACGACCATGTGATGCATTTGAAGGAAGCGTTCCACATCATGCGGAGGTATCGTATGAAATTGAACCCAACCAAATGTACTTTCGGTGTGAAAGGTGGCAAGTTCTTGGGATACTTGGTTACAGAGAGAGGTATTGAGGCTAACCCCGAGAAAATTAAAGCTATTATAGAGATGGAGTCACCCAAAACACCTCACGATGTCCAGGTATTAGCTGGAAAGATGGCTTCGTTAGCAAGGTTCATTTCGAAATCTGCAGACAAGGGTCTGCCTTTCTTTAAAGTGTTGAAGAATATAAAGAATTTCCAGTGGAATGATGAATGCGAGAAAGCGTTCATGGAGTTGAAGGCGTATTTGTCCAACCCTCCGTTGCTGGCAAAGCCAATAGAAGGGGAAGTTTTGTGTGTATAACTGGCTGTTTCCGAACACGCAGTCAGTGCTGTGATTACTAAAGTGGTTGAAGGGGAACACCGTCCTGTTTACTACGTTAGCAAAATGTTGCAAGGGGCAGAGAAGCGGTATTTGTATATTGAAAAAGTCGCGTTGGCGCTTGTAACGGCGGCCAGAAAGTTGAAGCCATACTTCCAAGCACATCCGATCGCAGTGCTGACGAACGATCCACTTCGGCAGACCCGATCTAAGCCGGAAGCTTCGGGAAGAATGGTGAAGTGGGCGGTCGAGCTTGGGGAATTCGATATTGAATATCAGGCCAGGACGACAGTTAAAGGACAAGTTGTAGCGGATTTCGTAGTCGAGATGACCCGAGATAACGAAGCGGATGAGGGTGTATGGACGGTTTATGTGGACGAGTAGTCAACGACCTCATGCGGAGGTGTTGGCATCGCAATTGAAGGCCCCGGCGGTGTAGAGATTGACGTGGCTGTAAAGTTGAGTTTTGATGTAACCAATAATGAAGCTGAATACGAGGCGTTGATCCATGGCATGAGTCTTGCGTACGAAGCTGGTGTAAGACGCCTTGTAGCTTATACTGACTCTCAGTTGGTCGCTAATCAGTATGATGGTACTTATGAGGCCAAAGAAGAAGTAATGGTTAAGTACTTGTCCCAGTTAAAGGAGCAGGCTAAAGGGTTTGCTAGTTTCGATTTGAAGCAAATACCAAGGGATCAGAACAGGAGAGCGGACACATTGTCAAAATTTGCCAGTTCAATGTTGGGAGTGAGGACTCGACAGGTGACATTCTTAGAAGCAAAAGCCTCCAAAATAGGAAATGAAGCAGTTGCAAACGATGAAGTCATATGTGTAATGGATGTGGTTGAAGCGGAGGAATGTTGGAAGGACGAGATCATAAAGTTCATACGTGATAACGAAGTGCCATCCGATAGTGAAGAGGCAAGGCGCTTACGACTCCGAGCATCGAGGTATGTGTTAGTCGAGGGCGAACTTTATAAGAGGTCATACCATGGGCCACTACTCCGGTGTTTATCACCGAAGCAAGCGGAATATGTTCTTAAAGAAATTCATCAGGGAAGTTGTGGGAATCACTCCGCAGGGAGGTCTCTAGCGCAGAAGGTGATCCGCCAAGGTTTCTTTTGGCCCACAGTCATGAAGGATTCAGCTGAACTGTCCAAGAAGTGTAAAGAATGTCAGCTCTTTTCCAATATTAGCCATATTCCATCTGTTGAACAGACCCCTTTGGCGGTTGCATACCCCTTCGATCAATGGGGAATTGACATCTTAGGACCGTTCCCGCAAACATCGAGGCAGAAGAAATTCATATTGGTAACAGTGGAGTATTTCTCGAAATGGGTTGAGGCTGAGCCTGTTGGGAAAATTTCTGAGCAAGTAGTGATGGACTTCATATGGAAAAATATAGTATGTCGTTTCGGTGTTCCAAGGGTATTGATTTCTGATAATGGGACCCAGTTTTCAGGAAAGAAAATTGTGGGGTGGTGCAAAGAAATGAAGATACAACAAAATTTCACGTCGGTAGGGCACCCTCAATCGAATGGTCAGACAGAAGTTACTAACCGAACCCTCTTGAATCATTTGAAGACGCGGTTGGCTTATTTGAGAAATGCTTTGATTGGGTCAGGAACAGATTGGGTCGACGAGTTACCAGGAGTTCTTTGGGCATATCGATCTACGCCTCGCACTGCCACAGGTGAATCTCCGTTTAGCCTCGTCTATGGAGCCGAAGCTGTCATTCCCGCTGAAATAGGAGTAATGAGCTTCAGAGTCAAGCATTATGACCCCTTTAAAAACGAAGAGTTGAGGAGATTGGAATTAGATATGTCCATGGAAACAAGGGACAAAGCCCATGCAAACATTTTACGACATCAAGTTGCTATGAAACAGAGGTTCAACAAGAAAGTTAAGCTCCGCGGGTTTCAAGTTGGGGACCTTGTATTGAAAAAGGTGGAGGTGTCAAAGCACGTGGGAAAGCTGGATCCAAATTGGGAAGGCCCTTTTATGGTCACGAAGATATCTAAACATGGAGCATATAGGCTGCAGAACATGGAAGGAAGAGATTTGCCACGTTCATGGAATGTGCAGAATTTGAGGAAGTTCTATGCCTGAAATGGTGACGATGCGAGTGCTTTAGGCAAGTTGCCTACGTTACTTTGTTTTCTTCTTTTAAGTTTCAATCAAGGCTGATGTGATCACCAGGTTTAGATATAAATCTAGTGGCTTAAAAGTGTGGAATGAAGAAGTGTAGTTGCTTTCTACTTTTCAACGATGCTTTATTCAAGTTTCATGCCAAGAACTTTATTATATGACTATGGTTAAATAACTAAGGTCCAAATCAGATGACTAAGGTTAAATAACTAAGGTCAAAATCAGATGACTAAGGTTCATTACTAAGGTCTTTGCCATGTGTGCAAATATAAGCAATGTGAGAGAATAATGACTAAGGTTATAAACTAAGGTCGCGAAACCCAGCAGGTTGAATGATAACCGTATGAAGTTTGCAAATAAGGTTGACAAAAGAAGGTGATCATTACTTAATAGATGAGCATGACATCATATAAAGATAAGCGAACAAACAACGTTTCATCAACCGATGTAACTAAAAAAAAAAAAAAAAAAAAAAAAAGCAACAACGACATGGGTGACAAAAGGAGTTTCACAAAATATTTTTCAAGTTAAGCAAGGGGAGTCGAAGCACCAGCAGGAGGGTTGGCATTAGCTTCAGCCGTAGGAGGGTCGGCTTCGGTACAGTCGTCAAGAGTTGCTGGAGGAGGAGGCGGAGAGACCTTCAGGAGATGGGTAACCACTTCGTCAAATTCATCGACCTCCTCCTCCGCCTCATCCTCATCTTCCTCTCCTAAAGTGGCAGACTTTGATGCATCAACTCTGGTACGGTCAAAGGTAACAGGAAGAACTCCTATGTGAGTAAGCTGGTCAAGGCATAACTTGAAGTACTTAATAGCCTCAAGCATTATCTTGTGATCAACGAGCATTCTAAAACTGCTAGAGGTGTAGAATTTGGTGATAAGGTCCTTGCGGAGTTGGGGCATATCGTTTCGAAACCTTTGCTCAGCTTCTTGGATACCGCTTGAGTGAGCATCATCTATTAGATGCTGCATTTTCGCTTCTAAAGCTTTGTACTTTTGTAAGAGGTCGGAGTTCTCACGCTGCAATCGGCTGTGTTCTTCCTGTTGTGCAAGTTTGAATTCTTCATGAGTTTTCGATAGTTCCTGGAACTCTTTCAAAACAGTTTTCAAATTTTTTCCTAAGACTCCATGTAATTGCTCTGGTTCATTAACACAGAGCTGAAGCTTATCTGCGCTGACGGGAGCCCTTGTGAGCCAGCGAAGTGCCACCCTAGCAGCGTCATCAGCGGATGCCGTCTGGTGGCGCCAATATATGTTTCGCAATATGGTGGCCTTAAACGAAGCTGCAAGCTGTGACATAAGCAAATAAAGGGCATACATGAGCACTAAGAGAAGTATTCTTGACCAACAAAGAGGAGGTAGACTACTGAAATATGACGCTTACATATAAAAAAAAAGAGAAGGAAGAATTCGCTAAGAAATGAAGTGTAAAGAGGTAAGGAAGGGAATTACTTGTGCAAATGCTGTCGCAAAATGTTTCTTCCAGAGCACAAGTGTCTCTTTCAATATAACGAACCAAATCCTTGTCAAGAACGCTGTTGTTCAGAATCTCTACAGGGATGGTAAGAGTACAAATAGTGCTGTCATACATAACTTGCCATGTCGGGAGTAGTTTTTTGGACTCTTCGAAAGTTGGGATAGGCCTTTTGGTGACTTTAGAATGGCTGGTGCGATGGTCGGATTCAAAGCTCAACATCTTGGTTAATAGGTCGCTGGATGTAGGACCATGGAGAATACGGTTATAGGAATCATCTGTGGAAGGGAGAGTGACGCAGGGAGAGATGCTACCGGGGGCATCGAGATCGATCAGGTTCAGAGGTGATGATTCGTTGAGGGGAGCTGCAGCACGTGGTGTGGAAGAACCACTACGGTTCTTAGAAGGACTTGTAGGTTGCCCTTGGGATGAACCAGCATGCGTGAGGATGTTGGCCGAGGATGGATGGATAATATTGAGAGGCTCGATGACTAGAGCAGCACCATGAGATGGGGTTTCACTACCCAAAGTAGCTGTTGAAGATGCAGTGGCTTGAGGCCCGGAGTCAGAGTTAGATTTGGTTTTCTTTTGTTGTGATCGTATGAGGCTCTTAACTGATGGTCGTTTGCGGGTGACAGCGGGGGCCGGCTTATCCATCCGAATCTTTTGCCTCTTCTCAGCAATGATTTGTGCCTTATCAAGCGCTGCTTGTTGAACGATGTCAACTGTAAAAAGAAAATTAAGGAAAAAATAGAGAAGGGAAGTACTAATATCACGAACGAAGGTATTATTGCACGAAAAATAAAAATGGGAGCGTATAATCATAAATTTACCAAGGGTCAGTTGACCCAAATTGAATTTCGAGCCACATAGTCCTATCAATTGAATGCTGCTAGGAGTAACTAAGGTTTCACTGTTATAATAGGTCTTCAAAAAATCAGGTAGGAAATGATTTGGCCAAGTAGGTATCGTCTCTGGCGGGTTGGAGACATTGAACTTCCACTCAGTAGGTATTTTCCAAGCCTCTTGAGAAGTAGGTTTCACGAAGTAATAATCTGGCTTCCAATCGCCAAAAGAGCTCCTCACATTGTGTAGATATTTGTTATCCGAGTGGGGGCGGAAGTAATAGAATCCGGGTTCCGATCGGCAGGAAGGTTCTATTTCATATAGCTGGAAGAAGTTATCAAAGGAAATTGTTTGGCCGAAATGGCGCATCAGAATCATAAAGCTCAAAATATGGCGATGGCAGTTGGGATTTAGTTGGGTAAGGCAGATATTGAGTCGTGTGAGAAGATCGGCGACGAAGGGATGAATAGGCAATCTGAGTCCAGCTCTAAATGCAGCGGAATGAATGGTTTGATAACCAGGAGGCGGAAGATGCATGCGAGCATCTCGTCCAGGAACGACCATAGTAAAAGAAGGAGGGATAAAATATTCATGGCGGAGCGCATCAGCCTTTTTACAGGTTCCTTTAGAGGGAATTGTTTTGTAGTCAAGGAGTTGCGAAGTGTCGGGGGTAGAGGTTTGACCCATATTGGGAGAATGACGTGAATCGGAAGAGGGAAGATCTGATTCTAGGGGCATCAAAGTGACCTCTTGGGCAAAGCCTCCATGTCGTTGACGGCGGCGCCTGATGCACCAAACAAATCAACGATTAGGGGCATAATTTGAGCGAAATAAGTTATGAAGTAAGATAGTGGTGAGTGTTTGGGGTTCATAAGCAAGGGAAGATGCGAATCATATGTAGAAGGCATTCAACATGAGCGCAGAGGAATTTCTAGATGACGATAGTGGAAAGGAAAGATCAAGTATGAAGATGTAAGAGAAAGCAAATAAAGAAGCTAAGACAGTATAAACCTTACCGTTTTCCTGGCGATTAGCAGTGATGGAGGCGAAGGGATCCAGCTCTGCGTTGGCAGATAATGTTATACTTGTATGTTGAAGAAGGAAGCTTGAGGGTTTCTGATGGGACGTGCGGCTGGTACTTGCCTTTTCTCCTTCTTTTTTTTGAAATTTGAAATTTGAAAAGACAAGTAAGGAAGAAATGGCGGTTGAGGAGGTGACAGAAGACGGAAAGTTGGGGGACTTTAACTAATGGTATTGACACGTGAAGGCAAGGAAGAAATTGGAAGAATCATGATATTAGAGTATGGGTCAGATGTAATTATTACTCTGTGAAAGTTGCCTTTAACCAAGTAATAATGGGGACTAATTGATATGGGCCCTTTGGATAATTAGGAATATTATTACAGTAATTGGGCCCAGGGAGATTATCATTCATTACTCAGGAAAAAGGTGAGCCCAAACAAAGTAACGCTTGGTGGGCCTGAAGGATTGCTATTGTAGCCGGACTCATTAGGGCACAGCTCTGTTGTCTCTTACAAGATCAGGACACGTGGAGAAAAGAGATTGAATCACTGTTCCCTATAAATACCAACTCGTGTCAATCAGAAAGGTAAGCTAAAAATTCCTTTGAAAGCTGGTATAATTGATTGATCATTATTTTGGGGCGAGAACTGACTTAATCCAGTGGAGGGGCTTCACAGGGTAGCTACCCTGTGGTCCTTCTAACGAAGCATCGGCCTTTTTTGTCTAGGTACTCAGAGAGATCGTGTGTTGCAATCAACAAGGTCGCTTGTGACACGTGAGATACGATACTTAGGTCGTATCAAACGTTATATAGGTTTTTCAGATAATTTATAATCTATACTATTATATATTTGATAATAGTATTTCATTTTGAATTGTACAATTTAAACCAAATAAAATTTTCCTTTTCTTGAATTTTTTAATATCAATAAAAAGATATCATTGGTCCATAATACAAATTAATATCCATAAATATTAGGGTCATTTACATCTAACTACCCTGTTATATGACTTAATTACAACGCAATCCATCTTTATTGAGAAATTACATTTTAGTCCCTATAAATCTTGTTTGCTCTGAGGTCCCTTAACGGAATTAGTAAAAGTACACTTATACCCCTGACGGTCGTATGAGTATTACATTGAATATATGACCAAAATTACACAATCATCCCTAACGTTTACAAAAATTAACAAAACCATCCCTATATATTATGAATTTAACAATAAATCATGAGGGGTATTTTTGGAATGACATAACGGAACCCTGGAGACCACAAACGGTTGTCAAAGGTTAGAGACTAAAATGTAATTTCCCGATAAAGATGGATTGCGTTGTAATTAGGCCTTATAGCAGGGTAGTCAGGTGTAATTATTTCTAAATATTATTACATTGAGTGATGTATGGCAAAAATTAGTACCTAAATATCGTCACATTAAACGACCAAGTGCTATACTTAGACATCACTAATCAATCATCAAAACGTAACTTTCTTTCCTACCATAATCATCACGGAGATAATTAATAATAGGCAAAATTACAAAAATGTCCTGTAATTTTGGATTTTCGGACTTTAATCCTTTTCAAATGCGGGCTTTCAATTTTGTAATGTAATTTTCTTGCCAACTTCTTATTTCATGACAACATCTAATGCATTCTCAATTAAATTAAAAATAAAACACGAAAAAGAGAATAATAATCAAAACGGACCCAAAAATTGGATAAAAAACCAGAATCATACAATTCATTAACAAAAATAAAAATGGACCAAAATAATAGAATATTAATCAAAATGAGATTGAACTAAAAGAACAAAAGAAAATAAATCATACATAAAATGGTTGGGGCCAATGGACGGTGGGAAAAGGACGGTGCGCGATGACCGGTGGGCAGCGGCACAATGGTGGTGGTCGGTGGAGGTTCGTGGTGTGACAGTGATTGGTGGGCGGTTGTCAGTTGAGGCGAGCGTGGTGGGGTACTTGTTAGGAATAGTACCCTAAAAGCCGATGTAATAGTCTGTTTAGTGCTTTTCCTTTTGTAAATCACAGACAGTCTTTGAATAATAAACGAATTAAGGCAACACTTCTTTATATGCTCTTGTATGATTGTGTGTTTACTTTTTGTGCATGTATAAGAATTCCCCTAATCAATATGACTTATAGGACTCAACCATTTAGAAGAAGTGGTTCATGAAACGAGCCATAAATCACTTAAGTCATGATTAGAAATCACTCTAAGCCGATGAGTCCAAAAGACAGTGGGAGTGTCGATATAACTCATTCGGAGCTTGCTCGTGTGATTACGCCCTTAAGAAGGACCATCTTGTTGCATGGGGTGCATAGTGTATTTTTTATACGTGCGTGATACATGGGGGTGCTTACTTATTCTAAGTAGTTACACTGAGGTGTCCTGTATGAGAAGATTCCTAAATGGGAAAGGAAGTTAGAAAATATCTTACGAGTCATTGATATGATTAAGTAGTCCTTAGACTTGAGATTTCATCGATGCTTTTCGGGCTAACTCTGCAATCTTAGGTATGAGCTTTAAAGGATGCCGCCTTAGATAACCAACTCAAAGCTCATGCTGGTCTGCACAAGTGGCACATGGAAGCATATGAGAATCGATAAAGGACCTACACTTGTGAAAGCAAGTTGATCTCTTATTGTGTAAGTCATTCATATGCCATAATGGAGTCTTTGGTCAAGGTAGTGGATCGAGATCAAGAAATGGGTTTCTTGGATCGAGATCAAATGGATATGAAATGCACTTAACTTTAAGATCGAGATTATTAGGGTTCTGATTATTCCTTTGCCCTAGATCTCGATTGAGATATGGGATGTAGGAGGATTTTATCTCACATATGTCAATGACTTAAAGGTTCTTTCGAATTGAGATATTCTTATTCTGCTAGGGGTTACACACCTGTTGTGTAACGCCCCGTGTTTTCGTCTTACAGGTACGCGCACCATAAGTGTTAGTTTGAGAGTTAGAATTGTTGGCATGCTTTAATTGATTATATGTCTAAGTGAATTATGTGACTAATTGCCTATGTGAGCATTTTAAGTTTAATTTCATTTCCTTTCATTTCCTAACATATACATAATTCATAATCCATATATTTCATAAACATACCATATTTTTCATATATACTTCTACATATACTTTAATTGATTTCATAAGAGCTACAATATATACTTACTTCATGCACACACTCATGAAACATGCATATATATGCATATCCTATATTAATATACTCACACAAGCATAATATATATACATATATATATATATATATATATATATATATATATATATATATATGAGAGCACTATGAAATTATATACATATTATATACTTAATATCTTACCTATTTGCTTCATACATATAATTAATATATCTATACATTACATTACATACACACATATATCTCATATACATTACACAAAAACACACACACTATATCTCTACAACACACACAACACATTTTCTCTCATCACACACACTCTTGATCCTAAGAAGAAGAAGAAATAAGGAGAAGGAGAATCATTCCATCATCTTCATCATCTCTACCACCTCATCTTCATTACCTCTCCTCTTTCATTTCAAGGCTGGTATTTATATATGTGTGTGTGTGTGTGTGAATGTGTTGATTAATGGGGTTTGGAGACTTATATGTATATCCTTGTTCTTAAGCATGAATATGTGATTATATGTGTGTGTATCTTTGAATTTATTGTAAGTACACCTTGGTTGATGGTTTATTAGATGTTATGGCTTGGATGGGATTTTGTATGATGAGTGGTGATTGATTTAAGTGCCCAAATGTGTGTTATATGTTGTACAATTGAGATATGATGTGTGTATAAGTGTTATGAACTTGTTGAGACTTGATTTGTGCAACTTAGTTGGTATTTTGTGTTGGTTTTGTGTTGAGTACGTTGCTGCCCTGTTTTGCTGCAATTTTCAGAGTTTCGGACTTGAATCCACGGCCGTGGATTTTCCCTTTGAAATAACTCCACGGGCGTGGATTTTGAAGCAGGGAATTGCTATTTTCTGGACCAAGATCCACGGCCATGGATCTCAAATCCACGATCATGGATCCTGTCAGCAACTCTCGTTGTTCCGTTTTTCCGTTTTCTTGTTTCCCTTAGTTTGTTTGATCTCCTCTTACCTCTTTTATGATTTCTATGTCTTATTAACATGTATTCTTATGTGTTATGATCATTATATGAGGTTTATGGATTGAGTTGATTTGAAACGTGCAAAATATAAAGTGAATGAACATTTTCCTAAATTGTTAACATCAACATCTCATATCATATCATCACATAAGCATGTCGTTCGTCGATTATTTGGTTCATGAGTCTAGAGTCTTATGTACACTTGTATTTCTTGCACAGAGCTCGATCCAGTTGTCAAGGAGCAGGGTCCGTAGGCTTCTCTTCTTCACCTCTCTCTCTCTCTCCACATTTTTTTGTCAAGGTGAGGTTTTATTCTTAGTTAATTAGAACCTTAATATCATGTGTGACAATTTTAGCCATATGTAATAATTATATGTATACTTTGGAAAATGAAGCAAGTATGCAAAGGTTTTCAAATATTTTATGAAAATATTTTAGCGAGAAGCATGCACATGTTATTGGGCCCTGGGGAATTGTGTGAATGGAGACCGGCACGGCATTGGGCCGTCGAATAAGCCATTGCATATAGTACCCTTTGAGAATTTCTCACGTGACCGTGTAGTGTGGAAGTTGAGATATTCTTGAGCCGGTGATTAATCCACCGAAGGAGCGGGTAGGAGTCATGATCCCCGTTCTTGATATAGTCTCATGAGGTGGTTTGGGCCTTGCAAACCCTTCCACCGCCCCGGAGGAAGAAGGATGGAAAATCATGATTAATTCTTATGATTATGATATGATTATGTTATGCATGAACGCTTAATCAAAGTTTTATGCACACACTATAGGAGTAAGGTTGGAGAATTGCCCACTCGTCGGGCCACGTTAAGTTATGAATTGTCAAGTATTAATATGATATCCGTAATTCCGAGCGATGCTTTGTTTAAACTACCCACTTGGGATATTCTAAAACTTTACTCGGAGTTAGGGATTACATGTGCATGTGATATATCTATTTATGCCCCTCACTCAGTCTTTGGACTGACACCCCATGTTATTTTTAGTCTTTTTGCAGGTTGTGCTAGGCGAGGAATAAGGTCTTCGTGGAGTCTTTATTTTGGTCCTAGCATGTCTTTACCATTTCGCATCTCACACTTGAATACTTTGAATATGTAATAATTTATTTTGGAGTAGTATTGTAAATATTTGGTGGTTGTGTTGGCCTTTGATTGTATGCCTTGGTTTATGCTATATAATGCAGTTATGCTTCCGCTTTACTTATTGCATCGTTTTATAACTTGGTTTAAGGGTTAGCTCCGCTTAGTTAGGTTGAGTTTATTTTACTTTGTCACCCGTTCGCCACGTGTTTGATTCATGTATGGAAAGTCATTTCATGTGTGAGTTAGGCATATGGTGGGGGGGATGTGGCGCCTTTCGATATGAGTGCTACATGTTGCTAGACTATGGTAGTGTGATCTGTGGACTGATTAATTAATTAGGGTCACTGCTAATTGAATTAAGAACCTAGAGGGTCACACACAAATGCCCGATCACGAATTGATCGAACCAATAAGTGATTGGTTGGGAATCACACGTGTGATTCACACTGTCACGTTGTGATGGTAATTAAATCATTAATGCATGATTAATTATTTAATGGACTTTAATTTAATTACGAATTATTATTAAAGTTCTAATTTGGAGATATTAAGTCTAATAAATAATTAATTGTGAATTAATTAATTATTAGCTTCAAGTTATTTATTATGAATAAATAAATAATTAAATATAATATCTAAAAGAGTTAGATATTTATTCTTGCTAAATAAGTTGGTCAAAAGAAGGCTTTTGGTCAAAGTAGAGAGTCTTTCTCTCCAAGCAAGAAATCCCTTAGCAAAAGGGTTTAGGAAACTTTGTCCAACACGACAAGGGGTTCGAACCCCTTATGCTATAAATAAGTGGGGTTCGAACCCATGAGGGATTGATAGCGAAAATCTCCTTCTCCATATTATATCACACAAACCCTATAGCCTAAACACTAAGCATAGAACTAGCATCCTCCTTGTTTAGATCGTGATCGAGTTTGGTGTGGACTATTTCTCTAGAGGGCTGCTTTGGTGGAGTCTTGAAAGATTCGAATGAGCTTCGGGACTTGCCGCTTGAAGAACGTTTGTGGGCGACTCAAACGTGCCAAGAAAGCGTCGATCTAAGTGAGTTTCTTAGAACCCTACGAATTGGGAATAAAAATTGCAAGATTCGATCTTATTTTGGGAAAATTTTTAAATTCCGCTACGTTACTATTTTGTGTTTTCCCAACAGCACTGTCGGCTGGCATGGAGAAGGAATGAAGGGTGGCGTGCGACGGCTTGGTGGCGTGCCGCTATGGTGGCGCAGCAACGAGTGAGAGAAAGACCGGCGGTTCAGTGTGGCCGAAAGGGTTTCTATAATACAGAGAGCCTGAAAGGGTTTCTGGTTTGAAGCCGGCCTCCAATGAAACCGCATACCAAGAACTCGGCTATATTAAACACAGATTGGTAAAAGATTGATTGACTTTGAAAATGTGTACAACTATAACGTAGTTATTTTTTTAGTAAAATCGAGTTTTAGGAAATCGGCACACTGTTCATTAAATTTTTTTTTTTAAATTTAACTCAATGACAGGTGACATTATTTAAGCGGATCCTGAATTTTTAATGAAGCCTATTTCCGCAAAATCAACTTTATCAAAAATCTGGGGAAAAAAAATCCTAATGAGTGAAAGTGGGTTTACATTAAAATTAAAATATTTTGAAAAAATAAACCATATGTAAGTGCACCAATATTAGAAAAGCCCCTAGAAATTAATGTGACGCATTGTTGTGGCTTTTGGGACAGTAGAACGACTGTTGCATAGACTAAGAAGAATTTAAAAGGTCATGCTCAACCTTAACAAAGTCGGTGTACATCTCACTTGAGTAACATAATACTTCTTTTGATTCCGATGGCGTTGCTAAACTGGACGAACTCTCACATTTAATAAATTATGATTATGACAAATTTTAGTTCAGATTCGATTCATCTAACTAACTAAAAATAAATTATAAAAATTTTTAATTCAGATTCGATTCAGTCGAACCCAACTAATTAAAAGAAAAAATTTATTATATTTGTTATTTATTTATAGTTCTACCTAAATTTTCCACCAATCACATTACAAGTGTAAAACACTCATTCTCTCGTTATACTAATTTGATCGATTCAGGCTCAGGCTAGAATCATTAACTTTCGAAAGATGTTACCAAATACATGTAAAGCCAAAGAATAATTTAAAGATAATTAAACCTTCAAACATTTTAACTAAAATAGCCACAGCATGAGAAAGCCAATGAGTTTTATTAATCAACACATGATGCAGAACTCTATCGTACAACAATCAATTGAAACCGGATCCTCGAAACAATAGTCGTTTCACACTGAACTAAGTGCAAAAACAAATAACATATAAAATGACACCCCCTAGAAGTAACACCAATTAAATTATCTACACAAGAACACTACATCATGATCCCGAATGACATAGACACAAACACAACAATCAGAGTGTTGATAGAGGTAGTGGCCGCGGAGCTGGGTGCCGGAGGTGGACTCAGGGTCCCAGGAGGAAGAAACGGTCCTGGAGGACTGTTCGGTCCAGGGGACTCATTTGATCCTGGGGCACCCGGTGATGGAGGAGTCGCGCTTGCACTAGGTGTGGGGCCTGGTGATCCTGACATCGGTGATGGTGGCATTGATGGTGATCCTGAGGGTGGCTGTGATGGTGCCGGTATTGGATTAGGAATTGGAGCACCGGATGGTGGTGTAGGAGCTGGAGCTGGAGCTGGAGCTGGGGCTGGAGTAGCTGAGGCCGATGAGACATTAATAGTCAATTTTTGTCCGAGGGTACAGTGCTGGCCGAATGTGCAAATGTAGTATTGGGCACCGGTGGCGTTGAGAGTGAAATTTGCAGGGCCGACTGTTGCAAGCGCAAGGGGAGCGGTGGAGCTGCACCCGTCGTATGCTGCCCTCGTCACATGGGCCACGTCATGTGCGCCGGTGGTGAAGTTAAACACTGCAAATTAGAGTAGCCGAATCATTTTTGTTGTTTTTTTATAATGGTATTATAGTAGTACAAATTAGTAAATGTTAGGAGGGTAGTTGAGTCATGAGTGGGTAAGTAAACCAGCCCAGTCGTGATTTTCATGGCTATGAGATTCTCTTGCTTCCATCTTGTGAAATTGATGATATATGAGGGTGGATACTTAAATGTAGAGATTAGAATGATACGACAGATATTGATTTGGATTAGGATTTTGCAGTTGACTTATTGACAATCTCTAGATTCATCCTTTTAGAGATAGAGTTCACCCAGTCCACAAAATAATCATTTAGACATAGTTCAATTATTAGACTAAAGACACCAAGAAAATAAGGCCACCCACCCTATTTTCTATTGGGAACTATTTTCAATTTTCATTAGAAAAAAAACAAAATTTAAGAAAAAGGAAAAAAATCATCATGCATAAATTTTGATAAAAGCATTTAAAAAAAAAAAATTTAACCAGAAATCAAAAATTCCCCCAACAAAAAGAAAAAGACAAAAACCAATTCCTTTTTCACACCACAAAGATTCATCGGTAATATTATTGGAATTTCAAGCCTTATAATTCTTAATAAGTTTGCGTTAAAACACCGGTTAAGAAACAGTAAAATTGACCGTTAATCGCAACTCGCAAAGGAGTTCCTTCTCCCACGAAAAGGATAAGTATACACCAAATTTCATGATAAATTTCCAGACCCAAATAGTAATATTATTATAGAATTTTAGTTATCGAAATCATACCAAAATTAAAATAAATATATTTTAGTAACGTGAATCCTCTTCAACCACACACTCAAGTGCACCCAGAAGTTTCGCACAAAGATATTATTTCATTTTCCCTATCTAACTCCAATCTTGGAGACAATATATATTTCCATTTCCCTATAGTTTAATTAATATCAGAACTAACAATAAATTATATATATTTGTACAATATTTATGTCTGTATGTGTTTATACTTTATATACAGAAAGAAAGAGAGAAATCAGAAAAGTTACAATTACCGAGAACATCTCCAACTCTGAAAACAGGCTGAGAAGCCCAATTGGCGTAGGTAGCGGCGCCGCCACTAGGAACCGTCCAACCCAAGTTGTCTCCGACCACGTAGGTGGCGGCGCCAGCGTTGCCCACAAGCCCCGCCGCCGCGACAACCACCGCCAAGACGGAAAAAAGAAACCGATTATTTAATTTCATTTTTTTTGTCCGAGTTTTGGTGTTCTCTGGTTGCCCCTGTATAGTGAGTACTAGTCTTTCGGAAAAGCTACTTTAATGGTGGGGGGTTTACTGCTTTTCCAATTGCCCAATGTCAATACGTAGAATGAGAGCACATCTATATATAGAGTAGCTCTTGGCAAAAGCCACTGAGAGAGAGAGAGTTGTAATGGAGTTGCTAATTGACTTCAGCTAACACGTTTAAGATAATTGTTCATGTGTCCGTGTTTGATGAGAGAGAGAGTTTATGTCCCTCTGAAAAGTATTGGTTGAACTGCTCAAACTAACAGTCAAGTATAAATTTATGTCCATAATGCCAATGGTCTATGCAATATCTTGTGTCGGGCTTTACCTGAGTGCCTTTGTGCTTTTTTTTTTTTTATTAGGTCCTTTGTGCTTTTCTTCTGAAAATAAAATCAAATAAAAAGAAACTATCTATAATATTATACTATTATATTAAACGATAGAGACACAAATTTAGTTTTTTTAGACTTTAAAAATATTATTTATTTATTTATTTATTGATTCATTCGAATTCATCTATTCCATGTATTATTAATTTTTCTTTTCTCTCTCATTAATTCCCTTTTTAACTTCTCTTTTCCCTCATGGAGTTATCTTTTCTCATGTTGGTTTCGTACTAAATTTACATTAGATTGGGTCCGTACTCCTCTGCACTAATTTAATTTAATTTAAAAATACATATTTTTAAATCAATTATTATGTTGAGATTCCTATTGTTTCTCTAACTAACTACTTTAATTAAAATTGTGGCGTTCGGATCGCGAGACGCCACATCCCCCGTTGTGACGACCTGTCTCTTAGGCAATTCAGGTATGACGTTACGAGTGAGTTTAATTACGTAATTTAATTATTATGTGATCGGACTCAAATGTTCGATTTGATTGAAGTTTAGGAACCTAATCGCAATTAGGGTTTCTGAGTCGTTTTTCGATTAACTTGAACTTGGGGATTCGCATTCGGATTCTGATTTCACCGTTAGATTCGTTTCGACGATTCGAGTCCAACGGAACAAGCCTCACATTTTTGTGAAGCCGTTTGAACCCCCAACCATTTTAAATTTCAAGCCAATTGAAACGAACATTTCTTGAACCGAACCGGAACGGTTTTTCCTTCCCCTTTAAACCGAACCAACTCCCTCTCTCCCTCATTCTTGCACTACGCGATCCAAGGGAGAAGAGAAGGGTTTCCCCCATCCTCAACCTTTGAACTCAAGTTGCATCTCCATTTCTCGTCCGATCAACAATCTAAGGTAAGCTATGAATTCCTCTCTTCGTGAGCTTCATTTCTATCCGATTGAATGCCGTTTTAATTGCTCGTTTCCTTGAGTATGAAGAAGATGATGAATAGTGTGGGTTTCGTGTTTTGGGTGATCTGGCCCCTTTCGAAGTTCATTTTGTGTCCTTATGTGTTCAACATGTGTTATTTGATGTTATATGTTCGTTTTGTGCCGTTTCTTGGGGTGTGGGATGATTTTGGGGGAGGTTGGAAACCTCCCCGCGTATCAGCCGCCATGGATGAAAAGTTCGGTCGCGCCCGCGACCGTTTTTGGCTTAAAAAATGTCGCGGCCACGACCGTTGAGTAGAGAGAGTTTTTGACCTGCCTTCGCGGCACGACTGACTTACGTGTAAAAGTTTCGCAGTTGTGACTACCTCATACGTTCTCTATTTTGCCTGAAATTTTAACTGTAGAAACCTCTTTGAGTGTAGAGTATTCCCAAATTGGAATCACGTTAAAGTTAGTTCTAGTTTGAGATATATAACCATTTCAATTTTGTGTTGCCACTTTACAAAAATTCTGCTTTTGTTCAATTTCAAACCTACGCCATTTTTGGATCCCTTTGAATCACACTTCTAGCCGTCGTTGGAAAGCCCTACTTGTCTAGTTTCATATCCAAGAAACAAAACTCAATTCTCACTTCTCAATTCCAACATATGCCCATTTCCTTACAATTACCAGTGAATTAACAATTATTGGTGAGTTGTAAATAATTCAATCAAATCAGTCCAAATCGATTCTCACTTTTTAAATACAAAGTATCAGTGAATTATATTATTAAACCAATATAAAATGTCAATTAACAATTATCGGTGAATTAACAATGAGAAGATATACCTTTTCCTTTTCTTCTTTTCTTTTTTTTTTTTTACACATGCACACCCAAGCGGGGATTCAAACCCAGGACCTTGCCTTGGAGAATGAACTCATTAACCGTTTGGACCAACCCTCTGTTGGCCAATGAGAAGACATACCTTGAAAGTAGCAGAACAAGAAATAAGGCGAGATGAGTAAATCGAAAATAATTCTCATTGACGCCGCTTATCCCATTATCGCCGCGACAAAATTCCTAGTTAAATCTTTTTTATGAAGAAAGATTTTGGGGCAATCGATTGTGAAGAAAAAAAAATGGCTAGGAAAAAATTCGTGGGCAAACAATTTTTTAGGGCTTTAGAGAATTTAAAAAAATTAAATGTAGGAAAAAATTAATACTAGCATTTTTTATAATGAGAAGTTTACAAACACATTTTGATTTAAGTTGGTTCTTATAATTAATTTTGAAAAAAATTAATGATAAATGTCTCCACGATTACACAAAGTTAGTTGAAGCCTAAACGAGGCTTTCGTGTGGTTATGAAAATATGTTCAAATGTTATATAAAAAATTGATCTACAGCTGAAGCAACACATTTATGTACATAATTTACAACGATTCCAAAAAACATATCATCTACTTCAAAAAAGAGTTTGAACAAAATTTTCTCTTAAGTCTCCAAGATCGATTCTTCAACCCTGATATCTGTGGTATCTTGCGACTCTTCATTCCCCTGAGAGAAATCAACATCAGTATAAGTCCTAATTCCAGGGCCATGTCCATCGGAATCCCGCGTTCGACCTTGTTGTGCTCGTCTCACTTCTTTCTGGTGTTCAGTCAGCTCAAGCCGTCGTCTTTTTCCACCCAAACAAATATTATCAAGATCCTGCAAAGCATTTACAGGATTGCCCACAATCTCTACTCTATTTGAGCATTTCTTTAGTGTATGGGTCACATTATATTGATTTCTACTGCAGATGTTTATTTTTTTATTTCTGGTTAGCTTGTCTAATACAAGGATAAGATTCTTAGGGAACTCTAAATTGTTAAGTGCACCGTAAGTTGAATTCCAGAAATTAATTGTAGGCTCGGAAATGGCTGGATTTGGGTGATCAAGAGCTCTTTCGAGAAGGTTTTCTTGAAGCTTGAGGAACGACGAGTCGAACTTCATTGGTGGCTGAGTTTGCTGCAAAACTTTAAGCATTACGCGCCATAGTAGTTGGAGTTCACAGTTTGTGTTCTCATCAAAGAGATGCATTTCTGATAGCCACTCAAGCAATGGACTCGATATAGCCTGAGGAAGAAACACAAAGATATTTCAAAAAGTGCGTAGGAGTCAAAGTAATATTTGGAAAATCATCACATGTATGTAAAATTACAGATTTTGTCTCTGTTTATCTTTAATTTCTTGGACCCCTAAACCATAGCCTTGTATTCGCAACGTGAATTATATATAACAGGATCGATTTCCACAACACACTGAACATAAAGAAGGAAATGAATTTAACAACGCTTGCCTATAAGCAAACTGTAGATAGTGCGTACCACAAATCTCTAAAGTGCAGAATAGCTAAATAAGAAATCTTACCTCAACTAACATAAGAACATCTTCCTTCTGGCGAAGGCATCCAACAAACTTCGCTAATTCTGACAAAAATCTGAAATTAATGAGAAATTTGAGGTTACACTTCTCAAAAGGGATTAACTGTAAGTTTAGAATAGAATACTACCTTGATGCCACAGAGAGATGTGATGGTTCGAGTTCTTTATTCATACAAAACAGCTTCATAAACCTGCAGAGGTGAGAAAATCTGAGAAAACATTACAGATGCTCGATATAAAAGATATCTGACAGATGCTATCATCTTTCCTCCTAAACTGAAGATATTCCAAGAGGAGATATGAATTAGAAAAAGAAACATATCGAAGTCTGTGGTCAGCTTGTCATTAACCAGAAAAACAGGTCCATACGAGAATGCAAATATAGAAAAACACCATGAATTCACCCATGCCATTGTATTAACTATTTTAATCTTAAACTTGTACTACTCTCAACCACTATCAAATATATTTGATTCTCACAGGAAATGTATAGATACCATAGGCAGGACCAGGAGGTTTTGTCGGTGCAGTCAGGACTTTTGCTATTCTTTCTATGCAAAGAATGTATCAAAAAGACATCTATATTTCAGACGAATTCAGATGGCTAAGATCCATTGTAAAAATCTTTATTTTGTGATACTTCTCCAATTATATATGAATGGTGCTTGTTCTCAAAATTCTTAACGCCCTTGCTTAAAGTTCCATTCATATATGGCTGCTAAACCTAATATTAAATTTTATAAGAGCTTCAATACAATTACGTCATGCCAACTGCAATAGCCAGTTCCATTTTTATGAGATAGGATCAGACAACTAGCAGAAGTAATAATCGAAAACTACAACACAATCACACACACACACACACACACACAAAGAAAAAGGAAAAAGAAAAAGGAGAAAATGAGAAGAAAAAGACACTAAAAGAGTTAAGAACATTCACACTTACCGTGCTGCCAATCCCATGCTGTTAGTGATTTTGGATCTTCTACCATAATCTATATCATGCCTTTGTTTAGAGCTTATGTTCGAAGTTAATTGCTTCAGGACACATATAATAATGTTCCCACATAATGGATCAAATCCACTAGTAAATTTCTTTCCCCTCAGCTCAAACTCGGTTCCAGTGTCAATTACTAGTGTAATTTGATCAACACATACATTTAGAATTTCACAGAGATCCTCAGAGAACTTGGCAGGAAAAAACATAGATTGTGAAGCCTTGTCAATACACACATAAAGAAACTCCCACACTTCAATAACAGTTTCAAGCTCATGTTCAATCTGAGAGTATGTCCATGAAGCAAAGGGATACGAAAGGAGATGCAATATGATAGAATAACCCATGTCTGTGTCCATCTTCAGTATAAACTGACCCATTTTACTCTCCATGCATTCCTTGAAACAGTTAACTATAACTATCCAGATCAGTAAGCTATTAAACTTAGTGTTTTTATACAGAAAACAGATAAATGCATGAAGTACATCCTGAGGATTATATGAAGATAACAAAGAACTCAAGTATCCTTGCATCTGCTGCAACAGGGTTTCATACTGGGGTAATTCCGGGGATGAATTTACAACTACAATCAAATAGAGAGTGCTCAAATATAATATTGGAAGTACCCTGTCCTCAAAATCCATCAAGCAGACACCTGGAAATGTTACACGTCTTATCTCAGTAGCAGACTTTAATTTAGTAATCTCTAGGCTCATTTTGTATAGAGGAGATCCCAAAATGGAAGCTTCTAGTCTCTCAGAAGCCACCTTTAGAAATTTAAGGCATTCATGAGGACAATGACAATTGCTATTATCTTCTGAAGTCACAGTTTCACACATTTTGCCCAGGAATCTGAATATACTATTCAAACAGAGCATAACCTCATCGTACGTAGTGGAGACAAATAGGAGAGTTTTTTGGACTGTTTCTGTCAGCGATTCAAATAAAATTAGGGCAGCATCACTTGCCAATCTTCTAAATTCAGGTGAAACTGTGGCATCTGACTCTCGATTTATGAGCATAGATATCATTCTAATGAAGAAGGCCAGCTGATTTAGGTTCCAAGGTGAACTGTTTATTGGATAATGCCTCAACGAGCACTTCTCAAATGCAAGATGACCAAGTGCGGCACTTTTAGTTGATAACTGACGTATTTTCTGGTTATATAAGTTGCCAATTGCTCCCTGTTTATTTCTTCCCAAAATTAGCGTGTTGAGGAGCTCAAAAGAAAAATTCCATAACCAGATGTTCTTATTATCTGGTGCAACTTGAAAGACCAATTCAATTATCGGTTCCCAAACAATTTTGATAACCAACTGACAGCTAACAGCAGCTTCGAGTTTATGTAATAAATAAGACCATGTGCTCAAGCAGGAAGCATGGACAGACACATCACATTTACTTGACATTATTCCTATGAGAGGTGCCAATATAAGCTTAATTCTTTTTGCATGTCTGTCAGCTTCGTTTTGAGAACTGTTAGCTTCAGATCTTCTTGGATGCCCAAAATCAGAATTGATGAGGCTAGCTTGAACACCAGGCTCGACTAAAACATCAATAAGACCTTCCCAGGCAACCTGCAGGGATAGGAAAAGCAATTGTTTCCTCAAGAGTCCAACTGCAGAAAAGGCCGCTAATTTCAGTTGGGAGATAGATTATTATAATGAAATAGAAGATACTTTCTCTGGCAAAATAAGAGGCCCATCTTTTTTAGACATTCATACTGGGATACCTTGACAAAATTCAAAAGTCCCAGTATCAGTTAACTTTAATGTAAAATAGCAGAAGATGTCGTTTAAAGAGCCAGATAAAGCAATCTCCTTTATCGATTAAAAGGATACCCTTAACTACATATTTAGTTTATCTTCATGACTGAACAAATACCAGTGATGCTATGCGAACTTGTGAGTCAAAGTCTGAGAATGTCTGCTCTAAGATATTCAGCATCTCATTGAGCAAGCGCTTATTCTTTAATGCATATGGTCCAAGCAGACGAATAAACCACTCCCATGCTTGCAAGCTCTGAACCTTCATGCCTTTGTCCATTAGCTCCTTCATAGCCAAGAGCAATTTTTCCTTCATATCTACAGCAAGAGCCTGTTTAGAATCATAAGTACATTTTAGTTTGTGAAAAACATATATAACTCCAGCACCAAAGCTGTGTCTACACTCTACCCTCTCGAGAAATGAAAATAAAGCAATAGGAAATACAAATGAGCAAATAAGATAACAGAATGACAATAAATAAAATAAAAATAAAAATGCAGTTAAATGTGGAGAAAACAGGAAACTGGTGTTGTAGTTGAAAGGAAACTCAATTAGCAGAAAGCTCCAAAATACTGAGAAAACATTGTGTGGCAGCCAAATAATTTGTATTACCATCTAGAGCAAGAAAAACATATTGTTCCTCTTAACTATAATCAAATTTGGAAAAAGCTAATTTTTTTAAATGACTTCAAATATAAAAGGGGATAAAAGAGAAATTCAATCATCGGATGTAGTAAAGCAAATTGTAAATACAACACCTTGGATAGAGCTACTGGTGGAGGGCATATTAAGGGCATAATCTTCAGTAAACATCTCTCTGACATATCTCTGTCCCTTTTATCAACACTGACAAGCCTTCTGTAAATAGGTGGAGTCCACAAACTTGACATGTTTCTCATCTGTTCAGTTAATGAACCAGCCAACTTGACCACAGCCTGCATAGAAGAAGTTTAGCCTTGAAACAATCTCTGATGCCTCCACTGACAAAAGTATAGGCACATTTAGATGAACAGAGTAATGGAGAAGATACAATTCAATAAATGCTACAGCTACTGGATAGCTATATAACAAAGAAAATCGAGTACATGGCATAGATAGAAAATTTTATTTGTACATCTTGAATATGCTTAGCTGCTATCTACGAGCAAAAAAGATGAGTTTGTAGTCAAGATATTCATAAGAAGTGTCAGTATGAAAGGCGTTATTTTAGTTTAGGGTGGCTTTACTTACATAATCAACTGAAAAAGACATCTTTTTCGTGATCCCAATACTGTTCCAAAGTAACTAGTAACTAGCACCTTTAAGCTTGATTGTTAAGTTTTTGAAGATTAAATGCAATTTAGATGTTTAGCCGGTGACTGAAGTGTGCAAGCAAAACTGTGAACTTTGAGAAAAAGGACTTGGTAGTGGCACAGTTTTAATTTTGGGGATTCGGTTTATGTTATTTCACTTCTAACTAGTACCAACCGAACGCTCAAAATTTTACTTGTTTGACATTTGATCTCATTTTTTGTCATCTGTCATGATGCCAATGCAGTATAAAGTGCTAACACGTTATTATGTGCTGTATGGGAGTTCATCTTTAGTGTGATTTACCAAGAACTTCTAGCCTCACATAGACTACTCTACCTAGCTGTCAAGAATCAGAAACATATATAATTTTTAGAAAGGTGTCTCTTTCTCTACAAAGAAATGTATTTTTATAGATATTCAAATAATCACTAAAAGGATTTCATGATGTTTAAGCATGTTAGAACAATTATTTTCACACAATTATGAAATGCGACAAACTTCACAAACATGAGATGAGCAGCAGGATAATCATGTGAAAAGAAAAGGCAAAAGCACCTGCATCGCCTCAAATGTTATTGAGAGCGAACCACTTGGGTTGTCAAGAGCATGGGTAACTGCTCTTAGCAAAGACTGAAGGTGCTGATCCAACAGGGATGAACTGAATTGTTGGATTGATATACACCACACCCCTAAATTACAAACAGACTATAACCGGAAAGTAAGAGCTTGTCAATCATCTCTAGATAAAGTAGCCTATGGGAAATAAATATGCAGGAATGTGTTAGGGTGGGCAAGGAGTGAACTTAGGACAACATGAAGATATAAATAATATTAACATAACATTTGATACACTTCTTATGGCAAACGAATCAATAAGGAAATGCATCACAATTCCTTGATTCATTACAATCATTTAGGAACGTGGAATAAATAGTAAGGATGGAAAAAGATTGACTGAATATTAAAATCCTTCAATGTAAGAAACTCAAATATAAATACCCATTTTAGATGCTTCAATAAATTTAGATATGTAATAAATATTTATTAAAATTATAATTAAAATCCATATACATACATATATAATCTATAAAAACTAATATATTTACAGTATATATATGATATATATGTGTGTTAATACTACACATATTAACATTTATAAATATAATACCACATCATATATATTAGAGTATTTGGTATTTACAGGTATATGTATATAACATGAGATTTTCATAACAACATACAAAATGCATAACTTAACATATTTCAATATTTTGTAATGATATGCATTATATACAATAAATATAAAATTGCATTTGCCAAATTATACATGTTAATGTATTATTTTTAGAAGGACACCCAAATAATATCAACATACTATATCCATATACAAAAGTATAAGAATATCTATTATATTTAATATAATACATATTATCATAAATTGTTTGCATAAATGTATAAAAGTATGTTTGGGTGAGCACATCAAATCTTGCTCTAGAATCTGATTTGATTTTGTAATCCAACTGATCGCATACCAAGACGTATATGGAGTAGTAGTAATTAGCGAAATAAAAAGACTTGTACAAACCAGTGAAGTAACTCCATCCCCAACGGTCCAAAGATGAAAATCTTTGTAATATTCTGGATCATTCATGAACATCACAGCAAAAATGTCTAAGAATACATATTCTGCTGTTTGATATGAAAGTATTAATGACTTTGATTAAATAAAAAAAAGTCTCAGATGAGTAGTTTTACACATAATTTACAGATCATAAGCACATTCTTACGTGTGTATATATGCATTTCATGTATATGTATTATCTTACTTATTAGTAGTATATAATGTGTGTAAACATATAAATCTTGTGAAATAGGAGTAGAAGTGGAATGGCTAGTCCTTTATCTTTGTGGATTCCTGGATGAATATGAAGGATTTCTAACGCTTGGGAATTACATAGTCCAAACACATCTCCACACATCTACCAATCAAGGAATCCCGTGGAAGCACAGCAGCCTACCTTTATTTTAGTGGTTAAAATGACCTTTACAAGTGATTCAATTATTACATCAGCATCATCACCTGTATACCACACACAGACAGAGGATTATCCTCAAAGTAAAACATTTGTAATAACAGTTATTTTGAGATATATACGGGCTGTTCAAATGGTACTACATTATGCTATACTAGAAATCTTGATTACAGTATATGTAACAATATAGTATGAACACTCTATGCACACACACAGGCTATGTATGAGACACTATGCGTGTGTGTGATATACCATTTTATTTCAGCCAGGAGAAACTCAGGAATATCCAAAAGCCAAAATGGATGCCATTTTATATCAACTGATCTCCAACTATATTCAAAACTTCAGGTTTAACTTTGACCAAAGTTATTAAAGATTATTCAGTTCAATAGCCCCACCATGTTTATCAACATGCTTCAACAATCACAAACCTTTGTCAAGCTCCATCACAAATAGAGAATATTGTGTAAAATTCAAAAATTAGCATAAAACACCTTCTTTTAGTTTGTTTTGAAGTAAAACAAGATTAAAACCATTTATAGTATTATTAGGGAATTTGTCTTGAGAGAAATGATTTTTTTTTTGGGGGGGGTGGGGGGGAACAAAAGCTGGACAGAGAAAAGAGCTTTGATATAGTGCTTGCCAATTGGAAAATATTGATTCGAAGAAAATTTTCTGATCAACTAAAGTTAAGTTGAAATTTGAAGGGAGGAAAAATCTTTTAATTTTGGGAAATACATGTCCTTAGGTCCAGCCCCCTGTCCCGGCAAGTTGTAATGCGCCCCGCAGTCCTCGGGATCTCCTCATATTAACCATGTGTAATTTGAGTGGAGGAAAATTCTTTTAATTTTGGGAAACAGACCCCAGCCCCCCTTGCCTCCATCCCTGGAAGTGGTAAGGGGCCCTCCAGTCCTCATGATCTCATTTAACCATGTCTTAGTTGAACTACTGTATCTAATCTAATTAAATAATTGATTCTTGGTTATCTATAACTAAACACCTACCCACGCTTAGCTTCTTGATTTACTCCCCTAGCATCCAATCGAACTGTTGATTGATCTTTAATGACAAGCAATACTGAAAGTTGAAAAGGCTAAGGCAGCTAAAAATGCTCCCTTTTTTTCTTATCCTTTCAAGTACTTTACACGAAAATGTAATGGCATTCGTCTTCCTTTTTCCTCCATCAACAATGTACCAACCTGGCTAACATATATTCTAGTTCCTATTATTTTTCTCCTTTTGGTCGCATTGCATCTAGCGATTTTTCTTTGATTTGGCATTTACCACTATATTAAGCAAATTATGTTCTATCCTAGAGCTGCACTTACAAATCGAAATTACCGAGTTCATATTCTTGAATTAAGAAGTGGAGTTTAAAATAAATAAAATATAGGCATCTAATATTTTCTGTGGGTTATGGACTTACGGCTTTCAAAAAATGAGTAAAATGTTCTTATTTCTTATCTCGTAAGAAATTTTTTATCTTTCGGTCTACTAAAAATAATAATTTACCCACTAAACCGATAAATACACACACCAAAATGAAACAAAACTACCTCCGAGCGAAACGACAATCGTAGGGTGGTAAATCATGAAACCTAAGCACTTCAACGCCTGAGCAGCTCTGGTAACCGAGGAAACCCACAATAGTCAACAACGGAATTGCAACCATTTTCCAACAAACAAGACAATTTTCGACAAATAAATCGGAGACACGAACATAGATAAACAAAGAGGGGAAAACACTCACATTTCTTCGTCATTATCAAAGATGTCGTCAACAACAGATGAAAGGATCGCGGGACAAGAGTCGGAGAGCATCTGTATGGCAGAAGATTCAATGGCTGAGATTTCTTGAAAGTGCAATAGTTTGGGGTAAGCCAAGGCTTTGTTCTGCGATGACAGAAGGGCTTTGATTTCTTCAATTTGCTCTCCGAAATCGGCCATTTCTGATCAATGGGGTTCTCGGCTGTCGATAAAAAGCCCTAATTAAGTGAGTCCAGGAACTAGTAATTTCCGCGCCAAAAATTTGAGAGGGAGATTAGTAGAACTGTAGAAGAGACCGAATTAGGGTGTACAGGTTCGGGTACGGGTGGATTTATAAGTAAAATATCATCCGATCCAAAATATATGGGTTCACAAAAATTCAAACAGAAAATGCATAATAATTTTTTCAAATCGGGTTGAGTGGTTAAAGTTTTACTACGAACGGATTATGGATTTTATGTGTTTTATGTATATATTTAATAAAAAAAATTATACTTATAATTTGAATTCAATAATAAAAAATATATAAGGAGTATTTGAACTTATTCTAATTATAACCTATTGCAACACTAATATATAATAATTTTTAAGTAGAAAAAAAATTAAAAATAATATTACATTTATATTATTAAATGAAGAATTTGATTTTATAGACATAATGTTATATAAGTTTTTAGTTTATTAAACAATGTATATAATGTTAGTTTAACACAAATAAATGTCTATAAAATATATGTATTGCAACAATATATATATGTGTGTGTGTGTATGTATGTATAATTTATACGATACACGTATAATAATTGTATTATGTAATAACTATATATAAAATAATGAATATGCATATAGCGTATTGTAGTTTAAAAGATTTTGAATTTTCATACCCACTATTCGATCGAAAAGTGGTGAATTGCAATATTTTTCAACCGCGATTATATTTTAAAGAATTTCAACCAGTAAATTTCAGGCGGATTGACTCAGTTCGGATGAATTAGAGTCTTAGACAAACTAGACGACTTTTTGTACACCCCTAGCCCGAATTAAGAAAAGGCAAACAGTTTACATTATATTCAATTCTCTCATTTTATGTTTCTAGATTATTAAATATTCAATGGATGAAGGAGAGCAAGTTGTTTTCTTGCTAGTTCGTTTGAGTGACAAAAAATATATACATATATTCAATGGATGTGTGTGAAAAATAAAAGATCATCTAATTCAATTACAAAATTAAATTACGAAAAAAAAACTTACGAAATTATAATAAATATAATATTTACTGAATTTATGATTAATAAAGATTAAAGAATTGGCTTAAATTGTAATTATATAATTAAAAAATAGATCAATAGAACTGTACATCTTTGTGAATAAGATAAACGAAAATAAGAGTTGAGAAATTAAATAAGTAAAGTTGGAGAAAGATGCGGGGAGAATAAAAAAGAGATAATATAGAAAAAAATGGAAGAGAATCATGTGTTTAACCCAAAACTTCTGAGATTAATTTCTCTTTTTTCAAGATTTTATCGGAGTAAGCCAGGTTTCAGAGAGATTAATCAAGAAAGATCACATCAAAAATTTAGATTGTCATATCTCATGAACCTTATTTATAGAATATTGAGACTTATCATTTAGTTATTCATATTCTGATTATCATGATTGAAGTTATCTCTTCATATATGATTGAAGATCTTCTCCTAGAGTTGTACGATCTTGCCAAAATTCCTTGATCGACCCTTCTCTTTAGCTAGCCTTATCCGCTACACTTCCTATGATCTTATCTATTTGCCTTGGTTTAGTGGTTTGGGCTTCCAGCTTTATCTACATGTTGGGTTGAACCTTGGGCCGGTAGATATATCACCAATACTCCCCCTCCCCCCCCCCCCCCCCCCCAAACCCACTATAATCCCTCCACGGTTCCTTGTCTATTCGCGACAATTTATACGGTTTGTCTGTTGGCAAAAATCATAAACTCAAATTATATATCAATAAAAAAAATGTGAAAACTTTTCTAATGAATTAGGTTAAAATACAACATATTTATGCTCGAATTTTTCAATTTTCTTGTCAATCGAAAATTTAATTTTCTTGTTCAATACACATCAAATCACAATCTTCAAGCTTGCCCTAACAGGTTGGGATTCAAAACAAATACTTGCCCTATAGGTTGGCACCCTAACAAATACTTGTCCTAAAGTGTCGGGATTGAAAGTAAATACTTACCCTAGCGATTGGGATTCGAAGTATTACTTTCCCTAGTTGTTCATTCCGGATTTAGGTAAGTGTTTGACCTAGCCAATTGGGATATGAAGTAAGTGCTCGCCCTTGCCAAACGGGATTCGAAGAAAAACAAGTCTTATCAAACTTTATTTTTAGACATTTATCTCATGACAAATTCGAGCAGAAAATACACAATTAAACTTAAAGCACACAAAATCGAGCATAACTTCTTCCATTTTTTTTTTTCTTTTTATATATCAATAATTGCAATTAAAAAAAAAAAAACCCCATGTTTTATTCAAAGGATCCGGGCACATAAATCATGTACAATGTGATATCAATTAGCGAGGTATAAATGATAAATCAATAGGTAACTTATCTTTGATTATGCAAAGTCTCAGTAGTTTGACTATCTTCGAGATTCCTACATTGAGTTCTTGCCGCAACCGAATAAGTTGGTACTATATAGACTATGAGCTAATCAATCATTTCGAAAATACAGAAAAATATTTAGTAGTATCAATCTATATAAAAGAAACAACGAATGAGATGTTCGACAAATCTGGCTCATCTAATGGAGTTCCAATAAGTTCGGCTGTTGCACCAAATCAGCATAACAATCTACATCGTTGTGCCCGATATGTGAACACTTTCGGCAATACTGCGGCAATCTCTCATACACTATAGGTTGTATCCATGTCAAACCATGGCAAAATAAGCTGAAACGCTACTTCAATAATCATAATAGATCAACCTCGACGCAAAAGCGTGCCGTGGAAGCTCTCATTGCATCAAAAGTCCCCTCATCGAAGCATAATGGCTCTCCCACATTCCGACAAATTCATGCCCGTGAGAATTTCGTGAAGCCTTGTCATCGTAGGGTATCTTTGTGAAAATTTCCCAACAAGAAGAAATCTAAATGGTAAAGATAACTCTTACAATTTCAACATCTGAAAACGATATGTTCGTAAGCCCATTCCTTTCCAAAACAACTCCATAAGGCTTGCGATGTGGATCGTGAGGGAAAAAAAAAGACGCGACCTCATTTTATAGCCAATGCCTTTACAGCTGATGGGGCGTCGAAATCGAAGTTGTGGTTAGGGAGGCTTGCAACGCAATGACGTAGAAAATCCGTAGCACATCTCCGATAAGTGGCGTTGGGTAGCGAAATTCGTTTTAGGTTTGATTATTTGACTTTGTAAAGTTATGAAAAACTACTATGAACTTTTAATTGTTACCGATTTCAAAATTAAGAATAATTCCTTATTTTGAAAAATAACCACATGTATCCACATCATATCTACATATGAATAAAGTATCGATCACACATAAAACGAACGCGGTCGTCAGATAAATACAAAATCCAAATATATGACTTTGCAAAAAAGAAAATAAATATTAACCTCAAGCACTAGTTTAAAACCCTTCATTCTGCCTGCGCGAAGCCCATCAAATTCCAACACAAAGATACAGAGAATATATCACCAGGTAATTGAGAATTAATCTAGACAGAGTAATCAAAGTATTGTACAATAATGTTCAAACACATAGGAACGCAGAAGAATCATTCAAACCGCAATCTACGAAGAAGAAAAATCAACATCTCTACCTCTAACACTTAATAAACAGGTTAAACGATAAAACGCCAAAACCACCTAAATTGGTACTTCCATCTTCACAACTGGTGCAGGAGGCTGTATATTCTCGGACTGAAGCCAATCCTTCGCACAAATAAGAGCCTCAACCGTCTCTGGCCGTAACGAGCACCTATAACTATCCATTTCCTTCCTAACAGTATCAAACACAGATGCAGCTGGAACAGTACAAACAGGTATGGACAATATATCACGGGCCATTTTCGAAAGAGTTGGGTATTTCATCCTGTTCAACTTCCACCATCCAATCACATCAAATTCATGCACCCTGGGCAGAAGGGACTCCTCCAAATACTGATCCAACTCAGTTTTCGAAAGCTGGCTTGTTGTTTCCATTATATAAACATCAAAATCAGTAAGCCCGAGCCCATTGCTTGAAATTCCCACCCCTTGAGGATCCTCTGGTTTCACAGAGGATCCGTTTGCTTCTTCAGCATAAGCGGGAGTTAGAGGCAGAGGAAGGGCTACATATTCAAGAAACAGCTCATGAATACCATCATCCACAACTTTCACATATGAAGCTGCTTCTTCACCATAGATTTTTGAAAAGCTGAATTCAACAAGCTTCATTTTGAAACGGGGGTCCATAACTACAGCAATTGCTAGTATAAAACAACAGCTCTTCCAATACTTGTCAAACCTCTCCTGCATGAATTTTGTCAGACTGCTGACAAAAGGGTCCTCACTGGCTGCAGCTCTTGCCAGTTCTAACTGAATCTTCCAAGCTTCATGGAAGAACGTATTTGTTGTTGGGGCTGTTGCTGTCGTAAGAAGATTAGCAGTGTCGAACAGGGGCTTCAGATAAGTGCAAAGAGTCTCTATTTGCCTCCAATCTTCAATAGAAGGGGCATCTTTGTAATCGGGATCTGAAGTGTCCAAACACGAGAAGACTTCCTTCAGCTCAGAAGCAGCCAAAAGCATTTCATAAGTTGTGTTCCATTGAGTTTGGTCATCGATAGCAAGACTTTTGGAACTAGGCACTTGAAGCTGCTGTTTGAGCTCAACAAATTTTTCCTCACGAGATTCCGAGGTTTTCACATACTTCACACTATCCCTCACTTTCCTAACAATTCCCTCTACAGAAGCCAATGCATCTTGGACTATACTGCTCAAAGAACGTGCAAGGCAATTTCCAAGTAACAACTGTCCATCAAGCACCAGTGGGTTCTTGACAGAGAGCAAAGCCCTCAGATTATCAACCGAAGCATCGGTCAAATTCTGATTTATGGTCACAGAGAATAATTTCCCATCCATACTCCAATCAGAGAGGCATGCAGCAACAGAATGGCTGAACGCAGTGTCAGAATCCGGATAAGGCTCCATTATCACATTCAGAAGCTTCCGGTGCATTTTCCAATCACAGTCAATAAACTGGCCACTCACAAACATGTAGCCAATAGTACGAGATGAAGACCATAAATCCAAAGTAAGGCAAACTCTGCCCGGCATCCCTTCAATCACCTTCTGAATACTCTGTTTCTCTCTCAGATAAGTCGCCACACAGTCCCCTTGGACAGTATTAAAGCTCACCATATCAAACCGAGGCTGCAAATTCTGAACAAAAGCCACAAAACCGGGATGCTCCACCATGTGAAGAGGATAGTCATGCATTATGATCATCCTAGCAATCTCATGCCTGCAACGGTCGGCATCAAAGGAGAGGTATGGTACACTAGCAGTTCTGTACCGTCTTTTTGGGGTGTCGGAAAAAGTGGGCCCCACCTTCGAGGGTGCACTATACGGGCTCAATTGATTGTTATTTTTCTCCTGATTGCGAAGAAGAACTGGGCAAGTCCCTTTGGCAATGTGGCGCTTGAGGTGGCTCGTGCCGGCTACTTTTGAACCCGTGCTGTAGGCAAAGGACTGTTTGCATTGCTTGCAGCAGGCTCGTCTGCATCCAGCACCAACTGTTTCAATGGTGAAGTGTTCCCACACGATTGATTTCTTTTTCCGTCGCTTTGTGGGCAGTGGCTCGGCGCTGTTTGGTGAGATTTCTTCTGTGTGGTTGGGCTGAGTGTCTAGAAGGTCGAGTTGCATGTCGGAATCCATAGCCTGTGTCTCCTCCATAGGTACAAGCTCGTTGTTCATCACCTGGTTGGGGTTTTCAACCTCCATCTTGAAAGATTGATAGATGAACTGATTGTTCTGAGAAATTCATGGACATGTTGATATCAAATGATTGACATAAAAATAAATGGATAGGTCATGTGGTACGACAGAAGTACTACATAAAAAGACCATTACAATGCATATTTAGTATATGTAGAAGGTGGGAAGACTGAATATTAACACAGAGAGTTCAAACAACGGACACAATTATGTTTTTTCTTCATGCTCTCAACGTATTGGTCAATAATATAGCACAGAACAGGCTTCAGATGGAAAGATAATCACAGAAGATACAAGTCAAGCAGACCAATTAAAAACTGTAGTATGACACAATTGGTGCGGATAGATGCCCACCAACACTAATTATATGATTGTAGGCACATAAAGCTTTCAGATTGCTTCAAAATTTTCTGTAAGTCTTCAAAATGAGTTAAATCCATGAACTAAATTAATTCTTTAATTTAATTTAAAAGGTGGGTGGGCCAGATGTTCTGAAATTTAAACCACAATGAGCAAATTTTAGTACAAATTTGAATTTAAAAAGCTGGGGCCCACATACACTCAAACAGCCAAGCAACAAGCTGTACAAACCATACTCGCGTTTTTACGCGGACCAACTTACAAAGTGAACAGGATATATATAACATCACCCAGATCTAAAATATCACCTTTTACAAAAACAGGAACAAAAAATAATTCATATACACAATACTTAAAGGGCAAAATGGACATATTGCTCCTACAGGGCACCAAAAACAAGTAATCCACCATACACACGAGCTAAGCTAAAATGGATCTAGCTTTTCTTCGACCATGGACTTCAGAAAAATCTAAAAAGCCCATACCCATATCTGGGCTCTAAAAATTATCGAAACGAAAGAAGATTCATGAAAAGGATCAACAAACTCAGTTGAATAAAACATAAACATATTGCCGATCTAGGGCACTAAATAAGAATAGAAGTTCAAAACATAATATGCTTAACCTTAAAAAAAAAAAAAAAAAAAAAAAAAAAAAAAGAAACAACCAAAATTCATCAAAGCTTAAGGAGATCCAACTTAAAAACACAGTTGAACATCGGCAGAACCCAAGACCAAACTAAAGTCACGTTTCCAGACATAAAAGAACAAAAACAACGGCCAAACTCATGAACTAACAACAAAATCATTTCAGTCAACCATAGATTTACGGCCAAAACAAAAGCGATCATCGAGAGAAGTTAAAGAAAAAAGAACAACTCTCCAAAATGCTCACAACCCAATCTCGAAGTCTCCATACCAGCGATAAAAGCGTTTCCGCGCCAAACGCAGATGAAATGATCGGTAATTCGGTCGGATCCGCGGCGTAAGAGGCGATTTCCGGCTATTCCCAGCTCCCAGATCTAGGGTTTCGAGGAGAGAGAAAGAAGCGAGGAGAGAGAAAGAGAGAATTGGGCTTCCAATTGGACCTTATTTTGGGGGTTCGTTTGATTATAGTTGTGATAAGGTTTATTATTGTTGGGTGTAGGCAAAAGGGTACCAAAATATTAAATCGAATTGGATATGGACTTTGAGGTCCATCTATTGTTGTGTGTGAGAGTTTGGCGGTGCATTAGTGCGTGTTTTTGGTTCTCCGTCTTTTATTCTTTTTTATTTTCTTCACACAATAAAGGTCATGTGGTCATCATATCACCATTTTGTTGGTTTTCCATTATATGACCACATAGCCCACCTTTAGTGTGTGTAGCCCACTGCAAAGGAAATTTTAAACCTTTTGTAGTTGTTATTGAGGGGGCCTACAATTGAATCAAATTTGGTAATTGTATGACTCTTCTTACGAAAATTTTCAATTTTTAGCCCATGTGATGCGGACAATATACCTTCTCTTTTTTTTTTTTTTTTACTAATAAAGTTTGACATTTTAACATGGAAAATATGGCGATCACCCGCTTTATTAGTTCAAAGAATTGGTCCAAGGCCTATGTTGGAGATGGCGAGGGGGTTTGGTTTGGCTGTCCATAACTCAATTAATTCAATTGTTTATATGATGAATTTATTGAAGTTAATCATAGTCCAGCTTCAAGAGCCATCTAATTAATCACTTACTGTACTTGTTGAATAATTTTTATTATTTGTTTATAGCTTGGAACTTTTTTCTTTTGAGATGGAATATCTCGTGTACATTATCTTTTAATAATGTATATTTTTCAAATGATCCAACTATATCTGTTCAGTGTTCAGAGAGGAATTAAGAAGTAGCACAATATGAGTCAGATTGCAGTCAAAATTTTATAGTTTAATAATTTGATAATATATAATTAAAGATTTTTCGAGTATCTAAAAATATATTCACCATTAAATTAGAAAATTTTCTTTATGAAGTTCATATAAACGGAATAACATTTTAATCCAAGGCATATCGACATAATATTGAACCATTTAAGTCTTTTCTTGAATCATTGCCATTCAACTACTAAGTCCGGTTATGTATATTCTGTGCTGGGTATGGTGAATGGAATCGAGTGAGCATTGGATAATTGGAGGCAGGCCAACTCTCCTAAAATTATATATTCTTTGCCTTTGAGAGAACTTGTAAAAATATAAAATACAAAGCTACGTACATGTATATATTAGTCCAAAAATATTCACCTTTTGTCCCATGTCCAAATTTTTTGCATTTTCAGTTTTATTCCAATCGCTTATGAGAAATGACAAGATTTTACGAACAAATGCCAATAAATTCTCTCCAATTATATTGAAATTATTTGAAAAAAGTTCTGATTTTCAGCAACATCTACTAAATAAATAATTACAGTAATAAACATTTTAAAATGAAAAAAGATTATACTTTGCCACCTAATTTTAAATTTTTGGCCAAATTGTTTCGTTCAAGATATTATGTACCCAGTACATACCTAAAAGAGGGTACCACCCCTAAAAGATAGTTTAAGGAGCTTTTTACTTCACAGGCCTGCAGTGTTACAGAGATTGATGACGTCTTGGAAGTGGTACAGCCTAAGGTCAGTGATGAGATAAAGCAACGGTTGTTGGCACCGTTTTCGGCCGATGAGGTAACCCGTGCCCTTAAATACATGTACCCTCTTAAATCTCCCGGTCCCGATGGTCTTTCCCCTACTTTTTTCAACATTATTGGAATATTGTTGGTCGTAATGTGACAAACTGTGTTCTTGCTTTCCTTAATAATGGCCACTTTGATAATAAGTTGAATTTCACCCATGTTGTCCTCATCCCTAAATGCAAAAACCCGGATTCGATCACACAATTTAGACCCATTAGCCTATGCAATGTTGTTTATAAAATTGCTTCGAAAGGTCTTGCAATTCATCTTAAACCCATGCTTGATTACCTGATTTCCCCTAGTCAGTCAGTGTTTATTTCTAATAGGCTCATCACTGATAATATCCTTGTTGCTTTTGAGATTAATCACTTTATTAAACGAAAGAGCACAGGAAAGGACGGTGTTTTCAATCTGAAACTGGATATGGGTAAGGCTTATGATCGCGTCGAATGGCGGTTCCTCGAGCGAATGATGGTCAGGTTAGGTTTTCCTACCTTATTCATTTCCCCGCATCATGCAATGTATTTCCTCAGTTTAACATTCCTTTCTCTTAGATGGTAGTGAGTTTGGGCAGGTGATTCCGGAGAGGGGAATCCGTCAGGGCGACCCCCTCTCCCCTTATCTCTTCCTTTTTTGCGCAGAACTTGTCTCTGCTCCCCTTCAGGATCAGGAAAGGCGAGGTTCTCTCAAGGGGATCATGATGTGTAAAGGAGCACCTAGGATTTCCCATCTCCTTTTTGCTGACGACACTATGATCTGCGGTAAAGCCACGGAAGAGGTTATGAGGTGTATTCAAACTTCAAAGGATTCTTGAGGTCTACGGTAAAGTTTTGGGGTAGATCGTCAATGGGGAGAAATCTTCGATGGTTTTTAGTCGTAATGTTAAGAACGAGGAGCAGGAACGGCTGGCGGGGATCCTTGGGGTGAAGCGGGTGGATAAGTTGGATCTGTACTTAGGAATGCCCTCGGTTGTAGGGAGGTCGAAAAAATAAGTTTTCTCTACTATTCTTGATAAAGTACGGAAGCGTGTAGAAGGTTACTCAGAGAAATTCCTATCTAAGGCTGGCAAAGAGACCTTAATTAAAGCAGTGCTGCAGTCGATTCCCACCTACATCATGACCTGTTTTCTACTCTCGGATAACCTCATCATGGAAATTGAATCGGTAATATCCCAATTCTGGTGGAATGACGGAGCTAAGAGGAAAATTCACTGGATTGCATGGCACTAACTTTGTAAGAAGAAGGGTACCGGGGGTTTAGGATTTCGGGAGATGAAAATGTTTAATCTCACCATGCTAGCCAAGCAACTATGCAGAATTCTTCGCTTCCCGGACAGTTTATGTAGCCATCTCCTTAAGGCTAAGTATTTCCCGAATACGATGGTGTGGGATGCCTCTCTTGGGCGAAATCCGTCATTCTCGTGGAGAAGCTTATTTGAGGCTCGTTTTCTCTTAGCAGTGGGCATTAGATGAAGAATAGGAGATGGGTCGATGGTACATGTTTGGAGAGATAGATGGTTTCGGCTAAAATTCAGACCTGACAGTTTCCTCTCACCGGAATGGGTCTCCGATTTGATTCTTACTGGAACTGGTCACTGGAATGAAGCGCTGATCAAGGGAACTTTTCATGACAGAGATCCCGGGTTCATACTTAGCATCCCGTTAAGCACTTCACAACAGCCTGATTCGAGGTTTGGCATTACACGAAAAATGGCAAATTCACAGTTAGAAGCCTTTACCACATCGGTATGGAACACCTGGAGAGAGATAAAGGATCGTCGGGATGCACGGACACTCCGAAAAATGACCCCGTGCAGTGTCTGACACGTGTCGGACACGGACACTCCTTGGACACAGCTCAGACACGTGTCGGACACGTCTGAGCCGTGTCTTGAATTAAAAAAAAAAATTTTTTTTTGGACACGGTGTCGGACACTCCGCTGCGGAGTGTCCGACACGGTTTGGACACGTATTGAGCCAGCTTTGGATTTCTGAAAGGAAGACGCCGCAAGACTTTGGATTTCTGGAAGGAAGATGCCGCATCGAGGGATATCTTGTCGACTCACATGGTAAAAGCTACAGATCTGCTGTGGTAATGGTGGTGGCAGTGGTGACGGAATAAATTGGCGTGACTCCGATTTGATAAGGTTGAAGAAATAGAAATGGCCGCTTGAAGAAATAGAAATGGCTGCTTACCGTAAAAAAAAGTATATGTGGATTGTTTCTGATTTCAAACTTTTGCCCATTTGGATCTTGAAGAATCCACCTCCGCGGCAATGAAAAGGACGATGCCAGTAGTCATGGTGAGAGTATTTTCCAAGTTTTGGAGAAGAATATTAGATGAATTAGTGGCTGGGTATTTAGGGTTAGAATAAGGTGACATAATTTTTCTAACCCTTCGGTTTGGGCCAAGAGGCCCACAACACTCCAAAATATGTGTTAATTTGTTCCATTTTTTTTTTAATCTAAATTTTTTGAAATTTAATAACTAATATATATGACATCAATAAATACTGAACCAAAGTATATAAATTCACCTTGTAGTAATAGGTTTTTATCTTAGCATTAGAAATAATTTACATAACTCAAAGAATATTTTATATTTATAAAATAAAGAATATCTTATTGTTAAATTAATAAGTATATAATATATTTATTATATAAATATAATAGCCGTGTCGGGGCCGTGTCGTGTCCTAAAATTTTGAAAAAATCCGTGTCGCCGTGTCCGTGTCGTGTCGTATCCGTGTCTGCAATGATATTTACTAAGGAACTTTTTGTGAAGGTGCTGCAATGATATTATTCCCACGGGTGAGAGATTAACTCGGCATGGCTGCAAGACTGATAATATTTGTGCAGGTTGCGGTAAGGATGGCAAAGACTTACACGCTCTGTTCCTTTGCCCTTTGCGTGACAGGTTTGGGCGCTATCAAGTATCCCTTCCTGTGCGATTAAGATGATGTCCGAAAACTTTATGGAGGGTCTTACTAAGGTCTCGGACATGATGGAGGAAGGTGAAATTTGCAGACTAGCTGCTATTGTTTGGGCTGTTTGGGGAAGTAGAAATAAGTGGAAGATTGAAGGGAAAAAGTTTGAGGACATGGAGGTGGTGGATTATGCTGAACCAAATATGCTACAGAGGTCTTTTTTGGACACGGAAGCTCCAGCTTTAGCACCGGCAGTGGCTGTTCGGAGGTGGGAGGCTCCGTCGGCTGGTTGGATTAAGCTTAATTTCGATGGTGCTACCTTCAAAGAGAAAAATGCGATTGGAATAGGAGTGGTAGCTAGAGACTCAAATGGCGATTATGTGGGGTGGGAGACGAACATGAGATTTCATTCCTCTGATCCCTTCCCGGCTGAATCCTTTGCTGCACTTTCGGCTGTTAGGCTAGCAAGAGACTTCGGTTGGAGGAATGTCATCTTCAAAGGCGACAACGTTAACCTGATCAAGACGCTCCAATATAGAGAGGAAGGTCTTTCCCACTTTGGCAATGTTCATGAGGAAATTCGGTCTATTGTGTCTTGTTTTGCTAATTTCAGTTTTAATTTTGTTTTTCGCGGTGCGAATAAGGTTGCCCACGTTCTTGCTCGTAAAGCGGCTTCAGCCGGCATTGGTTCTTCGGATGTTCCTTGTTTTGTTTCGGACTTGATTGCTCCTGAGAAATAAATTTCCCCCTCGTTGGGGGGTTAGTCTTCAAAAAGATAGTTTGGATAGCAAAATATAAAACTTAAAATGGGGGAAAATATGAAAGAAAATATAAGTTAAGAAAATTAAAATACCACGTATGGAAAGTATAAGTTTCTTTTATCACTTTTTGTCTTGCATATAAATAAAATATAAACAATTTTAAAGAAAATTTCTTGATGGAAATTAACAAAACCCACACTTAAAAATAATAAATCAAAGAAATGAATCAAATTTAGAATTTAAAAACTTATCATTTTGGGCATACTAAAAATAGTAGGACACAGTCAATCAGATTTAGGAATCAATATTTTGATCAATCGATTTTTATTTATCCGATAAAAGATGAATCTTTTTCATATTTCTTGAAATCATGTAAAACAATAGAATTAAGAAAATTCTTACTTTGTACTTAAGAAGATATCAACGAGAAACAATTCGTAATAAAAATTTTATTTGTAATAATTGTATTAGAAATAGTTCCCTTAAAGTCGATGTTGTATTCCTCTTAGTGTTTTTTGTTTGTAAATCAAAGATAGTTTTGAATAAGAGATGGTCACTATGAATGATAAGAGATTGGATGAAGCAAGGTTGATCATAGAATGAAACAAGAAAGGGAAGATTCCTCAATTAGTAGGCATTCAAGAAGGGGCGAGTGGGATCGAAGTAGAAATTAAATCAAAATCCAAGAACATGCGTTTGATTTCAATCTATAGAGGTGAAAAATGATTGATTCACAGTTCAAATGTGCTTTGGGAAGTGGAAATAGCAGTGCTATTATGGAAATCTCCGATGATTCTATATTATCATGGGAAGGGTAATAATAAAAAAGGGGAAGTTTTGCTATGGAGATTTTAATAAAGACCACCGAGAAAATATTGAAAGATTCATTTTCCGTGATGATCCCAAGAATTATATAGGCGAGAATGCTCTTCACAAATAGGATAATTCCATACGGGCACAATCATTAAGGGAATGAGGGTTTGACTCGTGATTTGAAAGTAATATACTCGGTTATATCTTGGAAGCCGAAACGGTCGAGTTACCTCCCAAGCTCTCCACGAGGTTTGAGCAAAGCCAATCATGGGGATATTAAAGGAATAATGATAAAGAGAAATTCATAGAGAACATGGAGTGGTAAAATTTGGAAAAGTTACAAGTGTCAGGATAGAGTCAATTGTTGGTTTGGGCACGTATCATCTAGGAGACCGAGAGAAATTAAGAGGAATGTCTTGAGATAGTGTGTCGAATTAACAAGAATTTCAGTTATGTTTGGGCCATTGACAAGCGCACAAATTGGAACTATCGAGGCATCTATTACCATAACCATTGGTCCCAATTCCGAGGAAGATTAAAGTTGGATTAAGGCAAAGGAGATACTTCCGAGGCGGGATGACTAAAGCCGTGTATGCACACGAAGAATTGTAACGAAAGCAAAGATGAGTTATTTGGGTAAACTTCAGATTTGGGGAAATGAAGTTAGGCAAGAGGTTGAACTGTTGGACTAGCAATTCGTCGTGGAAGTTTTAAATCAAGAATTTGGAGCCACGAAATCTACAACATCAACTCCATCCTCCTCCACTTAGGAATCTCAATGTTAAGAACTTCGAGACAATGGTGAACGGTACACGAATCATTCATGGCACGTACATCATGCATTCTTAAAATTGTTAATTGAATTATTATTTATTTGCTTGTCGTATGTGTTTGATGCTTGATGAGTGTTTAGTTGTCTTGAGAGGCAACTCCGAGTGTACGGGTGCTTTAGTTACACGGTAAGCTGAGGGTCGTGACCTGTGATGGGCCTTTGAGGTGTTTTCAATCACTTACAACTTGTACCATTCGAGAGATCCGTCTACCATGGAAGGTGCGAGTGGTGACGGTTCAGTAACTATGCCACTCGTAAATACGCGAGTTCCGAGTTAGTTTGGACCGAACCAATTGGTGGGAGATGAATCTCATTTTAGACCCTCCTATCGTGTAAACCATTCAAGCTGCTCCTAACCGGGATCAAATTCGCGAAGGAATCGCTCCATCAATACTATGAACAAAATGATTGAAACCCCTTCGTGCATGAAGACCTTTGCCGGGCTAATCCTTGTCAGGACGTCACTAACCCAGAACATGGGATGAATACAGAAAGTTGCTCTAGTTCTGACTCGAGCAGTAGAACCTAGAGACCAGGTTCTCTTTGGGGGGGGAGGGGGAGGATTGTGACACCCTGCTTCTTCAACAGGTCAGGTATGATGTCACAAGTGAGTTTATTTATGTACTTATATTCTCTTACATTAAATTATGCGTTATTTAATTTGTTTATTTGTTTTAATTTGCCTTGTGTGTTTAAATTAATATGTAATTCCTGTTCGTAATCATTTTTATATGAATTTGGTATCGAGCATGCTAATTTTATTGAATTAATTAAATTTTATGTTATATGAATGTAATTTTATGCTATTTAAATGTTCTGAAGTTAATTGAAAATAGGTTTGGACCTATTTGACCTCTTTTATAAGTTTAGGGACCTATTTGCAAATTGGATGTTTTAAGCCGTTTTTCGGCTAACTTGAGCTTGAAAATTCGGATTCAAATTCCGACTTCGCCATTGGGTTCGTTTCGACAATTTGAGTTCAACGGAGCAAGCCTCATATTTTTCTGAAGCCGTTTCAACCCCCCGAAATTTTAAAATCCGAACAATAAGCTCAGTCGTGGCGGATGGAGCAGGGGCAACAACAAGCAACAATGCAGTAGCCATAACCACACACATAACCCCTCAAAATCCAACCTATAAACATGCTTTAGACCCTAAAACACATGTATTAACACCTCATCTCATCAAAGAAGCATGAATCGAATCATATCAACCTCTTCCATCTTCAAGAACTCAAACTCATTAATGGCAAATCATGAATTCCTCAACTAATTACATAAATCCCATCATAAATACACACAACCATTTCATATAAACTTCATTCAATCCATTTAGTTGCATTTAATATATCCAAGAAACCATAACTTCAAATTTTAACAAAACCATTACTATTCATCGTCTTCTCGAACCACATACACTCACATACTTCCGAGACACAAATCAGGCATTGAAACGAAGTTTAAGATGTAAAAAATATGTAGCCTACCTCGAATCGTCGATTAATCGGGACACGAGAGAGAACTTTGTTTGCTCTCTTCTCTTCTTGGGGTTGATTTTTGCGGTCAAAGTGGGGAGAAAAGAAAAAAATTCGGCCCTTTAAGGGCTAATGGTGTGGGTCAGTTTTCAACGGGTTGGGTCAAAATAATTCGGTCCATTCGGATCATATTTTAGAGTAAAGAGAGCTCAAACGGCTTCACAAAAATATGGGCTCAAGTCAAAGGATTAATTTACTCACGCCATTAACTTGTGAGATATTTCCTAATCTAGAAGTTTCCTCTTCCTAAAGTGGTAATTTCTTTTACCATTTACGAATTTGCTCACGCGGGACACCTCAGTATACCCATTCTAATAACGAGCACCCTTATATATTGTGTACGCATCAACCATGCACTTTACACCCCATGAAATAGAATATCCTTCTTAATTCACTACAACAAAAGGTATATATTAGGACACTTAATTTGGGATATTTATTTATGAGAGTTTTTTTTTTTTCCATCCGGACTTTGCACATTTTTGCAATTTACCATATCGGACAACTTTTATTGCAAACCGCTATCTGAACTTTGCATTTGTAACAAACCGTCATCTAAACTTTTTTTTTTGGTGGTTTTGGTGAAAATACAACTGACGTGGCGCATTTGAAAACATGCCACGTGTCAAGTTTTTTGGCCAAAACCACCAAAAGATGGCGGTTTGTTACAAATGCAAAGTTTAGATGGCGATTTGCAATGAAAATTGGCCGAGATGGTAAACTGAAAAAATGGCTAAAGTACAGATGGCAAAATTTTTTTTCCTCTTTATCTATTAATGTCCCAAAAGTATGATATTAGGATACTTAATAAATTGTGTCCTAATAATTATGTTTATAGAGACACTTATAATTAAGCTACCTCAAATTAAACGTGGGAATAGAAGAGTTCAACCTCTTCCCACTTCTCTCTTTGATGAGGCCTAAAATCACTCTCGAATCAGAGCCGTCCACGTGTCAGCATGCCGCTGACTAAATCCCAGACGCTCGCCTTGAAGGGCGCGTGGGCCTCCCCAGCCCACTCATTTGCAAGCTAGAATAGACCGTCAAGCCTCGGATGACTATTTGGGTAAAAGTCCAGAGCTGACGAGTCTGACGCTCGCGTCTCGGCCCTCAGGGTTACCCTTCGTAGGGAAGCACCTACATGGGGGTCCCATGTTGACGCTCGGGATCTTGTCGCTCAAGGGTCATCTATCGTGGGGAGTCCATCCGTGGATTTTTCGAGCGTCATCAACGCTCGGGAATGACCCTACCTCTCATATGATGGATCCTAGCCTTCACAAGAAGACATTAGTCCCTCATCCCACTCGACCCTCGTCAACAACCTCTGACACAAAGGTACTGTGCACCGTGCACCTGACACGTCGTCTCCTTTTCTGGAATGTCATTCTCACCCCACCAAAGGCTGCCGCGTGTTAGGGCAACACAGGTTTGGGACCACATGGTCAATTTACCCATTTACCCCCATCCCTAACATATAAATAGGGGAGAACACCTGCTCTCTCCCCCAAGTCATCTTCTACAGACATACTCTATCGTTCTGGGCATTCCCTCTGATCTTCTCAAGCTTTCCATTAACCTCACCACAGTAGCATTACATTTCGCACTCTTGGTGTTATCCTAGCTGGAAGAACCCACGCTCAAAAGGAAACCCAGATCCTGAGGCTCTCACGCCTGTGATGGTCTTCCCTTCTTTAAACAAATCTCAAAGTGTTGTTGCATTTTAGGAAACTCAGATTCCTGCACCATCATTTTTGGCGCCGTCTGTGGGAAACCATCACCACCATCTTCGGTATTACCAGTTTCTTCCTTCAAAAGCTAGTTGAAAAGTGACACCAAAGTCTTTAATCATGGTAACTGCGACGAGATCTGGAGCAGTCGGAGAGAAGGGCGCTCTTCCCCCTGTCAGCGAAGAGAATACGGAGAGCAACGTCCCCGTCGGAGGAGCAAACACCCCCGCTGTCGGAAGTGGAGACAGGAATGCAGAGACGGTGGGTGCAGCTCTCCCACCAGGAGGGAATGCTGTAGGAGGACCCAGTACCGTTATTCCTCCTGTAGCTCACACCACCCATGCAACCTTCCCCTACCCAGGCATGTATCCCATGGCCACGCCTCCACCGGGATACCCTTTTATGCAACCTGGAATAATGCCCGGGATGATGCCGGTGATCCAACCTTATCAGGTGGGGACCCTGAATCTCCCCACGTCGTTACCAAGAGAAATACAAGGGGTGGAGATGCCCCAAGTTACAACCCAGCAACTTCAGGCGCTGTATGCGCAGTGCGAGAGCCAGGCCGTCCAGAATGCCTGGGAGCATTTCATGGCAGCGTATTTCCCCTCACAGGCTAGCGCTCGTCTGGCCCCACCTCTTGGCGGGCTCCCGGCGCATCCCTTGACGATGGCCCAAAATGCGCTAAGGGCACAACAACCTCCCCCACCACCGAATCAAGAAAATGAAGCCCAACCGAGGGTCCAGCAAGAACGACCAGTTGCAGGAGAAGAAAGGGCCCCTCGAAATGAGGCGGCCGGAGATAGTGAAGAGGTCCAATCGAGGGCCACAGGGAGGGCAAACCGCAGAAATGTTGGTGACCCTCAGCTGGCCGCTGTACAAGACCAAATTCGAGGGCTCCAGAACATGGTAGAGCAGCTCTCGCGAGCGCGGTCTCACGCCTCCCGCGAGGGGGGCGAGAGGTCCAAGGCCAGAGACGCTCGCCGACCACGTAGCCCCATTTCCCGCCGAAGGAGAGAAGCCAGCTATGAAGATCCCGACGAGCGAGACTACAGGATCATGGCGGGCGATTCCCCCCTCATGGAGGAGGTTCTAATGACTCGCGCAGGGAAGGGTAAAATTCCCTCGTCCGTCAACAGATATGACGGAACCACGGATCCAGCCTAGCATCTGGATCATTTTGTGCACCTAATGCACCTGTATGACCATCCAAACAACTACTGGGCCAAGGTGTTTGTCACTTCCCTCACCGGAATGGCCCAAGAATGGTACAAAAAGCTCCCCCCGCGCTCAATACGAGGGTACTATGACCTGACGGATGCTTTTGTCAGCCACTTCAACTCGCTGAAGGCATCGGCTCCGGCTGCGACTGCTCTTTACAGCCTGGTCCAAGGGCCGAACGAGACTCTCAGATCCTTCATGGGGAGGTTCAATAAAGAAATTTTGTTGGTAGAAAAGCCCTCGATGGACTTTTTGAGGCACGTTCTATTTGGGGCCATCAATATGAAGCATTATGTCAGCAAGGAGTTTGTGGAGGAAGTGGCCAAGAAGAAGCCGCGCTCGCTGATGGAAATTAGGGAGATTACCGATTCTTTCTTTACCCTCGAGGATATGTACATAGCGAGGGATCAGAAGATGGCGAACGCCCCTCGCCCCAGCAAAGCCTATGAGGACAGAGGAGATTCAACCAGGGGCCGCCGCCGCAGCCCCATTCCCGCTCGGAGGAACGCCTCTCCTCCTCGAAAATTCGAGCGAGTCCCTCTTAACCGCCCTATAGCTGAAGTGTATGCTATGGCGGACAAAAAGCTGTTCAAAAGGCCGTCGAAACTAAGGGAAACCGAGGCCCAGAAGCGCTCAGGAAAATATTGCGCTTTCCACAAGCAGAAAGGGCACGATACCAACGAGTGCCGGCAGCTTGAGAGTGAAATTCAGAGGCTGATCGCCGGAGGGCATCTTAAAGAGTTCGTTAAGGTGTTGGAACGTTATGATGAGCATTGTGCAGAGCGAGCACGCGCCAGGGGGAGGAGCCGTTCACGCTCACGAAGTCCCCGACACCATCACTCCGAGCCCAGTGACCGTGGAAAAGGGAAGGCATCGGACTTGGAGAACCAGCCCTTCACGGTTATTCACATGATTGCTGGCGGACCCTCGGGGGGTGACTCTAACGCCTCCCGGCGCCGCTACATCCGGAGTTATGACCAGAAATCTTCTCGGTCCAGGCCAGTACTCTCTGTTGATAAATCTTCGCACTCGAAGGAGGATGATGTCATAGGGTTTACTGAGAAAGATCTTGAGCATATTGTAACACCCCATGGGATAGGAAAAACCTCTGACTGTCCCATGGTGGTTAGTTTAGACGTTCATAACCACACTGTAAAGAGGGTTTTATTTGATAGTGGAAGCTCTGTGAACGTTCTCCCATACTCAACGTTTCAACAAATGAATATAACAAACATCCCCCTCGAACCTCTCAGAACTGCCCTCGTAGGGTTTGGAGGTTCCGAGATCGTCCCTCGCGGACAGATTCGCTTGGCCACCTCCTTTGGTCGCGCCCCACAGCGAAAAACTTTGAGCGTCCTCTACACCATCGTTGAGGTGGATCTTCCTTACAATATCATCATTGGGCGCCCAACCCTCGTGGATTTCAAGGCCGTAATTTCCACATATCACCAGAAGGTCAAATTCCCAACCCCCGAGGGTACCGGAGAAATTCTGTGTAACGTCAAAGAAGCTTGGGAATGTTACATACTTTCGCTCCGAAGCCACAAGCCCAAGCAGTCCATTCAACCTGGGTCTACTAAGAAGTCCGTTGACTTCTCCGAATTAGACGAAGATGGCCCCGAGCGCAAAAGAGCCAAGCTGTACCGGAAGAAGAATAAAAAGAGGATCCCTGGAGATGTTCAGTGTTCAGAGAATAGGCCACCGGGGGCCGTCGAGGGTTCTTCTTCAGAAAACGAGGGTGATGAGCCCAAGGGTATGCTCACCGGGAAAAAACGAGCGCTAGAGGCGCCGAGGCCGGAGGTTCGGATTGAGCCCACCGAGGAGTTTTTGACCGTTGAATTGGAGCCTGGGAACCCGGATAAAACCACCCAGATTGGCTCGGGCCTGGATGGGCCCTCGCAAGTTTTGATGATCGACTTCCTACGGGAGAACTTAGACGTTTTTGCGTGGAAAGCTTCTGATCTCACCGGAATAGATCCGAGCGTCATTGTCCACAGACTGAACGTGGATCCAACCTTCAAGCCCATCAAACAGAAGAAGAGGGACGTTCATGGCTTTAGGAAACGGGTTATCGAAGAAGAGGTTAGTAAGTTGCTTGATGCTCAATACATCGAGGAAATCTTGTACCCAGAATGGCTTTGCAATGTGGTGCTCGTCCCAAAGAGCGCCAATAAATGGCGTATGTGCAACGACTTCACGGATCTCAACAAAGCGTGCCCCAAAGACCATTACCCACTACCGAGGATCGATCAGTTGGTAGATTCTACAGCCGGGTGTGAACTCATGAGTATGATGGACGCCTTTCAGGGATATTATCAAATCTTTATGGCGCCCGAAGATCGCCCCAAAACTTCGTTTATTGTGCATTTGGGTGTCTACTGTTTCAAAGTCATGCCATTTGGGCTCAAAAACGCGGGAGCGACCTATCAGCGCCTCGTCAATAGAATGTTCGAGCGCGAAATTGGAAAATCTATGGAGGTATATGTAGACGACATGATAGTCAAGAGTGAGCGCCAACGCTCCCATCTGGAAGATCTCAAGCAGACTTTCGAAATCCTTCGTCGCTACGGAATGAAGTTGAACCCATCAAAATGCACCTTTGGCGTTCGAGGCGGTAAATTTCTGGGATACATGGTCAGTCAACGTGGCATAGAGGCAAACCCCGAGAAGATTAAAGCAATCCTGGACATACCCTCCCCTCGGAATCTGAGAGAGGTCCAGGTGCTTGTGGGTAAGATCATTTCACTAAATAGGTTCATCTCCCGCTCAGCGGACCGGAATCTACCCTTCTTTAAAATTTTGCGCAACGCTCGCAACTTTACCTGGAACGAGGATTGCGAAAAGGCCCTGCAGAACATGAAACAGTACCTTTCGAGCGCGCCTTTGTTGACCAAGCCAAACCCGGGGGAGAACTTGTTTGTCTATTTATCAGTTTCTTTGGAAGCCACGAGCGCTGTCCTCGTAGCTATCCGCGAGCGTAAGCATATGCCGGTGTATTACCTGAGCAAGACTCTACAGGGAGCAGAGAAAAGGTACATGGAAATTGAGAAATTTGCCTTTGCGCTCGTTAACGCATCCCGAAGGCTGAGACCATATTTTCAGGCTCACTCCATCACAGTGCTCACAGATCAACCACTCAAACAAGTGCTATCTAAGCCAGATGTTTCGGGAAGGTTAATTAAATGGGCGATTGAGTTCAGTCAGTTTGATATCTCCTTCGAGCCCCGTACAGCCATACAGGCTCAGGCAGTGGCCGATTTGTTGGTTGAACGTTTCAATCTGGAGACTGTGCCATCGGCGGATGAGGGCTTATGGCTTTTGCACACGGATGGCTCCTCGACCTCACAGGGGGGAGGAGCCGCGGTGACCCTCAGGGATCCCCTTGGGGCAGAAGTCGACTACGCAATCAAGCTGGCGTTTCAAGTCACCAACAACGAAGCTGAGTATGAGGCCCTCATCCAAGGGCTCAGGATTGCGCTCCAAAATGGGGCCACTCGTGTCACAGCATACGTTGATTCGCAGTTGATCGCGAGTCAAATTGATGGTAGTTATGAGGCTCGAGAAGCCACCATGGCACAGTACCTGTCGAGCGCCAAGGAGGAGATAGCCAAGTTCAAGGAATTCCATCTTTTGCAAGTTCCGAGGGCAGAAAACGAACATGCTGACGCTCTTTCGAAGTTTGCGTCCGCCTTGGACGGCCACAGTGGACGCGCTGTTACATTTCTGAGAACGGAGGAACCATTGATAAGTAAAAGTGAACCTTCGAAAGAAGTGCACATGATTGACCCCTCCGAGCCTTGTTGGCTTGACGAAATTGTCAGATTCCTCCGGGATGGAACCAGCCCGAGCGACAAAGTTGAGGCTCGGAAGATCAAAAGCAAGGCCCCTCGATTCTCATTGGATGCCGAGGGTTGTTTATTCTAGCGATCCTTCCTGGGCCCACCGTTGAGATGTTTGAGACCCTCGCAGGCTAAAGAAGTTTTAGAGCATGTACACAGTGGCAGTTGTGGGAACCACTCAGGCGGACGAATCTTGGTAAAGAAAATCTTAAGGAGTGGGTTCTATTGGCCCTCGGTACTGCAATATGCCATTAGATACTCCAAGAAATGTCCCAAGTGCCAGTTCCATTCCAACACTCCTCAGTTGCCGGCAGCTCAAATGATTCCTGTTGATGTTTCATGGCCTTTTGATCAATGGGGCATTGATATCGTGGGACCTCTCCCAATGGCGGTCGGGCAAAAGAAGTTCGTAATACTTGCTGTGGATTATTTCACTAAGTGGGCTGAGGCAGAAGCGGTCGCTAAGATAACGTTCAAGGTTGTGAGGGATTTCATTTGGAAAAATATCATCTGCAGATATGGCATCCCGAGGGTGCTCATCTCGGATAACGGTTCACAGTTTATCGCTGCTGACACACGAGATTGGTGCTATGAACTAGGGATCGAACAACGATTCACTTCCGTGGGTCACCCTCAAGCTAATGGTCAAGCTGAAGTGACCAACCGAACCATACTCCAGCATCTGAAAACGATGCTCGAGAGTAAGAAGGGAGAATGGGCTGAAGAACTTCAGGGAGCTTTGTGGGCGTACCGTACTACTCCGCGAGTGGCAACGGGGGAAACCCCTTATTCCCTCATGTACGGCTCCGAGGCCATGATACCTGCGGAAATTGCTCAAGAATCCGCACGCGTTGCCTATTTCGAGCCTGCCGCCAACGAGGCCAATCGGGCGCTCGAGTTAGATTTGCTGGATGAGAAGAGGAATGCTGCTTGGGCACGTATCCACAAATACAAAGCAACCGTTGCTCGCCATTACAATAAACGTGTTAAGGAAAGGACTTTCCAGCTAGGGGACTTGGTCCTCAAAAAAGTTGAAGTCTCCAAACACGTAGGTAAGTTGGACCCCAATTGGGAAGGCCCCTTCAAAGTCATTCAAGTACAAGCAAATAACACCTACTTGTTAGAGACTTTGCAAGGCGAGCGTCTCCCTAGGCCATGGAATGCATGTAACCTTAGAAGGTTCTACGTGTAAACTTCAACTTCTTTGTAATGACCCGTTTGCGGCATGAAATCTTTTCCTTTGACGGAAAGCGTGTTGTAATCATTTCCGAAAATGCACCTATATAACAGTAAGTATTTAACTCTTTGTTTTTATTATTTGCTTGCTTTCTTGTTTGATCTAATGATTCGAGCGACAAGGGGCCTACTCCGTGTCGAGCATCCTCCACGTCGAAAAGCCTACGCGAAACTTCAATCGTTCCAAAGCTACACTGTCCAGGTGTTGATAACCATCCACCTATAACAGTTTGAACGGTTTGTAATATAAAGTCCTAAAAGTGAGCGTGTCGAACAACGGGGAGCGCAATGCTCAGTTATAGCCAGCTGAGTGCTAACCACTCCAGCTCGTGCTCGTAAAAACCCGAATGACCCTCAACTTATTGAGTAAAAACACACTCATAAAATAATGGATTTTAACTCAGTCCCTTCATGTGTTTCTCGAAATAACGCTAACCCCATGGTTACGCTCGCTTTGATATCCTACTTAGCAGGTCCTGTTGTTGATCTCTAAAGTATATACAATCTAATGAAGCCTCATACTTAGGCAAATCTCCAGAGGTTTCCTAAGTTCAAATTCGAGCCTCATTGAGAATACAGCCAGGGAACATTCATAAGGATCGCCCTCGTGCCCATATTTGCATCTCCCAATATTCCAGCCATAAGCCAATTCTAGGCTAAATATTTCCTAAGTCTGGATTCGAAACTTCATTTCAAAAGTGGCCAGGGAACCCTCTTAAGGGTCACCCTCGCGCCTGTATTTCCTCAAAGGTTTTCTAAGTCCAAATTCAAGGTTCATTTCTACTATGGCCAGGGAACCCTCCTAAGGGTCACCCTCGCGCCTATATTTGCAATAGGCCAACTGCCTAACGTCGTGGGCTTCTAAGCTTAATATGCATGGTGATGAGTGTCAGAGGACCGTCGTAAAAGACACCCCTGCATGCTTACACTACCATCGCAAACGTTCCAAACAAAAGACATTAATATAGAAACGGCGAGCGTAACAAAGCAGCATCATTCACCATTCAAAAGTAAAGGACAACGCATTCAAACATCCCAGCAGAAAGAGAAGAATTATAATATATGAAGGAAAAGAGCATAGAGAAATCCAAAACATCCAAGGAAGTAATCCGAAGATTAATTACAGACAATGATTGTTCATAAATATGACAAGGAATTTAAACCAAAAGGAAAGGGATCAATATAAGGAGTTTCACAGGGCTGGAGCATCGGGCTCGGGAGGGGCGGTTGCGAGGGGAACTGGAGCCAACACATTAGCGTCAGAAGTTTGGGCCTCGCCAGGTTCCTCGGCATCCGCTACATCCATGACGGTGCCCTCGTCTTCTATCAGGAGAGGCTCGGGATCTACCCTGTTGGCAGCTATAAACTCCCCTTGGAGTGTTTCCACCAACTCCTGGTACTCAGGCTCCGCCAGATTCTCAGTAGGATCCTCCTCCTGGACCATTGGCTCGCAATTCTCATCCAGATCCATGCGTAGACGAGCGTCGGATCGAGCGCTTTCAGGGGCCAGTCCCAACTTCACCATTTGCCCGATCGCTTTATGGAAGAAGCGTCGAGCGTTGTCAAAGCACTGGATGTTGGCCGCAAACATAAAGGCTTTGGAGCGCACGAACTTCTTCACCGCCTCCCAGGATACCTTCGCTTCCCAACCCTGTACCTTGCCTCGCAAGTCAGCGAGGGCCTTGTTGGCCGCCTCGTTCTGGCGAGTGCTCTCCGCCAGCTGCTCACCCAGCTCCCCATTTTGGGCCCTCAACTGGTCCCGCTCATCCTTCAATTTCCTGTGACGCTCATTTAGGACCAGAAAGGCGTCATCGGATTTCCTCAGGTTTTCCTTCAGCTGAGCGTTTTCAAGGGTGACGGAATTCAGCTGAGCACTGATATTGTTGTAATCCTCCTGAAGTTGAACAGGGTCTGAAATGCGCAGCAACTTCTTGTACTTGGCTTTACGCTCAGAATAGGCTTGCGCTCGCCCTTGCAAGTTTTTCAGCCTCGGGATTACCTCCTGGGAAGCCGTAAACGAGGGTCACAATCCGAACATGGAAGGAAGAAGAGGAGAATTTTGTAAAGGGGAGTATAGACTTACCGTCAGAAGGGCATGGCAGGCATCATCAGCAACGCGAGCGGCGTCATGCTCGTTCAGCTTGTCATGATCGCCGGAAAATTGGAGTTTTCCAACGATGTCGGAGACAAGGTTGACGGAGTAGGCGCTCTTTTTTAGGAGCACCGGACCTTCAGTCCGCTGGCGCTTATAACGGGAGTCGCCCTTGCAGCCTATCTTCCAAAATTCTTCATCCTCAGAAGATGAAGTATCGCTGCCCTCGCCACGGTGGCCCACGACCACCTCTTTTCCCTTGCCTGAAATAGGGAGGGAGTCCGGCAACCTTTTCCTCTTCCCCTGACGCTCGGCCCGGATAGTTTCGTGAATGCGGATAGGCTCCCCCGAGCGGTTCCGCGACCCGCCCGAACTCAGTGAAATTGGGCCCGCGGGGGCCGCCGGCAGAGGAATGGCCTCATGGGTACCCTCCACTGTCAGATCCTCGATAGGGCCCCTGGGGGGAGCCTCATTCCCTGCTCCCCCTCGAGCATTGTTTTACCCTCGGCCAGCTCCTCGTCGGTTTACCCTCGCCCTCGGAGCATTGGGAGGGCGGTTTTGCTGCGGTTGCGGGTGTTGAGGATCGACTGCGGGTCCTTGGGCACCCAACATACGGGAAAGGGCTTCAGCATTCATGCCTTGGGATAGTATTTGGATGCCTGCAAGTAAAGAGGAACGAGCGTCAGAAGATTGATTGTTTGGATCGTATAAACAAGAAAACAACGATCACTGTAAGTTAGAGAACTATTCTAAAGGTTAGAGATGTTAGTTCCTAGAATCTAACCATCGAGGGCCATGATGTCAGCTGGAGGGTTGAGTATCATGTCTGGGGGGCAAGATAAACCATAACGGAACAACACTCCCTCATTCTTCATCAGGGTCTCAGCCTTAATCCACTTCTTTTCAGCCCTCATCTCGAGGGATAACCCCATCGCCCAGTCCTCAAAATCTTTATTCCTCATCCTTTCCCTAATCAAAGGACCCTCGCCATGAATCATCCATTGCCGATGAACTCCAAAAATTCCCCCGGGAGCCCCCACAAAAAAGTACTTTTCCTTCCAATGCTCGCCATAGCAGGAAGATGGAGAATCTATCATCTTAAAGCCTGATTTGGCCTGGACGTAGTAAAATCCATCTGTAGGCGACGAGCGTGGCGACCGGGCTACTTGTATCAAGCTGTCAAAGTTGACTATCGAGGGTGCTTTGCCCAAGGCCCTCATCGTTATTATGAACGTGTTGATTAGGGCTATGCCATTGGGTAGAATTTGTGAAGGGCAAAGTCCTAGATGATGGTAAATGATGACGGCGTCGTGAGCGATTGGAAACCTCAGACCCCCAGCAAGAACTGCATCCCAATAGACCGTCATCATCCCAGGCGGTGGTCGATTGGCCCTCTCCCCCTCCTCTGGAAGTCGCATGGGAAATACTGCCTCATCCCAATAAGCATTCGCCCTCAACTCCTCCAAATCATCGAGCGTCAAGATGCTAGCGATCTCATCCGGTGATCTATCTGTTTGATGGCGATTATCTTGCCTCACACGAGTGGCAGGCTCCCTTCCCCTCCTTTGGCGCCTTCTTGAGGGCCCAGCTTCAAATTGACGCCCGGATGGCCCTGCTTCGCCCTCGGGGGCCGCCATGGCCACTATAACCCTGTGATCTTGGGGTCGCGTGGCACTGTTCAAAACCGGGGACACTCTCTCCCCTTGTCTCTGCATCTCCATTACATTGTTCATCTCTTCAAAAATATCATCAACCTCTTCGTCTCCGACAGCGGCTGGAGCCTGGGCCACAGGGATCGCCATGGAAACCCCTTCACCCGGGGACACCCTAGCCAGAGGGACGGCTGTGGGAACATTGCCGTGAGGGGAAGAACTCCCCACCGACATCTCATCAATCTCTCTTAAGTAGTCTTCAACGGGGTGTCCGGCCATGGTTGCTTTACGATTTTTGAAGATGGGGTTTTTCTTAGAAAACTCAGTCGAGTAGGGGAAGAATTTTTGGAGAAAACTCAGTAGCAGAAAGTGGCTCTTCACTCAAGGGTTTCACTCACACAACCTAAAACTAATGTTAGCACGGGGAAAATAAGAAGAAGGGTAAGGAATTTTTACCTAAGATTTGAAGAGGAGAAATTCGCCGGAGCCTGTAGAACTGGCAAAGATTTCTTGCTATGTGTATGCTTGAAAGAGTTTGAATGCGTGAAAAAGGTCCCAAAGCCCTGCAAACCCCTATTTATAGGGAAGATTGTACATGGATTAGGGCTGAAAATTCAAAAACGCAATCATTTCCCGCCTAGGAAACCCCCCACTTTTGGTAACCGCCTCACGTCTCCCGGAGTGCACGCGCCCACGTTCCCACTCAGCATTAAATGCGGATTTGACAGCATTTAATGCGGTGTCAGTTTGTGTCCGTTACAGAAGGCCAGCAGTCTCCTCGCTGGTAATGGCCTGGCCCTCGGATATTCGAAATTCAGGGTTCCTTCTTTATAAATTCTACAGTACGCTCGAAGCGATACTACAGAATTTGGGGGGCAAAATGATGAGGCCTAAAATCACTCTCGAATCAGAGCCGTCCACGTGTCAGCATGCCGCTGACTAAATCCCAGACGCTCGCCTTGAAGGGCGCGTGGGCCTCCCCAGCCCACTCATTTGCAAGCTAGAATAGACCGTCAAGCCTCGGACGACTATTTGGGTAAAAGTCCAGAGCCGACGAGTCTGACGCTCGCGTCTCGGCCCTCAGGGTTACCCTTCACAGGGAAGCACCTACATGGGGGTCCCATGTTAACGCTCGGGATCTTGTCGCTCAAGGGTCATCTATCGTGGGGAGTCCATCCGTGGATTTTTCGAGCGTCATCAACGCTCGGGAATGACCCTACCTCTCATACGATGGATCCTAGCCTTCACAAGAAGACATTAGTCCCTCATCCCACTCGACCCTCGTCAACAACCTCTGACACAAAGGTACTGTGCACCGTGCACCTGACACGCCGTCTCCTTTTCTGGAATGTCATTCTCACCCCACCAAAGGCTGCCGCGTGTTAGGGCAACACAGGTTTGGGACCACAAGGTCAATTTACCCATTTACCCCCATCCCTAACATATAAATAGGGGAGAACACCTGCTCTCTCCCCCAAGTCATCTTCTACAGACATACTCTATCGTTCTGGGCATTCCCTCTGATCTTCTCAAGCTTTCCATTAACCTCACCACAGTAGCATTACATTTCGCACTCTTGGTGTTATCCTAGCTGGAAGAACCCACGCTCAAAAGGAAACCCAGATCCTGAGGCTCTCACGCCTGTGATGGTCTTCCCTTCTTTAAACAAATCTCAAAGTGTTGTTGCATTTTAGGAAACTCAGATTCCTGCACCATCACTCTTATTTAAAAAAAAAAAAAAAAAAAAACACTCTTCCCACTTCTCTCTTATTTAGTTTTCACAAGAGTTCAACCACTCCCTACTTCTCTTATTTAGTTTTCATCTTACGATATTTTTTCTAATTTACAATCATTTATTTTTCCTCTCACCACTTCTCTTTTTTAGTTTCCCTAATTCTCAATATGTTCTTCTCCATCTCTTATTCTCTTGACCTATAAGTAGATCAACATTCTCAAATCGGCCAAATTATCCATAGGTTCGACTCAAGGTATTCTTTTCTCCCTCATTTTTGCTGCAATATTTCTATCCTCAATTTTATTTTTAAATATATTATAATTTACATTTAATCAAGATTTTGGAATTGAAAATTTCACAATAGTAAATCACTGCATATTTTGTCTTTTATATATGTTCAATTCCAATTCAAGAAAAATCTAAAAACGATGAATATTATGACCTTAATCTGTGTGCATAAAATCTTTTACTAATATATTTATTGTATGACCTTAATCTGTGTGCATAAAATCTTTTACTAATATATTTATTGAATGAAACTTGTCTGTGGTCAAAACATCTAGATATCCACATTCTGATGATTGCTAAAAATATTTGCTTGTTCACTATTTTTTTTTTTTGTGGTTCCACAATCTGTGACCATTTTTATATGATAGATGGGATATGGATATTATTTAATATTAACTAATTATATAACAATTGAAGTTCTAATGGTGGAATTAATAGCAAATACTTTATTTTAGTATATGTGTTTAAATTAGTGTTTATATTTCTATCTTTCTTTTATACATGTTTTTTTGATTCTTTCTTTTATACATGTAGAAAGACAGATTTTCCATAAAATTATGTGGGGAAAATTTTCTACTTTCTTGCATCATTAATTTATTTATTTCTTAATTTGCAGATTATACTTCTCGATACCAATTAAATTAGGTAAATTGATTTCTTCTTATATAACATTTTGTTGTAAAAAATATCTTGATATATATATATATTCTTGTAAAAAGGAATAATATATATTCCGTAATTGTAGGTTGTTTTGGATGACAAATTACATCGGTGAAGCATGCTAGAATTTAGATTATAGAAATTGAATTTGTAATGTTAGGGAGATGGAATAATTGTGTTGTATTGATCCTAGATTGGTCTAGGAATTGAATGACTTTCTTAATTCAAAATAATTAGTGTTTTGATGTGTCCATTCAAGAATTTCTTTATATTTGATTGAATGTTCAAAATTGAAGTTTCGATTATAAATATTGAAGTGTAATTTTTCTGGAATTTTATAAGTGTGAAGAAAGAAAAAATAATAAAATACGACAAATCATTAGAATAATAATAATTAAAAAAATGTATAAATTTAAAGACACAGAAAAGTGCCCCAACATTAATTATTTATTTAATCTCTATTTAATCTCTAATTTTGTATAAGGACATTTATTTGTGTCTTATAAATGTATTAAAAGGATACATATAAGTGTCTCAATAAAATAAGCTATTGGGACATTTTAAGTGTCCAAAAACTTTATGCGACACCAATACATGCGACATTTATATTAACTGTTCCAAAAAATAAAAGTGTCCCAATATGTACCATATAGGGATACTTGATTGTGCCTCAATAATCAATTTTTGTTGTAGTGATATAAGGATGCAATCCCACGAGGAAGGCTCAATTGAGCCTTATTAACACTCCCACTGTTTGTTGGGCTCATCGACTTGGAATGGTTTCTAATCCTGCTTGAGTTAGGGCTTGTTTCATGTGCCACTCATCTAATGACAAAGTCTTTAATAACCTTATGTAATAGGGGAGTTCTAATTCATGTGCACGTAATGAAACACAAAACACGTAATGCCACATAAAGAAATATTTGCCTATGATAATAATCAATTGTATATTATTCAAGAATTGTTTGTGATATAAGGAAAGTACCAAAGCAGATTGTGTCGAAATTGGCTTTCTAGGGAACTATTCCTGTCATCAAGATCGTGTATTATCTCCTGCAAGGTTCCAATGCCTTCTTCTGAGTCTGAGCTAGGTATGACTATGGCTGCTTTGCCCTTATCTCCCGACATCCTATCAAAAATCAAAGGAACTTAAAGTTAATACTGATATAAGTTAAATCACTTCTCTATATCCCTAGGACCCCATCCTAGAATAGCTTAGGCGTTCGACCTAAGCTCTGATACCACCATGTAACGCCCAGACCTCGAACATGTTGTTTCAAGACCCGGTTTGTTATTTGGATCGAGCAAGTATCAGAGATAAAAGAAAAAAAAAGGAATAATCTATATAAACAGCCGAGTTTAAAAAACATTACATAAATCGAGATATTCGATTAAAAAGTATATATTCAAATACGGACTCAACCAAAACATAAATAAAAAGTAATTAAAGTGCAACATAAATATAACTTCTTCTTAGCCGATACCATTCCATTTCCAAAACGATTAATTTCTTCAAAATTATTTACCTATATATTTGAAGAACAAAGAAAATAAAATGGAGGGGTGAGTTAAAATGACCCAGTGAGGTGAGCAAGGGGGTTAAGTATTAGCGAATAATTGAAGATACGAGAATAAGGTGATTATTAATTTTAAGATACAATATCAAGGGGAAAATTGTGTCTAGCTCCCCTGTGTAACATGAAAGTAGCAAGAAAAACCCCGACAAAAAAAAAGTGCCTTAAAAAACCCTCTGTTTTTCAAAATGTGTATGAAAAACCCTTAAAGGAGAATTTGAGGCGCACGCGCGCTGACTGCAAGTATAACATGGTTTTCTGCCACTATTTGCTGCTAAAATGTCATTTTTGCCCTTAAGTGTTGTATTTCGATTTTTAGCTCGTTTTTTGAAAAGAAGCATGATAGATTCATCTCCTTCTTTCCCTAAGGTCTGAAAGTTAACGGTAATGGCTGATTCGAAGATGTATGCGGAGAAGAGATTGAAGAAGCTGAAATCGGAGCTTGAAGTTCGATACCCACCCACACCTAAATGTAATTGCGGGATGAAGGCTGTTATAAAGGTTGTTGAATCTTGGAACAAACCCACCAAGGGACTTTTGTATTACTCTTGTAGCTCCTCCAAATGCGGATATTTCCGGTGGGTATACCTGATTCAAGCTAAATGGGACATCGACGGTGAAGAAGGATGCAACGTCAAAGGATTTGATGATTGTGAGGATAAATGTGAAGGACCCAATCCTTCTAGGGTTTCTGAAATTGGGGATTCTTCAATAAGGATTCAAGAGAGGCAAAATGTGAATCTTGTGGTCATATGTGTGGGTTTGTTGTTGTCGTTGGTGATTATCCTTATGAAATGATGTGTCAATCTGTAAAATTATTTTTTGCGTTCATGCTTCTCCTTATTTCTGGGTTTAAAACTGATGTATTCTTCAATGTTTGCTATGAAATGAAGAATTTTGCCATGGTGAATGAATTGTGTTGAATTGTACACCAGATACCCTGCGTTTTATTTATCTTGCATTGAAAACCCTCTGTTTATGAAATGGTTCAAGGTAAACCCTGTCAGATAAAATGTAAACTTCATTGAACTGTGTAATATATTGCAAATGGAATCTAAGAAAGTAGGTTTACACAACAAGAAGCAGTCAAAGGTAAATTAAATTCACAGCAATGGTATTCTCAAAAAGAGATACAATTATGTCTGTATGTACCAAGCAAAAGCAAGTTGCCCATTAATTATTACATACTGCCAAAGTGGGGATACAGACACCCACAATACCAAGAGTGGACCACAATTTGTTAGGAAAATGAGACAGAAATGCAGCGGAAATTTAAAAATTTTCCCAATAAGTTAGGATCGAATCTTGCAATTCCTATTCCCAAATTCGTAGAGATCAAGAAACTCACTTAAATAGTAGCTTTCTTGACACGTTCTAGCCGCCCAAGAACGCTCGTCACGCGGCTTGATCCGCAAAAACTCCTTCGAATCTTTCAAGACTTCACGATAGTAGCCCTCTAGAGAATTAGTCCACCAACCGCGACCATAATCCGAGCAAGGAGGATGCTAGTTCTATGTTCGGTGTTTAGGCTCTAGGGTTTAGTGTATAATTATGGAGAAAGAGATTTTGCTATCATCATCCCATGGGGTTCGAACCCTATGTGTAAATAAGCAAGGGGTTCGAACCCCTTTGCTTGTTGAGCAAGGGTTTCCTAAACCCTTTTGGTAAGGGATTTCTTGCTTGAAGACTAAGTCACTTACTTTGACCGAAAGTCTCCTTTTGACCAACTTGTAAAGCAAGAATAATATCTAACTCTCTTAGATATTTTATTTTACTTTATTTATTAAATAATAAATAACTTGAAGACTAATAATTAATTAATTCATAATTAATTATTTATTAGACTTTATTTCTCCAAATTGGGACTTTAATATTAATTCAAAATTAAATCAAAGTCCACTAAATAATTAACACATTAATTATTTAATATATACATTTATATACATGTGTCCCCAAGGACACGTGTCGTATACGTGTGCTTCACACGTGTGGACCCCACCATTATGCTAATGGTTTGATCAACTCGTTTAATCGATTCAAGCTTTAACCCACGTGACCGGGTTGTTGTGTGTGACCCTCTAGGTTCTTAATTCAATTAGCAGTGACCCTAATTAATTAATTCCCTAATTAATTAATCAGTCCACAGATCAAACGACCATAGTCTAGCAACAGGTGTTTGACCCATAGCTGAATAAGAATGTCTCGATCTAACAGAACCTTTAAGTCATTGATTTATGTGAAATACAATCCTCCTACATCCCATCTCTCAACCAAGATCTAGGGTAAGGGAATAATTAGAACCCTAATAATCTCGATCTTAATGTTAAGTGAATTTCATATCCATTTGATCTCAATCTAAGAAACTCATTTCTTGATGTCTTGATCCACTGCCTTGGCCAAGGACTCCTAGATGGCATATGAATGACTTACACAATAAGAAATCATCATCTTGCTGATGCAAGCGTAGGTCATTTGTCGTGTAACGCCCCAGTTTTTCTTATTTATACAACATGACATATGTGTTTATCAAATTGCGCGAAGTAATTATTTATACGTGTTTTACATATTTAATTTTATTTTAAATGTATTAAATGTTAATTACTTTATTTTAATGTTATTAATATCAAACATATTTATATATATATATATGTTAATTGTGGTACGAATTGTTTTATAATTTGCATGAACTTAGGCAATCCATGTTAATTAATTATGCATGCATGACATTATAAATTATATACATATGTGATTTTACATTAATTGTAAAATTATGAATTTCTTGGTTGCATTGTTTATGAGTCTCCTTTACGTGCTTCGTTTCTATTTAAATTGATACCGATATTTCGTGCAAATTTAATATGTTGGGCTTATATGTGTCTTGTAAATGATTATATATTCGTTTCATGATTTCGGTTACATTTGATTGGGTTTTGAATTTATTTTGTTTTTGGAATCCAAGTCGGGGGCTAACGAGCAATTAGCGCACCCTTGGTTCCGTAATTGATATCTTGAGCTCGAGAATTCGGATTCGAATTCCGTCACCTTCGTTACCTTCGTATCGACGATTCGGAGACAATGGAACAAGCCTCATACCTTTTTGAGATCATTAAGACCTCCAAAATCCAACCGTAACGAACAATTCGTGCAAGAAGAACTCCTTTTGTTGACTAGTCTTCATGGTGGGACCCCTTAGCACCTCTCTAACCTAACCATACCTTAACCCATGCCTTGTGTACTAGAGTTAAGCCTTTCTACTCCTTTTTGATCAGCAAAACCGAGCCAAAACACCCCCCATTTCTGCTGCACCACATCGAGAGAGAGGGAGAGAAGAAAGAGAAAGAACCTTGGCTACCTTTGTGATTTTGAGCTCAAATCACTTTCCTTCTTCACCAAATCTTCAAGGTATGAATGTTTATGTATTCTCTACTCTCTTATACATGATTTCATCTATTTAATACATGCTTTGGATCAGATTTGGTTAGGGTTTGAGTTATGAGTTTGATATGAACTTTTGGGGTAATTGCTCTTGAGACCTTGCTTGGTGGTGCAGCTGATTTCGTGGCTTTAAACTCAGTTTTTGAGCTTGTTTCTTGGCCTATTTTTTTCCTAACTGATAGTATATGATGTTAGGATGATTTTCTCTTTAGATCCTTTGATGAAATTATGAGATATGGAACTCCAAACTTGATGATCAAAACTGCCTCCCCTGTTTTGGACTGCTGTGTGGAATCATGTCTTGTTGCTTGAGATAATGGCCTTCTTTTCGTGTGAAATTGCATGGAGATGATGTAAACTCATTGTTTTATATGTTAGAGTTCTTGTTGCAAGCTTTTGAATCTATTTTGAGCCCCAAAACCGAAATACATGACCTGTTCTTATGCATGACAGAACTGGACTGCTGCTGTTGCATTTTTGTGGTTTGTTGGTCATCCTAATGTGCTCCAAATTGTGTGAAATTGCATATACATGGAGTATATTAGTTTCTTATCATGTTAGTATTCATTCCCTAAAGTTTCAGCTTCATATTCAGCCCCTAAGAACTTGATCATGGCATGATTGAACAATTGAGCTCATATGTGCGTTTTGGCGCCCCAGATTTGCTGCATGGTTTTGGTGCTCTTAACGTGTGATTTGGCCTTTGCTTTCTAAATGAAAAATTCTCCTAACATGCTAAATATGTTTTATATAAAGTTTCATAAGATTTGGAGTTGATTTGGTATGCTTTTGGGACTGATTTTGTATAGGGTTTGTTTTGCCGGTAAAACTTTGTTTGCATTTTTGGGTCTGTACCGTGACACCCCCGTGTCTCATTTGCCTTGTAATATGAGACACCCCCGTGTCATGCCCTTTTAGCAGGTCTGTACTGAGACACCCCCGTGTCTCAGTCTATTCAAATTGAGGGACACGGGCGTGTCCCTCCCCCTGCGCATTTCTTGTCTTTTCCTTTTCGGTTTTTGATTGTTTCACCTCTTTAATGCCTTTATCTTCATTTGTGATGAACTATGAACTTGTTTTGCTATGTGTTGAGAGTATGTTGGTTTGACTTCATAACATTTGGATGAGGTTTAGGCATGCTTTTATTGAATGCCGTTTATGTGCGTTTTTGTGTCGTTTGTGATTTCCGTAACCATTTCCCCTATCAAATGAATTCTTCTTGTTCTCAAACTTTGGAAATATATTATATTATGTAATGTGATGTATGTAGTAGAGTTTTGTGAAAGATTGAATACATTGGAATGTATGTAATTATTTATTTTCTAATTAGAAATGTGAAAGATATGAACTCGTTTGAATACGAATGCTTCATTGAATGAATGAATTGAATGTTTATATGTCTTTAAGACTTTAATAGTGCACATGAACATTTTATGATATAATATCATCTTTTACGCATTCATATCATGTTCATTGCATGTCGTGCGTCTTATATAGTTCATTGGAGTCTCGAGTCTCACGAACACGTCATGTTGTCTTTTGTACAGTTTATCTCTAGGGTGGAGAATCTTGATCAACTAGGCACTCGGTAACTCGTATCCTTGTATCGCCATGTTCCAGGTGAGGGTGTTTTCGTTCTAGTTACATATTAAACCCTACAACCTTATGTGACAAGCTTTGGCCAAAAACCTTATGTACATATATATATATATATATATATATATATATATATATATATATATATGTCACTTTTAAAGTAAAGTTATCGAGTAAATATTGATCGAGTAAACCCTTTTCAAATGAATTATGAAGTATGTTATGTTTCTTATGAATTGAAATGTTTTGGCGAGATTATGCATGTATGTTATGTTCACGGGCCCAGGAATTAGTACATGTGGCTATCCGGGGAGGCAAGGGCCGAAGGTAATCCCATGTGCTGATTTCATTATGTTAACGGCGAAACGGACCTCGTCAAGGAGGTTTTGACGAGGAAACGCTAACCGGGCTTTGAGACCTCATGAACCTCATAGCCACAATGATATGTTTAGGTGGTCGGGCCTTGCAAACCCGTTCACCACCCTGAGGAAGAAGGTTGGAACTTATTTTATGATTATGATTATGTTTATGATTGATATGTACAGTGCGGGAAGGCCGGGACACGGATTGCCCAAACGAATATGTTTTATGATATGATATATGATCTGCGTGTATTATGATATATTGCATGATCACCTATTTAAAGTATTAATGATATGTGTCGCACACAGTCGGAGTTTGGTTGGAGATGATGCACGCTCACTCGCCGAGCCCTTATGTTTATGTATGAATTATGAACGTAATGAATTAATATGATTAGTCGTAAAATCCGAGTATTGCTTGGTTATTCTCTTGCCCTTTTGGGAACTAATTTCAAATAAAACCTTGCTCGGGATTTATGACTTGCATGTGCATGTTTATATATATGTATTTCGCTCCTGCTCACTCAGTCTTCTAGAGACTGACCCTCTCCCTCCCCAACACTTTAGTGTGCAGGTTTGGCTTTGAAGTTCGAGCTAGGTGGGGTTGTGTTGAGTTCGAGTCGGTCAAGTTAAGTTAGTAGCGTCTCTGCATTCACTTATGTATTTAAATGGTGTATGATTCGACCCTGTGTCATTATGAACTTGAATCTTAAGTAATTGTTATTGTATTGCCATGTCGGGCTTGTTAGGAATTAAAAGAGGCCTGAAGAGCCCAATTCTGCTTATGGTTTGTGTGTTTGAACTTTAGTTTCCCGTTGCATTATGTTTTGTTGATTGGTTATCGTTGCAGGGTCTAAGTTCCGCCTGGCTTAGGAAGGTTATTTTGTTTGTCTCCCGTTCGCTATGGTTGGATACGGGTGCGGACTTTCCATTTCGTTACTCGTGTTGAGCCATAGTGCGGGGGATGTGGTGCCTCACGTGCGGGGTGCTACATGTCGATTCTCATATACTTTAATGTGCCACTTGTGCAGCCCCAGCATAAGCCTTGAATCAGTTGTCTAAGATGACACCCTTTAAAGCTTACACCTAAGACTACAGAGTTAGCTCATAAAATATCAATGGAACCTCAAGTCTAAGGATCACTTAATCACATCAATGACTCGTGAGATATTTCCTAATCTGGAAGTTTCTATTTTCAGATATAGAAACTTCCTTTCCCATTTAGGAATCTTCTCATGCGGAACACCTCAGTGTACCTGCTTAGAATAAGCAAGCACCCCATGTATCACGTACGTATCAACTATACACTTTGCACCCTATGAAACAAGGTGGTCCTTCTTAAGGGCGTGATCACACGAGCAAGCCTCAAACGAGTCAGGTTAACACTCCCACTGTCTTTAGGACTCATCGGCTTGGAGTGATTTCTAATCATGACTTATGTGATATAGGGCTCGTTTCATGAACCACTTCGCCTAAATGGTTGAGTCCTATAAGTCATATTGGTTAGGGGAGTTCTTATACATGCGCAATCAATAGTAAACACATAATCAAACAAGAGTATATAAAGAAGTGTTGTCTTAATTCGTATTATTCGAAGATTGTCTGTGATTTACATAAGGAAAATACTAAAGCAGACTATTACATCGGCTTTCAGGGTGCTATTCCTAATACAATTCACATGATTCAACAGACTAAAAAAACAAGACATTGTTTATCCAACCAAAAGAGCGACTATGACATTCAGATCTAGATCTAAAACTGTGAAATAGAGAACTGCTCATTCATGGCTTCCATGGAGGTTGGTTTCTTCTTGCTTGTGCTTTTTGTCAGATATTACGAACGGCCTCCGATTCAGTTGTCCTCTTGTTCCAGGCCCTTTGTTGTTTTGGTTGGGTACTCGGAAAAGCATTTTGAGCACTTGAAGCAGCCATTCCAACAGTTCCAGAAGGCATAGGAGTTGGAGCATCAAATCCCGAAGTTGTTGTTTGTGCAGAAGTAGCCACAAGAGATGTTTGAGCAGCTGATGGAGTGGATTGGGAAGTTTGGGCAGGTGGTCTCCCTGGCATTCTGGATCTTGGTACCTATGATGAAGAATTTGGAGCAGCAACAGGAGGAGATGACTGGGAAGGTGCTCCATTGGAGTTTTGAGCAGCAGCCCGAGCAGCAGCTCTTGCCCGGATGGCTTGTTCCAATTGTTGTCTCCTGTTAAATACTCTCCTCCATCCTCTCCGACTTGGAACCTACATGATTTCAAGCATTAACTCACATAATTGTGAATTTATTCAAATCCAATTAGGTTAAAGTACCACGTTTGTTCTTGCACTTGCATTTGAATTTTCAGCCTGGAATTGTGTAGTTTTTCTTCTCCCGTTGGCCTTGGAACCTACAAAATAACAGATTTTCTCTCTTTGTTTAGATAATATACAAGTGTTACATAGAGGGAATCAGGTTAACAACACTACAATCGGTCTCCTAGTTGCAGTGTCCAAATTGGAAAGTCCAACCGTGAAGCAAATGAACACCAAAAAAACAAAAAAGAAATAATTAGGCTATATAGATGGAGTATAGTGCACCAAATGAACTAATGAAAAAATTACATAGGCTTTACCGTATAGAATCTGGAATTAGGGTGGGGCGTGTTCATGCAGGTCTTGACATTGTGCCCTCATTGAAAACATTTACTGCACTTATGAGTTAGGCCCATCCTTGTGCTACTAACAACCTCACTTGCATTCTTTCTTCTAGATTTTTTAGGACGTCTCATTTTCAGTTTGTACTCTGGACCCTTCAAAGGTTCAAGGCCAGTTTTGATGTAGTGCTTTCGCCCAGGAACTCCATGAACTATGTCTGTAAGCATCATTGTATGCAGCCTTCTTATAACAATCGTCAATATAATCCTCAAGCTGTTCCCTTTGGTAAGTTATACAGGGGCAAGCATGCCAACAAGGGTAACCGTTCAACTGAAAATCCCCACAAGTACAAGTATGTTCATCAAGTTTCACAATAAATTGATCATCCATCGTCTTAACTTCAAATTCACTTACTCCAGCCCATTGAGGAAAGCAATTATTGGCCAATGCTACGTTCCTATTCAGTTTTTTCAACATGTTTTGACATACTATACCATCATATGTCCCCATACCCATTCTTTTAATACCAAATCTATTCAAAATCCTATGTCTTATCCATTCAAACATACGTATGACAACCAGGTCTCTTGTAGGTAAGATGAGATTATTCCATGACTCACAAATGTTGTTGACTAAAACATCAGACTTACATAATCTTCTAAAAAATGCTCTGGACCAGCAATCGGGATGAAGTGCTATTAGCCAATCATGTGCTGTCAGCTGCCCTTCTTCCTAACTTGGATCAACCTCCTTGATTTGCTGCATGATGTCTCTTCATTCCTCCTTATTGGCTGCAGTTGCAGCTTTCCAAAATAGAGTTTTCAATTCCTATCCCTTCCATCTAGCACTAAAGTTTTGGTATAAATGTCTCAAACAGTACCTACATTTTAAGTTATGAAAACCATAAGAACAGATGCATCAGGAATTTGAAAATATAGGAAAAGTTCTTGAGAAATTACCTATGCTCACACTCAGGGGCCAGCTTATTCAAAACATCTAGAAGTCCCTTTTGTCAGTCACTGATGAAGGTCCACCTCCACCTTCTTGCCCACCCAGATCAGCCAATAAAACCTCAAGAAACCACTTCCAATTGTTACTATTTTCACTTCTAATATAAGCAACAGCTATAGGAAACAAGTTATCATTTCCATCTTTCCCAATTGCTGAAAGAAGCTACCCACCATGTAGTGTTTTGATAAAACAACCATCAAGTCCTATTAAGGGTCTACAGCCATCAAGGAACTCTTGCTTCATTGCTGCCAAACTGTAATACATCCTGTCAAACCTTGGAGGACTTGAGTCTTCAATCTGTTTGACAAAAACAGTACTACCCGGATTTTTGGTCCTAATTGTTTCACAATAGTCCAAGAGCAGCGCAAATTCAGCCTCATTCTCTCATCTGAGTTTGTTCATGGCTATCTTCTTTGCTCTTTAAGCCACAGAAGAAGTTATCTCTACACCCACATCCCTTTGCACGATGTTCTAAAGTGTACTAATCTTCACATCTGGGCGATCCCTTATTGTTTGCTCAATCCTTGTTGCAATGTAAGCTGCCCGTACTCTGAAATTTGTCCTTCCTCTCACACATGTATGCTGGCCTTTTAAAGTCTTCACTTTAAAAAGTGATGAATTCTGCTTTACAGAAGCATGAATTCTCCACTTGCATTCTTCTTCTGCACAATTTGCTGTAACTCTTGTACGTTCACATTTAGCAAAATCCAATACAAACCCTTTACAAATACTCCAATCTGTAAGAACTTTCTTATATTTATCAACACCGGAAAAGCATAGGCCAATATGGAATCTGAGAGTGTCAATGTTATCCCATCCCTGAACATTGCAACCCTTGGTCTTTCATTGTCTGAATTTAGGGGCTGATCAAAGTTTTCATTGCCTTCTACTTCACTAAACCAATTTGCTTCTTGAACCTGCTCAACAACTTCTTCTTCATCATTAACATTTGTTCTTCTCTTCCTAGCCAATCTTTTCTTCTTCCTCATATCAGCTAATTTCTTCTTCTTAGCCAACTTACTACAGTCTCTCTGAACAAATATATCATCTTCCTGGGACCCTTCAATACCACTGTAACAATCAGAAGCCTGATCTTCTGAGCTCTCAGTGTCACTTGGCTCAGTTTCAGACTCATACAAACTCCTATCATCATTGTCATCAAGTGATTCCTCTGGATCACCTGCATGTTTCCAAAATTACATTACCAACAAAACAGTGCCACATCCTGCATACAACATTATGCATAAAACAACCTGTATAAAACATCCTGCATACAACATTCTGCATACAAGAATCTGCATACAACATTCTGCATACAACCTTAGGCATACAACATTATGCATACAACATTCTGCATACAACCTTAGGGCATACAACATTATGCATACAACCATAGACATAACATGTAAGGTCTAACCTGGTATGTTATCCATTTTATTCTTGCCCTTCCTCTGAGCCTCCATATTCTTTCTGAACTCCTCAGCCATTTAAGGGCATGGTTCCAATTCAGGTTCATTTAAATCCAATGGCACAACATCATTATCCCCTTCATCAACATCTTTATCACTAATCTCAAAATCATCCTCATCATCACCTTCATTCCCAGAATCATTGCCAGCCTCAACATCATCATCAGTTTCATGATCATCTTCACGTTGATTCTCTCTGCCATCTTCACCATCTAACTCAGGGTCAGTTTGATCTAAAAATCCAACAGAGGCATTATTAAAACTTTAAATATAGTAACTGTATATAAAAAATATCATCATGGAACCTTATAGGAACTATATACAAATCTTGAATACATACCTGTGTTATTGTTTACAGTTTCAGGGTCTAATTCAAATATAAAATCAAAGATGGGATCCTCAAGCTCAGGAGTTGTTTTGAGTAGCTTGAGGTCTTGATGAAGAAGGCCCTGTGGAATGAATATCTTCTTATGCAGGTATCCCACCCTCTTGTGTGACTCATTCTTTAGCCATTTGTTCTTCTTCTATACCATCTTCTTCTATTTTAACTTCTTCAAACATCTCTTCTAACTCAGGTTCTTTATCATCTCTAAGGAACAATGTTGGTTGTCCTTGGTCTGCAGCTATCACCATCATTGTAACATCGGTTCCATCGGTGTCAAGAGCACACAAAGGGGTTGGGCCTTTTACAGCATATATAGTGACCTCAGTCTTATCACAGCAGTCCTCTTGCATCTGAATAAAGGCCCATTCATGATCAAGTGGCCTCAACCCATTATTCAAGTTATAACCAGGCTCTAAGTAGAAAAATTCTACAGCCATCCCCCGACCACCACACATCCGATAGTAGTCCATTAGCTTCCTACTAGAGAAAAAATCCAGGCTTGTAGGGTTACTTCGAAATCTCCTTCCACCAACATACTCTGTGTCACAGTTTGGTATCTCTAGAAAATAACCCCTAATCCCCAAATTTATAATGTGTTACATTTTGAAAATAAAAGATGGCAAACCAAACAGTAAATTAGTTTAACCAATTATTTGTGGGCAAAATACGAAAAAACCCAACAAGTTTTCTTTAACACATTCAGAAAAATGCACAAAAACCCTAGCTGATGAAAATCGCACATTCACGGTTAGATATCTAAACATAACAGCAGAAATGCCACTATTATCAAATATCATTTGCTCTACGACCAAAACCAGGCACTTTAACCAAGGCATTTCTCAAAAACATACCTTAATGTCCACTGATAAACGGCGCAAATGGCAAACCCACCCACAAAACGGTGCTAAGATGCTTTCTTCACCAGATTCGCCAAAAAATTTCACAATGTTTCAAGCTTAGGGTTAAGATGTTGTTGTGGGATTTGGGCGAGGTTCTCTTTTCCTCGTAATTTTCCCTCTAACAAGTGATGGGGACATTAAATGCACTTTTGAAATGAATTGCAATGAATTTATCTGAAATATAGCCTAAGGGTATTATAGGGTTTTCACATTTTCTCGTTGACCAAATGGGACTAGGGGGTGGTGAGTGTATTTTAAAAAACATAGGGTTTTTTAGAGTACTTTTTTTTTCTCAGAGTTTTTTATGATACTTTCAATTGACACAGAGTTTTATATGTTGTTAACTCTAATATCAAGTGGAGTGCAAGAAGACAAAAAATTTCATAATAAGGTCAGGTCCATCCTTTTATCTACTTTTTTTGGTTCGCCAATCATGAACACTCAGTCAATGTGACTAGATGGAGCCCCCGGCCCCCGCATAGTCATTCCAAGGGAACTCCCAGGGAACAATACGGACTGTAGGATCCGCTATAGCCGCCTGTACAATACAGTAATTTTCCTTCAAATGGATAACAAAACAATCAAGAATATCTCAACAATTAAGCGAGAATCCATGTTTGAAAGTTGGTAAAACAACAATAAGCAAGGATAGCTCAATCAAGCAACAAGGTCCATGATCAATTCAATTACGAAAAGTTATATGAAACATAAAGGAGAATTTGCTCTCCAGCAAGATAGGTATGGTAAAGCTCACAAATGAAAAGGTTCGAGAAACTTCACCCGAAATTTTTACTTGCTCGTTGAACTCTTAAGAGTTGTATGAATTCTCGCACGTCACCTATAAATTTATAATCTGTAGCACCCGCACGGTGGGTCACCACATCCCCCGCACCAAAGTCTGATCCACATACGAAATGGAGAGTCCGTACATGAACCAAACATTGGCGAACGGGAGACTGACAAACTCACACTTAGGCTAGGCGGAACTTAGACCCTGAAAGCAAAACTCAAACCAGAACAAGAATGCGGAAGCGAAACAAGCCATGCAATAATCAAAACATTCATAAGCAGTTGACGGGTTCAACTAGCATAAATACCTAATCCCGAATATCAAACATTAATCATAAATCCAACGGGTTCAACTAAACCGAGCAACCTGTCCCGAGATATACATATCACATCATATATAAATTCCAAATAGCATATACAAACATATCTTATACATAAGCCAAATGAAAGAAGTGTAAATGCAAGACCACCTACTAGACAAGGACTCGAAAGAAAACTGCAAAGGACTGACACACTCCGCCTAGCACGAACTCCAAGAAGAACCTGCAAACTAAAAAGGTAAAAGGGGAGGGGTCAGTCTTAACTCGACTGAGTGAGAGGTTAACACACTCATACTATATATATAAGAGCAAAGCACGTACAAATTCATAATGTTCATGAATGCAGGGATAGTTTTTGCACACTAAATCAATTCCCGTGATATATATATACATATAGGGCTGACTTAAGCAAAAACAACAAACCAAACTAACTTACCGAACAACTTAGCAAACCTAGTAGTTCATAACATATTCAGAACTCAGCTTATCTTATGAAACTCCCTTTTTATTTAAGTTAGAATCTATCCCCGTTTCATAAACCTTAACATAGCATACATATCATATCATATAGAACTCGGCGGGTACGAGCTCCGACTTCCCCAAACTCCTCATAACATAACATATCAGAATCAAAACAAAAAACTTACATACATATCATATCATATCATCCTCAACTCCGGGTGATGGAAGGGTGTATACGCCCAAACCATCCATACAAACGAGGGGAGCGCCTTGCAAGTACTCAAACCCTCAGGATTCCTTCCCTCACCAAACCTCCTGGTGAGTTCAGGGGTGATCCTCTGCAGACATATGGAGACTATGCACAGGCTTAACCTCGACGGCCATATACCGTCCCGAGGGCTCCTTACCCATAGCTCCGGGGCCCAACATACACAGAACATATCATAACCCGCTACAACAGAGGCAGACAGACTTATATATATATACATATACATACCACTTTCCATTTCAATCCACTCGGTCCTTGCCAAACATGGCTCATGAGAAGTATACGGTTAGAAGCATAGCTTCGCATGGCAAAACATAACAAATCATTCCAAATCAAGCATACATAGGCTCGTACATTGCTTAACATACTTGCAAACTCGAGGCATATTCAACAAATACATATTTCACACTTATTTATATACATATAAGGCTTATTAAATCACATGCAATCAAAACCGAGCATATTGCAATAAGGTGTAACTATATCCTAACCTCACCTGACACCGAAGAGGCCGAAGACACAATAAATGATCCACCCCGGAATCAACACGGCCAACAAAACACCACCCCGGGTGTACCTGAACAAACTGAACACAAAACAGGACTCAGACACAAGAATGAACCAAATAGACGCACGACGTATGCTTATGATTGGCATGAAGTCATGGATCACGTATACATGCATAAAATACTCATTCGTTAATATTAAAATACAATTCATGCACTTAACATAGCATATAATGTGAATTCATGTCAAAACATGCAATACAATTAGGATATAAATCAATAAGAGGCAAAAGAAATCAATTAAAAGCATAAAAACCCAAAACCAACTCACTGGACCACGGGAAGGGCCGTTCCTAGACACAGGGCAAAACGGGAATGGCCGTTCCCACGAGCGCTGCCCGGAAGGGCCGTTCCGGCCCAAAGAACAAAACGGGAACGGCCGTTCCGGCCCCAAGGCCAAAACGGGAACGGCCGTTCCGGACCGTCCTGCTTGAAAAAAACAGAGCAGAAGCAGCAATGGCGTCGGGAGCCAAAACCACCACACACACACAGCCACAATCAACAACCAAATCATGCAAAACTAACGCAATAAAGCATATATAACATATAGAACACATAATTATGCTTAAGAGCTCAAGAAACGAGCTTAAACACGCCAAACCCCCGACCCACTACTATACTATTCATCATCTTCCCCAACAAGGCACGTAGACACATATCCAAGGCACGAAAGAGAGATTAAATTAAAGCACGTAACGAAAGGGTCACAAATCTTACCTTAGGTCGATGATCGGATGGTTGGATCTCCCAAACCCGAGCCAAAGGTTCAATGGCCAAAATGGGGAAAATATCTTCTTCTCCTCTTCCTTGCTTGTACTGATCGATCAATGAGGGAGAGAGAGGAAAGGCTGGCCCTTTTAGGGCCGGGCAAACGGGTCGGTTAAAACGGGTAGGGTCAAACGGTATCCGGTCCAAACGGATCGGATTTGAAACGGTGAGGCTATCAAATGGCTTTAGAATTTAAAGGGTTAATTTATTGAATCCGAGTCGTCGAAACAAACTCAATGATAGGGTCGGAATTCGAATTCGAATTCCCGAGCTCAAATAGCCACGAAGGCTCAAACGTCCTAATTATAATTAGGTCCCTAAGTTACAAATATTGGACAATTGAGTCCAAGACATTTAATTAAATTCTAGAGCACACGTAATTAAAATAAATCTCACGTTGACACGTAAGCAAGCTAAAACGCATAATTCATAAAATACTGAAATAAACCTTCTCGTGACACCGTACCTGGAATGCCGAAGAGACGGGGCGTCACAATCTCCCCCCCTTAAGAGAACCTGGTCCCCAGGTTCTGCCGCTCGCAACAAAACTACGAGCAAGTCTCCCGTATTCACCCAAGTTCGAGGCTCGCGACACTCCGACAAGGGTTAGCCCGAGAAAGGTCTTCCAAGCACGAAGGGGGTTCGATCATCACTTCAAGCTTCACACGAACTCGATCCCGACTAGGAGTAGTTCAGACTTTTCGCACGATAGAAGGCTCACAAGTGATTCAACTCCCACCATTTGAATTCATCCAAACCAACCCACAATTCGGGACCACGAGTGGAGTTGTTAAAGAACTTCCACCACTCGCTCTTCAACCCAAAAGGGCCTTCAACCTCGCGGTTCGAAGTTGACATTCGAACCGTTGCTCACCTCAAACCGTAGACTCTGGAACTTGTTAAGAAGACCATTTCCAAGCACGACCCTCGACTTACCGCAAAGCAACAACACTCGCACACTCAAGTCACCCCAAAGGGTAACCAACAACTCACAACAACAACACACACCCAAAGCAAAGTAGAACAAAAGATGGATGATGCACGTGATATGTATGTTTAATGTACCGTTCACCGAAGCGTTGGAATCTTATCTTTATGGTAATTTGATCAACTCCCAAGTTCCTTATTCACGGTTAAGTTCTGACATTCCCAACGTCTCTCGAGCTTTGAATATCACCCTGATCTTTATCCCACGGTTGTTGTTTAGCTCAAATAACTCTAATCCAATTCTCTTTGCTCATGACTATATCTTGAAATTCCCCGGTATCTCTTACACTTCAAATATCAAGTCGATCTTCATCCCACGGTTGATAATTATCCTTGCTAGTTTTTTCGAATTTAATCCTTCACTCTTAACTATCCTTGTTTCTCCAATATATATGAATTCTTAATCATTATAATTCTTCGTAGATCTGATGAGCTCCATAATTTATTCCAAATCTCATGGCCCGAATTCTTCTTCAATTTGTATATCTTGAAATTTCCTGAAAATTAGCCTTACTTAAAATCTGTATTCTTTCCCCACTTATGGTATCGATCTTCTCATGGATAGTATTCTTCTTTGTCAAAATATTGGAGAAGATTGCATCGTCGATTGATGATTCTTATTGGTTTCCTTTTAAAGTCCGGGGATAATTTCTTATGTGATCCATTCTCCCCGGTAGCTAGAGGACTCCGAAAACTAATTCCCTTACCGAGACGCTCCATAAGTTTCTCCTGATCCCAATCTTCTATCTATACTTTCATCTCTTTCTCTTGAAGTTCAATAGAGGCTCGACTAAAATCTTCTAGCAATTTTTATTGATTCTCCTTTTCCCCGACATGGTTAAATGAAAAGCGGTCACCGTAACCCGAAATTATAGTTGATTCTATTTGTTCCCAAACTTTGAGTCAATCTCTTGTACTAACATTTGTTATTTTTGTTTAAATTTCGCCGGTAGAGACTCCTTGATTCCTTTTCCCCAGTTATTTCCAAGAGTTAATTTCCTTCATTGTTCTTAAATCCGAACTCCAAAACAAATCATGCCTTAGAATTACATTTGAGGATATTTATTCTGACTTTCCCAAGTTTTTTTCGTGAGTTGTCTTTCAATTCCCAAGTTTCAACCTTGCTCGTAGATTTCTCAAAACCTTTCTTCTTTGTTATTTTCTCCGTGTCTCTATAAAACTCAACCCGCTCTTCCAAAAGAAACCCTCAATTTCGTTCCCTACCCAAATCATCTCTTCCAATTCCCATTGAATACCACTTGGTAACTTGAATGAAAAGATATCCTAAAATAAAACACTAAATATGCATGTTGAGTCAAAGTGCGAATGAGATGCATCACTTAATCATCACTTAGACACATAATAGCATCAACAATTAACAACAATCAATAATGAATAACAATTAATAATTAAGACAAAGAGGATACCAAGTTGCAAAAATTTAAAGTGTGATGAATGCACGTGCCATGAATGCAATTACCTCAATTCTCGGGTTCATGTTGGTTTCCAATTTGAAGCCTTTGATCCCTACCTCGTTGCTTGTTAGCCCTCGGTCGATCACACTCGGAAATCTTGTGCTCCGTTGACCCGCAGATGTAGCACCTCTTCAATCTGTCCCAACATGCTTCGTAGGTATGAGTAGTTCCTCCACAATAAGCACATAATTGGGGCCTTTTCCCCAACCTTGAAGTATTTTCGGTTCTGTGTTTCTTTCCTCGAATTCTCTTAGCCCGAGTTCCATGTTGGTGAGATTTTCCTTCCACTTGCAAGTTTGAGCATAAACCCGACTCAACATTAGACCCCGATACCTCTTCTTCCTTGCCCCTTGTCATGATCCAAGTTTTGACCTTTAAAACTTTCTTCGTGGCTTTATCCCATGTAGTTGTATCCTTTGCAATTAGGGCTTCCTTGAATTCATCCCGAAGACCTTCCATGAAGTATTTGGCCTTCATCTGATCGTTACCCATAATGTGAGGCACATATACGCCAAACCTTTTGAATTCTTCCAAGTATTCCACAACGGGTCTATCTCCTTGTTTCAAAATGAGGAATTCTTCAAGTCTTCGCTTTTGTAGAATAGCCGGTGCAAACCTTCTTCGAAATTCTCGGACAAACACTTCCCAAGTCAACACTTCGTTTGTTGTCACTAGTTGTTGAGCCACCCTTTTCCACCATTGTTTTGCTTGTCCTTGCAAAAGAAATGTAGCAAGGAGAGCCATGTCCTGAGAGTTACGTGGACATATTTCGAAGATACCCTCTATCTCTGAAAGCCACTCTTCAGCCTTTACATCATTTCCTTCTAGAAATTGGGGAGGCTTGAAGGCTATGAATTCCTGGTACATGGTTGCCATTGGATTCTTTGCTAATACTTTGGTTAGAGATGGTTCTTGATATCACAAATTTGGTTGAGTAGAATTGACCACAGGGTTGCTGACTCACTGGTACCCTGAAAAACTCAGCAACTACAATATATATGTGTGTGAATTAGTAAGTGCTCATGTCACGTAGTAAATCAAGTAGAGCATCAAAGAAATGCAATGCACTACGAAATAAAAATTCAACAAAGTATTGAAATTTCAATTGCATAACCTATCAAATCATGATGCAAATGCACACATAATCAAATTATCCTATGTCGTTCGACTTAGACAGACGCGACCTGACACTGAACCCCGGTTTTTCAACCTGGGGCTCTGATACCACTTAAGGATGTAGCACCCGTACGGTGGGTCACCACATCCCCCGCACCAAAGTCCGATCCACATACGAAATGGAGAGTCCGTACATGAACCAAACAGTGGCGAACGGGAGACTGACAAACTCACACCTAGGCTAGGCGGAACTTAGACCCTGAAAGCAAAACTCAAACCAGAACAAGAATGCGGAAGCGAAACAAGCCATGCAATAATCAAAACATTCATAAGCAGTTGACGGGTTCAACTAGCATAAATACCTAATCCCGAATATCAAACATTAATCATAAATCCAACGGGTTTAGCTAAACCGAGCAACCTGTCCCGAGATATACATATCACATCATATATAAATTCCAAATAGCATATACAAACATATCTTATTTATTTATATTTATTTTTTATTTAATAAAACTACTATTTATTTTGTTTTTATATATTGGGTTGTTGAATAAATTTAATATTAACACATTTAGAATCGGGAGGTCGAAATGAATTTTTTGTATATTGAGTTCGTCGGACCAACGCTGGAAAGTCACCGGAACTCTGGCCTGGCGGGCCACCCCCGCCAGACCACCATCCGAGTTTCACCAAAAATTTCATACAACATATCACTAGATTTGTCTCGACAAGCCTGTTACTAATTTCCAATTAATTTCTCAAGAAATCCAACGATGGAAGTTTAATTTTGCAAAAACCCAACAACGTAATTTAAATTTCAAGATTTTCTTAAATCCAAAAATTAAATTCAATTCATTCAATATTTCTCAAAATCGATCACATAATCATATTACCCATGTCAAGAAGGACCTTAAACACTAAAGTTGATCGAAAATCTCACAGGAAAAAGTACTTCCGCTACCACACCACCATTCGTCTTCCACTTAGCTTTGCCGGAGTTAGCTTTCGACCAAAACGAAGACACTACTAGTCTCGCTTTTCGACCAAAACGAAGACACTACTAGTCTCGCTTCTTCAAGACCGTCACAACCGACTGCTTCTCCGTTGAAAGTTGTCGGAAAATTTGTCGGAAAGAGTATCGAAACGCGCAGCAGCTTTATGGAACTTCAAGATCTATTATCGACTTACTGAAACTAGAAATCGTTTACACTATCGCGATCATCTCGTCGAAACCATGAAGATGGTATATAATTTTATAGGATTCGGCTAAGAATTGAGAGAGTTTAACTTAATTGAAGAAGAGGTTGGTAATCTTATTCATATGCACTTATGTGTGTTTGCATATATGCAATGTTTTCAAAACCGGACCGGAGGTCGAACTGGTAGGCTTACTGGTTACCGGTTCAACCGGTTCGATCGGTTCAACCACTGGTCGAACCGGTATGACGTAATAAATAAATTATTATTATTTTATTAAGTAAATATATGATATATATCATATATATATATAATATATATCATGAATATATAAAATCAACATATAATTTTTAATATTTAAAATTGAAAATAATATTTCTTTACACGATATTTAAAAAAATGTACTACATTTATAGATAAAAAATTGTATTATTTCATATCCTACCAACATTTATTTTTTCATAAAATCAATAATGTTTCAAAATAAGTAATAAAACAAAAGAAAGAATATATTTATATACATTTTTACCCACCTTAAATATTTATCCACCTAAAGCTCTAGTCCCAAAAAGCCCAATGCCCAAAAAAGAAATATACAAAAACCTAATTGAAGCCCTAGAAATCTATACGCCACAGACTGTTTCTTTTCCTCTTCTCAAGATTCATGCGGCAGGACTATTCCTTCTCTTCTTCTATCATCTTCTACTAAAATTTCTCAGGCAAATCGGGCCACAGTCTTCCTTTTCTCAAGAATTAGTTCTAATATCTCATACAAAAATTTACTTCATATTTTGGTCAAAAACATTATCGAATAATCACGGTTAGTCTCTTCCTCTAACACTCTTCCTCCCTCTGTCTCTCAATATCCCACTCTGAATCGCTGCCTGAAACAGAAGAAGCGTAAAAGGGAAGAACGGAAAAGGCGAAAGGCAAGGAAAGAAGAAGAAGGGGGAAAAAAAAAAAAAAGAAAGAGCTTCAATCCGAAAACCGGCGGTCCGTTCCGGGTTTTACTGCCAAAACTAGCAGTTAACCGGCCGGTTTTTCCGGTTTCACACCGATCCGATCCCAGCCGGTTTTGAATACCCTACCGGACCGGACAGGCCTCCGGTCACCGATTGAACCGGTCCGACCGACCGGTCCGATCCGATTTTAAAAACACTGCATATATGGGTGAGCAGCCATGTTTAAGTTTGAAGATGGTGGACAATTCTCTAAAATCCCTAATTTATTTATAGAAATTCTCAACCAATAAAATGCGTTCTCTAGCCTAGAGAAACTAGCAACAATCCTTGGTTATTGACTAATGGTTTTGGAGAAACAAAAAATTAAGCTTTTATTTCAAGGTAATGGATTTGAGAAAATCATCAACTAAACCTTTATTTTAGCTCATAGACAGGGCAGATAATATAGGTTTTAGCCCATGGTTTCAACCCAAACCAATAGGATTGGGCTGGTTTGGATTTTAATTATTTTGTATTGGGTTGGTTTTGGACTGGTTCTGTATGAGCTAGGAAATTATTGGTTAAAAAATGGGCCGAGTTGGGCTCGTTATGATTTTGTAATAGTTTATTAATGGGTCAGACCCGTTTAATTAATTTTAATGTGAATGATTATTATACCCTTAAATATTAAAAATAAAAATAAAAATAAAAATATAATCAGTCTGAAATTAAGAAGCCACAAAAAAAATTGAAAACTAAAAGTCTAAAACCCTCGCCGTTCTCACCACCGCCATCAGCGCCTCTAACCTCCAGCCACTGATGGCGCCGCCTCTTCCAGTTGCGGTCGGTGCTACTCCGGCTCAACCGCCGCCTACTCCAACTACCTCCGTCGCTCGTCGGCGGATTCAGCAACCAGTTGCCCCACTTTCTCTGTTTTCTCTGTGAAATTTCTCGCATCACAATTCACTTCACATATATCTCTCTCTAAGCCATTCTCGTGATCGAAGGTAATAGCTTCGCTATCATATTTAATCTCTCTAAAATTGGTGGAAATGGGTCAATTCTGCATATTTTCAGTTTATTTATCTAGTCGATTAAATAGTCGTATTATTAATAGTACTATTTCTTGATTATTTCTTGATTTGATAAGATAAAATCACTTAGGGGCGGGGGGCGCTATTTTTTTTTTTAGTTTAAAAACCTTGGTGTTGAGAGTTGAAACCAAAATGCAGCGGCAGACGGTTGGTAATTGAAATTTTGATAACTGAATCATTTAAGTTAAGTTTTGTCTGACCACGCACTATTGTGTAAAAATGAGAAAATTAGCCCTATATTATGATGATTAAATGCTATGATGCACGGACACTTCTAAAAATATCATTTTGCCGTGTCGTGTCATGCCGTGTCGTGTCGTGTCGGACACTCGTGTCCGACACCGTGTCCGACACTCCTTACGTGGGAAATTCAAGAAAAAATCAGTGTCGCCGTATCCGTGTCGTGTCGTGTCCGTGTCGCCGTATCCGTGTCCGTGCATCATGGATTAAATGTATATTTTTAAAAGAATAATGAAATATAAATTCCAATTATCTCCTTATTTATCTGGTCCACTATTGAAAAAGATTGTGAATTCCCATTTTATTTAGTTTTTATTAAAGAACTCGTATTGTAGGCTTAATTCTTAAATCACAACACCTGTTCCATTTGTTAAAATTTCCGGATGAATTTGTAAGCTACAAACATTGTGCAAATGGAGACTGTTGTTCGATATTGAGCGGATGAAATATGTCCAAAATATGTTAAACGGATCTAAAATAAGTCAAATAAATAGAAAAATCGGTGAAACAGATCTAAAATGGTTCGAACGGGACTAAAATGGATCAAATGTGTTAAAAATAAATTGAACAAGTCCAAAAGAGTTTAAACGGATCGAAAAAGCGTTAATGGGATTAAATGGATTAAAAATAGGTCAAATGTATCGATAAGGACATTTTGGACATTTAAATACTTAATTTAAGTATGGACTCATTAAAACCAATTATTAAAACCATTAGCGGCCTGCTACAACCCGTTTATAACGCTTAGGATTATTAATAACCCATTAACCTTCAAACCATTTATGACCCAAACCATATTGACCCAACCCCAACCCCAAACCAAACCAACCTGCCAATTTGCCACCCCTACTCATAGATTGAAGGGTGGATGATTCCAAGCCCATCAAATTTTAATACCATAAAGAAAAAAATTAACACCCCCCACAATTTTCTATTTCGACTTCAATACTTTTCCCTTTTTTCTTTTTTCTTAGTTAGAAATGTATTTTCCTTCTGTATTGATGGGCTGACATTCTCCAATTTATTTTTAACTTTGTCATTTATGATCTAATTGCATAAATTGTCAGTTATTTTTTATTTTGTCATATTCGAATCAACTTTTGAAAACTACACCCCAAAAATACAGTTTTTTGAAATGCAAACCCCATAGGGAAAATTTATTAAATCAATCGGAATTAAAACTTACAAAGGAACAATAAAAAAAGTAACGCAGACTCAAGGTCGCAATTCTAATAAATTTGTGGGCAATCATACTTGCTCCACGTTTAATAGAATAGAAGCTATCATTCTCAAAATTAGAACTAATACTGATAAAAACTATGAGAATATAACCAACAAAGAAGACCACCACTAGATTTTCAGCGTTTACAGATTCCAGATATTCAGCTTAATTGTTGACAAAAACCTTTAATTTGAGAAGGTGGAAAAAATATTGCCATTAACAGTCTCCGTTAAATAGTCAACAAAAATGAGAAAAGGTCCTCATGAGTACAAACATGCATACATAAACGCCAAGGTGAATTTGTAGAAAAACAAAAATCAAAAAACATTTGAAGTCATGGGAAAAAATGCAATTAACACCCCCTAAAATTAAAGTTATTCAAAGATATATGAAAATTTTCTGGTCTATATCTCCCAAATTGAAAGTTATCTTATAGCAAAGATTATATATATAGTATTTAATATTTTTACCTCCTGTGAGATTGAGCAATTATAATTCGTATCACCTTAAATGAAAATATTACACAACTTACCCTTTCAAGTTTGCAAAATTAAAAATAAATCCATTCCGATAGAATTTTTTGCAAAACCATTCTTGAATTAACTACATCTCATCACTAATTAAGGAGGAAAAAAGTCATCATGATTAACAATTTACAAACGAATCATGTATTAATCCTCTAAAAAAAGCTTCATGAATAATTTGTCTATCACTTGAGAATGATGTGTGAGTAATTGTTGTGAAGAATTAATTAGTGATGAAATATAATCAATTTAAGAAAAATTTCGTAAAAAATCCGATCGGAATGAGTTTATTTGTTATTTTCCAAACTTGAAAAAGTAAATTGTATACTACATATTTGATATTTCTATCTAAAAAAATATGAGTTGCAATTACCCAATTTCGCAAGGGCTTAGACGTAAACAACCCTATATGTATATACATATTATATTTCTTAGTGTGTATGATGCGGAAAAGAACACAAAATTGGAGGTCCATAAATCACCCCATACCTTTTATACCAATTAAATTGGTTAGAGATCATTCCCACGTGCTGACATGTGATAGGGGATGGGAGTGTTTTATCATTTTTCCCTCCATTTGTTTTTTTGCTTTTTTGAACCATTATAGTTACACTATGGTCTCTATATATACGTTTTTATTATTTCTTTTTCTATGTGTACGTATATGTAAATACTTTATTGAAAATGTTCATGCCCAATACATATTAATTAACAATACTGTTTGACTAGCAGTTGAGCAGAGCATGTGATATGCAAGCCAGACTCACAATAGCAATAAGTTAAAATTTACTTATAAAAATTATGAAGCATTGGTCTAGTGTACGACTTTGAGATCCAGTAAAAATATTGCAAGCTTAAAATTTCGGATTCAAGTATGGGTCTTTGTGATCTTATCTTACTTTGTCATTTCTAATTTCGTTGTACATTCCTTTTTGAAATAATTTCTTGGTAATTTACATCATTATTATAATTAATTATAAACCTTTTCAATTATTTATTCAAATATTCACATGATTTTATTTAACCCGTTGGTCCCTGTAACCATTCTTTCATCGTCGTCCTTTTCTTTTTTCTTGTTTCAGAGTGGGAGTGTGTATCAACAACTGAGAAGCATGAATTTAAATTCAAACCTATATATCAACAGAGAAATGTGATGCCACTTCATTCGAATCGGTAATGACATAATCGTAGTCATTTCTAACATAACCTAAAATATATAGAGCTAAATATACGTAATACACGCAGTGGTTGAGGGGAGGAGAGGGGGTAGCCACCCCCTAAATTAATTCTGCCCCCCACTTGGATTTTTCTGTAGAAAATTAAAATAAATAATTATCCTCTAAACTTTTTTTTTTTAATTATTTTATTTTCCACTCACTCTTCATTTTTTTTTTTTTTTTCTGTCATTCTCTATTAAAATGCTAACTCCATCCTCCATATATAAGTTAGCTGTAAATAAATACATATGTAAAATAAATATTTGTAGACATCTAAGTTTGATCCACGTGGGATGATGATTATGTAGCTGATATACATCTAAGCTTGATCAATGTACCCCACATAGCACTTGCAAGTAAAGCAGGTTACATGTGGGCAAAATTGGCTTTGTTTGTGAAGTGAACCCTACTTTGTTTCCTTCCCTTCCTCCATAAAGCTGCTTTAATTCACACACACACAAACACGAAAAATTATGCTAGTGTGGTCCTATATATTACACTTTGTATGGGCTGCAAATCCAATTTCTTCACCACTCCATTTTCACAGTCTGAATATTCAATATTCGACGTCCCACATATATATTCTCTTTGTTTCTGTGAAATCAGTTAAAAATTTATTAGAAACTAGTCCTCTCATGCTTTTCCACAGCTTTCTTGAACTTGTGCTGCTTCAACTTTTTGAACCTTCAGAAAAGATTGAACGGATTAAGCTCAAGAAAGCTGTGGGAAAACATGGTAATTCTGGACTCAATTAATCCTCTCAGGACAAGGCGAAGTGATCACAGTTCTGCAGGCATCAAATGCTGCTTTTCGCACACTATTATTCCATGGTAAATTCCTCATTTTTATCAACTCAGTTTCAAGTTTCCACTGTCAAAAAAAAAAAAAAGTTTCAAGTTTCCGTTTATAGTAGTACCCTTTGTTTTGTTATGAATATTCACCAGCATCAATTAAAAACACATTATCCTTTTTTTAATTTACTGCTTATATACTTTAAGAGTTGCCTTATAGAATTGTTCTGTAATTAAAAATTGTATGAGAGTACCATTGGAAATTATTAGTGCTGATTTTATGTGTAAAGTCAGCGTATTAATAAAATTTACGGACTAAGTCTACCCTATTTATACCAATTGTTTAACAAACCTGCAAATTTTGTAGTCAATACCCATATGACATACTTATTAGTACGGTTTACCTATTAGGTAACTATGACTTGAAGTTGTTTTTCATGTAATTTCCGGGTGAATAATCTACGAGGCATTGCAGAGAAAATTCTTTGACCGTTTTTTTCCTCTCTATCTTCAATAATTGATAGTTCATCTTGTTTGCCCTTTTGTTTTTGCTGTCCTTTGATCTCATACATTTCTGTGAAAATTTGTTAATTTTGCCAACTACTACCAAAAGAAAATACTGCATTCATTAGTAATTATATTTATCCGAGTTTTATTCAATATATATACCAAATACACACAGAAAATCATATATTCTATACGACAAAGCTGTCAATGCGCGCTTATAGCTTTCACAACTGTGCAACTACATTCCAACCGCCAAATTATGAGTCCTTTTATTTCCTGCATAATGCGTATAATGTTGTAAAATTTATAGATTTTTGTACCCTTTTCTTTGGCTAATTTCTTTATCCTTTTTCTCTCTTAACTCCTAACATATTGCTCCCTAATTACTGGCAAAATATACCTATACACATGCTCACACATTCCTTCGATCCAATTCTTGATGAGGCAAAATGTGCCTAACCTTTTAAATCATGTATCTACTGTTAAGAATTTATCGCCATTATTTTCTTGACAATCGATTGAAATTTAACTGATTTGAGCGTCCCTTTCAATTTTTGGCTAATGTACAAAACTCTCATTAATTTTATGTCCCTTAAGAAAAGCTATTCGAGCTATCAAAATCATCTTTTTGTTATGTCCCCATGATTTTTCTACCTAATAAATTTCTCATTAATTTAAACTCCATATATTAGGTGGAAGGAAAGAGGACCTATATACGAGGCGTTCGTAAAAGCCATCATTAAATGTTATGACAATATTATTACCAAGTTAACATTAATTACTTTCGATAATAAAGAAGAAAAAAAAAAATAAAAAAAAAAAATATATATATACCATTATACGTAAATGTGGTTACATTTAATTTCCATGTGATCAATTAAATGAAACCAATCTGATAGAAATGAGTTGGAGTCACTTGAAAACTTAAGCTTACATGAGTAGACATTGGGGCATGGATATCTTTACAAGTTCAGAAAGATGGTACAGCTGGTTTTGTGTCCACAAGGCATACATAGCCTTTCCCTATAATTGGTGCATGCAGTTAAACTTTTAGACGGATCGCTTGGACCACCTTAGGCTTCATATTACATTGTCTTAGTTTTTGTAATTTGGTAGAAGAGAAAATAGTAAAATCCGGATACCAATTAGTCCCTTGGTATCGCTAATCACATTTGTGTGACTCAAGATTTTCGGGCGGTAAATCTAACACCGTAATTTTCAAAAAGTCTCATTTTTGGGACTTTTTTTGGCTCGAACCGTTATTATTTGTTGAAAACTCAATCGTACTTCTCACGTATTCACTAAAACCACTTTGACTCTGTAAATTTTTTTTTATGTTTGGCCGTGTACTATCTGACGTCAAGTCACAATCATTCAGAATTTGTATGTATGGGGTGAAATCGAGCGGTGATTGTTCGAGAGTACGAAGAAAATGGCTGCTCCAACCGACACACGTCGGATGGCCGAACTAGGGGAATATGAAGGGCCAGTTTTTGTTGTTCAACGTTCAAGACAGTAAACCTTATATGAAATTTAAATGAGCTAGAGAGAGAAAGTGAACAGTATTGCTTACCCAATGGGGTGGATTTGTTGTAGCTAATACAGTAGTAAGGCAAGACCTTTTCGTAATTAAACTATTCGCAGGTTCTAGGGTTGTTGTCCTAAACGCGTGGTCCCATGGGGGTGATCCAGAGCGAAAGTATCTTTACGCCTGCAGGAATAGGGCAGTGATAGTGGGAAAGTGTACGGTTGCGTACGAAGCGTTAGAAATTATATTGGGCGATTCGAGGGGTAAGACCCTCGACCGGTCGAGAAGATGTCTGACCCTTAAGCAAAGACCCTAGACTGTTAGCCCGATGGATGGCCCTTAATGAGGCTAACAGGACTTGATAATCGAGGGATGCCTTTGTGTTACTCCCATGTTTTTCAGGGATGTCGGGATTTGAGATGATGCCTTGCTGGATTTTGCACCAACGTACCACACTCTTATTTGACTCGGGATATTGGCGTGGCACCATTTAATTTTGCCACAACCCCCAAACTCTATAGTCATGTTGGCATGGCTATAGAGTTATATATTTTGAATTCCAAGGGACCCTCCATTATGTAGGAACTCTGGCGATCAACTGCGGTGCATGTTGTAAGGTTTACTAAAGTTAAAAACCAATCGTGCAAGTGTACACTAACATACGCGTAGCACAATAGGATCGAACTCACAGGGAAGGGAAATCAATCACTACTCTATATTCTTCTCTAATCTAAAGACTTGAAGGAAAGCAATTGTTGTTTCTATTAATCTACTAAGCCAAAAATTAACAATTAACTAGAATTAAACACAAATAATAACTTAACCACACGAATTAAACTCAGTAAACTAAGTAGGCAGGGGAAAAGTAATGAATCATACAATCAAGAGCTGATGTGATACTCGTCTGACAAGCGTAATTCTACAACCTGGTCACTTATATTTGTATTACCCTCACTCAAGGTGTAACCAAGTGCTTAATTAGTGTTCAATGTTGCTCTCGCAATCACCAATAGTTAATTAAACCATAGGAACAAGACTAGTGCAATTCAGTATTCTAGCGGGCTCGGCATGCAATAAGATTACTGTTGTATAAGCTAGGACCAAATCTCTTTGTACCCTACAACTTACAAGTTCTGAAAACCATCTAAATTACCATCACTCTTTCGATCTATAGGCAATTATGACACATGCTAAGGGTGATCAGGCCATCGCAAGTCAATTCAAACCTGTTTTCAAACTAAGAATTACCACAAGTTATTCAAGCATCTCATCAAACATCTATCATGCAATCATCATCATTCCCCCTAGCCCTAGAGAATTAGCTACTCATAATTAAAACAAAACTCATAAAACTAAAGGAAATTGCATTAAAATAAATCATAGTTATCAAATCTAAACAAAGTCTCTAAAACAAAAGCATAAACATTCAGCAATATCTAAAAATGAATCTAACATACGAAACTAAAACTAAATTCAAAGGAATTAGTTTGTAAATTGAAGCAACAATAAAACCAAAGATTGTTCTCGGAATTCAATTCTCTCGTCTTCTCGAATTCTCTGAAAATCTCTGAAAAACCCTTGGTCTTCTCTCCAAGCCCTAGGTCTTGATCTCGAAGAAAAAAACTCTAAAAAGACTCTAAAAACGCACTAATATAGCAGTCCAAAATAATTCTCGCCGCCCTAGGTAACGTGCGTTACCTATCCATGTGTAATTGTTGTTAACGCCCGTTACTGCTTGAAATCGCCATAATGTTTTTATTAGTGGTAACGGGCGTTACCACTTTTCTTCTGCACAGGGGTAACGGGCGTTACCCCTCCTCTCTTGCCAAACACTCCCCTTCTGTGGCCAGTAACGGGGGTTACTTCTTTTATACTCCTAAGTGGTAACGGGAGTTACCACATTTTTATCCAAAAATGCGTGAAATCGCCTTGCTTCGTCGTTTCATAACTCCAACTCCAAAATCACCTGAACGGAGCAAAATAAACACACAAACGCATTAAACGGCACCAAAATATACTCTAATTAACGCTCAAAATCATGCAATTTCTACACATAACAAAATCCCCCACACTTGAATATTGCCCGTCGCCGAGTAATACGGAAATCAAGAAAACACATCCTCATCAAACCATCTCCTCAAGCAATCATCAAACCTTCGCCTGAACAAGTCTAGCTACTCCTAAACATAAGATCCTCAAAACTTAGTATGAAAAATATACCCTTGTGTAGTGTGTGAATAAAATGAAACAATGTACAAAAATTAGAATGAAAAATTCACCATTCCCTCCTAACTCTAATCATCAACTTCGGAATATACTCTTCGCACCTATCTCCACTAATGGAATTAAATGAAGACTTAGGATCAGTAGGTCTTTCGGGCTTGTAATGTAGGCTTAGTTTAAGGTTATGAAAATTTGGATCAAGTGACTACTCATCAAGCTTACATCACTCAATCTATTTAAAACACGAAACACTTCCATTCGCCATTAATACGAAAATCGCCCCAACTCTTCATTTGAACCCTACACTCTCAAATTCACACTTTGCATAGTTTTCTTTTCTGTTCTCTTTTGCTCTTTCTCTCTTTCTTTTCTTTTTTCTTCATATCTTTCTTTTTTTCACACTTTTCTCGTTTTTGTTCTTTCTCTTTACAATAACCTCTCAATTTCAATCACAAGAACAATAAAAAGGGGTCAAAAGATAGATAATTGCCATACAAATCAAACGAGCAAGCCTTGGTGTAAAAATTATCAAGGTAGGTGTTTCTATGTTGTACATTGGCTTAAATGCGGCTACAAAAAATCTTTGCACAACAATTAGGCTCAGCGGGGTCAATAAGATTACATTATTTAGTGAAAAATGGCTAAAATAGAAAAGCTTAAAATCCTCCGACAACGAATGCCTACTTCACTTCCTTAATCCTTCATTAACTCAAAATTTCACCTCAATAGGACTAAAATGCATCCTAATCGAATCTTAGACTCATTCGGAAATTATCAACTCATCCTTCTAAGCAAAGTACATTATCTCGTTCAAAAGTGCTCTAAATATAAGGGCATACTAACACACTAAATCATCAAATCTCATGCAATTTTCCTCAATTCAAAAAGCCGAACTTCTTCTAGCAAAAGCTCAACAATCAAACTTCAAAGAAAAAGTTCAAAATGAGGGAAAATTTTCAAAAATTTTCAAAATTACTCGAATTTTAGCAAATCACAAGTGAAACTACATCTAAACATGCAAATATTCATTAAAACTCATACCAAACATGCAACTTCCCCCCCCACACTTAAACTTTGTAATGTCCGCATGCAAATGAAAGAATTAGAGTTCAAGAAAACTCCCTAATTAAATGAAGAACCGACAATGTGCTTGCAAAGCTTCCAAAACCTGAACAAGTGACTAGAAAACACGGATCAAGTGCACAGGCAATTGACAATCAACATGTATCCAACAATTAACACACAAGTCACAAATTCACGAAAAGAAAAACACCATTGCATAAACAAAATCAGGAATCCAACATATGCAAAAACTTAAGTGTAGTAAAATATCCAAACATAGCAATGAATAAACGAAACAATAATGTCTAGAATTCTGGGGAGAAACAAATTAACAGAATCAGGGTGATGGGGGTCCTCCAAAATACTGATTGACACGAGCACAGAACCCGTCAAACTTGACCTCCAACCTGGCCTCCCACGCATCGAATCGCTCATCCACATAGTGTGCTAAATCCTCAACTCTGGCGATCACGGTGGTCAAATCAGCACTCAACCCTGCTAACTCTGTACGCACGCCTTTCAAAGTCACAGGAGCTTCATCACTGGCCTCAGCAACAACAGGCGCGGCATTGCGAAGAATCGCAAACTCATTGTAACGCCCCGATTTTCACACAGTCAGGTACGCTCGACACGTGTGGGTTTCGAGCGTTAGGACTTTATTTAATTACTTTCTTTTATTTAACTTATACGTGTTATACTAATTTTATAAATTGTGTTCCAACATAAATACGTGGAAATTATCTAAAAATCCATTTATTTCGAGAATTCTTATATGCATGAAATTTAATTGCTACATGAATTAATTGTCCAACTTGTATTAATTGCATAATTGTCTTTAATTGCTCATTTCCTTTTCTTTAAGGATCTAATTGCATGAATATGTTAAGGGACCTAATTGATCATTGCCAAACCTTTTATCCTCAATTGCATAACTTATGATACTTGGAGGACTTGATCACAAATACCACATATTTTCCCCAAATATATCGGTATACACATCTCTTCCTCAATCATCATTTTCATTTCATGCCAATCATCCCACATTTGCCTCTCCTCTCTACCGATCCAAACCCCAACCAAGAGAAGGAGAGATTTCATCATTTCTTGCTAAAATCTTTGAGGAATTGGAGGCCTTGGGACTTCATCTTCATCATCTCTCCATCCTTTCTTCTTCTTCTTTCATTCAAGGTAGGGATGGAAGCATACATGATTTCTTGGGAGTTTATATGAAGCTAGGGTTGTCGTTAAATGAAATATTATGTGCTTTAATTGGTAGAAGCATGATCCTAAGCTTTAGGCTTGAATTTCATGCATGATTCTTGAGAAACATGAGATTATATGATAGGTTTATATATAAGCTAAAGTTGGTAAATATGATGATTAAAGCATGGATTATGTGTTTATATTGTGTTTTATTGCACTTTAAGCATGTATATATGTTTCCTTCTATGAATTATAAAATATGGAATGGATTATGAGTGTTTTGGGAGCTTTGGGAGCTTGGTTCGTAGCTCCCCTGTTCTTCTCCCCTGTTTTCTGAACCTTCTGTGTAACGGGAACGGCCGTTCCCGTCCCCTTTGCAATTGGGGAACAGCCGTTCCCATTGTTTGAATAATGTGTCAGGCGGCGAGGACGGGAACGCCCGTTCCCACTTTGTCTCTCAGACGGGAACGCCCGTTCCCATCTTCGGGGAGCCCGACAGCAGGAACGACCCTTCCCACTTTGAACTGAATCTTGGAACGGCCGTTCCCGGCCTCCTGGTAGTGCAGAAACTTTCTGCATAAAATTACAATTTCAGTCCCTCGTTCCAATGGCTTATTTGACCCCAAATTGCTATTATATGATTGATTATATGTCGAAACAACATGTTATCATGTTACATTGTGTATTGCTCGATGTCTCGTGTATGATCATGCCGTGCGTCATTATATGAAGTAATTGTCTTGAATTGTGGTCTCATGCACGTACATTGTCCCGTTTCTTCTCCAGTTATTCTCCAGGGTGGAGATTATCAAGCATGAGCACGTTCACGCAATCACGAGTCGTGTGTCGCCTGTCAGGTGAGGTTTAATTTCTAGTTACATAGAACCCGTATAACCTTTACGTGGATTTTGAGCCAAAGGTATTTATATTTATAATTTCATGAAAGCACGTATCATTTCAAGCATGTTATTGTTCATGAATGAAGCAAGTAGGTTACGTTAGTGTGCATGAATCAAGCATGTCATGTCATGAAAGCAAGTCATGTGTTCTCCTGGCCAGGTCCTCCTTAGTGAGGGCGCTGGACTGGTCTTCGGGCCGGTGATTATCCGTCCAATCACAGGAAGAACAATACCGTATCGTGTTCGTGTGTTCTCTTGGCCAGGTCCTCCCTAGTGAGGGCGCTGGGCTGGTCTTCGGGCTGGTGGTTGTCCGTCCAACCACAAGAAGAACAAAGGCCTATCGTGTGCATATGTTCTCCTGGCCAGGTTCTCCTTAGAGAGGGCGCTGGGCTGGTCTTAGAGCCGGTGGTTATCCGTCCAACCACAGGAGGAACAAACCCTGTCATGTTACAAGCAAGCCATGTAGTGATTGCATGATTTCCATTCCATGAACGTGTTATATGACTACACTATTGCATGATTGCACGATAATTGAATTGCGTGATCGCCTAATGATTAACAAGCAAGCAAGTATGTTTATCGATTGCATGAAAAGAACAAGAACTTAATATTGATAGTTGTATTCTCGGGCGAAGTTAGATTATTATTGAACTTGTATATCTATCTTTTATAAACCTTTACCCGAGAACATGACTCGCATGTTATCTGCGCTAATATGTATTTAAACCCCTCACTCGGTCTTCACAGACTGACGCCTCCACCTTTCAGGTTATTGCAGGTGCACGCTAGGCGGGAGTTGAGTCGAGTCGAGTCCCGTTCATGTAGTCGTGTCATCCGTGGTTCGTATATTTATTTATTATGGTTAATTATGGAATTGTAGTTGTTGTTATTGTTAAATTGAAGATGATAATGTATTGATATGATCAGTTAGAATATATTTTATTTGGTAAACGAGAAATGTCATGATTGGATAAATGGAAATAGTTGATAATGTTAGGTTTATGCTTCCGCTTTATTATGTCGCATGTTCGAGTATCCCGCCTAGCTTGTCGTGTATTGCATTGTCACCCGTTCGTTATAGGTTGGTTCATATACGCATCGCCCATTTCGTATGTGGATTGACCTGTAGTGCGGGGGTGTGGCACCTCCACGTGTCCGGGGTGCTACATCTAAGGTGGTATCAGAGCCCGGTTGCAAAACCGAGGTTCTCGTATCGTGTCGTGTCGAGTCTAGGTCGTACGGCATAGGAATTACTTGACAATTTGAGAGTCCTGCATTCTATTTGAACTTGTTGACTTACTTGAATTCTTTGAATTTCTTGAATTCTTGAAATAACTTGAGCATCTTATCAATACTTGTTTGCTATTGTGGATTAATTGGCTTCAACTTGAATGAATTTTATATGATCAATGTGTTTAGTTTAAGTATTGATGGATTACTTGTCGCATTTTATATTAAATTCTCGTTATCGATACCAATTATGTGATAACTATGTGACATGATCACGTCTTATCCGCATGCATTTAGTTTCAATTAAGTTGTGAGTGACAGGTTTCGGGAAATATATAAATCAAGGCCAGGGATTTTGAAGATTAAAGAGACTGATCAACCGCCTGGGCTAAAGTTGCAATTTGGCCAACATGGAATGGACGCGGGATCGAGCTCAACATTACTACGGTGCCAGGTTCTTCAATGCATTCATAAACACGTGCATCATAATTGCTATTTGCTTCTCATTTATAAATATTGTTATAGATGCTCTCTAGATTACCTACTTGATGCATTAAATATATGCTTGAATTAGTTGAAATATTTAAACCCTTTTGTTATGAGTACTTCTTTAAATTAATATAATTGTTCCAATGTGTTGCATTGTAAATTGTTGGTAAGTATATTATGTGCATTAACACTTTAACCATCATGCATTATTTAGTGTTTATTGGCAATAGGTTCTCCCTACGCTTTGCACAATCCTTGCCTCTATTTCTACCAACTTGAATTTTGAAGAGGAGATTTTTGAATCATTGGCTATCATGTTGGGAACCGGGTCATTTGAGTTTGCTTGAAGATTAGGAATATTTGGGACTGTGAGAATTTATTGATCCAGGATTCGGTAGGAGTGGGTATGATAAATATTTGAAAAATTTTGGAACGAGGAAAAGTTAATAAGTCCAAGCAGATAAATGTTCAGGAGGGGTCCTTCAACCTTCAGAAATTAATCAGTACTTTAGAGATGCGTTTGGGATTAAGAGAGTAACTTTCTTGTCTCAGATTATGGTGCTGAACTTGTAAATGCCAATTCGCTGGAAAGCATTAGGGGAGAGTAGGATGTCGAAGAAGTTTAACATCAAACCAAAGTGGTGACAGTCAGGGAGCTTCAAGTTGAGTATGTTGATAACAGAAAGAATTAGAAAGGAATCATCAATCAACATTTTGATTAACGACCAGTGGAACGAGGAAAAGGTTACGGGAATGGAGTTAGCAGAGAAGCTTGCAAGTGGAAAAGGCCAGAATAAATGTAGAGAATAAGAAAACCTTCATTTTCTTAAGGGGGAGAGCCGGTCTGGAAATAAACTTAAATCAGAAGCTAGACAGCATTCAGGAGAATTGGGAATCTTAATACAACGATTCTGCCTGAAATCCTCTATCGGAACCATGTGAAAGGAGTTTCGATAAATTAAAACTTTTCTCCATCTTACACCAAGAAAATCCCATCATCGACAGTACCTTGTCATAGCCCGTTTTTCGTGAGGTGGATACACCGTTTGTGATTTTCTGGTGGACTCAGGACATCCATTGACTCAGTAAGTAGAAAAGGATTCAATTTGGGTGATATCCAGAATCAATCTCAAGTTTTGGTAGGTTAACTCCGACAAGAGTGTTCTTACGAAGTTATTACTTATACCCTAGAGATGCCTGTGATAGCACATCGTGCTCTCATCCGTGCTGTCGCCGTCGCCTCCATAAAGATACCAGTTTACCATGAACACTTCAGAAAGATGGAAGATTGAACGATCCTTTCCTTCAAGATATGTCGCAGAGTGTTGGGTATGTTATCAAATTTCAGGGATCAAATGGAAGACGTTTCACTAGGACTTGATTTCTTCGGTACCTATACAAGTGTGCATGCTGAATTACTCCCACGGGATGACAACCTTGATTCTTCTGTAATAAGTATCCGCCGTATTGTTAACTAAGGAAGTAAGAGCTCAACTTTCAAATTGCAAACAAGGAGTCAAGAATATTGCTTCGGGAAAATGTTTACTTTAATTACTGAGGTCAAGGAAATAGTAACGCCTGTTTCTCTGTTGGTCGGACAAGAGTTTGCTTGAAACACAAATCCAGTCTTGTAAGCTTGAATATACAATCCCTTCAGGATAAGAAATTTAGGGTACATTTCAATTCCAAAACCGGAAGGTGAATGTGGGAATCAATCTAAGGAAAGTTCAACCGGTAAACCTGAAGATTCAAACGGGTATAAAGACATGGGGATTAATGATGATTTACGGATTATGTCAGAAAATAGCACGAGGGTAGAGGCGGCTATCAGAAATGGGAATGTTGAACCGTAACGGTGCCAAGAAAGAAAATTCTCAACTAAAGAATCGAGTATTCAACCGAATTAATTCAATACCAGGACTTCACTCCTCGGTGAACGGTACACTCAATCATGCATACCACGTGCACCATTATTTAATTAGTATTTGTTTATTATTATTTAATATTCTTGTACGTGATTCCTTGTCTATTGGTATTATTTCATTGTTCCCGCATATAATTCCTTGATTGTTATTACTTGTTTACATGAACCATTATTTGTAAATTACAATTTTTTTTTTTATGTGAGCCTTGTGTGTGATTCGCAAATTTTATCTAAGTGCTCGCTTGAACTTTTATTTCGTGTGCGTGAGAGACGAGGATTCTCTCAGGGTTGTCAGGAGACGGGGTTCTCTTGTTACTTGCTCGAGAGACGGGGTTCTCTCGTTAATTGTTTGAGAAACGGGGCACTCTCAGTATTTTCTACTACTTGTCAACTTGTTTTAGTGGAAGGTTAGATTTTCTTTCGAGTGATTAGACTCTGAAAGTTGAGGGTCGTGATCTCAACCATTGGAAGACTTTGTGGAATGAAGATCTCTTTCAAAATAATCCCTGATGGGGAGTAGCTAACCCGCGTGGGATGAACATGTAAGAGCCAATTAAATTCCAGGAATTCAGGACAAGGAATCCGAGGACGGATTCTCTTAAGGGGGAGAGAGTTGTAACGCCCCGATTTTCAGACAGTCAGGTACGCTCGATACGTGTGGGTTTCGAGCGTTAGGACTTTATTTTATTACTTTCTTTTATTTAACTTATACGTGTTATACTAATTTTATAAATTGTGTTCCAACATGAATATGTGGAAATTATCTAAAAATCCATTTATTTCGAGAATTCTTGTATGCATGGAATTTAATTGCTATATGAATTAATTGTCCAACTTGTATTAATTGCATAATTGTCCTTAATTGCTCATTTCCTTTTCTTTAAGGATCTAATTGCATGAATATGTTAAGGGACCTAATTGATCATTTCCAAACCTTTTATCCTCAATTGCATAACTTATGATACTTGGAGGACTTGATCACAAATACCACATATTTCCCCCAAATATATCGGTATACACATCTCTTCCTCAATCATCATTTTCATTTCATGCCAATCATCCCATATTTGCCTCTCCTCTCTACCGATCCAAACCCCAACCAAGAGAAGGAGAGATTTCATCATTTCTTGCTAAAATCTTTGAGGAATTGGAGGCCTTGGGACTTCATCTTCATCATCTCTCCATCCTTTCTTCTCCTTCTTTCATTCAAGGTAGGGATGTAAGCATACATGATTTCTTGGGAGTTTATATGAAGCTAGGGTTGTAGTTAAATGAAATATTATGTGCTTTAATTGGTAGAAGCATGATCCTAAGCTTTAGGCTTGAATTTCATGCATGATTCTTGAGAAACATGAGATTATATGATAGGTTTATATATAAGCTAAAGTTGGTAAATATGATGATTAAAGCATGGATTATGTGTTTATATTGTGTTTTATTGCACTTTAAGCATGTATATATGTTTCCTTCTATGAATTATAAAATATGGAATGGATTATGAGTGTTTTGGGAGCTTTGGGAGCTTGGTTCGTAGCTCCCCTGTTCTTCTCCCCTGTTTTCTGAACCTTCTGTGTAACGGGAACGGCCGTTCCCATCCCCTTTGCAATTGGGGAACAGCCGTTCCCATTGTTTGAATAATGTGTCAGGCGGCGAGGACGGGAACGCCCGTTCCCACTTTGTCTCTCAGACGGGAACGCCCGTTCCCATCTTTGGGGAGCCCGACAGCGGGAACGGCCCTTCCCACTTTGAACTGAATCTTGGAACGGCCGTTCTCGGCCTCCTGGTAGTGCAGAAACTTTCTGCATAAAATTACAATTTCAGTCCCTCGTTCCAATGGCTTATTTGACCCCAAATTGCTATTATATGATTGATTATATGTCGAAGCAACATGTTATCATGTTACATTGTGTATTGCTCGATGTCTCGTGTATGATCATGCCGCGCGTCATTATATGAAGTAATTGTCTTGAATTGTGGTCTCATGCACGTACATTGTCCCGCTTCTTGTCCAATTATTCTCCAGGGTGGAGATTATCAAGCATGAGCACGTTCACGCAATCACGAGTGGTGTGTCGCCTGTCAGGTGAGGTTTAATTTCTAGTTATATAGAACCCGTATAACCTTTACGTGGATTTTGAGCCAAAGGTATTTATATTTATAATTTAATGAAAGCACGTATCATTTCAAGCATGTTATTGTTCATGAATGAAGCAAGTAGGTTACGTTAGTGTGCATGAATCAAGCATGTCATGTCATGAAAGCAAGTCATGTGTTCTCCTGGCCAGGTCCTCCTTAGTGAGGGCGCTGGACTAGTCTTCGGGTCGGTGATTGTCCGTCCAATCACAGGAAGAACAATACCATATCGTGTTCGTGTGTTCTCTTGGCCAGGTCCTCCCTAGTGAGGGCGCTGGGCTGGTCTTCGGGCTGGTGGTTGTCCGTCCAACCACAAGAAGAACAAAGGCCTATCATGTACATGTGTTCTCCTGGCCAGGTTCTCCTTAGAGAGGGCGCTGGGCTGGTCTTAGAGCCGGTGGTTGTCCGTCCAACCACAGGAGGAAAAAACCCTGTCATGTTACAAGCAAGCCATGTAGTGATTGCATGATTTCCATTCCATGAACGTGTTATATGACTACACTATTGCATGATTGCACGATAATTGAATTGCGTGATCGCCTAATGATTAACAAGCAAGCAAGTATGTTTATCGATTGCATGAAAAGAACAAGAACTTAATATTGATAGTTGTATTCTCGGGCGAAGTTAGATTATTATTGAACTTGTATATCTATCTTTTATAAACCTTTACCCGAGAACATGACTCGCATGTTATCTGCGCTAATATGTATTTAAACCCCTCACTCGGTCTTCACAGACTGACGCCTCCACCTTTCAGGTTATTGCAGGTGCACGCTAGGCGGGAGTTGAGTCGAGTCGAGTCCCGTTCATGTAGTCGTGTCATCCGTGGTTCGTGTATTTATTTATTATGGTTAATTATGGAATTGTAGTTGTTGTTATTGTTAAATTGAAGATGATAATGTATTGATATGATCAGTTAGAATATATTTTATTTGGTAAACGAGAAATGTCATGATTGGATAAATGGAAATAGTTGATAATGTTAGGTTTATGCTTCCGCTTTATTATGTCGCATGTTCGAGTATCCCGCCTAGCTTGTCGTGTATTGCATTGTCACCCGTTCGTTATAGGTTGGTTCATGTACAGATCGCCCATTTCGTATGTGGATTGACCTGTAGTGCGGGGGTGTGGCACCTCCACGTGTCCGGGGTGCTACACTCATCATCTGGCCGGTCAGGTATCCGAGCTAACAGCTCCTTCTGCCTCTCAGAAAGCTCATCAAACCGGGCCTTACCCCAGCTGTACATCTGCCAGAGACGATCTCTATCTCGAATGGGCCACCATGGCAAATTGCAGTTCTTCAGCACTCTACTCTCCCAAGTTATAGCCAAGCCCACAACTTCCAAGTATTCTGGACCAATATGTCCAAAGTCAATAGGCAAAGCTTCTCGCGGTCTCCAATTCATCTCCCGAGCAAACATCGTCACAAAAGCACCGTGAGCGATCGTACCAGTAACACTCCCAGCACTCTCCTGCAGCTTCCATAGAAACTCAATCGTACCATCAAACTTAATACCTTCCTTCATCATATACATTATACCCAACTCAGTCTCAGTAATGTGGCTATCTCTCCCATATCTAGCACCGAATCCCAGGGCTAAAATCCTATGGACTAGTACCCAAGTCAACGAATCAAGATAGTTGTCATGTGTGCATCGGGGGGAATAACTAGGGACACCCTCTCTCAATGGAAAGGATCTCCATACCTCCTCTCGCTGAGTATCACTCCATTTAGGCAAAGAAATAGTGCCATTAACTGGGAAACGAAGACTCTCTCTTACCCTGCTCACGCTCCATGCTCGAGTTTCCATATCAACAACAGTGAAGGTCAAGGTGTTGTCCACCGGATCAAAGTTCATTGTGTGGAAGAAAGAGGCCATCATCTCCCGTAGGTCATATCCGTCTTAAAAAGGAATGGCAACCAACCTATGTTGTCAAACAATCTCTTTACTTTCTCCCAAACCTCAAACTCCTTCATCCACATCTCCTTAAAGAATTTAGTACCCACAATGTTCCTTGTCAAATTCCTTTGAAAAGGATTCCCAAAAGCATTAACCGTTATATTGACCGATCCAAGAGGTTGATGGTCTAACCGGGATGAAGTAGTGAAAGGCTCCGGGACTCTAGAGCGCTTAGTGCGACCCATAATACCTAAATCAAACAAATATAGCAAGACAAAACACAAAGAAATCAATCACCAATCACTTGGATAATTCATCAAACACCTTGTGAGCTTAAGCCTAGGGTGTGAGTTCTAACTTAAGTTCTTCAATCTACCCAACTCAACTTCACACTAGCTTATATTCTACAATTCAAACTTAAAATTCCCTACCTTCAACTCCATAATTCGTACTCAAGATTACTTAGAAGTTAGGATTCTTCAAAGATTTAACCCAATTCAAGTTAACTTCAATTTAAGGCATCAATCCTAATTCTAGCATGCTTAATCTCTCAAAATTTATCAATTCAATCTCAAAGTGACTCCTAACATGCAATTCAATCCTAGGTTTCAATCTTAGATTGGAACAATTAGCTCTAACAATTCACTCTATAAAAGGGGATATTGACTTACCTTGATTCACAAGTGAGAAGAGAATGTATAAACTTGGTGGAAAAGCTTCTTGCTTGTAAATGGATAATGGTTGGCCCAAGGGAACTATTGAATCTCTTCTAAGGTAGAATAAGTGGGTGCAAGTGTATTTATAGGTTTGGGGGAGAAAATCCGAAATTGGGTAGGATAAGACTTAATTTAACCCTAAAAACGTGTTTCCTAAAACTTAAATTTTTCCAGTCGGACTGGTAACGGGCGTTACAGGTTTTTCTCTTGAAAGGGGTAACGGGCGTTACCCCTCTGGGCCGAGACGCCTGTTTCCATTAATGGGCGTTACCAAAAAAACAATTGATAAGGTGTAACGCCGTTTACCTATACTACCCGGGGCATCTGACCTTGTTAACGGGCGTTACCAAAAGGTAACTGCAATGGTATAACGCCCGTTACTCACTATTCCGCCCAAAACATAATTAAACACAAACACAACGCTAATGGTGCTCAATCACGTCAATTAACTGAAATTAACTCATAGTATTCAATCAAACCATATTGTACCGTTCTCGAAACACATAAACACATACATTAATTCATATCAACAATTCATTCTCCTCTAGAAAGAAAATCAATGTCATGCACATGCATACGAACAAAGTAAATGGACCTCATAATAATGCTCAAATAACGGTCCTTGCACCATGTAGACCATGGTTTCCTAGCAAAACAACAAGTGACCTGTAAACGAGAGAGACACAATTATCGCGAGAAAAACGAGGACGAAATAAACGAAAACAACGGAAACAAAGATAAAAACGAAAAGAAAAAGAAAAATTAGTTCTAAGTTATAGTCATTAGCTTGACTTTGGAAACCAAATTGGGATTAACAATCCCCAAGCAACGAGTCACAAGGAGTGACCTCGTTCTTGTTACTCACAAAACCGGAGCTTGATCTCCAAGTATCTAATTCCAAAACATCCTTCATTCTCGATCTCCGAGATTTCGGTTTTCCTTCCTAATCAAATGCATCTCTTTTCTCCGTGAACAGTGTCGTTCCATCTGGTGTATCACTTATAACCTTAATCATGCAACCCTTATCCGGGGTCGCCTATGGTGTCATGGAACCAAAATTCCTGAACTCCATTCGTTCATCTCCTATTTTGAACGTGAGCGGTCCGTTTTGAACATCTATATCTGCTCCAGCTGTAGCCAGAAACGGTCTTTCTAGTATTAATAGCATCCTCTCATCTCTCTCAATATCAAGAACTACAAAATCAACAGGAATGTGAAAATTTCCAACTTTTACCAAAATATCTTCAAGAATTCTTGTCGGATATTTCACCGATCTGTCTGCTAGTTGGAGTATCATATTCGTCGGTGTAAGCTTCTTCACTCCTAATTTCCTGCATGTAGATAATGGGATTAAAGTCACACTAGCTCCTAAATCACATAAAACATTATGAAATTCCAAAGAACCAATAATAAGAGGAATTGAAAAATTCCCTGGATCTTTGAGCTTCGGAGGAAGCTTATGCTGAATAATAGCACTGCATTCCTCAGTAAGTATCACAATAGTGAAATTCTCAGGCTTCTCTTTGCTTGAAATCACTTCTTTCTCTAAATTCTCCTTCTTATGATCATCTTCCTCTTCAACTTTCTCAAGTACAACTTTCTCAACATCCAAACCTGCAAGTATCTTCGGATCTTCATTCTCACTATTGTCTCCTACAAATATGGCCTGACAATGCTCCTTACGATTATTTTCAGTTTGGCTTGGTAGCATTCCTGGACCTCTCAAATTCAGAGATTGAGCAATCTGACCAATCTGAGTTTCCAGAGTTCTGGTCTGATTTACCACTTGATCTAATTGAGCTTCCAACTTATGATGTCGACCCGTAGACACGGTTATGAATTTCTCAAGTGCGACCTCCCATCACTGCTTTTACTTCTGTTAAGGGGGCGCAACATTGAATGGGGCTGGTGGTGGTGGTTGAAATTGCTGCCTAGGCTGAAACTGCGGCCTGTGTTGAGGTGGTTGTTGAACATTCTGATTATTAGACCACGACAAGTTAGGGTGGTTCTTCCATCCTGGGTTGTAGGTGTTTGAGTAGGGATTATTTGCTAGTTTGAAGTTATTTGCATAATTCACCTGCTCTTGCACCTGTTCTCCTGCATTGGTATGAGGACACATATTAAAATCATGTGGACTACTACAAATTTCACATGTTACCTGAACTGGTTGGGATTGTATCCCAATTGCATTGACTGAAAGTTGGTCCAATTCCTTGTTAAGGGCTTCAAATTTAGCTTTGATGGCTGTTAAGCCATCTAACTCCATAACTCCTGCTTGCACTTTTGCTGGTCGCGAATGGCTCATCTCATGCACAAAAACATCGTTTTGTGACATATTATCTAACAACTCAGTAGCAACTGCTTCAGATTTTGTAAAGAATGCTCCGCCAGCTGCGGTAGCCATCGCTCCTCTAAAAGTAGGAGACATCCCATTGTAAAAAGTCTGAATCAATAACCAACCGGGAATCCCGTGATGTGGACACTTCTTCTGCAAATCCTTAAATCTCTCCCAAGCTTCATAGAAAGACTCTCCATCCAACTGTCTGAAACCTTGAATATCATTCCTATACTTCGTGGTTTTCCTAAGAGGAAAGAACTTGGCTAGGAAAGCCTAAGATAACGCTGCCCAAGTCTGAAAGGATTCATTTGGGACAGTACTCAGCCATGTTTTAGCTCGTTCCCTAAGTGAAAAGGGAAAAAGCCTAACTCGGATAGCATCAGTAGTGACATTGTGAATTTTGAAGGTATCACACACTTCCAAAAAATACTCCAGATGTGAAGTCGGATCCTCCAAAGGTAATCCTGAAAACGGATTATTTTGCAGCAGATTTATGATAGCTGGTTTAATTTCAAAGTCATTTGCTGCAATCGGGAGACGAGCTGCAGTCTGAATTGCTCCAGCCAGGGGTACGTTATAATCTCTTATGGCTTGTGGTGGTGGTGGGTCTGCTCAGCCATCGGTAAAGTAATTGGTTTCTTCTCCTCCTTACGCCTTCTCCTAATAGCACTCAGTGTTGTCTCAATTTCCGGATCGTACGGAACTAATTCGGGGTCTTGAGATCTTCACATGCACTGCAAACCTGCACAAGGAAAAGAAATCCTCAGTCCAATTCCATAGTAACAAAGATAATGAACACAAAGTAAAGTAATAGTCTAAAACACTAGATCAAAATAATTGAGCAATATTGACTTAAAACCCCTTCCTCGTCAACGGCACCAAAAACTTGTTGTAAGGTTTACTAAAGTTAAAAACCAATTGTGCAAGTGTACACTAACATACGCGTAGCACAATAGGATCGAACCCACAGGGAAGGGAAATCAATCACTACTCTATATTCTTCTCTAATCTAAAGACTTGAAGGAAAGCAATTGTTGTTTCTATTAATCTACTAAGCCAAAAATTAACAATTAACTAGAATTAAACAAAAATAATAACTTAACCACACGAATTAAACTCAGTAAACTAAGCAGGCAGGGGAAAAGTAATGAATCATACAATCAAGAGCTGATGTGATACTCGTTTGACAATTGTAATTCTACAACCTGGTCACTTATATTTGTATTACCCTCGCTCAAGGTGTAACCAAGTGCTTAATTAGTGTTCAATGTTGCTCTCGCAATCACCAATAGTTAATTAAACCATAGGAACAAGACTAGTGCAATTCAGTATTCTAGCGGGCTCGGCATGGAATAAGATTACTGTTGTATAAGGTAGGACCAAATCTTTTTGTACCCTACAACTTACAAGTTCTGAAAACCATCTAAATTACCATCACTCTTTCGATCTATAGGCAATTATGACACATGCTAAGGGTGATCAGGCCATCGCAAGTCAATTCAAACCTGTTTCAAACTAAGAATTACCACAAGTCATTCAAGCATCTTATCAAACATCTATCATGCAATCATCATCACTCCCCCTAGCCCTAGAGAATTAGCTACTCATAATTAAAATAAAACTCATAAAACTAAAGGAAATTGCATTAAAATAAATCATAGTTATCAAATCTAAACAAAGTCTCCAAAACAAAAGCATAAACATTCAGCAGTATCTAAAAACGAATCTAACATACGAAACTAAAACTAAATTCAAAGGAATTAGTTTGTAAATTAAAGCAACAATAAAACCAAAGATCGTTCTCGGAATTCAATCCTCTCGTCTTCTCGAATTCTCTGAAAATCTCTAAAAAACCCTTGGTCTTCTCTCCAAAGCCTAGGTCTTGACCTCGAAGAAAAAAACTCTCGAAAAGACTCTAAAATACATTAATATAGCAGCCCAAAATAATTCTCGCCCCCCAGGTAACGGGCGTTACCTATCCATGTGTAATTGTTGTTAACGCCCGTTACTGCTTGAAATCGTCATAACGTTTTTATTAGTGGTAACGGGCGTTACCACTTTCCTTCTACACAGGGGTAACGGGCGTTATCCCTCCTCTCTCGCCAAACACTCCCCTTCTGTAGCCAGTAAAGGGGGTTACTTCTTTTATACTCCTAAGTAGAAACGGGAGTTACCACATTTTCCTCCAAAAATGCGTGAAATCGCCTTGCTTCACCGTTTCGTAACTCCAACTCCAAAATCACCTGAACGGAGCAAAATAAACACACAAACACATTAACCGACACCAAAATATACTCTAATTAACGCTCAAAATCATGCAATTTCTACACACAACAGTGCATTAAATGCAAAAGTGGTGGGAGAGCAAAAGAATTGAGGAAACGATGCGTGTATTGAAACGTGTGCCACATTTTACTAAAGTGGTTTGAGATTATAGACATTATCAACATGTCTTTTGAAATTATATCCAAATCTCACATGTGACGCCCCGCATAGGGCTGCAAACGAGTCGAGCCGAGCCGAGCCGAGTTTGGCTTAAATAATCAGGCTTGAGATTGAGATTGAATTTTTTTTACCTGACTCGAGCTCGGGATCGAGCTCGCCGAGCTTGGCATTGGGCGACTTGAACTCGGCTTGCCCCTAGCTCGGGATTGACTCGACTCGGCTTGATAAGGCTTGTCGGGATAAACTCGGGATCGGGTTTGAACTCGAAATCGGGCTCTATGCCAAAAAATATATAAAATACATTAAGAGATTAAAACTCATTATTAATACACATACATATTTTATTATAATATATGATGCATAATTTGTTAGTACATATTATCTCATTAAACCATAGTAGTTAGTATCATACATGTTAGTAAATTTTATAATTATCAAAATGTTAGTACCATAAGCCATAGCATTTGAGATACAAAGTTATAAACATATAAAACACATTATCAAAAATATACTATATGCATTGGTAAATTATATATTTTTAAGATATATATATATATACACTATATGATATATAAATGTACATAACATAATATTAGAGTTTGGAGTTCATACATGTTAGTAAACTATATAATTATAAAAAACATATTAGTACCATAAGCCATAGCATTTGAGACACAAAGTGATAAACATATAAAATACATTATCAAAAAATATACTATATGCATTGGTAAATCATGCATTTTTAAGAATTATATATATATATATATATATATATATATATATATATATATGTGATATATAAATGTACATAACATAATATTAGAGTTTGGAGCTTGGACTATATGTAATTAATTAAATATATTATATATATGTTATATGTATAGATAATATATTACAAATTAATTATACAAATATATACAAAAAAAAAAATTAAAAAAAATATATGCCTAGGCTCGCGAGCTGGCTCGCAAGCCACGAGCCTGGGCATAACAGGATCGAGATTGACTCGATGGTGGACTCGAGATCGTCAGGGCTCAAATTGAGCTCGTCCATCCACGATTTCAAGCCGAGTCAGCTTGAGATCGGCTCACGAAGCTCGCGAGTTGGCTCGGCTTGTTTGCAGCCCTAGCCCCGCATCTTTGAAGCATGATCCGACGACGTTCATGAGTAAGTCTTTGCACCTATATGTTTAATTAAAGAATTATGTGACTTATATGATTGAATGTAAATCCAATTTAGTATGTTATTTATTTGGACTATTCTAAGATTAATTGTTAATTTAAATAATTACGTGCATATGTGCCTTAAACTATTTAGTTTAATTTAATTCGAATTTATTTCCAAGAAATAATTGCTAAGTTGATTTTAAATTCATTATGTTATTTAACTTGTTTAATTTGAATTTACTCAAATTCTTTGTGAATTATCTGTCGATTAATTATTTATGGGATGTCGTTAAATTGTGTTGGAAAACACGAAAGAGTTGCGCAATGGAAGTTCAAAATTTTCCAAAAGTTTAATCATTATCTTGCAATTTTCGTATCGTATAGTAGGGTTTTTTAGAAACTTACAATGGTAGAAGCTTTCTAGTGATGTTGTTAATGTTAGGAATAGTGCCCTAGAAAGCCGATTGTATATCCGCTTTGTGCTTTTCCTTATTGTAATCACAGACAATCTTTGAATGAAATAACGAATTGAGGCAACACTTCTTTATATGCTCTTGTTTGGTATGCGTTTACTTTAGCTGTGCATGTATGAGAACTCCCCTAATCCTGATGACTTTAGGACTCTACCATTTAGGTGAAATGGTTCATGAACCGAGCCCTATATCACATAAGTTATGATTAGTAAAATACTCCAAGCCGATGAGTCCTACAGACAGTGGGAGTGTCAACCTGACTCCTCTAAGGCTTGCTTGTGGGATCACGCCCTTAAGAAGGACCACCTTGTTTCATGGAGGTGCAAAGTGTATAGTTGATACGTGCATGATACATGAGGGTGCTTGCTTTAATAAGTAAGTTCACTGAGGTGCCCCGTGTGAGAACATTCCTAAATGGCAAAGGAAGTTTCTATTTCAAGAAATGGAAACTTCCAGATTAGGAAATATCTCACGAGTCATTGATGTGATTAATTGATCCTTAAGACTTGAGGTTCCTTGTCACTTTATGAGTTAACTCTGTAGTCTTAGGTATAAGCTTTAAAGGGTGTCGCCTTAGACAACTGATTCAAGACTTATGCTGAGGCTGCACAAGTGATTCATGAAAGTGAATGAGAATCAAGAAAGGACCTACACTTGCATTTGCAAGGTGATCTCTTATTGTGTAAGTCATTCATATGCCATATGGAGTCCTTGGCCAAGGCAGTAGATCAAGACATCAAGAAAAGGGTTTCTTGGATTGAGATCAAATGGATATGAAATGCACTTAGCTTTAAGACCGGATTATTAGGGTTCTGATTATTCCCTTGCCCTAGATCTTGGTTGAGAGATAGAAAGTAGGAGGATTGTATCTCACATGAATCAATGACTTAAAGGTTCTGTCGAATCCGAACATTCCAATTCAGCTAGGGGTTAAACACCTATTGCTAGACTATGGTCGTTTAATCTGTGGACTGATTAATTAATTAGTGAATTAATTAATTAGGGTCACACACAACAACTTGGTTACATGAGTTGAGGCTTTAAAATGATTAAACAAGTTAATCGGGCCTAGAGGGTTCCACACGTGTGAAATCACACGTGTGGGTCACATGACTGGACACGTGTCATTATGACACGTGTGCCACACGTGACTATTTAATTGGATATTAAATAATTAAGTTGTTAATTATTTAATAGACTTTGGTTTAATTTTGAATTAAAAAGAAAATCTTATTTTGGAGAAAAATAATCTAGTTAATTAATTATGAATTAATTAATTAGTTAAATAAGTTATTTATTTTAAATAAATAAAGTATAAAATTATTCAAAATAGTTTGGATATTTTAGCTCTCTTGAAAGTTGATTTGAATGTGAATTCAAAGTCAAAGTCAAAATTACTTGATGATCAAGTAATAGGAGAGAGGGACAAAATCCTTAGTCCATGAGGACTAGGAATTTCGGCCACTCCCTTAATATAAATAGGGGAGCTCGAGCTCCCCTTAGAGCTAATTGGCAATTCTTTTGGTTCATGTGTTGAACACCATCCTTTCTCCAAGATAAACAAAACCCTAGGTTAAGCCTAAACACTAACTAGAGAACTAGCATCCTTACTAGTTAGATTGTGATCAAGTTGGTGGACTATCTCTAGAGAGCTTCAAGTTAGAAGTTTGAAGATTCGAGCTTTACCAAGGAGAGGGGATCAAGCCGCGAGAAGAACGTTCTTGGGTGGCTTGAAACGCTTCAAGAAAGAATAAAAGAAAAGTAAGTTTCTTAACTCTACGAATTTGGATACACGATTGCGAGTCCAAGGTCCTTTTGTTGGGAAATTTTTTTTAAATTTCCGCTGCTTTCTGATTTGTGTTTTCCAACAGTTACTGCCTAATGAACACCCTTCAAGTGAAATCCCTCGAACGGCCTTTGAATTAGACTCCAAATTAGAAGCCCTCCAAAGCGTATCCACACCAATCCTAGAACACGATCAAGCTAGGGAGAATGCTAGTTCTGTGGCTTGTGTTTAGGCTAGGATTTACTTTGAAAACTTTTCTTTTGGATTTTCTCAAAAACTTAAAACTTCTCGAGTGTTGGTCTAAAGAATAAGAGATGCACCTCCACTAGTATAAATAATACTGGGGTTCGAAACTACTAGGGCTTCTCTAAGCCTAGTGGACTTTGTTTTCTTGCTCACTAATTAACTAATTAATTATTAATTTAATTGGAAGAATAAGTTCTCAACTTGTTCTCCAAGTCTTGCAAGAATAACGTTCTCTCTCTCTTACAATAGGAAGTTTGACTTTTCAACTTTATTAAAGTTAAAAGTCAAGATTCAATAAATAATTTAATTCGCAATTAATTATTTATTGGGATAAGTTTATTTGAGAAAAGTCTTAACAATTAATTCAAAATTAATTGAAAGACTAAAATTAATTAATTACAATTTAATTAATCAATTCTAGAAAAGAATTCACGTGTAATATAATTACACGTTTGGAGCCACGTACGTGCCATTTGTGCGTGCCACGCAGGCTACGCGTGACACGTGGCAATGCCCACGTGTTCCAATCTCCATTTTCGATCAACAATTTGATCATTCGTTAATCATATTAACATCCTACCATAACCCTCGTATTCTTGCATTTGTGTGTGACCCTTTAGCTTCATTATTCGATTAGCAGTGACAGTAATTAATTAATCACTTCACAAGTCACACTACCGTAATATAGCAATGGGTGTGTGACCCCTAGCCGAACAACGAAATGAATCGAAGAACCTTTCAATCAATGACAATCAGTGAAATATGATCCTCCTACAATTCCATCTCTCAATATTCTTGACTTTAATAAATTAAATTATATTTAGGCTCTGAGAATAATTAAATTATATTTCAATAAATTAAATAATTTAATTCGCAATTTAAGTCAATCCATATCCATTTCAATTAAAATTCCATTTCAATAAATTAAATATAATCAATAATATTTAGGCTCTGAGAATAATTTAATTCCATCTCTCAATATTCTTGAACTAAGGCATGGGAATATTCTCAGAGCCTAAATATTCTTGATCTTTAAAGTTAAGTTCGTATCATATCCATTTCGATCTCAATCCTAGAAAATCCCATTTTCTAGATGTCTTGATCTTTTATCCACCTTGGCCAAGGGTTTAATATTTAATGGACTACGAACAACTTAATCAGTAAGAGATCATCCTTGTTCTTAACAAGCGTAGGTCCTTTATCGATTCTACTAATTCTTCATATGCCACTTGTGTAATCCCAACAAAGGCCGTCGTTCAGGTGTCTATATGGCGACAACCTTTTGAGCCTATATCGAAGATTACAGAGTTAGCTCATATGCTCATATGAGATATTACAGAACCTCAAGTCTAAGGATTGATGAATCACGTCATTGACCTGTGAGATATTTCCTAATCTGGAAGTTTCTGGAAACTTCCTTTCCCATTTAAGAATGTTCTCACGTGGGACATCTCAATGACGAAGTTCTTGTAACAATCACCCTCATGTATTATGAAGGTATCAACGTATCCGCTTATCACTCCATGAAACTGAGTGATCTTTCAAAAGAATATAATCACACAAGTAAGTCTCAGCAGAGTCAAGGTCGACACTCCCACTGTCTGTCAGACTCATTAACTTGGAGAAGTTTCTAATCCTCGCCTATGGAGTTAAGAACTTGTTTCATGTGCCGTCCCATAACGACAAAGTTCTTAACGATCTCATCGGATTAGGGGAGTTAGTACATGCAAAATATAGTCAAACCCAAACACACATAAATAAGCACATAAAGAAGTGATTGCCTATGAACAAAATCATTTCGTTTATTATTCAAAGACTGTTTGTGACTTTTATAGGGAAATATTAAAGCAAACTTCTGCTTTAAGGGCACTATTTCTAACAAATTGTACGAAAGGTTTTCTAAAATTAAATTGAATTAAACTTTAATTGGTAAAATTCTTTCCCGTTTTAATTTGTAAAATTATTTGGAGCTTGCAAGTTTATTTGTGTTGTACTCAGATTTTATTTTATGATTATTTCAACGCATTGAATTTGGATTAAAATATCCGAAATCACCCTTGGACCGATCAAGCTTGTTTTCTCTCTCTCTCTCTCGTCCGATACACATACCATATACATTTTTCATGCACAAGCTCGGAACTCAACCGTTTCTTTACGGATTTCGATGAATGAAAAGTGATTTTTGACGAGCTCAATGAGATGAACACAACTATACCAATTTCATAGCCCAACGACAACCGACAACAGAGTTATGGTTGATTTTCAATCGTGGCTGGGAGGACCATGACTTCTCCGGTGGTTCGTGATGGCTTCTGGTGACAATTCCTAGCGAAGTTTGGGTCGGTTGGGTGCGCCACTTCCTAGCGAACATAATAGCGTTGGTAGCGCGGTCAGGGGCGCCACGATGGTGGTGCACGCGCTGGCGGCGTGTGCCACTTTGGCAACCGCGTTTCGCGACTTCCGGTGGTCTTTTCCGATGAAGAGGTACGATTCCCGGATGTATTCGACGTGGTGAGTCCGTTTCTGGCCTCAATTTGAGCCATAAGTGGCTAAAAATGGCAATTTTCCAATGAAAAGTAGTGGCGCAGTGTCGGACTGTAAATGGCATCGGAATGGGAGCTTCGGCAGCCTATTGATGGCGGAACCTTAGGGGTTTTGACGTGTTCGACAAGGCGAGTCGAACAGTAGTGGTCACGCCACCTAAAACTTACCGGTTTGGCGATGGCGGTAGAACGGCAGTGGCGGTCAGCTCCAGCTACTTTTTTCGACAAAAATCCTATGGGTTTCGATGGTCTCTTTATGGGTAAGCTAATGCAATTTACGGATTTTATTTTTGTTCACTGGTTTGGAAGTAGTTTGATTTTTAAGATTTTGGGGTTTTCATATCCTTGGATTTGAAATTGGGCACGATTGGCTTGGAATTTTCAGAAATTGATTGAAGATTAGGAATGAGTATAAAGACTACAATCTCGGGTGATTTTTTAGGATTTTTTCGGCACGTTGCTGACGACTTTTTCGGCAGCTCCAGAAACGTTCAGACAATTTATCTATCTCGTTGTGGTGAGTCCAACGCCACTTTCCGTTCGTTAATCAGACTATAGCACCCCGCACGGTGGGTCACCACATCCCCCGCACCAAAGCTCAATCCACATACGAAATGGGAAATCCGTACAAGAACCAAGCAGTGGCGAACGAGAGGTAGACAAAGACACGCCTAAGCTAGGCGGGATGTAGACCCTGAATTTAAAAGAAATAACAAAAACAAATACGCATGCGGAAGCAAATCATACATTCAAACATAAAACATAAGTAGCAGGTGACAGGTTCAACTAGTATAGATACCTAATCCCAAATATAAACATAAATAATAAATGCAACGAGTTCAATCTATCCCCAGAAGCCTATCCCAAAATTCATATCATAACATAAACAAATCATACTTACAATCATTCGTACAACTTAATCGAATTACAAAATGTATATCTAAAGGCTCTAACTTAACAAAAGACTTCACATACTCGAGGGACTCGACTCATGCCGCCTAGCTCGAACTCCGAAGCCAAAACCTGCAAACTAAAAACATTGGGGAAGGAGAGGGTTAGCCACACTGACTGAGTGAGGGGCTACCCACACACACTAAATATACATAAGGTGAGCACAACACATTCAAATCATAATATTCATGAACTCGGGGATAGTTTTTGCACACCAAATCATTTGCCTGTGATACATACATATAGGGATTACTTAGTAAAATGAAACAAAAAATAACTTAGCTTAATCAAAACATATCTTACATTTCATAACAAAACTTATCTTATCATTTCGAAAGATATCCATATTTTATCTTATTAGCAAATCTATCCCTGTTTCACGAACCTTAACATAACATACATACTTATAACCCGGCGGGTATGAGTATCATAATCCATCCAACACACCTCATTCATATCATAACATATTAAAACAAAACGAAATAAAACATACATTCATATCATACTTCCCACACAACCAACTTAAGGATGCACATGGGGTAGCGAGTCCACATCATACAGCTCTTATGTACATGGGGTAGTGAACCCACATTATACCTTCCATGGAATTCACCGGAGGCACAAAGCACCATGCCTCCTCAACCTCCAAGAGTCGCACGTGAATACTTCGTATAGAGTTCGTACACAGGCTTAACCTGATGGCCCAACACCATCCCGGACGTCCTTACCCACATCTTCGAGGCCCAACATTAACCATTCATTACATACCTTATCAGAACTTATCATATCTTAACCTTTTACATAACATATCATATCATATCTTTAAGTAACATACGTTACCTTGCAACAACTATGCTTCACATACCTCTTCGTGTCAAATCCATAACATTTTCCTTAATGCGTAGCTTACGGCTCATACGAGGCATATGATTTAAAGCATAGTTTATTGTTGCAAAACATATCAAATCATAACAAGCGTACATAGGCTTGTACATAGTGTATCATACTTGCAATGTATGGTAAAGTCATAAAAATACATATTTCCCACGTACTTACTTATACTTAAGGCTATGAAACACATGCATAGAAAACGAGAACATTTTATTAGGGTTTAACTATATCCTAACCTCACCTGACACCGACGAAGCCGAAGACCAAATGGTTGATTCACCCCGAAATCAACTCGGTTAACGAAACACCGCCCTAGGTACACCTAAGCAAACTGAACGCAAATGCAAGACTTAGACCCAACAATAAACCACATAGACACACGACAATACATGAAGGCTAGAGCTCACATAATCAATCATACATGTACAATCAAGGTATAATATCAATAAACATGCTCGTGTGCACAATGAGTGCATATCATCACGTATAGATACATAACAAGGTGCATAAGTGCTTTGTGTATACAATTCACATTACTTAAGCAACATATATTGCATATAAGAGCAAATATATACACATAAACATGATCTAACATGTTAGAAACAAGTTCAAAGGTGAAAAGTGTAAGAAAAACGGAAGAGAAATGCAAGAAATGGTTCCGAGCGAAAATAGGCAAAAGTTGGAAATTTTCCAAAATGCACAAGTTGTGGTAAAACGGGAATATCTACAGTTTGGTTTCTTGGAAAAAACACTAGACAAATAGGGCTTTCCAACGGTGTATAGTTCAAACCATGGTTCAAAGGGATCCGAAAATGGCGTAGGTTTGAAGTTGAACAAAAGCAAAATTTCGGCAAAGTGGCGACACAATTTTGGTTCGATTATATCTCACAAACTAGAGTGAATTTTAATGTGATTCCAATTGAAAAATACTCTACACTCAAAGAGGTTTCTCCAGTTAAAATTTCAGATAAAACGAAGCACTTATGACATCGGCGCGGCCACACAACTTTTACACTAAAAATCTATCACGGCCGCCAGGCCAATTTAAATTAGCCTTTGTATACCGGGTGCGGCCGCGATGCCTTTTAGGCTAAAAACGGGTGCGGGCACGATCAAGCTTTTTAGCCATGGCGGCTGATACGTGGGGAGGTTTCCAACCTTCCCTAAAACCATCCCACACCCCAAGAAACGACACAAAACAAACATATAACATCAAATAACATATGTAGAACATATTAGAGCACAAATTGGACTCCATAACAAGCCCGAACCACCAAAGTACAAAACCTTCACTATTCACCTTCTACCCCAAAATCACATATATGCACCAAATCACAACACAAGATGCACGTAGAATTGAAGCATGTAACGAGAGAAATGCAATGGTTACCTTCGATCATTGATCGGATGAACAGAGACGGGGTTCTTGAGCTCGAAAGGTTGGGTTAGGATTTCTTCTCTTCTTTTCTCTTTCTCCTCACTCATTTCTTGCTTGTACCAATCAAATGGGAGAAAAGAAAGGGGTGTGGCCCTTTTCTTGGCTAACAAACGGGTCGGTCAAGAAATGGGTAGGGTCAAACGGTATCCAATCCGTTGGGATCAAATTTTGAAACAGTAGGGGTATCAAACGGGCTCAAAAAAATACAAGGTTAAGTTCATTGGATCCGAATCATCGAACTGAATCCAATGGTGAGGTTAGAATCTGAATTCCCAGGCTCAAGATATCCAAAAAGGCTTCAGAACACCCTAATTATAATTAGGTCCCTAAATTTTCAAATATTGGACATTGCAGCCCAAACATATTTTAATTAAATTCTAATGCGCACATGGCTTGAAATTAAATTTACGTTGACACATAAAAGCAAGCAAAGTCACATATGTCACGAAAATATAGAATTAAACTTTGTCGTGACGCCGTACCTGGATTGTCGAAGAGACAGGGCGTCACAATCTCTCCCCCCTTAAGAGAACCTGGTCCCCAGGTTCTATCACTCGAGTTTCAAGCACGAGCAAATTTTCGTATTCATCCCATGTTTGACGTTCATGGCATCCCGACAAGGATTAGCCCGGTAAAGGTCTTCAAGCGCAAAGAGGGGTTCAATCGTTTACTTCATTCTCCATGGTAGCTGTTTGAATCTCCAATTCAATCCGGTCATTTGAATTGCTCGGTCGACTCGCATGATAAAGAGGATTTAAAGTAGATTCATCTCTCACTGTTTGAGTTTATTTGAGTAAACTCTCGAGCTTAGTGAATTGATCGCCATGCCTCGGGTTTGTGATTGATCCTGATTGTCTCCAAATTTCGAGTCGGACTCTTGCCCTATCATCGATTTGGGTTGTCTTGAATTTTAGCCTTAATGAACTCTTTGGTGCCTTCTCTTACAATTAATCTTCGTAGATTAGACCTTTCATTTTCCATCTCCAACCGCGATCCATGAATAGGCTTTTATCTTAACTTTGATTCTTCCATCTTTTCAAAACCTCGTTAGGTATAATCGGCGGCATGAAAAGGACACCACTCCCTAGAAAGTAAACACTAAATATGCATGTTAGGTTATCGTGCAAATGAAATACCTCACGTATTATCACTCAAGCGCATAAGAATGTTACAAATAGCGATTATGGCACGAAAGGTAAATAATTACAAAATTTAAATATGTCGTGGATGTCCGTGCCATGAATACAATTTACTCTATTTTCGGGATCATGTTGGTTCCCAAATTGAAGCGTTGATCTCGCTTCCATTGTTTGTTAGCTCTTGATCGATCACAATCGGAAACCATATGCTCCTTTGATTTGCAACATAGAACCTATTCAATCGGTCTCGACACGCGTTGTAAGCATGGTTGGTTCATCCATAATAGTCACCCGGTTGAAACTCTTTCTTCTTGGTTTGAGTACCGGGGTGATTGGTCCTTTCCTCCACATGTAAATTGGAGCACCACCCCAAATCAAGTTTCGATCCCGAAACCTCTTTTTCCTTGTTTCGTGTTGATCTCCGATTTTTGACCCTTAAAGCTTTTATTGTGGCTTTATCCCACATGATCGTATCCTCCTTAAGGCCTCATTGAACTCATCCCAAAGACCTTCCATAAAATACTAAGCCTTCATCCCGTCTTTGTCCGAAATGTGAGGCACATACACACTCAATTTCTCGAATTTCGTACGTATTTACTTATACTTAAGGCCATAAACCACATGCATAGAAAATGAGCACATTTCATTAGGGTTTAACTATATCCTAACCTCAGCTTACACCGATGAAGCCGAAGACCAAATGGTTGATTCACCCTAAAATCAACTCGGTTAACGAAACACCGCCCTAGGTGCACCTAAACAAACTGAACGCCAATGCAAAACTTAGACCTAACAATGAACCACATAGACACATGGCAATGCATGAAGACTAGAGCTCACATAATCAATCATACATGTACAATCAAGGTATAATATCAATAAACATGCTCATGTGCACAATTTGTGCATATCATCACGTATAGATACATAGCAAGGTGCATAAGTGCTTTGTGCATACAATTCACATTACTTAAGCAACATATATTGCATATAAGAACAAATATACACATAAATATGATATAACTTATTAGAAACAAGTTTGAAGGTGAAAAGGCGCAAGAAAAACGAAAGAGAAATGCAAGAAATTGTTCCGAGCGAAAATAGGTAAAAGTTGGAAATTTTCCAAAATGCACAAGTTGTGGTAAAATGGGAATATCTAGAGTTTGAGAAATGGGAATTGTGTTTAGTTTCTTGGAAAAAAAAACTAGATAAACAGAGATTTCCAACGGTATATAGCTCAAATTGTGGTCCAAAGAGATCAAAAAATGCCGTAGGTTTGAAGTTGAACAAAAATAAAATTTTGGCGAAGTGGTGACACAATTTTGGTTCGATCATATCTCACAAACCAGAATGAATTTTAACGTGATTCCAATTGAAAAATTCTCTACACTCAAAGAGATTTCTACAGTTAAAATTTCAGATAAAACGAAGCACTTATGAGGTTGGCGCAGCTACGTAACTTTTACACTGAAAATCTGTCGTGGTCGCCAGGCCAATTTAAATTAGCCTGTGTATATCAGGTGTGGCCGCGACACCTTTTAGGCTAAAAATGGGCGAGGGCACAACCGAGCTTTTCAGCCATGGCAGCTGATATGCTGGGAGGTCTCCAACGTCCCCAAAAACCATCCCACACCCCAAGAAACAACACAAAACTAACATATAATATCAAAGAACACATGTAGAACATATGAGAGCACAAATCAAACTCTGAAACGAGTCTGAACCCCCAAAATATGAAACCTTCACTATTCACCTTCTATCCCAAAACCACATATATACACCAAATCACAACATAAGATGCACGTAGAATCGAAGCATGTAATGAGAGAAATACAGTGGTTACCTTGGATCATTGATCGCACGAACGGAGATGGGGTTCTTGAGCTCGAAAGGTTAGCTTTGGGGTTTTTCTCCTCTTTTCTCTTTCTCTTCCCTCCTTTCTTGTTTGTACCGATCAAATGAGGGAAAAGAAAGGGGTATGGGCCTTTTCTTAGCTAATAAACAGGGTTGATCAAGAAATGGGTATGGTCAAACGGTATCTAGTCCGTTCGGATCGGATTTAAAACAGTAAGGGTATAAAATGGGCTCAGAAAAATATAAGGTTAAGTTAATTCAATCCGAATTATCGAAACGAATCCAATGGTGAGGTTAGAATTCAAATTCGAATTCCCAGGCTCAAGATAGCCGAAAAGGCTCCAAAACACCCTAATTACAATTAGGTCCCGAAACTTTAAAAAATCGGACATTTGAGCCCAAATATATTTTAATTAAATTCTAATGTGCACATGGCTTAAAATTAAATTCACGTTGACACATAAAGCATGCGAAGTAACATATATAAAAAAAAATACATAATTAAACTCTCTCGTGAGCCGTACCTTGATTGTCGAAGAGACGGGACGTCACACGGACTCTCGGTTTATTTGTTATGAATTATTTTGTATTTTTGAGATTAATTGGTTTAATTGTTTTAAATGCAAATTAATTGTTAATTGCTTGATTTATCGATCAAGATGTAACCCTATGTATATGAAATCATGTATTAAATGAGTTGTGATATGTATTGATATTTCGATTTGCAATTTGAATCCTAATATCTCGAATTTGTGCAAGAAGACTTGAAGATAGCCTAAGAATCCGGCATGTCTCCGCCCTGGAGAAAACTATACAAAAAGCAACACGGTGTATTCATGAGACTCAAGAGTCCAAATAAACCATATATGATACACGACAATGTAATACCATGATATTATATGCTCAAGCAATAAGAACGTGCCATGGAGATGTTCATGTGCTCAATTAATGCCACTTAAATGCGTAAATGGTTCATTCATTCATTACACGAATAAATCATGTCCATTCATTATCATTCGTTCATTCAATATCTTTCGTTCGTTCATATTCAATTCATAATACATGTTAGAATGCATAAAGATCATGTCGGGATGAAAAAAATCCATTAAAGCTCATAAAGAATGCAAGGGTTGCAAGGAAGGTCATAATATAGGACTTAAACATTCATGCATACAAGTCACATTTATACTTCTTAAATCAAGCCATAAAATTCATAAAAAAATCCTAACATATCATTCAACAAACCATTGACATCATAGATACAAGTTTGAGGCAAAAGGGATCAATTTAATCACATACGGAAGTCAAGGAAGTGAAAGGAACGCAAGGAAATGGATTTTGGTAAAAGCTGACAGTTTTTCCGTATGCGCAAGCTGTAGAAAAATGGAGATATCTCGAGTTCTACAAGTTGGAATTAAGTTTTGTTTACTGGATATGAAACTAGACAAGCAGTTCTTTCCAATGATATATGGCTTGAATTTTAATTCAAAGCAATCTGAAAATGGCGTAAGCTTGAATTGGGATGAAAGCAGATTTTTGGCGAAGTGGCGACACCATAATGGATTGGTTATACCTCACAATCAAGGTATGATTTTAATGTGATTCCAATGGGATAATAATCTACACTTCACAATCAAGGTATGATTTAATAATCTACACTTCACAATTAAGGTATGATTTTAATGTGATTCCAATGGGATAATAATGGATTGGTTATACCTCACAATCAAGGTATGATTTTAATGTGATTCCAATGGGATAATAATCTACACTTCAAGAGGTTTCTATGGTTAAAATTGTTAGGAATAGTGCCCTAGAAAGCCGATTGTATATCTGCTTTGTGCTTTTCCTTATTGTAATCACAGACAATCTTTGAATGAAATAACGAATTGAGGCAACACTTCTTTATATGCTCTTGTTTGGTATGCGTTTACATTAGCTGTGCATGTATGAGAACTCCCCTAATCCTGATGACTTTAGGACTCTACCATTTAGGTGAAATGGTTCATGAAACGAGCCCTATATCACATAAGTCATGATTAGTAAAATACTCCAAGCCGATGAGTCCTACAGACAGTGGGAGTGTCAACCTGACTCCTCTAAGGCTTGCTTGTGGGATCACGCCCTTAAGAAGGACCACCTTGTTTCATGGAGGTGCAAAGTGTATAGTTGATACGTGCGTGATACATGAGGGTGCTTACTTTAATAAGTAAGTTCACTGAGGTGCCCCGTGTGAGAGCATTCCTAAATGGGAAAGGAAGTTTCTATTTCAGGAAATGGAAACTTCCAGATTAGGAAATATCTCACGAGTCATTGATGTGATTAAATTGATCCTTAGACTTGAGGTTCCTTGTCACTTTATGAGTTAACTCTGTAGTCTTAGGTATAAGCTTTAAAGGGTGTCGCCTTAGACAACTGATTCAAGGCTTATGCTGGGGCTGCACAAGTGATTCATGAAAGTGAATGAGAATCAAGAAAGGACCTACACTTGCATTTGCAAGGTGATCTCTTATTGTGTAAGTCATTCATATGCCATATGGAGTCCTTGGCCAAGGCAGTAGATCAAGACATCAAGAAAAGTGTTTCTTGGATTGAGATCAAATGGATATGAAATGCACTTAGCTTTAAGACCAGATTATTAGGGTTCTGATTATTCCCTTGCCCTAGATCTTGGTTGAGAGATAGTAAGTAGGAGGATTGTATCTCACATGAATCAATGACTTAAAGGTTCTGTCGAATCCGAACATTCCAATTCAGCTAGGGGTTAAACACCTGTTGCTAGACTATGGTCGTTTAATCCGTGGACTGATTAATTAATTAGTGAATTAATTAATTAGGGTCACTGCTAATTGAATTGAGAACCTAGAGGGTCACACACAACAACTTGGTTACATGAGTTGAGGCTTTAAAATGATTAAACGAGTTAATCGATCCTAGAGGGTTCCACACGTATGAAACCACACGTATGGGTCACGTGACTGGACACGTGTCATTGTGACACGTGTGCCACACGTGATTGTCTCCAATTTTGAATTAAAAAGAAAGTCTTATTTTGGAGAAAAAAATAATAATAATAATCTAGTTAATTAATTATGAATTAATTAATTAGATAAAATAAGTTATTTATTTTAAATAAATAATGTATAAAATAATCCAAAATAGTTTGGATATTTTTAGCTCTCTTAAAAGTTGACTTGAATTAGAATTCAAAGTCAAAGTTGGAAAATACTTGATGATCAAGTAATAGGAGAGAGAGGAACCAAATCCTTGCCCAACAAGGATTAGGATCGGCGCTGTAGTGCCCCCTAACACTACAACTCCCGCGCCGTACTACCCTCGAGTGGATGTGAGACCCGAGAAATACTACGGCGAACGGTATAGATAGTACTTAAGCAGAGTGTAGGGTAAAATACAGCGAAAAATGAAAGGATTTAAAATTTGCAACAAGCAACGTGATAACACACAGAAAAGTGCATGATATTGTAAGGGGGTAATATAATAGCGTAGTATACGGAGTTAATGTATAAAAGCAATTTATCAGTAATATATACATGATCAGGATTAAATGCTCTTAATCTAAGCCTGATCTAATAAATATGACACCTATAGCTTCAAGATACCTCTAGGTGTCGTTATCCTCGCTCCCTGAAATCATGTATTTAAAAACAGGCGAGGTATTAGTCAAAGTGACTAAGTGAAGGAAGTATTAGATTTAGATATATATATGGTTATATATATATAGATAAATATGTATATATAAAATCATAGCAATAGGATATAGCAAATATGATACGGTTCATAAGTGAGAAACCGGGATAGGGGTATTTGGAGTTTATTTATAAATGATGAACCGTTTAATAAAAGATTTGTACCGCCTGCAAGTAAGGCGTCTCCCTCCGATCTCCTTAAAATATTTGTAAAATAGTACCGGGCTGATCAAGGCACCAGTACTTTAATAAAAGTAAATATGATAATAACTCCGCAACACCGTAGTGTCAGTAGGGGAGCAAACCCTACCGACGATATGTATATATGTGGGAGGAAGCTATCTCTCCCAGGGAGGTTGTCTCCCTTGTAAGTCTCTTGGCGTGGAGTAACTAACCTCCAGCTAAACCACTACCAAGAGTTGGTGGCGGTCTGTGGCACCAACAATACTCTCGGCCCGTTACCTTCCAAGTATTGCTCGACACAGCTGCACGCCGGGCCCATTTTGATAAATGATAATGATTGACTTGCTTAGTCGGGAATCAGTTCTTAGTATTAATAGGACTGAAATATATAATGTCCGGATAAGATCCTGATTCCGACTTATTGGTATTTTCCTCATAAAGAGGAATTTGTATAATATTGATATATATATATATATATATATAGATAGGAAATCAAATAATAGATAGGTTTGGAAATCCTTTTATAATTAGATATAGATATAAACATGATTCCAGTTGAAAATGTTTTAACCCTCACCTATACCGGTAGTCAAGTAGATTCCATCGTTCGGTCCTAGTTTTGCCTGAAAGTATTAACTACTATAGGCTTAGGACTAAGTTCTTGTTATTTTAATCAAATAGGCACATATGATACATAATGTAACACATTAGATCTTATTGTTCTAATCAAGAAGTTACATAACATGTAACAAGTTAAAGAATTCCCGGTAAACCCTAATTTTAATTGTTTAAGGGAATTTAATTAATTAATCAGGTTTCATGAATTCTTTAACCATTCAAATATTTATTATCCACATTACAATCCTAATTGAAGTATTAGAAATAAGTTTTAGGGTTTAATTCAACAATGTAGGTTGATTTGGAATTATTTTACAATTTACCGATTTTTGGAATAATTTGGATAAAATCTTTCTTTAAAATTTCTAAAACCCATTTTATAATTATTTTTAAATTATTTTCGAAATTAATTGAATATGGGTTGACTAAAAAGTCAAAGTTACTATTGAAAACATTTACTATTCAATTTCTTATGAATTAAACACTTTATAACATAAAATCGAACACACACATACACACACTATCACAGGTACACCCTAATTTGTTCAAGAACATTATGAATGTGTTCTTGAGCTCGTGAATATGTTCATACAAGCTCAAGATCATATTTAATAAGTTCTAAGTCCATAACACATAATTAAAGTCATAATGTAGCACTTTATATAACTTTAATCATAAAATTAATTCTAAAGAAATTAATCTAGGCATGAATTTAATCAAACAAGAACATAATTATTTAAATACATATTCATATTATATCATATCATAATTCATGCATTTTATTAAATAAAATTCCATAATGTAGGCACATTGTACATAAAACTAACAATTATGCACTTATTTTATAAAATAAAATTCCTAAAGCATAATTTAATTAAATCTAAGCATGCCACTATTATTATTATACTAAAGACATAATATAAAGCATGAAATAATAAAAGAAAAGCACACCTTGTGAGAGAGAGAGGGTATTGCCGTGACTTTTGAGTGAGGGAGAGATGATTTTGTGTGAATTTTGTGTTATGATCTCTAGGGTATTTATAGTTGTAATTTAGGGGCTTATGTTGCAATTATCCTATAGTTTATATGATGACTAAGGGGTTGAGTAGGCTAATGTATTTATTAAGGGGCTAGGTGTATATGCTAGGTGTATATGTGATGTAAGTGCTTATGTATACATAATTATGTAAGAAATACATCATAAATAAAATAAATCTAAAATAGAGCAAAATGATATAATTTCATAGGAGAATGTCTAGGTTTTAGTTTGAAATGAGAGAAATTGCAAAATAAAGAGAATCGAAAGGGCTTTCTAATGGTTATAAATACTTAAGGTTTGAACGTCTACATTTAAAGTAGTAGTCGTTCGGGAATTTTGAAAAATACAATAAAATTTATAAACGAAGCTAGAATGTGAATTGATTCCCGAGAAAATGTCCATGATTCTTGAAATAATTCAAGGATCATTTTGACTGTAATATTGTATACCAAATGTTGGACGGTTTGGAAATTAGTTTTTACGGTGGAAATAGTACTTTGAGAAAATAAAGAAAAATTTATAAATCGAGTTAGGGTTTGTACTAGAGTTTGGAAAAGATCCTAAAATTCATAAAATAATCTGAGGATCGTAATGGTTATAATATTGTATAGGAAAAACATTGAAATTCGGAAATTTCTAATTTAGGGCAAAACTAGGGTTTTTCAGCCGGTTTTGATTTCTACGGAAGCTACGATAAGAATTAGGGTTTGGAAATCATACCAAAATTCATAAAATTTTGCAAGGATTCTATCGAGCCCAATATTGAATAGGTAAAAGTGTTTCGAAAATTCCTACAATTAAAGATGAATAGTAACTAGGGACCTAAATGGAATTTTCAACAAACAAATTTTCAAAACATATTTCGGGATGATAAAAGCTATGATATGAGTTTGAAAAATGTGGAAACCAACTTTCTAAGGTTTCTTAAGGTTTAGGTAAAGATCTAGGGTTCGGTGAATGAATAGTGATATGTCTATCTCAAAAGGCACAAATCATAAATCGAAACATAAATGCACATAATTCACGTAAAATGGAATACGTAATGGACCGAGGTTATAAACGCTTTCCTCTTAACCCTTTACTTACCCGTGCTATCCTGATCTCAAAAATCCGGGCTGTTACAGGCGCCCCTCTCCCTTTTCCTATATATAGGGGAGCTCATGCTCCCCTTTAGAGCTAATTGGCAATTCTTTTGGTTCATGTGTTGAACACCTTCCTTTCTCCAAAATCAAATAAACCCTAGGTTAAGCCTAAACACTAACTAGAGAACTAGCATCCTTACTAGTTAGATTGTGATCAAGTTGGTGGACTATTTCTAGAGACTTCAAGTTAGAAGTTTGAAGATTCGAGCTTTACCAAGGAGAGGGGATCAAGCCGCGAGAAGAGCGTTCTTGGGTGGCTTGAAACGCTTCAAGAAAGAACAAAAGAAAAGTAAGTTTTCTATCTTTACGAATTTGGTTACACGATTGTGAGTCCAAGGTCCTTTTGTTGGGAAAATTTTTTAAATTCCGCTGCTTTCTGATTCGTGTTTTCCAACAAGTGGTATCAGAGCCACCTCGTTAATCGTGTTTCTGATTCGTCTCAATTATTCTGAATTTGGTATCTTAGGCTTAGATGCGAATTAGGTATTCATGAGTTCTTTTAGAAAGCCTGAATTACGAAACTGTAATTTTTCTTAAATTTCTGAAACTGTTTTCTTGAATTGTATTTTTGAAAACCGTTTTGATTGAAATATGTTTAAATCGAATTTTTCAATTTTGGATTGAACCGGGTTTTGGAGAAACCCAAAATACGAAACGGAACACGAAAAAGGACGAGCCTAGGCGTGCTAGCACGTCGCACGCCCAGGCCCATCGCCGTCGCCCAGCCCTCCCGCAACCGCGCGGGAGGCCCTCCCGCCCTCGCCTAGGCGCGACCGCTCGCCTGTCCCGTAACCGCATGGGATAGCCGCCCGCACCGTCCCGCAACAGAGCGGGACGCCCAGGCCTTGGCGGGCACTGCTGCGCGCGACAAGCGCACGAGCCGCGCGCCTGATGCCACGCGGCGGTGCCCTCCTTTGGGCGGGTGCTTTCGGGCCTAATTTCGTGTTTTCGTGTTTCATGTTTTCGGTCCGAAAAATCCCGATTTAATTTTATTTTAATTTTATCTTTTAAAATCAGTTTTTGCTAAAATAAAATTATTTTAAAATTTTGATTAAATTGGGATATTTGAGAAATTGATCGATTTAAATTTTGGAAAAATTATAATCTTTATTTTCTGAAAATATTGAAAAAAATAAAATTATTAATTTTCAGAAATTAATTGGAATTTTATTAGTTTAATGTTTTTCGGGTTTTATTGAAAAGGCTCTTGAACAAGAATTGCATCTAAGTCGTGTTTTAAGCTATTAGAGCTTAAAGCGAGAATTTTAATTTATTGGTTAAATTTAAATTCTTGCAAAAGCATGTTAGGTGATCATGGGTTTAGATCTATGTATGGTTTTAATTTATGCACATGGATGGTTTAAATTGGGGTTGGAGCCCTATAGTTGCGTTTTTCAATTGAGGTTGGAGCCTCATTTATGTGCGTACTGTTATGTGATTTATTATGTGGCTTTCCATATTACTGTTTTTGAGGCCGGGGTATGCCCCGTGTAATTGTCTAAGGCCAATATGAAGATTGAGCCTTATTACTTTATGTCTTTTTCCTTTTTATTGTAATTTGAGAGTAGAGATAGGTGGTGAGGTTTTATTTTCATTTTGGAGACAATGCACCCATGGAGTAAGATGGACCACATTCAAGTAACAAGGAGGCCATAAGTGAAAACCCCTCAATATGTTAGGGAGGGGAATCTCAATTGTTAAATGTAATAGAGATAGGGCTCGTATTTTGTTACCGCTTTCCCTTATGTGATTTGAACTGTTTATGTGGCATGTATGTTAGAACTTGTGATTGTGGAGTGGCTCCCACATATCACGCATAAGATAGGTAGAACCCATGATCATTACATGTTAGTATCATGCTAGGACATGTTATCTGTTTATGTGCCTGTTTGAAATGCATTTAAGTGTACTTGCATTAATCAAGACTAATAAAATTGGATAACATATATGTTGGTGAGGTCGAACCGGACAACTCTCCGGTTGATTCGAAAATTTCCATTAAATATTAAGCTAATTTCGAACAAATAGGTGTTTAATTCGAGATGCAAATTTTGAATTAAATTCCTAGCATTCCATCAATAGGTTTTAAGTTTAGTAAGTGAAGCTAGTTATTGTCCGCGAGTCGTGGGATAGCTAGTGGAGCTTATTAGTTCTTAGTTACCTAATTGATCATTTTTTTAAATGATCAATATTTCGTGGTCAATTTTAGCAAGGGCGATGTCCGCGAGTCGTGGGTCGTTCGAACTAAGTTTTGGTCATGATCTTATGATTGATGGGTCTAGCTTAACGCCTAAGTAAATATGGATGCCGCACGAGTCGTGGGTCCATATTGAAAGATAGGTGATGCAAAAACAATTACTAAGAGTTCTAAAGGGGTTAGAATTGGTAAGTCGTACCTACCTAGGGTTCTTACTTAGAATGTCCGCGAGTCGTGGGTTCGAGGTAAAATGCCTAGGATCTTAGTACCCATTGGGAAACGTGTTCCTCTTAGATCTTTGGGAATCCTAGATCTTTGAAAAACAGTGGGAGCTACATTAGATTAAAGACCTTATCTTTTGTATATCGTTATAATTCAGCATGCTCACTAGTTCTCTGTTTTACCATTTAGGTCGTAGATTCTGTGATTCTCTACGTGTTTTGAAATGGCAACCAAAAACCCTCTTGTATCGATCCTCGAGTCAAACAAGTTGACTGGTCCCAACTATTCTGATTGGCTGAGGAATCTGAAAATCGTTTTAGATTCTGAGAAGAGAACTTATGTTCTCTTCGAAGGGGAGCCTAGTCCCGAAGGGGAGGCTCCCACTCGGGCCGAGCGGGATGCGATTCAGAAGTGGAAGGATGATAATCTCCAAGCCCGTTGCCTTATGTTGGCTAACATGTCTCCGGACTTGCAAAGACAACATGAGGCCATGGAATTTGCTTGGGAGATTTACGACCACTTAGAGCAACTTTACCGCCCTCATGAACGTGTTACAAGGTATAACACTTCAAAGGAATTGTTCCACTTGAGAAAGAGGGAAGGTTCAAGTGTCCATGAATATGGACTCAAGTTTCTTGCCCTTACTGAGAAACTTGCTTCCATGGACATGCCACTGAAAGATGAGCTTTCAGTGGATTTATTGCTGGCTTCATTCAACCCATTTGTCCTTAACTTCAACATGAATCATGCTGGTACTACTGTAGCTGAGATGATTAGTCAGCTTGTGACTGCTGAAAGCACGATCAAGAAGGACAATAAGGTTTTGATGGTGAATGCTCCATCTTCCTCTTCTGGGCCTTCTAAAGGTAAGGGCAAGAAAGCCCAAAAGAAGAAGAAGAAACCCCTTAGGCCCACTGGTGGCATTTCGAAGGGGAAGGCCCAAAAGAAGAAGCGTGATCAGAAAGAGGATGTTTGCTTCCATTGTGGCAAAGCGGGACATTGGAGGAGAAACTGCCCAGAGTACAAGACTACTCTAAAGAAAGGTATCTTTCTCGTTGAAGTAAATCTTTCTATTAATTCTAGTTCTTGGGTACTTGATACCGGTTGTGGAACTCATATATGTAATGATGTACAGATGCTAAGTGAAGTCCAACAACTCAAAGAAGGAGAATGTGTCTTGAAGATCGGCGATGGCTCAAACGTTGAAGCTCGAGCTTTAGGCAAAATTAGATTAGATTTAGGTAGTTTTGAGTTAGTCTTAAATAAAGTCCTTTATGTACCGAGCATTATTCGTAATATAATTTCAGTTCCAATATTAGATTGTGAAGGTTATGAAACTTATATTAAGAATGGTAAATACTTTATCAAACGGAACAACTCTTCCGTTCACATCGGTACTCTAAGTAATGGACTTTACCTAACTCAAAATGTCAATATTATGAATATACAACGAGAAACGAAGCGTAAGAGAGATGACAAAGTTTCAGCTCCCTTATGGCACGCTAGATTAGGACACATTTCCAAGAACAGAATTAGCAAGATAAACACTTTAGGATCATTCTCTGAAAATGATCTCAAACAGTTGACTTCTTGCGAATCCTGTCTCAAAGGAAAAATGTCCAAAGTCCATTTTAAAGGAACTGTGGAACGTGCCACTAAGGTTTTGGATTTGATCCATACTGATGTTTGTGGACCACTTAGTGTAAGCACTAGAAACAATCATCAGTACTTCATAACCTTTACTGATGACTTTAGTCGGTATGGTTATGTATACTTAATGAAGTATAAATCTGAAGCTTTTGAGAAATTCTTAGAATTTCAAAAGGAGGTTGAGAACCAAACTGGTCACAAGATCAAAGCACTTCGATCTGATCGAGGAGGCGAATATCTTAGTGAAGAATTCCTTAATCATCTCAAGGATAATGAGATTATCTCTCAGTGGACTCCTCCGGGAACTCCTCAGCTTAATGGAGTTTCTGAGAGAAGGAATAGAACCCTACTTGATATGGTTCGTTCCATGATGAGTTTCACTGACTTACCACCTTCTTTCTGGGGTTATGCCCTAGAAAGTGCAGCAAAGATTCTGAATCTAGTTCCCTCTAAGTCAGTCCCCAAAACGCCCTATGAAATGTGGCATGGTAAAATCCCTAGTTATTCTTACTTAAGAATTTGGGGTTGTCCTGCTTACGTGAATAGGACAATGGGAGATAAGTTAGAATCTCGTTCTAACTTATGCTACTTTGTAGGTTACCCTAAGGAATCCATAGGATACTATTTCTATGATCAATCTGAGCAAAAGGTGTTTGTTTCCAGAAATGCCACTTTTCTGGAGGAACCGTTCCTTAAAGAAAAGAAAGGCAAGATCATAGAATTAGAAGAAGTACAAAGTGACCCCACACCGCCCACTGAAGAAACGTCCCACTCTGATCAACCACAACCAATCACGAATTTCGATACACACGAAAACCCTCCTCTAAGGCGTTCTGAACGCACTCCTAGACAGCCGGAGAGATGGTGTGGATTCTTCCATGAAATCTCTCAAAAGGATAATGATCCTTTAACATATGAGGAGGCACTTTCAGATTTTGACTCTGAACAGTGGATAGAAGCCATGAAATCCGAAATGGATTCCATGAACTCCGACCAAGTTTGGACCTTGGTAGATTTGCCTGATGGGGTCAAATCCATAGGTTGCAAATGGATCTTTAAGAGAAAGCTTGGAGTTGATGGAAGCATTGCAGCCTACAAAGCAAGACTGGTTGCAAAAGGATTCAATCAAAGATCCGGCGTGGATTTTGATGAAACCTTTTCACCAGTTGCAATGCAAAAGTCTATTCGGATCATGCTTGCCATTGCTGCATATTATGACTATGAGATATGGCAAATGGATGTGAAAACTGCCTTTCTCAATGGTGACATTGATAAAGACATTTATATGGAGCAACCCATAGGTTTCACATTCAGTGGGAGTGAGCAAAAGGTTTGCAAACTCCAAAGATCAATCTATGGATTGAAACAGGCTTCTAGGAATTGGAACATTTGATTTGATGAATCAGTCAAAGCGTTTGGCTTTATCCAAATTATGAATGAATCATGTGTTTATAGAAAGGAATTGGAGACCTCAGTACAATTCTTAGTACTTTATGTTGATGACATCCTTCTTATTGGGAATTCGAAGGATGACATGAAAGTGACTAAGTTATGGTTATCGAACCAATTCGAGATGAAAGATCTTGGTGATGCGTCCTATATCCTTGGAATTAAAATCTATAGAGATAGATCTTGAAGGTTAATAGGACTATCACAGTCGATGTACATTGACAAAGTATTGAAGAGATTCAATATGGAGTCAGCAAAGGTTAAGAGCCTTCCTATGAGTGTAGGAACATGTCTTTCAAAGAAGATGTGTGCTAAGACTAGCCTTGAGAAGGAAAGAATGACTCATACACCTTATGCATCAGCAATAGGTAGCATAATGTATGCAATGTTATGTACTCGACCGGATGTGGCTTATGCACTTAGTGTAACAAGTCGTTTCCAATCTGACCCTGGAGATGGTCACTGGGCTGCCGTGAAGAATATTCTTAAGTACTTGAAAAGTACTAAAGATTTATTCTTAGTTTACGAAGGTCATGAGGATCTTATTGTCGAAGGATACTGCGATGCAAGCTTTGCATCTGACTTAGATGATTTTAAGTCAATGTCAGGATACATTTTCTGCCTAAATGGCGGAGCAGTGAGTTGGAAGAGTTCCAAGCAAACTACCACTGCAGATTCGACCACTGAGGCCGAATATTTAGCTGCAAATGATGCAGCTAAGGAAGGTGTTTGGATTAGAAACTTCATTCAAGAGTTGAATGTTGTTCCTAGCATGAAAGACCCCATTACTGTGTTTTGTGACAACACTGGGGCGGTTGCTCAAGCAAGAGAACCAAGATCTCACCAACGGACCAAGCACATTATGAGGAAGTATCACCTAATCCGTGATATTATCAAAAGAGGAGATGTGCAAATTGAGAGGGTCACATCAGCAGAGAACGTGGCAGATCCACTTACTAAACCCCTTAGTCGAGAAGCTTTCCAAGGTCATCTTCAGAAGATGGGACTTAGAGTAGCTTTAGAATGGCTTTGATGGGCAAGTGGGAGATTGTTAGGAATAGTGCCCTAGAAAGCCGATTGTATATCTGCTTTGTGCTTTTCCTTATTGTAATCACAGACAATCTTTGAATGAAATAACGAATTGAGGCAACACTTCTTTATATGCTCTTATTTGGTATGCGTTTAAATTAGTTGTGCATGTATGAGAACTCCCCTAATCCTGATGACATTAGGACTCTACCATTTAGGTGAAATGGTTCGTGAAACGAGCCTTATATCACATAAGTCATGATTAGTAAAATACTCCAAGCCGATGAGTCCTACAGATAGTGGGAGTGTCAACCTGACTCCTCTAAGGCTTGCTTGTGGGATCACGCCCTTAAGAAGGACCACCTTGTCTCATGGAGCTACAAAGTGTATAGTTGATACGTGCGTGATACATGAGGGTGCTTACTTTAATAAGTAAGTTCACTGAGGTGCCCCGTGTGAGAGCATTCCTAAATGGGAAAGGAAGTTTCTATTTCAGGAAATGGAAACTTCCAGATTAGGAAATATCTCACGAGTCATTGATGTGATTAAATTGATCCTTAGACTTGAGGTTCCTTGTCACTTTATGAGTTAACTCTGTAGTCTTAGGTATAAGCTTTAAAGGGTGTCGCCTTAGACAACTGATTCAAGGCTTATACTGGGGCTGCACAAGTGATTCATGAAAGTGAATGAGAATCAAGAAAGGACCTACACTTGCATTTGAGAGGTGATCTCTTATTGTGTAAGTCATTCATATGCCATATGGAGTCCTTGGCCAAGGCAGTAGATCAAGACATCAAGAAAAGTGTTTCTTGGATTGAGATCAAATGGATATGAAATGCACTTAGCTTTAAGACCAGATTATTAGGGTTCTGATTATTCCCTTGCCCTAGATCTTGGTTGAGAGATAGTAAGTAGGAGGATTGTATCTCACATGAATCAATGACTTAAAGGTTCTGTCGAATCCGAACATTCCAATTCAGCTAGGGGTTAAACACCTGTTGCTAGACTAAGGTCGTTTAATCCGTGGACTGATTAATTAATTAGTGAATTAATTAATTAGGGTCACTGCTAATTGAATTGAGAACCTAGAGGGTCACACACAACAACTTGGTTACATGAGTTGAGGCTTTAAAATGATTAAACGAGTTAATCGAGCCTAGAGGGTTCCACACGTGTGAAACCACACGTGTGGGTCACGTGACTGGACACGTGTCATTGTGACACGTGTGCCACACGTGATTGTTTAATAATATATTAAATAATTAATTTGTTAATTATTTAATAGACTTTGGTTTAATTTTGAATTAAAAAGAAAGTCTTATTTTGGAGAAAAAAATAATAATAATAATAATCTAGTTAATTAATTATGAATTAATTAATTAGATAAAATAAGTTATTTATTTTAAATAAATAATGTATAAAATAATCCAAAATAGTTTGGATATTTTTAGCTCTCTTAAAAGTTGACTTGAATTAGAATTCAAAGTCAAAGTTAGAAAATACTTGATGATCAAGTAATAGGAGAGAGAGGAACCAAATCCTTGCCCAACAAGGATTAGGATCGGTGCCCCTCTCCCTTTTCCTATATATAGGGGAGCTCATGCTCCCTTTTAGAGCTAATTGGCAATTCTTTTGGTTCATGTGTTGAACACCTTCCTTTCTCCAAAATCAAATAAACCCTAGGTTAAGCCTAAACACTAACTAGAGAACTAGCATCCTTACTAGTTAGATTGTGATCAAGTTGGTGGACTATCTCTAGAGACTTCAAGTTAGAAGTTTGAAGATTCGAGCTTTACCAAGGAGAGGGGATCAAGCCACGAGAAGAGCGTTCTTGGGTGGCTTGAAACGCTTCAAGAAAGAACAAAAGAAAAGTAAGTTTTCTATCTTTACGAATTTGGTTACACGATTGCGAGTCCAAGGTCCTTTTGTTGGGAAAATTTTTTAAATTCTGCTGCTTTCTGATTCGTGTTTTCCAATAAAAATCTTATGTCAAACGGAGCTCGTTTGGATAGGTAAAAGTGAACAAAACAGTGCATACGTGCAGGCATAGGGAGACACACTTGTTCAAACACACACACGGCCGTGGCTGAGTACAGACGCTAATTTTTCACCCGCACACATGACCGCGGCTGCTTTTAAGGTATAATTGAGACACGGGCGTGGACACCTTCGCTCAATGTTTCATGGCTGAAACAGGGGCATAGCTATAACTAAAACACGCAGCACTGGGCATGAAGCAAAGATAAGCAATGGACAAGCAATTTCCATGCAAAATCATCCTAAAATTCAAGTTATGCACTCCTAAACTCAAGCAACGTACAGGGTAGCAACAAAACACATGAAAATCTCAATCACAAACTAAGAATTCAAGCTTCAACTTATGCCTCGTCAATGGTGGATTATTATACAATCAATGTCCATGGATTTAAGCTCAAGAAATACAACATAGGAGCTTGGGAGAGAAAGAAAACACACTTAAAAGTTCATATAACACATGCTTGATCATTCAATTCAAAATCAACACTGTAACCTAACTATTCATGCTCTTACTCATGCTCATACATATATTAACTTAGAGCAACAATTTGATGGAGGAAAAACAAGTTAGAAGAGTGAAGAATCCAAATCTTACCTTAGCTTGAAGAGATGATGAAGTATGGTGGCTAATTGAGCTCAAAATGGTGAGAAATGGCAAGGTTCTCTTCTTTCCTTTTCTTCTTGTTGTTGTCTCATTACATAAAGGAAGAGAGAACGATGAATTTCAGCTAAAAACGGTTCAAGAAGTGTAACGGCCCAATGAGGGCATCCACGCCTATCCCCCGCTACGGGGCCCGGCTTGTATATTGAATTGTCATCCATATACCCCCCAAGCTCGAAGCAAGTGGTGACAAACGGACAACCTAGCTAGGCAGTGCTAGACTTACAACAACCGAAATAAAACAAACACAAATACGTGGAAGCTTAAAACATAACACATGCATAAGAATAATCCAACCATCAATTAAGGTGACCGTCATGGTCTAGCACATAATGCTCAAAGTACGGAATGTAAATCATCCTAAAGACCAACATAATAACATCACCAACATGGAGTACATGCTAACTCAAGATCCAAGAATGTGTGCATAAGAACATTAACATACTTAATCCATGAATCCCAAAAATAAACCATAAACCATAAAGTATGCTACAAGCATAACGAGTACAACTAGACACAAAACAAGACTCTCCAGAAAGACCCCGCCTAGCTTGACTCCAAAAGCGACTTGCGGACACGAAAGGTAAAGAAGATTAGTTCAAATGGAACCGGTGAGGAGAAATATACATATATAAGTAATATAGGAAGGTTCAATGCATGCTCAAATCAAAGGTGTTCATGATCCGAACTCATTTTTGAAAATCAATGCACGTTTGTAAGAAAAATCGGATCATTAACCATACATACATAACCGGGTTGACGAGTTCGAGAACTCCGTCCTTTCTCCCAAAACCAAAATCTAAATCAATTCATCCATCACACCATTGATGTCGTGGGTGTACGGCCCCCGAGCATCCTTACCATATGAAGAGATAGGTCCATGAAACCGGCCTTTCCCTTGCAAACCTCAACCCGAAACCTCATCGGAGTCTTAGTGAATAGGTTCTTACACATGGGAACTTCAAATGAGGACATCCGTCTGCCCTTGCCTTCCCAAAATATCACTTACCTTGGTCCCCGAGCGCTATAAGATCCAACCAAGCAAGCATCTTTGCATGGGGCACCATAATCTTACTACACAACTTACGATTATACTTACAATTACAAAGATACTTACTCAAAGTTCGAAAGCATTTTGGGCACTTATCCCATATACTAAGATTCAAACTTTACTTGCAAACCGTTTCCCTAGACAAATAACAATAGTATGAGCCAAGCTCCCAAAACGTGGCCTATAGGGCCTATACTGACATTTTTGGAATACGGGTATTTAAAATCAATAATATGAAAGAGGTCTTATGTTGTCTACGGTTTTGAAAACATTTTATATTATAACTCCTCACCTTTACCACGAACTCCAAAGGCCGACCATGAGCAAACAAAGCTACTCGTCCGGAGGCTCACCACCTAATAAGACAAACATAGCAACAAGGGTAAGACACGACTCAAAACCAATTAAGACGACACACGGCTTCAAGAGGAACGCATACATACGAGTCATGTATAGAGGAACATCCAAAGATGGCATAGATTCGAAAATAAAATCAAACAACGTCACCTATGAGAGTTATGGATGTATATGGAGTCATATCATGTATTTAATGAAATGTGGTGATTCAACATGAGCATATATAGCATAACAAGGTCATACATCATGTAGGAAGTCATACAAATTCAATTAAACGTATAACTTAGCCAATTGAGATAACTTAAGCATGATTGCGGTACAAAGATCATAATATAAGGTATGCATGAGGTTTCACAACATAAAAAAGGCTACAACACATTAGAGGTGTAATGGAAACAAGAAAAGAACATATGAGAGGCAAACCAAGTGAAACGAGTCAAGAAAACAAGGTTGGGAACAATCCACAGCCTTGGATTTTCCCTTCACGAAAATCCACCCCCGTGGATTTGGTCCAGAAAATCCAAAAAATCTGGACGGAGTCCATGGCCATGGATTTTTACACTGTAAAAATCCACCCCCATGGATTTGGCCCAGAACTTAAAAAAACATGACAACAACTTCGAACTCGATGGGAATGAGTTCAAAACACCCCAAAACATGAAATTAAGCTTCTAAAACCTCAAATAAACATCATAAAACATCAAGTTACATAATAAAGCACTTAGGAACATATAAACATCAAGAAATCTAGCAATTCATACAAGAACTTCATCTTCTTCAAGCTTCAAGCATCAACAATGGTGAAATCCTCAATCATGCAAGAAACTTTAGGAAATCTATCACATTCTTCATAAAAATACATAAGGAACAAGAATCCATTACAAAATCAAGCAAAAACACACTAGAGCATGAACATGCATAAGTTCTTATAAAAGCTTCAAAATGCTTCAATGGTGAAATCTTCAAATAGGCATGAAAACAAGAAATTCTTACACTAAAATGTTTCTAGCATCAAGATAAACATATTTCCATCATAAAATTCGAATTTAAATCTATTTACCAAGAATCCTAGATTCACATTCAAGCTCAAACTTCAAGAATAGGAACCCACATAAACATTCAAGCTTTTCTTACCTTTAGTGTCGAAAGTGGAGAAGAAATTCTTGTTCTTGAATCTTGAATCTTCAACTTTAATCTTCAATCTTGGTTCTTGAAGGTCTCTTGAAGATAGCTTGAAGTTGGTGAGGGAGATGAATAGGTTTTGAGAGAGAATGAGAGTGGGTGGTTTGAATCTTATGAAATAACGTAAGTTTATGTCTAAGGTGTTAAAATCTGATTTTTGCATGTTGGGTTAGCTGAATAGGGTCACAAAGTGGGTCATACGAGTCGGATTTAAGTGAAATTGGGTCTCAAATTGGGTTAAAATTGAAATTGGGTCGCAGGTCAACAATTTGGCTTAAAAAGGTTGACTTTCGTTCGATTTTAGTAAAACGGCCATAACTTCTTCGTTCGAACTCCGAATTGAGCGATTCAAAAACCCACGAACTCGTAATTGAATTATCTACCCAAACTTATTGAGTTCTGTCCAGTTCCAGGCTTGAAATATAAAGTTACCAATTTGTCCTTAATTTATACTTTAATGTCCAAATAAGCACATTGTTTTGTTTAATCACAAAGCATGCTATCAAGGCTCATTAACAACGACACGAACTTATAATTATCATGCCAAGAAGCCAAATATAATCTTAGGATTCATATATTTCCCATAAGCATAAAACAACGATTGAATAGAGGCATAAATTCACTTAATTCATGCAAAGAAAGGTAAATCATGCTCTCTTGTACGAAACCATACCTTGATCGAGAAGTGGGACGTCACAAAAAGGGTTCAAACCGGGTCAAGAATGGGGTTAAATGTGTAGGGTTAGCCTTTAGGGTCATTTAGATAGAAATTTGCTTCGTCGAAGGTTCAAACGACATCAAAAAAGTACGAGGTGAGTTCCGTTGGTTCCGAATCATCGAAAGGAGTCCAACGACGAAGTTGCTTCTTGAATCCGAGTTCCCGAGCTCAAGATATTACCAAAATAGTTCAAGGTGGCCTATTTTTCGAATAGGTCACTAAACTTTTAAAAAGATCAAATAGGCCCAAAGCCTATTTTCAATTAAGTCCCCAAACTTTTAAATAAATTGTAATTAAGTCCAAAACATATATATTTCATTTAATTCCAAGAAATTAGCATGCTTGGCAACAAATTCATTTTATAACATTTACGGATATTTGATAACGGATCAATTTAAAACATTCTCGAGATAAATTAGGCATTTAAATCAATTTATATCAAATATATAGATTGAATAGTACTTAGAACTGCTACTATTCACAGTTGCAAATCATAGCTAAAACAGGGCATAATCAGGGGGGCGAAAGTATGCTATAATTCCAGGCCAAAAATGAGACAAGATCAAGCCAAAACTTCACTAAAATCAGTCACCAAATCACGCAGCAACAAGGAGCCATGTAGGGGTTCATTTCTTGCATCAAAATACCCATAAGTATTTACATTCTCAAGAAGCATCAATGGTGAAACTCCATACACATAATATCCAAGAAATCAAAGCATTTAAACAAGTTAAATAGGCTTAGAAGATCACATTTCATGCATCAAAGTCCATAGAAGGCAAGTCTTGATCATGTATTTAAGAATTAAATGGTAACCTAACTATTCATACAAGAATCCATAATCTATGCAAACCTAGCTCAAAGTCAAAGGTTCATGGCTAAAAAAAAAGCATCAAATAACAGAGAACATGAAAGTACACTTACCTCTTGGCTTGGATGAAGATTGAAGGAGAAATGAGCTCAAATAGGCCAGGGTATGAATAGTTCTTGCCCTTCCTCTTCTCTCTTGCTTCCTTTATTCCATTTTCTTGCTTTTCCTGGTGTTTGGCCAAATGAGGGATTGAGAGAGTGTACAAGAGTGAGTTGGTAATATGTGGGTCCAAGTTTGGGTCAAAAAGGAGCTAAAATGAGTAAAATATGGTCAAAACGGTCAAGGGTGGCTAATTCAGTACATAGGCTCGGTTCGGTGAAGTTTCGGAGGTTCAAACACGCTTAAAAAATTATGAAGCTTATTTCGTTAGATCTAAATTGTCGATATAAGTCTAGCGATAGTGTTAAAATTCGAATCTGAATTCCCGAGCTCAAGTTATGCCGCCCAGAACCTAAGGTGCGCTAAACGCTCTTTAGGCCCTTAAGTCCCGTTTTCACCAAAATGGTCCAAGGCCACATCAAACGAGCTCAAAAATGTATAACGAGCATATAAATACATTTATAACTTACATATTTCATGCATATCACGTATTCACAAAATTCAAAATCAAATTCTAAGTCAAACGGATCATATCGGGGTCATAGAGGCAAAACATTCAAAGTTCAAGCATAAGTTCAAATTATAAATCATATATCTTATATATATATATATATATATATATATATATATATATATATATATCAAGTTCATTATATAACTGCATAAATAAGTAAGTTAAGTGCGCACGTAGCTCACTCGCGATGTCATACCTACACGGCCGAACGAATGAGGCTTCACATTGATTAAGGTGTTTTTTCAAGCTATTCCATCGTAATCCATGAACTGTTTCTTAATGTCGAACAATATTATTCACGAGATTAACTCTACCAACTCCTGTTTTTTGTGGAATAATGGTGGGAATCAAAAAATTCATTGGGTGACTTGGGATAGAATGTGTTGTAGTAAAGGGTTGGTGGCTTGGGCTTTCGGCCATTCAAGGCTTTCAACCTAGCCATGCTCACGAAGCAATTATGGCGGCTGCATTGGAAATTGGAAAGCCTCATTACCCATATTCTTAAGGCTAAGTACTATCCGAATTTTGAGATTTAGGATGTGCCATTGGGTAGGTCTCCGTCCTTTACTTGGCGGAGCCTTCATACGGCGTAATTTCTAATTGTTGCAAGAACAAGGTGGCGTATCGAGGATAGCTCGAGAGTACATATTTGGAGTGATAGGTGGCTACCTTCAGGATCTGATTTTCGACCAAAATTTGGACAAAATATGTTGGTCACTCCTGAATGGGTCGCTGACTTAATGGTGTCGGGCCTTATGACGTGGGATGATGAGTTGGTGATATGCTAAGACCATTCTTAGCATCTTGTTTGGTTCAAATCGAAGAGGGGATTCGCTTATTTGGCATTATAACAGGAATGAAAAGTTTATAGTGAAAAGTGCCTATTTCCTAGCTAAGGAGATGGCTAATTGGAATGAAAAGTATACTGTGTAAGAATATTTCTTATTGGACTTTTATTAATTGATGGTTGTATTAAAATAAAACGGGCTAAATAACTACGGTTAATGGGATAGAGACTTACCAAGCCAATTTATTAGACCCACTATCGCTCCTAGCCACAGCCAGAGCATTGATTGATGTAAAGAATGGAGTGCTAACTCTAAGAGTGGGGAGGAACAAGTAGAGTTTAACTTGTTCAAAACCATGAAAGGACCAGTGATAGAAGAGAAGTGTTTCATGGTAGAAGATTTTACTTCAATTTCGATTTTGAAAGATAACCTCTTGAATTGTGTTTGCAGGGAATGGAAGAGAGAATAGATGGGAAGTACTTGCTTGGAGAAATTGCTGCCTATTCCAAGGCACTTGAAGCAAACCCATTTGTACCATTCCGACAAAGGTTTGTTTATGAGGAGTTGGGTACAGGCAAGCCCACTCCTCCTCCTTCAATTGTTCAAGCTCCTAGTTTGGAATTGAAACCCCTCCCCAATCATTTGAAGTATACATTCTTAGGTGAATCTGACACATTGCCTGTTGTTGTTTCTGCTGGATTATCTAAATTACAATTAGATGCTTTGTTAAGGGTTTTGAGAGATCATAAGAAAGCAATAGGGTGGACTATTTTTGACATTAAGGGGATTAGCCCAACTATCTGCATGCATAAAATTTTGATGGAAGATGAGCATAAACCCTCTGTAGAACACCAACACAGGTTTAACCCGAATATGAAAGAAGTTGTTAAAGCTGAGGTAATTAAATTGTTAGACGCAAGGATCATTTATCCCATCTCAGATAGTAAGTAGGTTAGCTCTGTTCAGGTTGTGCCTAAGAAAGGGGGGGATGATTGTGGTTAAAAATGAGAATAATGAATTGATCCTTACTAGGACAGTCACAGGGTGGCGAGTTTGTATAGGCTATAGGAAGGTTAACACTGCAACACGAAAATATCACTTCCCTCTTCCCTTCATTGATCAGATGTTAGAGAGATTAGCTGGGCATGCATATTACTGTTTCCTGGATGGGTATTCGGGATATAATCAGATCGCTAAAGCCTCGGAAGATCAGGAAAAATGCACTTTTACTTGTCCGTATGGTACTTTTGCTTTTAGGAGAATGTCATTTGGATTGTGTAATGCCCCGGCTACATTTCAGAGATACATGATGGCTATTTTTTCTGATTTCATTGATCATAGCATGGAAATTTTTATGGATGATTTTTCTGTGTTTGGTTCTTCTTTTGATTCTTGTTTGCAGAATTTAACCCAAGTTTTGTAGAGATGTGAGGAGACTAATTTAGTGTTGAATTGGGAAAAATGCCACTTTATGGTGAAGGAGGGAATTGTACTAGGCCACAGAATTTCTGAAAAAGGAATTGAGGTTGACAAAGCCAAGATTGAATTGAGAAACGTTTACATGTTATCGCTTACTCTAGCGAAACACTTAATGATGTACAACTTAATTATGCCACCACTGAAAAAGAACTCTTAGCTATTGTACATGCTTTTGACAAGTTTCGTTCTTATTTGATAGGTTCTAAAACCGTGGTATATACGGATCACGCCACTATTAAGTGCCTCTTGTCCAAGAAAGATAGCAAACCACGCCTCATAAGATGAATTTTGTTGCTTCAAGAGTTTGAGTTGGAGATTCGGGACAAGAAGGGTACTGAGAATGTGGTAGCTGACCACTTGTCTAGGTTAGAGCTTGAAGAGACAGCTGAAGATAAAGAGGAAGCTATAGTGGAGAATTTCCCGGATGAGCAACTGTTCATGGTAGATTCTGGAATACCATGGTATGCAGATGTCGTGAATTACTTAGTTAGTAGGATTGTACCGCCCGACCTAAGCTTCCACCAGAGGAGGGAGTTCCTTTCAGATGCAAAGTACTACTACTTGGAGAAACCGTTGCTTTACAAGCACTGTTCCGATGATTTGGTGAGGAGATGTGTACCTCAGGATGAGATCGAGAAGGTGTTGTATCAGTGTCATGCTAGTGCTTATGGAGGTCACACTAGTGCAAGTAAGACTGCTGCGAAAGTACTACAGTAGGGATTTTGGTGGCCTTCACTGTTTAAGGATGCACACGAGTTTGTGACTAAGTGTGATTCATGTCAGAGGACGGGAAATATAGGGAAGAGAGATGAAATGCCTTTAAGGTACATTTTGGAGATTGAACTTTTCGACGTTTGAGGCATTGATTTCATGGGACCCTTCCCGTCTTCCTTTAGGAATAAGTACATCTTGGTGGGAGTTGACTACGTGTCTAAGTGGGTTGAAGCCATAGCAACACCTACGAATAATGCCAAGGTGGTGTTGAAATTTCTGAGGAAGAATATTTTTAGTAGATTTGGAGTTCCACGAGCTCTTATTAGTGATGGGGGTTCTCACTTTTGCAATAAACCCCTTGAGATTCTTTTGAAGAGGTATGGAGTCCATCATCGAGTGGTGACACCGTATCATCCCCAGTCAAGTGGGCAAGTTAGATTTCCAATAGAGAGATTAAGTAAATTTTAGAGAACACAGTGAGTAGTTTGAGGAAGGATTGGGCATCTAAGTTAGATGATGCATTATGGGCGTACAGAACTGCTTTTAAAATGCCTATCGGAACATCACCGTATAAGTTAGTTTATGGGAAGGCGTGCCATCTTCCGTTGGAACTCGAGCATAAGGCATATTGGGCGATTAGGGCTATTAATTTTGATCTTAATCAAGCCGACGAAAAGAGGCCTTTGCAATTACATGAGTTGGAAGAATTTCGGCTCAATACATATGAAAATGCCAAGCTTTATAAGAAGAGAACTAAGAGATGGCATGATAAGCATATCCGGGTCAAGGAGTTTGAAGTGGGACAATTGGTGTTATTATTCAACTCTCGGCTGAACCTATTTCCCGGGAAGTTGAAGTCCCATTGGTTCGGTCCGTTTCGGGTTCTTAAGGTCATGCCAAGTGGGGCCGTGGAGATAGGAAATGACGCTTCGGGTATGTTTATGGTGAATGGGCAGAGGTTGAAGCCGTATCTAGTTGGCAAGCCCATCGAAAAACACACTTCATGTGTGTTACTGGATCCCGCCAAATAGCCCCGTTTTTCGAAGTCAAGCTAGCGACTATAACTTAGAACTACTTTCTTTTCGCTTTTCTTTTCTTTTCTTTTTTTGTGTTCTTTTCGCTCGTTCTCGTTGATTCTCGGAGTAATATTTGGGTTGTCTCCCTCGTTATGTAGGACAACCGATGCGTGATGGGAGTCTGGAGTTTTGTATGAATGCAAGGACCATGATTTGAGCTTTAATATCTATGTTGAGGTCCATTTATTTTGTGTGTTTCTTGTGCATGAGATTGCTTTGCTTGTGTGGAGAATGAATTGATGCGGTTAATGCAAAATGTTCTTTGAGATGTTTATGTGTTTTCGAGATTGGTGTACTATGTTTGATTGATTTTTATGAGTTAATTTGTGTTAATTAACATGATTAAGCACCATCTGAATTGTGTCTATGTTTAACTTAAGCTTTTGGGAGAAATTTGTAGTAACGGGCGTTACACCCTTCTTAGTGTTTTCTGGTAACGCCCGTTAACGGAGTCAGGAGGTTTAGGCAGAGTTGGTAACGGGCGTTACACCTTCAGAGGTCATTTTCAGTAACGCCCGTTAATCATTGCACGCAGTCTAGGCAGGAGGAGTAACGGGCGTTACTCTTAGGGCGTATTAATCTGGTAACGCCCGTTATCGTGTGAAATTACGAAATCTGTGGGCCCTTAGTAACACGTTTTTAGGCTGAAAATCCATATTTAAACCTAGCCCTTCTCCCTCCTTTCACAAACACACAACCGCACGAGATAAGAAGCAAAGCAGCAACAACCCCTCTCTCACACGAAGCACCACCACGCTGCCACCATAAGCCGCCGCCACCGCCGCAGTCACACACACACAAACATCCCTTTTCTCTTATTAATTGGTAAATTGATCTCCCCATTGTGTAGAATTTTGAACTACTTCTCCCAACTTATAGCTTGAACCCTAGTTTTCATATTACAATTCGGGATAAATTATGGGATGAATGGATGAACATTATGAAGTCTTGCATGCTAGAATTCGGATTGTTGCTTTGGAATGATTTTTAGTTGAGTTTAGTGAATTTGGAGATTGCCCTAATTTCTAGTGATGAATTGTTATTGAGCCCGAAATTGGGGGTAGAATATGGGTGATTTTACAAGCTTGAATTGTGATAATAAAGGGTAGTGTTGCTTTGAGTTGGGTAAATTGAAGAAATTGAGCTAAAACTCATACCTTAGATTCATACCAACAAGGTGTTTGATGTATTGTCTTAGTGAACTTTGATTGATATTTGTGTACTTTGCCTTGGTACATTGCTATATTTCAGGTAATATGGGCCGTTCAAAATGTGCTCGCACCGATGGGGCCTCAAGTTCAGGAGTTTCTAGGCCCGTCCCCAAAGAGTCTCGGCAAGTGGTCGTCGAAGGGGTTGGGAATCCATATGATCGGGTCCTCTCAAGAACAGTCTTTCCCACTAATTTCTTTAAAATGGATTCTTGATACGCATAGGAGTGTGGGATGAGATACGGACATTGTTTGACAATATTGGATGGTTGCGGTTCTTGGATGAACCTGTGTACACATATCCCGAACTCACTGCTGTATTTTTCACCACCATGAAGTGGGATCTTGGGTTGAATGAGCCACTCTCCTTTGCTTTGGATGACACTATGACTTTTACCTATCACACTCATACATTGAAGAGGGTGTTTGGGTTTTCTGAAGGAGGAGAAGACCGGCTCCCTAATTGGAGTCCTGATGTGCGAGAGTCCGTTTGGCGGTCGTTCCCCTTGAAACCCAATACACCCAACTATCACGTGCGCAAGACGAAGGCTACTTATTTGGATAGTTTGGTATGGAGGATAGTTCATAAGATTCTCAGTGTTAGCTTCTGTACCCGGAATGAGAGTAAAGCTAACATCCAGTTGACTGAGTTGGGCATAATGTGGATGATGAAGGAGAAGAAGAAGTTTGACGGCACGAAGGACTTAATAGAGCGGATGCAGGATGTGGCAAACCGATCCAAGGGAGATATAGGCCATGGAGCCTACGTTACTATGATTGCCAAAAGTGTGGGATGGAGGCCCAGGAAGGCGGAGTCTTTGACCAAGTATCCATTTTTGGATGAGGCTAATTGGAAGCATATGAGGTTGATTACTGAGTGGCATGAGAGGCCTCTGCACGGTAGGTTGTTGCCATGGTGGCTGGAGAGGGCGAGAGATAGGTTTCAACAGATGTACACCTGGGTTAAGCCACTTATGATGAGCTACCAGATGACTCAAGGCTTCGGTGGACCAGATTCCGAATGTGCCTGAGGGGAGGCATGACGTCCTAGACATGTTCCCCAGGAGGAGGGTGATGAGCCTACGTCGGTGCGTGCTTTGAATATTAGTATGGCCGTAATGAGGATGGATTTGGAAGTCTCCAATGCTCGCCTTGCAAGGATCGAGATAGGGATGACAGAGTGGAGAACTGAGATGGGGGATTTCAGAGCTCATGTTGATCAGAGGTTTGATGATTGGACGACTCATGTTGATGAGCAGTTTCAGGGCCTCCATCAGCGCCTGGATAACTATTTCAGTAACCCGGTGCATCTTCCTGAGCAGTGATCTTGTGCCCTTGGTTATGTTATTTTCTTGATTTGTCTTTGGGTCTGTACTATTGATACTCTTGAATACTTGTGCTACATTTACTTCTTTGCTTATGTCTAAACTCGCTTCATTTTTATGCAATGTGCCCTTCCCTTACTTGATATTGTGACATGTGTGTTGCTTGTTGAATGCATGTTGATTATTAATTGCCTTTGCACTTGATCTGTGTTTTCTAGTCACATATCTCAGGTATTAGAAGCTTTGCTAGCATGTTACCGGGTCTTCAATCGATAAGGGAGTTTTCTTGAACTTTAATTCTTTCATTTGCATACGGATATTGCAAAGTCTAAGTGTGGGGGAGATATGGTTATGATTTTGAATTTCTTGGATAATTGCATGAGTAGATGTCTTGTTAACCTTGTGAATTGTTAGGAGTTGAGAAATTGCGAGAATTTTGAAAATTTTCCCCCATTTTGAACTTTTTCTTCGAGGTTTGATTGTTAAGCCTTTGCTAGAGCGAGTTAGGCTATTCGAATTGAGGAAAATTTGCATGAGATTGGATAATTTAGTGTGTTAGTATGCCCTTATATTTTGAGCACTTTTGAACGGGATGATGTACTTTGCTTAGAAAGGTGAATTGATGATTTCCAAATGAGTCTAAGATTTAATTAGGATGCATTTTAGTCCTATTGAGGCGAAATTTTGAGTTAATGAAAGATACATGAAGTGAAGTAGGCATTTGTTGTCGGAGGATTTTAAGCTTTCTTTTAGCCATTTTTTATTAAATAACGTGATCTTATTGACCCCGCTGAGCCTAATTGTTGTGCAAAGATTTTTGTAGCCATATTATAAGCCTAATGCGCAACAAAAGAAACCACCTTGTTAATTTTTACATCAAGGCGTGCTCGTGTGATCTTATAGGGAATATTTATCTGTGGATCCCTTTTGATTGTTCTTGTGATTGAAATTGAGAGATATGTACAAGAAAGAAAAAGAATGAGAGAAAGTGGTGACAAAGATAAGATATGAAAAAAAAAAGAAAGGAAAGAGCAAAAGAAAAGAAAAATTTATGCGAAGTGTGAATTTGAAAGAGTGGGATACAAATGTCCAAGTGTGGGAAATGTGCTTAATGGTGAATGAAAGTGTCGTGTTTTGTAAAGATTGGATGATGTAAGCTTGGTAAGTAGCCACTTGATACAAAAATTCCATAACCTTACCCACAACCTACACTACAAGCTCGAAAGACCTACCGATCCTAAGTCTTGATTTAATTCCATTAGTGGAGATAGGTACGAAGAGTTTATTCTGAAGTTGATGACTGGAACTCAGGAGGAAATTGTGAATTTATCATTCTAATCTTTGTACACTGTTTCGTTCGAATCACACACTACACAAGGGTATACTTTTCATACTATGTTTGATGATCTTATGTTTATAAGTACTTGATTTGATGAGCTAGACTTGTTTAGGTGAAGGTTTGATGATTGCCTCTAAGTCAAGGTTTGATAGGGATGTGTTTTCTAATTTTCGTACTTCTCGAGGACGAGCAATAAGCAAGTGTGGGGGAATTTGTTGAGTGTAAAATTCGCATGGATTTAACCGTTAATTAGAGTATATTTTTGTGTCGTTTGATGCGTTTATGTGTTTATTTTGCTCCATTTAGGTGTTTTAGAGGTTGGAGTTAAGAAACGGCAAAACGAGGCGAATTCACGTATTTTTGGAAGTATAGGAGTAACCCCCGTTACCCCTTAGACGTACAATGTTGTTAAACTACGTTAAAGGACACAGGAGCATCGCTTTTGGCGAAGTATGGGAATAACGCCCCGTTACTCCCTGGGAGTACAACTCTGGTAACGCCCGTTACTAAAGGCAGTAGGAGGAACTCTTTGGCGCAGGAGGGGTAACGCTCGTTACCCCTAGGCAGAAGGAAAGTGTTAACGCCCGTTACCACTTATAAAAGCGTTATTGTGATTTTTGGCATGTAACGGGCGTTAATGATTTTTGTGCTAGAGATGGTAACGCCCGTTACCCAGAGTCGGCGAGCAGAATTTTGAGCAGATATTTAAGCGCGTTTGAGTCTTTTTGGGAGAGTTCTCTCCCGGTTTTTGACCTAGCTTGGAGAAGGAGATACAGAGCTTTTGACAGAGTTGTTCAGAGAATTTCAAGAAGACGAAAGGATCGAGTTCTTACAACACTTTCTGTTTTTTCGGTTTTATTTATTGCTTTAGTTATCAAACTAATTCCTCTAAGTTTTGTTTTAATTCGTTTTGCATGTTAGAATTGTTCTCCAGAATTCATGAATGTTTAGAGCTTTGTTTTTTAGACTTTGTTTAGACTTGGTGAACATGAATTTCTTGAATGCAATTTCCTTTAGTTTTATGAGTTTTGATTTAATTATGAGTAGCTAAACCCCTAGGGTTAGGGGAGTGATGATTAATGCATGCTAAGTGTTTGATATAATGCTTGAGTGATTTGTGCTAATTCTTAGTTTTGAGAGCTGGTTCGAATTGAATTACAACGGTCTGGCCGGCCTTAGCATAATCTAGAATTACCTGAGAGTCGAAAGATTAATGGTAATTGAGATGGTTTTCCTAACTTGTGCGTATAGAATGCAAAGAGATTTGGTTCTTAACCTATACAACGGTAATCTTATTCCATGCCAAGCCGCTAGAACTAGATTTGCACTAGTCTTGATCGTATTGGTTTAATTAATCATCGATGATTGTGAGAACAACGTTGAAATTAGTTAAACACTTGGTTATACCTTGAGAGAGGATAATACAAATTTAAGTGACTAGGTTGTAGAATTGCACTTGTCAAACGAGTATTATTGAATCTTGCATGTATGAACTATTACTCCCCAGCCTAATTAGTTTACTGATTTTAATCCACGCGTGTTAGTTGTTAATTGTGTTTTATTCTAATCTAGTTAATTATTTAATTCTGTTTTAGTAGTTTAATAACCAACTTGATTTCGTCCGGTCTTCAGATTAGAAAAAGGATATTGAGTAGTGATTGATTTCCCTTCCTTGTGGGTACAATCCTATTGTGCTACGCGTATATTTTAAATGTACACTTGCACGATTGGTTTAACTTATAAAATCATAATAACAGCTGTCGATCACCGGTTGAACAGGTCCAACCGAGCGGTCCGGTCTGGATTTTAAAACATAGACATCGTCAGATTATTTGCATATACATTTGTGCAAACATATCACATACTTATAAAAAAGGTAATTATAATTCATGCGCAGGCTGTCATAGAAATAATAGGCATGACATGCAAAATTTAAATTTCGCAAATATGAGAACATCATAATATCAAAGTACGGATTTGATGAGATGAAAATTTTTAGATCCATACTTGGTTTTTATATTAATTAAATATTTAGGATTCTAAATTCATAGATGTTTGGTTGTGATACCAACTGTAAGATATTTTCGCCAAGATCAACATCATGAATTTAGAACACCAAAATAATTAAGAGTATAGACATACCCGATTTCTTGCCTATTGAATTTACTAAATTGAATCTGATATTTACCGATATCATTGGTCAAATCATGTAGTATTTCATTGACTCCTCTGGCTAGATCTTCCTCGCCTTCTCTCACCGAGAGTTGATAGCTTAGATGGGAAAGCAGAATATCATGAACGTGGAGTGGAGAGGGGACCTAGCCATCAATAAATATAGCCCTAGAAGCCCTCCCATCATGGGCTTTCTAGAGTGGGCCTACACCAGCTGTCAGACCACATCTGCTATTTATTAATTGATGGTTGTATTAAAATAAAACGGGCTAACTAAATACGGTTAATGGGACAGAGATTTATTAGGCCTATTTATTAGACCCACTATCGTTAAAGATCTGCTATTTATTAATTGATGGTTGTATTAAAATAAAACGGGCTAACTAAATACGGTTAATGGGACAGAGATTTATTAGGCCTATTTATTAGACCCACTATCGTTAAAGGCTTGATATAGCAGATGTGGTCTGCCAGCTGGTGTAGGCCCACTCTAGAATGCCCTGATAGGAGGGCTTCTATGGTTATGTTTATTGATGGCTAAGTCCCCTCTCCAACTCCACGTTCTTGATATTCTGCTTTCCCATCTAAGTTGTCAACTCTCGGTGAGAGAAGGAGAGGAAGATCTAGTCAGAGGAGTCGATGAAATACTACATGATTTGACCAATGATATCGGTAAATATCATATTCAATTCAGTAAATTCAATAGGCAAGAAATCGGGTATATCTATACTCTTAATTATTTTGATGTTCTAAATTCATGATGTTGATCTTGGCGAAAATATCTTACATACTGTTCCATGCATAATTGGTAAAATTTCACTTTGGTCCTAAAAACATGTTCTCAATTTAACTTTGGCCCAGTAAGTGAGAGTCCATCACTCCTGGTCATATAAATTTGTAATTTTTGATGCATTTAGTCTGATTTTTCATATTAGGCGTCTTTTGACATATCTGATCATTTTCTTTAACATATTAGTCTTGTGTATTCATTTAGTCCCAAAAAAACATTTCGGCGATTAAGGACCAAATGTGTTAAAAAGATCATAACAATATACGTCGAAATTAAAGGTCAAAATAATATATGTTAAAAAGATGATTAAATGTGAGAAATCCGATTAAATATGGTAAAAGTTAAAGAAAAAAAGTTACAAACTTATAAGACTAAATGTATTAGCCGACAGTTAATAGGACAAAAAAATAGTTTGGAGGCATAATTATAGGATCAAAAGTGAGATTTTACCTAAATAATATAGTATAACGTGAATATTGATGCAACCTTCGGGGAATGCTTTACCTTACTAGGATATTGTACTATTACTCTGGGCTTTCAACTTCTTCACCGCATCCTCTAATCTATAATATACGCATGCATATTGCGATATGAATACGATAATATAAATTTTTTTTTTAATTTTTATATGAAGAGTGCCGGATATAAAATTCGACACGAGTATCTAACACAATACAACACAACAAAATAATATTTTTAAAAATATCCCTATATCATAGCCTAGGGTGCATATATGGCACAACACCATAACCAACGAAAAATTCTTACATGAACCAAGTTTGGACCCCAATTCATGCACCGAGTTCCCTTTTTTATTAAACAAAAATACACCCCTCCACTAGACCACTACACCCACCTATATATGAAAGAAAAATGCGCCCCTCCATACACCCTCTTTTTTTAATTAAAAAAAAAAATACTTTTCTTCTGATTTCAATTTCTTTTCTCTTTTTTATATAATTTTTAAACTTTACAAATAAACACAAAATGTTGAAGGTAAAATATATTTGGAAAAAGATATTTATTTCTATAACAATTTCTTTATTTTTAAATTTAATTTAAATAAGTGTTATATTTTTATAAGTTTCATAAATTAACTTTGATTTCTAATTTTTTCTTTTTTATTTAATTTAATTTCTAATTTCAAAATAATGTATATTTAAAACGTGTTTTCTATAATAAAATATTTTATATTTATAGTAAATAGATAACACACTACCCCATGAAATTTAATGTATAACGCTTATAGATATACAACATTTTATGTGAAAATCATATATAATACTCATACAATTATAACACTTTACTATATTACATTTTAAAATAAAAAATGTATTAGAGAAAAAATTATATACTTTTTCAAATATATTATATTTTATATTGCTGTTAATTTTTTTTTTTTTTTAAAGGGAAAAAAAAACATTAAAAATCAAAACAAAGGTGATTTTGGAATATAAAAATAGGAGGCTATTTCCCCATAACCAATCTATATCTATATCTATATCTATATTATAATATATAGGAGGGGTGTCTTTTGACCCAATTGTGTTAATTTTGACTAAATGGAATTTTGTGATTTTTTTTGAGATTTTTAATTAAAATTAAAAATTTTGATTTGTTGATGCTTAATAAATTAATTAATTAATTTATTAATTTTATATATCCCTTAATTTTTGAAAGTTATCCTCAATTAAAGCATCTTTTTGGTAAATTTATTTTGAATGTACAAAATATGACACAATTTCCAAAATAAAGTTTTAAATTCAAATTCTAATTTTTGTTTCTTGATCAATTTACTTAAATTATTCCATTAATTTTGTACAAAATAATGAAAATTGATATATAAATATTACATCAATAATAACGTGCACAATTAATTTGAATTTTTACTTATACTAAGGAAATTTATTTTTTTTAATATTGTTTTTAATTAATAATAACGTGCACAACAGCATGCACATTGCACAATAATTATACAGTCACTTTGAATTTTTTTAATTTTCTAAAATTTTGAATTTATTTAATTATCTTAAAAAATTATTATTATAACTTTATTTTAGAACATCAAGTCATCCGTTTTTATGTCATAATTACTTAATTCCTTAATTGAAGATGATTAATTCACACAAATGGTTTACATTAAATATTTTACAAATCATGTCCAAGATTTATTACAAATCATACCCAAGATTTGCTATTTTAATTTAGTAAAGTTTTTGAAGTTTGAAATTTGAATGTGTATTTTTATGTCTATAAATAATCTACTCTTAATCCAATTTTTAGTATTTGTTTTCCATCTTCTTCTTCTCCTTCGATTTTTTGGTATTTCTTTGAATGTTTTTTTCGTTTGTTCTTCCTTGATTTCGTTCGATATTCTCGTTTGTATATTTACAAATTCTCTGAATATTTAATATTTGCGCTCCATTTTTTATATTAGAGAATGTATTATAAATATTGTTTGGCTATTTATTTTTCAACACATCTTTTTTATCTTTTTCTTATTTGATTTTCTTATGTTGCTACATATTTTCTACAGTTGCGATTTGATGAATACTTTAATGTTTGTATTGCATATTATTATAGATTTTTTCTTAGTTATCTATCATAAAATTGATTACATTCCAATAAAAAAATTTGCATCAGATTATTTTTTTTATAACTTTATATTAAATATTTTAACCAATTTTTTTTTTTTATGAAATTACCACCATAATTTTAAAAAGGGAAAGAAGAAGGGTATTTTGTAATACGAAATCATCAAATTTATTGATTATGATCAACTTTTTAATAGAATCATTTTATGCATTCAAATTTTGCTTTATATTTGATAATGTTTGGGTTGTTGCTTGAATATGGCAATGTAATTAGATTTTATAATTATTTGATTTAATTACAAATACATGTCAGATTTTAAAAGATTTTTTTTACCAAATTCTCATAGATTTTCTTCCGTAGTCTTTGTTTCATTTAATTTAATTTTTATGATTTTTATAATTCTTTTGGGTTTTTATTATTAAAGAACATTTTTTTGAGATTTTAACTTCATCCGATTTAGAATTTTAATACTTATTATTGTAATGTTTAATTTTATAATTATTTTATTTAATTTGTATTGTTATTATTTTCTTTAATTTTTATCTTATTTTCTTAATGATTTAGCGATTTTTTCATTTTATTAACTAACCTGATTTCCCCCAAATTGTGGAAATATATTATATCTTTATATAAATTTTATATTTTTAATATATAATAGCAGTTTTCAACCATATTTATATATTTAATTTTTATTTTCTAAGAATGTTACCTAATATTGTTTATAACCTTTTCAACTTATTAAATCTCTTTTTTATCCATATGATCAGATCTAATTTTTTTTGTTATATATTAAAATTTTTAGAATAATTGCATTGTTTATTAAATTTATAATTATTTATAGTTTTATCTATTCTAAATACAGATTTTTTTTATATCATTTTAGTTTACAATATTTAGCACTATTACGTAATACTACAATTCACATAATGTAATTTATGTATACAAACCGTGTATTGCACGGGTATATGCTAGTACTATAATATAAGAAGGATTGTGATAGTTGTTATGAGAAATAAAAGGATTGTGTGCATATACTTTCAATAAGTAGGGGATCAATTTATTGGGTCATGTTAGATTAGGTCGGGTTAAGATAATAGTAAAATCTAAAACAAAATGTCAATGTTATTCCAAAAAGAAAAAGTAAAAAAAAAAATCAATCCAAATCATTCCCTTTCTCTTTTACTTGAGTATTATACAATAATAAAATAACTGTGATCAGTTTGGTGTTGTATTGGATAAGACATTAGCATGAATGATAGAGATTAAAGGAATGTGAAGTTTTAGAAACAAATGACATAATAGAAAGTCTAATTGTATGTATGAAGAAAACTAATAATTGAACTTTTATAGACGACTTATATAAATCATATATATTTAAATGCTTTGTTTCATTTTTGTTAAGGATAACATTACTTGCAGTTGCCAAGAATATTATTTTCCTCTGCAGGCACGAACTGTACTCTTTTAAATGTATAATCTCAAACCACCGAAATTAAAAACAAGTTTTTAACTAGTAAATTTAGAATAAAGGCCATTAAACTTTATAATTAAAAATCTGCTTCTCATCATGACATTTTTTGTTAATTCCTTCCGATTTTTGTTCATGAAGATTGGAGTCCCTCTTAATAATTAATTCAATAGCTATTTTCTCACACATATACATCACTGAGAGATGGAATTTATTCAAATGATGAAGATATTTATTTTCTAATCTTTTAATTAACTTTTACAATTTATAAACTTTTAATTCATTTAATTTGTAATATTTACAATTTATTTCATTGAATCTTGGGTTGCATTGAGTCGATGAGTTCTTATTTCAGGCTACCGGTTGACTCCAAAAGCCAAGCTAGTCGACTGATTTGATTATTTTATATGTAAATTTTCTGATTCAGCCTAATTTATCAGCTTCAAACCCAACCTTATATTCATTTTTCGTATGCTCGTGATAAGGGTTGGTTGGGTCGCGTTGATTTTTAACTTAACAAACAATAATACGTTCTATTACATAAACGGCCTCCCAAGTCTCAAGCATATAACAATACAATCATACCCCTCCAAGTTCTAACAAAGGAAATCTATTAAAACTATCTAACAACTATCTGAAAATTCCCCATGAAAAATGGAAACTCAGTCAAGAAGAGGTGGTCGAACGGTTACCACTGGCCAGATATAATTTGAGTGTAGATGTTCAACGGGTACAATAAAAGGTGCCCTCCTCGTCGTTGCGAAGGATCGAGCATCCGCCTAGCTCTCTCATTACTTAGGATGGCTGCATCTACTTCAGAAATCAAATCAGATGGAGACATGTCTAATCATGAGAAACCGGAAACAGGTTGGACGAAAATTATTTTCAATGTACTAACTTTCAAAAACAAGAACACTGTTCGTCAGAAAAAGAGTATGGAGGAGAACTTTTCGCGCCTTGGCAATATTTCCCATTTTCCTTGGATATCAAATATGGTTGTATTAGTTTTATTAATTCTTCTTTCTCTGTTATTCGTCGTGGTACTAATTTGATAGCCTACAAACTTGCTAGAAAGGCAGCATATGCCTGCGCTGATTCGGAAATGTTTCTGATGTAATCATTTGTGTTTTGCAATGAATGTGGTCGTTCGGGCTTTTTCCTTTCAAAAAGAAAAGGTGACTCATACGCTCTACAAATATTCTGGTAAAATCACTAATTTTATTAGAAACTTAGCAATGTGATAGGATTCCACAAAAAATGCACTACTAAATAGCGTAATATAATTGTTGGATCTATATGTAAGTTATCAACCGAAAAAATCTATAAATACTAAAAAGGAAATTATATAAAATATATGTGCCTTTTGTGCGCCTCCATAATGTAAATCAGCGACATATTCCCGAATCATGTTAACTTTGTATATTATACATAGTTTTATAACACCAGCATAAGGATGCAACATCCGTTAAAAACGGAGAAAAATGCCAATGCAGAGTTAATAATTCCGTCCCAGCGTGTTTGGAACGGAGCGTACTGCAATTGCTCCAAATTACTGTAGAGCTTGTGACCAAGAAATTAATGATGTGATGTTACTAACATGACCAAAAATTGGACACAATGCAGGCTCGATCTTGGATCAACTATTGATCGAGGGAAATTAAAGTAATAACTATAACAATAGTTCTGCCAAAATATATGAAATTGATTACAAAATTATATCAATCAAACATCTTTAATTTGCTGTCTCTTGATTCCTACTTTTTCCTGTAGCTTTTCTCTTTTCCACCATAAGTGGACAGAGAGCAATCTAATTAGGTAGATGAACTTTTCAACTAATCCCCAACAGCATCTATACATATCTAATCTAAGTAAATAAATAAAGACTTACATATATAGATCAAATATTGTTATAATTTCCCTTTCAATTTACTAACTAGATGCAAACAGCTGCCTTAAATTTTTTGCTTCCCTATAAAAAATTGGCGATTATTTCGTTGCTATTGTGCATAAAATTCACAAACAAGGAAGCCAAATCGGGTGATCTTACCTCCCTTGCTGAAGGATTTGGATCCGTCCCTGCATATATATATATATAAAGATATACATATTCTATGAATCCATCTATGTAATGAGGGTAACTGCAAACCAAAGTACTACATATCCGAACATATTGGACCATACAATGTTGTATAAACTCAATTATGTGGTTCAGTGATGGATGTAATTATATATAAATCAACAAATATATAAAAAAATATCAAGATATATTTCATTAATACAGTCCCATTAATCCAGACTGTCTTCGAACATTAGACAATCAACTTGTGCGTCACATATTTGCATATTAAATTAGTTAGAAAAGTTTCGCTTATGTTGATTATATAACATCCGAAGGTGGGGACAGGAAAATTAAGATCTGATCCAAAAGTATGTCAGCCTTAACAAGAAGACAAATCAATGTTACTACAAAGAAAAATTTCTTTCTTGAAATGAAATTAAGAAAACCCTAGTTTTCTTAAATATGTGCGTGTGTAAGCTTATATAGATAATTACAGAGCCCTAACTAGCTCATAACCTTTGTGCAGCCCTTATTATTTTTCGAAATGCTTTACTAAATTGTATGTGTATATATACAAGTCGCTTTAACGGGTGGTTGCATCACAGGAAAGCAATGCAAAATTGTGTGGTCCTGCAACTAACATACATATAGCCAAAAATTATTGTGAAGTTATGGAGTGTTATTGCACATCACTTGATAAAATAAATAACATGCAACAACTAAAATTTAAAAACTACAATAATTATGCTTGGGATATTGAAAATCCAGCCTGTACATAACTAGAGAAAATAATGTGTACTAAATAACTACTAATAAATTATATGACACCATAGTTTATGAATATGAGGTTTTATCTTGAGACATATATCAAACGAGATGGGGTAGAAAATTATTTTATAGCATACAAATACAAGTTCAGTCAAATCAAATAAATTTAATATTATCCTTTGTATTAATTACATAAACATAGGTGAAAAACTAAGGGGGAAATGAAAAACACAATGAAGTAAAAAATCATTTCTTTCCTAATAAAGATTTTTTAACACCCAAAAAGATGACTTCTTCAGATATCAATTCACGAAGAAAGAGAAGAAACCCACAAAAAGAAAAGAAAAGAAAAAATCAATAAAACGATTCAGAAACACGAGAATTAAGATTTATTTTTGAATAAACATACAAAATGAAGAAAATCGAAAAGGTTTTCACCAGATCTAACAAATACAATATTAACTCGATCGATCAATCGGATGCAAGTATGCAACACAAAAGGAGAGTATTGACTGCAAAAAGATAAGGAATCCATAGCAGAGAAAGATAATAGATGAAAATACCATGCAATTAACTGAGAGCTAGGTTGAATTCTCCTGACCCTTTCCATATCTTCCCACAGCTTTATTGAACCACAAAGAGTTTACTTGTATGCTCACATCCAATTGTGGGCCATACAGAAAGAGATCTGCAGTTCAAGAAAGCTGTGGAAGAATAAGAAGAGGGCCAATTCTCACAAACCCATCGCCTGCTGCAACAACCCTAAATAGGGTTTCTTGAAATATATATATATATATTTAAATAAATTAAGAAAGAGATATTATTTATGTGAATACGAAGAGATAGAGAGAATAGAAAGTGCGGGTTTAGGGGGAGATGAGAGGCCACTATTTATAGGAGAACTGAAAGTCTTTTCCGCCAATCCCGAGAAGAATATTGGCCTATTCAAAAGCTGACTACATTTGATCCCATTTATTATTTATTTACATATACATATGTACAGATGAATGTATATATATATAATAAATATTAACTTTTACCAAGTACAAATTAATATTAGGAAATTTCTTTGTTCAATAATAAAACAAAATTAATATTTTTCTAGAAATACTCAGCATAAATAAAATAATTTTAAGGTATAAATATATTTTAATTCCAAATTTAGAACAATTAATTAATTTCTTTTTTCAAAGGACCTAATTCTATACTGTTGCAAAAGGAATATATTAAAAGAGAAATGACACAACAGCAAAGTGTAGTACCATATATCATTATTATACGTGTGGCTATGATGCAGGGTAGCGGATCCAACGGTGGTGTCTGCGATCGTGGGGGTACATTAAAGGGGTCCCTCCCTAGATCTGTCCATTCGTGGTGATGTATTTTAGTTTTTACCACCCTACTCGTACTAGCTAGGGTTCATAATTTTTATTTTAATTTATGAATGAGGATTTTATGATATAATTGCTGTTTGCTTTATTATAATATTGAATTTAATTTAAAGCATCAATGAAATATAAGTCAATACCTGTATGGTGCTATTTAAATAATATAATTGATAATAGTTCTTGAAGAATGCTAAATAGACCTATGTAGCGATAATTACTATTTTATTTCCTCAGTTGTTTTTTACTTCAAATAAATGTGACTTATTTATAAGTATTTTTCTAACTCATGAGATTGGTCGAGTAGAGACTTTGCTCTTGATCTTTACAAGATTGAATGTCCGAATTCTTTTTTTCGTGGGATTAAATACAATATAAATTCTTCATAATTAGTACTCATTGTGTCTAAGCGTATTCTCCGACTTAAAATGGAGCCCTGGTATAATAAAGACTCAATATAAAACAGTTGCATTATTAATGCTTTCGATTTAATAAGTTTATATTCACGATGTCAAAGTTCAAAATTTGTTTAAGTGATCTATCTCTTTTCACCAAAGATATTAAAATATCTAACACACCCATATATGCAAAGAAATTAGTTGAAATTAAGATGAAATTCTGACCAAATTTTGTTCCATAAAACAAAAAGTTGCAACTTCATTCACTATATACTGTTAAGTGATGGCTGGTTGTCTTTGGAAAATTTGTTGTAATTGCGGGTGCAATAACCAAATTAAGTGAATAAACATGCATGGTGAAGTTACAATTCATATAAGGAGCGTATGTCTAAATGAATAGGGTTTTTGATTTATAGTAAAAAGGTAAAGATCCAAGATAGAAAAAAAAAAAAAAAAAAAAAAAAAAAAAAAAAAAAAAGGCAAGGTAAAGATTTGGAAGTCCACATGGTGGCATGTGAGGGTGACCCACACAGTGAAAGATGACAAGCACCCCGTTTTTTCCGGACTAAGGTCTCTCTGTCGGCCTCGACATTTTCTCTCTCTACGATGCACCTTCCTACGAGCACTCCGATACCTACTGGCTTGGCTACTACTCTCATCTCAATCTCACCATACCACACATATAAAAAAACAAACATATTTATATATATATATATTCGTGTATATACGTATATTCATCACTTTTAACTTTGTATAATTATATTCCCTCACCGCCACCGCCGGACCACCACGCGGCCCCACCCTCCTCTTGCTCCGGCGGCTCTCCACTACCAACTTCTACTGCAACCACATCTTCATGTCAAATATTCCCAAGAAATTCACCGCGCCACAATAATTATTGATTCTTCACAGCAAAGCCAGAAATCAATACACACACTTATATCCAAATCTAACAAGGAGGGAAGGGGCGAAGGTGGACTTGCGGAATTCAAATCAATTACCTGCGATCGGGGGTACGTATTCCCAGTACCGGCGGCATTGAGACTGGAGGTAGGGAAGGGGTGGTGGGGGAAGGGTTTTTTAGAGATAATATATTAAAAGAAATTTCAAAAATATATATATTAAAAGAATAATTATATCTAACTACTTTGTTATTGAGTCTAATTTTAATGCAATCTATTTATATCAAAAAAATTACATTTTAGTCCTTAACATTTGAGAACCATTTGTGGTCCTAGGGTTTCGTAATATCATTCCAAAAATACCCCTCATTTGTTATTAAATTGATCATATTTTATAGGGATCGTTTTGTTACTTTTGTAAACATTAGGGATGATTTTGTAATTTTGGTCATATATTCAGTGTAATACTCATACGACCGTCAATGACATAAGTGTACTTTTATAAATTCTGTTAAGAAACTTTAGTCCAAACAAGATTTAGAGGGACAAAAGTGTAATTTTTTGATATAGATGTACTGCGTTGTAATTAAACCTAATAACAGGTTAATCAAACATAAATGACCGTTAAAAAAAATAATTATATCTAACTACCCTACTATTAAAAAAATAATTACATCTAACTACCCTGCTATTAACTATATTAAAATATATAAGGGTATAATTTGAGTATTTGAGTGTATTTGATCAGTATAATATTTGGTGGATTTAAGAATTTCAAAGTTTTTCCAATAAATATAATTTACTAATAAAATCACATTATTGTATAACATATAATTAGATTTGTATTATATATAATCGGTTACCGTAAATTCCATACAATATAATAAATTAGCATAAACCCCGATTGCACGAAACGATTACAAGTATATAATATTAATATGTAAATATTTAATTATAAATAAAAACAAAAAGAGATGAAGTAACTAAATTTTGAAGTCATAAATAACGAAAATTTCAAATTAATTATATATATTTAAATTTATTCAAAAGAATGTATATTTTAAAAAACTCCCCATTAGTTTGGAGATTTTTACTTTACTCCCCGAAAATTTATATTACATAATAGGATATAAATACTGCATTAGAACATTTTAGTACTACATTATGTGAAAATTATACAACATGTTTTGATAGTGGTGAAAATTTATACAACATAATAGGATATAAATACTGCATTATATCACATTCGTACTACATGTGGGGAGTAAAATAGAAGTTTGATGGCCAATTGGGGAGTTAAGTAAAAATATGATGCACAAGTGGGGATTTATCCAACATTACCAGTGAAAATAAATTAATTAATACTTTTTAAGAATATAAAATTTACTAGCTACTATATATAATAAATGTTATATGTATATATTATATTAGATATAACTCAAGTTTCGCTCGAATATGAAAATAATTAAAAGTATGAACTTTCTGTTATGATGCACCGAACACTTTAGGGAAAAATCAATGTATTGTGTTTTTATGCAAGAAAAATTAGTGTAATATATCTTATTGCATAGATAATGTATCATATAATATTAGAAAGATAAAACATATCATATATCACGTAGCTAATTCTAATCAAAACCTATCTCTGTCAAATTAATAACACAAAAACTATTTTAATTTTCAATACAATTTATTTTAATAAAATATTATGAATTCGAATTTTAATTTTGAATATAAAAGACTTAATAGTTTTTTTTATTCATCTGTAATTAAAAATTAAAAAACACTGCAATATTCCAAAATATATGAACAAGTTTTTTTTTTTTTTTTTTTTTTGGAGTAAAAAAAAAAAAACGGTTTCTAAATGAATAAAAAAGAGAATTTTTTTATAATTAACTAGTCACCGTCGCACGCCGTCCCTGCGTGCATAAAAAACTTGATACAATTTGTATTTCATTTAAAAAATAAAATAAATATATTTTAATCTTTATCTATATGGTGAATTTGATAGCAAAATAGACCAAAACTTGACTATCTTTTACTAACCGCAAAATATAAATTAAATTAATAAATAAATAAAGAGGAAGAAGAAAGCAACTCAATTCTATAAAATACTTACCGAAAGTCCCTTCTTAGTTTTCATTAAAGTCGAACCATAGTTGAATATCAAGTAATTGCTCCTCTTTGTCATGTGAAGAACAATTGCTCATCTTTGTCATGTGAAGATCGCAACCTAAAAATTGAAAAATAGAAAAAAAGTTATTAATCCAAGAGAAAAAAATTGAAGAATAGAAAAACAAAATGAGAGTTATTAATCGGAAAAAAACTGATACTTTATCATTCTGAAATATGGATAATGACAAAAAAGAATTTTAAATCGTGAAATTTTTAGAGGGGAGTTTTAATAATGCTTGAACATGGTCGGAGAAAAACTGATAATTTATGATTCTGAGAGATAATGACAAAAAGAATTTTAGATCGTGAGATTTTTAGATGGGAGTTTTGATAATGCTTGAACCTTGAAGCGTGGGTTGACAAATTACGTGGGTAGCCAAATTCCAAAAAAATCCATTAATTTTAGATATGCTTAGTAATATTATTGAGGGCAAAATAGGTAGTTCAAAAAATTGGTCTGTCACCTTGAGAAAACCGCCGTTTGTGAGAGAAAAGGCGCTTCCTTTTTTATATAGTATAGATAAAATAAATACTTAAAAACATATATATTGGATTTTGTTTGTTTATGTACTTTATAAAGTTCCCTTTGTAATTATTTGTTGGTTTATATATGAGGTGTAGGTTTTGGTAGGGACTCTACGTCTCTTTGTCTCGGTTCTCCATATATATATATAAACTAAATGTATCATATTAAAAATATATATTAAATTCTAAAAGAAAATCAAAATATGACGATATAAATGAAAATAAAACAAAAAAAATTTTAACATGTAAAACAAAAAATTTATTAGAAAATAATAAAGGCAAAATAATTCTTTCTAATTAAAATTTTTAAAAATAACTTTCTAGTTAGTAGACATATTTTTAAGTTGAAAATAAAATGCTATTTAATAAAATGATATATCTTGTGTATAAAAATATGATGGATTTGTATCGATTAATATATATTTGTTTTTAAGACTAAACACATAAATTAAAATCATTCAATGAAAAATATAATAAATGACATATAATTTTGTTCGTCTACAACTTTCATTATATATAATTTTCATGAAATATACTCCCTATAATCAATTCTGGGAAACTTCTTATGCAAATATATGATAGGATAAAAAATTTATTTGGTTCGTATAAATATACTCTTTAACTCTTTACATTAGGAATTAAGGATAAATTATATTTACTAAACGTATCATGAAAAATAAATAACTAAAGTAAAAAACACTTAATAAGTTTTAAATGAAGCGTCTAAAATTGAAAATAAAAATAAACTTAAAAATAATGTTTAATTAACTATGTTAATTGTCATTTCTAAATGAACTCATAAATTTAAAAAATTATTTACTAATATATTTGAATTATTAATAAATTAAAAATTACAATTAATATTAAACAACCTATCATAGAAATAAATTTATTAATTTAAAATTTTCAAGATTCATAAAAGTCACACTTAATTAATATATAACTTTAGAAGAAATAAATACTATCATAATTTAAATTACTAATAAAAATTAATATCAATCAACCTATCATAGAAATGATTTTATCAAATAAGAAAATTCAAAATATATAAAACTAACACTTATTATTTAACTCCAGAAACAATAAATACTATTGATGGGGTCAAGATCTGCTCGTTCCATGTTTAGACACGTGGCCTTTCTTAGATAACGGCGTTTGTCCAGCTGATTACAATAGTAATACACGAGCGATGAACCCATTAAAGCACCAGTACCCTCCAAGAACACATGCCGTCCCTTCCACCATCGCTCGTGACCGTTGTTACCGCTCTCCTACGAGCGCCTTTCACGTGACATGACTAGTATTCCAATCCATCAGAAGGAGCCTTCTTCGAGCGCTACGTTCCCTCAGAAAGGCTTCCCCTGCAATCCGTTACACAAGCCTGGGCCCTCATTCCCCCCGCCGGATTTCTTGGCTTCCCAGGGTTTTGGTTGTCACGAGCGTGCTCTCAAGCCCTCGTCACCAACCCTCCAAACGGCTCTCTGACACACCGTACATGCCCGCGCACCTGCCACTGTTGCCAACACTAACTCCCAGCGGCATTTGCAGAAGATTCCTCCTAGGTTTCTCTCTCACAGCGCCACGTGTTAGGGCAACATTCGGCCAGGACCACATGTGGCAAATGACCAAAGGATCTCTGACCCTCAACTATAAATAAACAGAGTTATCTCTTTCACTGTAAGCGATCTCCCTTGCTACAGTTCCTACTAAACTTACTTCTTCTCTTTCAGATCTGCATCTGACTTGAGCGTTGGAGAGCCAAACTGGGTACCACCCCCAGTTTCCCCAGCTTGGCCTTCTGACTCTTCTGTGTGTTTGTCCTAGCAGGTAGAACCCCCATTCTTTCCGGCGACTTCTGGCGATTTCTCCACTCAAACAAATTCTAAAGTGATCGGATTCTGATCCACCCCTTTTGGAACCCATCAACTATCATACTTGAAATTAATAAAATCAATTTTAATTTGTATAATTAATATTAACCAGAAATGATTTTACGAATTAAAAAATTCAAGAAATATAAAACTCTCACTTAAAATATAGAAGTCACGTTCAAATATAATTATAGAAGAAATAATTGCTAATATTTTGATTTATAAAAGTCACAGTTACCGTATAATACCGTAAGTTGTAAAATATCACAAAATATACCATAAGTCTCTAAAATTCTAAATACAAAAAAATTAAAACAAATATGTAAAATAATTCAAATTTTAATTATAAGTAATTTTGTAGATCAAGAAATTAATTACTTAACATATTTGAATTATTAATAAGATTAAAAAATTGTAATAAACACTAATCGAATAACCTCTCATAAAAAAAATTACTAAATTACCATAAATTACTTTTTAGTCAAAATTAGCATGACTTAGTAAAAAAAAAAAAAAAATGCTATATTACAAAGTACAGATATATATATATATGCATTTGAGGTGATGGAGCAGCTCGTGTTGGATTTTCAATAATCCATATGAATTAAAAAATAATTCATATATCACGTAGATTGACAAACCGTTAAAACTTAATAAGAACACCAGTTAGAATACTTTAAGAATGTATATGCGAAACATATGCTAATTTCCGACTAAATTTTAAATTGAAAGTTTTAGATTTTTTCAGTTGTAATTTTTTGTCGGTTGCATCGGATCTTTATAACTGCACCTCTTAAGTGGTAGTTAAAGACTTTTTTTTTTTTTTTTTTCTCTAAAAACGCCTCAAATAATATTAATCAAACCAAAGAAAATACAACTGTTCATGTATAATTATATATGCTTACGATTAATCTTTATATTAATTTAGTTGGCGCATATAGGCATATGACACAAACATGAAACTGAACAATCGATTTATTTCAGATTCGTCTAATGAACTATTATTAATTATTATTTAAAATGTGTTGATACAGTAAGATTAGAAGATAGTAAACAAACAATATAATGTCTATATAGCTAGCTGCGATGTATCTTTCACAATTTTTTTCTAGTGATAATTATAAGTCGGGCTTAATACGGTTAAATTACTATAATGAGAAAAAGTATACTGTGTTTATCTTATGATTTAGGTAAATATTAACAAAATAATCAATCAAAAAACAACCACAATTGATAATACTTATTTATATTTAATTGACTGAGTTATGATCCATAATGTCTAAATTAGAAATTTTCACCTTTTTCATTCTTCTTTTTTTGTAACACAAGAAAATTGACATTCTTCTTCAATCAATGGAAAAGGTAACATCACTATTATGACAGAATTAAAAAGTTGCATGGATTGTCTCAATTCTAATTCATGCACGCAAATTGAGTGGCATTGTAATTTCTTACCAAATTTTTATGCATGATTCACAGGCGTATGAGCTGTTATATATGTTCCAAACACAAACTAGCACACGAAAAAGTACTCAATTCTCTCTCTACCTTAATTATTAATTATGTTTTGAGTTTTAATTAAATAGTGTTAAATTGAATGTCTGTTCACTCGCTCTCAGCGTGTCTGGTCTGTGTGTGTGCGTGAGAGAGAGAGAGGAGAGAGGGACAGACGACAAAGAGAGGTCATTTGATTTGGCATTGCACGTTAAGGCATAATAAAGCAGCTACAACCTTCATCGAATGGAAGTTAGTGGGTGATATTGCTTAAGTTAGCTGGCAAACACTAATTCTTTTAATATCTTCTATCAAAATAATAATTTGCTGTAAGCTTATTTTATTAAAGCGGCTTGATTGATTAGATATAATTAGACTCTTCTGGCCATGTACAGCTAGGGGTGTGCTCTGAGCCAAACTGGCTTGTGAGCCGCACAAGCCAAGCTCAAGCTGGCTTGACTCGAACTCGAATGATGTCAAGCTCAAGCCAAGCTTAATCGAGATCGACTTATGTGTCAAGCCAAACTCAAGCCTATTTCTTTGAGGCTCGAGGCTTGCAAGCCGGCTCGCAAGCTAGTATATATATATATATTTATACTATATACATATATTGATATATATATATATATATATATATATATATATATATATATATATATATATATATATATTATAATGTTTAATAATTTATATAAATAAATATGCAGTAAATTAATCTACATTTATATGATTTAGTAATACTAAATATATGATATATTATATATTTTTATCTACTTATTTTGATAATAGATATGATTTAATAATATCGCAATTCAATAATTACAACAACATATCATTCTATACAATACTACTAACATATTACTATGATAATATATAATATTTATCCAAACAAATAATTTAATAAAAAATAGATTCTATCTACTATAATAAATAATTAATTATATAAGTATATATCTTAATAAAATATTAGTTAATAATTTATTTGGTATAATTACAAGATATATAACATAATTTATTACTATATTATATATTATCTAAAATATATGTATGATCCTTACTAAATTTTGTATCATAATATGTCTTAATAATATATTATTTTACAATGGCACATTAGACCATATAATATTATTAATATAAAAATATATTCATAAAATATTCACTCAAATATTTAATTTAATAAAATAATAAATATCATATACCTTAATAACTAAATAATAACATAAGTATATATTTTAAGAAAATATTAGTTAATAATTTTTGTTGTGTAATTACATAATTTATAGTTTATTCTAATATAATTATTAATACTCGTACATAATCTAAAATATCAAGTATATATTAATGATTATAATTTATTAATAATGATATAAAAAACTTAGAAATATTAATATACTATATATATTATATATCTTAATATCTTTGTTATTGTTTAATATTATTATTGAATGAGAATTAAAAAATATCCAAACAAACTTCTTGGCTCGTCAAGTCGAATCGAGCTCGGCTTGAATTTTGGACAAGCCAAGCTCAAGCCCTCAAAAAATAAGCTTGACAAGCTCAAGCTCAATCTCAAGCCATGCAAATAATTTTCAAGCTCAAGCTCAAGCTAGATTTTTTTGGCCAAACTCGACTCGACTCGGCTCGAAACGCACCCCTATGTACAGCACATATATAATAGTGAGCTTTTTTAAAATTATTTCTTTCTTCGCGCTTTCAAGCTCGAAATAGGAGGAAAATGGTAAAAATAGGATACCATTAGAACACTATCTTTTTCAACTAAAAAATATTATAAATCTAGAAAACTTATAATTTGAGATCAAAATTTGTTGAAAAGATGGTGTGTACATCAGAAAATTACACGTATGCCGCTTATTTGATTTTTTCTTAATGATGTGACTAACCATCTTAACCACTTAAAAAGAAATATTGTACACTCAACTAATTTATTTATTTATTTTTTGAAACATTTCAAAATAATCATCAACTATCTCGGATTTTTATATATAGAAAAAACTCTATTTAACTTTATCTAAATATACAAATTAATATTTTAAAATTTTTAGAAACAGATAAAAAAAGAAGAAGAAAAGAACAGAAGAAGAAAAATATTATTTTAAAGGTGATACTATCATTAATAAATTATGTTTTGCTGAGAAAACTTTTAGTTCAGTATTTTACAAATTAATTGAAGATTTAAATTCATAAAGCAAAATAGATAAATTTTCAAACTTTACTTCAAACCTTTCGAATCGTTTGAAATAATTCTACTTTAATTTTTCACGTGCAAGAGGTTTAAATATGCTCAAAATAACTTATGTTCCACGACTTAAGCGCTCGGTATTTGGATATCAATCAATTAAAAACCCACTCTTCTCAAATTACACTTTTTCTTTGAAGAAAATCGTCAAATTTCTTGCCAGAATACTTTTCTCTCTCTCTTTCATAGATTTCTGTATCTGCATATTTGTTTGATATTTCTTGAGTGAGAGATTTGGGAGGGATTCTTTATTTTAATTTGACGAAAGTTAAATAACTCCCCTCTCAAATTCAAACTCCCCCATCAAACAATTTAGTTCCGGACCCATCAGCCCCATGGGTAATCCGTTTTATATTTCCAACATCTCCCACTAGTATAAATTGTAACAATATATTCAAATATTTCATATTTCCAAATAAGTCGTGTGATCATGACCAGCGAGCACAGGAGAGCCTTTCAATGTTATACATTGGTTAAGGATATATAATAGCTCTGTGATGTCCCATCTGTCGATCTTACATGTATGACGTCAAGTGTGAGTTTAATTACATGTTTATGTTATTTAATTCCTTTTATATGAATTAAATTGCTCCCTAATTTCATTTAATTGATTAATCCATCCATACATCCAATGCATTGCATAACTTAAATTTACCAAGTAAATAGTTATTATGCTTAAAATTATTTATTGTCCAAGGATTATCTTTTAATTTCCCAATTAAATTAATCCTTCAAATTTAATTAAATTGAATTCTCTAATCCAATTAGATCTCTATCTAATAAATCATGCTTCTATTTTAACAATTTTAATTTGGGCAAAAAATAAATTTGCAAAATTAATTATAAAAAATTAGTTTGAAAACAATTTTAAAACTATGGAGGTCTCAGGTGAAGGAATATGTTAGTATCTGAGTGGGTTAGAATGTCCTCTCTCATGCTTGAAGTCCTGCGTTCGAAAACCAGTTCATAAATTTTTGCAGAAAAAATGAGGATAAAGGGAGCCTGTGCTGTTGCCAGGCTGGTCCAACTCGCGGATGTCCTTCGCCCTTAACTAAATGTTCTGAGCGGCCCAAAATTCTGAAGACGCTCGCGATTTGAGCTTCATGCCAGCCCAGAGAGTTCTTCTTCCATTGCACACACTGTGCACGTAACTGTACAGTGCTTGCACACACTGTGCACGTAATAGTTATTATGCGACACGTGTGGCCCCATTTGATCCATATTTTATTCACTTCGTTAATGTGATTAACTTCAGGTTAACTTCCTACCAAAATCCTTGTTAATTTCCTACCAAAATCATATGAAACAAAGAGAATAATTACGAATGAAACAAAGAGATTAGTTATGAGTATCATTCGAATTTTCAAATTCGAGTTAAATTGGATCTATTTTTCCGTAGTTTGACAACTTACTAAAAATAGAAAAGTTGTCTATTTTTCGTAATATTTTATGTGGTTTTGTCATATCTTTCACCTCTCTTATCCATTCTTTTGAATTTTTAGAAAAGAAGAATATTCTCTAAAACAGAAATACAGAATGAATTAGAAAATAACAGATTTTTTTAAACAATAGATGTCTTTCACATCCAGCTCGACCAATGACTAATCTCTTAATCTTTTATTTAAATGGTAGTTCCAAAAAAATGTACTTCTGCATCAAAAAAGCATATTCGTAAAAAATTTTGGAAGGGGGGTGGATCTCGGGCAGTGTTAAAAGCGGTTTCCTTAGGCCTTCGGATTAACTTCCTACCAAAATCCTCGTTAATTTCCTACCAAATTTCTCGTGACCTGGCATTTGTGTATGACCCTTTAGGTTCATTATTTGATTAGCAGTGACACTAATTAATTAATTCTCATATTTTAATTAATTAGTGCACAGATCACACTACCGTAATCTAGCAATGGGTATGTGACCCCTAGCCGAATAACAAAATGAATCAAAGAACTTTTCAATTAATGACAAACAGTGAAATACGATCCTCCTGCAACTTCATCCCTCAATCAAGACATTAAGGCATGGGAGTAAGAGAAATTTTCACCCAGCTACCCCATGTAATGCGAAAGTAGCAAGAAAAACCCTGATAAAAAAAAAAGTACTTCAAAAAATTCTATATTTTTCAAAATATGCACAAAAAACCCTAAAACGAGTGTGTGAGCTTCATGCACGTTGACTAAGAGTGAGATTTTTTTAACCTTTTCAAATAAAATAACTATTTTACCCCTCAATTATATATATATTGTATTAATATATATATATATATATTGTTAACACCCCAATTTTCAAGCCGCCGGCCCCGTCACCATCGGCGCCGGCACCGGCGCCATCAGCCCACACCAGACACTAACACCACAACAATTCACATATCAAGAAGAAAGAATTATACACCAATTCACATACATACAACACCTAAATTATATCATAAACATCAAATAACAAAAACACATATCAAGAAGAAGGAATTATAAAAGCTATCAAGGACCAGAAAGTTGTTGTTATGACATATAGGAGTGAGAACTTCCCTTGTACTTCTCGGTCGTCTTCCACCACGACGCGGCGGGTGCCGGCGGTGCCGATTTAGGGAGCTGCGAGACTGGAGGAAATCGATGATTGTGGGTGTGAACTTTTGTACCAGATTTGCTCGTCGGAGAATAGATCTAGTGGAGAGGAGAGGAGATCCGGTGGTGGAGGTGGAGAGAAGAGTAGATCCAATGCTGGAGGTATTTTATGCGGCGACGATATTGTGTGCGTGGGGGTCGGCGATGGCGGTGTCTGGAGAGGAGATCTGGTGGTCGTTGGAGGTGGAGAGGCGACGGCTCGGGTGACTGGAGGTGGGAGGCGGCGGCTATGGCGTGAAGGTGGGAGGAAGACGATTATAAATAAATTATATATATATATATATATATATATATATTAATTATTATAATGTGTATATAATATGAATTATGTATATATATACATATATATTATTTGTATAAATTTGTTAATTTATTATTATTATATATATATATATATATATATATATATATATATATATAATAATTATAAATATATATATTAGTTATTATAATAGTGTATGTATATATACATATATATTAGGAAGACGATTATACATACACTATATATATACATATATATATATAATTATTAATATGTATTATGTATATATATTAATTATTATAGTGTATTTATATATATTAATATGAATTATGTATATATATACATATATATCATTTCTATAAATTTGTTAATTTTTTATTATTATTATTATTATTATTATTTTATATATATATATATATATATATAGTTATTTTTATTAAGGCGAAAATTAAATTCAAAATTAAATCATTTGGCGAGACCATATCAAAAACTTTTATACTGTACATGAGTGATTTTACAAAGTTGAAACAGGTTAGAGATTTAGTTCTTAACCAGTCATGGTGGCAAGCCCTAAAAACGCCTAAAACATGGCAACAGAGTGGACGAATCCAGACTTCGGTATTAAATCTAATCTCTGCTTGTTTTAACTCCAACCATTAGAAATAAAAAATTTCAATCTGGTACTCTTTTTTTTTTCTTTTTTTTTTTAAAGTAAGAAAATCCCGCCGTGAACATTGATCTCAGTGACATAATATTATTCAACACAATGAAATTTAGCCGCCATATTAGGTGGCAAATTACAAGACAGAATTATAAAATTTAAGAACTGCGAAAGTAAAGTAACTTACTTTCTTTTTTTTTCTTTTTTTTTTCTCGTTGCACACCAGCCTTGCAAAATTGCAAAATTTTTTCTACTAAAAACTTTGAGAAAGAATTACAAACTGAAAATTAAAAATACAGAAACTTGGTATTTTTCTCTCTGCCTAATACAAAGCTGCACCATCCTATGAATAGATAGAAAGATCGGATTTGAAATTCGAAATTAAAATCTATCTAGACTATTTGCTCCATAATTGGGGGCGCTGTTACAATACTTTAATAAAGTAACTTTATAAAAGTAAAGATTCTTTCCGATAGTGGAAAGAATTATTGGTGTAGTGGTTGATTTGTCAAACCTCTAGGCCCCTTTTGGTGCCTTTCCTTTATCTTTTTTCTCCATATATCTTTGGATCACCTGTTCAATATCATCAAACATACCCTCATAAGGATTTTGGGCTTCTCCGGATAAGCAAAATTCCTCATCCTGCGATGATGTCTCCATTGAAACATTTGATTGAGTTTCAAAACAAAGATTTTTCATTAAATCCTTCTTTACTTCTTTTAAATAAGAAGTAACCTTTTCTTGTTCTGAGACTTGTACTTTCTGAAAATGTAATTTCTTAGAAATAAATTGGAAAAGACTCGGAGATTTATTTTTCTCCAAACTTTCTTGATATTCATCAATCTTCTGTTTGATATTATCAATGGTGCCTTGCCCTTCAATATTGTCGTCTTCATTGGTTTTTAACATCTTTTTCCAGAACTTTGTATAAAAGGTTATGTAAATACAAGGAATCTTTTGCTGAGTTTCCCTAATCTCAGGTTCCCATTTCCATATCCATGGGATGCCAAAATCTGCGAAGAAATGTAGTGAAGGCATTCCTTCAATCCATTTTTCATTGTTTTCCGCTTCAATCAATTTTGGCGAAATATCAACCCATTGGGAATATAATTCCTGGAAGATACTGGGCAAAATTTTTGCTGTTGGGCCAAAACTAAGCCACCACTGGTATAACCAATTTGGAATATCCTTGTTATAAATGTTTGGACATATTTTAAAAAATCATGAATGCTTGTGATTTGCATTCTGATATATGAAAGCTTTATTAAATGCTTCTAAATAATCCCAATAATTGAATTTTATTGTCACTTGGGAATTAGGGAGACTATATTCTCTTCCCCTTAGAGTACTGATACCCCATTTTCTGCAGATATTACCTGCTTGATAATAACTTCACTAAAATTATAAACTTTAGCTTGTTTTCCTGCATGAAAATGATTGAATTAGGAGGATCCAGTCACTTTGAGTATATTCTCAAAATGCGTTCGCTGTTTATATGATCCAGCAATAAAATAGATATTATCTAAATACCCTTGCATAAGATGCCAGATATTATCTTTCCATCTTAAATCCTTTTCTTCCAAGAGTAATATTAACTCTCTATGAGTATTTTTCTCATAGATTTGGTCTTCTGATTCGACCTCTTCTTTTGCTACAACATTGGCATAAGAAGGAGCAGTTTAATTATTAATCCCCTGCTTGGCTTTGAATTCCAAGAATTCCTTATATAAAGGATCATCCTTCACAGTATTACTTGAAGATGAAGATGAAATATTGGCAATATTTGTAGCTATTAGCTTTTGATTACTAAATTGTGCGATGGTTCTCCCACCTCTTCCTCTATTAGAGGAATTTCTGCCTCCTCCTCGAGGTATCATCCTGAAACAACATAATTTAAGCTATTAACTTTTTTAATATGATCTTTAACAAAATGAAGCTATTTTTCATCCTCCTTAATATAATGATCGAGGACATGATCTTCATTGAGATAAAAACATAAAGATTTTAAGGATTGAATAGATCCTTCCAGATATCTTTGTTCGGCTATAAGCCTAGGAATACTTCTAAGACTTAAATAAGTCTTAGCAGATGGTCTTTTAATATTAGTCCTAATATCATAAGGACCAATCAAGGGAGGATCAAACAAATATTTGAATTCTTCCCAATTCTCCAGATTTATAGATTTTCCCCCAAGATTAGAAGAATCCATACCTAAAAATTTAGATAATATAATAGATAATCTCTTTAAGAATCCTTTCCTTATAATCCATACTAGTATTAATATCATGCATTTTCATATTGATTTTTTCTATCAATATAATTGATATTCATCCTTGGATTCAGAATCTCATAATGGATTTTATCCTCCCAATAAATAATATTTTTGTCATGCTCGTGTGCTAGAAACACAATTTTCTTCACATAATTATGAAATCTCTTTGCTTTATCCCAATTGATAGATTTATAAAATCTGTGGGGAGGTAACTCTGGAATACCTCTAGCTTCACACATCCTGTAAATATTCACGTGTTTGAAAATCAGGAAGACTATTGTCAATTCCTTTTTTATAAATAATTTCAAAATCAAAAGGAGCTAATTGAGCTTGCCATTTAGCAAACATTTGCTTAGAAACTTGATGATCAATGGTTTTATTAAACATGTATTTAGCAGCTTGACAATCAGTCTTAATAACAAATTTTTGATTATATAAATCATCTTGAAATTTTAAAACACATTTTAAAGTAGCCAAAATCTCTTTTTCTATAGTAGCATAATTCTTCTGACTATCTCTCCATTTCCCAGAATGGAATCTGACAAGATATTCTTGTTGGTTATGAGGAGATTTCTGTTTAAGAATTCCTCCATAGCCAATATCAGAGGCATCTGTTTCTATAACCTTATCCCGTTTGGGATTAGCAAGCATCAAACAAGGTAGATTTATAACTCTACTCTTGATTTTCTTAATGGCTTGAGTACTATGTTGCACGGATACGGACACGGCGACACGGACACGACACGACACGGATACGGCGACATGGATTTTTTTATGAATTTTCCACGTGAAAAGTGTCGGATACGGTGTCCGACACGACACGGCACGGCAAACTGATATTTTTAGAAGTGTCCGTGCATTAGAGCTTGAGTATGATCCTCTGTCCAAGGTTTTGGATTTTTCTTCAATCTATCATAAAGAATAGCTGTATCCTAAGCTAAATTTTTATAATAAGGAGAAATATAATTCAAACTACCAAGAAATCTTTGGAGTTGTGTTTTATCCATAATTTGATCAGGGAATTTCGAAGCAAATTCTATACTTCTATTAATAGGGATTATTTTCCCTTTTTCAATATTATGACCCAAAAATCTAATTCTTGTTTCAAAAAGAAGCATTTTTGGTTTAGAAATAACCAACCCATTCTGAACAACAATTTTCTTGAATATATCAAGATGTTTAAAATGACTTTCAATATTTTTTGAAAATACTAAAGTATCATCAATATAAACAATTATAAAATCACTATAAGGATTAAAAATATCATTCATAATATTTGAAATTCAGAGGGGGCATTTTTTAGCCCAAAAGGCATAACTTTCCACTCATATTGTCCAAAAGGAACATTAAAAGCTGTTTTGTAAATATCTTTTTCATTAATTTGAATTTGCCAATGTCCCGATTTTAAATCGAATTTTGAAAATATTAAAGCCTCATAAAGCCTATCCAATAAATCCTTTTTATTAGGAATTGGATATCTAATCCATTTCAAAACATTATTCAAAGGTTTATAATTAATGACTAACCTGGGAACTCTTTCTTGTTCAGCTTGTTTATTAACATAAAAAGTTGTGCATGACCAAGGAGACTTAGAGGGTCTTATTAACCCCTTTTGTTGAAGAGATTCAATCTCTTTTTGACAAAGATTTAAATATTCTTTGTTCATCTGACAATGTCTAGCTTTAGTAGGAATTTTCCTTTCATCAAAATCTTCCTCATAAGGAAGGGAAACTATATGTTTCTTTCTATCCCAAAAAGCATTTGGATGATCATTACAAATTTGTAAAGAAAATTCATTATAAAGAAATTTAATCTTTTCTTGTAATTTAATATTTTTTAAAACATTATCAATATTATTTAAATTAATCTCTTGTTTAAGAAAATTTATTTGCTTTTCTTTTCTATCAATCAAAGGATCCTTTATTTGATTCAAAACTCTAGTAAAAGGTTCAATAATGAATTGAAAAGATATTTATTTTCCTTCAAAGGTCCCAACAAAACCTTTTTCATCAATATTATTTATAGGAAATATGTTCTTTAAAAACGGGGTTCCAAGTATTACTTGGTTAGTAATATTTTTCACAAGTAAAAAACTATTAGGAATACAAAATTTTCTTTTGCAAAGATAAGCTTTTAGAAGCTTGTAATCAATTTTCATTTTCTGCCCATTAGCAGCACTTATAGAATGAGTGGTTTTATGAAAATACCTCGTAGGAATAATTCCTTCTTGAATACAATTCAAATCAGCACCACTATCAATAAGAGCTATTAGTTCTTGTTTGTAGTTTCCATCAATAAGAAGAGAAATTTTTATAAACCATTTTTGAGATGTAACCATCTCTAAGGTGGATAAAAAATTTTCATCTTCTGAGAAAGTAATTTGATTTTCTATTTCAGGAATAACAATTTGTTTTCTTCTACCTATTTCAAGTTTGAAAATTCTTTCCTTAAGACTTTTGTTATTAGTTTTCAAAAGTTTTATCTCATTTTTGAGGTTTTGTATTTCTAGAGATAAATCATCCATACTGGCAGGACTCTTATAAAATTGTTTTTGTTTTAAAATTCTTTTAACCTCTGCCATAGTATACGAATCAGAATCTCTTTGAAAACTTTCTTGATTTTTAAAATCATTTTCATTTTTCAATTGATCAAGAATTTTTGATCTAATAATAGGATCTTGAATGGTATTTAAAATCTCTAATACACTGTCGTTAGTAATAACATTTACTTCCATAAATTGAGAAATAATTTGATAAATATTTCCTTCTTCTGAACTTGAAGAACTATCTTGGTTTTCACAAGCCAAACCATTCTTGCAAGCTCTACATTCTTCTTCTGATTCGGAAGAGTAATTCTCGTTTTCTAAAACTTCTAAATCATCTGAATGTGATGATTCTTCTGTTTCAGAATCTGATTTTAAAAATATTTTGCATAAAGTATTTTTGAGATCATCATTCACCTCAAGCTTATTAATCTTTTTCTTAGTGCAACATTGATTAGCATAATGACCAACCTTTCCGCATTTGCGACAAATAACATGAGGATTATTAGCCTTCCTTTTCTCTTTTCTCATTTCCTGTAACGCCCCAAATTCCGGAAGTTCAGGTAAGCACGCCACGAGCCGGTCTTCGTGAGTTGGGAGGTTTAAATTTAAGTATTTCATTCAATTAATTGCCCTTTCGTTATATTATCTGCATGACATTTCTATGCATTTACATGAATCGTCATTTATATGAATTATATGAACTAAGTGATTTAATTGAATTGAATGTCCTTTATTGATTTTTTTTGTGTAAATTCTTGGATTTAATTATATTTCATGACTTGGAGCTAAGTGGCCTTTTTGTGTAGGGATAGAACTTAATTGAATTAATTCAAATGAGAGAGGGACTTGTTTGCAAAATGTGGTGATTCATCTAATTCTTGGAAGACTTTAGATTAATTAGCTTTATATTACATTGTATGTATACATTCCTCTCATACACTTGATCATTATATTTCATCCAATTTCTTCACACACACACACACACACACACACCATATACCGATTAAAACACCAAGGAGAAGGAGGAAATTTTGTCTCATTTTCAAGCTAAATTCTTGAATGATCTTGAAGCTAGAAGCATCATCATCATTATCTCTTTGCTTCATCTCATTTCTTGCTTGAATTCAAGGTAAACATGGAATTGGATGAATCTTTTGATTGGTGAATGAGTAGGGTTCATGAGTTATATGATGGATTCTTGCAATATTTGAGCTAGGAGCATGATTAGGATGATTAGAATGGAAGTTTGCATGAATACCTTGAAGTATATGGAAGTTGGAAGCATGTGTATATGGGGTTTTGAATGATGAATTCTTGATGATTGATGCATGTTTCATGGTTTATATGCTACCTAAATGATGTCTTTAAGTTATATACATGTTATATGTTTGTTTTGGAGCATTTTGGTTGAGTTTGCTTTGGGTTTTCATTCCTTTTCTTTCTTCCACGAAGCTACCCCTATTTTGCCCCTTTTTCCAGCTCTGGAACAGTACCCGGGCGGGTACTTTTTGTGCATAAAAAGTACCCGGGCGGGTACTTTTGTCCCGTAAAGCTTCTGGACAGCTTTACCCGGTTGGGGAACTTTTCCCTTGAATTTTACCCGGCCGGGTACTCCCTCATCCGAACTCCAAATGACCTGATTTTTGATTCGTTGGAAAGATCTTGAAGTCTAGAACAATCTCCAATTGGAATAATCTCAATAGCTTTCCTAGTTTGTGAGATATAATCAATTATTTTTGGTGTCACTGCTTTACCGACAAACTGCATTCACCCAACTTCAAGCCTACGCCATTTTCTCCTCGCTTTGAACTAGAAAACGAACCATATACCATTTTAAAGGTATACTTGTCTAGTTTCATTCCCAATAAAAAAAACCCAATTCAAATCTCTAGAACTTTAGATATTTCCCTTTTTCCACAGCTTGGTCATTTTAAAAAATTGCCGGTTTTTGCCAAACTTCACCAAAACCCTTGTTATTGCGTTCCTTTCACTTTCTTGGATCCCATATGTGACTTATATGACTTTTATGCTTACTTAATTGATAATTATGCTCCTATTTGACACTTCTTGATACTTTATTTGGGAATTTGGGCACATTCATAATAATTATTGATTGTAAACACATGATTGACATCGCATGATTTTGCCGTTCGTCTTAAATGGTTCATATGAGTCGAGTCTCACGTTCACTTGTCCTTGTTACAAAGATCACGGTCCCGGAGTCGAGGAGCCTGCTCTTTAGAGTTTCTTTCCACTTTTGTTGGTTGGTGAAGGTGAGGTTTTAATTTCTAGTTATGGAACCCTTACAACCCTTACGTGATTTTTGGCCAAAACGTATCTATATATCTATAGTTTTTGAACCTTATGATTTTCAAATGATTTCACGAAAATGGAGTGATTGATTGATTAATTGAGTGATGAATTGATTGTTTTGGCGAGTAACTATTGTTCACATTGGGCCCGAGGGTAGTGTATTGAGCCAACCGGGAAAGCAAGGGCTGACGGGTAACTCCTGCACTATCCTCACCATTGTGGGATCACCTTTGAATCCACCAGGAGGTTTGGTGGAGGAAGAAATCCCGTGCGTGGGAGTCATGTTCCCGATGTACACCATGATTGGATGGCTGGGTCTTGCAAGCCCGCCATCACCCGGAGGAAGAAGGATTTATTGATTGAAATTGCTAATTGTGCACGGAATTGTTTTTGTGATCACCTAATCCACTAATAAATTGAAGTATTATACACAGTCGGTGAAAGGTTGGAGATTTGCCCTCACTCGCCGGGCCACAAATTGATTGTATTGATAAAATGGATTAGTTGTAACCTCGGGCGATATTATCTCTTCTTTTCTAAATCGTGTTGTTATTTTCCAAAATTATTACCCGAGATTATAACTTGTATGTATGTGCGTAAATATTTATTTATACCCCTCGCTCAGTCCGTGTTGGACTGACACCTCAACCTTTCAGCTTTTGCAGGTTCGTGCTAGGCGGGAATTAGAGTCTAGCCTGTCTTTTATTCGGGTCTAGCACTTCACCTTCATATTTTAGCTCATGTATTGATACTTCTTATATTTTGTATTATGCTTTACCTAATGTCAGAGGTTATATTGTATTGTATGAAATGTTGGTATCTATTAATAAATATGTAAATATGGTACCTATAAGTATTGAATGTTATTGCTTCCGCTTTTATTGATACAATTGTTTAGTGGTATTAATTGAGGGTACCCGCCTAGCTTTTAAGTTTTATTGTCTCCCATTCGCTATAGTTTCGGTTCATGTATGAATTACCCGTTTCATATGTGGATTGAGGCTATAGTGCGGGGGATGTGGCGCCTAGTGTTCCGGGTGCTACATTTCCCTTTTCTCCCTCTTTTCCTATGTCTTCTTTTAGAAAATTCAGGAGATTTTTTCTTCTTACCATGTTTTTTCTCCTTATCATGGAAAGGGGGATTAGAGATTCCAAATTGGTCACAAAATTGACCCAATTGTTTTCTCTCATTGAGATTATGCTTCTTGATTTGTTGATTTAGATTTATTTCATTGCATAAAGCTAACCCTTCTTGTTGGCAAATTCCTATTATTTTGCCATAAGTATCATTGTCATAATTAATATTTACCTCTCATTTTCTAAGAGCTTTCTAACACTTTCAGAGAAAAGAGAAGGTAATGTTAGGAATAGTGCCCTTAAAGCTGATGTTTGTTTTACTATTTCCTTGTAAAATCACAAACAGTCTTTGAATAATAAACGAAATGATTTTGTTCATAGGCAATCACTTCTTTATGTGCTTATTTATGTCTTTTTGGGTTTGACTGTGTTTTGCATGTATTGAACTCCCCTAATCCGATGAGGCCGTTAAGAACTTTGTCGTTATGAGAACGACACATGAAACCAGTTCTTAACTCCATAGTCGAGGAATAGAAACTTTCTCCAAGTCAATAAGTCCGATAAACAGTGGGAGTGTCGACCTTGACTCTGCTGAGACTTGCTTATGTGATTATGTCCTTTTGAAGGATCACTCAGTTTCATGGAGTGATAAGTGCATACGTTGATGCGTTCATAATACATAAGGGTGACTGTTACAAGAACTTCATCACTGAGATGTCCCGCGTGAGAACATTCCTAAATGGGAAAGGAAGTTTCCAGAAACTTCCAGATTAGGAAATATCTCACAGGTCCATGACATGATTCATTAATCCTTAGACTTGAGATTTTATAATGTCTCGTATGAGCTAACTCTATGATCTTTGATATAGGCTCAAAAGGGTGTCACCATATAGACACCTGAACCACAACCTATGTTGGGATTATACAAGTGACATATGTAGAATTAGTAGAATCGATAAAGGACCTACACTTGTTAAGAACAAGAATGATCTCTTACTGATTAAGTTATTTGTAGTCCATTAAATACTAAACCCTTGGCCAAGGTGGATAAAAGATCAAGACATCAAGAAAATGGTGTTTTCTTGGATTGAGATCTAAATGGATATGAAACGATCTTAGCTTTAAAGATCAAGAATATTTAGGCTGTGAGAATATTCCCATGCCTTAGTTCTTGATTGAGAGATGAAGTTGTAGGAGGATCGTATTTCACTGATTGTCATTGACTGAAAGGTTCTTCGATTCATTTCGTTGTTCGGCTAGGGATCACACGCCTATTGCTAGATTACGGTAGTGTGATCTGTGTAGTGATTAATTAATTAGGGAATTAATTAATTGTTGTCACTACTAATCGAATAACAAACCTAAAGGGTCACACACAAATACCAGAATACAAGGGTTATGGTAGGATGTTAATATTATTAACGAAGGATCAAAATAGTTGATCGAAACGAGGCATAAAACGTGACTGCTGGCACGTGTCATGTACACGTGGCTGCCACGTGTAGGACCAATGTGGCTTCACGCGTGGCCTCGTTCGTATGGTTTATTCCACACGCGAATTCTTTTCTAGAATTAATTAATTAAATTATAATTAATTAACTTTGGTCTTTTAATTAATTATGAATTAATTATTATGACTATTCTCAAATAAACTTAACCCAATAAATAATTAATTGGGAATTAAATTATTTATTGAATATTGACTTTCCTATTGTAGGAGAGAGAAGATTATTCTTGCAAGACTTGGAGAACAAGTTGGGAACTTATTCTTCCAACTAAATTAATAATTAAATGATTACTTATTGAGCAAGAAAACAAAGCCCATTGGTTCTTGGAACCCTAGTAGGTTCAAACCCCACTAGTATTTAAACTAGGGGAGGTGCTTCTCTTATGCTTTAGACCAACACTCAAGAAGTGTTAAATTTTTGAGAAAATCCAAAAGAAAAGTTTTCAAAGTAAATCCTAGCCTAACACAAGCCATAGAACTAGAATTCTCACTCGCTTGATCGTGTTCTAGGACTGGTGTGAATACGCTTTGGAGGGCTCCTAATTTGGAGGCTAATTCGAAGGTCGTTCGAGGGATTTCGCTTGAAGGGTGTTCGTTAAGCGGTAACGACATCACTAGAAGCTTCTACCTTTGTAAGTTTCTAAAACACCCTACGATACGATACGAAAATTGCAGGGCTACGATTAAACTTTTGGAAAATTTTAAACTTTCGCTGCTCAACTCTTCCGTGTTTTCCAACAAGTGGTATCATAACCAGGTTGCAACATTTGTATTGTATCTTTATTAATTTTGGAATTTTCACTAAAAATTCTTGAATTTGGGTGTTAGTTACGTATTCTTGGTTTTTGGTTTAAAAACGAATCTGTCGGATCAAAACTGTTTCTTGAAAATTCTTGAAAAACTGTTTTCGTTTAAATCCGGTTTTAAGCTGTTTTAATCTGGATTGTGTTGAATTGTTTTAATTCGAAACTGAATTGTTTGAATTTATGAAATTGCGATACAAAATCGGAACGAGTGTGTAGACGCGCACCATCGTGCGTGGCCTTAGCGCATCACGCGTATGGGGTGGCGTGCCGAGTACGCCTTAGCGCGGCAATGGCCGAGAGGCTCGCTGGGACGTGTACGCATCAGCGTGCGCAGTGCCCCGAGGCGCGCGAGCTTGGGCAGTTCTGCTACGCGGCGAGCGCGGCCATGTGCGTGGGCCTGTGCGTGCGCTTGCGGGAAATCGTCGGGCGCTTCCGGGAGGCCCCTTGCGGGCTATGTACACGAGCACTGCCAGCTCGCGTGTGCCTTGTGCGCACGCTTGTGGGCGGATGTCACACGCCTCGTGTGGGGTGTTTCCGGACATGTTTCCGTGTTTGTTTTTCGGTTTTCGTTAAAATCCCGTTTAAAAAAATCTTATTTTATTTTAAGATTTGATTTTTATTTTAAAATTATTTATTTTGAAATAATTATAAAATTTAGGATTTTATGAATTAAAGTCAAAGTTCTAATTTTTCGAGAGAATTATAAATATCACTTTGAATGATATTTTTGACAAAAATTTAATTTTGAATTAATTGAGATTTTGTCAATTTGATCCGGGTTCGATTTTGAATAAATTCTTGAATAATGAACTAAAATTCAAATTACTTAAGTTGGTTGTAACTTGACGTCAAGGGAATTTTGAATTTAATTGGTAAATTTAAATTCGAGTGGAATCATGCTACTTTAGGTGATCATGGGTTAGTCTTATTTATGTTTTAAATTCTGCACATAAATGATTTCAATTGGGGTCGGAGCCCTATAGTTGCGCGTTTTCAATTGGGGTTGGAGCCCTACTTATGTGCGTACTGTTATGTGTTTATTATGTGGCTTTCCTTATTATTGTTTTTGGGCCAGGGTATGCCCCGTGTATTTGTCTATGTCCAATATGAAAATTGAGCCATATTACTTTAGGTAAAGAGAGTAGAACTTAGGAAGTGAGGTTTTATTTTCATTTTGGAGACAAGCACCCATGGAATAAGAAGGATCCACAAGGAGCACTTGAAGAACGGTGGCCATAAGAAGACCCCTCAAAATGTTTAGGAGGGTTTCTATTAAATGTAATAGATAGGGCGTTTTTCCATTAAATTCTGTACTCGTATGTGATATGAACTGTCTTATGTGACATGAATGTTAGGACTAGTGATTTTTGAGTAGCTCCCAAAATCATATATAAGATAGGATACCCATGATCATCTTATAATTAGTATCATGCTAGGACATGTTATCTGCTAATTGCTTCTGTGATGCACTTTATGTGAAACTGCATTAAACAAGACAATTAAAATTTGGATAACATTATATGTTGGTGAGGTCATTCCAGACAACATTTTGGAAATTCGAAAATCCCCTTATTCCATACTGAGCAATTTTGAATAAATATATATTTTATCACGGTAATAAAATCCCTAGCATTCCATCAATAGGATTTATGACTTAATAAGTGAAAGTAATTGTTGTCTCACGAGTCGTGGGGAAATTAGTGTAGCTTATTAACTCTTAGTTTCCTGATTAATTACTTTAAATAATTAATATTTCTCGACCATTTTAGAATGGGCGATGTCTCACGAGTTGTGGGTCGTTCCGGACTAAGTTTGGTTGAGATCTTATGATTAATGGGTCCTGCTCAACACTAAAGTAGATATGGATGTCTCACGAGTCGTGGGCCCATGATCGAAAGATTAGTGATGCATAAATATTACTAGGAATTCCATGGGGATGGAATCGGGAATTCGTACCTACCTATAGATTCTTAGATTTTGGATGTCTCACGAGTCGTGGGTCCAAAACTAAGAATGCTTGGAATCTTAGTACCTATTGAGAAATAAGTTTCTTCTAAAATCGTTTGGGATTTATAGACTTTTTAAAAACAGTGGGAGAACATATTTCTAAAGACCTTGATAATATGTAATCCTTATTATTCAGCATGCTCATGATTTCTCTGTTTTTCTATTTAGGTTGTAGTTCTGTGATTCTCTACATTCTGAAATGGAAACCAAAAACCCTTTGGTATCCATCCTCGAATTAAACAAGTTGACGGGGCCCAATTACTCTAATTGGCTTTGGAATCTAAAGATAGTTTTAGATTCTCAAAAGAGAAGATATGTTCTATTCGAGGGAGAGCCTGCCGCTGAAGGCGAGGCTCCGACTCGAGCCGAAAGAGAGGCGATCGCAAAATAGTCTGAAGATAATCTTCAAGCCCATTGCCTCATGTTGGCCAACATGTCTCCGGATATGCAAAGGCAACATAAGTCTATGGAAAACGCTTGGGAGATTTATGATCATCTCGAGTAATTGTACCACCCCAAATAACGTGTTCTAAGGTACAGCACCTCTATGGAGCTCTTTTATCTAAGAATAAAAGAAGGTACAAGTGTCCATGAGCACGGTCTAAAGTTTCTTGCTTTGAACGAGGAACTGACCTCCATGGAAATGCCACTGAGTGAAGAACTCGATGTGGATTTGTTGCTCACATCATTTCCACCATCATTCAATCTTTTTGTGTTAAACTTCAACATGAATCATCCTCATGCTACTGTAGCTAAGTTGATTAGTCAACTTGTGACTGCTGAAGACACGATAAAGAAGGATCATAAGGTAATGATGGTCACTTCCTCTTCTAGGTCTTCTAAAGGCAAAGGGAAGAAAGTTCCCAAGAAGACGGGATCTCTTAAACCCGAAGGAGGGGTTAGAAAGAGAAAGGCCTAGAAGAAGAAAGATCAGAGAGAGGACGTTTACCACCAATGTGGCAAGAAAGGGCATTGGAAGAGGAACTGCCAAGAGTACAAGGATACTCTAAAGAAAGGTACGTTTATTGTTGAAGTAAATCTATCTATTGATTCTAATTCTTGGGTACTTGATACCAGCTGTGGAGCTCATATCTATAATGATGTACAAATGCTAAATGAGGTTCGATAGCTCAAAGAAGGAGAATACGTCTTGAAGGTTGGGAATGGATCAAACGTTCAAGCTCAAGCCATTGGGACGTGTAGATTAGATTTAGGTGTCTTTACTTTAGTTTTGAATAAAGTCCTTTTTGTACCTTCTATTATTCGTAATATCATTTCCATTCTAATACTTGATTGTGAAGGATATGAGACTTTTTCTAGAAATGGAAACTTTTATCTTAAGAAGAATAAAACTTCCGTTTTACTTGGTACATTATCTAATGGACTTTATACAAATAAAGACGCTAATATTATGAATATACAACAATTAAACAAACGCAAAAGAGATGACAAGATCTCGGCTTCTTTATGGCATGCACGTTTAGGCCACGTTCCAAAGACAGGATTGCTAAGTTAACTAATTTAAGATCATTCTACAATAATGAACTTAAAGAGTTAACTCATTGTGAATCATGTCTTAAAGGAAAGATGGCCAAAACTCCCTTTAATGGTAAAGTGGAATGTGCCACTAAAGTATTGGATTTAATCCATACTGATGTTTGTGGACCACTTAGTGTAAGTACGAGAAACAATCATCAGTATTTCATAACCTTCATAGACGACTTTAGTCGTTTTGGTTATGTGTACTTAATGAAGTATAAATCCGAAGCCTTTGAAAAATTCTTGGAATTTCAAAAGGAGGTTGAGAACCAAATCGGTCACAAGATTAAGGCACTTCGATCTGATCGAGGTGGCGAATATCTAAGTGACGAATTCCTCAGTCATCTCAGAGATAATGAAATTATCTCTTAGTGGACTCCTCCGGGAACTCCTCAATTAAGTGGAGTTTCGGAGAGAAGGAACAAAACCTTACTTGATATGGCTCGTTCCATGATGAGTTTCACTGAATTGTCACCTTCATTCTGGGGTTATACCCTAGAATCAGCAGTTAAGATTCTTAATCTTGTTCCCTCCAAATCTGTACCCAAACCCCATTTGAGATGTGGTTTGATAAAATCCCTAACTATTCTTACTTAAGAATTTGGGGTTGTCCTGCTTACGTGAAGAGGACAGTGGGAGATAAGCTTGAAGCTAGATCAAGCTTATGTAACTTCGTAGGATATCCTAAAGAGTCAATAGGATATTATTTCTACGATCCTCTTGAACAAAAGGTCTTTGTGTCAAGAAACGCCACTTTTCAAGAGGACTGGTTCCTTAAAGAAAAGAAAGGCAAGATCGCAGAACTCGAAGAAGTTCGAGACCAAGGTCCCACGCTAAGTTATGAGAAACACGTCCCTCAACCAATCCAAGAGAGTGATACACGTGAAAAACCTTCTCAAGTAAGATGTTCTGAATGCATTCCTAGACAACCAGAGAGATGGTATGATTTTCTCCACCAAACATCTCAAATGGATAATGATCTATTGACTTATGAGGAGGCACTGTTAGATTCGAACTCTGAACAGTGGAAAGAACCGATGAAATCCGAAATGGATTCCATGTACTTTAACCAAGTTTGGACCTTGGTTGATCCACCTGATGAGATCAGGCCCATAGGGTGTAAATGGATATATAAGCGCAAGCTTGGAGTAGATGGAAGTGTGGCAGCCTTTAAAGCAAGATTAGTTGCTAAAGGTTTCACTCAAAGACCAGGTGTAGACTTTGATGAAACCTTCTCCCCCAGTTGTAATGCAAAAGTCCATTAGGATATAGCTTGCTATTGCAGCGTATTATGACTACGAAATATGACAAATGGATGTGAAAACTGCCTTTCTTAATAGAGACATTGACAAAGACATTTACATGGAGCAACCCTTGGGTTTCACATTCATTGGGAGCGAACAAAAGGTTTGTAAGCTCCAACGTTCAATCTATGGATTGAAACAAGAGTCTAGGAATTGGAATATTCGGTTTGATGAAGCAGTCAAATCTTTTGGCTTTATTCAAAATCTGAATGAATCCTGCATGTACAAGAAAGAATTGGAAACCTCGGTTTAATTTCTGATACTTTATGTGGATGACATCCTTCTCATTGGGAATGCGAAGGATGACATGAAAGTAACAAAGTCTTGGTTATCGAACCAATTTGAGATGAAGGATCTTGGTGATGCATCCTACATTCTCGGCATTAAGATCTATCGGGATAGATCTAAGTGATTTTTAGGATTATCACGGTCGGTTTACATAGACAAAATACTAAAGAGGTTTAGTATGGAAGAATCCAAACCTGGAGAACTTCCAATGGGCCCACGAATAGTTATTTCAAAGAAGCTGTGTCCCAAGACTAAACTTGAAAAGTCCAGGATGTCCAGAATCCCTTATGCATCAACTAGAGGAAGCATAATGTATATGATGCTATGTACTGGACCGGATGTGGCTTATGCACTTAACGTGACTAGTCGATTCCAATCTGACCCTGGTGAAGGTCACTGGACTGCTGTAAAGAACATCCTTAAGTACTTGATAAGAACTACGGATTTGTTCTTGGTTTACGGAGGCCAGCAAGATCTTGTCATTACGGAGGCCAGCAAGATCTTGGTTTACGGAGGCCAGCAAGATCTTGTTATTAGAAGATCTTGTCGAAAACTTCCAGATTAGGAAATATCTCACAGGTCAATGACATGATTCATTAATCCTTAGACTTGAGATTCTATAATGTCTCATATGAGCTAACTCTGTGATCTTTGATATAGGCTCAAAAGGGTGTCGCCATATAGACACTTGAACCACGACCTATGTTGGGATTACACAAGTGACATATGTAGAATTAGTAAAATCGATAAAGGACCTACACTTGTTAAGAACAAGAATGATCTCTTACTAATTAAGTTGTTCGTAGTCCATTAAATACTAAACCCTTGGCCAAGGTGGATAAAAGATCAAAACATCAAAAAAATGGGGTTTTCTTGGATTGAGATCTAAATGGATATGAAACGAACTTAACTTTAAAGATCAAGAATATTTAGGCTCTGAGAATATTCCCATACCTTAGTTCTTGATTGAGAGATGGAGTTGTAGGAGGATCGTATTTCACTGATTGTCATTGACTGAAAGGTTCTTCGATTCATTTCGTTGTTCGGCTAGGGGTCACACACCCATTGCTAGATTACGGTAGTGTGATCTGTGAAGTGATTAATTAATTAGGGAATTAATTAATTGTTGTCACTGCTAATCAAATAATGAACCTAAAGGGTCACACACAAATGCCAGAATACGAGGGTTATGGTAGGATGTTAATATGATTAACGAAGGATCAAAATTGTTGATCGAAACGAGGTATAAAACGTGAATGTTGCCGCGTGTCATGTACACGTGGCGACCACGTGTCACACGGCTAACGTGGCAGCCACGTGTCACGCACACGTGGCTTCACGTGTGGCCTTGTGTGTTTGGTTTATTCCACAAGCGAATTCTTTTCTAGAATTAATTAATTAAATTATAATTAATTAACTTGGGTCTTTTAATTAATTATGAATTAATTATTAAGACTATTCTCAAATAAACTTAGCCCAATAAATAATTAATTGAGAATTAAATTATTTATTGAATATTGACTTTTAACTTTAGGAAACTTGAAAAGTCCAACTTCCTATTGCAGGAGAGAGAAGATTATTCTTGCAAGACTTGGAGAACAAGTTGGGAACTTATTCTTTTAATTAAATTAATAATTAAATGGTTAATTATTGATCAAGAAAACAAAGCCTTTTGGTTCTTGGAACCCTAGTAGGTTCGAACCCCACTAGTATTTATACTAGTGGAGGTGCTTCTCTTATGCTTTAGACCAACACTCAAGAAGTGTTAAGTTTTTGAGAAAATCCAAAAGAAAAGTTTTCAAAGTAAATCCTAGCCTAACACAAGCTATAGAACTAGCATTCTCACTCGGTTCATCGTGTTCTAGGACTGTTGTGGATAAGCTTTGTAGGGCTTCTAATTTGGAGTCTAATTCGAAGGCCGTTTGAGGGATTTCGCTTGAAGGGTGTTCGTTAGGCGGTAACGACATCACTAGAAAGCTTTTACCTTTTTAAGTTTCTAAAACAGCCTACGATACGATACGAAAATTACAAGACAACGATTAAACTTTTGGAAAATTTTAAACTTCCGCTGCTCAACTCTTTCGTGTTTTCCAACAGGTAAACCATCAATGAATTTGGATTTTCAATGAGCACTATTAGACTCTGGAAGTTCCATAATTCTGCTGAAAAAGATATCTTTATACCATCTAAATGATGTAAGGGTACGACATCTAAGATTCTGGAGTAATGTTCTGATAGTTTCACTATTGTCAGACCATCTTCCAGTAAAATGCTCTATAATATTAACTATCAGAGTGGAAACAACATTTCCAGTATTAGTACCATTTTCTTCTTTAATGGTATTCAAAATCTCATCTTTATTATCCTGAGTAAGATAATTATCCCACCATCCTTTCAATTAGCCAGTAAAACCTGCTATAATCATGTTAGCAATATCCTTATCTCTATTACCATTATTCTTACAAATAGTGTTGTACATAAGCATCCTATGAACAACATTGTAGATATGTCTTTCACCAAAACCATCTATATTCCATTCATTGATGTTTTTCCCACTGAAAAATTATTAAAAATATATTCTTGTTCTTCAAGAATAAGATCCCGAGGAGTTGGTCGAGGATAATAATACATTCTCTGAGTAAGCTTGTTAGCATACTTAGATAACTTATTAATTTCCTCTTTAACCACTTTCTGATAGTTATCTCTATCACTAATATTTTCCTCAAACTCTTTATTAAGAGTACTGATTTTTAAATCCTAAAATTTTTCATCAAGGATTTTTTCTAAATCAGAAACTGATTTTAATTTAAAATTTTTAATAGCAGGAGGTGGGTGGATACTAGGAATGATTTTACTAGTGTCTTCACTATTCTTCTCAATATGCAAAGAGGCTTTTAAAACATTAATATCAGAAATAATTTTTTCAATTCTTTTGCTTAATGAAGAAATATTTTCCCCTAAAACAATCAAAAACATGTTAGTATAGTTATGCTGCTTAACCATACTATTCATATGATTTAAAGTAATAGGTAAAGTTTCACTTTCAAATAATTTTTGAAAAGCAGTATCATCTCTGATCTCATTACCTCTGCCAATTTGGAAAGAATGCAGAGGAGGAAAATTTGTTTTAATAATTTCCCCACTAGAAAATCTATAATCTCTTTCAATAACAGAGATATAATTTTCAACATATTTGGTTATAAACCAAGGAACAAAAGATATTTTCACATTTTTTTCCGAAAGATCTTTATAGAATTCTTCTTGAAATAATTTTCTATCTTCTTTTGAAAATTTTTGAAAAAGCCATTTTTTGAATGGTTCCCATTTGGGAAGATTGAAATCTTGTTAAATTTGTGTCCTTGCCGTAGATCCCGGACTAAAATCAATTTTGGGTTTAAAATCCATTAAATAGAAAAATTCATTTTTGAAGCAGTTATATCTGCATCATTGATATATAAACACCTTTCACTATATTGACAGGTTGAATTTTTAATTCTTCAACCTTTCCAAAATTAGATTCTTCAAGAGATTCTATTTCTCTTATATGAGAAGTAGATAGTCTTGAAGGAGATTGAGTATAATAATTAACAGGAGAAATATGATGATGAGATTTAGATCTGGAATAAGATCTAGAAGTTTCTCCTATAGATCTCCTAGATTGTTCAAAACTTATTTAAACATTTCCTTCAGGGGTTTGGATAATATTAGTAGGATTATAACTAATATTGGGTTGAGCAGGAATTGCTTGCTCTATAACCCAATTTTCTGGAAAAGTTATTTCTTCCCATTTAATAGATCTACGAGTAGTAATCTCAGATCTATGAAATTGGTTTCTATGAGAATAGTTTCATCTAATGGTTTTTCAGCCATTTTGCATTGGGGATTAAGGGTCTGAAGGGGTTTGTAATAAATTCTATAACAAACACATATAATTTCATATCCGGGGGGCATAATTGTACCCATGAGTCTTTATATTATGAGTTAAAACATCCAAAATATTAACATCAAATAAAGATAATTGCAGATTCGGATAAACATTAAAATAAACTGGGCCATGAGCCAAACTGGATTGTATAATACCCATTAAAGATTGTTTCCATATTAAATTTCTACCGTCCCTAAGAGCTGCTATGAAACTATCAGGTAAACCTTCTAAAAAGTTAAAGGTTTAAAAGCAACTTGGACTAAGCCAATATGTGTAAACTTATAAATACCTTTGTATTTATTCAGATCTCTATTAGTGAGTAATTTAATAATCATTTCCTCTTTATTAAGAGTAATAGTTTCTTCAGTGGTTTTAACCACTTGCTTAAAACTGAACCTATCAAAAGTTCCAAATTTAGAAATAATTTTTGGATCTATTTTAGGAATAGTCCATTTATTCAATAAATCTAAATTCTGAAGAATATCATATTCCTCTTCAATACTGTTTTGAACAATATCTTTTTTTCTTATGATATTCCTTATGAATTTAATTTAAATTTTATTTTATTTATTAATATAATATTTATGCTGAATTAAAAAATAATTTTTAATAATATTATATATGTGAAATAGTGTATAAGGGTATAATAGGAATTTTACTTTTTTTCTTTGACCATTTGGGATGAGGGGGCGGTGAGTTTATTTTAAAAAACCAGGGCTTTTTAAATCAGTTTCTTTTGATAGGGTTTTGTATAATACTTTCGATTAACACAGGGTTTTAGGGGTTGTTAACTCATGGGAATAATCTTAGAGTCTCGTTATTCTTGATCTTGAAAGTTAAGTTCGTTTCATATCCATTTATACCTCAATCCAAAAAAACCCATTTTCTTGATGTCTTGATCTAAATCTACCTTGGCCAAGGGTTTAATATTTAATGGATTACGAACAACTTAATCAGTAAGAGATCATTCTTGTTCTTAACAAGTGCATATCCTTTATTGATTCTACTAATTCTACATATGTCACTTGTGGAATCCCAATATGGACCGGAATTTAGCTATCTAAAGCCGACATCCTTTTGAGTCCATAACAAAGATTACATAGTTAGCTCATATGAGACATTACAGAATCTCAAGTCAAAGGATTATTAATCACGTCATTGACCTGTGAGATATTTCCTTACTTGGAGGTTTCTGGAAACATTCTTTCCCATTTAGGAATGTTCTCACACGGGACATCTCAGTGATACAGTTCATGTAACAATTACCCTTACGGATTACGAACGCATCATCATATGCACTTCCCACCCCATGAAACTAGGCGATCCTTCTCAAGGATGTAATCACATTAGCAAGTCACAACGGAGTCAAGGTCGACACTCCCATTGTCTATTGGACTCATCGACTTCGAGAAGTTTCTAATCCTCGCCAATGGAGTTAAGAACTTGTTTCATGTGTCATTCTCATAAGGCCAAAGTTCTTAACGGCCTTATCGGATTAGGGGAGTTCAAAATATGTAAAACACAGTCAAACCCTAACAAACATAAAATAACACATAAAGAAGTGTAGCCTATGAACAAAATCATTTCGTTTATTATTCAAAAACTGTTTGTGATTTTACAAGCAAATATTAAAGCAAAACCTCTACTTTAAGGGTACTATTCCTAACAGTCAGCAAACTGACGAGATCGAAAATAGGAGTGCAATAAATATGCTTACCTACCGAAATAAATGAGGAGGTATTTATACTCAGCTGCGGAGTGGTGGCGGATGCCGTGTGACGTGCTTAGTTTGACATTTGGCGCACTATTTTGGTGCATTCAATGCATGACCAACCACTTACTCCGTAAATAGTTAGCAGCCATGTGACCACTTATCGAGCTAGATGGGGGTCAAGGAGTGCTCGAGTTTGAGTTCGGGGGTTGGGTTTAATTCTAGTAGGTGTTGCCTGTTGGAAAACACAGAGTTTACACAGCGAAATTTTATTTTATTTTCCAAAAGCGAATCTTAAAACTTGCAATGTTCGTTTCGAATCTAAGGGGGTTTTAAGAAACTTACGAAGATTGAAGCTTTCTTGTGATTTTAATATCGCCTATCAAACACTATTCGTGCGGAATATCCCTCAAACGGTCTTCGATTAGATCCCAAAGTAGGTAATTCCTCAAAAGCGTATCCACACCAGTCCTAGATCACGATCAAGCTATTGAGAATGCTAGTTCTGTGGTTTGTGTTTTTGCTAGGATTTTCTTTGAAAATTTTTCTTTTTATTTTCTCAAAAATAATTAACGCTTCAAGAATGTTGGTCTAAAAAATGAGAGAAGCACCACCACTAGTATTTATACTAGTCGGGTTCGAATTTCCCTAGGGTTTCCCAAACCTAGTGGGTTTTGATTTCTTGCTCACTAATCAACTAATTAATTATTATCTTTTAATTGAAAATAAGGTCTTAACTTATTCTCCAAGATAATGCAAGAGATCCTCTCTCCTACAATGGGAAGTTTGGCTTATTAACCATTATCTAATATAAAGTCAAAGGTCAATTTATTCAATAAATAACTTAATTCATAATTAATTATTTATTGGGTTAATTATTTTGAGAATGGACTTAATAATTAATTCATAATTAACTAAAAGACAAAAATTAATTAATTATAATTTAATTAATTAATTTTAGAAAAGAATTCACGTGTGAATTAAATCACACGTTCGAAGCCATGGCTGCAGCCACGTGTACAGCCACAGTACATGACACGTGGCAGCCACGCAAGCCCCGTGACATGTGAAGTCACGTGTTCTCGACACGTGGTAGCAGTCCACATGTTCATGGCTCCAATTCAATCAACAATTTGATCCTTCGTTAACCCAATTAACATCCTACCAAAACCCTCGTGACCAGGCATTTGTATATGACCCTTTAGGTTCATTATTCAACTAAAAGTGACACTAATTAATCAATTCTCATAATTAATTAGTCAGTCCACAGATTACACTACCGTAATCTAGCAATGGGTGTGTGACCCCTAGCCGAACAATGAAATGAATCGAAGAACCTTTCAGTCAATGACAATCAGTGAAATACGATCATCCTTCAACTCCATCTCTCAATCAAGAAATTAAGGCATGAGAATAACACTTAGAGCCTTGTTATTTTTTATCTTTAAAGTTAAGTTCGTTTCATATCCATTTAGATCTCAATAGAAGAAAACCCCATTTTCTTGAAGTCTTGATCTTTTATCCACCTTGGCCAAGGGTTTAATATTTAATGGACTACGAACAACTTAAGCAGTAATAGATCATTCTTGTTCTTAACAAGTGTAGGTCCTTTATTGATTCTACTAATTCTACATATGCCACTTGTGTAATCCTAACATAGCCCATGGTTCAGGTGTCTATAATGCGACACCCTTTTGAGTATCTATCAAAGATTACAGAGTTAGCTCATATGAGACATTAACGAATTTCAAATCAAAGGATTATCAATCACGTCATTGACTTGTGAGATATTTCCTAATTTGGAAGTTTCTGGAGGCTTCCTTTCCCATTTAGGAATGTTCTCATGCGGGACATCTCAGTGATGAAGTTCTTGTAACAATCACCCTTATGTATTATGAACGCATCATCGTATGCACTTATCACTCCATGAAATTGAGTGATCCTTCAAAAGGACATAATCACATGAGCAAGTCTCAACGGAGCTAAGGTCGACACTCCCATTGTCTGTCGGACTCATCGACTTGGAGAAGTTTCTAATCCTCGCCTATGGAGTTAAGAACTTGTTCCATGTACCGTTCTCTTAAGGGCAAAGTTCTTAATGGCCTCATCGGATTAGGGGAGTTCAAAACATGCAAAACACAGTTAAACCCAAATAGACATAAATAAGCACATAAATAAGTGATTGCCTATGAACAAAATCATTTCGTTTATTATTCAAAGATTGTTTGTGATTTTACAAGGAAATAGTAAAGCATAAATGTTGTTTTAAAGGTACTATTCCTAACATTGCCTTCATCCGATGTCGAACTTAAAGGGATAGATCGATTAGTGACATTGGTGGCCACATGTCGCCTTTTGAGGTCACCACATAACTGGGTAGGGTCGTACCATGTCAGTAGTAATCTATACTATAATATATAGAAAGGGTGTTTTTGACCCAAATTATAACAATTTTGACTAAATGGAATTTTGTGATTTTTTTGAATTTTTTTATTCTTTAAAAATTATTTCATCGGTCGGTTAACTTTTCATACTATTTAATATTTTAATTATTTACTAAATCCCACTAATTAAGACATTGATCTCTTAAATTTAGAAAATTATAACTAATATCATTTTATTTATGTCAACTAATTTTATACAGATATTTGACTTTCCAAAATATAAAATTTAAACACATATAAGGTAATAGACACAAATATAGAATACATTAAATTTAGAAAAATATAATTAATATCATTTTATTTATATCAACTAATTTTATACAAATATTTGACTTTTCAAAACAAAAAATTTAAACACGCATAAGGTAATACATAAAAATATAGAATATATAATTAAAGTAAATTAAGCAATTAATCCCCTTTAATGATGCTGAGTTTGTATACATCTCTGGTTTAATTTATAATCCATACTATAATTGAGCCAAATCATTGATTAACCCTTGAATTTTTTTTTAAACTTATCGGGATGAAGTTGACTAATTTATAGAGATAAAATTGATTTTTTATTGTCTCTCTATAATTATATTCATTCATTCGCAACATTTTATTCGCAACATTTTTACGCCATTAGTTTTGGCACAAGCTTTGAATATAACTCAGATAATCTCTTCTTTGATTGGATCTATTCTTACACCATACATCATATATTACAGTAATAATGATTCACAACCTATTTGTACTTTTTATTTGTATACTAATTCGTTTTTTTTTTCCTCTTTTTACTTTTATAGAGAAATACTTTCTTTTAAAATTTTTGTTCAGCTACCGTGTGTAATAATGTAATTATATATATATAGTTGTTCAATGATAATTTATGTATTTTTTGGAGTTTTTTGCTTGGATACCCCCCTGTGTTATGCCTAATTAGCACTCTGAACCCTGTGATTATATAAATTAGCACTGAAAACCCTGTGATTGTATTAAAGTTAGCCGTCAAAACCCTACAACCACGGCTGTAGGGTTTGAAATTCTAATTGAGTGCTAATTTATTACAATCACAGGGTTCGCTTTGAGAATTTTCAAATCACAGGGTTCTGAGTACTAATTAGGTATATCACAGGGTTTTTGATGTAATAAACTCGTATTTTTTGTGCGTTTATGTTTTTTTTTTCATGGTTTTCTCTTAATTTTTTGATTGAGAAATATATCCTTTTGAAGTATTGGTTCAAGTACACTGTGTGAGAAGGTAATTTTATATATATATATATATATATATATATATATATATATATATATATATATTTAGTGACAATTTATGAATTATTTCACCGTATACATCATATGAACTGAGATGTAATGTAACGCCCGAGCGCGAGACGTCACATCCCCCACACCATGACTTGACCTGTATATGAAATGGGAAATCCATACACGTGCCAAATCTTGGCGAACGGGGACACAACGCACTCACTACGCTAGACGAGAACTAACCCTTAGACCAAATCAACAACAATTACAATAACAAAGTAGCATAAGAGCGGAATCATATAAACATAATACATACATTGAGCCATCAAAGCTCCATATATCATCAAAATGAATACAAGTATCAAAGTTAACGGCCCAAACGGCCTAATACAATTCAGGTACGCTCCAAACATTCATAAGATCATAATAAGCAAAAGTATGAGTGAATACATAAAAGAAATGCTAGACTCTAATGCAAGACTCCGAAAGACTCGTATTCCCGCCTAGCACTTCCCACCTGCACAAGGAAACGGAAAACAAAACCTGGTTCAGTCTTAAAGAAACTGGTGGGTATAAAACAGGCATAATACAATAATACTGCTGAATTTAAACATATCCATGCAAGCTATAATCCCGAAGGAGGTTTTAAAAATAATACCCAAGTGGAGAAAACCAAGAAAGACAACGAACGGGATTATAACGAAAATTTTCAACCATTAGGTCATTCGTGAGCCGGTGAGTGGCTAAATCTCCAACCTTCACCTCGTGTATCATTATCATTCATTCTTTAATGATCACACACATAATCTTTTGTGCTCATTCATTCGATCGTTCATTCAATCATTCATATACACCTTTTTCCTCCGGTTAGTGGACGGGTTTGAAAAGCCCGACCACCCATTTATTATGGCTAGTGGGGTACATGAATCCCCAAAATCCCGATTCCCATTCCTCGCTAATCTCCTAGCGAGGGCCGGAAACATCGTGATTTGGTGGAACTAGTGCATAGGATCCCCGTCAGCCCTTGTTTCCTCGGTTAGCCACGTACACTAAGTCCCATGACTCCTATTCATTGTGATCAATCAATTCTCGTCAAAACATTAGGTAGGGATTCATAAAGTAAAAGCTTTACGTTGAAAACATGAACTCCTTGAAAGACTCGAAATATATATATATGGCCAAAATCTTGCACATTAGGGTATATCGGGTCATTTAACTAATAGAAAAAAAACCCACCTGATTCGCACAAGAAAGACACAAGGACCTCACTACCCGACCTCGTCTCCTACTGGACCAAGATCTGTGTAACAGAAGTAGTGTGAGACTCAATATGACCATAACGATGTACGACCATGCAATAAACGTGATATGAAGTGCATGAACAAGAATAATCATGTGATGGAGGTGTTCATATACACAATTAAGGTCACGTAAGTAGATAACCAAATTATTCATTCAATTCATGAAGAATTAGTATTCATTCATGCTCATTCATTTGTTAAATTCCCAAATCAATTCACGCATTGATCCATAATTGAGCTTCACGTATAAATATTACATAATCCATGAATCAATTCCATATCACATCATAAGGAATCATATAACATTCAATATTCACAGACAAAGCTCATAAAATACGTAAAATAGGCATACAATTTAATACATAGAGCAAGCCACATATATACATAAAAACAGGGGAGATACGGGCATGTCTCTCTCGCAGCACAAACGGGGACCCGAGTGTGACTCACATCAGTAGCCTAGTCCCCAGTTCTGACATGGGGTGTCTCAAACATAGTTATAAGTGAGACACGCCCGTGTCTCGGTACAAAAGGTTTTCCTTCATGAATTGGCTGGTGACACTGGCGTGTTTCATTTCACGCTTTGAAGCTGACATGCCAGTGTCTTACACCAGTCACCATCATCTTCGAGAATCAGCTGTAAAAACACACATATACACACTTGGCTTCCCCTGTTCCATGATAGCAACAATAACAACAACATATACAATAACTTGGCCAAGGAATTCATCACAAAAAACTTGGAAAAATCATGTACTTCAAGCTCCCAAACAAGAATTCATATAAATATGCTGAAAGTTCTTGTTAAAACTCTATTTTTCATGCATGGAGCTCAAGCTCTTTTAATGGCAACTTATGTATTATTCAACCAACACTTATTATTCAACCAACACTTAATCCATGCTTGTAGAAGTGAAGAGGAAGTTAAGATGATCATGTTTCATGTATAGAAACTTAATTTAAGCCATAGATAATTATAAGACAAGAATCAAGCTTCATCTTCATTATTCATGCTCTTCTTCTAAGTCTAAGAATTTTTAACTTAACCCATGCTTTCTTTGGATGAAAATATGCATGAAGATGAGGAGAATTCAATTCAATCTTTACCTTGGAAAAAGAATGGAAAGTGGCTACTCTTGAGCTCAAAGTTTGGAGGATCAAAAATGGGGTTTCTTGGTTCTCCTCTTCCTTTCTCTTCGGCTGCTGCTGATCGAACATAATGAAAGGAAAAAGAAGGAGTTTCAGCTCTTAAGGGTGAAAAACCGGGTAAACAAACGGGTCGAACCGAGTCTGGAATTGATTAGAATGGTTAGGTTAAACTATAAGGTCGCATTGACTGAAATTTGCTTCGTTGGGGATTCAAACGACATCGAAAAGGTATGATATCAATTTCATTGGATCCGAATCGTCGAAACAAACCCAACGCTAAAGACGGATCTCGAATCCGAGGTCCCAGTCTCAAGATATTCACAAAATAGTTCAGGGTGGGCTATTATTCAAATAGGTCCCTAAACTTTCAAAAAGTGACAATTAAGTCCAAGGCTTACTTTCAATCAAGCCCATAACTTTCAAATAAGTTGAAATTACCCCCTCGGCATACATAAATCATACAATTTCATAAAATTAACATCAGATTCTTGTAATTCATAATTTTACAAATCCGATCATATATTCATATCCCAATTTGAAATATAAACGGATTTAGACAAATAATTCGAATTGTAAGTAAATTCAAAACATATAAACGAAAATAAAATCATATAAAACATAAAATAAACACACGTGTCACATACTTGCACGCACGAAAAATAGGGCGCTACATGTAAGATTTTTTTTTTTACAATACATTTATAATTTAATATTTTGTAGTGCTACTTAAATATTCATTTATAATTTTTTCTTCATGTTTTAATTCAGAAATATCTTCTTCTGAAGTTTTGTTCAAGTACCGATCAGTGACGAGGTAATTTTTATACATATCTTTAATTTGTTCATGAATAAATTATATATTGATTATATATTTTTTTAATACTAGCATATCACTCACGAAAACTATGTTACAAATCCTTTTTTTTGAACAACCCCGTGATTTTAAATTATTTTAATATTTATAAATTTTTATTGTGATCTTAAAATATTTTAATAAATTAATAAATTAATTTTAAAATATTGCATGGTTTGTAAACAAACAGAAATAAACAATTAACTTCATCATGATGCATTTATTTTGGAAAGTAATTATTAATATATTGACTAAAACATTTAATTATAAATTTGAATTTTGCTTTTGGAAGTCATAAGTTGATATATATTTGGAGTTTGCTTTTGGTAATAAAATTTAATAAAAATGAATAGAAAATAAAGTATTGAATGAATTAGTGGGTTAGTAATTGTCATTAATAAATTTAAAATTATATGTTTGTATATTGACATATTTCATATATAAAAATGATTATCTTCGTTTCTCATTAAATTATGTGTAGCACCCAAGATGATAGACACCACATCCCTCGCAATATAAGTCTAGTCCACGTATGAAATGGGTAGTCCATACATGAATTGAACTCATAGCGAATGGGTGACAAAGAAAATAACAAAACCTGTCTAGGCGGAATCTAACCCTGTACCAACCAATCAACGAATATGAATGCGGAAGCAAGGCAATCATATATTCATCGTTTAAAAATGTAATTACAATTCAAATAGGAATGTAAATACGGGTTCAATTAATCCGAGAATTTATCCTAACCTATCCCGAAAAATACAAATCAATAACATACAAACGGGTTCGACTAGGGCCCTAGAAACCTGTCCCGAGTTCTATAAAACGATAAAGAATACACTATGACCTACAAAGCCCAAATACAAAGCAGGAAAGGAGTATGTAGAACAATGCAATGAGTACAGGACCGAGACTCGAACAAAGACCTCGACAGACTCTCGCCTAACGACCAAAGGACCTGCAAGACAGAACTAAAAACGACAAAGGAGGGGGGGGGGGGGGGGGGTTCAGCCAACTGACTGAGTGAAGGGGTTACACATGCATATATATATAAGCACGCAATCAAGCAGGCGTAATTCCACTGTACTTTATTTGTCAAGAAATCAGGAGTTAGGCATTATGTACGGGTGAATTACATCCAAACATGCAATTAGGTAAACAGGATACATAATGCATGTGTCGATATCTGTAGGACCTCTGTTGATGCCCATTTTACCTTAACCATCCACGGGCTCGGGTGCTGAACAGGGACTGGAGGCATGCCAGAGGTTACGGACATCTATGTACTACATTTTAGGGGACCCGGCGAGAACGGGTATTTATTCCATCCCGGACTCCACTTTCCAATTATTACATGATAGGAACAAGACAGCTAAACAGTCAAGCAAACAGGAACATGATTTATTATAATTAATAGCGGGAAAACATGTACAATTTAACCTCCTTCTTCGATGATGGTTCGGGTAGCTCACCCTAGTCATCCAGGCAAGGTGATCTGCTGGTTCATGGCTCCCTAGACTGGAGTCCCATCTTCCACCAAACCTCCTGGTGGATATCCGGGTTAGTCCAACAGGATAGGACTTGTGCAAGAGTTCACCGTCGGCCTGATACCTCCCCGGCTCCCTCAATACACAAGCCCCTGGGCCCTACGAACAGGTACAAAATCAACACCGGCTAGCCCAGTGCTAGGAGAGCCGGGGGCAATCAGGATCTCGCAAAACAAGCTCAGGGTTAACACTACACGATTTATAAAGCATATTCGGTACACACTCGGTATACAAAATATGGCAAGTTTAATATGAAACCATTTAGCTTATTTTACATCATGCAATGTTATAGGTCGTTTAAAAAAGAAAACCCTCACCTCCATGTGCAAGAAGGACCAAGAGAGAAACCACGAGACTGGAATGTCTCCACCGAGGAGATCACTGTCTAAGAAGGAAACACGGTGTACTTGTGAGACCGACTCAAAATGAGACCAAATAGGACGCACGACAATGTATAAACGCATACAAAGCATGTTCCATATGGTGCATGATTCCAACTTATTCAATTGTATGCAATCGAGGTTCACATAATCATGCCATAGTGATTTAAACAATTTCATAATATACAATAACCATAAATCATGTTGGGACCATACAAGGGACGGGGAAGAACGAATAGAAACGGAAGAAACAGAGTAAACACAAAACCACAACACAATAGGGCATCGCGGCCGCGCCCAAAAGCGTCGCAGCCATGGTGCAACAACAGGAGCAAAACAGGGCAGGCATCGGTGGCCGCGACAAAAACTGTCGCGCCCGCGACCCCCTTCCAGGAGGGTTACTGACCTTACGTCACAGCCACAACGAAAAAAGTCGCGCCCGCGACACACCTCCAGAAGTCAACGAAACAAAACGTCGCGACCGCGTCTCAAAATGCAAGCATTTCGGTCTCGGCCATGATCAAGGTCTGTGCAGAACAGACATGGCGATGGAGTGACAGGAAAACACACACACAAGCCCACGCAACTCCAAAACGCACGGAAATCATACCACAAGGTATATATAATACGTAGATAACATATTTGCAAGTTAGAGCTCCCGAAACGAGCTTAAACACATAAATCCCGAACCCAACACTATTTATCATCTTCTCCAATTAGCCAAATAACACGAATCCAAGACACGAAAGGGATATTAAATCGAAGCACGTAACGAATAGAGCATAAATCTTACCTTGGGTCGTTGATCGGACGGTTGGATCTCGCAAACCCAAGCTCAAGGTTTGATGGCCAAAGGAGAGGTGCCTCTTCTCTTTGTCTTCCTTGCTTGGTGGCTGAAGTTGGGAAGTGGGAGAGAGAGAAAGGGCTTGGCCCTTATGAGCTGAAACGGTTCGGGTAAAACGGGTAAAACGGTATCTGGTCCATTTGGATCGGATTTTAAAACGGTAAGTCAATCAATTGACTTTAGAAAATTAAAAGGTTAATCCATTGATTCCGAATCATCGAAAAGAACTCAATTGTAAGGTTGGAATTTAATTTCGAATTCCCGAGCTCAAGATAGCCATAAAGGTCGAAAACACCCTAATTATAATTAGGCCCCTAACTTGAAAATATTGTATAATTGAGTCCAAGTACATTTAAGTAAATTCTAATGCGTATTAAAATAAACTTCACATTGACACGTATAGCATGCGCGTCACATAAATCATAGAATTACTTAATTAAACTCTCTCGTGATATCGTACCTGGTTTGCGTGAAAAACTGTTGGAAAACACGAATCAGAAAGCAGCGGAAATTAAAAATTTTTCCAACAAAAGGATCTAGGACTCGCAATCGTGTAACCAAATTCGTAGGGATTAGAAACTTACTTTCTTAATTGTCTTTCTTGAAGCGTTTCAAGCCACCCAAGAACGCTCTTCTCGCGGCTTGATCCCCTCTCCTTGGTAAAGCTCGAATATTCAAACTTCTAACTTGAAGCTCTCTAGAGATAGTCCACCAACTTGACTACAATCTAACTAGTAAGGATGCTAGTTCTCTAGGTAGTGTTTAGGCTTAACCTAGGGTTTTGTTTATCTTGGAGAAAGGATGATGTTCAACACATGAACCAAAAGAATTCTCGATTAGCTCTAAGGGGAGCTCGAGCTCCCCTATATATAGGAAGGGGAGGACCGAAAATCCTAGTCCTTATGGGCTAAGGATTTTGGTCCCTCTCTCCTATTACTTGATCATCAAGTAATTTTGACTTTGACTTTGAATTCAAATTCAAATCAACTTTCAAGAAAGCTAAAAATATCCAAACTATTTTTGGATAATTTTATACTTTATTTATTTAAAATAAATAACTTATTTTATCTAATTAATTAATTCGTAATTAATTAACTAGATAATTTTTCTCCAAAATTAGACTTTCTTTTTAATTCAAAATTAAACCAAAGTCTATTAAATAATTAATAAATTAATTATTTAATATATATACAATATATATATATATATATTCACGTGAGACACGTGTCATAATGACACGTGTGGTTTCACACGTGTGGAACCCTCTCGGCCCGATTAACTCGTTTAATCATTTTAAAGGCTCAACTCATGTAACCAAGTTGTTGTGTGTGACCCTCTAGGTTCTCAATTCAATTAGCAGTGACCCCAATTAATTAATTCACTAATTAATTAATAGGTCCACAGATTAAACGACCATAGTCTAGCAACAGGTGTTTAACCCCTAGCTGAATTGGAATGTTCAGATTCGACAGAACCTTTAAGTCATTGATTCATGTGAGATACAATCCTCCTACTTACTATCTCTCAACCAAGATCTAGGGTAAGGGAATAATCAGAACCCTAATAATCCGGTCTTAAAGCTAAGTGCATTTCATATCCATTTGATCTCAATCCAAGAAGCCCTTTTCTTGATGTCTTGATCTACTGCCTTGGCCAAGGACTCCATATGGCATATGAATGACTTACACAATAAGAGATCACCTTGAAAATGCAAGTGTAGGTCCTTTCTTGATTCTCATTCACTTTCATGAATCACTTGTGCAGCCCCAGCATAAGCCTTGAATCAGTTGTCTAAGGCAACACCCTTTAAAGCTTATACCTAAGACTACAGAGTTAACTCATAAAGTGACAAGGAACCTCAAGTCTAAGGATCAATTAATCACATCAATGACTTGTGAGATATTTCCTAATCTGGAAGTTTCCATTTCCTGAAATAGAAACTTCCTTTCCCATTTAGGAATGTTCTCACACGGGGCACCTCAGAGAACTTATTGAAGTAAGCACCCTCATGTATCACGCACGTATCAACTATACTCTTTGCACCTCCATGAAACAAGGTGGTCCTTCTTAAGGGCGTGATCCCACAAGCAAGCCTTAGAGGAGTCAGGTTGAGACTCCCACTGTTTGTAGGACTCATCGGCTTGGAGCATTTTACTAATCATGACTTATGTGATATAGGGCTCGTTTCATAAACCATTTCACCTAAATGGTAGAGTCCTAAAGTCATCAGGATTAGGGGAGTTCTCATACATGCACAGCTAAAGTAAACACATACCAAACAAGAGCATATAAAGAAGTGTTACCTCAATACGTTATTTCATTCAAAGATTGTCTGTGATTACAATAAGGAAAAGCACAAAGCGGATATACAATCGGCTTTCTAGGGCACTATTCCTAACAAAAACAGGGTGTCACAACCTCTCCCCTTAAGAAGGACCTGTCCTTAGGTCCACTGCTTTGAGTTTTGGACTCTAAGCAAAACCTCTCCGTGTTCATCCCAAGCGGGGTTCGCGACCTCCCCGCAGGAATTAGTTCGGAAAAAGGGGTCTTCAAACACGAAGGGGCTTCAACGATCACTGCAAGCTGCTCACGAACTTGATCTGACCATGAGTAGTCCGGATGTCTCGGACGATAGGAGGGTCTAAATGAGATTCAGCTCCCACGGTTTGAATCCATCCTACCCATCCCACAGCTCGGCATCACAAGTGGAGTAGTTAACAAATTTCCACCACTCGTTCTCCAACCCAGACGGGTCTTCTAACCCCACAACAACTTCACGGTTTGAAGTTGGTTTCTTGAACTGCCACTAGCTTAAACACACGGTCTCCGAAGACCTGTTGCAAAGTTCGTTGCACGACACCACCCTTGTCTCACCGGGTAACTAAGGCACTCGTTCACTCCAAAAGCAGTTAATAAACAAACACGTATAGCATAGATTACAGGAAATGCATGATGTACGTGATATGTATGTTTGAATGTACCGTGATTTTAGAAAGCTTCCATTATAGTGATCCGATTTCACATACAATCCTTGTTTGAAGATTCCTCTAAACCTAGTATCATGCCTCGAAACAATCGATGTATTTGCTGATCCAATGACCACCCGATCTCCAATCCACCGTTAACTTTCCTTTCCTTAATAATACTATGTCCAAAGCTCCAATCTTGAGTGTGTACTTGACCTTAGCTCTATTAGTTCATTCTTTGCCACAATATTCGAGCCGCTCGGATGCTCGGCTTTAGCCGCAAGAAATCTAGTCTTCAAATCCTAGTAGCATCCCCCGGTTCACCATTGAAGAACAATTAACGAATTGGCAACTCATCTTATTCATGTTGTGATCTCTCCTAGGTCTCCCATTTTCGACGTTCGATTGAATTGACTCTCACCTTGACTTTTACGGAACATAAGGATTTGGTCGGGTTCCCTTACCCAGTACCTTTCTTCCTGACTCTTGAAATTATCTCATGATTCCATCATCCAGTTTTGTCGTTTAAATTCCCAAGCCTTTCTCGAATACCCATCTTCACCTCCTTAAGCACTTGTCTCTCCTTCCAACCTTGACATTTATCTTTAATGCCACATTTTCCATATATTGTTTATTATACTTCATAACCTGCTTTGGTTGATGGCGTTATGAAACAATTCTTAGTCCTGTTTCACATACCCGCTTGATCTTCCCATATGACCCGCTCGGTTGTGAACTCCTTTGAAAGATAAAACCTTCTAATTCACCCCCTTCCGATATTTCTTTCTTTAAACTCCACCCACCTCGGTCTTGAAATTTCATCGGCTATTAGATCCTTTATTCTATCTCTTGTCACTCTTGTAGGATCCCGTTACCTACAGCTCTCGCATTTCCATTGTTTCTACTAGGAGTTCCCGTTCGAGCAAACCATGAATTTAGGTCACCTCCCAGTCATGCTCTCTCCCTTAAGAATTCCTAACCCAATTCCTTTAATTTGCTCTAATGCCTCTCGAATCAGGTTATCGAGCTCGTCGACTTAGCTTCCTCGGTATAAGTGATCCTAGCAAAACTACGTATCCGGTGACCTTGCTCACCTTCACTCTGAAGTGATTGGTAGGGACAACCACCTAACTCTCCTGTTCCAACCTCCAGTTCTACTTTCCCGAGCCTCGATGTTTCCTCTTTCATTCTTCCCACTTTGCAACCCAAAATTCTTCTTATCTTGATTTGGATATAGCTCGGTTGAAGTAACACTTGATGGTGAAGCAGAGAAAATTTCTTATCAAGTAAACACTAAACAATGCATGTTGGATTAAGATGCCAATGCACGTAGGAAACAATTAAAGGTGCAACACATTAGAGCAATTATATCAAGTAAAGATGCACACATACATATATATAAAGGAGATTTAATAATTTAATACGATGTATAATGTACGTGCTAAGAATGCAATACACCTAGCACCATAATGGTAAACTTTGGCTCGGCAACTTGTTCTTCATTTCTTCAATCATGGGCTTGTCTCGAATTTGTTAATCATCTCTTATTTACCCACGGTCTTCTGAATCTTCAATGCTTCTTGTATCGACTTGTGTGTCTGCACGATCCGAGATTGAAATTCCTTGAACCCAAATTCTTCTACGCCCATGGAATCAATGTCTTGACTTTCCTCAAAGATTAATCCCCAAATGTTGTCCCGAATCTTCCTCTTAGTTGTCACCTTGATCAAAGTTCCCTTGACTTATCCTTTATGAGTTCAAATTGGTGGAATGAACTCGTCCTCCAATTGCTTACACTTGATTTCACAATTTCCTCCAAAAGCTCTTTGCCTTTCTTTATCGTTTCCATTTGCTATTCCATATCTCCCAATTCAACCTCACAACACGACAATTCAGCTTGGATCTTGAAAATAAACTCCAATCCGGCCGAAGATAGAACCTTTAGCATTGTTACTTTCCATAGGTTTTTATTCACCGTGTTGATTGATTTTCTTTAACTCTTTTCAAATCCAACTTCTTCCTTACCCGGAATCCGAAGTATCTCCATTTCCTCTTCTTTTCCTTCTTTGATTATTTGTATTGCTCACCATTAACTGATCCTGGTATATTCTTAATTTTCTACTCTGAACTTGAATTTAAATAGTTTGATTCACTTGGAAGCTCATCCCCGATGATCTTTGTTGCTTATCTCTCAGCAATTGATTTTACCTTAAGTCCTCTTGATTATCCCCGGCTCTTTGTTGATCCAACCTCGACTAAAGTACCTTCGAGATTTTCTTCACTTCTCTCTTGAATGGATGATCCTATGGAATCCGGTTGGATCATTTTTATAGCGTAGGCATACATGTTGCTCTCGTGAAACATAATCATCACACACCCCAAATTCGATTTCATCGAGGATTAACCATCTGCAATAGAGCTTGCAATATTTCCCATACATTGGCCTCCTATTCCAGACTCCACCACTCGAGCCATAACTCCATTTAGGAAAGGCCACAACTCCCGAATTCTTATATATGATCCCCGGTGCGTTCATTACATTTTCCATGCTCGAAAGTAGAGCTTGTGATAGATTATTGTTGTCGTAGAGATTGGCCGTGGTTTGATATTTCCTTCGTAACCTATAAATCATAACTTATTTTGAAAATAAATACATGCGATTAGTGCATGCTCATGACATACCATCAACACTAAGGCACGAAATTGATGCAAAATTCAATACACAATTCAACAAAGTTGAAAAGAACACATTTCAATGTTCAAGAACGATGCAATGCACACGTTGTCAGGTAGTTCCTAAGCCGTACGACCTAGACTTAGACTTGACAAGACATGACACTAGAACTTCGGTTTTATAACCTGGAGCTCTGATACCACTTTAGGATGTAGCACCCGAGATGATAGAAACCACATCCCCAGCACCATAAGTCTAGTCCACGTATGAAATGGGTAGTCCATACATAAACTGGACCCATAGCGAACGGGTGACAAAGAAAAAAAAAATAAAATCTGGTCAGGTGGAATCTAACCCTGTACCAATCAATCAATGAACAAGAATGCGGAAGCAAGGCAATCATATATTCATCATTTAATAATGTAATTACAATTCAAACAGGAATGTAAATACGGGTTCAACTAATCCGAGAACCTGTCCTAACCTGTCCCGAATAATACAAATCAATAACATACAAACGGGTTCGACTAGGGCCCTAGAAATCTATCCCGAGTTCAATAAAATAATAAAGAATACACTATGGCCTACAAGGCCCAAATACAAAGCAGAAAAATAGTATGCAGAACAATACAGTGAGTACAGGACCGAGACTCGAACAAAGACCTCGACAAACACCAGTCTAACGACCAAAGGACCTGCAAGACAGAACTAAAAACAACGAGAGGGAGGGGTCAGCTAATTGACTGAGTGAAGGGGTTACACACGCATATATATATATATATAAGCAGGCAATCAAGCAGGTGTAACTCCACTGTACTTTATTTGTCAAGAAAACAATTGTCAAGAAATCAGGAGTTAGGCAATACGTACGGGGTGGAATTACATCCAAACATGCAATCAGGTAAACAGGATATCTAATGCATGTGTTGATATCCATAGGACCTCTTTTGATGTACATTTTACCTTAACAATCCACGGGCTCAGGTGCTGAACAGGGACTGGGGGCATGCCAGAGGTTACGGACATCTATGTACTACATTTTAGGGGACCCGACGAGAACGGGTATTTATTCCATCCTGGACTCCACTTTCCAATTATTACATGACAGGAACAAGACAGGTAAATAGTTAAGCAAGCAGGGACAGGAGTTATTATAATTAATAGCGGGTAAACATGTATAATTTAACCTCCTTCTCCGATGATGGTTCGGGTAGCTAGTCCTAGCCATCCAGGAAAGCTGATCTGCGGGTTCATGACTCCTCAGACCTTAGTCCCATCTTCCACCAAACCTCCTGGTAGATATCCGAGTTAGTCCAATAGGATGGGACTTGTGCAAGAGTTCACCGTCGGCCCGATACCTCCCCGGCTCCCTCAATACACAAGCCCCTGGGCCCCAGGAACAAGTACAGGATCCACACCAGCTAGCCCAGCTCTAGGAGAGCCGGGGGCAATCAGGATCTTGCAAAACAAGTTCAGGGTTAACACTACATGATTTATAAAGCATTTTTGGTACATACCCGGTATACAAAATATGGCAAGTTTAATATGAAACCATTTGGCTTATTTTATATCATGCAAGGTTATAGGTCGTTTATAAAAGAAAACCCTCACCTCCATGAGCAAGAAGGACCAAGAGTGAAATCACGAGACTAGAATGTCTCCAGTAAGGAGATCACTGTATAAGAAGGAAACACGGTGTACTTGTGAGACACGACTCAAAATGAGACCAAATAGGACGCACGACAATGTATGAACGCATATAAAGCATGTTCCATATAGTGCATGATTCCAACTTATTCAATTGTATGCAATCGAGGTTCATATAATTATGCCATAGTGATTTAAATAATTGCATAACATATATTAACCATAAATCATGTTGGGACCATGCAAGGGATGGCAAAGAACAAACAAAAACGGAAGAAACGGAGTAAACACAAAACCACAGCATAACAGGGCGTTGCGGCCGAGCCCAAAAGCGTCATAGCCGCGGCGCAACAACAAGAGCAAAACAGGGCAGGCGTCGCGGGCGCGATAGAAACCGTCACGCCTGCAACCCCTTTCTAAGAGGGTCACTGACCCTACGTCGCGGCCGCGACAGAAAACGTCTTGCCCGCGACACACTTCCTGAAGCCAACAAAACAGAACGTCGCATGCGCGCCTCAAAATGCAAGTATTTCGGTTGTGGCCGCGACTGAGGTCTGTGTAGAACATACATGACGGAGTGACAACAAAACACATTCACACACAAGCCCACGCAACTCTGAAATGCACGAAAATCATACCACAAGCATATGTAATACATAGATCATATATTTGCAAGTTAGAGCTGTCGAAACGAGCTTAAACACATAAGTCCGGAACCCGTCACTATTCATTATCTTCCCCAATTAGCCAAATAACACGAATCCAAGGCACGAAAGGAATATTAAATCGAAGCACGTAACGAATAGAGCAAAATCTTACCTTGGGTCGTTGATCGGACGGTTGGATCTCGTAAACGCGAGCTCAAGGTTTGATGGCCAAAGGGAAGATGCCACTTCTCCTTTTCTTCCTTACTTGGTGGCTGAACTTGGGAAATGGGAGAGAGAGAAAGGGCTTTGCCCTTTTGAATTGAAACAGTTCAGGTAAAATGGGTAGGGTCAAACGGTATCCGGTCCATTCAGATCGGATTTTAAAACAGAAACGCAATCAATTGGCTTTAGAAAATTAAAAGGTTAATCCATTGATTCCGAATCATCGAAACAAACTCAATGGTAAGGTTGGAATTCGAATCCGAACTCCCGAGTTCAAGATAGCCATAAAGGCCGAAAACACCCTAATTATAATTAGTTCCCTAACTTGCAAATATTGGACAATTGAGTCCAAGTACATTAAAATAAACTTCATGTTGACACGTATAGCATGCGACGTCACATAAATCACGGAATTACTTTATTAAACTCTCTCGTGATGTCGTACCTGGCTTGCCAGAAATACGGGGTATCACATTATGTGTCTAATAATTTGATATTTATTTCCTATGGAAAGATGAAGAAGTCGAAACAATAGTTCCACAGCAAAACTATATATTATTTCATATATATTTATTTTTTATCGAGATATGTGGTATTTAATTTAATTCTTTTTTTTAACAATAAATATTTTTCCTCTTTTCATGAAGCCACCGGAAAATGATGATATTAGCTCAAGTTGAGTAATAGAGAGAATATAAAGAAAAGAACATGACGCTAAAGTTATATATTTAATTATTAAAGCACCACTAACATTTTATTTACATTTAACATATTACCCATCTCATACATTAAAATTATATTGTTATTCTTTTTTGGTTACATACATATATTTATTTTAAGGATAATTAATAAAACATCCCTAATATACCCCAATACTTTTCCTAAACCCCCAATTAGTTTTTTCTATGTTTCAATGATCAATTATTCATGAAAGTTTTCCTAAAGCCCCCTAATTCGCATAAAAAGACTAAAATGCCCGTAATAAAATATGTAAAATTACCCCCCCCCCCCCCCAATGCCCCTTTCTTCTTCTTCTTCTTTTTTTTTTTTTTTTTCCTTTTCTTCTTCCTACGTTTTCAATAGAAAACGCAGGTTTTCCGGCTGTGGCGGTGGCACCGTCTCCGGCCACTCTCCAGAGAAAGGACCTACGTGTTTTAACTCATTTCGACGACACGACTTCATTGGTGGCAACCTCGTCTCATGAAAATGACCGGAGAAGGTCGAAGAAAACCTGTAAATTTTCAATAGAAAATGGGAAATGGGTCTCTCCTTTCCGGCGACATTTTCCGAAGTAATTTGTAAGGATCATGAAGATCTCGACACGATGAATCCATTGAAAGTCACGGAATCAATTTTTGTTAAGCGGTTTGAGAGTTATTGACATTTCTTTTTTAGATCTAAAATTCTTAGATCTGAAACTGGGGACAAATGGCTTCGAATTTTGAAAAACTAATCGAAGATATGGAACGAAGACGAGAGTACATCTAGGGTGAATTTTTTGGGAATTTTTGGACCAACTCTGGCGGTGGTTGACGGTCGTCCGACGAGTTATGGTGACGAAGATGATGATGAGGAAGAAGGGGTATGGAAGAAGCAAAAATGGTGTGGAAAAAGTAAAAAAAATGGGGATAAAATAGACTTTTTAGGTGATTAGGGGGTTTAGAAAAAATATATTGTATATTGGGGATGTTAAATTTATAAAATTTGAATTGGGGGGTTTAGGATAAATAATAAGGATTGTTGGTCCTTATATTTAAGTGTCCCTTTATTTTATGTGTCATCTCTAATATTTTATTTATATTTAACATATTACCCGTGTGATGCATTAATACTATGTTGCTACTTATCTCATTAAAGCTATATTTATTTATTTTACCCATTTTATTTATATTGTGTAATGTAATGTTATTTAATATATATATATATAATTGGAGTTTAAAAAAATAATCCGAATAAGAGGAACTCCTTTATGGCATACTTTTCTTCTTTTTCTTGTTTTAAATTATATTTTTTTTTCAAATTTTAAAAGGGTTCTCTTTGTTTCGATTTATTACTTCGTGTACTTTTTCTCTGTCTCTAAATCCGACTGCAAACTCTAACAAGACTACTCGCACTTATTCAATATCTTCTCTCGATGCTACCCAAGAAGAATTCCATGGCCACAAATTCATTGTGACACCCCGCTCTTTCGTACGTACAAGTCTGTGCCACGTGTGAGTTTATTCCACGTATTTGCGCTTATTTAATTATATCTATGTGTTCATAACTTGATTTAGTTGATATTTATTTATTTAGAAATTGATTTAAATGTTATTTAAATTTTTATATTTGAAATAATTTGATTTAAATGCCTAACTTGTCTTGAGAATGTTCAAATTGATCCGTTATCGAATATCCCTAAACCTTATAAAATGAATTTGTTGCTACGCATGCTAATTTCTTGGAATTAATTAATTATGAATGATTTTGATGTGATTGTAATATATTCAAATGTTTGAGGACTTAATTGAAAATAGGCTTTGGGCCTATTTGATCTTTTTTGAAAGTTTGAGGACCTACTTGAAAATGGGACACCTTAAGCTATTTTAATTTATATCTTGAGCTCGTGAACTCAGATTCAAGATCCATCTTCGCCGTTGGAGTCGTTTCGACGATTCAGATCTAATGGAACAAGTTTCGTAATTTTTTGATGTCGTTTAGACATCTGATGAAGAGAATTTCAGTCAATATGACCCGTTTTGCCTCTTTAACTTGTTTTGAGGCTTATGACCCGGTTCTTGACCCGTATTTTGACCCATTTTCACCCTAAACAATCCCTTGTCTCTCTTATTCTTGTCACACACAAGATACACCAAGGAAAGGAGCAAGGAAAGAAGCAACAAGAGCAAACCTTCCATTCTTGTCCATAAAAAGCTCATTTGATACCATTTCTTTCTCCAAGCTTCAAGTTAAGAATGGAATCTTGTTCTCCACATTCTTGTGCATATTTTCATCCATATGAATCTTTTCTTAAGTTAGAGAATCATTTGTTATGGAGTTAATGATGAATAGTTAGGGTTTTATGAAAAATGTGAAGAACATGCTCATCTATGCCTTATTTAAAGATCTAAGACTTGTTTTATGCTCTCTTGTACTTCTTTATTTCATTTATATGCTCCTATTTGTTTGTAGTTGAATTTTGGTTGAGATACTATTAATGGTCTTAAGTTTTAAAGCAAAAAAAACCATGGATTAACTGGATCATTTCACTCCATTTTACTCCCGGACTGCAGCATGTATGTGCGTAGCTGAATTGCATGAATTCTTGCATGATTTTCATGGTTTAGCTGCTGTGTATGTTGCCCTTTGCTCCTTACCTCGTTGCTGCTATGTTTTATGAAGTGGATTAGGGGATTTGCAGGCTGGATTTATTGGAGAAAAAGTCAATCTCAGCTGCCACGGCCGTGACGGACAACCTGCGTGCGAGGTGACACAGCCGTGGCTCTCAGGCCTTTGCCACTGACTTGAGACATGGTTGTGTCTGTCCTAAAGTTGGGAAGACACATGGCTGTTTCTCAGGCCTAATTTGTGAGGCTTTTGCCTCTGTACTAAGCCACGGCTGTGGCTCAATTAACTCTAGAGAGCAGCTACACCTGTGGCTGCCTTCATTTTTTGGGACTGCTGTTTGTTGTTTTTTTCGTTCGCTTGTTTCATTATTTTCTCGTTTCATTTGTGACTTCCAAATGTTATTAACATGTAATATTATGTGTTAAATTATTTGTATTAAATTTATAGATTGATTTGGTATGATTTATACGAGCTATGAACTCAAATGACTTAAGTGCTCCATATGATGTATTATGTGTATTCTTTGCATTCGTTTGACGTTTTAAATAATTTCTTTTGCCTCAAATCCTATCTTATGATATTAATTAATGAATATATGTTATTTTTTGATAAGTTTATGAATTTTGTGCTATGATATTCAAGGTGTAAACGTGGAATGAAAATGTGAACGTCTAATTGCTACCTTTAATACTTCCTTGCATTCATAGCATTCATTTGCATCGTCGTGCGTCTAAATGGTACATAATTGAGTCTAAGTCTTTTGTATTACGTTTGCTTGTCACAGGGGTGCTTCTGGGAGGAGCCGTACCCGAAGTTTAAGGTTGTTCGGGGTTGTTTTCTTGCACCACACTACACTCTTTTGTTCAAAGGTGAGGTTTATGTTCTTTTTCTTTTAGTTAAGCGACCTACGACCCCTAAATGCTCTTTTTCTAGCCCGTATGCGACTATATATTATATATATAGTTAAATATGTGTGATATACGATATATTTAGGATCTTGTGATCAAGTTTCGGCTTTCAAAAAGGGCTATATCTATGAGCATATATGAGCTCATGTTTTAATGAAAGTTTAATGCCTACGTATGTAATGTTAATGGTTCGTATTGAGCGAGAATGATATGTAAAGGTAATAAAAGGTAATTTTGGATCGATGAAGACTACGGATTGGGACGCTCGGTACGGTAGAGGACCGTCGAGATAAGCCTGGTTGTAGTTTCCCTCCATAGTATTATGTGCGATCCCGGGAGATTGGGAAGGCGTGATACACTTGATGCCTTCGGTGTGAAAACCGGGGAGAACTCGTGTGGGTTAGCTACCCCTCGAGGAAATTACCAATTTAATGGATGGTTAAGGGTCGGCCGGCCCTTCCATCACCGAAGTAATGGGGATTGAATTTGATTTGGTTTTCATGTAATGAATGAGGAGTAATGGTGGAAGCTCGTAGTCGCCGAGTTTCAATGTAATGTTTGGATTATGGAATGGGAATATTGTCTTTATGAATGTAATGCATATGTATAAGATATGTAATGTTTTTATGAAACGTTTTGGTAAGAAAAACCTATTCCCGGTTCATAAACTTTCTCTTTTACGTGCTTTGCTCTATATACGTATAGTGTGTGGGTGTGCGTTAGCCCCCTCACTCAGTCGAGTTGTGACTAATACCTCTCCTTTACCACTTTTAGTTTGCAGGTCTTTTGTTGCACAAGCTAGGCGGAGAAGTGGGTTGTTCGAGTCTCACTTTTGGGTTTAGGTCGTGCTAGGTACATTGCATACCAATTTGGACTTGTATTCAACGATTTGGTTATGATATAAAATTTGTTACGGAATTATGTTTCGATATGGCTATATATTTTTGTATACTTGATATATTTAGTTGATTTTGGATTTTATGTTCTAGAACTCCTTGATTCCGCTATTTGATTTAATTGTTGTACGCTTTGAGTACGTATAGCTCCGCCTAGCCTAGTGAGTGTGTGGTCTCCCGTTCGCTTAGACTTGGGCTCGTGTATGGATTTTCTATTTCATATGCGGGTCCGGATTTAGGTGGCGGGGATGTGGTGACCCACGCTCCAGGCACTACATTCGCAATCTCTGATCTCGCCTTCTCCTCCAACGACCGCTTCCTTGCGACCGCCTTCGATAACCTGCACCGTTTGCCTTTGGCACATAATTGATGCATTTTTAAATCGTGTCACGTGCATTACTGCATCTGACTATAAAGTGCTAATAGTGCCCCGTGAATTAATGCATTTCATTGATTGGTTTGAAGAGTGCTCTCATTTTCCTAAGAGATTGCATCTTTTGCACACGTAAATACAATGTTGGGCTTATGAATATAATTAAAATTATTTCTTATTATTATACTGAAATTATTCGACTATATTAGATTCATTATATACTGTTACTGTTGGAACATGGTATGTGGAAGAGAAAGGTGTAGAATTCATAGTTCGTATATTTTCTGTGTGTTTTTCTCTCTTACAGATTACATCAAGGAAGGGGAATATATCAATATTACAAGGAAATCAAATCACACCAAATCAGGGCCTATTACGTCTAATTAGGGACCATGGTCAGACCTTCCTTATTTGCTCATCATTCTAACACTCCCCCTCAAGTTAAGTGATGGAATTGCCGATCCTTAACTTGCTCAGAGCTGTCTGAAATACCTGACCAGTAACGGCTTTGGTCAGAATGTCGGCCAACTGGTCTTCTGACCTTACAAACGGAATCGTGATGATACCACTTTCCAGTTTCTCCTTGATAAAATGCCGATCCACTTCCACATGCTTAGTTCTATCGTGCTGGACAGGATTCTCAGAGATACTGATAGCAGCCCTGTTATCGCACCTAAGGGGGGTAGCACTGGAAGGTGTCACCCCAATTTCTGTCATCAACTTCCTTAGCCAAATTATTTCAGCCACTCCTTTTGCTATGCCCCTGAACTCCGCTTCTGCACTTGACAAGGCAACAACCTTCTGCTTTTTACTGCGCCAAGTGACCACATTTCCACCTACAAGCGTAAAGTACCCAGAGGTGGACCTTCTGTCGTTTGGGTTCCCTGCCCAATCTGCATCGGTATAGGCTTCTATATCTAGGTGCCCATGTCTGCCAAACATGATTCCAGTGCCAATGGTGCCTTTTAGATATCTGATAATCCGCACTATTGTTTCCATATGTTCCCTCTGTGGTCGGTGCATAAACTGGCTAACAATTCCCACAGCATATGCAATATCAGGTCTGGTATGTGACAGGTATATCAACTTACCAACCAGGCGTTGATATCTGTCCTTCTCAGCTGGTTCCCCACTTTCCTCTATCTTCAGCCTGTGATTAACCTGTATTGGGGTCTCCACTGGTTTGCACTCAAGCATTCCAGTTTCTGTTAATAGATCCAGGATATACTTCCTTTGGCAGAGAAAAATCCCCTGTTTTGACCGCAAAACTTCAATTCCCAGAAAGTATTTCAGCCCCCCGAGATCCTTCATTTCGAATTCCTTGAAGAGATTTTTCCTGAGTTGATTGATCTCTTCTGTATCGCTTCTAGTTATTATCATGTCATCCACATAAATGATTAAGCACGTAACTAGATCCCCCCATCGTTTCAGAAAGAGAGTGTGATCTGAGTTGCTCTGAACATACCCATGGCGCTGCATAGCGAGGGTAAATCTACCAAACCATGCCCGTGGTGATTGTTTCAACCCATACAGAGCTTTGCGAAGCCTGCAAACTTCGTCTTTCCCAAAATCAGCTGTAAAACCCGGTGGGGGTTCCATGTAGACCTCCTCTGCCAGGTCACCATGCAAGAATGCGTTCTTTACATCAAACTGATGGAGAGGCCAGTCTTTGTTTGCAGCCACTGAGAGTAATACTCGAACGGTGTCCAGCTTGGCCACGGGAGAGAAAGTTTCGGAGTAATCAATCCCGTATGTCTGAGTGTACCCCTTTGCAACCAACCTCGCCTTGTATCTCTCAACTGAGCCATCAGCTTTGTGCTTTACAGTGAATACCCATCTGCAACCAACTGTTCGTTTTACTCTGGGCAGTGAACATTTCTCCCAAGTGCCATTTTTTTCCAGAGCCCGCATCTCAGTAACCATAGCATTCTCCCATTCTTTGTTCTGCTGGGCTTCTTGAACTGTTTTCGGGATTTTCTCTTTGCAGAGATTGCCAAAGAAGGCCTTGGCAACCTCAGATACACTCCCCCTGACCATGTTCCCTATAGGGTATCTGGAGTGTCGGGAAACATGTTCAGGGGAGTACCGGAGGGGAGGGACCCCTCTGTTGCTGCGTTGTGGCAAAGAGTACCTGTGGTTTACTGTGACAGACTCAGAAACAGGATCAGGAGCATATGTGGAATCAACAGTATCATGAATTTGCGCTGAGACAGAGTTTAGAGTATCGCTTACCTCGGTTTGGACATCATTCGAAGGAAGATCATTGGAAGCAGGGGTGGTACTGAGGTCTTCAGGAGCAGATACTGACACGTCTGAATCAGGATAGTTTAACCAGTGCAGTGATTCTCTTGGACTCTCCCCCTGAACACTGGACTGGGTAAGGAAATAGTATTCAGATTCCACAAAGTTACAATCCATGGTGATGTGGATACGCCTGCTTATCGGGTTGTAACACCTGTACCCCTTCTGATGGGGTGCATATCCCACAAATACGCACTTCACTGCACACGGGTCCAATTTGGTTCTAGCTGACTTGGGAACATGCACAAATACTGTGCATCCAAATATGCGTGGTGGCAGGGTAAGATGGGGTGGTATGTTGGTCTGTGTTTGGAGGATATTAAGGGGTGTTTTGAAGTCCAGAGTTTTGGTGGGCAACCGGTTTGTTAAGTAGGTTGCAGTTGCAACAGCTTCGGGCCAGAAGTAATTCGGAGCATGGGATTCAGTTAATAATGCTCGGGTCATTTCAAGTATGGTACGGTTCTTTCTTTCACATACACCATTCTGTTGTGGGGTATTGGGGCACGAGGTTTGGTGTATAAGGCCCTTTTCTTTGAAAAAATTCGTCATATCCTGATTAATGTATTCCCTTCCATTGTCTGATCGAAGAACTTTGATAGTATGGTTGAATTGAGTTTGCACCATTTTAAAAAATGCAACAAAAGTATCAAAGACTTCAGACTTATGTCGCAGAAAGTAGACCTAGGTCATTCTTGAAAAATCATCCACAAACAACACAAAGTAACGAAACTGATTTTGAGTAGTAACTGGGGCAGGCCCCCACACATCCGAGTGTACTAAAGAAAACACATGTTCCACTCGTGTATTATTAGACTTAAAGGAAGTTCTATGACTTTTCGAAGAAAGACAAGTCTGACATGACAAATTCACAGTCTGATTATTCTGAAACAAAGCAGGAAATAACACTTGCAAATACCCAGCTGAGGGATGTCCCAAACGACGATGCCAAAGCCAGAGTTGTGTCTCAGCTTTTCCAACCGAAAGTAGTGCCTTTGAATGAGTTTCCACCTCATCAACATAGTATAATCCACCATCTTCAGTACCACGCCCAATGATCTCCTTCGTATGAATGTCCTGTAACAAACAAAACCGAGGGTACATTAGAACCACGCAATTCAATTGCCTCGTAATCTGACTCAAGGATAGTAATTTGCAAGACAGGGATGACACATAAAGACACTTGCTCAATTTAAGTTTCGGTGTAACATGAACAGAGCCTTCTTTTTCAATCATTGCCCGATCACCATTTGCAGTTTGAATATAAGATATTCTCGGGTTCACAGGTTCAATTATATCAGAATAATCAAAGGTCATAGAATCAGTCGCCCCACAATCAAAAATCCACTTGACAGTTTTATTCGACGCAGTTCGGGTATGAAACACACAATTATCATAATTCTTGGGGCTTAAATTGAAGACTTGAGAATTGGGGGGCCCTTTAGCAACAGTGGAGAGATTATAAAGGGAAAAATGAGGGTTTGGGTTATAACTCCCAAACCCTATACCTGGTCCGTCTGATCCGCCGCCAAGCAGGCCTTCTCCTGCCAACTTCCCGCCGGGAGAGACGGTGGCGCCGCCGCGTCCACCCGTCGCTACTGCAATAGCCGCTACACCGGCGTCCCTTGTGTTGACGCCTGTAGCCGGCTTCGTCCCCTGTTCTTCTCCGCCGCCTATGGCGACATTTGCTCGTCTTCCGCCGCCTCTTGCAGCGGCTCCGCCGCTGTTGGTCTTCCGATTACCAACCCACCACTCCGGATACCCAATAACATCAAAACACTCCTCTTTAGTGTGCTTGGGTTTGCCGCAGTGGTCACACGTGAGTCCAGATCTGTCCTCACGCGATGAAGATCTCCGGCCGGCGCTGTCACTCCGCCCGGCTCCGTCTGAGCGTGGGAAGTTCCGCCCACTTTTCTCTCTCCTCACCACAAGGCCTGATCCGATTTCAGAGGGGTGAGCTTCCTTGCCCCTTCCGTTCGCCGCCGCCTGTAATATATGGAGGCGCGCCGCCTCACGACGGATGGTGGCATAAGCCGCCTCCACAGTGGGCTTGGTCTCCTGTTTGAGCAGATCCCGCCGGATTGAGTCGTATTGGTCATCAATTCCGGTGAGTAGCTGATATAGCCTTTGTTCTTGGGTTATCCGATTGAAGGTTGCAATATCTTCAGCGCACTTCATCGGATTTGGCTGTTTTCTATCAATTGCCATCCAGAGATTTTGAAGCTTGCTCCAGAAATCCTCAAGGTTGTCCTCCCCTTGCCGGAGTGTGTTGGCTCTCCGATGAAGGTCGAAGAGTTGGAGGGGATCACCGCCGCTTCCGTAGGTGGTGGCGAGACCATCCCACAACGCCTTCGATGTAGGGTATTGAAGGACGCTGTTGATGAGATTCGCCTTCATGTTCTGAATTATCCAGGTAAAAATCTGTTGGTCGGTTTGTTCCCATTGATCATACTTGGGATCTGTTTCTGCTGGGGCCGGTGGGGTGCCGGTTATATGCGAACGGCCCCCTTTTCCACCGATCGCCATCTTCATGATTCTGGCCCAAATCGGGTAATTGTCATGGTTCAATTTGATACCAATTGACAAATTGTCCGAGTTGAGTGTGGTTGGTTGTGCAATCTGAATTGCCAATTCTTGATTGTTGTTATTTGGTACTGACATCTTGTTCTTGCTGATTGAGAAAAAAAATTTTGGGTTGAGAACGGTATGGGACAGTGATGTTAATCCTGAGTCCTCAAGATCTTGTCACCGCTCTGATACCATGTTGGAACATGGTATGTGGAAGAGAAAGGTGTAGAATTCATAGTTCGTATATTTTCTGTGTGTTTTTCTCTCTTACAGATTACATCAAGGAAGGGGAATATATCAATATTACAAGGAAATCAAATCACACCAAATCAGGGCCTATTACGTCTAATTAGGGACCATGGTCAGACCTTCCTTATTTGCTCATCATTCTAACAGTTACGGTTTCTATGCATAGCACGGGACATATACTAGTATATATTATATAAGTTTGGACCGATTCAAGCTATGTTCATGTAAGACATTATAATTCTGAGGCAATTCTTCTTTTCCATGGCCGGCTCGGCTCCTTTGCCGCACTAATTTCACTGCCTAGTTAAAAATTAAAATAGAACGGTCCGACTTATCAAACTCATTTTACTTAATAGAGTTTTTTTCTTTTTCTTATTTTGTTTTAGATAAAAATTAATATAGTTTTTTAATTGTTTGAGTGGAGTAAAAAGAAAATTATGTCATCTCCGCATATATATACACGTACATGAATTATGTACATCCACAAGAATGAATTACAGGCAGTGGATTTCACAACCCAAAAAAAAAAAAAGAAGAATGAATTACAATCTATGAAATAGGGATGGCAACGAGCCGAGCCGGCTCGCGAGCTACACGAGTCGAGCCGAGCCCGAGCCCTGAAAAAAGGCCAAGGCTCGGCTCGGCTCGGCTCGTTGCCATCCCTACTATGAAACTTGGACGATGAATTAAATCATTATAATTTTTTTTTTTTTTATTGTTGTAGTTATTTAGTGTAGATTTAATATTTTCAGTTAATATTGTTAACAGGACGCATTTAAAAAAAGTTCTTACTCCAGCCGTCCGTGCTAAATTCTATTCATAATGGTCAAATCCTAGGCATATTTAATAGGAAAAAATCAGTATAAATTAAATATGATGAATTTCGGCCTTTCAATAAGTAGAATGGAAAAACTTTTTTTTTTCCAAATTCCAATCAATACAAATTAGTATTTCAACTAAATAAAATAGCAGATAACTTAATGTCTCCTTAACGTTGACCTCTTCACACATGTATATCAGTGCATTTTGAAGATCTTTACTGACATTAAAACCTTAAATATTCGGTGACCCTAGGCCATTGCAATTTATTATAGAAATCTAATGATAAGAACCAATTAAGTTCGAAAATTACAATTTAACGAAAAAAATTCAAGAATATACACAAAACAGATTGATCATAAAAAAGTTAAAAATAAATAAATATAGACATACTCCGAAAGGAAAAATGTACTAAATATATATATCATACCTATCATCACATTTAATTTAGATTTATGTCTGACCAACAAATTTTACATCCCTAGACAGTAATCAGGCTCTGTTCTTACTAAGGCTATCTTAATATTATACATTCCATCAACATAAACTGAAACACAAATCACTCCACATAAGCCGTCAACCAACTCATCCATTTCTACTGTTGTATCCATAGATCTACACATAAATTTGACTAATCAAATACAAACATATATGGATTTCAATGGTGGGATATGTGAACAGTGTCTAAAGCTTGACCTTCTGATATAATTTAAAAATTAAAAAGATAGATCCAATTTGGCAATTTCTACTAAAGCCGATAAAGAGGAATTATGGAAAAGGTTAGATCTGTAAAGCAAATATGAATTAAGCAATTGAAGATTAATCCAATTACCAGAAGCAGGGTAATTCTTGACTTAGCTTGCCGCTGTTTTTCAAGAAACTTGAATAATACTTCCCAGGCCAGATTTCATCATCAGTTTAAACTCATCAAAATTAACCATCCCATCTCCATCAACATCAACTTTTCTGATCATCTCTTTGCAATCTTCAATTTTTTTCCCTTCGTTGAATCCCAGAGAAGAAAGCACCAATCCCAACTCTTCCACGGTTATAAGCCCATCCTTGTTCCCATCAAACACATCAAAAGCCTCTTTCAAATCTCCGTCTCTGGAAATCGAATCGAAAAGCTCGCAAAACTCTTCGAAATCTATGAGACCATCTCCGTTGACGTCCACTTTTTCCACCATATCAGCCACATCTGTTTCCCCCGCTGAAATCCCAATGTTCATGAGTGATTCTTTCAGCTCTTGCCTTGTTATGTACCCGTCGTCGTTCTTGTCGAATGTTGCAAAAACGCCTCTCAGATCAGCTCTGGTAGCGGCGGCGGCGGCGGCGGCGGTGGGGGTAGTGGTTTTGGGAGAACCTGCTGATGGGATTTTGATGGTGGTGGTGTGGTTATTATTGTAGGGTTGGAACCAAAGTGCGAGTAATTTCTTTGTTGGAGGGATTGTGGAGACTGTGCAAATGAGGCCACAAATGAAGAGCAGGAGGGATAATAGTATGGCAATCATATTTGACCTTCTTCTGCTCTGTACTTGGGATGTTTCTTCTTAGTTTCTAACTGTGAAATGACATGAAACAACAAATTTTTGGACAATGGACTTTTAGGCTTTAGCAATCAAACAAGTTAACGCGTCATTTGGGGGTGGGGTAGTGTTGGGTGGTGGGTTCATGAGTTCTTTTCTTGATCCCACAAACCGCGTGAAACTGTCATAACTGCAATAAAATATCTAAACAGCGAAAAACGAAGATAATTCTTTGTGTGGCCTGCTGGATTTACTTCAATAGATTGTTATTCATCAGCAATGAGTTATGAATCCATTGGTCCCTATTAGTTCACCATAGCATTAGTTATATTACTAATATTTTGGACCTTCTTACTTTGATAAAGGCTAACCCATTTATTATTGTTGATAATTACTCTTTTGTCCTCATCTTTGTTTTTTTTGAGGGAATGTCCTCATCTTTTCTTAATGCCTAACTAATGAGAATTTCAAATTTTCTTTAAGATTTTCCATTTGATATGGAAAAGTTATAATAATATATTTAATTTTGAACATATATATTTTTAATATAATTCGAGAAAAATTTATGATTTCTTATTATATTAATACAAGAAATCAAATTAGCAGTTTATCATAATTTAAACAGTAGTTAATGTTATCAATTATGAATGCCACAGTTTGGGGAAGGATTTTCTGTATTACTGAATTTCTGTGTGTGTATTACATTGTACAAAGCCCTACATATATACTGAAAGAGAGCCTGATCTAATAAGGGAAAGTGAACTATGTTATACAAGAGGGGGGTGAATTGTCACTTTTTCGCCCAAATACTTCACGTATAAAATCCCCCAAGGATTGGATAAATCACCAATACTGGAAGCAATGGTTAAACTGATTCCAGTCAGGAATAGATCTGTTACGATCACCAAATAACAAATCCACCCAGATTTGTGTCCTTCAAAACCTGATACAAATATCAGTAGTGGAACTGGAACAAATATGCGTTACGTTCCAGTCAAGAACAGAGAAAACACAAGTAAAGGAACACAAGATATTTATAGAGGTTGGCTCACCACAACTGTGAAAACACAAGTTGGGTAAGTTAGTTCTCTACCTAAGTTTGTTAAGCTTAGGATTTTAAATGGAGTTTCAATAAGATCAAAATCAAGTGAAGCCTATGTAACAAAGACTATGACTCCAACTTGATCCAAAGGTACAAGATACAAAGAGGGCTGAAAGCAAGAATGGAACCTATGTAACAAAGACTATGGTTCCACCAGGCCAGCAAGCTGAAAGCGTAAAGAGAACCTATGTAACAAAGACTATGGTTCTATCAAGCCAGCAATAAGAAGAAGGGAGGTTCCTATGTAACAAAGACTATGGAACCAATCGCTTCCAGGACCCAAGAACTCTGCAAGCTAAAGGACACTATGAGAAAACAAAGAATCTCTATGTGTATGGCAGCAATTGACAGATCTTGAAGAGGTTACTTGTAATTATATCTTCATCCCCTTTTAAAGGTGTAACTCCAAAAGAGTCGTTGGCTCCGATTTGAACTTTGAAGTCTGCACATTTCCCTAGACTCTGCTACCAGCAGGTGTAAAAGAGCTATTATAACTTTTTGACTTTTAAGGTGGGAAAGATCCATTGGGTTTCTTTGTTCTTTGAGCAAGCATTGGGCCAACATCATCTGGTGACATCATTTATCAATCTTGAGCTCCTAAGAAAGTGTTGACTTGAATTCAAAGCTTGACTTTGAACTGCTTCATGCTAGTGGTCATTTCTTGTACCAGCTGAACCCTTTTCTCTTGATACTTATTTCTCTTGATCCTTGGACATCCTTTTTGCTCTTGTCAGCTTTGGACAACTTCTTTTGTCTTTCCTTTGAAATCCTGATTCTAACTTTTGTTGTTCTTCTTCATGATGGACTGATTGTGAAGTTAGATAACTTGATACCACATGGATTACTCTTTTGTTCATCTTTTCCTTTTGCCCGTCTTGATTGTGGACATACTTGGTCTTTGATTATTATGGACTTTTTCTCTTCCTCTCTTTTTTAGGATGCTTTAGGTTGTGCATTCTTTTGAGATTTGAGCTGAAGGTTGATCAGTTGTCTTGGTACCAGAAGGTACCAGAGATGAGCTGCTTCCATTAATCAATCCTTACTTTCAACTGATCTCGTATGGCTCCTTCCTTTGGTTTTATCTTGAGCTTTCTTTCAAGTTTTATATCTACAAGCCAAGTTGTCAATGATCTTTTTAGATATGCAAATAGAGTAATGGACAACAAAGACATTTAAGAAAGATAACAACTTGTTAATCATCAAAATTAAAACAAGCAATTTAACAAACTATTAAACCCCTACCAAATCCCTAATTTATAGGTTTTCCTTTCTCAACATTCCCCCTCAATTCGAGTGTCGGATCTCTAATACTTAACTTGTTCGAATTCGTCAACTCTAACGTAGAGGAAAATAAAAATTTTAGGGATTATAAAAACAATTTTATTAGAATTCCAATTAAGATCAGCCTTTGATTCAAAATTTACGATTTAAACAAAAGAAGAATCAAATACCTCTTTCGCTTCCAGTTGATGGCGATAATAAGAAGGTTTTCCAAAACCTATCCGGTCTCCTCCTATCCGATCTGCTTCGAGGAACTCCACGCGGAATTCCTCTAAGGTAGTCCACTACACGTAAATGAACAACTATTCAATTAGCACACTAGAACACACACTAGAACACTAATTGGATATTGATTATCCAATAGTATTCTCAATACGATATTGAGATGTGAGAGAAGAGAGAAAAACACAAGTCTTGGAGAGAAAACAGAAGAGAAAAAAACAACGATGTATATTTCTTCTCACAAGTCTTGCTTTAATACTTAACCCTAGGTCAAAAACCCTATGGGCTAGTTATGGGCTTTTATTTAATTACTACTAATTAAATTAAAAACCCAATATTCATTTTAATTAGTGGACTTAATTTAGTTACAAGTCCAATATCTAATTAAATTGGTGGACTTAAAATTTAATTACTCTTAATTAAATTTCAAGCCCAATTAATTTAAATACACTTATTTAAATTAATGTTAACTCTTTAACATCTACTCTCAATAGCTTAACAAATAAGGATAAATTAATTAATACCACTATTAATTAATTACTCTCCCATATTATAAATTAAACTCATTTAATTTATCGATCAATCTCTATTGATCTTTAGATAATCGCGTTGTTCAATTCGAGTCATTGTGTGACCCCTTAGGTTCACCAATAAATAACAGTAGACCCACATTCTTAATGTGGTATTTTAGATAATCATTTATCTTATTGATTTAATTGAACCCTTTCAATTAATCACTGTTTAATTAAAACTCCTTTTAATTAATCAGTACCTACAGATCATGATCGATGTCTAGTGACAAGCTCATGACCACCCATCCAACAGGTGAAATTTATGCTGTGAACCTTTCAGTCTCATGGATACCGTGAGATAAGATCCTTCTATCGTCTAATCCCCGATTAGGACCTAGGGCATGGGAATGATAGAACCCTATTAGTCCTAATGTTATGAATTAATTCTAATATCAATTCCATTTGATCTAACACTCTAGGAAACCCATTTCCTAATTTAGATCTCACTACCTTGCGTAAGGATTTAAGTAGAATGTGCTACAATAGAATTCATGGGTGATTCACTCGTTCTTCTAGACGAGTGATAGACTCTATGTTGGCATCTCACATGCTCTCATACATGACTCGAACAACGCCAACATACAACCATAGCGAGATTTATGGAATCTAAGAATCTCTAGGCGCATATCAAACATTGCCCTTATCACGCACAGAGCATCAATGGAGCCTCAAGTCTGAGGACCATTTAGACACTACCATAACTAGCGAACCAACCTCATCATTAAGGCGTAAAAGCTTTACCCCATTGAGGTGTTCCTGTTGGGATCCTCAGTGTATTGTTCCCTAACAAGCACCCCCATACACGTGTGAATGTCTCCACATTCAATACTTATGAAACAAAGTAACCTTTCTCAAAGGCACGTTATATGAGCAAGTCTCAAACGAATCAAGTCAACATCCCCGTGCTTATTAGACTCTTCGACTTGTAGTTGGTTTAGGTCACGCCATAGAGACTTGTCCCATAAACTCCATCCTTATGCGAGGTCAAGTCCCGTAGCTTAATGTGACCTTGGGTTTTATCCATATACAAACAGTTATAATATGCAATTAATAAACTTGAATGAGATATGATGATTTGGCACATAGAATTAAACAACTATGAAACGTTACATTTATTATTTCATTAATGTCACAAATTGCTACTAACAAGAGTAGTTTACAAAAAGAGATCTAAACTATTTTGGCTCTTCTAGGGCACTACTCTAACAGAACTCGCTCAAGATTTCACCGAAAAGCCTTCCATTCAACGCTTTTATTAGGATGTCTGCCAACTGATCTTCTGAACGAACGAACGGAAGATCAATCACCCTTTCTTCTAAATTCTCCTTTCTAAAATGTCTACCTACCTCGATGTGCTTGGTGTGATCTTGCTGCACCAGATTTTCTAATATGCTGATGGCAGCCTGGTTATCGCATTTCAACTTACAGGCTCCTGCTGCAGGGAACCAATCTCTGAGAGTAACTTCCTTAGCCCAAAGACCTCAGTCACTCCCCTTGCGATGCCCGGAACTCTGCTTCTGCTCTTGAAAGTGCTACCACTTTCTGTCTTTTTACTCCTCCAAGTCACTAAGTTCCCTCGGACTGTGTGAAATAGCCAGAAGTCGACCGTCTGTTCCACTGGATATTTGGCCCCTCTGCATCTGTATAAGCTTTGATATCTAGGTGTCCATGCTTCTGAAACAAACACGTCTTCCCAGATGTCCCTTCAGGTATCGACACACCCTAAGGGCCGCATCCATATTGCGATACCCCGTTCCACCGACAAGTCAGGTACGACGTCACGGGAGAATTTATTTAAATATTTGCTCTCTTTTAATGTAATATATGTGCTAATTAATTTGTTTAAGTGATCAATTTGCCTTGAGTGTTTAAATTGATGTGTAATCCCCTGTTCATAATTGCTTTTATGTGAATCAGGTGTCAAATGTGCCAATTATGTGAAACTAAATAAATTACGTGACTTATAAATGTATTTATGTGATGTTAGATATTTTGTGATTGATTTAAATTAGGGTTGGACCTAATTGTCATGTTTTATAAGTCTTGGAGCCTATTTGTAAATATGTTAAACTTAAGCCCCTTTTTAGCTATTTTGACCTAGGGAATTCAGATTCAAATTCTGACATTGTCATTGGATTCGTTTCGATGATTCGAGTCCAACGGAATAAGACCCATAATTTTCTAAGCCCGTTTGAACCCTTAAGCTTTAAAATTCGATCTGAACAGACCGAATATTGAACCGAACAGATTATTGAGCGAACTGACCCCATTCTTGGACCAAACCGGCCGGTTCTCTCCTCACTTAACCCCTAAGAATCGGCCCAACTTCTCATTTCACTCTTCCTAATCGATCAAACAAGAGCTAAGGCAAGGAAGAGGAGAAAACAAGAAGCACACCTCCATTCTTGGCACTTTTGAGCTCAAATCTTCACCTTTTCCTTCTACATTCTTCAAGGTGAGATTGGTTTTGAATTCTCCTCATTCTTGTCCACATTTTCATCCATATGAATCTTGTTTTAAACCATGATTTCATGATATATAAGAAACTTGATGAATAGTAAGGATTTTGACAAAAATGTGAATTATATGATCATCCTTGCACCATTTGTTGATATGAGACTTGTTTTGTGATCACATGAGCTTCATGAATACATTTATGATCTTGGTTTCGATGGTAGTTGGGTGTTGTTGAAGTTGCCATTGATACACCTTGATGTTCATGCAAGAAACTTGGAAATATGTTGAGGTTTTGCACTTCAATTTTTGCTCTTTCATTGCTATTTGTTGTAGCTTGAGTTTATGCATGTTTTACGGTGTTTTTCATGCGGATTTGCTACTATTTTTTTTACCTCCATGTTGTATGCGTGCTGCTGCTTTGCATGGGATTAATATACAGGGGTGAACATGGCAAATTCTCGAGGAAGAAGCTGCTGCACGGGTTCACCCCCGTGCATGTGTTATGCCTTACTTTTGTCACTCCCTTTACCCATGTTTAATCGTTTGGGACTTGGAGAACTGACCTAGGTTGTAGCGCCCCGAATGATAGGCACCACATCCCCCGCACTAGAGCCCGACATGTGTAATGAAATGGAGAATCCATACACGCGCCAAACAATAGCGAACGAGAGACAAACAAAAACTCTCATAAGCTAGGCGGTCTAGACCCTCAATCAAAGTGCACGCAATTCAAATAATGGCGGAAGCGATTAAATTCAAATCATAGTATAGCATGCTAGCAATATCACATCATATCACTATATCAAATCCATGTATACAAGACAAGTATCAAATACCCATCCCGGGCCAAAAGAGCGAACTATCACAATCCATATACATATCCCAAAAGTAGATCATAAATATATAAGCAATAACGCTACTACGATGCATGAAGACTCGAGCTACACCACAAGTACGACACTAAGACATACTTTCCTCCTAGCTCAAACCTCTGACTGTACCTGCAACTCAAAGAAAAGTAGAAAAAGAGAAACAACAACGAGGGTCAGTCCTAAAGACTGGTGAGGGGGCTAACACACACACCTGTATATACGTATAGAGCAAAACACTTATCAAATTCATAATAATCTATAAATCGGGGATGGTTTTTTCAAGCTAAAACATTTCCATGAAACTAGATATATACCTCTTCATCAACTTTTGGTAAAAGCTCCAGCCATTTTGAAATAATCTTGGACTTAATTTTCGAATAAGTATATATGAACAAAAAAAAATCACCTTACTAACAATTAGAATTCAAGCATTATGGATTTCTACTAACAAAAACCTCAACGACCAATCATAAGAAATCCATAAATGAGATATTCTAGTCTATCATCTGAAGATACTGCAAAAATTAGGTAAATAAAAAAGAACAAGCCTAACTTTTTGATGCAAAACCATAACCAAAAACAAAAACATTCAAACTTAGAACCAAAATATAAAATTCCACATCTTACTTCTGCCAAAGTGACCACAAAAAGGAAGAGACAGCCTAAAAAAAATTAAAATTGAAAAATAAACAGAGGATTACCCGACAATCTAAAAGATTAAACAATTTTCACAAAAAATTCTCACACAAAACTAAATTATGATCTTTACAATGAGGCTAAAACGAAAGAAATTCAACATACTACCAATTCTTCCACAACAAATTTCACCTAAAAACATAGTAATTAATAAAAAATTTAAGAAAATAACATACCTAGAGAATAGAAGATAACAAGCAATTGAAAATGATTTCACTAACAAAGAAAATTCCTTTTCTGGGTTAATGGAGAGAGAGTAAAAAAAGATAGAAGATAACAAGCGATCGAAAATGGTTTCGCTAACAAAGAAAATTCTTTTTCTGTGTTAATGGAGTGAGAAAAAGGTTTACTAACAGCAAATTCCTTCCACCTTTATGTAATGTTAGGATAAAAAATAAAGTCTTTTAATTAAATTCAATGAAACATGTGGCAAGAATCGAACAATGCGACAGGAGATTGAAAGCAGGAAATATAGCAGGGGATCCCATCCGCAAATCACACACAACAACATATATGGTCAAAATGCAAAAGGTATGATTGGTAAAAAAAAAAAAAAAGAAAAGCCACGAAGAAACCAATTTTTAGTAGATTCTAGTTGTTAGGAAAATTGGAATTACATAGATAAAGTTCGAGAATAATTTAGAATAAAAATTCGGACGAAGTTCCAGACAAAACTCCACAAGTGTTTAGAATGATTTTTTGAATGAAATAGAATACAATCTTCAGTATAACGATGAAAACAAGGGATTGGCACGGGTAATCCTTATCCTTAAGCTTTTAATTGCTCCTACCACGAATGGTTTACTAAAGATTTCAGGCAATACACCTCTAGGATATATGTCAAGTCTCAAGGAAAAAAAAAGTTCTAAGTGGCAATTCACTTAAAGAACTCTCAAGAATAATGCTTTGTAAAAGATGATCTTCCTCATTGGAAATTGGTGTGTTTATATTGTTCTGGTACTAGTTCGTCAGTTACTAATACTTAATCCTATTTGACTTCTCTTATAACTTTTAAACCGTTTACAAGATCATGGATCTGTTGATAATAACATTTATGTTGGAAAGCACGGACACGCCTAAAAATGTGTCCGTGCAGTGTCCGACACATGTCGGACATAGACACGGCTCCGACACGTGTCGGACACGATTGAAATGCGTCCGAAATTTAAAAATAAAAAATAAAAAATTAGGACACGGTGTCGGACACGGCGGGGTGAAGTGTCCGACACTGCTGGGCAAATTTTATAATTATATAAAGTTTTTTATGCATTTTTTAATATTTTTAGAATTTTTTGGGGAGAAAACTGAAATAACAAAACTTATTCTAGTTTTTAATTATACATAATTTTTTTAAAAATTTATTTTACTTAGATTATACTTATAAAATAATTTTATTTTTGGATAAAATATTTTTATTTATATATAAAATATATTTATTTATATAAAATATAGCCGTGTCGTGTCCTAAAATTTTTTAAAAATCCTTGTCGCCGTGTTTGTGTCTGTGCAACAGCATTTATGTAACTTCTATATGGTTTTAAAACATTTACTATAGAATAATTCTGTAACACTCGTCAATTTTGAAGTACCAGTCATTCCAACCGTGACATAAATAATATACAAATTAAGTACCAGTAATTGCTACAGTTTCAGAGTTAATGTCCCTATTAAGTACCAGTAGCCCAGCAGCCACAAGTTTTTCAAACAACAAAATATATCTTGTAATATTTTCATACCTAATATTATAGATATACTGAATGTGACGCCCGGAGCGGCGAGCCACCACATCCCCCGCACCTAGACCCGAATCCACATATGAAATGGAAGTCCATACATGAACCCAAGGCTAAGCGAACAGGGACCTACACACACTCACTAGGCTAAGTGGGGCTAAACATTGACAGAGCGGGCAGAACAAGAAACAGAATGTGGAAGCAACATACACAGGATCCACAAAGGGCTCAACACGAGCCTACATAATATATACACATGGTCTCATTGCCCAAAATATACATCAAGAAATACCAAATTCTCAAAAGTACACAAGTCAAAGTCATATACATAACCAAATATCCAAAAGATGTAATATGTATGCTGACTCGACCTAAATAAGCTAATACGACACGACCACGCACTTCCCCGTCTAGCTTGAGCAGACCTGCAACTAAAGGTGGAAAAAGAGAGGGGTCAATCACAACTCGACTGAGTGAGGGGGCTAACACACACCCACACACTACATAAGTATAGAGCAGAGCACATATTAATCAAAATATTATGAACCGGGAGCAGGTTTTGTACACCAAACCATTTTCGAAACAAACTGATACTTTATAATCAAAATAGAACATAACAAAGTTTGAAAGAAAATCCTATCCCATTCCATAATCAACGTAATGTACAAAAGCTCGGCGAGTACGGGCATCAAACCCTTACTCCTCAACAATCGTAAGAAATCCAATGAAAACGTAAAATATATCCACCCCACAACCATGGTGCTTCGGGAGTCAAACCCTCTCCACCTAATTTACCAATACACACGGGGTAGCTAGCCCACATTGTGCCTTCTCTGGTTATCCATCGAAGGCTCAAAGCACAACACCTCCTCAACCTCCAATAGTAGCGCGTAAATACTTCAAATGGAGATCGTATATAGGCTTAACCCGATGGCCCTTGCCGTCCCGGGCGTCCTTACCCACGTCTTCGGGGCCCAATAACAATTAAATAACCTCGTATTTGTAGCACCCCAGAGCGAAGGGCACCACATCCCCCGTACCATAGCCCGATATATGAACAAAATGGGAACTCCACTCACGCACCAAACTACGGTGAACGGGTGACAAACAAAATCTCTCCTAGGCTAGGCGGTCTAGACCCTAATACAGAGTGCGCAATAAAAATAAATAACAAATGCGGAAGCACCAGGAATCCAAACAACCAAACATACATGCTTTCATAATAGGGATATAATAAACAAAATATACATGCCATGCCCACCACGGCCCAAATACATCCTATAATTGCTCATAACTCGAATTAGAAGCATAACCTTATACATATTTATACATAATACCAAAACAAGCAAGTAAAGATGCAATATGCCAAGACTCTCCTACAAAACTCGAACAACCTAAAGTAAAAGACTGCCGCCTAGCACGAACTGAAGACCTATACCTGTAAACTTAAGATACAAAAGGGGAAAAAGAAAACAACGAGGAGGGGTCAGTCCTAAGACTGGTGAGGGGGCTAACACACGTACACGTACATATACATAAGAGCATAACATATTCAAAATTAAAGTGTTCATGAACTGGGGTGTGGTTTTTGCATTCTAAAACATTTTATCCCGTGATAATATATATAAAGAAAAAGGTTTAAGGCCGAAGGCCAGAATCAACCAATTTTAGAAGTTAGAAGTCCACTCCCGTTTCGCAAACCCTAAGCGGAGGCAAAAGCAAACCAACTCGGTGAGTACGAGTTCTCAGCCCACTTACTTCATATCATAAGCAAAATGCAAAGGCATAGCAAAATGCAAAAAGTTAATCCAATCTTCTCCGGTTGGGGAAGAGAGGCGCTACCCCTCAACCCCGGCTCTCGGAAAAACATGAGTCGGGGGATCCTACCTGCTCCTTCGATGGGGTTACCGTCGGCTCAAGAAGACCCACCTTTCCCTCGACCTCCCGAGGTTGGGCTAAGTCTCCCTTTTTTAGAGTTGTGTTGATGAGAGAGCTAGGAGACCCCACGGCCGACCCGAGATCACATACCACTTCTCCGTGGCCCAAGGGAAAATGCAAAAAGGCATATACATATTCACGGACCTATCTTTCAAAGTCTCAAAGCTCGCTAATGCAAAACACACACCAACCCTTTTCAAAAACAAACAAACGAAAACGTAGCTTATATATATATATATAAAAACATTTTCAAAAGATTTCATAGCAAATGGACCAATTCCCACAAAATACGTATCAAACACGTATCTATATACATACATATATATATATATATATATATATATATAGTCACATGCGGGCTTAAAATTCACGTAGGGTTGTAGGTCATAATAGCTAAAAGAAAGAAAATCTCACCTTGTCGACCAAACCGAGCAAAACGAACTCAAAACACCTCTAAGAGACCTCCTCGTCACCCACGAAACGAACCTAAGGACAAAACAAAGAGAAAACGAAGAACTTAGACTCAAAATGCACCAATTAGACGCTCGAAAAATGCATATGGACGCTAATGATGCATAAAGAATGCAATGAGGTGTCATTTAAGTCATATGATGCCATATTAAATCATATCGGATCATAAGTCACCTATTTCACGTTAAACGAATCCATAAATTTCATGCAACACTCATAACACGTCATATAACATGTTAACAAATCATGCATACCATAAAAAAATCAAGGAAATTACATGCAAGACAAATAAACAAGGTATAAATTCATGTGGGCACGTTGAAGCGTATATAATGCACATTAGGTCATATATTGCACATAAGAGCATCGAATTCACATCAAATAAATCCATAAATTGAGCATAATGATCATAACATAGAATATTATAACATATTATATCCATTCGTGAATTTAAATCACCTAAGAGATGCAACGCATGCAAGAAAACGTCACACGTAACATTTAAACGTTCATGCAAACACGTCTCGTTTACACTTATTAAACAAGGCCATAAAATTAAAATAAATAACAAAACATATCATATACTAACACATCAACATATTGGGATCATAATCTGGGTGGGAGAAATCAAATAAAATCATAAACCAAGCAAGAAACGAATGACGAAACGAAACCGGCAAACAAAGAACAAAACGCACGAACCACACACAAGAACTGCAAGGGGTAACAGGGGTTATCATCCTTAAGGACAAAAGAAGTAACCCCCATTAAGGGAGGTAGGAGCAAAGCTCCTAGCAGCTATGGAGGTAACAGGCGTTACCTCCACAAGGCTGAAACGAGGTAACGCCCGTTAAATTCTTCTATTCTGTGGCAGCAGCAGTAGGGGAAAGCTTAAGGCAGTCAAGAGAAACAAAAAAAATCAACAAAAGCTCACAAATAATGCAGCAAATCATGCACACAACAACAACAACTCGTACGCAGCAACAAAGGAAGAAAAATGTGGAATTTCAAAACTCATTTTCAAATTTTAATGGAGTTCATCAATGGTGGTTTGATTTTCAGCTCATGTTCCACAAAATTCAGGCATAAAAATGAATCAAGCAAGTCATATTGATCATATATTCAGCTCTAAAACAAGAAATGGATAAAAAACATGTAAGAATTCCTCAAATGAATCATATGACCTAACTATTCATATCAATGATCATAGCATGCTCAAGAATGGATGAAAATGGACAAAATCAGGTGCAAAAGAAAGGTAAGAAGATGGAAATCACAAAAATATACTTACCTTTCGAATTTGACGAGAATCGAAGGTCGAACGAGCAAGAAATCCGACTTGGTGAATAGTGCCCTGCTCTCTTTCTTCTTTCTCCCTTTCTCTCTCGGCTGCTGCTTCTTTCTTATTTCTCTCCTGGGTTGGTCCGAATGAGGGGTGGAGATTTTGATTAAGGGTTGAGTTAGGATCATAAGGGTTAAAAAATGGGTCGATTCGGCTAAGAAATGGGTCATATATAAGCAAAACGGACGAGGGGTCGCAAATCTATCACTCGGGTCGCGTTACAGACTAAATATGGGGTATCAAACGGGCTTAGAAAAATATAAGGTTGTGTTCTCTAGCTTCCATTCTTCGTTATGAGTCTGACATCACTTCCAAAATTCGAATCCGAATTCCCGATCTCAAGTTACGCCTTCCGGAACCCAAGGCACGCTAAAATAAGTTAAGCCCTTAAGTCCCTAACAAATAAAACGGTTCGAAAACCGTATCAAATGAATACAAAATCATGCAACGAATATAAAAACGCATTCATAACACATATAAATCATGCATATCACATAATCACAAAAATCAAAAATTAATTCCGAGCCTAACGGATCAAAAACGGCATAAAACGAGCAAATAAGTTCAAATATATCATATAAGGTTCAAATAAAATTCAAATAATAACTCAATTAATTCAAGAATATCACGTGAATAATAAAATAAACACATAAGTCGCGTAATTAAATAATTTAAATGGGTACATAGCACTCCCGTAAAGGCATACTTGTACGGCCGTACGAGCAGGATGTTACAAACTCCCATCCTTCAAAAGGGCCTGTCCTCAAGTCCTGCTGCAGGATCTGAACGACTCTGGGCTGAACTTCATCCCACACTTCCGCTGCGCTACTCTGATCCAAGTGAGCTGTAGACTCCTCAGGATACTACTTCCTCAATTGGAAATAAGGGAGACTTCTCATATCCCGATAGCTCGGTGGCACTTGCCGAATCCGAGTGAATCTCCTTAGCTTTAGCAAACCGAACACCTAATTCTTGACACAGGTCCATTTAGGCCATAGGTAAGAATGTATCATATGACACCTAATCTCCTTAACTTTAAAATGTATCATATGACACATATCTAATATATAAATATATTAGTATATTCGCATGCAGGGTGAGAAATCATCACGTTTAGGCCATAGGTGGATTAACTAAAGGAAAAGATCCTAAACCTTACCTTAGCAAAAAGTAGAGAGCAACTGGGGACAAAACAAGCAAATTGAACACCTAATTCTTGAGCTCAACGACGTCCAGAAGAGGCTATGAAATAAAAGAACACAACATCCGAGATTTAGACTTAATTATGTACCAATTAGACCCCCGATAATGTGTTGGAAAACACAGAGTTAAAAGCGGTGGAAGTTTAAAAATTTTTCCAAAACGGATCGTGATCTTGCAATGTTCGTTTCAAAACTTTTGGGATTCAAGAAACTTACAAGAATCGAATCTTTCTTGAAACGTATTGAGCCGCCCTCAAACGTTCTTCATGTGGCATGAATATCCCTGTTTCTTGATTCTTTCTTCGAGATTCCAAAGTAGAAATCCTCTAGAGTAATAATCCACACCAACCTAGATTCAAATCATGTTAGTGAGTATGCTAGTACTAAAACATGTTTATTAAAGAAACAAGAAACAAGATTAAATCTCTCTTCAAAAACTTCTGTTTGACGAAGATTGAATCTGCCACGCCTAAGCCTGTTGAAAAAATTCGTTCGAGCCTCAAACGCACGAACTGATCACGTTTTTCCAAGAAACTGATATTTTTTCAATTGGATTATGTCGGGCTTCATCTCGTCCCATGCGCCCTTCATGTATTTATGGGGTTTCTTAAACCCTAAGTCAGTTTTGGAACAGGATTCCTAGTTTGACTTTTCTTCTATTTTTCTTTCTCTCCAAACAATAACATCTTATCTAAAGAAGATATTAATCTTTTAGAAATAGCTCATTCTATTCGAATTAGGAATATTTAATTATTCCAATAATAATTAAATATCTTGTCTTAATAATATCTTATTCTAATCAAATTAGAATTAATATTAAATAGAAGATAATTTATATTTAACTTATTTATTTATTCTAATCAAATTAGAACAATTAAATAATTAAATATCTTGAATTAATTCTCCAATTAATTCCATGAAGGGCTTTAGAATTAATTAACTAATTAATTCAAATGGGATAAAATTAATTCCTAATTAATTTCATTTTGGGCTATACAATTAATTCACTAATTAATTATATTTGGGCTTAATGATTAATTTTCCAATTAATTAACACATGGTCCAATTCCTCAATTGGAGCCACGCATCCCAAATGTGGTCTCGACTTCCACACGTGTACCTTACACTATGGTCTCGTTTCGATCAACTATTTGATCTTTCCATAATAGCCTTTGAACCTAGCATTTGTGTGTGACCCTTTCGGTTCAATTTCAGTTAGCAGTGAGCCTAATTAAATACTCTTTATTAATTAATTATCTCACGGATCACACGACCATAATCTAGCAACAGGTGTGTGACCCCTACCCGAAATATGAATGTATATTCGAAAGAACCTTCTAGTCAATGACATCATGTGGGTTACGATTATCCTACCATCCTATCTCTCGATTAAGATCTAGGGTATGGGAATATAGAGAGCCCTACTAATCTTAATCTTAAAACAAAGTTCCCTTCATATTACATTTGATCTCAATCCAAGAAAACCCCATATTCTTGATGTCTTGATCTAACTACCTTACGCATGGATTTTTGGATGGAACATGAATTACTTATGTAATAAGAGATAATCTTCCCTACAATAAGTGTAGGTCCTTTATTGATTCCAAATATTCTAAAATGCCACTTGTGTAATCCCAATATAGGCCGTGGTTCAGGTGTCTATATGGTGACACCCTTTTTAGCTTATATCAAAGAATACAGAGTTAGCTCGTATGAGACAATGTGGAATCTCAAGTCTAAGGATTAATTCCTCACGTCATTGACATGTGAGATATTTCCTAATCTGGAAGTTCTAGTAACTTCCTTTCCCATTTAGGAATCTTCTCACGCGGGGCACTCTCAGTGAACGTGTTCTTACAACAAGCACCCTTGTGTATTGTGTACGCATCAACTTATGTATTTTACACCCCATGAAATAGGATGATCCTTCTTAAGGACACAACTACACAATCAAATCTCAACAGAGGCAAAGTCGACACTCCCACCGTCTGTCGGCCTCATTGACTTGGAGAAGTTTCTAATTCTCACCTATGGAGTTAAGAACTTGTTTCATGTGTCATTCCCATAATGACAAAGTTCTTAACGGCCTCATTGGATTAGGGGAGTTCTAGACATGTACACATAATGGAAACACTCAAAACATGTAATGGCACATAAGAAGTGTTCGCCTACGATTACAATCATTCGTATATTATCCAAAGATTGACTGTGATATAGGGAAAGTCCCAAAGCATAACAACTTTCTAGGGCACTATTCCTAACAATCTCCCACTTGCCTGTAAAAGCCTTTTAGGTCTATTCTAGGTTCCATCTTCCCAAGATGTACTTTTAGAGCCTTATTGACTTTGGGTATTTCCAAAGTGGATCTGCTATATTCTCTGCTGATGTGAATGTTTCTAATTTGCACATCAATAAGGAAACACGATTTCCTTATTTGCGTGATTCATAATCAAGCATCTGGTCCCTTGGTGAGGTCTCAGTTCTCTTACTCGAGCAACTATCCATTTTATCTTATCATATGATAATGGCATTGTTTCATGCTAGAAACTTCATCTGTTCATCAGATGGAGTTTCTTACCCAAACACTTAACTTAGCGGTATTCAATACGGCTAAGTATTCAACCTTATAGTCAAATCTATAGTGCCTCTCGATTGGAACTCATTTCCAAAACACTATTCTGCCATCTGGGCAGAATGAGTATCCTCTCATAGATTAATAATTATCTATGTTTTGATGCAATGATTACATCAAACAATCCTTTAATGGCAAGATCTTGCCCGGACTCTTAAAATATATCCTTATTTCTTCTAAAGTACTTAGAGGGTAATTTTACAGTCGTCCAGTGACCTTCTCTAAGGTTACATTTAGAATTGGCCCATCATGCTATGTGGTAGCCATGTCTTGTCAAGTACATAGCTTTGCATACATTATGCACCCTTTTCCCGAAAAGGGTTTTGGACATTCTAACTTTCTCATAGCTATTTTAGGACACATCCTCTTCAAAAGAGATATTCCATTATCCATTGGAAATTCTGTAGGAATCTTCCATACTAAACTCTTTTAGTACATTATCTATGTACCTTGATTGTGATAATCCAATTATTCTCTTAATCTATCTCCATAGATATCTTTCATCTCAAAAATGGTTCCTGACCAGGCTTTGGTAACTTTTATGTCATCCTTCGTATTCCCAATGAGAAGGATGTCATCTTCGCAAAGTACCAAAAGTTGAATTTTTAGTCTCTAACACTTTCTTGTACGCGTTATGCTCAAATTTTAAGTCAAACAACTTTGACTATTTCACTAATTCGAATACTCTAATTCCTAGAAGCCTGATCCAATTTCGTAAATTGACCATTTGGAGTCTGCAAACCATTTGCTTACTCCCACTAAATATGAAATCCATGGATGTTCCATATTTATGTCTTCATCAATCTCATATTGATAAAACAAGCTTGATCCTATCAAGTAGTTCAACTATGTTCCAAACTTAGTTTGATTATATGGAATCCATTTCAGACTTCATAGTTTGTTTTTCACTGCTCAGATTCCAAATCTGACAGCGCCTCCTCATGAGTAAATGGATCTATATCCACTTAAGAAGATCTTATGGAGAAAACCATATTAACTTATGGGCTATCTAGGCATGCGTTCTTTGACACATTGACGAAGAAGAGTTTACTCGTGTACTATCTCCTTAAAATTGGCTAAACTTAATCAGAACGATTCGTTTCTCCCTATTAGTGGTGTGGGTTTTATCCTCAAACCTTTTGAAGTGTTTGGGCTTACCTTTCTTCTCTCTTAGGAACACTTTCTTAAGAAAGGTATATTCTTTAAAACAAACAATATTTGTTTAAGATGATCGTAGAGCAATATTCTATACTGTCTGCATAAACTTGAACTAGTTTCAAGCTTATCTCTCAATGTCTTCTTCAATTAAGAAGACTCAAGAGAGATACATTCTTTAAAACAAACAAGATTTGATTAAAAGAATTACAAAAGCAATACTATATATTGTTCATATAAACTTGAAATGGTTTTCCAATCCACGCATGAAATGGTTTTCCATACATGAATCAAACACGTGGAGAACGGGTGATAAGAAGAAAGAACTCAACCTAGCTAAGCGGGGCTAACCCTTAAACCAAATTCAAAGTATGCAATAATTAAATGCGGAAGCATAAAATCAAACTGACATAATAAGGTGTGCAACTCTTACAAACCAAAACATAATTACAACCCCAATGGCCTACACGGCCCAAATATGACAAGTATCTCCAAGGAGAAAGTGATACGATTCCCAAAATATTAAAGTAGTAAAATAATGAGGATGAACAAGAGACGTGCTAGACTCAAAATAAAGACTCCTTAAGACTTTATTCCCCGCCTAGCATACTTGCAAAAGATCTAAAAACAACGTGGGGGTCAGTCGAAAGACTGAGTGAGGGACTTAAGTAAATATATCACATGCACATGCAATTCATAACTCCGAGTAAAGTTTTATGAAATCCCAAGTGGGAAAGTTAAGAAACACATCGCTCGGAATTACGAATATCCATTAATTACGTTACAATTTCATAATAATAAAACGTGGCCCGGCGATAGGGCAATTCTCTAACCTTACTCCCATAGTGTGTGCATTAAGTTCAAATTATAAGGCGTTCATACACATTCGTAAACATAACGTAATCGTAATCGTAATCATAATCATAATCGAAATAAAACATAGTTTTCCATCCTTCTTCCTCCTGGCCGGTGAAAGGGTTTGCAAGGCCCTACCACCTCGTTGGTCCGTATTGAGTCGGGGGATTATGACTCCTACCCGCTCCTTCGATGGGGTAACACCACCGGCTCAAGAATAACTCACCTTACACACTACACGGTCGCGTGAGAAATTCTCAAAGGGTACTCTATGTGAATGAATGGTCCGACGGCCCGATGTCGTACCGGTCACCACGCACACTTTTTCCAGGGCTCAATAATACGTGAATAATTCTCGCCAAAATAATTTTTGTGAAAACGTTGTACATAAGTGATCATTTTCCAAAAATATACTTATAAGTAATACATTTGGCTTAAATCGTCACACAAGGTATTATGGATTCTAATTACTTAGAAATCAAACCTCACCTTGACAAAAGAGAGAGAAATGAAGAAGAAGAGAAGCCTACGGACCCTGCTCCTCGACAACTGGATCGAGCTCTGTGCAAGAAACACGAGTGTACATAAGACTCTAGACATATGAACCAATTATTGGACGAACGGCGTATTTATGCATGTCATGAGATGTTAAAATTGATGAAACAATTGACAATTTATAATTGATTCATCAGAAAACATAGAATGAGAGAAACGACTAAAAAGGCATAAATTAATTAAAATGCACAAAGAAGTGCTCCCAGGGCTCCATCCCGGTCGGGATGAATTTTAGTTCAAAAGGGATTCCGGCTGGGACAGGGTCCGGTAGCTAAACCTGTATGGCCATCCCGGCCTGGACGAAAATCATCCCGGCCGGGACACCCTATCCCGAAAGCCTTCTGCCACACCTTCTCGGCCGGGATTGGATTTGTACTGAAAAGTGTCCCGGCCTGGATGGTTTTAACATGAGCAAAATATTTGACCGACTGGGATCAAAATTGAACTGAAAAGGTTCCCGGCTTGGAACCAAAACTCGAACAGCAGGGGATGGCAGGGGAGGTTTCGAATCATGCAACAAATCCAATCAAAACAAGCTTCAACAAGAAAATGCAAGTCAAGACAAGTCTATAACACATACACTCACCTTATACTTCAATTATACATCAGATATCACAAGTTTGCACCAATAAAAACACCCACGACTATTCACTAAACCCTCATTCAAAACATAACAATAAATACACCAACCACTCAAGGCATTCTTGCTATAAATTCAAAGGTCTTCATATAAATACACATAATCATGCTTAAAATCAAGAATACACACTAGACCACAAGTTCCTCTACAAAACCCACATTCACACACTTATTCACACATATATATATACCTTGGAAGAGAAAGAAGAAATGGAGGAATGAAATGATGGAGATGATGATGAATATGTCTTGGCTCCTCCTTGTCCTTCTTCTTCTTCTTGGATCAATGGGGGGTGTGTAGGAGTGTGTGAAGGGTTTTGAGTGAAAGAGTATTTGTGTGTATGTTAGAGATTTAGTGTGTGTATACAGTGATTAAGTGTTGTCTATATAGATAATAGGTTAGGTGATATATTATACGTATGTATATGTGTGTAATGTAATGTAATGTAAGATATATATATATATATATATATATATATATATATATATATATATATAAAGTGAAATGAATTATTATAAGTATATAGTACATGTACTTTAATATCTAATATATATATATATATTAGATATTAAAGTACATGTTATTTATGCAATGGAGTATATATATTTATAAGTATGCATGAATAAGAATTATAAAATGATGTTATTTTATAAAATAGTGTTAGTATATATATATATATATACATATAAAAGTTATAAAATATGCAATGCTTATGTAATGGAATGAAATATTTATATGTTATGAAATGAAATGAAATGAAATGTATAAAGTTAGGAAATGAAAATGAATGTAGAAACAATTATGGTACTCACATAAGGGAAATAAATCACATATTTCACTTAGACACATAATACAAATAAGCATGCATAATTCTAACTCTCAAACTCACTCGTATGGCGCATGTACCTGCATGACGAGAACACGGGGCGTTACAATCTCCCATTGTCTTCTTCACTTAAGAAGACTTCCACTATCCTCTTCATATTAGAAGACAATCCCAAAATTCTAAGATAAGAAATATTAGGGAATTTTGAATGCCACAATTCATAGTGTATTTAAGGGACTGACTTGGAATGTGCAAGATTCAAAATCTTAACTGGGTTTTCTGAAGAATAAGTTCAGAATGAAGGTAAGTCAGTAAAGCTTAATAAGGAATGAACCATATCCTATAAGGTTACGTTCCTTCATTCAAAAATACCAAGTTATTCTTGAATGAGCTTACTGATGGATAATCCTATTATCTCTAAGATGACCTAGGAATAGTCAACAAGATGTTTGCTATCTCGATCATATTGAGATGCAATTATCATAAGACTACTATGGTTCCTAACCTCCTAATTTTGAAATTCTAATAATTTCACAAAAGTTCCAAAATTCGTACTTCAGTAAGTACACTCATTCATAATGATTAAACTAATGATTTTTTCTATTGCTTACATTAAGTAATTCAAAATTACTAGTATGGATCGAAATCCATACATACTTTGGGACGTTCTTTCATTTCATATAAACGAGGATCCGGGAACGTTTCCCTCAAAATAGGATTCTTAGAAGTTAAGTCTTTGAGTTCATTTTCATAAAATGATCCTAAGATGATTAACTTGCTAATCCTATCAACGTTCCATAGTTATTCGAAACTATGTCATCTTACTTACTTGTTTTATCTCGTTGTATGTTCGAAACATCAATGCCTTGAGCTTTACACAACAGTTTGTGCAAAATTAACTCAAGACTAGTGAATTCTGATCCTATCGGAATTGTTTCAACGAGAGCACATGGAGTATCCTTATACTCTTTGTAGTTCCTTTCCAAGGCCCAAGTTTGCCACTATGGAAGCTAAAGTCTGATCTTTCTTTCTCTCACCCCTCCATCGGGTTTTAAGGGTTTCTTCTTCTTTGACCTGGATGTCTTTACCTCATTAGGTTTAGAGGAAAAACTAACCATCATTACCTTTTAATCCTTCATAAGGATCAACTATGCAACAATAGCAAGATTGAGCAAAAGGGGTTAAAAATGATGGTGTAAGCAATTCAAGCAATCAGTGGACTAAGAACACATTTGTTAGGGTACGTGCATGGCTGCAAGTTCCTCTTTAGTTAGGAGCTTGAGTTCACGTCCATTCACATGTGTATTCCTTCATACAAATTTGGAACAATTCATTCGATGTGTTATACCTTGTAACATGTTCGTAAGGGAGTACAATTGCTCGTAAGTGTTCCTATAATGTGTTATACTTTGTAACACATTTATAGGGAAGTACAATTGCTCTTAAGTGTTTGGAGAATTTCCTTTCACTTTTCAATTGCTTCTCTTTTGGCCTAGGTCGAATCACGATAGGTGGAAAATTTCGCCTTATAGAGAACAATTTTCTCCTTTGGAATCTTAAAACAAATTTTAAGATTCAAAGCCAATCAGAGTGGTTAGGACTTTAGTCAACTTATTTGACTCAAGGATGGATACAAATGGGTTGCATTTCAACTTGTAGACAATCACAGAACTACAACCTAAATGCTAAGCAGAGAAAATGTGAGTATATTGAATAATAACGTAACCCATAGGATTAGGTCTTTTATCGTATGTGGCTCCCACTGTTTTTATAAGGTCTATAAATCCCAAACAACCTTAGAAGAAACTTGTTTTCTCAATAGGTACTAGGATCCCAAGCATTCTTAGTTTTAGACCCACGACTCGTGAGACATCCAAAGGTCTAAGAATCTTTAGGTAGGTACAAAATTGCCAATTCCATCTCCATGGAATTCCTTGTAATGTTTTTGCATCACTGATCTTTCAATCATGGACCCACGACTCGTGAGATATCCATATCTACTTCAGTGTTAAGCAGAACCCATCAATCATAAGATCTCAACCAAACTTAGTCCGGAACGACCCACGACTCGTGAGACATCGTCCATTCTAAAATGATCAAGAAATATCAATCACCTAAGGCGATCAATCAAGAAATTAAGATTTAATAAGTTGCACTAATTACCCCACGACTCGTGAGACAGCAATTAGCTTACCTATTAACTCTTAAATCTTATTGATGGAATGCTAGGAATTTTATTACCGTAATAGAATACCTATTTATTCGAAAGTTGCTCAATATTTTGATTAGGGATTTTCGAATTAACCGGAGAGTTGCCCGGTTTTGACCTCACCAACATGTACAGTATCCATTTTTAATTATCTTGATTAATGCAATTTCACATAAAATGCATCACAGAAGCAATTAGCAGATCACATGTCCTAACATGACACTAATATGAGGTGATCATGGGTATCCTATCTTATTTGCAATTATGGGAGCCACTCCATAATTGCTAGTTCTAACATACATGCCACATAGGCAGATATTTCACATAAGGGTGCAGAATTTAATGGAAAACCCCATTCTATTATATTAATAGAAACAACCCTCCCTAACATTTTGAGGGGTCTTCAATTATGACGTCTTTCTCCTTGATTTGTGGATCCATCTTGCTCATTGGGTGCTTGTCTCCAAAATGAAAGAAAACCTCACTTCCTAAGTTCTACTCTCTTTGCATAAATTAATATGGCTCAATCTTCATATTAACCATAGATAAATACACGGGGCAGACCCCGGGCCAAAAATAATAATAATGAAAGCCACATAATAAATCAAGCAAAGCGCGCACATAACTAGGGCTCCAGCCCCAATTGAAATAATGCAACTATGGGGCTCCAACCCCAATTGAAATCATCCATGTGCATAAATTAAAACATTCACAAAACTAACCCATGATCACCTACACTAGCATAATCCGCTTGAAATTTAAATTTACTGATTAAATTTAAAATTCCATTGACTTCAAGTTCTAACAACTTAAGTAATTTGAATATAGTTCACTATTCAAGAATTTATTCAAAATTGAACTCGGATCATGACAAAACCTCAATTAATTCAAGAATTAAATTTTTGCCAAAAATATCATTCAAAGTGATATTATTAATTTCTTGAACAATAAAAACTCAATTTTAATTCATAAAATCCCAATTTAATATTTATTTCAAAAATAAATAATTTTACAATAAAAATCTGAATTTAAATTAGGGATCCAACATTGAAAGTACGAAAGAAAAAAAGAACGCCCGAACAAGCCCACGCGGAGCGCCGCTCATGCAATACAGCTACTGCGCACATGGCCCACAGAGGCGAGCAAGGGCGCCCGGGAAGGGTTGCTAAACAGGCGGGCGTCCGCCCGTGAGGCGGCCTAGGCCTGCACGCCGCTCAAGATACCCTAGGCGGGGCAGCATCATACACGCTAAGGTCGAACGTGATGATACGCGGCTGCAATCTCGTTCCGTCTTTTTTCATGCAAAATCTAAATTTTCAAAGTTCAATTTTGTTAAACCAAAATCGCAGTTTAGAAAAATCCAGATTTAAACATTTTTGAATCAGATTAATACGAAAATAGTTTTTCACAATTTCCAAGAAACAATTTAGATCCGACAGATTTATATTTTGAACAAAAACCAAGAATACATAACTATCATCCAAATTCAAGAATTTTTAGTTAAAATTCAATACAGTAATGTTTCGAAACGAAAGTTGCAAGGTGGCTCTGATACAACTTGTTGGAAAACACAGATTTAAAAGCAGCGGAAGTTTAAACTTTTTTCCAAAACGGGTCGTGATCTTGCAATGCTCGTTTCAAAACTTTCGGGATTCAAGATACTTACAAGAATTGAAGCTTTCTTGAAACGTATTGAGCCACCCTCAAACGTTCTTCATGTGGTATGAATATCCCCGTTTCTTGATTCTTTCTTCGAGATTCCAAAGTAGAAATCCTCTAGAGTAATAATCCACACCAACCTAGATTCAAATCATATTAGTGAGTATGCTAGTACTCTATGATGCACGGACACGGACACGACACGACATGGATACGGCGACACGAATTTTTTCTTGAATTTCTCACGTAAGGAGTGTCCGACACGGTGTCCGACACGAGTGTCCGACACGACATGACACGGCACGGCACGGCAAAATAATATTTTTAGAAGTGTCCGTGCATCATAGCTAGTACTATAACATGTGTATTAAAGAAACAAGAAACAAGATTAAATTAAGAGCAAGATTAAATCTCTCTTCAAAAACTCCTGTTTGACGAAATTGAATCTGCCACGCCTAAGCCCCTTTGAAAAATTCGTCTGATCCTCAAAAGCACGAACTGATCACGTGTTTCCAAGAAACTGATATTTTTTCAATCGGATTATGTTGGGCTTCACCTCATCCCACGTGCCCTTCATGTATTTATGGGGTTTCTTAAACCCTAAGTTAGTTTTGGAACAGGATTCTTAGTTTGACTTTTCTTCTATTTTCTTTCTCTCCAAGCAATAACATCTTATCTAAATAAGATATTATTCTTTTAGAAAGAGCTCCTTCTATTCAAATTAGGAATATTTAATTATTACAATAATAATTAAATATCTTGTCTTAATAATATCTTAATCTAATCAAATTAGAATTAATATTAAATAGAAGATAATTTATATTTAACTTATTTATTTATTCTAATCAAATTAGAACAATTAAATAATTAAATATCTTGAATTAATTCTCCAATTAATTCCATGTAGGGCTTTAGAATTAATTCACTAATTAATTCTAATGGGATAAAATTAATTCCTAATTAATTTCATTATGGGCTATATAATTAATTCACTAATTAATTATATTGTGGCTTTATAATTAATTCACTAATTAATTATATTTGGGCTTAATAATTAATTCTCCAATTAATTCACCCATGGTCCAATTTCTCAATTGGAGCCACGCGTCCCAAACGTGCTCTCGACTTCCACATGTCTGCCTTACACTGTGGTCTCGTTTCGATCAACTATTTAATATTTCCATAATACCCTTTGAACCTAGCATTTGTGTGTGACCCTCTAGGTTCAATTTTAATTAGCAGTGAGCCTAATTAATTAATACACTTTATTAATTAATTACCTCACTGATCACATGACAATAGTCTAGCAACAGGTGTGTGACCCCTACTCGAAATGTGAATGTATATTCGAAAGAACCTTTCAGTCAATGACATCATGTAGGATACGATCCTCCTACCATCCTATCTCTCGATTAAGATCTAGGGCATGGGAATATGGAGAGCCCTACTAATCTTAATCTTAAAACAAAGTTCCCTTCATATTCCATTTGATCTCAATCTAAGAAAACCCCATTTTCTTGATGTCTTGATCTAACAACCTTGCTTAAGGATTTTCAGATGGAACATGAATGACTTGTGTAATAAGAGATCATCTTGCCTACAACAAGAGTAGGTCGTTTATTGATTCCAACAATTCTGATATGCCACTTGTGTAATCCCAACATAGGCCGTGGTTCAGGTGTCTATATGGTGACACCCTTTTTAGCTTATATCAAAGAATACAGAGTTAGCTCGTATGAGACAATGTGGAATCTCAAGTCTAAGGATTAATTCCTCACGTCATTGACATGTGAGATATTTCCTAATCTGGAAGTTCTAGTAACGTCCTTTCCCATTTAGGAATCTTCTCACGCGGGACGCTTTCAATGAACCTGTTCTTACAACAAGCACCCTTGTGTATTGCGTACGCATCAACTTATGCACTTTACACCCCATGAAACAGGATGATCCTTCTTAAGGACACAACTACACAAGCAAGTCTCAATAGAGGCAAAGTCGACACTCCCACTGTCTGTCGACCTCATTGACTTGGAGAAGTTTCTAATCCTCGCCTATGGAGTTAAGAACTTGTTTCATGTGTCATTCCTATAATGACAAAGTTCTTAATGGTCTCATCGGATTAGGGGAGTTCTAAACATGCACACGTAATGAAAACACTTAAAACACGTAATGGCGCATAAAAAGTGTTCGCCTGCAATTACAATCATTCGTATATTATCCAAAGATTGTCTGTGATATAGGGAAAGTCACAAAGCATAACAACTTTCTAGGGCACTATTCCCAACATAATGCTCATGAATGCAACGTATTCATATGAAGTGCATAAACGTACCACTTAAGACATATCGATTCATAACTCATGCAAATCAAGTTAAAATACTCCAAAAATTTAATATAAACAAGTTAATATATAATATGACATGCTAGAATCAGAAAGAAGTAAAAAATGAAGCAAGAAAACAACGAAACAAGCAAACAAAACAAGTGAAGTGCAGCAGTCACAACATAGGGAGGGTGATCCGAAGGGTGTCACTTCCCTAGTGCAAAATGAGACACCCCCGTGTCAGAGGTCAGTAGCAAAATCACCTCATGGGCGTGTCTACCCCCTGGTATAAAAGGTGACACCCCCGTGTCCAAGGTCAGTAGCTTAAAAAAGACGAACCAAAAGCTTGGACACGGGCGTGTCATCTCGGGAACGCGGGGGTGTCAGCACCCCTGCTACGTTTTCTCGTGGAAAAATGTTAAAAACCCCAATAATTCAAGCCATATCAAAGCAACAACATAAAGGAATGAAATGGCGCAATTATACCACAAAAACATGCAAGGAAATCAAGCAAATTCAACCCCAAACTCATGTAATTCAACTGGCAAAGCAAGGAGTTCAAGAGATGCAAGTGTTCCAACCATTTCTTCCAAAAACTTGAAGGTGCATTAATGGTGAATCAAACCTCAACCAACTACCAACAATTAGGTTCATTGATATGCAATAAATAAGCCTCAAAGATCATCATACAAGTCATACAACTCCAAGAAAGCAAGAGATACACATATTCTTCAAATTTCTAGCAAACCCTTACTATTCATCAAAGAAGCCATATCCGTGGAATCTCTAGCATATAACATGATTCATATAGAGAAAAATGATCATGAGAACATAGAGATTAAGAATCCTAACTTACCTTCAAAGTTGGAGCAAGAAATAGCTATACTTGAGCTCACAAGGGACCAAAAATGGAGATGGAGTTCTTGTTTGCTTCTTTCTTCCTTTCCTTGGCCTCCCAATTCATATAGCAGCATATGGGGGAGAGAGAGGGATGTTTAGGTTGTGTATAAATCAAAGAAGGTACTAGAGATAGGGTCTAATAGCTCAAAATTAGGTCTTAGGGGCGCATTAGGTATGCGTGACTAAGATTTGTTCGTCGGGGGGTCGAAATGGCATCGAAAAATTACAAGGTTTGTTCCATTAGGTCCGAATTGTTGATTCGAGTCCAACGGCGAAGACAAAACTTGAATTCGAGTTCCCGAGCTCAAGTTATGAATTAATGACTCAAGGGTGACCAATTTGCAAAAAGGGGCCTAAAACTTTGAACAAAAGTTCAATTGAGTCCTCTAAGGATCAAACAAGTCCAAAACACATTTAAATCATACAATTAAGTTCAAAAATCATATAAGTCACGTTATACACGAAATTAGCATGCTCGGGTTTCAAATTCATACTTCACAAATTCTCAAATCATAAGGATCCGAATCTTAAAGTCACATGGGACAAATTCTTATCAAATATTTCAAATAATTCATATAAGAGTTGAATAAAGAAACATAGGTCAATTATAAATGCATCACTTAAATGAAAACAAATACAAATACGGAAATTAAACTCACACTTGGCACAAACCTATATGTGCAAGCAGACAGGGTGTCACACTGAACACCAATTCGATCTTTAACTAACTTTTTTTTCTCGTTTCTTTAGTTATCTCAACTGATTCCTTCTGATTCGTACTTGTTCAAATGATGACTATGTTTGAGGGGTGTTCGGAGCGGATAGGCCTTTGATCACCAGTCGAATAAGTTCGACCGGTCCGAATTCCATAACATAGGTTAGAACTTTGAATTTAGTATACCATGACTTAAAGTATTCACGGGTGCGTATAACAAAGCGAATGATTGCTTCTTCAATTATTAATCAATTTACAATATTTTTTCAAATAATGTAGTTAATAAAACAGATTTTCATATCCACAATATCCATTCCAGGTTATGGATCTGGGGTAATATTTAATTTTAAGTTCTCTCAGTAAGTAAATCACAATGCGGCTCCCACGCCGCATGTTTCTTTTCTTTTCTTTTCTTTTTTTTTTAATCTTTTCTTTCTTTTTGATCTTATGTAATTATCATCAATTCTTGAAATTAATTTCGTATGTTTAATTTTTTTTGGGACAATTTCAAATAACTCATTCATCAGTTTTGAGATTTTTACTTTACTACCCGAAAATTTATACTACATAATACAATATAAATACTACATTAAAACATTTTAATACTACATTATGTGAAAATTATACAATATGTTTTGAGAGTGGTGAAAATTTATACAACGTAATAGGATATAAATATTGCATTATATAATATTCATACTACATGTGGGGAGTAAAATAAAAATTTGATGCCCAATTAGGGAGTTAAGTAAAAATATGATGCCCAAATGAGGATTTATCCGACATTACCCGTTTTTTTTTTTTCCTCAAAATTTAACTGTAACCGAACTTTTTATTACTGTTTGTAAAATAAACTTATGGCTATAGCTGTCAAATAAAAAATTGTAAACTTTTAAAATAAGTGTTTATGGGATAAACGTTTATTTTCTACAATTTTGGAGTATTTAGAAAATCAACTTATATTTTATTTTAAACAAAAATAAACTAGAATTTAGAAGTAATGAATCGAATTCGAATCTCTCTAATCACTTGGTGGATGTGTTTTAAAAAAAAATGCTTTGATTCGAATCTCTCTAACCACTTGGTGGATGTGTTTTAAAAAAAAATGCTAGAATCTAGTAGAACTTCATAACCTCAAAATTTTCGATTAAAAGTTTGCTAAAAATATGTAATTACTAGGTAAATTTATTTTTACAAATTTAATTTTCTCTTTGCTTAATTTTAATGAATTTATTATTAATTTTTTTTTATTCTATAGCCTATTTTTATGGGTCAAGTCGGGATGAACCACTTAGGGTGTAAAGCTCTCCCTTTCAACGGTAGTTGCGTCCCCACAGAGTAACTCGAGACCTCTAACTAATTTACCATAGTGCGAAACCGCTGAACTACAACACTTGGTGGTTATGAATTTATTTAGTTTGGAGTTGTTTTATTTGTTTTTTCATTATTTATTTTTCAAAAGCATTTTATCTATTATACATGCTTATTGTATATAATTTTCAAACTATTTGTTATATTAAGATATTCTTGAAAGAAAATTAAATAACCAAATGATTAAAAAATTTTAGGGATAAATTAATAACTTGATAAAAATTAAAAGTGATTGTTAATTTTTTTTCTACAAACAATGATTTTATTATTTTTCTAGTTTTCACTATTTTCCCAAATACCCAGTATTTTTATTATTGCAATTTTTAACAACTTTTAACTTCTTATTAAAGAGTAGAGCATACAAACATCCCAAAATATTCGACATGCGTAGTTGGTGTTTTTGTCATTAAAATGGTACAAACAAATTAAAAATAAACATATACTATATTTGAGTTAATGTATGGTTCGATATTAAAGTTGAAAATTAATAATTAATGAGACTAAAACAAAACAATAACTAATTAAGTTCCATACACAAAAAATGACCATTTTTATTTTTCGTGATTTTCCTTGTCATCAATGTCGACACAGACAATACGTCATATCAAAATAATTTCACACAATCATATGGTGTTTGACCATTTGCGCAATGAAAATAAAGCTAAATATTTCAAACGAGACGTCCCGAAATAAGGAAAAATATAACTTAAAAAGTACTCGACATCCCCTCATGTCGATTCGAACTTCATGGACGATCCACCGAGGTACCTGTACAATGGAAGAGTATAAAACATCATAAGATAAGTCGATTAATTCATAATAAATCAATTAATGTATCAGTAACACAATATACACACGACTAGTCATTTCACCTGACCAAATTTCAAAACTAGGAATTTTGGTCTGGTTTTTGATGAAATTTTGAAAAAGCTACCAAAGAAAAGTAGATGGGGATCTTATGAGATTTGTATTTATCTTTATAAGGCAAAAATGTAAATTTGGTCCTATAAATTTGTAATTTTAGCAATTTAGTCTCATCTGTTTTAAATTTTGCAATTAAGTCTTATAAATTTGTAATTTTGGCAATTTTGGTCCTATTCATTTTGAAATTTGCAATTAATTCTGTAAGTTCTAAAAATTGCAATTTTTGGAACTTACAGGACTTAATTACAAATTTCAAAACGGACAGGACAAAAATTGTCAAAATTACAAACGTACAGGACTTAATTACAAATTTTGAAAGGAACAGGACTAAATTGTCAAAATCACAAACTTACGGGACAAAATTTACATTTTTGTCTCTTTATAAATTTTGGAAACAAAATCAAACTAAAATTGCCAAAATATAAAAACATACAAGATGAAATCGAAAAGGAAATTAAAGATGTGCGTGTAGAATATGCACTCAACTTGAATAATTTAGAGAGAGCAGGTGTAGCCCGGTGGTGGCGTCTTGCCACAGGTGACAAGCAGCTGAAGAGCGAGAGGAACATAGATATTGAGATTGAGAGCCTTAAGTTTAAGAGTTGTGCACAAACAAACAGCAGCTTCAAGCTCCACCAGCCCGGATATTATGGGACAGCACTCGTTAGTTGCAGGGTCACCCAACCCAATATGCACCAGCCCTCCAAGAAGGTCCACACATGCCCCGAGCTTCAAGGTGTCGATCGGGCAGGTGGCGGAAGGGCTGCCCGGCGGAGGCGGGCAGGGTTTTCCAGTTTTCGGTGGGTTGAGCACTGGCGGCACGGGTAGATTAGGCACGGTGACTGGCGGAAGGGGCACTTTGGGCACGGTGACTGGCGGGACCGGCACTTTGGGTACGGTGACAGGGGGGTGGACGATGGGCGGTAAGGTGATGGGGGGTCGGGTGGTTGGCGGATAGGGTTTCGTGGGGTCTTTGGGATGGGGACGGGGACGGGGACGGGGTTTGGAGCAGTAGCCACATTCGGGTTCGAGAATGGGAGAGGCTGAGGAAATGGTGACCATGGAAATGAGGAGAAGGGCCATAATTTTGGAGGACTCCATTGTTAAAATAAGCTAAGATCAGAAGGGAAGATGGATTGGTGGGAAGGAGAAGTGAGAGATCGGGGGTATTTTATAGGGAAAGTGAGGTGGTGTTGCAAGAATGCAAGAAACCCTAGAAAAACCATAGCACGTGAACTAAGGGATAAATGACAAAATGTGCTAGTTGTCAAGTACCCTGCAAGCTTGATCTGATGATCAATCTTTTGGGATATTTCATGTTTTATTTTTATCCGGGAGGGATGGGCTTATAGAACTTATAAATACATCACCGTTTAATGTATGTTTGTGATGAATTTTAAATCTTTTCTTGTTGTTATATTCATATCGTGTTGTTTTGTATCACCATTGCGTGCTGATGCATTCTACATTTTATGTATATACTTTTGTTTCGAGTTATTTACACCATACTCCTATGTTAGGTGAAATGAACAAAAAAAACCTTGTATTATAAAAATTAACACAAAAAATCCTATGTTTTCAAAATATTTGCATGGCAAACCCTGAAAAGTTCTGGTGTTGAACACGTGCTAAAAACGCGACTAGAACACTAATTTTCTCTATTTATTGGACGTGAAATAACTAATTTACCTTTTATATTCTGATATATATCATCTCATCTCTCTCTATATACCCCTTTTACTTGTTTATACGGTTTTTCATGTAATTTTTATTTTGTACAAGGTCTCCGTGCATATAAAAAAGTATTGAACATATACTTGTTTATAGGGTTCTTCATGTAATTTTATTTTGTGCGGAGTCTTTATGCATATAAAAAAGTATTCAACAATATAGAGAGATGTGAGATGATGTATATCAAAATATAACAAATTAGTCATTTTACGTCCAATAAATAGAAAAAATTTGTATTCTAGTCGCGCTTTTAGAGCGTGTCCAACACTCGAATTTTTCTGGGTTCGTCATGCAAATATTTTGAAAACACAGGGTTTTCTGTGTTAATTTTTGTAACACAAATTTTTTTTTTTTCCCCATTTCACCTAACACAAGAATGAAATATGTAAATATCCCGTTTTGTTTCTAATCCTTTTGATGTTTTTGGTACCTACACACCGGACAAAAAGGGAATCTAAATTAAACATTGGGAAGATGATGTGTGATAATATGTGAATAGTCAAATTTTTAATTACATGCCATGCTAGAAGTAACAATTTTATTTTTATCAGAATAATAACTTTTGTTTGCTATATGGAGAAACTTAATTATTGATCATATCTGAGTTGTCAACTATTAACACCACATAAGTTGTAGTAATCAAAATTCATTATATATCATTACAGTATGTTCTTGCAGCTCTGGTTGTTCTTACTATACATTTGCGGAGACAAAGTTAAGGGGTCAAAACTCAAAAGTTGTAGTCATGTTCGGACGACAGTACGATTCGGGAACCGGGACTTCTTTTTTTATCATTTGAGGGTTCGAAATTACAATATTTGTTTTTTTTTTTTTTTTTTTTAGTTATACACACATAAAATAAAGTTTGTCAAAGAAATTAAATTCGAAGCTTAAGGGAGCGAACATCCCTAGTCCTCTGAATGTAGCTCCTTCTATGGGTCGCTCCTCTCAAATATTCATAAAGTCGCATTTTATCTGTATAGTTATTAGGAAATAGTTTCAAACTCATTTTAAAATTTAGGATTTGTTATGTACATGCATAATTATATGGAAAATAATGAGAAATCACATATACCATGCATTTTTATTAGAATATAGTGATATTCTTTTTTTACGTCCAAAGTCGTTCCCCAATCTAAAATTCAGGTTTTGTATATACATGTGTCATGATGTAAACAACGATAATTTACATACGACGCCTTTTCATCTTGTTTTTTAGTCATAAGAAGTGAAAATATAAAATTATTTACTGTTACTATCAAATTTGCGGAAGTAATATTTTTTTGGTTTCTCGATTTGCAATAACAATATTGTGGAGAAACAAATATTTATTCACAATTGGTGCACCGTGCATCTCAAATTGCCACCAACTTTTTTTTCTTGCCTACAACCAATTTTAGCTGTACATGTTAGTGGGGGTTGATCATTCGTCAGTGTGGTACTTAATTATTGTTACCAGCCACACAAAATGTGTCACGGGAATGAGAAAGAACTTCTTACAGTAGAATTATTTGGCCATATACAAATATTCTGACACCTAACGAATAATGCATTGGTCTAGATATTTGCACCGGTTGGTTTGAAGGCTTTTATTTAATATTTTCACTGATTTTTTTTATTTTTTATTTTGAAAATCAAGCCCCTCAAAGGGGAATATTATTGCAAATCATGAAAAACAATAAGAAAAATACAAGAAGAAATAACAGAAAGATTAACGCTGGCCGAAGCCGTAATTCCAACAAATTTATGAGCTATTATATTAGCATCATGTCTAGTAAATGAAAAACGAACCCTAATAATATGATTCAACTCCTTGAGATTGATTTTGTTCCTTCCAACACTACAAAAAAAAACGGGATTAGTGACCGCCAGATCGGTCACTAATCCTATAAAAATCGGTCACTGATTGGCATCAGTGACCGATCAGTGACCGATTCTGATCGGTTGGTAAAAACCTCGTAACTAATTTATTTAGTGACCGATCTTTATCAGTCACTAAATTAGTGACCGAAATATCGGTCACTAATGTTAAGGAGAGGGTCACTAATCAAATTATCCACCTTTGTTAAGTCGGTCACAAATCGGTCACTAATTTAGTGACCGCACATAAATCGGTCACTAAACTCCTAGACGACTTCAGTCACTAATCGGTCACTAATTTAGTGACCGCACATAAATCGGTCACTAAACTCTTAGACGGCTTCAGTCACTAATCGGTCACTAATTTAGTGACCGCACATAAATCGGTCACTAAACTCTTAAATGAGTTCAGTCACTAATCGGTCACAAATTTGTGACCGATACTGGCAGTCACTAATTTCAATCGAAATTGTTATGCACGATTTTGTGACCGATACAATCGGTCACTAATTTAACTGATCTCTAATTTTAATATTGATTTAAAATTGTATTTTTTATTTTTAATTCCTATATTATTTTAATGAATCAATTAAAAACATATTTGAAATAAACACAAGTAATAATACCAAACAAAATACTTTTAACATCCTAACATAATATCATAATCATATTACAAATTATTCAATTAAAAGTATGAACCTTCTCAAACATTAACAACAAGTCAAATAAGTTTTCATCAAGCTTTCAATCACCTTCATTGTTCCATATAAAAACTCCAAAAGACTTCTACTTGTTGGATGTTTGGCCAAAATTAGCCGCTTCCAAAGTATTCAATCTGTCTAAGCACTTGGCCAAAGTCGCCGATAAAACTTCTTCTCTTTGTCTTGCCTCCTCGGCGATCTTTTTTGCTTCCTCCATGATTTTTGCTTCTCTAATTGCAGCCTCTTCTCTTTCTTTTGTTAACTTTTCTTCAATCAACCTCATTTGTTCTTCATTGATAGCAGTGTATGAAGATGATATCGAGTTTGATTGGGAAGAATTTGCTCCAACTATATCTCTATAGTGGATAGTGTTCCCAAATGAATAAACTCTTCCTTTAGATGGGCCACCACTTGCTTCAATCCACTTTACAGGATCAAACGAGCCTTTGGGAGTAGGGTTGCTATCATCCTGACTACGTGCCTCATAGTTTTCCTAAAAAATATCAGTAATACCATAAATTGTAAGTATACATAATTCACAAGTAAAAATATATAACCACTAATTCAATTGCAAATGATTCCCAAATATAAATCAAATACACCAACAATATCAAAATCACAAATGAAAAACATGTCAATTCCTGTAACAAAATAACAAAATCAAATGAAACTAAGTAGCTATTTCTGATCTCATTCGGTGATTTGATGAATTAAAGCCATAATTTTTTCTTTTTTATGTTATTAGTTAGACTAACCAGAAGACAACGTTTCACTCTCTCTATGTGCAAATTGCTTTCTTGAAGACCAACATGTGAGAGTGGTGTAAGAAAAAAATAAAACATATAATCATTTGGCTGTATATATATATAGAATTGAAAGAGACATGAATCTTTGTATAATTACCCTCATCAACAGCTGATACAATAGATGAAAAATGTTCCCCTTATATGACGAGATGTTCATTACCCCAATCAAGAGGAAAACATCACTACTCAAAGTAAAAACAATTCCTATCAAATCACCATAAACATCACTAATCAAAGTATCAACCATTCCCATCAAATCACCATAAACATCACTAATCAAAGTAACAACTTATTCAATTACCAATTATATCAACAATGCCAAAAATCTCAAATGAAAAAAAATATCAAATTCATTAAAATTACCTTAACTTTTTTAGACCTTGGATCACAATACTCTCCTTTACCCTTTTGTTTTCGGTGGGTTCGATCATGAATTTGAACAGGTGTAATTTTCACAGTTGGATTGTCTGCTGCCTACAAAAGAATAAGGAACATATTAAAGAAATATAAGAATGACTTAAAATAATATACATAACATTACGAATAAATAAATTAAACAAACCAGTCTACGTCCATGCTCCATATGTGAAATTGAACCTCCTGTGTGCCGAGTAATCGATCCATCTACTTCAGTCATTCGATTTTGCCTTGCCTTTTCGGACTTCTCTTTGTAGTTTGGCTCACTCATGTAATCCACAATTTTGTTCCAATCTGCTGCGGACATATTCTTTGGAACAAATTCTCTCATTTTCTCCAAATCTTCACCACCAGCTTGCTTAATTGCATTTTGCTTGAACCTATAGATCACTTGTTTGTAGTTTCTCGTATGAGTTTGCTCCCATGAATGTCTAATACCACTATCATGCTCGGGCAACCATGAGTAACGCTCCTGTATAAGAGAAAATGAACAATCCATAATTATATCTTATCTAATTTTTAAAATTTTGAAATATTATAAACAATAACTTACTTTGAATTTTTGGAAAAGATATTCTTTGTAATCTGATGGAACTAGTTCCCATGTAGCACATCCTGGCATGTACCTTCTCAAGATATCCATCACTCTACGAGATACGATATCTGGTATGAAGCTGCATGATAATTTCAAACATTATAACAAACCAAAAAATTTGAGAGGTGTTGGAGGAAGAAAAAAATTAGCTTGGGGATTGAAGAAAAAAACATTGCGGCTATTAGAGCACCCATCCACATTAATATCTTATTAATACTAAACAAATATTACATGTATCTGCAAGAAACAAACAAAAGTTCAAAACAAAGCTAACTTTGGTAAATATTGAAAGTTGGAAAAGGAATTATAACAATAATATACTTTTGGCCCCTCAAATTTTATTTAAATGATTCTTGATCCCTAGAAGTGTTGTACTCGAATAATTTAGTCCCTCTTAGTCATGTTTTAACCATAAAATGATCATAATCTAAATCATTGAACTCTACCGAACCCTTATGAAACTAGCACCAAATTTTTTATTTCAATTATGAATTTTATCTTCTTTTTCATTCAGGTCAAATGTTTTTAGTAAACCATTAAAATTATGAGAGAGAACCGACTACCGAGAAATAATTATGCTAGAAAAGAAATCAACAAATTTTTTCTCTTAAACTCAATTGTCTACCTATATAAATGTCGTGTGTGATTAGGTAAAACAAAAGAGAAAAAACACATAATTGAAACAACAAATCCAACGTACGTGAATCTAAAATACTAGTATTTATTTTTCCTTTTTTTTTTTGGTCAAAAGTATTTATTTTTCCTTTTCGAACAATACTAGTATTTGTATATAATATAATCAATACAATAAAAAAATATACCCAAAACACATTACCTGTCATAACATGGCTGAATTAAGTTACCATTGTTTGATACACGACTCCGTTGGGTATCTTCTTGTGCACCAACTTGAGAAGAATTAGATTCCACATCTCTAATTTGCTGGTGTGGTTGTGTATTACTTTCCTCTACATCCGGAGCTGAATCAAAGTGAGTATCTTGTGGGGATTCGTCATGTAATTGCCTAGTTGAAGAACTAGGAGGCTCCAATCGATTAATTTGTGATGTACCCGAAGATCTTACTCGTTTACCTCGACCTCTCCCTCGTGTTGGCATCCTAAAAGAAAATCAATCCTGTTAGATGACTCGTGCACATATTATAATTAGATAGTGACAACATTTGGAAGCAACATGAAAGACAAAATGATTGAATCTAAATGTATGAACCTCACAAATTTAAGCATAAAAAAAAAAATCTTCATGCAAATGAACACACATGAAAACATCAAACACACACATGCAAATAAAAATATACGATACACATAAATTTACCATAATCAATTGCAATCCATATCATCACCACTAATTGGTTCAACATCTTCCCATTCATTTTCATTAGTGCCTCCTTCATAATCTTCGGCTTGATCTTCATCCTCCTCATAATTCATCCCATATCTTCGAATTTCTTCTAAGGATACTTCTATAGGATCTGAAGCTTCATCTACTAAGGAGCTTGAATGATCAAGTTCAACTGTAATGATGGTTTCCATAGGTGCAGGAGCATTATCTTCTTGAAGTGGACCATCAATATTTGGTCGATTTTGTATTGTCATATGGGGATGTTTATCCTACTTCTTGCTTTTATTTTGCACACAGCTTTCCAATCACGTCTTTCTCTAGATTTGGTAGGAAAGTTTGTGTAATACACCTGTTGTGCTTGTTGAGCCAAAATGAAAGGATCATCTGTGTTAAGCTTTCTTTGATGGTTGATCTCAACAAGTCCAAATTGTGGATGCACTTTAACTCCTCTATTAGAAATATCATACCAACAACATTTGAATAATACCACTTTATTTCCTTCACCAAAGTATTCTAACTCCAAAACTTCTTCCAACATACCATAGTAATCAACTTCATTCTCGTTCCAGGAGTTACCCAATACACATACACCACTATTCATGGTAGATTTGTGTTTTCCAAATTCAACAGTGTGGAACTTAAATCCATTGACAAAGTACCCATTATATGATTTAACCCATCGACTTGGACCTTGCGCTATGCGCTTAACGCTTTCCTCAACAATGTTGAAAGGATTCATCACCTATTCATATTTACTAATCAATGTTAGAACTACAATTATATGTTAATTTATTAATTTATATAAATCATACTCACATAATTTTGTAACCATGTTGGGAATTTAGAATCTCGTACTCTCCCCAGATCATCACTTGTTAAAGATGGATTTTGACTACACATCTCTTCGTCAAAGAGACTACAAAAAAGTGAAAGAGTATGTATAATATACAGAAAGTATTATTATTATTATTATTATTATTATTATTAATATTATTATTATTATTATAGAGCAACAAATGAAAACTTACGTTACTAATGGAGTGAGTTCATCACAATTCAAGAGCACATATCTATGTGCTGAATCGTATTCACTATCATCTCGAAATAGCCGACCACTCTTTTGGCTTCCAATAGGCCTGCCGGGATGGCAAAAAATTCGAAAACAACTTGAATTTCTCTCCCCACCATCATCATTTCTTGGGACTCTATTTAATCGTGTTTCAACATCACCATCAAAGTATAGTGAACAAAATGTTGAAACTTCCTCAATAATGTATGCTTCTACAATAGAGGCTTCCACGCGAGCTCTATTCTTGACTTTTTTCTTTAAACGACCCAAAAACCTAAGCGTCATGTTAGCATATAAGTTATAATTCTTTTGATATTTTAACATATAAAAAATATGAACTTATGTATAATTATACCTTTCAAAGGGATACATCCATCTGTATTGAACAGGTCCCCCAACTTTAGCTTCGTAAGCTAAGTGAATTGGAAGGTGTTCCATGACATCAAAGAATGCAGGCGGGAATATTTTCTCAAGTTTACATATTGTTTCAATAATGTTTTTCTCCAATTGCTCCATATGTGATACATGTAAAACAGTGGAGCATATATCTCTGAAGAAAACACTTAACTCTGATATTGATTCCCAAACAGGTTTAGGCAAAAGATCACGAAAGACAATTGGAAGCAATCTTTGCATGAATACATGACAGTCGTGACTTTTCATCCCATAAAACTTCCAATCTTTCTCATTTACGCATCGAGCTATATTCGAAGCATATCCATCCGGGAATTTCAATTTTTTTGCCCATAGACATACCTCCTTCACTTGTTCAGCATTTAGTGTGTAAGATGCTTTCGGCTTGAGAGGTCTTCCCCTTTGATCATAATACATGTGTAGCTCAGGTCTATTACAAAAATTCTCTAGATCTTTTCGTGCATTTCCATTATCTTTTGATTTACCTTTGACATCTAGCACTGTATTAAATATGTTGTCGAACACATTTTTCTCTACGTGCATGACATCCAAGTTATGCCGGATCAAGTTTGTACACCAATAAGGCAACTCCCAAAATATGCTTCTTTTAACCCAATTATGACACTCACCAAACCCAGGTAGGTTCTTAGGGTTACCGAATGGGTCAAATGTTTGTTCAGGAAGTTGATCCACACGCCTTCTAACTTCTGCACCTGACAAACGTGGAGGAGGAGGATCTTTTTCACGTCTACCTTTTGTAAACATATTCTCTTGTTTTCGGTATATGTGACGTGGTGGCAAAAATTGGCGATGGCAATCAAACCATGATTGTTTCATACCATGTTGCAAACGAAATGCCTTTGTACGTTCCATACAACACGGGCATGATAACTTTCCATGAGTGCTCCAACAAGAAACCATGCCAAAAGCAGGCAAATCATTAATTGTCCACATAAGAGCTGCTCTCATTTGAAAATTTTGGTGTCTAAATGCATCATAAGTTTCAACTCCTTCATTCCATAACTTTTTCAATTCATCGATGAGAGGAGGCAGAAACACATCCCATTTTTTGCCTGGAGATTTAGGACCAGGGATAACCATATTCAAGAATATATATGGTTCATCCATGCAAATTCCAGGAGGAAGATTATACACAACTAACATTACAGGCCAACAAGAATAAGGAACATTTGAGTTATTAAATGGGGTGAAACCATCTGTGCATAGACCCAAACGCACATTACGTGGTTCCGACGAAAATGATGGATGAGAACTGTCAAAGTGCTTCCAAGCTTCACTATGTGCAGGGTGTCCCATACTATCATCTTGACATTCATTGTTATAATGCCATGTCATTTGCTCAGATGATGTTTTAGATGAGTAAAGTCTTTGTAACCTTGGAATTAAGGGCAAGTAGCGCAATACCTTATAGGGAACATCCTTTTTTGAAGCTTCATTTCTAGGCTTATACCTATCATGTCCACAAATTTTGCATTTTGTCCTCTCACTATCCTCTTTATAATATAACATGCAATTATTGATACAAGCATCAATTTTCTCATAACCAAGACCTAGTTTTCGAACCATTTTCTTTGCATTATACATGGTACTTGGAAGCCTCTCATCTTCGGGCATCGTACTCTTCATTGTTGAAAGGATGCGGTCAACACATGAATGAGATAAATTGAAATCAGCTTTAATATTAAGCACTTCAGAAATAGCAGAGAGCCGTGTATGTTTTTTACTCGTTTACCTCAATTGAAGGAAAATAGGCTGGAGAAAGATGGCGATGTGATTCGTGTGTGAAAAATAAGAGAGGGATGAAGAAACTCATTAACTCCCTAGTTTGTTTCAAGGTTGAGAAAGGTTGAGGTGCTGTACGTGATTCATAAGAGGGGTAGCCACTGAATTCATCAAAATAATCCAAACTTCTAGCATAAATTTCCATGAATAATCATACATATTATCTCCTCAAATTTCCAGTAAGAATTCAAGAACTAATCTAAAGAGTTCAACTGTTTCATCCAAAATTCATGATCATAAGGTTTTCATACATACATCTAATCACATATTTCTTCCATGAAGCTTGAAGCTTAAGATGCCATAAATCCGATTCTTACCTCAAAATTGAAAGAAAGCGACTTGGTTGGTGTATGTGTGTGGTGTGCGTAACGTGTGTTCTGCGTTTGAGTGTTTGAGAGAGAGGAAAGTTTGGGGTTCCTTCTGATTTCTTTCTTTTCAAACGTTTAAGAAATAAAATTGTTGATAATTGAGACAAAATGAGATGTGGAGGATGAGCAGGTGCAATACGTGTATTATCAAAACAGAGTCGGCTACAAAAATCTGAATTTGATCTCATTAAATGCAATTAAGCCCTTGTAGAAGAATTGTTAAATAAATTACCCCATAACTTTTACATAAAAACAATTAGACCCAATTAAACTCACGCATTCCTATTTCTTTCATTTCTTTCCCTACAAACCTGAAGGATGTTAAACAGACTAAACATGCTGAAACTTTACCTAATTAAACTGAAACACCGAGCTGACTGAGCTATAAAAACTAAGCACATCACTTCATTTTGTTAGGCTCACTTCCAGAAATTATATCGCAACAGCAAAATTTCATAACATCATGATATATTATAGCAAAACAGAGATACCAACGAAATTCTTCAATCAAACTCCCGATTCCCCATTCAAGTTACTAATCCAAAACTCCAGTTTAACTCGAAAACAAGCACCCAATCGCCACAGAACTAACATTAACTTACTTTCCACAAAATGAGCACCAAGAACTGAAAATTATCCCAAATAAACTAAATTAAAACACTTATAAAGATAATAATAAAATGAGACAAATGGAGAAAATAGACAGAACACTCAAACTTCCCACCTAAAACACAATGCAATTACCCCCAAATTATCCAGAATTAACAGAGTCGTCTTCCCCAGCAGCCCAACAACTCCAAAATGGAATTCAAATCCTGCACCATTCAACGAAATTCATCTCAGTTTCCAGAGAAGAGCTATTAAAATTCATTTTTTTTTTTTTTATCTTCTTTTATTTTCGAGTGAAGATAGAAACAATACTTACTGTTGAAATTCGACGTTGACGATGGGAACAGAAGGATTCGCGATAGATTGGTAGGCCGAATTGGATAGACCAATGCTCGCCGTTCTCTGAGGCTTGACAGAGAACGAGAGTCAGTGGCTAGCAGCGGCGGGCGCGGTAGCTTGAGCGAGAATTGTGGAGAGAGAGAGACGGCTGGGATTTTGCCCTAGGTTTGTGGAGAGAGAGGCGGGATAGCAATTTTGGGGGAGGAGATGTCAAAAGCGGGATTTTATTTTTTGGGGAAGAGAGAGGCGGGATGTTGCCTTCATGACCGAAAAAAGAGAAGGAATCTGCTAAGCCTAAGGATTTCTCTTATGGGCTCTCTTTTCTTCTTTTTTTTTTATTAAATATACTTATGCTTTTATATATGTTAAAATACTAATTGCATTTAATAAACATATATATGTTAGGAAATTTTAATAAATAGGTAAAAGTACTAAATTTTATAAATGTAGTTCCATAGGAAAATTAGTTAATAAGTTAATTGTTTAACTGTTATTTGATTTTTTTAATTAAGTTTATTATGTTTAATTAAGTTTGCATCAATTATTATATAAAATGAACTTAAACGATCTTTAATTGAACGAACTCAAGTGGTCTGATTTTAAATAGCTGGTTATTAATTAATTCAATACAAGTTGATAACATTTTTCTAGGATATGAATTTCGAATCAATTCTCCCGTGGATCACTTTGATTCAATGAATATTTCGAAATATATTTTTAAACTTAACTTAACTAAGTTAAGTCGAGTTTCAAATTAAATATAATAAGATTCTAAAATTTTATTTGATTCACAAATCGATTCTAACATTCTTCCAAAGTATGAATTTCCAAATCAATTATCAATTAAGTGGATCAATTTGATTCAATCAGTATTCCGAAATATATTCAAATAGTTAATGATCAAATTTGATTTTGTTCAAAAAATGAAAAGTCAATATTTGGTATAGATTTGACTAAATAGTTAATGATCAAATTTATACTTTGTTCAAAGAATGAAAACAATTTCATTAAACCGTTTGGCATGTACATTAATACTGGAGAAAGAATATTGAAAATAAAAGTATAATTTCATTATTTATAATATTTTTTCTCTAATATTAATAATTTAAAGCAATAATAAATTGAAAATTGATTTGTTTACATTTTTATGGTTTATTTAAAATATCCTAAAAAATGTGATTAGTGACCGATTAGTGACCAGTCTAATTTTTATTCACAAAATCAGTGACCGATTAGTGACCGCAGTATAACAAAATTGAACAATCTATGACCGACTCTAATCACTTACAGTATCAGTGACCGATCAGTGACCGATCAGGGTTTGGGTCACAAATTCAGTGACCGATTAATGACCGCACATATATCGGTCACAAAATCAGTGACCGATTATAATTAAATCCAACAATCTGTGACCGATCTGTGACCGATAAGAATCGGTCACAGATTCAGTGACCGATCAATGACCGACTAATTCACGAGTCACATAATCAGTGACTGATTAGTGACCCATAAAACATGGGTCACAAAATCAATGACCGATCTGTGACCGATCTGTGACTGAATTTTATGCAGTCACTGATCGGTCACTGATTATTACATATATGTAATATCAGTCACTGATCGGTCACTGATCGGTCACTAATCAGTGACCGATCAGGCGGTCACTGAAAATCGGTCACTAATCCTGTTTTTTTTGGTAGTGCAAGTTTTGCAGCTACCTTTTCTCGTGATTGAGAAAAACGGATACCTTGGCATACAGCAGATAACTAGGCCAAAAATTTCCCCGAAAAAACACAAAAAAAAAAGATAAAACTGAACCTAAAGAAACTAACTAAACTTCCATATGGAAGAGAAAAAAACTTCCATATGGAAGACTCGAAAGAAAACATAACTTAAACGGAAAAAAATAGTGACGCAAATAGTCTTTGTACTAGAAAATCCCGCTAGATCTGGGAGGATGACAGTAGATCTTGAAGAGTGGCGACAAAATTGAGAAGATGGCGTAGATTCGAGAGAGTGGCAGCAGATCTGGGCGGATTTCGACGGAACAAATCTGAGAAGCTGACGGCGAAATAGAATTGAGTCAATCAGGCGGTGGAGCCATGATAGTATTCTCTACCGCCGGATAGAAACTTTAATTGACTACCTTATCTTGAGTTTGAATCACGTAGATTAGGGTTTTAGCCTTTTAATATTTTCACTGAAATTAGCTTCCCATAAATGACATTTCACATTTTCAGTGGTCATTGTTGTTTGTTTTCAAGTTGCACCTCCTATTTTGTTATGATAAATATACCATAACTGTTGGAGATATTGGAAAATCTATTTGGAAAGGATTCTTCATGACTATATTTTCCTTGTATAGGTGGCGTAATTTAGCCTGTTGATTAGGGTCCCTCTATTATTTATTCTTGTAATCTTTGTATTGTTAATACATCAGAATACGAAATACAAACTTAATACAACGACTTCTCTCAGCCTAATCCCTAACTCTCTTATACTTTCTAGCATGGTATCAGAGTGAGTTTTGATTCAATAAAGATTTGAATACCTTGCTCATCACTTACCAATAGCCTTACCCACAAAACCAGATCCGATGCCAATAGATTTTCTTACCCAAGTGGCCAAAGTCTCCGGCAAAAACAACCCGAACCAACTAACACCACTACCATCAACATCAAAATCAAAAATAACAATTATGTTGTGACACCCCGTCTCTCCGGCAAGTCAGGTATGACGTCGCGAGAGAATTTATTTACATAATTATGTTCTTTTAATTTAATTTATATGCTAAATCTTTAACTAAGTGACCTCTATGCCTTAAGTGTTTATATTCAACGTTTAACTTCTCGTTCTTAACTTCTTTTATATGAATTTATTTTCGAACTTCGTGACTACGTGATATACTTGAATTATATATTATATGGACTTGTTTACGTGTTTATTTTATTCTCTTAGACTTGTTTGTTCGGGTCTTGGACCCTTTTTGTGGAATCTAGACTTAAGGGCCTCACGAGCATTTAGCGCGCCTTGGGTTCCAGATCGCGTAACTTGAGCTCGGGAATTCGAATTCAAATTTCGTCACCACCATTGGCCTTGTTTCGGCGATCAGAGCCAATGGAACAAGCCTCATAACTTTTTAAGACCATTTGAATCTCCGAATCTTTATTGAACCGAATAGCTTGAACCGGTGTGACCTATCCTGCCCGTTTTGGCCATATCCGACACGTTTTAGCTCCAAATGACCCATGAGTTGAACCTTTTTCACCCTAAATTAACCCTCTAACCCTTTAAGCTGCCCCATTTCAAACCAAGCAAGGAAAAGGAGAAGAAATATCACCTCCTAGCTAAGAGAGAGGAGAATCCCGTCATTATTCACACCCTTGAGATTTTGAGTTCATATCTCCTCCATCCTTATCCAATTCAAGAGGTAAGCATATCTTTGTATTCTCCATCCATTTGTGCTTCTTTTCATCCATAAAACTTAGATTTTGAGCTTGATTTGCTTGGGATATGGGTAGGAGCATGAATAGTGGTGAATAGTGAGGGTTTGTGTTCTTGTATGAAATTATATGTCGTTCCTTGTGATTTCTTTTGGTTTAATGCATGATATGTGATCAGAAGACCTTCATTTATGTTTGTATATTCATGATTTAAGTGGTAGTTGGGTTTTCATGAAGTTACCATTATTGCACCAAGCTTGAAGGTAAGAACTTGATTTTGTGAACCTCTTGCAATTGCTCCTTGTTGTGCTTCGGTTTTTGCTCGGTTTTAGGCCTTAAATTCATGAGTTTTTGATTCCATAATATGCCTTTATGTGTTACCTAGCTTTGGTAAGAGTTTTGTAGAGTTTTGGAGTTGTTTTGCAGGTGTTTCCGCGAAGAAGACGAAGCAGGGGCGAGCTAACGACCGTTACGGGTGTAAGGTATGGCCATACCTAACGGCCGTTACCTCACCCTGAGGCCCCTCTACCCACTAACGGCCATTCATGGGGTTGTTAAGGATGGGGACTAACGGCCGTTAGTCCCACAGGCCTTGTGTTTTGTATGTTTTGTTCGTTTGCTTGCCCGTTTTGCTCGTTTCCCTCCCCAATCTTGATCCTTATGTGTTGTGTGCTTGTTTATATGTATGAATAGCTTTGATATGACTTGTAATTGCTTGACTTTGATATGTTTTATATATGAACAATGTGTTATGATGTGTATATGCTCGTTTTGGTATGATTTCGTTGCTCGTATACGAATATGAACTTGAATGCTCGACGTGCTAACTCTTGTTACCTCTCTTGCATCACTTGCATTCATTTGTATTTGCCAAGCATCTAAATGGTTCATGGTCAAGTCTAAGTTATGAGTTTATGTTTGTTTGTCTCAGAGTTTGGTTCGGGAGGTATCAGATCTACCATTTAACTTCTTCTTGGTCGTCAACGCTCGTCCGTGAGCACTTTTGGTATAAGGTGAGGTTTTAGGTTTGTTTCTTTTAGTTAATGCGACCTACAACCTTATGTGCTCGTTTTCAAGCCCGCATGCGAATATACTATTGTAATAGCCCGGATCGGGGCCTAGTCGTAAACGGTGAGCTAAGGGTACCGTAAGAGCGTTTATAGACCTTGATCCATATTTAAAACACTTCATGCATTGCATCTTTAAGTGAAATATGTGCTCTTTTGTGATATTATGTTATTTCAAGGGAAATTCGGCACCGAAATCCTAAAATACTATTCATTTCCCGAGCCACTACTGCTCCGTTTTGTCAATGGAAATTTTAAAGGATCAAAACCCATGGTTTTTAATCATTTAAATTCGTTTTCCAAGTCCCGAGAACCTTTTACGAATTTTGATGCAATTTAGGATTTTCTTTTTAAAAAAATACTATTCATCGCCGAAATGAACTTTTGATCGGTACACCGTTTACCCCTCAATATTATACTTAAAACGACCCTTGAATTATTTCATGAATTTTGATATGCTTTTCAAATTCTAATTCTGACCCTAGCTCAAGTAGTAAACGAAAATGTTTAACGAATAAGTTACTATTCATTTCGCGAATTAGAACTTTTAAACCGTATGTCCGATTTTGACGTATGAGTAGTCGATTCGAAGGAAATTTTATTTCCCGAACTTTGAACACTTTTTCCACTCTCGTAGCTGCTCGTTTGAAGGTGAAATGATCTAAATATCATTTTCCTACCATTTTATATTTAATTTTGGAGAAAATCTTAATTATTTTCTATAATTACACTAAATACCCCGTCTAAACCCCTAGGACAATTATTAATTGATTCCTACCCCTAATTACTCCTATAAATAAAGATCCTTGGCAGCATATTTTCCCTTGTCCCGTAACTTTCGAGTTCCCCTATTCAAGGTAAGCTTTCCTTTTTCATTTTTTTATTTCGTTTTTAATTTATTTATTTAATTTATGTTTTATTATATTTTAGTTTTAGGTTTTAGTTTAGTTATATTTTAGATTATTATATGTTTTAGTTTGTGCATAAATTATGTATTTGGAATTATGTTTTAAATTTATGAATTACATGATTTATGTTTTATAAATTATAGTTTATAAATTAATGTTACATGATTTAATTAGCCTACAATTTAATTATGTGACAACTATTATGACATGATACATGTTACATTTAATTATAATTTGTTCATACTTAGGTAATTTGATATGGTACATGATTTAATTGTGATACATGTTACATGTTACATTTTATTTATAATATGATCATACTTATGTAACTTAATTGTTACATGACTTATGAAATGTTACATGTTATTTAATTATGTTATATGATAGGAATTATGTTACATTTATAACATGTTACATGTTTATATTATATGAATAATTATGTTATGAATTATAATATATGACCATATGTCACATGTTACCCTAACCAATTGATATAAGTTATGTTGTACATGTATAATATACGTGTACGTATTTGATTCCCCTACGTATAAATGCGTATATATTTTTGTATAAATACCAAATATATTTTCATATAAATACGGTATATATATTTTATAAATACCAAGTGTATTTCTATATAAATACCAAGTAATTTCGTATAAATACTATATGTATTTTGTATAAATACCAAATGTATTTTAATATAAATACTTAAAGTATTTTCGTATAAGTACCAAACGTATTTTCGTATTAATACTATATGTACCTTCGTACAAATACCATATAAATACTGCACAAATACCGTAAACGTGAACAGTACCTTTGACCGGAACAGTAACATTGACTGGAATAGTAACTTTGACCAGAATAGTAACTTTGACCATTGACTTTGACTTTATATCAACGGACTCGTTTTGACGAGACGGATTCAACGAAAAAAGCCTTTTTCGCTAATTTTCAAAATCGGGAATCAAAATTAAGCTTTTCAAACCAAACTCTTACTCAATTGAAGTTGTTTCAGAATCCTAAGCGTGATATTTGATTTTACGTTATAATCTTTCGTGTAAGATTAATCATTTACCTGAATTCTTTTTCTGATAAGGGTGATCCTTCTTGAGCAATGTTCTTTCTTATCAATTATGTGATTTATTACTTGAACTTGATCATGCTTTCATGATGTATTATAATATTATTGATTATCAGATTTTACCATGAGATTTCGTTACATGTTATGACATGCTTCGATAAAGTTTTGTCCTGGTCATATGATATCATTATGTGCTATTGAATGTTTTGACGTGGTTTCAACGTGCTTCTGTGACTATATGGTTTGAGGATAGAAACTTATAGTTATTCACCACTTACAGGTGAAGTTTGGATACTGAGGCTCTGGTATTATTGCATAATACCATTTTCTGTAGGTGAGGTTTAAATCTATCTTCAACTGGAACCATGAAAATATGTATGTATGCGAAACGTTTGAAAACCATCCCTAAAGGTTTTAAAGATCTTAGTTTTCAAAGATAAACGTTTCCCTTCTTAGGGCACTGTTTTATTTTAAAGATACTCTGTTTTGTTTAAAGATAATGTTTTCTGATATTCCATTTGTTTAAAGTTTTACCGTTTTGATTAACGAGCAATGAGTAATGTTTCAGAGTTCTGTTCTGATCAACATTTAGTTTTTTTGGATTTTGTGTGCTTTACGCACTTCTGAAATTTTGGACAATGCAAGCTTTGGATATACTGTTCTGTTGGGCCCTGATGGTATGGTTGAGTAGTAGACCGGGAGGCGTGCGCCAATGGCTACTATGATACTGGCCGTCGTACAGACCTTGATGATGGTTTAATCGGAGGTTGGTTATTCCACATCGAAGGTCGGGAGAGGTGGATGTAATTCCTCCGATTCCTGTTTACGTCACCGCGGGGTAGCTCCCTGGGCGCGACAACTGGAGGAAGAAGGATGGTGCATGTGATTATGGGTATCGGGATCCTAACCGGTCTCGATACCAACTCTATTAATGTTTTTGGGAGTAAAGGTTGGAGAACGCCTAGCTTGCGGGCAAATTCTGTTTTTAAAGACTGGTTCATATTTTGAAAAATATACCCAATACCTTATTCCCATTTTGTAAAGTATATATGAACCGGAAACTCTGATGTGTGCGCATATGTGTGTTTTCTTGGAAATCCTGTTCCAAAGTAATGTTTTGGAGTTCCATTCTGAAATAAATTGTTAAAGTAAAGTTTTGAAATTCAGTATTAAAGTACCGTTTTAAAGTAAAACCTTTTCTGAAAAGTCTAGAGTTTTAAGTATTTATATGATTCCAAAGTTATGCCTCACTTAGTCCCTTTGACTAATACCTCTGCCTCGTTTTCTAACCTCATGGTTTCAGGTTCTGCATTTGCTGGTTGGTTGGTACCTTGAAGCATAGGAAATCTTATGTTGTACTCTTTCGGTCAGGTTCTTTTGAACCATCTTAATTTCCACTCATTTGTTGTTATCGTATTGTTCCGTTAGGCCTTAATCAGCTTAGCCTCTTGAATCCTTGTTATTGTTTCCAAAAGTTTTAAATTGCCCATATTTCTGCTACAATGTTTTCTTTTACTACTCTGATCCTATAATGTATAGTCCGTTCGACGGCGTACCTTTTGGGTGCTAGGCTCCTATCCACTCGAGAGGTTCGACGGTGCGGGGTTGTGGCCCTTTCGGGGTGCTACAGCTATTATATTTATATAATAGATATGTGCTTATATGATATGTTTATGACTTTGTTAAACAATTACGGGTTTTGAAAACTATAGGCATATGTGAGCTTAATGTTTTGCAAAGAGGTTATGCTCCAAACCGTGTGTCTTCATGCTAGCTATGGATTAGGATGACACGAAGAGGTACGTTTATAGCGTATGCTAAGTTGCAAGGTAAGGTATGCTCTGATAAGGTACGTAAGTTATGATTATGATACGATATGATAAGTATGTTTGTAGCCAGTGATGATATGATACGTTCTGTTCTGGTTTCTATTTGGGCCCTCGGGAATTATGGGTAAGGAATGTCGGGGCGGCAAGGGCCGTCAGGTTTGGCCTATGTATAATTCCCATTTGAAGTATCTACGCGCGACTCTTGGAGGTTGAGGAGGCGTGGTACTTTGAGCCCTCGGCGAATAACCGGGGAAGGTACGATGTGGACTAGCTATCCCGCGTATATTGAGTTGCACGATGTGGGCCCGTACCCCACGTGCAGACTACCAGATGTGGGGGTTGGATATGGGATTTGATTGATACGGTTTGATTTGTGTTTATTTCGGTTTTTCTTACGTATGTTCTGATATGGAAGTAAGATTGGAAACCCGTACTCACCGGATAGTTGGATTTTGTTCTGTTATGTTGATTATGAAATGGGATAGGAGCTTTCTCTTATGATATGTTACGTTATGTTAAGCTTGTTATGTTTTGATAAGCATAAGTATAAGTTTGCTTCGAAAATGGTTTTACTGTGCAAAACCCTACTCCCGGTTCATAGTCTTTTGGTTTAATAGGTGCTTTGCTCTATATGTATATGTGTGTGGGTGTGCGTTAGCCCCCTCACTCAGTCGGTGGACTGAGCCTCTCCTTTTAACTTTTAGTTTGCAGGTGTTGGTTCGTGCTAGGCGGAGAAGTGTGTCGGTCGGGCTCTCTAATCTTCTAGATCGAGTTGCATACCATTTGTATATTGTTGTATTTTGTATAAGATTTTGTATATGAAGTTCAAATTAGGAATTGTTGAATCTAAGTATGTTGTTATGTATATTTTCGGGACAGGCTTCTAGGGCTAGTTGAACCCATTGTTTGTTGATTTATATCTTGTTATTCCTGATGCTTGCTTTCGCTTTGTTTATTGCTTTTCGAGTGCTCTGTCTTGTTTTAGCTCCGTCTGGCTTAGCATGTGCACAGGTCCCCATTCGCTTAGTCCTGGGCTCATGTATGGATTTCTATTTCATATGTGGGTTTGGGTCTAGGTGCGGGGTATGTGGTGGCTCGCCGCTTCGGGCGCTACATCCTAAAGTGGTATTAGAGCTCCAGGTTGCAAAACCAGAGTTCTAATGTCGTGTTGTGTTAAATATAGGTCGAACAACGTGCTAATGTGTGCATTGCATCATGATATGTGAACTTTCTTGAACTTTATGCTTTATATCTTGTTCTTCCTTTATTAATTGTTACATTTGCACACTTTATTTGCGCTTATTACCTTAAATATGTGTCATACTCACTTACTAACCGCATGCATCATATTTTCGCCTAGTTTGTGTATCGTTGGTCGATTTTTTTCGACAACCAACTACTCGCCTCAATAATCATGGCCCCTAAGGTGATGCTAGGATCGGTCAAGGGGAAAGAACTTTTACAACCCCCGAGGTGCCATGTTGCCAATCAACCCACCAAGATGCAAGGCATGGTAGCTCAATTTATGTGAGGGAATCTCGTATCCACAACGAGTGGGTCCTCTTTCAGTGAACCAAGCTCATGCACTCATTGTGGAGGACCGAATCACACTTACAAGAATTATCGAAAAAGATTAGGCAAGTGTACTAGATGCGGTTCCTCTGATCACAAGTTCATTCTATGCCCTTGTATCCATCTAAGGCGACCGAATGAGTCCAAGAGAGTGGCCCAATTCATGGACGGAATTAGGAAAGATCTCCGAGAAAAGAAACCGTGGACCGAGTATAGTGCATGGATCGAAAGTAACCGGGAAGCTCTCCGGGCTGAATCCAAGAAGTTGAAAGAAAAGAGCAGAGCAGGGAGAATTGAGTCGGGAAGTAGCTCGGGATTGGGACTGAAATGGAACCAAGATGGCTCTTAAGCAGGTTCAAAAGAGAAGAAGAAAGCAAAAGTATCTTGATCAGCGGAGCAACCTCCGTGCGCTCATTGTAGGCGGAGTTTTCACATCTTTGAGAACTGTTGGAAGATTGGGTCGATGCTATGGATGTGGATCGCCGAAACACAAATTGAAAGATTGTGAATGGCGAAGGCCAAAGAAACAACCGGGAGGTGATTGCATTCATACCACGAGTATCCATCTCACATCACATCTTTATACTTACTTGCAATGTGTGTTATGCATTGTTACTTCTAGTTTCTTCCTTGCTTAATTGATAATAATATGATACATAGCATATGCAACTCTAACCCGGCATGTATAAGTTTACTGTCTTTGCGATAGCTTGACAATATACCCGTACCACCAAAGATGCCCTCTCCCATGATGGTGAATGTCGGGGGTAAGAAAAGAACGATAGCTCCAAAGATTAGGTTGAGATGACGGCAAGGAATTGAGGATATTATGAGAAGAAAGTTTCTTCAATAAGTAACAAACAAGGTACTGTTGAGGTGAGAAAGGGAACCGGGATCCGAGCATAAACAAGTAAATTCAGCTCCTAGGAGAGGGAAATGCTTGACTCACTATCCAATATGAACATTAAGGAGGAGTAGACAGTGGTAGTATTAAAGAGAAATTGGTGGGTTCTCTTTTCTATGGGAAGACAGATATCCAAGGAAGGGGAGCGCCATCGTGAGAATTAACCGGAGCAATGAGAGAGGAATTGGAGAATTTTCTTCCTGGAGATTTCTAAATAATATCGTCGCAGGCGCCTCTCAATTATGAGAGACTTATCATGGGAATCCCCGATAGTTACAAGGAATAGAGCTTGTCGTGCGACTAGGAAGTTGAGGGTTCAAACAATTGTTGGAAAATAAGGCGATTAGATTTCTACTCAAGCATACCGAAGGGAAAGAGGAGCTAGTTTAAATGAGAGAATTTGGAGGCAATCGGACCTCAAAGATATCAAGAGGGAATGAAGGATTCTTAGGGGATCATGGTGTAGTGAATGTTCGAATAGGTGTGAATGTTAGGGCGTACTATTCGATGGTCTCGAAGAGCATCCTTTCACCGGATCAAAGAACACAAGAGAGTGGTGCCGAGAAACCGAGATCTGAATTAGACAAGGGCTAAAGATGGCTTGGAAGAGATAGTGATTGGGAAACTCGAAGCAACCAATAATCTTGATACCGTCGCTGTGGGTTGAGTCCGGGATAGTTCGGGTACGGATGAGGTATGGAAGGAAATCCAAGGGGAAAGGTTAAGGCAATCCCTCACCTATATAAGGGATTGCTAGAGAAAACGAGAAGAGTGGGTTAGAGGTTAGTGTTGACACTTGAAAACAGAATTGGGAAAGAAGTCGGGGATTAAGCTAGAGGTCAGCAAAGAAGCTCGAGGTCGAGAAAGTCGAGTTATGAACTCTACAACAACAACCTTGGCTTTTCACTTAATCACACCAATGTCAAGACTTTGAAACAACGGTGAATGGTATATAAATCATTCATGGCACTTGCATCATGCATTCTTAAATTGTTGTGTGATTTTCGTGTGCGCTTGTTATTTGTGTTTGTGGGGTGAGTGGTTGTCCTGAGGGACGAATCCGAGTGTTCGAGTGTGTGGTTACACGATAAGTCGAGGGTCGTGGTTGCAATGGTTTTTCGAAGCAAGCAACGAGTGGTGGACTAGTTCTCTAGCTAAGAGATTCGTTGAGTTAGAAGGTGCGAGTGGTGAAAGTTCGATAACTGCGCCACTCGTGTACTGCCGGGCTCTTGAGTAGTTTGAAATGAATCAAATCGATGGGTGATGAATCTCATTTAGACCCTCCTACCGTGACAAACATTTGAGTTGCTCCTAGCCGGATCAAGTTCGTGAAGGAGTGATGCCAACAAGACCTCAAAGAATTGATCAAACCGCTTCTGCATGAAGACCTTACCGGACTAATCCTTTTCGGGACGTCATGAACCTCTAGCATGGGATGAATACGGGAAGTTGCTCGTAGTCTTGACTCAAGCGGTTAACCTGGGACCAAGTTCTCTTAAGCCGGGGGGGGAGGGGATGTGACACCCCGTCTCTCCGGCAAGCCAGGTATGACGTCGCGGGAGAGTTTATTTACGTAATTATGTTCTTTTAATTTAATTTATATGCTAAATCTTTTGCTAAGTGACCCTATGCCTTAAGTGTTTATATTCAACGTTTAACTTCTCGTTCTTAACTTCTTTTATGTGAATTTAGTTCTGAACTTCTTGACTACATGATATACTTGAATTATATGTTCTATGGACTTGTTTACATTTTTACTTTATTTTCTTAGACTTGTTTGTTCGGGTTTTGGACCCTTTTTGTGGAATCGGGACTTAAGGGCCTCACGAGCATTTAGCGCGCCTTGGGTTACGAATAGCGTAACTTGAGTTCGAGAATTTAGATTCAAATTTCGTCACCACCATTGACCTCATTTTGGCGATTCAGAGCCAATGGAACAAGCCTCATAACTTTTTAAGCCCATTTGAACCTCCGAATCTTCATCGAACCGAACAGCTTGAACTAGTGTGACCTATCCTGCCTGTTTTGGCCATATCCAACCCATTTTAGCTCCAAATGACCCATGACTTGAACCTTTTTCACCCTAAATTAACCCTCTAACCCTTTAAGCTACCCCATTTCGAACCAAGCAAGGAAAAGGAGAAGAAATATCAGCTCCAAGCCAAGAGAGAGGAGAATCCCATCACTATTCACACCCTTGAGAATTTGAGCTCATATCTCCTCCATCCTTCATCCAATTCAAGAGGTAAGCATATCTTTGTATTCATACATCCATTTATGCTTCTTTTCATCTATGAAACTTAGATTTTGAGCTTGATTTTCTTGGGATATGGGTAGGAGCATGAATAGTGGTGAATAGTGAGAGTTTGTGTTCTTGTATGAAATTATATGCCATTCCTTGTGATTTATTTTGGTTTAATGCATGATATATGATTAGAAGACCTTAATTTATGTTTATATATTCATGATTTAAGTGGTATTTGAGTTTTCATGAAGTTACCATTGTTGCACCAAGCTTGACTGTAAGAACTTGATTGTGTGAACCTCTTGCAATTGCTCCTTGTTGTGCTTTAGGTTTTTGCTCGGTTTTAGGCCTTAAATTCATGAGTTTTTGATGCCATAACATGCCTTTATGTGTTACCTAGCTTTGTTAAGAGTTTTGTAGAGTTTTGGAGCTGTTTTGCAGGTGTTTCCGAGAAGAAGACGAAGCAGGGCGAGCTAACGGCCTTTATGGGTGTAAGGTATGGCCATACCTAACGGCCTTTACCTCACCTTGAGGCCCCTGTACCCACTAAAGGCCGTTAGTGTGGCCATACCTAACGGCCTTTACCTCACCTTGAGGCCCCTGTACCCACTAAAGGTTGTTAGTGGGGGTTTTAAGGATGTGGACTAACGGCCGTTAGTCCCCCAGGTCTTGTGTTTTGTGTGCTTTGTTCGTTTGCTTGCCGGTTTAGCTCGTTTCCCTCCCCAATCTTTATCCTTGTGTGTTGTGTGCTTGTTTATATGTACGAATAGCTTTGATATGACTTGTAATTGCTTGAATTTGATATGTTTTAAATATGAACAATGTGTTATGATGTGTATATGTTCGTTTTGGTATGATTTCGATGCTCGTATACGAATATGAACTTGAATGCTCGATGTGCTAACTCTTGTTACCTCTCTTGCATCACTTGCATTCATTTGCATTTGCCGAGCATCTAAATGGTTCATGATCGAGTCTAAGTTACGAGTTTATGTTTGTTTATCTCAGAGTTTGGTTAGGGAGGTGTCGAATCCACCATTTAACTTCTTCTTGGTCGTCAACACTCGTCCGTGAGCACTTTTGGTATAAGGAGAGGTTTTAGGTTTGTTTCTTTTTAGCTAATGCGACCTACAACCTTATGTGCTCGTTTTTAAGCCCGCATACAAATATACTATTATATTTATATAATAGATATGTGTTTATACGATATGTTTATGACCTTGTTAAACAATTACAGGTTTTGAAAACTATAAGTATAAGCTTATGTGAGCTTAATGTTTAGCAAAGAGGCTATGCTCCAAACCGTGTGTCTTCATGCTAGCTACGGATTAGGATGACACGGAGAGGTACTTTTATAGCATATGCTAAGTTGCAAGGTAAGATATGCTCTGATAAGGTACGTAAGTTATGATTATGATACGATATGATAAGTATGTTTGTAGCGAGTGATGATATGATACGTTATGTTCTGGTTTGTATTTGGGCCCTCGAGAATTATGGGTAAGGAATGCCGGGGCGGAAAGGGCCGACGGGTTTAGCCTATGCATAATTCTCATTTGAAGTACCTACACGCGACTCTTGGAGGTTGAGGAGGCGTGGTGCTTTGAGGCCTCGGCGAATAACCGGGGAAGGTATGATGTGGACTAGCTATCCGGCGTATATTGAGTTGTACGATGTGGGCCCGTACCTCGAGTGCAGACTTCCAGATGTTGGGGTTGGATACGGGATTTGATTGATATAGTTTGATTTATGTTTATTTCGATTTTTCTTACGTATGTTCTGATATTTAAGTAAGGTTGGAGACCCGTACTCGCTGGGTAGTTGGATTTTGTTCTGTTATATTGATTATGAAATGGGATAGGAGTTTTCTCTTATGATATGTTATGTTATGTTAAGCTTGTTATGTTTTGATAAGTATAAGTATAAGTTTTCTTCGAAAATGGTTTTAGTGTGCAAAACCCTACTCCGATTCATAGTCTTTTGGTTTAATAAGTGTTTTGCTCTATATGTGTATGTGTGTGGATGTGCGTTATCCCCCTCACTCAGTCGGTGGACTGACCCTCTCATTTCAATTTTTAGTTTGCAGGTGTTGGTTCGTGCTAGGCGGAGAAGTGTGTCGATTGGGTTCTCTAGTATTCTAGATCGAGTTGCATACCATTTGCATATGGTTATATTTTGTATATGAAGTTCGAATTAGGAATTGTTGAATCTAAGTATGTTGTTATGTATATTTTCGGGACAAGCTTCTAGGGATAGTTGAACCCGTTGTTTGTTGATTTATATCTTGTTATTCCTGATGCTTGCTTCCGCTTTGTTTATTGCTTTTCGCGCGCTCTGTCTTGTTTTCACTCAGCCTTGCTTAGCATGTGCTTAGGTCACCGTTCGCTTAGTCTTGCGCTCATGTGTGGATTTCTATTTCATATATGGGTTTGGGTCTAGGTGCGGGGGATGTGGTGGCTCACCGCTTCGATCGCTACATATATCATATTGTCAAGGTTTGTCCAATTTGTCCTACTTGGTCGAGGACAAATGGGATACATTACTGGAAAAATGGTGTCTTTCTGATCCAGACGACTCTGGACACGAAACTTGGGAACAGATGGACGGATCTATTCGAAGCCTTATACTCAACTCGATGGAACCCGAGATCGCCACATAATTCATTCTCTGCCACAATGCGAAGTAATTGTGGGATAAAATTGAAGTCACCTATCATGACGGAGATGACAAACTAAAACTGTATGAACTCAAGCAACGGGCCAATCAAACTAATCAAGCCGATATGTCCATAGATCAGTACTATCGAACCGTTCAAGGAATTTGGAGGGAGATCGACTACCGACAACCTTAGATAATTAAGTTTGCCGATGATCGGAAAACTTGCAATCTTGAAAAACAGGAAGACAGAGTCTTCGCTTTTTTGTGGGGATTGGATGGGAAATTCGACCCGATAAAGAGAGACTTACTCAGAGCACAACATGTTAGGAATAGTGCCCTAGAAAGCCTATTCGATGTAATTTGCTTTGGGACTTTTCTTATATCATAGAAAATCTTTGAATAATATACGACTGATTATTATCATAGGCAAACACTTTTTTATATGTCATTACGTGTTTTGTGTGTTTCTATTACGTGTGCATGTGTTAGAACTCCCCTAATCTATAAGGCTGTCTGGGACTTTGTCATTAGGTGAATGACACATGAAACAAGCCCTAACTCAAAGTCGGATTAGAAACCACTCCAAGTCGATGAGCCCAACAAACAGTGGGAGTGTTAATTAGGCTTGATTGAGACTTGCTTGCGGGATTGCGTCTGTAAGAAGGATCATCCTGTTTCATGGGGTGTAAAGTGCATAGTTGATGCTTACACAATACATGAAGGTGCTTGTTATGAGAACGGGTACACTGAGGTGTCCCGTGTGAGAAAATTCCTAAATGGGAAAAGAAGTTTCCACTTTGGGAAGAGGAAACTTCTAAATGAACAAACATCTCACAGGTCAATGGCCTGAGTAAATTAATTCTTTGACTTGAGATTCTATTGATGCTTTACGTGAGCTAACTCTGTAATTTTTGATATGTTCCTAAAAAGGATGTTGCTCGAGATAACTGAATCAAGGTTTATCAAAGACTACAGAGTTAGCTCACATAAAGCATTAATGGAATCTCAAGTCAACGGATTAATTTACTCACGCTATTGACTTGTGAGATATTTCCTAATCTGGAAGTTTTCTCTTCATGAAGTGGAAACTTTCTTTCCCATTTAAGAATCTTCTCAGGACACCTCAGTGTACCCGTTCTTATAACGAGCACCCTCATGTATTGCGTACGCATCAACTATGCACTTTACACCTCATGAAACAAGATGATCCTTCTTAAGGACGTAATCCCATGAGCAAGTCTCTATCGAGCCTACTTAACACTCCCACTGTTTGCTCGGCTCATAGACTTGGAGTGGTTTCTAATCCGGCTTGAGTTAGAGCTTGTTTCATATGCCATTCACCTAATGACAAAGTCCCTGACAACCTTATGGATTAGGGGAGTTCTAATACATGCGCACGTAATGGAAACACACAAAATACATAATGACACATAAAGAAGTGTTTGCCTATGATAATAATCAATCGTATATTATTCAAAGATTATCTGTGATATAAGAAAAGTCCCAAGCATATTACATCGAATCGGCTTTCTAGGGCACTATTCCTAAGAATCTCCCACTTGCCCGTAAAAGCTATTTAGGTACTCTAAGTCCCATCTTTCCAAGGTGTACTTTGAGAGCCTATTAACTTTGGGCGTTTCCAAAGTGGATCTGCTATGTTCTTTGCTGATGTGACCCTATTATTTATACATCTCTAAGGAAACACATTTTCCTGATAAAGTGATTCGTGATCACGTGTTCGGTCTCTTGGTGAGGTCTTGGTTCTCTTATTTGAGCAACCACCCATTTAATCATACAATATGATAATGGAGTTGTTTCATACTAGGAACTTCATCCAACTAGTTAGGTGGAGTTTCTTACGCAAACACTTAACTCAGCTGTGTTCAATACGGCTAAGAATTCAACTACAATTGTCGAATTTAGCAACGTCCGTGCTTGGAACGCCCTTCCAACATGTTGCTTTACCATTTAGGCGTATGTTGTATCCTTTCAATGATTCACAATCATCTATGTTTGATGTAACAATTACATCAAAATATCCTTTAATGACAAGATCTTTCTAGGTTATGTAAACTAATGCATATCCTCATTTCTTCTAGAGTACTTTGATGTCATTCTTTACAACAGTCCATTGACCTTTTCAAAGGTAATTTTAGATTCAGCTTACTACACTTAGTATTGCGCCATATCTAATTGAGTACATAACTTTGCATACATTATGCTCCCTTTTATATAAGGGCTTTGAACATTCTAACTTTCTTAAAGTTATCATAGGACTCATTCTCTTTAAAAGAGATGTTCCATTGTCCATACTAAACTCTTTTAGTATTGTGGTTATGCACTCGATTTGTGATAATCCATCTATTCTCTCAGATAAATCTCTATAGATCTCAAGTTGAGAATATAGGATTCATCACAAAGATCTTTCACATCAAACTGGTTCCTTAACCATATTTTGGTAAATCTCATATTATCCTTGGCATTCCTATTGAGAAATACCTCATTTGCTAAAGTACCAGAAAATTAACTAATATTCTTATTCTTAATTGTACACGTTAAGAGTCATTCGAAATTCATACAAGGTCAAAAATTGAATTGTTCAATGAAATCGAATACTCTAACTCTTAGAAGCCCATTTTAATCCATTGATTGACTTTAGAGTTTACAAACCTTTTGCACACTCCCATTGAATGTGAGATTTATGGATGTACCATATTTGTGTCTTTATCAATCTCTTACTGTGAAAGACAGTTCTCATATTCATTTATCATATCTTATAGTCAGAATATGTAGATAACTAAATATAATCCAAATGGACCTTTTGCATGACAACCGTCGAGAAGGCTGTAATGCTTTCCATTTACTCCAAGCTTTCGCTTGTAGATCCATTTACACCCTATGAGCCTGATCCTATCAGGTGGATCAACCAAGGTCCAAACTTGGTTCGAGTATATGGAATCCATCTTGGATTAAAAGGCTTATTTACACTACTCAGATTCTAAATCTGATAGTGCCTCCTTATTAAGTAATTCTTAGGCTATCTAGGAATGCATTCTTAAACGCATCACATGAGGAGGATTGCACATATGTACATACTCTAAAATTTAGCTAAGTTTTATCAGATGGGGTCGTTTCTTCCAAATGTGGCATGGGGTATTTGTCCTCAAATTTCTTTGAGGTCTGTCTGCTTGCCTTTCATCTCTTATAGGAACGATTCCTTAAGAAAGGTACATTCCTTGAAACAAATAACTTTTGTTCAAGAGAATTGCAGAAACAATATCCTTTATTGTTGTGCAAACTTGAAATCGCTTCAAGCTTATCTCCCAAAATCCTCTTCACTTAAGAGGATTCCCTAGATTCTTGGACAAGAATAATTAGGGAATTTTAGAATGGCACATTTCTTAGTGCAATTAAGGGACTAGTTTTGGAAGGTACTAGATTCGAAATCTCTAACTGCATATTCTAAGGGAATGAATTTAAGTTAGTAAAGCTTGTTACGGAATGAACCATATCCTATAAGGTCTCGTTACTTTATTTAGAAACACTAAGATGTTCTCGAACGAGTTTACTGAGAGATAATCCCATTATCTCTAAGATGACTTGAGGAATTAGTCACTAAGATAATCGTCAATCTCGATCAGATCGAGTTGCCTATAACTTATAACTACTTCGCTTCCTAACCTCCTTTTAAAATTCTAAGAATTTCATATAAGTTTCGAATTTTGTACTTCAACAAGTACACTCATTCCTAATGATTGAAATGATGATTGTTTCTAGTGCTCACATTAAGCATCTTACACTCATCAACATGGATCGTTTTAGTGTTGTGTGTGGACGTGTGTGTGTTGTTGTTGTTGCTTCCCCATCGCCATTTTTGGTTGTTGCTTCTTTTTAGCTGAACCAGGCGGAAATAGCGTTCCCATCGCAACCTTTGGTCCGGAACGGCTGGGTGACGTCAGCCTTCAAGACTGGAAAGGGTCATTCCCAGTTTGCCTTATGCTCGGAATGGTCGTTCCTAAGGATAGCGAGGGGCTTTTCCTTCTGTACTAAGATATGTGCATGTCTCAGTTTGTTCTTGGAGGGAGACACCCCCGTGTCTCCCCCTTTTTGTGTGTATATGTGTGTTGTTTTGTCCAGTTTTATTTTGTATGCTCGTTATACGCTTTTATCCCTCCCCGATCATGATCCTAACTTGATTTATGATCTAATATGAGTATGAGTTCATGTGATAAGGCGTGCTTTGTGATTATGTGATATGGTTTTGGCGTTTAATAGTATTATATGTTCATATATGACTAAGTGCTATCGTATGCATTTCGTTTGCACTTGTTTGCATTAATTGTGCACATGAACATCTTTTAACGTGTTTTATGATTATGTTAAGATTTGATATGTCTTTCCATGTATTTAATTTATTTGCATATGAGTTTCGCCTAAGTGTTTGCATCTCTTAAGTGCTTATGCATAAGCCGTGCGTCAATGTGGTTCATCCTCGAGTCTAAGTTCGGTGTTTTGCTTTCAGTTTGTCCAGGTGCACCCGGGGTGGTGTTTTGTTAGCCGTATTGATTCCGGGGTGGATTATTCATCGTGTTATGGCTTCGTCGGTATAAGATGAGGTTAGGTTATAGTTAAACCCTAATGAAACGTACTTGTTTTCTATACATGGGAACTATAACCTTAAATATATGTAAATACGTACGAGATACTTAATTTTATGACTTTATTATTCATTTGCAAGTATGATACGCTATGTACAAGCGTATGTACGCTTGTTCTAATTTGGTATGATTTGATATGTTTTGCAACGTTAAACCACGCTTCAAATCGTGTGCCTCTTATGAGCTGGGAGATACGAACTAAGAAATATGATATGGATTTGACATAGAGAGGTATGAATGGCATGGTTGTTGCAAGGTAAGGTATGATATGTAAGTTATGGCATGATATGATAAATAGCGGGTTATGATATGCTATGTTCTGATATGGTATGATTTGTTCTGATATGATGGGCCCCGGAGTCTACGAGTCAGGGCGCCGGGGACGGCAACAGGCCATCGGGATAAGCCTGTGCGTAGTCTCCAATTTGATAGGACTAACCCGAACCTCACCAGGAGGTTGGTTGGGGAATGGGACCATATGGGTTTGAGTGTTCGCGCTCCCCTCACCCCGTATGGATGGTCAGGGGGTATACACCCTTCTATCACTGAAGAAAGAGGTATGTTATGTAAGTATGATTTGTTTGGTTTTCCTTTTGATACGATATGATATGTATGAGAAGTCCAGGATGGAATTATGATACTCGTACCCGTCGAGTTATGTATGTGTGTTATGTTAAAGTTCGTGTAACGGGGATAGACTTATAATTAAGATAAAATATGGGTTTTTTGAAAGTATACGCTAAGATATGAAAGGATTTGCTATGATATGACATGTAAGATACGTATAAGTATGCTAAGTTAAGTTTTGCTCTATTTTGCTAATTAATCCCTATATCTATGTATCACGGGCAAAAGTTTTGGTATGAGAAAACTATTCCTGAGTTCACGAATATTCTGATTTTTATGTGCTATGCTCTTTATATGTATGTAGTGTGTATGGGTAGCCCCTCACTCAGTCAGTGTGACTGACCCCTCTCCCTCCCCAACGTTTTTAGTGTGCAGGTGCTACTTTGGAGTTCGAGCTAAGCGGCGTGAGTCTAGTCTTTGGAGTCTGTTGAGTCTCTTTTTAAGTTTAAATCCTTCACATTTGCATTTTGTAAATTTGGATAAGTTTCTATGACGGATGTACGTATATCCTGTTTATTTTATGTATATGAATTTCGGGACAGGCTTCTAGGAACAGAATGAACCCGTTATTTTCTTGATTTGTGTTTATTTTCGGGATTAGGTATCTATTCTAGTTGAACCCGTCACCTACTGCTTATACTTTCATGTTTGAATGTATGATTCGCTCCCGCATGAGCATTTGTTTTATGGATTCGTTTTGAGTTTCAGGGTCTACGTCCCGCCTAGCTTAGGTGTGAGTTTGTCTGTCTCCCGTTCGCCTCTGCTTGATTTATGTACGGGTTTTCCATCTCGTATATGGATTGGGCTTATGTGCGGGAGATGTGGTTACCCACCGTGCGGGGTGCTACAATTCACAAGAAGTTAACTCTCTAGGTCCATTTTTGTAAAATGATCCTAAGATGTCTAACTCGCTAATCCTTTCGTCTCTTAGCTTGACTAAATAATTCGAAACTTTGTCATCTCACTTACTATTTTTATCCCGTTGTGTGTTCAGAACATTAATGTTTCAAGTTTTTCATAATAGTTTATGCAAAATTAACCTAAAACTAGTGAATTCTAATCCTATTTGCTACTATAGAAGTGAACGTCCTTTTTCGATCTCTATTGTCTTTTGGGCATGCCCTTAATTTACCTCTCCATCGGGCTTTATGAGTTTCTTTTTCTTTCGGCCTTCAAGCCTTTACCTTAGTAGGCTAGAAGAAGAGTTAACACTTAACCATTATAACCTTTTAGTCATTCTTAAGGATGCTCTCAGCCATTATCAACTAATGGATTAACTGTGCTACAATAGCATCACTATTGTTGAGTATAAAAGGGGTTAGGTGATAGTGGAAGCAATGTGAGCAATTAGTGCATTAAGAACTCGTTTCTCAATTGAACGATCGAGGCTACAAGATCTTCAAAGAAGATGTTCAATACTCGTTCGTATGCACATGTACCCTAATTGGAATATGGAACAATTTCATGACGTTATACTTTATAACATATTTATGAGGTACTATTGCTCTTAAGTGATTGGAAAAATCCATCCACCTTAGATTGCTTCACTTTGGCCCGGGTCGAATTTTCACAAGTAAGTGGAATTCTCGCCTATAGAGAACCCTTTTCTTCTTTCAGAATCTAAAATAAATTTTAGGATCCGAAGCTAACTAGAGTTAGTTAAGACTTAGTCAACTTGTTTGACTTAAGGATGGATACGAATGGGTTTGTATTTCATATTTAGATAATCACAGAACTACAACCTAAATGCTAAGTGGAGAAAATGTGAGCATGTTGAATAATAACGTAATACATAAGATTAGGTCTTTTATTATAGGGCTAATCCCGATCACCACCCCGTCCTTTGGGAGGTTTTGCACTTTCCCCCCCATGCTTCGATTTTTAGCATTTACTCCCCTAATTTTTGAAAAATATCACACTTAACCCCTTGTAACAAACTTTAACAAAGCAAATCTGTACAAAACTGATCTCAATTGTGTTGATATTATATATCAAATTGAATCTCTCGACGCAAGGAACACAAGCAGAAATCAACGGTTAAAGACGACGCACGACGAATGAAGCCTTCGGCAGCTAATAGAGTGGACTGGGGTATGGGCTTTGTTCTCCTAGGAAAGAGAAACACGATGGTTAAATTTTTTAAAGAGGTTAAGTGTAATATTTTTCAAAGGTTGGGGCGTAAATGCTAAAATTCAAAGTATAGGGGGGAAAGTGCAAAACCCCCCAAAGGACAGGGGGCCAATCGGGATTAACCTTTTATTATATGTAGCTCCCACTATCTTTAGAAGATCTTAAAATCCTAACGATCTAAGAGGAAACTTATTTTCCAGTGGGTACTAAGATCCCAAGCACTATATTTTGGACCCATGACTCGTGGCCATCCTCAATAAAGACTTAGGTAGGTACGATTTGCCAATTCCAACTCTATGGAACTCTTAGTAATGTTTTTGCATTACCTATCTTTCAATATGGAACCACGACTCATGCGAAATCCATATTTATTTAGGTGTTAAGCAAGACCCAGCAAACATAAGACCATGATCAAAACTTAGTTCAAACGACCTACTACTCGCGGCCATCACCATCCCCAAAATTGGTCACGAAATATTGATCACTAAGTGTGATCAATCAGGACACTAAGAACTAATAGGTTTCACATAGTCACCCCACGACTCGTGATGTGGCGCCCGGAGCGGTGGGCCACCACATCCGCTGCTCCTAAACCCGAACCCACATATGAAATGGAACTCCATACATGAGTCCAAGTCTAAGCGAACGGGGACCTACACACATACACACTAGGCTAAGCGGGGCTAAAACACGAATAAGGCACGCAAAACAAGTAAACAAAATGCTGAAACAATTAACAGGATCCAAAAAGAGCTCATCACGAGCCTACATTAACATATACATGGCCACACGACCCAAAAATACATCAAATATTCACCAAATCCTCCAAAAATACAATTCATATTCATATACAATCCAAGGTATCCAAAAAAGATAAGTGTGAAATGCAGACTCGACCTAAACTATTAAGTACGACTTGACCACGACGTACTTTCCCACCTAGCATGAGCAACCTGCAACTAAAGTGTTAAAAGAGAGGGTCAGTCCAAACTCGACTGAGTGAGGGGGCTAACACACACCCACACATATAAGTATAGAGCATAGCATGTAATAAATGGATGGTCATGAACCGAGGCTAGGGTTTTGCATACCAAATCATTTTCAAAAGCTTATCATACAATACATAAAAGACTCAATAATCATATAATACATAAAAGAATTAGACTTATTAACGAACCATAGAGATGCTCGGCAAATGCATATGGATGCAAATGATGCAATGCACGTCATAAATGTTTAACACTTAGACATATTGAAGCATTTAACACCTTATCACATAAACAACATGTAGATTAAACACACAACAAATTAAATAAACACCTAACACATCAAATTATATCATATCAAAAGTATACACAAGTTTAAAAAACATAAAAAATACATTACATATAAAGAAACTGTTGGAAAACACGAATCAGAAAGCAGCGGAATTTAAAAATTTTTCCCAACAAAAGGACCTTGGACTCGCAATCGTGTATCCAAATTCGTAGAGATAGAAAACTTACTTTTCTTTTATTCTTTCTTGAAGCGTTTCAAGCCACCCAAGAACGCTCTTCTCGCGGCTTGATCCCCTCTCCTTTGGTAAAGCTCGAATCTTCAAACTTCTAACTTGAAGTCTCTAGAGAAAGTCCACCAACTTGATCACAATCTAACTAGTAAGGATGCTAGTTCTCTAGTTAGTGTTTAGGCTTAACCTAGGGTTTATTTGATCTTGGAGAAAGGAAGGTGTTCAACACATGAACCAAAAGAATTGTCAATTAGCTCCTAGAGGAGCTCGAGCTCCCCTATTTATAGAGAGAGGGTGCCGAAATTCCTAGTCCTTAATGGGCTAGGATTTTGGTCTCTCTCTCTCCTATTACTTGATCATCAAGTAATTTTGACTTTGACTTTGAATTCTAATTCAAATCAACTTTCAAGAGAGCTAAAATATCCAAACTATTTTTGGATAATTTTATACTTTATTTATTTAAAATAAATAACTTATTTTATCTAATTAATTAATTCATAATTAATTAACTAGATTATTTTTCTCCAAAATTAGACTTTCTTTTTAATTCAAAATTAAACCAAAGTCTATTAAATAATTAACACATTTAATTATTTAATACATATATATACAATATATATTTATTCACACGTGTGTGACACGTGTCACAGTGACACGTGTCACTCACGTGAGCCACACGTGTGATTTCACACATGTGGAACCCTCTTGGCCCGATTAACTCGTTTAATTATTTTTAAGCCTCAACTCATGTAACCAAGTTGTTGTGTGTGACCCTCTAGGTTCTCAATTCAATTAGCAGTGACCCTAATTAATTAATTCACTAATTAATTAATCAGTCCACAGATTAAACGACCATAGTCTAGCAACAGGTGTTTAACCCCTAGCTGAATTGGAATGTTCGGATTCGACAGAACCTTTAAGTCATTGATTCATGTGAGATACAATCCTCCTACTTACTATCTCTCAACCAAGATCTAGGGCAAGGGAATAATCAGAACCCTAATAATCTGGTCTTAAAGCTAAGTGCATTTCATATCCATTTGATCTCAATCCAAGAAACCCTTTTCTTGATGTCTTGATCTACTGCCTTGGCCAAGGACTCCATATGGCATATGAATGACTTACACAATAAGAGATCACCTTGCAAATGCAAGTGTAGGTCCTTTCTTGATTCTCATTCACTTTCATGAATCACTTGTGCAGCCCCAGCATAAGCCTTGAATCAGTTGTCTAAGGCGACACCCTTTAAAGCTTATACCTAAGACCACAGAGTTAACTCATAAAGTGACAAGGAACCTCAAGTCTAAGGATCAATTAATCACATCAATGACTCGTGAGGTATTTCATAATCTGGAAGTTTCCATTTCCTGAAATAGAAACTTCCTTTCCCATTTAGGAATGTTCTCACACGGGGCACCTCAGTGAACTTACTTATTAAAGTAAGCACCCTCATGTATCACACACGTATCAACTATACACTTTGCACCTTCATGAAACAAGGTGGTCCTTCTTAAGGGCGTGATCCCATAAGCAAGCCTTAGAGGAGTCAGGTTGACACTCCCACTGTCTGTAGGACTCATCGGCTTGGAGTATTTTACTAATCATGACTTATGTGATATAGGGCTCGTTTCATGAACCATTTCACCTAAATGGTAGAGTCCTAAAGTCATCAGGATTAGGGGAGTTCTCATACATGCACAACTAAAGTAAACGCATACCAAACAAGAGCATATAAAGAAGTGTTGCCTCAATTCGTTATTTCATTCAAAGATTATCTGTGATTACAATAAGGAAAAGCACAAAGCGGATATACAATCGGCTTTTAGGGCACTATTCCTAACAGAAACGACAAGCGTAGCACTTAAACGATTATTCAATTAAAGTCACGTTTACATCTTGAAAATAATATCATAAAATAAAATAAACATCAAAACACATTATATTATAAGTTATTAACATGTTAGGATCATAATTGAGGTGGAAGAAATTAAATAAAATTGAAAACGGATCAAGAAAACGCATGCATGCACAAGTATAGGGTTGTCGGGGGGGGGGGGACAACCCATGCACAATTGCTAGTCACCTCCGTGCCTCAACTCAAGTGAAAATGGAGCATAGGACACGGGGGTGAAGGCCTAGAAGTGTAAGGGAGTCATGGGCATGGCCTGGGGCTGAAATCCAGCCCCAAACTTTTCCCAAAGGTCACCCCAGTGACCAACTTCTTCACTTGGCAGCCACATGGGGGTGAAGGTTGCTGTTGCAGCGACTTCTCTAGCTGTTGTAGCTATAAATCCATGGCAACAACAGCTTATACTCAGCAGCAACACAGGAGGGGCAAGCGCACACCATACCAGGCCAAAACAATATGAAAACATGCTAAACTCCACCAATTTCAGTCACAATAGCACGCAACAACAAGGTGATAGGCATAAGTTCATATCTTGATCAATTAATCCCATTAACTATTCACATATTCAATAAACATCAATGGTGAAACTTCATACACATAATATCCAAGAAATCAAAGCATTTAAACAAGTTAAAGAAGCTTATAAGATCACATTTCATGCATCAAAGTCCATAGAAGACAAGTCTTGATCATGTATTCAAGAGTTGAATGAAAACCTAGCTACTCATGCACTATTCCATTCTTGCATATAAACACACATATAAGGAATGAAATGGATCGAGTTCAAAATGAAGCTTAGATCGCGAGAAACATGGGGCTTACCTTGGATTGTTGAGAGACAAAGCATTGGGGAAAAACTTGGGCTTTTTATTAGGTTGAAGATGATGAATAGTGGTTGTTTCTCTTCCTTGCTTGGCTGCTGCTGCTGTACATATGTAATACAAGAAAGAGGAGAAAGAATAAGGTTGAAAAGGGCTAAAAAATATCTGGTCAAAAAGGGGTCAAAGTGGGGTTGATTTGAATTTCGGTTCGTTCGGATCGGATTTTAATGTTTCGGAGGTTCCAACGGCTTTAGAAAAATATGAAGTTAATCCCATTGGATCCAAATCGTCGAAACGAGTCCAACAGCGAAGACAAAATTCGAATTCGAATTCCCTAGCTCAAGTTACGCCACCCGGAACCCAAGGTGTCCTAAGTACTCTTTAGGCCTTTAAGTCCCAATTTTACCAAAATGGTCCAAGACTACATCAAACAAATTCAAAAATGTGTAACAAACATATACACAAGTTCATAACTCACATATTTCATGCATATCACATATTCACAAAATTTGAAATCAAATTCTAAGTCAAACGGATCATATCAGAGTCATAAAGGCAACACGTTCAAAGTTCAAGTATAAGTTCAAATTATGTTCATCATATAATTGCATAAATAAATAATTTAAATACGCACGTAGCTCACTCGTGACGTCATACCTGTACGGATGAACGGACGGGACGTCACATCACGTGAGTGGTAAGCATTATAAGGCCAAACTGGGGAGAATATGGGGGAATGTCCAGTTTTGGTTTTCCGACGCTCAAGTCGGTAAACCTTATACGAAGATTTACTTGAGCTTTCAGAGTGAATGTATTACAGATTGTTTACTTATGGAAATAAGCTACCGTAACTTATATAGGAGCAAGACAAGAGTCTTTAGGTAATTCAATTACTAGTACGTACAAGGGATGTTGCTCTAGACGTGTGCTCCAACAAGGGGCGTCAGAAGTAAAGCATCCGTAGGCCTGTAAAAGTAGTCCTAAGGGTGGATGCAGCAGGCATACCGTTGTGTACGAACCATCAAAATGTACTGGTTGTTTATCGAGGGGAGCTCCTATCTATAGGTTGGAGGAAGCCTGACCTCAGTAGGTGATTCCCATGACGTAAGGCTGAGGGAAGGCGATTTGGATGGCTCCCTACCTTGGAGCGCGAGGTGTGCCTTTGAAAAGTTTAGAGCTTGCCCCTAGTGCCAGGATTCCAAATCGTGTATGACGTGTCCCAAGAGCCACGTGGTGAGTTTCAATTGGTCAAGGGAAGGTCACGTGGTCCTGTTGTATTTGGCAACGTCAGAGTCTTTTATTTATAGCATAATAGTATATTTGAATCTTAATTTTTAATAAAAATATTTTACTCAAGTATGTTCAAGTTTATTTGGTATTAAACATAAAATAATGATTTATATTATATAAAATTATAAAATTATTCTTTTTACATATTTTAGTGCTCTCATATTTAAAATTTTTAGAACTTTTTGTACACTTAATCCATCTATTACCTCTCCCAACGTAATTTTTGACATCCACAAGGTTCGAGGTGAACTCAAGCCTCTATCCACTTGAGTCAACTGTCCGTTGGTTATGTGAACTAATATATACGAGATAATATTATTAACTTACTTAAATAGAATTTTATTATCTTATTATTGTTTTTTTGCTTGAAATAAAACATAAGATGAAAGACAATGGCGTATATCAAAGTGCTCCATTCCTCACCTCCTCCATTTGTCCATTGAAAATGATTAAAATCAAAGAAACAACAGTGAGCTGATTCTGTGTATTGCAACACTGCCCAAGTTGCATTTTCATATTCCTCGACATCTTTCTAACGTGCCCGTGCCGCCTTGCATGTTAGATTAGAACTCAGATCTCACATTTAATCCCTCTCCCATCAATCAATAACGCAGAGAAGGCAAATCTATGTCGATGCCGCGGCCGCCCAATGAGCCGTCTTCGGCCTCATGGGACTGCATGTTGCCGGGGCCGCCGTCGAGGAATAACGGCGGATCGGCCGACCTTAACGCCGCCGGTCTCCTCGCATACGCTTCTGGGAGCTCCGTTGCCATTGTGGACACCCACTCCATGCAATTGGTCTCCACTCTGCCTCTTCCCCCGTCCCCTTCCTCCGCCGCCTCACCCTTCATCACCGCCGTCCGGTGGTCCCCGCTCCCTCTTCCCCACCACCTGCTCGAGAGCGAAAACTCCTCTCCGCACCTCTTGCTCGCTGTCGGTGATCGCCACGGCCGCATTTCGCTGCTTGATTACCGCTCCAAATCTCCGGTTCTTCTATTCGAGACTAATAATTCTAATTCGTCAAAATTAGGTATCCAGGATATCTGCTGGATCCAGACGCGATTGGACTCCTGGTCGCTCGCAGCCATTTCAGGGCCCTCGTTGTTGTCTATTTACAACACGGCCACTGGCCGCTGCTTCTTCAAGTACGACGCTTCCCCTGAATACTTCTCTTGTGTTCGCCGCGATCCGTTCGATTCTCGCCATTTTTGTGCTTTGGGGCTTAAGGGGTTCTTGCTGTCGGTGAGATTATTGGGTGATGATTCTGAAAACGACGTCGCCTTGAAGGAACTTCAGATTCGAACGGATTCGTCAGAATTGCAGAGACTGGAGAGGGATTCTTCAAGTACCAGTAACAATGGGGCGCCCGCCTCTGCGCTTTTCCCCAATTATGTGGCGAAGTTCTCATTCTCACCACATTGGAAGCATGTGATATTAGTTGGGTTTCCGAGAGAGCTGGTGCTATATGACTTACAATATCGATCAGTGTTGTTTTCAACAGGATTTCCAAGGGGTTCTGGCAAGTTCTTGGATGTCTTGCCAGACGTGAATCTGGAGGTTTTTTACTGTGCTCATTTGGATGGGAAACTCAGTACTTGGAGACGGAAAGAGTGAGTGTTGTATGTCAACTTGACTTTCAATGTTTCTCTGTCAATTTTGTTTATCTTAGGTTATATTGCTGACTGAGTATGATGGACGTTGGTTGTGATTCCGTGTAAATTATTTCGAATTAGTTCATCTAAACTTTATAAGAATATAAAGAAGTGTGTCAATGCATTAAAGTGATTACCTAGTATAAATTTTCAATAAAAGTTTGTTCAATACTATTCTAACTTAAGAATTGATTTGCATGAGGGGCGTATAATCTTAACAACTGTATTCATTTGATAAGAGTTCCAAATGAACTTTCTGTTGGCTGGCATGAATAATACATCTCAGGGCTAGTGTAGCAAGAAAGAGGCAACCCATTTCAATGGAGTATGTAGCACGTTCTTTGATAATTATGGTTAAAGATTGCTATTCTATAGCCACATTATATTCACCTGTATACCTAGTCGTAGGAAGTAGGAGGGGCGTAATGATATCATTATGGTGCTCTTGTCAATGATAGTAGGCTGTGGTTTCATAGATATGATCTAGTCATTTTTAAACTGAGCATTCAGGAGATCTAATTTCATTCCCTGGAATTTTCTTTTTCTGGATAGTGCTAATAGAGTAGGTTTTACGCAACTTTATGCGACTGTGACTGTATCTAGTTGTAGAAAGTAGGAGCAGTGTAATGATATCATTATGGTGCTCTTGTTAATGATAGTATGCTGTGCTTTCATAGATATGATCTAGTCATTTTGAAACTGAGCATTCAGGAGATCTAATTTCATTCCCTGGAATTTTCTTCTTCTGGATAGTGCTAATAGAGTTTTATGCAACATTATGCGACTGTGGCTGTATCTAGTTGTAGGAAGTAGGACCAGTGTAATGATATCATTATGGTACTCTTGTTAATGATAGTAGGCTGTGGTTTCATAGATATGATCTCATCATTTTGAAACTAAGCATCCAGGAAATCTAATTTCATTTCCTGGAATTTTCTTTTTCTGGATAGTGCAAATAGAGTAGGTTTTACGCAGCATTACAACAACTGTGGGAAGGAAGTATATAAGCATGCAGCTAGCTTTCCACCATTTAATTTTCCAATTAATTGGACATCTTTCTGTGTAGCTGAATTGCATTTGGACTTCTGAAAGCATATTTTATTTGATCTTACCTCAGGGGTGAGCAGGTGCACATTATGTGTTCAATGGATGAGTTAATGCCGTCATTTGGCACAACTGTTCCTTCTCCCTTAGTTCTTGCAGTTGCTATCTCCCTATCAGATTACACACTCCAAGATATCCACAAGCTTTGTCCGGACATTGATTCATTTGATACAGATTTCAATAATCTGCTTCACTCATTTGATGAATCTCTTATAATATCTAAGACTCATTTAATATCCATTTCCGATGATGGAAAAGTTTGGAAATGGCTTCTAACTGCGGAGGGGTCTAGGGATGCTCAGAAGGACATAGAGAATGTGCAGAAGGCTGCTGAAACCTTTGAAGTATCAGCCTCTGAAGTCGAATCTCAGTCAGACAAGTATTCTGACAAACATGGAGTGGATGCAGTAACGCAGCTTGGTAGTACAAATAGCAGGAAAAAACGCCAATCAAGTCCTACAATTACCTCAGATGAAGTGTTGTTTAAGGTTTGTGGTTTTGTTATTCTTATCTTAGAAAGTTAGAATTTCCTTTATTCGTTCTGCTATTGTGGGGTGTTTTGTGTTACGACCTGCCATCGAACTTGAAGGAACTAGGTCACAATTGAGATGTGAGGTTTTTATGGTTTATTTTTAACTCTGCATAAACACATATGTCATACATGAAAATTAGCTGACTGAGGAAATCAGGAGACTGAAATTTTGGATGTGTAGTTCACTTGATCAGATTTTGCACATCTGTTCACTACAATCTACTTAAAGTTTGATTTGGGGCACACTTCTCTGGGTGTAAAATCAAGTAGAAGTTAATGTGCAGATGTGAACCCAACATTAAAAAGAGGCAATTTCTCATTCAGCAGTCATGATTATCTGTTTTGGCTTTTAATAGAAAAATATAAGAACTCTGGTAATTTTCTTTTGTTTTATCATCTGATTGGGGGTCTAAAAGAATTTTAGATTGAAGTTGATATATTTAATCTACATAAGTTTTGATTTGGGTACAATTGTGCGGGTGTTAGTCAATTAATTAGAAGTTATTGTGCAGATGTGCACCCAATGTTAAAAACAGGTAATTTCTCATTCTGCAGTCATGATTGTATGTTTTGTTATTTAATAGAACGGTATCACTAAGAACTCTGGCAATTTTCTTTTGTTTGATCATGTCATCGGGGTGGAAAGAATTTTACCTAGAAACTGAGGAGTAGTAGCTCAAAACATTGGTCCTATTCCCTGTCGTGAAACTTTTACTTTGATATTTTATTAATTCTGTCACTTTTCCGTGTTGAATATTCTGATTGCTTAATTTTTTTTGGGCTTTCTTTGACTGATACAAAAAAGAAAAGCCCCAGTGTGTTTCTTTCAGATTTGTTTGTTTGAGAGTGGGAGGCATGATCCTCCAATATATTGTTGTCTATTTAAAGTTACCCTGCTGCTGTCTTTGCATATATTTCATGGCTGTTGTGCTAAAATGCAGACAAATTTAGTTGGACAGCTTCATCTTCTTTCATCAGCTGTGACTATGCTGGCTGTACCGTCTCCTTCACTGACAGCTACTTCGGCACGTGAGTGATCTTACTTTGTTTGCTGTAATGGCTGCATTCTTTTCGTATCATAAAGATTGTCTAATCCTTAAGCTGCTTAAAACATTATTGTAATTCTGTGCACTAAGTATTATTCATGTGAAATATGAAGGCGGTGGAAATTCTCCTGCTGTAGCTGTTCCACTAGTTGCTTTAGGAACACAAAGTGGTACAATTGATATGATTGATATCTCAGCAAATGCTGTTGCTGCAAGTTTTTCTGTTCATAGCAGCATGGTCAGGGGATTACGCTGGTTAGGAAATTCAAGACTGGTGTCATTTTCTTATACGCAGGTCAGGTTTGTCTGTTTGGAGCAGCATTTTTATTGGTAGAGGACAGTTACAGCCCCTTTATCCCTGTCCTTTTAGGATATATTGACAATTCCTTGACATTTTGTTGTCTTAGGTTTATTTAATTAATCTATTTTTAGACATTATCTTGTGTTCCATCATTATCTGTAAATTACACCTTCTTATACAGTTTTGTTTATGCATTCAGGGAAGTGAGAAAACAGGAGGATATATCAATAGGCTTGTTGTAACCTGCCTAAGGAGTGGTCTTAATCGATTATTTCGCGTGATGCAAAAGCCAGAGCGGGCGCCTATAAGAGCGTTGAGAGCTTCTTCTTCTGGAAGGTTGTGCTGATCCTTGGTTGTTCTTTCTGCTTGGTTTCCATTTATTTGCATCATTCTTTCGCATGTACTATTTCAAAGTTTACTTTTTCTATATTCCATTTTGTTGGGGCAAATTTTCATGAGATCTTCAGTCATGTAGCTACAGTTTCTTTCAGATATCTTTTGATCTTGTTCAGAGATGCACCAGTAGAAGTCTGGGCGATGACAAAGACTCCAATAATGGTTAGTTTTATTTTGGATTGTGATTTGACGGTTGTTTATCTTTATTCACTGTTGGGACTTGGAGATCTTTTGAAATTTTGATATTTCCTGGGTAGTTATAGAGGTATTAACAACAAATATGGATTCATTAAGCTGAGGTTGAGTTGTAAACTCCAATTAATATGAGAAAAGAACTTTAATTTTGTTGCACAACCAGATCTGTAATGGATTTTCTCTTGATAATTAATGAGAGCTGAATTTCACTTGAGATCTTTCCCCATATAATAGAATATGAGTTAGATACTGCAATTTCTGAATCCTTATAGTTGGGCTTGTTCACTGTATCCACCTTTTCATTCAGAAAATTTGCATTTTTTATTTGAAAGGAAATTGAATAAAATGCAACTCTCCGCCCTAGAATAAATTGTCCTCTCAGCATTTAATCTGCAGAAAAGTTAACCATTTAACTTATCACGCAGCTGAGGTCATTAGCTCTTCCGTTTACTGTTCTTGAATGGACACTTCCAACAGTTCCAAAGCCGGCCCAAAGTAAGCCTTCGAGGAGCTCTTCATTTATATCCAAAGATAAGGACCGTTCTGGCATCCCTCCTAGTGGGGCCTCTTCACCTCCAAAAGCCTCTTCAACAGATGCTAGTGAGCAATTTTTGCTTGAACCATTTGGTTTATTGGTTGAAGCTGTAATTTTCTACTGATTTGACCCTTAACTAGTTCCCCTGAATATTTACATGCAATAGTTGATGAATTGCAGAAGAAGGGACAGATGGATCCCAAGATGAATTTTCAGAAAGCTTTTCATTTGCTTTGGTGAATGGTGCTCTTGGAGTTTTTGAGGTTCATGGGCGAAGAATCCGAGACTTCCGGTATGCTTTTCCTTTAATTTGATGATTATGTGATCAAATTTTTAAGGATGATCACCAACAGATTCAATCCAATTACTTATGTTATAGCTGCTCAGCATTAATCTTTTCCTGAGTTTGGCCTGCTCTATGTTTTTCCATGTTTGAGCTTTCAGAGTGTTTCTAACTTCTATTATGCCATGCCATGCCTAATCATAAACTTGCTTTAACTTTTCACTTACTCTCAGAATTAGTAAAGTATTTATTCTGAAAAGACTCGAGTTTCGTGTGGTATGGGAGATACAAGTGCATGCTTATTTGATTTGTTAATCAAGCTACTCAAGTTATCATGAATAACGTGCTAGTCTCCATTGAGCTTGATAATATTTTTGCTTCTGCTCCACGTCCATGGACTTTCTAAGGGATGCTGATACACTAGAGAATTTATGTGTATATTATGGTGGCTCAGCCCAATCGAGCATGTTCAATAAATGCTACTTTGGTAAAAGCTTAGTACCGGGGATTGGTTTCCTGTCACCAGTTGAGACTTGAGAGTTAATCAGCCTGCTTACACATGACATTTTTTTTAGGTTGATGCATCCTAGTGTATTATAATCCTGGCCTTTTTACTGAAAGGGATCCTTGTCAGTCATATTGGGCTTTATAACAATTTGTTTTCCTTTATACTTCCATTTCCATTTACTAAGTTAACTATTTTGTAAAACATGTTTTAATAGTCAATCTTATCAATTTGTATCTGGAGTTTAACATCATGGAAGTGCTCTCACTTGTCTTTTTATCTCTAATGAAATTCTCATTATTTTCAGACCGAAGTGGCCATCATCTTCCTTTGTACTTACCTCTGATGGACTGATTACGGCCATGGCTTATCGCTTGCCTCACGTAGTATGTACCAGATATGAGTGCTGAACAGTATTTCGTGGTTAAGTTATCATGTTCAGGACCCTACGGTTAGGTTTCATAGTTGAAGCTCTGTATTCACATTTCAGGTCATGGGGGACAGGTCAGGGAACATTCGTTGGTGGGATGTAACTTCTGGGCAATCGTCCTCATTCAACACTCACAGGGATGGTATTAGGAGAATCAAATTCTCACCAGTTGTGCCTGGAGACCGCAGCCGTGGGCGGATTGCTGTTTTATTTTATGACAACACGTTCTCTGTGTTTGATCTTGTAAGATCTCACATTACTCATTGAATTCTTTGTGAGTGAATTGTTATGCGTGAAGTACTGATTTGTCAATTTTCATATATGTTAGTTATTAAGATGACAATAAACTGAAGGATAAAAAAGCATTTGAAAAGACTCCATATATGATTGATTTGATTTTTTTTTTTTTTTTTTTTTGGTGGGGATATATGATTGATTTGATAATCTCATGAAAATGACTAGTGGTGGCTTAAAATGTGAGATCAACGATTTGTTAATCCTGAAATAAACTATCTTAAATAAATTCATTATTCAAAACCAACCTAAGGTATTTCTAAGGAAATCTGATAACCAACTGAAACATTGTTCAAGTCCCTCGTAAACTTTGATAAGAGGTGGACTTGAAGAACCATTGTCACCAAGTTTATCCTGGATGGTTTTCTCATGGTAATATCAGACTAACATGATCCATTTCATTATATTTTCTGTTCCTATTTATCCAGGAGAAGTTTCTTATCTGATTTTAAGTTTCTTAAGTGGTTCTGATTTGACAGGATTCACCTGATCCATTGGCAAATTCCCTTTTACAACCACAATTTCCTGGAACTCTAGTAATTGAACTTGACTGGTTGCCAGTTCGGACAAATAAGGATGATCCACTGGTACTGTGCATTGCTGGAGCTGATAGTAGTTTCCGTCTTGTTGAGCTGAATGTGTACGTTGATTAATTTCTTCTTGTTCCCTATAACTCTTTATATCTCAAGCTTCAACTGCTTGAACTATGTGTTTATGCATGTAAAGCATAAGCTGCGAGAAGAGGGCATGGTTCAGTTCTATTAATATTATGAATATCTATTTTTCAAATTTTCATCAATGTCAAGTATATAGGGAAGCCTTAAAATACCTGTCTAAAAGATCCGAAAGAAGCACATCTCAGGAAAATTCACCATAGAATAGGAAGATGAAATATGTCCACATCTCAGGAAAATTCACCATAGAATAGGAAGATGAAATATGTCAATTTAAAAAGAAGTTTAGAAATGAAAATATGTAGCTCCTACACCTCAGAAGTTTACTTCTATTAAAGTATTGACATTGTAACTGCCTGTTCTATTGTTTCCTGAAATGATTCTCTATATGACGGCAAACAGAAAGTGCATATGGTACTGCAGTGTACACTAGCACACCTATCTACATGGACTATATCTGCACACCTATCTGCATTGACTATATCTTTTGCGAAATTAATACATAATTCATATTTTTGCATGTCATATCATAGATGCAAATATGGAACATTCAACATGCTCTTTTGCAATTCTTGTTTTCAGTTTGTAACTCAAAAAGCAATATAAAAGTTGCTCGTCGAATGTATGTCGAAAATCACACTACACTGAAATAGTTTGAAATAGTCAATGAAGAAAGGGAAAAAAAAAAAAAAAAAAGAAAAAGAAATGGTCAATGAAGAAAAATTTCTGTGCATGCAGAAGTGACCAGAAAACCGGGAGTGTGGGTCCCCTAACTCGAGCTGTGAAAGAGAGATTTAGGCCAGTACCTTTGCCGACTCCTGTATTGCTGCCCACTCCACATGCTCTGGTATCTTCTTAAACGCACAGTCATGGCTATTTAGTTTGTCACCTTATTCCATGCACCAACGTATGATAGAATTTTTCACGACACTTATATTTGTAGAGGTCTTTTGTTTCTGAAATGGCTTATAAATTCTATGATTGTTTGATAACATCAGATCAGTTCTGCTTGGTTTAAATGGAATATGCTTATTTTAGATTTTATTTTGAAATAGGCATTGCGGATGATTTTGCAATTAGGTGTGAAACCTTCATGGTTTGATGCATTCAGTCCAACCCTGAATGAGGCACATGTTCCAGGAACTCCAACCGCTGGAGATCTCCGTGGTTATATGATTGATTCACCACATGTCGGTGACTCTGCGGTGCCAGAGATGCTTCTTAAAGTATTAGAGCCTTACCGTAAAGAAGGTGTATTTCAGTCATGTTTAGAACTAATATAAACACTACTTAAGAATTTTTATGACTTTTTTTTCCTTGATTACACATACTTAAGGCTGCCTCCTTGATGATGCGAGAGTGAGACTATATGCTAAAGTTGTTAAAAAGGGGACGCTGAGGTTGGCATTTGCAGCTGCCATTTTTGGTGAACCTATGGAAGCACTTTTCTGGCTGCAACTACCTCAGGCGCTCAACCACTTGATGGATAAGTTGGTTGATAAACCTCAACAAAAAGGCCCACATGTGGCTCAAGACCCTGAGATTGATGAGGCATCAATGCTTAGTAGGATATCTTCAAAAGGAAAATCTGCGTCTGAATTGGGGAAAGAGAATGTTTTGGTTAGTCAAATAAGTGAACTTCATTTTAATTGAACAGGTTCTGGTTTCATTGGCTACAATATTTTGCTTCTTATGATAATCCTTTTTCTCGCAGGTTAATGGTCAGCTTAATTTGATGGCGTTTAAACAACAAGATTTGTGGAAGCGGGCTAATGAACGTATTACTTGGCATGAGAAATTGGACGATGAAGAGGCAATTCAGAACCGTGTTCATGAGTAAGTTTTTTCTCTAGCTTTGTTCATACGTCAGATTTGCCTTTTTTTCTTTTTATAACCTTGCAAGCTTGACATGATAGTGCTTTTAGATTGACACTCTACTGACTAAATTGGAACATTTTGACTACAAAACTCAGACGATTTGATGTTGGGTGATTCTTGTGGGATTCAAATTATGTTTGTAATAGCCAACTTCAATTAATCTTATTTTACACGCCTTATATAGGTAAACTGGATGTAATCAATGGGGACAATATTCTGTGCAGAAATATAATACACTACCAATTAAGATTCCTTGCATCAGTGTTGGCCACAGTGGATGAAAAGAAAGCAAAAACGAAATCATATACAAACAATTTCAAATACAGACATTTATTGAAGCCCCACTTATTTTCCCTCCAAAATACTCTATAGAATTTCAATTTCTCCCAGACTAAGTCAAGCAGCCTAGACCCGAAAGGTTATTGGTCAGTCACAATTTACCAAGTTCCAATTCTTCTGTTCTATATTATACATTTCGATCTTAAACTATATTATTTATTGGGGATAATTACGAACAGCCCCCTGAGGTATGGTAAAAATACGTATTCCCCCCGAGGTTTGAGAAATTACGACACCCCCTTGAGGTTTACACTCTCTCTCACAAATTGCCTCAACCGTTAATAATGGTGTTAAATTTTGATGATGTCAGAAAAATTATTTTGAAATATTCCGATCCTACCCTTAGGGGGTAAATTGTAATAATAGTAAAAATATGATGATATGTTTGTAATATTAGTTAAATTTGTATTTTTTAATTTAAAAATATATAATTTAATATAATATTTGTATTTTATCTATTAGTATAAAATGAAATAGATACTTCATGCATATTGATTCCATACCTCATGTTTATGTTTTAGTTTTATGTATATTTTGCATAAGTTTATTTAAACTTATTTGTTTGGGAATAACAAATTTTTTCCGTGGAATAGAAAACTATAACAAACACACATATATCAATCAATGCATTACTGCATTAGTAAATTCACATAAATATTCATGATTAAATTCACATAAATATCTATCAGAGTTATTTAAAAAGATATTTCAAGTGTTGGTGATCCCTAGTGCATCTACCTAACCTATAAAGAATAACATCCTGATATAAATATGCATGCCCAATATAAAAATAATAAAAACTCTAAGTATGAGACTAGTCCATCATAAAAATATTAAAAGTATCATTAAGTAGCATTCTTTGAAAAAAAATATATTACATAGTTACAAAACTCAAGTACTTACATCAAACCCCTCAAAAATTTCCGTACTTGCATTAACCACATAGTCTTTGGATTTTTCTTACATATACCCCCTTCAGTTTCAGCATATGAAGGGTAAAACAGTAAAATCGCACATTCTATTAAATTTAATGGAGGAAATAACGGGTCGGGAGGAATTCGTAATTTCTCAAACCTAAGGGGGGAATTTGTAATTTTGTCATACCTCAGGGGCTGCTCGTAATTATCCCTATTTATTGAAATCTTTAAACTTAGAAGTCTCGATACATTCTTGACCTCTTTTCTGCCTTGGATCTTTTCTACATTCCCTTGTTGCATATTGTCGTGTATCTTTAGATGGAACACCAACATAAGGTATTCGTGTCATCCAACTTTTTAGCAATATGGCGTTGCATTAGGATTATGTTTGTTAGTTTGCAGAATATGTGCCTCTTGATGTGAACTTTTTAGATATTGTTGACTGCAAAATATAGAAACTTTATGTAAAATTAAACAATATTGGAGCCTCACTGTACTATATTTTGTTCACGATCAGACTTGTGTCGGTTGGAAACTTGGAAGGTGCTGTCAGTTTGCTGCTCGCAACTTCTCCAGAGAGCTCTTACTTTTATCCAAATGCTCTGCGAGCCATCGCACTTTCTTCTGCTGTCTCATCGTCTCTACTTGAACTGGCTGTGAAGGTACTCTTTTGTTCTGAACATGTAAATTCCTATGGTTTATACTATTTATTCAGTTACTACGCTTCTATAGGTGGTTGCAGCCTGCATAAATGACCGGTCAATGTCCGGCACACATCTGCTCTGTGCAGTAGGTAGGCATCAGGAAGCTTGTTCCCAGGTAGATAATTTGACGTTGCATGATTTCCATTACAATGTATCCATATAATCAAACTGCTTCCATGAACCTATGTGCCAAATTCTTCATTGAGGATACATGTAATGCTTTATGGGAGGATCTGTTCATATCCACTCACTCATCCCCACCCACCAAAATCTGGAAACAAACTTATAGGGTTTAAGGGATTTTTTAAAACAATGCCGAAGTAGGCTGTTGGATTTGAGGACATTGTATAACGACGTTGATGAATCACGAGGAACCCTTGAAAAGAAATTTGGTGCTCGCAACTACGAATAGGGAGAAGATTGTGATTGGCATTCTTAGGTGATTGACAAAGTAACTTTTGGGGATTTTTGGAGTAAATTTGAGAGAGAAACATTAGGGTTGTTTTGAGGTTAGGGCTTAGAGTAATAAGGTGGAAGATGAATGGGAAAAAGGAAAGGAAAATTTATATTTTAAGAAAGAAGTTTATAAAAAGAATAAGGGGGAGGGCTTAATAGTCTGGATCATAATATTTTTGGGTAGAATTAGATATTTAGATAATTTTAGGGGCGCTTTTCCAAATTTAAATTAACAAAAAGTGCGTTTAAATTAACCTTGTGGCTTTGATTTTATTTCTCTCTTAGCCAAAACATACCCCAATGTGCCTTGTGTCCTTCTATAAGTTTTTTTGGATTATCCAATGATTTGTTGTTTGTTAAATTTATAAAGGAACAGGTTTGATAAATGTCAATGGTCTGCTGATATCCCAAGCTCTAGTAATCCAAGGACAATATGTTATCAAGAGAGTAGTAGAGGATTCAAGAAATTCGATCTATAATTGTGAAATATGATTCAAAAGTTTACTCTGGTATTGCCTGCTTATATATAGTTTCAAATCTTTTGCAGTTGCAGGATGCTGGATGCTGGACTGATGCTGCAACGTTAGCTGCAACACATTTGAAAGGATCTGATTATGCAAGGTTTGTACAGCTCCACCCATATTTACTCAATTTCAGAAGATTAGTTGCAATTTTATATTTTACTAACTCCACTATTAAATATCTTAACAGTGTCTCACTCTTATATTTGAACTTAGATATATTATATTCTGTACGCTGTCACAATGTTATTATTTGCAGTGTTATATTAAGTCATGCTAAAATATTTTCATAATTGCCGCAATGTTACATGGGGAGCCCTTGAACTAAGATTTCTTAAGTTCTGCATGCTGTCTGTGATGTCATATGCTTTTTTCACCTTTTCTGATTTCTCTTATGCTGTCTTCCCTTACTGCCTTATCCAATAGAAGTGTTTTTTCATACTCTACTGTTTTCAATCTCAAATTTATGAACATGTTATACTCCGAGACTAATTCTTGAGGTTCTTGAATTATGTATCCCTGTTTTCGTAAACTCTTGATGCAACCAAGTTATTGATCCTTATGAATGGTCGCCAGGGTATTGCAAAGATGGGCTGAACATGTTCTTCATGCCGAACATAACATCTGGAGGTATCCCTCTGGTCCTGTTATAAGTATCTTAGTTTGATTAAGGTTTTTATTTTATTTTATTTTATTTCTATCTTAAACCACGTGCCCCTGCAGGGCCTTGATCTTGTATGTTGCTGCTGGTGCATTGCAAGAGGCACTATCAGCACTTCGCCAAGCACAGCTGCCCGACACAGCTGCTATGTTCATACTTGTTTGTCGTGAAATCCATGCAGACTTTCTATCTCATTTGGATTCTGATGAAGATGCAACTTCCTTAAAGAGTAAGGTGTTGAACTTGCCTGGGCTGAACCCTGAAAATGAAGATGTCATTGCTGTTACTGAATATTTTGGACAGTACCAACGGAAACTAGTACATCTTTGTATGGATTCTCAGCCATACGCAGACTAAGTACTGCTGGTTGCTTCTAATTGCTCTATTGGGTATCTGGCAATTATTAATTTGGGGGTCTCAAAGCTCTAATACAGTCCCTGCCAGAAGAGGTCTAACCTGATTCTGAACTGAGGTTATAAATGTTGTGGGTACTATAATCTGTACATTGCATCCAATATACACACGGTTTTTTGGGCAAGGTTTGTGTGGATCTAGGACTGGTATAGACTATAGTTGAACTGCTATATTTTTCGATCCACACGAGTAGGAATATCACTGTGCACACATTGTGTATGTATAAAGTTGGAAAACGCAAATGTGTGAGAGAGGTACGTATTAAATTTTGTAACATATGAATTTTATAGCTGTTTTGTTAAAAATATTAAAAAATTGTGATGAGTATAAGTTTATCTTGAGGAGAGTTAGAAGTGGTATTCAATTAAATTTTGGAGCCCCATTGTCACTGTTCCATGAAGTTTTGGCCTGTTGCTTTCCCTCTAAGAGCATTTGATTATAGCTTTAATTCTGGTGGATAAACAAGCATAATTTTCAAGCTTTGCAAATTGCTATGTACCGTGAAAATATACAAACTTATCTGTTCAACCAATTAAACAAATGCCTAGGTAGGTTAGGGGCTGTCAACGGGTCGAAATTTTATTTGAATTTTATCATAAAAAAAGTTGATAAATCATATCCGATTACAATAACTTATTATTCGCAATGAATTGATCAAATATAAAATTAGAGAATTCGATCCACTAAAAATTCAAATCCGACTGGTATTTTATGAATTAATTATTTTATTCATAAAAGAAAACTAATAAAAATAGGGGATAACTACGGACAACCCCTGAGATTTGGTGATTTTACAAATTACCTCCTAAGTTTTGGAAATTACAAAATTCCCCTGACTATTAAATCCTTCTTTTTTTTTTTTTTTTTTTGGGTGGAAACTATTAAATCCTTCTGTTAAACTTAACCAAAATGATAGTTTATTATTTTACCCTTAAAAAAAAAAATGCAAAATCCTCGACGCCTGGCAGTAAAAAGGAAAGCCAAAAGTCAAAATGTATTTCATATCACAAAGGAGGATTTTTCATAAATAATATTTAAATTAAATCGAATTCGTAAAGTGTTATTGAAAGTGGACGGGTTAAAATTTTGTTATAGAACGCTAAATAGTTTGACGTTCTTTTATTTTTTTATTATTTTTTTAATGGGGTCGCCAAATAATATGGCGATCCAATGGAAATTTTTTTTTTTTTTAATATTTTAGTAAGGTTGCCATATGATATGGCGACCGAATGAATTTTTTTTAATATCTTATTAAAGGTAGCCATATCATATGGCGACCGCATTAAATTTTTTTTTTTAATTTAAATATTCTAATGACTTTAGGTTAGTTTGTCAATTATTTTGGAATCTGGCATAAAGAACAAAGGGCGCAAATGATGAGAGATTTTTAAGAATAATATTATTTTTATTCTGATTTAATAAAATAATATCGCTTTGAGGAGTATTAAAATTTTAATACAAGTCGCGGGTGAGATCCGAATCCCGTAACTCAAGTTATAGCTAAAAAACGAATCAAATAGGGTAAATGAGTCATATGGACTGAAATTTGCTTCGTCGGAGGTTTAAACGACATCGAAAAAATATGAGGTTTGTTTCATTTGATCCGAATCGTCAAAACGAGTCCAACGGAAAAGAGGAATTCAAATCCGAATCCCGTAGCTCAAGTTATAGCTAAAAAACGAATCAAATAGGGTAAATTGGTCATATGGACTAAAATTTGTTTCGTCGGAGGTATAAACGGCATCGAAAAAATACTAGGTTTGTTTCATTGGATCCGCATCTTTAAAACGAGTCCAACCCCAAAGACGGAATTCAAATCCGAATCCCGTAGCTCAAGTTATAGCTGAAAAACAAGTCAAATAGAGTAAATGGGTCATATGGACAAAAATTTGCTTCGTCTGAGGTTCAAACGTCATCGAAAAAATACGAGGTTTATTTCATTGGATCCGAATCGTTAAAATGAGTCCAGACCCAATGATGGAATTCGAATCCAAATCCTGTAACTCAAGTTATAAATTGAGTTATAACTATAGCTGAAAAAAAAATGTACATTAAATATAGAGGATTTTTCATAATGTATTTCATTGGGGTATAACTTGAGTTACGGGATTCGGATTCGAATTCTGTCATTGGGGTTGGACTCATTTTAACGATTCGGATCCAATGAAATAAACCTCGTATTTTTTCGATGCCGTTTGAACCTCCGACGAAGCAAATTTCTATCCATATGACCCATTTACCCTATTTGATTTGTTTTTCAGCTATAACTTGAGCTACGGGATTCGGATTTGAATTCCATCTTTGGAGTTTGGCTCGTTTTAACGATCCAGATCTAATGAAATAAACCTCGTATTTTTTCGATGCCGTTTAAACCTCCGACGAAGCAAATTTTAGTCCATATGATCCATTTACCCTATTTGATTCGTTTTTTAGCTATAACTTGAGCTACGAGATTCGGATCTCACCCTCGACTTGTATTAAAATTTTAATACTCCTCAAAGCGATATTATTTTATTAAATCGGAGTAAAAATAATATTATTCTTGAAAATCTCTCATCATTTGTGCTCTTTGTTCTTTATGCCAGATTCAAAAATTAATTTACAAACTAACCTAAAGTCATTAGAATATAAAAAAAAAAATTAACTTGGTCGCCATATGATATGGCGACCTTTAATAAAATATTAAAAAAAATTCATTCGGTCGCCATATCATATGGCAACCTTAATTAAAATATTAAAAAAAATTTTTTTTTTTCATTGGGTTGCCATATTATTTGGCGACCCCGTTAAAAAAATAATAAAAAAAATGAAAGAACGCCAAACCATTTGACGTTCTATAACAAAATTTTAACCCGTCCACTTTCAATAACACTTTACGAATCCGATTTAATTTAAATATTATTTTTGAAAAATCCTCATCACAAAGTCCAAAAGGTCAAAACCTTATTTTCAGTCTCTAAAACCCATACTCACATCAACTTCACACAGAGGAAAAGGTGTGCAACTCACAGATGGTTACGTAGCTCCCTCCGGCGCCGAGATTAGCATCTCAACGAGAAATCGTAGGTAAGTTCGATTTTCCATTTTTTTCCCTGTTTTTTTCGGACTCTTTGGTTTTTATTTTTTGAGTGTTCCTTTTTTTTTTTTTTTTGATCATAATTTTTTTTTTCGAAATGTACTTATATTGTAGATGATGTTGGAGTGATTTTGCAGTATTGAGTTTTTTTTTTTTTTTTGAATAAATGAGGGATTCTTTGTATTTTTTTCCCCATTTTTTAAAAAGAAAATAATTTTATAACTTTACTTAAATTATGAAATATATATATATGTTTTACATTAGATTGTCGCTATACACTTGTTGCTGATTTTATGGACTAAGGTTTGAGTTTTGAGTAATTTTTTTTAATAAATTAGTTTTATTTTAGTTTCTTAAATTTTGAGTTGCAATAACATTTGAAATTTTTTTTTTTACTTTACATGTTAAAAATTTACTGTATTTGTATATTATGTCGAAAAAAAAGAGATGAATATCCATCTTATGTGTTGTTTTTTGACTTGGGGTTTATTTGTTAAGCATGTTGAACTAGTATCTGGAATTAATAATTTTTATAATCAGTCAGGGTTTTATTTTGGTAATGCGATATATATTTTAGGGTGATTTTTATGACTAATGTATGCTTATGTTGTATTGCAGTTTAGATGACAAATGAAATGTTGAAGGATCTCATTCTTCATTTTAAGGAAACAAAATTCCTACTACAAAATTCTTACCACATGATTTTCCTTCTACCACTGAATGAAAATTGCATAGATGAATTTTGTCACTGTTTAGCATCTTTTTTTTTTTTTTTTTTGGAAATATGTAAATAATGTTACTTTGTAGCACTCTGCACGGTGGGTTACTATATCCCCCGCACCAAGGTGCAATCCATATACGAGATGGAAAGCCCGTACATGAACTAAGCAGAGGCGAATGAGAGACAGACAGACAGACTCACACCTAAACTAGGCGAGATGTAGACCCTAACATCAAAACCATAGCAATAATAGCAAGTGCACAAGCGGAGGCATACAATCCAAATTAATTCATACAACACAGTCGAACGGGCTCAACTAGCATAGATATCTAATCCTGAATTGAAACGTAACCCTAAAAGCCTGTCTCGAAATCATATCGTAACATAAATAGATCATATATACATACAAACATACTTACAACATATCCAAAGATACTTATTCGAATACAAAATGCAAAGGCATGAACTCAAACTCAAAAGAAAGACTCAACGAGACGATCGACTCCAAGGACTCGACTCAAGCCGCCTAGCTCGAACTCCGAAGCAGACCTGCAAACTAAAAACGCTGGACAGGGAGAGGGTTAGTCACACTAACTGAGTGAGGGGCTACCCACACATACCTACATATATATAAGAGCACAACACGTTCAAATCATAATGTTCATGAACCCGGGGATAGTTTTTGCACGTCAAAACATTTTCCCGTGATACACACGTATAGGGGTTGTTTAACAAAACAAAACAAATATAACTTAGCTTAACGTGTTCAAATCATAACGTATGTTTCATATCATATCATACCATTTCAGAGCTATTTACACCATACCCCCTGTGTTAGGTGAAATGGGGCAAAAAAACCTTGTGTTACAAAAATTAACACAGAAAATCCTATGTTTTCAAAATATTTGCATGCTGAACCCTGAAAATTTATAGTGTTGGTAGAACACTAATTTTCTCTATTCATTGGATGCGAAATAACTAATATACCCGTTTATATTCTGATATACATCATCTTAAATCTCTCTATATTGTTCAATATTTTTTTATATGCACTGAAACCCTGTACAAAATAAAAATTGCATGAATAACTGTATAAACAAGTATAAAAAATTGTATATATAGATATGTGAGATGATCTATATCATAATATAAAAGGTTAGATTAGCTATTTCGCATCCAATAAATAGAGAAAATTAATGTTCTAACAATACTAGAAATTTTCAGGGTTCGACATACAAATATTTTGAAAACACAGGGTTCCCTGTGTTAATTTTTGTAACACAGGGTTTTTTTTGCCCATTTCACCTAACACAGGGGGTATGATGTAAATAACTCTACCATTTCATAACTTATCTTTCATTTCAAAGCGTAACCATATTTTATATTGTTAACAAATCTATACTCGTTTCATGAACTTAGCATGTCGTACATACTTATAACTCGGCAGGTACGAGTATCAAAATCCAAACTCCTTCTTATATCATATCATATAATATCGAAAACAAAACAAAACATAAGCGTGCACACTTAACATACCTTCTTCACTCCGATGATGGAAGGGTGTATACCCCCTAGCCATCCATACGTATATGTGTGGGTCGTGAGTGCTTGAATCTCACGCCCGAGGATTCCTTCCTCTAACCAAACCTCTTGGTGGGTTCCAGGTTATTCCTATGTGGAGACTATGCCCAGGCCTATCCCGGCGACCCACTGCCGTCCCGGGCCGCCTGGTGCAATAGAATCCAGGGCCTAACATACCATTCATATTCATAATCAAATTCATATTCAAATAAGTATTCAAATTTGTATTCATATCCCGCAACATATCATATTGTATCATAATTTACATATCATACCTTACCGTGCAACAAATATGCTTTACATACCTCTTTGTGTCATATCCATAACATTTCCTTAGCTCGTAGCTCCCAGCTCATAAGAGGCACATGATTTAAAGCATAGTTTAACGTTGTGAAACTTAACAAACCAAATCAAATCATAACAAACGTACATAGGCTTGTACATAGCGTCATCATACTTGTAAACTTGTAATAAAGTCATAAAAATACATATCACGCATATATTTACTTATACATAGGGTTATAAACTAGATGCATTCGAAAATGAGCACATAGAGTAGGGCCATAACTATAATCCTAACCTCACCTTATACCGATGAAACCGAGAACAAGACGACTGAACCATCCCGGAATCAACTCGGCTAACGAAACACCACCCCGGGGCACCTGAACAAACTAAAGACAAACACGAGACTTAGACTCAAGAATGAACCACATAGACGCACGACATATGCTCAAGCACTCAAGAGATGCAATCACTTAGGCATGGCTCATTTGCATATCAATTACGTATAAAAGAAGACATTACATAGCTTAACATATTTATAAAACACGTTAAGAAATATTCATGTGCACAATTAATGTAATTGATACAAATGAGATGGCATACTGTAGCACTTAATCATTTACGAACACATAACACATTTTAACACTTAATAACACACCATATAATTACATAACATGTCATATTATATCAATTCATATTCATTTAAGGGCATAAAATAAGTTAGGTTCATAATCGGGAAGGGAAAAACAACACACGAAACGAACCGGGAACAAAACGTACATATTGTCACAAAAATGGGGGTCACCCCCAACTCCACAAACCCAACCACAGGGGTAGATGGGGTCAGGCCATAAAGCTCTCAAGGGAGTCACAAGAGTGACTCCCTATGTGTGCAAAGAGGGACACAGCCCACAGGGGTGTCCCATGACAGCAGCTCCATTCTTAAAGTTCATGACCTATACACGGCCATAACTCATTTCCATGGTTGTTCGAAGGTAACAACAACGACGAGACGTAGCAGCGGCAGTAGCAACATTAACCAACAAAAATCACTTCAATTTAAACACAAATTGCACACCTATGACCCAATTACATGCTTAAAAACTTAATCACATTTTTAAACCATGAGTCATGCTAAATTATGAGATGCCATTAAAGTACCTTCAGCTTCATTAATGGAGTTTCAAGCCCTAATCAACCAACAATCAAAATTCCAACAAGTAAACGATAAGAAAGTTCACGGAAGCAACATATACGAGTCTTGGAACAATTAATTCAAGTATGAGAGTAAGGAAGCAAATTTTCATATACATTTATTATTCATCATCTTCTACAAGAGTAAGAAAACAAGCAAGAAAAATGAGATTTAATTGGATAGAAACAAAGTTCTCGAAGAGAGGAAATCATAGTTTACCTTGGATTGTTGATCGGGTTAGAGATGGAGTCCGGACTTGAGCTCAAAGTGTGAGGTTGGGGAAAACCCTTTTTCTTCTCCTTCTTTCCTCTTGAAAACGTGATGCAAGAATGGGGAATAAGAGGGAGTGGTTCGGTTCTTAAGGTAAGAAAAAACCAGTCCGGTTCGGTTCAAGAATGGTTCGGTTCAATCGGTTCAAATTTTAAAATGGTAGGATATTCAAACGACTTCAAAAAAATACGAGGCTTGTTCCATTGGACCTGAATCATCAAAATGAATCTAATGGTTAAGTTAGAATTTGAATCCGAATCCCCGAGCTCAAGTTATCCGAAGAACTTAGGTCCTTAAACTTCAATTAAATGAACTTTTGAGTCCAATCACATAATAATTAAATTATAGGGTATTAAATAACTTGAAATAAAGTTCATGTTGACACGTAGAACATGCCATGTCACGTAATTCTCATATTTGTAATTAAAATATTTAAATTACGTAATTAAACTCACCTGTGATATCATACCTGAATTGTCAAAGAGACGGGACATCACAATCTCTCTCCCCCCGCCCTTAAGAGAACATGGTCCCCAGGTTCTACTGCTCGAGTTAAACTACAAGCAACTCTTCGGTATTCACCCAAGTTCGGGGTTTAGGACATCTCAACAAGGATTAACCCGACAAAGTTTTTTAAACACAAGGGGTTCAATCGTTTACTTCAAGCTCCGAAGTAATGGTCCAAATCTCAAGCTTAATCCGGTCATTTAAATTGCTCGGTCGACTCTCACGATAAAGAGGATCTAGAATAGATTCATCTCTGACCGTTTGAGTTTATTTGAGTCAACTCTCGAGCTCAATGTTTTCTCGAATGGCGTAGTTAACGAACTCATGCTGTTCGCACAAACAAGCTCAACCGAGTCTCCTCCTTATCAACGATCTATGGTTCGAAGTGTCTAACATTCGAACCATCTTCTCGCACTACCAAAATCCATTGTAGATGTTGGTTGAATCCGTTGTAAGGTATGACTCTCATCTTACCACATGACAACAACACTAGCAAGCTTAAAGCTACCCCGTAGGGAAACTAGAAAACAACAACAACAAATACATAACAAAACTAAGGTCGTTGTATGATTGTTGATTGTTGATACATAAATAATACATAACATAACAACAAATACATAACAAGTACTAGTTATGTATCATATGTATTAATTTGCAGGAGCATAACCGTTGTACGATTGTTGATCTCGTGGCTTCCGTATTTGTTTTGATTTGTTGCACAGTCTGTATTAGGGTCTAGACCATCTAGCTTAGGTGAGATTTTGTTTGTCTCCCATTCGCTATGGCTTGGTGCGTGTGCGGAGTTCCCGTTTTGTTACACATGTCGGACTATAGTGCGGGGGATGTGGTGCCCTTCGCTCGGGGTGCTACAAGAGCTCTTCAAAATGTGCTCATTTTATTCCCCCCTTTCTACTAGGATTGCAGAAAATCCTTGCCATTTTAAGGTATGTTTGTTTCATTGTTTTTTATGTCTTAATTGTTTTCATTTATATTATGTTTAGATTTTAATATATTCTTTAATTTATGTATTTTTTAGGTTATAATTATGTGTTTAAAATCATGCTTTAATTTCATGTATTATATGATTTATGTTTCATAATTTATAGTTTATTATTAAATGTGTTACATAATTTAATAATGTTACAATTTAATTATGTTACAATTGTTATAAAATGTTACATGCTACATTTTGATTATATGGTGATCATGCTTAGATAATTTAATTTGTTACATGATTTAATTCAGTGTTACATGGTTTACAAATTACAACCTATAGTTTTAATTGTTACATGTTTAGTTAATGGGCTAATTCCAATCACCCCCGCCCCCCTCCCCCCCCACACCAGGCGCTTTGTGTTGGGAAAACGAAACAGAAACGCAGCGGAAATTTAAAATTTTTTCCAATAAGATAGAATCGAATCTTGCAATTCCTATTCCCAAATTCTTAGGGATCAAGAACTTACTTAGATAAAAGCTTTCTTGACATGTTCTAGCCACCCAAGAACGCTCTTCACGCGGCTTGTTCCTAAAAACTCCTTCGAATCTTTCAAGACTTCACGATAGTAGGCCTCTAGAGAATTAGTCCACCAACCTCGACCACGATCCGAATAGGGAGGATGCTAGTTCTATATTCGATGCTTAGGCTCTAAGCTTTAGTGTATAATAATTTGGAGAAGGAGAAATTTTCTATCACCCTTCAAGGGGTTCGAACCCCTTGCATTTATAGCTCTAAGGGTTCGAACCTCACTCCTTATTGGAATAAGATTTTTTAACCATCAAGCTAAGGGATTTCATGCTTGGAAAGAAAACTTTCCAACTTTGACTAAAAATCTCCTTTTGACCTACTTGTTAGGCAAGAATAAATATCCAAATCCTTTAGATATTTTAATTTATTCATAATAAATAACTTGAAGCTAATACATAATTAAATTATAATTAATTATTTATTAGACTTTATTTCTCCAGATTAGAACTTTAATATTAATTCATAATTAAATTAAAGTCCATTAAATAATTAATCAATATTAATTATTTAATCTACACCACATAGTGACATGTGTCACTTGGGACACGCATCCCATACGTGTGGTCCCCACCAATCCATTATTGGTTCGATCAACTTGTTTAATCGATTCAAGCCTTAACCCACGTGACCGGCTTGTTATGTGTGACCCTCTAGGTTCTTAATTCAAATAGCAGTGACCCTAATTAATTAATCAGTCTACAGAGTATACGACCATAGTCTAGCAACAGGTGTATGACCCCTAGCTGAATAAGAATGTCTCAATTCGAAAGAACCTTTAAGTCATTGATTCATGTGAGATACAATCCTCCTATATCCCATCTCTTAACCAAGATTTAGGGTAAGGGAATAATTAGAACTCTAATAATCTCGATCTTAAAGTTAAGTGCATTTCATATCCATTTGATCTCGATCCAAGAAACCCATTTCTTGATCTCGATCCAATGCCTTGGCCAAGGACTCCATTATGGCATACAGATGACTTACACAATAAGAGATCAACTTGTTGATGCAAGTGTAGGTCCTTTATTGATTCTCATATGCTTTCGTGTGCCACTGGGGCAACCCCAGCATAAGCCTTGAATCGATTGTCTGAGGCGACACCCTTTAAAGCTTACACCTAGGATTACAGAGTTAGCTCACAATGCATCAATGGAACCTTAAGTCTAAGGATCACTTAATCACATCAACGACTCGTGGGATCTTTCCTAATCTGGAAGTTTCCATTTCTAGAAATAGAAACTTCCTTTCCCATTTAGGAATCTTCTCACACGGGACACCTCAATGTACTTACTTAGAATAAGCAAGCACCCTCATGTATCACGCACATATCAACAATATACTTTGCACCCCATGAAACAAGGTGGTCCTTCTTAAGGGCGCGATCACACGAACAAGCCTCGAACGAGTCAAGTCGATAATTCCACTGTCTTTAGGACTTATCGGCTTGGAGTGATTTCTAATCATGACTTATGTGATCTAGGACTCGTTCCATGAACTATTTCACCTAAATGGTTGAGTCCTATAAGTCATATTGATTAGGGGAGTTCTTATACATGCACAGCTAAAGTAATCTATTGGAAAACACGAAAGAGTTGAGCAGCGAAAGTTTAAAAAATTTCCACAAGTTTAATCGTTGTCTTGCAATTTTCGTACTGTAACGTTATGAATAACAAGAAACTCACTTTAATTCAAGCTTTCTTGTGATGTCATTACCGCCTAACGAACACCCTTCAAGCGGAAAGTCCCTTGAACGGTCCTTCGAATTAGACTCCAAAGTAGAAGGCCTCCAAAGCGTATTCGCACTAGTCCTAGAACACGATCAAGCAAGTGAGAATGCTAGTTCTATAACTTGTGTTAAATGGCTAGGGTTTTGCTTTGAAAATGTTTCTTTTATTTTTCTCAAAAACTTAACACTTCGTGAGTGTTGGTCTAAAGAATAAGAGAAGCCCCAACCCCTTTATTTATACTATATGGTTCGAACCCCTAGGGTTTCCAAGAACCAATGGGATTGTTTTCTTGCTCACTAATTAACTAATTTAATTATTAATTTAATTGGAATAATAAGTTCCTAACTTATTCTCCAAGTCTTGCAAGAATCAACTTTCTCTCTCCTATAATAGGAAGTTGGACTTTTCAACTTTCCTAAAGCTAAAAGTCAAGATTCAATAAATAATTTAATTCTCAATTAATTATTTATTGGGTTAAACTTGAGAAATAAAATCTTAATAATTAATTCAAAATTAATTAAAAGACTTAAAGTAATTAATTACAATTTAATTAATTAATTCTAGAAAAGAATTCGCGCGTAATAAAATTACACGCTTGGAGACACGTACGTGCCACGTGTGCATGACACGTGGCAGCCACGCAGTGGCTACGTGTGACACGTGGTAGTCACGTGCTTTTGATACGTGGTAATGCCCACGTGTTACTCTCTCCAATTCGATCAACAATTTGATCCTTTGTTAATCATATTAACATCCTACCATAACCCTCTTGTCCTGGCATTTGTGTGTGACCCTTTAGGTTCATTATTCGATTAGCAGTGACAACAATTAATTAATTCACTAATTAATTAATCACTTCACAGATCAGACTACCGTAATCTAGCAATGGGTGTGTGACCCCTAACCGAATAACGAAATAAATCGAAGAACCTTTCAGTCAATAACATACAATGAAATACGATCCTGCTACAACTCCATCTCTCAATCAAGAACTAAGGCATGTGAATATTCTTAGAGCCTAAATATTCTTGATCTTTAAAATTAAGTTCGTTTCATATCCATTTAGATCTCAATCCAAGAAAACCCCATTTTCTTGCTGTCTTGATCTTTTATCCACCTTGGCCAAGGGTTTAAGTTTAATGGACTACGGACAACTCAATCAGTAAGAGATCATTCTTGTTCTTGCAACAAGTGTAGGTCCTTTGTCGATTCTACTAATTCTACATATGCCACTTGTGTAATCCCAACATAGGCCGTGGTTCAGGTTTCAGTATGTCGAAACCCTTTTGAGTATATATAAAAGATTACAGAGTTAGCTCATATGAGACATTACAGAACCTCAAGTCTAAGGATTAATGAATCACATTATTGACCTGTGAGATATTTCCTAATGTGGAAGTTTCTGGAAACTTCCTTTCCCATTTAGGTGCGGGACATCTCAGTGATGAAGTTCTAGTAACAATCACCCTCATGTATTATGAACGCATCATCATATGCACTTATCACTCCATGAAACTGAGTGATCCTTCAAAAGGACATAATCACATAAACAAGTCTCAACAGAGTCAAGGTCGACACTCCCATTGTCTGTCGGACTCTCGACTTGGAGAAGTTTCTAATCCTTGCCTATGGAGTTAAGAACTTGCTTCATGTGTCGTTCCCATAACGACAAAGTTCTTAACGGCCCCATCGGATTAGGGGAGTTCAGTACATACAAAAACACAGTCAACCCAAACAGACATAAATAAGCACATAAAGAAGTGAATGCCTATGAACAAAATCATCTCATTTTATTATTCAAAGACTGTTTGTGATATTATAAGGAAATAGTAAAGCCAGAAGCTGCTTTAAGGGCACTATTCCTAACATAATCATACAATCAAACAAGAGCATATAAAGAAGTGTTGCCAAAGTTCGTTATATCATTCAAAGATTGTCTGTGATTTACAAGGGAAAAGCACTAACCAGACTATTACAACGGCTTTCAGGGCACTATTCCTTATATTTTGTTGGAAAACTAGAGCAGAAACGTAGCGGAAATTTAAAATATTTCCAAAAGATTGATCATGGACTTGAAATTCTCGTATCGTATCTTAGGGTGTTTAGAATCTTACGTTGATTGAAGCTTTCTAGTGATGTCAGTACCGCCTACTGAACACCTTTCAAGCGGAATGTCCCTCGAACGGTTCTCGATAGATCCCAAAGCAGCGATCCTCTAAAGCGTATCCACACCAGTCCTAGAACACGATCAAGCAAGTGAGAATGCTAGTTCTATAACTTGTGTTAATGGCTAGGGTTTTGCTTTTAAAACTTTTCTTTTATTTTTCTAAAAAACTTAACACTTCGTTAGTATTGGTCTAAAGAATAAGAGAAGCCCCACCCTTGTATTTATACAAGGGGGGTTAGAACTCCCTAGGGTTTTCCTAAACCTAGTGGACTTCTTTTCTTGCTCACTAATTAACTAATTTAATTATTTATTTAATTGGAGAAAATAAGTTCCTAACTTATTCTCCAAGTCTAGCAAGAATAATCCTCTATCTCCTACAATAGGAAGTTAGACTTTTCAACTTTCCTAAAGCTAAAAGTCAAGATTTAATAAATTAATTAATTCTCAATTAATTATTTATTGGGTTAAGCTTGAGAAATAAAATCTTAATAATTAATTCAAAATTAATTAAAAGACTTAAATTAATTAATTACAATTTAATTAATTAATTCTAGAAAAGAATTCGCGTGTAATAAAATTACACGCTGAAACCACGTTACTACACGTGTACATTACACGTGCAGGCCACGTTCCAAGCGTGACACGTGACGGGCCGTGACCCATCTCGCCCTCTTCGATCAATATTTTGATCCTTCGTTAATCATATTAACATCCTACCATAACCCTCGTGTCCTGACATTTGTGTGTGACCCTATAGGTTCATTATTCGATTAGCAGTGACAGTAATTAATTCATCACTTCACAGATCACACTATCGTAATCTAGCAATGGATGTGTGACCCCTAGCCGAATAACGAAATTAATCGAAGAACCTTTCAGTCAATAATATACAGTGAAATACGATCCTCCTACAGCTCCATCTCTCAATCAAGAACTAAGGCATGGGAATATTCTCAGAGCCTAACTATTCTTGATCTTTAAAGTTAAGTTCATTTCATATCCATTTAGACCCCAGTCTAAAAAAACCCCATTTTCTTGATGTCTTGATCTTTTATCCACTTTGGCCAAGGGTTTAAGTTAATGGACTACGAACAACTCAATCAGTAAGAGATCATTCTTGTTCTTGCAACAAGTGTAGATCCTTTGTAGATTCTACTAATTCTACATATGCCACTTGTGTGATCCCAACATAGGCCGTGGTTCAGGTGTCTATATGGCGACACCCTTTTGAGCCTATATCAAAGATTACGGAGTTAGCTCATATGAAAAATTACAGAATCTCAAGTCTAAGGATTAATGAATCACGTTATTGACCTGTGAGATATTTCTTAATCTGGAAGTTTCTAGGAGACTTCCTTTCCTATTTAGCAATGTTCTCACGTGGGACGTCTCAGTGATGAAGTTCTAGTAACAATCACCCTCATGTATTATGAACGCATCATCGTATGCACTTATCACCCCATGAAACTGAGTGATCCTTCAAAAGGACATAATCACATAAGCAAGTCTCAACAGAGTCAAGGTCGACACTCCCACTGTCTGTCGGACTCTCGACTTGGAGAAGTTTCTAATCCTCGCCTATGAAGTTAAGAACTTGTTTCATGTGTCGTTCCCATAACAACAAAGTTCTTAACGGCCTCATCGGATTAGAGGAGTTCAATACATGCAAAAACACAGTCAACCCAAACAGACATAAATAAGCACATAAAGAAGTGAATGCCTATGAACAAAATCATCTCGTTTATTATTCAAAGACTGTTTGATATATTACAAGGAAATAGTAAAGCCAAAAGCTGCTTTAAGGGAACTATTCCTAACAATCTCCAACTTGCCCGTCAAAGCCATTCAGGAGCTAATCTAAGACCCATCTTCTGAAGATGTCATTTGAAAGTCTATTGACTAAGGGCTTTAGTAAATGGATCAGCCATGTTCTCTGTCGATGTGACCCTTTCAATTTGCACATTCCTCTCTTGATGATATCACGGATTAAATGATACTTCCTCAAAATGTGCTTAGTCCTTTGGTGAGATCTTGGTTCTCTTGCTTGAGCAACCGCCCCGGTGTTGTCACAAAACACTGTAATGAGGTTTTTAATGCTAGAAACTACACCCAGCTCGTGGATGAAGTTTCTTACCCAAACACCATCCTTAGCTGCATCGTTTGTAGCTAAGTATCCAGCCTCAGTGGTCGAATCAGCAGTGGTCGCTTGCTTGGAACTTTTCCAACTCACTGCTCCGTCGTTCAGACAGAATATGTATCCTGACATGGATTTAAAGTCATCCATGTTTGATACAAAGCTTGCATCACAGTATCCTCTAATGATAAGATCTTGCTAGCCTCCGTAAACTAGGAATAAATCCTTAGTTCTTCGTAAGTACTTAAGGATATTCTTTACAGCAGTCCAGTGACCTTTACCAGGGTCAGATTGGAATCGGCTAGTCACACTAAGTGCATAAGCCACATCCGGTCGAGTACATAGCATCGCATATATTATGCTTCCTATAGCTGATGCATAAGGAATTTTGGACATTTTGGACTTCTCAAGTTCAGTCTTGGGACACAGCTTCTTCGAAAGAACTGTTCCCGGGCCCATTGGAAGTTTTCCATGTTTGGATTCTTCCATACTAAATCTCTTTAGTACTTTGTCTATGTAAACCGACTGTGATAATCCTAATAATCTCTTAGATCTATCCCGATAGATCTTTATACCGAGAATGTAGGATGCATCACCAAGATCCTTCATCTCAAATTGGTTCAATAACCAAGACTTTGTTACTTTTAATGTCATCCTTCGTATTCCCAATGAGGAGGATGTCATCTACATGAAGTACCAGAAATTGAATCGAGGTTTCCAATTCTTTCTTGTACACGCAGGACTCATTCGGATTTTGAATAAAGCCAAACGATTTGACAACTTCATCAAATCGAATGTTCCAATTCCTAGAAGCTTGTTTCAATCCGTAGATTGAACGTTGAAGCTTGCAAACCTTTTGCTCGCTCCCACTGAATGTGAAACCCATGGGTTGCTCCATGTAAATGTCTTTGTCAATGTCTCTATTGAGAAAGACAGTTTTCAAATCCATTTGTCATACCTCATAGTCATAATATGCCGCAGTGGCAAGTAGGATCCTAATGGATTTTTGCATTGCAACCGGGGAAAAGGTTTCATCAAAGTCTACACCTGGTCTTTGAGTAAACCCTTTAGCAACTAATCTTGCTTTAAAGGCTGCAACGCTTCCATCTACTCTAAGCTTGCGCTTATATATCCATTTACACCCTATGAACCTGATCCCATCAGGTGGATCAACCAAGGTCCAAACTTGGTTAGAGTAAATGGCATCCATTTCGGATTTCATTGCTTCTTTCCACTGTTCAGAGTCCGAATCTAACAGTGCCTCCTCATAAGTTAATGGATCATTATCTATTTGAGATGTTTGGTGGAGAAAACCATACCATCTCTCTGGTTGTCTAGGAATGCGTTCAGAACGTCTTATTTGAGGAGGATTTTCGCGTGTATCACTCTCTTGGGTAGGGATAGGGACGTCATTCTCCAAGCTAGGCGTGGGACCTTGGTCTCGAACCTCTTCGAGTTCTGCGATCTTACCTTTCTTTTCTTTAAGGAACGAGTCCTCAAGAAAAGTGGCGTTTCTTGACACAAAGACCTTTTTTTCAAGAGGATCGTAGAAATGATATCCTATCGACTCATTAGGATATCCTATGAAGTTACATAAGCTTGATTTAGCTTCAAGCTTATCTCCCACTGTCCTCTTTACATAAGCAGGACAACCCCAAATTCTTAAGTAAGAATAGTTAGGGATTTTTCCAAACCACATCTCATATGGGGTTTTGGGTACAGATTTGGAGGAAACAAGATTTAGAATCTTAATTGCTGATTCTAGGGCATAGTCCCAGAATGATGGTGGCAATTCAGTGAAACTCATCATGGAACGAACCATATCAAGTAGGGTTCTGTTCCTTCTTTCCGAAACTCCATTTAATTGAGGAGTTCCCGGAGGGGTCCACTGAGAGATAATTCCATTATCTCTGAGATGATTAAGGAATTCATCACTTAGATACTCGTCACCTCGATCAGATCGAAGTGTTTTAATCTTGTGACCCGTTTGGTTCTCAACCTTCTTCTGAAATTCCAAGAATTTCTCAAAGGCTTTGGATTTATACTTCATTAAGTACACATAACCAAAACGACTAAAGTCATCTATGAAGGTTATAAAATACTGATGATTGTTTCTAGTACTTATACTAAGTGGTCCACAAACATCAGTATGGATTAAATCCAACACTTTAGTGGCACGTTCCACTTTACCATTAAAGGGAGTCTTTGCCATTTTTCCTTTAAGACATGATTCACAATGAGTCAACTCTTTAAGTTCATTATCATAGAATGATCCTAAATTAGTTAACTTAGCAATCTTATCTTTAGAAGTATGGCCTAAACGTACGTGTCATAAAGAAGCCGAGATCTTGTCATCTCTTTTGCGTTTGTTTGATTGTTGTATATTCAAAATATTGGTGTCTTTAGTTGTATAAAGTCCATTAGATAATGTACCAAGTAAAACGAAAGCTTTATTCTACTTAAGATAAAATTTTCCATCTCGGGAGAAAGTCTTATATCCTTCACAATCTAATATTGGAATGTAAATTATATTACGAGTAATAGAAGGTACATAAAGGACTTTATTCAAAACTAAAGCAAAGACACCTAAATCTAATCTATAAGTCCCAATGGCTTGAGCTTGAACGCTTGGTCCATTCCCAACCTTCAAGACGCATTCTCCTTCTTTAAGCTGCCGAACCTCATTTAGCATCTGTATATCATTACAGTTATGAGCTCCACAGCCGGTATCAAGTACCCAAGAATTAGAATCAATAGATAGATTTACTTCAACAATAAACACACCTTTCTTTAGAGTATCCTTGTACTCTTGGCAGTTCCTCTTCCAATTCCCTTTCTTGCCACAGTGGTGGCAAACGTCCTCTCTCTGATCCCTTTTCTTCTTGGCCTTTCTCTTTTTAACCCCTCCATCGGGTTTAAGAGATCCCTTCTTCTTGGGAACTTTCTTCCCTTTGCCTTTAGAAGGCTTAGAAGAGGATGTGACCATCATTACTTTGTTATCCTTCTTTATCGTGACATCAGTAGTCACAAGCTGACTAATCAGCTCAGCGACAGTAGCATGAGCATGATTCATGTTGAAGTTCAATACGAAAGAATTAAATGACGGTGGAAGCGATGCGAGCAACAAGTCTACGGTGAGGTCCTCACTTAGAGGCATCTCCATGGAAGTAAGCTTCTCGTTCAAAGCGAGGAACTTAAGCCCATGTTTGTGGACACTTGTACCTTCATTCTGAGATGAAAGAACTCTTTAGAGGTGTTGTACCTTAGAACACGGTCTTTGGGGTGGTACAATTGCTCAAGATGGTCATAAATCTCCCAAGCGTATTCCATAGACTCATGTTGCCTTTGCATGTCCGGAGACATGTTAGCCAACATGAGGCAACGAGCTTGAAGATTGTCTTCAGACCATTTCGCAATCGCGTCTCTTTCGGCCCGAGTCGGAGCCTCACCCTTAGGGGTAGGCTCTCCCTCGAAGAGAACATATCTTCTGTTCTCAGAATCTAAAACTATCTTTAGATTCCAAAGCCAATCAGAGTAATTGGGCCCCGTCAACTTGTTTGATTCGAGGATGGATACCAAAGGGTTTTTGGTTGCCATTTCAGTTTGTAGAGAATCACAGAACTACAACGTAAATGGAAAAACAGAGAAATCATGAGCATGCTGAATAATAACGATTATACATATTATCAAGGTCTTTAGAAATATGTTCTCCCACTGTTTTTAGAAAGTCCAGAAATCCCAACGACTTTAGAAGAAACTTATTTTCTCAGTGGCTGCCAGAATCTCAAGCAATCTTAGTTTTGGACCCACGACTCGTGAGACATCCAAAGGTCTAAGATTCTTAGGTAGGTACTATTTACCAATTCGATCTCTCATTGAATTCCTGGTAATGTTTTGACTATGGACCCATGACTCGTGAGACATCCATATCTACTTCAGTGTTGAGCTAGACCCATCAATCATAAGATCTCAACCAAACTTAGTCCGGAACGACCCACGACTCGTGAGACATCACCCATTCTAAAATGGTTAAGAAATATTAATTACTTAAATTAATCAGGAAATTAGGAGTTAATAAGATCCACTAATTACCCCACGACTCGTGAGATAGCAACTAGGTTCACTTATTAAGTCCTAAATCCTATTGATGGAATGCTAGGAATTTTATTACCGTGATAAAATGCCTATTTATTCGAATTTAGCTCAATATTTAAAAGGGATTTTCGAATGACCTCACCAACATATAATGTTATCCAAATTTTAATTGTCTTGTTTAATGCAACTTCACGTAAAGTGCATCACAGAAGCAATTAGCAGATAACATGTCCTAGCATGATACTAATTATGAGATGATCATGGGTATCCTATCTTATATGTGATTTCGGGAGCCACTCCAAAATCACTAGTTCTAACATTCATGCCACATACGACAGTTCATATCACATAGGGGTACAGAATTTAATGGAAAAACAACCCTATCTATTACATTAATAGAAACCCTCCTAAATATTTTGAGGGGTCTTCTTATGGCCACTGTTCTTTAAGTGCTCCTTGTGGATCCTTCGTATTCTATGGGTGCTTGTTTCCAAAATGAAAATAAAAACCTCACTTCCTAAGTTCTACTCTCTTTACAAAAAGTAATATGACTCAATCTTCATATTGGCCATAGACAAGTACACGGGGCATACCCCGACCCAAAAACAATAATAAGGAAAGCCACATAATAAACACATAACAGTACGCACATAAGTAGGGCTCCAACCCCAATTGAAAACGCGCAACTATGGGGCTCCGACCCCAATTGAAATCATCCATGTGCAGAATTTAAAACATACATAAGACTAACCTATGATCACCTAAACTAGCATGATTCCGCTTTTATTTAAATTTACCAATTAAATTTAAAATTCCTTTGACTTCAAGTTACAATTAACTTAAGCAATTTGAATATAGTTCATTATTCACGAATTTATTCAAAATCGAATTCACCGGATTATGACAAAACAACAATTAATTCAAAATTAAATTTTTTGTCTAATAAATCATTCAAAGTGATTTTCGTAATTTTCTTGAAAAATAAGAACTTGACTTTAATTCATAAAATCCCAAATTTTATAATTATTTCAGATAAATAATGTTAAAATTTTAAAATCAATTTTTCAAATAAAATCAAAATTTCATAATTTGGGATTTTCGAAACTTGGAAAACACGAAACGAAAAGGCTGTCCCGGGACAGCCTGCGCAAGACGCGGATCGCCCCCCAAGCGCGCGCCGCGAGCAGGCCTCCCGCGCCCATGGCTCGCGCGGCCAGCGCGAGCGGGCAGGCACTTGCGGGACGGGGCGGGCTGATGGCCGGACGTGTGAGCATTGCGTGCGCACGGACGCGCGCGATCCCGGCATTCCTGGTCACGCAGACTGGGCGAGTGCGGACACGCCGCCCCATGGGCTTGATGCGCTAAGGCCGCACGCGATGCGCGTGGCTACGCACTCGTTCCATTTCCATTCCGTAATTTTGATAAATTCATCAATTCCAATTCCGAATTAAAACAGTTCAAACAAATCTGAGTCTAACCAGCTTAAAATTAGATTTAAATAGAAAACGATTTTCACAAATTTTTCAAGAAACAATTTTGATATGGCAATTTCATATTTCAAACTAAAATCATAAATACACAACACATACTCAAATTCAAGAATTTTCAATCAAAATTAGTAAAGCTGTAACGATACAATACGAGGGTTGTAATGTGGCTCTGATACCACTTGTTGGAAAACTAGAGCAGAAACGCAGTGGAAATTTAAAATTTTTCCAAAAGATTGATCATGGACTTGCAATTCTCGTATCGTATCTTAGGGTGTTTAGAAACTTACGTTGATTGAAGCTTTCTGGTGATGTCAGTACCGCCTACTGAACACCCTTCAAGCGGAATGTCCCTCAAACGGTTCTCGATAGATCCCAAAGTAGCGATCCTCTAAAGCGTATCCACACTAGTCCTAGAACACGATCAAGTAAGTGAGAATGCTAGTTCTATAACTTGTGTTAATGGCTAGGGTTTTTCTTTTGAAAACTTTTCTTTTATTTTTCTCAAAAACTTAACACTTCGTGAGTGTTGGTCTAAAGAATAAGAGAAGCCCCACCCTTGTATTTATACAAGGGGGGTTCAAAATCCCTAGGGTTTTCCTAAACCTAGTGGACTTCTTTTCTTGCTCACTAATCAACTAATTTAATTATTTATTTAATTGGAGAAAATAAGTTCCTAACTTATTCTCCAAGTCTAGCAAGAATAATCTTCTCCTCTCCTACAATAGGAAGTTAGACTTTTCAACTTTCCTAAAGCTAAAAGTCAAAATTCAATAAATTAATTAATTCTCAATTAATTATTTATTGGGTTAAGCTTGAGAAATAAAATCTTAATAATTAATTCAAAATTAATTAAAAGACTTAAATTAATTAATTACAATTTAATTAATTAATTATAGAAAAGAATTCGCGTGTAATAAAATTACACGCTGAAACCACGTTACTACACGTGTACATTACACGTGCAGGCCACGTGTGCATGACACGTGTTCATGACACGTGGCAGTCACGTTCCAAGCGTGACACGTGGCGGGGCGTGACTCGTCTCGCCCTCTTCGATCAACATTTTGATCCTTCGTTAATCATATTAACATTCTACCATAACCCTCGTGTCCTGACATTTGTGTGTGACCCTATAGGTTCACTATTCGATTAGCAGTGACAGTAATTACTTCATCACTTCACAGATCACACTATCGTAATCTAGCAAGGATGTGTGACCCCTAGCCGAATAACGAAATTAATCGAAGAACCTTTCAGTCAATAACATACAGTGAAATACGATCCTCCTACAAATCCATCTCTCAATCAAGAACTAAGGCATGGGAATATTCTCAGAGCTTAAATATTCTTGATCTTTAAAGTTAGGTTCGTTTCATATCCATTTAGACCTCAATCCAAGAAAACCCCATTTTCTTGATGTCTTGATCTTTTATCCACCTTGGCCAAGGGTTTAAGTTAATGGACTACGAACAACTCAATCAGTAAGAGATCATTCTTGTTCTTGCAACAAGTGTAGGTCCTTTGTAGATTCTACTAATTCTACATATGCCACTTGTGTAATCCCAACATAGGCCGTGGTTCAGGTGTCTATATAGCGACACCCTTTTGAGCTTATATCAAAGATTACGGAGTTAGCTCATATGAGACATTACAGAATCTCAAGTCTAAGGATTAATGAATCACGTTATTGACCTGTGAGATATTTCTTAATCTGGAAGTTTCTAGGAGACTTCCTTTCCCATTTAGGAATGTTCTCACGTGGGACATCTCAGTGATGAAGTTCTAGTAACAATCACCCTCATGTATTATGAATGCATCATCATATGCACTTATCACCCCATGAAACTGAGTGATCCTTCAAAAGGACATAATCACATAAGCAAGTCTCAACAGTGTCAAGGTCGACACTCCCACTGTCTGTCGGACTCTCAACTTGGAGAAGTTTCTAATCCTCGCCTATGGAGTTAAGAACTTGTTTCATGTGTCGTTCCCATAACAACAAAGTTCTTAACGGCCTCATCGGATTAGAGGAGTTCAATACATGCAAAAACACAATCAACCCAAACAGACATAAATAAGCACATAAAGAAGTGAATGCCTATGAAGAAAATCATCTCGTTTATTATTCAAAGACCGTTTGTGATATTACAAGGAAATAGTAAAGCCAAAAGCTTCTTTAAGGGCACTATTCCTAACAATCTCCCACTTGCCCGTCAAAGGCATTCAGGAGCTAATCTAAGACCCATCTTCTGAAGATGTCCTTTGAAAGTCTGTTGACTAAGTGGATCTGCCATGTTCTTTGTCGATGTGACCCTTTCAGTTTGCACATCTCCTCTCTTGATGATATCACGGATTAAGTGATACTTCCTCAAAATGTGTTTGGTCCTTTGGTGAGATCTTGGTTCTCTTGCTTGAGCAACCGCCCTGGTGTTGTCACAAAACACTGTAATGGGGTTTTTAATGCTAGGAACTACACCCAGCTCGTGGATGAAGTTTCTTACCCAAACACCTTCCTTAGCTGCATCGTTTGCAGCTAAGTATTCAGCCTCAGTAGTCGAATCAGCAGTGGTCGCTTGCTTGGAACTTTTCCAACTCACTGCTCCGCCGTTCAGGCAGAATATGTATCCTGGCATGGATTTAAAGTCATCCATGTCTGATGCAAAGCTTGCATCACAGTATCCTCTAATGACAAGATCTTGCTAGCCTCCGTAAACTAGGAATAAATCCTTAGTTCTTCGTAAGTACTTAAGGATATTCTTTACCGCAGTCCAGTGACCTTTACCAGGTTCAGATTGGAATCGGCTAGTAACACTAAGTGCATAAGCCACATCCGGTCGAGTACATAGCATCGCATACATTATGCTTCCTATAGCTGATGCATAAGGAATTTTGGACATCCTGGACTTCTCAAGTTCAGTTGGGACACAGCTTCTTCGAAAAAACTGTTCCCGGGCCCATTGAAAGTTTTCCACGTTTGGATTCTTCCATAATAAATCTCTTTAGTACTTTGTCTATGTAAACCGACTGTGATAATCCTAATAATCTCTTAGATCTATCCCGATAGATCTTTATACCGAGAATGTAGGATGCATCACCAAGATCCTTCATCTCAAATTGGTTTGATAACCAAGACTTTGTTACTTTTATGTCATCCCTACATAAAGTACCAGAAATTGAACCGAGGTTTCCAATTCTTTCTTGTACACGCAGGACTCATTCGGATTTTGAATAAAGCCAAATGATTTGACAGCTTCATAAAATCGAATGCTCCAATTCCTAGAAGCTTGTTTCAATCCGTAGATTGAACGTTGAAGCTTGCAAACCTTTTGCTCGCTCCCACTGAATGTGAAACCCATGGGTTGCTCAACATAGGCAGTGGTTCAGGTGTCTATATGGCGACACCCTTTTGAGCCTATATCAAAGATTATAGAGTTAGCTCATATGAGACATTACAGAATCTCAAGTCTAAGGATTAATGAATCACGTTATTGACCTGTGAGATATTTCATAATCTGAAAGTTTCTAGGAGACTTCCTTTCCCATTTAGGAATGTTCTCACGCGGGATATCTCAATGATGGAGTTCTAGTAACAATCACCCTCATGTATTATGAACGCATCATCGTATGCACTTATCACCCCATGAAACTGAGTGATCCTTCAAAAGGACATAATCACATAAGCAAGTCTCAACAGAGTCAAGGTTGACACTCCCACTGTCTGTCGGACTCTCGATTTGGAGAAGTTTCTAATCCTCGCCTATGGAGTTAAAAACTTGTTTCATGTGTCGTTCCCAAAACAACAAAGTTCTTAACGGCCTCATCGGATTAGAGGAGTTCAATACATGCAAAAACGCAGTCAACCCAAACAGACATAAATAAGCACATAAAGAAGTGAATGCCTATGAACAAAATCATCTTGTTTATTATTCAAAGACTGTTTGTGATATTACAAGGAAATAGTAAAGCCAAAAGCTACTTTAAGGGCACTATTCCTAACACATTTTGCCCCTTATACTTTCAATCGGTGCACTTACCCCCCTCACCTTTGAAAAATGTTCACTTAACCCTTTTCCGACGAAATATTCCAGGAATATTACGTCGGATTTTATGAATAAAATTTTACGTGATTTCTAATGGCAAATCCATACAAATCAGATGTCAAATGTGTTTATATTATACATCAAATCGAAACTCTTGATGCAAGGAACACAATGATTGTTTCAAAATTAAAATCTGACAACTAACAAAGGCGGAGTCGCCGGTCAAAGATGGTACATGACCGGCGAAGCTTTGCAGGTGAATTTCGACGCTTTCGACGGCCAATAGAGTCAAATGGGGTATGGGTTTTGTTCGTCATATAGAGAGGAACATGATGGTAGTGGTCTTGACTCTTAGGTCGCCGTGACGGAGGAGAAATCGACGATCAAAGTTAATTTTGAACGGAATATTCCTGGAATATTCCGCTAGAATAGTGTCAAATGGACAAAGTGTTAAGTTTTGCAAAGGTGAAGGGGAAAAACGTACCGATTGGAAGGTGTGTGGGCAAAGTGCACACCCCCCCCCCCCCCCCCCCAAAGGTTGGGGGGTGACTGGAATTAGCCCTTAGTTAATTGATATCCTAACCAATTGATATATATGTTATGTTGGTACGTATAATTAGGGGTGTAAACGGATAATAAACGGATCAGATGTATGATTACCATATCCTTATCCGTTTATGATTCGGACGGATACGGATAATATCCTTTTAAATCGAATTCGGATAATATCTTTTTTATACGGATACAAGGCGGATTCGGACGGATTCGGATTTTAATCGGATTTTCAACTATTCAAAATTTGACATAAATTATTTATTTATATAACTTCGAACTTTTAATCAGATTATCAACTATTCATTTATAGATAAATTATTTAATAATTATATAACTTTGAATATATATATTTTAGACGAATAGAGAAATAATAAGTATATCTATACAGATCATTTTTATGTTTTAGTGAATGTATAAATGTGGTGAAATTATAAATTTTATCATATAATTAATTTGAAATATAATACTTTTATTAATAACATAATATATGTTAATTATATTATCTCTATATGAATATTGACGTGAACATATAGTTACTACTTACTAATAAAACCTAAGGTTTTTCTTTAATAAATGCGCTAAAAAATTTACTTAATACTAATAATCTATCATACATACACAGTTTTGTGTATATATTTTAATATAATACATTATTTATCGGATACGAATTACGGATAAATCGGATAACGGATATATGTAACGGATAATGAAACGGATCGGATGTTAAACGGATCGGATGCCTTATTACCATATCCTTATCCGTTTATAATTCGGATGTCTATAATCGAATACGGATAATATCCTCTTGTGACAGATTCGGATAATATCCTCTGTAAACGAATTCGAATGCGGACGGATATCGAATTTTCGAATATCCATTTACAGCCCTACGTATAATATACGTATACGTATTTGATTCCCCCTCACATATAAATGCGTATTTACTTTTGTATAAATACAAAATGTATTTTCGTATAAATACATATGTACTTTCGTACAAATACTGTATATACTTTTGTATAGATATATAAAATATAGGTTTTTCTAAAATATAAATTTTAAAAATAGAAATTAAATGTTTCTAACAGGTTTCCCATCGGAATCTCGTCAGTTTTGTAAAATATATAATTTAAAAATAGAAATTAAAATATATTTGAAATAATATAGTTTTCGATTAAACTGAGTTAGCTTTAAGTATTTTGTATGTGCCTGAATAAGATATAAATCTGCATAATGTTGGAAATGAATTTGCATAAATGTGTTGATAAACTTCTTGAATTTGCATATGTTCCGAATATGTTGTGAACTTGTTAAACTTGTTAGAATAGGTTCTGAAACTACTATTTTGGTTGGTTTTAATTTTAGAATATACAATATGCTTTAATCAGCTTTTACAATCCAGTTTTTAAGAATACTTTTTCTTGTTTTTGTTTTAAGAGTAAATGTTGTCAATGAGCTCTTCAATTCATATTCCAGCAACACCTCAAAAATGCAATAAATATGTAAAATATTGCTAGGCTCCTTGTTATGATTTTATTAAAATTCTGATGTTAGAAAATATCTAAAGTTTTAAACTTGAAATACAATTGATGTGTAAAATATTACAAAGCTCTTTGTTTATTTTATCTATATATTGCTTCTTGGTGTTGATCTCACAGTTGTGTAAGAATTGTCAAAGTAACATTTTGTAATAAATTATGAATAGATAATTTTTGTATGGATATTAGTGTGTGCATTTGTAATGTTATTTGATGAATTGGCTTTGAATAAATACTTTTAAATAATTGTAAAATAATAATTTTTTTTAAATTTTTTTTTAATAATTTCTGACGCAATTCCGATGGGAATCCCATCGGAATTGCCTATTTCTTTTTAATTTAATAAATCCGATGGGATTCCGGAGGGAAATCCTGTTGGAATTGTTTAATTTTTTTTTTTTATTTTAAAAAATCTGATGGAATTCCGAGGGAGATTCCAGCGGAATTGTTTAATTTTATTTTTTTATTTTAAACAATCCGACGAGATTCCCTTTATTTTAAACAAGACGACGAGATTACGAGGGAAATCCCATCGGAATTGTTGAATTTTATTTTTTTTATTTTAAAAGATGCGAAGAGATTCCTGTTGGAATAGTGTAATTTATATTTTTTATTTTGATTAATTTTAATAAATCTGACGAGATTTCCCTCGGGATCCTGTTGAAAATATTCTATTTTATTTAAGTTGGTATACATTTTTTTTTACTTTGCAACAATAATTCGGTTGCAAAATTTAGGTGTCATGTCGAATTTGCAACCGAATTAGTCGTATTTTTCAAGTGACGTGTCCTACAGGCTACGTCTACAGCCTATTGCAACTGAAAATTCGATTGCTACTTTGATTGCAAAATATTTAGTTGCAAACTTGATTACCAAATTTTGCAACCGTAGTTTTTAGCCAACAAAATTTTGGATTGCAATTCGGTTGCTAAACACCATTGTTCAGTTGAAAAATGATATTTTTCAATTACTAATAGTGTTTGCATTACTATGCTTTGTTTTTCCCTCGTTGTCTTGCTCGAGGACCCCTTAATGGAGTGAAATTAACTAAGTCTAGACGGAAGGGGTCTTGCGTGACTTCTGGTTGAATAGCTCCGTCTCCTCCCAATTTTCTTGATTTACATAATATCTTCATAAAAAATTGGACAAGTCTAATCTGGATTAATTATTAGTGCAGAGAATACAAAAATCACGTAGGTAAATGACTAATCTTGAATATTTTCTCTCTAAAAATTTTGAAAAATATATGAATTTTATACTATTATAAAACTTAACAGATCTTTTAAAAAACAAGGGAAAAAAAAAAACTTCACAGATGTGGTTCAACTTGTCTAAAGTATCAATAAATATTTAGAGCAAGAAGAATATACAATATTTCAAAGTTAATCACCTTATCGTTGATTCAAGAAAAATACGAGGTAATTTTTCGTTGAGCTAAATTAGATCTTAAAATACAAAGTTGTAGTGGCTTAAAAATATCTATCCAAAAAATATAAAATTTGTATTTGGTGGATTAAAATTGCCTTGTATTGTTTGGGAGCGAAATTGCATTGTATTTGGAGAAAATAATTATTCCCCCAAATGTTCAATTAGCAGAGAGGGGAAAAAACGATAGAAGTTTGAAAAAATAGGATCAATTTCGATCAACTCTTAAAGTGTAGGATCAATTTCGTCTGCAAGTTGTGAATATTTTAAAAAACTAAAGGATACGATTGCAAATTTAGATTTCAATTTCACTAAAATTGAAGTACCTAATTGAGATACATAACATGGACGACAATTGTAAATTTTCTCATATTTATTACCTAAATTTGTATTCATCCTTACTCTCCTTTCGGGCTCGAGTATATAGCTTGAGCCACCTTGCCGAGCTTTACGTGTGTTCATTCAAGTGTTCTGCGAACGCTGCATTATCACAAAGAGAAGAACTGAAGAAATAGAAAAAGTTAGGACCATAAAATACAAAAGATACGGATTTCTGTTTTCATTCTTGTCTACTTTATTTTTGTTGAAAATACAACATATGAAAACCCACTCCATATCATATAAATCATACAAACAATAGTGTTATATCTCTAATAGGACATAAATTACAAGATGAAACTAACACTACAAGAGAATTGTATTTGATATATATAACTGTTCAATTAAAAGAGGGAAATGCGAAATAAATCCTAATTATATCAAATATAAGCGAGACTTCAACGCCCCCGCTCAACCAGTTAAACTTTTGAATATTTTAATTTATTTGGTATCTAACTGGTTGAATGCTAAAACAAAGTAGTTGTATGCGATGGGAAATTCATCAGATAAAAAGTGATATTGGCGCGGCTCAATCTGAGATCGTCCTTTACCAATGTGTAAATTCGTCTTCGGATTGAACCTCACCAACATCGCTCTCTTGATAACCTCCCAAATCCATGCATTAAAACAACCAAAAGAGAGAAAAGAAATTAAAGTTGTTCACATTCATGAGCCATGCATTAATGGCTATTTAAACCAACAAAAATATTTCTTGGTTTTATAGTGGTGGTCATTAATACGCTCAATAGACAAAAAGGTCATAAAAGGTATAAATTGTAAAAAAGATGCCATAAAATATTACAATCTACAATAAATAATAGACAACACAATTATCAATCATGGTTTCTTAGTAAGTGGGAAGAAAACATGGAATCATGTTGGTGGTTGAAGGAGAAATTTTGGAAGTGGGATCAAAGCAATATATCAGGTGAGATATTATGTACTCCAAAACTGTAATTTACTCCAATGAAATAAAAACGAAAAATGAACCAGAAAGGATGAAAAAAGGATACAATGAAAAGAATTGTATCCTTTCCAAAATATAAACGATAAAATATTATATTATTTGTATGTTTGTGTACATCTAGTAAAGAGGGAAAACGAGAAATATAATGAGGGGTAGGGGTTTTGCCTTGGGATGTGAATGAGAAGAAGGTGAGGAAAATGATATCAAACGGTAACGAATCTCACTTTTAGGGTTCTCATGCTTGTTTTATACTCAAATGCTAAAAAGATAAATTAAACAAAATACTACTTTCTTTCCTTATATTACGCATGCACATAAAATATTTTCCATTAGAAAAACAGAAACAACACCTTTTCATACCTTGTCTTGAATATTTTAGTTCTACCTTTTAGATCATGCCTGGTATGGTCAGAGAATCAAATTGTCGTATTGGCTTATTTGCAGGCCTTTGTTAACCATGGAGAGAACAAAATAATTTTTAAAATATTCTCTCCCTCCAACATATTAATTCGCACTAATAATTACATATACACATGTATCCTATGATCATGAATCATTCATAGTTTGGTTCAAATTTCTTCGATATTTTTAAGACCAGCCTTTACATATTAAATGTTCGTGATGGTTTGACTGGTCATAATATTATTTGTTGTAATTAATTATTAGTAGTCGATTGCTCTCTATAAATATACAGAGCAAAATGAGTAAGAATTTCGAGATTTTAGACCTACAGTTTATTTAATTCATTTATTACATAATCCAAATTATAGTTTATTGTAAAGATTATATGTACGTGCATGGTGGTTGGGTCATCTTTTTGAAAACAAGCGATCAATGAATTTAGTTTGAACCTAATTCGATCAAATTAAAATGTTTAATAATTGGTTTTGCATTTATTTTATAGTTTATAGAAATAAATTTAAAAAAATTATCCAATTGAATAAAACATCTAATATATTTATTATATAATTGATTAGTGTCGACCCAGCTTGATGAGTTTGAATTTTTAAGCAGGAAATATGGTTATAGAGATTGGGAAGGGTTGTGTAGAAGGTCAGCATATATGGAAGTGCTTACAAAGAAATTAATGCATGGTCCAGTTCAATCATTTAAGAAACTAGCAGTAAAGTTACGACTACAGTTAACGCTGCACTTTTTAGTTAAAAGGTTAAATATATATATAATATTTTATAAAATAAATATAGTGACTAAAAAACTTGTTTATTGCCATAAATCAAATTGATATTTTAGCACTTCCTATATTTTGGTAAAAGTTCAAGTCATGTAAATCGATCATCCGGTCAATGCCGAAAGACGTGAGTGAAAATATAATACTACCTAAGGAGGAAGGTTGGTGAATAATTTAGTATAACTATATGTTGGGGCATACTTACCTAAATCAAGATTCAGCTCAACACGTGGATAAAGCAGGAAGCCCAAAGAAGCGAACAGATAACGACGAACAGATATAAGCTGATCAAGAGTTGTTGGGAAGTACAAAGATAAAATCAGAAGAAGATAAAGTTTGAGTTAGATATCAGATTACGATGACAAGAGACCGACTTTAATAAAATTAAGGAAAAACCCTAAACCCGCATTCTATAAATACGACCCTTGAGATATGACGATGTAAGTTTTGGTCTGATCTCTTGATTAATCTCTCCGAAACCCTGACTTACTTCGATAAGATCTTGAGGAAAGAGAGATTAATCTTTAAGGGTTTGGGCTGGAACGCATCACTATATATAATAAATTAAGAAAATTCTTCTCTAGCTATCCGTACGAAATAGATTTTCATACAGACAAATCATAACTATTGGATTAATAATTAGCTTAGCCGTAATATTTAACTACGTATTTTGTTTATAAATTTTTTTTTTTTACTTGACTTATTTATAATTGATCCTCAAATCCTCAAAAATTATGTTTTTGCCACTTAATCTTTTGATCTATTTTTGTCGCCCATTATCGATTAGATAAATAATGATGGTTGCCGAATCCACCAAATAATAACCTTCACTTTCCAATATACAATAAATAGAGTATAGCCGCAAAGGGTCGAACCCAAAGGACTAGCAGTTTATATATTTCATGAAATGGCCAAGAAATACACACAAGAAACATTCAAAACAGGGGGGGGGGGGGGGGGGGTTGTGTAATTTAACAAACTACAAATTGACGCTAAAAATGAGAGATAACAAGCAAGGAAGGCCGATAATCTAAGACTGAAATAAACTGATTTAGAGATAGGTTATCCTAGCCAAGTTGTTCTTATAATTCATGCCATTGATTCGATCATTGATGCAATATTCAACTTCAATTTCTTGATAGACCGGCTACAGTGGTAACAAGCTCTACACACCTCATCCTTTCTTATTTTTACAATGATTATGAAACGCTCACTAATCATCTTCTTATCACAAAAGCAGTCTTAAAGATACGATCCTAAGATTTCACTTCGTGACGACATTAATCATGAAAAGGATACCGATCCTAACCAACAAACTCAAGAAGCTTGGAATGTTTAAGTCATTATACATGCATCTCATCACTATCAGGCAAACATGGTGGTAAGCCTTCAATGATGTGTAACTCTTAGGCACATTTACATGACAATTACGGATCAAGTATTTGTGCAGTCAAATAGAGCAAGTATCAAGATAATAATTGATCAGAAATCATCTCAAAAACATGTTCAAACCATACACTCAAGATACATGCATATACCAAGGGATTAAAGCTGCATAAACCATTTAGATCTCACAAATCCAAAGCATGAATCAAAGAAACAACTCAACTAGGATAAAGTAAACTTAGCTACTTTACATACTTGCAAAAAGATCAAATAACAAAATGTTTCAGAACTGAATTTAAGCTAACAAAGATTGTCTACAAAAGATTGATCAATATCTCCACAATCTATGCATAAATTCTAACTAGAAAGAGAAGAAAAGGGAAAGGAAATGCTTGCTGATCATAACAGGGGAGAAGTCCCCTGTTTTCTTGCTGTTTTTCAGTTGCTACAGCTGCTACGTGCTTGCCTTCTTCAAGAGAAACTGAATGTCCTCTTTTCTCCCTCATTACCCTTGCTTACATGGTTGATAAACTCATCTTTGGCACATACTTCAAGGTAAATATTCTTTAGAATTCCTAAGTATGATGATTACACTTCTTGAGACACAAAATGCTGTGCAAAGCTGCTGCAAGTAGCTGAAGTTGCCATAAAGTAAAAATCAGCCGCAACATTTGACTTTGGTGAGGTGTCTGCTACGTCACCCTTGGCTTTAGGGATGATCATGGCTTGAAGGTCATAACTAAGGCCTTTTTCTTCACTTGTAGCTCTTTTTGATCCAGATTTCCATTAATTCTCCATTTTAACATAATTAGACCTGAAAATCCATATTTAAGCAAAATTAAGTAGATATCCAGTCAAATATAGGGGGAAAATTAAGGCAAATTAAGCACTAATTACACACTAAGAAATCCCCCCACACTTAAACTATGCTTGCCCTCAAGCAATTGCAACTGGACTTGAAAAAGAGGAAGGTTATCCTCTAACCATTACAGCCCCATAGTTTGTCAATGAGAAAATGTGAACATTAAAATGAGTCTGATAACAAGTCTCCACAGCCATCAAGATGGAAAAGAACAAATCTTAAGTGTTTAACTTGCTAGAGAATGTTAAGGAATTTAGAATTCACTTAAGCATGCATATTTACCATGTAGCAATTTCAACACGTGATCAAAGGGTAATTGTTTTGGACTGTCTAAATTCCAACAAAACAAAAGATAAAGCGAGGGTTCTATTTACACTTATACCAAAATTCAAAACGTTGTCTATTTCGGGTGTCATAATACCGCTTTGGTAATGTATAACTATCCCTAGACTGCATAAAAATGCATCACTCATAGTCACCCATTTTTCAATTTATGATTTGTATTCAGCCTTTGGGTAACCAACGGAGTGAAACGAGCGGTTTGCATCAAGCAAATGGCTGTGACAGCCTTATTCAGAGACAAATGGCTTAAAAAGCCTTATTCAGAAGCTAATGGCATTACAGCCTTATTCATAACCCTCGATAACAACAATAACATTAATCATTCAGCATCATTAACATCCCTTTAGACAGTCCAAAAATTGCACACTTTTTCACACATGAAGGTCCAATTTAAGCATGCAATTTCAGTTTTCACCCATTAATCAGAATTCAAAAACATTCTCTATCAGAGCTAAAGAACTTATAAATTTGATCAACTCCAAGAATCAGACATGGAAATTCATGTTATTTCAACCTATTTTTCATGTTCAAAAGCTCTCAAATCAAAACATGTTGCACATGATCAGATTCTAGCCTCAAAAAGACTGTACAAAATGCACAAAAGGACCTAGGGACCTGAGCAAAAAGAGCTAAGAACTGACAACTAACAACTAAAAAAATAAAACTAAGCAGATTAGGCAAAATAGACAGTTATCAAATAGGACCAACTAACAGAAATTCACAGCAAAATAGTCATTTAAACCTATTATCCACATCTAATACTCCAACAAAACATTCATGTACTCTCCCCCCCCCCCCTCCCCACACACACTTATTCAACATTGTCCTCAATGTATAATTAAAAGAAGAAGTAAGACCGTGAGGACTTCCCTGAATACAACTCAGTGAGGGCCAATTTTGAGGCCTTTCTTGATGGCCTCAATGTCTCCTTCTACTCCTGCGATATGTGTTGCCATGATGTCCATTGATTTTTTCATGGCTAGGAGCTTTTCCATAGATTTTTCTTGTTTATCCAGCCTGGTTTTAAGTTTAAGCATGAGAGCTTCAATCCTATCAAGTTGTGCAGAGTTGGATGAGCTAGCCGTAGCCTCAGATTGGGCTTCAGCCTGCTCTTCAGTTTGTACAGGAGTTGTACATGTACCAAGAAACAACAACACTCCATTTTTCTTTTGGAGTATCTTTATGTTCAGCAGAGTCTGCTCATCAAGGGGAGATGGTGATGAATAAAAGTTCAAATTGTGGTCACTCAAGTCAAGTATTCCTTCATGCAACGTAAGGTGTGTAATGATATGTCCAAGCTTAAGAGGTGTTCTCCATCTAATGCAATGATGAATGTGTGTAGCAACCCAAAAACCCAAATTAACTTTGTGATTATGCCACATGGCCCATAAAAAGTAAAGCTCAGTTTTAGTAATAACGCTGGACCCTTCAGACCTTTGTGAGAAGAAATTGGCAATTAATCTATGTATGTAAACAAATGTTGGGTCTTTCAAATGGATGCTTTTGCTTGTAGATTCAAGAAATTTATGAAACTTTCCACCAGTTAATTTAGAAAAAACAGCATCAACATCAAATTCTTTAGGAAAGTCACCAAAACATTCAAATTCATCATTATCTTCCTCATTTTCAGCTTTAAAATAAGTAAAGTTCAAGGCAAGACAAAATTCATTAATGGAGTAGCTAAACCGTTTGCCTAAGAATCTAAACTTTACTACACCGTCTACATCCCATTCATGTGCTTTCTTTTTCTCAAACTTGAAAGTGGAATAGAATTCTAATGTAAGTTCATAGAACATGTCACAGGCAATATCAAAGAATCTCTTCCAACCTATATTATCCATCAGTTTATGCACAGGTTCCATAAGTTCAAAGTTTTCTAGAGTGGGAGTGTGCAAACATTTCGCAGGACAAATACCATAATGTTTAATACATTTGTACCTCATTTTCTCGGTTTTGTGAAACTTTAAATGACCTCCCAAATTTGCAAAGTATGTAGGTGGAGGTGTTCTGCTTTTAGGATACCTGTTTCTTCTTTTCTGTACTGGAACAGGGCTTTTTCCTTTTGCTTGCTCACGTTGTTCTCCCTGTTGCTCCTCACCCGCCGGAGCATCTTCATTCTCCCTGTTATCCAAAGGTATGTCCCCTTGTGTTGCTACCTCATCAACATCCACATCTGCATGGATTGGACGCTTGTTTGCAGTTGTACCCTTTTTCCCAGTTTTTCTTAGTCTTCTATAAACCTTCTTCACGGGTGCTTTCTCCTGCACATTTGATTCATTTTTGTTAGCCCCCTGTTCTTTCTCCATCTGTGTATCCTCTGGTGCTGCTGTCTCAGTTGTATCAATCTCTTCACTAGTGGGTTTGTTATTTAAACTCTTCCTCTTCTTTCTTGCTTTTATCAGTCTCGTACCCCTCTTCTTCACCGGAGCCTCTTCCTGCAAATTAGATTCTTCTTCAATTGCCCCCTGCTCAACCCTAACATCCGACTCCTTCTCAATTTCATCTCCATCTTCATCTTGGAGAACCAATTTTCTCTTCCTCTGTCTCTGCTCTGGGTTCTTTTTGGGATGAATCTCTCTTTGAGGGTTTGAAATGGTTGCAGCAGGGGGGTTACTTTCTTCAGAGGGTAAAGGTGTTTCTTAGTTTTGAGTGGTGGTGGTTTGAGGGTTAGGGTTTGAAATTTCAGTGGTGGCGTGGTGGGAAGAATGCGAAGGGGATGGATTTTCAGAGGCGGTGTGGTATGCGGGAGAAGAATGATTTGATGTTTGAGTTACCTGAGGTGGGTTCTTCAATGTCTATTTATTGGAACCTTCTTCTGGTGGTGCTATATGCATTTGTTCCAGTGCTTTGGCCGGAGTTTTGGGTCCGTGGCTGAGGTTGCACAGGGTGCGCGTTTTCTGTACTGCGCGACGGGGCGGCTTGGATGGTGGTGGAGGTGCAGATCCCTTGGACCTTGTTTTTTCCATGGATGGTGGTGAAGTGAGGGTGGTGACTGTTTGTGTTCTGATGAAGGAGATTGAGAGGTTTGAAGGTTTTGAGGGGTTTTGAAATCTGATAAATTGTGAATGCGCGTATAAAGGCTTGAAATCAGAATTGAAGAACACACTTTTTTAATAAAATGTTTTTTAACTTTCAAGAGCAAAGACGTGTTGTTAATAATTAAAACAATTTAATCAGCCTTTTCAAATAAAACGTTTAAAGTGTTATATCCTTAGAGAAAAAACGTTGTTCACAAATCGTATTTAATTCTCCAAGTGTTGAAAAATGTCTGTGTCATGAGTTGTAGGAATTACCATCTCTAAAGGTTTGGGTCCTAGTAGCAGTTCCTGCCAAAATCTGCAAACAAAACAAAAAGAGGTCCGTAGTAAAAAATCACAGTATTCTCTTGACAAAAACAAAGAGAAACTAGAACTGAACAACAATAAATAAAAGGGAAAATTACATCAAGGTCCCCTATGGTTTGCCATAATGAGAATTTAGTCCTTACTTTTTCGTTTATTACAAAAACACCCCTATGAACACTGTTCCTAGGGACTTTTTTTGTAAAAAACGAAAAAGTGTATGCCTCAATTTTCTATTATTCCGCCAGAGACCTCAACTGAAACAGTGTTTATAAGGGTTTTTTTGTAATAAATGAAAAAGCCGGGACTAAATTGTAATTATGGCAAACCTCAGGAGACCTGGATGTAATTTGCCCTAAATAAAAATGAATTGTGTTGCCTCCTAATAAGTGCCCTTGTTTAACGTCCTAGGCTAAACGGATTTAGTTCATTCTTAGTGCATCAGAGTGGGACTATCCAAGCTGACTTCCTCCACTGTATGAGCCTGGAATCCTTCATAAAATGGTTTGAGACGATGACTATTTACTTTAAAAGCTTTCCCAATCTCCAAACTTTTGATAGCCACTGCACCATGAGGGAAAACATCAGTTACAACAAAAGGCCCTATCCATCTAGACCTTAACTTACCAGGAAATAACTTCAAACGTGAATGAAATAATAAAACTTTCTGCCCAATTTGAAAAGTTTTCCTGGAAATCATTTGATCATGAAAGTTTTTAGTCTTTTCTTTGTAGATTCTTGCACTTTCATATGCCTCATTCCTCAATTCTTCCAATTCCTGGAGTTGCAATTTCCTGTGTATCCCAGCTTCATTCATTTGCATATTACACTGCTTAATAGCCCATAGTACTTTGTGTTCCAGTTCCACAGGTAAGTGACAAGGCTTTCCAAAGACTAGCCTATATGGTGACATGCCAATTGGAGTTTTATAGGGTGTTCTGTAGGCCCACAAAGCATCATCAAGCTTCAAACTCCAGTCCTTCCTATTTGGGTTAACAATTTTCTCCAACATGGACTTCACTTCGCAGTTGGAGATTTCAACTTGTCCACTTGTTTGTGGATGATAGGCTATCGATGTCCTGTGTGAAACGTGGTATTTTTTAAGCAAAGCTGTAACCACTTTGTTGCAAAAATGGGTTCCACGGTCACTGATGATTGCTTTTGGAGTTCCAAACCTGTTAAAGATATTAGACTTCATGAACCCTACAACAGTTTTAGAGTCATTAGTCCATGTGGCTTTCGCCTCAACCCATTTGGATACATAATCAACTGCAAGTAATAAATAATTGTTACCAAAAGAACTAGGAAACAGACCCATAAAGTCTATGCCCCAAACATCAAATATTTAACAAACTAAAATTGGGGACAATGGCATTTGATTTTTAGCACTTAAATTCCCAGTTTTCTGACAGCTTTCACAAGTTTTGCAAAACATGAATGCATCACAAAACAATGTAGGCCAATATATTCCACATTCTAACACCTTTCTTGCAGTTCTTTTTGGCCCAAAGTGCCCTCCACATGCATAAGAATGACAGAATTTTAAAACAGAGTGAATTTCGTCCTCACTTACACATCTCCTGACAACTTGATCTGCACAAAACTTCCAAAGCTGAGGATCATCCCATACATAGTATTTAGCATCACTTTTTATCTTATCACGCTTAGATCTAGACAGTTTATCAGGAAAAGTTTTGGATACCATGTCGTTTACCATGTCTGCAGACCAGGGGGCATGCATTAGGCATGACCTTAGCTTACCATCAGCTACGGAGAACAGTTGCTCATCTGGAAATTCATCCTTTACAGGAGTGGAGTCTGCATCTGCCAAGATTTGACTCAGATGGTCAGCAACTAGGTTCTCTGATCCCTTTTTGTCTCTGATTTCAATGTCAAACTCTTGCATCAATAGGATCCAGTGTATCAGCCTTGGTTTTGCTTCCTTTTTCTTCAAAAGGTACCTAAGAGCTGCATGATCGGAATAAACAATCACTTTCGTATCTAATAAATATGCACGGAATTTATCTAAAGCAAATACAATGGCTAAAAGCTCCTTCACAGTTGTGGTGTAGTTAATCTGAGTTGTATCCAACATCCTTGAAGCATAATAAATCACATGAGGTGATTTATTTATCTTTTGTCCAAGAACAGCTCCAATAGTGTAGTCGCTTGCATCGCACATCAATTCGAAGGGATGGATTCCAATCAGGTGCTTGAATTATTGGGGCAGAAGTTAGCTTCAACTTAAGCAAATCAAATGCTTTCTTGCAAGCTTCGTCAAACTTGAATTCCACATCCTTTTGCAGCAACTTGCATAACGGTTGTGCTATCTTTGAAAAGTCTTTTATGAACCTCCTGTAGAAGCCTGTATGTCCAAGAAAAGAACGGATCTCCAGCACACTTGTGGGGTAAGGCAAAGACTCTATAACATCAATTTTTGACTTGTCAACCTCAATGCCTCTAATTGAAACTATATGTCCTAAAATCAACCCTTGATCAACCGTAAAATGGCATTTTTCATAGTTCAAAATAAGGTTACTTTCAAGACATTTTTCCAAGACCTTAGCTAAATTATTCAAGCATGTATCAAATGAATTTCCATAAACGGTAAAATCATCCATAAAAACCTCAATTATATCCTCAACATAATCTGAAAATATGCTCACCATACACCATTGAAATGTGGCAGGGGTGTTGCAAAGTCCAAACGGCATACGCCGGAATGCAAATGTTCCAAATAGACAAGTGAATGTAGTCTTCTCTTGGTCTTCCGGTGCAACAGGGATTTGGTAAAATCCTGAGTATCCATCAAGGAAACAATAATGTGTCTTTCCCGCAAGCCTTTCAAGCATTTGATCAATGTGTGGCAAGGGAAAATGGTCCTTCTTGGTGGATGCATTTAACCTTCTATAATCCATGCACACACGCCAACCGTTTTGCACTCTTGTTGGTACCATTTCTCCAGTTGCATTTTCAATCACCGTTATCCCTGTTTTCTTGGGAACAACCTACACAGGACTTACCCATCGACTATCCGAAATGGGGTATATGATGTCGGCATCCAAGAGCTTGAGAATTTATTTCTTTACAACTTCCATTATTGGAGGATTCAATCTTCTTTGAGCTTCTATACTTGGCTTGCAGTCTTCTTCTAAGATAATTTTGTGCATGCACGTAGATGGACTCAAGCCTTTTATGTCTACAATGGTCTATCCCAAGGCTGTCTTAAATTCTTTAAGAACTCGTATCAATTTCTCTTCCTCCAAACTTGAGAGTTTATTTGAAATAATCACTGGAAGAGTTTCTTCATCACCTAAATATACATATTTAAGGTGTGATGGCAGCAGTTTAAGCTCCAAATTAGGGGCCTGTACAATAGAGGGAAGTAATTTAGTATGAGAAACAGTCAATTTGTTACAAGAAATGTTGTGCTTAACAAGTTTCAGAGATTCTAATGCATAAACAACATCATAAACATATTCTCTTATTTTATACTTAGCTTCCAATTCCTTAAGTTTATCAGCATAAAGGCTGTCACCTAATGCTAAGTAAAGTTCATCGTAATAATCCAATTTCAAGGTGTTTTCTGTCAGATTATCAATAACATCAATGGAAGAAATATTTGAAACATTTTCAGTAGGGTATTTCATAGCATCATAAACATTGAATTTAATGAGATCCTCGTCAAACTCCATCGTTAATGTTCCATCATGAACATCAATCTTTGCTCTTGCAGTGCTAAAAAATGGTCTCCCAAGCAGCAATTCTGAAGACTTTGAAATCTTATCATCTTCCATGTCAAGCACAAAGAAATCTGCAGGAAATACCAAGTTATTGACTTGTACAAGAACATCTTCCAACACTCCTTCCGGATATGCAATGGACCTATCCGCTAGCTGTATAATAACTCCTGTTCCCTTCAAAGGACCAATGTTTAGTGAAGAATAGATAGACAAAGACATAACATTTATGGAAGCACCTAAATCACACATAGCATGATTTATACCTAGATTACCTATCTTGTATGGAATTGCAAACATACCTTGATCCTTACATTTGGGTGGGAGTTTTCTTTGAAGTACAGCTGATACATTTTCTCCCATGCTCACTTTTTCATTCCCCAACAGTTTTCTTTTATTTGTACAAAGATCTTTAAGAAATTTAGCATGCCTTGGGATTTGTTTTACAGCATCAAGGAGGGGAATATTCAACTCAACCTTCCGGAATGTGTCCAGAATTTCTTTCTCTTCTATGGCTTTCTTCGACTGTGCAAACCTTTGAGAAAAAGGTGGTGGAATGATTAAAGGTTTGGGCTGCACAGAAGGTTCTGCCTCCTGTTCCTTTTCTAAGCCATGATCATGGCTTACGCCCTTATCTCCTAACTCTGTATCAGCAGCAAAATCTGCTCTGTTTTGCTCTATTTTTCCACTATCTTACCCTTATTTTTGCTTTCTCACAGGCAATTCCAGCTCCTTTCCACTCCCCAGGGTGATAGCGCTGGCATTTTGTCTAGGATCGATCGTTTGGGATGGTAGTTTTCTTTTGTTTTCAAGCTTGCTAACTGAATATGCTAGTTGTCCCAACTGATTTTCCAAGTTTTGAACAGTGGACTGAAACTGTCGCATATTTGCTCTTGTTTCCTGCTGGAATTGTTGGTTCTTAGTCATAAAAGCCTTAAACATATCTTCTAAAGATGTACCTGAATTAGAGCTAGAAGGCTGCTGAAAATTTGCTTGTTGTGGCTGAAAATTCTGATGTGGCTGGAAGTTCTGAGGTGGTCTTTGCATGGGTGGCCTTGGCTGAAAATTTTGTTATCCTTGAAACAATTGAGGCCTCGGTGCATAGTTGAAATTAGGACGATCTTTCCAACTTGGATTATATGTATTTGAATATGGATCATATTTCCTTTGCTGCTGAAAACCTCCTCCTATTGCACTCACATTCGAAATTCACTGGCGGTTAGAATAAGACTTTTCGGTGCCATCTCCTTGAAGTGTTGGGCATTTATCCGTGTGGTGATCGGGACTCGTGCAGATTCTACAAACCAAAGATGGTGTCGAGTTTGCCATAGCTAAATTCTGCATCAAAGTTGTTAATCTATTTAATTGACTTTCAATTGAAGTAGAGCTTACCTCATTTACCTTTCTCGGAGCATCATGATGAGTACTAAACTACTGCGAATTAGCAGCCATGGTAGAAATTAGTTACCTAGCTTCATTTGGAGTTTTGTTCACAATGGCACCACCACTTGCTGCATCCATCATTCGCCTTTCCATTGGAATTAAACCTTCATAAAAATATTGGATCAAAGCTTGCTCGGAGTGTCCATGTTGTGGACAACGTGCTAAGAGTTTCTTAAATCTTTCCCAATAATCATGAAGTGTTTTAGATTCTTTTTGCTTGACTGACACTATCTCTCTCCTTACAGAGACAACTCGGGATGTGGGGAAGAATTTCTCCTAGAAAGCCGAAGCCATAGTTGTCCAAGTTATGATTGACCCTGGAGGTAAATAATATAGCCATTCTTTCGCATCATCAGCTAATGAGAAAGGGAATGCTCTCAATTTAATCTGCTCCTCCGTAACTCTATTTGGTCTCATGCTAGAGCAAACTACATAAAACTCTTTAAGGTGTTGATTTGGATCTTCATTCTCCTTGCCTCTGAACGTAGGAAGTAAGTGAATCAGTCCTGACTTTAGCTCAAAGTTAGTTGTCACAGTAGGCAATGTAATACATAAAGGTTCTTGAGCTACAGGCGGCGCTGCCAGCTGCCTTAGTGTCTGATCTTCTGCAGCCACGCTTAAGGGATAACCACAGTTAACGCCTCCGGTATCTGTGTCAATGAATAAACTGACCAAACAGGGGAACTGATCTTCTTCAAGAAATCTGCTACTTTCAGCTTGTTATCTGCGTATTCTAGTTTCTTTCTTGATTTGTCTTAATGTTCTTTCAATCTCAGAATCGTAGGGAACCAATTTCTTGGAATATTCAGACCTGGTCATACAAGAAAACAAAACCAATTAAATCTAGTCCCCAGCAACGACACCAAAAATTTGATGGTTGCCGAATCCACCAAATAATAACCTTCACTTTCCAATATACAATAAATAGAGTATAGCAGCAAAGGGTCGAACCCAAAGGACTAGCAGTTTATATATTTCATGAAATGGCCAAGAAATACACACAAGAAACATTCAAAACAGGGGGTGGGGGTTGTGTAATTTAACAAACTACAAATTGATGCTAAAAATGAGAGATAACAAGCAAGGAAGGCCGATAATCTAAGACTGAAATAAACTGATTTAGAGATAGGTTATCCTAGCCAGGTTGTTCTTATAATTCATGCCATTGATTTGATCATTGATGCAATATTCAACTTCAATTTCTTGATAGACCGGCTATAGTGGTAACAAGCTCTACACACCTCATCCTTTCTTATTTTTACAATGTTATAAAACGCTCACTAATCATCTTCTTATCACAAAAGCAGTCTTAAAGATACGATCCTAAGATTTAACTTCGTGATAGCATTAATCATGAAAAGGATACCGATCCTAACCACCAAACTGAAGAATCTTGGAATGTTTAAGTCATTATACATTTATCTCATCACTATCAGGCAAACATGGTGGTAAGCCTTCAATGATGTGTAACTCTTAGGCACATTTACATGACAATATCAAGTATTTGTGCAGTCAAATAGAGCAAGGATCAAGATAATAATTGATCAAAAAATCATCTCAAAAACATGTTCAAACCATACACTCAAGATACATGCATATACCAAGGGATTCAAGCTACATAAACTCATTTAGATCTCACAAATCCAAAGTATGAATCAAAGAAACAACTCAACTAGGATAAAGTAAACTTAGCTGATGTACATACTTGCAAAAAGATCAAATAACAAACTGTTTCAGAACTGAATTTAAGCTAACAAAGATTGTCTACAAAAAATTGATCAATATCTCCACAATCTATGCATAAATTCTAACTAGAAAGAGAAGAAAAGAGAAAGGAAATGCTTGCTGATCATAACAGGGGAGAAGTCCCCTATTTTCCTGCTGTTCTTCAGCTGCTACAGCTGCTACGTGTTTGCCTTCTTCAAGAGAAACTGAATGTCCTCTTTTCTCCCTCATTACCCTTGCTTATATGGTTGATAAGCTCATCTTTGGCACATACTTCAAGGCAAATATTCTTTAGAATTCCTAAGTATGATGATTACACTTCTTGAGACGCAAAATGATGTGCAAAGCTACTGCAAGTAGCTGAATTTGCCAAAAAGTAAAAGTCAGCCGCAACATTTGACTTTGGTGAGGTGTCTGCTACGCCACCCTTGGCTTTAGGGATGATCATGTCTTGAAGGTCATGGCTCAGGCCTTTTTCTACACTTGTAACTCCTTTTGATCCAGATTTCCATTAATTCTCCATTTCAACATAATTAGACATGAAAAGCCATATTTAAGCAAAATTATGTAGATATCCAGTCAAATATAGAGGGAAAATTAAGGCAAACTAAGCACTAATTACACGCTAACAAATAATTATAACAATTACTAACTAGATACAATATAAGAAACTCAAGTAAGTCGCCAATTCCCGCAAAATACGTACCAAACACGTATCTAAGTACATATATATATATATACGTAAGTCGTATACGGGGCCTAAAACTCAGGTAGGGTTTTAGGTCATATTAACTAAAAGAAAGAAACTTCACCTTGTCGACGTAACAGAACAAAAAGGGATAAATGAACGCCTAAGGGACCACCTCGTCACCAACGGGAAGAACCTAAGAACAAAACAAAGAACGAAAGACATAATTAGACTCAACATGAACCAATTAGATGCTCAGCAAGTGCATATGAATGCAAATGATGCATAAAGAATGCAACAAAGTAGCACTTAGGTCACGTGAAGCTATATTAAATCATATCGAATCATAACTCATATAATTCACGTTAAACAAATTCATAAATTTCATGCAATGAACATAACACGTCTTATAATAAGTTAACAATGCATACACTTCATAAAAAGAGCAAAGAAATAGCATGCGAGGCAAACAAATGAGGTATGAAGTCATGTATGCACGTAAGAGAGCATATCATGTCTTATATTGCATATAAGAGCATCGAAGTTACACAATAAATTCATAATGAAACATATAACACATAATATAGCAAGTTAACAATGCATAAGAGGTGAGAAAGGAACAAAAGGAACATGCATAACGCAAACGAAACGATGGAAAAACAACCAACGAAACATAACTCGAAAGTCCCCCAAAAATGGGTCGCGGTCGTGACCCCAAACAAGCACAAAAGTGGTCGTGGCCACGACCACCACCTCCTTCAACATCTGCAACAACAACAACTCGAAGCTGGGCCAAAATTCAGTCGCGGCCACATCTAAGAAAAGCCTTGCCGCGACCGAACGTTGCAGTCATAGAAATGGCGAAGTTCACCCCTGTTCTTCGTCTCCAAGCTTAAGCAACAACAACACGAGAGGGCAGCAATAAGGCCATAACACAACAACTAAAGACACTAAAAACTGCAGCAAACAAGCAAGAACGAACCAAGGCAACAAGATATACATGTATATCACATTTCATCAAGTTCATGGAGGTGCAGCCATGGTAGGTCGATTTGCAAACAAAACCTAAGAAATTCATGCTCAAAATCTCAACAAGGAAGTCATATAGAACATATATCTAGCTTGAAACCAAGAAATACATCAAGGATATGCAAAAAATCATCAAAGATGCAATGAACCCTTACTATTCATACATATGCCCATAGCATGATCAAATGAAGCTCAAAACGGATGAATCATGGCTTGAAAGATGCATCATGGAGTTGAGAACACAAAAATGTACGTACCTTTCAGATTTGACGAAGAATGGAGGTCGAACGGGCTTGAAATCGCAAAGTGTGAATAGTGATTGGAGCCCTTTTCTTCTCTCCCCCTTATGTCTCGGTTTCCAGCTAATTTCTCCCCTTTCCTTGGCTGAGTTTGAAATGAGGCTGGGTAGGGTTAAGGAGAGTTAAGTTAGGGTTAAATGGGTTCAAGAATCGGGTCATTTGGTTAAGAAACGAGAGAGTTATGTCCAAAACCGTAAAGGGTAGCAGTCACGAACAAGAGGCTCGGTTCGGGCACAATTTGGGGGTTCAAACGGGTTTAGAAAAATATAAGGTTGAGTTTCTTAGCTCCATATCTTCATTACGAGTCCAACACCACTTCCAGAATTCAAATCCAAATTCCCGAGCTCAAATTACGCCTTCCGGAACCCAAGGTGTGCTAAAACGAATTAGGCCCTCGAGTCCCTAACAAATAAAACGGTTTAAGAACCGTAACAAACGAATTCAAAAACATGAAACGAGCACATAAACGAATTCATAACACACATATTTCATACATATCACATATTCACAAAAATCAGAAAAACGGATTAAAAACGGGATCAAACGGGGGCAAAACGTTCAAATACATATTAAAAATAAATCAATTAATTCATATAAATATTCAAATAAGCACATAAACAATTTAATAAACATATAAACGCATAATTAAATAATTTAAAAGCGCATATAACACACCCGTTACGACGTACCTGTACGGTCGAAAAGTCGGGGTGTTACAAATTGAAAGCTTGTTAATACATTTATGGAGAAACATACTAAATAAAAGTAGAATAATCAATGCAAGTACAACATTAAATATTGAAACTTTTGAAATACGAAAGTAATAATTAAATATTATAAATACCAAAGATAAAAATAAATATTTTGACACAAACAAATAATTAAGAAAAAATAAAGATTCAAGTATAAAGATTTCGTACCAATAACAAAATTGTTTAAGTTACTAAATTATAAAATAAAATAAAGATAGAAAAAAATACAATTAGATTATATTAAATGAAATAGTCATAATAGTTATGGAGTAAAGTTTAAACAACAAAAAGTTACGCATATAAATTTTTTTCCTTTTTTATGTTATCCCATATCAATTCTGTAAAGTTCAAAAAGCATGAATAAATTCATAAATACAAAAAAATACAAATACTTTAAAATAAACAATCAAAATTAGATCCTAAATTTTAAAGATAATTATTATCATACAATTAAATGAATTACAAATAATAAATAAAATCGAGAATCAAAATTTTGATGCTAGCAACTTTTCTTTTCACATATTAATCAAAAATAAACTTCATATACACCAAAAAATCGATGAAATTTTACCTAGGAAAATAGAGTAACTATTGCTACTAAAATTCAACTTGAAGTGAAGATGATTCATGAAAAGAACAGTCACTGTAGGAAACACTAAAACTCATTTAAATTTAAACAATGCATAAAAAAGTTCGACATTCAATTAAAAAATATACTGATTGATAATGAGTAATAAAAAAAGATGGTGCAAGATAAAATGAATAAAAAATACTAAAAAACATATAGTCATAATATGTAAAATATATTAAAATAAAAAAATCAAATGGATCATTATTGACAAAGTGGTAGAAGTACTTACATTTTATTGGAATTCATCAGATTTTCTCATAGCAAGTTGTCGTCATGAAAAAAAATGAAAAGAATTAAAGAAGAAAACTAAAACACCAATATTAGCCCATGCAAGTCGTTTGAAATGTAATATCAATATTTATGACAATTTTCTTTACTCAACATTAATTCGATGAAGTAATTTAATCAACTAATTATCGTTTTTATTTTGAATGATTTGAATTTAAAATTGAAAATGTAGATTGTAGAGATATTTTATGGGAGTTTTCCATTATTCGAATTATTAGTCATAAAAACGCAATTTAAAAAAAAAACAAAAAATCTGCATTTTTACTAACCTCAACTAATACTATTTAACAATAAAGAAAAATTGAAATTCTAAAAATTCAGAATTTAAAGAAAATTGACACAATTTAATTCAAAAGAACACATTTTTATCTATAATTGTATAGATGTATGTAATTATATATATATATTAACTATTGATTTTAAATTTTAAAAATTAATTAATTTGATGGAATAATTTAAGTAACTTAATTAATTCTCTTTATTTTGTAATGTTTGAATTTAAAATTGAAATGATTGGCTTTTTATAGAAATTGTATCCGTGAATTTATTAATCGGCCATTAAAATTAATTTAACAAAATTATAGAATTATCAAAACATATGCGTATAATATTAATTAACCTTACTTAATTAGAATAAATATCAAAATTAATTCCATTGAGTCAAATTTTCCAAAGATAATTATTTTCCTTAGTTAGCATCTATTTCATAATAAAATAATATACAAAATAAAGATATGTCAATCACATTTTTTCTATTTAATTAAAAACTTCAAAAAAAACCACAAAATTCCACGCCATATAAAATGCACAATAAAAAGTCAAACATCGTTTTCAAATATATAATAGTATAGATCCCTAAAATCTTACCCAAATTGATTATTACTAATTTTTAATTTTGTTAAGGTTCAAGTGATTAATTTCTATAAATCTATACTATAATATATAGAAAGGGTGTATTTTAACTAAAATGTATCAATTTTGACTCAATACTATTTTCTCCTTTTTTTGTTCTTTCAAAATTATGTCATTGGTCAATAAAATTTTCATAATATTTAATTTTTTGAAGATCTTAATTATTTACGAAATCACATTAATTAACATGACAATCTTATAAATTCAAGAAAGTCCAATTGCCAATATTTTATTTTATTTTCAAGTAATTAATTGATTCTACGTACTAAAAAAATATCCAAATATAAATATTTTAATGAATTGATTTATTCCAATAATTATAAATAAATTTAATTTATTTTAAATTAATTAAGGGAAATAGCTTTTTTTTTAAAACTTATTTTCAACAAACATATGTGCACAATATAATGAAATCTTGATATAAATCAAGCCATCAAGGAGATTCAATTGAAGAAGAAAGTAAGGTTGGCCTCATTATTGCAATCGTAGTTTTTCTTTAATTATTTTATTTTGTGTTTATAATTTAACAATATATATTTTTTCTTTTTCTATTATTATTATTATTATTATTATTATTATTATTATTATTATTATTATTATTATTATTATTATTATTATTATTATTATTATCACCATAAAGTCAAAGATTATCAAAATTTATTGACAAATATACATTGCTTCTTCGTTTGGTGTATATATATATATATATAAAAGAAAATATATATCTATACTTGAAAATAGAAGAAAAATAATACACTAACACTTTTTTCATCGTTTCCCTATGATTCTATTCACTCACAAAATTTTAATTACATCAATTTTGACATAAATATTGAATATTTCGATTTCTTCTCCACAATTTTTCAATTTTATAGTTGTTCATCAAAAGTTATAATGGTTTAAATATACTGACCCAAAAAGATAATGGTTTACATATTGTAGCCTATTTTTTATTCATATATTGTTTATATATTATTTTTGAGTTTTTATTTTCTTTTTATTTCAATTTTTCAGATATAAAAGGATCGTTTGTGTGTTATTCTATCGTATACATCTTAAGAACTAAGACGTAACTCGTAAGGTTCTTTTCTTTCACCTTCACAATATGCTTATATTCTAAATTTTTGTTATATTTATTTGTATAATTTATATTTTTTTCATTCATTTTTTTATAGACAAATATCTTCTTTTGAATTTTTTGTTGTAAGTACCGATTCTGATAAGGTAATTTTATACATATTTATTGTAGCACCCCCGAGCGGTGGGCACCACATCCCCCGCTCTAGAGTCCAACACGTGTAACAAAATTGAACTCCGCACACATGTCAAACCGTAGTGAACGGGTGACAAATCAAAAACTTTCCTAAGCTAGACGGACTAGATCCTCATATCAGAGCGCGCATAAGAACAAATATAAGCGGAAGCGATTTAAATACAAGTTAACTCAAGCTAGAAACATATATATACTTAACATAGGCATCAAAGTTGAATCATATCATACTACATATCCCCATGCCATCCCGGGCCAAAATAACAAGGTATCTAGCATAAATATCTCAATACATATCCGTCAGTATCAGAAGTACATAACAAAGTAAAGCATATGCATGAGACTCGAGCTATCCACAAGTAAGACAACTAGACTACTTGCTGCCTAGCTCAAGACTCCCAAAAGAAGTACCTGCAACTCAAAAGAAAGTGGAAAGAGAAGAACAACAACGAGGGTTAGTCCTAATGACTAGTGAGGGGGGCTAACACACGCACCCATATACATAATAGAGCAAAGCATTTGACAAAACAAGAGATAATCCATGAACCGAGAATGGTTTTTACAATCCAAAGTGTTTCCCATGATACTAGGTATAAGTACTTAAAAGAAGTTAAAGGCCGGAGGCCAAAGCAACCAATTTCAAGTGTTACAAATTCACAGGGGCGGAGCCAATGTAGGGCGGGGGGGGAGGGGGGGCTTGAGCCCCCCCTTTCGCCCCCACACTACCCTACCCCTCTCATATAAAAAAAAATATTTCATATACCCCCCAAGTCCCAGACCCCCTCCCCCACGGCCCAAACTTATTTTACTCCCCTCCCTCTCCCCCACGGCCCATCCACAATAAAAATCAAACTTAAATTAAATCCTAAATTTAATTATATACCCCCTCCACGGCCCACCCATCATAATTCAACATAACCCAAATTTAAGTTTACCCCCCTCCCCCCACGACCCACCTACCATAAGCCCAAATTAATTCAATCCTAACTTTAATTATATCCCATTCATCTGCCTCCCCTAACCACCGACCCACATCAAATTTACCTAAATCATAATCCGTAATTCATCCTCAAATTAAAAACGCTCCAGTCCGCCAGTCCCCAAATGGCCAAACGTCTCCTTTTTCGACGGCCATCAAGAAATTTAAGTGCTTCCAAACAATTAGGTAATCTTGTTATTATTATTTATTTTTTTTATCTTGTTGGTTGTATTTGTAGAGCCTCCACATTCTTTTCGATTGATGATGTTTAAACTTTGTTTATTGTATTTTGTAACCATGCATCTGTATTTTAGCAAAAGATTGAAGAGTTCTATTGAATCATCAAGTTCGATTGTCAACCAAGAAAGAATCAATATTTGATAGGGTAGAATTTAATCCTTAAGATATAATTAGTGATTCGAGGCTACGAAAACCTACTGAAAGTTATGATGGCCATTTTAGAGATCGCATTCGAAGAGAATACATATCTAAGAGACCTTGCCAACCAAAATGTCATATTTTTCCCAATACTACATTTGGAAAAGAGAACCGGAGTTTTCAAGTTAAATGGTTTGAAAAGCATATATGATTAGAGTATAGCCTAGGTCCAAGAATTTTTAGCCCCGGCTGCCGAAAAATCATAGCTCCGCCCCTGGGAATCCATTCTCGTTTCATAAACTCAAGACTAGACAAGAACTCAACGAGTACGAGTTATCCCAACTTCCATGACATGGCAGAACAAAAATCAAAGCAAAACAAGTCCAACCAAGCTTCAAGTGAAGAAGAGGGACGCGTTCCCTCAAATCCCATGTCAAGTACGTGCTGAGACGGGGGCTAATTACTCCTACTCGCTCCTTCGACGGTGACAACCGCCTCAAGAGAACTCACTTTCCCCTCGACCTCCCGAGGTTGAGTGAATCCTCTCAAATGGAAATATGCACAGGAGGTGTATCCGGCGACCCCACGGCCGTCCCGGATGCTCCTTACCCATATTCCCGGGGCCCAACAATTCAATAATAAGTTTAAGTACAAAGAGTCTATCTTTCAAGACCAATTCTCGCTACAAGATCAAACGTACCAAAAGCTTTTCAAAAACAAAGAAAAATATAGTATATATACGTATAAAAGCGTTTTCAAATTCTTTCACAAACGGGAGAAGCCCTCAAAGTACGTACCCAACACATATCTATCATTTAGTATATATGCTTCACATGCGGGATTCAAAACACATAGGGGTTTTAGGTCGAATTAGCTAAAAGAACCAAAACCTCACCTTAAAGTCGAACAAGAGTAAGTGAGAGAGCAAAGAACGCCTAAGGTGCAACCTCTTCATCCTCGGGAAGGTCAGCTGAACAAAACAAACAACGAGAGGTACTCTTAGACTCAAAATGTACCAAATAGACACTCGGCAATTGTAAATGAATGTTCATGATGCATATGGAATGCACTTAGTTCATATCAATTCATAACAAAACATAGATGCCATATAATCGTCAAAATTCATATTATAACTCGTAAATAAGTGCATAAGTCCATAACAACAAGTTAACACATCATTTAAGTCAAAACGAAGCAATGATAATGAACAACAAACAAGAAAACGAGAAATGAAGTCATAACACGTTGTATGAACCCATTTAACCTATACATGCACCTAATTCACATAACATACTCATAACGGAGGAAATAACACGTAAAACATATAGTTAACGAATGATATAACATGTAATAGAAATAATAAGAGCATGCAACACGAAAGAAAGCAAGAAAACACAAGCACAAGGGGGTAGGGTCCGCCGCTGCCGCGCTGGAAGGTCAGGAGCAAACTGGAGCAGGGTCGCGGTTGTGACACCCTTCCAGGGGGTGTCTCTGACTAGACGTCGCGGCCGTGCCACCCTTCCAGACCTAAAACTGTCGAGCGATCGCGGTCGCGACGAGGTTTGTTCCTCGCGCGATCGCGGCCGCGCCATTGGGCGGAACAAGCTGAAAAAGGCACAAATCAAGGCTGAAAGGCTAAGGAGCAAGGATGCAGTAGCTAAGGAACACTTAAACTATGTAAAAACTACCAATTTCCATGCCAAGAATGTTGTCAAAACTGAATGAATCAAGAAGTAAGTCATATGATCAAGTTTCATGCCCAAAACTCCCATTTTCATGAATGCATTTACGGTATCACATGCCATACTCAACTACCACAAATTAGGATGAAATAAATGAAGTCAAGGAGTCTAAATGACCAAGAAAGATGCATCAATTCAGCTCCAAAGGCATGCTAACACATTGAATTAAAAAATGACCTCTAACCCTTACTATTCATACATGGAACCATAACTCCTTCAAATCTCCATGAAAAAGCACAAAAGAGGACTTAAAAGAAGCACAAGTAGAAGAGGAACACATTCATATACATACCTCTTGAAATGGTGAAGAATTAATCAAGTTATGAGCTCACAAAGGTGAAGGGTGAATAGTGCCTAGACGTTTTTTCTTTTTCTTCAAGGTTTTCAGCTTGTTTTCCTTCTCTCTTGCTTAAGTCCGAAATAAAAGGGTTAGGGAGGAGAAAATAGGTTGAACCATGGTTAATTAGACTCAAGTTTGTCTTCATTTGGTTAAGTATAAAGTCAAGGGTGATTAAATTAGTCAAAGGTGGCAATTTCGTACAATTGGGGCTCGGTTCGATGAAGATTCAGGGGTCCAAATGGGCTTACAAAAATACAAGGCTTGTTCCATTGGTTCTGGATCGTCGAAAAGAGTCCAATGGAGATGACGGGATTCGAATTCAAATTCCCGAGCTCAAGATACGCCGCCCAGAACCCAAGGGACTCTAAAAACGTTTTAAGCCTTTTTTGGTTCCTCTCCAAACAAACGAACCAAAACACGAACAAACGAACTCGAAAACGTAAAACGAGCATGCTAACTAGTTCATAACACGTATATCTCATGCATGGCAAGTTGGCACGAAAATCGAAATCAAAATTGAGCACTTATGAAGCAATTACCAAGGAAACGAGCATAAGGTTCAAATATTCCATGTTCAAAGTATAATCAAATAGTTCAAATAAACAATTATAACAATTAAACATTAAAATAAATATATAAGTGCGCAAATTAAATAATTAAAACGTAAGAAACGCACTCGTGACGTCATACCTGTACGGCCGAAGAATCGGGGCGTTACATTTATGTTCAATGATAATTTATGTATTGTTTATATATATATTTTTGTATTATAAATTTTTTCTCCATTTTTTGATAGAGATTTTTATTCTTTTGAAATGTTTGCTCAAGTACCGTTTGTGAGAAGGTAATTTTATACATAACTTTGTTCAGTGATAATTTATGAATTATGTATATATTCTTTTGGTATTAGTATATTGACCCTACAATGCACCGAAACATGCTTGCTTCCGATTCCTTCGATGAGACCGTCGGAATTTGGGATGTCAAGTCTGGCAAATGCACGAAAGCACTTCCGGCGTCCATTTTAATCTTGATGGGTGGATAATTGTCTAAAGTAGTTATGATGAGTTTTAACAATTTAATTTGTTTATTTGGGTCGTACAATGTATAAAAAATTCCAACTTTAAAAATAATACAAACAATATATAAATAAACCATTAAATTTTATTTTATTATTCCTTAAAGATAATTTTTTAATATATGGATATATAAATTGATTTGTATCATTTTATAATTTTAATTATATATCTTTAAATTTTGAATTATAGAAATTATTGTATAAAATCGATAAATGAATTTTAAAATAATTTGAATAAGTTTTTTAAAAAAACACACACCTTCAAGTGAGATTCGAACCTCCACCTTATTTTTGGCTTTAGCAGTTAAGGTAAACATTTTCGTAAAATGCAAATACACAAAGTTTTTCGAAATGGCAAAATGAAGTTGGCTTATAGTTTATTAAACTCCAAAAAAAAATCTTTAATATTTATATTTTATTTTAGAGTTTTAATTTGTTTATTAAAAGTTATTTTATTACTTATGTTGTGCTATATGAATTTTAATATTTTTTGATTTTATACTTTTAATATAACATTTATATTTTATATTATGATTATTTATTATTTATCATAAATAAAATGCACATCACTTATATCATTTTTTTTAAAATATTTAATATGAATTTTTTTAAGAAAAAAAGAATTATAAATTTGTATTTCTAAAAAAAAGGAATTATTTACATAAATTTTTTAAGTGTAAAACTCTGGTACAGATTTAATATCGTTTGGAGTAAAAGTGAATTATTTGCATTCTGGAACCAAATTTATCGAGAAAAAAAAAAAGGATCAGACTTTTTAAAACTGTAGGGAAAAAAAGAATCAATCTATGTTTTATTAATTTTTTGAGGCCTTATGTTAAATGTTCTTTTTTTTAATTTCTTTATTGTCGTTTTTTATAATATAAGATCAAGAAATTTATTTTAAATTATTATAGTTTATAATATTTATATTTAATATTAACACGAAACACACACTAGTATTTATTTATACACACAAGTTGCCTCAAAAAAATAAATAATAATAATAAAGCAAGTGTCATTTATTCGTGCATACCCGAATATGGAATACACTCTGCATACATTAAAAAAAAAAAAGTACAGTTAAAGAACTCGTGCATACCCGAATATGGAATCGGAATCAATGTAAAATCTATACTATAATATATAGGAAGGGTGTCTTTGACCCCAATTAAATCAATTTTGACTGAATAGAATTTTTAGAAAACTATAATTAATATCGTTTTATTTATGTAAACTGATTTTATACGGAATATTTAACTTTTCAAAATATAAAACTTAAACACATATAAGGTAATAGATAAAAATAAAAAATACATTAAATTTAGAAAAATATAATAAATATTATTGTATTTATGTCAATTACTTTTATATGGATGTTTGACTTTCCATATCTTAAAATTTATGTCAAATATAAAATAACTGATAAGTAATTATTAGTATATTGGCTACATAATTAACGTAATTATATTGGCTAATAGCTTTTATATAGAGTACATAATTAACATAAATTAAGCACTCAATCTCCTTAATTAACATAAATTAAGCACTCATTGATTAATCCGTGATTTTGTTTTAAATATAATCGACTTTTTATTGTCTCTTTATGATTATATTCATTCACTCTCAACATTTTTATGTCATTAGTTTTGACACAAGTTTTGAATATACCTCAGGTAATCTCTCCTTTGATTGGATCTTTTCTTACACCGTACGCCATCAATTACAATAACAATGATTCATAACCTGTTTATATTTTAGTTTTTAAAGGTGTTTATTTGTATATTAATTCATTGTTTCTTTTCTTTTTTTTTTTTTTTTTTTTGTTTTTTGTGTGTAGAGAGTTTCTTTTGAAGTTTGATGAGATATAAAACCGCATTCATATCGGAGCCGTCCACGTGTCACCACTTGTCGGCTGAGAGATTGGACGCTCGCATTGATGGGCTCGCGGGCCAACCCAGGCCACTCGCTTGCTTACTAGTACAGGCCCTTGAGCCTTGGCCAACTATTCAGGTAAAGGGTCTGAGCCGACAGGCTTGATGCTCACATCTCGGCCCTCAGGGTTACCCTTCTCTGGAGGGCACCCACGCGAGAGCCCCGTTCCTGATGCTTTTGGTTTTGACGCTCAAGGGTCGTCAGCCGCGGGGAACCCATCCGTGTGCCCTTCGAGTGTCACCAGCGCTCGAGTATGATCCTTCCCCACCGTGATGGATTCAAACCCTAGCGAATCGGACCTTGGGCCTTCCTCTCGTGCGACCCTCGCTAACAACCTCTGACACAAAGGTGGTGCACACCTTGCACCTGACAAGCCGCCTCATTTTCAGAAATGTCATTCTCACACCCCCATGGGCTGCCACGTGTTAGGGCAACACAGGTTTGGGACCACACGGACAACTTACCCGATTTACCTCACCCCTAACATATAAATAGGGAAGAACACATGCATTCTCCTCCAAGTCATCTTCCACATACATACTGCATACATTGTTCTGGGCATTTTCCCTCACCTTCTTTAGCTCCATATTACTCTCACCACAGTTGCATCACCATTGCACCTTGCACTCTTGGTGTTATCCTAGTTGGAAGAACCCACGCTCAAGAGGAAACCCAGATCCTGAAGCCCTCACGCCTGTGATGGTCTTTCCCTTTCATACAAATATTAAGAGTGTTGTTGCATTTTAGGAAGTCCAGTTTCTTGCACCATCATTTTTGGCGCCATCTGTGGGAAAGCTATCACCACCGTCTTCATCATCATCAGTTTCTTCCCTTAAAAGCTAGTTGAAAAGTGACACCAACAACTTTCATCATGGTTACTGCTACAAGATCCGGAGCTTTGGGGAATAGGGGCGGTCTTCCTCCCGCCAATGAGAAAAACGCTGAGAACCCCACCCCTGCTGGAGGCACGCATCCGCCTATTGCCGGAAACACCGAAGTAGCCGCTACTCCCTCCCTTCCCCCCCCCCCCGGTGGGAACGAGGCCGGAGGATCTGGCACCATTCCTCCTCCCCCAACCTTCACCAGCAACGCTCCTTCTTCCCATCCTGGCGTATACTCCATGGCCGTGCCACCGCCGGGGTACGCTTATATGCAACCCGGAATGATGCCCGGAGTGATGCCCATGGTCCAACCATATCAGGTGGGGACACTAAATCTCCCCCTGTCGCTGCCTAGAGAAATACAAGGGGTGGAAATGCCCCAGATTACAACTCAGCAACTCCAAGCGCTTTACGCACAATGTGAGGGACAGGCGTTACAGAATGCCTGGGAGCACTTCACTGCCTCCTATTTCCCCTCTTTGGCAGGTGCTCGAGTGGCTCCGCCCCTAGGAGGACTCCCGGCTCACCCCGTCGACAATGACACAAAATGCGTTAAGGGCCCAGCAACCTCCCCGACCACCGATTCAGGAAAATCAGGCCCCGCCGAGGGTCCAGCAAGGGCAGCAACCAGCGGGAAATGAGAGGGCTGGAAACAACGAAGAGGTCCAATCGAGGGCCACAGAAAGGGCAAACCGCAGAGATGTCGGTGACCCTCAGCTTGCCGCAGTACAAGATCAGCTTAAGGGGCTCCAGAATGTGGTGGATCAGCTCTCTCGAGCAAGGTCTCAAGACCCCCGCGATGGGGGCGAGAGGTCCAGGGCCAGAGACGCTCGCCGACCACGTAGCCCAATTTCTCGCCATCGAAGGGAAGCCAGCTATGAGGATCCCGAGGACAGGGATTATAGAATCGTGACGGACGATTCCCCCCTCATCGAGGAGGTACTGATGACCCGTGCTGGGAAGGGCAAAATCCCCACGTCCGTCAACAGATATGATGGGACCACTGATCCAGCTGAGCATCTGGATCACTTTGTGCACCTGATGCATTTGTACGATCACCCGAGCAACTATTGGGCCAAGGTGTTTGTCACTTCCCTCACTGGAATGGCTCAAGACTGGTACAAAAAACTTTCCCCGCGCTCAATCCGAGGATACTATGATCTGACAGACGCCTTCATAAGCCCCTTCAACTCCTTGAAGGCACCAGCCCCAGCCGCGACAGCTCTCTACAGCTTGGTCCAGGGGCCGAACGAGACGCTCCGGTCCTTCATGGGAAGGTTTAACAAGGAAATCTTGTTGGTGAAGAAGCCCTCGATGGATTTCTTGAGGCACGTTCTCTTTGGAGCCATCAACATGAAGCACTGTGTCAGCAAGGAATTCGTGGAGGAGGTGGCCAAGAAAAAGCCACGCTCGTTGATGGAGATTAGGGACATAGCTGACTCGTTTTTCACCCTCGAAGATATGTACATCGCGAGGGATCAGAAAATGGCAAACGCCCCTCGCCCCAGCAAAGCCCCCGAGGACAGAGGAGAAACCAACAGGGGCCGGCGTCGCAGCACTATTCCCGCTCGTCGTAATTCCTCACCTCCGCGTAAGTTTGAGCGTATTCCCCTCAACCGCCCAATTGCTGAAGTATATTCGCTGGCGGATAAGAAACTCTTCAAAAGACCGCCGAGGCTGAGGGAAATTGAAGCTCAAAAGCGCTCAGGAAAGCATTGCGCTTTCATAAGCAGAAAGGGCATGATACCAACGAGTGCCGCCAACTCGAGAGCGAGATTCAGAGGCTTATCATCGGGGGGCACCTCAAGGAGTTTGTGAAGGCGCTGAAGAGGTATGACGAGCATTGCGCTGAACGAGCGCATGTTAGAGGGAGAAGCCGATCGCGCTCGTGAAGTCCCCGCCGCCATCACACCGAAACGAGCGACCGTGGGAAGGGGAAAGCTGCGGATTTGGAGAATCAACCCTTCGCGGTCATCCACATGATCGCAGGAGGACCCTCAGGAGGTGACTCTAATGCCTCACGGCGTCGCCATATTCGGAGTTATGACCAACGATCATCCCTGCCCAAGCCTGTACTCTCTGTTGACAGCTCTCCACGCTCGAAAGAGGATGACATTGTAGGGTTTACGGAGAAAGATCTGGAACACATTGTAACACCCCATGGGATCGGTGAAACCTCTGACTGTCCCATGGTGGTTAACTTAGACGTTCATAACCACGTTGTAAAGAGGGTCTTAATTGATAGTGGAAGTTTTGCGAACGTTCTCCCTTACTCAACGTTTCAGAAATTGAACATAACAAACATTCCCCTCGAACCCCTCAAAACAGCCCTCATTGGCTTTGGGGGTTCGGAGATTGTTCCTCACGGACAGATTCGCTTGGCCACCTCTTTTGGTCACGCCCCGCAGCGAAAAACTTTGAGCGTACTTTACACAGTCGTTGAGGTAGATCTCCCCTATAACATCATCATTGGGGGCCCAGCCCTCGTGGATTTCAAAGCAATAATCTCCACTTATCATCAGAAAATCAAGTTCCCCACTCTCGAGGGCACGGGCGAGGTTCTATGCAATGTCAAGGAAGCTTGGGAATGTTTCTTCCTTTCCCTTCGAAGCCATAAGCCCAAACAAGCCGTCCAGGCAGGATCCACCAAAAAATCGGTTGACTTTCCCAAATTGGACGAGGATGGTCCGGAACGCAAAAGGTCCTAGCTGTATAAAAAGAAGAACAAAAAGAAGGCCCCCAGTGGAACCCAAAGCACGGGAGACGGTGCGCCTAGGGGGCCGTCGAAGGATCTGCTTCCGAGAGCGAGGGTGACGGGCCCTCGGGTGAGGAAGGGAGTAAACTCACTGGGAAGAAAAGAGCGCTCGAGGCTCCTAGGCCTGAGGTTCGAATAGAGCCCACCGAAAAGTTTTTGACCATCGAGTTGGAACCGGGGAATCCAGATAAAACCACCCAGATTGGCTCAAATCTCGACGGTCCCTCGCAGGTTATGATGATTGATTTTCTTAGAAAACCTTGATATATTTGCCTGGAAAGCTTCTGATCTCACTGGGATAGATCCTAGTGTCATAGTCCACAGGCTCAATGTGGATCCGGCCTTCAAGCCAGTCAAACAAAAGAAAAGGGACGTCCACGGTTTCAGAAGGCACGTCATTGAAGAAGAAGTGGGTAAGCTCTTGGATGCTCAGTATGTTGAGGAAATCTTATACCCGGAATGGCTTTGCAATGTGGTCATCGTTCCCAAGAGCGCCAACAAATGACGCATGCGCAATGACTTCACGGACCTCAACAAGGCATGCCCCAAAGACCCCTACCCCCTACCGAGGATTGACCAGTTGGTAGACTCAACAGTGGGGTGCGAACTCATGAGCATGATGGACGCCTTTCAAGGATATTATCAAATCTTCATGGCGCCCGAGGACCGCCCCAAGACCTCGTTCGTGGTGCACATAGGAGTTTATTGTTTCAAAGTCATGCCATTCGGACTCAAAAATACGGGAGCGACTTATCAACGCCTCGTCAACAGAATGTTCAAGCGCGAGATAGAAAAATCTATGGAGGTATATGTGGACGATATGATAGTCAAGAGCGAGCGCCGGCATTCCCATCTAGAAGATCTCAGGCGAACTTTCAACGTCCTACGCCATTATGGAATGAAATTGAATCCCTCCAAATGCACGTTTGGCGTTCGGGGTGGTAAATTTTTGGGGTACATGGTCAGTCAGCGTGGCGTAGAGGTGAATCCAGAAAAGATTAAGACGATCCTTGATATTCCCTCCCCTCGGAACGTGAGGGAAGTCCAAGTGCTGGTGGGAAAGATTATTTCATTGAACAGATTCATCTCCCGCTCGGCGGACAGGAACCTACCTTTCTTCAGAATCTTGCGCAACGCTCGCAACTTCGCCTGGAGTGAGGAATGTGAGAAGGCTTTGCAGGATATGAAGCAACACCTCGCGAGCGAACCACTGTTGACCAAGCCTAGCCCTGGAGAAAACTTAATTATTTACCTTTCAGTCTCCACAGAGGCTACGAGCGCTGTCTTAGTGGTTGTCCGTGAGCGTAAACACATGTCGGTCTACTACTTGAGCAAAACTTTGCAAGGGGCGGAGAAGAGATACATGGAAATAGAGAAATTCGCTTTTGCGCTCGTCAATGCGTCTCGAAGGGTAAGGCCTTATTTTCAGGCTCATTCTATCACAGTGCTCACAGACCAACCCCTCAAGCAGGTATTAGCAAAGCCAGACGTATCAGGAAGGTTAATCAAATGGTCCATTGAACTAAGCTAATTCGACATCTCTTTCGAGCCTCGCACGGCGATATAGGCCCAGGCAGTAGCAGACTTGTTAGTGGAGCGATTCAATTTGGATACCGAGCCCCCAGTGGAGGAAGGGTTGTGGCTCCTGCATACAGACGGCTCCTCGACCTCACAAGGGGGGGGGAGCCTGTTAGGAATAGTGCCCTAGAAAGCCGATTGTATATCCACTTTGTGCTTTTCCTTATTGTAATCACAGACAATCTTTGAATGAAATAACGAATTAAGGCAACACTTCTTTATATGCTCTTGTTTGGTATGTGTTTACTTTAGCTGTGCATGTATGAGAACTCCCCTAATCCTGATGACTTTAGGACTCTACCATTTAGGTGAAATGGTTCATGAAACGAGCCCTATATCACATAAGTCATGATTAGTAAAATACTCCAAGCCGATGAGTCCTATAGACAGTAGGAGTGTCAACCTGACTCCTCTAAGCCTTGCTTGTGGGATCACGCCCTTAAGAAGGACCACCTTGTTTCATGGAGGTACAAAGTGTATAGTTGATACGTGCGTGATACATGAGGGTGCTTACTTTAATAAGTAAGTTCACTGAGGTGCCCCGTGTGAGAACATTCCAAAATGGGAAATGAAGTTTCTATTTCAGGAAATGGAAACTTCCAGATTAGAAAATATCTCACGAGTCATTGATGTGATTAATTGATCCTTAGACTTGAGGTTCCTTGTCACTTTATGAGTTAACTCTGTAGTCTTAGGTATAAGCTTTAAGGGGTGTCGCCTTAGACAACTGATTCAAGGCTTATGTTGGGGCCGCACAAGTGATTCATAAAAGTGAATGAGAATCAAGTAAGGACCTACACTTGCATTTGCAAGGTGATCTCTTATTGTGTAAGTCATTCATATGCCATATGGAGTCCTTGGCCAAGGCAGTAGATCAAGACATCAAGAAAAGGGTTTCTTGGATTGAGATCAAATGGGTATGAAATGCACTTAGCTTTAAGACCGGATTATTAGGGTTCTGATTATTCCCTTGCCCTAGATCTTGGTTGAGAGATAGTAAGTAGGAGGATTGTATCTCACATCAATCAATGACTTAAAGGTTCTGTCGAATCCGAACATTCCAATTCAGCTAGGGGTTAAACACCTGTTGCTAGACTATGGTCGTTTAATCTGTGGACTGATTAATTAATTAGGGTCACTGCTAATTGAATTGAGAACCTAGAGGGTCACACACAACAACTTGGTTACATGAGTTGAGGCTTTAAAATGATTAAACGAGTTAATCGGGCCAAGAGGGTTCCACACGTGTGAAACCACACGTGTGGGTCACGTGAGTGACACGTGTCCTTGTAACACGTGTCCCACACGTGTAAATATATATATTGTATATATATATTAAATAATTAAATGTGTTAATTATTTAATAGACTTTGGTTTAATTTTGAATTAAAAAGAAAGTCTTATTTTGGAGAAAATAATCTAGCTAATTAATTATGAATTAATTAATTAGATAAAATAAGTTATTTATTTTAAATAAATAAAGTATAAAATTATCCAAAAATAGTTTGGATATTTTTACCTCTCTTGAAAGTTGATTTGAATTTGAATTCAAAGTCAAAATCAAAATTACTTGATGATCAAGTAATAGGAGAGAGAGACCAAAACCCTAGCCCATAAGGACTAGGATTTTCGGTCCTCCCTTCATTATAAATAGGGGAGCTCGAGCTCCCCTTAGAGCTAATTGGCAATTCTTTTGGTTCATGTGTTGAACACCATCCTTTCTCCAAGATAAACGAAACCCTAGGTTAAGCCTAAACACTAACTAGAGAACTAGCATCCTTACTAGTTAGATTGTAGTCAAGTTGGTGGACTATCTCTAGAGAGCTTCAAGTTAGAAGTTTGAAGATTCGAGCTTTACCAAGGAGAGGGGATCAAGCCGCGAGAAGAGCGTTCTTGGGTGGCTTGAAACGCTTCAAGAAAGAATAAAAGAAAAGTAAGTTTCTTATCTCTACGAATTTGGTTACACGATTGCGAGTCCAAGATCCTTTTGTTGGGAAAATTTTTTAGATTCCGCTGCTTTCTGATTCGTGTTTTTCAACAGAGCCGGGGTGACCCTCAGAGACCCTCACGGTACAGAAGCGCATTACGCTATTAAGTTGGCGTTCCAGGTCACCAACAACGAGGCTGAGTACGAGGCTTTAATCCAAGGGCTCTGGATAGCCCTCCAGATTGGTGTTGTTCGGGTAATTGCTTATGTTGACTCCCAGCTGATCGCAAGTCAGATCGATGGCACTTATGAAGCTCGAGAAGCCACTATGGTGCAGTATTTAACGAGGGCTAAGAATGTGATCGCCAAGTTCAAAGAGTTCCATTTGTTGCAGGTCCCCCGAGCAGAAAACGAATGTGCTGACGCTCTTTCCAAGTTCGCTTCAGCCCTTGATGACTCATGCGAGCGCTCAGTCACGTTCCTCAGGACAGAGAAACCGCTGATTAGTGAGGCAGAACCCTCGAGCGGGGTGAACATGATTGACCCTGCTGAACCTTGTTGGTTGGATGACATCGTTAAGTTTATCAGGGATGGGACCTGCCCGATCGATAAGGTAGAAGCTCGGAAGGTTAGGAGTAAGGCCCCTCGCTTTTCTCTCGATAGCGACGGTCGGCTGTTCAAGCGATCTTTCCAAGGTCCACCGCTGAGATGCCTACGACCCTCGCAAGCCAAGGAAGTGTTGGAGCATGTGCACAGCGGAAGCTGTGGGAATCATTCGGGCGGTCGAATACTAGCCAAGAAAGTTTTGAGAAGCGGGTTCTACTGGCCCTCGCTATTGCAAGATGCCGTCAGTTGCTCCAAGAAATGCCCTAAGTGCCAATTTTGTTCTAACAGCCCCCAACTGTCGGCCACTCAAATGATCCCTATTGATGTCTTTTGGCCCTTCGACCAGTGGGGCATTGACATTGTGGGACCCTTTCCAATAGCGGTCGGGCAAAAGAAGTTTGTAATACTCGCCGTGGATTATTTCACTAAGTGGGCCGAGGCCGAAGCGGTCGCCAAAATAACGTTCAAAGTTGTGAGGGATTTCATCTGGAGGAACATCATCTGTAGGTATGGCATCCCGAGGGTACTCATCTCGGACAACGGTTCCCAATTCATTGCGGCTGACACACGGGATTGGTGTTATGAGCTGGGGATTGAGCAACGCTTCACTTCCGTGGGCCATCCTCAAGCCAACGGTCAAGCTGAAGTGACCAACCGAACCATACTCCAGCATTTGAAAACGATGCTCGAAAGTAAGAAAGGGGAATGGGCAGAAGAACTTCAGGGCGCCCTCTGGGCGTACCGTACCACCCCACGAGTGGCAACGGGGGAAACCCCTTACTCCCTCGTATATGGCTCCGAGGCTATGATACCTGCGGAGATCGCTCAAGAATCCGCACGCGTTGCCTATTTCGAGCCTGCAATCAACAAAGCCAACCGGACGTTCGAATTGGATTTATTAGATAAGAGGAGGAACATAGCTTGGGCTCGTATCCACAAGTACAAGGCGATCGTAGCCCACCAGTATAACAAGCGTGCCAGGGAGAGAACCTTCCAGCTGGGGTACTTGGTTCTCAAAAAGGTGGAAGTCTCCAAATATGTGGGTAAATTGGATCCCAACTGGGAAGGCCCCTTCAAAGTCATTCAAGTACGAGGGAACAACACCTACTTGCTAGAGACTTTGCAAGGCGAGCGTCTCCCTAGACCGTGGAACGCGTGCAATCTTAGGCGATTCTACGTGTAAGTGTCAACCTTTGTTATCGCCCGCTCGGGGCACTTTGTACTTTCTTTTGACAGAAAGCATGGTGTAATCATCTTTAAATTGCAAGAATAACAGTAAGTATTTGATCCATTATTATGTCATTTATTTGCTTTCTTTTTTATTAATGATCCGGGTAACAGAAAGTCTACTTCGTGTCGAGCATCTCCCACGTCGAACGGCTTAATTAATACCCCAATAATTTCAAATCAACGCTATTTGTGTGTTGAGAACCCTCCACACTGAATATTTTGACATTCATAAGTGTATAAACCCTAAGAATTAGAGTGTCGAAAATGCGGGATGTTAAATGCTTAATTTACACCAACTGGATGCTGATCACACCAGTTGCGCTCGTAAACCCCTGATGACCCTCATCCTCTTGAGTATGGGTACACTCGTAAAAAAGCTATCACTAGGCTAATTCTCTCGCTGATGCCTAAGTACTAAGCCAACACTACAGCTACGCTCGAGTTGATTCCCTGCGTATAAGTCCTACAGTTGCCTCCTGGGTTCACTCAAGTGGCTGGAGCATCAAAATTAAAAATGTAAGTTACACCCTTAAGGCCAATACTTAGTTAAAACTCTCAGAGGGTTTCTAAGTTCAAATTCGAGCCTTGGTACGGACATGGCCTGAGAGCCCTCATTGAGGAACGCTCTCGAGCCCAAACATTCATCACTCAAGTAACCAGACATTCTCAAGTCCTAAGCCTAGAATGTACTATAATATAAGGCAGGGTACCCTCGATAGAAACGCATTCATGCGCATACGGTACCATCACAGATATTCAAGCATTAAAGAAAACATGCATGCAAGCATCAATCAGGGAGCGTCAACATTGCCCAACATTCAAGAAATGGAAATTTAAAGTATAAGCATTCAAGCATCAAGGAAATTAAAATTGTTCATCAGAAGTACAGATATCTAATGCGGAGGTTAAAATTGTTCATAAGCGACAATGGAAATTGAGCAAGAGAAATGTTGGGCTGGCAATTGGAGGAGCATCACTAGGCCTGATTCCCAGGCTCTGGGGGAGCAGTAGAAATAGGAACGACGGCTAACGCATGGGCATCGGAAGCCTGAGCCTCTCCAGGCTCCTCATCGACAGGCTCTTCCACAACGGTGCCCTCGTCGTCTATCTGAATGGGCTCGGGGTCTATAGGACTGGCCCCTATGAACTCCTGCTGGAGCATCGACACAAGTCCTTGATACTCCGGCTCCGCCAGACTGTCCGAGGGATCTTCATCCTGGACTATAGGCTCGCAGTTATCATCCAGATCCATGAGTAGGCGGTCATCGGTTCGAGCGCTCTCGGGGGCCAACCCCACCTTCACCATCTGCCCAATCGCCTTGTAAAAGAAACGACGAGCGTTGTCAAAGCAGTGCATATTGGCAGCGAAAGCAAAGGCTTTTGAGCGCACGAACTTCAGCACTGCATCCCATGCCACTTTTTCTTCTAGGCCTGCTACCTTCTCTTGCAGTTCACCGAGGGTCTTCTTGGCCTCTTCACTTTGGCGTGTGCTCTCGGCCAGCTGACGCCCCAACTCCCCATTCTGATTCCTCAACTGATCGTGCTCTTGTTTCAGCTTCTTGTGGCGATCGTCGAGGACCAAATATACGTCATCAGACCGCTTCAAATCCTCCTTCAGCCTATCCTTCTCAAGGTTGGCGTCAGTCAGTTGAGCGCTGACATTGTTGTAATCCTCTTGCAACTGACCGGGTCGGAGATGCGCAGCAACTTCTTATATTTGGCCTTATGTTCAGAATAGGCCGGCGCTCGACCCTGCAAGTTCTTGAGCCTAGGGATTATCTCCTGGAAAGCCAGACTCGAGGGTCAGTATCTAAGTTAGAGTAGAGAAAGTTGAAATCCCACAAAGGGCACTAAAGACTAACCGTCAGGAGGGCGTGGCAAGCATCGTCCGCGACTCGAGCGGCATCATGCTCGTTCAGCTTGTCATGATCGCCAGAAAACTGAAGCTTTCCGACGATGTCCGAAATGAGGTTTACGGAGTACGCGCTCTTCTTCAGCAGTACTGGACCTTCGGTCCGTTGGCGTTTATAACGAGCGTCACCCCTGCAGCCCATTTTCCAGAAGTCCTCATCCTCCGATGAGGAAGTATCGCTGCCCTCACCACGGTGGCCCACGACCAACTCCTTGCCTTTGCCAGAAATGGGGATGTAGTCTGGCAATCTTTTCCTCTTTCCCTGGCGGTCGGCCCGGACTGCATCGTGGAAGCGGACCGCATCTCCCGAGCGGTTGCGAGAGCCGCTGGAGCTTAGTGCAATGGGACCCTCGGGGGCAGCCGATGGAGGAATAGCATCTCGAGCGCCGTCAACTGTCAAATCCTCAATGGGGCCCGCGGGGGGAGGGGGGTGCCATCATTGCCATGTCGGGCCCCTTGCAGGATTCCTCTCCCCCTTGGGGCATTGGGAGGGCGTGTCTATTGCTGCTGTTGTTGCTGGGGGTTGCCGCCAGCCCTTTGAGCGCTCATCATGCGGACAAGAGCCTCGGCGTGTGGAAAACACGAATCAGAAAGCTGCGGAAATTTAAAAATTTTCCAACAAAAGGACCTTGGACTCGCAATCGTATATCCAAATTCATAGAGATAAGAAACTTACTTTTCTTTTATTCTTTCTTGAAGCGTTTCAAGCCACCCAAGAACGCTCTTCTCGCGGCTTGATCCCCTCTCCTTGGTAAAGCTCGAATCTTCAAACTTCTAACTTGAAGCTCTCTAGAGATAGTCCACCAACTTGATCACAATCTAACTATTAAGGATGCTAGTTCTATAGTTAGTGTTTAGGCTTAACCTAGGGTTTCGTTTATCTTGGAGAAAGGATGGTGTTCAACACATGAACCAAAAGAATTGCCAATTAGCTCTAAGGGGAGCTCGAGCTCCCCTATTTATAATAAGGGGAGGACCGAAAATCCTAGTCCTTATGGGCAAAGGATTTTTGGTCCCTCTCTCCTATTACTTGATCATCAAGTAATTTTGACTTTGACTTTGAATTCAAATTCAAATCAACTTTCAAGAGAGCTAAAATATCCAAACTATTTTTGGATAATTTTATACTTTATTTATTTAAAATAAATAACTTATTTTATCTAATTAATTAACTAGATTATTTTCTCCAAAATAAGACTTTCTTTTTAATTCAAAATTAAACCAAAGTCTATTAAATAATTAACAAATTAATTATTATATATATATATATATATATATATATAATAAATATATATTCACGTGTGAGACACTTGTCACAATGACACGTGTCACTCACGTGACCCACACGTGTGGTTTCACACGTGTGGAACCCTCTTGGCCTGATTAACTCGTTCAATCATTTTAAAGCCTCAACTCATGTAACCAAGTTGTTGTGTGTGACCCTCTAGGTTCTCAATTCAATTAGCAGTGACCCCAATTAATTAATTCACTAATTAAATAATCGGTCCACAGATTAAACGACCATAGTCTAGCAACAGGTGTTTAACCCCTAGCTGAATTGGAATGTTCGGATTCGACAGAACCTTTAAGTCATTGATTCATGTGAGATACAATCCTCCTACTTACTATCTCTCAACCAAGATCTAGGGTAAGGGAATAATCAGAACCCTAATAATCCGGTCTTAAAGCTAAGTGCATTTCATATCCATTTGATCTCAATCCAAGAAACCCTTTTTCTTGATGTCTTGATCTACTGCCTTGGCCAAGGACTCCATATGGCATATGAATGACTTACACAATAAGAGATCACCTTGCAAATGCAAGTGTAGGTCCTTTCTTGATTCTCATTCACTTTCATGAATCACTTGTGCAGCCCCAGCATAAGCCTTGAATCAGTTGTCTAAGACGACACCCTTTAAAGCTTATACCTAAGACTACAGAGTTAACTCATAAAGTGACAAGGAACCTCAAGTCTAAGGATCAATTAATCACATCAATGACTCGTGAGATATTTCCTAATCTGGAAGTTTCCATTTCCTGAAATAGAAACTTCTTTTCCCATTTAGGAATGTTCTCACACGGGCCACCTCAGTGAACTTACTTATTAAAGTAAGCACCCTCATGTATCACACACGTATCAACTATACACTTTGCACCTCCATGAAACAAGGTGGTCCTTCTTAAGGGTGTGATCCCACAAGCAAGCCTTAAAGGAGTCAGGTTGACACTCCCACAGTTTGTAGGACTCATCGGCTTGGAGCATTTTACTAATCATGACTTATGTGATATAGGGCTCGTTTCATGAACCATTTCACCTAAATGGTAGAGTTCTAAAGTCATCAGGATTAGGGGAGTTCTCATACATGCACAGCTAAAGTAAACGCATACCAAACAACAGTATATAAAGAAGTGTTGCCTCAATACGTTATTTCATTCAAAGATTGTCTGTGATTACAATAAGGAAAAGCACGAAGCGGATATACAATCGGCTTTCTAGGGTACTATTCCTAACACGGCGTTCATTCATGTGGTTAATATTTGGATATCTGCAAATAAAGGATACGAGCGTCAGAAGGTGGCAGTGTGGATGATAATTGCATAAATACAATAAACCAAATGAAGTCAGCAATGCTATCCTAAGAGTTAGAGCAGTTAGTTGCTAGAATCTAACCATCAAGGGCCATGATATCTGCTGGAGGATTTGTTATAATGCTCGGGGGGCAGGATAGGCCATAACGGAATAATACTCCCTCATTCTTCATCAAGACCTCAGCCTTGATCCATTTCTTCTCATTCTTCATTGCGAGGGCCAGTCCCTTCGCCCAATTCTCGAAAGCTTTGTTCTTTGTCCTTTCCTTAATCAGTGGCCCTTCACCGTGTATCAACCACCCTCGGTGAACCCTGAAAATCCCCCAGGAGCCCCAACGAAGAAATATTTCTCCTTCCAATGCTCGCCATATGAAGTGGAGGGAGAGTCAATCATCTTGAAGCCGGATTTGGCTTGGGCGTAGTAAAACCCATCTGTGGGGGATGAACGCATTGAGCGGGCCACCTGGATCAAACTATCAAAATTATCAACGGAGGGTTCTTGTCCTAATGCCCTCATCAAAATCACGAAGGTGTTTATTAAGGCAATGTCGTTTAGAAGAATTTGGGAAGGGCACAGTCTAAGATGATGGCAAATGGTACAAACGGTAGATGGGATCGGAAATCCTAGACCCCCGGACAGGACCGCGTCCCAATAAACTGTCATCATCCCCGACGGCGGTAAATTTGCTCTTTCCCCCTCCTCGGGAAGACGCATGGGGAACACCGCCTCATCCCAGTATGCTTTTGTCCTTAACTCCTCCAGATCTTCAAGCGTCAAGATGCTCTCAATCTTATCCGGAGACCTGTCAGTTTGGTGAGGGTTATTTTGTCTCATTCGGGTAGCAGGCTCTTTCCCTCTCCTTTGGCGTTTTCTGGGGGCCTCGGCATCAGTACGACGCTCGAAAGGCCCAGCACCGCCCTCGGGGGCCGCAATGGCCACCGTAATCCTATGATCTTGGGGTCTTATGGCACTATTCAACACAGGGAACACTCTCTCTCCCTGACTCTACATTTCCATTACGTTGTGCATCTATTCAAAAAGGTCGTTTACCCCTCCAGGAGCACGCTCGTTCATTCCTTGAACGGCGGCATCAACCTCTTCATCCCTAGCTTCAACCGGAGCCCGGACCACTGGAATAGCAGTAGGAATCTCCTCGCCTGGGGAAGCCCTGGCCATTGGAACTGATGTAGGCATATTATCGTGAGGGGAAGAACTCCCCACTGACATCTCATCTATTTACCTCACAAAGGCTTCTGCGTTGTTATTCGCCATATCTGGGGTTTTATTGGTTCTTGAGATTGGAAATTTCTCTCAGTAAGACTGACGGAGAAGGAGGCTTCTGGAAAGCTTGCATCGCAGTATCCTTCGACAGTAAGATCTTTCTGACCTCCGTAAACTAAGAATAAATCTTTAGTACTTTTCAAGTACTTGAGAATATTCTTCACGGCAGCCCAGTGACCATCTCCAGGGTCAGATTGGAAACGACTTGTTACACTAAGTGCATAAGCCACATCCGGTCGAGTACATAACATTGCATACATTATGCTACCTATTGCTGATGCATAAGGTGTATGAGTCATTCTTTCCTTCTCAAGGTTAGTCTTAGGACACATCTTCTTTGAAAGACATGTTCCTACACTCATAGGAAGGTTCTTAACCTTTGCTGACTCCATATTGAATCTCTTCAATACTTTGTCAATGTACATCGACTGTGATAGTACTATTAACCTTCTAGATCTATCTCTACAGATTTTAATTCCAAGGATATAGGACGCATCACCCAGATCTTTCATCTCGAATTGGTTCGATAACCATAACTTAGTCACTTTCATGTCATCCTTCGAATTCCCCATAAGAAGAATGTCATCAACATAAAGTACTAAGAATTGCACTGAGGTCTCCAATTCCTTTTCTATACACACATGATTCATTCGAAATTTGAATGAAGCCAAACGCTTTGACTGATTCATCAAATCGAATATTCTAATTCCTAGAAGCCTGTTTCAATCCATAGATTGATCTTTGGAGTTTGCAAACCTTTTGCTCACTCCCACTAAATGTGAAACCTATGGGTTGCTCCATATAAATGTCTTTATCAATGTCACCATTGAGAAAGGCAGTTTACACATCCATTTGCCATACCTCGTAGTCATAATATGCAGCAACGACAAGCATGATCCGAATAGAGTTTTGCATTGCAACTGGTGAAAAGGTTTCATCAAAGTCCACGCCGGGTCTTTGAGTGAATCCTTTTGCAACCAGTCTTGCTTTGTAGGCTGCAATGCTTCCATCAACTCCAAGCTTTCTCTTAAAGATCCATTTGCAACCTATGGGTTTGACCCCATCAAGCAAATCTACCAAGGTCCAAACTTGGTTGGGGTTCATGGAATCCATTTCGGATTTCATGGCTTCTATCCACTGTTCAGAGTCAAAATCTGAAAGTGCCTCCTCATATGTTAAAGGATCATTATCCTTTTGAGAGATTTCATGGAAGAATCCATACTATGTCTCCGGCTGTTTAGGAGTGCGTTCAGAACGCCTTAGAGGAGGATTTTCATGTGTATCGAAATTCGTGATTGGTTGTGGTTGATCAGTAGATGATGTTTCTTCAGTGGGTGGCATGGGCTCACTTTGTACTTCCTCTAATTCTATGATCTTGCCTTTCTTTTCTTTAAGGAACGGTTCCTCAAGAAAAGTGGCATTTCTGGAAACAAACACCTTTTGCTCAGATTGATCATAGAAGTAATATCCTATGGATTCCTTAGGATAACCTACAAAGTAGCATAAGTTAGAACGAGATTCTAACTTATCTCCCACTGTCCTCTTCACGTAAGCAGGACAACCCCAAATTCTTAAGTAAGAATAACTAGGGATTTTACCATGCCACATTTCATAGGGCGTTTTAGGGACTGACTTAGAGGGAACTAGATTCAAAATCTTTGCTGCACTTTCTAGGGCATAACCCCAGAAAGAAGGTGGTACGTCAGTGAAACTCATCATGGAACGAACCATATCTAGTAGGGTTCGATTCCTTCTCTCAAGAACTCCATTAAGCTGAGGAGTTCCCGGAGGAGTCCACTGAGAGATAATCCCATTATCTTTGAGATGATTAAGGAATTCTTCACTAAGATACTCGCCTCCTCGATCAGATCGAAGTGCTTTGATCTTGTGACCAATTTGGTTCTCAACCTCCTTTTGAAATTCTAAGAATTTCTCAAAAGCTTCAGATTTATACTTCATTAAGTATACATAACCATATCGACTAAAGTCATCGGTAAAGGTTATGAAATACTGATGATTGTTTCTTGTGCTTACACTAAGCGGTCCACAAACATCAGTATGGATCAAATCCAAAACCTTAATGGCACGTTCCACAGTTCCTTTAAAAGGGACTTTGGACATTTTTCCTTTGAGACAGGATTCGCAAGAAGTTAACTCCTTAAGATCATTTTCAGAGAATGATCCTAAAGTGTTTATCTTGCTAATTCTGTTCTTGGAAATGTGTCCTAATCTAGCGTGCCATAAGGGAGCTGAAACTTTGTCATCTCTCTTACGCTTCGTTTCTCGTTGTATATTCATAATATTGATATTCTGAGTTAGATAAAGTCCATTACTTAAAGTACCGATGTGAACGGAAGAGTTGTTCCGTTTGATAAAGTATTTACCATTCTTAATATAAGTTTCATAACCTACACAATCTAAAATTGGAAAATAAATTATATTACGAATAATGCTCTGTACATAAAGGACTTTATTTAAGACTAACTCAAAACTACCTAAATCTAATCTAATTGTGCCTAAAGCTCGAGCTTCAACATTTGAGCCATCACCGATCTTCAAGACACATTCTCCTTCTTTGAGTTGTTGGACTTCACTTAGCATCTGTACATCATTACAGATATGAGTTCCACAACCGGTATCAAGTACCCAAGAACTAGAATTAATAGAAAGATTAACTTCAACGAGAAAGATACCTTTCTTTAGAGTAGCCTTGTACTCTGGGCAGTTTCTTCTCCAATGTCCCGCTTTGCCACAATTGAAGCAAACATCCTCTTTCTGATCTCGCTTCTTCTTTTGGGCCTTCCCCTTCGAAACGCCACCAGTGGGCCTAAGGGGTTTCTTCTTCTTCTTTTAGGCTTTCTTGCCCTTACCTTTAGAAGGCCCAGAAGAGGAAGATGGAGCATTCACCATCAAAACCTTAGTGTCCTTCTTGATCGTGCTTTCAGCAGTCACAAGCTGACTAATCAGCTCAGCTACAGTAGTACCAACATGATTCATATTGAAGTTAAGGACAAATGAGTTGAATGATGGTGGGAGCGAAGCTAGCTACAAATCCACTAAAAGCTCATCTTTCAGTGGCATGTCCATGGAAGCAAGTTTCTCAGTAAGGGCGAGAAACTTGAGTCCATATTCATGGACACTTGAACCTTCCCTCATTCTTAAGTGGAACAATTCCTTTGAAGTGTTATACCTTGTAACACGTTCATGAGGGCGGTAAAGTTGCTCTAAGTGGTCGTAAATCTCCCAAGCGAATTTCATGGCCTCATGTTGCCTTTGCAAGTCCGGAGACATGTTAGCCAACATAAGGAAACGGGCTTGGAGATTATCATCCTTCCACTTCTGAATCGCGTCCCGCTCGGCCTGAGTGGGAGCCTCCCCTTCGGGACTAGGCTCCCCTTCGAAGAGAACATAAGTTCTCTTCTCAGAATCTAAAATGATTTTTAGATTCCTCAGCCAATCAGAATAGTTGGGACCAGTCAACTTGTTTGACTCGAGGATCGATACAAGAGGGTTTTTGGTTGCCATTTCAAAACACGTAGAGAATCACAGAATCTACGACCTAAATGGTAAAACAGAGAACTAGTGAGCATGCTGAATTATAACGATATACAAAAGACAAGGTCTTTAATCTAATGTAGCTCCCACTGTTTTTCAAAGATCTAGAATTCCCAAAGATCTAAGAGGAACACCTTCCCAATGGGTACTAAGATCCTAGGCATTTTACCTCGAACCCACGACTCAAGGACATTCTAAAAAAAACCCTAGGTAGGTACAACTTACCAATTCTAACACCTTTAGAACTCTTAGTAATTGTTTTTGCATCACCTATCTTTCAATATGGACCCACGACTCGTGTGACATCCATATTTACTTAGGCGTTAAGCTAGACCCATCAATCATAAGATCATGATCAAAACTTAGTTCGAACGACCCACGACTCGCGGACATCGCCCTTGCCAAAATTGACCACGAAATATTGACCATTTAAAATGATCAATTAGGTAACTAAGAACTAATAAGCTCCACTAGCTATCCCACGACTCGCGGACAATAACTAGCTTCACTTACTAAACTTAAAACCTATTGATGAAATGCTAGGAATTTAATTCAAAATTTGCATCTCGAATTAAATACCTATTTGTTCGAAATTAGCTTAATATTTAATGGGAATTTTCGAATCAACCGGAGAGTTGTCCGGTTCGACCTCACCAACATATATGTTATCCAATTTTATTAGTCTTGATTAATGCAAGTACACTTAAATGCATTTCAAACAAGCACATAAACAGATAACATGTCCTAGCATGATACTAACATGTAATGATCATGGGTTCTACCTATCTTATGCGTGATATGTGGGAGCTACTCCACAATCACAAGTTCTAACATACATGCCACATAAACAGTTTAAATCACATAAGGGAAAGCGGTAACAAAATACGAGCCCTATCTCTATTACATTTTTACAATCGAGATTCCCCTCCCTAACATTTTGAGGGGTCTTCACTTATGGCCTCCTTGTTACTTGAATGTGGTCCATCTTACTCCATGGGTGCATTGTCTCCAAAATGAAAATAAAACCTCACAACCTATCTCTACTCTCAAATTACAATAAAAAGAAAAAGACATAAAGTAACAAGGCTCAATCTTCATATTGGCCTTAGACAATTACACGGGGCATACCCCGGCCTCAAAACAGTAATATGGAAAGCCACATAATAAATCATATAACAGTACGCACATAAGTGAGGCTCCAACCTCAATTGAAAAACGCAACTATAGGGCTCCAACCCCAATTTAAACCATCCATGTGCATAAATTAAAACCATACATAAGTCTAAACCCATGATCACCTAACATGCTTTTGCGAGAATTTAAATTTAGCCAATAAATTAAAATTCTCGTTTCAAGTCCTAACGACTTAAAACACGACTTGATGCGAGTCTTATTTATAAAAGTTTTCAATAAATCCCAAATTAACAAAACAAATAAAATTCCAATTAATTTCTGAAAATTAATAATTTTATTAAAGATGTATTTTCCCAAAATATAAACCGTTTCTATTTCTCAAAAAATCCCAATTTTAAGTTTTATTCAAAAATTAAAATAAATATTCAAAAATAAAATTTTAAAATTAAAAATAAAAATTGGGACTGGATTGCACGAAATACGAAAACACGGATTACGAAAAACGGGCCCCTTGCACGAAAAGGGCTGCGTCCCAGGCGTGCGCGAAGCCCTTCTCGGCTGGATGGCGGGCGGCCTGGGCGAGCAATCCCGCACGCCTTGCGGGATTCTCACCCAGCCTGGGCGAGACGGTGTCGGCAGCCCTGGGTGGCGCCCGCGCGGTTGCGGGAGGGAGTAGGCGCACGACCTGTGCGCCTACTCGCGGGCGGTGGCGCGCGAAGCCCGCGCTCGCGACGCCTTCGCTCGCGGGGTTTCGCGTGTTCGTAATCCAGGCTTTTCGTTTCGTGTTTTTCGTTCAAAAGCAAAACCAATCCAAGAAATCCAAAAACAGTTTATACAGTTTCAAATCTAAAATAGTTTTCAAAAAATTAAATTTTGCAAAAACCAATTTTCAAAAACTTTCAGGAAAAAATACAGTTTCGTAATTCAGGCTTTCTAAAACAATTACAAATACTCAATCGCATCAAGCCTAAGAATTTCTACCAAATTCAGAATAAATGAGACGAATCAGAAACACGATTAACGAGGTGGCTCTGATACCACTCGTTAGAAAACACGAATCAGAAAGCAGTGGAAATTTAAAAATTTTCATACAAAAGGACCTTGGACTCGCGATCGTGTATCCAAATTCGTAGAGATAAGAAACTTACTTTTCTTTTATTCTTTCTTGAAGCGTTTCAAGCCACCCAAGAACGCTCTTCTCGTAGCTTGATCCCCTCTCCTTGGTAAAGCTCGAATCTTCAAACTTCTAACTTGAAGCTCTCTAGAGATAGTCCACCAACTTGATCACAATCTAACTAGTAAGGATGCTAGTTCTCTAGTTAGTGTTTAGGCTTAACCTAGGGTTTCGTTTATCTTGGAGAAAGGATGGTGTTCAACACATGAACTAAAAGAATTGCCAATTAGCTCTAAGGGTAGCTCGAGCTCCCCTATTTATAATAAGGGGAGGACCAAAAATCCTAGTCCTTATGGGCAAAGGATTTTTGGTCCCTCTCTCCTATTACTTGATCATCAAGTAATTTTGACTTTGACTTTGAATTCAAATTCAAATCAACTTTCAAGAGAGCTAAAATATCCAAACTATTTTTGGATAATTTTATACTTTATTTATTTAAAATAAATAACTTATTTTATCTAATTAATTAATTCATAATTAATTAACTAGATTATTTTTCTCCAAAATAAGACTTTCTTTTTAATTCAAAATTAAACCAAAGTCTATTAAATAATTAACAAATTAATTATTTAATATATATATATATATATATATATACAATCTATATATATTCACGTGTGAGACACGTGTCACTCACATGACCCACACGTGTGGTTTCACACGTGTGGAACCCTCTTGGCCTGATTAACTCGTTTAATCATTTTAAAGCCTCAACTCATGTAACCAAGTTGTTGTGTGTGACCCTCTAGGTTCTCAATTCAATTAGCAGTGACCCCAATTAATTAATTCACTAATTAAATAATCGGTCCACAGATTAAACGACCATAGTCTAGCAACAGGTGTTTAACCCCTAGCTGAATTGGAATGGTTCGGATTCGACAGAACCTTTAAGTCATTGATTCATGTGAGATATAATCCTCCTACTTACTATCTCTCAACCAAGATCTAGGGCAAGGGAATAATCAGAACCCTAATAATCCGGTCTTAAAGCTAAGTGCATTTCATATCCATTTGATCTCAATCCAAGAATCCCTTTTTCTTGATATCTTGATCTACTGCCTTGGCCAAGGACTCCATATGGCATATGAATGACTTACACAATAAGAGATCACCTTGCAAATGCAAATGTAGGTCCTTTCTTGATTCTCATTCACTTTCATGAATCACTTGTGCAGCCCCAGCATAAGCCTTGAATCAGTTGTCTAAGGCGACACCCTTTAAAGCTTATACCTAAGACTACAGAGTTAACTCATAAATTGACAAGGAACCTCAAGTCTAAGGATCAATTAATCACATCAATGACTCGTGAGATATTTTCTAATTTGGAAGTTTTCATTTCCTGAAATAGAAACTTCCTTTCCCATTTAGGAATGTTCTCACACGGGGCACCTCAGTGAACTTACTTATCAAAGTAAGCACCCTCATGTATCACGCACGTATCAACTATACACTTTGCACCTCCATGAAACAAGGTGGTCCTTCTTAAGGGCGTGATCCCACAAGCAAGCCTTAGAGGAGTCAGGTTGACACTCCCACTGTCTGTAGGACTCATCGGCTTGGAGCATTTTACTAATCATGACTTATGTGATATAGGGCTCGTTTCATGAACCATTTCACCTAAATGGTAGAGTCCTAAAGTCATCAGGATTAGGGGAGTTCTCATACATGCACAGCTAAAGTAAACGCATACCAAACAACAGCATATAAAGAAGTGTTGCCTCAATACGTTATTTCATTCAAAGATTGTCTGTGATTACAATAAGGAAAAGCACAAAGCGGATATACAATCGGCTTTCTAGGGTACTATTCCTAACACGACCTTCATTCTTGTAGTTAATATTTGGATATCTGCAAATAAAGGATACGAGTGTCAGAAGGTGGCAGTGTGGATGATAATTGCAGAAATACAATAAACCAAATGAAGTCAGCAATGCTATCCTAAGAGTTAGAGCAGTTAGTTGCTAGAATCTAACCATCAAGGGCCATGATATCTGCTGGAGGATTTGTTATCATGCTCGGGTGGCAGGATAGGCCATAACGGAATAATACTCTCTCATTCTTCATCAAGACCTCAGTCTTGATCCATTTCTTCTCATTCTTCATTGCGAGGGCCAGTCCCTTCGCCCAATCCTCGAAAGCTTTGTTCTTTGTCATTTCCTTAATCAGTGGCCCTTCACCGTGTATCAACCACCCTCGGTGAACCCTGAAAATCCCCCCAGGAGCCCCAACGAAGAAATATTTCTCCTTCCAATGCTCGCCATATGAAGTGGAGGGAGAGTCAATCATCTTGAAGCCGGATTTGGCTTGGGCGTAGTAAAACCCATCTGTGGGGGATGAACGCGTTGAGCGGGCCACCTGGATCAAACTATCAAAATTATCAATGGAGGGTTCCTGGCCTAATGCCCTCATCAGAATCACGAAGGTGTTTATTAAGGCAATGCCGTTTGGAAGAATTTGGGAAGGGCACAGTCTAAGATGATGGCAAATGGTACAAACGGTGGATGGGATCGGAAATCTTAGACCCTCCCAATAAACTGTCATCATCCCCGGCGGCGGTAAATTTGCTCTTTCCCCCTCCTCGGAAAGGCGCATGGGGAACACCGCCTCATCCCAGTATGCTTTTGTCCTTAACTCCTCCATATCTTCAAGCGTCAAGATGCTCTCAATCTCATCCGGAGACCTGTCGGTTTGGTGAGGGTTATTTTGTCTCACTCGGGTAGCAGGCTCTTTCCCTCTCCTTTGGTGTTTTCTGGGGGCCTCGGCATCAGTACGACGCTCGGATGGCCCAGCACCGCCCTCGGGGGCCGCAATGGCCACCGTAATCCTATGATCTTGGGGTCTTACGGCACTATTCAACACAGAGAACACTCTCTCTCCCTGCCTCTACATTTCCATCACGTTGTGCATCTATTCAAAAAGGTCGTTTACCCCTCCAGGAGCACGCTCGTTCATTCCTTGAACGGCGGCATCAACCTCTTCATCCCTGGCTTCAATCGGAGCCCGGGGCCACTGGAATAGCAGTAGGAATCTCCTCGCCTGGGGAAGCCCTGGCCATTGGAACTGCTGTAGGCACATTATCGTGAGGGGAAGAACTCCCCACTGACATCTCATCTATTTCCCTCACAAAGGCTTCTGCGTTGTTATTCGCCATATCTGGGGTTTTATTGGTTCTTGAGATTGGAAATTTCTCTCAGTAAAACTGACGGAGAAGGAGGCTTCTGGAAAGGATTCAATGGCAGAAAAGAATAGTTCTTCACTCAAGAGTTTCACACACTCAGCCTAAATCTAATGTTAGTACAAGGAAAATTAAAAAAATTATTAGGATTTACCTGAGATCTGAAAGAAAAGGGTTACTGGAGTTTGTGCAAGACTTGCAGAAGGTTTTGCTGTTGTTATGCTTAGAGAAGTCTGAATACGTGAAAGAGGCTCTAAGGCTCTGCAAATCCCTATTTATAGGGGAGAATTTGTGCTGATTAGGGCTGGGTTTTCAAAACGCAATCATTTCCCGCCTAGGAAATCCCCCCACTTTTGGTAACCGTCTCACGTCTCCCGGAGTGCACGCGTCCACGTTCCCACTCAGCATTTAATGCGGACGCGACTTCATTTAATGCGATGTCAGAACGTGTCCGTTACGGAAGCCAAGCGGTCACTTCCCTTGCAGAGGCTTGACCCTCGGATATTCAAAAATTCAAGGCTCGCTTCCCTTAAATTCTACAGTACGCTCAAGCGATACTACAGAATTTGGGGGGCAAAGTGATGGGATATAAAACCGCGTTCATATCGGAGCCGTCCACGTGTCACCACTTGGCGGCTGAGACATTGGACGCTCGCATTGATGGGCTCGTGGGCCAACCCAGCCCACTCGCTTGCTTACTAGTACAGGCCCTCGAGCCTCGGCCAACTATTCAGGTAAAGGGTCCGAGCCGACAGGCTTGACGCTCACATCTCGGCCCTCAGGGTTACCCTTCTCAGGAGGGCACCCACGAGAGGGCCCCGTTCCCGATGCTTGTGGTTTTGACGCTCAAGGGTCGTCATCCGCAGGGAACCTATCCGTGTGCCCTTCGAGCGTCACCAGCGCTCGAGTATGATCCTTCCCCACTGTGATGGATTCAAACCCTAGCGAATCGGACCTTGGGCCTTCCTCTCGTGCGACCCTCGCTAACAACCTCTGACACAAAGGTGGTGCGCACCTTGCACCTGACACGCCGCCTCCTTTTCAGAAATGTCATTCTCACAACCCCATGGGCTGCCACGTGTTAGGGCAACACAGGTTTGGAACCACACGGACAACTTATCCGATTTACCCTCACCCCTAACATATAAATAGGGAAGAACACATGCATTCTCCCCCAACTCATCTTCCACATACATACTGCATACATTGTTCTGGGCATTTTCCCTCACCTTCTCAAGCTCTATATTACTCTCACCACAGTTGCATCACCATTGCACCTTGCACTCTTGGTGTTATCCTAGCTGGAAGAACCCACGCTCAAGAGGAAACCCAGATCCTGAGGCCCTCACGCCTGTGATGGTCTTTCCCTTTCATACAAATATTAAGAGTGTTGTTGCATTTTAGGAAGTCCAGTTTCTTGCACCATCAAAGTTGTTGTTCAAGTTCTGTGTGTGGTAAGATAATTATATTTATATAGTTGTTCAATGATAATTTATGTATTATTTGTGTGTGTGTGTGTGTGTGTGTGTGTGTGTTTTGATTTTATGGTTTTCTCTTAATTTTTTGATAGAGAAATATATCCTTTTGAAGTATTGGTTCAAGTACGCTGCGTGAAAAGGTAAAATATTTTTTTCTTACATATTTTGTGGTATTATTTATATATTAATTTATATTTTTTCTTTGTGTTTTATGGTTTTCTTTTAATTTTTGGATAGAGAAATATATCCTTTTGAACCATTTTCTTTCTTACATATTTTGTGGTATTATTTATATATTAATATATAATTTTTTCTTCGTGTTTTAATACAAAAATATCTTTTTCTGAAGTTTTGTCAAGTGTACCGATCAGACCGACCTTCTTTTTGCCAACAGGGGTTGGTCAAGTGGTCTGAGGGTTCTTTCTCGAAGGCAAGGTCCCGGGTTCGAATCTCTTAGGCCACTTGAGGTGTGTATGTTAAAAAAAAAAAAAAAAAAAGTGTACCGATCAGTGATGAGGTAACTTCTATACTTATGGCCCACGAAAATTATGTTTCAAATCCCCTTTTTAAATGTAAAAACAATATCCACACATCAATTATGCTAACTTTAATTAAATTATATTTTTGTTGTAATTTTAAAATATTTTAATATTTATAAATTTATTTTTAAAATGTGGCATGATTCGTTAAGAAACGGAAATAGACAATCAACTTCATTAGGATGCACTAATTTTGGAAAGTAATTATTAGTATATTGGCTAAAAGATTTAATATTCTAAAATGAAAATCGAAAATCATTTATAAATATGTAAGAATTACATCCATGAGTCATAAATTGCTATAATTTTGCATTTTACTTTTGGGAGTCATAAGTTGCTACAATTTGTTGCTATAATTTTGGAGTTGGTTTTTGGACAATGAACGGTTTATTTATATTTAATGATCTTAAAATTAACTGTGCACATATATGTTAAAAATGGATAGAAAATATAAATAAAAATTTGAATTTAAAAATGGATATATATGTTTGCACATGTATTTTTTTTTCTTACATATTTTGTGGTATTATTTATATATTAATTTATAGTTTTTTCTCCGTGTTTTAATACAGAAATATCTTCTTCTCAAGTTTTGCTAAGTATCGATTAGTGACGAGGTAATTTCTATACATATCTTTAATTTGTTCGAAAATAATTTATATATTTGTTATCTATTTTTTTAATGATCTTAAAAGTAACTGTGCACATATATGTCAAAAATGGATTGAAAATATAAATAATTTTTTGAATTTAAAAATGGATATATAGGTTTGCATGAGATTAAAATATAAATATTTTCTCATTATTGCTATAAATATATGTTAAAAATGGATGGAAAATAAATTATAGAATGAATTAGTGGAGTAGTATTATGATTAATAAATTGAAAATTATATGTTTGTATATTGGCTTATTTTATATATAAAACTGACAATTTTCGCTTTTCATTAAATTATGTGTTTAATAATTTCACATTTATTTCCTACGAAAGGAGGAAGAATCGAAACTATAGTATATGCCCAGCAAAACTAAAGTTATATATTTAATTATTAAAGCATTTTTAATATTTTATTTATATTTAACATATCATTATACACATCTGATCCATTAAAATCATAGTGCTACTTTTTTTTTTCTGATTACATACGTATATTTATTTTATATTAATTTTAATACTTTTGGTTATCATTCTATATAACCCTTTAATCCTAATATGATATATTTTTTTTAATATTTGACTACAATGCAGAAGAGTTAAGAACTGTTGAACCTCCACTCGGGGTTGATAGAACACTTGGTAAGATATATATATATATATATATATATATATATATATATATATATATATATATATAAATATATAAATAATTTTTTAATCTTTACTTTTGATATATAACAGGAGATCAAGCACTTAATATTCATATTCCCCAAATTATAGTTATATTTTCTTTAATTTATTTAAAAAATTTTAGGTACAAACGAGAATATTGTGATTCAGAAAATTCGGGTTATGTCTATCAATCATGAGATTGGACAACCTCCATCGGTCTATGAACATGGACGTACAAGTACATTTCGGTTGCACATGAACCCACAGACAAGTTCAATTTTCTTTTATAGAATGAGCATTTTAGTCTAAAGTATTGTCGCACACTATCTTATTTATAATCATATAAAATCCTAATTTATAATCATATAAAATCCTAACTTATCTCTATCTATACATATATAATATAATGAATTCTTTAGGTGATCATACAAACAGAAAACTTGATTCAGAGGATGACATTTTTGTACCTAGCAGCGTTCCGGTGGTAGATAATAACGATGTCAATGCAAATTTATTAGTCTTACAAGATCAGGTGCATCGAGGTAATATTTTGCACATTATATTTTCTAATAGTTACTGCATTTTTAATAATAGTCATACATAAGATTTCCATTTTTCTATTCATTAATTTTGTGTTGTTTATAAGTTAGTTTAGTCATGTGTTATATGCTAATAACTTCTTCGGGCTTTGCAAAATAGATTTTCGATATTATGAATGTCTATAATGTTTTAGTGACGTACGAAATGGATAATCCCATGTATACTCCGAAAAAAATAGTTTGAATTATATATGTTTAAAATTTTTATCACCGTAAAAATTATCATAATATCATCATATATGAGAATTTAAACTTAGTCGGAATTATATACATTTTACATTTTTATCACCGTATATGTTTCGCAACAAAGCTACTTATTTCAAGAGCTTGCAAGAAAAAGTATGATAAAATTTTAATTTATTTAAAATTGACATATTTACATATATTTACACTTTCATTATTTTTAGGAAAATGGCGAAAAATTATTGCAAAACTATATAAGTTCTCTTCAAGGCCGTGCTTTCACATTTATTATTCCCGTACTACTGAGCTTTGCAAGACCAGATGTTCGATGCACGGTGAATTTCATTTTAGCCATTGATTGGTCTGAAGAGTACTTCTATCTTCCCGAGCGATTGCGTCTTTTGTAGACATAAATACAATGTTGGGTTCATGAATATAATTAAAATTATTGTTTTCTTATTATACTGAAATGTTATACTATGTTAGATTTATTATATACTATTACTGTTTCCGTGCATCGCACGGGGCATATACAAGTAATAATAAAGCAAGCGTCATTTATTCATTTCTATAACTATTATTTATTGATATCACAAATCGCTTTTATTCGAGCATAAATTAACCAAATGCACTTTAATAGGGATAGCTAAAAACAGAAATGGAAGTAAATCAGATGGAGTTGGTCAAATCATGGCCAAATCTCCATCCCTTTCATTTTGAATCACCTACCTTTTATTTCCTGAAATATTCAGATACGGTCTGCATACATATACACACACACACATAAAGTACAATTAAAGGACTTGTGCATACCCGAATATGGAATCGGAATCAAGGTAAAATAATAATAAAGCAAGTGTCATTTCTTCGTTTCTATAACTATTATTGATATCATAAATCACTTTTATTCGAGCACAAATTAACCAAGGGGGAATTATTAAACAGGACTAATAATGTTAAAAAGTTATCCTAAATCCCCTAATTTGAAAATTCTTCATTTGTGATCACCAATATAGCACATATTTTTTGTAAACCCCCCAAACACCTTAAAAGACTAGTTTACCCTCAAGTTTTACTCTGATACACACACGATTGATTCATCACCTTGCAACTAAACTCCCTCTGATTCTTCCCGCGATTCTGAGTCCACCGCCGCCGCCATCCCCGTCGTCGCAGCCATAAGCCTATTATCATAGCACCCCCAATTGTTGCTATTGGTATTTTGATTTGATAACCGAAACGGACACCACTTGTTTGATACGAAATCAAGAAAACCCAATCTGGGAAGATGGATTCCGGCAGCTTGGTGACTTGTTCGATTTGGTGTAGTGTATTTTTTTAAGGCGAAGATCATGTCTTTCAACTTCGGGAGAGCGATACGCCAGCTAGAGTGTTTTCGGAGATTAAGACCCATTGGCCTGCGTTCGATTGTGATACATATGTGGTGCAGTACAAGGCTGCCCATATGGAAGATGAATCATGGATTACTTTGAAGAAAGATCAAGATGTTGAGAGTATGGTGGCAGTGCATGGTCTAGCAAAACAACACATTGCAAAGTTGAGAGCAATTCAGCCCCCTTCAAGTTCATCTCAGAGAAAGTAGTCCCTATATTTTAATTTGCTCTGTTATATGGCTAATTTGGGATTGCGATGCATATGTGATGTGTTATTCGTTTGGCTTGTGTCTTATTTGAAAAGGGATGACCAGGGAATGACCTCGACAAGTCAAGCCCTAGTCGTTCATAATTCCAACAACAATGAATCCTGGAGTCGTTGCATCCGTCGTGTTGGACAAACCTTTAAGGATGCTAATGACTGTAGGGTTCATTTAAAAAATTATCACATTGCAGTGAATCGAAAGTTTAAATATATGAAGAATGATACTGATAAGATTATAGCTACTTGTCCGGATGAGAACTGCAACTGGAGGTTTTATGCCTCTTATTGTAGGAGAGACGGCGAGTTTGCTATAAGAAAGTTAAATGTTGACTAAGTTTGTGGTTTGGAAACTGTTACGAATAAAAGGTCACACCCCAATGCCGATTCAAATTGGGTTGCGGGTGTGACGAAGGCCCATATCATGGCAAATCCTAAATACAAACCGAAAGATATAGTTTCTTATATCAGGAACGAGCACAATGTGGAAATTCCATACCATACTGCCTGGCTGGGCAAGGAGATAGCACTACATGAAATCCATGGTTCTGATGTTGGGTCTTATAACCGACTCCATTGATATGTGGATGCTGTGAGACGTTCGAATCCCGACAGCATTTGTGATTTGGAGACAAAACAACCGGATAACAGGTTTAACGGCTTGTTTATGGCTTTGAATGCTTGTTTGGTAGGATTTCTTAGAGGTTGTAGGAAAATAGTTTTCCTTAACGGTACTCATATCAACAGCAAATTCAAAGGTCATTTGCTTTGTGCGACAGCGAAGGATGGGAACAATCAGTTGTTTACAATAGCATACGCTGTCATTCACTCAGAGAATTATGAGAATTGGGAATGGTTTTGCCAAAAGTTGAGACATGCTCTTGAAAGTCAACCTGTGCTTTGTGATTTTAGACAGTACAAATTCTTCTCCGACAGGCACCTGGGACTTGTTACGCATGTGCCAAGGGTATTTCCAGGCTGCCAACATGCATTCTGCCTCAGACATTTGGTGGATAACTTCAAAACTCAGGTATTTGTTTACTAACTAGTGTGATGAGTTGATATGTATGCTTCTTTTCTTGATAATAAAGTGGATGTTGGTTGTCATTATCGCAGGTCCTTAGGAAGCATTATCCCAAACTGAACAAAAAACATTGGACCAATGTGTTCAATGCAGCAGCATATGCTCCTACCAGGGTTGAGTACTCCCTTCACATCAACAAAATCCTTAAAGTAATGCCATTGGCCGCAGATTTCTTAAATAACTCCGCTCTTGAAAACTGGGCTAATTCATTATTTACCGGTAATCGATTTGGTATCATCAACAACAATATTGCAGAGTGTTGGAACAGTTGGGCGAAGGATGCGAGATCCCTCCCAATTGTTGCTTTGATTGACCGGATTAGGCAGCAGATAATGACCATGATGTGCAATAGAAGGGAGCAAAGTCATGAATGGCAAACGCACCTTTGTATGGATATAGAGGTGATGGTCAAGGCTGAATTTGAAGTAGGGAGGAGCTTGGATGTTGTGCGAGCCAACTCAGTGACATTTGAGGTGAATGAAGGGGAATTCCGACACACAGTAGACCTTGGCAAGCGGGAATGTTCTTGTAATTGCTGGCAGATCTTGAAGCTCCCCTGCAAACATGTTTGTGCATGCATTGACAAGAAAGGGTGGTCGGTATACGATTTTTGTGATGATGCTTATTTAGTTGAAACGTATAAAAAAGCATAGGAGAACATTATTTTTCCTGTACTAAATGCTGATATGGTCTCAAATGTCGAGGTTCAGATCATGCCTCCCGATGTGAGGCCTCAGCCTGGTCGACCGAAGAGGAATAGGTTCCCATCGCAGGTCGTCAAAGCTGTTACAGTATGCTCATCATGTAAAAGGTCTGGGCATAACAAGAGAACATCCAGGGGCCCTGTGTCAAATTGACTGTTTGTATGTTGTTGGGTATGTTGTTTAATTCTGGATCCTAATCACGTTTACATGATTTGTTTTCGCACAGAAACTGAATATTGGCCTAGATTTCAGTGGATGCTTGTCATTTTGGCCTGATGATGGACCTGGCAGGATGATATGTCTTTGGAAGAGGTCTATCTTGTCTTTGTTTTTTTGTGTTATATGGTGAATGACTCTAGTAATGCGTAATTGAAAGGGTGATTTGTCCAGTGAAACTGTAATAATGCGTAATTGGAAGGGTGAAGTGTCCAATGAAACTGTGGTAATACGTAATTGGAAGGGGACTTTGTCAAGTGAAACTGTAATAATGTGTAGTTGGAAGGGTGAAGTGTCAAGTGAAACTATAATAATGGATAATTGGATGGGGACTTTGTCCAGTGAAACTGTAATAATGCGTAATTGGATGGGGACTTTGTCAAGTGAAACTATAATAATGCGTAATCGGATGGGGACTTTGTAATAATGCGAACTGTAATAATGTGTAATCGGATGGGGACTTTGTCAAGTGAAACTGTAATAATGCGTAATTGGATGGGGTCTTTGTCAAGTGAAACTATAATAATGCGTAATTGGAAGGGTGAAGTGTCAAGTGAAACTGTAGTACTGCGTAATTGGAAGGGGAATTTGTCCAGTGAAACTGTAATAATGCGTAATTGAAAGGCGAGTGAAACTATACGTTAAGACGATTAATTGAATCATGATCACATCATTACAACATTGCAACGTTTACAATATTGATTGAATCATGAACACATCAGTACAACAATATAGTTATGAACAAGATTGTGATTAAAACATTGCAACATTAACAAGATTGATTGAATGATGATCACATCATTACAACAATATAGTTATGAACAAGATTGTGATTAAAACATTGCAACATTAACAACAACATATAATTGAATCATGATCACAGCATTACAACATTACAACATTATTAGTTTCAGTGATTCTATATTGTAACATGGTAACATTGTAACATTGACGCATTATTTTCCTTTCACTTGACAAATTTCCCATCCAATTACGCATTATTATAGTTTTACTTGACACTTCACCCTTCCAATTACGCATTATTACAGTTTCACTCGACACTTCACCCTTCCAATTACGCATCATTATAGTTTCACTTGACAAAGTCCCCATCCAATTACGCATTATTACAGTTTTACTTGACACTTCACCCTTCCAATTACGCATTATTACATTTTCACTTGACACTTCACCCTTCCAATTACGCATTATTACAGTTTCACTTGACAAAGTCCCTGTCCAATTACGTATTATTACAGTTTCACTTGACACTTCACCCTTCCAATTACGCATTATTACAGTTTCACTGGACACTTCACCCTTCCAATTACGCATTATTACAGTTTCACTTAACAAAGTCCCCATCCAATTACGCATCATTACAGTTTCACTTGACAAAGTCCCCATCCAATTAAGGATTATTACAGTTTCACTTGACAAAGTCCCCATCCAATTACGTATTACTACAATTTCACTGGACACTTCACCCTTTCAATTACGCATTACTACAGTTTCACTGGACACTTCACCCATTCAATCACGCATTATTTTGACACGCATAATACGTAAAAAATAGCCAAAAATAAATAACAATCCAATTGAAATTTCAATTATATAGATGATCCAGATTGTTTTTCTAGAAAGGCATTGGCTAACTTAAAGCGGTATTCGGCGATGTTGCATGTCTCGGCATATGTCCTGAACTCGTCAGTCTCTCGAACAAGCATTTCACCATACAGACACATTAATACACCACAGTCATTGCTCCCCTTATCCTGATTTCTCATTCCTGCCCGCACCAATTCCGTCTGTTTGTCACTTTTGACAACATTGTTCTTAATCCACAACTTCCAGAGGAAATCTGAGTATACTGCGACATCGGTGGCAGCTGCTTCTGTATGCATTGAGTTGTAGTGACTGAAACGTTTGTGCTCGGTCTCATACACCAACATATGCCAGTGAGAATTTGTCACTAGAGGGAAAATAATATAACGACATGAGAACATAACTGTTGAAGACACCTCGTTCAGGGTCATGACGTAGTCACTTTTCATCTGGTGCGTCATGAACTCGTTGATTGCAGATGGGACAATGTAAGGGACAGTCTTCTTCTTTGCCTTTCTTGTGCCCCTGTTCTTCAATTTCCCCACAAACTCAACTGACACATGAGGGTTAACAAAATGTACATCGTGGAATTTGGGCACAAGGTAACCAGGACTTGTTAGCAGGTCGTAATAGGACAGAATAACATTGTCATTGGTCTCCTTCCCCAAAATTAGATCTCGTAGATCGTACACGAAGACAAAACTCGTCTTACTTGTATACACAACATCATGGCTGCAAAAGATTATAATGATACAGTCAACAACATTCTGCCAACTAAACTCATTGAATTAATTAAGAACACTTACTTTTGCGCCTCCGTGTCGCTCATAATCAAATTAAATGCCCTATTTCGTTGCTCCTCAGTGACGACCTCACATCCTGGGGCCACCTTAGGCCTACTGTCCACTTGAGCTCCATCAAACACAAACACCTAATACATAATTATCCAATGACAAATCAAACACAAACGCATAGTTAAAAGACATTGTAATATTGAATCTTGTATGTAATATGTTCTCACATTTTCTTCCACACGCTCCCTCACATCGTTCTTCCTCTTCGATCTAACCTCAGCTCGTCCGGAATCACAATCACCTTCCCCATCCTCAATCAAATCAACTTGAACTCCTATATCAACACATTCTGGTGCCTCTTCCACACAAACCGTTTTAACTCCTTCATCGACACATTCAGGTGCCTCTTCCACACAAACGGTTTGAACTCCTTGATTGACACCTTGTGCTTTTTCTGCTACGCAAACAACTTGATCCCCTTCGTCAACAAAAACTTCTTCCTCCGCTCTGGACAGACTTCTCTCCATTTTGTTAGCCGCTCGTAAGGGAACAATCTGCATATTTTTAAATCAACAGTCTTTCTTACAAAGCGTTTGAATAAAATATGTATATTGGTTTAAATTACCAAAGATTACGGACTTACATCTGACAGGCAAATACTTTCCAGTTCCTTCTTCGCATTCTCTTTCGTACTAGGCAGTGCACTCCCTTTCCATTTAAACAACCGAGGGAATGCTGCCAACCTTCTTGAGATGCCAAACTTCTGGATTCGTTCATGAAACCATGCCTGACATAAACACTAACTTAAGTAGGTGTATATATAGGTATAAACGATACAATCTACAAAACTAAGCCAACGACTTACCAACAAACCCATAGTACATCCATCAAGAAAATCATGTTTATCCACAACATGTTTATCCACGCGTACTGTCCAAAACTGGACAAATCATCTACATACCAAATAAGCGCAGCAGGCACACGTACACTACTACGTGGGAACAACAAACAATTAAAAACGTATAAAATGTACATCCGTACAAAATCATCAATGTCATAGTTATCAGTCCTTTCGACGAATTCGTGCAGTTTACTCTCGATGTTAGCTCGGGAGACATTGTTTCCCTTATTGCCAAAATGCTTGATCAAGGTATTGGATTTACTCTTGCCCACAACCACGACAGGATGACCGGAATGCTGCATACCAATAACAATGTTGAATTCCTCCTCACAAAATAAAACTTCTTGGCTACCAAATTTAAATGTATTTGTGCTGCAGTTGTAGTAATCGAGCAACAACCCAACTCTGTTAATGCTCCCCTTCTGAACAGGCGCTCCCAAAAAAAAACCAAATGGCGATTTCTTAACTGCATCGAGTTGACCAGGAGACATTTGGTTACGAATTTTAGAGATAACCTCACTGAATCTCTCCAACACGTACTGATGTAAAATCGAATACACCCGCTTCTTCGAAAGAGTGCCCTCATCAGTCTCATGGATGTCTACCTCTGATCTTTTTCTCTTTCCCCTGCTTATTTCGGTCGGGGACGGAACAATCATCAACGCTGTCGTCGACATTGAGTGAACCATCTATCGAATAAAAATCGATTCAATGTTCCTTATTTAACAAACTCCTGAAACCCTTACTTGTTGAGTTAAAATCATCATTTACCAAATAGAAACTGGAATATGGCGGAAAAAAGTTGAATTTCTGACCATTTATGGAAGAAAACTAACCTCGACAGGTTGGGTGCGACGTACCTTCCTCTCAGATCTTACCATTTCAAGCAACGAGCTAAAACAGAGTGTTCGTCGTAGGGGCGTGGTTGGTAGCTTGTAGGGGTTTTGCCTCTAACGTGGGTGTGTGGGCCGTTCAGTCTCCAATAAGTTCTTCTACACTTGTCGACGGTGGTGTGCGGTGGTCTGCAGCGGAGGGCGGTGGCGGGAGATGGTGAAGAATGACAAATTCCCGCCGATGGAGGAGGGATTTGGATGCTTGGTATGGATTGTGATTATTCAATTTTAGCAGGGATACTTTGGTAATTTTAGGCGATTTAGGGGGTTTTGAAAAAATATGTTGTGTATTGGGGATGTAAAATAGTATGATTTCAAATTGGGGGGTTTAGGATAACATTGTTGCCTTATTAGGGATTGTTCAATAATTTGCCGATTAACCAAATGCACTTTAATAGGGATAGCTAAAAGCAAAAATGGAAGTAAATCACATGGAGTTGGTCAAATCAAGACTAAATCTCCAAGCCTTTCATTTTGAATCACCTACCTTTTATTTCGTAAAATATTTCTCTTTATCCCTCTGTAAAAAGGTTGAAAAAAATTAAGGCAGATACGCTCTACATACATACAGGCTAGAAAGCACGGACACGCACTACTAGAAAAACAGCCTGTAATGACGCCCTAATATGACGCTTTTGTTTTGCCGTCACCAAAAATGACCTATTGTGACGCTTGTCATTAATTACCATTTTATATTTAATTTAATTTATATATTGAATTTATTATTAAATGAATCCAAATTGTTGAGACATTTTTGTACTTACCGTCATAATAGATTGAAGATATTAAGACGCTATATTAAAAGCGTCTTAATATCATGTATTATCATGACGCTTTATATTAAAAGCGTCTTAATATAGTTAAATATATGGATTTTTGTGTGTTGTTTTCGGCTGAAAAAACCGAGGGAATCCTTACACAGAAAAGGGAGGGAAGAAATTTGGGGAAAAAAAATCGGGGAGGGAAGGTTCCCAATTTCATCTTCAATCTCAACACTACACTTCCAAATTGCCAAAATTTTCACCTGAAGAGAAGAAATTGCAGAAGCCACCGAATCGGAAGAAGTCGATCCTTCTAGGTTTTGAAAATCTGAGTATCTTTCTGGGTTTTGACTCCACCGGTGACGACGCTGTGGACCTCCACCATCAGCCTCCACCGCCGGCCGCATCCTCCTCTTTAAAGTAAAACGCAAAGATGAAACTTGCCGCCGCCGCCAAAGTTATAGGCGGAGTTTCGGCAATGAATATGGAGGGCGAAGACCCACTGAAGGCTAATTACGGAGTTATCGAGTTGAACGACCTGAATTCGAAGGAAGTGTTCGGTAAGAACTGGACAAAAGTAAAAAATTTGAATGATGAGTTGAAGGGGAAGTCGGTGTTGGTGCGGGGGCTAGCACAGGCGATCCGCGCCGTCGGAAGAAGATGGCTTTTGTCGTGGTTAGGGAGCGGGGGTATACTATGCAGTGCGTTTTGACTGTGAAGCCTGATGTGGTGAGCTCGCAGATGGTGAAGTTTACAACTTGCTTGAGCAGGGAGAGTATTGTTAACATCGAAGGAGAAATATCGGTGACTGATCAACCCATAAGTGGTACCACCCAACAGGTTTGTTTGTTTCGTGTAAATTGTCGAGGATGTTGAAAGAAATTTGGATTTGAATCTGGAACTATGTGATGTCTGGCTTCAGCTATATGTTTAGCAGACTATAGAATTCTCGGACCTTTTTCGTATGGGAACACGTTTTATATGCTAGCCAGCAGGCTTTTGTGTGTTTTTTGTGTATAAATTGGGAAGAGTTTTCAGATATGTTTGGATTTGAATCGGGAACACTTTGAATGTCTTGTTTAAGCTATACTTTTTGCTCATTATGTGATACAACTTATGTGCAGCTTCATATTGTTGAATAATGCATTTTCTTGTATAGTAAGTGAATTGACCTTCATCACGTTTAAACAAGCCAAATAGAATGGATGAGTGCTTATATTGGTGTGTTTTCTGATATTTTTGTAGGTAAATGTGAATTGTATATGTGTGCTTTCTATCTCTGGTCATTCAGAATCTTATGCTTGTTACAGTTTGTGTTGCTTAATAAAATGTCCCATAGATAGTTCCTGAAACAAGAAAACAGAACAATACTTGACTTGTATTTCATTTATTATTAGTTTGTTTCTGGCTTTGTGTATTGCAGACTTCCATATATTATCATGTCCTTTTGAGATGGATTATTTAGGTACCCTATGTTTGCAACTGTGCTTATATATCCTATACCTGTTAGCCACTTGGCTTGATTAGTTTATAATCGGAACGACTGAATTGTAATTTGAGGAATATGGTTGTCATTTCTTTTGTTCTTTTAACTATTGTATACCTGATTGGTTTATTCTTTTATTGTTATAGGTGGAAATTCAAGTGAGGAAACTCCATTGTGTGAACAGGGCTCATTCCAACCTGCCCATAAATATTGAGGATGTAGCTAGAAGAGAGGTTGAAATAGAAAGGGCCTTGCAGGTATCTTGCTATGTTTTAGTACATGTTCACTTTCAGACAAGAATGCATGCTTCACTTCTTTTATCTAGTAAACTAAATTGGGTGTTTGTTGAAAATGCAGGTAGGTGAGCAACTTGTTCGTGTAAATCAGGACACTCGCTTGAATTTCAGAGTCCTTGACATGCGCACTCCTGCTAATCAGGGGTTTTTTCGCATTCGGTGTTAAATTGAAAATGTAAGAACACGTGTATTCTGATTTTGCCTATGACTTTTACCTTTTTTTTTTGGCGATTGTCCTCAATTTCTATTTTTAATTTACATCAATCAGGTGATTGTTTGATTTACAACCATAATCATGGCCAAGTCTAAAAATATGCTAACCCATAATTTTTTACAGCTTCATGCAGATATTTAGGCAATTCTTGTTTTCTGAAGGTTTTATTGGTATCCATACGCCAAAATTTATTGCGGGCTCTAGTGAAAGTGGTTCAGCTGTGTTTAGATTTGATTACAAAGGAACACCTGCATGTCTGGTGCAGTCACCTCAGCTTCATAAACAAATGTCCATTTGTGGCGATTTTGGCCGTGTATTTGAGGTTGGTCCAGTTTTTAGGGCAGAGGACTCATTTACACACGGACATTTGTTTGAATTTACTGGACTTGATGTTGAAATGGAGATCAAGGAGCATTATTCAGAGGTATATGTGTATTATTTTCTTGGAACTTTACTATTTCTAGGGTCATTTTTTAGGTCATAACTGAGCTTATTTATGCAGGTGATGGACGTTGTCGATCGCTTATTTGTAACTATGTTCGACTATTTGAATTCAAACTGTTCAAAGGAGCTTGAAGCTATCGATAGACAATATCCTTTTGAGAAACTGAAGGTTCAGACATCAGTCAATTTTATGTTTATTTGATGGTATTTATAATGATTCGAAACTGATGAAGGAAATTAAAGTTTTTACTTATATCTGTCCTAAAAACTTAGAACTCTATATTCAAATACCTTTTGTTAGCTGATGCTCATTATTGAATTTGAATATGCAGTACTTGTGGAACACTCTACGGCTTATTTTCGAAGAGGGGGTTCAAATGCTGAAGGTAATAACTTAGTTTTGATATAATGTCGAAAGAGATCCAACTTTATTTTTATTTCAAGAGTAAATGTTCTACAAGAACTTCATTATGTAGATACTTGTAACAAAAAGCTATAGCAGTCAATGTATGTTTTGATATAATGTCGAAAGAGATCCAATTTTATTCAAATTGAGACCTTTTGTTTTCTAATGTATTTCTTTTCAGGTTATGTTGTATGATACAACCAGGAGACAATTGGGTAGCAGGTTTCTGAAAAAGATAGTAGGTCTGCAACTATCACAATTCTTCAAGAAATAAATCCCCATGTGGTAGGGAAAAATGAGACAACTAGCAACCAAGGGAAAGTAATGTACTTTTTTCTCTTCTATTTGCATATCTTTTCTCTGGTTTCATAGTGTTTTGAGTTCTTTCAGTGATATTTCAATTTATCAGTCCAACTTAGCTTTAGCAATATTGAATTGTTAGTACCACTCAGAAGCACTATTGATGTCTTTGTTACCTTCTTGCTTGTGCCTAACTTTACAAAATATCTGATTCCCAAGAATTTAATTCTTCTGCTTCCTTATTTCTGATGTTCGTGAATGGAATCCGGTTAATAGAATTTAAATTGAACCAGTGATTTAATGCAGGTGTTTGAAGTTAATAAATAGTAATTAGGTTAAATATATGAAATATAACAACGTGATGCAATTGGTATAATTTGTCTTGAGCAATTAAATATAGCTATGGTCTATGTAAGCATGTTTTTAGTTAGAGACTGCTATCTGATCAAGAAATTGTGAAATAACTTGAGAAGTTTGCTGGATTGGAAAGAATGGGGGTTAGGGTTTGTCTGTATTACATATTTGAATCTTAAATATTCTTAATGTTTGGATTACTACCAGAGATTTTTATTGTAATTGTTCTTTACAAATAAATCTAGGAAATTTTGTAGCGGATTCAGTAAAGTGCATTTTCTTGTTTCTCTTTTGACAAACTCACATCTCTTAGTATGTTTGTTATTGAATTTATTAAGATTACGTTGTTATATTTGTGCAGATTGTGAAGCCTTTCTAGACTTCGTGATTCAGGAAAGAAAGTATGCTTTCAGGGCTGAAATTCATACCGCGGGCCTAAATTGATAAAGTAAGCCCCCTTTTTGTCTTTGTGAAGATGAAAAAAATCTAGTAGGCTCATTTTCTTATTTTGTTAAATCAATTAGATGTGTGTGTAGCTTCAATCTTGCTTCTATATTAAATCCTCTTAATAGATATTTACTACTTAATATTGACTACAATAATGGAATTTTTATATCAAATCCGTGAGGAAATGAAGGTTTCTTTATTCCCCATTTTTTTTTCTTTATCACGTGTCTGTTTTTCCTTACCTTGATGCTTAACCCATTTCATATTATTTTCAGAAAGATGGAGGGGCGTTAAGAGATGCAGAAATTGGTGATGGTGAAGGAAATGGAGACAATGAACAGAATGATGATCATAGTAGGGTCGACCTTTTTGCAAAATGTTATACAAAAGATGGACAGACTTCTAATGCTACTGTAGCACTGGACAACTCCCCTCCAGAAACAACTAGAGTCCCTTCATCATCTTCATCTCGATTTCATGATACAACATTTCGCCCATCCACATCGTCATCAATGAACATTATTCCTCTACAGGTACATTTTGCCCATTCTTGATCCTTTGAACATTATTTTTTATAGACTTCATATGAAAATCTTCTGGATCTTGAGAGATGAATATGAATAGAAAGTTTAATTGTTGCTTAGTATTTTTTTTTAATCTAGGTTCTGAAAATATGGAGTCAAAAGGTTGTTTGAACTTTGAATCTAGGTTGTTGAAGAGAAGGTTAGAAAATCATTTCAATTATGGCCAAGTTTCACTTTCAAGAACTAGTTTTCACTTTCAAGAACTAGTTTCTTTGTTGCTTTTAAATTTTGATTAAAAATCAAGAACTTCCCATATATTGTCGGAGTCTGGCATAACTTATAAACAACTCAAACAAATATAACGAGAAATGCCTAGTACGTAGGAGAAAATCCCACTCATGAGACTTTAGCTTGTAAAGCTTATTCCATTTGTCCTATTTAGGATAAGAAATATGAATAATTAACTTTAGTTTATTACACAAAAGGGGAATTCAGACATGAATTGCAGTGGAAGGAGGATTTATATGCTATTTTAAGATGTGAAGTAAACTCACTTTGATAAAAGTAATGGTGTGATGGTATAGACTATATTCACGGAAATGAAATAGTTAATTTTTTTTAATAGATCATTGGTGGTTACTCAACTATCCTCATCAATTAGACTAAAACATATTCCCTATACGACATAGTTAAAATTGGTTAGTTTAAAAGGGTAATGGTACATATTGTAAATATTATTTTCCTTAATATGTATCTAATTATTTGATCTATTTGCTTCAACTAATTATATGGCTGTTTAGCAAAGTAAATGTCATGTCTTTTCTGATCTACTTGTAATCCCATGCATTTCACGTTCCGAATTAAAGCTTATAATATTCGGTGCCCCAAGGGAGAGCAAATGTCACACTTTTCTTTTTCCTTTTTCTTTTTGAAATGGGGAAGTAAGGTATTTAATTATTGCTAGCAACAAATGATGATAAGAGATTTCTTATTGTATGGTTATTATATTTCTGTGCATTTTTTAAAATCAGAATATTTTTTTTTTCGTAGTTTGTCAAGACAGTTTTTGATATTAATTTTCTTTTTTGGTTTGTTTAAATTATGTAGGTTGGATCAAAAGTGTTATTAAAGAGTATGTTTGATTCATCTAAAACCGTGGCGATTGGTTGTCTTCAAAGTTTAGATCCATCAAAAAGAGTTGGCCAAGTATTATTGGGAAATAATTGGTTCGAGGTGGTCATCCATGTTGCAGTGGAAGTTGAAGAAGAGTTAATTCGACCCACATCACATTTCAAAACTATTGGTGATGCAATTGGGGAGGTGGTTCCATGGCCAAAACATTTGGTAAGGGTTATTCATTAGCTCTAAGAAATTTTATTTCATACCTATTTCATATTGACTACAATAATGGATTTTTTATATAGGTTGCTATGGCTCAAGATTGACACCATTTGTGGGACTTAGTTTGTTTTAGTTTAATACCCAACTACTCTAAGTACTGTAAGTGGCCAGCTTTGATACTTCACCTTTTGTCATTTTTTTGGATTTGGCCAATATCATATATTAGGTACAAATTGTAATTAATATTATTTTGGATTGGAAATATTGTGCACATAGTATTATTATGTTATTTGATTGAGTTTTTTAAATTATGTTGTTATTTATATTTCTTTGTTTAGAGTAAATTTCTAGAATAGAATTACAATTATTAGGGACAATATAATTCCAATATTAATATTAATTGCATAATATTATGTATATCATGACGCTTTATTCCGTCATAATATATTTTATCGTGACGCTTTTATTCGTCATAATATCATGTAATGGGACGCTTTACTCCGTCATAATATCATTTAACGTGACACTTTATTTCATCCTAACATAGCTTATTGTGACGCTAACTTCCGTCATAACAAACTTTGTTATGACGCTTTCTCTCGTCATAATACAATTTATTGTGACGCTTTTCTTCGTCATAATTCCCTTGATTATGACTTTTTCCATCAGCATATCATACTTTTAATGACGCTTCATTGCGTCATGTTAACGTTTATTGTGACGCTTTTAAGTGTCCTATTAATAGTTAGTTAAAGTAGTTAAACATTAAACATGACGCTGAAAAGCGTCACAATATCATCACATATGACGCTGGAAAGCGTCACAATAACGCGGCTATAATGACGCTTTAAAGCGTCATAATAAAAGCGTCACAATAACCTATTGTCACGCTTACTTACGCGACGCTTTTAGTAAGCGTCACAAAATCGAAAGCGTCACAAAAGGCCACTTTTCATGACGCTTTTAGGTGTCACAAAAACCCGTTTTTCTAGTAGTGACGGCAAAAAAAGTGTCCGTGCAGTGTCCGACACGTGTCGGACACGGACACGCCTCGGACACGGCTTGGACACGTGTCGGATACGGCTGAAACGTGTCCGAAATAAAAAAAATTTAAAAAAAAATAGGACACGGTGTCGGACACGGCGGGGTGAAGTGTCCGACACGGCTCGGACACGGCGGAGCAAATTTTCTAATTAAATAAAGTTTTTTATGCATTTTTTAATATTTTTAGAATTTTTTGGGGTGAAAACTAAAATAACAAACTTATTCTAGTTTTTAATTATACATATTTTTTTAAAATATTTTATTTTATGGGGTCTTTTTTAAAAAGTACCTAAAAGTTGAAAAAATTTGCTTTAACTCCCCATTTTTAAAAAGTTCCTCTTTGCTCCCATTTTTAAAATACATCATTTGGGCATTTAAGTACGTGATTTCGGGGTTCGGGTACGAGATTCTTGAGTTTTTATACAACCATGGGGAGTTAAAGCAAATTTGGCCTGTCATCTAGGGAGCAAAGAGGAACTTTTTTAAAAATGGGGAGTTAAAGCAAATTTGAGTTCTTATGTGGGGATTTTTCGGGAATTTCCCGTTATTTTATCTAGATTATACTTATAAACTATTTTTATTTTTATATAAAATATTTTAATTTATATATAAAATATATTTATTTATATAAAATATAGCCGTGTCGGAGCCGTGTCGTGTCCTAAAATTTTTAAATAATCCGTATGGCCGTGTCCGTGTCCGTGTCGTGTCGTGTCGTGTCCGTGTCGCCGTGTCCGAATCCGTGCAACATAGCATACAGGTAAAAAAAAAAAAAAAAAAAAAAAGAGTTCAGTTAAAAGACTCGTGCATACCCGAATATGGAATCGGAATCATGGTATATGATCCAGCTACCCATTATTCACGAACAATCTCATTATCCAATTTTGAATAAAAATTGTATCTTAACCTAAATTGAAGCTTCGTGTCTTTACTCCACCCCGCCCGTCGCCCCCTTTTTCTCATTTTTTATCCTCATTTTGGCATGTTAGTTGCATTATATTGGTCCATTTTTGTTGCATTCAAAATGTGGAATCGTCCACCACAAACGCTCTCACACCCTGACCTGACAAGATTGTAAAGGGATAAATCACGGTAAATCTCAATCTATTTCTCAGAGAATCAATACGTATCTAGTGCGCACAAGAACTCATCACATCGGATAAAACTCTCATGTCTAGCTATATTTTAGACCTAGGTTATTAGCATTAGAAATTTTGGATTCTTAAGAAGTATATGTCAATTGTATATTATAAACTGGAGTTCTTTCCGCCCTTAGAAATCTGCATTTTTTTGAATTTTTTGAAATTGATAATATGCATTTAAGACACAGTAAATTACAGTCTGTAATTGCTCTAATTTTTTGAATCATTCCGTTATATGTTCATAAATTGCCTTTATTGTCCTGACGGTGTCTCACCAATGCCCAAGAAGGATTGGGTCGGATATGGCTCACCTTAAAGGTTGATGGTTGGTAGAATCCTTGAGAGGGCAGAATTCTAGTCTAGGGATAGAAATTGGTTCCAACGGGATAATGTTTTGTAGAATCCTTCAGAGGGCAGAATTCTAGTCTAGGGATAGAAGTCGGTTCCAACGGGATAAAGATACACTTAAGGCGGATCTGATAGCAAGAAGACAGACCCAGGAGAAATTGGGGGAAAATCAGTCGAAGCATATTCATTTAGAAAAATATACGATACGGTTAGTGTGATAGAGAGAAACTTCGGCGTTTTAGGTTTAAAGTCGAAGCATGTAAGAGATCATAATGTTGTGATTTTTGTTTCTTTTTGGTTATATAATGTTGTGATTGTTTGTTCTATTATTCATGTATTTTGCCTATCATGATTGGCAGAAAAACGACTATATATTACATGCTAGTTTTTCGTCTGGTGAAGGCACCGTGTAGAGAATGGCACAAAGAGCTCCCCACAGGGGCGCTTCTCTCCTATTACTTAAGCCTACTTTCTTCAAGATACGAAAGGAGCAGCCGAAAACAGGTGTGGTCGAGCGGAAAAAGACCAAAAGCTTAGACTTCCTTTTAATGCTCGCAACAATATGCATCATATTGATCTTTACCAACATATGGATGTTTACCTACCATCAAAAGATATTCTATTTTCTCCGGCCTCTTTGGGATAGTCCTCCATCACCCTTCGAGCGGTTACCGCATTATTATGCCGAAAATGTCTCCACGGATCACCTCTGTCGTCTCCACGGTTGGTCCCCACGCTCGGAGCCCCGCCGAGTGTTTGACGGAATTATATTCAGCAATGAATTAGACTTGTTGGAGATAAGGTGGAAAGAACTTTACCCATATGTAACTAAATTCGTCATCTTGGAATCAAACACAACCTTCACAGGTACTGAATGACTTTTTGGTTATTATACTGAAAATTTTGCGTTATTATACTGAATGACTTTTTGGTTATTAAAGATTAATTTTTAACCCAATTGGATAATAGTCAGCCCTCAAAAAAACAATGCAGGTATCCCCAAACCACTCAACTTCGCTACGAATCGTGACAGATTTGCCTTCGCCAAGGACAAAATCATCCACAACATATTTCCCGGCCGTGTTGCTTCATACGGCAGAAGTGAAGACCCTTTTAAAATGGAACAAGCACAACGTGTGGCTATGAATGGACTGCTTCGTTGGGCGGGTATTTCTGCTGGCGACCTTCTTATTATGTCGGATATTGACGAAATACCGAGTCCTCATACTATTAAACTATTGCAGTGGTGTGAAGGGATTCCGGATGTACTTCATCTCGAATTGAAGCATTATTTATACTCGTTCGAGTTTCCTGTTGATTATAGCAGCTGGCGTGCTACCGTGCATATTTACAATAGGTGGACGCAATATCGCCATTCTCGCCAGGCGGATGTTATTCTCTCTGATGCAGGTTGGCATTCTTGCTTTTGCTCGAGATGTATTTTAAGATTTTTTTTGTAGCTTTTGCTTGAGGGTATATTTTAAGATTTTTCGTTGTTAGAAATTCGAAGTTTTAATCCAATTAACAGAAAAATTTTCATAGTTGATGATTTACTTAAAAATGTTAGGAAAAAATCTCATAGAAGAACACCTTAAATTTGAAGAAAGGCTACGAGACCCTAATCAATCAATCTGTGGGGTATTTGCTCAAGAAAGGCTACCATTAACACCCTTATCAATCAATCTGTGGGGTATTTGTCCAAATCAATGTGTTTTTGTATAACTTATCAAGTATGAGGATTTTTTTCCATATTCGTAATTATCTCTATACGTAAGACCAACTAAAAGAAGGGAAAATTTTTGAATAGTACCAAAAAGTTGAAAAAATTCCTTTTAGGTCCCCAATTTTGAAAAAGTTCTCATTCAATCCCCAATTGAAAAACAAAATTCCTTTTAGGTCCCCACAAATAGTACATGTTCGTACATTGTCTTTAGGAATTTCGTACATTTTTTAGGGAATTGCGTATAAAAATCCCAGAATCTCGTATATACGAGATTTCGGGGTTTTTATACGCAATTTCCTAAAAATTGTACGCAATTCCTGAATTATTATACAACCTTGGGGAGTGAAAAGAAATTTTAGTTTTTCAATTGGGGAGTGAACAGGAACTTTTTCAAAACTGGGGAGTGAAAAGGAAATTCAGTTTACACTTGGGGATTTTTGAGGAATTATCCGCTAAAAGAACAGTACAGTTCTCATGTAAAAATAATTATAATTAATTTTGGCGTTAGTAAATGCTGTCATGGAATACTTTCGGACTAAATTACCTATTGAACCGGTCCAGAATTTTTATATATTTCAGAAATTCATCTTGTAACGCGTGTAAATAAACGAATAACATGATTTGTTGATTGAGATTCTTAATTATTCTCTCCGATGCAGGTTGGCATTGTAGCTTTTGCTTCCGATATCTAAAAGACTTCGCCTTTAAAATGACTGCTTATAGTCATGCTGATAGAGTGCGGAGGAAAAAATTTTTGGAATATCCTAGGATTCAGAAATTAATATGTAGAGGAGATGATTTATTCGACATGTTGCCCGAAGAATATTCATTTCAAGATTTGATTAAAAAGATGGGTTCGATTCCCAGGTCAGCTTCTGCTGTTCATCTTCCTACTTATTTGATTGAGAATGCGGAGAAGTTCAAGTTCCTTTTACCTGGAGGTTGTTTGCGTTCGCCTGGGTAAATATAAGTTCGATTTGGATTCAAATGTGAGATTGCATATTGCAATATGTTATATGTTTTTATCGATAAGGAGGATGTTTCTAAATTACTCTTGAAAAAGCATCCAAGAGGTTGAGACTATGAATGATTTTCTAGTTGTCTCAAATATGAGTAAATTGCACCCATCATCCGTGTTATGACAAACTATCATAAAAAAACTCTATATTGCAAAAACTATTATAAAAAAGCCTGTAAGTTTTAAAACCTACCTGAACGCGCTGAATATTTTACACGTATCAAAATCTCTTTCTTTAAACTAAAACTTAGCCCAAAAACCCCTATGTTTATAAAAATATGCATAAAAAATCCTAGCGCCTTAAATAAATTTATATATACCACATAAATGAATTTTACAAAGAACTGCAAAAATTTTTAGAAACATTAAAATGTATGTTTACAAATAATTTATATATAAATAATTCAAAAATCTCTAAAACCCATAAAACTCTATAAATCAAGATTCAAAAAATTAAAAAATCTTCAAAAAGAACATGAATAAAAGATGTAAAAAGTTTCTTACAAGATGTTAATATAAAGTAAAATATATAAGGAAGGTTACTAAATAAAATGCAACAGTTGAAGAAATTATCATTTTTTACAAGGAAAGATTTAATTTTAATCCAATAAAAAAATTAAATTTACATGAAAAGAAAAAAATTGTGCTTACAAATAATATTGACATAACAAATAAAAAACCTATAATTAAAATATTTTATAACTCAAATATATGTTATAAAGCCAAACAAATATACAAAACAAAGTCTTGCAAATACTATAAAGAAAGAATAAAACTATGTAGAAAAAGAGATTAGATTTTATCTAAATTCATTATTTATATGAATAAAATACAAAAGCAACTTATAAATTATCAAAAACAATTACGAAAGCAAAAACAAAATTTAGAAATATATCATGGAGAATTAGATTTTTTTCTTGATACATAATTTTGAAAATAAAAAAGAACTTTATAAAAAATATTTAAAAAGATTACATCAATTATTAACATACTACGAATGTTTATAAAATATTTTAGGATCTATTTGAAAGATTTTAGAAACTCTGGGGTCAAAATTGAGAATATACAAACTAAAAGATCATTTATAAAAACACAAAATTATAATAAATATGAAGATATCGGTAAAAATGGCACAACTCCTGCATAAAACACACTTGCTAGGTCGAGAGTTTTTCGTGCAAATGGGCTTAAATATTTGTATAACTAATGGGCTATATTTATTATTTATTAGGTTACTTAGGTTTTAAAAGTTTGGGCTCGGAAAGGTCGGGGTGGGCGCGGGACGGGGAGTTCGGGATTCGGGGAATTCGGGATCGGGTAGTTCGGGATCGGAATGGAAAATTTGGAGCCCGAGCCCGTCCCGCAAATGTCGGATACCCGACCTATCGGGGATCGGGATCGGGTTCGGGGAGCCCGAATATTTCTGTATTTTTTTAATCAATTAATTTTGGGTTGGGCTTGGGCTGTCTTTATATTTTGTAATGGACCATTGGACCAAATAAAAAAACTGCAGTGGCTCGTGGGGAACTTGGGACATATTTTTTATTTATAATAATACAACTCAATACCCATATTTATAATAATACAATTACAACCCATATTTTTTAGAATCAAGGATTGTAGTCTACACTCTATAGAAGCAAAAGCAACCAAATTACCAAGTTTATATCTTACAGAAAGTCAGAAACACAATATTAGCATTCAATGCTATTTAAACAGGTACAAAACAAAAGTAATGGAGAAGTTCATAACTCCATATAGGCCACAACAATCAGCATTAGTCCATTACAGAAGCATAAAGCATTAAAAAAAATTGAGAAGCAACACCAAGTTCAATGGGATTGCAGTTTTCCATTTTGAATCGTTCTAAAATCCTTTTAATATAAGGTTCCTATGAGAGACCAAGTAATCTCTTAGAACGATCATGATGGATTTTTACTCCAAGTATATATTCTGCTTCTCCCAAATCCTTCATCTCAAAATTTGAGGATAACCATTTCTTAATGGCAATAAGATATTCTTTGTCGTTTGATGCTAACAAAATATCATCAACATAGAGTGATAGAATTACAAACTTTTCTTTGGACCTTTTCACATAAACACAATGGTCTTCATCAATCATGACAAAGTTATATGAGATTATCGCTCGATGAAATCTCAAATACCACTGCCTAGAAGACTGCTTCAATCCGTAAATTGATTTCTTTAATTTACAGACCTTATTTTCTTGACCTTTGAGAATAAAACCTATTGGTTGAACCATATAGATTTATTCTTCAAGTTCTCCATTGAGAAATGCAGTCTTTACGTCCATTTGATGTAATTTCAAATCCATGTTGGCTACGATGGCCAAAAGAAGGCGAATGGAGGCAAATCTCACCATTGGCGAAAAGGTTTCTTCATAGTCAATACCCTCTTGTTGAGTATAACCTTTTGCTACCAAGCGAGTTTTATACCTCTCAATTGATCCATCAGCTTTACGCTTAATCTTGAGAACCCACTTGTTCCCAATAGCCTTTCGTCCTTGTGGGAGGTCAACTAATTCCCACACTTTATTTGACTTCATAAACTTCATTTCTTCTTCCATTGCATTTTTCCACTTATCCTTAGCGGGACATGATAGAGCCTCACTTACGGTTTTAGGCTCATCAATATCTTCTGAACAGATTTCAATGTTCTGCATTTCAGACTTATCCTTACTATCAAGACAAGTCATAAAAGTATAACCCTCAATGTCAAAGTGTCGTTTTTGCATGATTTTCCTACTAGTCTTTCGAGAATGAGATTCAAAGGAATTATCCAAATTCAAATTGCTCTCACTTGGATCAAGTGGTAACGAATTATCTTCTGTTTCCACTGATCCACATTGTACGGGGCTATCTTTTGAATCTACCAACTCAAATAGAGGTTCTTTTTCTTTTATTTCACCCCTCTTAGGAAAATTCCTTTCCAGAAAATCTGCATTTCTCGATTCAATTTCAGTTACACTTCCATCGTCTTGTTCTCCGATGAACACATAACCCTTAGATTGATCAGAGTATCGTATGAAGATACATTTTCGTCCTCGAGGGCCTAACTTTCCATATTTGTTGAAAGAATCAAGAGTATAGGCTGCACATCCCCAAGGTCTAAGGTTATCAAGGATCGGTTTCCTACCTTTCCAAAGTTCATAAGGAGTAGAAGGTACTGATTTTGTAGGAACTCTGTTCAAGATATAAGACGCAGTTAATAAGGCATCTCCCCAAAAGGAAATTGGCAAGTTAGCCTGCGCCATCATGGATCTTACCATATCCAACAATATCCTATTCCTCATTTCTGTAACACCATTTTGTTGCAGTGTGTGTGGAATAGTCAATTGCCATGTAATTCCTTTTTCATTACATAAAATTTTAAATTGATCTGATAGATATTCACGCCCTCGATCAGTTCTTAGTGTTTTGATCCTTCTGTCTAATTGATTTTCAACCTCATTTATGTATTGTCTAAAACAATCCAATGCTTCAGACTTGTGTGAAATCAAATAGACATGACCAAAATGTGTGAAATCATCTATGAAAGTAATGAAATAAGAAGCTCCATGTCTCACTCTAACACTCATAGGACCACAAATGTCAGAGTGAATCAAATGCAATGGGTATTCGGCTCGTGTAGCCTTTCCAAATGGTTTACTTGTCATTTTTCCAGCAAGACAGTTTTCACATACAGACAAATCAACTTTAGAGATAGGGCCTACAAGCCCATCTCGTGACAGTCGATTCATCCTATCTTGCCCTATGTGACCTAATCTAGCATGTCAAACATCCACATCAATATTTGCATAGCTAGAAGAACTTACATTAAACGAAGTACATTGGTCCACATAGTAGTCAAACATATGTCTTTTACAATTTAACACGATAAAACCATCCCTAATAAGTCCACTACCGTAATATGCATCACCATAGTAAAGTTTAACAGTGTCACTAGTAAATATCAAGCTATATCCTAACTTTAATAGAACAACAATAGATACTAGATTCCGTCAAATAGGACATCATGTAGAATAATGACCTTGCCTTCTTGCAATTCCCACTTGCAAGTACCAATACCCTTTACTTCTACTCGGGTATTGTTGCCTACATATATCCACCTCGTATTGGCGGGAACTCAGCAAAAATCTACAAATGCCTCTCGGTCCCTAGTCACATGGTCTGTTGCCCCTAAGTCCACAATCCACACAAGACAAGATTCAGTTAATAAGACAATGCTCGAGACATAAGCATGACTAGATAAAGCAAATGCAAGTGCTACTTTGTCCTTAGGTGGCTAAGGACATTCTCGAGAAAAGTGACCTAGAGTGTCACAAATGAAGCACTTCATCTTGGTCTTATCTTTCTTCTTTCCAAACCGCTTTCTTTTGGATTTATTATTGTTGCTGCGGTTAGGATCGTTATTCTTCTTATGCCCTTTGGCAAACCTCTTCCCTTTGTTCCTTTTGAAGTTCCACTTAGGCTTAAACCCCATAGGTTTCTTGGAACTACTTTCGGCAACAAATGCACTCGCCATAACCTTTGTAGCACTAAGGCGCTCGTCTACGAGTTCAACATGGCAAGCAACATCAGCAAAAGTTTTGATGTTATCACTATGAGTGAGATTAACTTTCATATGCTCCCACTGCTCTGGAAGAGATCGGATTACAGCTTGAATTTGTTGCTCGTCAGAGAGGGTGTGTCCAGCTGACCTAAGTTCAGTTATCATGTTCGACATCACCCTTAAATGTTGTTTCATGTTATGATCAGGGCGTTTCTTATAGGTTTAAAACTTGATAGTCAACTACCTTAAACGATTGACCGATGTACCTCCATATTTTTCTCTGAGGTAAACCCAAATGTCATGAGCAGTATTATGCTGCTCGCACTCGTGGATCAAATCATCCACCACAGAGCTTACCAGGATACCCCGAGCTATGGAATTTTTCTTTTTCCATGCCTGGTAAACCTCTTGGTCCCTCCTCTACTGAGCAGTATTGCCACACGTAGATCTTCCATGATTTGATTGATACCCTCCAAGGCATCTTGCTTATCAAGCACGTACCAAATCTTATAACGCCAGGTGTCATAGTTGTCACCATTCAACTTTTCACCCTTGTTCAGATCATCATGGTCTAGTTGAAAGGAAGTGAGAGCTTAAATGATTAATATTGCTAAACACATATAATTCTGTACAAATCATTTAACATCTACAATAATTTGAGACTAAGTTTTGAATCGACAGAGAACAATGTTCTCGATCATCATCTAGCCCAAGTCTCTAATTACCATAAATTAAAGTCAAATATTTAAGTACAAAAACTAATGTTCTAAGGGATCTTATCAACCCAAAGAACTCCTACTCGAATCAAGCATAATCGATTCAATCATGCAAAAAATTAAAATTACATAACATAGAGCACGTATTTTCACATAAGTAAAGTACTAAATATATAGATTTGCATGTGTAAATAAACACGAAAAGACAATGTTATTACAACTGGAAATAAGCCACACTATCTAGGAGTGGAGATGATGAACATGATCAAACTTCTTCCCTTTTATAGCTTCTACCCACAGTCGTCTCTCTATGTACTTTGATATTTCAAGCCATATGAATCATGTTCTAGCATATTTAAGAGGATCTTTCTTTTTCTTTTCCAAAAGACCTTTCTAATTACCCTCTTCTCGAGTGAGAAACAGAGACCGTAACTGACGTGGGTTTGAGTGCATACTTCGAAACATGGTTAATTGCAACTTTACTCTTGTTTCGACTTTCCACTCTTTAAACATTTCCTCTTTCACCACAGAAAGAGTCTTATCACACCCAACTCTCTCACGAACTCTATAGAAAGGGAGTCTGTATTATCACACCCAACTCTCTCACGAACTCTATAGAAAGGGAGTCTGTAACGTTTTCTTAGGGAAGCCATCCACACGAGCATTAGAGCACAATGATTGTGAAAAATGGATTGGTGTCCCAAATAGAGTAGCTCACTACTCAACCTTTCCATATTAGTAAAATGCTCCGGAAGAGTATCCCATGTTCGCATCTTATAGAAAAGGAACTCTCGAGTTTTCTGGGCTCTTTGTGGGGCTACTAGATCCCTATTCCTCCCTCGGAGTATTCTCTGGGTGTGAATTATTCTTGCCATACCTTAAAAAAAAAATTCGAACGTTGATATTAGGATATTATATTCTAATTTTCATGTATAATGAACAAACTCATATGCTCATATTCAAATAAATAAATACACGAGAAAACATATTTTCTCAAGCGTAATTTCGGAGCACGTATTCATTTATTCACAAAAATTAAATATTATATATTCAAACGACCCTCCAAAAAATTCACCCAATAATTCTCCAAACCATAATATATATCCTCTTCATATTCATTTTTAAATAATTCAAAATATTGAAAAATGAATCCACTTTGCCCGAAAAACAAAATAAATTGAAGAAATATTTGAAACAGATTTTAATAAAACAAATCCGACATTGAACAAGTCACAAAGGCTTCTAGTAGCCCATTGGTTTGGGAGTCACTTAGCCAACGCTTGGTTGCATGTTCGATTCCCATTGTTCCCAAACAATTTTGATTTTTGATTCATTTTCCATAATATTCAAAAACAAAGGATAAATTCAATTTTCAACCACCATTTTCAAAACTGTTTGGTTTAGCCTGACTGTTAGAATGACCAAGAATAATGGGCAGGTTGCGGGTTCGTTCCCGGGTTGGCGAGAATTTATTTATTTTTTAATAATTTTAAAAAAAGGTATTGTTCATCGTCTTTCACACTAGATTTCCATAAAAACGTCAAAAACTTCAAAAATTCATATAAAAACCAAAACTAAACTGTTTTTCATGAATTTTATATCGATTTGAAGCATATTGCATGAACTACACAATCATATAAGTTTCATGCCTTAAATCAAAACATACAAAACATAACATGCTTCTCAAGTTTCAATTTTCACAAATAGAAACACAAAATTCTCATAATATACAGATATGATTTCAATGAAATTTCACAGACATGATCCTCAACATGAAAACTTCATACAACAAAATTTTTGAAGACTATCATGCACAATTCGTCAATCTGCCATTTTTGTATGTTCAAGAATTCAAAGAACAAATTTCTTCACATGTACAACAAATAGCACGTAAAATCATCAGGAACACATCTTCTCATGCTCTAATACCACTGAAGATTTAAACTTACTAAGCGGAATAAATAAATCTTCAAACATACCTTAATTCTACGGATCGTTTGAGATGGTTCACAGATTCTTTGCTTGAATTCTTCATGTACAAGCGGTCCAAGTTTGCTCAGGACAAACAGACTTAATTCCAAGACTTAAGTGCTTTGATATTTGGATATGGTGAATAGAGAATTACACACTATTCTCTCACAAAGATTTCTGTATTGCATGATGTGGGATTTCTGTCTTATCTGAGAATATTGATAGATTGATTGTATTTCTTGGAGGGAGACATTTCTCTCTATTTATTTGACGGGAGTTGGAATAACTTCCCTTTCAAATTCAAACTCTCCCACCAACCCATTTATCTAATATGGGTTTCGGGTCAACCCATGGGCGACCCGTTTTATATTTCCAACATGAGCTCCTCAGCTTCCTCTTGGGTGCAACCATGAGTGCATCCCGAGAAAGCCAACATGACCATTTCATATCTCAAATGCAATGCTAAATAGGGTCCCTTTTGTTGAATGATGATATGAATTAATTTCTTTCCGAGGGACTCAATTTCAGGTGTAAATTTTAATGCCTGAAAATTGACAACCAATGCTTCACTACCTCTACCGCTAACTGACGACGTACTATTTCTAACACTAGGTACGAAGTTGTTGCGTATTTTACATGGTGACGTAGACGGGGACCATTTGAATATTCCCGTGAACCTACGTGGAATGGTCCCCCACTTGAATATTCCCCTGAATTCTACGTGGAATGGTCGTCCTGAGAATCACATTTACATTCTCAGGGGTATTCGTAATTTCTCAAACTTCATTGGATAATCCATATTTTTATAATTTCTCAAATCGGATTGGGGAATCCGTATTTTAGTTACACTTTAGGGGAGTGTGTAATCATCCTATTTATAAAGATAATAATTAAAGGATCGCAGCACAAAATTACAATAATATCTGGTGCAGATCAATCCAAAAAATCATATGGAACCTAATGAACTCCAACGACACCAAAGCAAAAGATAAAGGAACTAACCAGCCATGCATCTTACGTCATATCTTGTCAAAAATTACCTCAAGTTCTAAACATTGATCAGAAAACTCGCACATATCTACCAATAGTTATGAATAGGAAAAACAAGCAAGGTTAGACAAGAAGCAAATTGGTATTCAATTCCTTATTTACGATGATTTTGCTTTCCCAATCTTTTTGCTGAATCCCTTATGCTCTTAGACTCGTTACCATTGCTTTGATGAATGCTATCTGGTTTCTTTTTGCGTGTTCCTGCTTGAGAGAACCTGCTATGCTGGTAAGATTGTATGGCTAAATCATTAAGTTCTTGCAAGGGCGTGAGAACCCTTACAACGTCATCCATAGAAGGTCGGGACTTAGTATCCCGGCTAAGGCAACTGAAAGCTAACTGTGATACTTTTTGTACACCTTTGATTGAGTAATTAAGTTCCAATCGAGGATCCACTAGTTGATAAACCTTGCGTTTGTCCGATAAATACGGTCGTGCCCATGTAACAAGATTTTGTTCACCACTAGGTCGTTTCTTGTCCATCGATCTTCTACCCGTTAAAATTTCCAACAGCACAACACCGAAACTATAAACATCACTCTTTGAGGTCAGGTGTCCTGGAAATGGGAAAAAAAGGTTTAGATTACCAGTTATATCGCTTCCAGGAAAAGGGATCAACTTAATATTATTCTGGGAAAATTACATATGTTATCCATGAATTTAGGATAATTACGACACAATCTTTCGAGTATTATTAATTATACTAGGATATTGACATTTTATTTTTTGACTTATTTACGTCTAAACCTCAAATGAGTTTTTAAATAACAGAACATCTCCACATTTAGATTTATTAACATTAAACACTCAAATAAATTTTAAAATTACAAATAACCTCCCCTCCATAAGAAAACTCATTTAAAAACTATAGTATTCATGGGGTCTCGATGTAAAAATTCATTTGTGGGTGTGTTCTATTATTTAAAAACTCATTTAGATTTAAAATTTTGATGTAATTATCAAGAATCTTAGCGGAGAAGTAGTTATTTGTAATTTTAAAATTTATTTGGGTGTTCTATGTTATTTAATCTAAATGTAAAGGTTGTTTTATTATTTAAAAACTCATTGGGTGTTGATGTAAATGATCCTTTATTTTTAATATAGAACATCCTTTTAAGCTGGGTGTAATTGTAATATCGCAAATAGAAATGTTTTAAACTAAATTAAAATATTAGAGACCTGAATATTATAACTAATATTTGATATATTAGTTTGTAATTACCCTAAACTCATCAATAATAAATACAATTAGTCAATTATCTCCATTATTTTTATAACTCATACCTGTCATTACATACTCTGGCGCGGCGTAGCCATACGTTCCAACAACCCGTGTTGAGACATGAGTTTTGTCTCCTTGTGGGCCGGCTTTAGCCAAACCAAAGTCGGAAAGCTTTGCATTATATTCCTAAAATAATGTATTTTCATCAGAAGTTTGACCATTCAACAAATAGACAAAGTTTTAGCCAAATCAAAGTCGGCGAGCTTAATTTGCATTGTATTCCTGAGAAAATGTGAAGTATTTTCATTAGAAGTTTGATCATTCAACAAATAGAATCAAATAGTCTTCTTTAACGGAAACTTCCAATTTTTTTTGTCGGTCTCAAAAATTTACCAATTAATATTCGACAATGCTAATAAGGATTATTATAGGCATATTGCGGTTTACGGTTTTCGTCCTCTCAATTAATGTTTAGAAGTTGACTCATTATCTCCAAATTACAACAAAAATTCACATATGACATAAATTGTAAAATCCATATCTCCAATTTTAAATGTTTTTAGTGTCTAATACCACACACACATAATGTACACATATTTTTAAGCGTAAATTAGTATTTCCCTTAATTCAATCATTGTTTAACAAATCACGAACTGTTAGACGCAATAATTTTTATTTTTAAAACTATTTGATTCATCCTAATTTAGTGTGTTGATGTTGATAGGAATTTGGAAGACAGATCTTGAAATTAGCTTTGAAAAAAAGATCAATGGCGAAGTATGAGAATGGTGGAGTCGTCATCCCCAGTAAAGATTCCACGAGGTATATATTTATTGACAACTTCCTTCCAAAATTGGATATTTTCTCCAATCATAGACAACTTAATGTTTTTTTAGTTGGATAGTTATTGTATGCTCCACCAAATAATTTCGACTGTCCCAAGTTGATGGGATTTTGCAGCTGAACTTCAGACCAATGTTTTAAAAATCGGACCGGACCGGACGGTCGGACCGCCCGGAAGGACGAATCGGTCATCACCCCAAAACCGTTCGCACTCAAAAACCGCTCTATTTTGTGAAAACCGTTTCGAACCGCGGTTGGACCGTTCGGACCGTAAAACCGTTCCCGGGTCAAGTGAACCGTTCGATTTTTTAAAAAACAATAAATTGATAAAATTAAACCCCAATTTTTCTAATTTTCTGTATTTTTCTCCACTATTTCTATATGTTTTATGCAACCACTTCTTCAAAACTAATGTATTATGTATTTTTATTTAATTTGGGATGATTATTTTCTTGTCTCGGACTTTTGAACTTTAAATATTCATGTTACGAATCATGAATTATGAATTTGTGTTTTATTTTAGTTCATAATCTTTGGTTTTTAATTCATTGTTTATAATATTCTTATATTTGCATATTATATTTGTATATAAATTGAGAAAATATAAAAGTAAATTTTAAAATATGTTTTATTATTTATTATTTATAAATATTTAATATTTAATATTATTTATGACATAATTATGACATCACCGGTTCGACCACGGTTGATCCAACGGTTGAACCAGTGACCCTTGACCCAATTGATTTTCCGGTTCGCATAACGGTCCGGTTTTTAAAACATTGCTTCAGACTTCCAGATTTACGTTTTACGTGTGACACAGATCAGCTCTTGATCTCTTTCAGGGTTAGAAATATAATATTTTTTTAAAAAAAATTAGAACGTATCCAGTGTAATAATTTATAATTACATATGTCTATTCAACATAATATCTTAGAGTCGAATAAAAATGAAGATCAGAAGAATAAAAAAGTAAAAGTTGCATTTGCCTTCTATCATATTAAAACTTTAAGAAATGATCGAAATAATAAAAGACTAATTTATCCTTATTAAAAATATGTCTACATTATGGGTGTGGTATTTAGGCATCAAAAACCATTTAAAACTAGACCGTTTAAAAAAATCACATAGATAGAATGGCAGTTTGCAATGAAAATAAATTTGGATAATAAAATATAAAAGCGAGTACAATTCGGATTGCAAAAAATATTTATCTTTGACATATATATATATATATAACTTGTGAAATAACTTGTGATTTTAGGAATAGATTCTTTTACCCGTATAGAAATGATAAATAATTATATTAACCCCTTAAATTATAAATTTGTGGTAAAATTAAGAAAGTTATATAACCGAAAGCAAATATAATAGCCTATCGAGAGATGCCCCAAATATTAAGACACTTAAGGGCATATACAAATATAATTTTAATTTCTTCAATTATAAGGGACATTGTTTAATATGAAAAAGCATTTCAAAAGAAAATCAAAAATTATAAAAGGATTCGTTAGCCGAAAAAAGTAATTAAAATTAGTCGAAGTGCAATCGGGAAATATACAATTTCAAAAATTTTCGATCCAATGCTAAGTTGCTTAAAAATTATAAATTATCATTTAAATGATCGAAATGAAATAAGAAAAATTGAATATGCATAAAAAGTGATGTCAAGCTTTGGATGCACTCATCGATAGTGTTCATTATTAGTTGCGTCACGATTTGGAATTTCATGGTCATGATGAATCAGGTTAAAAAAATAAAAAGTCCAAGAAACTTTCGTGAACTTCTTCGGTTCCTATGAGATCATAATGAGACCATATATCATGTGGAAATTTGTTTGTTTCTCAATTTGGTGGCTAGCTAGTTAATGTTGTTAGAACTTCTTGTAATCGTTGAAACTTTTTTCAACAAAAACAACTTGAGAAAGTCTCCAAAGCATTAGTTAACGGAGGAATGTCTAGTGGTTAAGAATTGAATTAAGAGTTCTAATGCACAAACATTTTAATTTTTCGAATCGAATACAAACATTGCTCCGACACGATACAAAATATCAAAAAATAAAAAACAAAATCAGATATACTAAAAATACGATTCAGATATGACACCGACATCCAAAGAACAACACCGACACAAGTAGAATACGAAAAAAATTTGTAAAAATCGATTTTTTTATTTTCTTTTAAAATTTGAGAATTATAAAAAAAAAAAGAATTGTACAAATTCATTAAAGAATGTATCGCATTAATTTAATTTTCACTTTGAATTTTCTTTTTCTCATAATCTTGTGATATACAAAATATATTAATCTTATTAATGACTTTGAATGTTGTATTGGATATAGATGTATTTTATTTAAATTTGTACTGAACAATCATAAGAATATATAATTTTAAATAAATTAATATATATATATATATATATATATATATATATATATATATATATATATAAAAGAATAAATATAAATATAGTTATTTATATATAATATAGTCATATTCGAGTCGTATTGTATCTGTATCGGTATGCCTATATTTATGCATCATCGATCAAGAGACTACATAAAAAGAATGTCATACGATGAGTTGTCAAATTAAAATTAGATTAACTCCAATTTTTATGTTACATAAGATACTACCACACTTGTGATTTACCTAGCTGAGTTTGTATACTTCTGGTCAAAATTAGATTATATTTGCTGAATTTCGAATTTATGGGGCAAAATTAAAAAGTGTGATATTGAAGAACATTAAATTTTCAAAAGCTGTGAATCCAAAAATATACTTAGTGTCATTTTTCTTAACGGGGCAAAACCAATTGCGGCCGTTATTTACTATGTTGGGTACAGTAGACAGCATATCCCCTTTGTTAGGTGAAATAGACAAAAAAACCTCTGTATTACAAAAATTAATATAAAAAACTCTATATTTTTAAAATATTTGTATGACGAACCCTAAAAATTTTTGGTATTGGACACATGCTAAAAGCGCGATTAAAACACTAATTTTCTCTATTTATTGGATGTAAAATGACTAATTTACCTTTTATATTCTGGCATACAGCATCTCACCTCTCTCTATATACTCCTTTTTATACTTGTTTATAGAGTTTTTCATGTAAATTTTATTTTGTACAGGGTTTCTGTGTATATAAAAAAGCATTGAACATATACTTGTTTATAATATTCTTCATGTAATTTTTGTTTTGTATAGGGTTTTGGTGCATATAAAAAAACATTGAATAATATAGAGAGATGTGAGATGATGTATATCAAAATATAAAAGGGTAAATTAGTCATTTCACATCCAATAAATAGAGAAAATTAATATTCTAATCGTGCTTTTAGTGCGTATCTAGTACCATAAATTTTTAGGATTCACCATATAAATATCTTAAAAGCACAGGGTTTTTTTTATTAATTTTCGTAATACAGAGTTTTTTTCCAATTTCACCTAATACGAGAATGAAATACGTAAAAAAAAACCCTTTATGGAGTATAACGTGAGCAATTATTCTTGATGCTATAATCACGCAGAACATAATGCATGATGCTGTAAATGAATTATAGTCTAAAAGACGTACCGAATCAAGCAAAATGTTTGATGTCTTGAAATCTCGATAAATGACCGGTTCACATCCTCCGTGGAGGAAAGCTAGGCCTTTAGCGGCTCCGAGTGCGATTTTGATCCTATTGGACCACGGAAGAGGTATGGTCCCTTCAATAGTTTTCAAAACGACATCACCAATCAGTCTCATATTGAATCTATTCCTCCATATTGAATGATAATATATTTTTGGTTCGATAAGATTAGGTGGTTTATAATTTAATCCCATATCTTTAAAATTAAATATATTTAGTTCTATTATTTTCAAAAAGTTATAATTTTGGTCTCATCCGTCACATAATGAATGAAAATTGTATTTTTTTTCGTTAAGTGTAATTTGCGAGGGAAAATTTATTGTTCATTAGGCTGTTTTTGCGGGAGTTTGCTTATTAATACTCCATTTTAGCACCTAAATCAACTTTGAAGCATTACTTTGAATCACTTTCATTAAGGTAATATGGTGCAAAATGAGATATTAATAAATAAACTTGCAGACAACCTAATGAACAATAATTCCCCCCCCCCCCCCCCCCCCCCCATTTGCACATAACGACAAAAAAATACATTTTCTGTCAAGTATTTGACAGATGAGACCATAATTACAACTTTTTAAAAATAATGGAATTAAATGTGTGTAATTTCAAAAATATGAGACCAAAATTATAAAAGACCTAATCTTATGGACTAAAAATGTAATTTGTTCTCTATATAATTATACAAATTTAATTATTTCTTTATAAAAGTACCGTCGTGTATTACACCATTCTGACAATCCAAATTTGAAATTTATGAAAATAATTTTATATCAACGGTGACGGTAATATAAGATAAATAAGCTAAACCTGCTAAAGGGAGGTATATAAAATGCTATCATGCATGGACATATACAATTATTCTTTAAACTGAAATGCGAAAAGCCGTTGTGGTTTTATTGCACAGTTAAATTATATTTAATTACTCTGTTTTATGTAATTATAATTTTATATAGAGTTATTTACGCCATATCTCTGTGTTAGATGAAATGTGAAAGAAAAAACTTTGTTATAACAATTAACATAAAAAACCCGTATTTTAAATATATTTGCACACTGCTCCCTTTAGATGATATTATTATAATTTAAATATAATATCGCTATTTTATCCTTACAAATTAAAAGTAAATTTCGAGTTTCATTTTCCAATGTCTATTATCTATTTATTGGTGACATTTTTTATTTTTATCTGTTTATAGAGTTCTTTATGTGATTTTTAGTTTATATAAGGGTCTTGGTAAATATAAAAATATATTGAACAATATAAGAATATATGTACTGATGTATATCACAATAATAAATTAGTCATTTCGCGTCAAATAAATAGAAAAAATTATTGTTCTAGTCGAGCTAAAAGCGCATGTTGAACACTAGAAAATTTCAGGATTTGTTTATGCAAATATTTTGAAAGTATAGGATTTTACATGTCAATTTTCATATCACATGGTTTTTTATATTAATTAGGACTAACACAAGAGTGAAATATGTAAAAAACCAAAAAAAATTTAAATCTTTTAAAAATCTTTTTGACAATCAGAATAATTCATTCCTCAAAAAAGATTTCAGAAAATTTTGTTGCAGAATGCTGAAAAAAAATACGACTTCCAAGAGAAAAAAAAAAAAACTCCCCCGAGAGAAATGCCAAATAATCGACGAGGAAGAATAAGAAATTGGTGATTTTCCACAAATGATACCCGAAGATCATGGCAGTTTAATGTAAAATTATTGTGGTTGAGCCAAACACGCACACAAAAAAAGGGAAGAAAAACAACTTACTGCGGAAAAGATGATTTTCAAGGCTTCCACGCGTCATGAATTCATAAACAAGTAGTCTTTGATCATCTTCAATGCAATATCCAATAAGCTTAACGAGATTAGGATGGTGAAGTTGTCCAAGAAAATCTACCTCCGCCTGCATGAAGAAGATCATCAGCTTAATGTAGCCTTTTTAAATAATTTCAAAATCTATCAAAATATACACACATAGTGCCCCAATATAATCGGGGAGAATTATATCTAATTAACCTATATTTAAACCTAATTATAAAGCAATCCATCATTATCGGGAAATTACATTTTAGTCCCTATAAATTTTGTTTGGTCTGAGGTCCCTTAACATAATTTGTAAAAATACATTTATATCCCTGACGGTTTTATGAGTGTTACATTGAATATATGATCAAAATTACAAAATCACCCCTAAAGTTTGTAAAAATAACAAAAACGATCCCTACAAAATATGACTTTAACAACAAATCAGGTGTATTTTTGGAATGACATAACGGAACCCTAGGGATCACAAACAGTTCTAAAAAATTAGGGACTAAAATGTAATTTCTCGATAATGATGGATTGCGTTGTAATTAGGTCTAAATGCAGGTTAGTCAGATATAGTTCTCCCAAATAATTATTTTCCTTTTGGATAGAGTTAAATAGCGAACTAACCACCCATTCTCGATGGCCTTGAAGGCCGTCTGGCTTCAAACTCTTGACAGCAACTGTGACTCCAGAACCAGGTTTTGCTGGTGCAGTTCCATTTTCTTCTATCCAACCTTTAAAAACATATCCAAAACCACCCTCCCCAAGAATGCTATCAGGCCTAAAATTCCCCGTCGCAGCTTTTAGCTCCTGAAAGCTGAATTGTAGAAGTTGTAGAGGTGGCTTCTCATCGATACGGGGTGGATCTGAATTTGGATCTTCAGAGGAGTTTTGAGCTTCATCTGGAGCACACATTTCCCTGTTGCTTGCATTCAAATATCGGGTCTCCGTAGCTGCATAGATAGAGAAGAAGTTAGAAGTTTTAAGGGCTAATTCCGGTCACCCCCTTTTCTTTTGGGAGGTTTTATATTTTTTTCCCTATGCGACTTTTAGCATTTATCTATCTAACTTTTGAAAAATATCACACTTAATCCTTTGTAACAAACTTTAACAAAGTAAATCTGTACAAAACTGATCTCAATGATGATATTATATATCAAATTGACACTCTCGATGCAAGGAACACAACAATGGTCTCGAAATCAAAATCCGACAATCGAAGAAATAGAAATCATCGATTAAAAACGATTCACGATGAACGAAACTTTTGGCGGCTAATAGGGTCCATTAGGGTGTGAGCTTTGTTCTCCTTGGAGAGACGGATATGATAACAGTGGTCTTGAAACTTGGGTCGCCGTGACGGAGGAGAAAGCGACGATCAAAAGTTTTTTAAAAGGGTTAAGTACGATATTTTTCAAAATTTAGGAGGGTAAATACTAAAAATTAAAGTATAGGGTGGAAAGTGCAAAACCCTCCAAAGGGGGACTAATCCAAGTTTTAATTTACACAACCCTATTGAACTTTTATACCAACCAGAAAGGTATAACTATGAATATTTCTGAGATATAATCAAAATTTGAAAATAAATATCAATGTTAGACATATAATAGGAAACTATTAAAGTTTGGATAAGAGTTACAATCAATTATTGATGTCATTAATCTTAATAAAAAGAAATAGAGATCATTGGAAAATTTTAATTCAAGGGAAATGATAGATTATTACATAATATAACTAAAATCGGGATTTTAATAGTAGAAAATATATATTTAAATTAATGTAATATGTAAATTTCCCAATTTGTCGCCTTCAACTATTGAGGTTCAGTAGGCAACAGAGGTTGGTTCAAGTGGTTAATTGATTTATTTTTCAAGGCAAGATTTGAGGTTCAGTAGGCAACAGGGGTTGGTTCAAGTAGTTAATTGATTCATTTTTCAAGGCAAGATTTTGGGTTTGAAACTCACTTGAGTGTGCGTGTATTTTTTAAAAAAAAATTTTGAGGTTCAGTAGCTTAGTTTAGCGATCGAATCAAAAATCTTAATTAGATGGAATAATGGGATTTTTATTAAATCTAAAAAATTCTATCTATCATCATGAAGAGTGAGAAAATTAGGTTGTAAGTAAAGGTATATAAAAAGTACTGCGTAGTAGCTGAATAATCAGGAGATTCAGAAACTAAGTCCATATCAATCTTATTTTAAGGCAAGGGCACTGCTAATAACAAAAAGTAATGGGACTTTGATTTTAATAAAATTATACGTAAAATATTGTGCCAATGTAATTTGAGTGAATTGATTCTTTCTACAAACTTGCCTCCTTTCACTTTATGACTACACTAAATATGGTGTTGAACTAAGTTTATCAGAGTAAAATATAAGCTACCACGTTTTATAAAGTATCTTTCAAGTTTATAAGATATTAGATCTAATTCTGAAAATAAACTACTGATTGTTTGGGTAAAAGAAATAAAAACAAAATAAAAGACTTATAAGGTATAATTAGTGACAATTGTATAATCCATATGATTATAAAAAGAATGGAATTGAATTAAGAGGTTAAAACATATTGGTACTCCCATTCAAAGAATCCTATAAGCATTTTTATCAAAATTTGGCATATAGTTTATAATTTTTATAATCTCTTAGATATCTTATAAGTTTTTTTTATAGCAAAACACCATCTAATAACAGAAGTTAATATAAGTTTTGTCTTCGTTATTTGGAAGGCCCTTATAAACATCTTAACTTCTAATTTAACATCTTATACACTCTGTTGATAATAAAATGTTCATCAAACGCTTCATAGAAAGTAGTAGCTTATAAGCTCTTTACAGCAAAACGCCCCGTAACAGAGCCAAAATGCTAAATAACTTGCTCTATCTTTATATATTACGGTAAAAGATTTGCGACAGGAACATGAAAATAATATCCGAGACTAACCATTGATATAAGACCTTATATTTGAGCAGAACAAACGTTTTTACATTTTTAGATTCACAATCAGCCAATCAACATATTTCAGAAACTCAATAAAATTTTGAGCAAATTGCATTTTTTGTTTTCATAAGATTAGGTTTTTTGCAATTTTAGTCCCATATCTTTGAAATTAGACACAGTTAGTCCCATTATTTTCAAAAAACTGCAATTTTGGTCTCATCCGTCTTATGAATGTACTTTTTTGTTATTAAGTGCAATCTGGGGGAAAAATTATTATTCATTAGGTTGTTTTTTTCGGAGTTTGCTTATTAATACCTCATTCAGCACCATAATTACCTTAATGAGAGTGATTCAGAGTAATGCTTTAAAGTTAATTTAGGGTGTTAAAATAGAGAATTAATAAGCAAACTCCCGCAAAAATAACCTAATGGACAATAACTTTTTCCCCCAAATTGCACTTAACGTTAAAAATACATTTCCCCGTCTATTATTTGACGGATGAGACCAAAATTATAACTTTTAAAAAATAATGAGACTAAATATGTCTAATTTTAAAAATAAAGGCCGGACAAAAAATGTAATTTACTCTAAAATTTATTTTATATTTCACTGCTAATTATTATAAATGCTCCATATTGATATAATAATATTGAATTGCGGAGCAAGAACGTAAGATTGAAGCCAATTTCTCGGAACAGAGCATTTTCACATAAGCTTAAGGCGATCTATGAAGACAATATATTTTAGCAAGAAAACACAAAACCAGAAAATAACTCTAATAAAAAAAAAATAGGCAAAAAATATATATACATACTGAGATGGGGAAAAAAGAAACAGAATTCATGGGTATACCTGCATCATAAACAAGACTACTCCTTGGGATACTGTTAGCTGAGTGTCTTGAATCGGAGTTTTTTACACTGCGTCGGAGGATTGCCCAACACCCACAATTCCTGTCCATTTTTCTCTCTCTCTCTCTCTCTTAACAAGATTACACTATAGCTCCATCTCATGCGATGAAAGAGGGAATGAGAACAACCAAAACATACTTATTTGCCATATATGTTTGAGGAACTATGTTTTGGAGAGAAGGAAAAGAAAAAAAGGTGTTGAGAGAGAGAGAGAGAGTGAAATTGTAGGCATCATCATCACCACCATCATGACATTGTGAACAAAAAGAACTTTTTTGCCACCACCTTTTATGTGGGGATTGTCAGTTTCTCTCTTTCCCCTTTTCACTCGCAGTCATTGGAGAATTACTATAGGGGCATCCGCAAGAATAAAATTCCTCTGATATTTTTTCTTGCTTTTGATGGTTTAATATTCCCTTTTGATCTTATTGCTTTGCACTATCTAGTTATTCAGATGCTTTATTACAAATAGCCTTATATTACAAGTTTTAGACGTACAAGTAAATGAATGTACAAGTTACTTATCAGGTACGGTTGACGCGTATAAGTGAAGGTCAATAAGATATACAGATAGAAATAATTATGAACGGCCTTATAATATGATGAAATTACGGATTACTACCTATGATTTAGGAAATTACGAACACCCTTAAAGTTTACATTCTCCCTTATAAATTTACTCAACCGTTACTAACGGTGTTAAGTTTTGATTACGTCAGAAATTTTATATTTAAAAATATCAATTTATTTTTTGGATTATAGTATAATAATATTGAAAATGTAAAAATATATTTATAATGTTAGTTAAATTTATAATATTGGTTAAAATTATATTTTTCAATTGAAAGTTTGTAACTTAATCTAATATTTATATTTTGCCTACAAGTATAAACCAAATAAATATTCATGCATATTTATTCCTATAGAATCTGATAAAAAAATTTAAATTCTACATTATGTTTAGGGACAGTTAATAAAGAAAACCAAATATTTTTAAAACTTATCCTAAGTCCCTTAGTTTGAAAAATGTATGTTTTAGATCACCAATAAACAATTTATTTTTCCTAAACCCCTCAAGGCCCTGAAAAGTCTGTTTTGCCCTTATTTTTCTCCTCCGGCCACACCCTTTATGCTTCATCCACACTCCCACTTTCAATTTTCTCTTTTGGCTCTTCTTCGCCTCTCTCAGGTTACACAGAATCAACCCAATCCACAACATCCCCAATTGTTCACCTTGTTCATCTTGTTCATCCCATTATCGGAAAACACCCAATTTGCAGAGAATGTCGCTGGTTTGATACCGAATCTAAAAAACCCAATCTTTGAAGATGGATTTTGTCTGTGAGGTTCGTGGACCGACATGATACAGTGTTATTTTGAAGGAAATCTTCATATCTTTCGAATTCGCGAGGCTGATACTCTCTAAAACCTTTATTCGGAGATTCAACATCATTGGTTCGACTTCGACCCGGCTTCATATGTGGTGCAGTACCAGGCTGCCCATAGGGAAGATGAGTCTTGGATTAGTTTGAAGAAAGATAAAGATATTGAGAGCATCGTCTCTGTGACACCCCGATTTCTCGATCGTACAGGTACGCTCGCCACGCGTGTGAGTTTTGAGATATAGGATTTATTTAATTCCTTTCGTTACTTTATTTGCGCAATTTAATTTATTTAATGTGACTTTCTTATGAATTATATGATTTTAAGTTTCTAGTGAATTTAATTACGTGAGTTATGTGTTTAATTTCCCGAGCATGATTAAGTGTTTAATTATCCATAATTATGAAATTCTATACCTAATTGATCTTAATTGTAACTTTATGAAACTTGTGGACTTAATTTATAATTTGGTAAGGACTAAATTGTAATTTACTCCTAATTGAGTACTTGATTGCATGCTTTTAAATTTTTGGAGGACTTGAGTGCAATTTCCCTTTCTTCTCTCTTCATTTTTCACGATGCAACACACATACATACACATACTTGCACATTTCTCTTCTTTTCTCTCAAGAACAAAGCACAACCTCTTCCATCTCTCCCTCCCTCATTCCGGTTGATCAAAGGAAGCTTAAGCCAAGGATTTTCTTCCATTTTCTTCAAGAAATCAATCACAAGACTTCATCTTCTCCATCTCTTTCTTCTTTTTCCAACAAGGTGAGTTATATACATGTGAATATTTGATGGATTCTTGAGATATTTTTAGGGTTTTTGGATTTATAATGAGTTCATGAATTCATTGATGTGTATGTGATGATTATGAGTTAGTATATGCATATACAACATGAGTTATATAAAGGTTTGAGCATGAGTGATCACTTTCAAATTTTTAAGGGTTTTATGTTGGATTTTCATGAATTAATGCATACGTCCTTGGTTCTTTTGTTGCCTAACTGATATATTTAAGACTTATGCATGTTGTGTGATCTTTTTGGGGTGTGTTTGATGCCTTGGTTTGGTGTGGGAATGGCTTGGAAGCCATTCAAGCCATTCCCGAGAGCTGCCCTGTTTTTTCGCCCAGAAGCTCCCCGAACGGCCATTTGGAGTCCCTGTGTGTTCTGGAAATGACCATTTGGAAGCTACTGACCCTTCGTTCTGCGGACCTCGAAACGGCCGTTTCGGCCTCTAGATTTGTGTTTTACTCGTTTCACGTGCTTTCTTCGTGCTCTCACTTTTATATCCTTTCCTCGACTCTTTTAATCGTTATGGATTACTTGCATGCTAAATTCTCGCCTATGCATGAGTGAATACTTGAATTCGAATTTCCGATTTATGCTTTACGTTTATTTATTCATTACGTGGAGCATTAATTGTCATATGAACATGTTATTGATATATTATGATCCCATAATCATGCCATGTAACGCCCCACATTCCGGAAGTTCAGGTAAGCACGCCACGTGCGGGTCTTCGGGAGTTGGGAGTTTCGATTTATACATTTACGTGCTTATTATGATTTCATTATATCATTGTGTGCCATATACATTCCTATGTATTTTTATGAATTGACTTTTAATGTGAAATTCATGAATTAAGTGATAGTGTGCTTAATTGCATTATGTGACTTTAATTGATCAATTCATGAAATTTATGGACTCAATTGCATAACTTGGTTTGGAGCTAATGGATCTTTTAGGTAGGGATAATACTTGATTGCATTCGTTTAAATAACCTAGGGACTTGTTTGCAAATTGGGGACATATGTTTAGATAGTGGATGATATAATATATATCTAGTATATGCATCTCTTTCAACACTCTCATACATTACATATACACAAGAACATCACACATACACACCCTAAGGATCGGTCCTAACACCTTCAAGAGAGGAGAAGAAGAATTCATCTCTTAACCCCAAGCTACTTTGAAGAACTTTGGAGCTAGAAGCATCAACATCTTCATCTCTTCATCTCATCTCATTCTTCATTCATTTCAAGGTATAAAATGAGAATGGATTGAATTTCTTGATTGGTTACATGGGTAGGGTTTGATGTTAGCTTGATGCTTTCTTGGTTATTCTTGTATAGAAGCATGTTTAGGTCCTTTTTCCCTTCATTCTTGCATAATACATGAGGTTATGGGATGGTTGGGGTATATGAATAATTATGGGGTTTTTGGGGCTTGATTCTTGGAGATTTGATGCATATTTATTGGTTTGATTGTTGAATACTTGAAGTATGATGCATGTATGAGGTGTTTTAACAATTGTTTTGGTTGGAGTTTGGATTATGTTGGGTTTGGAGTTGGTTTGTGCATGGAAACCCCTGTTTTTGCCCTGTTTTTCTGTCACGCACAGATGACACGGGCGTGTCATCTTCGCTTTGTGTTGGGAGACACGGGGGTGCATGTTGGAGAGTTGGGATTTTCTGTACCGTGACACGGGGGTGTCACGGTTTGCCTTGAAATGGTGACACGGGCGTGTCACTTTCCTGCATTTTATCCAACTTCGGACGAACGCCATTTTCACCTCGGTTTGAATTAGAAAACGTGCCATATAGCGTTGGAAAGGTCTATGTGTCTACTTTCTTATCCAACAAACAAAACTCAATTCCCACTTCTAGAAATTAAGATATTCCAGTTTTCCCACAACATGTACATTTCCAAAAATTGTCGGTTTTGGCCAAACTTCACCAAAACCTTTCTTATTGCATTTCTTTCACTTCCTTGGCTCCCATATGTGAATTATGTGATATATATACTTGCTTAATTGATAATCATGCTCGTATTTGACGTTCATTAAACAATTATTGCATAACATATTGGTGCATGATGTGGCCGTTCGTCATACTTGGTTCATGCGAGTCGAGTCTTACTTCACACTTGTCCTTGTTGCACAGATCACGGTCCCGGTTTTGAGGAGCCCGCTCAGTAGGGTGCTCTCTTGCTTTCTTTTGGTCGTCTGGTCAGGTGAGGTTTAAATTCTAGATAAATAGAACCCTTACAACCCCTACGTGACTATTTCGGCCAAAATGTATATATATATCTATAGTTTGCGAACCTTATGACTTTCAAACGATTTGATAAATTAATTGATTGATTGACGGATTGACGGTATTGGGCGAGTATTGAATTGCACTGTGGGCCCGAGGATAGTGGCTCGAGCCAACCGGGAAAGCATGGGCTGACGGGTAACTCGAGTGCTATCCTCACCATTTGGGATGACCCCTGAACCCCCTAGGAGATTAGGGGAGGAAGGAGTTCCGGGCTTAGGGATTCATGTACCCTCTGCCCAGACTGATTGGATGGTGGGGCCTTGCAATCCCACCATCACCCGGAGGAAGAAGGATGGACTGAAACTGCTAATTGTGCACAGTAAATAATTGCTTGATCACCTAATCACCTAACGAATTGATTGATTGTACACGGTCGGAGCAAGGTTGGAGAATTGCCCTCACTCGCCGGGCCACATATCGATTGTACTGAACTGAATTAACTGATAAACTGAATTAGTGGTAATCTCGGGCGATAGTATCTTTTCCTCTTACTATTAGTGTTGTTTTTCCAAAAATCATTACCCGAGATTATAACTTGCATGTATGTGCGCATATATTTATTTATACCCCTCGCTCAGTCCGTTTGGACTGACACCTCAATTTCTCAGTTTTGCAGGTTCGTGCTAGGCGGGAATTAGGGTCTCGTGTCTTTTATTCGGGTCTAGCACTGCACCTTCACACATTGTACTTGTGTTGATACTTGTTATGTTGTAATGAATCTTGAATTTCTTGGATGGATATTGTAATGGTATGTTTTGTCGGTACCTATAAGTAAATATGTAAATATGGTATCTATAGGTATTGAATGCTTTTGCTTCCGCTATCTCATTGCTCTGAGTTGTTGGTTTTATTGAGGGTACCCGCCTAGCCTTGTGTTTTTTTATTGTCTCCCGTTCGCTATAGTTTCGGTTCATGTATGAATTGCCCGTTTCATATGTGGATTGAGCCTATAGTGCGGGGGATGTGGCGCCTAGCGTTCCGGGTGTTACATCCCAAGGTGGTATCAGAGCCCGGTTGCAAAACCGCGGCTCTAGTGTCGTGTCTGGTAAGTCTAAGTCGCACGGCATAGGATTAATTGATTATTTGAGAGTCTTGCAACCTGTTTGAACTTATTTGATTCTATTGGAAGTGCTTGGATTTGGTGACTATGTGGTTGGATTACATTGTGTGTTGTAATTACACTCATTGCACTTGTTAATCAAGCATGCATGTATAGTGTTCGAGTTTCAGGATGGCTCGTGACCGACATCACCGGGATCGATCTCCTCTACATCGACGTCATCACCGGCGTGATCGAACCCCTCCTCCTCCACCTCCAGCTCAACCCCAAGATTTCTTAAATTCAATGGTGCAACTCATGGATCAGAGGCTAAGGGATTATGTGCCTCCCGCACCGCCAGCTCCTCCACCGCCACAACAAGCCCCTATTTCCGTTATTTTAAGGGAATTCCAGAATCAACATCCGCCGAGATTCCAAAAGGGGAACGATATTCAAGCCGAGCAATGGCTTAAAGAAGTTGAACGGGTGTGGGAACTTATTCCATGTGAGTCTCGGGAAAAGGCCCGGTGTACTCTTACCCTCATCCAGGGAGAAGCGTATTCATGGTGGGAGAGTACCAAAATTGTCTTGGATGCCGCCGAGGAGCAAATTACATGGGAGGTATTCGAAAGAGAGTTCAAGAATAAGTTTATTCCGCCATCTTCGCGCACTAGAAGACTTAAAGAGTTTACTGAGCTTAAACAAGGAGGGAGATCAGTTTCGGAGTATATAGCCGAGTTCGAGAGGTTGTCCAAATACGCCCCTAACATTGCTAGCGACGACTTCCACAAGGCTATGCAATTCGTACAAGGTTTGAGGCCGGATATTCAAGCGGCGATTGAAGCGGTTAACACAAGCACTTGGAAGAAGGCCACTACCAAAGCTCTTAAGGTTGAAGACTCGGTTGTTGCACGGAGGTCCTCCTTTAGGACGGGACAGGGTTCAGGTTCCGGGTCAAGATCGGGTTACAATGCCGGCAAGAGGCCGATGGTTTATGATACCGCTCCTCCTCAGTTTAAGGGCCCTATGAAGAAGTTTAAACCACAAGGGCCAGTCCAGAAGGCTCCTCAGCCAACAGTTATGCCGCCACCACCGGAGAAGCCTAAGTGCACTTTTTGCGGGCAACCTACACATCATTATGATAATTGTCGAAGGCGTCTAGGGTTATGCCTGATTTGTGGGGCTGCCGATCACATGGTGGATACTTGTCCGGATCGACGTAATCCGCCGCCTGGAGGGCAGAGGCCGATGATTCGGGCCCATGCTTATGCCTTGGAAGGCGAGGAACATGATGCAGACGTGGACCCGGCTGCCGTTGTTGAAGGTATCATTTGCATTCATGGCATCAACATACACACTTTATTTGATCCGGGAGCCACTCACTCCTTCATTTCTTGTGATATTTCACTTAAATTGCCCTTGTGTGTTACTTATTCTGATGCATGCTACGTGGTTAGTACTCCTTTTGGTGGTAGTGTAGAAACTAACCGGGTTTTTCGAGAGGTGCCGGTGAGTATTGAGGGTCGGGTTTTCTCAACGGATTTCATTGAGTTGCCTATGTCTCGGTATGGTTCTATCTTGGGTATGGATTGGTTGTATAAGCACTACGCCACCGTTGATTGTCGGGCCAAGAAAGTTAGTTTGGGTTCTGAGTTGGTTACGGGTCAAAGTTCGAAGACGGTGCCTTTATTATCTTTTTCAGAAGCTCAGAGATTGGTTCGTGATGGGGCTACAGGGTTTATAGCCTATATTCTTAATCAACCGAAGGATCAAGTGAAGTTAGAGGAAACCGAGGTAATTAAAGAGTTTCCCGAAGTGTTTCCTGAGAGGTTGGATTCGTTACCGCTGGAAAGGGAGATAGAGTTTATGATTGATTTGTATCCGGATGCCGAGCCTTATTCTAAGACTCCATATAGGATGGCACCGGCGGAATTGAAGGAATTAAAAGTACAACTGGATGGTCTATTGGAAATTGGGTATATAAGACCGAGTTCGTCACCGTGGGGAGCGCCAGTATTGTTTGTAAAGAAAAAGGATGGTACTTTGAGGATGTGCATTGATTATCGGGAGCTTAATCGGATGACCGTTAAGAATAAATATCCTCTTCCCCATATCGAAGAGTTGTTTGATATACTCCAAGGGTCTAAGGTATATTCGAAGCTTGATTTAAGACAAGGGTATTATCAACTACGGATCCGAGCCGAGGATATTCCAAAGACGGGCTTTAACACAAGATATGGGCATTATGAATTCGTGGTCATGCCTTTTGGATTGACAAATGCTCCCGCAGCTTTTATGGATATGATGCATAGGATTTTCCGGCCGTTCCTTGATAAGTTTGTGGTTATCTTTATTGACGATATTTTGGTTTTCTCCAAGTCGGCCGAAGAGCATGCAAGGCATCTTGAACTTGTGTTGAGAACTTTAAAGGAACATCAATTATTTGCGAAGTTTAGCAAGTGTGAGTTTTGGATCGATCGGGTTTCATTCTTGGGTCATATTATTTCGGGGAATGGATTAGAGGTTGACCCATCGAAGATTGAAGCGGTGTTGAAGTGGGAGAAGCCAAAGAACGCCTCCGAGATCAGAAGTTTCTTGGGATTGGCGGGTTATTATAGAAGATTCGTGCAAGATTTCTCTAAGATCGCTGCTCCTTTGACTCGGTTAACTAAGAAGGATGTGAAATATGATTGGGATGAGAAATGTGAGAGAAGTTTTGATGTTTTGAGGGAGAGATTAGTTTCTGCTCCAGTGTTAACTCTTCCAGAGGGTTCAGAGGATATGCTGTGTACACTGACGCGTCAAAGGAAGGTTTGGGAAGTGTATTAACTCAGAAGGGCAAGGTTGTCGCTTATGCCTCACGGAAGTTGAAGGATCATGAGAAGAACTACCCGACACATGATCTAGAGCTTGCTGCCGTGATTTTCGCACTCGGGAAGTGGAGACATTACTTGTATGGAGTGTCGTTTGAGATTTTAACCGATCATAAGAGTCTCCAATATCTTTTCACCCAAAAGGAACTCAATATGAGGCAACGGAGATGGATGGAGCGACTAGAAGATTATGATTGTGTTATCAAATATCATCCCGGGAAAGCTAATGTAGTTGCCGACGCTTTAAGTAGGAAAGTGGGTGTTTCGAACTTGGACATAGGTACAAGTAAGGGAGTTGAACCTATTGTGATTAGAGCTCGAGTTTCCAATATCTCCATTTATCCGGATTTGAAATATAGAATGTTCGAGGCTCAAGGAAAGGATCCGGGAGTTCAGAGATTGGTCTCTAAGGTTAGAGAGGATCCGGAGAGTCCATTTGGGTTCGATGAAACCGGTCTTCTTCGTTTCAAGAACCGAGTAGTGGTACCCGATGATTTGAAAAGGGTATTGCTCGAGGAAGCTCACAAGTCGGCTTATTCAATTCACCCTGGAGGGAATAAGATGTACAGAGATCTCAAGCAGTTTTACTGGTGGCGTGGATTGAAAAAGGATGTAGCAGAGTTTGTGAAGCACTGCCTCACTTGTCAGAAAGTAAAAGCCGAGCACCAGAAACCGGGAGGTCTTCTTCAGCCGTTACCTATTCCTGAGTGGAAGTGGGAACAGGTGACGATGGATTTTATATCCGGGTTACCTAGAGTGAAGGGTGGATTCGATGGTATTTGGGTGATTGTGGACCGTCTGACAAAATCTGCTCATTTTCTACCGGTCAGAATGTCTTTCAAAATTCGGAAGTTGGCTGAGATTTACAACCGGGAGATTGTACGACTTCATGGTATTCCGGTGAGTATTGTTTCGGATCGAGATCCCCGTTTCACTTCGAAGTTATGGCAAGAGTTACAAGAGTTGTTGGGTACAAAGCTCCAGTTCAGTACGGCGTTTCATCCACAAACTGATGGACAATCGGAGAGGGTTATTCGGTATTTGGAAGATCTACTTCGAGCTTGTGCCTTGGATTTCCAAACCTCGTGGCACGATCAACTTCCTTTGGTAGAGTTCGCTTACAATAATAGCTTTCAGGCAACGATTGATATGGCTCCGTATGAATTGTTATATGGGCGGAAATGTAGATCACCATTATTCTTTGATTTGGAAGAGTGGAAATGGTCAAAACAGGAAGGAGTCAAGAAAGGGAAAAAGCTGGAGAAATCTTCGAAGGCTGTGGAAGCCATGATTGAGAAAGTTCGGATTATACAACAACGGATGAAAGCTGCACAAGATAGACAAAAGAGTTATGCCGATATTCGCCGGAGGGATCTTAAATTTGAAGTGGGGGACCGGGTTTTCTTGAAGGTATCTCCTCGAAAGGGATTTTCTAGAATTGGAAAGGGAGGGAAGTTGAATCCCCGTTACCTTGGTCCGTTTGAAGTTATTGAGAGAATCGGAGAAGTAGCTTATCGAGTGGACCTACCTCCTAATCTTACCGGAATTCACAATGTTTTTCATGTATCTCAACTCAGGAAGTATTACCCAGATGAAACCGAAATTCTCCCCGTTGAAGAAGTGGAGTTGGAACCGAATTTATCTTTTGTGCAGAAGCCGGTCAGAATATTGGACAGAAAGTATCAAGAGTTGAGGAATCGGAATATTTCTATGGTGAAGGTGTTATGGCGAAGTGACAAATCCGAAGAGATGACTTGGGAACCGGAAGAGAAGATGAAGAAATTTCACCCGGAGTTATTTTCATCCGATCAATGAATCTGGGGACCAGATTCTTCTAAGGGGGGGAGAGTTGTAACGCCCCACATTCCGGAAGTTCAGGTAAGCACGCCACGTGCGGGTCTTCGGGAGTTGGGAGTTTCGATTTATACATTTACGTGCTTATTATGATTTCATTATATCATTGTGTGCCATATACATTCCTATGTATTTTTATGAATTGACTTTTAATGTGAAATTCATGAATTAAGTGATAGTGTGCTTAATTGCATTATGTGACTTTAATTGATCAATTCATGAAATTTATGGACTCAATTGCATAACTTGGTTTGGAGCTAATGGATCTTTTAGGTAGGGATAATACTTGATTGCATTCGTTTAAATAACCTAGGGACTTGTTTGCAAATTGGGGACATATGTTTAGATAGTGGATGATATAATATATATCTAGTATATGCATCTCTTTCAACACTCTCATACATTACATATACACAAGAACATCACACATACACACCCTAAGGATCGGTCCTAACACCTTCAAGAGAGGAGAAGAAGAATTCATCTCTTAACCCCAAGCTACTTTGAAGAACTTTGGAGCTAGAAGCATCAACATCTTCATCTCTTCATCTCATCTCATTCTTCATTCATTTCAAGGTATAAAATGAGAATGGATTGAATTTCTTGATTGGTTACATGGGTAGGGTTTGATGTTAGCTTGATGCTTTCTTGGTTATTCTTGTATAGAAGCATGTTTAGGTCCTTTTTCCCTTCATTCTTGCATAATACATGAGGTTATGGGATGGTTGGGGTATATGAATAATTATGGGGTTTTTGGGGCTTGATTCTTGGAGATTTGATGCATATTTATTGGTTTGATTGTTGAATACTTGAAGTATGATGCATGTATGAGGTGTTTTAACAATTGTTTTGGTTGGAGTTTGGATTATGTTGGGTTTGGAGTTGGTTTGTGCATGGAAACCCCTGTTTTTGCCCTGTTTTTCTGTCACGCACAGATGACACGGGCGTGTCATCTTCGCTTTGTGTTGGGAGACACGGGGGTGCATGTTGGAGAGTTGGGATTTTCTGTACCGTGACACGGGGGTGTCACGGTTTGCCTTGAAATGGTGACACGGGCGTGTCACTTTCCTGCATTTTGTCCAACTTCGGACGAACGCCATTTTCACCTCGGTTTGAATTAGAAAACGTGCCATATAGCGTTGGAAAGGTCTATGTGTCTACTTTCTTATCCAACAAACAAAACTCAATTCCCACTTCTAGAAATTAAGATATTCCAGTTTTCCCACAACATGTACATTTCCAAAAATTGTCGGTTTTGGCCAAACTTCACCAAAACCTTTCTTATTGCATTTCTTTCACTTCCTTGGCTCCCATATGTGAATTATGTGATATATATACTTGCTTAATTGATAATCATGCTCGTATTTGACGTTCATTAAACAATTATTGCATAACATATTGGTGCATGATGTGGCCGTTCGTCATACTTGGTTCATGCGAGTCGAGTCTTACTTCACACTTGTCCTTGTTGCACAGATCACGGTCCCGGTTTTGAGGAGCCCGCTCAGTAGGGTGCTCTCTTGCTTTCTTTTGGTCGTCTGGTCAGGTGAGGTTTAAATTCTAGATAAATAGAACCCTTACAACCCCTACGTGACTATTTCGGCCAAAATGTATATATATATCTATAGTTTGCGAACCTTATGACTTTCAAACGATTTGATAAATTAATTGATTGATTGACGGATTGACGGTATTGGGCGAGTATTGAATTGCACTGTGGGCCCGAGGATAGTGGCTCGAGCCAACCGGGAAAGCATGGGCTGACGGGTAACTCGAGTGCTATCCTCACCATTTGGGATGACCCCTGAACCCCCTAGGAGATTAGGGGAGGAAGGAGTTCCGGGCTTAGGGATTCATGTACCCTCTGCCCAGACTGATTGGATGGTGGGGCCTTGCAATCCCACCATCACCCGGAGGAAGAAGGATGGACTGAAACTGCTAATTGTGCACAGTAAATAATTGCTTGATCACCTAATCACCTAACGAATTGATTGATTGTACACGGTCGGAGCAAGGTTGGAGAATTGCCCTCACTCGCCGGGCCACATATCGATTGTACTGAACTGAATTAACTGATAAACTGAATTAGTGGTAATCTCGGGCGATAGTATCTTTTCCTCTTACTATTAGTGTTGTTTTTCCAAAAATCATTACCCGAGATTATAACTTGCATGTATGTGCGCATATATTTATTTATACCCCTCGCTCAGTCCGTTTGGACTGACACCTCAATTTCTCAGTTTTGCAGGTTCGTGCTAGGCGGGAATTAGGGTCTCGTGTCTTTTATTCGGGTCTAGCACTGCACCTTCACACATTGTACTTGTGTTGATACTTGTTATGTTGTAATGAATCTTGAATTTCTTGGATGGATATTGTAATGGTATGTTTTGTCGGTACCTATAAGTAAATATGTAAATATGGTATCTATAGGTATTGAATGCTTTTGCTTCCGCTATCTCATTGCTCTGAGTTGTTGGTTTTATTGAGGGTACCCGCCTAGTCTTGTGTTTTTTTATTGTCTCCCGTTCGCTATAGTTTCGGTTCATGTATGAATTGCCCGTTTCATATGTGGATTGAGCCTATAGTGCGGGGGATGTGGCGCCTAGCGTTCCGGGTGTTACATGCCATATGCATTCTTATCATTGCATTGCGTCATACTTGGTTCATATTAAGTCGTGTCTCACTCGTACCCTGTTTTCTTATCCAGAGGGTTCTCAGGAGGGTGACGAGCCAGCCGTATAGGGTTCGGGGAGTTTGTTTCTTTCCTTTTAGTTCGGTGCAGGTGAGGAATTGATAGGTTGTATATTATAAACCCTACAACCCTCGTATCTGTTGATTTGGCCAAAAACCTATCTTATACATATATACCTTGTTTTCAAAAATGCAACCGTGATTTGTACTTGACCCATTTTGCCGAGATTCTTGCACTTCGTGGGACCCAGGGGCCTGGGTATTGAGAGAACCAGGAAAGTATGGGCTGACGACCATCTCCTTGCATAGGTCCCACCTTGTTGAACCAACCGGAGGTCCGCCAGGAGGTTTGATGGATCGATGGGATTCCGGTCAATGGGATTCATGTACCCATTGATTACTGTGTCTACTATTGATGCACTTGAAATTAATACCCTTGCAATAAGTGGAAATATATCTCTTGCATGAACTCCTAATAATTTTAACTTGTACACGAAAGGAGAAAGGTTGGAGATTGCTCACTCACCGAGCCACTTGATCACTTATCTTGACAATTAATGAATTGATAGTTATAATTCCATATAATGACTTTGTTAGGAATAGTGCCCTAGAAATCCAATTAGTCATAATCTGTTTTGGGACTTTCCTGATATCACAGAAAATCTTTGAATAATATACAATTCATTATTATCATAGGCAAACACTTCTTTAAATGTAATACATGTTTTGTGTGTTTCCATTATGTGCGCATGTATTAGAACTCCCCTAATCCATAAGGCTGTTAGGGGCTTTGTCATTAGGTGAATGACACATAAAACAAGCCCTAACTCAAGGCCGGATTAGAAACCACTCCAAGTCGATGAGTTCAACAAACATTGGGAGTGTTGATTAGGCTCGATTGAGACTTGCTCGTGGGATTGTGTCCTTAAGAAAGATCATCCTGTTTCATGGGGTGTAAAGTGCATAAGTTGATGCGTACGCAATACATGAGGGTGCTCGTTATTAGAACGGGTACACTGAGGCGTCCTTCGTGAGAAGGTTCCCAAATGGGAAAGGAAGTTTCCACTTCAGGAAGAGGAAACTTCCAGATTAGGAAATATCTCACATGTCAATGGCGTGAGTAAAGTAATCCTTTGACTTGAGATTCCATTGATGCTTTGTGCGCTAACTCTGTAATCTTTGGTATAAGCTTTAAAGGATGTCCCCGAGACAATTGATTCAAGGCTTATGCTGGGGCTGCACAAGTGGCACGTGGAAGCATATGAGAATCAATAAAGAACCTAAACTTGCTTTAATCAAGAAGATCTCTTATTGCATAAGTCGTTCATATGCGATCCTAAACCCTCGGCCTAGGTAGTGGATCAAGACATTAAGAAAAGAGTTTCTTGGATTGAGATCAAATAGATATGAAACGAACTTAGCTTTATGATTGAGATTAGTGGGGCTCTCATTATTCTCATGCCCTAGATCTTAATCGAGAGATGGGATGGTAGGAGGATCATACCTCACAAGTTGTCATTGACTGAAAGGTTCTTTCGTATATATATTCTAGACTATAGTCACTACTAGAAATCTGTCATATAGCAACGGAAATTTACCAACGGAAATTATTCGTTGCTATTTAGCAACGGATATAGCAACGAAAAAAAAATTCGTGGCAAAATGCTTTAGCAACGGAATTTTCGTTGCTAAATCTGTTGCTATATATGAAAAAAAATAGCAACAGATTTTTTGTTGCTAAAATTAAATAATACACAAAATAAATAAATTGGTATATATAGCGACAAAAATTCCGTTGCTATTAAAATAAAAACCTAATAAAAAATAATATAATATTTATAAATATTTGCAACGAAAAATCCGTTGCTTAGCAACGGATTTTAGCAACGGATTTTTCGTTGCTATATGAAAGAAAAAAAAAAAGAAAAAAAAATAAATAAATATAAAAAATATTAACAACGGATTTTTCGTTGCTATATGGTAGAAAAAAAGAAATAAAAATAAACAAATATTTAAAATATTAGCAACGAAAAATCCGTTGCTATAAGGAAAAAAAAAAAAAGAAATAAATATAAAAAAGATTAGCAACGGAAAATCCGTTGCTATAAATATATGATTAAAAAAATTAATAAAATATTTATAATTTAGTAACCGATTTTTCGTTGCTATATGGAATAAAAATAAATGAATAATAAAAAATAGAGTAAATTACATTTTTGGTCTCATAGGATTGCGTCGTTTTCAATTTTGGTCCCATTTTTTTTAGAATTAGACAAAAATAATCCCGTTGGTTTCATTTTGTTACATTTTTTGTCTCAACCGTTAAATTTTGGACGGAACCGTTAAGTATATTTAAAAGTCAAAAAAAAAATTCGTTCAAACAAAACATCAATGGATTGTATCCAAGTTGGTTGGATGCTCATTTTCTTTTCATGAGGTCCTGGGTTCAATCCTAGGCTCTCCCTTTTTTATATATGTATATATATATTTATTATATAATATATACATGTATAAAATACATATTATATATTATATATTATTATTATTATTATAATATTATATAATATTTAATATATTGATATTATACATATCGTATATATATTATATAATCTATAATACATATAATATTATATACATACATATATTACTATATTATGTATAAATATAAAATATTTATAATATATATATGTATTAAATATTATATATCTATATATAAACATATATATATCTTATATCTTAATTATTAAATAATAATTAATATTATATGTTTATATATAATATATGTACATATATATAATATGTGTTTATAATATACATTATAAATCAATAAAAGATGTGCATAACACAATAATTCCTTAAAATTCACATATATAACGTTCGAAATTCGCATATAAATACTTCAATATTAAGAGAAAAGTTTTTCATTTAACATGTAACGGTTGCATAATACAATAATTTCTTAATATTTAGATTTAATTCTACAAATTTTAATATAAATTCATTATTGATGAGGCATAAAAACACGCTCGTATCAGAGCCGTCCACGTGTCACCATCAGTTGACTTGAAGACTATACGCTCGCATTGATGGGCTCGCGGACCAACCCAGCCCACTCACTTGCCAACTAGTACAGGCCCTTGAGCCTCGGCCAACTATTCAGATAAAGGGCCCGAACCGACAGGCTCGGCGCTCCTACCTCGGCCTTCAGGGTTACCCTTCTCAGGATGGCACCCACGCGAGGGTATGTTCCCGATGCTCGTGGTATTGACGCTCAAGGGTCATCAGTCGCGGGGAACCCATCCGTGCGTCCTTCGAGCGCCCCCAGCACTCGAGTATGATCCTTCCCCACCGTGATGGATTCAAACCCTAGTGAAGCGGACCTTGGGCCTTCCTCTCACACGACCCTCGCCAACAACCTCTGACACAAAGGTGGTGTGCACCTTGCATCTGACGCGCCGCCCCCTTTTTCAGAAATGTCAATCTCATGCCCTCACGGGCTGCCACGTGTTAGGGCAACACAGGTTTGGGACCACACGGTCAAGTTACCCAATTACCCTCACCCCTAACATATAAATAGGGGAGAGCACATGCTTTCTCCCCCAAGTCATCTTCTTCACAAGACACCACACTACTGAACTGGCATCATTTTTCCTCCGCATCTTCATTTTCTTCTCCAAAGCTTCATATATTTCACCATTTCCTGCACCCTTGCTGCACGATTTCCTGGTGTTATCCTAGCTGGAAGAACCCACGCTCATTGGAAACCCAGTTCCTGAGGCTCAACACCTGTGATGGTCTTCCCTTCTACAAACAAATTCTAAAGTGATTGGTGTTTAAATCCTTTACGAGTTTCTGCACCATCATTTTTGGCGCCGTCTGTGGGAAATCCATCACCACCGTCTTCATCATCATCAGTTTCTTCCCTGAAAGCTAGTTGAAAAGTGACACCAGCGACTCTCAACATGGTGATTGCGACAAGGTCAGGAGCGGTAGGAAGTAAGGGTGCTCATCCCCCTGTCAACAAAGAGAATATAGGGAACGACGCCGCCTCTGGCGGTACGCCCCCTCCACTCACCGGAAATGCTGAGGTCGCCGCTGCAACTCTCCCCCCCGGAGGAAACGGGGCAGGAGGATCGGGCTCCAACCTTTCTCCCCCAACCCTCACACAAAACGTACCGCCTCCCATCCCGGCATGTACTCCATGACCATGCCCCCGCCGGGATACGCCTATATGCAGCCGGGAATGATGCCCGGAATGGCACCCGTGGTCCAGCCGTATCAAGTGGGGACCCTAAACCTCCCCACATCGCTGCCAAGGGAAATACAAGGAGTGGAAATGCCACAAATCACCCCTCAGCAGCTGCAGGCGCTCTACGCTTAGTGCGAGGAGCAAGCTGTTCAAAATGCCTGGGAACACTTCACTTCCGCGTATTTTCCTTCCATGGTAGGCGGCCGTATGGCTCCGCCCCTTGGAGGACTCCCAACCCATCCCCTAACAAGGGTACAACCTACGTTGAGGGCCCAGCAACCTCCCCCACCGCCGATTCAGGAAAATGAGACCCAGCCGAGGGTGCAGCAAGGGCAACAACCAGCAGGAGATGAGAGGGCTGGAAACAACGAAGAGGTCCAATCGAGGGCCACAGAAAGGGCAAACCGCAGAGACGTCGGTGACCCTCAGCTTGCAACAGTGTAGGACCAGCTCAAGGGGCCCTTTCAAAGTCATCCAAGTACGAGCAAACAACACCTACTTGCTAGAGACTTTGCAAGGCGAGCGTCTCCCGAGACCATGGAACGCGTGCAACTTAAGAAGGTTCTACGTGTAAATGTTAGTCTTTGTAATTGCCCGTTCGCGGCATGGTGTACTTTCTTTTGACAGAAAGCATATTGTAATCATTTCAAAAGTTGCAAGTATAATAGTAAGTATTTGATCCATTGTTATGTCATTTACTTGCTTTCCTTTTGATTAATGATTCGGGCAACAGAAAGCCTACTCCGTGTCGAGCATCCTCCACGTCGAACGGCTTAAGTAATACCCCAATCATTTCAAAGCAACGCTATCTGTGTGTTGAGAACCCTCCACACTGAATAGTTTGACAATTCATAAGTGTATAAGTCCTAAGAACGAGCGTGTCAAAAAGTGGGGTGCTAGACGCTTAATCTATGCCAACTGGGTACTCACTATGACACTTCGCGCTCGTAAACCCCCAATGACCCTCGCCTTCTTAATTAAGAATACACTCTTGAATAGCAGACATTGGGCTAGCCCTCCCATGGACACTTGAGTGCGAAGTTGACATTATAGCAGCGCTCGTTTTTATTCTCATACTTAGCAAATCCTGTAGTTGATTTCTAAGTTCATTAGAATTATTGGAACGCTCAAGATGAAAGTGCACGTCACAGGTTTAAGGCCAATACTTAGCCAAATCCTTAGGGGTTTTCTAAGTTCAAATTCGAGCCTCATTGTGAAAATGGCCAGGGAACCCTCTTAAGGAACACCCTCGCGCCCATGCTTGCATCTCTCGAATTGCCAGACGTTTCCAAATTGTAAACTTACGACGCATGGAGAGAAGCACCAAGGGACCTTCAAAGGAATCACCCTCGTGCGCAGAAGCTCCCCTCGCAGACATTCAGATAACAAGAAGGATAAACATGCGAACATCAAACACAAAGCGGCAACAACGCCCAACATCCAAATAGGAAAAGGAATCAAACTTCATTAACGAAGGCATTCAGACAGAAAGATAAAATAACAAAGTTTAGAAGTACAAATATCTAATGCGGAGATTAAAATTGTCATAAGTTACAATGGAGATTGAGCAAGAGAAATGTGGGGGTGGTAATTGGAAAAGCCTCACTGGGCTTGATTCCCAGACTCTGGGGGAGCAGTAGAAATAGGGATGACGGCTAGCACTTGGGCATTGGAAGCCTGTGTTAAGAATAGTGCCCTAGAAAGCCGATTAGCCATAATCCGTTTTGGGATTTTCCTAGTATCACAGACAATCTTTGAATAATATACGATTGATTAATATCATAGGCAAACACTTCTTTATATGCTCTTGTTTAGTATGCGTTTACTTTAGCTGTGCATGTATGAGAACTCCCCTAATCCTGATGACTTTAGGACTCTACTATTTAGGTGAAATGGTTCATGAAACGAGCCCTATATCACATAAGTCATGATTAGTAAAATACTCCAAGCCGATGAGTCCTACAGACAGTGGGAGTGTCAACCTGACTCCTCTAAGGCTTGCTTGTGGGATCACGCCCTTAAGAAGGACCACCTTGTTTCGTGGAGGTGCAAAGTGTATAGTTGATACGTGCGTGATACATGAGGGTGCTTACTTCAATACGTAAGTTCACTGAGGTGCCCCGTGTGAGAACATTCCTAAATGGGAAAGGAAGTTTCTATTTCAGGAAATGGAAACTTCCAGATTAGGAAATATCTCACGAGTCATTGATGTGATTAATTGATCCTTAGACTTGAGGTTCCTTGTCACTTTATGAGTTAACTCTGTAGTCTTAGGTATAAGCTTTAAAGGGTGTCGCCTTAGACAACTGATTCAAGGCTTATGCTGGGGCTGCACAAGTGACTCATGAAAGTGAATGAGAATCAAGAAAGGACCTACACTTGCATATGCAAGGTGATCTCTTATTGTGTAAGTCATTCATATGCCATATGGAGTCCTTGGCCAAGGCAGTAGATCAAGACATCAAGAAAAGGGTTTCTTGGATTGAGATCAAATGGATATGAAATGCACTTAGTAATAAGACCAGATTATTAGGGTTCTAATTATTCCCTTACCCTAGATCTTGGTTGAGAGATAGTAAGTAGGAGGATTGTATCTCACATGAATCAATGACTTAAAGGTTCTGTCGAATCCGAACATTCCAATTCAGCTAGGGGTTAAACACCTGTTGCTAGACTATGGTCGTTTAATCTGTGGACTGATTAATTAATTAGGGTCACTGCTAATTGAATTGAGAACCTAAAGGGTCACACACAACAACTTGGTTACATGAGTTAAGGCTTGAAAATGATTAAACGAGTTAATCGGGCCTAGAGGGTTCCACACGTGTGAACCACACGTGTAGCTCACGTGAGTAACACGTGTCTCACACGTGTGTAAATATATGTGTATATTTATTTATGTGTTAAATAATTAATGTGATTAATTATTTAATAGACTTTGGTTTAATTTTGAATTAAAAAGAAAGTCTTATTTTGGAGAAAAATCATCTAGTTAATTGATTATGAATTAATTAATTAGATAAAATAAGTTATTTATTTAAAATAAATAAAGTATAAAATTATCCAAAAATAGTTTGGATATTTTTAGCTCTCTTGAAAGTTGATTTGAATTAGAATTCAAAGTCAAAGTCAAATTACTTGATGATCAAGTAATAGGAGAGAGAGAGACCAAAAATCCTAGCCCATAAAGGACTAGGAATTTTCGGTCCTCCCCTCTTATAAATAGGGGAGCTCGAGCTCGAGCTCCCCTTAGAGCTAATTGATAATTCTTTTGGTTCATGTGTTGAACACCATCCTTTCTCCAAGATAAACGAAACCCTAGGTTAAGCCTAAACACTAACTAGAGAACTAGCATCCTTACTAGTTAGATTGTAGCCAAGTTGGTGGACTATCTCTAGAGAGCTTCAAGTTAGAAGTTTTGAAGATTCGAGCTTTACCAAAAAGTGGGGATCAAGCAAAACGATCAGAAGGGATGATGAAACGATTCTGAACTCGACATGAAACGAATGAAAAAAATCGAACCAAAGAAGATGGCGAAAACCGTTCGTCCATATCATGAAGGATGAATTTTTTCACGAGGGTTTTGTGACTGGCAGTTTTCTACTTTTTCAAAACTGGTTTTCGAAGGGAGTTTCAATCCTGCTTTTCTCGTTTCATGTTTCTTTCTTTATGTTATATTGTTAAGAACTTCCCTAACATGAATTGAATCTAGGTTGGTTTGGATTGCTATCCCGACAATGGATTCTGAAGTAGAAAGAGACTTTCGAGGGACGGGTTGTCAAGCTGCGAGAAGAGCGTTCTTGGGTGGCTTGAAACGCTTCAAGAAAGAATAAAAGAAAAGTAAGTTTTCTATCTCTACGAATTTGGTTACACGATTACGAGTCCAAGGTCCTTTTGTTGGGAAATTTTTTTAAATTTCGCTGCTTTCTGATTCGTGTTTTCCAACAGCCTGAGCCTCGCCAGGCTCTTCCACAACTGTGCCCTCGTCGTCTATCTGGATGGGCTCGGGGTCTATAGGATTGGCCGCTATGAACTCCTGCTGGAGCATCGACACGAGTTCTTGATACTCCGGCTCCGCCAGACTGTCTGAGGGATCTTCATCTTGCACCATAGGCTCGCAGTTATCATCCAGATCCATGCGTAGGCGGTCATCGGTTCGAGCGCTCTCCGAGGCCAAGCCCACCTTCACCATCTGCCCAATCGCCTTGTAAAAGAAACGGCGAGCGTTGTCAAAACAGTGCATATTGGCAGCGAAGACGAAGGCCTTGGAGTGCACAAACTTCAGCACTGCATCCCATGCCACTTTCTCTTCAAGGCTCGCTACCTTCACTTGCAGTTCAGCGAGGGTCTTCTTGGCCTCTTCACCTTGGCGTGTGCTCTCGGTCAGCTGGCGTCCCAACTCCCCATTTTGATCCCTCAACTGATCGTGCTCTTGCTTTAGCTTCTTGTGGCGATCGTCGAGGACCAAATACGCGTCCTCAGACCGCTTCAAATCCTCCTTCAGCCTATCCTTCTCAAGGTTGGCGTCAGTCAGTTGAGCGCTGACATGGTTATAATCCTCCTGCAACTGACCGGGGTCCGAGATGCGCAACAACTTCTTATATTTGGCCTTATGTTCAGAATAGACCTGCACCCGACCCTGCAAGTTCTTGAGCCTAGGGATTACCTCCTGAAAAGCCAGACTCGAGGGTCAGTATCAAAGTTAGAGAAAAGAGAGTTGAAATCTCACAAAAGGCACTAAAGACTAACCGTCAGGAGGGCGTGGCAAGCATCGTCGGTGACTCGAGCGGCATCATGCTCGTTTAGCTTGGCATGATCGCCAGAAAACTGAAGCTTTCCGACGATGTCTGAAACGAGGTTTACGGAATACGCGCTCTTCCTCAGCAGTACTGGACCTTCGGTCCGTTGACGTTTATATCGAGCGTCGCCCCTGCAGCCTATTTTCCAGAAGTCCTCGTCTTCTGAGGAGGAGGTATCGCCGCCCTCGCCACGGTGGCCCACGACCACCTCCTTGCCTTTGCCAGAAATGGGGACGGAGTCCGACAATCTTTTCCTCTTGCCCTGGCGGTTGGCCCGGGCTGCATCATGGAAGCGGACCGCATCTCCCGAGCGGTTGCGGGAACCGCTAGAGCTTAATGCGATGGGACCTTCGGGGACAGCCGGCGGAGGAGTAGCCCCTCGAGCGCGGCCAACTGTCAGATCCTCGATGGGCCCCGTGGGCTGAGCAACGTTCCCGGCACCGCCTCGAGCGCCATCATTGTCCCGGCGGGCCCCTCGCCGGATTCCTCTCCCCCTTGGGGCCTGGGGAGGGTGTGCATGTTGCTGCTGTTGTTGCTGGGGGTTGCCGCCAGCCCTTTGAGCGTTCATCATGCGAGCAAGAGCCTCAACATTCATCCCTAATGATAATATCTGGATGCCTGCAAATGAGAGAATACGAGCATCAGAAGGTGATTATATGGATAACCAGCATAGAAGTATAACAATCAAGCCAAGTCAGAAACTATTCTAAAAGTTAGAGCAGTTAGTTCCTAGAATCTAACCATCGAGGGCCATGATATCAGTAAGTGGATTGGTTATCATATTTAGGGGGCAAGATAGGCCATAACGGAATAGCAATCCCTCATTCTTCATCTGGACCTCAGCCTTGATCCACTTCTTCTCACTCCTCATCTCGAGGGCTAACCCCTTTGCCCAGTCCTCAAAAACCTTATTCCTTATCCTTTCCCTAACCAATGGCCCCTCGCCATGTATCAACCACTCTCGGTGAACCCTAAAAATTCCCCCGGGAGCCCCCACTAAAAAGTACTTCTCTTTCCAATGCTTGCCATAGGAGGTGGATGGAGAATCTATCATCTTAAAGCCCGATTTGGCCTGGGCGTAATAGAACCCATCTGTAGGAGACGAGCGTGTTGAGCGGGCCACTTGTATTAAGCTGTCAAAATTGGCGATCGAGGGTTCGTGACCTAGGGCTCTCATCATAATTACGAAAGTGTTGATTAAGGCTATGCCGTTCGGCAGAATTTGTGAAGGGCAAAGCACAAGGTGATGACAGATAGTGGCGACGGCGGACGGGATAGGAAACCTCAGGCCCCCGGCCAGGACGGCGTCCTAGTAGACCGTCAACATCCCGGGCGGCGGTCGGTTGGCCCTCTCTCCCTTCTCGGGAAGTCACATAGGAAATACTGCTTCATCCCAATACACTTTTGCCCTCAACTCTTCCAAATCATCGAGCGTCAGAATGCTCTCAATTTCATCCGGAGATCTGTCGGTTTGGTGGGGGTTATTTTGCCTCACTCGAGTGGCAGGCTCTTTCCCCCTTCTTCGACGCTTTCTGGGAGGTTCAGCCTCAGCATGACGCCCGAACGGCCCTGCAGCACCTTCAAGGGCCTCTACTGCCACTGTGACTCTGTGATCCTGAGGCCGCACAACACTGTTAAGCACAGGGAACACCCTCTCTCCCTGTCTCTGCATCTCCATGACGTTACCCATTTCTTCGAATAAATCATCCATCTCTACAGGAGCTCGCTCGTTCATCCCCTGAACAGCAGCATCCACTTCTTCATCCCTAGCCTCAACTAAAGCCCTTGCAACAGGAATGGCGACTGGAATCCCGTCATCAGGAGAGGCTCCGGCTCTGGGGATTGCCATGGGCACATCACCGTGTGGGGAAGAACTCCCCACTAACATCTCATCTATTTCCCTCACATAAGCATCTGCGTTATTGTCTGCCATATCTGGGTTTTGGTTATTGGAGATGAAGCTTTCGCAAGAGGTTCAGTGGACAAGAAAAATTCTGGAATGAATTCAACGGCAGAAAGGATTCCATGCTTAGAAAGATCACTCGCGCACAACCTAAATCTAAAAGTTAGTGTCCGAAGTATCAAGATTCATGGAGATTTTACCTAGAAACTGAAGAAGAAGCTTGCCGAAATACACAGAAGTTGAAGAAGGTTCTTGCCCTTTTCGGATTGCTGAGTGAGAAAAGATGAATGCTTGAAAGAGGAGCAAAGGCTCTGCAAAACTCTATTTATAGGGGAGGGATTTGCATCACTTAGGTGTGGAAAATTCAAAAACGCAATCATTTCCCGCCTAGGAAATCCCCCCACTTTTGGTAACTACCACACATATCCCGGAGCTCACGCGCCCACGTTCCCACTCCGCATTAAATGCGGACAAGACTTCATTTAAGGCCATGTCAGAACGTGCCCGTTACGGAAGCCAAACGGACACTCCCCCTTGTAGCATCGTGACACTCAGATATTCGAGATGTTCGAGGATCGTCTCTCTAAATTCTACAGTACGCCCAAGCTGTACTACAGAATTTGGGGGGCAAAATGATGAGGCATAAAAACACGCTCGTATCAGAGCCGTCCACGTGTCACCATCAGTTGACTTGAAGACTATACGCTCGCATTGATTGGCTCGCGGGCCAACCCAGCCCACTCACTTGCCAACTAGTACAGGCCCTTGAGCCTCGGCCAACTATTCAGATAAAGGCCCGAAGCGACAGGCTCGGCGCTCCTACCTCGGCCTTCAGGGTTACCCTTCTCAGGATGGCACCCACGCGAGGGTATGTTCCCGATGCTCGGGGTATTGACGCTCAAGGGTCATCAGCCGCGGGGAACCCATCCGTGCGTCCTTCGAGCGCCCCCAGCGCTCGAGTATGATCCTTCCCCACCGTGATGGATTCAAACCCTAGTGAAGCGGACCTTGGGCCTTCCTCTCACGCGACCCTCGCCAACAACCTCTGACACAAAGGTGGTGCGCACCTTGCATCTGACGCGCCGCCCCCTTTTTCAGAAATGTCATTCTCATGCCCTCACGGGCTGCCACGTGTTAGGGAAACACAGGTTTGGGACCACACGGTCAAGTTACCCAATTACCCTCACCCCTAACATATAAATAGGGGAGAGCACATGCTTTCTCCCCCAAGTCATCTTCTTCACAAGACACCACACTACTGAACTGGCATCATTTTTCCTCCGCATCTTCATCTTCTTCTCCAAAGCTTCATATATTTCACCATTTCCTGCACCCTTGCTGCACGATTTCCTGGTGTTATCCTAGCTGGAAGAACCCACGCTCATTGGAAACCCAGTTCCTGAGGCTCAACGCCTTGATGGTCTTCCCTTCTACAAACAAATTCTAAAGTGATTGGTGTTTAAATCCTTTACGAGTTTCTGCACCATCAATTATATTAAAAGAAAACTTCTTAATTTAACATCTAACGGTTGCGAAACACAATAATTCCTCAAATATATAGATATAGTTCTATAAATTCAAATATAAATGTTTCATATTAAAAAAATAATTCTTTATATTAAGTTATTCAACTAAGATTGCTAAATAATACAATAGTTCCTCAAAATGCAGATATTGTTCTGCAGATGTATGAGTGAATACTTCATATTGACATAAAATTAGTTCTTTATTCAACCACCAACTAAATCTAATTATTTAATTATGTAGACTTTCATCTTTTTTTTTATATTTCATAAAAACTTATACTTAAGTTGATATACATTACTATTATATATATATACATATATATGCATGCTTGGGGTTTATATAGAATTTAACACAATAATTCTTCAATATTTAGATATAATTCTACAAATTCAAATATAAATGTTTCATATTAATAAAATAATTCTTCATTAAGTTATTCAACTAAGATTGCTAAATAATACAATAGTTTCTCAAAATGCAGATATTATTCTACTGATGTATACGTGAATACTTCATATTGACATAAAATTAGTTCTTTATTCAACTACCAACTAAATCTAATTATTTAATTATGTAAACTTTCATTTTTTTTATATGACATAAAAACTTATACTTAAGTTGATATACAGTATTATTATTATTATTATTATTATTATTATTATTATTATTATTATTATTATTATTATTATTATTATTATTATTATTATTATTATTATATATACATGCTTGGAGTTTATATAGAATTTAACACAATAATTCTTCAATATTTAGATATAATTCTACAAATTCAAATATAAATGTTTCATATTAAAGAAATAATTCTTCGTTAAGTTATTCAACTACGATTGCTAAATAAAATGTATAAGTGAATACTTCATATAATATGAAAGTTCTTTATTCAACAACCAATTAAATCTAATTATTTAGTTATGTAAAACTTTCATCCTTTTTTTTGTATGTCATAAAAAGTTATACTTAAGTTGATATACATTATATTTTTATCTCACAACTAAAACTTGAGATATGTAGTTAATTAATAAATATTTAAATTTTTAACGGAATATGTATTTTAATATAAATAATTATATATTTAAAAATATTTTTATTTAAAATATATGATAACAAGTATTTAATTATTTAAATTAGTATATGAATATTTGATAGTGGTTAAATATAAAAAATTACATAATAATAACAACAATGGAGTTAGCCCAGCTGGTTTGGGATTTAACCTTCTTCACATGAGGTCAGGGTTCAATTCCTACTCAACGCGAATATGTGGAATTAATGTGTTGGCTCATGTGGGGCTCGGTTGGGGCTCGGCTCGGTTAGGTGGGGTGATCCGGGCCCCGCAAATGAATTTTTAATTTATTAATTTGAATTATTAGTTTTTGCGACGGATTTTGCAACAGAAATTCCGTTGCAAAAAGGCAGAAAATTAATTAATTATTGGTTGGTTTGCAGCGGAAAATCCGTTGCTAAATCTGTTGCTAAAAAAATCGTTGCTAAAACCGTTGCTAATTTCCGTGGGTAGTAATTCGTTGCTATAAGTTCGTTGCTAATTCCGTTGCTAATATTCATTGCTAATAGTTCGTTGCTACAGATTAGCCACGAGGGTTATAGCAACGGAAAATTTTCGTTGCTAAGCCAAAATCCGTTGCTAATAGGGCCAAAATCCGTTGCTAAATCCGTTGCTATAGGGCATTTTTCTGGTAGTGAGTCGTGTGATCTGTGAACTAATAAAGCGTATTAGTCTCGCTGCTAACTGAAAATGAACCTAGGGGCTCACATACAAATGCCAGGTTCAAACGGTATTGAAGGAAAGATCAAATAGTTGATCGAAACGAAACCACACGTATAAATGTACACATGTGGCACGTGAGCTTGAGTTTGGGCATGTAGTCCAATTGAGAAATTGGACCATGTGTTGATTAATTGGAGAATTAATTATAACGCCCAAATATAATTATTTAGGAGAATTAATTATAAATCCCTAATATAATTAATTAAGAGAATTAATTATAAAGCCAAATAAAATTAATTTTAGCTCGTTAGAATTAATTCTAAAACCCTTTATGGAATTAATTAGAGAATTAATTCTAAGTATTTAAGTATTTAATTATTCTAATTTGATTAGAATAAATAAATAAATAAATACTAAATATCTTATATTTATTATTCTAGTAAATATTAATTCTAATATGATTAGAATAAATATTATTGGAAATATTCCTAATTTAATTAGGAGCTTCTCTTCTAGAAGAAATAGATATCTTATTTTGAATAAGATTTCTATTACTTGGAGAGAAAGAAAATAGAAGAAAAGTTAAAGTTGGAATCCGATTCCGATTAGACTTTGGGGTTCGAACCCTAGGCTATAAATAAACCAAGGGGTTCGAAAATCAAGGCTTACGCGTGACTTGGGATTCACGCCCAATCTACATGGGTTCAAGAATTAGGAAGAATTCTCTTGCTCTCTTTCCTCTCGTTTTATGTTTCTTTCTTTACACATGTTATACCGCTAGCACTCTCCCTGACATGATTTGAATCTAGGTCTGGTGTAGATTATTACTTTAGAGGAAACCTACTATGGAATCTAGTAGAAAGAATCTTTCGAGGGACGGGGTTTGTCATTACCGCATGAAGCGCGTTTGAGGGCGGCTTAAAACGTGTCAAGAAAGCGTTGATTCTTATAAGTTCTTGAATCCCTAAGATTGGAAATAGAAATTGCAAGCCCGATCTTGCTTATTGGGATTTTTTTTTTTTTTAAATTCCGTTGCGCTTTTTGATCATGTTTTTCCCAACAAGTGGTATCAGAGCCACCTTGCAACGTCTATTTCTAATCTATCTTCTTTAATTGAGTTTTGAGAAATTCTTGAATCTGAGTTACAGTTAAGTATTCTTGAATTTGTTTCGTAATCTGAGATTTTAAATCTGAGAGGTTTCCTGAAAAGTTGAGAAAAACGTTTTCTGAAAATTTTATTAAAATCGTTTTAAATTTTAAATTTATAAATCGTGTTTTAATTTTCAAATTTTAAAACGAAATTTTTTGAAATTTTAGTTTGTTGGACGGAGACGGAACGGGGTGGTGAGGGCCAAACGTGTTGGCTGCCAGCCACCGCGGACAGACGAGATGAGGCTGCGCGTGATCGCGGTGCATGGCGCGCGCTTCGCGGCTGCATCAGCAGCGACCGCTGCCCATCCCATGTCTGCGAGCGGCAGCCCCACTCACGTCATGCATGGGTAAAAATAATTAATTGGATGTTCACTTTTAAATGTAAAACCCACTTTGTTTAATTAGATGTTCGCTTTTAATTGAAATAATTAATGACATTGTGGTTGATTATTTTATCAAAAGTTTATCATCACGTACAGAATTATTGGCTTTCATACTTAGAAAATTGATTTTGAAACTAAATATTGAAGTGGATTTCATGTTATTGGTGGACAAATAAAATTGTCTCTCATGCATTCCGTCAGCCACGGCACAACGCGCAAGGGCGCGTACATGTGCGGTGGTTTCCGAACAAGATTCGTTCCCGAATTATTAAAATTGAATTTTAATTTTAGAATTTTATTTTATTTTTGAAATAAAATTTAATTTGGGATGTTTGGGAATTAAAATTGATTTATTTTTGGAAAAATTAATATTATTATTTTTGAAATAATAATATTTTTAAAATTGTTAATTTTCAAATTAACTTGAACTTTATCAGATTCGAGCTTTTGGTTTTTGACAAGATTCTTGAACAAGGAACTGTTTTCAGATTATTTTGAGTTAGTAGAACTTAAAGTTAAAAGAATTTTAAATTTATTGGTAAATTTAAATTCTTGCAATTCTAGAATATTAGGTGATCATGGGTTAGTCTTGTGGATGTTTTAATTTATGCACATGAATGATTTAAATTTGGGGTTGGAGCCCCATAGTTGCATTTTTCAATTGGGGTCGGTGCCCCACTTATGTGTGTATTGTTATGTATTTATTATGTGGCTTTCCTTATTACTGTTGTTTTTGGGCCGGGGTATGCCCCGTGTATTTGTCTATGGCCAATATGAAGATTGAGCCATATTAATTTATCTAAAGAGAGTAGACTGTAGATCTTAGGAAGTGAGGTTTTTTCTTTTACTTTGACGATCTTGTACCCATGGAGTAAGAAGGATCCACACAACAAGTAACGAGGTGACCATAAGTAAAGACCCCTCAAAATGTTAGGGACGGTTTCTATTATTGTAATAGATAGGGCATCGTTTTATTTCCAATTCCTTTATGTGATTTAAATTGTTTTATGTGGCATGTATGTTAGAACTTGTGATTGTGGAGTGACTCCCACATATCATGCATAAGATAGGAAAACCCATGATCATCTCATATTAGCATCATGCTAGGACATGTTATCTGCTAATTGCTTTTGTGTAATGCATTTATGTGCAACTGCATCAAACAAGACTAATTAAAAATGGAAAACCGTACATGTTGGTGAGGTCAAAACTGGACAACTCTCTAGTATTCGAAAATCCCATAAATATTAAGCAACTTTGAAAAATAGGTATTTTGTATGAAGTGAGAGCTTTAGATAAAATTCCTAGCATTCCATCAATAGGATTTAAGTTTAATAAGGGAGCTAGTTGTTGTCCATGAGTCGTGGGGTGGCTATGTGAAACCTATTAGTTCTTAGTTTCTTGATTGATCACATTAAGTGATCGATATTTCATGGTTATTTTGGAATGGGCGATGTCCGCAAGTCGTAGGTCGTTCCGGACTAAGTTTAATCATGATCTTATGATTGATGGGTTCTGCTTAACGCCTAAGTAAATATGGATGTCGCACGAGTCGTGGGTCCTTATTGAAACATGGGTGATGCAAAAATATTACTGAGAGTTCCATAGTGATGGAATTGGCAAGTTGTACCTACCTAAGGCTTTATTGAGGATGTCCGCGAGTTGTGGGTCCAAAATAAGGTGTTTGGGATCTTAGTACCCATTGGGAAAACAAGTTTCCTCTAAGATTGTTGGGATTTTAAGATCTTCTAAAAATAGAGCGAGCTACATAAGATAAAAGACCTAAATCCTATGTATTACGTTATTATTCAACATGCTCACATTTTCTCTGCTTAGCATTTAGGTTGTAGTTATGTGATTCTCTACAATATGAAATGCAAACTCATTAGTATCCATCCTTAAGTTAAATAAGTTGACTAAGTCCTAACTCACTCTAATTGACTTCGGATACTAAAACTCGTTCTAGAATCCGAATAGAGAAAAGTGTTCTCTATGTCTAAAGTGGATGGATTTTCTCTAACCACTTAAGAGCAATTGTACCTCATTAACATGTTATAAGGTATAACATTATGAAATTGTTCCATATGATAGTTGGGTACACGTATACTCGATTGAGAAAGATCCTTTTGAAGATCTTGCAATCTCGATAAACTGAGAAATGAGTTCTCGATACACTAATTGCTCTCATTGCTTCCACCATCATTCAACCTCTTTATGCTCAACTAGAATGATGCTATTGTTGTTGGAAAATACGAAAGAGTTGAGCAGCGAAAGTTTAAAATTTTCCAAAAGTTTAATCGATGTCTTGCAATTTTCATACTGTAACGTTGGGTGTTTAGAAACTTACAATGTTAGAAGATTTCTAGTGATGTCGTTACCGCCTAACGAACACCCTTCAAGCGAAATCCCTCGAACGACCTTCGAATAAGACTCCAAAGTAGAAGTCCTCCAAAGCGTATCCACACCAGACCTAGAACACGATCAAGTGAGTGAGAATGCTAGTTCTATGGCTTGTGTTAAGGCTATGATAGTTTTTGCTTTGAAAACTTTTCTTTTGGTTTTTCTCAAAACTTAGCACTTCGTGAATGTTGGTCTAAAGAATAAGAGAAGCACCACCACTAGTATAAATACTAGGGGGTTCGGCCACTTAGGGTTTCCCTAAACCTAGTGGGCTTCTTTTCTTGCTCACTAATTAACTCATTTAATTATTTAATTTAATTAGAATAATAAGGTCTTAACTTATTCTCCAAGTCTAGCAAGAAAAGACTTCTCTCTCCTACAATATGAAGTTGGACTTTTCAACTTTCCTAAAGTTAAAAGTCAATATTCAATAAATCAATTAATTCCCAATTAATTATTTATTGGGTTAAGTTTATTTGAGAATAGTCTTAACAATTAATTCAATAATTAATTAAAAGACTAAAATTATACAATTTAATTAATTAATTCTAGAAAAGAATTCAAGTGTGAAATAAATCACCCGCCAGAGCCATGCATCAGCCACGTGTGCGTGACACGTGGCAGTCACGTGTCCTTGACATGTGGCAATGCCCACATGCTGCAGCTCGTTTTCCGATCAACAATTTGATCCTTTGTTAATCATATTAACATCCTACCATAACCCTCGTGTCCTGGCATTTGTGTGTGACCCTTTAGGTTCATTATTCGATTAGCAGTGACAGTAATTAATTAATTCCCTAATTAATTAATCACTTCACATATCACACTACCGTAATCTAGCAATGGGTGTATGACCCCTAGCTGAATAATGAAATGAATTGAAGAACCTTTCAGTCAATGACAATCAGTGAAATACGATCCTCTTACAACTCCATCTCTCAATCAAGAACTAAGGCATGAGATTATTCTCAAAGCACAAATATTCTTGATCTTTAAAGTTAAGTTCGTTTCATATCCATTTCGATCTCGATCCTAGAAAACCCCATTTTCTAGATATCTTGATCTTTTATCCACCTTGGTCAAGGGTTTAATGTTTAATGGACTACGAACAACTCAATCAGTAAGAGATCATTCTTGTTCTTAATAAGTGTAGGTCCTTTATTTATTCTACATATGCCACTTGTGTAATCCCAACATAGGCCGTGGTTCAAGTGTCTATATGGCGACACCCTTTTGAGCCTATATCAAAGATTACAGAGTTAGCTCATATGAGACATTACATGTAACGCCCTGTGTTTTCAAGACTACCAGGTAAGGCACGGGAGAGTTTATTCTGGACTTCTGTGATTTATTTGAATATGCATGTTTTAAGTGTCAACGTGTAAGTTTATTTTAAAATTGTGCGCCTTAGAATCTATTTAAAATGTACTTGGACTCAATTGTCCAATATTTGCAATTAGGGACCTAATTTGAAATTAGGGTGTTTGGGCCGTTCGTGGCTACTTTGAGCCCGGGGATTCGGATTCGAATCCTAACCTTAACATTGAGTTCGTTTCAATAATTCGAATTCAATAGACTAACCATTAATTTCTTAAGCTATTGATTGCCCAACCGTTTTAAATCCGATCCGTGTGGACCAGATACCGTTTGATCTTACCCGTCCGACCCTACCCGTGTCTTGGTTAAGTGATAAGGGCCAAGCTCTTTCTTTTCCCCACTTTCACGTTCAATCAAGGACGAGAGAAAGAGAGGATTTCTTCCATTTTGGTCTGAAGACTTTGAGCTCGGGTTTCGTAAGATCCAACCGTTCGATCAACGATTCAAGGTAAGCAATGTGTTTCTCTCTTCATGTATTTTGTTTCTACCGATTGATTTCCCTTTTTCTTGCTTGATTCCATGGATATGGTGATTGGTTGAATAGTGCCTAAATACGATAACTTGCTCCCAACGTGCTTATATGCGATTTAGATTGATGCTAATATGTTATATATGTGTAATTTGATGCATTTTGGTGTATTATTTGGTTGGAATGAGGTTGGGGGTGATTTTGGACCATTTCCCGTCGAACCCCTGCTTCTTTGCTGCTCTTTTTCGGAGAAGACGACCCAACACGGCCGTGTCGAACCCTAGTTCATTTACAACACGGCCGTGTCAAGCCCTCGAGTTGGAATTTTTTTAATCCGACACGGCCGTGTCAGTTTTCAGGCCAATATTGACACGGCCGTGCAGACTTCGTCCGAGCTCCAATTGACCTGATTTTTGAACCCACGGAAACCTCTTGAAGTCTAGAACATCCTCCAATTGGAATCACCTCATTATATTTTGGAATTTGTGAGATACGATCATTTGAAAATGGTGTCGCAACTTCACCAAATTTATGCATTGGTCCAAATTCAAACCCACGCCATTTTCACCTCACTTTGAACCATGATTCGAGCCACCTACCATTTTAAAGGTCTATTTGTCTACTTTCATATCCTATAAACAAATTTCAATTCCAACATCTACAACTCAAGATATGATCAATTCTTTACAGCTTGTTCATTTTCGAAATTGTCAACTTTCGCCAAAATCCACCTTCTTGCGTTTCTTTCACCCCCTCTTGACTTCCATATGTGTTTTAATCGATATCTTGTGCCTAAATCTTGTAATTGTGATATGTTATGATTTGATTATGAACTTTATGACTTAAGATGTGATGGACAAACATGAAATATATGCATAAACGTCTAAGTGCTACAATGTGAATCTTTTATATATCCAATGCCTTCCTTATGTGCTAAATAGATTCCTTGCATCTCTATAGAACTCATATGTATCGAAAACATGTTATAAAATGTGTTGTGGATATTGTATAAAGCTTATGGCTGGATTTGATACAAAATATGAAAGATATGAAAAGCATAAATATGAAACCACCATGTCTTGAATGCTTTGAATGAATCACTTGATTATATGACCTCATAACATGATTCATGCCTTTTATGCATCTCATACCATGTGCATAACATGCCGTGCGTCATATATGGTTCATTTAGAGTCTTGAGTCTCACGAGTACACTACATTGTCTCTTGTACAGTTTTCTCCACGGCGGAGATGTGTCGGGTTCATAGGCTTCCTCAAGTCTTCTTTTCCTTTTGGTATTGTTCGGTAAGAGGTGTATCAGGTGGGTTTCTCTTCTATTAGTTAATGACCCTATCTACCCTAATGTGGAAGGATTTCGGCAAAAACTATTATATATGTATAGAGTCACTTTAAAGAGTAAATGTTTTCAACGTAAAGCCTTAATTTCTAAATCCTACCAAATGTTTTGGCGAGAAAGAAAGAATGAATGTTATGCACGAATGGGGCCCAGGGACTTAGTGTGAGTGGCTATCCGGGGAGGCATGGGCCGACGGTGATCCCTCACATTAGTTCCACCAATGTACGACGTAACCGGACCTCGTTAGGAGTTAGCGAGGAATGGACGCTGAGTGCCACTAGGGGAGTCATGAAACCCTTTTGGTCAATGAATGGATGGTTCGGGCCGATCACCCAACCATCACCCGGAGGAAGAAGGTGTAAATGTTTATGATTGTGCACAAAAGAATGTTATACCTGAATGAAAGAAGGAAAGAAAGAATGTTTAATGAATTACACGAGGTGGTGGTTGGAGATAATGCACGCCCACTCGCCGGGCCAATAATGACCTAATGTTAATGATTCGTTATAATCCCTTTTGATGATTTTTATTCACCCACTTGGGAAATTCTTTAAAACCTCACTTGGGATTATAGCTTGCATGTGATTGTGTAATTACCGTTATATATTCTACCTATACCTTGTTTTATGCCCACCAGTCTCCTATAGACTGAACCCGGCTTTGTTTTCAGGTTCTTTGCAGGTTTTGGAGTGCTAGGCGGGATTTGGTGTCGGTCAAGTCCTTTGGTTGGGTTTGAGTCTCACTACACGCATATTGTATATTGAATAAGTTAAGAAGTATGTATGAATTACCTTGATTATGTTTTATTGATTCGGGACAGGCTTCTAGGGATAGTTTGAACCCGTCAGTTATGTTTTATGTTTTATGATTTATGCTTGGAATTTCGGGACTAGGTATCTATGCTAGTTGAACTCGTCACCTATTGTCATTGTGGTTGTGATAGATTATAGGATTGATTGTATGTTGCTTCCGCACATGCCTTTCTCTTGTGAATTGTTTCTTTGGTTTCGAGGTTCTAGCTCCCGCCTAGCATAGTGTGTGAGTTGGTCTCCCGTTCGCTGTGATTCGGATTCGGGTACGGACTTTCCATTTCGTAACCGGGTTTGGGTCATAGTGCGGGGGATGTGGTGTCTTTCGTTTGGGGTGCTACATCCTTAAGTGGTATCAGAGCCCTAGGTTGCAAAACCGGGGTTCCTTGTGTCGTGTTGTGTCAAGTGTAGGTCGAACGGCTTAGGAACAACATGTCAACGTGTGCACCGCATTGATCATGAGCTATGTTATTAAAATTTGACATGGAAAATATTTTGTTGAATGCATTTGATTTAAATTTTGTTGATATATGTGTTACATTTTGCATCAATACGTGCTTTTGGTGCCAATTATGTGCCATATGCATTCGCTAACCAATACGCATCAATATTTGAATTGAGTTGTGATTGTAGGATGTCACTATAATATCAAACCACGGCCAACCCCTACGATTACAACTACTTAGCACAAGTTTCTCCTTAGAATGTGGGCGATTGGAAGAAGAGCTGTTGGAATTAGAAGGCTTTGGAATAATTGATGATTTTTACGACAAGGGTATATGTTAAGAGTTCGAGCTCAAGAGGGAATTAAATTTTGGATGAAGATTTAGAATGGATGAAGTAATAGTACGAGGTTATGATGTTTATATCCACAACATAAACACATACCTCTTTATACAGCGAAGGGAGTCGATTAACCGGGCATAAGATTCTTTTAATTCAAGAAGAAGGTGAAAGAAAAACTTGAAGGTATCAAAGGTTCAACATCGGGATTTAGAAGACTAAAGAAAGAGAATTGTGGAGGTTAAATGAAATGATCTGAATTGAAGCTAAGGACCGAGAAACTTAATTATGGAAAAGGGAATTTTATAATTTTAAAATAAAAAGGAAATTGGAGAAAAGAAACCTGTCGAGATACTTCGGATTTTGGAATGAGGCTAGTGACAATTAGAAGAAAGCTAGAGACCACTCCTATTTTGGAATTACAAAAAGGATGACCAAGATACTCGAATCAACCATTAAATTCGTCAATTCAATCGGAGTGAGAATGAAAGCACTCGATTTTTGGAACATGAAGTTTCTTGACCGTTGGAATTCTTCAAGGTTAGAGTAAGAAGGCTTCGATTAGAATAACAATTATGGTAAGGAGTTGGATGAAAGAAAACCGATTTTAGGAAGAATGGAAGGAACTAAATAGCTCGGTTATGCAAGACTTGGAATCAAGTGATGATCTCGGGACATGATGGTACATCACTTGATACTAGGAATTTGAATTTTGGATCGTGAGTTTGCTCGAGAGATATGAAGATTTTAAGGGGATTTTGGAATCGACTTGGGAGAAATTTAAGCATTGAGATGTTCGGGGTAAAAGAAATTGGAGTTCATCAAGGCATTAGGATTTTGGAAGCATGGGTGGATGCAAGAAGAATTAATGAAGTTAGAAGACCGTGGGTAAGCAAGAAATGGTCAATAAACTTGAGGACAAAGGATCGAATTGTTGAGCTAAAGCTTACGTCTACGGTGAACGGTAATTGCATTCATGGCACTTGCATCATCCCTTTTGTTAATTTATTTAATTCCTTTATGTATGTGTTTATGCAATTTGGTTACTAAAATGTGTTGCAGACCTTGGTTGTTAAAATGTGCAACATGCATCCAACATTCTTACCCGACACGCATGGTTTAGTGTCTACTTTACAGGAAATCTTTTCCACCTAGTTGCCACAAGTTAATTTAGGCAAGTGGTCTTGATACCAAGAAGGGATTTTGGTGTGTAAGTCAGCAAGTGAAATGGAAAAGGATTTTGGGAATTAGAAGGATTGAATGGGAAGTTGGAAAACAAGGGAAGTGAGGTTCTACCTTAATCAATCAATTGAAAGGAAATATGGGCAAGATTACCGAACCCTTATTTATACCGGGCTAAGCATTTCAAGGGAGATAGTTTTTGAAAGAAGTCGGGAATTGTAATCAAGAAATTGATAGGTCAAGTTCAACGAACAAAGAAGGGAAATTTTAAGGGGGAGAGCACAACCGAGATATCAACCTAAGCCTCGGTCGTGCTAAGGAAGTTACTTAAAACTAGAACAAAAGATGTACAAGTATAATAAGTCATGGGACTTTAACATAACAACAAGTGCAAGGTAAAGGATCTTAGAGTCAATGAACTTCAAAACCGATATGAGTAGATTCCAAGAAATGAAGAAGAGATGAAACTATACGATCGATGTAAATAAATCAAAATCATCGATTTCTTCTTAGACTGGTACGAACTTAACCTTCTAAGAATTAAAAGTTGGAGCATTGAATGACATAAGTTACATACCAAGAATGATGGGGTTATCAAGAACATTGAAGAACAGGGTAAAGCAAATGTCGGATAAATAGAAAGCCCAACCAAATTATGATATTACGAGATGGCAATATCGAGAGTCGTTCAACCGGGTATTGAGGTGTGAATTTACAAGATGAGAGGCCACATGAAGGCTAGTCACGCTAAGTGCATAAGCCACATCTGGTCGAGTACATAGCATCGCATATATTATGCTTCCTATAGCTGATGCATAAGGAATTTTGGACTTCCTGGACTTTTCAAGTTCAGTCTTGGGACACAGCTTCTTCGAAAAAACTGTTCCCGGGCCCATTGGAAGTTTTCCACATTTGGAATCTTCCATACTAATCCTCTTTAGTATTTTCTCTATGTAAACCGACTGTCATAATCCTAACAATCTCCTAGATCTATCCCGATAGATCTTTATCCCGAGAATGTAGGATGCATCACCAAGATCCTTCATCTCAAATTAGTTCGATAACCAAGACTTTGTTACTTTCATATCATCCTTCGCATTCCCAATGAGAAGGATGTCATCTACATAAAGTTTCAGAAATTGAACCGAGGTTACCAATTCTTTCTTGTACACGCAGGACTCATTCGGATTTTGAATAAAGCCAAACGATTTGACCTCTTCATCACATCGAATGTTCCAATTCCTAGAAGCTTGTTTCAATCCGTAGATTGGACTTTGGAGCTTACAAACCTTTTGTTCGCTCCCACTATATGTGAAACCCATGTGTTGCTCCATGTAGATGTCTTTGTCAATGTCTCCATTGAGAAAGGCAGTTTTCACATCCATTTGCCATATCTCATAGTCATAATATGCAGTAATGGCAAGCAAGATCCGAATGGATTTTTGCATTGCAACCGGGGAGAAGGTTTCATCAAAGTCTACACCTGGTCTTTGAGTGAAACCTTTAGCAACTAATCTTGCTTTAAAGGCTGCCACGCTTCCATCTACTCCAAGCTTGCACTTATATATCCATTTACACCCTATGGGCCTGATCCCATCAGGTGGATCAACCAAGGTCCAAACTTGGTTAGAGAACATGGGATCCATCTCGGATTTCATTGCTTCTTTCCACTGTTTAGAGTCCGAATCTAACAGTGTCTCCTCATAAGTTAATGGATCATTATCCATTTGAGATGTTTGGTGAAGAAAACCATAACATCTCTCTGGTTGTCTAGGAATGCGTTCAGAACGTCTTATTTGAGGAGGATTTTTGCATGTATCACTCTCTACGATCGGCTGAGGGAAGTTAGTCTCCAAACTTGGCGTGGGAGCTTGGTCTCGAACCTCTTCGAGTTCTGCGATCTTGCCTTTCTTTTCTTTAAGGAAGGAGTCCTCAAGAAAAGTAACATTTCTTGACACAAAGACCTTTTGTTCAAGAGTATCGTAGAAATAATATCCTATTGACTCTTTAGGATATCCTACAAAGTTGCATAAGCTTGATCTAGCTTCAAGTTTATCTCCCACTGTCCTCTTCACGTAAGCAGGACAACCCCAAATTATTAAGTAGGAATAATTAGGGATTTTGCCAAACCACATCTCAAATGGGGTCTTGGGTACAGATTTAGAGGGAACAAGATTCAGAATCTTAATTGCTGATTCTAGGGTATAACCCCAGAATGAAGGTGGCAATTCAGTGAAACTCATCATGGAACGAACCATATCAAGTAAGGTTCTGTTCCTTCTCTCCGAAACTCCATTTAATTGAGGAGTTCCCGGAGGAATCCACTGAGAGATAATTCCATTATCTCTGAGATGACCAAGGAATTCGTCATCGAAGTGTCTTAATCTTGTGACCAGTTTGGTTCTCAACCTCCTTTTAAAATTTCAAGAATTTCTCAAAGGCTTCGGATTTATACTTCATTAAGTACACATAACCAAAACGACTAAAGTCGTCTATGAAGGTTATGAATCTCGTACTTACACTAAGTGGTCCACAGACATCAGTATGGAATAAATCCAACACTTTAGTGGCACGTTCCACTTTACCATTAAAGGGAGTTTTGGCCATCTTTCCTTTAAGACATGTTTCACAATGAGTTAACTCTTTAAGCTCATTATCATAGAATGATCCTAAATCGGTCAACTTAGCAATCCTATCTTTGGAAATATGCCCTAAACGTGCGTGCCATAAAGAAGCCGAGATCTTATCATCTCTTTTGCGTTTGTTTAATTGTTGTATATTCAAAATATTAGTGTATTTAGTTGTATAAATTTCATTAGATAATGTACCAAGCAAAACGGAAGTTTTATTCTTCTTAAGATAAAAGTTTCCATTTCTAGAAAAAGTCTCATATCCTTCACAATCAAGTATTGGAGTGGAAATGATATTATGAATAATAGATGGTACATAAAGGACTTTGTTCAAAACTAAAGTAAAGACACCTAAATCTAATCTAACACGTCCCAATGGCTTGGGCCTGAACGCTTGATCCATTCCCAACCTTCGAGATGCATTCTCCTTCTTGAAGCTGCCGAACCTCATTTAGCATTTGTATGTCATTACAGATATGAGCTCCACAGCCGGTATCAAGTACCCAAGAATTAGAATCAATAGATAGATTTACTTCAACAATAAACACACCTTTCTTTAGAGTATCCTTGTACTCTTGGCAGTTCCTCTTCCAATGCCCTTTCTTGCCACAATGATGGCAAACGTCCTCTCTCTGATCTTTTCTCTTCCTGGCCTTTCTTTTTTTAACCCCTCCATCGGGTTTAAGAGATCCTTTCTTCTTGGGAACTTTCTTCCCTTTGCCTTTAGAAGGTCCAGAAGAGGAAGTGACCATCATTACTTTGCGATCCTTCTTTATTGTGTCTTCAGCAGTCACAAGTTGACTAATCAACTGAGCTACAGTAGTATGGGGATGATTCATGTTGAAGTTTCGCACGAAATGATTGAATGATGGTGGAAGCGATGCGAGCAACAAGTCCACAGCGAGTTCTTCACTCAGTGGCATTTCCATGGAGGTCAGTTTCTCGTTCAAAGCAAGAAACTTGAGACCATGCTCATGGACACTTGTACCTTCTTTCATTCTGAGACGAAAGAGCTCCTTAGAGATGTTGTACCTTAGAACACGCTCTTTAGGGCGGTACAATTGCTCGAGATGGTCATAAATCTCCTAAGCGTTTTCCATAGACTCATGTTGCCTTTGCATATCCGGAGACATGTTGGCCAACATGAGGCAACGGGCTTGAAGATTATCTTCAGACCATTTCGCGATCGCCTCTCTTTCGGCCCGAGCCGGAGCCTCACCTTCAGCGACAGGCTCTCCCTCAAAGAGAACATATCTTCTCTTTTCAGAATCTAAAACTATCTTTAGATTCCGAAGTCAATCAGAGTAATTGGGCCCCATCGACTTGTTTGATTCGGGGATGGATACCAAAGGGTTTTTGGTTGCCATTTCAATTGTAGAGAATCACAGAACTACAACCTAAATGGAAAAACAGATAAATCATGAGCATGCTGAATAATAACGATTACATATTATCAAGATCTTTAGAAATATGTTCTCCCACTGTTTTTAGAAAGTCTAGAAATCGGAAAGACTTTAGAAGAAACTTATTTTCCGAATGGGTACTAGGATCCCAAGCATTCTGAGTTTTGGACCCACGACTCGTGAGACATCCAAAGGTCCAAGAATCTTTAGGTGGGTACGAATTGCCAATTCCATCCCCATGGAATTCCTAGTAATATTTTTGCATCACTAATCTTTCAATCATGGACCCACGACTCGTGAGACATCCATATCTACTTTAGTGTTGAGCAGGACCTATCAATCATAAGATCTCAACCAAACTTAGTCCGGAACGACCCACGACTCGTGAGACATCGCCCATTCTAAAATGGTCAAGAAATATTAATTAATCAGGAAACTAAGAGTTAATAAGCTACACTAATTACCCCACGACTTGTGAGACAGCAATTAGTTTCACTTATTAAGTCCTAAATCCTATTGATGGAATGCTAGGGATTTTATTACCGTGATAAAACACCTATTTATTCGAATTTTGCTCAATATTTAAATGGGATTTTCGAATGACCTCACCAACATATAATGTTATCCAAATTTTAATTGTTTTGTTTAATGCACTTTCACATAAAGTGCATCACAGAAGCAATTAGCAGATAATATGTCCTAGCATGATACTAATTATGTGATGATCATGGGTATCCTATCTTATATGTGATTTTGGGAGCCACTCCAAAATCACTAATTCTAACATTCATGCCACATAAGACAATTCATATCACATAGGGGTACAGAATTTAATGGAAAAATGCCCTATCTATATTAATAGAAACCCTCCTAAACATTTTGATGGGTCTTCGTATGGCCACCGTTCTTCAAGTGCTCCTTGTGGATCCTTCTTATTCCATGGGTGCTTGTCTCCAAAATAAAAATAAAAACCTTACTTCCTAAGTTCTACTCTCTTTACATAAAGTAATATGACTCAATTTTCATATTGACCATAGACAAGTACACGGGGCATACCCTGGTCCAAAAACAATAATAAGGGAAGCCTCATAATAAACACATAACAGTACGCACATAAGTAGGGCTCCAACCCCAATTGAAAACGTGCAACTATGGGGCTCTGACCCCAATAGAAATCATCCATGTGCAGAATTTAAAACATACATAAGACTAACCCATGATCACCTAAACCAGCATGATTCCGCTCAAATTTAAATTTACCAATTAAATTTAAAATTCCCTTGACTTCAAGTTACAACTAACTTAAGTAATTTGAATATAGTTCATTATTCTAGAATTTATTCAAAATCGAATCACCGAATCTTGACAAAACAACAATTAATTCAAAATTAAATTTTTGTCTAAAATATCATTCAAAGTGATATTTCATATTTTCTCAAAAAATTAGAACTTGACTTTAATTCATAAAATCCCAAATTTTATAATTATTTCAAAAATAATTTTATAAAATTAAAATCAAATTTTAAAACAAAATCAGATTTTCAAAAGGGGATTTTTCAAAGCCTGAAACACGAAACGAAAACGAAGCCCGAGACATCATGCACGGGGTGCACTGGATCACCCGCAAGCGCGCGCGAGCAGTCAATGCCCGCGCACACAGCCTACTGAGACCCGGGACGGATGGGTGGCAACGCCTCACGTCAACACGCTGGCCTGCGCGCCGCGTGCGGGCGCTGATGGCAAGGTTTTGGGACAGGGCGAGCAACAGGACTAGGCGCACCTAGGCGCTGCGCGCGCGGATGCTCGCGCGGGTTGCTTTGAGGTGGGGCGGCGTCTTGCCGCCCCATGGGCATACGTGCTGCGCACAATCGCGCGCGGGTGAACCCGTACCGAAGTTGTCTTTTTTTTCCAAAATCCAGATTCAGCTTCAAATCAAAACAGTTCAAAATAAATTAGATCTAAACATCTTAAAACCAGATTTATTCGGGAAACAATTTTCGCAAAATTTTCAAGAAACAGTATTGATCCGACAATTTCTTATTTCAATCAAAGACCATGAATACACAACATATACTCAAATTCAAGAATTTTCATCAAAATTCCAAAAGCAATAAAGACACAATACGAACGTTGCAAGGTGGCTCTGATACCACTTGTTGGAAAACATGAAAGAGTTGAGCAGCGAAAGTTTAAGATTTTCCCAAAGTTTAATCGTTGTCTTGCAATTTTCGTACTGTAATGTTGGGCGTTTAGAAACTTACAAAGTTAGAAGCTTTCTAGTGATGTCGTTACCGCCTAACGAACACCCTTCAAGCGAAATCCCTCGAACGGTCTTCGAATAAGACTCCAAAGTAGAAGCCCTCCAAAGCGTATCCACACCAGACCTAGAACACGATCAAGCGAGTTAAAATGCTAGTTCTATGGCTTATGTTAAGGCAAGGATAATTTTTGCTTTGAAAACTTTTCTTTTGGTTTTTCTCAAAACTTAACGCTTCGTGAGTGTTGGTCTAAAGAATAAGAGAAGCACCACCACTAGTATAAATACTAGGGGGTTCAGCCACTTAGGGTTTCCCTAAACCTAGTGGGCTTCTTTTCTTGCTCACTAATTAACTCATTTAATTATATAATTTAATTAGAATAATAAGGTCTTAACTTATTCTCCAAATCTAGCAAGAAAAGACTTCTCTCTCCTACAATAGGAAGTTGGACTTTTCAACTTTCCTAAAGTTAAAAGTCAATATTCAATAGATCAATTAATTCCCAATTAATTATTTATTGGGTTAAGTTTATTTGAGAATAGTCTTAACAATTAATTCAATAATTAATTAAAAGACTAAAATTAATTAATTACAATTTAAGGGAAAATTACATCCACCACCCCTGTAGTTAGGCGTAATTACAAGTCGGTCCCTATTCTTTTAAATATTACAGTGTAATATCTAAGCCTTGTTAATTTGTTAATTTTTGTATACTTTTAGGGACGATTTTGCATTTTTGGTCATACATTATATGTAACACTCACAAAACCTTCAGGGATATAAGTGTACTTTTACAAAATTCGTTAATGGACCTCACACAAAATAAGAAATATAGGGACTACAGTGTAATATATAAAAGAATAGGGACCGGCTTGTAATTAGGCCTAACCTCAGGGGTGGTGGATGTAATTTTCCCTATAATTTAATTAATTAATTCTACAAAAGAATTCGCGTATGAAATAAATCACCCGCCGGAGCCACACATCAACCACGTGTGTGTGACACGTGGTAGCCACGCAGGTATGCGTGACACGTGGCAGTCACATGTCCTTGACAGTGGCAATGCCCACGTGTTGCAGCTCTTTTTCCGATCAACAATTTGATCATTTGTTAATCATATTAACATCCTACCATAACCCTCGTGTCCTGGAATTTGTGTGTGACCCTTTAGGTTCATTATTCGATTAGCAGTGACAGTAATTAATTAATTCCCAAATTTATTAATCACTCACATATCACACTACCGTAATCTAGCAATGGGTGTGTGACCCCTAGCTGAATAACGAAATGAATCGAAGAACCTTTTAGTCAATGACAATCAGTGAAATACGATCCTCCTACAACTTCATCTCTCAATCAAGAACTATGGCATGGGAATATTCTCAGAGCGTAAATATTCTTGATCTTTAAAATTAAGTTCGTTTCATATCCATTTCGATCTCAATCCTAGAAAACCCCATTTTCTAGATGTCTTGATCTTTTATCCACCTTGGCCAAGGGTTTAATGTTTAATGGACTATGAATAACTCAATCAGTAAGAGATCATTCTTGTTCTTAACAAGTGTAGGTTTTTTATCGATTCTACTAATTCTACATATGCCACTTGTGTAATCCCAACATAGGCCGTGGTTCAGGTGTCTATATAGCGACACCCTTTTGAGCCTATATCAAAGATTACAGAGTTAGCTCATATGAGACATTACAGAATCTCAAGTCTAAGGATTAATGAATCACGTCATTGACCTGTGAGATATTTCCTAATCTGGAAGTTTCAAGAAACTTCCTTTCCCATTTAGGAATGTTCTCACGCGGGACATCACTGATGAAGTTCTTGTAGCAATCACCCTTATGTATTATGAACGCATCAACCTATGCACTTATCACTCCATGAAACTGAGTGATCCTTCAAAAGGACATTATCACATAAGCAAGTCTCAGTAGAGTCAAGGTCGACACTCCCACTGTCTATCAGACTCATTGACTTGGAGAAGTTTCTAATCCTCACCTATGGAGTTAAGAACTTGTTTCATGTGTCGTTCCCATAACGAAAAAGTTCTTAACAACCTCATCGGATTAGGGGAGTTCAATACCTGCAAAACACAGTCAACCCAAACAGACATAAACAAGCACATAAAGAAGTGATTGGCTATGAACAAAATCATCTCGTTTATTATTCAAAGACTGTTTGTGATTTTACAAGGAAATAGTAAAGCAAACATCTGCTTTAAGGGCACTAGTCCTAACAATTGTAGCATAGTTAATCAACTAGTTGATAACGGTTGAGATCATCCTTAAGAAGAACTAAAGGGTTATGATGGTTAATTCTTCTTTTAAACCTACTGAGGTAAAGGCTTGGAGGTCTTAAAGAAGAAGAAACCCTTAAAACCCGATAAAAGGGCAAGTAAAGGGGCACGCCCAAAAGAATAGAGATCAGATAAGGACATTTGTTTCTATAGTATCGAATAAGGACCTTGGAAGGGAACCGTAAAGAGTATGGGTACTCTGATAGGTTATCTCGTTTAGTAATTCTACTAGGAATAGAATTCACAAGTCTTGAGTTAATTCTGCATAATCCGTTGTGCAAAACTCAAAGCACTAATGTTCTGAACATACAACGAGATAACGAAAATAAGTAAGATGACAAAGTTTCAAGAGAACTTTAGCACGTTAAGATACAAAAGGATTAGCAAGTTAGACACCTTAGGATCATTCTACGAAAATGAACCTACAGAGTTGACTTCCTATAAATCCTGTCTTAAGGGAAAAACGTTCCCAAAATCCCGTTTACGTGAAACATGGAAACATGCTAAACACAGTGGATCTCGATCCATACTGATATTTATCTATTGCTCACTATAAGTACTAGATACAATCATCAGTTTAATCATTTTGAATGAGCGTACTTGATGAAGTACAAACTCGAAACTTGTATGAAATTCTTAGAATTTCAAAAGGAGGTTATGAACCGAAGTAGTCACAAGAATAACTCGATTTGATCGAGAAGTTGAATACCTTAGTGACTGATTCCTTAGTCATCTTAGAGATAATGGGATTATCTCTCAGTAAACTAGTTCGAGAACACCTTAGTGATTCTGAATTATGGAACAAAACCTTGTAGGATATGGTCCGTTCCATAGCAAGCTTTACTAATTTATATTCATTCTAGGAATAAACCCCTAGAATATACAGTTAGAGATTTCGAATCTAGTACCTTTCAAAACCAGTTCCTTAATTGCACTATGAAATGTGGCATTCAATAATTCCCCAATTATTCTTGTCCAAGAATTTTGGGAAATCCTCTTAAATGAAGAGGATAGTGGGAGATAAGTTTGAAACGAGTTCAAATTTACACAATAATATAGAATATTGTTTCTGTAATTCTCTTGAACAAAGGTTGTTTGTTTCAAGGAATGCACCTTTCTTAAGGAATTGTTCCTATGAGACAAGAAAGGCAAGTAGGCAGACCTCAATGAAATTTGAGGATAAATACCCCACGCCACATATAGAAGAAACGAGCCCATTTGATAAAACTTAGCCAAATTTTAGAGTAAGTACACGTGTGAAACCTCCTCTTAAGAGGCATTTAGAACGCGTTCCTAGATGGCCTAGGGATTACTTAAAGAGGAGACACTGTCATATTTAGAATCTGAGTAGTGTAAGCAAGCCTTGAAATCCAATAAGGATTCCATATACTCAAACCAAGTTTTGACCTTGGTTGATCCACCAAAATGGATCTACAAGCGAAAGTTTAGAGTAAATGGAAAGCATTACAACCTTCTTGACAGTTGAAATGCATAAGTCCGTTTGGTTTATCTTTTAGCATATCTGCATATTCTGACTATGAGATATGTTAAATGAATGTGAGAATCGTCTTCCTCAATAGGAGATTGAAATAGACTGAAATATGGTATTTCTATAAATCTCATATTCAGTAGGAGTATTCATAGGGCATGCAAACGCCTAAGTCAGTCTTTAGATTGATAAAGGCTTCTAGGAGTTAAAAGATTCGATTCCATAGGTAGTCAAATCGTTTGACACAGATGAAATTCGAATAAATTGTACGTGTGAAAGTTAGTGACATTAGATTCAACTTTTGGTACTTTAGATATGACATCATTCTTATTAGGAATGTGAAGGATGATATGAAAGTTACCAAAATTTTGTTTAGGAAACAATTTAACATGAGAGATCTTAGTGACTATCCTAAATTCTCAACTTAAGATCTATAGAGATTGATCTAACAGAATAAATGGATTATCAAAAAACGAGTACATAACCATGGTACTAAAATAGTTTAGTATGGATAATGGAACGTCTCTTTTGAAGAGTATGTGTCCTAAAATAACTATAAGTAAGTTAGGATGTCCAAAACCCCTTTAAGTGAAAGGATGCATAATGTATGCAATGTTATGTACTAGACTTGATATGGCGCAACACTAAGCGTAGTGGGCCAAATCTAATAGACCTTAGAGAAGGTCACTAGACTACTGTAAAATATACCCTCAAAGTACTTTAGAAAAAATGAGGATATCTTTATAGAGCCCAAAAAGATCTTGTCGTTAGAAGGATATTTTGATGTAATCGTTCCATCAAACATAGATTATTATAAATCATTGAAAGGATATATATTCTGCCTAAATGGCAGAGCAGTGTATTAGAAATCGTTCCAAACACGTACACTGCGAATTTTAAATACTTGGTAGTATTGAGTACTGCTAAGTTAAGTGTTTGGGTAAGAAACTCCATCTAACTAGATAGATGAAGTTCCTAGCATGAAACAACTCGATTATTATATTGTATGATAAAATGGGTGGTTGCTCAAGTAAGAGAACCAAGACCTCACCAAGAGACTGAACACGTGATTACAAATCACTTTATAAGAAAAATGGTTTTCTTTAGAAATGTACAAATAAGAGGGTCACATCAGCAGAGAACGTAGCAGATCCACTTTGGAAACACCCAAAGTCAATAGGCTATCAAAGTACATCTTGAGAAGATGGGACTTAGAGTACCTAAATAACTTTTACGGGCAAGTGTGAGATTATTAGGAATAGTGCCCTAGAAAGCCGATTAGTCATAATCTGTTTTAGGACTTTCCTGATATCACAAACAATCTTTGAATAATATACGATTGATTATTATCATAGGCAAACACTTCTTTATACGCAATACATGTTTTGTGTGTTTCCATTATGTGCTCATGTATTAGAACTCCCCAAATCCATAAGGCTGTTAGGGGCTTTGTCATTAGGTGAATGACACATGAAACTGTTAGGAATAGTGCCCTAGAAAGCCGATTGAATATCCTCTTTGTGCTTTTCCTTATTGTAATCACAGACAATCTTTGAATGAAATAACGAATTGAGGCAACACTTCTTTATATGCTCTTGTTTGGTATGCTTTTACTTTATCTGTGCATGTATGAGAACTCCCCTAATCCTGATGACTTTAGGACTCTACCATTTAGGTGAAATGGTTCATGAAACGAGCCTTATATCACATAAGTCATGATTAGTAAAATACTCCAAGCCGATGAGTCCTACCGACAGTGGGAGTGTCAACCTGACTCCTCTAAGGCTTGCTTGTGGGATCACGCCCTTAAGAAGGACCACCTTGTTTCATGAAGGTGCAAATTGTATAGTTGATACGTGCGTGATACATGAGGGTGCTTACTTTAATAAGTAAGTTCACTGAGGTGCCCCGTGTGAGAACATTCCTAAATGGGAAAGGAAGCTTCTATTTCAGGAAATGGAAACTTCCAGATTAGGAAATATCTCACGAGTCATTGATGTGATTAATTGATCCTTAGACTTGAGGTTTCAAGTCACTTTATGAGTTAACTCTGTAGTCTTAGGTATAAGCTTTAAAGGGTGTCGCCTTAGACAACTGATTCAAGGCTTATGCTGGGGCTGCACAAGTGATTCATGAAAGTGAATGAGAATCAAGAAAGGAACTACACTTGCATTTGCAAGGTGATCTCTTATTGTGTAAGTCATTCATATGCCATATGGAGTCCTTGGCCAAGGCAGTAGATCAAGACATCAAGAAAAGGGTTTCTTGGATTGAGATCAAAAGGATTGTATCTCACAATGAATCAATGACTTAAAGGTTCTGTCGAATCCGAATATTCCAATTTAGCTAGGGGTTAAACACCTGTTGCTAGACTATCGTCGTTTAATCTGTGGACTGATTAATTAATTAGTGAATTAATTAATTAGGGTCACTGCTAATTGAATTGAGAACCAAGAGGGTCACACACAACAACTTGGTTACATGAGTTGAGGCTTGAAAATGATTAAACGAGTTAATCGGGCCAAAAGGGTTCCTCACGTGTGAAACCACATGTGCCGCCCCGACCCGGGCCTCCGTATGCCCACGGATCCGGACGTCAGGTGATACCAGTCACTCCACATTACCTGCATAGCACTAATACAAAAGCCATATCTAATTCAGAAATATATTACATTAAGGATTTTCAGTGTCAACACACTTATTTACAACTCTTATTGTCTATGATTAGAAGTACTGTAACATCATTCGTTACCCTAGGTTGACTAGACTATCTCAGCCACCAATCTTTACACCTGAGATGTAGTCACTACTTTATTCAAACCAGTATGTACACTATGCACAGCATGACCCTTAGCTCAATTCCCATTTCCAACATCGCATCCTCTAATAACACATTCTGGAGAACAAAACGAAATAGAGGGAAATATAGGGTGAGTCAAATGACTCAATGGGAATTATCACAATAATCAAGAACAAAAAGATAACAGAGCAGATCAGAAGAATAATGATAACAACGATAACATAAATGAAAGGATAAACAGATAATGTTCACTGAGGGTCAAATGTTATAGGTCCCGCCTTGTATCGCCTTCCCAGATGATCAGTCCAGGCAGTAGTCAATGACAGTGGACAGTACAGAGACCAGCGACGCACGCATGGTCATTGCCAGGGAGCGACCCTGGGAATTAACGAACTTTGGGGTCCCCGCAGTCGTTATTCGCCTTCAAATCGGTTTACAAAATCGGTTACAGAATCAGGCTTAGGTAGGTTTAGGGTAGGCTTAAAGCTAAAAAAATGGCTATCAATCAGAGGCTCAGAACACAAGACAGTGGACATGCAGTACGCAGTACAACAACAGTTCAATGAACAGTAACAGTTCAATGAACAGATCAACAGACAGTAACAGATTAACCAACAGTTTCAGAGAATGGATCAGTAAACAGTTCAAAATGTAATTCAGACAATTTAAAGAACAATGCCAAAGACAAGTCAAGGAACAGTCCAAGAATAATAGAAGCAGACAGAAAGAATAGAAACAGATACAATAAAAGAAGCAGACAGAAAGAATAAAAGCATATAGAATAAAAGAAGTAAAGAGAAAGAATCATGATACGAGGATTATGTTTTGTCTCCAGCAAGAAGGGGTTATTCCCACCTGTCAGTCTGGGATACTGAGCTCGTATTTCCTTTACTGCTGCTTTAAGTTGCCTGATAAGAATAAGGTAATTTGCTAAGCTCATATTCTATTCGTGATTAATAATTTCTAAATAGTAATATTCAGAATATATCGACACTAATTGGTTAATCTCGACACGTTTAATAATAATTCTGCTTATTACTAACTCATTCTTAACGCAATTAATACTAATTCAATTAATAAACAGTTATATAAAATTATCGTGTATATTTATTAACAATTATATAAGTACTGATAGATATTTAAAAAATATTATAAAATATTACTTAGTCTTTGAAATAGTCTTCTTGTCCAATAGATTCCATCTTGTGGGGTCCACGTCAAGGTTTTGGGTCAAGAGTTATTTTCTGATATTTATCCGGCGAGAGGCCGTCACCGGACCACCCCCGGACCACCACTTGCCGCCGTCGGTCGTCAACGTATCATACCGAAAAATTCCCAAAATAACAGAAACGATTGTTTTCATGTCCTCATTAACAATTTTTAGTCAATTTTAGCAAATTAATTCCGGTTAGGGAGTAATTCAAGAATTCCCTTTTCAATCCTAACCCTAAATCCTAAAAAAATTCAAATTCAAATTAAATGCAATTCAGCTCGAATTAACTCATATCGATTTCAGATATATATTACCCAAATCGATCCCTTTAAAACCCACCTTCAAGTTGCCGGAAAAGACGAACCCTTGTTCACCGTGTTTCGTCCGACAATACAGTACAGCCGCCGCTGCGATTCTCAACCCCAAACTCTCGGCTATAGACTCGCCTTGTCAATCTCTCCAATACCCCTATGGTTGCCGGTAGAAATTCCGGCCAAATCTCCTCCGTCGGCAAGGCTCTGCCGTAACCTTTCGACCTAATTTTTTCTCTCGCCTCTGGACGAAACTTGAAGATAACCACGGATTTGTATTCTCCTCGTTGAGACGTTCTAAAAACTCTATAGATTGCTAAGATTTAGTTGAGAACTGGTTGGGTTAGGGATTTGGCAGTGATGGCGTCCGTGTGGTGGGAGGGTTTGTGTGTTTTCTCAAGGTGTTGAGTGTGTGTGTTTTGTTAGGTTTAGGTTTAAATGAATTAAAGAGGGGTGGGGTTGTTTTAATTAGACGCGTTATGCGTCTGATTTAGTTTTCTTTTCTTTTTTTTTTTTCTTTTTCTTTTACCCCAAACTTTTCTAAATTCTATTTTCACCCCCAAAACTTCTAATTTTATTTATCTAAGCCCAATAACATAATTAATGACCTATTAATATTTTATAAACACACAATTATATAATATATTCGATTACCATAATTTATGGGGCATCACATACTCCCCTCCTTAAAAGAATCTGGTCCCTAGATTCGTACCTGTATCGTTGAATGACTCGGGATATTGTTTCTGCATTATATCCTCTCTTTCCCACGTCGCATCTTCTACGTCGTGATTTCTCCACAGCACCTTTATTTTAGGGATCCTCTTGTTTCGGAGTTCTCGAAATTTTCGATCTAGTATACGTACAGGGAACTCTTCATAGGTTAGGTTTTCTTCTAAGGGGACGTCATCAAGTGGTATGATGTGGTTTTCATCCGGGTAGTACTTTCGTAGTTGCGATACGTGAAACAAGTTGTGGATCTCGGTGAGATTAGCAGGTAAAAGAAGACGGTAAGCTACAGGGCCTATTCTATCTACGATCTCGAAAGGTCCCATGTATCTTGGACTCAACTTTCCTCCTTTTCCGATCCTCGAGAATCCTTTTCTAGGAGAGACGCGCAAAAATACTTTATCTCCAACTTCAAATTCTAAATCTTTTCATCTCTTATCTGCATAACTCTTTTGTCTATCCTGTGCCGCTTTCATGTTTTGTTTGATCGCTTGGATCTTTTCCGTCGTTTCTTGCATCATCTCAGACCAGGTCTTCTCCTTTTCCAACTTAATTAATGACTTTTCTTCTCTTAAATCCCAATGTATGGGGGATCGGCATTTTCGTCCGTACAACGCCTCATACGGAGCCATCTTGATAGTCGCTTGATAGCTGTTATTGTAAGCAAATTCTACAAGAGGTAAGTGTTTGAGGATGCTCGTAACATGTCTTCTAATATCCGAATAGTCCTTTCAGATTGGCCATCAGTTTGAGGATGAGTAGCAAAACTAAAACACAAGTTCGTTCCCATTTGCTCTTGGAGGCTTTTCCATAATCTGGAGGTAAACTTTGGGTCTCTATCTGACACAATACTCATCGGTATACCGTGAAGTCGCACGATCTCCTTGAGATATATAGTTGCTAACTTTTCTACATTATACTGTGTTCCTACAGGTAGAAAATGAGCCGACTTGGTGAGCTGTCAACGATTACCCAAATGCTAGCCGCCTCTAATAGTTGGTAAGCCAGTGACAAAGTCCATGGTGATATGATCCGATTTCCAATCGGGTATTGGCAATGGCTGCAACATTCCAGATGGTCGTTGGTGTTCTGCTATAACTAATTGACAAGTCAAGCATTTCTGTACATAATCTGCAATATCTTGCTTCATCCCACTCCACCAAAAGTGTTGCTTAAGATCTCGATACATCTAGGTTCCACCGGGGTGCACAGTATGATGAGTTTTGTGTGCCTCTCTTAACACATCTTCTTGCAATTCTTTCAGCACACAAATTCGTTGTCCAAACCAAAGAATCCCTGTATCATCAATTTTGAATTTCGTATTCTCATCATCTCGTAGGGTTCTCTTTAATTGTTGAATTTCTTCGTCTCCTGGTTGAGTATCTCTTATCTTAGTATATATCTCAGGATATATTATCAATCCCGCAACTTGGCATTTAGTCATTGCAGTCACTCGTTCTCTTTGGAGATTTTGGGCTTCTAAAATCTCCTGCCCTCTTAAATGTGATATTCCACTTTTCCTGCTCAGGGCATCTGCCACCACATTAGCTTTGCCTGGATGGTAGATAATATTGCAATCATAGTCCTCCAGGAATTCCATCCATCTCCTTTGTGTGAATATGTACTTTAAACTTTTATGATCAGTATACACATCAAAGGTTGCACCATATAAATAGTGCCTCCATTTTGGTAATGCAAAAACTATTGCAGCTAGCTCCAGGTCATGTGTGGGATAGTTTTGCTCATATGTCTTGAGCTTTCTTGACGCATAGGCTATGACTCGCCCATTTTGCATGAGTACACAACCTAATCCTTCCTTCGAGGCATCTGTAAAGACTATGAATCCTTCCAAGCCTTCTGGCAAAGCGAGCACTGGTGCCGAAGTTAACTTTCTCTTGAGCTCTTCAAAACTCTTTTCACAGTCTGCTCCCCACTCAAAAGGTTGATCCTTGTGGGTGAGTCGCGTCAGAGGTCTAGCTAATTTCGAAAAACCCAATACAAACTTGCGATAATATCCTGCCAATCCTAAAAAGCTACGAACTTCAGATACGTTCTTGGGTTGTCTCCAATTTGTTATGGCCTCAATCTTGGTAGGATCTACCTCAATCCCATTTTGAGAGATGATGTGACCCAAGAATGTCACTCGGTCCAACCATAATTCGCATTTACTAAATTTTGCGAAAAGTTGGTTATTTTTCAACGTTTCCAGTACCATTCGTAAGTGCTCTTCGTGTTCCTCCTCTGATTTTGAGTAAATCAGGATATCATCAATAAATATCACCACGAATCGATCCAAAAATGGTTGAAAAATTCGATGCATCAAGTCCATGAACGCAGCTGGTGCGTTAGTTAATCCAAAAGGCATCACTACAAACTCGTAGTGACCGTATCGAGAGTTAAACGCAGTCTTGGGAATATCTCCCTCTCGAACCCTTAGTTGGTAGTATCCTTGTCGCAAATCCAACTTCGAATAGACCTTAGAACCTTGAAGTACATCAAAGAGTTCATCGATATGAGGCAATGGATACTTGTTTTTTACTGTCATTTGATTTAACTCTCGATAATCAACACACATACGCATCGTTCCATCTTTCTTTTCGACAAATAACACTGGAGCTCCTCAAGGCGATGTGCTAGGCCGGATGAATTGTTTATCTGTTAACTCCTGGAGTTATTTCTTCAACTCCTGTAACTCAGCTGGTGCCATGCGGTACGGGGTCTTAGAATAGGGTTCTGCACCTGGTGTTAATTCGATGACAAATTCGATTTCTCTTTGAGGCGGTAAGGATTCTAAATCCTCAGGGAATACTTCTAAAAATTCCTTCACAATCCTTACTTCTTCCAACTTAATCTTATCCTCAGGCTTATTAATCAAGTAGGCCAAAATTCCTTGATTCCCTTTTTTGATCAATTGTTTTACTTCCCCAAATGACGCTAAAGATACAGACATCGGTCCACTATCGGGTTTTATAGGGATAGTCACTGGGTTTTCAATCTTGATTTGCTTATTAAAGCAATCAATTTGTGCTCGATGATGGTATAACCAATCCATCCCCAAAATAACATCATCACCTCCAATAGGAAGTTCAATAACATTGGCTACATATTCACCTTCACCAATTCTTACGGGGCATCCTGGGTATATCCTATCAGTCATCATACTAGCACCTACTGGAGTTTGTACCTCAATTTGGTAATGCGTAACTTGACAACGTAAATTTAAATTTACCACAAAGTTTGGAGACACAAAGGAATGAGTAGCTCCAGGATCAAATAATACTTTGCCTTCACTTCCAGAAATATAGAACATACCTTCTACCACATCGTTGGGGTCTGGTGCTCCTTCTCCGGCTATGGCATAGCGTCGTGCAGGCACTCGAGGTTTTCCTCCAGGTTTCATTGGTTGTTTTTGTGCTCCTCTAGCTACGTTAGTCGTCATTTCTTTCTTCTCCGGGCAGTTACCTATAAAACGGTTAGGATTACCGCAACGAAAACACCGATTGTTTTTCTTCCAACAATCTTCCTCCTTGTGATGAGGGTTTCCACAACTTCTGTAATTTCCCGCTGTATTGGGTCGTCCTCCAGGTCCTCTCCCAGCATTATTGGGGTGATTGTTAGAAAACTTGTATTCCACCTTTTGAAATTTCTTCATAGGACCTCCTTGCATAACTGCCTTACCCTTTCGCACTCCGTCCTCAATCCTGTGTATCTCCTGTAACTCAGACTCGGCTTCTAAGGCTTTGTTCACTACTTGGACATAATATTCAAAGTCGCAGGCAATCAAATAGCGTCGAATCTCGGTCAAAAGACCATCCACAAATTTTTTCATCATCCTTCTTTCATCTGCTTGGATGTGAGGCGCATATTGGATCAGACGATTAAATTGAGTCTCGTATTGGGAAACTGTGGATGTTCCTTGAATCAACGCCATAAACTCTCGCTCTCTAGCATCCTTTACTACTTGGGGTACATACTTGTTGTGAAAAGCTCGAGAGAAGTTCTCCCAGGTCCATGGCGTTCCTTGTCGTTCCCATTGGCTGGAGGTTAATCTCCACCAACTTCTAGCAGCATCTGCGAATAGGAAAGTGGCATAACGTATCTTCTGAAGATCATTGTGATTTAGTGCATGATAGATGTTTTCGATATCGCTAAACCAAGATTCTGCCACTCGATTGTTAGGTTCGCCAGAAAATTTAGGCGGATGGAAAGTAAGGAACCGCTCTAAGCCTTTATCTCCTACGTCACCACCTGCATGCCCTTGCTGTTGGCAAAATTGCATAAATCGTTGCATCATATCGGGCATGTCTCCTGCCACATGTTGTTGATGGGCTTCTTGGTGTAGAGAACTATGTGGGTAGTTGCCAATGCTACGCTCTTCCTCTGTGCGTTCCCTTTCGCTTCTTTCTCGTCCACGGCTTCCGGAAGCTGATGCTCGAGAAAGTGGAGGTCTTTCTCTTCGAGTCGAATGGTCAGGAGAGTTAGTCCGAGAACCTTGTTGTGATGCCATTTTCTACAACTCAACCACCCATGCAATTGTTAGTAATTAGAAAATTAAAGACAATGTTAGCATTGCCTACATTTTTATATAATCTAACTAATAATTTAATATACAATACAGAGACAACGATGCATAAAAGAAAATTTAGAATACTATAGCCTAGTACCAGAGATATTATAAACAAAGCTGCATATATATACACAAAAAGATTTACATATAATGTACATAGTGGATCCCACTATCCAGATATAACCTATTTACAACCTGTACAACCATGTCCCCACCAGTCAAAATACGGCCTCACCCGTGCCAAGTATGTACACCCCAAAAGCATGGTCACATAACCTATCAGTCTAACTATGCCATGCTAAGCAACCTATGAGCAAAAAGGGTTGCTATTGCTACTATCCGATAATCTAGGTAATCACACAAAATTTTAGCCACATGGGTTAGTACCCCATCTACCCTGCTCAAATATCAACGTCCTCGTCAGAAGACTCAGTATCATCACTGGAAGACTCAGTGTCACTACTAGAGGAACTGCTAATCGTCGTCGAAGTGATCCCTGATACAGCATCCTCGTCTCCCTCAGGCTCCTCAGGATCTACCATAACAACATCTAAGAACAACTGCTCAATCCACTGTACGTCAATATCTTCCATAAATGCAGCAATATCCTCAATATCCTCATCTACTAGCACCACTAGTTCCTGATTCAGCTCATCACCCTTGGGTGCCACCTCCTCTTCCTCTGGTCCTACTCCCTCATTTTCGTGACCCTCATTCCCCTCATTCTCACCTGCTGGATCAGCAACCCAGTGTCCCTCCTCATTGTCCCCAGGCCCCGCTAGATCTTCTATCGACTCCTCCTCCCTAGCTATATCCTGTGCCAACCCCACTGGATGTACTACCATACGATCCTCACTCACTACCGTCGATACTGTCTCACCCCCGGCTGGCCCACAACCTGGCGGCCAGTCTCTAATGGCACTAACTATACCTCTGCCCCTAGGTATGATCGGACTACCGGGAACAGGGCGTACCCCCGATGGTCCTGCCTCCTGAGTATTGCAAGCAACCTTCCTGGTCTGGCAGTAGTCGAACTCGCGGTAGAAGAAGTCAAGGTCCAACTCCATATCTGTATGTACTTCATTAAGGCAACGAATAGACTCTTGGCACTGTGCCACTAGATCCTCGAATATTTTCTTTAAATTTTCTTTTCTATTTTCAGCGTACTCCCGTATTTCTTGTACTCTTTTTGCTATTTCTGCATCTACTGATTCTTTCCCAGCCCCTAATCGCCTTAACCGTGCAACCTCTCTATTTTGCTCTCACAGCTCACGGCTTAATTCCTTAATTTGTTCTTCACAAGCGTGGATAGTGGCTAGGAGGTCTTCCCGAGTTTTATTTATATCTATCCCCCCACTAGTAGGATCTATCGTAGCTTTACCCTTATCAGCTGCCATCCTGTAATTCAATTTTTAAATCAGTACCAGTACAGGTATAAAATTAAACAAATAATAAATAAATAACGCACAATTTTTATTTTAATCATACTATATCAAAGAAGAATGACATAGGCTGGTCGACCCAGGTTCTATCAACGCTTCCTCTCTATAGTTTACTTACCAAATCCCAGTCTCGGGGTTCCTACAGTATGGAACTTACTATTGGTCGAGCCCATACTGCACATTCTAAGGATCCTGTCCCAGCAGCTTAGGTATCCAACCTAAGCTCTGATACCACGTGTGGCGCCCCGACCTAGGGCCTCCGTTTGCCCACGGATCCGGATGTCAGGTGATACCAGTCACTCCACATTACCTGCATAGCACTAATACAAAAGCCATATCTAATTCAGAAATATATTACATTAAGGATTTTCAGTGTCAACACACTTATTTACAACTCTTATTGTCTATGATTAGAAGTACTGTAACATCATTCGTCACCCTAGGTTGACTAGACTATCTCAGCCACCAATCTTTACACCTGAGATGTAGTCACTACTTTATTCAAACCAGTATGTACACTATGCACAGCATGACCCTTAGCTCAATTCCCATTTCCAACATCGCATCCTCTAATAACACATTCTGGAGAACAAAACGAAATAGAGGGAAATATAAGGTGAGTCAAATGACTCAATGGGAATTATCACAATAATCAAGAACAAAAAGATAACAGAGCAGATCAGAAGAATAATGATAACAACGATAACATAAATGAAAGGATAAACAGATAATGTTCACTGAGGGTCAAATGTTATAGGTCCCGCCTTGTATCGCCTTCCCAGATGATCAGTCCAGGCAGTAGTCAGTGACAATGGACAGTGCAGAGACCAGCAACGCATGCATGGTCATTCCCAGGGAACGACCCTAGGAATTAACAAACTTTGGGGTCCCCGCAGTCGTTATTCTCCTTCAAATCGGTTACAGAATCAGGCTTAGGTAGGTTTAGGGTAGGCTTAAAGCTCAAAAAATGGCTATCAATCAGAGGCTCAGAACACAAGACAGTGAACATGCAGTAGGCAGTACAACAACAGTTCAATGAACAGTAACAATTCAATGAACAGATCAACAGACGGTAACAGATTAACCAACAGTTTCAGAGAATGGATCAGTAAACAGTTCAAAATGTAATTCAGACAATTTAAAGAACAGTGCTAAAGACAAGTCAAGGAACAGTCCAAGAATAATAGAAGCAGACAGAAAGAATAGAAACAGATACAATAAAAGAAGCAGACAGAAAGAATAAAAGCAGATAGAATAAAAGAAGTAAAGAGAAAGAATCATGATACGAGGAATATGTTTTGTCTCCAGCAAGAAGGGGTTATTCCCACCTGTCAGTCTGGGATACTGAGCTCGTATTTCCTTTACTGCTGCTCTAAGTTGCCTGACAAGAATAAGGTAATTTGCTAAGCTCATATTCTATTCGTGATTAATAATTTCTAAATCGTAATATTCAGAATATATCGACACTAATTGGTTAATCTCGACACGTTTAATAATAATTCTGCTTATTACTAACTCATTCTTAACGCAATTAATACTAATTCAATTAATAAACAGTTATATAAAATTATCGTGTATATTTATTAACAATTATATAAGTTCTGATAGATATTTAAACAATATTATAAAATATTACTTAGTCCTTGAAATAGTCTTCTTGTCCAATAGATTCCATCTTGTGGGGCCCACGTCAAGGTTTTGGGTCAAAATAGATTTCAAACCCAAGGTTAAATTTTAATTATTCTTTACAATTAATTAATTGCAATCATTATAATAATGACATTAGTTATGATAATTATTACTATCATTATTTCAATATCAACTTAATGTAATTGATGTTGTTATTAATATTATTATCATTTGTTATAATTATAATTAAAATTACAATTATAATCATAATTATAATTATCAAGGTTAGTCCGTGGCTTGTTGTCACTGTTATTATTATTATTATTATTATTATTACTACTACTACTACTACTACTACTACTACTACTACTACTACTACTACTACTACTACTAGTATTATTATTATTATTATTATTATTATTATTATTATTATTATTATTATTATTATTATAAATCCCAATTATATCAACCGTCCACCGAATTATCGATATTATCATACGAATAGGTTCAGGAGATCAAGAATTATTTTCTGATATTTATCCGGCGAGTCGCCGTCACCGGACCACCGCCGGACCACCACTTGCCGCCGTCGGCCGCCACCGTATCATACCGGAAAATTCCCAAAATAATAGAAACGATTGTTTTCATGTCCTCATTAACAATTCTTAGTTAATTTTAGCAAATTAATTCCGGTTAGGGAGTAATTCAAGAATTCCCTTTTCAATCCTAACCCTAAATCCTAAAAAAATTCAAATTCAAATTAAATGCAATTCAGCTCGAATTAACTCATATCGCTTTCAGATATATATTATCCAAATCGATCTCTTTAAAACCCACCTTTAAGTTGTCGGAAAATCACCGAAAAAGACGAACCCTTGTTCACCGTGTTTCGTCCGACAATACCGTACAACCGTCGCTGCGATTCTCAACCCCGAACTCTCGGCTATAAACTCGCCTTGTCGATCTCTCCAATACCCTATGGTTGCCGGTAGAAATTCCGGCCAAATCTCCTCCGTCGGCAAGGCTCTGCCGTAACCTTTCGACCTAATTTTCTCTCTCGCCTCTGGACGAAACTTGAAGATAACCACGCATTTGTATTCTCCTCGTTGAGACGTTCGAAAAACTATATAGATTCCTAAGATTTAGTTGAGAACTGGTTGGGTTAGGGATTTGGCAGTGATGGCGTCCGTGTGGTGGGAGGGTTTGTGTGTTTTCTCAAGGTGTTGAGTGTGTGTGTTTTGTTAGGTTTAGGTTTAAATGAATTAAAGAGGGGTGGGGTTGTTTTCATCAGACGCGTTATGCGTCTGATTTAGTTTTTTTTCTTTCTTCTTTTTCTTTTACCCCAAACTTTTCTAAATTCTATTTTCACCCCCAAAACTTCTAATTTTATTTATCTAGGCCGAATAACATAATTAATGACCTATTAATATTTTATAAACACACAATTATATAATATATTCGATTACCATAATTTATGGGGCGTCACACCACACGTGAATATATATATATATATATATTGTATATATATATATTAAATAATTAAAAGTGTTAATTATTTAATAGACTTTGGTTTAATTTTGAATTAAAAAGAAAGTCTAATTTTGGAGAAAATTATTCTAGTTAATTAATTATGAATTAATTAATTAGATAAATAAGTTATTTATTTATGAATAAAGTATAATAATATCTAAAAGGGTTTGGATATTTTAGCTCTCTTAAAAGTTGATTTGAATTAGAATTCAAAGTCAAAGTCAAAGTTACTTGATGATCAAGTAATAGGAGAGAGGGACCAAATCCTTAGTCCATAAGGACTAGGATTTTCGGTCCTCCCCTTTCCTATATATAGGGGAGCTTTACCAAGGACAGAGGATCAAACCGTGAGAAAAGCGTTCTTGGGTGGCTTGAAACGCTTCAAGAAAGATTATTGAAAACTAAGTTTCTAATCTCTACGAATTTGGATACACGATTGCGAGTCCAAGATCCTTTTGTTGGAAAATTTTTAAATTTTCGCTGCTTTGCTGATTCCGTTTTCCAACAAGTGGTATCAGAGCCACCTCGTTAATCCTGTTTCTGATTCGTCTCAATTATTCTGAATTTGGTAGAAATTCTTAGGCTTAGATACGAATTAGGTATTCATGAGTTCTTTTAGAAAGCCTGAATTACGAAACTGTAATTTTTCTTGAATTTCTGAAACTGTTTTCTGAAATTGTGTTTTTGAAAACCGTTTTAATTCAAATACATTTAAATCGTGTTTTTTAGATTTTGGATTGTTGTTGGTTTTTGAACTAAAAGTACGAAACACGAAATCGCGTTACGAAAACACGAGCCTGGACATGCTAAGGCGAAGCACGCCCAGGCCCGCGCGCCCGCCCACCCGCCCAGCAGTCCCGTAACTGCGCGGGACTGCCCGCCTCTACCGCCCGCCAATGCCTAGGCGCGCCCGCACATCCCTCCCGTAACCGCGCGGGAGCCTGCTGGCCACGCCCGCCTACCCCCTCCAGCTGCTGCGAGTGCGTCCACGAGCGCGATGCTGCGCGACTGCCGGGCTTGGTCTCGGGCGGGCGTGCAGTCCGTTCCGGGCCCTTCGTTTCGCGATCTTGATTTTCATGTTTAGTCCAATCCAATCCCGATTTAATTTTTCCTGAAATTTTTTATTTTATTAAATTTGAATTATTTTTGAAATAATTGTTTAAATTGGGATTTTGAAAATTTAAGCGATTTAAATTTTGGAAAAATTACAAACTTTATTTTATGAAAATATTGAAAGAATAAAATTATTAATTTTCAGAAATTAATTGGAATTTTATTGGTTTATAGTTATTCGGGTTTATTGAAAAGGCTCTTGAACAAGAATTGCATCTAAGTCGTGTTTTAAGCTATTAAAGCTTAAAGCGAGAATTTTAATTTATTGGTTAAATTTAAATTCTTGCAAAAGCATGTTAGGTGATCATGGGTACTAGTCTATGTATGTTTTACGTTTACGCATATGGATGGTTTACATTTGGGGTTGGAGCCCTATAGTTGCGTTTTTCAATTGAGGTTGGAGCCTCACTTATGTGCGTACTGTTATGTGATTTATTATGTGGCTTTCCATATTACTGTTTTTGAGGCCGGGGTATGCCCCGTGTAATTGTCTAAGGCCAATATGAAGATTGAGCCTTATTACTTTATGTCTTTTTCTTTTTAATTTGAGAGTTAAGATAGGTGGTGAGGTTTTATTTTCATTTTGGAGACAATGCACCCATGGAGTAAGATGGACCACATTCAAGTAACAAGGAGGCCATAAGTGAAGACCCCTCAAAATGTTAGGGACGGGAATCTCAATTGAAAATGTAATAGAGATAGGGCTCGTATTTTGTTACCGTTTTCCCTTAATGAAGTATAAATCTGAAGCTTTTAAGAAATTCTTAGAATTTCAAAAGGAGGTTGAGAACCAAACTGGTCACAAGATCAAAGCACTTTGATCTGATCGAGGAGGCGAGTATCTTAGTGAAGAATTCTTTAATCATCTCAAAGATAATGGAATTATCCCTCAGTAGACTCCTCCGGGAACTCCTCAGCTTAATGGAGTTTCTGAGAGAAGGAATCGAACTCTACTTGATATGGTTCGTTCCATGATGAGTTTCACTGACTTACCACCTTCTTTCTGGGGTTATGCCCTAGAAAGTACAGCAAAGATTTTGAATCTAGTTCCCTCTAAGTCAGTCCCTAAAACGCCCTATGAAATGTGGCATGGTAAAATCCCTAGTTATTCTTACTTAAGAATATGGGGTTGTCCTGCTTACATGAAGAGGACAGTGGGAGATAAGTTAGAATCTCGTTCTAACTTATGCTACTTTGTAGGTTATCCTAAGGAATCCATAGGATACTACTTCTATGATCAATCTGAGCAAAAGGTGTTTGTTTCCAGAAATGCCACTTTTCTGGAGGAATCGTTCCTTAAAGAAAAGAAAGGCAAGATCATAGAATTAGAAGAAGTACAAAGTGATCCCACACCACCCACTAAAGAAACTTCCCCTGCTGGCCAACCGTAACCAATCACGAATTTCGATACACACGTAAATCCTCCTCTAAGGCGTTCTGAACGCACTCCTAGACAGCCGGAGAGATGGTATGGATTCTTCCATGAAATCTCTCAAAAGGATAATGATCCTTTAACATATGAGGAGAAACTTTCATATTCTGACTCTGAACAGTGGAAAGAAGCCATGATATCCGAAATGGATTCCATGAACTCCAACCAAGTTTGGACCTTGGTAGATTTGCCTGATGGGGTCAAACCCATAGGTTGCAAATGGATCTTTAAGAGAAAGCTTGGAGTTGATGGAAGCATTGCAGCCTACAAAGCAAGACTGGTTGCAAAAGGATTCACTCAAAAACCCGGTGTGGACTTTGATGAAACCTTTTCACCAGTTGCAATGCAAAAGTCTATTCGGATCATGCTTGCCATTGCTGCATATTATGACTATGAGATATGGCAAATGGATGAGAAAACTGCCTTTATCAAAGGTGACATTGATAAAGACATTTATATGGAACAACCCATAGGTTTCACATTCAGTGGGAGTGAGCAAAAGGTTTGCAAACTCCAATGATCAATCTATGGATTGAAACAGGCTTCTTGGAATTGGAACATTCGATTTGATGAATCTGTCAAAGTGTTTGGCTTCATTCAAATTTCGAATGAATCATGTGTGTATAGAAAGGAATTGGAGACCTCAGTGCAATTCTTAGTACTTTATGTTGATGACATCCTTCTTATTGGGAATTCGAAGGATGACATGAAAGTGACTAAGTTATGGTTATCGAACCAATTCGAGATGAAAGATCTTGGTGATACGTCCTATATCCTTGAAATTAAAATCTATCGAGATAGATCTAGAAGGTTAATAGGACTATCACAGTCGATGTACATTGACAAAGTATTGAAGAGATTCAATATTGAGTCAGCAAAGGTTAAGAACCTTCCTATGAGTGTAGGAACATGTCTTTCTAAGAAGATGTGTCCTAACACTAACCTTGAGAAGGAAAAAATGACTCACCCTTACGCATCAACAATAGGTAGCATAATGTATGCAATGTTATGTACTCGACCGGATATGGCTTATGCACTTAGTGTAGTAAGTCGTTTCCAATCTGACCCTGGAGATGGTCACTGGGCTACAGTGAAGAATATTCTCAAGTACTTGAAAAGTACTAAAGATTTATTCTTAGTTTACGGAGGTCAGAAAGATCTTACTGTCAAAGGATACTGCGATGTAAGCTTTGCATCTGACTTAGATGATTTTAAGTCGATGTTAGGATACATTTTCTGCCTAAACGGCGGAGCAGTGAGTTGGAAGAGTTCCAAGCAAACAACCACTGCAGATTCGACCACTGAGGCCGAATACTTAGCTGCAAATGATGCAGCTAAGGAAGGTGTTTGGATTAGAAACTTCATTCAAGAGTTGAATGTTTTTCCTAGCATGAAAGACCCCATTACTGTGTTTTGTGACAACACTGGGGCGGTTGCTCAAGCTATGAGGAAGTATCAACTAATCTGTGATATTATCAAAAGAGGAGATGTGCAAATTGAGAGGGTCACATCTGTTGGAAAATACGAATCAGAAAGCAGCGGAATTTAAAAAAATTTCCCAATAAAAGGATCTTGGACTCGCAATCGTGTATCCAAATTCGTAGAGTTAAGAAACTTACTTTTCTTTTATTCTTTCTTGAAGCGTTTCAAGCCACCCAAGAACGCTCTTCTCGCGGCTTGATCCCCTCTCCTTGGTAAAGCTCGAATCTTCAAACTTCTAACTTGAAGCTCTCTAGAGATAGTCCACCAACTTGACTACAATCTAACTAGTAAGGATGCTAGTTCTCTAGTTAGTGTTTAGGCTTAACCTAGGGTTTCGTTTATCTTGGAGAAAGGATGGTGTTCAACACATAAACCAAAAGAATTGCCAATTAGCTCTAAGGGGAGCTCGAGCTCCCCTATTTATAATAAGGGAGGACCGAAAATCCTAGTCCTTTATGGGCTAGGGTTTTGGTCTCTCTCTCTCCTTTTACTTGATCATCAAGTAATTTTGACTTTGACTTTGAATTCAAATTCAAATCAACTTTCAAGAGAGCTAAAAATATCCAAACTATTTTTGGATAATTTTATACTTTATTTATTTAAAATAAATAACTTATTTATATCTAATTAATTAATTCATAATTAATTAACTAGATTATTTTTCTCCAAAATAAGACTTTCCTTTTAATTCAAAATTAAACCAAAGTCTATTAAATAATTAACACATTTAATTATTTAATATATATATACAATATATGTATACACACGTGTGGGACACGTGTCACAAGGACACGTGTCACTCACGTGACCCACACGTGTGGTTTCACACGTGTGGAACCCTCTTGGCCCGATTAACTCGTTTAATCATTTTCAAGCCTCAACTCATGTAACCAAGTTGTTGTGTGTGACCCTCTAGGTTCTCAATTCAATTAGCAGTGACCCTAATTAATTAATTCACTAATTAATTAATCAGTCCACAGATTAAACGACCATAGTCTAGCAACAGGTGTTTAACCCCTAGCTGAATTGGAATGTTCGGATTCGATAGATGATTTAAGTCATTGATTCATGTGAGATACAATCCTCCTACTTACTATCTCTCAACCAAGATCTAGGGCAAGGGAATAATCAGAACCCTAATAATCCGGTCTTAAGGCTAAGTGCATTTCATATCCATTTGATCTCAATCCAAGAAACACTTTTCTTGATGTCTTGATCTACTACCTTGGCCAAGGACTCCATATGGCATATGAATGACTCACACAATAAGAGATCACCTTGCAAATGCAAGTGTAGGTCCTTTCTTGATTCTCATTCACTTTCATGAATCACTTATGCAGCCCCAGCATAAGCCTTGAATCAGTTGTCTAAGTCGACACCCTTTAAAGCTTAAACTTAAGACTACAGAGTTAACTCATAAAGTGACAAGGAACCTCAAGTCTTAAGGATCAATTAATCACATCAATGACTCGTGAGATATTTCCTAATCTGGAAGTTTCTATTTCCTGAAATAGAAACTTCCTTTCCCATTTAGGAATGTTCTCACACGGGGCACCTCAGTGAACTTACTTATTAAAGTAAGCACCCTCATGTATCACGCACGTATCAACTATACACTTTGCACCTCCATGAAACAAGGTGGTCCTTCTTAAGGGCGTGATCTCACAAGCAAGCCTTAGAGGAGTCAGGTTGACACTCCCACTGTCGGTAGGACTCATCGGCTTGGAGTATTTTACTAATCATGACTTATGTGATATAGGGCTCGTTTCATGAACCATTTCACCTAAATGGTAGAGTCCTAAAGTCATCAGGATTAGGGGAGTTCTTATACATGCACAGATAAAGTAAACACATACCAAACAAGAGCATATAAAGAAGTGTTGCCTCAATTTGTTATTTCATTCAAAGATTGTCTGTGATTACAATAAGGAAAAGCACAAAGCGGATATACAATCGGCTTTCTAGGGCACTATTCCTAACAATCTCCCACTTGCCCGTCAAAGCCATTCTAAAGCTACTCTAAGTCCCATCTTCTGAAGATGACCTTGGAAAGCTTCTTGACTAAGGGGTTTAGTAAGTGGATCTGCCACGTTCTCTGCTGATGTGACCCTCTCAATTTGCACATCTCCTCTTTTGATAATATCATGGATTAGGTGATACTTCCTCATAATGTGCTTGGTCCGTTGGTGAGATCTTGGTTCTCTTGCTTGAGCAACCGCCCCAGTGTTGTCACAAAACACAGTAATGGGGTCTTTCATGCTAGGAACAACATTCAACTCTTGAATGAAGTTTCTAATCCAAACACCTTCCTTAGCTGCATCATTCGCAGCTAAGTATTCGGCCTCAGTGGTCGAATCTGCAGTGGTAGTTTGTTTGGAACTCTTCCAACTCATTGCTCCGCCGTTTAGGCAGAAAATGTATCCTGACATTGACTTAAAATCATCTAAGTCAGATGCAAAGCTTGCATCGCAGTATCCTTCGACAGTAAGATCTTTCTGACCTCCGTAAACTAAGAATAAATCTTTAGTACTTTTCAAGTACTTTAGAATATTCTTCACGGCAGTCCAGTGACCATCTCCAGGGTCAGATTGGAAACGACTTGTCACACTAAGTGCATAAGCCACATCCGGTCGAGTACATAACATTGTATACATTATGCTACCTATTGCTGACGCATAAGGTGTATGAGTCATTCTCTCCTTCTCAAGGTTAGTCTTAGGACACATCTTCTTTGAAAGACATGTTCCTACACTCATATGAAGGTTTTTAACCTTTGCTGACTCCATATTGAATCTCTTCAACACTTTGTCAATGTACATCGACTGTGATAGTCCTATTAACCTTCTAGATCTATCTCGATAGATTTTAATTCCAAGGATATAGGACGCATCACCAAGATCTTTCATCTCGAATTGGTTCGATAACCATAACTTAGTCACTTTCATGTCATCCTTCGAATTCCCAACAAGAAGGATGTCATCAACATAAAGTACTAAGAATTGCGCTGAGGTCTCCAAATCCTTTCTATACACACAAGACTCATTCGAAATTTGAATGAAGCCAAACGCTTTGACTGATTCATCAAATCGAATGTTCCAATTCCTAGAAGCTTGTTTCAATCCATAGATTGATCTTTGGAGTTTGCAAACCTTTTGCTCACTCCCACTGAATGTGAAACCTATGGGTTGCTCCATATAAATGTCTTTATCAATGTCACCATTGAGAAAGGCAGTTTTCACATCCATTTGCCTTATCTCGTAGTCATAATACGCAACAATGGCAAACATGATGCGAATAGACTTTTGCATTACAACTGGCGAAAAAGTTTCATCAAAGTCCACGCCGGGTATTTGAGTGAATCCTTTTGCAACCAGTCTTGCTTTGTAGGCTGCAATGCTTCCATCAACTCCAAGCTTTCTCTTAAAGATCCATTTGCAACCTATGGGTTTGACCCCATCAGGCAAATCTACCAAGGTCCAAACTCGGTTGGAGTTCATGGAATCCATTTCGGATTTCATGGCTTATATCCATTGTTCAGAGTCAGAATCTGAAAGTGTCTCCTCATATGTTAAAGGATCATTATCCTTTTGAGAGATTTCATGGAAGAATCCATACCATCTCTCAGGCTGTCTAGGAGTGCGTTCAGAACGCCTTAGAGAAGGATTTTCGTGTGTATCGAAATTCGTGACTGATTGTGGTTGATCAGTAGGGGACGTTTCTTCAGTGGGTGGCGTGGGGTCACTTTGTACTTCTTCTAATTCTATGATCTTGCCTTTCTTTTCTTTAAGGAACGGTTCCTCCAGAAAAGTGGCATTTCTGGAAACAAACACCTTTTACTCAGATTGATCATAGAAGTAATATCCTATGGATTCCTTAGGATAACCTACAAAGTAGCATAAGTTAGAACGAGATTCTAACTTATCTCCCACTGTCCTCTTCACGTAAGCAGGACAACCCCAAATTCTTAAGTAAGAATAACTAGGGATTTTACCATGCCACATTTCATAGGGCGTTTTAGGGACTGACTTAGAAGGAACTAGATTCAAAATCTTTGCTACACTTTCTAGGGCATAACCCCAGAAAGAAGGTGGTAAGTCAGTGAAACTCATCAGGGAACGAACCATATCAAGTAGGGTTCGATTCCTTCTCTCAGAAACTCCATTAAGCTGAGGAGTTCCCGGAGGAGTACACTGAGAGATAATCCCATTATCTTTGAGATGGTTAAGGAATTCTTCACTGAGATATTCGTCTCCTCGATCAGATCGAAGTGCTTTGATCTTGTGACCAGTTTGGTTCTCAACCTCCTTTTGAAATTCTAAGAATTTCTCAAAAGCTTCAGACTTATACTTCATTAAGTATACATAACCATATCGACTAAAGTCATCGGTTAAGGTTATGAAATACTGATGATTGTTTCTAGTGCTTACACTGAGCGGTCCACAAATATCAGAATGGATCAAATCCAAAACCTTAGTGGCACGTTCCACAGTCCCTTTAAAAGGAACTTTGGACATCTTTCCTTTGAGACAGGATTCGCAAGAAGTTAACTCTTTGAGATCATTTTCAGAGAATGATCCTAAAGTGTTTATCTTGCTAATTCTGTTCTTGGAAATGTGTCCTAATCTAGCGTGCCATAAGGGAGCTGAAACCTTGTCATCTCTCTTACGCTTCGTTTCTCGTTTTATATTCATAATATTGATATTTTGAGTTAGATAAAGTCCATTACTTAGAGTGCCGATGTGAACGGAAGAGTTATTCCGTTTGATAAAGTATTTACCATTCTTAATATAAGTTTCATAACCTTCACAATCTAAAATTGGAACAGAAATTATATTACGAATAATGCTCGGTACACAAAGGACTTTATTTAAGACTAACTCAAAACTACCTAAATCTAATCTAATTGTGCCTAAAGCTCGAGCTTCAACGTTTGAGCCATCGCCGATCTTCAAGACACATCCTCCTTCTTTGAGTTGTTGGACTTTACTTAGCATCTGTACATCATTACAGATATGAGTTCCACAACCGGTATCAAGTACCCAAGAACTAGAATTAATAGAAAGATTTACTTCAACGAGAAAGATACCTTTCTTTAGAGTAGCCTTGTACTCTGGGCAGTTTCTCCTCCAATGTCCCGCTTTGCCACAATGGAAGCAAACATCCTCTTTCTGATCACGCTTCTTCTTTTGGGCCTTCCCCTTCGAAATGCCACCAGTGGGCCTAAGGGGTTTCTTCTTCTTCTTTTGGGCTTTCTTGCCCTTACCTTTAGAAGGCCCAGAAGAGGAAGATGGAGCATTCACCATCAAAACCTTATTGTCCTTCTTGATCGTGCTTTCAGCAGTCACAAGCTGACTAATCAGCTCAGCTACAGTAGCACCAGCATGATTCATATTGAAGTTAAGGACAAATGGGTTGAATGATGGTGGGAGAGAAGATAGCAACAAATCCACTGAAAGCTCATCTTTCAGTGGCATGTCCATGGAAGCAAGTTTTTCAGTAAGGGCGAGAAACTTGAGTCCATATTCATGGACACTTGAACCTTCCCTCATTCTTAAGTGGAACAATTCCTTTGAAGTGTTATACCTTGTAACACGTTCATGAGGGCGGTAAAGTTGCTCTAAGTGGTCGTAAATCTCCCAAGCGAATTTCATGGCCTCATGTTGCTTTTGCAAGTCCGGAGACATGTTAGCCAACATAAAGCAACGGGCTTGGAGATTATCATCCTTCCACTTCTGAATCGCGTCCCGCTCGGCCCGAGTGGGAGCCTACCCTTCGGGACTAGGCTCCCCTTCGAAAAGAACATAAGTTCTCTTCACAGAATCTAAAATGATTTTTAGATTCCTCAGCCAATCAGAATAGTTGGGACCAGTCAACTTGTTTGACTCGAGGATCGATACAAGAGGGTTTTTGGTTGCCATTTCAAAACACGTAGAGAATCACAGAATCTACGACCTAAATGGTAAAACAGAGAACTAGTGAGCATGCTGAATTATAACGATATACAAAAGATAAGGTCTTTAATCTAATGTAGCTCCCACTGTTTTTCAAAGATCTAGAATTCCCAAAGATCTAGGAGGAACACGTTTCGCAATGAGTACTAAGATCCTAGGCATTTTACCTCGAACCCACGACTCGCGGACATTCTAAGTAAGAACCCTAGGTAGGTACAACTTACCAATTCTAACACCTTTAGAACTCTTAGTAATTGTTTTTGCATCACCTATCTTTCAATATGGACCCACGACTCGTGCGACATCCATATTTACTTAGGTGTTAGGCTAGACCCATCAATCATAAGATCATGACCAAAACTTAGTTCGAACGACCCACGACTCGCGGACATCGCCCTTGCCAAAATTGATCACGAAATATTGACCTTTTAAAATGATCAATTAGGTAACTAAGAACTAATAAGCTCCACTAGCTATCCCACGACTCGCGGACAATAACTAGTTTCACTTACTAAACTTAAAACCTATTGATGGAATGCTAGGAATTTAATTCAAAATTTGCATCTCGAATTAAATACCTATTTGTTCGAAATTAGCTTAATATTTAATGGGAATTTTCGAATCAACCGGAGAGCTATCCGGTTCGACCTCACCAACATATATGTTATCCAATTTTATTAGTCTTGATTAATTCAATTACACTTAAATGTGTTTCAAACAAGCACATAAGCAGATAACATGTCCTAGCATGATACTAACATGTAATGATCATGGGTTCTACCTATCTTATGCGTGATATGTGGGAGCCACTCCACAATCACAAGTTCTAACATACATGCCACATAAACAGTTTAAATCACATAAGGGAAAACGGTAACAAAATACGAGCACTATCTCTATTACATTTTTACAATTGAGATTCCCCTCCCTAACATTTTGAGGGGTCTTCACTTATGGCCTCCTTGTTACTTGAATGTGGTCCATCTTACTCCATGGGTGCATTGTCTCCAAAATGAAAATAAAACCTCACCACCTATCTCTACTCTCAAATTACAATAAAAAGAAAAAGACATAAAGTAATAAGGCTCAATCTTCATATTGGCCTTAGACAATTACACGGGGCATACCCCGGCCTCAAAAACAGTAATATGCAAAGCCACATAATAAATCACATAACAGTACGCACATAAGTGAGGCTCCAACCTCAATTGAAAAACGCAACTATAGGGCTCCAACCCCAATTTAAACCAAACATAAGTCTAAACCCATGATCACCTAACATGCTTTTGCGAGAATTTAAATTTAACCAATAAATTAAAATTCTCGTTTCAAGTCCTAATGACTTAAAACACGACTTGATGCGAGTCTTATTTATAAAAGTTTTCAATAAATCCCAAATTAACAAAAACAAATAAAATTCCAATTAATTTCTGAAAATTAATAATTTTATCAAAGATGTATTTTCCCAAAATATAAACCGTTTCAATTTCTCAAAAATCCCAATTTTAAGTTTTATTCAAAAATTAAAATAAATATTGAAAAATAAAATTAAAAAATAAAATTTGGGATTGGATTGCACGAAATACGAAAAGTCGGATTACGACGGAGAAAACGGGGCCCGTACGCGAAAGGGCTGCGAGCGTCGAGTGCGCGCGCTGGTGCGGGCGGCCCTCTCGGCCACTGCGGGCAGGAGATAGGCGCCCAGTCTCGGCTGCCCTGGGCGGACGCGCCTCCCGCACGGCGTGCGGCAGGTGCTGGGCGGGATGCCCAGCGCGCGCCTAGGCCTGGCGGGCGGTGCTGCGCGAAGCCCGCGCGGGGTTTCGCGTGTTGTCGTAATCCGGGTTTTCGTTTCGTGTTTTCGATCAAAAGCAAAATCAATCCAAGAAATCCAAAAAACAGTTTATACAGTTTCAAATCAAAAATAGTTTTCAAAAATTAAATTTTTGTAAAAACCAATTTTCAGAAACTTTCAGGAAAAATACAGTTTCGTAATTCAGGCTTTCTAAAACAATTACAAATACTCAATCGCATCAAGCCTAAGAATTTCTACCAAATTCAATATAATTGAGACGAATCAGAAACACGATTTATGAGGTGGCTCTGATGCCACTTGTTGGAAAATACGAATCAGAAAGCAGCGGAATTTAAAAAAATTTCCCAACAAAAGGATCTTGGACTCGTAATCGTGTATCCAAATCCGTAGAGTTAAGAAACTTACTTTTCTTTTATTCTTTCTTGAAGCGTTTAAAGCCACCCAAGAACGCTCTTCTCGCGGCTTGATCCCCTCTCCTTGGTAAAGCTCGAATCTTCAAACTTCTAACTTGAAGCTCTCTAGAGATAGTCCACCAACTTGACTACAATCTAACTAGTAAGGATGCTAGTTCTCTAGTTAGTGTTTAGGCTTAACCTAGGGTTTCGTTTATCTTGGAGAAAGGATGGTGTTCAACACATGAACCAAAAGAATTGCCAATTAGCTCTAAGGGGAGCTCGAGCTCCGCTATTTATAATAAGGGAGGACCGAAAATCCTAGTCCTTTATGGGCTAGGGTTTTGGTCTCTCTCTCTCCTTTTACTTGATCATCAAGTAATTTTGACTTTGACTTTGAATTCAAATTCAAATCAACTTTCAAGAGAGCTAAAAATATCCAAACTATTTTTGGATAATTTTATACTTTATTTATTTAAAATAAATAACTTATTTATATCTAATTAATTAATTCATAATTAATTAACTAGATTATTTTTCTCCAAAATAAGACTTTCCTTTTAATTCAAAATTAAACCAAAGTCTATTAAATAATTAACACATTTAACTATTTAATATATATATACAATATATGTATACACACGTGTGGGACACGTGTCACAAGGACACGTGTCACTCACGTGACCCACACGTGTGGAAACCTCTTGGCCCGATTAACTCGTTTAATCATTTTCAAGCCTCAACTCATGTAACCAAGTTGTTGTGTGTGACCCTCTAGGTTCTCAATTCAATTAGCAGTGACCCTAATTAATTAATTCACTAATTAGTTAATCAGTCCACAGGTTAAACGACCATAGTCTAGCAACAGGTGTTTAACCCCTAGCTGAGTTGGAATGTTCGGATTCGACAGAACCTTTAAGTCATTGATTCATGTGAGATACAATCCTCCTACTCACTATCTCTCAACCAAGATCTAGGGCAAGGGAATAATCAGAACCCTAATAATCCGGTCTTAAGGCTAAGTGCATTTCATATCCATTTGATCTCAATCCAAGTAACACTTTTCTTGATGTCTTGATCTACTACCTTGGCCAAGGACTCCATATGGCATATGAATGACTTACACAATAAGAGATCACCTTGCAAATGCAAGTGTAGGTCCTTTCTTGATTCTCATTCACTTTCATGAATCACTTGTGCAGCCCCAGCATAAGCCTTGAATCAGTTGTCTAAGTCAACACCCTTTAAAGTCTGTACCTAAGACTACAGAGTTAACTCATAAAGTGACAAGGAACCTCAAGTCTTAAGGATCAATTAATCACATCAATGACTCGTGAGATATTTCCTAATCTGGAAGTTTCTATTTCCTGAAATAGAAACTTCCTTTCCCATTTAGGAATGTTCTCACACGGGGCACCGCAGTGAACTTACTTATTAAAGTAAGCACCCTCATGTATCACGCACGTATCAACTATACACTTTGCACCTCCATGAAACAAGGTGGTCCTTCTTAAGGGCGTGATCCCACAAGCGAGCCTTAGAGGCATCAGGTTGACACTCCCACTGTCGGTAGGACTCATTGGCTTGGATTATTTTACTAATCATGAATTATGTGATATAGGGCTCGTTTCATGAACCATTTTACATAAATGGTAGAGTCCTAAAGTCATCAAGATTAGGGGAGTTCTTATACATGCACAGATAAAGTAAACGCATACCAAACAAGAGCATATAAAGAAGTGTTGCCTCAATTCGTTATTTCTTTCAAAGATTGTCTGTGATTACAATAAGGAAAAGCACAAAGCGGATATACAATCGGCTTTCTAGGGCACTATTCCTAACAACATCAGCAGAGAACGTGACAGATCCACTTACTAAACCCCTTAGTCAAGAAGCTTTCCAAGGTCATCTTCAGAAGATAGGACTTAGAGTAGCTTTAGAATGACTTTGACGGGCAAGTGGGAGATTGTTAGGAATAGTGCCCTAGAAAGCCAATTGAATATCCGCTTTGTGCTTTTCCTTATTGTAATCACAGACAATCTTTGAATGAAATAACGAATTGAGGCAACACTTCTTTATATGCTCTTGTTTGGTATGCGTTTACTTTATCTGTGCATGTATCAGAACTCCCCTAATCCTGATGACTTTAGGACTCTACCATTTAGGTGAAATGGTTCATGAAACGAGCCCTATATCACATAAGTCATGATTAGTAAAATACTCCAAGACGATGAGTCCTACCGACAGTGGGAGTGTCAACCTGACTCCTCTAAGGCTTGCTTGTGGGATCACGCCCTTAAGAAGGACCACCTTCTTTCATGAAGGTGCAAAGTGTATAGTTGATACGTGCGTGATACATGAGGGTGCTTACTTTAATAAGTAAGTTCACTGAGGTGCCCCATGTGAGAACATTCCTAAATGGGAAATGAAGTTTCAATTTCAGGAAATGGAGACTTCCAGATTAGGAAATATCTCACGAGTCATTGATGTGATTAATTGATCCTTAGACTTGAGGTTCCATGTCACTTTAATTGATCCTTAGACAACTGATTCAAGGCTTATGCTGGGGCTGAACAAGTGATTCATGAAAGTGAATGAGAATAAAAAAAGGACCTACACTTACATTTGTAAGGTGATCTCTTATTGTGTAAGTCATTCATATGCCATATGGAGTCCTTGGCCAAGGTAGTAGATCAAGACATCAAGAAAAGGGTTTCTTGGATTGAGATCAAATGGATTGTATCTCACAATGAATCAATGACTTAAAGGTTCTGTCGAATCCGAACATTCCAATTCAGTTAGGGGTTAAACACCTGTTGCTAGACTACGATCGTTTAATCTGTGGACTGATTAATTAATTAGTGAATTAATTAATTAGGGTCACTGCTAATTGAATTGAGAACCTAGAGGGTCACACACAACAACTTGGTTACATGAGTTGAGGCTTGAAAATGATTAAACGAGTTAATCGGGCCAAGAGGGTTCCACACGTGTGGGTCACGTGAGTGACACGTGTCATTGTGACACGTGTCTCACACGTGAATATATATATATATATATATATATATATATATATATATATATATATATTAAATAATTAAAAGTGTTAATTATTTAATAGACTTTGGTTTAATTTTGAATTAAAAAGAAAGTCTAATTTTGGAGAAAATTATTCTAGTTAATTAATTATGAATTAATTAATTAGATAAATAAGTTATTTATTTATAAATAAAGTATAATAATATCCAAAAGGGTTTGGATATTTTAGCTCTCTTAAAAGTTGATTTGAATTAGAATTCAAAGTCAAAGTCAAAGTTACTTGATGATCAAGTAATAGGAGAGAGGGACCAAATCCTTAGTCCATAAGGACCAGGATTTTTGGTCCTCCCCTTTCCTATATATAGGGGAGCTCGAGCTCCCCTTAGAGAGTAATTGGAAATTCTTTTGGTTCATGTGTTGAACACCATCCTTTCTCCAAGATAAATTAAACCCTAGGTTAAGCCTAAACACTAACTAAAGAACTAGCATCCTTACTAGTTAGATTGTAGTCAAGTTGGTGGACTATCTCTACAGAGCTTCAAGTTAGAAGTTTTGAAGATTCGAGCTTTACCAAGGAGAAGGGATCAAGCCGCGAGAAGAGCGTTTTTGGGTGGCTTGAAACGCTTCAAGAAAGATTATTGAAAAGTAAGTTTCTAATCTCTACGAATTTGGATACACGATTGCGAGTCAAAGATCCTTTTGTTGGAAAATTTTTAAATTTCCGCTGCTCTTCTGATTCCGTTTTCCAGCAGAAACAAGCCCTAACTCAAGGCCGGATTAGAAACCACTCCAAGTCGATGAGTCCAACAAACAGTGGGAGTGTTGATTAGGCTCGATTGAGACTTGCTTGTAGGATAGCGTCCTTAAGAAAGATCATCCTATTTCATGGGGTGTAAAGTGCATAAGTTGATGCGTACGCAATACATGAGGGTGCTCGTTATTAGAACGGGTACACTGAGGTGTCCCGCGTGAGAAGGTTCCTAAATGGGAAAGGAAGTTTCCACTTCAGGAAGAGGAAACTTCCAGATTAGGAAATATCTCACAGGTCAATGGCGTGAGTAAAGTAATCCTTTGACTTGAGATTCCATTGATGCTTTGTGCGCTAACTCTGTAGTCTTTGGTATAAGCTTTAAAGGATGTCCCCGAGACAATTGATTCAAGGCTTATGCTGGGGCTGCACAAGTGGCACGTGGAAGCATATGAGAATCAATAAAGGACCTGAACTTGCTTTAATCAAGAAGATCTCTTATTGCATAAGTCGTTCATATGTCATCCTAAACCCTCGACCGAGGTAGTGGATCAAGACATTAAGAAAAGAGTTTCTTGGATTGAGATCAAATGGATATGAAACGAACTTAGCTTTATGATTGAGATTAGTGGGGCTCTCATTATTCTCATGCCCTAGATCTTAATCGAGAGATGGGATGGTAGGAGGATCGTACATCACAAGTTGTCATTGACTGAAAGAATCTTTCGAATATATATTCATTGTTTGGGTAGGGGTCACACACCTGTGGCTAGACTATAGTCATGTGATCTGTGAACTAATAAAGCGTATTAGTCTCACTGCTAACTGAAAATGAACCTCGGGGCTCGCACATAAATGTCAGGTTCATAGGGTATTGAAGGAAAGATCAAATAGTTGATCGAAACGAGACCATACGTGTAATTGTACACGTGTGGCACGTGAGCTTGAGTTTGGGCATGTAGTCCAATTGAGAAATTGGACCATATGTTTATTAATTGGAGAATTAATTATAAAGCCCAAATATAATTAATTAGAAGAATTAATTATAAATCCCTAATATAATTAATTAAGAGAATTAATTATAAAGCCAAATAAAATTAATTAGAGAATTAATTTTAGCTCGTTAGAATTAATTAAGAGAATTACTTCTAAAACCCTTCATGGAATTAATTAGAGAATTAATTCTAAGTATTTAAGTATTTAATTATTCTAACTTGATTAGAATAAATAAATAAATAAATACTAAATATCTTCTATTTATTATTCTAGTAAATATTAATTCTAATATGATTAGAATAAATATTATTGGAAATATTCCTAATTTAATTAGGAGTTTCTCTTCTAGAAGAAATAGATATCTTATTTTGAATAAGATTCCTATTACTTGGAGAGAAAGAACATAGAAGAAAAGTCAAAGTTGAAATCCGGTTCCGATTAGACTTTGGGGTTCGAACCCTAGGCTATAAATAAGCCAAAGGGTTCGAAAATCAAGGCTTACACGTGACATGGGATTCACGCCCAATCTACATGGGTTCAAGAATTAGGGAGAATTCTCTTACTCTCTTTTTTCTCGTTTTGTGTTTCTTTCTTTACACATGTTATACCGCTAGCACTCTTCCTGACATGATTTGAATCTAGGTCTGGTGTGGATTATAACTTTAGAGGAAACCTATTATGAAATCTAGTAGAAAGAATCTTTCGAGGGACGGGGTTGCCATTAACCGCATGAAGCGCGTTTGAGGGCGGCTTAAAACGTGTCCAGAAAGCGTTGATTCTTGTAAGTTCTTGAATCCCTAAGATTGGAAATAGAAATTGCAATTCCGATCTTGCTTATTGGGAAATTTTTTTCTTTTTAAATTCTGATGCGCTTTCTGACCGTGTTTTTCCCAACAGACTCTACCCTTGTTTCTTTCTAAAACCTTATATGGAATTAGAGCTTGTATGATCTTTACAGCTTTCTATATAATATTATGCTATTCACTCAGTCTTGTAGAGATTAACCTCTCCCTTCTTGTCCCTCAGGTGCTTGTTGGCGTAGCTAGACGGGAAACTGCATTTGTTTTAGTGTATTTTCGTGTATAGCTAGGTTACACTCATGTTTTGTACCACACACTTATTGATATCTATTTTGTTTTGTATTAATATTGAGGTCGTGTGGGCCGAATGCTATTACCTTGGGATTTACATGTATCTATGCCTTGGAAATTGTATATTATAGTGGACTTGATATAATTATGCTTCCGCAACTCCTGTTTATATTCCTGTTTACTCATGTTGGATAATTGAATTGTTGGTACAGGGTTAGTCTCGCCTATCCAGGGTCCATGTCATGTCTTTGTTCGCTATGATTGGACTTGTATGCGGACTATATTCACATATGAATTTGGTCCTAGTGCGCGTGATGTGGTGACCCGCGCTCGGGTGTCACATCCTAAAATGGTATCAGAGCTTTAGGTTGCAAAATCGGAGTTCTAGTGTTGAGTCTGTCTAGGTTGTACGCCTTAGGAACAATTTATCAACGTGCTCTTACATTTACTTGCTTATTTCTTGATTATGTGAATTATTAAGTGTTGCATTTTTTGCTTTCATGAGCATAAATCCAAACATGCATTTTCAGTGTTTGATTTTATAGGATGCCTCCCCGAAGAGATCGTGATCGTTCTCCAGGTCGGCGCCGTCGCCATGACCGCTCTCCTACTCCTCAAAGGAGAAATCCACAAGCTACTCCCGAAAACTTTATGGAAGCGGTTATGAACTATGTTGAGAGAAGACTTCGTGAGAATCCACCGCCACCACCACCTCCGGCTCCTGTCCCGGTTCAAGAAAGGGGATTATCTCAAGCACAAAGGGATTTTCTCTCCTATCATCTACCAAAGTTCCATGGTGGAAATGATGTACAAGCCGAGGATTGGCTTACGGAGATTCAAGACATCTTCCGAGTATACCGTTGTAACCCGTAAGAAATGGTTGACCTTTCTATCTTCCAACTTCAAGAAGAGGCTAGAAATTGGTGGAATATGGCAAGTATCCAGATCCAAGCTAATGGAGATGAATTAATATGGGAGACTTTTGTCAGGGAATTCAAAAACAACTATATTCCACCATCGTTAAGGACTCGAAGGCTTAAGGAATTTCTTGATCTCAAGCAAGTGGGAAGGACGGTGAATGATTATCTTTTGGAATTTAATCGGTTGGCTCCTTATGCTTCACACATTGTCGAGGACGATGAGCTCAAAGCTTTGTAATTTGTAAATGGTCTTCAGTACGAGGTTAAAATGTAATCGGGGTTTCTAATGTGGGCACTTGGGCAAAGGCTACGAACAAGGCTTTGAAGGCCGAGGCCAAGATCTTGAAGAGCAAGTCAAGGACTTTTCATGCCGGCTCAGGTTCGGGAGCGGGAAAAAGGCCCGCATTTCAAGAAATCCAAGCTCCCAAGAGCCATGACAAGAAGCAAAAAATTAAGGGGAAAGCTCCGGCACTACCGGCTCCACCACCCCAATAAGAAACGCCCGGATACACTTATTGTCGACATCCTTCCCACACTTATCAACATTGTAGATGCCGATTGGGATTATGTTTGAAGTGTGGAAAGCCGGACCACAAGGTTGATGTTTGTCCGGAGTTGAGGCCCGAAGCATAACAAAGGGGCCAAAGGCCATTGACTCGAGCCCATACATATGCTATTGGAGGAGAAGAGCAAGATACTGATGTTGATCCTAATACCATGGTGGAAGGTACCATATATATTCATGGCATGCATATTCATACATTATTTAATCCGGGTGCCGCCCATTCTTTTCTTTCTCGTGGTGTGGTTTCTTCTTTCCCTATGCTTGTTGCTTGCACTTCTTCTTGTTATGTGATTAGTTCTCCTCTTGGGGGGAGCTTAGAGATGAACCGTGTGTTTAAGGAGGTTTTGGTGAGCATTGAGGGCCGTGTTTTTTTTTGGCGGATTTGATTGAGATGCCCATGGATAGATATGGGGCTATCTTGGTCATGGATTGGCTTTTCCTTCACCGAGCCACGATTGATTGTTTCGAGAAGAAGGTTTGTTTGGACTCGGATGTGTTTGTTGGTGAAGGTTCAAAGACTCCACCACTTCTTTCTTTTACCGAAGCTTACAAGTTAGTCCGTTGAGGGGCTACGGGTTTTGTGGCTTATCTTCTCAACAAGCCAAAGGATCAAACTAAGATTGAGGAAACCGAGGTTATTAAGGATTTTCTCAATGTTTTCTCCAAGACTCTGGATTCTTTACCACCTGAGCGGGAAATTGATTCCGTGATTGACTTGTTTCCAGGAGCTAAGCCTTAAAAAGTCTCCTTACCGAATGGCTCCTGCCGAGTTGAAAGAGTTGAAGACTCAACTCGATGAGCTCCTTATTAGTGGTTACATCCGACCGAGTTGTTCGCTGTGGGGTGCACCGGTTCTATTTGTAAAGAAGAAAAATATGACCTTGAGAATGTGCATCGACTATCGCGAGCTAAACAGGATGAAAATCAAGAACAAGTACCCTCTTCCTCACATTGAAGAGCTTTTCGACTTGCTACAAGGATCAAAGGTTTACTCCAAACTTGATCTTCGACAAGGGTACTATCAGCTGCGAATCCGAGAGCAAGATATTCCTAAGACGGGATTCAACACTCGGCATGGGCATTTTGAGTTCGTAGTAATGCCGTTTGGTTTAACAAATGCCCCTGAAGCTTTTAAGGATATGATGCACAGGATTTTTCGTCCGTACCTTGATAAGTTCGTGGTGATATTTATTGACGATATCCTTGTGTATTCCATGTCTCCCAAAGAGCATGCACAACACCTTAAAATTATGCTAGAAACTCTTAGAGAGCACCAACTGTGACACCCGAGCATGGGTAACCGCATCCCCCGTACTAGGACCAAACTCATATACGAATATAATCCGCATATAAGTCTAATCATAGCAAATAGAGACACGACACGGACCCTAGCTAGGCAGGACTAACCCTATACCAACAAATCAGATATCCAATAGGAATGGAAACAGGAATTTCGGAAGCATTATTAAATCAAGTATACCATAATATACAACCTCCAAGGCATAGGTACATGTAAATCCCAAGGTAAGAGCATTCGGCCAACACGTCCTCAATAATAATACAAAACAAAAGTATACAAGATAAGTGTATGATAAAAAATGAGTGTAACCTAACTAGACTAAAAAATACACTAACAAATGCAGTTTCCCACCTAGCTACGCCAAGAAGTACCAAAGGGACAAAGAAGGGAGGGGCCAGTCTCTACAAGACTGAGTGAATGGCATAAATAATATATAGAAAGCAATAAATTTCATGCAAGCCATAATTCCATACAAGGTTTTCAAGAAACTAGTAAAACACATGATATCAATGTATGGAATTATAACTATCAAGTTTAATTCGGGATAAGTGATCAGTGGCTCGGCAAGTGAGCAGTCTCCAACCTTACTCCTTTAGTGTACTGGAAAAATTATTAAGTGATCATGCAAGAATTAAGTTTCACTTGTTACAGGAATCAATTCAGGTGCACAAGTACTCCTTTTTCCTCCGGGTTGGTGCTTCGGGTAACCCTTACCACCCAGGACAGGGTGATCAATGGGTATATGAATCTCATTGACTGGAGTCCCGTCGATTCGCCAAACCTCCTAGTGGATGTCAGGATAGGTCCGAAATGGTTGGGACTTATGCAAGAGATAGCCGTCAGCCCATGCTTCCCCGATTCTCTCAATACACAAGCCCCTGGGTCCCAGGAAGTGCAGGATTCTCGCCAAAACAGGACAGGATCGGGTCTCGGTTTCATTTTGAAAACACTTTGTCATTTGAAATTAAGGTACATATATATAAGATAAGATTTTGTCCAAATCTGCATATAAGAGGGTTGTAGGGTTTATAATATGTAACCTATCATTTTCTCACTTGTACCAAAATAAAAAGAAAGTAAAATAGACTCTCCGGACCCTATACGGCTGGCTCGTCGCCCTCTTGAGAACCCTCTGGACAAAAAAATAGGACACAAGACTCGACTCAATATGAACCAAGTATGACGCACGACAATGATAAGAATGCACCTGGCATGATTATGAGATCATATTATATCAATAACATGTTAATGTGCACAATTAATGCTCCACGTATTCAATAAATGAAGGTAAAGCATAAATCGAGATTCAAGTTCAAGTATTCACTCATGCATACGAGTGAATTTAACATGTAAGTATTCTATAACACTTAAAAGAGTCGAGAAAAGGATACGAAAAAGAAAGCATGGAGAAAGCACGCGAAACAAGCAAAACACAAAAACAAGACAGTCACTACCGAAATGGCGGTTTCATGGTTCTTAAGGAAAACCAAACGGCCATTTGGACCCTCTCGGGTCTAGGCAGAACCACTCAGAACGGCCTTTTCGAGGCTCGCTGAAGAGAAAGTCAGCAGCCTTCCAAACGGCCGTTTCCAGAATGAACTGGGACCCCAAATGGCCGTTTGGGATGCTCCTGGAGAAAAAAAAAAAGCAAAGCAAAAACAGGGGAACCTCTCCACAAACCCAAGCAGCAAAAACACCTAAAATAGATCGCATAACATGTATACCACTTATAAACATCAATTAGGCCACCAAAGAACCAATATGACATGCTTGAATTCATCAAACTTCCAACATGAAACCCTCAAAATGAAAATGATCACACATGCTCCAAGTTTCATAGAACTCTTGTCATATAAGCATTTATATGTTCATGGTCATCACAAATACTTCATATTATTTCATCAAATCCATATAACCACAAAACCCTAACATTATTTAAAATTCTCATAAAATACACATATTTATATATCTCACCTTGAAGGAAGAAAAGAAGGGGAAAAAGAGAACAAGGTGTGGAGCTTGAATTCTTGATCAAAATGGATGAAAATCTTGGTCCCCTTGCTTCCTTGGATGCACTGAGATGAGGGAGGGAAATATGGAAAAGTTGTGTCTTGTGTGGAAGAAATGAAGAACAAGAGTGTGTGTGTATGTATGTGTTTTGATCATGTGAAGGAAGGGGAGAAAAAGGGAAATTGCAACCAAGTGTTCCAAGAATTTAAATTCATACAATCAAGTACTCAATTCATAAATGTTACAAATAAGTCCTCAAGTTATTATCAATTAGGTCCACAAGTTTCATAAGATGGCAATTAAGATCAATTAGGCATAGAGATCCCATAATTACGTATAACTAAACAGTTAACCATGCTCGGGAAATTAAATACATAACTCACGTAATTAAATTTACGAAAGAAGAAATTTAAAATCAAATAATTCACAGGCATTCAAATTAAATAAAATAAATCACGCAATTAAATCAACAAAAGGAATTAAATAAATCCTAAATCTCAAAACTCACACGCGTGGCGCACGTACCTGTACGATCGAGAAATCGGGGTGTCACACCAACTGTTTGCCAAATTCAGCAAGTGTGAATTTTGGATTGATCGTGTGACTTTCTTGGGCCACGTAGTATCCGGTAATGGGATAGAGGTGGATCCCTCTAAGATTGAAATAGTGGTGCAATGGGAGAAACCGAAGAACACCTCAGAAGTAAGAACTTTCTTGGGTTTAGTGGGGTATTATCGGAGATTTGTGAAGGATTTCTCCAAGATTACTGCTCCTTTGACCCGACTAACTAAGAAAGAGGTAAAGTTTGAGTCGGACGAGGCCTGCGAGGTAAGTTTCCAAGCCCTAAAGGAGAAGTTAACTTCAGCTCCAGTGTTAACCCTACCTGAGGGTTCCAAAGGGTATGTCGTGTATACCGATGCCTCGAAGGAAGGTCTGGGTTGTGTTCTCATGAAGAATGGTCTAGTAATAGCTTATGCTTCAAGAAAGCTAAAAGACCAAGAGAAGAATTACCCCACTCATGATCTCGAGTTAGCCGCCGTGGTTTTTGCTTTGGTAAATGGCGCCATTACCTTTACGGGGTTTCTTTTGAGATCTTTTCCGACCACAAAAGCCTCAAGTACTTATTCACTCAGAAGGAATTGAATATGAGGCAAAGGCGTTGGATGGAATTTCTTGAAGACTATGATTGTACCATCCATTACCATCCGGGTAAAGCTAACGTGGTCGTAAATGCGCTGAGTAGGAAGGCTAGTGTATCTTCTTTGGAAGTTAATTCGGGAGAAAGTGTTGAGTGTACCTTGCTGAAGGCTCGTGTGGCTAATATCACGATACAACCCGACTTGAAACAGAGATTTTATGAAGCTCAAGCTACCGATCTTGATATTCAGAAATTGGCGTTGAAGGCCTGAGACAATCCAGAGTGTCCATTTGGTTTTGATGACACAGGGATGTTGAGATTCAAGACTAGAGTTTGTGTACCCGAGGAGTTGAAACGGGTGATCCTTGAAGAAGCTCACAAGTCGGCTTACTCTATCCACCCTGGAGGTACAAAAATGTATCGGGGCTTGAAGAAGTTCTATTGGTGGAGAGGTTTCAAGAAGGATGTAGCCGAGTTCGTGAAACATTACAAGACGTGCCAAATGGTAAAGGAGGAACACCAATAGCCCGGAGGCTTATTACAACTTTTACCTATTCCGGAATGGAAGTGGGAACTGTTGGAAAACAGGAATCAGAAAGCAGCGGAAATTTAAAAAAATTTCCAATAAAAGGATCTTAGACTCGCAATCGTGAATCCAAATTCGTAGAGATCAAGAAACTCACTTGGGTAGTAGCTCTCTTGACACGTTTTGAGCCGTCCTCAAACGCGCTTCTTGCGGTAATGGCAACCTGTGCCTCGAAATCTCTTTCTACTTCAGAATCCATTGTAGGGATAACAATCCACACCAACCAGTTTTGCGAAAGTAGAAATCTGCCATCCATAAAACCCTCGTGAAAAAATTCATCCTTCAGGATATGGACGAACGGTTTTCGCCATCTTCTTTGGTTCGATTTTTTCACTCGTTTTCTGTTGGGTTCAGAATCGTTTCATCATCCCTTCTGGTCGTTTTGCTTGATCCCCACTCCTTGGTAAAGCTCGAATCTTCAAACTTCTAACTTGAAGCTCTCTAGAGATAGTCCACCAACTTGATCACAATCTAACTAGTAAGGATGCTAGTTCTCTAGTTAGTGTTTAGGCTTAACCTAGGGTTTATTTGATCTTGGAGAAAGGATGGTGTTCAACACATGAACCAAAAGAATTCTCAATTAGCTCCAAAGGGAGCTCGAGCTCCCCTATATATAGGAGAGGAGTGGCCGAAATTCCTAGTCCTTATGGACTAAGGATTTTGGTCCCTCTCTCCTATTACTTGATCATCAAGTAATTTTGACTTTGACTTTGAATTCAAATTCAAATCAACTTTCATGAGAGCTAAAATATCCAAACTATTTTTGGATAATTTTATACTTTATTTATTTAAAATAAATAACTTATTTTATCTAATTAATTAATTCACAATTAATTAACTAGATTATTTTTCTCCAAAATAAGACTTTCTTTTTAATTCCAAATTAAACCAAAGTCTATTAAATAATTAATCACATTAATTATTTAACACATAAATAAATATACACATATATTTACACACGTGTGAGACACGTGTCACAAGGACACGTGTCACTCACGTGAGCCATACGTGTGGTTCACACGTGTGGAACCCTCTTGGCTCGATTAACTCGTTTAATCATTTTAAAGCCTTAACTCATGTAACCAAGTTGTTGTGTTTGACCCTCTAGGTTCCCAATTCAATTAGCAGTAACCCTAATTAATTAATTCAGTCCACAGATTAAACGACCATAGTCTAGCAATAGGTGTTTAACCCCTAGCTGAATTGGAATGTTCGGATTCGACAAAACCTTTAAGTCATTGATTCATGTGAGATACAATCCTCCTACTTACTATCTCTCAACCAAGATCTAGGGCAAGGGAATAATTAGAACCCTAATAATCTGGTCTTAAAGCTAAGTGTATTTCATATCCATTTGATCTCAATCCAAGAAACCCTTTTCTTGATGTCTTGATCTACTGCATTGGCCAAGGACTCCATATGGCATATGAATGATTTACACAATAAGAGATCACCTTGCAAACGCAAGTGTAGGTCCTTTCTCGATTCTCATTCACTTTCATGAGTCACTTGTGCAGCCCCAGCATAAGCCTTGAATCAGTTGTCTAAGGCGACACCCTTTAAAGCTTATACCTAAGACTACAGAGTTAACTCATAAAGTGACATGGAACCTCAAGTCTAAGGATCAATTAATCACATCAATGACTCGTGAGATATTTCCTAATCTGGAAGTTTTCATTTCCTGAAATAGAAACTTCCTTTCCCATTTAGGAATCTTCTCACACGAGGCACCTCAGTGAACTTACTTATTGAAGTAAGCACCCTCATGTATCACGCACGTATCAACTATACACTTTGCACCTCCTTGAAACAAGGTGGTCCTTCTTAAGGGCGTGATCCCACAAGCAAGCCTTAGAGGAGTCAGGTTGACACTCCCACTGTCTGTAGGACTCATCGGCTTGGAGTATTTTACTAATCATGACTTATGTGATATAGGGCTCATTTCATAAACCATTTCACCTAAATGGTAGAGTCCTAAAGTCATCAGGATTAGGGGAGTTCTCATACATGCACAGCTAAAGTAAACACATACCAAACAAGAGCATATAAAGAAGTGTTTGCCTATGATATTAATCAATCGTATATTATTCAAAGATTTTTTGTGATACTAGGAAAGTCCCAAAACGGATTATGACTAATCGGCTTTCTAGGGCACTATTCCTAACAGTGGTCACCCACGCTCGGGTGTCAAAGTCCCAGTTCATCGGCTAGTGAAACAGCACATTGCGAATTTGAGAGAGAGTTAGCCCCATCAAGTTCAACCCAGAGAAGGTAGTCTCGTTTTATGTCTGTTTTTTATATTGTGTTTGTTATTTGTTGGTAATTCGTATTCGTTCGGTTTATTTTATATTTGAAAAGGAATGACGAGGGAATGACTTCTGCCATTTAAGCCCTAGTCGTTCACTTTACCAACAACAATGAATCATGGAGTCATTGCATCCGTGGCGTTGGTCAAGTCTTTAGGGATGCTAATGACTGCAGAGTTTATTTGAAAAACTATTATATTATTGTGAATAGTGTGTTTAAATACTCAAAAAATGATAGTGATAAGATTATAGTCTCATGCCCTGTTGAAACTGTAAATAGAGGTTATATGTTTCTAATCGTAGGAGAGACGGTGAATTTATCATAAGGAAGTTAAAAGGGCACACCCTAATGTCGATTCAAATTGGATTGCGGGCGTAGTAATGTGTCATATCATTACAAATCCAAAACACAAATCGAAAGATATAGTTTTTTATATTCGGAACGAGCACAAGGTGGAAATTTCTTACCATACGACATGGATAGGGAAGGAAATAACATTGCATGAAATCCACAATTCTGATGTTGGGTCTTATAATCGACTCCAATAGTATGTGAATGATGTAAATCTCGGTAGCTTCTATGAATTAGAGACAAAACAATCGAATAATAGGTTTTACCAACTGTTTATGGCTCTACATGCCTGCTTGTTGGGTTTTCTTAAAGGATGTAGGAAAATAGTTTTCCTGGACGACACTCATATTAAGAGCAAATTCAAAGGCCACTTGCTTTGTGCAATAGCCAAGGACGGGAAACAATCAGTTGTTTACAATAGCGTATGTTATCTTTGACTCGGAGAATGATGTCAATTGAATGAGAGCCAACCTCTATTATGTGATTTTGGATAGTACACATTCTTCTCCGACAGACATCCAGGGCTTGTTACTCATGTGCCAATGGTATTTCCGGGGTCCCAACATGCCTTCTGCCTAAAACATTTGTTGGATAACTTCAGGACTCAGGTAGTGTAATAGCATATCATGTTTTACTAATTTAATAAGTTTGCATTTCCATTTACCTTTTTTTATAATAAACTGAACATTGTCCAATATTATCGTAGGTTCTCATAAAGCATTATCCCAAACTGAACAAGAAACATTGGATAAATGTTTTCAATGCAACAGTATATGCTCCCACTTGGGCCGAGTACTCCCTGCACATCAACAAAATATTGAAAGCAATGCTTAAAACATCAGATTCCTATCATAAAAACTGGTTTAATTCATTATTTACGGGTAATCGATATGGTATTATCAACAATATTATCGAGTTATGGAACAATTGGGTAAGGGATGCAAGATCGCTCCCAATTTTAGCCTTTGTTGACCATATACGCCAACAGATAATGACCATGATGTGCAACAGACGGGAGCAAAGTCACCAATGGGAAACCGTCTTTGTATGGATGTAGACATAATGCTTAAAGCAGATTTTGAAGCAGGCGGAACCATGGATGTCGTGCGAGCCGAAACAGTGACCTTTGAGGTCACTGATGGGGAATTTCGACACACAGTGGACCTTGGGACACGACAATGTCCTGGTAATTCTTGGTAGCTTTTAAAATTTTTCTACAAGCATGTTTGTACATGCATTGACAAGAAAGGGTGGTCGGTTTATATTTTTTTGATTAAGCATATTCTGTTGATACGTATAAAAAAGCATATGAAAAAATAATTTTCCCAGTACCCAATGATGACATGGATTCAGTTGTTGATGTTGAGATTAGGCCATCGGAAGTTAATGCTACTGCAGGTACATGTGAAGAAATGATGAAAAGTGCTATATTTGCTAGAGAATTGGGAGTTCCTATCGTTATGCATGACTACTTAACAGGAGGATTCACTGCAAATGCCAGCTTGGCTCATTATTACAGAGATAGCCAGGCTTCCTCCCCCCCCCCCTCCCCGGATCTGTTGCAGGAAAAGGATAATGTGCAACTTCGAGTTGTCATTTATATCCTTTATGGAAATGGTAAATCAATTCGAGCCATTTCTGATACAAATATTCAATTAGTTCGGACTTGTTTAGTATTGGCGATGAAGGCGGGTAGGTGCACTATTCCATGGTGGGGATTGCAACTTTCCATAAATTTCCCATTTATCACTCAATGATGGAACTTTACTTATTTCTTTTTGTGAGGATCGATGAATCAAATGATATTTCTGTTCCAAATAATCGATGAGGAAGAACAAGAAATCTGCGATTTTCCACAAATGATACCCGAAGATCATGGCATTTGTTCAAGAAAAGGCAAAAGTTACGACTGTTTGGCCTGTAGTGGGTATCTGGTTCACTGCTTTAGGTATCAGCACTATGACTTTCAACCTAAATGGTTTTAATTTCAACCAATCTGTAGTTGATAGTCAAGGCCGTGTACTTGATTCTTCTCAAAGGAGAAGATTATTCTTTTTGCCAAACATATGCGGATCCAACCACGTTCCTACAATCGATTCTTTTTCCCAAATTTGACTCTTAGCAACCCCTATGTTCGAAGCAAGATGTTGTCTAACTAAACCACGAATTTCATCCGAAGAGGACTAGGTTCCCGTCCCAAATTGTTAAAGTTGACACTTTGTGTTCATCTTGTAGAAAGCCTGGGCATAACAAAAGAACTTGCAAGGCACCTGTGTCAAACTGACTAATTATATGTTGTTGTGTTTGTTCCCGTAAATAGATTCTAAACACCTTTTACAATGAAGAGTGGCCGATTTTTTGAAGGATGCATGGCCATTTTGTGATGATTGGCCTTGTCAACACATTCTGTTTTTGAAGTACAATAGTGTAGTTTGGTATTTATGTTTTATCTTCTTCAGTCCTGGTTGTAATTTACGAATGGAGATACGTTTATAGAATATTTGTGGCCTTGGTGTACTTTGGTTTGGTTTGGTTAGACGTGGATATGTCTTTTGGGAATTTTAACCAATTATAATGCTGATTTGTTGAACAAATAATAAAAAATATCGAACTAATTTCTCAACGTTAAGAGTAAATGCAGTATAAATTAGAACTAATTTATCTAAACATACAGTTTATGGAGAGATGAAGTTGTAACGTACGACTAAATGTACAGTTTATGGAGTGATGAAGTGGTATTGTAGAACTAAACATACAGTTTATGGAGCGATTAAGTGATAATGCATAATTAAACGCGTAGTTTGTGGAGTAATAAAGTGATAACGTTCGACTAAATATACAGTTTATGGAGTGATGAAGTGGTAATGCGGAACTAAATGTACAATTTATGGAGCGACGAAGTGGTAACATAGAGCAAATTGTATAGTTTACGGAATGATGAAGTGGTAACGTAGAGCAAAATGTACAGTTTGTTAGGAATAATGCCCTGAAAGCCGATGTAATAGTCTGCTTAGTGTTTTTTCTTTTATAAATCACAGACAATCTTTGAATAATAAACGAACCAAGGCAACACTTCTTTTTATGCACTTGTCTGATTTAGGTGAAGTGGTTCATGAGACGAGCCCTAAATCACTTAAGTCATGATTAGAAATCACTCTAAGCCGATGAGTCCAAAAGACAGTGGGAGTGTCGATATGACTCATTCGAGGCATGTTCGTGTGATCACGCCCTTAAGAAGGACCGTCTTGTTCCATGGGGTGCAAAGTGTATTGAATGATACGTGCGTGATACATGGGGGTGCTTACTTATTCTAAGTAGGTACACTGACGTGTCCCCGTGTGAGAAGATTCCTAAATGGGAAAGGAAGTTTCTATTTTTGGAAATAGCGACTTCCAGATTAGGAAATATCTCACGAGTCATTGATGTGATTAAGTAGTCCTTAGACTTGAGATTCCATCAATGATTTGTGGGCTAACTCTGTAGTCTTAGGTGTGAGTTTAAAGGATGTCCCCTAGATAACCGACTCAAAGCTCATACTGGGGCTGCACAAGTGGCATAGGGAAGCATATGAGAATCGATAAAAGACCTACACTTGTGTAAGCAAGTTGATCTCTTATTATGTAAGTCATTCATATGCCATAAAGGAGTCCTTGGACAAGGCAGAGGATCGAGATCAAGAAATGGGTTTCCTAGATCGAGATCAAATGGATATGAAATGCACTTAACTTTAAATCAAGATTATTAGGGTTCTAATTATTCCCTCGCCCTAGATCTTGATTGAGAGATGGGATGTAGGAGGATTTTATCTCACATATATCAATGACTTAAAGGTTCTTTCAAATTGAGACATTCTTATTCAGCTAGGGGTCACACACCTGTTGCTAGACTATGGTAGTGTGATCTGTGGACTGATTAATTAAGTGGGAATTAATTATTTAGGGTCACTGCTAATTGAATTAAGAACCTAGAGGGTCACACAAAAATGCCCGGTCACGAGGGTTAAGGCTTGAATCGATTAAACGAGTTGATCAAACCAATGGAAGATTGGTCAAGGGCCACACGTGTCACGTGATTGTGATGATTAAATAATTAATTTGATAATTTGATTAATTATTTAATGGACTTTAATTTAATTATGAATTATTATTTCAGTTCTAATTTGGAGATATTAAGTCTAATAAATAATTGATTATGAATTAATTAATTATTAGCATCAAGTTATTTATTATGAATAAATAAATAATTAAATAAAATATCTAAAAGAGTTAGATATTATTTCTTGCTAAGCAAGTTGGTCAAAAGAAGACTTTTGGTTAAAGTAGAGAGTCTTTCTCTCCACGCAAGAAATCCCTTAGCTAAAAGGTTTAGGAAACCATGTCCAACAAGCATAAGGGGTTCGAACCCCTTAGCCTATATATATATGGGGTTCGAACCCCATAAGGGATGGATAGACAATCTCCTTCTCCAAATAATATCACACAAACCCTAGAGCCTAAAAACACTAAACATAGAACTAGAATCCTCCATGTTTAGATCGTGATCGAGGTTGGTGTGGACTATTTCTCTAGAGGGCTGCTTTCGAGGAGTCTTGAAAGATTTGAATGAGCTTTGGGGACTTGCCGCTTGAAGAGAGTTTATGGGCGGCTCAAACGTGTCAAGAAAGCGTCGATCTAAGTGAGTTCTTGAATCTCTACGAATTGGGAATAAGAATTGCAAGTTTAGATTCTGTCTTTTGGGAAAAATTTTAGATTTCCGCTTCGTTTATGTTCATGTTTTCCCAACAAAGTTTACGGAGTGATGAATTGGTAATTCGGAACTAAACGTACAGTTTATGGAGTGATGAAGTGGTAATGTAGAACTAAACGTATAGTTTATGGAGTGATGATGTGGTAACCTGTAGCAAACTTTTCTCCCTTTTATCAGCCGCTCGAATGGGAACAATTTGCAAAATTAAATAGATAAATTACAAATATGTTGAATGACATATGCCAATTGGTTGAATAAATTTAGGGTACTATGAACTTATGTTAGCCTAACAAATACTTTTTAGAGCCTTCTTTGCATTCTCTTTTGTACTAGGCAGTGCACTCTGCCTCCACTTGAACCAGCGAGGGAATACTACCAACCTTTTTGAGATGTTGAACTTTTGAATTTGTTCGTGAAACCATGTCTGACATAAACAATAACTTAAACACGTATATATATATATGAAATTAAATGATATAGACAATTAATTCAAAAGACTTACCAACAAACCCATGGTACAACCATCATCGAACTCATGTTTCTCAACATGTTTCTGGATAACTTTGATGAAAAACATATGAGCACCAGTGCCCCACGCATATTTGCCAATCTTGGACAAATCATCAACATAAAAAATAATCCCACCGGCACACGTAAACTGCTATGCGAGAACAATAAATTATTAAATACAAAGAGAATGTACATCCTTACAAAATCATCAATTCCATCATGATCATTCCTTCCAACGAATTCTTTTAGTTTATTCTCAATGTTTACTCGAGTGACGTTGTTTCCCTTATCGACAAAATGCTTGCTCAAGGTATTTGATTTAAATTTGCTTGATAGGACAGGATGACCAGTGTGTCATAGGCCAGTTACAAAATACAAAATGCGTGTCATAGGCCAGTTGCAATGCTGAATTCCTCCAGATAAAATAAAACATCTTAGCCTCTGAATTTAAATGTATTCGTGTTGTAGTTGTAGTAATCCAACAGGAAACCAATTCTATTGATCCTTCTCGAATGAGCCGATGATCCCAAGAAAGAACTAAATGGAGATTTTTGGACAACTTCCAGTTGAGTTGAAGACATTCGGCTATGAATTTAGGAAATACTCTCATTGAATTTCTCCAACGAGCACGGATGCAAGATGAAAAATATATGCTTTTTTTAAGTTGGCAAATTCTCAGCATCAATGTTACTTACCTTTGAAATTTTTCTCTTTTCCCTACTTGTTTCATTAGGAGAAGGAGCAATCATCGAATGAATCGTCGACAATGAACGAACCATATATCGATAAAATATCATTTCAATGTCCAATTAAATGACGGCTACTTCGGATGAATGTGTCAACTGAAAGGGGAAAAGAAAAAATTTAAACAAAATACTGAAACCCTAGTTTGTAGAGTTAAGTCAATCGATTACCAAATAACTTCTGGAGTTGAATGGAAATGAGGGGAATTTCAGATAATTTATTGAAGAAAAATAACGTACCTTCTCTTAGAACGTGCCATTGAATCCGACGAAGTGGAAAAGTGGGGGATTACGTGGGGGAGTGGGAGGTAACTGGTGGAAGGTGTTCCTCGAATGTGGTTTGGAGGATGCAACGTCTCCGACTACTACTTCTTCTTCTTCTACAACAACGATCAATTTTTACTGGACTGGATGGCGGTGATCAGCGATTTCAAAAGATGGTGGAGGTTTCAAAAAACCGTCGTGGAAGGTAATGGAGGTGATTAAAGGGATATAGTTTGTCATTCTTCAATTTCATTAAGGACACTATGATACTTTTAAGCGTTTTGTGGGGTTTAGAAAAAATATATGTATTGGGGATCTAAAACAGGCGAATTTCAAACCGGGGTTTAGGATAAACTTTTTTGCCTTATTAAAGAGTAAGTTTTAATTTACCGTTATATTTATATCTTAGTTTGAAGTATATATTGCATAAATTCATTTATACTTTATTCATTTGGAATAACAAATTTTCGCTTTGAAATAGAAACATTCGTTAGAGTAATTTAAACAAATATTCCAAAAATTGGTGATCTCTAATGCATTTACTTTAAATATAATAAATATATTCAACATAAATATGCATGCACAATTGTAAACTCTAAGTATAAAATTAGTTCATCATAAAAATATTCAAATATCATTATGTAACATTCATCGTAAAATATTTAAAAAAATATGCTAGGTAGGTACGAAACTCAAATATTACATCACCCCCTAAAAATTTCAATTACATTACCCCCTTTACATTTGGGGTTTTTTTTATTACATATTCTCCTCTAAATTTTAGCATATAAAGAATAAAATAATAAAATTAAACATTCGATAAAATTTAACGAAAGAAATAACCGAAATTCATAATTTCTTAAATTTCAGAGAGAAATTTGTAATTTCATCCTACTTCAGATGTCGTTTGTAATTATCCCAACATTTTTAAATGGAAATTCTGAAGTGTCATAAAGGGCTCAATCTCCTTTACATTTTTTTTTTTAAAAGATATTTATTAATTTTTGGCCTTTATTTTAGTTGTTCTGGCTGTGGATGCAAACAAGTTGAGCTCGTGAGCCTAATGAGCTGAGCTCGGATCCAAGCCCTTTTGTTTTTGGCTCGTGGCTCGCAAGCCTATATATTTAAATAAAAAAATAAAATATTAATTTATATATATATAAATACTTAATTAATATATAATATTATATATATATATACTGTTTTATATATATAAATATATTTAATTATTAAAAATAATTATTTTTTAATTAAAAATATACTTTTAATTTAGCTCGAACCGAGTCGAGCAGCTCACGAGCCTAGGCCGAACCAGGCTCGAACCAAGGGGGATGGAGGGGGGGAGTTCGGCTCGACTCGTTTGCATCCCTTGTTCTGTCATGAGATTCTTGTAAGGGCATAAAATATGATAATCTGAGAGACCGGAGATTACTCTTAGCCCTTAGGTAATTTTGATATTTATTATACTTTGGTTGATTGATGTGAAAAAAGAAAGAGAAAAAGCACTTTTGCTAGATCCATTAGGAATTAGGATATTATATCTTGGTTATGTCTCACCAGCATAATAATCATCAACTTCTCTTTTATTTGAATTTATGTCATTTTCCATCATTAGGAATTCAGACTTTGCCATGCCTTTGATAGGAAGAACGCGAACACATTTTTTTTAGAATTTGGAATTAAAGAATAATTTAGGAGCAATTTCAAATAACTCCCCATCAATTTGGAGATTTTTACTTTACTCTCTGAAAATTTATACTACATAATACGATATAAATACTGCATTAGAATATTTTAATACTACATTATGTGAAAATTATATAACATATTTTGAGAGTAGTGAAAATTTATACAACATAATAGGATATAAATACTGCACATTATATCATATTCATACTATATATGGGGAGTAAAATAAAAATTTGATGTCCAATTAGGGAGTTAAGTAAAAATATGATACTTTTTTTTTTTTAACACACACACCCCAAGTAGGCAGAGGGATTCGAACTCGGGTCTTGGCGTAAAAATATGATACTTAAGTGAGGATTTATCCGACATTACCCGAATAGTTTATCCATTTTAATTTTAGATTTTTTATATTTAAATTTTTTGCCAGATTAGATAATTATATTTTATATCTATTTAAATAAAAATATTACGAATTCCACCTTCGAGAGTTTCAAAATTTATGAATTCCTCCATTTCATAAGAATTTAGTTGATTTTTGTAAGTACACTAACCATTTTACCGGTTATTTAAATTTTTTATAAATTTAAAAATTAGAAAATTCCTTAAAAAAAGTAGAAATTTATTTATTTGTAAAATGCTCATATTTAATTTAATTTTAATTTTGACTTATAGAATTATTTTTTAATTTTATTTTATAATTTTTTAAACTGAAGATAAAAAAATATTATAATTTATTCCTGTTTAGAAAAAAATATTACAAACTCCAGCTACTGAGTTTCAGGAATGATAGATGTCATGGATAATTTTAAATATTTATAGGGGTAAAGTATTTAATATTTTTGTCTAAATGGATAAAAGTTGTAATATATAATATCGTGAGGTGTATAGATGTAAATTCAGAAATCTATCTACATTATTATATATTTGTTAACGAGATTTGATTTTTTATTGTGTAATTTTAACCTGATAAAATTTTGTAATTTTTTTGAGATTTTTAATCAATATAAAAGTTCTCATTGGTTGATTTAACTAGATTTTTTTAATTTAATCATATACATAAATAGATACTGTAGCATCCCGAACGGTAGGACACCACATCCCCTGCACTAAGACCTAAACCCGAATACGAAAGGGGAAATCCGTACCCAAGATCAAGTCAGAGCGGACGGGAGACCAACACACGCACTAGGTTAGGTAGAGCTAATACAGAAAATAAACTCAGAGTGCGCGAAAACAAGAAATATAGCACCCTAATCGGTGGGCACCACATCCCCTGCACTAGAGTCTGACACGTATAACAAAATGGGAAGTCCGCACACGTGCCAAGCAATAGCGAACGTGAGACAAACAAAACCACACCTAAGGTAGGTAGTCTAGATCCTAATACAGAGTACGCATCAAAAATAACACAAGTGCGGAATCGAAAGGATCTCATACAAACAATCATTAAGAACAATTTATAAAAATTATACAAATACTTGTCCACCACGAGCCAAATGAATCAAACAAATATTCAAAGCTAAAGCTACAAGAGTAAACGTAATTGCAAAATCGTAAATCAAAGATGCAAGTGTATGCAGGACTCGATCTACGACACAAAGACAACTCAAGGATACAACACCGCCTAGCTCGAACCTCAACATACACCTGCACCTCAAGAAAACAAGGGGGGAAAAGAATACAACGAGGAGGGATCAGTCCTAACGAATGGTAAGGGGGCTAACACACACACCCATACATATACATACGAGCAAAGCACATATCAAAGTCAAAAAGCTCGTGAACCGGGGCATGATTTTTGCACGCTAAAGCATTTTCCCGTGAAACTAGATATATAGAAAAGAGCTTAAGGCCTAGGGGCCAAAATCAACCAATTTTAGTAATTATGAATCCATTCCCGTTTCATGAACCAAATTCAAATTCAAACTAACTCGGTGAGTAGGAGTTCTTCCATCCAAACTCCTCAAACTCAAACGTACCCAAAACAAATCCAAACAAAAAAACCAACCTCTCATCCAAATGATAGAAAGGGAAGGCCGTCCCCTCTCCATTGGTTTAAAGTTCGTACCACGATGGAGGCCAATTACTCCTAGCCGTTCCTTGGACAGTGTCTCCGTCGGCTCAAGAAAACTGACCTTCCCCTTAACCTCCCAAGGTTAGGCAAGCCCTCTCAAAAGGAAATGTGCACAGGATGTGCGTCCGACGACCCCATGACCGTCACGCTTGCTCCTTACCAACATCTACCAAACAAATTCAAAATTCAAACATACCATACCTATTTTTCAAGGTCAAATCTCGCTACAAACATACACATACCAACCCTTTTCAAAACAAACAAAAACGTAGCTTACATATAAATAAAAATGTTTTTCAAGGTTTTCATAGCAAGAGAGATAAATCCCTCAAAATACATATCCAACACGTTTCTATACATATATAATATATGTAGGTTGCATGCGGGCTCAAAACACATTTAGGGTTGTAGGTCGAAATAACTAAAAAGAAAGAAAATCTCACCTGAGCAAACAAGATGAACACAGGCAAACCAACTAACACCTACGGAGCGACTCGACACCAACGGGCTGCTCCTCTTGAACAAACTAAACACAAGAGACAACTCTTAAACTCAAAATGAACCATATAGATGCTAGGCGAATGCATATGAATGCATATGATGCAATGCAAGCAACAAACGTTCATAAATTAGACAATTACGTACACATAACATGTTTTCATACAACTAACATATCATAAGAACATATCACATCAACATATCAGTTCATATTCATACATAAGCATACAACACATTAGGATCATGATCGAGGAGCTAAAAGAGTGAAAGAAATGAAATGGAGAACAAAACGAAACATTCATCACGCATCACCCTAACGGCCGTTAGTGCCCAGGGTTATCCCTGGACTAGCTAACAGTCAGGGTTCAATTACCTCCCTGCACCTTCAACGGGTTACCGCCGGCTCAAGAAAACTCACCCTTTCTTGACCTCCCAAGGTTAGGTTAATTCTCTCAAATGGAGATGTGAATAAGAGAGAGCCCGACAACCCTATGGCTATCCTGAGATCCCTTATCCACTCCTCTGGGGCCCAATTCAAAGTCAAATTTATATTCCCACGAACAAACCTATCTTTCAATGCCATATCTCTCTACAAACATACATACACACACCAAATCTTTTCAAATCAAACGAAAACTTATCTTACATACGTATAAAAACATTTTCAAAGCTTCATAACAAATGGACAAGCCCTCAAAGTACATATCCAACACATATCTATCACATAGTATACATAAGTCGCATGTGGGCTCAAAACACGTGTAAGGTTTTAGGTCATATTAACTAAAAGAAAGAAAACTTCATCTTAACAACGTACGGAACAAAAGAGGATCAAATAACGCCGAAGGAATGACCTCGTTACTAATGGGATGCTTCTCTGAACAAAACAAACACCAAAAGACACTCTTAGACTCAATATGAACCATAGAGATGCTCGGCAAATGCATATGAATGCAAGTGATGCAAATGAGATGACATAAGGTAGCAGTTAGAGCATTCAAGTTCATATCTCGTATAAACATATTGAAATCACACCATAAATTCAATACATAAGTCATAACACATAATATAACATGTTAACTGTTGGTGTGGCGGGCCCGAGACAGAGTGACGGTATAGCGTAATATTTAAAAATTTCGCCATAACTTCGTTATCAAAATATTTCAAAAATATTTTAATAAAGCAGCGGAATAAATCGGGCAGCATAACTCTAATATATACAGGCATCGATAACATAATTTTAAATCATCTAACATATAATCACAATATGCAAATAATAATTTTGGCAGCATAACGGTATTACCGTACTGCAAATATTGCTATCAACGACACTTTTCCAACACCTCGATATTTTCTCGTGAAACCGGCAGAGCTTCCCCGTAATATCCCCGATTAAGAAATTGGAGTGTGGGCTCCTGCAGTATTTCGCTAAATACTTTGAGAAAATATTTTTCCCTTTTTCTAATTTCAGAAAATCCCTATTTTCTAATTAATTAAGTGAATTATATATTAATTATATAACCACCTAATTAAGTAATTAATTAATCTAATTGAAGATTAATTAATGAAACAAGAGAGAGAGAGAGAGCCGAATGGCTTTTTAGAGCTGAAAATTTGCTGCTCAAATTTTTATACAGAAATGAAGTGAACTAGCCCCATATTTATGGCAACAAAACAAGGACCCCGCGGCAATTTTCCCGATTTTTACCGTAGCTCCCAAGGCATGCTGGCCAATCAGAGACCGCCGGAGTGGAGTGCACGCCAAGACGGTCACGGCGGTGCAAAGCACGCGCCAAACGGGGCCCGTACGCGCCGCCCTTGTGGCGGCTGTGTGCTTGGCGCGAGTGGCACGCACGCAGCAACAAGCAGCTGCCACGTGGTCGGTCCGGTCCGGTCCGACCGGTTCAGGAGTGAACCGGTCGGTTTAACTTGGTCTGGCCCCATTCACACGTGTCGTCATACTATTCGTCCACGTGTCCGGGTCAGTCAAACCTTAACCGACCCTAACCGACCCTGCCCGAACCGTTGACCCGTTAACCGCTTTGACCCGGCCCGTTTTGGAGCCCATCTGAATCGTTGACTCGCGCCCGCGTAACTGGATCTCATCCGTCCACGTGTCGCACACGGTGGAGCCTAGTCAGCGCCACTTGGCGACTGGCACGCTGACGTGGCGTGACACGTCAGCTGCTACGTCAGCAATTTCGCCACGTCAGCATTTTTTTTTTTTTAAATTTTTATTTTTTCCAAAATAAAATTTTGGGCATTTCCAACTCTATGGAATTTAATTTATTTTCTCAAAATAAATTACTTGGCTATTTTCAAACACTTTGAAAAACATTTTTGTCTCTCGTTTTAATATTTTCTCTTTGATCTTCGTTGGGGCTTGCGGGGGGACCTGCAGGACTAATTAATCTTAGCTCCAAACGGGTCAATCTATTATCATCCCATGACAATAATTGATTACCGTTTAACAATATTTAATTCCACTAAATAAATATTGTTGAACTCTAAAATTAATTAAATTATTCACGAATTTCTCGATCGAGAATAATTTTGCATTTTACTCCTCTATACAGATATCCATGAAAAATAAATCAATACTACCATCATTTCTTTTTCACTTCCAATCTGAAATTTCTTGATTCGCCTTAAGTCCAAATTCCCTGTATGCGAAACACATTCAACATACAACTTCGGTGACGAACACACGAAGTACTTTGGCCAAAGATTTAATTCGAACTTTTACAAATCTATTTCAGGGATATCTTTTAACCTTCCAGCAAGGCTACGGATTCCTTGATCAATATTTCTCTCTAGCACATTTCATGCAATCACCGAACGTACAAAGTATTTTGGCCACCCGTTATCGAGACCTCACTTCTGAGTACATCACAGTGATTAACGCTACATGCCTAAAGTAGAAACATCGCCAGGATTAAGAGTCTAATGCTTCCGAGATTTTGTTCATTTTAGATAGCAGTATAAAATGAACAATCTCAGTGGTCCAGTTCGATGTTTCCAATCTCATTGAAAATCATCAATGTGTTACAATCGGAAACTCCATTTCCCTATGCCGAAAGACTATCATCCTATATAACATATTATAGTCTTGAAAAGAACATTTTCTTATCATACTGACTAGAACTTTAATGACACCTGATTTCTGGTATTTAAAGGCTTTTCCTATGAAACACATTTCATATAAAAATACCATCACACGCCATTAATTATTAAATTTGTAAAATACTCATAACTTGCGATAATTTCAGTTTTATTAATCCAAAATATTTACAATATAATTGGATTTTCAGGGCATTTATCCCAACATTAACAACGTATAGAAGTCATAATCTGGGCGGGAAAAGGCAACAAAAAGCATCTAAGCAACAAACAAACACACATAGGAAGCTCAACTAACATGCACGGTCGTGCATAATTTCTTCTTGAACCTTACATGGCCGTGCATAGCAAGAAAATTCCAAATAAAATCAGATCTGCAAGGCCTTGCACAAATTCCTTCAAGAGTTGGAAGAGATTGGAGGTGAAATGAGCTCAAAATGTGCAACAAAGGTGAAGGGTTTTCTTCTTCTCTTCCTTGACCTAGCTCTTGCTTGAATCGTGTATGGGAGGTGAAATGAAGAGTAGGGCCGGTTCTTAGAGGTTAAGAGAGAAGAGAACCAGCCAGTTCGGCTCAAAGAAGGGTTCAGTCTGTTTGAATTGAATTTTAAAGCTTAAGGTGTTCAAACGGGCTTAGAAAAATACGGGGCTTGTTCCGTTGGATACGAATATCGAAACGAATCCAATGGCGTTGTTGGAATTCGAATCCAAATTCTCGAGTTCAAAATAGCCTAAAAGGGCTTAAGAATAACCTATTTGCAAATAGGCCTTCAAACTTAAGAAAAAGTGCAATTAAGTCCTTCAACAATTCAATCAAGTCTAAAGCTCAAGAAATTCATACATAAACACCCTTAAATCATATAATCAACACGTAAACAAGTTCATAGTTCATATATATCAAGTATTTCACATATTCACGAAGTTCGGAATCAAATTCGATGTCAAACTGATCATACTGGTGTCAAAGATGCAAATAGATCAAAGTTCAAGTATTTAATCAATCATATTCAACATATATCTCAAGATCAAAACATAAAAGTATAATTAAATAATTTAAATGTGCATATAACTCACACATGACGTCATACCTGTATGGCCGAACGGACGGGGCGTCACATCAGTCGAGTCTATGTCGATCTGGTTAAGTTTGTTAAGTATTTGTTTTAAGTTATGCTTGTAATGAATGTTATAATCTGTACAGGTTTTATGCTTTATGAATGTTTGGAATTCGGGATAGATTTTTAGGGTTAGTTGAACCCGTATTTATTTTACGCATTGGATTGATTGTGAATTGTGATTATTTCGGGATAGGCTTTTACGACCAGTTGAACCCGTATAATTGCTAATGATTGTATTGTTATGTTTATTGCATATAAGTTTTTGAAAGTACGTATTGTTATTTTGCTTCCTCTTTTAGGTTCTTGTGTTTTCTATGATTCAGGGTTTAGGTACCGTCTAACTTAGGTCCGGTCTTGTCTGTTTTCCGTTCGCTACTACTTGGTTCGTGTACAGATTTTTCCATTTTGTATACGGTTTGGGTTTTAGTGCGGGAAATGTGGTGGCCTAGCGTTTCGAGCACTACAACTCCATTCCTTAATTGCTATTAATTAATAAAGTAAACTATATCTAAATTCCTATCGTTACACATATATTTTGACCACATTGATTCTTAATATATAGAAATTTGACCTTATATGACAATTCATAATTTTGATTTCTTATTTCGCAATTCAATAAAAACTTAAAAAGAATTTCATTTCTTGTCCCCTAATTTGAATATTCCATCTGTTTATATTTTTGAAACTTTTTTATTTCATATTTTGAAGAGTGAGTATGTAAACACACTATTGCTTGAATAAATAAATTATAGAAGTGTAATACGGAGTGAAATATCTGCAAATTAGCTAAAATTAGTGCACGTAGATGGTCAAGTGACTATTTATATATTTTATTGCATTAATATATTAAAAGTTTCAACAATTTATATTCGCAATATTGAATTTATATCTTCTAGAAACATTTGTAATTGTATTGATGTTCAAACTTCAAATGCAGACAAAAGTACGTTCATCTAATTCGGACCGGATTTCCACAAAAAAATAATAATAATAATAAAATTCGGACCGTATGAATTTGACCACAGATCCGAAAATGGGTCCCACATAAGACAATCCATTCGGCCAAGTTCAAGTCCAACAGCCCAACTTGTCGCTCGTCCCTTCGTCCGCATTCATTTAAGGCTGCGTTTACTATGCTTGGTTGGAAAATGGTGGGAAATTGGGAATGGGTTAGCAATAGAAAAAAAATTGGACTATTTATCTATCAGGCCCTTTTACTTTGAAGTTTTTGAGTTATAACAATTTGGGCCATCATTATTTTGCTTGGTTGGTGTCCATTGGTTAATACCTCATTTTACCAATATACCCAAACTTTTTTTTATGCCGGGAAGCCAAAGTTGAGGAAAATTTGGGTGGAAAAATACAAAAGGACATGAATGTAATTTCAAGTGTTAATTTAGGGACAAAAAGGTACTTTCAACTAGTCTCACATCAATGGATAAATTAAAACCTCACTCAAGATGAGATATGTAATCAACCCTTTCCCAACAGTTAAACCGGGGCTCCAATTTAATGGTTGGAATTGCACCTTGCAAAGTAAATGCTTGTAAATGCTAGTTTATATATCCCACCCAGCCTTTATAGGCATAGTAAACGGAGCCTAACATCGTTGGAGCTAACGCTAGTAATCGGTTCCGACTTCAACAAAGGAAAAATTAATTATGTAAGTAGTCCCAATTTTCTTTCTTTTTTTTTTTTGAAACTAAGACGGCCAGCAGGCCTAATTTATTAAATCAGAAGCAATACAATCCGAGACAAAAGAGGGGAAATCCCCCGAACTAACGCAAGACGAAGCTGCATTTCTAGTTAATAAATGAGCCACGGCACTATGACAAACAAAAGAAAATTTAACCGACTCAAAAGTAGAGCAAATGCGTAAACAATCAGCCGTAATGTTACCGACTTCCGACTCGTCTGCCTTCTCACTTCTAAGACAATTAATTACATTAAGGCAGTCCCCTTCCAAAATCACCCTTCTCCAACGAAAATCTCGACCCAATACCGCTGCTGCTAGTGCTCCCAAAGATTCAGCCGCTCTTGGGTCCGATAAGTGCCGCCGCCTATCCGTCTCCCATCCTATAACCTCTCCATTCTCGTTCCTCGCAACCACCCCTATACCAATTTCGTTCGTATTTTTGAAGGTTACTCCGTCAAAATTGATCTTGACCCATCCCGCCTCCGGTTTGCACCATCTTTCCTCCCTCACAATTGCCTGCTGTTTGTGGATATCAGAGAGACCCGAGGGACGATAATCAAAGTTATCAGCCAGCACAATGATGTCATGGGATTGGCGGACCGGTCCCTCAGCTTTCCTAATGTTACGACTGCACCATAATGCCCACAAAATTGTAACCAACCTCCTGCCAGCTTCCTTGTTGGCTTTTGCAAGATTTCCACTAAACCATTCATGAAGTCAGACGCTATTTTAGTGATGTCAGCCCATGGGAAGTTTGCAAGGGCCCACACCTGGCGTGCTACTGGACATTCAAACAGGGCGTGTCTGAGGTCTTCAAAATCAGCTCTACAATTCACACAACTTGGATCAGAGGAGCAATGACGAAACAGGAGCGCTCCCCCAGTAGGAATAATGTTGTGACAGCACCTCCATAAGAACATTCTAATCATGGGTTGCACATCAATCTTCCACATAATCTTCCAAATTATATGATTAGTGAAATGGGTCGACGAAGCTTGTTCTCGAGAACTCAATTCCATTGCTAGATGATACGCGCTTTTGACTGAAAATTGTCCATTTTTCGTAAAATTCCACATAAGTTGATCAGGGCGGGGCCAGGTTCCTAATGGAATACTTAAGCTTCTCTCGGCATCCTCTTTCAAGAAGATATTCTCGATAAGTTCCGAATTCCATGCCATTACTCCTGGAAGCAAGAGTTCCGACACCCACTCCGGCCGAAGACTAGCATCCAAACGAAACCTGGGTCTAAATGTGGGCGCCGCGGGAATCCAGCGGTCTCGCCAAATATGAATAGCGTTACCATCACCGACCCTCCACCTAGTTTCGGCAGCTATAAGATATCTAGCAGCGTGGAGGCTGCGCCAAGTAAACGATGGAGCTCTACCCAAAGGGGCATCCCACATTCGCAATTAGGAAAGTATCTGGCTTTAAGCACGTGGCTGAGTAGACTGTCCGGGAATCGAACAAGGCACCACAGCTGTTTAGCCAGCATAGCTAAGTTAAATAAACGTAGCATTCAAAACCCAAGACCTCCCTTTGCTTTATTCATGCAGAGCTTAGACCACGCTAACCAATGAAGTTTCTTCACATCCCTATTGTTCCACCCAGAATCTTGAAATTACCGAATCCATCTCTCCCAATAAACAATCTGGGATAAGGAAGCAATTCATAGTATAGGCCGAAATTGCTTGTAGTACGGCTTTGATAAGGATCTCTTTACCTACTTTAGATAGGAACTTTTCCGAATACCCTTGGATCTTTTTCCTCACCTTATCCATAATCCCAGAAAATACCGCCCTTTTCAAACTGCCCACACACGACGGTAAGCCCAAATAGAGATCAAGACGATCAACCCTCCGAACACCAAGTCGCCTTGCGAATTCATATTGATCCTCCCTCCTCACATTCTTGCTAAAGACCAAGGTTGATTTACTCCCGTTCATCACTTTTCCCGAAATTCGACTGGATTTATCCAAACTCTCTTTGACACAATCCATTGCCTCCACCGAGGCTCTTCCACAAATTAGTGTGTCATCAGCAAAAAACAGATGTGAAATTTTTGGGGCACCCCGACACACCTCCACACCTTGCAAGTTGCCTCTAAACTCCTGATCCTGCAAGATACAAGATAGGACCTCTGCACAAAGAAGAAACAAATAAGAGAAAAGGGGGTCGCCCTGGCGAAGACCCCTCTCCGGCACCAGGGAACCAAATTCAACTCCATCTAACAAAAAGGAATACGAAACAGAGGAAATACAGTGTATGATTCGATCAATAAACATATTAGAAAAGCCTAACCTGGCCATCAGATGTTCGAGGAACCGCCATTCAACCCGGTCATAGGCTTTGCTCATATAGAGCTTCAGGTTGAAATAACCCTCCTTTCCTACAACCTTACGCTTAATGAAATGGTTAATTTCGAAGGCAACTAGAACATTATCAGTAATCAGACGATTGGTGATAAAGGTTGATTGGCAAGGAGAGATAAGTTTATCCATGTGGGGTTTCAATCGGTTAGCTAAAGATTTAGAAGTAATTTTATAGACCACATTACACAGGCTAATAGGTCTAAATTAGGTTATTAGTTCTGGATCTTTGCATTTGGGGATCAAAACAATGTGAGTGGAATTAAGTTTTTCATCAAGTCGTCCGTAGTTAAGGAAATCCAAAACACAAGAAGTAACATCACCACTAACAATATTCCAAAAAAGTTGAAAAAAGAGTGGGGGAAGGCCGTAAGGGCCGGGGAACTTAAGGGGATGCATATGTTTTAAAGCATTAGTTACCTCGGTAGGTGTAAATGGAGTTGAAAGCAGTCGGCCTATATTATTGTCCACTCTCATAGGCACCAAACTCAGCACCTCATCCAGTTCAGATAAATTACAGTGATCCGAAGAGAATAAATCACCAAAGTAATCAATAATAATCTTCCTAATCCCCTCTTCTGAACTATATAAGTTACCCTGCCCATCTCTCAAAGCATCTATGCGATTGTTTCTATCCCGTTGAGAAGCCTTCAAATATTTCGTATTACGATCTCCCCCTTTAAGCCACAATTCTTTCGCCCGCTATTTCCACCGAATCTCCTCTTTATTCAAAATATCTTCAATCTTCTCGCGAATCTCCAGTTTTGCTGTTGGTTGGGCTTGTGGTTGGTTGATATATTTTCCTGGTCAGAGAGGTTTAGCTTGGATTTTTGTTTTGAGGAGTGGTGGTCATCATCTGGAGATCGAGGCCGGATTCTAGTTAGATGACTGAGATTGATTCCAGGTTCGAGGTTAAGGAGTGTTGTAGATGACTTACTGGGTTCAGGAGTTGTTTTGCGTGATGCTGGTTGGCGAACTTAGGTGATGCTTGGGGGGAGCTGGTTATCAGTGTTGTTGGTCGGTGTTCACGTATGTAGTTGATGAGATTGGTGCATCTGCTGCTCTATTATGGATAGAAACTTCCGTAGGAGAGGTATCACCTACTGGAAGGATTATGAGGGAGTTGGGTCTAGTGTTGAGTATGGGATCTGAGCTGGATTGGGGGCGGGAAATGGGAATAGTGTGCATGGCTGACTGGACATTGGTAGTAGATATAGGGGGTTGGGGAATGGGGTTAGTGTGCTGCGAAAATCCTTGAAAACCAGCTGACATAGAGGAGGCTCAGAGCCACTCTCCATAGGGGAATTTGGGGAAAGGGTCCAGAAAACCCTCTTCGAACCGTAACGGATAAAATTTCTCCACATGATCACAGATTCTGCGGAGAAAGCAGAAGTTAGATAACCTCTCATACGAAAAAGATACTGTCAAGTCTTGCCTAGATGGCAATTTCAACTTCAAGCATCGTACCAGCGGTTCGGATATCAGAATACCAACCTTAATCCTAAGAGATTCACAATGTCTGCCTTCATTCTTTCCCAAGTCACAAGAACGAAATACCCCTATCTGATTACCAATAAAATTCCCAAGTTCCTTAGTTTTGCGTTAGAGAGGAATACCATAGATATGTACTGTAAAATCACACACATTCAATTCTACAGTATTTGGATCATCTTCATCGGAAAGTTGCCGGAGGATAATAGGATACTTCTCATAATTCCAGGGAGATTGTTCCATAACTCGTTTCATATCAATAGCGTGAATGAAAGAAAAAAGGAACCTGTCTGCATTGATCCTAGTGACCTCCATGCCTTTGACCGGATTCATGGCTCTCATCATTGTCGATCGAAAGAAATCAAACCGGATAGATCTTCTCGTAAAAACCCTACCAATCAGCGTGTTCTTAAAGGTCTGCACATTCACGTTCCATGACTCAAGCGGAATCTGGCAACTGGTGGTTTCCTTCGCCGACAAGGATAGAGATTGAGTCAGTCTTGTCATTTCCTCATTTCCTGTTTTCCCATCCGCTGGTGGGCGTGAGCTTGAAGATGCCATGAGAGAGGACGATAATCGGGAGGACTGAACCGCCCGTACACCTCCAAGACGCCTAGAACCTGAAAACACAGAAAAGGAGAAAAAACCAGTCAGCGATTGGCTACGAGGTAAACGTAGGGTAAAGCGAAACTAGCCACAACAGTAAGATAAGGGAGTAGGAACGGAGGAGGGCCCCGGCAATGATCTTCGAGTTGAATAGCGGCACGCGAGATGTTGACAACCAAACTACGGTGAAGAGATTACTAGGGTTTTGTGACGACGCTCTCATGCGAGAAGGGAAACGCTCTCATACGAGAAGGGAAACAAAAATTTGTAGTAGTCCCAAATTGAATATTGTAGAGACTAGTTTTATTTTACTTATTATTATCTGTTCTTTTTTTTTTTTTTTTCCAATACTCAATACATTATGAAAAAGTTAAGTAATGATAGAGGTTAACGAATAAATGTTAATTTATTCTCTAGTAAATTAAAGTGGCTCATATAACTTTGGGCCAGTTCAAAATAAACGACTCAGTATGATGGTTATTGAGTTTTTAATTTGAATAAATAAAATAAAAGGAGGAGTTTTAATATTTTAAAACTCAATTCCTTCCCCGCTCCTTAAGTAACATACAAAAATAGATCTATCTGAATCTGTGAAAAACAGTTTTTTAAATCTATCAAAGAAAGAGAAAGGAACAAGGAAGAGGCGGAACAATTATAAATAGAACAGTAGCAAACTGTGAAAGGAAGCAAACGACTTGAAGAACATGGACCGAGGCATGCAATTGTGTGTTTAATTATTGATCGTTTAGTTTGAATGAATCAAATAGTGTTGTACAAAGACGGGACATTAAAAATTGTTAGATGAAATATTCTAACAATTGGTATCAGGGCAAGTTTCAACACTTTTGATATCTCCATGAAAGTTTATATAATTATTGCAAATACTTGAAGGAAATTGTGAAAAGTTATAGTTGAGTAATCCAAAATAGTTGCATCCTATTTAAAAATATTCCTGAATCTATGAGTAGTCTGAGATATTAATTTGAATTCTCTGCATTTTTGTTTCCTAATTGTTACGTGGTGGAATTCTTGATTATTTAAAATTAGAGTTAGTAAAATATCTAAAATTTAAAGAGCTTGTTAGTCAAGAAAGTGACCAAGCTAAATGATTGTTTAGACATTTTTCTTTTCAATTGAAGTACAATCAATTGTTAAAATTGAGTTCATTAATTATATTATTGTGAGGTCATCCAAAGATGGACCATTTCTTATAATTGATGATGTTAAAGAAATATATCAACATACTTAATTAGTACGATTATTTATCCAAAGATATAACATGAATATTAATTAAATATGATTGATTATTTATTAAAGTTTATCCTTTTACCTCTTTATTTATGTTTATATATTTAGGTATCACTCAAAGATGAACTTGAATATATGTATATAAAGTGAATAAGATGTTTGAATCCATTATGATTATTGAAAGTATTAATTTGTTATCCTATTTAATGTTTGTAACTTCTAATAATTTGTTCGGTTTGAGCAATGGAATCAAGTTCAATGGGCTGAACTACGCGGATTGGTTTGAGCAAATCTAGTTTCAAATGAGTATTATAGGCTTGGACATAGCAATAGTTTCACATGAACAACCTGCACCCATTATTGAGGACATAGCAATCCAGTTTTGATGGGATAATTCTCTTGCTCCTTTTCTTCTCAATTCTTGTTTCTTTCAATACACTTATTATATTACTAGCATACTTACTGATATGATTTGAATTTAGGACTGGTGTGGATACTTCTATAGGATTACTAATTTGGAGTCTCCGTGGAAAGAGTCTTCAAGAAAGATGTTCATTACCGCATGAAGAACGTTTAAGGGTGGTTCAAAACGTTTCAAGAAAGCTCCAAGCTTTGTAAGTTTCTTGATCCTTCTTGTGGTTGTCGTTTTGAAATAAAAATTGCAAGCAAATGATCCTTCTTGTGAAAATTTTTAATTTTTCGCTTTGTTTCACAACTCGTTTTTCCCAACATTAACTAAAAATACTAATTTTTGTCTAAAGCATTCAAATGAGGAGGAAATAGTAATTTTGGGAACTGAAGTTACTTTTAGAACATTGGGGAATAAATTGATATAAATTTGAATATTTAGGGAATATAATTCATATATAATTTAGTTTGAAGGACATAAGTGAGCAAATTATTAATTTTAGGGACTCAAATATCATTTTTAAAATATTAAAAACGAAAGTGATACAAACCTAAAATTTGAGAAACTAAATATAACACTTTTTCAAAACAAAAAGTAGATAAGTTTTTTCCAAGTTTTAACTTTCTTTTCCCCTCTCAAAATACTCACCGATTGCCCAAACTTCCTATTTTAACCAAATTTCTATTTCTAGTTCTCAAGAACAAATGTTTATGCTAAACACCCCCTATAGACAATTTGAATATTATATAATTAGAAAAGATGTGTGCTTATATCTATTTAGTTTCTTCGTTAGATTCATATTAATACTATTTATTTTAGGGGTAAAAAAATTTTGTCATCCAAATTATAATCGTTTTTACACTTTCTCCCCTAAATTAACTTTTGCTGCAAATCACCATCTTTACTTTGCGTTATTTACAATTGACCATCTTCGACTAATTTTTAATGGTTTCAGTGGCCTTTTAGTAGTTTCGGTGGCAAAACTTGTTATTTAGATTCTTTATTTTTCATCAAAATCAATTAATCTCTTCTTTTTTTTTTTTTTAACACATTTCTTGTGATCCAATTTATTTTTTCAAGATCGAATTTTCTTCCGTCAAAACTTTTCTCCAACAATTTTTCTTTTCATATTCACATCCGGCATTTCTTCTACATCAAAATTTTCAAATCATATCGCACACTTCTTCTTCAAAAGATTCACTAGTAAACATCATATATTTCTTATTACACTGAATGCTCTAAAATATTTTTACTTGTTAAAAATTAGAATTCTAAGTTTTATTTTTAATTGCACTTCTACAAAGTGAGTATTAGAAAAGGGAATATTTTTAAGTATGATTCTTTTTCTAATGATGTTTAAAAAATGTAATAGGTTTGTATCAATTGGCCATATTGGGACAATGATGAAAATTTGTGAGTGAGATTAAGTTTAGAGTTTTGAAATTTTGGACAAATATGCACCGAGTATGATTAATATCTAGAGAGAAAAAGAGATATAGGGTCTAAAAAATGTGATTTCTATTTCCTGTGTACGATGTGTAAAAACGAAGAAGACGTCGCGTTAATAGAAGAAAAAATATGGGTTTGAAAACCCCTAATTTTTTATGAAGAATAAAAGACTTAAAATGACAAGTTTGTCCTTAGTGAAATAATGTGCGTTCTATGTGTTTAGCAGTTTAGCATTTATGCTTTCAAAACTACTTGGAACCACTTGAAGATGATTTTTTTATAAAAAACGCAAAATAAGGATGACGATTTCTAATGCAATAAAACTTAATTGAGATAAGAACATGTAAAACGGGTATAATTGGATCCTTTATTTTAATTCAATATATTTGCGAAGTTAAGGGTATTTGAATGCTATTAATTGCATTGGCCCGAGCTTTAATAAACTACAGCTTCATTTATAAAGTCCTTAGTCCTAACCAGACGTGAACCACTTCAAAAATCAGATAGCAAAAGTTTATTTCAAAACATCATGCGAAATTTAAACTTACGACTTTGGAGCTTGGAGTTATCTTAAGATAGTATAAAACGGTCGGCAAACCTTGTTCAATCATTTTCTTACTTTGAATCAGACCTTGTTCTTTAAAAACATATCGCAAGCGGTATATCAGGATTTTTTTGTTGGGAGGTAAAATTTATTGACGAATTTTTTTACGTAAATCTTTTGAATAATATATATATATATATATATTATTGACGATTTTTTTTACGTTGAATAATATATATATATATATATATATATATATATTGTTACAAAGTGCTACAAAAAGAAAATAGTTAATTTATCGTTTTTCTTTTTCTATTTTTCCGGGAACAAGAAATTACTATTACTATTTGACTTTTTTTTTTTGTTTTGAAAAGCAAACCCTGAAGGGGAAATTTGTTAAATCAAACGAAATCAAAACATACAAAGTAATAAATGAAAAGATAACGCAGGCTCAAGGCCGCAATTCTAACAAATTTGTGGACAATCATAGTTGCTCCACGTCTAATAGAATAAAACCTAACAATCGAACCAATACTTGAATAGGTAATCAAAATTAATTTCACCACCACTACCGGAACTCGAGTCATACAGGTCGACTCGTGATCCAGCGTGTTTCCGTCTGATTTGGTTTTGAAGTAGATGCAGCCATCCATAAGTGATGAGAGAGACGGACGCTTGAAGCACCAGTAGGAGTATCCTGCATTAAACATAAGGAAGTAAAAATGCTCTCATTCGAGAGAAAAACGACTCTCATACGAGAGAGAAAAACAATCAAAAAAAGATAAATAACATAAAAAGAAAATAGAGATCCAGATCTCTTAAAAAAATGTGTAGAAGAAGATGACTGCTAGAGAGAAAAAAGAGAGAATTTGAAAAAAGATTTTAAGGAAACAACTATTTGACTTTCTAAATGTGCACCAAAAAAAAATTTAACTTTCTAAATTTTCTATATTTATGCAAAGAGTCCAAGAAAAATATAAGTTTGAGAAAAAAAATTAGTGATTTGTATTTGCTCTTTTGAGCAAATTACATTTTTAGTTTCATAAGATTAGATCTTTTACGATTTTGGTTCCATATTTTTAAAATTACACATATTTGGTCCCATTATTTTTAAAAAGTTACAATTATGGTCTCATCTGTCAAATAATCAATGGAAAATGTAATTTTTTGCCGTTAAGTATAATTTGAGGAAAAAATTATTGTTCATTAGGTTGTCTTTTGTGGAAGTTTGTTTATTAATACCTCATTTTAGCATTACATTAGCTTAATGAGAGTGATTTAGAGTAATGCTTCAAAGTTGATTCACGGTGCTAAAATGAGATATTAATAAGCAAACTCCCACAAAAAACAACCTAATGACCAATAAATTTCCCCTCTCAAATTGCACTTAACGGCAAAATGCATTTTTCGTTCATTATTTGACGGATGAGACTAGAATTGCAACTTTTTGAAAATAATGAGACTAAATGTGTCTTATTTTAAAGATTTGAGACTAAAATTGTAAAAGGCTCAACTCTATGAGATAAAAAAATATAATTTGCACTCTTAAAATTGAACAAAAAAAAGTAATTAAGAAAATTACACAGTAAAATAAAAAAAGAAAAGGGGAATAAATAGAAGGGACAGAAACAGAATATAGAAGCTGTACACTCAGAAGAATTGTAAATAAATATATATATATACTCGTTATGTATGTGTGTACATGGATTATATAGCTGTATGTATTATTGTATCGTACGGTGAGAGCATATGCAATAAAAAAAGTAAAAATAATGACGCCGACGGCCAACCAGAACAAATTCATATAGTTTTTGCAGACTATTCTTCTTCGCTAGAGACAGCCCACAAAGAAAAAAGACTCTCTCTCTGTATACCTCAATTTTTAAGCTATAGGTAAGAATGTTCTAATATCCTTGATCTCTAATAATCTCCCTTTTGATTCAAGTTTCATTGTTTTATTTCATTTTGTGATTCAAAGATTGAGCTGAAAAGTAAAAGGTTAGTGTTAATGGAAAGCTCTGATCTTTGTTTAGATCTTCTGGGTTTCTGAATCAGTCATAATTTTAATTGGCCGTGGATATTTTGTGGTTTATTTTTTGTGGGTTTTGTGTGAAGACGTTTTCTTTGCTATTTATTCTTTTTGTATTTCTGTGAGTTGCATTTTAGTGAATTATTTCTTTTATATTCTGAAATTTGGCAGCTCAATTGTGTTCTTTTTTTTTATTCATGTATCCTTAGTGTGGATATCAAATGGGTTTATGTGAAATAGCACAGAGATCAATCAGCTTGGATTTCATTATGATGGTTTTTGGAGCTGAATTATTGATATTGATTAGGTTTATTTAGTATTTATCGAGCTGAATTTGCTACACTAAATTGCAGTTGGAACAGATTTTGTATTTTTACCTCTCTGTCAATAAAAGTTTCATCAACACAAAGCTTTCTTCCTTTTACACTTTATCTTTCATTAATTGACAGAAATTTTATGTGTTTGAATCTGGAGGCCTTTATGTTAGTTTTATTACTTTTACCACGCCATTGGATGTTATTGTTATTATTGTTTGTGAAGTAGTATTTTCTTGGCCTAACGCACCCTGAAAGCTAGCTGATCAGGTGAGGGTTGGCCAAATGATATTAGATAGTAAGTAGTTTATTGTTTAGTCGATATGAGACTGGTTAACAACCCCTTGCACGCCTAGGCCCGAACAATCGGGGTCAACCTAGAGCGTGAAACTTAAAATACAGGACACCGTGATACGATGTTAAGTAGTATGTGATTGGCCTAACTCATTCCAAAAGCTGGCTGATGAGGTTAGAGTTGCCCAAGCATTATTTTGTAGCAAATAGTTTATTATTTGGTCGATAAGGGTTAACATTCTTGTTGTTAATATTATTTTTTGGTAAATTATTTGTTAATGGGTTGATTCCTTTTGTAGGATTGTGAGTGAGGATGTCAGGTGGATCACAGAATAGTTTAAGAAAAACTCTGGGTGCTCTTAAAGACACCACCACTGTTAGTTTGGCTAAAATAAACAGTGATTATAAGGTAACTAACAAGTTCATACTATAACAAATGAAGCTGCATTTTTTTTAATCGTGGCCCTCTTCTAAATATTTATTTCTACAGGACTTGGATATTGCCATTGTTAAGGCAACAAATCACGTTGAACGCCCTGCAAAAGAGAGGCACATAAGAGGTCAAAATCAACATTTATCTGATTTTAGTCATAGCTTTGCAACATTTATCTGATTTTAATCATAACCTTATAAAGGAGTTGTTTTTCTGACTGTATTCGTAATATTCAAACTTCCAGCTGTCTTTGCTGCTATATCGGCCACGAGGCCTCGAGCTGATGTTGCTTATTGTATCCATGCCCTTGCTAGAAGATTGTCTAAGACTCGTAATTGGGCGGTATGTGATTATTACATTTGGTATATATTCATGATAATCATGACCTGGATAATTTTGATAAAATTTATTTTTCTTGGATCTAATTTAAAACTAACAGTGTATCAGCATTTTCTGATTAAGGGGGTGTTTGCCTATGTCTATAATCCCTGTGAAATAAGATTTTGCAGAGTGCTCAACAAAATAAGCTCCTTTCAGATGAGTTGGGATTCACAACTTATCTGTAATTACAGTATTTGTATTATGAACAACTTATTAGCAAATGATCTAAATTTTATTATGAGATCTAACATCTTATAAGCTATAAGCTCTATGAAAAATGTTCAACATGCTTGGCTTATTTTTTAAGATGTTAACAAGCTCCTTTTGTTTTAACCACATTTGTTTATAAAGTTGCTTGTCTTTCCTTTTAGCTCCCACCATCCTTAAACCCAAACATTTTATGGTCTTATTATAAAATAAGGCCAAATAACATCTTAAAAGATCCAATTTAATGTATTGGATAATATATGATCTTAGCATAATATGACAACAATAGTGCATTGTGATGATCATATGTTTGTGTGTGTGGACTAACTGGTGATGCTAGTTTGTGGACAACTTTGAAGTTATGACAAATTCACCATTCCACTAACTGTATAAAGTTATGCAAATATGCTCTCTTAGTTTATAAATATACATATCTAACTTTTAACTAATCTTCGACTTCACAATTATCCTTTTATGTTGTTTATTAGACATAGTTAAACAATGTAGTTGTTAAAATTAACTTTCCAAATTATTTCACATATATAGATAATATCATCTAAGTTTCTTGATAGATTTTCTGTTTTGATCAGAAGCTTGATTTTCAAGAATTATTTGTAATTCTGAAACCATATGTAACCTTGTTCTCGCTTTTGTAGGTTGCCTTGAAAACTTTGATTGTTATACATCGTGCATTACGAGAAGTGGACCCCACGTTTCAGGAAGAAATTCTCAATTATGGTAGAAACAGAACTCATATGCTTAACTTAGCTCATTTCAAGGATGACTCCAGTCCCAATGGTATAGCATTTATATTTTCTCTTTTTAGTGTTAAAAGTTCAAAATTATAGAAAATAGAATTGTTTTGCTGTAATAAATATGCCCTCTTCCAGACCGGCAGACCCCAAAAAAAATAATAATAAAAATACCCACTTTGATCTTTCTGCCAGCTTGGGATTATTCAGCTTGGGTGCGTTCTTATGCATTATTTTTGGAGGAGAGATTGGAATGTTTTAGAGTGTTGAAATACGACATAGAGTCCGATCGCTTGGTAAGATTTCCCCTATCTATAATAGTACTCATTGAACTATTATTAATGAGTTCTTCTATTTTATTCCTTCAATGATGTAATGTACGAAATAGTGTTTCAGTCTTGTGCTTTATCTTCATAATAATGAGTTAATTACATCTAGACCCCCTATAGTTGGGCATGTTTACACATAGAGGCCTTAAAAATTACACTTTAACCCCTTATAATTGCTAATGAATTACAAAATCCTTCGTTCTATTAGGCTTTCTTAGGGATTTAAGTGCTATGTTGAAATTTAAACGTTTAGTACCAGAGCTTATCAAACTGATCCTTACAGAATCAGTACCACTCATCAAAACTTGAACGAAATACATTTGAATCCGTGTTATAGCATAAAGAAGAAGGGTGTTTTTGTAATCTATCAGCGAAAAATAAGGTGAAAGTGTAATTTGCAAAACCAAAGGGGGGCCCATTACTAAATATGTAACCAGGGGATCTAGAAGTAATATACCCTTAAATAATGATTGATATAGAACAAAAATTTTCATTTTAATATTTTGGCAGATTCTTGTTTAGACATTCTAAGTTCGATCTTTGCTTTTTTATATCTTTATAAATTAGACCAACAATACGAACTTTGTCGCAGAGACTGAAGGACGTAGACACTCCAGAGTTACTTGAGCAATTGCCTGCATTGCAACAATTGCTTTACCGTGTACTCGGCTGTCAGGTAACGTCTCTATATCTGATCATGATTTGTCAAATGCTGTCTTATTAATATTCCTATTAAATCAATCACACTACATGTCACTAAGTGAAATTACACGAACTTCCCCTCTTAATTTCAAAATTACGAACACAGAATGTTGATAACTTGGATAACATCATTTTTTTTAGAAAATTTTGAACGCCTTACTAAGAATTGAATTTTCAGAACATCATTTAATTGCGAGTAATAATTTAATGAAATGAAATATGGTTGGTTTTATTTTCCCTTTACTTTCTCTCCTTTCACCCAATTAATTGAGAACTATGACACTTTTGAACATGCAGCCACAGGGTGCAGCAGTTCATAACTTCATTATTCAGTTGGCCCTTTCCATGGTACATATTGTTCCAATTTCTTTTGTTTCCCTCTGAAGATTGGCTGTCATAATTTCTCATTGTATGTGATTCTCGACTTCTGTTTCTTACAGGTTGCTTCTGAAAGCATTAAGATTTACAATGCAATCAGTGATGCTACCGTGAATTTGGTTGACAAGGTACCTTAAAACTTCTGATTTTTGTAAACATCTCTTACTTAGGTAAGGAATAAACATTAGACTTATTTTATTTATGTTTCACAATTTCCGCAGTTCTTTGAGATGCAAAGGAGTGATGCTCTTAAAGCTTTGGATACATATCAAAGAGCCGGTCAGCAGGTAAAGTCATCCTTTGTTTACTTTTGTTTCATTTCTTTTCTTTCTTCCCTTTTTCTTTTATATATTTAGAAGAAATGAACTTAGTTTTTTATTTGAGGGAAATTATCTAGGCTGAGAGATTGTCAGAGTTCTATGAAATATGTAAGAATCTTGATGTCGGGCGTGGAGAACGATTTCTGAAGATAGAACAGGTTTGACTAATTAGTACATTTTGGTAAATAATATTTTATTCTATGGCCTCAACATTATTCTAATTTCTGTGTCATTTAATGGAATTGTACTAAAGCCCCCAGCTTCATTTCTACAAGCTATGGAAGAGTATGTAAGAGAAGCACCACGCGCTTCCACAGCTCGGGTATTGCTCTCTCAACGTTAAATCATATATTTGCATTTTCTTCTTTCACTTGCCATAAGTCGTAATGATTTACTAAGGGTCAGAATTGAGCCTTCTGTTAAGTTGGAAATAAAGGAGCTAGCACATCCACAAGGCATGTTGTTAATTTATATTCGAAAATTCGATCACTATTTGAATTCATATTCACGTATACAAAAAAAAACAAAAAAAACAAAAGTATCATCTTAATCCTTTTAAGTCGAATATAATCCATAATTAATTATTTATCTGAAATCTCTCTCTTGTAACGTTTGACACGCAAGGCCCCATTTACTTTTCTAACTTAGCCATGTTTATTTCTTTGGTCATGCATTACCTAGTGTTTATTTTGCTTGTCTCCAAGCCTTGTTAATAAAGGCAAGCCCGTGATGTGGGCATGTTTTTGGTGGGTATAGATCACATCAAATTGCCATGTTTGCCAAATATGCCTAGTAAAAGTAATAACACACAAAAACATGCTAGCCATATATGAAAGTAAACACTTGTTTGGTGATATATCACAAACATACAATATCTCAAAATGCCGGAACATGGCGTGATAAGTTAGCGTGGGGTGAAAAACTAAAAGATTCAACTAAATGCTATAATAGTAACTAGATTTTTTTTGGGGGTGGAATATAATATTAACTAGATGCAGCGGAAACTTCAGAAATAATTAATAGTGCGGTTAAAAGTTCTAATAATATAAAAGTTATTAATATAATTCACTCAGATATTTTTTTTCTATTGATTGTCATCCATGATTTTGTATTCCGAAACCATTTGTTTTATTAAGTTGTGATCATTATTCTCACAAAATAATTGCTTAGCAATTTCAATTATAAGGCAACCACGACTGAAGTTTTGTGTTTCCTATATATGCCTTTCTCTATTAAAAATTCAACTAAATATTATTATAGTAAGTAGACGTTATTCATGTTAAATTAAACAGGGTGATGATAAGCCGAAGGCAGTGTTAGCAATCGATTACAAAAAGGATTTGGAGGTGAAAGAAGAACGTTCACCATCCCCACCTCCACCCGAACCACAACCCGAGCCAGAACCTGAACCTGAACCTGTCAAAGTGGAAGGTCCCGTTTCTGAACCACCCCCTGATTTGCTGGTAATTAATTAATCAATTAAATGTTTGTAAAAACAACTTCTTTTGACTCTACTGTATTGACCTTTCTATCCTTATGTGTGTAGGGTCTGAATGAGCCTACTCCTGCTGCAACAGAGTTGGATGAGAAAAATGCTTTGGCTTTAGCCATTGTCCCAGTTGGTAATTTCCTTTATTTTTATTGTCCTTAAATTTCTTTCATCAAAACATAACTATATGGCTTAGGCTGATTTCGAAAATGATAAAATTTATCAGAAAACTTGAATAGCATCATGAGGAAATTTGTTTTATTGCCATCCGATATATGTGTTTTTTTACACTTTACCGAAGAGTATTTTTCTTAACAAAGGACTACCCCAACTTTGTGCTTTTCACAAACCACCACCATCCCAACTTCGTGAGTTTTACAATTATCCATCCGGATCACTTTATGATGGTTTTTACAAACCCGTAAAGAAGTCACATTCTTACCATGTGATTTAGTCAAGGGTGTTTTAGTCTTTCAAAGAAGCAGAAAATGAGTGAAATTGTCTTACACACATTAGTGCACCATAAATTTATTTTTCTTGCATGAACTTCTGATAAAATTCTCTCTCTTGTTTTTTCAGCTTCCAGAACCAAAAAGATGGAAAATTATGAAAATCCCAAATATGGGATAGTGTTTTGTTAAGAAAAATAGTTTGTATTGCAAAGTGCGAAAACATGCATAGTTCCGATAAAAAAAAAGTTTTATTTTCTTTATTCATCATATCCAAGAATTAAAAATAGTAAGTATAATAGCAAGTGTACTAAAATTTGAATAATATGACCAGCTAACTGCATAAGATCGTACTATCAAGAGTGATGTTTGAGTATCTACACATAGTTATAGGGCAGGTTTCTGTAATTATTCTAATTAGCAAAGATTTAGTTAAGGAGCCATGCAATTCGATAAGCATCAATAAACTTCACCTAGAATTTATTCTCCGCTTTCTTAGTTTTTGTAACTCGTACGGTTTGGTATGACACGATTCATCTTCATCATATCGGTATTCTTGCCTGTAGGTCTTGCTGAACAACCAGGTTCAACTGCTCCAAACCTGACAAATGGAACGACTGGCTGGGAACTAGCACTTGTTACTGCTCCAAGCTCCAATGAAACAGCTGCTGCTGCCAGCAAATTGGTACACATTAGAAATTCATCCTCTCTCAAAACAGTTTATTTTCCACTCTAAATAATGTTAAATGTATAGGGTAGTGCTAAAAAATTCTTAAAAGAATGCACTTCTGCTGTTCTGTGCTTTTTACTTTTTCTCTTGCACTTTTCAGTGGTTGGAAAACCTACATCTACTTAAACATATGTCAATAAGTTAGAAGTTCCCACGGCCAACTTCAGTTTTGCTTTGAGCTTCTAGGTTATTTTAATTGATGGAAGTTTGTGTAGAGTTGTAAAAGTGCTTATCACTTTTTGTTTCCAAACACTAAGGGGGTGTTTGTAGAAACTTTTGCTTTTGGAGAAAAAAGAGCAGAGGTGGTAAAAAATTGTGGTAGTTGAAGGGTTCAGTGTTTTGGAAAGAAAAAGTTACAAGTTAAAGAAAAGCACTCGAAAGTGTTTTGCCAACAAAGTTGTGAAAATCATCTATTAGACTAAACAAACTTCCATCTAGTTACAAAACTAAGCTAGAAGCTGGAGCTAGACGTTGGTCCTTAGTTGATCTAACTTATTTTGAAATAGAAGTTGATTTCCAAAACAGACCGAAGTGCTTAAGAAGAGCAAAAGTGCAATTCTATTTATTGATGATTTTTTTTGTGTGTGTTTTTGTGAGTTTGCAAACATTACCTAAATTCCTCTTTGTTTTTTCAACTTATACCTTTTTTTTCTCGCACAATCCTCTCCTTTACTATTACAATTTATTACGTCTTTAACTTGAATGCCCACATACCGAAACTGTGTTAAACTTTTGTTCTTTTTAAATCTGCGGAAAGGCTGGAGGGCTGGATAAACTCACTCTAGACAGCTTATACGACGATGCCCTCAGAAGAAATAACCAAAACATGAGCTACAATCCATGGGAACAACAAGCACAAGCTGGCAACCCCATGATGCCACGAATGATACATGACCCCTTCTACGCCTCCAACACAGTTGCGGCACCCCCTTCTGTTCAGATGGCAGCTATGTACAATCCCCATTCCCAGCAACAGCAGCCAATGATGATGGTGGGCCCACAGCCGACGATGATGGTGGGCCCACAGCAGCCGATAAATCCATTTGAAAGTCCGTACGGGCCCAGTGCAGCTCAGCACTATGGCTCAGGTATGCCGGTTCAAGCATATAATCCTTATTCGGGCCTCATTTGAAATCAAAATTCCAAGGAAATAGATAGATGATTGTATTATATGTTGTTTGAGTGAAGTTAGTAGGTAGAAGAAATTCATTGTTAAATACCTATGGTACATAATTCTTTGTCTTTTTCTTGTTTTTCTTTTCGTTCGTTTGTCCATTTTTTTGTGACACTGGTAAATTGGTAATAATGATTATTATGGGATTTTCATGAAATTTGGGACGTTTGGTTTTGATGACCTTTTGTAACTTGGTCACTTCTCTGTATTCTGTAGCACATTCATAAGAAACTGATTTGGTGCGGTGTTTTTCCTGTTCTTTAACTTTTTATTTAATTTTGGTTAAGTTTGTTTGATCCTTATTTTTTTTGGGTAAATCTTTAATTCTTCTTGTTCTTAGTTAACTAGTGATTGATGGAATAATTGGGTAACACGCATATATCAGTTGACAATGAAATTAATTTTAATCATTTACTTATCTCAATAGATTAATAAACACTCGGATAAGCGGATAATGTGGAATAAAACCCCAATTGGGCATCATATTTTTACTTTAACTCCCCAATTGGACATCATATTTCTACGTAACTTCGCTCGTATAAATTTCACATAATGTAATACAAATATGATATAATGCAATATTTATATCCTATTATATAGTATAAATTGAGTAATATATTATATCCAAAAGTGTTATAAATATATTCTAACTCTAAAAATATGTTGTATAATTTTCACTTAATGTAGTACTAAAACGTTCTAATGCAGTATTTATATCCTATTATGTAGTATAAATTTATGGGGAGTTAAGTAAAAATATCCAAACTGATGGGGAGTTATTCGCGATTGCCCCTCGGATAAGTTCATAAGCTATTTTACTTAACATAACTATTTTTTTATATATGTTGTTTATGACCTATGTTACTGTTTGTTCTACAAAAAAAAATATATTTATATTACTGTTTGTTTTTTTCTTTAAATATGAGAGCTCCCTATTTCGCGCGGTTTCTTTAGATATTGTCCTATGATGCACGGACACTCCTAAAAATATCATTTTGCCGTGCCGTGTCGTGTCGGACACCGTGTCCGACACTCCTCACGTGGAAAATTCAAGAAAAAATCCGTATCGCCGTATTCGTGTCGTGTCGTGTCCGTATCCGTACATCATAGATATTGTCATAACACGTCTATATCTGTATATATATATATTATAAACATAGGAGTTGAATTTTGGATTTCTTGAAATTTATTGATGTTGGAAATATAAAATGGGTTGCCCATGGGGCTGATTCGAAACCCATATAGATAAATGGGTTGGTGGGAGAGTTTGAATTTGAAGGGGAAGTTATTCCAACTTCCGTCAAATAAATAGAGAGAAATCTCTCTCTCCCTCCATAAGACAATCCAGAACATATCCAGAACACAATCAACACAGAAATCCCACATCACGATATACAGAAATTCTTGTGAGAGAATAGTGTGGAATTCTCTATTCACCGTATTCAAAGCACTTAAGTTGTGGAATTAAGTAAGTTTAAATCTTCAATTGATCCTCTCAAATACTCTCACTGTACATCTTTTAATAAAATATAATTAAGGGTAATTCTAAAAAATATAAATTGGATATATAAATATTCTTTCAAATACGTCTCATTCTAATCAAACTCTCTTTAACTCTATCTAATTATAATCGAACTATAATTTTATAAATTTTTGTCTAATTATAAAATAATAAATAATTCTAATTATTACTAAATAAGTTGGGGGGGGGGGGGGGAGGGGGACTGTTTATAATTCTATAGCCTTTCAATAAACAATCTAATGTAATTTTAATTATGTATAACTTTCCTTTAATTCTAACCATATTAAAATTTAGACAAAGTACATAATAAATACACAAACATTATATATTTTATAAAAAAATGATTTATATAAAATATCTTTTAATAAAATAATTCAAATGTAAAATATTTTTCAATAAAATCATTTTTTTTAAATATAAATAAGTGTGTATTACTTTATCAACACCCATTAATTCTAATCATGTTATAATTCTATAGTCTATTTAAGTAACAAGATTATATAATTATAATATAACATTTTCATTGTAAATCAAGCCACCGTTAAATAATAAATAAACTATAATCTTTTAAGCATATGAAATCTATAATTGTTCAATTGTTGATCAAAGTTGTTGTGATATGGTTTGAGAGAAATAATGTTAATGTACCTTATAAACAAAATATTATAGTTTATACACACTCAAGACAGTGACACTAAATAAAGCATTATTATAGATGTTACGATCATTTGTAATATCTATTACTTTTTCCAAAGTGGTGAGAGGGAATGACATCAAAATATTAAAAAATTATATAATAAGAAAATTCAGTCAATCTTAATCACCAAAAAAGTAGAACAAGATACGTACATTCTATTACACTAAGTCAGTTACATTGAGTTACTAAAATATATGATACATATATAATTTGTTGATGTTCTACCCCCCAATCATGCATGTTTAAAATTATATATATAGAATATTCATTAATTTTTTTGTGCATGAGGATGATAACAAACCAATTGTTCCAAGAGGAAACTAGAGGAACTAAAGTTGAGAAAAGAATTGTTCTCTCTACATCATTTATTGGATGTCCAAGAGATAAGCGATAACAGATATATGTGGATGTCTTGGTGTTAGTGCAGATTTGGAAATAAGATATTTCATCACAATGACTTGTCACGCCCTGTTCGTTCGTCTGTATAGGTTAATGCACGTGTGAGTTTAATTTCCGTATTTGTCTTTATTTTCATACTTTAATTTGTTAATATTCATGATATATGCTCTTTATTTGATATTTATATGAAATTATTTGATTTAAATGTCAAAATACGCCTAAGTGTTTATATGAATTTGAATTCTTGTAATATGTGAATTTATTTGATATGGATTTAAATTCCTAACATGCTATGAATTTAATTGAATTATATATATTGGACTTGATTGCATGATTTTTAAAAAGTTTTAGGGCTTAATTGAAAATAGGCTTTGGGCCTATTTGACACTTTTTGAAAGTTTAGTGATCTATTTGAAATAGGACCCCTTAAGCTATTTTATTCTATATCTTGAGTTAGGGAACTCGGATTCGAGATCCGTCTTCGCCGTTGGACTTGTTTCAATGATTCAGATCCAATGGAATTAACCTCATAATTTTTTGGTGTCGTTTGAACCTCGGACGAAGCTATTTTCTACCCTTTTGACCTGGAATTCAAGAAATGGCTCTACCTTGACTTTTGGATCTGATTTTAAGCCAATTTTTGTACCATCTCCTTCCCATTTCTTCCACTTTTCATCGAATTTCAGCAGGTAAAGGAGCAAGGAAGAGAGAACATACTATTCACCTTCTTCATCATCAAGTTTTGCTCAAGATATCTTAGCTCCTTTTGATCCTCAACGATCCAAGGTAAGATTCGTGTTCCTCGTGATTCATGCTTCATTTTAAGCTCCATTTTATGTCTTTTATTTGAGGTTTTATCCATGAGTGAAGAGATGGATGAATAGTTAAGTTTTCATCAAAGTTTTGAATAAATGCTCTATAGGTGCTTATTTTGAGTTTTAAAGCATGAAATGAATTCATTCAAGCTTCTATATCTTGTTTCCTTATATTAAATTCATGGTAGTTGAGTATATTAACTTGTTCCATTAATGCTCTTGAGAATATGAATGAGAAATGGTTGATTTTGTGCAAGATATGAACTGCATACATGGCTTCTATGTTGCTGCGTGAGTTATGCCAGTTTTATGGTGTTTTTAGCATGATATTTGCATGGAATATGGCCTGAATTGTTTACTATATTGTTGCCCTGTTATAGCTTGTTGTTGCCCTACATATTCCAGCCTCGAACAACCTTGCTGCTATTTTTTTTTCCCGCTACAAGCCTCTCCCCGGACAGGGAGATTTTGTGAAGAAAGTGTCCCCAAGTGGGGACGCTTAGGCAGAATGTTTCTGCAGCCCTTCCCCGGGCGGGGACTTTTTGTGAGGGAAAGTTCCCGGGGGGGAGGGGGGACTTCATGCAGGGGTTTCGAACTTTTGTTACTCGTTTTCCTTCGTTTGTATGGCCTTTTCCCACCCCGTACTTGCTCCTAAGATGTGATTTGTTGCATTATGCTATGGTATGGTTTATGAATGTCTACTTATGACTTTTTGTGGGATTCTAATGCATGAATTATGACTCGTTATGTTGTTAACATATTGAATTATGTGTTAAGTGTATCGTATTAAGTTTATGGATTCATTTGATATGTTATTTGCAAAATATGATCATGAATGACCTAAGTGTTGCATTCTTACATCTCATGTGCATATGTTGCATTCATATGCATTGCCGAACGTCTATTTGGTACATAATTGAGTCTAAGTCTTGGGTTTTGTGTTTGTTTGACTTAGAGGAGGTTCCCGTTGACATTGTTGAGCCCGAGACTTAGGTTACGGAGGTCGGCACACACGTATCTTTTGTTCTTTATGTATAAGGTGAGGTTTAGGAAATTTCTTTTAGTTAAATGACCTAAAACCCCTATGTGCTCGTCTTTCTAGCCCGCATGTGACTATATATTATATATATAGTTAGATATGTGTTGAATATGATACATTATGATCTTATGAATACCTTCAGATTTTGAAATTACGTATATGAGCGTATGTAAGCTTGATTTTGAAAACCGTTGTTAGGAATAGTGCCCTTAAAGTAGCATTTGTGCTTTATTATTTCCTTGTAAAATCATAAACAATCTTTGAATAATAAACGAGATGATTTTGTTCATAGGCAATCACTTGTTTATGTGCTTATTTATGTCTGTTTGGGTTTGACCATGTTTTGCATGTTTTGAACTCCCCTAATCCGACGAGGTCGTTAAGAACTTTGCCCTTGTGAGAACGGCAGATGAAACAAGTTCTTAACTTCATAGGCGAGGATTAGAAACTTCACCAAGTCGATGAGTCCGACCGATAGTGAGAGTGTGGACTTTGACTCTGTTGAGACTTGCTTATGTGATTATGTCCTTATTGAAGGACCACTCGGTTTCATGGAGTAATAAGTGCATACGATGATGCGTTCATAATACATAAGGGTGATCGTTACAAGAACTTCACCACTGAGATGTCCCGCGTGAGAACATTCCTAAATGGGAAAGGAAGTCTCCTAGAAACTTCCAGATTAGGAAATATCTCACAGGTCAATGACGTGATTAATAATCCTTTGACTTGAGATTGTGTAATGTCTCATATGAGCTAACTATTAGGAATAGTACCCGGAAAGTCGATGTAATAGTTTGCTTAGTGCTTTTCCTTTTGTAAATCACATACAATCTTTAAATAATAAACGAACCAAGACAACACTTCTTTATATGCTCTTGTCTGACATGTATAAGAACTCCCCTAATCAATGTAACTTATAGGACTCAACCATTTAGGTAAATGTTTCATGAGACGAGCCCTAAATCACTTAAGTCATGATTAGAAATCCCTCCAAGCCGATGAGTCCAAAAGACAGTGGGAGTGTCGATATGACTCGTTCGAGGCTTGCTCGTGTGATCAAGCCCTTAAAAAGGACCATCTTTTTTCATGGGGTGCAAAGTGTATTGATTGATACGTGTGTGATACATGGGGGTGCTTATTTATTCTAAGTAGGTACACTGAGGTGTCCCGTGTGAGAAGATTCCTAAATGGGAAAGGAAGTTTCTATTTCTGGAAATAGAAACTTCCAGATTAGGAAATATCTCACGAGTCATTGATGTGATTAAGTAGCCCTTAGACTTGAGATTCCATCGGTGCTTTGTGGGCTAACTTTGCAATCTTAGGTATAACCTTTAAAGGTGTTGCCTTAGACAACTGATTCAAAGCTTGTGCTGGGGATGCATAAGTGGCACATGAAAGCATATAAGAATCGATAAAGGACCTACACTTGCATTAGCAAGTTGATCTCTTATTGTGTTAAGTCATTCATATGTCATAATGGAGTCCTTGGCCAAGGCAGTGGATCGAGATCAAGAAATGGGTTTCTTGGATCGAGAGCAAATGGATATGAAATGCACTTATCTTTAAGATCGAGATTATTAGGGTTCTAATTATTCCCTTGCCCTATATCTTGATTGAGAGATGGGATGTAGGAGGATTGTATCTCACATATGTCAATGAGTTAAAAGTTCTTTCGAATTGAGATGTTCTAATTCAGCTAGGGGTTACACACCTGTTGCTAGACTATGGTAGTGTGATCTGTGGACTGATTAATTAATTATGAATTAATTAATTAGGGTCACTGCTAATTGAATTAAGAACCTAGAGGGTCACACACAACAACCCGGTCACGTGGGTTAAGGCTTAAATCGATTAAACAAGTTGATCGAACCAATAAGAGATTGGTGGGGACCACACGTGTGAATCACACGTGTGGGACACGTGTCCTAGGCGTGACATGTGTCACATCAATGTGGTAACTAAATAATTACTGCTTGATTAATTATTTAATGGACTTTAATTTAATTATGAATTAATATTAAAGTTCTATTTTGGAGAAATCAAGTCTAATAAATAATTAATTATGAATTAATTAATTATTAGCTTTAAGTTATTTATGAATAAATAAAATTAATTAAAATATCTAAGAGGGTTAGATATTATATTCTTGCTTGACAAGTTGGTCAAAAGGAGACTTTTGGTCAAAGTAAGAGTCTTTCTCTCCAAGCAAGAAATCCCTTAGCCAAAATTCGAACCCCTTATGCTATAAATAAGAGGGGTTCGAACCCCATAAAGGATGATAGACAATCTCCTTCTCCAAATTACTACACATTGAACCCTAAAGACTAAACACCAAATATAGAACTAGCATCCTCCCTGTTTGGATCGTGATCAAGGTTGGTGGACTATTTCTCTAGAGGGCTACTTTCGTGGAGTCTTGAAAGATTCGAAGAAGCTTGGGGACTCACCACTTGAAGAGCGTTTGTGGGCGGCTCAAACGTGTTAAGAAAGCATCGATCTAAGTGAGTTTCTTAGAACCCTACGAATTGGGAATAAGAATTGAAAGATTCGATCTTCTTTTGGGAATTTTTTTTTAAAATTCCGCTGCGTTACTGTTTTGTTTTTCCCAACAAGTGGTATCAGAGCCACCTTGCAAGGATTATTTCTGATTCGTCTCTTTATTCTGAATTTGGTAGAAATTCTTAGATTTAGATGCAATTGAGTATTCATGAGTTTTTTAGAAATCTAAGAAAAATTGAATCTGTGTTTTTCCTAAAATTTCTGAAAAATGCTTTCTAAATTTTTTTGATTAAAACTGTTTTGAATCAAATTGAATTAAATCGTGTTTTAATTTTATGGATTGATTTGGTTTTGAAACTGAAAATACAAAACACAAAATCACGTTACGAAAACGCGAACCTAGGCGTGCTAGGGCGTCGCACGCCCAGGCCTGCACCACCGCCCCACAGCAGTCCCGCAACCGCGCGGGACTGTCCGTTCATCCTCGTGCAACCGTGCGGGAGCAGTCCCAGCCATGCCGAGGCACGCCCGCCTAGCGACTCCCGCAACCGTGTGGGAGTCCTAGCCCATCACCTCCCGCATCCACGTGGGAACGTGTCCGCCCAGTGCAGCCCTGGCCCGGTCAGCTTGTTGTTGTGTTTCACTCAAGTTAAAACCAATCGTGCAAGTGTACACTAACATACGCGTAGCACAATAGGATCGAACCCACAGGGAAGAGAAATCAATCACTACTCTATATCCTTCTCTAATCTAAAGACCAAACGAAAAGCAATTGTTGTTGTTATATATAAATCTACTAAAACAGAGACTACAAATTAACCAGAAATAAACACAATTAATACTAAAACACACGGATTAACTCAGTAAACTAAACAGGTAGGGGAAAAGTAATGAATCATACAATCAAAAGCTGATATGATACTCGCCTGACAATTGTAATTCTACAACCTAGTCACTTATATTTGTATTACCCTCTCTCAAGGTGTAACCAAGTGCTTAATTAGTGTTCAATGTTGCTCTCGCAATCACCAATAGTTAATTAAACCATAGGAACAAGACTAGTGCAATTCAATATTCTAGGCTTGGCATGGAATAAGATTACTGTTGTATAAGCTAGGATCAAATCTCTTTGTACCCTACAACTTGCAAGTTGTGAAAAGATCTATAGGCAATTATGACACATGCTAAGGGTGATCAGGCCATCGCAAGTCAATTCAAACCTGTTTTCAAACTAAGAATTAACACAAGTCATTCAAGCATCTTATCAAACATCTATCATGCAATCATCATCACTCCCCCTAGCCCTAGAGAATTAGCTACTCATAATTAAAACAAAACTCATAAAACTAAAGAAAATTGCATTAAAATAATTCATAGTCATCAAATCTAAACAAAGTTTCAAAAATAAAAGCATAAACATTCAGTAATATCTAAAAACGAATCTAACATACGAAAACTAATCAAAACTAAACTTAAAGAAATTAGTTTGTAAATTAAAGGAACAATAAAACCAAAGATCGTTCTAAGAATTCAATCCTCTCGTCTTCTTGAATTCTCTGGAAAATCTCTGAAACTCCTTGTCTTCTCTCCAAAACCCTAGGTCTTGCCTTGGAAGAAAAAGCTCTCCGAAAAAGACTCCAACAAACGCACTAATATAGCAGCCTAAAGAATTTTCTCGCCGCCCTAGGTAACGGGCGTTACCTCTCCATATACATTTGTTGTTAACGCCCGTTACTGCTTGAAATCGCCATAACGTTTTTATTAGTGGTAACGCTTTCCTTCTGCACAGGGTAACGGGTGTTACCACATTTCCTTCCAAAATGCGTTAAATTGCTTCGCTTCGCCGTTTCTCAACTCCTACTCTAAAATCACCTAAACGGAGCAAACTAAACACATAAACGCATCAAACGACACCAAAAATATGATCTAATTACGCTCAAAATTATGCAATTTCTACACACAACATAGCTACGCGCACAACGTGCGAGAAGGCGCGCGCCGTGTGCGCGTATGCCGGCACGCTACTCCTGGCGTGCGCGCGGGCTCTGGCACGACGCATCCTAGGCAGGTGGGTGGGCAGGGCCGGCTGTCCCTTTTGTGGTGCGTTTTCGATTTTCGTATTTAGTCCAATCCGATCCCGATTTAATTTTTCTTTTAAAATCTGTTTTATTAAAATTAATGTTATTTTTGAAATAACTTTAAAATTGGGATTTTTATGATTACAACGGATTTAATTTTTGGAAAAAATTACACTTTTTTTATTTTTGAAGTAATGGAGAGATAAAATTATTAATTTTCAGAAATTAATTGAAATTTATTGATTTAATATTTCTTGGATAGTTGGAAAAGGCTCAAGAACAAGAATTACATCTAAGTCATGTTTTAAGTCATTAGGACTTAAAGCGAGAATTTTACTTTATGGGTAAATTTAAATTCTTGCAATTTATGCATGTTAGGTGATCATGGGTTTTAGTTTTGTGATGTTTTAATTTATGCACATGGATGGTTTAATTGGGGTTGGAGCCCCATATTTGCGTTTTTCAATTGGGGTCGGTGCCCCACTTATATGCGTACTTTTATGTGTTTAGTATGTGGCTTTCCATATTACTGTTTTATTAAGGTCAGGGTATGCCTCGTGTATTTATCTATAACCAATATGAAGATTGAGCCATATTACTTTATGCAAAGAGAGTAGACTATAGGAAAGTGAGGTTTTCTATTTTACTTTGAAGATTTGCACCCATGGAGTAAGATGGATCCACACAATAAGTAACATGGAGGCCATAAAGTGAAGACCCCTCAAATTGTTAGGGAGGGTTTCTATTATTGTAATAGATAGGGCATCGTTTTATTTCCAATTTCCTTATGTGATTTGAACTGTTTTATGTGGCATGTATGTTAGAACTTGTGATTATGGAGTGGCTCCCACATATCACGCATAAGATAGGTAGAACCCATGATCATCACATGTTAGTATCATGCTAGGACATGTTATCTGCTATGTGCTTGTGTGAAATGCATTTAAGTTGTACTTGCATTAATCAAGACTAATTAAAATGGATAACATATATGTTGGTGAGGTCGAACCGGACAACTCTCCGATTAAATCGAAAATTCCCTTAAAAATATTAAGCTAATTTCGAGAAATAGGTGTTTAATTTGAGGTGCAAACTTTAAATTAAATTCTTAACATTCCATCAACAGGATTTAAGTTTAATAGGAGAAGCTAGTTGTCGTCCATGAGTCGTGGCGTGACTATGTGAAACCTATTAGTCCTTAGTTTCCTAATTGATCATCTTAATGATCAATATTTCGAGATTAATTTTAGGGAGGATGATGGTCGCGAGTCGTGGATCGTTCGAACTAAGTCTTAATCAAGATCTTATGATTGATGGGTCTAGCTTAACACCTAAGTAAATGTGGATGTCGCACGAGTCGTGGGTCCATATTGAAAGATAGGTGATGCAAAAACATTACTAAGAATTCCACAGTGTTGGAATTGGTAAGTTGTACCTACCTTAGGCTTTATTTAGAATGGCCATGAGTCGTGGGTTCGAGATAAAGTGCTTAGGATCTTAGTGCCCATTGGGATAACAAGTATCCTCTAAGATCTTTAGGAAATTATAGATCTTTTAAAAACAATGGGAGAAACATAGATTAAAGATCTAATCTCATGTATATCGTTATTATTCAGCATGCTCACTTAGTTCTCTGTTTTTCCATTTAGGTCGCAGATTCTGTGATTCTCTACGTGTTTTGAAATGGCAACCAAAAACCCTCTAGTATCGATCCTCGAGTCAAACAAGCTGACTTGTCCCAACTATTCTGATTGACTTAGGAATCTAAAATTCGTTCTAGATTCCAAAAAGAGAACTTATGTTCTCTACGAGGCGTAGCCCGTTCCCGAAGGGGAAGCTCCGACCCAGGCTGAGCTGGACGCTATCCAGAAGTGGAAGGATGATAATCTCTAAGCCCGTTGTCTCATGCTTGCTAACATGTCTCCAGACATGCAAAGACAACATGAGTCCGTGGAATTCGCTTGGGAGATTTACGACCATTTAGAGCAACTTTATCGCCCTCATGAGCGTGGTATAACATCTCAAAAGAATTGTTCTATTTGAGAATGAGGGAAGGTACAAGTGTCCATGAATATGGAATCAAGTTTCTAGCTCTTACTGAAAAACTTGCTTCCAAGGACATGCCACTGAGAGATGAGCTTTCAGTGGATTTGTTGCTAGCCTCGCTCCCACCATCATTCAACCCCTTTGTCCTTAACTTCAACATGAATGATGCAAAAGCTACTGTAGCTGAGCTGATTAGTCAGCTTGTGACTGTTGAAAGCACGATAAAAAAGAATAATAAGGTTATGATGGTCACGGCTCCATCTTCTTCTAAGCCTTCTAAAGGCAGGGCAAGAAAGCCCAAAAGAAGAAGAAATCCCTTAGGCCCAATGGCGGCATCAAGAAGGAAAAAGCCCAAAAGAAGAAACGTGATCAGAAAGAGGACGTTTGCTTCCTTTGTGGCAAATCGGGGCATTGGAGGAGAAACTGCCAAGAGTACAAGGCTACTCTGAACAAAGGTATGTTTCTTGTTGAAGTAAATCTTTCTATTAATTCTAACTCTTGGGTACTTGATATGGGTTGTGGTTCTCATATTTGTAATGATGTACATATGCTAAGTGAGGTTCGATAGCTCAAAGAAGGAGAATGTGTCTTGAAGATTGGAGATGACTCAACCGTTGAGGCTCAAGCTTTAGGCACAATTAGATTAGATTTAGGTCGTTTTGAGTTAGTTTTTAAAGTCCTTTATGTACCAGACATTATTCGTAAAATAATTTCAATTCCAATACTTGATTGCGAAGGCTATGAAATTAATATTAAGAATGGTAATTTTTTCCTTAAAAAGGATGATTTTTCAATACATCTTGGTACATTAAACAATGGACTTTATCTAACCCAAAACACCAATATTTTGAATATAAAACGAGAAACAAAACGTAAGAGAGATGACGAAGTCTCAACATCTTTATGGCACACTAGATTAGGACATATTTCCAAGAATAGAATTAGCAAATTAACTACCTTAGGGACATTATCTGAAAATGACCTTAAACTGTTAACTTCTTGTGAATCCTGTCTCAAAGGAAAATGTCCAAAACTCTTTTTAAATGGAGTGTTGATCGAGCCACTAAGACCTTGGATTTGATCCATACTGATGTTTGTGGACCGAGTAGTGTAAGCACACGAAACAATCATCAGTACTTCATAACCTTTACTGATGATTTTAGTCGTTATGGTTATGTGTACTTAATGAAGGACAAATATGAGGCTTTTGAGAAATTCTTAAAATTTCAAAAGGAGGTTAAGAACCAAACTGGTCACAAGATCAAGACACTTCGATCTGATCGAGGTGGCGAGTATCTTAGTGAAGAATTCCTTAGTCATCTCAGAGATAATGAAATAATCTCTCAGTGGACTCCTCAGCTTAATGGAGTTTCTGAGAAAAGGAATCGAACCCTACTTGATATGGTTCGTTCCATGATGAGTTTCACTGACTTACCACCTTCTTTCTGGGATTATGCTCTAGAAAGTTCAACTAGGAATTTTGAATCTTGTTCCTTCTAAGTCAGTCCCTAAAACGCCCTATGAAATGTGGCATGGTAAAATCCCCAGTTATTCTTACTTAAGAATTTGGGGTTGTCCTTCTTATGTGAAGAGGATAGTGGGAGATAAGTTAGAAGCTCGTTCTAACTTATGCTACTTTGTTGGCTTTCCTAAGGAATCCATAGGATACTATTTCTATGATCAAGATGAACAAAAGGTGTTTGTTTCAAGAAATGCAACTTTTCTTGAGGAATCGTTCCTTGAAGAAAAGAAAGGCAAGATCACAGAACTCGAAGAAATTCGGACATTCCCACACCATACGTGCAAGAGATATCTCAGTCTGCTTCCCAACAACCAATCACGAACTTCGATATACATGAAAATCCTCGTATAAGGTGTTTTGAACGCATTCCTAGATAGCCTGAGAGATGGTATAGTTTTCTCTATGATATCTCTCAAGAGGATAATGATCCTCTAACATATGAGGAGGCACTGTCAGACTCAGATTCTAAATAGTGGAAACAAGCCATGAAATCCGAAATGGACTCCATGTACTCCAACCAAATTTGGACCTTGGTAGATTTGCCTGATGGGGTAAAACCTATAGGGTGCAAATGGATCTTTAAGAGAAAGTTTGGAGTAGATGGAAACGTTGCAGCCTATAAGGTAAAACTTGTTGCCAAAGGGTTCACTCAAAGGCCTGACGTGAACTTTGATGAAACTTTTTCACCGGTTGCAATGCAAAAATCTATTTGGATCATGCTTGCCATAGCTGCGTATTATGACTACGAGATATGGTAAATGGATGTGAAAATTGTCTTTCTCAATGGAGACATCAATAAAGACATTTATATGGATCAACCCATAGGTTTCACATTCAGTGGGAGTGAGCAAAAGGTTTGCAAACTCCAAAGATCAATCTACAGATTGAAACAGGCTTCTAGGAATTGAAACATTCGTTTTGATGAAGCAGTCAAAGCGTTTGGCTTCGTTCAAAATTCGAATGAGTCCTGCGTGTATAGAAAGGAATTGGAAACTTTAGTGCAATTCTTGGTACTTTATGTTGATGACATTCTTCTAATTGGGAATTCGAAGGATGGCATGAAAGTTACCAAGTCTTGGTTATCGAACCAATTCGAGGTGAAAGATCTTGGTGATGCATCTTACATTCTCGGTATTAAGATCTATAGGGATAGATTTAAGAGATTAATGGGACTATCACAATGGATGTACATAGACAAATTGCTGAAACGATTCAGCATGGAGGATACGAAGAATAGGATTCTTCCTATGAGTGTAGGAATGTGTCTTTCTAAGAAGATGTGTCCTAAGACAAACCTTGAGAAGGAAAGAATGACTCATGTGCCTTATGCCTCGGTAATAGACAACATAATGTATGCAATGCTATATACTCGATCGGATGTGGCTTATGCACTTAGTGTTACGAGCCGTTTCCAATCTGACCCGGGAGAAGGTCACTGGACTTCCGTGAAGAACATCCTAAAGTACTTGCGAAGTACTAAGGATTTATTCTTAGTATACGGAGGACAGAAAGATCTAATCGTCGAAGGATACTACGATGCAAGCTTTGCATTTGACTTAGATGATTTTAAGTCAATGTCAGGATACATTTTCTGCCTTAACGGTGGAGCAGTGAGTTGGAAAAGTTCCAAGCAAACAACCACTGCAGATTCGACCACTGAGGCCGAATACTTAGCTGCAAACAATGCAGCTAAGAAAGGTGTTTGGATTAGAAACTTCATTCAAGATTTGAATGTCGTTCCTAGCATGAAAGACCCCATTATTGTGTTTTGTGACAATAATGGAGCGGTTGCTCAAGCAAGAGAACCAAGATCTCACCAACGGACCAAACACATTATTAGGAAGTATCACCTAATCCGTGATATCATCAAATGAGGTGATGTGCAAATAGAGAGGGTCGCACCAGCAGAGAACGTGGCAGATCCACTTACTAAACCACTTATTCGAGAAGCTTTCAAAGGTTATCTTGCGAAGATGGGACTTAGATTAGCTCATGAGTGGCTTTGACGGGCAAGTGGGAGATTGTTAGGAATAGTGCCTTGAAAGGCGATGTAATCGTCTGCTTAGTGCTTTTCCTTTCACAAATCACAGATAATCTTTGAATAATAAACGAACCAAGGCAACACTTCTTTATATGCTTTTGTCTGATTGTGTGTTTACTTCAGTTGCGCATGTATTAGAACTCCCCTAATCAATGTGACTTATAGGACTTAACCATTTAGGTGAAATGGTTCATGAGACGAGCCCTAAATCACTTAAGTCATGATTAGAAATCACTCCAAGCCAATGAGTCCAAAAGACAGTGGGAGTGTCGATATGACTCATTCGAGGCTTGCTCGTGTGATCACGCACTTAAGAAGAACCATCTTGTTTCATGGGGTGCAAAGTATATTGATTGATACGTGCGTGATACATGGGGGTGCTTACTTATTCTAAGTATGTACACTGAGGTATCCCGTGTGAGAAGATTCCTAAATGGGAAAGGAAGTTTCTATTTCTGGAAATAGAAACTTCCAGATTAAGAAATATCTCACGAGTCATTGATGTGATTAAGTAGTCCTTAGACTTGAGATTCCATCGATGCTTTGTGGGCTAACTCTGCAATCTTAGTATAAGCTTTAAAGGGTGTCGCCTTAGACAACTGATTCAAAGCTTATGCTGGGGCTGCACAAGTGGCACATGGAAGCATATGACAATCGATAAAGGACCTACACTTGCATTAGCAAGTTGATCTCTTATTGTGTAATTCATTCATTTGCTATAATGGAGTCTTTGGCTAAGGCAGTGGATCAAGATCAAGAAATGGGTTTCTTGGATCGAGATCAAATGGATATGAAATACACTTATCTTTAAGATCGAGATTATTAGGGTTCTAATTATTCCCTTGCCCTAGATCTTGATTGAGAGATGGGATGTAGGAGGATTGTATCTCACATATGTCAATGACTTAAAGGTTCTTTCAAATTGAGATATTCTTATTCAGCTAGGGGTCACACACCTGTTGCTAGACTATGGTAGTATGATCTGTGGACTGATTAATTAATTAGGAATTAATTAATTAGGGTCATTGTTAATTGAATTAAGAACCTAGAGGGTCACACACAACAATCCGGTCATGTGGGTCATTGCTAATTGAATTAAGAACCTAGATTGGTCATTGCTAATTGAATTAAGAACCTAGATTGGTGGGGACCACACTTGTGAATCACACGTGTGGGATACATGTCCTAGGCGTGACACGTGTCACGTCAATGTGGTAACTAAATAATTACTACTTGATTAATTATTTAATGGATTTTAATTTAATTATGAATTAATATTAAAGTTCTGTTTTGGAAAAATCAAGTCTAATAAATAATTAATTATGAATTAATTAATTATTAGCTTCAAATTATTTATTATGAATAAATAAAATTAATTAAAATATATAAGAGGGTTAGATATTATATTCTTGCTTGACAAGTTGGTCAAAAGGAGACTTTTAGTCAAAGTAAGAGTCTTTCTCTCCAAACAAGAAATCCCTTAGCTAAAAGGTTTAGGAAACCTTATCCAACAAGACAAGGGGTTCGAACCCCTTAAGCTATAAACACCAAATATAGAACTAGTATCCTCCCTGTTTGGATCGTGATCAAGGTTGGTGGATTATTTTTCTAGAGGGCTGCTTTCGTGAAGTTTTGAAAGATTCGAAGGAGCTTGGGGACTTGCCACTTGAAGAGCGTTTGTGGGCAGCTCAAACGTGTCAAGAAAGAGTCGATCTAAGTGAGTTTCTTAGAACCCTACGAATTGGGAATAAGAATTGCAAGATTCGGTCTTCTTTTGGGAATTTTTTTTAAAATTCCACTGCGTTACGGTTTTTGTAACATCCCGATTCTCCGATATATGACGTATGCCACGTGTTGACTTTCTTGTGTGTTTAATTATGTGATTTTGTGTTTTGTGTGGCCCTATTTTCAACTCTTAAGAATTTAGGGGCGTGTTTGCAATTTTCTCTTTTTAGGGGTTTTTTGGTCACTACTTGTTCGATCGAGATTTTGACCTCTTTGACCTCCTTTTCGCGTTCGGGGCATCGAAACTAGTCTGTAAACTCTAAGTTTGCCCGATTCTGACGTCGTTAGCACCTCCTATCGATCGTTTTGAGCTCGAGGACCCGAGATAAAAGACCTAAATCCTCGTTCTCCGAACCAAACTTCAGCTCTCTATCCCTCTCGTTCCTGCTCTCTCTCTCTCGACACAAACACCATAACATACACTAAACACACACACACTTTGGAACTTAGCCGTTTCTCTATGGATTTCGACGAATGAGTAGTCCATTTCGAAGAGCTCGACGACGCGAACAAAACCGTACCAAGATCTCGACTAAACATCAAACAGTGGCAGAGTAATCGTCGATTTATAGACGCGGCTGGCGGCGGGATTTAGTGCCGCGATTTCGCAGGCGATTTCCAACATTTCTGGCGACAGTTTTGAGTCACGACCCCCAGGGTCTGGAAGAGGACTTCCCGGTGGTCATTTCTGCATTGGTGGCGCGGCCAACGGACCACCGATGGCGGCGCATACGCCGATTGAAGGCCGCGGTGACGACACATGAACAGTAGCTATCGCCGTCTCCGATGACTTTTTTCGACAAAGGTTGGTGGTGCCTACCCTTTTCGACCCCCTGAGTTCATTTCCAGCCTTGATTTGAGCAAATAATGGTTGTAGGTGGCGGTTCTGGCAGTGGTGGCTTCGGCTTTGAAGGTGGTGACGGGAGGAGCTTTTTCGGCGAGATTTAGGTGTCGGGCCCTTCAGAGAAGTTGCTCAACTCGACGAGGCCGAGCTTTTTGCATTGGTTCCGGCCCAAGAACCAGCCGTTGGCAGAGGCCCACGGCGGCGCGTAGCGGTTGAACGTCAGTCCAAGCTTCGGCGATATTTTCTGGTCATTAACTTGGGCATTTCGAAGTCCTCGACATGGGTAAGACAATGCTTTTTACAGATTTCGTTTTTGTTCACCGGTTTGGAAGTAATTTGATTTTGAAGATTTTGGGGTTTTGTATTGTTGGATCTGAAATTAGAGACGATTGGCTTAGAATTTGCAAAAATTGATCGAGGATTTGGAACGAGCACTCGGAGTACTTACACAGGTGAATTTTGGGATTTTTCCGGCATGTTCTGACTGCAGCCGAACGGTGGCCGACCACTGTTCCAGCGGCTCTGGTGGCGGTGTTCTAGCGGTCTTCGGACAGATTGTTCACCTCGTTGTGGTGAGTTCAACACCACTTCCCGTTCGTTAATCGGATGAATATATCCAATCTTAAGTAATTCCTCAAGTTGAATCTTCAATTCCTTCAACTCTGCCGGAGCCATTCTATACGGAGTCTTAGAATACGGTTCTGATCCCGGATATAAGTCTGTAACGAATTCAATCTCGCGATCCGGTGGTAAAGAACCAAAATTCTCCGGAAACACATCGGGAAAATCCTTAACCACGGCGGTCTCCTCAAATTTAATTTGATCCTTCGGCTTGTTGAGAAGATATGCAACGAATCCCATAGCCCCGTCTCTTATTAACTTACTAGCTTCCATAAACGATAAGAGCGGTACATTCTTCGATCCCACTTCTCCAATCAACTCTTCCCCTAACTTAATCTTCTTCTTAAAGTAATCAACCTCGGCCCGGTGCCAGTATAACCAATCCATACGGAAGATCACCCCATATTTTTTCATAGACATCACAATAAAATCGGCCAGATAATCTTTCCCTTCTATCAAAACCGAGCAACCCCGAACCACTTGACCCGTCTGTAAATTTTCTCCAAGAGGAGAACTCACAAAATAACAAGAATTGGCACATATAACAGGTAGGCACAGAGAAGCACATAGATCGCTAGATATGAAAGAGTGGGTAGCACCCGGATCAAAAAATGCATGAATGTTCATGTTATGAATGCAAACGGTACCTTCCACCACGGAGTTTGGATCAGCTTCTACATTTTGTTCCTCGCCCTCAAGGGCATAAGCCCGAACCTGGGTCATTGGTCTTTGTACCCCAGCTTGAAACCCCGGTTTCTTATCAGGAAATGTATCAGCCTTATGATCGGCTTTCCCGCAAATCAGACATAACCCTAATCTCTTTCTATAATTGTTGTAAGAGTGGGTCGGTCCTCCACAATAAGTACACGGAGGTATATCTCGGTGATTTCCCGTAGGAGCTGGTAAAGCCTGAGGCGCTCGTGTAGCCTAAGAAATATTCTGACCTCCAGTTCGAGGCTTCTTAAAATATTCTTTCTGAGGAGGGGCTGCTGAAGTCATAGGCCTCTTGCCCGGATTGAATCTCATGCTCGATCCCGATGTTGAGCCTCTACCTTGTCCCATTGGTGCTTTAAATATTGGATCCTTCTTCCTATACTCCTCTTCTTGCTCCAAAGCCCTTTGAACCGTGTCCGAGAAAGATATAAAATTATGCCCCGCCTGTCCATGTCTCAAATCCTGTCTCAGCCCGGTAATAAACTTCTTCGCCTTCCTCTTCTCATCACGTGTAATGTGTGGAGCATACTTCCCAAGTCGGTTGAAAATGGCAATAAATTGAGCCACTGTTCGATTCCCTTGTTTAATATCCATGAATTCTTGCTCTTTACACTCCCTGACAACCTCGGGAACAAAACACTCTTGGAATTCCCATTTAAAAACCTCCCATGTCACCTCTTCACCATCCACTTCAAGCTTTTCCCTTGTTCTTTCCCACCAAACATAAGCCCCGCCATCTAGTTGAAATATAGCGAATTGGGCCTTCTCTTGAGTAGTGAATTGTCGAACTCCAAATATCCTTTCAATTCTTGTTAACCAACCCTTCGATACCTCATCATCAATGGAACTAGAAAACCGAGGAGGATTGTAGCTCAGAAATACTCCATGAGGATCCCTATTGTTGTTTGGTGGAGCCGGTTGCTCAACGGGTTGTGGTGGGGGAGCTTGAGCTCTTCTATGCTCCACATAATTAAATACCGCTTCCATAAAGTTTCCCATATCCATCGGAGGCGGTTGTGGTTGTTGTTCTTGTTGTTGTGGTGTAGGAGATCGATCACGGTGTCGGCGTCGCCCCGGTGATCTCTCACGATGTCTACGCGGAGGCATTCTGTCAAAGAAACACTGAAATGCATGCTATCTTTAGTCTATGCATGGCAGTGCAATTAATTCAATCAAAATTCGAAAATTGGAGCACATAAACACATAAGAAATGCATATGCAATCACATTGTCAAGTAATTCCTAAATCCGAACGACCTAACTGACTCACACGACACGAGAGCCTGAGTTTTGCAACCCGAGGCTCTGATACCACTTAAGGATGTAACACCCAAGCACAAGGTGTCACATCCCCGCACCGAGACCCGACCCGAATATGAAATGGACAATCCATACCCGAGCTAAGTCACGGGGAACGGGGACAAACTCACACGTTATGCTAGGCGGGCTAACCCTTAAACCGTACGAATCAGAGTAAAACATTAATAAAGCGGAAGCAATAACGATCATATATATATATATACCACGAGCATGTAAGCTCCAAAAATAATTCATATACAATAAGAGGGTATCCAAAAGAGCCACACGGCTTAAACTATCAAGAACGCTCCAAATACAATAATCATAAATAAAAGTATGAAAGTGTAAAGACAACTACAAGAGCTAGAAGCAAATGCAAGACCTATCGACTCGAATTCCCGCCTAGCTCCCTGACACCTGCACAATACAACTGAAAACCAAACGGGTTCAGTCCAAAAGGAACTGGTGGGTACAAAACATCGGCATAGATATAATATACAACGGAATTTAAACAATCACATGCAAATTATAATCCCAAGCGAGGTTTTAGAAGCATTTCCCAAGTGGGTGAAATAGAGGAATCATCGGAAGGGATTATAACAATAAATTATTCAATACGTCATTAGTGGCCCGGCGAGTGGGCGTGCATTATCTCCAACCAACACCTTGTGTAGTTCAACGATCATTCATTCATTAAGTCTTTTCATACATATCATTCTTTTGTGCACAATCAATCGATTCTATTCAATCGGTCATATACACCTTCTTCCTCCGGGTTGGTGGACGGGTTTGCAAGACCCGGCCACCCAATCATTGATCAAAAGGGGTTACATGACTCCCCAGATGGCGCTCAGCTCCCATTCCCCGCCAATCTCCTGGCGAGGTCCGGTATCACCGTAGTTTGGTGGGGACTAGTGTGAGGGAACACCGTCAGCCCGTGCTTCCTCGGATAACCACTCACACCAAGAACCCCGGGCCCCAATCAGTGTAATCAATCAATACTCGCCAAAACAATCGGTAGGGTATTAAAAGAAAAAGGGTTTTACGTTCGAAATCATTTACCCGAAAATGACTCAATATATATAGATAGATAATTATATCTTTGGCTAAAACTTTACACATAAGGGTATATTGGGTCATTTTATCTAAATAGAAGAGAAGCCCACCTCGAACTGACAAAAGAAGATACGAAAGCCTCAAAGACCGGCCTCGTCTCCAACGGGATCAAAATCTGTGCAAGAAAGGTGAAGTGAGACTCAAAATGACCAATTAAGACGCTCGGCAATGAAATGATCATGATATGAATGCATAAAAGAGTATGTTATGTAAGGAACATGTTCATGTGCACCATTAATGCATTTAAATCATATAAACAAGTCATTCATTCGACATTAGAAGCGTTCATATTCATTCAAGTTCAAACCTTACACCTTTCATAACAATTTAATCTAAGAATTCAAATAACGGTCATATCACGTACTATAACAAGTTTACAATTATAGAATAGACAAATAATTATATTCAATTTCAAGATTGGAAATTAAAAAGGAACATGGAATATGTAACAATTTAATTCTATAATTCAATTAAATCAAATAATATTTAATATATAATAAACATATATATATAAATATATATACGTACCATTCCATGTATTACCCATGCATGCAAAAAATTAAAATAACACATAATCATGCATGCAAATTTTAAATAATCAAATGCATGTATTTAAATCATGCACAAATATATATTAAATATAAACTATATATATATATATATATATATATATATATATATATATATATAAACAAATACGTAACCATGCATGCATATACAATAAAATCCAATTTTACAATGCATGCATGCAACCAAAAACACACACACTCTACTATAAGCATTAGATTAGAAATTCCACAATTGCAACCTTCACCACCATCCCGGCTGCTGCTACCAATTCGAATTAAATCCCAATTTCAAAAGTATGACACGGTCGTGTCCGATTTTTATAAAATTCTGGCAGCAAGTCGAAGCATCAACACGGCCTCGCCCATTTTTCATTGAATTTGGACGCGGTCGTGTTGCCTTCCTTCTCGCAACACGCAGCAGTTTCAGCAGCAAAAATGCAGGGGAAGAGCAGCAGTTTCACGCAGCAACTTAGGCACAAATCAACCAACATATAAAGGCATGAAAGGATGCAACAAAAGATCAAGAATCCATCTCCAAAACAACCACCAAACAGCCACAAAGTTTCACGCAGCAGCAGGTTCATGGAAGAGAAATTTTTGCTTGAAATTTCTCCAATCTCATTAATGGAAACTCAATAAATATTCAACTACCACCTAATACAACACCATAAATGCAAAGAAGGGATCAAGACCATCATATTCATGCTTGGAATCAACAAATTACCTCAAGAATTGAAAGAGATCAACCTAAGAGTTCATAACATACATATTCTCCAAGGCAGCCATATATCCATGAAACTATGCTCAAAATTAGGGATGAATGGATTAAAATGACTCATATTGGATGCATAATACAACCCTAAGCTTACCTTGTGGATTAATGGAGGTTTGGAAGAGATTTGAGCTTGAATCACCAAGGGTTGGCTTGAGCTACGGGAAAACTGGAATGCAGGGGAGAAATGGCTGAAATTCTCTAAGTGAGAGAGTGTAGTTCGTTTAGGGAGGATAATGATCAGCTAGATGGTTGAGTTAGGGTTTCATAGGCTCAAACCATGGTTAATTTGGTCAAGATTTGAATAAGTTATGGCTCTTTTAGTAAAATGTGGCAGTTTTGGTGTCGTTTCGTTTTCGGTTGGATTTCGGAGGTTCACATGATTTCAGAAAAATATGGGGCTAAGTTTATTAAACCCGAATCTTTGATAAGATTTCAACGAAGTTGACGGAACTCGAATCCGAGCTCCCGAGCTCAAGATATCACATACGGAACTAAGGGTGCGTTAATTGCTCGTTAGCCCCCGATTTGGTTCCACAATTCAAATTAAATTCGTTACCACGTCAAACGAGTTCGAAAACATGAAACGAGCATATAAACATGTTCATGACACATAAATCTACAACATACTAAATTTCCACGACATTTCGATATCAATTCATATAAGAACGAAGCACAAATAAACATTCATGCGCATAAAATTAATAAATTCAAAACATTATAAATTAAATACTAAAAATTAAATTCTACTTTTAAATATCACTCAAAGTCAACGAAAATTTAAAATTGATTCACATAATTAAAGATATAGTTTAATTAATATTAAACACTTAATTAACAATTTAAAACATTAAATTAACGAAATAATATGAAAATGAAATAAAATAAAATAAAATAAAATAAACTAATATAATAACAATTTATAATAAAATTAAATATTTAAAACACTTATAAACAATTAATTCGCGCAAGTTAGTAAACACATACATCATACCCTTACGTCTGAAAAGTCGGGGCGTTACATCATTGACTAGTTGAACCCGTTTAGTTGATGTTGATTTAATTTCGGGATTATATAAATTTATGCTTGTTGTTTAAAGTTTTTGAAAGTTCATATTTTGTACCGCTTCCGCATTCAGGTTTTGTATATTTTCATTTGTACAGGGTTTAGGTACCACCTAGCTTAGGTTGGTTTCTTTTGTTTGTCACTCGTTCGCTTTGACTTGGTGCGTGTGTGGACTTTCTATTTCGTACACGTGTCAGGTCTTAGTGCGGTGGATGCGGTGTCTTTCGCTTGGGGTGCTACAGTTTCGTTTTCCCCAACACTAACTCTGTAATCTTTGACATAGGCTCAAAAGGGTGTCGCCATATAGACACCTGAACCATGGCCTATGTTGGGATTACACAAGTGACATATGTAGAATTAGTAGAATCGATAAAGGACTTACACTTGTTAAGAACAAAAATGATCTCTTACTGATTAAGTTTGTTCGTAGTCCATTAAATAGTAAACCCTTGGCCAAGGTGGATAAAAGATCAAGACATCAAGAAAATGGGGTTTTCTTGGATTGAGATCGAAATAGAGATGAAACAAACTTAATTTTAAAGATCAAGAATAACAAGGCTCTGAGTTTATTCTCATGTCTTAGTTCTTGATTGAGAGATGGAGTTGTAGGAGGATCGTATTTCACTGATTTTCATTGACTGAAAGGTTCTTCGATTCATTTCGTTATTCGGCTAGGGGTCACACACACCCATTGCTAGATTACGGTAGTGTAATATGTGAAGTGATTAATTAATTATGGGAATTGGTTAACTACTGTCACTGCTAATCGAATAATGAACCTAAAGGGTCACACACAAATGTCAGAATACAAGGGTTATGGTAGGATGTTAATTGGATTGACGAAGGATCAAATTGTTGATTGCAACGGAGCTTTCACAGGTGGACTGCTGCCATGTGTCAAGCACAAGTGACTGCCACGTGTCACACGGCTTGTGTGGCTGCCATGTGTCACACACACGTGGCTTCACGCGTAGCTCCAACGTATGATTATTTCACACTTGAATTCTTTTCTAGAATTAATTAATTAAATTGTAATTAATTAATTTTGGTCTTTTAATTAATTATGAATTAATTGTTAAGACTATTCTCAAAATGCTTAACCCAATAAATAATTAATTATGAATTAATTTATTTATTGAATAAATTGATTTTTGACTTTATATTAGATAAAGGTTGAAAAGTCAAACTTTCTATTGTAGGAGAGAGAAGGCATCTCTTGCTAGACTTGGAGAATAAGTTAAGAACTTATTATTCAATTAAAAGTTAATAATTAATTTAGTTAATTAGTGAGCAATAAAACAAAGTCCACTAGGTTTGGGACCCTGGGGATTTTTGAACCCCACTAGTATTTATACTAGTGGTGGTGCTTCTCTTACTCTTTAGACCAACGTTCTTGAAGCGTTATGTTTTTTAGAAAAATAAAAGAAAAGTTTTCAATGTAAAATATCCTAGGCAAACACAAGCTATAGAACTAGCATTCTCACTAGCTTGATCGTGTTCTAGGACTGGTGTGGATATGCTTTGGAGGATTACCTTCTTTGGAATCTAATCGAAGGCCGTTCGAGGGACTTTCCGCATGAAGGGTGTTTGATAGGCGGTATCAACATCACAAGAAAGCTACTATCTTCGTAAGTTTCTTGAAATACCCTATGATACGATATGAACATTGCGAGTTTTAAGATCTACTTCTTAGAAAAATTTTAAACTTCCGTTGTGCAAACTCTGTTGTTTTCCAACAACTGTATGATATGTTATGATATGATAAGCTATGTTATGGTATGTTAGCGAGTTAAACCATGAAAGATTGATATATGTATGTTATGTTCGGTATATTTGGGCCCCGGAGCTTTGAGCTATGACACCCGAGATGGTATCAGGCCGTCGGGATTATCACTCCTTAGCATAATTCCATCCAAAGTGTTACACGCGACCTGAAAGTTTGGGAAGGTGTTCTCTTCGATGCTCGCGGTGTAAAATCCGGGAAAGACTCGTAGGGGGCGTACTACCCCTCGAGGTTATGTTACGTATGGATAGTTAGGGTTTACGTGGCCTTTCAGTCATGGAGTTTGGGGATTGTATGTGTGATTTCAATTTTTATGATTATGTATCTGAAGTAAGGTTGGAAGCTCGTTACTCGCGCGAACATTATGGTTATGCTTTGGAATTATGAAATGGGAATAGTATTTATGAAACGTTTTTGATTAAGCATATGTATATGTAACGTTTTTCTTTTGAAAATGCTTTGGTATGCAAAACATATTCCCGGTTCATTATTCCTACCTTTAATATGTGCCTTGCTCTATATTTATAGTGTGTGAGTGTGCGTTAGCCCCCTCACTCAGTCTATGGATTGACCCTTCTCTTATCTTTTCAGGTTGTGGTCTTTTTGAGCTCGAGCTAGGCGGGGAAGTGAGTCTTTCGAGTTACACTTCGTTGTATAGGTCGAGTTATGATGCATCTCGGGTTTCACGTGCATACTTTTGTTTTGTACTTTTGGGATTTATGTTTATGCCTTGGAGATACGACTTGTATTATGGATTTATGATTTTAGTATCTTGTATTTATGATCTACTCGATCCTTCGATGATTGATATTATGTGAATTGCTTCCGCTACTATGTTATTGCTTTGTTGTTTGGTTTCTTTTGCGCACTCTGAGTTCGGTCTTAGCTCCGCCTTGCATAGTAGGTGTGTATGTCTCCCGTTCGCTATGATTTGGACTTGGGTACGAATTTTCTATTTCATATTCGGGTTCGGGTCTTAGTGCGGGGATGTAGTATCCCTCATACGGGGTGCTACATCCTTAAGTGGTATTATAGCCCGAGGTTGCAAAACCCGAGCTCTTGAGTCGTGTTGAGTCTATCTAAGTTGTAAGGCATAGGATTATGTATTTGTATGCTCTTTTCTACTTTATATGCTTTAATTGGTAGATTACTTGTCTTACATCTATTAATTGTTCACATGAACATGTACTAACCTGCACGCATCGATATTTGCTTGAATTTGTGGATTTCAGGATGCCTCCAAGAAGAAGGGACCATGATCAAACCCCTGATCTTAATCAACCCCCTCCAGCTCAACAGCATCAGCCTCAACCATCACCTTTGCATGCGGAGAACATTGTCCAAGCTCTCCTAAACCAACTCCAACAAAATCAAAGGCAACAAACGCCTCTAGTGGAAGGTCAATATGGAGCTACTTCCATGGTTTATAAGGAATTTCGGAGTAACAATCCTCCGAAATGGTTCAGTAGAGATGATATCAAAGCGGATGAGTGGCTAAGTGAAATCAATGGTATTTAGGAGATTTGTCCGGTAAGCTCACAAGATAAAGCCATATGCACGGCCTGGTTTATTCAAGGGCAAGTGGCGAATTGGCTAAGTGGAGTTCGATCTAAGCTCGATAGGAATGGATTGGAATTCAATTGGGAATCATTTGCACAAGAATTTCATGATAAGTATATACCACAAAGTGTACGAGAATGAAGATTGCAAGAGTTTTCAGATTTGAAACAAGGGAATAGGACCGTGGAGGTGTATATTCTTGAGTATGAGAGGCTCGCGCCTTATGCTACCAACATCGAACGGTGAGAAGTTAAAGGCGCGTAGTTTTGTTCATGGTCTTCGGATGGAACTTCAAGTGGCTCTACAAGCTTCAAACTGTTTATACTTGGGCCAAGGTAACGAAGAAGGTAATCCAAGTTGAGGCTCAAAGGATGAGGTTTAAATCTCAATCTTTTCATTCGGGCCAAGGTTCTAGTTCAGGCACGAATGTGGGCAAAAGGCCCGCACCTCAAACGGGTCCTCCTACTTTGCGACCAAAAGGGAATACTACTGACCACAGGGGAATACTAGCAACACCAACAACAATAAGAAAATTCGCCTTTGGGGCCCCGCAACACCTCTAGCTCTACCGGCACCCGGCCATTGTCCTCATTGCCAAGGAAATCACCCTCTTAAAAAGTGTTGGAAGTTCTTGGGAAGATGTTTTAGGTGTGGATCTCCGGAGCATATGGTTGATAAATGCCCAAAGAAGAAGTTTGCTCCCACGGATAGATGGAATCAGAGGTCGGCTATTCAGGCTTGTGCTTATGCCCTCGAGGGTGAGGAAAAAGAGGTCGAGATTGATCAGAATTTCATGGTGGAAGGTACAATCGACATACATGGCATTTCATTACATATATTGTTCGATCCCGGGGCTATGCATTCTTTTATTTCCCGGGATATAGCTGTTTTTTTTACTTTACCTGCTCAATTATCTATGCATGTGTATGTGGTGAGCTCTCCTTTTGGGGGGGGGGGGGGGGGGAGAGGGGGAAGTTTGGTGATTGATAGAGTTTTTCGAAAGTGCCCGGTGAGTTTCGAGCGCCGTGTTTTTCCTGCAGACCTGATAGAGATGCCGATGAAGAGGTATGGAGCAATCCTTGGGATGGATTGGCTCTTTCAACACCGTTCCATGATGGATTATCACGAGAAGAAGGTTTTTTTGGGTTCAATTATTTTTACGGGCGAGAGGTTGAAGGCTAGCTCGTTTGTTTTGTTTGTGGAAGTTAGTAAGCTCGTCAGGGATGGCGTGACAGGTTTTGTGGCTTATCTCCTTAGCAAACCAAAGGGTCAAGCCAAAATTGAGGAGACAGAGGTCGTATAAGAATTTCCCCGACGCTGTGTAGGAACGAGATTTTTGGGTATTATTCCGTTTCTTTCGGTTTTGTTTGTTCTTTCCCTCCCCGAGCATGTTCCCAATGTGATTTACGATTGTTTTACGCTATGCATTGCTTTAATTGATATGAAATGAATGTATGCATTTCCATTATGTGCAATTTGTATAATTTGAAATCATGCACCATATGGAATACGTCTTATGTATGTTCACGCATTGTCATACGTCTATGTGGTTCATTTTGGAGTCTAAGTCTTGCGTTTATGTTCAGTTTGTTCAGGTGCACCCGGGATGGCGTTTTGTTGGCCGAGTTGATTCCGTGGTGAATCGATCGTGTGTCTTCGGCTTTGCCGGTGTGAGGTGAGGTTAGGATTATCAGTTATGACCCTAATGCAACGTGCTCGTTTTTTAATGCATTTAACTTATAAGCTCTAAGTATAAGTAAATACGTGAGAAGTATGTATTTTGGCGATTTTGCTATACGATTGAAAGTATGAAACGCTATCTATGAGCCTATGTATGCTTGCTTTCGGTTTTGTTATGATTTATGGGTATTGCTACGCCATGTTTCAAACCGTGTACCTCTCGTGAGCCAACCATCGTATCCAGAGGGTGAGCTATGGAATGACATAAAGAGGTAAGTAAAGCCTTATGCTTCAAACTGTGTGTCTCTCATGAGCCCTGCCCCGCGTTAGGAAGGTGAACGACGCAATGACATGGAGAGGTAAACAAATCATGGTGGTGGCAAAGTATAATATGTATATACGTACGATACGATAAATACGATATGATTAAGTTATGTCTGTCTGTAGCGGGTTAGAAATATGAATTTGACTCTGAGTACAAATTTGAATATGAATATGAATCTGTATGTCGTCTGTTGGGCCGTGGAGATTTGTGCGAAGGAGCCCAGGGACGATGTCGGGCCGTCAGGTCTGTGATACCCCGTTTTCTCGTACGTACAAATTCGTGCCATGTGCGAGTTTATTTTCCGTGTTTATATTTGTTTTCATATTTATTTGATGCATTTAGGTGGATTCTACTTCATTATTCTAATTCTTATATGAATTATTTGATAAGAATTTGCCCTAATTGAATTTATGATAAGAATTCTTGTGATTTGTAAAATTTCAAAAATATGAATTTTAATCCCGAGCATGCTAATTCCATGAATTATGTAATATATAAGATTTTAGGATTTAATTGTATGATTTTAATTTGATTTGGACTTGTTTGAACCTTAGTGGACTCAATTGAACTTTTTCTTAAAGTTTTGGGCCTTTTTGCAAATTGGCCACTCTTGAGCCTTTTATTCATAATTTGAGCTCGGGAACTTGGATTTGAATTCTGTCTTTGCCGTTGGACTCGATTCGACGATTCAGATCCAATAGAATAACCCTTGTAATTTTTCGATGTCGTTTCGACCCCGACAATGCAAATTTCAGACACATATAACCCTTATAGCCCCTAGGACCTATTTGTGAGCTACTATACTCATTACTTGTACTTTCTTTGACCAAGACTCATCCTAAAACTATCCCTCATCTCCCTCTTGCTGCTGATACACGTACCATTCAACAACCAAAGCAAGAAAGAAGAACAACAAGAGCATTACCTCCATTTTTGCCCATTTGAGCTCATAATGTAGCACCCGAGCGAAGAGCACTACATCCCCCCCACCATAGCCCAACCGTGTAATGAAATAGAAACTCCGCACACGCCCCAAGCTACAGCAAACGAGAGACAAACAAAATCTCTCCTAGGTTAGGCGGTGTAGACCCTAATACAGAGTGCGCAAAATAATCAAAAGCAAAAGCGGAAGCACCAGGATTACAAACATGCAAATATACATGCATCTATACCAAGAGTATAACAGATCAAATAGTACATGCCTTGCCTATCCCCGGGCCACATAACAAGTGTCAAAGTTCGAATTTAAAGTCATATACATAAGTTTAAAAGTTCAAAAAGTAAGCTACAAAAGATGCATGAGACTCGCTACAAGAACCAAAAACTCAAAAGACAACAACCGCCTAGCACAACCTCCCAACGAGCACCTGCAACTCCAAAAGCAAAAGGGGAAAAAGGAAAACAATGAGGAGGGATCAGTCCTAAAGATTGGTGATTGGGCTAACACACTCACAAGCACATATACGTAAGAGCAGAGCATATTCAAATTAGGGTGTTCATGAACCGGGGTGTGGTTTTTGCATTCTAAATCATTTTATCCCGTGAAACTATTTATAAGGAAAAAGGGGTTTAAGGCTGCAGGCCAAAATCAACCAATTTTAGAAATTAGAAGTCCACTCCCGTTTCACGAACAATAATCAAAATCAAAATCACACTAACTCGGTGAGTACGAGTTCCCAACCAACCTACTTCATATTCATAATAAAAAATTCAGAAATAAATACAAAGTTCAAAGTCAATCCAACCTTCTCCATTTGGGGATGAGAGGATGTCCTCTCAACCCCGATTCAAAGTTCAAAGAGTTGAGTCAGGGGATCCTACCCACTCTTTCAACAGGGTTACCATCGCCTCAAGAAAACCCGTCTTCCCCTCGACCTCCCGAGGTTGGCCTAAGTTCCTCAAAGGTGGAGTAGTGTTAATGGGAGAGCTCGGCAACCCCACGACCGACCCGAGTTACTATACCACTTCTCCGGGGCCCAGTTCAAAGTTCAGAATTAAAAAGTTTAAAGTTAAAAGACTTATCTTTCAAAGTCGAATCTCGTTAGTTCAAAACTCACACCAACCCTTTTAAAATCAAACAAACAAAAATAAAGTTTACGTATATAAATAAAAGCATTTTTAAAATGGTTTAATAACAAACGGGCCAATTCCCACAAAATACGTATCAAACACGTATCTAAGTACATATAGATATACGTAAGTCGCATGCGGGCTTAAAACTCAGGTAGGATTGTAGGTCATATTAACTAAAAGAAAGAAAACCTCACCTTGACGACGTAGCGGGAACAAAAAAGACCAAAAAGACGCTCACGGAACCTCCTCGTTACCCAAAGGACGAACCTAAGAACAAAACAAAGAATGAAAGACATACTTAGACTCAATATGAACCAATTAGATACTCAGCAAGTGCGTATGAATGCAAATGATGGATAAAGAATGCAATAAAGTAGCACTTAGGTCACGTGAAGCCATATTAAATCATATCGAATCATAACTTACATAATTCACGTTAAACAAATTCATAAATTTCGTGCAACAAACATAACACGTCATATAATAAGCTACCAATGTATATACTTCATAAAAACGGCAAAGAAGTATCATGTGAGGCAAATAAATGAGATATGAAGTCATGTAAGCACTTAAGAGAGCATATATAGCATATTAGGTCATATATTGCATATAAGAACATCGAAATTACATAATCAATTCATAATGAAACACATAATACATAATATAGCAAGTTAACAATACATAAGAGGTGAGAAAAGAGCAAGAAGATCAAGCAATACACAAACAAAGCGACAAAATAACAACCGGTGAAACACAACTCGAAAGTCCCCCAAAAATGGATCGCGGCCATGACCCTAAACAGGTACAAAAGTCGTCACGGCCGTGATTACCACCACCTCCAGCATCTGCAGCAGCAATAACTCAAAACATGGCTAAAATTCAATTGCGGCCGCAACCAAGAAAAGTCGTAGTTCGTGTTGGAAAACACGAATCAGAAAGCAGCGGAATTTAAAATTTTTTCCAACAAAAGGATCTTGAACTCGCAATCGTGTATCCAAATTCGTAAAGATAGAAAACTTACTTTTCTTTTATTCTTTCTCGAAGCGTTTCAAGCCACCCAAGAACGCTCTTCTCGCGGCTTGACAACCCGTCCCTCGAAAGGCTCTTTCTACTTCAGAATCCATTGTCGGGATAGCAATCCACACCAACCTAGATTCAATTCATGTTAGAGATGTTCTTAACAATATAACATAAAGAAAGAAACATGAAACGAGAAAAGCAGGATTGAAACTCCCTTCGAAAACCAGTTTTGCGAAAGTAGAAAACTGCCAGTCACAAAACCCTCGTGAAAAAATTCATCCTTCAGGATATGGACGAACGGTTTTCGCCATCTTCTTTGGTTCGATTTTTTCATTTGCTTCACGTCGGGTTCAGAATCGTTACATCATCCCTTCTGATCGTTTTGCTTGATCCCCACTTTTTGGTAAAGCTCGAATCTTCAAAACTTCTAACTTGAAGCTCTCTAGAGATAGTCCACCAACTTGGCTACAATCTAACTAGTAAGGATGCTAGTTCTCTAGTTAGTGTTTAGGCTTAACCTAGGGTTTCGTTTATCTTGGAGAAAGGATGGTGTTCAACACATGAACCAAAAGAATTTCATTAGCTCTAAAGGGGAGCATGAGCTCCCCTATATATAGGCAAAGGGGAGGGACGCCGAACCTAGTCCTTGTTGGGCAAGGATTTGGTCCCTCTCTCTCCTATTTACTTGATCATCAAGTATTTTCCAACTTTGACTTTGAATTCTAATTCAAATCAACTTTCAAGAGAGCTAAAAATATCCAAACTATTTTTGGATAATTTTATACTTTATTTATTTAAAATAAATAACTTATTTTATCTAATTAATTAATTCATAATTAATTAACTAGATTATTTTCTCCAAAATAAGACTTTCTTTTTAATTCAAAATTAAACCAAAGTCTATTAAATAATTAACAAATTAATTATTTAATATATTATTAAACAATCACGTGTGGCACACGTGTCACAATGACACGTGTCCAGTCACGTGACCCACACGTGTGGTTTCACACGTGTGGAACCCTCTAGGCTTGATTAACTCGTTTAATCATTTTAAAGCCTCAACTCATGTAACCAAGTTGTTGTGTGTGACCCTCTAGGTTCTCAATTCAATTAGCAGTGACCCTAATTAATTAATTCACTAATTAATTAATCAGTCCACAGATTAAACGACCATAGTCTAGCAACAGGTGTTTAACCCCTAGCTGAATTGGAATATTCGGATTCAACAGAACCTTTAAGTCATTGATTCATGTGAGATACAATCCTCCTACTTACTATCTCTCAACCAAGATCTAGGGCAAGGGAATAATCAGAACCCTAATAATCCGGTCTTAAAGCTAAGTGCATTTCATATCCATTTGATCTCAATCCAAGAAACCCTTTTCTTGATGTCTTGATCTACTGCCTTGGCCAAGGACTCCATATGGCATATGAATGACTTACACAATAAGAGATCACCTTGCATATGCAAGTGTAGGTCCTTTCTTGATTCTCATTCACTTTCATGAATCACTTGTGCAGCCCCAGCATAAGCCTTGAATCAGTTGTCTAAGGCGACACCCTTTAAAGCTTATACCAAAGACTACAGAGTTAATTCATAAAGTGACAAGGAACCTCAAGTCTAAGGATCAATTAATCACATCAATGACTCGTGAGATATTTCCTAATCTGGAAGTTTCCATTTTCTGAAATAGAAACTTCATTTCCCATTTAGGAATGTTCTCACACGGGGCACCTCAGTGAACTTACTTATTAAAGTAAGCACCCTCATGTATCACGCACGTATCAACTATACACTTTGCACCTCCATGAAACAAGGTGGTCCTTCTTAAGGGCGTGATCCCACAAGCAAGCCTTAGAGGAGTCAGGTTGACACTCCCACTGTCTGTAGGACTCATCGGCTTGGAGTATTTTACTAATCATGACTTATGTGATATAGGGCTCGTTTCATGAACCATTTCACCTAAATGGTAGAGTCCTAAAGTCATCAGGATTAGGGGAGTTCTCATACATGCACACATAATGGAAACACTCAAAACACGTATTGACATATAAAGAAGTGTTTGCCTATGATCAATCGTATATTATTCAAAGATTGTCTATGATACAAGAAAAGTCCCAAAGTAGATTACGTCGAATCGGCTTTCTAGGGCACTATTCCTAACAGTTCGATCTCGACCTCGTGTTGCAGTCGCAGAAATGGCGAACTCCAGCCCTGTTCTTTGTTTCCAACACCAGCCACAATAACAAGGCATGAAAGAGAATAGGAAAGGTAACAAAAAGGAGCACAACACTCAGCTAAAAAATCCCAAAATCGAATCAAATGCACACGGTAAGAGTAAAGATTGAAAATCAGCCACAAAGCTTTAAAACTCCATATTTCATCAATGGTGGATCCTTGCACACAACATATAAAACAAATTCAAGTTCATGAATGTATAAAGGAATCTAGAGTGATCATATTTCATGCATCAATCCTAAAAAAAAGTGAAATCATAGCCATGAATTCAAGAAATGGAATTATAACCTAACTATCCGCTTATATCTTCATACCATGCTCATATGATGCTCAAAATCAGAAAATCTAGGAGTGGAGAACACAAAAATGTACTTACCTCTCGGATTTGACGAAGAATGGAGGTCGAATGAGCTTTAAATCGCAAAGTGTGGATAGTAACTGGAGCCCTTCTCTCTTCCTTCATTGGTCTCGGTTTCAGCTTCTTTTCTCCCCTATCTTGTTCTGAGTTCGAAATGGGGTAGGGTTAGGGATAATTAGGGTTGATTTAGGGTTAATTAGGCACAAGAATCGGGTCATTTGGTTTAGAAACGAGAGAGTTATGTCCAGAACCGTAAAAGGTGACAGTCACATGCGAGAGGCTCGGTTCGGGTGAAATTCGGAGGATCAAATTGGCTTAGAAAAATACGAGGCTAGGTTCTTTAGCTTCTTATCTTTGTTACAAGTCCAGCGCCACTTTCAGAATTTGAATCCGAATTCCCGAGCTCAAGTTACGCCTTCCGGAACCTAAGGTACGCTAAAACGAGTTAGGCCCTCGAGTCCCTAACAAATAAAACGCTTCACAAACCGTATCAAACGAACTCAAAAACATAAAACGAGCATGCAAACAAGTTCATAACACATATAATTTATGCAAATCATGTAGTCACAAAAATCGAAAACAAGTACGGGGTCAAACGGCTCAAGAACGAATCAAATAGGGCAAAAAAGTTCAAAAATCCAAACACATACTTGACAAATAATTCAAATAAATTCAAGAAAATCATTTAAACATTATAACAAACACATAATTGGATAATTAAATAATTTAAAAGTGCAAATAACACACCCCGTAACAGCATACCTGTACGGGCGGACGAGCGGGGTGTTATAAACTCCCATCCTTCAAAAGGACCTGTCCTCATGTCCTAAGGCAGGGTCTTGAACTACTCTACAACGAACTCTGCTCCACGTTTCCGCTGCTCTACTCTGATTCAAGTGAGCTAAAGACTCCTCGGGATAACACTTCCTTAATTGAAAATAAGGAAGACTTCTCATAACCCGATAACTCGGTGGCACTTGCCGAATCCGAGTGAATCCCCTTGCAAGAGATACTTCAAAGAAGTTTCAATCTCTCACTTCGACTCTAGGAGTCTTCTCTCTTCCAATCCACGAAGCTCTCGAAACCCTGCCGAACAACCTTACTAAAAGAAAATAGGTCAACTTGTTGAAACGAACAACCCCTCAAATTCTCAATGAAATCTCCTTAGCCTTAGCAAACCAAACACAAAGTCCTCGGTCATTTGCTCCCACTTCCAAATAAAATTCAGAAGTAGTTGGAGAAACTACCAGTTCTTGATGTTCGGTCTTCAACCGATGGCACATTAGACATCGCTACACTAAGTTCACAACATCTGTTCCTGTGCCAACACATCATTACCAGTTCTGCAAGTCCTCAAACAAAGAGTGGGGTAACTTTGTGACCTTGCACTACTAAAGGTGTAAACTACACTCTTCCAAAAGCCACGCACAACCAAAGCCTTCCTTAGTGCCTCGATTGTAACAGAGTAGTTTTGAGTACCCTCGGGGTAAGCAATGTCAGTATGGAAGACAACTCTTTTCAAACACATCTTCCCACTCAAACCGTACCTCTTCGTTATCGCTCATGTCAACGGGATATCTGCCTATAGAAAGACGAATCTTCTGTTGAGTCCCGATAACACTGGAGACTTCTACTCTGAGACAATTCTCGGTTCTTCTACTCGAACACGTAGTCGATAATACCCTTGTAGAAACCACACTCAGTGCAGCCCACGAAGCTCTGGAGAAGAACGAACAACCTTCGAAAAGAGCAAAGGGTATCTATCTTCCACGGTTAACCTGTGCAGCTCACGGTAGTTTATTCATCCTAAAATCCCGTCTTTTCTTAGATAGGACTAAAGCACTCCACGGAGAAGTACTCGAATGGATGAAACCACTTTCTAAGAGCCGCCTGAGCAACCAACCCACGCCTAAGGTAGCTCTGTACCTCAACAAGGCATCTTCAACAAGTCCAAACGCTCTCGGGCACTCAACCTTACCAAACTCTCTCCAAGAAGAGAGTTTCCATAAAAGAAGGCAACTAACACAACAACAACAAGCACCGAGAAGCAAGGAAATAAGAAGAAAAACAAACAAGTGGGTTACTCGAAATTAAAGTATGCATGAATGAGATGCAATGAATGTTTGGTGTACCTTTCACCATGGTCGTAGTGTCGAACTCAACATCAAATTCTTCACCTTCACTTGCATCAACTCGAACTTGACTCAGAATCTTGGAACCACAGCTCTTTGTAGACTTTGGATTCTTGTTCTTCGGGCAACCATTTACTAAATGTCCCGATTCTCCGCACTTGACGCATCTACCAAACTTTATCCTATAAACTTCTTCCGTGTGATTCGGGCCTCGACAGTAAGAACATTGAATTGATTCCAGTGGGAGAGGCATCGAATCCATCTTCGGTGGTCGAAACTTCTTCTTCTTCTTCTTAGTGTCATTGACATCTTGGAATTCTTGAGATTTCCTTTGTGATACAGGTCTCTTGCTCGAACTCGAACTTGATCCTTGTCCCACATAAGAGGTGTGAGACCGCAATCATTGGTTATCTATTTCCACTCGAACCGTTCTTTGAACTTTCTCGGACCAATCAAGTGCCGAAGAAGCTTGAAAAGCTTATCGAATTTCACCTCTACGCCCTTGAATATAACTTTAGACTTTAGGGCAATCTTTGTTGGCTCCCAATCTCTCAAGTTCCAATATGAGATCATCCATCATCTTCAATTCTTGTTCGAGATCTAAAAATTCTCGAAGTCTTCTTACCACCACAATTGGGGAAATGTATTTGTAGCAAAATTCCCGAATGAAATTCTCCAAAGGGAATTCTTCTTCGGAATATTCAAATCTTGATCTTACTTCCTTTAGCCATTTCGAAGCTTGACCTTGGAGTAAATGAGAAGTGCAATTTACCTTTTCTTATGAGGTTCCCGGACAATCTTTCCAAATCCATATCACCTCGGAAAACCATTCTTCGGCCTTGATATCAACACCTCCAAACCACTTCGGCAGATTAAAATCTTCAAACTTCTTATATATCAAATTCACTTACTTTTCTTATCCTTCTTTCGATGATACATGTAGATGTGGAGATGTCATCCTGAAATAAGGAAGTAATTCCAAGAAATATCGATGCGTGCGGGTTTAGTGTATGTTCATGTGAACAATTAATACAAATAATTCACATAAAAGTGAAAGTGAATGCAGACAAACACACAATCCTAAGCTGAACGACCTAGACAGACCCGACACGACACAAGAGCTCCGATTTTGCAACCAAGGCCTCTAATACCACTTTAGGATGTAGCATCCCGAGCGAAGAGCACTTCATCCCCAGAACCATAGCCCGACACGTGTAACGAAATAGGAACTTCGCGCAGGTCCCAAGCTACAACGAACGGGAGACAAAAAAAATCTTTCCTAGGCTAGGCGGTCTAGACCCTAATACAGAGTGCGCAAAATAATCAAAAGCAAAAGCGGAATCACCAGGATTACAAACATACAAATATACATGCATCTATACCAAGAGTATAACAAATCACATAGTATATCCCTTGCCCATCCCGGGCCACATAAATCATACAAGTGTCAAAGTTCGAATTTAAAGTCATATACATAAATGTAAAAGTTCAAAATTACAAAGTAAGCTACAAAAGATCCATGAGACTCGCTACAAGAACCAAAGACTAAAAAGACGACCGCCGTCTAGTACAACCTCCCAATGAGCACCTGCAACTCAAAAAGCAAAAGGGGAAAAAGGAAAACAATAAGGAGGGGTCAGTCCTAAATACTAGTGAGGGGGCTAACGCACTCACACGTACATATACGTAAGAGCAGAGTCTATTCAAATTAGAGAGTTCATAACCGGGGCGTGGTTTTTGCATTCTAAATCATTTTATCCTGTGATACTATCTATAAGGAAAAAGGGGTTTAAGACCAAAGGCCAAAATCAACCAATTTTAGAAATTAGAAGTCCACTCCCATTTCACGAACAATAATCAAAATCAAAATCACAATAACTTGGCGAGTACGAGTTCCCGACCAACCTACTTTATATTCATAATAAAAAATTCAGAAATAAATACAAAGTTCAAAGTCAATCTAACTTTCTCCATTTGGGGATGAGAGGACGTCCTCTCAACCCCGATTCAAAGTTCAAAGAGTTGAGTCGGGGGATCCTACTCGCTCTTTCAACGGGGTTACAATCGGCTCAAGAAAACCCATCTTTCCCTCGACCTCCCGAGGTTGGACTAAGTCCCTTAAACGTGGAGTTGTGTTAATGGGAGAGCTCGGCAACCCTATGGCCGACCCGAGTTACCATACCACTTCTTCGGGGCCCAGTTCAAAGTTCAGAATTCAAAAGTTTGAAGTTCAAAGACTTATCTTTCAAAATCGAATCTTGCTGGTTCAAAAATCACACCAACCTTTTTCAAATCAAACAAACGAAAATATAGTTTACTTATATATACAAAAGCGTTTTTCAAATAGTTTCATAACAGACGGGCTAATTCCTATAAAATACATGTCAAACACGTATCTAATTACATATATATACACGTAAGTCGCATGAGGGCTTAAAACTCGGGTAGGGTTGTAGGTCATATTAACTAAAAGAAAGAAAACCTCACCTTGACAATGTAGTGGGAACAAAAGAGACCAAAAAGACGCTCGTGGAACCTCCTCGTTACCAACCGGACGAACCTAAGAACAAAACAAAGAATGAAAGACATACTTAGACTCAATATGAACCAATTAGACGCTCGGCAAGTGCGTATGAATGTAAATGATGCATAAAGAATGCAACAAAGTAGCACTTAGGTCACGTGAAGCCATATTAAATCATATCGAATCAAAACTTACATAATTCACTTTAAACAAATTCATAAATTTCATGCAACAAACATAACAAGTCATATAATAAGTTAACAAGGCATACACTTCATAAAAAGGGTAAAGGAGTGTAACATCCCGCTCGTTCGATGTATAAGGTACGCAACGTTTCAACTTTATTATGTGTTTAATTATGTGATTTTATGTTTTGCACGGCCCTATTTTGAACTCTTTTAGAGTTTAGGGGCCTGTTTGTAATTTTCTCTTTTTAAGGGTTTTTCGGTCACTACTCGTTCGATCGAGATTTTGACCTCTTTGACCCCTTTAACGCATTTGGGGCATCGAAACGAGTCTATAGACTCTGAGTTTGCCCAATTCTGACGTCGTTAACCCCTTCTTCCAATCATTTTCGTGTACGAGGACCCGAGATATAATACCCGAATCCTCATTTAGCGTGCCACTTCAGCTCTCTCTCTCCCTCCCGACTCTCTCTCATTCCCCAGGTGAAACACACGCACTTGAGGTGTGAAAACATACACTAATCCAAACTCGGCCAATACCCAACGGAATTCGACGAATGAATAGTCCATTTTGAAGAGCTCGACGATGTGGTTACAAGCGTACCAAGATCGTGGCCCGACGATAACCGGAGACGGGCCTTTTAGGCCATTTTTTAGGCTCGACTGGAGGAGGTGGCGGAACCGCCACTTCACCGATGATTTTCGGCGGGTTCCGGCGGCCTTTCTTTGACACGTGCCCCAGGGTCTGGAAGAAGACTTCCCGGTGGTCCTTTCCACTGTGTTGGCGCCGCCATCGCGGCGGCGGCAGTAGCGCACGTTCCGGCCGAAGTTCACACCGCGGCGGCGCAGTACTGTAGCGGTGTCTCCAGCCGCATTCCGATAACTTTTCTCGACGACTCCAGGTGGTTTCCAACCTTTTTTGACCCCCTGAGCTCGTTTCCGGTGTTGTTTTGAGCGATTGGTGACCGTAGACGGTGGAACGGCAGTGGCACAATGGCGGTTTGCGGTGGAGGCCTGTTCCGGGGATATTTTTCGGTGACCACTATATGGCTTTCGAAGAGCTCGTCAAGGGTAAGACAATGGCTTTTACGGATTTGATTTTCGTTCATCGGTTTGGAAGTAATTGGATTTTGAAGATTTGGAGGTTTCGTGTTCTTAGATCTGAAATTAGAGGAGATTGGCTTGGATTTTCCAGAAATTGATCGAGGATTTGGAACAAGCACGAGGAGTTCTTGCACGGGTGAATTTTTGAGATTCTTTCGGCACGTTCTGGCGGAGGCCGAGCGGCGGTCCGCCACTGTTCTGACGGCTCCGGTGGTGGCATTCTGGTGGGCTTCGGACAGTTTGTCCACCTCGTTGTGGTGAGTCCAATACCACTTTGCGTTCGTTAATCGGACACTCGATTTATTTTCTACGAATTTATTTGTGTATTTGGGACATATTTGATTTAATTGTTTTAAATGCAAATTAATTGCCATATACTTGAATAGTCGATCGAAATGAATTCCAATGTATATGAAAACATGTATAAAATATAATTTGATATATACGGATGTTTTAAGTTGCAATTTGAATCCCGACATGTAAAATTTGAGCTATTTGTCTAACTTTAAGGGGTGTATGTGTAATTTTCATGAAAAATGTTAATTTGTATGACTTGAATTAATTAAACCTTGTCATTTGGTAAATAAATATGCTAGTCGCGATTATGTTAAAGAAATTATTATGTCTAACCTTGAAACTTTGAATTAAGGTTTAATCACGTAAATTGGAATTTAAACTATTAAGTAATATATACGAATTTGTTATACATCGGAAAATTATATGAGACCTTAAATGATTATATGACTTAGTTGGAATTTGCTTGTGGCCTTGTGGATTTAAATGAATTCGTAGCATGCTATTATATGATTTATTTGAATTTGTAATATATGAATTGATATGAAACTTATATGATTAAATTAGAAACTTTTGCACGTAAGAAATAATTTATTCGTACGAATATGAATTGGTTATTTGATATATGAATAATTTGAATTGCTTTGTCTTTCTATTTCTATTGTTTGCATTAATTGTGCACATGAACGTGTCCTAATATGTAATATGATTTCAGTGAACTTTATAACGATTTGTTTTGTATGTAATTGTCATGAATTTGAACCCTACCTACGTGATTGCATGTTTTAAGTGTTTTGAGCATTGTCGTACGTCTCTGTGTGGTTGTCTGAGTCTGAGTCTGAGCCCTGTGTTGTGTTTTGTGTGCTCAGTTGGTACAGATGCACCCGAGGTGGTGACAAGTGTGTCGTGCAGGTTCTAGGGTGGACCATTTGCTTTGGGTTTGGCTTTGGTTGGTGCCAAGTGAGGTTAGGTTATAGATATACCCTAATGAAATATGACCGTTATGTTTGCATGCGAATATAAGCCCTTTTATATATGTATGTATGTGCGAGCTATGAATATGCTGAAATCTGAATATGTTAGAATCTGAACATGCTAGGAATCTGAATATGCTAAGATTATGAGTAGGCTAAAATTAGGAATATGTTATGATTATGCCTATGTTACGACTAAGAATATGATCCTGCTATGAATACAATACGGGTACGCTTATGATATGCTTATGAACCCATTATGATTATGATATGGATATGAATACGAATACGAATCTGGTTATGTCTATGAATATGATTTGACTCTGACTTTGATTCTGTGCTGCTTGGGGCGCGGTGATTATGGGTAAGGAGCCTCGGGGCATCGAGTATTACTCCAGTGCATGATCATCAGGATGTGGGTAAGGAGCCTGGGACGCCGAGTATTACTCCTGTGCACATTTTGCCTCTTGTTTGAAGGTTTGAATCTGCTTTGCTTGGGGCCCGGTGATTATGGGTAAGAAGCCTCGGGGCACCAAGTATTACTCCTGTGCATGATCATCAGGATATGAGTAAGGAGCCTCGGGGCACCGAGTATTACTCCTGTGCACATTTTCCCTTTTTGTTTGAAGGTTTGCTTTATGTGTTTGTTTTTGTTAAGTAAGTTTGTTACGAAATTGTTCGTGAAACGGGAGTGGATTCTTAATTAATAAAATTTGATTGTTTTGGCCTTTGGCCTAACTCTTTTACTTCCTATATCTATTATCACGTGTGAAAATGATTTAGAATGCAAAAACCATGCCCTGGTTCACGAACTCCCCTATATGATATGTGTCGTGCTCCGTACACGTAAGTACGTGTACGTGTGTAGCCCCTCACATAGTCTTTGGACTGATCCCTCCCTCTTAATGTTTTAGTTGCAGGTTAAGGTTCTTGGAGTTCGAGCTAGGCGGCTTTGTGTCGTGTCTGTTGAGTCGGTGTCAGTCTGTTTGATTTTTGTTAAGTGTTTTATTCCGAATTATGTATGAAAATTATGTATATGGTATGTTCTGTACAGGATTATGATTATGCTTTGAATATATGAATTTTCGGGACAGGTTAGGACAGGGCTTGGATTGGTTGAACCCGTCTTTGTTATATGTTATTCGGGACAGGTTAAGACAGGTTTCCTTGTTTAGTTGAATCCATTTAGTTGATGTTGATTTACTTTCAAGAATATATGAATTATGATTGTTGACTAAAGTTTTTGATAATTCGTATTTTCTATCACTTCCGCATTCTTGTTTCGCATATTTTCATTTGTACAGGGTTTAGGTATCGTCTAGCTTAGGTTGGATTTTCGTTTGTCACCCGTTCGCTGTGACTTGGTGCGTGTGCGGACTTTCCATTTCGTACACGTGTCGGGTCATAGTGCGGGGGTGTGGTGCCCTACCGCTTGGGGTGCTACAAAAAGTATCATGCAAGGCAAATAAATGAGATATGAAGTCATGTATGCACTCAAGAGAGCATATATAACATATTAGGTCATATATTGCATATAAGGGCATCGAAATTACTCGATAAATTCATAATGAAACATATCATACATAATATAGTAAGTTAACAATACATAAGAGGTGAGGAAGGATCAAGAAGATCAAGCAATACACAAACAAAGCGACAAAATAACAAATGGCGAAACACAACTCGAAAGTCCCCCAAAAATGGGTCGCGCCCGTGACCCCAAACAAGCACAAAAGTGGTTGCGGCCACGACCACCACCACCTCCAGCATCTGCAGAAGCAACAACTCAAAACATGGCCAAAATTCAGTCGCGGCCCTGACCAAGAAAAGCCTTGATTCGATCGCGGCCGCGACCGCGTGGTGCAGTCGCCGAAATAGTGAACTCCAACCCTGTTCTTTGTCTCCAACACCAGACATAACAACAAGGCACTAAAGGGAATAGGAAAGGCAACAAAAAGGAGTACAACACTTGGCTAAACAATCCCAAAACCGAATCAAGTTCACACTGTAAGAGCAAAGAACGAAAAGCAGCCACAAAGCTTCAAAACTCTATATTTTAGCAATGGTGGATCCTTGCACACAACATATAAATCAAATTCAAGTTCATAAATTATAAAGGAATCTAGAGTGATCATATTTCATGCATCAATCCTCAAGAAAACTGAAATCATATCCATGAATTCAAGAAATGGAATTATAACCTAACTATTCACATATATCTTCATACCATGCTCATATGATGCTCAAAATCAATAATTCTAGGCTTGAAAGATAGATAATGAAGTGGAGAACAGAAAAATGTACTTACTTCTCAGATTTGATGAAGAATGGAGGTCGAACAAGCTTGAAATCGCAAAGTGTAAATAGTGACTGGAGCCCCTCTCTCTCTTCCTTCTATGGTCTCAGTTTCAGCTCCTTTTCTCCTCTCTCTTATGTTGATTTCTAAATGGGGTAGGTTTAGAAAGAAAGAGGGTTGAGTTAGGGTTAATTAGGCTCAAGAATCTGGTCATTTGGTTAAGAAACGAGAGAGTTATGTCTAAAACCGTAAAAGGTGGCAGTCACGCTTGAGAGGCTCGGTTCGGGCAAAATTCGGAGAATCAAACGAGCTTATAAAAATACAAGGCTAGGTTTCTTAGATCCGTATCTTCGTTATAAGTGTATTTCCACTTCCGAAATTCAAATCCAAATTTTCGAGCTCAAGTTACGCCTTCCGAAACCCAAGGTGCACTAAAACGAGTTAGTCTCTTGAGTCCCTAACAAATAAAATGGTTCAAGAACCGTATCAAACGAACTCAAAAGCATAAAGCGAGCATGAAAACAAGTTCATAACACATATAATTCATGTATATCACATAGTTACAAAAATCGGAAACAAGTACGGGGTCAAAGGACTCAAGAACGAAGCAAATAGGGCAAAAACGTTCAAAAATTCAAACACATACTTAACAAATAATTCAAATAAATTCAAGAAAATCATTTAAAAATTATAATAAACACATAATTTCATAATTATATAATTTAAAAGCGCAAATAGCACACCTGTAACAATATACCTATACGGCCGGACGAGCAGGGTGTTACACATAAGACCTCTATTTCTTCTCCAACTTCAAAGGTAAGAATGGATTCTTGTTATCCACATTTTTGTGTTCATCCATATGAATCATTTTTTAAGGTTAGAAATCCATGGTTATGACTTTTATGATGAATAGTTAGGGTTTATTGGAAATTTGAAGAAATATGATCATTTCTTGTCAATTTGGAATTTTGGGACTTATATGATGTTCCTTGACGCTTATTTATTGCATATCCTTGGCCTTATTTCATGATAGTTGGATGGTTGTTGAGTTGCCATTAATATGCTTAAGTTTTCATGGAAGAAAATGGAGGAAACACTTCCTTCTTTTGATCTCTTGCTTTACCGGTTTGATGCATGGATTTAGGGGCTATTTTGAATGCTTTTTGTGGCCGTTATTCTTGGTTTAAATTGTTGCCTTACTTCCTTTATATTTCTACTATTGTTATGGCTTGGAAACAGGGGAAAATATGTAGGTTTCCATGAAGAAGACGAAGCATTTCGCGAGACACGCTGGTGATACTTTTCTTCGCGCGAGAAGACACAACCGTGTCTCTTAACCCCTTGCATCTGTACTGAGACATGGTCGTGTCTCATTTTGTGTATGGGGAGAGACATGGCTGTGTCTCAGGCCTGACTTTGAGCCATTTTGGTTCTGTACCGAGACATGGTTGTGTCTCATTTTGTACTAAAGTGCAGACATGGCCGTGCCTCACCTAGTTTGTGGAGCTGTTGTTCGTTTTGCTTTTCGCTTGTTTTATTAATTTCTTGATTTGTTTATAACTTCTAATTGTTATTATCATGTTATATTATGTGTTAACTTTTTTGTATTAAATTTTCGAATCAATTTGATATGATTTGTACGAGTTATGAACCTATATGTCTTAAGTGGTATCTTTATGCACTTCATATGCATAGATTGCATTCATGAGCATTGCTGGGTGTCTAGCTGGTACATAATTGAGCTTAAGTCTTGGGTATTGTGTACTTTTGTTTCAGAGCCACTTCTAGGCGTCGTTGAGCCTAAGGTTTAGGTGTTCGATTTGCTTGTTTTGGCCCTGGTTTCTACCCTACTTTTGCTAAGGTGAGGTTTAGGTTTCTTCTTTTAGTTAAATGACCTATGGCCAATTATGTGATGATTTCTCACCCCACATGCGACTATATATCCTATATATATAGTTAAATATGTGTGTTTAAGATATGTTTATGATCTTATGAATACCCCTTTAAGTTTATGAAATTGTTATATAGGTATGAGCATACGTAAGCTTATGATTTGAATCCTTTTGTACGTATATGTTATGGTATGCTCTGAAATATGGGAATTTGGTATGATTTGGTAACTTGGGCTCCGGGAATTATGGGTAAGGATACCAGGGACGACAAGGGCCGTCGGGTTTGGCCTGTACATAGTTCCCATTTGAAGTATTTGCGCGCGACTCTTAGAAATTGAGGAGGCGTGGTACTTTGAGCCCTCGGTGCACAACCGGGGTGGCATGTTGTGGGTTAGCTACCCCATATGTATTTGTATTATAGGTGTAGAGGGTTTGACTCCCGAAACACCATGGTTGTGCGGTTGGATTTGTATTTGTGAATTCGATTTTTATGCTATGATTTGAGGAGTGTTGGAGGAAGTCCGTACTCGCCGGACATTTGTTTCTGTTTATGTATTGATGGATTATGAATCGAGTTAGGCTTTCTTTTACTTACTATATATTAAGCTTTTGAAAATGATTTGGTATGAAAAACCTTAGCTGGATTCATGACCATCCCTTTTGTTATATGTTATGCTCTATATGCATACGTGTGTGGGTGTGCGTTAGCCCCCTCACTCAGTCGAGTTTAGACTGACCCCTTCTCCTTTTAACACTTTAGTTGTAAGTTGCTCGAGTTAGGCGGGGAAGTACGTCATCGTCGTCGAGTCGTACTTACGTGTTTAGGTCTAGTCTGCATTCATACTATTTATTTTTGGATACTCGTGGACTTGTATTTGTTATTAGAATGTATATTTGGGAAAATTTGACAATACTTGATGTATTTTTGGGTCGGATGGTCATGTATATATTGATGTAGGCTCGTGATGAGCTCTATTTGGATCTTGTTAATTGCTTTCGCATTTCGTTTCTTGTTTTTGAGAACTCTGTCCGTGTTTTAGCCCCTCTTAGCCTAATGTGTATGTGTAGGTCCTCGTTCGCTTAGACTTGGGCTCATGTATGAATTCCTATTTCATATATGGGTTCGGGTTTAGGTGCGGGGAATATGGTGGCCCACTGTTTCGGGCGCTACAGGGTCTACTCCTGAACACAGTCTCCAACTGTTTGAAAGGATGTACCGGAACCCACCAGGAGGTTTGGTTGGGGGATGGAGTCCTGAGGGTTGGAAAAGCATTGAGCACTCCCCTCACGTACTTGGATGGTTAGTGTGATACCCCGTTTTCCCGACAAGTCAGGTATGACGTCACGAGTGGGTTTAGGCCGAGTGTTTTGTGATTTCATTGTGTTTTAAGTGCTAAATGGGTGCTTAATATATTTAATTTCATGAATTAATTGTCATTACATTGCCTATATGATTTATTTGACCCATGACTATGTTAATTAAATTATGCTATAACATGTTTGCTTGCTAATAAATGTTTTATTTTGAGTATGTACTTATTTAGAATTATATGAAATCCTTGGACTCAATAAAACATTGAATTAGACCCCAATTACTCACTTACCAAACTTACAGGTCCCAATTGAAGCACTTATATTGATGGAGGACCAAAGGGCAAATTCTCTCTTTCTCCCTCTCCATTTACACGATATAACCCCCTCCCCCCTTCTTCTCATTTCTCTCAACATACACAAAGCTCCAAACCCTTTCTCCTCTTCTTCCCCAAAAATCGAGCCAACCAAGAAGCAAGAAGGCAAGGAGATTTCATCCACAATCAAGCAAGAATTCAAGCATCCAACTCTTCCTTCATCTTATCCTCTCTTTTACCAAGGTATAATGTGTATATATGTATATATGTGTATATATATTTATGTGGGTTTGAGGAATTTATGGATTGAAGCATGAGTTTTTATGATTTCTTCCTTCTAAATGCTTAAATACATGTTTATTGTATATATTTGTGAGTTTAATTGGTTGGGATGATGATTTGGGGTGGTTTTGGAACCACCCCGTCGAGTTGGGTCAGCTCCCTTGTTCTTTTTTTGGTCAAAACATGTCTAAACGGGCGTTTGACTATTCAGTTCATTCACCAAACGGCCGTGTAGAACCCCCCTGGACCTCTGAGAACCTTCAAATGGTCGTTTCTGCTTTCAGACCTATTTTCAAACGGTCGTTTACCTCATCAAACGTGCTTCGATTGATCTGAATTTTTAACCATAAAAACCAATTTGAGTTTAGAGTATTTTCCAATTAGAATCACCTTAAAATAATATCTGAGGACCAAGATATAACCGTTTTAATTTTGTGTCACCACTTCGCCGAAAATCTGCTTTAGTCTAACTTTGAGCCTACGCCATTTTTAAACCGCCTTGAACCACAATTCGATCCATATATCATTGGAAAGGTCTATTTGTGTAATTTCATACCCAACAAACAAAACTCCATTCCAAATTCTAGAACTCGAGTTATTTCCCTTTTTCTACAGTTTGAAGATTTCCGAAAACTGTCAGCTTTTATCAAAACTTACCTAAACCTGTCTCCTTGCATTCCTTTCACCTCCTTGACTCCCGTATATGATTTTTATGAATTTTATGCCTGACTAAGTGATAGTTATGTTATTATTTGACACTCCTTGGTTCTTAATTTCTTAAACTTGATTGTTGACTCCATGCTTTATATGAATTGAATTCGTATGAGTAAATGGCATGGATACGTGACCTCCTTGAGTTTAATTGCATCCCTTAAGTGTTAATTAAATGTCATACATGTTTAAGTGTTACTTGCTTGTTAATTTATTTAGTTATAAAGGTGTTGATATGCATTGAGGTGTTGGTATCGTTCTATTTATTTACATGACTTAAATGATTTGATTGGTAGTTATGTGGAGGCATTAATTGTGCACATGAACACAATCACAACATTTCCATGCTTTCATTATATATCTAATCATTCCATGACACGTTACACCACTTCATGAACACTGTCGTGCCTCCTAATTGGTCTCATATTGAGTCTTGTCTCACGAGTACACCGTGCTTCTTTTCTTATACAATGATCTCCAGGGCGGAGATAACTAGATTGAGTGAGCACTTGGTTTGTCGGTTCCTTTTGCCTTATCGCTTCTCAGGTGAGGAAAAGATAGGTTTTATATATATGCAAACCCTATTACCTATTACGTGAAGTTTTAGCCAAAAACTTTAATGTATATATATATATACTTGTTTATCAAAAGATCAAATATTTTCTTGAAAATAACCCTTGCTTGTGATTGTGTACCTACCTTGTTTCAGCGAGATCTTTCACGTGTCGTGGGGTCCAGGGGCTCGTGTATTGAGAGAACCAGGGAAGCAAGGGCTGACGGCTATCTCTTGCATGAGTCCCACATTGTTGGACCAACCCAGAGATCCACCAGGAGGTTTAGTGGATTGATGGGATTCCGGTTATTGGGAGTCATGAACCCTCTGACCACTGTGTCTAGGACGGTGAGGGCTAGCTACCCAGACCATCAACCCGGAGGAAAAAGGAGTACGTGTGCACTTGAATGAATACCCCGTGTAATAGCGGTAACCTTAACTCTTGCATGATCACTTAATAACAATTCTTGACTTGTACACTATTGAAGAAAGGTTGGAGACTGCTCACTCGCTGAGCCACGTGTAACCACTTATCCTGTTATTGAATTTGAATATCGTAATCCCATGTAATGAATTATTTTATGATTCTCTTTTATCAAAACTTTACACGAGATTAGGGCTTGCATGATTTTACCATTTTCTATATTTTATTTATGCCCTTATTCGCTCAGTCTTGTAGAGACTGACCCCTCCTCTATTTGTCCCTCAGGTTCGTGCAGTTGTTGCTAGGCGGAAGTCGCGATGTCGTGTCCTTGTTCGAGTCTTTCACATGCCTTGTACACCTTGTATATTTATCTTGTCATTGTAATGTTTATTATTTGGGTTTATGAGCCTTTAATTGATAATTGGATATTGAATCGGGACAGGCCACATGCTTAGTTGAACCCGTTGTTAGGTTGTGTGTCGAATATTGAATAATTGATGTATGTTTGGGAGCCTGTGAGTTCGTTGCCTTGATTATTGATATGTATTTACTTCCTCACCGTATGTGTCTTTCCGCGATTTCTTGGTATAGGGTTAGACTCCGCCTAACTAGGATTGCCTTTTCTCTTGTCTCCCGTTCGCTCTGGGTTTGGTTTATATATGGATTTCCCGTTTCATATGTGGATTGTACTCATAGTGTGGGGGATGTGGTGACTGACGTTACGGGTGCTACAGTTAGGGTCGTGCAACCCTTCCATCACTAGAGAAGAGGTTGGTATGATATGATATGGTATGTTTTGTTTTGTTTTGTTACGTTTGTTTTCATACAATATGTCTTAGGAGTAAGGTTGGTTTAAACTCGTACCCGTCGAGTCTTATTATGTTTGGCTTGGTTCATGAAACGGGGATAGATAAAATTTGGTATATTTTGATAAGAGAGTTTGAAAGTTATGTTTTGATATGAAACGTTTGATATGCTATGATATGAACACATGTTACGCTACGTATAAGTTTGTTTTGTTATGTTTTGCTAAACAACCCTATATGTATGTATCACGGGCAAATATTTTGGCGTGTAAAAACTATCCCCAGGTTCATGAACATTACGATTTTAATGTGTTGTGCTCTATTATATATATAGGTGTGTGTGGGTAACCCCTCACTCAGTTAGTGTGACTGACCCTCTCCCTCCCCAACGTTTTTAGCTTGCAGGTTTGCTTTGGAGTTCGAGCTAGGGGGCGTGAGTCGGTCTTTGGAGTCTGTTTTCGAGTCGAGTCTTTTGTATTAGTTAAGTTTGTCTTGCATTCCGCATTCCCGTTTGGTATGTAAGAAGTTTGTATTTGATGAATTGTCATATGTATTAATATGATTTCGGGACAGGTTTCTAGGGACAGATTGAACCGGCGGATTTATGTTTATTGTTGGTTATTCGGGATTAGGTATCTATACTAGTTGAACCCGTCACCTGCTTATGTATGTTTAAATTTTTGTATGGCATGTTTAGGCTTCTGCACTTGTGTTGTTTGAATTTTGTAGTTCAGGGTCTACGTTCCGCCTAGCTTAGGTGTGTGTTTGTTTGTCTCCCATTCGCCACTGTTTGGTTCATGTATGGACTTTCCATTTCGTATGTGGATTAGGCTTTGGTGCGGGGGATGTGGTGACCCACCGTGCGGCGTGCTACACTATAGATTGGAAATAGAAATTACAAGTCAATGATCTATCTTTTGGGATAAAATTTTAAATTCTTCTGCGCTTACATTTCCATTTCCCAACATCATCAACGTAGCAAAGCAGACCACCAGGTACACGCAAACTGCTATGCGGGAACAACAAACAATTATATACAAAGAGAATAAACATTCTTACGAAATCGTCAATTCCATCATCATTAGTTCTTCCAACGAATTCTTTCAGTTTATCCTCAATGTTTACTCGAGAGACGTTGTTTCCCTTATCGCCAAAATACTTGCTCAAGGTATTTGATTTAAATTTGTCTGATAATAGGACAGGATGACCGGCGTGTCGTAAGCCAATTAAAATGCTGAATTCCTCCGGACAAAATTAAACATTTTGGCCTCTGAATTTAAATTTATTCGTGCTATAGTTGTAGTAATCCAACAGGAAACCAACTCTGTTAATAGTTCTCGAATGACCCGTTGCCCCGATAAGGGCATCCACGCTTATCCCGCGCTACAAACCTAACTTGTATATGAAACAGTTATCCATATACGCACCAAGTCAGAGCAAGCGGTGATAAACGAACAATCTAGTTAGGTGGTACTAGACTCGCAACAACAAAATTAAAACAAACACAACAACAATGCGGAAACTTAATCATACATCAAACATGAAGATTCAACATAATTTGAATACATCAAACATAATTCCATAACTTTATAAATTCGACAAGTAAATGACCGTCACGGTCTAACAGATGATTGCTCAAAATACGGGAATGTAAATCATTCCAATGACCAACATGGTCCATCAAGCATAAAATCCTGTCCAACATACAGCAAACTAATTAATCCATAAATCAAATCCATAAAGCATGACGTAAAGTACGCGGAACGAGTAAACAAAGTTCAAACTAGACATCGATGACAAGGCTCAAGAAAGACCCCGCCTAACTTGACTCCAAAAGTGACCTGCGGACACGAAGGATAAAGGAGGTTAGTTCAAAAGGAACCGGTGAGGAAAAAGTACATAAGATACACGTATTTATAAGGGTCAATGCATGCAAACTCAAAGATATTCATGATCCACTAAGTTTTGAAAACAATGCAAGGTTTTATAATTCATGGATCATAAACCATACATAACCGACTCGACGAGTTCAAGCACTCCAACCTTATTTCCCAAACCAAAGTAAATCGAACCAATCCATCCGTCACATCGTTGATGCCGAGGGTGTACAACCCCCGAACATCCACACCATGGAAAAGTCGGTCCATGAAACCTTGTTCTCCCCAAGAGTACTTCAACCTCGAAACCTCCTCAGAGTTTTAGCAATCTTGTCCACAAAGGGAACTTTGTAAGGAAGCATCCATCAGCCCTAGCTTTCTCGGAATGCCACTTACCTCCATCCCCGAGCGCTAAAAGATACAACCAAGCAAGCGTCCTTGCAAGGTCCAACATAACCTCGCTATAAAAACCACACTATCTCGTATATCCATTTTCAAACCAAAGAGAGATTTTGGGTACATGTCCCATATATCAAAGCTATGTAATACTTGCAAATTGTTTTCCATATGCAAATATCAATAATACGAGCAAAGCTCACGAAATCTGGCCTATAAGGGTAAAAAGCCGGGTCATTTGGGCAGGATTTAATCTGATTGGATCCCAAATTTGGGTAAAATTGCAATTGGGTCATATGTCAACTGATTTAGCTTAAAAAGGTGAACTTTCCAACTGGTTTTGTAAAATGGCCATAACTTCTTCGTTCAGAATCCGATTTGAGTGATTCAAGCACCCACGAACTCGTAATTAAATTTCCCAACCAATTCCATGATTAAAAGACCAATTTATAGGCTGAAAATTAAATTTACCAATCTATCCTTATTTTATTTTATCCCCAATTAACACGTTCGGTTCTTTAAACATCAAGACATGCTCAAACACCAACAATAATCATCCAAAAGCTTAAATAACAGTCACGTAGGCACGTATTCTCATATAGCAAGATCATCATGCAATTCACAAGCCCAACAAACCCAAATATAAACACATACAAGGAAATTTAAGCACAAAACGGTAAATCATACTCACACGTATCCAAAAGTACCTTGATCGAAGAGCGGGCGTCACACTGTGCTCCCAAGAAAGAACCAAATGGAGATTTTTGGACTGCTTCCAACTGATCTAGAGACATTCGGGATTGAGTTTGGGAATACTCTCACTGAATTTGTCCAACGAGCACCGATGCAAGATGGAAAATATACGCTTCTTCGAAGTCGGCACATTCTCAACGTCAGGGCTATTTACCTCTGAAATTTTTCTCTTTCCCTTGCTTGTTTCAGCATGGGAAGGAGCAATCATCGAATGAACCGTCGACAATGAACGGACCATCTATCGACAAAATATCATTTCAATGTTTAATTAAAGCATCTTAACTTCGGATGAATGCGCCAAATGAATGGGGAAAAGCAAAATTTTAAAAAAATATTGAAACTCTAGTTTAATTTGTAGAGTTAAGTTAATCGATTACCAAATAGCTTTTGGAGTCGAATGGAAACGATGGGAATTTCAGACAATTTATTGAAGAAAAATAAGGTACTTTCCTCTTCGAACGTGGTATTGCCTCCGATTAAGTGGAAAAGTGGGGTGCGACATGGGGGAGTGTGAGGTAACTGGTGGAAGGCGCTCCTCGAGCGTGGGTTGGTCAGCGGTGGAAGCCAAGGTCTCCGACTACTTCTTCTACAATTGCGACGATTTTTAAATGGGCTAATAGGCGGTGGTCATCGATGAACGACGATTTCAGAAGACGGTAGTGTAGATTTCAAAAAACCGTCGGTGAAGGAGAAACGGTGATTAAAGGGATATGACTTGTCAGTATTCAATTTCATCAAGAGCACTATGATACTTTTACGCATTTTGGAGAATTTAGGAAAAATATATTGTGTATTGGGGATCTAAAATAGGTAAATTTCAAATTGGGAGGGGATAAGTTTTTTTGTCTTATTAAGGATCAATTATTAATTTACCGGAGAATTAATACTAATATTTTTTAAAATTAAAGAAAATACGAAAAGTTGAGGGTCTAAAAAGATTAGAGTCCCATTCTCCATTTTTAAAAAAATAAAATAAAATTGCGTGTTAACGGTACTGTGTGTTGTTAATTTACGAAAATCACGTTTTTTCTTAACTAAACACAAATTTTGATACAATATGGACTAATAATAGCTGGATCCGACCCATCAGTTGCCCTACCACTCTCCAATGCCCATAGCTACAGTAACAGAGTCCCTCTCTCAGTATTACACTCTGCTTCACTGCCTGATAATAAGCCTCAAAATAAAAAATCAACCTCTGCAATTTTCTTTGACGCAACACGCACTGGAGAGAGGAGTTTGATGGCAGAGAACTGTGGATTCGAGAAAGAGGGAGATGGGAGAGAGCCAATAAGTCCTTCAATCCCTTCCGGAAACGACACCGTTTGGGTGGACGTCTCGTCTCTCCTCGGACTCGCTTGCAACGGTCCGTTTCTGTTTCCCTCTCTCTAATTGCGATCAGTTTTTAGTTTTGGCGTTGATTTTATGGATAGTTTAAAATTTGATTTGGGGCCTGAGGATTGTGTAATGGGAAGTAATATTTGCTCTTTCATTGATTTGTATGTTTACTATAATTACACCTTGATGTTGATTGTCTGTTTCTTTCTTTAGATGACATTTGTGTATGATGAAGTATTCATTTAGAATGGACTGGTGAATATATATTGTGTGGTGTCTGCTGCCACTACAAGTACTAGAACTTTTCAACTATTTATGTATATTTATTTATTTCATGTGACAGAAATTTTTGGAGCCATGGATACGGTTTGAACTGCTACCCAATTTCATGGATCATTTTCCTTATTGTTTCAATATTTTGGAATTTGCTATGGGACTACGAGATAACCTATGATGCATGGACACGGACACGGCGACACGGACACGACACGACACGGATACGGCGACACGGATTTTTTCTTGAATTTCCCACGTAAGGAGTGTCGGACACGAGTGTCCGACACGACACGACACGACACGGCGAAATGATATTTTTAGAAGTGTCCGTGCATCATAGGAGATAACCTATTTAATTATCTCATGAAAGCTTGACAGGAAGATGGAAGGATAATCTAAGATATTTCTTGTGATGGTGGTTTTTGTCCTAAAAGTGAAGGAATAAGAAGAACATACCTTCATTGTGCAAATGTTCCAATGTTTGAAATGTGTTAGTTCTTTGGTTCGAGATGACAAAGACCACGTATTGCATAGATGAATTACATTCGGAAATAGCAAATAAGAGGAATCAACTCCCTAGGGAACTCCTAAAATATCACAAAAATCAGTTAATTTCACATTGCAATTATTTTAAAGAACCAAATCGTGACTGTTAGCTTGGATTACAGATGGAGATTTTTCATCCGAGTTTAAACTGAGAAATGGAGGTCACAGATTTATATGAAATTAACATGAATTCATTGTTATTTAGGCAAGATAATGTTGCAATATACAGATTTTTGTACGTAATATGCGTTATGATGTGAATTGTTCCAAGGTAGCCAATCAATATGTAACCAAAGGTTTAATTGCATGAAATAGTATCATGCTGTGACAAAGTCGAAGCATAATAATTGTAGCTTAAAACTTGCTCCGATACCATCTTTGATTTTGGGTTTGTTGAGAGAGGTCAGAGGAGAGAGAATAAGAGAATAAAGGAAGTGCATGGTTCCACCCGTGGCATACATCCATATTGCAAATGCTGAAAGGGGCTAAAATATATTTATCTGAATCATATCTCTTATGTTAAGATTAGAATGATGACCTATAAGTGAATTAAATATATGAAGAAATAGCAGGTGGAGGGGATCTCTCCCAAACCTGATTGAGAATGTTGCATTAAATAATTAAATACATATTTTTTGTGATCTTGCAATTATATAAAATCTTGATTCTCAACATTTTGCTTATGAATTGCTTGGATGTCAGATTTATGAAATTGGAATCTGTTTCATGTTTCTTTGCACCGTAAATCAGACAAAAATTATGGTATATTTGAAGTTACAGAAATTGGAAGAAACTAGTAAATTGGAAGTTTCAAAATCTTCTTTTGGGTATGAGAAAAATAAAAAGATAGCTATTCTCGTTTCCTTAGAAAGCTAAGATCTGATATAGCCTGTTCTTATTTTCCCCTTGTAGCAACAAATTACTACTCTCTATAGCAGAATACTATGGACATTTGTAGAAGTGAATTACGTATTAGGTTTTGATATTGAGATGTGTGATATTTTATTCTTGGATGCTCCTTTGATTGTATGGAGTTTGTGATTCATTCAATTTGGTGTTTGGGTGGTGAAAGACACTAGTATTTTGTCTCTCATTATAAAATCTAGACTTAACTTGCATTAGTGATCTGTATTTGCTTTATGTTTTCCCTTACCAATGTTCTTGATCATATACAAGATAAATGACTAATTGACTTTTTTTTTTCTTTTTTGTGTGTAATATGGCTACAGATCTCCGAAATGATGAGCTCATAAGTGGGGAAAACTTTAATCTTTTCGCAGCCATGTCTGCATTAGAGGTAATGCTTTTCTGTCTAGACGAGATACTGCAAACTTGGTTATAGGGTATCTTGCACATATAATAAGTTGAAGGCTATGACAGCACGAGTGATTAAAGAAAAGATGGGTTTAAGTGGTTGTCAGTTATATGATGTTTTTAAATTGGACTTGTACTCTGTTCCGTGAATTCTGTTGAAGTATCACTGTAGTGAGAGGATATTATATGTCAGATCTTTCATAATAACAATGTTTCCAATTTACATTGCATTGATATCTCTTGTACTGGGTATTTCAGTTTAGCCATCAGTTTAGAGATGAATCGGGGACATTGAGACCTATATCATTTTCTGGTTAACAATCAAAAATGAAATTTTGAGTATATCTTTACATTGTAAATACTTTTCTAATGGTGTGGAAATCTTCCTGAGAGCTCATTAGGAATTGTTTAGAAGTACAAGTACACTAAAAGTATATTGATGACTTGCTACTCCTCAAAGTTTATAATTTTATTCATGTTTGAATATTCTTTGCTAATGGTAATAAGACTGTTACTTTCTGCTTGATCTTCTATGCATTTCCAGAAGAAATTTACTTCTGTGATTCTGTGTTTAATTTTTTCCAAATTTGCTGGTTTCAAACCCAGATGTTTGTTGGGCATAAATGTTTCTCTTTATTATGCAGAAACAGCTGTTCCCTGTAAAGTATTAGAACAATTTTTTTCTTTCACACATATATACAAATATCTGGCAGTGCAATGTGCACATATATATAGTTATAGTTATATGTATATGTATTCGTACATGTTATTACTTGTATCTTCTTCGTTTGTTCTGTTTATATGTTTTACTGATAAAACTTGCATATGTTTAGATAATGGACCCAAAGATGGATTCAGGTATTGTTTCTACATATTATTCTGTTGATGAAGCCATTGACAGTGGTGCTGCTCCAGTTCCATTGAGCTTTGATAGAAGAATTGATACTCAACGTGTTATTGATATAATGGATCATCTTCTAACTTGTGAGGTATGCTGCTACTAACTTCATAAGGCAGTCTGAATAGCAGCTGTGGGTGGTGAGCAAAAGCATTTCTAACTTGTGCATTTCCTCAATGCAGGCAACATGGCATAAAGGAGGGTCATTAGCTCAAACCATTTTCTCTTGCATCTACCTTCTTAGGCCTGAGAGAACTTCATCTCATGCCCTGCTGCATTCTTTCTGTAGAGTTGTACGTGCGACTTGCAATGCTCTTGTTTCAGCTGTTGCAGATGCACGGACAAATGAAGTAAAGTACTTCAACGAATCTTACCTTTTCTCCTTTAAATATAGTTCTCTTAACAGTATCACAATTTATTGATTCTCTAAATGCTTTTACGTAGAAGAACTTGAGCAAGTACTTTTACAGCAACTGCCAAAAATTCTCTTACAGAAGAAGCACTTACTTGAATTTTAGCTGTTTCACCTATCTCAGTTGCAAGTACACTCCATGAACTAGCTTTTTACCTGAATGATGGAATTTCCGATAGTCTTAAAATCTTTCTCACATCTTAGGATGCTGTTAATAGGAAAGCATTATAATTACTATTTAGACGCTCTAATCTATCAGCCATCACAAATAACAAATTCATGTAAAAATGGAGTGAAGTACTTTTCATGTGACCCAGTATTGTTTCGTACTGGGAGATTAGATTGGTGGCACTTCTAAGAGTTCCTTTAAAGGAAAACCTAGACTCAGTTAGACGTTACCCTTGGGCTGCTTTCTGCTTCTAGCTATTTGAGCTCAAAATTAGCAAAAGCATTTAAACCTATAGGCAAGGACTCAAAGATGCTTGAATCCAGCAGAAAGCATTAAAGGGCTGTTCTTAAGCATTACAAACCACCAAATGTGTATGTTATCAATGTATACTGCTTTATGATCCAGACTGAAGAACTTGCGTCCTTATTTTAGTGAGGAAAAAAAAACAAAACTAGGATTCTCTTAATCACAGCTGTTTCATGTATGAATTACTCCCCAAATATCAACAATGAATAAGATGCTACCCACCAACTTATGTACCTATCTTCTTTTATTCCAAAATGCCATACAACAAGAAAGCAATATGAAACAAGCTGGATACTGTGACCCTGAACTAAAAACTTGGCTAATTTCACTTTTCGAAATTTAAAAGTGGAAAATTATAATTAATATAATGTGTATCTAACTTGTTGGGTCACGCTTTAGGAAGTGGGAACTGTTTTACTCAAGACCTTGAAAACTGCTTGCACAAATTCTTTGTTCGTCTTTAATTTATAACTAACATCTTTTTCTGACTTGATAGGCCGCCTTTTCTGGAATGTCATTTGTTCCTAATTATGACGTCATCTGGGATTGAGAGTAGACATTACTTGCAAATATTTATTGATGTGCGCTGATAGAAATTATTGCTTTTTTCTTGCATATGTCTGTTTTTCTGCAATAACAAAGTGGGATTGTTCAGGAAGAAGAACTTTTTATTATTGCTTATGGTCTACCGTTAAAGGCCGATGGAGATGAGAAATGCTTGTCAATTCTACATGCAGTGGAAGAAACTCTTTCTCGGCAATTAAAGGCTTGTAAAGCACCATTGTCTAAAAGGAAAGCTATAGAAGGTAAATACATAGTATTTATGATACTTTAAGCAATACCAGGATAAAGAATGGATTTATATTTTCCACATTTAAGTTGTGAAAAGAACTATGCACACATCAAGATGGAGGGGCATAATTACTTTTTGGCATCAAATGGGAAAAGCAACTGAAACCTCTTCATCCTTTTCTTAGCTGCTTAAGGTGGTGCCCTTCTTGATGATGGCTACTCTACACTCTACTGTAGAGCACATACTTGAAAATTTATTTTGGCACTTCCGTCTATAAAATAAATGACGCTACTGAGGAGGCTAACTAAAACTCAAGCAAGAATGGATTAAGTTGTTCCCTTTGCATGGTTGGCTAGCATGTACGAATTGAATTCATTAAATATTTAGAAATTTATACATCAGAATAACTGTTTTCGAGCTGGTAATTAGAGAATCAGCCAGATAAACTTATTTTGTGCAGTAAATAATCTTCATGACAGCTTTTATCGTGTGCAAATTCTCTGTCATTGAATTTTTATTGATACCGTTGCCGTCTGCATCGCTGATTTTCTCTCCTCCTTTAGGGTCGCTTATTTGATTCTTCAATTACATGTGTCGTATTATGCATCTGGATGTAGATATAATTTACGTAAATCATAGCTGAAACTTTAGCTTACATTTTTGTGTAAGGAATTAATAGCGAAGAAAAATTACTGTGAGCTCAGTGCCTTAAATCTGAATGGATTTTCTTGTTTTTATATATATAGTTCTTTGATATGATTCACATGTGAGTTTATTTTATGCAATGATTTGCATAACTTATTGCCTACTGTGATGTCTGTAAACCTTTGGTTTTATTTCTTTCAGCAACTAAATCTCGATTTTAAGTTTGTTACCTGTTTCTGTGCAGATGTAGAGCCACTGCAATCTAATCTCGATCTTGAAGAAGGGTTCTGCAAAGCTGTTTTATGCCGCTTACGCTTTCGTAAGGTCTTATCTTTTGACTTGTATTATTTATGATATTTTGTCTTGCATAATACGTATCAGATGCAGTTGGCTTGCTTATATGAATCTGTTCTCTTAGATTTCTCTGTTAAATATTTTTTTGTGCTAGTAGTTGCCAGGAGGTTTTAAAGTGCTAATTATAGGCTATCAGAATCTGGCTTTTACCCATTAAAATTTGTTTGAACATGGAATTTCTAATTTGACCATTGCCATTGAGTGACCATTTGCCCATAACACCCTCCCTCATTCCCAGCTCGCCTGTTTTCCTAGAAACAGATCTATGGCCATCAAAAGAAATGAGATCATCAAATACACGTATCAGGAAATGAGCTATTGCTCAAATATGTTGATAATCTAGAAATGCATCAGTAAATGTTTACTCTCCGGATGATTATCTGATTCATCAAATTTTATGATTTTGAATGTTCAGTATGGCAGAACTATCATCTACGTGTGAACAAATGTTAAAATGTATTAATTGAAATTTAACTAATATTGTTCATCCTGTTCGAAGAATTGTATATAAGTTGATATCAAGTAGGATTAAGAAGTTGAATGTGATAGGATTAATCATATGTATTTTGTGTTGTAGAATTAGGAATCTTAGTCACTTTGAATTTGCATGTTAGGCTCTCTGTCTGTCATTCTCATTGAATAGATGCATATATTTGTTTCACCTGTATTGGAATATGAGATACAAGGACCAACATTGCACCATAACTCACAGAAAGATTATTTCCTATGAGTTGGTGGTAAATACCTGGGTAATTTATGTATTGGTAAATTATGCTGGAAAACAAATAGTGGAAATAGATTTTAACTCCCATCATACCAGAGAATTTGGTACAGTAATTCTCTCCAATATAAGGTAAAAAGCATACTGAGACAAAGAAGGGGAAACAGATGAACCAAAGTGCGGTTCAAGTAGCAACTAAGACTGCTGCATCAGAACATTTGTGATACCTGGGAGGCTATGATGCACGGACACTTTTAAAATATCATTTTGCCGTATCTTGTCATGTTGGACACCTTGTCCGACACTCCTCACGTGCATAGTTATGAAAGGCGCTCGCCTCGGGTGCCCCAGGTGGCTGCCAGGCGAGGGTTGGGAACCTCTCTGGGGACAGGCCAGGCGAATTACGGCAGGCCGTCAGAGGCGAGCGCCTTTTCTCGCCTGAGAAGAAGGCGAGGCAATGAGATTTGTGGCCTTTTCTTGTGTTAGGTTAATTGACATTTCTTTTAAGTTAAGTGGGCTAATTATGGGCCAACTTCTAATAATAAATATGTGGGCAGACTTTTTAAAGTTAAAACAAAAGGACTATATAACAAATAAGATTAAAACCTAAGTTTTAAGATAAAAGAAAACAGAATGAACTTTTGATATTTATGATTTGTTTTTTTGAATTCTAAATTAATTTCACCAAATTTAATATAAAAGATCTATAATATTTTATTTTTAATATTATATCGCCTCGTTAGCCTTTTTGTCGCCTGTCTCTCAGGCGCCTCTCGCCTAGAAAAAGTTCCTTTCCTCTCGCCCGCCTCTCCTTTCATAACTATGCTCACGTGGAAAATTCAAGAAAAAATTTGTGTCGCCGTATCCGGATCGTGTTGTGTCCGTGTCTCCGCGTCCGTATCCGTGCATCATCGTGCCAGTTATGAAGTATCTTAAAGTGGTTAAAGGTTTTCTACTAAAAAATGAGCAGCATTCCATTTTTGTGGAAGTCGTAACATAAAGCACGAGAGAATCTAATTAATGAGTGCTGTTATGACGTTTAATCATTTTTTTTTTTCTAGTTACCACTTATCTAGTAAGATAATTAGGCATTGAAATTGTTTTAGCTGTCATGTATTTTTCAAGATGTCCTTTACGTTTCCAACATGGATTTTTCGCGCATGATGCCTTTGAATATTCCTCCAATAACATTTGCCAAATCCTCTGTTTGCTCAGCACTTTTACCACGTGCTTACTTGTATGAGGAGACCTCAAGGAAAAGGGTTGGAGTTAGCTAAGAAGCATATTGTTTCCTGCTTGTCCGAGCTTGATTCCATGCTTAAATCAGAAGAATTTCTGAGACACAACTGTGCCCGTGCAACTTTAGAAGATGAAATAGAAGATAAAACAACTGCCTCTGGTTGTCAACCAATTGGTTTTGATTCTACTTTAAACAGTAGGTCAGCAGCTCCAACTCCACCCCGTTCAGTGAAACTACTCAGCTGGAGAAAGGTGAGTGTCCAGGAACTGCAGTGGAGCTACTATTAACTCATTTTGAGAAGTTAAAGAATACTTTTTTTTTCTGCTTTACTTGTACCAGGCAGTTAATTATTTCCAGAAGCTTCTCCATGATATAAACATTATCTGTTCCTACTCTGTGGATCCTGGTTTTGATGGTGCCTTGCGCTATGTGGTTGACTTTCAGAAGTTCCAACCAGATTTGGTTGCTAGAGCTTATATCCAGGTACCTTCTAGTGCTTTTCCTGTTTTATTTACCAATCAATTCATAGCTGTTCGATACTCATTTGTTACATGTGATTCTTTGAAAATTGTATTCACCCCAAAAAGAATAAACCTAGAAAAATGACTGAATCCATGAAGATAACATTATACCAAATAATGAATGAAATATTTGATATCAAACTTTGGCCTCCTGAAATATAATTTATTGAAAAGATGGGTAAAGGGACAGTTGAATAACACATAATGAAGCTAAAGCGTGTGTGAGAGCTGGAAGCAAGATAAAGAGTGCCTAAATGAGTTGAGTATATAGCATGGAATGAGGTTGAACAACGAAATATATTTGATATTTTGATTAAAAACAATACTTGTGAAAACTATGGTATATGAGGATGTTGGGGGCATATGAGGATCCAGTGTATAGCTGAGAATTTCTGAAAAAGGTTATAGAAGAAGTGCAGTAGTTCACTGCTGGGGGCAATAGTGTGTTTAGAAACTACAATGAAGATTTAATGTCGAGATTATAGTGTTAAGATGATTTCATAAGCAAACGAATACAGATAGGATTAGAAAATATCAAGTTACAGGGATCATTTGAACTATTGTTGATGGTGAATCTAGGGAACTAATCCAACTAAAATACCGGAAATGATGCAGTGTATTTAAAGACATTTGGTATACGTTGACTATGTAATAACTAATAAGCTTTGATATAGATCATATGATGACAATGATCCATTTGGATGACTTGTGTGATATGGTTTTTATGAAGCGGAAACACTTTCTTGCTCTACATACATATTTATTTTGAAAACCGTCGTAAGTCTATACCTTAGCTGTTAATTCTCTCGGATAAAGCAGAGATGTAGTTTTTGTGTTTGTACATTGTAGTGTCATCTGCAAACAAGGGATCCAACTTACCTGCGTCTCAGGTCAGCTGCTGATACTTAACTGTACGGTCCCTGCCAAACAATAGTATACATACTAAAAACCAAACTACATATTGACTGGTTACCTGCTTGGGCATTAAGGTTCTTATCGCTTTTGTGGAGTTTTTACTAGCAACCAATTTTATACCTCACATGCTAATCTTGTATTAACATAATCACTTTTGATGAGAAGGTGAATATGTCATATTGTGATATGGAAAGACATTTGTTGCTAGGAATTTACTGTGTTTTTGTGTTACGACTTTGAATAAAGTTTAATCGTTGATCGTTATTTTAATGTCTAAGTTACATGGAGTTATTCATTAGTAAGATTTTATTTTTGTTATTTTTAAGTAAAGAATTATTGTCTGTGCATTGGATTCTCATGCGGATAACTAATGGACAGCTTCTGCTGGTACAAGATGGGAAGCTCTATGGACGTGAAACTATGTTTGCTGTTATTTGCAAAGCTGCCCTACTACCTGAAGGGGCAAAGAATCATGATATCCAGAAGAATGAGACTGTCGCACAATTAGGGCAGGTGACCTTAAAGACGCCTTTCTGATAATAGAAGTGTTCCTCTACATTGCAAAACGTCCAGATAACCTTTGGCTTTGGGTTTATATGATTACTGAGAAATTATTTTTATGACAGTAAATCCGTAACTACACTTATACATCATTTAATTGTCTTTTGAACTGGCATCATATTAGTTAATCAGCTTTCATTCTTTTTCATATTTGAAGTAGTTGCTTGCTTTAAATTTATTTTCCACACTTTTCAAGATGACACGTACGAAGTCATTTTCTATGGAATGCAGTTATCAATCAGTTTGCTTAGAGTTCTCTGTACCAACACTGCATGGCAAAGGCGAAAACTTGGGAAGATCTTACAGGATTGGCGAATAATATATGTGCAGGTTTGTCTTAGTGCGTACTCATTGAAATTGTTTAGATGCTGGTTTCCAGGACCATGCTGTTTGTGCAGTTATATAGTTATTTTATCAGTTTCCCTGATTGAATATGTCCCTTTTAGATTGCAAACCATTTAAGTGTTTTTAAGAAATTGTGACCGGTCGATCTAACTTTACCCAGAATTTCAAATTAGTAACATGGACTTGTGATTGAGCATCACATTTATTATTTATTTTTTGATATTCAGGTAAAGCCTTTTTTTTACTTTATCTGAAGCACCAACAGAAAATTGAGCAAAATATCAATAGCTAAAAATTGAGATATAAATTTTACTTGAAACAAGATACTCGAGCAGAACAGCGAAATGGGTTAGAATTATTCCCGGAAAATAGCAGTTGCGTCGGATTAATATGGATCCCTTTCAAAGTGAATTGAGACATTGATGGTTTCAAGGGATTGGCTCGAAAATTAATGGCTCTGGTGCTGTTCCTTGATGGCTTTGGTTGGGGTGGCACTGGGTCCAATACAAAATGTAAATTTGATTTTCTTTACTCTGATAAATTAATATATATAGCAAAATCAATTATTGTAGTTGAAAAGCTTATTGTTAGGCTACCACGATATACCCTATGAATTATAAATAATTCCATTGTTTATTAGAGAAAAATACACAACTTGGCAGATTTCTATAAATAATTGAAAAGTACTAAGTTACTATATATAATTCATATTATTTGAAATTTCGATAAGATAAAATTTCTTTGACATGTTATCTTCAAGAACACTAATTGTTTGGTTATGGACAGTGAAAGTAAATTTAAAAATAATTTTTGATCGTTTTATCAAATTTTTCCAAATAAAATTTTAGGGCAATTTGGTTAGATGGAGCAGACTCTTGTGGGTACTTTATTTCAACTTTGAAAAGGGAATGGTAGAGTATGCAGTTTAGTTTTTCTGAGGGGAGGTCATTTCATGATATGCAGCAGACAGATTTTAATCTGTCACTAAATTATCTGTTATTGAAGCGTCCTACTCCCTACCCCAGAACAAGGAACAAGTCCATCTTAATAATGAAAGACAAAGTAAGCGGTACCAAGTTGAATTTGATTAGCTAATTGTGCTCATGTCTGACTTAAGCTCTTTAAGGCTTTGATTACTAAAACTTTCTTGGGACTTAATAACGTTTTTGTTGTTTCCTTTTTTCCTTAAACAGCTTGAGTTGGCTTTTAGAAAGGAGTTCGGCGAAATTACTAGCACTTCAGTTGATCAGGTAAAGGTTTTTACGTTTTCTGAAAAGCCGTATGCCATTTTCATTTTTCGTTATCTTGTAATGTTATTAGTTGTCATCTAGTCTGCTAATTCATTAATGAATTCAGGACAGGGTCATTATCATGAGACAGTATGTCATTTTGGGTTCTAAGTTTGAGTTTTATTTGTTTCCCTCTGTTTGCATAACCAGGGACCCACCTTTACAATATCAAATACAGATGCAGAACACATGATTCAGTGAAACATTCTCAGTTGTTTCTTTTGAAGCATTAATTGAACTAGTCGCTGATCCTTCTCTGTGCTTCACAAGTTTTTTTTTTTTTTCTTTTCAAAGAGTTCTCTGTACTTCACAAGTTGCATCAGGTGTTGTCTTGTTTAGTGGTTTTAAGTTCTTCGTGGAGCAATAAACACAGGCCCCTGTTGAAACAAAAAGAAAAATTGATTGTGAATTAGGAATGTCATTCTGAAAGTTTGATCCAGCGTAGCTTCTTGTAGATTTTTAACCCCTAACCCTTTCATTTGTTGGAATTGGTAGATCGTGAAAAACATGATATATTATGTTAGCGGAGGAAAATTGAAACATCCCCTTAGGTGAAATCATGTGTTATTGTTATTTGATAGCCTTGTTGTCTAAATCTGGATTCTTGTGGTTCATGGATTTGGGAAAGAAATGTCGATTCCATGGCAGGGGGCTCGATTCTATTGAATTTCTGTTTCTGATCGGCAAAGAGAGAGTGTGTAGCTCTTCATTCTTCGTTTGGGTTCAAAAGCACTTTAGACTCAAAAATATAAACCAACACATTGAGCTAGTGCATAGTTGTTACGATCACAAATTGATCTGTGGTACAATCATCCTCTGGAGCTAAAGTACATGACACAATGCAAGGCACGGACTCTTAACTAATTAAACCCACTACATGAAAATGCATCCACATTGATATATGGTCATACCAATAGTGCCAATAAGTTTTAACAAGATAATCCACGTGACAACTAGACATAAAAGACAATATGAATGATAATTTGTTCAGCATCACAGCAACTCAGCATACTTTAAATTTCAATGTATTGAAACAATATTTCTGCATATTTCAACAAATATCAATAAAAAAGAGGAGAAACTTTGATGTGCGAACGGAAAGTGTGATGAAGGAACACAATCTGTTGGAAGAAACTGACTGGTAGAAGAAAATAAGAGAAAGAAAAAAAATCTAATGGCAGCAACAATAGAATTGGCCTTGGGGCAGGGAATGCTAGATTAATGGGTACCAGCCCCCTTTTCAACTTCCTAATTTTCTCCTACAAATAACACCTTTTAGGCATTATTTGCCTTTGGTCTTTAGCCCTGGAAGTCTGAACTGTGAATCAGCATGAGGTGTAAGGAGTTACAACTACGAGGTACTGGTTGAATTGTTCGTATGTGGGCCTTTTGTACAAATTCCTGTTGTATGGACTCTTGAGGATGGATTATCAGATGTTTGTGAGCTATTGATGAAGCAAGATGCCATCAGCACATGCAGCACAGATGCACATGCCATGGTCGCTTCTGAAGATGGACAAATTGGAACAGTTTTAGCTCAACACTCCTTGTATCCATATGTAGTCAAAGTTATTCAGGGTTCGTCAAAAGCTGAAGCTTCTGACAAGGACTGCTCTTTTAGCAGATATTATCCATGCTTATGTGCTGTCCTCCGCTGTCTGATGTGTTTCAGTGTGCTATGTTTGCATGTGGAGTTTTATAGATGCTAGTTTAGCAGAACAAGATGTTTGATGTGACAGTTTCTGCTTGAGTGTGAGATTATTCTTTTTGATGAATAAATTATGGGGAGACATATATGTCTGTTGTATTCACAACTGAGCAGCTTAACCTTTTAGGTGATGTTCTAGACTAGAATATCATGCTTGCACTTTCAGTATTTTCCTCCAAAAGGATCCAAACTCTGGACAGAGTGTTTTATTAGTTAAGTGGCATTTTACCAAAAGCAGTGTAATTTAAAAGTACTTGATTATTTCAGCTAAGTTATACCAATTTAAGTACTTGATTATTCCAGCTAAGTTATTACCAATTTAACATACTATGTATCCACTTTTACTAGGAAGCAGTTTCCTTTGGAGTACTGTCTCTGCTCCATGGGATGATGAACTTGCTTTATTGTTTTCTGTTTTCTGTTTCATTAGTACTTTTTTCTTGCTTTGATAATATTGGGCTGAGGAAGGAAACTTCACTGTTAAATGACTATAGAGCAAGACTTTCTTCGTGTGTGCTGTCACCTTTACCAGTGTGGTTGTTCCTTGTCTTATGTAAGAGTTTTTTTTTTCTCTACAATTTATCCGTGATAACCAATTCTTTCTCTTGTGCAGAACGTGTCCTTAACGATCTGCAAAAACATCCTTATTTGGGTGGAGGAACAAACGTATTGGATAGCTTTGCGTTTCCTTGTGCTGGGCTTTGAGTTAGAGCTGTACTCTACCAGTGAATACTGCATGGTGTATTGGTACATTTATGTTGTCCTGATCAAACTTGCTGAAAAAACTCATCTAAGATTGATGCTGGGCAATGACTCGAGTGAGTTAATTCTCTCTTTTTCCCATGCCTGGTTTAGAATAGTCATGGGATTTGCAAATATGTTATGTGCTAATTGCAATTGATCTGTGCTATCCCTTACTAACATAACCCTGAAATTTGGTTTAAGGAGATAATTTTCTTGTTTTTCATTGGTTTTCTTATAGTTTGTGCCATTTTTGTGCTTACGGTAAATAATTAAGAATGAAGTTAATTAGTCTTGGTGGAATTGTGATATGAAAGCTTTTTTGCATGGGGCAAGGAACAATCAACTTTATCTTTATGTTTCATGTAGAATGCTTCATGCACATGCCCTTTGCAAGGACGTTTTGCAATAATAGATGCTAGAAAACATGACTGGACACTTATCATGACCACTTCAATGTGCTGCTGGATGTTCTTTCCACTTTAAGCCTTCGCGGAATTATTTAATCAACTAGTGATGTTTGTAGCTTCCATTTGTGCAAATTAAGATGATGACTATGAAGTGCCTCCTTTGCAGATCGACGGAAATTGAAAAAGAAGAGAGATTTCGTGAAGGATGTGGGAAAGGATTATCACATTCCACCTGTGGTCATGTTACTTCAGTGCTATATATATGTTGCAGAAGGGCTTATGATGGTAATTATCGTCTTATAGTAATTGTCTGATTCGATTTTTTAACCTGTAATGTAAGATCATATATTCTATGATTTAATTCTGATGTTACAAAGCTGCAACTAGGTTTTAACTATGGTGAGCTACATACACTAAGAGTCATGATCAAAACGGGTTAGCAGGAGATTAGAAGAAATCTGGTTATTTTTCTCAATTAGAATGAGTCTGGGTCGATGTGAAAGGGTGCAAGTAAATCAGGTCTTGTGAAAAGATGTAATGCTTAGGAATTATGAACAGTACTCATGTGAAATTCTAATTATGTTAGTGATCCTAATATATTAGTTTAATGATGCTGACTTAAAAAATATCATATGATTTGCTTCAATTAGTTTTTACACAAGCAGACGGGGGCAAGAGACTGAAAGCTTTGAAATTCAAAAGGCTTTAGCCTTTTAGGGAGCTGTTGTCATAAACTAAATTGAGGGATTCTATCTAACTTCTATATTATATCCGAAATTTTCAGATGCTTGCCTCTTTAAGGAATGAGAACAAAGTATTTCTTTGTCTGGGTCCTTTCAACGGTGAGCAGGAGGTATTTTTCCCTACTTGTTCATCTTTCAAATTATGCAATGCGTAAAAGTAGCTAACCACTCCTTTGGGCACATGCTATATTGCATATATCATGTTGTTTGTTAGAGATGTGGAGCATCTTTCTTTCAAATTGCATGGGAGAGAGATTCTATTCATAACTATAATCGCTTTCATTTTAGTGCTGTGTCTTTTTTGTATTTACTGTTATATCATAAATGATGCCATTTTCATGATTTTCACATTTTTTTTCACAGAGATTTATGCAGCACTTTGAGCTTCTACAGAAAGCATGCCTTCCTGATCACGCCTCTTACTTCTCGTTCAGGGAGACTACGGCTCATGCTCGTTTCTCTGTAAGTTTTTGTGATGTCTTCCTTAAGTGGTGTTTGCAAACTCAAAAGAAGAAAACGACACTTCTGCTCCTTTTCTTTTTTGATAAATTTTAGTAGTTTTTGGAATACCAATTTTTGCCTTTTTTAAGCAGAATAAATCTAGAAGCCGTAAGCATAAGGACAAACTTCTAGCTTTTTGGTTAATTTAAGCAGAAATAAGCTAGAAGCCATAAGCGTCTAAGGACAAACTTCTAGCTTTTTGGTTAATCCTTAAATAAATGGAAGTTTGTTATGTTTCATAAAAGTCCTCCTTAACTTCATTTTTCCGAACAATCAATTGATTTCTTTTAATTTTTTAACTTTTTCCCAAACACTTTGTGCTTTCCAAAAGAGAAGTTTCTGCAAACACCCCCTTAAAACAAAAACTATTTTGTGGCAAACATTTTGAGCATAATCTTCTTTTTCAGACTCTATCCATTTATAATTGCTTCAAGGATGCTCAGAAGATTGCAAAAGAGTTGCGTGGTAATTTTGCTAATGATCCTGACAAAATGGCAGAGCTTCGTCGAATAGAGCATGTGGCTGAACACAACTCTGTTGCTCTAAACCTTCTTTGCCGGTTAGGAAATCTTGAACCCTCACTAAAAGTTTCTTTTGAATTTATTCATCATCCACATTTTGCTGTTGCTGCTGTGAAGAGGTCTTGATTATATCTCAAAAATTTTGTTATCGTTATATAGGTTTCTGGCATTTGAGTTTATTAGATTTGTTTCTGTAGCATTAGTTTTATTTAAAGCATTACACCTATTGAATTTTCTCTTCCTTTCCCCAGAACAAGTGTACTACTGTGAAAGTCAATTAAAGAAAAGTTTTACTTTTACGGGATGTACAGTATAACGTTTGTTGCAGGGTGAAGTAATAGTAGAGGCTTTTTCTTGCTTCCGGATTTGCTGTTTGTCATGTTTCTCACAATCCTTCCATCATTTTCCACGTACATTGTGCTTATAGACGTGTACTTTGTCACGTGGTTTGCAGTTGATTTGAGGATTTTGTAGTGTTGGCAATCTGCATATGGTGACACAAATTGGCATGCTTTTCGTTTCATCTGCATCGTAATTTGTTTGTGAAACGATTTTTTCGAGGGTTTATAGATTGGATATTGCAAACAAGATATATTACGTTTCTTTTGGAAAATGCATCGACTATCTTGTTTTTTGTGACATGTTGCAACATGGATATTCATGTTCACACAGGACCCACTGTACAAAAAATTTTGACCTCATCTATGTTCGAACATGACTTCTGGCGCTGAAGCTATCACAAAATTTTGACCTCATGTTGTAACATGAATTTTCATGTCGAACATGACTTTCAACAGAACTGTGCAAAAATTTATGTTCAAACATGACTTTCAAAAGAATCTACTGCATAATACTTGTCGTCCATATTGCAACATGTACTCAATGTTTTCATAACCGGATTGGAGGTTGAATCTGTAGCTTTATTGATCATTGGTTCAACCGTTTCCGATTGGTTCAACCAGCGGTCGAATCGGTATGACGTTAAAAATAAATAAATATTAGTTTTATTAAAAATTTTCTATATATATGTTATAAAATTAAATATATAAATTAAAATTTCACAAAATTTAAAAAGAAATGTATAAACTCTACACTGGTAACTTTAAAAATTTTAATATTTAAAATAAAATTTATAATTCTTCTACATACTATGATATTATATAATGTAATTTTGTGTATAAAATAATATAATATATATGAAGTATTATTGGCTGACGAAAAGAACTATATATAACATTAATGTTCTTTTTCACAGCTAATTCTTCTCCTGTCCCCGCCGAAGTTTGGACATGTTGTGAAGGATGTTTGAAATTCCTTTGCTCGATATCACCTTGTTACTAGTTACGAGACGGAAAATATAGTATTCATTGGAAACTTTTCTGTGTTCTTCTAATCCAACACTTCATCCTCGATCCGCATGTTAGTTTCCCAATTCCCAGTAGTGCTGTGCTCCCGAGAGACTTATGGTCATTCTTTAACCCAAGGCCACGTGATATGTTGACAACTGTTAATACCAACACCCTGGGTCCCAAATCATCTGAAGGTTTTTAGACTAGTAAGGTTGTTCCCAACTTTTCATCGTTTCCTCCCAATATAATATCTTTGATTTATTTAGAAGTCCGACTTCATCTTCTTTAGTATATTCCGAAATTCTTGGATTCCTCCATGATCAACTTTGCGTCGACTAACTTCATGTCATACATTCATTAAACCGTTTGGTTACTTCCTTGTTACACTTTCTTCACCACCTTAAAGAAAATCTTCTTATGGAAGAGCAACGCCGTTGATAGGAATTGTTTCTTGATCGTGTTCATTTTTATCTCAACACGATTCCTAATTTTTGGGTTTTACATTCTCTCGGTCCCAAATCCTTTTCTCCTTTTCTCAAAGCCAAAATAGCTTGACCGGATCGTAAGCTAATGAAGCGAGTGGGGAAAGAGGGAAATCGGTTGTCCTTGTGCGTGATCTTCCTTAAATGTAAGCACTAAATCTATGCATGTGCGATTAGCAAGGCTAATGCCATGCAACACAAAATTCACACAATTTAGCATATTTAGACATGTAAAGCACATAATTGCAACAATTAATACAATTAAAAGAAGCATAGTAAAATTCTTGTTGCATATCATAAGCAAAATGCACACATAATAACATATTCCTATGTCGCTGATTTGACGGTCAATCCTAGCTTTCAATACCTTCTTCTACAAACTTTCTCGTCGGTCTTTCCTGCTATGCTCACCAAAGCCATCCATACCATAGAACCCTCACTCTTCTTTTTGTTCTTATCCGACCTAGATAGAATTGATTCAAGATAAGAACTCTAATTTTGCAATTTGGGGCACTGATACCACTTAAAGATGTAGCACCCAAAATCGTGGGTCACCACATCGACGACACTAAAATCCAATCCGCATACGAAGTGGAAAGTTTGTACACGAACCAAGCAGTAGCGAACGGGAGACATACATACACACCTAAGCTAGGCTGTACATAGATCCTTACATCAAAATTTAAAACCACAAAAACAACAATCGCGGAAGTGTAAAATTCAAACATACTTACAATAAATTAACAAGCGACGGTTCGACTAAATCATATAAATTTACAAAATATATACGGGTTCAACTAGGCTCAAGAAACCTGTCCCAAATTCAAACATAACCTATATATATACATATAATACAGTTACAACTTAAAAGAATTCAATTTAAATGCAACGCAAAGGACTTATACAACCTAAAGACTCAACTCCATTGAATTGACTCAAAGGACTCGACTCAAGCCGCTTAGCTCGAACATTAAATGCTGAACCTGCAACTTAAACAAAAGAAGGAGAAAAAAGAAGAAACTACAGGAGGGTCAGTCCTAAATAGTGGTGAGGGGGCTAACACACGCACTCAATATGTACATATAGAGCACAACAGGTACAAAACATAAATGTCCATGAATCGGGATTAGTTTTTGCACACTAAAATATTTTTCCGTGATAATACATATACAAAGCTTTTCAAAACATATTTTGAAGAAACTGAAAATCAAAATTCAAAAACTTATCTTATCTTAGCTTACCTTGGTTACTTTTATCTACTTAATCGAATCTAGTCCCGTTTCATAGACCATAACTTAACTTAATTTAAAGCTCAGCGAGTACGAGCATTTTCAACCTTACTCCATAACGTAACAAAACATAAAACATAAAATTTAAATTTATCCAACCTCCACATCAATGATAGAGAAGGGATGCATTCCCTAATCCATCGAACATAAACGTATCGAGACGGGGGGACTCATGACTCATATCCGCTCCTTCGACGGGGTTACCGTCGGCTCAAGGATATCTCGCATTCTCTGTCTTCCTGAGTCGCACGTGATACTTCAAATGAGAACTGTGCACAGAAGTTATGCTCGACGACCCGATACCATTTCGGGGCTCCTTACCCACAGTCTCCGGGCCCAACATATCTGAACATATCATAACATAACTTAACTTACCAATCTTTCATGGCTTACAAATAGCTTAACTTACCAACCCTTTTTGTTATTGATTCTTGAGAATGTGTCTAGAAAATTGGAGATGGCAGGTCGGAGCTTCCCTTCGAGAACGGGCTCTGTCTCGTAGAGAACGTAAGTTCTCTTTTCAGAATCTAGAACTATTTTTAGGTTCCTAAGCCAATCAGAATAGTTGGGACCAGTCAACTTGTTTGACTTGAGGATCGATACTAAAGGGTTTTTGGTTGCCATTTCAAAACACGTAGAGAATCACAGAATCTACGACCTAAATGGAATAACAGAGAACTGAGTGAGCATACTGAATAATAACGATATACATAAGATTAGGTCTTTAATCTATGTAGCTTCCACTGTTTTTAAAAGATCTACATAATTCCCTAAAAATCTTAGAGGATACTTGATATCCCAATGGGTACTAAGATCCTAAGCACTTTATCTCGAACCCACGACTCGCGGATATTCTAAATAAAGCCTAAGGTAGGTACAACTTACTAATTCCAACTCAGTGGAATTCTTAGTAATGTTTTAGAATCACTCATCTTTCAATATGGACCCATGACTCGTGCGACATCCATATTTACTTAGGTGTTAAGCTAGACCTATCAATCATAAGATCAAGATCAAAACTTAGTTCGAACGACCCACGACTTGCGGACATCGCCCTCCCTAAAATTAATCTCGAAATATTGATAAATAAAATGATCAATCAGGAAACTAAGAACTAATAGGTTTCACATAGCCACCCCACGACTCATGGACAACAACTAGCTTCTCCTATTAAACTTAAATCATATTGATGGAATACTAGGAATTTAATTCAAAGTTTGCACATCGAATTAAACACCTATTTTTGAAATTAGCTTAATATTTTTAAGGGAATTTTTCGATTTAACTGGAGAGTTGTCCGGTTCTACCTCACCAACAAATATGTTATCCATTTTAATTAGTCTTGATTAATACAAGTACAACTTAAATACATTTCACACAAGCACATTGTAGATAACATGTCCTAGCATGATACTAACATGAGATGATCATGAGTTCTACCTATCTTATACGTGATATGTGGGAGTCACTCCACAATCACAAGTTCTAACATACATGCCACATAAAACAGTTTAAATCACATAAGGGAATTGTAAATAAAACGATGCTCTATCTATTACAATAATAGAAACCCTCCCTAACAATTTGAGGGGTCTTCACTTATGACCTCCTTGTTACTTGTTGTGTGGATCCATCTTACTCCATGGGTGAAAATCTTCAAAGTAAAATAGAAAAACCTCACTTTCCTATAATCTACTCTCTTTGCATAAAATAATATGGCTCAATCTTCATATTGACCATAGATAAATACACGGGGCATACCCCCCGACCTTAAAACAGTAATATGGAAAGTCACATAATAAACACATAACAGTACGCACATAAGTGGGGAACCGACCCCAATTGAAAAACGCAACTATGGGCCTCCAACCCCAATTTAAACCATCCATGTGCATAAATTAAAACATCACAGGACTAAAACCCATGATCACCTAGCATGCATAAATTGCTAGAATTTAAATTTACCCATAAACTAAAATTCCCGCTTTAAGTCCTAATGACTTAAAATACGACTTAGATGCAACTCCTGTTCATGAGCCTTTTCAATCAATCAAAGAAATATTAAACCAAGAAAATTCAAATTAATTTCTAAAAATTAATAATTTTATCTTTCCTTTATTTCCAAAAATAACAAGTGCAATTTTTCCCAAAAATTAAATCCGTTTAATTTTATAAAATCCCAATTTAAATAATTATTTAAAAATAATATTAATTTTAATAAAATAATTTTTTTTTAGAAAAAGTAAATCAGGATTGGATTGGACAAAACACGAAAGGACCGCGATAGCCCTGGATCGCCTGCACGCCTGCCCCGAGCCATGCCCGGCGACCGCGTAGCATCGCGCGTATGGACGCGCATCCTTGCACGTGGTTGTTAGGCGGGATGGGCGGTAGGCTCCCGTGCGGTTGCGGGAGGGGCTGTCGCGGCTAGGCGCTGGAGGTAATGGCTCCCGCGTGGTTGCGGGAGCTACTGGGCGGATAGTGCTACGTGGATGCGGGACTGCTATGCGGCGATGGCGCGGGCCAGGGCTTGCGACGCCTTAAAATGCCTAGACTCGCGTTTTTGGTAAAACAGTTTCAATCAAAAATTTTCAGAAAACGTTTTTCAGAAATTTCAGGAAAAACACAGGTTCAATTTTTCTTAGATTTCTAAGAAACTCATGAATACTCAATCGCATCTAAATTTAAGAATTTCTACCAAATTCAGAATTAAAAGACGAATCAGAAATAAGCCTTGCAAGGGTGGCTCTGATACCACTTGTTGGGAAAACAGGAAACAGTAACGCAGTGGAATTTAAAAAAATTTCCCAAAAGAAGATCGAATCTTGCAATTCTTATTCCCAATTCATAGGGTTCTAAGAAACTCACTTAGGTTGATGCTTTCTTGACACGCTTGAGCCACCCACAAACGCTCTTCAAGCGGCAAGTCCCCAAGCTCATTCGAATCTTTCAAGACTCCACAAAAGTAGCCCTCTAGAGAAATAGTCCACACTAACCTCGATCACGATCTAAACAGGGGGGATGCTAGTTCTATGTTTAGTGTTTAGACTCTAGGGTTTGTGTGATATAATTTGGAGAAGGAGAATTGTGTATCAATCTACAAGGGATTCGAACCCCTTGTATATATAGCTAAGGGGTTCGAAACCCTAATCCTTAATGGAGTAGGATTTTTATCCCTTTTGCTATTTGATTCCTTGCTTGGAGAGAAAGACTCCCTACTTTGACCAAAAGTCTCTTTTTGACCAACTTGTTTAGCAAGAATAAATATCTAACTCTTTTAGATATTATATTTAATTATTTATTTATGCATAATAAATAACGTGATGCTAATAATTAATTAGTTCATAATCAATCATTTATTAGGCTTAATATCTCCAAATTAGAACTATAATAATAATTCATAATTAAATCAAAGTCCATTAAATAATTAATCAAATTAATTATTCAATCATCACAATCACATGACACGTGTCACGTAGGACACGTGTCCCACACGTGTGAATCACACGTGTGGTCCCCACTAATCTCTTATTGGTACGATCAACTCGTTTAATCGATTCAAGCCTTAACCCTCGTGACCGGGCATTTGTGTGTGACCCTCTAGGTTCTTAATTCAATTAGCAGTGACCTTAAATAATTAATTATCAAGTAATTAATCAGTCCACAGATCACACTATCATAGTCTAGCAACAGGTGTGTGACCCCTAGCTGAATAAGAATGTCTGAATTCGAAAGAACCTTTAAGTCATTGACATATGTGAGATAAAGTCCTCCTACATCCCATCTCTTAATCAAGATCTAGGGTAAGGGAATAATTAGAACCCTAATAATCTCGATCTTAAAGTTAAGTGCATTTCATATCTATTTGATCTCGATCCAAGAAACCCATTTCTTGATCTCGATCATCTGCCTAAGCCAAGGACTCATTTATGGCATATGAATAACTTACACAATAAGAGACCAACTTGTTTACACAAGTGTAGGTCCTTTATCGATTCTCATATACTTCCATGTGCTACTTATGCAGCCCCAACATAAGCTTTGAATCAGTTGTCTTGGGAGACACCCTTTAAATCCTATACCTAAGACTGCTGAGTTAGCCCACAAAGCATCGATGAAATCTCAAGTCTAAGGACTACTTATCACATCAACGACTCGTGAGATGTTTCCTAATCTGGAAATAGATACTTCCTTTCTCATTTAGGAATCTTCTCATACGGGACACCTCAGTGTACCTACTTAGAATAAGTAAGCACCCCCATGTATCACACACGTATCAATCAATACACTTTGCACCCCATGAAACAAGGTGGTCCTTCTTAAGGGTGAGATCACACGAGCAAGCCTTGAACGAGTCAAATCGACACTCCCATTGTCTTTTGGACTCATCGGCTTGGAGTGATTTCTAATCTTGACTTAAGTGATTTAGGGCTCGTTCCATGAACCACTTCTCCTAAATGGTTAAGTCCTATAAGTCATATTGATTAGAGGAGTTCTTATACATGCGTAGAAAGTAAACACACAATCAAACAAGAGCATATAAAGAAGTGTAGACTTGGTTTGTTTATTATTCAAAGATTGTCTGTGTTTTACAAAAGGAAAAGCACTAAGCAGACTATAACATCGGCTTTCAGGGAACTATTCCTAACAACCCTCACCATCCAGGTCATAGTGGTCTGCGGACTCCCCAGATCGGAATCCCGTCTTCCACCAAACCTCCTGGCGGATATACGGGTTGGTCCAACAGGTTGGGACTTGTACAAGAGGTCACCGTCGGCCCGATACCTCTCCGGTTCGCTCAATACACAAGCCCCTGGGCCCTACGAATAGGTACATGAATCCACACCGGCTAGCCCAGAGCTAGAAAAGCCGGGGGAAATAACAGGATCTCGTAAAACAGGCTCAGGGTTAACACTACACAGTTTATAAAGCATTTTCGTTACATACCCGGTATAAGAGATATGGCTCGTTTAATATGTAAATCATTTGGCTTGTTTAGTTCATGCAAGGTTGTAGGTCGATTATAAAAGAAAATCCTTACCTCTATGTGCAAGAAGGACCAAGAAAGAAACCACGAGTCTCGAATGTCTCCACCGAGGAGATCACTGTACAAGAAAGAAGACACGGTGTACTTGTGAGACATAACTCAAGAATGAAACCAAGTAGGACGCACAACAATGTTCATGAAGTGGTGTATCATGTCATGGAATAATTCAATATGCAATAAACTATAAAGATGTCATGAATTGGTGTGATAATATTCATGTGCACAATTAATGTCCCCACAAATAGACAATGATTCGAATTCAATTCATATAAAGCACGGAGTCAAACAATCAAGTTAAAGAAATTAAGGACCAAGGAGTATCAAATAATAACATAATCATCATTATTCAAGCATACCATTCATATAAATCACATACAGGGAGTCAAGGAAGTGAAGGGAAAGCAAGAAGAGTGGTTGGTAAGTTTTGGTAAAAACTGACAGTTTTTGGAAACGCGTAGGCTGTAGAAAACCGGGAATATCTCGAGTTCTACAAGTTGAAATTGGGTTTTATTTGTTAGGTATGAAACTAGAAAAATAGGCCTTTCCAATGATATATGACTTGAATTTTGGTTCAAAGCGATGTACAAATGGCGTAGGCCCGAAGTTGGATAAATGCAGATTTTCGGTAAAGTGGCGACGCAAAATTGAAATGGTTATAACTCACAAACCAGAAAAGATATTGATGTGATTCTAATTGGAGAATACACTAGGCTTAAAAAGGTTTCTTTGGTTAAAAATTCAGATCAATCAGAGGACTTTTATGGGGGTAAACGGCCGTTTGAAAATTGGTCTGAAAGCAGAAATGGTCGTTTGAAGGTTCTCGGGTGAGACAGGGGCTGCCAAACGGGCGTTTGGTAAAAGCATTGGGGATCTAAACGGCCGTTTGGATCCTATCTTCATGAAAAAATGCAGAACAGTAGCAATGGAGGAAAAAGGAAGCAACAACAAGCATACACAAACCCACACCACTCCAAAAAACCCAAAAATCATACCACGCAACACATATAACACGTAGAACACTTATTTACACATAAGAACTCGTGAAACGAGCTCGAACACCCAAATCTTCCAACCTGGAACTATTCACTATATTCCCCAAAAAGTACGTAGGCAAAAAATCTAGCCACGAAAGAGACATTAAAACGAAGCACGTAGCGAGAAGGATACAAATCTTACCTTGGATCGTTAATCGGACGGTTGGATCTTGCAAACCCGAGCTCAAGAGCTTGAAGGCTAAAGGGGGGGGGGGGTTGTTTTCTTCTCCTTCTCTCTTCTTGCTTGCTGATCGTGGAAATGAAGAGGGAAGAAAGGGGCTTGGCCCTTTTCTTAGCCAAGAGACAGGTCGGGCAAAACGGGTAGGGTCAAACGGTATCCGGTCCATTCAGATCGAATTTTAAAATGGTAGGACGATCAAATGGCTTTAGAAAAATATAAGGTTAATCCCATTGGATCCAATTCGTCAAAATGAATCCAATGGTAAGGCGGGTATTTGAATTCGAATTCCTGAGCCCAAGATAGCCACGAATGGCCCAAAACACCCTAATTATAATTAGGTCCCTTACTTGTAATTATTGGACAATTGAGTCCAAGTACATTTTAAATAAATTCTAAGGCGCACTTAATTAAAATAAATTACACGTTGACACGTAGAGCATGCGACGTCACATAAATCACATAAATACTGAATTAAACTCTCTCGTGATGTCATACTTGGCTTGCCCAAAAAACGGGGTGTCACACCGGGCGTCCTGACTCGTAGGCTCCGAGGCCTATCATACCAGAACATACCATAACCCGCTAAAGAACTTAACTTACATAACATACCTTACCTTGCAACAACTATGCTTTACATACCTCTACGTGTCAAATCAATAACATATCCAAAGCTTGTAGCACTCGGCTCATATGAGGCACAAGGTTTGAAGTATAGTTTAATGTTGCAAATTATAAAAAATCATACCGAATCAAAACAAGCATACATAGGCTTGTATATAGCATGTCATACTTGCAAAAGCTAAGCAAAGTCATAAACTTACATATTTCGCATATATTTACTTAGACTTAAGGTTATAGTTCGCATGCATAGAAAACAAGCACGTTTCATAGGGTTTAACTATAACAGATAACTATAACCTAACCTCACCTTATATCGACGAAAATCGAACACGAAGGATGATCCACCTACTAGGTGGCGGGCCCGAATCAGAGTGACGGCATAGCGTAATATTCAAAAAATTTCGCCATAACCTCGTTATCAAAATATTTCTAAAATATTTTAATAAGCAGCGGAACAAATCGGGCAACATAACTCTAATATATACAGGCATCGATGATATAATTTTAAATCATATAGCATATAATCACAATATGCAAACAATAATTTTGGCAGCATAATGGTATTACCGTATTGCAAAATTGGTTATCAACGACACTTTTCTAGCACCTCGATATTTTCTCGTGAAACCAGTAGAGCTTCCCCGCAATATCCCCGATTAAGATTTTGGAGTGTGGGCTCCGACAGTATTTCGCTAAATACTTTGAAAAAATATTTTTCTAGAAAAGCCCTTTTTTTATTTTTTATTTTGGAAAAATTTTATTTTCTCCAAAATAAAATTTCAGGTATTTCCAACTCTTTGGAATTTAATTTATTTTCTCAAAATTAATCCCTTGGCTATTTTCAAACAGTTTGAAAATTTATTTCTCTCTTTTTAATATTTTCTCTTTGATCTTTGTTGGGGCTTGCGGGGGGACCTGCAGGACTAATTAATTTTAGCTCCAAACGGGTCAATCTATTATCATCTCGTGACAATAATTGATTACCGTTTAACAATATTTAATTTCACTAAATAAATATTGTTGAACTCTAAAATTAATTAAATTATTCATGAATTTCTCGATCTAGAATAATTTTGCATTTTACTCCTCTATATAGATATCCATGAAAAATAAATCAATACTACTATCATTTATTTTTCACTTCCAATCTGAAATTCTTGATTCACCTTAAGTTCAAATTCCGTGTATGTGAAACACATTCAAAACTTCGGTGACGCACACATGAAGTATTTTGGCCAAAGTTTTAATTCGAGCTTTTTGCAAATCTTATTTCAGGGATATCTTTTAACCTTCCAGCAAGGCTACAGATTCCTCGATCAATATTTCTCTTTAGCACATTTCATGCAATCACCGAACGTACAAAGTATTTTTGGCCACCCGTTACCGAGACCTCACTTCTGAGTACATCACAGTGATTAACATTATATGCTTAAAGTAAAAACATTGCCAGGATTAAGAGTCTAATGCTTCCGAAATTTTGTTCATTTTAGATAGCAGTATAAAATGAACAATCTCAGTGGTCCAGTTCAATATTTCCAATCTCATTGAAAATCATCAATGTGTTATAATCGAAAACTCCATTTCCTTTTGACGAAAGACTAATCATCTTTTATAACACATTATAGTCTTGATAAGAACATTTTCTCATCGTACCGACTAGAACTTTAATGACACGTCATTTTTGGTATTTAAAGTCTTTTCACGTTTCATATAAAAATACCATCACACGTCATTAATTATTAAATTTGTAAAATACTCACAACTTGCGATAATTTCAGTTTTATTAGTCCAAAATATTTACAATATAATTGGATTTTCAGGGCATTTATCCCAACACCACCCCGGGATCAACACGGCCAACGAGACACAACCCCGGGTTCACCTGAACAAATTGAAGACACAAAACAAGACTTAGACTCAAAGATGAACCATATACACGCATGGCATATGCATTTGACACTAAAGAGATGCAATTACATAGGCACAACACATATTCAAAAAAATTTTGTGCAGGGGAATGCATATCCTAACTTAACATATGCATAAAACTCATTAAAACATGTTCATGTACACAATTAATGTAAATAAAGGCATGTAGTCGCTTAAGAACACATAACACATTTTAGCACCAAAACTAAATCATATAATTACATAACATATCTAATTACATGAATTCATATTCATATCAAGTTATACATCAAGTTGGGATCATGATCGGGGAGGGTTAAAAGCGTATAACGAGCATATGAAACAAAATCGGATAAAACAACTCACAAAAACGCACACAGAGGGAAGACACGGACGTGTCTCCCTCCAAGAGAAAACCGAGACACGGGCGTGTCTCAGTATAGATGCTCAGCACAATAGGGGAGACACGGGCGTATCTCTCCTCAAGAAGAAAATGAGGCATGGGCGTGTCCGAGGTCAGACGCATAACCTTAACCAGATACCGGCGTGTCTCACACGAAGCGTATGTCTCCCCCTCGAGCTTCGAGTTACGCCATTAATGGTGGAACCACAAACACACAAGCACCCACACGCCACAACACAGCCCCGAATCACCCAAAAAATCACAACACAAGTCAAATACAACACGTAGAACACATATTCGCAAGTAAGAGCTCACGAAACGAGCTTAAACACATCAAACCCTAAACTCGATACTATTCATCTTCTCCCCAAATAAGCCACTTAGACACGGATTCAAGGCATGAAAGAGATATTAAATCGAAGCACGTAACGAGAGGAATAAAAATCTTACCTTGGATCTTCGATCGGGTGGTCGGAGGTTGCAAGCTCGAGCTTCGAGGCTTGGGGGCCAAATGGGGGGGTTTTCTTTTCCATTTTCCTCTTGCTTTGATTGATCAAGAATGGGGAGAAAAGAGGAAGATATTTTCAGCTTTTAAGGCTGAAACAGGTCGGTTAAACGGATAAGGTCAAACGGTATCTTGTCCATTTGGATTGGATTTTGAAACGGTAGGGCTATCAAATGGCTTTAGTAAAATAAAAGGCTAATTCATTGAATCTGAATCATCGAAACAAACTCAATAACAAGGCTGAAATTCAAATTCGAATTCTCGAGCTCAAGGAAGCCACAAAGGCTAAAAACACCCTAATTACAATTATGTCCTTAATTTCCAAATATTGGATGATTGAGTCCAAACACATTTCATTAAATTCTAATGCGCACGTAATTGAAATAAAATACAAATTGACACGTAAGGCATGCGAATAACACATAATTCACGAAAATACAGAATTAAACTCTCTCGGGACGTCATACCTGGTTCGTCGGAGAGAAGGGGTTTCACAAGTATACATCCCAAGGTATAAAATTTTTTAGTGTACTCCCTATTTTAAAATTTATTTTTTGCTTAACTTCCTAATTATTCTAAAATGACTTAGATTATCCTTCATTTAATCATGTTGCCGAATAACACTATAATTCCTCAAAATTCAGATTTAGTTCTACAAAAACATAATTTTATACTTCATTTTCATTGAAAAATTCTTCATTTAATAATTATGTAACATTATAATTTCTCAAAGTTCATATATAGTGCTCAAAATTCAAAAGTAAATACTTCATATGAAGATAAAAGTTCTTAATTTAATATCTAATTGTCGTAACACGATAATTCGTCAATATTTAGATATAATTCTACAAATCCAAATATTAATATTTCATATTAAGAGAAAAGCACTTCATTAAGTTATTTTATTCTGCATAACATGATAATTCCTCAAAATTCAAATATATTTATACAAACACAAATGTAAATACTTCATATTTAGAATAAAATTCTTCATTTAACTCCTCATTGCTAAATAACACAATAGTTCCTTAAAATTTAAATATAGTTCCACAAATGCACAAGAGAATACTTCAAATTATTATAAAAGTTCTTCATCCAACTACAACTATTGTGTAACACAATAGTTCTTCAAAATTTAGATATAGTTATGCAAATTCAAATTTAAGCGCATCATATTAAAATAATTAAGGGTAAAATAGATAATTTATGTTAGTAGGTAGTTTATAAAAAATGAAATCTCAATTTAGAAAGTAAACTAAAATTTTATTTGAAGTGAGGAGTGAACTAAATTTTTTTGTCAAACAGGACGATTTTTCAAAAAATCCCGTTGTTAAAATGGGCAATACTTGGCTTTATTTTCCCAATAAACCTATGCCCGTTCGCGGTGACTTTTATTACATTGTATGAGTTCTATAACATGGATGATGGCAACTTTCTTTAATCTAAAAAAATCCAAGTTATAATATTACAAACCAATAAAATGAAGCAATCCCCAATATAAGATGGTAAAAGTAAATTATAAAACTAAAGTATTACATTCACTGCCTATTAGGTATGGGCATCAAGTACATCGAACGCCCACCAGTGTGTAAAACAATCTTTATATGTTGCTTCATTCGATCACAGCCCACTGCGCATATAAATGTGGGAACAAATAAAGAATGCTCCTATTGCATCTATACAAACACAAAAGGAGTTCCAAAATTCCACCCCTTTTTGATCAATACACCATGCAGTACACACACATTATAACTTACTATAAATTCCAATAATAATAATACATACATACATCTATCAAGACACAATCGTGTCACACCCCATCCTGCTGCGGTACCTCAGGAAAACCTGTGCCGCGCCATAATGCGCCAACGCTCCCATCACCACGAAAACATGGAAGATCTGATGGCTATGACCCGCCAGGTCGAACCACCCGGGCTTCCACCTCTCCGGTATCCGTGCAACATAAAATAAAGTCCCAATCAAGTACGACAGAGCCATGCCCGACTCGTAGGCTAGAGTAACGTTCCTGTGAGGGTCATGCCAGTTTAGCACGAGCGCGTGCACAGCGGGGATCAGGCCGAACAACCCCATCGACACGAAAAGCAAGGCGCGGAGCGAGCGGTAGTTGCCCGATGAGAGGGCCGGCGAGAGCAATGCGCCGATGGTGCAGACCCCCATAAGGGTTATGCCCGTTAGGTAAAGGACTTGCCAGCGTGGTGTGCATTGGAAGATGTAGTATATCGGAGGGAAGAACGAGGTGATTATCATGATCGTTATGCCGACGTAGTCCATGTGGAGAAGCTTCGCGTTGAGCCGGTGCGAGTGGCACGAGAAGAGGTGGCAGGTGGTGCTGGAGAGGAGGCAGAACATGGAACCGCATAAGAAGACGTAGAATGGCCAGTTTGTGGTGGTGGCTTCCAGAGAAGTGGTTATGTCCATTTTCTGGAAGTTGGATTTTTGCTTTAGGTCTAGTAGTTTTGCTGGACCCTGCTGGGAAATAAAGGAAGTAGTGCTCATTACACCTTATGAATATATGTAGCTGTTATATAATGCTTCATTTTTTCTTCTAGAAAAAAGAGGTATTAGCTATGATTCAGAATATGAAAACGGTCCGTGTGGTAGATACACATTTTCTATTAAATTTCGCACGCAACCCGCGTTCGATACAAGTATACGATATTATAGAATACGGAAAATTAATATTATTAAAACTGGTCATGCGCATAAGGGAGTATTAGTAATTAGGGATAAATATTTTGAAAATTCTGTACTACCGCGATTTTTTGTCCTAAATTATAAAAAGTGGATGTTTGCATCCTTATATATTGCTTTTTAATAAATTGTAACCTAATTCCACTCATCGTATGACACGTGGAAGAAATTTCATGTAAGTGTCATCCATCGGAATCAGGTTGTAATTTGTTAAAAAACAATAGTTGAGAATGCAAACGTCAATTTTTTTATAATTCAGGATGAAAACTCTAAAAAACACGATAGTATAAGATATTCAAAATATTTAACCCTAGGAATTAACTTATTGTTATGTTATTGATGGTTTTAATTCTTATATACGCTCACCAGGGAAAAGTTGTTGGAACCCATATTCGCTTCTGCTCCTGATGGGAATTGTCTGCAGAACAAAACGAATTTTGAGTTATGCATACCCACACGCACGTTACCCATTCAAACACACACACAGAGACAAACACATGTTTATATATAGAAATAATTATATCTGATTATTTTGTATTTAGATCTAATTATAATACAATTTATTTAAATTTAAAAATTATATTTTAGTTCCTAATTTAGAGAACCATTTGTGGTCCCTGAAATTCGTTTAGGTTATATCATTCCAAACATATCCTTAATTTGTTGTTAAATTAATAATTTGTAATATCCGTTTTGTTTATATTTGTAAACTGTACGGTCTATTTTGTAATTTTGATTATATATTCAATGTAACGCTCATACAACCATTTGTAGCATAAGTGTCTTTACAAATTATGTTAGAACCCTCAAACCAAACAATATTTACAGGAATTAAAATGTAATTTATCGATTTATATAGATTGCATCATAATTAGGGCTAAAGACACAGTAGTCAGAGATGTAAATCACCCTTATATGTATATGTGCGCGCTCGCGCACTCATTGCTTAATATCAGAAACATTACACAATGATATACGAAGAAGATGACTTGTGATCATTTCTTGCTTGTATTATACTAAGCTAAATCATAATTTGGGTTTTATAATAGAAGAAGATGCCAAGAATATCCCAAATGTGTTTTTTTTCCCGAAAAGCAAATGTGTTAATTATTGGTTCATTAATTTCAGTGGCCAATTCAACTGGTATTGTGGTTGTTGCTTCATATATATATAATTTCACTTTTTTATCTTTGATAATGGAAAATTTTCACTTCAAATGCATTCTTCAGCCCTGCTTCAGAACTACTGAATGCATTTATTACCAAAAATATATTCATAATTAAATATCCGGTTTGAGGACCATAAAATGTAAGCATTAAATTATATACAATATATTATGGCATAATTAAAGACTGTTTTAATAAGTAGATATTTCCTAAGTTTCCACCTATATGTTAATTTATAATTAATCAGATCCACAAAAAATGGTGAGTTATAAATTTCTTGAAAAATTTTACCCGGTGGTAATCATTGAGATGAAATCTGCCACATGAGGCACATGCACTAGATTGGCTGCTGTTAATCCAACAAATAACAAAAATCCCAGTAAATGCCTGCAAGAAACATATCACAAACAACTAAATTAATCAAATAAAAACTATCAAAAATTGTTTAGAAAAGTAAAAAAATAATACTCACGTCCACACATTAAGTGTCTCATTGTGCCACCTAAAAAGGCTGAAGAGGGCTTCTTTCAGAGGCCAATTAGCCCTATAATAATCCAATATGAACTCATTATCCTTCATATAATCCGGCAGTTGGTTGAATGATACAAGAGGATATCTTTTTTTCCCATCACATATCTGCTTCTTCCTCTTCTTGCAGTCTGTCACAGGTTCACTCAAAAGGCAAGAATTTTGATGATTAATCTTCTCTCTAGCCATACCTGTTTTAGTACTATTCCTCTTCGAAACAGACCCTAATCTGATGTTTTTGAGCATAATATTGATGATCTTGTCCTCAGATTCTTCAATAATTCAACAAGAAAATGAGAACCCTTTTTTGTGTGTGGTGTTATTAGTATACAGAAAGACAAAACAAATAAAAAATAAGAAAGAGAGAAACTATATGGTATGTGCGTGTGAGTGTGTTTTAATTGTTGGGGGTTGGTTGTTGTCCGAGCATTAAGTGTGGAAGAGGGTAATGAACAGCTGCACCAACAAACCACATTTAAAGGGAAATTTTTACGAGTATTTTGGGGTTTTATACACATTTCTTGGGTAGGTTATCAATAACTTAACTCCATCCCATGCCGCCTTCATGATATAGTTTTTTATTTATGTCTTGTCACATTTTATTGCTTGCCATTGGGGATTCATGAATTTATTTTTATAACATACGCAATGGGTATGAGTGGGTTTCCTTTTCTTGGAAGAGGAATTAGAAGTTTTAAGTGATTTTAATGGGTATTACTAGCTAAAGACGAAGCCAAAATTTAATATAAAAGAGGCGAAATTTCTAATTTGAGAACAAAATTATAAATATATAAAAGTGAAAAAAATTCAAAATTTAGGGGGAGAGGGGGTGTCCCCCTGCCCCCTCGGCTCCGTCAATGAGTATTACGTAGAGTTAATTGCATTTTTGGTGTCATAATTTCATCTTTTTTGTTTATCCTATATTAACTTATTTTTGAAATTTAATTTATAAACATATGTTTACTGCAACTTCAGGATATTTTCAATTGTTTATTAAATTTTATTCCATGTAAAATGTAAAAGTTGACTTTGCAATTTATATCCATGAATTGAAATATCCCGAAACCGCAAAAAACAAAATTTTATTTGATGTAAATTGCGAAATTGAATTAGTAGAAAAAAAAAAAAATCAAATAGAAGTGGAGTTATGAACCCAAAATGCAATTAATTCATATATATATATTGCTCGTTTAAGGTAAACACCTGCAAGAAATATTAAGTTGTTTAATAATGATTATCAATGGTATTATATTTAAGAAAACTTGTCTATCGTAAACGGATAATTCTACCCTAAACCAAAACCCCAAAATTTATTTTGTTAAATTAGGGTAACGAGAAGAAGATTTGTTTTATTTAATTTGTAATTAATGTGAAATTTAGAAAATATAATAATTTAATTAGTAATTATAATATAGTGGTCAATATAATTTGTTTATTAGGTTTCACTTATCTAATTTCGGACTAAAATTTTCTATTGCTAACTCTGGTGACCTCTTTAAATTTTATTGCAACAAACTAATTAAAGAGAGTTGAAATAGCTAAATATTGATGAGAAAGTAAAATCGACCGACATGGAAGAGTGTGTCGTTAGTATTTAAATGTTGTGCATGCTTCATTTTTGTTAGAAATAATAATATTAATTAGTTAATTTGATGATCATTCACGAACGTTGGGTACTCAAATATTGTTAGCCTAATTGCTACCAACACATTAGGACACCTAACCTTTTATTTCGTAGATTTATAAGATTCGAAATGAGATAAACTATTTCGTTATAATTCTAGAATGTCATAATATTATAATTAAGTATTGTGTAGAGAGATATAATGTGCGGGTACATATACAGGGGTACGAAATGATACGAATACGATGATACAAATACTTTCTTAAAATTTTCACCTGGAAAGTATCTAATATTAGTTTTCGACACAACACAATACTACAAAATAATATTCTTACAAATGACCGTTCATAAGTGGTAGAGAGTCTTTTTTTACTCTATTTATTTTGTGTTCAAGACGAACCACAAAATTATTAAAAAAAAATTATTTGTAATGGTTTACTTCTTTTCTTAAATTATTAGATATCTGATTAAGTTGGAATAGCATAAAATTGTTAAATTACACTATTAGATGATTAAATTGGAATAGCATAAAATTGTTAAAATTGAATATAGTAACAAAAAAATTCTTTAAATATATATTATCAATTAGTAAACGGATAAATTACTCTATAATAGAATTAACATAAAGAATAAATGAAAAGAATGAGATTGAAATAGAAAATCTACATTATAAACACAAAAATGCATTTCCAAAATAGTACAAACTTAAAAGAAAATAAAAACTAAAAATCAATATTATTGAGAAAAAGACATTAAAATTTAAAAAATATTTTGGATTTAAATAAAAATAAAATGAATAATTTGCATTCATCACATTGAATAAAAAATATTACTATTTAAAAAGAGCCACATAAAAATATGAAAACAAAAATTAAAAAATAAATCGAAAAACATATCAAGTACTAAATCTAATAATTAAATTAAAATTTATCCAAAATCAAATTAAACAACAAAAAACAATGCATTAAGAATTAATAAGTATTTAAAAATTTATAAAAACCAAAATACGTAAGTATTTGAATTCAACTCATCATTTAATAATAATAAAGTGTTACATTATCATAACTATACTATATACTAAGTTTTGAAAAAATAAATACCTAACCTGCTTAAGAATTTGTATACGTAGGAAAACTTAACGATAATGATTCAACATGGAAGGAAAGCAATGACATACATCCATAAACATAAAATCATCACGTAATATTGGAGTGAAATTACATTTGTTTAAAAATTTTGTTTAAGCCATATATGACAATGGAGAGATTTGAGAAGAAAGATAACGAATTTTTTTTTTTGAAAGACTGAATTGTGGGTATAGAGTGTAGACGATATAATATTACTAATAAAAGAAAACGTACGCATATATAAGAAAGAACAATTAAATTGTCATGTAATGATTTCATAAATTGTGGACTTATTAAAAAGAAATTTGAATTATATTAAAATTGTATTAAATGTGAAAACAACCTACCATTAAAATAATTTTTATAACTAAAAACATTAGAAAAAAATTATAAAATTCCACGTCATTGGAAATGCACAATGAAAAGGTCAAAAATTATTATCAAATATATAATAGTATTGATTATTCCAATGGATAATTGGTCATTATAGTGAAATTCCACATTTAAAATGTGATTTGGGTACAAGAAACCAAGGGTATTTTAGTCTAGGAGGATTAATGAATATAGTATGCAATGATGCTTAAAAGAAATGTATTATAATATAAATTGCTTTAAGTTGAAATTAGTTTTCCGATGGGATTACGTTTGGGGCAATGATGGTAGTTAAGAAATTTTCAAAGTCCATTAGATTGGAGAAGCTAAGAAAGTAACAGCTTATACCTTTTTCTTTCCTTTTCCTTTTTACTAGTGTTGAAGTTGGATTGAAGATAAATAGGTATCGGTTTTTTATTGGTTTTAATAATTTGTTGCCCTTAAGAAATTTCAAAAGTAGCCACGTATGACAATGTCTTGCCTATAGAACGGTAAACTCCTACATCATTATCATACGGCTGATCACTAAAACTAGGTTAATAACACATGATAAGAGAAAATAAGTGATTTGGAAATAACGGTCGTGCCTGCATTACTTAGTTGATGTTTGCACCTTTCGATTCCAAATTTGAAAATAATTCTTTTGTGAGTTTTGATCGATCTGTGGATGTGTTTAAAAACTACTTTTTTTTTATAGCATTAGTTCTTAAACAGGAAAAAATAATTTGCCCCCCCGTATTATAGTCATTTGCTCAATTTTTTATCTAAATTTTAAAACGTATCAAATTGCAATCTACACTTTTCAAAAAATTTCAAATGACCATCTAGTTCTGATTTTATCACATTTTCCTGCTAAACTTATATAATGTGAGTGGGAGTAGGGGTGTCAAAATATGACCCGACCCGATCCACCCGTCTAAATATCAGGTTAGGATTGGGATTTTCGGGTTCGGGTCAAATCGGGTCGGACCCGATTACGACCTGAAGAGGAGAGAGAAAAACAGGCCGGGGTTTCGGGTTGATCCGAAATTTTTAATGGGTCAGTCGAAACCTACCCGACTAACCTGACCCACCCGCTATAATATGGATGCTAACCCTAATTCATTTTTTCTTACTTCTCCTATGCTTTTTCAACATCTTAGTCTCTCACCCCAGATTCACTTTCTCTCCCTCTCCCGTCATCCATCTCTTGTGCCACCATCCGCCACCATCTAGCGCCTACCACCATCTCCGGCGCCACACACCACCACCATCTAGCGCCACCATCATCTCTAGCTCCACTCATCACCACCATCGTTCCCGACACCACGCACTGTTGCTCCCCTCCCAGCCGCCGTTGTGGTTCTTTCTCCGTCTCATCCCGTCCGCCAAGGTTGCCAACACTTCGGTCAGTACATCGCCACTTTTTTTTTTTTTTTTTTTTGTAATTTTACAATCAAATTTGTTTAATTTTTGTTCGGTTTGCCTCTGAAAATTTAGGGGTTTTTTGTTGCATTTTGAATTTGCCGACAACCATTCCTCACAACTAAATTGTGTTGTTCTTCTGAATTTCAATCTGATAATAATATCTTGTATTGATAAATTATGCTCTGTTTTTGGCAGCCTGTTTTGAAAAGCAACAAGAGGAGTTTGTGGAGAAATCATCTATAGTTTGGATTATTTGATTATAGAACCGAGAAACAGAGCATGATACCTTATCAGCACAAGATGCCACAAGAACTTCTGGCAATACCTGAAAATGCCATCAGGTCAGGTTGGGTTTATTTGGATGGGTCGGGTTATCAGATGACTTGAAAATAAATCAGGTCAACCCGAACACGACAAATCCAGGTTAGGGTTGGAGTTTTTAGGTTCAATTTCAGGTTGGGTTGGGATTTTAAGTGTAACACCCTGACCTCAACTTGACCCCGAACCCACCCGAATTGACAGTCCTGAGTGGGAACATGGATTTCCAGGGATATTTAGGACTGCTTCCCCTTTTAGTGAAAGTCAATATAACCGATTCATATTTGTGGCGCCAATTCCTGTATTTAGAGTATAACCTAACACAATAGCTTGCATGAGGCCATATTCAATTTCTTCTTCATTACAGCTTCCAGCAAAGCATTGCGGTGGGAGATGCTAGCCACGGACAATTTTTGTGGACGTGGCGGGTAAACTTTTGCAAGGACATCTTGATCTGATCTCAATTCTAGTATAAGATACGCTACACGTTCAATTCCTAGGGTAAGTTTGGTTCTTAAATTTCAAACCCTTAAATTTGGGGGTTTTTGTTTTGATTTGATGTTCTTGAAATTATGTTAATGGTGGCTTCAATCACTTTGTTTGGATTGATCCAGAGATTTGCACAACAGCTAAAAAAATTATACCGGGTTTATTGAGGCGAATCAACAAAATGGAAAGTGATTTTAACGAACTAGGAGGACTTATTAAACGAAAGGAATCGACCGTGAAATGGCTTTGGGCAACACTTCTATTTTCTTGTACTGTGATGCATTTTCAATGCATTTTCTAATTTGAAAGTGTTAGGTGTATAAATTCTTCATGTTAAGTCAACACACAACGAAATTTTCAAGTTCTTGAGATTGTGTGAACATACTAATTATCCTATTTTATCTATGAAATTATTGATGATTGGTTTGTTATTAGTTAGGAATTCAATGTTGTACCTCAAAAAGAACGGTGGTTTATCATCCTTCTCCAGTGGCCTGAAGAACGTTTGTGCATGGCAAAACCTGCTGCACAACCGAACGTCCATTTGGCCATTTACCCTTCAAGAGGCGAACGACCGTTTGCCTCAACAATGTCGTCTCCTTCGCGAATTTCTAGGTAAAAACAGCAGCAAACCATGACAACCATAGCGGGGGACGTAGCAGCAGCAGGGGAGCTTGAAAGGGGGCCAAAAACTCATGCAAAAAACAAGGTAAATTCATGCAAACTCAACACATTCAAGCATCTCCACACTTAGTAGCCATAAAGTGCAAGAAATTGGTTCGAAAATCAAGTTTACAAGCTCACACTCAAGCTCTATTAATGGTGAAACATGTATACCTCAACTAATAAGCAAGAAATCCACAAAAATGCAAGAAACAAGTTGAAGGGAACAAGAAGATTACAATTGCGTTTTTGTCTGCTGCTAAGGTTTAATGCTTTCTCTTTTAACAAGTAGTAAGCGAGGGAGCAGCTCTTTCTTCCTCTCTCCCTTACAAACTAAAACTTTAGTATGTACAGATCTCTTTCGTTGTCCTATTATACGGGTTAGTCCCCGTACAGAAACAAGAAATTGAATTTCGAAAAGGTTAAAGATAAAACTTAGAAGCTCAAATAACACATGTTTGCAACATAAATTAAAAATCACCATGAAACCCTTACTATTCATACTCATTTTCAACCAAACACTTAGGCACATATTCAAGACATAAAATAGGGATAGAAATGAAGCTTAAGTTATGAGGAATTTGGAACTAACCTCAGATTGTTGATCAGAAAAGGAACAAGCAAGAAACATGAGCTTTTAGGTGAAAAAGGTTATGGAGCTTGGCTTCTTCTTCTTTACTTGCTAATGCTGAACGTTTTGGGTGAAATGGGAAAAGAAGAATATGAGGCTAATCTCAACCAAAAGAGGGCCAAACCGGGTCAGTTTGGCTAAAAAATGGGTCGGGTCAAAGATCTGATATGTTCAGATCGGATTTTAAAGCTTAGGGGGTTCAAACGGCTTCAGAAAAATATGAGGCTTGTTCCATTGGACTGGAATCGTGGATACAAATCCAATGAAAGAGTTGGAATTTAAATCTAAATTTCGAGCTCAAGTTAGCCGAAAAATGACTTAAAATACCCTATTTGCAAATAGGTCCCCAAACTTAAAAATCAATTCAATTAGGTCCAAACCTAATTTCAACCCTAAAACATTCTAATATCATACAATTACATCCATAAATCATATAATTCACTTGGTTTCATAAAATTAGCATGTTTGACACCGAATTCATATTAAACAATTACGAACAAGGAATTAAATATTAATTTAAACACTTAGGGCAAGTTAAATCAATTAAACAAATTAATTATCGCATAAATTAAATTAAAAGAATACAAATGCGTAAATAAACTCACTCGTGATGTCATACCTGACCGAGTTCATACGACCCCAGAAAGGCACTAATAAGTCACAGGATAGAAACAACTAATGTGATCGGCCACCAATTCAACCAGGTTCCTATTTATCCGGTTGGGGGGAATTTTATGGCCATGAATACAGAAATCACATTAGTCCAGAGGAATAGTAAGCAGATCATCATCTTCAGCCGAAGTAATCAATATTATGGGGTATTTCTCAAACTCCAAGATGTGTTTTCCATGGAAAATATAAGATCAAGCTTATGATTAAATATGAACAAGAACCGATTGTCTCCTAGCCTACTAATTTCCATCTCTTTAGCCGGATCCATAGATCTAATCATAGTATTCCTAAAAGACTCAAAGTACACCGTGCGCCGCGTGAAGATGCGACCGACTAGAGTAAGGGCATAATTATGATTTTTTGTAATCCAAGTTGACTGGTGAACCATCACACCATCCAATGATTCTCCCGTTTCCCATGATTCACATAGAATGGTGATGAAACAATGGGCTGATACTCTCCAACGTACCCTTGAAGAAGGTCAACAACGATAAAACACATAGCAAAACAAAAATCAGTCATCACAATAAAACAAAGAAGACGAGGAGAGGGTTAGGAGGACTAAAGAGAAAAAAAAACTCCACAAAATACAAGAGCAAGAACACAGGAAGAATTCTGGCCACGACGGCGAGGTGAATGATAGCGACGAACTCAGATCCGGCGAATCATTCATGTGTATGGAAACTAGGTGTGACGCTCCGTCTCTTCGACGATCCAGGTACGTCGTCATGAGTGCATTTAATTCTCTATTTTTGTTATTTTAATTCTAACTTTGTGAATTATGTGACGTTGCATACTTTACGTGTTAACGTGTATTTAATTTGATTTATGCGTTGCTTTAGAATCGAATTAAAATGTGTTTGGGCTCAATTGCCTAACTTTGAAAGGTTAGGGACCTAATTGTAATTAGGGTGTTTTGGAGCCTTTTTGGGTATCTTGAGATCGGGAATTCGGATTCCAGTTCTGGCTTCGCTATTAGATTCGTTTCGATGATTCGGATCTGATGGAACTAGCCTTGTATTTGTTTGAGACTATTTGGAACCCCTTCCACTTTAAAATTCGATCCGACCGAATCGGATCCCGTTTGACCCGACCAGTTTTGTCTGCCCCATTTTTTATAAGCCCTAAAAGGCTGATTTCCCCCTTTTCTTTCCCCATTTCACATGCCCCGAACCAAGAAGAAAGAAGAAAGAAGAAACCCCAATCCCAAACCCTTTGGAGCTCATGAATCCCGTCTTCTGTTAGGAAAACGAAACAGAAACACAACGAAAATTTAAAATGTTTCCCAATAAGATAGAATCGAATCTTGCAATTCCTATTCCCAAATTCGTAAGGATCAAGAACTTACTTAAATAGAAACTTTCTTGACACGTTCTAGCCGCCCAAGAACGCTCTTCACGCGGCTTGTCCCCAAAAGCTCCTTCGAATCTTTCAAGACTTCACGATTGTAGCCCTTTAGAGAATTAGTCCACCAACCTCGACCACGATCCGAATAGGGAGGATGTTAGTTCTATATTCGGTGTTTAGACTCTACGGTTTAGTGTATAATTTGGAGAAGGAGAATTTTTCTATCAATCCTCTATGGGGTTCGAACCCCACTTATTTATAGCATAAGGGGTTCGAACCCCTAGTCTTGTTGGACAAGGTTTCATAAACCTTTTGGCTAAAGGATTTCTTGCTTGGAGAGAAAGACTCTTATTTTGACCAAAAGTCTCATTTAGACCAACTTGTCAAGCAAGACATAATATCCAACTAATTTAGATATTTTATTTAATTATTTATTCATAATAAATAACTTGAAGCTAAATAATTAATTAATTCATAATTAATTATTTATTAGACTTTATTTCTCCAAATTAGAACTTTAATATTAATTCATAATTAAATTAAAGTCCATTAAATAATTAATCAATATTAATTATTTAACCTACACATTCACGTGACACGTGTCACTTGGGACATGCGTCCCACACGTGCTCCACATGTGTGGACCCCACCAATCACCTATTGGTTCGATCAACTCGTCTAATCGATTCAAGCCTTAACCCACGTGACCGGGTTGTTATGTGTGACCCTCTATCTAGGTTCTTAATTCAATTAGCAGTGACCCTAATTAATTAATTCCTAATTAATTAATCATTCCACAGATCATACAACCACAGTCTAGCAACTCTTGAATGAAGTTTCTAATCCAAACACCTTCCTTAGCTGCATCATTTGCAGCTAAGTATTCGGCCTCAGTGGTCGAATCTGCAGTAGTTAATTGCTTGGAACTTTTCCAGCTCACTGCTCCACCATTAAGGTAGAAAATATATCCTGACATTGACTTAAAATCATCTAAGTCAGATGCAAAGCTTGCATCGCAGTATCCTTCGACAATTAGATCTTTCTGTCCTCCGTATACTAAAAACAAAGCCTTAGTACTTTTCAAGTACTTTAGGATGTTCTTTACGGCAGTCCAGTGACCTTCTCTAGGGTCAGATTGGAAATGGCTAGTTATGCTAAGAGCATAAGCCACATCCGGTCGAGTACATAGCATTGCATACATTCTGCTACCCATTGCTGAGGCATAAGGCACATGAGTCATTCTTTCCTTCTCGAGGTTTGTCTTAGGGTACATCTTCTTAGAAAGACATGTTGCTACACTCATGGGAAGAATCTTATTCTTCGCATCCTCCATGCTGAATCGTTTCAGCACTTTATCTATGTACATCGATCGTGATAGTCCTATCAATCTCTTAAATCTATCTCTATAGATCTTTATGCCGAGAATGTAGGACGCATCACTAAGATCTTTCATCTCAAACTGGTTCGATAACCAAGACTTGGTAACTTTCATGTCATCCTTCGAATTCCCAATTAGAAGGATGTCATCAACATAAAGTACCAAGAATTGTACTGAAGTCTCCAATTCCTTTCTATACACGCAAGATTCATTCGAATTTTAAACAAAGCCAAACGCTTTGACTGCTTCATCAAAATGAATGTTCCAATTCCTAGAAGCCTGTTTCAATCTGTAGATTGATCTTTGGAGTTTGCAAACCTTTTGCTCACTCCCACTGAATGTGAAACCTATGGGCTGATCCATATAAATGTCTTTATCAATGTCTCCATTGAGAAAGGCAGTTTTGACATCCATTTTCCATATCTCATAGTCGTAATATGCAGATATGGCAAGCATGATCCGAATAGACGTTTGCATTACAACCGGTGAGAAGGTTTCATCAAAGTCCACACCGGGCCTTTGAGTGAACCCTTTGGCAATGAGCCTTGCCTTATAGGCTGCAACGTTTCCATCTACTCAGTGTTGGAAAACTAGAGCAGAAACGCAGCGGAAATTTAAAATTTTTCCAAAAGATTGATCATGGACTTGCAATTCTAGTATCGTATCTTAGGGTGTTTAGAAACTTACGTTGATTGAAGCTTTCTAGTGATGTCAGTACCGCCTACTGAACACCCTTCATGCGGAATGTCAGTACCGCCTACTGATCCCAAAGCAGCGATCCTCTAAAGCGTATCCACACCAGTCCTAGAACACGATCAAGCAAGTGAGAATGCTAGTTCTATAACTTGTGTTAATGGCTAGGGTTTTGCTTTTGAAAACTTTTCTTTTATTTTTCTCAAAAACTTAACACTTCGTGAGTGTTGGTCTAAAGAATAAGAGAAGGCCCACCCTTGTATTTATACAAAGGGGGTTCGAACTCCCTAGGGTTTTCCTAAACCTAGTGGACTTCTTTTCTTCCTCACTAATTAACTAATTTAATTATTTATTTAATTGGAGAAAATAAGTTCCTAACTTATTCTCCAAGTCTAGCAAGAATAATCTTCTCTTTCCTACAATAGGAAATTAGACTTTTCAACTTTCCTAAAGCTAAAAGTCAAGATTCAATAAATTAATTAATTCTCAATTAATTATTTATTGGGTTAAGCTTGAGAAATAAAATCTTAATAATTAATCGAAAATTAATTAATTAAAATTTATTTAATTAATTCTAGAAAAGAATTCACGTGTAATAAAATTTCACGCTTAGAGACACGTATGTGCCACGTGTGCATGACACATGGCAGCCACGTAGTGGCTACATGTGACACGTGGCATTCACGTGCTTTTGACACATGGCAATGCCCACGTGTTGCTCTCTCTATTTTGATCAACAATTTTATCCTTCGTTAATCATATTAACATTCTACCATAACCCTCGTGTCCTGGCATTTGTGTGTAACCCTATAGGCTCATTATTCGATTAGCAGTGACAGTAATTAATTAATTCACTAATCAATTAATCACTTCACAGATCACACTATCGTAATCTAGCAATGGATATGTGACCCCTAGCCGAATCGAAATTAATCGAAGAACCTTTAACATATAGTGAAATATGATCATCCTACAACTCCATCTCTCAATCAAGAACTAAGGCATGGGAATATTCTCAGAGCCTAAATATTCTTGATCTTTAAAGTTAAGTTCGTTTCATATCCATTTAGACCTCAATCCAAGAAAACCCTATTTTCTTGATGTCTTGATCTTTTATCCACCTTGGCCAAGGGTTTAAGTTAATAGACTATGAATAACTCAATCAGTAAGAGATCATCCTTGTTCTTGCAACAAGTGTAGGTCCTTTGTAGATTCTACTAATTCTACATATGCCACTTGTGTAATCCCAACATAGGCGTCTATATGTCGACACCCTTTTGAGCCTATATCAAAGATTACAGAGTTAGCTCAAATGAGATATTACAGAATCTCAAGTCTAAGGATTAATGAATCACGTTATTGACCTGTAAGATATTTCATAATCTGGATGTTTCTAGGAGACTTCCTTTCCCATTTAGGAATGTTCTCAGGCGGGACATCTCAGTGATGAAGTTCTAGTAACAATCACCCTCATGTATTATGAACGCATCATCGTATGCACTTATCACCCCATGAAACTAAGTGATCCTTCAAAAGGATATAATCACATAAGCAAGTCTCAACAGAGTCAAGGTCGACACTCCCACTGTCTGTCGGACTCTCGACTTGGAAAAGTTTCTAATCCTCGCCTATGGAGTTAAGAACTTATTTCATGTGTCGTTCCCATAACAACAAAGTTCTTAACGGCCTCATCGGATTAGAGGAGTTCAATACATAAAAAAACACAGTCAACCCAAACAGACATAAATAAGCACATAGAGAAGTGAATGCCTATGAACAAAATCATCTCGTTTATTATTCAAAGGCTGTTTGTGATATTACAAGGAAATAGTAAAGCCAAAAGCTGCTTTAAGGGCACTATTCCTAACAATCTACCACTTGCCCGTCAAAGCCATTCAGGAGCTAATCTAAGACCCATCTTCTGAAGATGTCCTTTGAAAGTCTGTTGACTAAGGGCTTTAGTAAGTGGATCTGTCGTGTTCTCTGTCGATGTGACCCTTTCAATTTGCACATCTCCTCTCTTGATGATATCACGGATTAAGTGATACTTCCTCAAAATATGCTTGGTCCTTTGGTGAGATCTTGGTTCTCTAGCTTTAGCAACCGCCCCGGTGTTGTCACAAAATACTGTAACGGGGTTATTAATGCTAGGAACTACACCCAGCTCGTGGATGAAGTTTCTTACCCAAACACCTTCCTTAGCTGCATTGTTTGCAGCTAAGTATTCGGCCTCAGTGGTCGAATCAGCAGTGGTCGCTTGCTTGGAACTTTTCCAACTCACTGCTCCGCCGTTCAGGCAGAATATGTATCCTGACATGGATTTAAAGTCATCCATGTCTGATGCAAAGCTTGCATCACAGTATCCTCTAATGATAAGATCTTGCTGGCCTCCGTAAACTAGGAATAAATCCTTAGTTCTTCGTAAGTACTTAAGGATATTCTTTACAGCAGTCCAATGACCTTCACCAGGGTCAGATTGGAATCGGCTAGTCACACTAAGTGCATAAGCCACATCCGGTCGAGTACATAGCATCGCATACATTATGCTTCCTATAGCTGATGCATAAGGAATTTTGGACATCCTGGACTTCTTAAGTTCAGTCTTGGGACACAGCTTCTTCGAAAGAACTGTTCCCGGGCCCATTGGAAGTTTTTCACGTTTGGATTCTTTCATACTAAATCTCTTTAGTACTTTGTCTATGTAAACCAACTGTGATAATCCTAATAATCTCTTAGATCTATCCCGATAGATCTTTATACCGAGAATGTAGGATGCATCACCAAGATCCTTCATCTCAAATTGGTTCGATAACCAAGATTTTGTTACTCTCATGTCATCCTTCGCATTCCCAATGAGGAGGATGTCATCTATATAAAGTATCGGAAATTGAACCGAGGTTTTCAATTATTTCTTGTACACGCAGGACTCATTCGGATTTTGAATAAAGCCAAACGATTTGATTGCTTCATCAAATCAAATGTTCCAATTCCTAGAAGCTTGTTTCAATCCGTAGATTGAACGTTGAAGCTTGCAAACCTTTTACTCGCTCCCACTGAATGTGAAACCCATGGGTTGCTCCATGTAAATGTCTTTGTCAATGTCTCCATTGAGAAAGGCAGTTTTCATATCCATTTGCCATATCTCATAGTCATAATATGCCGCAATGGCAAGTAGGATCCTAATGGATTTTTGCATTGCAACCGGGGAAAAGGTTTCATCAAAGTCTACACCTGGTCTTTGAGTAAACCCCTTAGCAAATAATCTTGCTTTAAAGGCTGCCACGCTTCCATCTACTCCAAGCTTGCGCTTATATATCCATTTGCACCCTATGGGCCTGATCCCATCAGGTGGATCAACCAAGGTCCAAACTTGGTTAGAGTACATGGAATCCATTTTGGATTTCATTGCTTCTTTCCACTGTTCAGAGTCCGAATCTAACAGTGCCTCCTCATAAGTTAATGGATCATTATCCATTTGAGATGTTTGGTGGAGAAAACCATACCATCTCTCTGGTTGTCTAGGAATGCGTTCAGAACGTCTTATTCGAGGAGAATTTTTGCGTGTATCACTCTCTTGGGTGGGGATAGGGACGTCATTCTCCAAGCTAGGCGTGGGACCTTGGTCTCGAACCTCTTCGAGTTCTGGGATCTTGCCTTTCTTTTCTTTAAGGAACGAGTCCTCAAGAAAAGTGGCGTTTCTTGACACAAAGACCTTTTGTTCAAGAGGATCGTAGAAATGATATCCTATCGACTCTTTAGGATATCCTACGAACTTACATAAGCTTGATCTAGCTTCAAGCTTATCTCCCACTGTCCTCTTTACGTAAGTAGGACAACCCCAAATTCTTAAGTAAGAATAGTTAGGGATTTTGCCAAACCACATCTCATATGGGGTTTTGGGTACAGATTTGGAGGGAACAAGATTTAGAATCTTAACTGCTGATTCTAGGGCATAGCCCCAGAATGATGGTGACAATTCAATGAAACTCATCATGGAACGAACCATATCAAGTAGGGTTCTGTTCCTTCTTTCCGAAACTCCATTTAGTTGAGGAGTTCCCGGAGGGATCCACTGAGAGATAATTCCATTATCTCTGAGATGATTAAGGAATTCATCACTTAGATACTCGCCACCTCGATCCGATCGAAGTGTCTTAATCTTGTGACCAATTTGGTTCTCAACCTCCTTCTGAAATTCCAAGAATTTCTCAAAGGCTTCGGATTTATACTTCATTAAGTACACATAACCAAAACGACTAAAGTCATCTATGAAGGTTATGAAATAATGATGATTGTTTCTAGTACTTACACTAAGTGGTCCACAAACATCAGTATGGATTAAATCCAACACTTTAGTGGCACGTTCCACTTTACCATTAAAGGGAGTCTTGGCCATTTTTCCTTTAAGACATGATTCACAATGAGTCAACTCTTTAAGTTCATTATCATAGAATGATCCTAAATTAGTTAACTTAGCAATCCTATCTTTAGAAATATGGCCTAAACATGTGTGCTGTAAAGAAGCCGAGATCTTTTCATCTCTTTTGCGTTTGTTTGATTGTTGTATATTCAAAATATTGGTGTCTTTAGTTGTATAAAGTCCATTAGATAATGTACCAAGTAAAACGGAAGCTTTATTTTTCTTAAGATAAAAATTTTCCATCTCGGGAGAAAGTCTCATATCCTTCACAATCTAACATTGGAATGGAAATTATATTACGAATAATAGAAGGTACATAAAGGACTTTATTCAAAACTAAAGTAAAGACACCTAAATCTAATCTACACGTCCCAATGGCTTGAGCTTGAACGCTTGATCCATTCCTAACCTTCAAGACGCATTCTCCTTCTTTAAGCTGCCGAACCTCATTTAGCATCTGTACATCATTACAGATATGAGCTCCACATCCGGTATTAAGTACCCAAGAATTAGAATCAATAGATAGATTTACTTCAACAATAAACACACCTTTCTTTAGAGTATCCTTGTACTCTTGGCAGTTCCTCTTCCAATGCCCTTTCTTGCCACAGTGGTGGCAAACGTCCTCTCTCTGATCCCTTTTTTTTCTTGGTCTTTCTCTTTTTAACCCCTCCATCGGGTTTAAGAGATCCCTTCTTCTTGGGAACTTTCTTCCCTTTGCCTTTAGAAGGCTTAGAAGAGGATGCGACCATCATTACTTTGTTATCCTTCTTTATCGTGACTTCAGCAGTCACAAGTTGATTAATCAGCTCAGCAACAGTAGTATGATCATGATTCATGTTGAAGTTCAACACGAAAGGATTGAATGATGGTGGAAGCGATGCGAGCAAAAAGTCCACGGCGAGGTCCCCGCTTAGAGGCATCTCCATAGAAGTAAGCTTCTCGTTCAAAACGGGGAACTTAAGCCCATGTTCGTAGACACTTGTACCTTGCTTCATTCTGAGATGAAAGAGCTCCTTAAAGGTGTTGTACCGTAGAACACGCTCTTGGGGGCGGTACAATTGCTTAAGATGGTCATAAATCTCCCAAGCGTATTCCATAAAGTCATGTTGCCTTTGCATGTCCGGAGACATGTTAGCCAACATGAGGCAACGAGCTTGAAGATTGTCTTCAGACCATTTCACAATTGCGTCTCTTTCGGCCCGAGTCGGAGCCTCACCCTCAGGGGTAGGCTCTCCCTTGAAGAGAACATATCTTCTCTTCTCAGAATCTAAAACTATCTTTAGATTCCGAAGCTAATCAGAGTAATTGGGCCCCGTCAACTTGTTTGATTCGAGGATGGATACCAAAGGGTTTTGGTTGCCATTTCAGTTTGTAGAGAATCACAGAACTACAACCTAAATGGAAATACAGAGAAATCATAAGCATGCTGAATAATAACGATTATACATATTATCAAGGTCTTTAGAAATATGTTCTCCCACTGTTTTTAGAAAGTCCAGAAATCCCAACGACTTTAGAAGAAACTTATTTTCTCAGTGGGTACCAGGATCCCAAGCAATCTTAGTTTTGGACCCACGACTCGTGAGACATCCAAAGGTTTAAGATTCTTAGGTAGGTACTATTTACCAATTCGATCTCTTATTGAATTCCTAGTAATGTTTTGCATCACTGATCTTTCGACTATGGACCCACGACTCATGAGACATCCATATCTACTTCAATGTTGAGCTAGACCCATCAATCATAAGATCTCAACCAAACTTAGTCCGGAACGACCCACGGCTCGTGAGACATCACCCATTCTAAAATGGTTAAGAAATATTAATTACTTAAAATAATTAATCAGGAAACTAGGAGTTAATAAGATCCACTAATTACCCCACGACTTGTGAGAGAGCAACTAGGTTCACTTATTAAGTCCTAAATCTATTGATGGAATGCTAGGAATTTTATTACCGTGATAAAATGCCTATTTATTCGAATTTAGCTCAATATTTAAAAGGGATTTTCGAATGACTTCACCAACATATAATGTTATCCAAATTTTAATTGTCTTGTTTAATGCAATTTCACGTAAAGTGTATCACAAAAGCAATTAGCAGATAACATATCCTAGCATGATACTAATTATGAGATGATCATGGGTATCCTATCTTATATGTGATTTCAGGAGCCACTTCAAAATCACTAGTTCTAACATTCATGCCACATAAGACAGTTCATATCACATAGGGGTACAGAATTTAATGGAAAAACAGCCCTATCTATTACATTATTAGAAACCCTCCTAAACATTTTGAGGGGTCTTCTTATGGTCACCGTTCTTTAAGTGCTCCTTGTGGATCCTTCGTATTCCATGGGTACTTGTCTCCAAAATGAAAATAAAAACCTCACTTCCTAAGTTCTACTCTCTTTACATAAAGTAATATGGCTCAATCTTCATATTGGTCATAGACAAGTACACGGGGTATACCCCGACCCAAAAACAATAATAAGGAAAGCCACATAATAAACACATAACAGTACGCACATAAGTAGGGGCTCCAACCCCAATTGAAAATGCGCAACTATGGGGCTCCGACCCCAATTGAAATCATCTATGTGCAGAATTTAAAACATACGTAAGACTAACCCATGATCACCTAAACTAGCATGATTCCGCTTTTATTTAAATTTACCAACTAAATTTAAAATTCCTTTGACTTCAAGTTACAATTAACTTAAGCAATTTGAATATCGTTCATTATTCACGAATTTATTCAAAATCGAATTCACCGGATTATGACAAAACAACAATTAATTCAAAATTAAATTTTTGTCTAATAAATCATTCAAAGTGATTTTCGTTATTTTCTCAAAAAATAAGAACTTGACTTTAATTTATAAAATCCCAAATTTTATAATTATTTCAAATAAATAATTTTATAATTTTAAAATCAAATTTTAAAATAAAATCAAATTTTCGTAATTCGGGATTTTCGAAATTCAAAAAACACGAAACGAAAAGTCGTCCCGGGACAACCTGCGCGAGGCGCGCACCCGCCGCCCGTAAATCACTTATTTATAGCATAAGGGGTTCGAACCCCTTGTCTTGTTGGACAAGGTTTCCTAAACCTTTTGGCTCAAGGATTTCTTGCTTGGAGAGAAAGACTCTTACTTTGACCAAAAGTCTCCTTTCGACCAACTTGTCAAGCAAGACATAATATCTAACTAATTTAGATATTTTATTTAATTATTTATTCATAATAAATAACTTAAAGCTAATAATTAATTAATTCATAATTAATTATTTATTAGACTTTATTTCTCCAAATTAGAACTTTAATATTAATTCATAATTAAATTGAAGTCCATTAAATAATTAATCAATATTAATTATTTAAGCTACACATTCACACATGTGTGGACCCCACCAATCACGTATTGGTTCGAACAACTCGTTTAATCGATTCAAGCCTTAACCCACGCGACCGGGTTGTTATGTGTGACCCTCTATGTTCTTAATTTAATTAGCAGTGACCCTAATTAATTAATTAATCAGTCCACAGATCATACAACCATAGCCTAGCAACAAGTGTATGACCCCTAGCTGAACAAGAATGTCTCAATTCAAAAGAACCTTTAAGTCATTGATTCATGTGAGAGACAATCCTCCTATATCCCATCCCTCAATCAAGATCTAGGGCAAGGGAATAATCGGAACCCTAATAATCTTGATCCTAAAGTTAAGTGCATTTCATTTCCATTTGATCTTGATCCAAGAAACCTATTTCTTGATCTCGATCCACTGCCTTGGCCAAGGACTCCATTATGTCATATGAATGACTTATACAATAAGAGATCAACTTTCTTTCACAAGTGTAGGTCCTTTATCGATTCTCATATGCTTCTATGTGCCACTTATGTAATCCCAGCATAAGCCTTCAATCGGTTGTCTGAGGCGACACCCTTTAAAGTTTACACCTAGGATTACAGAGTTAGCTCACAAAGTATCAATGGAACCTCAAGTCTAAGGACTACTTAATCACATCAATGACTCGTAAGATGTTTTCTAATCTGGAAGTTTCTATTTCTAGAAATAGAAACTTCCTTTCCCATTTAGGAATCTCCCCACACGGGACACCTCAGTGTACCTACTTAGAATAAGTAAGCACCCTCATGCATCACGCACGTATCAACAATACACTTTGCACCCCGTAAAACAAGGTGGTCCTTCTTAAGGGCGTGATCACACGAGCAAGCCTCGAACGAGTCAAGTCGTCACTCCCACTGTCTTTAGGACTCCTAGGCTTGGAGTGATTTCTAATCATGACTTATGTGATATAGGGCTCGTTCCATGAACCATTTCACCTAAATGGTTGAGTCCTATAAGTCATATTGATTAGGGGAGTTCTTATACATGCGCATTTAAAGTAATCATACAATCAAACAAGAGCATATAAAGAAGTGTTGCCAAAGTTCGTTATATCATTCAAAGATTGTCTGTGATTTACAAAGGAAAAGCACTAAGCAGACTATTACATCGGCTTTTAGGGCACTATTCCTAACATCTTCGTCCACCCGATCAACTATCCAAGGTAACCAATATATTCCTCTCATTATGTGCATCGATTCTACGTGTATTACGTGTTGTAATTTTGTTATTATATGTGTATTTGGAGTTTTGGGTGATTAGTAAGGGTTTTGTACTTTGGAGTGTTCGAGCTCGTTTCGTGGTCCGATTTATGCTATAATGTGCTCTATGTTTGTTGTGCGTTATTTTATGTTTGTTTTGTTCCATTTTGTAGGGTGTGGGATAGTCTTGCAATCTCCCTGCAACTCAGCCGCCTGTAAAAAGCACGGTCGCATCTGCGACTGAATTTATATATAAGACGATTGCGGCCGTGAGGGTTTTTGGGATTTTGTTCGATTTTTACGTTGCAGTTGCTACACTTTGCAGTTCTTTCTTCGTAGCGACCATGAAGGCCTTTTGATTTTTGCTCGATTATTGCATCGCGACATAGAGCAGGAAGGGATTTTGGGTTTTAGTCCCGTTTTTTTCGGTTTCAGTTTTTCTTTTCCCCCCGAGCATGATTCTAATATGCTTTATGAAATTTGTGTGATTCGGGATCATACATCATATGAATTGTATCTAATGTATGTAGATGCATTGTCGTGAGTCTATGTGGTTCATTATTGAGTCTAAGTCTTGCATTTGTGTTCAGTTTGTTCAAGTGCACTTGGGGCAGTGTTTCGTTAGCCGTGAATCAATCGTCCTATTTTCGGTTTCATTGGTGTAAGGTGAGGTTAGGTTTATTAGTTATGACTCTAATGTAACATGCTCGGTTTTCTATGCATGTTGTTTACTAAGCCTTATATATAAGTAAATATGTACGGAATATGTATTTTATGACTTTGTCATGAGTTTGCAAGTATGATACGCTATGTACAAGCCTATGTACACTTGTTAAGTTTTGGTTTGATATGTTTTGCAATGTTAAGCTATGCTTCAAACCATGTGCCTCTTATGAGCCGAGCGCTACAAGTAAAGGATATATTATGGATTGACCTGGAGAGGTATGTAAAGCATAGAGGTTGCAAAGGTAAGGTATGATATATGTATGTATGATATGATAAGTATGTTCTGTAATGGGTTAAGTATAATATGAGATGCTATGCTTTGTTCTGTCTGCTGGGCCCCGGAGACTATGGGTCAATACCCGGGGACGGCACCCCTGAATCCACCAGGAGGTTTGGTGAGGGATAGAATCCATAAGGAGTTAGAGTATGCACTCACGCCTCATCTGTCTGGATGGTTAGGGCGTATACACCCTTCCATCACCCCGGAGTTAAGGTTGGTTTGATATGTTATGTAAGTTTTATGTTTTGTTTTGTTACTATTCTGATACGGAAGCCACCTCTTGATACACTCGGGTGCAAAGTGTGTAACACCCCAAACGGAGGATGCCACATCCCCCGCACTATGACCCAGACCCAGAACATGAAATGGAAATCCATGCCCGAATCCGAATCAGAGCGAACGGGAGACCAACTCACACACTAGGCTAGGCGGATCTAACTTGACAAAAACTCAGAGTGTGGAAGCAATTAAAACCAACAACAATAGATAGCGGAAGCATTTAAAACAAAACATGCAAAGCAGGTGACGGGTTCAACTTGTTGGAAAACACGAATCAGAAAGCAGCGGAATTTAAAAATTTTTTCCAACAAAAGGATCTTGGACTCGCAATCGTGTAACCAAATTCGTAGAGTTAGCAAACTTACTTTTCTTTTATTCTTTCTTGAAGCGTTTCAAGCCACCCAAGAACGCTCTTCTCGCGGCTTGACAACCCGTCCCTCGAAAGTCTCTTTCTACTTCAGAATCCATTGTCGGGATAGCAATCCACACCAACCTAGATTCAATTCATGTTAGAGATGTTCTTAACAATATAACATAAAGAAAGAAACATGAAACGAGAAAAGCAGGATTGAAACTCCCTTCGAAAACCAGTTTTGCGAAAGTAGAAAACTGCCAGTCACAAAACCCTCGTGAAAAAATTCATCCTTCAGGATATGGACGAACGGTTTTCGCCATCTTCTTTGGTTCGATTTTTTCATTCGCTTCACGTCGGGTTCAGAATCGTTTCATCATCCCTTCTGATCGTTTTGCTTAATCTCCACTTTTGGTAAAGCTCGAATCTTTAAAACTTCTAACTTGAAGTCTCTAGAGATAGTCCACCAACTTGGCTACAATCTAACTAGTAAGGATGCTAGTTCTCTAGTTAGTGTTTAGGCTTAACCTAGGGTTTCATTTATCTTAGAGAAAGGATGGTGTTCAACACATGAACCAAAAGAACTTTTATTAGCTCATGCTCCCCTATATATAGGCAAAGGGGAGGGACGCCGAACCTAGTCCTTGTTGGGCAAGGATTTGGTCCCTCTCTCTCCTATTTACTTGATCATCAAGTATTTTCCAACTTTGACTTTGAATTCTAATTCAAATCAACTTTCAAGAGAGCTAAAAATATCCAAACTATTTTTGGATAATTTTATACTTTATTTATTTAAAATAAATAACTTATTTTATCTAATTAATTAATTCATAATTAATTAACTAGATTATTTTCTCCAAAATAAGACATTCTTTTTAATTCAAAATTAAACCAAAGTCTATTAAATAATTAACAAATTAATTATTTAATATATTATTAAACAATCACGTGTGGCACACGTGTCACAATGACACTTGTCCAGTCACGTGACCCACACGTGTGGTTTCACACGTGTGGAACCCTCTAGGCTTGATTAACTCGTTTAATCATTTTAAAGCCTCAACTCATGTAACCAAGTTGTTGTGTGTGACCCTCTAGGTTCTCAATTCAATTAGCAATGACCCTAATTAATTAATTCACTAATTAATTAATCAGTCCACAAATTAAACGACCATAGTCTAGCAACAGGTGTTTAACCCCTAGCTGAATTGGAATATTCGGATTCGACAGAACCTTTAAGTCATTGATTCATGTGAGATACAATCCTCCTACTTACTATCTCTCAACCAAGATCTAGGGCAAGGGAATAATCAGAACCCTAATAATCCGGTCTTAAAGCTAAGTGCATTTCATATCCATTTGATCTCAATCCAAGAAACCCTTTTCTTGATGTCTTGATCTACTGCCTTGGCCAAGGACTCCATATGGCATATGAATGACTTACACAATAAGAGATCACCTTGCATATGCAAGTGTAGGTCCTTTCTTGATTCTCATTCACTTTCATGAATCACTTGTGCAGCCCCAGCATAAGCCTTGAATCAGTTGTCTAAGGCGACACCCTTTAAAGCTTATACCAAAGACTACAGAGTTAATTCATAAAGTGACAAGGAACCTCAAGTCTAAGGATCAATTAATCACATCAATGACTCGTGAGATATTTCCTAATCTGGAAGTTTCCATTTCCTGAAATAGAAACTTCCTTTCCCATTTAGGAATGTTCTCACACGGGGCACCTCAGTGAACTTACTTATTAAAGTAAGCACCCTCATGTATCACGCACGTATCAACTATACACTTTGCACCTCCATGAAACAAGGTGGTCCTTCTTAAGGGCGTGATCCCACAAGCAAGCCTTAGAGGAGTCAGGTTGACACTCCCACTGTCTGTAGGACTCATCGGCTTGGAGTATTTTACTAATCATGACTTATGTGATATAGGGCTCATTTCATGAACCATTTCACCTAAATGGTAGAGTCCTAAAGTCATCAGGATTAGGGGAGTTCTCATACATGCACACATAATGGAAACACTCAAAACACGTATTGGCATATAAAGAAGTGTTTGCCTATGATCAATCGTATATTATTCAAAGATTGTCTGTGATACAAGAAAAGTCCCAAAGCAGATTACGTCGAATCGGCTTTCTAGGGCACTATTCCTAACAATCTCCCACTTGCCCGTAAAAGCCATTTAGGTACTCTAAGTCCCATCTTCTCAAGATGCACTTAGAGACCCTATTGACTTTGGGCGTTTCCAAAGTGGATCTGCTATATTCTCTGCTGATGTGACCCTATTGTTTACACATCTCTTAGGAAACACTTTTTCCTTATAAAGTGATTCGTAATCACGTGTTCAGTCTCTTGGTGAGGTCTTGGTTCTCTTACTTGAGCAACCATCCTTTTTATCATACAATATGATCAAGGAGTTGTTTTCATGCTAGGAACTTCATCTAACAAGTTAGATGGAGTTTCTTACCCAAACACTTAACTTAGTATTATATAATACGACTAAGTTCTCAACTACGATAGTTGAGTTTTGCAATGTCCGTCCTTGGAACCCCTTTCCAACACATTGCATTACCATTCTGGTAGAAGTTGTATCCTTTCAATGATTTCATAATCATCTATGTTTGATGAACGGTTACATCAAATATCCTTCTAACAGTAAGATCTTTTGGGCTCTGTAAACTAACACACATCCTCATTTCTTCTCAAGTACTCTGAGGACATCCTTTACAGAGATCTAATGACCTTCTCTGAGGTCATATTAGATTCGGCCTACTACGCTTAGCGTTGCGCCATATCTAATTTAGTACATAACTTTTCATACATTATGCACCCTTTCACTTAAAGGGATTTTGGACATTCTAACTTTCTCAAAGTTATCTTAGGACACATACTCTTCAAAAGAGATGTTCCATTGTCCATACTAAACTCCTTTTAGTACCGTGGTTATGTACTCATTTTGTGATAATCCTTTTATTCTCTTAGATCTATCTTCTATAGATCTGAATGTCGAGAATATAGGATAATCACTAAGATCTTTCATGTCAAATTGTTTCTTAAACAAGAATTGGTAACTTTCACGTCGTCCTTGACATTCCTAATGAGAAGGATGTCATTTTCTAAAGAACCAAAAATTGACTCTTACATCACTAACTTTCCTATGTACACTTTGAGACTTATTCGACTTCCATCTGTGTCAAACGATTTGACTATCCTATGGAATCGAATTGTCTAATCCTAGAAGCCTTTATCAATCCACAGATTGACTTTAGGGATTTGCATACCTTATGCATACTCCCACTGAATATGAGATTTATAGAAATGTCTTATTTCAGTCTCTTTCAATCTCATATTGAACAAGATAGTTCTCATATTCATTTATCATATCTCATAGTCAGAATATGAGGATATGGTAATCACAACCCAAATGGACTTTTGCATTTCAACCGTCAAGAAGGTTGTAATGCTTTCCATTTACTCGAAGCTCTAGGAGCTTGATCCTATCAGGTGGATCAACCAAGGTCAAAACTCGATTTAAGTATATGGAATCCATATTGGATTTCAAGGCTTGCTTACACTACTCAGATTCCAAATCTGACAGTGTCTCCTCTTCAAGTAATTCCTTGGCTATCTAGGAACGCGTTCTAAACGCATCTTAAGAGAAGGGTTTCACACGTGTACATACTCTAAAATTTGGCTAAGTTTTATCAGATGGACTCGTTTCTTCTATATGTGGTATGGATATTTTTCCTCAAATTTCTTTGAGGTCTGCTTGCTTGCCTTTCTTCTTCTATAGGAACAATTCCTTAAGAAAGGTACATTCCTTTGGGACAAACAACCTTTGTGCAAGGGAATCGCAAAACTGATATCCAATATCATTGTATAAACTTGAACTCATTTCAAGCTTATCTCCCACTATCCTCTTCAAGTAAGAGGATTCCATTGAATTCTTGGATAAGAATAATTAGGGAATTTAGTATGCCACTTTGCATAGTGCAACTGAAGGACTGATTTTGGAAGGTACTAAATTCAAAATCTCTAACTGCATATTCTAGGAGTTTATTCCTAGAATGATTATAAGTCAGTAAAGCTTGCTATGGAATGGACCATATCCTATAAGGTTTCATTCCCTCATTCGGAAACACTAAGGTGTTCTCGAATTAGTTTACTGAGAGATAATCCTATTATCTCTAAGATGACTAAGGAATTAGTTACTAAGATATTGGCTATCTCGATCATATCGATTTACCTATAACTTATGACTACTTCGGTTCCTAACCTCCTTTCGAAATTCTAAGAATTTCATATAAGTTTCGAATTTGTACTTTAACAAGTACATTCATTCATAATGGTTAAACTGACGATTGTATCTAGTGCTTACATTAAGCATCTTACACTCATCAGCATGGATCGAAATCCACTATAATTTTGGAACGTTCCATGTTTCTTATAAACGGGATTCAGGAACGCTTCCCTCATGACAGGATTCACAGGAAGTCAACACTATAGGTTCATTTTCATAGAATGATCCTAAGGTGTCTGACTTGCTAATCCTTTTATATCTCAACGTTCCAAAGTAATTCGAAGCTTTGTCATCTTACTTTTGTTATCTCGTTGTATGTTCAGAACATTAGTGCCTTGAGTCTTTGCACAACGGATTATGCAGAATTGACTCAAGACTAGTGAATTCTATTCCTAGTAGAACTACTAAACGAGGTAACATTTCAAAGTACTCATACTCTTTGCAGTTCCCTTTCAAAGTCCTTATTTGCTACCATAGAAGCAAACGTCCTATTTGATCTCTAGTGTCTTTTGGGCGCACCCCTTACATGCTCCTCCATTGGGCTCTTAAGGGTTTCTTCTTCTTTAGGCCTTCAAGCCTTTAACTTAGTGAGTTTAGAAGAAGAATTAACCATCACAACCTTTTATTCCTTCTTAAGGATACTCTCAACCATTATCAACTAAATGATTAACTATGCTGTATTAGCATCATTCTAGTTGAGCATAAAGGGTTTGAATGATGGTGGAAGCAATGTAAGCAATCAGTGCATTGAGAACTCTTTTCTCGGTTGATGATTGAGACCATAAGATCTTTAGACCTTGTTCGTGTGCACTTGTTTTCTCATTTGGAATATTGAATAATTCCATAATGTTATACATTGTAACATTTTATGAGGTGGTTCAATTGCTCTTAAGTGGTTTGGAGAAATCCATTCACCTCAGGTTGCTTCTCTTTTGGCCCGGGTCGAATTTTCAAATAAATGAAAATCTCGCCTTATAGAGAATAATTTCTCTTTTCGGATTCTAAAACGAATTTTAGGGTCCGAAGCCAATTAGAGTTAGTTAGGACTTAGTCAACTCTTTTGACTTAAGGATGGATACGAATGGGTTTGCATTTCATATTGTAGAGAATCACAGAACTACAACCTAAATGCTAAGCAGAGAACTAGGTGAGCATGCTGAATAATAACGATATACATAAGATAAGGTCTTTAATCTAATGTAGCTCCCACTGTTTTTTCAAAGATCTATAATTCCCAAAGATCTAAGAGGAACACGTTTCCCAACGGGTACTAAGATCCTAAGCATTTTACTTTGAACCCACGACTCACGGACATTCTAAGTAAAATCCTAGGTAGGTACAACTTACCAATTCTAACACCTTTAGAACTCTTAGTAATTATTTTTTGCATCACCCATCTTTCAATATGGACCCACGACTCGTGCGACATCCATATTTACTTAGGCGTTAAGCTAGACCCATCAATCATAAGATCATGATCAAAACTTAGTTCGAACGACCCACGACTCGCGGACATCGCCCTTGCCAAAATTAACCACGAAATATTGATCATTTAAAATGATCAATTAGGTAACTAAGAACTAATAAGCTCCACTAGCTATCCCACGACTCACGGACAATAACTAGCTTTACTTACTAAACTTAAAACCTATTGATGGAATGCTAGGAATTTAATTCAAAATTTGCATCTCGAATTAAATACCTATTATTCGAAATGAGCTTAATATTTAATGGGAATTTTCGAATCAACCGAAGAGTTGTTCGGTTCGACCTCACCAACATATATGTTATCCAATTTAATTAGTCTTGATTAATGCAAGTACAACTTAAATGCATTTCAAACAAGCACATAAACAGATAACATGTCCTAGCATGATACTAACATGTAATGATCATGGGTTCTACCTATCTTATGCGTGATATGTGGGAGCCACTCCACAATCACAAGTTCTAACATACATGCCACATAAACAGTTTAAATCACATAAGGGAAAGCGGTAACAAAATACGAGCCCTATCTCTATTACATTTAACAATTGAGATTCTCTTCCCTAACATTTTGAGGGGTCTTCACTTATGGCCTCCTTGTTACTTGAATGTGGTCCATCTTACTCCATGGGTGCATTGTCTCCAAAATGAAAATAAAACCTCACCACCTATCTCTACTCTCAAATTACAATAAAAAGAAAAAGACATAAAGTAATAAGGCTCAATCTTCATATTGGCCTTAGACAATTACACGGGGCATACCCCGGCCTCAAAAACAGTAATATGGAAAGCCACATAATAAATTACATAACAGTACGAACATAAGTGAGGCTCCAACCTCAATTGAAAAACGCAACTATAGGGCTCCAACCCCAATTTAAACCATCCATGTGCATAAATTAAAACCATACATAAGTCTAAACCCATGATCACCTAACATGCTTTTGCGAGAATTTAAATTTAGCCAATAAATTAAAATTCCCATTTCAAGTCCTAATGACTTAAAACACGACTTGATGCGAGTCTTATTTATAAAAGTTTTCAATATATCCCAAGTTAACAAAACAAATAAAATTCCAATTAATTTCTGAAAATTAATAATTTTATCAAGATGTATTTTCCCAAAATATAAACCGTTTCAATTTCTCAAAAATCCCAATTTTAAGCTTTATTCAAAAATTAAAAATAAATATTCAAAAATAAAAATTTTTAAAATTAAAATAAAAATTGGGACTGGATTGCACGAAACACGAAAATCACGGACTACGAAAACGGGGCCCTTGCACGAGACGGGCTGCTCGTCGCGCGCGCACGCGACAGGCGCACACTGCGCGCGGCCAAGGCCGCGTGAGTGCGCGCGCTGGGCGTGCACGCCGCGCGCTCCTGCGCGCAGCCCTTCTCGGCAAGGATGGCGGGCGACAGCGGGTGGCCTGGGCGAGCTATCCCGCACGCCTTGCAGGATTCTCGCCCAGCCTGGGCGAGACGACGGGCGGCCTCTCCCGGCAGCCCTGGGCGGGCCCACCCGCACGCTTGCGGGAGGGCGGTGGCGGTGATGCCTGCGCGCCTAGGACAGGCGGGTGGTGCGCGCGCGTGTTCGTAATCCAGGCTTTCGGTTTCGTGTTTTCGTTCAAAAGCAAAACCAATCCAAGAAATCCAAAAACAGTTTATACAGTTTCAAATCTAAAATTGTTTTCAAAAATTAAATTTTGCAAAAACCAATTTTCAGAAACTTTCAGGAAAAAATACAGTTTCGTAATTCAGGCTTTCTAAAACAATTACAAATACTCAATCGCATCAAGCCTAAGAATTTCTACCAAATTCAGAATAATTGAGACGAATCAGAAACACGATTAACGAGGTGGCTCTGATACCACTTGTTGGAAAACACGAATCAGAAAGAAGCGGAATTTAAAAATTTTTTCCAACAAAAGGATCTTGGACTCGCAATCGTGTAACCAAATTCGTAGAGATAGCAAACTTACTTTTCTTTTATTCTTTCTTGAAGCGTTTCAAGCCACCCAAGAACGCTCTTCTCGCGGCTTGACAACCCGTCCCTCGAAAGTCTCTTTCTACTTCAGAATCCATTGTCGGGATAGCAATCCACACCAACCTAGATTCAATTCATGTTAGAGATGTTCTTAACAATATAACATAAAGAAAGAAACATGAAACGAGAAAAGCAGGATTGAAACTCCCTTCGAAAACCAGTTTTGCGAAAGTAGAAAACTGCCAGTCACAAAACCCTCGTGAAAAAATTCATCCTTCAGGATATGGACGAACGGTTTTCGCCATCTTCTTTGGTTCGATTTTTTCATTCGCTTCACGTCGGGTTCAGAATCGTTTCATCATCCCTTCTGATCGTTTTGCTTAATCTCCACTTTTGGTAAAGCTCGAATCTTCAAAACTTCTAACTTGAAGTCTCTAGAGATAGTCCACCAACTTGGCTACAATCTAACTAGTAAGGATGCTAGTTCTCTAGTTAGTGTTTAGGCTTAACCTAGGGTTTCGTTTATCTTGGAGAAAGGATGGTGTTCAACACATGAACCAAAAGAACTTTTATTAGCTCATGCTCCCCTATATATAGGCAAAGGGGAGGGACGCCGAACCTAGTCCTTGTTGGGCAAGGATTTGGTCCCTCTCTCTCCTATTTACTTGATCATCAAGTATTTTCCAACTTTGACTTTGAATTCTAATTCAAATCAACTTTCAAGAGAGCTAAAAATATCCAAACTATTTTTGGATAATTTTATACTTTATTTATTTAAAATAAATAACTTATTTTATCTAATTAATTAATTCATAATTAATTAACTAGATTATTTTCTCCAAAATAAGACTTTCTTTTTAATTCAAAATTAAACCAAAGTCTATTAAATAATTAACAAATTAATTATTTAATATATTATTAAACAATCACGTGTGGCACACGTGTCACAATGACACTTGTCCAGTCACGTGACCCACACGTGTGGTTTCACACGTGTGGAACCCTCTAGGCTTGATTAACTCGTTTAATCATTTTAAAGCCTCAACTCATGTAACCAAGTTGTTGTGTGTGACCCTCTAGGTTCTCAATTCAATTAGCAATGACCCTAATTAATTAATTCACTAATTAATTAATCAGTCCACAGATTAAACGACCATAGTCTAGCAACAGGTGTTTAACCCCTAGCTGAATTGGAATATTCGGATTCGACAGAACCTTTAAGTCATTGATTCATGTGAGATACAATCCTCCTACTTACTATCTCTCAACCAAGATCTAGGGCAAGGGAATAATCAGAACCCTAATAATCCGGTCTTAAAGCTAAGTGCATTTCATATCCATTTGATCTCAATCCAAGAAACCCTTTTCTTGATGTCTTGATCTACTGCCTTGGCCAAGGACTCCATATGGCATATGAATGACTTACACAATAAGAGATCACCTTGCATATGCAAGTGTAGGTCCTTTCTTGATTCTCATTCACTTTCATGAATCACTTGTGCAGCCCCAGCATAAGCCTTGAATCAGTTGTCTAAGGCGACACCCTTTAAAGCTTATACCAAAGACTACAGAGTTAATTCATAAAGTGACAAGGAACCTCAAGTCTAAGGATCAATTAATCACATCAATGACTCGTGAGATATTTCCTAATCTGGAAGTTTCCATTTCCTGAAATAGAAACTTCCTTTCCCATTTAGGAATGTTCTCACACGGGGCACCTCAGTGAACTTACTTATTAAAGTAAGCACCCTCATGTATCACGCACGTATCAACTATACACTTTGCACCTCCATGAAACAAGGTGGTCCTTCTTAAGGGCGTGATCCCACAAGCAAGCCTTAGAGGAGTCAGGTTGACACTCCCACTGTCTGTAGGACTCATCGGCTTGGAGTATTTTACTAATCATGACTTATGTGATATAGGGCTCATTTCATGAACCATTTCACCTAAATGGTAGAGTCCTAAAGTCATCAGGATTAGGGGAGTTCTCATACATGCACACATAATGGAAACACTCAAAACACGTATTGGCATATAAAGAAGTGTTTGCCTATGATCAATCGTATATTATTCAAAGATTGTCTGTGATACAAGAAAAGTCCCAAAGCAGATTACGTCGAATCGGCTTTCTAGGGCACTATTCCTAACAATCTCCCACTTGCCCGTAAAAGCCATTTAGGTACTCTAAGTCCCATCTTCTCAAGATGCACTTAGAGACCCTATTGACTTTGGGCGTTTCCAAAGTGGATCTGCTATATTCTCTGCTGATGTGACCCTATTGTTTACACATCTCTTAGGAAACACTTTTTCCTTATAAAGTGATTCGTAATCACGTGTTCAGTCTCTTGGTGAGGTCTTGGTTCTCTTACTTGAGCAACCATCCTTTTTATCATACAATATGATCAAGGAGTTGTTTTCATGCTAGGAACTTCATCTAACAAGTTAGATGGAGTTTCTTACCCAAACACTTAACTTAGTATTATATAATACGACTAAGTTCTCAACTACGATAGTTGAGTTTTGCAATGTCCGTCCTTGGAACCCCTTTCCAACACATTGCATTACCATTCTGGTAGAAGTTGTATCCTTTCAATGATTTCATAATCATCTATGTTTGATGAACGGTTACATCAAATATCCTTCTAACAGTAAGATCTTTTGGGCTCTGTAAACTAACACACATCCTCATTTCTTCTCAAGTACTCTGAGGACATCCTTTACAGAGATCTAATGACCTTCTCTGAGGTCATATTAGATTCGGCCTACTACGCTTAGCGTTGCGCCATATCTAATTTAGTACATAACTTTTCATACATTATGCACCCTTTCACTTAAAGGGATTTTGGACATTCTAACTTTCTCAAAGTTATCTTAGGACACATACTCTTCAAAAGAGATGTTCCATTGTCCATACTAAACTCCTTTTAGTACCGTGGTTATGTACTCATTTTGTGATAATCCTTTTATTCTCTTAGATCTATCTTCTATAGATCTGAATGTCGAGAATATAGGATAATCACTAAGATCTTTCATGTCAAATTGTTTCTTAAACAAGAATTGGTAACTTTCACGTCGTCCTTGACATTCCTAATGAGAAGGATGTCGTTTTCTAAAGAACCAAAAATTGACTCTTACATCACTAACTTTCCTATGTACACTTTGAGACTTATTCGACTTCCATCTGTGTCAAACGATTTGACTATCCTATGGAATCGAATTGTCTAATCCTAGAAGCCTTTATCAATCCACAGATTGACTTTAGGGATTTGCATACCTTATGCATACTCCCACTGAATATGAGATTTATAGAAATGTCTTATTTCAGTCTCTTTCAATCTCATATTGAACAAGATAGTTCTCATATTCATTTATCATATCTCATAGTCAGAATATGAGGATATGGTAATCACAACCCAAATGGACTTTTGCATTTCAACCGTCAAGAAGGTTGTAATGCTTTCCATTTACTCGAAGCTCTAGGAGCTTGATCCTATCAGGTGGATCAACCAAGGTCAAAACTCGATTTAAGTATATGGAATCCATATTGGATTTCAAGGCTTGCTTACACTACTCAGATTCCAAATCTGACAGTGTCTCCTCTTCAAGTAATTCCTTGGCTATCTAGGAACGCGTTCTAAACGCATCTTAAGAGAAGGGTTTCACACGTGTACATACTCTAAAATTTGGCTAAGTTTTATCAGATGGACTCGTTTCTTCTATATGTGGTATGGATATTTTTCCTCAAATTTCTTTGAGGTCTGCTTGCTTGCCTTTCTTCTTCTATAGGAACAATTCCTTAAGAAAGGTACATTCCTTTGGGACAAACAACCTTTGTGCAAGGGAATCGCAAAACTGATATCCAATATCATTGTATAAACTTGAACTCATTTCAAGCTTATCTCCCACTATCCTCTTCAAGTAAGAGGATTCCATTGAATTCTTGGATAAGAATAATTAGGGAATTTAGTATGCCACTTTGCATAGTGCAACTGAAGGACTGATTTTGGAAGGTACTAAATTCAAAATCTCTAACTGCATATTCTAGGAGTTTATTCCTAGAATGATTATAAGTCAGTAAAGCTTGCTATGGAATGGACCATATCCTATAAGGTTTCATTCCCTCATTCGGAAACACTAAGGTGTTCTCGAATTAGTTTACTGAGAGATAATCCTATTATCTCTAAGATGACTAAGGAATTAGTTACTAAGATATTGGCTATCTCGATCATATCGATTTACCTATAACTTATGACTACTTCGGTTCCTAACCTCCTTTCGAAATTCTAAGAATTTCATATAAGTTTCGAATTTGTACTTTAACAAGTACATTCATTCATAATGGTTAAACTGACGATTGTATCTAGTGCTTACATTAAGCATCTTACACTCATCAGCATGGATCGAAATCCACTATAATTTTGGAACGTTCCATGTTTCTTATAAACGGGATTCAGGAACGCTTCCCTCATGACAGGATTCACAGGAAGTCAACACTATAGGTTCATTTTCATAGAATGATCCTAAGGTGTCTGACTTGCTAATCCTTTTATATCTCAACGTTCCAAAGTAATTCGAAGCTTTGTCATCTTACTTTTGTTATCTCGTTGTATGTTCAGAACATTAGTGCCTTGAGTCTTTGCACAACGGATTATGCAGAATTGACTCAAGACTAGTGAATTCTATTCCTAGTAGAACTACTAAACGAGGTAACATTTCAAAGTACTCATACTCTTTGCAGTTCCCTTTCAAAGTCCTTATTTGCTACCATAGAAGCAAACGTCCTATTTGATCTCTAGTGTCTTTTGGGCGCACCCCTTACATGCTCCTCCATTGGGCTCTTAAGGGTTTCTTCTTCTTTAGGCCTTCAAGCCTTTAACTTAGTGAGTTTAGAAGAAGAATTAACCATCACAACCTTTTATTCCTTCTTAAGGATACTCTCAACCATTATCAACTAAATGATTAACTATGCTGTATTAGCATCATTCTAGTTGAGCATAAAGGGTTTGAATGATGGTGGAAGCAATGTAAGCAATCAGTGCATTGAGAACTCTTTTCTCGGTTGATGATTGAGACCATAAGATCTTTAGACCTTGTTCGTGTGCACTTGTTTTCTCATTTGGAATATTGAATAATTCCATAATGTTATACATTGTAACATTTTATGAGGTGGTTCAATTGCTCTTAAGTGGTTTGGAGAAATCCATTCACCTCAGGTTGCTTCTCTTTTGGCCCGGGTCGAATTTTCAAATAAATGAAAATCTCGCCTTATAGAGAATAATTTCTCTTTTCGGATTCTAAAACGAATTTTAGGGTCCGAAGCCAATTAGAGTTAGTTAGGACTTAGTCAACTCTTTTGACTTAAGGATGGATACGAATGGGTTTGCATTTCATATTGTAGAGAATCACAGAACTACAACCTAAATGCTAAGCAGAGAACTAGGTGAGCATGCTGAATAATAACGATATACATAAGATAAGGTCTTTAATCTAATGTAGCTCCCACTGTTTTTTCAAAGATCTATAATTCCCAAAGATCTAAGAGGAACACGTTTCCCAACGGGTACTAAGATCCTAAGCATTTTACTTTGAACCCACGACTCACGGACATTCTAAGTAAAATCCTAGGTAGGTACAACTTACCAATTCTAACACCTTTAGAACTCTTAGTAATTATTTTTTGCATCACCCATCTTTCAATATGGACCCACGACTCGTGCGACATCCATATTTACTTAGGCGTTAAGCTAGACCCATCAATCATAAGATCATGATCAAAACTTAGTTCGAACGACCCACGACTCGCGGACATCGCCCTTGCCAAAATTAACCACGAAATATTGATCATTTAAAATGATCAATTAGGTAACTAAGAACTAATAAGCTCCACTAGCTATCCCACGACTCACGGACAATAACTAGCTTTACTTACTAAACTTAAAACCTATTGATGGAATGCTAGGAATTTAATTCAAAATTTGCATCTCGAATTAAATACCTATTATTCGAAATGAGCTTAATATTTAATGGGAATTTTCGAATCAACCGAAGAGTTGTTCGGTTCGACCTCACCAACATATATGTTATCCAATTTAATTAGTCTTGATTAATGCAAGTACAACTTAAATGCATTTCAAACAAGCACATAAACAGATAACATGTCCTAGCATGATACTAACATGTAATGATCATGGGTTCTACCTATCTTATGCGTGATATGTGGGAGCCACTCCACAATCACAAGTTCTAACATACATGCCACATAAACAGTTTAAATCACATAAGGGAAAGCGGTAACAAAATACGAGCCCTATCTCTATTACATTTAACAATTGAGATTCTCTTCCCTAACATTTTGAGGGGTCTTCACTTATGGCCTCCTTGTTACTTGAATGTGGTCCATCTTACTCCATGGGTGCATTGTCTCCAAAATGAAAATAAAACCTCACCACCTATCTCTACTCTCAAATTACAATAAAAAGAAAAAGACATAAAGTAATAAGGCTCAATCTTCATATTGGCCTTAGACAATTACACGGGGCATACCCCGGCCTCAAAAACAGTAATATGGAAAGCCACATAATAAATTACATAACAGTACGAACATAAGTGAGGCTCCAACCTCAATTGAAAAACGCAACTATAGGGCTCCAACCCCAATTTAAACCATCCATGTGCATAAATTAAAACCATACATAAGTCTAAACCCATGATCACCTAACATGCTTTTGCGAGAATTTAAATTTAGCCAATAAATTAAAATTCCCGTTTCAAGTCCTAATGACTTAAAACACGACTTGATGCGAGTCTTATTTATAAAAGTTTTCAATATATCCCAAGTTAACAAAACAAATAAAATTCCAATTAATTTCTGAAAATTAATAATTTTATCAAGATGTATTTTCCCAAAATATAAACCGTTTCAATTTCTCAAAAATCCCAATTTTAAGCTTTATTCAAAAATTAAAAATAAATATTCAAAAATAAAAATTTTTAAAATTAAAATAAAAATTGGGACTGGATTGCACGAAACACGAAAATCACGGACTACGAAAACGGGGCCCTTGCACGAGACGGGCTGCTCGTCGCGCGCGCACGCGACAGGCGCACACTGCGCGCGGCCAAGGCCGCGTGAGTGCGCGCGCTGGGCGTACACGCCGCGCGCTCCTGCGCGCAGCCCTTCTCGGCAAGGATGGCGGGCGACAGCGGGCGGCCTGGGCGAGCTATCCCGCACGCCTTGCAGGATTCTCGCCCAGCCTGGGCGAGACGACGGGCGGCCTCTCCCGGCAGCCCTGGGCGGGCCCGCCCGCACGCTTGCGGGAGGGCGGTGGCGGTGATGCCTGCGCGCCTAGGACAGGCGGGTGGTGCGCGTGCGTGTTCGTAATCCAGGCTTTCGGTTTTGTGTTTTCGTTCAAAAGCAAAACCAATCCAAGAAATCCAAAAACAGTTTATACAGTTTCAAATCTAAAATTGTTTTCAAAAATTAAATTTTGCAAAAACCAATTTTCAGAAACTTTCAGGAAAAAATACAGTTTCGTAATTCAGGCTTTCTAAAACAATTACAAATACTCAATCGCATCAAGCCTAAGAATTTCTACCAAATTCAGAATAATTGAGACGAATCAGAAACACGATTAACGAGGTGGCTCTGATACCACTTGTTGGAAAACACGAATCAGAAAGAAGCGGAATTTAAAAATTTTTTCCAACAAAAGGATCTTGGACTCGCAATCGTGTAACCAAATTCGTAGAGATAGCAAACTTACTTTTCTTTTATTCTTTCTTGAAGCGTTTCAAGCCACCCAAGAACGCTCTTCTCGCGGCTTGACAACCCGTCCCTCGAAAGTCTCTTTCTACTTCAGAATCCATTGTCGGGATAGCAATCCACACCAACCTAGATTCAATTCATGTTAGAGATGTTCTTAACAATATAACATAAAGAAAGAAACATGAAACGAGAAAAGCAGGATTGAAACTCCCTTCGAAAACCAGTTTTGCGAAAGTAGAAAACTGCCAGTCACAAAACCCTCGTGAAAAAATTCATCCTTCAGGATATGGACGAACGGTTTTCGCCATCTTCTTTGGTTCGATTTTTTCATTCGCTTCACGTCGGGTTCAGAATCGTTTCATCATCCCTTCTGATCGTTTTGCTTAATCTCCACTTTTGGTAAAGCTCGAATCTTCAAAACTTCTAACTTGAAGTCTCTAGAGATAGTCCACCAACTTGGCTACAATCTAACTAGTAAGGATGCTAGTTCTCTAGTTAGTGTTTAGGCTTAACCTAGGGTTTCGTTTATCTTGGAGAAAGGATGGTGTTCAACACATGAACCAAAAGAACTTTTATTAGCTCATGCTCCCCTATATATAGGCAAAGGGGAGGGACGCCGAACCTAGTCCTTGTTGGGCAAGGATTTGGTCCCTCTCTCTCCTATTTACTTGATCATCAAGTATTTTCCAACTTTGACTTTGAATTCTAATTCAAATCAACTTTCAAGAGAGCTAAAAATATCCAAACTATTTTTGGATAATTTTATACTTTATTTATTTAAAATAAATAACTTATTTTATCTAATTAATTAATTCATAATTAATTAACTAGATTATTTTCTCCAAAATAAGACTTTCTTTTTAATTCAAAATTAAACCAAAGTCTATTAAATAATTAACAAATTAATTATTTAATATATTATTAAACAATCACGTGTGGCACACGTGTCACAATGACACTTGTCCAGTCACGTGACCCACACGTGTGGTTTCAAACGTGTGGAACCCTCTAGGCTTGATTAACTCGTTTAATCATTTTAAAGCCTCAACTCATGTAACCAAGTTGTTGTGTGTGACCCTCTAGGTTCTCAATTCAATTAGCAATGACCCTAATTAATTAATTCACTAATTAATTAATCAGTCCACAGATTAAACGACCATAGTCTAGCAACAGGTGTTTAACCCCTAGCTGAATTGGAATATTCGGATTCGACAGAACCTTTAAGTCATTGATTCATGTGAGATACAATCCTCCTACTTACTATCTCTCAACCAAGATCTAGGGCAAGGGAATAATCAGAACCCTAATAATCCGGTCTTAAAGCTAAGTGCATTTCATATCCATTTGATCTCAATCCAAGAAACCCTTTTCTTGATGTCTTGATCTACTGCCTTGGCCAAGGACTCCATATGGCATATGAATGACTTACACAATAAGAGATCACCTTGCATATGCAAGTGTAGGTCCTTTCTTGATTCTCATTCACTTTCATGAATCACTTGTGCAGCCCCAGCATAAGCCTTGAATCAGTTGTCTAAGGCGACACCCTTTAAAGCTTATACCAAAGACTACAGAGTTAATTCATAAAGTGACAAGGAACCTCAAGTCTAAGGATCAATTAATCACATCAATGACTCGTGAGATATTTCCTAATCTAGAAGTTTCCATTTCCTGAAATAGAAACTTCCTTTCCCATTTAGGAATGTTCTCACACGGGGCACCTCAGTGAACTTACTTATTAAAGTAAGCACCCTCATGTATCACGCACGTATCAACTATACACTTTGCACCTCCATGAAACAAGGTGGTCCTTCTTAAGGGCGTGATCCCACAAGCAAGCCTTAGAGGAGTCAGGTTGACACTCCCACTGTCTGTAGGACTCATCGGCTTGGAGTATTTTACTAATCATGACTTATGTGATATAGGGCTCATTTCATGAACCATTTCACCTAAATGGTAGAGTCCTAAAGTCATCAGGATTAGGGGAGTTCTCATACATGCACACATAATGGAAACACTCAAAACACGTATTGGCATATAAAGAAGTGTTTGCCTATGATCAATCGTATATTATTCAAAGATTGTCTGTGATACAAGAAAAGTCCCAAAGCAGATTACGTCGAATCGGCTTTCTAGGGCACTATTCCTAACAATCTCCCACTTGCCCGTAAAAGCCATTTAGGTACTCTAAGTCCCATCTTCTCAAGATGCACTTAGAGACCCTATTGACTTTGGGCGTTTCCAAAGTGGATCTGCTATATTCTCTGCTGATGTGACCCTATTGTTTACACATCTCTTAGGAAACACTTTTTCCTTATAAAGTGATTCGTAATCACGTGTTCAGTCTCTTGGTGAGGTCTTGGTTCTCTTACTTGAGCAACCATCCTTTTTATCATACAATATGATCAAGGAGTTGTTTTCATGCTAGGAACTTCATCTAACAAGTTAGATGGAGTTTCTTACCCAAACACTTAACTTAGTATTATATAATACGACTAAGTTCTCAACTACGATAGTTGAGTTTTGCAATGTCCGTCCTTGGAACCCCTTTCCAACACATTGCATTACCATTCTGGTAGAAGTTGTATCCTTTCAATGATTTCATAATCATCTATGTTTGATGAACGGTTACATCAAATATCCTTCTAACAGTAAGATCTTTTGGGCTCTGTAAACTAACACACATCCTCATTTCTTCTCAAGTACTCTGAGGACATCCTTTACAGAGATCTAATGACCTTCTCTGAGGTCATATTAGATTCGGCCTACTACGCTTAGTGTTGCGCCATATCTAATTTAGTACATAACTTTTCATACATTATGCACCCTTTCACTTAAAGGGATTTTGGACATTCTAACTTTCTCAAAGTTATCTTAGGACACATACTCTTCAAAAGAGATGTTCCATTGTCCATACTAACCTCCTTTTAGTACCGTGGTTATGTACTCATTTTGTGATAATCCTTTTATTCTCTTAGATCTATCTTCTATAGATCTGAATGTCGAGAATATAGGATAATCACTAAGATCTTTCATGTCAAATTGTTTCTTAAACAAGAATTGGTAACTTTCACGTCGTCCTTGACATTCCTAATGAGAAGGATGTCGTTTTCTAAAGAACCAAAAATTGACTCTTACATCACTAACTTTCCTATGTACACTTTGAGACTTATTCGACTTCCATCTGTGTCAAACGATTTGACTATCCTATGGAATCGAATTGTCTAATCCTAGAAGCCTTTATCAATCCACAGATTGACTTTAGGGATTTGCATACCTTATGCATACTCCCACTGAATATGAGATTTATAGAAATGCCTTATTTCAGTCTCTTTCAATCTCATATTGAACAAGATAGTTCTCATATTCATTTATCATATCTCATAGTCAGAATATGAGGATATGGTAATCACAACCCAAATGGACTTTTGCATTTCAACCGTCAAGAAGGTTGTAATGCTTTCCATTTACTCGAAGCTCTAGGAGCTTGATCCTATCAGGTGGATCAACCAAGGTCAAAACTCGATTTAAGTATATGGAATCCATATTGGATTTCAAGGCTTGCTTACACTACTCAGATTCCAAATCTGACAGTGTCTCCTCTTCAAGTAAGTCCTTGGCTATCTAGGAACGCGTTCTAAACGCATCTTAAGAGAAGGGTTTCACACGTGTACATACTCTAAAATTTGGCTAAGTTTTATCAGATGGACTCGTTTCTTCTATATGTGGTATGGATATTTTTCCTCAAATTTCTTTGAGGTCTGCTTGCTTGCTTTTCTTCTTCTATAGGAACAATTCCTTAAGAAAGGTACATTCCTTTGGGACAAACAACCTTTGTGCAAGGGAATCGCAAAACTGATATCCAATATCATTGTATAAACTTGAACTCATTTCAAGCTTATCTCCCACTATCCTCTTCAAGTAAGAGGATTCCATTGAATTCTTGGATAAGAATAATTAGGGAATTTAGTATGCCACTTTGCATAGTGCAACTGAAGGACTGATTTTGGAAGGTACTAGATTCAAAATCTCTAACTGCATATTCTAGGAGTTTATTCCTAGAATGATTATAAGTCAGTAAAGCTTGCTATGGAATGGACCATATCCTATAAGGTTTCATTCCCTCATTCGGAAACACTAAGGTGTTCTCGAATTAGTTTACTGAGAGATAATCCTATTATCTCTAAGATGACTAAGGAATTAGTTACTAAGATATTGGCTATCTCGATCATATCGATTTACCTATAACTTATGACTACTTCGGTTCCTAACCTCCTTTCGAAATTCTAAGAATTTCATATAAGTTTCGAATTTGTACTTTAACAAGTACATTCATTCATAATGGTTAAACTGACGATTGTATCTAGTGCTTACATTAAGCATCTTACACTCATCAGCATGGATCGAAATCCACTATAATTTTGGAACGTTCCATGTTTCTTATAAACGGGATTCAGGAACGCTTCCCTCATGACAGGATTCACAGGAAGTCAACACTATAGGTTCATTTTCATAGAATGATCCTAAGGTGTCTGACTTGCTAATCCTTTTATATCTCAACGTTCCAAAGTAATTCGAAGCTTTGTCATCTTACTTTTGTTATCTCGTTGTATGTTCAGAACATTAGTGCCTTGAGTCTTTGCACAACGGATTATGCAGAATTGACTCAAGACTAGTGAATTCTATTCCTAGTAGAACTACTAAACGAGGTAACATTTCAAAGTACTCATACTCTTTGCAGTTCCCTTTCAAAGTCCTTATTTGCTACCATAGAAGCAAACGTCCTATTTGATCTCTAGTGTCTTTTGGGCGCACCCCTTACATGCTCCTCCATTGGGCTCTTAAGGGTTTCTTCTTCTTTAGGCCTTCAAGCCTTTAACTTAGTGAGTTTAGAAGAAGAATTAACCATCACAACCTTTTATTCCTTCTTAAGGATACTCTCAACCATTATCAACTAAATGATTAACTATGCTGTATTAGCATCATTCTAGTTGAGCATAAAGGGTTTGAATGATGGTGGAAGCAATGTAAGCAATCAGTGCATTGAGAACTCTTTTCTCGGTTGATGATTGAGACCATAAGATCTTTAGACCTTGTTCGTGTGCACTTGTTTTCTCATTTGGAATATTGAATAATTCCATAATGTTATACATTGTAACATTTTATGAGGTGGTTCAATTGCTCTTAAGTGGTTTGGAGAAATCCATTCACCTCAGGTTGCTTCTCTTTTGGCCCGGGTCGAATTTTCAAATAAATGAAAATCTCGCCTTATAGAGAATAATTTCTCTTTTCGGATTCTAAAACGAATTTTAGGGTCCGAAGCCAATTAGAGTTAGTTAGGACTTAGTCAACTCTTTTGACTTAAGGATGGATACGAATGGGTTTGCATTTCATATTGTAGAGAATCACAGAACTACAACCTAAATGCTAAGCAAAGAACTAGGTGAGCATGCTGAATAATAACGATTTACATAAGATAAGGTCTTTAATCTAATGTAGCTCCCACTGTTTTTTCAAAGATCTATAATTCCCAAAGATCTAAGAGGAACACGTTTCCCAACGGGTACTAAGATCCTAAGCATTTTACTTTGAACCCACGACTCACGGACATTCTAAGTAAAATCCTAGGTAGGTACAACTTACCAATTCTAACACCTTTAGAACTCTTAGTAATTATTTTTTGCATCACCCATCTTTCAATATGGACCCACGACTCGTGCGACATCCATATTTACTTAGGCGTTAAGCTAGACCCATCAATCATAAGATCATGATCAAAACTTAGTTCGAACGACCCACGACTCGCGGACATCGCCCTTGCCAAAATTAACCACGAAATATTGATCATTTAAAATGATCAATTAGGTAACTAAGAACTAATAAGCTCCACTAGCTATCCCACGACTCACGGACAATAACTAGCTTTACTTACTAAACTTAAAACCTATTGATGGAATGCTAGGAATTTAATTCAAAATTTGCATCTCGAATTAAATACCTATTATTCGAAATGAGCTTAATATTTAATGGGAATTTTCGAATCAACCGAAGAGTTGTTCGGTTCGACCTCACCAACATATATGTTATCCAATTTAATTAGTCTTGATTAATGCAAATACAACTTAAATGCATTTCAAACAAGCACATAAACAGATAACATGTCCTAGCATGATACTAACATGTAATGATCATGGGTTCTACCTATCTTATGCGTGATATGTGGGAGCCACTCCACAATCACAAGTTCTAACATACATGCCACATAAACAGTTTAAATCACATAAGGGAAAGCGGTAACAAAATACGAGCCCTATCTCTATTACATTTAACAATTGAGATTCTCTTCCCTAACATTTTGAGGGGTCTTCACTTATGGCCTCCTTGTTACTTGAATGTGGTCCATCTTACTCCATGGGTGCATTGTCTCCAAAATGAAAATAAAACCTCACCACCTATCTCTACTCTCAAATTACAATAAAAAGAAAAAGACATAAAGTAATAAGGCTCAATCTTCATATTGGCCTTAGACAATTACACGGGGCATACCCCGGCCTCAAAAACAGTAATATGGAAAGCCACATAATAAATTACATAACAGTACGAACATAAGTGAGGCTCCAACCTCAATTGAAAAACGCAACTATAGGGCTCCAACCCCAATTTAAACCATCCATGTGCATAAATTAAAACCATACATAAGTCTAAACCCATGATCACCTAACATGCTTTTGCGAGAATTTAAATTTAGCCAATAAATTAAAATTCCCGTTTCAAGTCCTAATGACTTAAAACACGACTTGATGCGAGTCTTATTTATAAAAGTTTTCAATATATCCCAAGTTAACAAAACAAATAAAATTCCAATTAATTTCTGAAAATTAATAATTTTATCAAGATGTATTTTCCCAAAATATAAACCGTTTCAATTTCTCAAAAATCCCAATTTTAAGCTTTATTCAAAAATTAAAAATAAATATTCAAAAATAAAAATTTTTAAAATTAAAATAAAAATTGGGACTGGATTGCACGAAACACGAAAATCACGGACTACGAAAACGGGGCCCTTGCACGAGACGGGCTGCTCGTCGCGCGCGCACGCGACAGGCGCACACTGCGCGCGGCCAAGGCCGCGTGAGTGCGTGCGCTCCTGCGCGCAGCCCTTCTCGGCAAGGATGGCGGGCGACAGCGGGCGGCCTGGGCGAGCTATCCCGCACGCCTTGCAGGATTCTCGCCCAGCCTGGGCGAGACGACGGGCGGCCTCTCCCGGCAGCCCTGGGCGGGCCCGCCCGCACGCTTGCGGGAGGGCGGTGGCGGTGATGCCTGCGCGCCTAGGACAGGCGGGTGGTGCGCGCGCGTGTTCGTAATCCAGGCTTTCGGTTTCGTGTTTTCGTTCAAAAGCAAAACCAATCCAAGAAATCCAAAAACAGTTTATACAGTTTCAAATCTAAAATTGTTTTCAAAAATTAAATTTTGCAAAAACCAATTTTCAGAAACTTTCAGGAAAAAATACAGTTTCGTAATTCAGGCTTTCTAAAACAATTACAAATACTCAATCGCATCAAGCCTAAGAATTTCTACCAAATTCAGAATAATTGAGACGAATCAGAAACACGATTAACGAGGTGGCTCTGATACCACTTGTTGGAAAACACGAATCAGAAAGAAGCGGAATTTAAAAATTTTTTCCAACAAAAGGATCTTGGACTCGCAATCGTGTAACCAAATTCGTAGAGATAGCAAACTTACTTTTCTTTTATTCTTTCTTGAAGCGTTTCAAGCCACCCAAGAACGCTCTTCTCGCGGCTTGACAACCCGTCCCTCGAAAGTCTCTTTCTACTTCAGAATCCATTGTCGGGATAGCAATCCACACCAACCTAGATTCAATTCATGTTAGAGATGTTCTTAACAATATAACATAAAGAAAGAAACATGAAACGAGAAAAGCAGGATTGAAACTCCCTTCGAAAACCAGTTTTGCGAAAGTAGAAAACTGCCAGTCACAAAACCCTCTTGAAAAAATTCATCCTTCAGGATATGGACGAACGGTTTTCGCCATCTTCTTTGGTTCGATTTTTTCATTCGCTTCACGTCGGGTTCAGAATCGTTTCATCATCCCTTCTGATCGTTTTGCTTAATCTCCACTTTTGGTAAAGCTCGAATCTTCAAAACTTCTAACTTGAAGTCTCTAGAGATAGTCCACCAACTTGGCTACAATCTAACTAGTAAGGATGCTAGTTCTCTAGTTAGTGTTTAGGCTTAACCTAGGGTTTCGTTTATCTTGGAGAAAGGATGGTGTTCAACACATGAACCAAAAGAACTTTTATTAGCTCATGCTCCCCTATATATAGGCAAAGGGGAGGGACGCCGAACCTAGTCCTTGTTGGGCAAGGATTTGGTCCCTCTCTCTCCTATTTACTTGATCATCAAGTATTTTCCAACTTTGACTTTGAATTCTAATTCAAATCAACTTTCAAGAGAGCTAAAAATATCCAAACTATTTTTGGATAATTTTATACTTTATTTATTTAAAATAAATAACTTATTTTATCTAATTAATTAATTCATAATTAATTAACTAGATTATTTTCTCCAAAATAAGACTTTCTTTTTAATTCAAAATTAAACCAAAGTCTATTAAATAATTAACAAATTAATTATTTAATATATTATTAAACAATCACGTGTGGCACACGTGTCACAATGACACTTGTCCAGTCACGTGACCCACACGTGTGGTTTCACACGTGTGGAACCCTCTAGGCTTGATTAACTCGTTTAATCATTTTAAAGCCTCAACTCATGTAACCAAGTTGTTGTGTGTGACCCTCTAGGTTCTCAATTCAATTAGCAATGACCCTAATTAATTAATTCACTAATTAATTAATCAGTCCACAGATTAAACGACCATAGTCTAGCAACAGGTGTTTAACCCCTAGCTGAATTGGAATATTCGGATTCGACAGAACCTTTAAGTCATTGATTCATGTGAGATACAATCCTCCTACTTACTATCTCTCAACCAAGATCTAGGGCAAGGGAATAATCAGAACCCTAATAATCCGGTCTTAAAGCTAAGTGCATTTCATATCCATTTGATCTCAATCCAAGAAACCCTTTTCTTGATGTCTTGATCTACTGCCTTGGCCAAGGACTCCATATGGCATATGAATGACTTACACAATAAGAGATCACCTTGCATATGCAAGTGTAGGTCCTTTCTTGATTCTCATTCACTTTCATGAATCACTTGTGCAGCCCCAGCATAAGCCTTGAATCAGTTGTCTAAGGCGACACCCTTTAAAGCTTATACCAAAGACTACAGAGTTAATTCATAAAGTGACAAGGAACCTCAAGTCTAAGGATCAATTAATCACATCAATGACTCGTGAGATATTTCCTAATCTAGAAGTTTCCATTTCCTGAAATAGAAACTTCCTTTCCCATTTAGGAATGTTCTCACACGGGGCACCTCAGTGAACTTACTTATTAAAGTAAGCACCCTCATGTATCACGCACGTATCAACTATACACTTTGCACCTCCATGAAACAAGGTGGTCCTTCTTAAGGGCGTGATCCCACAAGCAAGCCTTAGAGGAGTCAGGTTGACACTCCCACTGTCTGTAGGACTCATCGGCTTGGAGTATTTTACTAATCATGACTTATGTGATATAGGGCTCATTTCATGAACCATTTCACCTAAATGGTAGAGTCCTAAAGTCATCAGGATTAGGGGAGTTCTCATACATGCACACATAATGGAAACACTCAAAACACGTATTGGCATATAAAGAAGTGTTTGCCTATGATCAATCGTATATTATTCAAAGATTGTCTGTGATACAAGAAAAGTCCCAAAGCAGATTACGTCGAATCGGCTTTCTAGGGCACTATTCCTAACACTACTAGCATAGATACCTAATCCCGAATATCGACATACATAATCCAACATAATAAACAACATAAATATCATCAATATCTAGTAACAACCAAATACTATCTTACTAACCCCACACGGGTTGAAGTCTAAATAGAACATAAACATAATCTGCAAATGTGAAACATAAATACATAAAATAAGTAGAGTATGCGACAAATGCATCCTAACACCTACTAGACTGACAAGTGTGACTCAGAAGACTCACTTCCGCCTAGCTCAAGCCAAAATAACCTGCAACTAAAAGATAAAATGAGGTGTCAGTCAACTGACTGAGTGAGGGGGGCTAACGCACACCCACAATATATATATAGAGCACAGCACATATCATAAGGGTGGACTCATGAACCGGGATTAGGGTTTTGCACGCTAAAACAGTTGAAATACCCAAAATAGTATAAGTTTGGAAAACCATTTAGAGAAGCCTATCCCGTTTCACAAATCCCATATATTCATAACATATACCCGGCGAGTACGGGCTTCCAACCTTTACTCCTCATAACTGAACAGAACATAAAGCAGAATCAATCCATCCTCTACTCCAATGATGGAAGAGCCACGCGTTGGCCCTAACCATCAATAACATACATACAAACCCTCAAGGGGTAGCGAACCCACAAGAGTCCTCCCCGGCTGTACACCGAAGGCTCAAGATATCACGCCTCCCTCATCGCCCTAAGGTCGCGCAATGATGTCTCAAATGGAACTAGCACAGTGGCTTATCCGACGGCCCTATGCCGTGCCGGTCTCCACTCGTACCAGCTCCTGGATCCACATAACATAACATACATACATATGCCAATATTTCATGGCAACTCGCTACAGAATCATAATATATTAGAGTTTTCCAAAATAGCTTACATATGCCTTAATACTTAATTTTTCTTCAAAACCAAGGATGGTCCACAAGGTCATAATCATATCATATCCAACACATATCTAATCATACCTATATATAACCGCATGCAAGGATTGAAATCATCATTTTAAGGCCATAGGTCGCTTAACTATACAAAATCCTAAACCTCACCTCGTGAAAGTAGAGTCTGAGAGTGTGAAGGGCCAAACACTCTAAACCTCGGGCCCACCGGCACCACCAAACTCTGTGACAAGACATACATAAGCCCAGACTTAGACTCTATATATGAACCAAACAAGACGCACGGTGTTGCTCAACATGATCGTGGTTATGCATAAGTGTTCATGTTGTGCTTGGATAAGGTGTCGTGGTCATTGAAGGCATATCAATGCTCAATAAGGTCATATTTACAAGCAACCATCACGTAATTCCATATCCAAAGATGCACAATCAATTTAGGAAGTCAATGTATTCACAAAATGCATATTAAATCATCCAATGTCACAGGGTTCAATTATAATATTAGAATTAAGCATCAAGTTCATGTCGAGTTATAAAGTGCATAAGTAAGAGCAACTTGATCGTATAAACATACAAAGTTGTTGTGCGTAGATGGCATGCTTGATACAAATAAAGAGTACATTTAATTCACTTAAGATCATACTTTACAACTTCACAACATGTTTGGTACACAAGCTCAAATCACATTCGTAGTTTCATAAATATTACACTTACATCCCCTAAGTTATTTATAAAAGTTTAGAATTATTACACATACATCCCCTTAGTTGATTACTAAGCATAATTGTTCGTTTAAAGTGTTTATATAGTTATTCCACTAGGAATTAATTACTTACAAACATGACAATTATCAATTTATCGTAATTCATAATATATCATTTTCAAGTAGTAAGAGTAAATCAAGATATTACAATTCTAACTCCTATCATGCATAAAGTCTCAAGTTGTTCAAGCATCCTTCATGTATCTAAATTTAATATTGGAAACACAATTTACAACAAACATAACATTGAGAACGTCTCAAATTCATATAGAGAAATCACAACATGTTCGTTCTTCTAAAATATCATTCAAGTTCATTTAGTCACATAAAAGATTAGTTTCTAGATATTACACTAACACCCCTTCGTACTTAACAAATAGCGTAAATTCATCACATCGGGATTCAAATTGTAAATCGAAACATTCATACATATCACAATCCATTCAACACATATTTTCATATACGATTAGAATACATCTCGATCAACAAACCAACAATAACCAATTTATTTGCACTTAAAACAATTCATTCAAATAATCACAATTACGCAAAATAATTCGTAATAAATAGATCGAGTGTCCGATTAACGAACGGAAGGTGGCGTTGAACTCACCACAACGAGACGAACATTCTGACCAAACGCCGCCTGAACGCCACCATTGTAGCTGCCGGAATTTGGCCGGACCGCCGCAGGGCCCCCGCCGAAGGTCGCCGGAAAAATCCCGAAAAATCATTCCTGAATGAAGTCTTCGTGCCCGTTCCGAATCCTCACTCAATTTCTGGAAATTCCAAGCCGATTGTCGTAGATCTGAAATCTAAGAGCACGAAAACCCTAAATCTTCAAACTCAAATTACTTCCAAACCGGTGAACCAAAATACGATCCGAAAGAGGTGTTGTCTTACCCATGACGAGCTCTTCGAAAGCCGTAAGGTAGCTTTCCGGAAAAATCCTCGGAGCTAGTGCCGCCGTTGCACCGCCACTTTGCCGCCACCGATCCGCCACCAAACCACCGAATCTGGAGTCGCCTGATGACAGGTCACTAGTTCTCGTCATTCCGAACAACTTTCGTGAAGAGCCCGAGACCAAAAGATGGCCGGAAAAGGCCCCCGTTGGCCGCCGAAGTTTCTGCCGCTGCTGCTACAGTAACTCGCGCCGCCGCCACGAGCTTTGGGCGGCGCGTGCGGCGTCGTCTCTGCTCCGATGTCCGCGCCACCAACGTCAAACGAAGCGCCTGGAAGTCTACTTTATGGTTCATGGGCGCGTGTTGCTGAAATCCCGCCGGAAGCCGCCGGAAATGGGCGGCGAAGTCGCGGTCCGCTGCCACCCGCCTGGGCGTCTGAAAATCAGCGATATCTTCGCCGTCATTCATCGTTAGGCTGTGAAATTGGTACTCTTACGTCGGTCTCGCCGAGATAATCGAAATGGACTATTCGTTTGTTGAATTCCGTCGAGAAACGATCGAGTTATGGGCTCGTAACCGAAACCGCGATAGTAACACGCGGGAGAGAGAAAGTGGGAGAGGAGAGAGAGAGAGAGAGAAAAAAGGATTGGGAGAAATGTCTCTTGTGCACAATCTATATATAACCGGGTATCCTTATCGCGTAGCAAGGATAAATATCGCGTACAATTAATCGTAAATAAAATTAGTAAAGTTACGAATAAACATTCAAGCTCCGAATTAATTTTACAAATAAAAGTGAAATAGAGATTTACCAATTAGAGTTTAATTCAATTTAATTTTAGAAACTTTTCGTATAATTTAACGGCACTTTGTAAACACATGATTGACAATTAATCTCAAGGAATTCAAGTAAACCGAAATTAAACAAGTTAAGTAACATGATGGATTTAAAATCACTTGACAATTATTTCATGGAATAAATTTGAATTAAATCAAATTAGGTAGTTAGGGTTAAATATGCGCGTAATTAATCAAGTTGACAATAATCTTAGAATAATTCGAATGAACACATATTAAATTGGATTTACATTAAATCACATAATTCAAGAACTCTTAAATTAAACACACATAAGTGTAGAGACTTACTTGTTGATGTCGTAAGAACGCCCTTCGAGAAAACGGGGCATCACAAAGTGCTACGTGTTAGAATAGCTTGTTCCGATGAGTAAAGGTTGAAGTTTGTGCTCGTATCCGCCGAGTGTTCTATCTATCTGTTATGGTTTGTGAAACGGGGATAGATTCGTAATTAAGATAAAATTTGGAAGATTTTTATTAAGGTAAGTTAAGTTAAGTTATGATATGAACGTATGATATATTATGAATGGTATATTATGCTATGATATGTAAAGTTAAGTTTTGCTAAGAAACCCCTATATGAAGTATCACGTAGGGGTGGACGTCGGGATCGGGATTTTCGGGACCCGTCCCGTCATGGGAAATTCGGGAAAAAAAATTTCGGGAAAAAAAAATTTCAGGACGGGATCCCGATCCTGATCCCGATAAAAAATTCGGGATCGGGAAATATTTTTTAAATTTTCGGGAAAGTCGGGATCCCCAAAAATCCTCGATTATAAATTAATTATATATATAATTAATTTATAATATATATATATATATAATATTAATATTAATATATATTTCGGGATATCCAGATCCCGTATCGGGATCCCGACATTATCGGGACGGGACCGGGAATACAAAATCCCACCCTGATCCCGAAAATCCCGTCCCGCACCCACCCCTAGTATCACGTGAAAATGTTTTGGTGGTGCAAAAACTATCCTCGGATTCATGAACAATTACGATTTGAATGTGCTTTGCTCTTATATATATGTAGTATGTGTGGGTAGCCCCTCACTCAATCAGTTGACTAACCCTATCTCTCCCCAACGTTTTTAGTGTGCAGGTTCAGTTTCGGAGTTTGAGCTAAGTGGCTCGAGTCAAGTCTTTGGAGTCCGTCTGTTGAGTTAAGTCATTGTATAGTGGTTAAGGTTATTTAGCATAACATTATGTACTTGTGTAAGTTATGTATGAATGATTTTCAGGACATGCTTCTAGTACCAGAGTGAACCCGTTTGTTTTATGATTATTGATGATTTCAGGATAGGTATCTATGCTAGTTGAACTCGTCACCTGTTGATGTATGTTTAATTTTGTTGGCATGCTTTCGCTTCCACGTTTATTTGTTATTGTTTTGATTTTGAAGTTAGGGTCTAAGTATCGCCTAGTTTAAGTAAGTCTGTCTGTCTTCCGTTCGTCACTACTTGCTCATGTACGGACTTCACATTTCGTATGTGGATTTTGATGTGGGGAATGTGGTGACGCATCGTGTAGGGTGCTATACTAGGGTTTTATCTTTTCAATCTCATACGAAAGCTCTCGTACGAGAGAAAATATGAAACATCACAAAATTATTTTAATCATTTGGTACCAAATATTTCTAAAATCAAATATGAGAGATTATAAATGTCATTAAGTTTAGAATGTCTATGATATCATATTAAGTGGAGAGATGGATAGTTTTTTCAAAAAAAAAAAATTATCTGTCTTATTCTTTTACGTTCTTTTCTTTTCTTTTTGTTTATTTATTTATTTTTATCATTTTATTAATATTTTTTTAATTTCTTTTTTCTCACCTAATTTCAATTATTTTTTCTTTTTTTTTTTATATAAATTTTCTTTTTTTCTCATATTGTAGAACTTTTTTAATTAACATGAATTTTTTTATGCTATTTATTTATCTTAATTTAATAATTATATTAAAAATAATTGTAGAATTTATAATAATATGAAAATTAATTTTAATATATTTAAATAATAATAGTTTTTAATTGCACCCTAAGGAGTGTGCGAGAATATTAATTTCTAATCTATTTAGTTATTTAGATACTACTGCTAGGTGAAATAAACTATTATTTTGATAGATGAGACCTTCACCAATTATTTTTCATGTTCTATTATAACAAACTAGTCTGACTTAAGACACTGCACTAAACGCACCAGGGAAGTTTATACCAATAATTAAGGTTATTGATATCTAACTCAAACTTAAAAACATTACATGTTAGGGAAAAAAACATTGATGTTAGGGGAAACACCATGAGTATTACATGTGTACGCAATTATGATCTATTTAACAGTTTTACTTAATAAAATGCTGGAATTAAAAGTGAAAATAAATCATAATTATTGGTGTATGTACATACTTAGTTTCAAATGCTCTTTTCAAATTAGTTTACAAGAATATTTCTGTGAATATCGAGAACATTTTCAATGAATTCACTTTTTACAATTAGTGGTACTCAAATTAATTGCAATGTTACGCTCGACAATGTTTCTTTCGGTAATTTAAAATTTGTAGTCAGTAATTTTTTTTTTTAAATATTTCTTTACGAGTTTCGAGTCGAATCAAATTATTAAATTCTTATTAATTATAATTGTATATTTAAAAGTTCAAATTAAAATTTTTTTAACTAAATAAATATAATATCAAATCACAAAATTATATTATTTATCAATGGTATTTGTATTTGAAATTTGTATTTTTTGTTTGGGATTTCAGTATATTATCCATCAAATACTAAGCTAGAATATTGCAATTCCACAATCCTTTTCGGTCCTCAAAAGAGCAATAAATCAAATCTTCAACATGCTCTCGTCTTGGCATGACTCCCATTTTGGTGCACCTCGGAGGCGAATAGCGCAACTTGAGGATCTACTCCTCAAAACTAGACAGGGACGTATCTCCAATGCCTCGAAATTAAAGGAAAAAGAGATTCGCAGTGAAATTGAGGAATGGCGGGCACGGGAAGAGGCCAAGTGGCAACAACGAGCCAAGTCTCATTGGCTTAAAGGCGGGGATCGAAACACATCCTTCTTCCATTCTAAGGCAAATAGCAGAAAGAATAAAAATGCTATTGTGAAAATTAAAAATAAGAATGATCAGTGGTGTGATTCGGAGGGGGAGATCAGAAATGTGGTAGAGGATTATTTCAGCACAATTTTCTCTTCCAGCGAGCCCAATTCTTTGAATATGGATCGAGCTTTGGAGTGCATTTACCCTCGTGTTTCAGACGAGATGAACACTGAACTCTTGAAACCTTTTACGGATGCTGAGATTGATTGGAGTCTTGCGCAAATGGCTCCCCTTAAAGCTCCTGGACCTGATGGAATGCCACCTCTTTTCTTCCAGAAGTTCTGGCCTACGGTGAGAAAGGATGTTACGCAGTGTGTGCTTAATTTTCTGAATCAGGGCACTTCGGATCCTTCGATGCATCATACTAATATTGTTCTTATTCCTAAATGCCCCAAGGAGAACATGTCTCAACTCAGACCAATTAGCCTTTGCAATGTCATTTACAAACTCGCCTCAAAGGCCATTGCTAATCGGTTGAAGCCAATTCTCAATCGCATTGTGGATCCGTGCCAATCGGCTTTCGTTCCTCAAAGGCTGATCACAGATAATGTCCTCGTAGCTTTTGAAGTCAATCACTTCATTAAACACAAAAGTAAGGGAAAGAAGGGTATATGGCTCTAAAGCTCGATATGAGTAAAGCCTACGATAGAGTAGAGTGGAGCTTTCTTGAAAGGGTAATGCATAGACTTGGATTTCATGGAGAATTTACCAAGCTTGTAATGTCGTGCGTTTCGTCTGTGACGTACTCTTTTGTGTTGAATGGTGATACGTTTGGTAAAATTACTCCTGCTCGAGGAGTTCGGCAATGGGATCCAATCTCGCCCTATTTATTCCTCCTATGCACAGAGTGTTTTTAGTGGTTTGTTGAAAACTAACCCAAAGATTGTTGGGACTGCCATCTGCCGCAAAGCACCCCGTATCTCTCACCTCTTATTTGCGGATGATACAATGGTGTTTTGTAAAGCGAATATGGACTCTATTACAGGCATTTTGGAGGTTGTTAATACATATGAGGATGTTTCCGGTCAACTTGTAAACTATGATAAATCCTCAGTTGTGTTTAGTCCAAACTTGGACCAGGTGGTAAAAGAGGATTTGGCATCTCGCTTGGGCGTTGTAATTTCTAGCAAACATGAGAAATATCTTGGTCTTCCAGCTATCATTGGGGCTTCTAAGAAGGAAATTTTCAGTTCGTTTAGGGATCGTGTTTGGGGTAAAATTCAAGGTTGGTCAGAGAAAAAATTATCCCAAGCGGGCAAAGAAGTCTTGGTTAAAGCGGTCTTGCAATCAATCCCTTCCTTCGCTATGAGTTGCTTCATGCTTCCAGAATCTCTTTTATCCGAGATTGAGTCCATGGTTGCAGCTTTTTGGTGGCATGGTGGTGATAAAAAGAAACTCCATTGGGTAAGTTGGAAGAAGATGTGTCTGCCTAAGAACGAAGGGGGAATGGGGTTCCGTGATCTTCGTGAGTTCAATCTTGCTCTCCTCGCCAAACAAGGGTGGTGCATTTTAACTGAGCCAGATTCTCTCTTGTGTCGTGTGCTTAAAGCTCGGTACTTTGCTAATGTTGACTTCTTGGAAGCAAAGGTTGGGTTTAATCCCTCTCTAACGTGGCGAAGTTTGATGAAAGCTAGGGACCTGGTGGAGTTTGGAACTCGTTGGTGGATTGGGAATGGTCAGAAAGTTAGAATTTGGCTCGACAAATGGCTGCCTAGACCGGTTTCTTTTAAACCAATTACTCCCATGCCCTTTCTTGGGGAGTCCCTGCTCGTTAGCCACCTCATGGTTGAGGACAATGATAACAAATGTAGATGGAATGAAGAACGGGTGCAGAACACTTTTCTTAGTGTAGATGCTGAGTTTATCCTCGAAATTGCCTTGGGAAGCAAGCTTAATGCTGATACGAGAGTTTGGCACTATAATTGTAATGGTAGATTTTCGGTTCGGAGTGCGTATCACGTTGCTACTCATGATTTTAGCATGCGTAAATTTGGCCCTTCCCCATCCTTTTCTAGTTCGTGGGATTTCATTTGGGACCGAAAAGTTGCTCCAAAAATCAAGGTGTTTGCTTGGAGATTGGGTAAAGAGGCGCTGTCTACTATCAAAAATTTTAAAAAACGACATTGTGATGTGAATTTTGGTTGCCCCTTCTGTGATTTTGAAAATGAAGATTCGCGCCATGCCTTGGTGGAGTGCCATATTGCTAGGCAAACTTGGGCTTTGTTGTTCTTCCCTTGGAATATCATCTCCAGATGGAATAGCGGGACAGAGTGTTGGCTGCGGGACACGGTGGCTGCTCTCGATACAACACAAGCTGACCTCTTCCTCACCACCATTTGGGCCCTTTGGTGGACTCGTAATAGAAAGGCTCGAGAGGGAGTGGAGTTGCTTTCGGGAGAACTCGCGGAGTTTTCGATGAATTTCTACTCCTCTTTTGTCAGATCAAATGAAGCCACCAACATCCCTCAACCTCGCAACCCCTCCCCTCCCCCCCCCCCCCCCTGTGATTGGGTTGCTCCAAGTGATGGAGAGATCAAGGTAAACTTTGATGGTGCCATTTTTCAGGATTCGGATGAGTATGGGTTTGGTGTTGTGGCACGGGATTCCTCTGGGGCATGTGTGGGTTGGAGTTCCGCTCGGCGAAGGGGTGTGTTCTCCCCGGAGTGTGTGGAAACTTATGCAGCTATAGAGGCAGTGTGGCTTATTAAGCGTAGAAGATGGCAGAAAGTGATTTTGGAAGGGGATTGTGCCAATTTGTTTGCCAAACTCAATGCACAACAGCAGGATTTATCCGAGACTGGAAATGTAATTTGGGATATTAAAGAAGCTCTCTCCCTTGTCCCTGAGGTGTCTCTTTCTTGTATTAATAGGGTGGGGAATGTCTTAGCCCATTCTTTGGCTAGAAAGTCTTTGCTTTTTAGAGAGGGGAATTCTGATGCTGATCTCCCCTGTTAGGCTGATGCTGTTTTGGTTTTTCCTGGTCTTTGTCTATTGGCTTCTCTTGTTGAGGGGTGTTCCTAAAAAAAAAAATAAAAGCGGTTTATGCTGTAACTATTGTAAGATGTCAGCTATAGATAATGATGAACATTAATTTCCCTTACAAATATATTACATAATTTTATGTCGACAGATACTGCCAGCGATGACCGACCGCGTCCATCTAGAGAATTCCTATTTTATTTTATTGCTTTTTTTTTTTTTTTTTACGGAAAACGGAAGACAAATTACAACGAATTTAAATCTCCTATGAACGAATCCCGAGCAGCATCAGGGAGCTCAGAGTCCCCATCAGAATTAAGCCCCAATCGGGCAAGGGAGTGTGCCACGCTATTGCCAGATCGACGCACGAAATTGAAAGAAAACGACGGAACCCGGCTAAGCACCTCCTTGATATCAGCTATAATCGGGCCCGTAGCCGACCAATCATCAGATAGATCCTGAAGCTTACGAATAAGATTGAGGCAGTCTCCTTCAAGAATCACCATATCAATTCCTCTCTGCTGTACCAGAACCGCGGCCTCCTTCATCGCCATTCCTTCCGCTATTTCTGCTTCAACAGTACCTCTAAACCTCCTACACCGCCACCCTACACATACACCAAGATGATCCCGGGCAACAACACCGCAACCTACCTAGCCTGAACCCTCGAACACTGCTGCGTCAACGTTCACTTTAACCCACCCTTCTGGTGGAGCCGACCAGGTCGCTGGCAAACTGGGGAGCTCTGCCAAGGATTCAGCAACGAACCCAATTCTCCCCATAGCGAAGAAGTTGCTAGCGAACGCAGCGAGGGAGCCGGCATCCAAACTCTCATGCTCAGCCCACTCCTTGTTCCGGTTACGCCATAATGCCCAAACAGACACCAGGAAACGGTCGCCCTCGTCAAAGCTTAACTGTTCCATCACCTGACGAATCCACTCCTCACTTCCTTCCCCCCCCCCCCCCAGCGGGAAATCATATGCCAAGGGAAGTTAGTACAGGCCCAGAAGAGTCTCGCCATACTGCAACTGACAAAGGCGTGTTCAAGATCTTCTGCATCAGAATCACACCAAGGACAAACCACCTGGCCCCTGCTTCTTCTCTTCGCAAGTGCTGCCCCAACTGGTAAAGCCTGCCTGCACAACCGCCAAATAAACACCTTAATTTTCAGTGCTACCTTCCGATCCCAAATCACCTTCCACGACCGACAGTGAGAACCCTCTCCCCTCCCGTCATCCTGTTTGAACACCTGAAGAGCCACAAGGTAAGCACTCTTGACAGAGAATCTACCATTATTATTGTAGTGCCAAACCCGCTTGTCAACATTACGCCCGCTCCCAAGAGGGATTGAGAGGATAACGTCACCGTCCACTCCCACAAAAGAGCTGCGCACCAGCTCTTCATCCCAGCCTCCTTCCCCATTGATCAGTTGCTTCACATAAGTAAGAGTACTTCTGGCCTCCGTCCTAACCAAAGGTTGAAAGCGAGACAGTCTAGGCAACCATTTGTCAATCCAAATTTGAATGCACGTTCCGTTACCAACCCTCCATCGCACCCCGGCCTCCAATAATCTCCTCGCCGTCCAAATACTCTGCCAAGTGAGCGAGGGATTTGAGCCTAGTTTTGCCTCAAAGAAACTTCCGCCCGCAAAATACTTGGCTCTCAATAGCCTAGACAACAAACTATGTGGTTCAGTGACTAATCGCCACCCCTGTTTCGCCAATAGAGCCAAATTAAACGCTCTTAAATTTCTAAAGCCCATACCACCCTCTTCCTTCGGAACACACAACTTCTCCCAGCTCACTCAATGAAGCTTATCAACGTTCTTGCCACTCCACCAAAACCTCGCTAACATAGAAGAGATTTCTCGAAACAGTGTCTTAGGAAGCTTGAAGCAGCTCACAGCATACGCCGGGATAGCTTGCAGGACTGCTTTGATCAAGACCTCACGTCCAGCCTGAGAAAGAGCCTTGTCCCCCCACCCATGAATCCTCTTACTGATCTGATCCTGAATGCTATCAAAAACCTCTTTCTTAGATCGTCCCACCATCGCCGGAAGACCCAAATATTTCTCAGGCTTCTCGACCTGTCGCACCCCAAGCCTATCCGCCAACTCCCTCCTAACAATTGGATCAACATTGGGACTGAAAACCACCGTGGATTTATCGTAGTTTATTAGCTGACCCGAAACTTCCCCGTACTTCCTCAACACCTCAAGAATACCATCTACCACATCCTCTGACGCTCTGCTAAAGATCATAGTATCATCCGCGAATAAAAGATGAGAGATCGCCGGAGACTCCCTAAAAATACGAACACCCCCAACCCTCACCTCATGCTCCAAAAAACAGCTCAGCACCTCTGCACAAACAAGAAAAAGATAAGGAGACAAAGGGTCGCCCTGTCTAAGGCTACGACCCGGAGACAAGTTGCCAAAACAGAAACCGTTGACAGAAAAGGAATAGTCAATCGAAGAAATACAACGCATGATCCAGCTCACAAAGGAAGAATGAAATCCTAACCTCAACATAGTGCGTTCCAAAAATCGCCACTCCACTCTATCATATGTTTTACTCATACCCAATTTTAAAGCTAAAAAACCTTCGACACCCTACTTCTTATGTTTTATAAAATGATTAACTTCAAACGCACATAACACGTTATCAGTGATAAGCCTTCCCGGAACAAAGGCGCTCTGGGAATGGGAAATCACATGTTTAAGAATCGGTTTAAGGCGCAAGGACACATTTTTAGAAGCAATTTTATACAAAACGTTGCAGAGACTAATGGGGCGGAGATCAGACATGCTTTTGGGATTTTCAATTTTAGGAATGAGCACAATATTTGTGGCATGCATCGTCTGATCACAGCGACCATTATTAAGAAAATCCAGAGCACAATTAACAATATCATCCTTAATAAAGCTCCAGAACTTTTGGAAAAAGATAGGAGGCATACCGTCTGGCCCGGGGACCTTAAGAGGAAACATAGATTTCAATGCCTTCTCAATTTCCAGGGAAGAGTACGGAGCGAGGAGCAACTCATTCATCTCCGGAGTCACCTTGCTCTGTAAGAGTACCAGCATACTATCTATCTCCGTCACAGGGGTTTGATTGGATTGGAAAATTTTCTGAAAATAATCTTCCACCACCGAATGAATATCTTCCAACTTAGTACGTGTCATGCCATCACTGTCTAATAATTTATCAATTCTGTTCCTCTTCTCTCTGTTCTTTGTCCTGGAAAAGAAATAACCGGTGTTGCGGTCCCCTTCTATCATCCAATGAGCCTTGGCCCGCTGTCTCCACCAAGACTCCTCTCTCGCATACCACTCGGATATCGCCTTCTTAAGAATAACTTCTTGTCACTTAATCTCAATGGAAATCGTGCCTCGCTTCATAACCTTGAGGTGCTCTCCTAACTTTCTGATGCGTTCCTTAGGAATATCAAATTTCTCCGAAGCCCAATCCAGCAAATCAAGCTTGTAACTCTCGATCTTTTTCCAGGCTAGCACAGAATTGTCTCCATTGATAATATTACCCCAGCTAGCATCTACGGTTTTCTCATAATCCGGATCACGGAGCTAAGCAGATTCAAACTTAAAGGGGTGTGTGTACCGAGAGCTCTTCTTAGTCGTGACGTTAGAGAAGAGTTTCAACAGAAGAAGAGAATGGTCCGACGTGTTAGACTCAATATTGTGAACTGAAAACCCAGGGAACAAATCTTTCCACTTGTCATTTCCAACGGCCCTGTCCAGCCTGCTTTCAATGGTAAACGGAGCAGGACTATATTTGACCAAGTGAACTTGTTTCCGGAAAACCCCAGGTCCACCAAACTGCAATTACATAACCAATCACGGAAAGCCCGCATCTGATGCACCGGACAGGGACGACCTCCCCTCTTCTCATCTCTCCAAAGCAGCTCATTAAAGTCCCCGAACACGAGCCAAGGATTCCGTGGGGAACTTTTCAAAGAGTCCAGGAGATTCCACGTAGAATACCTCTTCGATGCATCCGGGTGGCCATAAATACAAGTAAGGTGCCACTCTATACGGCAATTCGGTGTGTTAACCATAACATCAAAGTGAAATCTACAATAGCTGAGTAAATCCACCGCTAGATCTTTATGCCACATCAGAGCAAGACCTCCACTTTTCCCTACAGCATCCACGCTCAAGCCAAAAAAACCCTACCTATCCATTAAAGCATTCATACGTAGGAACACTATCCCTGGATCGTATTTTCGGAGGAAATCCTCCAACTCGTGAACTGCCCAAGCCCGACCCAAACCTCTGCAGTTCCAGGCGAAGAGATTCATTGTTGCAGCCCCGGTGCAGATATAGCGTCAGTCTCCGTCAATGAAGGTGTTGGCTTTTTCAAAGGACGGGAGTCCAATTCCATATCGGGTAAATCAGAAGTAATTCTTTTCCTTAAACTCAGAGGTTCCGCAACAAAACTGATCGGGGCGTCAACTAACATGGTGTCCTCGTGGATGGGGAATGTCTTGGCGATGACCTCAACTGCATCGGGTATCTTGTTACGGGGTTTGGGTTTTCTAATAGAGAGGTGCCTAGTGGTACCGGGTGGGGATGATTTGGGAAGCTTGGGTTTGGACGGGTTATAAGAGAAGATGAAAATTGGGTCGTTGGGGGAGGGGGGGGGAGGAAACTTCGGGATAGGGGTTACGGTAATTTTAGGATTTAGGCCGCCTTGGTCCAGGATATTGGTCTTATGGTTATTTGGGCTGGGATTACCTAGTTGTTCCTTGATCTCGGATAAGGGTGTCAGTTGTAGAGAGGGGGGAAGAGATAAGTTAGTTAGATTACTGCTGCCAAGATAAGGGGGGTAGGCGAGAAATCCTTGGAACCTGAGGGGACATGGTTGTTACTGGGGACATGGGATAAGGAGTTCTGTGATGCGGATTTGGATGTATCTGGACCTTTGGGGAAGTTTTGAAATGACTCCCCAGGCCGGGATAAGAGTTTAGTGACAAAGGAACTTCCAGAAGAATCGGAGTCCTCTTTACCGACCTCCTCAACCAACGAAGGACTGTTGGGATCTCTAGGGAAAACTCCAGACGCTCGTTTGAACACCGGTTTAGTAGCTTTCCTGATGGAAGAGGGACCGGAATCTTTCCACCCTGTCTTACCCAAGTCGGACGTCGCGCGAAGCCAAGCACCATATGGATATTCGTCCTCCGTGAGTGAAAATCCGCCCTCACACTGAATTGGACATGTATTCACTATGTGATCGCAAAAACCACAAATGTAGCAGAAATTAGGCAGCCTCTCGTAACTTAACTTAACCAGAATCTCTTCACTTCCCTCATTATTCCTGATTCTTATAGTTCTTTTGAGAGGTTCTTCCATGTTGATGGCCACTTTGAGGCGCATATTAGGAATGAATAGATGACCCCACTTCTTCCTCTCGTCGTAATCCAGGAACTTGCCGATCTGATTCCCAATAAACTCCGCCATAGGCCGAGATCGTTTAGTGAACGGAAGACCTTCAACTTGAACATGGAAAGCACAAATGGACAACTCGCAACTGATCGGATCCACAGAGTCCTTAACCTCCCGTAGAATCAGCAAGTGTTTCTCAAATGCCCACGGACCACCATTCATTATCCTTTGAAAATCGACTTTGTGATTCATAATGAATAAAAACCGTCCCCCGTTGAGCTTTTCCACCTCCATCCCTCTGATCGGATTAAACACCCCTCTCATAGTAGCTTGAAAGGAATCAAAACGGAAGGGCTTCTTTGAAAGAATTCTTCCCATGACCAAAAACCCATTGAGACCACCGTCACCCTTCCACACCGTATCCGGAGCAATTCTGCCCAAATCCTCGGTTGAAGTTAACGCCAACTCCCTACTTAACTGGTCAATATCCGACTCCATATATAGATAGTATGCCTGTACTCTGAAGCAAGTGCCGAAGGAACAAGATCCCAAGCTGCACCTTCCCTGAAAAGACAAAGCAAAGCGCAACGTAAGTATGGAAAGCGAGCCCTAAAACTAAGAAAGAAGCAAGATGGATTAAAGTAAAGCGTATGAGAGAATATCGTGATGAGATTGGCCACTATGTCGGACACTCGTGCAACTCTCCCTCAGAATGAAAGCCAGTCCGCGGAGCAGAACTGATAGGGTCACGCAGGCAGGAAACTCTCAGTAGAGAGGAAAAACTCTCAGTAGAGAGGAAAAACTCAAGGTGACAAGTTTTAGCATATTAAATTGTTCTTTCCAAAAAACAAAATAAATTTTTTTTTTTTTTTTACATCCAGCCAAACCGTCCGACTCAGGGGACATCATTCGCCACCAAACAAGAAATAAAAGAAGGTATGTCCGAAGACCCTATTAGAAAAATAATGATAAGAGAATGAAATCGATTTGAGGCGTGAAACAATTTCCTTGAAGTGATAATTGCCGCCACTATTAGTTTGCTAATGGGTTAACGACAATTCACTTCTAGGATACAACAAGTCGTCGAAGTCTACAAATAGCAATTTCAAAGACTTCCTTCGAGAATTGATATAGAGAATATTTTTTTGTAGTAGTTATTTGTCTATCTGAATTAGATATATATAAGTCACGAAACGTTGTTTCTAACCATCACAAAGTTTATGGAATTTTTCTTTGAAACGACGCAACTTTGCTTCTAATTGAAGAGTCCTTTCAAAGAAAACTGCTTATGGAGATAAATAGCAGAAAACTGCTCATGAGATTAAATAGCAGAAAATAAAATATATTTTATTTCCTATTTTCATTGGTTAATCATTTTATAAGCTATACGCTATTTTTCCAACAATCACCCACTTAGCTTTAAAATGATAGATTCACGTAACTACTACACTATTTTTATGCATAATAGAAAGTGTATTTCAAATTAAACTCTCTATTAGTGCAAATATTTCAAAGTTAAAACGAAATTATTGGTGGCCAAAGCTTAAACCAATATTCCATTTGTTTTAACCGGAAATATAGCACACATTAACATAAAATTTATAATCAATTCGCCGAATTAATTTCAGCACATTTACGGCATTGCGCTCCATCCTAGTATCATGAACACTTATAAAAGTTATGTCAAACTTTTATTAGAAGCGGCACCACTTCTTGTGTTCACTTAGGTGAAGTCCTTTCATATTTATATCAAATATCTAGTTACTTCATTAAGAATATTTAACTCATCCTCCTTGTAATCAACAAATATGTAACAGCCCAAACCCTAATTCTCATTATAACTCCCGTAGTAACCAAAATCGGCCAAAAGCCATACTTTGACCCTACATTTTGAGATTTCCGAATTTCAACGTTTTCCCTATTCAATATTATAGTCAAAACGATCCTTGGATTATTTTATGAATTTTCATGCATTTACCAAAACTTGATTCCAATCATAGCATATTATATAAATATTTTCCTTTTTAAAAAATTTCATTTTATTTTAAATAATTAGCTTTCATTCAATATTCAAAATTATACTTAAAACGTTTCTTGAATTTTTCTCTAAACTATGATAATTTTTCCAACCTTTAAACTTCATCAAAGCTTCGTTAATATAATTTTATCATGATTTTCATCATCTTTAACGTTCATAACTTGTAAACGAAAAACCTAAATATTCCACATTTATAATCATAACAAAGCTTGTTTTTCACTCATTCTTTCATTATTTTTACCACTTCAAGATCTCGTCTCTCGACTCTTGAATAAATTTTATATTTATTTTTATTCACTATGACATCATTCATGACATCACCCTTCTAAAAATAGAAAGGTTAAATAAATGAATATAACTCTTCCACATTTCCTACAAGAATACCATATACTTGTGTGAATTAGAAATATTCCACATTTCTTACAAAAATACCATACAAAAATGTGGGTTAGAAATCTTCCACATCTCTCATAAACTTTAGAAATTGCAACATAAGCCCCTAATTCATTCCTATAAATACCCTAGAGCTCATTCACAAAATTCACACAAATCACTCACTCTCCCTTGGTCACTTAAAGCAGCCCTCTCTCTCCCGCATTAAGGTGTGTTTTTCTTTTATTATTTCATGCTTTATATTATGTTCTTGGTATAATATAGTCATAGCATGCCTAGGATTAATTAAATTATGCTTTAGGAATTTATTTTATGAAATATATGCTATTTATGCTAGCTTAGGAAAAATGTGGGAACATATATGAATTTTATTTAATTAAATACATGCTTTATGATATGATATAGTGTGTTCATATGTTTAAATATTCATGATCTTATTTCATTAAATTCATGCCTAGAATAATTTATTTAGAATTAATTTTATGATTAAAGTTACATAAAGTGCTACATTATGAGTTTAATTATGTGTTATGGACTAAGAACTTGTTAGATCTGATCATGAACTAATATGCACACATTCATAAGCATAAGAACACATTCATAATGTTCTTGATCAATTTTAAGTGCACGTGTGATAGTGTGTGAGTGTGTGTATTCGATTTTATGTTATAAAGTGATTAATTCATAAGAATTTGAATAGTAAATGTTTTCAATAGTAATTTTGACTTTTTGGTCAACCCATATTCTGAATATTTCGAAATTAATATAAAAATAATTATAAAATAGGTTTTGGAATTTTTAAAGGAAGATTTTATCCGAATTTTCCGAAAATCGGCAATCTTGTAAACGTTTTCTAAAAGGTGACCTACATTGTCAAATTAAATTCTAAATTTCATTTCTAATATTCTAATTAGGATTATAATGTGATTAATAAATATTTAAGTGGTTAAATAATTCACGAAACCTGATTAATTAATTAAATTACGTTAAACTATTAAAATTAGAGTTTACCGGGAATTCTCTAACATGATATAGTTTATGTGTTTACTTGATTAGAATAATGAGTAATCCTTTTATGCATGAACATTATGTGTTTTATGTACTTATTTGATTAAAATAAGGAACCTAGTTCTAAGCCTATAGTAGTTAATACTTTCAGGCGCACTGGAATCCACATTACAATGTCTGACTACCGGTATAGGTGAGGGTTAAAATGTTTTCAAATGGAATCATGCTATACATATGTATCTATATAAAAACTATTTCCAAGCCTACCTATCATTTTGATTTACTACCCTATATACATATTATTGTACTACAATGTCCCTCTTAAGGGAAAATACTTCCATGTTCATGTTACAGTATCCCTTTCAAGGGGAAAATACTTTCATACCGGAATCAACGTTTCACTAGGACAATATATACCTTAAGTCCACTTTATCAAAATGTTGACTTCGGGTTATGCAAGCAAAATATTGTTCTTGATTCATGTTATGGGCCCCGGCTGTATCCGTAGCGAGCAATTACCCGGAAGGTATCGGGCCGAGGGTATTGTTGGTGCTGCGGACTGCCACCACCTCTTGGTAGTGGTTTAACTGGAGGTTAGTTACTCCACGCCAAGGGATGAGAGAGAGATAGCTGCCTCCCGAATCGTGTTCGTGGTCTCTAGGGTTTGATTCCCTATTGACATCAAGGATTAGTGGAGTTAATATTCTTGGTTTTATTGAAGTATCGGTGCCTTGATCAGCCCGATACTATTTTACCAATTATTTAAGGAGTTATGGATGGAGAGGCCTAGCTTGCGGGAATTAATGTTCTTGTTACAAACGGTTCATATTTCTACAAACATTCCAAACTACCCCTATCCCTGTTTTACACATATCATGAACTGTTCCATATTTGCTATATCCTATTGTTAATATTGTAGATCAAGATCTTCTTGATCATATATATATATATATATATATATATATATATATATATATATATATACATATATCTATAAACCCTCATACCCCCTTCACTTAGTCACTTTGACTAACCCTCTCGCCTATTTTAAAATGCACGATTTCAGGAATCAATGAACGACAACTAGAGGTATCTTGAAGCATTACAACAGTAGGTTGGATCCGATCCTAAGAGTATACTGTCTTGAGCCTACTCTCTGCAGAAACAAACTATCTCATACTTTGTCCTTGCATGTTAACCTGTAGTACTCTTTTGCAAACTACTTTGATCAATAATGATAATCCTTGCTCATTGTACGTTATCCTCCCCGTTCATTGGTAAAGTTGAATCTCTTTATCTTCCACTGCACTGTGACATATACTCCATTCATATATTATCCTGACCGTTCGCCGTAGTATTTCCTGAGTGTTGGGTCTAACCTCCACTCAGGGAGTATTGCGGTGCGGGGTTGAAGTGCTGTAGAGGCGCTACAAGATAGAAATACATTAATTCTAATGTTCTTTTTTTTTTTTTTTTTGGAAAAAGGACCCTCCCGAAAGAGGGTAGCCCTCAAAGGGCATTACAATCACCTAGAACCAAGTCCACAAGGAAAGATGGAAAATCCGAACCACCTTCGCAGGCCGGAGCCGCATTACAAGCTAACGCGTGAGCTACAATATTGGCCACTCGACGCACAAAAAGGAAACGACAGCTAGAGAAAGAAGAAGCATAAAGCCTAGTCTCATGTACAATGTTCCCAAGATCAGAATAATCAGCAAAAGGAGAGGAGATTTTGTTAATAAGATTCAGGCAATCACTCTCCACCAAAACATCCTTCCAACCATGAACCTGCGCAAACTCCAGGGCCTGCAAGACAGCCGCAGCTTCAATAGCTTTGGGCTCCAGTGAACCTACAAAACGATCGCACTTCCAAGCCAAACAACAACCCAAATGATCATGGGCCACCATCCCAACCCCAATCTCACCCATATCCACAAAGAGCGCACCATCCACGTTAATTTTAACAACCCTAGGTCTCGAATGAGTCTAGGAAACCTGCTGAACTGACGCAACAAAATCTTGTATTGGAATTCGGTCATAAAGAGAAGGAGTAGAACTCAGATTAAGGAAAAACTCTACAAGCTCATCCGGGCGCATACCGCAGGCTTCAGTTGTAGTCTTGTTTCGAAACCACCACAAACCCTATAAGATCAAAGCAAATCTTGCACATTGAACAACATCCAAAGCAGCAAAAACTTTCTCGACCCACTTGTGGACTCCCCCCTCAAAACAAGCAATGAAAGTCCAAGGGAGGAGCGAGATCGCCCAAACCTGACGGGAAAACGGGCAAGTGAACAAAGAGTGTTTGATATCTTCCAAAGGGGTTAGGCAAACGGGGCAGTCATCATCCACTTGGCATTTACGTGAGACAAGCTTCGAAGAAGTTGGAAGAATATCGTGACAAACCCGCCAAAGAAAAACGTGAACTTTCAGTGCCACTTGTAACTTCCAAATCCTATTCCACAGTTTGCTAGAGTTTAAACTGGAAGAGGAAGCACAGTGAGCGCCTTCCAAGGCCAGGACCACTTTATGGGCGCTGCGAACAGAAAGTATCCCATTCTTCTCAAAATGCCAAATCAGCTTATCAACGCGGACCTCTCTTCCTAAAGGAATACTCCGAATAATAGCAGCATCAGCGGGGCAAAAAGAATCTTTGATCAAACGCAAATTCCACCCAAGACCGTTAGGAAGGAGAACTTGGGCAACCTTAGTAAGTGTTGGGTCGCGCGGTTGGCGAATGAGGGGCCGAAAAGAAGTCGGTCTCGGTAACCTTCTATCATGCCAAATGTCCAGTGAAGTACCCAAACCAATACGCCACCGAGAGCCAGCCACTAGAATCGGTCTAGATGCCAAAATACTCCTCCAAGTAAAAGAGGGAGACCACCCCAAGCTCGCGCCAAAGAAATCAGAATGAGAAAAATATCTTGCTTTAAGTACTCTGCTCAGAAGGCAATCCTGGCAGGAAACAATTCTCTAGGCTTGCTTAGCAAGGAGACTGAGGTTAAAGACTTGAAGTTCCTGAATCCAAGTCCCCCATTCTGTTTTTTTGAACTAAGCTTCTCCCAAGAGAGCCAATGGATGTGGTTCCTTTCTTTATCGTTCCACCAGAAATTTGCCGAGAAGGAATCCAATTCTTTCACAAAAGAGTCAGGCAACTTGAAACAACCCATAGAATAAGTAGGAATAGCCTGGACCACCGTTTTAAGAAGGATTTCTTTACCCACTGTCGAGAGATTCTTCTCGAAGAAGCCACACACTTTTTTTCCTAATACGGTCATGGAGAGAAGCAAACAGAGTCTTCTTAGATTTCCCAACCACGGAAGGGAGTCCAGATAAAGATCAAATTTCTCAACCCTCTGGACGCCCAACCTATTCGCCAATCCAAGCCCCGCATCTAGAGAAACATTACGACTGAACACAACTGAGGACTTTTGAAAATTGATAACCTGTCCGGAAGTCCGAGAATATAAATCAAGAACCCTAGTAATACCATCAAAAGCACATGCACCAGCTCTCCCGCAAACCAGGGTATCTTCCGCAAAAAGCAAATGGGAAATTCTAGGAGCGTTCCGACAGATAGCGATTCCTTGGATACAACCGTTGTCCTCCAAATCCTGTAAAGCAATGGTAAAAACTTCTGCACAAAGGAGGAAAAGGTAAGGTGAAAGAGGATTACCCTGATGGATGCGTCTCCCCGGGGACAGCGAACCAAAATAAGACCCATCAAGGACAAAAGAGAAAGAAATAGAAGATATGCAAGTGTAAATGGTCTGAACCAAATGCGAAGGAAAACCTAACCTCTCAAGCGTCCGGGTCAGGAACCTCCACTCAATCCGATCTTATGCTTTACTCATATCAAGTTACAGAGCAAAGAATCCCTCTTTCCCCCTGTTTTTCTTTTTCAGGAAATGATTAACTTCAAAAGCTAGGAGAACATTATCAATAATAAGGCATTTGGGAATGAAAGCAAACTGGGTCACAAAAATAATATCATTGAGCACAGGTTTAATACGGTTAGCTAAACATTTCGAAGCAATCTTGTAAATCACGTTACAAAGACTAATAGGTCCGAATTGGGTAATAAGATCAGGTTTATGGCACTTAGGGATCAGAACAATATGAGTGAAATTAAGTTTGTTGGAAAAGATCCCTTTGTTAAGAAAATTTAGCACACAGGCAGTAACATTACCCCCCACTACATGCCAAAATTTTTGAAAGAAAAACGGCGGCAAGCCATCGGGGCCCAGGGATTTAAGGGGGAACATATCTTTCAAAGCAAGTTTTACCTCGTTTGCATTAAAGGGGCGGCCCAGCATGTCTTTCGTATGATCATTGACTTTGGGTTGGACTACCCGAATAAACTCCTCCACATCAGAATCCGAACAGTTAGAGGATGTGAACAGATCTCCAATGTACTTCTCAATAATGCTCTGGATATCCTCCCGAAAGGAGCAGAGACGACCAGCTTCATCGCACAGCCCATCAATCCTGTTATTCTTCGCTCGTTGGGAAGTTTTATTGTGAAAAAACTTCGTATTTCTATCCCTTCTTTGAGCTAGTAAGCCTTTGAGTGTTGCTTCCACATAATTTCTGCTTGTTTCGCTAACTCCTCAACACGGATCCGGAGGGTCTTCTCTTGGGCCTTAGAATCGGCAGTGATAGGGCCAGATCGGAGAATCTCAATGGTGGCTTCAAGATTCTTCATCTCTTATTCCAGGGAAAAATTGTGATTCTTACGCCCATTAAGAAATACCACTTTGCACTTCTCAGAATTCTCAAGGGTAGTAAAAATAGCAAAGTCACTAGAATCCTCAGTCCAAGAATCCCGAATAATCTTTTCACAATCCTCAGAGTGCGCCCACATGGCTTCGAAACAAAACGGCCTTGTTTGTGGCTGACCGAGTGTGGCTTTCTGGACGTTTCGATTAATAAGGGATAGTGGTCAGAGACAGAGTTGTGAATATGGGTAACCTGATAAGAGGGAAACATTGTAGACCAAGAGTGGGACGCAGTGGCTCTGTCCAATCTCGCTCTGATAGTATTAGGACAGGGCTGGTTGTTAGACCAAGGCAACCTCAAAACCGAGATCAACTAGACCTGCGAGATCAAGAACTTGGTGAAATGCTGCCATCAAACCAGGAGCCCTGGGAGCACCACCTTCTTTTTCACCATTATTGAGAATCTCATTGAAGTCGCCATAGACAAGCCACGGATAGTTAGAAATTTTTCCCAGATGCTCCAACAGCTTCTAGGACCTCCACTTGAATTGTTTGTCCGGTTCCCCATAAAATCCCGTCAATCTCCAGATTGGTTCACTACCTATGCAACCCACCAACACATCCACATGATTTTTAGAAAAAGATTGGAGGCTAACCGAAACATCTTTCCTTCAGAGAAGGGCTAAACCACCGCTTTTACCAACGCACTCAACTTCCACACCGAACCAGTCCAACAACTCCTTAATATGCTCGATTCTCCTTCTGCGGCACAGTGTTATATAGATGAACAAGATTGAGGGGTTGAATTCCCTGATAAGGGATTTTAAGGTTTGAACTTTCCGGGGACCCCCCATATCCCGGGAGTTCCAAGATAATAGATTCATGGCGTCTGGCTGGGCTACCCAGCAGCACCCGCCAATGCATCGCAATCATCCTTCGGAGGTGGAAAAATCCCAGACTGGGAAATATTAGCCCGCTTAGGATGGGGAAGAAGAGGGGTTTTCAGAGTATAGGAAGACGGACGTTTGAGAGACGTGAGAAGATGGAGGGTATTAGTGATTTCAGAGGATTTCTTGGAAGTGAATTTGCGGATGAGACGAGGGCAGTGATTCTTATTGGAGTTTGTTGGGGATTTTTGGTTAGAAAAAATTGTGCTACAACTGTTGTTGGCGTGAGGGATACAGTAATGGAGATTGGGGGAGTTACGGCCTCACTATTTGATCTTACAATAAAAAAGGTTATATTCTGGAAATTTCTTTGTATGGGGCCTGAGGTTAAAAAATTTAGAGAGGCAAGACATGGGCTGGCAGTTGGAGGGGGGTTTAATTTCTTTGTTATCATTAAGGGATTGGGCTTCAGGGAATGGGGCCGTAGGTTTAATTTCTAGGTTTTCACAAAAGACAGGCGCAGCTTGAGTACTGTAATTGTGGGCTGAGAAAAAGGGGGGTCCAATATTTGATAATGAGTTGGGTTGGAAAATCTTAATAGGGTTTGACGGGTTGTTGGCGAGGTTTGAAAAAAAAGAGGAAAAGTATCTCGTAATATTTGACTGTAGAGATTTCTTACTTCCAGAAGGAAGATTTTGTGTATCTGCAGAGATATGGTTTACAGGTTTCGGTAGAATATCTGATATAGGAGTGTCTGAAGAATTATGGGGATCTTTCTGACAGTTCTTTCAGTAAGAATCTTTTCCCCACCTACTTTGGGGATTAGGCTTCTCTCGAAAAGAAGGTTTGCTAGCGGCCATGGATCTTGTACCGGCGAATGTATTTTTTTACGGTGATTCTCTCAGCCATGCTCCAAATGGGAAATTAGGACTGAGGTCGACAAAATTGTCCTCAAATCTAGTTTCACAAATCTTCTCTGTATGATCGTATCTCCTGCATAAATAACAGTATTTGGGAAGACGTTCGTAGGTGAAAGTAACAATCAGTTCCTTTCCATCGGAATTCTGCAACTTCAAACACCGTGGAATAGGTTTATCCATAGAAATTTCCTCTCTAACACAAAGGCCATTCGCTCGTTTGTTACCCCTATTCTCGAAATCAACATCAACAAATCGTCCCACCTTATTTCCAATAAATTCTACCATGCTTCTAGTCAGTTTACTGAAAGGTAAGCCGTTATGTGCATGAAGAAAGGACACCATTCGAGATTCATCTCCATGGGGTCTTCACCTTCTTCTATTGTATTGAGAATCATCAGCGATCTGTCAAAATGCCAAGGGGCGCCCTCGATCGCCCGTCTATGGTCCAATGTGTAATTAAACTGCATTATAATTCGATTATCACCCGCCTTCAATATGGTCACTCCCTTCACTGGATTCATAGCTTTTGTAATAGTAAGCTTCATAGCCTCGAAGTTTACCGTTTTCCTAGTAAGAATCTTCCCCACCAAACACAACTTAGAGTCGCCGCTCAATTCATTCCATGCAGATTCGGGGACAATGGTTGTTATTGACTCTTCTTCCGTTAACGATAGGGCATTATTCAACTTGAGGAAATCGTCTTCCATAGTGTTCGGATCTAACTTGGTTGGGAGCATTCGGGAGGTCCCCCTCTGGATCGAGGTTGACATCCTGGGCCCCCTCTCCGTAGCTAGTAGCAAAACCTACAGAAAACAGAGAGGGGAAAAAAAAATGAGAGAGGGGGGAGGAGAGGGAAAACCGGGGGAAGGGGGCGAAAAACGGGAAAGAGAGCAGAGGGGAAAGAGAGATGAGGCGCTGGTCGGATGGAGTAGCAACACTTCGTCGGATGAAGAGACAATATCACTAGAAAAACACCACAACTCAGAACAGGGATCTGCTATCAAGGACAAGAGAAGCAGAAGAAACCACCACTCTCAAAAGAGAGACCAATAACTCTCAGCAAGAGAGAGAAACAACATCTTGTGTGCCGGAGTTCATTTTGGTGCATTACATTAATTCTAATGTTACACAAATCGCTAATCAACAGTTTGTTATTACCCCTTAAACCTTTTAGCTAGTAGTTATGCTAGGAAAGGTAGGGTTCCTACTAAAGGTGATTTTTAGTAAAGGGTGTAAACCCATACCTCTCGTGGTGCTAGCGACCACATCTCTAACAAGTCCTTTGGCTGATGGATCTGCTAAATTGTTATGTGATCTTACATAAATTATAGTGATGATCCCTTCCGAGATTAATTCTCGTACATACGCATGTCGTAAACCAATATGTCTAGACTTTCCATTATACATTTTACTGAGAGCTCTAGACATTGTTGCTTCACTGTCACAATGCAAAAAAATAGTTGGCATCGGTTGTGGCCACAACTTTATATCTAATAGTAAATTTCTCAGCCATTCTGCTTCTTTACCGGCTGCTGCTAATGCAACAAATTCTTATTCCATGGTGGAATGTGTTACACACGTTTGTTTCTTGGACCCCCAAGATACTGCCCCTCCAACAAGAGTAAAAATCCATCCTGTGGTTGATTTATTATTATTTACGCTAGTTATTCAACTAGCGTCAGAATAACCTTCAAGTACTGCAGGATCTTGGTTATAGAATAATCCTAAATTTTTAGTACTCTTTAACTAACCAAGCCCTCTTGCAATTCCTTTCTAATGATCTGAATTTGGATCATGTGTAAATCTGGAAAGTGTGCATACTGCATATGCAATGTCTGGTCTAGTACAGTGCATGGAATACATAAGGCTTCCGATAGCACTAGCATACTCAAGTTTTGCAACTTCTCTTCCTTCATTTATTATCAACTTACATGAAGGATCGAAGGGTGTACTACTTTCTTTAATTTGCAAGTGTTTTTGTTTAACATTTTCTGAATATAGTGAGACTAATTTAAAGCATAACCCCCACTGTGTCTTTCAATTTTGATACCTAGTATAGTGTCAACTTCTCCTAAATCTTTCATTTTAAATTGAGATGACAAATATTTTTTAGTTTCATTTATACCATGCATGTTAGTCCCAATAATACGCATGTCATCAACATATAAACACACAACTACACCATACTCATCATTAAATTTAGAATAAATGCAGTTATCTGCACTATTATGACGAAAACCATATGATTACACTATCAAATTTCTCGTATCATTGTTTTGGAGCTTGTTTTAAGCCGTATGATGATTTAATTAATTTGCAAACTTTGTTCTCATTTCCAGACAATATAAAACCGTGTGGTTGTTCCATATACACCTCTTCTTCTAAATCACCATTTAAAAATGTGGTTTTAACATCCATTTGGTGAACATTTAACTAATTTATGAATGCTAATGCAAGTAAGATCCTAATAGAAGTTATACGTGCAACGGGTGCATATGTATCAAAATAGTCTACGCCTTTCTTTTCTCTAAACCCTTTGGCTACTAATCTGGCTTTGAAAGTTTGTATAGATCCATCTGTGTTATATTTTCTTCTGAATACCCATTTACATTCTATAACTTTTGATCTAGGAGGTAAGTCAGTGAGTACCCAAGTTTTGTTACCTAACAATGAATCCATTTCATTGTTAATGGCCTCCTTCCAGAATGCAACATCTCTAGATGACATTGCTTCATTAAAGTCCTTAGGATCATTTTCTGTATTAAATAAGATGGTTATTGTTCGAACCACAGTTTCTCTACTTGCTTCAACAATATAATACAAGAAATCAGGATCTAATTTCGTTTCAATTCTTCCTCTTTGACTTCTCCTTAATTCATGGGGAGAATTATTATTTATTTTCTTTTTATTTTCAGAGGAATAATTATCTTTAGGACTTATTTCTCGTGATTTTTCTGGTTGTGCAGATTTCTCTCCAATGAATTTATTTTTTATAAATTTAACATCTCTAGATTCAATTATAATATTTGAATCCAAGTCCACAAGCCTATAAGCTTTTGAATTTTCTACGTAACCTTCGAATACACTTTTTAATACTCTAAGTCCTAATTTTGTTCTTTTTGGTTCATTTACTCTATAAAAGGCCAAACATCCCCAAAATCTAAGATAACTTAGATTTGGTTTTCTTCCTCTCCATAATTCATATGGAGATATTTTTAATTTCTTTGAGGGTATTCTGTTGTGCACATGACAAGCCGTTAACATTGTTTCTCCCCACAAATTCTTTGGAAAATTTCAATTCAATAGCATTGCATTAGTCATATCAACTAAAGTCCTATTTTTTCCTTTCTCCCAAACTATTTTGTTGGGGAGTATACGGCGCACCACTTTGATGTATAATTCCATTTTCTTCACAAAAATGAGAAAATTATTAGGAAAATATTCTTCTCCCCGATCACTTCAAAGAGTTTTTATTTTCTTTCCAATTTGATTTTCCACAACAGATTTATATATTTTGAATTTATCAAATGCTTCATCCTTATTTTTCATGAGATAAATGAAAGTAAATCTAGAGAAATCATCTATGAACGTTATAACGTATCTATTTCCTCCACGACTTAAAATACCATTTAACTCACATATATCGGAATGGATAAGTTCTAATAATTTTGTATTTCTTTCTGCCTTAGGAAAAGGTTTTCTACACATTTTAGCTTGAATACAAATTTCACATTTTTTTTAATATCTTCCTTTGCATATGATATTAATCCATTTTTAGACATAAAATTTAAGTAATGAAAATTTATATGACCTAACCTATGATGCCATAATTCAAGAGAAGCTAATTCCACAGAGTAAGTAGAAATAGTAGTTTTATTCATGTCAATTGCATCAGTACATAGTTTGAACATTCCATCACAATAATATCCCTTTCCAACAAAAATATTAATTTTTGACAAGATTAAATTGTTGGACTCTAAAACAGCCTTCAATCCTTTCTGGCACAACAGAGAAGCCGAAACCAAATTCTTATGAATTCCTGGAACATGGAAAACATTAGTCGGAAGCATTTTCTTTCCAGATGTGAATTGAATTTCAACGTTTCCTTTTCCAAGTACTGCAGCAGTATTTGAATTTCCCATCATCACTTGTTCTCCATCTGTAGCATTAGCATAGCTTTTAAAATGGCTTCTGTCTTTACAAACATGAATAGTAGCACTAGAGTCAAACCACCAATCATCCGATCGATCCATTGTGGCTATGTTGAGTTCACTAACCAAACTTATATTTAAGTTGGACACCATAACAATAATTTCCTCAACATTTGATTTAGATTCTGCCACTTGGATATTAGGAGTTACTTTTCCTTCATTTTTCTTCCATTTCCGAAAGCCACAATCCTTTTTGATGTGCCCTTTCTTGCCGCAACAATAGCATGTCACACTCTTGTTTTGTTGGTATTATTTTTAGAAAATTTCCTTTTATTTCCTCTTTTGTAGAGATGTTTATTATTTTCTAAAACAAAATTTATTTTGGAATCTTATTGCAAGTCATGTGTCTTGTCAAGTAATCAAGTTTCTTCCTCTATATGTACGTGTTTAAGCAGTTGATCTACAGTAAACTCTTCTGCAGAATGCAGTAATTTCTTTCTGTAGCTATTCCAATTTACAGGAAGTTTGGAGATTATAGCCCCAACTTGCACCGCTTCAGGAATTTCAATTTTCAAATCCATAAGGTCAGACACATAGACTTGCAATTTGTAGTAGTTATTTGTCTATCTGAATTAGATATATATAAGGCACGAAACGTTATTTCTAACCATCACAAAGTTTGTGGAATTTTTCTTTGAAACGACGTAACTTTTCTTCTAATTGAAGAGTCCTTCCAAAGAAAACTACTTATGGAGATAAATAGCAGAAAACTGCTCATGAGAATAAATAGTAGAAAATAAAATATATAAAATATATTTTATTTCCTATTTTCAATGGTTAATCATTTTATAAGCTACACGTTATTTTTCCAACAGACCCAACGCAAGTCGAAGCTGTATTTCTAGCAAGAGTGTGAGCTATAACATTAGCACCACGCCTAATAAGACTGAAACGAACTTCCTTAAATGAGGAACACACCCGCTTGGTATCCGAGATTATGTTGCCAATGAGGGAAAGATCTTTGTCATCCTGTTGAAGAAGCTTGATGGCGATCGAATTATCGTCTTCTATTATAACCTTATCCCAACCGAAATCTCGTCCCAAGATCGCTGCACTCCGGGCCGCTAACGCCTCCGCAACAAGAAAGTTTGCCGAATGTGCCTTTCTATCTGTTTCCCAACCCACACGACAACCATCATCCGTACGAGCAATCACACCAACACTCACCTCATTCATTTCCCGAAACACCGCCCTGTTAAAGTTGATCTTAACCCGACCTGTACTCCGGTTTGACCATCTAGTAGCAGCACCATTCGACCCTATGTTGAGTGTAGAATTCGCATGATTTTGAGCGTTAATTAGAGTTGATTTTATGTCGTTTCATGAGCTTATGTGCATATTTTGCTCCATTTAGGTACTCTTTGCGTTGGGGTTATGAAACGATGGAAAATAGCAAATTTGGAGCCAAGTATTGCAAAAAGGGGGACACGACCCTTGCAGGAGGCCAGAAGTGAGGTTTGGCGGATCAAAGGAGACACGCTTGTGTCCGAGGTCAGAAGTTTTGGATTTCAAGAAAAGCGGGAGACACGCCCGTGTCTCTCCATAAGAAAAAAATACGACACCCTCGTGTCGGAGTACTTTAGGTTGAAGTTTTCAGAGAAAAAGGAGACACGCCCGTGTCCCCCAATAAGAAGGAATAGTGATACGCCTGTGTCACTTATAAAGTCGTTGATACGCTTTTTCCACAGACACGGGCGTGTGAAGAGTTTGTACAACAAGGTGACACGCCTGTGTCCCTTGTCGGCTAGCAAAATTTTGGGCAGCTATTTATAGGTGCGAGAGTCATTGTTTTGAGGGTTCGCTTTTGGAGATTCGTAACCTAGCATCTTGGGAGCAAGATAGAGCTAAGAGAAGAGTTTTCGGAGAGATTCGAGAAGACAAAAGGATTGATTTCTTCAAACAATTCCATTAATTCCGGTTTATTTATTGCTTTTCATATCAAAATAATTCCTCCTAGCGTAGAATTTAGTCATTTTGAATGTTTAATCGGTTTTCAGAGTTTCATGAATGTTTAGGGTTTAGATTTTGAAAACTTGTTTGATTTCATTGAACATGAGTTTATTTAATATAATTCCTTTTATGTTTATGAGTTTCAAATCGATTATGCAATGGTAAATTCCTAGGGCTAGGGGAGTGATGAATTATGCATGATAAGTGTTTGATATAATGCTTGAATGACTTGTGCTAATTCTTAGTTTTGAAACTTATTTGATTTGATTGCAACGGATTAGCCACCCTTAGCATAACTTAGAATTGCCTAATTATCAAAAGATTAATGGTAATTGAGACGTTTTCTTAACTTGTAGATTTAGAATTTAAAGATATTTAATTCTTAATCTATACAACTAGTAATTTTCATTCCATGCCAAGTCGCTAGAATTAGAATTACACTAGTCTTGATCAATTGGTTAACTTGGTTTTTATTGATTGTGAAAACAACCTTAAAAATTATTTTAACACTCATCTAGACCTTGAAAGAGGCTAGATCGAATTTATGTGACTAGGTTGTAGAATTGCACTTGTCAAACGAGTATTATGTTGAATCATGCATGCATAGTTATTACTCTCCGACCTTGTTTGTCTCTTGATTTCACTTCGTGCATTAAAGTCATTTATTTGTGTTTTTCTTTAGTTAATTGTTTGAATTTCTTGTTGGTAGTTTAGATAACCAACTTGATATTTGATCGATCGGTCTTTAGATTAGAGATAAGTATAGAGTAGTGATTGGTTTCCCTTCTCTATGGGTACGATCCTATTGTGCTATAAATATATTCAAAGTGTACACTTGCACGATTGGTTTAACTAAAATACACAACACACTAACTGTGCTTGTTCAGTTTCCAGCGTCTCCGGAGTAAAAATGTGCTCAACAGCCTCGTTAACCAGATCATGAGGCTGTCAGGCTTCCCCTCATTCCTCTTAGAATTCCGATAAGCCCAAATCACCCATAGCAGACATGCCATTTTGCATGCATCGCCAACTTCCAGCTGTTTCAAAGTGGCCCCAAGTCCAATACTAAAATTATCAGCAAGGCCTTGAATGATTGCAAGTGGGATGTCTGACAAAGCCCAAGTTTGTCTCGCAAAAGGGCAGTGAAGGAGAGCGTGGTCTCGATGCTCGTCGGTATTACCGTAGTGAATGCAAGACGTGTCAATATCCCCTAATTTTCGAGCGAGATTCCTACCTGTCGGGAGGATATCGTGACAACATCACCAAAGAAAGCTTCTAATTTTTGGCTTAACCTTCATCTTCCATATCCGGTCCCAAGTATCCAGGTTATTAATGCTAGAGGAAGTATAGTCTTCCATACGAGCCAATTGTATTGCCAAGTGATGTGCACTTCTAACAGAAAATCGGCCATCCATAATAAAATGCCAAATCAATGTATCTTCATGGCGTAAATTACCAAGAGGGGCCCCAAGATGGCCTTCGCATCATCTTCATGAAAGGCATTGCGGATCAACAACACACCCAATTCACAACATCCAACCCAACAATAGACCAAATTTCTGGAAAAAATAGGGGGAAAACCATCGGGGCCTAGGGATTTGAGGGGGTACATATGCTTAAGAGCAAGAATTTGCAGGCGAGAACGGACGGAGTAAGAGACGCCTCATGTCATCATCAACTCTGCTCGGCAAAGCCCCCAACGTTGTGTCAATCTCCCGAGTCGGACAACCCTCCGCTTTGAAAAGATTACAAAAAAAGTTCTCAATTATAGACTGAATTTCATCATCCGAACAAATATGGTTATTTTCCATGCGATGCTTAGCTTTAGCATGAAAAAATCTCATGTTCCGATCTCCCTCTTTCAACTATTGTGCCTTCGCCCTTTGTTTCCAAAGAATCTTCTCACTAGAAAGAATATCATTCAGCTTACTCCTAATTCTGCTTTCCTCATGTTTGGAACTGTCCCAGATCTTTGGAAGTGGTTTTTAGCTCCTTCAAAAGGCTCTCAAGAATATCAATAGTATCTTTCTCCTCTTTCCGTTGATGGCATTTCTGTTGGAAAAAAAAAAAACAGTAACGCAGCGGAATTTAAAATTTTCCCATTAAGCAAGATCGAAACTTGCAATTCCTATTCACAATTCGTAAGGATTCAAGAAACATACTTAGATCGACGCTTTCTTGACACGTCATGAGCTACCCTCAAACGCGCTCCAAGCTGCAAGTCCCTCGAACTTTTTTGAATCTTCAAGACTCTGAAATCGCAGTCCTTTAGAGTAATAATCCACAGCAACCTCGATCACAATCTGAATAGGGAGGATGCTAGTACTATATTCAGTGCTTAAGCTCTAGGGGATTGTATAGTGATACGGGAATTTTGCTATCAAGAACCATGGGGTTCGAACCCCTCCCTTATATAAGACTAGCGTAGTTCGAACCCCTTGTCTTGTTGGACAAGGATTTCTTATCCTCCAAGACTTCTCATTACTTGCTAACTTTTCTACTTTGACCAAAAGACCCTTTTAATCAACTTGCTCTCCAAGTAATTCTATCTAACTCCTTTAGATATTTTATGGGATAATTTTATTTATTCATAATAAATAAATTAATGTCAATAATTAATTAATTCACAATTAATTATTTATTAATCATTTAAACTCCAATTTGGACTTTATGATAATTCATAATTAAATTAAAGTCCATTAAATAATTAATCAAAATCAATTATTTATTGATCCCTAAACGTGCGACACGTATCTCGCCTACACACATGTCGCACACATGTTCCACACGTGTGGTCCTCATTTCCAATTCTAAATCGGTTCGATCAACTCGTTTAATCGACTCAAGCCTTAACCCTCGTGACCGAGCATTTATGTGTGGCCCTCTAGGATCTTTATTCAATTAGCAGTGACCCCGATTAATTAATTCCCAATTAATTAATCAGTCCACCAAATTACACTACCATAGTCATGCAACTTATGTGTAATCCCTCGCTGAATGAGAATTTATAAATTCGAAGAACCTTTAAGTCATTGACATATGTGAAATAAGGTCCTCCTACAACCTATCTCTCAACCAAGATCTATGGTAAGGGAATAATTAGAACCCTAATAATCTTAGTCTTAATGTTAAGTGCATTTCATATCCATTTGATCTCGATCCAAGAAACTCCTTTCTTGATCTCGATCCACTACCTTGGCCAAGGACTCTGAGATGGCATATGAATGACTTACACAATAAAAGATCTTCTTACCAGAACAAGTGTAGGTCCTTTATCGATTTTTATATGCTTTCATGCGCCACTTGTGCAGCCCCTAAACAAGTCGTAGTTCAGCTGTCTCGCGAACGACATCCTTTTAGGTATCTATAATAATACAAAATTAGCTCATATAAAGCATCGATGGAATCTCAAGTCTAAGGACTACTGAATCACATCAATAACTTGTGAGATGTTTCCTAATCTGGAAGTTTCTATTTCCAGAAATAGAAACTTCCTTTGCCATTTAGGAATCTTCTCATGCGAGACACCTCTGTGTACTTGTTCATTTAAGCGAGCACCCTCATGTATCACGCACGTATCAACTATACACTTTACACCCTATCAAACAAGATGTTCCTTCTTAAGGGCATGATCACATCAAGAAAGTCAATTCGATACTCCCATTGTCTATTGGACTCATCGACTTGGAGTACTTTCTAATCTTAACTCATGTGGTTTAGGGCTCGTTTCATAAACCACTTATCCTAAATGGTTGAGTCCTATAAGTCAATTAGATTAGGGGAGTTCTCACATGCGTAGTTAAAGTGAACACACAATCAAACAAAAGCATATAAAGAAGTATTGTCTTATGATCAAAATCAGTTTGTTTATTATTCAAAGATTGTCTACGATTTACAAAGGAAAAGTACTAAGCAAATTGCAAGATCGGCTTTTAGGGCACTATTCCTAACACTTAGAACTAGTTTACTTCATTGGTTTGGTAAAAGAAGGTTACAGCTTGGTAGCTGGGTGTTACCAGTGTTCAAGAAAGAAAACACAAGAATTTAAGGGGCAATTAAGTCGATTCAGTAGATTTCCAATAGGCTTTATCAGGCCAAGTAAACAACATGCCTGATATACCATAAAAGTGATATCGGCCCAACCGTTGGAAGCCCGGCCCAAAGTGAGGAGCAGGAAGGATAAACTTACGTCCCAGTTGGCTGACTACCTGGTAGGCGTTTAGGCTTAATACGAGTTGGGCCAGAGTTGAGGCCAATCTAGGCAAGCCCAACACGAAAGTATTAGGTCAAAGCACTCTCAATCCGTTGAGGATAAGTGGAGGAAAAAGGAAGAGATCCAAATGGGTAGTGGGGATAACTCCCCCCATTTTTCTCTCGTTATCCAACTAACCCTGGCTATAAAAAGTGAGAGAGTCCAGTTAGAAAGGGCTAATTGCTTTTTGCTAACGTATCTTGAGATTGTAATTGTATCTTTGACATTCTCTTGTATTCTTCTCTCACAACTATCAATAATACTTCACATTTTCTCATTGTTCTTCTCAATCTTTCTTCTTCATTCGATAACTCAAAGCCCAAATCTACAAATCTAGTGGTGTTGTATTTTTTGTGCGTATCACTTGGCGCTGTCTGTGGGAATTTTGAGTTAAGGTGTGAAAGAATTTATTCGACAATCGATATGGCCACCAAGAAACATAACACCTCAGTTGTGGAGATGTTGAGCAATCAAGAAATACAGGACTGCCTGACCGCATGAGCACTAGCCAGCCAGGAGGTAAGTGGCCTCGTAGCTGTTGGAAAGCTGACCAGTGAAGAGGCGAAAACCCTCCTGGATGCGGGGATGTTGAACGCTCAGAATGAACAGGACCTGATATCCGTCAGAGCATTGACCCAACAAGACATACAGGAATTCTTGACTACGAGGAAGACGTCAACTGAAAGGAATGACACTCAAGATGAGTCCTCTGAACAAGTGATAGGGCAGCAGGCAGGAGGAGGTACTCTCCCTACAGGGGTGCTATTACCAGGAGGAAGCCTGATCAATTCTGCCGCCCAGAGAGGTGGAGGACGCGGTGTACCTTCTCAAGGAACATGTGTGCTTGAAGATACCACCAGCAGGGGGGTAAGACCCGCTGACTCGTCTATGTACTTGACATGGGAAGAATTCGGCCAAAGGGCCACGAATTTGATATAGAGCTCCATTTCGAAAGTAGCGTAAGAAGCTTTGAAGGGCTTCACTCCGCCGACACAGATCAAGGGAGTAGTACAAAAGATGATTCGTGCGACCACGCCGGGATTGGTAATGGAAGCATTAGTCGGCGACTCACTACAGCACCAGCCGAGTATAAGCTACGTTTCTGCTTCATATCTGGAGTTGCCTAATCGTGTCACTCTAGCCCCAATGTAGATGCCTGCTTTCCTGAGAGCCAACCGACCCACCACTCAGACAGTAGTGCTATCCATACTGGTGTCTCCAGAAGGTGGAAGTGGCGGTCCAAGTATCCAACCACGAATGGCTAAGCATCCTGGCCAAGAAGGATGAGGGCACCTTGTGCAATTCCCACCGATCATTCAAGTAGGTTTAGTACCCCCGCAGCCAGTAGGGGACGTTAACATCAACTCAAATGTCAACCTGCAAGGTGGGACAAAGGTTGAAACAGGAAAGACAGCAGGGCTGTTGGAAATTCAAGAGGTAGGACCAGGACTGCCAACCTGGCAAGGCACCAGGAAGGTGGAAGAGGCGGAGCACCTCGCAAATTGGGCCGCTCGATTACAGCAGAGACTATTGGAAGTGGAAAAAAAAAGGTCCAAACGGGGCCACATTAGGTGCTAAGGAGAGGATGCCCGTTCATCCTGGGAGTGATGGCCAATCGCCTACCCGTGGGCTATAAAACGTCGGGCCTCCCCAAGTACGATGGGACGACGGTTCCCCAACATCACCTTACCCGCTTCGAGAATCACGCTCTTTTATACCAATACACGATTGGGGTGAAATACAGGGTATTTTTAACAACACTCACAAATACCGCGTAAGAATGGTCCAGCCAACTACCTCCGAGATCCATATACTCATTCAATGAGTTCTCAACTTTGTTCCTCCATCAATTCGCTAGTACCAAGCAACAACAGAGGGGATACATGACTTTATTCGCTATTAGGCAACAAGAAAATGAACTTTTGAGAAGTTACATAGTAAGGTTCACCAGAGCTAGCCTAGATGCTCCATTAGCCACCCCGGAGGTTTGTGCTAGTGCATTTCAGCAAGGATTACATCGAGGAGAGTTCCATAGATCGCTGGCGAGAGACCCCTTTTGGAGTTGGGATAAACTCTTAGAACGCGCAGAGAATGAGGTGAATGCGGAGGAAGCCGAGATGAGTAAGTGTATGGAGATCAACGAGAGACGAATTTGAACCTGTCACCATTAGAGAAGCTTGAGAACACCGAAAAAGCAGGAGAAAGCATTCTTCTTTCGGTTGGAGTGTCTCATCCAGGAGAACGAAACATGAGCCTTCCTGCTATCCAGGGAAGTGGAGAAAATGGTGCACCTCTCAAGGAGATCAACGCACCTCGAGATATAAAGCAATTATTCCCGAATCTATACATAAAGTATCCTTGGGAGATTCACCACACCACCAAGTAGACGGATCTAATACCTCAACATAGGTCCCAACCATTCTGGGCCACCAGGAAGGACACGGAAGCGGGCCTGCTATCCAGGTGCAATCACCACCCATGTTGAGCTCCCAAAAAGGTGGAAAAAATGGTCCAGGTACTCAGGTGCGAACGACATTCAACCAAGGCCAAGAAAGGGAAAACGTTCCATACAACTCCCTCCTATGATTCAAGTAGAGTTGGGACCGAACCAAACAACAGGCGCAGGATTAAGCACCAGTGAGAAAATGCTTGACCTGGTGAGAACCAACCAAGAAGGAAACACCCTCCATACTGGTAGCAGGAAAGCTGCGCGTTAATGGAACAAGAATTATTGTAGTCTGCTGGTTGGATGCGCTGCTAAAGGAGCTAGGAGAAAGAAAGAAATGGTGAAAAGGAGATTTGATGCTGGTGAGAAAATACTCTTCGATTTTCGGGTGACACTTTTCCTTTCTCTCTGAATTTTCTCTTTTCAATGAAATTGATTATTATCATTTTATAAGGAGTAAGTAATATCTGATAAAAAAATATTTAGATGACTGGGGGAATTATCTTAATAACCTGATAGTATCATCTTAATATAACCAAAATTATTGTTTTTTCTTCTCTATACCCTGTTAAGTAATTTAGACTCCCGTAAGTTGTTGATCTCTTTCTGCTTTGTGAGATTTGCAATTGTGTTATTGTTAAATCTTGCACTTTATGCACAACATAGAACATGTTAAATGGTTAAACCAAAGCATGTAATAGTAACCGGTATAGAAAATTAGGAAATATCATGAAGTTGGATGTTTATTGATTTCAGCTTTCAACACGTACTATACTTAGTTATGCATTTTAATACAGTTTTTGATATATTTTAGAATATATATGTGAACATATGAAATTAGGAAAAAAATACATATGGCTTATTATTATTAATGCCAACCCAATGTCTATTTTTATCTTATGCAGCTCCATATAAATGTGAGATTTGCTATTTAGCTTTCTTTAGTGATGTTGTGTAGTAAGGTACTGAAGGTCATAATTGGAAAGGCCATTTAAACTTGGTATCAATGACTGTGTTCTATAGCATCACTTATATAATATCCAACTGGCCAATGTGTTCCTTGTGTGCATTAGTTAATTTTTCGTTGACTTTTCTTGAATTATGCTTGGTATTTTAATTTAAAATTCCAACCTTCTTGATTAATTATAATAATTCAGACATTCTAGGACTACACATTTGATAGAATTATCAAAGCATCTTACTGATGGAATTTTAGAATCAATGAGAGAAAGTTGTTCACAACTTTTTATGATTGACCGACTTGTTTATGTTAATAAAATGGTATTGTGAATTGTGTATTGTGTTTTTGGGTCCAATGAAGAGGTACCTCCAGTTAGCATGCAGTTGGTATTTCTCTGAGCACAACATTTAATTTGTAACTTAAATTAAACCCTTGCTCTTTGATAATTTGAGATATATTGAGACTCTGAGAAGTATTCTAAGTGTTTTATTCCTATTAAAATTTTAGGAAGATAACTATTTACATATATTTTGGAAATTTTGTTAGGAAAAGACTACATGGCGTAACAAAAATAAAAGCAAAAGTCTGCATAGATAGTGTAGCTAAACAGACGGGGAAAGAAAGTTGGAAAGCAACCCTTTCAGATAGATAGAAAGGGATGATATACTTCCGAGTATTATTCATATTCGTTTGTTTACTATATTTGCATATTAATCATGTAATCATGTAGAAATATAAATGAATATAAGATAAAAGTCCAAAGCTTACCAGAAGAGAAGGAAAATACTATGTTTAGTCCAACCTGGAGCTAGAAAGCTGTAAGTACTTTTCTGCCAGCAGACAGGAATGATGTGGAGTCTGCCCTGCTTAATGAATAGGCCAACAAGCTGCCTGGTCCAGCTTCCTAGTCATCCCGATGAAAGATCACTTGATCACTATGGCCAAAGAATGAGCATACAAGGGTGCAGGAAGAGAAAAGAAAGCAAACGAAGAACATGGTATCTAAAGATTCAGGAGATAAGCTAGTTCATAACTAATAAAAAAAATAGCTCGATCATTAATGTACTAATTGGCAGGGAAGTCAATCAAGTTGAAAGACGGTCCTGACTGGTGCAACCAGAAACGCACGAGAAGCAACCCTGGCTAGTGCAACCAGAGACGCATGAAAAGCAACCCTGGCTGATGCAACCAAGAACGTATGAAGTACAACAACCGATAAAGCCGCCTAAGCCAACCAATAGAATTCTCCCATGAGGGCGGAACTTCCACAACTTGAGGAAATGTTATTCCTGAAAGAGAGAAAGAATAAAACATCACTCGACAAGTAACATCTTACTTTATCTCTCCTTTTATTATTTTTGTGAATGAATAGATCGATGATGTGCATATGTTGGAAATATTGATGTTTGATATGATAATGAGCTCTTAGTATGTGAAATGTAGTACCCCATGTTTGGAATAGTGCCCTATAAATCTGTTATGCTTCGGGACTTTCCCTATATCACAGACAATATTTGAATAATATACGAATGATTGTAATCACAGTCGAACATTTCTTATGTGCCAATACGTATTTTGTGTGTTTTCATTACGTGCACATGTCTAGAACTCCCCTAATCCGATGAGGTCGTTAAGAACTTTGTCATTATGGGAATGACACATGAAACAAGTTCTTAACTCCATAGGCGAGGATTAGAAACTTCTCCAAGTCAATGAGGCCGACAGACAGTGGGAGAGTCGACCTTGCCTCTGTTGAGACTTGCTTGTGTAGTTGTGTCCTTAAGAAGGATCATCCTGTTTCATGGGGTGTAAAGTGCATAAGTTGATGCGTACACAATACACAAGGGTGCTTGTTGTAAGAACAAGTTCACTAAGAGTGCCCCGTGTGAAAAGATTCCTAAATGGGAAAGGAAGTTTCCTGAAACTTCCAGATTAGGAAATATCTCACATGTCAATGACGTGAGGAATTAATCCTTAGACTTGAGATTCCACATTGTCTCATATGAGCTAACTCTGTAATCTTTGATATAGGCTCAAAAGGGTATCGCCATACAGACACCTGAACCACGGCCTATGTTGGGATTACACAAGTGGCATATGAGAACTATTGGAATCAATAAAGGACCTACACTTGCTGTAGGCAAGATGATCTCTTATTATATAAGTCATTCATGATTCCATCCTTAAATCCTTGCGCAAGGTGGTTAGATCAAGACATCAAGAAAATGGGGTTTTAATGGATTGAGATCAAATGGAATATGATGTGAACATTGTTTTAAGATTAAGATTAGTAGGGCTCTCCATATCCCCATGCCCTAGATCTTAATCGAGAGATAGGATGGTAGGAGGATCGTATCACACATGATGTCATTGACTAAAAGGTTCTTTCGAATATACATTCACATTTCGGGTAGGGGTCACACACCTGTTGCTAGACTATGGTCGTGTGATCTGTGAGATAATTAATTAATAAGTGTATTAATTAATTAGGCTCACTGCTAATTGAAATTGAACCTAGAGGGTCACACACAAATACCGGGTTCAAAGGGTATTAAGGAAAGATCAAATAGTTGATCGAAACGAGACCACAGTGTAAAGTACACGTGTGGATATCGAGAGCAATGTTTGGACATGTAGTTCCAATTAAGGAATTGGACCATGTGTTAATTAATTGGAGAATTAATTATTAAGTCCAAATATAATTAATTGGAGAATTAATTATAAATCCCTAATATAATTAATTGGAGAATTAATTATATAGCTGAATAAAATTAATTGGAGAATTAATTTTAGCCCGTTAGAATTAATTGGTGAATTAATTCAAAAGTCCTTGAAAGAATTAATTAGAGAACTAACTCTAAGTATTTAATTATTTACTTGTTCTAATTTGATTAGAAAAAATAAATAAATAAATATCTTCTATTTCATTATTCTAATAAAGTATTAGGATGAGATATTTAATTATTGCTAGAATAATTAAATATTCCTAATTAGTTAGGAACTCTCTTTCTAGAAGAATAGATATCTTATTTTAGATAAGATATTATTTTACTTGGAGAGAAAGAAAGAATAGGAGACAAGTCAAAGTAGGAATCCGATTCCTACATGACCTTTAGGGTTTCGAACCCTTCACTATAAAAGGGCAAGGGGCTCGATTTTTTTGGGCTTACGCATGTCCGTGATCACGCCCAGACTTTCTGGAATTTCGGGGATAATTCTCTTGCTCTCCTTTAACTCATTTCTTGTTTCTTTAATACACATGTTATAGTACTAGCATACTCACTGACATGATTTGAATCTAGGTTGGTGTGGATTAATACTCTAGAGGATTTCTACTTTGGAATCTCGAAGAAAGAATCAAGAAATGGGGATTTTCATGCCGCATGAAGAACGTATGAGGGCGGCTCAATACGTTTCAAGAAAGCTACAATTCGTGTGAGTTTCTTGAGTCCCAACGTTACGATACGAACATTGCAAGTTTTTAGATCCCGTTTGGAAAAAAATTTAAACTTCCGCTGCGTTTACTCTGTTGTTTTCCAACACCCCAGAGAGAAGAGCACTACACCCCCCCGCACCATAGCCCGACACATGTAACGAAATAGAAACTCCGCACACACACCAAGCTACGATGAACGGGTGACAAGTAAAATCTCACCTAGGATAGGCGGTCTAGACCCTAATTCAGAGTGCGCGAAATAAACAAATACACATGTGGAAGCACCAAGATTTCAAATGCACAAACATTCATGCTTTCATAATAGGAATAAAATAAATTAGATTATACATGCCAATTCCAAACCGATCAAATTAATTCATACTCAAGAATTAAATCATAATTTATGTATAATTCCAAAATTCAGAAATAAAGATGCGAGATATGCAAAAGACTCTACTAACGACTCGAACACTCGAAAATAAAAGACCGCCACCTAGCTCGAACCGACAACCTGCACCTGCAACTCAAGAGACAAAAAGGGAAAAAGAAAACAACGAGGAGGGGGCAATCCTAAAGACTGGTGAGGGGGCTAACACACTCACACGTACGTAATAAGAGAACAGAGCATATTCAAATTTAAAAGTTCATGAACCGGGGCGTGGTTTTTGCAATCTAAAACATTTGAGCACGTGATACTAAATATAAAAAGGATTTTAGGGCCAAAATCCCAAAATAAACCAAATTTTAGAAATTAAAAGTCCACTCCCGTTTCACGGACCACAAACATAATCAAATTCAAAGAACTCGGTGAGAACAAGTTTCTAACCAACCTAACTCCATTCATAACATAATCAAAATCAAAACAAAGCAAAGTTCATAAACAATCCAACCATCACCGTTTGGGGATGAGATGACATCCTCTCAACCCCGTTCTCTCATCATAATGTTTGAGTCGGGGGATCCTACCCGCTCCCCTACAGGTATTAACCGCCGGTTCTCAAGAAATCGCCTTCCCCTCGACCTCCCGAGGATGAGTAAAATTCTCTACATAATTGGAGTCGTGTTGATGGGAGAGCTCGGAGACCCCACGGCCGACCTGAGATCACATACCACTTCTCCGGGGCCATTTCATAATTCATAAGTCATAATTTTCGAAATTTCATAATTTTTTCGACTTATATTTCAAAGTCAAAATCTCGCTAGTTTGAAAGTCACACACACCAACCCTTTTCAAAACAAACGAATGAAAATATATCTTACGTATATATAAAACATTTTTCAATTGATTCCATAACAAAAGGGCCAATTTCCACAAAATACGTACCCAACACATATCTAATTACATATATATACGTAGTCGCATGCGGGCTTAAAATTCAGGTAGGGTTGTAGGTCATATTAACTAAAAACAAGAAAGCCTCACCTTGTCGACCACACCGGATGCGACGAACCAAAACACTTCTAAAACATCTCCTAGTCACCCACGGAATGAACCTAAGGACAAACAAACAACAAAACACAACCTTAGACTCAAAATGAACCACTTAAACGATCAGCATATGCATATGAATGCAAATGATGCATAAGAAATACAATGAGATGTCATTTAACGCATGCAAATTCATACTTAGTTATAAGTCTCATACATCACGTTAAACGAATTTATAAATTTCATACAACACGCTTAACACGTTATATAACAAGTTAATAATGCATGCATATCATAAAAGGATCAAGAAAATACCATGCAAAGCAAATAAAAGTTACATTGCTTCATGCGTGGATGTTGAGAAGCATAAATTACACATTAGGTCATATGTCAAGTATAAAACATCGAAAATCACACCATAAATTCGCAAAGAGGCACGTAACAAATAATTCATAAAGTTAACAATTCATATTCATCATGTAAGAAGCAAGGAATTATTATACAAGCCAATTAAATGGAGCATGAAGTCATACATTCACGTTAAGGTAGCATATAAGACATGTGAGTTCATAATTCAAAAACGAGCACGTAAAACAAGTTATAAATTCATAACACAAAATGTAACACGTAATATAACATATTAGCAATGCATAAGAGGTAATGAAGGAGCAAGAAGATCAAGAAAAACACGAACGAAATGACAATCGAAAGAAAAACGCAGCAACAACTCGAAAGTTACTCCAAAAAGGGTCGCACCTGCGACCAGCCTCTCCTCCAACATCATCAGCAACTAAAACTCGAAGTTGGCCAGAATCCAGGTCGCAACCGCCTTTCCGCGACCGCGCTGTGCAGTCGTGAAGTTCATGCCAGCAGCCCCTGTTTCTCCATCTTCCAAGCAACACAACAACGATAACAAATCCAGGAAACCAAGCATCATAAAAAGGTAACAAAAAGTAGCACATAGCAGCAGCAAATCACGCAACAACCAAGGGATGCATGAAGGGTGAATGCAAGAGATCATTTCCTTCTTCATCTTCAAGTTTCACGAAATTCATTTAATAGTGGTTTCATATATAGCAATTTATCATGAAATTTCAATCCATAATAACATAGATGAAGGCCTTAAGATCATATAATTAGCTTTAAATCAAGAAATGGTTCAAGAATTTGCAAGAAATCATCAAATATACTCATAACTCTCACTATTCATCAAATCAGCCATAGCATGCAATTTACTCCAAGAAATTCAGAAAGAATGGACTTAAAAGAAAGAGGAGAGGGTAGAGGAAATAATTCTGGACTTTCCTTCAAATTTGAGGCGAATCGGATGAGAAACCAGCTTGCAAAGTGAAAATTGATTGGTGCTTCTCTCTGTCCCTCTATCTCGGTTTTCAGCTGCTTTTTCCCTCTCTCTTGGCTTAGAACGAAATGGAGGCTGAATTAGGTGAAATATGGGTGATTTAGGAGAGTGTGGGGCCAAGAATGGATTAAATTGGTCAAATATTGAATAAGTTATGGCAAAAATGGTAAAATATGGCAAATCTGTCACACGAGGCGTGTTACGGGCAAAATTAAGAAGTCCAAACGGGCTTATAAAAATACAAGGTTGGGTTCCTTGGCTTCCTTTCTTCGTTTTGAGCCCGATTCTTCTGGAATTTGAATCCGAATTCCCGAGTTCAAGTTATGCCTTCCGGAATACGAGGTGCGCTAAAGCTAGTTAGGCCTTCGAATCCCTAAAATCATAAAAATGGTCTGTGACCACCTTTAGATGAGTTCAAAAACAGATAACGGGTGCATAAACAAGTTTTTAAGACATGTATTTCATACATATCACAAAGTCACATAATTAGGAGCAAATATGGGGCATGCAGATCAAGAAAGGGATCAAACGGAGCAAAACGTTCAAGTACGTTATAAAACCTAACAAATAATACAAGTAGAGGTTCAAATAGGCACAATAGCAATTAAATAAACATTTAAAGGCATAAATAAATAATTAAACGCGCACGTAACACTCTCGATACTGCGTACCTGTACGGCCGAACGAGCGGGATGTTACAAACTCCCCTCCTTCGAAAGGACCTGTCCTCAGGTCCTAAAGCAGGGCCTTGAACTACTCCGGAAATGAACTCAACTTCATGCTTCTGCTGCACCACTAAGCTCTCGAAGTCTCTTCGGACAACAGTGCTATAGACGCCTTCAAAAGTCCGCCGGGCAACCTCGACCCTCACAACTCACCAGCACTCTCGGGCACTCAACTCACTAACTCTCTACAAGAATAGAGTTCAAGTACAAGAAAATAACAAACGCAACAAAAACAAATAACAAGAAGTAATCAAGGAAGAGAAACAAAATCATGCAAAGGGGATTTCCCCGAAATAAAATAAAAGATGCATGTATGAGATGCCATGAATGCCTCGTGCACCTTTCACCATGGAGGTAGTGTCGACCTCGGCATCAAATTCTTCATCTTCACTTTCTTCAACTCGGACTTGACTTGATGTCTTGGAACCACGGCTCTTCGTAGGCCTCGGAATTCTTGTTCTTCAGACAACCATTCATTAAATGTCCCGATTCTCCACACTTGAAGCATCTACCGTACTTCTTCCTACAAGCCTCTTCTATAAGATTCGGACCTTGGCAATACGAACATTGGATCGATTTCGTTGGGAAAGACATTGAATCCAACTTTAGTAATCGAAGCTTTTTCTTCTTCTTGGTGTCGTCGACATCTTGAAACTCTTGAGATTTCTCAAGTGACATGGGTCTCTTGCTTGAACCTGAATTCGACCCATGTCCCACATAAGAGATATGAGAATTCAATCGTTGGTTACCTAGTTCCATTTGAACCGCCTTTCTAACTTCCTCGGACCATTGATGCACCAGTGAGGCTTGAAAAACTTGTTGAACATCATCCCTACGCCCTTGAATATAACTACGGACTTTAGGGCAAGCCTTGTCGGCTCCCGAACTTTCAAGTTCCGATATAAGATCATCCAACATATTCAATTCTTGTTCGAGATCCAAAAATTCTCGAAGTGTTCTAACCATCACACTTGGGGGAATATATTTGTAGCAAAATTCCCAAATGAATTTCTCCCACGTAAATTCTTCTCCGGATTTTTCAAATTTTATTCTCATCTCTTTAAGCCACTTTGAAGCTTGGCCTCAGAGTAAACGAAAAGTGCAAATCATCTTCTCTTATGACGTCCCCGAAAGTATACCCCAAATCCACGTAACCTCGGAAATCCATTCCTCGACCTCTACATCATTACCTCCAAAACACTTTGGTGGATCAAACTCTTTAAACTTCTTATAAACAGAGGTTACTTGTTTCTCATGTCGTTCCTTCGATGGCACATATTGGTGTTGAGACGCCATCCTGAGATAAAAAATAAAAATTCCAAAATATCGATGCGTGTAGGGTTTAGTACATGTTCTGGTGAACAATTAATGCAAATAATCCAAATAATTCACATAAAAGTGAGAATGAGTTCAAACAAACACATAATCCTAAGCCGAACGACCTAGACAGACCCGACACAATGCTAGAGCTCCGGTTTTGTAACCAAGAGCTCTGATACAACTTTAGGTTGTAGCACCCCGGAGCGAAGAGCGCTACACCCCCCGCACCATAGCCCGACACGTGCAAAGAAATAAAAACTCCGCACACACACCAAGCTACGACGAACGAGTGACAAACAAAATCTCACCTAGGCTAGGCGGTCTAGACCCTAATTCAGAGTGCGCGAAATAAACAAATACACATGCGGAAGCACCAGGATTTCAAATACACAAACATACATGCTTTCATAATAGGAATAAAATAAATCAGATTATACATGCCAAGTCCAAACCGATCAAATTAATTCATAAAAACTTCAAAGCTCAAGAATTAAATCTTAATTTATACATAATTCCAAAATTAAGAAATAAAGACGCGAGATATGCAAGAGACTCAACTAACGACTCGAACACTTGAAAATAAAAGACCGCCGCCTAGCTCGAACCGACAACCTGCACCTGCAACTCAAGAGATAAAAAGAGAAAAAAGAAAACAACGAGGAGGGGTCAGTCCTAAAGACTGGTGAGGGAGGCTAACACACTCACACGTACGTAATAATAGAACAGAGCATATTCAAATTTAAAAGTTCATGAACCGGGGCGTGGTTTTTGCTATCTAAAACATTTTAGCACGTGATACTAAATATAGAAAGGATTTTAGGGCCAAAAGCCTAAAATAAACCAAATTTTAGAAATTAAAAGTCAATTCCCGTTTCACGGACCACAAACATAATCAAATTCAAAGAACTCGGCGAGAACGAGTTTCTAACCAACCTAACTCCTTTCATAACATAATCGAAATCAAAACAAAGCAAAGTTCATAAACAATCCAACCTTCACCATTTGGGGATGAGATGACGTCCTCTCAACCCCGTTTTCTCGTCCTAATGTTTGAGTCGGGGGATCCTACCCGCTCCCCTACAGGTATTAACCGCCGGTTCTCAAGAAATCGCCTTCCGCTCGACCTCCCGAGGATGAGTAAAATTCTCTACATAATTGGAGTCGTGTTGATGGGAGAGCTCGGAGACCCCACGGCCGACCTGAGATCACATACCACTTCTCCGGGGCCATTTCATAATTCATAAGTCATAATTTTAGAAATTTCATAATTTTTTCGACTTATATTTCAAAGTCAAAATCTCGCTAGTTTGAAAGTCACACACACCAACCCTTTTCAAAACAAACGAATGAAAATATATCTTACGTATATATAAAACATTTTTCAATTGATTCCATAACAAAAGGGCCAATTTCCACAAAATACGTACCCAACACATATCTAAGTACATATATATACATAGTCGCATGCGGGCTTAAAATTCAGGTAGGGTTGTAGGTCATATTAACTAAAAACAAGAAAGCCTCACCTTGTCGACCACACCGGATGCGACGAACCAAAACACTTCTAAAACATCTCCTCGTCACCCACGAAACGAACCTAAGGACAAACAAACAACAAAAGACAACCTTAGACTCAAATTGAACCACTTAAACGATCAGCATATGCATATGAATGCAAATGATGCATAAGAAATACAATGAGATGTCATTTAACGCATGCAAATTCATACTTAGTTATAAGTCTCATACATCACGTTAAACGAATTTATAAATTTCATACAACACGCTTAACACGTTATATAACAAGTTAATAATGCATGCATATCATAAAAGGATCAAGAAAATACCATGCAAAGCAAATAAAAGTTACATTGCTTCATGCGTGGATGTTGAGAAGCATAAATTACACATTAGGTCATATGTCAAGTATAAAACATCGAAAATCACACCATAAATTCGCAAAGAGGCACGTAACAAATAATTCATAAAGTTAACAATTCATATTCATCATGTAAGAAGCAAGGAATTATTATACAAGCCAATTAAATGGAGCATGAAGTCATACATTCACGTTAAGGTAGCATATAAGACATGTGAGTTCATAATTCAAAAACGAGCATGTAAAACAAGTTATAAATTCATAACACAAAACATAACACGTAATATGACATATTAGTAATGCATAAAAGGTAATAAAGGAGCAAGAAGACCAAGAAAAACACGAACGAAACGACAAACGAAACAAAAACGCAGCAACAACTCGAAAGTTACTCCAAAAAGGGCCACCCCCGCGACCAAAAACAACCCCAAACTGGTCGCACCCGCGACCAGCCTCTCCTCCAACATCATCAGCCGTTAAAACTCGAAGTTGGCCCAAATCCAGGTCGCGGCCGCGACCAAAAGAAGCCTTGCCGCAACCGCGCCGTGCAGTCACGAAGTTCATGCTAGCAGCCCCTGTTTCTCGATCTTCCAAGCAACACAACAACGACAGCAACTCCAGGCAACCAAGCATCAAAAAAAGGCAAGAAAAAGTAGCACATAGCAGCAGCAAATCACGCAACAACCAAGGGATGCATCAAGGATGAATGCAAGAGATCATTTCCTTCTTCATCTTCAAGTTTCACAAAATTCATTAATGGTGGTTTCATATATAGCAATTTATCACGAAATTTCAGTCCATAATAACATAGATGAAGGTCTTAAGATCATATAATTAGCTTTAAATCAAGAAATGGTTCAAGAATTTGCAAGAAATCATCAAATACACTCATAACCCTCACTATTCATCAAGTCAGCCATAGGATGCAATATAAGCCAAGAAATTCAGCAAGATTGGACTTAAAAGAAAGAGGAGAAGGTGAAGGAAACAATTCCGAACTTACCTTTCAAATTTGAGGTGAATCAGATGAGAAACGAGCTTACAAAGTGAAAATTGAATAGTATTTCTCTCTCTCCCTCTATCTCGGTTTTTAGCTGCTTTTTTCCTCTCTATTGGCTTGGAACAAAATAGAGGCTGAATTAGGTGAAATATGGGTGAGTTAGGAGACTGTGGGGCCAAGAATGGGTTGAATTGGTCAAATATAGAATAAGTTATGGCCAAAACGGTAAAATGTAGCCAATCTGTCAGATGAGGCGCGTTACGGGCAAAATTCGGAGGTCCAAACGGGCTTATAAAAATACAAGGTTGGGTTCCTTGGCTTCCTTTCTTCGTTTTGAGCCCGATGCTTCTTCTGGAATTTGAATCCGAATTCCCGAGCTCAAGTTATGCCTTCCGGAATACGAGGTGCGCTAAAGCTAGTTAGGCCCTCAAATCCCTAAAATCATAAAAATGGTCCGTGACCACTTCAGATGAGTTCAAAAACAGATAACGGGTGCATAAACAAGTTTTAAGACACGTATTTCATACATATCACAAAGTCACATAATTAGGAGCAAATATGGGGCATGCGGATCAAGAAAGGGATCAAACGGAGCAAAACGTTCAAGTACGTTATAAAACCTAACAAATAATACAAGTAGAGGTTCAAATAGGCACAATAGCAATTAAATAAACATTTAAAGGCATAAATAAATAATTAAACGCGCACGTAACACTCTCGATACTACGTACCTGTACGGCCGGACGAGCGGGATGTTACATGAAATGCATGAAATTATGAAAATGACATGATATGTGGATATGGTAATATGATTTTGCAAAGTCCAATGATCTCGGCATTCTTATATAGTAAAACATGAGAACAACTTGAAACGAGGCATGAGAGCCTCTCGATCAAAGCCCGATGATTTCGCCATTAAGAAAAAAGATTTCACTTGAAACGAGGTATGAGAGCCTCTCGATCAAAGCCCGAAGATTTCGGCATTGAGAAAGTATATTTCGCCTCGAGTACCCGTCGAGGGGGAGTGCGAACGTCCCCTTGGGAAGAATGGTCAATGGAACTGACCACCTTGTGAAGGAGCCAGAGTGATGTTCTGTGATTGAATAATTATAAATAAATTGTTACCTCCGGAGGAAACATGTAGTTGGAAGGAGCATGGTGAAACTCCTTAGGAAGGGGTCTGAAGTAACCCCTTGGGAAGGTCAGTTTGAAATACCACCTTGGACTGAAAAACTATGATCTCGTTCCTACCAGCAGGCAGGAGTGTGCTAGAATACCTATCTGACAATCAAACAGGAACGTTGTCTGGTTTAGCTTCTTGATCACCTTGATAAAAGCCCACCTGACTAGCATGGCAGACATACGAACTTACAGAGAGTATAGGGATTATACATTCATTCAAATATATCAATTAAACTGTCGTGTTCATAACTTTCAAGATATGCAGGAAATGAAATCAAAAAGAAGTTTTTGATGTATGAATGTTCAGCAACATTTGTTAGGAATAGTGCCCTAAAAGCCGATTGTATATCCGCTTTGTGCTTTTCCTTATTGTAATCACAGACAATCTTTGAATGAAATAACGAATTGAGGCAACACTTCTTTATATGCTCTTGTTTGGTATGTGTTTACTTTAGTTGTGCATGTATGAGAACTCCCCTAATCCTGATGACTTTAGGACTCTACCATTTAGGTGAAATGGTTCATGAAACGAGCCCTATATCACATAAGTCATGATTAGTAAATTACTCCAAGCCGATGAGTCCTACAGATAGTGGGAGTGTCAACCTGACTCCTCTAAGGCTTGCTTATGGGATCACGCCCTTAAGAAGGACCACCTTGTTTCATGAAGGTGCAAAGTGTATAGTTGATACGTGTGTGATACATGAGGGTGCTTACTTTAATAAGTAAGTTCACTGAGGTGCCCCGTGTGAGAACATTCCTAAATGGGAAAGGAAGTTTCTATTTCAGGAAATGGAAACTTCCAGATTAGAAAATATCTCACGGGTCATTGATGTGATTAATTGATCCTTAGACTTGAGGTTCCTTGTCACTTTATGAGTTAACTCTGTAGTCTTAGGTATAAGCTTTAAAGGGTGTCGCCTTAGACAACTAATTCAAGGCTTATGCTGGGGCTGCACAAGTGATTCATGAAAGTGAATGAGAATCAAGAAAGGACCTACACTTGCATTTGCAAGGGGATCTCTTATTGTGTAAGTCATTCATATGCCATATGGAGTCCTTGGCCAAGGCAGTAGATCAAGACATCAAGAAAAGGGTTTCTTGGATTGAGATCAAATGGATATGAAATGCACTTAGCTTTAAGACCGGATTATTAGGGTTCTGATTATTCCCTTGTCCTAGATCTTGGTTGAGAGGTAGTAAGTAGGAGGATTGTATCTCACATGAATCAATGACTTAAAGGTTCTGTCGAATCCGAACATTCCAATTTAGCTAGGGGTTAAACACCTGTTGCTAGACTATGGTCGTTTAATCTGTGGACTGATTAATTAATTAGTGAATTAATTAATTAGGGTCACTGCTAATTGAATTGATAACCTAGAGGGTCACACACAACAACTTGGTTACATGAGTTGAGGCTTAAAAATGATTAAACGAGTTAATCGGGCCAAGAGGGTTCCACACGTGTGGCTCACGTGAGTGACACGTGTCACTGTGACACGTGCCACTGTGACACGTGTCACACACGTGTGAATAAATATATATTGTATATATATGTATTAAATAATTAAATGTGTTAATTATTTAATAGACTTTGGTTTAATTTTGAATTAAAAAGAAAGTCTTATTTTGGAGAAAATAATCTAGTTAATTAATTATGAATTAATTAATTAGATAAAATAAGTTATTTATTTTAAATAAATAAAGTATAAAATAATCCAAAAAAATAGTTTGGATATTTTTAGCTCTCCTAAAGTTGATTTGAATTTGAATTCAAAGTCAAAGTTGGAAATTACTTGAAGATCAAGTAATAGGAGAGAGGAACCAAAACCCTTGCCTATGAGGACAAGGATTTCGGTCGCCCCTCCCCTTTCCTATATATAGGGGAGCTTTAGAGCTAATTGACAATTCTTTTGGTTCATGTGTTGAACACCTTCCTTTCTCCAAGATCAAATAAACCCTAGGTTAAGCCTAAACACTAACTAGAGAACTAGTATCCTTACTAGTTAGATTGTGATCAAGTTGGTGGACTTTCTCTAGAGACTTCAAGTTAGAAGTTTGAAGATTCGAGCTTTACCAAGGAGAGGGATCAAGCCGCGAGAAGAGCGTTCTTGGGTGGCTTGAAACGCTTCAAGAAAGAATAAAAGAAAAGTAAGTTTTCTATCTCTACGAATTTGGTTACACGATTGCGAGTCCAAGGTCCTTTTGTTGGGAAAATTTTTTAAATTCCGCTGCTTTCTGATTCGTGTTTTCCAACAAGTGGTATCAGAGCCACCTCGTTAATCGTGTTTCTGATACGTCTCAATTATTCTGAATTTGGTAGAAATTCTTAGGCTTAGATGCGAATTAGGTATTCATGAGTTCTTTTAGAAAGCCTGAAATACGAAATTGTAATTTTTTCTGAATTTCTAAAACTGTTTTCTCAAATCGTGTTTTTGAAAATTGTTTTAGTTGAAATTTATCTAAATCAAATTTTTTATTGAAACGGGTTTTGGAGAAACTTTAAAAATACGAAACGAACACGAAATAGGACGAGCCTAGGCGTGCTAGCAAGTCGCACGCCCAGCCCGTCGCCATCGCCCAGCCCTCCCGCCCGCGCCTAGGCGCGACTGCTCGTCTGTCCCGCACCGTCCCGCAACAGAGCGGGACGCCCTGGCCGAGACCGCCCGCCATCGGGCGGGCATCGCTGCGCGCGACAAGCGCACGAGGCGCTCGTCCAGCGCGCGCGCGTGCGCCTGATGCCGCGCGGCGGTGCCCTCCTTTGGGCGGATGGTTTCGGGCCAATCTTCGTGTTTCGTGTTTCGCGTTTTCGGTCCTTGAAAATCCCGATTTAATTTTATTTTAAAAATCAGTTTTGCTAAAATAAAATTATTTTAAAATTTTTGATTAAATTGGGATTCTTGAGAAATTAAAGCAATTTGGATTTTGGGAAACTTATGAACTTTATTTTCTAAAAATAATGAAAGAATAAAATTATTAATTTTGGAAATTAATTGGAATTTTATTGGTTTATTGTTTTTCGGGTTTTGTTGAAAAGGCTCTTGAACAAGAATTGCATCTGAGTCGTGTTTTAAGCTATTAGAGCTTAAAGCGAGAATTTTAATTTATTGGTTAAATTTAAATTCTTGCAAAAGCATGTTAGGTGATCATGGGTTTAGATCTATGTATGGTTTTAATTTATGCACATTAATGGTTTAAATTGGGGTTGGAGCCCTATAGTTGCGTTTTTCAATTGAGGTTGGAGCCTCACTTATGTGCGTACTGTTATGTGATTTATTATGTGGCTTTCCATATTCCCTTTTGAGCCTTATTACTTTATGTCTTTTTCTTTTTATTGTAATTTGAGAGTAGAGATAGGTGGTGAGGTTTTATTTTCATTTTGGAGACAATGCACCCATGGAGTAAGATGGACCACATTCAAGTAACAAGGAGGCCATAAGTGAAGACCCCTCAAAATGTTAGGGAGGGGAATCTCAATTGTTAAATGTAATAGAGATAGGGCTCGTATTTTGTTACCGCTTTCGCTTATGTGATTTAAACTGTTTATGTGGCATGTATGTTAGAACTTGTGATTGTGGAGTGGCTCCCACATATCACGCATAAGATAGGTAGAACCCATGATCATTACATGTTAGTATCATGCTAGGACATGTTATCTGTTTATGTGCTTGTTTGAAATGCATTTAAGTGTACTTGCATTAATCAAGACTAATACAATTGGATAACATATATGTTGGTGAGGTCGAACCGGACAACTCTCCGGTTGATTCGAAAATTCCCATTAAATATTAAGCTAATTTCGAACAAATAGGTGTTTAATTCGAGATGCAAATTTTGAATTAAATTCCTAGCATTCCATCAATAGGTTTTAAGTTTAGTAAGTGAAGCTAGTTATTGTCCGCGAGTCGTGGGATAGCTAGTGGAGCTTATTAGTTCTTAGTTACCTAATTGATCATTTTAAATGATCAATATTTCATGATCGATTTTAGCAAGGGCGATGTCCGCGAGTCGTGGGTCGTTCGAACTAAGTTTTGGTCATGATCTTATGATTGATGGGTTTAGCTTAACGCCTAAGTAAATATGGATGTCGCACGAGTCGTGGGTCCATATTGAAAGATAGGTGATGCAAAAACAATTACTAAGAGTTCTAAAGGTGTTAGAATTGGTAAGTTGTACCTACCTAGGGTTCTTACTTAGAATGTCCGCGAGTCGTGAGTTCGAGGTAAAATGCCTAGGATCTTAGTACCCATTGGGAAACGTGTTCCTCTTAGATCTTTGGGAATTATAGATCTTTGAAAAACAGTGGGAGCTACAATAGATTAAAGACCTTATCTTTTGTATATCGTTATAATTCAGCATGCTCACTAGTTCTCTGTTTTACCATTTAGGTCGTAGATTCTGTGATTCTCTATGTGTTTTGAAATGGCAACCAAAAACCCTCTTGTATCGATCCTCGAGTCAAACAAGTTGACTGGTCCCAACTATTTTGATTGGCTGAGGAATCTAAAAATCATTTTAGATTCTGAGAAGAGAACTTATGTTCTCTTCGAAGGGGAGCCTAGTCCCGAAGGGGAGGCTCCCACTCGGGCCGAGCGGGAAGCGATTCAGAAGTGGAAGGATGATAATCTCCAAGCCCGTTACCTTATGTTGGCTAACATGACTCCGGACTTGCAAAGGCAACATGAGGCTATGGAATTCGCTTGGGAGATTTACGACCACTTAGAGCAACTTTACCACCCTCATGAACGTGTTACAAGGTATAACACTTCAAAGAAATTGTTCCACTTAAGAATGAGGGAAGGTTCAAGTGTCCATAAATATGGACTCAAGTTTCTTTCCCTTACTGAGAAACTTGTCTCCATGGACATGCCACTGAAAGATGAGCTTTCAGTGGATTTGTTGCTAGCTTCGCTCCCACCATCATTCAACCCATTTGTCCTTAACTTCAACATGAATCATGCTGGTGCTACTGTAGCTGAGCTGATTAGTCAGCTTGTGACTGCTGAAAGCACGATCAAGAAGGACAATAAGGTTTTGATGGTAAATACTCCATCTTCCTCTTCGGGGCCTTCTAAAGGTAAGGGCAAGAAAGCCCAAAAGAAGAAGAAGAAACCCCTTAGGCCCACTGGTGGCATTTCGAAGGGGAAGGCCCAAAAGAAGAAGTGTGATCAGAAAGAGGATGTTTGCTTCCATTGTGGCAAAGCGGGACATTAGAGGAGAAACTGCCCAGAGTACAAGGCTACTCTAAAGAAAGGTATCTTTCTCGTTGAAATAAATCTTTCTATTAATTCTAGTTCTTAGGTACTTGATACCGGTTGTGGAACTCATATCTGTAATGATGTACAGATGCTAAGTGAAGTCCAACAACTCAAAGAAGGAGAATGTGTCTTGAAGATCGGCGATGACTCAAACGTTGAAGCTCGAGCTTTAGGCACAATTAGATTAGATTTGGGTAGTTTTGAGTTAGTTTCAAATAAAGTCCTTTATGTACCGAGCATTATTCGTAATATGATTTCAGTTCCAATATTAGATTGTGAAGGTTATGAAACTTATATTAAGAATGGTAAATATTTTATCAAACGGAACAACTCTTCCGTTCACATCGGTACTCTAAGTAATGGACTTTACCTAACTCAAAATATCAATATTATGAATATACAACGAGAAACAAAGCGTAAGAGAGATGACAAAGTTTCAGCTCCCTTATGGCACGCTAGATTAGGACACATTTCCAAGAACAGAATTAGCAAGATAAACACTTTAGGATCATTCTTTGAAAATGATCTTAAGGAGTTAACTTCTTGCGAATCCTGTCTCAAAGGAAAAATGTCCAAAGTCCTTTTTAAAGGAACTGTGGAACGTGCCACTAAGGTTTTGGATTTGATCCATACTGATGTTTGTGGACCGCTTATTGTAAGCACTAGAAGCAATCATCAGTATTTCATAACCTTTACTGATGACTTTAGTTGGTATGGTTATGTATACTTAATGAAGTATAAATCTGAAGCTTTTGATAAATTCTTAGAATTTCAAAAGGAGGTTGAGAACCAAACTGGTCACAAGATCAAAGCACTTCGATCTGATCGAGGAGGCGAATATCTCAATGAAGAATTCCTTAATCATCTAAAAGATAATGGGATTATCTCTCAGTGGACTCCTCGGGGAACTCCTCAGCTTAATGGAGTTTCTGAGAGAAGGAACCGAACTTTACTTGATATGGTTCGTTCCATGATGAGTTTCACTGACTCACCACCTTCTTTCTGGGGTTATGCCCTTGAAAGTGCAGCCAAGATTTTGAATCTAGTTCCCTCTAAGTCAGTCCCTAAAACGCCCTATGAGATGTGGCATGGTAAAATCCCTAGTTATTCTTACTTAAGAATTTGGGGTTGTCCTGTTTACGTGAAGAGGACAGTGGGAGATAAGTTAGAATCTCGTTCTAACTTATGCTACTTTGTAGGTTATCCTAAGGAATCCATAGGATACTATTTCTATTATCAATCTGAGCAAAAGGTGTTTGTTTCCAGAAATGCTACTTTTCTGGAGGAACCGTTCCTTAAAGAAAAGAAAGGCAAGATCATAGAATTAGAAGAAGTACAAAGTGACCCCACACCACCCACTGAAGAAACGTCCCACTCTGATCAACCACAACCAATCACGAATTTCGATACACATGTAAATCCTTCTCTAAGGCGTTCTGAACGCACTCCTAGACAGCCGGAGAGATGGTATGGATTCTTCTATGAAATCTCTCAAAAGGATAATGATCCTTTAACACATGAGGAGGCACTTTCAGATTCTGACTCTGAACAGTGGATAGAAGTCATGAAATCCGAAATGGACTCCATGAACTCCAACCAAGTTTGGACTTTGGTAGATTTGCCTGATGGGGTCAAACCCATAGGTTGCAAATGGATCTTTAAGAGAAAGCTTGGAGTTGATGGAAGCATTGCATCCTGCAAAGCAAGACTGGTTGCAAAAGGATTCACTCAAAGACCCGGTGTGGACTTTGATGAAACTTTTTCACCAGTTGCAATGCAAAAGTCTATTCGTATCATGCTTGCCATTGCTGCATATTATGACTATGAGATATGGCAAATGGATGTGAAAACTACCTTTCTCAATGGTGACATTGACAAAGACATTTATATGGAGCAACCCATAGGTTTCACATTCAGTGGGAGTGAGCAAAAGGTTTGCAAACTCCAAAGATCAATCTATGGATTGAAACAGGCTTCTAGGAATTGGAACATTCGATTTGATGAATCAATCAAAGCGTTTGGCTTCATTCAAATTTCGAATGAGTCCTGTGTGTATAGAAAGGAATTGGAGACCTCAGTGCAATTCTTAGTACTTTATGTTGATGACATCCTTCTTATTGGGAATTCAAAGGATGACATGAAAGTGACTAAGTTATGGTTATCGAACCAATTCGAGATGAAAGATCTTGGTGATGTGTCCTATATCCTTGGAATTAAAATCTATAGAGATAGATCTAGAAGGTTAATAGGACTATCGCAGTCGATGTACATTGACAAAGTATTGAAGAGATTCAATATGGAGTCAGCAAAGGTTAAGAACCTTCCTATGAGTGTAGGAACATGTCTTTCAAAGAAGATGTGTCCTAAGACTAACCTTGAGAAGGAAAGAATGACTCATACACCTTATGCATCAGCAATAGGTAGCATAATGTATGCAATGTTATGTACTCGACCGGATGTGGCTTATGCACTTAGTGTAACAAGTCGTTTCCAATCTGACCCTGGAGATGGTCACTGGGCTGCCGTGAAGAATATTCTTAAGTACTTGAAAAGTACTAAAGATTTATTCTTAGTTTACGGAGGTCAGAAAGATCTTAATGTCGAAGGATACTGCGATGCAAACTTTGCATCTGACTTAGATGATTTTAAGTCAATGTCAGGATACATTTTCTGCCTAAACGGCGGAGTAGTGAGTTGGAAGAGTTCCAAGCAAACTACCACTGCAGATTCGACCACTGAGGCCGAATACTTAGCTGCAAATGATGCAGCTAAGGAAGGTGTTTGGATTAGAAACTTCATTCAAGAGTTGAAAGTTGTTCCTAGCATGAAAGACCCCATTACTGTGTTTTGTGACAACACTGGGGCGGTTGCTCAAGCAAGAGAACCAAGTTCTCACCAACGGACCAAGCACATTATGAGGAAGTATCACCTAATCCGTGATATTATCAAAAGAGGAAATGTGCGAATTGAGAGGGTCACATCAGCAGAGAACGTGGCAGATCCACTTACTAAACCCCTTAGTCGAGAAGCTTTCCAAGGTCATCTTCAGAAGATGGGACTTAGAGTAGCTTTAGAATGGCTTTGACGGGCAAGTGGGAGATTGTTAGGAATAGTGCCCTAAAAGCCGATTGTATATCCGCTTTGTGCTTTTCCTTATTGTAATCACAGACAATCTTTGAATGAAATAACGAATTGAGGCAACACTTCTTTATATGTTCTTGTTTGGTATGCGTTTACTTTAGCTGTGCATGTATGGGAACTCCCCTAATCCTAATGACTTTAGGACTCTACCATTTAGGTGAAATGGTTCATGAAACGAGCCCTATATCACATAAGTCATGATTAGTAAATTACTCCAAGCCGATGAGTCCTACAGACAGTGGGAGTGTCAACCTGACTCCTCTAAGGCTTGCTTATGGGATCATGCCCTTAAGAAGGACCACCTTGTTTCATGAAGGTGCAAAGTGTATAGTTGATACGTGCGTGATACATGAGGGTGCTTACTTTAATAAGTAAGTTCACTGAGGTGCCCCGTGTGAGAACATTCCTAAATGGGAAAGGAAGTTTCTATTTCAGGAAATGGAAACTTCCAGATTAGGAAATATCTCACGGGTCATTGATGTGATTAATTGATCCTTAGACTTGAGGTTCCTTGTCACTTTATGAGTTAACTCTGTAGTCTTAGGTATAAGCTTTAAAGGGTGTCGCCTTAGACAACTGATTCAAGACTTATGCTGGGGCTGCACAAGTGATTCATGAAAGTGAATGAGAATCAAGAAAGGACCTACACTTGCATTTGCAAGGGGATCTCTTATTGTGTAAGTCATTCATATGCCATATGGAGTCCTTGGCCAAGGCAGTAGATCAAGACATCAAGAAAAGGGTTTCTTGGATTGAGATCAAATGGATATGAAATGCACTTAGCTTTAAGACCGGATTATTAGGGTTCTGATTATTCCCTTGCCCTAGATCTTGGTTGAGAGGTAGTAAGTAGGAGGATTGTATCTCACATGAATCAATGACTTAAAGGTTCTGTCGAATCCGAACATTCCAATTCAGCTAGGGGTTAAACACCTGTTGCTAGACTATGGTCGTTTAATCTGTGGACTGATTAATTAATTAGTGAATTAATTAATTAGGGTCACTGCTAATTGAATTGATAACCTAGAGGGTCACACACAACAACTTGGTTACATGAGTTGAGGCTTAAAAATGATTAAACGAGTTAATCGGGCCAAGAGGGTTCCACACGTGTGGCTCACGTGAGTGACACGTGTCACTGTGACACGTGCCACTGTGACACGTGTCACACACGTGTGAATAAATATATATTGTATATATATGTATTAAATAATTAAATGTGTTAATTATTTAATAGACTTTGGTTTAATTTTGAATTAAAAAGAAAGTCTTATTTTGGAGAAAATAATCTAGTTAATTAATTATGAATTAATTAATTAGATAAAATAAGTTATTTATTTTAAATAAATAAAGTATAAAATAATCCAAAAAAATAGTTTGGATATTTTTAGCTCTCCTAAAGTTGATTTGAATTTGAATTCAAAGTCAAAGTTGGAAATTACTTGAAGATCAAGTAATAGGAGAGAGGAACCAAAACCCTTGCCTATGAGGACAAGGATTTCGGTCGCCCCTCCCCTTTCCTATATATAGGGGAGCTTTAGAGCTAATTGACAATTCTTTTGGTTCATGTGTTGAACACCTTCCTTTCTCCAAGATCAAATAAACCCTAGGTTAAGCCTAAACACTAACTAGAGAACTAGTATCCTTACTAGTTAGATTGTGATCAAGTTGGTGGACTTTCTCTAGAGACTTCAAGTTAGAAGTTTGAAGATTCGAGCTTTACCAAGGAGAGGGATCAAGCCGCGAGAAGAGCGTTCTTGGGTGGCTTGAAACGCTTCAAGAAAGAATAAAAGAAAAGTAAGTTTTCTATCTCTACGAATTTGGTTACACGATTGCGAGTCCAAGGTCCTTTTGTTGGGAAAATTTTTTAAATTCCGCTGCTTTCTGATTCGTGTTTTCCAACAACATTATGTTCATAACTAACGAAAAGGGTTCACAAACATCAACCGGAAAGCAGGAGACACTCCAGGTGGACCGACACCTTCAGCTTGCTGAGTAATGTTGGCAGAAGAACTTGCAGCTAGCAGGACATAACCTTCCTGCTGGACCTCGTGCAAAAGTTGTTTCATTTGCAGGCAGGCAGACACGCCCTGGGAATGGTCCTGCCTGGTCTGACCTCCTGGTCATCCTGACAGAAACATGTTTCTCTATTCATTATCTCATGGGAAACAGGAAATGCAGTAAATCAAACAAAAAGAAAGGCAGGAGTGAAGAAAATTCAGCAGCACGATGTTTGTAATTAATAGCAGAGGCTCACAAACATTGGCCCAAAGCAAGTAATAAAGAAGCATCCATCAAAGGTGTCCAAAAACCAAAGCCAACCAGATGGCAAAACAGTTTCAAAGATTCAAGCGGCTAGTCTATGCAGAATGGTTGTTCGAAAAGTAGAAAAGAAAAAAAATATCAGACAATAAGGGGTTGCCAAAGAAGGAGCTGCAAGCTCCCTACACATCGATAAATCAAGCAAGTCCGGCTAAGGACGTCCCAGCTGGACCATCACTGGCAGCTGGAGTAGCAGCACCTTCCTGCTCAGCAGGGCTATTGCTTCTTCATTCCTGATGAACAGTGTCGCTGCTCCCTTCTTCCTGTTCAGTCGCTAGAGCCAGACACCCAAGTTGCTGTAAATCTACCAACACCAAAGTTAAAAAGATGAGAGAATCTCCTTCACACTACCTGAAAAGTATTTGCGTTTATCAAGGAAAAGGAGTCCCGGATTTTTGAAAGACCAGAACATCAAACTAGAGAAACTGATCAGATAAAGCAGGAAGGTGGGGCGGACGACCCTACCTGGGGCGATCATATGAACATGCCAAGGCACCATCGCAAATACAATGCCCTGATTGCACCCTTTTCCTTATGGGGTTTTTTTTCCCACTAGGTTTTTTCTCATAAGGTTTTTAACGAGACAACCACATTGAACAAGGAACGAACCCATCAAAACTAAGGAAATTAAATAAAGCAAAATGGCAAGAGTGAAAGCAAACAGGGATGCATCTCAGAAGTTCCAGACTGGTACTTCGCGGTAACATGGCTACTCTCACAGTCAGATCCCTCGAACTATGAGAGTGGGGGGAGTGAATGATATACTATAAAAGTGATACCGGCCCAAGTGTTGGAAGCCCAGCCCAAAGTGAGGAGCAGGAAGGATAAAATTATGTTCCAGCTGGATCGTACGCAGCAGGAGGGACGTTGCTGACTACCTGGCAGGCGTTTGGGCTTAATACGAGCTGGGCCAGAGTTGAGGCCAATCTAGGCAAGCCCAACACGAAAATATTAGGTCAATGCACTCTCAATTGGTTGAGGATAAGTGAGAAAAGAGGAAGAGATCCAAATGGGTAGTGGGGATAACTCCCCCCATTTTTCTCTCATTATCCTACTAACCTTAGCTATAAAAAGTGAGAGAGTCCATTTAGAAAGGGCTAATTGCTTTTTGCTAACGTATCTTGAGATTGTAATTGCATCGTTAACATTCTCTTGTATTCTTCTCTCACAACTATCAATAATACTTCAAGTTTTCTCATTGTTCTTCTCAATCTTTCTTCTTCATTCGACAACTCAAAGCCCAAATCTACAAATCTAGTGGTGTCTTATATTTGGTGCGCATCAATGCCCATTAACCAAATGATATAAACAACCCTAGTAAATGATGGGTTGTTTAATTAAATGATTATTCATCTATTGATAACTAAACTTGGATGGATTGCAAAATTCCCAAGTAAACCAGTTCTTAGGGTTAAAGAGGTCTTTCTCTAACCAATTTGTGGTTGAATAGTGTATGACGTGCCACTGCTATTTAATCAACTCTAATCTTGTTCATATGGTTTAGTCTTTTTTTGAATGTTTGACCATGAGAGTGGTGTTTTTGTCCGATTTAAATATGATCTTGGGCATCTCCCCACGTCTTTTCTAGTAAACAAACTAGGTCTTATCTAATGTAACGGGTATTTGAGAGAGATTTTCTCTGAAATACTCCATAATCCCCAAAAAAAGGAGAGAAACTCAACAATTTAGGAGATTTCAAATGTATCTTTAAAATAGGAGGATAAGACTCATAAGCAAATCAAATATTCTCTGAATACGCAAAACTTCTCTCTCTCTTTCCCTCTCTCAAAAATACTCTCAGAAATATGTTTTGGAAACGACAAGCACAATTTCTCTTATCATTTTGTTTATCCGCTTAATTACTTTGTTTATTGCTCTCATTATCATTATTTTTATTGCCCGTTCTTACGTTATCTTTATGGATTATCTAAAATCTCATAAATAAGGATTAATTTAATTTTATGAAAGTTTAAACTCTTCTTTGCATGTTTTTCCCTTAAATAATTGCTTTTTCAGGTGTTAGAATTCCAAGTGCTCATATTTCTAGTATAAATCTGGTGGTGTAAATTTTTGAACGCATCAACGTGATTTATGTAAAATTTAAGAAAAGTGACAAATCGAATAATACAAAAACATATTCTGGTTGGCCGACCCAGTTTCGCCACAAGTTTCGATTTTGGCAAAGGAGCGGAATTTACCACCAACAATTAACTATATTATTAATTAAGTTGGGCAAAAAATGTATGGTTAGAATTTTTGCAAACGGTCTCAAAGAAGTGAATTAATCGATTCGGCTGAAATTTAATACAAACAACCAAGATATAATTAATTGATAATTTACCTTTTTTTTATTTTCCTTCGTCCTTTAATTTTTGTTCTCAAAATTTTCATGTAGCAACAGGCAGATACATACAACTAATTAATCCACGTCATGTAATTCATAAGTATAAAATAAAAAATAAAAAAAAATTCCGTTTTACAGACTTAGAAATGCTGCTCAGCACTCAAAAGTTGGTCGGCCATTTCAAGCGTAATTAGAAATGCTACTTATGAATTATCAATTATTCAATAAAGCAGAACTCATTCAAAATGAATAAGATAAGAAGACTTCTGCATTGACCATAAAACACTAAGACAAACTTCTCCAATGGGGTCAGCAGTTTCCCACCTGTACCTCAATCAAAGTATGTACGCATTCATTCAATATTTTACTCTCTATATACCAAGACTAAAAACAATACCATAATTTGTGTACACACAGCAAAGGAGGAGCCCACCGTTTTTCTGGGATCCTTCCATAGTTCCATATTCGGCCGCTCTATCTTTGATTCTTCTTTGACATTATCACAACAATCTGCGAAAGTTGCGTAGGTTGATGTATGTATATAAGCCTTTTATAGATACCTTGAACTGTTTCTCTTTCAGCAGCCGCCTTTATTCAGGTTTGATTGTTTTTGACTTCAACAAATGTTTGTTTTGTATTTACTGGAAGGCATGATTCGATAGCATTTGTGTTTTTTTCCCCCGAAGAACTCGAATTGGGATATGAATTTATGCGGAAGTTCAGTTTTTGTTCTTTGGAAGGATTATAATATACCTTTCCTGATCTGGGTTGAGATATGTATTTTGTGTCGAGATACTGTGGTGGGAGGGTCAAGTAATTGGTTGACTGAACTTCTGAGGTTTTAAGGGTTTGTTCTGGGTTTGGTATTGATTCGTGGGATTTTGTTTAATCTTGATTTTTCATGGGATGTGATGGGATTGATTATATTTGGAATTAAGTTGAATTGTAGGTTTTCAGCTTGAAATTACTGCATTTTCTAATAACTGCTTGAATTTCGGTATTCTTTTGAAGTTGCCCGTGTCAGACCTTCATTTAATATCAAGAAAATTTTGAAGGGATGGATAATTTTGATGTCCTTATTCGTTATTTAGTTTCTTCATCAATTTGAATATATTCCAGCTTTTGTTTATCAGGTACGGAAGTAAGCCGGGCGGAAGTTCACTTCTACAGGCTACCTCTTCACTTGAGATTGCTCTGGACTTTTGAGTTTGTAGCTTTGTAATTGAACTCATGCCACATATAGACTTGAGCTGTCTGAGGTGGTGCCTCCTATTGGAACCTCATAGCTGATGGAGTTCTTGTGTTGCTCTTTGTGCAAAATGGCACTAGTTTTGGTTATCCTATTCTTGGTTTTACAATCGCCAGTAATATCTGCTTCTGAGCTGTTAAAGAAAGGCAAGCCTTGTGCAACACACCGTATAGACCACTTGGATGATCCTAATCGAGACTTGTTTTATATAGACGGGAAATTGGTGGACAGATATTTCTTCTGTAAGTCATTGAGAGACTTTCACGGCAGAAATTGCTTTATCGTTTCAAGAATTATCAGAGATCAGTACTGTGGTTCATTAGGTATCTCCAATGTCTATTGAATTCTTTTGCCTTGTTTGTTGTTTTTCATTTTGTATTTATAATAATTACACCTTGCTCCTCTGCACTTATATGCAACTTCACATACTTGTTTCCAGTTTCTTTAGATTAATTAGTCCTTGGCATGGATGATGTTATTCAAGTTTCTAAATGATCTTCTCAGTTCTTGAATACATTTACAATTAATGATTAAGAGATGTATTTGTTATTTCGTGACTAAGAGAAGTTTCTTTAACTACACATATTTACAGGGGAGGTCAGTGTAATTTACGTCTTTGTTTTTAGTAACAACACTTCAGTTTATGGAGTAATTAAACTATTGCTGTGTTTTGCAGACAAGTTGCCTTTCTTGAAAGGAAGAAAACCTCTAAATCCTGTGGTTAGAGAAGTACAGAGTGGAACTGATTATGAAAACCCATATGGAAACGGAAAGGAAAAATATGATAGCTCTCTATTAAAACCCAAGATGCTAGCCATGGCCATGCCAGGTTTCCTTCTTTTATGTTGTGCTTTCTTTTGTCCATGCTTCCAAACGAGGAAAAGAGATATTGAACACACTGTTCTCTCCAAGGAGCCAAATTCAAGTGAGTAAATTCATCTCCATTTTTGGCTAGAAAATATGTCATTAATTTTCAACTAAAATCAATGATTTTGGTTCCATTATTTTCACGAATGGTGGTGTTGTTCCTTGTTTACCTTGTGTGTTGTTAACAGATTTTGTTCATTTTTTTTTAACATTTTTTCCTAACTTGTAACGGTTCCAGTCCTTCTATTACTGAACATTTCATTCTTCTAACATTTTCTTAATCTCCTGAAGTAACACGTTATAATTCAGGAGAAATATCATTTACAAATGGCGTGAAATGGATTCCCCTCATCTTGTTCATCCAAACAATTTGAAATCCTTTTCTTTTTTAAAATAGTTTCATTCATTTCCTTGTTCATAATTTTAAGGGATATTTACACCGACTTACCATGAGGTTTAAGCAAATTACACAAACTTCCCCTGAGGTTTAAAAAATTACAGAAACTTCATCTGTCAATGAATTTGTTTTACATCTGGATCCATAAATTTGACGTCATCTCTATTTATTAGAAATATCCTATTTTGGCCTTGACAGTTGACACTTACTGAGCAGTATTTAATTTTAAGTTCATGACTACAATAGCATGCGTGGGGCCAAATCTTAGGGCATATCAAGAGAGGTGTTTGTAATTTACCAAAATTCAGGGGAAGTTTGTGTATATAATTAGGCTAAACCTCAGGGTCTCTCCATCTATTGTCCCTAATTTTAAGGTGATGGTTGATAATGTTCTCATAACTACAACTATTTCGAAACTTCTTTTACAATTTTCAGTTCAATAGCAAGAAGCTATGAGTATATTAGTAGATTTTCTTTACTCTGCTTTGTATAATATATTTACATTATTTCGTGCACTATACTTGCAGTGGATTCGGGTTCGTCTTTAGAAATGAATCCTACATTTGAAAAGTTTCCGGGTAGTCCAATGAGAGTTCCTCCGAGTCCACTAAGAGTGCCGCCCAGTCCTTCAAGATTTTCCATGTCCCCAAAACTTAATCGACTTGGATCCATTCATCTAAACATGAACCAAGTTGCAAGAGCAACAAATAATTTCGCATCATCTTTACTCATTGGTGAAGGAGGCTTTGGGACTGTCTACAGAGCTGAGCTGGCAGATGGCCAGGTTGTTGCTATCAAAAGAGCAAGAAAGGTATTGTTTTATTAGTCTTATATATATATATATATATATTTAGATAGTATGTGTATATATGTTTTATACTTTTACTGAAATTTAAATAAATTCGGCTCTTCCTCTCTCCAAAATAGAAAAAAGTGTTTCTGTACTACATAAAAATTCCTATGTCACCCTTGAATGGCTGTGGGCCCAGCAAAGTCAGCATTGTTTTTAAATGTGATTACCTAAAAAACACCCTGAGATTTACCTCATTAACACAAAACCTATCTATTGGAATTACATTTATCAGCGTGAGGTTTGCTTATGGCTTACAGTTTACCAGCTACTGGTTGCCCCAGTTACTAGAAAGCACTTACCTGTTAGTGTCAGGGGTTATTGTAATTTCAATATACATAGAGATGGTTTTGTTTTGTAATTTAGGCAACCCACAGGCCACAGGGGCCTTCTGGTAATTATTCCGTATTCTGCTCTCGGGTTAATTGTCGTAGGAATTGTTTAAATTGATATATTCCATTATGCCAAGGGAGGGTAAGCGGCTGCTCTTTGCATTATACAGATTTTCCTTTTTGGAAGTTACAAAAATATGTGTTTCTTGATGTTGTCCAAAAATCCTTTCGTGAATAGAGATATAGGCTGTTGGCTTGAGTAGTAATACCTTTTTGTTGATGTTGTCCCAAAATCCATTCATGAATAGAGATATAGGCTTTGGCTTGAGTAGTTGAGTTATTTCTGTATAATGATGGTATGCAGTACACTTTGATAAATAGAACTCTTACTTAACGTGTCAAATAATATTAGTATTATGCCTTCAAGAATCACAACGGCACATTTTCAATAAAGAAAAAGCATCTATGTAAATTCATGCAATTATTGCAACTGCCATAGAGTAAACTTGCTCATTATCATAATTTTTAGTTGATTCTGAGAGATGCGTTTCCTTTCATTGACGTGTATTTCATAGAAATGACAGAAATAGCGTGTTGATTAAAGAAATATATATGTTTTTCCGTTCAGACCCTATCTCATGCATATTTCACGGAAAATTTTGCAGGAACATTTTGAAGCTCTTAGGACAGAATTTAGAAGTGAGGTTGAACTTCTGGCTAAAATTGATCACCGTAACCTAGTCAAGCTTCTTGGCTATGTTGAAAAAGGAAACGAACGCCTCATTATCACTGAGTATGTGCCCAATGGTACCCTTAGAGAACATTTAGATGGTAAGCTCTTAAACCTGGAAAAGTTACCAATTTCGTGTTTCTCACTCTAATTCAATATTTTTGGCTGATTTTTTTCTTGGTAGGTCTGAAGGGAAAGATATTGGATTTCAATCAGAGACTGGAGATTTCCATTGATATAGCTCATGGCCTGACATACCTCCATTTATATGCTGGTAACAACTGTTCTCCATTTGTTTCATTGATTTTTGTGGGACCAATACAATGTTATCTAATATCTATGTTATTATCAATCTATACGTTATTATATATGTGTATATGTATATGAACATATATATAGAGTTATTATTTCTTTTTGGTATTTATACATAAGAAAACTAGCAAAGAGAAGTGCTCGAAAAGCATGCGAACACACTCAACACATTCAGTTTAATTGCACATTTAACAGCTGCATAGGTTCTGAGTGAGAATTTGAAATTTCACAAGAGGAGTTGGTTATCTTCTCTATAATAATCTTCTCTCTTTCCTCTAATTATTGTTCGATATTCCTGCACCATATATTTATGTGACCTTATCTTCTTTATAATATTCTTTTCTCAGAAAAGCAAATCATCCACAGAGATGTGAAGTCCTCCAATATTCTTCTGACCGAGAGCTTAAGAGCCAAAGTTGCTGATTTTGGCTTTGCACGGCTTGGAGACGACTCTGAAAAAACACATGTATCAACCAAAGTAAAGGGCACAGTTGGTTACCTTGATCCTGAGTATATGAGGACATATCAGCTCACAAATAAAAGCGATGTTTACTCCTTTGGGATATTGTTGCTAGAAATTCTGACTGGGCGTCGCCCCGTTGACTTGAAGAGACCACCTGAGGAGAGAGTGACTATAAAATGGGTAAGTTCTCTCTCTTCCAAATGCTGTTACATCTTTTATTTCATGTTTGCATGATAGTTAATGAAATGTGTATTTTATTTAGACATAAATATTTTTTAACATCCGAACTTCAGCGTTTTTGGCAACTTGCAGAACAAACTATTTCGACTTACAAACCACCTATCTAATGTTTGCATTTGACATACAATCATCTAAACTCATTTTTTAGTGGTTTTGGTAAAATAAATAAATAAAAAGAGCTATGCCATGTGTGTTGTTTTTTGGCCAGAACCACTAAAAATTGTGTTTAGATGGAAACATTAGGTGGCGGTTTGCAAGTCGACATAGTTTGTTGTGCGAGTTGCATAAAACGCTATTTATTTATTTCCTCAACACGAACGACCGTTGAAATAGAGGATCCAAAAAATGTATATAGTAATCTGAAATTATTACACAGCTTACGGAACATGCAAGTATGTTTGATCTGCTGCATGCAGGCATTTCGTAAATACAGTGAAGGGAGATTGAAGGAGATGTTAGACCCTTTGATGAACGAAAGAGTTGATGAGGAAATCTTGCTCAAAATGTTCGGTTTGGCAATACAATGTGCAGCGCCTACACGAGCAGATCGTCCCGACATGAAAACTGTAGGGGAACAGTTGTGGGGAATCAGAATGGATTACTTGAGAAGTGAGAGGAGAGGGTAAATATGTAACTGTCATAGTGTTGTAAAACTAAGATATGTGATGTATCAATGTTTTGTTCAAATATGATACAGACACTCATTCTTAAGAGTCTGATGTTATACACCATTTTAGATTCAACTAAGGTTTTGGGCGCTTATTCTAAGATTATATAATTATTGCAGTTAGAGGTGAGATATCATCAGGATTCTTGCGAAGTTACAGATGAAAGATACAAGAGCTTTTCTAATTGGGAGGCTGTTTGGTTGAGCTTATAAGCTTCACATCTTACAAGTGTGGATTTTATTTTTAAAAGTAACTTGTGAAGGTGCTTGGATTAAACTTAGATCATGAGCTTATAAGATGTTAGCACATGATCTTATAAGATGTTAGCAGTAATTATGTAATTAAAAGGGATAAACATTTTGAACATCTTGTACTATCGTGATTTTTGGAGTTTTCATATTGAATTATAAAAAGTCGACGTTTGCATCCTCAATATTGTTTTTTAACAAATTGTAACCTGATTCCAATGGATGTGTGATACGTACACGAAATATTTTCCACATGTTACATGATGAGTGGAATCAGGTTGCAATTTGTTAAAAAACAATAGTTGAGGATGCAAACGTCGATTTTTTATAGTTCAGGATGGAAATTTTAAAAATCGCGATGTTCAAGATGAAAACTCCAAAAATCGCGATACAACGGGGATGTTCAAAATATTTATCCCTAATTAAAATGATAACAAAAGTATGAGGAAAGTGTTGAGATGTTATATTGAGTTGGTATTACCCAGCTTGTTTTGGAGGACCTTAAAAGCTCTTAATTCCGGAGACTTTGTTTGGGGATAATTACAGCTGGACCTGCTGATAATAGGGGTAAATACTCCCCTTTTCTATTTGAAATTTAAGCAAGAACTTGAGCTCCTCCTCCCTGCGAAAAACATTCTTTGTAGTAACTTGGATCAATCTGAATTCAACTTGGCCTCTCACTTCCTTCTGTGGTGAATTCACGCTCCAGCAATTGGGCTATTTCAATTAGCCCGTAAAAGACATATCACAGGAGGTCTCAAGTTCGAGTCCTGAGAACGCAGAGGTCTCACTTCCTTCAATGGTGAATTCGATGTTATGCTAGTTTAACCAAAAGTCTCGAATTCGAATCCCTGGGAACGCAGCTATCATTGGTAGAGAGAGTTTTTCATCCCAAGTGATTCGTCCTACCTTAACTCATGAAAATGACCTATAGAAACAAAAAAAAAAAAAAGGGAAATAGAAGACAATATTACCTATTATATTTTCCAAGCCCAGAAAATATTACTATTGTGGCATACCACTATTCAAGTAGTAACTTAGAAGTAGCTAGTCTCTTGATTTTCTTCCTTTTTCACTAGTTTACTCGAATCGATAAATTTGGAATTGACTAGGAATTTGAAGTGACGTATATAGTTGTTATATGCATGTTGAGACTTGTTTTTCCAACTTTGATCGAGTTTTGGGTGTTGTTAGCTTGCATTTCCGAAGCTTGTCCTGCCATGTTCTGTTTTCGTGCTTTGGTTCCCGGTCGGGAACCTTTTCAGTGTATTTTTTATCCCGGTCGGGATCCCCTTACAGATTGCTGGCGGTTCAGCAATCCCGGTCAAGATGATTTTTATCCCGACCGGGATTGAAAATTAATTTCTTTCGAATTATTGATCCCAGCCAGGACCCTTTTTAGTACAAAAACCATCCCGGCCAAGATGGCATGGCAGTAATTTCTCGGGACAAGGTGTCTCGGCCAGGATTGTTTTCTGTCCGGGTCGGGATGGCTATGCAGACATATCTAATGGAGCTATGTCCCGACCGGGATCCAGTTTGAACTAAATTTAGTCCCGACCGAGATGGAGCCCTGGGAGCATCACTTGTGCAATTTTAATTTTGTTCATTGTGTAGCTTATCTACGTGATTCGTGGGACATTAATTGTCATGAACATTTTTATAAATTATTAACATCAAAATCTCATATCATAGCATATATCATAAGCATGTCGTTCGTCGATTATTTGGTTCATAAGTCTAGAGTCTTATGTACACTTGTATTTCTTGCACAGAGCTTGATCCCGTGATCGAGAAGCAGGGTCTGTAGGCTTCTCTTCTTTTTTCTTTGTCAAGGTGAGGTTTTATTTTTTTTAGCTATGTAGAACCCGTAATATCTCGTGTGATAATTTTAGCCAAAATGTATTATCTATACTTATACTTTGGAAAATGAATCATTGTTCAATGTTTTCAAATGCTTTCATGAAAATGTTTTGGCGAGATTATGCACATCTTATCGGGCCCCGGGGAAATGTGTGAATGGAGATCGGTATGGCATCGGGCCGTTAGATAAGCCATTACGTATAGTACCCTTTGAGAATATCCTCGCGCGACCAGGAGTCCCGGGAGGCGGGATATTCTTGAGCCGATGCTTAACCCATTGAAGGAGCGGGTAGGAGTCATGATCCCCTGTCTCGATATTGACTCATGAGGTGGTTTGGGTCTTGCAAACCCTTCCACCACCCCGGAGGAAGAAGGATGGAAAATTATGTTTATTTCTCGTGATTATGATTATGATTATGGCTCTTATGATTATGTATTGTATGAACGCATTATAACTTGAATTAATGCACACACTACGGGTGTAAGGTTGGAGAATTTTCCCACTCGCCAGGCCACGTAATTATTATGATTTGTAAACTAATGAATTGACATCCGTAATTCCGAGCGATGCCTTTTCTAAACTTTCCACTTGGGTTATTCTAAAACTTTACTCGGAGTTATGGATTGCATGTGCGTGCGTTATATTTATTATGCCCCTCACTCAATTAGATCTTTTGCAGGTATGATAGGTGGGGAATAAAGTCTTAAGAAGTCTTTATTTTGGGTCTAACATGTCTTATGTTTATCATTTCCCATACTTTGCTACTTTAATTATGTATTAATCCATTTTGGAGAAATTATGTAAATATTTGGTGGCCATGTAGGCCATTGGTTATATCACTTGAATTGTATGTACATGTTGGAGATTTTTATACCCTTATAATGTCTTATGCTTCCGCTTTACTTATTGCATCGATGTATAATTGGTTTAAGGGTTAGCCCCGCTTAGCTAGGTTGAATTATTTTATCTTGTCACTCGTTCGCCACGTGTTTGACTCATGTATGGACTTTCATTTCATGCGTGGATTGGACTCATGGTGTGGGGGATGCGGCGTCTATCGATGCAGGTGCTACACACAGAGTCAAGGAGATCAAGAAGACCTTCGATGCCAAAACCCGACAGTGGCCAAACACGTGCGTTGTTTGTGAAAGGTAACTTTGATGGCAAGCTAGTTAACGCATTTTGATTAACAAAGGAGCCATCATCAATGTGCTACCCTTGAGGTTGGTCTACAAACTGGAAAGAGATGCTAACAATCTCTTCAAGACCAAGATCGTATTCAATAACTTCATTGGCGAAGTTGCTGAAATCTTGGGAGTATTGCCCGTCGAAGTGAAGATAGGCAATACCACTTTGATTTTCGCCTTCTTTGTGGTCGATTCCAAAACTTTCTATGATGCATTGTTAGGACGAGACCGGGTACATTCAGCAATGTGCATGTTGTAATTTCTCCAGTAGTATCTAGTACACCTCTTTAAGGAAAGCGACACTGTAACTCCCCGTTTTCTCGACAAGTCAGGTACGACGTCACGAGAGGGTTTAATTCTGTAATTATATGATTTATGTGACGTCGCATGTTAAACGTGTCAACGTGTAATTTTATTTAATTATGTGCGCTTTAGAAATTTATTTAAATTGTACTTGGACTCAATTGTCCAATAATTGCAAGATAAGAACCTAATTTTAATTAGGGTGTTTGGAGGCCTTCGTGGCTACCTTGAGCCCGGGAATTCGGATTCGAATTCCAACCTTATTACTGAGTTCGTTTCGGTGATTCAGATTCAAATACTTAACCTTTTATTTTTCTAAAGCTATTTGATTTAATTGCCCTTAAATGCACATAAGAACATGATCATGACTTAGCTTAACATCTTGTATATCGTTCCATGATATTCATGCCATTTCATATCAATGTCGTGCGTCGTAATTGGTGTCATTATTGAGTCTCCTCTCACGAGTATACATTGTTTCCCTTTTTATTCAGTTCTTCTCCTGGGCGGAGATCATCGATCGAGTGAACTTTGTTCTGCACCCTTGTCTTGTTTCATCGCTTGTCAGGTGAGGGTGTTTTCGTTCTAGTCATATATTAAATCCTAAACCCTGTATGAACAGGTTTTGGCCTAAAACCATTTTTATAGTTATATTGATTTTAAAGCATGTTATCGAGTAAACATTTATTGAAACTGAACTTATTGCTACTATTATTCACTGATTGTTCCTATTTTGGCGAGATACTGTACTGCACATTGATTGAGGGCCCTGAGACTTGTGTAATGAGCGAGACGGGGAGGTATCGGGCCGACGGTGACCTCTTGCACAGTCTCACACTATTGGGATGACCCCTGAATCCACTAGGAGATTAGTGGAGGAAGGAGTTTCGGGCATAGGAGTCATGTTCCTGATGCTCACACGGACTGGATGGCGAGGGCTAGCTACCCAAAGCATCATGGAGAGAAAAGGAGATCTTGGGAGAATCCGGCACCACCGGTAACCCAGGGATTATTGTCGTGATTGATTGCACTGATTGACTGTACTGAGTGTGAACACTATTGAACTATTGCACCGTATAATAACGATTGAATTGCATGATCACCTTTAAATAACTGAAACTTAATCATTGTACACTGTCGTAGTTTGGTTGGAGATTGTGCACGCTCACTCGTCGAGCCACTGATAGCCTGAATTGTAACTAAGTATCTAAAGTGATAGTTGTAAAGTCCGAGCAGTGATTAACTGATTTCTTGCCCTCACGGGAACTACTTTAACTAAAATGTTGTTCGGGATTTACAACTTGCATGTGCATGTTTCTATATATAGGTATACCTCCTGCTCACTCAGTCTTCTAGAGACTGATCCCTCTTTTCCCTTTTTCTTCTAGGTTCTTCACAGGTGGTTGCTAGGCGGGATTGAGTTTTTTGTCTTTGTTCGAGTCCCCGCATGTGTATACCCATTGCATATTGTATTTACTTATTGAATTGAATTGTTTCTTGATTTATTTACCGAATTGTATTGAACTCGGGGCAGGTTTCTAGGGCTTTAGTTGAAGTCGTTCTATATTATTGCATTGAATTGATTCGGGGACAGGTTAGGACAGGTGTATTATTTAGTGGAACCCGTATTTACTTTTCTATGGAGTTGCATTTATTTCTCATGGATATTGCAAATGTCATTGCCTTGCTTCCGCATTTTCGTTAATTTGAAATGTTATAGGGTTGGATTCCGCCTAGCTAGGATAGTCTTTTATTGTCTTCCGTTCACTGTGAGTTTAGTTCATGTATGGATTAGCCATTTCATATGTGGACCGAACTCATAATGCGGGGGATGTGGTGCTCTCGTCGCGGGTGCAGACACGGAGTTAAAAATAGTCCGCGCTGAGAAAAAACCTTTCGTGGCCAACATTAATATTGTCGAAGTCAAATACTGCACCGACAATGTGGGACATATCGTTTCATGGGGCAAGATAAATATGTTGGAAAACACGTACTATACGTAACAAAAATTAAAATTTTTTCTATAAGTATGATTGTTTGCTTGCAATTTTTATTCCAAAACTAATCAAAAAAATTCTCAAAAACTTACTTTACAACAAACTTTTTTTAAACGTTTGAAACGCCTTCGAAATGCTCTTCATGCGGATATGAATTTGCTCCCATTCTTGGAACAGTTCTTTTTCAAGAGTTCAAAGTAGCTAGAATGTATCTACATTGGTCCTAGGCCACGATCAAGGCACGGAGAATGCTAGTTCTGTGACTTGTGTTTTAGTTAGGATATAATTTCAGCGCAAAATTAATTTCTTACTTTTCCCAAAAAATATTAACACTTCAAAAATATTGGTCTAAACCCTAGAAGGAGTCTGAACCCCTTTGCAATTGCTTCTCTTTCAACCCGGGCGGAGCTTCTCTCTCAGGGGTGGGCACTGGCTCGAAGTAATAGATTTTATCTTCTCGAAATCTAAAATGATTTTTTGATTCCTAAGCCAATCAGAGCAATTAGGACTTGTCAATTTGTTTGACTCGAGAATGAATACAATTGGATTTTTTGTTATCATTTTAAATTTTAGAGAATCACAGTAACTACAATCTAAATGGAAAGTAGAGAAATCAAAACCGTCAGACGAGAGGGCGAGGGCAGTGTGGGCATCAGGCGCGAGGTCACCCGGGCACAGCGCGTGTATCCTCGTCAGCCGATGCCTGTACAGGCTGTAGACAAGGAGGGGCGGCAAGCGCGCGATACGCTCTTGGCCGCGAGCGGCTATTCATCCCGTTCCTTATTTTTGTTCCAAAATTAATTTTTTTTAAATGCAATTTTGAATTAAAATAGTTTAGAAAAATCAAGATTTAAACAATTTTGAATCAGATTAATATGAAAACAGTTTTTCAGCAATTTTCAAGAAAAACAGTTTTGATCCGACAGATTCGTAATTCGAATAAATTCAAGAATACATAACTATCATCCAAATTCAAGAATTTTCAGTCAAAATTCAGTTCAATGTCGTTTCGAAACGAAAGTTGCAAGCATGGCTCTGATACCACTTGTTGGAAAACTCAGAGGTGAAAGCAGCGGAATTTTAAAAATTATTCCAAAAATGAATCGTATTCTTGTAATTTGTTTCAAAACTAAGAAGGTTTCGAGAAACTTACGAAGATAGAACTTTCTTGTGATGTTGATACCGCCTATCAAACACCCTTCGTGCGAATTATCCCTCGAACGGTCCTCGAAAAGATCCCAAAGTAGGTAATCCTCCAAAGCGTATCGACACCAGTCCTAGATCCTGGTTAAGCTATTGAAAATGTTAGTTCTGTAGCTTGTGTTTGGGCTAGGAATTTCTTTAAAAAAAATTTCTTTTGAATTTTTCTCAAAAACAATTAATGCTTCAAGAACGTTGGTCTAAACCCAAGAAAGAGTCCCACCCCTTGTATTTATACAAGAGGGGTTCGAACCCTAGAAGTCTTCCCCAAGTTTTGTGGGCTTTGATTTCTTGCTCAGTAATTCACTAATTAATTATTATCTTTTAATTGAAAATAAGATCTTATCTTACTCTCCAAGATAATCCAAGAAATCTTTCTCTCTCCTACTTTAGGAAGATTGACTATTCAACTTTATCTTGTATAAAACTAAATATCAAAATTTAATAACTAACTTAATTCATAATTAATTATTAATTGGGTTAATTATTTTTTAGAATGGACTTAACAATTAATTCATAATTAATTAAAAGCCCAAAAATTAATTAACAATTTAATTAATTCAAGAAAAACATTTACACGTGTGGCTTGAGCCACATGTGTCAGTCACGTGTGCTCGACACGTGGTCAGTCAGTGCGTGACATGTGGCATGGGGCCCACGCACGTGTGGCCCCATTTTGATCAATAATTTGATCCTTCGTTAATCCAATTAACTTCCTACCAAAACCCTCGTGACCTGACATGCATTTATGTGTGACCCTTTAGGTTCATTATTCAATTAGCAGTGACACTAATTAATTAATTATAATAAGTAATTAATCAGTTCACAGATCACACTACCATAATCTAGCAATGGATGTGTGAACCCTAGCCGAATAACGAAATGAATCGAAGAACCATTCAGTTAATGACAATCAGTGAACTACGATCCTCCTACAACTCCATCTCTCAATCAAGATATTAAGGTATGGGAATAATCTTAGAGCCTTGTTATTCTTGATTTTTAAAGTTAAGTTCGTTTCATATCCATCTAGATCTCAATCCAAGAAAACCCCACTTTCTTGATGTCTTGATCTTTCATCCACCTTGCCCAAGGGTTTAATATTTAGTGGACTACGAACAACTTAATCAGTAAGAGATCATTCTTGTTCTTAACAAGTGTAGGTCCTTTATTGATTCTACTAATTCTACATATGTCACTTGTGTAATCCCAACATAGGTCGTGGTTCAAGTGTCTATATGGCGACACCCTTTTGAGCCTATATCGAAGATTACAGAGTTAGCTCAGATGAGACATTACAAAATCTCAAGTCAAAGGATTATTAATCACGTCATTGACCTGTAAGATATTTTCTAATCTGAAAGTTTCTGGAAACTTCCTTTCCCATTTAGGAATGTTCTCACGCGGGACATCTCAGTGATGAAGTTCTTATAACAATCATCCTTATGTATTATGAACGCATCATCGTATACACTTATCACTCCATGAAACTGAGTGATAACTCAAAAGGATATAATCACATAAGCAAGTCTCAACGGAATCAAGATCGACACTCCCACTGTCTGTCGGACTCATAGACTTGGCGAAGTTTATAATCCTCGACTACGAAGTTAAGAACTTGTTTCATGTGTCGTTCTCATGAGGACAAAGTTCTTAACGGCCTCATCGGATTTGGGGAGTTCAAAACATGCAAAACACAGTCAAACCCAAACAGACATAAGTAAGCACATAAAGTAGTGATTGCCTATGAACAAAATCATTTCGTTTACTATTCAAAAACTGTTTGTGATTTTGCAAGGAAATAGTAAAGCATAAAACATTGCTTTAAAGGCTCTATTCCTAACATTAATGTCTTTTTTCAATAATATTTATTTTTGAATTTTATTTTCTTTTAAATTTGTAATATTTTCGAAATGTATTTTCTTTTTTTTTATAATGTAAATTTTATAGTTTAATCTCTTTCTTTTCATTTATTCTTTATGTTAATTCTATTAAAAAGTAATTTATTCATTTACTAATTGATAACATATATTTAAAAAAATTGTTATTATATTCATATTGATATATTATTTAGATATGAATGTAGATTTCTTTTTATTAAGTATTATGTTTTTGTACATAAATATGTTATATATATATATATATATATATATATACACTTTTGTGTATAGTGTCTATAGGTAGTTTAAATATAAAACGAGAGCTTTATTTAATATCTTTATTTCCAACAACAAAAAAATTAATATCAATATAAATTGTTTATTTGTTATTTTTCACATATTTTTAACCTATTTAATTAAAATATGATATTCACATGAATTTTATTTATCTACTATGCTCATAAATTTGTAGATTGCAATGTAGCAAAAATTCTACATATCCTTAATATTATTATTTAAAATTAGATGATAATTATATACTTTCTTTAGAGTTAGTTTTTTTTTTTTTTTTACAACGTCTCCACTTAATAGAAATAATAATATAATAAAAAAATATTTTAGTAGTAATTCATTTATTATTTATAAAAAATGGTATAGTGTGGATTAATTTTTATTCTATATAGCTCAATTATTTTATTTTAAAATTAATTTAGTTTATAATATTCATACTATATTATAAGTTATATTGTACATTAATATTGGTTTAATATTAGAGCAACTTGCATTTTTGGTCTCATATTATAAGGTCGTTCTCACTCTTGGTTCCATGATTTTCAAAAGTGGTTTTTTTAGTCTCATACTATTTAATTTTTGTCATTTGAAGAGCATCCGTTAATTTTTGGTCAGAAAATGTACTTTGACCGTTAAAATGATCTTTGACTTTCATTTCTTCTTTTTTTCTTTTATTCTTATAACCTTTTCTTTAACTTTTTGTTTTTTTTTTTTTTTTTTTTAAAGTTTTATAAAATACACACATTATAAATATTAAAAAAATATGAGTTTTAACTATATTTTCTATTTTTATTTCTACATTTAATGTAATAAATCTAGAAATAAAAACATTAAATAAAATAAAATATTTCTTTACGTATTTTTTTAAACTTCATAAATAGGCACACAAAATCATAAATAGAACATATTTGATAAAAAAAAATTCTATAATCTTTTTTTGCTTGCATAAATTCTCTGTAATAAAATATATAAAAATAAACAAATTAGTACACTTTACTAGATCTATGGTAAATTTACTATATTAGATTTAGTGATAACACTAATAAATATATGATATTATACGTCTTACCAAAAAAAATGTAACACTTTACGAAATTGAATTTAATACACAAGTCTTATAAATATATAACATATTTTTTGCCACAAATTTTATATTTGTAATGTTTTTGTATTTTTAAAGTTTGATAAATTCCATAAAACATTATAAATATAATATTTGTGGCAAAAATATATATAAGTTTTTAACAATATTTTTTATTTTTATTTCAAAATTTAATATATATATTAAAATGTTATCACTAAATTTAACATAGTAAATTTTACCATAGATTTAGTAAAGTGTACTTGATCTGGCTCAAATCTGGTCGATCTGACGTGGTCGATCTGGCTATCAGATATGGGTGTCAATCAGTCAAGAATTTATTTAAATGGGTTCTTTATCGACCTGAAAGCACTAACACACGTGAGCTAAGTACCAACTTGGGGAACTTGGGGTTTTGCCCAAGTTTGGCACTCCGACGCTCAAGTCAGTAATGGGGCTCTTTAGAGAGAGAATAAATGCAATTTAATGCGGAGTAAAGGCTTACCAACTACTGTTCAAGGGGCGAGTATTTATAGCCATGGCCAAACAACACAGTAGTGCGTGTACCGCAGGTGTGCATTAATGGCGTTGCCAGTCGTCGATCTGGGTGTCGGACGATGGAACTGGCTTGAGGCGGGTCGTTTGTACCTTCTTTCCCCTTTGGGTAAAAGCAGGGACTGACGGGCATTAATGCGCTGCAGTACCCCTGTTCCAGGGAATAGGAAGGTTACACGTGTCCCGACAGGAGTGCTTTACAGTATTCGGGTGTCCTGTGACGTAGGTAATCGATCTGGAGATCGATATTGCCTTCAGGGGTCAAACTGTGGGTTCCCTCATGGGAGAGGGCAGATCGATCTAATGATCTGATGATCGGACGACATGAAAATCGATTTGATGTCCTCATGTTGGTCTGATGATCTGTGTACCCGATATCGATCTGATGATCTGTCCAAGAGACCGTTTTTGGTTTATCCAGGTTGGCGGAATGGTCCACATGGCTTCTCGAGGGTACACCACGTTGCCATGCAATGCTATGCCATGTCAGAGGCCCCCCCAAATTACCAGTGTGAAATTTCGCAGTGGTAATTTCATCGATCTGGCATCGGGTAGAGGAACCGTCAGGGTCGTTAGAATCGAACTGCCGCTGTAATGATTAGGCGTGACTTTTGAGTTAGATCGATCCGACAACGTATTTAATGCGATGCGACCTTCCGTAGGATAGGCATGTGCAAGGTAATTATGGCGTCGTTTCGTATTTCGAGGCATTACTTTTTCATCCTCTATATATGGGGGGCCTCCATGAGGCCCAAACTCACCATTTCCGCACTCAGAAAATCGAACTGCTCCGATCTAATCAGCTCGTTCGTGAACAGACGCTTTTGAAGTCCACTTTGAAAGGGTAAAATTCCCTCATTTCTTAACTTTATGGCTCAAGACCAGGTTGCGTTCACACCTTCCCCGGAACGAGGGGACGATCTACCGGTTCCCCCTTTGCCGAACGAGAGTTTTGAGTTCGCATCTGGGTCGGCCCAGCGAGGAGGGTCGCGTGAGGTACTGACGGCGAATAGAGGGGGGTCTGTCTCGACATCAAGGGCGAGGCGGCCCATAGGGCTGTTAGACGAACCTGAGGGAGAGTCTGGAGAGGAAGAAGTGGTCGAAGAAAGACAGGTCGAAAAGAGACAGATCGATGGTGGGGAACCTGGGGTACACATCGGGAAGCCCCCTGCCCGACCTCCACATGTTTACAGGACCCTATCGCATGTTTTTGAGAGGCTTTCAAAGATAACTCCTCAGGAGTTCGGGGAGGTCACAAGGTTATTGGGGTTGGGTCCCCAATACACAGTTCGTATGCCTCTGGAAGGGGAAACAGTTGAGAGACCGAAGGGATTGAGATCGGTCGGCATGTACTATGCTTCCGTCAAATACGGGTTCAGGCTTCCTCTTCCTCGGGTCATTGCCGATTTCTTGGTTCGATACAATTTATGCCCTTCCCAGCTGACCCCCAACTCCTTCTCACTTATGCACTGCATGATTGTGACAATGAAGTGTCTTGGGTTCGAGCCGGAGATTTGGGACTTTGGGGAGTTTTTTACGCTCAATAGTGCTACCAAGTCCGGGGTCGGATACTTTAATCTTCAATCGAGGCCGAACCGGAAGATCGTGTCGATCCCATCTACATCTCACGGGGTCAGTTGGAAGTCGAAGTTTTTCTTCGTTGATCACCCCGTCGTACCTCGCTTTCGAATCACTTGGGGGGACAATGGCCCAAGGCGACTTGTAACCAAATCGTCGACCTGGCTCCACGATCACTTCGAACTGTTGACCAATCTGGGGCTCCTAGACCATACTAACCTGGCGAAGACCAATCGTGTGGACCATTGAACTCTCGAGCTGCTCGTCGGATGTTCCTCTTTCGAGCTGCATTGGAGTCGCCGCCCTCATGCCCCCAGGCTATCATGTAGATCTTGCCGTTGGTGGGGGGATTGTCGCTCGGTCTTCCTGCCCTCTCAGAGTAGTGGTCGAGCTTTCGAACAAAATCCTTCAGGTGCCCCCCCTGAATGAGTCTTTCGATCTCATCACGGAGGGCGTTGCATTCTGCGGTGGTGTTGCCCCACTGCTGATGGTAGCCGCAGAATTTTCCCGATTTTTCCGCCTTCGGGCCCTCTCGGATGGGCTTTGGTTTCTTCAGAAGGCTCTGATCCATGACCACGTGGATCTGGTCGATGGGCTTGGTCAAGGGGATATAGTTTCGTCAGTCGACTTGGGTCGGTAGGTCGACTTTCCCGTTGATTTTCTTCTGCTCGTTCCCTTTCCGGTTGAGGGGCGAGCTCGACCCAATGGTCTGCCGCTCGGATCGAGGAGGAGGTCCATGTGCTAGTGTTATCTCTTCTACCCGCAAGAAACCGTGGGTAATATCCTGTATCTCCATCAGTTTGCGAGGTCCGGCCCTGACGATCTCATCCGCCCATAAGCGGCTACGGAGAGCTCGATGGACCACCGAGAGCAGGGTGCCCATCGTCGGGTTCTCGACCCGAACCACTTCCCTCGAAAAGCGAGTCATGAAATCTCGCAGGGATTCACCCTCCCTCTGGTAGATGCTGTTGAGATAAGAGGGCGGGAGCTTCTTCCCGATCATTGAAGAGAAGTGCGCTGAGAACCGATCTACGAACTGGTTGTAGGTCGTTATGCACTGCGGCGACAGGCGGATGGACCAATCCTGAGCGGGGCCTGTCAGCGTAGTGACGAAGAGTTTGGCCCAGATTTGTTGGGGATGGGAGTGCAACAGCATGCGGTTCTCGAAGGCTGTCACATGTTTTTTGGGATCGGTGGTCCCGTTGTATATGGGCAGACCTGTCGGGATTCGATCTCCATCGCAGGTCGTGCGGAGAATGTCCTCGCAGAAGGGAGAAGCTTCCTCCCGGTCGCTGCGGTAACGAAGAGGGCGTCGGTTTAACCCATCACGAAGATCGACCTACCTCTGGGTGACCTGAGAACCTCGGTCGCCCAGGCGCTCTTGGACCCGTCTCCGTGGCGGGTCCGCGTGACGATCAGGCTCGTTTTCAACGCTAGCCGCAGCTGTCCGGACCGCCTCTTCCCTCGCATATCGTGCGGGGATCCGTGCGCGGAGGTCGTCAAACTCCTCGTGATCTTCGTTAACCACGCGCTTGCCGTGATTGTTGCGGCTGGGGTCACCAGATTCCCCATGGCCCTCACGCGGGACCTCTTTGCTCGTCCCAGGGGGAGGTGGCAGTGGAGCGAACCCCTGGACCTAGCCCGCTCCAATCTGGGGGCTAAGGCCCCAAATAATGTGGGAGGGACGCCCGTCGAGCGGTTGGAAGACATAGGGAACCGGGTTCCCGTATGCTTGGAACGGGGGTCCCAGCGTGTTGCCCAGCACAGGACTCGGGATGGTGGTAGTCGGGCTGGCCCTCGGTAGCTCGGGGAGCCTAGGTTCTCGGCCCTCCGTTTGGACGCGCTCGATCTCGACCCGCCATTGGTCGTGGAATGCATCCAGGTCCGCCTGGGTGACGGTGATCCTGGGAGTGGCCTCTGGTGGAGGTGGTGGACCGTTGGCGCTAGGCCCGACCGGAGGGACAACGGGGACGTTGCCAAGCGGCGCGTTGTAATCATGCCTGCCTTTGGCAACCTCCTCCGTCTCCTCGTCGCGCTGGGTGTTTCTTGTGTTAACCATGGTGTTGGAATGGGGGGTGAAAGGGCTTTTATCTAGGTCGATGTGAAAAAGGGATTTCCCACAGACGGTGCCAAACTGATCTGGCTCAAATCTAGTCGATCTGGTTGTCAGATATGGGTCAATCAGTCAAGAATTTGTTTAAGTGGGCTATTTATCGACCTGAAAGCACTAACACACGTGAGCTAAGTACCAACTTGGGGAACTTGGGGTTTTGCCCAAGTTTGACACTCCGACGCTCAAGTCAGTAATGGGGCTCTTTAGAGAGAGAATAAATGCAATTTAATGCGGAGTAAAGGCTTACCAACTACTGTTCAAGGGGCGAGTATTTATAGCCATGGCCAAACAACACAGTAGTACGTGTACCACAGATGTGCATTAATGGTGTTGCCAGTCGTCGATCTGGGTGTCGGACGATGGAACTGGCTTGAGGCGGGTCGTTTGTACCTTCTTTCCCCTTTGGGTAAAAGCAGGGACTGACGGGCATTAATGCGCTGCAGTGCGCCTGTTCCAGGGAATAGGAAGGTTACACGTGTCCCGACAGGAGTGCTTTACAGTATTCGGGTGTCCTGTGACATAGGTAATCGATCTGGAGATCGATATTGCCTTCAGGGGTCAAACTGTGGGTTCCCTTATGGGAGAGCGCAGATCGATCTAATGATCTGATGATCAGACGACATGAAAATCGATCTGATGTCCTCATGTTGGTCTGATGATCTGTGTGCCCGATATCGATCTGATGATTTGTCCAAGAAGCCGTTTTTGGTTTATCCAGGTTGGCGGAACGGTCCACGTGGCTTCTCGGGGGTGCGCCACGTGGCCACGCAATGCTATGCCATGTTAGTACTAATTTATTTATTTTTATATACTTTATTACAGAAAATTTATGTAGACAAAAAAAGATTATAGAATTTTTTTTCTTATCAAATATGTTCTATTTATAATGTTGTGTGTCTAACTCCCTACTTATGAAAGTTAAAAAAATACAATAAGAAACATTTTATTTTATTTTTCTAAATTTATTACATTAAATTTAGAAATAAATATAGAAAATATTGTTAAAACTCGTATCTTTTTAATATAAAACTTAAAAAATACAAAAAAAATAGAGTTTTTAATATCATTTTTTATTTTTATTTCAAAATTTAATATATTAAAATATTATATATTTATAAGAGTTTTGTATTTATAAATTTTTTTTTTGACAACCAAATCCCTCAAAGGGGAATATTATAGCAAATCATAAGGAACAATAAGAAGAATACACGAATCAACAACAGAAAAATAAACGCAGGCCGAAGCCGCAATTCTAACAGATATTTGAGCTATTATATTAGCACCACATTTAGTAAAAGAAAAGGACTCTTTGAAGATTGGTCCTCTCAAGTTGATCTCGTTCTGATACGGCTGTAGTTCCACAGTCGCTTTTTCTCCGAATTGAGCACAAATAGCTGGGCCTACAACAGATAACTCGGCCAAAAACTCTCCCGGATAAACCATAGTTACCTAATACTCTCCTCCCCCATCGAATTGCGTACCAATACTTGCGTACCAATTCTCAATACTTTTGCGTACCAATACTTTTTGGTACTCGAATTGGTACTCCGAATCCAGCGTACCGATTTTTAGAATAAAATTATTATTATTTTAATTAATAATTATAATTACTTAGTTTTAAATTCTTAAATCTTAATTATAATAGCACCTACCTTATAAATACAATAAAACATACTCTAATTTTATTACCTATTTGTTAAATATACAATTTAATTAGTTGTACAATTCTTAAAATCTCAATTATTATGGAACTGCAATTAGAATAGGATTGTCAAAATCTTAATAAAATTATACGATTATTTTTCTACATACAAAACTAATTAGGTTATTAATTGAATTCTATTCACAATTTACTTTTAAATCTTCTAAATACATCAAATATTCTCTCCTTTATCATTCTCAAATCTCAAACAAAAGAAAACGTGTGACTTTGCTTTTTGTTCAAGAGCGTAAGGGTACCACTCAAACAAAAGAAAACTTGTGTCTTCTAAAGTTTTAATTTTATTTATATAGTTTATTAAGTATATTTATATAAAATATAAAAATTTATAGTATAAGGGTACCACTTAATCTATTTAAACGTACCACGTATCGATTTTTAACGTACCACGTACCAAAAGAGCGTACCGACTAAGTCTACCCCCCACGTACCAATTTTTTGGTATACTAGCGTATTGCGTACCCGTACCGCGTACCACGTACCGAGCGAACCGCGTATTAGGTAACTATGGGATAAACACAGGAAAAGAGAAAACAAAACTTCCAAACGGAAGGGACAAAGCTTCCATACGGAAGAAACGAAAGAAAACAAACCAAAAAGAAAAAAACAGATAAAGAAATCCTCTGTGAACAGAGGAATTCGTCAGATTTGGGAGGAAGCCAGAAACTTACCGTAGATCCGTGAGAGTGACAAGCGGATCCCGACGGACGAAATAGAATTGTGAGTAAAGAACAGATTTGGGTCGATCCGGCGATGAAACTGTGTTCTTCACCGCCGGATCGAAGTTGAGAGGAAAGCTTTTATCTTGTTCAGAGAGAGAATTCGTGTGGGGGCTAGAGTTTTTTTTTTACGGTCCGGTGTATTTATAAAATTTAAAAACGCTAAAAAATGAAAGGAAACAAAAAGTCAAAGAATAAAAGAAAAAAAGAAGAAATGAAAGTTAAAGATCCGTCAAAAAGATTTTTTCCATTCAACAACTAACGGATATGTATAGCACTGAGTTCAGTATTTTCTTTTTATCTTACTTTTTTTTTTTTTTTTTGGCCTTTTGGATAAAAGGTGTCGGGTTCTTATTGGAAATATCTTTATTTTTTATAACTGAGGTCAACTAATATGTCGGCAGGCGATCACGCTTTTCAGACCCTTGGAAAATGCACCCACTTTAATGGGGGCCTTGAAAGGTTAAAAACGGAAGAAACGATAAAGAATAGGATTATGCAACAAATTATTAACTATTCATTCAGAAAATTTGTATTTATACTATATTATATAGAAAGGGTACATTTTAATCCAATTATATTAATTTTGATCGGATATAGATTTTTAAAATTTTAATTCATAAAAAACTTTAATAGTAAATTATTTAATACACTTACAATATCAAATTTTTTTAATGCGAAATGATTATTTCCTTGATTTAAAAAAGTATTCAATTTAATTATTTTTCTTAATTTTCACTTTTAGAGTTTCTTTTTCTTAGATGTAAATGAATCTTATTAATTATTCTTTTGATTTAAAAATTGTTTAATTAAATTATTATTTTTTTTTTTTTCTTATAGGGTTTCTTTTTATTAATTAGATGTTTTATATAAACATTTTACAAGTTTTACGTTACATAGTCTCATTTTCTCGTTTGGACTGATTATTAGCTTTCAATCTATTCTTATGTTTTCCTTCCTATGTAATATTGGAGGAATTTTCGAAAATAATATTTAAATTTAATCGGATTCATAAAATATTACTGAAAAAAAACGGGTTAAAATTCTGTTATAGAACGCCATATTTGATGGCGTTCTTGTCATTTTTTATTATTATTTTTAACGCGGTCGCCGAATAATACGGCGACCGAATCCAAAAGTTTTTTTTTATTAATATTTTATTGAAGGTTGCCGAATCAAACGGCGACCTTTAAGATTTTTTTAATATAATATAATGGGTGCCAAATGTAATGGCGACCTTTGGTGAATTATTTGCGAATCTGCTTTTGCTTTTGCTTTTGCTGTTGGTACGGAGCATAAAAATAAAATTGCTTTGACAAATTACTGGTGGTACAATTGCTTTGGTACGGAGAAATTTTGTATTTTATGAAGTTCGCCAAATTATTTGGCAACCCTTTCATTTTTTTATTTTTTTTTAATAAACGGATTGCTAAAGCATTTGGCGATCATTACATTATTGTCCTTCCCAAATTGAACGATATGTGCATTATTGTACTATCTCTGCCAAATTTGACAATACAATTGCACTCACAATTATAATGCATTGAAAATATGTTCGGCAATACATTGGAAGTTTATTTAAGGGCTTGCAGCTAGATGCAATGAAATGCAAAAACACCGCCACTCCTATAATCTTAGAAACTCTCTTTCAGATATCTGCATTCCAACCCTTTGTTGTTAGTTGCTGTGAAAGAATTTTTTTGTTATTTACAATGGATTCAATTGGGGTAATTGTCTACTACGGTGGAAATTATACTGAGTCAAACCATTGTATTTCTTACGATCGACCACCATTTTCCGTCACTAGAATTTCACGCTCAACCACATTTTATGATCTCGTTCATCATATTTGTGATGTAATTTCTTTGCAACGAGAGCAATACAACGTCAAGCTTTTCTCAACATGGTATATATCAAAATTTCCGGTACCAGTCGAAACTGTGGTTGAAATATCTGATGATAGTTTTTTGAGTTGTTATACGAATATAGAATCCCAACTCGAATCATTCAAGGTGTTTGTTGTCGCTGAACCCATCCAACAACAACAATCAGTAGATGGTACTTGGGGTCAAGACATGCAACACTATGTGGATCTGCTCACCCAGGATATACCGTCGATTAGCAGTGGTTTTGAAGCATTTGGTATCAATGAACCCAATACATCACTCCACCAAAATAATATGGCCCAAGCTAATGTGGCTATAGATGAGGAGGAGAATGAGGAGGAAGATTTGGAATATCAAATCCAACCAGCTGATGATGTGTTATCAGATTTAGAGACAGACGACGAAGAGGATGATACCAGTGACAGCGAGGATGATACCGACGATGAGATTAACCAGAGTGCCGAAGAACGTGCTGAAGAACGTGCCGAGAAGCTTACAGCTGTTGCGGAGGTGTTAGCACAGCACAACAGTGAAAGCTCACATCCTCAAATCCATGAATTCCATCCATACTACCATGCAGCTGGATCAGAAATGTACGCCGACTCGATGGACTTGCCATCAGGCAGATGGAGTCATTTCTATGATTGTAATATTGGTAGATTGTTTATGGGGATGTCGTTTCAGAGTAAGAAACATGTTCAAGCAGCTGTGAAGGACTTCTCCATTCGATGGGCTAAGCGAGAATTTAAAGTTCGCAATAGTACACAAGAATTTTGGAAGGTTCATTGTAGACGAGGCCAGGTTGTAGGCTGCCCGTGGGAGTTGCGGGCCCAATATAAAAAGAGAGTGGGGATTTGGGTGATCTCTGTTTATCACGGTGATCATACATGTAGTCCGGATTTCATCCTGAATGACCATAAAAACTTGGACGTCAATTTTATTGCCGGTTTGTTAATTGGTCACGTCAGGACCAACTACGCGTATGCGGTAGCTGACGTTCGTCAAACTGTCAAAGATTTTTGCGGATATCAGATCGGATACTCAAAGGCATACCATAGTCTAAGACGGGCTCGTGAACACCTGTATGGTACGTGGGAAAGTTCAGTGAGGAGTCTCCCACAATTCATGGCCGCACTGAAAAAATGGAATCCAGGTAATTCATCTTGGTTGTTATTTTATGCCTAAAAATTTATTTTTAATGTGTTATGTGCAATAATAGTTTAATTTCTAAATGGTAACCAACATGTAGGCACAGTAGTGGAATGGAACCACCATCCTAATGGAGGAGGCAGGTCTGGTGTAGAGATGATACATCATGTTTTTTGGGCATTCAGACCCTGCATTGATGGTTTCAAACATTGTCGTCCTGTTATCTGCGTCGATGCCACTCATTTGTACACCAAGTACAAGCATAAACTCATGATAGCAGTCTGTGTCGATGCTAACCAAACCGTCCTCCCTCTTGCATTTGCCTTGGTTGATGAAGAGTCGACAAGCACATGGGGATGGTTTCTGGACTTACTACGTGTGCACATAATAGCAGACTCGCATGAGTTTGTTACAATAATTTCAGATCGCAACAAGGGCATAATTCGAGCTGTCAAAGACGGATCAGGTTCATTTAATGGTAACCATGGATGGCGATAAAAATGAAATTAATGTAAGCTCAACTGAACGGATTCATGAAAATACAATATATAGGTTCGTTGACATGTACCTCTGTAGGAGTTAATCGATCAAACATTTCTCTAAAAATTCTAACGCTATGACTTGCAGTTTGCGTAAATGAGAAATAGGTTGCCCACCTAAAACGGATTCAAGACTCAATGATGGATTCAAAAGCTTAAACACAGCTGAATAAAATTTAATGTAGCAGAACCTGGCACTGTGTGGAGGTTTCGGCAATATTCGACCGTTTGCAAGAATCGTTTCCTCGAGTCTGGCACGTTGGCGTCGTCGCTGCGGCCGGATGGATTTTATTCGTATCCAAGCCCAAATCTGTACCAACACATTTAACAATGTTTACAAATATAGATATACATGAAAGTAGAAAATTCCTATAATGAACTTACTTGCAAGAGTTGCAATGCTCCACCAACATTCTGATTAGGTCCACAGCTATAGCTACCTCCACATAGCTCACGATATAGAAAAGCCAATACAGCGCTTCCCCAACTATGATTCCGACACTGCTCTACTGTAACCATATGCCGTAAATATAGTAAACTCACAAGATTTCCACTGGTATCCGGACACATTATTGAACCAATTAGTAGTAACGCGGCCGTACGTGCATATTGTAGTACTTCCTCGTCAGTACTCTCTGCATCCACCAAGTTCTCGGCTAAATGACCCCTTAATGCTGTTAATCGAATGCGAGATCCTCTAACCTGAACATCATTTGGTGCAACTCCCAACATATGTTGACAATAATGTCTCCAGGAAACAAACTCGTCCGGGTATGTATCTGGACCGATTATTGGTTCACCACGTATTGGGAGCCCCCACAACACTGCCACGTCCTCTAGAGTAATCGTGGCTTCCCCAAAATGAAAGTGAAACGTATGAGTCTCCGGGCGCCATCTTTCCAGGAGTGCAGTTATTAAATGTGCATCAATCTCTACAAATCCAGATGAATAGACACCAAAAAAACGCATATCATATAGCATCTCCACAACACGCTCATTTAAAATTACTTCCCCATCATCATCCTCCCAGTGACTGAAACCCGATGAATTATTATGCCTTACACGCACAGTATCATCAATGTCGCCTTGCCAAACATTATTAGAACGATGAATATCTTGCAAGTAAAGTAAATCATCTTCAATTGGTCCGAAAGTCGTCGTACCTACTCTGCTCCCAGACATTAGAAATCTGTACAACAATTAAATTATTTCATTGCAAATGTGATGCTATTATTCTAACCAATTACATACTTAACGAACTTTTTCAATAATTATATATTAATATAAACAACTATCTACTTATTTTATTTTGTGTTACTAGTTAAATATTTTCTAAATTATTAAACAAATACTAATGTTCTTCTACTTAACAATTTTTATAATAAATTCTTCTAAAATTTTACAATATCAAGTACTTCTACAATTTTTTTTAAAAATAAAAAATATTAAATTAATTATTCATTTCATAAATTTATACTAATCTCCACTTTCCCTAAAAAATTACATAATCAACAATTTCTAGAATAAATTCTTCTAAATTTTTACAATATCAAACACTTCGATAAAAAAAATTTAAAAATAAAACAAAATAAATTAATTATTCATTTCGTAAATTTATACTAATCTCCACTTTCCTTAAACAATTACATAATCAACTACAAAATAGGCATCAACCTTTTTTTATTAAATTCTCCTAACCCATTACATTTCAAATTACCAAAATTATTTGAAAACATTAACTAATTTACATACTACATAACAAAACATTTACGAAAATAACAACAATTTCTCTAAATAAGTAATTTTGGTCAACAACACATTAATTAATTTCCGTAAACAAAACATTTCTCTAAATACTAATTTAGAAATATAATAACAAATTCTATCTAAATTCACAATAAACAGAATATTACATAACAATTTAAAAAAAAAAAAAAAAAAAAAACTGATACTTACCTTTCCTCCACAGGCAGCGGCGTCACGGCGGTAGAAGGGCGGCGTCACAGTGGACAAGGGGCGCCCGGCGGCAGCACTGGCGGTGTGGGGGTGGTGGGGTTCTCGGTGGGGAAAGTGGGGAAGAAAGGGGGAAGAAAGAAATGGGGAAGAGAGACGGGGGGACCGCTTTTTAGATCTGGTCAAAGGTCGCCGAATTATTTGGCGACCTTCATTAAATTATTAAAAAAAAAATTAGTTTTTTAATAAGGTCGCCGTTTTACTGGGCGACCTTCAATAAAATATTAATAAAAAAAAAATTTTGGATTCGGTCGCCGTATTATTCGGCGACCGCGTTAAAAATAATAATAAAAAATGACAAGAACGCCATCAAATATGGCGTTCTATAACAGAATTTTAACCCGTTTTTTTTCAGTAATATTTTATGAATCCGCTTAAATTTAAATAATATTTTTGAAAATTCCTCTGTAATATTGTGATTTTCAAGCATGTATTCATTGACTTCTCTTGCTTTTGATGTACTCTCATTTTTTTTTTTCTTTTTATGTTATATTGTGGTTTTTAAGTATATAATCATTATTCATACTTTGTGAAATTAAATTTTAATTCCATTAACATTAATTACTCTTTGTACAACTTTTTTTTAAAAATATCTGAGATTTTCTATTTACATCATAAATTTATTACTATGAATTATTCTATTTATTACTTAGTTTATTTTATTTGTGTAATATTTTTTTGTAATTGAATTGTTTGTTCCTGTTCCAATTTTTTGGCTTTTTGAGCATTATATTTATTTATCATTCTTTATAGGATTTACAGGGCATTTATATAAAATATTTTATTAATTTTGCTTAATTTGTCATGATTTCCGGTTTTCATTTCTGCACCTTTTTTAATTATTTTTAATATTGACTAAATCCAACCTTGTCTCTTTTTCATATTAATTCATTTACTCTCTTATATTATCGATAAGAAACAATTTTGTAGCAACTAATCCAAATGCAATTGTTATTTGTGAGTTATAGTATTCATCCACAATAATAAAAATATAATAGATAATATAGTTATTATAACATACATTTTTGTTCGTTATTAGCATTGTTTACTTGATGTTGTTACCACTTACCAAAATAATATAAAAATGGATTGTATAATAAATAACTAGAAATATTTTTTTTAACGAGTTATTTATTTTTAATCATTACACTTTTTCATACTAATTTCTTTAAAATTTTATTTTCATCTTTCACTGTATGTTCTCTATGCTTAGTTTATTTTGTTGAATATTAATCTAATAATTAGGGAAGCATTAGGATTTCATCAACCATTTTATTTTTGTTTATAAAATTGGTAGCTTGTAAGTTTGTTTCACATTATTTTTTCATTCATGGGAAAATTTACAACCTAAGATTTCCCATACAAGTAGAAATATAATTAATAGAAATGAATAAACTAATTTGTGACGAACTATCAATTTGTGACATAAAATTTCAATTTAAAGCTTTTTCATGTAGAGAAAGAGTGCGTAAGTTTGAATACTTTGAAAGAAAAAATTATGAGAAGATTTTTTGAGAAAAATAATATATTTAATGTTATTTCTTTAAATTTATCTTAGAATTGTATTATTCATGCGAGGCATATACTAGTTTTTATTTACTCAGCATAGGCCTATCACAATCTTCAAATTACTTCTAATTTAATTAAACTAATTTGGGGTTGAGATAGACTTTTTTTTTTTTACTCACACACACCCAATTGAAATCCGAACCCGAGATCTTATCGTGGAGAATGAACCTATTAACCACTTGGACCAACTCCTTTTGACGTGACGAATGAACCTATTAACCACTTGGACCAACTCATTTTGACGTGTTTGAGATAGACATATAAGAAGACTAAATTATGAATATTCTTCAACAATTTTTATTTTGTAGAAATAACGAAAACAATTTCCTTTTTATGAATTATGTGTCTAAATTGAACAACTATTTTATAAAACAATTTTGCTTCTTTCTCCGAATAACATGTAGCTTTGTCTTGTAAATTGTAATACAACACTTCATTTATTTGAATGTCTTTTAAAATAATATTAAATATTTATTTTGACTTTCAATCAAAATCAAAATTAAAATAGATAACGAAAAGATAGACACCAATACTAGGAAAGAATACCATAATACATATTTTTTCAAATTTTTTTTCAGGTAGTAGAGTTCTAATATAATATAATAATATTTTTAAAGAGTTTATTGTAGCAAAAAACATGTGATATATCTAATCAGTAATCTGGATCCTATGATTTGAAAATTTTCAAAACGTACCTTGTGATTGTATTAAATTAGTACTCTATTTTTAAAATTACTCTTACATCTTGATTTATTTCTAGTTTAACAATAAAAAGAAATTTATAATCTAACATAAAGAACGTTTTTAGGACAATGTATTATTTAAAATTTTGAGACGTATATCAAGGTGAAGTTATGATGTATGGATATGGATACAATGATACGGACACAATACGAATAAATTTTGTTAAATGAAAAATATCAGACATAGATATAATAAAATAATATTTTTAAAAATATCCATTCATCATCGATAAAATAATATTTTTAAACCTATCCGTACATCATCATAGAGGTGAAGTATAGGAATATTAACTGTGTACAGCTTTGTGTAATAATTATTCACATAGTGCTGCCGTCCTGACCTCAACATTGATTGCAACATGTTCAATGGGGAAAAGGGAATATCGATTTCAACGATGAAATCAAAACCATTAAGCTCCTAATGAACAGATTACAGAACTGTAATCGTCATTAATCCACTCACACACACACACATATATATATACAGTACACACTATACAGTTCGAAAACCAGTCTGCATCCACAACTGTTGCAGTTTTACTTCCATTTATGTACAGTCACAGATAAGGAAAAAGCCAAAAGGAGGACAATCCCAAGTTTGGAAGTCGGAATCAGAAGTTGTTGAAGTTGCGGAAGTTGAAGTGTCAAATGTCTTTTGTAGCAGGTTTAGTCATCGGATTAGTGGTGGGTTTAGCTCTGATAGTTGCTTTTGTTCGCTCCGAGAATGCCCGATCCAAACAGCGGTCGGACCTTGTAAGTGTTTGTTTCAGAATTTTTATGTCCTTCTGAATTGTTGATTGAAGTACGGTTTGAATAATATCGAAAGTTGTTTTATTTTGTTGGGATTTTGGGAAGGCAACTACAATTGCGGCGTTTGCTAGAATGACGGTGGAGGATTCGAGGAAATTACTGTCGCCGGAGTATTATCCTTCTTGGGTTGTGTTTTCGCAGCGCCAGAAGGTCTTCTTTGTTTTGGCTTAGAATTTAACCTTTCAGTCCGTGTTACTGTGAATTGTTGACGCTAATCCATTTTTTATTCAATTTTCAGCTTAATTGGCTTAATCTTCACCTTGAAAAGATCTGGCCGTATGTAAATGAGGTGTAATCTTGTGCTATGATACTTTTTTTTTTTTTTTTTTTTTTTGTGGGTTGATGTTTCTTGAGTGTAAGATTTGAGTTAACATTTGGGTGGAATGGGGGTTCAAGGCTGCATCTGAGCTGATAAAGGCGAATGTAGAGCCAATCTTGGAGCAATATAGGCCGGTTATATTGGCTTCTTTGACTTTTTCCAAGTTCACGCTTGGAACTGTGGCACCTCAATTCACAGGTTTGATTGCGACTTGCTTTTTCTCAAATGAGTTTGTAATATGTTTTGTTCTTTTCTTTTATATTTCCCCCCTTCCTACGTGCAAGTCTAGAGTGCACCCCTGTGCTGTATACATGAGTTTTGGGCCAAAAGTTAGGAAGTTAATGTTAGGAGCCAGAAACAAAAAAAACAAAGAAAGAATTGTTGGAAATAAGCATGTTTGGGGAGAGCCATTTTGTTATGTGCATGGATTTATCTAGCTTTGCCTTTCTGCTATTGGTGCAAACATATAGTTCTATATTGAGTTATTGACTAATAAGGTTGCTCAATTCGTACTAGAAAACCTAAGGCTTAAGATGTTTGAATGCTAACAAGGAGAATATTGGTTCTAACAGTAGGAATGATCTTATGCCCTGCCAAACGGACCTAAGTGGCTTTCATGCTACTAACAACAATTAAACTTTCATTGAGATCCCTGTGGGCTCAAAGAAAATGTGTCTTTATCTTTTTGGGACAAACTAGAAGATCCTCCTTTTTCTTTTGATATATTTGAGTTGATTGAACTAATTTTTAGGAATCGAGAGGGGAAAGGGGATGCATTTCATTGTGTAGCCTTGTGTGGTTTAGGGTTTAGTTGTTGATTTGGATGGTTTGTAGTAATGTTGGTTTTATTCTTGACTCTAAATCCATCAGTGCTATCAATGAGAAAAATTCTCTCTATGCTTGTAGTCTCTGCACTTGCTCCCATGGAATGGATCACTCATTGTCCTAAGTATGAGTGAGACACAGTTTAAGTAATAAAGAGTCAGAACTTTGACAAAGAGCAGTTAATGGAATATTGGTAGTTAGCAATGTTTGTAGCTAAACCATCATGTTGGCTCAAAATAAGTGGATGTAGGAAAATTGTGGGTTGTTGCAACTTTTCTTTTGGGTAAAATGAAATTACATTTGACTAGATATCACCAGCTAGAGGTTAAGGTAATCTGTAAATTTTGAAAATCTTAGAAGTTTGAACTGAACTAACTTCTAATGAATGTGTGATTCATGCTCATGGCATTAGGCAGTAGGCACTAAGTTTTCCTTGTTCAATTTTCTTTTCTGCTTTCAGAAAAAGATTTTAATGTTAGGCTGAGGCTCATATTCGAAATATTATGACTGATCCTTGATATTGTTTTTCTGCTAGTGTCGTGCCCTTAAATGCTTATCTTAATTCATAAATCCTTTGAATAATAAGATCAAATTTGTTACTGGTAGGCTGTACATTATCTTCAATGACAGTTAAGCTGGATTTATATAGATTCAAAACATTACTTATTACTCTGTGATTCAGGAGTTTCGATTATCGAAGATGGAAGTGAAGGAATCACCATGGAGTTGGAGATGCAATGGGATGGAAATCCAAGTATTATACTTGATATTAAGACATATCTTGGTGTTGCTCTCCCTGTGCAGGTGACTTGTCCCTCTGTGTGTGTGTTTGTGTGCGTGCTTCCTTGTCTCCATTGAGCTTTTTCATATGTTTCTAATGACAATAGAGCTTTCTAGTCTCCCGACTTTTTCATATCGAATGATGAATGTTATTGTTGAAGGCCGACTGTCCTAAGTTAAAGCTTTTATATAGTTATGTCAGATTATGTGATTAATTAATATACTAGCTAGATGACCAGGGGAGTCCCTTTCCTATTTAGAAATTCAAATAGAACTACATTCGAAGTCCAAAACTATATTTGCCAAATTCATTTTGAGAATTTATTTTCTCAAAAATGGTTGCCTCAGAAAAAGCATTCAGGGTTTAATCTTCTATGGCAATAGGCGATCTTACACTTTCTCCTGCCTAATGTTTTGAAGTAAGAATTATGAATATTTTCTTTATTTTCTTCATATATAACAAACCTTTAAACTCTGTATTATAAATTGTGGAACTTATAAAGGCAGTATACAAAATTCTGAACTCATTTACAGTTATTATGATATATTTGGTTATGAAACTAAATGCTATCAGGTAGTTTCATAATAATCATTATGAAAATTTTAAATTACCGAGGAAATCTGGACTTAAATACTGGAGGAAAACAATCAGTGGCATACGCCAACAGGGGTTGGTCCAAGCGGTTAATGGGTTCATTCTCGAAGGCAAGGTCCCGGGTTCGAATCCCAGCTTGGGTGTGCGTGTGTAAAAAAATAAAAAATAAAAAATCAGTGGCATACATGATAAAGTTTCTACTGTCTGGTTGTACTTAGAATACTTGAGGTTGATTTAATTTTCCTCAGAAAGTTCCATATACTGTCATTTCATCTTGTTTTGTCTATGATTATGTTAATTATTTCTTCTCTTTGATTAACATTTCAAATCCCTTAACAAATTTCTTTAATGTAATAATATATTTCCTGTGTAGGTGAAAAATATTGGGTTTACTGGCGTCTTCAGGTTGATTTTTAAACCACTAGTGGATGAGTTTCCTTGCTTTGGAGCTGTTTGCTTTTCATTACGTCAAAAAGTACGGTATTACCGGGTTTACACTCTACGATTCTTCAAATTCTAAATATGATCAAGAACATCTTGATATATTATGTTTATATCATTGTAAACATAGTAGCAACTTCTTTGGCTAGCCCCATTAATATTCCTTAATATCACCTCAAGTGTTATAATAACTAGAAAAACTGAAGCCTTTTGACACTCACTAGTCACTTCTCAGCCGTGAACTGTTCACTAGTCCATTTTGTTCTCCATGCATAAGCAGATTTACCTGCACGAAAGCATTGAAGAAATGGAGCTAAATTGAGTTTGTTCCTTTGACTTTCAGAAAAAGCTGGATTTTACACTTAAAGTTATTGGAGGAGACATATCAACAATACCTGGCCTTGCTGATGCCATTGAGGTCTGTTTATCGTGTGCTCACTATCTCTCTGATTCTTGGCTTTTGTCATTCTCATTTTTACACTATACAGGCTATGGGTGATTTTAATAAACTAGTGAAACGAACGTGCGTTGCACGTTTAACCTTTAGTTTATTTAAATAAGGTTGGTTATTATATTTATTAAATAAATTAAAGTACTAAAAGTATTCACATCATTTTTTTTTTCTCCCGATATGTTTTTAATCCAAGTTTTCCAAAGTTCGTGGAGTATATTTCACTAATAAAAAATTAAATTTTTCATGGGTGCTTTTCAATATCCTCCGTCATCCATTTCACCACCATGTTCGAATCAATCTCCACATTATTCTTTGAGAAGTGCCCTCTTCTAAGCTAATGTCAAATCCCTCATGTAAACCCAATAACTCTGCCACATTTATTGAATCTTTACGAATATTCATATTGTATCCTAGCACTCATCTTTCGTTGTCATCTTGAATGACCTCTATAACCGAATCCCTTATCAAATTTATTCCGCGACTACTCAACGAATATTTTATTTTGCTTGTGTCTTTTGTCCTCACTGATTAGTATTGAGACATCAGATAACTCTTTTATGTGGCGAAAAATGACTCTTAGACTTCACAATATTCTGATAGCTCCACCAGTTTCGTGCTTTCTAAAAATTTCAAAGCGTCAAAATTAAGACAATCACTCTGAACATTCTGGTAATACGCCGTTTTGAGTTTTGCTATTAAGGCTCTGTTTGAGCTCGTTCGACCCTCACAATCCACGAAGATCAGTCTATGCATTAATAATCTTTTCCCACACCCAGAGTGCCAACAAATGACTTCTCAACACGCGGTCCAGATCTTCACATCCTGTGCAACATGTGCATACATTACATCCCCCAAAATTCCAGTCATACTTCAGTATATTTATGAGCAAGCTATTATGTTGGCAAAGCCACAAGAAAATTTCGAACTTCTGGGCCAAGTTGATTTTCAAGTCCATCTCCGATTTTCACATATGCCTCATCCTCCATAAACAGACTATAGACCGTTTTATAGGAAAATTTATTGTTAACCGACCCAATAGAGAGTTTCTAATCTCCATTATCATGCAGCGTAATTGGGACGCTAAGAATCTTAGTCATCTCTTTCTTGGGTAGTACTATTTTCAGCTTATTAAGGTTCTAGTTTTTATTCGTTCCAATGAAATTACATACCATAATTAAGTTCTTTATCCTTCTCATTAATGTTATCTGCAATGATTTTGGTGAGTTTTCCTTGTGGTAATCATCTATCATTCCATAAAGACACCTATTCCATAAATGGTTCCACCATCTGAGTGCTTCTATCAATCCCCTTCCATGTTCGAGAAGCTATAAGTTGAGGCTCGTGTCCAATGACACATAAGGTGCGAACAATACATGTGATTTGCTGAAGTTCAATTTGAGGCCCAATGTCTTGCAAAACACCTCAACCACACAACGGATGCACATCACTCCATCCATAGTAGATTTGCAAATCAAGTGAGAGATGTGAGGGTCTTTCTGACATACCATAATTGACTTTCAATGTCCGATTGAAATAGCCTTCTCAATCATATATGAAATGCCCCAACCACACTTTAAATACATTTTGTTCCATCTACAGTGGTTTTAGCTCCTAATATTATATTGTTCGTAAAAAGCAAGTGTGAGATGTGATCTCTGACATACCTTAATTAGCTTCTAATGTCCGGCTAAAATATCCTCCTAAATCATGTACGTAAGTTGTTCCATGTAGAGTACAAATAAATAAGGCGAGAGTGATTACCTTATCTAATGCCACACATCCATAGATCCTCGGTCGGTTTACTATTCCACAAAATCTCCGGTTGTATCCCCTCCATTTTTCTCTACTGATATTGATGATTTCTATATGGAATTTAAAGAAAGTTAGATTTTCTTTAGAACATTTCACTGAGCTTTGTTGTATCCTTTTCAAGGTTAAATTTCAACACTATCCCCTTTTTTTTCTTTCTTTGGAGTGATGTATCATTCATAACACTTTTTGAAGCATCAAGATATTGTAATGGGTGTCTCGATCGAGAAAAACACTATTCTGGTTTGGGCTCACAATTTCTTTGATATACGGCTTAAACGGGGTATAATCATATTCGTGATCACTTTGAGCAATACGTTACACAACGTAATGGGCCGAATCTCGTTTAAATTTTTGGAGAATTAACTTTCAAAATCAGATAAATAAACGTCTGATAAGCCTTCTTGGGAATTGATATCTCTCTATGCAATTATTGATGAATTTCACCACCGCGTCTCTTACTATATCCTAATAGGTTTGAAAAAAATAGGCTCAAAATAATAGGTGATGGGGGGATTATAATGGATAGCGCTTTGTACAGGTGCATGCCACCTTATCGTTGGTACAAGCTAATACCAACACTCATCACCTTTTCGATAGTATATCCACTGAATAGTTTGGTGTAGTACTCCCAAATGTGTGCTTTAGTTGGTCATTATTGGTTACTCATTCATCTTCTCGTTATGGTTGAGTGAAGCCTCTTTCTTCTCGTTATGGTTGAGAGATGAAAGAAACGTTTATATTTATCCCTAAATTGGAGTCAATTAATTCTCAAGTCTTAAAACTAAATAATCTCTTCTTCTTGTAATAGTTAGTTATATTCTGTCATCAATTATTTCTCCAAATCTTTCGAATATTCATTTACATTAATTTCTCATACATAATGCTTTAGAATTTTTTTATAAATTTTTTTTTTTCGCTTTTTCGCACACATTGAAAACTGTTCAATGATCATTGTTCTAGAGCAATGACCCAAAGTCCTATATTTAACACTTTGTCATGTCCTTTATAAATATATTTGTAAATTTCACAATTGTCACTCTAAGAAAATCCTGATGTTAATGTGAGAATTATAACTTAATAAGAGATATGGATTATAAGGTACTACAAATTGGTTATAAAGTTGTTTATTGTGATCTTGGGCCATCAGTGCGATTCTTCTCCTTCCACAGATCGGATATCCATCTTTACCTTGCGTTCTGTTTTCATAATATGAACATGAGTAACGATACATTCTCCATCCATAATACGAAAATTATTTAAGTTATTTCATCTACATGATTTATGCACCATGTGTTTTATAACTCACTCATAAAGTTGGGGATTCTTTTCCTAATAAAAAAATTTTACACAAAAAATTGATCAAGTTGATTGTGTGCTATAATTTTATATTTTAACCCAAAAACTATCAAAATATGAGCATATGACAACCATTTCTTTTGAAACTTGATTGTATGAATATGTCCAACCACATTTTCAGAAATCTCCTTACTGAATAAGTGATATTTTAAATTTTGTAACTTTTCTCAAAAAATTTGTGACGTCTTTCAAATCATGATCACTAAATGATACAATTAACAACTGATCATTGAGTGACATCATTATTAAATCAAAATATTATTTGGGTTTGTCCTTAATTTGGTATGTGCGTCAATATATATCAAAATCAACTATTGTTTCTTTTAACTAACTATTTTTTATCTCTTTTTAATTCTCTATTTGCTATTGATCTTGCATTCCATTTTTTTATTTATATTTCTCTAACGAACATTATTTAAGATTTATATTAATTTTTTACTATTTATTTTATATGTATAGTAGAAATAATTAAAAGAGTAAATTAATATAAAAAACTCAAGGAATGTTTAATTGAACACCATAAAAATAATTTATAAATATATCTTATTTTTACGTGCACACATATTAAGTTTCTTTAGAATTCTTAATTTAAGGTAACTTTGATCTGGCGATCTGCAATTCTTAAGAAATCAGAAACCCTATTTATACTATTTAATATATATAGATTATGTTAATTATCCTATCTAAATAACATTTACACATTTAATTTATATTTTATTATATAAACTAATGAAATATTATATTGTTAATTATATTTAGATAATTATAATTATATTAATATTAGTTAATTGAAAATTATTTTATATAAATTATTCAATTATATTATTTTGTTAATTAGATATGTTTATAAAATTATAATATGATTATAATTAAAGAAAGTTTATAAACTTAGATAATTAGAATTATGGAGTTATATAATTAGAATTACATTAGGATTGATTTATTGAAACTTATCTTATTTAACTCATTCAATTTAGATCATATTTTATTTTAATTAATTATCAAATTTTATTAAAATTATAAAGTAAATTAATTTAATGTTTTCCAATTCGTTAGATATATCTTATTATAATATTTTAAATTATAGAGTTTTAAACTAAAAAATCGACAACTTGTATTATAAATTTTGAATACAATTAACTAATATATTAATAGGATTAATTACAGATAGCTCCCACGGGAGTATTAGAAATTATAACTTGTGATCCTCTTAGTCAAACAATTACACATGCACCCATTAAGGAGTTTGAAAATTACACAAAACACCCATGAATTAAAGTTCTTTTAAATATTTTATGACATCATCAAAATTTAAACTTGATTTTCCTATTTTGACCCTTCATTTAGTATATATTTGAATTAGTATTGAAAATTTAAATTTAATAAATTAAATCATTAATTAATATAAAATAATATGATTTTGTCATTTTCAATATTAAATTATATATATAGAAAATCTAAATTTAATGGGTTAAATATAATATTAGAAAACGTAATATATATATATAAAGTGACAATATATAATTAATATATATATATATACATAAATATTACTTTATTATATATATTTATTATATATTATAACTCTATATAACATCATTTTTTAAATATTATATTTAACCCATTAAATTCATATTTATTATATATAATTTAATATTTGAAATGATAAATCATATCATCTCATATTAATTAATGATTTAATTTATTAAATTTAGATTTTTAATAACAATCTAGATATAGTTAGGAATAATTATTAAAATAAAAATTGTTATACTAAATGAATGGGTAAAATAGGAAAATCATCATCAAAAATTTAAAAGAACCCTAATTTAAGGGTGTTTTGTGTAACTTTCAAACTCCTCAATGGGTGTATATGTAATTGTTTTACTAAGAGGGTCACAAGTTGTAATTTCTAATACTCCCTTGGGGTTTATATGTAATTAACCCTATATTAATATTAAAACAGTGCTTGTTAAACTATATATATATTTTTTTAAGCTTAAAAAGTTTTAATTCTACCAAGAGTCCTATTATAAGTTAATAAGTACTTTTTAAATATAGTTAAATTAATAATTTATAATATGTAATTACATAGTTATCCCTAACTAATAGTTATTCATATAATTATTATGAGGGTATTTTAGCCGATGCGTATTTTGTAAGAAACAACTCGCACTTTTTAATTTATAATATAATATAATAATAATAATAATAATAATAATAATAATAATATGTAATTACATAGTTACCCTAACTAACAGTTATTCATATAATTATTATGAGGGCATTTTAGGCGATCCGTATTTTGTAAGAAACAACTTGCACTTTTATAATATACATAGAAGAATAGATAGATTGGGGACTTCTGACCTATTTTAGCATAGGTTTATGCCCGTCTGTTTATTGTTGCGTGAAATTTAAGGTGACAAATTAGAAATACATGTATTGGGCATGCCTACAAGGTAGTTGAACCTTTATGTGTTTTAGTGCATACTGCTAACAAGCTTATATTAAGATGAATTTTCAAGAATTTTTCTTTTCGTTGGGATGTAAAATGAATCTGAATTTTAAGAGTGTCTCTTAGGTACCAAAAAGTTGAACTTATGCGGAGTGGACATCTTTTCAGTTTTTGTATTATGGAAAAATAAAATAAAGAATACTTTTAAAGAAATGGAATAAACCATTCTGTTTATCCTTTTGCTTTAATGGACATTTGCACACGTTTAAAATGGCTCCAAACTATGGTTATACGACCGGGTTTAACAGGTTGGTTCTACCACAAAAGAGATTCCTCAAGTACCTACTGGATCCTGACCCTGAGATATGCACATAGGCATCCATATAATCGGGCAAAAAGGATAAAAACGAAAGAAGCTTCAGATGACAATAATCTTATTAGGAACCGTTTGATATGTGATATGAACTTTTTAGAGTTAATCTTATTTGGGCTTTTTAAGTGAAATTAGGTGTTGATAGTATCATTTAATATTTTGTTTGATATGCGATATTAAAAATAATGTGACTATTCAATTTTATGTTTGATAGATTAGATTAATTAAACATAAATATACAATTACTATTTTACCCTTAAATTTTAACATTGTTTGTGCCCATAAACAGTGAAGCTGCATGAGTCGTGAGTCTTCTATTAAAAAAATTATTGATTAACATATTTTTTTATATGACAAATAATATTTTTATAATTAATGAGAAGAATTGCCCTTCTTCGTATTGTAACTCACCTTGAATTTACTTTTTTTTTTTTTTTAAGTTAGAAACATATTTGATTTTATGAAATCATGCCAAATATAATTTATTTATATTTAAATGTATATGAAGAAAAAAGAATATCTAAAAAAACGGAAAAATAAATTGAAAGGTAATTTAAAAATGGTGATATATTCCTCAGAAATCTCATTGAAAATTAATATTGCTCTTGAGGCTTTCTTGCTCTGGAACCCCAGTTTGTGGTTTTAAAAAGTGTTCTTAAGTTTTCTGTCGTTTAGTAATTAGTGCATTTTATGAATTGATTAATTCAATTTTAGGGGCATTAATGACCCAAAGAATTTAATAGTAAAGAGAAATGGAATAGATGGACTTAATCGCACCCCACCTGCCCAGATTCATTTCGCCACTTAATCTGTGAATAGTGAGGGCTTTTGGCGGGCCACAGATTAAGTTTGTCGGGCTTAAAAAGTTAATCTTTGTTATCAAACTAAATATTAAGTGAAATGAAAGCCACTAATCTGGCCTAATATAACATATCAAACACGTTCTTATTTTCTTCATTACATCCTGCTCTGAGAAATGATCGAGAGCTGTTTACTTTTACAGAGTACTATAAGGGATGCTGTTGAAGATTCCATCACATGGCCCGTCCGAAAAGTTATCCCCATACTTCCTGGAGATTATAGGTACGTAATATATTTTAAAATCATTTTCCTTGATATTCTCTGATCAGAGCAAAGATTGTAGAGAATGAGACTAAAGGTGCTTAAAAGAAATACTGGATATATTACTACTAAAAACTATTTATGTTGCTTATAGCATGAAATTAGTCTCTGATAGATAGGCTCCCTGAAAAAAAGAAAAGAAAATCAGGCCCACATTCTTAAAAAAGATTAATAGCACAAAAAGGAGGCTCTTCTCAAGCAGGTGTATCTGTTTGCATCCATGAGAGGCTTAGTAAGTTCAAGATATCTGAAGACTGGAAATATTGAGGCGGGCTTTTAATTCTTGTAAAGGAATGTATTCTTCATAAAGTAGTTCAACACCTTGTTTTTACTATGAGATCTTGAAAATAGGATGACTATTCGTATAATCTTCGATGAGCATTGGTCTCCAGATCTACTCAACAAACCCCTTCAACTTGCATTGGTAATGGATACTTGTAAATATGTGACAATAAATCATTTTGGCTCTGATGAAACATGAATCTGTTTGGTTGATGTATATACATTTTTAATATCCTCCTTTTCTTCTCAGTGACCTTGAACTGAAGCCTGTTGGAACTTTGGAGGTGAAGCTTGTGCAGGCAAAGGAGTTAACAAATAAAGACATTATTGGGAAATCTGATCCTTATGCTGTATTATATGTACGGCCTTTGCGCGACAGAATGAAAAAAAGCAAAACAATTGTAAGATTTTTTATGTCGTTAAATAGAACCTTCTTTTTGATCAGATATGTGATTCCATTCATTTTTTTCTCTTTCCCCTCAGAACAACCAATTGAATCCAGTCTGGAATGAACATTTTGAGTTTGTAATTGAAGACGCTTCAACCCAGCACTTGGTGGTAAAAATATATGATGATGAAGGGCTTCAGTCATCTGAACTGATTGGATGTGCACAAATCCAACTAACTGAGCTTCAGCCGGGCAAGGTAAAAGATGTGTGGCTGAATTTGGTGAAGGATTTGGAGATCCAGAGAGACAATAAAAATAGAGGGCAGGTAAGAGAGATCTATTTGCCTGTAACTTCTACTATAAGCCTTTTCGACCTATTTGATATTCAATTTAGCCTGACTGTGAGGGTTTAAATTTTTAGATGACTTTTAGATGAGCTGGTTTTTCAATAGCTGTCACAACACTAGTGAAACTTAAACGCACATAAATACTTCCGCTAATAATATAGGTATACAAGCTGTCCATTGTTTCCCCTTTCTAATTATGCATCGACTGTCCTTGTTGTCACATATTTCCAATTTTAGGTGCACTTGGAGCTTCTTTATTACCCGAATGGAATGGAGAATGGATTTACAAATCCCTTTGCCCAAAAGTATTCTATGACTTCACTTGAAAAGGTTTTTAAAAGTGGAGCAGACGGTCAAGAGGTAATCGAAAATGGTGAAGGCAACAAAAAGAGAGAGGTGATTGTAAGAGGAGTACTTTCTGTTACTGTCATATCTGCTGAAGACTTGCCACCAGCAGACATCATGGGGAAAGCTGATCCATATGTGGTGCTCACCTTGAAGAAAACTGAAACAAGAAACAAAACCCGGGTAGCTTAAAGGATTTTTTTGTCCTTGACCTCTTCTATGGTTCTTATATCTTTTCAGCTCATTCATGTGAATTGTTTAATTTTTAGGCCCTGAATTATGATTAAATTACTAATTTCCCTCTCTTGTTTGAGAAATTACACCGCCCCCACCCTCCACCACGCAACACACACACACACACCAAAATGGAAAATCAGAAGCCTTAATGGATTTTGTAAATTGACCAAAATAATCTTTTGTTAAGTATGTTTAAATCCTTCCAATTTGTGTCTTTGTTTCCAGGTCGTGAATGACAGTTTAAATCCTGTTTGGAATCAGACTTTTGACTTTGTTGTTGAGGATGGGTTGCATGATATGCTGATTCTAGAACTGTGGGACCACGACACGTTTGGGAAGGTATACCTCAGTAATTATATAATGAATTATGTTTTGATTAAAAATGGACTAGCACTAAAGCTTTGTTACATGTCAATTCATGATGACTTATTTGTACAAGAAGATGCCAAGAAAATTGCTCTGGATTGTAATTTTACCTAATGTTTGATAATTACACCCAGTTATTCACAGGTTTGGCCTAATTACACAAATTTCCTCCCAGGTTTGATCTAATGCATGCTATTATAGTCATAAATTTAAATTCAAGTACTTAGCAGTATGTGTGAAGGGCAAATAAGGGTATTCCGAAAAAAAATTAGATATGATATCATGACACATCAACCCAGATTAATGTAAACCTCAAGGGGAACTTCTGTAACTGAGTCAGACCTTAAGGTATGTTAGAATAGTTCCCTAAGAGTGTTTGCTTAATCGGGATTCATGAGTATATTATATTCTTTAAGCAAATGAAATGCCAAGTGTTGGGTTTATTTTTCAGGTGACTTAAACCTTCTCCATCAATATTTTGATCTGTTAATGCAGGATTACATGGGAAGATGCATCTTGACTTTAACGAGGGTTCTATTAGAAGGTGAATATGAAGATAGCTTCCCATTGGATGGTGCCAAATCGGGAACGATTAAGTTGAGTCTCAAGTGGAACCCGCAACCAATTTACAGGGACTCCACCTAAGTCGCTCATCGTTCGGCGAATATCCTATAAAAACACATGTTTTCCCTGCCATATTGGAGAGGACGATACTCAAATTCCTCCTGGATACAAGAAAAAGAAAGACCAATGATCCTCAACTGTTGTATTAAGTGATTTTTTGTCAATGTAATTCTGATGTATATACATAATGATTGTTCGAGATGCTGTTAACAAGGGGAGAAAATTATGTAACCAGTCTTGAGAGACCTACTCTCTGCTTCCTTGATGAATGGTTTTAGACATGTACAATATTCATACATTTGCTAAGTGATACTATTTTGTTTACTGAGCGAGCTTTTGGCTAAAAAACTTTCATATCCTTTTGAGACACTGGTGTTTTCTTCTCATCTATGATTGCATTTTTTATGGTTGAAGAAGTTGGGCGTGTAGATGAATCGAGTTGAATGAAATTACGCCGAGCTCAATCTTTTATTTAATCTTTTCTGCAAATTTTTTTTTTTTTTGTTTTTGGTTTTTTGGTTTTTTGATGGATTTGATTGTTAACCAAGTGGAGCTGAATCTTTCTTGAATCAAGCCTAATTGGAACCGAGTTCAAATAGATTAAATGCAAACAAAGGTTCTCAACTTACATACAATCAACAAATTGAGCTCAAACAAAATTTTTATGGACAATTTCAAGTGATAATCGAGTAATCAAGCTCAGACTAGATTCTCCCAACTCCCAAGTTGATGATTGAATGATAGAGCTCAAATTTATTCCTCCATCCCGGAAGGAAAGCCTTGATCAAGAATTTTCCTGTTTAGCAAAATACAGACTGATAGCATAAGCTGTTCTAACTTTTACAATGATTTTTACATGAATTGTGCAGTCTTCCACCATTGCAGTACAAGAGGAACGTCGAAGCCTGAGTTTTACTTAGAATATCGGTTTTATGCTGGTGTGATCTCGACAATGTAGGCCTTGATATCAGAATCAAAAGCAATTGGACGATTATGCTGAAAAGAGCCACTCCAGAGAGTTTATCTGCCCAGGGATAGCAAATTCACAAGCTCTGTCCCCTGATCCAATCTGGATATGAAGGAATGGACACGGTTTTTCTTCAGTTTTCGCCTTCTGTGGCTTTTTCCCCTGCAATCACCCACAGACATGCTTTAGATTTTAGTTGCTTAAAATCCATGAAAATTTTAAATTAAACGAGATTATATGATAAGGAAATAATTAGAATAAATAAATGAGTAAGAAAAATGATATCAGAGAGAGAGAGAGAGAACTGATAAAACAAACTCAAAAACAACGTTGAAATAAGAGAGGAGAGGGAACCGAGACATGAACATGGATGATAGTGGAGAAAGGAGAGGGAAAGAAAAAGTAAATTAACAGTTCAGATTAAATGGAGACGGAAAGTATTGACATGTTTTTGCATGAACTTGGTCTTCGAGTCCCATGCATGCACCAAATACAGCAAAATCTTGCATACATATACGGGCTAAACTGCAGTCGTCGAAAATTTGTCTCGACTTAGAGATGGAAGTTCACTTACCAGTACTGGTTGTGTAGGACGAATGAATCTGTTGGCACTCGTTTTCCATCGTCATTCCGGTTCCAATGGTAAACGGCATGAGTTCTATTCTTTATCTCCAATGTTGAATGCCCGTAACTGGCTTCACGAAAAGCAGAATAATCTGGCTGGGGATCTAAAAATCTGGAGACCAAACAAACAAGAAATACATTTGATACAATGGAGAATATTCTACAAATTAAGAGTATATTGTTGGAAATAAAATATCATAATTAAGATTACCTGTTAGCAAGACCTTCCTGATTTCCTCCATCTCCAACGGTTATGTAAACAGGAGCTGATTTGTCTGGTACGGGATTGGATGAAACGCCAGGTTTTATGTTTGAGATGCGGTACTGGAATTAGAAAGAGGTCATCACCATCATCATTATACTTGTAAATAAAAAGAATGATTGAAGTGCACTTATGAAGTGGGGAAACATAGAAACTCGAATACAAATGCTCAGAATGAATGAGTGCCATTTTGCCTCAATTAGTCACGGATAAACACAGTTTGGCTAAGAATTCCAGTAAATTTATATGTCTTAGTTTGTTGACTGGAGGTGAAATCCTTTCAAGTGATGCCTATAGTCAGGCTAATTTAGAACCAAAATACGGCCTGTTTCACTGAGAAATACAGAAAAATTTACTGCTTTTAGAGAAGTCTGGTAGTAAAAAGTTGAAAAAAATGGAGTTCTTGTAGAAGAAGAAAAACATATTAGTTGAAAAAACGCCCAAATGTGCTTCTAGCTTTTAGTTTATTTTAAGCAGAACCAACAAACCGAACACTTCATTTCTATCTTTTTAAGCTAAAAGCAAACATTGCAAACACTCCCTAAATGTACGAGTAGAAACAGAGGTTTGGTTAGAGAGACAAACCGATCTCTCGTAAGCATGCACATGACCAGCAAAGACAAGATCAACTTTGTAGTGACAAAACCAGCTCTCGAACACAACTCTCATGCTTTCCCCTTCCATAAAATGAGCATCATTGCTATTGTAGATTGGGGCATGCATCAGGACAATAAGCCAAGGAGTTTTCTCCCGGTCAACCTTTTTTAGCTCTCGTTGAAGCCAGTGCCACTGAGGTGTATATTTCACTGCATAATGCGGAATACAAGCAAATTAAATAAACATGAATTTATGCATGACAAACCAGAGATAAAAATTACCAATATCTAGTAAAGCGTAAACTTAATTCTGTGAGAATCCAGAGATGAGGAATAGCTAAAATTGTCAGTAAAACAGAAACTTGACTCAGGGTGTTATAGTTCCGTATTTTTTAAGCCTATCGATTAGTTGCTATTTTATCAGGGTCCTATAGTTTGGCGTTTTTAACTAGTTAACTTTCCTTTTGTGATGCGTAACAACCGAGAATCCCTACCACTTGGATGTGAAACTTTTCCGAGAGCATATCTAAGAAAAAAAACCTATCAATTATTATAAAAATATCCCTCTAAAAATCTTTCTTTCTTAAAAACATCCCAGTCTAATATCCAGGAGTCATTCAGCGTATTGGATTTTCTTTGCAACTGGAAAATCGTTAGCAAGGCCGGTTAAGTAATGGAAAAGGGAGTGACATTTCTCCTGTGGCCAAAGTAGCCTGTAAATAGGAAGGGAATTTTAAAATAGTAGTTTGAGGAGATAGAGGTGCTTAAAAGTTGGCCAATGTTGTTTGCCAGTTCTTTCGTAGTCTGCTAAAAAAGATCATTATACAAGGACAGAACTCTTAAAGCTAGATAAATAACCAATTAGGTGCAGAATGATTCTTCTAAAACAGATAGCTACATCACACACATCAAAAGTTCATACAGCATCACCAGAAAAGAATGAAACAACGCCAATTAAAATGTGAAAATTCCAAATTACCAAATGGAGAGTAGCTGGACAACACGATAATATGAGCAGATGCCCGTCTAACGGCATACCACAGAGGACTACTGCTTTCACTGGCAGGATAAGGTGTTGGATATCTGTTAAGATAATTCCTGAAAGGTATAACCTCCCCCTAGACATCCAGAGAGACACAAGTTGTAAAGAGCAGAGATAAGAGAAAACCAAACGGAAGAAATGTTTAGTATAAACATGTGAAATAATTCATTAATGGATTAATAAGGAGAATCGGATAAAGAGTGGAGGGAAACAGAGGTTTCTACTTTCTTGATTGGTAACAATAAATGCAGCGAAGGAAACTAAAGATCATGTCTTGCTAATTTTCACTATGGTTTTCTGATTGGCAACAGTAGTGCAGGTGAAATCCCAAGGTTGTTTCCCGAAACTTTTAGTTTGAGGTCCTCGAAAACAACCTTTTTCATACAACTAAATTAAAAGGAATCAGATTTAAGAAAAAAGCAAAAAACATATGAGCTCCATTGGGATAATAAAATGACTTAATCTTCAGCTCAAAGATCATTTTTTGCCGATATATAAAGATTTTCAGCAGTTGTAGGCTAAATTTAGAAAAAAGAGCAAACAGAGTCAACAAAAACCAGGAAATCATATAGAAATGCTTTAGATTCAACAAATCACATATTCAAACTGGTAAACCTTTTGCAATCGGGAACAAACAGATGATCATGAGGTCACATAACCAGAATCAGAATAAAAAAAGGATAAATAAAGAAAGGTTAAGAAAAGCAAGTGGGATTAAAACCTTGATGGAGCTTCTATAAAAAACGATAATGAACCTGAGAACTCCAAACTTTACCATATGTGGGAAGAACTCTATTTCGTGATTTCCAGCTGACCAGATCCATGGCTTATATGCAGCACTTCGTTCATTAAAACGACCCCAAGAATCCCAACGAACCCCAACATCATGATTGTCATATCTATCAGCATAAGAAAGGTCTCCTACAAATAAGATAGTCTGTGCACCGGTCTGCATACAATGCTCAAGCGTCGAAAGAGAATTGAATGTTTGACCAAGATCACCTACAGCATACAAAAGATAACTGTTACATTGATGTTCAATACAAAATTATTGCAAGGAACAATCATGGGTACCATCTAAAGCATCAGCGATTTTGACCATAACAAACCTTAAAGATGTCAAGCAAAGTGGTGTTTTAAAGTAAGCTTGTGCTCGTGCGAGTTCATAAGTTTCTTCAGACATCATATAAAAATACAGTAGCTTATAGTTATATGTTCCTACAATAAAGTGACAGAATCCTGTAAATGTTTGCTTCAAGGGTTTTGGTGAGGAAAGGAAAATGCTATGACAGAGAAAACGAAAGAGTGCAATACAAAATTTTAGACTTGTTCAGTTCTTGAGGAAAATGGTTTGAATTTGTTAAAAACAACAAAACCATAGAAATGAGGGTGTTGTCCCTAGAGATCTGAGCTCTCAAAATAATAAGTAAAAAAATTTCAAAAAAGTCATTAAATGATTGGTTTTAAAGTCAAAAAGTACTTCAAATTGATAGTTGATCTCGAGCATGAACTAGCTTGGGTCCCTATGCGGCTCTCCGCTTAATGATGGCCTTATCAATAGATATGTAAAGAGGGTGAAATATCCTTCTAAAACTAAGAACAGTATGTAAAAAGCTGCACAAAGCTTGTTGCCGAAGCTAATTGTTGGATGAACAAAGTTCAGAAATCAGAACGTGATTTTTCCTAATGTACAAGATCTTAAGGATACAGACTGATGGATCATCTATTCTCTGAGCAGTACATCCAAGTCTTTTGCTAGAAACAGCAGATTTGATAATATGATTCGAAAAAAGCCCATGTAACATATCAAAGATGACCAACCAAAACGAAAAGGTCATACTAACTGTCCCAACATTATGCAGGGAAGTTGTAGTTAACAATACAAGATATTGCTTCAGATTCCAGTCTTACTAATTCTATTAAGCATGTGAATCATATCTAACTTCAAGACTAGTGTTGATAATTTCCGATTATCTATGAAACAAAATACTGTAATAACAGAACTTATGATAGAAAGAAGCACTGACCAATTATTCCAAATTTGTAAGAAGCGTCTGGATTAATTTCTGGAGGTGTTTGAAATGAAAACTTTCTTGAAGAATCGCCATTCCCAATTTCATAGTAGTACTTTGTGCCATACTGCAAAAGTGAATGACCATCTAGGTGAGGGAGATAAATGGTTCATGAAAATAGATCATGTACCAAGTTTATTTCAAATCCAAAAACCTTGGAAGGGCATTCATAGATATGTCTAATGTGTAAGTGGCTAAACTTAAGAGTAATATGGTCTGGAAACATTTCGCAATGCACAGTACCTGAAGGCCATCAAGTAGACACCGATGAATATATCCAGATTTATAGTTGTAAAAGGTGTAATTGTGCACTGTTCCCTCTGCGGTAAAATCATATTTCCCTTCTAATAATCCAAATCGAACGGTGTTGGACCCGGGTTCATCAGGCGTTATCCATGACACTAGAACTGCTTTTCCATCGTAGTCACCCTGCGTAATGTGCACCTGACAACAAAATACACCAATTTTTAGAGAGGATTATGATGTTAGGCCGAACTTTAATGTTGACCAACTAATCAAAAGACCTTGATTGATCTACATATGCATGCAAACCCGAATGGAGTTATACAAACATTTCAGCATGTTATTTTGTACCCTATGAAGCAGAGGAGTGTCAAATAAACAGTCCTGAGAAACAAAAGAAGGGCCAGGACCATGCTAATCTGTAAATCCGGTGACATGACACAATGAGACTACGATGAAACGTAAACACTTACTTGCTGCGGAGCATTATGACCTTTAGGAACCGCAAAAGCTTCATTGTCGAGAGGAATATCAACCGACGGCCACTCATGACGAACAAAGGCACTAGTCACACCAGCATTCCCACTGCTTATGCAGGTCAACAGAAGAGACGACAAAAGCAGCAGTTGAACCGACATCGGTTCCTGTTCCCTGATTTTTAGAACATTATCATCAATATATACTAACAGCATCCAGAAACTAGAGGCATGTAATTTTAGGGGAAAAAAAAAAATCAGCTGTTAAAGAACAATTCTAAACAAAATATTTACTACAATCTATTATAAAATCTACCATTACATAACTACTACACGCCTTCAAAGGATTCCAAATATTGTAAAAACACACTCATCAAAAGTTCCACATAATCTTGAATTAATCAACAAAAACCCTTCACATCAAATCACTATCTATGGCAACTCTGTCATTGACGTTCAAACAGAACCAAGCAATCAAGATCAAAGCACAAAAATTTCATCATGTAGAACTCCACAGAACTAGAACTCTAAACTCCGCAATCCAAGTTACCAAAATCCGAATAAAAAAACAACCCATTCCTCAAAGATCCGTTTCATCAATCACACACAAACTATTCCCTACCTTGCAACCATAAAAATCCACTCAAGTAGATACTTCAATCTGAACAATGTTATGATGACTTATGTTCACAAATTACATGATACAGATTCAGTATATATATATATATGTGTGTGTGTGTGTGTATGTGACCGCGCGCATAAACAAGCATTACGTAAACTATACTTTAATCATAATTGCACGCAACACAAAGAAAATGAGAGAGTTATTGTACCTGGAATTGCAAGGAAAGGCTGCAAAGCTTTTGCTCGTGACCAAAAGGGAGTGATGTAATAATGATATTCGTCCAGATAAATATATATATATATACAGGGTTGTTTACATCCGTATCCCGATTAAATAATTATAACTTATACACCTTACATAAAAATATTATATAACCTATCATTTTAATTTTAAAAAATTGTAAATAAATCCATTTCAATTGGATTTTTTATAAAATCATTCTTTAATTGATTATATCTCACAACTAATTACTTACTCATAACAACTCATACATTATTCTCAAGTGATAGACACATAATTTACAAAATTTTTTGGAGGATCAACACATAATTCGTTTATAAATTGATATTCATAATGATTTTTTTTGCTCAATTAACGATAATGAATTAATTAGTGGTGAAATATTATTAATTCAAAAAAAATTCATAAAAAATCATAGTGGAATATGTTTATTTATAAATTTTCAAACTTAAAAGATAGATTGTATAATATTTTTATCTGAGAGGTATCAGTTGCCCTTGTAGATATAAAAATACTCTATATATACATGGGTGAGGCAGCGCAGTTTGGATGGCTGAGATGATCATGCGCATGCTAGAATCTCGTTAAAATGCGCTGCGCGGTTTGATCCTGACACGTGTCTCAATTTAATTGGTTGGAACCTGCGATCTACCCATCATCTCAATTATTGTAGTTCGGGCATGGGAACAAGATATGGTTGGAATGTCCATGTCTGGACCCACACGACAAAGGTCTGATTCGTCAAATTATTTTAGCTACTTCAAATTCATTAGTTTAAGACTTTTAAGTTCAGATTTATTGGTGGGTCAGGTTCATTCAGATTATTTATAAGTATTTTTGGAGCTTAGTATGTATAAATTACTAATAATTTTTCGACATGTAGTATGGACGTCGTATTGTAACAAAAAAAGAAAAATATTGATGCCGTATAATCCAGATTTGTCACATGCTCGTGCCCTAGGCCAAACGACCCTTCAATGTAAAATTTATATGGCAACCCGCAATAATCTTATCTTAAAAAGGAAAATAGGGCAGAAGGTACAAATTATGTCTCATCTATATATATATATATATATATATATATATAATTTGAAACCCTTGAGACTATCCATGTGTATAGTGATGTGGATAGCCTCAAAAATTTTAAATATCTTAATGTAATTTTAAGTTTGATATTATCTTTGAAAATCTCTCCTCTTTTTTCAAACTCCCATTTAATTCTCATAATTTGTTGCAATACAAATATTTGATTTGAAAATTTAACTAAAATTTATTGAGAATGAAGTTATCATATTTTAACTAAAATTTAAAATTCAAGAATTATGTACTTATCTAAATATTTAAAATTATTTAACTTCAAATTACTTTCGGCTCAAGTACCGTAAAACCCATATACTTCTCAATATATATTTGTTAGAAATATTTGAATTTAAAATCAACAATATCAAAATCAAATCTAATAAAATCTTTCCTCTACAAATCGGTTCTAATCAAATCTCATAACAAAGATTTTTGTTATGATTATATATCTGTTTCGGTTGCAAGTAAATCTAATCAATTTTAAAATTCAAATTCAAAATCTATTGAAATCTAAAATCTGCATTTGATTATTCCTCGAGAAAAGGAAGTTAGTTCCAATTTTCTTTTTTAAAAATTATGCATTCTATTTTAGTCTCACTCAAAATTTTCTCTTCATTCATGTATTTATAGTTCAAGTTTATCGCTTAGTATATATGCATCGTTTTTTTTTTTTTGTTTTTTTTAAGCAAACGAGGCCACAGGGGCCACAACTTAAATTAAATCAGCAACAATACTGTTTGACGCATACAAAGGAATGTCGGAAGAACCAACACAGGCGAAACTGCATTACGAGCTAATAAATGGGCGACACAATTCGCACCGCGACGAACACAAGAGAAACGACACCTCCCAAAGCCTGAAGAGAGGCTTCTAATATCTGTAACAATATTACCAAGCACAGAGAGATCAGCTTCAGTTCCTCGCATTTGATTAATGACGTTAACGTTGTCTCCTTCGAATATTACACGATGCCAGCCAAAGTCCCGAGCCAAAAACAATAACTCTGCATATTATTTAAAGGTAATATGGAAATCCATCAGTTGGGATTAACAGTGGAGAATTGGTTGATATCTTAAATTGTTATAGGACGTGATTTTAAGGCGTGACTCGATCAAGAAATAAACCGGCTGACTACACAGCAAGATCGAGGCATGATATTGAAGACAGACCGATCATCATCTGGAAGGAGCGGCCTTCTTATCCGGAAGAAGACTTGAAAAGGTAACTGTTTCCCCTTTGTGACAAAAAAAGAAAAAGTATCTTTCTATATTTTCCTCTTATTAATTTTTAGATCTTACTATATGCATTTGATTTTTGTTTACATATGTTATTTGAGTTTTTCATTTTGTGTTTTTTTAATAAGTTGTAAAATATTTCATATCTAAAATAATTTGATATACTTTTTCAGTTTGGTTTTTCATTTGTATATTTTTTTATACAAATTTTAAATTCTTCTAATTTACCTTATTAAAAGTTTATACTTTTAATGTTTTCTACCATAGTTTTCGTGTTTTTTATGATGACTTTCGTGACAATCGTTTGATTCTAATTATTTTAAAAAAAATTAATTTTTTATTAATTTATAATTTAGTACATCTAAAATATATATATAAATTAATTTTTTCTATTCTATTATAAATAGTTGTATCCGTGCCTTGGCACGGGTTTAAAACTAGTTGAAAAATAAATTTCGATATCGTGCTTGCATGGAGAAGTTGCAAAGGAGTACCTCCGTTAGACTGAACTAGCCCATAAAATCTTGACTTAAAAAAACTATTTAAAAAAATTTATGTTGTTTAAATTTTGCACAAGAACCCTACAACTCAAATTTAGTTTATACGCGCGTTGACTGCAAGTAAGGTTGAATTTTTTTCATTTTTTGGACACAAAATGACTATTTTACCCATGTATTATATATATATATATACTCCACCGTCTATCCAGACCACCGGTACGATATATATATACACCACCGTTCGTCCAGGACACCTGTACAACCACCGCCATCGCTGTTAGGCGAAAAATACTTGATATTTTCGGCCTATTTTCCATATGCTTTCTTGTCATTTATGAGCTATTCATTGCGTAAAATTACTCTTTTCAGGTGATTTTCACTAAGGAGTCGGAAATGACGAGTTTAGAGCAAAAACGATGAAACAAGCATAAAAGTGAAGTTGACCGAGGAAGTTAGTGGCCGCGAGGAATTTACAAAGTAGAATTGGCGGCCGCGAATGTAGCTGAAAGTGTTATACCAATTCTTTAAGAATCGCAGCCGCGAATATTTTGCTCATGGACGTTGGTGGCCGCGAATCCGGTCAGACACGAATAACTCGAGAACTAAACCCAAACAAATGCTCGTTTGGAGTGGAGGGCGGTAAATTCCTTGGCTACGTCGTAAGCCAGTGGGGAATCAAAGCCAACCCAGAGAAGATCTTGGCCCTCAAAAGCATCAATAGGCCACACCCAATCAGAGACGTCCAGCGGTTAGTGGGTCGAATCATCTCTTTGAGCAGGTTCATCTCCCGCTCTTCTGAAAAGAACCATCCATTCTTTAAAATTCTTCGCGATATTAAGAAATTTGAATGGACTGACGAGTGTGATCAAACCTTTGAAAGGCTTAAAGAGTATCTTGTATCTCCTCATTTGTTAGCCAAACCTTTGACAGGTGAGACACTATACGTATATTTGGTAATTACGGATGAGGCGGTCAGCTCAGTGCTGGTTGCCCTACGATAAAAGAAGCATAGGCCGGTGTACTATAGCAGCAAATTCTTCATGATGTAGAGATGCGATACCTGAAAATTGAGAAATTCACTTTGGTTCTAGTTCACACTTCCAGAAAGCTGAGACCTCCTACTTCAAGTCACATTCGATAGTAGTGCTTACTGACCAGGCGCTGCGCCAGGTATTGGAAAAGCCAGACGCTTCAGGGAGGTTGGTAAAGTGGGCAGCAGAATTGAGCCAATTTGATATCAGCTTCCAACCCCAGACTGCCTATCAAGCCCAGATTTTGGTTGATTTCCTGATCGAGAGAAATGACCCAGACAAAGAAGCTCCAGGCTTGGTGCTATGGACCTTGTCAGTCGATGGCTCCTCCATCTCTCAAGGAAGGGGTGCGGGGATATCTCTAGTGATTGCGGAAGGCCAGAAGCTTGATTTCGCCATCATCCTAGATTTCTCAGCATCCAACAATGAGGTAGAGTATGAAGCTCTGATTGTCGGGCTGAAAATTACAAAGGATCATGGGATAGAAAGAATTACGGTGGTAACTAACTCCCAGTTGGTGGTAAGCCAGGTCAAAGGATCATATGAAGCCAGAGTAGAATCAATGATCAAACACCTAGCTAAGGTTAAGGCTCTGACATCTGAGTTCAAGGAATTCAAGCTACAACAAGTCTCGTGCGAGGAAAACACAAGGGCGGGTGTTTTGTCCAAATTTGCAAACGACATGAGAGGCTCTAAGGATCAAAATGTGACCTATCTTTCTAGTAAGTGTAGAGTAATCAACGGGGATGCCGAAGAGATATGCTCCATCGACCCAGCCGAACCCTACTGGCTTAATGAGATTATCCTTTTTCTCAGAGATGACACTTTACTGGTCGATCGGAATGAAGCCAGTTAGCTGCCAGTTACTCCCTCGATTCAGAGGGACGATAATACAAGAGAGCCTTTATTGGTCCCACTAAGAGATGTCTTCGACCGTCGTAAGCTTAAGAGATGCTAGAGGATTTTCATAGCCGTCAGTGTGGGAATCATGAGGGTGGTCGATCCTTGGCAAAGAAAGTTTCCAGAAGTGGGTTTTATTGGCCCATGCTCAATGAAAATGCAAGGAATACATCCTCAAATGCGTTAACTGTCAGAAACACGCTAACATTCCGCACCAACACCCAGCTGAGATGATCCCGGTCGACATTTGTTGGCTTTGACCAATGGGGAATAGATATAATGGGTCCACTCCCATTCGCGACCGGTTAGAGGCAATATCTGTTGGTCGTTGTGGAATACTTTTCCAAGTGGGTCGAGGCCCAACCGGTAGCGAAGATCACAAACAAAGTCATCCAAAATTTCCTTTAGTGAAACATCATTTGCAGATTTCGAGGCTCAAAAGTCCTTATTTAAGACAACGGAATGTAGTTTCAGAGCGCTAGCACCAGGTCCTATTGTTCCGACATGGGCATCAATCAACGTTTTACGTCAGTAGGCTATCCTTAAGCAAATGGCCATGTCGAAGTTATCAACCGCATCTTCATCCAGAACATTCAAACCAGGCTCGACGCCAAAAAAGTAGCCTGGGTCAACGAACTTGATGGATGTTGGGAATAGTGTCCTAAAAAGATGATTCGACAAAATCTGCTTTGGGACTTTCCTTGTGTCACAGACAATCTTTGAATAATACACGATTGATTATTATCATAGGCAAACACTTCTTTATATGCCAATATGTGTTTTATATGTTTCCAATACGTGTGCATGTATTAGAACTCCCCTAATCTATAAGGTTGTTAGGGACTTTGTCATTAGGTGAATGACACATGAAATAAGCCTTAACTCAAGGCCGGATTAGAAACCACTCCAAGCCGATGAGTCCAACAAGCAGTGGGAGTGTTGATTAGGCTCGGTTGAGACTTGAGGGATTACGTCCTTAAGAAGGAGCATCCTGTTTCATGGGGTGTAAAGTGCATAGCTGATGCGTATGTAATACATGAGGGTGCTCGTTGTTATAACGGGTACACTGAGGTGTCCCGCTTGATAAGATTCCTAAATGGGAAAGGAAGTTTCTATACCTAGAAATAGAAACTTCCAGATTAGGAAATATCTCACAGGTCAATGGCGTGAGTAAAGTAATAATCCTTTGACTTGAGATTCCATTGATGCTTTGTGGGCTAACTCTGTAGTCTTTGGTATAAGCTTTAAAGGGTGTCGCCTTAGACAACTGACTCAAGGCTTATACTGGGTCTACACAAGTGGCACATGGAAGTATATGAGAATCGACAAAAGACCTACACTTGCTTAAATGCAAGAAGATCTCTTATTGCATAAGTCGTTCATATGCCATCCTAAACCCTCGGCTGAGGTAGATGATCAAGACATCAAGAAAAGAGTTTCTTGGATTGAGATCAAATGGATATGAAACAAACTTAGCTTTAAGATTGAGATTAGTAGGGCTCTCATTATTCCTATGCCCTAAATCTTAATCAAGAGATGGGTTGGTAGGAGGATTGTACCTCACAGCTGTCATTGGCTGAAAGGTTCTTTCGAATATATATTCATTGTTCGGGTAGGGGTCATACACCTGTTGCTAGATTATGGTCGTATAATCTGTGAACTAATAAAGCGTATTAGTCTCACTGCTAACTGAAAATGAACCTAGGGGGTCACACATAAATGCCCGATTCAAAGGGTATTGAAGGAAAGATCAAATAGTTGATCAAAACGAGACCACACGTGTAAATGTACACGTGTGGCACGTGAGCTTGAGTTTGGGCGTGTGGTCCGATTGTAGAATTGGACCATGTGTTATTTAATTGGAGAATTAATTATAAAGCCCAAATATAATTAATTAAGAGAATTAATTATAAATCCCTAATATAATTAATTAGGAGAATTAATTGTAAAGCCAAAATAAAATTAATTAGAGAATTAATTTTAGCTCGTTAGAATTAATTAGAGAATTAATTCTAATGTCCTTCATGGAATTGATTAAGAGAATTAATTCTAAGTATTTAATTATTTAGTTGTTTAGTTATTCTACTTTGATTAGAATAAATAAATAAATAAATATTAAATATCTTCTATTTATTATTCTAGTAAATATTAATTCTAATATGATTAGAATAAATATTATTAGAATAAGATATTAATTATTATTAGAATAATTAAATATTCCTAATTTGATTAGGAGCTCTTTTCTTGAAGTAATAGATATCTTATTTTGAATAAGAGTCGTATTACTTGGAGAGAAAGGAAATAGAGGAAAAGTCAAAGTTGGAATCCGATTCCAACTAGACTTGAGGTAGTTTGAACCCTAGCCTATATATAGGCTAAGGGGTTCGAGTTTTTCACCTTACGTGTGAACAAGGGGATCACGCTCAATCTGCATAGCTTCAAGAATTTGGGAGAACTCTCTTGCTTTCTTTCTTCTCGTTTTGTTTCTTTCTTTACACATGTTATATCGCTAGCACTTTCCCTAACATGATTTGAATCTAGGTTGGTGTGGATTATTACTCTAGAGAAAAGCTACTATGGAATCTAAAGTAGAAAGAAACTTTCAAGGGACGGGGTTGCCATTACCGCATGAAGCGCGTTTGAGGGAAGCTCAAAATGTGTCAAGAAAGCGACGATTGTTGTAAGTTCTTGACCCTAAAGATTAGAAATAGAAATTGCAAGTCCGATCTTGCTTTTTGGGAAAATTTTTTAAATTCCGCTGCGCTTTCTGATCGTGTTTTTCCCAACAATGGAGTCTTTTGGGCTTACCGAACCACCCCCCATACGGCCACTGGGTTAACACCTTTTTTGATGGTCTATGGGTCCAAAGCCATGATATCAGCTGAACTACTCCATCAAACAACCAGAGTTTCCAACTACCAACTCACTTGGAATGCAGAAGACTGAGCACATGAGTTCAATACAATTGAAGAAGTCCGACAAAAAGGGGTTCCAACGCATGCAACAATACCGAGCCACTATAGCTCGAGGGTACAATAAAGATGTGAGACCCTGAAATTTCCAAATTGGCGACCTTACCCTCAAGAAGGTCGAAGTGACTAAACATATCTAACCTAATTGGGAGGCTCCATACCGCAATGCAGAAATAGGTTAGAACAGAGCTTATCACCTCGAGGGAATGGATGACACCCCCATCCCGAGATCATGGAATACCCACAATCTTAAGAAGTTTTATGTTTAAGTTGAGTTTAAGTGTAAGTCTCCCTTGTACTTGACTTTATCACATCAAAAAAGAAGAACTTTTCAGTCCATCTGAATGTCTCTTTTGTATGTACTGTTTATATTCAAAGTGTTTTCAATTGTTAAGTTGGCATTCGATATTCTATCAATGCTATGCAAGGAGGGTGCAGACCCCCATAGCTAACAATCAAACACTTAGATATAAAGGAGCAATTCTGCAGGCTTTAAAATTGGGTCGGAGTCAACCTCCACCTCGAGCCAGAACTTGACAAAAATAAAAGGAAGACAGGAACTTAAAAAGGAATGTATTTGAGATAGTAACATGAATTCATTAATAGAGAGGGGTCAAACCCCAAGAGTTACAACATTTTTTACAAATTCTAAGGCCCTAATGGCTGAGTACATTTACAAAGACCTAGAAATAAGCACTGAGGTTTTCATCAGCGGCAGTTGGAGGATTTATCACTTTGGGCATTTCTGGGGTCTTCTCAATTGTGGGTTCCACCAGCACCCCCTTTTCTTTGTCAGGTGGATCATCTTCTGGGGGAAGAACTGCTAGTGGAGAGATGGCCAAGGGCATAGTGCCTGCGTCTATTGGGCCGGCCACTTTTGGAGTCCCAGACCTGCTGGCTGAAGTTTTAAACGAGAGTAGCAAGGTCTCTTTGGCTTGTGCAAGTGACACGGGCTCGGGTGGCTCACAATTGCTCTCAGGCCGCTTATTGGTCCAGCCAAAAGGGTGCTGGCTCAGGTTTACTTCCTTGGTGGTGACTTCGGTCGGAGGAGCCTCGGTGCTGGCCTTGAAGCCATCTGGGCCCAACCAGTTATATCTTGAATCCACTGGGATAGCTTCCATCACAGTCGAAAGATCAGTGATTAGCTTGGTCGAGTAGTGCAGAAACTCATCGGGGAGCGGGTGGTGATGATTTATCTGGGATATACATTTCATGAATCCCGCTTCTATGTCAAGTTCCCCCAGCATCCCCGAAATGATGTCGAAAGTTGGGGGCCAGAGGAACTTCAACACCCCTTCGTTCTCAATCTGTGGGGTCAGCTTGTCAAGGGTCCAGAAAGCATGACCGACCCCACTCTTCTACCCTTCCTTGAACCCCTTATTCCAGCCGACCTGCTCACCTTTCACGTAAGCCTTCTCCTTCTCTTTTTGGCCTAGGTCAAGCAGGCTCTGTGTCATAATCAAGCCAATTTCGAGCCTCTCATTTTCTGATTGAAGGCTCTGAATGTTGAGCTCCAGTTTCAACTTGTCCTTAGTGCTTTTCTCGACATGTCTGTTTAGTTTCGCAATAGCTTTGGCATCTTCTTTTTGGGTTGCACGTAGACCCTAATTCTCTTTCTTAAGCCTGCTCGCTTCTTTCCTCCAATTATTGGCATCGAGCACCTGAGGTCGCTCGGCGAGCAATTCTTCTCTGGCTGCTTGAGCAAGCTCCAACCTTTTAGCCGAGTGGTACTCCCTTATGAGTAGCTGTCAAAATGAAGGAAAGTTAGAAGAAAGGGAATGTAAACAAGTAATTCGCAGCAAACGTAGGAATTGAAATATACCTGGCCAAGAAAGGCCACTTTGTTATACGCAAGGGTCCGATTATCTTCCCTTGCCAATTATTGGTGGTTAGCCACCGTCTGGAACGATTATAACAAGGCGACCAACGTGTCACGGTCGATTGTTCCCATTGCTATCCTCCTCTTGGACCCCTCCGCCGTCAAATCAGTCACGCCATGTTGGTAGCGGGGGCCCGACAGTTGCGGAAGGTCCAAGATCCTCTCATAATCGCCCTTAGGAAGTTGGAATCCCGAAGAGTAAGCCCCTTGCATCCTAGCAGACCTAGTAGGTGCCCAGTTGGGGGGAAACGCTAAGGTCGACTTCCCGCGTGTTGCCGTCTTAGTTTGTTTCTCTTTTTGGGGTTACTAGGGGCTTTTCGCTTATCAGTACGGCTCTCCTATGCCTCAACAGGAATAGAGACCGGAGGGGCAATTTTAGACGGGGATTTTGTCTTCATCCTCGCCCCCCGCGTCCTGAGCCACTTCCTCTTGCATAGGGGCCAAAACAGGCGCTTTCACTGTCACCCTGGCAGCATTGGCTTGGTTCGTGAGCCCCGTCTAGGGGTGAACAAAAAAACCAAACCGAGCATAACCGAACCGAACCGAAGGGATTCGGTTCCAGTTTCGGTTAGTGATTTTTTTAGAAAATCGGTTTTAGTTCGGTTTCGGTAAAAATCGATCGATTTTTGGTTTTTACTGAAAACAAACCCTTAGTACTAGTGATTAACATTTTCTTTTTAAGTTTCCAGTATCACACTTTTTAGGTAATAGGCTTTTCAGGAAATTAGGGATCAAATCATTCATAGATTCACAAAAATCAGCTACGCCTCTTTAGGGTTTTTTCAATTCTCAATTCTCCTGCACTGCGGTGCAAGACCACCAAGCCGCCGCGATGAGTCCACCACCAATCGACACCACCGCAGCCGTCCTCCACTGGAATGCAAGACCACTACCACCAAGCCGTCGCCACCTCCACTGTGGTGTAGCACTGCGCACCACCCAGCCACCCATCTGTTGCGAACAACGATTTCTCCAATAAGCCGTCTTTCCTTTGTATAATTGTATTCCAGTTTCTCTCAAACTGCAAAACTTTGTAATTTCTTTACTTTTATGGTTAAACTTTACATTGAAATGCATATAATTAGATTATTTGTATACTTGTATTGTTAGATTTTCAACGTTTTTATTTTTTTTTTAATTTTTTGAAATTGAATCGGTTTTTCGATTTTTTCCCGTAACTGAACCGAAAATTTTTGGTTTTTACCGAACCGAAACTGATCATATTCGGTTCGGTAAATGGTTACCTAAAATCAAAAACCAAAAATTCGGTTAACCGAACCGAAAAATTGAATTTTCGGTTTTTTACCGAATGAACACCCCTAGCCCCGTTAGGTTGGGATCCTGAGGGCGGCCCAGTTGGTGTGGGCAGCCAGCAACCCCTCACTTTGCTTCATCTCTAAATCACCGAGGATCCATGCCCCCTTGCTTTTTCAGCGCTGCCTTTTTCCTGGCCAAGGCTCTCTTTGCAGCTTCATCGCGTGAGGTCGACATGATGGATCCTGTGAATAAGGAGATAGAATGAAAAGGGTCAGCGATAATGAATCGACCCAGGGCCAAATTACGGTAAGAAACTATATTGTTCAAAGAAAATTCAAAGAGGGGGGAAATAACGTGCTTGGCTTAAGGAGATTGACCGTAGCTTTACCAATGGTGAAGTCCATGTGCCTCAACACCCCCGGAGCCCGTCTCGCCTCGACCAAAACGGTCGAATTTATAAAAATTTAAACATCCAAAGGGGCGACCCCCCTAAAAGCTACCAGCAAAGTCTTAGGCCAGGTAATCTCCCTCCGCGGGATTCTAGCCTTCTCAACGTTGTTCCATGTCCTGTGTTTTAGGCCCGACCAGCCTTTATCGGAGTGGATGTACACAAATTTATCCTTCCAATCCTTGCCATGGGAGTATTTCTCTATGTCAAAAATTTTATTCCAGGGTCGCAGTTGCATCTTTACAAACCCCCTCTTATCTGGGGAGGCCACCGCGTCGATCGATGCCACGAACAACGCCGATAGGTGAGCCATGCTTTCCTTTTTCTTTACTAGTCTCATTAGCACCCTGAATGCAGTGAACATGGTCTGGGCATTTAGGAGAAGTTGGATCGGACTGATTTCCAGGAGGTTGTAAAGTTATCCCTTTTGGGCAGTGATTTAGACCCAATTTCAGGTTATACTCGGTGGGCTTGGAGGCTTGCGCTCGCGTCCAATGGGCCCGTGGACCCGGGGCGTGACACCAGAGCCGCTTGTCAGCCACAGGAGCTAAGTGCTATACCGGGCAAAGTGCTACGCACATGGGAGCCACCTCTTGAGCCTGCGGGGCAAAGTGCTACATGTGTGGGAGCCACCTCTAGAGTCCCAACGTAGACGAGTCGGTCATGGGCTATATGTCATGCCACGACGTGGACGTCGCGATTCTGAAGGAGGGGTGATTGTGACACCCCTGTCCCACATCGGGAAAGTATGAGAGTCAAGTTCAGTATATAAGTTAAAGAGTCTAAGTATAACCAATGGATATCCCTTTTGGGCAGTGGTTTAGGCCCAATTTCATGTTATACTTGGTGGGCTTGGAGACTTGTGCTCGCGTCCAACTGGCCCGTGGACCCGGGGCGTGACATCTAATTGGAACGGGGATCTGTAGCGCCCGAAACGGTGGGCCACCACATCACGCACTTAAACTAAACCCGCATATGAGATAAAAATCTATATATGAGCCCAAGTTTAAGCGAACGGGGACCTACACTCACATACTAGGCTAAGTGGGGTTAAACACGGACAGATATGGCAAAAACAAATAACAAAATACGGAAGCAATAAACAGGATCAACGTAGAAGCTCAGCACGAGCCTACAAACATACATACATGGCCATCACGGCCCAAAAATACATCAAGTATCCAAAAAGAGTATCACAATACAATTCTTATACATAGCCATATCAAATACAAATTGTAATATCCAAAAGGTGCAAAATATGTATGTAGACTCGACCTAAATAAGCTAGTATGACATAACGACGCACTTGTCCACCTAACTTGAGCCAACCTGCAATTAAAAGGGTCAGTCACAACTCGACTGAGTGAGGGGGCTAACGCACACCCACACACGTATACGTATATAGAGCATAACACTTAACAAAAGAAGGTTATGAATCGGAGCTAGGGTTTTGCATACCAATTCATTTTCAAAGACATATCATAATATACATAAAAGAAAGTCTAATCCAATTCATAATCCAACATAAACAAAAACGTAAATATATGCCCTGTAAGTATTCCAACCTTTACACCTCTTAACATAGCATAAAACCGAAATCATTAATACATATCCTCCACACACCCATGGTGTTTCGGGAATCAAACCCTCTCCACCTACATTACTTTTTGCACACGGGGTAGCAAGCCCACATCGTACCTTCTCCGGCATTCACCATAGGCATAGAGCACTACGCCTCTTCAACCTCCAAGAGTCACACGTAAGTACTCTGTGTGGGAATTGTGCACAGGCTTAATCCCGACGACCCTTGTAGCACCCCGAGCAATGGGCACCACATCCCCCGTACTATAGCCCAACACGTGTAGCCAAACAAGGACTCCGTACATGCACCAAGCCATAGCGAACGTGAGACAAACAAAATCAAAACCCTAGGCCAGGCGGTCTAGACCCTAATACAGAGCATATAACAATTCAAATACATGAGCGGAAGCAATATGATCTAAACGTGCAAATATACATACATACAATACACTAGCATCTCTTAAATCAATTATACATACCATGCCACTACGGGCCAAATTAAATCATAAGAGATTGCTCTCAATATCGAATCATAATCATATACATAGGTTCAAAAGCTCAAGAGTACAAGATAAGCTAAAAGAGATGCATGAGACTCGAGCTACAAGACCTAAAGACTCAAAAGAAAGACCGCCGCCTAGCACGAATCACTTCAGTACCTACAACTCAAAGAACAAGGAGGAAAAAGAGAGAAACAATGAGGGTCAGTCCTAAAGACTGGTGAGGGGGCTAACACACGCACCTGTATACGTATAGAGCAAATCACGTATCAAAATCGTAACAATCCATGAACCGGGGATGGTTTTTTCACACCAACGTTTCATAGATTCAGGATAAGACAAACAAACTCGGCAAGTTCAAGTTTTTCCCAAGCTCCTCATGTCAAGACAAGATCAAGTCAAGCAAGTTCAAATCAAAACAATCCTACCTCAACTCTGGTGATGGAAGGGTGGATCCTACCCTTAACCATCCAAGCAAGCAAGTGGGTTGTAAGTTTCGCGACACTCACAACCATAGGACTCCATTCCCCACCAACCTCCTAGTGGGTTTCGGTTTATCCTTTCAAGTGGAGATCATACATATGAGGTGAGTCCGCAGATGCTCCTTACCCACAATCTCAGGGGCCCATCAAGTCAAGTACAAGTTCATGTTTAAGGAACCTATCTTTCAAGGTTATTTTCTCGCTACAAGTTCAAATGTACCTCAAAGTTTTTCAGAAACAAGTCAAAACATAGCTTATATACATATAAAACGTTTTCAAGACTCGTGACAAGTGGGACAAGCCTTCAGAATACATATCAAGTACGTATCTATCATATAATATACATATTTCGCATGTGGGTTTCAAAACAAGTAGGGTTGTAGGTCACTTTAACTAAAAGAAAGAAAACCTCACCTTCGAGACGTAACGGAAACAAAAGGAAGCAAACGAACGCCTATGGAACCACCTCATCACCAACGGGATAATCCCCTAAACAATAAATGTAACAAGAGATACCCTTAGACTCAATATGAACCAATTAGACGCTCAGTAAATGCATATGAATGTAAATATTGCGAATGAAATGCAACAAGGTAGCACCTAAGTCATATCAAGCCATATCAAGTCATAACTCGTATAATTCACGTCAAATGAATCCATAAATTTCATGTAACAAGGATAACACATCATATAACATGTTAACAATGTAAACATATCATAAAAAAAGCAAAGAGATATCACATGAATCGAATAAACGAGGCATAAGTACATGCATGCACGTAGGAGAGCATCAAGAGCATATCTTGTCATATATCGTGTATAAATGCATCGAAATCACATTATATATTCATAATAAAGCATATAACACATAATACATAAAGTTAACAAAGCATATGAATCGAAAAGGAAGCTAAAGGATCACACAACACGTAAAAAAAAAGGAACGAACACACAAAGCAACAACAGCGTCGCGACCGCACCACCTCTCACACATGGAGAGGTCGCGGCCATGCCACCACTCCAGGTACGCAACCTGGAAGCATGTCACAACTGTGACACCTTCAAGGCAAGAAAGGGTCACGGCCGCGACAACAACACAACCGCGACACAGCGACCGCAACAAAGGCAAGACAGCTGTGTGCTCAAAGAGCTGCAAAACAAGGATGAAGTAGGGCCAAACTGGGGAGAGAAGAAGGAGACTCAAAGCAGAAGCAAAGTAACAATAAAAACAAACAAAAACATCACAAATTTGGCCTTAAAACTGCAGCTAATCGCAGACATGAAGCAAGGAAGTGAAAGTGTTCATATATGCAACATATTTCAAGTTTCATAAAGTGTAACCATGGTGGATCAATATGCAACAAATTACCGTGAAACCCATGCTTAGAATCACAACAAGGAGGTCGTGTAGAACATATATCTAGCTTCAAACCAAGAAATGCATCAAAGATTCACAAGAATTCATAAAAAATGCTCCTAACCTTTACTATTCATGGTCTTGATCATTACATGCTCAAAACTCCATGAAAAATAGCAAATCATAGCTTAAAAGATACACAAGAGAGTGGAGAACAAGAATACATACTCATCTCTTAAATTAGAGAAGAAACGGAGAAGATACGAGCTTGAATGTGCAAGAAGTGAATAGTGTCGGGTGCCCTTTTTCTTTCTCCTTCCTTGGTCTCGGTTTGCAGCACTTTCCTCCCCTTTCTTGTGTAGTAGCCGAGTTTGAGGGATAACAAAGTGAGATAGGGTTTAATTAGGAGTAAGTGGGTTCAAGAATGGGTTAATTTGGTTAAGAAATGAGTGAGTTATGTCAAAAACCATCAAAGGTGGTCATCAAGCGGGTGAGACTCGGTTCGGGTAAAATTTGAAGGTTCAAACGGGCTTACAAAAATACAAGAATAGGTTCTTTAGCTCTCAATTTTCGATGCGAGTCCAGCGATACTTCCGGAATTCAAATCCGAATTCCCGAGCTCAAGTTATGCCTTCCGGAACCCAAGACGCGCTAAATTCTCATTAGGCCCTTAAGTCCCTAAACAAACAAATCGGTTTAAAAACCATAACAAACAAACTCAAAAACAAGAAATGAGCTTATACATACATTCATAAATCATGTATTTCATACATAGCAAGTTATCACAAAAATTGAATTCAAGTTCGAGCACATACGAATCAAATTTCTAAAGCAACGAGCATAAACGTTCAAAATTCAAAACTTCAAGAATTTAATTCATATAATTCAAATTAGCACGTAATCAATTTAATAAACATATAATCGCATAATTAAATAAATTAAATACGCACTTAGCACTCTCATGACGACATACCTGTACGGACGAAAAATCGAAGCGTCACAGCCCTTGCCATACGGTATGTCCTTGCCCACAATTCCGGAGGCCCAAGATACTTTACCTTACCATATACCTATGTTTCAAGGCTTATCTCGCACATATCATATCATATACGTAGATAAGGCATTGAAAAGGTAAGCTTACATATGCTCATACATGTACCCTTTTTTATAAAATTTAAACGTATTTATAAGATCTTAAACGTAGCTTATAAACATGTATTTATATATAAGATATACAGTCGTATGCGGGGTGAGAAATCAACATATAATAGGCCATAGGTCGCTTAACTAAAAGAATGAATCCTAAGCCTCACCTTATAACAAAATCGTAGAAGAAGAAGGACCAAAACTGGCAAACAAACACCTAGGCCTTGGGCACGACGTCCTCGGGAAGTGGCTCTGTGACAAACAAACATAATACCCGAGACTTAGACTCGATTATGTACCAAATAGATTCCCAACAATGTATATGAATGCAACGTATGCATATGAGGTGCAAGAATGTAACATTTAAGTCATTCATGATCATATCTTGCATATAACGTATCATATCAATCCATAAACTTAATACAAGAATCATAACACATAATTCAACATGTTAAAGCCACATACGAGTCATGATCGAAGTGGGAGAAAGAGCATACATAACAAATAAACGAGCAAAATCCACATACACAAGCAAGAGTGGGGCTAATGTCCATAAACCACACAAACGGTCGTTAGCTAGGGCAGATTTCCTACACTAGAGTAACTGTTATTAGTACCACATACACTAACGGGTCCTAACCCCTGTTAGCAAGGTTAGGGAGTTGGGGTAGAGGTAACGCCCGTTACCTCTTGGCATACAAGAATGCCCTAACGTGCGTTAGTGGGCTCTGGGTGTTGGGAAACACGAATCAGAAAGCAGCGGAATTTAAAAAATTTTCCCAACAAAAGGACCTTGAACTCGCAATCGTGTAACCAAATTCGTAAAGATAGAAAACTTACTTTTCTTTTATTCTTTCTTGAAGCGTTTCAAGCCACCCAAGAACGCTCTTCTCGCGGCTTGATCCCCTCTCCTTGGTAAAGCTCGAATCTTCAAACTTCTAACTTGAAGTCTCTAGAGAAAGTCCACCAACTTGATCACAATCTAACTAGTAAGGATGCTAGTTCTCTAGTTAGTGTTTAGGCTTAACCTAGGGTTTAATTTAATCTTGGAGAAAGGAAGGTGTTCAACACATGAACCAAGAATTGTCAATTAGCTCTAAAGGGGAGCATGAGCTCCCCTATATATAGGAAAGGGGAGGGACGGCCGAACCTAGTCCTAATGGACAAAGGATTTGGTCCCTCTCTCTCCTATTACTTGATCATCAAGTATTTTCCAACTTTGACTTTGAATTCTATTTCAAGTCAACTTTTAATAGAGCTAAAAATATCCAAACTATTTTTGGATAATTTTATACTTTATTTATTATAAAAATAAATAACTTATTTTATCTAATTAATTAATTCATAATTAATTAACTAGATTATTTTCTCCAAAATTAGACTTTCTTTTTAATTCAAAATTAAACCAAAGTCTATTAAATAATTAACTAAATTAATCATTTAATATATATATATAAATTCACGTGTGTGACACGTGTCACAAGGACACGTGTCACTCACGTGACACACACGTGTGGCTTCACACGTGTGGAACCCTCTAGGCCCGATTAACTCGTTTAATCATTTTCAAGCCTCAACTCATGTAACCAAGTTGTTGTGTGTGACCCTCTAGGTTCTCAATTCAATTAGCAGTGACCCTAATTAATTAATTCACTAATTAATTAATCAGTCCACAGATTAAACGACCATAGTCTAGCAACAGGTGTTTAACCCCTAGCTGAATTGGAATGTTTGGATTCGACAGAACCTTTAAGTCATTGATTCATGTGAGATACAATCCTCCTACTTACTATCTCTCAACCAAGATCTAGGGCAAGGGAATAATCAGAACCCTAATAATCTGGTCTTAAAGCTAAGTGCATTTCATATCCATTTGATCTCAATCCAAGAAACCCTTTTCTTGATGTCTTGATCTACTGCCTTGGCCAAGGACTCCATATGGCATATGAATGACTTACACAATAAGAGATCACCTTGCAAATGCAAGTGTAGGTCCTTTCTTGATTCTCATTTACTTTCATGAATCACTTGTGCAGCCCCAGCATAAGCCTTGAATCAGTTGTCTAAGGCGACACCCTTTAAAGCTTATACCTAAGACTACAGAGTTAACTCATAAAGTGAGAAGGAACCTCAAGTCTAAGGATCAATTAATCACATCAATGACTCGTGAGATATTTCCTAATCTGGAAGTTTCCATTTCCTGAAATAGAAACTTCCTTTCCCATTTAGGAATGTTCTCACACGGGGCACCTCAGTGAACTTACTTATTAAAGTAAGCACCCTCATGTATCACGCACGTATCAACTATACACTTTGCACCTCCATGAAACAAGGTGGTCCTTCTTAAGGGCGTGATCCCACAAGCAAGCCTTAGAGGAGTCAAGTTGACACTCCCACTGTCTGTAGGACTCATCGGCTTGGAATATTTTACTAATCATGACTTATGTGATATAGGGCTCGTTTCATGAACCATTTCACCTAAATGGTAGAGTCCTAAAGTCATCAGGATTAGGGGAGTTCTCATACGTGCACAGCTAAAGTAAACGCATACCAAACAAGAGCATATAAAGAAGTGTTGCCTCAATTCGTTAATTTATTCAAAGATTGTCTGTGATTACAATAAGGAAAAGCACAAAGCGGATATACAATCGGCTTTCTAGGGCACTATTCCTAACACTGGGGCTAAAATGTGCGAGGTTCAGCCCCTATTTTCCCCTGCGAATCATCAAGGCAGTAGCTTAGGCAACATAATAAGGCATGTAAGAGCAGAAAAATCACACAATTCAGCACTAAAAACTGACAATAAACCAAGCCACAACAAGAGCAAACAAGGAGCAAGGAAAGAGGGTTCAAGACTTCAACATATTCTTGCATTCAAGCTTTGTGCATTAATGGAACTTCATTAAGACTCAACTACCAACTAATACGAGAACATAAAAGCATTAATGAAGTTCTTGTGGTCATAAAACATTCCTCGAACCAAGAATTAACACAAGAATATGCATATGATTCATACATGAACTCAAACCCTTACTATTCAATACTATTCATCATCTCTAGCAAAACCCAAGATTCTCTAGCATATAATAAGAAATATATTGATTAAAATGAGTGCAAGAAAGAGAAGAACAAGAATCCACTCTTACCTTTGAAGTTGGAGAAGAAAAAGGGATCAAATGAGCTCTTAGGTCCAAGAAATGATGGGTTTCTTCTTGTTTCTCTTATTCCTTGCTTTCTTTTTTGCTTTGGTTCATGTATGAGGGAAATGAGAGAGTGAGAGTTGAGTCTTGGTCAATATAGGTCCAAGAAATGGGTCAAGTGGGGTGAAAAAGGGTCGGGTCAAAGATTCGGTCCATCTAGATCAAATTTTAGAACGTTAGGAGTCCGAACAGCTTCAGAAAAATATAAAGCTTATTTCGTTGGATCTGAATCATTGAAATGAGTCCAACGAAGAAGTCAAAATTCGAATAAGAATTCATGTGCTCATGTTTTTTTCAAAAAGGACTCAAGAATGGCCGATTTTGTAAATAGGCCCTACACTTAAGAAAAAGTGCAATTAAGTCCACCAAGGTTCCAGACAAGTCCAAATCATATTAAAATCATACAAAAACACCCTTATCTCATTTATATCACATAATTCATGAAATTAGCTTGCTTAGGAATTAAATTCATACCATATAATCTCATAATTCATAAGAATTCATATCATATAAACACTTAGGGCATAATCTTGGCATTCAGAGCAAATAATTCATATAAAATCATATAAGTATTGAATAAAGAAGTAGATATCAAATATATGCGTCAAATAAAGTATGAAAATAAATACAATTATGGAAGAATAAACTCAGACGTGGCATGAACCTGTACGTACGATCAGATGGGGTGTTACAGGATTGAGGGAGGCGAAAGCCATATTCGATATCCTGAAGAGACATCGCTATACATCCCTTTGGTGGATTACCCATACTCTGCCCCTGAGTCGGTCGGATCACTTTGAACCACCTAGGGAGGGTCTTCCAACCTCTCAGTTGGTTTTCCGCGAGTTTTCTTTTCGAATTAGTCACCGTGGATTCAAACTTATAGTAATATTTAAGGTACCATTGTATGCCTTTCCTTTTCCCCTGCTGGGATGACCCTGCGTCTGTTATCCTACTAGCCCTTCTTCTTTTGGAGCCGGTTCCGGCGAAGAAGATTCCTCGTCTTCCCCCCTCATCCCTTCCTCCTCCCTCAGGGACATTTCCTCAATCTCGCAAGTAGCATCTTCCAACACGTCAGATGCCACACCGGGCTCGTCCTCAAAATCAGATAACAGGGTATCGGTCCTAATCGGCTTATAGACCTCTGCCACTTGTGGGTTGGCTGTGGGGGGCTGAGCAGTCGTCGTCACTTGTGGGGGAGCCACAACGGAAGGGTTATTCCCTTCACCCACTGTCATGTTTCGCCCCAGCACTTCATCGGCTTCCTCCTACCTATTTCTTCCAGGGCGTTTTACGCCGATTACTTCAATGGATGTCTGGGAATCTGAGGATTTATCCCTTAAGCCAGTGGAGGCACCTGAGGGTGTTTTTGTGGATTTTTGGTGGGCCATTGAGTAAGGCCTAGAAAGGATGAAAGGAGATACAAAGGGAAAAGAGTTGAAGTTTAAGAGATGTACCTCTTAAGAAGTTTGAATTTCTCGCCTAAATGTAGTACGCTGAGAGAAATGCGCAGAAATGCTTTAAGCTTTCTATCAGTTGTTAGGGTTTGCACAAGGTGAAAAAGGGGGAAAGAATTGCTCAAGTCTTAGTTTTATATGATGGAGAGATGTAATTAAGTTTAGTAGTGTGGTAACCGGCCCATTAATTGACCATTAACTGCCTTATACAACCGCCACTCTCCACCCCTCTGGAGACATGCAAAGGTATTTTGAAATTCGAAATGTCAATCATTACTCTGGCCCACGTGCCCGGCATGCGAACCACTTGCATGACCTTCATGCAGTGCGTTCCAATTGTTTAATTGAGAGCATTCTGGCACCTAGCATTTGTCGAAGTCGTGGGTCGATGGAACTACCTCGCTCGCTCAGCCCGAGTCATTAGGTCTATTATCATGCCTTACATAACATTCGACTTGGGGGGAAAGATGATGGGGCCATATTTGGTGCTGATGATGTGTGTGCCACGTGTCGGCCAACATGAGCCTTGGTCAGCCAACTCAGTCCACGTCATCCGCCGGGTGCTCGATCGTCTAATCGACCCAACACTAAAAGCCTTGCTCGCTAGGCCTTGTATCGACTGCATGAGCACTCGCATGCACCTCGACCCACGTACCTTCATCGACCGGGAGGTCGCTCGAGCCAACCACCATATCGACCCGAAACAAGCAAGTACATGCGCATTAATTGCAGTTCCCCACCTCCCTACAGGATGCATCAAATGAGCCCCATACACAGTACCACGTATGTGGTGCTTTAGGCAGTGGGAATATTGCTTTACCGAAAAAGCACTGTGCACCTTAGGTGACGTAGTCTGGAAAGGAAGCCGGATCCACACCTCCCGCAAGGTGTACCCTTACACACAGGCTCCCAGCTTATAAAAGCAATCTCCTCCCCCAACAGGGTAAGTATTCACACTCATATACTCTGAACCCCATTCTTAGCACAAGTTCATTGCCTGACTTGAGTATCGGAGTGCCAAAACGGGTCCAAACCCCATATTCCTCCGTTTTGGCCTTAAGCTCACGTTTGCTCTTCTTTTCCAGTTCAGGTGATCCAGAGTCCTTCTACGTGTATAAATTCTTGGGTGATTGGGAGTCTTAATCGGCCGTCCAGCATATAGCCAGATTTTGACACCATCTTAATGATTTATTATGAGATACGTGTTGGAATTCGTCAACCCCAACGCAATGAAAATGAAAACTTTTGGGGATTATAAATACAATTTTATCGGAATTCCAATTAAGGTCAGCCTTTGATTCAAGATTTACAATTTAAACGAAAGAAGTAAGATCCAAATACCTATCTCGCTTCCAGTTGATGGCACTGATAAGAAGGTTTTTCAAAACCTATCCGGTCTCCTCCTATCCGATCTGCCTCCAAGAACTCCACGCGAAATTCCTCTAAGGTAGTCCATGACCCGTAATTGAACAACTATTCAATTAGCACACTAGAACACTAATTGGATATTGATTATCCAATAGTATTCTCAATACAATATTTAGAGATAAAGAGAAGAGAAAAAGTATGTCTTGGAAAGAAAGCAGAAAAGAAGAAAAGAACGACTTAATGAATTCTTTTCATAAATCTGTTTAAATACTTAACCCTAGGTCAAAAACCCTATGGGCTAGTTATGGGCTTTAATTCAATTACTGCTAATTAAATTAAAAACCCAATATTCATTTTAATTAGTGGACTAATTTGATTACATTAATTAAATCACAAGTCCAATATCTAATTAAATTGGCAGACTTAAAAATTAATTACTCTTAAATTTCAAGCCCAATTTAATTTAACTCTTTAACATCTATTCTCAATAGCTTAACAATTAAGCATAAATTAATTAATATATTTATTAATTAATTACTCTTTCATATTATAAATTAAGACCTTATTATTCCAATTAAATTAAACAATTAAATGAGTTAATTCGTGAGCAAGAAAACAAAGTCCACTAGGTTTATGAAACCCTAGGGATTTTCGAACCCCCTCTTATAAATACAAGGGTGGGTGCTTCTCTTATTCTTTAGACCAACACTCACGAAGTGTTAAGTTTTTTGAGAAAATCTAAAAGAAAAGTTTTCAAAGCAAAAATTATCCTAGCCTTAACACAAGCCATAGAACTAGCATTCTCACTCGTTTGGTCGTGTTCTAGGTCTGGTGTGGATACGCTTTGGAGGGCTTCCACTTTGGAGTCTAATCCGAAGGCCGTTCGAGGGATTCCACTTGAAGGGTGTTTGTTAAGCGGTAACAACATCACAAGAAAGCTTCAATTAAAGTGAGTTTCCTTTTACACCCAACGTTATAGTACGAAAATTGCAAGACAACGATTAAAATTTTGAAAAATTTTAAACTTCCGCTGCTCATCTCTTTCGTGTTTTCCAACAAGTGGTATCAGAGCCACCTTGCAACGTCCGTATTGTATCTTTACTGCTTTCTAAATTTTGATGAAAATTCTTAAATTTGAGTATATGTTGTGTATTCATGGTTTTTCTTTGAAATACGAAGTTTCCGGATCAAAACTGTTTCTTAAAAATTTGTGAAAAATTGTTTTCGTTTAAATCTAGTTTTAAGCTAGTTAAATTCGGATTTGTTTGAACTGTTTTAATTCAAATTTGGATTGCATGAATTTGGTGAAATTGTGAAATGAAAAATTTACGGAACGGGTCAACTCGCGCGTGGGGTTACGCGCATCAAGTACGCATGGGGCTGTATCAAGCAGCCCCGCACCTGCCGAGACCCGCCGTGTGCGGTCATTCCGCCCAGCTTTGCAGGGAGCGCCTGCTTACAGGCGCACGGACGTGCGCTTCGCTAACGGGCGTCTCCAGCACCCGCCTAGCACAGCCCGTGGGCTGTGTGCGCGTTGCTGCCCGCTCGCGTGCACTTGCGGGCGACGGCCGCGCGCCTCGCACGTGCTGCCCCGAACCATTTTCGTTTCTTGTTTTTCCAGTTTTGTAAAATCCCTTTTGTGAAATTTGATTTATTTTAAAATTAGATTTTAATTTTTTGAAATTATTTATTTGAAATAATTATAAAATTTGGGATTTTATGAATTAAAGTCAAGTTCTAATTTTCGAGAAAATATTAAATATCACTTTGAATGATATTTAAGATAAAAACTTAATTTTGAATTAATTGTTGTTTTGTCTAGATCCGGTGATTCGATTTTGAATAAATTCTTGAATAATTAACTAGTATTCAAATTATTTAAGTTAGTTGTAACTTGAAGTCAAGGGAATTTTAAATTTAATTTGTAAATTTAAATTCAAGCGGAATCATGGGTTAGTCTTATGTATGGTTTTAAATTCTGCACATGGATGATTTCAATTGGGGTCGGAGCCCCATAGTTGCGCGTTTTTAATTGGGGTTGGAGCCCTACTTATGTGCGTACTATTATATGTTTACTATGTGGCGTTCTTTATTATTGTTTTTGGGCCGGGGTATACCCCGTGTACTTATTTATGGTTAATATGAAAATTGAGCCATATTACTTTATGTAAAGAGAGTAGAACTTAGGAAGTGAGGTTTTTATTTTCATTTTGGAGACAAGCACCCATGGAATAAGAAGGATTCACAAGGAGCACTTAAGGAACGTGACCATAAGAAGACCCCTCAAAATGTTTAGGAGGGTTTCTATTAAATGTAATAGATAGGTCGTTTTTCCATTAAATTTTGTACTCCTATGTGATATGAATTGTCTTATGTGGCATGAATGTTAGAACTAGTGATTTTGGAGTGGCTCCCAAAATCACATATAAGATAGGATACCCATGATCATCTTATAATTAGTATCATACTAGGACATGTTATATGCTAATTGCTTCTGTGATGCACTTTATGTGAAACTGCATTAACAAGGAAATTAAAATTTGGATAATATTATATGTTGGTGAGGTCACTCGAAAATCCCATTTAAATATTGAGCAAAATTCGAATAAATAGTTGTTTTATCACGGTAATAAAATTCCTAGCATTCCATCAATAGGATTTAGGACTTAATAAGTGAAACTAATTGCTGTCTCACGAGTCGTGGGGTAATTAGTGTAGCTTATTAACTCTTAGTTTCCTCATTAATTATTTTAAATAATTAATATTTCTTGACCATTTTAGAATGGGCAATATCTCACGAATCGTGGGTCGTTCTGGACTAAGTCTGGTTAAGATCTTATGATTGATGGGTCCTGCTCAACACTAAAGTAGATATGGATGTCTCACGAGTCGTGGGTCCATGATTGAAAGATTAGTGATGCAAAAATATTACTAGGAATTCCTTGGGGATGGAATCGGTAATTCGTACCCACCTAAAGATTCTTAGACCTTTGGATGCTCACGAGTCGTAGCTCCAAAACTAAGAATGCTTGGGATCCTAGTACCCATTGAGAAAATAAGTTTCTTCTAAAGTCATTGGGATTTCTAGACTTTCTAAAAACAATGGGAGAACATATTTCTAAAGACCTTGATAATATGTAATCGTTATTATTCAGCACGCCCATGATTGCTTTGTTTTTCCATTTAGGTTGTAGTTCTGTGATTCTCTACAATTGAAATGGCAACCAAAAACCCTTTGGTATCCATCCTCGAATCAAACAAGTTGACGGGGCCCAATTACTCTGATTGGCTTCGGAATCTAAAGATCGTTTTAGATTCTGAAAAGAGAAGATATGTTCTCTTCGAGACAGAGCCCATCACTGAAGGCGAGGCTCCAACTCGGGCCGAAAGAGAGGCAATTGCGAAATGGTCTGAGACAATCTTCAAGCCCGTTGGCTCATGTTGGCCAACATGTCTCCGGACATGCAAAGGCAACACGAGTCAATGTAAGACGCTTGGGAGATTTATAGCCATCTCGAGCAATTGTACCGTCCCAAAGAGCGTGTTTTAAGGTACAACACCTCTAAGGAGATCTTTCATCTCAGAATGAAAGAAAGTACAAGTGTCTATGAGCACGATCTCATCTTTCTTGCTTTGAACGAGAAACTGACCTCCATGGAAATAACACTGAGTGAAGAACACGCCATGGATTTGTTGCTCGCATCGCTTCCACCATCATTCAATCCTTTCGTGCAAAACTTTAACATGAATCATCCTCATGCCACTGTAGCTGAGTTGATTAGTCAGCTTGTGACTGCTGAAGACACGATCAAGAAGGGTCGCAAAGTAATGATGGTCACTTCCTCTTCTAGGCCTTCTAAAGGCAAAGGAAAGAAAGTTCCCAAGAAGAAGGGATCTCTTAAACCCGATGGAGGGGTTAAAAAGAGAAAGGCCAGGAAGAGAAAGGATCAGACAGAGGACATTTGCCATCATTGTGGCAAGAAAGGGCATTGGAAGAGGAATTGCCAAGAGTACAAGGATACTCTAAAGAAATGCGTGTTTATTGTTGAAGTAAATCTATCTATTGATTCTAATTCTTGGGTACTTGATACCGCCTATGGAGCTCATATATGTAATGATGTACAGATGCTAAATGAGGTCCGACAGCTTGAAGAAGGAGAATGCGTCTTGAAAGTTGGGAATGGATCAAGTGTTCAAGCTCAAGCCATCGGGAAGTGTAGATTAGATTTAGGTGTCTTTACTTTAGTTTTGAACAGAGTCCTTTATGTACCTTCTATTATTCGTAATATCATTTCCATTCCAATACTTGATTGTGAAGGTTATGAGACTTTTTCTAGAAATGGAAACTTTTATCTTAAGAAGAATAAAACTTCTGTTTGGCTCGGTACATTATCAAATGGACTTTATACAACTAAAGATACTAATATTTTGAATATACAACAATTAAACCAACGCAAAAGAGATGACAAGATCTCGGCTTCTTTATGGCACGCACGTTTAGGCCACATTTCTAAAGACAGGATTGCTAAGTTAACTAAGGATCATTCTACGACAATGAACTTAAAGAGTTAACTCATTGTGAATCATGTCTTAAAGGAAAGATGGTCAAAACTCCCTTTAATGGTAAAGTGGAACGTGCCACTAAAGTATTGGATTTAATCCATACTGATGTTTGTGGACCACTTAGTGTAAGTACGAGAAACAACCATCAGTATTTCATAACCTTCATAGACGACTTTAGTCGTTTTGGTTATGTGTACTTAATGAAGTATAAATCCGAAGCCTTTGAGAAATTCTTGGAATTTCAAAAGGAGCTTGAGAACCAAACTGGTCACAAGATTAAGACACTTCGATCTGATCGAGGTGGCGAATATCTAAGTGACGAATTCCTTAGTCATCTCAGAGATAATGGAATTATCTCTTAGTGGACTCCACAGGGAACTCACTTCACTGAATTTTCACCTTCATTCTGGGGTTATGCCTTAGAATCAGCAGTTAAGATTCTGAATCTTGTTCCCTCCAAATCTGTACCCAAAACCCCATTTGAAATGTGGTTTAGCAAAATCCCTAATTATTCTTACTTAAGAATTTGGGGTTGTCCTGCTTACGTGAAGAGGATAGTGGGAGATAATCTTGAAGCTAGATCAAGCTTATGCAACTTCATAGGATATCCTAAAGAGTCAATAGGATATTATTTCTACGATCCTCTTGATCAAAAGGTCTTTGTGTCAAGAAACGCCACCTTTCTTGAGGACTCGTTCCTTAAAGAAAAGAAAGGTAAGATCACAGAACTCAAAGAGGTTCGAGACCAAGGTCCCACACCAAGTTTGAAGACTGACGTCCCTCAGCCAATCGCAGAGAGTGATACACACGAAAATCCTCCTCTAGTAAGACGTTCTGAATGCATTCCTAGATAACCAGAGAGATGGTATGGTTTTCTCCACCAAACATCTCAAATGGATAATGATCCATTAACTTATGAGGAGGCACTGTTAGATTCAGACTCTGAACAGTGGAGACATTGACAAAGACATTTACATGGAGCAACCCATGAGTTTCACATTCAGTGGGAGCGAACAAAAGGTTTGTAAGCTCCAACGCTCAATCTACGGATTGAAACAAGCTTCTAGGAATTAGAACATTCAATTTGATGAAGCAGTCAAATCGTTTGGCTTTATTCAAAATTCGAATGAATCCTGCGTGTACAAGAAAGAATTGGAAACCTCGGTTTAATTTTTGATACTTTATGTGGATGACATCCTTCTCATTGGGAATGCGAAGGATGACATGAAAGTAACAAAATCTTGATTATTTTGAGATGAAGGATCTTGGTGATGCATCCTAAATTCTCGGGATAAAGATCTATCTAATAGATATAGGAGATTGTTAGGATTATCACAGTCGGTTTACATAGATAAAATACTAAAGAGGTTTAGTATGGAAAATTCCAAACGTGGAAAACTTCCAATGGGCCCGGGAACAGTTCTTTCGAAGAAGCTGTGTCCTAAGACTGAACTTGAAAAGTCCAGGATGTTAAAAATTCCTTATGCATCAGCTATAGGAAGCATAATGTATGCGATGCTATGTACTCGACCGGATGTGGCTTATGCAGTTAGCGTGACTAGCTGATTCCAATCTGACCCTAGTGGAGGTCGCTGGACTGCTGTAAAGAACATCCTTAAGTACTTAAGAAGAACTAAGGATTTGTTCTTGGTTTATGGAGGCCAGCAATCATTAGAGGATATTGTGATGCAAGCTTTGCATCAGACTTGGATGACTTTAAATCCATGTCAGGATACATATTCTGCTTGAAAGGCGAAGCAGTGAGTTGGAAAAGTTCCAAGCAAACGACCACTGCAGATTTGACCAATGAGGCCGAATACTTAGCTGCAAATGATGCATCTAAGGAAGGTGTTTGAGTAAGAAACTTCATCCACGAGCAGGGTGTAGTTCCTAGTTGAAAGGGTCACATCGACAGAGAACATGACAGATCCACTTACTAAAGCCCTTAGTCAACAGACTTTCGAAGGACATCTTCAGAAGATGGGTCTTAGATTAGCACCTGAATGGCTTTGACGGGCAAGTGGGAGATTGTTAGGAATAGTGCCCTTAAAGCAGATGTTTGCTTTACTATTTCCTTGTAAAATCGCAAACAGTTTTTAAATAATAAACAAGATGATTTTGTTCATAGGCAATCACTTCTTTATGTGCTTATTTATGTCTGTTTGGGTTGACTGTGTTTTACATGTATTGAACTCCCTTAATCCGATGAGGCCGTTAAGAATTTTGTCGTTATGGGAACGACACATGAAACAAGTTCTTAACTCCATAGGCGAGGATTAGAAACTTCTCCAAGTCAATGAGTTCGACAGAGAGTGGGAGTGTCGACCTTGACTCTGCTGAGACTTGCTTATGTGATTATATCCTTTTGAAGGATCACTTAGTTTCATGGAGTGATAAGTGCATACGTTGATGTGTTCATAATACATAAGGGTGATTGTTACAAGAACTTCATCACTAAGATGTCTCGCGTGGGAACATTCCTAAATGGGAAAGGAAGTTTCCTGAAACTTCCAGATTAGGAAATATCTCACAGGTCAATGATGTGATTCATTAATCCTTAGACTTGAGATTCTGTAATGTCTCATATGAGCTAACTCTGTATTCTTTGATATAGGCTTAAAAGGGTGTCGCCATATAGACACCTGAACCACGGCCTATGTTGGGATTACACAAGTGGCATATGTAGAATTAGCAGAATCGATAAAGGACCTACACTTGTTAAGAACAAGAATGATCTCTTACTGATTGAGTTGTTCGTAGTCCATTAAACATTAAACCCTTGGCCAAGGTGGATAAAAGATCAAGACATCTAGATCTAGGATTGAGGTCGAAATGGATATGAAACGAACTTAACTTTAAAGATCAAGAATATTTGGGCTCTGAGAATATTCCCATGCCTTAGTTCTTGATTGAGAGATGGAGTTGTAGGAGGATCATATTTCACTGATTGTCATTGACTGAAAGGTTCTTCGATTCATTACGGTAGTGTGATCTGTGAAATGATTAATTAATTAGGGAATTAATTAATTGTTGTCACTGCTAATCGAATAATAAGATTAACGAAGGATCAAAATAGTTGATCGAAATGGGCATGAAACGAGGCTGATGCCACGTGTTCGGCCAACGTGGCTGCCATGTGTCACGTACATGTGGCTTCACGCGTGTCCCATTTCGTGTGATTTATTTCACACGTGAATTCTTTTCTAGAATTAATTAATTAAAGGGAAAATTACACCAAGGTCCCCTGAGGTTTGGCATAATTACAAATTAATCCCCCCACTTCTGGAAATTACGGATTAGTCCCTATAAATATTGTTTCAATTGAGGTCCCTAGACGCCGTTAGGGTTCCGTTAATTTTGACATTTGAATTTTCGAAAAATATTACAAAAAAGTCCATGAACTATGAATTTTCTTACAAAACGACCCCTTAACTAAATCACATCAACAATGTAGTCCTGTCAAAATTAACGGAACCCTAACGGCGTCTAAGGACCTCAATTGAAACAATATTATAGGGACTAATCCGTAATTTCCAGAAGTGGAGGGATTAATTTGTAATTATGCCAAACCTCAGGGGGCCTTGGTGTAATCTGCCCTTAATTAAATTGTAATTAATTAGTTTTAGTCTTTTAATTAACTTTGAATTAATTGTTAAGACTATTCTCAAATAACTTAACCCAATAAATAATTAAGGGAAAATCTTTGAATAGTACCAAAAAGTTGAAAAAATTCCTTTTAGGTCCCCAGTTTTGAAAAAGTTCCCATTCAATCCCCAATTGAAAAACAAAATTCCTTTTAGGTCCCCACAAACAGTACATGTTCGTACATTGTCTTTAGGAATTGCGTACGTTTTTTAGGGAATTGCGTATAAAAATCTCAAAATATCGTATATACGAGATTCCGGGATTTTTATACGCAATTCCCTAAAAAATGTACGCAATTCCTGAATTATTATACAACCTTGGGGAGTGAAAAGGAATTTTATTTTTCAATTGGGGAGTGAACAGGAACTTTTTCAAAATTGGGGAGTGAAAAGGAAATTCAGTTTACACTTGGGGATTTTTGAGGAATTATCCGAATAATTAATTGGGAATTAATTGATTTATTGAATATTGACTTTTAACTTTAGGTAAGTTGAAAAGTCCAACTTCCTATTGTAGGAGAGAGAAGTATTCTCTTGCTAAACTTGGAGAATAAGTTAAGACCTTATTATTCCAATTAAATTAAGGGATACTTACATACAGATCCCTAAGGTTAGGCCTAATTACAAGTCGATCCCTATTCTTTTAAATATTACACTGTAGTCCCTTTTTTTGGTTAAATTATACTATAGTCCCTATATTTCTTGTTTTGTGTGAGGTTCATTAATGAATTTTGTAAAAGTACACTTATGTCCCTGAAGGTTTTGTGAGTGTTACGTATAATATATGACCAAAAATGTAAAATCGTCCCAAAAAGTATACAAAAATTAACAAATTAATAAGCTTATGGATTATAGTGTAATAATTAAAAGAATAGGGACCATTTTGTAATTAGGCCTAACCTCAGTGACCTACATGTAGTTATCCCTTAAATTAAATAATTAAATGAGTTAATTAGTGAGTAAGAAAACAAAGTCCACTAGGTTTATGAAACCCTAGGGATTTTCGAACCCCCTTGTATAAATACAAGGGTGGGTGCTTCTCTTATTCTTTAGACCAACACTCACGAAGTGTTAAGTTTTTTGAGAAAATCCAAAAGGAAAGTTTTCAAAGCAAAAATTATCCTAGCCTTAACACAAGCCATAGAACTAGCATTCTCACTCGCTTGGTCGTGTTCTAGGTCTGGTGTGGATACGCTTTGGAGGGCTTCTACTTTGGAGTCTAATCCGAAGGGCGTTCGAGGGATTCCACTTGAAGGGTGTTTGTTAAGCGGTAACAACATCACAAGAAAGCTTCAATTAAAGTGAGTTTCCTTTTACACCCAACGTTATAGTACGAAAATTGCAAGACAATGATTAAACTTTTGGAAAATTTTAAACTTTCGCTGCTTAACTCTTTCGTGTTTTCCAACAAGTATTATATATATATATATATATCGAGTCTTTCAAAGAGTCAATGTTTTAACGTAAAACCCCTTTTCTTTGAATGAATCCTTACCATATGTTTTGGCGAGATCAGTGATCACAATATTGAATGGGGGCCCTGGGACTATCTGTACGTGACTATCTGGGGAAGCTCGGGCTGACGGTGATCCCTGTAAAAGCCAAAGGTGCTTGTCCAACATCGGTTGGAGAGGGGAACTAAGCCCTGTTTATAAAGTGGGTGGAAACCTCCCACTGTTGAGGCCTTTTCCCGGATGGTGATCTTAGCCATTGGGAGGAACAAAACCGTGAGGGTGTCAATTTTAGGCACCAAAGCGGACAATATCAACAGACGGGTTTTTGGGCTGTTACAAATGGTATCAGAGCCGGGGCCCGGGTCGGTGTGCCAGCGAGGACGCTGATCCCTCTTAGGGGGGTGGAGTGTAAAAGCCAAAGGTGCTTGTCCCACATCGGTTGGGGAGGGGAACTAAGCCCACTTCATAAAGTGGGTTGAAACCTCCCACTGTTGAGGCCTTTTCCCAGATGGTGATCTTAGCCATTGGGAGGAACAAAACCGTGAGGGTGTCGATTTTAGGCACCAAAGCGGATAATATCAACAGACGGGTTTTTGGGCTATTATAATCCCCGTGCGCTAGTCCCAACACAATGACGGCATACCGGCCCTCGCTAGGAGATTAGCGAGGAATGGGAACCGGGCTTTTGGGGCCTCATAGACCCCTCCAGCCATAATGATTAGGTGGACGCATCCCGTGGGATGGTACACATCAGCCGGAACAAAACCCCTGGTGGGTCAGTACACGGCAGCCAGGCAGACAATATCGTTGGGCGGGAGGGTACACCTCAACCCAAGGATGTGTTCACTAATCGGAGGAAAAATGATTAAATGATTATGCATGATTATGAACGATAATGAATGAATGTTGTGTGATCACTAATGAACAGATAATGCACACATGAGGAGAAGGTTGGAGAACTCGCCCACTCGCATGGCTTACGTAATGACGTAACGAATGAATGAATGAAATTGATTGTCGTAATCCCGAGCGTTGTTTTCTTTATTTTCACCCACTTGGGAAATATTTCAAAACCTCGCCCGGGATTATAACTTGCATGTGAGGGTGTTTAATTTTTGTATTATTATTATATTAAACCCCTGTTTTATACCCACCAGTCTCTTAAAGACTAAACCCGACTTTGTTTTCAGCTCTTGCAGGTTTTGGAGTGCTAGGAGACAATTTGAGTCCGTAGAGTCTTGGAAGTCGTGTATAGCTTTCCTTTACGTTATACTATGTAACACCCCAGTTTTTCAGACGTTCAAGTAAGCGCGTTACGCATGTGAGTTTGAGGTTTAGGGTTTATTTACTTCCTTTTTCGTTATTTTATTTACGCAATTTCATTTAAGTATTTGTAACCTTTCGTGAATCATATGATTTAAATCTCTAATTTTCGTGAATTCAATTACGTGAGTTGTGTATTTTATTATTATTAGAATAATTAAATATTCCTAATTTGATTAGGAGCTCTTTTTCTAGAAGAATAATATCTTATTTAGATAAGATATCATTACTTGGAGAGATAGAAAAATAGAAGAACAGTCAAAGTAGAAATCCAATTCCTACTAGACTAGAGGGGTTCGAACCCTAGCCTATAAAGTATAAATAGATTAAGGGGTTCGAAATTTCACTCTTACGCGTGACTTGGGATTCACGCCCAATCTTCATGGCTTCAAGAATTTGGGAGAATTCTTTTGCTCTCTTTCTTCTCGTTTCTTATTTCTTTCTTTACACATGTCAAAGTACTAGCATGTTCACTCAAATGATTTGAGTCTAGGACTGGTGCGGATTATTACTCTATAGGAGACCTACTTTGGAATCTAGTAGAAAGAATCGTTTCAATGGACGGGGATGCCATTACCGCATGAAGCACGTTTGAGGGCGGCTCAAAACGTGTTAAGAAAACGTCGATTCTTGTAAGTTCTCGAATCCCTAAGATTTAGAAATAAAAATTGCAAGTCACAATCTTACTTTTGGGGAAATCTTTAAATTCCACTGCGCTTACTTTCGTGTTTTTTCCCACATATGCAATTATTAAACTTGAATGAGATATGATGAATAGGTCACATAGAATTAAAACGACTATGAAACGTTACATTTATTATTTCACTAATGTCACGAATTGCTGCTAATAGGAGTAGTTTACAAAAAGAGACTTAAACCATTTTGGCTCCTCTAGGGCACTACTCTAACAATACGATCCCCCTACCAATCCATCTCTCGATCAAAATCTAGGATGAGGGAACAATTAGAACCCTAATAATCTCAATGTTAAAGTTAAGTTTATTTCATATCTATTTGATCTCGATCTAATAAACCCCTTTCTTCATCGATCCAAGAAACACCTTTCTTGATCTTGATCCAGTGCCTTGGCCAAGGACTCCAAGATGGAATATAAATGACTAAGACAATAAGATATCTTCTTGGTTTAGACAAGTGCAGGTTCTCTATTGATTCTCACATGCCTCCATGTGTCATTTTTGTAATCCCAACATAAGTCATAATTTAGGTGTCTCGAGCAATACCCTTTTAGACCTATATCTAAAATTACCTACCTAGTTTCCTCGCACAAGACGACCATGGAATCTCAAGTCTAAGGACTAATGAAGCACATCATTTACTTGTGAGCTCTAATGCACGGACACTCCGAAAATTTACCCCGTGCAGTGTCGGACACGGACACGGACACGGCTCCGACACGGCAAAATATGTCCAAAAATTAAAAAAAATTTCCGACACGCTGGGGACACGGCTTAAGAAATATCCGACACGGCTTAAGAAGTGTCCGACACGGCGACACGAAAAACCCAAAAGAAAATTAATTTTTAATTTATATTTCCTGAATATTTGAGGGTATATTTTAAAAAATAATAATTATTATTATATAAAATTGCTAAAAAAAGTTTAATATTAATTTAAATTCAGTTTTTTCATAATATTATTATATAGAAAATGTATTAATTTTATTTTTAATGATTTTAATGTTGAATTGGAAAATAATATATGTTATTTAAGTTTGAAATATTAAATACTTTTATAATATTTTATTTTATATAAATAACTATATATATATATAATCTATTTATTTATATATAATATAGCCGTGTCGGAGCCGTGTCGTTTCCTAAATTTTTCAAAAAATCCGTGTCGCCGTGTCCATGTCGTGTCGTATCCGTGTCGCCGTGTCCGTGTCCGTGCATCATAGCTTGTGAGATATTTCCTGCAAGTCTCCACTTCTAGAAGTAGTTATTTCCTTTCCTATTTAGGAATGTTTTCATGTGGGATGCCTCAGTATATTCATTCCATCAATGAGCATCCTAATGTATTGTGTACGCATCTACCATGCATTTTGTCATCCCATGAAATAGGATGATTCCTTCTTAAGGACGCAATCCTAAAAACAATTGTCTCAATCGAGTCTAATTAGCACTCCTATTGTTTGTTGAACACATCGACTTGGAGTAGTTTCTAATCCAACTTAGATTAGGGCTTGTTTCATGTGTCATTAAACTAAATGACAAAGCCCTAAAAATTTGATAAATTAGGGGAGTTCCAATATATGCATATATATAAATGTAAACAAGATGACATACAAGAGCACATAAAGAAATGTTTTCCTTTGATCAAAATCAACTCTTTTATTATTTAGATATCTTTTGTAATTTCATGAGAAAATAGATAAAGCAGATTACATAAGATCGACTTTAAGGGCAATATTCCTAACAAAATTGTCTCATGAATTATATTGTTGTACGAGAAATACTGAAACTCATCATGTTGAAAATTACGTAATTGAAACTATATTAAAAAAAAGAGTTTTTTGTCCCGAACCCCCCCCCCCCCCCCCCCCCCCCCCCCCTGTGTTAGTTAGAATGAGAAGAAAAAAAAAAAAACATGTGTTATAAATTACCATTCTGAAGACTCCGTGTTATCAATTTTTTGCTCGTAAAACCCCAACATCGTTGGGTGCATCTTACGTGCTAAATTTGTAAATCTAACACCACTTTTCAGTGTGAAATGCTAACCATACCATTTTTTTGTTTCATAAACTAAGTTTTCACATTGTCAAATTTCAATCCGACATAAGACTTAAGTGTTTTTATGTTATCATCTTCTTTGAAAAAAGGCAAATCGAGGCCCTTTATGGTTAGAATCAAGGTATAATTGTCATTTCACATCGAAAGAATCAGAGTATAACTGATATTTCACATTGAAAAGTGGTGTTAAATTCGCAAATTTAACGTGTGAGATGCACCCAATGATGCTGAGGTTTTACTAGCAAAAAATTAATAAGACAATATCTTATGATAATTTACGATACAAAGGATTTGGAAGAAAAAATTCATTAAAAAAATATTTATTTACAATCAAATCATTTATAGCCAGCAAGGCCCAATTTATCTTAGAGTTTGAAGACGAAATACTAATGTCATGCAAATTTATAAAAGACAGAAACAAGAAGTCTTGACTTATAATTATAAAAAACAGAAACAATAATAAGCCCCGACTTAAATTACCCAAACTATAGGGGACCTAAAGATAATTTGTACATTTTAAAATTGCTAGAGCAGTAACTAAATTATCATATTTATTTCATATAAAAAAGTCCGTCGTCATTTAATGGGTCAAAATGTAATTATAAACCCTTAAAAATAGTAAGAAAAGAAAACAATACATAAATAAATGAATTAACAACCCTAAAAAATCATGTGTTAATCGAAAGTATCATAAAAAATTTAAAATTTAAAACTGACATAAAAACTTCTGTATTTTTTTAAATTAATTCATCGCCCCCTAACTTTAATTAGTTAACGAAAAAAAGTGATAACCCCATTATACCCTTATATACTAGAGTAATTACATATATATATATATATATATATATATATATAATATACATTATACATCCCAACAGGGGTTGGTCTAATTAGGTCCATTTTTCAGTACAAGGTTCCAGTTTCGAATCCCACTTGAGTGTGTGCGTTGAACAAATCCTCCGCCACTAGATCCACTGTCAGATTCGGCCCCTCCACCCCAATGAGCACCATCGTCGCATCCGAATGTCGCCCCATTTTCTATCTTTAGGTCCGTCGTCCCTAATTTGAGTTTCTCTGTATGTGTGTGGTCGCTGTTGCGATGGTGGTGGCACGTGCTTTATGGAAAAGGAAAAGAGGAGGATGGGAGTTGATGGTGGCGGCGAGGGGGGGCGGTGATGGTCAATCGGGGAGGCGAAAGTAGCGGTGAGGGGGGGTCACCGTAAACGAAGATAGTTGTACCGGTAGTTTAGACGCGGGGGGGGGGGGGGGGGGGGGGGGGTATATATATATATATATATATATATATATAAAATAGGGGCACTTCCCAAAAACTTTCCATGAGTTTGGGAAGTTCCTTTTTACTCCCCATTTTCAAATACATTATTTGGGGTTTTAGGTACGTGATTCTGGGATTTAGATACGCGATTCTGGGATTTAGATACTTTCCATTTTCAAATACATCATTTGGGGATTTATATACGTGATTCTTGAGTTTTTATACATTATTTTTTAAAATGGGAAGCTAAGAGGAATTGCACTTATCATTTGGGGAGTTTTCGGAAATTCCCCATATAAAAATATGGATAAAATAATTATTTTGTGGGAAAAAGTTAAAAAAAAAAGTTCAGTCCCACTTAAAATTATTGTGCTGTAGACCAAATGCGTGTCGTGAAGTTTTTAAAATAACATTTGAACAACATAGAATCTTTCAAAAACTTTCTTTACTTACAATTTTATGTGCTTGTTCGAACTAAAATAGGCAATTCTTTGTAATTTTCTCATAAATAAATAAACTTCTAGGCCATCACTTCGTCTGTCACTCATCTAAAGGGAGAAAACAGAAACACCCCCGCTGTCCGCCGTCGAGGGTCGCTGCGCCACCACTTGGCTTAGCGCCAGTTAGCGGTGCATCTCTTATATTCATTGTCACCACAATCACGGCGACCTAATTATTTCAGGTTTGATGATGAAGCCATTCCCAAATTGATAAACTCTTTTCTTTACCCAAAATCACTATTTCTGCTCTCAATTGAGATGTCCTATTCATTTATAGTTATCACTTTGCTACGTCGGCAAGCTACTTAAGTTGCAGGATTCGCATTTCTCTCGTCCGATATTCACATTTCATGCGTAACACATCATTTATTCATTAATTGTTATAATTATTATCATTATTGTTTTGGATATGGAGTTAGGCCCGATAGGGTTTAATTCGACAATTGGTTTTGGTTGTAGAGAAAGTTTTGAATGAGAGAACGCATTGCAGGTGCTATTCTCTCTTATCGAAGGTTGCAGATTTCGTTTACTGGGAGAAACATGAGTACCGTTGGCTCTTCTGTTGCTGCTTCTGGTTAGTGTGGGTTTCTTCTATCTGAAGAGGGAAAGAATTTGGGGGCTGAGGGTGGGGGCGGCGAGAAATTGTTTTCTGGAAAATGAAAATTGCATTTGATCTTTGCCACTCTTCGTTCATAATGTCCAACTTCCCCTTGATAATAAAGAACAGTTGATTTGAAAGCCTCTCCTCGGCAGTTTCTTTGTTTGCATCTGGAGAAAACATGTGGCTTTTGAATGTTTTAATCTTACTAAAGGAAGGGAATGGCTGTATTAATTTATTTAGGCAATTAAGCCATGTCTTTATGTAAGGTTATGCTTCTCTGGAATATCAAACTAAGAGTCGACTAAATGCAGCTGGTGGAACTACTAGGAGGACACCTAACTTTGGGAAAACATATGTGGTTAGGCCCAAAGGTAAGCACCAGGCTACCATTGTGTGGCTGCATGGCCTTGGGGACAATGGGAACAGGTATTGAGAGCTGAAATTTATTTTGTAAGGTTAACTTAAGTTGTGTGATCTGCATTTTATCGTTTTTTCTGTAGAAAATCTTATCGGGCCCAACTTCTTTTTGTGTCCACTGGCTGAATTGTGATACATCTATAAACTGTTTGGGCAACCGGTTATCATAATTCAGAATCTTTTACAACTTGCGTACTACTTGGATGTATTTGATTAGCTTAACTTCACACATTCGAGTTCTTGAATATGGTGGTCACCATATTTTTTGACTAATCTTTTTGTTATTCTTGGGACATTAAGAATTCGGATGAACTTCTAGAAAGATGTTCCTAGCTCTTAGGTTCATATGAAAAATAGTTTATACTAAATGGTCAATTGCACGGATAAGTTTGAGCACTATGTATATATGTTATATCTGTGGTTCTTTTTGTTTTGTAAATTTTGGAGGCAACACTCTCCTTCACCTAGCAAGAGTGAGAAATCATATGTTTTAGGGCTCCAGGCTCAATCATCTAAGATAGATCCTTTGCTTAGGGAAGTGACGGAACAATAAATAATGATTGGTAAATGGTTTGTTGCTTCTAACTGGCTGAATTGCTTTCGGCTGGATTTATGTTGCATAGCATACTGCATGGTCTTTGATGATATATAGTTATACATGTATCCTTTTCGTGAGGAGACCATTACGTCATCATGAATGTTTATACTTTCTTAACCTAATAGGCTCCACAATAGCTATAGCTCTTCCAAGTTTCATTTACATTATTCATTTAACCAAAACCTCCTTTGCTTTGATAATATGATGAGGGGAGAAAAAATTGTGCAGAATTTCTTAACGGTTTATAATTCTATATGCTCAAATACGTTTATCACTTGAGATCCAGTTACACTGTTTTTCCGGACAATGATGTATATTGAACTATTATTGGGAGAACCAAGTTGACAGAACTGGCCATGAATTTACAATTATTGTTAGATGGAAGTCGCTGCTTCTCTACTGGAAAGTGCTTTTATTGGAACTGTTTGAAACCATACTAATCCAGCTAAGAATATTGTGACCTCCATATTGGGACTCGATCTTTAAATGTGTTGATAGAGTCCGTAATAGTGTGTGACAATGGGTTACTCTGCTACATGCTTGTATTGAATGAATAAGTATATCTTCTACATCTTGTCCTTTAGTGCTATGTGTGACATGAAAGAATGTTAATCCCGTAAATACAGGACAGCTTTTGCTATTAGTTCTTTGATTTAATTCTCTCTGGTTTATGCCTCCTGCAGCTGGTCCAGTCTCCTGGAGACCCTTCCTCTTCCAAATGTAAGGATAATATGTACCACATCTGAAAGTAGATGTTTTCATGTCTAATCAAAGATACAGATACGAAGAATTTGCGTAAGTTAATTTTCTGACCAAATATTAAACATGCATGCAGATAAAATGGATCTGCCCAACTGCCCCTCAACAACCAATAAGTTTATTTGGGGGCTTTCCTTCTACTGCTTGTAAGTTTGTTCAATATATCAATTGCTTTACCACTCTCCTAAATTATCAAAATATAGACTTCATTTGTTAGGGTACAATTTTTCTGGCAAATTGAAGGTTGTCATTTTCTCACCTTGAGCCCAGACTCCAGTGAATTATTTTTGCTTAAACTTGTAAAGCCAGACATAGACCTTCTATTTTGATGATGTTTGTTGACCCTAAGTTCGGGGCAGTGTGCTTAGAGTCAAAAATAACTTCATACTGTATACTAACTCAGTTTGACAGAAGTTCTATCCTATTAGTGGATAATTTCCCTCTATAATGCATGCTTACTGTATCGTTTAATATGTAAGTAGATGAAATGGATGCCTTATACATCTTCTTAGTTGTCATAGGTGTGGATAGTTGTCTGAAAACAGTAACTGTGTCTAAATTGCTTTTAATGCCAGGCAGGTGAAACTGTCAATTTAAATACTTCATTTATAAACACTGTAGTTATTGTGGTCCATAGTGATGGATAATTTTTAAAATATTTTACCAATTTCTCTATGTATTTCGATTTAGTAGATAGGAATCTTGTATTCCTCTTCACCTATTCTGGTGTCGGATTTTCTACTTTGAATTGCTGAAACTTATGATCATATGTGTTTTGTTTTAGGGTTTGATGTAACTGACATTTCTGAAAATGCTAATGATGACATAGAGGGTTTGGATGCTTCAGCTGCATATGTGGCAAGCTTATTGGCTAATGAACCTGCTGACAGTGAGTTCTCTTACATATAGCAGCTCTACTATTTTTCACTTAAGAATACTTGAATACCAAAAAAACGAAAAAAAAAACAAGGGCATCTCCAGATCTCTTGCGTGTATCTGCAGAGGGCATTGTTTTGGTGGACCAATTGCTATTTCACTTATCCGACTGCATTCTTTGAATATCTCATTGATAAACTTATATGCTGTGATGACATTATTTAGTCCAGGCAGTGAATCAAATCAAGATTGCTATTTTGCTCACATTTCAAGAATGATGGATTAAGAATCACCATTTCAAACCAATTATTTGAAAAATCAATCCAGGTCAAATTTTGAATCGAACAGTGCTACGTTATGTGTTTAATGCTTGTTTTCTGTGTTTCTTTAATTTGAGGAATTCTTTGAGCTTCTTAATTATGTTTCTGTTTTGGCCGAAAATGTCACACAAGGAAGTCGCACCATAGATGACAATTCCAGTGTGGATGTGTAATCTATACCCGCAATTCTCATGTCAGTTTATTTTTGGGGGGATTGGGGGTGGACATTTTGAATTCCAGAAAATAATATAGCTATTAACATAGTTTAAAATTGGTATTTCCCCAGTCAAACTTGGTGTTGGAGGCTTCAGTATGGGTGCAGCAACATCCCTCTATTCTGCAACTTGCTTTGCTAGAGGAAAATACGAGAACGGCAGCCAGTACTCTGCCAATTTGAATGCTGTTGTGGGATTAAGTGCCTGGCTTCCATGTGCAAAGTTTGTTTCTTTACAGTATCCTCTTTGGAATAGTATAGTCACGTTTCTTTCCATGCTTAATGCATTGTTATTTTGCAATAAATTTTTCCAGGACTCTGAGTAACAAATTAGAAGGTGTGGCTGACGCTGCAGGGCGTGCTGCATCCTTGCCTATTTTGCTTTGTCATGGCAAAGGTATGGACCTGAGGATAATAGTTTTCTGGAAATTTTATAAATTGAAGACTTTAAGAGTAATTTGATATTTTCTTTTTATTTGATGTTAGTCTTTTTAAGGCTTGTTTCATTTTTTTTGTGCATTCACAAGCTATATGGCTCTGAATATGAAAGAAGAAACATATGGTTGTCTGAATTGTGTTTAATAAAATAGCAACTCATTGAACTTTAGAGAAGTCCAACAATGTCAGCATCTTTGCTAACAAACCTTTTGTATCCCTTGATGCATATTGTGCAAAAAGTTTCTGAATACTAACTATACAGAATTGAAACCACACTACTAAGCCAAAATATTGGGTTCTTGTTTGCTGAGATATGCTGCTGCTGACTCAAACCAACTAGGAAGCCTTTTTCCATTCGTATATTTTCCTCTTATCAAATATTTGTGTAGTGTGCTGGTGTCTTTATTTTGAGTTCTGAATTTATAGTAAAGCAGAGTCACGAATTCTCCATTCAATTATGAATCTCCTCCATACATGTTTTGCTTTCGATCTTCTCGTAATGATTAGTAGTTAAAAATTATAGGTATACTGGTTGTGCGCATAAAAATAATAATGGGTATTCAAATAATACAAAGAATATTTAATCACCTAACACCGTAACAAAAGTTCGCATTTGGTTCTGTCTTTTTCATGTTTATAGAAATTGAGAGCATTTTTGTGCTAATATGCATGGTGTTTCACTTTTCTTGAAAGCATGACGTCGTTTCAAAATTACCGTAATATTAATTCTTGTAGAAAATTGGAAAAATCGCAGGAGATGATGTAGTTGCTTATAAATTTGGTGAGAAGTCTTCAGAAAAGTTGTCTTCTACTGGATTTCGTGACTTGACGTTTAAATCCTATTCTAGGTCAGTAATTTCTTCACCTTTCTTGCTATTATATTACAGTCTCTTTTTTCCTGTAAACTTATGAAATCCATTTGAGCAGGCTCGGACACCATACTATCCCAGAGGAAATGGATGAAGTTTGTGCCTGGCTTACTTCAAAACTGGGGCTGGAGGGAAAATAATGTATTGCTGCTGAAGTTCTATGAATTTGCTAAATTTTACAAAATGGAAGATATCATGGATTGATACATTATTCTTGGTCCAATATTAGGTGGCTTTTGTTTGTATGATTTGACCGTGTCACAATGCTGCATTAGATTAATAATTACATATGGATATCAGTTTATTGGCTTTTTTTTTTTTTCTGAAATATTTAGTAGCTTTAGGATAGACATTTACTATTAGACGTATATCCCATTTATTGCGGGTTATCGGAAAACTTTTTAACGATTGCATTTTTAGGTGTTGGATCATAACACTTTTGATTACACTAATATAGCGCTAATTTGATAAATTGTACTTTTCGGTGGTTTAAGGACAGACATATGATGCCCAAAATGTCATGGATTTGGTTCACAACTTGGATTTATTTACTGAAATATGGCTGTGGACAGTGCTTTCATCCATCTTTGAATAAAGGGAAAAAGTCTTGTACACGTTTCAATTTTGGAAATTTTTGATTTACCCTAAAAAATGAAAATTAGTTAGTTGAACTTTTTTTATTTTATTTTTAAGTGAGCATGTTACCCCTTTAACCTAGGCGTGAGATTCACCTGTGCAATTTGAGACTTTTGTATATAATATTTTTACTTCAAAGCACATATATCGTCCTTTTTACCCTTTCATGTTCTTAATTAATCTCTACCCTACTTTCCCCCTTCCTTTCTCGTTCTTTTATGTTATTGTTGTTGTAGGTTGTATTTTAGAGTTCGGAGCTTGGTTCATGGGTTCGTCTTCAACCAATCGTCGAACTGAAAACCCTTAGTTTGTCGATTTGAGGGGCAGCTCTATTGTTGCTTCCCTAATAGGAGCTCTCATTATTCTGAGTCTCGGTAAAGTTCATCTTGTTGCAATAGAAGTGAATAAGAACAAATAAGTCTTAGCTAATGTAATAAAGATTGATTGTTGTATCAATAACCTTTTTTTTTTTTTTTTTTTTTAAAATCGGCTAAGCGTCATGATCCACATATCATTCAAAATACACATGCCAAATTGCCCACGTCGAGAGAAATGGGAAACTATTAACATGATATAAGTACGCTAACATGATATAAGTACCCTTGATGCACGTTGAGTCCGTCAGATCATCAGCTGGCCTTCTATGGAAGCACCCAATGAAGCAATAACGATTGTCGCCCAGTGAATCACCCATCTTGCAAACAATGATCGCATCCATGTCAACGGGGTTATGAGGGTATATGTGTGTGCATGGTGTCTGTCTGATATTTGACAGTATGTACCATTCTGAAACCGTCAAAGATGAAGTTACATTCAGTTCTGGCTGCCTGAGGCAACTCTTCCAATGAATCCCTCCATCTTGATTGCCCTTTTTACTCACCAAGTGCCAAATATAAATATGCTGCATCCAAAACCAAAAGATTCTCGGTCAAATGCCAACATCAGCTGGCTCCTTCATGCATAAATAATAAAAGCAATTTAAGGTATAACTAAATGTGATAGTCCTCAATAAAATATGATTAGCGACTTGAGGCCATTCAAACATGAAGTAATATATAGAACATTCTTGATGGTGATCCCCACACAATGCTTGAGGCTACAACACAGACAAATAGCCTTCCCCTAACATCTCATTACACATATGCTCCATGCCCAGCATCACGTACACATACCTGTCCATACCTCTTTTAGTTATGTCAAAAGACTTGGGAACAGATATGCATGGAATCGAGAAATTCCAACCTCCGAGTAAAGAACTGTTACAAATAATGAAGAAACTAGTAAATTTAGATATGAAGCAACGTAAAAGAAACTAAATTTGATACCAGAATATTCTGTTTAATAGCCTGCTAATAATTCTTCTTCTACTTTTGGTAAATCAAAAGATAATCTCTGTTGGTTTATATGCACAGAACAGAGGTTGAGATCAAAGAAGAAAACGAAAGAAATGAGAAGTATTTTTATTCTCTGAAAAAGTCTACATTTATTCACTGATAGAGGCTGATATTTATGCAAAAAAGATAACTAATAGAAATTCTCAACAAACGCTGAAAATCAGAAAAAACAAATCACTTGAAAAACAAACTCCTAACAAATAACAAATTCCCAAATATCAACTTTTCTCTTATTCTTATCCTATCTCTAACCGAAATTTAGATAAGCATCTGAGGCATTATCTCTAGTACTCCTCCTTGCGTCAGATGTTGCAAATTCTTCCTCTTGAGAATTCAAATCTTGTCTTTGGACACTGCTTTAGTAAGAATATTTGCAACCTGGTCTTCTTTCTTGCAGATAGATAGGGTTGCTTGATTATCAACAAAAAATATGAGTGCATTCCTCCTGCTCCAAGTATGAATCTCTTCAATCATTCTCAATTTCTTTTTTATGGAATCAACCCACTTCAGATCTTTTTCAACTTCATTAAATTTAATAGGCTCCATGATATCCTGGTAAAATTGAAGGTAACCTCATTCCCGTTATTTGGGAATCATCAACATCATCAACTTTTTGCTCCACCTTCTCACCACTTGCATCCCCCCAGGTCAACTATTCATCCTCCATAAAATTAACATCTGTACTTTCTAGAATTTTTCTTGTTTGAGGTTTTAAAAATTCTGTAAGCTTTTGATATGTTACTGTGGCCAATAAATATATTGGATTCAACCCTTTTATCTCGCTTGTCCTGAAGTACAAAAGAAAAACATAAACAACCAAATAATTTCAAATTCTGTATGGAAGGTTTGCACCAATGCCAAGCCTCAAAATCTGTCTTTCTTTGCAAAACCCTTGTTGGAGGTCTCTTTAAGAGGAATAAAGACCTTTTTGGTGACTCTTTTTCATGAAGCAAACGTGGAGTATATGAAGTTGTGAGTTGATCTTCAATCCTAGCTTCCTTGCAAAATTGATTGAAATGTTCTAAAGTATACTCCTTTCCATTATCCACTTGTGCTGCTTGTTCCTCCTGCATTGGGTTTAGAGAAAAACTCTTGCCTTTCATTTTTATTTTAAACACTTCTTGATCATCCTTATCTTTGATGATGCACTTGTCATTTTGAAAAAGCACCTTGAAACTTTTCTCGAGTAGCTGACCAACACTGAGTAAATTTTGATTCATTTCAGGCACATATAAAACATCAGTAATTAGTTTTGTACCTGAAACACTTTCAATTGCTACTGTCCCCTTGCCTTTTACTTCATTGAACTCACCATTTTCAACCTTAACTTTGGAAATTTTTGTTTTCTTTAGCTCTTTCAAGAGCTCTTTATCGTAGGTCATGTGATTTGTGCAACCACTATTAACCAACCAATGTTCATTGAAACTCTTACTTGCATAACATGAGGCAACGAACAATTGCTCCTCCTCCTGTTGATCAACAACTTGAGCTTGTTCTTCTTCTTGGTTGAATTTGGTCCTACAAATTCTCTCCATATGGCCCATCCGCTTGCACTTTCTGCATTGCACATCTGGCCTTTTCCAACAGTTTTGTGAAAGGTGATTCGTTCTTCCACAGTGTTGACATAGAGAAAAATTTCCTCTGTTATTGTTGTTTCGTTCACCAGTGTTAGTGTTGTTTGATCCAACATCAACTCTATTGATATTATTCTTTCTACTCTTAACTTCCTTGCCTTCGACTTCTTCTTGAGCTAATAGCTTGGCTTGAAAAGCACCTTCTACAACCCCTTCTTGTCTCATCAATCTTCTTTGTTCTTGTGCCTGCAAAGCATTTAAAAGTTTTGCCAAAGAAATCTTGACAAATCTTTAAACTCTTCCAAGGCAACAATTTTTGATTCAAATCTTTCAGGCAATGTAACTAAAATCTTTTCTACAACCCTGTTATCAGATAAATCTTCACCAAGTAATCTTACTCTATTCATAATACAAAGAAGCCTGTCAGAGTACTCTTTAATAGTCTCTGATTCTTTCATTCTTGCATTTCAAATTCCCTCCTTAAGTTCAGCACTTGCATATTCTTGTTTCTATCATTTCCTTGATATTCCTCTCTAAGATAGTCCCATATTGCTTTTGCTGATTCTAAGGACATGATTCTAGTGAAGATGGTCTCAGACACAGCGGAATAAAGACAGACTTTGGCCTTATATTTCCTGGTCTTTCTCTCGTTATGATTCTTCATCTGGGCAACTGTTGGATTGTTGGGCAATGGAGGTAATTCATAGTCATCTTCCACTGGCTCCTATAGGTCATAAGCTTGCAAAAAGGTTGACATCCTAACAACCCAAATCTAGTAGTTTTCTCCAGAAAAGATAGGGGGTGTACCGAATGAGTTGGTTTCATATGCCATATGTGAAGATTTTGTGTGAATATTTTTCCTTTTGAAAATATATCACAGGTCCCTTAAGATAAAGGGTTCTTGATACCAATTTGTTGGTTTTTATGCACAGAACAAAAATTGAGATCAAAGAAGAAAACGAAAGAAATGAGAAGTATGTTTATTCTCTAGAAAAGTCTACGTTTATTCACTGATAGAGGCTGATATTTCTGCAGAAGATAACTAACAGAAATTCTCAACAAACACCGAAAATCAGAAAAAAAAAATCACTTGAAAAACAAACTCCTAACAAATAACAAATTCCCAAACAACAGCTTTTCTCTTATTCTTATCCTATCTCTAACTGAAATTTAGATAAACATCTGAGGCATTATCTCTAATAATCTCTTACACTCAGCTAGAGAAAAAATTAGAAAAATGATTGATCCTATAGGTTGGCACCACAAATTCCATCCCAAAAAACCATATTTTGATTGAGGTCTTTAGCTGGTGTATTCCTATTAAAGCCAATCTTAGTCCCACTAGAATTCCACTTGAAACCGATGTAGGGTCTAGGAGATCTATTCATGCTAATGTTAAAGAAGAAATCGAGTTTGGAAAGGTTGGTGATGTGGTTTTAAGAGTATCAATGGTTGGCGCCTTGAGAAATGAAGTCAAGGGAAATTTTAGACACATTTTGTTGGTATTTCCTGTTGTCTTTTTCACCATTATGGCGATGTTTTGGCTGAAAGTGTAATATTTAGGAACTATGTATTGTTAGGGATTTAGCGTATATTTGAATCTTTTGTAATTCTATTTGTTTTAGTAGTGGAATAGTTTGTCAAAACCCACAATTATTTTCCAATGGTTAAAATGCAAATGAACTGCAACGCTCCTATACCAAATGCACATGAGCAAAAGAATAAACAAAATGAACAAAAAAGAATTGACACACCAAACAATCTGGACCAAATGCAAATGAACAAAAGGGTAAACTTACATCCATTCCATACCACTAAAATAACAATCGTTGTTGGAGTAATAGATAGAGACGAAGCAACTTTGGCAGTGTTTCAACAAAATACACCCTAACATAGGGTAATCCATGTCAATTTGAACAAAAAACTTTACATAGACAAAAAAAACAACATTTCCTACCCATTCCTATTCCTTGAATAAGCTCTAATCTTATTGAGTACAATTACTATGGTTGATGCTTGTGTTGGTGCAACGGACGGTCCAGTCGGTTTGAAGCCTCTTCCAGTTATTGGTTAACCATTCATAGTGTTAGTCAGATTCCGTAGCGCTCGGAGCGCACGATGCCTCTCCCAGTTATTGGTTGATGCTTGTGTTGGTTAACCATTCATAGTGTTAGGTGAGACTAATCCTGTGACGCCCCGTTTCTCGATCAAGGTAAGTTTTGATACGTGAGTGAACGATTTACCTTTTTATGCATGAATTATGTGGAATTATGCCTTAATTTGATAACCAATATGTGCTTCGGTGGAATATATGACTTGCATGATATACATGTCTACTTGATATGATATTATGTACTTGTATTATTTCCTTTGAGCTTTGATAGCATGCTTCACAATTAAACGAAACTATGTGCTTATTTGGACATTAAAAGTATAATTAGGGACAAATTGGTAAATTTATAGTTCGAGCCTGGAACTGGATAAAACTTAATGAAATTGGATAGCTAGTACGATTATGAGTTCTTGGGTTCTTGAATCGCTCAATTCGGAGTTCGGACGAAGAAGTTATGGCCATTTTACGAAAAGTCAACCTTTTAAGCCTCCAATTGTTGACCTGCAACCCAATTTCGAATTTAACCCAATTTGAGACCTAATTTCACTTATAACCCGCTCCAATTGACCCGGTTCGTGACCCAAATAGCTGACCCAATTTGTTAAATCAGATTTTAACATTCCAAAACCCATATTACGTCATTTTGCAAGATTCAAACTCATTCTCTCCTAAACCCATTCATATTCTCTGAAGAACACCAAGAGCATCTCAAGCCATTTTCAAGAGACAAGATTGGGGATTGAAGCTGGAGATTCGAGGTTGAAGAACACGATATTCTTTCCGATTTTCAGCTCTCAAGGTAAGGTTTATGTGCTATTTTCATGGGTTTATGTTCTTGAAAGTTTTGAGTTAAGATTTGAATGTAGGGCTCTTGTTGGATTAAATTCGAATTTACTGTTGGAAATGTGTTTATATTGATGTTGGAAACATTTTAGTATAAGAACTTCTTGCTTTTATGCTCTTATGAGAAATCCACCATTGTTGACCTTTGAAGCTTTTATGAAGAACTCTTGCATGTTCATGTCCTTGTGTGTTTTTGCTTGAATTGGTGTTGGATTCTTATTCCTTGAGAAATTTCGTGAAGAATGTGAATAATTTCATTGAGTTTCTTGCATGATTGGAGATTTCACCATTGTTGGGCTTGAAGCTTTGAATACTTGAAGAAGATGAAGTTCATATGTGCAAATTGTTGGATTTCTTGATGTTTATGTGTTCCTAGATGCCCTTTCCATGTTATTTGATGTTAATTGATGTTTATCCATGCTGCATAAGTTTCAAAGCATGATTTTGGAGTGTTTAGAATGCATTTTCGTCATTTTTGAGCATATGTTCGTATTTGAGATTTTGCACGAGTTGTGTCTCTGTACAGAGACACGACCATGTCTCAATTTTAGCTTAGGGAGGGACACGCCGTGTCTCAACGTAGATTTCGAACCATTTTGGTTCTGTACCGAGACACAGCCGTGTCTCACTTTACACTGTAGGGAAGACACCACTGTGTCTCACCTTTTTTTTTGTGTGACTGCTGTTCGTTTTGCTTTTCGTTTGCTTGTTTCGTTATTTTCTTGCTTCGTTTTCACTTCCATTACACTTCCTACACCCCTAGCATGATATGTTATACTTGGAATCATGATTATATATGTTGTAATACCTCGTATACTTTGATTATATGTGAGAATATGCTAAACATGATTTACATATTATCTTTTGCTTATCTTATAACTTGAAAGCTTATTATATAACTCATATGATATTGTTTGAATGTAATTGTTGAATCTATGCTATCTTTGAATGTTCATTTGCACATCATTAGCATATTTGCATTTATCTTGAAGCCATGCATCGTCTTAATTGGTTTCGAGTCGTGTCTTACCTTTGTTGGTACGTTTATCTTGTTAGGTGGTGAGTCACCGGATGAGTAGCTTGTTTGCTCGTGGTTGGCCTTTGGAGTTCTTGGTAAAGGTAAGGAGTTATAAGATGAAATGCTTTAAAAACTGTGGACACCTATAACCTATCATGTTTGATGGTTTTAAACTCCCGTTTTCAAAATGTATATGTAGGCTTAATGAGCCGAGATTTGTGAGCTTTGCTCGTACTATGGTTATAACTTATGGAAAATGGTTTACAATTAAAACTTAAGTTTTGGTATATGGGATAGATACCTAAAACGCCTTTAGAACTTTCTTTTGAATATTATGTATGTGTGAGTTGTGTAGCGAGGTTATATTATACCTTACAAGGAGGCTTGCTTGGTTGGATTTTTTGATAGTGCTCGGGGCAGAGTAAGTGGTAAGACCGGGAACACAAGGGCGAACGGTTAAACCCTTACTAAGTACCCATTTTTGAACAAGTTTGCTAAGACTCCGAGGAGGGTTCAGGGTTAAGGTAAGCTTGGGAGAAGGTCGGTTTCATGGACCCACTTCTCCATGGTTCTTTTGCGATGTTCGTGGGCTGTACACCCTCGACATCAACGGTGTAAGGATGGATTGGTTTGATTTCATTTGGTTTGGGAAGTACGGGCGGAGTACTCGTACTCGCCGAGCCGGTGCTTTGGTTCATGATTCGTTTTTTTAAAACTTGCATAACTTTGAAAATGACTTGGATCATGAACGTCTTTGTTTTGAGCATGCATTGAACCCTTATATCACTTGTATTATGTATACCTCTCCTCACCGGTTCCTTTTGAACTGACCTCATTTACCTTTCATATCCGCAGGTTGCATTTTGGAGTCAAGCTAGGCGGGGTCTTTTGAGAGTCTTGTTTAAGTGGTCTAGTTTGTACTCGCTATGCTTGTAGCATACTTTATGTTTTATGTTAAATTTGGGATTTACGGATTTAGTATGTATGATGTTTTATTATGCTAGTTTGGACCATGTTGGTTATTTGGTTGATTTTACTTTCCGCATTTGAGCATTTTGTGCTGGACCTCAATGGTCACTTTATTTGATGGATGAATGAATCTTATGAACTTATTATGATTGATTTAAGCTTCCGCATATTTGTGTTTGATTTACTTGCTTTGTGAGTCTAGTACCGCCTAGCTAGGATGTCCATTTGTTACCGCTTGCTTCGGTCTTGGCGGGTATATGGATAGTAATTCTCTATACAAGCTAGGTCCATAGCGCGGGATAGGCATGGATGCCCTCGTCGGGGCGTTACACCCCTATTTGGTTGGTATCAGAGCCGCAGGTTTAAAATCGGGCTCTTGAGTCGTCTCGAGTCGTCTAGGTCGTACGGCTTAGGGACAATGTGATTTCGTGTTTATTTATTTTGTTTTTACGTATGACTACATGCTACTTGTATCTTGTTAATTATTGCTTTTATTTTTGTAATTGCATTTTTTACTTGATATTATATGACATGAGCATATGACTAACCAACATGCATGCATGATTGAATTGTGTAGGATGCCTCCATCTCGTTGTGATCGCTCTCCGGCTCGCTAAAATGAGCAAGGTCCTCCGGGGAATAATCAGAATCCACCTCCACCGCCGCCTTTACCTAATACAGCGGATCTTATGGCTCTTATGACTTAATTTGTGCAAGCCGTGAATGCACAACAAGCCGCACAAGCACCTCCTCCACCGACGACACCAATTGAGAGTGTTTATGATCGGTTTAGTAGACGTCGTCCACCTATATTTCCCAGCACTACGGATGACATGAAAGCAAAGTATTGGATTACTACCATTGAGAGGATATTCCGGGTTGTTACTTACATCGAAACGGAGAAGGTTTTATGTGCTATTGATCTTCTTCGTGATGAGGCTTATAATTGGTGGTGTAGCACCGTATCCCGTCTTGGAGTTGGTGAGGATAATGTGACATGGGAGATATTTGCTAGAGAGTTTCGGGCACATTACATACCGAAACAAGCAAGGAAATGCTGTGAGAGGGAATTCATGAATTTGGAGCAAGGGAATATGTCCATGACCGAGTACATTTCAGAGTTCAACTGATTGTCCCCATATGTACCTCATATCATCGATGAGGAAGATCGCAAGTGTGAGAAGTTTATAGAAGGGCTTCGTGGGGAGATTGCAAGATCTTTGGCCCCGGTCCACATTCATAATTGGGCCGATGCTATCGGGTTAGCTTTGAAGATTGAAGTGGAAGAACAAAGGCTTAGGACTAAGAAGAATGTTGCTAATTTTGGTTCCGGTTCGGGATTTAAGAGGGCAACTCCACAATCGTTCTCTAACTCACCACAACCCTCTTCTAAGGGTCGTTTTATAGGCAACAAAGGGAAGGGAAAACAAACTCCACAAGTGGTGAAGAGGCATGATCCATGTGAGCATTGTGGGAGTACCACTCATTTTGGGGAGAATTATTGGAAGAAACATGGTAAATACTTCAATTGTGGCAGCACTAAGCATTTAGTGAGGAATTTTGATCAACCAAAACTTCATGGATCGGGTAATGAGGCAAGGCCCGTGGCTCATGCACGTGCTTATGCTTTGGATGGGGAGCAAGAGAACACCGAGATTGATCCTACCGCCATGGTGGAAGGTACACTCCACATACATGACGTTCCCATATATGCATTGTACGATCCGGGTGCATCTCATTCGTTTATTGCTCCTATTGTGGATGCTATGTTAAATTTGGCTCTTGCTAGTGATTCTATGCTTTATATTGTGTGTTCTCCTATGAGTGGTATGATTAAAACTGATTGCTTGTATCGTAACTGTCCGATGAGTATTGAGAGACGTGTTTACCCGACGAACTTGATTGCTATTCCAATGAAGAAGTATGATGTTATACTCGGTATGGATTGGTTGTATGCACATCGGGCAAAGATGGACTGTTTCGGGAAGAAAGTTAAGTTGGGTACCGGTGTTGTTACGGGTTCGAGTGTTCGTGGGTGCCCATTTGTTTGTCTGATGGAAGCTAAGAAACTTATTCGTTATGGAGCTATCGGGTATGTGGCTTACGTTTTGAACCGACCTAAAGATCAAATTAAACTCTAAGAGACGAAAGTGGTAAATGAGTTTTGTGATGTCTTTCCGGAGAGTTTAGGGACTTTGCCACCAGAAAGAGAAATTGAGTTCGTCATTGATCTATTCCAAGAGGCCGAGCCGTTTTCAAAAACGCCGTATAGAATGGCTCCCGCCGAGCTCAAGGAACTTAAAACACAACTTGACGAGTTATTGGCGTATGTGTTTGTACGGCCGAGTACTTCACCTTGGGATTCTCCGGTGTTGTTCGTGAAGAAGAAGGATGGGACACTTCGTATGTGCATAGACTATCGGGAATTAAATAGGATGATGGTGAAGAACAATTATCCCCTCCCGCACATCGAAGAGTTGTTCGATTTGTTGCAAGGTTCAAAGGTATATTTGAAGCTCGATCTCTGACAGGGTTATTACCAATTACGGATTAAGAAGTCGGATATACCGAAGACAGGCTTTAACACGAGATACGGACACTATGAGTTCGTTGTGATGCCCTTCGGACTTACCAACACACCCGCAGCTTTTATGGATTTGATGCACTGGGTTTTCAAGGAGTTCTTGGATAAGTTCGTTGTTATTTTCATCGATGACATCTTGGTTTTCTCTAAGTCGGTTGAGGAACACGCTCTACATCTTCGTTTGGTACTTGAGAAGGTTCGTGAGCATAAGTTTAGCAAATGTGATTTTTGGATTGATCAGGTATCATTCTTGGGACATATCATTTTTGGTATGGGATTTCAGTGGATCCTTCTAAGATCGAAACCGTTTCTCTTTGGGAGCAACCGAAGAATGTGTCGGAAGTAAGGAGTTTTCTCGGCTTAGCAGGTTATTACCGTCGATTCGTAAAGGATTTTTCTAAGATCACCGCACCTTTTACACGTTTAACTAAGAAGGAAACGAAGTTCGTGTGGGATGAAGCTTGTGAAGAGAGCTTTCGTGTGCTTAAGGAGAAGTTGACAACGGCTCCGGTGTTGACTTTACCGGAAGGTTCGGATGGATTTTCAGTTTTTACCGATGCCTCTAAGGAAGGGTTGGGATGTGTGCTTATTTAAAACGGTCGGGTGATTGCTTATGCTTCGAGGAAATTGAAGGAGCACGAATAGAATTACCCAACGCACGATCTTGAGTTGGCCGCGGTGATATTTACCTTAGCAAAATGGCAACACTACCTTTATGGATTTAAGTTTGAGGTATTCACCGATCACAAGAGTCTTTGTTACTTGTTCACACAAAAGGATTTAAACATGAGACAACGTCGGTGGATGGAATTCTTGGAAGACTATGATTGTGTCATACAATATCATCCGGGGAAGGCGAATGTAGTTGCGGATGCCTTGAGTCGAAAAGCAAAGATTGCTAATCTTAAGGTCGATTTCAGAAAGAGTGAAGCCGATATCTTTGTTTCGCAACCGAGGTTGGCTAACATCACTATAAGACTGGATTTGAGGCAACGAATCCTTGATGCTCAATCAACGGATGAGTGGATTCAAAGACAAGTGGTTCGGGCAAGAGCTAATCCGAAGTCTAAGTTTGGATTTGATGATTTAGGGATCTTTAGGTACAAGGGCCGAGTGTGCATACCGGATGTATTGCAAAGGTTAGTGCTTGAAGAAGCACATAGGACCGTTTATACGATGTATCCGGGTGGCAACAAGATGTACCAGGATCTTAAGAAGTACTTTTGGTGGCATGGAATGAAACGGGATGTGACTAATTTTGTTAAGAGATGTCGGGTTTGTCAACAAGTTAAGGCCAAACATCAATTACCGGCGGATAAGTTACAACCGATACCTATACCTGAGTGGAAATGGGAACAAGTCACCATCGATTTCGTAATCGGACTTTCGAGAGTACAAAAGGGATTTGATGGAATTTGGGTTATTGTAGATCACTTCACCAAATCTGCACACTTTCTACCGATCCGATCAACCGATAAAGTGGAGAAATTAGCGGAATTGTATCACCGAGAAATTGTGAGATTGCATGGGGTACCCGCTAGCATCATTTCGGATAGAGATCCTCATTTTACTTCTAATTTGTGGAAGGTTCTTAATAGGATGTGGGGTACGAAGTTGAGTTTTAGCACCGTATTTCACCCGCAAACCGATGGACAATCCGAATGGGTAATTAAGTTTCTTGAAAATTTGTTAAGGGCTTGTATATTGGATTTTTCGGTAAGTGGGATGAGAAATTGACTTTGATCGAATTTACCTACAACAATAGCTACCAATCTTCGATCAAGATGGCACTATATGAAGCTTCGTATGGCTATAAGTATAGATCCCCTCTCTATTGCGATCTTGAGGAATGGAAATGGACCGAGGAAGACGGTTTGGAGCGAGGAACAGAACCCGATGTCATTAAGGGAGCAATTGAGAAAGTGGAAAAAATTAAGCAACACATGAAAGTGGCACAAGACCGGCAAAAGAGTTATGCCGATCGGAGAAGGAAAGATTTAAAATTTGAAGTGGGTGATCGGGTTTTCTTGAAGGTAACACCTAGAAAGGGTTTCTCACAAATTGGAAAGGGTGGTAAGTTGAATTCGAGGTTCGTTGGTCCGTTTGAGATTGTGGAACGTATTGGAGAAGTTGCCTATCATTTGGATATACCTCCGGATCTCACGGGAATCCATAACGTGCTTCATGTGACATAAAGAAAGTAATTTCGAGATGAGATGGAGACTATGCCGGTAGAAGAGGCACGATCGGATCTGGACTTAACATTTAAGCAACAACCGGTGAAGATCTTGGATAGGAAAGTTCAAGAATTGAGGAATCGATAAATCCTGTTGGTTAAGGTACTTTGGAAAGATCTCAAGTCCGAAGAATCAATTTGGGAAACGGAAGAGATGATGCGGAATTTTCACCCTGAGTTGTTTTCCGATGGTAAATCTGGGGAACAGATTTCTTTAAGGAGGGGAGGTTGTGATGCCCCGTTTCTCGATCAAGGTAAGTTTTGATACGTGAGTGAACAATTTACCTTTTTATGCCTGAATTATGTGGAATTATACCTTTATTATATAACCAATATGTGCTTCGGTGGAATATATGACTTGCATGATATACGTGGCTACTTGATATGATATTATGTGCTCGTATGGTTTCCTTTGAGCTTTGATAGCATGCTTCGCAATTAAACGAAACTATGTGCTCATTTGGACATTAAAATTATAATTAGGGACAAATTGGTAAATTTATATTTCGAGCCTGCAACTGGATAGAACTTAATGAAATTGGATAGATAATACGATTACGAGTTCGTGGGTTCTTGAATCGCTCAATTCGGAGTTTGGACGAAGAAGTTATGGCCATTTTACGAAAAGTCAACCTTTTAAGCCTCCAATTGTTGACCTGCGACCCAATTTCGAATTTAACCCAATTTGAGACCCAATTTCACTTATCACCCGCTCCAATTGACACGGTTCGTGACCCAATTTGTTAAATCAGATTTTAACATTCCAAAACCCATATTACATTATTTTGCAAGATTCAAACTCATTCTCTCCTAAACCCATTCATATTCTCTGAAGAACACCAAGAGCAACTCAAACCATTTTCAAGAGACAAGATTAGGGATTGAAGCTGGAGATTCAAGGTTGAAGAACACGATATTCTCTCCGATTTTCAGCTCTCAAGGTAAGGTTTATGTGCTATTTTCATGGGTTTATGTGCTTGAAGGTTTTGAGCTAAGATTTGAATGTAGGGCTCTTGTTGTTGGATTGAATTCGAATTTCTTGTTGGACATGTGTTTATATTGATGTTGGGAACGTTTTAGCATAAGAATTTCTTACTTTTATGCTCTTATGAGAAATCCACCATTGTTGACCTTTGAAGTTTTATGAAGAATTCTTGCATGTTCATGTCCTTGTGTGTTTTTGCATGAATTGGTGTTGGATTCTTATTCCTTGAGCAATTTCATGAAGAATGTGAATAATTTCATTGAGTTTCTTGCATGATTGGAGATTTCACCATTGTTGGGGTGAAGCTTTGAATACTGGAAGAAGATGAAGTTCATATGTGCAAATTATTGGATTTCTTGATGTTTATGTGTTCCTAGATGCCCTTGACATGTTATTTGATGTTAATTGATGTTTATCCATGTTGCATAAGTTTCAAAGCATGATTTTGGAGTATTTAGAATGTATTTTCATCATTTTTGAGCATATATTCGTATTTGAGGTTTTGCACGAGTTGTGTCTCTGTACCGACACACGACCATGTCTCAATTTTGGCTTAGGGAGGGACACGCCCATGTCTCAAGGTAGATTTCGAATCATTTTGGTTCTTTACTGAGACACAGCCGTGTTTCACTTTACACTGCGGGGGAGATACCACCGTGTCTCACCTTTTTTTGTGTGACTACTGTTCGTTTTGCTTTTCCTTTGTTTGTTTCATTGTTTCCTTGCTTCTTTTTCACTTCCATTACACTTCCTACACCCCTAGCCTGATATGCTATACTTGGAATCATGATTATACATGTTGTAATGCCTCGTATACTTCGATTATATGTGAGAATATGCAAAGTATGATTCACATGTTATCATTTGCTTATCTTATGACTTGAAAGCTTATTATATAACTCATATGATATTGTTTCAATGTAATTGTTGAATCTATGCTATCTTTGAATGTTCATTTGCACATCATTAACATATTTTCATTTATCTTGAAGCCATGCGTCGTCTTAGTTTGTTTCGGGTCGTGTCTTACCTTTGTTGGTACGTTTGTCTTGTTAGGTGGTGAGTCACTGGACGAGTAGCTTGTTTGCTCGTGGTTGGCCTTTGGAGTTCTTGGTAAAGGTGAGGAGTTATAATATGAAATGCTTTCAAAACTGTGGACACCTATAACCTATCATGTTTGATGGTTTTAAACTCTCGTTTTCAAAATGTATATGTAGGCTTAATGAGCCGAGATTTGTGAGCTTTGCTCGTACTATGGTTATAACTTATGGAAAACGGTTTACAATTAAAACTTGAGTTTTGGTATATGGGATGGATACCTAAAACGCCTTTAGAACTTTCTTTTGAATATTATGTATGTGTGAGTTGTGTAGCGAGGTTATATTATACCTTGCAAGGACGTTTGCTTGGTTAGATCTTTTGATAGTGCTCGAGGCGGAGTAATTGGTAAGACCAGGAACGCAAGTGTGGATGGTTAAACCCTTACGAAGTACCCACTTTTGGACAAGTTTGCTAAGACTCCGAGGAGGGTTCGGGGTTAAGGTAAGCTTGGGAGAAGGTCGGTTTCATGGACCCACTTCTCCATGGTTCTTTTGCGATGTTCGGGGGCTGTACAACCTCGACATCAACGGTGTAAGGATGGATTGGTTTGATTTCATTTGGTTTGGGAAGTAAGGGCGGAGTGCTCGTACTCGCCGAGCCGGTGCTTTGGTTCATGATTCAATTTTTTAAAACTTGCATAACTTTGTAAATGAGTTGGATCATGAACGTCTTTGTTTTGAGCATGCATTGAACCTTTATATCACTTGTATTATGTATACCTCTCCTCACCGGTTCCTTTTGAACTGGCCTCATTTACCTTTCGTATCCGCAGGTTGCGTTTTGGAGTCAAGCTAGGCGGGGTCTTTTGAGAGTCTTATTTAAGTGGTCTAGTTTGTACTCGCTATGCTTTTAGCATACTTTACGTTTTATGTTATATTTTGGGATTTACGGATTTAGTATGTATGATGTTTTATTATGCTAGTTTGGACCGTGGTAGTCATTAGGTTGATTTTACTTTCCGTATTTGAGCATTTTATGCTGGACCGCGATGGTCACTTTATTTGACGGATGAATGAATCTTATGCACTTGTTATGTTTGATTTAAGCTTCCACATATTTGTGTTTGATTTACTTGCTTTGTGAGTCTAGTACCGCCTAGCTAGGATGTCCGTTTATCACCGCTTACTTCGGTCTTAGCGGGTATATGGATAGTAATTCTATATACAAGCTAGGACCATAGCGCGGGATAGACGTGGATGCCCTCATCCGGGCGTTACCAATCCTGTACCATCAATCATACAACACATGCAAAACAATAACAATGACTCAAGCGAAAGCGAGAAAATAAAACAATGATCAATAAATAGCTCACAGGCTCGAACAATGATATAATGGCCACAGGCCTTAAACATAATTTGGCATAAATGGCTGGCAAGGCCTAACAATAATAAATAACAATACAATGGCTCACAGGCCGAAATACATTATTACAATAAACCATGAATATTTAGTAAACATGAACTCAAGTATACGATCACGACATGGGTTAGATTCATGACTCGACTTGAATTCTCACCTAGATATGGACCTACATGAGGACTAAAAATAACAAAGGAGACGGGTTAGTCAACTGACTGAGAAAGGGAAGTGTTGATCATAAAATTTTATTGTTTTTAGTATATTTTTTGTATCATTTTATGCTATTCTTTTTGTCTTATATTTGTAATTTCATCCATTTTCAGGTACTTTTCATTCCGAAGTCATAAATATGGAAAATGGCGAGATTGTGGCATAAAAGAGGCATTAAGGCACAAAATGGACCAAGAACGAGATCAAGCTCGCAGCCTAAAGTAATTCAAGTGTGAATCCATCATGCCCGTGAGGTAAAAGGAAGTAGGCCCACGATGAAGACCTTCATCGCGGCCGCGGGCCAAATAAGCAAGATTCCTTTGCGGCCGCGATGATACAATTTCCCGAATTCAGGAGTCTCTGTACCCTGGTCGTGCCTGCGATCCAGATAACGTGAAACACCTCGCGGCTACGTTGCGGCACGGAATTACGTACTTAAGCTGTTGAAAACCTAATTTTCAGTACGTATCTTGTGAGAAGAAGCGCAGCTTTAAGGGAGAATAGGTTTCCAGTTCTAAAGTCTTGGAGAGTCAATGAAGACTTGAAGATGACAATACCATGACATCCAAATTTAATTTAAGTTTATTTAATTCAATTTTATGGTTTAATTATGTTGGGAAAAACACGAAAGTAAATGGAGAAGAATTTAAAAAAATTCCCAAAAGATAGATCGTGACTTGCAATTTCTATTTCACAGTTGGACCACACGCCCAATTCATGGCTTACGTGCCATACGTGTACTTTACACGTGTGGTCTCGTTTCGATCAACTATTTGATCTTTCCAAACAATACCCTTTGAACCTGATATTTGTGTGTGTGACCCTCTAGGTTCATTTTCAGTTAGCAGTGAGCCTAATTAATTAATACACTTTATCAATTAATTAGCTCACAGATCACATGACCATAGTCTAGCAATAGGTGTGTGACCCCTACCCGAACAATGAATATATATTCGAAAGAACCTTTCAGCCAATGACATCCGTGAGGTATGCTCCTCTTACCATCCTATCTCACAATTAAGATCTAGGGCATGGGAATAATGAGAGCCCCACTAATCTTAATCATAAAGCTAAGTTCGTTTCACATCCATTTGATCTCAATCCAGGAAACTCTTTTCTTGATATCTTGATCCGCTACCTCGGCTGAGGGTTTTAGGATGACACATGAACAACTTATGCAATAAGAGATCTTCTTGCATTAAAGAAAGTGTAGGTCCTTTGTTGATTCTCGTATGCTTTCAAGTGCCACTTGTGCAGTCCCAGCATAAGTCTTGAATCAGCTGTCTCGGGTGACATCCTTTAAGGCTTATACCTAAGACTACAGAGGTAGCTCACACAAAGCATCGATGGAATCTTAAGTCAAAGGATTAATTTACTCATGCCATTGATCTGTGAGATATTTCCTAATCTGGAAGTTTCCCAACAAACAAAGCTATGTACTTATTGTGGAGGACCTACTCATACTTGGGAGGATTGTAGGCATCGTTTGGAAGTATGCTTGGTATGTGGTTCCTTAGAGCATAAGGTTGACACTTGTCCGAAAAAAAAGGGACAACCAAATGGAGGACAGAGGCAGCTAGTGAGGGCCCTAGCTTATGCTATTGATGGGGAAGAGTAGGATGTAGATGTAGTGCCTGGAGCGGTGGGCCACCACATCCCCCGCACCTAAACCCGAACCCACATATGAAATGGATTTCCATACATGAGTCCGAGTTCAACCGAACAGGAACCTACACTTACACGCTAGGCTAAGCGGGGATAAACTCGCACAGAGCGCGCAAATAAACAAAACAAATATGCGGAAGCAGTAGACAGGATCGAAAAGAGCTCTATAACGAACATATACGTCATATACAATGGCCTCACGGCCCAAAAGATCGAGTATGTACATCAAAAGTCCATAATTTTTCAAAATACAATTCTGGCATCAAATACATAATAAGAGTATCCAAAATGCAAGAAGTACGAATGCAACTCGACCTAGACACACAAGCACAAGACCAAGACTCGCACTTCCCCGCCTAGCTCGGTACACCTGAAAGGGAAAGGAGAGGGTCAGTCTCACAACTCGGCTGAGTGAGGGGCTTAACACACCCACACCTTAAATACGTATGGAGCATAACATAAATCAAAAGTGATAGTCATGAATCGAGGCTAGGGTTTTGCACACCAAAAACCATTTCCCGAAACTAACATATAGTAAGAAAAGAACCTATCTTGATCCATAATCTATCAGTCAAACAAAAACAAAAGCCCGGCGAGAACGGACTATCCCTTACTCCTTCAAACATACATATCAAATCACAATTCCATCCTCGTATCCATGGTGTATCGGGAATCAAACCCTAGCGCCTATATTACCAAAAACATATAGGGTAGCTAACCCACGATATGCCTTCCCCGGTTATCCACCGAGGGCTCAAGATATCACGCCTTCCCAACCTCCCTAGGTCGCACGTGAATATCTCAAATGAGAGCGTGCACAGGGGTCAAACCCGGCGACCCCGTGGTCGTCCCGGGTCTTTCTTACCCACGTCTCCAGGGCCCCCATAACAAAACGGACCAAATTCCCATCTTTCAGTGCACAACTCGCTCAACATAACAAAACGTACTAAAAGAGATTCAAATCTCAAGCTTATATATGCTCTTACTTATATCATTTCCATAAAGTTCAAATCTTCCACAAGATCATAAACATAATTTAAGCACTCATATTTAAATATGTATAGCATATCCGCATGCGAGTGAGAAATCATCACATTATAGGCCATAGGTTAATAGCTAATAATTTCTAACCTCACCTTAACAAAAGAGACAAAAAGTAGGATCGAACGGCAACCAACCACCTAAGCTTCGGGCTCTTGCGCGACCGAAAGAGGCTCTGAAATGCAAAAGAGAACAAGACCCGAGACTTAGACTCAATTATGAACCAGATAGACACTCGGCAATGCTTGTGAATGCAAGGAATGCAATTGAAATGTATAAACATGCCAAATAAATCCTACCAATTCTTATTCACACAATTCATATCAAATAAGGTCATAAGTTCAAAACAAGGCACATAACGCATAATATAACAAGCTCACATTGCATACAAGTCATAAATGAAGAAAGAAAATACAAAAAAAAAAAAAATAACGAAGCGATAAAACGAGCAAGTGCCGCCGCCATATTTTCAAATGACACGGCCGTGCTGGGTTTTAGTTCAAAATGGACACGGCCGTGCCCGATTAAAATTAATTTAGGAGCTTAATCCGAGACGCTGACAAGGCCGTGTTGAGTTTTAGTTCAAAATGGACACGGCCGTGTCCGATTTTATAAAAATAATTTGCCCCAAGTCGAGAGGCTGACACGGCCGTGTTGGCCCTTCGTCTTCGGAAAAAAAATACAGCAGGTACAGTAACTCTACGCCAAAAAAACAGAAGAAGAAGCAGAGCAACACGCAGCAACAACAAGCAACAACCTCAAGCCACAAAACTCATACAAACCAAGGCAAATCACTTCATGATCAACATATAATCTCCCAACTATCACAAAAGTTAAAGAATCATCATATATCTCAAGTTCATCCAAGCAAGAATTTGAATTCCCTTAATGGTAACCTTCACCATATTCAACCATAATCAAAAGGGGAATCATATAATCAAATTAGAGTCAAAAGGGATCACATATACAACTTCAAATCAAAGCTTAACTCTAAGAAGCACAAGAGATCATCAAACCCTCAAGATACATGCCATGCTCCATAAATACACCAAACCTAGCTCAAAGCATGGAATTAATAACTCAAAATGATCATATAATCATGTACATATCAAATACTAGCTTACCCCTTGAAGAGGTTGGAAGAAAATGGAGATTAGAGCTCAATCTCTCCTTGGTGTGAATAGTGACGGGTTTGAGCTTTGAACTCCCAAGTTGCTGCACTTTTCTCTCTTTTCTTGTATGTACCGATATGGAGGAGAGGGTGACATGAATATACATTGTGTTAGTGGAGTGTGGGCCCAAGCTTGAGGGTAATATGTCAAGAATTGAGGGACTAAAGTGCAAATAGGTGAAAGGTAGTCATATAGGAGTGAGGTAAGTTTCCGGTCGAATTTAGGAGCATCGAATGATCTTAAAAGGCTATGGGGCTTAGTCCATCGAACTCGAATCGTCGAAACGAGCTCAACGGTAGGGATAGAATTCGAATCCGAATTCTCGAGCTCAAAATACACGCATTGGAACCTAAGTTGCGCTAAGCGTTTTAGCCTCCTTTAGGTTCCAAACGAAACAAATAATTCAAAAGCTCAACAATTAGATTCGAAAACATAAAACGAATATAAATCAAAGTTCATAACACGTAAATCCCCAACATACTAAAACAACGAAAAACTCCAAATTCAATTCAAGCATAAACGAATCAATCCATAACAAATTCCGTACATATTCAAATAAGAATCATTCAAATCCATAAGAAATATTTAAAATAAGAATTAAAAGAGTAAAGAATATGAATTTAAATAATGTAAATCGCGTACATACGTCATACTTGTACGGTCTGGAAGTCAGGGTGTCACAATAGATGTGGACCCAGTCGTCGTGGTGGAAGGTACTATATACATTCATGGTGGAAGGTACTATATACATTCATAGCACGAGCATATATGTATTATTTGATCCTGGAGCCACGCACTTTTTCCTTTCTCGTGGTTTAGTTGCTACTTTGCATTTGCCTCCTGTTTGTACTTCTATGTGTTATGTGATTAGTTCCCTGTTGGGTGGGAACTTAGCGACAGATTGGGTGTTTAAGGAAGTTCCGGTGAGTATTGAGGGTCGTGACTACTTGACGGACTTTGTTGAGATGCCGATGAGTCGATATGCAGCCATTTTGGGTATGGATTGGCTCTACATGCACTGTGCCGTGGTTGATTGTCGAGCTAAGAAGATTCAGTTGGGTTCAGAATTATTTGCGGGTACAAGTTCGAAGGCTTTACCCTTGTTATCTTTCACCGAGGCTCAGAGGTTGGTACGTGATGGTGCTTCCTGGTTTGTTGCCTATCTTCTTAGTAAGCCAAAAGATCAGGCTAAACTTGATGAGACCAAAGTGGTGACCTCGTCAACAACAGGATGCTCCTTTGAACAAAAACAAACACAAAAGACGTACTTACACTAAATATGAACCATATAGACGCTCGACGAATGTGTAAGTGATGGGTGCCTAATCCACCAAATAAAATTCCTAAACTACCAAGCACAATAAATTGTGTATAGTGGTAAAGGGTCGATCCCACAGATATTGGATGGTCTCGTAAATCTCCAATGGCCAAGTGAACGAAACAACAAAATAAAGAGAGAGGGGTTAACATAATAAACAAAGTGCAGAAATTAAACGAGAAGCCAAAATTAAATAAACTAACAACAAAGCATAAACTTAAAGTTATTAAGAAAATAGAACTCTAGTCAAGTTATTCTTTCGATTCATGTTTGTAATCTGAACACTGATGCATAAATAAACTTAAAATCCATCGATAGACCGGCTATAGAGTTAACAAGCTCTGATAGCCTCGTCTTTTCTAACTTATTCGGTGGTTAAGATACGAACTTTAACCAACTCCCTAACCAATAAACAACCTCGTAGATACGATCTCAAGATTTAATTTAATGGCAGCTTTAAAACAGGAAAAGGACACCGACCCTAGCCAACAAACACACAAGCTCGGATTGTTTAGACTATTGTGCATACACCCTATCATATTCAAGCAAACATGGGGTTAAGCCCTTATGATAGTTAACCCTTACCATACTTAAATTGATAATTACGGATCAATTTAGTGTATGCGGTTTGCAAGGTAAATTTCAAGACAACAAATTGGCCAAATTAATCATCTATCAACTTGCCTATATCAGTCAAATTAGATGCATACAACATACTAAGGATCAAAAGCATGGAAAACAATTAGATCTCGCAAATCACCACATGAACCTTGGAAATAACTTAACTAGAATATGGTTACTAGCTGCTGTTCATTCTTACAACAATAATCAGCTAAGAAAGTGATAAGAACTGAAAATAAATCAACTAAGATTGTCTGCAAAAGATAGATTAAAGTTCCTCACAAACTAGCCATGTAATTCAACTAAAAAGAGGAAAGGAGGAAGGATTCTTGCTCTTGGTCGAAACAGGTGATTCAGCCCGTGTTCTTTCTCTGCTCAAGCAGCAACAGCTACTGCGTTCTTCCTCCCAACTCTCAAGGTTGAATATCCACCCTTTTCCTTCTAATCCTTGCTTATAAGCTTGAAAATCTCCATTTGATCACACACTTTAAGGCAAAGATTCTTTTAGAAAGTCCAAGTATGATGATTACATGCCTTGAGACGCAAAATACTGTGCAAAACTGCTGCAAGTAGCTCAATTCGTCAAAAAGTAGAAGTCAGTCGCAACTGTTAACTTGGGTGAGCTATCTGCTACATCACCCTTAGCTTAAGGCATGGTCATATCTTAAAGGTTGTGACTCAGGTCTTTTTCTCCACTTAACGCTTCTTTTGGTCCAGATTTTGCACAATCCTTCGACCCAATGTAATTAGACCTATAAAGCCATATTTAAACGAAATTAAGTAGAAATCCAGTTAATTTTAGGGGGAGAATCAAAGTATATTAAAGAAGTAATTACACACTAACAAATCCCCCCACACTTGGACTTTGCTTGTCCTCAAGCAAACTATAACTAGACTTCAAGCAAGGTTATCCGCTAACCACTACAGCCCCACAGTTTATCATTGACAAAGTTTGAACACTAAAATGAGTATCATAACAAGTCTCCACTGCCTATCAAAATGGAAAAGGACAAATTCTAATTATTTAACTTGCTAGTGAATGTTAAGGAATTTAGAGTTCAATTAAGCATACACATTTACAATATAAGCCATTAAATCATGTGATCAAAGGTGCCCCTTAAGACTATCCAACAATTCAAAAGATAAAAGTGAGGGTTTTAATTCATTTATACTAAAGCTCTTTGCATTGCCTATTTCGGGTGTCAAGATACCGCTTTGGTATTTCATAACTATCCCTAGGCTGTACTTTGTGCATCACTCATAGTCACCAGTTATACTGGGGTTAATTTGTTTTCGGCTTTATAAATTTAATTTGCCATTTCCACGGTGATCAGGGGAGTAAAACGAGCTTTGTTGAACTACCTAAGGTGTTGGGACAAAATGTTTAAGCAATTTGAATTTCCTTTGACTGTGATCATTTTTGATCTTTTTCAGTCCCCAACAGCCACTTAGGTGGTTAAATCCTCACTCATAATCACTCGCTTTGAGTGAACAGAGGAGTGCATCAAATTTATGGCTTTTACAGCCTTATTCATAAGGCCTCAATCAACATTTAGCACAATTTAATTTCGACATTTGGACAGTCAAAATTAGCACTCTTTTTCACACATGAAAGTCGAATTTGTTGCATGCAATTTTAGTTATCATCCATTAATCCAAATTAAAAAACATTCTCTAGCCAAGTCAAAAACTACAAGTTTGTTCAATTCCAGGAATTAGGCATGGAATTCATGTTATTTCAATTATTTTTCATGTTCAATAATTCTCAAATGTAAACATGTTGCACATGGTCAGATTCTAACCACAAAAACTACACAAAAACATCCCAAAAAGAGCTAAGGACCAGCTGACTAACCAACAAACTAACAAAACTAATCAAGGCAGAGATAAAAGAGAACAAGACTATCAATCAAACATGTAATTAGGATAGACATTCAAAGCATGCTTCACACAGTAGACCAGCCAAAAGTTTCATAAACTACCAGAATAACTCCCCCACACTTATTCTATATTGCCCTCAATGTTTAATAAAAGAAAAAGCCAGTACATGAGGACTCCCCTGAATTCATTTAATGAAACTGTGTGGGTTTCTTCAGACTTAAGGGATGATCATCCTTTGAGGTCTAGGTCCCGGGAGCCTTGTTTTTGCCATAATTTGAAAATAACACAAAAAGGCGATCCTTAGTCAAGAAATAGAAAGAAACTAGAACTAAATAACAGTAAATATAAAAGAATTGGGTTACCTCCCAAAAAACGCCCTTGTTTAACGTCCTAGGGTAGACGATGTGTTGCATCACATGTCTTCAATTGAAATCCTTTACATCTTTTATGGGAAAACCTGCATAAAATCCCTTTAAATAATGTATGTTCAATATTAACAGGTCTTCATCATCAGAATAGTTGAAATCCCTTACATTATAAAACAGCATGTGAGTGCATAGAGAAGCTCTCTTCTATTTGGATCTTAACTTATCAGGTTATAAATTCAACAAGGATTGATAGTTAAACATTTCAGGCCCAAGAAAGCTGTAAAATAATCGAGCATGAGAGCTAAATTTCTAATCATCACTCAATACAAAAGATGCACCACAAGGAAGGGGACTAATGAAATCCATATCATCTAAAAAAAAAAAACCAACTCACTAGGAGACTTTATGGAATCAAACATAGCTAATTTAACAACATTTCCATTAAATTCCATTTTGAGTGTGTGATCAAACTCATCGACTTTTGTTTTAGATATATCAAGAAAAGGTTGTCCTAACAAAACGTCATATGAGTTATCAACTATAAAGAAGTCTACGGGAAAGATCATACCATCAATTTGAATTATAGCATTTTTCAATATGCCCTTAGGATAAACAATTGTTCCATCATCAAGTTGAATAAGCTTACCTGTTTTTCTCATGGAATTAATATGAAAATGTTAGTAAATAGACAAAGGCATCAAATTAATAGAGGAACTATAATCACGTAAGGCTCTATCAATTCCAATAGTTTCTATTTTACATGGAAGAGCAAATAAACTTTGGTCGTTACTCACTTGAGGTATCTTTTCTTGAAGGATATCAGAGAAATGCTTTCCAATACTTACCTTCCCATAACAAGGCATGCTTTTCTTAGTTGCACACAATTCTTCAAGAGAATTCATATATTGAGTCATAGATTTAATTACATCAAGTAGTGGAACATTTACCTCAACATTGTAAAATGCCTTTAGGAACTTTGATTCATCATTTTGGAACTCCGATTCATCTTTTTGAAACTCAACATACCTCTGCGCAGTTGGGTTTGGGCTGCTCAAAGGTTGAGATTGTACAGTACGTTTGGATTCCTCATCTGATCTTAAGCTATGGTCATCACTTATGCTCAGGTTTATTGTACAGTCATGATCTATTTCTTCATCAACTTTATGGACTGCTATGTTATGCTCTGTTTCAGCCCCTGTTTTCTGAAGTGAGGATTGCCCTTCTTCAAACTCCAATTTACTTTTCAATTCAGCTACGGAAGAAGTTAATTGGCTCAACTCATTCCTCAAGCTTTGAACGCACATTTGAAATTCTTGAATATTATTCATTATCTCTTGTTAGAATTATTGCATATTCGATCTCGTTTCCTGTTGAAATTATTGTGTATTAATCATAAATGCTTTAAACATTTCTTTGAGAGACGTACCTGAATTGTTGGTTGATAGATGTTGTTGTGGTGGCCAAAATGTGTGATTAAGATGACAATCTGTCCACCCATGATTGCAAGAGTTTGAGCTCATGTCAAAATCACTCTTCGTTGGTGTGGGCAGAAGCTCCTCATCAAGTAACGGACACTTATCAATTTTGTGAGGTCCCGTGTACACTCCACATTGATCGGTTATGGGCTGCAAATGAGAAAAGTGATGGAGCAAAGGACATCCATTGGTTGAATGGTCACCGATGCAAATTCCACGAACATCACTTTGAGAGCTTGCAGCCATCAATGATAGCATCTTAATTCCCTAGACTAACTTCTCTACACAAAAAATGCTCAACTACCAAAAGAAAAACAAAACGAATTAGAACCAATCCCCGGCAACGGCACCAGAAATTTGTTGGGTGCCGAATCCACCAAATAAGATTCCTAAACTACCAAACACAATAAATTGTGTATAGTGGTATAAGGTCGATCCCACAGAGATTGGGTGGTCTCGTAAATCTCCAATAGCCAAGTAAACGAAATAACAAAAATAAAGAAGGGGGGGGGGGTCAACGTAATAAATAAAGTGCAGAAATTAAACAACAAGCCGAAATTAAATAAACTAACAACAAAGCATAAACTTAAAGTGATTAAGAAAATAGAACTCTAGTCAAGTTATCTTTCGATTCATGTTTGTAATCTGATCACTGATGCATAAATAAACTTAAAATCCATCGATAGACCGGCTATAGCGTCAACAAGCTCTGACAACCTCCTCCTTTCTAACTTATTCGGTGGTTAAGATACAATCTTTAACCAACTCCCTAACCAATAAAAACCTCGTAGATACGATCTCAAGATTTAATTTAATGGCAGCTTTAAAGCAGGAAAAGGACACCGACCCTAGCCAACAAAGACACAAGCTCGGATTGTTTAGACTATTGTGCATACACCCTATCATATTCAAGCAAACATGGGGTTAAGCCCTTATGATAGTTAACCCTTACCATACTTAAATTGACAATTACGGATCAATTTAGTTTATGCGGTTTGCAAGGTAAATTTCAAGATAAAAAATTGGCCAAATTAATCATTTATCAACTTGCCTATATCAGTCAAATTAGATGCATACAACATACCAAGGATCAAAAGCATGGAAAACAATTAGATCTCACAAATCACCTTATGAATCTTGAAAATTACTTAACTAGAATATGGTTACTAGCTGCTGTTCATTCTTACAATAATAATCAGCTAAGAAAGTGATAAGAAATGAAAATAAAGCAACTAAGATTGTCTACAAAAGATAGATTAAAGTTCTTCACAAATTAGCCATGTAATTCAACTAAAAAGAGGAAAGGGAGGGATTCTTGCTCTTGGTCGAAACAGGGGATTCTGCCCCTGTTCTTGCTCTGCTCCAACAGCAGCAGCTGCTGTGTTCTTCCTCCCAACTCCCCAAGGTGGAATATCCACCCTTTTCCTTCTAATCCTTGCTTATAAGCTTGAAAATCTCCACTTGATCACACATGTTAAGGCGAAGAATCTTTTAGAAAGTCTAAGTATGATGATTACATGGCTTGAAACACAAAATACTGTGCAAAGCTGCTGCAAGTAGCTCAATTCATCAAAAAGTGGAAGTCAGCCGCAACTGTTGACTTGGGTGAGCTGTTTGTTACGCCACCCTTAGCTTAAAGCATGGTCATAGCTTGAAGGTCATATCTCAGGTCTTTTTTCTTCACTTAGCGCTTGTTTTGGTCCAGATTTTGCACAATCCTTGGTTCCAACATAATTAGACCTACAAAGCCATATTTAAATGAAATTAATCAGAAATTCAGTCAATTATAGGGGGAGAATCAAAGTAAATTAAAGCACTAATTACACACTAACAGTATGAATGCAAATGATGCAATACACATCACATACGTTTAATCTCAGACAATAGAGGCACCTAACATGTTCTCATACTAATATCATACCAAATAACACATAACACATCGTATCAATCATATCATATCATATGCATACATAAACCTAAAACATGTTAGGATCAAGATTGGGGAGGGAAAAGGCAAAAGAAACAAGTTAACGGACGAAACAACACACAAACAACACTCGAGGGGGTGAACGACTATTCAAACCACCCTACATACAACCAAGAACGGCCGTTCAGGGTAACAGAAGCTACCCTGAAGCTGAACGGTCATTCAGCATAATACAAGCAACACCACCAACGGCCGTTCATGGTGGCAGCGCCCCAAGCTCAACCATGTGGATAACTATTCTCAAGCTCAAGGCTGGGGCCATGAACAGCCGTTCTTAGGTTCAGAGATTGGCCTCCAATCCTGCATAAGACGCTGAAAAAAAAATAACACAAAGCAACAAAGCAAGCAACAAAGTTCTCCAAGATTAAACCCCTAATCCTTGTCTAGTGAACTTCTAAGCATGCTTAACCATATTATCACACCATTAGCTCATATAATCAAGTGATTACAAGTTTCCATTAATGCACATACAAGCTCATTTAATGGGTTCTATGATTTCTCCAACAACTAAGCAAAAGACACCCATAATGCATCATAAACCTTTAAACATGCAACATATATCATACTTAGAGCATTTAATCCAACATACAAGTCATGGAATTCAAATTTCATACAAAGTTACTAGTCATCATCTTTTTCATTCAATATCAAGACATGGATTTCAAGGAGAAAAAGTGGTATGAGAAGAAAGCACACGTCAAGGGGAGTCGGAATCTTACCTTGGATCGTCGGAGAAGTGAACGGAAAAGAAGGAACTTGATCTTGAAGGATGGGAGAGCTAGGGCTTGAGAAAAGTCTTCCTCTCTCTTCTTCCTTGGTGTGTCTTGTTCCAAATGAAGGAGAAGAGAAATAGTTTCTCCCCCTTTAGGGGTTGAAACGGGTCGGATTGGCAAAACAGGTCGGTTCAAGTAATCTGATCCATTCGGATCGGATTTTAAATTAAAGGATGTTCAAACGGCTTCATAAAAATGTAATACTAGTTCCATTGGACTCGAATCATTGAAACGAATTTAATGGCAGAGCCAAAATTCGAACCTGAATTCCCGAACTCAAGTTATCCTAAAAGGGCCCTAAAATGCCCTAATTGCATTTTAGGCCCAAAACTTCCACAAATTGCCAAATAGTTCCAAGACCTCATTCAAGTAAATCCCAAAACATATAAACATCACATAAACAAGTCTATAAAATATATAATTCAAGTAATTCACATATTATCAAATCCGGGCATCAAATTCAAAGCCAAACGAATCATATTCGGAGTCATAGTGCATATGAATCAAATTCAAGTATTCAAATCATTCAAGTTTCACATATATCACAAGATAAGCATATAAAGATATAAATAAATAATTTAAATGCGTATTTAGCCCACACGTGACGTCATGCCTGTATAGTCGAACGGACGGGGCGTCACACTTTCCTTCTCGTAACTCTACATCAAGTCGAGGATCCTTCCCTAAAATAAATTCTAAGTGGTCAATCGGGTCTACATCGAGCTACCGGCATAAACAAATATTCGACTCGATCAATATCAAATTAGGATAAAGCAATAGTTTAAGTAGAAATGAAAAATATATATATATATATATATATAATTAAAAAAATTGAAATTATGTGAGAGAAAAAAGAATTAAATAAAAATAAGTAATAAAATAAATAAATAAAAAAGAGAAGAATTTGAGAGTCCAATGAATGTGGAAGAGATTAAGTAGAAAACTGCTCAAGTACGTTGGTAAAATTTGTTTATAGTAAATAAAGGAAAAAAGAGCCCATGATACCAAATGGATCTCCCGTTTAATATAATAGTATAGATAAGTCATAATTTAGCCAATCAAGGGCATACAAGCATATATGGTACAAATATTATGTTTAGACCCCTTATAAGGCATTGAACACGTGAGCATTTAATCTTAAATTTTTTTAAATAAATAATACATAACATTTTTACTCATGTGAATATGTAAAAAAGTCAAGTTCGGATTAGAAAGAACTAAAGAAATGGACGAAAAGCACGAAAAAAGGGTAACAATTCAAAACAGGGGGAAAATTTGTTGTTTCCGTACGAATGGCAATTTGTAGCACAGTTCAAATGTACGAATGACCATTCGTGGCCTGGTTCAAATCTATAAATGGGAATTCTTATGAGCGTTGATCCAAACGACCATTCGTGGCTTAGTTCAAAGTATAAATAGTCATTCGTAGTTGCGGAGTCTCAAAACAACAATTTGTTCATATGAACAGCCATTCGTGGCATAAGGTATAAATCCAAATGGCAGTTCATACGTGCATGCAACAAAATCAAGCCTCTATCGATATGAATGGCCATTCGCGTGACAAGGCCAAATTTTAAATGGTCTTCATACCAAAAGAACTAGATTCAAATCTGGTTCACGAGAAAGAAGACAGGGTGGTGTCTTTCATCCCCCACAAGCCACAACAATCTATCAAAACACTTCAATTCAACCCCAAAATGCTCCTAAAAAATTATCCTACACATATATTCAACAAAACCTACAAAAATCGAGTCATTTCACAAATTGCCATTTTTGCAAAACCTTCATTAATGCACATATATGAAAACTTCATTTAATACTCAACAATCACCAAGAATCATGCTATATAAATCCAATACAACACATTTTTAGCATTGCAGCACATAAATCATTAAATGGAGCAAGCAATCATCATTTACCAAGTTGTGCCCTAGTTTTCTCCCTTCATACAAATGGGCATGAAAATTTAAGATATAACCAAGGAAATGAACCTTGGAACCTCAAGAGTTGATTCTTACCTCAAGAAGAGAAGAAATACACTTGTTGGTGATGTGAGAGGAGAAAAATATGAGGGGAGCTAGAGGAGAGAGAGAGAGGTTTTCCTTTCTTTCTCTTCCAAGATGCAAAGTGAGATATATTGAATGAGGGGGGGGGGGGGGCATGGTTGTCACGTTTTAGGCACAGGGGCAAAATTGTATTTGTTAAACTTTATTATTCATGTCTAAATGCACTGGTTATTACTAAGTTCGATTATTTACAGGCAAAAAATGTAACCTTTGCCGAATTGATCCTAATTCTTGTCAAATGAATCCATTTTTCATGCTTAATGCATTGCACACAATTATATCATTGAATTCATGCTTGAAAATTCAATGTAGAATTAATTCGACAAATAATCATATAATTAGCAATTAAGGCATTTAATCTCAAACAAATCAAATAAGCAATTAAATACCATCTAACCTATACTAACTCACACGAAACGTTGTTGTACCTTGCTTACGGATAAAGTAGGGCTACACATATTCTAATTTTGCAAGAATTTAAATATCCTCTCTCAAAGTTTGCTGATCACTGAAGAGATGATTTGTTGGAGTTATTGATAAATTGGATGCTTAGGATGTGAAGAAATCTATTGCTACTCTTTGGCTTTTGTGGTATATAAGGAATAAGCGGCTTGCTAAGGGCTTGGCATGCTATCCCTGTGAAGTTGTGGCCTACGTTAACAGGTACTTGTCAGAGCTCAGTAGCTCGGGCGAATCATAAAAGCCTCTACGATGGTTGGGAACTAGGCGAGGTGGAGGACACTGAATTAAGGGTGGGTTAAAGTCAATTTGATGGTGATATGTTCAGAGGGGTGAACGTTGTTGGTATTGGTATTGTGGTACGTGACTCAGATGGTCGAAGCGTGGTTTGGTTAACGGATAGGAAAACCAACATTTCATACACAGAAACGGCTGAAACCCTTGTACCGCTCTCCACTGCCTGCCTTGCTCAAGATTTTGGTTGGAGGAAGGTTGCTTTTGAAGGTGATTACGTTAATTCAATTGCTCGGTAGCAACAAAGAATCTCTTTGCTTATTAGGTAATATTGTTGTCGATACCAAACGTATTTGTTCTTCGCTTGTTGATTTGAAGTTCTCTTTGATTCGTTGAGGTAATAATGTTATAGCCCACCATTTAATTAGTAATACGGCTTGGATCTGCGTTGGTTCCTCGATCTATCCCTCATTTATTTCTGATATTATTATTTCGAAAATGCAATAAACTCCCCTTTTGGGTGGCTTGCCTTTAATAAAATAGCCATTCTAAAAATTTTATGTTATAAATAATAGATATTCTGAATGCCCATTGATTGTGTAATTGATTAATTTATGGGATTGATATCCATGATTAAGGTTAATTGATTAGTTAACCTTTCTTTTTCTCTTGTATTGTAGTATCTATAAATTGAGGTTTATTGATTATTTTATACACGCTCAAGAATTAATAAAATCCCTCTCTTCTCGCTCTATTTTCTTAGCCTTATTTTGTTACTGTTCTTGCTTTTAATCAATAGTTTCATAACACGTTATCAGCACTATTAGCTTGAAGGTTGGAGGTAGATTCAATTTGATAAAACAATCCACACAAAAGCACAACAATCGAATTCGCTTTCGGAAAAAGGTTAGTTTGATTACGTGATCCTACAGTGATATCAGAGCCTAAATTATTCATTTTAGATCTCTGTTATCAAAACTGTAATTCAATAAAATTATGTGTTAATCATAAATATGTATTAATCGTTGTTTCGATTATGCTCAGACTATATGTTAATCTTTTGTGAGATTATACTTGTATCTTATAGTAGTCTTTATAAGATAAATATAACCTTTTAATTATCTCATGCTCTTACGGTAATATGAAATTATGTGAAATCGAAATTTGTTGAAAATTGAGTTAATCAATAATTATTTGTTAATTATGTGATTTTGTTATTTCGCGAGCATGTTGTTCTGTTAATTGTTTACTATATATGTTGCACTATTTATGAGATATCAAACGATGATAATAAATATCTATTTGTTGCGATGATGATTTATTCTATATTTATTGTTTAAATGTTTGAATGCCTTTTCCATCAATTTCTTAGTGAAGCAGAAAGAATTTTGGTTGAAAAATATTATGCGATATTAAGTTCAAATTTGTATTTATCATTTTTTGGTCTTATATGATTTCAGAAAGAGATAATAAGTATATATAAATTCTTTAATGCTTGTTCGAACAATGTGGACAACTTGATAAATGTATATAAGAACAATTATTTCTGTTCGTTTCCTGTCTCAACAATTTTATGAAATTGTTAGTATGAAAATCATTTTTGATTCAGGTTCTTCCATACATAATAGTACATGAAAATTATTTTAAATTTCATATCAATGACATATTTTGTTACATGTAAATGGTTTATGTTGCATTGGCTTTAGAGTACTGAAAGTTTTTCAGTTTATTTTACATGTTCCGAAAATATATGTATTCCCATATTGATGTGAAAGTTTTCTAATTTATTGGGTAAATATGGACTATATATTGCATATAGCCAGATGATTTGTCTTGTTCACTAATGCACGGACACGGCCCAATTTGGGCTCGTGCCCGACACGTGTCGGACACGGCTGAAGGCGTGTCCGTAAAAAAAAAAAAAAAAGGGACACGGTGTCGGACACGGCGGGGCATATTTTATAATTATAAAAAGTTTTTTATGTATTTTTTAATATTTTTAGAATTTTTTGGGGAGAAAATTGAAATAAAAAGACTTATTTGAGGTTATAATATTACATACTTTTATAAATATTTTATTTTCCATAGATTATATTTATAAGTTTATTTATTTTTATATAAAATATATTTATTTATATATAAAATATATTTATTTAATATAAAATATAGCCGTGTCGGAGCCGTGTCGTGTCCTAAAAATTTTTAAAAATCCGTGTCGCCGTGTCCATGTTGTGTCGTGTCCGTGTCCGCGTAACATAGGTCTTGTTTAATTCCTTCTTGAAATCATAGATGGATCAATTGAGATTTAATTATTTATAAAGTGGAATCCTATTCCACATTATTGATCCTATGATTATTTGAGCAAAATTTTCGATTAATTATCATTTGTTCATAGTGATATATATGTTTGTTCAATTTGAAACATCAAATTTATGAAACTTTAGTTTTCGACACTTAATGGTCAAGTATCATTTATATAGTATATCGATCGACTATTTAATATCAATATCATCAGGGCGAATTACATCCAGGTACCCTCACAATAGGCGAAATTACAATTCAGGAACCCTTGTTTGAAAAATTACATATTAGTCCCTCTAGGACGTGTTTGGCTTGAAGTCCCTGACATTTGAAGGGGCAATTTGGAGGTGTATCATTGTTTTTCGTGTTATTTGAGGGGAACAATGGCCTTTACCCACTAGCTTATGCAGTAATTGAAACTGAGAACAAGGAGCTTGAAGTCCCTGACATTTGAAGGGGCAATTTGGAGGTGTATCATTGTTTTTCGTTTTATTTGATGGGAACAATGACCTTTACCCACTAGCTTATGCAGTAATTGAAACTGAGAACAAGAAGCATGAAGTCCCTGACATTTGAAGGGGCAATTTGGAGGTGTATCATTGTTTTTCGTGTTATTTGATGGGAACAATGGCCTTTACCCACTAGCTTATGCAGTAATTGAAACTGAGAACAAGGAAAAATGGCCTTTTTCGTCAGGGACTTCAAGCCAAACATGTCCTACAGGGACTAATATGCAATTTTTCAAACAAGGGTTCCTGAAATGTAATTTCGCCTATTGTGAGGGTACCTGGATGTAATTCGCCCATATCATAATTCTTGATGGTTGCTTCCTTAGTATACTTATCAAATCAAATATATATTGATGTGAAATGGATAATATTATTACGTCGAATTATTATATATTGCTTTGAAATAATGGAAGCTTTTGGTCGATCAAAGTTTATTGGAGAATTCAATTTTGATTTTATAATGCTCCCGAAGTAGCAATTCATAATGCTCCTGAAGTAGCAATTTTGATGAGAAAGATGTGAACAATATTTTAAATTGTTCTTTGTATCATGTGATTGAAAAATTAATAAATTTGTCGATAAATCATGAATGATTGATCATTCCTTGAAGTGAATAAGATAATGCATCGCATTATAAATAAGAAAAATGAGTACACGAATTGGGGCAGGAGTATTATGATCGCTCTTATGATTATAATTATAATTATCCAAACCACCAGAAGTGGTACAAAAGTATATATGGGAAATACTCCATCAAAATGATTATAAATTTGACTTTTTCATATACTCGTAGTACGTCGGATTGAGTATTTAATTAAAATATCGAGTTTTCAATTATATAAATACCCATAAATAATATTTTCATATAAACAAGTTTACTTCAATGACACTTATATATCGATATAAACATCTCCTTTTACATCATAAGTTAATTAATTATTTGAAAGGAATGAAGTGGTTTTATATAAATTTTATCTTTGCTTTACTCCTTTTATCATGGTTTCGAACTTTGTTTTTTCTTTTATGTTAACCCACTACTTGTTATTTTATTTGTCAATTGAAGATTATGGATATTCCCTAACATTCAATTGGATCCAAAATGAATGGAAAAGATAAATGCCTCGCAGACAGTGCTACAACAAAGGAAAAAAAAAAGTATTCTTCTTTACTTATGAAAGAAGCAAAGGTAGTACAAAATAATTATGAAGAGTTTGGGAAAGATAATATAATGTTCCCTGAAAGAATGAAACTTAGGGCAAATTACATCCACCACCCCTGAGGTTAGGCCTAATTACAAGTCGGCCCCTATTCTTTTAAATATTACAATGTAGTCCCTAAGCCTTGTTAATTTGTTAATTTTTGTATACTTTTAGGGTCGATTTTGCATTTTTGGTCATACATTATATGTAACACTCACAAAACCTTCAGGGATATAAGTGTACTTTTACAAAATTTGTTAATGGACCTCACACAAAATAAGAAATATAGGGACTACAGTGTAATATTTAAAAGAATAGGGACCGACTTGTAACTAGGCCTAACCTCAGAGGTGGTGGATGTAATTTGCCCATGAAACTTATCATAGAAGATGTCTTATTTTCTAGTAAACCTCAAAGAAACTTATCGAGTTTCAAGGATCTTTGTTGAAATAAATATCACATTAAAACTTCTAATGATGGTAAGATTGAATATCTTTATATTACTACGACTCTGTCGGGTAAGAAGTATGTTTTGTAAGAATTACCCGTAATTCCCTATGGTTTGTACTACATAAATATTAGCATGAATGAAATACATGCGATAGTAAACCAGAAGTTTACTAATCCAAATACATTTATTATTTGGCATGGTCGACCGAATAACCTTGGATCAATTATGATGAGAAATTAGTGAGAATTCACGTGAGCATTCATTAAAGAACCATAAAATTCTTCAAGATAAGGAATTCTCATGTGTTGCTTGTTCTCAATGTAAATTGATCATGAGATCATCATTAACTAAAGTTGGAATTGAGTCACCTGCACTTTTGGGATGTATTCTAAGTGACATATGTGGGCCTATTCATCCACCACGTGGACCATTTAGGTACTTTATGGTTTTAATTGATGCATCTACTATATGGTCACATATATGTCTGTTGATTATCAACTTGCAACCTAGCCTTTGCAAGATTGTTAGCCCAAATAATTCATTCTTGATTATGCAGGTGAGCTTATGCATCAGGCTTTTAATGATTATTGTAAGTCTATGGAATAAAAGTAGAAAAGTCTGTTGCTCATGTACACATACAAAATGGTTTAGCATAATCACTTATTAAACGCCTCCAAATTAATAGCTAGACGCTTACTTATGAGAACAAAGCTTCCTATTTCTGCATGGGGACATGCTGTATTACATACAACAGTACTTATACACATCAGACCAACAAGTTACCATGAATTCTTCCCATTACAATTGGCTTTTGGTCAGGAGCCTAATATTTCCCATCTTAGAATTTTTGAATGTACGGTATATGTTGCTATTGCACCACCACAAATGCACAAAAATGGGTCCTCAAAGGAGATTAGGGATATATGTTAGATTTGATTCCCCTTCTATAATTCAATATCTTGAACCAATCATTGGGAATCTATTTACAGCAAGGTTTGCTGATTGTCATTTTGATGAAACAATTTTTCCAACATTAGGGGGAGATAAACAACTAGGAAAAGAAGTTACTTGGAATACATTATCTTTGAATCATTTAGATCCTCAAACAAAACAATGTGAACAAAAGATTCAGAAGATAATTTATTTACAAATCAACTGCCAGATGCATTTACTGACCCAAAAAGAGTTACCAAGTTTTATATTCCAGCTGTAAATGCTCCAATTAGAATTGAAGTCCAAAAGGATAGTCTATTTAAGAAAATGTGTAGCACCCGAGAGCAAGACACCACATCCCCCGCACCAAGACCGACCCGTATATGAAATGGAAAGTCTATACAAGTGTCAAATCACGGCGAACGGGGACACAACACACATGCTATGCTAGGCGGGAACTAACCCTTAAACCATACAAGAACAAGATAATATAAATCAGACTAACAATATTGAAAGCGGAAGAAAATCATCATATAAATGTAACCATATACAAAATAGCAATAACAAGAGAGTATGAGTGTGAAAAGAAATGCTAGACATAAATGCATAACCTGGACGACTCGTATTCCTTCCTAGCACTCCCCGTAACCTGCACTACACAATTGAAAAGCAAAACGGGTTCAGTCTAAAGGAGACTGGTGGGTATAAAACAAGGCATAAGATACATAATTTCGCGGAACTGAAACATATACATGCAAGCCTTAATCCCGTGTGAAGTTTTATAACAATTTCCCAAGTGGGTAAACAAAAAAAGCATCAACGGGATTACGACTATCATATTCATTCATAAGGGTTTCATAGCCCAACGAGTGGGCGTGAACAATCTCCAACCACCACCTTGTGTAATCATAACATAATTCATTGGTTATCATACATAACTTTTGTGCACATTCATAATCATGATCATAATCATACATATACACCTTTTTCCTTCGGGTGGTGGACGGGTTTGCAAGGCCCGGCCACCCATACATAGTAGCTAGTGAGGTACATCAATCCTCAAAAGCCTGGTTCCCCTTCCTCGCCAAAACTCCTAACGAGGTCGGTTTCGCCGTAGTCATGGTTGGAACTAGTACATGGGATCACCGTCGGCCCTTGTCTCCCCGGATAGCCACATGCACTAAGTCCCTGGGCTCGTGGGTTCACAATCATGCTCTCGCTAAAATCCTAGGTAGGATTGTATTAAAGAAAGGCTTACATTTGAAAACATTTACTCAAGAAAAGACTCGATATATAGATATACTAATTTGGTTTAAAACATTTCACATAAGAGGGCATATCGGGTTATCATAGCTATTAGAAGAGAAACCCACCTTGAAGAGACAAAAGAAGAAAAACAGGAGTCTCAAGGGTCGCCCTCGTCTCCGACTAAACCCAAATCTGTGAAAAAGAGGTAGTGTGAGACTCAAAATGACCATACATGACGCACGACAATGTTATGCTCATGATATGAGATGCATAAGTAGTAAAATGATGTCATGAAGTCACATAATCAAGTAATTCATCCAATACGTGGCAATATCAAGTTCATTCGTTCATAACTTCCACACTTCATGTCAATTCAACTCATAAATCTCATATAACAATCATAACACAGACAAATGCATGTTAACAAAGCTTAGGAATCATAAAAAGGGGTTAGGAAAAGATTAAACAAGCAAAGAGACACGAGAAAACGAAAAATGAACAACGGGAAAATGCTGACAGGATCCATGGCGGTGGATTTGAGATCCACGGCTGTGGATCTTGTTCCCGAAATTCCCCAAAATCTGCCCTTAAATCTACGCCCGTGGATTGGTTTTAAAAGAAAAATCCACAGCCGTGGATTCAGTTGCAGAAGCCAAAACAAGGTAAAAACATGGCATGCTCGAGAGGAAAGCCAAAATGCATACAACCAACTCAAAACTTCAACCTTACCAACTCAGGCCATAAGCTCATACATACATGCTATATCCCATTTAAACATCAAGAATTCATCATCAAAACCATTTCTTCAATCTTCATTAATGGCAAGTCATTAAATTCTCAACAACCATGCAATATAAGTCTATACAATCACAAATACATATCTTGGGATCAATTAACACTCATGAAACTCAAAGAAAATCCAAGGAAGCCAAGTTGAATCATCAAAGGTGCAAGAACTCTACTATTCATCATCTTCCTCAATCCACAAGCAAAACTTGGTGAAATCATGCAATATCTATCTTAAAATGACCACAAGGAGAAATACATCACAAATATGAGCTTACCTTCAAGAAATGGTGAAGAGATGAGCTCAAATCTCTTAAGGGTGAATAGTGTTCTTCCTCTTTCCTCTCCCTTTTTGCTGAATTTTGAGTAAGAGAAGGGGTTGGTTCGATTGAGGGGGCTAAGTAGGGAGAGAGAGAGAGTGTGGAAAGTTGGATAGGTTATGAACTTAGGGTCTAGGGGTGTTAATGTAGGTCTGTGGCTTAAGAAAAGTCAATGGTTGTCTATTAGGCACGCGATGCTCGTTTCGGTTGAAATTCGGAAATCCAAATGATCTTAGAAAAATATGAGGTTTATTCCATCGGACCCGAATCGTCGATACAAGTCCAATGTAGCTGGCGAAACTTGATTCCGAGTTCCCGAGCTCAAGATACGCAGCCCGGAATCCAAGGTGCGCTAAATGCTCTTTAGCCCCTTTTCGGTTCCGATCACACAAACGAACCCAAAACTCAAATATACAAGAAAAAAACCATGCAACGAGCATATAAACATGATCATAAGGCATATATTTCACTCATAACAAGTTTTCATGGAAAACAAAAATCGAACAAAGCTCATTCAAAGTCATATAGGCAAATACGTTCAAAAATTCGAATAAAATTCAAAACGAATATCAAAGAATTCAAAGTATAAAAGATAATGAAATGAATAAAGGAATTGAAACAGATAAACAATTAAATTTCAAAATTAGTGAACACACACATCATACTTGTACGGCCGAAAAGTCGGGGCGTTACAACCTTTCCCCCTTAAGAGAATCCGTCCTCGGATTCACTGTTTGCCCGGAAACAATTCGGGGTGGAACTTCTTCATCTTCTCCTCTGTCTCCCATGTAGCGTCTTCGGTCTTATCATTTCTCCAAAGAACCTTGACTAGTGGGATACGCCCTCAACATATCCTCCAAATACTTGATCAACCTCTCGGACTGCCCGTCTGTCTGAAGATGGAAAATGGTGCTAAACTGAAGTTTCATTCCCAAACACTTCTGCAACTCTTGCCAAAACCTGGAAGTAAACCTTGGATCTCGATCCGACACGATGCTAACTGGTACTCCATGAAGTCTGAAAATCTCATTGTTGTACTTCTTGGCTAGCTTACTCACTTTATAGGATATCCGGATGGCAAGAAAATGAGATGATTTCATCAAATGGTCTACAATTACCCAAGTCCCAAAAAGACCACCTTTTACTCTTGGAAAACCTGAAACGAAATCCATAGCAATCTGTTGCCACTTCCATTCTGGGATCGGTAATGGTTGAAGTAGCCCCGATGGCTTTTGATGTTCCTCCTTCACCACTTGGCAAGTCATACAATGCTTAACAAAGTTGATCATCCCCGTTTCAGACCATTCCAGTAATAGAATTACTTAAGATCCTTATACATTTTATTCCCTCCGGGATGTATCGAATACCCTGACCGATGGGCTTCTTCAAGAATAATCCGTTTCAATTCTTCCGGCACAACAACTTTGTTCTTAAACCTTAGAAGTCCCGTGTCATCAAACCCAAACGGAAACTTGGGATCAGCTCAAGCTTTCTCTGCTAATTTCTGAACCTCGGGATCAATTCTCTGAGCCTCAAACAATCTCTACTGAATATCCGGTTGAACCGTAGTATTCCGAATAGTCACTCTTAACTTGAACGATTCATCCTCATCTCTAATTTCCACTTTTACATTAGACACACTAGCCTTCCTACTAAGCACATCCGCGACCACGTTGGCTTTTCCGGGATGGTATTGGATTGTACACTCATAATCCGCCAGAATTTCCATCCAACGCCTTTGTCTCTTATTCAACTCCTTCTGAGAGAATAAATACTGGAGACCCTTGTGATCAGAAAAGATCTCGAAAGAAATTCCATCGAGATAGTGTCTCCACTTACCCAAAGCAAAGATCACAGCCGCTAGCTCGAGATCATGACTGGGGTAGTTCTGTTCATGCTCCTTCAACTTTCTACAGGCGTAGGCTATCACTTTTCCATTCTGCATCAAAACACATCCCAAACCCTCCTTTGAGGCGTCCGTATAAACTGTATATCCTTTTGTACCTTCCGGAAGTGCCAACACAGGTGTCGTTGTCAACTTCTCCTTTAAGAGATGAAAACTAGCCTCACATGCCTCATTCCTCTCAAATTTAACCTCTTTCTTAGTCAATCTGGTCAAAGGAGCAGATATCTTTGAAAAGTCCTGTACGAATCTCGGATAATAGCCAGCCAGACCCAAGAAACTACTTATCTCTGAGGCATTCTTCAGACTTTGCCAGTGTGTAACTGTCTCAATCTTCGAAGGATCTACTTCTAGACCTCTACTTGAGATAATGTGGCCTAGAAAAGCTATCCGGTCAATCCAAAACTCACATTCGCTAAACTTAGCATATAACCGGTGCTCCCTTAAAGTATCCAACACAATTTTAGGTGTCGAGCATGATCTTCCGGAGTCCTCGAATAAACAAGAATATCATAAATAAATATAACCACAAACTTGTCAAGATAGGGACGAAAAATCCGATGCATCATATCCATGAATGCAGCTGGGGCATTAGTTAATCCAAAAGGCATCACCACAAACTCGTAATGCCCATACCGGGTGTTGAATCGTGTCTTTGGAATATCCTCTTCGCGGATTTTCAATTGGTAGTATCCTTGTCTCAAATCCAACTTCGAATATACCCCCGAACCTTGCAACATGTCAAATAAATCCTCAATGTAGGGCAAAGGATACTTGTGCTTCACGGTTATCCAATTTAGCTCCCGGTAATCTATACACATTCTTAGAGTCCCATCCTTCTTCTTTACAAAGAGAACCGGTGCACCCCAAGGTGAAAAACTTGGCCGAATATACCCAATCTTAATCAGCTCTTCAACTTGAATCTTTAATTCCTTTAACTCGGCCGGTGCCATTCGATAGGGAGTCTTAGAATACAACTCGGATCCCGGATACAAGTCTATAACAAAATTAATCTCACAATCCGGTGGCAACGAACCCAAATTCTATGGAAAAATGGGGAAATCCTTCACAACTACGGTATCCTCAAACTTTGCTTGATCCTTCGGCTTATTAAGAAGATAAGCAACGAATCCCGTAGCTCCCTTTCTTACCAACTTATGAGCTTCTGTAAATGACAAGAACGGTACCGACTTTGAACCATTACCAACAATCAATTTTTTACCCAATTCAATCTTCTTTGCAAAACAATCAACCTTGGCCCGATGCCTGAACAACCAATCCATACCCAGAATAACCCCGTACTTCTTCATAGGCATCACGATGAAATCAGCCGAGTAAACTCTACCTTCCAAACCCACTGAACAATCTCGGACAACCAGATCTGTCTGTAGACTTCCCCCGAGAAGAGAACTTACCAAGTAACAAGAAGATAAGTAGATAACAGGCAAGCACAGAGTAGCAGCTAGATCACAAGAAATAAAGGAATGCGTGGCACCTGGATCAAATAGTGCATGAATGCTCATGTCATGAATGTATATAGTACCTTCCACCACGGTGGTTGGGTCAACCTCAGCATCCTGTTCCTCGCCCTCAAGGGCATAAACACGTGCTTGGATCAGTGGCCTTGGGACTCCTCTTTGAAACCCTGGAGTCTTGTCAGGACAAGCATCCGCCATGTGATCGCCTTTCCCACAAATAAGGTATAATCCCAACCTTCTTCGAGATTTATAATAATTGTGGGTTGGTCCTCTACAATGTGTACATGGTATTTGAGCTAATCGAGCTGCGCTTGGAGCTTGTTGAGCCAGAGGTGCCGCGGGTAAAGCTTGTGAAGCTTTTGGAGCCGGTCCTGTGTTGCGGGGCTTCTTGAAAGAACCCTTAGATGGAACAGCTTGAATCATAGGCCTTTTTCCTGATCCGGATCCCGATCCTTGTCCATAGGTGCCCTAAAAATCAGATCATTTTTCTTGTACTCCTCTTCTTGTACCAAAGCCCTTTGATTGTATCCGCGAAGGACTCAAAGTTATGTCCGGTGTGCCTGTGCCTCATATCTTGCTTTAACCCCACGATAAATTTCCTAGCTTTCCTCTTCTCATCTCGGGTGATATGAGGAGCATACTACCCGAGTCGGTTAAAAGCTGCAAGATATTGGGCCACTGAACGGTTGCCCTGCTTTAAAACCATGAACTCCTGTTCCTTTCTTTCCCTCACAACTTCGGGCACAAAGAACTCCCGAAACTCCCTTTTGAATACCTCCCAAGTAACTTCTTCACCATCAACCTCTAACTTTTCTCTTGTTCTTTCCCACCAATCATAGGCTTCACCGTCCAATTGAAAAATGGCAAATTGAGCTTTCTCTTGCCTAGTGAATTGCCGAACACTAAAAATCCTCTCTATCCTTGTCAACCATGCTTCTGAGACCGCATCATCTATAGATCCCAAAAACCGAGGGGGATTATAGCTTAAAAATACCCCATGTCGATCCCGATGGTTTGGTGGAGGTGCTTGTTGTTTATCTTGTTGTTGTGGTGGTGGTGCTTGAGCTCTACGATGTTCAACATAATTAAAGACCGCTTCCATAAAATTCCCCATATCCATTGGAGGCTGTTGTGGTTGTTGTGGCTCTTGTTGTTGTGGTGACGGAGATCGGTTACGATGACGGCGCCAATCCGGAGATCTATGTCTGTCTCTTCTTGGAGGCATCCTATCAAAGAAACACTAAAATACGTGTTATTTTTAGTTCATGCATGAGAATGCAATTAATTCAAGCAAAAATCAAGAATACGAGCACATAAGAATAAGAGCACATAAGCAGATCAGAGATGCATATGCAACACATTGACAAGTTGTTCCTAAAGCCATGCAACCTAGACTGACTCAATACAACATGAGAGCCCGGGTCTTGCAACCCTAGGCTCTGATACCACTTAAGGATGTAGCACCCGAGCGCAAGGCACCACATCTCCCATAGCGAGACCCGACCGGTATATGAAATAGAAAGTACATACATGTGCCAAATCAAGGCGAACGGAGACACAACACACACGATATGCTAGGCGGGAACTAACCCTTAAACCATACAAGAACAAGATAATATAAATCAGAGTAACAATATTGAAAGCGAAAGCAAATCATCATATAACATTTACAGTGAGCAACCAAGTTCCAAAAATATCCAAACATGTACAACTATATACTTATCAACGGCCTATCAAAACCCATAGGTGCCCAACATAAACGTAACCATATACAAAATAGCAATAACAAGAGAGTATGAGTGTGAAAGAAAATGCTAGACATAAATGCAAGACCTAGACGACTCGTATTCCCGCCTAGCACTCCCGTAACCTGCACTACACAACTGAAAACAAAATGGGTTCAGTCTAAAGGAGACTGGTGGGTATAAAATAAGGCATAAGATACATAATTTCGAGGAATTGAATCATATACATGCAAGCCTTAATCCCGTGTGAAGTTTTACGACAATTTTCCAAGTGGGTAAACAAAGAAGAGCATCAATGGGATTATGACTATCATGTTCATTCATAAGGGTTTCATGGCCCGGCGAGTGGGCGTGCACAATCTCCAACCAACACCTTGTGTAATCATAACATAATTCATTGGTTATCATACATAACTTTTGTGCACATTCATAATCATGATCATAATCATACACATACACCTTTTTTCTCCGGGTGGTGGACGGGTTTGCAAGTCCCGGCCACCCATACTTAGTGGCTAGTGAGGTACATGAATCCTCAAAAGCCTGGTTCCTCTTCCTCGCCAAAACTCCTGAAGAGGTCGGTTTCACCGTAGTCATGGTTGGAACTAGTACATGGGATCACCGTAAGCCCTTGCCTCCCCGGATAGCCACATGCACTAAGTCCCTGGGCCCGTGGGTTCGTACTCATGCTCTTGCCAAAATCACAGGTAGGATTGCATAAAAGAAAGGCTTACATTTGAAAACATTTACTCAAGAAAAGACTCGATATATAGATAAACTAATTTGGTTTAAAACTTTTCACATAAGAGGGCATATCGGGTCATCAAAGCTATTAGAAGAGAAACCCACCTTGAAGAGACAAAAGAAGAAAAACAGGAGTCTCAAGGGTCGCCCTGGTCTCCGACCAAACCCAAATCTGTGAAAAAGAGGTAGTGTGAGACTTAAAATGACCATATATGACGCACGACAATGTCATGCTCATGATATGAGATGCATAAGTAGTAAAATGATGTCATGAAGTCACATAATCAAGTAATTCATCCAATATGTGGCAATGTCAAGTTCATTCGTTCATAACTTCCACACTTCATGTCAATTCAAGTCATAAATCTCATATAGTAATCATAATACGGACAAATGCATGTTAACAAAGTTAGGAATCATAAAAAGGGGTTAGGGAAAGATTAGACAAGCCAAGAGACACGAGAAAACGAAAAACGAACAATGGGGAAATGCTGACAGGATCCATGGCCATGGATTTGAGATCCACGGCCGTGGATCTTGTTCCCGAAATTCCCCAAAATCTACCCTTAAATCCACGCCCTTGGATTGGTTTTAAAAGAAAAATCCACGGCCGTGGATTCAGTTGCAGAAGCCAAAACAAGGTAAAAACATGGCATGCTCGAGAGGGAAGCCAAAATGCATACAACTAACTCAAAACTTCAACCAAAAGCATACCAATTCAGGCCATAAGCTCATACATACATGTTATATCACATTTAAACATTAAGAACTCAAGGAAAGCATTAAGAATTCATCATTAAAACCATTTCTTCAATCTTCATTAATGGCAAGTCATTAAATTCTCAACAACCATGCAATATAAGCCCATACAATCACAAATACATATCTTGGGATCAATTAACACTCATGAAACTCAAAGAAAATCCAAGGAAGCCAAGTTGAATCATCAAAGGTGCAAGAACTCTACTATTCATCATCTTCCTCAATCCACAAGCAAAACTTGGTGAAATCATGCAATATCTATCTTAAAATGATCACAAGGAGAAATACATCACAAATATGAGCTTACCTTCAAGAAATGGTGAAGAGATGAGCTCAAATCTCTTAAGGGTGAATAGTGTTCTTCCTCCTTCCTCTTTCCTCTCCCTTTTTGCTTAATATTTTGAGTGAAAGAAAGGGGTTGGTTCAGTTGGGGGGCTAAGTAGGGAGAGAGAGAGTGTGGCAAGTTGGCTAGGTCATGAACTTAGGGTCTAGGGGTGTTAATGTAGGTCCGTGGCTTAAGAAAGTCAATGGTTGTCGTTTTAGGCACGAGATGCTCATTTCGGTCGAAATTCGGAAATCCAAATGATCTTAGAAAAATATGAGGTTTATTCCATCGGACCCGAATCGTCGATACGAGTCCAATGGAGTTGACGGAACTCGATTCCGAGTTCCCGAGCTCAAGATACGCCGCCCGGAACCCAAGATGCGGTAAATGCTCTTTAGCCCCTTTTCGGTTCCGATCACACAAACAAACCCAAAACTCAAATATACAAGAACAAAATCATGCAAAGAGCATATAAACATGATCATAAGGCATATATTTCACTCATAACAAGTTTTCATGGAAAACGGAAATCGAACAAAGCTCATTCAAAGTCATATAGGCAAATACGTTCAAAAATTCAAATAAAATTCAAAACGAATATCAAAGAATTCAAAGTATAAAAGATATTGAAATGAATAACGGAATTAAAACAAATAAACAATTAAATTTCAAAATTAGTGAACACACACATCATACCTGTACGGCCGAAAAGTCGGGGCGTTACAAAACGAATCTAAATCACGGCTGAAGCGTGGAAGACCAATCGGTTCCAAAAATAAGAATATTGAAAAAGGAAATGAGCAAATGATCAAAATGATCAACAGTGAGGAGGTAATGCTCAACAAGACATAACTACGAAAAAAGCTTTAGAAGAAGTGCAGGTACCTGTAAATATGAAAAATGAAGAGATCTCAATTAGTTATGTCAGAAATAGAAATGGAACCGAAGGAATACAATTGTCGACAATATCCTTGCACATAATGTAGCTACAAATATTTTATAAGAAAAATGAGGATCTTGAATCAAAATCTGATGAAGAATGCAGAAATTGAAATGATTGGCCAAAATGGAAAGATGCAATTCAAGAAGAACTTAATTCACTTTCTAAACGTGAAGTATTTGGACCACTTGGTGGCCATGCAGGTCTCATAACATTTTCACATTTTTAGTGAAGTTCTATATAAATATAAATTTTTTGAAAGCGTTGACCATTATATGTCTCACATAAAACATGACTCATGTGAGAACTGAGGATAATTTCTATATGTTACTTGTTAGAACACGTTTCTTAAAATGAAATCCAATGCAGCCAAGTTTACTTTGTTGAATTGATTATTAAAACTTAGACAGCCTCTCCATATTAATTTATAATTCAGAAAGTTTCTCTTTCATCGAAATTTCTTAAATGATTGTGTCCCAAGATTTGGTTTAATTTATTTTAGTTTAATTCAATCTTATGGGGCTGGTCTTCTTCAACTACCCAATGTTCCATGCGCATATTCCTTGATCCTTCAGTTTTTCGCAGAGATTCATACCCGCACAATCTCTCTTCTCTAAACTGTGATATCGTGGAGGAAAGAGGAGAAGCAGCAGAGAAAATGGAGACCCATCTAGAGTTGTTAAAGATTTTAGAAGCCGTGAACCATGTTTTACACGATTTGCCACTGAGTCACGAGTCACCCGATTCGGACTCGTCCGCCATTAAAGCCTTGCTGGAGCTTCGAACATCTTCAGGCTCGATTCTCTCGATGAACCCATTTCAGTATTCCCTCTCCCAACACCTCTCCCAGTTGGCTGATTCAGTACAAGAGCTCCACAACACGAAGCCCTCGAGACACGGCCTCAGATCGTTGATGACTCGCCGAGTCAAGTCCCATGAAGTCTCCCGACTTGCCGCCGTGATCGAGTCGGAGCTTCAGCTCTTGATCGATCGCGAAATCGTCTCCAATTTGGCAAAAACTCTGGCGGAGTTGCGATATTCTTCCGAAGCGTCGTCCGACGAACGCAAACTGTTCGATGAAATGTCTTTCTTCCAAGAGAGGCTTTCGCGGGGATTCAACATGAATTTGCAGGATACGCTGTTGAAATCGGGTATTTTCTCAGAAATCGAATGGGTTTTATGCAATCCCCTTTTCTCCAAAAAGATTCGCGAAAAGGCAGCGATTTCGATCAAAGACCTGGTCCTTTTCAACAAAGACGTATTCGTGGGATCAGTTCTGGTCGGAGGATGCGTGAAAGCATTAGTATCAATGGGTTCCCTGTGTTGTTTACAAGTGCTTTCATCGCTAATAAAAGCGATCAAGAGTCCTTTAGTGGACGAAATGGAGTCCAGCGGTGGCGTTTTGAAGATTGTCGATTTTCTATCATCCGATGAATTGGAAAAGAGAGTAATGGCGTTGGATTGCGTCATGGAGATTGGGTATTATGGAAGAAAAGAGGCTGTGGAGGTGATGATGAGTGGCGGATTAATAAAGAAATTGGTTGAATTGCAGAGATCGGAGGGCGGTGGCGGGAGAGAGATATTCGGGCGGTGCGTGGCCAGGTTCGCGGTGCAGCTGGAGGTGGGAGAAGGGCTGAGGCAGAGAGAGAAAAGGGCTTTTAAGCAGCAAATATTGAGTAAAGTTAGAGAGGCTGGTCTTTCTGATGCTGAATCTGCAACAGTTCTTGCTGAGGTTTTGTGGGGTTCTTGCCCTTGAAAATTCTTCTACTTTTCATTATTTTAGGTTGTCTGTGAATATCTTGTGCAGTTAGTTTGTCAACAGAAAGTTTTTTTCTCTTCTTTTCTTCGTTGGATTTTGGGTCAATAGTGTATCGTAATTTTATTTTATTTTTTGAATAATGTGGAGGATTTGGTATAGCAAAATTGGATTGGATAAGAGTGTTGAAAATCCGGTGGTGTTTGTTGTACAGTGGAATTGTAGAATGTAGAGTTATTGAAAATGCGGTCTGAAATATTTAGAGATGCGAAATTGAAGCAGTCGGCTTGAGCCTCAGGTTTCGTGGTGTTTTCATGCAGACATGCTGATCTTCTTTTACCTTCGCTAGATTTGAATGTTTTTATTTTGCGGTAAATTGCATTAAATCTCTAAGACTACTTTGAACAAAGGTACTAAATGAATGATTTGAAGCTCATAGTCTTGCTCATATGAACTTTTGTCTTTTAAATAAATTTTATAGAGGACCCTATTTAAAAGAAAATAACAATGAAAATAAAAGCACAAATAAGATCTAAAAAACAAACGGCTAATTAATGAACAATCCCCAATAAGGCCAAACATTTATCCTAAACCCCCCAACTCAGAAAATAGTTATAGTGGTCCCTATTATCCTTTCCATTTTTTGTAAACCCCCTAAATCTTGTAAAAGTACCATGATGCCCTTAATAAAATGAAGGACACATATATCCATTGTCTTCTTCCCGCGTCTGATGTTTTCTGCTTGACATTAAAATCGTCGGCCCTGACTCTTTTCCGGCAACCCATTTTCGGGGACCTTCTCCGAAACCCCTTTCGGGCGACCCTTTTCCGGCAATACATTCTCGGTGACAAATAGGAAAAATTACCAATGATGATTTTTAATCCGGCTAGATTGTTGTGCCTATAAAAACTGCTTGTGGACGTTCTAAACGGTGTTTTATCATTTCTGGATTTATTTTTCTTTAACTAGACAAACAAACCTTTCAATAACTAGTAAAATGAATATTTACACTACGAACTTAACAGATTGTGATGTATTCTCCATGGGGCGCCATAATTAAATAAAAAGCTGCTTGCACTCCTTCCTGTAGTTTGACCGCCCAAAATTGCAGAGGTGAAGATGAAGGGGTGCGACGATATGTTTCCCAGGCCAATCACCTTTATTAATATCTTGCCCTATACACAGAGATTCTGCTCATTTTCACGCCCACTTCATCACCTCCAAAAAGTCCTCATTCTCTTTCTCTTCCAGATCTCGAATCCTTGATAAACAAAGTCATGAATCATCCTCCAACACCCATTAATGGCGTGATCGAAACCTACATGGTTGAACGTCTTCGGCTATATGCCGCAAACAACAAAATCGATCTGCTAGAAAGCTTCGAGAGGGCCCTGTTCCAAGTCTCGTTTGAGTTGTCAGGGCGATTCCGACAAGACTACTGGCCCCGGGATGTTATAGAAGCGGTGAAACGACTGCGGATAGTATTTTACAACTTCCATAGATTCTTGGGGTGTCCTGGAGTTAAAATGGGTAAGGATCGTATTCATGGCGAAGTTGAGACCATGACATATTATCGAGGGAATAGCCATGCTGTAAGTCGAATTCATACTCAATCTCTTTTTTTTTTTATTTTGTTTCATTATTTAATGTTCAATTTTACATAGGTCATTCGCCAGAATTCTGAGGTCATGGCGCGTGGATGTCGTTATTACGATGACCTTAGGTTTATCTTCAAAGTGCGGCAGATACCCCTTTTGGAGGGCGAAGAAGATCACCTCCATGCATACCACATTGACGATAGGGACTCGGACCCCGAGTCCTTTGACAGCGCGGATTACCCAGGCTATGAACAATCTGAGGAGAGTGTTAATTCTAACATCCCTCAGGAAGATCCGGATGAGGTTAAACAGTTTTCTCCCCATGATATAGACAGCGCTTCTCCAAAATTTGTTGTTTGTGGATTATTTATAGTAGTTTAAATGTTACTGTTAGTTGATTGTAGTGTATATTTTTGGTTCTGTAATGAAATTTTTATTGTTGGTTGTTTATTGTTGTTTGATTCTAGTATATCCTGCAGGCACTACTAGAAAAACAGTCTGATATGACGCTCTAATATGACGCTTTTGAAAAGGTGTCCTAATAGACTGCCTATTGTGACGCTTTTTGTAAATCCAATAAATTAGATCTAATTTTTGTTTATTAATATAATATTTATCAACTAAATTATTAATAATGAGATATTTTTTTTAAAAGCGTCACAATATAATAGATTTATCGTGACGCTTATATATATAAGCGTCTCAATATAGTATATATTTTATAAAATATGATTTGTTCTTTAATTTTATTGGAAGAGGATGGATTTTGGGCGGTAATTTTTGGCGGGTTTGGAGCGAAAAAAAATGAGGGAAATATTTGTTGGACAAAAAAAAAGGGGACGCATCGGGGTTTGCACATTTGCAATTTATCAAAGATCAAAGAAAGGAAATTGAGGCATCTGAGGTGAAATTGAACAAACTCAACCAAAATTGAAGAAATTGAGGTTACACCGGTCCAGAGCTCTGCCGCTGCGTCGCTGCCTAACTACTCCTCCGCTGCATCGCTTCCATGCCAACCCTTCGATGGAAAGCTGAATATGTGAGGTTTCAACGATATTCGAAGAAATCAGAGGTTTCTCGCAAAGAAATCTAACGAAATTCAACCAAGGGGAAATCCAGCGAAATTCAATCAGAGATTTAATTTCAGAGCTCCACCCCTGCGCCACTGAAATGGTAAGGTCTTGCTTTCTCTCCCCAAAAATTTTTCGCCAATCTGGCCCTGAAATATGCAACCCATTCTGTAAACTAAATTTCTGATCTACTCTTCTTGGTTTCGGATTTACAAGCTGCTCGCTCAATAAATTCCACCCATAGGCCTAAAGATCGCGGATTTTTTGGATTTTCACAATGGAAGAGGTTTGTACAGTCTGACCGGAGCTATTGAACCCGTAAACGGGTTTTTTTTTCCATTTTATATAAACATGATTTTTTTAGGTTTGTGCATGTAACACCCCTAGCGTAGGGCGCCACATCCCTCGCACTAGGACCCGACACGTGTAACGAAACAATGAATCCGTACACGCACCAAGCACTAGCGAACGGGTGACAAACAAAAGACCTTCCTAAGCTAGGCGGCCTAAACCCTCAAACAGAGTGCGCAAAACAAAATCATACCAAGCGGAAGCATAAGACAAACTTAAACAAAGCAAAGTATTAAGGTTACAAACCACTTAACTCAGATTACACATGAACTTCCAAAACGGGACTCAAAATAACAAATACAATTCATAACTCAAATTACAACTTCAAACGTACAGATGCAAAATGATCTAAATACAGAATGCAGACTTCTCTAGACTGACAAGACTCCAAGGAAAGCAAACCAAAACTGCCTAGCTCGAACCAACGGACCAGAACATGCAAACTAAAAACATACAGGGAGGGGGGTCAGTCCAAAGACTGAGTGGGGGGGGGGGGGGGGGGGTTACACACGCACTCATATATACGTATACGGAGCACAGCACATAGCACAGGTGGGAGTCCATGAACCGGGGTGTGGTTTTTGCAATCCAATATCATTTTCACACGTGATACTAAGTATAAGGGATAAAAGAGTTAGGCCGCAGGCCAAAACAACCAAATTTTATTAATTAAGAATCCACTCCCGTTTCACGAACTATTTCTTAAATAACTAAACATAACGAAAAACAGACGTAACCCACACGCACACACACATCATCCGTCGGCCTAAAATAAGCCGTCCCGGATGCAGAACAGATCAGAACTTATCATATCAGAACCTCCGTCGACCTAAAATAAGCCGTCCCAGAGCATATGACACACACAGACATATCGGAAGCAGAATCTTACCATAGTCAGAGCATAACTAGGTCCACGACCTATCTCATATCACAAAACATAGCAAAAGGCATAAGCGTGAAGCATATCATATCGGAGGTACACAGCCTCAAGGACATAGCATAAGCAGAAGCATATACATAAACATAACGTATTCATAAAATATTACATAACCCTGACTTATTTCCAACCCAACTTATTCATAATCCAACACGTTCCTTACATAATCCTATCAAAACCTAACATAACATATCTTAACATGAGGCTTAACCTAACCATAGTTCTAACATATTCATATTCTTAGCGTATTCACCTGCATAGCATACCGAATTCTTAGCATATTCACATTCTAACATATTCTTAGTCCTATGTTCATATCATAATCATACCTCGCATAATCATACTCACACGCATTACATATACAAAGGCTTATCTCGCATGCAAACATATAGGGCACATATCATTAGGGTATAACTATAACCTAACCTCACCTTTCACCGACGAAACCAGGCAAACGGGGAACAGAACCAACGCCTATAGAGCAATCTCGTCACCAACGGGATACTCCTCTGAACAGGACAAACACCAACCAAAACCTTAGACTCAACATGAACCTTATAAACGCTCGGCAAATGCATATGAATGCGAATGATGCAATGCAACTCAAAATCATTTCACACTTAAGCAAATTCGGAGCCTTAAGCACACATCACATAACCGGTACTTGAATTAAACACATAACATGCTAAACAAACATATAACACACCAAAACATATCATAGTCCAAGCACACTTAAGCTTAAAGCATGTAAGAGAAGCAATGAAGTAGCACTTAGACCACATTGTATCAAATCAAAACATAAATCACATATCTCATGTATGTCACGTTCATAAATCTCATGCAAGGCATATAATACATACACATAAACATGATAAAACAACTTAGGAATAAGTTCGAAGGTGGGAAGACACGAGAAAACGGAATAAGAACACAAAAAGGGGTTCCGTGTGAAATTGGGCCAAAGCTGACAGTTTTACCAAAATGGACAAGCTGTACGAAAACTGGAATATCTTGAGTTTCATAAATGGGAATTGAGTTTTGCTTATTGGAAATGAAACTAGACACATAGATGTTTCCGATGATATATGGCACGAATCATGGTTCAAAGGTATCAGAAAATGGCGGAGGTTTAAAGTTGAAGGAATGCAGAATTCGGCGAAGTGGAGACACCAAATTAAAACGATTATAACTCATAATATAGAACAAATTTTGGGGTGATTCCAATTGGAGATTGTTCTAGACTCAAAGAGGTTCACTACAAAAAAAAACGGGATTAGTGACCGCCAGATCGGTCACTAATCCTATAAAAATCGGTCACTGATTGGCATCAGTGACCGATCAGTGACCGATTCTGATCGGTTGGTAAAAACCTCGTAACTAATTTATTTAGTGACCGATCTTTATCAGTCACTAAATTAGTGACCGAAATATCGGTCACTAATGTTAAGGAGAGGGTCACTAATCAAATTATCCACCTTTGTTAAGTCGGTCACAAATCGGTCACTAATTTAGTGACCGCACATAAATCGGTCACTAAACTCCTAGACGACTTCAGTCACTAATCGGTCACTAATTTAGTGACCGCACATAAATCGGTCACTAAACTCTTAGACGGCTTCAGTCACTAATCGGTCACTAATTTAGTGACCGCACATAAATCGGTCACTAAACTCTTAAATGAGTTCAGTCACTAATCGGTCACAAATTTGTGACCGATACTGGCAGTCACTAATTTCAATCGAAATTGTTATGCACGATTTTGTGACCGATACAATCGGTCACTAATTTAACTGATCTCTAATTTTAATATTGATTTAAAATTGTATTTTTTATTTTTAATTCCTATATTATTTTAATGAATCAATTAAAAACATATTTGAAATAAACACAAGTAATAATACCAAACAAAATACTTTTAACATCCTAACATAATATCATAATCATATTACAAATTATTCAATTAAAAGTATGAACCTTCTCAAACATTAACAACAAGTCAAATAAGTTTTCATCAAGCTTTCAATCACCTTCATTGTTCCATATAAAAACTCCAAAAGACTTCTACTTGTTGGATGTTTGGCCAAAATTAGCCGCTTCCAAAGTATTCAATCTGTCTAAGCACTTGGCCAAAGTCGCCGATAAAACTTCTTCTCTTTGTCTTGCCTCCTCGGCGATCTTTTTTGCTTCCTCCATGATTTTTGCTTCTCTAATTGCAGCCTCTTCTCTTTCTTTTGTTAACTTTTCTTCAATCAACCTCATTTGTTCTTCATTGATAGCAGTGTATGAAGATGATATCGAGTTTGATTGGGAAGAATTTGCTCCAACTATATCTCTATAGTGGATAGTGTTCCCAAATGAATAAACTCTTCCTTTAGATGGGCCACCACTTGCTTCAATCCACTTTACAGGATCAAACGAGCCTTCGGGAGTAGGGTTGCTATCATCCTGACTACGTGCCTCATAGTTTTCCTAAAAAATATCAGTAATACCATAAATTGTAAGTATACATAATTCACAAGTAAAAATATATAACCACTAATTCAATTGCAAATGATTCCCAAATATAAATCAAATACACCAACAATATCAAAATCACAAATGAAAAACATGTCAATTCCTGTAACAAAATAACAAAATCAAATGAAACTAAGTAGCTATTTTTGATCTCATTCGGTGATTTGATGAATTAAAGCCATAATTTTTTCTTTTTTATGTTATTAGTTAGACTAACCAGAAGACAACGTTTCACTCTCTCTATGTGCAAATTGCTTTCTTGAAGACCAACATGTGAGAGTGGTGTAAGAAAAAAATAAAACATATAATCATTTGGCTGTATATATATATAGAATTGAAAGAGACATGAATCTTTGTATAATTACCCTCATCAACAGCTGATACAATAGATGAAAAATGTTCCCCTTATATGACGAGATGTTCATTACCCCAATCAAGAGGAAAACATCACTACTCAAAGTAAAAACAATTCCTATCAAATCACCATAAACATCACTAATCAAAGTATCAACCATTCCCATCAAATCACCATAAACATCACTAATCAAAGTAACAACTTATTCAATTACCAATTATATCAACAATGCCAAAAATCTCAAATGAAAAAAAATATCAAATTCATTAAAATTACCTTAACTTTTTTAGACCTTGGATCACAATACTCTCCTTTACCCTTTTGTTTTCGGTGGGTTCGATCATGAATTTGAACAGGTGTAATTTTCACAGTTGGATTGTCTGCTGCCTACAAAAGAATAAGGAACATATTAAAGAAATATAAGAATGACTTAAAATAATATACATAACATTACGAATAAATAAATTAAACAAACCATTTTATGTTACCACGATCAACAATTTCAGGATGAGAGTATGCAAATTCTAAAAAGTTTATAACCCCTTGATTAAACGCCTCAGTTATGTATCCTTTATCATCTAATCGTTGCCACATCCAACTTCGACTACTAGACATATTACTGTATAGATTATTAAAGATAAAATCAATAAAATTTATGTAAAATCAAGTGACAAAACAAAATAATGCAAAGCCCAATCAAACAAGAAATGCTTGAAAATATAAAACATAAGAAACGCTTGAAAATATAAAACATACCTGCTCACAATTCCACTAATATCTTCAAGAAGTAATTCTTTGGCCAATTTTATTCCTATGCAAAAAGACAATTATTCAAATCAATATCATCAAACTATCCAACTTTATCTTTTGCCTCAACTTTATACAAAGCTAGAAGTACTTGAAAGTGAACTTTATACAAAGCTAGAAGTACTTGAAAGAAAAAAGATAATTATTCAAATTCTTACACATAAACAATACAATACTGTGACGCCCCGAGCGTGGAGCTATCACATCCCCCGCACTAGAACCTAACACGTATATGCTAGGAATATCAAATGGACTCGGATTAACATAAAAATTGACGTACATAAACCTTAATATACTAGGAATATCGAGTTAAAACAGTTTTGAAAACCGAGGTCGTATGAGTTCAAAATTTACGTCGGAATTCTCTGCGTATAAGCTGTCAAAGTTCAAACAATACAGCAACTTGGCTGCAGCGACACCTTTCAAAGACCGGTCTGTTTACCACACCAAATGAAGCCGGAAAATTCTGAAACTTAATAGGTATACTCCCAACATATATAGGTACTCCTCTGTAAAACGGTTTTGCAAAATTCGAAGGTTTAGTCCCTCTGCTCAGCTGCTGTTCCAGATCAGAAAACAGGGCAAAAACAGGGGACTGCGGCAATTTTCGGGATTTTTTCGAGGTATCAAACGGGCTCGGAAATTTACGAAATTTGGAAGATATGAACTTCAATATGTTATTAATCTCCAGTTAAAACAGTTTTTGAAAACGGCGTCGCACGAGCTCGGAATTTACATTTGAAATGACTGCACAGATCATGACAGCACCAAAATTCAATACTAATTTATACCTACATCATTCCCAAACTTTAGTATCATGCAAACTCATACGGATTCAGACTATTTAGCATTAAAACCATCAGATTTCATAATTCTAACAAGCTATGATTCATGTATTTAACTATGAAAATTAACAAATTTCATTACCACTCCTGCTCAACTCTAATCCACAAGGTTCCAAGACACTCATGTTTAGAAACATTCGATTCATGGAAACTCAATTAAAATTATCACCTCAAGCAAGACCTTACCTCAATTGAAGGAAAATAGGCTGGAGAAAGATGGCGATGTGATTCGTGTGTGAAAAATAAGAGAGGGATGAAGAAACTCATTAACTCCCTAGTTTGTTTCAAGGTTGAGAAAGGTTGAGGTGCTGTACGTGATTCATAAGAGGGGTAGCCACTGAATTCATCAAAATAATCCAAACTTCTAGCATAAATTTCCATGAATAATCATACATATTATCTCCTCAAATTTCCAGTAAGAATTCAAGAACTAATCTAAAGAGTTCAACTGTTTCATCAAAAATTCATGATCATAAGGTTTTCATACATACATCTAATCACATATTTCTTCCATGAAGCTTGAAGCTTAAGATGCCATAAATCCGATTCTTACCTCAAAATTGAAAGAAAGCGACTTGGTTGGTGTATGTGTGTGGTGTGCGTAACGTGTGTTCTGCGTTTGAGTGTTTGAGAGAGAGGAAAGTTTGGGGTTCCTTCTGATTTCTTTCTTTTCAAACGTTTAAGAAATAAAATTGTTGATAATTGAGACAAAATGAGATGTGGAGGATGAGCAGGTGCAATACGTGTATTATCAAAACAGAGTCGGCTACAAAAATCTGAATTTGATCTCATTAAATGCAATTAAGCCCTTGTAGAAGAATTGTTAAATAAATTACCCCATAACTTTTACATAAAAACAATTAGACCCAATTAAACTCACGCATTCCTATTTCTTTCATTTCTTTCCCTACAAACCTGAAGGATGTTAAACAGACTAAACATGCTGAAACTTTACCTAATTAAACTGAAACACCGAGCTGACTGAGCTATAAAAACTAAGCACATCACTTCATTTTGTTAGGCTCACTTCCAGAAATTATATCGCAACAGCAAAATTTCATAACATCATGATATATTATAGCAAAACAGAGATACCAACGAAATTCTTCAATCAAACTCCCGATTCCCCATTCAAGTTACTAATCCAAAACTCCAGTTTAACTCGAAAACAAGCACCCAATCGCCACAGAACTAACATTAACTTACTTTCCACAAAATGAGCACCAAGAACTGAAAATTATCCCAAATAAACTAAATTAAAACACTTATAAAGATAATAATAAAATGAGACAAATGGAGAAAATAGACAGAACACTCAAACTTCCCACCTAAAACACAATGCAATTACCCCCAAATTATCCAGAATTAACAGAGTCGTCTTCCCCAGCAGCCCAACAACTCCAAAATGGAATTCAAACCCTGCACCATTCAACGAAATTCATCTCAGTTTCCAGAGAAGAGCTATTAAAATTCATTTTTTTTTTTTTATCTTCTTTTATTTTCGAGTGAAGATAGAAACAATACTTACTGTTGAAATTCGACGTTGACGATGGGAACAGAAGGATTCGCGATAGATTGGTAGGCCGAATTGGATAGACCAATGCTCGCCGTTCTCTGAGGCTTGACAGAGAACGAGAGTCAGTGGCTAGCAGCGGCGGGCGCGGTAGCTTGAGCGAGAATTGTGGAGAGAGAGAGGCGGCTGGGATTTTGCCCTAGGTTTGTGGAGAGAGAGGCGGGATAGCAATTTTGGGGGAGGAGATGTTAAAAGCGGGATTTTATTTTTTGGGGAAGAGAGAGGCGGGATGTTGCCTTCATGACCGAAAAAAGAGAAGGAATCTGCTAAGCCTAAGGATTTCTCTTATGGGCTCTCTTTTCTTCTTTTTTTTTTATTAAATATACTTATGCTTTTATATATGTTAAAATACTAATTGCATTTAATAAACATATATATGTTAGGAAATTTTAATAAATAGGTAAAAGTACTAAATTTTATAAATGTAGTTCCATAGGAAAATTAGTTAATAAGTTAATTGTTTAACTGTTATTTGATTTTTTTAATTAAGTTTATTATGTTTAATTAAGTTTGCATCAATTATTATATAAAATGAACTTAAACGATCTTTAATTGAACGAACTCAAGTGGTCTGATTTTAAATAGCTGGTTATTAATTAATTCAATACAAGTTGATAACATTTTTCTAGGATATGAATTTCGAATCAATTCTCCCGTGGATCACTTTGATTCAATGAATATTTCGAAATATATTTTTAAACTTAACTTAACTAAGTTAAGTCGAGTTTCAAATTAAATATAATAAGATTCTAAAATTTTATTTGATTCACAAATCGATTCTAACATTCTTCCAAAGTACGAATTTCCAAATCAATTATCAATTAAGTGGATCAATTTGATTCAATCAGTATTCCGAAATATATTCAAATAGTTAATGATCAAATTTGATTTTGTTCAAAAAATGAAAAGTCAATATTTGGTATAGATTTGACTAAATAGTTAATGATCAAATTTATACTTTGTTCAAAGAATGAAAACAATTTCATTAAACCGTTTGGCATGTACATTAATACTGGAGAAAGAATATTGAAAATAAAAGTATAATTTCATTATTTATAATATTTTTTCTCTAATATTAATAATTTAAAGCAATAATAAATTGAAAATTGATTTGTTTACATTTTTATGGTTTATTTAAAATATCCTAAAAAATGTGATTAGTGACCGATTAGTGACCAATCTAATTTTTATTCACAAAATCAGTGACCGATTAGTGACCGCAGTATAACAAAATTGAACAATCTATGACCGACTCTAATCACTTACAGTATCAGTGACCGATCAGTGACCGATCAGGGTTTGGGTCACAAATTCAGTGACCGATTAATGACCGCACATATATCGGTCACAAAATCAGTGACCGATTATAATTAAATCCAACAATCTGTGACCGATCTGTGACCGATAAGAATCGGTCACAGATTCAGTGACCGATCAATGACCGACTAATTCACGAGTCACATAATCAGTGACTGATTAGTGACCCATAAAACATGGGTCACAAAATCAATGACCGATCTGTGACCGATCTGTGACTGAATTTTATGCAGTCACTGATCGGTCACTGATTATTACATATATGTAATATCAGTCACTGATCGGTCACTGATCGGTCACTAATCAGTGACCGATCAGGCGGTCACTGAAAATCGGTCACTAATCCTGTTTTTTTTGGTAGTGGTTGATCATATCCGAAAATCAGCTCAATCGGAGGCCATATGAGGGGGTACCCGGCCGGGGAAAAACAATGCACAGATTTACCCGGCCGGGGAAAACGGTGCAGAAAAATCGTCTGGAGTGAAGTACCCGACCGGGTACTTTTTAAACTGAAAACTACCCGGCCGGGTAGTCCATCTGGGCAGAAAAACGTGACAGAAACAGGGGCTAAAACGGGAGGGACTAAAATTGATCAAACCCACCTCAAAACTCAACCAAATGCAATGAAAATCAAGGTATAAGTTCATATAAACATGCTCTATCACATATCTCAAGTTCAAAGCATGAAACAAGGTAGAAAACAAGTTGCCATTAAAGCTCATCTAAGCTCCAACAATGGAGTTTTAAGAAATATACAACCAAAAAACCAAGAATTCATACAAATATGCAACAAAGAAGCCCAAAGAAACAATATATATCAATCTTAGAGCAACTAATTCAAGTTTGAGAGCATGGAAGCAAATATTCATATTTCTACACTATTGAAGATCTCAACTCAAAACCGTAGCAAAACATGCTCAAAATCTGAAATACATAGATGAAAATCACTACCCAAGGATGGAGGAACCAAATATATGCTTACCTTGAAGATTGGATGGAAGATGGAAGAGATTGGAGCTCAAAACCTCAAGGTTTGGAATAGTGACGGGATTTATCTTTCTCTTCCTTGCTTCAGCTGAAAACCTCTCCCTTTTGGTGTGTGGTTTGAAATGAGGGAGAGTGGGATGGATAAGGGCTGAGTTGGGGTTAAGTGGGCCCAAGATTCACTTGATTTGGTCAAGAAATGAGCAAGTTATGGTCAAAACCGCGAAAGGTGGTCGATAAGCGTGCGAGGTTTGGTTCGGGCCAAGATTCGAGAGGGTAAACGGGGTTAGAAAAATACAAGGCTTGTCCCATCGAACCCGAATCGTCGAAATGAGTCCAATGGAGGTGTCAAAATTTGAATTCGAATCCGAATTCCCGAGCTCAAGATATGCCACCCGGAACCCAAGGTGCGCTAAATGCTCTTTAGCCCCCTTTAAGTTCCGTTACACCAAAGCAAATAAAACTCAAATAAACAAGTGATAAAACGCATATAAATCATATAATAGCATGCTTAAATAATTAAATACGCACTTAGCACACCCGTGACATTCGTACCTAGGAAGCCGGAGAATCGGGATGTTACAGTGCAGATCCTAATTTTCTGCCCTTTCACCTTCGACAGATGAAGTTAGTCGATTTCTTGTACTAGTCTTTCACACAACAAACGCTTCAGGTTAGTTCCCGTATTCGAAGTTCCACTAATTAGTTGATATGTGCTGATTCAAATTAAATTTGATGGGTTTTAGTCCTCTTTCGAATTGCCCATTTTGTCTGCAACATCTGATTGCTTTGCATCTGTTAGTTATTGTAAAGGTGTAAAAAATCATTGTAATTTTAGGCCAAATTGGTGCTTGTATTGATAGACTCACTTGCGATTCTGTTATGCACTTCAGTGTGATTACTTTATAACTTTCTTTGGCAAACTTGAGGAAGGAAAAGACTTGTTGGTTTAGAATTTTCAATTCAGAATGAAGTCTGCGTGACCTTTTGGATTCTGGTAATTGTCTTCTTTTCAATCAGAGTATGTTTGCTGGTGAAATTAATCATAATTTACCAAGTTCAGACTGTTGTATACTTGAAACAACCTAATTTGTTGGGGCCAACCTTTCACCAACCGTGGCAGTAGACTGTAATGATGGTGGCAGTTAGGTGACTCAGTAGAGACTGTGTTGAATCTGGTCGATTTTTAACTCAGCATGTACTGCATTGAATCTTGTAGTTAGTTAATTCCGTGTTGCTTGTGCAATGGGGGTTTATAACTTTTCACTAATAATATACTAGTTGGGCAGCTGGTTGTCTATGTTAGTTGTTCTTTTTCTTTAAATCTTAATAAGGGAATGATTCAAACTAGTTCTCCCAGTTGATATTAGCATATGTGACAATTGTGGGTTGAGCAAAGAAATTATGTTAGGGGTCTCGGTGTCTAGCAGACTTTAGTGATGGTCATGTGTTATTTATGTGAACATATTCTCCAATAATGTAGCACAAAAGCTTACCGGCATTCAGAAACTTCAACTGAAGCGACTTCTTGTCAAAGTGGTATTAATCTATTATCTATCTCACTGAATTGGTTTTTAGTCCGAGACTTTGTCTGTTCAATTTTGAGTGCCTATTCATGGGGGAGGACTTATATCTGATCTTCATCTCGGAGATCTTTTGAATTACTTTGAATTATCAAGATAACTTTCATCCTGAGTTAGTTTATCACTCTTGATGAATTTGAAAAGGGTTTCTTGTTTGGTGTTTGCAGAAGCAATTAGCAAAGGCTCTCTATCTGAAGATCTGATACAAAATCTGTTGCACCATTGAAGTACTCATTTGAGAACATTAAAGTATTTCAAGAAATAAAAAGTAAAACTCAGAACATAAAAGGGGTGGCAGTTTTCTTGATATTGATGTTAAACAAGAAAAACAAATAGAAATAATTGTCCCTTTTGGGATCAGATACAACCAAACTTTCTGCAGCTATCCTGCAGAGTTGTAGATGTTTACACAAAGAGGGTAATATGCAGGCTCTGAAAACATATTCATTATAAATTTGAAAAAGAAAAAATGAAATTGTTAGATTTATGAGTTGTGAGAAATGTGAAATACAGAGTAAGAAAGTGGAAACAATGATTGCCAAAAGAGGGAGGGACTACGTTTTTGTAATATTTAATTTCTCAGTCATTTTAGTTGTGGTTTTTAATATTTTATTAATTGGCCTCAAACATGTTAATCTTAATCATATTCTAAACAATGGTTGGATTAGGTGATATGATGTTGGTTAGTAAACTAGACCAAGCAAACTATGTATTAGTCATGATGATGTTTGGTTGAATATTTTTATCTAGATATGTGATGAAACTTGTTATGTAAATTGACTTACATTTTCCCCCTTATTATGAATTTATTATCTAAATTCTGATTGTTTATCTTAATTCTTAATTTTCAATAGACTGATCACCCATTGTATGCTGAGTTTTCTTTTCATGCCTTAGACCAGGGGCATTGTTGATGTAATTTGATACGGATATGGCAAAAGGGTTGGTTAGGAATTCATATGTGCTGCTATTTAAATGGTGGTTAAATACATAGAGGGTGTTAGGACTTGGGAATTGGGACTTTAGGCATAAAAAGGTAATAAGTTGGTTTAATTATGAAAATGATATTCCACCTATGTAGGAAATGGAGTTCTGGGACAACCTAGCAATAAATTAGGCAGATTTATGTAAATGGTAGTTTAACTCAAAAGAATACACATAGGAGTTCACAAATTCATATAAATTTTCAAGAATTATGTATATTACTGCTGCAATTATCAGAACACTATTATTATCATTCAAGATCCTAGAAAGCTTATTATAAAGCGAAATAAAGTGTCATCATGTGTGTTCTTATTATGGTTCAGCTTATTATTAAAGTTTTCTTTCTAGATTTCTGACATGATAGCCTTCAATTTTATGTTTTTCCTTGCCTTCTTAGAAAGGTCCAGCTCTTGTTTCTGGTCAAGCTCCAAATCTGAAATTGTCATCACTTGGAAGGTAACTACAATCTGTCAATAAACAATATTATGGATAGAACATGGATGATGCTGCCTAGGGCTAGTAGTGAATATCGAAATGGGTTGAAACATTTTTTAGACTTTGCCTTTTCAAATTCAAATGGATCTATAATATTATGCCCTTGCAAGAAATGCAAAAATGTCATATCTAAAAAAAGGAGCATTGTGGAAGAACATCTTCTCTGGCATGGATTTTTGGTTGGGTACAACAAGTGGGTATTACATGGTGAGTTGTCAACTAATAGTAGGTCAACAGTCTTTGAATATGATGACCAACATTCAGACAATAATATGCGGGAAATGTTACATGATGCTTTTGGAATGCAAGATAATATGGATAATATTGAAGGAACAACAGGAGTTGAGGAACATGCTAGACCGTGTAAAGAAGCTGAAAATTTTTATAAGCTTATGGAAGATGCAGAACAAGAACTTTACCCAGGTTGTAAAAATTTTTCAAAACTTTATTTCATTGTTCGAATGCTCCAAATCAAGTGCCTTGGGAATTGGAGTGATAGTTCTTTCACGTTGATGCTCGACTTATTAAGAGAGTCATTTCCAGAAGGTGTTCAATTGCCAAAAAACTACTATGAAACTAAGAAGATATTAAAAGATTTGGGTTTGAATTATAAGAAAATTGACGCATGTCGGAATGATTGTATGCTATATTGGGGTGTGAAAGAAGGCAAAAAAAAGTGTGATACATGTGATGAGCCGAGATGGATAACGCCTGCATCTGAAGGTACCGTTGGTGATCAACAAGATTTAACTAAAACTTCTAAAGGGAACAAGAAGATTCCTGCAAAGATGGTTTGGCATTTCCCGCTGAAGCCAAGGCTACAAAGACTTTTTATGAATAAGGAAACTGCATCTCTTATGAAGTGGCACGAAATGGAACGCATCAAAGATGGTGTAATGAGACATCCAGCAGATTCGCCAGCTTGGCAAACTTTTGACTTCCATCACCCAGAGTTTGCAAAAGATCCTCGCAATGTAAGGTTGGGCTTGGCCACTGATGGTTTCAATCCATTTAGAACTATGAGTGTCGTTCATAGTACATGGCCAGTGATCTTGATTCCGTATAATTTACCCCCTGGGGACTGTATGAAAAAGACATACTTGATGTTATCCTTGCTTATACCTGGCCCATCTGGACCAGGTAATAACATTGACATATTTCTACAGCCGGCCATTGCAGAGATAAAAGATATGTGGGAAGAGGGAATAAGTACGTATGATGCACCATCTAAGGAAAACTTTCAATTGCGTGCAGCTCTATTATGGACCATCAGTGATTTTCCAGGCCATGCAGCTGTATCGGGTTGGAGTACTAAAGGAGAACTTGCATGTCCCGTTTGTCATAAATACACAAATTCAGTATGGTTGGATAGATCTCGCAAGTTCTGTTATATGTGTCATCGTATATTCTTACCTGAGGATCATCCTTATCGGGGGGATAAAAGTTCATTTGATGGAACTGAAGAGCACCGAACAGCAACCCCATATTTGAAAGGATATGTGGCATATGATGAAGTAAAACACATTGAAAACAAATTTGGAAAAAAGGTGGCGGACCAGAAATTACCCTATAATTGGAAGAAAAAAAGCATTTTCTTCGATCTCCCGTATTGGGAAACGAATTTAGTTAGACACAACCTTGATGTTATGCACATAGAGAAGAACGTATGTGATAAGGTGTTATTCACATTATTGGACTCGGACAAGTCAAAAGATAATTACAATGCTCGCTTGGATTTGCAAATTATGGGGATAAGATCAAAACTTCATCCTTTTCTTGATGAGCTTGGGCAAGAATGGCTACCAGTGGCATCCTTTGCACTGGATAAAACTGAGAAGGAAAGATTTTGCAAGATATTGAAAAGTGTTAAAGTTCCAGACGGTTATGCTTCAAATGTGTCAAGGTGTGTTCATATTAAACCACCCAAGATATTTGGCCTCAAGAGTCATGATAGTCACGTGTTGATGCAACAATTGCTACCGCTTGCTCTGCGTAAACTTCTTCCGCATCCAATTCGCAAATCATTGATTCATTTGAGTCATTATTTTAAAGAATTGTGTTCTAAGACACTTCACCCCACTGATTTATCCCGCTTAGAAAAAGAGATTGCTGTCATACTTTGTCAGTTGGAGAAAATCTTTCCACCTTCAATCTTTGATATCATGGTACATTTGACTGTTTACTTGGTTACTGAGGTAAAATTAGCTGGACCAGTTCACTATCGTTGGATGTACCCCATTGAAAGGTAGGCCTACAATTTAATAAGTGTAAGTTAGTTTTTGTTAAGGTTTTACTGTTATGTTAGACATTTTAATCACATAATTATTCATATTTTGCACTCCCTAGGTACTTGAGTACTTTGAAATCCTATGTTCGTAACAAAGGTCGTCCGGAAGGCTCAATTGCAGAAGGATACTTGGCAGAGGAGTGCTTATCTTTTTGTTCGTTATACTTTGATGAAAAAATTGAAACAAGGCATAATCGGGTAGCTCGTAATGATGATGGTGGGTGTTCGGGAAACAGGTCAAACATTGATGTTTTCTCAAATACTGGAGCTTCACTGTGGAAAGGAAAGCCAATTTCTTTTAATAATGACCAACTAACAAAAGCTCACCTGTATGTCTTATTCAATTGCGATGACATTCAACAATATAGAGTGTAAGTTTCTTGAAACTATTAATTATCTTGCTAATTTCATATTATTTATTTGATATCCTTCAATTATATAGTATTACAACATCTTTTTTAATTATACAGGGATCACGAAGCTCAGGTTAGACGGAAGAAGCATCGCTCGAGGGAGCATGAAATCAAACGAATCCATAGTGATTCGTTCGCCACATGGTTTAAGGGTCAGGTCAGTGATGTCTAAAATGATATATAATGCCTTTTTTTTATTTTACTTTCTTTAATATTTTGGTTATTATTCATTTATGCAGGTTGAAGAACTAACTTCCGATGAAAATGATCCAACGGCAATTGATATGAAAAGGCTTGCAAGGGGACCAATGCCTGTCGGTACACAATATAAAGGCTTTAAAGTGAACGGTTTTCGATTCCATACTAGGGAAATAGAGCAAAAAAGGAAAACTCAAAATAGTGGTGTGATGGTTAGCGCAAGTACAACAAGTTTTGCAAGTAAAAAGGATATGCGGCCTATCCTTCGAGAGATGGCCTATTATGGAATTGTTAGGGATATAATTGAATTAGATTATACAGGTGGTAGAAAAGTTGTTTTATTTGATTGTGATTGGGTTTCCAAGGGAAGCAAACTGAAAGAAGACAATGATGGATTTACACTGGTCAATTTTTCAAATATTAAGCGCCAACACGAGCCTTTTGCTCTTGCAAGTCAAGTTGAGCAAGTATTTTATGTGGATGATCCCACTAAAAAGGATTGGAAAGTTGTGGTTAAAACAAAAGCCAGGGATCAGTTTGATGATGGAGGAGACTTCACTGGTGATGGGGTTGATACCATATTACAGAGTATAACAAGTCGCAATCTACCAATTGATGAAGAAGAAGCAATTGATTGGATTCGTGAAGGGGCATCCCGAATTTCTATAGATGCTTTACAGGAAAATGATTTCGAGGACATTTAGGCTGAAATTCAGGGGGAAAAGTAGTACTAGTTTATTTGTTTCTTTAATTTGTATTTTTTTACAAGTTCATGATACTGTTTTTTCTGTTTTTCTTGCATTTTCATGGCTGTTTTTATGTTTGTAGATATGAGACAATCTAAACGTGGTGGAGTTGGCCGTGATAGTATCCGAGAATGCCAATCCCAAGCAACAAGAGTGCTCCATGAACAAGACGAGAATACAGGTAGGTTTTAAATTTTAGCAACAAGAGTGCCCCATGAACAATGAACAATAGTGCTGAAATTCAGGAATATTGGAGTATAGCTCATAAATTTTATTTTTCTTTTTGAAATTTGCCACAAAAAAAGGAAGACTTTAGCAGATGGAAACAAGAAATTATATAATTTTCTTTGGTTGGAAAGGCTTGATCATTGTTTTCCAGCTTTTTTTAATCATTTATTGGACCTGCTGGATAAGAAATTTGAATAGGGTTAAAGTTTGTTGTATCCTCTTATAATAAACTCATAATATTCTGGAGGGAATTCAAGATAACATATCTTTGGGGGGTTCAGTGTGTCTGATGTTTGTGTGAGGAAGAAAAGGGTCTCATTTGATGATCATTATGTCTTGTGACAATAAAGTTTTAAGGCTATGTGAGCGTATGGAAAATTTGGTCATTTATTCGAACTTTGTTGTTTCCATATTGTCTATTATTCATGGTCAAATGGTTTTAGATTCACTGCATCTGTATTCATGTTTCCTCATGCTCTTCACAATCTGCTTACACCAAAAATATTACAGCTTAAAGAAGCCAAATCAAAATACAAAGGATTCAAATTCCTCCCTCCCCATCAAACTCTGTACACTGCACATAGCCATATTATGTAAATGAGCAAGCAATTATAAGCAATAGCATCTTTATTTCATGCGCACTTTTTAAAATTAGGGTAAAAAAATCCAAGTGTAAAATTAGAATCATAGATGCTTCTATAAAAATGAAGGGATGATTACGAATACCCTCTTGAGATTAAGGTATAAGAAACATCAAGTTATTTTGTAGGAGGATCAAAAGGCTTACCACGGAAACGGAAAGTAGGTACAACATAGACATTGAGATGATACTGATGACCTAAGCTGAACAGAGAGATGCTCTTTGCTCTTTATTTGAATTATTCTGAGTACTTAGGACTTTCTATTGGTAGACTTTTATAATTTCTTCCTTCCCCCCCCCCTCCCCCTTTTTTTTTTTTAAACAATGGGATGTTGGAATGTTAGTCACTTAGTTGGCGGATTGTAAATCTCAACTCCATTTATATCTGACTATTAAAGATATTTTATATTTTATATGACATTTTTGGATGAAAAGAAAAAAAAAACTTTGTATCACATTTTTTCTATTTAAATTAAGAGTGCATCTATTCATAAATTACGGTTTAAATTTCTTTTTCAGTTTGTATTCTATTTCTTATTTTGTTTGAATGAAGAATTCTAGCCTAAATTCGATCCTATCAAAACCGATCTCATTTGACCTATCATTTTCCTTAAATATTCTAGCAATTACACGACCAATATAAAACACTAGTCCTTTACTCCTCTATATACATTTTTAAATTTAATTTATCATTCTTTTAAAATTTTTATTTATAATCTCTCTTTCTAAATTTTTACAAATATGAAATAATCATCCCATTACATCGATTATACAACCAGACTTACACTAAAATTACCCATCAGTCCTATCATACCAAGACATTTCAGTTTGTATTTTAAGTATCAATTACAGGCAAACCACAGTTTGTATCTAAGTGTCAAATTTATAGGCAAACCAAGACAATTCAGCTTGTGTTCTAGTTTTTCTTTGGACACGAATCAAATTTACAAAAAGTAGAGATAGTGTTCTATTTCTTATTCCATACAAAAGTTTCAAATTCTCTAAATTGTAATGTGCAAATTACATCTCATATGGTTTACTTTCTTGATCAGCTCATTTTAACTGACAGCAGTTTAAATGTGTGAGGCCAGTTGCCTTTACAAGATACTAACTTGTACTTTTTACATATTGTATAGTGTTGGAGGCTGCTAGGCGCACTAAACGTGGTAGGCTTGCTACAGAAACTAATTCATCTGATCTTCATTTAAATGATGTGGATGCAGACTTAACCGACAATGGAGGTAATCTTGAAGTATAATCTTTTGCACATTTTCAAATGGGGGTGTTTTGTATTTTTATTTTTTTAAACTTTTGTTGTAGGAAATATGGTTAACGTAAAAACTCGTGGACCGACTAAAATGCCACGTGTATAGGCTAGAAAAGAACAAGTTGAAGTGGAGTTTGACAATCTTGGGAAGCCAATAGGTCCTCACAAAAGTGAATATGTTGAGTTTATTGGTACATTGGTTAGAAATGGATCATTGATCCCACTTGACTACGAAGATTGGCATAAAGTACCAATGTCTATTAAGAAGAACTTGATAGAGCTGGTTAAGGTGATGGTGTAAACCTTCATATTGATAGCACTGTTACTTTACATACATTATTTGTTAACATTTAAAAGGTTGGTACTAGCTAAAATGATTCTAAATTTTAGGAGAGATTTTGTGGAACATTTGACTTTGAGAACGTAGCTTGGGATACTTTATCAAAAAGTTGGAGAACTTGGAAAAATAGAGTCAAAAGTAAGTACTTTGATCCAAACTCAACAATGGAGGAAAAATTGAGGAAGCAGCCTGATACGAATGATGAAAGAGTTCTTCCTGATCAATGGAAGAATCTTGTTATTCGTTGGAGTAGTGATAAATATCGGGTAAGAAAATTTAGCATGAATTGTAGTTAAGCTCCATATTTTTAAATTGATGAATTTTTTGTCATTCTTTTGTCCGTTTTTAGAAAATTAGTGCGCAAAACAAAGACAATAGGGCACAAAAGACAATGATGCATATCACAGGAAAAAAGGAGTTTCTCTCAAATCCGTGAGGAAATGAAGGTTTCTTGTTCCCCCCCTTTTTTTTTTTCTTTATCAAATGTTTGTTTTTTCTTACTTTGATGTATACCACTTGTCTGTTTTTCCTTACCTTGATGCTTAACCCATTTGATATTTTTTTCAGAAAGATGGAGGGGCGTTAAGAGATGCAGAAAGTGGTGATGGTGAAGGAAACGGAGACAATGAACAGAATGATGATCTTAGTAGGGTCGACCTTTTTGCAAAATGTTATACAAAGGATGGACAGACTTCTAATGCTACTGTAGCAAATACTTTGGTCAGATTACATACTTTTAATTCTATTTTCTCTTGGGTTAATAGTATTAGCTGATTATATATTTTTATTCTTTACATTAACATTTAAATCATATCTATCCTTCAATTGATAGGCAAAATTACAAGAGAAAAAAAGGGACCTTGCTCCTAATTCGAAAGATGTTGGGCCTAATGATATATTTTCTCAAGTTGTTGGAGAAGACAAATGGGGAAGAGTACGAATGTTTGGCTATGGGATCTCTACTTTAGATGTATATGGTGATATCCGAGTTCGAGGTAAGTCTTCTCGGATGCACATGACTTACAAAAAAGATATTGATGAATTGAAGCAAATTGTACAAAAACAAAATAGACAAATACAAGAACTTCTAAAAATGAACACGCAACGAGCACCGAACAACTCCCCTCCAGAAACAACTAGAGTCCCTTCATCATCTTCATCTCGATTTCATGATACAACATTTCGCCCATCCACATCGTCATCAATGAACATTATTCCTCTACAGATACATTTTTCCCATTCTTGATCCTTTGAACATTATTTTTTATAGACTTCGTATGAAAATCTTCTGGATCTTGAGAGATGAATATGAATATGAAGTTTAATTATTGCTTAGTATTTTGTGAATTTAGGTTCTGAAAATATGGAGTCAAAGGTTGTTTGAACTTTGAATCTAGGTTGTTGAAGAGAAGGTTAGAAAAGCATTTCAATTATGGCTAAGTTGAATTTTTTTGCTCTTTGTGTGTCCCATCTGATTGATGATCAGTGATGGTCTTTATTTGAAGTGTTTCTGATCCAGCTTCGTTGTCTCTTTAGTGGGTTTTGGTATTTGTTTGCATTCTAGCAACAATGATGATAAGAAATTTCTTATTGTATATCTACTCTTAACTGTCACATATATTTTAGGGATAATTGCACCGACATACTCTGAGCTGGAGTTTGATTACCCTAACTTAGCTTAAGTTTTGAGAAATTACGAAAACTTGCCTTACCATAGCCTGAACCTTACTTGTGCTGTTATAGTCATGGCTTTATAGTCAATAACAAGGTTCAAAAAATGAAGAAAGTTTCTGTCAGATTTTAAAAGTACACTTTAGCAATAACACTGCCACTGTGTTTGTGATTAACACTTCGCCAACAGCCAATGAGAATTTAAAACAAACATGCATTGAGATTTGCATAGGATTAATTTTGGTTGGTAAGGAAAAGCCTAGCCAAGTATTAAAATACACATATATCAATTGATTGAGATGGTAAGTATATTTCTGTATAGTACAGTGCATACATCAATCCGAATTAACATCAGCAGTCCCTTGTATGGTTATTATATTTCTGTGCATTTTTTAAAATCAGAATATTTTTTTTCGTAGTTTGTCAAGACAGTTTTTCATATTAATCTTCTTTTTTGGTTTGTCTAAATTATGTAGGTTGGATCGAAAGTGTTATTAAAGAGTATGTTTGATTCATCTAAAACCGTGGCGATTGGTTGTCTTCAAAGTTTAGATCCATCAAAAAGAGTTGGGCAAGTATTGTTGGGAAATAATTGGTTCGAGGTGGTCGTCAATGTTGCAGTGGAAGTTGAAGAAGAGTTAATTCGACCCACATCATATTTCAAAACTATTGGTGATGCAATTGGGGAGGTGGTTCCATGGCCAAAACATTTGGTAAGGGTTATTCATTAGCTCTAACAAATTTTATTTCATACCTATTTCATATTTACTACAATAATGGATTTTTTATTTAGGTTGTTATGGCTCAAGATTGACAACATTTGTGGGACTTCGTTCGTTTTAGTTTAATACTCAACTACTCTAAGTACTGTAAGTGGCCAGCTTTGATACTTAACCTTTTGTCATTTTTTTGGATTTGGCCAATATCATATATTAGGTACAAACTGTAATTAATATTATTTTGGATTGGAAATATCGTGCACATAGTATTATTATGTTATTTGATTTGGTTTTTTAAATTATGTTGTTATTTATATTTGTTTGTTGAGAGTAAATTTCTAGAATAGAATTACAATTATTAGGGACAATATAATTTTATTATTAATATTAATTGCATAATATTATGTATATCGTGACGCTTTATTCCGTCAAAATATATTTTATCGTGACGCTTTTATTTGTCATAATATATGTTTTAATGAAACCTTATTTCGTCATAATATCACGTAATGGGACGCTTTACTCCGTCATAATATCATTTAACGTGACACTTTATTTCATCCTAACATAGCTTATTGTGAAGCTAACTTCTGTCATAACAAACCTTGTTATGACGCTTTATTGCGTCATAATACAATTTATTGTGACGCTTTTCTTTGTCATAATACCCTTGATTATGACGTTTTCCATCAGCATATCATACTTTTTAATGACGCTTCATTGCGTCATGTTAACGTTTATTGTGACGCTTTTAAGTGTCCTATTAATAGTTAGTTAAAGCAGTTAAACATTAAACATGACGCTGAAAAGCGTCACAATATCATCACATATGACGCTGGAAAGCGTCACAATATCGCGGCTATAATGACGCTTTAAACCGTCATAATAACAGCGTCACAATACCCTATTGTCACGCTTACTTACGTGACGCTTTTTGTAAGCGTCACAAAATCGAAAGCATCACAAAAGGCCACTTTTAATGACGCTTTTAGGCGTCACAAAAACCCGTTTTTCTAGTAGTGAGGGAAGTTTGTTTTAGTTGGAAGAATAAGAGTTAGTTTGATAAACTGATGAACTATATGACAGTTATAAATGAAAACAAAGAAACTGATAAACTGATGAAATATATGACAATTATATGTGAAAACAGATAAACTCCGAAGAAATGCGTAATTAAAGGAAGACTTTGTCTAGTGAAATGTTAGAAATGCATAATTAAAGGAAGACTTTGTCCAGTGAAACGTTAGAAATGAGTAATTAAACAAAGACTTTGTCCAGTGAAACATTAGAAATGCGTAATTAAAGGAAGACTTGAAACGTTAGAAATGCGTAATTAAAGGAAGACTTTGTCCAGTGAAACGTTAAAAATGCACAATTAAAAGAAGACATTATCCAGTGAAACGCTTTGTCCATTGAAACGTTAAAAATGTGTAATTAAAGGAAGAGTTTGTCCAGTGAAACGTTAGAAATGCGTAATTAAAGGAAGACTTTGTCCAGTGATTTATTGAATCTTGCCCATAACATTACAATAATGATACTCAAGATTTCAATTGAATCATGACCACAACATTACAATAATAAAGAGAATCAAGGTTTAACATTATAATAAAGAGAATCAAGATTTATTGAATCATGACCACAACATTACAATAAAGAGAATCTTGAATCAAGATTTAAGATTTATTGAATCATAAACACAACATTACAATAAAGAGAATCAAGATTTGTTGAATCATGACCATAACATTACACTAAAGAGAATCTTGAATCAAGATTTAAGATTTATTGAATCATGAACACAACATTACAATAAAGAGAATCAAGATTTATTGGATCATAACCACAACATTACAATAAGCTAAAGAGAATCTTGAATCAAGATTTGAGATTTTTTGAATCATGACCACATTCTTTACAATAAAGAGAATCAAGATTTAATGTTTCACTGGACAAAGTCTGCCTTTAATCACGAATTTCTAATGTTTCACTGGACAAAGTATTCTTTTAATCACGCATTCTTAACGTTTCACTGGACAAAGTCTGCCTTTAATCACGAATTTCTAACGTTTCACTAGACAAAGTATTCTTTTAATTACGCATTTCTAACGTGTCACTGGACACAGTCTGCTTTTAATCACGCATTCTTAACGTTTCACTGGACAAGTCTGCCTTTAATCACGAATTTCTAACGTTTCACTGGACAAAGTATTCTTTTAATTACGCATTTCTAACAATTCATTGAACACGGTCTGCCTTTAATCACGCATTCTTAACGTTTCACTGGACAAAGTCTGCCTTTAATCACGAATTTCTAACGTTTCACTGCACAAAGTATTCTTTTAAACACGCATTCTTAACATTTCATTGGACAAAGTCTGCCTTTAATCACGCATTCTTAACGTTTCACTGGACAAAGTCTGCCTTTAATCATGAATTTCTAACATTTCACTGGACAAATTATTCTTTTAATTACGTATTTCTAACGTTTCACTGGACAAAGTCTGTCTTTAATCACGCATTCTTAACATTTCACTGGACAAAGTCTGCCTTTAATCACGAATTTCTAACATTTCACTGGACAAAGTATTCTTTTAATTACACATTTCTAATGTTTCACTTGACACAGTTTGCCTTTAATCACACATTCTTAATGTTTCACTGGACAAAGTATTCTTTTAATTACGCATTTTTAATGTTTCACTGGACAAAGTCTGCCTTTAATCACCCATTCTTAACGTTTCCATTAGATCAAATTGAGAAAACAACATCAAGCAATTTATTAACGTAGTTTCCAACAAATAGAAACAATCAAAAAAGGGGTGTATACGATTACAACAACAAATAAAGTTCCTTAAAAAAGAGTAAATAAAATCAGATCAATCCTCAACTCCAAAACACGCAGTGGATCTGATCAATCCTCAACTTCAAAACGAACAGTGGTCAAGCATGAACCATCAGCGTAGGGGTTATATCTTCTCTTCCTGACACAGAATGAGATTACTGACCATAAATTAATATAGTGTTAATACAGAAATGAATGAATAAATTAGAAATCCCATACCTTCTCTTCGGTTCTTGCTTCCCGTATAATAGGCAGGAGGCCGAATCACCCTCATCTCAACAATGTTGAGTTTAGAAAGTTCATGCAGTTGGATCATAGTCGGAATCTGCCCGTCGCGTCGCAAACTAACCCACAAACCTTTTTTATGGGGTGCTAGGTATTGTACCACGTAAGTTTCAGAGTTGAAGTTTAACCACTCTTCACCAAGTTGCACATGAATCTCTTCCACTGACGCACTCCGCGGAATTGGAAATACCGTAATTTCACCGTTAAACCAATAACTTCTTAGGATTTGCTTGTCTTGATCTTCGTCACAGGCCAACGCCATCTTCAGAATACCAATTTGAAGTATCAGTTTAAAGAGAATCAACAATTCGATTCGATACAAATTATCAGCAATTCAATTCTATACAAATTATCAGTGAATTAACTGTCTAATTCACATAATTAACATTTAATTAACGCCAAGAATACATTCAATTAACATTCATAAGCTGAGAATATCTTAGAGCAGCACAGGAAATAGGGCACGATAACTAAATCGACTCCCGTTGTCGACGCTTATCAAGATCATGCTGTCTTCGTTGCCGTTGCCGCCGCCTATCTTTATCCTATTGTCGTCGTCGTTAGATCTCGTTGCCGACGAAGTGGAAATGTGGTTGCAGATTATGAGATAAAGAATCCCAAAATGGAAATCCATTTTTTCAGCGAGGGGGAAAAAAAGGGAAAAAAAAAGTGGGGGTAAAACAGAATTTTTAGGGCCATAGGGGGGTTTAGGAAAAATAACTTGTGTACTGGTAACCTAAAACATACATTTTTCAAACTAGGGGGTTTAGGATAACTTTTGAGGATATTTGGTCCTTTTAAATAACTGTCCCAAAAACAAATTAAATGAAGTTCTATTCCTTAAACAATAAAGCATCTAAAATAAAAATATCATCGTCAAAATTATTTTGATCAAAATTTTCAATTTTTCAATCTTTGTTTTTTTAAGATCCTCGGTGTTTGTATCTGCAAAAGCTAACGGTCTATCAAGACATTCCTCTCATGACAGATAATTTTTCAAAACTCTGGTGCATTCACTGATATCTTGCAAACATAACATCTTCCTCATATGTTTATTAAACGAATTTGAACGTTTGAAAAGAACCATATCTTTTATTGTTTCTGGATCATCTTCCGCAAATTTTCTTGATAAACCAGCTGCTCTAACTCTTAACCTACAACAACAACAATTTGCTCATATGAACTTATTTTTCTGTTCGAACCATAAGATCTTTAATGCACGGCCATTTCGATTTATCAATTCATGCGTGTCAAATATGTGTCGGACATGAGCATGATTTTGGGCTCCGACACGGTATTGATACGTGTCCAATATGACAGAAAATGTCCGAAAATTAAATAAAAAAATTCAGCATGCTAGTGATACGGTTTGGATACGAGACACCGAGACACGAGGGATATGACTGAGACAGCGGAAATAAGAAAAACATAATTTTCTTATATATATTTTTTTTCAGATTGAGAATTATAATTTTTTAAGGGAAAAACATTGTATAAATTTATTAAATGATGTATTATTAATTTAAATTTTTTTTCATTTTAATTGAATTTTCTCTCATATTATCATGATACAGAAAATTTATTAATGTTATTTGTAATGAGATGCTGCATTATACATGGATATATTTTATTTAAAAATTTTAATTTTAAATACTGATGGTGTCCGAATCTGGCTATGTATGGAACGACGGACATAGACTCCCAATCACCCAAGAAATTTGTATTTAGGGAAGCTCTGGACCTCGTAGAAGCTGCATGGACGGACAAACGTGAGCTAAACGCCGAAATGGGGGAATATAGAGGTTGAACCCGTTTTAGCACTTCGACGCTCAAATCAGTTACTACTGTCGATCTAGGTGATATAAGTGTGTAGGCAGGAGCATATTAATTGCAGAAATAGTAACCTACCTGAGTCATAAATGAAGTATTATTTATAGTTGAGAGCTTGATGTGTGCGAGTATACATAGTCAAAGGTGGAAGGACAACAAGCATGGCGGACATGGAGCTGGTCATTCGTAGTATGGCTCCTTGTACTTGCCTCGTCAGAGTGGTTGCAGAGAAGGTACAAAGTATGGACCGCATTTAATGCCCCTACAGGGAGGATGACCGCATTTAATGTAACTATACTTGTTCTTTGGGTCGATCCCACAACTCGCTCGATGGGCATCTCGGTCGATTGCCTCCTTGGCTTGTGGCAAGTGGGGCTAGGCAAAAAAAGGAGACAGAGCATCCCAAACTATGGGTAGACCATAGAGTGCTAGGCCGAGGGGGAGGCGAGCTCTGGATCGGGGTGGCTGGCGTGGTCTTACCATCCAGCAAGACTTCTGACGGACTTCCATGTGGCGATACTTGGTGCCATGTCAGCACGGCGAGATTTACCCCTGTCATGTTATGAATATCTTATTTTGAATAAATTAATAAATATAAAATTTATTTATTTGTATACACTATGTGGTATCGTGTACTAAATTTTTTAAAAAATTGTACCATTTTGTTAGTCTACATATATGCATAGTATGTAGTAAATCAGTTGCATATTTTGTACAAAGGAAGTCTACAGACTTTGTGTAAAAACCAAATGTAAACCTCCTCTTTCTATTCTAAAATTTACAATTAAGGTGTAAAGCGAAATTATAAATCTAATTCTGTGACACCTCGTATTTCCAATGGTCTAGGTATGCGCACCGTACGAGTGAGCTTCTCGAGTTTTAGGATTTTATTTCTTTATTTACGTATTTAATTTTTGCAAGTTTAATTATATACCTTCGAGACTTAGTTGTTAATGTTTAAATTCTTATACTCTGTGTTAATTGTTAATCTCATGAGTTATATTTATACGTGCCTAATTGACCGTTTCATAAATACGTGTATTCGATCAAATTGAATTCTTAACCTATTTAGCCAAATAACCAACCTTAGGGACCTAATTGAAGCACTTAAATTCTAGAGGGACCAAAATGCAATTTCCCTCTTTCTTTCCTCATCAAAATCGACCCACATACCCCTTCCCTTTCTCATACTCTATTCTTTTTTTTTTCTTGCCACACAAAGTTCCTCAAATTCTACTTTTCCTCCCCCATAACCGGTCCAAGCAAGAAGGGGCAAGAATCAAGTCCATTTCTTCCATTCAAGCAAGGATTCAACTCTCCGACTCTCCCATCATATTCTTCCTCAATTTCTTTAAAGGTATATTGATGAGTATGCATTAAAATGTGCATGAATGATGGTGATTAGCTAGGTTTTTTTGGAAATATGAAGTTATAACATTATTTCAAGGTTGTCTAATGTTTATATGTTGACATTCATGAATTTAATACGAGAAAATTGGGTGGTTGGTTGAATTTATGAAGTGTATTAAATAAGGGTTTGTTGGTTAGGAGTTTGATGAATTCTTGCATGATTAATGTGTTAAAGCTTGAGATAAATGTGTAATTGTTGCTCCTAAATGATCACCATGTTTTAAATGATATTGGGTTGTTTTTGGGATAAAACTGCATGTAAGGATAGAAATGGGGATGGCTACGGATTTCATAATTGAATTTGTGCTTCAGGTGGGGGTAACAGACCGTTACCCTCTTACTTCATTCCTTGCCTTAATGGCCTTTAGGCCATAAGTAAGTTCTGATGGAGCTAATGGCTGTTAGCTCTTTATGTACCTTGGAGGGTAACAATTGTTACCTTCCCCTGCATTTGACTTCTCCTTCTTTCGGGTCACAAAAAGCAGGGTATGACCAATGGCTGTTAGTCGCCATAGGTCATTTAAGGATTGTTTCGTTGATCGTTTTCGTTTCTCTCTTATTTTTTTGACTTTCGTGCATGCATTCTAATGCTTGTAAACATGTTTTAATGCATTGTAAATTGTCTATTGCTCGTTAATTGTATGGATTTATCTTGAATTGTTAAAATATGCTTCTTAACCTAGTTGAATTCTTGGACGTGTATATGTGATTCATGATTCTCATATCATTAATATCATTGTTTGCATTGTCGTGCGTTTTAATTGGTTCATATTAAGTCGTGTCTCACTTGTAGACTGTTGTCACTTGTCCAGAGCTTCACCAGGGCAGTGACGATCTAGAGAAGGGTTGTGCAACTCGTGTCCCTCTTTTACACTTTTGTCAAGGTGAGGAAATTGATAGAATATTACTAAACCCAACAACCCTAAATTGATTGTTTTTGACAAACGAAGAATTATAGATATTACATTGTTTAAAAGGTCAATTGTTTTTATAAATGAAACCCCTTATTGCATTGCTACCTACCTTATTATCTTGACGAGATATTGTTCACGATTGGGGCCCATATTTGGGTGTATTGAATAATTCGGGAAAGCATCGGGCCGACGGTGACCTCTTACATCCACCCACATTCTGGAGATCACCTCATAACCCGTCAAGAGGTTAGCGGGGGAAGAAATCTTGGTACTTGGGACTCATGCACCTATTGACCATATTGATTATATGGAGAGGGGTAGCTACCCAAACCATTCTGGAGGAAGAAGGTTGGAATTGATTGAATTGATTGTATTATAATGATCGTAACCTAATAATTGCTTGATTGCCTAATAAGAAGTATGTCATTGTCACACTATTGAGAGTAAGGTTAGAGATTTCGCTCACTCGCCGAGTCACTGGTAGCCTATTGTCATGAATTGTAAATTGGAAGTGTCGTAATCCCAAGAATGTCCCCTTTTATTGGAATTGTTCCTTTAAAATCTTTCACAGGATTAGGGTCTGCATGTTTATCATTTTATATATATCTATTTATGCCCTTATTCACTCAGTTTTGTAGAGACTAACCCCTCCCCTATTTATCCCTCAGGTTCTTTTGTAGGTTCACAACTAGGCGGGAAATTGAGTCAGTAGTAGATCTAGCTTGCACACTTTCATGTTTATATGAGTTTTACTTCTAGCACATCATGTTTTAGTATTGTAGCCTTGATGTCTTATTATATTAACTTTTTTTTTTTTTTTGGTATATATTTTCCTTGGAGGCCTTTTGATTGAAGGTTGATTGGGGACAGGTTGCTTGCCTAGCTGAACCCGTGGTTAAGATTGTATGGTGAGCTATGATTAAACTGAATGATTATTATTGTTACTTCCGCTCATTGCACTTTGTATTGCGTGAATTTTTGTTACAGGGTTAGTCTTGCCTAGCCAGGTAGTGTCGTGTCTCCCATTTGCTATGATTGGGCATCTATGCGGACTATATTCGTATATGGGCTTGGTCTTATTGCGAGGGATGTGGTGGCCTGCGTTCCGGGCGCTACATCCTAAAGTGGTATCAGAGCCCCAGGTTGCAAAATTAGGGTTCAAGTGTCATGTCGTGTCGAGTCTAGGTTGAACAGCGTAGGGACAACTTGTCAACGTGTGCATTGCATTGATCAGTGACATAAATTAATTCAAATTGATGAAAATTTTAATTTAAATCTTGTTAAATTATGTATCGCATTTAAATCTTGTTGTAGGTCGAACTAACTAAAAGAAACAAAACCTCACCTGGCAAATTAAAAGTTAAACACAACCGAAAACCCAACAAACACCTATTAAGAGGGCTTGTCTTCGACCGGCTGCTCCTCTGACCAAACCAAACATAAAGACACAACTTAGACTCAAAATGAACCACATAGACTCTCGACAAACGCATATGAATGATGCTTATGCTTAAAGAATGCAATAAACATGTAAAGCAAGGAATTAAAGGCAACAAGTTACATATAAGGTCATACATTGCATTAATCAAGCAATTAGCACATTAGGAGCATGCTCGGGGTGGGAAAGTAAGAAAGAAATGAACACGGAAGGAGAAAACAAGCCCAAAGCACAACAGACAAATCTGCCTGAGCGTCGCGGCCACTACCGAATTATACTAAAAGTGGTTGCGGCCGTGAAGCCGTAGCATCAAAAGCCCCTGGACAACCATCGTAACCAGTAAGCATTTTAACTAAAAACCGTCGCGGCCGAGAGGATACTCCAACGCCAAACTCTCTGGAATAGCCTCGCGGTAGAGATCGATTTACACATAAAATGGTCGCGGCTACGACCCCAATTTGAGATAGCAGTTGCAGCATCAACAATGGCGGATGAAAAACAGGGGAGGCATTAGAGCCTCCCCAAAACCTGCATACCCAAGCTACAACCAACCTAAAACAACCTAATTCAACACAAGGAAATCATACAACACTCATGTTAGCTCCTAAGGCATAAAACAACACCTATTTAACAAATTCCAGTTTCAAGAATTTAATGTCATTAATGGCATTGCATTAAATACTCAACAACCTTAAACCAAATTCATAAATTCATACTTAAAGTTTCAAATAAACACATTGGGCACATTTTTAACTCACGAAACGAATTAATGAGACATGAATTCAAATTTCTAACAAAACCTTACTATTCATCATATTTATCAAAACCATCACTCCAAGAAAGAAATGAAGAAGAAAGAGGTATGAAAATGAAGCTAAGAACACAGGGAACATGATTCTTACCTCGATCGTCGATCAATCAGTTGAAAGTCGCAAGCTCGAGCTCAAAGCTTGAAATGGTAAAAGGGGAGGGTTTTTCCTTCTCTTTCTTGCTTGTGTGTGAGACATGTGAAATGTGATGAGGGCAGGTGAGGGATTCAGCCACAAAAGTGGTTGAATCTAGTCGATAAATGGGTCGGGTTCACTAGTCAAATAATTTGGTCTCTTCAGATCGAATTTTTAAGCAAATGGTGGTCAAATGACTTCAGAAAAATACAAGGCTAGTGCCATTAAACTTGAATCGTCGAAATGAATCCAATGGCTGTATCGGAATTTGAATCCGAATTTTCGAGATCAAGGTAGCCTAAATGGCCCTAAAATGACCTAATTACAATTAGATCCCCAGAACTTTTAAATAAAGTCAATTAGGCTCAAGTCCTAATTTCAATCAAGTCCATAACTTACAAAAAGTTACAATCAAGTCTCGAAACATAAAATGAACATGCTAAACCCCAATTTCAACATGCATATCAAATAATTAATCAAAGCTCGTGCTCAAATATATATTCAAAGTCATAAACGAACTTCAAATGCATAATACCAATTTATTTCAAGTGTTTCACATAATTCAACGAATATAACATATAAAACATAATTAAGAGAAATTAAATACGGATTTAGCTCACTCGTGACGTCAATACCTGTACGGTTGAACGGATGGGGCGTCACAAGGACCTTTCCTTGCAAGAGCCCTCCTTTAAGGGTGTGGACTTTACTTTGCACAAAGGTAATATGTGGTAGAGACTTGATCGAGTCATGGTATGTGAGAATCGAGTTGCATATTCCCGCAGACACACATTAAGCATCTAGCAAAGTGCTCTTCGGATCACTGTCCTTTTATTATAAGAAATAAAGTGAATATTAAGAAGGGCCCAGCGTCCTTTCAATTCCAAGAGATATAGCTCCACCATGAAGACATTGGCACACCTATTAAATCAAATTTGGAACAGCCGTTGGAAGGAGTAGGACTATCTAAATTTCAAGGTAAGCTGGTATGATTGAAACGCCATCTCAATGTTGGAGAACACAAAGCTAGCACAGCGGAATTTTAAATTTTTTTTTCCCAAAAGCGAATCGAAAACCTACAATGTTCGTTTCAAAACAAGAAGGGTTTCAAGAAACTTACGAAGATTGAAGCTTTCTTGTGATGTTGATATGGCCTATCAAACACCCTTTGTGTGGATTGTCCCTCGAATAGTTCTTGAAAAGATCCCAAAGTAGGTAATCCTCCAAAGCGTATCCACACCAGTCCTAGATCCCGATCAAGCTATTGAGAATGCTAGTCTGTGGCTTATGTTTTGACTAGGAATTTTCTTTGAAAACTTTTCTTTTATTTTTTTCAAAAACAATTAACTCTTCAAGAACGTTGGTCTAAAGTCTAAGAGAAGTCCCACGCCTTGTATTTATATATGTGAATCCCTCAGGGTTTCTTAAACCTAGTGGACTTTGATTTCTTGCTCAATAATTCACTAATTAATTATTATCTTTTAATTGAAAATAAGATCATATCTTGCTCTCCAAGATAATCCGAGAAATCTTTCTCTCTCCCACTTTAGGAAGTTTGACTATTCAACTTTATCTTGCATAAAATTAAATATTAAGATTCAATAAATAATTTAATTCATAATTAATTATATATTGGGTTAATTATTTTTGAGATTGGACTTAATAATTAATTCATAATTAATTAAAAGACCAAAATTAATTAATTAATAATCTAATTAATTAAAACGAGAAAAGCTTTCACACCTGTGGACGAGCCACACGTGTGTGTAACACGTGACAGTCACGTACCTAGCATAGGGTCCACGTACACGTGGCCCCATTTTGATCAATAATTTGATCATTCTTTAATCCAATTAACTTCTTACCAAAACCTTCGTGACCTGGAATTTGTGTGTGACCCTTTAGGTTCATTATTCGATTAGTAGTGACACTAATTAATTAATTCTCATAATTAATTAATCAGTTCACGGATCACACTACCGTAATCTAGCAATGGGTGTGTGACCCCTGTTAGGAATAGTGCCCTAGAAAGCCGATTCGACTTAATCTGCTTTGGGACTTTTCTTCTGTCACAGACAATCTTTGAATAATATACGATTGACTATTATCATAGGCAAACACTTCTTTATATGCCAATACGTGTTTTTGTGTGTTTTCATTACGTGCACATGTTTTAGAACTCCCCTAATCCATAAGGCTGTTAGGGACTTTGTCATTAGGTGAATGACACATGAAACAAGCCCTAACTCAAGGCTGGATTAGAAATCACTCCAAGTCGATGAGTCCAATAAACAGTGGAAGTGTTGATTTGGCTCGATTGAGACTTGCTCATGGGATTGCATCCTTAAGAAGGATCATCCTGTTTCATGAGGTGTAAAGTGCATAGTTGATGCGTACGCAATACATGAGAGTGCTCGTTATTAAAACGGGTACACTGAGGTGTCCCTCGTGAGAAGATTCCTAAATGGGAAACGAAGTTTCTATGCCTAGAAATAGAAACTTCCAGATTAGAAAATATCTCACAGGTCAATGGCGTGAGTAAATTAATCCTTTGACTTGAGATTCCATTGATGTCTTGTGGGCTAACTCTGTAGTCTTAGGTATAAGCTTTAAAGGGTGTCGCCTTAGATAACTGATTCAAGGCTTATGCTGGGGCTGCACAAGTGGCACATGGAAGCATATGAGAATCAACAAAGGACCTACACTTGTTGTAATGCAAGAAGATGTCTTATTGCATAAGTCGTTCATATGCCATCCTAAACCCTCGGCCGAGGTAGTGGATCAAAGCATCAAGAAAAGGGTTTCTTGGATTGAGATCAAATGGATATGAAATGAACTTAGCTTTAAGACTGAGATTAGTAGCACTCTCATTATTCCCATGCCCTAGATCTGAATCGAGAGATGGGTTGGTAGGAGGATCGTACCTCACTGCTGTCATTGACTGAAAGGTTCTTTCGAATATACATTCATTGTTCGGGTAGGGGTCACACACCTGCGGCTAGCCTATGGTCGTGTGATCTGTGAACTAATAAAGCGTATTAGTCTCACTGCTAACTGAAAATAAACCTAGGGGGTCACACACAAATGCCAGATTCAAAGGGTATTGAAGGAAAGATCAAATAGTTGATCGAAACGAGACCACACGTGTAATTGCACACGTGTGGCACGTGAGCATGCTTTTGGGCATGTGGTCCAATTAAGAAATTGGACCATGTGTTGATTAATTAGAGAATTAATTATAAAGCCCAAATATAATTAATTAGGAGAATTAATTATAAATCCCTAATATAATTAATTAGGAGAATTAATTATAAAGCCAAATAAAATTAATTAAAGAATTAATTTTAGCTCGTTAGAATTAGATCTAAAGTCCTTCATGTAATTAATTAGAGAATTAATTCTAAGTATTTAATTGTTTAGTTATTTAGTTATTCTACTTTGATTAGAATAAATAAATAAATAAATATTAAATATCTTCTATTTATTATTCTAGTGAATATTAATCTAATATGATTAGAATAAATATTATTGGAATAAGATATTAATTATTATTAGAATAATTAATATTCCTAATTTGGTTAGGAACTCCTTTTCTAGAAGAAATAGATATCTTATTTTGAATAAGACTCCTATTACTTGGAGAGAAAGGAAATAGAAGAAAAGTCAAAGTTGGAATCCAATTCCAATGAGACTTAGGGTTCGAAACCCTAGCCTATTTATAGGCTAAGGGGTTCGAAAATTTGGCTCACGCGTGAACAAAGGGATCACGCCCAATCTACGATGGCTTCAAGAATTTGGGAGAATTCTCTTGCTCTATTTCTTCTCGTTTTTGTTTCTTTCTTTACACATGTTATATCGCTAGCACTTTCCCTAACATGATTTGAATCTAGGTTGGTGTGGATTATTACTCTAGAGGAAACCTACTTTGGAATCTAGTAGAAAGAATCTTTCGAGGGACGAGGGTTGCCATTACCGCATGAAATGCGTTTGAGGGCGGCTCAAAGCATGTCAAGAAAGCGATGATTCTTGTAAGTTCTTGAATCCTAAAGATTAGAAATAGAAATTGCAAGTCTGGATCTTGTTTTTTAGGAAAATTTTTAAATTCCGCTGTGTTTTCTGATCGTGTTTTTCCCAACAACCCCTAGCCGAATAACAAAATGAATCGAAGAACCTTTCAGTCAATGAAAATCAATGAAATACGATCCCCCTACAACTCTATCTCTCAATCAAGAACTTAAGGTATGGGAATAAACTTAGAGCCTTGTTATTCTTGATCTTTAACATTAAGTTCGTTTCATATCTATTTCGATCTCAATCGAAGAAAACCCCATTTTTTTGATGTCTTGATCTTTTATCCACCTTGGCCAAGGATTTAATATTTAATGGACTACGAACAACTTAATCAGAAAGAGATCATTCTTGCTCTAAACAAGTGTAGGTCCTTTATTTGATTCTACTAATTCTTCATATACCACTTGTGTAATCTCAACATAGGTCGTGGTTCAGGTGTCTATATGGAAACACCTTTTTGAGCCTATATCAAAGATTACAGAGTTAGTTCATATGAGACATTACAGAATCTCAAGTCAAAGGATTATTAATCATGTCATTAACCTGTGAGATATTTCCTAATGTGGAAGTTTCTGGAAACTTCCTTTACCATTTAGGAATGTTCTCATGCAGGACATCTTAGTGACGAAGTTCTTGTAACAATCACCCTCATGTATTATGAACGCATCATCGTATGCACTTATCACTCCATGAAATTGAGTGATCCTTCTCAAGGACATAATCACATAAGCAACTCTCAACGGAGTCAAGGTCGAAACTCCCACTGTCTGTTGGACTGATCGACTTGGAGAAGTTTCTAATCCTCTCCTATGAAGTAGAACTTGGTTCGTGTGTCATTCTCATAAGGGTAAAGTTCTTAACGGCCTCATCGGATTAGGGGGTTTAAAACATGCAAAACACAGTCAAACCCAAAGACATAAATAAGCACATAAAGAAGTGATTGCCTATGAACAAAATCGTTTCGTTTATTATTCAAAAATTGTTTGTGATTTTACAAGGAAATGATAAAGCAACAATACTGCTTTAAGGACACTCTTCCTAACTCTCAAATGGTGGAATAAGGTAATTTTTGGTAATTTCTTCAGCTTTGTGAAGTTGGCAAGGATGAGGTTATGCGGATGGAAAAGGCTTATGATAATAACCCCATGAATTCATCTTTGGTTTCACTAAATGAATACTTTTTTTTTTTTTTGGTGGAAAACTAAATGAATACTTGGTGTTTAGGAACTGGGCCCTAGCTATATAAGAGGATTTCTCGAGACAGAAAGCGGCGTGCAAATGGATAGAAGATTGAGAACGAAACGCAAGAGTTTTCCATTCAATAGTTAAGCAAAAAAGATTCTAGACTACGGACTATCAAAGATGGCATGAGGTTCTTGCTAGGCCAGAGCTCATTCGTCAATCGGCTAATAATTTTTTAAAAAGTTGCTCTCCAAGGAGAGAGTGAGGATATCCAGAGCGGTTTGGACTTCATACAACCAAGAGTATCCAAGGATGAGGCCGCATTATTGTGTGATGAGCCTACACTTGTGGAGGTCAAGGCAGTGGTTTTTGATATGAATCCTTACAGGGCAGTGGGCCCGAATGGCTTTGAAGCTCATTTCTATCAAAACTTCTGGGAATTTGTCGGCTCAAACATTTAGGAGGTGGTCTTGTATTTTTGTAATGGTTCAAAATTCCCAATTCGACTAAAAATGTAATCCGATTAATAGTATATATATTAAAAATTAAATATATATAAAAAGTGAGCATGAATATATAATATTAATCAAATTAATTATTTGATTCAAGGAATTATGTGTATATTGTTTTTCTTTATATTATTTTGAGAATTATGTATAATATTTTTAAAAAAATAATGAAGATATAAATATATATATATATATATATATATATATATATATATATATATATATATATATATATTATTGATCAAACACAATGAAACAAATATTGGAGTTTTAATTTAAAACACTTTTATTAATATTATTTAAATTTAAAATAATTAATTTAATGAAATAACATGAAAAATTGAATTCAAATCCATAACAGGTTAAATTCTTTAACTTCATAAATTTACTATAAAAATAATTATTAATTACTACCATTATTTACTATGATTAAAAATTCGTGACAAATAACTATTATTTACTACGATTATTTACTACGGTATAAATTTGTAATAAATATGTAATATTTACTACGCTTATTTATTACGATATAAATTTCGTAGTAATTAATTAGTATTTACTACGATTTAGAAATCGTAACAAATAATTTTGTAGCGAAAAGCATTTTTTCCTGTAGTGAACGTATCCAATAAGATTGTCACTAAAGTCCTTAATACATGGCTAGCTAGAGTGTTATTGAACATAGTGGCTCCGAATCAGAGAGGCTTCATCAGGGGCGGGTTGGTCAGAGACAACATTTGTTAGCTCTGGAAATGGCACACGCATTTGATTCGAAGAGAAAGGAACAAAATGTGATGATTAAACTTGATATGATTAGGGCGTATGATTGCCTGGATTGAAGATTAAACTTGATATTATCAAGGCGTACGATTGCCTGGATTGAAACTTCTTGCTTGTTATGCTTAGAAAATTGAGGTTCCTGGATAAGCGGGTGGTGTGGATAGAGAACTGTATCAACAACTGCTGGTTTCTGTTCTGGTCGACAGTGCATCGTGTGGCTTTTTTCATTTGACTAGGGGGCTACGACAACGTGATACATTTTCCCCATCAGTTTTCGTTATAGCTTTAATTTCTTGTTGTTATCTCTTAACAGGTTCAAGGTTGAAAATGCCAAAGCAAGGTTCAGAACATCATCGTTATTGGTAATTTTACATTTGGCTTACGTAGACAGCAAATTCGTTGCGAGATATTAAACATATCTTGGCCAAGTATGAGGAGATTTCTAGGCAGAAAATTAAAGTTGAGAAAAGTCTATGTATTGTGGGAAATAATTCAGACGCTGTGAATCGGGTGCGTAAGATTTTAAGCTTTTGTCACGAGAAGGCTCCCAACTAAAAAATTTGGGTGCACCCCTAACTAAAGGATGACGAAGGAACATCCTCTTTGACGAACTCATTGACAGAATAAGGGAAAGATTGAAAGGATGGGAAGCCATCAATTTGTCACATGGTCGGAGGCTAAAATCGATCAAATTAGTGCTTTATTCAATTCTGATGCACATTCTATAAGTTCTTGATCCGCCCAGGGTGACACATACATACTTGAGATGATGTTTAATCAAATTCTCTGGGGCTCAATAATAAAAAAAAAAAGACGCATACACTGGGCTTCTTGGAAGAGAGCATGCTATCTAACAAATGATAGAGGAAGTGGGGTTCAAGATATTAAAGACGTTACTAGTGTTCTCTCGCAAAAACTTTGGTAGCGAGTTTGCACAAGCGACTCTTTATAGGCTAGATACATGAGGGAAAAATTGATACGAACGTATCGCAAAGAGACTTTAGAGCAGTCTCGGGCTCGTAAGAAAAGGGGATGAGATAGAGGAATAATCCGGTAAAGACTGATCGGCCAGTGAAACTTAGGAGAGAAAGAGATTTGAGAGGAGAAACTTAGGGAGGAAGGAATATAGAGAGAGATTAGGAAAATTGAATTATTATTGCTGATAACGAAAACAACGTAATGCTAACTATATATAATTAAAAGACATCCTAAACTACTTGACTCTTAAAGGAAATGATTACGTAAATAATAAACATGCTAATCTACCACTAAACAGAATCCTATTTCTAATGCATATCTTGAATATTGAATTATATTGATCTATCCAATCCCTACTCTTCTCTCTTGATATTCTCCATCTCCATCCGTATCACTCCCTTGCCCATCAAAAACCACCTTGTCCTCAAGGTGTCATTTGGGAATAACCCGTCGAACATTGCCAACCGGTTCCCATGAGGCGTCATCATTTGCAACCGTGTCCTTGGAGATAGAAAGGACATCCGTTGTAGAAGTACTGCTAGGTTCACCATCCGTTGTATGAGCAGAGTGATTGTTCATGCCATCAGAATCGACCGCAGCATTCTTTTTTATTTGTTGTATATCGAAAATCCGAAGAATGTCATTCAAAACAAAGAAGCCTTGCTCCTGTTTGGCCAAGAAGAAAGTGTGATTGAAATTCTTCTCCACATTGTACTTGTCAATAAACGAACCAGTTACTGCAACAATAATACCGCTATCTAGAGATTCTTGGGCATCTAAAGTGTTGATCTCAGCATAGCTGCTCTTGTAATCAGAGGACATGATCTTGTCATTAGTTAGTCGGATAAGCCTGTGACAGGTGTCACAATACCATCGACCCCTGGCCATCCAAGTAAGCTTACCTCCTGGTAGAACTTATGGAGATTTTCAGGACTCTTGTTGAGGATCACATAATATTGCTTCACAAAAGCTTCAGCAACATCTTGAGGAATCCTCTTAACTGCCATATCTCTCCGAGGACTTGGAAACTCCGATTCTGCTCTCATCGTATCCAACCGCGACAACATGATGGAGAATTCGTGTTGTAAATGTTGAACGGTCTGATTTAATTGTTGTATCGCCGCTGTATGGGAAACCATTGGTACAAGTAGTTGTTCTTGAAATTCTGTGAAACGTGCTTCGCTAACGAATTCAGCCATGATCGAAACTCAATGAAAGCACCAATGATACAAACTATGATACGAACGTATCGTAAAGAGACTTTAGAGCAGTCTCGGGCTTGTAAGAAAAGGGGATGAGATAGAGGGATAATCCGGTAAAGACCGACTGGCCGGTGAAACTCAGGAGAGAAGGAGATTTGAGAGAGAGATACTTACGAGAGAAGAGATTGAGAGATAGGTTGAGAACTTGACAATATTATTTCTAATACGTAAACTAATCCAAGAAGAACAATATATAATAAAAGACTTCTACCAACTATGGACTCCTAAGGAAATAAACAACGTAAACGTAGTATTAAAGCTATCCTAGACTAAAATAAACCAACTAATACATATCGTAAATATTGACATTAATCCTATCCAATTCCACCTCATCTCTCTTGATATCGTGTATATCCATCCATATCACAAATATTGTTCTCTGATGCATCCTGTGGAAGGTCTAACGACTGCAACACACTCTCAAATTTGGAGACGCCTAGGTTAGATAACAAGCTGAGGTGTACATCTGATGGGCTTTGGGCAAAGGAGATATTGACTTTTGGCATGACCAATGGCTAGATGATCAACCTTTAGCGACCTATGCTAGAATGGAATTAGCTTGATTAAAGATTTTTGGGTTAATGGGACTTAGGGATGAGCGATGACTGATAGATGCAGTTGGATAGGAGAAAACAAATATGATCATGAAAATAGAAATTGAAGACTCTATCAACGATAAACCCTTGTGGAAATACATTCCGGTGGGGAATTTTAGTAACCGAACTGCTTGGGATGAGGTGCGAAGGAGAAGAGAAAAACCTGAGCTTTTGGAGATTATTTGGAGCTCCGATCTTACACCAACTATTATGATTTTCTTATGGCGACTAGTGCATGATTAGATTCCGACGAAAGGCTTCATTGTAAAGGGGTGATCTTCCCCTCAAAGTGCAGTTGTTGTGAACATTCAGAGACTACAGAGCATCTTTTTATTACTAGTAACAAAGCTAGACTTGATTGGACCTACTCTAGAGAAATATTGGCCTATAGGTATCGGCTGATAACATGCTAAGTATGATGTTACCGTTCTGGGCATCGTCCTCCCAATTTAGCTGTAAAAATCATGTTAGAATCATAGTCGCGGCGTTGAACTTATGGTATATTTGGTGCGAAAGAAACAACGTCAAGCATCGAGCCAAGGCTTTCTTGCCATATCACATAGTCCGCCAGGTTCGGAGCCATCTCCTCCATATAAGTCTCACCTCTCTAATGCGTAGGATGGCTTGGCAAGGTGATATTTTTATAAGTTATGAATGCCATAGTTGGGGAATTTTATGTGTATATTGAATCTTTTGTATAGAAGCTATTACAATACAAAGTACAGGACTAACTTATATATACAAGAGATCTAGCTACTTAATTAGGGAAAGTCAACTATAACATAATCACGAGAATCCCTAATTACCAGTTTCCTTTCTTAACACTCCCCCTCAAGTCGAGTGTCGGATCGTCGATGCTCAATTTGCTCAAGATTTCACTAAAAATCCTCCCGTTCATGGCCTTGGTTAGGATATCTGCCAACTGATTTCTGACCGTATGAAAGGTAGACTAATCACTCCTTCTTCTAGCTTCTCCTTTATGAAATGTCTGCTGACTTCAACATGCTTGGTGCGATCATGTTGTACTGGGTTCTCTGATATACTGATAGCTGCTCGGTTGTCACATTTCAGACTGCTGGCCCCTGTAGCTGGATGCCCAATTTCTGCAAGTAGTTTTCTTAACCACAATACCTTTGTTACTCCTCGTGCAATACCACGAAACTCTGCTTCTGCACTCGAGAGAGCAACAACCTTTTGTTTTTTGCTCCTCCAAGTAACTAGGTTCCCTCCGACTAGTGTGAAGTATCCGGAAGTTGATCGCCTATCTACCGGATTTCCAGCCCAATCAGCATCAGTGTAGGCTTCGATATCTAGGTGTCCATGTTTCTGGAAGAGGACTGTTATATGATTTTACTATAGTTAAAAACCAATCGTGCAAGTGTACACTAACATACGCATAGCACAACAGGATCGTACCCACAGGGAAGGGAAATCAATCACCACTCTATATCCTTCCCTAATCTAAAGACCGAACGAAAGTAATTAGTTGTTATCTATCACTCTACTAAAACATAAATTAATAATTAACTACAATTAAACACAATTAATAATCAAACACACGTGAACTACTTCAGTAAACTAAGCAGGCAGGGGAAAAGTAATGAATCATACAATCAAGCGTTGACACGATACTCATCTGACAGGTGTAATTCTATAACCTAGTCACTTATATTTGTATTACCCTCTCTCAAGGTGTAACCAAGTGCTTAATTAGTGTTCAATGTTGCTCTCGCAATCACCAATAGTTAATTAAACCATATGAACAAGGCTAGTGCAATTCAATATTCTAGCGGCTCGGCATGGAATAAGATTACTGTCGTATAAGCTAGAACCAAATCTCTTTGTATCCTACAACTTACAAGTTATGAAAACCATCTAAATTACCATCACTCTTTCGATCTATAGGCAATTATGACACATGCTAAGGGTGATCAGGCCATCGCAAGTCAATTCAAACCTATTTTCAAACTAAGAATTAACACAAATCATTCAAGCATCATATCAAACATCTATCATGCAATCATCATCACTCCCCCTAGCCCTACAGAATTAGCTACTCATAATTAAAGAAAAACTCATAAAACTAAAGAAAATTGCATTAAAATAAATCATTTTCATCGAATCTAAACAAAGTCTCAAAAACAAAAGCATAAACATTCAGTAATATCTAAAAACAAATCTAACATACGAAAACTAATTAAAACTAAACTTAAAAGGATTAGTTTGATAATCTAAAGCAACAATAAAATCGAAAATCGTTCTAAGAATTCAATCTTTTTGTCTTCTCGAATTCTCTGAAAAACTCCTTTGAAACTTCTTGTCTTCTCTTCAAACCCTAGGTTACGACCTGGAAGAAAGGCTCTCTGAAAAAAGACTCCAAAACGTACTAATATAGCAGCTCTAATAATTCTCTCGTCGCCCTAGGTAACGGGCGTTACCTCTCCATAAGCATTTATTGTTAACGCCCGTTCTGCTGAAATCGCAATAACGATTTTATTAGTGGTAACGGGCGTTACCACTTTCCTTCTGCACAGGGGTAACGGACGTTACCCCTCTTCTCTCGCCAAAAGCTTCACTCCTGTATCTTGTAACGGGGGTTACTAAAATTGAACTCCTAAATGGTAACGGGGGTTACCACATCTTCCTCCAAAAATACGCGAATTCGCCTTAGAATGCCATTTCTCAACTCCAACTCTAAAATCACCTAACGGAGCAGAATAAACACATAAATGCATCAAACGGCACAAAAAATATAATCTAATTACTCTAAAAAATCATGTAAATTCTACACACAACAAGGACACCCCTTCTCGGATGTGTCTTTAAGTACCGACACACCCTTATGGGTACCTCCATATGTTCCTTTTGGGGCCGATGCATGAATTGACTCAGAACCCCAACTACATAAGCAACATCTGGTCAGGTGTGCGCTAGGTAAATAAGTTTCCCCACTAAACGCTGATACTGTCCTATGTCAGCTTCTTCGGCCCCTTCTACAATTCTCAGTCCATGGTTGATAACCATCGGAGTGTCTGTGTAGCACCCACACGTAGGGCCACATCCCCCGCACCATAATCCGAACCCGAATACGAAATGGAATGTCCGCACCCGAATCCGAATCATAGCGAACGGGAGACCAAACACACACTCTAGGCTAGGCGGAGCTAAACAACACAGAATCAGAGTATGCGGAAGCGAATAAATAAAAACAACAAGCCAAAACATCACATATATATATATATAGGTACCAACACACACCTATCCTGTACAAAAGCCATCCCGGCTCGATCAAAATAGTAAGTAGGTATATACAAATCATAACTATACAACTACAAAATAATAAAGTGCAGGTATGTAAATACACCTAACGAGACCTAGACTGACAAGTGCAACAGAAGACACACTTCTCCGCCTAGCTCACGCTCCCAAAACCTGCATCTAAAAGAGTAAACGAGGAGTCAGTCAACTGACTGAGTGAGGGGGCTAACGCACACCCACACCCTACATATATATAGAGCAGAGCACAAAGCAAAGGGCGAAATGATGAACCGGAATAGGTTTTACAAACTAAAACTTTCCAAAACAAATACATATACTTTAAAACATTTCATAAACACTATCCCGATTCATACTTCTCAAACATACATAACAAAACATAATGCTCGGCGAGAACGAGCTTCCAACCTTTACTCCTCAGAACAAACAAAACAGAAATCATACATATCAACCTCTACACCAATGATGGAAGAGCCACCGGCGGCCCTAACCATCCAGACATATACAGACTCACGAGGGGTAGCGAACCCACATCGTGCCCTCCCCGGTTTTTACGCCGAAGGCATCGAAATATCACACCTTCCCAAACTCCCAGGGGTCGCGTGTGATATATCGGATGGAGACTACGCACAGGCCGAACCTCGACGGCCCGAACCGTCCCGAGGGTTCCTTACCCGTAGCTCCTTGGATCCACACATACAAATCATATCATATCAAATGCCAAATCTTTCATGGCGATCTCGCTAACAGAATTGTAAAGCCTTTTTCCAAAACATAGCTTACATAGGCTTAGTTAATATCTTTTCCCAAAACAAAGGTGTTCACAAGATCATAAACATATTCTAATCAACACATACATATCTATATATATAATATATAGTCACATGCACGGCTTGAAAACATCACATAAGGCTTTAGGTCGCTTAGCTAATAAAATTCCTAAACCTCACCTTGTGCGTGACAAAAAATACGAGCAGACGTGAACAACCTACGCCTCGGGCTCGTCAACTGGAACCTCCTCTGAAAAGAAAACACGAAAGCCCAAGACTTAGACTCTATAGAAACCAAAGAAGACGCTCGGCAAAATGCATGATTCATGTTCGTAGATAAAATGTCACAATTAAATCATAGAATTCACAAATCATAGCATAACATAAGTATTTACAATTTATTATGCAAACAATCAATTTATAACAATTAATATGCAAAAGAAAAGCATTTAAAGTCATACAAATGCATAATTAAGGCAAAGAGAAAAAGTGGCAAAATCCACCCCCATGGATTTTTTCCAAAGGGGAAAATCCACCCCCATGGGTTTTTCCAAAGCTACTGCCTCAAATCCACCCTCGCGGATTTTTCCAAAAGGAAAAATCCACCCCCGCGGATTTGATGCAGTAGCTAAAAAAAACGTTTCTGGCCATGGGAACGGCCGTTCCCGTTCCCAGTACAAACTGGGAACGGCCGTTCCCACTCTCGGCAGGAACAGTAAATTGGCCTGGGAACGGTCGTTCCCAGTTTAAAACTGGGCGGAAACGGCCGTTCCGGCCTGGTTCGAAAGCTGGAGCAGAATTCCATTTTTACAGAAACAGGGGAGCTCGTTTTTGAGCCAAAAATGGCCAAAATTCAACCCTTAAAATTGCCACAACTTCTCAAAATGCACAAACAAGTCACATAAATCATGCTTGACAAGTTAACACTCAAATAACTCAAGAAAACGGAATTAAAAGGCATGATCAAGGGTATGAAACTTTCAAGCAAAAATCATGATCATTCATAAATGCTCAACTAACCATGGATTAAATGCAATAAATACAACATATACAACCTATACAACTCATATATTAAGCTAGGAATCAAACACATCAAGCAAAGAGCAAGTATTCAAGTTTTTCATGAAACCCTTACTATTCACGTAGGGAAGCAAAGGCATATAAAACTCACTCCAAACTCAGAAATCAAACCATAGAAACGACGAGCACGACGAGGGGATTCCGAAACATACCTAAGTTCGAGAAAAGACGAAGAAACGAGAGAGATATTGGCTTGGGAAGTTGGATGATCAACTTGGGGTTTTTGGCTCTTGCTCAAGGGTTGCTGCTGTTGTTTCACGTAAGAAAGGAGAAAGGAAGAATGGTTCAGCCTTTTAAGGCTGGACCGGTTGGTTCACGGGTTCGGTTCAAGGTTCCCGGTTCAAGTTGGTTCGGTTCAACAAATACAGGTTCAAATAAGGCCAACTCAAATTAAAACGAATAAATCACATGCAACATTAATTCACATAATTCATATAAGTTCAAATAATTCAAAATAGTCCTATACAAGTAATCTAAAACGCAAATAATATTAAATCACATAATTTTCCTGTACCGACTGTGAGTCGGGGTGTTACAGTCTGCTGGTTTACACTCTAACAGTCCAACTTCTGCCAACAAATCAAGAACAAACTTTTGCTGTGATATGAAGAGACCCTGTTTGGACCTTAATACCTCAATCCCCAGGAAATGTTTCAATTCCCCTAAATCCTTCATCTCGAATTCCATGAACAGGTTCTCCCGGAGTTGTGTAATTTCCTCTATGTCATCCCCTATGATGATCATATCATCTACGAAGATTATGAAACACGTCACCAAACCTCATTTCCTTTTTAGAAACAGAGTATGGTCCGAGTTACTCTGGTGATAGCCGTATTTCTTCATGGCCACTGTAAATCTTCCAAACCAAGCCCTCGGTGACTGCTTAAAACCGTACAGTACCTTCCGTAATCTGCATACTTCCCCGGTTTTGTAGCCTACTGTGAACCCGACCGGGGGTTCCATGTATACTTTTTCCCTAAGATCGCCATGTAGAAATGCGTTCTTAACATCGAACTGATGTAACGGCCAATCCCGGTTTGCTGCACCTGAGAACAGGACTCTGATTGTATCAATCTTTGCCACTTGTGAGAAGGTTTCAGAGTAATCAATACGATAGGTCTGTGTATACCCCTTGGCTACTAACCGGGCCCTATACCTTTCGACACTGCCATCTGCTTGGTGCTTTACCGTAAAGACCCAACGGCATCCTACCACCCTTTTTCCAACTAGTAACTCACATTTCTCCCATGTACCATTTTTCTCAAGAGCTTCCATCTCAGTGTTCATGGCCTGAGTCTAGTTTTCTTCACTGAGAGCCTCTTCTACCCTGGTTGGGATCGAGACTGAGTAGATTGAGCTGAGATAGGCACGGGCCTGCCTGGATAAGTTTCCCTTAGCTAGGTTAGTTGCAGGATACTTGGGTATCCTCCCCACATGTTCCGGTTCATACTGTTTCGGTGGGACACCTCAGTTTGTCCTCTGAGGCAGTACATATCTATTCCCCTGATCTGTTTCTACCTATATCTCCCACTGAGCTTGTGTCTCAATTATCTCATTGTCTTCCTGACTTGCACTGTTAGTTTCACAGGAAGATATAGAAGTACCAGTGTCAACTGAACCATGTTCACGTACCTCAGGAATATCAGTCTGAGTGATCATACTATGGGACGGCGTGGACTGTAATGTGTGGTGGGTTGGCTCGGTGGTTTCGCCTAATTGCTCTATAAGGACCGTTTCAGGCCAAGGTAGTGAGATCCAACCGAGTGGATCCTGTTCCTTTTGTTGACTCTCCCCCTGATCACGAGGTTGAGTGCAGAAATATTCTGTCTCAAGGAAGTTACAGTCCATGGTCGTATAGAGACGACATGTAGCAGGGTGATAACACCGATAACCCTTCTGTTGGACCCCATAACGTACGAAGACATACTTAAGTGAACAGGGATCGAATTTAGTTCTCTCGGTTTTGGGTATGTGAACAAAGACGGAGCACCCGAAAACCCGAGGTGGAAGGACTAAGCTGGAGGGTATGCTAACTTGATTCCCTAGGTGTTGTATGGAGGTGTCAAGATTTAAGGCTTTGGTGGGGAGACGGTTCACTAGATATACTGAAGTGGCCATGGCTTCAGGCCAAAGATACTTAGGACAATGGGATTCAAGCATGAGGGCTTTGGTCATTTCAAGAAGCTGGCTGTTTTTTCTCTCTGTCACTCCGTTTTGTTGTGGGGTATGAGGACATGAGGTTTGGTGAATTAACCCATGTTCCTTAAAAAACTGTTTAAATTCAGAGTTGACAAATCCCCCCCCCCCCCCCAAACTATCTGATCTAAGAACTTTAATGTGGGAGTTATACTGTGTTTTCACCATTTTGAAGAACTCAACAAATTTAAGAGGCACATCAGAGTTGTTTTTGAGAAAGTAAACCCACATCATCCGAGAACAATCATCAATAAATAAAATAAAGTACTTAAAACCATGATCCCCAGAGTTCGGGACCGGGCCCCACACATCAGAGTGCACCAAAGAAAACACATCTTTTGACCTCGAATTAGACAAAGGAAACGATTGTCTATGAGTTTTTGACAGAATACAAGTTTCACAAGACAACCTACTACTCTGTGAGAAAATACTAGGAAATAAAGACTGAAGATACCCAAAGGACGGATGATCCAACCTCCTGTGCCACAACCACTGTTGACGTTCCACAGTCCCGTGAGCGAGCGCTGCAGTTCCCTGTTGAGCAAACTCATCCACGTAGTACAATCCATTCTGTTCAGTACCACGCCCAATCACTCTCCCCGACTAAATGTCATGTAACAAGCAGAAGGTGGGTTACATTAGGACCATACAGTTTAACTCTTTCGTAACATGGCTAATGGAAAGTAACTTATGTGACAGATTAGGTATATAGAGATAGTTCTGTAATTTGATTGTAGGGGATAAAGTAACCGTTCCCGTCCCAAGAACGGGTGAGACACCACCATTTGCACTCTGGATAGAGATTTTTCCGCCCTCTATAATATTTTTTAAATCTCCCTGATCATAAGTCATGGTGTCCGTAGCCCCGCAATCAAATAGCCAACGAGGGTCTCGACTGATATTCTGGACATGTGTCTGAAAAACTTGTCCTTGTACATTTGTCTGACACGGAACTGCAATGTGTTCTTTTGAAAGACTTCCAGTAGCACAATTATTATTATAGGGCTCAATATTATAATTGGAGTGGGGAACCAAATAATTCTTATTTTTAAAAGAAGAATTAAGCAAAATATCTTTAAATAAGGGGCAAGATGGGGTTTTCACCCATTCGAGCCCTATACCTAAAAGACCTTTGCCAATTTTCCCGTCTCCTTGCGCCGCTGTTTGGGTCTGTTCTTCTTCCTCCCCTTTCGCGGTCACCTGGGCCGTTGTGCCACGATCGCCGTTGGCGTTGCTCTGTCACGCCGCCGGCTACGCCAGCCTTCTGGCCATCCAATTAACTCTTTACGATGCCCCCTCCGCCCACACTGTTCACACGTTGGAGGTTCGCGGTCCCTGCCATTCCGTCATGGTGCGATGGGACCTGATTGGGCCGGAGATGGTCTGGGTTTGTTCAGTTCGGCCTGTGCTGCTGGTATCGGTCCCTTTCGAAACTTCTGGGTTACGAGACCAGACCCCACGCCGTCTTCGTTCAGTTCTCCTACCGCCGATGATGAACTGCGATCACTCCCCATTATTTCTCTCCTTGTCGATTCTCGGTGGATGGTGGCGTAAGCTTTTTCCACCGTCGGCAAGGGGTCTTCTTTCAATAGATTCCGTCGTTCGGTGTCGTAGCGGTCATCTACCCCGGCGAGAGACTGAAATAAACAGGTCTTGGATCTGAGGCGGTTGAACGTGGTAATGTCGCCTTTACAAGTTATGGGGTTTGGCTGTCTGGTTTCGATTTCCCTCCATATGCTCTGCAAATTGCTGTAGAATTGCTCGATCGTACCTATACCTTGCTTCAGACTGTTTGCACAGACGGTTAGATTAAAATTTTGGAATCTGTCTCCACCGGATCCGTAAGTGGCAGTCAAACCTTCCTATAATGCTTTAGCCGATGGGTATTCGGCAAAGTTAGGGATAAGGTCTGTCTCCATGTTCTCGAGTATCCAAGAACAAACGATTAAATCAGTTTGTTCCCACCTTTGGTAAGTTGGGTGATCGATCGCCGGAGGTGCTGGTTCTCCGGTGTTGTGACTGAGTTTTTCCCTTCCCCTGATTGCTATTCTCATTAGTCGGGACCATAGGGAAAAATTGAACTGATTTAGTTTGGTGTTGATGTTCACGGTCTGTGGTATTTGGAACTGATGTATATATGTTTGAGGCTGTAGGGTTTGGAATTTTGTTTCAATAATGTTGGCTAACTGTGTGGCTAAGGAATCGACGGGCTACTGCGATTCCTTGCCGGAACTGGAGTGGCTGCTTTCTTCGGCCATGGCCGGGAACGGTGAATGTGACACCCCGACTCCGCGACCGTACAGGTATGACGTATGTGCGCAATTTAATTTATTTTAATTTCATATTTAATTATTGCATTTAATTGATTTATATTTTATTAATTGAAATTCTTATATGAATTATTTGAATTTATATGTCTATTTGATGAAATGAGATGCGTTTGTGTTCGAATTGAGATCGAAATTTCGTGCCGATTTAATATGTTGGAGTTTTATGAGTCGTGTACTTGAATACTAGCTCGTTATGTGTTTTCGGGTTTATTTGTTGGGTTTTCGGGACTTGTTTTTTTGGGGTAACCTAAAGGAGGCTAACATGTACTTAGCGCACCTTGGGTTCCGGATAGTGTAACTTGAGCTCGGAAATTCGGATTCGAATTCCGTCACCTCCGTTGAACTCGTTTCGACGATTCGAGTGCAATGGAATAGGCCTTGTAATTTTTCGACCTCGTTTGATACCCCGAAAGCAGCCGTAACTTCGTCTCGTGCTCATATGACCACCTTTCACCATTTTGCACATAAGTCCCTCAATTTTTGGCCAATTGCCCTCAAACCTGGACCCACACCTCATCAACTCAGTCCTTTATCACTTTTTGCTACCTTAATCTCTATCCATACACAAGAAAGGAGAGGAAAATCTGAACTTTGGAGCAGCAGCAGTGAATTCCCGTCACTTTCACCCTAGAGGAGATTTTGAGCTCCAATCTCCATTTTCTTCCATCTTCTTCAAGGGGGTAAGCTTATATTTGATATGTACATGCTTAAGTGATCATTTTCATCCAAGAATTTCAGATTTTGAGCCTTTAGTGATTGAGATATGATATATGAAGTGAATAGTAAGGGTTATGTGAATATATGAACTCATATGATCTTCCTTGAGTTATTTCTTGAATTGATGCATGAAATATGACTACATGAGCCTCATTTATAAATATATCAACCTAATTTTGTGGTTAGTTGGTTGTATTATAAGTTGCCATTAATGAACTTGAGTATTATTTCATAAAAACTTGGAATTTGGTTGATGTTTTGAACTGCTGCTGCGTGTGAGTTGAGGGCTGGTTTGCTGCGTTTTCTTGCATTTTCATGTTGAAATTTTTCTGGCATCTTGTTTGCTTTGCTGCTGTTCCTTCCCCTGCATCCTCCCCTGCATTTTAGAGCTGCTGCTGCTGCGTTTTGGAGAAGAAAGGCTGCGTCAGGGGCTTTAATTCGAAGGAAGCTGAAATTTGAGTCGCGACCGCGACTATGGATGAACTGGAGATCTTCACGGCCGCGACCTACATCTCGAAACTGCCTGAAAATTTAGTCACGGCCGCGACAGTCTGGAGAAGAAATTTGGTCGCTCCCGCGACCTTGATCTGCATGCATTTCGTTGCCTTTAATTCCTTTGGCCATGCATTGTTTTCTTCTTTTTAATTTGTAATGATTGCGCAGGCTGTGTATATAAATATATATAAGTACTGAATGAATTGCATGGTTTTGCATGATGATTGCATGCATGTTCCTTGGTTTCACATTGTATATCATGCATTATCTTCCCATTTTGTATCCAATTGTAAATGCTGCGTATATATGTATATTTTATACGTGCTATTTGTATATATATTATATGTTTCATTTTTGTTTGTGAATTAATTGGAAGACTTGTATGTATGTAATATATATATATTATATATACATTATATGTTATATATATTTAATTAATTTGAATTAAGTGCTAAATTTGAATACTTGAATAGTATGACCTCTATCTAATCTGAATTTTCATGCTTGACTTTCGTATTTCGTTTTGTGGTTTAAAATGCTTTATTCTTATTCGTTTATGACTTTTATGTCATGTCAACATGTTATATTATATGTTAAATGTCTCGTATTAATTTTATGAATTTATTTAATTCAAGTTTTACGTGATTTGAATTTGAACGCTTTAAGTGGAACTTTCTTGCACTTCATAGCATCCATTGTATTCATGAGCATTTCTGAGCGTCTATTTGGTTCATTATTGAGTCTAAGTCTTGGGTCTTGTCTACTTTTGTTTCAGAGCCTCTTCCGGACGTTCAAGACCCCGGAGTTTAGGTGGTTGTTCGCTCTTTTGACCCAGTTTTCCGCTCTTTTGTTAAGGTGAGGGTTAGGATCTTTTCTTCTAGATAAGTGACCTATGGCCTTTATGTTATTGATTTCCTATCCGGCATGTGGCTATATATGTATTATATGGTTAAATCCGAATGCTTATGATATGTTTATGACTTTATGAATCCCCTTTACGAATTTATGAAAATGGTATAAATATGGGCATATATGAGCTTATGATTTTGAATCCCTTGTACGTTTCCTTTATGATTCAGCGAGCTGTGCCCTGAAAGATGGGTTATTGGTATGTTTCTTATGAATCCGGACCCAGGGATTGTGGGTAAGGACCCCCGGTACGGCAAGGGCCGTCGGGTTAAGCCTGTGCACATCCCATTTGAGGTGGTGGCGTGCGACTCTTGGAGGTTGAGAAGGCGCTATTACCTTGAGCCCTCGGTGAATAACCGGGGAAGGCATATCGTGGGTTAGCTACCCCGTTTGTATATAGAATCCAAATGGGTGGAAAGGGTTTGATTCCCGATCACCAAGGCGTTGAGGAGTTATGAATTTATGAATTCTTATGTATTTATGATTTGTTTGAGGAGTTGAGGAGGTCCGTACTCGCCGGACGTTTATGTTTCTTTTATGCTTTGGAGGTTGTGAAACGAGTTAGGATTTCCTCTAGATTATATGTATGTTTTCAAAATGATTTGATATGTAAAACCCTAGCTCGGTTCATGATCGACCCCTTTTGATTATATATGATGCTCTATATGTATTTATGGTGTGGGTGTGCGTTAGCCCCCCTCACTCAGTCGAGTTTTGACTGACCCCTTCCGTTTAACACTTTAGTTGCAGGTTTCTCAAGCTAGGCGGGGAAGTGCGTCGGTCGTGTCGTACTTTCGGGTTTAGGTCGAGTCTGCATATTTACCTGCTGCATTTTGATCACCTTTATAAATTGTATTTGAATTCTAATTATGTCTTATGGAGAATTATGAACTTTTGATGTATAGTATATACTTGACCTATTTTGGGCCATCAGGCCGTTGTATATGTTAGTATAGAGCTCTTTTTCGATCCTTATGTTGTTGCTTCCGCATTCTTATCTGTTTGTTTTGCGCGCTCTGTTCGAGTTTTAGCCCCGCTTAGCCTAGTGTGTGAGTGTAGGTTCCCGTTCGCTTAGACTTGGGCTCATGTATGGAAATCCATTTCATATGTGGGTTCGGGTTTAAGTGCGGGGGATGTGGTGGCCCACCGTTCCGGGCGCTACAGTGAAGGTATGTGATGAGCTAGGGTCGGATCCCTTTAATGGATCGTCGCCCGCTCTGATACCATGTTATAAGTTATGAATACCATAGTTGGGGAATTTTCTGTGTATATTGAATCTTTTGTATAGAAGCTATTACAATACAAAGTGCAGGACTAACTTATATATACAAGAGATCTAGCTACTTAATTAGGGAAAGTCAACTATAACATAATCACGAGAATCTCTAATTACAAGTTTCCTTTCTTAACAGATATTAGGCTACCTCTGAAACGTGGTATTGTCATTTGGAAGGTTAAAGAATCTAGTTGTAAAATAGGGAGATGTGCAAACATAATTTGTTGATTTTAAGAATAGGTATTTTGAGCCTACTTAAAAAAAAAAAAAGTTTGTATTGATTCCTTAAATTTTAAGAATAGGTATTTTGAGCCTACTTAAAAATAAAAAAAAATAAAAAAAAGTTATTTTGAACCTACTTAAAATTGTATGTAATATTAAAAAGTCAATGGCCCAAAAATTTATTTTAAAAAAAAAAACTTATGTAATAATATTCTAAATATTAAAACATTCTATAGAATATACACCTTTTAATTTTCTTCAATTTCAAAAGATATTGTTAGATATGAGAAAATATTTCAAAAAAAATAACAAGTGCTAAAGATTCATTAGTCGAATAAAATAATCAGGATTATTTAAAGTGCAATCGGAAAGTGATAGTATTGATGATCAGTTTTATGAATATTGTGTAATTGCATATAATGAAAATGGTGTATTTAGTATAATTAGTAACGACAAGATCTATATGATGTACGGATACGGATACGGCGATACGGATACGACACGATATGGATACGAAAATATGGATATTTTTTGGAATTTATCAGGAAGGAGTGTCGAACACGATGTCGGACAAGAGTATTCAATACGACATGACACGACTAAATGATATATTTAAAAGTTACATCATGGGATAAGATTATGATAGAATTATAAAAAAAAAAAATGAAAAACAGTAGAATACAATTATAACAAAAATTTAATAAAGTATTTTATAATATTTTTTTATTTAAACTTAAAATTTTTTGACCCACTGTCTGATTATTCTTGAGTCGCCCCTGAAGCTAAACACTGGGGGGGCGTCAAGAGGTAATCCGCGTCCAGCAGGTACAAATCTCTTTACATATACAGAGAGGGTAACGCTGCTGCTGACCTCCTAGCGTCTCGTGCGGCGACTTCTCAAGAAAGATGGAGTTACCCAAATGAAGCTATGATACAAGGGCTGAGGGGGCTGATAATACTCGACCAATGGGGTCTTCCGAATTTCAGGTATAAATGATATACTTATATTGTTACATGAGGTTTGATTCTAGTAGTAATGTTTGTCTGATAAATCAGATAATTTATACTTGGAAGAGTTAGTTTAATGGCGTTACACTTGATCATTGCCGAAAGAGTTTGTTGTTGCAGGACAATTATGGCATTATGGACACGGTAGCTGGCCACTTTTGGAGCACTAAGATGTTTGATTGGAAAGGGAGTTTAACATCGTTTAATTGGCAAAAATGTAAATTTGGTCCCGTAAGTTTGCAATTCTGGTAATTTAATCCTGTTCGTTTTAAAATTTATAATCGAGTCCTATAAGTTTGTAATTTTGACAATTTTGGTCTTGTCCTTTTTTAAATTTGCAATTAAGTTCTATAAGTTCTAAAATTTTGTAATTTATGTCCGATTTTTGCAGTAAAAATTATTAGTTGCCGTAATTGGCCACATGACTTATTTCTTTGCTGATTTGGTGGGATTACATGACAAAAATATCGGAATTCTATAAAAAAAAATATTATACATGTGGCTTATCTAATAAAAAGAATTTAAATAAAAAAACAATTATATCTGAACTAAAATGTCATGTCGCCACCGGAGTCTATAAGAAGGTGATTCGCTTAGACAGTTGATTCCCTTTCAATAGAAAAGAGTAGCAAAATTAACCCAACTGGCTGGTCAATCTCAAAGATCTTATCCGCCGCCAAATCGGAGACGGACGACTATGATCCCACGAAAATCTTTATATACCTGTTCCAATTTAGGACAAGTGAGATCTTCTGGTTTGTCTGCGTGGGAGCAGTTCAAACAAAGAAGACTCTGTCTTAATCTGAATTCAAACATAAATTGCAAAATTTTGGAACTTACAGGATTTATTTGCAAATTTCGAAATAAACAGGATCAAAATTGCTAAAATTACAAATTTATAGGACTTAATTGCAAATTTTAAAACAGACAGGACTAAATTGCCAAAATTGCAAACTTACGTGACCAAAAATTGCATTTTTGCCTTACGTAACTTATGGTGGGTTTTACGTTACTCCATGATATTGTGTAATATGACCCTACACTTTGATCTTCTGCCCGAGTCTAGTACTTGGTGTTTTGCAGGGGCAAAGACGAGGGATGGTGATGCTACTAGATCATCATATATCATAAGGAGGGCATGCTCTTGGGTGCCAGTTAGAAACTAGGTAACTGACGGTTACATTATTGTACACAGACCGTATCGACCAAAATACCATGCTCTTGGGTTTTGGTTAATCTATATATGAGATGGGAGCTCCAAAATAACCCCACGGTCACACTGATCGATTTCTTTAAAAGAAAAATTCAAAGATGTACATGCAAAATGTTTTATTTTTTGTTCTATTTGGTAAAATAATAAAAACAAAAGTAGGAGGAGCCGGTTCTAGCTAAGGAAAATCGCTTGATTCTTGAATAGGATTTTGTATACCAACTATGAATGCCACGTGCGCTAACTAAGAACAACTAACGAGAGTTTACTGCATTTCTTTCAAGTATCTGATATACATGTAAATGACATGATCATATATATCACTAAAATAAGAACACATGACACATCCAATGTAGTGTTGCGGTTTGGTGCTATGTATAGGATAATCAAAGGTTTGGTGTTCAAATCTTTTGAAATATAGCATCCATTAATGCGACACTGAAACAAAAAATTAAAGTAAAATCAAGAAAGAATCTGTAAAGCATATATTATAATTTTGAAAAATCGTAGGATTTATAGTGCTCATTAAAAATCAAACTTTTGGTGCTAATTATGAAAACCAGAACTTTTTGTGCTAATTATGAAAACCATTGGGTAGTTGGGACAGTTTTACCCTAGATCATATTTCATAATGCCTAACCATATGACCCAAAAAAAAAAAAGGGACTATACTCTTGCATTCCTCGTCAGAGTGGCAGACATTAACATCAAGAAATAACACAAAAGTGTTTTTGCTATGCTTGAAGAATGCTTCTTTGAGTGTTACCTATCATATTGTGCTAACAGGTTACAAAAGAGAGAGTCTGACCACTTGCTATTCCTCAACCAAAGCTTCATGAAGCTTCACTATCACAGAATCTTTATTCTCACATCATAAAGTTAGTGCTCTATGATTGAAATACGATTCCTACGCGGGGTATTATCACAAACTGAACACGATAACTATCCTGTTTCCAGATTTTCTTTACTGTCAAGGGACTTTTTCCTCAACAAGCCTCTCAAAACAGAGAAAACAGCCAACAAAGCAACTTCCATATGCACAGAGCTATTCATCTTTACACACACCTGACCCACTTTCCTGGTATTCACATTGGCATTTACAGACATCCTTGTACCCTGGCTCAATCTGAAATTGGATTCAATATTTGCACCCAAAACCATATCTTTTTTGAAAGAAAGGATCATCACCGACAAACTTGCTTTGTCATCTCTCATTGGATAATCTCTCCCTCTTAAAGTGGCTTCAAAGCTCCCACCACATGCCACCTGTCCACCGCCCGTGATCCCACCAACATCGATTTTAAAATCAACCCTCTTTTTAGTCAGGATTCTATCTTCAATCTTCGCGCCATAATATAACTTATTTCCAAAAGAGGTCACACAAACACCACATTCAGTAATATTGTGTTTAAAAGTTTTTAGCTTTGCGTTACTGCGAACGGAGCATATGAACTCCTTGCCGGCTGATTGGACATCGAGGCCAAGGCTGTGAGTGGGTCCCCCTTTATGATCTAATAAAGCTGCAGTAGATTCGCACTGAACATTCAAATCTTGTTTGTCTTTGCTCATTTGCCCTGCAACAGACGCGATCACATTCTTCCTTACTTCAGCAGCTATTTCGAGATTGATTCCATCGAAGCCCACGTCATGATCCCATCCGTGCGGATCTAGAACAGGCCGAGCCAGCCACTGATCACCTGTAACAAGGCAGCGAAATCGATGGACAGGATTATCAGAATCAAAACTTGGAGGGACTACCATATCTGGGAGTACAGTTGCCTCTGGAGGTCCTTCGGGATTATTAAGATTATCATCAGAGGCCGAATCATTGTTTTCTTTGTTCACTTTCATGTTATATTCTTGTTTCAGCTGTTTTTTCAAGTAAAGGGTCTCCCTGTAATCCAGTTCCTCAAGATAGTCCTTTTGCTGAGACGGGATCAATTTCTGGAACTGGGCTTTGGTCAGAATACGAATTGGAGGTAACTGATCATATTCGTCTTCTCCTTCAGTATCAGAAAGCAAGAGTTCATCCATTTCATTATCTTGATGAAGATTGACATGATGTTTCAGAAAAGCTGACAGCATATGAGGCAATGAAGGCAACCTGGAATTACCCATAGGCCCTAATTTTATACTGTCTTCAAATTCCAAAAGACTGTTAACATCACCAAGAATTTTCGTGCAGATGCATAATAGCATGAATTGGGACATCCATATCTGTCCATTGGGAAGAAGCTTCATCCCAGAACTATCCACCTTGCAGTAGGGATGATTCTCCACCAAAATTATGGGGTTTTCAAGCTTTGTATCCAATATTGCTTGATGAATGTGATGTTGCAATACTTGTGTGCAGTAGCTCAAATAAGAATCATAGCTTACTGGATAACCATTCTGACCTTCCGGAAGCGCTGCAGAAGAATGAGTCATGACAATACTGGTGCTGAACCAAATTCCAGTGCCAAGAACCTCAGTTATCAACTTCAGTAATGGAAGATCACAATAGCCAGCGTTGATCAAATCAAATCGTTCGAAATACAAGATAACATCCGGACGTGATTTTCTTATAAATCTCCTGATAGAAAGAAGAGTTTTTCGATTTTTGGTGTCGGAATTTGTGGAAGAAGGCAGCAGACCAGGTGTGTCTATAAAAGAAACCTTGATTCCATTCACAGTTCCAACAATCTCTTCAATGTGTTTAGTAGCAGGACGAAATGCATCGGTTATTACCTTTGATTCACCAAGTATGGAATTTATTGTAGAACTCTTACCCACACCAGTTTTTCCCAAAACAAGTATCTTAAGGGAAAATTCGAGTTCGGGTCGACCAGTTTCTTCTTGCTGTGCAGCTATCAATCGAGCTTGATCGCTTTTGAGACAAGCTCGTTTTAGATCTGATTCATCTGATCTTATCAGTGTTGCCAGATGAATACGATATAAAACCTTTGCCACAGTAAGATTATCTTGTAAAGGGCCGATTCGTCGAAGAAGGCGCAAAAATTTAACTTGTAGAGATTCAACCTTTGTGAGAGTGTCTAAATTCTTCTCCTCAGTGCTAAGGTTAGATTCTGAAGAATTTAGGGCTTCTTGTGAGTTGGGATTCAGAGTTATCTGAATATCACAAGATGAGGAAGCTGTTTCAGTAGTAACATGCCGGGAAACTGAATTGGCATTGGTTTCAGTAACACCTGATGTATGAAATACCAGGCAGCTGCTGTCAGACTATTCATTATTAATAATACAAAGGTAAACGAAAAAACAAGCAAATGAAACATCATTTTTTTTTTTTTTTTGGTTGGAAAAACTTAGGAGTAAGGGTGGATACCCCATCTCCAAGGTCAGAGTACTACCGACCCTTCGGGATTTACGGCAATGAAACATCATTATGCTTTTACCAATCTTACTAAAAAAAATTCCCATAGAGAGCCAACTTGGAAATCCTTAATGAAAGATGATACCTCGGTTTGCTAGCTCTTCATTCTGAGATTCCTGAGACAAAAAACCCTCTGATGCTGACAGAGGTCTGGTTGAGCCTACTGACTTGGATATCATTTGAGAGAAAACCCAATCCTTAATGCTTGTCATGGTAACTACCTAAAATTAGAAAATCAATTCTTTTGATAGTTCAAATGCCATAAGTTAATAGTTAATTAAATTTTCCAACTCTGGCTTAGGGACTCGAGTCCAACAATAAATAAAACTGGCCAAGCATTACGTATTATGCAGAAAGGCCAGTTCATGATATGTAAATAAGCAACTTAATGATTCGAAAAGATCAAAGGATATCAAGAAGACATTAAATTGATTTGTTTTAAGGATACATTTCTTTCAGAAGTTTAACCCATTAACATATCACCATTCAGGAGCTGCAGTGTATCTGTTCAGTGCTCCTTACCTTTTCTACGAATAGTCACTTAGCATATGGCATCCAACAATTTCCAATATAACCTTTAGCCTTCATGCAAAGACATTAAGTCTCACAAGCAAAAGAAATTTATGAAAAGTTTGCCTTGACTAAAATCACAGATTAAAACCTTAAAAGTTAAACTGTCCAGGGTCAATTCCAGTATGCATTAAAAACAGTTTATAGGATACAACTTAACGAGAAGAACTAATGGACATACTTCTAGGCTATCAAAATCCACGCTTTTAAAAGCATTTACATGACAATGGACTACGACAATTTCCAAGTTATGACTTTATGTTCAAAAGAAGATCACCCAAAAACCTTTTCTTTTCCAAAAGAAGCAAATCCAATTCCACACCAAGGATGCAATGTATCACATCATGGTCAATCAGTAACCGTAGATATATTTGTATATGTATGTGAAGGAGAGACAGAAATATTATTTGTAAAGGAGTTCAACTTTAAGTGAAGGAGAGACAGTTAGAACTATTATCTCTAAAGGAGTTCAACTGGGTAGACAAGATGTCACTCTAAAGTTTGACCTTATACCTTTAGAAAGATATGACCCAAATAAACTGCTACCTCTTATAAGACCATTACTTTCTCTCCATGAAGTGACAATGCAAAACAGAGTGGCCTACACCTTGTAGATTTTCAATAAAACACAACTTTTGGAAGGTTAGTGATTGTCAAATGATGAAGGTCAGGCGTGAATGAAAACCTTGACGAACAGGACCAAATAACATCATCAACGAACTAACGACTTCTGGATTTTTATACTCATGGAGTTTTGTCTAAAGCTTCATGCCAATTGTAAATATGAAAGGGACATAAACCATCACATAAGTTACAAAGAAGCCTATGAAATCTTAAAGTAAGAACCCAGAATGATAAAGAACAAATTTTTCTGCTGTAAAGAACATCAAAGGCTTCAATTCAACTGTAAAATCGTAGAAGAATCCAACAGAACTACTGAACCATTTTCGTTTGATTCAACAATTACACCACCAAGGCAAACTAAGAGCAAATTAAGGTAAAAATCGAAGTGGGCCACTGGGGTTTTACCTGAAAAAGAACTGAGCCTCAGACCTCCAACCAGAAGCTCCAACGTAGTTGAGTAAATGCACAAAATTGAAAAACAAGCCGATGTTTCCCAATTCACCTACCCCATTCACAGTTCGTTAAATTCTATGTTTATGCAGCGAAACTAAAAATATATTATTCCTAGTAATTCATAAGTATTGGACAATCGTATGATTTTTTGGGGGTTATGCGATATCTCTAATCGGATAAGACTGCGAACGATGCTAGATTTCTAACAATTTTGAGCCATTAGAAGTTGAGAACCTTCGTATTTGGTCTCGGACACAACACACAAGAGAAGACAATATCAAATGACATAAAAGACCCTCCCAGTTTTTGGTTTCTTGTTTCTGTTTGGGAAAAGCGAAAAACAAAAGATACCGACTATTCCTTAGTATTTTTGAGAGAATTCTTTTTCCAAGGATAAATTAATCCATTAACTATTATTTGGAGTAAAATGTATCAATTTAATGATAAGTTCACCGAAAACTGTCTAGTCATCGCTGAAAAGTATCATGGCATTAACAATCCTTGCCGTGTGTCAATTAAAAAAATAAAAATATAAAATATATATTTACATGGCAAAAAATAATAATAATAATATTTATTTTAGTTTTTATATAAATTCTAAATAAATTTAATTAAATAATTTTTTTTTTAATTATTGAAAGGGAATCAGGACAATCATCATTTTCATCTCCCGTTCGCTGTCGTTGTTGTCGCCGCCGCCACCATTGCAACCACTACCACCTATATCCCCCAAGTCCACCGCCTCCCCCCCCCCCCCCCCCCCCCCACGGCTCCACCACCATCAGAAACCAACGTCGTCGCCCCCTCCTCAAATCCACCGCCACCACCACCACCACCACCATTCATTGCGCCCATCCCCTTCCCCTTTCACCAAGCATCTCCACCACCACCACCAGGCACCAACCTCACAATCCCCCTATCCTCCCTTCCTTCTCTATATACAAACAGAAATATTCACAACTAGATCTAGGATCTGGATCTGACAACGAGAAAAGTGTGATCGAGATGGGGAGAGGTTATGTGGCGGTGGATTTGGGGAGGGGGCCCCGGACTTTGGAATTTGAGATGAGCGCCGACGGCGGCAAAGGTGGATTTGGGGGGAGCGGTTGATTTCGAAACGCAGGTAGTGGCTTGGTGGGGTGACGGGAGAGGGGTGGCGATGGTGGTAGTGTCCGATGATGGCGCGATGTTGTGGTGGGTGATGATGGTAATGCGGCGTTGCCACAACAACGGTGGGTAGAAGGGGTTGCTGCATTTTCTTAGGGGGTGCGAGTTGGGGTTGAATGGAAGGGGTTGTATGTATATTTTATACATATAATTATATTATATGTTTTTTATTGATCATCAGTTTACTGTACAAAATATATACACATAGGTACAAACATATTGATATGATACATATATATTGTTGGAAATAGTGTCCTAGAAAGCTGTTATACTTTGGGACTTTCCCTATATCACAGACAATATTTGAATAATATACGAATGATTATAATCACAGGCGAACACTTCTTATGTGTCAATACGTGTTTTGTGTGTTTCCATTACGTGTGCATGTCTAGAACTCCCCTAATCCGATGAGGCCGTTAAGAACTTTGTCATTATGGGAATGACACATGAAACAAGTTCTTAACTCCATAGGCGAGGATTAGAAACTTCTCCAAGTCAATGAGGCCGACAGACAGTGAGAGTGTTGACTTTGTCTCTGTTGAGACTTGCTTGTGTAGTTATGTCCTTAAGAAGGATCACCCGGTTTCATGGGGTGATAAGTGCTATGGTTGATGCGTTCATTCTACATAAGGGTGATGCTTACAAGAACTTCATCACTGAGAGTGCCCCGCGTGAGCAGATTCCTAGATGGGAAAGGAAGTTTCCTGAAACTTTCAGATTAGGAAATATCTACATGTCAATGACAAGAGGAATTAATCCTTAGACTTGAGATTCCAGATTGTCTCATATGAGCTAACTCTGTAATCTTTGATATAGGCTCAAAAGGGTGTCACCATATAGACACCTGAACCACAGCCTATGTGTTAGGAATAGTACCCTAGAAAGCCGATTGTATATCCGCTTTGTACTTTTCCTTATTGTAATCACAGACAATCTTTGAATAAAATAATGAATTGAGGCAACACTTCTTTATATGCTCTTGTTTGGTATGCGTTTACTTTAGTTGTGCATGTATGAGAACTTTCCTAATCCTGATGACTTTAGGACTCTACCATTTAGGTGAAATGGTTCATGAAACGAGCCCTATATCACATAAGTCATGATTAGTAAAATACTCCAAGCCGATGAGTCCTACAGACAGTGGGAGTGTCAACCTGACTCCTCTAAGGCTTGCTTGTGGGATCACGCCCTTAAGAAGGACCACCTTGTTTCATGGAGGTGCAAAGTGTATAGTTGATACGTGCGTGATACATGAGGGTGCTTACTTCCATAAGTAAGTTCACTGAGGTGCCCCGTGTGAGAAGATTCCTAAATAGGAAAGGAAGTTTCTATTTCAAGAAATGGAAACTTCCAGATTAGGAAATATCTCACGAGTCATTGATGTGATTAATTGATCCTTAGACTTGAGGTTCCATTTCGCTTTATGAGTTAACTCTGTAGTCTTAGGTATAAGCTTTAAAGGGTGTCGCCTTAGACAACTGATTCAAGGCTTATGCTGGGGCTGCACAAGTGATTCATGAAAGTGAATGAGAATCAAGAAAGGACCTACACTTGCATTTGCAAGGTGATCTCTTATTGTGTAAGTCATTCATATGCCATATGGAGTCCTTGGCCAAGACAGTAGATCAAGACATCAAGAAAAGGGTTTCTTGGATTGAGATCAAATGGATATGAAATGCACTTAGCTTTAAGACCAGATTATTGGGGTTCTGATTATTCCCTTACCCTAGATCTTGGTTGAGAGATAGTAAGTAGGAGGATTGTATCTCACATGAATCAATGACTTAAAGGTTCTGTCGAATCGAGACATTCCAATTCAGTTAGGGGTTAAACACCTGTTGCTAGACTTTGGTCGTTTAATATGTGGACTGATTAATTAATTAGTGAATTAATTAATTAGGGTCACTGCTAATTGAATTGAGAACCTAGAGGGTCACACACAACAACTTGGTTACATGAGTTAAGGCTTTAAAATGATTAAACGAGTTGATCATGCCAAGAGGGTTCCACACGTGTGGGTCACGGGTGCACCACGCGTATATAATTATTTGTGCATTAAATAATTAATGTGTTAATTATTTAATAGACTTTGGTTTAATTTTGAATTAAAATAAAAGTCTTATTTTGGAGAAATTAATCTATTTAATTAATTATTAATTAATTAATTAGATAAATAAGTTATTTATTTATTAATAAATAAAGTATAATATTATCCAAAAGGAGTATGGATATTTTTAGCTCTCTTAAAAGTCGATTTGAATTAGAATTCAAAATTCAAGGTTTAGAATTACTTGATGCTCAAGTAATAAGAGAGAGGGACCAAATCCTTAGTCCAATAGGACTAGGTTCGGCGTCCCCCTCTTCCTATATATAGGGGAGCTCGAGCTCCCCTTAGGGCTGATAGACGAATTCTTTTGGTTCATGTGTTGAACACCATCCTTTATCCAAGATAAAACAAACCCTAGGTTAAGCCTAAACACTAACTAGAGAACTAGCATCCTTACTAGTTAGATTGTAGTCAAGTTGGTGGACTATCTCTAGAGAGCTTCAAGTTAGAAGTTTTTAAAGATTCGAGCTTTACCAAGGAGAGGGGATCAAGCCGCGAGAAGAGCGTTCTTGGGTGGCTTGAAACGCTTCAAGAAAGATTATTGAAAAGTAAGTATCTAATCTCTACGAACTCGGATTCACGATTGCGAGTTTCGATCCTTTTTGTTGGAAAATTTTTAAATTTCCGCTGCTTTCTGATTCCTGTTTTCCAACAAGTGGTATCAGAGCCACCTCGTTAATCGTGTTTTTGATTCGTCTCCACTTAACTGAATTTGGTAGAAATTCTTAGGCTTAGATGCGAATTAGATATTCTTGAGTTCTTTTAGAAAGCCTGAATTATGAAACAGTATTTTTCTAAAAGTTTCTGAAAAACATTTTCGAAAATTTGATTGAAATTATTTTGTATCAAATACATTTAAATCGTGTTTTTAAATTTTGGATTGTTGTTGGTTTTGAACTGAAACACGAAACATGAAAATCGTGTTACGAAAACGAGAGCCTAGCGGTGCTAGGACGTCGAACGCCCAGGCCCGTGCGACCGCCCGCCATCGCCGTGCGCGCGGGAGCATCCTGCACCACAGCCCCGCAACCGCGGGGCCTTCTGCCATCGCCTCCCGTATCCGCATGGGAGGGTGTCCGCGCAGCGCCGGCCTGATGGCCTAGGCGCCTGCGAGCAATGCGCGCGAGAAGGCGCGCGCTAGGCGTGCGCAAGCTGGCACCGCTGCTGCTGGCATGTGCGCGTGACGCGTGCGAGCGGCCTGGGCCGTTGGGCGGGCATGGCGGGCACTCCAATCCGTGGCTATCTCGTTTTTCGTGTTTAGTCCAATCCAATCCCAATTTAATTCTTTGAAATATTTTGTTTTATTAAATTTGAATTATTTTTTAAATAATTGTTTAAATTGGGATTTTGCAAAATTAAGCGATTTAAATTTTTGGAAAATTACAAAATTTATTTTATGAAAATATTGAAAGAATAAAATTGTTAATTTTCAGAAATTAATTGGAAATTTATTAGTTTATAGTGTTTCGGCTTTCAAAGAAAAGGCTCTTGAGCAAGAATTGCATCTAAGTCGTGTTTTAAGTCATTAGAACCTGAAACGGGAATTTTAATTTATTGGTTAAATTTAAATTCTCGCTAGAAGCATGTTAGGTGATCATGGGTTTAGACTTATGTATGGTTTTAATTTATGCATATGGATGGTTTAAATTGGGGTTGGAGCCCTATAGTTGCGTTTTTCAATTGAGGTTGGAGCCTCACTTATGTGCGTACTGTTATGTGATTTATTATGTGACTTTCCATATTACTATTTTGAGGCCGGGGTATAGTGTATTTGTCTAAGGCTAATAATGAAGATTGAGTCTTATTACTTTTCAGTACTCTTTCATTTTTTGAGAGTAGAATAGGTGGTGAGGTTTTATTTTCTTTTTGGAGACAATGCACCCATGGAGTAAGATGGACCACATTCAAGTTACAAGGAGGCCATAAGTGAAGACCCCTCAAAATGTTAGGGAGGGGAATAGAAAATGTAATAGAGATAGGGCTCGTATTTTGTTACTGCTTTCCCTTATGTGATTTAAACTGTTTATGTGGCATGTGTGTTAGAACTTGTGATTATGGAGTGACTCCCATATATCACGCATAAGATAGGTAGAACCCATGATCATCACATGTTAGCATCATGCTAGGACATGTTATCTGCTAAGTGCTTGTGTGAAATGCATTTAAGTTGTACTTGCATTAATCAAGACTAATTAAAATTGGATAACATATATGTTGGTGAGGTCGAACCAGACAACTCTCCTGTTGATTCGAAAATTCCGTCAAATATTAAGCTAATTTCGAACAATAGGTATTTAATTCGAGGTGCAAATTTTGAATTAAATTCCTAGCATTCCATCAATAGGTTTTAAGTTTAGTAAGTGAAACTAGTTATTGTCCGCGAGTCGTGGGATAGCTAGTGGAGCTTATTAGTTCTTAGTTTACCTGATTAATCATTTTAAATGATCAATATTTCGTGGTCAATTTTGGCAAGGGCGATGTCCGCGAGTCATGGGTCGTTCGAACTAAGTTTTGATCATGATCTTATGATTGATGGGTCCTAAGTAAATATGGATGTCACACGAGTTGTGGGTCCATATTGAAAGATAAGTGATGCAAAAACAATTACTAAGAGTTCTAAAGGTGTTAGAATTGGTAAGTTGTACCTACCTAGGGTTTTACTTAGAATGTCCGCGAGTCGTGGGTTCGAGGTGAAATGCTTAGGATCTTAGTACCCATTGGGAAACGTGTTCCTCTTAGATCTTTGGGAATTATAGATCTTTGAAAACTAGTGGGAGCTACATTAGATTAAAGACCTTATCTTTTGTATATCGTTATAATTCAGCATGCTCACTAGTTCTCTGCTTTACCATTTAGGGCGTAGATTCTATGTTTCTTTACGTGTTTTGAAATGGCAACCAAAAACCCTCTTGTATCGATCCTCGAGTCAAACAAGTTGACTGGTCCCAACTATTCTGATTGGCTGAGGAATCTAAAAATCATTTTAGATTCTGAGAAGAGAACTTATGTTCTCTTCGAAGGGGGGCCTAGTCCCGAAGGGGAAGGTCCCACACGAGCCGAGCGGGAAGCGATCCAGAAGTGGAAGGATGATAATCTCCAAGTCCGTTGCCTTATGTTGGCTAACATGTCTCCGGACTTGCAAAGGCAACATGAGGCCATGGAATTTACTTGGGAGATTTACGACCACTTAGAGCAACTTTACCGTCCTTATGAACGTGTTACAAGGTATAACACTTCAAAAGAAATTGTTCCACTTGAGAATGAGGGAAGGTTCAAGTGTCCATAAATATGGACTCAAGTTTCTCGCCCTTACTGAGAAACTTGCTTCCATGGACATGCCACTGAAAGATGAGCTTTCAGTGGACTTGTTGCTAGCCTCGCTCCCACCATCATTCAACCCATTTGTCCTTAACTTCAATATGAATCATGCTGGTGCTACTGTAGCTGAGCTGATTAGTCAATTTGTGACTGCTGAAAGCACGATCAAAAAGGACAATAAGGTTCTGATAGTGAATGCTCCATCTTCCTCTTCTGGGCCTTCTAAAGGTAAGGGCAAGAAAGCCCAAAAGGAGAAGAAGAAACCCCTTAGGCCCACTGGTGGCATTTCGAAGGGGAAGGCCCAAAAGAAGAAGCGTGATCAAAAAGAGGATGTGTGCTTCTATTGTGGCAAAGCGGGACATTGGAGGAGAAACTGCCCAGAGTACAAGGCAACTCTAAAGAAAGGTATGTTTCTCGTTGAAATAGATCTTTCTATTAATTCTAGTTCTTGGGTACTTGATACCGGTTGTGGAGCTCATATTTGTAATGATGTACATATGCTAAATGAGGTCCAACAACTCAGAGAAGGAGAATGTGTCTTGAAGATCGGCGATGGCTCAAACATTGAAGCTCGAGCTTTAGGCACAATTAGATTAGATTTAGGTAGTTTTGAGTTAGCTTTTAAATAAAGTCCTTTATGTACCGAGCATTATCCGTAATATAATTTTAGTTCCAATTTTAGATTGTGAAGGTTATGAAACTTATATTAAGAATGGTAAATATTTTATCAAACGGGACAACTCTTCCGTTCACATCGGTACTCTAAGTAATGGACTTTATCTAACTCAAAATATCAGTATTATGAATATACAACGAGAAACTAAACGTAAGAGAGATGACAAAGTTTCAGCTCCCTTATGGCACGCTAGATTAGGACACATTTCCAAGAACAGAATTAGCAAGATAAACATTTTAGGGTCATTCTCTGAAAATGATCTCAAAGAGTTAACTTCTTATGAATCTTGTCTTAAAGGAAAGATATCCAAAGTTCCTTTTAAAGGAACTGTGGAACGTGCCACTAAGGTCTTGGATTTGATCCATTCTGATGTTTGTGGACCGCTTAGTGTAAGCACAAGAAACAATCATCAGTATTTCATAACCTTTACCGATGACTTTAGTCGGTATGGTTATGTATACTTAATGAAGTATAAATCTAAAGCTTTTGAGAAATTCCTAGAATTTCAAAAGGAGGTTGACAACCAAACTGGTCACAAGATCAAAGCACTTCGATCTGATCGAGGAGGCGAGTATCTTAGTGAAGAATTCCTTAATCATCTCAAGATAATGGGATTATCTCTCAGTGGACTCCTCCGGGAACTCCTCAACTCAATAGAGTTTCTGAGAGAAGAAATCCAACTCTACTCGATGTGGTTCGTTCCATGATGAGTTTCACTGACTTACCACCTTCTTTTTGGGGTTATGCCCTAGAAAGTGCAGCAAAGATTTTGAATCTAGTTCCCTCTAAGTCAGTCCCTAAAACGCCCTATGAAATGTGGCATGGTAAAATCCCTAGTTATTCTTACTTAAGAATTTGGGGTTGTCCTGCTTACGTGAAGAGAACAGTGGGAGATAAGTTAGAATCTCATTCTAACTTATACTACTTTGTAGGTTATCCTAAGGAATCCATAGGATACTACTTCTATGATCAATCTGAGCAAAAGGTGTTTGTTTCCAGAAATGCTAATTTTCTTGAGGAACCGTTCCTTAAAGAAAAGAAAGGCAAGATCACAGAATTAGAGGAAGTACAAAGTGACCCCACGCCACCCACTGAAGAAACGTCCCCTCTGATCAACCACAACCAATCACGAATTTCGATACACACGTAAATCCTCCTCTAAGGCATTCTGAATGCACTCCTAGACAGCCGAAGAGATGGTATGGATTCTTCCATGAGATCTCTCAAAAGGATAATGATCCTCTAACATATGAGGAGGCACTTTCAGATTCTGACTCTGAACAGTGGATAGAAGCCATGAAATCCGAAATGGATTCCATGAACTCCAACCATGTTTGGACCTTGGTAGATTTACCTAATAGGGTCAAACCCATAGGTTGCAAATAGATCTTTAAGAGAAAGTTTGGAGTTGATGGAAGCATTGCAGCCTACAAGGCAAGACTGGTTGCAAAAGGATTCACTCAAAGACCCGGCGTGGACTTTGATGAAACTTTTTCACCAGTTGCAATGCAAAAGTCTATCCGGATCATGTTTGCCATTGCTACATATTATAACTATGAGATATGGAAAATGGATATGAAAACTGCCTTTCTCAATGGTGACATTGATAAAGACATTTATATGGAGCAACCCATAGGTTTCACATTCAGTGGGAGTGAGCAAAAGGTTTGAAACTCCAAAGATCAATCTATGGATTGAAACAAGCTTCTAGGAATTGGAACATTCGATTTGATGAATCAGTCAAAGCGTTTGGCTTTATTCAAATTTCGAATGAATCATGTGTGTATAGAAAGGAATTGGAGACCTCAGTGCAATTCTTAGTACTTTATGTTGATGACATCCTTCTTATTGGGAATTCGAAGGATGACATGAAAGTAACTAAGTATGGTTATCGAACCAATTCGAGATGAAAGATCTTGGTGATGCGTCCTATATCCTTGGAATTAAAATCTATCGAGATAGATCTAGAATGTTGATAGGACTATCACAGTCGATGTACATTTACAAAGTATTGAAGAGATTCAATATGGAGTCAGCAAAGGTCAAGAACCTTCCTATGAGTGTAGGAACATGTCTTTCTAAGAAGATGTGTCCTAAGACTAACCTTGAGAATGAAAGAATGACTCATACACCTTATGCATCAGCAATAGGTAGCATAATGTATGATGTACTCGATCGGATGTGGCTTATGCACTTAGTGTAACAAGTCGTTTCCAATCTGACCTTGGAGATGGTCACTGGGCTGCCGTGAAGAATATTCTTAAGTACTTGAAAAGTACTAAAGATTTATTCTTAGTTTACGGAGGTCAGAAAGATCTTACTGTCGAAGGATACTGCGATGCAAGCTTTGCATCTGACTTAGATGATTTTAAGTCAATGTCAGGATATATTTTTTGCCTGAACAGCGGAGCAGTGAGTTGGAAGAGTTCCAAGCAAACGACCACTGCAGATTCGACCACTGAGGCCGAATACTTAGCTGTAAATGATGCAGCTAAGGAAGGTGTTTGGATTAGAAACTTCATTCAAGAGTTAAATGTTGTTCCTAGTATGAAAGACCCCATTGCTGTGTTTTGTGACAACACTGGGGCGGTTGCTCAAGCAAGAGAACCAAGATTTCACCAACGGACCAAGCACATTATGAGGAAGTATCACCTAATCCGTGATATTTTCAAAAGAGGAGATGTGCAAATTGAAACGGTCGCATCATCAGAGAACGTGGCAGATCCACTTACTAAACCCCTTAGTCGAGAAGCTTTCCAAGGTCATCTTCAGAAGATGGGACTTAGAGTAGCTTTAGAATAGCTTTGACGGGCAAGTGGGAGATTGTTAGGAATAGTGCCCTAGAAAGCCGATTGTATATCCGCTTTGTACTTTTCCTTATTGTAATCACAGACAATCTTTGAATAAAATAACGAATTGAGGCAACAATTCTTTATATGCTCTTGTTTGGTATGCGTTTACTTTAGTTGTGCATGTATGAGAACTCCCCTAATCCTGATGACTTTAGGACTCTACCATTTAGGTGAAATGGCTCATGAAACGAGCCCTATATCACATAAGTCATGATTAGTAAAATACTCCAAGCCGATGAGTCCTACAGACAGTGGGAGTGTCAACCTGACTCCTCTAAGGCTTGCTTGTGGGATCACGCCCTTAAGAAGGACCACCTTGTTTCATGGAGGTGCAAAGTGTATAGTTGATACGTGCGTGATACATGAGGGTGCTTACTTCCATAAGTAAGTTCACTGAGGTGCCCCGTGTTAGAAGATTCCTAAATGGGAAAGGAAGTTTCTATTTCAAGAATTGGAAACTTCCAGATTAGGAAATATCTCACGAGTCATTGATGTGATTAATTGATCCTTAGACTTGAGGTTCCATGTCACTTTATGAGTTAACTCTGTAGTCTTAGGTATAAGCTTTAAAGGGTGTCGCCTTAGACAACTGATTCAAGGCTTATGTTGGGGCTGCGCAAGTGATTCATGAAAGTGAATGAGAATCAAGAAAGGAACTACACTTGCATTTGCAAGGTGATCTCTTATTGTTTAAGTCATTCATATGCCATATGGAGTCCTTGGCCAAGACAGTAGATCAATACATCAAGAAAAGGGTTTCTTGGATTGAGATCAAATGGATATGAAATGCACTTAACTTTAAGACCAGATTATTGGGGTTCTGATTATTCCCCTACCCTAGATCTTGGTTGAGAGATAGTAAGTAGGAGGATTGTATCTCACATGAATCAATGACTTAAAGGTTCTGTCGAATCGAGACATTCCAATTCAGTTAGGGGTTAAACACCTGTTGCTAGACTATGGTCGTTTAATATGTGGACTGATTAATTAATTAGTGAATTAATTAATTAGGGTCACTGCTAATTGAATTGAGAACCTAGAGGGTCACACACAACAACTTGGTTACATGAGTTAAGGCTTTAAAATGATTAAATGAGTTGATCATGCCAAGAGGGTTCCACACGTGTGAAACACACGTGTGGGTCACGTGTCATACATGGACACGTGTGCAACACACGTGTATAATTATTTGTGCATTAAATAATTAATGTGTTAATTATTTAATAGACTTTGGTTTAATTTTGAATTAAAATAAAAGTCTTATTTTGGAGAAATTAATCTATTTAATTAATTATTAATTAATTAATTAGATAAATAAGTTATTTATTTATTAATAAATAAAGTATAATATTATCCAAAAGGAGTTTGGATATTTTTAGCTCTCTTAAAAGTTGATTTGAATTAGAATTCAAAATTCAAGGTTTAGAATTACTTGATGATCAAGTAATAAGAGAGAGGGACCAAATCCTTAGTCCAATAGGACTAGGTTCGGCGTCCCCCTCTTCCTATATATAGGGGAGCTCGAGCTCCCCTTAGGGCTAATAGACGAATTCTTTTGGTTCATGTGTTGAACACCATCCTTTCTCCAAGATAAAACAAACCCTAGGTTAAGCCTAAACACTAACTAGAGAACTAGCATCCTTACTAGTTAGATTGTAGTCAAGTTGGTGGACTATCTCTAGAGAGCTTCAAGTTAAAAGTTTTTAAAGATTCGAGCTTTACCAAGGAGAGGGGATCAAGCCGCGAGAATAGCGTTCTTGGGTAGCTTGAAACGCTTCAAGAAAGATTATTGAAAAGTAAGTATCTAATCTCTACGAATTCGGATTCACGATTGCGAGTTTCGATCCTTTTTGTTGGAAAAATTTTAAATTTTCGCTGCTTTCTGATTCCTTGTAGGCAAGATGATCTCTTATTACATAAGTCATTCATGATTCCATCCTAAAAATCATTGCGTAAGGTGGTTAGATCAAGACATCAAGAAAATTGGGTTTTCTTGGATTGAGATCAAATGGAATATGAAGTGAACTTTGTTTTAAGATTAAGATTAGTAGGGCTCTTCATATTCCCATGCTCTAGATCTTAATCGAGAGATAGGATGGTAGGAGGATCGTATCCCACATGATGTCATTGACTGAAAGGTTCTTTCGAATATACATTCACATTTCGGGTAGAGGTCACACACCTGTTGCTAGACTATGGTCGTGTGATCTATGAGGTAATTAATTAATAAAGTGTATTAATTAATTAGGCTCACTGTTAACTGAAATTGAACCTAGAGGGTCACACACAAATACCGGGTTCAAAGGGTATTATGGAAAGATCAAATAGTTGATCGAAACGAGACCATGGTGTAGAGTACACGTGTGGAGATCGAGAGCATTATTTGGGACGTGTGATCCATTTGAGAAATTGGATCATGTGTTAATTAATTGGAGAATTAATTATCAGGCCCAAATATAATTAATTAGTGAATTAATTATAAAGCCAAGATATAATTAATTGGAGAATTAATTATATAGTCGAAATAAAATTAGTTGGAGAATTAATTTTAGCCCGTTAGAATTAATTAGTGAATTAATTCTAAAGTCCTTCATGGAATTAATTGGAGAATTAATTCTAAGTATTTATTATTTAGTGGTTCTAATTTGATTAGAATAAAGAAATAAATAAATATCTTCTATCTTATTATTCTAATAAAATATTAATTCTAATATGATTAGAATAAACATTATTAGGATAACATATTTAATTATTGCTAGAATAATTAAATATTTCTAAATTAGTTAGGAGCTCTTTTTCTATAAAATAAATATCTTATATTAGATAAGATATTATTTACTTGGAGAGAAAGAAAAAATAGGAGAAAAGTCAAAGTAGGAGACCATCTCCTACATGGGATTAGGGTTTCGAACCCTAGCCTATAAAAGGGACTAGGGGTTCGAAATTATGGCCTTACACGTGACCTTCATGGAATTTGGGGATAATTCTCTTGCTCTCTATTTCTCGTTTCTTGTTTCTTTAATACGCATGTTACAGTACTAGCATACTCACTAACATGATTTGAATCTAGGTTGGCGTGGATTATTACTCTAGAGGATTTTTACTTTGGAATCTTGAAGAAAGAATCAAGAAACGGGGATTTTCTTGCCGCATGAAGAACGTTTGAGGGTGGCTCAATACGTTTCAAGAAAGTTTCAATTTGTGTGAGTTTCTTGAGTCCCAACGTTACGATACGAACATTGCAAGTCTTTTAGATTCCTTTTGGAAAAAATTTTAAACTTCCGCTGCGTTTACTCTGTTGTTTTCCAACATACATACATATATATATATATATATACATATATATATGTATATATATATATATATATATATATATATATATATATATATTACATGTGTATAATACACATGTAATATATATATATATATATATATTTTTAATGTGATTGTAAATTCTTTTTTTTTTAACAATGTAATTGTAATAACAAATATACATTATTTTAGATTCAATTTGTTTTTCTCTTTTTATTTTTTTTTAACATTTGAAGTGTATTATGTGGATTTCAAAAAAAAAAAAAAATTAAAAAGTATGTGTAAATGATGTGGCAAGTGGTGTTGATGTCATGTCATCTATTTGGATACGTTAGCTGGTTTCCGGTGATGACTAGGCAGTTTCAGTCGAGTTTGTCACCAAAAAAAAAAAATTCCCAAAAATACTAGTGAGGGATAGTTGGTATCCTTTTTTTTACAATTTTTTATTTCTGTTTCGAAATAGTTTACAGTTTACTTGGCATGAAAAAGCCATATTAGGTATATAATCACCCATTTTCTTGTATTTACTTGGATATAAAGTCCTAGGCTAATCCATTGGTCCATAATTATATTGTGTTTAGACGTTATTTAGCAATTCTAAGGCCGTATTTACATTGGTGAAAATGATAAAGGGGTCATGTTATGAGAAATTAGTGTAGGTACACTATATGTTAATTAATAAATGTTGTTTACTTTTATTTATATTTGGGTAGCTTATTAATTTCATTGTTTACTTTTTTCGATATAACAATGGGTGTTTATGTGAGGCTTTTGCAGCAATAATATTTAACTCTATTTGCTTTAATAAAGTAATGTCCTTTGCAATTGTTTTAACATTTTGCTAGGAGTCGTGGAAGAGTCCAGCGACTTTAGGAAATATTTTTGTTTTTAATTTATATACTTTATATTAATTTTAAAAGTGACCCCAAATTGTTAAAGTTTTCTAGATAGGTATATAAAGAATATTTTTATTCAGCGTATCAAGAAAGTATGCATAAATATTGAAATTAATCATGCTTCAATAATAGAAGTACTCTAAAATTCATCCTATAATCCATAAAACACACAAATAATTTGTAAAAATTTTATTACCTCTCTTTATCTCCTTCCTCTTCTACAAATCTGACTTATTTGTCCTCCAAGACTCGTCTTCGTTCCTCCTCGGTTAGAAAATCTCACTACGGCTTGTGAGTTTTTATAAAAGGTTTGTAGAAATAGACTGGAGTAAAAAGGTTTAATAAAACTCTTAACAAAGTATTTTATCTCGTGTATATGAAAAGGAGAATTTTATTTCCTTCAAAAGAGGTTTATACAAACATTATATATTCTGAAAAAAGATTTATTTGAAATACAACACTCAACACTCAGAAACTGAAAGACTCAAAGATTATTTTACATATGACTCTCTAGATTCAAGACAAGGTGTATATCACCATACAAGAGCACTCTATTTATAGACTATATTCTTGCGACTGTTTGGACTTGAAATTTTTATTTGGAATCCGCTGCTTTATCCTTCAACGATTCAGATCTTGCCGACACTTTTCTATGGTTGAGATTCTGCCGACACTTTTATCTGCCACTCGATAATTGGAGTATGACGTCATGGCATTCGTCATTTCCTTACTGATGTATGTGCTTACATCACTGATGGTTACAGCCCATCATCTTGCAAGCTTCTTGTCTAGTCTCTGCAGTGCAGAAAAATTAATGTTTTTCAAATTTATTTATGAATTCCATTAAAAGAGGAGAGCTTATTTTTCCTCCTTTGGTGAGTAGAATCCAATTTCCTTTACTCATCAGCGTTTCAAACTTATATTTGTACAGATTTTCTGCAACGCTGTGAATAGCTTTTATTCCCAAGGCACGCCTTTGGACGATCCATTCTTTAGTAACTTTGATCTTCCTTAACGGTTTATTTCCTTGCTCAAGCTTTATGGTGTCAGAAAGGTGGTCTGCAGTGATCATGAAGAAAGCTTCATGCCATATATGCTTCTCTGGTTCTTGAGATATGGTATAGAACTTGAGAACCACCTGTCTTCCTCTGGCAAATTTACTGATTTGAGATTTTAGGGTATCATCAAATCTGGATATTTCCTTGAGATCTTTACTTGGGTAGATTATATCAAGGAACCCAAAACAAGCATATCTATAAACTGCTTCTGGACATGCTCCCATTATGCAAGTCAACCTTGGATATATATTCTTGCCTTTAGAGAAGAATATAGTGTCTGTATTTTCCATACTATAGACTTTATCAACTGTATGAACATACATATGTTCCCATTCAGCGTTAGGAACATATTTTTCTATTTCAATCTTTATTTCCTTTGAAGAAGGCTCTTTTTCCAATTTTATTTCAATGACTGAGGGAGCTTTATTTTTTGCTTCTTCTTTATTTTTCTCGCCAGATGACTCAGTCTCATTTATTTTTATTGGCTCAAATTTCCCAATATATTTTTCTAACCTTTGAGTCACTTTATTTACCTTTTCCAGATTTTCAGTTACCAAATCTATCAATGGAGGGAGATTTTTGTATAGATATTGTTCAAGAACCACAGTTCCTTCATAGAGATCTTCAGCCATGCTGTTGATATATGAGATCTCTTCTTTTATTTCAGAAATATCAATTTTATCCTCCATCTGTAAAAGAGAGAAAGGCTTATTAAATTTCTTTTTAAGATTTTCCATAAGTGATTTTTGGGAAATCACCACCCATTAACGGATTTGATTTTATCTTTACCATCTACCGTTTGAGATAGACTAGATATATGCATACCCATATATTGGTCGTCTAAGTTTCTATAAGTGATTTTTGGGAAATCACCACCCATTAACGGATTTGATTTTGTCTCTACCATCTACCGTTTGAGATGGACTAGATATATGCATACCCATATATTGGTCTTTATTCTGAACCAAAATCTATATTTCTGGATAAAAAGTCTGCTAAAAAATTATCAGTTCCTTTTATGGGAATGATTTTGAAATCATAGAGAGATAGGAAAACTTGCCATCTATGTAGCCTCCTATAATTTGGTTCACTGGGTAATTTATTTTTCGCAAGACTTGGAACTTGAGTGGTATCCACATGAACAATGAAAGGTTTTTGGAGTAGGAAAAGTGAAAACTTTTTAATCCCATTTATCACTCCTAATAACTCCTTTTCATGTGTAGTATAATTTATTTCTGCTGATTTAAAAGTACCACTTGTATATCTACAAATCTCATTAAGATCTGTTTTCAAGATTGCAGCCCAATATAAATCAGACGCATCAGTCTGAAGAATTAAGTTATCATTTTTATCAGGAAGCCTTAATTCTGGAAGAGTTTTACATTCTTCCTTTAACTTTATGACAATTTCTGTATGTCTTGGAGCCCATCCTTTTGTATTATTTTTTCTCAATAACTTTTGTATTTCATGCCTTTTCTTAGCTAACTCAGGTATGAAACCTTCAGTATAATTAAGACATCCTAAAAATTTTTCTATTTGTTTTCTATTTTCTAATTTATCAGGAAACTCAACTATTTTTCTGGATATATGCGGTTGTAATTTTATACCTGCAGCACTCAGTTTTAATCCTAAAAACTCAATTTCTTTAGTTTCTATGACTGATTTTCTTTCAGACAGGGCTATACCATTCTCTTTACATAATTTAGCAAAGAGCAAAAGATGTTCTCTATGTTTATCTATAGTATCTGAACAAATAAGAATATCATCTATATAAACAACCATGAATTCTCTATATTTGCTAAATATATCGTCCATCTTTCTTTGATATATTGATGGAGCATTTTTTAATCCAAATGGCATTACTAACCATTCATAATGTCCTTGAGGGGCACTAAAGGTTGTATATTGGATACTGTCATCTTCCATTTTTATTTGCCAAAAACCAGATGTACAATCAAATTTTGAGTAATAGGATTTATTCTTTACTAAGTCTATTAATACTTCTTTATTGGGTAATTGGTAACTATCACCCTTAGTAAAATGGTTTAATCTTTTGAAATTTATTACCATTCTTGCTTTATTTCTTTTCTTTTCAGCTTCTTTCATTACCATGAATGCTGGGCTAGAAAAGGGGCTAAAACTTTTCCTAATTAATCCTTTATCCAAAAGTTCTTTAATTTGTTTTTTAAATTCATCTTCTTCACTTAAGATATATCTCATAGGTCTTTCTTTAATTATTATATTATCTGTTAATTCTATTCTAGCTTTTGGGTAATTCTTTTTCCAAAAAGCCAATGGATGGTCACTATAATTTTCTTTTATCTTACTAGTAACCGTTTCTAAGTTTATTCTTTTTATAACTATTTTATTTATTGGTATTTGTATTTTTTCATATATGGAGTGTCCACCACGCTTAGCTGGCTGAACTCTGAAAGGATGGTTTAATCGTGGTAATTTTAACAAATGACCACACTTTGTTTTAAGTACAATAGAATATGCATTTTGCATATAATATTGAAATTGTTGTAGGAAATCATTTCCTAATAATATATCAACTTCTAGTTCATTATATTCATATATTCTAGGAACCATTATTATTTTACTTCCTAGGACAATATCAACATCTATTGCTGATCTGTGTATATCCTGTGATTTTTCAGTCACTCCTTTTATCCTGATTTTTCCATCTTCTTTCCATTTATTAATCAAGAAGGTTTTAAAAATAGTTATTTCAGATCCAGTATCTATTAAAGCACAAGTTATTATTTCATTTTCAGGGGTTTCTCTTATTCCTACCTGAATGAAAACACTAATTGTAAAGTTATATCCTTTCATTTTATTCTTGGACAATATATGACTTTGTCTTCTATACAGAGTGTTACTCCATCTTTTTCTATCTTATAGTAGTTACAACTATCTAGGAAAGCATTTCCTAAGATTATATCATAGGAACTTCCAGTCATATTTTCATCTAGATAACATTTAACAATTATTCTAGATTTATCAATATTTATTGGGATAGATATTTGTTGGTTACATGCAACTACCTTTCCTTCAAAGTTTTCATAATAAAATTTTTCAGTTAAGGTTTCTATCATCAAACCTTTATTCTTTATTTTAGCAAAGTGATTTGCACTTGCTCCTGTATCTATTAATATTTTTGGTTCTTTAATATATTCTTGACCATTAAAGTATTCTCCTAAAATGATCATTGTTTTATTTACTGAGTTTTTATTTATACTTAAAGTTCTGGTTATATTCATTCTTTGACTTCTTCTAGCTATACTATTTTTTCCAAATTCTATTTGAGGAGTTTTACTAGAAGATCCTTCTTCTATTAAAGGTTTATTTATGATTTCCAATTCATAATTTGTTATTTCCTTAGGGTCTTCAAGAAGAGGTAATTTAGCCGAAGCTATTTCCCTACATTCTTCATCTATTTCTAAATGTGGTTTATCTTGATAAATCTTTCCATAATTACTATTGCTTAGAACATATAATGCTCTATAGTAAATTGAGAAAGCTTTACTTTTATCTTTTAATCCTATATCTTTTATGAATTTGTAATGTAAACTTAAAGCTTCGTCTATATTATGATCATTTATATTCACACTATATTTAGGATATAAATCAAATAATATTTGTTTATAACACAGATTTCCTTCTATTGTTCCTAGATGACTTCTCTTTGCATCTGTAAATCTTTGATCATGAAGAGAAAGTACTATAGGACTATCTATTCCTTGTCTAAACAATGATTTTTACTAGTAATTGAACTCTTCCTAAATATATATATTGTATTTTACATTTTTCTTTTTTATCTTTTACTTTGTTCAAAGCTTGATTTATTGTATTTCTAGTTAACAAGTTAATCTTAACTTGCCCTGAAGTATGTTCAATGTTTATAGATTTTTCTACTTCATGGTAGTCATATATATTTATTTTCTTTCTTTTTATAAGACTTGATATTCCTTTAAATATACTTTGACTGGGATTAGTAGCATTTAATTTTAGTTTCTTTATTTTATCTAAAGTTTCTTTATTGAAGGTAATGCGTTCTGCATATCCTTCGGGTCCTTCATAAATATCTATTTCTTCATCAGATAATTATGTTATTTCAAAACTCATTCTGATTCAGTATCTAATTCTGAAGATATTTCATTTTCTGATATATCAGATTCTTCCATATATATTTCTTTTCCAAAATAGTTTTCTATATCGGAAATTTCTTCAAGTTCATCTCTTATTTCTAAAAATTCAATCTCTATATTTTTAATATGTTTAGTTTTAGGTTTTGGACATTCAGGTGATTTATGACCTTCTTCTCCACAATTCCAGCATTGACATTTAGTTAATTTTTTATTTCTTTCCTTATTAGGTTTATTTTCATACTTATTTCTCTTAAAAAACTTTCTTCTGGGTTTTATATTTTTCCTTTGAAAATTTTTATATTTTTTATATTTTTTCTTATAAAATTTTCTTTTATTCCTTTTAGGGTATGTCTTTCTATTACTTCCCCATTGTGTAGGTAATTCTACTGTATCACAACAGAGTCTAGTTATTCTTTTAGATTTTTTATATAATTGTTGTTCATCACATATTCTTTTAAGTTCTGATGTTAATACTTTTATTCTTCCTCCTAGATTTTGAGGGTATTTATCTTTCTTTTCTCTCCATACTTTATTCATGTGATTATTCGAGGGATAAGGAAGTTTAGTGTAAAACATATTTAACATTATTTCTTGAGATTCGGTACTATAATATTGGGTATAATAATAATCTCTAAATTCACATACATAATTTTTTATATTGCACATTGAGAGTATGCTTAGGTTTATTAGATTACTTCTTGCTTCATCTTTTTCCCTTTCTATTTCTAATTCTTTATTAGCTATCCATGATTCACCTAAAAATTCATCAGATATATTTGCAACTATACTTTGTACTCCTGTTCTTATATCTATTTCAAATCCAGTTTCCATTCCGACTTTCATTATTCCTTGTATATCAGGAGATACTCCTTCCCACCATTTAAGAACTATTCCATCAAACGTAGTTATAATATATTCGCTCTTTTTACTAGCTCCCCAATATATATCATCTTGGGTTAACAAAAAGGCTATCATATCGTTCTGCCACTTTACTATGGCTTTTCTATTATCTACTTGACAATCTAGATTTAATTTACTTCCTTGGAGATTTATAGGTTCACTATATTGTTCGGTAGGTTGATATTTTGGATTATAAGATATATTCTTCTTACTTTGTTCTTTCTTTCTCTTAGGTCTATAATATGTTTTAGGGTAATTATCGTTAGAACCCATAGAGGATTCTGGAGTTTCATTAGTCACTCTTGAAGGTCCTCCGGTTGTATTCATTCTAACTTCATATTCAACTATATCATCCAGATTTATCTTTTCAAATTCTTCTATTAAATTATTTACTTCATTCATTATCCTCAGTTTTTTCTTCTAGTTTAGCTTCTTCTATAATTTCCTTTAATTTTGATTCTTCCTTTATTTTATTTTCCCTATCATCTTGTTCTTTTAATAATCTAGGGAGGTATATTGTATACATATATTCATCAAATGATCCAGGTTCATATTTCTTTTCTGTTGGTATAGTAACAATCTTTGTAGGTGTTTTTATTGTTCTTTCTATTTCCCTTTTCTTGTCTAATTTGGTCTTTTTAATATTGTCTTGAATAAGGTTATTTAATTGCTTTATTTCAATTCTGATAACTTGAATTTCTGTATTTATATTCTTTATTTCAGATTTTAATTTTACTAATTCTTCTAATAATGTATTTATTGCATTTGCAACCGATTCAATATGATTCATTATGGTGAAGAGAGTTGCCAATCTGTATCATCGTAGGATTCATATCCTCCTTCTGTATATGTTTCATTTAAATTCCATTTATCTGAACAAAAATTTAAATATATTAAAGCTGTGTGTATTAATACTCCTATTATATAACTTTCTGTTATTGGTTTTATGAGTTTTTCCATTTTTGCCAGTTGTTCGTGGCTTCTTCTTTTTGTTTTCTTATTTTCTGTTTACACGATTTTATTTTATTTTTTATCTCTTTATTTTCTTTATTAATTTTATTTTCTCTTTTATATTCTTCTAATATTGTTTTTAATCTTAAAATATTATTTATATTTTCAATCCATTTATTTAAATGGTTAACTTGATTAGGTTTTAATAATCTGACCATTTATATAGTCAAAAGATTTATATAATAATCTCTATCTTTTTTATGATTATTCATCCTATCATAATAATATTTACTAGGATATTTTTTATATTGGTGTTTGTACCATTTATACATTGGATCAAAATATTTTATAGATTCAATTATTTTCCTTTTATCAAATATCTTCATTTTATCTATTATTTATTTGGATTGTATGGCTCTGATACCACGTAGACGCGGAATATATTTTGTATTTGGGTGATATTAAACATGATATTAAATGATATTAAACAAGATTATTTATAAATTAGATTATTGCTTTTTCAATATATTTTAGTCTTCTTATTTCAGAAGCTAACATTGCTTCATGAAACTCTATTTGTTTAATGATATGATATTCTTCAACATGAAATAAATTATCTTTATTAATAGTACTAATAAGTTGTAATTTTTCTTTCTCTATATTAATTCTAGCTCGTTGAAAATCTATACTTATTTGTATATTTCGTGTTGATTCACGGATCCTTTTGTAATATTTACTCGGCATATTTATACTTATAAATTGTGCCAAACAAATTCTAAATAAAAACAAAATGATAATTCTTCAATTGTTAAAGGCCGAATATGATATAACTGTATATATGCATCTAATATATTAAAAATTATAGCTCTAAAGGTTTCTTTATTCATATTATTTATTGTTTCAAATTAATTTTCTTGTTCATAAATTTGTTCTATAGCTATTATAATTTTATTTATAAAATTTAATTTTTTATTTGTTTTTGCACAATCTGCATCACAGTCTATTTGGTTTATATTATGCTTTTCTGTATGTTCTTTTCCTAGCCTTCTCATTCTATCAGTTAAGAATTGTTTTACGAAATGCCTAAAATGTTTATTAGATGTATTTCCGTCAAAACATTTACAAAAATTACATGCAAGGAGTAACCCTCTACTATAATCATCATCAGAATTATCATCCATATGATAGTATATAAGTTTTTTGATTTTAGGGGCTTATTTGATACTTTTAGAAAATATATAGGCTTTTTTATAAAAAGAGTTGGGTTTAAAATATAATTTTTAGAAAGTTGTTGTATTATTACTATTCATGAATAGTAAGGAAAAACCCAAGGTTGAATGATTTTTTAGGAGTCGTGGATGGTGTCCACGATTTGTACTATTTTATTAAAGCTTAAAAAAGAAATATTATTTTATTAATTTATTTTGAAAACAATATTATTTTTAAAAAGTTCTCGTGTTTATGTGTCGTCATTTACAATATTGCCCTTAAGATTTAATTGCTTTGGATCCGTTGAACTACCCGTAAACTGCAATTTGCATCCCCAAATTGATTGTCGGGGTTTTGTCATTTGTGCCCTCGTCGTCATCCATCCCACTCTTGTCCATCTCTCACTTTGCCGGCCATCTCTTATCAATCGCCGGTAAGGAAGCCTAATTTTTGCGTAATCTTTTTCCCAATCTGTAATCATTAATTTTCTTTCGTCTTAGATGGTTCGTCAATTTCGTTTGCCCTGTTATTGGCAAAAAGGTTTAATGTCTTTCTGGTGCACTGGTATAAATGCCAAATTTCCCGGACCCATTGAAGACAGAACATAGTTTATGGTTCATTTGGGCAGATGAGGTTTTGTGATGCCCCGTCTTCTCGGCAATCCAGGTATGACGTCACGATTGAGTTTTATTACGTAATTTAATTGTTTTAATTGCAAATATGTGACGTCGTTTGTCCAATGCGTCTATATGAATTTCACTTCAAGTTATTTGTTGCATTAGAATATAATTATTATGTGATTGGACTCAAAAGTCCATTTAATTGGAGATTAGGGACCTAATCGGAATTAGGGTTTCTGAGCCGTTCTTCGGCTAACTTGAGCTCGGGGATTCAAATTCAAATTCCGACTTCACCATTGGATTTTTTTCGATGATTTGGGTTTAACGAAACTAGCCTCACCTTTTTCTAAAGTCATTTGAACTCCCTACCGATTGAACCGAAACCAACTTGAACCGAACCGAACCGGTTTTCTTGACTTTATTTGGACCAAACCCCTCCCTCTTCTTCATTTGTTGCTGCACGAGATTAAGAAGAAGAAAAGGAAGAAGGAGCTCTACTATTCAACCCCCCCCCCCCCCCAACTTTGAGATTAAGTTCCGGCTTCGTCTCTCGCCCGATCAATGATCCAAGGTAAGCATTTAATTCCTCTCTTCGAGTACGTCATTTTCACCCGATTGAAACCCATTTTTCTTGTATCCATGCTTTTTTTGAAGATGATGAATAGTGTAGAAATGTGAAAATTTGCTCCTAATGCCTTCATATGTGGATTAAATGAGCTAAGATTGAAATATGTTGTCCCATGAACGTGCTTGTCAATTTTTTTTGTTGGAATTTCAATCATTTCTTGCTTATAACTTGAAGCTCCGTTGTTGGAGCTTGAGATACGAAAATGGTGAAATGTCATATGCTTGAATTCTTGCCTATTTGATGAGTTATGTGATAATTCGTGCGTATTGTGATGTATTTTGATGAATTTGGTGAATAATTTGGTTCGGATGTGGTTTGGGAACCACCCCCATCGACCCCCTGCTGTGTTGCTGCATATTTTTGGAGAAGATGACCCCGCACAGCCGTGCGGAACCACAGTTCATTTCACGCACGGTCGAGCGCTATTGTTCGAGATTTGGAAAATTCAGCTTATGCGTGGCCGCAGTACTTCTCGCTCCAATTTTCGCGCGGCCGTTCAGCCTTCGTTTGGCCTGAAATTTTAACTGTAAAAACCTCTTTGAGTTTAGAACATTCTCTAATAGATTCACCTCAAAATTCATTTTGTTTTGGGAGATATAACCGTTTTAAATTTGTGTCGCCACTTCACCAAAATTCTGCACTCGTTCAACTTCAAACCTACGCCATTTTTGGATCCCTTTGAAGCATGATTCGAGCCATATACTGTTGGAAAGATCTATTGTCTAGTTTCATTTTCAATAAACAAAACTCAATTCCTATTTCTCAAACTCAAGATATGCCCATTTTTCTACAGCTTGTACATTTTCGAAAAACTGTCAGCTTTGGCCTAATTTCACTCGTAATCCCTTTCCATCATTTTATCCCCCCCTTTTTTAGTACCTTTTCACCTCCAAACTTGTTTTTAACTTATGATATCATGTTTATGTGTATGTAATTGTTCTTATATGCATTTTATATGATTGTAAACGAATATGATGGGCTATGTAATGTCTTGAATTGCATGTAATTGATTTGAATATGAGCTTTGCCTACGTGTTTGCATCTCTTAAGTGCTTATGCATTTATCGTGCGTCTATGTGGTTCATCCTTGAGTCTAAGTCTTGCATTTTGTCTTTAGTTTGTCCAGGTGCACCCGGGGTGGTGTTTCGTTAGCCGTGTTGATTTCGGGGTGGATCATTCGTCGTGTTACGGCTTTATCAGTGTAAAGTGAGGTTAGGTTATAGTTAAACCCTATTAAAACGTGCTTGTTTTCTATGCATGCGAACTATAACCTTAAGTATAAGTAAACACGTGCGAGAAATGTAATTTTATGACTTTGTTATACATTTGCAAGTAAGATACGCTATGTACAAGCCTATGTACGCTTGTTATGGTTAGTTATGATTTGTTATGTTTTGCAGCATTAAACCACGCTTCAAACCGTGTGCCTCTTATGAGCCGGGAGATATGAGCTAAGGACTTATGTTATGGATTTGATACAAAGAGGTATGTAAAGCGTGGTTGTTGCAAGGTAAGGTATGGTATGTAAGGTATGATATGATATGATAAGTAGCGGGTTAAGTATGCTCTGGTATGAAATGATATGATCTGTTCTGTATGATGGACCCCGGATTCTATTGTGCCAGGCGGCCTGGGATGACAGTGGGCCATCGTGGTAGGCCTGGGCATAGTCTCAATTTGATAGGACTAACCCGGAACCCGCCAGGAGGTTGGTTAGGGAATAGGACCCTGAGGGTTGAGTGTTCGCGCTCTCCTCACCTGTATGGATGGTTAGGGGGTATACACCCTTCCATCGCCGAAGAAGGAGGAATGTTATGTAATTATGATATGTCATTTTGTTTTGTTATGGTATGATATGTATGAGAAGTCCAGGATGGAATATGATACTCGTACCCGCTGAGTTATGTTTGTATGCTATGACAAAGTTTGTGAAGCAGGGATGGACTTATAATTAAGATGAAATATGGAGGTTTTGAAATGATAAGCTAAGATATGAAATGATTTGCTATATGAAATATAAGATACATATAAATATGCTAAGTTAAGATTTGCTCTGTTTTGTTAAGAAATCCTTATAGGTATCACGGGCAAAGGTTTTTCCGTGAAAAAACTATCCTTGAGTTCACGAATATTATGATTTGTATGTGTTATACTCTTTATATATATGTAGTGTGTGTGGGTAGCCCCTCACTCAGTCAGTGTGACTGACCCCTCTCCCTCCCCAATGTTTTTAGTGTGCAGGTGTTGCCTTGGAGTTGAAGCTAGGCGGCATGAGTCGAGTCTCTCGAGTGTGTCATGTCTGTTGGTTAAGTTGGAGTCTTTTGCATACTCATATTGTAATTTCTATAAGTTTGTACGAATGAATGTTTACATGTATGATTTATTTTGTTATGATATTTTAGAGACAGGCTTCCAAGGATAGTTGAACAGGTCACCTGCTACTTGTACTTTTATTTTTAAGTGCATGAATTGCTTCCTCTTGTGTATTGGTTTTATTTGTTTGTTCTGCAGAGACTCGACTATTCACAGGTCTACGTCTCTTTCAAACCCATCACCTGCTACTTGTTATGAATTGCTTCCACTTTTAGGGTCTACGTCTCTTTCAAACCGTCTCTTATCTACCGATTCTCACACCATTTTCACAAACTAAAACATGCACAAGCTCAAACTCGGCCAAACCTCGATGGATTTCAATGAATGAATTGTCGAAATCAAAGATTTCAAGACGAAGATCACGATGGTAAAGACGGAATCGAAATTAGACCAATGACGAAGGAGATATGGCTGATCAAAGTTTTAGAATTCGCGATTGGAAATCGACAGCAACTTCGACGTCCTCGTTCGGCCTCCTCCGACAATGAAATCTAGCAAAATTGGTATGCAAATTGAATGTCTCGATGAGCTCTACAACTTGGCGATGTCTTATGGCCTGAAATGGCCTGGTGATAGAGATATCGGCCGAAGATAGTAGCAGCAGTGCCCGCGACAGTGGCAGCACACATTCCAGGCCTTTTTCCGGCGGTTCCGGTGACGGTCTTGGATAGCGATTTGGTGGGTCTTGTGTGGATTAGTCCCGTGTACCTTTTCCCGTTGGTGGTGCGGCCTGATTCACGGTGACGGTGGCGCAAGCGCCACCTGAAGTTCAAAGACGGCGACCAGTTTACGGTAGCAACGGCAAATCGCCTTTTTCGATGACTGAATAAGGTCAAGGCATACATGGTTCAAAGCATCTCAACGAGGAGAGTTCATTTCCGGTGGTCCCGTCACCCAATTCTCACCGGACGGTGATGTAGCAGCCATACAAAGCCGACGACCGTCGGTTAACGGTGCATTTTCCGGCGAATACCATATGGGTTTCGAAGATTTCATCATGGGTTCTTCAAAGGTATGCTCGAATTTTTATTTCGTCTAACAGTTTGAGTTTAATTTCGTTTCTTGGCTTTTAGGGTTTGGGTGTTTGATTTGTATCGATTTTTCTTTAATTAAATCCGGTGGGTTTCGTATTTTTAGAAATTGATTGAGGGGTTTTTTTGTGTTGCTGAGATGAATATTTCACCGTTCATGGGGATTTTTCCGGCCACTGGAGGTGGTGGTTTGGCGGCTGCGGATGGCGGTTCGGCTGGCTTCGGCGGCGGCGTTCCGACGCCCTTCGGACCTCAGATTCGTTTCGTCGTGGTGAGTCCAGCGCCACTTTCCTTCATCAATCAGAAGTCCGGTTGATTTGTTATGAAATTTTAAAGTTATTGTATTTTTATTCATTAATCGTTTTTAATTGTAAATTCAAATTTGTACCTTTGTAAATTGAAAATTATGAATTGTATGATATCCGAAAGCATGTTATGATATATGAAAGATCTAAATTCTTGGTTTATTGAATTTCAATAAACCAAGAATAAAATACAACGGAAATTCCATACAATAAAATACAACGGAAATTCCATACAATAAAATACAATAGGAAACAGGAGGACTATGGAAAAGCGTCAATTCAAAGTTTTATGCCGTTTACTTGAAATTTATGCTAATTGCTTAACTAGAAAGGGATGTTAGTGTAATATTTAGAAACTAGAATTCACATGTGTTTATATGAGCTTGAATGATAATTGTGATGAATGAGCATACTATGTTCCGACTATTATGAACCTTAAACGTGCCTAAATGTTGTTGTTGTTGTTGTTTATTGTGCATTCTATGTATAAAATTGATATGCCGAGCATCTTTACCTACTTGAGAATTTGGATGCACAATATGAATTAGAATTTCTATTAACTAATTGATTCTTGCTACTTGATAATTAAATTGTTCTCGTATTAAATTCGGTTATGCCTATTGTTTACGTGCCTCTTGTGTATGTATGCATCTTAAATGTTAAACATGCCTAGGCTAAACAACGATAGGTTGATTAATTGGAATTTAACTACACAAGGGATGTTTTTGTAATATTTCCAAACTAATATCATTGAACTTATATTGTTAATATGCATGCTTAATTGTTATATTTGATGCATTTAAGATTTGTAATTTCGAAACATGTTAAGGTATGCTCGTTGTAAATACCTAAATGGCTATAAATGCTTAACTTTTCCCTTTTTTATTATTCGAGCATGTTAGGTATTGTTTATGTATAGTTGTTGGAATCCATAGGGGATGTTTGTGTAATATTTATCAAACCTTGTGAATCACTTAAGATATGTAATATGCTTGAAACATTGAATGTTGTACGATACTTGAATTTACCTTACACTTATGTTTGGACATGTTACTTGTAAATATGATCTTGTTGCGCACTGATATGCCTTGTTTGACCACGACACCGCATTAGAAGCACAACATGGACACTTATGCATACCACTATCATGTTGAGCACTGCCGTGTGTGTTTGTGGTTGTTGTTTGAGTCTGAGTCTTGTGTTCTGTGTGCTCAGTTGTTCAGGGGTTCTCCAGGGGAAGTCTATCAGTCGTTTGGGTTCCAGTGGGCCTCTTTGCTCTTGTTTTCCATTTTCGTTGGTATAAGGTGAGGTTCTAGGATCTTTTCTTTTAGTTAAAGCGACCTACAAACCTATGTGGTCGTTTTCAAGCCTGCATGCGACTATTCTATTATATTTATATAATAGATATGTGTTTATATGATACGTTTATGACTTTGTCATACGATTAAAGGTTTTCGAACTATATGTATGAGCATATGTAAGCTTGAAAATGTTTTGCAATGAGGCTATGCTCCAAACCGTATGCCTTCATGCAAGCTAAGGATTAGGATGACACGAGAGGTATGTTTATAGCATATGCCATGTTGCAAGGTAAGGTATGACTGATAAAATGATAAGGTACGTAAGTTATGTTATGATATGATGTGTAGCGAGTTAAGTTCTGATATGCTCTGTTATGTTCTGTTCTATCTGTCTGTTGGACCCCGAAGACTATGGGTTACGAATCCCGGGACGGTATTGGGCCGTCGGGCTTAGTCTGGACATAGTCTCCATCTGTCTGAGGATCACCCCTGAACCTTCCAGAAGGATTGGTGGGGGATGGAATCCTGAGGGTTTGACTGCTTGCGCTCCATCACCCGGAGAAGGTTGGTTTGTATGTTATGTTATGTTTTATATTTTCGTCTGATATGTTATGAGGAGTTGGGTGGATATGTGCTCGTACTCTCCGAGCTTTTGTACGTTATGTTTGATTATGAAACGGGATAGGACTTTTATGTTAAGTTATGCTATGTTTCGAAATCATATGTATACGTTTGATTTAAAAATGGTTTTGGTGTGCAAAACCTTATTCCCAGTTCATAGTCTTTCTTTTGATATGTGCTCTGCTATATACTATGTATTGTGTGTATCTGTTCAGCCCCCTCACTCAGTCAGTGGACTGATCCTTGCGCCACCTATGTTTTTAGTTTACAAGTGCAGGTTGTTGGAGTTTGAGATGGGCGGCGGTGTGTTGTGTCTGTCGAGTCGGTTCCGTCTGTTAAATTTGCTAAGTGTTTTATTTTGGTTATGCCTGTAATTATGTAAATATATATGCTCTGTACAAGTTTCTAGGGCTAGTTGAACACCTATTTACTTTATGCACTGGATTAATTGTGATTATTTTGAGACAGGCTTCTAAGACCAGTTGAACCCGTGTAATTGCTATTGATTGGATCAATATGTTTGTTACTTTTAAGTTTTTGAAAATTCGTATTCTTTACTTTGCTTCGGCTTTCAGGTTTTATTTTCTCTGTTGTACAGGGTCTAGGTACCGCCTAGCTTAGGCAGTGACTTGTTTGTCTCCCATTCGCTACTATTTGGTTCATGTATGGATTTCCCATTTCGTATGCGGATTGGGCTTTAGTGCAAGGGATGTGGTGGCCTAGCGTTTCGGGCGATTCACCGCCGCTACAGTAAAACTGCGGCCGTCTTTGAACATTAAGTGGTGCGTGCACCGCCGTCGCCTTAAATCAGGCTTCGCCACCAATGGGAAAAGTTATGCGGGAGTAATCCGTACAAGACCCATCCAATCGCTGTCCAAGACGGTCGCCGGAACCGCAGGAAAAAGGCCTGGAACGTGTACTGCCTCTGTCGCGCGCTCTGCTGCTATTGTCTTCGATTGATATCTCCATCACCAGGCCATTTCAGGCCATGAGACCACCGCCAAGTTGGAGGGCTCGTCTAGACGTTCGATTTGCATACCAATTTTGCTAGAATTTATTGTCGGAGGAGGCCGAACGAGGCCGTCAAAAGTGCTGTCAATTTCCAATCACGAATTTCAAAACTTTGATTAGCCATATCTCCTTCGTCATTGGTCGGATTTTGATTCCATCATCGCCATCGTGATCTTCATCTCGAAATATTTGATTTTGACTATTCATTCATCGAAATCCGTCGAGGTTTGGCCGAGTTTGAGCTTGTGCATGTTTTAGTGTGTGAAAATGGTATGAGAATCGGTAGATGAGAGACGAGAGGGGAGAGAGAGGGAGAAAGAGAGGTCTGACCGGTCAAACACGGACTCGGGTATTTTGTCTCGGGTCCTAACGCACAAGAAAGGCCGGTAGAAAAGACTAACGACGTCAAAATTGACAAACTTAGAGTCTACGGACTAGTTTCGATGCCCCGAACACGTTTAAGAGGTCCGTTAGGTCAATATCTTGATCGAACGATAAATAACCAAAGCACCCCGAAAACAGAAAATTACAAACAAGCCCTTAAACTCTTAAAGAGCTGGAAATAGGGCCACACAACACACGTAATCACAGAATTAAACACATAAAATGATATGTTAAACATCAAGCAAGAGCAAATTAAATAAATAAACACACAGGATCGATCTCACGTGGTGCCAGCTCAGTCGATCGGAAAAATAGGGTGTCACAGTTGCCCTACGGGGTAGTTTGAGCGTGCGAGTGTCGTTGCTACGCGGTAAGATGAGGGTCGTGCTTTGCAACGAATTCAACAAACCCCTATGAAGAATTTTGGTGGTGTAATAAGGAGGTTAGGATGTTAGAAACTTCGAACCTTAGATCGTTGACAAGGAAGGCATTCAGTTGAGTTTGGTTGTGGAACGGCGTGAGTTCGTTAACTACTGTTGGGAAAACACAAAAAGGAAACGCAACGGAAATCAAAATTTTTCCTAAAAGGCAGAATCTAGACTTGTAATTCCTATTCCAATTGGTAGGGATTCAAGAACTCACTTAGATCGACGCTTTATTGACACATTTGAGCCACCCACAAATGCTCTTCAAGCGGCAAGTCCCCAAACTCTTTCGAATCTTTCAAGACTCCACGAAAGTAGCCCTCTAGAGTAATAATCCATACCAACCTCGACCACGATCTAAACAGGGAGGATGCTAGTTCTATGTTTAGTGTTTAGGCTCTTGGGTTTGTGTGATATAATATGGAGAAAGAGATTTTTGCTATCAATCATCAAGGGGTTCGAACCCCTTGTATTTATAGCTATGGGGTTCGAACCCCATATCCCATTTGGAATAGGATTCTTATCCCACTAGCTAATTAATTCCTTGCTTGGAGAGAAAGACTCTCTACTTTGACCAAAAGTCTTCTTTGGACCAACTTATCTTCCAAGGAAAAATATCTAACTCTTTTAGATTTAATGATTTATTTATTCATAATAAATAACCTTATGCTAATAATTAATTTATTCATAATTAATTGTTTATTAGACTTAATATCTCCAAATTGGAACTTTAATAATAATTCATCATTAAATTAAAGTCCATTAAATAATTAATCAATATTAATTATTTAACATATCACAACGTGATACGTGTCACGCAGGATACGTGTCCCACACGTGTAGCCCCTATCCAACACTTTGTTGGTTCGATTAACTTGTTTAATCAATTCAAGACTTAACCCTCGTGACCGTGTATTTGTGTAGGACCCTCTAGGTTTTTAATTCAATTAACAGTGACCCTAATTAATTAATCAGTCCACCGATCACACTACCTAGTCTAACAACAGGTGTGTGACCACTAACTGAATAAGAATGTCTCAATTCGAAAGAACCTTTAAGTCATTGACATATATGAGATAAGGTCCTCCTACATCCTATCTCTCAATCAAGATCTGGGGAAAGGGAATAATTAGAACCCTAATAATCTCGATCTTAAAGTTAAGTGCATTTCATATCCATTTGATCTCGACCCAAGAAACCCATTTCTTGATCTCAATCCACTACCTTGGCCAAGGACTCCTTTATGACATATAAACGACTTACACAATAAGAGATCAACTTGCTTACGCAAGTGTAGGTCCTTAATCGATTCTCCTATACTTCCATGTGCCACTTGTGCAACCCCAGCATAAGTTTTGAGTTAGCTATCTAGGGCGACATCCTTTAAAGCTTATACCTAAGACTGCAGAGTTAGCCTACAAAGCATCGATGGAATCTCAAGTTTAAGGACTACTGAATCACACCAATGACTCGTGAGATATTTCCTAATCTGTAAGTTTCTATGCCCAGAAATAGAAACTTCCTTTTCCATTTAGGAATCTTCTCACACGGGACACCTCAGTGTACCTACTCAGAATAAGTAAGCACCGACATTCAGGCACGTATCATCAATGCACTTTGCACCCGATGAAACAAAGTGGTCCTTCTTAATGGCGCGATCACACGAGCAAGCCTCAAACGAGTCATATCGACACTCCCACTGTCTTTTAGACTCAGCGGCTTGGAGTGATTTCTAATCATGACTTAAGTGATTTAGGGCTCGTATCATGAACCACTTCACCTAAATAGTTGAGTCCTATATGTCATATTGATTAGGGGAGTTCTTACACATGCACAGAAAATAAACATACAATCAAACAAGAGCATATAAAGAAGTGTTGCCTTAGTTCATTTATTATTCAAAGATTGTGTGTGATTTACAAAAGGAAAAGTACTAAGCAGACTATTACATTGGCTTTTAGGGTACTATTCCTAACAACTACGCTATTCGAGAAAACACGAGCTTAAGAGTTGACTCAAATGGTGAGAGATGAATCTATTCTAGACCCTCTTTCTCGTGCGAGTCGACCGAGCAATTCAAATGACCGGATTGAATTGGAGATTCGAGCTACTACCTTGAAGTTTGAATTAAACGATTGAACCCCCTTGTTGTGCTTTAAGACCTTTACCAGGCTAATCCTTATCGGGATGTCATGAACCTTGAACTTGGGTGAATACGAGAGAGTTGCTCGTAGTTTTACTCGAGTGGTAGAACCTGGGGACCAGGTTCTCTTAAGAGGGGAAGATTTTGATGCCTTGTCTTCTTGGTAATCCAGGTATGACTTCACGAGTGAGTTTTATTTCGTAATTTAATTGTTTTATACTTTGATCGAGTAGGCACCGTTATAGCTCGTGTTCATGTATTTTCGTCTTCTAGATAAGGGTGTTTTTCGTTCTAGTTATGTATAAAACCCTACAACCCTTATGTGAAACGTTTTGGCCAAAAACCCTATTATATATCTATATTTTTTTGAAATAAATCATCAAGTAAATGTTTTCAAGAAATAAACCGTTTCCAATAAATTATAATGTTTTAATGATCTCTGTTTTAGCGACAATTGCACTGCACTGAATTGTGGGCCCAAGAAAAACGTAGGATTGGAAACCAGCACGGTATCGGGTCGTCGGGCATGCCTTAGCACGTAGTACCCTTTGAAAATTTCTCACGCGACCGAGGAGACTAGAAGGTGAGTTATTCTTGAGCCGGTTGTAACATCGAAGGAGCAGGTAGGAGTTATGAGCCCCCATCTCAAAATGTTAATGGTTGGTTCGGACCGATCAACCGACCATCAACTCATGGGAAAAAGGTTGGAAACGAATGTTAATAATTAAATGAATGTAATGATTGACCATGAATGATTGTATTGCATGTATGCATGATTGCATTTTGTTGATTAATAACTTAAACAAGGTACATGGTCGGAGTTTGGTTGGAGAATTGTGCACCCTCACTCACCGAGCCTTTAACCACCAAAAATTGAAATCGAAAATGATCGTAAATTGGAATAGTTATAAAATCCGAGCATTGATAACTATTTTCTTGCCCTTCACGGGAACTAATTTCAATTAAAACTTTGCTCGGGATTTATGACTTGCATGTGCATGTTTTTATTATTAGGAATAGTGCCCTTGAATCAGCATTTATGGTTTACCATTTCCTTGTAAAATCACAAACAGTCTTTGAATAATAAACGAAATGATTTTGTTCATAGGCAATCACTTCTTTATGTGCTTATTTATGTTTGTTTAGGTTTGACTGTGTTTTGCATGGTTTGAACTCCCCTAATCTGATAAGGTCGTTAAGAATTTTTCTCTTATGGGAACGGCACATGAAACAAGTTCTTAACTCTATAGGTGAGGATTAGAAACTTCTCCAAGCCGATGAGTCCAACATAGAATGGGAGTATCGAACTTAACTCTATTGAGACTTGCTTATGTGATTATGTCCTTGAGAAGGATCACTTAGTTTCATGGAGTGATAAGTGCATATGTTGATATGTTCATAATACATGAGGGTGATTGTTAAAAGAACTTCATCACTGTGATGTCCTGCGTGAGAACGTTCCTAAATGGGAAAGGAAGTTTCCAGAAACTTTCAGATTAGGAAATATCTCACAGGTCAATGATGTGATTAATAATCCTTTGACTTGAGTTTCTGTAATGTCTCATATTGACCAAGGTGGATAAAAGATCAAGACATCAAGAAAATGGGGTTTCCTTGGATTGAGATCTGAATGGATATGAAACGAAATTAACTTTAAAGATCAAGAATGTAACACTCCGACTTTTCGGTCGTGCAGGTATGATGTCGCGAGTGAGCTAAGTGCACTTTTAAATTATATAAGTATGAAATTATATGATTTAATTGAGATTTGAATATTTGTTATATGTTTTATGTTTCTAAATTTAACGTTTTATTACCTTTCCAACTCGTTTTTTATTCATTTAACCGCGTTTTCAATTCTGATTTTTGTAACAACTTGATATGTATGAATTATATGAATTATGAATGTGTTTATATGATTTATACATGTTTTAGAATTTGTTTGGTTGAGTTTTTAATTATTTTGGTGAGACAGAACTTAAAGGGGGTAAAGAGCATGTAACACCCCAAAAGAGGGCTATCACATCATATCCCGCGCTACGAGTTCGACTAGTATATGAAATGGTCTTCCATATACGCTCCGTACACGAAGCAAGCGGTGACGGACGGACATCCTAGCTAGGCAGTTCTAAAACAAGTCCACAACAAGCAATGCAACAACGTGGAAGAATACCAAAATACGAGATATAAAATTCCATCGAGCTTTATGATTCGCAAGCGCAACATATTCATATCAACACTTAAGTGACCGTCACGGTCCAACAAATAATTCCCAAATGACTAAAATGTAAATCCATCCTAGCGACATAATACATAAAGTAGGCAAGTGCAAAAATATCAAACTAATATCAACATCCATAAATCCAAATAGCAAGACAAGAGTACGAGACACGCGTAAAAGTAAAGTACAAGCTAGGCTCTAAGCAACACTCTCAAGACACGACCCCGCCTAACCTGACTCCAAAACTCGACCTGCGGACACGTGAGGTAAAAGGGAGTCAGCTTAAAAGGAACCGGTGAGGAGAGTTATACGTAATATATAAGAATACACAAGGGTTCAATCCATGCTAAACGAAGGCGTTCATGACCCGTTTAATTTTTCCAAAATCAATGCAAGCTTTTTCAAAGAATGGGTCACAACTACACACACAACCGGCACGGCGAGTACGAGCACTCCATCCTTACTTCCCAAACCAAAACATATCAATCCATCATTTACACCGTTGATACCGAGGGTGTACGGCCCCCGATCATCCATAACATGGAGAAGTCGGTCCATGAAACCTAATTCTCCCAAGAAAACCTTAACCCCAAAACCTCCTCGGAGTCTTAGTAGTCTTGTCCACAGTGGGAACTTTGAATGAGGACATCCGTCGGCCCTTGCCTTCCCGGAATGTCTCCACCTCCTTCCCCGAGCTCAATTGATATTTCCCCAAGCAAGCGTCCTTACAAGGTACAACATAGTCTCGCCACAACCCCAAGATTTAAGAGTAACCAAGATCAAAATTCAAACGATTTTGGGTACCTATCCCATATACCAAAGTTTGCCCTTTACTTGGAAACCATTTTCATAAGCATATATATTACATACGTATGGGAATCTCAAAATATGGCGTAATAAGCCTATATATACATTTGAAGATGAGAGTTAAATCAACAAGCGTGAAAGGTCGTAGGTGTCCACAGTTTTGAAAATATTTATATATATATATATTAGCTCCTCACCTTTACCAAGAACTTCCAAGGCCAAACACGAGCAACGGGACTACTAGTCCGGAGGCTCAACACCTAACAAGACAAACGTACCAACAAGGTGAGACTCGACTCAAACCAAGTAAATGACACACGACTCAAGTAACAAGTCACTTATGAGAGTTATGAATGCTTATGGAGTCATATCATGCACTTAATGAAATGTGAGAATCAATCATGAACATATATAGCATGTCAAGGTCACACATCACGTAGGCAGCCATACAAATTCAAGTAAATGCATAACTTAGTCAATTAAGACAACTTAAGTATGATTGAGGTATAAGGACCATAATATAAGGTATGCATGAGATTTCACAACATATAACGAGGTCATAATACATTAGAGACATAATATAAATAAGGAAAGAATAAACAAGGGCAAAACAAGTAAAACGAATCAAGAAAACAAGGTTGGGGACAATCCACGATCATGGATTTTTCCTTCACAAAAATCCACCCCTGTGGATTTGGTCCAGAAGGTACTGCATAAAATTCCACCCCGGTGGATTCTGCCCTGAACTTTAAAAAAAACGTGACAACAACTTCGAACTCGACGAGAATGAGTTCAAAACACCCCAAAACATGAAATTAAGCTTCCAAAACCACAATTAAGCATCATGAATCACCAAGTTACATAATAAAGCATTTAGGAACATATAAACATCAAGAAACCTAGCAATTCATACAAGAACTTCATCTTCTACAAGTTTCAAAAAAGCTTCAAGTATAACAATGGTGAAATCCTCAATCTTGCAAGAAAATCATGGAAACTAATCGCATTCTTCACCAAATTGCTCAAGGAACAAGAATCTGTCATCGAATCAAGCTAAAACAAGCTAGAACATGAATATGCAAGAATTCTTCATAAAAGCTTCAAAGGTCAACAATGGTGGTTTCTTCAAACAAGCATGAAAATGAAATATTCTTACATCAAATCATTCCTAACAACATAAGAAACATATTTCCATCATAAAATTCAGATTTTATCCATCTAACATGAACCCCAGATTCACATTCAAGCTTAGAAGCTTCAAGAGCACAAACCCATGAAAGAGAGCACATAGTCTTACCTTGAGAGTTGAAAATCGAACAGGCGAATTCATTCTTTAGTCTTGAATCTCTAGTTCTAATCTTCACTCTTGGCTCTTGAAGATGGCTTGAAGTGTTCTTGAGAGAATATGAATAGGCTTAAGAGAAAGTCTTGAGAGAGAATGACTTGAATCTTATGAAATAACGTGAGTTGAGTTTGGGTGTTATAATCAGATTTGGGTCGCGAACCGGGTCAAATGAATAGGGTTTAAGTGAAATCGGGTCACAAATTGGGTTAAATCTGAAATTGGTTCGTGGTCAACAATTAAGGCTTAAAAGGTTGACTTTTCGTAAATTGGCCATAACTTCTTCGTCCGAACTTCGATTTGAGCGATTCAAAAACCCATGAACTCGTAATCAAATTATCTATTCAATTTCATTAAATTATGTCCAGTTCTAGGCTTGGAAAATAAATTTACCATTTAGTCCCTAAATTATGCTTTAATATCCAAGTAATCAGGTTGGTTCGTTAAAAGCTAAAACATGTTATCAAATCTTAAAGACGACAATACGAGCACATATTTAATAAGTCATGAAGCCACGTATCTCATGCAATACACGTATTTCTCATAAGCACCAAATAGCTACCAAATTAAGGCATAAATCCACATAAATCATGCATAGAAAGGTAAATCGTACACTCTCGTACCAAACCTTACCTTGATCGAGAAGCGGGGTGTTATAGAGAATTTACCACACATTGGGCTACGAGCGGCGTAACTTGAGCTCGAAAATTCAGATTCAAATTCTAACGCCACCATTGGACTTGTTTCGATGATTCAGGTACAATGGAACAAGCCTTGTATTTTTCCAAACTCGTTTAAATCTCCAAAACCTCGTCGAACCAAACACCGTGTATTGAAGATGCCATATTTTACGGTTTTGACCATATCTTATTCATTTCTTGACCAAATGACCCCATTCTTGGGCTTCATGACCAAAACTCAGCCCTCTATCCATTCCTTCACCCCCATTTCGGACCACACATGAAGAAAGAGAGGAAAAACAGTTGTAACACAAGGAAGAAAAAAGTAATCTCGGCACTATTGACCCCCTCGGAGATTTGAGCTCATATCTCCTTCGTTTCTTTTCTAATTTAAGTGGTAAGCATATATTCTTTTTTTACACTCTCTTATGGTTGTTTTAAGCTATATTTGCAAGTTTTCATTGAGTTTTGAGCATGTTATGGACAAGAGCATGAATAGTAAGGGTTAAGTGCATTTTGATGAATTCTTTCTCCTCCTTGATGCAGTTTTTGAATTGAAGCTTAATATATAATCTAGATAACTTCTTTATTGAGTTTCTAAGCATAGATTTCGTGGTATTTGCTTGTGTTTTGATTCACCATTGTTAAACTCCATGAATCTTGAAGTGTAAGGTGCACAACTTGAACATCTAGCTTCCTTCTTATTGCTCTCGGTTTTAACAGCTTTTATGGCATGAATTGTGATGGTTCTTGCATGAATTATGTGTTGCTTTGCTGTTGCTTCAATGATTCATCCCCTCCCCTGAGTTCCAGCCCTGTTTCAGCCCCTTTCTTGTAGGTTCTCGCCCACAGGCGCCTGATCGCGGCCGCGAAGTTGTTGTTGTTTGCGCCTATAAGGGTGGCGCGGTCGAGACCACCATGCAGGGGTGTGTTCTAGAGGACCATCGCGGTCGCGATGCATTCTTGCACGACCGCGACGCTGTTGTAGATTCGAATCTGCATGTGTGGCATGGCCATACCAAGAACCACGACACCCCCCTGTGTTGTGCTCATTTTTCTTGCTTTTTTGTGTGTTGTTCGACCTTGTTCACTTTGTTTATGTTTATCTTATGTACTTAACTTGTTATATGTCATGTTACGTGCTTAGTTATGAACTTATAATGTGAATTAGGTGCTTATATACGTTGAATGACCTTCATGCAACTACATGCATTTTATTTCATGTTTTGTTGTTCGTTGCTTGATCTTTGTGCCTCCTTTATGATTCATATGCTTTGTTAACTTCATTTATTATGTGTTACGTGTTTCCTTATGAATTTGTAACGTGATTTTGGTTGTTTTATATGGGACATATGACATGATATGATCTAAATGCTCTCTTACATGCTTGCATGAACTAATGCCCCATATATTTGCCTCGTGTGATATCTCTTTGCTTGTTTTATGATATTTATACATTGCCAACATGTTGTATGATGTGTTATGCCTGTTGTATGAAATTTATGGATTCGTTTGACGTGAGACATGCGAGTTATGACTTGATATGGCTTAATGTGACATAAGTACTACTTTATTGTATTGCATTCGCATCACTTGCATCCATATATATTTGCCGAGCATTTATATGGTTCACTTTGAGTCTAAGTTATCTTGTGATGTTTGTCTTGTTCAGAGGAGTATCCCGTTGGTGACGAGATCACTCCGTAGGCGTTGGTCTTGTTCTCTTTTGCCCGGTTCGTCAGTGTAAGGTGAGGTTAGGTTATAGTTAAACCCTAATGAAACGTGCTCGATATGTATGCATGTAAATATAAGCCCTACGTATACGTAATATGTACGAGCTATGAATACGTACGTTTATGCTACGTGACATAGAATATGATATGTTAGGTACTTGTATATGTATGTTTGTTATGTTATGAATATGTCGGGCAACGCCAAGCTATGCTCTATACCGTGTACCTCACCCGAGCCATGCATCAAGACAAGCTACGAAGTGACACGGAGGGGTAAGTAAAGCATAGCTTGTTGCAAGAGAAAGTTATGTTAAGTGCTATGGTATGTCTTGTTAGTATGTATGTATATGAGTATGTTAAGAATCCGATATGAACATTCTATGATTATGAATATGCTAGGGATATGAATATGATACGAGTTTGAGTACGTTTATGATATGAGTATGAATCCGGTATGCTATGATCATGAATATGCTAAGAATAAGGATATGGATCACGATCATGAATATATTTAAGTTGTTTACATGCTTCCGCTGTTGTATGTTTGATTTATGCGCGCTTTGTTTGAGAGTCTAGACCACCTAGCTTAGGTATGGCTTTTGTTTGTCTCCCGTTCGCTAATGCTTGGTGTATGTATGGATTCTCCATTTCGTTACACGTGTCGGGTTCCAGCGCGAGGGATGTGGTGCCCACCGCTTGGGGTGCTACAAAGAATATTAAGGTTCTAAGATTATTCCCATGCCTTAGTTCTTAATTGAGAGATTGAGTTGTAGTAGGATCGTATTTCACTGATTGTCATTGACTGAAAGGTTCTTTGATTCATTTTGTTATTCGGCTAGGGATCACACACCCATTGCTAGATTACGGTAGTGTGATCTATGAACTGACTGATTAATTATGAGAATTAAGTAATTAGTGTCATTGCTAATCGAATAATGAACCTAAAGGGTCACACAAAAATGTCAGGTCACAAGGGTTTTGGTAGGAAGTTAATTGGATTAACGAAGGATCAAAGTGTTGATCGAAATGGAGCCACAAACACGTGGACTGCTGCCACATATCATGCACACGTGACTACCACATGTCACGCACACATGGCTCCACGCATGGCTTCAAATGTCTGAATTAATTCACACATGAATTCTTTTCTAGATTAATTAATTAAATTATTAATTAATTAATTTTGGTATTTTAATTAATTATGAATTAATTGTTATGTCCAATCGCAAAATAACTAACCCAATAAATAATTAATTATGAATTAAGTTATTTATTGAATAAATTTATTTTTTACTTTATGCTAGATAAAGGTTGAAAAATCAAACTTCCTATTGTAGGAGAGAGAGAAGGATCTCTTGCATTATCTTGGAGAATAAGTTAAGACCTTATTTTCAATTAAAAGATAATAATTAAATAGTGAATTAGTGAGCAAGAAATCAAAGCCCATTAGGTCTAGGAAACCCTAAGGGGGTTCGAGCCCCTCTAGTATCTATACTAGTGGTGGTGCTTCTCTTACACTTTAGACTAACATTCTTGAAGCATTAATTGATTTTGAGAAAATTAAAAGAAAAGTTTTTAAAGAAAATCTCCTAACCAAAACACAATCCATAGAACTAGCATTCTCAATAGCTTGATCGTGATCTAGGACTGGTGTGTATACGCTTTGGAGGATTACCTACTTTGGGATCTTTTCGAGAACCGTTCGAGGGACAATCCGCACGAAGGGTGTTTGATAGGCGGTATCAACATCACTAGAAATCTTCAATCCCCGTAAGTTTCATGTAACCCTTCTTAGATTCGAAACGAACATTACAAGTTTTACGATTCGCTTTTGGAAATTTTTTTAAAATTCCACTATGCAAACTTTGTTTTTTCCTACATTTATATATAGAGAGAGCTCCTGCTCACTCAGTCTTCTAGAGACTGACCCCTCTTTCCACCTCTCCAGTTTTTTGCAGGTTTTCGCTAGGCGGAAGTCGAATCTTAGTGTATCTTTTGAGTCACATTTATACACTTGAGTCACATTTCATTATGTAATGTATCTTATTATATTATTGCGTTGTATTGATATATTGATTGGGCTCGAAAGCCAATTATTTGTTTATTGATGTATATGGATTCGGGACAGGTTGCATGCTTAGTTGAACCCGTTGCTAGGACTGTATGCTATATTGGTATTTACGGTTATATTCATGAAATGGAATTTAGAATGCGTTGATGATATTGAATTGAATTGAGATTTATATTTGATTGTGAATGCGTGCTTGATATTATTGCTCCCGCACCACACATTTCGTATTCTCTGATTGATTGGTACAGGGTTAGAATCCGCCTAGCTAGGAATGTTGTTACTTTGTCACCCGTTCGCTATGAGTCCGGTTCGTATATGGATTACCCATTTCATGCCTGGACTAGGCTTATGGTGCGGGGGATGTGGTGCCTATCGTTGCGGGTGCTTCAATACCGGTGTAGAACATGAGCAAAGCTTATTTAAAATACAAACATGCTCATGACTAAGTGTCCCTAGAATCAGTTCTGACCTAATATGGATGACACCTTAATGCTCCAATATACCTCTAGGTGTCGTTCCATCGCTTCCCGAATGCATGCGTTTAAAATAGGTGAGAGGTCAGTTAAAATGACTATGTGAAGGTGTATATTAACTTTAAGAAGATCTCGGTCTAAAATAGTAGCAATAGGATATAACAATATAATCCTGTTCATGATTGATTTTAGAATAATAGGGACAGGGATACTAGAAATGTTTGTGAAAACATGAACCATTTTTAGAAAGAGTTTAATACCCACAAGCTAGGCCTCTACAACCGTAAGTCCTTAAACTTGATAAAAAGTAACGGAGCTGACCAGGGCACCGATACTTTAATAAAATTAAATATGATAATACCCCCGCTACTCCAATGTCATGGGGAGCTACCCCTAAGTGGCTATAACAATAATCGAGATGATACTGCCTCTCCCTATCACTTGGTGTGGAGCAACTAACCTCCAGTTAAACCATCGCCAAGATTTATGTGGCGGTCAGTATAATAATAACCCTTGGCCGATACCTTCTGGGTTAATTACTTCTATGGGTGCCACCGCAGATGGAGCGGAGGCTTCCTCCCATTGCAGATTTAGAATTGTTAGTTGTTGAAGCGGCCATGAAAAGTCCAGATCTAGTTTCCTCACGTCTATAACTCAAAGTTCCCACAGGCGATGCCAGATGATGCATTCAGAAAATTGCACCACCCTCTTTATACGGGAGCTTTGAACTATGAGAACTGTGAAAATAATTATTGAAGAAGAGAAACCTGCAAGAATAATAATTAATGGAGAAAAAGACTTGCAAAACAAAGATTAAGATATGTGCGTAATAAAATAATAATAATAATAATAATACGAATAAGAGCAAAAAAGAGATAAAGTAACGAAAAGAAAAGAGGACTCTTCCTATTTTTAGGGGGGTGGAGGGTGGGGAGTCGTTGAGCGAAAGTGGGATAGTAGATAGATATCTTCTCTCCACTATCTGTTACATCAGATAAAGCCTAGAATTTAAGTTAATACAAACATTGGGAAATTCCCTCTATCGTGATGAAACTAATCTGACTGAAATTCAGGGATTAAGACTTGGTAAAATTCACTCTTGATCAGGTCTTCTATTTCCGCAGGAATCCACTTGACGTAAGCTTTTCAGGAATCCGCTTATTATGTGTTCCTCCTTCGGTCGTGCGTTCCTCAGGAATCAATACGGGCTGTCTTCTCAAGACATTTGACTGAGTTAGTCTTCTTATTGGGCTTGGGCGTATGAGTTGGCTAGTTCCTCTTAGGATCATCTTCTTACTTGTGCTTGATGGGCTTGTCCGCAAAATGGGCTGAGCCCCAAAAGATAGTGAAAATAGGATGCATCATCAAGTATTTAGGGAAATACTGTCGAAGCCCACACTCCAAGGTCAAACCGCGGATATTGTGGAGAAGCTCTGCTGGTTTCACAAAAAGCAAAGGGGTGCTGGAAAATGTCGTTGATAGCCATAATTGGTGTATGGTAATATTTTACAGTTATACTGTTACTATGAATGATAAATTATATGCTTTTAAATGTTAATTGCATATTGTGTTTAGAAATGTCAATGCATGTATATACTAGAGTTGTTCTGGCCTAATGTTCCGCTGCTTATTAAAATGGTTTAGAAATATTTTGATAACTGTATTATGGGAAATTTTTTGAAGTATGGTCCCATACTTTACTCTCTTTGGGCCCGCTACAGTAGTATTACGCACGTATCAACTATACACTTTATACCCCATGAAACAAGGTGATCCTTCTTAAGGGCGTAAACACACTAGCAAGCCTTAAGTGAGTCAATTCGACACTCCCACTGTCTGTTGGACTCATCGGCTTGGAGTGATTTCTAATCTTAGCTTTTATGATTAGAGCTAGTTTCATGAATCATTTAACCTAAATGATTGATCCTATAAGCTTGTTAGATCTTATATATGTGCAGTTAAAATAAAACATACAATCAAACAAGAGCATATAACGAAGTATTGTGTTATAATTGAATTAGTTCGTTTATTACTCAAAGATTATCTATGATTTACAATAGGATAGCACTAAGCAGATTACATACTGGCTTTTAGGGCACTATTCCTAACATTGTGTCCGGTCCGGACAGTGTCCCAAAACTAGCGGGCCAAAAAAACTAGCCAGTTAACTGATAGTTTTGGCCCTAATAATCGGACTAAAGCACCGGTTCATGCATAGCTTACCTTTTACCTTCGTTTTTAGCAGAGAGAGATAGAAAGAGAGAGAGAGCGTGGTTATTTGACATTTTAATGTACGAGAATTATTGGATGAGAACAGAGACACCACCATGATTGCTTGACATTTTACAGTAATTGTTAGATGAGATTGAGAAGTATGAGAACTGTAGATCAAAGTGATAAATCAATAGATGTTGTGTGGTGGAATCTATATCTCAACTTTCTAACTTATAATGGGTGTTGGGCTTTTGGGCTTTTAGGTTTCGATAAATATATGTGCCATGACCATGGATTAACCACCATTAGAGTGTATTTTCATATGGTTGATTTTGGTGGGGAGCATGCAAACTAGCTTAGATAATCTAAACTTGTGTGTTTGTTGGCTAGGGTCGGTGTCCTTTTCATGCTTAATGTTGTCGTTAAATTAAATCTTGAGATTATATTTACGAGGTTGTTTTTCAATTCGGGAGATGATTAATGATTGTATTCGAACCACCGAAAAAGTTAGGATGAGATTGTTAGAGCATGGCCGGCCTGTTGTAGGGTTATAAGCTTATTATTATATTGAAGATCGAATCAAAAGCATGAATCAAGAAAATTTCTTGACGAGAGTTCTATTTCTCAAATCACCTTAAGTTTATGTTCTCCTTCTAGTTACTTAAATTCAGCTTATTATTTAATTTTCTGCACTTTAGTTTTTTCTTTAGCCTCCCTCCTTTATTTTTGTTATTTTGTTTCCTTGGTTATCGAAGATTTACAGAACTATCCAGTCCTTGTGGGGTTGACCCTTTACCACCGTACATGATTTATTGTGATTAGAAGTTTAGGAATTAATTTTGGTGAATTCGGCACCCATCGAAATTGCACCATAGGATTTGCTCGAGTCGGCGTGCGGAAAAAGGAAAATCCATCCCCATATTGTGGACATCTCCATAAGGGATTGAGGCATGGTGGGGTTCGCCACAAGAGGTTGTGCGTGAAGTGCCACTGCATAAGAGGGCTATTACCCAACACCGACAACCGCAGCTTGTGGAATCAGATGGACAGTGACTATCAATTTGGTGGGAAGAAAGCCAGCCACGACTGGTCAACGACCATAGAGGTTGGAAGGGATGGCCAAGTAGACACGTGCGGTGCCGGCGGCAAGGCACCCTCTCATGGTGTGAACTAGGGTTGACGATTCTCCTCTGATTTATGATGCGAGAGTTTTTCTTACGCTTGGCGTTCACCTTTGTAAAATAAAAAATATTTTGAGGGTTATGTTGTCTAATGAAAATTTGAAGGGTACTTGCAAACAATAATATAACTTATATACCATTAAAACTAATCCAAATTGTAATTTAATATTTTTGTTAATTTCTTATAACAAGAAATATGAGGATACATCTAGGGCTGTAAATGGATATTCGAAAATCCGATATCCGCCCGCATCCGAATTCGTTTACAGAGGATATTATCCGAATCCGTCTCAAGAGGATATTATCCGTATTCGATTATAGACATCCGAATTATAAACGGATAAGGATATGGTAATAAGGCATCCGATCCGTTTAACATCCGATCCGTTTCATTATCCGTTATCCGATTTATCCGTAATCCGTATCCGATAAATAATGTATTATATTAAAATATATACACAAAACTGTGTACGTATGATAGATTATTAGTATTAAGTAAATTTTTGTGCGCATTTATTAAAGAAAAACCTTAGGTTTTATTAGTAACTATATGTTCACGTCAATATTCATATAGAGATAATATAATTAACATATATTATGTTATTAATAAAAATATTATATTTCAAACTAATTATATGATAAAATTTATAATTTCACCACATTTATACATTCGCTAAAACATAAAAATGATCTATATAGATATATTTATTATTTCTCTATTCGTCTAAAATATATATATTCAAAGTTAAATAATTTATCTGTAAATGAATAGTTGATAATCTGATTAAAAGTTCGAAGTTATATAAATAAATAATTTATGTAAAATTTTGAATAGTTGAAAATCCGATTAAAATCCGAATCCGTCCGAATCCGCCTTGTATCCGTATAAAAAGGATATTATCCGAATTCAATTTAAAAGGATATTATCCGTATCCGTCCGAATCATAAACGGATAAGGATATGGTAATCATACATCCGATCCGTTTATTATCCGTTTACACCCCTAGATACATCCCTAATAATTTAACCTAAGAAATAAAATCTAACAGCAAATCACACTCCAAATCTACACTACACCGCGCCACCATCCAGACTCTGAATATATAGCAAAAATATGCTATATATAAAGCTCAATACACTTAGATCTGAGCAAGGAGTTGCTGATTCCCCATTTCCGCCTGAAGGCGAGCTTCATACTTGCAGTTCATGTGGAAGATTTTATTGGTTTGCGGTTTGACTCTTGTATTTTAGGGCGATTTTCAAGCCCAATGTCATCATCTGATCACAAAGTCCGGCTCAATCCGTTGAAGATCAATTCACAGGAATCAGAATTGGCAGCTGAATCGCAGATTTCGGTTCCTGATTTCAGGGATTCGACAGCAGCCACCCAGAGTCCCAATTATTCCTGCCAGCATTTGTCGGAACTCCGATCCCAACTGGGTCCGAATCCGTTCCGAAATCTTCTGGAGTGCATACGCGTCCGCCCGCTCGGCCGCGCCTCCATCTGCCGCGGCCAAAGCATCCGGTGCGGCTATTGTGGCCGCTCACCGACGCGTCTCTACGCCTGCGTCTCATGCTCCACCGTCGCGTGCGGCGCGCATGCTCCGCAGCACGCGGAGGAAACCTCACACCACGTGGCGGTGGACGTGGATCGGGCGGAGCTATTCTGCTGCGCGTGCGGAGACCAAGTCTATGACCGTGATTTCGACGCCGTCGTTGTGGCGGTCGCCGTCGGAGATGGGCCCATGCCCCCTCCGGAGAATTTGAGGAAGCGGCGGCGCGTGGATTATAAACCGTGGACTCCGGATCTCCAGGAGCAGGCATTGATTGCGGATAACTCAAGCCCTTTGCCACCAAGTCAGCTTGGCGGTGACTCGGTGAGCGGAGTCGGAGTTGACTCGGGCCATCTCCCCTGGGGATTGAGAGGGCTCACCAATCTCGGGAATACATGTTTTATGAACTCAGTTTTGCAAGTGTTTCTTCATACGCCTCCATTGAGGAACTATTTCCTAAGTGATAAGCATAACCGGTTTTATTGCGAGAGAGAAAATAAGACCATCATTACTCGAAAGAGTGAGATCACTAAAGGCAATAAAAATGTGCAATTGTGTCTAGCTTGTGACTTGGATGCCATTTTCTCGGCAGTGTTCTCTGGCGATCGGATGCCCTACAGCCCAGCAAAGTTCTTATACAGGTCTACATAATTTCTGTTGGGTTTGGGGTGGATAAAGATTGAAAATTTTCTACTAAATGTCATTCCTTTTCTCGTTTGACTGTTTCCCTCAACCCAAAAATTTCTCAGTTGCTAATTCTTTAAACTGATTTCCATTTGTGTGAATCAATGAATATTTTTTTCCATTGCGTTGTGTTTAATGTTTTGTCGACAAAATTTTGGCCGTTAATATGAGATTCAGTATGTCTTATTTATTTTTATCTCTGCACTTGATATTTTTGTCCTTTTATTGCCCACATTTGTGAGTAGATATAATTTACTTTAGGTTTTGATGTAGATGCTCATATGTCCTGCTTTTTTGTGCTATAGTTGGTGGCAGCATGCATCAAATCTTGCAAGTTATGAACAGCAGGATGCACATGAATTTTTCATTTCCATGCTTGACGGCATTCATGAAAAAATGCAGAAGGACAGGCGCAAGCCCCATAGTCAAGGTAAGAGGAAACATTCAGTTTATTTTGCTGATTGTCTTGAGCCTTCTTCTCCTGATTATGAAGTATGAATTTAGAGCAGGCAAATCAAGATTGACAAGAAGCTTGTTTTCGTTCTCCCAAGATTATTCAACAATGATGCATATACCTTAAAATTTGGGTCCTACATGATATTTCTACTTTGTTCGTTTTTTGTTTGAGCCTTATTTTCTAAAAGAGCTTTACTTTTTTACCTGGGTCCCGGCTATGGTTGGAATTGTTATGTAATATTTCAGATTGCAAATCCTTTTGTTTTTGAACCACCACAATTCTAAGAACTTTTAGGCACTGCTGGCGAATATGGATGCAGAGTTTTGCTTTGAATAAATTATTTACTGATCCTTCAGTTAGTATTGTGTTAAGTGCTGGGAGGCAGTTAAAAAATATACTCAATGAAATTCTCATAGCTTATACCATCCTATGTGTGACCGCAGAAGTGCATGATTGGCAATGAAAAGAGGACAAGTATGACTTTTCTTCTTTTCCTTTTGGACATGCATGGCTATGGATGGTCTAGACTCTAGTAATTAACCGAGGACTATTATATTTCATGCTGTTTTGGGTCACCTATGATGGCTCAACATCGGTGAGAATGTAGCTTAACAGTTCTAGAAATCCCTCTTACACCGTCCTACTATTTCGTAGATAGTTTCTCATCTGATCTAGGCAATACCCAGATACTAAGTAACAACAATTTGTAAATGCAGGATACGAGTCTAGGTTTCCCAATTGCCTTAGTCATTGATATTGCCAACTGCTGACAGATTTAGGGCCCATATACAAACTGCAAGCTGGCCATCTGCTTCACTCCTGTAAGTCTCACTTACTTTGGTGCCCTTGCCTTTCATCTAGGGTTCTTGGGTCATTTTATTCATTTACTAACTCCGGCTTAGAGTCCTTGCACTGAAGATGAATATTCAATTCATTAGGTTGGTCCCAATCGAATTCTTTCAGATGTGGTGTTGGCTAAAATCTCGCTGCACCTCTCCACTTGGTTAGACTTAGATGCTGCCCTACCTTGTGGAGAATATTATTAGATAGAGTCACCTAAGGCTGCAGACATTGGAGGTGTTTTGGATATATGTACCTGGTGGTTCTCTTACATTAAATGGGACCTGTCTGACAATAATTAAGGTGTGACTCACGAGTCATTTGGAGATGTGAAAGATGTTTGTTCCATTTATGAGTTTAACTTATTTTCTCTCTCGCCCTTTGATGATACAATGCCTCAACCATTTCAATCATATAAACTATTATGATATATGTTGAAAATAACATCCTTGTATATTCGGAACTATGAGAAGGGACAAAATTGCCAATAAGTTACAATTCTCAAGAACTAATTCCTACATATCAAATCAATGGAATCTCAAAAGACTCAAAAGCATTCTTTTTGTTATCTACTAAATGTGTTTATTTTGTAATACCATCCTAAATTGTCTTCTGCAAATCTGAATCTGAGAGAACGTATTTTCATTCCCACAAACCCATGAGCTGCACATTATGTCTTGTTCTTGTATTTTTAACTCTGAAAATGGGTTACTTTTTTTGGGAGTTATATATGTCCCAATGAAGTTAATAGTATTTTGTCTGCATGTTCTGCAATGCAGGCACTGGAGATTGTTGTATTGCTCACCGTGTATTTTCCGGCATATTGAGATCTGATGTCATGTGCACATCCTGTGGTTTCACATCCACAACATACGATCCATGTGTCGATATCTCATTGGACTTGGAGCAACCAATTCATGTGGGTCCCACAAAATCATCCTCCACAAAATCCAATCATTATGCCAATCACAATGCGGATTCCCAGAGCCCCAGTGTTTCCACTTTAGTGGGATGTCTTGATCGTTTCACAAGACCTGAGAGATTGGGGTCTGACCAAAAATTCTTTTGCCAGCATTGTCAAGTGAGGCAGGAATCTCTCAAACAGATGTCTATAAGAAAGCTTCCTCTCGTTTCTTGCTTTCACATTAAACGGTTTGAGCATTCTCCAATTCGTAAAATGTCGAGAAAGATCGACAGATATTTACAGTTCCCTCTTTCTTTGGATATGGCTCCTTATCTCTCATCCTCTATTCTCAGAAGTAGGTATGGGAACAGAATCTTCCCATTTGATGGGGAGGACCAAGATACTTGTAGTGATTCTTCGTCACAGTTTGAGCTGTTTGCTGTCATTACACACTCGGGTAAACTTGAAGCTGGTCATTATGTTACTTACTTGAGATTTGGCAATCAATGGTACAAATGTGATGATGCATGGATCACTCAAGTGAATGATGATATTGTTAGGGCTGTACAAGGATACATGATGTTCTATGTGCAGAAAATGCTTTATTACAAAGCAAGTGAAATGATAGGTGCTGTGTGAGAAGCTTGTTTGGTGAGAATCAAAGGGATTATTACCAAAACCAACCCCCATGGTTTGCCCCAATTACAAGAAACACCCCTCCATGAATTGAAATCACATTTACCTGCCATTGGGTTTGCCAATTATAAGAGAATGTCTATATCTTTTGGTGTCACGGGTGCTAAATGTAATTTCAATCGACAGAGGGGTTTCTTTGTACTTCAGTCAAATCTTACGGGGATTAATGATGCCAACATCAGATGTCTTTGTGCTGTACTGAAACCTTTATACCATACACTACAACGAAATATCTCGAGGAACCAAGACCAGGATTTCTGGTTACTTTTTGGTGAAGTCAATGCTGCTACCTCCTGCTTCCAGTTGCATCTTGATGAGCATATTTTGATTTGGCTGGACATTTTATGTCTAAAATATCTAAGATCTGGGCCTACATATTCACTTCAAGAAAATTTGTTAAACCCAGAATCATACACTTCAATATGATCTGTTTCAATTTTTTGTCTTTCTCCATTGCTAATTTTATTGCAGGTGATGACTCTACAAAATTTAGTGTTTAGTATAAAAGCTCAAAGAGGATCCTATACAATTAACTCTGTATCGGTGAGCTACTGATTAAAGAATTGTGTATCGTGTACTGATCATTTCATAACTGATTGTTAAACTTTATTTGCTGCCAAACCGGCTCGTTTAGGTCTGCTTTTGTGTGGTTTTGGCTTGATTATTTTATGCAACTCTTTAGAGGTAACAGATGAAGGTTTCTTTAGTAAGTACCACCTTAGGTGATTTTGTGACCTCTTATTGTTTTAAATTCTTCTTTGGGAAGGCTTGAGATAAAAGTCTTAAACATGTTGGTCCCGTAAATTCTTGTTTGAGAAGGTTACAAGGTTACAAGGATTTGAACTCCGACTACGCCATTGGATTCGTTTCGACGATTCAAGTCCAATGGAGCTAGCCTTGCATTTTTCTGAAGCCGTTTGAGCCCTTTTTAATTTAAAATCTGATCCGAATGGACCGAATTTAACTTGAACCGACCCGTTTCAGACCTTTAAGGGCTGAAATTAAACCCTTGTCTCCACCATTTTATCACACGTTTCAGCCCCAATTGTAGAGAAGAGAAGAAGAAATCTCCACCCTAGCCATTTTCACCCAAAGAGCTCAAGATCTCCTTCGTCTTCCACTCCGTCAACGATCCGAGGTAAGATCCGAACTCTCCATGACATGAGCATCATTTTTATACCACTCTTACATCTTGATTCCATGAATTTGTGGTTGAATGAGGAAGATGATGAATAGTGGAATTTGTATGAAAATGAAAACCATGTCTTGAATCTTGGATTAATTGCGCTAAATGTGATATATGTTGCATATATGAAATAGATGAATGCATTTAGGATGATATCTTGCTTGGTTGTTGAAGAATTTGAGAAACACCATTTTTGGAGTTTGAAGGTGAGTTCATGGGAACTAATGGAATTCTTGATTTCATGTCCAAATCTTGTGTTTAAGTATGTATTCATGTGTTTAAGGTTTTATTTCTTGCTTTAGAGTTGGTTTTTCAAGCAATTTTGGATGACTGATGTGCTTTGTTGCTTCATTGTTTCCATTCGTTCGTGCCCTATTTTGCTGGCAATTTTTTTTGCTACTGCTCTAGGATCCACAACCGTGGATTTTCATGGAGGAAAAATCCACGGGCGTGGATTGCTTCCACAGGATTTCGGGAAGGTTTCCACGGCCGTGGATCTTGCCCTATTCCCCTAGTTTGGCTCTGAACTTCGTTTTAATCGTTTTCCTTCCGATTTATTTTGTTTTTACCCACCCCAAGAATGATCCTAACATGTTATATGCTTATGAATTGATATGTTATGATGAGTTATGGGATTATATGGTATGTTAATTGTATGAAAACATGTTAAATGTATGTATTTGTTTCACTGATGAACGTTTGTTGCTCGCATCGCATCGTATGCATTCATACGCATTCGCCGAGCGTCTATATAGTTCATTTTGAGTCTAAGTATTGTCTCTTGTGTTTAGTTTGTTTATGAGGAGCAGCCCATTGGTGTCAAGCCGCTTCGTAGGTGTCGAGCCCATCGGTTCAACTTAATTCGAACTTAAATAAATAGAATATATAATAGAAGAAAAAATATATATATATTTATCATGATATTCCCAGTTCCGATGGACTGAACATGTAGAGCATTCGGAGTTTTTTGACAATACATACATACATATATATGTATCAAAATTTAATAATTATTAAATGAAAAGATTAAAATTAATATTAATAAACAATAAAAGACACAATGATATTTAATATATGAATGTTTTTTAAATGATACAATCATTGGGATTAATAGTTGTGATTGAATGGTTATTGTTTTATACCAAAATATATATTGGGTAATATTGTATATTTTAAAGTTAATAAAAAATACGTCATATTAATTAACAACAAAATGTGAAAAGATAAGCACAATTTTGAAGAAATATATCATCATCCATAATAGAAATGCATGAAACTCATAATTTAGTCCGTTGGCACAGGATTTAGTCATGGAGTTAATTACCTAAAAACCCTTGTGTTACTCGAAATTCTTATAAAAAAACCCTGAGTTTAAAAAATACAATAGATAACCCTGTATTTTTTAAAATAAATTCACCGCCCGTTCACCTCAAATAGTCAACGAAAAAGAACTAAATTCCTATTATACCCTTATTGTTCTGGACATATAATATTGTTAAAATCATTTTTTAATTTAGGATAAATATTATATTAATAAATAAAATAAATTTTAAATTATATATTATATATATTAGAAAGTATTATAATATATATATATTCATAGAGAGACAGTGTGTATATATAATTTATATGTATATACATATAAACACAGTACACATATATATATCTTCAATCTTCAAGTTGGTGGATCCAGTCCACCACATCGCCGTCTGATGGGTGTCGAGGCCACCAAAAATAAAGTCCCAAGTACCGAATACAAATAAATTATAAATAGTGGTAAAAGGGGTCGATCCACGAAAAGATTGGACAATATTGTGACTTTCTAATAAACCGAGGAACGTGTCAAAACTATTAGAGGGGGGATTTTAAGATTTTTGACTAAATTAATAACAATTAAACTAAAAAATTAACCAGGAATAATTAAACTAGCTAAATATCAAAGTAAGCTTAAGTAATTCAATGGATAAAAATTAGTTGGGAAATTCCTGATCATGCATAGACTACGAATATCGACACAAGATTTTAATCGGTTGAATGCTAGACTAGCTATGGTTACTAACTACCTCTGGCTCCCTCGTTTCTTCTTAGTTTTAGAGTAATTAAAGAAACTCTTAAAAATTACTCCATAATTAATCGATAACCTTTTCGAGACTCTCTCCAAGATTCAATCAATTAACAGATTTGAGTACCAAAGAAACACTAATCCTAACCGGTTATGTATAGACTCCTGCTTCACTCAACTAGACCGTAAACTCCTCGACACGAAATCAGACAAGCATTATGTCCTAGTATCGATTGCTACAAATTCTAAGTATTTAGCTAACATCACCAAATGAATTAGATAGCTATATGCAAATTAACAATTCAAGATTTGGTCAGAATCAAAGAACTAATTAACAAACAATGACAAGAAAACGAAAGCAATACGGATAGCATAAACCAACTAATTGAAATAGATTAGTCTCACGAATCTAGCATAATTATTCAGAAGTTCCCAATTAATACGAAACCTAGCTACTCATACTAAATTGAACAAACGAAATTTGGAATAAAACCAACATAGCCTTGAGAAAAAGAATAAACTAAAGGAAAGAGATAAACTAGTTGTTGTAGCGTTCTCTTCTGCGTAAAGAGCGTGTTGTATCTCGTGAGTCCTCCAATTGTTGCGTCACTGCTGCGTTTATGTAGTGTGAGGTGCTCTTAATTCCCTTAACATGATCTTCCAACGTTCTTAACCCATTCCAGAATATAAATGCAATCCGAGCCACGTTCTTCCCCCATTCAATGTATGTAACTCCCACAAAATTATAGGGCTTGGACTTTTGTGGAAATCTCAAGTAGTGGGCTTGCAGCTTATGAATTAAAGGGCCTCTTCCCAAGCAGGGACGGACCTACAGGGGGGCTGGGGGTGGCCCCCGCCCCGCCTAAATTTTGAAAATTTTCATTTTTCATCTATATTTTTTAGAAAAATTTTATTTTTACCCCCTTATTTTAGATTTTCGACCCCCCCCCCCCCCCCCCCCCCCAATTTTAAAAAATTTCTTTTACTACTTATATATTTTAGAAAATTTTATATTTTTGCCCCCCTTATTTTAGATTTTCATCCCCCTATTTATAGATTTACCTCTTTTATTTTAAAATAAATTACGATTTCACCACTCTTAAAAAAATATTATTTATATTTTTAATATTATGAATTTTCGCTCCCCTCGTTGCAAATTCTGGCTCCGTCCCTGTTCCCAAGTATATTTGACTGCGTGCATGGGTTCTTCAAATCAAAGCCTAAGATGTATGGAAGTGGGCCCCAAAGGAATGTAATGTGTAGAGAGAGAGAGAGTCCAAGGTTGCATCAATCTTCTAATATTGTAGTCGAACGCCAAAGTGGTGTATGGCAGTCCATTTTTCCCAAACTATATTTTCCAACAAGAAAACATACAAAGCAATTAAATATCCATAATTTATATAAAACTATGGGACAAGATATAACAATTTAATCTATCCTATATTATTAAGTATCAGGGTGTCTTGGACTCTTTCCTTTTCTACCCTTAGACTTTTTAAATTTTTTTATTTATTTATTAACGTATTATACCTGAATTAATGGACTCTTTTATTTCAACAGTTTTTTTTGCTTAATCTCTTCCCCATTCATTGAACTCTTTAAATTATTTTCTTATTCATTTATTTATTATTTATTCATTTACGGCTCCAACACCATCTTCATTATTTCACTTTTCTCTCACTCTACTTCAATTCTTTTTTTTTCTTTAATGTATAATTTTTATCTTTTTCTCCTTATATTTTATATCTTTTATTTCTCATAATTTAATAATTATATTAAAATTGATTATAGAATAAATATCAATATAAAAATTAATTTTAATATATTTAATAATTGTATTATTTTTATTTACACACGCAACGAGTGTGCGGCATTTACTAGTCTCAATAATTAGACAATTATGTGACTTATCACCACATCGTCGCCGCCGGCTCCAAGCCATCACACCGCCATCGGGAACACCGCCTTCACTCACCACTACCATTCTCCTCAGGTGGAACTCGATTTCCACCGCCGTCACCCTTCTCCATCGTTGTCGTTGTCACGGCACCGCCACCGTCACCCACCGCCTTCATCCTCCTCCAATCGAACTAGATCTCCACCATCGCCGCCTCTCCTCCGATAGAACCAGATCTACCCGCAGGCCACCACACTCGTCGCCGGAAATGCCACCTTCACCCACCACTACAATCCTACCTCCTCAGGTTGAACCAGATCTAAAAAACATCATCGCCATCGCCGCCACCCTTAGATCGAACCAAATCTACAAACACCGTCGTCGCTGCCACCTACCAACTCCATTCTTCTCCTCCGATCTGCGATACTGTGGCGGTAGTAGCCCGATTTTGGTGGAGGTAGCGCGAGGATGACGGTGGCATCTTCGTCTTCATCGGAGAAGGCGGCATGTCCATTTTCTGGTTTTCTTTTTCCGGCGACTCAGAGATTTCTGAGTACGTCTTCTTCCGTTTTTTTCTTCTTCCTTTTCTTTTTTTTTTTTAATTATAATTTTTATATAAAATTTCTTAATGTGTTAATATAAATTATATTTATATATTAAATATTATTTATAAAATGTATTGTTTATCTCTCTGTATATAACTATGTAAAAAATAAAAAATAAAAAAAATAAAAAAAAGCTATGTATATATATATATATATATAATACATGGATAAAATTGTCATTTTAGATGAAAAAGTGAAAAAAAATTCAATCCTACTTGCAGTCAACGCGTGTGAAATACACGAGGGTTTTCTTTACATATTTTAAAAAACATAAGATTTTTTATTATTATTTTTTTTTTATAGGGTTTTTTTGTGCGATATTCATGTAGCACAGGGAGTACAATTTTCTCTTTAATCATGTCTTCGGTGTCATGTTAAAGTAATATATCATCATCAATTCCTCGGTTTTCCACAGCGGAAAATTCCAATTTTATTAATCAACGACCTGGTCACCTCGAGTGCCTTAAATTGACCATTTATGGTCAAAGGATTTACTAATAGAAAAATATTTTGTGTTGACGTTTAATTTTATTTTATTTATTTTTTATTTTATTTTACAATTATGTAATGTGGTATTTTTGACAATATGTTGGCTAATTAACACTTGCATTGTTAAAGGGTTTGAGATCGAGAATTAAAAGATGCCTCCTTTCTAATGTGTTTGATACGTAAATCTCCTCCTAATGGAATTTTTTTAATAAATGGATTTCCATTTTTTAATCTTTTAAAGAAGTTGACAAAATTCATTTATTGTAATTTAATTAGTCTTTTTTTTTTTTTTTGGGTAGCATTTTTATTTAGTCATTACTAAACCAAGCCACTTGATGGGTCTAAATATAAGGAGATCAGAATCAGATCACTTTAAGATTTGTTTGATGTGGGGAAACATAGTAAGCTTCGTCAGAAAAGTTGGGGGTTCAACCTGCTAGGACAAACGCCACAGAAAGAAAAGTCAGAACTCAGAAGGCCAAGCTGGGGAGACTGGGGGTAATTCCCAGTTTGGCTCTCCGACGCTCAAGTCAGATGACGATGATGAGAAGATGAAACTTAAAAAATTGCAAAGTTTCAGTAATGAGGTGTTGCTTACAGTGGAGGAGATGAAGTCTCCTATTTATAGTTGAGGGTCAGGGACCCTTTAGTAATTTGACCCTTGTGGTCCTGCCCTAATGTTGCCCTAACACGTGGCGTAATGGGGAGAAACCTAGGAGGAATCCCCTGCAAAAGCTGGCGAAAAGGTGGTGCAGGCAACAGTGGCAGGTGCGCGGGTGTGTACGTGGTGTCAGAGAGCCGTTTTGGGATGGTAACGAGGGTCAGATGCACGCTCGTGTTTACCATGAGCCTGATGTCCTTGCTGGTCCGAGGGTGGATTTGGGGGCCAAGGCTGTGAGAGGAGGGGAGCTTTGCCATTCTGTCCGTTAGCATGACAATGCTTCAACCGAGGGTAAAATGCGCGAGTGACGCTCGTATGAGAGCTACAAAGAGTGCCACGCGTCTAGTGGCAATGGTGCCACGTGTCAAAACGTGGACGGAGCGCGCCATTGGGGAATAAGGGCGCTCAAAGGTGGCTTGCTGGGGACCAGGTGGCCACGCGTCCATCGTAGATGGTGCCACGTGTCAGAACGTGGGCCCTGTGTGTTTTGGTCCCATCATTTTGCCCCCCAATTCTGGAGTCCTTAGTATAAGGACTGTAGAATTCAAATTCTTCATAATCTTCCGAGGGCGACGCTCGTGAGAAGAGGTGGCGTGTTGTGAAATCTCTTTTCTGATCAAGCATTAAATACGATCCCTTCAATTGACCGCTCGAGGAGCCGGGCATTAAATGCTCCCAGGCGCGTGGGCGTGATTATCCCAGAAAGTGGCGCGTGAATCTCGGGACGTGTGTGACGGTTCCCAAAAGTGGGAGGTTACCTAGGCGGGAAATGATTGCACTTTGAAATTAATGCCAAAAGCGCATCAAACATACAAGTGCGGAAAGTCCGCACACGGGCCAAATAATAGCGAACGAGAGACAAACAAAATCATACCTAAGCTAGGCGGTCTAGACCCTAAAGCAGAGCGTGCAACAATCAAACATACAAGTGTGGAAGCGATTAACCAAAACATTTATCCAACATGCATCAACCTCACTTACTAATCATAAGCATATACATGTCCACCACGGGCCAAAAGAAGAAGTAAAAAGATTCAAACTTCCAAGAACATATCTAACAAGTGTATCAAAGGTACAAGAATGTAAATCATAAGTACAAATAAAATGCAGACTCGAGCTACGACATAAGTATGATATTACTGGCACACTTGCCGCCTAGCTTGAACCTCGCAATTGTACTTGCAACTCAAAGAAAGGAGGAAAAAAAAAAAGAAAACAACAATGAGGGTCAGTCCTAATGACTGGGGAGGGGGCCAACACACACCCCCTTACATATTCATATACGAGCAAAGCAAAGATCAAACCAAAAGCTCATGAACCGGGGTATGGTTTTTGCAATCTAAAACATTTTCCCGTGATAATAGATATATATAAAGAGTTTAGGGTTGAAGGCCAAATCAACCAAGTTACCAAAATCCATTCCCGTTTCACAAACCAAATCTAATTCAAACTAACTCGGCAAGTACGAGTTCTCCCTCCAAGCTTCTCAAACTCAAACGTACCCAAATTCAAATTCAAACAAACAAACCACCCTTACGCCAAATGATGGAAAAGGTTGCAAGCCGTAAACCATCGATTCAAATTCCAATGTCTCGAGATAGGGTTTAATTACTTCCCTGCACCTTCGATGGGGTTACCACCGACTCAAGAGAACCCTCCTTCTCCTCGACCTCTCGAGGTTGGATGAGTCCTCTCAAAGTGGAGACATGAACAAGAGGTGTGTCTGGAGACCCTGTCGAACCACCAAAAATAAATACCCAAATACCAAATACAATTAAATTGCAAATAAGGGCAAAGGGGGTCGATCAATGGAGATTAGACGAAATCGTGACTTTCAATTAAACCAAGGAACGAATGCAAACAACCAAAAAGGGGGTTTTTGAGATTTTTAACTAAACTACTAAACAATGAAACTAAACAATTAACAAGGACTAAACTAAAACTCAGGTTAAATTCAAATAAGTATTCAATGGAAAACAAGTAGTTACGAAATTCCTAATCATGCATAGACTATGATAATCGACTCAAGATTTTCTTTGGTTAAAGCTAGATTAGCTATAGTTACCAATTGCCTCTGTCTCCCTCGTTTCTTCTTAGTTTTAGAATAATCAAATGAACTCCTAAAAATTATTCCCTAACTAATTAATAACCTTTTCAAGACTCTCTCCAAGATTCAATTAATTAATTGCATTAAGAACTAAAGAAACACTAATCCTAACCGGTTAGGCATAAACTCATGCTTCACTTAATTAGATCGCAAGTTCCTCGACACGAAATCAGACAATCATTATATCCTAGTGTCGATTGCTACAAATGCTAATAATTTAGCTAACACCGCCGAATTAATTAGCTAGCTGCATGCATATTAACAATTTGAGTTTATTACACCAAAAACCTTGTGATATACATAATTAGCACTCAGAACCCTGTGATTGAAAATTCTCAAAGCGAACCCTGTGATTGTAATAAATTAGCACTCAATTAGCATTTCAAACCCTACAGCCGTGGTTATAGGGTTTTGAGTGCTAACTTTATTACAATCATAGGGTTTTCAGTGCTAATTTATATAATCACAGGGTTCTCTTTGAGAATTTTCAAATCACAGAGTTCGGAGTGCTAATTAGATATATCACAGGGGGTGACCGTGCAAAAAACTCTTAACAATTCCAAGTTTGGGCCCTAATCGAAGAATTAATTAAGAAATATTGGTATGAAAACGAGAACAATACGAATAACATAAACCAAATAATTTAGAACAAATCAGTCTCACAAGTCTAGCATGAAATTCAGAATTCCCTAACTATAATGAAACTAGCAAGTCATGAAGGAATGAAATAAACAAAGTCTCTAATCCATCATAGTCGTGAAAACGAAAGAAAAAGAAGGAAAAAAGAATAAAACTAGTTGCTGCGTGAAATCTCTTCCTCGCTCCAAGTCGCGCTGCTGCTGCGTGAAATTTCTGTGTGTAAAGCTTGTCCTTCAGTCCCCGTTTCGTGCTTCTTTTATCCCCAATCTCTTCTCCTACGTTCTCTCCAAGTTTGCCCACTATCTCTCACGTGCCTTGACAATTACTGCCTCCCAAAAATAGTCAGAATGTAGCCAAAAATAAAGTTATGAGTGCATAGGATCTCTCCAGTCAATTACGTGACTGACTTCAACTTGAATTCCAAAAAGAATTTGAATTATTGGGATGCCAAGTATCATCAAGCCCAATCATTTTCTAATAGAAATTAGAAAAGGTCTTCTCCAATAACATTGTCTGAACCCGAAGGAATTGTAGCGTAATTAAATCCAAATTTTCCTCAAATTCTTGCAAAATATAATTTCCTACAAGGAAACATTAAACCAATTAATCATCCACATTTTGACTAAATCATGGGGCATAACATCACAATTTAAGCTCAATAATCGGACAATTATATGACTTATCAGACCCTATGGCCATCCCGAATGCTCCTTACCCACATCTTTGGGGCCCAAACAAACTTACAAATCAAACAGACAAACCTATCTTTCAAGGTCAAACCTTGCTACAGATACAAGCCAACCGTTGTTGAAAACAAATGGAAAATAGCATACTTATACTTAAAACATTTTAAAGGGGTTTCATAACAAACGAAGCAAGTCCCCAAAATACATATTTAACACATATCTAATACATATATTATACGTAGTTCGCATGCGGCCTCAAAACTCACGTAGGGTTGAAGGTCAATGTAACTAAAAGAAACAAAACCTCACCTGAGAGCGTAAAAGCAAAAGTCCAAACGGAGACCCAACAAACCTACTGCACGGGCTCGTCCCCAACCTACTCCTCTGAACAAACCAAACACAAACGACACGCTTAGACTCGAAATGAACCAATTAGACGCTTGGCAAATGCACATGAATGATGCATATGCATAACGAATGCATCAAATAGAGAATTCAAAATAACAAGTTGTATACACGGGTATACGTCACATAAATAAAGTAATTGGCATATTAGAAACATGCTCGGGGTGGGAAAGTGCTAAGGAAACGATCATACAAACAATAAGATTCAAACATAACATGTGGCGCCAAAAAACACAACGTCACGGCCGCTACATATTTACACACGAATCTATCGCGGCCGCGACCGAATAATCAAGAAACATACAAAAAGGCATCGCGACCGCTACTAGTTTCAGCACAAACTGGTCGCACCCGTGATACAAAAATTGAAGAAAAATGAAACAAACCTCGCGGCCGCTACCAAACTCTTCCTAAAATCGTCGCAGCTAAAATATAAACAAACTTCGCGGCCGCGATGGAAAAGCAACTAAAGAACTTCGCGGCCGCAAAGCATGTATAAAGTTCAAACCCCTTATTAAAGGTCTCGCGGTCACGACCCCTGCACAGATAGTTGCAGGATTGAGCTATTAATGGCGTAAAACAGGGGGAAGGTTTTGCCTTCCCCAAAACATGCACAAAAGCTCGAGATAACCACCCAAATACGTCACAAAACATCAAATAAACACCATATTTCAACATGCTAGCTCAAGGAACTCAAATTCTTCACATATTCTTCAAAAACCAAAATTTGAGAATTCGATGTCATTAATGGAAACACCATAAATACTCAACCACTTCAAAGCAAAGTCATAAATTCATACATAAAGCTTCCATAAACACATTGGGCACTTAAACTCACGAAACGGATTAACGAGGCATAAATTCGAATTTCTAACAAAACCCTTACTATTCACATATTTCTCCAATCTCCATTCAAAACTCATGCAAGAAAGAATATGAAGGCATAGAAAGAAGGATAAACACGTTGGGAGTTGGATTCTTACCTCGGATCGTCGATCGAACGGTTGAAAGTTACAAGCTCGAGCTCCAAAGCTTGAGGGGTAAAAATGGAGGGATTCTCCTTGCTCTCATTTCTCTTCTTTAGAATGTGAGAAATGGTGAAAAGGGAAGGGATAATCAACCACAAAATGGCTGATTTTGGGTCGGTTAAAGGGTCGGGTTTTGGGTCAAAAAATCTTGTCCATTTAGATCGGATTTTAAAACAAAAGAGCGGTCTAATGGTATCAGAAAAATATAAGGCTAGTGTCGTTGGACTCGAATCGTCAAAACGAATCCAATGACGGTGTTGGAGTTCGAATCCAAATTCCCGAGCTCAGAGTAACCTAAACGGCCCTAAATGACCTAATTACAATTAGGTCCTCAAAACATTCAAATAACGTCGGTTAGGTCCAAGTCCTAATTTCAATTAAGTCCAAAAAATAAAAATAAAAAGTTACAACAACGCCCCAAATCATGCAATGAACAATTAAATCACAAATCTGGTATACTTAACAAATAATTCATATTCAAAGTTTACGTTCAAATTCATATTCGAAGTCATAAATCAAATTCATAACATATTATCAAATTAAATTCAAGTATTTCATATAATCAACAAATATAACAATAAAATATTATTAAAAGAATTTAAATGCTTAAATAGCACAAATGTGACATTAAATCTGTACGGCCGTACGGAAGGGGCATCACAATGTCTAGTCATCAGGCCGAGGAAGAGTCCTTCCTCTACTAAGAGTCGTCCAGCCAAGGACGAGTCCTTTCTCTACTAAGAGTTATCTAGCCGTCTAGCCGAGGAAGATTCCTTTCTCTACTAAGAGTCGTCAACCCGTAAACCTCTTCACCTCACATATGTCCTTCAGCTCCAAAGTTACCACGTGTCCATACAGGGTGGTCCCCATCACAACTTCGCCCCAAGACCATTGCAGCTCGTTAGATGGGGAATGGTATTGATAGCGTGGCAACCGCTGACTTCATAAAATAGATCGGAAGGGACAAGCTCGGATACGTGACCCATGCGCTAACTCGTGTGTGCGAGCTCTTGATACGCAACGAGTGCTCCAGCTCATTGAACTGATACATGGCGAGTGCTCCAACCCACTTGAACAAACATTGGATACATGGTGAGTGCTCCAACTCGCATGAACGAGTACTTGATGCGAGGCGAGTGCTCCAGCTTATGGTTATCCATCTATGTTTATTATTATTATTATTATTATTATTATTATTATTATTATTATTATTATTATTATTATTATTATTTTCGACCAAATCTCGAATGGTTAACTGCCATTCGGCAGGCTTTTCATATTTCCCTCGACCAAAACTCAGATGACCTTTTGCCATTCGGTAAGCTTTTCATGATTTTGCTCGATCAAAACTTGAATGGTCGTTTGTCATTCGGTAGGATTTTCATGATTTTTCTCGATCAAAACTTGGATGGTCATTTGCCAATCGACAAGAATTTTAAAATTTTTATCGACCAAAACTCAAATGGTCGTTTACCATTTGGCAGGAATTTTAAAATTTTTCTCGACCAAAACTCGGATGGTTCGTTCACCATTTGGCAGTATTTCAAATGTATCATATCTCGAATTCCATAATGCATTCTGAGTAAGAAATATATATATTATTTCAAAAGAAGATGAACATCATAGTATAGAGATTTATTTGCAATGAAAGAAAAATAACTTATTCTAACATGCGTTCAAGTTGCCTCGTTAAAAACCTCATAATAGAAAAAACCCTTTCAGAAAAATAATTCTTACGAGGGAGAAAGAGTACAACCGCATTATTTCTAAGCGTAGAAATTCTTTGAGGGCTGTGTATTCCCAGCTTGTGGCAACTTGATGCCTTCTAAGTCTAGCTCGCTTAGCAATTACACTCTTGTTCACTTTTCTTTGTTCAGGCCACATCCCATTGAGTTGACGAGTACTCCGTTTGGCTTGGCTTTATTCTGTTCGCCACCTACTATCATATGTAGAAGCCCTGATCGGCTGATCCCCTGCTATCTGTTCGGTTTCTACCCATCTACCTTTTACAGATCATTGTTCATTTTCCCTGTTCGTCATAGTGTTGGGAAAAACAAGATCAGAAAGCTCAGCGGAATTTAAAATTTTTCCCAAAAGTAAGATTGGACTTGTAATTTCAATTTCCAAATCTTAAGGATTCAAGAACTTACAAGAATCGACGCTTTCTTGACACGTTTTGAGCCGCCCTCAAACGCGCTTCATGCAGTAATGGCAACCCCATCCCTCGAAAGATTCTTTCTACTAGATTCCATATTAGGTTTCCTCTAGAGTAATAACCCACACCAGACCTAGATTCAAATCATCCCAGGGAGAGTGCTAGCGATATAACATGTGTAAAGAAAGAAACATAAAACGAGAAGATGAGAGCAAAAGAATTATCCCATCATGAAGCCATCGTGTCGTTTGGGCGTGATCTCTCTATCACGCGTGAGCTGAAAATTTTGACCTCCTTGCCTATATATAGGCTAGGGTTCGAAATCCCCTTAGTCTAGTTGGAATCGGATTCCAACTTTGACTTTTCATCTATCTTTTCTTTTTCTTCAAGTAATAGGAATCTTATTCAAAATAAGATATTTATTTCTTCTAGAATAGAAGCTCCTAATCAAATTAGGAATATTTAATTATTCTAATAATAATTAATATCTTATTCCAATAATATTTATTCTAACCATATTAGAATTAATATTTACTAGAATAATAAATAGAAGATATTTAATATTTATTTTTTTGTTTATTCTAATCAAATTAGAATAACTAAATAATTAAATAATTAGATACTTAGAATTAATTCTCTAATTAATTCCATGAAGGGCTTTAGAATTAATTCTTAATTAATTCTAACGAGCTAAAATTAATTCTCTAATTAATTTTATTTGGCTTTATAATTAATTCTCTTAATTAATTATATTAGGGATTTATAATTTAAATTCTCCTAATTAATTATATTTGGGCTTTATAATTAATTCTCCAATTAATCAACACATGGTCCAATTTCTCAATTGGACGACATGCCCAAACTCAAGCTCACGTGCCACACGTGTACATTTACATGTGTAGTCTCGTTTCGATCAACTATTTGATCTTTTCTTCAACACCCTTTGAACCTGGCATTTGTGTGTGACCCCCTAGGTTCATTTTTAGTTAGCAGTGAGACTAATACGCTTTATTAGTTCACAAATCACACGACTATAGTCTAGCAACAGGTGTGTGACCCCTACCCGAACAATGAATATATATTCGAAAGAACCTTTCAGTCAATGACAACTTGTGAGGTATGATCCTCCTACCATCCCATCTCTCGATTAAGATCTAGGACATAGGAATAACGAGAGCCCTACTAATTTCAATCATAAAGCTATGTTCATTTTCATATCCATTTGATCTCAATCAAAGAAACCCTTTTCTTGATGTCTTGATCCACTACCTCGGCCGAGGGTTTAGGATGGCATATGAACGACTTATGCAATAAGAGATCTTCTTGCATTAAAGCAAGTGCAGGTCCTTTGTTGATTTTCATATGCTTCCATGTGCCACTTGTGCAGTCCCAGCATAAGCCTTGAATCAGTTGTCTCGGGAGACATCCTTTAAAGGTCATACCAAAGACTACAAACTTAGCCCACAAAGCATCAATGGAATCTCAAGTCAAAGGATTACTTTACTCACGCCATTGACCTGTGAGATATTTCCTAATCTGGAAGTTTCCTCTTTCTGAAGTGGAAACTTGCTTTCCTATTTAGGAATCTTCTCACGCGGGACACCTCAGTGTACCCATTCTTATAACGAGCACCCTAATGTATTGCGTACACATCAACTTTTGCACTTCACACCCCACGAAACAGGATGATCCTTCTTAAGGACGTAATTCCACGAGCAAGTCTCAATCGAGCCTAATCAACACTCCCATTGTTTGTTGGACTCATTGACTTGGAGTGGTTTCTAATCCGGCCTTGAGTTAGTGCTTATTTCATGTGCCATTCACCTAATGACAAAGTCCTTAACAACCTTATGGATTGGGGAAGTTCTAATACATGCGCACATAATAGAAACACACAAAACATGTATTGCATATAAAGAAGTGTTTGCCTATGATAATAATCAATCGCGTATTATTCAAAGATTGTCTGCGATATAAGGAAAGTCCCAAAAATAGATTATGACTAATCGGCTTTCTAGGGCACTATTCTTAACAATCTCCCACTTGCCCGTAAAAGCCATTTTAGTACTCTAAGTCCCATCTTCTCAAGATGTACTTTGAGAGCCTATTGACTTTGGGCGTTTCCAAAGTGGATCTGCTAAGTCCTCTGCTGATGTAACCCTCTTATTTACACATCTCTGAGGAAACACGTTTTTCTTTATAAAGTGATTCGTAATCACGTGTTCAATCTCTTGGTGAGGTCTTGGTTCTCTTACTTGAGTAACCACTCATTTTATCATACAATATGATAATGGAGTTATTTCATGCTAGGAACTTTATCTAACTAGTTAGATGGAGTTTCTTACCCAAACACTTAACTTAGCAATATTCAATACGGTTAAGTTCTCAGCTACAATAGTCGAGATTCGCAATATCGGTGCTTGGAACGTCTTTCAAACACGTTGCTTTACCATTTAGGCAAAGGTTTTATTCTTTCAATGATTTGCAATCATCTATGTTTGATGTAACAATTACATCAAAGTATCCTTCTAACGATAAAATCTTTCTGGGCTCTATAAGGATATCCTTATTTCTTCTAAAGTACTCTAAGGGTATATTTTACAATAGTCCAGTGACCTTCTGAGAGGTCATATTAGACTTGGCTTACCATGCTAAGTGCTACGCCAAATCTGATCTAGCACATGACCTTGCATACATAATGCTCCCTATCACTTAAATGAGTTTTGGACATTCTAACTTTCTTAAAGTTATCTTAGGACATATACCCTTCAAAAGAGATGTTCCATTGTCCATACTAAACTAATTTAGTATCGTGGTTATGCAATCGTTTTGTGATAATCCATTTATTCTCTTAGATCTATCTCTATGGATCTCAAGGTCGAGAATTAAGGATAGTCACTAAGATCTTACATGTCAAACTGTTTCCTAAACATAATTTTGGTAACTTTCATGTCATCCTTCGCATTCGTAATGAGAATGATGCCATAACTAAAGTACCAAAGGTTGAAACTAACGTTACTAACTTTCATGCATACACTTGAGACTTATTCAACTTTCATTTGAGTCAAACGATTTGACTACTTAATGGAATCGAATTGTCTAACTCCTAGAAGCCTTTATCAATCTTCAGATTGACTAGGGGTTTGTATACCTTATGCATACTCCCACCGAATATAAGACTCATAGAAATACCATATTTTAGTCTATTTCATTCTCCTATTGAGTAAGACAGTTCTCATATTCATTTATCATATCTCATAGTCAGAATATGCAGATATGGTAAACACAATCCGAATGGACTTTTGCATTTCAACCGTCAAGAAGGTTGTAATGCTTTTCATTTACTCTAAGCTCTATGAGCTTGATCCTATCAGGTGGATCAACCAAGGTCAAAACTTGGTTTGAGTGTATGGAATCCATCTCAAATTTCAAGGCTTGTTTATACTACTCAGATTCCAAATCTAACAGTACCTCCTCATAAGGAATTCTTAGGCTATCTAGGAATACATTCTACGTGCATCATAGGAGGAGGGTTCTCATACGTGTACCTACTCTAAAATTTGGCTAAGTTTTATCAGATGGCTTGTTTCTTCTATATGTGGCGTGGGGTATATTTCCTCAAATTTCTTTGAGGTCTGCCTTCTTGCCTTTCTTTTCTTATAGGAACGATTCCTTAAGAAAGGTACATTCCTTGAAACAAACGATTTTTATTCAAGATAATCTGTTGAAACAATATTCTATATTGTTGAGCAAACTTGAACTCGTTTCAAGCTTATCTCCCACTATCCTCTTCACTTAAGAGGATTCCCCTAAATTCTTGGACAAGAATAATTAAGGAATTTTCGAATGCCACATTTCATAGTGCAATTAGGGAACTGATTTTGGAAGGTGTTAGACTCAAAATCTCTAACTGCATATTCTAGGGGTTTATTCCCAGAACGAATATAAGTCAGTAAAACTTACAATGGAACGAACCATATCCTATAAGGTTTTGTTCCTTCATTCAAAAACACCAAGGTGTTTTAGAACGAGCTTACTGAGAGATGATCCTATTATCTCTAAGATGACTAAGGAATTGGACACTAAGATATTGGTTATCTCGATCATATCGATTTGCTTATATCTTATGACTACTTTGGTTCCTAACCTCCTTTTGAAATTATATGAATTTCAAACAATTTCAAATTATGTACTTCAACAAGTACATTCATTCCTAATGATTAAACTGATGATTATTTTAGAGCTTACATTAAGCAATAGATAAACATCAGTGTGGATCGAAATCCACTTAGTGTTTTGGTACGTTTCCACGTTTCTCATAGACGGGGTTTTGGGAACGTTTCCCTTAAGACAGGATTCACAGGAAGTTAACTCTCCAGGTTCACTTTCGTAAAATAATCCTAAGGTGTCTAACTCGCTAATCCTATTATGTCTTAACGTGCCAAATTAATTCAAAATTTTTTCATCTCACTTACTTTTGTTATCTCGTTGTATGTTTATAACATTAGTGCTTTGAGTCTTACACAACGAATTGTGTAGAATTAACTCAAGACTAGTAAATTCTAATCCTTTTAGAATTACTAAACAAGACAACCTATCAGAGTACCCATACTCTTTGCAGTTCCCTTTCAAAGTCCTTATTTGCCACCACTGAAGCAAACGTACTTATCCGATCTCTATTCTTTTGGGCGTGCCCTTTACTCGCCCCTTCATCGGGCTTTAAGGGTTTCTTCTTCATTAGGCCTTTAAGCCTTTACCCTAGTAGGTATAGAAAAAGATTTAACCATCATGAACTTTTATTCCTTCTTAAGGATGTTCTCAACCATTATTAACTAATGGATTAACTATGCTACAATGGCATCATTGTGGTTGAGTATAAAAAGGGTTAAATGATGGTGGAAGCAATTTGAGCAATCAGTGCAAAGAGAACTCGTTTCTCAATGAATGATCGTGGATGCAAGATCCTCGTTCAAACACGTACCCTCATTGAATTGTGGAACAATTTCATAATGTTATACGCTATAACATGTTTATGAGGTAATACAATTGCTCTTAGGTGGTTTGGAAAAATCCTTTCACTTTAGATTGCTTCTCTTTTGACCCGGGTCTAATTTTCACAAGTAAGTGAAAATCTCACCCTATTGAGAACACTTTTCGCCTTTCGAAATCTAAAACGAATTTTAGGATCCGAAGCCAATTAGAGTTAGTTAGGACTTATTCAACTTGTTTGACTTAAAGATGGATACGAATGGGTTTCCATTTTATATTGTAGAGAATCACAGAACTACAACCTAAATGCTAAGCAGAGAAAAAACGAGCATGTTGAATAATAACGTAATAATAGGATTTAGGTCTTTTATCTTATGTAGCTCCCACTGTTTTTAGAAGATCTTAAAATCCCAATGATCTTAGAGGAAACTTGTTTTCCCAATGGGTACTAAGATCCCAAACACTTTATCTTGGACCCACGACTCGCGGACATCCTCAATAAAGCCTTAGGCAGGTACAACTTGTCAATTTCATCTCTATGGAACTCTCAGTAATATTTTTGCATCACCCATCTTTCAATATGGCACCACGACTCGTGCGACATCCATATTTACTTAGGCGTTAAGCAAAATCCATCAATCATAAGATCATGATTAAACTTAGTCCGGAACGACCCACTACTTGCGGACATCGCCCAGTCCAAAATAACCATGAAATATTAATCACTTAAAGTAATCAATCAGGAAACTAAGAACTAATAGGTTTCACATAGTCACCCCACGACTCATGGACAGCAACTAGCTGCCTTATTAAACTTAAATCCTATTAATGGAATGCTAAGAATTTTATTTGAAGTTCTCACTTTATACAAAATACCTATTTTTCGAAATTGCTTAATATTTATGGGATTTTTGAGTACTGGAGAGTTGTCCAGTTTTGACCTCACCAATACAGTTATCCATTTTAATTAGTCTTGTTTAATGCAGTTTCACATAAATGCATTACACACAAGCAATTAGCAGATAATATGTCCTAGCACGATACTAATATGAGATGGTCATGGGTTTTTTTATCTTATGTGTGATATGTGGGAGCCACTCCACAACCACAAGTTCTAACATACATGCCACATAAAACAATTTAATTCACATAAGGGAATTGGAAATAAAACGATGTCCTATTTATTACAATAATAGAAACCCTCTCTAACAATTTGAGGGGTCTTCACTTTATGGCCTCCACGTTACTTGTTGTGTGGATCCATCTTACTTCATGGGTCCAAATCTTCAAAGTAAAATAGAGAAACCTCACTTTCTTATGATCTACTCTCTTTGCATAAAATAATATGGCTCAATCTTCATATTGGCCTTAGACAAATACACAGGGCATAACCCGCCCTAAAAACAGTAATATGTAACAATACGCACATAAGTGGGGCACCGACCCCAATTGAAAAACGCAACTATGGGGCTCCAACCCCCAATTTAAACCATCCATGTGCATAAATTAAAACCATTCAAAAGACTAAACCCATGATCATCTAACATGCATAAATTGCAACGATTAAAAATTAACCCATAAATTAAAATTTTCGCTTTAAGTTCTAATAACTTAAAACACGACTTAGAAGCAATTCTTATTCATGAGCCTTTTCAAATAAACCAAGAAATATTAAATCAATAAAAGTCCAATTAATTTCTGAAAATTAGTAATTTAATTCTCTATTATTTCCAAAATAATAAGTGTCAATTTTTCCCAAAATTAAATCTGTTTTTAACTTCATAAAAATCCCAATTTTTTAAAATTATTTTTTAAAATAAAATTAATTTTAATAAAACTGATTTTGAAGAGTAAAATCAAATCGGGATTTTATCGGATTAGATTAAACATGAAAATCGAGAATCCACCGTAAACGGATCAGCCGGTCCCGTCCGCTCGCCTGCCTAGGTTACCGCAGGCGTCGCGCACGCCAGTAGCAGTGTGCCGGCATGCGCGCAAGCACGGCATGCGCCTTCTCGCGCGTTACTATGCGCAGCTACCCGGGCCAAAGAGCGGCATTGGGCAGACACACTCTCGCGCGGATGCGGGAGGTGATGGCGGAATGGCCCCTCGCTTGCGGGCGCACCTAGGCACGGGCGGGTGGTGATAGGGAGCGTGGTTGCAGGACTACTGTGCGGACGGCGGCGCGTGGGCCTAGGCATGCTACGCCTTAGCACGTCTAGGCTCGTGTTCTCGTAACGCGATTTCGTGTTTCACATTTTCAGTTCAAAAACTAAAACAACCTAGAAATTAAAAACATGATTCAATTTAATTTGATTCAAAACGTTTTAAAATCAAAAGTTTTTAGAAACAATTTTACAGAAATTTCAGGAAAAACACAAATTCAATTTTTCTTAGATTTCTAAAAAACTCATGAATACTCAATCGCATCTAAATCTAAAAATTTCTACCAAATTCAGATTAAAAGGATAGATTAGAAATAGACCTTGCAAGGTGGCTCTGATACCACTTTGATTGGAAAAAACATGATCAGAAACCGCAGCGGAATTTAAAAATTTTCCCAAAAGTAAGATCGGACTTGCAATTTCTATTTCCAAATCTTAAGGATTCAAGAACTTACAAGAATCGATGCTTTCTTGACACGTTTTGAGCCGCCCTCAAATGCGCTTCATGCGGTAATGGCAACCCCATCCCTCAAAAGATTCTTTCTACTAGATTCCATATTAGGTTTCCTCTAGAGTAATAATCCACACCAGACCTAGATTCAAATCATGTCAGGGAGAGCGCTAGCGGTATAACATGTGTAAAGAAAGAAACATAAAACGAGAAGAAACAGAGCAAGAGAATTATCCCATCATGAAGCCATCGTGTCGTTTGGGCGTGATCTCTCTATCACGCGTGAGCTGAAAATTTCGACCCCCTTGCCTATATATAGGCTAGGGTTCGAAATCCCCTTAGTCTAGTTGGAATCGGATTCCAACTTTGACTTTTCATCTATCTTTTCTTTTTCTTCAAGTAATAGGATTCTTATTCAAAATAAGATATTTATTTCTTCTAGAATAGAAGCTCCTAATCAAATTAGGAATATTTAATTATTCTAATAATAATTAATATCTTATTCCAATAATATTTATTCTAACCATATTAGAATTAATATTTACTAGAATAATAAATAGAAGATATTTAATATTTATTTTTTTGTTTATTCTAATCAAATTAGAATAACTAAATAATTAAATAATTAGATACTTAGAATTAATTCTCTAATTAATTCCATGAAGGGCTTTAGAATTAATTCTCTTAATTAATTATATTAGGGATTTATAATTTAAATTCTCCTAATTAATTATATTTGGGCTTTATAATTAATTCTCCAATTAATCAACACATGGTCCAATTTCTCAATTGGACAACATGCCCAAACTCAAGCTCACGTGCCACACGTGTACATTTACATGTGTAGTCTCGTTTCGATCAACTATTTGATCTTTTCTTCAACACCCTTTGAACCTGGCATTTGTGTGTGACCCCCTAGGTTCATTTTCAGTTAGCAGTGAGACTAATACACTTTATTAGTTCACAAATCACACGACCATAGTCTAGCAATAGGTGTGTGACCCCTACCCGAACAATGAATATATATTCAAAAGAACCTTTCAGTCATTGACAACTTGTGAGGTATGATCCTCCTACCATCCCATCTCTAGATTAAGATCTAGGGTATGGGAATAACGAGAGCCCCACTAATCTCAATCATAAAGCTAAGTTTATTTTCATATCCATTTGATCTAAATCAAGAAACCCTTTTCTTGATGTCTTGATCCACTACCTCGGCTGAGTGTTTAGGATGGCATATGAACGACTTATGCAATAAGAGATCTTCTTACATTAAAGCAAGTGCAGGTCCTTTGTTGATTCTCATATGCTTCCATGTGCCACTTGTGCAGTCCCAGCATTGATGGGGTCAAAATACGATCGTCCCACGACAAGACACGTGGCATCACGAAATGATGACATCTGTCTCCCCAAGGATGCATCATCATTTTACAAGCGCCGAACCTAACGAGCGCGGATCTTCTTCAGGAGTTAAGCCCACGAGCGCTATCACTCCAACGAGCGTCCTACATACCAAACGATGGGCTCGATCACAAGCCAAAGGAGCCCTCTTCGAGCGTCACACTCCCTCAGAGTGGTTTCCCTTTCGGCTCGTCACTTAGGCTGGAGCCTTCATCCCCCTCAGCGGATACCTTGGCCTCCACTACTCCAGGTTGTCACGAGCGCGCTCTTAAGCCCTCGTTACCAACCGCCCACATGGCTCTCTGACACAACGTACATGCCCGCGCACCTGCCACTGTTGCCAGCACTAACTTTTCGGCCACTTTTGCAGAAGATTCCTCCTAGGTTTCTCTCTCACAGCGCCACGTGTTAGGGCAACATTCGGCCAGGACCACTTGAGGCAAATGACCAAAGGGCCCTTGACCCTCAACTATAAATAACCCAAGTCATCTTCTACACTGTAAGCATTCTGAAGCATTCTCTAAGCTTTCTTCATCACTGCAACTGTAACTGAGCTTACACTTATCTTCATACATTGTACTGACTTGAGCGTCGGAGAGCCAAACTGGGTATCACCCCCAGTTCCCCCAGCTTGGCCTTCTGACACTTCTTGTGCTTGTCCCAACAGGTTGAACCCCTTTCTCTTTTTCCGGCGAAGCTCCGGTGGTTTCTTCCACAAAATACAAATCGTAAAGTGATCGGATTCAGACCCATCCATTCCTGGACCCATCATTTTTGGCGCCGTCTGTGGGAAACCAGTCTTCCATATTCTTCCTTTCTTTTTGTTGGTAGAAAAACAAGCACATCTTCGTTTTCAACAGCCATGGTTGCAACGAGATCTGGAGCTGTTGGAGGAGGAGAAAACACCTCCCAAGATGCAAACATCGTTCTTCCCGTCACCGCTATAGGCGGAGCACTGCCACCTACCGTCGCTGATGGTGGAGCACCTCCCCCCGCAGGAGTGACTCCACAAGCAGAATCCCCCGTACCACCACCTGCTCCGCCGGCACCGCAGATTCCCACCACCACTGGAGGAGTTTCTTTCTCAGCTCCACCGCCGCTTGCACAGAATCCCTGGGTTCATCCCCAGATGAACCTTGGAATACAAGGTTACATGATGCCTCCGCCTGGATACTCCCTTACTCCGGCGATGATGATGCCACCAGTCCAGCCATACCATGCCGGACAACTCCAGCTCCCAGTGGTGGTCCCCAGGGAGATTGAAGGAGTGGAGTTACCTCCACTAACCACCCAACAGTTACGGGCTCTTTACGCCCAATGTGAGGTTCAGGCGGCCCAGGGGGCATGGGAAAGATTCCATTCCATGTACTTTCCCTCTGGGCAGGCCACTCAGGTTGCAGCCCCTTTAGGCGGACAGCAGAACTTTCCCCTCCGGGAAGCCCAGGCTGTCCTAAGGGCTCAACCACCACCACCACCAGCGAAAGAAGTGCCCCAGCAGGAGGGCAACGAGCGTGCCTCCGTGGGAAGGAACAAAGAGCCCACGGAGCGAGTGAACGAAAATGAAGGAGACTCTCATGTCTCCAGGAGGGGCTCACGAGCCCACAAGGACAAGCAAGTAGAAGTAAATCCTGACGTCCTCGCGGCTGTGCAAGACCAGCTACAGGGCCTCAAGGATATCGTGGGACAGCTCTCACGAGGGCGCTCAACTCAGATCTCCCATAGTCAGGATGAACGGGTTGACGCCAGGAGTACCCGCACCAAGGACCCTCTACCAAGGGTCCCCCGTCGAAAGGAGCCGGAGGAAAACTTCGGCACGTACGAATACCACCCACTGGCGAGGGGTTCACCCCTCGTCGAGGAAGTCCTGATGGCCCAAGCCGGAATGGCCAAAGTCCCCACATCCATCAACAGATACGACGGGACAACCGACCCAGCGGAGCACTTGGATCATTTTGTGCATCTCATGCACCTTTACGAGCATTCCAGCCATTACTGGGCGAAAGTGTTTGTCACTTCCCTGGTAGGGATGGCTCAAGAGTGGTATAAGCGCCTGCCACCGCGCTCGATACACTCGTATGAAGAATTGGCCGACGCCTTCCTCAACCACTTCAACTCTTTGAAGGCACCAGTCACCGCACCCACAGCCCTTTACAACGTGGTGCAGGGCAAGAGCGAATCACTGCGCTCGTTCTTCGCCCGCTTCAATAAGGAGATCTTGCAGGTGGAAAGGCCCTCGATGGATTTCTTGATCCCAGTGCTCTTCCAGGCTGTGGATCACAAACAATATGTGAGCAAAAAATTTGCTGACGCCATCGTGGAGAGAAGGCCTGGAACCCTCATGGGCCTAAGAGAAATAGCCGAGCCGTTCTTCGCGCTCGAAGATATGTATGGGACGAATGGTCCCCGTCATCACAGCCCGGGCCGGAACGAGCGACCTCATCACGAGCGGGGGCGGGATGTGGCAGTCAAGAAAGAGCGCCCTCAAGAGCGCAGGAGGTCGCCACCACCCCCTCGTCGATTCGAGCGCATTCCGCTCACCCGGCCAAATTCAGAAGTCTACAATCTCTCTGATAAGAAGCTCTTCAAAAGACCCATCAAAATGAGAGAAACAGACTCACTAAGGCGCTCGAATAAATACTGCGCCTTCCACAAGCAGAGAGGGCACGACACGGATGAGTGCCGACAGCTGGAGGCTGAAATCCAAAGGCTCGTTGCAGGGGGCCATCTGAAAGAATTTGTCCGGGTGCTCGAACGCTACGATGAACAATGCAACGAGCGCTCCGGAAGGAGAAGAAGGAGTCCTTCCCGGTCAAAGAGCCCAAGGGGTAGGGGACCCCCGGAAAGCAGCAGTCGCCGAGGCAACAAAGGCAAAGCCCCCGAGCAAGAGAACGAGCCCTTTGCAGTCATAAATATGATTGCAGGAGGCTCATCAGGGGGGGATTCAAACGCTTCCCGACGGAGGCACATACGGAGCTACAACCAACGCCCAGCAGTGCCCAAGCCTATCTACGCTATCCAAAGATCAAGCGCTCCAAAATCAAGAGAAAATGATGTAATAGGCTTTGATGATAGGGATCTAGAACATATTGTAACGCCCCATGGGGAGAGTGTAACCTCAGATTGCCCCATGGTGGTTAGTTTAGATGTTCATAACCATGTTGTAAAAAGAGTATTGGTTGATAGTGGAAGCTCCGTTAATGTTTTGCCTTACTCTACATTCTTAAAAATGAAGGTTGATCTCCCGCTCGAGCCTCTTAAAACAGCCCTCATTGGCTTTGGAGGCTCAGAAGTTGTCCCCCGAGGGCAAATACGCCTGGCTACTTCATTCGGACGAGCCCCTCAGCGCAAAACGCTTTTGGTAACGTACGCGGTGGTGGAGATTGACATCCCGTACAACATCATAATCGGGCGCCCTGCCCTCGTGGATTTTAAAGCTATCATCTCCACCTACCACCAGAAGATTAAGTTTCCTACTTCCGAGGGCGTTGGAGAAGTGCTCTGCAATGTACGGGAGGCTTGGGAGTGTTACATGCTGTCCCTCAGAAAGCCTAAAGCGGAGAAAACCTTCCATGTCGGCTCCACCAAGAAGTCAGTGGATTTCCCCAATTTGGACGAGGACAGCCCAGCAAGGAAACGGGCGAAATTGAACAAAAAGAAGAATAAGAAGAAGAGGGGAGACAACGGGGAGAATCCCCTCGAAAATGTCCCCCCAGGGGTCGTTGGTGAATCGTCCTCAGGAGAAGATGAGCCGGAAGAGAGTGAATCAGCATCTGGCGATCGTTTAACAGGAAAGAAGAGGGCGCTCGAACTTCCTCGCCCAGAGGTAAGGATCGAACCCTCGGAAAAATTCCTTACCATTGAGCTGGAACCTGGAAACAAAGATAAGACTACACAGATCGGCTCAAACCTCTCAGGGCCTTCTCAGATCATGATGATTGATTTTCTAAGGGAGAACAAGGATGTATTCGCGTGGAAAGCCTCTGATCTCACAGGGATTGACCCGAGTGTCATTGTCCATAGACTTAATGTGGATCCATCTTTCAAGCCTATCAAGCAGAAAAAACGGGATGTACATGGCTTTCGAAAGAAAGTCATTGAAGAGGAAGTCAATAAGCTATTGGAGGCTCAGTATATCGAGGCCATCTTGTATCCGGAGTGGCTGTGCAACGTAGTCTTGGTGCCCAAGAGTGCAAATAAATGGCGCATGTGCAATGATTTCACTGATCTCAACAAGGCTTGCCCTAAAGATCCTTACCCGCTGCCCCGGATTGATCAATTGGTAGATTCGACCGCTGGCTGCGAGCTCATGAGCATGATGGACGCTTTCCAGGGGTACTATCAGATCTTTATGGCCCCGGAAGACCGCCCCAAAACTTCGTTCGTCGTCCATATGGGGGTATATTGTTTCTTGGTCATGCCCTTTGGACTTAAGAACGCCGGAGCTACCTATCAGCGGCTCGTCAATAAGATGTTTGAAAGTGAAATTGGGAGGTCCATGGAGGTCTATGTGGATGATATGATTGTAAAAAGCGAGCGCCAGGATTCCCATTTGGAGGATCTCAAGCGCACGTTTTCAATTTTGCGCCAATATGGGATGAAGTTGAATCCCTCGAAGTGCACCTTTGGTGTACAAGGGGGAAAGTTCTTGGGATACATGGTCAGTCAGAGGGGAATTGAGGCCAACCCGGAGAAGATCAAGGCCATCTTGGAAATTCCTTCCCCTCGAAATTTGCGGGAAGTACAGGTCTTGGTAGGCAAAATCATCTCGTTGAACAGGTTTATTTCACGCTCGGCAGACAGGAACCTTCCCTTCTTCAAAATCTTGAGGAACGCACGTAACTTTGCTTGGACAGAGGAATGCGAAAGGGCGCTGCAGGATATGAAGGCTTATTTATCGAGCGCTCCACTGCTGACTAAGCCTGTCGAAGGCGAAAGGTTATTCATATATCTTTCTGTCTCTCCTGAAGCCACGAGCGCGGTTCTGGTCGCTGTACGGGAGCGGAAACATTTGCCTGTCTATTATCTGAGCAAAACCTTGCAAGGAGCCGAAAAGAAATATCTGGAGATTGAGAAATTTGCGTTCGCTCTTATTAACGCCTCAAGAAGGCTAAGGCCTTACTTTCAAGCGCACTCCATAACAGTTCTCACCGACCAACCCTTGAAACAAGTATTGTCCAAGCCGGACGTATCTGGCAGATTAATCAAGTGGGCCATCGAATTGAGCCAGTTTGACTTATGCTTCGAGCCCAGGACCGCCATACAAGCTCAGGTTATGGCGGATCTATTGGTTGAACGTTTTGGTTTCGAACCCGCCGCTGCGGAGAATGAGGGGTTATGGGTACTGCACACGGATGGTTCCTCAACCTCTCAAGGGGGAGGAATAGGAGTGGCCCTCAGAAACCCCGATGGGATTGAACTGGACTTTGCGATCAAGCTGGATTTCCAAGTCACTAACAATGAAGCAGAATACGAAGCCCTCGTGCAAGGTTTGAACATAGCTTTTCAGAATGGAGCCTCCAGAATCACTGCTTATGTGGATTCACAGTTAATAGCGAGCCAGATTGAAGGAACATATGAGGCTCGAGAAACCACCATGATACAGTACTTAAAGAAAGCCAAAGAAATCATTGGGAAGTTCAAGGAATTTCATCTACTTCAGGTGCCGCGAGGAGAAAACGAGCGAGCGGACGCTCTGTCAAAGTTTGCGTCAGCTTTAGAGGGTACTTCTGAACGTTCTGTTACGTTCCTTAGGACTGAGGAACCTTTGATCAAAGAAAGAGTCGCCACCAAGATAATCGCTATGATCGATCCAAACGAGCCCTGCTGGCTTGATGACGTCATCATTTTCCTTAAGGATGGAATTCTTCCCACTGACAAGGTGGAAGCTAGGAAAATCCGAAATAAGGCCCCTCGTTTCGCTTTGGATCCCGAGGGGAGGTTGTTCAAAAAATCATTTCAAGGACCCCCAATGAGATGCCTAAGGCCCTCACAAGCAAAGGAGACGCTCGAACACATTCATAACGGGAGCTGTGGAAATCATTCTGGGGGGCGTATTTTGGCAAAAAAGGTTCTGAGAAGTGGGTTTTATTGGCCTACAGTTCTCCAAGACGCCATTGAATTTTCGAGGAAGTGCCCCAAATGCCAATTTCATTCAAATCTCCCTCAATTGCCAGCCGCACAAATGATCCCAATAGACGTCTCTTGGCCTTTTGACCAGTGGGGAATAGACATTGTGGGCCCCTTACCCATAGCTGCAGGACAAAGGAAGTTTGTCATTCTAGCCGTCGACTACTTCACCAAGTGGGCCGAGGCTGAAGCTGTTGCAAAAATCACTTTCAGGGTTGTAAGGGACTTTATTTGGAAGAACATCATCTGCAGGTACGGAATACCGAGGGTGCTCATATCTGACAATGGATCCCAGTTCATAGCAGCAGACACACGAGAGTGGTGTTCTGAGTTGGGGATAGAACAGCGATTTACCTCTGTAGGACATCCACAATCCAATGGGCAAGCAGAAGTTACCAATAGAATCATCTTGCAGCATCTAAAAACCATGCTGGAAAGCAAGAAAGGTGAATGGGCTGAGGAGCTGCAAGGAGCGCTTTGGGCTTATCGCACCACCCCACGAGCGGCCACTGGAGAAACACCTTACGCGCTCGTTTATGGATCAGAAGCAATGATACCAGCGGAGATTGTAAATGAATCCGCTCGTGTCGGCTATTTCGAGTCCCAGCTCAACGATGGCAACAGGAGTTTGGAGTTGGACCTGCTGGATGAAAGGAGAGACCGAGCGTGGGCTAAGATCCACCACTATAAAGCCTCAGTGGCCCAACAGTACAACAAGCGTGTGAAGGAAAGAACTTTGCAGCTGGGAGATTTGGTCTTGAAGAAAGTGGAAGTATCCAAGCACGTGGGGAAATTGGACCCCAATTGGGAAGGCCCATTCAAGGTCGTACAACTCAGAGCTAACAACACTTACACCCTGGAGACACTTCGAGGTGAGCGCTTGCCTCGCCCTTGGAACGCATGTAACCTCCGGCGGTTTTATGTTTAAAAGCTCTTTGCAAACCATGATGTAACAACCCTCGTTGACGGGTTCTATGTACTTCAAAACAAAGTAAAAGGTAACATAATCTTTTTGATTTCTTTATTATTCCTGTTTCTTTGGTTGCTTGAATGGATAAGCCCCACGTCCCTCGTCGTCGCGAGCGTGGTTGGCAACCCATTCCAATATGAATGCTGTTATCTCTCATGGGTTACGCTGGCCAGCGCTCTACTCCACATGGGGGGACGCCCTCATAAGGATAGACTGGTTACGCTCACAACCAAACAGGTGAATTGGAAGAAAATCCTAGTAGGCCTTGGCTGTTTCTTACAACGCCTTGCGCTCGAAAACGGGATCTCCTACAAGAACGGATCCTAGTAGGCCTTGGCTGTTTCTTAAAACGCCTTGCGCTCGAAAATGGGATCTACCACAGAAAAGTCCTAGTAGGCCTTGGTCGTTTCTTAAAACGCCTTGCGCTCGAAAATGGGATTTCCTGCAGAACCAAGAAAACGACAAGAGCCAGAGCGCTCGAACGATGGCCTCAGAATCGAAAAGGAGTTGCACAAGTCTTGAACGAGGGCAACCACTCAGTAAGACCCTCGCAAATACTCAAGACCTAGCAAAATCCCCCCAAGGGCGGAAAGAATGTCGCAAGTCTTGAACGAGGGCAACCACTCAGTAAGACCCTCGCACACACCCAAGGCTTAGCCAGATTCTCCCAGAGCAAAAGTTTATACAAGTCTTGAGCGTAGGGGCAATCTCACAGTAAGACCCTCACGATCGCTCAAGACTTAGACAGATTTTCAAGATAAATTTACAAAAGAAGAAATTTATACAAGTCTTGAGCGTAGGGGCAATCACACTATAAGACCCTCACGACCGCTCAAGACTTAGACAAATTTTCAAAAAGAAAATTTATACAAGTCTTGAGCGTAGGGGCAATCTCGCAGTAAGACCCTCACGATCGCTCAAGACTTAGACAAATTTTCAAAAGGAAAAACTTATACAAGTCTTGAGCGTAGGGGCAATCTCACAGTAAGACCCTCACGATCGCTCAAGACTTAGACAAATTTTCAAAAGGAAAAACTTATACAAGTCTTGAGCGTAGGGGCAATCTCACAGTAAGACCCTCACGATCGCTCAAGACTTAGACAAATTTTCAAAAGGAAAAACTTACACAAGTCTTGAGCGTAGGGGCAATCTCACAGTAAGACCCTCACAAGCGCTCAAGACTTAGACAAATTTTCAATTTCAAGAGCAAAAACAAAATTTATGCAAGTCTTGAGTGGGGGGGCAATCTCACAATAAGACCCCCACGATCGCTCAAGACTTAGGCAAATTTTCTTTGCATCAAAGGAATAAAGCATTCACAGGAGTATACTACACAATCTTATTATATGATTCATAAAGGAAATGAAGAACAAGGGTATGGAAAATGGAATCTTTATTCATTTGCAAAATGGAAAGTATTACAAAACAAAAGGGCTCAAAGGCCCATGAAATTCTAAATACAAGGAAAAGCAGAAAATCAGAAAAATACAAGGAGGAAAAGTCTTAGGCAGCTGGGGCGACGTCTTCATCAACAACCACCAGAATTGGGCCCTGAATTGGAACGTGAAGGGGACCCTCAGGCTCTTGCGGATCATTGGGGGCATTGGCAGGAGCAGGCTCATTGGCATCCGGAGCGTTGGCATTTTCGGCGGCTTGAACTGGGGCATCCTCTATGAGCGGCGCTTGTGGCTCGTCTGCATGAGCGTCAGATGGACCCACACCCCCTTCCCTATGGGCATCGGCGTACTCATCCTGGATCAGTTTCACCAGGAAGTCATACTCCATTTCCGCTATGCTGTCAGCGGGGTCGTTGGGATCCTCTTCTGCCTCCTCACAGCGCTCATTAAACATGAGCCCCGTACCCTCAGCGCCCTTCATTGCGGGATCTGTCAGTCCTTTGTGGATGCCCTGATCCACTGCCAGGTTGAAGGCATTTTGAGCCTCGTCCAAGCAGTGTAACGAGGCCGCAAAGTTGAATGCCTTGGAATGACAGAACTTGATCAGCGCCTCCTTGGTCGCACGCTCTAAGCTCCGAGGCCACTCGCTAACAGTATCGTTAAGCTTGCGCTCGGCCTCCATAGCTCTTGCTCTTAAGCTCTCCCTCTCTGCCTCAGCCTTCTTGAGCCGCTCGTTAGCTTGGGCCAGCTGGTTGCCCAAGTTGATCCGAGCGCCGTCCACAGCCACAAAGTCTTCCTTCAGCTTTGCCAGCTCCTCTTCATTTTTGTTGTATAGACCCTTGAGGGTCTCATACTTGGCAGTTTCAGCGGCCAATTCCGCTTGGAAGTGAGCTGGGTCCATCGAGCGGGCCATTTTCTTGTACTTGGCCTTGCGCTCGGCATATATGGAGGCTCGCATCTGCACATTCCGGAGCCGAGGAAGAACTTGCTGCGTAATCGAGGGGAAAACTGTTAGCAAAAGAATGGTAAATTACAGAACAGAAGAATGCAAGGAACGAGGACTTACGGAAATCAGGGCGTGGGCTGCATCGAGCGTCACCTTCTCTACAGACTCACTGTAGAGATGCCTGTGATCTGCTGAGTACTGAGCCCGGCTGAACAAATCGTCAGTGATAGTCTGGGCGACCGAGCCCGGCCTCAGCAAAACCGGCCCGCCGTCGGGGGCGCCAGAAAAGTCTCTGTCCCCTCGGCGGGGGAACTCCCACATGTGCTCTTCCTCTGAAGAGGAAGTGTCCCCCTCGCCTCGGGGGCCCTCAACAACTCGTTTGCCCTTCCCTATGATCGCGGCGGAGTCAGGCATTCTCTTCCTCTTGCGGGAAGGTCTATTGGCGCTCGCGTTCGGGGAAGGCTCCCTTATCGTCAGGGCAGTCACTGGCCGCCTTGTTGTTTCTGCAGGAACGGGGAGTTGAACATCATCCCCTCTCTCCGTTCGCCTATTCTCCCTGAGGACCAACCTACGTTCCCCTCGGCCACGAGGGGGCTGCACCTCAGGGTTGGTGCTTGAGCTGGCACCCCCACGAGCATCCACTCTATCATTACGGTTACGGGAACGTTGGGGCTCGCGCTGTTGGTTCCCCTGGGCAGCTTGATTCCTCTGAGCGTTGGCGAAACGAGCAGCCTGTCTGATTCCACCGGCCATTTCTAAGATAGCGGCTCCTGCAAAAATGAAAATATGAAGGTTATAAATCCTTGGACAAGAATGGCTAAGTGCAAATTACAAGTACAACAAAAGCAGTTAGTATTCATTCCTATCTAAGGTTAGTGCCCTAAGGATCTAACCGTCTCTCTCTATGTCACGAGCCGGAGGGTTGTCAAGGAAATGAGGGTCGTTGGTAAGACCACACAAGAACATGAGTTCCGCATCGTCTATCCAGTCCTTTGCTTGTATAAGGTGACCCTCGTCCCTTAGGGTTGTGGCCAGGTTTTTAGCCCAATCTCGGGGGAATGAGGGTGGCAAACGGCTCTTTGAATACGAGCCCCATTCCGTGCTCACCCCAAAGCCCTCTTCCGCTGGAGCCCTGACAAATATAAACTTTTCCTTCCAGTCAATGCCGTAAGTGGTCGAGGGCGAATTGATCAGCTTCATGTGGGCCTTCGCTTGGACGTAATAATAACCCGCTTCAGGAGAAGAGCGAGAGGAGCTGACCACTTGGAAAAGGGCATTGAAGTTCCGCAGATAGGGCTCGTAACCCATGGCCCTCATCAGAATTATGTAGCAGGTCAAGAGGGCCAAGCCGTTGGGCACTATCTGGGACGGACACAGGCCCAGGTCGTTCAGCAAATGGGCCATTGAGACTGAGATGGGGAACCTCAGGCCTCCCGAGCTCACGGAGTCCACGTATACTGCCATTTCCCCAGGAGGCGGATTATTTGCACGCTCGTGGTTTTGGGGAATTCTCCAAGTGTATCGCTCGTCCCAGTAGATGGGGGCCATCATTGTCTTTACATCCCCCACTGTAACGGTGCTGGGAGTTTCATCAGGCGTGCGCTCGGTAGCCTGATAACCTGAGCCCTCCCCCTCGTTGGGTCCTTTGGATTTCTGGGTTTTCTTACTCTTGCCCTTGTCACGGGCCCTTTCTGAAGGCCCGGTTACGGCTTCCGCCACTGGAAGCGGATTCGCAACGGCCACTGTCACTCTGTGGCGATGGGGATGTGTGGCACTTTGAGTTATGGGCAGAGCGACTCCTTGTCTTTCTGCCTCTATTACCAAATCCATCTCCTCAAAGAGAGGATCCACTCCGCCTGGGTTTCGGTCTTCCATTGCCATTACTGCCGCCCCCAACTCTTCATCTCTGGGGGAATTGTGAGAAGAAGAACTCTCCGTGGCCATCTCTTGAATTTCACGGGCAAACTCTTCAATGTGTTGGTCAGCCATGGCAGAAGCGGAGGTTTTGAAAGCTTTTCTTGGAAGGAGATTAGGGTTCAGGAAGGCAAGGATCGGAGAAGGTTACGAAATCCTAAAGTCCGAAGTCTATGGTTAGCAAAGTCAGAAATTCACACTGGAAATTTACCTTGAAAAGTTTCTGAAGAAAGCTGGAGAAGAGGTTGAAGATGCTGGAGATGCGAGAGAATTTTTCTTGCAAAGGAGACTTGGAAAGTTTTGAATGCGTAAAGAATGACAAGATCTCAGAATCCCTTATTTATAGGGATGGGAGTTGGTACCGTTTCAGGCAATAAATTCAAAATGGTAATCATTTCCCGCCTAGGAAACCGCCCACTTTATGGAACCGGCACATGCTTCCCAATGCTCACGCGCCCCACGCGCACCCGCATTTAATGCTCTGACGATTCAAGGGCTTCAGAATAGTACAAGCATTTAATGCGGAACTGATACGAGCGGTCGGTTGAAAAGACCGCATTAATGGCACCATCAGAGGAAAAATTGCTCAACACGCCAAGCTTTGCACGAGCGCTATAAACAAGAAATAGAGCGTGCCAAAATTCTACAGTCCTTATCAATAAGGACTACAGAATTGGGGGGCAAAATGATGGGGTCAAAATACGATCGTCCCACGACAAGACACGTGGCATCACGAAATGATGACATCTGTCTCCCCAAGGATGCATCATCATTTTACAAGCGCCGAACCTAACGAGCGCGGATCTTCTTCAGGAGTTAAGCCCACGAGCGCTATCACTCCAACGAGCGTCCTACATACCAAACGATGGGCTCGATCACAAGCCAAAGGAGCCCTCTTCGAGCGTCACACTCCCTCAGAGTGGTTTCCCTTTCGGCTCGTCACTTAGGCTGGAGCCTTCATCCCCCTCAGCGGATACCTTGGCCTCCACTACTCCAGGTTGTCACGAGCGCGCTCTTAAGCCCTCGTTACCAACCGCCCACATGGCTCTCTGACACAACGTACATGCCCGCGCACCTGCCACTGTTGCCAGCACTAACTTTTCGGCCACTTTTGCAGAAGATTCCTCCTAGGTTTCTCTCTCACAGCGCCACGTGTTAGGGCAACATTCGGCCAGGACCACTTGAGGCAAATGACCAAAGGGCCCTTGACCCTCAACTATAAATAACCCAAGTCATCTTCTACACTGTAAGCATTCTGAAGCATTCTCTAAGCTTTCTTCATCACTGCAACTGTAACTGAGCTTACACTTATCTTCATACATTGTACTGACTTGAGCGTCGGAGAGCCAAACTGGGTATCACCCCCAGTTCCCCCAGCTTGGCCTTCTGACACTTCTTGTGCTTGTCCCAACAGGTTGAACCCCTTTCTCTTTTTCCGGCGAAGCTCCGGTGGTTTCTTCCACAAAATACAAATCGTAAAGTGATCGGATTCAGACCCATCCATTCCTGGACCCATCAAGCATAAGCCTTGAATCAGTTGTCTCGGGAGACATCCTTTAAAGCTCATTCCAAAGACTACAAACTTAGCCCACAAAGCATCAATGGAATCTCAAGTCAAAGGAATACTTTACTCACGCCATTGACCTGTGAGATATTTCTTAATCTAGAAGTTTCCTCTTCCTGAAGTGGAAACTTCATTTCCTATTTAGGAATCTTCTCACGCGGGACACCTCAGTGTACCCGTTCTTATAACAAGCACCCTCATGTATTGCGTACGTATCAACTTATGCACTTTACATCCCATAAAACAGGATGATCCTTCTTAAGGACGCAATCCCACGAGCAAGTCTCAATCGAGCTTAATCAACACTCCTACTATTTGTTGGACTCATTGACTTGGAGTGGTTTCTAATCCAGCTTTGAGTTAGGGTTTATTTTATGTACCATTCACCTAATGAAAAAGTCCCTAACAGCTATATGGATTAGGGGAGTTCTAATACATGCGCACATAATGGAAACACACAAAACATGTATTGCATATAAAGAAGTGTTTGCCTATGATAATAATCAACTGTGTATTATTCAAAGATTGTCTACGATATAAGGAAAGTCCGAAAAATAGATTATGACTAATCGGCTTTCTAGGGCACTATTTCTAACACCCAGCCCCTCATGTTATGAGATCTTTTAATTTTCCTTCATGGGCCAATCTTTCTATTTCATTCTTTAGATGTTTGTACTTCATCGTTCGGTGTTTATATTCATTGTGGTATTCACAGAACGAATCTAAAGGGGCTCTCTGTGCGTGTCCGAGGCCATAAGGATCCTTCCATTTTTATTTATTTTTTTTTTTTTTGTGCAACATAACCACTGGTGTTTCCTTAAGTACAAAATAGGTGTCATACCTATCAGAAAGACGTGGAGTTGTCCTGTTCTTATTTACTTCGCTTACCACTACTTCTCTCGCGGTTAAGGATTCTTCCAGGTTGATGTATTTTCCTACTCGTTTCAACAAGTCATCGAAGTTTTGCACTAGGTTTAATGCCAATGATTGAAAGAAATCTCCTACTCACACCCCCTATGCAAAGGCGCTAGCCTTGAGCTCAGTGGAAGCCAATGGCACCTCCAGCGCCTTGTAGCTGAATCGTTTGACGTATGCTTTTAGGCATTCACCCATCCCCTACTTTATCGTGAACAGGCTAATAGAGTTCCTTTTGTAATGGAGCAATGGCGAACTGGTTCTAGAATAGTTTTCAAAAATCATCAAAATAATATATCACATTAGGAGGCAAGAAAGTGAACCAACGTTGCGCCGGCCCTCTTAGGGTTATGAAGAATTCTCTACACTTTATTTTGTCCAACAGTTTGTGTAGCATGGCCACATGCTCTAACTTGCTGATATGCTCCTGCGGGTCTCCCGTCCCATCGTAATTAGTCACTTTCAACGATATAAAATTATACGGGAGGTCCTCTTCCTACACGTCCTCGAAGAAGGGGCTTCTTTTCTTTTCTTGCATGGGGCCTGGCATGTTTTGCTTCAGATCTTTTATGACATTTCTTTAATCCTAGATCTGCTCTTTCTGATTTTTAGTTTTCTTAACCGGTCGAGCTCTGGTACTGGATATGGTTGGGGTTGTAGTTCGGTCCTTTCTATTATAGTAGTCTTCCTCCTTAGTGTTCGACTCTCCATCCAGCTCGATTGGGTCCACTCGAATTTTCTTTTCTTTTCAAATCACCTGGGTATTGCCTTCCGACATCTCACAATATCCTCGCACTCGACTGGGTCTTGCTCACTTTGCATGTGCCTCCGTAATCATTTCCACGAGGCTCGCATTTGTTCAATTGTCATGTTAGCTGGTAACACGACTGGCATCGGTTCTTCTTCCTGCATCACTCTCTTTTGTTTCCCTACTTCAAGAGTGTATAGTCGATCTTTGCCATCCGCTGGTTCTGATTCTCTTATACAATTTGTTCAATCCTATCCAACAGTTGGTGATATGCTCTCTAGATATCTCGTTGTTTTATTAAAAGAGAACAAGAGATCGAGAGGGGTTGCTTAATACTAGTTCGGGAGCGAAAAAAGTTACTCACTTCTCACATACGCGCCAGTGATGAATATCAACAAGAGCGGCTACCTTTTTCTCTCTTGCTTTTCTTCTCTTTGTTTTGTGTGACATATTCAAGTTTTCTCACCTCCTTAATATAGGCAAACACAGACGAGATTGCGCTTAGGGTTTACTACTCATCAATAAAAGGAAGAAAGAGTCTGCTTAGGGTTTTGATTCGTCTATTCGCAGAGTCTTTTTACTCGTCTGTCCATAGAGTCCTTCTTCTACTCGTCTATTCATAGAACCCTTTTAAGTGTCTGTCTAGTCGTCTGACCAAGGAAGAGTCCTTCCTCTACTAAAAATCATCTAGCTGAGAAAGAGTCCTTCCTCTACTAAGAGTTGTCTAGCATTCTAGCCGAGGAAGAGTTTTTTCTCTACAAAGAGTCGTCCATCCATAAACCTTTTCACACTCATATATCCTTTAACTCCAAGGTTCCCATGTGTCTCCATGGAGCGGACCCCATCACAATTCCTCCTTAATTATTTTGATTGTAATCCACAATTTAATATTGTATATTATTATTTCTTATGTATTGAAATATTACTTTAACTGAATAATTTTTTTCTTAAATTATCTTAATCGTAACCCATGTTTTTATATGGAATTTTTGTGACACCCCGTTCCTCCGAAAAGTCAGGTACGACATCAAGGGAGAGTTTATTTATATATTTGTGTTCTCTTAATTCAATTTATACACTAATTAATTTATTTAAGTAATTAATTTGCCCTATGTGTTTATAGTAATGCGTAATTCCTCGTTCATAATTGTTTTACAAGAATTCGATGCCGAACATGTCAATTATGTGAAACTAAATGAATTACATGATTTATGAATACATTTATATGTTATTAGAATGTTTTATGATTGATTTAAATTAGAGTTGAAGGTAATTACACTTTTATTTAAGTTTTGGGGACTATTTGTAAATAGCCCATTCTTAAGCCCTTTTGGGCTATTTTGAACTTGAGAATTTGGATTCGAATTCCGAAATTACCATTGGATTTGTTTTGATGATTCGAGTCCGAGAAAACAAGCCCCATAATTTTCTAAACCCTGTTGAACCCATTGAGCTTTAAAATCCAATCCGAATGGACCGAACCCTTGAACCAAATCTAACCGGTTCTCTCTCCCTTAATACCCCATGAACCAGTCCTTCATCTTCATTTGATATCTCCAAACACAGCAACTAGGTCAAGGAAGAAAAAAAAAAAGAGCACCTCCATTCTTGCACCTTTTGAGCTCAAAACCTCTTTTTTCTCTTCCAACACTTCAAGGTATGAATGGTTTTCAATTCTCCATCTCCTTATGCATCTTTTCATCCATATATTTCATGTTTTAACTTGAGTATTCATGGTGTATGAGATATGTGATGAATAGTAAGGGTTCCGGAAAAAATCTTGAGTGATATGATCAACCTTGTAATATTTAATGATTTGAGACTTGTTTTATGATCATTTGAGCTCCATTAATTCATTTATATGCATGGTTTTGTTGGTGGTTGACTAATTAATTATATGCCATTAATGTACCTCAAGTTCCATGACTTGAAAACTTGATATTTGTTGGAGTTTATGCCTTTGTTTTCCTCCTTGATGTGTCGGTTGCTTAAGGTGCTTTTGAGCTCAGTTTTTCTTGCATTTTGGTGTTTTTTGCTGCCATTTCTGCCCTACTTCAAACAACCCTGTTGCTGCTTTGTGTTGGTGTTGTTGTGCTGCTGAACATGGCTGAAATTCACGGAGAAGCTATTGTCTGTGATCGTAAATGGCCGTTCGTGTAGCACCCTAAACGATGGGCACCACATCCCCCGCACTAGAGTCCGACATGTGTAATGAAATAAAAAGTCCGCACACGCGCCAAATAATAGCGAACGGGAGACAAACAAAAACTCACTCCTAAGCTAAGCGGTCTAGACCTTTAATCAAAGTGTAAAACAATTCAATAATAGCAGAAGCGATAAAGATCACATCATAACATACTAAGGGATGTCATACTAGATCAACAATAAGCATATACAAGTCTTTATACATATCCATGCCCATCCTGGGCCAAAAGAATCAAAGTATCAAAGTCTATCAAGTGTACCATAATACATATCCAAAATATCAAAGTACATAAATAAGTAAACCACTACGATACAAATGTAGACTCGAGCTATGCCACAAGTAAGACACTAAGACAGACTTGTCGCCTAGCTCAAACCTCTGACTGCACCTGCAACTCGAAAGAAAGAGGAAAAAGGAAAACAACAATGAGAGTTAGTCCTAGAGACTAGTAAGGGGGCCTAACACACACACACCCATATATACGTATAAAGCAAAGCATTTATCAAATTCGAAAAGATCCATGAACTGGAGATGGTTTTTCCAAGCTAAAACGTTTCCCGTGATATTAGATATATATACTTAAAAGAAGTTAAAGGTCGAAGGCCAAAACAACCAATTTTAAGTAATTACAAGTCTATTCCCGTTTCATAACTCGGCGAATACAAGTCCATTCCCATTTCATACAAAGTCAGACTAACTCGGCGAGTACAAGTTTTCCTTCCAAATTTCTCATATTCAAAGACATATTTAAATTTAAAGACAAATTCATAAACCATCCTTACACCGGGTGATGAAAGGGTTGCAAGCACTAACTATCGGTCAAATTCACATGAGACAAGGCTTAATTACTTCCTTGCACCTTTGGCAGGGATACCACCAACTTAAGAGAACCACCCTTCCTCAACCTCCTAAGGCTAGGTGAAAACTCTCAAAGGAAAGTGTTGATGGGAGACCTCGGCGATCCTGTGGCCGTCCTAAGATATCATACCACTCTCCGAGGCCCAAATCAAAGTCATTCATATACTCACAAAGCTTATCTTTCAAAGCCCAAGCTTGCTACACAATCACACATATCAAACGGAAAAATAGCTTACATACGTATAAAAGCGTTTTCGAAGTCTTATAACAAATGGGACAAGGCCTCAAATACATAACGAATAGATATCTATCATATATTATACATAATTCGAATGCGGGCTTCAAAATACGTAGGGTTGTAGGTCATATTAACTAACAAAACCTCACATTCAAATCGTAGCGGGGACAAAAGAAGATCAAACGGACACCTAGGGAACCACCACGTCACCAACGGGTTGCTCTTCTAGACAAAACAAACAACAAAAGACACTCCTAGACTTAATATGAACCAATTAGATGCTCAACAAATGTATATGAGTGAGAATGATGAAAAAGAAATGAGATGATGTAGCACGTAGAGCACATAAGATCATAGTTCGTATATGAGCACTTAAATCGCATAATAAATTCAAAACAAAAAGAATAGCATATAATATAACAAGTTAACAATGCATACGAGTCATAAACGAGATGGAAAATAACAATTAAAATTGCATAAAGCAAGAAAAAAGCAACAGCAATACAACACAAGTGAATGGCCATGCATAAACTGCATGCATGGGGCTCAAACGGCCGTTCCGGAAGTCAAAGATCAATTTGCCTAGCCTGGGGGACTGGACGACCATGCAACATTACAGAAGTTGCAGGCATCATCTGCACAATCGTTCAGTCTCAAAGCTTGCACCGGGTGAACGCCCATTCACTCCTTAGATGGCTGTCTTTTTCTTTATTTTTCCAATTGAAACCTGGTGCAAAAGCAGAGCAAAACGCAGAGGAAACATGGAGCATCTTGTGCATGAAATATAAAGCTAAAAACACAAGAAAAGGGAGCCAAAAATCCACCAAAACAACTCCATTTCAGTCACAGTAGCAAAGTTTAAGAGTGCAGATTAAATCTTGCAAGTTTTAACCCATTTACTATGCATTTCTTCAAATTCATTAATGGTGGTTCACTTATTACCTATCTATCACGAAATAGGAGTCAATAAATAGAGCAAAGAAGCTTAAATGATCAAGAAACATGCATCAAAACTCCACAAAACACATGTTATGACAAGAATTAAATCAAGCTTCAAACCCTTACTATTCATCTGTATCTTCAAATCCTATGCAAACCAAGCTCAAGACACAAAGTTTATGGATTAAAGAAGCAACAAGAAGAGGAGAATTCAAAAATACTCTTACCTTTACAAGATGATGAAGTATGAAAGTGTGAAGAGCTCAAAGGTGGCTTAGAGATGAAGGGTTCTTGTTTCTCCTTGCTCTTTCTTATTTCTGGGGTTAGTTCAAAATGGGGCAGCAATAACAGGTAGAGGGTTAAGTTAGGATGATGTGGGTTGAAGAATGGGGAAATTTGGAACTTAAACGGGTTAAATACGGGCATAACGGGTAGGGGTGGCGGATCTTGCACATGAGGCTCGATTCGGTGAAATTTCGAGGGTTCAAACAGGCTTAGAAAATTGTGAGACTTATTCCGTTGGATCTGAATCATCGATATGAATCCAATGGTGGTTTCAAAATTTGAATCCGAATTCTCGAGTTCAAGTTATTCCACCTGGAACCCAAGGTGCGCTAAATGCTCTTTAGGCCCTTAAGTCCCATTTTCACAAAAATGGTCCAAGATCACCACAAACGAGTTTAAAAACATATAAAGAGCATATAAACACATTTATAATTCATATATCTCATGCATACCACGAAATCATAAAATTCGGAATCAAGTTCGAAATCAAACGAGTCAAATTTGGAGTCTAAAGAGGCAAAATGTTCAAAATGCAAACATGTATTCATATCAAATAAATCATATAAATTCAAGATAGCATAAAATTATCGTATTCAACAAATAATTTCATAATTAAATAATTTAAATATGCAAATATCACACTCGTGATGTCATACCTATACGGCCGAAAGGATGGGGTGTCACAATTCGCTGTCCCTTGTGTCATCCACCGAACGGCCGTTCGATGATACAGAAACTTCGCCCAGGGAAAAATGACCGTTTTGGCAAGCTGCTTAAGGAGGATAATGGCCGTTCTCAAGGCCGGAGTTCAGCTTCTGTAAGGCTGAACGATTGTTCCCCCCCCCCCCCCCCCCCCCTTTGTGTATGTTTTGTGAATGGTTGTTCTAGGCCCTACTTGCATGCATGTGTTTTGTTACTTTGTTTGATGATTCGTTTGATCTCTCCCACCCCTAACTTGATGCTCATACATTTTTAACATGTAATATTGAATTAGGGTGTGAATTCGTTACGTTTATACGAGCTATGATCATATTGTTTTAAGTGTTACCTTAAGCCATTTCTTACATCCATTTCACTCCTTATGTGATTTAATGTATTTCTTTCACCTCAAAATTTATTCTAAGGTGTCAATTACTTATTGTATGATATTTTTATGGATTTTATGTCACGAAGTTTAATGTGGAAATGTGAAATCAGTAGGTAAACGCTTGAGTGTCCCCTTATGCTCCTTCTTTTGCATTCTTAAGCACAATTCATGTGTCTATATGATTCATTCTCGAGTCTAAGTCTTGCATTTTGTGTTCAGTTTGTCGAGGTGCACCCGGGCAGTGTTTCATTAGCCGTGTTGATTCCGGGGTGAATCAATCGTTTGCTATGGAATGACACGAAGAGGTATGTAAAGCATAGTTGTTGCAAGATAAGGTATGTATACGTATGTATGATATGTAAGTATGTCCGTAGTGGGATAAGTTTCTTCGCTCTATCTGCAATCTGTTTGGGGCCGAGAAATTGTGGGTCAGGAGTCCTGGGATGGTATCGTGCCTTTGGGTTCGGCCTGGACATAGTCTCCATCTATCTGTTAGGATCTTCCTCACCTGGAGGTTTGGTGGGGGATGGAATCCACGAGGTGTTAGAGTCATGTGCTCATGCCCTGTCTGTCTGGATGGATAGGGGAATATACGCCTTTCCATCACCCTTAGAAGGTTGGTTTGGTATGTTTGGTAAGTTTTATGTTTTGTTTTGTTCCTATTCTGACACGGGAACCACCTCTTGATTCCTTAGGGTGCAAAGTGCCACGTGTTAGAATTAGTTATGTTTCGAGTAGTAGGTTAGAGTTTGTGCCCGTACCCGCCGAGCGTTCTGTCTGTTTGGATAGATTCTTAAATTAAGATAAAATTTGGAATATTTTAAAAAGATATGTTAGATATGTCATGATATGAAACGTATTATATGTTATGTATAAGTTAAGTTTTTTTGCTCTGTTTCGTTAAGTAACTCCTATATGTACTATCATGGGTAAATATCTTGGTCTGCAAAAACTATCCCTGGGTTCATAAACATTTAAGTTTTGTACGTGCTTTGCTCTTATATATATAGGCGTGTGTGGGTAGCCCCTCACTCAGTCAGTGTGATTGACCCTCTCCCTCCCCAACATTTTAGTTTACAGGTTCAGCTTCGGAGTTTGAGCTAGCCGGCTTGAGTTGAGTCTTTGGAGTCTATTGTTGAGTTGAGTTTTTTGTATAAGCTTAAGTCCGTTCAGCATTCACATTATGTACTCGTTTCTGATATGTATGAATTTTTTGCTTATGTTATGATCTGGATTTTCTTGACGAAGTTCTAGTGATAGTTGAACCCATCATTTGCTATTTGTTCCTTTATGTTTGTTTGTATGCTTTTGCTTCTGTACTTTTATTGTTGTGATTTGAAGTTAGGGTCTAAATATTGCCAAGGTTAGGTGTGTCAGTCTGTCTCCCATTCGCCACTACTTGGTTCATGTAGGGACTTCAATTTTGTATGTGGATTGGGCTTTGGTACGGGGGATATGATGACCCACCGTGCGGGGTGCTACAATATTATTTTTTCCTTCATATTATTATTTATCACATGTCTAAAATCTTACTTTTTTTACAAAGCATTGACCTAAAATTAAATAAATTCATCTTAAACTTTCCTGATATACTAGAATCAACCTCAAACGATCAATTCCTTAATTTGCATGATATATTCATATTTTATCTATCTATACTATAATATATAAGAAGGGTGTTTTTTTTTTTATCAAAATAGTTTAATTTTGACCAAATTTTAAATTCTTGGAATTTAGAATTACTTTTAATTAATTAACACTTTTAATGGTTAATTGACGTTATTTAAGGCGGTTTTTTATTTTCTAAATTACTTCATAAAATTACATTAATTATCCCTTAATGTTCTTGATTTACTAAATCATCTATCTATATCTATACTATAATATATAGAAAGGGTGTGTTCGATTTATATTGTATTAATTTTAACCAAATTCTAATTTTCTAGAATTCTGAATATATTTTAATTAATAAATGAGTTTAATTATGATTAATATATTAAATCTAGAAATTTTAATTTTGTTAATATATATTTCAAATTATGTCAAATGACATTATTTTGACAAATCATAATTTTAAATATTCATTAGTTATATTTGGACATGATTAAATATGACATAATTTCCATAAAACTCTACTAAACTTCTAAATTCAAATAAAAAGGTAGTTGATGGATTTGGGAGGTTACATTGAATCTAAGTCACATAATCCTTCTATCATACTCAACGCACTCGCACTCAGTTCTCGCACTGGCGAATTTGTGCGCATTGCTCGCTTTAAGACGACTTAAAATTTTAGTTCTTCGCACTGACAAATTTGTGCACATTTCTCGCTTTAAGAAGACTTAAAATTTATTTAATACACACGTATAATAATATGAAAGATGAATTTTAATTTTTTTATTTAATATATGATTATTATATAATGATGAAATTAAGTTATTATAATCAATACTTAAATAAAATCAATTTTTGCGCATTCGCACCCGCACCCGCACTCGCTCCCGCACTCGCATTATGTGACTTAGTGTTGAATAAAAAGGTGGGGTACGGGAATGCATATGCATGGTTATGTGTGAGGTTTGCAATTAAGTCCCCGACTTCTAATAATGATAAAATGACCCACATAACTTCAATTAAGGATAGCTAAGCAATTAGAGCACATAATTCACATAATAATAATTAATCATGTAATTATATAATTAAAACACGTAACATTTAACCTAACCTCACTCGTGATGTCATACCTGGTCGGTCTGAAAACACGGGGTGTCACAAATGTTGTTATATATTTGTTTTTATCTTCGACTCTATACATTTGTCTTTACTGTTGACGTTAGGAATCAAACCAATCTTTAGCACGAGTTGGGAAAACGTTTTCGAATTATTTTTGTGGTTGGTTATTCGTTTGTTATTTTGAACTTAGATCCCCGTGGAAGGTTTAGGATTGCATGCTTTTTCCCCGACCCCATACAACTTATGCGCCTTTATGGGGTTTGGTTGTACGTTGTTTACCTGCGTGGTAGGTTACTTTATATTATGCGTTTTATGTTTGGTCATTAGTCATTATCTTCTTTTGCTAGCGTGACGCTCATCGACATGCAGAACGGGTATCGTCCAAACTACAAGGGTATCCGGATCGTGATGGAGTGCAGTACTGTGGGGTGTTGCAGCACTACAACAAAAATTCCACGACCTTAACGTAGTATGCTTAATGTCACTTGTACCTAGCTGAATTTTCTATCGACCGATTACTTCCATAAGCTAACAACTCTATACAACTCAACTTGCTCTAAGAAATTGTAGAGCTTAAGTTTGATCTCTTCACCACGAAAATCACATAAGATAACAAACAAGCAAACAAGAATTAGAAGATATAACTAAACCGTATATAAAACTCAATATTTTTGTTTTCTTACAAGTTACCTCTCATATATACATGTGAAAAGCCGATTATATTATGCAAATTAAGGAAGAAGCCATTTCAAGTTGATTTCAGTACATAAGAGAATATTTGAGTGAAGTTCTTCTAGACAAATTTATTTGATATCAGGTCAACATTTTCCATACAAACCAAGATTCTAGTCATGTTTTGAGCAATCCATTCAAACCATGTTCCAGTGAAGTTCTTGACGAATTTAATAGACTGCATAAAATAGTGGATTGCAATCAATATAATTAAAGAAAGATTTATTCAATTTAGATAATATTTTCATGCATGAATTAAACATGTGGTATAAAAAATATGAAAAGATATAAAAACAAATCAAATATATTGAAACACATCAAAACTTACCATATTAGTACCAAAGAGGTCAATATAATGAATATTGTGAAATTTAAATTTCAAGATATTTTTCGTATTTCATGATTTTGTGTACACATTTATATTATTTTGAAAAATATCTTAAAGTTGATTTGAACCTAAAATAAACATATGGTTTATTTATCAAGATTATTGAGTAAAGTTGAAAACATAGTGCATAGTTATACTTGCATTTTGTTTTCTAAGACTTAGCCAAATGTGGCTTTATGGATATAATGGGAGAATGTTCGAGGATTTTTTAAAAATAATATTTTTTTCGAATCAAATTCATAAAATGATACTTAATTAGGATGGGTTAATTTTTATATAAGTCGTCACTGAGAGTGGCGACCGGATTGAAATTTTTTTCGGGGTCGCTTGTGAGATTGGCGACCCCGTATAATTTGTTTTTTTAATATATTTTATTACGAGATCGCCATTGGCGACCCACAAAAATTTATTTATTTTTTTAAATATTTTATTTGGGGGTCATCATAAAGAATGGCGACCTCCAAAGATTTATTTTTTTCTAAATATTCTATTAGGTGGTCGGCATAGAGAATGGCAACCCCAAAGATCTCAATCACATTCCCACATATTTCTTTTAGATATTTTTTATTATGAATTTATTGGATAAAAGTTATTTTCGCACCAAATATTATTCATATTTTTAAGGATTGTAAGTTATAGAAAAAGAAATATATATATTTTTAAGGATTGTAATGAAGCATAACAAAAATCTTTTATTTAAATTAGTAATTTTCGGTACACTCATTTGTGTGCAATAAAATAATTATTATGATTTAACTTTATTGAAATTACATTCTTTATATTAATATATGTTTTATAATTATTTTTAATATAATTATTAAATTATATAAATAAATGTTATAATATTATATTAATAAAAATAAATAATTAAGAAAAACTAAAAAGATCAAGGGATAACAATACCCTGTATTTTGTTTATTGTCTAATAATAAATATCTATTAGCTATTTGTTAATTATTATTATTATTATTGTTATTATTATTATGATTTTAAGGGATAATAATTATTAACTAACAATAGATTTTTAGGGATAGTGGGAGTCCCACGACAAAAACTAGTCACTACAATTACGCAAAAAAATAATCCTAAAACCATATGATTTTTGTAGATTTCAAGTTATCATAATAATTCTAATAATGCTATTCGAATATTTTAATAACTATTATTCTAATAACTATTACTCTTCGAATATTTTAAGTGTTTTCTAATAGTTAATATTTTAACAAAAATCTAAAGATTTTAAATGTTTAAAATCCTCAATATTTAGATTTCTTAGATTAATTAAATATGAATATTTTAAGTTTTTCTTAATTTAAATGATTAAAATCTAAACACTTAAATGTTTAAAATCCTCAATATTAATTTGAGATTTTATATAATTCTACTTTAATAATTAATTGTTTATCATTTAAATTATTTTTTTTTTGGTTATGTTGCATTACCATCCTTAAAAATTATGAATAATGTTTGGTGTGGAAATAACTTTTATCCAATAAATCTAGTATCAAAAATATGGAAAAGAAAATTTTGGGGGTCGCCACTCTCTCTATGGCTACCCGTTAATAAAATATATATATATATATATAAAAGAAATCTTTGGTGGCGACCCCATAATAAAATATATTTAAGAAAAAATGGTAAGGGGTCGTCAATCTCACAAGTGACTCCATATTTAAAAAAAAAAAAATGTTAGGGCGTCACCAAATTCACAGGTGCCCCAAATAAAAATTTCAATCCCGTCGTCATTCTCAGTGATACTTATATAAAAAAATTAACCTATCCAAATTAAATATCATTTTATGAATTTGATTAAAAATAATAATATTTTTAAAAAATCCTCGAGAATGTTGGCAATTTTGTGGTCTGAGTAGGATATCCTGTAGAACTCAAACCTTTTATCTCCACAAATCACATGAACTAAAAATAGGGTTATAACTTATAATTAATAATTCCCTTTTAGTTCGAAATAATTTAGTTTACTTCCTTATGTAAAAAATAATTTATACTAACTCTCCAATTCAAATTCATAATTTGATTTCACTTCCCACTCATCTGAATTGACTGCTATACTCTTACTTATTTCTTTTTTTTTTTCATACTTCAATTTTAAATTGTGTACTTTAACTTTTACGAATAATACTTTATTTTTAAATCTGAATACTTTAATGTTTATGAACAATACTTCAATTATAAATTTGGGTAATTTAACCTTTATGAATAATACTCTAATTTAAAACGTAAATACTTTAACTTTGACGAACAATATTCTTTTTTTTTCTTTTTTTTTTATTTTTACATCACATGCTTTAATTTCAAATATGAATACTTTAACTTTTGCAAATAATACTGTACTTTTAAATCTGGATACTCTTTTTTATAAGTTGGATACTCAGTTTTATTATTCGAAAAATTTATAATATTTTATAATTTGAATACTCTATTTTATAATTTGAATACTTTATAGTCTCTAATTAATACTTTAAAATATAAATCAACAATTAATTTTTATCCCACCATCCACCTACATACATACATATATATATATATATATATATATATATATATATATATATATATATATATATATTAATTTTTACATATGAAGTATAAAAATTATGTTTTGAAATATTAACATATAAAATAAAAATATAAAATCGTGTATATGAGGTATTATGTTAACAAAATAGTTTGCATGAGGGAAGAGTGGTGTGTTATATCATTTTATGTTTCTTCAATGTTATTTTGATAATTTCATCAAAAGTGGAGAATGAAAATAAATTACAAATTTAAATTAAGTAGTTAGTATTAATTATTTTTCCATAGAAGAGTGAGATCAAATTTACCTTCCATCTTGGGAAATTTTGCCACATTCCTATGTGACGGCTGGGTCTGTCATTTCATCTGATGTAAGGAATTACGTCAATTTAACATAAATATTTATAATGGTTACTAATCACCAAAACACGTAAAGAAACAAAATCAATCGAAGACTTTTCAAAAGTAGGCTACTTTTTAAATTTTTTTACAGCTTTAGTGCAAAACGTATATGGAAAAAGCATCTTCATATTTCCATGACACAGTTGATATTTTCTTACAAATCAATACTAGAAATTTTTGAAATATTATATTTTCACCCACAATACTTTTTAAAATGAAAGGATATAATGAATATTTAACAGATCTATACGAAGAATATAATAATCATAAAAACTTATACTTAGTAGCTAGAAATAATGGACACTGGTATATCACGAGATATCATGAATATTGGGCAGAATATTATCAAGAACAGATACAAAAAACTATTTCAATACTAAAGCGATTTAAAAAATAAAATGAATGAACAAAAGAAAATTAAAACTGAGATAAGAAAATTTGGAAAAAAATTGGATGTTGCAACAAAATACGATGCTATTATGAAAGAAATTTTTATATATCCCAACGAGATAAAAAATATAACAGACAATGTTAAACAAATTGATACAATAAATACAAGATTAATAGAAAAAATATATCAACGGGAAATGAATGGATAAAAATGGATCAATTTAATAAACAGATAAAACGAAGAGAATTAAGACTGATTCGGAGAATAATAAAACAAGAAATTTTAATTTTAAATTCAATAACTAATCCAGCAAACTATAAGATTCAAGAAGAAATTCTTAATAATAGGAAACGAAGAGAAAAACAACTCATAAAAAATGAAATATATACTCCAGTTAATTTAATAAAATTAGAAAAATACATGAAATGGTTAAAACAACATAATGAACAGACAGAAGAATTTAGAGAACAAACTGAAAATACACTACAATGGTGCAAGAGACTAAGAACTAAAATAAATATACTTTCATCAGCATGAGTTTTACACAAGAATTACAAAAATTTGTAGAAACATTAAACGAACAAGTACAATCCCTAAATAATACAGTACACACATTAACTGAACAATTAATAAATACTAATGAAAAAATGTCACGATTAGAAGATTCTATAAACAATATAAATAAAAAAGAAATTGAATCATATTATACAATTGATCAAAACATTTTCTCTTGTCATCAGGAGGGGGGAGAATATTCACATTTATTTCATACTACTTCAAATCCTCAACTAAACACTATAATAGATATGTTACAACAAATTCTTTTAGATAAAAAACAAAATGTTATAAATGAAATCGATAATACACAAGAAATTCTTAATAAACTTCTAAGAGAATTCAGAGGAAAAGAGAAAGAAAACCAAATCGAAACATCTGACGAGAAACAAATAATACTTCCAATGTCAAACTGTCAAGAATTATTAAAACAACTTAAAGAAGTAATTATACGAAAAGAATATTCTAGACATATAACTATTGCCGATCTTGAAACATATTTTGGAAACAAAAATCTTAAACCTTTTCAAATAGAAGATCCACGTTTATAATGGAATCCTTTGATTTAGAAGAAAGAATTGCAGAATTAAACAATTTATTAGAATCATTAAAAATAGTTGATGAAGAAAATAAACAAACTCATACATTAGAAGCGATAAAACCGGAAGTAGAAAATGAAGAAGTAATATACGGATATGAGTCATCAGAAGACGATGTATTAGGAATGGAACATGATTTAAAACGAGAAAAAGATAAGAAAGATATTCCAGAAGCTAGTAATACAAAAAAGGAAGAAGATATTAAATGGGAAACTTATCAAGAAGATAAATATACTAATCCTCTAAAAAATTCAAGCATACAATACAATTTTAAAAAGGGATATATTCCAAATAAAAAAGGAAGATGGTCTAAAGTACCTGAACAATATATACCTACAAAGGGAATATTAGGAGTTGATGGAATATTAAATTTAGACTGTGTAACAAACAAATCAACACTTATTACCGAATGGGCACATAAACTAGGACTAATTATTGAAACCGAAGATAGATTAAGACTAGGAATTTTTAAAACAATATTTAATTTTGTACAATATAAAACAATAGGAAACGTAACACATTACTTAGCTTCATTATCAGAAGAACAGAAAACACTCTTGATAGGAGGAGATTCTATAGATACTTTTTGGAATATAGTTGCAAAAATACATTCAGAATTTGTTGGAATACCTATACAAGATTCAGGACTCTTCGTAAATAAAAAAGAACAAGATAGAGCAGCTTTCCATTTAGCTAATACACAAATATTAGACATGTGCGCTATAGAACACTTTAACTGCGAATACAATATGTATTACTATGATTTAGACAGAGAAAATAGAGAAAAGTACCTATCATTATACTTCAATAAATTACCCTACCCAGTAGGACAAATAGTATATGCAGAATTTAAGAAACAAGTAAACGAAGGATTTGTTTCAGAAACACTAGGAGGAGCGCAAACTGTAGTAGAACAATTTTTAGGAGACAAATGTTATGAAAGAGACTTACACAATGCCGTAAAAAACAAGGTTACGATATGTTGTGAGGGAAATCCTTTGGTACCTCAACAATATGGAGAAAGTCCATACATAATTCGACCAAACAAAAAAAGAAAATACAGGAGAAAGGATAAAAGATATAGATGGAGAAAGAAACCTAAAAGATGGGTAGACAATAATAAACATAAATTTCAAAAAAGAAGAAGACGTTTCTTTAAAAAGAAAGAATACAAGCCTAAACAAAAATACTGCCCGGAAGGGAAGAAAAAATGCCAATGTTGGCTTTGCCACTAAGAAGGACACTATGCAAGAGAATGCCCTAAACGACAAAAACAAACGGATAAAAAATTACATATACTTCAAGTAGCTCAAACATACGATTTAGAGCCTATAAAAGAAGACTATTCTGATTTAGAAAACTTATATGAAATAGAAACAGTTACAGAATCAGAAAGTGAATATAGTTCTGATGATTTTTAAATGAAAAACTCTAACACTACATTCATAGAAGTAAAAATAAAACATAAAACAATTAAAGAATTTATAGATACAGGAGCAAGTTTATGTTTTGCTTCACCAGCTCTTACGATATTTAAATGGAAAAAACTTAAACAACCATTAAAAATAATGATAGCAGATGCAAGTCATTATTATATATGGTAAGCTACATACTTAGAAAAAGCTTAGATACAGGGATATTGTTTTACTATACCATCCATATACAGACACGAAACAGGATTACCATTTATCCTAGGAAATAACTTTTTGAAACTATACAGACCTTTTTGTCAAGATTTAAAATACATCACTTTAAAATCACCTGTTAATGAAAAACTATCCCAAAAGAGTGAAACGGTTGAAATACCAATAGTAAAGATTGAAGACAGAAGCAATCTCATAGACAAAATAGATTATTTAATCAATCATGAATTAATATTTTTCATAAAAACAAATCTTGAAAAAGAAATAGAAGAAATTTTAGACTCTGTCACTAGTGAAGACCCTTTAGATAAGGAAAAGAACAATAATCATATGATAGTTGAAATTAAACTTAAAAATCCTTTAGACGAAGTAAATGTAAAAAATAATATACCTTATTCTAAACGAGATATTGATGAATTTAAAGAAGAATGTAAACAACTTTTGGAAAAAGGATTAATTTCTGACAGCAAAAGTCCACACGCTGCACCTGCATTTTATGTAGAAAATAAAAATGAAATAAAGCGGGGAAAACGACGAATGGTCATAAATTATAAAGACTTAAATGAAAAAACTGTAGGAGATGCAAATAAACTTCCTAAAATTGATTATATCAAAGATAGGTCAAAAGGACAAACATGGTTCAGTACATTAGACGCTAAATCAGGATATTGGCAATTAAGATTGCATGAAGATACAAAACCACTAACAGCTTTTACATGTCCTCCACAAAAACATTACCAATGGAATGTTTTACCATTTGGTTTGAAACAAGCACCTGGAATACACCAAAGATTTATGGATAAAAACCTTGAAGGTCTAGAAGACATTTGTCTTGCTTACATTGATGATATTATCATCTTTAGTAATCAAGATAAAGAAGATCATTTGAAAAAACTAAAAATAGTTTTGAAACGATGCAAAGATAAAAGACTAATTCTTTCTAAAAAGAAAGCAGTCTTATGTAAACAAAAAATTGATTTTCTTGGTAATACTTTTGATTCACAAGGAAACATAGTTCTTCAAGACAACATTTTGAAAAAATTAAATGAATTTCCAGATCAAATTACTGATCGAAAACAATTACAAAGATTTCTTGGATGTTTAAACTATATTTCTGATCAAGGATTCATAAAGAACCTTGCTAAGGAAAGAACACAATTACAAAAGAAACTTTCTGAAAAAATACAATGGAATTGGCGAATTAATGATTCAATACAAGTACAAAAAATAAAACAGTATTGTGAAACATTGCCTGTTTTATACAATCCAAAGGAAAATGATTTTATTATCATTGAGACAGATGCTTCAAATGATACATGGTCTGGTTGCATGCTTGCAATACCAGCCGAAAAAATGAATACAAACGACCTCGAAGGTCATATGAATACAAGAACCAAAAAGGTTCGCGAGATCACACAACTCTGTAAATACATATCTGGGACATTTACCGAAACCCAGAAAAACTATACAGTTCATGAAAAAGAGACACTTGCATGTCTAAAGATACTTCGGAAATGGAAACTCGAGCTTTTACCTCGAGAATAGAATTCGAACTTCGAACAGACTCAAAATACCTAACAAACTTTTACAGGTACACACTCCGAGACAACTATAATCAAGGAAGATTGATACGTTGGCAGCTCGAGATAAGAAGATACCAATTTCACATCGTATACATAAAATCAGAAGAGAACGCTCTTGTAGACACACTCACACGAGAATGGAGGCCGCGATAGCCTTGATGAAACAAAACATTGAAACAATTGATCGTGAGATACAACAATTCACGAAGGCTAAATATTTGGAGATACAAAGATTCACAGAATCTAAGATGACACAACGCCAAGAACTTCTTGCCGCGTTACACGCTGTTCAACAAGCAGCCGGACTTCCACCATCAGAGTTCCCAGCAAGCGTGGTGGATCCATCATCCAAAACATTCACAAAATCAAAAACATTTCCACAAACAGCAGCAGAAGGAAATACTTCATCACCAGTAGCGGCTACACAAAACGATGAAGATGACAGAAAACAAATTAAACAATGGTATGTTATATTCAATGGCTCAAGCCGAGGTATATATGATCAATGGTCAAAAGCCAATGTTCATATACAAGGAAACCCAGCAATATCATACAAAACATACAACAGTCTTTCTGAAGCCAAACAAGCCTTTGAAGAAACAAAAACCTACAAAAACTCCCTTCAAACCACTCCAACACTCCAAGCCCAAAACAGTTTCAAAGAAAAAATGAGAGTCCTTGGAAATATACCCACGGTAAATCCAATGGACCGTGTTCAAACATCAGCCCAAAAAGAGGCCCAAATACAACCCTCAAAAGAAAAATTTGACAAACTTTTGAAATCCATTTTTTAATACAACCCAGAGACAGACAAAAACAACCTTTTTTGGTATCCAGTAAACAGAAACGGCCCAAAAGTCGTTATATTTGAACAAGCAGACCCAGACTTGATATACCAATTCTTCATACATGGATTTCTTGACACCCTATACTTCAAAAACCCAAACTGTTTTCGAAAATTCAGCCCAAAACTAATGTCGACACTTCAGGACTATGCTAGACGAGTTTCAAAAGGAAACATGGATAAAGAAATAGTCTTCAAATCTACACTTTCATACCCTATCTTCAACGAAGAAGGAGTATCAGTATACTCTCATGGAATTATCAAACTGATAGTTTCAAATGGAGAATACCCCTGCATTGATACAATGAAGACACTCGATGACATAAATGAGATAGTTGCAAAACAACTAAATCAAATATTTTATGCATCACAAGAGATAAACAAGGACAGTAATGTCAAGATAAACTATAAATCCAATTATCATTTGATATATGGATCTTCGAGATACACAATTCCACCGTTACAGCTAAAAACGTTGGAAAACTTTGAGAAAACTTTTATCAAAATTGAAGAACACAGCCTGAAGACACTGCCTAAGGAAATCAAGCTCATTTTCTGTGAGTACAGCGAAATAATTGATGAACACAGCTGTGCAATGTGCCAAGACAAACCTGAAGACAAAGCTGAAGAAACGGGGTCCCATAATTCAAACGAGTCAATAAAGGAAGACACTGTTACTGAAGAGTAATGTAAACTGACGCATGCAATGACGTCAAACACTCAAGGAAATACGTAAGCAATGACGAACACACTTCAATAATGCAGACTTTATGTCTCTGTCTGCTTTTAGGTGCAGTTGTTGAGCACCATTATTATCTTTTCTTTTTATCTTTTTTACTTTTGTACATTAGTATTATTGGTCTCTGTAATAGTGAGTTGAGCGCCTATATAATGGCCTCAATGTAGTATGTAATACTCAGACTTTAATAGAAGGAAAAAGATCATGTGTTGATCAAAAAACTCTCTGAGTTTTAAGCCTTTGAGCTTTTCTTTTCTGTTGGCCTCACGCCTGAATAGCAGAACTATACACAACCATACACAACCAAACAATTTTCATACAAAAATTCAAACATATACTTCGAAGAGATGATGAACAGGTAACATGGAGTGCATGAAGACAGTAGATATAAACACACAAACAGGTAAACAATACAAACTTCGTTCTGAAAACGTTATTCATATTTTTGTATACTAAAGATTATATACATGGAAACGAGTTTAATAGATCAGATTGAACATTTTGAAACAACTGAAGAATATGGATACTTTTCTCAAGATATTGTTATAGACAACAAAAAATTAAACAAAGTAAGAAGAAAAGAGTTAAACTTAATTGATGGACAAGATATGAAAACAGATTTAAAAACAAAACTAAGTAGAAAAAACATTATATTATATGGAAAATTTACATGTGAAACACCTATTGAAATTTCTACAACTAAAGGAACACAGGCTATTTCGTTAATAAACAAAGCTGATATAATTCAGAAAATTAAAAAAGCAAAACATACACCTAGCGAAATAGGATATATACATATTTCCACAATACAGATACTAATTAAGAGTACATTTGCTGAAGGAATAAACTCACCCATAAAACTAGCTATATGTGATGACAGAATTATGAACATAAAAGATAAAATACTTGGAATAGTTGAAGGAAACTTGGCTTATACCAAACTACTTTTTAATGTAGCTTTACACTATGCTATACCTCTTATAACAGAAAAACTAGACTAATCCTTAAACATTGCCTATAAATTTGAAAGACAAGATTTGATGGAAACAAACGATTATCCATTTTCAATAACATACACAATTGGATATGCTCTGACAAATAGCCATCATAGCATACAATTTAAAAACACCGAAAAGATATATATGAAAGACATTTTTCGAGAAGTCTCTCGTATAAAATATATACCAAAGACACCGATTATAAAACATGTTAATACTAATGTTTTTCAAAACAAAACGCCTAACCTTTTAAAAAGTAAAAGCACATGTTATACATATTTACCACCAAACCAAAGAACTAATGAAACTAGTACACGGGCCTCTATTAAAAACTTTAAAGAAGAGAGATCTTCTAATGAAATAATTGAAAACGAATTCACACAATTAGCCGATCAAATGGCTAAATTAACCACCACTATAAAGGAAACACTCTGATTACTCTCTGGTATCAGAGCCCATATACGATTCAAAACATTACTACTGAAAATCACAGATTTACAATATGTATGAATATAATAGACAAAAATTTTATAAAGACAATATAAAATCAATAAACGAAAGTTATGCTAAAGAAGTAAGACTTTACTTGAAAGCTAAAAACGAAGGTCGTAAAACAGACGAGACACAACATTTGAAAAACATTATTAGTTTAGAAAAATCAAAACAAATAGTTACACAATTAACTATAACATAATGGAAAGATTTAATTACAAAACAAGAATAACACGAGATATATGAGAATCAGAAGAACAAGTTATTATAGATGAATATCTTGTTAAAATGGCATACCATAATTTAAGACACAATAAAGATTTATCACAACGAACTCAAAAAATAATGATAAAATCTGCAAACGAGGATTTAACAAATACCAAAAGAAAAAGAGATACAGCAAATCAAATGACACACGCTTAATTATGAGTTATAAACCAAAGATAGAGTTAGATACGATAACAGGAGAAAAACAACAAGTAAAAGAAAATATGAAGACTAAAAATATTAAACAAATGGGAAAAAACTTGGAAACATCTTTACAAAAAGAAGAAATATATAAGAAAAATTACGAAAAAACAATAAATAAAAATATATTAAATAGAGATACGATAATACAAGGTATAAAAGAAAAAGGAAAAATAATAAATCATATAAACAATAAATTTATAGAAAAAATACATGAGAGAGAAATTAAAGGACCTAATTGAAAACTTTTATGAAATTTAGGTTCCAAATGAAAAGTGAAATAAAATCAAATGATGAAAACGTTGGCCAAATACACGTCTTACACTAATATTACAAAAACTTTTCAAAACACACTAAAATTATAATATAAAAAACAAAAGACACCATCATTACAATTTCACCAAATCAATCAGCTTATCAGGTTTTGAACGCATAAAATATTTTTTAACGTGAAAATTATTCGAAGTCATTAGCAAATTAGTTCCATAATTATTTCATGTTTGAGTTCTGTCATAAATCAATTTTGGAGTCAGCAAAATTGACAGCAGTAACGCGAGATACTTTGATCTAAATTCCATTGCGCGAAGTATGCCTATGAATTAAATTAAAGCTTACAAGTATATGCCTCACTACCCCGCCTAATTCCTATATATATATATATATATATATATATTTATACTCAAGTGGGATTAAAACCCAAAATATTATCTTGAAGAATTAACCACTTGAACTAATCTCTGCTTGCTCACCTAATTCCTATATATGAAATTTCTTGTTCTGAGAATTTTCATGTGTCCTGAAAACTTTGGAAACCCTTGTGATTGACCAAGGGCTCATAAAGTGGCTGGTGGTTTAGAAAAGCACCTGGGTCAATCGGTCAGGTCTACGTCACATAGTACCGTTGCGTGAGTAGGTGTGGACGCAAATGTGTTAGGACCTATAAAGCACGGACACTCCAAAATTTACCCCCGTGCAGTATCGGACACGTGTCGGACATGGATACGGCTCCTACACGGCACCGACACGTGTCCGACATGCCAAAATGTGTCCAAAAATTAAAAAAAAATTCCGACACGCCGGGGACACGGCTAGGACACGGCGTGGAATGTGTCGGACACGGCGTGGAATGTGTCCGACACGGCTCGGACACTTCGACACGAAAAATTCAATAAAAAATTAATTTTTAATTTATTTTTCCTAAAAATTTAAGGATATAATTAAAAAAAAAAAAAAAGGAATTATATAAATGTGCTAAAAGATGTATAATATTAATTTAAATTTAATTTTTTTATAATATCATTATATAAAAAATGTATTAGTATTATTTTAATGATTTAAAATGTTGAATTGGAAAATGACGTATGTTATTTAAATTTGTAATATTGAATATTTTATGAATATTTTATTCTATATAAATTAACATATATATATATTTTATTTATTTATATATAATATAGCCGTGTCGGAGCCGTGTCGTGTCCTAAATTTTTAAAAAAATCCGTGTCGCCGTGTCCGTGTCGTGTCGTGTCCGTGTCGCCGTGTCCGTGTCTGTGCATCATAGGTTAGGACACAAAATTTTAAAAAAATTAAAATAAAGGAGCACTTTAAAAGGTTTAATAAAAAATATTTTAAGTAATTATATATGTAATATAACTTTATTTATTTAACTTTATATGCAAAAAACTTGATTTTATTTAACTATTCATAATAATAACTTAATCTCTTCATTTTACAATGATCAAATATTAAATTAAAAAATTAAAATTCATCTTATATATTGTTACATGCGTGTATTAAGAAATATTAAGTCGTCTTAAAGCCTCCTTCCTTCCACCACTTTTGCTGTCGGACATTCACTCATTCCACGAAGGACTTTGGAATAAGGCTGGCTATAGCGGACTTGGGAAAGGGGTAGCTGCGGCGAACTTGAGGTGGGAGGAGGGGGCGGCAGTGGTGTGCGTGGGTCAGCGGGTGGTGGTCATGGATTTGGGATAGGAAGCGGCGAACTCCGGTGGAGAATATATATATATTATATCGTTAATTAACATTTTATTAGAAGTTTTTTCATTGAAATATAATTTATTAATAATAATATTATATTTAAAAAATATATTTTTGTTCAACTGATCTTTTCCTAGTTTTTGTCCTTAAAAAATTTTAAATATTGATTTTGAATATAAATTAAGTTAAATAAATATTTTTCTTTTTTATATTAAATATCCCATATAGTTGGTATTCTTTTTTAAAAATTGTAGTTGAGTGTATAATATTTATTCTAAGTGGTTATCCACTTCATGAACAAAAAAATCCAGCAAAGTACACGTGACTTAAACTTGTGGTTTTCCAATATGTACGTCATCTTTTCGAAAATTTTTATCCATGATGATTTTTTTTAGACTTAATTGTCTACTTTGCCGCAAGAAAAAATTATTAGTATTTTAAATATACGAGTTGTAGTTAGTTAGTATCCCCCTTTTTATAATTTTCTCGAAAATTTCCTTAACAAAAACATCCCTACTAAATAATGTTTACCTCATCATTTTCATGGCCTTAGAAAATCTTAAAAACGTCCATGTTATATAAATTTCAACTCCTTGGGGTAGTTGCCGTATAACTCGTATTTTGTTTTAGTTCCAAAATGATGTTTTTGTCCCTTTATTTACCCTCCTAAATTACCAAAGCCTGCCCTTCATATTTTTGTTCTTCCCTCTTCTTTTTTTTTTTTTTTTTTTTTTTGTGATGTTTCATGCATGAATCTTATTATATTAGGTTAGTCTGCAAAAATTGATGGTTTACTGATCCCGAATAATTTGAAACGTGGTATGCATGTTTTTGTAAATGCAGCTTTTTTTGTAAATGCAGCTTTAAACATAGATATTTATGACTCTAGTTGCATATTTTGACTACTTCAAAACTCACAGTGTTATGGGATCTTCTAATTTAGTAGGACATCTTATACTCCATTTATTAGATTGCGGCACGTATAAGATTAAATTTTTTTATTAACAGATAAAATTTACGTGTTGATGAATAAAATTTTATTGACAAAAGAAAAAAGAAAAACTAGCCGTATCTCCATCAAATCAGAAAAAAATAAATAAATATGATATATTTAAGAAATCAAAAAGAGTTAATAGAGTTCTTATTTTATAACATCTGCGCAACGTAACAAAAGCAGGAAAAAATACGATGTACCGTAGAATTTTGAATATTAAAAATTCGGAGAAGAAAACAACACCAAAAGGATGTACTACAAAATAATGAAAATTAGAAATTCAGAGAAGAAAATAATACCAGACGAACGACCTATTACAAATAAAAAAATTTAGAGAAGAAAACGACAATGTACACAACGCAATATAAACCAGGGAAAAGACAATGTACTGTAGAAAAAAAAACAACAAGTTGAAGAACAAAAGACAACTATTTAAAATTGAACAAATCTTTGATGGTTAGTTTTTTATATGTAGAAATAATTTACTTATAAGTTATAAATTGATAGTATATCTCAGTTTATATTGACTAGTTTGTAGAACTTACTATAAAAAAGAAAAATGATGAATGACAATAAAATTTGATATCAATGGACAATATTCCAGGATTTTTTTTTTTTAAAAAGTTAATTAAATCCGACGGGATTCCCCTCGGATCCCGTCGATAATTGTTAAATTTTAAAAAAATTAATTATTTCCGACGGGATTCCTCTCGAAATACCGTCGGAATATTACAAATTAAAAAAAAAAAAAAATAATTGATTCCGACGGGATTTCCCTCGGAATCCCATCGGAATTTTTATAAAAAAAATTAAAAAAAAATAAAATCGATTTTTTTTTCCTTTTTTGTTTTTTGTTTTTTTTTTTTTAACTCTGCTCCTAATTATCCATCTAACATACAATTCATCCCAAATTAATCCACCATCAATGCAAATATTCCTTTCCAACAAATAAATACTAAAAACAATAATACACTATTTCATCTAAAGATTCATCCTTCAAAGACATGCTACAAATTTTCTCCCAACATTAGAAATATATAGTTTCTTCAAGAGACCCACGTTATCCTTTCCATTAAATAGTTTCTTCAGCTTCGAATCACAAAATATCTCCCTCTTATCAGACGGCGCTCTGCAACCAAAAAAATCAACACATTCATCGCAGTCAAGAAACAACTATAATTATTCACATATTGAGTTCTGGTGTGCAGTCAAGAAATCAACTATGATTATTCATGACTGGAATGTGTGCTACTGGCAGTTATCCCAATTCCCATCCATCCAAGACGATCAGTTATGTTAGTTTTTCAGAGATAAATAATGAAATAGGGAACTCAGGCAAGTTAATCAAACCTTAAAAGAAATAGAAAAGGCATTCTTTGACGTAAAGCTGTACAAATATGTCAAGGAAAAAAAACTTCCTCTACTTTAAAAAATTTAGATGCTAAAAATAGATAACAAATTAAAAATACATACCATGAGGACTCCTTGACCATTTCCAAGCCAATCCACCAGTTGAAACTGCTCCAACGGCAGCACCTACAAGACCAAACTGAGCCGCTTGTCTTGAAGTCTTCATCTGAAAAATAAGGTGAAGAAAATAGGGCTAACAATACATTAAGAGGGAAACAGATCAAGAAACCATAACAATATGGAATTCAAAAAAATTCCCACAGTTTTCACGTACAAATGAACATGGTATTCACATAAAATCCCATAAAACCAAATTCTTGCATATAAAATGGATCAAATATTCCACATATTGTGTATTTGGACTACACATTGATGAAGCAACATATCCCAGTAAGCCTGTAAAGCATTTCTTTTGAATTTTTACAATAATAGGGGGGAGAGAAGGAGAGAAGGAGGAGAAGGATATTAATTAAGGAGAGAAGGAGGAGAAGGATCGGTATGCAATAATAGGGGGAAGAACTGATGGTTAATATAAAGTTGAAATAAAGAAAGAAAAAGAAATTCAAAACAAATATATATCTAACTTCATCAATCAAATGTAATACGCAAAGGGATAAAGGGGGAAAGAAAGAAAAGATAGAGTTTGTAGGACTATGGATAAGGCATATCTAGCAATGAGACAAAAAGGCAACTACCTCAGCACATATGAAACCTCTTTGAAAGTCAGTATGAATTTTTCCAGCAGCCTGAGGAGCATTAGTCGTCTGTCTATGTATTTGCCAGAACTTATACCTACATAAGGGCAATTTCATTCTCATATTTCCAAAAACCAAAGCAATTTGGCGGAGCTATTTCCTGAATCATTGACTGTGGCTGACATTTTTTCACGCTGTAAAGACAATAACTAACTCAGAAGTACCAACAAGTAACCAAATGAACCAATATAAGATAAAAACAAGCATTTTTGACATTTTTCACCTTCTACCAATAGCTTCATTGTTCACACACCAAGTAAACTACACGCTTTGCAGTGAGCAATAGAAAAGTATTCAAGAACTCAATATCAGCAGCTTTCCACTCCACCAGACGAACATCTTTTCCCTCGTCCATCAATGCTTTGACCTTGTCAATCCATAAATCACAATTCAATATCAAAAGCCTCCTGAATTTAATAATAGTTTAAGAAATACTGGTATCATGTTACACAGTTCCACTAACATAAATATTCCATAGCTAACCGTGGCAGAAAGCACTAATGACAAACATAGGTCTCCAATTAAAGAAACAAATGGCAACTGAGCCATAAGCACAACTCATGCTCAATTTTCAATGGTTTGTCATTACTCCTCTTCATGCTCTTTTCAAAATCTTCGATTCTCCTCTCCATGAACTCAATATCCTAGCATCATACAACATTAACATTCAGAAACACAGCATTATAAAAAGTACAGACCTCTTAATAGCTGTGGAAAACACAACAGGGCACATTTTATCAAATAAGGTATAGTTACAACCACAAAGAAACAGCAGCCATATATTGCACAAATTGGCAATCCTCAAAGCACATTATTAAGAATCTTCATAATCAATAATGAATTCACATTCCCTCCATCAAATAGAACAATTAAACACCATAAAACCTCCGACAACAACACCGAAAGCCAACTTAATCCTCCCAATAAACCGACCCTAAATGTGATTTCCTCCACGCAGAAAACAAGCAACACAAATTCAACAACACCCACATTCAAAAATCCTAAAAATTTGAGAGAGGGAAAAAGGAACCTTGGCTACGCCGGCGACAGTGGCGGGAGGAGGATGACGGATCTGGACTGCTCGTACGGAACGAGAGCGAGAGGGAGAGGGAGAGGGAGAGGGAGAGGGAGAGGGAGCCGCGATGGCGAGGAGGAAGGACGGCGTGGGCAATGGGCGGCGACTTCTGAATAAATAAGTCTGTGTGTGAGCTTGAGTGATAGAGAGGACGATGGAAGCCGGAAAATACCTGGAGGCGGAGGCAGAGACGGCGGCGGTGGACGGACGGCTGTAAAGAAAGGCACTGCTACGGGGTTGACGGAGGCTGGGGGTCGACTGCTAAGGCGAGATTTTTGAAAATGGAGGGTTTATTATTTTGGGGATTGCCTTATAGTTCTTTTAATTTTCCCAGAATTATTTCTACCGAGGGAAAACCGATAGGAAACCCGTCGGTCAAAATTTTAATTTTTATTTAGGATATATTAACTTTTAATGTAATCCGATGGTAAACCGAGGGAGACTACCGTCGGTTCATTTTTAAAATTTATTTAATGTATACCGACGGGAATCCCGTCAGACTCCCGTCGTATTTTTTTATTTTTATTTTTTTTTATATTATTGTCCAATTATAATTTTATTTTTAATTTAATCCGACGGATAACCGATGGAATAATCCGTCGGTTTATTTTTTTAATTTTATTTTATAAATTCCGACGGGATTTTCGTCGGAATTTCATCGTAATGTTTTATTTTTACTTTTTTACAAAATATATGTTTTTCCGTCGGAATACCATCGGATTTCCCTCGGTTTTTCTGAGGGATTTCCCTCGGATTTTCCCGTCGGAATTTGCAGGATTCTTGGGAATAATTAGCAACCAATTTTTTATTCGCTAATGTAAAATTTATGGTGGTCGTAACATCACAAGTTGCTATAATTATATTTACAGTGATCATTTTCCTTATGTTAGTAAAAGATAATTTTTTAGCAACAACGATATTGGTTGCAATTTTATTTATTCGGTTGCAACCATATTTGTGTAAATTATGTATTAGCTACCATATTGTGACAACAAAATATAGTTGCTAAAATATACTTTTAGCAGCCAAAAAAATTGTTACTGTAGTCGTTACTTTGTTGCAAATTATATTGTAGTATTTAAAATTTAGTAGCCAAATATTATCGCTTATTTGTCGTTAATGAATATTTATTTCCCACCAAATGATGGTTGCAAAAGTAATCTAAATGGTTTCTAATGTACCCTTATTATTAACCAAATAATTGGTTGTAGAAAATTGTTCAAATTGGTTGTTAACATTAAATTTAAATAATTTTTTCATTTTTAAATATTAAATAATTAATTCAAGAAGAAATATAAACTAAATAATTCGATTATCATACTAAAAATTAATCAAGAAATAAATTAATAAAATTGCAAACCAAGTGTGCCCACAGTGTCACAATGTTAATCATTCACGATCAAATCTCTGTAAATGACATTATTTTACACCAACAGTGGATCCCACAATTTTATGTATACTTGAAGAAATACCTGCCTATGTCTATTTGAGCTTAACAATGACAATGCAGTGGAGATGAGCATACTAAGCCTTTATGCGCACGTGGAGATGAGCATACTAGATACTTAAAATGACTGTCTTCACATCCCTAGAAATTACCAAAAGAGCAAAGAAAGAGCAAAGACCCCGAATAAAACAATTAATATGAAAGAAATATAGTTAAGATTTTAGAATTTCAAGTAAAATAGAATGACTGACATGATAAGTCACTTCAGTTGAGAAACACATATACATACTTAGTAAAATTTAATCACTTTAGTCAATAAACAATCATTCATATTTGAATTAGTATATTTTAGCTTGCTTCATCCGCCATAAAATAATCCACATAAATCTCATTGGAATCTTAATAAAGCAAATGTGTAATGTAATCAAGCTTACAGCCTAACACTCTTACTTCAGAGGATGAAAAAAGAAAAGCTCTTACTTTTTAGCGAGTTCTCTATGGTCATATTTCTTAGCTTCTTCCAACATGACATTATATTTCTGCAAGGTGTACAATAAAGCATATCAAGAAAGCATGATTCTATATTACAAGTATCAAGTACTTACAATGTTGTGTCTACAAGAGTCTTGGGGGCCGTTTAGTACTTATCCGAACATGTTAATGACTGATGTGTTTAGACCTGTTTGTGATAAGAATCCAACATGTATTTACTTCTATTTTGGATGTCTTGATTTAAGGCGTGCTATTAGTCATAACACGTTTACATTTTGTAGGTTGAAAACTCATGTTATAAGGAATATCCAAAAACACCCTTGAATTTCTCCCATCCGTTTTGTGGGATAAAGTTGATCGTCAAAAACAAATGAGTTTTTGTCTTCCACATCTCTGCCTCTAGGCATTTGCATGGGTGATTGCATTAATTAAATGAAATTCAGTAATCTCCGAATAGAAAAAAAATGTCCTCATGAAATGAAAAACTTACGTTCTCATGGAATTTTCCACAAGAGAGGGACGGTAATGTTCTCAACTCTTTATCCTTAATATTGGTGGAATCCTTTATATCTTGAAAGCAAAGTTTTCTGCATCATTGAGCAACATCAACACAATATCTAATTCACAATTAAATATTAAATTACAAAGTATCTGAGGCAAAATTAAACTGAAAAAATGAGAAATATAATGCTAGGAGACCAACCTGGAACACACGAACTGCAAGTCCTTCTTACCCTTTGGAAATTATGCTTTTAGAACATAGTGGCCTTATGAATTTTCCCACATTAGTTGCCTTTCACTATACTTGCTTAAGTAAAACTCCATAAAAGTATCCTGGAGAGCAAATTTATCCAAAAAAAAAGAAGTGAAGTGTTATTATTTTGACACACTATTAGCTATTTAGAAACATTGTAAACAAAAAGCACATAATAATCAATTATAGTTTTCTAAGTGATTTATATATTTTTCAAGACACATATCCTCAAACACAAGAATTCTTGAAATTTTTAAATGTGTCAGAAGACTATGCATTACAATGATAATCCAAAGGATACAAGAATGGACACTTCTTCAAGTGATCATCTTCATCCTCCACATTACATAAACTTACAACAAACACACTGATTGATCATAAAATTACCAACTTAATGACTTACTAATAATGACAATATTATCTCGCACCAAAAAAAATAATGGCAATATTATGGTGTAAAAAAAAAAATAATAATAATAATGGCAATATTACATTGCCTCACAACACATCTTACTATCACAACTCAAAACAAGTGGTTAACAATTAGAAGGCTTCATGCCCTTACCTTGGTTAACCATCACACTTAAATATTACCTATGATGCACGGATACGGATACGGCGATACGGACACGACACGACACGGATACGGCGACACGGATTTTTTCTTAAAATTCCCACGTGAGGAGTGTCGGACACGGTGTCGGACACGCGTGTCGGACACGACACGACACGACAAAATGATATTTTTAGGAGTGTCCGTGATATTACTAAATGACAAGGTAAGCAAAATCAAGAGTTTATCAATTCAATTCAAGCAAATCAAGGCATCATCATCCAGTACCATAACCAATCCAAGAAACACCCAGACAAGCAAACTCGAACCTTTTTAACACGAAGCCTAAAGCAAGCAACTGTAATAGCAGCAACTATTAATAAAAGCAACAAAACTTTGAAAAATGTGGCCCAAGTTATCTTGAAGGCCATTTTCTCAAATGAATTGTGGGGAGAAAGAACAACGATTATTTTGCACCAGGCATCTTCTCAACACCCACAGAAGAATGAGTAACACATCCATTACCTGCACTCCAATAACTTCAAGAACAACAAAGGCCTCTCTATCTCCACCTTCAATGTCCATCACAAACGATATTTCCACAAAAATTACAAATAGTATTCACAAGGGAATGAGTAGAACAAATTAGAAGAATAATCATATTCATAATACATGGTACCAATATCGAAAAAGACATATGTAACAAAAACTTAATTTGATTCAAATCCTGCCAACAATTCCCAGGTAAAAAAATAATTGAATCAAATTGAAGAACTATGACGCCCCGCTTCTCGATCAAGGTAAGTTTTGTTATGAGAGTGAACGGTTTACTTTTTATGCATGAATTATGTGAAAATTATGCCTTAATTGATAACCGTTTTGTGATTATGTGAGATATATGATTGTCATGTTATATGTGGCTTCTTGATATGTTAGTTATGTGCTCGTATTGTTCCTATTGAGCTTTGATAGCATGCTTCGCGATTAAACGAAACAATGTGCTTATTTGGACATTTAAAGTATAATTAGGGACAAATTGGTAAATTTATATTTTCGAGCCTGAAAGTGGTTAGAACTTAATGAATCTGGATAGATAATTTGATTACGAGTTCGTGGGTTCTTGAATCGCTCAATTTGGAGTTCGGACGAAGAAGTTATAGCCATTTTACGAAAAGTCAACTTTTTACTCAATCCAGTTAACCTGCGACCCAATTTTGAATTTAACCCAATTCGAGACCTAATTTTACTTTTAACCCGCTCCAATTCACCCGGTTCGTGACCCAAATAGCTGATCCAATTGACCAAATCAGATTTTAACATCCCAAAACTCATATTACGTTATTTTACAATATTCAAGCAAATTCTCTCAAAACCCATTCATATTCTCTCAAGAACACCCAAGAACACTTCAAGCCATTTCAAGAGATCACAAGATTGAAGATTGAAGCTAGGAATTCAAGACTAAAGAACATGACTTTCTCTTCGATTTTCAGCTCTCAAGGTAAGGTTTATGTGCTCTTTTGTTGGGTTTATGTTCTTGAAGGTTTTGAGCTAAGATTTGAACTAGGGCTCTTATTTGTTGGATTGAAATCGAATTTCTTGTTGGAAATATGTTTATTTCATTGCTAGGAACGATTTGATATAAGAATTTCTTGCTTTTATGCTCTTATGAGAAATCCACCATTGTTGACCTTTGAAGCTTTTATGAAGGATTCTTGCATATTCATGTTCTTGTGTGTTTTAGTTTGATTTCGTGTTGAATTCTTGTTCCTTGAACAATTCCATGAAGAATGTGATTAATTTCATTAAGTTTCTTGCATGAATGAGGATTTCACCATTGTTGACTTTGAAGCTTTGAATATATGAAGAAGATGAAGTTCATATGTGCAAATTGTTGGATTTCTTGTTGCATATTCATTTCTAAATGCTCTTGTTATGATATTTGATGTTTAAATTATGTTATTCATGTTGTATGAACTTTGAGGCATGATTTAGGAGTGTTTAGAGCTTAAAATTCGTCTTGTTCAAGCATATGTTCATAATTCCGATTGCAACAACAGCATGCCCAACGCCCGTGTGGAAATTGCACTAAAACCTCAAACCCCCATGTAGAAAGCTACTGTACTGATTTTCATAGCCCAAACGGGCGTGTGGTGTGCGTGACTTAAGGCCAAACGGCCGTTTGAGGACTCTCGGGTCCAAAATTTGAGTTTATGTGATCTTGATCGTTTTGCTTCGTTTGCACTTTCTTTACACTTCTCCCACTCCTAGCATGATATATATGACTTGACATCATGTTTATGTGCATTTTAATGTCTTGTATGCCTCGATTATGTGTAAGAATATGCTAAGTATGATTCACACATTGTTATTTGCATGTCTTATGACTTGAAAGCTTGTTATATGACTCATATGATGTTGTTTGATTGTAATTGCTAAACTTATGCTATCTTGGACATTCATGACACATCATTTGCATGTTTACATTCATGTTGAAGCCGTGCGTCGTCTTATTTGGTCTCGATTCGTGTCTTACCTTGTTGGTATGTTGTCTTGATAGATGGTGAGTCTTCGGACGAGTCGACTTAGTTGCTCGTGGTGGTTCTTTGGAGTTCTTGGTAAAGGTGAGGAGTTATATATGTATAAATGTTTTCAAAACTGTGGACACCTATAGCCTATCATGTTTGATGATTTAAACTCCCGTTTTCAAAATGTATATATAGTCTTTATAAGCCAAGTTTCGCGAGCTTTGCTCGTATTGTGGATATTTGCTTATGGAAAATGGTTTACAAGTAAAACTTGAGTTTGGTATACGGGATAGATACCCAAAATGGTTTTGGGACTTTGTTTGGATATTATGTATATATGCGTTGTGTAGCGAGATGTTTTGGACCATGCTATGAAAGTGGCATGAAGGTTGGTACCTTGTAGGGATGTTTGCATGGTTGGACTTGGATTTGAGAGCTCGGGGATAGAGTATGTAGGGATACGGGAAGGTAAGGGCCGACGGTTACCTCTTACGAAATTCTCAACTTGTAAGAGATACTTGGGTTCCGACTGAGTGTTCGGGACCGAAGTATACTCGAGGGGGGAATGTGGAGTTTCATGGACTCGTTTCCCAATGTTTTGGATCAACGTTTGGGGGCTGTACACCCTCGGCATCATGGAGTTTGGGTGGATTGGTTTGGTTTTGTTTGGATTTGGAAGTTGGTTGGAGTGCTCGTTCTCGCCGAGCCGGGTGTTTGTAGTTTATGATCCGTGCTTTGAAAATTTGCATTGTTTTGAAAACCTAAATAGATCATGAACAACCTTTGGTTCCCTTATATATTATTCGTATATTTCACTCTTCCCTCACCGATTCCTTTTGAACTGACCTCCTTTACCTTCATGTCCACAGGTTGCATTTTGGAGTCAAACTAGGCGGGGTCTTGTTGAGAGTCTTGTCTTTGAGTCTAGTTTGTACTCGTGATGCTTGTAGCATACTTTACGTTTTATGTTATGTTTTGGGATTTATGGATTTAGTATGTATGATGTTTTATTATGCTAGTTTGGACGGTGCTGGTCATTAGGTTGATTTACTTTCCGTACTTTGAGCATTTTGTGCTGGGCCGTGATGGTCACTTTATTTGATGAATGAATGTATCTTATGCACTTGTTATGTTTTGATTTAAGCTTCCGCATACTTATGTTTGATTTACTTGCTTTGTAAGTCTAGTACCGCCTAGCTAGGATATCCGTTTGTCAACCCTTGCTTCGGTCTTGGCGGGTATATGGACATCAATTCTATGTACAAGCTAGACCCGTAGCGCGGGATAGGCATGGATACCCTCGTCGGGACGTTATAAGAACTACATTAACGTATCACCATTCACTTAATCCAGTGAATCTTATATACCTAATCAAAAAACCAACCACAATATAAAAAAATAGCAGGCACTATCAAGTATACAAAACTTACAACTATAGATCTGCACTTGACAACTTAGCATCGACAAACAGATGGAACCTATTCCCATTGAGATGAAAATCCAGATGGTTGAACAAGCACCTCAAGTTACAGCAAGGGATTGTGAAATGTAGAGTGAGACAGCGAGTTCCTCCACTAAATTTTGGCATCTGGCCTAATAATCCCTACCAAAAGTTCCCTCCACCAGATGAGAAAAATAGAGCGTCTATAAGAAAAGACAAGTTTGGTAACTTGTCATGATTGTTAATACGTTTTCGCTAAAAAACCTTTCCCAAGTTTATGTTATAGGACTTTGGAGAGTTAAGCGACATCAAGTTAAGATGCACTCTTGATGTTGATGAGAGTAATAGGTTAAGGTGTGGTAATTTTATTTTCTTTGAATTTGGCATTCAGAATGTTAATATTGGTAGATTCATACACAATAATTACTATTGCTACACCTATGAGGTCATGTTGAGGAAGGTCTTTTCTTGTTTGCAGGTTTGTCTTGCTGAGATCAAAGAGGGAGATGCCGACTTGAGTGTCATTATTTTAAAGTGGCCAGATTGTAACTTGTTCGCAATTGACGGTCTGACTTGCTTTGCCAATCAACTGGGAATAATTGCAACCTAAATTGATCCGGTCTAAAGCCGACCATAATCCTAAGGATGTTATCGAGCATTAAGCAACCACTAGTTGCATACTACGCAATTGCCGTGTGGGGTGCCTCCAACCTCAACTCGAAAGTTTGGATGTTTGGATGTACTTTTGAGCCACAAGTGATCCAAAGATTACGATGTGTAACAAGGTTTTTTTTTATTGTCATTGTCCTGCTCTCTTATGCTATCATTTGAAGGTGTCTCGGCTGTAATTTTTTTTTTTTTTGAGCGTCTTCTTGCTCATGTACAACTTTAACTTCCCGATTTATGAGGGTGAGTCCTCCATATAAACCCAACGATTGCCTTATCCAATTTGCCAGGAAAAAAAAAAGTTTCATGTCAATAAAAAATAAATGAAAAGATAGTTTCATAAAATGTATAAGAATATAATTGATAGAGTATATATATATATATATATATATATATAGCTTCCACCAATATATATATACAACTAAGTAATATTAATTGACTTGATCATAATATTTTCTTATGTTAAATTAATATTAAAAAATAATATACAAATTAAAGTACAAAGTAAAATTTATTTAATAATTATTCTTGTTACTATGATAAAATTGCAATTATTAGATTTAATTGACTTGATCATTATATTTGCTTACGTTAAAAAAGTAATAATTAGATTTCTACAAATTTATTATTTTTGGTACATTAAAATTAAATAAAAATAAATTTAAGTTGTAGAAAATTAATTTAAAGATTTTATTTCGTACTCTTCAAAACCAAGTGTGTTTTCCATCGACCAGTTAAAATAAACAGTATTATTTTTTGGGTTACCATATAAAACTAGCTTTAATTATTATATGTTTAGTGACCATATTTGTTGATTGCTAATGAACGGTTTGATCATACTTGTAGCAACCACTTAAATATTGGTGGTTAACTCGGTCATAATTGTTGTTATTTTGTAGCAACCATATTATTCGTCATTATAAGTTATGATTTTGGTCCCAGATCCATGGTCCTCATTTATTACACTACATTGACCATCTATAGCAACCAAAAATTAGTTGGTCGAAAAAAAAATCTGTAATTGAATTCTAGCAACCAAAGGAATTTTTGTTGCTAGGTAAATATATAGTGACCATTTCTAATTCGTCGCTGTGAATTTGGTCGAGTAGAATTTTCTTGTAGTGTTCATATCATTTTGCAAAATACAAACAACTAAATTCATAAAGAAAGAAGTCATTTAGCAAATTGATTGCGTTGATGGAGATGTGAGGAATCGAACCCATCCTCTTACTTGAAAAGTGAGACTCTACCGATTGAGCTACATCTCTGGCCATATTTAGAATTATATTAGTATATTTCAAACGACAACACTAGAAAATAGTAATCACAATTAGTCTATAATAAACATAATAGAGAATGTAGCAAAAAAACACTAGAAAATGCAATAGACCGGATAAACAAAATTTCATTATGATGAACCCGGAATTCAGGTCCTATTAGTTGATCCACATCGTCCTAAGGGAAGCGCACAAAATTTTGTTAAACCCTGATTGACAATACTGTGCTCAAAGAAACAAAAACTCAAACAATTAAAAATATATGGTTACCGGCAACTCACCGGCTTACGTCGAGTCTTTGCCAAAAATTATTCCTGTTGCAGGAGAGTTTTGATCCACATAAAATTTTGGGTTGAGAAATTGAGAATTCCTTAAAAGTTTGGAATTTGAGAATTCATTAAAAGAATAATTCTGAGAATTTGAGAGAAGGAGATTGAAGATTTGATAGTTAATACAATTTCTTTACCTTTTTTTTTAACATTTTTTTTGTATTTATATTTCTCAGTTACATTCCGTTGGTATAATATGTGAGATTTTACACGTGTTGCTTATCTAATATATGGAATAGGAGATGTATTACAATATCAGAGCAGAAGATCTCATGCGATTCATAAATGCATGAACATTATTTCAGGCATTTGTACGCATGAAAGTCGCAATAACTCAAGCATTTTAGTTCGAAACGGAGCCATACCAGATGACAAATCTCAACTCAGCTTTCTCCCTTTTTTCATTCAAACACTCTCATGAATGAAATAGACTAGTAAGCAATATCTTTTGTTTTTGTTTTTGTTTTTTTTTTGACTAGTAAACAATCTGAATGTGGTTATTTGAAAAAATATTGAAGTAAATGCAAGTTTTTCTCATATTGCAAGTAAACGCTCTCTAAGGAACATTTTTTTCAAGAATCGTACCTAATTTAATAGCCGAAAGAATTTTCGTCTACTACAGCTAATCTTAGTAATAGAAGTCCATTGACCAAAAAAAAAAAAAAAAGTAATAGAAGTCCAAAATATGACTCAAACCCTCCCATAAGACGAATATTATTTTTTATTAAAGTCATACATATCAGTTGATACCATAAAACATGAAATCAGCACCCCATCCTGAAACGCCTATAAATACTCAACACCATTACCACTTTGAAATGCACATCTACATATATTTTATGAATCTATCCCAAAAACCTAACATGGCCGAAATTTCTTGCCGAACAAAAACAGTTCAAGAACTGGTAGAAAATGGTGGTGACATGCTTCAAATTTATAATTATGGCCCCGTAGACATAAGTGCCCCTGAGAACAAAGAAATTCCAGTTATTGATGTCAGTAAACTGGTTTCGAATTCGTCGTCTTCCATGGATGAAGAGCTGCGCATGCTTCGTGAGGCTCTCAGCTCATGGGGTTGCTTCCAGGTTTCTGCTTTGATTTGTTTCTTCATTTTGATATATATTAGTTATTATTCTCGTGTTGTTGATGGGACTTACATTTGAAGTCACTGCTGATTTCATAATTTTAAGCAGAACAATGAGGACTTGTCTGTTTGAGGTTGTTCGTTCGAGTTTCTGTAAATGCGGGTGTTGTCGTAGTTAATTATATACATAGTTTTAACCTATTATTATATAAGAGTTTCTTTTTTTTTTTGGTACACATTATATAAGAGTTTCTGATAAAGGTATACTCTTTCTTCTTTAATTAGCATGTCGATTTAATCTTAAAAATCCTATGTACGTTGAAACTAATGACACCTATTAATACCTACACTACTTAAGTAATCACTTAATTTGGTATATCAGCGGGGTTCCATGTAAATCATACTATGTTGATTAATCTTAAGTTTTGACTAGATCAGCACTGTTTCTAATGCAGGTAATAAACCACGGTATGGAAAACTCCTTCTTGGATGAAGTACGCCGTGTTGCTATAGAATTCTTTCATCTGCCGACAGAGGAGAAGCAAAAATATGCGATAGGTGGTGATGATATCGAAGGCTATGGTCCCGATCTGCTTTTCTATGAGAAGCAGCCCCGCGACTGGAATGACAGAATGATGTTAACACTAAAACCTGAAGGACAGCGTAAACTCAAATACTGGCCGCAATCTCCACCATCTTTCGGGTACTTAATTAATTATATTTGCAAGATAGTACGTGCTTGATCTAATTCGCAGTTAAAAATTAGCTGGTGAGGTGAGAGTTGTCAAAGTATTGTTAAGTAGGATATGGTTTAGTAATTAGTCCGTGTGGGACAACTTAAAACACACCCACACGTCTAGGGCCGAACAATTGAGGATCAATTAGGAGCTTGAAATTCAAATATAGGATACAATCTTATCTGATACCCTATAAATACACCATGCATGCAGGAATGTATTTCTTGAGTACACGGTTAAGATGGAACAGATCGAAAACCAACTCCTCAAGTCAATGGCAATGTCATTAGGCCTGCCAGAGCACAGCTTTCTGGAAAAATTTGGAGAGGAAGGAATGATGCACGCAAGACTCAACTACTATCCTCGATGTTCGAAACGCGATCAAGTTCTTGGCCTCAAACCACATACAGATGGAGCCGCAATAACTATTCTAATGCAAGACGAACAAGTTCAAGGCCTTCAGCTCCTGAAGGATGATCAATGGTTCTCGGTTCCTATAATTCCCAATGCACTAGTAGTTAATATAGGGGATCAGCTCGAGGTAAGCATCATCTGCGTGTGTATGTAATTTTACAAACTCTAGTGATACGGGTTATCTTACAAACTCTCATGCTTTCACCTTCGTTTTCCCTCAGATCATGAGTAACGGAATATTCAAAAGTCCGGTGCATAGAGTTGTTGTCTCGGAGAAAGAAAGGTGCACTGTGGCTATGTTTGCGACTCGAGATCCTTCAAAAGACATCGGGCCCCTAGAGCAACTTATTGACGACCAAAGGCCAAGATTATTCAAAAATATTAAAAACTTCACAGAAATTAGTTTCCACTATTATCAGATGGGGAAAAAGGCTATTGATGTGGCTCGACTTTAGTGGGAAGGGGATAAAACAACTAAGTGGCGAAATGAGGAATATGTCTTTGTTGAAGCCGCTTAACTATACATATATGCATATTTATAATTAATTTCTGCTACTCCTACGAAGTACAAGCATTTATCAATTTGTTTGGTCGTGTAACTTTGAATAAGGACTCATGGGTTCTGTCCATTTTGGATTGCTTTAAGTTTGTTGTAATCTGTTAAGAGTTATTAATATGAAATTAATGGAATTCGTCTTTGTTTTTTTTATTTTTTTATTATTCTCTTTGTTCTTGACGAAGAATCTTTTTGAATTTGGTCTTTCTTTAAAAGTTCCTGTATAAAACGCTTGAGATTTCTTGCTATTTTTCCTGCTATATTTCTCTGCTACACCAACAATATTTTGTCAAGTGTCCAAGGAATAGAAAAGTAACGCTCGCAAAACTCTTAACATTAACATTGATGGATGCTCCGTTATTATTTTCTCTCTCCAACTTAAATCTCTCAATTTTTTCTCTCTCTACTTCCTTTCCTCTCTCTGCTTCTCATTCTTTTCTTACTTTAATTAAAAAAAAATAAAATATATCGATGTTCAAGTTCACTTCAAATTCTTTCAAAACAAAAAAAAAAATCTCTTCAAATTCTTACATGTTGCTTGAACTTCAAGCTTTAAAATTTGACAACTGTGACATATCTTATTTTTTGAGAAGAACGTTTCTTCGATGTGGATTGATAAATTAATAAAAACTCCTACATAAAAGAAACTCTAAACCAAAAAGAGACAAAGAAATTACCACGAAAGGCGAAAGCGAGAACGAGAAATCAAGAGAAAAGAAAGAAATTAGAAGAAATGAGAAGAAAATAAGAAAAATAATTCAATTCAACTCCAACAGGTATGTGTAAGAATATATGTTTAAGCTTACAAGTTATTCTTCTTTTATGATTAAATTTACGCTCAAAGTATAATTTTGGTTATAGGAAGATTTTCTCTCAAGTGTATAATTGTATGATGTTAATTATAAATACTAATTGAAATATATATTAATAGCCAATCAACAAGATTGGTGATCGGGAGAGATTCCTAGGACATGATCTTAATTATATTTATTTGTTTTATTATTCCATTGTAATTTAGAGATATATACTTGAGTCTCTTCTCACTTATCTTGATGAATTTTCAGATTTGTTTGTCTTCGTAAGTGATGGAAATAAACAACGACGATTCTACTTCACGTCGTAACTTGGACTTTTCTTTTGAAGAGACAAATAAGGAAAAAGAGAAAATAGATGGAGAAAATCTCATAAATAAAGATACAAGTTTGGAAGAGAAAATTCCGAAAATTGGTCTCGAGTTTGATAGTGAAGAAGCAGCTTATATGTTTTACAATAATTATGCAAGAGAAGTAGGCTTTAACATTAGAAGACACACACTTCGTAAAGATCTCAATGGCAAGATTATCGAACGAGGATTTTGTTGTTCTTGTGAAGGTTATAGAGAGAAATATAAGAGAGTTATTCCTCTTAAGCCTCGTGCAGAAACCAGAACAGGTTGTAAGGCAATAATGAAAATTCATTTTAATTCTATAGGTAAATATCAGATTGTCGCATTTGTTGAGGAGCATAATAGTCATGATTTAGTTGGTACTCCTGTCAAAGTTAAAATGTTGAGATCTCATAGAAGTATGGTTGCTGCACAGAAATCACAAATAGATGATATAGACAGTTCTGGAATAACACCTAAAGAGGGTTTTACATTAATGGCTAAGCAAGCTGGTGGACGTGAAAATGTTGGATTTATGTTTGAAGATTACAAAAACTACTTACATACGAAGAGAACACTGGACATGAAAATTGGTGATACTGGAGGTGTTTTGGAATATTTACAAGGAACACAATCAGATGACCCTAAATTTTTTTATGCAATACAGGTCGACCAAGAAGATAAAATAGCTAATATATTGTGGATTGATGCATGAATGATGGTTGATTATAACTATTTAGGGGATGCAATTTGCTTTGATACTACATATAGAAAAAATAAAGAAGGTCGACCATTTGCTCTTTTTATGAGTGTAAATCACCATAGACAAACTATTATCTTTGGCGCAGCATTATTATACGATGAAACCGCGAGGACATTTATGTGGTTGTTTGAGACATTTTCAAATGCCATGTCATCAAAAAGACCTATAACTATTCTTACAGATCAAGATCCTGTAATGGCAAAAGCGTTATAGAAAACATGGCGTCAGACGTTCCATCGTTTGTGTATTTGGCATATATATCAAAATGCAGCAATCCATTTGAGTAACGTGTTTGCAAATTTTCCAATTTTTGCCAAGGATTTCAGTGATTGTGTTTTTGAGTACGAAGAGGAGGATGAGTTTTTAAGTGCATGGAAAGATATGTTGGAAAAATATGGACTTCAAAATAATGAGTGGTTACAATGCCTATTTAGAATAAAGGAAAAGTGGGCACTTGTTTATGGGCGTCAACCCTTTTGTGCAGATATGATAACCACTCAATTGGGCGAAAGTATGAATAGTGTGCTTAAGAGATATGTAAGCTACAAGCATAATTTGTTGCAGTTCTTCCAACACTTTTATAGATTAGTTGATGATCGACGTTATCAAGAGCTAAAAGCAGATTTAAAGTCTTGTCACAGCATAGCAAAAAAACGATTATCAGTTGAAATTTTGAAGCATGCATCGGATGTTTATACCCATGAAGTGTTCGAGCTATTTCAGGATGAGGTAAACAAGGCTTATGATTCTAAAATAGAGTTGTTTGATGAGAATGGAGAAAATTTTGAGTATAAGGTCACAGATTTCAGAAAGCAGTACGAGCACACAGTAAAGTATGACTTGTTTCAAAATAAAGTTTCTTGTAGCTGCAATAAAGTATGAGATTGCAATAAAAGTATTGAAGAAAAAAGATAAAGAAGGTGAATAAGTCCGGAAAAAGACTAAAAAGTGGGTTAGAGTTACGCACACGCGGAAAGAAACAAAAGAGTCTAACACAACTCTCACAGGTACATAGTTGTTTTTTAAGCCTGATGTGTTATTTGTTCTTTCTATTATATAATTAAATTTATTTCTCATGTTAAAATTTAATTTCATTAATAGGATTGTCAAGTTGGTATGTGTAATTCAGACATTACTCACGCTAATGAAGGATCTTCAGTGTCACAGATAAAGCCATTCCAACATCCACAGGTAAATTGATTATGTAAAATATTCGCCATTTTTTACTATAAATTTGTTTTTATACTTTACTTTAGTTAATATGTTATTTATTGCAGTTATTTAATCCAATTTCAGATCACCAACATCATTTTACTCCATATCATTCAGTGGAAGATCAACAAATGAGCTTAACTCAATTGCTACAGGTAGTAACACATATATTTTTTACAATATTATAGTGTTCTTAAAACACACTAACTTGAATTGTATTTTATTTGGTCAGACATAAATAAAGAGGTCTCAAGAAAATGATAATTTTCAATTGAGCAGTTCCATACCTCAAACTCCACATGAGACAGACGATAATAGAAGTGATGATGTGCCTAAAGATAATAGAAGTGGTGATGTGCCTAAAGGTTGATGTATCTTAGTGGTGATTTGAAATTTATATTACTAGTTGTTTGAACTTTATATTATTATTGTTAGATGTGATTGTTCTAAGATATTTTTACTAGTTGTTTGAACTTTATATTACTGATTGTTAGAAGTGATTATTCTAAGATATTTTTTCGACATTACTATTAGAAGAAACTGTTGGAGATGCAGGGAGTTGAACCCTGAACCTCTCACTTGCAAAGTGAGCACTCTACCATTTGAGTTACATCCCCTTATAATTTCATTCAACTTATAGTATAAATAGATTGTTTTTGTTATTAGAATCTATTCTCAGAGTGTCTTTATCTTCTTTCTGAGGCATTGAACTATTTATATGATAAGTACTCTTTTATGACCAATCTCATTGATTTCATTGATTTATAACCATTAGTAATAATCGATTGTAGGTTATGATAAGTGATACTTTGTATTTTGATTTGATTACCTTAGAAATACTATCTCTTGGGAAGATTTCCTGGTTATATTTATTATCAAAAAAGTGAGCTAAATTATTGTTTATGTATCGATTGACACCCTTGGGGATGCCCTTGGGAGAGTCGAGCCCAGGTATCGTGCAGACGAAACTATTGGGTCGTACGGACCGACGGTAAGATTCTCTTTATACGATATCATACTGTAGGACTCAATCATATTCTCAGTTTGTTAACTGTGTGTGGTTGGGTCGGTGTATTGACTCGGGCATAGGGTACACCTACTGTTTCATGAAGTCGAGGTAGCTCCTTGACAAAGGAGGAAAAAGGGATTTGTTTTGTGTTTTATTAATTTTGGTGATACGGTTGGAGACAAAGCTTAGCTCACTCTTGCATAATCTAAAGTCATTTCTTTCATGTTAAAATATACTCATTGAGCATTCTTAGAGTTTTATTTGATTTGATCTTTTGTGGTTATGGTTTTATCCTATAAATATAACTGAACTCACTAAGTCAATTTGACTTACAACCCATTTCTTATGTTCTTTGCCTCAGACGAGGGTATACGAGCAAGCTACTGAACCCGTATAGGATGATATGTCCTCTAACGGACACTACTGTTTTGTTTGAATAAGAGGGCTCTGTGTAAGATAGTCCTAGTTGTAAAATATGTACCTAAGATGTACCACTTTTGAGCCTGATGTACTCGTATAAATGACTTCGTGTGGTTCTTCATTAAGTTTGTACCTCATATATACATATATATACTTTTGCCTAAATATCGGTCTTGTAATACTGCCATTAGATGCTCGTGTTATATATTGGTTTAAAAAAAAAAGAAAAAAAAGAAATTAATATTTAATATGGTCATCCGAGACGACCCAATTCCTCTCAGAAGAGCGGGGAGCCACAAAACGTGAGGTTGATATTGGGGTATAAAGGAAAATCTTTTAACCACAACTGATCAAATATATTAACCACAGGTTCACACCAAGCGAGTTGATCCGTCAACCGACTAAATTCAAAATTTAAAGGTTCGAGTTTGGATTCAAACAATTCAAACTTGAGCTTAAGCTAAGCCTAACTCGTGGTATTTTGAGTCGAACCTAAGCTAATTTTATGTTGTGTATTGGCTAGCGAGCCTACTAATTTTAGTACAAAAGCGGAAGACTAGCCAGATCTACTCAAGTATATACATGCAATTGATAATAAATTTTAAATCACTAAGCAGATAAATATATAATATGCAATTAACAATTAATAGCACATAATATGACTATCTTACGACACTTTTCCAACACTTTTGGTTTTCGCGAAACCACTAGAGCTTTCTCGTAATATCCCCGACTCAACCTTCGGAATGTGTACTCCGCAAGCATTTTCCTAAATACTTGAAAAAATATTTTTCTGGAAAAAACTCTTTTTTCTAAACTAGACCCAGCCTTAGCCAAGAGTGGACTTGGCGGTCCCGCAAAGCCGGTCAACGGGAGCAAAGCGGATTTCCCCGATTAGGACTATACTAGTTGACATGGGAGAGAGGAGTCAGAAACATTGCTATTGAAAATAATCATCCTATTTCCTTTCAAGGAAGTTATCAACCCTATATATCTGTGTCCTAATTTTCTAATAATTAAATGGTCTATATATTAATTATATATTAGCCTAATTATATAACAAATTAATTATTAATTAATGATTAGTTAACGAAAGATAGAAAGGCTTAATTACTGGAATTGCCAAAAACGGAATGCTGGAAATTGATGATTGGAAACAAAAATTTTGGTCCCCATTTATAGACAAAGAATCAGGGGTAGTTTGGTCATTCCTCACTTTTAAATAGCTGCCGCGTGTAAACTGCCGTCACTCCGACCAATCCAACGACACCAGGCAGCAGCTCGTGCCGCCGAAAGGTGGTTGGGTGGCTGGCACATCTCATGCACGCGCCGATGTACCAGAGTGTGCCACGTGTCCGGGTCAAGTCCAACCCAGATCCGATTCGGACGACGCTGCCCAGGCAAGATCCGATCCTACCCTTTTTGACCCGATTGACCGACCCTTTGACCCTGTTGGGATTAATGCCCTGAAAATCTAATTATATTGTAAATATTTTTGGATTAATAAAACTGAAATTTTTGCATGTTAAGAGTATTGTACGTATTTAATAATTAATGGCGTGTGATGGTATTTTTATATGAAATGCGTTTCATAGGAAAACACTTTAAATATCAAAAATCACGTGTCATTAAAGTTCTTATAGCACCGGAGCGCGTGACGTCACATCCCCTGCACCAAGATCAGACCCGTATATGAAATGGGAAATCCATACACATGTCAAGTTAAGGCGAACGGGGACACAACACACTCGTTATGCTAGGCGGGAGTTAACCCTTAAACCAATCAAGTACTAAAGATAGCAAAATCAGAGCAATTACATTATAACGGAAGCATATCGTATAACTATAACATATACAATGAGCTTTCAAGCTCCAAATAACAAAATAATTACAAGTATTTATGGCCATCACGACCCATCAAAACAAAATGCGCCCAAAGTGTTGATAATCATAATAACAAAGTAATATGAGTGTATGTGAGTGTAAAAGAAATGCTAGACTCAAACACAAGACCCACAAGACTCGGGTTCTCGCCTAGCACTCCCAACCTGCAAAAGATAACTGAAAACAATTGTTGACGTTCATAATCATAATAACAAAGTAATATGAGTGTATGAGGTTTTTAATTGTTGACGTGGCATGTGCTGACGTGGCAGCTGAGGTGTCACGCCACGTCAGCGAGTCGGGCACCAAGTAATGTAACATCTCGACTCTTCGGCCATCCAAGTATGACGTCACAAGTGTACTAAGTGCGTATTTAATTAACTAAGTATGAAATTATATGATTTATTTGAATATTTGAATAATTGTAATATGCTTTATGTTTAAAATTTTAAACGTTTTATACCCTTTTTAACTCATTTTTAATTTGTTTAACACCGTTTTCAACTCCGATTTTTGTGATAATTTGCAATGCATGAAATATGTGATTTATGAATGTGTTTATATGCTCTTTGCTTGTTTTAGAGTTCGTTTGTTACGGTTTTAAAACCGTTTTATTTGTTGAGGGACTCGAGGGCCTACCTCATTTTAGCGTGCCTTGGGTTCCGGAAGGTATAACTTGAGCTCGGGAATTTGGATTCGAATTCCGGAAGTGGAGCTGGACTTATAATGAAGATACAGAGCTTGTGAACCTAGCCTTGTATTTTTCTAAGCCCGTTTGAGCCTCCGAATTTTACCCAAAACCCAAACCTCGTGCAGATTTGCCACCTTTTACGGTTTTAGCCTTAACTCACTCGTTTCTTAACCAATTTACCCGATTCTTGAACCTATGTAACCCTAACTTAAACCTCTAACACCCATAACCCTCCCATTTCGGAAAACCCTTGAGAGAGAGAAGGAAGCAGCCAAAATAAAGAAGAAAAGAAGAAAGAAGAAGAGGGATCCAGTCACTATTCATAAGTGGTTATTTCAAGCTCATTCGACCTCCGTTCTTCTTCAAATCGAAGAGGTAAGTACATATTATTGTTTTTAATCTTCTTGGATTTCTTTTAAGTCCTATTTTGCTAATTTTCATGTGGTATTGAGCATGAAGGTGAATAGTTAGGTTTTAATCCACTTCTTGAATTCATGCCTTTATTTTCAAATTTCTTGAGGATTGATGAGCATGATTTCTGTGGTTAATAGCTGCAAATCGGACCACCATCGATGAATTTGGGAGTTTAAAGCTTTGTGTGGCAGATTTGCTCTCTTTGCTTTGCCCTGTGAATTTGGTTAGGTTTTGGGGTTGTTTAGCTGAGTGTTGTGCTCCCTTTTATTGCCATTTTGTTGCTCTTTCATTTCTTATTGGTGTTGTGGTGTTGTGGTTTTGGAGACGAAGAACAGGGGCTGGACGAAGCCATTTTCGCAACTGCTACACGCGATCGCGGTCGCGATCGAACCAAGGCTATTCTTGGTGTTGTGGTTTCGTTATTCGTTTGTGTTTTACATGATTTTCTTGCTTCTTTCTCACCTCTTTTGCATTAGAAACTTGCTATATTGTGTGTTATATGTTTCATTATGAATTTAATGTGTAATTTTGATGCTCTTATGTGTTATATATTACAATATATGCTTTAAATTATGTGCATGTATGACTTCATACTCCGTTTATCTGCCTTGCATGATAGTTCTTTGCTTCTTTTATGACGTTTATGTATTATTACCATGTTATATGATATATTATGTTCGTTGCATAAGACTTATGAATCCGTTTGACGTGAATTATGTGAGTTATGACTTCATATGAATTTATAGGACTTAAGTGCTTCCTTGCTTGCATGCATGCATTGTGACTTCATTTATTCGGCTTGTTAGATTTCTCTTGGCTTCTTTATGATTGTGTGCATTGTTAACATGCTATATGATGTGTTATGTTCATTGTATGAAAGTTATGAATTTATTTGACGTGAAATGTGCAAGATATGAACTCCTATGTGTTAAGTGCTACCATGTAGCATTTCATTCTCATCCCTTGCATTTATATGCATATGCCGAGCGTATATATGGTTCATTTTGAGTCTAAGTTTGTCTTGTAATATTTGTCTTGTTCAGAGGAGTATCCCTGTTGGTGACGAGGTCGCTCCATAGGCGTTGGTTTTGTTCTTTTGGCCCGGTTCGTCGGTGTAAGGTGAGGTTAGGTTATAGTTAAACCCTAATGATATGTGCCCGACATGTTTGCATATGAAGTAAGCCTTATATTATGTAAATGTGTGAGCTATGAATATGTAGGTGATGCTACCTGTTAGGATATGTTATGCTAGGTATGATACGCGCTATGTTAGGTTCTGCTAGTAAGTATGGTTATGATATGAACACGTAGGGTTAAGAATATGTTGCGATTATGTTAGGGTTATGTTTATATTATGAATAAGGTATGACTATGCTCTATGAATATGCTATGGTTATGAATACGTTAGAATGTGAATATGCTAGGATATGATTATGCTAGAATTATGAACATAATTACTATATGACTAGGTTGTGATTATGAACATGTTAGGATGTGATTATGCTAGGACTATGAGTATATGAAGATTATGAATATGCTAAGGATGTGATTATGAATTTGATACGATTATGTTATGATGTTGATTATGAATATGATATGGACGTGAATACGAATGTGGTTATGGATATGACCTGCCTCTAGATACGGTAAGACCCTGACTCTGATTCTGATTATGTTTGGGGCTCGGTAATTATGAGTAAGGGAGACTCAGGACGCTGTGCATTACTCCTATGCATAATTATCGTGATGTGGGATAGGAAATCCGGGACGGATACTACCCTATGCATATTTTCCCATTGTGTGAAAGTTTGCGTTGTTTGATTCCGTTAAGTTAATTTTTAAGAAAATGTTCATGAAACAGGAGTGGATTCTCAATTATTAAAATTTGGTTGGTTTGGCCTTCGGCCTAACTCTTTTACTTCCTATATTTAGTATTACGTGAGAAAATGTTTTAGGATGCAAAAACCACGGCTCGGTTCATGAACTCCCCTCTATGATATGTGTTGTGCTATGTATATGTATGTACACGTTCGTGTGTAGCCCCTCACTCAGTCAGTGTGGCTGACCCCTCCCTCTTTATGTTTTTAGTTTGTAAGTTCCGGTCTGTTGGTCCGAGCTAGGCGGCTTGGGATCTTTTAGAGTCTTCTAGCTTAGTTCGAGTCTGCATCTCACGTTTTAGCTTTGTTCTGCCTTTTGTACTTTGAACTCTTGAATTTGAAACTTGTATTAACCAGTTGTGGCTCGACGTGGCAATTATGTACATGTTTGGTTCTAGGTAATATGTAATTTTGATCTTAAGTTTTGTTTAAGTTTGTTTACTACTTCTGCTCTTATATGTTTGTTTTATGCACACTCTGTTTGAGGGTCTAGACCGCCTAGCTTAGGTGTGGCTTTTGTTTGTCACACCGTTCGCTAGTGCTTGGTGCGTGTATGGACTCTCCATTTCGTCACACGTGTCGGGCTCTATTGCGGGGGATGTGGTGCCCACTGCTTGGGGTGCTACAAGTAAAGCGCCAAATGGACGACTAGGATTGTGCCACGTCTCACTGATCAGTGGCCTATATTGAGGTTGACTATGTCAGTCAACGGGTCGGGTCAGCGGACAGGGTCGGTTATAATCGACCCGGACACGTGGACTAATGGGTGTTTACCACATGTTAGACGGACTAGCACGCTTAACCCGACCGGTTCACAATTGAACCGGTCTAAGGCGCTCAACCACCGGGCAGACCGTCTGGGCCCGCAACGCGGTAGCCTCTTGTGCAGGCGTGTGCCCCATGCGCGCCATGCACATGCAGCCCTTCTGGCGGCGCGTGTATGACCCGTTCGGTGCGTGGTCGGTGACATTGGAATCCTTGCTCTCCAAGCTTCCATGTGGCGTGTTCGGATTCGTCGTTGGAACTTAAATTGCACGCCAAAAATGGAAAAAGGAGGACAGTATCCCCAAAACTTGGCCTATAAATAGTCTGCTCATTTCACTTTCAAGAATCAGAATTTCAGCAGCATTTTTTTAAGTTCTAAAGCCACTTTGGCTTTCTCTCTCTCCATATTTAATTAATCCTTAATTAAGAATTAATTAATATTTGATTAGGTGGTTATATAATTAATATATAATCCACTTAATTATTAAAAAATAGAGATTTTCTGAAATTAGAAAAAAGAGTTTTTCTAGAAAATATTTTCTCAAGTATTTAGCGAAATACTATCAGAGCCCACACTCCAAAATCTTAACCGGGGATATTGTAGGGAAGTTCTGCCAGTTTCACGAGAAAATCGAGGTGCTGGAAAAGTGCCGCTGATAGCCATATTTTGTATTGTGGTAATACCGTTTTGCTGCCAAAATTATTATTTGCATATTGTGATTATATGCTCTATGATTTAAAATTATGTTATCAATGCATGTATATATTAGAGTTATTCTGCCCGATTTATTCTGCTATTTATTAAAATATTTTAGAAATATTTTGATAACGAGTTTATGGCAAAATTATTTGAAATATTGTGCTATACAGTCACTCTGTTTCGGGCCCGCCACCCAGCAAGAATAAGTTGACCAGTTTCAACTCTTCGGGCACGACGACTCTGTTCTTGAACCTGAGAATTCTTGTATCATCATACCCGAACGGACACTCCGGATCAGCCCGAGCTTTCTCAGTTAACCTCTGAACCTTGGGATTAATTCTCTGAGCTTCAAACATTCGTTGTTTAAGGTCTGATTGAACCGAAATATTAGAGACACGAGCCATTAACTTGATTGGCTCTACTTCATCTTCAATATCCACTTCCACATTAGACACGCTAGCCTTCTTACTAAGCGCATCCGTGGCCACATTGGCTTTGCTGGGATGGTATCGGATTGTACACTCATAATACTCAAGGAATTCCATCCAACGCCGTTGTCTCATGTTCAACTCCTTCTGCGAGAACAAGTACTGGAGAGTTTTGTGGTCGAAAAAGATCTCGAAGGAGACTCCGTAAAGGTAATGTCTCCATTTAACCAAAGCAAAGATCACCGCTGCTAGCTCGAGATCGTGCGTGGGATAGTTCTTCTCATGCTCTTTCTACTTTCTAGACGCGTAGGCAATCACTTTTCTATGCTGCATCAAAACACAACCCAAACCCTCTTTCGAGGCATTTGTGTACACTGCATACCCATTGGTACCTTCGAAAAGTGCTAACACTGGTGCAGTCGTCAACTTCTCCTTCAAGAATTGGAAGCTCGCCTCACACACCTTATCCCACTCAAACTTAGCCTCTTTCTTAGTTAATCGGGTCAAAGGGCAGCAATCTTCGAAAAGTCTTGCACAAATCTTCGATAATAACCTGCCAGACCCAAGAAACTTCTAATAATATCTGAGGTATTCTTCAGACTTTGCCGCTGTAGGACTGTCTCAATCTTCGAAGGATCTACTTCTAGAAAAGTCACCCAATCAATCCAAAACTCACACTTGCTAAACTTCGCATACAACCGGTGTTCTCTTAAAGTCTCCAACACCAATCTGAGGTGTCGAGCATGATCTTCTGCTGTCCTCGAGTACACAAGAATATCGTTTATGAAGATCACCACGAATTTGTTGAGGTAAGGACGAAAAATTCTGTGCATCATATCCATAAAAGCTGTTGGGGCATTAGTTAAACCAAACGGCATCGCTACAAACTCGTAATGCCCATACCGGGTGTTGAATCCCATTTTCGGAATATCTTCTTCCCAGATTTTCAGCTGATAGTATCCTTGTCTCAAGTCCAGCTTGAAATACACCCCTGAACCTTGTAAAATATCAAACAAATCTTCAATATGGGCCAAAGGATACTTGTTCTTCACGGTCATCTGATTTAACTCTCAATAATCTATGCACATTCTCAAGGTCCCATCCTTCTTTTTGACAAAGACAACCGGTGCACCCCATGGTGAAGAACTCGGTCGGATGTACCCAATCTTGAGAAGTTCTTCAAGCTAAATTTTCAACTCTTTCAGCTCGGCCGAAGCTATACGGTAAGGAGTCTTAGAATAGGGCTCTAACTCGATCTCCCGATTTGGTGGTAAGGAACCCAGATTCTCAGGGTAAACGTCGGGATATTCCTTCACAACTGTTGTCTCCTCGAACCGTGCTTGATCCTTTGACTTATTAAGGAGGTAAGCAATGTATCCCGTAGCTCCATCCTCACTAACTTGTGAGCTTCAGTAAAAGACAAAAGTGGTATGGTCTTCGAACCAATACCCACATCACTTCTTTACCCAACCGAACCTTTTTAGCAAAACAATCAACCATAGCTCGGTGCTTGAACAACCAATCCATTCCCAGAACAACTCCATACTCCCTCATCGGCATCACAATGAAGTCTACGGGGTAGTCTTTACCATCCAAACTCACCAAACAACCTCGGACAAAACGGTCTATCACAAAGCTCCCTCCGAGAGGAGAACTAATCACATAACAAGAATCCAGGCAAGTAACAGGCAAGCACAGAGTAGCAGTAAATCTACACGAAATAAAGGAATGCTTATCTTCAGGATCAAAAAGTGCATGTATGCTCATGTTATGAATGCATATGGTACCTTCCAAAATTGCGATAGGATCGGCCTTGACATCCTGCTCCCCCTCAAGGGCACAAACATGAGCTTGAATCATAGGTCTCGGTGCTCCTGCTTGATAATTCAGAGTCTTGTCAGGACAAGCACTCGCCATAGGATTTTTTTTCCTGGATATAAGGCACAAACCATACTTCTTTCGACAATTAAAATATGTATGAGTAGGTCCTCCACAATGAGTGCATGGGGGTTTGTCCTGTCGTGTCCCGGTAGGAGCTGGCAGTGTCGGTGGTGCCTGTGGGACCGGTCCTACATTACGAGGCTTCTTGAACGGACGCTTAGTTGGTGGAGTAGCATGAGTGATAGGCCTCTTGCCCATTCCCGATCCTGACCCTTGTCCCATATGTGTTCGAGGAACCGGATCCTTTTTCCTGTACTCCTCTTCCTGAACCATAGCCCTCTGTACTGTATCCACAAAGGACTCGAAGTTATGCCCGACATGCCCATGCCTCAAGTCCTCCCTCAATCCGGGAATAAATCTCCTCGGTTTTCTCTACTCATATCGGGTGATATGAGGAGCATATTTCCCGAGCCGATTGAACATGGAAAGATATTGGGCCACGGTGCGGGTCCCTTGCTTCAAATCCATAAACTCCTGCTCCTTTCTCTCCCTAACGACCTCGGGCACAAAGGCTTCCGGAAAATCTCTTTTGAATACTTACCAAGTCACATCTTCCCCATTTACCTCGAGCTTCTCCCTTGTTCTCTCCCACCAATCATAACTTCGCCATCTAATTGGAATATGGCGAATTGGGCCTTCTCTTGCGTAGTAAACTGTTGGACACCATAAATCCTCTCGATCCTTGTTAGCCATCTCTCTGAGACTAAATCATCTATAAAACCCAAAAATCTAGGGGGATTGTAGTTTAAGAATACCCAATGAGAATCCTGTTGCATATGTGGAGGTGGTGTTTGTTGCTCAGCTTGTTGTTGTGGTGGTGGTGGGGCTTGAGCCCTTCGGTGCTCGATATAATTAAAGACCGCATCCATAAAGTGTTCCATATTCACTGGAGAAAGTTGTAGTTGTGGTTTTTGTGTAGTAAGAGAACGGTCGGCGATGATGCCGGTCCGGGAATCGATCCCTATGTCTTCTCGGAGGCATCCTATCAAAGAAACACTAAAATGCTTGTTATTTTTAGTTCATGCATGAGAGTGCAATTAATTCAATCAAGAATCAAGAATTAAAGCACATAATCACATAAGAAATGCATAAGAAGCACATTAACAAGTAGTTCCTAAAGCCGTACGACTTAGACTGATTCAACATGACACAAGAGCCCGGGTTTTGCAACCCTAAGATCTGATACCACTTAAGGATGTAGCACTTGAGCGTGTAACACCACATCCCCCGCACCAAGACCTGACCCGTATATGAAATGGAGAATCCATACCCATGCCAAGTCAAGGTGAACGGGGATACAACACACTCGCTATGCTAGGCGGGAGCTAACCCTTAAACCAATTAAGTACTAAAGATAGCAAAATCAAAGCGATTACATTATAGCGGAAGCATATCGTATAACCATAACATATACAATGAGCTTTCAAGCTCCAAATAATAAAATAATTACAAGTATCCGTGGCCATCATGGCCCATCATAACAAAATGCGCCCAAAGCGTTTATAACCATAATAACAAAGTAATATGAGTGTACGTGAGTGTAAAAGAAATGCTAGACTCAAACACAAGACCCACAAGACTCAGGTTCCCGCCTAGCACTCCCGACCTGCAAAAGATAACTGAAAACAAAATGGGTTCAGTCTAAAGGAGACTGATGGGTATAAAAACAGGGCATAATGTTGTAAGGTTTTACTACAGTTAAAAACCAATCGTGCAAGTGTACACTAACATACGCGCAACACAATAGGATCGAACCCACAGGGAAGGGAAATCAATCACTACTCTATACTCTTCTCTAATCTAAAGACCTAACGAAAATAATTGTTGTTTCAATTAATCTACTAAGACAGAAATTAAAAATTAACTAGGATAAAACTACGAATAAAAACTTAACACACGAATTAAATTCAGTAAACTAAGCAGGCAGGGGAAAAGTAATGAATCATACAATCAAGAGCTGACATGATACTCGTCTGACAAGTGTAATTCTACAACCTACTCACTTATGTTTGAATTACCCTCTCTCAAGGTGTAACCAAGTGCTTAATTAGTGTTCAATGTTGCTCTCGCAATCACCAATAGTTTATTAAACCATAGGAACAAGACTAGTGTAATTCAGTATTCTAACGGCTCGGCATGGAATAAGATTACTATTGTATAAGCTATGGCCAAATCTCTTTGTATCCTACAACTCACAAGTATTGAAAACAATCCAAATCACCATCAATCTCTCAATCTATAGGCAATTTTGAGACATGCTAAGGTTGGCCAGACCGTTGCAGTTCAATTTAAGTCCGCTTTCAAACTAAGAATCACACAAGTCATTCAAGTATTATATCAAACATCTATCATCCATTCATCATCACTCCCCTAGCCCTAGAGAATTAGCTACTCATAATTAAAGAAAAACTCATAAAACTAAAGGAAATTACATTAAAATAAATCATCGTCTCAAAAACTAAACAAAGTCTAGAAATTGGACTCAGAAACATTCTAGCAATTCAGGAAATTGTAAATCTACTAATGCAGAAGAAAACTGAAATTAGGAGGAATTAGTTGAATAATAAAGCAATAATAAAACTAGAAAAATGGAATTGGTCTCAATTGATTCATCTGAATTCTCTAGAAAAAAACTATTGAAATCTCCCGCAGCAGTTGTCTCCAAGCTAGGCCCGAACTCTTCTGCCCAACTCTGCCAAAATAATCCTCTAAACACGCATAAATATCAGCCCTAAATTCTCGCCGACAGAGGTAACGGGCGTTACCTATCCCCATGCATCTTTTGTTAACACCCGTTACAAAGATAAATCGTGCACGCGCTTTTATAAGTAGTAACAGGTGTTACTACTTCTCTTCAGTCAGAGGGTAACGACCGTTACCCTATCTTCTCCAGAATTCATCTCCTCCTGTGTCTGATAACGGGCGTCACAAATTTTGTACTCTTGCATGGTAACGGGGGTTACCACTTTTTCCTAAAAAAATGCATAAAATTGCTTCGTTTTGCCGTTTCGTGACTCCAACTCTAGAATCACCTAATACGGGGAAAATTAAACACGTAAACGCATCAAACGACACCAAATTATAATCAAAGTCATGCAATTTCTACACACAACAAAATCCCCCACACTTGAATATTCATCGTCCCCGAGTAATATAACAATTAAGAAAGCACATCCTCATCAAACCATCTCCTCAGAGCAATCATCAAAACCTCGCCTAAACAAGCCTAGCTAATTAAATCAATTACTCATAGACATGAAATCCTCAAAATTTAGTATGAAAAGTATACCCTTGTGTAGTGTGTGAATCAAACGAGACAATGTACAAAGATTAGAATGACAAATTCACAATTTCCTCCTGAGTTCTAATTATCAACTTCCGAACACACTCTTCGCACCTATCTCCACTAATGGAATTAAATCAAGATTTAGGATCGGTAGGTCTTTCGAGCTTGTAATGTAGGCTTAGGGTAAGGTTATGGAAATTTGGATCAAGTGACTACTCACCAAGCTTACCTCATTTAATCTATTCAAAACACTAACACTTCCGTTTGCCATTAATACGAAAATCACCCCAACACTTCAATTGAATTCCACACTCTCAAATTCACACTTTGCATAATTCTCTTTTTCTCTTCTTTTTCTTTTTCTCTTTTTTTTTTTTTTTTTTTTTTTTTTTTGCTTCATATCTTTTCTTTTTCACACTTTTCTCATTCTTTTTCTTTCTCTTACAATAACCTCTCACTTTCAATTGCAAGAACAATAAAAAAAGGGTCAAAAGATAGATAATTACCATACAAATCAAATGAGCAAGCTTGGGTGTAAAAATTATCAAGGTAGGTATTTCTATGTTGTGCATTGGCTTATAATATGGCTACAAAAATCTTTGCACAACAATTATGCTCAGCGGGGTCAATAAGGTTACGTTATTTAGTGAAACGCGGCTAAATAGAAAAGCTTAAAATCCTCCGACAACGAATGCCTACTTCACTTCCTTAATCTTTCATTAACTCAAAATTTCGCCTCAATAGGACTAAAATGCATCCTAATCGAATCTTAGACTCATTCGGAAATTATCAACTTATCTTTTTAAGCAAAGTACATTATCTCGTTCAAAAATGCTCTAATTATAAGGGCATACTAACACACTAAATCATCAAACCTCACGCAATTTTCGTCAATTCAAAAAGCCTAACTTACTCTAGCAAAAGCTCAACAATCAAACTTCAAAGAAAGAGTTCAAAATGAGGGAAAAATTTCAAAAATATTCAAAATTACTCGAATTTTAGCAAATCACAAGTGAAACTACATCTAAACATGCAAATATTCAATAAAGCTCATAGCAAACATGCAAATTCCTCCCCCACACTTAAACTTTGCAATGCCCTCATGTAAATGAAAGAATTAAAGTTCAAGAATCTCCCTGAGCAGACAAGAAACGGTCATGTGCTTGCAAAGCTTCCAAAACCTAAACAAGTGACTAGAAAACACGGGTCAAGTGCAAGGGCAAATGACAATCGACATGCATCCAACAACTATCACACAAGTCACAAATTTGAAATAAGAGAAAGCACAGTAGCAGTAAAAAGCAAAGAGGCTAAGCAAAAGAAGGGAAAAGAAAATAGCAACAGTAGCACAAATATTTCAAAGTAGCAACAGTACAGAACCCAAAAAGCAAAGAAATAAAAGACAGAGCTAAGGCCAACACAATCACTGATCAGGCGGTGGGGTAGGGCCTCGAAAATATCCATCCAAGCGCTAGTAGAAGCCCTGGAACTGCTCATCTACATGGGTATTCCATGTGTCAAATCTCTGATCAACGTGAGCTCGGAAATCCACCATCTTCTGCCTCTGATCATTCAATCCCGTCTCAACTCTGGCCATCCTGGCATTTGCCTCAGCAAGATCCAATCTCATTGTTGCCATACTGATGTTTAGAGCCCGCACGGACAAGGGCTCATCATCCCCCTGCTGAGGAACTGGTCTCGGGACATCGTTCCTTCCTTCCAACACATCCGGGATCTCGTCAAAAGAGGCCTTTAGCTCATCGGGCAACTTATCATAGGAGGCGTACCCCCAAGCGTACATCTGCAGGAACCTGTCTCGTGCCCTCTTTGGCCACCATGGCAGTAACCGGCCTTCAAGGGGCTCCTCCTGCCACTCAATGATTAAGCCCATGTGCTTCCAATTGTCCTCATCCAGGAACGGATACATTGTCAGTAGCTCGGCCTTCTTAGGGCGCCATCCGAAACGCTTGGCGATCATGGTCACATAAGCCCCGTGGCCTATAGCACCTGTGTTCTTATTAGCAGCATCCAACATTCTTGCAGTTAAATCCCAGGTACCATTATATCGCCGTCCTTCCCGCATCATGTACATGATGGCCAACTCGGTAGCTTAGATATTGCCTTCACTGAGATTGCGGGCACAAAAGCTGCAATTCAAAATTTTATGCACGATCCTCCACACCACACTATCCAAATATGTTGCTTTGGTGTTCCGTATGTGATAGTTAGGTGTGTTGGGCTTTAAGGGGAAAGACCTCCAAATCGCCTCCCGCTCCTCATTGCTCCAAGTGGGGATCCGAGTCTCGCCGTCCTGAGGAAAGCCAAACACTTCCCTTAATGTACCAAGGGAAACGGAATATGGGTGTCTACCATCCAAAGAAAATGTAACCGGCTCATCATGACCCGGGTGCCAATTCATTGTTGTGAAGAAGGCCACAGTGAGTTCCGGATAAGTGGATGCATCTGTCTCCAAAAATCCCAGCCAACCAATGTTGTTAAATAAGGTCCGTATCTCATCCCACACTCTCAGGCGGATCAAGGCATCTCTTTTAAAGAATTTTGTGGGGAAAATCGTCCTCGAAAGCACTCTATCAAATGGGTTTCCAATACCCTCAACAACCACATTTCTCGTTTCACTTTGGGCCCTAGCCCTAGAAGTCCCGGAACTCGAAGCTCCTTCCACATGAGTACTCTTTAAACGGCCCATATTTCCTGAAATTAGCAAGAATAACCAGGCAAAACAAGCAATTATCAATCAAAAATTCACTTAGGCAATGCATCGAACACCTTGTGGGCATAATCGTAAGATAGGGGCTTTAGCTAGAATTCTTCAATCTACCCCAAACCAAACCAACATTACCTCATCTTATTGAAACCATAGACCAAAATCACCTTCGTTCTACACCAATTCCAACTTTAAATAGCAATGTATGACTAGAAGTTAGGGTAAACAACAAATCTCCTAAACTCAACTAAAATTCACAACCAAGTTTCCAAACCTAGTTCTAACATGCCAAAGGTCTGTAATTTTAACAAAAGCAACTCCAACTTGTCCCGAATTCCCAAGTTCTCATGCTATGGTCCAAATTCTACTAAAGGGCATAATAGTTCTAACAAAGGATAAGAACTTACCAGGAGTGATAGAGATTAAGAGCGTGAGTGTGTGAATGTGGGGGCCTTGCGCGAAGAATGGTGGCAGCGGCGCGAAGAAACTGGACCGGTGGTGGTTCGTGGTGGAAACTGCCGTTGCTTGCTTTCTTGAGTGTATTCGTGTGTTTGTGTTTGTGGGAGTGGGGGGAAGAGTTTAGGTTTTAAAATAAAATTCTCCTAAAAACGTGTTAGTAAAGCCCCAGGTTTTCGCGGTTTTGGCCCGGTAACGGGCGTTAACATTTTTGCACCTTATTGGGGTAACAGGCGTTACCCCACCTGGTCTACACGCCTGTGGCTAAGAACGGGCGTTACGAGTAATATTCTGAGAATCTGGAACGCCCGTTACCTAAACTACCCCATCCTCCTGAAGCTAAAAACGGGTGTTACATGACTAAACCAAGAGGGGTGTAACGCCAGTTACACCTAACTCGCCAAAAGCTTTATTTGGACACAAACACAAAATAGCGGGTGCTTAATCAGTTAATTAACAATAATCAACTCACAAAAGACAGTTAAAGCATAGTGCACCATCGCAATGATAGATAAACACACCTTAGTGTACATATTACTGTTTATAGTATCAAATAATTCGCACATCTCAAGCGCATGCAAAACACAACTAAATAAATATCCCTCAATATTGGCACTTATCTTGAAAAGCACGGTCCTCTCATTAGTTCTTACTTCAGACTCCGAACAACTCTCAAACCAACCTGCAAACGAAGGAGACAGACAGAGAATCACGAGAAAGCAAAACGAGAAAACAAAAACAAAGAAAGAAAAGAAAAGAAAAGCAAAGAAAAGTTAGTTCTAAGTTATAGTCGTTAGCTTGACTGGGTGATCCTTATTAATTCGCAGGATGCAGTGACACACGTGAAGTGTGTTTCTCAATGGGTTCGCCAACTAGATATGGCTTCAATCTCTATCCATTCACTACAAATGTGCCCGACTTCTCATTTCCTATCTCCACGGCTCCACTTGACATCACCCTAATAACACGAAACGGGCCGGACCAACGGGACTTCAATTTCCCAGGAAAGAGCTTCAACCTAGAGTTGAATAATAAAACCAACTGCCCTACTTCAAACTCTTTCACTCGGATATGCTTATCATGCCATCTCTTTGTTCTCTCTTTATAAAGTTTAGCATTTTCATATGCTCTGAGTCGGAATTCCTCTAATTCATGCAATTGCAAAGCTCTTTTCTCGGCGGCTAGCTTCATATCAAAATTAATGGCTCTGATTGCCCAAAACGCCTTATGCTCGAATTCCAATGGCAAATGGCACGATTTTCCATAGACTAAATTAAATGGGGACATGCCGATAGGTGTCTTATAAGGCGTCCTATACGCCCATAGGACATCATTCAACTTCGAAGCCCAATCCTTCCTCGAGCTACTTACTGTTTTTTCCAAAATCTGTTTAATCTCCCTATTGGAAATTTCCACTTGCCTACTCGATTGGGGATGATACGGGGTCGCCACTCGATGGTGAACGCCGTACTTCTTCAAAAGAATCTCTAGAGGCTTATTACATAAATGAGAGCCTCCGCCACTCACAAGAGCTTGGGGAACTCCAAATCGACTGAAAATATTCTTCTTCAAAAATTTCAACACAACCTTAGAATCATTCGTTGGTGATGTAATGTCTTCAACCCGCTTAGATACGTAATCAACTCCTACCAGAATGTACTTATTCCCGTTGGATGACGAAAATGGACCCATAAAATCAATTCCCCAGACGTCAAAAAGCTCAATCTCAAAAATATACCTCAGTGGCATCTCATCTCTCTTTCCAATATTACCTGTCCTTTGGCATGAATCACACTTAGTCACAAAGTCATGTGCATCCTTAAACAATGAAGGCCACCAAAATCCAGATTGTAGTGCCTTCGCAGCCGTCTTACTTGCATTAGTGTGGCCTCCATAAGGACTGGAATATCAATGATAAGGCACCTCCTCTATCTCATCCTGTGGCACGTATCTCCGCACCAGATGATCAGAACAGTGTCTATAAAGCAACGGTTCTTCCCAATAGTAATACTTTGCATCGGAAAGAAATTTCCTTTTTTGGTGGAAGCTCAAATCAGGAGGTACGACTTTACTGGCCAAGTAATTCACAAAATCTGCATACCACCGTACTCCAGAGTCTACCTTAAACAGTTGCTCATCCGGAAAGTTCTCCACTATAACCTGTTCTTTTTCCTCGGCTGTTTCCTTAGTTTCCAATCGTGATAAGTGGTCTGCTACCACGTTCTCTGTGCCCTTCTTGTCTCTTATCTCCAAATCAAACTCTTGGAGTAACAGTATCCACCTAATGAGGCACGGTTTACTATATTTCTTGGATAAAAGGTACTTAATGGCAGCATGATGAGTGTACACCACAGTTTTTGAAACTATTAAATAAGAACAAAACTTATCAAAAGCATGTACACTGGCTAACAGTTCTTTTTCAGTGGTGGCATAATTTAGTTGTGCATCATTAAGTGTTTTGCTAGAATATACAATAACGTGTAACCGTTTCTCCCTTCGTTGACCGAGGACAGCTCCTATGGCCAAGTAACTAGCATCACACATTAGCTCAAACGGCAAACTCCAGTCTGGCGCCACTATAATGGGTGTTGAAGTAAGTTCTTTCTTCAACATGTCAAAAGCAATCAAACAATCATTATCAAAGATAAATTCAGCATCCTTCTGTAAAAGCTTACAAAGGGGTAAGGTGATTTTGGAGAAATCCTTAATAAACCGGCGATAAAATCCGGCATGACGAAGGAAACTCCTAACTCCCTTAACATTAGTTGGTGGTGGCAATTTCACCATCACTTCAATTTTGGCCTTATCAACTTCAATTCCCTTTTCCAAAATCACAATTCCTTCCTTCACTATGAAGTGAAACTTTTCCCAATGCAGAACTAGATTACTCTCTTCACATCTCTGCAGAACTTGAGTTAAATTCATAAACAAGATTCAAAAGAGGAACCAAACACAGAGAAAACATCCATAAATATTTCCACGGTATGCTCAATAAAATCAGAAAAAATTGCCATCATGCATCTTTGAAACGTAGCAGGGGCATTACACAACCCAAAAGGCATTCTCCTAAAGGCGAAAGTACCATAAGGACAAGTGAAAGTGAATTTTTCCTGGTCTTCCGGGGCTATAGCTATCTGATTATAACCTGAGTATCCATCCAGAAAACAGTAATATGCGTGCCCGGTTAATCTTTCTAACATTTGATCAACGAAGGGAAGGGAAAAGGGATCTTTCCTGGTCGCAGTATTTAGTTTTCTGTAATCAATGCAAACTCTCCATCCCGTGACAGTCCTAGTATGAATCAATTCATTATTGTCATTTTTAACTACAGTCATCCCCCATTTCTTAGGCACAACCTGAACAGGACTAACCCACTTACTGTCCGAGATAGGATAAATAATCCCGACATCTAATAGTTTTATCACCTCAGCCCTAACAACTTCCTTCATATTTGGGTTTAGCCTGCGTTGGTGTTCTATAGAGGGTTTGTGCTCATCATCCATCAAAATTTTATGCATGCAAATAGCTGGGCTAATTCCCTTAATGTCGGAAATAGTCCATCCTATTGCTCGTTTATGAGTTCTCAACACCCTCAACAAAGCATCTAATTGTAATTCAGATAATTCCGCAGACACAACAACGGGCAATGTATCAGATTCACCCAAGAATGCATACTTTAGATGATTGGGGAGGGGTTTCAATTCCAAAGTAGGTGCCTTAACAATAGATGGAGGAGGAGTGGGCTTACCTGTACCCAAATCCTCATAAACAAACCTTTTTCGGAAGAGCACGGATGGAGTTGGCTCAAGTTCTCTCGAATAAGCAGCAATCTCTTCTAGCAACTCCTCTCCGTCTATTTTCTCTTCCAGCCCCTGCAGACATAATTCAAGGGGGTCATCTTGCAGCGCTGAAATTGAAATAATATCATCTACCATGAAATATTGTTCTTCCAGTACTAGTCTCTTCATGGTTTTGAACAAGTTAAACTCCATTTGCTCTTTCCCCCACTCTTAGGGTCAACAATCCATTCTTTACATCAATCAACGCTCCAGTTGTGGCAAGGAAAGGTCTTCCTAGAATCAATGACATATCCCGGTCCTCTTCTATGTCAAGCACAAGAAAGTCTACTGGGAGGTAGAACTTCCCGACCCGCACAAGAGCATTCTCCAAAATTCCGATGGGATAGGTGATTGATCGGTCAGCTAATTGAAGTGACAATGTAGTCGGCTGTATATCTTCCAATCCTAATTTCCTACAAATAGATAACGGCATTAAACTCACACTAGTGCCAAGATCACATAAAGCTTTATTGAAAGTTAAATTGCCAATAGTACAAGGGATGGAAAAACTCCCTGGATCCTTAAGCTTCGGTGGAAGCTTATGCTGAATAATAGCGCTGCACTCCTCAGTTAGTGCAATTGTGGCATAGTCTTCCAATTTCCTCTTGTTAGAGAGGATTTCTTTCAAAAACTTAACATAAGTCGGCATTTGTGCTAATGCTTCTGCAAAGGGAATGTTGGTATGTAACTCCTTAAAAATGCTTAAGAACTTCTCAAACTGTTTCTCCAATTTCTTCTTCTGCAATCTTTGAGGAAAGGGAACCGGTGGCACATACTCCTTGGGTGCTATGTTCACCTTTGGCTTTGAAGGGAGCTCTTTCTTGTTCTCTTCTACATTTCCCTCCTTTGTCTCAACTACTCCTTCCGGCTTTTCTCCATCGGTGTTACCTTTATCAGAATCTGTAGGCATCCTTGGTCCTTCGTATTCTTTGCCACTTCTCAAGGCCACATCTTTGCACTGTTCCTTATGATTGTTTCCGGTTTGATCTGGCAACATCCTTGGACCTATGCTATTTATTGATTGGGCTATTTGACTGATCTGAGTCTCTAAGTTCTTATTCTGATTCACCACCTGCTCTACCTGAGTTTCCAATTTCTGATATTTATTCGAAGACACTGCTATGAACTTCTCAAGTGCAGCCTCCCAACCCTGCTTCTATTCCGGAAAGGGCTGAGTATGAGGAATGTAAGGTGGAGGTTCTGGTTGCATCAGATAACGGCCTGGAGTATGGATTAGGCCTGGTCGACGGAAATTTTGAGGCCTAGGTTAAAGTGGCGGTCTAAGCTATGATATTGTTTGTTGAGGGTAGTTCCCCCAACTAGGGTTGTAGGTGCTGACATTCTTAGCACAATTCACTTGCTCTTGCACCTGCTGACCTACATTGAATTAGGGACATATGTTAAACACATGTGGACCACTAAAAATATCACAAGTTACCTGTACTGGTTGGAATTGTGTTCCAATAGTATTCGTGGAGAGTTGGTCTAATCTGTTAGTGAGAGCTTCAATTTGAGCATTGATGGCGGTCAGGCCATTGAGGTCTGTGACCCCTGCTGCAACCTTGATCGGTAGAGGAGAGTTCCCTTTGTGTACAAAAACATCATTCTGAGACATATTCTCTAAAAGTTCAGCAGTAACCATTTCGGACTTTGACAAGAAGGCTCTGCAAGCAGCTGCATCCATAGCTCCTCTAAAAGTAGGAAACATCCCATTATAGAATGTCTGTATCAGTAGACAACCGGGAATCCCATGATGTGGACACCTCTTCTGTAAATCCTTAAATCTCTCACAAGCCTCATAGAAAGGCTCTCCATCCATCTGTTGGAACCCTTGGATCTCATTTCGGTATTTCATGGTTTTGCTGAGAGGAAAAACTTTGGCCAGAAAGGCTTGAGAAAGTGCCTCCCAGCTTAGAAAGAATTCATTCGGTACAGTGTCCAACCATGCCTTGGCTCTTTCCCTCAGTGAGAATGGGAAGAGTTTAACTCGGATGGCATCGGTTGTGACATTATGGATCTTGAAAGTATCACACACTTCCAGGAAATACTTGAGATGTGAAGTTGGATCCTCCTATGGTAATCCTGCAAACGAGTTATTTTGCAGCAAGTTTATGATTGCTGGTTTGATCTCAAAATTACTTACTGTAATTGGGGGACGAGCTACAGTTTGAATCGCCCCCCACGTTCGGTAAATTGTAATATCTGATCGCAGGAGGGGGTGACTCTTGAGGTGGATCAACCACCCGTCCATCTCTCGCGTTTGTCGGATCTTTGGTCATCGAATCTGCACAAGGTCAAGGAATGTCCTTAGCTCAATTCCACAATAACAAAGACTACAAACACGAGATAGAGTAATGGTCTAAAGCACTAGATCAAAATATTTAAGTAATATTGATTTAAAACGCCTTCCCCGGCAACGGTGCTAAAACCTTGTTGTAAGGTTTTACCACAGTTAAAAACCAATCGTGCAAGTGTACACTAATATACGCGCAGCATAATAGGATCGAACCCACAGAGAAGGGAAATCAATCACTACTCTATACTCTTCTCTAATCTAAAGACCTAACGAAAACAATTGTTGTTTCAATTAATCAACTAAGATAGAAATTAACAATTAACTAGGACAAAACTGCGAATAAAAACTTAACACACGAATTAAATTCAGTAAACTAAGCAGGCAGGGAAAAAGTAATGAATCATACAATCAAGAGCTGACATGATACTCGTATGACAAGTGTAATTTTGCAACCTTGTCACTAATGTTTGAATTACCCTCTCTCAAGGTGTAACCAAGTGCTTAATTAGTGTTCAATGTTGCTCTCGCAATCACCAATAGTTAATTAAACCATAGGGAAAATACTATTTTAATTCAGTATTTTAGCGGCTCAGAATGGAATAAGATTACTGTTGTATAAGCTAGGACCAAATCTCTTTGTATCCTACAACTCACAAGTATTGAAAACAATCCAAATCACCATCAATCTCTCAATCTATAGGCAATTCTAAGACATGTTAAGGTTGGCCAGACCCTTGCAATTCAATTTAAGTCCGCTTTCAAACTAAGAATCACACAAGTCATTCAAGCATTATATCAAACATCTATCATGCATTCATCATCACTCCCCTATCCCTAGAGAATTAGCTACTCATAATTAAAGAAAAACTCATAAAACTAGGGGAAATTGCATTAAAATAAATCATCGTCTCAAAAACTAAACAAAGTTTAGAAATTGGACTCAGAAACATTCTAGCAATTCAGGAAATTGTAAATCTACTAAAGCAGAAGAAAATTGAAATTTGGAGGAATTAGTTGAATAATAAAGCAATAATAAAACTAGAAAAACGGAATTGGTCTCAATTGATTCATCTGAATTCTCTAGAAAAAACTCTTGAAATCTCCCACAGCAGTTGTCTCCAAGCTAGGTCTGAACTCTTCTGCCCAACTCTGCCAAAATAATCCTCTAAACACGCATAAATATCAGCCCTAAATTCTCGCCGACAGAGGTAACGGGCGTTACCTATCCCCATGCATCTCTTGTTAACGCCCGTTACAAAGCTAAATCGTGTCTGTGCTTTTATAAGTAGTAACGTGCATTACTACTTCTGTTCAGTCAGAGGGTAACGGCCGTTACCCTACCTTCTCCAGAATTCATCTCCTCCTGTGTTTGATAACGGGTGTCACAAATTTTGTACTCTTGCATGGTAATGGGCGTTACCACTTTTTCCTCAAAAAAATGCATGAAATTACTTCGTTTTGTCGTTTCGTGACTCCAACTCTAGAATCACCTACTATGGGGCAAATTAAACAAGTAAACGCATCAAACGACACCAAATTATAATCTAATTAACGCTCAAAATCATGCAATTTCTACACACAACACATAATATATAAGTATCGCGGAATTTAAACACATACATGCAAGCCATAATCCCATACGAGCTTTTCATAACATTTCCCAAGTGGGTTAAATCTAAAATCGACACACGGGATTACGACAATCATTTTCATCCATTAGGTCTTTATGTGAGCCCGGCGAGAGGCTAAATCTCCAACCTACACCTTGTGTAATCATTAACATTATTTCATTGGTTATCACACACATAATCTTTTGTGCACATTCGATTTATCATTCAATCGTTCATATACAGTTTTTTTCTCCGGGTGGTTGACGGGTTTGCAAGGCCCGACCACCCATTCATTAAGGCTAGTGGGGTACATGAATCCCCAAGAGCCCGGTTTTCATTCCTCGCTAATCTCCTAGCGAGGGCCGGTATCACCGTAGTTTTGGTGGAACTAGTATACGGGTTCCACCGTTAGCCCATGCTTTCCTGGATTGCCACATATACTAAGTTCCAGGGCCTCCATTCAGTACATTCATTCAATCTCGCCAAAAATATTAGGTAGGGATACATTAAAGAAAAGGACTTTAAGTTGAAATCATTTAGTCTAGAAAAGACTCGATATATAAGTATAATAAGTTAGCTTAAAACTTTACACATTGGAGATATATCGGGTCAATTTGTCTAATAGAAGAGAAACCCACCTCAGAAGCAAAAGAAACGGCACAAGAACCTCAAAGACCGGTCTGGTCTCCGTCCATACCAAAATCTATGCAAAAGAGGTGAAGTGAGACTCAACATGACCATATACGATGCACGACTATGTAATGAACATGATATGGAATGCATAAGAGATAATAATATGTCATAAAGAAGTTTATGTGCACAATTAATGCCTTAGAGACACATAAACGAGCAATTCATTTAACAAAGAAGGGATCATGTTTATTCACGTTCATAGCTTTCATAATCATATCAATTCAATTCATAAATCTCACACAACAATCATAACACATAGTTCAACAAGTTACAATACATATAAGTTATAAACGGGGTGGGAAAAGATAACAAGAAGCAACGGAACAATGAAAGAAACACCTTGAGGCTGCCATCTCGTGTGAAATAGCCGTGTCATGTTTTCAAAGGGTTTGGACACGACCGTGCCCGATTTTTCAAAAATAAAATCCAAGTTCCGAAAGATCAACACAGCCATATCCATATTGCTTTACATTTGGACACGGCCGTGTCCGAATTTCTTGAAAATTTAAAAACACAACACGGTCGTATCCATTTCAATGCAATACATGGCATTGCCGTGCGAGCTTCATGCTCTAAAATGAGCAGCAGAAACAACTCTGTTTTTTGCGAAAGACAAAGCAAGGGAAAAGGGCAGCTTCAGGGCATCTCTTAGGCAGCAAACTAAGGCAAAAAATGAGCATAAAAACATTGTAAATTCATAACTTAATAGCATGTATCAACCGAGCAAGAAAGGGAAAGAAATGGATGATCATATGTGCTTCTTCATCTTCAAGAAAACCATGCTTCATTAATGACAACTCATTAAACACCCAACTACCATGAATCATGAGTCCATAAATGCAATAAAGATGTATGAGAGATCAATACTCAAGCTTCCAATCAACAAATAACTCAAAGAAATGCATATGATTCAAGATTCATCCAAACCTAACTATTTATCCACAAACTCATATCATACTCAAATCTTGAAGAAAATAAGCAAATCATAGCTTGAAATGATCACAAGGAAGTGGAGAACAAGAATCTATGCTCACCTTTCAGATTGGATAAAGATTGAAGAAGTTATGAGCTCAAAATGCAAGGTAGGTGAATAGTGACGAGATGGGTGTCTTTTTTCTTACTTTTGCTGCACTTTTTCCTCCTCTCTTGTGTAAGGAATGAAATGAGGGCTTGGGCATCTGATAGGAGATCAATTTAGGGGCATGTGGGTCTAATTGGGATTATTTGGTTAAGTATGGAGTGAGATATGATGAAAATGGCTAAGGGTGGCAGTTTTGCAAACGGGGCTCTTTTCGGAGGAATTTTGGAGGTCCAAATGGACTTAGAAAATTGTAATGCTTGTTCCATTGAACCCGAATCATTGAAATGAGTCCAACGGTGTGACGGAATTCGAATCCGAATTCCCGAACTCAAGTTATAACGCCCGAAAAAATGCCCTTTAGCCCCTTTTTGGTCCCGTTCACAAAAACGATCCAAAACCCAACTCAAACATGTTCAAAATCATGCAACGAGCATAAGAATATACCCATAACACACACATCTCATGCATATCAAGTTTTCACGAAAATCGAAAATCAATTCGGATGCAAACGAGCCACATTCATAACCATAAGAACATAACGTTCATAAAATTCAACAAATTTCCATAGCAATTATTTCATGTAACTTAAAGACTAACAATTAAAATTATAAATTAGACATATAATAACATAAATAAATAATTTAAATACTTACAGAATAAACACATTTGTCATATTTGTACGGTCGAAAAATCGGGTCGTCACAGTTGTAGTCGGGATGATAAGAATGTTCTTATCAAGACTATAATGTGTTATAGAAGATGATTAGTCTTTCGTCATAGAGAAATGAAGTTTCCAATTATAACACATTGATGATATTCAATGAGATTGAAAACATCGAATTAAACCACTGAGATTGTTTATTTTATACTACTATCTAAAATGAACAAAAATCTCGAAAGCATTGGACTCTTAGGGGGTGTTTGCAAACTCTAAAATTAAGTGATTATGTGATAAGCGATTATTTTAAGCGGTTTTTGAGTGTTTGGAAAACCAACTTTTGATTATTTTAAGCAGAAATAAGCTAGAATCGAGAAGCAGCCTAAGGCATGCTTCTGGATTCTGCTTATAGATTATGCGGTTTTGTGTATTTTATTTAGACAATAATATCCTCATTAAAATATTAATAATGCATAATTAACTTTTTAAACACAAATAAAAGTTTAGGATTATATAATCATCATATCTTTTCTTTCCTATTTCCATTAGAATTTGAAAATCTCAAAATTTTCCATTAAAATCTCAAGCAGAAAAATCGTACCTCGATTAAATTCTCAATTTCAAAAATCTCAATTAAACACTAAAAAATCTGACCTCAATTGAATTCTCAAGTTTAGAAATCTCCATTAAAATCTTATAACTAAAAATATGCAATCACTAGGTAAATATTTCTCTTTTATCATTTTTTTAGTTTCACTATAATTTTTTTTTATTATTTATTTTTGTGAAGATTTGAACTTTTTATTGTAATTTAAGATCAACATATATAAATAATAACCGAAACGATTAGAAAATATCAGGGTTAGTTTAGTATTTTCATAAAAATTAAAAGTGATTATTTTACTGCTTTTCACTTTTTTATCCAAATACTTACTGCTTTTACTACTGCAATTTTTTACAACTTCCACTTCTGCTTTAACTTCTGCTTATGCAGTCGAGTTTGCAAACACCCCCTTAATCCTAGCAATGTTTCAACTTTAGGCATGTAATGTTAATCACTGTGATGTGCTCAGAAGTGAGGTCTCGTTAACGGGCGGCCAAAATACTTTGTACATTCGGTGATTGCATGAAATGTGCTAAAGAGTAATACTGATCGAGAAATTTGTGGCCTTGCTAGAAGGTTAAAAGATATCCCTGAAATAGATTTGCAAAAGTTCAAATTAAAACTTTGGCTAAAGTACTTCGTGTGTGTGTCACCAAAGTTGTATATTGAATGTGTTTCTGTAGCACCCGGAATGCTAGGCACCACATCACCTGCACTATAGTTCAATCCACATATGAGATGGACAACCCATACATGAATCAAGCCTATAGCGAACGGGAGACAATAAAAAAAACACTACGAGGCTAGGCGGGACTAACCCTCAAATAATAACCAAAAACAATTCAGAGCAATAAAAGCGGAAACAATAGCATTTAATAATTATAGGTACCATATTTACATATTTACTTATAGATACCAACATTTATATTTCAATACAATATCATCTCCAAATATAAATCCAAGACGTGCTACAAAATAACTAGTATCAATACAAAAACAAAATATGAAGGTGAAGTGCTAGACCCGAACAAAAGACAAGCTAGACTCTAATTCCCGCCTAGCACGAACCTGCAAAACTGAAAAGTTGAGGTGTCAGTCCAACACGAACTGAGCGAGGGGTTATAAATAAATATAGGCGCACATACATGCAAGTTATAATCTTGGGTAATAATGTTGGAAAATAACAATACAATTTAGTAAGATAAGAGATACTATCGCCCGAGATTACAACCAATTCAATTTATTAATTCCATCAATTCAATACCAACAATTCGTGGCCCGACGAGTGAGGGCAATTCTCCAACCTTACTCCGACTGTGTACAATCAATCAATTATTAGGTGATTAGGTGATCAAGCAGTTAATTACGGTGCACAATTAGCAGTTTCAGTAACTCTTTCTTCCTCTGGGTGATGGTGGGATTGCAAGGCCCACCATCCAATCTGTGTGGGCAGAGGGTACATGAATCCCTAAGCCCGGAACTCCTTCCTCCCCTAATCTCCTAGGGGGTTCAGGGGTCATCCCAATTTGGTGAGGATAGCACTCGAGTTACCCGTCAGCACATGTTTTCCCAGTTGGCTCGAGCCACTATCCTCGGGCCCACAATGCAATTTAATGACTCGCCAAAACAATCAATCCGTCAATCAATCAATCAATCAATCGGTTTTGTGAAATCATTTGAAAATCATAAAGTTCGCAAACTATAGATATATATATACATTTTGGCCGAAATAATCACATAGGGGTTGTAAGGGTTCTATTTATCTAGAATTTAAACCTCACCTTAACCAACCGACCAAAAGAGAGTAAGCGAACACCCTACGGAGCGTGCTCCTCGAAACCGGGATCATGATCTGTGTAACAAGGACAAGTGTACATGAGACTCGACTCTTATGAACCATTTAAGACGAACGACAAAGTCATGTGATGTCAATCATACCTTTACAATCAATAACATCATGAATGTGTCCAAATTCCCAAATAAAGTATCAAGAAATGTCAAGTAGAAACATAATTAACAATTAATCAAGTTTATAATTCATATAAGTCACAAACGGGAGTCAAGGAAGTGAAAGAAATGCGATAAGGAGGGTTTTGGCGAAGTTTGGGAAAAACCGACAATTTTAGGAAACGTACATGCTGAGGAAAAACTGGAATATCTTTAATTATAGAAGTGAGAATTGAGTTTTGTTTGTTGAGAATGAAACTAGACAAGTATACCTTTAAAATGGTATATGGCTCGTTTTCTAGTTCAAAGTGAGGCGAAAATGGCGTAAGTTTAAAGTTAGGCGAATGGAATTTGTCAGGAAAGTAGCGACACCTAAAATAATTGTTTACATCTCACAAATGACAAACGATAATGAGGTGATTCCAATTGGAGGTTGTTCTAGACTTCAAGAGGTTTCCAACGGTTTAAAATTCAGGTCATTTGGAGTTCGTATGAGGGAGAAACGCCCATTTGAAAATTGGTCTAAAAGCTGAATAGTGCCAAACGGGCATTTGGAAAAACAACTAGGAGACCAAACGGGCATTTGGGAAGCCTCTGGACGAAATTCTGGGTAGTGAAACGGGCGTTTGGGATTTGAACTAAGGGTCCAAACAGGCGTTTGGGAACCCGCTGGACGAGAAAATGACAGGGGAAAACAGGGGATTTCGGCCAAACACCCCAAACCAACCAAAAACCCAAATTCAATCCATAATAAATGATCAAACACAACATATACACATTATACTACACTTATACAACAATTAAACCATGAAACTTGAATCAAATCACCAAGAGTTTGGCCCCAAAACCCCATAATTATTCATGTATTCCAACTTTCAAATAACTTCATGTTTCATGCAAGTCTTGAAGGAAAAATGACCTAAACATACTTCTAATCATGAATAAATATGAAAGCATCAATCAATCATCAAACCCTATTCAACACACAATCAAGAAATTCATATATTCTCCAAGTTATACCTTGAGATGAAGGAAAAAGGAATGATGAGATGAAGATATGATGATGTTGATGATCTTAGCTCCAAAGTTCCTCAAATATAGCTTGAATTTAGATGTAAATTTCCTTCCTTCTCTTCAAGGTGTAAGAACCGATTTTTAGTAGGTGTGTGCGTGTGTGTGTGTGTGATGCTTGTATGAAATGTATGTAATGTAATGTGAAGGAAGAGATGCATACAAGATATATTATACCTTCCACTAAGCATAATAACTCTTCATTTTGCACAATAGCCCCTCATTTATTTAAATGAATGCACACAAGTCATGTCTCTATACAATTAGACATTTAACTCCCAATTCATGAAATGCAATTAAGTCCATAAATTTATAAAATGATCAATGAAAGTCATATAGTACAATTAGGCACATTATCACTTAATTCACATATTTCACATTTAAAGTTAATTCATATAGATACATAGGAATGTATAATGCACCTAATATTGTAATGAAATTATAATGAGCAAGTAAATAGATAAAATTGAACCCCCAACTCCCGAAGACCCGCACGTGGCGTGCTTACCTGAACTTCCGGAATTTGGGGCGTTACAGTTTCACACACAAGGAATTTAGACTTAAGGCGAATCAAGAAATTTCAAATTGGAAGTGAAAAATACATGATAGTATTATTGATTTGTTTTTCATGGATATCTACACGGATGAGTAAAATGCAAAATTATTTTAGATCGAGAAATTTGTGAATAATTTAATTAATTTTAGAGTTCAACAATATTTATTTAGTGGAATTAAATATTGTTAAACGGTAATCAATTATTATCATGTGATGATAATAGATTGACCCGTTTGGAGCTAAAATTAATTAGTCTTATAGGTCCCACTGCAAGCCCCAACGAAGATTAAAGAGAAAATATTAAAGAGGGAGAGAGAAATAAATTTTCTAAGTGTTTGAAAATAGCCAAGAGATTTATTTTGAGAAAATAAATTAAATTCCAAATAGTTAGAAATGCCCGAAATTTTATTTTGGAGAAAATAAAATTTTTCAAAAGAAAAAAAAAATGCTGACGTGTCAAGCCACGTCAGCGCCAAGTGGTGCTGACCGGGCACCGCGTAGCGCGCCACGTGGACGGCTAAGATTGCCCCAAGTTGTGTGGATCAGCGGCCCAGATTGGATCTGGGCAAACCAGGTCAGGGTACGGGTTCGGATATGGGTCGGTTAGGATCGGGTTCAGTTGACCCGACCCTGGACACATGGACCGATAATGGATTGACACATTAAGGACGGGTCAGACCGGTCAAACCGACTGGTCCAAGTATAAACCGGTCGAAGAACCGTAACCGAACACGCAGCACCTACTCGTGCCTGCGTGAGTTATACACGCGCCAAACATACAACCGCCAAATGGCGGCACGTGTGGGTGCGCGAGGGGCCCGATTGGCGCGTGGATTGCGTCGCCATGCTCTTGGTGGCGTGGGCTGCACGGCGGTGCTCTTCAATTGGCTGGCCACACTTGGAGTGCATGGCAAAAATGCAAAAAAGACTCGGATATCCCCATTTTAGAGCCTATAAATAGGCTGTGTAATTCATTTTACAAATCATCAGATTTTCCATTTCCTCCTCAGTCTAAAACAGCCCTCTCGGCATCTCTCTCTTCAGATTTTAATTAATCCTTATTTAAGGATTAATTTATATTTAATAAAGTGGTTATATAATTAATATATAATTCACTTAATTATTAGAAAATAGGGATTTTCTAAAATTAAAAAAAGGTGTTTTTCTAGAAAATATTTTCTCGAGTATTTAGCGAAATATTGTCAGAGTCCACACTCCAAAGTATTAAACAGGGGATATTGCGGGGAAGCTCTGTCAGTTTCACGAGAAGCTGAGGTGCTGAAAAAGTGCTGTTGATAGCCAATTTTTGCAATACGGTGATACCATTATGCTGCCAAAATTATTAATTGCATAGTGAGATTATATGCTCTGTGATTTAAAATTATGTTATCGATGCATGTATATACTAGAGTCTATGATGCACGGACACTTCTAAAAATATCATTTTGTCGTGTCGTGTCGTGTCATGCCGTGTCGTGTCGTGTCATGCCATATCCGTGTCGTGTCGTGTCCGTGTCGCCGTGTCCGTGTCCGTGCATCATAGACTAGAGTGGTTCTGGCCTAATTGTTCCGCTACTTATTAAAATTTTTTAGAAATATTTTAACAACGAGGTTAGGACAATTTTTTTTGAAATATTGCCCCATACCGTCACTCTATTTGGGCCCTCCACCCTGCAGACCCTATCCATTCCAGATCTCATCGTGTCATTGACCGCGCGCGAGCTGGCACGATTCTGGCCGTCAACGTGGTTGGCTAGGCGGTCACTGCGTCAGCACCCTGCAGCCTCGCCCGCTGACGTGGCATGGCAGTCAACTACCACGCCACGTAAATTTTTTTTTTTTTAATTTTCATTTTCTACAAAATAAAATTTCGGGCATTTCCAACTCTTGGAACTCTAATTTATTTTCTCAAAATAAATCCTTTGGTTATTTTCAAACAATTTGAAAATTCATTTCTCTATCTCTCTCCTTTTAATATTTTCTCTTTAGGTCTTTAGTGGGCTTGCAAGGACCTGCAGGACTAATTATTTTAACCCCAAATGGGTCAATCTATTATCATCTCATAATAATAATTGATTACCGTTTACCAATATTTAATTCCACTAAATAAATATTGTTACACTCTAAAATTAATTAAATTATTAACGAATTTCTCGGTCTAGAATAATTTTGCATTTTACTTCTCCGTGTAAATATCCAGGAAAAATAAATTAATACTACTATCATTTATGTTTCACCTCCAATATGAAATTTCTTGATTCGCCTTAAATCTAAATTCCCTGTATGTGAAACACATTCAACATACAACTTCGGTGACAAATCACGCGAAGTGCTTTGGCCAAAGTCTTAATTCGAACTTTTGCAAATCTATTTCAGGGATATCTTTTACCTTCCAACAAAGCCACATATTCCTCGATCAATATAACTCTTTAGCACAATTCATGTAGTCACTGAACGTACAAAGTATTTGGTCACCCGTTACCGAGACCTCACTTTTGAGTACATCACAATGACTAACACGACATGCCTAAAGTCGAAATACTGCCAGGATTAAGAGTCCAATGCTTCCCGAGATTTTTTTCATTTTAGATAGCAGTATAAAATGAATAATCTCGGTGGTCCAGGTCCATGTTTCAAATCTCATTGAAAATCATCAACGTGTTATAATCAGAATCTTCATTTCCTATGATGACAGACTAATCATCTTATATAACCACGTGATAGCCTCGATAAGAATATATTCTTATCTTACCGACTAGAACTTTAATGACACGTGATTTCGGTATTCAAAGTCTTTTCCTACGGAACACATTTCATATAAAAATACCACCACAAGTCATTAATTATTAATATGTGAAATAATCATAACTCGTTGTAATTTCAGTTTAGTTAATCCAACAAATTGAATTTTTAGGGCATTAATCCCTATAGTTACAACGACAACAAGAGCGAAGGGTAGTATGGTGAGTGGGATGAACATAACTAGATAAGATGGGAATCCTTTTGTTTATCTGATGGATGTCATACATATGTTTTCTGACCAAAGTTGTTTGTTTCTACTATAGGTGAAGGAAATATGAGATAATTGGTTGAACGCAGGAAGAGGACTCATTTTGGTTTGATTTTAAAGTATCTTAGAATTGTTGTAATAATAGATAGAACATTTGCGAGTTAGGTGTTGCTATATTTGTAGAGTTGTTTATACCTATAATTTTAGGATTATACCAATATTTATTTTTGGATGATTAGATTTGTATATGAAGATGATCTTACAAAATCTAAAATTATTAATTACGATTGATCGGAACCATAGGAAATAATTTATAATATCGACTATAATTGGTTAAAGTGTAGTCAATAACTTTATTTGTTACGAATTTACAAGTACGTGTAGGTATTATTTGTAGAATATTCGTCACGTTTTAAAATACCGTTCCTAATGTTAGGTTCAAACGTACGGAAATCTTTGATTACGATTTTCAAACCGTAACTAAATATTGATCACGGCTACAACTGCTATATGGATGTCAAACCGTAACAAAACAGTCGTCAATAATATATTGTCTAAGACTTGCACTTTTTTACTATGATTTGAGTACCGTAACTAAAAACTTTTTTTAATGGCAATATTCCAAATTCACATTGTCATTTGTCAAATAAAGAATTGGAAAATATCTAGGATGTAGTCATGTCTGTCTATATGCTATAATCTGTCGCCCCATTAATATTTTAATCGAGTGTAAATACTAAATACTCCCAACTTCTTGACCAAGCAATGTCCCCAATAATTCAACATGAACTCTCCATAAAATCTAAGATACTGAAATGGAATAATACAATCAATTTGCTCCACGTGGCTGTATCTAGTCTACACATGTTTTGGCCATTATATTGGACATTCCCGCCACACGTGGGAGGGTTCAGAAATTGGTAAGATGTAACATTACTTTCATTGATTTTGCCAATCCCTATGGACATGAGAATCAAAATTAACTTAATCTTATTCTCTCATAATTAATTCTTGTGTGTGCCCAAAAAGAGTTATAGCATATTCATATAACAAATAATCATGTTCATATAAATAAAATGAAAATGAAGTAAATCACAAAATTATAGACTACAAAGAAAATAAAAATGATGGGTGATTTAACTGAATTTCATGTTAAAAATTCTTTAAAACTTTTAAATCATAAATGTCAAAAATTAATAATACAGATCAATGTTGTTTAAGATGAATGCGCTTTTTTTTTTTTTTTTAATTGAAACTTAGAATATCATAATACTAATAGATGTTTTGTTATTTTTCTTGGTCAAATAGAGATATTTAGTTAGACAATTGAACTAATGAATAATTTTTTTGGAACTAAGATTTTCAGAAAAATACAAAATTTTATTCGGTTAAAATTGAGTAATTGTGGTCAAATATCATTCCGTTAATGTTGATAGTTTATCAATTTTTATAGTGACGGAAAAAATCCTTAATCGAATAAATTTAGAATAATACTTACCTGGGGAAATTGATCAAAAATAAAAATAACTAAAATATGAGGTTTCACATTTTTATTAGGAACTTAAAAAGTTAAAATGTTAACAAAGTTGTGAAAATTCCAAAAAGAAAAGCATCAATTTATCAAATAAAAGAATACATACTTGGGAAGTTAATTGAGAAACTTTCGTAGTTATACATACACATTTATATATTTATCAAAATATAATGCATAAATACATTTTTATGATTATGAAGAATGACTTTCTCAAGAGTCAAGATGCACAACATATGTCAATTGTATATATAAATATTATTTCCTGTTATAACTACCTCGTTTAATTTATAAATTTTAATACTTTTTTAAAATTAAACCTATTGATTTGACACAAATAATCAATTAAAACATGTCTTAAAATTAGAAATAAAAATTGACAAAGGCTAATAAGTATTTGAAAAAACATTAAATATCAAATTTTAAAATCTCAATAAATTTTTTAGAAAAATACAAAAGAAATTCTTTAAAATCAACACTCAAATAAAAATTAAGATTCAAAATAGAAAACGGAAAAAATAAAACAAAGGATATAGAGAACATTTATACATATATATATATATATATATATATATATAGTTATATTTAAATGGATTTAAATTATCTCAATTCAACATAAAGGTATGAAAAACTGATAAATCATTTCAAAGATAAAATAACAATTTGTAAAAAAAAGAAAACGAAGATTAGTAAAAACACATTAAAATTATGAAAAACTACACATACAATTATGGTAAAAAAAAAAAAAAGGAATTATGGCATAAGAATATACAAATCTAATCATAAACTATTTAAAAGATGTATCGCAAGAATGCTTAAAAATATATCTACCTACTAAAAGGTTTTTATTGAGTGTGAAATTCGCATGGATTTGATGGGTAATTAGAGTATATTTTTGTGTCGTTTGATGCGTTTATGTGTTTATTTTGCTCAATTTAGGTGATTATTGAGTTAGAGATGAGAAACAGCGAACCGAGACGAATTCACACGTTTTTGGAGGAAAAATGAGTAACCCCCGTTGCATCTTGGAAGAACAAACGTGTTAACCCCCGTTAACAGACACAGGAGCATCACTTTTGGCGAAGTATGGGAGTAACGCCCGTTACTCCCTGGCAGCATAACTCTGGTAACGCCCGTTACCAAAGGCAGTAGGAGGAGTTTTTTTGGCGCAAGAGGGGTAACACCCGTTACCCCTGGGCAGAAGGAAAGTGGTAACGCCCGTTATCACTTATAAAAGAGCAAATACGATTTCATGTATGTAACGGGCGTTAACGAGATTTGTGCATAGAGTGGTAACGCTCGTTACCTAGGGCAGCGAGACATATTTTGGGCTGCTATTCATAGTTCGTTTTGGAGTCTTTTTGAGGGACTTTGTCCAAGACTTCTTCTTCAGTTTTGACCTAGCTTGAGAGAGGAAGACATGGAGCTTTGAAAAGAGTTTAGACAGAATTTCGAGAAGACAAAAGGATCGAGTTCTTAAACAATTTCGATTTTTATAGTTTTATTTATTGCTTTTAGTTATCAAACTAATTCCTTTAAGTTTTGTTTTAATTCGTTTAGATGTTAGACTCGTTTTCTAGAATTCTTGAATGTTTATGAGTTGGTTTTTGAGACTTTGTTTAGGTTTGATGAACATGAATTTCTTTAATGCAATTTATTTTAGTTTTATGAGTTTTGGTTTAATGATGAGTAGCTAAAACCCTAGGGCTAGGGGAGTGATGATGATTGCATGATAAGTGTTTGATATGATGCTTGAATGACTTGTGACAATTCTTAGTTTGAAAATTGATTTGAATTGAATTGCGACGGTCTGATCACCCTTAACATAATCTAGAATTACTTGAGAATTGTTTTCATGACTAGTAGGTTGTAGGAATGCAAAGAGATTTGGTTCTGATCTATACAATGGTAAATCTTATTCCATGCCAAGCCGCTAGAACTAGATTTGAACTAGTCTTAATCTTGATGGTTTAATTAATTATTGATGACTGCGAGAGCAGCTTTGAGCTTAATTGAATGCGTGGTTATACCTTGAGAGAGGATAATTCATATATAAGTGACTAGGTTGTAGAATTGCACTTGTCGGACAAGTATTATGTTGAATCATGAATGCATGAATCTTTACTTCCCAGCCTAATTAGTTTATTAATTTTAATCCGCGTGTTTTAATTGTTAATTGTGTTCTATTCTAGTTAGTTGTTTAACCCAGTTTCGGTAGATTAGTAACCCAACTTGATTTTGATCGGTCTTTAGATTAGAAAGAGATATTGAGTAGTGATTGATTTCCCTTCCCTGTGGGTACGATCCTATTGTGCTATGCGTATATTAAGTGTACACTTCACGATTGGTTTTAACTTAGTAGAAAAATAACCAACAGTTTTAAATCCAGCAAAACTCTTTAATTAAATAGAAAAATGAGTAGCCAACAGGGGTTGGTCTAAGTGGTTAATGAATTCATTTTTAAGGGTTCGAATCCCGCTTGGGTGTGTGTGTGTGTTAAAAAGAAAATAGAAAAATGGGCACAGTTAAATCTTAAATCACATATAATCAAAATATTATAAAAATAAAGTAAAATTAATGAAAAATTAGAAAAATATAAAAATATCTGAAAAGTTATACCTTATTATCAAAGCATGATTAAAAAATTATATATTGATAAATAATGAGACAAACAACCATAAGAACAATTATAATGTAGATCCATTTGTAGGAGGAGATTTAGGGGAAAACTCAACAATAAATTTTTTGTGAAAATCTACGTAAATTCAATATACTTTATTGATTGATTATTCAATTCAAACAAATTTGAGAAAAGTGTTTGAATCTTCACCTGTTTTCGGTTGGGTTCTTATGTTCATGTACATACAAATGAAGCACTTTGTTTCTCTCTGGAAAAAATAAAATTTGTACATATAAAAATGAAATGAAAAAGAAAATGAAACGAAACAATCTATATATCAATTGGCCTGGCAATTTAGGTTTTAAAAATTTTAGAATACTAAATAATGAATATTGCTTTCAAAAAAATAATGAATATTGAGAAAAGATTGAGTAATTAATAAATTTATGAATTGTTAATTGAGAAAATTAACGAGATGATTAAACACATTACATAAACAATTTAGGAAATTATTCTTACACTTAAAGAAAAATAACTATCTATTTGACTAACATCACAATCCATTTTTGTGTTTAACTCAGTCTTTTTTTTTTTCCTGTTATAATAAGGCTAGCGTAAATTCGGTGCTATGTATAGTGTCAAGAAAAAAACTAAAATAATATATTAAAAAGTAGAGTTCGTTATTAAAGAATATTAAGATAATATTAAATGAATTATTAATTATATTTAAAAAGATAAATTAGCAAAAAATTAACCGACATCATCATAACAACAATAGTTGTAAATAGAATAAAGTTGAATAATTCTATTTATCATGAATTAGACCATGAGGATATAAAAGAAAAATTCAATAGTTAAAATAAAAAATAAAACAAAATCATAAATAAATATAAAATATGTTCAAATGTGAATAATGAAACATAATAAACACATAAATTTCTAAAAATAACTACCTTCTAAAATATATAAAAAATTATTACAAAAATTCCAAAATTAATAAACTCTTATTACTTAAATAATATAACTAACAAATAAACATTGATAAATAACATAATAATTGTAAGATTTAGTGTTAATATTCTAATATAATTTTTATTAATTTTCATAAGTAAGGATCGATCGATGAAATATTCAATCCGAATTGAATACAATTATGTCCGCCTAATAACGTCCACCTATATATATTTAAAGGGTTTTTTCAATAATAAATTTATAAATAATATCAACCTATAAACTTAGGATCAACATATTTGGGAAAAAAGAGAAATAAATATTGTAATTTACATGAGTTTTAATTGAATTTTGAGTGATGTAATTAATACATGTCTTGTATTTCAATTTAAATTGAAATATATTTTTCTAAATTTATGCATTCAAAACATATTTTACCATAAATTGATATTTTAATTGAGGATAACATTCAAAATTTAAGGGATATATAAAATTATTAAATAAATAAATAAATTTAATAATTATCAACCAATCATAATTTTTAGTTTTAATTAAAATTTTCAAAAAAATTATAAATTTCTATTATATTCAGTAAAAAATTGCATAATTAAAGTCAAATATATAATAATATAGATATTGTATCAAACAGATAACGGAAAAGAATGAATGAGAAAGGAAAAGAAAAACACAATTATGCTAAACATGGTCATAAACACTATATATTAGAAAAAATATAAAAATGCATGAAGTTCTTCAAAACTTCAAAATTAAAAGAAAAAGTGAATATATATAGAATAATCGGATAAAAATAATGTAACGCCCCAATTTCCGGAAGTTCAGGTAAGCACATCACGAGCGGGTTTTCGGGAGTTGGGAGGTTTAATTTAATTATTTCATTCATTTATTTATAACTTTCATCATATTACATGTATTACACCTTCACGCATTCGTATGATTTTCATTAACGTGAATTATATGAATTAATTGTTGTATGTGATCTAATGGCACTATATGTCCTTGATTGATCCTTTGTGTAAATTTATGGACTTAATTGCATTAAATGGATTGGAGCTACTTGATCATATTCCATGGAATGATACTTGATTGAATGAATTCAAATAATTTGAGGACTTATGTGCAAAATGTGATGAGTCGTACATATTCTTGCAAGACTTTGAGTATATCATCTATTTCTTCCATTTCATTTCATTTTATTCCAAGATATACACGAATCTCACACACATACACACACTCATATCGATCAAAACACCAAAAGAAAGGAAGGAAGATTTCATCTCATATTTCAAGCTAGAATTCAAGGAGGAATTTGCACAATTGGATCATCATCATCACCATCTCTTCATTTCATCTTTTCTTTCTTTAATTTAAGGTATAATATGGGATTATATGAATTTCTTGAATATTGTATGAGGTAGGGTTAGATTAGTATTTTATGATTTCATGATCGTTGGTGGATTAGAAGCATGTTTAAGGCCATTTTATTCCAAAGCTGGCATGAAAACATAAGTTATATGAAAGTTGGAAAGCATGAGAATTGATGGGGTTTTCATGATTGATTTTTGATGAATTAATGTATATTTCATGGTTTATATGATGTATAAGTGAAGTATAATGTGTACTTGAGGTGGTTGAGTAATTGCTATGGATTGGAATTGCATTTGCTGTTGGTTTTTGAGGTTTTGGTTCGTTTCCCCTGTTTTGTTGCTGCTGCGTAGCAGGCCGCAGCCGCGACCGAAAATAGAGTAAAAACGGTCGTGCCCGCGACCCACTCACAATTCTAGCGGGACTTCAGGTCGCGAATTATGTGTTAATTTGGTCGCGCCCGCTACCAAAATTTGGCCAAGTTTCGACTTTTGAAAAATTGCATGAAAAATTAGAAAAAAATAGGTCGCGCCCACGACCCCTGCATTTTCTGCATGAAAATTCATTTTCATAACTTTTCTTGCATGGTTTTCTTGGCTTGTTTCCGGCATGTACACTTCATTGATATGTCATATAATGTGTAATCTTATGTGTTATGAGGTTTCATGATTTTTCGTGGAATATTTTACGAGTCGTGCTCCAATGAGTCATTATTGTTCCAAGTTTATTTCATGCATAAATCTTGGTGTCCAAAATGAACTCATATGGATTCAAATGCAACTTGAAGGGAATGTTTATGTATGCTAATTGTCAACTCGTGATATCACATAGTATGAATATGCCTTTCGTCTTAAATGGTTCATATGAGTCGAGTCACACGTACACATGTCCTTGTTACACAGATCACATTGCCGGAGACGAGGAGCACCTCCCTAGGGTGTTTCTTCTCTACTTTTTGTCGGTAAAGGTGAGGTTACTTCTAGATATATAGCACCATACAACCCTATGTGAATTTTGGACCAAAATGTATACTTATATATATAGTTTTCCAGAAAACTCAAATGTTTTACCACTGAACTACTGCTACTGTACCGAACCACTGTTACTGAACTGATCGACTGTTTTGGCGAGTATATTGTTCACTGTGGGCCCGAGGGTAGTGTATTGAGCCAACTGGGAAAGCTTGGGCTAACGGGTAACTCTTGCACTATCCTCACATTGTTGTGATGACCCTTGAATCCACTAGGAGATTAGTGGAGGAAGGAGTTCCGGGCATAGGGAATCATGAACCTTATTCTCACACTGATTGGATGGCGGGGCCTTGCAATCCCCCATCACCCGGAGGAAGAAGGAGTTATTGAAATTGCTAATTGTGCACTGAAATTGATTGCTTGATCACTTAATCACTTAAAACCGAATTATTGTACATTGTCGGAGAGAGGTTGGAGAATTGCCCTCACTCGCTAGGCCACTGATTGATTGAACTGAAATGATTGAATTGTAAATTGATTAGTTATAATCTCGGGCGAGTTTTATTTTATTCTTGAAATTATATTGCTTCTCTTATAAAATCTTACCCGAGATTATAGCTTGCATGGTAATTGCGCTTATATCTATTAAACCCCTCACCCAGTCTTTCATAGACTGACACCTCACATTTTTAGGTCTAGCATGTCGAGTGCTAGGCGGGGTTAAGTCGAGTTTTGTTGCTTTTGGGTCTCGCATTTATCATTTTCCTTTTTCATGTACATTATTGATATATTCCTAGTTCTTATGAATTGTTTTTGGTATCTATGTATATTACAACTTATACTTGAGAAGTTTGGAGTTGTAAATTATGGAAATATTATTTTGGAATCGAAAATGGATAATGAAATGAATGTATCTTACTATGCTTCCGTTTTATTTTATGCATGTTGGTATGTAATTGAGGGTTAGTCCCGCCTTGCCAGCGAGTTGTTTTTTTATTGTCTCCCGTTCGCTATAGGCTTGATTCATGTATGGGTGCTCGTTCCATATGTGGATTGAACTATAGTGCGGGGGATGTAGCTACCTAGCATTCCGGGTGCTACATCCTAAGGTGGTATCAGAGCCCGGTTGCAAAATCGCGGTTCTAGTGTCGTGTCTTGTGAGTCTAAGTCGTACGGCATAGGATTATTTGAATAATTGCGAGTCTTGCATCCTATTTGAATCTACTTGAACCTATTTGAATTATTTGAGTTATGTGATTTATGTGTATAACAAGTTTATTGCACCCATTTGCACTTGTTAATCAAACATGCATGTAAAGTGTTTGAATTTCAGGATGCCACGTGGTCGCCCTCGTAGAGAGCATTCTCAGGGTCACAGTCACCATCGTCATGATCATTCTCCTCCACCTCCACCCCTCAAGCTCAACCTCAGGATTTCTTGAATTATATGGTTCAGTTAATAGATCAAAGGTTGAGAGATTATGTGCCGCCAGCCCCACCAGTTCCTCCACCGCAACCGACACCAATCTCAGCTATTCTTCGGGAATTTCAGAATCAACACCCATCGAGGTTTTTCAAAGGAAATGATATGCAACCCGAGAAATGGCTTAAAGAAGTTGAAAGGATTTGGAATCTCATCCCATGTGAATCTAGAGAGAAAGCTCGGTGCACACTCACTTTAATTCAAGGAGAAGCCTATTCTTGGTGGGAAAGTACCAAGATTGTCTTAGATGCTACCGGAGAGGAAGTCACGTGGGAAGTTTTTGTAAGGGAATTCAAGAATTTCAGAATCAACACCCATCGAGGTTTTTCAAAGGAAATGATATGCAAGCCTAGAAATGGCTTAAAGAAGTTGAAAGGATTTGGAATCTCATCCCATGTGAATCTAGAGAGAAAGCTCGGTGCACACTCACTTTCATTCAAGGGGAAGCCTATTCTTGGTGGGAAAGTACCAAGATTGTCTTAGATGCTACCGGAGAGGAAGTCACGTGGGAAGTTTTTGTAAGGGAATTCAAGAATAAATTTATTCCTCCATCTTCCCGTACTCGAAGACTTAAGGAATTCACGGAGCTTAAACAAGGAGGAAGGTCGGTTGCAGAGTATATAGCCGAATTTGAGAGGTTATCCAAGTATGCACCTAACATTGCAAGTGACGATTTCCATAAAGCTATACGATTTGTACAAGGGTTGAGGTCGGATATTCAAGCAGCAATTGAAGCCGTCAATATTAGTACTTGGAAGAAAGCTACTTCGAAAGCTCTAAAGGTTGAAGATTCGGTTAATACACGGAGATCTACATATCGGTTAGGACAGGGTTCAGGGTCCGGTTCGAGAACAGGATATAATACAGGCAAGAGGCCAATTACTTATGATACAGCTCCTCCACAGCCTAAGGGTCCGGTAAAGAAGTTTAAGCAACAAGGATCAGTCCAGAAGGCTCCTCAGCCTCCTACTTTACCACCACCACCAGAGAAACCCAAGTGTTTCTTCTGCGGCCAACCTACTCACCATTATGACAATTGCAGGAGACGCCTCGGGTTATGTTTTATATATGGGAGTGCCGATCACAGGGTGGATACTTGTCCGGATCATCGGGACCAGCCTGCCAGAGGTCAGAGACTGTTAATTAGAGCCCGTGCTTATACTCTAGAAGGAGAGGAAGTGGATGCTAAAGTGGACCCTGCAGCAGTCGTTGAAGGTACCATTTGCATTCATGGTGTAACTCCCCGACTTTTCAGTCATACAGATATGACTTATGTGTTTACCAATATGCCCGACTTAATTGTTTACACGTGTTTTATATTTAATTTTACTATATTTTATTTTGTTAATTAGTATATTTAATTAAATAATTAGTGTTAATGTTAATTAATCATGTTTTAATTATATTAATTATGTCTTTCATTATATTAATTAAATCGTTGACTTTTATTTATTTAAAATGGAATTTAAATTTGTTTATTTAATTTGAAATGTTATGAATTGATAATGCATTGCTTGTAAGTGATTTTATCGTGATTCATTCTCATATGATTTGATATCGAAAATTCGTGAAAATTTAGTATGTTGTAGGTTTATGTGTTATGAAAATGTATATATGCTCGTTTCATGTTTTCGATCTCGTTTGACGTGGTAACGAATTTATTTTGGTTTGTGGAACCAAATTGGGGGCTAACGAGCAATTAGCGCACCCTTGGTTCCGTATGTGATATCTTGAGCTCGGGAACTCGGAGTCGAGTTCCGTAAACTTTGTTGAACTCATATCGAAGATTCGGGTTTAATGAACTTAGCCTCATATTTTTCCAAAATCATTTGAACCTCCGAAATCCAACCGAAAAACGAAACGGCACCGAAACTGCCACACTTTACTAAAATGGCCATAACTTTTTCAAACCTTAACCAAATTAACCAAGGTTGGAGTCCTTGTAACCCTAGTTCAGCCCACTATCACCTCATACTCTCTACAAACCGAAACATAGGCCACAATTGAGAGAATTTCGGTCACAAACCCCTGCTTTCCAGTTTTCCCGTCACTTTGCCATTTTAGGAGATTTTGGAGCTCAAATCTTTTCCAACCTTCATCCAATTCACAAGGTGAGTTTAGGGTTCTGTTATACATTCATTTTTGGTCATTTTGATCCATGCATCCCTAATTTTGAGCTTATATTCATGGAGTTTTGAGAAGTTGAATGAATAGTTAGGTTATGAAGCCAATTCTTGATCTCTTTGAATTCTTGGTGGTTTTGATTGATTGAAAGCATGAAAGTGATCATCTTAACTCCCTTATTTCATTTATGGATATGTATTTGGTGGTAGTTGAAGATTGATTATGATGCCATTAATGAACTTGGGTTTAAAATTGGAGAACTTGAACTCTTTCTTCCCTTCTGGCCTTCCATCTCTTGCCGGTTTGTTGTTGGGAGGTTTTAGTCCATTTTTCCTTGAGTTTTTGTGAGTTTGTGCTGCTCTGGTTGCCCCATTTCCTTCCCCACAAGTGCTGCTACTGCTGCTGCTATGGAGGTTTGGAACCGGGGAGCTTCGAACTGCTGTAAATTTGGGAGATTCAAGGGGTAATGCCCGTTACCCCGATTTTTTGCACATTTGGTAACTCCCGTTACCATGGAGTGAAGATCGCCTGTATCCTTTAACCCGTTGCCTCTTTTTTTCTTGCTTAGCTTAACGCCCGTTACCTTCTTCTTCTTCTTTAATTTGAGTTGTGTGTGTGTGTTGCTCTATTTCCTGTTCGAACTGTTGTTGTAGCTGCATGTATGTATATACATATATAATTATTGCATGGGATTCTTGAAGTTGTGTGTTGAGAGATTAGCATATTTCTTGTTATTTAATTTCCGATCATAACTTGAATGTCTTTAATTGTCTATTTTCTATTCGTAAACATGATTTAGTGCTTTTATGATCGCTATATGAAATTCTTGGATTTATTTGTTATGGAATGTGAAGTTATGAACTTGATAAATATGAACTCTTCCTTGAACGAATGAATGGCTTGTTTGTATGCCTTAAATGCTTTCATAGTACACATGAACATGTTCATGACATAATATCATCTTTTATGCGTTTATATCATATTCATTTCATTACCGAGCATCATACATGGTCATTTTGAGTCTCATACCTTTTCTTTTGGACAGATTCGGGTACGGTCGGAGACAAGGGCAAGCATTGAGATGCTTATGCCTTTCTTTTGCTTTTAAAAAGGTGGGTTTCTCTTCTAATAGCTAAAACGACCCGATATATCCCTTATATGAAAGATTTGAGCCAAATTAGTATATATATATATATAAATCGAGTCATTTTGGGTAAATGATTTCAACGTATGACCCTTTTATTTATGAACCCTACCTTATGATTTTGGCGAGACATGATTGAATTGCACGAGCCCAGGGACTTAGTACATGTGGTTATCCTCTTAGGAAAGGGTCGACGGGGATCCCATGTACTAGTTCCAACCAAACTACGGTGATACCGGCCCTCGCTAGGAGATTAGCGGGGAATGGGAGCTGAGTGCCTTTGGGGGGATTCATGTACCCCCATTGGCCTATATATGGACCGGTGGCCGGGTCTTGCAAACCTGTCCACCACCCGGAGGGAGAAGGTGTATATGTATGATTATGAATCGTATGAATGTGCACAAAAGAATATATATGTATGATAATGAATGAATAATGATTATGAATACAAAAGGTGTTGGTTGCAGATAATGCACGCCCACTCACCAGGGCCATGAATACCCTAATGATTAAATGTGATAGTGGTAATCCCGATGATGTCTTCTTTTGTTTTACCCACTTGGGAAAATTACTCTAAAACCTCATTCGGGATTATTGCTTGCATGTATGTGTTTAAATTCTGCGATATTTATATGTATACCTTGTTTTATACCCACCAGTCTCTTTTAGACTGAACCCGGTTTGTTTTCAGTTGCTTTATGCAGGTTAAGGAGTGCTAGGCGGGAATACAAGTCGTCTAGGTCTTGCATTAGTGTTTAGCACTCTCTTTATGTTTCACTCGCACTCATATTATTATTTTTGGTATATGATCATGTTATGGAGCGTATTTGATTTTGTAGGCCGTGAGGGCCGATGGTTGCCTGAATGATATTGTATATCTATTTTGGAGCTTGATAGCTCATTGTATAAAATATATGTTGGTTTTGCTTCCATATTTTTCTTATCGCTCTGATTTTATATTATCTTGATCTTGAATGGTTTAAGGGTTAGTCCCGCCTAGCATAACGCGTGTGTTGTGTCCCCGTTCGCCGTGATTTGGCACGTGTATGGACTTCCATTTCATATACGGGTCGGATCTCGGTGCAGGGGATGTGGTACCTTGCGCTCGGGTGCTATATCCTTATGTGGTATCAGAGCTTAGGGTTTTAAAACCCGGGCTCTCGTATCATATCGTGTTGTGTCGAGTTGGTTTAAGTCGTTCGGCTTTAGGAACAACTTGTAAATGTGTTGCATATGCATTTCTTATGTGATTATATGCCTAACTCTTGATTTTGTTTGAATTATTTGCATTCTCATGCATGGACTAAAGATAGCATGCATTTCATTGTTTCTTTGACAGGATGCCTCCATGTAGACACCGTGAGAGATCTCCAGGGCGACGCCGTCATGAGGACCGATCTCCTATGCCCCAACCATAAGAAGAACAACAACAACCGCCTCCAATGAACATGGAGAATTTTATGGAAGCGGTTTATAACTTTGTTGAGCAACGACGGGCTCAAGCTCCACCACCACCATAACAAGTAGAACAACCGAATCCTCCACCAAAAAATAATAATAGGGATCCTCATGGAGTGTTTCTAAGTTATAACCCCCCTAGGTTTTCTGGTTCTATTGATGACGCGGTTTCGGAGGGGTGGTTGATCAGATTGGATAGGATTTTTGGAGTTCGACAGTTTACTACGCAAGAAAAAGCCCAATTTGCCATATTCCAACTAGATGGCGATGCTTATGAGTGGTGGGAAAGAACAAGAGAGAAGTTAGAGGTAGATGGAGAGGAAGTTACATGGGAGATCTTTAAAAGGGAATTTTGATAGTGTTTTGTACCGGAAGTGGTAAGGGAAAGGAAGGAGTAGGAGTTCATAGATTTGAAGCAGGGCCCGCATACGGTGACCCAATATCTTGCAGTATTTAACAGGCTTGGAAAATATGCTCCTCATGTCACCCGGGACGAGAAGAGAAAATCAAGGAAATTTGGTGCGGGACTAAGACAGGACTTAAGGCATGGCCAAGCTGGTCACAACTTTGTCTCCTTCACAGACACGGTGCAAAGGGCGTTGGAATAAGAAGAAGAATTTAAAAAGAAGGATCCGGTCTTTAGGGCACCAATGGGACGAGTTTCCGGATCAAATTCGGGAAAAAGACCGATGGTTCCAGCTACTCCCCCACCCAAGGGTCCTTTTAAGAAGCCTCGGTATGGAGGACAAGCTTCTCAGGTTACACCGACTCGACCAAAGGCTCTACCAATAGCACCGACATCTACCACCTCACGCCAAGATGTACCTCCATGTACTCATTACGGGGGACTGACCCATACTTATAACAATTGCCGAAGAAGGTTGGGTCTATGTCTCATATGTGGAAAGGGTGACCATATGGCAGATACTTGTCCTGACAAGGCTCACGCATTTCAAAGAGGAGTTCAGAGGCATATGATCCAGGCAAGTGCTTATGCCCTTGAGGGCGAGGAGCAGGATGCAGAGGTTGATCCGACCGCCGTGGTGGAAGGTACCATATGCATTCATACCACGGACATTCATGCACTTTTTGATCCGGGTGCTACCCATTCCTTTATTTCTTGTGATATTGCTGCTTCTATGTGCCTACCTGTTATTTCTTTATCTTCTTGTTACCTGGTTAGTTCTCCACTCGGGGGAAGTTTACAGACAGATCAGATGATTCGAGATTGTTCAGTTTTGTTAGAAGGGAAAGATTATCAGGCTGATTTTATTGTTATGCCCATGAGAAAGTACGGGGTTATATTGGGTATGGATTGGTTGTTTCGGCATCGGGCCAATGTTGATTGTTTCGCCAAAAAGGTTATTTTGGGTGAAGAATTGGTGGTCGGTAGTAGATCGAACTCGGTATCTCTCTTATCTTTCATGGAAGCTCATAAGTTAATGAGAGAAGGAGCAATGGGATTTATTGCTTATCCTCTCAATAAGCCGAAAGATCAAGTTAAGTTCGAGGATACTGCCGTTGTAAAAGAATTTCCCGATGTGTTTCCGGAAAATTTGGGTTCATTGCTACCGGATCGTGAGATTGAGTTTGTGATAGATTTGTATCCGGGATCCAAGCCGTATTCTAAGACTCCTTATAGAATGGCACTGGCCGAGTTGAAGGAATTAAAGATTCAATTAGAGGAATTTCTTAAAGTTGGATATATTCGGCCAAGTTCGTCACCTTGGGGTGCTCCGGTTCTTTTTGTCAAGAAGAAAAATGGAACTTTAAGAATATGTACAGATGACCGTAAAGAACAAGTATCCTTTGCCCCATATTAAGGATTTATTCGACATGTTACAAGGTTCGGGGGTATATTCGAAGTTGGATTTGAGACAAGGATACTATCAATTGAAAATCTAGGAAGAGGACATTCCGAAGATGGGATTTAACACCCGGTATAGGCATTATGAGTTCGTAGTGATGCCTTTTGGATTAACCAATGCCCCGGCTGCATTCATGGATATGATGCATCGGATTTTTTGGCCCTACTTGGATAAGTTTGTGGTGATATTCATCGATGACATCCTTGTTTATTCGAGAACTCCGGAAGATCATGCGAGACATTTCAGAATTGTGTTGGACACCTTGAGAGAACATCGGTTGTATGCTAAGTTTAGCAAATGCGAGTTCTGGATTGATCGAGTAGCATTTCTGGGTCACATTATCTCAAGGAAAGGTTTGGAAGTAGATCCTTCTAAGATTGAGACGGTTATTCAGTGGCAAAGCCCGAAAAATGCTTCAGAAGTAAGGAGTTTCTTGGGTTTGGCAGGTTACTATCGGAGATTTGTACAGGATTTCTCAAAGATTGTGGCTCCTTTAACCCGATTGACTAAGAAAGTGGTTAAGTTTGAGTGGAACGAGGTATGTGAGGCTAGTTTTCAACTCTTAAAGGAAAAGTTGACTACCGCCTCGGTATTAGTGCTTCCTGAAGGTACAGAAGGATATACAGTTTATACGGATGCCTCAAAGGAGGGTTTGGGATGTATGTTGATACAGAATGGAAGGGTAATTGCCTATGCCTCAAGGAAATTAAAGGATCATGAGCAGAACTATCCCAGTCACGATTTAGAGTTAGCGGCTGTGATCTTTGCTTTGGGTAAGTGGAGACACTATCTTTATGGAATATCGTTCGAGATCTTTTCCGACCACAAAAGCCTCCAGTACTTATTCTCTCAGAAGGAATTGAACAAGAGACAACGGCGTTGGATGGAACTCTTGGCGGATTATGAGTGTACAATCCGATACCATCCCGGCAACGCCAACTTGGTCGCAGATGCGCTTAGTAGGAAGGCTAGCGTGTGCAATGTGAAAGTGGAATTTGAAGATGAGAAAGAGTCGTTCAAGTTGAGGGCTAGTATTCGGAATATCACGATTCAACCGGATCTCAGGCAAAGATTGTTTGATGCTCAGAGAATTGATCCTGAGATTCAGAAATTAGTTGAGAAAGCTCGAGCTGATCCAGAGTGTCCGTTTGGGTTTGATGATACGGGACTTCTAAGATTCAAGAATAGAGTTGTTGTGCCGGAAGAGTTATAAAGAATTATTCTTGAGGAAGCCCATCGGTCAGGGTATTCGATACATCCCGGAGGGAACAAAATGTATAAGGATTTAAAACAATTCTATTGGTGGAATGGTTTGAAACGGGATGTTACCAACTTCGTGAAACATTGTATGACCTGTCAAGTGGTAAAAGCAGAACATCAAAAGCCATCGGGGCTACTTCAACCATTGCCTATCCTGGAGTGGAAATGGGAACAAATAGCTATGGATTTCGTTTCGGGATTGACAAGAGTGAGAGGAGGTCTTGATGGAATTCAGGTTATTGTGGACAGGTTGACAAAATCGGCTCATTTTCTTGCCATCAGAATGTCCGATACAGTGAGTAAGTTGGCTAAGAAGTATAATGATGAGATTCTCAGGCTTCATGGAGTACCCATTAGCATTGTTTCGGATCAAGATCAAAGATTTACGTCACGGTTTTGGCAAGAATTACAAAAGTGTTTGGGAACAAGGCTTCAATTCAGCACAGCTTTCCATCCTCAGACTAACGGATAATCCGAAAGATTGATTAAGTATTTGGAGGATATGTTGAGAGCATGTGCATTGGATTTTCAAAGCTCGTGGAATGAACAGTTGTCATTAATCAAGATGCTTACAACAATAGCTATCAAGCCTCGACAGAGATGGCCCCTTATGAAGCTCTCTACGGAAGTAAATGTAGATCCCTGTTGTTTTTTGACTTGGAGGAATGGAATTGGACCAAACAAGATGGTGTTAAAAGAGGAGAGAAGAAGGAAAAACCCTCTAAGGTCGTACAAGAGGCTATTGACAAGGTCCAGATAATTAGAGAACGGATGAAGGCCGCTCAGGATCGACAAAAGAGATATGCAGACCTTCGGAGAAAGAATCTTGAGTTTGAGGTTGGAGACAGGGTTTTCTTAAAGGCATCTCCACGAAAAGGGTTCTCAAGGATTTGTCGAGGAGGAAAATTAAACCCTCGGTATATGGGACCGTATGAGATTTTAGAGAAGATTGGAGATACGACCTATCGATTGGATTTGCCTCCAAGTTTAACCGGAATTCATAATGTGTTTCATGTTTCACAACTCCGGAAATATTATCGAGACGAATCTGAGATTCTACCGGTTGAAGAAGTGGAATTAGAACCAAATCTCACCTTCGTTCACAAGCCGATTAAGATATTGGACCGAAAATTTCAGGAGCTTCGAAATCGGCATATTCCACTAGTCAAGGTTCTTTGGGGAAGTGATAAAACCGAAGAGGCTACGTGGGAGACGGAGGAAAAGATGAGAAAGTTTCACCCCGAGTTATTTCCGGGCGAGCACTGAATCCGAGGACGGATTCTTTTAAGGGGAAGAGATTGTGACGCCCCGAATTTTCAGTCGTACATGTATGACGTATGTGTTTACCAATATGCGCGAATTAATTGTTTATACTTTTTTTATATTTAATTTTATTATAAATTGTTATTATTTTATTTTATTATATTTTATTTCGTTAATTAGTATATTTAATTAAATAATTAGTGTTAATGTTAATTAATCATATTTTAATTATAGTAATTATGTCTTTCATTATATTAATTAAATCGTTGACTTTTATTTATTTAAAATGGAATTTAAATTTGTTTATTTAATTTGAAATGTTATGAATTGATAATGTATTGTTTGTAAGTGATTTTATCGCGATTCGTTCTCATATGATTTGATATTGAGAATTCGTGAAAATTTAGTATGTTGTAGATTTATGTGTTATGAACATGTATATATGCTCGTTTCATTTTTTGATCTCGTTTGACGTGGTAACGAATTTATTTTGGTTTGTGGAACCAAATCGGGGGCTAACGAGCAATTAGCGCACCCTTGGTTCCGTATGTGATATCTTGAGCTCGGGAACTCGGAATCGAGTTCCGTCGACTTCTTTGAACTCGTATCGAAGATTTGGGTTTAATAAACTTAGCCTCATATTTTTCCAAAATCATTTGAACCTCCAAAATCGAATCGAAAAACAAAACGGCGCCGAAACTGCCACACTTTACTAAAATGCCCATAACTTTTTCAAACCTTAACCAAATTAACCAAGGTTGGAGTCCTTGTAACCCTAGTTCAGCCCACTATCACTCCATACTCTCTCCAAACCAAAACATACACTAAACTTGAGAGAATTTCAGTCACAAACCCCTGCTTTCCAGTTTTCCCGTCACTTTGCCATTTTAGGAGATTTTGAAGCTCAAATCTCTTCCAACCTTCATCCAATTCACAAGGTGAGCTTAGGGTTGTGTTATACATTCATTTGTGGTCATTTCCATCCATGCATCCCTAATTTTGAGCTTATATTCATGGAGTTTTGAGAAGTTGAATGAATAGTTAGGTTATGAAACCAATTCTTGATCTCTTTGAATTCTTGGTGGTTTTGATTGATTGAAAGCATGAAAGTGATCATCTTAACTCCCTTATTGCATTTATGGATATGTATTTGGTGGTAGTTGAAGATTGATTGTGATGCCATTAATGAACTTGGGTTTAAAATTGGAGAACTTGAACTCTTTCTTCCCTCCTTGCCTTCCATCTCTTGCCGGTTTGTTGTTGGGAGGTTTTAGTCCGTTTTTCCTTGAGTTTTTGTGAGTTTTTGCTGCTGTTGTTGTCCTATTTCCTTCCTCACAAGTGCTGCTACTGCTGCTTCTATGGAGGTTTGGAACAGGGGAGTTTCGAACTGCTGCAAATTTGGGAGATTCAAGGGGTACCACCCGTTACCCCGATTTTTTGCACATTTGGTAACTCCCGTTACCATGGAGTGAAGATCGACTGTATCCTTTAACGCCCGTTGCCGTTTTTCTTCTTGCTTAGCTTAACGCCCGTTACCTTCTTCTTCTTCTTTAATTTGAGTTGTGTGTGTGTGTTGCTCTGTTTCCTGTTCGAACTGTTGTTGTAGCTGCATGTATGTATATACATATATAATTATTGCATGGGATTCTTGAAGTTGTGTGTTAAGAGATTGGCATGCATGTGTTATGTAGTATTAATTGTGCATGGCCAATATATATATACTTTGTGCATGTGTGAGTGCGTGATATACATATATATATATATACGTGATATACATATATATATATATATATATATATATATATTAATGCATGATTATTATTTACATTACATTATTATTATAAAGTATATTATATATATATTAAGTATTATTTGATTTATTTTAATTATAGAATTAAATTGTTATCTATTTCGTGTTATTTAATTTTCGATGATAACTTGAATGTCTTTAATTGTCTATTTTCTATTCGTAAACATGATTTAGTACGTGTTATGATCGCTATATGAAATTTTTGGATTTATTTGTTATGGAATGTGAAGTTATGAACTTGATAAATATGAACTCTTCCTTGAACGAATGAATGGCTTGTTTATATGCCTTAAATGCTTTAATAGTGCACATGAACATGTTCATGACATAATATCATCTTTTATGCATTCATATCATATTCATTTCATTGCCGAGCGTCACACATGGTCATTTTGAGTCTCATGCCTTTTCTTTTGCACATATTCGGGTATGGTCAGAGACGAGGGCGAGCATTGAGACACTTGTGCCTTTCTTTTGCTTTTAAAAAGGTGGGTTTCTCTTCTAATAGCTAAAACGACCCGATATATCCCTTATATGAAAGATTTGAGCCAAATTAGTATATATATATAAATCGTGTCATTTTGGGTAAATGATTTCAATGTATGACCCTTTTATTTATGAACCCTACCTTACGATTTTGGCGAGACATGATTGAACTGCACGGGCCCAGGGACTAAGTACATGTGGCTATCCGGGGAGGCAAGGGTCGACGGGGATCCCATGTACTAGTTCCAACCAAACTACGGTGATACCGACCCTCGCTAGGAGATTAGCGGGGAATGGGAGCTGAGTGCCTTTGGGGGATTCATGTACCCCCATTGGCCTATATATGGACCGGTGGTCGGGTCTTGCAAGCCCGTCCACCCCCCGGAGGGAGAAGGTGTATATGTATGATTATGAATCGTATGAATGTGCACAAAAGAATATATATGTATGATAATGAATGAATAATGATTATGAATACAAAAGGTGTTGGTTGGAGATAATGCACGCCCACTCACCAGGGCCATGAATACCCTAATGATTAAATGTGATAGCGGTAATCCCGATGATGTCTTCTTTTGTTTTACCCACTTGGGAAAATTACTCTAAAACCTCATTCGGGATTATTGCTTGCATGTATGTGTTTAAATTCCGCGATATTTATATGTATACCTTGTTTTATACCCACCAGTCTCTTTTAGACTGAACCCGGTTTGTTTTCAGTTGCTTTATGCAGGTTAAGGAGTGCTAGGCGGGAATACAAGTCGTCTAGGTCTTGCATTAGTGTTTAGCACTCTCTTTATGTTTCACTCGCACTCATATTATTATTTTTGGTATATGATCATGTTATGGAGCGTATTTGATTTTGTAGGCCGTGAGGACCGTTGGTTGCCTGAATGATATTGTATATCTATTTTGGAGCTTGATGGCTCGTTGTATATAATATATGTTGGTTTTGCTTCCATATTTTTCTTATCGCTCTGATTTTATATTATCTTGATCTTGAATGGTTTAAGGGTTAGTCCTGCCTTGCATAGCGTGTGTGTTGTGTCCCCGTTTGCCGTTATTTGGCACGTGTATGGACTTCCATTTCATATACGGGTCGGGTCTCGGTGCGGGGGATGTGGTACCTTGTGCTCGGGTGCTACACATGGCATGGATATACATACTTTATTTGATCCGAGAGCTACCCACTCCTTTATTTCTCGTGATATTTCTGTGGATTTGCCTTTGTGTGTTACTTTCTCTTCTGCATGCTATGTTGTTAGTACTCCTTTTGGTGGTAGTATAGTAACTAATCGGGTTTTTAGAGAGGTGCTGGTGAGTATTGAGGGTCAGGTTTTCTCGATGGATTTCATTGAATTTTCGATGTCTCGTTACGGTTCTATCTTGGGAATGGATTGGTTATTCAAGCACTGTGCTATCGGGGATTGCCGGGCTAAAAGAGTTAACTTGGGTTCAGAAGTTGTCACAGGTTGGAGTTAAAAAACGGTGCCTTTATTATCTTTCTCTGAAGCTCAGAAATTAGTTCGTGATGGGGCTACATGATTTATAGCCTATATTCTTAATCAACCCAAGGATCAGACGAAATTAGGAGAAACAGAAGTAGTTAAAGAATTTCCCGAAGTATTTCCGAAGAAATTGGATTCGTTGCCGCCGGATAGAGAAATAGAGTTTGTGATTGATTTATATCCGAATGCAGAACCATATTCTAAGACTCCGTATCGGATGGCCCCGGCAGAATTGAAAGAATTGAAGGTTCAACTAGATGTTTTATTGGAAGTTGGGTATATTAGACCGAGCTCGTCGCCGTGGGGTGCGCCAGTTTTATTTGTGAAAAAGAAAGACGGAACTCTACGGATGTGTATTGATTACCGGGAGCTAAATCGGATGACTATCAAGAATAAATATCCTCTCCCACACATTGAAGAGTTATTTGACATACTCCAAGGCTCCAAAGTGTATTCGAAACTTGATCTACGATAAGGATATTATCAATTACGGATCCGAGCCGGGGATATTCCGAAGACGGGCTTCAACACTCGATATGGGCACTATGAATTTGTGGTTATACCTTTTGGTTTGACGAATGCTCCCGCCGCTTTTATGGATATGATGCATAGTATTTTTCGACCTTTCCTTGATAAGTTTGTTGTGATATTTATTGATGATATTTTGGTTTTCTCCAAGTCGCTTGAGGAACATGCAAGGCATCTTGAACTCATATTGAAAACTTTGAAGGAATATCAACTATTTGCGAAGTTTAGCACATGTGAGTTTTAGATCGACCGGGTTTCTTTCTTGGGTCATATCTGCTGGGAGGTGGGCCCAGAACAGTAGCAGTCCGGAACCACATTTTCAAATTTTTTTTTATAATAATACAAGTATTAAAATATTTCTAAAACATTTTAATACAATAGCGGAAGACTAGCCGGATCTACTCAAGTATATACATGCAATTGATAATAAATTTTAAATCACTTAAGCAGATAAATATCTAACATGCAATTAACACTTAAGAGCACATAATTTATCATGCTTAAAATAAAACAACTGTAAAATATTACCGTACTGCAAACATGGCTATCTAACGGCATTTTTCCAGCTCCCGTACTGCAAACACGGCTATCTAATGGCATAATTTATCATGCTTAAAATAAAACAACTGTAAAATTAATCCTGAACTCTCAAACGACTTAGCAGAGAGTATAGGATCGTATCCTATCTGTTAAGATTGTTTCTTTAAGCACAGAGGCTTTCAATCTCGTTTAGATTAGTTATCATATTCATAATATGATTCTGAATCGGTGATCCTTCAAACATCTTTAACTAACAACCTTTTTCGTGGCTCGTACCTTCGTACGATTCTGTCTTCAAAACATGTTCTTATCAGTGGACATCTCATGCATTTGATACTTAAGAACATTGGAGACAGATGTCAGAATCTAAGAGTAGCCAGATCATTACACTTGATCTACTTGGCATAAGTGCCTTTCTGATCCTGATTGGTTGCAGTTTTCGAAATTTTCGGATAAGGTTCAGTGAGTACGTAAACTTTCGTGCCTCAACACGATGTCAAGATTCATTTTCTAGTCAGCATAGTTGAACCCTTACTAGCCTATTTCCTTATTATAGACATGTAGTATGGAGTGGGCTAAGAGAGATCGTTTTTATAAAACTGAAATAAATAAATGCAAGTTATGATTATGTGTTTCATTTTCTTCTGCGTCTAACCAATAAATGAAATCCACGTAAGCATTTTGATTTACGCAATAGTACTTAACTAACTGCAGTTGACTCCCCGGAGGCGAGGTCGAAAACCGCTTAGAAAAGCAAGAACTATTCTTAATTAACATGTCATCTAGACAACTCTTACCAAACAATGTTAATTCACCACGTCAACCCTTGGCCTCTAAGTAAATGTAACAGAGCTCCGAAGGGAGGTTAATACATTACTTAGTCAAGTGTGCACCATTACCTAGAAGTCCGGACTAGTAGGTCAAGACACTCCACGGAGGCGTGGTCGAGCTGACTTTCCCGTATTTCATTCTATCCGTAAAAGTCTAATCTTGTATACCGCGAATATATACCCGCCGAAGGGAGTAGTACATATTCACTATACTATAGACCGGTAATTGAGGCCGTGAGAATCCAACTCTTTTCATCTCGCTCCCACTTGAATTTTAAAAGGTGTGGATTATCTTTTGATTATTTAATAATCACTTTTGACGTCTTATTGTTGGAAGTGATTAATCTAATTAATACCCTCCCACTAGGATTACTAAATCACATTTAAAATCCCAATAATATTTTAAGGCAATTTAATAACTATTTATTAATTAGGCCGAAAAAGATTTGTCCAATTACGCATCTTGTTCAATCTCTATTAAACATTATTTATTTAATCACATTAAATAAAATATGCATAATTAAAATATCATAATATCTCATATTATCATGATCATGCCATAAAAAAAAAATTAAGCATGCTTTCATATAATTATCACATAATTATCATGCTTAAAATAAATGGCATAAAGTAAACATATTATAAATAAATTATCTCATAATTTAAATCATGTTTACTAATTCGGTAATTAACCAGGAAGATTATTGAAATCGATTCCCAGAAAATTATCATTCCACGTAAATTCCCAGGAAACACTTGAGGGGTCACAATAATCCCACTTAAAAACCAGCCTCCTTTGACAGAATTTGCGTGCACAGTATCAGATTTAAAATTATGCATCGCATGCATCATATCAATGCATGTATATAACTAGAGCACGGCTCTGATACCAGTTACTGGGAGGTGGGCCCAGAACAGTAGCAGTTCGGGACCACATTTTAAATTTTTTTTTTATTATAATACAAGTATTATAATATTTCTAAAATATTTTAATACAATAGCGGAAGACTAGCCGGATCTACTCAAGTATATACATGCAATTGATAATAAATTTTAAATTACTTAAGCAGATAAATATCTAACATGCAATTAACACTTAAGAGCACATAATTTATCATGCTTAAAATAAAACAACTGTAAAATATTACCGTACTGTAGACATGGCTATCTAACGGTATTTTTCCAGCTCCCGAATTCACCTCCCAAGAATCCGATACTCGATCTTCTCGTGAAACCGGCAGAGCTTCCTTGCAATAACCCCAAGGACACCCTCGGAGTGCGGGCTCCGAAAGTATTTCTCTAAATACTTAGAGAAAACAAACTTTAAACTAGGAAACCCTTTTCAGGGTTTAATCTCCCAAAATTAGGCGTTTTATACAAACACCTAATTAAAATTAATTCCAAAATAAATCGGAATTAACTAAGAGAAAAGGGATATGGTTTCAAAGCCGAGAGCTCAGCCAAAACCTCTCCCAAAGTTATGAATGAAAAAATGAAGGCCAAGACCCCTATTTATAGGGGAAAAACCGAGGGTAAAGTAGTAATTTCACACCCCACTTACGTGTGCAACTTGGACATGAAAACTGAGGACACTACGTTGAAGGTCTCGTCACCACGAGTCCAACGCCGCCGGCCGCTCCCCAATCCGATGCCGCACGCGCCACCTGTGTGGTACACTCGGCTAGGGTTTGAGGAGCTTGAACCGGTCCGGTTCGACACTTGGCCCATTTTGGTGCTGCCACGTGTTCGGTCCGGTCCAACCAAACCCGGTTTGACCCGACCCTAACCCGTTTGACCGACCCGATCCAGACAAATCTGGACCGTTGTTTCGCGCTGACGTGGCGCTATCTGGGCCGTCCAAGTATTGCACACGTGGCGTGCCACGCGACCGCCCAGTCAGCGCCACCTGGCCCCACCTTGCTGACGTGGCTGCCACGTCAGCTGCCACGTCATCACCGAATTTTTTATTTATTTATTTTTTTTCGATGAAAATTTTATTTTCTCCCAAAATAAAATTCCGGGCATTTTCAACTCTTTGGAATTTGATTTATGTTCTTAAAATAAATCCCTTGGCTATTTTCAAACACTTTGAAAAACAAACGGATTAATATATTATCATCTCATGATAATAATTAATTACCGTTTAACAATATTTAATTCCACTAAATAAATATTGTTGCACTCTAAAATTAATTAAATTATTCACGAATTTCTCGATCTAGAATAATTTCGCATTTTACTCCTCCGTGTAGATATCCATGAAAAATAAATTGCAACTACTATCATTTATTTTTCATCTCTAATTTAAAAATTTATTGATTCGCCTTAAGTTCAAATTCTCTGTATGTGAAACATATTCAACATACAACTTCGGTGACGTATCACGTGAAGTGCTTTGGCCAAAGTCTTGATTCGAACTTTTGCAAATCTATTTCAAGGATATCTTTTACCTTCCAGCAAGGCCACAGATTCCTCAATCAATATAACTCTTTAGCACATTTCATGTTGTCACCGAATCATACAAAGTATTTTGGCCACCCGTTACCGAGACCTCACTTCAAGTATGTTACAGTGACTAACACTACATGCCTAAAGCCGAAATATTATCAGGATTAGGAGTACAATGCTTCCTGAGATATTATTCATTTTTAGATAGCAGTATAAAATCAACAATCTCAGTGGTCCAGTTCGATGTTTCCAATCCTATTGAAAATCATCAACGTGTTATAATTGGAATCACCATTCCCTATGACGAAAGACTAGTCATCATATATAACCACGTTATAGTCTTGATAAGAACATATTCTTATCGTACCGACTAGAACTTCAATGACACGTGATTTCGGTATTCAAAGTCTTTTCCTATGAAACACATTTCATATAAGAATACCATCACACGCCATTAATTATCAATATGTGAAATACTCATAACTCACTGCAAATTCAGTTTAATAAATTCAACAAATTGAATTTTCAGGGCACTATTCCCAACAATATCATTTCGGGGAATGGATTAAAAGTCGATCCTTCGAAAATTGAAGCGGTGTTGAAGTGGGAAAAGCCAAAGAACGCCTCTGAGGTTAGAAGTTTCTTGGGATTGATAGGATATTATAGGTGGTTTGTGCAAGATTTTTCAAAGATCGCCGCTCCTTTAACTCGATTAACCAAGAAAAATGTAAATTATAAGTGGGATGAGAAATGTGATAAGAGTTTCAATGTTTTGAAAGAGAAATTGGTTTCAGCTCCAGTTTTAACCCTTCTGGAAGGTTCTGAAGGTTATGCCGTTTATACAGACGCATCGAAAGAAGGTTTGGGGTGTGTTTTAACTCAAAATGGGAAAGTGATTACTTATGCTTCCCGAAAATTGAAGGAGCATGAGAAGAGCTATCCTACACATGATCTTGAGCTTGCCGTCGTGATATTTGCACTCGAAAAATGGAGACATTATTTGTACGGGGTGTCATTTGAGATTTTCACCGATCATAAGTGCCTCCAATATTTGTTTACATAGAAAGAGCTTAACATGAGGCAACGGCGATGGATGGAAAGATTAGAAGATTATGATTGTGTTATTAGGTATCATCCCGGGAAGGTTAATACTGTTGCCGATGCTTTAAGTAGGATGATTGGTGTGGCAAATTTGGAAGTTGGAGAAAGTAGTGGGATTGAGCCTATTGTGGTAAGAACTCGGGTTTTCAACATCTCCATTCAATCGGAACTGAAACATAGATTATTTGAGGCTCAAAATAAGGATCCGGGAGTTCAGAAATTGGTTGCTAAGTCAAGAGAGAATCCGGAAAGTCCATTCGGGTTTGATGAAGCCGGTTTTCTTCGTTTCAAGAATCGAGTGGTAGTACCCGATGAATTGAAAAGGATATTACTTGAAGAGGCTCACAAGTCGACGTATTCGGTACATCCGGGAGGAAACAAAATGTATAACGATCTAAAACAATATTATTGGTGGTATGGGTTAAAGAAGGATGTGACCGAATTTGTGAAGCATTGTTTGACGTGTCAGAAAGTTAAGGCGGAGCACCAAAAGCCTGGAGGTCTTCTACACCGTTACCTATTCTCGAGTGGAAGTGTGAACAGGTGACAATGGATTTTATATCCAGGTTACCAAAGGTGAAAGGTGGTTATGATGGTATTTGGGTAATTGTGGATTGATTGACATAGTCTGCTCATTTTCTACCGATCCGAATGTCTTACAAGATTCATAATTTGGCTGAGATTTATAACAAGGAAATTGTTCGACTTCACGGAATTCCAGTTAGAATTGTTTCAGATAGAGATACCCGTTTTACTTCTAAGTTATGGCAAGAATTGTAAGGTATTTTGGGTACGAAGCTTCAGTTTAGTACGACTTTTCGTCCTCAAATTGATGGTCAGTCCGAGAGGGTTATAAGATATTTGGAAGATTTGCTCCGAGCTTGTGCTTTGGATTTTCAAAATTCGTGGCATGATCAACTTCCAATGATTGAGTTCGCATATAACAATAGTTATCAATCTTCAATTGGTATGGCTCCTTATGAATTGCTTTATGGTCGGAAGTGTCGGTCACCGTTATTCTTTGATTTGGAGGAATAGAAATGGACAAAAGAAGAAGGAGTGAAGAAAGGTGAGCAACTTGAGAAACCCTCCAAAGCCTTGAGGGCTATGATCGAAAAAGTCCAACAGATACAACAACGGATGAAGGCTGCACAAGATAGGCAGAAAAGTTATGCCGATATTCGCCGGAGGGATCTTAAGTTTGAAGTGGGGGACCACGTTTTCTTGCAGGTATCTCCACGAAAAGGGTTTTCTCGTATTGGAAAGAGAGGAAAGCTTAATCCTCATTATTTGGGGTCATTTGAAATTCTTGAGAAAATTGGGGAAGTAGCTTATCGATTGGATTTACCGCGTAATCTTGCCGGAATTCATAATGTTTTGCACGTATCTCAGTTAAGAAAGTATTATCCGGACGAAACTGAAATTCTCCCCGTTGAGGAAGTGAAATTGGAACCGAATCTGTCATTTATTCAGAAGCCGGTCAGAATTTTGGACATAAAGTATCAAGAGTTAAGGAACCAGAGAATTCCTATGGTCAAAGTGTTGTGGCAAAGTGATAAAACCGAAGAGATGACTTGGGAACCGGAAGAGAAAATGAAACAGTTCTATCCGGAATTATTTATTTCCAATTAGTGAATCTGGGGACCAGATTCTTCTAAGGGGGAGAGAGTTGTAAAGCCCCAATTTTCGGAAGTTTAGTTAAGCACGCCACGAGGGGGTTTTCGGGAGTTGGGAGGTTTAATTTAATTATTTAATTCATTTATTTATAACTTTCATCATATTACATGTATTACACCTCCACGCATTCGTATGATTTTCATTAACGTGAATTATATGAATTAGTTGCTATATGTGATCTAATGGCACTATATGTCCTTGATTGATCCTTTGTGTAAATTTATGGACTTAATTGCATTAAATGGATTGGAATACTTGATCATATTCCATGGAATGATACTTGATTGAACAAATTCAAATAATTTGAGGACTTATGTGCAAAATGTGATGAGTCATACATATTCTTGCAAGACTTTGAGTATATCATTTATTTCTTCCATTTTATTCCAAGATATACAAGAATCTCACACACATACACACACTCATATCGATCAAAACACCAAGAGAAAGGAAGAAAGATTTCATCTCATATTTCAAGCTAGAATTCAAGGAGGAATTTGCATAATTGGATCATCATCATCACCATCTCTTCATTTCATCTTTTCTTTCTTTAATTCTAGGTATAATATGGGATTATATGAATTTCATGAATCTTGTATGAGGTAGGGTTAGATTAATATTTTATGATTTCATGATTGTTGGTGGATTAGAAGCATGTTTAAGGCCATTTTATTCCAAAGCTTGCATGAAAACATAAGTTATATGAAAGTTGGAAAGCATGAGAATTGATGGGGTTTTTCATGATTGATTCTTGATGAATTAATGTATATTTCATCGTTTATATGATGTGTAAGTGAAGTATAATGTGTAATTGAGGTGGTTGAGTAATTGCTATGGATTGGAATTGCATTTGTTGTTGGTTTTCGAGGTTTTGGTTCGTTTCCCTGTTTTGTTGTTGCTGCGTAGCAAGTCGAGGCCGTGACCGAAAATAGAGTAAAAACGGTCGCGCCTGCGACCCACTCACAGTTCTGGTGGGACTTCAGGTCGCGAATTATGTGTTAATTTGGTTGCGCCCGCTACCAAAATTTGGCCAAGTTTCGACTTGTGAAAAATTGCATAAAAAATTCGGAAAAAATAGGTCGCGCCCGTGACCCCTGCATTTTCTGCATGAAAATTCATTTTCATAACTTTTCTTGCATGGTTTTCTTGGCTTGTTTCTGGCATGTACACTTCATTGATATGTCATATAATATGTAATCTTATGTGTTATGAGGTTTCATGATTTTTCTTGGAATATTTTACGAGTCGTGCTCCAATGTGTCATTATTGTTCCAAGTTTATTTCATGCATGAATCTTGGTGTCCAAAATGAACTCATATGGATTCAAATGCTACTTGAAGGGAATGTTTATGTATGCTAATTGTCAACTCGTGATATCGCATTTTATGAATATGTCGTTCGTCTTAAATGGTTCATATGAGTCGAGTCTCACGTACACATGTCCTTCTTACACAGATCACGTTCCCAGAGACGAGGAGCACGCTCCCTAGGGTGTTTCTTCTCTACGTTTTGTCAGTAAAGGTGAGGTTACTTCTAGATATATAGCACCATCCCTATGTGAATTTTGGACCAAAATGTATACTTATATCTATAGTTTTCCAAAAAACTCAAATGTTTTACCACTGAACTACTGCTACTGTACCGAACCACTGTTACTGAACTGATCGACTGTTTTGGCAAGTATATTGTTCACTGTGGGCCCGAGGGTAGTGTATTGAGTCAACCGGGAAAGCTTGGGCTGACGGGTAACTCTTGCACTATCCTCACATTGTTGGGATGACCCCTCAATCTACTAGGAGATTAGTGGAGAAGGAGGTCCGGGCATAGGGAATCATGAACCCTATGCTCACACTGATTGGATGGCGGGGCCTTGCAATCCCCCATCACCCAGAGGAAGAAGGAGTTATTGAAATTGCTAATTGTGCACTGAAATTGATTGCTTGATCACCTAATCACTTAAAACCAAATTATTGTACACTGTCAGAGAAAGGTTGGAGAATTTGTTAGGAATAGTGCCCTAGAAAGCCGATTGTATATCCGCTTTGTGCTTTTCCTTATTGTAATCACAGACAATCTTTGAATGAAATAACGAATTGAGGCAACACTTCTTTATATGCTCTTGTTTGGTATGCGTTTACTTTAGCTGTGCATGTATGAGAACTCCCCTAATCCTGATGACTTTAGGACTCTACCATTTAGGTGAAATGGTTCATGAAACGAGCCCTATATCACATAAGTCATGATTAGTAAAATGCTCCAAGCTGATGAGTCCTACAGACAGTGGGAGTGTCAACCTGACTCCTCTAAGGCTTGCTTGTGGGATCACGCCCTTAAGAAGGACCACCTTGTTTCATGGAGGTGCAAAGTGTATAGTTGATACGTGCGTGATACATGAGGGTGCTTACTTTAATAAGTAAGTTCACTGAGGTTCCCCGTGTGAGAACATTCCTAAATGGAAAGGAAGTTTCTATTTCAGGAAATAGAAACTTCCAGATTAGGAAATATCTCACGAGTCATTGATGTGATTAATTGATCCTTAGACTTGAGGTTCCTTGTCACTTTATGAGTTAACTCTGTAGTCTTAGGTATAAGCTTTAAAGGGTGTCGCCTTAGACAACTGATTCAAGGCTCATGCTGGGGCTGTACAAGTGATTCATGAAAGTGAATGAGAATCAAGAAAGGACCTACACTTGCATTTGCTAGGTGATCTCTTATTGTGTAAGTCATTCATATGCCATATGGAGTCCTTAGCCAAGGCAGTAGATCAAGACATCAAGAAAAGGGTTTCTTGGATTGAGATCAAATGGATATGAAATGCACTTAGCTTTAAGACCGGATTATTAGGGTTCTGATTATTCCCTTGCCCTAGATCTTGGTTGAGAGATAGTAAGTAGGAGGATTGTATCTCACATGAATCAATGACTTAAAGGTTCTGTCGAATCTGAATATTCCAATTCAGCTAGGGGTTAAACACCTATTGCTAGACTAAGGTCGTTTAATCTGTAGACTGATTAATTAATTAGTGAATTAATTAATTAGGGTCACTGCTAATTGAATTGAGAACCTAGAGGGTCACACACAACAACTTGGTTACATAAGTTGAGGCTTTAAAATGATTAAACGAGTTACTCAGGCCAAGAGGGTTCCACACGTGTGAAACCACACGTGTGGGTCACGTGAGTGACACGTGTCCCACACGTGTAAATATATATATTGTATATATATATATTAAATAATTAAATGTGTT